>OX375824.1:3452200-13452200 GCA_947359405.1 Antitype chi
TCGGCTTCTAGTCTAACCGGATGCAGTTGAGTACAAGTATTTTAGATGGGGTGACTACCTATCTGACCTCCACAACCATGCCTATGTTTCTATACTATTGATAAAAAAAAATAAAGAGGTAAAAACACTGTGAGATGGTATGTTGGGGTATTTTTCGGAACTACTAATCCGTTTCCGAAACTTCTTTCACTTCTAGGAAGCTACAGTATTGCCGAGTGTCATAGGTTATTTTATGTTAAATTATGAAACTTGTCGCAGGCAGAAACTAGATTAAAAAAATATATACTTATGCATTTTTTTACCCGTCTGCTAAGAACGTTTTGGCTATGTCAATTAAAGGTGTAATTTTGGCCTGTTTCATTGGTTTCATTCAATCGTATAATTCAGAATCAAAAACTTCGATTTCGTCGGCGTGAAATTTTGGTCCCCGACTCGTCGCGTCCATAACCCATCGCCGCGCGGCGCCGCGCCGCGGCCGCCCTGGCCCGCGCTTTCACTTCGTTTTCACTTACCGTTCCTTAGAATAGAATAGAAAACATTTATTCGACACAGACACAACACAACAGCAACAAACATATAAAAGAAGAAAGAGAACAATAAACATAACAATAAAATTGCAGTAAAATTGTGCTGAGCGTGCCCATACCGAAAGGGTTACCATCTCAGCATTTACTGGGCGTTAGACACCCAGCGCTGGTTTTCAGTTGGCACCCCGCTGTGACACACGGACGCAGGCAAATAAAATGGATACATACTTGAATATTAGTATCTAATAAAAATGTTTATGAATACGTAAATAAATAATGATTGACGTGTAAAAGTGTGTGTAAAAAAAAAATATGATTGACGTGTAAAAGTGTTTGTACAAACCTACTTACAGAAATAAAATCATTTATCATTTATCATTTAAATGTAAAAGATTTTTTTTGTGTGCTACTCAGTTCAGAGCCTTTTTTTTTAAATACCTACGAAACTACAATATCAAATAGCGCCCGTCACCTTACGCGGGGACGCATCATCGAGCAGCCGCAAAAAGCCAGCGAAGGAAAAGTGCTTTCTATAAAATATTTCAAAGTGCCAGTCAATGAATCCCTGCCTGCTTTCTGACTTCTTTTCTTTTTGCTCAGCTCCTGAGGGTCATAGCGTGATGTTTAATGGCTTGTAATCTTTCTCAAGAATTAGGCTATCAAATGCAAAAAGTATCTTTCATATTCAACTGGTAGTTCAACAGATTACCCCTACATACAAACTTCCAAATTTTTACCTCTTTGTCTTTATAATATTAGTTAGCCACTATCGCTGTGACGTTTATGGTAGCGTCACGTAACCTAAGACCAACATAACTTCTTCTAGAATTACGCGAACCACACTTTGAGAAACCCTAGGTAAGTCTAATTGCAACCACCTGACCCACCCTAGCCTACCTCCGGCGCATGACTCATGTCCGTGGGGCAAACCCCAACTGGAGGGAAACCTCCAATTAATACCTGATGATTGCACTTGATGTATTTGCGGAGTTCGTTATTTATAGGTGGAGCGGTAGAAAGTGTACAGGGAGGTACTAGGCAGGTTTCATTTACCAAGCGGTCTCTATCTATTTTATTTTGAAGTAGAAGCTACCTAGTTGATTGCTCCAATGCAATACTGCAGTACACTAGATAGCTCTCAAATACTAATGATTCTAAAACTTTTTTTTTTTTGTTGGGCATCTCGCAGTTGGCCTTGAGAGGCCATGACTGCTCAACCGGGCTTTCCTGGGGCTGTCATTAAGAAACTAATCTTAACGCCTCCAGCCAGGGCTTACAAACTAAAATTTACAAGCTAAGCGACTGCACGCTGAGGGCACCCCCTGTGGGGTACGGACCTCGGCTCAGGGCGTCACTGATAGGGGGACAGCTATCACTATTGGGGACAGGCTGGATCAAAATATTGGCATTATTATTGATCGGGGAATTTAAAGCTACTGGCTCAGCTGCGGCGCGGGCTGGCGCTTCAACGAGCAAGGGTCGGTCGGGATTCTAAAACTGCTGAGATTAAACTTTTTACTGTGACTCACAAGTGGATGAATTTAGTCTGCAAAAACCCGACTACACTAACAACGCCAACCTAACTGATATAATAGATATAATTTGAACCTTCTTTGGTACTAACTGATCCTCAGATAGTCTTTGTTTTGTAATAAAGACGCATGTTGATCCTGGTACTGACTTTAGTACCGAACAATCCAAGACTTATAAGTCTTCGTAGACCAAGACTTATAAGTCTTGGACTTAACCAGTACTTAATTTTTTTTTGTAATGGGACTGAAAAGGTGTAAACAAGATATCAATGTAATTTTTTCGGTTTTCGTTTATCTGCGGGGTAATTGTGTAACACACTGACATTGACAGTAGGAATGGCTTTCATTTTGACAGTTCAACAAATTGCGTTATTTACGTTGATTAGCTGACAAATGTTATGACATTATGAAGCAATGGATTAGCAATAACTTTCAAAATGATACCTTATTAATAGTGTGTTAATTAATTAGGGTGACAGGATCACACGTCATTATATATGTCATTTATGTAAGATTATGGATTAATTAAATCACCTACAGATTATACGCAGAGTAAAACTTACGGGGATATTGGAGAAAGTCCATACGCCTCATCAAAACATCACAAAAATCTATTTGAACCATTGGTTTCCGATAGCCAATTTAAATTAATTGGTTCTTAGTTAGGTAGGAGTGTTTGATCAGGTTAAGCTACTCTTACCGACGATGGGTGACAATCTTTTCATACCAAGATCCTTCCGTGCCTCGGAAAGCACGTTCAGCTGTTGGGTCCGGCTTTCATTCGTGGATATTTGACAGTCGTTTCATGTCGTCAGAAGCCCGAAAGTTTGGACGGCCAGTTTTACCAAGGGGTACCGTAAACCGGGGTTACTTTGATTCGCGGGATGACTTTGATCAAAACTTAAATTTCATATAAAATCGCTAATTGCTTAAAACGAAACACAACATGGTAGTTTTTTTTTCTAGGTTAGCAACACCGAAGAACTGTCAAATCCTTTTCTGAGGACACACGGGAATTCACTAATGATTATATTTAAAAATGTTTAATTATTTTTCCTGTTCGTAGTATTTGATTTTTTAAATTGTATTGGCATTATAATTGGGGTTACAATAAAATAGGGGGTATCAAAGTAACCCTGCATCCAAAGTATATCTTTGATCAGTCAGTTTTATTTTATTTTCTCAAAATAAAGCAATATTTTTTCACCTAGTATTACAGGAATCGAGAGTTATAAAAAAACCGATTATAGGACATTTTTTGTATTTTTATATAACCAAAAATTTAAGAAATATGAACCTTCAAAGTTCAATATTGATTAAAGTAACCCCGGTTTACCGGTATCATATTACCCAGTAACTGGGATTCGGAGGGCAGATTGGGAGTCGCTCCATGTAAAATAGGTACTGGTATTCAGCTGCATCCGATTTGATGGGTGGCCAGCATAATTAGGAAAAGGCTAGGTATATGATAGTGTTGATGACTTGACTTAGTTATACGAGTAAGTTAGTACTATTTTTGTCTGTTGTTGTTTTAGCAAATTTTCTGTTCAGGACTTGACTTAAAGTCTTACTTTTTTTTGCCATGAGTGGGCACCATATTTTCTCTGGCCAATTCCTTTAGCCCATAAACAATAACCGCCCGCCACATGAGCTAGCGTGATGTTTGACGCACGGACCGCGTTATATTGTAATTTATCACCATATTCCCTTCCCCTACGCCGGCCACGACGGAAAAATAAATTAGCTACGTCTATAGAAGTGCCGGCTAAACACAGTTCATGGGGATTTACACGTGGAAACACTTACTGATGGAGGGTTTCTGAAGAGAAAATCAATAACTAACCTTTTTTCTTTTTCTTCTTATTTATTTATATATTTAACCATTTATGTATATGTTACTGGCCAAACCCGATTTCAGGCCAAACTAGTTTGTTCTAGGCCAAACTGGTTTATTAAGCCGGGGCACCCCGATTAAATGGGTTAGGTTAGGTTAGAACTGTGACCAAAAGGGCGCGAGCCGAGTGTTACCGGCCAAACCCAATTTCAGGCCAAACTAGTTCCCGACCCCTAGTAGACCCGTAGATTCGCGTTTCTATGAAGACAAAAACTGTTATTTTTACACGCTTTATATTAGCTTCACTTGTATGTTTGTTGGTTTGTTTGTTTGTATGTTTGTATGTAACCGACTCCTTTGAGCGCGATTTTGACCCACTTTAAACGGTCAGATTTCATTGAAATTTTGTAAACTTGTCGAGGACCGATGACAATTCAATAATTAAAAAAAAAAATTGAGAACAAAAAAAACACGTTTTTGTAGTAAAAAATAGAAAATAAATAATAGTTTAAAAAACTAAAAAACACGCTTTCAAAACCAAACTAAAAAAAGAGAAAATAATTTAATTCAATTAAAAAGCGTGGGGTGCTTGACATTTATTGATTATAAAAATGTTTCAAAAAGCACCCCACGCTTTTTAATTGAATTAAATTATTATCTCCTTTTTTAGTTTGGTTTTGAAAGCGTGTTTTTTAGTTTTTTAAACTATTATTTTTTCCATAGCAGCAACGGGGAGGTAGCTAAAGATGTAATTTAGTTGGATGCGCTAAGTTATTCGATTTTTTCATTGAATGGGATTAAATTAACTGAAAAGGTTGTATGATGATTTTAAGGAATCCTCATTTCAGCCGAAAGATGTCCACTGCTGGACATAGGCCTCCCCCAGGCTCCTCCACTTCGACCGGTCTTGTGCTTCCCACATTCAGCGGATTCCCGCGGCCTACGCAAGGTCGTCGGACCACCTCGTGGGAGGCCTTCCCACTCTACGTCTTCCGGTACACGGTCACCACTCCAGAACCTTTCGGCCCCATCGGCCATCTATTCTGCGAGCAATGTGCCCTACCCACTGCCACTTAAGTTTCGCAATTCTTCGGGCTATGTTGGTTGCCTTGGTTCTCCTGCGGATCTCTTCATTCCTGATTCGATCACGTAGGGAAACTCCGAGCATATAGCCCTCTCCATTACCCTTTGGGTGACTTTAAGCCTTCTGATAAGGCCCATTGTGAGCGACCATGTTTCTGTGCCATAGGTCATCACTGGCAACACACACTGGTCAATGACTATCGTCTTGAGACACTGCGGTATTTGGGACGAGAAGACATTGCGAAGCCTCCCGAACGCGAAAGAATATAATTCATTAAAAATGTTCCTAGCCCTAAGTGAAAAAAGTAGAGAAAAATTGGTCGTCAAGCTTGACATAATTTTCTCAACTGAAGAATATAACATTTCTTCTCTTCAGTTTTAACATCGCCATGCTTAAGACGGTAGAAATCGTTCTACAATCTGTCATTTTGTCTATTCTTCCGCCGACAAAACCCATTTTTATGGTCGTCATGCTACGCGTGCAGCTAGCTAGATCGCTTTATCGATGGCAAAAAACTCAACCATCTTTGGCCAAAATTCAGCTATGCGAGCACCGCTCAGTGACGTAGTTATAAGATCATCTAATGCACAAGTGACTGGGCATGCGACGCAGGTTGGAAGGTGAGTTATTGTCTATGGTGACGTGTCGCATATGCACATGAGATCTGAGACCCGCATCTGTGGAGATTGTCTCTGCTCCGGTCGACTTTGGCAAAATCAGCCCTAAATAATACGAATCCAATTAGGGGACTAGAACAAATCACACTTCCAACTAAATCTATCAATCACAACATCACTCATAGTCAAGGAGCAAGACAGCTCAACATGACACATCATCTTGACAATTAATTACTAGCTCCTAGTCTACATTCGGGAGCAGATAAAAGTGACGGCTTATCAAAAGTTGCATTTACATTGTGAACTCCTGAACTGCACCAATTTCTTGGAATAGTCTTTGCTAACGCTGATGTGACTTTATAACATTAGCATAAGGTTTAAATTGCAATGATAGATGTGGGCTCGTGAAATGGTTTACTACTACATTATTTAGAGTATATTTTGGGATATCGAAATAAGTCTTTGTTTGGCTCTTGTACTTAGAAATTCGTTGGAAAGATGAGTGTAAGTAATAAATGATTAGTTGAACTAATTATATAATAAACAAATAAATCAATTAAGAAATAGTTGTTTAATGTGGGGCTGGGTGCTCACTACGTTTACGTCAGTGGTGGGTCAAATGCGTCAGAAATTCCGTGGGTGACCTCTCCCCAGGGATGTGCCCTAACAGGCGATGCACAGAGGGGTTTTTGGATTGGTCTTTTGAGAGGTAACGGTGCCCCCTTGATTAGGGTTACCATATGTAAATAGAGGGATGCCTGTCTATGGTACCTAAAATGCCTGAATTTTCAGAAAAATGCCTGTCTAAAGCAAAACGCTGTAGGTAATAAGTAAAAGCCAACAGATAATAATGAAGAGGGATATTTATTACTGATATTTGTCAGAGGACTTTTTTTTTTAATAGTTCTTTCTTTTGTAAAACCGCCCACCGGTGTCATTCAAATTTCGCGCACGCGCGCGCATCGCGCTTGCATTTATGCAACCGCGATGCGCGCGCGGGCGCGATATTTAAAAATGCCTGTCTCAGACCAATGCCGGCCGCACGCCTGTCTAAACCTTAAAATGCCTGTCAAATGCGGCGAATGCCTGTCAAATGGTAACCCTACCCTTGATGGATGACCACAGGGGTGGTAAAAATCCCAAACATCGCGGTCTTATCTCCAAAGCATGGGAGCTTTTTTAGGTTTCCCCTCAAATAAAACCGGCTAAGTACGACTCTTGTTTTATAATTATTTTGTTTATTAAAGCGGCAATAGAAATACACATTCTGAGATAAATTTAACTGTTTACCTATTACCGTTCCTGAGATACAGCCCGCTGACAGGCGGACCGGATGGACGAACAGCGTGGGCTTAAAAGGTAATAGGATCCTGTTGGACCCCTTGGGTATGAAACCATAAAATTTGCTACCACATGTTTCAGGGCAGAAAATCTTAGATCTATCAACGAGTTGGGATATAAAAAAACTAAACTTTTGCTGAAGTGGTTTATTCATATTCGTATGCCTCTTGAAAATAAAATGTAAGTACCAAGAGATCTCATCTCAAAAAAAGAACTCCACAAAAACTTGAAGACTTGACGTGAAAATACTTTAGTAGGTATAGGTAAGTAGGTACTTAAAATATTTAAATAATTTAAAAGCTAACAGTCTTATCTATAATTTGTACAATCATATCATATGGCATTAAAAACTTCGTGCTCATCGTTGTCAACAGGAAAAGGCTAGCAGCATTGCCACGTTACATGGCGTTAATGCTGATTCTTGGGTCAAAAAATAGGCCTGCCTTCTGGTGACATGAAGAGTTGAAGGTAGTACTTACGTTAAAATATGCACTAACCCCAGCCACAGGCAAAACATCTAACTACAATTTGCCTACAATTTACAAGGAAGTACATCGTGCCTCACACGGCAATCGAACCGATGATCACGAGCATCCTTATTTTGGTAATAGCACATAAGTGGCCAGCGGTTATGCAACGCTATCATTATGACCCATATATTGGCCCTTCGCCCCTTCGCCCTAGGGCCTGCGGTCCTGTGGTACGAAGGGCATTGAGCTATTTGTGTCAGTAATTTTGTTTACTATCCTCTCCTCAATTGGAAACTCAATGTTATGGATTGTGGCTTAAATCTTCATGTTTTTAACCGGCTTTAAAATGAAGGAGGTAGGTACTGAATTCGTCTATTTCTTTTTTGGTAAGTATATGTGTTCAGCGATAAAACATCTTTTTTATCCAACGGCGCCAGAAGGAGGGTTATGTTTTTCGAATTTATGTATGTATGTATATTTCTTTTGCACGCTCTGTAGCCTAAACGGCTTGATCGATTTCAGCTTGAGAGGTGCTGTTAGTCTCGACTTAATTGTGCGAATGACACTGGGTATTAAGCGGGTTTGGCAAAGGTAAAAATAAAAGTGAGTCATAAAATTTTACATTTTAATAACAAAATTGTAACGATTTCCATTCAATCGTGCATGACACAATTTACATAAGTATCGTAAAAAAATATTCTATTTTCATACAAACATGCTTAAAAACTATTCAACTTCGTAACCACTCATTTTTGAGCGACACTCTCATTTCTATAAAAATAAATTTAATAATACTGATACTATGTATCCCTAACTGATGTAATAAATATTTATTAAATACCTACACAGATTTCTTAGCTGGCCTAATAAAATAAATAATTTAAATAAAGTAGGGAAAAAGCCAATGACATTATCCTACACACAGAACAGATCCTACATAATTGGTCAAAATATCGTTTGACACTATTGCTATAGAAAAAACCCAAAATACACAATCAGCGTCTCAAAAACGTCCGCATAAATAGAGCGCAATGTGCGCAGGTGTCAAATAGTATCGTCAGTCATCTTTCAGTCAGTCTTTTTGGACATTGCTTTGTAAAAACCACTTTAAGCCATGAGTTTAAGGTTGAATTTGCAAAAAAAAAACATTTGTTTTATCATAACTATAGCCACTGACGTATAATTTGCGATAGTTTTGAGTGTTACTTTTGGTCGAGACGGTGCATCTTGGACAGTGCATCATATATCAATATTTGACACCTTGTTTTTACTTTAAAACACCAAAAGTACAATATATGAAAACCCGTATCGTTTGCTCCTACAGAAATCTTAGATATAAGTAGGTTCATTGTAGATTTTGCTTAACCATGAATATTATTATAATAATCATACAAAAACTCCCATACAAAAACATTTTCTCATAAAATATCTGGTCGTCCTGGTCCATACAAATGCTTTCTGTGGCGAAAACGCATCCCTGTCATACTTAGCTTCATAAATATCTGAATACATACAAAAGTATTTCCATGATAATAACATTGTGTCATTGTAACTTCAGAGTTCAAACACAAAATACATAAGTTATAAACTTATAACTTAAACCTAACTTAGGAACTAAGAATAAACTTAAGTAAGCAAGTATTAGGTACCTAGAAAAATATATGGCGGATATTTCAGTTGCATTACTTTCTATCGTATTATTTTTATAAAACATTTTCAGTGTTTTTTTTTATTCCTCCTTTCATTTTCGAAGTCTTTGATAATAATCTATTCATATTGAAACGGAATTAATCGTGAAGAATGTGAATGAATCTTAAGACTGTTGAATATAATCGATTAATGCAGGCTTTTTTCTTGATTTTAGGAATAGGACTTTATAGGCATTTCGGACCAACCGTCCCGTTAGGAGTTCAGGGGGCCAACCACCACTTCTTCTTATTTTAATCTTACTTCAATGTGGGACAGAGATGAATCTAAACGTTCTGTAGAGCTTCATGTCTTACCCAAACCCCCAAGGATCCTCGAAGCACTGGTTTTTTAATCCTAGTCGAATCTAGATTTAAAACAGTAAATTCGTCTCAACACATTTCTAAACACCTTCAAAGCGCTATTTCTTTCAATTCTTCCTACAATTTGTTATCAGTCTCTAAGCTACGTCACACACTACATTAGGACACTGTCACTGGTCTTCGCTCGTCGTATAACAAAGTTCTCACTGTGTGCTGGCTCTCCTCTGACTTCATATCACTGGTCTTTGAGTGTTCGTATGTGAAGTTTGCGCTGATTATAACCTGGAAGAGATGAAAATAATTAACATTGACTATGGAAATTTTAGTGGAATACTAACATAACGTTGTGAAAATAATAATTTCGATTTCAGAATTGTACTTAAGAGCGTTCATTCCACGCGAGCTGGCAACAACGCAATTATAGTAGATTTTCGTGATAATTTCATTAAATGCAAACAAACCTAAGTACAATTTTTTTCAGCCAAGCACTAGATCGTTAGTATCTATAATAGTTTTTAACATTTACTCTTTAATAGAAACATTTAATCGTACTAAGTAATGCAAATTGAAAATAATTGACGGTATGTCGATTTTTTTAGGTAAATACCAAAATAACTGTAAAAAAATAGCATAAAAACTTGAAAATACCAACGATCTAGTGCATGGCTGAAAAAAAAAGTATACTTTTGTTTGTATTTAATGAAATAATCACGAAAATCCGCTATAAATGCGCCGTTGCCAGCCCGCGTGGGGAGATCGCTCTTAATGAGTAGTACTTAAAGACCAAGTTTCCTCACGATGTTTTTTGATGCCCCTTAAATAATAGATACTTAAAGGAATAAACTAATTAGCTAGTCTGAGAGTGTGTAATGCCCTGCTAATAGGTTAATTTTAAAGGTTAGATTGTTCTTCCACTAGTTAATAAAAGTGACTACACCCACGGGTATTAACAGTAGCAGGACCTTTTACGCTGAAACCGTGTTATTATTTTCAAAATGTTGATATCAAACTAAGACTATATAATGCACAGAGCTTCATCAAACTTCTTTAAATAGTTCAAACAATACTTACAGTATAGAAAACACTAACAAGGCCAATAGTAGTGCCGACAAGCACATCCCACCAGTGATGTCTGTGGTCTGTGATCCTGGTCAGCGAGCAGACGACGGCGTACGAGATGCAGAGCAGCTGCAGGATGGGGACGAGGAAGATGGAGCGGTGGGTCCAGTCGAAGGCGCGGCGTTGGAGGTACCACTGGAGAGAGAATGATACTTAGAATTTAGATTAAAAAAAAACATCATAGTTCTGCAGACCGTATACCGGCCATGGCGGCTAATCTAAACGGAGACAAGCCTTCGACGCGAAAGATATTATAGTGCACAAGTGTATGCGTAGATACAGGTGTACTCTCTTCCTAAACTCTCTAGTCCGATGGGACGGCAATCCGACACGACCGGAAATGGATCAGGTACTGCAGGCTTAGCATGACGATTTCTATTTCTACGAAGAATAGACAGTGCTTTTTCAATACAAAGTGACATTTCGTTTATCCATTTTTGACATCGCACTGTAGATATCATTCTACAATCTGTCATTTTGTCTTTCGTTTCTAACGATCTTTGTCTAGGTCTTCATAAATGTAGACTATTTCAGAAGAATATTTCTTCCCAAACTGTCAAAATCACACTGACAACAAACATTCTACTCGACGGGTACAAAATCATGATTCGTTCAGAACGCTTAACTGTGTTAATTAATAAAAAAACATAGCTATCTTCTCCTATTGTACATCATTTAGTTAATAGTCATGTCTATTCTTCCGTGGACAAATCGGTGCTCGTGCTAAGGCTGCAGGACGTGCTGCGGATTCGCGTGCTTTCCTATTCCGAGGCTGGGGGTTTCACACTGCCAACTTCGAAACTGGATTGTTACTAAAAAAATCTTAATTGCCGACCTGGGAATTGAACCCGAAAAAGTTTAGGTCAGCAGTAGAGTAGAGAACAAAAAGGATGATAACAACATCATAGCACAAAACATTTTGGAGTAAATATTACATCAAGATGATGTCAAAATAAACTTGCATGCCATGGAATTCAAGTTGCGTGCTTCCAAAATGGATCTAGTTTACTGTCTACTTATAATTATAGTCTTTTTCTTAGTTCTTTTGTATCGAGATCTGCGTATACTATTTTGTTGAGAGTTATCGCGATATGATCAGGAAAAATATGCAGTGTCGTAAGCCTGTCACGGCCACCTTGACCGTTATTATTGCAAAACTTACCGCAATAAAGAAGCCGCAGTACACTGACATTGCGGAGTGTCCTGAAGGGAAGCTGCGGTACGAGTCCATCTGGTACCAGCTAGAGTACTTCAGAGATGTGCATTTGTAGTCACTTACGAACTGGGAGCTGGAACAAAAGAAATACAACATTAACACATAATATAAAGGTGACCACCAGTCTTACCAAGGAGTATTGCGTTACCCAGTAAATGGGCTGTGGAGGTCAGATGGACAGTCGCTCAATGTTAAATACTATTCAGCTGCATCCCGTTAGACTGCAAGCTGACCTCAACATAGTTGGGAAAAGGCTAGGCATATAATCGCGATGATGAACGGTGGTAGAAGTAATTCATCTCAATGCTTTTAGACTAACTAAGCTTGACGATGGCATAAGAGCAAGGAAAGATGTAGACTACAATTTGCACAGAGACGGTGCAAGATAATGCTATGATATACCTATGTACACTTTAAGTTGTCTTATTTGCACATTGTACACACTTACAAAATTATTAGCTTATTATCTGAAACTACATTCTTACAAATAGGTAAATAAACCTCGAACTTGCCAGGTGGATCGAGACGAGAATTATATTGAGCAAGAGAGTAGATTGTAGTTGAGTTTTAGAATTCAACAGTTTCAAAGAACACAAGGAAGGTGAAAGGCGGAGAACCGGAGGTTATGGCGCTTAGGAGACGCCTATGACCAGCAGTAGACTGTTATATGTTCAGTAGAAAGCATGTACCTAAGTCTCAGATTCTTCTAGTAAAGGAACCGTTCAATTATTCTCCTCTGGTTGAACGCTTTTTACGACCGTACACAACCCAGTGTCAATAATCTCATGAATTTCCATCCTCATTGACAGTTTGATGTGCCCACGTCAATCCTGCTATTAGATAAGTAGTCTGAAGATCTTCAAGATCACTCAATGTCAAATGCATTATTATACTGTTATTCCTACGAGTCGAATATATTGCTATGTAAATGCGGATGTCGTAAAATGTACAGTCAGTGACCGGACCTCTCTGGGAAGAACTGTCATTGCCTTTTTGATTTTAGGAGCCATCTTCAGCTTTAATTCATATCTAATAGATGCTGAAAAATCTGGAAACGGAGGTGATGCTAAACAGGACAATGCTATTATGAACGAAAGCAAGGGCGATATAATTAAATAACCAACACACATCTTCTATTTATATCCGTAATAGTTCTAGATCTAATTAGTGAATTATGACAATCCTTCTCAAGTGATGGTGAATTTCTACATAAACTGTTGTTGTTGACTGCATCGTTGTTCTAGTGGTCGCAAGCGCTACCGCTGAGCTTGAGGTGCTGAGTTCAAATCCCAGATCGGGCAAAGTGTGTTTTTGTTTTCACCATCTTGCGATCGTCTTGACATGCCCTTAGCAGATTTGTTGTAGGAGTATTGACTGGAGAGCACTGTTCCTCCATTGAGGGAGCTGTCTCTTATTAAAAATGTTTTTATTTTAGACGTCAAGGTCCCATAAATGTTGTTGTTTGAGCCTTCTGACATTTATTGGTTCACTTAGCGCTGTTGCTAGGTTATTAGTATGAGTTTTACTACGGTCTTTGTATGCTTTTGCTCTGAGTTCGATTTCCTTCTTAACTGTTTTCGTTTCTGTGTACTCGTGCAATTCACTGCTTTTGTTAGCATTTATTTATTTTATTCTGGAACCATTGTAAAATCTCCAAGTTTTGAAGTTTTTGCTGATCCCCATAACTCAATGCCATAAGTCCAAATGGGCTTGATTATGGTTTTCAGTAATTTTTCAGTAGCAGCTCTGAGTCTGGAGTTGTCCCCGGTTGATGGCAATAGACTCGCCCCTATTACATGGGTCTTAAACATACTAAATGGCGAAATGTTGTTGGACTACAAATACACGCGTGTATCTAGCTAGCAGGTGGACAAAATCTCTAAATGTTAAAGGGCAAGAAAAAACAGAATTAATGGAAATTTGTAAAAAATCCTTACCCATTGCAAGTCTTGCCAGTATCAGGCTCGCATAGATCAAAGAAGGTAGGCCTAGGGTTCCCGACGAGACCCTTCATGACCTCCACAATACTCAGGTTGATGATGAGACCGTAAATATAGGTTCTGTATAAATAGAACGTGTTCTTGCAGGTCCGTCGTATTCTTGATTGGGTGAAGTCACCGTACAGAAATATGTACTCTGTTGCGGCAATCTGAAAAGAAGGGACAGTAATATTAATTTGGTTTTCCAGGAGTATTTAGGACAAAAAATAGGTAAATTGAAATGGCATAAGGACTAGAAGCTTTTTGGGGACAAAAAACTGGAAAAATATATCCTACAATCGATTTATAAAGTCCATCTTATCTTCTAAGATTACCTATTCTGGAAATGGAAGTCCAAATTATTCAAGAATTTCGATTGTTTCAATACTGCACCCTAATTCAATTAATCACAACCTGAATCATTTGGAAGGATTGCTAATCCATAGCTTCATATGTTCGAAAAGGTTGCCTGCTCAGCAAAGTAAATACCGCAATGAATATTGTTGAACTGTCAAAATTAAAGCCATTCCTACTGTTAGTGTGTTTCACAATTACCCTTCTGGGTCACGGGGATTTTTCATCTTATAACCGTCTAGGGTAATAACCTCGTTATTGGTATTGTAGTGAGAAAAAGCCATCTATATACGCTTGTACTTTTCAGGACAATAAATATTATCTGCGGTCAGTTACATTATTAGCAATACTTAAGTAGGTACTCCTGAAGCTTGTAGTAACATTGTAAACAGGCAAACATGATGACGCACTACTTGATTTTCGTGCATTAGTTGGTTCTCAGCAAAGATATACAAGAGTGACTAATGTATGGCATCCTTATTTATGAAAATAACAACACTGCGATAGTCAATCCAATTCCCAGGAATCCAGTGCAGGAAAAAATCATAATGACTAAAAAATATATTATGGGACTTATGACACAACTGGCGAAATGCTGGTGAACACCTGTGCTTACCCATTTCGGGAAAGCAGGCGTGATTTAAGTTCATCATCATCGTCATTTCAGCCGAAAGACCTCGACTGCTGGACATGGACATTCGGTTGGCGCAGTGGTTAAGCGATTAAATGCTGCGCTGCGTGTCGCAGGTTCGATTCCCGCACGGAACAAATATTTGTATGAACTACAAGTAATTGTTCCGGGTCTGGCTGTTTGTGTATGTGAGTTTAAATGTTTGTAAACGCACCCACAATACTAGAGAAATTACTAGTGTGGGGCAACGTTTAAAAAATACAAAATAAATTGTTCTCCCCGAAGCATCGCCACTTCGACTGGTTCTGTGCTTCCCGCATACCCACAGCGGATTCCTGCAGCCTTCACAATCTCATCGGTCCTTCGGAAGCCTTGCAATTCTACGTCTTTCGGTACGCGGTCACCACTAAAGAACCTTTCGGTCCTATCGGCTATCTGTTTGGTGAGCAATGTGCCCTGCCTACTGTTCGGGCTATGTTTGTGTGTAGAATTTGCGTTATGTAGAAGTAAAGCTCATTATGAAAGAGCTCGTAGGAGGAAATACCACTGCTGTACATGTGTCAGCCGTCAAACAGCGTTGCAGTGGTTTGGTTTACAGGGAATGGGTGCTGGGGTCATTACAGATACATGGAGCACATTTCAGCATTGGGATTCTGGTATTGCTGATATGTAAAGGCAGCGATGACCACTTACTACCTGGTGGACCATCAACCAGCCTATTGGCTTCTTTACCATCGAATATAAGTTACTATATAATGTTAATATATGTATATACACTTACAAAAACTAGCGGCAATCCAAAAACAGTTGACATAATCATCGCATTGGTGACTGTGTCTCCGTTGAAAGGGAAGCTGAGAGCTGGATCGTTGCAGTAGAAGCCGGCTTTGTGGTTCGGGATGACGCCCAGCTCGAAGAGTCCAACCAAGATTAGCACTGTGGAAGAAATTATGCCGTTAAAAGGTGGATAGAGTAATAATGCGAAACTGTTTAGTTCTTGTAACCCTTCAGATACAGGAACGATGATGTAGGTCTGTATGCCAAACACCGTCTAAGGTTGTGTCTATATTTTTTTGTTTCTTAACTAACTACTCAGATAGGAAACACGACCTCATCTAGTTGAAAAAAAATGCTTGAGAGCAATAACTGGGGCGCCTCCATATGAGAGTTGTAGACCAATTTTAAAAAACTAAGGGGTTTAACGATTTTTTCTATTTATATTTTATAAATAGCCCTATTTCTAGGAAAAATTAACACTTCTTCTCCACAGTAACCGAAAATAATAGATTCACAAAAAGGGACACACCAAGTTAAAAAAACAATTTTGTAACAACACTCTCCACTATAGAAACAGATAACTGATGTCCATAAAAGTTTACAACCATATTCCAAAACGAATACGAGAACTACCATTACATTTCTTCGAAAAACAAGTAAAAACTTGGCTTCTCCATAAAAAAAATTATACACTAAAATAATTTTTTGAATATAAGTAGGTAGGTATTATGATTTTTTATATTAATACGAAGGTTGTTATTGTTGTGTTTAATTTTATTTTATATTGTATAAATGTTTTGTATTGTGTTATAAAGTAAAGTTAGGTTCTACACCCATGTCTGAAACAAATGTCATTCATAGAAGGAAAATCAGAGGAACGTCATATTTGCGCGCAGTGTCAGTCACTATACACGTCATTATGCAATTAATCAAATATTAACGACCATTTTGGTCATTCCATGTTAGGTACAAAATATAAATGGATGATTTGTTAGTGAGTTTATATTTAGGTGCTAGTTTATTTTAATTTATAAGCGTTTTTCATACAAAATCCAGGTGCCAGAAGTACATAGGTTGCTTTGTTGATGATGAATTTCTGACTGACATAACTAATAGATAGGTGCCCATTTTGTAATAAGCAAGTCAAAACGCTAATGGTGACACAGATGTTTGTAGTAAAATATGAAGAATTAAGAAGGACTAACTGCCAAGATTAAGAAAATTTGAGAACTGACTAAGAATTCCTGTTTAACTATCCAGTTATGCTGTGAAATAATAAATTTAGTAAACGTTCAGTAAAACGCAGATTCAACGGTCTTCCCGGTAAGAACGTATAAGGAAATCTTTACACATAATAAACCCGGAACGAACAGTCCAAATCTAGTTCTAATATTATCTAACCACTCACGCAATTTTCGCTCGTCCCCGTGACATTGCAAATGGACGTCGCCCTCCATTACGGCCAATTTATTTGCCAATCCCCCAAACTGTGGATGTTATTGAAGTTCAAAGTCAATGCCAAACTACCAGGAACAGAACTCACTGGCTACTGTATCCTGACATATTGGGGTGGCGCTGTTCGCAAAGGCGAGAGCATCGCGAGAGCCAAATTTGGTAGAGTTCAATTTTAGTTCCACTTTTCGCCATGTTCCAAAATATGGTGGTTCAGTTTTGTAATGACGTGATGCTAGTCAGGATTTCAAGGTGAGAGGTTAGCTGTGTGGGATTTGGCAGTTCCTGCAAATTATGTTGGTTGAGATTCCTAGTCTAAAATGTGAGAGGGAAGTATCGGATGACAAACAATTTCAAAGACACATTAATTTTAAGAGTTGGGGACTTGAGTAGACGCTTCGCTTCAAGGAATACAACCTAGAGTCGCAAAAAATAAAGGATTTCAGTCTTATTTCAAAAACCTTGTGATGTGTTTCTATAGACTTTTGATTTTTTTGTGTTTTTATTTAGGTGAGCCTTTAAGTATCACTTGTATCGTCATAAGGATCAGCGACCCAAGCATGGATACAACAAATTAACACTCCAAAACTTGCCATTATAGGCTGGTTACCTTACCCAACTGTCGGGGCACAGGCTTCCTCTCTTTAAAATGGATAAGGCCGTATCTACAAAATCTGCCGCAAGACTAGTGCGAATTGGCCCAATAAAATGACCCTAACAAAAAAGCGTCTAGCGTAGCAAGAAAATTTATCTTTAGGAGCAGGAGACACAATTTGACGCTGTTTAGACCTTTATGAGGCTTCCTCCTACCTTATGACTAATAAAAAATTACCTAGAACACAAGTACATAGAACATATTAATTACGCTGGAATTCTGGCCGTGCTAATAATTTGCTACGGTAATTAGTTTATCTTTATTGCAGCTTAGACCGATAAGCATCAATGTGCTTTCTCATGCTGAACACACTTAATATTTACCAGTGTATTGTGAATGCTAAGCATATGGAACGTTTACATACACGTGGTAAATCTAAGCAGATTAGATTATTTACATAATTATTGTTGATGTCGTTTTTGATAGCTTAATTATCTTGAATCTACACTCTTTCTGACAATGACTTAGCTATAGGTACCTACTTATAAGTAATATGTTTCTGCTACTTATTGTTATGTTTATTAATGCCTAAAATAGTGATTTTAACCCCTGATGGAAACAGAGGGGTTTTATAATATTATCGTGTGTATCTGTATGTCTGTCTGCGGCATCGTAGAGCTCCCAAACGGCTGAACCGATTTTGATTTTGTTTGTTTTCTTTGAAAGGTGACTTAATCGAGAGTAACGGCTGAACAGATTTTTTTGAATCAAAGCTAAGAAAATGCCAAACAGCCAGCAGCAGCGCAGACTAGCAATAATGAGGCTAATAAATGTATGCTATCGTAGAAAGCATAACGTCTATCTACTTACTATTTTCATTAGCCGTCCCCCGACGCGACGCTGCTTTGATCAAAATATTACCTAGCGACTAGGAAACAAGGGTTAATACATTTTATTTTTACTTTTTATTTGTGTTGGGTGTTTTAAATTTGACTTCTTCCTATTTCTCTGAAGTCGTGTTAGTACCAGGCGACTGCACAGGTTGTATCGAATTTAGAGAGGCTTTCGAATCATCACGATCAGTCGTTGGGTTTGTGTTATTTCCTAGCGATGGCTGAAGTTTGTGCTCAGTCAATATTATGGTTTTATGCCTTTTATCAATAATATTGACTTTTGTTTACTCAAAAATATCAGTATGTAGCTATAATGGTCCTTCCTTGAATGTTATCAATGACAACAAATGCATTGACACGTAGGACACGTCCTGTATTGCTTTTATTTGATCTAATTGAGCAATTCTTGGTATTGAATTTGTAATAGGTTGTAGAGTTTACAGCGGGCAATTTAATTTATTATATAAAAAAAAAACTAAATGTTCTTATTTTTTTTATTCTTCATTTCTAAAAGAGTTTAAAAGCCACTTGGTTACCAGTTTATAAATCGATCCACGAGACCGAGATGCACCTCACTTCAGATAACGTGTTCCACGAGAGTCTATTACGAATAGTGACGTCACTCATATACCTAATAGACCAATTGCAGTCCATCCGACACGTTTGGACCCACGTTAGAACCCACGTGGCCCAACTGCGTGGTCAGACACGTTTCAGTGTATGACCACGCTTTAGCAAAGGGCGTACCTAATTGAAAGATTGAACTTACGTTTATCGTAACAGATGTTGTTTTTTTAAGGGGTAAGTTGTAGTGATTGTATGGTATGTAATTATTTTTAGTAATTGTGTGTTTAGTCTGTCAGTAAATTGTTGCAAGATTAAAGTCTAGAAAATTTTAAAGTGAGCTTCAGAAAGTTGGTGCGGCTACTCGATAACAGATGGCGCTGTTAACAGTTTTGTATTGGTGGGAAAAGTTTGATCGAGAATACAATGTAATGCATAAAATTAATTAATATCAAGTGAAACTCTACTATTATCGCTTATCGTTAATCAAATTGAGATGAATTATAGTTTCGTTTTCGTACGTTCACAAAGAGAGCTACAATTACCGTCACGATTACGATTATTACAACAATTCCTAATTGGGAATCGATTACAAGCGATAATAACCGTTAAATCGAACGCCCATAAATAGGTATCGTTTAAAATACCTCTTGACCGACGCGGGAACAGCGTGCAACGCAACGGGGTGTTAAATATAAGGTAAGTGATACTGTTTTCGACGGTATGAGTCACAATTGAATTAATAAATGTACAAGGTACACCTCCCAGGCAGGTACATAGGTAACATAGGTAAAGATAGCTATTCTATTACCTGGGTAATATAATTTTTAATTAGATAGAATGATATTGTTAGGTAAATTAGTAGGTACGAATAAATTAAGATGTGTTAGTAAAGACATTATCTAAAATATCTAATTGTACCTATTTCCTAAATCGATAGCGCTAAATGGTTTGCAAAGATAATACATTGCAGACTTATTTATACAACGAGTAACTTAATTAACGCAAGACCTCATACACCCCAATTAGAGTATTGAGTTAAAAGCATAATACGATGACCAAAACTATTTTTTTTAAAGCTAACTGATATTATTAAGAAAAACGTCTAGACCCAAGCATTACTTTATGCATTTAAAATTGAGTCTTATTTTCTCTGTGATAAGATTGAATTTTCTTTGGCTCAATCAGTGGTAGGTATGGCAAAATACATAATTTAACAAAAAAATACTTAAGTATATTAAAAGTTACCTACTGAAATCGATTCAATAGTCAATTAGGAACAAACTACTTTCAGGTCTTGCGTCCATTCTGTTACATCTTGTATAAGTAGTAACTATGTAAGGATCATTTTTATTTATCTAAACGGGTAAAGACTTGATAATAAATGATCAATAACGGGATTCGAATGTTGCTAACATTCCGCTATCATAAAGGTTCGCCAAAAATGTCGCGGTATAAAATACAAATGTGAGCTGTACTTCCGAATTACTAATAAAGAAGCCGTTTATGTCCTGATGATTATAAATTATATTATATAATATAATTTATAATCATCAGGACATAAACGGCTTCTATAAATATAGATTACTCCGACAACAGTATGATTCACCTTCCTTACGAATTACCTAACTTCTTCATAAAACAGAATATAAAATGGAAAGTGTGTTTCATGTAGTAATTTATACATTACGTATTAATACAATAATTTGATGGTTCTGGGCTATATTTAAAATCGTAAAAGCAACATTTAATATTAAACGTGTAACATGCAATGCAAGTTTTAAAATAAGCACAGAATGTTAACTTTTTCAAATAAAAATAAATAACTAAATATTACGCTTTCAATGGTATAAAAAGTAGATGAAAAAGTTACATAATATTCGTTCTATTTAAAAAATAATATTCTCAATGGCTGCCGTAATGAACGCTTGTCAAAAGGTCGCTGACACGGTTTTTTTTTCGTATTTGTAAACAGTGACTGCGATTGCGTGCATTTTGCCACATGCGGCGAGTGTTACCAGCTGCGAACTTTTAATTATACATCGATATTTTTTAATTACTTTCGTCAATATTTTCTTGGAAGTGAAAAGATACATTAATGTAAATCATTTTAAATATAAAAAATGAATTTGTTGAGTTACGATTTCCTAGATTTTTATAGTTTTATGTGCACATGCAGCGTATTGTTTTGTCATACGCTGCAGGGCTAAAAGTGACATAATTATTAATGACTTTAATTTCTAAGTACGCAAATAATTGTTGATAATGTCACAGTCCCAGACAACCTCATCTATCAAGTACCACTTTAATTTTCTGAGTATTTGATGTAAATAAATGCAAAACATTATGAGTGTATCTACTACGCGTCAGAGATATCCCTCGTTTTCAGTATTCTTAGCACGTTAAGTATTTTGCATAATTATCCTTGTGAGTAGTAGAGTGCCACTCAATAAATACCTACTTAGTACACGTAATAGAATAACAGGTTGTTGTTTACAATTCATAAAAGATAATTGAATATTTATTTCTATCAGTTGCCTAAACGAATTTTGTAAATTATGTACCTACCTCAATTAGGTTTAACTATTTTTAATGAAGTTTCATCAACAAAAAAAAAACCATTTGTTTTCTACCAGACACTAAGTACAGTAAGCTTTTAGAGATCAATAGACAGTAGCTTTAGGTGTTTACTTGCCAGAAAAGCAACAATAAAATCTGAAAAAATATTCCCACATATTTATGTTACTTTGAATTCGTGACGCGTGTGACATCTCTCAACGTGACACTGTGGGGTCTACCACGTGTGCTTCATAAATATGTTTTTACCTTTTTTCCAGTTGAGGTTGATAATCTATTTTTAATTATTATTTTGAAGTGTCTCTGATATTAGTAAAGTGTGTAATTTATTATAGTATTTCAGTTGCAGAACTTGTTACGGATTTTAATAATTTTTTGAAGAATCTAAAATGTGTTTGTACGTATTAGTTACTTACTTACCCATAAATGATTCAAGTAAAACAATTAAGTAACTACTTAAGTAATGACTACTAAGCATAATTTATTGTCTCTATGACATACTTAATAACAATAACAAGAGTGACCAATAAAATTTCCATGCAGCGTGCGTGACAAAAACAAACAATATTGTTTATTACATGAAAAACCGTTGTTTTTAACGTATAGGGTGTGGATTTAAATTTGCGGCCATTTTGTTAATACGAGTTGTACGGTGTTTTTTTTGACAGTTGTCACGTACAGACCATGCGATTTAAGAATATGGAGAAGTATTTAAACCAACAACGTTTAATTATTGTAAAAACACATTACAAAAATGGTGAAAGTTTTGCGAAAACAGTTCGCCAATTCGTTCTTTTCTTTGGGGCTATGTGAAGGAAAAGGTGTATGTGAATAAGCCTGAAACAGTTGAACATCTTAAAGAGGAAATACGTCGCATTATTGTTGAAATAGTACAGCCACATTTATGCGAAAACGTTATTCAAAATTTCAGCGTGCAACGGTGGAGTTTCTTGCCCATTCTTCTCCATACGAAACTACATTTTGGAAGGGGCGACTAGAATCAATTCTATTTTAATGTAAATGTTGACGTTCAAAAGTGCCTTTTAAGTGCCTATTTGAAATAAATGCTTTGACTTTGACTTTGACAGCAAAATAATAACTCTGCTGGTCCAGAGGTTTCGTGGTGGCCATTTGCCTGATGTTGTATTTCACGTTTAATTGGAACTATTTTTCTTTGGGTTGTAATTAAAAAGAGTGTTTTTCTTTGCCGCTCTTGTTGGGACACCCTATATAATAGACAGAAGGATATTCCTATTTCCGTAGAACTTTCTACCTACTATAATATTCTTAAGGTAGGTCTACCTAGACCTACCGTAACCTACCCTAATGTATGATTTCGAGGATAGATAGATACCTACCTAGGTATCTATCTATCCTCGAAATCATACATTTTTAGATCCTTCAAAATTATTCCGATTCTGATTGATAATGCATTACGCAATTAGTATGCAGGAACGCCAATGTTATAATCAACGAACGATATAGCTTCCTGGTGTAGATTGAAGAACTTAAAACCCTGTAACGTCGATTAGAAACTAAAAGTCTTAACACATTGTAATACTTAAATACAAGAAGTGTAAGTACTACTAAAAATATAAATGTATATACATTTATATTTTTACAATAATATAACAAAAATGATTAATAACAGTACCTATTGACTAATCACTTGTTTACTTTACAATTAAACAGTGAAAATAATAATAAAATATTATGTGGGTACCTATAATTTATTAGTTACATAACCCTTTGTATTACGTATATTTAGGTTTTCCTACAATTATCCTGAAGCAAATACAATTTATTAGATACTTACGGCCTTATTCATAAAAGTTATCGAACATCTAAACAGTTGCTAAAGTGTGGTTTCTCTATGAAAAACCAGACTTTATCAAGTGTTTAGATGTTCGATATCTTTTTATGAATAAGGCCGTTAGACTTTTATAATTTCGAAATAAGTATGTATGAAAAAGCCAGCGAAATGTATTTTATATTTGGACTTGCATTCTAGTAGCCGTTGTTGGTGTCATTCTACTTTTCTATGAGAAAAACTGTTTACTAATAATATAAAGAATTCCACAATACAAACAATCACATAATATATTTTAAAATACGCATCTAAACGCGTTGCATTGATAGAATAAATAAATTACGTATGAACGAGCTTAAAACCAATTCACAAGATTTAATTTTTAGCATTTCATTTACATAAACATTTTCACTCGAAACAAAACTTTATACTCTCTGGAAAAAGTCGAAAATAGAATGCACATGGTGTCGTTCCGAAAATAAATCAGCTCAATTTATTATTACTGGCAACATTATATCTGTCTTCGTTGCAATGAAATGGGAGCCATTTTTGGTAGTCGACGTATTACGGCCATGATTTTTTATTAAACTCGTGTCCGATAATTAGTTGCATCCGTTATTGGTAGGTACAATATCAATTAATTGAATAATTTATGCAATTAATTCAGGATGCATAAGTCTTTGCGGCGCTTCCTTATTGGACTTCGAAAATTGGAATTAGAGAAAAAAACCTGTAGGTATACTGTTTGGGCCAAATGTTCTGGGTATCAATTTCGTAGAATGCCACACACGTTGTTGAAATATAAGGGAAATCGCTTGAATAACTAAAGAACTCATACAGAATAACATAACATATGAAGGTATAAAATTATTGAGCTCACAACAACGATCTCAAAAAGTTAGCTCTCCTATGAGATTAGGTCAGCGCAGAAATGAAGTAATTTTATTAGCCATGAAAACGTAGCATATTTCTTACTGCTCGTCTAGCATTAGCATCGGGTACATCAGTCAACAAGTAGGCAGACAGACTATGTTTCTGCTCAAGAGATCTAATTATAGGACACTTGCAATCAAAGGAATAATTGACAACATTACAGGCTAGGGGTAAATAAACCTGAACTTTTAACAAGAACCTAGCAATGTTCATTGGTTGCAGTACTAGGCATATCTTTGCCCTTCCAACATGTTAACTTATAGGAAAGTGGATGTTGCTATAACATGAGATTGATAACCTCGAACACCGTTCCACCGATCACCATTAAAGTTGGCGCATACACTGACAGTTGTTCATAGAGAAGGTTTTTCTAGGTTTTTTTTTCTAATCTGCACGCGGGGAAAGTTGTAAGCAAAAGTTGGATTTTAGCTACTTACATATCAGAAGTAGAGGAATATCAACGCCCAATGTCCACCACAAGCCATGTCTTGTGCAGAAGCTAGTCGTCGAAGACTGGGACTCCACGTCTCTTCTCTGTAACAAAGAAAACAACAAATTAATAACATTGGTCAAACATTCTAGGCATAGCCCAAGCAGTTACGCTGAAAAGAAATAAACCGAAACGATTATTGGTATATGTATACCATTCTAGACCCCCCCAGTGAAAAAATTTTTCGTCGGTTTTCCAAAAAAAAAAATCAGCTGTTTCATAGAAAAGTGCAATACCTACGCGGTCAAAATGTATGGAACAGCTGTTTTTTTGTATAACCGACGAAATATTTACACACAGCTCTAGAATGATATGTTGAATTCGTGGTTAAAGTTTGCGCACTGAATGAAAACTTTTCCTGCATAATGTTCTATCAAAACACAAAGCTACGAGCCCAATGTGATTTAGGCATTGGCAAAAATGGCGGACTTTCACACAATCTTCCATTCCCTATTATAGCCTTATAGGGGATGAAGTGTCACTTTCGTTAAACAAGGAACTCTTGTGCAAAATTTCACGCTCTTAGACCCTGCTGTTCAGGCCGTGTGTTGTCAGTTAGCGTATTTATGTATTTCTTAATTTTTATTAATACATCATTAGGTACTCCAGTAGTAGGTAAACAATAGTGACAGTGTTACTCATAAATGATATCGCGCTCGCAAGTCCAGGTACACAAGTAAGTCCTTAAGCCCTAAAAATCCAATCCAAAAACGAATAGACCAAGCCCGGATCTAACTTCAAACGGATAAAATAAACGCTCAATCTAAAAGTTCTCTCTAGATGATGAATAAAACAAGAACTCTCAGCTGTACACATAATCCTAAGTGGAATCCTGCTAAGTCGAGCGTACAAGTAGGATTACCTCAGACCCTTTCAGAGCAAGGTCGGTTCGACCTTGGCGCTGTAACCTTCGAAGGTCGGCTGACTGTAAATGTTGTGTGAGGGTAGTGACCTCTAACGGAAAATGTATTGACAGAAGGTTTAGTATTAACAATGTCTGGTAAGAAATACGTACAGAAATATAGTTAAGTAACTTTTGCTTGCTTCGTCCGCGTTTAGGTCGGATATTACCAGGATAGAAAAAGTATCCTATGTCCTCGCCCAGGTCATATTCTGTCACCCAAATTTCATCGAAATCAGTTCAGGTGTTAAGGCGAAAATATGTAGATAGTTTCTTTCGCGCTTATAATAATCGGATGGCCAGTTCAAGATTGTATTTTTTTGGTAATCTTAGATAGTTAGCTTTTAGCAGAGAATATAGCAATATTTTACTGCTATAGGTCTAATGTATTACTATTATACAGGTATATAGTTTAGATTCTTCTTTTTAGCGTGTCGATAGCAATCTAAATACAGTCAGCCCCAAAATTTGGCCACGAGCTTGGCATTTTCAGCAGCGTCCATCAGCTCCTGTTGCGTGCAGACAACAGCACCCTAATTGCGTAACACGCTATTAATCGTGAGTTACGCAATTAGGGTGCAGGACACGCTATTATGTGCCCCATTGTTTGTGGGACAGCACTACATTTACAGTACAGTTTAGATGTTTGCTATGCTGAAGAAATAAGTGGCAACAACCGCCTTTCTGGGCAGTTCCAGGTGCCGATTTTTTGGGAAACATTTTAGTCTAATGAAACTTCTGCTCCATTTTACGTGTCCAGTTTATCTAGTATTTATTCAGGGCTACCTACCAAGAGACTGCATTAGCGAATTTTGCTTACATTTGCGGCTCCCTCTGTTTATTTAGGAGCAAAATAAACGTCAAAATTTTGTGGTTTACTCTGTTTTGTAAAACGTTACTGTGGTCGTTTTGTGGTCAGCAGATTTAAATGTATTTTCAACTGTTTGTTCAGGAGGTCTAAACCTACGTTGTATAAGGGAAATAAGGCATTCAATTACGCCAGTTAAAGCACAGTTGTTCCTATTCCCTGTAGGCTGTGTCAACAGGTTTGTGCTAGATAGAAAGCTTATTTAAATTTTGTAATCCGTGACGTAGTCGGCGTAGGGTTGCCTTGAAAATGGCTGAATCACTGGTTTCGTATCATGCTTATAAAATTCATGATTCGGGGCTTATTACTACGATTCGCACGAATTTGCTCAGCCGTTAAGGGCTATCGACTTGCACGAAGTTTATTTATTTTTTGTAATACATTTAAGAAAAAAGTACCTACACTTAACTTTATTGCATAAAAATTAAAAAGTGCCAATTGCCTAATTCTGGAGTTGTTGCTTGGCCCACAAATAGATTTGCTTCGTGCGAATCACCTACAGCAAATAATATATTAATTAATTATTATATTAATTGCTTAAATATTCAGTATCTATGTTACAATATTGGCTCCGTTGGCGCAATGCCATTCTATTAGGATGAAGTTTTCGTAGAACTTGTTCAACTAGAGAACTAGAGTCGCGTCGTGCCCGTCTGCCAAAAGCCCAAGAGCCTCAATAGTTTATCAATAGGTGTGCATTATGTTTGGAATTTCCTGGCACATATTTAGAAAATAAACTTTTTTAAATCAAACATTTATGAAAGTGAAACGCTACTTCTCAATACATTCCAACCGCTTGATGGTTTTGCGAACAACATTATGAGCAACGCTTTCAAGAGCTCTTAACATCATCCGGACATGGAACCCGGATCTTTACGATCCACGTGAATGGAGAGAATTGAAAATGATGGGGCAATACACTTATATTACGTCGGTACTTCGTCTAATAATGAGTCGTTACTCGATATTTGGTTGCAGTTAGATTATGAAATTGAGTATTTTTGGAAGGTCCTAGAAAAATTCACTGTGCTCTACTTAGCTGTTTTTTTTTTAAAAACGTTACTTTAACTAATTTATCACTACTTACTTAATACATTAATTGATGGTTGTATTTAGTAAGTGCTCGATTTATGTCCTAGCCCCAAAGCTGTATTTTTTTTGCTCCAAAAATCAGTAATCTCTCTTACATTTGTATGCTGTCGTTGCCTCTTTTTTGGTACAGACAATCTGTCAAATTTCTTTGATAGATTTTCATCTTTATTGCATAAACATAAGGTCCATGTTCAATTGAGAAAATTTGACAGTTTGGGGTAGCTTGATGTGCTGGCGTCTGTACATATCAGTTTCAAACGAAAACAAAGAGTAGGCCTTCTTTAACTAGTTCAACCTAGAGACTGTTGAAGTGTGCCACATTATCTCCTAGTCCTAAGTAAAGCTATAGTTTTAGACCAAAGTAAACTTTGTCACTTTTGTTGTCACCCAGAGCTTTCCAATAGCTGTTTCTATAATTTGCCGTTGGTAATCGTTAGATTCGAAACCGGTTTTAAATTAAGTAAATAACGTGTCAGAATTAGCCTGCGTCAAGAAGTTAATCGTTCGATTAAATTGACAGATATGACACGAAACAAACACGTTAACGACTTTACACGTCAAGTTTAGAAAAGATGACTAATCGCTGATTATATTGACAAAATGATTAATCAATTGATCAACGATGTTTACGGGTTTTACTTCCCACGCGGGATGAAGGGGTCTGTTTGCCTATGTTGTATTATGTAATTATAATTTCTTTGCTAGCCTATTCTGTTCCTCTCCTGGACAAAGCCCTCCGTTCATTTCTTCCATCTTTCGCGAGCCCGCGCTTCCTCCGTCTAGTTTTAGCGGAATCTGTCCAGTTCATCCCGACATCTCCTTCTTAGTACCTACAGCACAGTTGGCGCAGTGGTTAAGCGATTGACTGCTGCGCTGCGTGTCGCGGGTTCGATTCCCGCACGGAACAAATATTTGTATGACCTACAAGTAGATGTTCTGGGTCTGGCTGTTTGTGTATGTGAGTTTAAATGTTTGTAAACGCACCCACAATACAGGAGAAATTCCTAGTGTGGGGCGAAGTAGTTCCAACCCCCATTTCACTGTCTTAAGGTACTCAGGCTATCGCAGTCCATTGGACTGCGACAGGCTGAGTACCTTACGCTGTACATAGGCCTCCCCAGGCTGCGCCATCTGTGCAGTCTGTCCCAGCCACTTTCTTTAGGTTGTCGGTCCATCTAGCTGTGGGTAACATCCCACGCTACGCTTACCGATACGCGGTCACCACTCCAGGACTCGTCTGCTCCACTGGCCATCGGTCCTTCGACAAACATGGCCAGCCCACTGCCACTTCAGCTTGCTTACACTGAACGCTATGTCGGTAACTCTGGTTCTTTTCCGGATAGTTTAATTTCTGATTTTATCCTTCAAAGAAACTTCGAGCATAACCTGTTTCATAGCGCTCTGAGCGACCTTGAATTTGTGGACCAATTTGTGGACTCAGTGCTAGTTTAACGCAGCCCCCAGTTTGTCAGATGTTTTAGGTATAGTAGGTACAGGTTATATAGGAGGGAGCACTGGTGGACCAGTGGTATTGGCCCCGACTTACTAGTTGTAGGTCGTAGGTTCAAACCCGACAGCCGCTTTACTTTGTATAAGTTATTTCATCACCACTGCTCATAAAACGGTGAAGGAAAACATTGTGAGGAAACTAGCATGTCCTAGAACCAAAAACTCGAAGACAAGTGACATCTACTAACCCGCACTGGGCCCGCGTGGTGGATTATGGCCCAATTCCTCTCACAGAGAGGAAGACTGTGTCCCAGCAGTGGGAATGTTATAAGCTGGTTATGATTATAAACTATAGGTTATAGGCAGTATTCAAAATGTCCTAAACCGTAATATCTCTTCAACATAAGATGATTCAACGCCCTGAACAATAGCAGCTTAACTATAAGTACTTAGTATATTAATCTGGCTTTAAGAGACGTCTTCAAGCATTTCACTCGGTCGTTTTTGCGAATACCTACTTGACATGTAAAACATGTCCAAAATACTGTGATCGTTGTTTTTACAATACAAACTTTAACCACTAAGAAATTAGTATTCTTTTTGAATGCAAGTAGCTCTTAATACACTGGATGGCAAAATGAATCTTCCCAAGTTTGTTTCGGGATTGTGAACTTCACGTGACAAAAGATGGAGTAGGTTTTCGTTTGTAAATGTAGTGTGAGATTCATTTTGAGTAACTGTCGTTTCCCTGCGACCGTGAACTCTCCGACCGATGCGTGACATCACAAAAGGTAGAAAAAGTCTTAAAATTCCTGATTAAGTGCGCTTAAATGTGGTTAAGTCTTTTAATCTTAAATTATAACAGCTTTTGTTCGCAGAATTTGTTGCACACACACCGAAGACGAATATATAAGTTTTGTACCTACCAGCCAATCAGGACAGCTCATCACAGCCCACTGCTAGAAAAAAGTCTCTGACATGATGATCTACGGGACTGCTGTCAATATACATTCTAATTTGAATAAATGACTTTTGATTTTCTTGTGCTGTCAGTACCTATAGTCCCCCAAAAACCAACCTTCCCCACGTCCTAGTGCGTCAGCTAGGAAATAAGTGACGCAAAGAAAATTCCCACAAACGCACAGCTGTCTCTTTAGTTAGACACACAGGTACAGGTACAGGCCTAGGTTCATGACTGCCTTTTTCTAGCTACCTGGCGGTCTAGTACAGCTTCTTGTCATGGGCTTCATCGCCAGAAAAACCATCTGCTCTTTTAAAATTTTAGCCCAAATCTTAAATAAATATTACTTCCTATTTGGCCTTAGTATTTTGTGCAAATATAGCGTTTTGGAATTAACGGGAATAACCACTATGACGTGACACAGGAAATGAATCAAAGCAGTGATTTCGTAAAGTATTTGTTATCGTATACCAATAAAATAGACGGATACCGATATAGTTCCGCGTCCGCGTCATAAGCTAATTTTGTACATGTAAAATGAATCATCGGGAATTACTATTTTAGGGATAAATAAGCCTTTTTAGTGTAAAAGACTGTTCATAATTGACTACTGAATCGATTTCAATCATTTTTATAATAGGTATTTTTTCAAAAATTATGTGTTTTGCCATTCGTACCGCCGATTGAGCTAAACAAATCGACAGCCGAGACCAATGAGCTTTCCGAGGCACGGAGGGGTCTCGGTAGGTATGTATTGGATGGTCACCCATCCATGGACTCTGAGGGGTAATAGGGTATTACACCCATTTTTGAAAAGTGTCCTAAATAGATTCAAAAGTGCTAATAAACCACAAAAAAACAACACTTTTATTTAATCGATTAGTGCCGTAAAAATGCATTTAAATTTTAAATTTTCAAATTTCGCGCGTAATTTGACGAAAACGCTGAACGAAGTGAACGCCATATTGCTCTGTGGGTATAACGTCAGTTTGCTATAGGTACCTACTATAGATAAATGCGCTGATATTTTTTATGCTAATTATTTGTAATAAAAAAAATCGTTATTATTCTACTTATCGTTGGTTTGCTGTTCCTGAATGAAAAATATTATTTAAATACTTAACAATTACTTTGGTTACGAAAATAATAAAAGTAAGTACTAAGTTGTTCAATTGGCACGCCGTATGACGTAACAGCATGGCGTCTACTATTTCATGGTGTTAAAAAAACAGATTAAAAAACTGAAGTATTTGAATTGAATTTTAAAATTTATTTTGATTGATTGATTGATTGATTGATTTATGTATTTGTAAGAATGTAGTTTTACATAGTATGGTGTTAATATTTTTTATAAGTTCTGTACATTCTACCACAACATGTGGTGTACAAATGTCATTATTACACAGCTTAGTACAATTCATTTCAAGCTTGGCGATTTACAATAATAATTTTTAATTAATAATATTATAATTAGGTAATTTTTACTTTAAAATAAATTGTTGGTTGGTTGGTGTTGTTTTGTTATTTCATGAACAAAAACTGACATTTTCCGACTGCATTTTGCCTAAGCTATCTCAATTATAGATTTTTTCTCATATAGAGTAAAATACTCTATTGCGTAACATACAGTTGCGTAACATTTGGAATGGCTATCATTTTGACAGTTCAACAACATTGATTGCGTTATTTACGCTGTGTAGCAGACACATTTTTCGAACATATGAAGCAATGGATTGTTAAAAATTATTGAGATTCTGATTAATAGTGTGTTACGCAATAAAGTGCTGGTGGTGATAATTATTATGAAAATGACGTAGGTAGATATCATAATAATAAAACTAAATCGGTACCTAAGTACTTAAGTCTTAGTTTCTCTGATTCTGGTTATCTAAAAATTGCCTTACCTATAATATACAATCGATTGATTTATGGGGATAACAGATTAACAGCTTTACAATATTTCAACCTCATAATGTTGCAATAGAAACACATGCAAGTGTTTCTCACGCCATTTAATAACAAATTAAAAAAAAAAACACGGTTTTTGAATGTTTAATGTTTACGTTAAGGATCTTGTTAAGCAATTTTGTGTTAAGGCCCACAAACACACGTTACACATGTGATTCGACTGTTTTGGAACAACTTCTATGAAAACTTCACGTAAATTGTTTCTACTAGACTCATAAGGAAAGTTAAAATGTGCTATGTGTAGAAAATTATGAGCATGTTTTCCTGGAAAGTTAGTCCAGCCACTTCTTTTTTTCAGCTTAAGCATTCGAAACCCTAGATAAGTACTAATCTTATTTCATCACAACTAGCAAATATAGATACCCTCCCTCATCTGCCTAGCCTTTTTTCAACAATGTGGGGTCAGTTTTCAGTCTAACCAGATGCAGCTGAACTGAATACCAGTATTTTACATGAAATGACTGCCTATCTGACCCCCAGAACCCAGTTACTGGGAAATACGGTACCCCTTGGTGACACTGGTTGTCAGACTTTCAGGCGTCTGACGACCCGTAACGACTGTCCACGAATGACTGTCGGGCAACGGTGAACTATCGTATGTAGTTTTGACGTTCAAAATGTGCTGACTCTGAGCCTAGCTTCAATAAATGGCTTTTGATTTTGATTTTGTTGGCACAAACGTACAACCCGTCCCCGCAATTTCCCGCAATTTCCACCGAATGCAGGAGGCGTTGCGGGCGATAGGTACTTATAACTACTCTAGGATTAAAGCGCTGAAGGCTATGCATTTATGAATAACAGCTGTTGCAATGAACGCAAGTGTGTGACATAATCAGACTGACGTATAAACTGAAGTTACTAACAATACTGAATGACAAATCACTTAAAATGTTTACAATAGTTGCAATTTAATTGTTATTTGATATTGATTGAATAAACGATGATAATAGTTATTCAAGTAGGTAGTTAATTCAAGTCATGTGACTGTTGCAGCAATACTAATTATGTTATAGGTAATTATGGTAAATACAGTGCCCACATGAGAGCAGTGGTGGCCTAGTACTAGCGGCAGCGACTTATGAGTTGTAGATCGTGGGTTCGATCCCAAGCTGGCACTTTACTGCTCTTAAAACGGTGAAGGAAAACATAGTGAGAAAACTGGCATATCCTAGAACCAAAAATTCGAGGACATGTGACATCTACTAACCGGCATTGGGCCCGCGTGGTGGATTAGGTCCCCACTCACCGTGTGAAGGCCTGTGTCCCAGCAGTGGGAACTTTATAGGCTGATTATAATGTATTGTAAATACTGGCAAGTAATAAGAGAAAAATATGTCTCTATTGTCATAGATTACCTAATCAAGACAAAGACAAAGATATTTATTCGTCGGATATGGCAGTACAAAGTTGGAGAAGTATGAATACGTCCAAAAACCTAACTTTTAAACTATTTTTACTTTAATACACAATACAAAACATTTGAGGCTGTGTATTTAAGGACACATTTATACAATATAAAATAAAATAAAACATAACAATATCAACCTTCGTATTAATATAAAAAATCGAATATATATGGTATAATACCTACTTATATTTAAAAAAAATCTTTAAATGTATAAAAGTTATTTTGGAGGAGCCAAATTTTTAGTTTTTTTTTTGAAGAAATGTAATGGTAGTTCTCATATTCGTTTTGGAATATGGTTGTAAACTTTTATGGACCTAAGATAACTGTTTCTATAGTGGAGAGTGCTGTTACAAAATTGTTTTTTTAACTTGATGGGAGATCTAAATAAAATATGAAATAAGAACCTTATGAAGTCTATTACGGCATTCAAATAAGAATTCTGAAATGCAGAAATTAAGAACTTCTTATTGTTTTACTAACTATTGCCAGCGGTTTCGCCCTCGTGGATGCTGTATTATTACATATAAACCTTCCTCTTGAATCACTCTGTCTATTGTTAGAAACCGCATTAAAATCCGTTGCGCAGTTTAAAAGATCTAAGCGTACAGACACGAAAAACGACTTTGTTTTATACCTACTGTGTAATGTAAAGAATATTTGATTGATTTTCTTTTAGCTGATATTATTTGATTTTATTTCAACGGATTCTATTTGATTTTATCTTAAATGACATCTATTAATTTGTGTTTGACAATGGGTATTCTAAACCTTAAGCAAATGTTTTTTTTTGTAAGAAATAAAAATGGCTAGGTTAGGTACCTGAATACATTCATAGTTACGAAAGGCCTGCATAATATTCCCACTTCTAACAACTTGATAAAAACAAAAACAAAAGAAGATCACACACTTTCACACTCTATGCAATAGCAACAAACAATAATAGAGAACAATGTTCATTGAAGATTGTAAACATTATCTGATCAGACACTCGATGGAAAGCTGTCTAGGACTTAAAAGAAATCATCCTAAGTTCTCACTAATATTTTCAGAATCATTTTATCTGAAATCACTGTACTGTCTGGGGACCATAGCGCATAGCGGTTATGCTAACCATACTGATACTGTAGGTACCTACTATAAAATAAATATCACACATATTTAGGGGGATTAATCAAAATGTAACCTTATTATTCATTTAGAACAAAGTATAATTTACCTCAACAGATTCGTACGACCGATAAAGCGCCATAATTCCAAACTTCACTTCACCACACAAAAATTGGCAAAAAAACACTTTCAAATGAAATAAATATCACAAAATATGAACTAAATAAAACATGTTGACATATCGACACACTATTTGCAACTGATATGAAATCTGAAACTGACTAATTTTAACTAGGTAGGTAGGCTTATCTGACTGAAAATAAGTGCTAGTAAAAATATGCCAAGTCCTTATAATCTTTTGTTGGGTTAGTGAGTAATGGACTAAGCCCTTATGAGTGTTATTAGATAAAGGAGTGACGTATTTCTATATCTTTGATTTAATAAGTATAGACGTTTGTCTACGTTGTCTTTTTGTGGTGAAATAAATTTGAAGGAAGCATCAAATTTTCGCGTTGTAATCTCTAAGTGGTGAAATAAATTTAAAGGAAGCATCAAATTTTCGCGTTGTTGTCTCTAAGTGGTGAAATAAATTTGAAAGAAGCATCAAATTTTCCCGTTGTGGTCTCTAAGTGGTGAAATAAATTTGAAGGAAGCATCAAATTTTCCCGTTGTGGTCTCTAAGTGGTGAAATAAATTTGAAAGAAGCATCAAACTTTCGAGTTTCAGGTTCCTACTGATTATTAAATTTTTGTGAGGTAAATTTAACCGACATTTTTTTTTTGTGTTATTTTTGGAGTGCCCGGTTGATGGCAATAGTCTCGCCCCCTATTACATGGGACTTAAAGATAACTGGCGAAATGTAGGGATATTATAGGTACACCTGTGCCCAACCCTACGGGGAAATAAGGCGTTATGTTAAGTTCATTTTATTAAAATATCTACAATTCAAATTGCTGCTGTATTGTAAAGCTTAATGTTACTTAACTAAAAAAAGGGGGCATATATGAGTACCTGCCTCGGGTGCGGGTTGTTCGAAAGAGTAACGGCGACCCCTGGCACACAGGCAACTGCGGGAACACGGGTGGGTTTTAGTCAGTAAAAGACTGACACGCCCTCCCGCTCCACCCAAAGCGGGAGAAGTTATTTCATGATTTCCAACCCAAAAAAAATGCTTAATGTTTCATTAGCAAAAAAAGTATATTTTCGTTGTAAATTCTTGACTCTACAAAGGCGGCTTCAAAATTAAATGGCCATTGAAATAATTGATTTCACTTGCGTTTGACTCAAACAGTACAAACAGCAAAGGTATTCCCGAAGGACCCTTTCCGACAATTAGGTACTTAAGCCCTCACCTTGACAAAGGCCTTGAAGCGTGACTAAACTGCCATTGAGTATCTAGGTCATAATGACGAGGCAGAACTCCTCGGCCACCCCCTATATTCTTCGCAAAACCACTGACTATATGACGGGGGAAAACTTGGAAATGGACACGTCACAGTGGACTTATCTAATAAATATTGCAATAAGAAAAAAAAATGCGTTTATTGGCATTATATCATTATATATGCGCCGTCACGGCCGTAGTCGCCGCGGGAGACGCCCTGGGCGTCGGGAATCCCAGGCTGATTCCCGGCCACCGTAGGCGTGGGCTTGCGGACGGCGAGTAACGGGTAGCTCGCTGTCCGATAAGGACCAAGCCCGGGTCGACGGCGCGTTCTGTTCCACGCGCGCCTCAAAGAGATGTCAGCACCAACTGGTGGGGTCCGCAAGGGCCGATGCCTGCCTGGGGTGCGGGTTGTTCGAAAGAGATACCGCGGCACATAAGCAACTGAGGGAACACGGGTGGGTTTTAGTCAGTAAAAGTCTGACACGCCCTCCCGCTCCACTCAGAGCGGGAGAAGTTATTTGATGATTTCACACCCCAAAAAAAAAAAAAAACCTTAATAGCTGTATTTTAGGAGTATTCTGAGTATAGCTTCTCCTCGCAACCAGCGCGTTTGTACTTTCTTCAATGTTTGAACGTGGTCATTAGTCTATGGTGCCACGGACGCAAAAATATTGCAGCGGGATTTTTCGCGCACTCGATTTTCAACGCACTGCTTAGCGCCGAGAGTTAAAAATCCAACGGTATGTTTTTTCGACGCGCTGAGATTCACTTTGTTGGATTCTCAATGCACCGAGCATTCAGAATCCAACAGAGAGCATCACAACACCGATAATTGAAAATCTAGTGTGCAATAAAATCCCGCCGAGCTATTTTTACCAACGTCCCTGCCGTCCTGCCACCATGTCTAGTGTATACTACTACATCTTCTTGAATAAACATTTTTTTTTAATATTCTTATTTGCTTTGCACAGACGCCCCAGCACATCAAGCTATCCCAAACTGTACATTTTTCCCAATTGAACATGAACCTTATGCTTTTGTAATAAAATTGATAATCTATCAAAGAAATTTGACAGATTGGGGTAGCTTGATGTGCTGGCGTCTGTATACGCGCATGGCACTTACGGTCTTATTCATAAAAAGTTATCGAACATCTAAACCGTTGCTAAAGTCTGGTTTTCAAATAGAAACCAGACTTTAGCCACTGTTTAGATGTTTGATAACTTTTTATGAATAAGGCCGTTAGTGTTTATCTATGGATTGCGCGTGTCAATAAAGCGTCAATTTTGTTCTCGCTCAGCTATTTTATATTTTTATTTAATAAAGTATTAATGTGGAGTTGGTCCGTTTCAATCATCTCCCAACATGCATAGAAAAATAATATGCCTAGTTTGGATACGAACTTGGCTCAAATCACATTTAAATATTGATAAGATATACTTCACTTAGATAACAACACTTTCCATGTACGCAATAAATTATGACAAGCTGATAATACTGCAGACGTCTATAACATTTATAAAAAAAATGCATATCAGATAGATATCGGTTACAGGTATTAATTTAGTGATTCAATTATCCAAGAAAACATGACTGAAACATTCGGACATGCATTAACAAGAACTCGGCCAGATACTAATGTTTCACGGTTAAAAAAATAGGTAGGTACTGAAACTATACTACATCCTGTTTTTTCTAAGTAGAAAGAAAAGAAGGAAACCAAAATCTATAATAACATAACTTAAGGGAAACCTAGTCGCGGGTTCGAACTCACTGGTGGGCCTGGCTAAACATCACGCTGTCTCACCAGGCTTAATGTCCGACAGAGATAGTACCAGTGATGAGCAGTTAGACGCTAGTCTACACGCACCACGTTATTGAGTGAGATGGAGGATCATATAAAGTAAAAAAATCGCGAAAAAATTAAGAAAAGTCCTGTGTAAGATCGGGTTTTATGAAAAAGCCAATGTATAAATCAATGACCAATAAAGTTTATTGAACTTTTCGATAATTGAACTTTGTCGGTACCGACTTGGTTTTGGAGATTTTACACTTCTTTTATTGCTTAAACACGCCCAAAGTTAAGTAAAATTAGCAAGAAAAACTAATCTTTGTTGACTCCTAACTTTTTAATGGTTTTTTTTTTTAGTAATCTGTTTCCGTACAGACAATATTAATAATGAGACAAAACGATATCATATTTTACTTTGGATGTGCTATGTCAGACAGTGGAGTAAAACACTCCCGAAGTTTGTATGCAAAATATGTGGACTAGGTTCACCTTAACATCACTCCTGTATTTCCACGCAGGGTGAAATAAAAATAATGAAAAGGAAGGGGAAAAAAAGAAGGGAAGTTAGAAGTAGACGGTAAAACATTTTAATCCACCGTAAAACATATCAACCACAATATAGATTTGCATGCTTATTACGTAGATAACACAATGACAATAGTTTTCATTCAGACAATTAAATACTGATAAATTACTGCGGCCTTATTCTGTAAACCAAAAATTCGAAGACATTTGACATCCGCCAACCCTCACTGGTGGCGTGGCGTGGCGTGGTAGTTTATGGTCCACTCCCTCTCACAGAGGAGAGGCCAGTGTCTCAATAGTGGGGACATTATAGACTAATTATATTCTGCCCTGCATTTTACAAGTTTTCAACAAAAACGAACCATAGATTCTTGAACAACCAATTGCTACGCTTTGTGTTATTTTCACGTTTCTGCATTAGCTTCACCGTCTTTACGCAATTCCTGTTTACACACAGTTTTATAAGGGATTCCCGTTCCTTTACCACGTCAAATAAACCACCATAACACACGTTACTCAAATAAACACTGAAAAACATACCTCTTTCCTCATATTGACGGTAATTGATGCTATCCTCTTAATTTCTTGAACACTCGTACGCAATGGCGAAGCAGGCATTTTTAAATAAAACTTTTCACACTACCTAGTAAATTTTTCACAGTAATTTCATTTGAATGTTGTAGAAACGTATCCTCTTGCCTCATAAAAGTAGCAAGACTATCAAATTTATTTGTTTCGACGACACTTAAAGTCTTTTTCAATTAATGAAAATCACAGATCAACCCGCAATTATGAACAGTTAAATTGTAACTGAAACCAGAACGTGACTTCAGTTAACAATTACTGTAATGATGAGTAAGTTAAGGAAAACCCTTACCAAGTAATACGTCACACTATAGCCTAGTTATAATTTTTTTTTTTTTTTTTATAAGAATTATGTACAGTTAACACCACGTCATTTACATACATTTCAAGAAAAAGATGATTTTGAAGGCCTATTCAATGATAGGACTTGACATACTTAGTTCAGTAAGTCGACTTGTATGTTTTACCTTTTCACAATATGGCATCTGGTTGTCGCCATATTGATTTTTGATTTCTGTCTTGTCTTTGGTGTCACTCGCAAGATTAAGATAAATCGATTGACGTAAGAATCATCGAAATCGGCTCACGCGTTTGGTCTATAGAGTGCCAAAAAGGATCAAAAATGCATATATAGGCAGATAAACCTGCTTTGTGTCGCGCAGTCGTATAAAAAGAGCCCTGACAGCTATAAAATTAAGGTGCTGTGAAATCGAAATTGCTATCAAAGACTTGCGGTAGACCGTACCTAGTCATAATGAGTTGCAGGTTCCGAAGGTTTACTGCCCCGTATTCGAGTGCAAGCTTACTAGAAATTGGTGACACCGTCATCAACGGTGACGATTTTTGTTAAGGTAGGTTAAAACCGCGAAAATGCGGTTAGAGTAAGACCTCCTTGGGAAACAATTTTGTCGGTGAATCTCCAAGAATTACATAATCAGTCTACAGTAGCACGTTGAACTGACGAAGCCCCAGTATTGGCCACTGGGTCTGTGGCCGCCTTAAGCCTTCTTCCTCTCTCTACTTCTCTCCATTCTGAGAAAGGCCGTATTTTTTAAAGTCAGTCCTCAGTTACCATAGTAATTTCTGCCGTTAATCAACAATTTTCTTTGTGCCAGCAGAATCGCACATGAGACATTTCAACTTTGCCGCTTTTTTAATACTTTGTTGCTTCATCAAATCTCTTGAACCACCAAGCAACCCTCTGTATATGCGTTGGTGACAACTTTCCACAGAGCCGATCTTTGCTACATCTGCAAATCCCCACGCTCATGTACGAGGCTAATATGTTTTCCGATATCGATGACCTTTGTAAATCTTCGTATCTCGACGTTTGGAACTCGGTTTGTTAGCTTGACGCCAAGCATGGGACACTCCATGGCTCTCTGTGCAACTCGCAGCCTTCTGTGTGAGCGCTATTACATAAAACAATAGGATAAACTTATTTTTACGCCAATCTAGTCATGCTGTGGTAACTACCTACTGAAACTATGACTCAGTTGAAGCTAGAGGAAAATTATAATTGATGTGGTTAGTCCTTATCTCTTGACGCTTGGTAACTCGTCATTATTGACTCCAACGTCCACAGGACGGAAATATTTCGAATTCGCCCATATATATAATTTTTTATTCAGTACGCAAACTTTAACCATGAATTCAACATAGCTAATATTCTAGACCCACCAGCGAATAAATTTTTCGTCGGTTATACAAAAAAAAACAGCTGTTCCATACATTTTGACCGCGTAGGTATTGCACTTTTCTATGAATTTTACTTATTGTTTCTTCATTATCTTCTTATAATGAGTAGAGTTGACATATTAATTAGCCATATTGTCCCCCTGCTCTCAAAGCCCCACTCAATTTTTTGTATTTTAAGCATGATTCTATGCCACTTTCGGGTACTTCCTAAAGACATAAAGGCTCCGCAATTAACTTAGGCCCGTAGACAGGCGCGACGCGATGGTTAGACGCGACTCTGGTAGAACATTTTTCATGAAGTTTTCATGGGCTTATCCGTTGGAGGCTTAACAATAAAGTTATCCCGCCATTTCTTTCGGGTATAACTATAGTCCCATATAGCTGTTACAAGGCACCAATCCGGTGTTTTACGAGCCCATGGTTAGTTCGATAGACCTATCCAGCTCAGCCACGTTCAAGTTCGTCATTCATTTAATCCACCAGTCAACGTGAGCGTTTCAAAGTAATAAACACAATAAATCCGTCAATTATTCCATCAAGTTATATCTTACTTTATAATTAAATCGTTGCGAGTTGCAGACTCCACAACCGGCTCACCGTCTCGATTGAGGAACACTGCACCGCCACAAATAACAACAAATCGTATTTACGAATAAATCACACTCGTTTATCTATGATCATTACTCGGCACACCTAGCCTTCGACAAATAGATACTATATTTTACCCCCTTAGGCTATACACAGACGGTTGCATAAATGCAACCGTCTGCTAAAGCCCACGCTCTCACGCCGCCGCCGGTCGTAATAAAATCGTGGCCGGATTATTTCGCACACTAGATCTTCTGCGCTGATAGTTAAAAATCGAACCCTGTGCTTTTTCGACGCGCTGTGTCTTACTCCCGCTGCACTCTGTTGGACTCTCCATGATCGGTTTAAACCGATCATACCGTACCGTAGCTGTTAACAGCGAGAGTTTATAATCCGAAATATTGTGTCATGCTTGAGACAGTTATGCAGGATAGCCATCGCACCATCGCCATCGCAGTGATACGATAAATATTCTCACCAGTTAAAGTTGAATTCAGATGAACAATTCATGGCAAGAAGTACCGAATCCGATTTACAGCCGAACCAAAACTTAAAAATAAAATTTAATGTTGAATTTTATGTATTTTTCTTTCACACGTTGTCTACATTTCTTTTATTTATTCTTCTCTCCTATCGCAGGTGTGTTGGAAGAGATTTCTTTAGAAATAAACATCACCTTTGTATGTATTTTTCTGTTTCTTTCTTCTTATCTGTTTGCATGAGTAAACATAAATAAATGAATACTAACACTATAAAGTTGAAGAGTTTGTTTGTATGTTTGAACGCGCTAATCCCTGGTAAATATTATATAGCCACACTCAGGCTATAAGTCATCACGCTAGTATCCTTAGGAGCCGAGAAAAAAGGAAAAGTCGGGGTGGGTCGGGGGAACAAGAAATGTAACGTGGACGAAGTCGTGGGCAAACGCTTGTGGTTATTAAATAAATAATATCATCACCGGGCTCATAAGACGTATCTCGATGTTCGTCTGCATACGGCCTTAGGCACAATAAATAATCTGGGTGGTGATAAATAAAGGCTCACTTCACCGCGGCAGCCGGTCACAGGTCGAACGGTTATCTGTTATATCTTGGAGTGAAAGTTGATATCGGAGACGGAACCAGCCGATTTTTGTAATTTTTTTACTAGTTTTTTCCTAGGAAAAAAAAGCCAATGCCCTTCTCCATATCCCAAGAGATATGGCAGATATGGCAGAGATATATCTGCCAAATTTCATGACGATCGGTACAGCGGTTTAGGCGTGAAAGCGTAACAGATTGACAGACAGAGTTACTTTCGCATTTATAATATTGGTAGGGATTAGTAGGGATTGCTGAATGGGCCTGCTCTAGACTTCGATCACGCCTGATGGAAAGAGATGGATGAAGTCTATGATGGAACGGAACAAGTTTTTGTAACGGATTTAAAAAAAGGAGGTTTCGTGTTACCCAGTAACTGGGTTATCTAAAATGCGTCGTCGCCCCCATTAAAATACTGATATTCAGCTATATACGGTAAGACTAGAGGGAATAGGTTAGGTAGATTGATTGAGGAGGTAAAAAAATAAATAGTTAAAGTGATGGAGAACATGAAAAACTCCAAATAAAAGGCGGACCATAGAATATAATTTATATAAAACTAGCTACTGGGAACGTGCTACCAGGACAAAAAGCCTGTTACTCCTTATAACATCAGCTATCTGCCAGTTATGGTCCCGTCAAAATCCGTTCAGCCGCTTCGGAAATTAGCCGGAACAAAACAGATGTCGATTTATTCCGGCGCGGCGGGTTAAATGTTTATCTGTATAAATATTTATAAAAATGAGTTTTTTTGATATAGGTACCTATATATTAATGAAAACCGCATTAAAATCCGTTGCGTATTTTAAGGTGAACCTAGTCCACATTTTTTGCATACAAACTTCGGGAGTGTTTTACTCCTCTGTCTGAGATGGCACATCCAAAGTAAAATATGATATCGTATTGTCTTATTATTAATATTGTCTATATGGAAACAGAATACTAAAATAAAAACCCATTAAAAAGTTAGGAGCCAACAAAGCTTCGTTTTTCTTGCTAATTTTACTTAACTTTGAGCGTGTTTAAGTAATAAAAGAAGTTTAAAATCTCCAAAACCAAGTCGGTACCGACAAAGTTCAATTATCGAAAAGTTCAATAAACTTTATTGTTATTGATTTATGCATTGGCTTTTGCATAAAACCCGATCTTCCAAAGGACTTTTCTTAATTTTTTCGCGATTCACTATAAATGATCCTGCATCTCACTCAATAATGTTGTGCATGTAGACTAGCATCTAGTTAGTCGCTAGTCTACAGCTACTCTATCAGTGATGAGCAGTTGCTCATCACTGATACTATCTCTGTCGGACACGAAGCCTGGTGAGACAGCGTGATTTTTAGCCAGGCCCACCAGTGAGTTCGACCCCGCGGCTAGGTTCCCCTTAAGAGATCTAAGCGTGCAGACACTAAAACCGACTTTGTTTTATATTATGTACATAGAAAAGAGATGTATTGTTTTATAAGACTTATAAGTCTTCCTTAGAGGTGTATAAATGTTATTTGGAAACATAATTTGTTAATATCGAATTCCAGCTTTAATTTGTTTAGCACTTCTCGCTTATTCCTAGAATAAAATAGGAAAAAATGCATCAAAATAAAATTCAAAAAGCATTCAGTAATAGCTACAGTTGGAAAAGTATTGGAAGTCAATACCTACATAAATATATTTATTAAAAACAGTATCACCCACCTACTTAAATCATTTTACTTATTTATTACCTTACAGTGTAATAAAATAAATAATTTTACTTCTCACCTCACTGCTACATAAACCCATCCGCATCTCGCAAGCGCCGGCGCATAATTCAAGATGCGTCGGATAATCGAAGCGCAGCGAAGTGATAGGTTTACCGTCAGTTCGCGCGATAAATTACTTTATTGTTTACGTTAAATAAACAGCTTTATTTTATTAATAAACATTTTACTTGTGATTGTGAATAGGTAACGTAAGTATGTGGGTATTTTCTAAAAAAAACAAACTGCAATAGAGCACGAGCTACGTAAGTAAAGATTACCTATAGATGTCGGCCTTAATTTCGCCAGTGTGGTTTCTTGTCGTTTTGAGTTAATTTATTCGCTTATGGTGAACCTAGTCCATATTTTTTGCATTCAAACTTCGGGAGTGTTTTACTCCACTGTCTGACATGGCACATCCAAAGTAAAATATTATATCGTTTTGTGTCATTATTAATATTGTCTGTACGGAAGCAGAATACTAAAATAAAAACCCATTAAAACGTTAGGAGCCAACAAAAAATCGTTTTTCTTGCTAATTTTACTTAACTTTGGGCGTGTTTAAGCAATAAAAGAAGTGTAAAATCTCCAAAACCAAGTTCAATTATCGAAAAGTTCAATAAACTTTATTGGACATTGATTCATACATTGGCTTTTTCATAAAACCCGATCGTCCAAAGGACTTTTCTTAATTTTTTCGCGAATTTTTTGCTATAAATGATCCTGCATCTCACTCAATAACGTTGTGCGTGTAATAGAAATACACACTCTGTTTAAATTTTACTGCCTACCTATTTATTAGATTTAGCTCGCTGACAGACAGACAGACGGATGGATGGACGAACGGACGGACAGCGGAGGCTTTGTAATAGGATCACGTAGGCCCTTTTTTTTTTGGCGATGGGAAATCCTCAAATAAGTTCTTCCGCTCTGGGTGGAGCAGGAGGGCCTGTCAAACTTTTACTGACTAAAACCCACCCGTGTTCCCTCAGTTGCCTGTGTGCCGGGGGCCACGGTATCCCTTTCGAACAACAGGTACCCTTTGGGTACGGAACCCTAATAACCTACAACACATAATGAACAGAGCGATACAATTCGGAGAAATATTTTTTATCATCTCTAATAGTGCGCCGTTTGTTAGTTTTAATCGAATCTACGAAATGATTACATATTTAGTTACAACACTTACAACAATATGTTACAAAAAGCTCACAAAGTACAAAAAAAAAGAAGTCAACTATATAAACCTGTATTTATCTTTTCCTGATGCTATGCTATGCTATTTTCCAGTTTTTCCAACAGGTCTAGAGATTTATCTCGAAAAAAAAATGATGCAAAGATGGCGTATATACATAACGTATTTTTGGGGGATGACCATTCCACTAAAATAATATGGGAAAATATGAGGGGATAGCTATACCCCTAAAAATTGTGGTGTAGTGAATTCTTAGTTAATGCTGAAACGATTTTACGATCCCATCTAGGGTCCAACTTTCAACGAAAGGTCACTTTAATAATCGCTTTTTCTAATCGGTGTTCACAATATTAATATTTCTAAATATATTCGGAAATCATTTTACATATAAGTAATTATGATGCTTTGCAATAAATATATTTAATTACGAAAAAAGTTTTCGTATCTGATTACGGTAGCTACTGAAAGCTCATGAGTAATTTTAGAAGCGTGAAACTTGTGAAACTGATAGTCTGCGCGACGCTCAATTAATTTAATTAGAGACCAGTTAGGGTCCATAATTAACGGTATTTTTTCTTTTTAAATCATTAGTACCTAGTGTAGAAATGAGAATCTACCTATCATAAAACATAAGATTTTTTAAGATAGCATTTTTTATTACAGCGCCATCTGTTGTCGAGTAGAAGAACTATCGTAGTTTAGTAATTAAAACTAATTCAAACGACACATACAATTCAAGCGTTTGAGATAAAAAAATAATTACAGTACGCCTTGAACTGCATGCAATTATATTAAGTAGTTATAAAAATCAACATGACTTTCGATGCAACTTCGTTTATTTTGTAATTTCTTATCTGCCAATACAGCTATTTATTAACTATCAAATTGCTCACCGCGTAACCAGCACCCGGATTCTCTTAAACACCGTTTTTGTAAAAGTTGTTTATATTCATTAACATCTGGTATTCGTAATCTAGACAAGCAAAACATTGTTATTTACATTTACCATTTTTCAGCCAAAATTCATTCTGCTACGGGAATGCTACACGGATGTAGAGGTTTCTTCGTTATGTAGATAGCGTAATGGGCATTGTTCATATTTTTTAATATGTTGTAATTGAAAAACCATTTCTAGGAATAGTGTTACTGATCATTACGGACTAATGAATCATGAAAAATATTTATATTTTATTGATATATTTGATAAAATACGATTGACCTTGTTTGCCCTTCAAATTACGTCAGCTTTGGCCGTACAGTTTTGTATCGTTGCCGCAAAAAATAAAAAGTAAGTGACAAGTATTTTCTATGGTCTGCCAAGTGTCAAATTAATATAAATGTCAAAAATATAAACATATGAATTTACTTAATTATAAAGTTTTTACAATTATTATCCCTGCGACTTACCTCATGATGTCGTATAAATCTCATTACACTATCATTATTTTATGCTGTATGCATTACTTACATTAGAACTTTTGGTTCCCTTATTTCGGGTTGTTCCCAAGGGTTGACGATTCTATTGTTCTTGTTTTTTCACCAGGTCCATGAAAAAATTATAATGTTTCAAATGCTTCTCAATGAATTCCCAACGGGTCCACCGGATGTATCCAAAGTACAGTCAGTAAAAACAATTTCTCGTAAAAAGACAATCAATCAACTAGTATTTTTTTGTATTCTTATAGTTTTTTTTAATCATTGTTCCTCTCAATCAAAGCACCTGCCACCTAATCTCTTCAACACCCTTGGTTGACTGGTAGAGAATGCCTAAGGCATTAAGTCCGCGTTTGTACCTTGGTTTATATGCGAGAAATTTAAATAAAAGTACTTCAAAGGCATAAAGCGCTTTCTAGCTGACACATCTATGTTAGGTGTGCTCCTTCCGTGGTATGATCACCTGGTACTTTGACGGCGTAAAGCGTTTTCTAGCTGATACCACTATGTTAGGTATGCTCCTACCGAATTATGACAACCTGGTACTTGGGAGGCATAAAGCGTTTAAAAAGCTGACCTCGTGATTTTTTTCATGTCTAATAATTATTCTACTATTCGGGGCGGTGGCAAATCCAACAAATCATCCCTTAGCGAAGCGTTTATTGTTGATTGTACCAAACATTCTCATGGACCAGTAGGGAAATAAAATATTTTATATTTTAAAAGATCGTGGACCCGTTGGGAAGACAAGTGTTCATTTTATTTTTTTCGAGAACAATAGACTCGTGAACCAATGGGAACAACCCGATTATGTATGACATCTACTGACACTTTAACAGATGAGATGGATGACGTTGTGTTGACAGATTTAAATTTCTAATTATGTACTGGTGAGGCAACGGCAACGATCTTTAGTGCCACTGATGACGTCATTTATCTCAAAAATTTTAAATGATTAAATATTAAATTAAGAAATAACTATTGAGCCCATCATCAAAATATTCAAATTAGTTTCTCAACATGCTCTATATTTTCGAAAACTAAAATAAAATGGAATGGTTAAAAATTTTAGACAATCCCCATTGTTTGTTATTAGGTACGATTTTTAGTAAGAAAATCGATAAACCATCATATAGGCGGATGCAGCTGAAGGATAAGTAAGTGAACCTACAATCAATATGAGTCACAAGAAATTTATATACTGGGTTTATTGTGGTTTCAGAATACCTGCTAAGTACCTATGTACCTATATCGATAAATAGAGGGACGTCACGGGGGAAATCATCCAATAACTTCTCCCGCTCTGGGTGGAGCAGGAGGGCGTGTCAGACTTTTACTGACTAAAACCCACCCGTGTTCCCTCAATCGCCTGTGTGCCAGGGGCCGCGATATCTCTTTCCAACAACCCTACAGGTTGCGTACTTATTGAATCCATGGCTATACAGGTTGCGTACTTATTGAATCCATGGCTACAGGTTCCGTACTTATTGAATCCATGGCTACAGGTTGCGTACTTATTGAATCCATGGCTACAGGTTGCGCGTCAAAGTCCCATAATGCCACCCTATGTTTTATATCTTTTATAGAATGAAGATTTCGTAAGATGTTTTAACGCACATATCTAAACTAAAACATAAATGAAAGAAGAGGTACAAACGTAAATTAGAGAAGGCAAGAATAGAAAGAAAAGGGTTGGGTAGAATGTAAAAGGGCCATTATGGTTATAAGATCATGCACTGCCACAGTTGTAAACCTATATTCTGGCAAATAAACGAATTTGAATTTAAGGGTTAAGTATGTGGTTACAGTTAGGTATAATATTATGTTACTGTAAAGCGTAGGTACGGCGTAGTAAACATGAATGTCGTTTAGTTAATTTATGGTTTTACTAACCTGTGGCTATGGTTTCACTCGCATCCTCGTGCCGGTCACAAATTAGTGAAACGTTACATGAAATACTGATAAATAAGACAAAATTTCAACGTGTGTTACATTTCGTGTTACTATCATTAATTGCTTCCCATCAGACGTGATCGAGGTCAGGTACATTTAGTAGGAAAAAAAAAACTGTAAGTACTTACTCTTTACTCTGGCATACAGGGACGAACTGTACCACAGACCAGAGTACGTTTTTTATATATGAACTGTACCTACAAGGTCCTAGAACATAAAAGGTCCTAGAAGAACCAAGATCAAAGATCCAACAAAAACAATTGAACATCACCTCTTTACATAATCGATTAGCCAGCTACATATCCGTATCATTGTCATCTTGTAACCTAATCGGTACATAATAGCTGCGTCAATTGAACCAATGACCACGAGGCTATTATTATCTTTAAGTGATGTCCACGTGGATCAAGGATAATTTGGTATCAGGTTATGCCTGAACTCTATGTCATTTCTTTATTGAATCTGTTACATAAGCCTAGGGATTCCAGGTTCAATTTAAGTCTGAAGTAAATCTACCTTTTGGTTGTGTGGTTGTGAGCATGACTGCTGAATGTCGGTTCCTGGGTCGGACAGTTTTTATCGTGAAATTTTTTGGTAGTAGCCCGGGTTCGGGTTGGTGCCCTGGTCGCACCATAAATGGTACCTACTTTAATGGAACTTATTCTATTCTATTCTATTTTTAAAGGTTCTGGCTCCATCGGTAACGTTCGATGATTTTGAAAATGGAACTTATAATCGTAACTGAAGAAATGAGACTCTGAATTTATTTTGAAAGATATTGCTAATCCATTGCTTCATATGTTTGAAGAAATTGTCTGCTCAACAACGTAAATAAAAATAACGTATTGAATGTTGTTGTACTGTCAAAATTAAATCCAATCCAACAGTTAGTCTGTTACGTACCTAATAACCCCGCCGGACACCCCTGCCTGCTCTTTTTGGGAGTAATGAGCGTAATATTATGTCACTAGGTTTTGCCAGCAGCTTCGCCCGCGAGGAGGTCGAAAATGACCCGACGGGAACGTACTATCGGGATAAAAAGTATCCTATGTCTTGTTCCAGGTTACAAACTATATGTCTTCCAAATCCTTTCAGCCGTTTTGGCGTGATTGAGTAACAAACATCCAAACATCGAAATATCCAAACATACAAACTTTGATATTAGTAGGATATAGTAGGATTACTAGTATTAGTCTGTTAGGAATTGCATTTCAGGAATTACACTGACATTTCCAGGACTCAATTGTGTAAAATTAGGTTTAATTTAAGTTGGTCTCTTTTATTAATGTGTGAATGAGTAATTTAATGCTAATCTGTCATTCTGGAACGTATGCGTATATTATGACAAGATAAATTGAGTATGTATTTTGGGATTATTTACGCACTTCAGTTTATTTTTATTAGCTGAGTACCTACTCTTTTTAAAAATGGTATTAAAGTTGATAAATGTGAAGTTAGTCGAAATTAGCAAGGCAATGAAATAAAACCGACCAATTGAGTTGGACTCGCACACGAACTTACATACCACAAGGCAAAAAAAGCCGAAAAGATAGGTTTCTTGTACCGAGACCTCTTTAATTTTTAAATTTGTTTCATTTTTATTATTACCTTATTTAATTGTTACCTAAATGGAAGGAGTCACTGGCTCCTGAAATACAGGCAGGTATTTTAACCTAGCCCTGGAGCCAGGATCTCAAATTTTTCTGTAACCTGTCAGTCAATCAGTCGTCAGTCTAATCACATCGCTCTATGACATCATTGATTCGATTCGCTCACCACTGTCCTAATCGGTAAAGTGTGATTCATTATAATTAATAAAGAGATTAGTTAACTCTACTAATGTATTATCTTATCACTTGATTCTATACAATAGTAGATAAATAACATTACGAAACTCAAAAAACATTAAATTTGCCATATATATATCAGCTAGCAAACGCCAATATACCAACAAAACATTGAAAACTATAGGTACTCAAGCAAAAATAAATAATATGATTTAAAAAAAAACGTAAACAGAACTTACAATCGAAATAAAAGCATCTAGGCATAACGGGCGTACCCGCTTACATATTTATGCAATTCTGCATAATTTAAATATAGATATAACTTGAAGTAAAAATAGTTTAACTAGGACCTTTGCAATAAAATAATAAAAAGTTAATACAATTAACAGTAACAAAACCAAGGAGGCAACCTGACCCCCGACGCTACCACAAGCAGTGACATCTAAGGGAGCCGAAATGGCTGCCGGTTGCACTGGCAAGAATAATGTGAATTGTCGAGGTAGCTAGCTAACTACATATTACAATAAAACTCTTTAAAAAACACTTTGTAATGAGTAGATTAAGTCAACAATAAATGAAAATAAATTGAATTATACAATAAAATAAACAATTATATGAAATAACATAATTATATAACCTGTCAGCGGGTAAGCTAATTCTGGTGAAAGAACATAAATAAACTTGAACATACTTACTTATACTTATTAGGAATAGGCATAATTAGGGTGACCTTTCAGATAATGTGTGTGATTTCAGGTATTAGGTACGGAAAACCCAAGGACATTTTCAACCGCACCGCAACTCGTAATGACCCTAATTAATTTTTTTGCAAACATTTCATTGTCTACATCACCCGCATTCAACAAATTAAGGTAGTGACGTCACTCAAATAAATGGCCCATACATGAAATAATAAATTAGTTCCGAACACTGCACACGTTAACAATAAAACCAGATACATAGTTTTCAGAAAAAGTAACAAAAGCAAAACAAAAATGAGCAAGCATCTTGTTTGCTTTGTAATATAATTCTTATGTAGGTAAATAGCACAATACATAGGCACGCAATTGTGTGACAGTGTAATTGTGCGTGTCACTATGAAATCATTGTAATAATCATTATCTGCGATATACCTTTAAACGAGCAATTCTTGAATATATACAACGTGTAACGGAAAACCATTTTGAAATGTGGGTATTAAAAGATACTTACCCACACATCTGCCTAACCCTAGGGATATACAAGTGTGAGAATATGTTATGCGAAATTTTGTATTGATGTAGATATTTAATTTATGTAGTTAATTTTATTTTCAAGAATATTTTAACCGCATTACCTAACATTACCTACTTAATCATAGGTATTACCAATACGTGACGAGTTGTAGGCATGTAGCGTGTATCTCGACAATATCCGTGACATACCTTTATGTATCTTGCATTGTAATACGTGGTAGGTCATCCGGATCTCTATTGCGTAGTTTTGTAAGAAACAGATGCGGTAACTAAAGTTACAGATTTGCATCGTAATTTAGTAGGTATACAATTTATACCTACACGCATGGCTCGAATGGAAAGAGCTTGTAGTGGTTAAGCTACGCTTGCTGAGGCCGGTCCGTGGATGGGTGACCATATATTACATTACCGAGAACCCACTTTTCTCGCCCCGGCTGTTATTTGTGAATCTTTGACAGTCGTTTTGGTTAATCAGAAGCCCGAGAGTTTTAGAACCAGTCTTACTAAGGGGTAGGTATCGTATTATCCCGTAACTAAGTTATACAGGTCAGATAGGTAGTAGCTTCATGTAAAATACTGGTATTCAGAGCTGCATACGGTTAATGGAAGCCGACCCCACATAGTTGGGAAACGGCTAGGTGAATTTGGTTGAGCTACACGTAACACCAGTGCAGCAGTCTTATAGCATGACGGTTTCTATTTCTACTCTACCGTAGAATAGAAATCGCTTGTCTTCATTTCTTGGTACAAAACTGTCAACTGTCTACACCGAAACTTCATTTTTGTCTACTCTTGTGCTGACAAAACGCTTCTCTACGGTTCTCGTGCTAAGCCTGCAGTATGATGATAAAGCCGATAATCACTTCGTTTCATCCGTTGAACAAAATATTATCTAAATTGTAATTCGTAATGAGAGCTGTGGTGACAGACCCGTCGTGGGTTTGAACCCAAGCAGGCACTTCACTTTGTGTAAATTATTTCATCACCACTGCTCTCAAAACAGTGAAGGAAAACATCGTTACGAAGCCGGCATATAGCTTGTAAGTATAAAGAACCAATATAGTGGTATTATTGGATTTAGTTTAGATGTAAGTTAAGCTACTTATTTAAAGCTTCCTCTCTCCTACTATTCTTTGTTGTGCCCGACAGGGTCCATAATGATCACATATTTTTTTTTAATTTACCATCTAAGTACACACTGTGGAATGCAAATAAAATTTGAGTATTGAGTATTGATGTGTGTGACATCCGCCGCAATGGGCCCGTGTGGTGGATTACAGCTACAGACCACAGAGAGGTGGCTTGTGTCCTAGCATTGCGAACATTACAGGCTGATAATGAAAAAACAACCGACTTTCAAAAAAACACTACAAAGTGAAAAATAACGTTAATTTCGGAAGTCGGTGAATTTGAATATGTATTTTAATTTTCATGTCACCAGTCACCGACTTCCGAAATTAAAGTTATCTTTCACTTTTTAGTGTTTTTCCGGAAGTCGGTTGTTTGTTTTTTGGAAAAAGTTTTAATTTTTCACTTTTTAGTTATAGTACCTACCCCACACCAATTTGAAATTTCATCATACTTGGGGTCAAAACAATGCATATTTATGCGATCGCAGCAATCGCAGTTGATTTGCTGCATTTTTTGATGAGTTCAGTTGTCTGTCTCCGAAACGCATCATCAGATCTATATGAAATTTGGGACCACACGGGAAGCACCAGTTTTCAAATAAAAAAAGAATTATCAATATTGGTTCACCCAGTCGAAAGACCTGAGCAAAGAAACATTAAAAAAAAAACAGTCGAATTGATAACCTCCTCCTCTTTTGAAGTCGGTTAAAAAGAAAATTACCTTGTGCTAGCATGGTTGTTGTTGTTGCTATTTTGAAACTGCATAAAATGTACAAAAAGGACATAGGTAATATAGGTAAGTACATACCCGTTTAGGAAAAACTCACAATAACTTTTTGTATTTTCCTATCAATAATTTCACCAACTATCCTAAAGCGTTGAGGATAAACAGATTTGCCTACTGTAATTAAATATTGTTTGTCCTGTTAAATGGGTACCTACCTTACTAAGTATGTTAAAGTCTAACATAAATACTGCCGTCCTTTAACTAGAAAGGCATTAACCCTCACTTGGTAAATTTTTACTTTTTAATAGAATCTACGAGAGTTCAAAATTCTCTATCTTTCTGTCTAACAAACATTTTTACAATACAAATAGTTCCCAAGATATGAAAAGTTAGTAGGCCGTTAAGTAACATAATTTTGGATGATTCCATCACTTGAAAGCGGCTAACCCACACTTCTTAGCTAAAAGTACTTTAAATACTTTAATTGCCGGATCAAATGATTATTATCTAGTATCAATTGCGATGTGTCCTACAATCAGTAACGTAAGTATCACAGTTTTTAAGAAACAACGAGTCACGCTTTTTTGCCATTTTCTCGGAAACAACTTTTAGGGCTTAACGCCTTACTAGTTAAAGGGCGGCAGAATAGTCTAAAATAAAATATGAAACTAAAATAATGAACATACATAATAAATAATTATAATAAGTGTAAGTACATAAAGGAAATAGGGGCAGAGCTAACTGGGCATCGAAACATTCGTCCGCATCGCTTTCAGTGGGAAAAGTGCCCAAATAGGGCAAACAGCTGGCAGCATTGCCACGTTGGATAGCAAGTCTGATCCTTTGACCTAAACACGCCACACGCTATGCTTTGCTCACATGGTTCCAAATCAGCATTAATGGGGAAAAGTGTATTTTGCATGGCGCCTTTATTATTCAATAAACTTCCTAAAGAATGGAGGGAACTAAGCACACACATACTAAAAAAGCGGCTAAAATTATATCTAATTGGGAAAGCATACTACAGTATTTTAGAATTTTTAAATGACAAAGTGTAATACGACGAATTTAACGATTATTTACTTGCATTTTATTATTTTGACAATTTATAATTAGATGATAGGACAATTTAATTAAAATCTACAATTTATTGTTTAAATTTAATTTTTAGTTTGTGTGCTAATTTAATTATGTTTTTAGCTTTGTTTAAATACCTTAAATATCATACCTATTATGTATTTGTATGCCACAAAGGCCGAACATGACGGATCTTTTTGTTTTTATGAACAACCTACATGCCTTGTATGTATACTCATGTTTCTACAAATAAATGTCTTATCTTATCTTATCTTATCTTAAAAATAGGCCAGCCCTCTGGTCACGTGAAGAGTCGCTTAACCGCTTGGCGATGTCCCAAAATACCCGATGAGCACTCGGACCCCACGGCCCTAGTGTTTCGACCCCAAATGGCTCAAACCTGTTTTTCTGCACCTGCAGCAGCCGGCCTAGCACAGCCCGCCATGCTAGGAAGATGGTTTGGCGGATGGTATAAATCAGTCATCCTGTAACTATCACATAGCACATAACCCGTACCTATTACCAAATAATTACCATCAAAGTAGGCTGAACCAACCCGACTGACATCAACCTAAAGAAAAATTATAGACAGGAACCGTGGTTACTTCTCGAAAAACTGGTTCTTCAAGAAGAGCTAAGGAATCTAGACTGAATGACTGACGTGGCAGGTTATTTGGCCATATTACTAGACTACCTGAACCATGTCCGTGAGAGATTTAAACAGTTCAAGGAAAAGAGATACATATTGTAGAGTTCCAAGTATTTGCTAAGATGACTAAGGCTTAAAGACTGTTTTTGAAAATGTGGTTCTGGGTAACTCGCGGTGGGCAAGTGGCGGCCGAGATACCTACACAAGCATACAACTTGATACAGTCTTATTACAAAACGAGATTTTAGTTTTAGCCAATATTAGTAGATACATAGTGTTTCCTTGGTTCTAGCATAAACATGTGAGACCTTAAATCTTCTTAGCCTTTTCCCAATTATGTTGGGTCGGCTTCCAGTTTAACCAGATGCAGCTGAATACCAGTATTTTTAACCGACTTCAAAAAGAAGGAGGTTATAAATTCGACATGTTTATATTTTTTTTTTAATGTGTGTTCGGGCATAACTCCGTCATATATAGATCATCATCATCATCATCATTTCAGTCGGGAGACGTCCACTGCTGGACGTAGGTTTCCCCCATTTTGGGGGGCCTTGCCATAATCGCCACGCTTGGCAGGCGGGTTGACGATCGCAGTATGGTGGTAAAATGCATAGAGAAAACTGCTGCCCATTCTCTATTAAGTCCCTTAGTCGCCTCCTACGACACCCACGGGAAGAAATGGGATGGTGCTAATCTTTACGTCCGGCACCACACGGAATATAGATGAATTTGCAAAATTATTTTTTGTTCGAAAGGGGTTTTTTCCGAAATGGTCCGATATAAATTTCGTATAGATCTGATGATGAGTTTCAGAGACAGAATCAAAAAGAAAAAAAAAACAACAAACTAGGCTGAAACTCAGCTCTTTTTGAAGAGAACGGAACTCTTAAAAAAATCACAGCAGACCAACCGTAAATGCTGCTATCGCATAAATATGCATTGTTTTGAAACCAAGGATGATTAAATTTCGAATAGGTGTGTACTATAACTAAAAAGTGAAAAAAAAACAACCGATTTCTGGAAAAACACTACAAAGTGAAAAATAACTTTAATTTCGAAAGGCGGTGAAAAACAATAAAAATTCATATCCAAAGTCACCGACTTCCGAAATTAAAGTTATTTTTCACTTTGTAGTGTTTTTCCGGAAGTCGGTTGTTTTAAAAAGTAGTAATGCGCCCTATTATCCTAAGCATCTCGTATTGACATAACATTTATGAGTACACGTGGTCTTCACATATTCCTTTCATTCAATTTCAATCCTTTCATCAATCTTTACATACTCCTTTCATTCATTTATCTTGACAGTACCGGTTTTAAATAGTAGGTACGCACCTGGCCTGGTTTGAATGAACTTATTCAGAACAAGATTGGCGTATGTTCTTCAATTAGGGCGTGGGTGCTGCTTTGACAGACAACAGACATCCTACTTACCTATATTATAAACTAGCTTTTGCCCGCGACTTCATACGCGTGGACTTTAGAATCAAGTAGATAATCATTTTTTTTATAATATATAGCCTATTTTTTAAGTTAGACCTCTCGGAATACATCATTGAAAACTGCATTCAATTCCATGCAGTGGTTTTTGCGTGATGCGGTAACAAACATACAGACAGACAAAAATTCTAAAAACCGTTGTTTTGGCTTCTGTTGCTCTAATAAAGACCCCCCATACTATTTTTTCTTCAATATCTTTAATGTACAGACATCGGCCCGTTACAATTTTATTATATGTATGTATAGATGTGAAAGTTTGTATGTTTTTTACTGCTGTTTGAACGGATTTTGATGTAATTTGGTACACATATAACCAGGATTAAAACAAAAGATAAAAAAGTATCCCATTATACTTTTTTATCTTTTGTGGGATTATTCCGACCTCCACGAGGGCGAAGCAGAGCTGGCAAAAGTTAGACCGCTATAATTATATTTTTCTTTGCTAATCGCCTTTCATTCACTCTCTAAAGTAAAACTATAAAAAATGTTTCCTGTAAATGGATTCCAAATTCTTCCATTAAATGACACACATCGCCGCATCTCCCATAATCACATAAGTTACACTTAACTTTTTACTGAAATACATGAATTATCTCGCAATCGATAACTTTCGTCCCATTCCTGTCATTCACGCGTTAAGAAACCACAAATTCCATTTAATATTCAGTGTGGAACTCATCGACGCGCAAACTGAAACCATGGATTTAGTACCTACATGATTCTGGGGTGGTATGAAATTTTTCGTCGTTTTATAAAAAAGAATTTAGCTGTTTCATACATTTCTCCTTCCATACGTTTATATAAATTAATAATAATTAAAATTATAAAATATTTTTAACATTTTCAATAAGTATTAGGTTAAAAAAATGGTTTTAAGATACCTTTATCTAATTATTTTCTAGGCAGCTATTGGATTTGGTTATTTTCAGTTTTAATTTTAAATTGTTCGTTTATATATGCACCACCATTTTGATTTGTTCATTTATACCTATATGCACCACCTAGGACCACCATTGACCTCGTAAAATATTATCTTTATATCTTTTGACGAAAATGCCCAGTAAACAGAAACTGCATACAATCATGGAATCAGCCGTAAAGGTAGCCCACTTTATGAGGTTGCAGTTTACATCTTCCCACATGGATGCCGTAGAAGTGACGAAGTCTTGGGGCAGCAGAATTTGATTCACTACTGTCGTGCCTTCGACACGGCGATGAAGAACAGTGGTCATCTAAGTCTCAGTACTAGCTGTTCTGGTAGCCATGCTGTACGGCAAATATTATCATAATAAGTATGTGTTGTTAGAATCAGATTGCAGTCCCGTCATCCGACCGATACTGTTATGTTTCTTGATACATAATTCAATAAGACTGTGTTTACGAGTAGTAATCCTGGCTGCAAAAACTGCGGTATTGAACTACATATTGTAGTTGAAATGGTGTAAATCGGTTGTCATGGTATGGGCATGTGATGCGGAGGAAAGACTAAAATGTCGTGTGCAAAGTTTTGAGTATGAATGTCGATGGCTATAAGAGTAGGGGAATAGATAGTTCAGCTTTTTGACAGTCAAATTCAAATGCAAAATATTTGATTTTTTCATAAACCTTTAAGGGCACTACACAATATCTTCTCGTCCCACCTACTGCAGTGTCTCAAGACGAAAGTCTTTGACCAGTGCGTGTTAACAGTGATGACCTCTATGGTACTAAAACGTGGTCACCACACCACCAGCTGCACTGGTCCCGCGTGGTAGATTTTGATCAACTCCCTCTGAACGAGAGGAGGCCAAGCTATGCAGGCTTAGGTATGCAATAGAGAAGATCCTAATACCAAACGATTGAAAAAAAGAACGGAATAAATAATAGTTTCATTAAAAAACTAAAAAACACGCTTTAAAAACCAAACTAAAAAAGTAGAAAATAATTTAATTCAATTAAAAAGCGTGGGCGCAAACGATTTTTTTAAATATTTTTTAGTTCTGCTAACAACAAAAGCGTGATATTTTCAGTTTTTTTCCTTTTTTTTCTATTTTTTTATAATTATTGAATTGTCATCGGTCCTCGATTTTACAAAGTTTAAATGAAATCTGACCGTTTAAAGTGGGTCAAAATCGTGCCTTAGGGAGTCGGACACAAACATACAAGTGAAGCTAATATAAAGCGTGTAGAAAGGTACTAATCTGGTTTAGGTACCTAGTTTTTCCGGGATTCCCCATTCGGTTTTGGATAAGTAATAATAAACGGGATTGCACTAATACAACCTATACAAGTATTGTTTAATAAAATGAACAGCAATTTTTACCAGATAACAAATGACTAACGCAATTATAGTTAGTCAATTAAATTATTCATAAATCTAATTATAAATCAGGACAATACAATTATTCATGAGAATGGTTATGAAAAAAATCTGTGTGTGAACTTAAGTTATCTAATTAAATGCATGTCATACAAGGAATATAGGGCAGTGTTATATTGGAGCGTGGACTCATAGTTTTATCATTTAATTTGTTATTGTTGCGTTAAAGCAACAGCACTTTTTACAATAGTTACAGGATAGTATTTTGCGAATTGTATTCAAGCGTATAGTCACGAGCTATCTAGAGCATCTAATCTAGCCCATATTAACCTTATTTACAAGGCATACACCAACCGTTTCCCTTTTCCACAGCTTCAAAGTTTTAAATTTAGATTTTCTTTTCGTAATTTCGTTTCTCTTGTAGCTAAGTAACAACAGGCGCCCGGTTCGATCGATCAGGTTATGATACGCTTGCCGCGGTTGGTCCGTGGATGGGTGACCATCTTTACATACCAAGAATACTCCCTACGGGCTTTTCGAGGCACGAATGGGCCGTGCCTCGGAAAGCACGTAGTGAGCACCGATGCCGATATACGGCATACGGCATGTCAATTGTTCAACTTTGTACTTTTATTATTTTCGTAACCAAAGTAATTTTTATTGAAATAATATTTTGCATTCAGGAACAGAAAACCAACGATAAGTAGAATAATAACGATTTTTTTCAATTACAAACAATTATCATACAAAATATCACCGCATTTGTTTACTTAGCAAACTGACGTCATACCCAAAGAGCAAATGGCGTCCACTACGTCCAGCGTTTTCGTCTAATTACGCGCGAAATTTGAAAATGTTAAATTTATATGCATTTTTACGGCACTAATCGATGAAATAAAAATGTTGTGTTTTTTTTGTGGTTTATTAGCACTTTAGAATCTAATTAGAACACGTTTCAAAAATGAATGTAATATCTACCCTATTTAAAGGCGTCCTTGTAGAAGAGACATAAGTAAATGTTTGTTAGTAGTTCTGTAGTTTCAACTCCTTTGAGAAAAAGGCTTGAGTTCACTTAGGGTGGTTTATTCATTGGTATATTTTCACCAACTGAAGAAGCGTAGGTAGTGGCTCGTGGCCGGTTAGTTTAAGCAATAACAGCCGCTATTATATTAGAATAAATACGTTATGTCACTCGAGAGTAAACAGGAAGAAGATGAATGTACTTGGGTAGGTACTATTGTGAGATAAAGGCATTATTAATTCACTGCATGCTGCATAATAACAATTCATAATTATTTATGAATTTCATGAGGCTTGTGGCTAAGTTATTTATAACGAATGCACGGGTCCGGGGATGTGTGACCATCTTTATATACTAAGACCCCTCCGTGCCTCGGAAAGCATGTTATGGAGTTGGTCCCAGCTGTCATTCGTGGATCTTTGACAGTTGTTACGGGTTGCAGAAGACCGAAAGTCTGACAACCAGTGTTACTAAGGCGTATCATGTTAGTCAGTGGAGGTTGTTAAGGTCAGATAGGTAGTCACTCCATGTAAAATACTAGTATTCAGCTGCATCCGGTTAGACTGGAAGCCGACTCCTACATGATTGGGAAAAGGCTCGGTGGATTGATTGCCGTAGAGGATATCGGATATTGTGTTTGCTATTTAACATTCTACACAACCCTAAAACCCCATCCTATCTGCGGGATCGCTTCTCTTACGCCCGTCCTTTTGATGCGCCTTGCAGATCGCATCTTAGAAATCTCCTCAAGTCCCCTCCCCACTCAACCGACTTCTACTCCTATTCCTTCACTGTGCACGCGGTCCGGTTATGGAATTCACTTCCGCCTGACGTTAGGGACTGCCAAACTGTAGCAGTATTCAAAAGAAGAGTGAAAGAACACTATCTCTCCAGTTTGTCATATTTGCATGAGTATTTATTTATTAAATTAATTTATAATTATATATATTTTAGTGATATTTATTTTAGAAGTATGTATGTATATTAGTATGTATGTATATTCCCATATTATGTGTGTATATTTTTAAATTTGTAATTTTATGATTTTCCTTCTACTGTTATTATACGCGTTGTCTACATCTCTGTTATCTTCTCTCCTATCGCAAGTGTGCTGGAAGAGATTTCTGTAGAAATAAGCATTACCTATGTACGTATTTTTCTGTTCCTTTCTTCTTGTCTGTTTATATGTGTGTGTGCATAAATGGTTTTGTTTTTTTTTACACGCGTATAGTTGTGTCTATGGTTTAGCTATCTGACACATGGCAGCCGGCCGGCCGGCAATTCGAAACAAGCTATGGACAAAGAGCGCGTGTCAAAGAGAAACGTCAACGTTGCTCTTGAAAGCTATATTTTTATTATTTGAATTATAATAAAGTAATTTGTGGAGTTTTTGAGTCTTTTAAATTCATCTCCGAACAGAGCACGTAGAACGATCATATTTCTGGCACAGGGTGAGCGGTGTTTCTAGGTATACTTCAATCAGCGACCAGGGTTGACTACTTTTATGTTTTGAATTATCGATCGATAAGACTCGAAACAACTGAAGTTACAAAAACCCTTAAATAGCACCTGCCACATTTCACCAGCTATTTTATAAAGAGCCCTATAAAGGGGTGACCTCTATTGCTGCTAGCAACTTGGGTATTTAATCATATATTTGATGTAGGTAATAAGGGGTCTACCGCCAACAATCAGGCACATAAAGTCTCAGGCTGGTAATTTAATGAAAATTTTCCGATATTTTTACCTTACGCCGAGATCGAGCCCACACTCTACATACAGCGTGTACAATGCGGCCACAGGTAACAATAACAAGCCACAAGCTTATTTGCGATCTGATAATCGTACGTGACTAGTACATTTTACATCAAAATTTTGAATATCATGCGGCGGGCGATCGCCTGCGTCTGAGCATTTTCACGGTCGATCTTAGTCACCCCTGGCACGCGACCTGTCGCCGTACGACTAAAATCGAAACCTACTCTGCTTCGGAACCTTTTAGCCCCAGACGAATTGTTTTTTACACACACATGCGGCCAGTATCATCAGCCTATAATGTTCCCATTGCTGGGACACAGGCCGCCTGTCTTTGAGTGGGAGTGGGCCGTAATCCACCACGCGGGCCCAGTACGGGCTAGTAGAAGTTACATGTCTTCAAAATGTTGGTTCTAGGACATGCCGCTTTCTTTACGATCTTTCCTTCACCTACCTACCGGCCTAGTGTTAATCTCCCATAGGTAATGTGTGGTCATATCCGTGGCGGATTTGATACATGCCATCAAACTCAACAATTTTCTACATTTTATTAACATCGTAATCGCGATAAAATAGACAGCTATCCAATATATAAGTTCAATGCCTACTCGACTTACTTTTCTGCATAACTATGATTTTCTGGCTAGAGTCAACCATTGCTAACTTTATTGCAACCGGATCAGTCATTTGGGGTTCAATTTTGAATTACTGCTAAATTCCATTCATATCCCACCGAAAAACGGAACGGGTTCAACGTCCAAAGTGACGTCAGCTCAGAACCGAACCGGCCGAAAACCGGATTGGCAACCCTGTTTAAAATCGTGCAGCTGTACCTCAATATTCTCAATGTATTGTATGCAAGACGCAGAGCAGAACCGTTCAAGGATGATGTACAACCTATTATGGCTTAACGACTAACAATAACTCCCTTGATTGCTGTTGCTTCATTGCTGAATAGTTTTTGAAATTTGTGTTATCTAGCTGATTTATGCATTTGTTCCTGCGTGAAAAAGTCTCATCAATGAAGTTCTTCTACCGTTGCTACTGGGTAGTTTGTTGCGCCACTTCTTCTTCCCAGAATCACTGTGGGAAGTGGAAGGGTTGGCGTTCTGTGGGACTGTCTTATGTAATTTTGACGTTCAAAAAGTGCTGATTCTCTGCCTGGTATAAATGAGTTTTGGTTTTGATTTTCTTACACCCAATGTCAGGTAAATTAACGACGTGTCTAAATAAAAGTAGTGTCTAGTGAAGTTGGCTGTTGATAACTCAGTCACAACAATTAACATTGACACAGATTAGAACATTTCTTAGGAAATTGTGTGTAGATTTTCGCTCTTAAAACTGTGTGATAGTAAGTAGTTTGGATTAAGATGACATATTGTCTCCTCGAATTTATTATTTTCATTTGTTGCGCTATACACGTGGTCACGATTTACGATACGATTTAGTAGCAGAATATATTATGACGTAGGTACGCACGTATAACAGGTAACCATATGTTGGAGTTTTGAATTCGAATAAAATTGTGATGGATTGTAAACCGGTTTTTATGACATAAGTTTTGTATGAGGAAAATACTCTCCATATCAGCGTTGTAGATTAAAATTTTCATGCCAAAGTGAGCAGAAAGTGAATACAATAGCTATTCTTATGATTGTACTATTAAGTATGTGTATGCGCATGACTTTTATTTAAGTACCGTTAAACAAAGATAACGTACGATACTTTCTCTTTATTTTTCACAGGCTTCTTCATTTGGCTTCAATTACATAGGGACCAAAAACCGTAATTTCCTGCCTTTCTCACTGTCAAAAGATTTTTGTTTTTTTTTTCTGTCAGGTCACGTGGTTTTTACCAACCAGAATTCACGGAATTATTAATGAATAACAGCAGAAAGGACAAAATCATTTACCGCCTTTCACTTTAACTTAAGATCAGTCAGAAAACCCGATTTTTGAAACCTTAAAACGGAACTTGGGATACCAATATCCTTATAATGTTGCTGCCAATCTGACAAGGACAATTAACGGGAAACAGATAAACTCAATCTTATCACTGTGATAATTATACTTACGTTAAGATAAATGTAAAAAAAATCACAAATAATTAATAAAACAATAGAAAATAACTTACCATAGTGACAGTCCCATTACTGCCATTCAAAGTTTCATTCGAATTCTGAATGTTAATAGTAAAAACTTCAGTACTTTCCGTTGGCGATATTTTACTCGCATTCACACATTCGAACACACCCATTGTTTAAAAAAGAAAACACTAGCACAAACTATTAAAACTGTAACCAACCAAATACGTATTTTTTTAATTTTAATTAAAGAACATGACTGATTCTTAAAAAAAAAACTTAATTCTCAAGTGTTCTAAGTTGAGATATCGCGGCGACTGACTGTCAGCGTGGTGCACGCAACGGTGAGCGTTCGTATACAGTCAGTGATATATCACGACTGGATGCCCTACGAGCGTAGTTGGTGTTCTTAAAGGTCAATCGGTAGACCGGTCTAGAGAGAGATGGAAACCAGAGCATGGGTGTTCCTTGGAATTAATTCGTTGTTTTGTAAGTTTGTATATGTCTTAGGATTTTTAACCTTTACCATTTTCATGTGTCTTGATAGATGTTTTTTTAAGCTTTTTGTTAAGTTTAGGCCGAGTTTTTTATTTACGTTTCTGTTTATTTGCCATCCATCTTACGTAAATGTGGCGTTATTTGTGGTATAGCGTCCAAATAATAATTGGCCTTGCAAAAATTAGGTACAATTTACTGATTAAATGGGTAAGTCAAAGGTGAATGCTAAATTAAAGTTATAAGATAATAATACGTGTATTCATTTCAACATTTTGTTTTAATTGTTTGAGACTAATTTTAATGTTTCGACTTCCAAATTAAGTAGGTGACAATATAATTACAGTAAAAGCTACGTAATTACGAGAAACTTTAATAAATAGGCCTCCGATTAGGTAGGTATATCTCATTATATTCAACCCAAATCTAATCTAATTGACGGAATAACTATACTGGGGTTACAGCCCAGGGCCTCAAGTCTGCTATTACAATAGTGTCAGAATGGTCTATCATTGATTTCATAATTGTTGATTTTGACAAGATTGGTAGTCTACTAATAAAATGGCGTCATTATGACTTTCCAATGAGAAATGGCATTTATTGGTAATCTCGTACATAATGACAAATGAATGACTGACTGAATTTACGAACTTCCTACTACTTTAGATTGCTTATACCACTAATACATAATATGTAAAAATATATATAAATTAAATCTGGCATGATTATAGGTTCAAATTTAGTAGTCGTTTTTCGAAAATCATTTCTACTAACGAGTTTTATAATAATGGTAATACGAAAATGCCATTATAACACAATTATATTACGACACCATTGACCGACCAATGATCGACCATTATGAATTTAGCAGATTACGAACTTTTAGCAAAATGACAAATGAATGACAATGGGATCGTGTTGGAATGACGAATTTATAAAAATAGTAGATTTGGGCCCCTGGCTGGAGGCGTTAAGTTTTTCTTAATGGCAGCCCCAGGAAAGCCCGGTTAAACAGTCACGGCCTCTCAAGGCCAACTGCGAGATGCCCGACAAAAAAAAAACTGGGGTTACTATTTAGGTAATTGAAGCCCATTCATGTACGGATATCATGTATTTCAGATATAACATATTTCGATTAGATAGAAAAGACTGCTAAATTAGGTACTTTATAAATTATCTACTCTTGTTTTCATTTTAAAGTTGAGTGAGTGGTACTTAGGTAGAAAGAAGTAGGTACCTACCACCTGAGTCATTGACCTATTATGACAAATTATTTGACATTGACACATGCATCAAGTAGGTATAAATGCGGGTAAAAATACCTAGCTATCACCGTTATCGCATCTAGCCGCAACATAATCAGTGAGACAAACACAATATCTCCAATATGAATCATTCACGTGTGCGTAGTGAATACTAATATAAGCGAGCGTTATGTCAGTTTGTGGGTCATTCTGTATATTATGTTGTATTGTATGGAACAGTTCTGGCTCTAAGGTACCTGCTCCACGGCCGGCGGCCGATTAATGAGAAGCGAGCAGAGATAGCAACTAAAAAAAGAGTTGGCGAGCAGCGAGTGCACGACGGAGACGAGCGATAACTCGCTGGTATGTCTGAGAGCAGTGGTGACCCAGTGGAATCGGTCGCGACTTACGTGTTGTTGGTCGTCGGTTCGAACCCAGATAGGCGCATAACTTTATGTAAGTTTCATCACCACTACTCTGAAAGCGGTGTAGAAGAACTTAGTGAGGAAACCGGCGGGCGGCGGCGCGGCGTGTCTTAGAACCAAAAAATAAAACATATGACATCTACCAACCGGCAGTGGGTCCGCGTAGATTACGGCCCACTCCCTCTCACAGTGAGGAGGCTTGTGTCCCAGTAATGGGAACAATATAGGCTGCTTAGAGGCTGCCTTTTTTATATAGTGTTCTACTCGCCAAGCGAGTGCCTGCACCTGCAGTGGTATTCTGTAAAAATCTCACCGTGAAAACTTGAGTGAGGTGAGCTGTCAATAGTACCTATTAATCCGTACCATCAGGTGGAATGACACCCTATTCTCATTTCACCTAAGTTTTCACGGTGAGATTTTTACAGAATAGACCGACTGCTCTCATTGCTAACGCTCTTGTCGCTGTCGCTGCGCAAAACGAGTACTCGCCGGCAGCGACCAACTACCTCTTTAGTCACATCTTCAGTCCTGTATGTTTAGTGCCACAGATGTGAGTCCAGACGATGGCAACTACTCCACAGGAAGATGTGATCTTTGGCAAGAACTGCTTAAGCCTCCTGATTTCGTCACTGAACCATCAGAGAGCCTCCCATCCCGGCTCAAGTTACCGTAGTCTACTTGGAAAACCTTAAATAGATTGCGTACCCAAGTAGGTCGCAGCAACGACAACATCCACAAGTGGGTGTTCAAAGACGGCTCAGACCTCCGGTGTGTATGCGGCGTCTCTCCACAGACAGTGGCTAACCTGCCATCTTGCACCGCAAGCCCTGTCACCTGCCACGCGAGGACCGGCTGCGTCAGCGAACTGTATTCGCGTGGCTGTATTTTGGGCCAACTATACATAATCACAGATTTATTCGTGTTATTTTTTCTGTCGACACACTAGGAAGAAGCGTTCCTCTTTTACTTACACGAGACTTACAATCTTTGGCATGTTTCTTGAGCGAGAAAGTAGTTGATAGCTTCTGGGATCGCTTTGTGGGAAAGGTGCCTTAGATACCGGTCACTTGCGTAAGAGTGCGTTCAGTGATAGTTTGTTATCAAATCAGTTGAATGGAGTTTCCGCTCTTTTTCTCAATGATAGGTGATCTTTAACCTATGAGTAGTACCAGTACCTATCTCAATTAGTTGGGTGATTGGGTCAGGCGGCAGCTGCTTCAAAACTAGCGATTGTCAGCTGCATTTGATGTCATTCATCTCCAAACTAATATTATAAAGAGAAAAGATTTGATTTTTTGGTCTGTTTGTTTGTTATGCTTTTACGCTGAAACTGCAGAACAGATTTGGATGATTTTTGGCATTTATGTAGATCATGACCTGGATTAGGATATAGAATACTTTTATCCCGATGTTCTTACGGGATCGAGACTTGGGTGGGTGAGTCTGGGAGCAGCTAGTATAAAAATAAATAAATAAACAAAATTTCGTTTGTTCTCTTGTCATAATTGGTTGTTCTTGGCTAAAACTTAGATACTTAGGTAACCATCTTAACATACCGAGACTTCTACGTACCTCGGAGCCATTGGTCCCGGTTGAAACTCGTGGATCTTTGACAGTCGTTACGGGTCGGTAAAACCCCGAAAGTCTGACAGCCAGTCTTACCAAAGGGTGTCTTATTAACTAGCAACTAGGTTGTGGAGGTCAGATAGGCAGTCGCTCCATATGAAATACTGGTATCCAGCTACATCCGGTTAGACTGGAAGCCGAAATGGCTTGGCAGATGATGATGTTATAATTTGGTCAGACTGAAAAAATATATATACATCAGTAGCAGCTCATTAGTCAGCTGCAAATCATAATGACATTGATGACGTCTTTCCATTTAAAATACAAACAAAATTACTGGTGATATTGTTTAATTTGGTTTAATTTGACATAACACTTTCGAAATTGTTTTGGCTTACAAATTATTTACTTTCTTTTGAAGTAAAGGAATGATGTCATAATAAAATTCAATTCAGGTATATCGCGCATTATGTATTCGCACGTAACCGGCGCCAATGTAAATTCGTTGCTTCCATATTTAAATATTCTTGCGGTTGCTTCTACCGCTGCGCTTACGCATCAATTTACCACCAGTAGGAGGCGACTTTGTTTTCGTGGTCTTAGCTGTGGACCACGAAAATCATCATCATCATCATTTCAACCGAAAGATGTCCACTGCTGGACATAGGCCTCCCCCAAGCTCCGCCACTTCGACCGGTTCTGTGCTTCCCGTATCCAGCGGACTCCTGCGGACCTCACAAGGTCATCGGTCCACCTTGTGGGAGGTCTTCCGGTGCGCGGTCGCCACTCCAGAACTTTTCGGCCCCATCGGCCATCTGTTCTGCGAGCACTGTTAGTTTGGCAATTATTCGGGCTATGTCGGTTACCTTGGTTCAATCGAGAGGTAAATCGTCGCCATTTGGGCGACTTTAAGCCTTCTTATGAGGCCCATTGTGAGCGACCACGTTTCGGTCCCATATGTCATCACTGGCAACACGCACTGGTCGAAGACTTTCGTCACGAGAATACCTAGTAGAAATACTTCATTCATTAGGTGGAATTATAAATACTAACTAATATGATAAATTCGAAAGTGAGTTTGTTTGTTACGTTTTCACGCTAAATCGGCTAAACGGATTTTGATGAGATTTGGCAGATGGGTAAACAATGACCTGTAGTAAAACATAGGCTTCTTTTCATTCTAGATCGCAGACGAAATCGCGGGCAAGAGCTAGCTAGATAATAAATTGACTTAGGAGTGCTTCGTTGGTCTAGTGGTTGCTGGCGCTACATCTGAGCCTGAGGTCCTGGTGCGGGTTGTTCGAAAGAAATACCGCGGCCCCTGGCACACAGGCAACTGAGGGAACACGGGTGGGTTTTAGTCAGTAAATGTCTGACACACACTCCTGCTCCACCCAGAGCGGGAGAAGTTATTTGATGATATCCCACCCAAAAAATAAAAAAACCTGAGGTCCTGCGTTCTATTCCCGGATCAGGCAAAGTATTATTAGGTAGGGCTCAGTAACAGCCCAGTTGATGGGAATAGGCTCGCCCCCTATAACATGGGACTTCAACATAGCTGGCCAAATGTGGATGTAGGTAAACCTCTGCCAAACTCTTGAGGAAAAGCAGGCGTGAAGTTATATTGTGTTTATAATTGAGTCCTTGCAATTACTCTTGTGTATTTTGTCTGGTATTTCTGACTCATAAATACTTATAAATAACTTAAGCTAGATAAATTGCTGCTAATGTACATAATAACACAATTTATGTGTATTTTATCATTATTTGCGTAAGAATATTTAGGGTCAATCGTTTCAGAAGAGTGATTCACTGTACACTGTTCACTGTACACAGTCAACATAGAATAACAGTTCAAAGGGTAGCTTTTAAAGTTTAACTATTATTAGCGCTCAATTAAGTAAATGGCTTATTAATCGATTCGCACGATTTTACACGTTTAAAACAGGCGAATCGATACTTTTAAATAATGTATTACTTATTTTATATTGGCGAGTCAGAGTATTTTTTTTTGTGGGCGTATCGACGACTCCAGCCAGTGGCCCAATACTGGTGTTGTCGATTCGCCCACATTTCAATTATTCTCGTGCTAATCGCCTATTGAAAATTAAATATTATTTGAAAGTGTCGATTAGCTTGTTTCGAGCGAATAAATTCTTGCGAATTGACATATTTATAAACCAAATAATTGTTATAAATAGTCTTCACATCACTTTCCACGTATAAGCACTGCACGGGATCTGCATCGCCTCAACTCGAGTCGTTCAGGATTATTTCTATGGAACTCCATACGGGATCAGCTTGTAAAGTGCAGTCGCCAAGCTTACGGCCGGCGCGGCGGGCCACCCATTCTCTTACGGCGAGCCATCATCGACTCGCTTACGTATGGTAGGCACGACTTTCATCCAGCCGTAAGCGGGTGGTCGGCTCGACGCTGACGCCGCGCGCCGCCACCTCCGTAAGCCTTTGGTTTTCCATAAGAAAGTGGACAACGGTTACAGAATAATGACTGTCCAAATATAACAAAAAAATCACTGTTGAAAGTTAGCATCATTTATTATTTGAAAATAAATTTAGAAATAATGAAAGTACTCGTACAAGACTCCTAGAGGAATAAAATTTATTAGAGCTCTCAGAGAGCGAATAAAATAGGCAAAAACAATGACAACTCTGCGACACATCTGTGTTCTTTTTATTGCAGGATGTTCATTGCCCGGTAGAAGGCGCCTAAGTAACAAATACTAGTGCAGACATCAAATCATCGAGGTCATCGAGCAATGTACTTACTCCTACTAATATTATAAATGTGAAAGTTTGTATGTTTAGATGCTTGTTACTCAATCACGCAAAAACGGCTGATTGGATTTGGATAAAATTTGGCACTAAGATAATTAGTAACCTGGAATAACACATAGGATACTATTTATCCCGATAGTACGTTCCCGTAGGATATCTTTCGTCCTCCTCGCGGGCGAAACCGCTGGCAAAGGATTTAAAACTATCAAATAATGGTGAAAAAGACAGATTTTCATGTTGACCGTTACAATCACTACATATTATAAAATAAAGTCACACGCCGCGTCTGTCTGTCTGTTCCCGATAAATTCAAATACTAAGGAACGGATTTTCATGCGGTGTAAAAGCTAGTAAATAATATGACGGACCCGTTTTCCTTTCCTAAGAAACTCTAGCTTTAGCCGGGTGACGCGTGACGCCTCGAAGTTCCCGTGTCGATCGGTTACCTGCTTACGTTGGGTTGATACGTTGATCGGCATGATCCCGTGTAGTTTATGTGTGTGTTTTTAAGTGTGTTTAACCCGCTAAGTAGTGGTGTTGTTAGGCGGGAGATATTTTTTATTTTGAGTTGAACGATATTAGTTCACAGCAGAAAGATCAGCTAGTCTGCAAGGTTGGTAGTCAAGAGTCCATTTGTGAGCACTCAACCACAATCCTTTTAAGAAGGTGCACATGATAAGTGGGAAATAGGTAGAAAAATATGTGGGCTCTTTTTGTCACCCTGTCACAAGGCGTTACTTAGGCAAAGATACGAAATGTTGACTAGTGGGTCAGTCCATTCACAGTTATTTTACCTCTGACAGCCGTAACAGCAGCAATCCAACAGCAACCATATTGTAACGAGAACAAAGATCACTTTGATTTTGATAGTGACGCAAATACAGAGGTAAAATAAATGTGAACAGACTGTACAAAATTGGGATGAATTATCAGATGACGGCTGTTGAAGAACTAATCAAAATAGAACACGCTGCGCTGATAAAAAAAAGACAGAAGAGCAGAACGATGATCAAAATGATGAGCAATATTTAGTCAGACAAGCTAATGTCCGATAAAAACCAGTAAACTAGCTGTACAGCAAACATGCAGGTACAAATCAGACAAGAAAAATAAGTACCTACCTATATTTGCAAAGGCCACATAAATATATGTATAATCTGTTCAAATACTAAAGTCATTCACATTCTTGAATACGGCCAACATTCTTAAGAAACCATGGATGACTCATACCAAACATTACTTACTTTCGTACTGACGCATACTTAAATACCTATAGACACTAAAGCTACGGGCACAGTATTTTATTATACGGTGTCGCGGGCTGCGCTCGCGCAAGTGATGAGTCACTTTACTACGTCTGGCGCTTAGGATACACGGCGGCGATTGTAGATGAGTTCTGAGAAGCAGAGGTGTGCTAGAGTCCATTCTTAGTGCAGGAATATGGGTCATCCAACATGCCATTAAATATCTTGAAACAGGGTATTACACCAATTTTCGAAAAGTGTCTTAATTAGATTCTAAAGTGCTAATAAACCACAAAAAACACAAAATTTTTATTTAATCGATTAGTTCCGTAAAAATGCATGAAGTTCGGAAGGCGGTGACATACAATTAAAATAGGTACATATTATCCAAATTCACCGACTTCCGAACTTAGTTATTAAGGTTAAACAAAAAAGGTTTATTATTTTTCCTTTTTTTTTGGCGGTTTAATTTTTTTGTTAAAAAGTTTTAATTAACAAAAAAAATTGTGGCTAGAAGATGCTTAATTTTTGATTACTTTTTGTAATGCACAACTCAGCATTAAAAAATCTGTGAGTGAACAATCAATCATTCCCTGTTTTCCTACCCTTAGGGTTGGATATTTTGTCCAAATTTATATGGGACCAACTTCGGGGTATACCCTTTCCAATAAAAAAAAGAATTATCAAAATCAGACTACTCTATAAAAAGTTGTCCGTGGTCATACATAAAAAAAATATACGCGGAACCTCCTCCGTGTTTTCGTCGGTTAATAACCTAAATTCGGTCTAGCGGACTACTATATTGGTACAACTCAATATTCCTGTTCAAAATCTAAAATCCCGGAAATTATTAATCCTAAATATAGTTAATATTGGCATAGTCATTCTTTTCCATCCATAATCGTACATAAAGTTTATTTGAAATCTAGTTCATATTACTAAGCCCTATAGTCGAAATTCGGTGTAGAGGTCGGTTTTATGTATTTTGGGGGACTGTCTTATGTCATTTTGACGTTCAAAAACTGCTAACTCTCAGCCTAGTTTGAAGAACTGACTTTTGTTTTTTTAAATATTTATTACCTATTATTAATACACAGTCAAATACAGATCCAACAACATAGTCATGAAACTACGCCAAAATAAATGATTACGATTACATAGGGTTGCCATCCGTCCGGGTTTCCCCGGATTTGTCCTAGTTTAGAAGGCATCCGGGGAGCGTCCGGGCGGGGCTTCATCTGTAGTCCGGGTTTATTTTAAGAATAAAAAAATTCTAACTGATTATTAAAACAATTTATTCTGTTTTGTTAGGTTAGTTACATTTAAATTGATGATAAAAGATTAGGAAAAATTAATAAATTTAATTAAGGTCTGAAAATAAATAAAAAGGTGATTTATGACATTTTCAACTGTTTTTTATTACACTGACTGTTTAAAAAAACCAGTTGACAGTCCGGGTTCTGGGCTCTAAAATCCGGGGTTTTCACGCGTCTTGTCCTGGTTGCCAAATTTTAGAGATGGCAACCCTACGATTACAGAAGTGATAATGACAATATAAAGTGTTATTATTCCTACCACTCATGATTTTTTATAAGATAGTCAAATTAAATCATACACACTTGCATATTTTTATCTATTGTCAGGTGTTTGGGTGTGATAAGCGCAAGAATTCGAATAAATAACATTTCACATTAATTACCTACGTCAACAGGAGGAAAACGTTTTAGATGATTAATTTTTAATTCTTCCTGTTTTAAGGCTTCTTCAGACAGGATGGACGCGACAGTTATAGAACAATTTCTATGAAGTGTTCATAGAAATTGTTCTACGAGAGTCGTGTCGCGACGTGCCTGTTTTTAGAAGGCTTTATGTCTCACGTGTCAGCATAGGCTATGATGTCTACAGCTTTAATTATGTTTTGAGTTCCATCACTGTATGCAAAAAAGACTTGAAAATATCATATATTTTTTTTTGCTTTCAAAATTATTTACGGTTAAAGAGATACACTGGATTAAAAAACACCTTTTTGAGGGTTTTCAAGAAATCACCGCCTTAAGCAGTGGGCGGGACCCCCCCGGTGGGTTCCCACATTGTCGTTGCGGGGGGGCTCAGTAGCCGTGGTCCGCTCCCACGGTGAAGCGAAGAGGAACCCCAAGGTGGGGCCGCTCGTCAGGGCTTTTGCTTCCAAGCCGACGACGTAGCGACCAAAAAGTAGGTTGCGGTGAGGTGCACCGAAACCGAGGCGGGCCGCGATGTCGAATGGGATGCATTGTGGCTGAGGGTTACAGGCTGCGGCGGAGGAGGAGTGCCGGTACTTCTGAGTAGCGCTCTTCCCTTCCGTGGCCTGGACGCGGTGGGGCCGCAGGGGAAGAGGAGTATCGGTACCTATAGCGTTGGCCGCTCTCCCTATCCCCTGCGGCCGAGAAGTGGTAGGCGGCGGGGCCACTGCGCTGACCCATCGCAGGGAGACCAAGGGGCTAAGGGTGCCAGGGTAGTCTGGGGCCCTTGTGCTATTTGGTTCCTGGGATGGTCACGGCGTGCCATGTGTCCTGGTGCGCCGGACTGGTGGAGTCCACAAGGGCCGATGCCTGCCAGAGGTGCAGGTTTTTCGAAAGAGATACCGTCGCCCCTGGCAAACAGGCAACTGAGGGAACACGGGTGGGTTTTAGTCAGTAAAAATCTGACACGCCCTCCTGCTCCACCCAGAGCGGCAGAAGTTATTTGATGATTTCCCATACTCAAAAAAAAAAGCAGTGGGCGGGGACTCGGGCGGGGGGCTCGCAGAACAGATGGCCGATGGGGGCGAAAGGTTCTAGAGTGGCAAGTGGCAACCGTGTAGCGGAAGATAAATAGCGTTGGGAGGACAAGATGAACTTGGTGAATGCCGCAGGAATCCGCTGGATGCGAGAAGCACAGAACCGGTCGATACACAAAATTGTTAAGGAATGTTAAAATTATTAATATCTGTTGAGATACTGAATGCAGAGGAACTTTGATTTGAAATTTCAATTTGATCAACTACTTTAGTAGCGTATATTAGTTTTTTTTATAGACCTTCAGGATTGAGGAGCCACATAAAATGTGTTGTATTACCTAAATTATGAAGCTTGTGCATTTTATTTTTATACTTAAAATTACAACAAACTTACTACTAAATTATTCTAAAAATCTGTTTTAATTGCTTGATTAGTTTCTGAGAAACAGCGTGGGGAAATTTATGGATTTTTCAGATAAATCAAAGCATTGTAGCTATTTCAAATTCAGCCGTACAAAACCCATTTTTTTTGTACAGATTACAACAACAATTCCTACCAAATTTTCAGAAATATCTATTGGCTAGTTTTCGAGTTCTAAGGTGGCTCCTCAATCCAGACGTCTGAATTGCGGAGCCACTTTAAACTACCTGTTACTTTTAAAGGGTTTTACTACAAATTCCAGGATCGGGCCTTCAAATTTGAGTAATTTACTACTAAATATAGGTAGTACCCGCGTTTAAATATGAGACATGGCTCCTCAATCCATTTGGACACAAAGGCACGTGACGGCAATCATGTATTACTTTCTACGTTTTTGTATGTATTTTCCCATAATCACGAAAACAAAGTGTAATGGCAACCTAACAGGAAAGTCAGACATGTGAAGCAACTATCAGCAATTAGGTACATTAGGTAATTACAGCGGTTATTGACGTATATACACACTGTACTGACATTATAAACTTTAACTGACGAAATACGTACTGAGTCTATATGTAAATGTAAGGAAAACCCCAACAGGAACAGGACGTAGTTGAATAATAATGTACAACAGTTATTCGTAATGGTCTTATATTATACTTCTTCATACGGGAATCAATACAATTAATACCTTGACATCAGCTACTTATCAAATCTAACACCACCTATCGCTTCGAGAGCCAAATTTCCCGCCTGCCACCAGCCAGGTGTTCCGTCCACCTCCGTGAATCCCTCCAATCTTTTTTAGCGGGAAAAGCGAGATCTCTGATTGGTTCACGCTATTTTGCGTCAACCAATCATGGAGCGACCATGAATACAAGCAAAGGTAAAGTTGCCAACGTAAAATATTAAAGTGAAAACTATTAATTAATACGGATATATCAATAAAAATTATCGATTAGCAAAATCAAAATTCACTAACCCTAACATAAAGGTATAGGTAAATATAGTCCTCTTCATCGTATCCGGCGGCAGCAACCCAGATTACTTTTCTTTTTAATTAAAACATTTTATTTATCTTCACCTATATGTCCTCGAATTTGCAATCAATAATTCACCCACTTCCACTGCAGCTATCGACCTGAAATTTGGCAAACACGTTGTTAGGTTTTCGTGACAATATAAGCACGATAAAAGCTTTTGTTTCAAATTATTTCTTTCGTTAGCTCTCTGGCAAACTCTGGTGACCAGTAAAACAAACCTTTCTGGGGCATCTCACGACCTGAAACTGTAAACTAAGGTATAAGCCAATATAATATCAATTTAAAGGGCCTAGTAACTTACTCATACAACATGTACCGGGAAAAAATATCTACTGTCTCATACATAACTTCAATTAAACCTCAATCAACTTAGACTATCGCATTCCTCTGCTGGACATTGGCCTCACCCAGGGTTCGCCACAATACCCTGTCCTAGGCCTTCCACATTCAGTCTGTCCCAGCCACTATTTTAATGTCCATCTGGCTGACGTTTGCCGATACGCGGTCTCCACAACAGGACTCGTCGGCTCCACCGGCCATCGGTCCTGCGACAGACAAGGCCAGTCTGCTGCCAAACCACACCAACTCGACCCAAATGTATGGAACGGCTGATAATTTTTTTTGTGAATTACTATTATAAAAACCAACTAATTCCATGGAGAAAGTTGTTCAGTTTGATGATCTGCAGGCTTAGCACGAGCTCCGATTTGTCGACGGAAGAATAGACATGACTATTAACTAAATGATGTACATTAGGAGAAGATAGCTATGTTTTTCTATTAATTATCACAGTTATGCGTTCTAAACGAATCATGATTTTATAGATAATCGTTTATACTTTGTGGCCGTCGAGTAGAAAATTTGTTGTCAGTGTGATTTTGACAGTTTGGGAAGAAATATTCTTCTGAAATAGTCTACATTTATAAGGACCTAGACAAAGATTCGAAACGAAACACAAAATGACAGATTTTAGAAGGATATCTACGGTGCAATGTCGAAAATAGAGAAACGAAATGTCACTTTGTATTGAAAAAGCACTGTCTATTCTTCGTAGAAATAGAAAGCGTCATGCTAAGCCTGCAGTCCGACTGGTACGACACCCTTGATTACCAATAGACCATTAATATGACGTAGTAAGGAAAACTCGTAACGTAGGCATTACACATTTTCCTTAGCAATAAGAGCAGGATTTCAGTTATGTCCATATAAGGATGGAAAAAGGGAAGGAAAAAATCCTAAATATAGTATTTACTATTTAGGATTAGTTATTCATTATTAAATAGAACTAGCGAAATGTACCTACTATAGATACACCACTTACCAAACCTTCGTGGAAACTGCCTTGTGTTGAGTGTAGATGTGTTGTAGATAGGCCAAACCGTTAAGCTTAATGGTTTGACCCATCTACTTAAAACAAGGTTTGGTACACAATGTTCTTTGAAGATGCTGAAGTTCATCAATCACCATCAATATCATTAATAGCAATTTCGTTAAAACCACCACTTCACAAGTGACTTTTTACAGACATCATTATAATAAAAACTTTTTGAAACAACTTTGAACAAAACTGAAAAAGAAAAAGCAAAGCCAAACGTCATTTAAAAAACAAAAACCCGTCACAATGACGTGACATAACCAACCCTTTTGTCAAAATAAAATAATTCCTCAAAGCACAGAGTACATTAGACTCCAAAGCATTCCAACATGAATGTTCCCGAAATAAAATCGTATGAAGAACAGGCCATTGACACCGTGGTGTCTGTGATAAATCGGGCGAAGGAAAAGCTAGGGATGAGACTGACCCTCAAGCAACTTGCGAGTGAGTACCACACCACGGTCCGGGCACTGCTGCAGTCTATAGAAAAACGCTTGTGTTGCTGCATCTCTGCTGATACAAAACACACGGTACTATCATCTTCTCAGCTTATATGGTTTTCTCGCACTGGAATTAGGCGTAGGATCCTTTCAAAATTGATTTGAATCTGGTGGTGTTTTCTGTACATAGCTTATCAGCCTATAGTTTTCCTACTGCTGAGAAACAGGTCTCCTTTCGGTAAGAGGGAGTCTTCTCACCGAGAGGAGGCCTGTGTCCCGGGCCGGGCCGGTCCACCAAGTGGGTTGGTAGATCTCACATGTCTTCCAATTTTAGTTTCTAGGACATGCCGGTTTCCTCACGATGTTTTCCTTCACCGTTTTGAGAGCAGTGGTGATGAATAATTTACAACAAAGTAAATCGCCTGTCAGGATTCGTACCTACAATTCGGTAAGTGGTAATGGCTGTGCCGTTACCGCTGGGTCTCCACTGCTCACCACTTATATCATGTTAAACGCTAATCCTGTTTCAGGTGTATTTGGCACGTGTTATCGCAACTCAATTTGCGACCTTAGATCACTTTTCAAAATTAAAGTCATAAGTTAAACCAATTTTAAACTTTATTTGTATTTGAATATAAAAAAGACCGAAATGCGTGTCGGACGACGCACAATTAACGGGTCCGTAGTTGGGCTGAATTGATGAATTTATGCCAAGAACAAACTTAAGTTTAATTGAAAAAAGTTTTCCCATACATTTGAAATACGTTACGCTCCAACAAGTATGTAATCGCAACAAAAAAATAATTATGTGATTTAGCTATAAACTAACGGTTTTCGCCAAATTTCATGACTGTAGGACAACGGGAAATACTCTTTTTGATTTATTTGCGAGTATCAAAATAAGTCGAATAAATGTCGCCATAAACTCTTATTACTTTGAGTTAGATACTTGACTTGTTTAGGGGACCACCTATGAATTTGATATTAATATCAAACTTGAGAAAAAGGGTCTTGACAGACGGACGGACGCATAACGAAGTGATCCTATAAGGGTTCCGTTTTTGAGGTACAGTCAGCGTGAAACAGTTAGTGACAGTCAGGGTATTCAAATAAATAGACGCAACCAATAAGTCAATAATATCGGTACAAACAAAGTTTCCTTATAGTTGTCAACAATATAGTCGCTCAAAAGGTCGAGACGTTTAAAATGTCACATAGATCGGTTCAGTCAAACCGCCATAAATATGGTTACACTCATCCCGCCAATGGTATCCAAGCATTCTAATGCCCGTTTTCACCGACATCCCCTAAGTTTATGGGATCCCTTAAGAATGGTTAGGGGGCTGTTATAAGGTGGTTTTTGTTTCACCAACAGTAAGGGGTCAGTTAAACGTTAAAAGGACCCCTAAATTTAGGTGGTCGAAATGTGGGCCCATAAACCGGCATTTACGTATGTGATTTCTCAAGCAACAACCATGGATAGTGATATATTAGAATTTGTTGATAAATTTGAAACTGTTTCTACTATAATTGACGTAAATAACAGCCGTAAACCACAAAAATATCGGAAACGACCAAACAAATTCGAAATTTTTGATGAAACTGACTTTTTTCGAAGATATCATCAGCTTTGCCCAACAATATTGGGGTCGGCTTCCAGTCTAACCGGATTCAGCTGAATACTAGTATTTTACATGGAGCGACTGCCTATCTGACCTCCACAACCCAGTAACTGGGTAATACGATACCCCTTGGTAACACTGCTTCTCAGATATAGATTCCTTTTTCGGAGATATAGAAAATATAAATCTTCAGTGTTATATTTATTGGAAAAGATTGAACATAACTTAGAATTTCCTGATAATAAGTGAGTACTTGACTTATGAAAGTTTTTTTTATGTAGGTAGCCCATAAAATAAAAATTTGCTGGTAACTTAACGTAAAATTGGCAAAAAATACCATGCAATGTACATTCACTATATTATTAAATAAACAATTTTAACTAGTTAAGGGGAATCCAGTCGCGGGCTCGAACTCACTGGTGAGCCTGGCTAAAAAGCACGCTGTCTCATCAGGCATCGAATCCGACAAAGGTAGTATCAGTGATGAGCAGTTACACGCTAGTCTACACGCACGTTATTGAGTGAGATGCAGGATCATTTATAGTAAAACAGGCGCGTATTAAATTAAGAGAAAGGAGGATCTTCGGAAGATCGTGTTTTATGAAAAACCCACTGCATATATTAATAACCAAAAAGTTTATTGAACTTTTCAATATATGAGCTTTGCCAGTATTGACTTGGCTTTGAAGGTTTTACACTTCTTTTATTACTTAAACACGCCCAACGTTAGGTTAAATTAGCAAGAACAATCAATCTTTGTTGGCTCATAACTTTTTTTTTAGTATTATATTTCCGCACAGACAATATTTATAATGAGATAAAACTATACCATGTTTAATTTTTGATGTACATTGTCAAACAGTGGAATTATGACACTCCCGAAGTTTGCATGGAAATATTTTTGACTAGAATAATCTTAATAAACTCTTTGCAAATGACAACAATCACGTCACAAAAGAAAGAAGTGTCAAATACAAATAAGACCACAGATAACACGCGACGTTTCGTAATGTGTACACAGAGTAAATAAGTAAGAAAACATGAAATTCATTCAAACTATAAATGAAATAATATATAATATGGCTGTCTATAAGTGTCTAATTTAGAGAGTTTTATAAAAAGCTATCTTGGTACAAAGTATCGATAAGTTCATAGACTAGTCAGTCACTATTATCGAGAACAAAACGTCACATAGATATGTGTCCCCTAGTTAAGTTGTAAAAAATATGGTGAAAGGAAATTTTATTTAGGGGTTACTTTGGGGGAGCTTTTAAGCTAAAGATCCCATACGTAGGTGGTAGTATAGGGGATGTCGGTGAAAACGGGCATAAGTGTTCAAAAATATGGAAGACATTAGAAAAATAAACTAGCATCATTTATACTCCATTTGAAGTAAGATTAGACATTTAAACAAACCTTTTTTACAGTCAGCTCAACCGACTCTTACTTCTATACCGTAGGCATAAGTATGGCAATAAAAGCAAAAAAGTAGTTATAATACCAACTGTTTACTGCAGCTGCCATTTGTTATGCCACTAACGCAATAGAAGTGAAAATCGGTTGATTGGACTCTAAAAAAGGTTAGGTTAAATGTCTAATCTTATTTCAAATGGAGTATAGAAATAAACGGTTTCCCAAAGATGAAAACCTCTGTATGCAATCTAGTGTTGTTTGCATGTATCTATCATTTTGCATGTATTATCTATCATTGCATGTAAATTATCTATCAGTCATATCAATGTCAAGTGCAATACTAAAGCAAGCTAGAAATAATATCTTTTGAAGCAATAATAGTGTTTCATGCTTAAATACAATATACGAAAATGAACATATCGCATTAGTGACACCACAAAACATCGAATTTTATATTTGAGGGAGGAAGGTGTCTCCGGGGCAGATATTTCAAATGAACTGGGTATCGCTTTAGATGAGTTATCGAATTATTCGCATCTCTTCAGCGCACAGCAATTTACCATTTTATTTTTGTTGAATTGTCCCAAACAATTAATTTTTCAAGTAATATTTCGCGGTTGAAACATAGAACGCGATTCAGGATAAATGTCGCTAATCGAAATGGCGGCGCGGGACAGACGGGCTTTTTTTTTTTTTTTTTGGGTGGGAAATCATCAAATAACTTCTCCCGCTCTTCGTGTCAGACTTTTACTGACTAAAACCCACCCGTGTTCCCTCAGGTGCCTGTGTGCCAGGGGCCGCGGTATCTCTTTCGAACAACCCGCACTGACAACAGGTGACAGAACGAGATACTGCTTACGACTTGTCGCTTAGCAAAAAAAGGATAGAGAATCAAGTCCATCAACTATGGATTAATGTTTGATCTGCTACTGTTTTATATGTCCGTGATTTTTCTAATGTGTTCCATATTTTTGAATACTTAGAATGTTTGGATACCATTGGCGGGATGAATGTAATCATATTTATGACGGTTTGACTGAACAGCACCCTAATTGCGTAACACGCGATTAATCATAATTGGTTTCATTTTGACAGTCATTCATTGCGTTATTTACGTTGTTGAGCAGACGCATTTTTCGAACATATGAAGCAATGGTTTAACCATCTGTTTCAAAACGAAAAAAAATATGATTAATCGTGAGTTACGCAATTAGGGTGCTGATCTATATGACATTTTAAACGTCTCGACCTTTTGAGCGACTATATTCTTGACAACAATAAGGAAACTTTGTTTGTACCGATATTATTGACTTATTGGTTGCGTCTATTTATTTGAATACCCTGAGTGTCACTAACATTTGATGCTGACTGTACGGCACCCTAAAAAACAAAAATTTCAACTAACTGTCAAAATTAAAGCCCTTGTTACAGTTAGGCAATTACTCCGCTGTCCATCTAATCGAAATTTTCTGTCGGGACATTCTCAGTTGCAGCGTGGTGACGGACATTGCGCACAAACATGCTCTCCTGACCCCCCTCAACCGTCTTTGAAGAGCTTTGGCTGCATGCCAGCACCGAAACCTCTACCTACTCTTTCCGGGACTAGGGGCATGACTGTTACGTATGTATGATCTAAACTAAATATTATAAAGAGAAAAGATTTGATTTTTCGTAGGTATGTGTTTTTGTTACGGTCTCACGCTAAAACGACTGAACGGATTTGTAAAAAATTTGGCACATGGGTACACCATGACCTAGATTAGGAAATCCGGTACTTTTTATCCAAATATTCCCATGAAATTAAGACTTATGCGGGTAAAACTGCGGGGCGCAGCATTTGTACAATATATTGAACAATATACTCTCCCTTTTTGTCAGGGGTTCAAGTCTGCAAATCTTTTGATTTCAGCTACCAGTCACAATGCGTACACGTTGAAATTGACTTTTCTTCAGACAAACTTTTTACGAAATGAAGGTAGTCACACGCATTAAAAATACAAGACCTTTCAAGCAAGTAAGTCGCTGTCGTTGTTAGATCTTGAATCCTCTAAAACAAAATTAACTCTCTAAAAATTTACTGCTCCATAAATATTGACCTATTCGATAAGAAGATTGGTCTGGTATGGTTGTCCTATTTTCTGTAAAAATGGCAGTTGCTGTCAAATGCAACAGGAAGGTTTTGCAGATTTTTTGAATGATGCTTATTGCAGGCGTCACGCAAACTAAATCGAACGTTACATTGCGGTTATGTGACATAATAATGGGCAGCACCGTATATGTCTATCATATAAGAGTGTCAGTTGCAAGTGACAAAAGCTTATAAATCACCAGTGCGAGAAAAACCATAAACTTATGAAAGTCAAAATCTTCAATGTAATGAAGTCTCTTCACAATCGGCAATCATAGACGATTACCCGCGAGCATATTTGTGTAGAGGGCTTACTTGTCTGTAGTCGCAGATCATCGTGTATGCTCGTCAGATGATCACCACGATTCGTGAGTTGTCGGAATTTCGGCTAGTTGCGTACACGATCGCGTATCACACGATTAACCGTCATCGCCGATTGTGAAGAGGAGCCATCCCATTGCATGGGATGATGGTATCTCATTAAATGTTATCTCGTCACTTTTACATCTTAGAATGCCATTTATTTCTACCCATTCTTGGTTTTGCTTTAGTGTTTATGAATTTGTTGAATTTTGGCGATGATTTTCAATTGTTTTTTTTTTAATTAAAATTCCAGCCAGTCGAGACTTTGCCTACACTATCAAGCTGTCCCTGAAGCCCATTCGACCTCCATACGCGATCACCAGTGAGAAGTTCATCAACGAGACCATTGAGCATGATTGGAACCTTGGGCAAACCTTTCAGTACTTCGTCAGGTACATGGGAGGATCTAGGGATGAAGTGTCTCAGTATTACTATTTTGAGGTAATAACTTAACTATCAAGGCTCCCGTAGTCAGGCGCAACGCGACTCTAATAGAACAGTTTCTAATGAAAACTTCATGAAAATTGATCTACTGGAGTAGCGTCATGCTGTTGCATCCTGCTGGTCTGTGGGAGCCTTCATGAGTCGATCCTGGGTCTGTGCATAGAACAGTTTCTAATGAAAACTTCATGAAAATTGATCTACTGGAGTCGCGTCGTGCTGTCGCATCCCGCCGGTCTGTGGGAGCCTTCATGAGTCGATCCTGGGTCTATGCATGATGGTTATGATTATGATGAAGTTATTTAATCGGCCCGCCGCGCGACGCGTTAGATTAATATATTTTTGAGCATCAGGTACAGTTAAAAAAAAATATAATGATTGCCAACAGACAGTTAAATAGCATGTCTTCTTTTGCGACATGGCTTTTGATCGGGAGTGGTATGTCACAGGCTGGCATAATATTCGGTTAGCTTCATGTTCTCTTTTGACCATCCAGTGTAGCGAATTTCGAACGCCCCTCATTTAGTAATTGTTGGGTGTGATGCCCAACAGTGAAAATTTTATGTACTTGTTATGTAAGTAAACTTGTAAGGTATGTTATGTTATGTTATGTAAATGAGTAGACGATTGCTTCCCTTGATGGATTTATTGCCACTAAAATATATTTACATAATTGTTACACTTAAATGCTATGTTGGAGGAATGCACAGCTAAACAATATTAATGTGCATGCATGAGTGACTTACAACTGTCACAAAGGTCAATGTACAGCATAGCTCGTACAGTAATATTCAAATTCTATGATATATTATATGTCCCCGGACTGCTTTTGAACCATTTTGAGGAGAATTTACAAATCGATTTGCATTGCAGGCTATCTTCAGCCAGCCGACCGTCGCGTACCCCATACCTCAGGCTACGGTATCAGTGTTCTTCACGCTTCAAGACAAACACATTGACCCCCCAGAAAAACGGGGTGTGCCGACGGTAAGTCGAGCAATTAGTGTAAGGGTGCAACCAGACTGCGGTTGATGACTTCGCTTCGATATATAACCTTAGAATTTAATCAAGAATAAAGACTATTAGATTAAGTACCTGTCACTCCGCCGATGTGGAAGGGACTGGCTATCAACGATTTTCTCGCTCAAGAAACGTACAAAAGATTGTAGGTCCTGTGTTAACAAGACAGATACATATAGTATAATCAGCCAATACTGTTCCCACTGCTGACACACAGGCCTCCTCTCTGTGAGAGGGAGTGGGCCGTAATTCACCATGGGCCTAGTGCAGGTTGGCAGATGACACATGTCTTGGAATTTTTGGATCTAGGATTCTAGGACATGCCGGTTTCCGCAAATTGTTTTCCTTTACTGTTTTCAGAGCAGCGGTGATGAGATAATTTACACAAAGTAAAGTGCTAGTTTGGGTTCGAACTCACGACCTACACCTTGTCAGCGTCAGCCGTTACCGCTGAGCCACCACTGCTCATACATACATACCTACATATTATTATATATATATATTAACAGTGGATCGCTGACTGTTCACACCGCCCGCCGCCTCGTCCGCCATCGTCGCAGAACAAAAGCTATCATAGAGCGTACTCCCTCAGCAACGCTCGCTTGGCGGGCAGATTACATGCTGACAGACTCACGTTTGATGCAGCATGCTAGCGAACAACTTGGCGCCGTCGCACACTGGCTGCTCGTTGCTCGCCAACTCGTTGTTAGTTACTATCTCTACTCGCTCCTCGTTAATCACCGGCGGTGAGACAGCTGTCTCAATTCAAACCAAAATATTTAATTTCACACAAACCTACATGGGCAGTTTTGAAACGTCTGAAGCTAGATGCACGGTTCCGATTGGTTGTTTCCTATGAACAAGAGCCGGCAAAAAACTCCACAACGTCTTAATACGTAAGTCTCAAAATATGTCACGGTGTCGGCATTTGGCCCCGGTCTGGTTGCACTCTTAGTCGAGTACCTAATAGCTGAGTTCTTTGTAAAAGAGCTGGTGAGGGAAGCACTATGGTATACCTATTTCTGCCTTAGAGGTGGTGTGCTTCAGTCGGTATTGAGTGGGTATCGTTTCAGGCATTTAAGATACGGACGGCAATGCAGCTGCGATTTCCCTGGTATTGTAGATGTCCATAAGTGGCTATCAATAGATAAGGTCATACAGGTTATTTCAAACTACCGGCGGCGGCGACTCGCGGTTTCGGTAGCATATGTCTTGATCCCGTGTGAATATCGGGATGAAAAGTACAATAATCAGCCTATAATGGTCCCACTGCTGGGACACATGCCTCTTGTCTGTGAGCACACCACGCGGGCCCAGTGCGGGTTGGTAGATGTCACATGTCTTCGAATTTTTGGTTCCAGGACATAGGTTTCCTCACGATGTTTTCTTAAATGTCCATAAGTGCCCATTAATATGTTCTAATCCAGGTCACACATAACCTCAAATTTCATCCACACCAGTTTTTTTTTGGGTCAGATATCATCAAATAACTTCTTCCGTTCTGGGTGGAGCAGCATGGCGTGTCAGACTTTTACTGATTAAAACCCACCCGTGTTCCCTCAGTTGCCTAGGTGCCAGGGGCCACGGTATCTCTTTCGGACAACTCGCACCTGTGGCAGGCGTCGGCCGTTGCTGGCCCCACCAGTTGGTGCTGACATATCTTTGAGGCGCACGAGCAACGCGCCGTCTACCCAGGCTTACTCCTTACCGGACAGCGAGCTACCCATTACTCGCCGTTCGCAAGCCCGCGCCTACGGTGGCCGGGAATCAGCCTGGGATTCCCGACGCCTAAGGCGTCTCCTGCGGAGGCTCGGGCCGTGAGGGCGCATATACTGCCTCTCCCTCATCCACACCCGTTCAGCCGTATTACCTAAACCTAAAAGCGTGACAAACAAAAATATTAATAATCAAATCTTATCTCTTTATAATATTACAGTTTAGATAAAATAAAATTAAATGTTAATCAGTATTCTCTTTTTCAGTTATTTTAAAAGCTTAATAGGCAAGATACTCCAAATCACTTTTATTTCCTTTTTGTCCTAAAATGGTTAATATTAAACAGTTATTACTTCCTTTTCTGCTGACGATGTCGTGTTAAAATGGACCTACAATAAATAAATATGACAATTAAACCACAATCTAAAATAGGTACCTACACAATGTTTAAAACCCAGCTTATGCTCTGTGGTTTGATTAATCATAGTGATAGTAATGTATTCATAAGGTTAGGTGCAGTGTCGGCTTTGCCTATATGTTAATGCTAACATGTTCTTTGGGTTATTTGTTTTAGTTAATATATTAAATATTATGCGTATTATCTAAACAAATAACTCAAAGAAACTTAGTTACTTCCCTTTTTTGTGGGTGGGAAATTATCAAATAACTTCTTCCGCTCTGGGTGGAGCAGGAGGGCGTCAGACTTTTACTGACTAAAACCTTCCCGTGTTCCCTCAGTTGCCTGTGTGCCAGGGGCCACGGTATCTTTTTCGAACAACCTGCACCCCTGGCAGGCATCGGCCATTGCGGGCCCCATCAGTTGGTGCTGACATATCTTTGAGGCGCGCGTGGAACACAACGCGCTGTCGACCCGGGCTTGGTCCTTACCGACAGCGAGCTACCCATTACTCGCTGTCCGCAAGCCTGTGCCTACGGTGACCAGAAATCAGCCTGGGATTCCCGACGCCCAGGGCTTCTCCCGCGGCGACTACGGCCATGAGGGCGCATATTGCCTCTACCTCACGTGCGCCGCCTCCCTCTTCGCGAGCATTACTGCCTCGCAGAAGGAGGTATAACAATTGAGTTGTGGTCTCTTAATAGGTAGGTAAATAATCCTGCGCTTTTGAAAAACACATAATTTATAAAAAAAAACCTCTAACAATAAAAGCAATTCATTAAAGAAACTGGCTAGGAATATTACCAACATAATCCGTCCAATTTATAAACGCTGCTAGTTAAGAGATGTTTCAACGGTAAAAATGTATGGTTAAACAATTGCTAATCACTGCTTAACTTTAAGCAAGGTTTATAATTAAAGGGGAATGTTTCCAGCACTCTTTAAAAGCACGAATATGAGAAGACAGTGACCCAGTAACTGGGTTGTGGAGGTCAAATGCCATGTATAATAATAGTTTTCAGCTGCATCCGGTCAGACTGCGAGCTGACCCCAAGATATAGTTGCGATATAGTTGTAAACTAACAGACTTCTTCAGATTCTGCTGACTATGGATAGGGAGCGTCAGTTTTATTCCTAGGTATTGTAATTGAAGCCCAAGCCTTTAGTAGGAAGAGGTAGGTAACATTAGTAAGTGGGGCGCTCTCTTATTGTTATTTGGGCCATACCAACGCATCATGTCCTACGTGAGACAAGTGTCACAATAAATTGTAGTAAAATATACATCTTACGCATATTTAAAACAATAAATTTGTCCAGAGCGACGTTACAACGCGTAGTGGGTGCAGTGGCGTAACGCCAGCTAATAATCCCGTAATGATTAGCGTCTGTTTAACCATACATTTCTGACGATTAAACATAATTTAACTTTAATCATCGTATAAGCAACAAAAACGGAAACTGAGTTTATTAGCGGTCGCCCAGTTGTTGAAATTCAATCATAATTCATTCAAAACTTATTGCATTTTTAGTGCATTATTATACAAAAATATGTATTAGCTTTCTGCGCTCCTTCACCGAATAAACTTTAACTGTGCCAAATTTCATACATCTCCGTCCGCGTAATTTTCGTTTATTTTAATGTTTGTTCGGGGTATAACTCCGTCATATATAGACGGATTTGCAAAATTCTTTTTTTGTTCGAAAGGGGTTTATTCCGAAATAGTCCCATTTAAGTTTCATATCTAAGATCTGATGATGCGTTCCGGAGACAGACAACGGAACTCTTCAAAAAATTACAGATAATCAACCGCGATTGCTGCTATCGCATAAATTTAATAAATACTGTATTGACCCCAAGGATGATGACATTTCGAATTGCTGTGGGGTAGGTACTATAACTAAAAAGTGAAAAATTTAAATTTTTAGAATAAAAATCCTTCATTTTGTAGTGTTTTTAGAATCTACGTACAAAGTTTTTTCTTTACATCATTATCTGCTCAGTCTTTTCCCAACTATGTTGGGCTCGGCTTCCAGTCTAACCGGATGCAGATTTATACCAGTATTGTACATGGAGCGACTGCATATCTGACCTCACGATACCCCTTGGTAAGACTGGTTGTCAGACTTTCGGGCTTCGGACGTCCCGTAACGACTGTCAAAGATCCACGACTGACACGGAGGGGTCTTGGTATGTTTAGTTTTTGCTTCACAACCTATTCACAATACCTACAAATGATTTATTTCTATAAGTAGGTTTGTATGTACAAACACTTATACACGTAAATCATATTTTTTTAACAAAATGTGATCGGCGTTTCTTATCTGACTACTCTGAGAAGAAAGCTTGACACAAACTCAGAGGACGTAGTCTCTTTTAAAGTCCAGACATATTCTTGGTCAGATTTTGTGAGGACCATGGAGATCTGAAATGGTATTTTGAGGAAAGAACTACACAGAAAAAAAAAAATCGCAATAGGGTATTTTTCAATTTATTAAAAACTATTTTCGTTTGAAGATTGGGTTGAAATTTGTAACAAAAAATTAAAAATACATAGATTGAAATCCATTTTTTCAATTAAAAGCGATTTAAATTAAATTTGTTTTTCTTTATTTTGAATTTACCGTCAAAACGCTCCTTACGATGACATTTTATCACGTGACCACACGTGACGTCAAGTTTGTGTAAACTAAAGTAGTTGTTATCAAGTGAATGTCGAGTTTTTTAATTTAACAAGATTTTTAATGAAAGAAAGTGGTATTTTCTACTGGTATGCGGTGCCTCTGTGCGCCACACGAAAGTATTTGTACTTACCGATGTCTTTTACACAAAGCTGACGTCACGTGTAGTTACGTGATCACAACTCATCGTAAGTATGACGTTTTGGCGGTAAATTCAAAACAAAGAAAAAATAATTAAATTTAAATCGTTTTTAATCGAATAAAAATAAATTAATTTTAATTTTTCTATTAAAAGTTTCGTCCCAATCTTCAAATTAAAATCGTTTTTAATAAATTGGAAAATACCAGATTCTCAGTAATTTTGCAGCTCAACTTAGGAATCATGAATATGTTTATTTTGTTAATTATGTAGTTATCAAAATAGGGTCGGTTACTTAATTCCTGAGTCCCCTTTTGATTCACAACATTTCACAGCAAGGATATTTTTAAGTTATCTCTGTTGCAAGTACCAGTCAACTATAAAAATATTTAAGACTCGTGTATTAAGTCACGTAATTGTTTTATAATGGGTATAAATTAACTAAACATGTGTAGTTAATTGGCATAGGTTTCCGCAATAGGTTTAAGTTGTCCCTAATTGTGTGTTTGATAATATAATTTTTATAATAATTATAATTTTTATAATAATATTTTAATAATAAAACTTATAGTACCTAGCTGTCGGGTGTGGACCCGACAGCTAGGTACTATAAGTTTTATTTGGAATCTTACATAGGTACCTACTTTACCTACTGACGTAATAAATGTAATCCTACTAATATTATAAATATGAAAATTGTATGTTTTGATACTGAGATGTTTGGATGTTTGTTACTCAATCACGCAGAAACAGCTTAGCGGATTTGGATGAAATTTAGCACACAGATAGATTATTACTTGGATTAACACATAGGATACTTTTTATTACGGTAATCTGTTCCCGTGGGATAATGTCCGACCTCGACGCGGGCGAAGCCGCTGGCAACAGCTAGTACCTACATTTAAAATGTTAAATACATTTTCAAATTTCACTTCGTTTATTTATTCTAGAATTGAAACAACCTACACCAATTACCATTTACACCAGCCCAGGGTATGAATCTTCATTTACAAGCTATGTGTCCGTTGAGATTTCCCATCGGCAAAACTGAAGAATTTCCATACAAACATGAGAAGAATTTACAAAAATCCTGCCACTATTGTTATACAAGGAAATCTTCTGCTTTTTACACGCTTTATATTAGCTTCACTTGTATGTTTGTTTGTTTCTTGGTTTGTTTGTTTGATGGTTTGTTTGTATGTTTGTATGTAACCGACTCCTTTGAGCGCGATTTTGACCCACTTTAAACGGTCAGATTTCATTGAAACTTTGTAAACTTGTCGAAGACCGATGACAATTCAATAATTTAAAAAAAAATGAGAAAAAATAAAAAATAAACACGTTTTTGTAGTTAGCAGAACTAAAAAATAGAAAATAAATAATAGTTTAAAAAACTAAAAAACACGCTTTGAAAACCAAACTAAAAAAGGAGAAAATAATTAATTCAATTAAAAAGCGTGGGGTGCTTGACATTAATTGATTATAAAAATACCTCAAAAAGCACCCCACGCTTTTTAATTGAATTAAATTATTTTCTCCTTTTTTAGTTTGGTTTTTAAAGCGTGTTTTTTAGTTTTTTAAACTATTATTTTTTAACATGCTTTTATTAGTTTGGTATGTATGTATCTATGTAACCGAATCTTTCAACATGATTTTTACCCCTTCAAAACGTCGGATTGATTTGAAACTTTGCACACTTATCAAGGACCAATGACAATTCAATAATTTCAGAAATTTGTTTCATATAGCTGGTCAAAAAAAAAAATACTGAAAAATCACGCTCTTGTAGTTAGCCAAACTAAAAAATAGAAAATAAATAATAAATTAAAAAAACTAAATAACATTCTTTAAAATGATTGATATTAATTTATTATAAAAATACCTACCTCAAAAAGCACCCCACGCTTTTTTTAAATTAGGTATTTTCTTCTTTTTTAGGGACCATTATTTATTTATTCTTCTAGGTCATAGAAATATACTTTCTTATATCTATGTTCTAGACCCAGTGGTTTAGGCTGTGTGTACTGTGCGAAGCCGTGCGCCCGACAGGATTTCTCATCCTCCGCCTTTTTAAAAGCGATGAAAATTGTCTTCACTAGGGGGTCTAGATTCACATAATTATGCTGAATACATTCATGGTCACAGTTTGCGCATCGATCTCCTTGCCCACAATGTATAGATTTTTTTAAGTAAATGATTAAATAGTTCCTTGCGTAATGGATGACCAAAATAAGATAAAAGTATGATGTTAAGAGTAAAATAAGTGTGTGTAAAAACAATGGACTGTAGCCGCGAAAATTGTACTTGACAGTCACGTTATCATTGACATCTTTTCATTCATATCATCTCTCACAATTCATTCATCTTAGTTCGGTCCTTCTTCAATCATCAATCTCTCAACCATATGTTGTTTCCTCCTCATCTCTTTCATACTGGCCAAGATAAACGATAGCAGTAACTAAAATGCAGAGCTTTAAAGCGCTTTTTCTCTTCCAGATGTGGTTCAGGATTGAAGGTCATCACACGGACCACGACATGCGCTATGTAGCGCTTCAAGCAGACTGGATTCTAGCCGTGCTTCAAATGAAAATCAAACTGTTCAAGAGGATTGAGGCTATTCGAATGTTCTAATTTTATTTTGTTGTAACAGCTGTAGTTATTTTTTATGATGTGTATAGAAGAATTCAAATTGGAAAAGTATTTAACGTAACAGATTTGGAATTAATAGTTAGCAACTTATACTTACATAGGTATATCCAAATGAACATACAAATTAACCTTTTTAAATGTACTAAAATGCAATTATGGTTTTTAATAATAATGTTTTCCATGTAAATCGCATTAGGCTCCAGTTTCACAAAAAAAAAAAAAATTTATTGCAAACATATTTTTCGTCGTACTCTTATACCATTGTAAAAAAAATACAATACAACAAGAGAGTATCAAAAAATAAAATAAGTGTTTTAATTTTAGTTTTTTTTTTTTTTTTCGGTTGTGGCTTCGCACGGTTTGTGCATTTAGCCAGTGTCAAGTAATTTTTCTTTTCGATCAAGTAAATGGCCCGTTACAGGGCACGAAGTTACAAAACAGTCATAGTCGTCTTTAGTCAGTCAAGTCAAAGTTATTGTAAAGCGGTAGTAACTTTACAACAACCTAATATGAGTTTTTGGGGGGAACACGAAAAGTCCACGTTAGTCACTTATTTTCACCTTCACTACACTTGTGCACTCACATGTAACTAAATTGCATAATTCACTACCAAAATTATACAATTTAATTCGCTATTTCACTAAATTTCATGAAAATGAAAATTCGTGCGACATGTTCCAACCGTATCCCGCCAAAAACTCCAGTTTTTATTTATCTTTTAATAGGTATTTTTTTTTTTATTTATCTTCTAACTTAACCTAACCTAACAGGAAAAATATTAACTACGAATATTTCTAACATAATTAACATACTTACATGGATACCTCCTTGGATGCAAAACTGCGCTGGAAAGAGCATGTCAAAAAGAAAAGAGCCGAATTAGATATTCGATACAAAAAAGTGTATTGGCTACTTAATTGCCATTGTCATTATCAAATAAACAGGAAAAGTTTTTATCCAATGCGTAAACTGTAACCATGAATTCAGCATATCATTCTAGACCCTCCAGCATAGACATTTTTCGTCGTATAAACAAAAAAAAAAAAAAACAGTTGTTCCAAACATTTCAACCGCGTAGGTATTGCACTTTTTTATGAAACAGCTGATATTTTTTTTGTGTAAACGACGAAACATTTCTGCGCTGGAGCGTCTAGAATGATATGCTGAATTCATGGTAACAGTTTGCGCACTGGATAAAAACTTTTCCTGTATAAACAAGTTTTAAAGCCAGTATGGACATACGGTATTCAGCTGCTGCGCAAGCCAAAGTAATCGTCAAATCATAGGTACAACGTTTTCATAACAAAGTACTAAGAGATATTAAGCGCGCCCTGGTACATTAGAAACAGCGACCTCCACGGGACCTCAAGATGGTTATCGTAAACAGAGTTATACAATAATATGCAGAAGCTCATGAACACAGCCTTCATCACGTGAATGTCGAAGCAATCCAACTCCTTGACAACTGACACTGTTTTGGTGCGAAGACTAAAAAGGGTACCTAAAACCTTTTGCTTTAGTTTAATGCACTATAAGTGAACTAAAACTGTAGCACAACTTACTTTTATAAAGACCACGCGCACCTCAATGAAATGTCAGCAGCAACTGGTGGGGTCCGCAAGGGCTGATGCCTGCCAGGGGTGCGGGTTGTTCGAAAGAGATACCGCGGCCCTGGCACACAGGCAACTGAGGGAAACGGGTGGGTTTTAGTCAGTAAAAATCTGACACGCCCTTCTGCTTCACCCAGAGCGGGAGAAGATACTTGATGATTTCCCACCCAAAAAAAAAGACAAGTGAATCAAGTGTGTTCCCCTTAACTTAATAAGAAAGACGTTATTGGACGTTTTCTTAGTTTTATAGTTACTTAGCAGTTTAAAGTTATATTTACATTACTTATTAGCTAATAGGTTAAGTAGACTAATGTGAAAAAAGTATCATCTATTGTGAATATTGTGATATTTAATACAGGAAAAAAACATACGTAGGTACCCAAACTCATAAACTCATAAAAAAATTAACCTTTATTAGTTTAAAACCATGATCAAAATCCAAATACTAAGCACAAACTACTGCGATAAAATAAACGTCTGGATAAAATAAATCACTTAACACCAAAGATGCAATCAGCAAAATTACAACATTTAGTGGTTTCCAATGAAATCGTGACTTCGTGAGAGGATTTTCAACGAACTATAAAAAAACGAAGGCTATATTTATATTATTACAGGAAAATGTTGCAGATGAGTCATTCATTGATAATGCCGGTTCTCAGAAGGACGTACCTATGTGAATTTTGTATCGATGCTGTTTCGCAATAAATTGCATTCTCGAGCATTAAACCGGTTTTGAACGGTCTCTGTGAGCGATGTGGTATTCGATTAGTTTTAGTTAGCAACACATAAATCTCTCAGGTATGGTTCATGTTGGATCTGCAGCTTCCTTAAGCGGTTTTTATTCATGAAAAAGTTTGATGTAGGTAAAAAAGTCAGTAACTTCTTACGTTACTTCTTGCCGGCTGGTCGACACTTCACGTGACCAGAGGGCTGGGTCGTTCTTTAGCCAAAGAATTAGCATTGCCATTCAACGTGGCAATGCTGCCAGTCTTCTGGGCACGTTTCCTGATGACAGCTATGCGGAGGAATACTTCGACGCCTAAGTGTCCTTTTGTTTTTTGTATTTATTTTGCATATCGTAGTTTTAATTATTAAGTACATTTGATAAATAAATAATTTTACGTTAAAAAAACTATATTATATAATCTTGTATCTCATTTTTTACATATTAGCAGCGACCCGCGCCGCTGCAGGCTTCGCACGGTTTTCACGAGTACAAGGCTTGATAAAACATTGATATTTCTATATTAAAATGTACATTATTAACTTTATTTACTATACACATACGTATTACGGAATAATTCCCTAAATGATGGTGAAAACCGCCACGAACGTCTGTGCGTACTAGAATAACGCGGTCACTTGGACACTAAAACCTATAGATATTTTACAAACGATGCTACAATTGGTGTATTGTTAAACATCATAAATTTTACTACTACTGCAACTGTTTTATGGGCTATTTGATTTGATTACTGCAATAAAGAGGCGATCGTTAATGTTATCATTATCATCGCTATCTTCGTGTAAGAGGATATCAATTCACTGATCATCATCATGCGTAGCCTATTCCCAACTGTATTGGTGTCAGCTTCCAATCCAACCGGATGCAGCTAAAGACATATTTACATGGAGCGACTGCCTATCCGACATCCACAACCCAGTCACTGGGTAAACCGATACCCCTTGGTAATACTGGTTTTCAGACTTTCGGGCTTCTGACAACCCGTAACGACTGTCAAAGATCCACGAATGATAATCGGTACCAACGGCATAACATGCTTTCCGAGGCGGATCTTGGTAAGTAAAGATGGTCACCCATCCACCACCGCGGCAAGCGTAGCGTGCGGCACAAGCCCCATCTACCTAAAATTTAAAATTTTGTTAATTGTAGTACTAGCCATAAATTTAAAATTATTATTTTTGAATTTATTCGTTTGAATGATTTTATTAATCCATGTTAATTTGTCCTTTTTTATTGTTATTATTTTAAAATTTAAGAAATTCTAATGCAATTTATTTTAGTGTAGGTACATAAATTGTAATTGTGTAATTTTGTGTGAAGTTCAGATACAAGTTACTTGTTTATGAATAAATGACTATGACTATGACTATGACTAAAATGGATTAGATTATTGGAGTCACAAACTCACTATACCTGAATAATATCAAGAAATATACATACTCTTTTATCAGTATTCTCCACGAATCACATTAAGTAATGTTGAGCACTGGTGGCCCAGTGGTATCGGCCCCAACCTTCGCGTCATAGGTCGAAAGGTAGGTTCGAACCCAGCGGGCGCTTCACTGTTTCAACTGCAATCAAAACGGTGAAGGAAAACTTCGTGAGCAAATGTTCTAGAACCAAAAATTTGAAGACATCAGAAGGCCTATTCTCGTAATTAAAATCTAGTCGCAGTCTCATCTCAGCGACAAGCAAATGTCAAAAATGTATAAAAAATCGAGGTATTTTTTACAGGTTGACACCTAGATCAGACTGTGAACGTTCTTAAAATTACGAGAATTGCCCCTCTGACGTCTACCAACCGGCACTGAGACCGCGTGGTATATTACAGTAGGTACAGCCTACTCCCTCGCGGCTTGTGTCCTCCTGTGGTGATTATGCTATAGTTATGTGAAGTAGTCAGACTGTGCAGGCGATCGGCGGCGGCGAACTCTCGCGTCCGGCCCTGGTTCAGGCCATGGTACGGAACGAGAGTGCATGGGTAGCCGTCACCTCCTTCTACGAAGGAGTAATGATCGCGAAGAGGGAGGCAGCGCACGTGAGGGAGAGGCAGTATATGCACCCTCACGGCCGTAGTCGCCGCGGGAGACGCCCTGGGCGTCGGGAATCCCAGGCTGATTCCCGGCCACCGTAGGCGCGGGCTTGCGGACGGCGAGTAATGGGTAGCTCGCTGTCCGGTAAGGACCAAGCCCGGGTCGATGGCGCGTTGTGTTCCACGCGCGCCTCAAAGAGATGTCAGCACCAATTGGTGGGGTCCGCAAGGGCCGATGCCTGCAGGGGTGCGGGTTGTTCGAAAGACATACCGCGGTCCCTGGCACACAGACAACTGAGGGAACACGGGTGGGTTTTAGTCAGTAAAAGTCTGACACGCCCTTCTGCTCCACCCAGAGCAGGAGAAGTTATTTGATGAGTTCCCACCCAAAACAAAAAAAAAAATTGTCAGACAAAAAATAATCATCGAGCTTATCGACTTGCCACCCTGCTTTTTGTCTCTCAATTATCATCATCAGCATCAGCTACTGCTGGACATAAGATTCTCCAATAGCACGTCATTCTACTGATCCTCATCCAGATGTTATCGCATGAGACATCCCTGAAGATCGTGGCTCCAAAGTCACAATAATACTTCAATCGTCCAAACCAAAAATCAACCAAGTTATGTCACACCGTTTTGCAGCTACCTATCTATTCTCACCATTTCTAGGTATTGAACGTACAGTTCATTGTTTCCTATGAATCATTCACCGGTGCTTGCGATCAACGTCCTTGCGCAAGCGCAGCTACTTTCACTTGGCAACACCGAGATTTATATGCAAATGGCGAGACTTGCACTCGACCCGACCGACCCTTGCTCGTTGAAGCGCCAGCCCGCGCCGCAGCTGAGCCAGTAGCTTTAAATTCCCCTTATAATAATAATGATGCCAATTCGATCCAGCCTGTCCCCAATAGCGATAGCTGTCCCCCTATCAGTGACGCCCTGAGCCGAGGTCCGTACCCCACAGGGGGTGCCCTCAGCGTGCAGTCGCTTAGTTTTTAAATTTTAGTTTGTAAGCCCTGGCTGGAGGCGTTAAGATTAATTTCTTAATGGCAGCCCCAGGAAAGCCCGGTTGAGCAGTCACGGCCTCTCAAGGCCAACTGCGAGATGCCCAACAAAAAAAAAAAAAAACTTGCACTCGACCATTAAAACTGTGTTGCTAGTTAACAAAACGTGTTTGTAGGATAAACAACTGTGATGTTAATGGGTGTACCTGATTTCTCCTTATTTTTTTATTTTTTAAAGCAATAGCTTAACAGTTACTATTGTTTCATCTGCAGTTTGTATTTTTGTTTTAACTTTTTGACCGCCACCGTCGGGTATAGCCGACAAATGGAAACGTGCCCAACACGCCACCGTCGTCGGCTAATGCCGACAATAAAAACACCATTTTAGGGTAAAATTAAATAAAAGTATGATGTTAAGATTAATATTTTATTTAAGAAATAGGGGACGAAAAGCAATGATTAACTGGTACCTAATCGATGAAATTTTGGAATCCCTATTATTTTTTGTAGGAAATACCTACAAAAAAGAATGGCGCCGAATTTGTGGCTTGGCGTGGGAGGGACGCCGATGTGTTTACGCTCTGGCGGCCAAAAGTCTTATTCATTTGTAGGGAATCCATTCATTGATGAATCATCTCATCTTCTTTCATTATTTTATTAAGTATGTCTGTAATTGGGAAAGCCATGTATTCCACAATTAAGTTACTTCCAAGTGTCACCCTATGTCAAATTTCTACCTTTATATCTGTAACTACGAGTAGCTGTGCTCGTGGCTTCGCCCGCTTGGATGTCTGTAGTTATCCCACGGGAACGTGCTACTGGAACAAAAATACTATGTTACTACGGGCTGTTACTCCTTATAATATCAGCTATCTGCCAGTGAAAATCCCGTTAAAATCGGTCCTGCCATATCGGAGATTACCTGGAACCAACAGACAGACAAAAATTAATTCAAAGCATTTATGCTTTGAATTTGAGTTTAAGTTTAGAATTTTTCAGGCACTTTTGAACTGTCAGAAAGTCGATCAGTTGAAGTTAGTTGCCAATACCAAAACGTAGATCTCTATGGAGAAGAACGGGCAAGAAACTCCAAGCTCCAAGGACACTCTTCCAGGCCTTAACTTTCCTATCCTGTTGTGACGACACAAAATACCACAAGTCTATTTTAACAAATTACTTGAAATCGTAAATAGTTATTTTGTTATACTTAAATCAAGTTAGGTATTACAAAATTTTGGGAACATTATTCTTGTTGCTTCTTTATGTGAGAACAATGTTAAATATAGGTATATATATATAAACAATTGTAAATATAAGAATGTATTTAAAATAATTATATTTTTTGTTGTAAGTACTTATCGTATTTAAACTTTAGTAGGTACGCAATTAAAAATAAACTGTTATTTTGACATTACAAAACAAACTTCAATGTGTGCGATATCGAAAGATTTCTATAGTAGGTATATATACATAATAAAGAATATTCTGTCTGTCTATTTAGCTAGACAAAAAAAAACCTTCATCCTCAAAAATCCATAAGTAACAGCTTCACAAAGCATCAGAACCGTGAGAATAAAAAAAACGGTTTAGAAATAACTCCATTCTTCTCGAACCTAACGGCTAGGAAACAATGCAAAAAGGTTTATCACCAACCATCAAGTTCCTGATAAAATAGACAAAAATCTACCTGGCCGCTATGGCTTCGCGCCATAATGACCCAAACTGTCATTCATCCGCGCATGCGCGTAGCGTTCGCACGGCCATCGCGTTTTGCCGCCATATTTGATTTATACGAAGTGTAAACACGACGGTTTTTGAATTAAAAAAGTGTTTGTTGTGCAAATAGTGATAATGGTGCGTACTTTTAAACTAGTGGGGTGCTTCAAAGTGCCAAAACGTGGCACTAAAGTGGTACCAGCATCTAGTGGCGAGGGGATTTTCACAATCGACATGTCTTCTACCTCCACATTGGATGTTGTCGTAAGTTAATTGCAAAATAATAACCTATTAGGAGGCTAAATTAAATTGTTGAATTTGTCAAGAGAAACGTTCAACTTGTTATGACTTTTCGATAGTGTTGTGTCAACTAGCAACTGTTTTGATGTGACGTCATTTGAATGGAACTTGAGCGTAAGTTTAAGCTACATTAAGTAATTTGGCTGTGCACTGTACGTAGATAAGTAATGATGAGGTTATAATTATGATTAATATTGTGACGATTTATTGGTAACAAAATCAATATCATTCGGAAACGTTATCAACAAGAAAATAAGTCGACCAGGGGGCCGATTCTACTAATTTGCAACGTTACACGTTAAACTGTGTTTCCACAACAGTTCGATTTCGATCGCCGTTCGATAGTTACATAAAAAGTCATTCTACTATTTTATAAGCAAAATGGAAACTAAACTTAAAACGAATTGCAACTGAACTGTAGCGGGAACACAGCGGGTAACCCGCGTTACCAACATGCCAAAATAATATGTTTTATTAATACCAAAAAGAAAAAAAGTTGAATCTAAAAATGTTACTAAACACGAATATGTGGCACTAAAAGTATTTTCTATAATTAAAAGACATAATGATTATAATTTTATCATTAACTTTGTCCTATAGTAAACGTCACGCTCATGTTCGATTTTGTTAGTAGAATAGGTTTTGACATTGTTTCAATCGATCGTTGGCGTAACTAAAACGTAACCGCAGCTGTGTCGCAGCTGGACCGTTGTTCATTTTAGTAGAATGCGAAAACGCTTAAAAGTGGTGATTCGGTTGCGGTTCTATTGCGTTTTTTTAACAAATTTGTTAGTAGAATCGGCCCCCTGTACGTATACAGTACCAAAATTGAAAAATGATTTTTGATGTTTTTCTTTCTAATCAACATGAATTCCAGCCTCATAATTACCAACACCTAGTTGGCGTCGACTTCTGGCAGTTCTAGCCTATCAAGTATCAATATGACGATAAAATCATTAACACTTTAATCGTTACAGTATGTCACAACTTTGGTAATAACATTTATGAATCATGTGAGTTGTGAGTGTATTCTACCACCTAGCTAGAAGACACTACCATAATGGGTCTATAATGTTCCAACTGCCCCGTGACACAGGCCTCCTCCTCTCTGCGAGATAGGGTGGGCCATAATCCACCACGCTTGCCCAGTGCGGTTTGGTGGATGTCACATATCTTCGATTTTTGTTGTTTTGTGTTTTTATTTTTATTCTTTAAATTTTTTACAACATATTCTTGTCATTATTTGATATTAAATATCAATTTTAATTTCGACTATTTATTAGTAATTGTCATGGAAATCATGTCATCATATCAGCCGAAGACGTCCACTGCTGGACATAAGCTTCCACCAAAAGGAGGGGATATGCCATAATCGCCACGCTTGGCAGGCGGGTTGGCGATCGCAGTATGGTGGTCAAATGCATAGAAAACGCTGCTGCCCATTCTCTAGTAAGTCCCTTAGTCGCCTTCTACGACACCCACGGGAAGATATGGGATGGTGCTACTTATTCTTTTACGTCCGGCACCACACGGAAATCATGTCACTTGGTTCAAATTGGTTCATTTTATATAGGTAGATTCTTTTATATATTGTGAATGATAGAACGTTGTAGGTTGTAGGCCTTACAGACTAGATTTGTAGACGATTTTCTATTCTGTATTTTCATTCCTCTAAGTACCTGGTACTTATGGACAGGCCTGCACTGTCCTCCCATACCTATTATCACTGTAATTCGAAAACATTGTAAAAGCCAATTATTTTTAAAAGGGTAACCGTTTCTTGCCGGATCTTCTCCATAGGAAGCGACAAATTGGAACCGTGCACCTAGCTTCTGACGTTTCAAAGTGCCCATGCAGGTTTATGTGAAATAAAATATTTTGATTTTTTGATTTTGGTTCTAGGACATTTCAGTTTCCTAAAGATATTTTCCTTCACCGTTTTGATGATGCAGTGATGATGAAATTATGTACACATTGTAAAGCGCCATCACCAAGCGCATTGTAAGTTCTGGAGTGGCGCGGAAGACGTAAAGTTGGAAGGCCTCCCACAAGGTGGACCGATGACCTTGTGAGGGCCGCAGGAGTCCGCTGGATGCGGGAAGCACAGAACCAGTCGAAGTGGCGGAGCTTGGGGGAGGCCTATGTCCAGCAGTGGACATCTTTCGGCTGATATGATGATGTAAAGCGCCTGTCTGGGTTCGAACTTCGAACCTACGGCCTACAACTCGTAATACGCGGCCGTCACCACTAGACCACCACTGCTCTGAAAAGTACTACAAGACTGTTTTCATGAATTTTGTCACATTTAGCATGACTAAATACGACAAAATTCCCGACATGGTCAGGTACGAGCTAGGCTAGGCCTAAGTCTAGCCTAGCTAGTCATCAGGCTAACCTGATGACTTGGCAGGTGGTTATTCCACCTTTTATGCCCGCATGTATCGAGTCCAACGTTTAGGTACTAGATGTTTTTTTCCTCATGTAATGCACCTACAATTTTGCGGTCTTTGACATCCTAAAGACTGAGTCCTAGTTTTATGACATAGGTAATTAATAGGTAAACACGTATTTACTAGATTTTGTCAGCGGCTTCGTCCGCGCGTTGGCTGAAACCAATTCTACGGGAACGTACAAAAGGTATGAAGAGTATCCTATGTATTAATCCAGGTTATAATCTATCTGTGTGCCAAATATCATCCAAATCTGTGCGGTCGTTTTAGCGTGATTGAGTAACAAACATCCAAACATCTAAACTTACAAACGTAAAAACTTTCACATATAAAATAGTATTAAACATTTATTTTGTCTTACGATGGAAATTGCACAGGTATCGTGCACTAGTAAAATATGTTGGAATTTAGCTGAATGCGGTCAGAGTATGACAGTAAGGTAAGGTCAAGTATGGAAATTTCTTTATACTACCCTCATAATCTGCAATACTTCGTGAGAAAGTATAAAGGCCAGCACCCATAATGCGTAAACACACTATCAATCACAACATGAATCTTTTTGAAGGATAGCAATCCATTGCTTCTAAAGTTTCAAACATTTGTTTCCTCAACAACATAAATAACGCAATGAAAGACATTGCTACTGTTAGTGTGTTACGCAGTTAGGTTGCAGACAAGATTATAAACTAATCTGTTTATGTATATGTTGTACGACAAGGAGACTGGAACAACATCTAATACTTATACTAGTTTCTAATCTGTAATTTCCTTTCTCATTTACATGACCCGTTTCTCTTTTCGTAACTATTCAGCTTTATTTTCAGCTTCAGCTATGTATTTGCATTTGCTATTCAGTCGCAAGAGAAAGTTGCCGTTGTATAATAAATGAAGGCTAAAACCACTAAATAAGTAAAGTTCAATGTCTTTTGAAGCCTTGAAGGCGTTGGCAATATTTATCGTCCACTTTATTCTTATTTACGGAGGACTTATTTGGCCTTATTACTAAACAATATTTAGTTCCAGGTACAGGTAAGCTATCGAGGCATTTTTGATTTTCGAATTCTATACCGACAAAGTTAAAAGTTCTAATTACAAAAACTAACGTCAAACACGAGACTAAGTTGTCAATTTTGTATTAAGAACTTCATTGTGTTCTGAATACAGTATAAGAAGACAAGGGGGCCGATTCTACTAACAAATTTGTTAAAAAAACGCAATAGAACCGCAACCGAATCACCACTTTTAAGCGTTTTCGCATTCTACTAAAATGAACAACGGTCCAGCTGCGACACAGCTGCGGTTACGTTTTAGTTACGCCAACGATCGATTGAAACAATGTCAAAACCTATTCTACTAACAAAATCGAACATGAGCGTGACGTTTACTATAGGACAAAGTTAATGATAAAATTATGATCATTATGTCTTTTAAGTATAGAAAATACTTTTAGTGCCACATATTCGTGTTTAGTAACATTTTTAGATTCAACTTTTTTCTTTGTGGTATTAATAAAACATATTATTTTGGCATGTTGGTAACGCGGGTTACCCGCTGTGTTCCCGCTACAGTTCAGTTGCAATTCGTTTTAAGTTTAGTTTCCATTTTGCTTATAAAATAGTAGAATGACTTTTTATGTAACTATCGAACGGCGATCGAAATCGAACTGTTGTGGAAACACAATTTAACGTGTAACGTTGCAAATTAGTAGAATCGGCCCCCTGTACCCTAATTGCGTAACTCACGATTCATCATAATTTGTTTCGTTTTGAAACAGATGGATAAACCATTGCTTCATATGTTCGAAAAATGTGTCTGCTCAACAACGTAAATAACGCAATGAATATTGTTGAACTGTCAAAATGAAACCGGGTGAATGAACTAATCTACTCACAACCATATGCCCATAATTATGAGAAAATTTTAATGAAAATTTTTATTTACTTCAGACTCCAAAAAAATTACCAGAATGCATTTTTTGGTAGACCAAAATGAATACTTGTTCATTCTGGTTAGTTTTAGCCTTAAAATAGCAGAGGTCATCTAAAAAACAGACCCGTATCTGCAATAATCAGTAGGATATAGGTTCGAGTCGGCTCGCAAACTATTCTAAAGTCACATAAATATTACGAACTATACTCAGAAAAAGTCTTGGTGCCAAATATTTCGTTGCCGTATAGGCAACGCAATATTTGGGCTCATAAAATATCTAATTCGAAGTGTAAGGGATCGTTCAATAGCTTAGCCAAACATTTGCATTTCAAATATAAGCGATTGTATTAAGAAATATTGTACCCAGACACGTAAATGTGGGCACACCTCAATCATTACATGTATTTCAAAACATGCGTCATTGAGATAGTGATCAGTTGCATCTTAACTAGATATCTGCGTAACTTTCTGTCTCTCGTTTAGAACTAAGATTATGCGCTATACGTATTTTTAACGATCTCAGTTAACTACAGTAATTTTCCTTTGTATATTACTAATCAGGTTTTACGATTTGCCTCTAAATTACAATGCAATTAGGGCCTTCACTTAGAATTAAATTTTATGTTCTGGTGGTCTCCTGTAGTGATATCGTTTAGTCATTTGCTGCGGCTGCCTTACTTTGGCTATGAATATTGGCCAGCACCCTAATTGCGTAACACGCGATTAATCATAATCGGTTTCGTTTTGACAGTTCAACAATATTCATTGCGTTATTGAACGTTGTTGAACAGACACGTTTTTCGAACATATAAAGCAATGGTTTAGCCATCTGTTTCAAAACGAAACAAATTCAGATGAATCGTGAGTTACGCAATTAGGGTGCTGTTCTATGTTTTTGTGGGTAGAGTTTTGTTCTGTTTTGTGACATCAAGGCCTCTTCCTATGTTACGCCACAATGTCCGGTTCTCCACCATTCAAACCCAGTCTCTTCCAGACACGAAAGTCCATTAGTAATAGCGTACAATGTCATACTATTTTCATTGTGATATTTAATTTTATTTCAGCTAATTGTCGCATTATCTAGTGCACTGTAATGAAATGGGTCATTATCCTTATGTTTAATTTCCTCAACATCAAAAATCAAAACTATGTTATTTGTCTATTTTATTAAAATTCTCATTCACAGAACTATCTTCTTTAATATCATTGTTTACTACAACCTAAATATAGTGCTTTATCTTTTGAAGACGTGTCTCGCAAGTTTCGCGTTAATTTATAATCACAATACAAATCCCATTTGTGTGACAGAGTTATTGAGAATGTTGATAACATACGAACTTATGTAGCACTAATTGAATCGGTTGGTGCAAAATATATATACTGAGATCTAATATATTTTGCCAGTGAATATATTATCTGTCTGTATGCTTGCCGTTTTGTCTGTGGTATGAATAAGACCACTGTTCTACTTAAAGCAAGTAGAATTACTGTGTCCCCAAATGCATGTGCTTTCGGTTTATCTAGAGGACATTTTGTTTTTTCTAACCAACTTCATTCCTCGGGTGCAATCATATTTACTGTTACACTGTACGAGTATGTTCAGCTTATGTGACTTACAATTTACCAATCCTTTATTAAGATACCTATGTCTGAATGGGAAAGAGTAAAAACGGAATTTGAAACGGAGACTACACCGTTTAGAAACTTAACAATGACGGAGATGAGAGAGTTACTTTTAGCATTAACACAGTCACCAAGAAGCAAGTGATGTTCTAGGCGTTAGCAATATCATTAGTGAAAGAAATAAAGACCCAATCAAGACGTGTGAACTATGATCGATTTTAATAGATACTAGAGCTTCGTGTTCCATTATGTTTTTCTTCGTAAGTCTATATTGGCGCGATTGAGGGTGAAAGCAACGTTAATGTTCTTAGGAAATGAGCTGTCGTTTGTAATGAGCTGTTGTGATCGATATGTTCATGTTAATATGTGATTATTGCACACAGCTGTAGGTGGTGATAAGTCTGTATTGAGGACAGTGTTGACCTTCACAAGAGTATTTGTAGCATATATGTATAAGATTATACAATCTGCAGAACAAGGACCCTCTGAAAGACTATTTACTGCAATGAATGTTGTTGCCATGGAAACAACATCTAAAGTCCAAAAGTCTGACAAATGGTCTTAGAATATATCAAAATTGCCTTGGACTGTGGAGGTCGGAAGCCTGTTGCTACGTATGTTTACGCAGCAGCGTACTATATATGTAGTATATTTGTCGCTTAACTTGGATACGACACTTTTTTAATATGGAAGTTGAATATATTTCCGGCTCCAGCTTATCTAGGTACACCTATTTGTTTGCTTGTACGATTATAGCCATATGATATAGGTACTCCTGATATAGTCCTGATAGTTCATTGTTATAGTCCATACGACGGTCACTGTTGTCATAGGTCAAGACACCTCCATTTTATCACCCTTTTATGGGCTACATTTCTGTCCTGTCTGGTTATCCATCACAGGTTTTCTTCACTTTGACACCGTCCAAGCTTTATACCTTGCTAGCAGCAAGGTGAATGAAATGTAGTCTTCAGTTATTAAGTTTCTAAAAGCAGTTAGTAGTCGTAATTCATTTTTATCTTATCGTTTTTGTTTGATCACTTAACAGACAAATTAGTGGAGTGATGTAAGATTTGTGTAATGTGTACCATCTTATAAAAAAATGTATGCTGATAACGTAATAAAGACAGACATTATTTTCTGAAAAAGAACAATGAAATATGGAACTGATTTAGGGACTATCGTAAAGATTCGTATCAAATTATTGGTTTGAGTACTAGCGTCACACTGTTGTGAAATAGTAGGGTGTGGATAGCTAATTAAACCAGGCTGACTATATTGTTTTGGCTCGTAATATTAGCTTGGCATTATTCTATTACTGAAGAAATAAAGGCCTCAACCAATTCAACAAGAATGTCAAAGAATGAAACGCCGAGCTTTCAAATATCATCATGGGGATTGGTAACCACCAGCAGGCTTAGCACGACGCTTTTTTATTTCTACTCTACCGTAGAATAGAAATCGCTTGTCTATATTTCTCGGTTCAAAACTGTCAACAGTCTACACGGAAACGTCATTTTTGTCCACTCTTTCGTCGACAAAACGCTTTATCTACGGTTCTCGTGCTAAGCCTGCAGGATACCGGTTCCCTTAGTAAATTTATGTAGCAGGAAAACGATTAGAAATTATGGTATAGCTGAGTAATCACTAGGCAAAATAATTACGATGTAGTCTAAGAACAAATGCATTAGTAGAAAAAAAAAAACATTTATCACAAATTGCTTCGACCGTTGCATGTTTTAAAATAAACCTGCAAAGTTAAAAATAGATTCGTCAGAATGCTTTTGCAAAGCAAGCAAGACTTTTGAAGTAAGTCGTGTTAGACTTACCTGGATGTTAAATTGACTATTTTCTGCAGTTCCATGTTGAGTCTTATCTTGTTAACGGTAAGATTTAGATTAGTATGTGTGGTTGTCAAAGGCTTTGTGGGAAATTCCTCGAACGGTTGGCATTGAAAATTCCTTTGTGGATGTTTCATAGGTTGAGGTACTTATACAATTATTATAAGGTAGAAGAAAAGGTAAGTTTTCCGGTAGTACAGCGGTTATTTTAATAAGATTGTCACGTACCAGAATATAAATAGTTGGATACGAAACATACCTAATTGATTCAGAGAATGACGTATATTCTTTAGGAAAAGGTTTAAAATAAAAACTGGGATTTTCTGAGCTTGTTAAAATTCTGCTCATGTTTCAGTCAGCTGAGGCAAAAGATGTCTAATGTCATGAACACAGGGTCTTTCCCCAGTCTTTCCCATTCAAAGACTCAGTCAGCGAAAAACAACATAATATGTAATTGTGGAAGGAAGAATTTCAAGCAGCACGGTTGGAAGGCGGAAATCAACAGAACGTATGGTAGGGTCATTCTGGTTGCTCAAGATCATTGGAAAAGATATAAATATAGAAAAAATTATTATACTGCACAAATCAAAAGCAGAGTAAAAAGTAAACATAAAATACACACACTAATACAAAAACAAAAGCCAATTCGATAAATCAAACACATTAAAAAAAACAGAAAGATAGAACGCCTAAGTTGGTCCACGGTAAACTTCTTTTACCCTCTCTATATAGAGAAGGTGTAAGAAGTTACCAGTAACCTTAATGCGAATTACACGGCACAAGTTTATATCCGGTATGATTAGATTACTAACCAATGCTGCCGCTAATGCAATCTATTCAATAGTTTTTCTAGCATTCTTTAAAAGATCAAAGTCCATCTTATACACACGTTATTACTAAAAGGAAACTGCTCAGTATACTAAGCGATGATCCAGCAATTTGCTCACGCACCGCAATCATCTTAAAGCCTAGATTATTACGGTGACTGGTTCTACCGGCGCGGCGCCAATGTTAGCGGTATCGGTAAAGTAATGGTAGTAGTCTACGGGGTAAATAGTGCTTTTGACGTGTCCTCTATGATTATGGGAAAGAAAAATTATGAAGCCGCTTAAGGCTCTAATGAACTTAACATTTTTAATGAAGCTAATTTACTGCACGATCTCCATAGCAACTAGCGTAGTTTGTTCCTTCACTGTTAACACATTCATCGACTGTGTGCTGTAGGTACTGTCCAAATGTAAAATATTACATAATACAATATGGAAATAGTAGGAAAACTTCCTACAGGATAAATTCGATTTCCGTATGGACGTTTGTACGTAGCTACACACAGCTCCCTCCAAAAGACATGTGCGTTCCACTTCAAAACCGGGCTAAGCTCAAATTACTTTTTGTATTATTGCAAAAAACATTTTATTATAATTATTGTGTTGTTTTAGTGAACATGGTTAACATTTACGTGAAGTCATTCAACGTCTAATTAGACCGGAGGTTACAAGACCGCTGGCCGTGCATAGATTGAAGGATCAAATCCTGGATACGAAATACGCTTTTGTCATTAATTTTTCTTAAATATATAGTATTTTTCTATTTTGTTTTAGTAATATTTATAAAGATTTTAAAAAAATAGAAAAATTAAATACTTTCATAATTATTACCTATTTCATAATATTTATTATTGCTATTATTTAACAAAACTTTGATCATATAATATTTTACAATTTTATTTGACAATTTACAGAAAACGTATTAAATAGGAGTTCGGTTTTTCCTAGTTGAATACCGTAAAGAAGAAAGACTGAAACAAACTCAGCGGTCACATTCTGTATAAAAACATACTAACCTAATCTTGGCCAGGCCATATGAGGACCATGCAGATTAATGGCAGAGCATAGGTTTGTTTTATTTATTATTTGAAAATATATAAAAACAGCCTCCCGCCTATTCTAGGCAATATCCTTTCAGATTTTCAAACGGACAAAGAGCTGGATTAATAACAAAACAATGCACGTGTCACTGTGATTATCCCCTAAAACCACAATGTTCAAGAGTTGCATCCAAATACAAATGGCTAAACAACACAACCAGCACAAAATACCATGCAGTGGGACGTCGCTTCCTGCCATTCATTTCAAACACAAATGGGTTTGTTGTGTTTCGCTCGGTGGCTGCAGATATGTTTCACTAGAATAATTTCAAAGGTCATTTAAATAATTACGATACTAATGCATTATCTAACGTGGACAGTGTTTTGTTAAATGGAACAGTTGATGTCCGTGAGTTGCAGGTTCAGGGTTCAATTCGAGAGATAGTTGGACACATATTTTTTAATCTATTTGCAATTGTTAAGGTACAGATTCCGCCAAAATACGGCGTCTTAGTACATGTTTACGAAGCGGTCGGTGACTCTTAAATTTGAGCTCCTCAAATTAATGCTATTATTTACAAGAAATGTCGTGGTTTCAACTTGCAACAACGAAGAAAAATTACCACAGTAAAAAGCGCCATAATTCAAGCCTTAATTTACTTGAAATTCTGTGGTTCCGCTTGAGAGAAAAATTACCGCCTTCAAGGTCGTTGACCGTTCGTTATGGAGGATCTTGAGGTATTGTGGTTCAATATAACTGTACATGTAGATAATCTAAGTGACAATGCATTTGTCTTACCCGCATACTTACAGGTAAAGATACAATTTTGTATAGTATTGCAGTACTTCCAATATTTTACCGTTTTTGTTTATCTACCATTAAATATAGAGTCGCGCAAACTTACGCTCTCTATTAATACTCTACTATAGGAAATCGTGAGCAATACCATATTGTCCATCACGAAATATCGGTATCAAATCATAAACTTGGACATAATATGAGACGTGACTTCAAACATTAGACATGGAACCACAACACAAAGACGTAGTAGAATAGAAATACCTACTATGTAAGTACTATTGAATTTATACAAACTGCAATTATATAACATGCTATTGTATTCAGATCAGTCATAGTTTATACAAAGTTAAGGTGATTTTCCAAATGGTAGTAGCATATGGAAAGCTTTCTACTTTCTAGAATATACTATATTTTAATTCAAAAGTGCATGGATCAGAAGAAAATAAAACATGTTATACTTTATTCTGATTCTTGTCTTTTGTAGAAATTAACGAATTACTATTAAGTACAGTGATGGTGACTCTGTTACTGCTTAGTCATTTGCTTTGCTGCAAAACGGTAGGCTTCACGTTTATTTTTACGAATTTAATAATGAAGAATTACCACACGTATTGATATGAAACAGCAACCTTAAGCCTGCAACCTTATACATGCTTAACAATAACTTGGCGCTTTTCCAAGTCGTCATGAATCATTGGCAATTTAATTGATTTGGCAAATAGTTATCAAGTTTTATTCATGAGGATTTCCCATTTTTGGTTATGTTGTATCGCCTAGTTAGCGGTGAGTTTCTCCCTTGGCTCTGAAAGTCCTGATCTCTCTCCGGTAGTTGTGGCTTGCCGTCCCATGGGGCTATGAGAGTGAGGGAAGACTGAATGCATCTATACCTGCGCTCACACTTGTCCACTATAATATCTCCCACGTAGATGGCTAGCGTCCGTTGAGATTGGCCGCTATGGCCGAAATTCGGTCAGGGTAGCTAAATCACCTATCCTTAAGAGTCAGATATTTGCGATGTTAAAGGTACTACTATACTGGATTTATTCTTCGTTCCCGTTCCCGTGGGAATACGGAGATAAAATATAGCCTATGTCACCCGAGGATAGTGTAGCTTCCCAACAGTGTTTTTTTTTTTCAAATCGGTTCAGTAGTTTCGGAGCCTATTCAATGCACACAAACAATCAAATCTTTCCTCTTTATTATATTAGTATAGATTAATTTCTGGTTTTGTTTGGGTTTATACTTTCAGCATCTACTATTTTCTACACTAGTTCCCGGCTTATCCCAGCTCTTTACCTTAGTCTCAGTAACCAATTCGCTTTCGACAATCAACAAGATCTTTAATCACACCATCAAAATATTGTTCAGAACTTCGTCACCAAAAGTCTTTACTTAAAAGCATTACCATTTAAAACGTTGTCATTCATCCATCACTCATACATGGACATAAATCTTCACCAAAACACAAATAGTTTCCGAGTAAAAAGCGTTCGTTTACGGAAACATCGTGTAAGGGGGACTGATGTGTTTGAATGTAGTATGAGTCATCGGAACTCGAGGCTCTCTACGGTAGCCGATTGTGTTTAACCTGGCGTTATCATTATACATGTTTTGAATATTTTAAAAACGTTTGGTTGAAATTTAAATATTCACGCGATTTAAGCGAAATTTAAGTAATTCCATCGTTATTCAGCGTGTTGCTCGTTGGATGATACCAATCGATATTAGATAGAATACTCTCAATTGTACTCTTATTTGTATTAACAAATAGATATGTCATTCGAATAATGGGGTCTTTCTCAGTTGCAATCTTGACCATCATCATCGTCTTGATCATTGGCTTGATACTACAGCTATTAGCCACTGCCACTGTACAGAATTAAATACTGGCCTCAAAAGTTAGCAAAAAGCAAATTTCGAGTGTTGACAGGAATATGCTAACTTATAGATCCAATAAATAACGCCCAATAGGTATAGAGTCGTGCCGTAGACAAATTGATAGCCATATCATTATCATACAATATACATTCACAGAGGATTTTGTCGACAGATTTATTAAAACATCGTTTTTGTTTGCCAAAATTCCCACAAAACTTGGTCATTTAGGGATAATTTATGCAATATTAACAATTGGGTTATTAGATTTTATTGTATGAGCTCTCTATATATTTACAGTAGGCAGGAATGGATAGATATCGATAATCGAGCTTATTTTACATCAACAGCATTAATTATTGCTGTACCTACTGGCTCTTTTTTCAGGTGATTCCAAAAACTGTGTCTTCTGCTGTGCTATGCTCTTGATGGTGCAACATGTAGCAATCCAATATTAAGTGAGAGCCAATTCCTCGACCCTGTCATCAGCGATTTTAACTTCCTCTTTTATATGAATGATGGGACGCCGCTCAACCTAATTCTCTCTCTCTTTTTCTTTATTCTTGCAATAAAATCCGTATGTATGTTTTCATATTGTGCACTCGTCTTCATACACCTACTGTATTCATTGCCTTTTCTTTCAAGCTTCGCAAACTCTGATTTCTAAATCTCTGCCGTCAAAAGTGAAGAGGCGCGAACGTAAACAAGGTGTTAATTGCCAGCAGTTTACGGCTAAATTATGTTTATGACGCTAATTGAGTGATTTTACAATTAACATTAGTTTCTAGACATTTTGCAGAGATGGTTTCTTTTGATAGACCTGCTGAAAGGCGGTGATTTACTGTCTTATATGCTGTTAAACTTTCTTTATTTTAACGGGACGTGAGCAAAGAAACTTACAGTGTCGTCGAAACGTTACATTATATCTTAGGTATCACTTTAATGTAGGTTTAGCCACAGATGTACATACAATATGTATGGAAATATAGAAAGTATCAAGAAGTTTTAAAGTAATTGTCTGGAGGGTTATCTGCATCTGTTAGTACGGAAGATCAATTTTAAGGCATTACTTGGTATACCATTCTTTTTGCAACAAAATATAGGAATGTCGATTTTCTACGCGTAGGTCTTTAAAATTATGTAGTTTTAAAGGACGAATTACTGCTGCCTTCGTAACGACTGGCTATTTTTTAGTCTTTTATTTATAAAAATGAATCCCTATTTCCCTTGGTCACGGCATCACACGTGAACGACTGGACCAATTTCTCTAATTCTTTTTTTGTTGTGTTTGTTATTGTCAGGAGAAGGTTCTTACGAAAGAAAAAAAGAAAAAAGTTGCGAATTCAATATCCATAGTTAAGACAGGACATCGTCTGTCGGGCCAGCTAGTGTTGCTATAATAGTTGAACCAGCCAAAGTGAAAAGTTAGTATGGTTAGTAGCGAGACTAACTGCCCAGGCATTGTGTGACAGACTTATTTACCCATCGTTAGTCATGAAGGGGATCTCTAGGCCACCCTAGCAATTTCTGATATTCGTTAGCTATATTTAGCATCTCCTAATTTGATTTTTTATGGGACTTACGGATCTGAACAAAATCAGCCTGGAAGAACCAGTGTCTTGTAATTATCTTTTGATTCACCAAATCTGGTCCAGTCATGGATGACTTGGTCCACAATGGATTGTATTATACCAAGAAGTACAGTAAGATTTATTTCTCAGAGGTCTGCTCGCTTTCTTGTCCATATTAGTTTGTTTATCAATATATTGAACACTCGCTGACAGAACTGGTTGCTGAAACCGGTCGGTCATTGCCAACCAGTATCGGTGGTTGATGCTTGGCAAAAGGCTTTAATAGCTGTATATTAGCTTGGTGTAGCCAGTATTTTGTCATGGTTTTTAAACCTAAAAACCAAGTAAAGTAAGTTATCATTAGGTGCTGAATCGAGGGGCAAATTTAACCAAATTTGCCCCTCGATTCAGCACCTAATGATAACTTACTTTACATTTGATTTGCTTAGAAATGTTAAGTCTAACTAGACGGCATATCGAAAGTTATGGTCAAGGTAAATAAATGAGTACCTAAGTATTTTAGTGAAAGCAAAAATGTGAAAGGCTTGGAGGTATTTTTTTTGGTTGAGAGGTAGATAAATAATAATAATAATAATCTTTATTACACAAGAAAGTTGTTACAATAGTGTGAAGTCCCTGACTCTTGTGCTAGGTGATATACCTGTGTTACAAGAGCCAGTGCCCTCTCCCAGTAGATGTTACAGAATCTTATGCAAAAAGATTAACAAAAATAAAAAGAATATGGTGATAACAAAAAAAAAAAGTAAAATAAACTAAAAACGGTTAAAAGAAGCCTTTGATGAGTTTGCGAGTGTTTGTGTGTATGTTTGTGTCTCAGAGTGAGCATAAGTGTGTGTGCGCGTGTATGTGTGTGTATGTGTGTGTGTGTGTGTGTATGTGGATGAGAGGGTATGTTTGTGTATGTGGGTGAGTGTTTCTGTGTGTATGTGTGTGTGTGTTAATAATTAATCAGGAGGGGTTTTAATGTTACGAAATAGAAACGATGATTTTCTCTGTTTCGTCATAGTTCAGTGACAGTAGCCATGGCTTAAGAGTCTGCTTGACTTTATGTATGGTTAGTTTATAAATTGAAAGTTTTTTGTTTATTCTATTATACATTACTGCGCTTTGGGCACGATAGTGTCGTCGCGCAAGCGCAGTACGACATTGGACAGACTCACAGATAGGAAAGCCAGTCCGCCGATTACATAGCTTGCTATCCAGTGGCATCGTGGAATGTCGGCGTAAGATAGAGCGAAGAACGTATAATTTTCTCACCATTAGTACTTGGGCTTCTGAGTACAACTGAGCTGTGGGGTAGTCCCTTTTGCGAAAATAAATAACTTTAAGAACAGCCCGCTGAGCTCGTTCCACCCTAAGCATCACTGTTTTGAAGGTACCGCCCCATACCGGGATGCAGTAAGTAATTATCGACTCGCATAGAGAACGGTATACTAGTGATGCTGTTTCAATGTCGGCCACATGTCTGAGTTCTTTAAATAAATAAATTAGTTTACGAAGCCGGGAGCATAGAGTTTCGGTATGGGTGCGCCAATCCAGTCTCTCGTCAATATAAACGCCTAGATATTTGATACTTGGGACCATGTCAAGGCACTTGCAATTGCAAGGAGAGGAGTTGTGACAAATATGTGCTATTATTTTATCCGAGTTCATTGACGGTTTAGGTGAATTTGGTGGTTTGAACTGAATTACTTTGGTCTTTGAGATATAAATGGGTTATGAAGGTAATAAATATCATCATCTGTCTAGCTGTTTCCTAAGTATGTTGGAGTCAGCTTCCAGTCTAACCAGATGCAATTGAATACCAGTATTTAACATGTAGCAACTGCCTATCTGACCTCCACAACCCGATTACTGGGTATCACGATACCCCTGGGTAAGACTGGTTGTCAGACTTTCGGATTACAGGAGTAATATCTATACTCCATAGGTTACGGTAGTTAAATAAAGGTAAACAAACAAAAACATGTGACTCAGAGATGCGAAACCTTTTATTTCAAATGTTAAAATCATATTATTTAATAGCTGTGCCCGCGACTTCATCCGCGTGGAATTTAACAAAAAAGTTATTGTTTTTAGTGTTGTTGTAATTTCTAAAATAAAACTGGCCTAAGTTACTCCTTATTACATCAGCTATCTGCCAATGAAAGTCCCGTCAAAATCGGTCCAGCCGTTTCAGAGATTAGCCGGAACAAACAGACAGACAGACAAAAATTGTAAAAAATGTTATTTTGGAATATGTACCGTGTATATATCTATAGGCATTTAGTAAAAAGCGGTTATTTTAATATTACAAACAGGCACTCCAATTTTATTTATCTGTATGTATGTAAGATAGTCATATTTCTTAAGGCTCTATTCTAAATGTGAATCAGAATCTGATCTTTGCGTTATGCTCGTGAACGGGTGCTGCTCGTGGTGACTGGTCGTCTTGCTGACCATGGTTTTGTTATTGTTAATTGTATTAAGTTTTTATTAATTTTAGTCCAGAGGTCCTAGTTTAACTTTTGTTACTTTAAGATATAGCTATATTTGCATAATGCAGAATTGCATATGTAAGCGCATGCCCTTTATGCCTGGAGGCTTTTATTTAGATTGGAAGTTCTGTTTACGTTTTATTTTAATTTTTTTATTATTTTTAGTTTTCAATTTATGATGGTATACTGGCGTGTGCTAGCTGACATAATATGGCAAATTTAATGGTTTTTTTTGTGTTTCGTAATTTTAATTAACTATTATTGTATAGAGTCAATTTCTTCTAACTTAACAGACAGCTGTGCTGCTGGGGAGTTTGTTGCGCTACTTCTTCTTCCCAGCACTAGGAAGTGTGGTGAAGGGCGGGCGTTTTGGGGGTTTATGTAATAAAAGAGCTGACTCTCAGCCTAGTTTGAATAAATGACTTTTGATTTTGTTTTTTTTTGATTTTGATGAACTATCTGTCACATTAAGGTGAATCTTGTCGACATTTTTTTCATACAAACTTCGGGAATGTATTACTCCACTGTTCAACAATGTACTTACATATTTTTTTTTAACTTGGTATGGTTTTGTCTCATTATTAACATTGTTTGTACGGAAACCGAAAACTAAAATAAAAAGCCATTAAAAAATTTTTTCCAAAAAAAAAACAACCGACTTCCAAAAAAACACTAGGTACACAGTGAAAAAAAATCAGCTGTTTCATAGAAAACTGCAATACCTACGCGGTCAAAATGTATGGAACAGCTGATTTTTTTTTGTATAACCGACGAAAAATTTCTGCGCTGGGGGGTTCAGAATGATATGCTGAATTCATGGTTTCAGTTTACGGCTGCATAAAAACTTATCCTGTGTAATAATAAAAGAGGAAACAAGCAGTTTATCCCTTCAATAACAATTATAATAGGGTATTTTCCAATTTATTAAAAACTATTATACTTTGAAGATTGGGACGAAATAAATTAATTTATATCCATTTTCTCAATTAAAAACGGTTTAAATCAAATTTATTTTTGGTTGTTTTGAATTTACCGCCGCTCATTACAATTACTATTTTTAACCGACTTCAAAAAGGAGGAGGTTATCAATTCGTCGGAACCTTTTTTTTTTTTTGTTTTTTTTTTTCTTTTTTTTTATGTATGTTCCCCGATTACTCGAAGATGGCTGGACCGATTTGGATTTTGTTTTTTTTGTTTGAAAGGGTATACTTCCCAGGTGGTCCCATGATCATCAAGTCAGGATCTGATGATGGGATCCTGGAGAAATAGAGAGAACTCTTCAAATTTTATAGGCACACAAAGCGATTTAGGTATTTTTTGGAAGAGTTCTTTCTCGTAGTGATTTCATTTCAATTTGGTGAAGATCTGATGAAGAACTTTGGAGATAGGCAACGGAACTCCTCAATAAATGATAGCAAATGGACTGGGATTGCTGAAATCTCATCTCTGTCTATTGCTTACACCCGTTCATAACATAACATCACGCCGGTATGCTGTGAAGGGGTAAGCACATGTGAACCACTAAAAAGTGAAAAATAAAAACTTTTTCCAAAAAAAAACAACCGACTTCCAAAAAAACACTACAAAGTGAAAAATAACTTTAATTTCGGAAGGCGGTGACAAAAAATTCAAATACAGCTCCAAAGACACCGACTTCCGAAATTAAAGTTATTTTTCACTTTGTAGTGTTTTTTTGGAAGTCGGTTGTTTTTTTTTGGAAAAAGTTTTTTATCACGGGACATCGTAACGTCAGCTTGCTGTATATGTTAACGGAAAAGCGTGTAATCCGTCATTGTATACAATTCCTAAAATAGATAGGAAATCTATGATATATTTTGTAACATAGATTTTTCCTAGGAAATCTATGCGTTTCCTAAATAGCAATCGGAAATGTATTAAAAGTTAGTGACAGAAACGAATCGCTGCAAAACCGACTCCACGTAGTCTTGTTTGCCCTACCCCTAGAGTGTAATTTAAATCCGAGTAGGCGGGGAGGCTGGCCAGCGCAGCCGGCCAGCAAGCCGAAGCTGCGGTGGTGACTGTGAATACCATCTGCGACTATAAGCTCGCGTGGGACCGCCGGAGACCCGCAGCGCCGGAGCCGTGACAGAAACCATGCGACCAATTCTAGAAAGCATTACTTTTTATATATTTCCTAGTATGTTCTCGGAATTGCATAAAATTCCTAGGAAATACATACATTTCACAGGAAAATTAAAGAATCTTTGAAACATTATTTTACACATTTCCTAAGAAGGCTCGGGAGTGCATAGATATATTTCCTAGGAATTGTGTACAATTCCTAGGTTTCATACATTTCTGGTAACATATACATAAATAAAATACCCTATTATAATAAAAAATGTACCATGCAATTTCAAATGCCAATCTGCATTCAGTGATGGATTATTTACTATTGAATAGTTATATCTAATTTAATACGATTTTATTTGCATTTTTACGACATACGCTTGATCATTTATTATTCGAATTTATTACAATAGATTTTAACCCGTATCGGGATGCAATAAGAACTATTATCGCTCATAACGACACTATTTAAAGTTAACATGGCCTTAAGTACACACACTCTCGTACATGTGACGAATAGCACAATAAGCCGGATTACCTTTATCATTTTGACAAAGCAGCAACAAAAAATTACTGCTTTAACAAAAAAATTAACCGCTTAGAGAAATCTGTCATCCCCTTTTTGAAATTATTTAATTGGATTTATCACCAAGGGACATCACTTATTCCTGTTAGATGTTGCGATAGCTACTCTGATTTAATAATTCGGCTTATTAGACTATTCGCACGAATTCACACGCCTGCACGAGCGAATCGAGACTTATAAATTGTAAATTATTTCAGTAGGCGTTCGCACGAAATTTGTTTATTTGTGGCTGAATCAACTACAAATACGTATTAGGTAACGTTGAAATTAAATGGCACATTTTGCATTTTCAGACCAAAAAAATATATACAGGGTGATTGGAAGATGGGTGCAAAGCTTTAAGGTGAAGATAGTATAGACAATTTAGAACCATTTAAGCCATGGTTGTCTTAGACGAAGTCATACCAATTTTTTTTTTAATAAGGTTTAAAAGACGTATTGTACATTTTTTTTATTTTTTCTGAGCTTTAAATGTCTGTAAAAAAAAATTCTAATGACACAGAAGCCTAAAACATGTTTTGCTTGATTGCTTACACATTACTTTAATTAAATAAATAAAAAATGAATTCATTTATCATTCAATTTGGCCATAATTATGCAGTTTACATTAAATTTTGAGAATTTCCGAAAAAAAACTTAAAAATTTGGTTAAAAATATTTGGTAAGACTTCGTCTAAGACAACCATGGCTTAAATGGTTCTAAATTGTCTGTACTATCTTCGCCTTAAAGCATTGCACCCATCTTCCAATCACCCTGTATATTCTCACGAGATAATAGGAGTAAATTGAAGAAATAATTATTAGGTACTTCATTGCATAAAATTCAAAACGCGCTCATGGCCTAATACGTATTTCTGAAATTTTCGCCCACAAGTAAATTGAGTTTGTGTGATAAGCCCACAGAAAAAATTTACGAGTAAATTCGTGCGGATCGACTAATAAGCCTATCATTCGACTCGTGCATATGATGATTAGATTTATTGAAGTAATGTTTATCATGTTACATTTGACCTTAACATTTAAATACTTCATACTCTTAGGACACGACCACAGTGGAGATGCGATGCGTCAAAAGGATAACACACCAATTTCGCACGCGGATTTGGCAGTTACGGTTGCCTTATTTGATCCCTCAGACTAGGTATTATGACGTTTGCTAATTTTAAATGAAGTCACGCTAGTAGGTGTTATTTAAATAGTAGCAAATTGGACCCGTAAATTTAACGGTTTCTTGAGATTTGTAAAAAGAATAATGTAACTTTTTAGTTGTGGTACCTATCCCACACAAATTTAGTATAGGTATCACTAATTGCTATGTAAATAACAGTGACGGGAGTTATAAACTTATAAAATCATCAATATACACTAACTGGAAAGAAAACACGTACTTATTTGTTGAGGCTAAACATAGTCAATCAAATTTATAAGGGATCACCACTATCCATTAAAAACAGAATTTTCGAAATCGATCCACTGAGATCCAGTTAACGCGTAACATTTATATAAAAATAAAAATCCAAAGAAAAACAACCGACTTCCGGAAAAACACTACAAAGTGAAAAATAACTAAAAAAAGTTTTTATTTTCACCAATTCGAAATTTCATCATCCTTGGGGTCAAAACAATGCATATTTATGCGATAGCAGCAATCGCGGTTGATTTGCTGTAATTTTTTTGAGAGTTTCGTTGTCTGTCTCCGAAACGCATTATCAGATCTATATGAAATTTAAATGGGACCATTTCTGAATAAACTCCTTTTCGAACAAAAAAAGAATCGTCTATATATTATGACGGAGATAAGACCGAACATACTTAAAAAAAAAAAACATTTGAAGACAATTGATAACCTTCTTGTTGAAGTCGGTTAAAAAGAAAAGTCTGTTAAAAATACCTACCTGATAGCCATTTTGAAGGTCGTTATTTTACTTTTAATAATTTTAATACCGTCTTTTCTAGAGACGTGGTTAATTAAAATTGGTCCAATATTGAAGGCTAAAGGAAGCTGGGGCCAAAACCGGTTTGTATTGAAATAAGCAAGACTTCAATCTCGTATAACATCTTGTTCTATAGGTATTCAACATTCAAGATTATTCATAATCTTTCGTGGAACCGGCGAGACTGACTGATTGAATTTATTTGAATAGCTAGGTAATTTAATATTGAACAGATTGTTCCTTGAGATAAGGAAGAAGATTCCTAGAAAAGGGATGAGTTGGTTTTAGTGACCTGCCCATTGTTTAGTAAAAAATTTACATGCATCATCACTTCATCACACGTCTTTATAGATTGAACTATTTACTTACATAGGTGTTAGAATTTACACCTACTTGCATTAACATAACACCAAATTATTTAGATGCATCGTAGTTACGTATTTCGGTGGTAAAAGGTTTTTGAACTTACACATAACATAACATATCGCCTTGTTTCGCCAAAGGGTTGGGCTGAGGTGTGCCAAGGAACACCCACATTTCGCCAGTTATGCTTCATTCCTATGTCCTATGTACCACGGCTCGTCCCTTGCCCCCTCCTACTCTCCTTCTCCTGTGTTGTTCTTGCATTGACACCAACAGAATCTACCCCATACCTGTTATATCCAGTTCTTATCCTTTGGAATAGTTGTCTGCCCACGTAACTTGTTCCTGGAAGTTATTTCACTTATGTAGTCTTACAGACCTACCTTCATTAATTTTGTTGAGTGCATGAATCATCATAAGAAATCGTGATCCAAGCTTTTCTGTTAAAGGATATCTTACACTTTGAAAAAAGAAACCCAATGAGACTATTATTTTCCAAGCCTGAAGGCGTTACGAATTTACGATACGATGTCTCGGTTTGATAGTTTTGAGTTATAGTATGGTGTAGAGCTGCGTTTCCTGTAGAAATGTAGGGCCTCGTCGCATTGCGAGCACGCCAAGCCAAGTCAAGCCTTCTCGTCACAGTCACAACGTGGAGTCTACTTATGAAGTCTGTTTATAGATCTGCACCCTAATTTTGTAACATACGATTAATCATAATCTATTTAATTTTGACAGTGAAACAATATTCATTGCGTTATTAACGTTGTTGAGCAGACACATTTTTCGAACATATGAAGCAATGGTTTAGCACTCTGTTTCAAAACGAAACAGATTATGATTAATCCTGAGTTACGCAATTAGGATGCTGTTTTGTTTGTTCATTCCAATTACCTTACAGTCCGTTCACATTTATTTTACCTTTGATATTGCGTCAGTGTCAATATCACAGTGATCTTTGTTGTCGTTCAAATAAGGTTGCTTTTGGGTTGCTGACACTAACAAGTCTGGGAATATCACAATGATCTTTATTCTCGTTACAATAAGGTTGTTGCTGTCACTGCTATCATAGGTAAACACTGACTAATAAATTATGGACAGTCTGTACTTATCTTTCTATGCGCACGTGTTTTAGTGATAAATATAACTATTTTTCTTTCTCTTCACCCATCCGATGTTTTTGTATGAGTAAGTTGTACGGTGCATAGTAAATGCATGCTGTGTTTGACGAGATAAAGTGTACAACTGATTGTGTTGTCCCTTCAGTTGTATCTATTGCCTTTACTGAACTGCATGTGTAGTAGTCGCGCGTGTTAGGGCCAAACTGGAGACATCGGGTTCCGATACGTTTTTCAATAACCGGGTATATCTCCTTCTTTCTTATATCTAAGTATACTTACTATGTCTTCACCTCTCGCTGCCTTCCCTAAGTGAGAACCTCCTGCTGAAGTACTATAAGATTCACATCTTCTTGTGTAGGTATTATTATTGTGCCCGTCGAGATGGAGGGATCCTGACTGGCACCAATTATTTAATTAATTTGTACCATACGTTTGATTCGTGACTTCATACAAATATTACGTTTATTTTAAAGTAGGTTGTAGTTGACGGAATCCCACACAACCGAACATCAACAAAAAGCCACTAATTCCAATCGTGTTAATACAGTTTTCGTCACGAAACCAATTAAGAATTAGGTTTAAAGATCGTAAATGTTAACTGGGAGTTTATATTTAACTTATTTATGAGTAGGCAACGTTACACGATGTTATAGTATACCGATAACCTAGTTACGTGTTGATTGTGTTTAGCGCACTATAAAATTGCTCGGGTAGCATGTTGGACTAGAAATAGTACAGGCTATCTGGTTGGTTTTGCAACAGAGGTAATTAGATCTTTATTGGCTGATGCATCATACCATGGTAAAAGTACTAGCAAGACATTAAGGTTGTAATAGGGCTGACTGCTCAGATTACACCAAAAAATCTTTTTAAAAACCTTGTTTAGGCCAGCTTACATGAAGCTCAAACTTGTAAAAGATTTATAAAGCTTTGAGGGCATGCCAAATAAAACACTCCATTCGTTTAGTTAGAGGTTTAAAACTTCTATAACCTATGTAGTATTACCTATATGCTTATAAAGATCCCATTGCTGAAACAGCGCACAGGCCTCCGGTCTGTGAGAGACAAGGCTGTTATCTACCAAGCAAGCCCAATGTGGGTTGGTAAAACTCAAAAAGTTATATTCAGTCAGCCAGTTTCTTGGGTAGTCAGGCCGGCCATTGTCCTAGCTAAGTACGAAAAGAGCTAGTTTACTACGTACTCATCATATTAACCACGCTTAAGGTGAACCTAGTCCACATTTTTTGCTTACAAACTTCGGGAGTGTTTTACTCCACTGTCTGACATGGCACATCCAAAGTAAAGTATTATATCGTTTTGTCTCATTATTAATATTGTCTTTACGAAAACAGAATACTAAAATAAAAACCCTTTAAAAAGTTAGGAGCCAACAAAGTTTCGTTTTTCTTGCTAATTTTACTTAACTTTAGGCGTGTTTAAGTAATAAAAGAAGTGTAAAATCTCCAAAACTAAGTCGGTACCGACAAAGTTCAATTAACTTTATTAGTCTTTGATTTATGCATTGGCTTTTTCATAAAACCCGATCTTCCAAAGGACTTTTCTTAATTTTTTCGTGATTTTTTTACTATAAATGATCCTGCTTCTCACTCAATAACGTTGTGCGTGTATATTAGCGTCTAACTGCTCATCACTGATACTATCTCTGTCGGACACGAAGCCTGGTGAGACAGCGTGATTTTTAGCCAGGCCCACCAGTGAGTTCGAGCCCGCGGCTAGGTTCCCCTTAAGAGCTATTGCATATTGCTCACCCCGTGCTGACAACACAGAATATCATTTTAAATCTTAATTCTACATCACAATGACACATCATATTTAACGCTAAGTTATAGCTAAGCAAATCTGTAAACAGCTACTTACTAAGTAAAGTTAATGCTTAGCGTAACTTAATCACTTGAACAAATGAAGCGATGAGCGCACAAAGACTGTCTAACTATTAAGTCATCTGTTGAGTATTAATGGGTAATTATAACCTTAAGAAGCGATCTAGGATATAGGTATTAATATGGTGGTAATTTTCCTTGCTACCCTTTTAAGGGTTACTAAGTGCAGTTTGTCATGTTATTAGGTATCCATTTTATAAGGACACAATTATATCAAATAGGGTAATAGATATGTCAAAGAGATCCACTTGTATTTTAAACAGCGTCCGTTACACTATCGCATCGCAATTTGGAGTTAGGGGTAGTTTTTGGGACACAATACAAAATTATTTTATTGTATGCGTATCAAGAAGTATTTTTAGTACATGAGGATTAACATAACCCTTGTATTTGCTATTGCCTTATTAGGACTATAAGTTTGGACGTTGTGTTCCTTAGGATAGCGTTCTGGGTCCCATAGTTTTCAATACGATTTTGCTTTATTAACAATTCGTTTTTTATACATATCAGACGGCAACTTGTAATGACTGGATAAACCGCCGTGACGTCATTAGTGACGTTTCTGCCCGTTATCAATGCAAGATATAATTCAGCCGATGACGACATTTTTTTTATTATTACGGGTAGGTAAAGTCAAAGTTAATTCATTCATTTCAAGTAGGTACAACAAAATATAATTATTCTAGGTGCCCAAAGGTAGGTTCTCACGTAGAAGAACGGGCACGAAATTCCATAGTTACTTTTGTTAAATGATTAAAACATGTGGTACCTTACTTAGATATATCCTAGAATAAACTTACTAAGGTCTAAACCTAGGTACTAGGTGCAATGTATTAAAAATAGATCTCCAAAGCAGTAATTTAAGCATTTATATGTGATATCGTTTAAAGACGAATGTGAAGCAAGAACTCTATCTACGTAACTCGCATTCCCAAACTCAAAATATCAGCTCAATGTTTAATCCTAATCAAAATTCATAAGCTCTTAGCACAAGGCCAGACTAATATTGCAGAAAAAACGCGGTTCAATTAACTGAATGTTTTACTCTTGTTAATCTCATGAACTAGACAATTTGTATGGCTCCCATTGGTCTAGCTACTAGACTTTTCTGTTAACAGCATTAATAGATCATTAATTCATTGGCAATATAAATATTAATGATGCCATGATAGTTAATTAAATAATTAGGCACGTTTAAACTTGTCTTGATATCGTAAGCAAAGTGATGACGCAAATGGCATGATAGGGGGTCGTGGTTACATGATAAAAAAATATCAAGTATTTTTTTAGTTGCTTTATTGCTTAAAACAAAACAATGCTCAAAAAATCTATCATTATTTGAAAATGATCTCGACTCTTGTTGATCTTGCGTTTATAGCGCCATCTAGCGGCGAGTAGAATAACGAAATCTGTAAACAATCTCGTTTGCTACAGTAGCGCCATCTAGTATGTAATGGACCAAAACTAAATTTTATAACTTTTTCAAATTCTCAATGTTTTGAATTTGAGTGTAATGCAGTCATGCAGTATCTTCAAAAGTGAATTAAAATTAAAGGTTTAGACAAAAGTTTTTTGTCAAATGTTAATAATGCGTTGTTTATCTTTTATACAGAATGTTAACAGTCAACTCCAAGAATGTTTACATGTTTTAGTTCTGCAAAGTTTTTTGTCAACGTCGAAATTATAAATAGCGAGCATCCGTTCTATGTACCTACTGCGGAGTGTGTGTAGCGATCCCTCCAATTTTTAATCTCACACACAGGCCCACGGGTTCACTTCTGCAGACCGCTATCGAAACGCAACATCGCGTCAGTCAACGATTGCCCAGCGCGCTCAACGAACGCGCGACAATCCCGCGTACTTTCAAATTTCGAACGCGATCGAACATAGACACGATAATTTTGAGTTTTACCTGAGTCCGACCTTTTTTATTCCTGTTTTATTTTTAAACGATTCTTTTTGGACAGTGACGGTGTTTAGTGAGGTGCTTTAATTTTTTATTTTGAGATAAAATAGTTTTTTTCGAAAATGTTTGCGAATACGCTTTGCTGCATTATTGGCTAGTTAGCCGGAGAGAACATATTTTTGGTAAGTGAAAAACATGTTTAAAATATTTTTAAGAGTTACAAATAAATAATTTCTTATTCTTCATTTAGCGTAATTTACCTAATTAGAAATTTCACTTTGAAACTTATCAGCAACAGTCTAAGGGGAATTGATAACAATAATATTATATAATCTAATGTGTACCTACACTTGATTCTAATTAGTTAATGAGTATTGCATAATTAAACTATAAGGTATGATTAGTTGTACTCGTTAGTATGTTAACTAATAGGTACGTACCTAGTGCTTTAACATAACCAATACAAACCTATATTTTTGGGCTAACTCTAAATAAAATATAAAAAAAAAACATGCTTACAAGAAACAGCACAAAATAATAATAATTTCAACAACAAAACTGCAAGTAATCGTCTATCCATTAACAATAAAACAAGTCAATAATTCCACCAATAATAAATAAATGCAACCATGTACCTACAACTTGATTTCAAGCTCAATATCGTTTAATTCCTTCTCAGCAAAAAACAACGTAATTTACAGAATCAGTCTTGCACTGATGAACATAGATTTTTTATACACTTCTTCAGATTCTTTCACTATGCCATTGTACCTACTCAAATTCTAATTAAACTAAACAACATTGGTCTGGAAAAAATAATCAAAGCATTTCCTAGCAGTTTCTCGATAGGTATTAATATAAGAACCTCCTCCTTTATTGAAGTCGGTTGAATAGGCAATTTCCCTTCGGGTTATTTCAGTGGCATTCTTCAATACCTATCATAAAAAATTACTTACAAAATTACTATTTGCTTTTAGATATTTAAAAACTGGTTTACCCACTTATAATAAGTACAATCTCAAGTTCTGGGGGGTCCTGTCTCATTAAGAGTTCATAAATTCATATTTTATTGAGATAGCTACCTTCCCGACCAGTATAGTCATACAAATTGCACACAAATAGCCAACTGGAGACTTAAATAAAAACTTATTTTTATTATTTGCATTTAGTACATTACATTACACGCACAGTAATTTCATATTTACATTTACAAAAATATGTCGGTTAACTCGGCAGATGATGGTACTATAATACTGTATAAAATTATATCGAATTGTATCTATTACAACATGGCCTACACAAACGCAACTAATATTAAATAATAGCACAATAAAAATAACATTCCTAATTTGTTCAATTACCAGCATTGTAACAAACAATGTCTAATTATCGATAACATCACAACACTAACTTAAAAGTAACGTTCATTCTCCACAAAAAGCGCCCGTATCATAATGACCCAACATTTCTTCTTGATAAGGGCACAGCACTATGTTATCTCCGCCTTGACCTTTCACACGTTGACTGACATTTGACTGATAACAAACAGTACCGTAGCACTTGTATATTTGCGCCAAAAAAATGCTATAAACTTTAGATAAAAAAAAAATACGTTTGTGACACTTCAGAGTATAAAGTGTCATGGACGCATTTTTTTTTTAATGAAAAAATATCTGGATGACCGACCTTTGCTCGGTTATATTTTTGTTTGACGTTTTCCAAAAATGAAACCTAGCTAGATCGATTTATCGCCCCCGAAACCCCCTGCATGCTAAATTTCATGAAAATCGTTGGAGCCGTTTCCGAGATTCTGATTATTTATATATATTGCTCGTTTAAAGGTATTAGATTAGATATGGAGTTTTGCCCGCGTCCTCGCCCACGTGCATGGCGGAAAATAACCCACGGGAAGGTCCTAATGGGCTTAAAAGTACCCTAGAGGAATAATTCCGTAGTAAGTACATTGTTTCATATTTAAATATCAACTGGATTAGGTAACAACACCAGTAAACCTCCTAATTGGCATATTGTATTCCCACATCTTAACAATCATCGTCAAATTTCAGCCAATTTAGACAAAACCTTTATGAATTATAAATCTGAACCTTCCTCAAGAATTACTTCGTCCATTGGTAAAAACCACATGAAAATCGGTTCGGTAGTTTTTGTTTGTATCGCATTCAGACAGACAGACGCGGCGGCGGAAAATTAAAAAGTCCAACTTGAGATTTAAAAGTTACCAACTACTGTCTATAACATTACGCTACCAGCCTTTCCTTTTTTATTTTCTAGCAGCCTCTTTTGAAAACATCAAAAGAGGCTGCTAGAAAATAAAAATACAATATACCTATTCACTTATCTAAAAGACGACAAACTTATGTAGAATGTTGCTCTTTAAACTGACATAAAAGTGATTTACCTACGTCATACAAAACCTTAGAACTCGCGCATCACACCGTTTTCCAGCATTGCAGCCGGTAAATGGGCTAAACACAATTAAATCATGCAATAAACCTTAATTTATTTCAGTAATTAGTCAAACTTAGAATATAAAAGGTTTGTTAGAGAAATCTTTATTAAGTTATCAAAGAAAAAAAATATCCTTTTCAACATACTACTTAGAAGTCTGAATTTATTCAGTAATTTCACCAATATCCAAATAACATTTTCTGTTTTTGATTAGTGTTTACGAAAATACTAATTGAATACAAAGGAAGTCTTTAAAATAGTATGAAACCTTAATCAATGTTAATTCAATGTTCCAACTTAAATTTTCAACGACATTGAATGGCGGTATGACACGCTAAATCATAAACACGTGTGCAATAGGTACACATTACTATGAAATAATCAGTTGCATTGACTCTTACTACTCGAAATGAAATGATAGCACTTGAGTCTTTAACGTCATCCATCAATCCAAGATGACATGGAAAATTAATTGCAGTTCAAGAGCATTCAATTGTAATTTGCATTAAAATAGCGGTTATCGAGACAAAACATATTAAGTTACGCGTTAGAACTAGAAAAATCTATCTCTGTCAGAAAATTCTAGTAGTATCCTGTCACTTTTACTATAATTTGGTTAAAAGTTGACTTGGTGTTAGCGTTTTTCAAGAAATCTATTAGCCTATAATTATGCTCAAATAATTTAATTGCAGGTCAAGAGCAATAAGTCGTTATTGGCATTCAAATTGCGTTCTTAGAGACATAACATAGTAAGTTACGCGATAGAGCTAGAAAAAGTTTCTTTATCAGAAAATACTAGTCTTATCCTATAACTTTGACAATATTTCGATGAAAATGTGACTTAGTTTTAGCGTTTTTAAGAAATCAAATAACATCGTTGAAAAAAGCTCAGACAAATTTAATTGCAGTTCAAGAGCATTCAATCGTAATTGGCATTCAAATAGTGTTCTTATGTCAGAAAATTCTACTATTATCCTGTCACTTTGACGATACGTCGATTAAATGGTGACTTAATCTTAACATTTTACAAGAAATCTATTAACATTGGTGAAAAATGTTCAAAATAATTGCAGTTCAACAGCATGAAATCGTATTTGACATGAAAATAGCATTCATCGAGACATAACATAGTAAGTTACGTGAATAAGTTAGAAAACTATTCCTTTGCCAGAAAATTCTAGTGTTATCCTGTCACTTTGACGATACTCTGTGGTAAAATAATAATAACGCGATCAGCACATCTAAACCGCGTTCAAGAGCAGTCAGTGTCATCATTGCTGTTAAATATTGACACTGACAGTTATTAAACGCAGTTTTAATGCGCTGATCGCGTTCAGTTTCATTAGTAAAATTGGAATTTTCCAAAAAATCCAAAAGCGACGCTGAAACGTGCTTGAAATATCTAGAAATGTATACACAGTACAAAGATCTAAATTAACTTAACCTCGGTATGCTTTTGAGAGTACTAGCAGAAATATAATCTCGAAAGGCACAGTATTAACGAAAAATCTGAACCATTTACGATGTAAGTAGTGCCTATGCATATGTGTCCCAATGCTGGGACACTGGCCTTTCTTTGAGAGGGTGTGGGGTGTAAATCACCATAGGCCCAGTGCGGGTTGGAAGATGTCACATATTTTCATATTTTTTTTTTGGATATGGCGGTTTCCTCACGATGTTTTCTTACACCGTTTTGAGAGCAGTGGTGATGAATTAATTTACACAAAGTAAAACGCCTGTCTGGGTTCGAACTTATACTTTCAGTTTCCACTGGGCCCCACTGCTCTTTAAGTAGTTACATCGTTTCAATGACAAAGTACCTAAATCCTAAGTAAGGAAAGTAAACATTCGTAATATCCAAAGAATAAAACGCACATGCCATTACAAATTCCTAGGGCTGTAACCTGCTTGAAAACCCTAGCGAAGTAAGTGCTTTTAAATAGGTAGTTACATGGTTTCAGTTACAAAACACGCTTAAATTCTCAAGTAAGGAACTCTTTTCCTACTACAATAAAACTGGCACGGAAGTAACAACAAGTTTTAATACGTTATTGTTTTATGGTACAAATATTACCAAGCTTTTAGTAGCCACTAGCTATTAGCCATGAATTCCAATTTTACTAAGGAAACATTATCGATTATGTAATCTTTATCGCGCGTGAATTTTAAGAACGTTCACAGTCTGATCTCAGTGTCAATCTGTCAAAAATACCAATATTTTTCATACGTTTTTGAGATTTGCTTGCCGCTGAGATATGACTGTGATTAGATTTTGAACGTTTTTAATTACGAGAATTGGCCTTCAGATGTATTTGATGCACTGCGTGAAAAATTATATTTCTAAAAAGGGGGTGACAACCAAGATGACGACTAATTGTGAAGTCATCATCTGGCCAAACAGCACGGTTGGCGCAGTGGTGCTTCGATTGACTGCTGTGCTGCTTGTCGCGGGTTCGATTCCCGCACGGAACAAATATTTGTATGACCTACAAGTAGTTGTTCCGGGTCTGGGTATTTGTGTATGTGAGTTTAAATGTTTGTAAACGCACCCACAATACAGGAGAAATTCCTAGTGTGGGGCAACGTTTAAAAAAACCGGATTCAGCTGAATACCAGCATTTTACATGAAGCGACTGCCTATCTGACCTCCACAACCCAGTTATTGGGTAATACGTTACCTACCAAGGGGCATAGTTTTACGTAGATCAGTCTTAACTGGTTGTCAGACTTTCGAGCTTCTGGCGATCACTAACACCTGTCAAAGATCCACGAATGACAGCCGCGACCAACGGCTTTCCGTGGCACGGTATGTATAAAGATGGTCTCCCATCCACGGACCAACCGTGTCAAGTGTAAGTTAGCCTACTTGATTGACCCGTGCGGATAGAGAAGTAAGACAGAAAAATATATATATATGTTGCGCCGACCCTAAATGAATTGTGATAAGGACGAGAATGCTGATAACTCCTGAACTATTTGTTTCTATTTTATTTTTACGGCGGCATCGTCATTTTTAAACGATACATAATTATGTAGATAATTTATACAACTAATTATAGTAATAGATAACCCTTTGTTTACTTTTTACTCGAAATGAACATGGCACTAGCTTGTGAAGACGATAGATTTGGATGATGACACTATTATTGTCCATTGGAAGACTTGGTCACTCTAGATTCTGACTAACTTAGATCCTACATAGAGATGATGGATGATGGGCAAGTAATAGTTTACGTTAGTACCTCTGGACTGAAGGAATAAATTTTTACATCGCTTGACGATTTAGTTTATATGCTAGTCGTGCCATCAGAAGGTGATTATAATATTTCCGCAGTCACGAGAAAAATACTTAAAAAAAAAAATAGTATCTGGAGAAAAAAAAATACGATTATTCTGGAACGATTTTAACAAAAACAAAAGTTAATAGTGCAGGAAATACAGCACAAGGAAGTGGTGAAGGGCGGGCGTTTTGGGGAACTGTCTGTAATTTTGACGTTCAAAAAGTGCTGTCGCTCAGCCTAGTTTGAATAAATTACTTTTGATTTTGATTTTTGAGTGAATACCATTATCGCGCCAGGGACAAATATTTACAAAACACACTCGATAAAAAAATAAAAAATACGAAGAAAATTAACACGCGGAAATCCATGCACTATTATTTGTAAATTCAAATGGATTGTATTGGCTTCGGGCCGATGCAATTGTAAACTATCGAAATATCACGGCAAGGCCAGTTTATTCACAAATACTTAGTAGGTGGAGAAACCAAATTATTTGCGGAACTTAGTTATATTAGTTTAGCTACTAGAAAAAGCTTAAAAGAGGGTACTTAAATAATGAAATTGTCTTTATTTCAAACGATAACGGTCATTAAATTAAAACAAATTATCGTGCCGCGTGCCGCTAGCAATGAAACATAATAAATCTTACTATTGATAATGATAATAAAAACTCTGTCGTATACATATTATACAATCCGTCAGTAGAATCCGTATTAGATTTAAAAATCCGCAAATATAAAATCCTAAATTGGAATCAAGTCACTTGGCTTTTTCTGACTCCACATCACCGTGCTAATAATCCAAATGAGCCAACCATTTGAATAAGTCTCCTCGTACACTGTGTATTCGTCATAAACTTGCTTGTAACCCAAGCAGCGGCCTAATTAGTGTTAATTCCATCGTCTGATCCGATAATGTGTCAAGTATCGCACTGGCATTTTAACTACCACTGGGGTCAGTTGTAACACTCGGATTTGATGGCTTTAAATATTTAATTATGCAGATCCTTTGGTTGTTAGTTCATGAATTACTATTGCATTTAAATAAAGCATAGGATTCATTGCCCAAAAGTAAATATATAAATCCGTTTTAGAGCAGAAAGGCGCCAGTCAGGTTATCCTTAAAAAAGGCTAGATAAACAAAAAAAAGTAATCCACCTGTGCATAATAAAATAACCGCAAAACATACTAATACAAAATCGATCAATCAATCGTGAAAAATCGAAACCAATCGATAAAAAACTATTAGTAATTGGCAAGCTAGACACTTCAATAGAGAATAAAATAAATGTATTACTTTTTTATAAATTGCAATTGGCTACAGTAGAGTTGAAGGCGATGACCCAAAATATAGCGTCTGGGTCAACAGATTCTGTTATCTCCATATCCAAATATGGTTTGGTTAATTAATCTAAAGCCACTAATAATATATCCTTACTTATAATTCTTTCGCCAAATCTGAAATTTTAATGTTCCAAAACTCTTTGGAGATGAGTCTTTGTATTTAAAAAGAAAGTTGTCGAAAAAAGCTTTTAATTTACTTTTCAATCCTTCCATTAGGTACTTCTTAACCAAGCATTTATTTTTAACAGATTTCCGCGTTATTGTTGTACTTACCTATAAAATGAAACCAGCAACATTACCAATGTACATGTAATAGTTTTGGATTATTAAAAAGTACAATAGTGTTACGACACATTTCCATATCGATTGTATAAGCTGATTTCGTCGAGTCGAATGTAATTCGATTCCAATGGGTAAACAAACTACTATAATTATTTTAGCTTGACCAACTTGGATTGATTTCTTCATATTTAGGTTCGTTTACATTCATTTTGTTAGGAATGTCTCTTTTCATAATTATGTTTCTTTTCGTTCTAGTTAAATCTAGTCTACAAATCAAATTTTCATCGTCAAAATATTCTTTAAAAAAATATATTTAAATAATGAATTCTGTTTGGAAGTTTTCTTTACAATCGGTTGGTTTTCATGTTATGTTACACAATGAGAATAAAAAGAAAATATTTTATGTCCATTACACAATCTTGCAATTAAAACTATACTACGTCCATCCGCATATTTCGCAACTCACAAATAAAACTAAAAAAGAAAACTTTCTCACAGGTCTGTGGTACTTACGAAAGGGCATTGTCTGTTTGTCTTAACACTTTAATCTCTTGAACGGCCGCGTTTCACGGAAGCTGCGGTTTATCATGTGGAACTTTTATGGGTCGTGTTACGATCTCCTGTTTAACTAGTGCCTCCTCATTATTAGTAGTTGCTTCAATAGTATCATTGCTCTAATTTGTATCATCACAATTTTTATGGATCATGTTCCCATGTTATATATCTCCTAGTTCAGTAGTTCCTTGATTGTGTTTTTCTCTAGAATCTATTTGTAGTTTAACATCCTTATCATCATCATTCACATCTTTAACCATTCTACTGCTGGGTTTGTTGAGCCTTAAATTAAGAAGATTCTGTCATCGGTGTCTGCATTTCATTGTGGTAAAGGATAATCATCTTGCCTAGTGATGTTTTAATTCTCTTCTTCTTGGCCGCGTACTACATTATTGCAGGTCGTGTACCTGAAAGACCTTTGTGGCTTTATGTACGATGTTCTTCCATTTCGTTCGGTTCTCTGCTTCTCTCATGGTGGTAGTTACTTGGTCGGACCAGGGGTGAGGTGACCGGCCGCGAGATCTTTCCCCATCTACCATACCCATAATCACCAACTTTTCAAGGTTATCTGGTTCCCGACAGGCAATGTGACCAGGTAATCGATAATCCTTTGCTGTTTTAATTACCTTTACTTTAATATTAGTACTACTATTAGATTGGTCTAATAACTCTAATATTAGCGTGAATAGAAATAACTGATCTTGTTTTTTTTTTTTTTTTTTTTTTTTTTTTTTTTTTTTTTTTTTTTTTTTTTCAACAATGACCTGTTAACTATACTTATCGTGGTCTTAACGAAAGATAAATACGGGGTCGAGAACCACAGTGACTTGTAGGGGAGTAGTAACAATCAATTGAGAAAGACGAGGTGTATAGCGCCCCCTGTCGAAGGGGCGATGAACTTGGCAGATGTTTGAGAAGGGAAGCTGATGAGTTTATTACGGAATTGATTGACACTTATTCTGTGGTTTATTGCATTTGAAATTAACTTTACGTGCCTCAATAAATATGACGAAGATACGATATTTGGGGTCGTAAAGATGCCAGGACATTTTTCTTGTAGATGTTTCTAAATCTAGGTTATATTACTAGTAGTAATCAATTTCATACGGTTCGTGCCTAAGCATTTATAGCTACCGACATACCAAATCCTACTTAATCCTACTATATAATATTATAAATGTTAATGTTTGTATGTTTGGATGCTTGTTACTCAATCACGTAAAAACAGATGAACGGCTTTGGATCAAATTTGGCAAATAGATAGTTTGTAACCTGGATTAACACATAAAAAACTTTTTATCCCGTGTAGTACGGTCCCGTGGGATGATTTTGGATCTCCACGCGGGTAAAGCCGCTGGCAAAAGCTAGTACTTAATAAATAATTAAGTGAGATTCTCTAGCAAATCATTTATTTACTATCTTCGATTAATTTTCTAAATAATAAACACTTAACCAGATCCAAAGACTACGTGACACAAATTTAGTTCACACAGTTGCAAATCATTGTCATTACTCGACCAATTATCCTGGAAAGTGATGATTTTGCGGCAAAACCCCAGTTGTAAGTAATTAGTTCAGCGGTTACTTACCGCAAAAGTAATCTGGAAGAAATGAAAATACCCAATGGAAAATCTTATGCAATAGGCTTCAGTCAGGCAAATCGTACATATGACAACGCCGAACCAAAATTGGGAACTAAACCGATCGGTTTAGCACTTAAATCTAAATATAAAGCCAGAACCCTAGTAATTAGACATAATGCGATATATTTGACACATTTTCACGATCTAGGTGCTGTTTGACATAGTAGAGAAGGTATGAAAGAAACTTGTAAAAAGTGTCGTATTATCACTTAGCGGTTTTATTAAATAAGTCTCATGTCAGATTACAGTGTCATCAAGAACACTCAATATTTTATAAACTTTCTTTTGTTTTGAAGAATGTATGTCAACAGTAGAACATGAAGGATTCCCACAAATGCATAAAAAATGCTGTATAGTGCCTTTGTTTTGTGACGGTCTCCATTTTATACAATGATTCATTGTACAACACGACATCTTGTCTTCATGAAATGATTAATAACTTCTTACTGAAGATGTGCAAGATATTTATGTGCATTGAATGCATTTTTACGTTCATTTCTCACTTTAGAATGTTCTGGTCATTTTTCATCCTCTAAGTTATATAGATTGTCTTAACATCGCTCACCGGGGCAATTTGTCTTTGACTATTTAGTCAAAGATTCCATGTGTGACACTCCAAGGTTTATAAACGCCTTTTTTAGCAAAATTCTCCTGCCCTATTCCTAGAAGAAAGAAAGAAAAAGTATTTATTGGACTCGCACAGAAATATCACAAACTACTACAACACAGTACAGTTATTAAACACAAAAAAACACTACTACGCTACGCTACTTGATAAAATTAAAATTAGATTTTAACAAAAAAAAAAAGTAAAGTAAAAAACAAATTCCTGTACGAAGCCAAGAGGCCACTATCTCAGCATGATGCTGCGACATTTATAAGGTGTCGCAGAGCTGGTGGTGGTTTCTAGCCATATCATCTGTCATACAATCCACCCATCGGTTCTTATTAACGCCTTTATGTTATTTTAAATCTATTCATCCGATGCAGCATGCCCTTATCCCCCATTAAGTTGATAAAGTATTAATAACTCTTATTGCAACTCACTCACTTCTAACCCAAAGCCAATTTCCAATTCAATTATCTTCCCAAGTAAAATATGTACACATTTAATCAAGTGTCAGATCTTAGTCTATGCATTTGACCTAGAGGTGCTAAAGTTCCGCTACATCTCAGATGCTACAGCTATCTCTAAGTCTGATTATTATCTATGCATAAGATCTACGATGCAGCTACTATCTTCTGTCGAGCTGGTCAGCCATTTCTATGCAATGATGGAGTTAGATAGCTTCAATTGGAACTGTACCTTTAGTAGTGAGTTTCCTTACAATGGTCGGCACCAATACGTTTGTGTAATAAATAATAATGCTGTTTAACGTCCATCAACTGTGCCTTTAATTCGGTGCTGCCTCTGAGTGCACTTGCCTACAGGGCCGGGCTTGGCGAGGGATTTACAGGTAATTGAACAAAAATATAGAATGATCTTGATCTTAGACGCATAAGCATAGTTAGCCTTTAAGTAATGGTCACACTGCGGGGATAATCAGCCTATAATGTTCCCACTCCTGGGACACAGGCCTCCACTTTTCGAGAAGGAGTGGGCTGTAATCTACCAAGCGGGCCCAGCACCCTAATTGCGTAACACGCGATTAATCATAATCGGTTTCATTTTAACAGTTCAACAATATTCATTGCGTTATTTACGTTGTTGAGCAGACACATTTTTCGAACATAGGAAGCCATCTGTTTCAAAACGAAACAGATTATAATTAATCGTGAGTTACGCAGTTAGGGTGCAGGTCTTACAATATTTTATATTATTTAAATTTTTGGTTATTTTTTAAATTATTATGGACTAGCTATGGACCGCGGCTCCGCCCGCGTGGATGTCGGTTATCGCGTAAAAAAATTAGACTATATCCTTCTCCACATCCCAGGCCATATCTCAGCCAAACTTTATTACGATCGGTTCAGCGGTTTAGGCGTGAAAGCGCAACAGACAGACAGAGTTAGGTTCGCATTTATATTATCAGTATATTAATTTAAATTCTGACAGTTGTGACATTAATTTAATAACTGTTACTTTTATTGAAACGAAGTTTTAAAAATTAAATTGTGCTAACTAAAATCCAGCTAAAATCCGCCTAGATAATAAGTAGGAATTTTAATAGATGTCATCAATTTACTATACCTTGCATTGTATGGAATGGCATTCTAACAAGGTGTGTTCGTGAATAAAATGTCATGGGGCAATGTGATTTAGCAAAATGGCCTCGGAATCTCGTACCTTACAGCTTAAAAATATACACTTATTAGGCAAATAGTGGTCTTCAGTCGTCCTTTCAAGGAGATAACTGTTTTCTTCACGCTCTTTAGATCTTACGAGGTAATGAGACTTCCAACGGTGTCAAGATAGTATCTAAGAATGTTAGTATAATCTGAACACTGCAATTGTAAAGAACCTTTTGTAGATCGAATACAATGCCTCCTATCTTATGAATGGTCGAAATTCTCAATGCTTTTTTCCACTTAAAATATGACAATAATCCGTGTTTGTACGCACGGCTACACATCAAGCTATACATTTCCAGTATAAGCTGATCTCGCATTGTTTAGGATTTCCGTACAGTGCGAGATCAGCGAAAACTGGAAATGTATAGCTTGATATGTAGCCGTATGTACTACTTGGTATAGGGATATCGAATGTCCTGTTCCAATGTTTGTACTTTTTATCTGAATATTCTTTTTCTAAGTGCAAACAACAAGTGCAATGGTTTGTTTACTTAGGACACAAGAGTCAAAATAACGCCTTTCTTTTGTATATTCCATAAAACATCATAATGATACAAAGATGCATATATATTTTTATTCCCGGATATCAAGAAATTTTATTCAAGTAAATATTTATGTCGTCCTAAATTCTTTGAACTATGCGCAGACAAAATGTCTTCTGTTGTCAAACAATATTATCGTGAACATGGATTTGGTTTTATGTGGCCGCTTTACAACTATCTAATCACAATAAATAAAGATTTAACAATGCATTTGTTTATAAATTACGAAGTCAACAAATGCGCTTTGTTCAAGATGGTGAATAGAAAGTTTTTCTTATTAATACCTATTCTAAAGAAGGAATTTATCACTATGGGAGGAATTTATGATTTACTTACATCACGATTAAGTCGATCGGTGTGTTTTTTTTAGACTTTACATTGGATCTCGATAAAGATTATTAGAAAATAACCTATAGGATGGTTGTCGCTTGCGATAAGTAGGTGTAGGTAGGTAAGTGCACATATTTTTTAAATAAAAATTAGTAATTTACGCCAAAAGTTTGTATTCAATTTAAAGTCTTACTTACGCATTAGCTAGTCTCTAAATATTTATTTACACAGAAAACAAACAAAACTTCTCAAATTACAACAACACTAATAAACTGCAATTCAAAAGTGCAACAAACCTTGACTCCGTGAGTCCATCCCTGCCCCATCTTACATCTTTATACACATAATGGTTTGTTCAGCTGCAGCGCACGACCGCGACAGACGCCATCAAATAATGGCTTTAGAATTTAGATTATTGATTTATCGGCGCCACGGGAAGGATCATTTATTTTGTTTAAATGTCAGTGCAGCCTTGGTTTCGAAAGGAGAAATAGATAGGTCACAGTTGCTTACTGTTCAATAAGGGTCTGTGCAAGTTAAGACACTACAGTGTAAAATCGAATGTTGAAGTGTTTTATTGTTTAGCAGTCGTAATTACTTATTTTGATTTTTAGATTGTTTTCGTGACTCCAGGAGTGTTAATAAAGTGGATCCGCTGAGATAGCCAGCAAAATTCAAATTTTCTTTAGTTTTTGGGAATTATCAGGGCAGTTGACAGATTTTATGTTAATTAGAATTTGATTTGCGACCGTAACACGTATGTATTTACAGAAATATAGGAAATCATTAAAATTACCAGTACAAGCCTCTAAGACAGCGTTTCCCAAACTATGGGTCGTGACCCACTGGTGGGTCGCGAGCGAATATTGGGTGGGCCTTGAAAAATTGGGAGATACGTCCAAGTGAAGAACTCATTGATTTATCAGAACATACGTCACTGGAAAATTTATTCGATGGCAAGCCGCAAAATACTGGGTCTCAGTTGCTGACAACTATCCTTGCTTGTTGCCTGAAATTGAAGTTGAAGCTAAAGCTATTAGTAGTGACAACAAAAAGAGGAAACAAATACATCCTTCTCTTTGAAATAGCACTCCTTGTAATTAGTTATTTTCGATTCTTACTTAATGTTTTTTTCTTATTTGAACAGTCCTTCATTCAGACCTAGTTATGCCCTTTCTTTTCTCCATGACAGCCAAGAGGTGAGTTCCGAATTTGGAAGATTTGTTAGGCAGGTCGTGGTCCAGTCAACTTTGAGAACCACTGCTCTAAGATCATATTATCCATAGATATCCGTGATATTATCCCATTGAATTACTATTTCATGAAATAGTCATTCAATGGGAGTACTTAAATGAAACTTCATCATATCATAATCAGCCTATAATGTGCACTGCTGGAACACAGGCCTCCTCTCTGTGAGAGGAAACGGGCCCTAATCACCACGCGGGCCCAGTGCGGGTTGGTAGATGTCACAAGACATGTCGTCGAATTTTTGGTTCTGGGAAATGCCGGTTTCGTCACGATGTTTTCCTTCATCGTTTTGAGAGCAGTGGGATGAAATAATTTACACACAGTAAAGCGCCTGTCTAGGTTCGAACCTGCGACTCGTTAGTCGCGGCTGTTACCACTGGGTCACCACTGCACCTCTGGGTTGCGTTGACGATTTTAATTCTGTAAAGCCATAATTATTGTGGTTGCGAATCTTTAATCAACATACAACCTGACACTGACTTGCGAATTGCAAAAAAACGGAATTGAATTGAATTGAATTGGAATTTCCGGGCTATTTTAGAGCATCCACTTTAAATTAAAATATGATTTGTTTTTATTCAGCGTGAAAAGTAGTTCAATTTCATGGTCTGTACCTACCACACCCTTAATTGACAAAGCGCATTATGTCATAAAAATAGCTTTATCACAACAATTAAAATATACAATAGTATTCCAAAAGAAATAAGATAACTACCTCTCAAACATTTTAAATCCAAACTACATAAACGGTTTATTCCAAATTATATAATTGATTGATAACAAAAAAATAACAGATAAATATGGTTACTGAGTTTTTATTATTTTACTTTATGTACCTACCTATTATTTTAAAGATTTCACCAATGTCATGACATGACAGACATGTTAGTGTTAGTGTCGTTTTAAATTTTTACACTAACATTGTTCAATATTTGTATGCCAGTCCATGGCGAAACACGTAAGATCATAATTTTATTAATAAGACCTTATTGTATGTACCATGTGTTTCAGAATTTAAATATATTCTATTCTATTATATTCTGATCACACATTTCGGATATACGCTGTATCAATTGGGTATCCCAGTAGTATTAAAATTTTCAAACACGGACTAAACCGGTGGATCACTTTTCACCCTTATATCTTAAGCAATAAGGTTGAAAAGACCCATAGGTAGAAAATTCTAATCTTCTTTTTTAAACTTTTATGTTTATAAGCAAACAAAAATCCTAGTCCTTTACCCAAGAATATTTGACGTTCCAAAAGATGCTTTACAGCTTCCGCCCTTTAGGCTCAGGGTCGTAAGTTCAATGCCCGTGTAGCTCAAATATTAGTCTGGCCTTAGACATATGACTCTAGTCAAGTAATCAATATGTTTGTCTATGTAATGGCACCCGTCATTTATCTGTTTATTATTTGTTTTACGTGGCCATTTTAAATTCTTCACTTGTTTCTGAGATGTATTATTTCATAAAACTTGACTTCAAGAAATATTTATTTACTTATTAAGTTTGTTTTCAATAGGAGCCTGGAGTCTGCATTTACATCTGCCCAGCTGATGGCAATAGAGACACCAATGGTAGCCCTGTAGCGGACTCCTGCAGCTTCACAAGGTCATCGGTCCATCTTGTGGGAAGTCTACCAAGCTTACGTCTTCCGGTACGCGGTCGCCACTCCAGGGAGCCTACTCCCTAAGCACGAAGTCTGTTCGTTTCGGTCGAAGTAATGGGCGTTTCCAACTCCGTAATACTTACGGACAGAAGATTAGTTTGGAGCCCGAACTAAGAATACTTAAATGACAATACGATTTCAAAGCTGTCCCTACTCCTGATAAATTTTAGTCCGTCCAAAAAAGTTAGTTAATTGGCTGTAGGATTCACTAAGAAGTTTCGAACTACTTTCGGACGGGCCCGTATCTTCGTTGACGGAGTTAGAGAGTAGGCCCCCTGAACCTTTCGGCCCCATCGGCCATTTGTTCTGCGAGCAATGTGCCCTGCCCACTGCCACTTAAGTTTGGCAATTCTTCGGGCCATGTCAGCTACCTTGGTTCTCCTGCGGACAGGCGTTTTACTTTGCGTAACTTATTTCATCACTGCTGCTCTCGAAACGGTGAAGGAAAAACATCGTGAGAAAACCAGCATGTCCTAGAACCAAAAATTCGAAGACATGTGACATCTACCAACCCACAATAGGCCCGCGTGGTGGATTACAGTCCATTCCCTCTCACTGAGAGGAGGTCTGTGTCCCAGCAGTGGGGACATTATAGGCTGTTTATACTGACGGCAATAGGCTTCCCCCTCTTTACATGGCTGGCTATCCCTGCGGGGATAAAATTACAGTCGTGATGTTAGGTTCTTTACTTTTAACTCAACAATCGAGCATTCATTAATATAATTAAAGACAGCTTTCATACTTATATCTATCTAATAAATAAATTCTATTATAAAATCGTTCACCCGTACCATTATCTTTTCAAATCTAAAAATAGTTGCTAATCAAAGCATTGAACTTGAAGTTTATTCAATCGTTATTATAATTATTCAATAATGGGCTTGACTTATTGATTGACAGACGCTTAATGACTGTTATATGAGTTCATTAAAGCATTCATTGTTACATAAACAATTGAATACCGTTGGTCTAGTGGTCACAAGTTCTACTGCTGAGCACGAGGTCCTGGGCTCGATTCCCAGGTCTGGCAAAGTGTTGTAGGTTTTTCCATCAGAAATTTCACAGTATCAGCCCCTGGAGCCTGAATTTGTGTCCGGTTGATGGCAAAGGCTCGCCCCTAATAATATAAGTGACGAAATGTGGGTGTACTAAAGGTACACAACTGTCTAACCCCTTTTTTTTTGGGTGGGTAATTATCAAATAACTTCTCCCGCTGTGGGTGGAACATGTCAGACTTTTACTGACTAAAACCCACCCGTGTTCCCTCAGTTGCCTGTGTGCCAGGGGCCGCAGTATCTCTTTCGAACAACCCGCACCCGTGGCAGTCCCCTTCGGTGGAAATAGGCGTGATGTTATCTTTTGTTAATTTAATAAGATTCTTGAATTATTTAAAAAACAATTAAATCGGTATGTTGCTTTTGTGACTATGTATATTCAAACTATCAGCGTGAAATAATTCATTTGTTTTTTTTTTACAGTCACAGCGTGTGAACAAGTCTTTACGAGTATTAGTTCAGGTTTTGACAGCAGTTTTTTTTAAAGATCTTCGTTTTAGAAGTAACTTACTCACACACACACACATGAGACCCTAAGTATTGTCAATATCAACCCAGTTGTTTAAACATAATTAAGAAACATGTTATTTAAACAGTTTTATAGAACTTCAAATGTCAAATTCCCTTTGTATTGGCTTAACAACAATAGAGAAGGAACAATTTGAGAATCTCCTTTTGTTGAAGTTAGTCAATTACCTTACACACGTCGATTTAAAAATCGTCTTCAATTCGGAGTCACCTCACAAAATTGGTAAACGGGCGGAGTTGGAACTCCGAAACCAACAGAGTTCGAAGTTTGAACTCTTTTACAACCTCGAACCCATGACCTCTTGCTTCCTAGTTAGCACTATAACCGTTGGGATGCTATCTTATTACCTGTTATAAATAACTGGACTCACCAATTTTCAGCAAAAATGAAACACGAGACACAAATGCGATTGTAAGCAATCTTTCTATCATGTTTCTCCATTATTTAATTCCAAGATTTGCATGCAATTTGAGGCAGTTGTATCAACTTAATAATTTGCAGAAAGCGAACAGTTTGAGTATGCAATATAAGTGTCCATTGCTTTTAGGTACCCAGAACTTCTTTTACGAAGAAATTTCAACCTTCAATAAGAGCCAATCAGGGGTTACATTTTATAATAATCCATCATAAACCACCTTACTGTCTCTATGAAAAATATCTTCCATTTTCATGTTTTTATCTTCATTGGTTTAGCTCATGTGAAGGGCTTGTGGCTAAGTAATAACAGCCGCACGGGTTGATCGATCAGGTTAAGCTACACTTGCCGCGGTTGGTCCGTGGATGGGAGACTATCTTTACATACCAAGACTCTCCGTGCCTCGGAAAGCACGTTAAGCCATTGGTCCCGGCTGTCATTGGTGGATCTTTGACAGTTGTTACGGGTCGTCAGAAGCCCAAAAAAAAAACAGACAACCAGTCTTACCAAGGGGTATCGTGTTACCCAGTTACTGGGTTGTGGAGGTCAGATAGGCAGTCGCTCCGTGTAAAATACTGGTAATCAGCTGCATCCGGTTAGACTGGAAGCCGACCCCAATATAGTTAGGAAAAGGTTAAGCAGATGATGATGATTGTTAGCTCGTGTGTCATCATCATAATCTGCCTATAGAGTTCTCACTGCTGGGACTAAGGCCTCATCTCTGTGAGAAGGAGTAGCTTGTAGTAGCTCGTGTGTTACCTTTCTTAATTTCAATCAAGGAATTCTCATACCGTAAACGTAAACATAGAAACATGTATAAACGCAAATTATTGATTCTCCACTAACGTTATGCTATTACCTACATATATCTCAAACCTGTGCATTTTCCCACAATTGTTTCCAAGTCCCTATAAAAGACCATGCTCGATTGACGTCACACTATAATTGAATTATTATAGTCGTCGGTATATTGCATATACCTAGTGTTATTACAAAATAATTTCAATGTCACACAAAGTCGCTTTTATTATTACTAACTTTGTAAACCAAAACCTGCAGCAGGTACGATGGAATAACCCTACCAATCATATAACTTTGGATCCTTCAAACCACGAATGTATAAAGGACTTGTCTAGGCAAGCGTGCAGCATCGTGAACGGGATCACCACGTATCATCAAATGAGAATGTTGACGATCAACTGCTCGCCAAAAGTAACGATGGCAATGACAACTAAAAGGAAGTCAGACATAGGGAAGCTGTAGCAAATCCACAAATTTAAGTAATAGCTGCAGACAATAAGAATTAAAGAAAGGAACAAATGACTCAAAAGATTCAAGTAACCGTGAGCTTACTGGATGACAGATCACCAATTGTTTTGCCTGAAGCTGCTAAGAAAAAAGTGGAGCAGTGATGGCCCTGTGGTAACGGCTGCGACTAACGAGTTGTAGGTCAAACCCAGACAGATAGACTGCGTAAATTATTTAATTACCACAGCTCCAAAAACGGTAAAGGAAAACATAGCGAGGGAACCGGCATGTCCAAGATCTAAAAATTCGAAGACATGTGACATCTTGGAACGCGTGTCCCACTCCCTCTAATAGACAGGAGGCCTATGTCTCAGCAGTGGTTACATTACTGCCTGATTATGGTTATGCTAGCAATTAATTATATTCAAAAGGCAGTGAAATAGATTTCTGCACTTTCATTCAAGAACAAAACGTAGGCACAGAAGCCATAAACAATTTCCTTCACACCTCTAACCATGGAAAATGTATAGACTCAAGTTTCCATTATAACTTTCGTAGTTCTAAAAATATTTTCTTTCTGATCAGCACGATTTATGAAAGATAATAACAGGTTGTTATCACTAAAAGATTTAGTTTCCAACATTACTCGTTGATTGCTTTAATAGTCTTTTCAAATCTGTGCCTATAAATCAATGTAATGAACTTATGAGCTATTCATAGTCCAACACTTCGAAGCAACACACTTGGCGCCAACGGAATTTTTCAATGTTATATTTACGTTTACGCACAACCTTATCTTTGTAGTAGTAAGACTTAAAATAGCATTTCTCGATTGCATCACTTCACTGGTATATCCAATTGACTTACAAACTGCATTATGCAGTTTCCAACGACTCTGTTCTTCATGAAATATGGCTCAAAATTCATTGGAATCTTCTCAGTAATGTGGTCTTGGGTTAATTGCAGTCGTAATAATGACTTTGTAATAAAGCTTGTGCATTGTTACTCGTTGCTATGGCGACCGGATCTTTTTAATTTCTAACTTTGACCCTTGTCGTTTTATGGTCTTTGACGTGTTTAAGTTTCTTCAACTTGATTCCAGGTAAAAGTATTTCTAGACTATCCAAGGTTAAATCGTTTACATGTTCGTCCTTCATAGGTGAATGGCTTGCTGGTTTAAAGACCTTTTAGTTTTTACTTATATAACGTTTAGTGCGACTTTTCCACGGCATGCCATGACCTTTTACATAAATTATGAATACCTTATTCAAGGTTTTATGGGCAGTCTCTCACATTTCTCTTGATAATAATAAGGTTCCTTCCAAAACAAACAAGTTAGTGAAAAATATCTTTAATTTCGGAAGTCAGTGGCACAAACTAAAATACAGATCTAAAGACTAGTAATTTTTCACTTTGTGTTTTTTTTGAAAGGCAATGATTTTATTTTTTTGTAAAAAAATATTTTGTTTCGTGACTATTCCGAGGTTCGGCCTTGTTAAGGGCAAAGGGTTTTCTGCACATTGACTAATATTTACATGGCCTCCGATTATTGGTTTTGAGTCTGGATGTTTGCAAAGCCAATAAGGTCAAATTTGAGCTTCATAAAACATGCAGCATTAAAAATCTCGATCTTGTCTACTTGCCATTTACTTGTGACTGGTCTTGCCTATAAATCTGTCTGCTTGAACAGTGGAATCAAAACAATCAAATACAAAGCAATTACTTAGCCGACAATTGTCAAAACAAAGACTTTCTACTTTAGCTCTTAAAACCGCTTCAGCTGACAGTTATTTCTATAAATAAAACACTTAAATACTGCACTCAGAGTATTTACGTCTAAAAATAAACCGTCAATCCTAAATGTACATACAAACAAACATTTTATTACACAAATAAATCAGTTAGTACATCACTACTAGAACGCCCACTTGCTCTTGCGCATCTTTAAGCTAGGTTCTACCACAAAATAGAAGCAGAATTTCCAATCCATAATTATAGTCTAGAAGTTTGTGGATAATCTTATCTACCAACCTCGTAAATCTTCTTATATGACACCCTTTCGATACTTTTTTTTAAATTTTGGTAGCCGCCACCTTGTATTTAAATTTAATTATTTAATTAAGTAATTATTAAATTATTTAATTTTGGTAGCCGCCACCTTGTATTTAAATTTTGTCTTTGTTTTCGGTATTAGCACTCCCGAAAACTATGACAATGATACCCCGACGATTTTCGTCATAGCTTTGGCAACTCATCATAGTAAGTAGATATAGCGACTAGCTTCCTTTTGGCAACTCAAGACTACTTACCATATACCTGCTGGCTTTTCAGATAAGCTGTCGGCTTCGGACCTGTGCCTTTCTAAAGTTGTTGTGTCGTGCCTCTGGTTGGACTTCTGTCTTTCCTATTTCATATGCCCACGTCTTAATCACTTCTCTCGCCCACCGATCGCGCTTTAGAGCATTATTTGTAAAGTAACATTTACATTAAATTGTACACATGTATGTATCATACATTATGCATATATGACTGATCTCCTAAGACCGCTGTATAACTTGTAATTTGTGTTTTCTTTCTTTTTTAAACTGGTATAGTGTGAACATTGTACTGTTTGTAAATGTGGATGTGTGAGACCACCCCTTAGTTTGTTATTGTTGTTAAGATGAGATTGAAAGATACCTACAGCAGGATGTGGCTTCCAAGAGACACTAACATACAGCCAAGCTATAGATGACTTTCGTAGAAAGCACAATCGTCAATTTTTACGGTACTTGCAATTAGAACTTACCTAGTACATATACATAACATCACGTAACTATTTTCTGAAGGGAGCAGTGGTGTACCTACCTATTATAGTACACATGGTTGAGCTAGATGGTGCTGATCCTCGTGTCAAGTTCGTGAACGGGCGCTGACGGTTGACGCTTGAGACTGGTCATCTCCTAACTTCCAGGGCTTATTTTTAATCTTATATTTAGAATTGTTTTTTATTTTTTTTACATTGTTCTCACATATAGAAGCAACAAGAATAATGTTCCCAAGATTTTGTAATATCTAACTTTATTTGAAAGAGTGTCCATGAAGTTTCTTGCCCGTTCTTCCCCATAGAGATCTCTACGTTTTGGAATGAGCAACTAGCTTCTACTTTCCAATTGATCGACTTTTTGACAATTCAAAAGTGCTTGTAAATGGTTTAATTGAAATAAATGCTTTGAGTGGGGTTGAGTTGAGTTGACACCCACAACATATTTCGCCAGTTATGTTTAAGTCACGTATGTACTCGTAAAACGGGGTGAACTTTCCAAGGAGTTTTACGAAATTATAAACATACCTACAAATCAAATCAAATCAAATCAAATCAAAAGTCATTTATTCAAACTAGGCTGAGAGTCAGCTCTTTTTGAACGTCAAAATAAAATTACATAAGACAGTCCCCCCAAAAACGCCCGCCCTTCACCACTTCCTAGTGCTTTAGCTGGGAAGAAGAATTAGCGGAACAAACTCTCCAGCAGCACAGCTGTCTGTTAAGTTAGAAGAACTTGATTCTATACAATAATAGGTAATAAAATTTACGAAACACAAAAAAAAAACATAAAATTTGCCATATGTCAGCTAGCACACGCCAATATACCTACCACCAAAAATTTAAAACTAAAAATAATAGAAAATTAAAATAAAACGTAAACAGAACTTCCAATCTAAATAAAAGCCTCTAGGCATAAAGGGCATGCCCGCTTACATATGCAATTCTACATTATGCAAATATAGCTATAAGTAACTTTAAGTAACAAAAGTTAAACTAGGACCTCTGGACTAAAATTAATAAAAACTTAATACAATTAACAATAACATACATAAACTCACACTTATTCCCATGGGAGTAGACAGAAACTACAGAACGCCACATAAATTCTAATAAATGAAAAATTTCTTCTAACACCACCATTACTTCAAGTACTATGATTAAAAGACAAATGTGACAAAATTCACACAACTAGGGCAATTACTTCAAGAAACTCCAAGAAAAACGAAAAGAAATCACGGAAACTGACAATCATTCTTGAGTTTCTAAATGCCAGGTTTTTTTCCCGACACTTAAGGCGTGTCCTCATTAATTTTTCAACAAGCCTTAACAGGTTTCAATTTTCTCACCTCATCGACTTATCACCTAGGAGTCTAGACAAAGTGAAAGGGTCCTCGAAAGCCGTTCTGGACAGGTAAAGGGCAGGCTGTCAGGGTTAGCCGACGTAATCGGCTGATAGATGAGGGGTTTGGCTTTCATTTTCAATGATTTTATTTGTAAATTGTTGGGTAGATATGTAAATAGAACTGAAGGTAACGGTTGGTTGGTAGTAGTTAGTATTGCAGTTTAGTTTTGAGTTGAAGGTTTTACATTCACGAAACTGACGACTTCTAACCATGTACTGGGCTTTTGAAAGCCGAGCTTAACTCAGAACGTCGCAGAGTGAGTAAAACATTTTAATCCAGCACTTGATTTTAAGTATTTTATTGAAAAATAGCGAAATGCCGGTATGATAAGAAATACCGTAACTAAAACAGTGCATAAGTAGTGAAATGTTGATAAAAAACGATTGAAAACTCCCATAAAGTTTTCCATTCACTATTTTTCAGTCACGTGTTTGCAAAAGTCAAACAAGCGATAAATAAACAATTTTAAAATCCGGAAATATAGGTACATTGAATAGGACGTAATAAAACAATAACTTGTCGCTGTAAAGTAATGTTACATTATTTCTATAAAAAAAATATGTGCCCTAAATAAAAACCAATGATATTCATTTGCAGCAGCCAAAACAAACAAATAAAATGGTTGGTCTTATTGGAGAAAAATCTTATAGTTTCACCTCAATATACTGTTATGGAGGAAGTCACAGTTTTTTGTAGGGGTGCTAGACACAATTTATGACTGAAATAGTATCTAAACTATTGTTCACCCTTGGTCCCCCTGCGACGGGTCAGCGCAGTGGCCCCGCCGCCTACCACTTTTCGGCCGCAGGGGATAGGGATAGTGGCCAACGCTATACCGACACTAAGGGTGCCAAGGGTGCCAGGGTAGTCTGGGGCCCTTGTGCTACTTGGTTCCTGGGGTGGTCACGGTGTGCCATGTGTCCTGGTGCGCCGGACTGGTGGGGTCCGCAAGGGCCGATGCCTGCCAGGGGTGCGGGTTGTTCGAAAGAGATACTGTCGCCCCTGGCACACAGGCAACTGAGGGAACACGGGTGGGTTTTAGTCAGTAAAAGTCTGACACGCCCTCCTGCTCCACCCAGAGCGGGAGAAGTTTTTTGATGATTTCCCACCCTCAAAAAAAAAAACTATTGTTCACCCTCTGATTTTAAATGGAAATTATTCCACGGCAACGTACTACCGTGATAAAAAGTGTCCCCCATGTGTTAATCTAGGTTATAATCTATCTGTGTGTCAAATTTCATCCAAATCAGTTCAGCTGTTTTGGCGTGATTGAGTAATAAATATCCAAACATCTATACATACAAACTTTCACATTTATAATATTAGTAGGATTATGACTTTTAGTTCACAAGACAGTCACAAATCAATATTAAACCTATTTTGTTCCCAAGTGATTGATTGAATACATAAATTGAAAACTTTTTACGACCATAAATAGTGAGGTGCACACGATTTTAATTTAAATCTAACGGTCAACCATTTTATCTCCTACTGTGCCCGCGCAACCGATTTGTATAAAAACGTTGCGTTTTCACATGGTTTTTATTGGATCTTTTTCCGGATCAAGCAGAAGTTTATAGACCATGCTCTATTTTTTTCAGCTATCATGTCATTTGCCAGTTAGGTACTTACTAACCATTTATCATCTTTCACACAGAAAAAATGGGTGGGTTGTCAGTCCTTTCTTTCTTATAAAGCCAGAGTTGCCTTTGTTTGAGATGTCGATTTGTGGCGGCCATCTACAATGCGAACTACAAAAATCAAAGACTTGAAAAACACAAAAAGTGATGTGGCGCCATCTACAATGCCACATGTGAACTACGCAAGACTTCACGTCACACAAATCCTGCATCGCGCAATTAGAGTTTACCGCGCGACTCGCATAGATACAACATCTCGACATCACCCGTCGGGCAGTTGCCCACCAGACACAACACCCGTCGGAGGATCCTCCCTTTACCATAGGGTATGAGTGAACTTTACACCCTATTCCTCATACCTCTATAGACTAATAGAGAAGTATGGAAGAAGACGTCATGTTGCGCCGACTCCAAAATAAATTGGGATCAAGGCTGATGAATGCTGATGATTGTAAAACTTCCAGGTCTAAAGTGTCAAAATTTCACTCTTGTCAAAATAAGTTGATGGACCACCACAAACGCCATAAAGGCCACATCAATCGTCTGTCAGTCATTTTTTTATTTATAGTTTGCTATCTGTTCACTGCCGAGCCGCGTCCGTAACAATAAGGAGCTACAGTTATTCATGGTTTATTCATCGCAGTCAGTCGGTGAACACTCTATAGAGATTGAACAGAAGGTAAACTCGCATCAAACTTAATTAATTTACTGATTGTTTCTTTTTTTAATTGGTAACTGTTAGTTATAGGTATACTACTAGCTTTTGTACGTGGCTCCGCCTGCGTGGATGTCGGTTATCAAGTAATAAAGTAGCGTATGTCCTCCTCCATATCCCAGGCTAAATCTCTGCTAATTTTCATGACGATCGGTTCAGCAGTTTAGGCGTGAAAGCGTAACAGACAGACAGAGTTACTTTCGCATTTATAATATTAAGTAGGGATAGGGGATTTCAAAGCACCGGATTGGTATTTTTACTAGAATGACGATGGTAAATATAATTTTAATTGCAAGTCTGAAAGCCTGAAATATTTTGAGTGTTCTTTTTATTAATTAGGTCGTTAGCCTGTTTTGTTCCACACCAGAGGGGTAATTACGTAACACACTAACAGTAGGAATGGCTTTCATTTTGACAGTCCAACAACATTCATTGCATTATTTACGTTGTGGAGCAGACAATTTTTTTGAACATATGAAGCAATGGATTAGCAATATCCTTCAAGATGATTCAGATTGTGATTGAGAGTGTGTTACGCAGTTATGGTGCACGACAAAGGCCTCCCAAATCCCACCATTCCTACCTCTTTACGTAATGTTGACCTTTTCCACACCATCATTTTTGTTACCATATCTTTTCCGTCAGATTATTGTTGGAAATAGAAATACATTTTGATTAAATATCAAGCTTAATGATTAATTCTGAAACTAGTTTCAACGTTAATACCATACAAACTTACTCATAATTCCATGTATTACCAATTTACATGCACTACTGCTACTTATTTGCTCAGGAGGTAGGTATTACAAAATAATTAGCGTCGATTAGCATAAAGTTCACGCTAACACATACTAATCATGTTATTAGACACAGACTTACTAGTATTTACGATACATTTATGTATATAAAGGGGTATTAGCGCTAGTGGTTTAGTTTGAAAAGGTCACCCCAAGTACTAGTGTTTAGATGATTGCAGATTTTCTAAAAGAACAAATAGGGTAACATCGTTCGGTCATTTAGGATGATAATTATATAGGTAACTAGGTTTTACCCGCGGCTTCACCCGTGTGAAGTTTATCGGAGCAGTTGAAAGTCGGAAACTATACCACGGGAACGTACGACCACTGAGGTAAAAATGTGTATCCTGTGTCCTGTCACAGGTCATGGTCTATCCGTGAGCCAAAGTTCATCTAAATCCGTTCAGTCGTTAAGTTGCAAAAAGGTAACAGATAGAGTAACCTTCGCATTATTTTAATAACATTGGCAGGAGTTGTACGAGAGCAGAAGGGTAATACCATAACACACTATCAGTAAGAATGGCTTTCATCTTGATAGTTCTACAACATTCATTGCGTTATTTACTTAGTTGAGCAGACAATTTTTTCGAACATATGAAGCAATGGATTGGCAATATCCTTCAAAATAAATTGTTAGAATTAGCCAGTTAATAAGACCTAGTGTAACTGACTAACTGATGGTGCCTCAGAAGTCGATTTAAATATCGTCACTCCTGCAGGCCAATTGTAATGCATTCCTTGATCAGCCCTACAGTTTTCTGTAGAAATAATTAGTTAAGCTATTGATTAGAAGTTCTTTTGGAATTCTAGATTAAGTATTCACATACCGATTAAATGACGGTTAGGTCCCTACGAAGATTTAGGGCGATTTTTACCAATGAAACTGCATTAAACTGCGTTCAAGAGCTGTCAGTGTCAAAATTGTTGTGGAATATCGACACTGACAGGTCATGCACTCGGTTCAGAAGTACTGATCGCGTTTAGTTTCATTGGTGCAATGCGCACTTCGCAATAATAAAGCATGCTTAGTGCTTCGCATAAAATAATAGCATACCTATAATTAAGTTTGGTTTTAACCGTCCTATAACAGTAAGTATTTAGTAGCTAGAAGTGTGATAAACCATACGATGTTTTGATTTGGAACAAAAAAAAGCAATGCCCAGTACGTATAAAATGTAGGTAACCTGTATTAGGTGGCTTTTGAATGGAGCATCAATTTTTTCCCCACTATTGAACTTCTGGGCTTCTCTGTCATACGTCCCATACAATAATACAACATAATCTTATACAAATACACAAGCAAAGCATTTGATTTGACAAACCAACAAACACTTTAACGTTTCTGATCAAAACATCAACATATTTGAAGATGGTTCAAGAAGCCCTGTCTCATTAGGACGTATGTAGAATGATGGCATTTGAATGCACCTCTAATTCCCAAACTTTTTAGGCGTGGAGAATAAATATTTTGGTTAAAAACCGGTTTTAATCAATCTTCACCGTGTAAATGTGAGTTGTGATAAATCAATCTTTTGATGGAGAGTTGATTCGTTTGAGGCAGGTGTGTAGATCATGGGAACTACGTAAGAACTTATGTTTCTTCTATTTCTAGATAAATATTCAGTTTATTAGATTCGTTGTCACGCTTTCACGAAATAATCTAATAATGATAAATATTGAATGTTCATCAGATATTCCTTTACCAATATTGGCTGATTTTTTTGCCGCACGCTTAGTCGTATTGGTAGGTACATATTCTAAGCCAGAAAACAATTTAGCGTATTGTCAAAAATATTTCAACTCCTAGTTCTATACCTGCAAATATAAAGAAACGTAAGAAATTTTCAATTTTCTGGGCTACCCTAGCGATCCTTAGACATAAACACATCATGCATTAAGGAATGCATGATATGTTTATGTATATCACAGCCTTAGTATTGCAGTCCACAGCTAGACATAGGCATTTCCTAAACCTCATTGTAACACTATCTCGACAGGCATCCAGTCACCCAATTCCCGTCATTCTCATTGCACTCACATCCTCATTAAATGGCGCTTCACCACACACATACCTAACTACCTTATTCACTAAGCTAAAAATAAATCGCTAAGGCTATAATTAAGATAGCTTTATCTCCAGCAAACGTCTACATTTTCCACTAACTAATGTTTATTTACTTAGTAACTCGTAAGTGTGGCATTAAGTATGTAAGCGGTAAATTAATTTTAATTACAATGTTTGTACAGTTAGCGTTTGGAGGGCTAAGTAATAACAGCCGCACGGGTCGTTCGGTCAGGTTAAGCTACGCTTGCCGCGGTTGGTCCGTGGATGGGTGACCGTCTTTACATACCAAGACCCCTCCGTACCTCGGAAAGCACGTTAAGCCGTTGGTCCCAGCTGTCATTCGTGGATCTTTGACAGTCGTAATGGTCTGTCAGAAGCCCGAAAGTCTGTCAACCAGTCTTACCAAGGGGTATCGGGTCACCCAGTAACTGGGTTGTGGAGGTCAGATAGGCAGTCGCACCATGTTACCGTGTAGACTGGAAGCCAACCCGAACATAGTGCTTTAAACATGCATAAAATCGCGTGTGTTACTTACATATTACCAGCTGAGGGATAGGCAGAGGTTTATTTCGCCAATAGAGGGTGCTCCACTCATTTCTACTTAACATTCGATTATTTTGAGGCCACTGGTGGCCCAGTGGTAACGGCCGTGACTTGCGAAGCGTAGGACGTAGGCTCGAACCCAGACAGACGCTTTACTTTGTCAAAATTATTTCATCTCACCACTGCTCTCAAAACGGTGAAGGAAAACATCGTGAGGAAACCGGCATGTACTAGAACCAAAAATTCAAAGACATGTGACATCTACCCACCCGCACTGGGCCCGCGTGATGGATTACGGCCCACTCTCTCTTACAGTGTCCCAACAGTGCAATGTCAATTATGCTATTCAATTATTTATCGTTTTCGTGAACACCCGATCGGCACATCTAAATAACAACAATGATGACACCGTCAGTTCTTGAACTCGGTTTGGGGACTGATCTGTTTCATTTTCATTGGTGTGATTCGCCCTTAATAATATAATCGTGTATTGTAAGTGAAACGTTGGCTTAGCAACAGCAACTATTAGTATTCGCTTTACCAGGTTTCTAGGGTAAATTTTGTCCAAACTTTTAAAGGCTATTTCGTAAAACTAGGTGAATGGATAACCCGGCTATAACTCGAAATTGAACTGCCCTGTGAATGGTTTCCGTCGAGAGTTCGAGACTTAAACTAGTTTTCCCTGAAAATATAGGGCAATGGGGTACCTACCCTGAAAATACTGGCGAATGGGTTTTACTTAGGTACTTCTGGATTATTTTCCATTTAGCAATGATTGTCGGTCGTGAACTCGATAGATCTTACGACTTGTGGAGTACCCGTTGATCGGTGGCAGGAGTTTGCTCGAAACTAAGAATGGTGGCGCACTTCAATCCACAAAGCAGCTGAATGCTTTGAAACAATCGTCTTGAAGACAAAAAACGCCAAAAACGAAATGAAAAATAGTTTGGGTCTGTGCCGTTGGATACGCTGAAGCAGACTATATAACTATAGATTTAGAGTGACAGTCGTTACGGATCGTGGAGATTAGATCTGTAGATGATGAATTAGTCACTTATGGTGAGGATTGAAAACATCCATCGGTTTCTTGCCAATTTCAACTAGGTATATCTGACGCCCCTGGTTGATTATGTCTTATGGTGACTGTACATACCTACTTCTTCATCATCAAAATGAAAATCAAAAGTCATTTATTCAAACTAGGCTGAGAGTCAGCTCTTTTTGAACGTCAAAATAAAATTACATAAGACAGTCCCCCCAAAACGCCCGCCCTTCCCCACTTCCTAGTGCTTTAGCATCAACATTGCTGCATCAACATTTCAGCCGAAAGACGTCCACTGCTGGACATAGGCCTCCCCTAAAATACCGCCACTTCGACTGGTTCTGTGTTTCCCGCATCCAGCGGACTCCTGCAGCCCTCACAAGTTCATCGGTTCACCTTGTGGGAGGCCTTCCAACTTTACGTCTAACAGACCTACTTACAAGATATCATAAGTCTATAAACTAAACCTATGTAAATATCGCTTACTCAATATTGTCCCAAGGGTATAAACGATGGCCCACAGAGGAAGTTACGTCACAGAATTGCATATAGGCTAATTTTTATTCCAAACAGCTGATACCTGTATCCCTTGGGTGATATCAAGGTTCATTATTCATGCAAACTGAATAGACCTCGTGATTTAGCCAAAAATTCCCGAAGCGCTACAACGCCATGGCAGTCCCAACAGAATCCTTATAGGATAGAATAGGATATAGGGTCTTCAACATTATCGTCACTCAATTCAGTAAAGCATTGCCAATCACCTTTAAGATGCAGGTGTTCATAAGTCACTTCCAGGACACCTGCGGATCCAAAGACATTGCCAATAGCCAGTGGTTACGACCATAACCACTTTGCATTAGATGAGTCGACAGCTGCTTTGGCAACCTATCAGATTCCTAAGGAAAATCCCTGCATAATGTTGGCAGAAGATCCTAGAACGGACTTTAATTGCTATTTTATACGATTAATGATCAAATTAAATTAGCTAGCAAAACTGCAGAGACGGGTTTGATATCGATATTTTATGAGTTTTTTTTTTTATCTAAACTCATAATTTCTAGTTACTATACCTGTTTTGACGGGGTCAGCGGCCGTTGGAGATTATGAGACTTGAAATTATGAGACTTCAGTTTCTTTTTTCTTTTGTTTTATTGTAATTACTAGCTTCTGCCCGGGACTTCGTTTGAGTGAAATTTCTTGTTCCCCCGACCCACCCCTTCGCAGTGCATCACCCGCCCTCGCTATTTTAAACCGACTTCAAAAAAGAAGGAGGTTCTATGTTCGCCTGTATGTATTATTTTTTTCGCTTATCGTTCTTTCTGCCTTTTCCCTTTGCTCGGCTCCTAAGGGTCATAGCGTGATTTTAGCCTATAACTTAGCTTCCTCAAGAATTGGGTTATCAAATGCAACAAATTTTACAAATCCGTCTGGTTGACCGAGAATTTAGCGCGTTCAAACAAAAAAAAAATGCTTATTACATAGTAAAGATTTAGATAAATAAGTAATCGGGCAAATATTTAAGATCAGTGAAAAATCATAAATCTACACGTAACCCGTCGCGCGTCTAATTAGCAGACACAATAGAAATTCTATTGTTATCGAAACACATGCTGTACACTTGATATGCGAAATACGTCTGTGAAGTTCCTCTAGCTTGTTTAAATTGACCCCTGTGTAACATAGTCAGATTTTCTTACAAAATCAAAGGTTAAAGACCGACACACTTAGCCGTGATCCCACTCACTCTAATGCTATATTCTTGCAGTTCTTAAAATAGCTCCTCCCTTTATAGGTCTCAGGAAATTCCAAATTAGTGGTAATTATTTATGGCTTGAGGACCAGCGCAGGCGCCTGCAGACGGTTAGAATTAATGATGATGGGCAGATGTCTGTCCAAGGTCGGGGCAAGGCAATTAGCAAGGAGGGTTATTAAAAATGTGCAAACATTGAGAAGAAGTGGCGAAACAGTGGTGGTAGTCATTGACGGTTTTTTGGTTAATGTAATTTAACTGTTAATCAGCAATGGTCAACAGGTTAAAAAAGCTGTTTAATTATTAACAGGTTTTAAATGTTCAATCGGTATTCGTTTAGCGTATAGCGTCAATTTAACTCAACGTTTTCAATCATTGTCAATTTTGTTGCAAAAAATTAATTTGACATACGATGTGCGGTATCGTTCGGAAGTTATTCGTTTCGCATACTAGTTAATTCTCTGAAATTAATAAAATTATAGTGAAATAATCCGTTTAACCGTTGACGTAAATTAACAGCATTAGCAGCATTTTATTCTCAACTAGTTTTATTTGGAACTGAATAAAATAATGACTATTGAACTAATGCTTCTTGTGCGTTGACGTAAATTAACAGCTAATAATAGGTCTTTACCTATGAAATTGCCGTTTTGTATGAAAAAATTTAAACGAATTTTTTTCATGTATTTTTTATTTGTATTAATCGAAGTAATCACCCATGCAATCAATGCATCTTTGCCATCGCAGTGGCAGTTTATTGATGCCCTTCTTAAAGAAATCAGCTGGACGGGAGGCAACAAATTCTTCAAAGGCATTTTGTACTGCCTCTCGGGTATTGAATTTTTTTCCCGCCAAGAAGTTATCCAAATTCTGGAAAAAGTAGTAGTCTGTAGGCGCAAGGTCTGGTGAGTAGGGCGGATGACGGAGAGCTTCCAACCCCAGTTCTTGCAACTTGGAGACCGTCTGCTGTGCAGTATGAGGTCGCGCGTTGTCGTGCAGGAGCAGCGGAGACGAGCGACTGACCAATGCTGGTTGGAGATGTGCCAGCTTCTCCATCATTGTGTTCAGTTCTTCACAGTACACATCTGCAGTAATGCTCACCCCGTTTGGTAAGAAGCTGTGATGAATCACACCGGCGCTAGACCACCAAACAGTGACCATCACTTTTCTAGGGGTAAGTTTTCGTTTAGGGCATTGTTTAGGTGCTGAACCAGGATCCAACCAACTTGCTGAGCGCTTGCGGTTATCAAACAGAATCCATTTTTCATCGCAGGTAACAATGCGGTTCAAAATTCCTTCATTTGTGTGTCTGTTGAGCAGTGCAAGGCACGTCTCGACGCGTACTTCGCGCTGACGATCATTGAGTTCGTGGGGCACCCATTTGTCAAGCTTTTTTACCTTGCCAATTTGACGCAAATGGACCAATATTGTTTTGACGCTAACGTCGAAAGCTGCTGCTAATTCAGCCGTAGATTGTGTATCATCAGCTTCCACAATCGCCTTTAATTCGTCATTGTCGACCAAAGTCTTCGGACGACCGCGAGGTTCATTTTTCAGGTCGAAATTTCCAGAACGGAAGCGAGCAAACCAATAACAGGTGGTGCGTTGGTTTGTAGTGTTAGCTCCGTAAACGTCGTTGATGTTGCGTGCCGCTTGTGCCGCGTTGCTGCCACGACGGTACTCATATTCCATAATTACTCGAATTTTTAACGTATCCATGATGACGAAAAAGATTGAAATGCGATGAAAATGTAACACTAATCAATAAACAAATGACTACTTTTGGAAAAAAAAATCCATGTTTTTAAAATAAAATTAATTTGAAATTAGAATTCTTACCCAAACAAAAATTATTTTGATTTGAAATGGCCAGTACTGCAAAACGGCAATTTCATAGGTAAAGACCTAATATTTTCAACCTGTTTTTTCATTGATGATTAACAGTTATCTCGTTGACGAATGAAAAGTCGTTAAAAAAAGAAACAGTTTATTGATTCAACGACCACGTCTACAGAGGTGGTCTAGTAGTAACGACCCCGACTTGTAAGTTGGAGGTCGTAGGTTTAAACCCAGACAGGTGCTTACAAAACACACTACTCACAAAACGGTGAAGGAAAATATCATGAGGAAACCGGCAAGTCCTAGGAACCAAACATTTCGAAAACATGTACAGTGCAGGTTGGTAGATGTTACTACCAACCCCCACTAGGCCGGCGTGGTGCAATACGGCCCATTCCCTCTCACGGAGAGGACGCCTGAATCCCAGCAGTGAGAATATTATAGGCTGATTATGCTGTATGCTGTGGAGAAGAATGGTGGAAATATCATCAGACCTACGACAAAGTTACGTTGAAATTCTATCAGCGATAACGATGATGGAGAAGTCAAAACTTTATAGGATATCGAAAAACTTATGTCAATCCGTTGGAAAACGTTCAAAAATAGCGTTTGTCTACCGTCGCCGTCAACGGGACGTCAACGAGATTATTCAAACTGAACGTGACGTATCATTCACGGACGTGCAGTGGACACTCGGCGATAGTAAATAAATGAATGTATCGCTACTCCGGCGCCGTGACGCCGTCATCTCGTTCTCGTTGACGTTCCGTTGCCGTGGCGATGGACAAACGGCCACAGAATACGAAACGCTTTGAAAATGATTGCCACTTGTCTAGGCACTGTGGTGACATTAGACAGAGCTAGATTAGTGTCTGGAGAATAATTTAAAACTTGACATACGATCTACAAGTTTGCACAGGTAACTACTTTCACAAAAGGTGTTCGGGAAAGTTAAATGAAAAGAATATCACTCAGTCCTAAGGAAATAAATAATTACTCTCTTCATCATAAATCAAGGGAGACTCTGGGCATCTTACGCCCAGAGTCTCCCTCCCAAGTCTGTTAATATACCTACGTTTTATATAGCATACGACTTCGTCTGCAATACAGGATGAAAAGTAGCCTATGTCCCAGGTCATACCACATAGATAATGGTCTATCTGTGCGCCAAATTTCATCTAAATCTGTTCAGCTGTTTTAACGTGAAAGCGTAACAAACAAGCTTACTACTGCATTTATAATATTCGTTAGGATGCTAATCGATATTTTATGCTTATGCACCCTTTCCTAATGTCTGCAGTCTACCTTCATACTTCGTCCCTATATGTCATAATGTCAAGAGACACGTAAACTTCAGTTATAAAGGTCTTATTGCCCATACAGAAGTGGTTTCCACGCATTAAACTTCAAAGTGAGCTCACTTCTTACTGGCGCCTGCAACTAAATTACAAAAAAAATATAATGGAACCACATGAAGGTGCAGACAGAAGGCTCAATGTCAAAACTTGTGAAGTAAATCTGTTCTGCACCCCAATTGTGTAACACACAGAATATGATTAATTTTGAAGGTTATTTTCGGGCATACATATGGGGGGTTCAATTTGTTGCATTCTGGCCCCCTTATCAGCTCCTGCCGGATATACGTCGAATTACAAGTAACCCTGTATAATCTTCCTCTGTATTTATCCGAGCATTTGTTCAAAGTGGATTTTCTATCCATTCCAACCTATTTGCATCACAGTACCTGCTTCACACTCAATGCCACAGTTTAGTAAACTACCAAATAGGGCTATAAAACAATTTGTGTACTAAAGTACGTGTGTCGCTTAGCCAATCAGGTGCGTCGTATGAATGCAAAGTGCAGTAAATGAAGAATTTAGGGCAGTTGTTTAGGTTCTTCTAATTGTTCGGACGTGATGGGAGTTCTTTGGGTATTACGTTGTGAGATTCGATGTACCTAATAGTCGGAGTACATGTGTTTTACTGCAGTACCGGAGTTTTGTGGTACATTAATGATAATTAATGTTTCCAATTCTGGGACACAGGCTTCTTCTCTTCGAGAGGCTGTAATCCACCATGCAGGCCAAGTCCGGGTTGGTAGGTGTCACATGTCTTCGAATTTCGGTCCTAGCACATGCCGATTTCCTCACAAAATTTTCTTGTACACTTTTACCTTTTTGCTGACTTAGGAACAGCAACAATTAGTGAAAACTAATATTTGCTGTTGCTAAACCAGCGTTTCACTCACAATACAATACACTATATTATTAAGGGCGAAACACACCAATGAAAATGAAAGCGATCAGTCCCCTCCAAACCGTGTTCAATAACTGACAGTGTCATCATTGTTGTTATTTAGATGTGCCGATCGCGTGTTCACGAAAATGATAAATAATCGAATGGCATAATCGGCCTAAACATTTCACTGTTGGGACACTGTAACAGAGAGTGGACCGTAATCCATCACGCGGGCCCAGTGCGAGATGGCAGATGTCACTTGTCTTCCATACTTAGTTCTAGGACATGTCGGTTTCCTCACGATGTTTTCCTTCACCGTTTTGAGAGCAGTGGTGACGGAATTATTTACACAGAGAAAAGCGCCTGTCTGGGTTCGAACCAACGACTTACAACTCGTAAGTCGGGCCCGCTGCCACTGGGCTAGCACTGCTCTTCAATGCTCTCATACTTACAAGTGGCCTTAATACCTACAAACATTTTCATAGGGAGTGCTTATAATCAGTCGCCTGATCAAAACTTCCAGATACCAACGAAGCTTTAATTCCCTAGTGTTTCAAAGTAACAGGACCAAGACCAGGTATTAGCATACCTTATTCAATTATGTGACAAGGAAGCCCCACTTGTGCCTAATACCGGCTTACTTAACTGCAGGTTTGAAGGGGGCTTAGCAACAGCGGTTTTGTTCACAAGACTTACTTAGCCCCCTTGACAACCGACCGTAACCGTAATACGACTTCTTTGATATAAAAGCTCCCTAAGGCTGTAATTGGATTTTTTTTCCAGGTTAAATAAAACTTAAACTACGAGTATAGGTAAATGAATTTACAGCCCTGTGTGACCTGAATAGACACTAAAATCACGCTTTTCTGTGCCTTAAGTAGTCAATATTTACACAGAAAAGCGTGACAAAAAATAGTATACAATACGTATGACTTATGTAGTGTACTATTGGATTACTTAAGTAGTTGTGTTAGTTGCTTCTGACAACTTAACTCTGATCTTATTTTGATAAAACTTGGCACGGAGATAGCCTGGAACCTGTGAAAGGACGTAGAGTACTTTCCATCCCATGAACTCGAGATACACTTTCGGCAAAATAACGTTTTCAAGATGGCAAACTCCACACATACAAACAAGCATACATGAAAGCACCACAATTCAATCCCCTGTCGTAACTCGTAAACCATGAATAAACTTTAAATATAAACCGGAGTGCATTCGCGCTCATAATTGTCCAATAACATTATAATAACGGTTATTACAACTTCAAAGTGTTTGTTATCGTTTATTCACGAGAACATAAATATCAGAGGTCGGAGGTGAACGAGACTTCGCTCCGTGCGACTGTACTCGCAAGTTAAATTATTGTAGTGCAGTCTGTTATACTTTTTTGTAGAAGTAAAGCCCTTCTGGAGAAGAACTACTACAATGCTTATTTCTGCCGCCGCAGGGTCAAATTAAATGAACTAGCGAAATTCCGCAGAATAGCTGGGTATCGGTATTTAAAAACGATGCAACAAAAATTAAATTAACGTTGTTTTTTATGATCAAGGACTGTTGGTGGTTACTTATAGTATTAATTGAAAAGATACTTTATTTTTGTATAATACCCAGAACGGCTGTACAGTTTTGTCAGCTAAATTAATTTGACCCTGGACGTTCCGGTTTGAAGGGAGGTGGCAGCCGGTAAAATTTTGCAGGTACATGAAACTGAATTTTAGCTTCGTCCCTGGGATGACAACGGTCCTGCAATGTCTCTGCTAGAATACGATACTTCGTTCTAAGACACAAATCGCAGACGTCACCCAAAAAGCAGCCAAGATCAAATGGGACTGGGCTGGTCACGTATGCCGCATGTCGGATGCATTGTAGGCTAAGACCACTACAGCATGGGTTGTTGAAAACGTCCAACGTGTTTGCTGAAGACCCAGGCGTAGATGGCGGGACGAACTTGATGATTACATGACGAATTGGTCTGTTTTGGCTTGAAATTGAGTCTGATTATAAATTGCAAATGTCCCTAAGCGTCCCATACTATATACTGGGCCGCTGGTTACTTGTCATCTAATAGCATATAAAGTAAACAGTTTAGAACGCGACTGTACTTTGATTTTTATAGCTTTGGACGGACTTGAACTTACATTACTTACGCAACTGTTAAGTAATGTCTAAAAGCCGGTTTTGATAAAAAAATGTTTTGTGAAGAATCATACGTAATGATGAATGAAATTGCTGCTTCTAATTTGAAGCGAGATAAAAAAGCGAATCGAATTTAATTATTCCGAGTGGTCTTGTGAATGGTCGAATGACTTCACAATTAGTTACGAGTAAATTTTGATTGCAATATGGTCCCTTCATCAATCATCTGAGGGCTATTTCTAGAATTAACTACCACCATGATAAATGTGGCGATACCAGGATCAGTCAGAGTCTATAAGATTGCAACGATTGTGATGAACTTTGCCATCTTTCACCGAAAGATGTCTTTCGCCACCGAACTGGCAATTCTATCGATGAACTCAGCCTGCCGCAGTCCACAGCTGGACATAGATCTCTCCCAAGCTGTCTCCAGTCTATCCAAGCCACTTTTAAATGGCAACTCTTTCAATTAATTATTCTGCCTGGCCCTTTTCCCAAGTATGTGGGGGTCGGCTTCCAGTCTTACCGGATATGGCTGACAACCAGTATTTTACATGGAGCGGTTGCCTACCTGACTTCCACAAACCAGTTACTGAGTAGCACAACTACCTCTTAGTAAGAGTGGTTTTCAGACTTTCAGGCTTCTGACAATCCGTAACGACTGTCAAACTCAAAGATCTACGAAACACACCGGGACAGGCTTAACGTACTTTCCCAGGCATAAAGGGATTTCGATAAGTGATGGCTCCATCCATAAACTGACCGCAGCAAGCGTAGCTTACTCTTCGATCGTCGTTGGCAACTCTTTACCAGCATTAAATCCTGCTATGACCTATCAGCTATGTACCAGTCTATCCGTTACAATACGACACCTAACACGTACTGCCAGCTATTCAAACGTCAATCGTCCGCACATACATTCAATATTCTATTACATTGTCTAACCTAGATACTGTGGCTAAGTAGATGGCGCCTGCGCCGGCGACGGTTTGAAAGCGTATCGCTAATAGATTCATTAGCCTAGTGAGTGGTTTCTTCCTGAGTTTTTGCTGGTCAGTGCCAGGTTTGGCGGAGAACGGTCGCAGTGGTGAGAAGGAATTTAGTTCAAGATTAGAAATGGAATGTTCTGGATCTGTTATTAGTTATAAAGTCAAAGCATTCACATCAAGAAACTCTACTGAAATAGGTACGACAATTTGCCTCTCTGGCGTGTAATAAAAAGATCGTGGAGTCAAGTTCAGCGGATTGGCAGAACCGTTGTCTGCTAATAATAAATAAACATCCACACATGCATTACCTACGTAGCCAAAATCTTCACGACAATATGAAAAAATTAAAACCGGTTTAACAATATTGTCTAATTAGCATTAGGGATTGCTCAGTAGAAAGTGTTTACCCTGATGTTATATTCAGGAGTCAGAATATTTTTCATTATGAGAAATCACCCTATAGAAACCAGTTAGTAATTTACTTTAATTACGTAATACGAATATTAAAGCCACAGCTGTGTGAAAATGGAGAAACTTTCAAGCTGCTGTGGTATTGTTATGGAGAAATGGCAATAAATGTAGCAGTTTGCACTGTCTACAGTTAGTGCAGAAGTTATACTCTTCACGAAAATAATCGTAGGTACAAAGAACGAGGAAAGTGTGTGGACCTTGTTAGAAATGTAAACGGAATGCAAGTGTCTCCTGTCAGGTTTTGTTTGTCGTCTCTCTCTCTTGCACTGTAAACTGTCATGTCGTGTACTGTGTGTTCTAGTTTCCGCCAGTTGGACCTGACGGTCCATGATGACGATGATTATTGCATTGACACAACGAAAAGTTCATTAATTCCATGAAAAATTCAAAAATTATTCATGACTAGCTGACCCAGCGAACTTCGTACCGCCTATAAAAGTTGCCTAAACTTTTTGTGAGACTAAAAAACATTTTTTTTCTTTATATTTTCTCACCGTTTAAACCTTCCATGGACTGCCACAAATATTTCCAAACCAAAATTAACCAAATCGGTCCAGTCTCGAGTTTTAGCGAGACTAACGGACAATAATTCATTTTTATATACATAGATATCTTCTCAAATATGTTTTTACGTCATCACATTATCACCAAACTACTTCATGGCATCCTGATTCATATTCCCACATTACATATCAATAAAATTAGAAAATTAAGTTTCTTATCCCCAGTCATTTGTTTCTTTTCCTGAAGTTTGACTTCTGCTTCTTACTCCATGGTGTCCACAGCAGCTTTCGATCGTTTTTTATGGTGTATTAGGGCATTTGGCACGTGCAAGATCATGGCAGGCCGTTAGAGCGCTCGGATTTGCGCTTTCTAATCATATCTGCTCAATATTGAGTCTTAGGCAGGAGCTGGCGCCATTTGTAGAGGACAGTGCATTTTAACGGTTTGATATCTTGTCGGATTACTATTAGTAGATAATCGTGAGTGTTTTTTTATTTTATTACATGACGCCTATAATCCCCGCAGTGTTAGGCAGAGGTGTAGGTACTTATAGTGCACCCACATTTCGCCAGTTATGTTAAAGTACCATGTCGTAAACATCTACCCTCTTAGTCAACAGATCTTTAAACATCAAAAATGTATGGTTCGGGTAAAACCAGGATAATTGCCCTAGGGGTATAGTTGCCCCGATTATAATTACTTTAGTTTCGCGAATGAATCGCATACTATTTTATTAACCTATCGAAAGACTCTATAACTATCACTAAGTGGACCGTGTCGCATGTCTCTGTGCGATTGCATGGGAAAACAAAATACGATCAAAGTTTTTGCGCGATAGATGTCCTGTTTCTGGGCGGGGCATCTATCCTAAACGTAATTTATATGGATTAGGCAACTATCCCCTATGCGGAATAGTTGACACAAAAAATAGAGGTACGCAAAAATCGCTAATACTCTGGAAATATTAAAGATAATATTTGTTACTTTTTATAAATTTGTCGTTAAAAAACCAAAGTATCGGCCAGTTTTACATATAAAGTATATTGCTTTTTAATATTGAGAGATATAGAGTGATTTGCAAAAGTGTGGCAACTAGCCGAGTTTTACCCTAAACAGTCTTTAATCACTACATAACTTTAAGTAATGTTTATAAATAAGAGGGCCAGTTTCCGAGCTGCTGCTGAAAAATTCCAGATGGAAAACCCAATAATACTTTGCCCGACTCGGGTATCGAACCCGGACCTCTTGCTCTTGCTCTTGCAGTAGCGCTTGTAAACACTAGACCAACGAGGCAGTCTGTAGTATTATTGTGAAAAAATAGCTTTTGTTTTGTTACCTAAAGCTTAGTTATGCTGTATGTAACCACTGTCATCTATTTAAGGGGTTCATAGAATCATCCAAATAAAGTCAAAACATAATTTAATCTTCATATTCTCGATAAAAGGGAAGTCTTCCAAAATTCCAAGAACTCTTTAAATATCATTCTCATTCATAGAAATTCAACTTCCATGGACGCTGTAAATCTCACCTGCCACTATTATATCCTTTTTAACAACAAATAGCCATCAATATAGAACAGGATCAAGCGGTTTCATATTTTTTATAGCCCATTTGTTGACCAAGTCAGGCATCCCTTTCGTTTTTGGTTTGAGGTTTTTTTTAAAAAAAAACTATTTCCCGTCCTGGTCTCCGAAATATCTAAAACTTCGAAAAACATACCTAATTCAACGTTCTCCACTATTTCATTTATAAGAACCATTAACATTTAAGTAGTGACTAAAATAAGCACACCATCAATCGTAACCGTTAAACAAATTGCTTGCAAAAACTGCGCAGGATTAACATTAACATTGAATGGAAGACATTTGTTATAACGGTTCCCTACAACTTATCTATTCATAATACTGTGTTACAATAACATTGCCTAGTTATTTGACCGAGTCATCTCTTTAAACTAGCAGTGTCTGTGGTCTGCCTGTATATGTAATTATTTATCTCTCGTTTTTGCCCGCGATTTCGCCCACGTGGTGGTCGGAATATATCCCACGGGAACGTATAATCGGGATAAAAAGTATCCTATGTGTTATTCCAGGTTACAAACACTTATTTATTTATTATTATTTATTTAAAATTTCGTACATAACACCCTAACAGCTATGCGCCAATGCGATGTTACTACTATAAACAAAAGTTTCAAAAGTCATCTATCTTACTTACGTTAATGAACAAAATGAACATGAAAACAACACAACATTAAATATTTTCAATGCACTTCAGTGCTACTCACCAGCATCAACAGTCAGCAGTGAGGAGGGGTGGTCCAGTAGTTGGTAGCAGGCCCGATTTACTATTTTTACGTCGTGGATCCGAACCCTGGCAGGCGCTTAAACTACTTTGTGTAATTTATTTCATCACCACTGCTCTTAGAAAGAATACCCTACCCCAGTGGTTAAGGCCATCATTTTTTAGATAAAAATCGAATGTTTTCCATAATCATGCCTTTTGAAGCTTATCTCAATAACTTAATAAACTTCAAGTACAAAATTAATTTGTCATACAAATAATTCCATCTTTAATTCATTGATCCTTCCAGGTCATTCAAATGTATTCACATTTCACGCCAGCTTATTTGCGTAGGCCCTTCTAGTAATCCTTGAAAACACGAATTAGAAATAAGTAGGCCAAAAGTGCCATAGGTGCAACGTCAATTGCTAGGTAACCGCTGATACCTAAGCCACAGAGTAGTGCAGAAGGTGGGTTTCATACAACGAGCGAAAACAGGCCCACGCACACATAGACGCGTACGTGCGGCGATCTCAAACAAATGCCAGTCGCGAGTGCGCTTGCACTCGCTGTGCGTGTAGCGTTTCTATGTGTGCGTTCCTTTTCGCTCTTTGTATGGAACTGACCTTCTGAACCTATAAATTTTGTGCCCAAGCATTAACATAAGAATGTGAACCCACGCCTGGCGCCAATGTTGGGAAGTTGGAGAGCTGGGGCCAACATTTGAATCTATGCCAGGATTAAAGACGAGACAATTTATATACATAGTAAAGTGTGCAAATTGTTTGGATGCATAAGTTGGGATTTAAGTGCAGTTTCTGTTTGGTATGGGCAATAGAATTAAACATGATCTTAGTAGTATTCAAGACGTAATAAGAGCTGTCAAAGAAACTTTGAATTTAAATTAATGTATTTTTTGCATGTTATAAATGAAAGTCGCTTTTCCTGTCTGTCTGTGTGACTGCATTGTTCTTCTAAACTGCTCAACGGGTTTTGATGCAGTTTGCACCATCGTTTAGAGAATTTATTCCGGGAGATTTATGTGTATGATACATTAATATTAAAATTGCATATACAGGCTGATTTTTTAGTCTCCGTCCAAATTTTTCAGGGTGATAGTACCCGTGAAATTGAACAAATTTCTCCAAGGAACATGGGTCGAAATATGAAAAAAAAAATCGACCTCCCATGCAAAATCAATAGTTAGCTGGTCGATTTTGTATGGGAGGTCCGATTTTTTTTTCATATTTCGACCCATGTTCCTTGGAGAAAGTTGTTCAATTTCACGGGTACTATCACCCTGAAAAATTTGGACGGTGACTAAAAAATAATTCTGTATAATAAGAAATGTTGATGTTTTGTCAAGTTGTTCAAACCGTGCGAAGCAGGGTCGGGTGGCTAGTTTTATAATTTTGTCTTGATGCACGAGTTAAGGCTCCCGCAGACAGGCGTGTCATGATGCGATGGCGCGGCGGTGAGACGCGACTCTAATAGAATAATTTCTATGAAAACTTCATGGAAATCGATCAACTAGAGTTGCGTCGCGGCGAGCTTTTATGATAGGGGTTTTAAAAATACACTAGTTATTTATTTATTATTCATTTAAACTTTATAAACAAGTACTAAAGACTGTACTAAGGCGGACTTCATTCCTGATGCATTTTCTACCAGACAACCTTAGGGTGATGCAGAGAAAAAAAAATGTTTTATAATTAGTTACTTTAATGTTGTAAGTAGGTGTTTTATTTCAATTAATAATGTCTGGCTAACTATCCCTAGTGTACTCATTCATAAATTAATGGGATTTATTATTATTGCCAACATAATTGGTTAAATAATTAAATTATCTAAGCAATAGTTTATTGCTTTGCAATCAATTTAACTACCTATAACTAATTATGCGATCGCTAATGCGTAGTTTATGCCTTTATCGTAATTTATTCAAGACATAAATAAATTAATCTATCACAATGGAAGAAAACTATACTCAGTCACTTTCAGAATTAAAACCATTTACCTTAAATCAATAAAGGTGAACAAAGTTTTTTTTTTATTAGGCTTTGAATCTGCACTTTTTGAAGTCTCCCAAAACGCCCGCTCTTCACCACTTCCTAATTTCCTAGTGGTTGAGCTGGGAAGAAGTGACGTAATAAACTCCCCAGCAACAGGCTTAGCGTGACGCTTTTTATTTCTATTCTACTGTAGAATAAAAATTGCTTGTCTACATTTCTCGGTACAAAACTGTCAATCGTCTACACGGAAACGTTATTTTTGTCTACTCTTCCATCGACAAAACGCTTTTCTACGGTTCTCGTGCTAAGCCTACTGGACAGATGTCTCTTCAGTTAGAAGAACAACTTAATAATCAAAATGCATAAAAGAGGTAGAATAGGTATTTAAAGATAACAATAAAATAAACTCAAACAATCCTACTTTTCCTACTGGAAAAGTTTATGTTTAGATGTTTGGATGTGTTACTTAATCACGCAAAAACAGCTTAGCGGACCTGGATGAAATTTGGCACACAGATAGTTTATAACCTAGAATAATATACAGGATACTTTTCATCCCGGTAGTACGTTCCCGGGGGATAACTTTCGACCTACACGCGGGCGTAGCCGCTGCAGAAGCTAGTCATAAATAAAACGAAAATCTCATAATTTTCTAAACAATAAAACCCTGATTAAAAGTAACATAACTTTCCTACTTAAAACACATTCCTATGCCCATCTCATAATTACTCAGCCATGTTTGACCAAATGTTGGCCCTAACTGACAGTTATACGAGTTACCACTAAATTAACATTAAAGGCTGAACACAAAGATTGGCTCGATATCGAAGGTAATAAAACACTTGTGTTGTCCGAGAAATTTGCGAAACTTCACCATTGGAATATTAATTTTCCATTGGCTAGCATTGCTGGTGTTTTATAGCAAATTATGTCAAAGTCAAATGACTCTATGTTTGCCAAAGACTACTACAACCCTGTAAGTGTCTGGGAAAACTATATATTTATTTTACCATGCTTTTCTCTGCCAATTTCTAGTGGTTAAGTTGACATGTTCATTGAGGAGAGAAAACGTCTCTGATTCCCTTTCCTACAAGTTAGAATAAAGTTACATTGGATTTATAGCAATGTTTGACCCAACGTTGGACATAATAGAGATAGGCTACCTGTCAATTCACCATTCAATGTTATTTTATAAAACTATAATAACTTTAAAAGGCGAATTGACAGCTACATCCTAATATCTATTTATTGATTTCACTGTTGCCGCCGTCGATTTGAACGCTGCGCGTGATTAAATACCATTAATAACATTATATGACACCACTTCCTCCAAAACCGGCGCAGGAGCAAATCAAAGATAATACTGCTTAGTTCCGTGATTACGATAGACGAAGATACTGATCTTTCAGTCTAGTTTTGGATTCCTATAGCCCACAAACTCATGCCTTCTACAAACAGCGGTAGGCAGAAACTCTGTACAGAAAGCCACCTGCTACAAGCTTTACATACTCCTTTTGCTTCATTTAGGTTCATACATCTGCACCCTAATTGCGTAACACGCGATTAATCATAATCGGTTTCATTTTGACAGTTCAACAATATTCATTGCGTTATTTACGTTGTTGAGCAGACACTTTTCGAACATATGAAGCAATGGTTTAGCCATCTGTTTTAAACGAAACAGATTATGATTAATCGTGAGTTACGCAATTAGGGTGCTGGTTGTACATGTACGCCGGTTGTGAGCGCACACCTGACCTTTCAGAAAAACACAAATAACATCACGCCTTGTTTCCCCGAAGGGTTGGGCACAGGTGTACCTTAGCACACCCACATTTCGCCAGTTATGTTTAAGACCCATGTAATAGGGGGCGAGCCTATTGCCATCAACCGGGCACAAATCGAGACTCCGGGCTGCTACTGACAAATTCCAGATAGAAAAACCCAATAATACTTTGCCCGACCTGGAAATCGAACCCATATGTAACGTCAAGACTTTTATAAAATGGATGTCTGAGAAACATCACAATTTAATTAGAAATTAATTGTATTTTAACTAGCATTTAGTGTTACAAAACATTTATTTGTAAAATCCGCCATTACCAATATCTGTTTTATTGATTCCCATCGGTGACTTCAAAGTGTAATCAATAACCAATAAAAAATCAACAGATCTTAAAATATTACTACTCGCATACACAGAACCAGTACAAAACAGTTAGAATATTTTTATTATTCATCTAACAAACGTAATTAAGGCATGCGTTTGCGCAGCTCAAAGTCAATGACAGTTTGACAGCGCTCCGAATATGGCTCTGACGGCTACTGTCAACCGATCCCCGGCAATAGGGCTGTCAAATTTAAAATATTCTTTTTTGTGTGTGACAAGATGGATGACAGAAAAAAATGTTTCTTTTATAATGGTATTTGGATGTTACGCTAAAAAGAAAAACAAATGTTAATTGATGTGTTATTTTGGAGAAAAATAAAAAACGTGGATTTCAAAGTTGTTTAAAAATTCTTCTTGTCTCAAGTTAAAATTACGTTTGTTCCTTTATTCCTACTTTGCACTAGAAGCCTTTGCAGGTACTCCTTGATTAATACCAATATCTTATTTTATCTTGATCCCCATGGTAATATCTGGATAAAAAGTATCCCAAACCAGGTCATGATCATCATCGAGGACATAACAGATTTACACATGGACGTTACTTATGTGCCAAATATCATCCAAATCCGTTCAGCCTGTTTTAGCGAGAAAGAGTATCAATTAAATACACCAAAAAACAAGTTTAGATATTATATTGTAGGTTCTTAGATCGGTTCGCCCCTATAACATGGAACTTAAACGTAACTGGCAAAATGTGGATGTACTAGGTACTTACCACCAGTACACGTCTGCTTATCTCTTGAAGAAAATAGGCTTGATGCTGTGTTATGTATTTGTTGTTATCGGGTTTTCCATGAAATAATTAAGGACAATTAATGAAAAATAACGAACAACGGGGAAATTGTGTAGCACACGTAAGATACGATGGCTTTCGTTTTGACAGTTCAACAACATTCATTGCGTGTTTGACGTTGTTAATGCAGACAAATTGTTCGAACATATACCTAAAGCAATGGATTAGCAATATCCTTCAAAATTATTCAGATTGTGATTGATAGTATGCTACGCAATTAGGATGCTGAATGCTATGTTCCTTTTTGCCTAAAATAAACCCCATTTCAGTCTACTGTTTTCCTTACAGCCTGAAATAATCAGTAGGTACTATCTGACCACATTCAGCGCACGCGCAGCTGAACAAAAATGTGTTTCTTATCTATACGATTTCCCCATGTTCCCGCGACTCCTTTTTTGTAGAATATAATAAGTGTGCAAATTACTGATATAATAATAACAATAGTCTACCTATTATTTATTAAGTATGCTCACTTTTTCCCCGCATTTAAGGAAATTCCTGGATTTTAATTAAATATGTTATCGCTTGCGGTTTTCCTATATAATTAACAATTTGTTACTGTTTTGGACAAATGCTTAGTTTGTATTATAATAAATACCTATTAGGTTTAAGTTCTTCTTAGTAACAAGATCCAAGTCCAAGTCCATAATTTGAGGAAACATTTAATTATAATTGTTTATTAAACAGAGAGGACTCAATTATTTTTTTCTGGGAATTTATTAATTGATCTAGCTTTTACCAGCGGCTTCGCCCGCGTGGAGTCCCGGGATAAAAAGCATCCTATGTATTAATCCAGGCTATCTCTATCTGTGTGGCAAATTTCATACAAATCCGTTCAGCCGTTTTTGCGTGATTGAGTAACAAACATTCAAACTTTCACATTTATAATATTAGCAGGATTTACTGTATTTATTTTGCGGACCATACAGAATTCCTGCTTACTATAACCTGATTTTTACTGTACACCTGTCAACGTCAAAATATTGACATGATGACTGCATTGGTAGCGTCAGCAACAGTATTTTAAACGAAAATAACAATGCAAACGACACGGAAGTGCAGACCGTATGCGTCAGCGGTGAGGTAGGAAGGGAAGCGGGCAGGAGAATTCAATCTTGCCCATTTTTTGACTTTGACAACCCCATAGTATTATAAGAACCGGGTTACACAGGATAAGTTTTTATCCAGTGTGCAAACTGTAACCATTAGTAGCTTTGTATCAAGCAGTTTTTCATAATTACAGTTTGCGCACTAAATAAAAACTTTTCCTGTATACATTTTACTTTATAGAAAGATAAACAATAATTATTAAATACTGCTTGATACGATGCTAAATCTAATGAAGGTAAGTGCACTGTTAGTTACCTCGACATCAACTGTCAGCCCAATAAACGGACATAGGCGCCACAGAACGTAATTCCATCAACATCAAACAAAGGATTAACCTCATTGACGCGACGTTGATTTTCATTAAATTCAATCACGATTCAGACATCGAGCTCGCCAACCCTACCGTTACGCCCATACCTGTTAGCGAATCGCAAATTATCGATACACCTACCGATTGTTATTCTATAATGACCTCACAGCGATGACCGAAGAATAAATATTTTTAATGGACATTATTACATCTAGACAATAGCCCCTTAGTCATTAAACTATTATCTAAAGCCCCCGTTATAATTGGTCTCGTTAAACGATGATTAATTATAACTCTAACCACGTACGCTATAAAACACCGGTGTCTTCGTTTATGGGGTAGGCTGTGGCTTTAAGAAATACGTGGTCTGCTGATATTCAATTGCTTAGCAATAGGCCTATAGGAACCTATTTACCTTCCTATGATTTATTTTATGATTTATAGTAACGCAGGCCATTGTGCGTCATTCAATAAAAAAGTTGACCAAAAATAGACATATCAATTCTATTTAATAGACTCCGGTACAGAAATAGATGGATACGAAACCATAAATAAGGCCGAGTGTACCATATAGAGTTAAACAATGATTTAATCTGCTGGTTTCGATTAGCGTCAACAACAGACTTAAATGTTATAAACTAGGTTATTGACACTGGTCTAGTCAGTTTGTTTTGTGCCTAAGCTTGATTTATTTATGTCGAAGTGATTTGTTGCCTTTATTATGACCACTTCAGTAGTTTTATGCCATTCAGGTTTGAAACGGATCCATTGGTTGTGGTATAATTAGGTTCAATACGGCAAGATTAGAATCAGTGGTTCTATTGCTGCACATTTAATAGCAAAGCATATAATTTAACTTGCTTGTATTTCAATCAAAATACCTATTTAATGCATACCTACAGGAAGTCGAGAATTTAATGTTTATTAATCTATGAATATTAAAATTCTAAGATAAGGTTCTAGCTTGAGGGATATGCTTTCATGCCAACCATATTTTTAGACGCGTCCGTGCCATCTTTTAAAGTTTAGCTATTTGTGTTAACTGGACTTAACGTTTGAAGAGTTAATCTGGGTTTATGACGGGCCGCGACGAATTCGTTTGTTATAGTGTAACCCACCCAATGTTGCCAGCACTTAATATTGTCAAAAGCAACTTTTGTTAACTACAAGCTTTAAAGCTTAAGAATAACAGTACTTTATAGATTCCTAGACAATATAGGTTTTAAACGTTGAGTCTTTTCTTCCAATGATAGTTAATTGCAGGCTCTTACTGTCTCGCTGTAGAACAAAGGCCTCTTCTGATACAGAGAAGGTACAAGCATTGCTCACCACGCTTGCTGAAGACGGGTTGGCGATTTCAAACCATAGCCAAAGTATCTTCCATAGATAGCGTGGCAATCTGTTACTTTGTCTGACATCTTTGAAGACTGCCATAGCTACCAAAAGCTGGCACTATTAATCAGCCGTTACCTACATAAACAATATATTATGCCAAAAAAGTTGACTACGAGTATTACCTTAGTTCCGTCTTCACTGTTAAAACTGGCTGCGCTCTATGCTCGAGGCTCAATTTCTTTGACAGGTTATAAAACATGTCAATAGATTTGACAGGTTATAAAAACATGAAGTTATTTGGTTACTGCCTCTAGTCTGACGTATGTCACAGTCATCTTAACTTATATTGTATTGTAAAGAGGTAACATTTTTTGAATGTCTGTAAAGGGTAATCTTTCGAAAATTATTGATCCAATTTAAAACATCAATTCACCAAAAAATAAATAAATCATTTATTTCAAGTAACATAAGACTCATAATAAGACACGAACATAACAATAGGACAAGAAGACACAGTCACATTGATTAAAATTACAATTCAATCCACATTTGATACATTTAAATATAAAATTTGAATAAAATGAGCGTAATAAATAACAATTGGTATATTCATAAACGATGATTAAAGTTAAATGATGTTTAAACGTCAAACATGTATAGTTAAACAGACGCTAATCATCACTTAACTTTAAGCAACGTTTATGAATAAGGGGGGCATGTTTCAAACTGCGCGTGCTACGTGTCGCTTAGAACAATGAATCACTATAGCACAATCGAGCCTTTCCGCGAGCGCGGTTAGCATGCTGTTGGGGCGACACTATTCACGAGTGTCATAGGAAGTATCCTATGACACCTATTTTCTAGAAAAACGCACGTCCTCTAGAAAATAGGAATCTCCATGCGGTTGAAGCTGCAGTTGCGAGGTCGTCCACCCACCTGGCTATTAGTCTGCCAACGCTCTTACCGTTTCTAGATAACCATTCCGTTTGGACTCTGCTCCACTTGCCAACACCACGGCTATCCAAATATCCTGCTCACCTAAATACGATTGTCTATTTTTTCTCTTCTTAGCGTATCGATGGCAAAAAGTTAAAACATCTTAGCCCAAAATTGGCTCCGCGAACTTCGCTCACTAACGCAGACATAAGGTCATTAAATCCAATGGTGACAGGGCATGCAGCGCAGGATGGAAGGTGGGCCATTGTCTGTGGGGAGGAGCTGCCTACGCACTTGAGATCTGAGCGTCCATGAACACCGTCTAATCCTTAATATCTGTCTTTCTATGATAATATTTTAAATTATTGTCGTTTTGAACTGTTCTAATGATGCTGTCATCTTTGTTACAGACGGCATCGGAGCAGCGAGCGTCCGCCCCTGAGGAGATGCAGGCGAGGCACAGCATACTGTGGCACCTGCTTATTGACCTGCCTATATTGTTGTTGGGTAAGTGTTTAAATGCAATTGATCTTACTGTACCTCCTTGGCGATGAATACAACACGTCGGGATTTAAAAAAGTTCCAGTTTGAGGTTGTGATCACATTTCCACCGCAAAACCGTAATTGCGAAACCGCAGTAGGTCCGCCATGACTTTTCCGTTGTACGACAAGCGAAACAGAAGCGAAACTGCCTGTTCTAACGCATAGATTTGATTATGATCCTATCTCTTTCCTGCAAGATTTCGCTGATCTGCTTGGAAGCATCTGTACATCTCCGCGTTATGTTGTGAGACATAAGTTTAGGCATTAATTACACCGCAAAACTTCTGCTCTAATCATCTCCTCCTCCGAAGAAGTCCAACTGCTGGACATAATTATATAAGTTACTCCTAGTATTGCCACAACGAGTGATCCTGGCGATGTGGCAAAATAACCATGAACTCAACATAATGCAATGCATCATCAGATCAAGTGCAATAAACGTTAATCAAAATAATAATTGCAAACAAACGCTACATTGAATGTGATTATTACTGTGCATCGCTCACGGCTCATTAGTTGATCATAATATTACGTAGGTATGTATTTATAATCTTCGTCTAGATTTTTCTATAGATCAGGATTTTAAAGTATTTTAGTGCTATCAAATTCGGTCCACAGGTTAACGAGATTAGTTTAAGGGTCAGAACTAAAATCCTACTATACAAAAAAATCAGCTGTTCCTACACTTTGACCGTGTAGGCTGTAGATATTGCACTTTTCTATGAAACAGCTGATATTTTTTGTATAACCGACGAAAAATTTCTATGCTAGGGTCTAGAATGGTAAAATCAATGAATAATATATTTTTTTCATTGATTTTACGTTTTATAAACGAAACCAAACCACTATAAAGGTATTTGCCCTTACAGCCTGGGGCCCAAGTCTGCTATTTTTATAAATTCGCCATTCCAACACGATCCCATTGTCATTCATTTGTCATTTTGCTAAAAGTTCGTAATCTGCTAAATTCATAATGGTCGATCATTGGTCGGTCAATGGTCTCGTACAGGAATTGTGTCATAATGGCATTTTCGTATTGCCATTATTATAAAACTCGTTGGTAGAAATGTTTTTCGAAAAACTACTACTAAATTTGAGCATTTATTCATGTCAGATTTCATTTATATATATTTTTACATTTTATTTATTAGTGTTATAAGCAATCTAAAGTAATAGGAAGTTCGTAAATTAAGTCAGTCATTCATTTGTCATGATGTACGAGATTACCAATAAATGCCATTTCTTTCAATGGAGTGTCAGTGGCTGACCATTGGAATGTCATAATGACGCCATTTCATTAGTAGATTACCAAACTTGTCAAAATCAACAATTATGAAATCAATGATAGACCATTCTGACACTATTGTAATAGCAGACTTGAGGCCCTGTATACGTGTTACGGTCGCGAATGATATTTTGTTTAACATACATAAACTGATCTGTAAATTGAAAAAAAAAGACGTAAAAAAATATGAATTACACTTCTCTCTATTTCAATATTACCAACAGTCACTTTCTCGGTTCTCAACATCTCTATAATTTAATCATTTTAAAATAATGATGCTTTAAGGAAAATTATTTCATACCTGGTTGTAAAAGGTGCAGTTTTACCTGGTTATGGACCGTTTCCTTATCATAGCGATTTTATTATTTTATGACTGCTATGTCTTACGGTATTAAAGTTACCGTTCAGGATAATAAACAGTGTATATGGTCTGTGGCCACTACCGAGCATCGACCATATATACAAGTAGCAGTGCATCGTAGATTGTCTTTACTTTCCAGAAGACTTTTCGACATTAAAATGAAGAGTTTGTGAGGAAATCTTATATCTCGTATTAATGCTTTTTATTTTAACCATCAAGGAATATCTTATTCGACCCAAAAGTGTCAACTGCTAAGATACTATGTTATGAAAAAGTAATTCAATGGGGTTAAATGAACTTAGACGGGGTTTGAATTGAGGATTTCAATTACTATCTATAATTCTGTAAACCCTTATTTGTTACAGTCTCGAATCATGTTTTAATCTATAAAGGGTTTTTTTTTTGGTGGGAAATCATCAAGTAACTTCTCCCGCTCTGGGTGGAGCAGTAGGGCGTGTCAGACTTTTACTGACTAAAACCCACCCGTGTTCTCTCAGTTGTCTGTGTGCCAGGGGCCGTGATATCTCTTTCTAACAACCCGCACCCCTGGCAGATCTATATAGGGTGACTAGTAATTAGTGACCGATATGTAAACACATGATTGTATTCATCTATCAAACAACTTTCCCAAAGAAACGATTTTTTTTAAATCTATCTTGTTGACCCCAATTTTATTACCTCAATAGAATATTGAGTACCTAACAAGAATAATACACCATCAGCTGTAATTTAATTTAGTTACCTACAAACAAAACAAATCACTTTTTAAATCGTTGTGTGTTGTAGGTATGTGTGTATGTGAAATTACAAACAAATTGCATTGGATTATCTGGAAAATAAACTATTTTTATTATTCACTAGCTTTTTCCAGCGGTTTCGCCCCGTGGAGATCAGAAATAATTTCACGGGAACATACTAACGACATGAAAAGTATTCCATATGTTAATTCAGGTAATGAACTATTTGTGTGCTAAATCCGTTCGGCCGTTTTTGCGTAACAAACATCCAATCATACAAACTTTCAAATGAGTAATATAATTAGCATTCTACACCCAAGGAATGCCTCAAGGTTCCCTATAAAATTAATTAAGTCTTTGATACACATCAACACCTGTCCAGATAATTCATAGGTACTATAAATAGGTAACTAAACGATCTCCATTCTGTCTACCAAGTCGGTTAAATTAGTCATATCAGCGTTCCATGTTCTGTAATGGACGTCTACAGTTATTTATGTCAAGCAAACGACACTTTAACTTCCTTGTAACTAATTATACACCTTAAAATGTTAGCAGGTAACTCTAGGCCTATCTGACTTAATGGCCGCATACATTAGGCCACCCTGTTGATTGTAATATGAAAGACTAGTCGGAAATTATCCCGCGGGAACGTACTACCGGGATAATAAGTATCCTATGTGTTAATCTAGGTTACAATCTATCTGTGTGCCAAATTTCATCCAAATCCGTTCAGCTGTTTTTACGTGAAAGAGTAACAAACATCCATCCATCCATACTTACAAACTTTCGCGTTTATAAGATTAGTAGGATTATGTATACAAGGATACTTTTTTTTTTGGATGGGAAATCATCAAATAACTTCTACCGCTCTGGGTGGAGCGGGAGGGCGTGTCAGACTTTTACTGACTAAAACCCACCCGTGTTCCCTCAGTTGCCTGTGTGCCAGGGGCCGCGGTATCTCTTTCGAACAACCCGCACCCCTGGCAGGCATCGGCCCTTGCTGACCCCACCATTTGGTGCTGACATCTCTTTGAGGCGCGCGTGGAACACAACGCGCCGTCAACCCTGGCTTGGTCCTTACCGAACAGCGAGCTACCGATTACTCGCCGTCCGCAAGCCCGCGCCTACGGTGGCCGGGAATCAGCCTGGGATTCCCGACGCCCAGGGCGACTCCCGCGGTGACTACGGCCGTGAGGGCGCATATACTGCATCTCCCTCACGTGCGCCGCCTCCCTCTTCGCGAGCATTACTGCTTCGCAGAAGGAGGTGACGGCTAACCATTCACTTTCGCTCCGTACCATGGCCTGCACCAGGGCCGGACGCGAGAGATCGCCGCCGGCAATGGCCTCCACGAGGACACGCCGGTGCTCCGCCCAAGCCGGGCAGACCGCCACCGTATGCTCCACCGTGTCCTCAGGGCGATCTTCGCAATGTACAAGGATACTTTACTTCGTCAAATGAGGTGTGCACAGTATATACAGTCTTCTTTCCTTCTTGAAAGCAGTGGTAGCCGAGTGGTAACTGCCGCGACTTACGAGTAGTTGGTTCTAACCCAGACAGGCGGTTTACTTTGTGTAAATAATTTCATCACCACTGCTCTAAAACAGTGAAGGAAAACATCGTGAGGAAAGAAAAACATGAAATGTGACATCGATCAACCCGCTCTGGCCCCGCGTGGTGGATTCCACTCCCTCTCACCGAGAGGAGGCCTGTGTCCCAGCAATGGGAACATCATAGGCTGATTATGCTGTATCGGTTGCGATAACGGTGACCCTCAAAAAACTATTCCTTGCGCGTGCTTTTACCGAAAGTATTTCTAGCGATCCCGAGACATCTGCGCGTGAATTGGAGCTAAGCTAAAGTGGGAAGATTTATTGGTTTTTAAGGACGCTGACTTATGGCTAGATTAAAGACAGGTTATGGAATGTTTGTAAATAAATCCATCTATGTAAAAATAGCTCTGAAAGTTTTTTTTTGGCTTTCAAAGAATGGTGTCCCGGCCATTATGTAAACTCACTCTGACAGAATGGATTCTAAAGTGTTGTTTTTATAGCATTAAGGATTATATGGAACATACAAATTTAAAGTTAGTGTAATAAAATGATTATAAACAATATCTATAAATTTTAATAATTCAATAGAAATATAAATTGTGATAATTATATTAATGTAAACTTAGTTAAAAGCACGCTTGCTTGCAGGCAGAATACAATTACACTTAGGTTATAATATCTCACCTTCAGCAACAATGTATTTCTTGCAAATAAACATTTGATTTGATTTGATTTGAGATAAATTTTCTGATTATAAATAATTCCGGCACACATCAGCTAAACAAGATTGCCGGAAATAGCTGAAAAACTAGTTCTACTAAATTGTTCAATTTAATTTTAAAAGTTGAAACTAAATTGTTGTAAAAATTTGACATGCTCTACATGCAGACAAAATTACATATTTTCTAAATCATTATAGTGCACTGTACGTAAAAATTATAGGTTTACTAACTTTCAATTAATCATAAAACCTAGTTCACAATCCCAACAAACATTTTCAATTGATAAAGCCTAGTTCTCACGTCTCTATAACATCGGACTAACGGGTCAGCGTGTTGTGGGAACCACTTTTTGTCCGACTGTCAGACCCCGGCCTTAACTGGCTTAGAATTCGGATTATCGGACATGGTATACCGATAATTGCCGATTAATACGATATAAATATCCGTGTGGTATCTAATGGTGCTATAAAATAGTTATAGTGGGGCGAAAGAGTTATGGGTTTTGAAACTGGTTAGGAACTGACGTCTTAAAACGTCGTTATGGTTAGTAAAGAGCGGATAAGTCTTTCTATGTATATGGTTCCAGTGATTAACATTCAAAAACCGCAAAGCAGCTTCGCTTATCCAAAGTCAAACTCAAAGCACTTGTTTCAAAAAAACGATTTACAGGCACTCTTGAATTGTCAAAGGGTTTTTTTTGTTGGGGTGGGAAATCATCAAATAACTTCTCCCTCTCTGGGTGGAGCAGGAGGGCGTGTCAGTTCTGTACCATGGCCTGGACCAGGGCCGGACGCGAGAGGTCGCCGCCGCCGATCACCTCCACGAGGACACGGCGGTGCTCCGCCCAAGCCGGGCAGACCTCCACCGCATGCTCGAACGTGTCCTCAGGGCGATCTTCGCAGTATTGTCAAAGGGTTGACCAATCAAAAAGATGATGCTAGTTGCCCATTCCAAAGCGTGGTAGGTACCTAAAGAAATAGGTAGCTTTCTTCAAAACACTACCAGCGACATTACCCACCATGTTGCAAGCTGCTTTCCTATCTAAATTATTTGCAGCAGAATATCAGCTATCTACTAGAGAATGGGAAACTCAGATATTCTAAAGTACGCAAAACCTATTTATTCTTAATTGGAAAGGTGAAGCGTGGAATAGCGAGAATTTGAATAAAAAGTCAATTCAAAGACTTTTCAGTAAAAGTCAACAAAAAATACACTCATCTGAAAGCCATCGTCGGATGCCACTTTGCCGTCAAGCTTATGATCGCTTACTACTGCAGGCTTAGCATGACGCTTTCTATTTCTACTCTACCGTAGAATAAAAATCGCTTGTCTACATTTCTCGGTACAAAACTGTCAACTGTCTACACGAAAACGTCATGTTTGTCTACTCTTCCGTCGACATAACGCTTCTCTACGGTTCTCGTGCTAAGCCTGCTGTTAGAATGTATTGTTTTATTCGGGTAGGTGGCATACGACCACGGCACTAGCGGACGATCAAGGCGCTGCCAAATGCCAACGATACCTCATTTCTCAAATTATGATTAGTAGTTTAGAAGTTACATACCTACATACATTTCATAACCCTCCTTTTTGCTTCGCCGTAGTCGGGTAAATGGAGGGAAGCCATTCCGCAGGAGTCTGATAGAATAGGAAAGCGATATATAAATTATTTGTACGTTTATTCTGACATTACTAGGTAGGTATTTAGAAATATTGAACACCACCTGCGTCTTTGACTTCTCAGATTTCTTATACTTAGGTATCTGTACCTACCTAATTCGAAAGGAATCAAATTAAACAAAGCTGTTACTTTATGCTTATCTATCGGATTTGGGTGCAGTCAGCTATTTTACGTGACGTATCACGTGGGCACAGCCTTGTCATTTGATACTGTAACAAATCAATCATCAATGACTTGCAAGGTTTCTTGAACAGGGCTCTACTGCCTTTTAAAAAGTAAACATTTAAAACAAATGTTTAATGTATACTCATGAAAAAGGTCAGGATAGGAAAATATGGACATGACATATTAGGGTATTTTACTTTATACGAGAAAAAATCTAAAAATATATTATTGATATAGCTTAGGCAAAATGCAGTCAGAAAATATTAGTTTTAGTTCATGATTCATGAAACAACAAAATAAATTTTAAAAAACAATTTAATGATTTTTTTTTTATCTTATAATGAACACCATGAAATAGTAGCCGCCATGTTATTTCGTCATACGGCATGTCAACTGTGCAACTTTGTACTTTTATTATTTTCGTAACCAAAGTAATTTTTATTTAAATAATATTTTTGCATTCAGGAACAGCAAACCAACGATAAGTAGAAAATAAATCATTTTTTATATTATAAACAATTATCATACAAAATATCAGCACATTTGTTTTTAGCAAACTGACGTCATACCCATAGAGCAATATGGCGTCTACTGCGTCCAGCGTTTTCGTCAAATTACGCGCGAAATTTGAAAATGTAAAATTTTAATGCATTTTTATGGAATAAAATAAAAATGTTGTTTTTTTTCGTGGTTTATTAGCACTCTAGAATCTAATTAAGACACTTTTCAAAAATGAGTGTAGTAGGTACCCTATTGGGATTATAATTTTCTTAAAAAATCTTTTGCCGTTCGAATGACGTTGACAGGGATAGCCGTTGGTAACGTTTGTGTAATGAGTTCCTAAAATAAACTAATAAATAATACAAGGCAAGAGGTCGTTTTGTTTTGCACAGTAGGCGCGGGCTTGCGGACTGCGAGTAATGGGTAGCCCGCTGTCCGGTAAAGACCAAGCTCGGCTCAAACGGCGCGTTTTGTTACACGCGCGCCTCAAAGAGATTTCAGCACCAACTGAAGGAGCCCGCAAGGGCCGACGCCTGCCAGGGGCACGGGTTGTTCAAAAGAAATACCGTGGCCCCTGGCACACAGACAACTGAGGGCACACGGGTGGGTTTTAGTCAGTAAAAGTCTGACACGCCCTCCTGCTCCACCCAGAACGGGAGAAGTTATTTGATGACTCCCACCCTCAAAAAACCTGCCCACATTTCTTATTATTGTATCCAACATTCGTTTGTCAAAATACAAAATAACTTGTTCATAGTTTTCACCTGAAAGGGAACACATGCATGTCAAATAAATTGCCTACGGAAGGAACTGACACAAACATAAGAAAGACATAAAATAGGTGCATTAATTTGCGATGTCATAGTCAGGTTAATAAACTACGCACAATTTTTCAAAACAATACAATTTCATCATCAATCAAGTTGAATCAAATTACCAACTCGAAGTCATCGAAGTGTTTTAGTAAACACACTCTGTGAGAACTCGAGTGCAATCGCGACCAGTGATCTTCAACCTGTTGTTTGTTTGCTGTGATTAACAGATGTTTGTAGTACCTACTGTGATAAATGAAAAATGATTTTATTTCTGTGAGTAGGTTTGTACAAACACTTTTACACGTCAATCATGTTTTTAAAACTATGAGGTCAGCGTTTCCTTTCTGACTACTCTGAGAAGAAAGACCGAAACAAACTGAGAGGTCACTGTATCTTTTAAAGTCCAGACATAATCCTGTTTTGATCCTCCACTTTGATATGCTGCATCGATATTAGACAGTGAACGTTGATTTAAAAAAAAAAACACATTCATTGAAGGCGAATTACCTTTTTACATGTTCTACCGGCTTCTAATGATTTAGAATAGCCCTGATAACCGTTACGTCGTAGTTTAATTGTTACATGCAATTGGTAAGCGTTTCAACTTTGAAACCTATCTCAAAGCGGATCCTACACTTGCTCACGTGAAGCGTACACGCCTCGAACGACTATGGACTCATCACACTTCAAGCGCGCGTCGCAAACAACTTATGTATGGACACGTTCATGAAATCTTCACAAAACTACGACAATGAGTACGTCGTGAATATAACACGCGAACCGATTGCTAGCCTCTGACGAACATATCCAAATGTGTCAATACATACTATATTTCTAAGATGCACGTGAACTTTCCCCGTTCATACACTTGGCGTGGATCCGCCTTTATACCTATTAAACCACAAAAAGAAGATTGAAAAGTCAAATTAAAGTAAAGTAATTATATTATAATTTTTGGGACTTTTCTGTCGATGTTCCTAAGAAAGCAATGATTAATGAGAGTCATACTCTCGTGTCATTTAAAAAAAGTTGACTTCTCGAGCTTTGGTGACAAAAAATGATATCGGACGAAAAGTTTCAGAATCACTGCCCTAAACTATAACATTACACTTTCGTGTGAACACACCATTACGCTCTAGGTGCATGTGTGGGTGTATGTGTAATGAGAGAGCATTGTTTTTGACTTCATCGCCGGGAAAGAATGTCAACATCATTGTAGCTTCAACCGGAGTCCTCGTGATCTACATGTAATGCGATTCTTTGAAGTAGACCACCGGGGTTTTGTTTACAAGTAGGTAAGTACGGAAGTGTAGTTGAAGCAAAAATGATGTGTTGTGCTGAATGTAAGCGTAGAGTTTGTGACGCCTGAGGAAAAAGAGATTATTCTGTAAAAAAATTCTTTAGAGTCTTAATTGCTTCTGAAGTGTAGTCTTGAAAACAGGATCTTGTGAATGGCAATGCAGTTAACATGCAAGAACAATAATTCGTTAGAGCCTTGCTTGCTCTTATACGTTGACAATAGAAAAAACATTTTTTTTTTTTTGTTGGGCATCTCGCAGTTGGCCTTGAGAGGCCGTGACTGCTCAACCGGGCTTTCCTGGGGCTGCCATTAAGAAATTAATCTTAACGCCTCCAGCCAGGGCTTACAAACTAAAATTTAAAAACTAAGCGACTGCACGCTGAGGGCACCCCCTGTGGGGTACGAACCTCGGCTCAGGGCGTCACTGATAGGGGGACAGCTATCTCTATTGGGGACAGGCTGGATCGAATTGGCATCATTATTATTATAAGGGGAATTTAAAGCTACTGGCTCAGCTGCGGCGCGGGCTGGCGCTTCAACGAGCAAGGGTCGGTCGGGGGTCTCGACGTTAGGCGCCGATACTACTAGGGGTCTTCGCGGGGCGCGAGGACCTCGGCGGCGAGGTCGGAAGGACGATTTTGATCGGTGTGTGCGAACTGTACTGGTGGCCCTATTGCTTTCCTGGAGGAGAGTAATGTGGTCGTCTGGGTCGGTGAGGACATGTCTCGGCCGTCGGACAGAGCTAATCCTACTGGGGACATAAGTGGCGGCCTTCACAATCAAGGGATTGCGGTGAATTTCGGCTTTATCGAAGAAACGCTTCGAGGTGCGTTTCATGAATTGACTGACCGTGGGGATTTTCAGATCGAGATGGAGGATCTCGTTCCGAACGAACCAAGGGGCGCCTGTGGCTTGCCGGAGGAATCGGTTCTGTAGGGTCTGCATCCTATGGATGAATCGGGGGTTATAGAAAAAACAGTTTTCAATAGGGGCATGTGCTTTACCTGTGGACGTTTTCCAGAATGTGACACAAAAGTATTTTTTTTAAATAAACCCTTTATTTGTATGAAAAACTTATTTATTTAACGGTTGAATTACTAATTAACTCTTAAAAAAAATCAGTTTCTAATGCGATATCTATCATAATCGCTGTGAAAATTAAAGATTAAAAAATAAACTTATTTTGTCTATAGGTACAACATACAAATGTACCTATGGACTGCACAAATGTACTTGTGGACGGAAATGTACCTCTGGACAATCAATAAACATTATTACAAGAATATTTAAAATTAACATCAATAAACTTAAAAAAAAATATAAGAACTCTTAACTAAATAGGAACTAGCAGTCTAATATAGATTTTTGGAATTATAGCAATATTCACTATATAAATCTTTGGCAGAATCTGTACTATCATCAGAGTCATCATCTAATTTGTAACACCTCAGACAAACAAAGTTACACTCATCATCAGAGTCGAAATTATCCTTGTAAGATTTTGGTACACATTTTTGGTGATACCGTCCTTCACATAATGAACAGGTAAGCATCTTTTTCTTATCTTCATATTTTCTACACGCTACACACATCACCAGTGATATTTGACGATCTTCAAGGATGTCGATCTTTTTGTTTGAAGGTATTTTTCTTGAACTAGGGCCTGGCCTAGAAAGAAGATCGACTGGCACAGGTTTCTTTTTTGGTCTTTTCGGTTTCTCTTCTTTCTTCTTTTCTTTTCTTTCTTCAGATTTTCGTTTCTTTTCAGTCTTTATTACAGCTTCGTTTCGGATGGCTATTTTCTCCGGCGTGTCAGTAAGAATTCTTGTTTTGCCAGGTTTTCTTCCACGTTGCGATAACTTTCTCGTTGGCGTTTTTGGAAAAGGACGTAAAGATTCCAATGATGGACAAGTAGCAGAATCTTCAGGGGTTGAATTTTGGTCCGAAAATAAAACACGACAAGCTTGATTTTGTAAGCGTTCAACAGGAATCACAACTTCTGACTGATTTTGTTCTTCGCTAATACCTTTTTGTTCCTGAGAAAAACCAAGATCTTCTGCAAGTGGTTCTAGCTCCAAATTGTTAACTGTAGTATCAATGACAGATGGCTCTGGACGATCAGTGACATACGAACACAAAAAATCTTCCTCTGTGAATATTTCCCTGTTAAAAGGACATATGCCCGTTACTTCAAAACTTTTAATTATATTTTTTGGTGTGAATGAGAGAGCGTATGCTTCTCCTATGATCTCTGCAACATCGTAAATCGTAATAGGTTTTCCAGGGTGGTTCATCATCCATCTGTCAGCGGCCTTATTATATTGTGTCTTAAACGGTCCAAACACACATCTATCCAGTGCTTGCAAATTGTCAGAGGTATGGGGAGGTAAAGTTAAAAGAACAATACCGTTGTCGGAGGCTTTGTCAATTATTTCAATGGAGATATGCGTTTCATGGTTATCCATTGTTAATAGAACTGGACGTTCTTTTGTAGGTTTGGCAAATGCGATAAAATGGTCTAAATATCGTCTAAAAATCTGTTCTGTGGACCATCCAGATTGATTTGCCTCTCCAACAGAACCCGGCGGGGCACCCTTTAGCATGTTATCCTTAAAAAAAACTCTAGGAAAAATTATCATCGGAGGTACTGAGTTTCCTACAGCATTAATGCAAGCAATCATGGTCGTATTGACACCTCTTTCTCCAGAAGTTAATTTTCCTAACTGCTTAATTTTTTTTGGTGCTATCACCTTTCTTGGCTTATGAACTGTTGATATTCCGGTCTCATCAACATTATATATGGAATCAGGTGGAAAGCTATACTTCTCCAAAACTTTTTCGAGATTATCATAGAAATTGGACACATTTGTTCTGTTAAAACTCGTAGCTCTCGCCAAACTGGTTGCCTCAGGTTTTCGTAGCGAAAGCTCTGGAAAACGCTGTCGATAACATCGAAACCATCCTATGCCAGCCATTTTGTTTTGATGCCAGTTTTCAGGAGTATTTTTTTTATTTTTTGCTACAGAAAACTGGTAAGCAAGTTCTCGGACTTGTTTAGAATCTAAACCCATATGCATGTACGCTGCTTTTTCTAAGTATTCACGTAACTGAATCTCTTCATGCTCTTCAAATACCTTCTTTACGTCATTCTTCAATAGTTCTATTGATTTTTCACTAAGATCATTGTTTTTATTAAGCTGAAAATATTTGAAAATTGTAGACTTAGGTATTTTGTATTTTTCAGCCACCTTACGAACTGAGCATCCACTTTTGACTTCTTTAAGAGCCTCCGATAGAGTGTCTGGACAAATTTTATCTCGTTTCACTCCGGTTTTACTACGTGGCACTGAAAAAATACAAAATTATTGTAACATCTTTTATGTATCTAAATTATGTCCACAGGTACAACCGAATATATGTACCTGTGGACAGTCCATAGGTACATCCGATACCCCGTCCACAGGTACAAATATTAAGATATGACCGTTAAGTATTTGAAACTTTTCAAAGAATATCAATAGGATTGCGAAAAGGTACTTAAAGCAATAAAAAAACACTACGTTCTGTAATACACCTACATTCTCACTTCTAGATTGAGTTATCTAACTGAATAATACCTTGAAAATTAACATAAAAACTTACTTTTTGTAGTAAAAATCTTCAACAGCACACCACAACGAACTTAGACCAGATAGCACAATGACAGTTAGTCAGTGTTGCCATTCGTTAAAAATAGTTTACGGATGCGTTCAAGCTATGAATATAGGTCTTTTATTCATTGAAATATTGTTAGTGTCCATAGGTAAAGCCGTCCATAGGTAAAGCACATGCCCCTACTTGTTAAATTTTTTTGTTTCTCTACCAACAAGCTGCAGTGGGACGGTAAATTCCTCATAATCATCACGATTGTCTCAACCGTTTCTCACACAACTACCATATTTGTCCAACTCCGTACACACGTCACAGGCTATTTGTCTTGACGCCTAACGAGTATATTCACGCTATTTCGATTTTTTCTAAAGTTACCACTAGCTGGGTGGTCAGAAGTGACATGCGATACCTGACACTGTTGACACAGCGGTGACATTGCCTTGACACCAGTCACGAGGTATGATCGCCCACACAAGTGCGTTTTGGTACGTCAAAGTAGGTTTGTTGTAGTTATGACATGTTTTTTGTTTAAAAAACATATAACAGTTGGTTGGTTTAAATAAAAAAATGTTTTGATTTAAATCGGTGTCTTGCCTTACTAAACATAATTGTGTAAACCGTTTAAATAGAGCTATAAATATTAATTTATCACCATAATAATTTTAAGATACTATCGTCTATTTTTGAATTAAATTATTCTACAACCTACAAAATAATTAAAATAATTAACCGTTATCTCAAAACAAGTATTTAGATAAATAATTTTATTCCTCGACTTAATATCTTGTTGCGTAATACTAATTAACTTTAGGTACCTACTAAGTAAATATTTATTATCAAATAAAATGATATAATTTTATGGCTATGATAACATTTTTTGGCTGGCAATATGCACGCTATGTTTTTATTACAGATTGTTGATGTTTTTTTTTTGTTTGTTGGGAATTCATCAAATAACTTCTCCCGCTCTGGGTGTGGGGCAGGATAATTTAGAGGTGACTTTGATGATTTAAATTTTTGGATACATTAAAGTATTTTTAATTGTGTTTTTAATTCCATAATTTTATGCAAAAAGGACTTGAAAATATCATATAATTTTTTGCTTTCAAAATTATTTACGGTTAAAGAGATACACTTGTTTAAAAAACCACCTTTTTGAGCGTTTTCAAGAAATCACCGCCTTAAATAAGACGTCATCTCTGGTCTTTGACCCACATTATTCTCAGATGGTCTCTAACTTTCAAGTTGCGCAGTTCTCTCATCTATTTGTTAAACCCTTTAACAGAAAATATATTGATCTTGCAACACAATAAATTAATTATCTCTTAACTCCGTTCCAATTTATAAATTCCTTTTGATTCAACTAAAATTAACGGTTCAACCTCATTCTCTAAAATTAATGTTGGTACCTACATAACATAAATAAGTCGAGAAAATTCTCTAACATTATAAAGTACCATAACTGGCAAAACCGGTGTTAAATGACAAATTTTAATGCATTTTCGTTCAAGGATTTTCTTTAAAAGCCATTTAAGATGTCTTTAAAGAATTAACCACGTGACCAACGTATAGTTTTATTGACCTAGTTCTTCTCAAGATGGGTGTAGTAGTAGGTATAGTCGTACTATTTCCCGTTACGGTGTGGGCAGACCTAAATGGCGACAAGATTCGTCTTAGTGGTGTCCCAAAAGCTCAAATGCCAAAATGTTGTTGAATTAATTTATAACTTTGTATTATTTAGTGAAAATATTTTTGTCTTTAAAAAAATTTAGATGTCTTGGTTTTTATTTAATTTCAAATGCTTAATCAATTGATTGTTTCAGAATTCGTTTTACAATATTCTTGTGGTTTATTTATTCGTCAAGCAACTTTGTACAGACGCCAGCACGTCAAGCTATCCCTAACTGTAAAATTTTCCCAATTGAACATGAACCTTACATTTTTAAAATAAGGTTGAAAATCTATCAAAGAAATTTGACAGATTGGGGTAGCTTGATGTGCTGGCCTCTGTACTACGTAATTTTATCCGCATAAAGAATACAAAGACTCACGAATTCATGATAAACTGAACTGCACTGTACCATGTATTTAATAAATAAAAACAAAAACAAACAAAAGTGGCTTTGTCAGTGACTGTACAACGAATCTACTCACGCATAAAGCTCTGTGTACAACTGCATACACAATGTTATCGGCCACTTTATCGGACACGTAACATCCGATAGTCGATCTACAATAATGTCAGTTTATTTTTTCTCTTGAACTTACAATGTCAATGATAACGATATCTTCTTGCTTGAGAAAAAATGTATTGTGGTAGATTGGTATCATCGTGCTTGAACACTCTTAACACGCATTTTGTTAGGGTTGGGATATCCTACAAACAATAAGAATAATAAAATTTTAATACTTGTTTAAATTGTATTTTGTCAGTCAAAATTATTTGTGTTTTTAACCGACTTAAAAAGCAAGAGGTTGTCGAGTTCGTAATTTTTTTTTTAAATGTTTGTTACCGCAGAACTCCGTCATTTATAAACTTATTTGAAAAAAACTTTTTTTGGTTTAAAACGTATATTTATCTTAGAGTGGTTCTAATTAGTGGATTTTTAGTGTCCCGTGTGTTAGTTTCAATAATAGGTATTATTACGTATTTTATCACCGATTTTATGTTGATGATGTTATAATTACTTACTTCTTGTCACTGTTATTTTATTTATTTAGCAAGTAAAGGCGGTACTTATGTAATTTGTGTGGGGTAGGTTAAGGTACCACACCTAAAAGTGAAAAATAAAAAGTTTCCTCGTTTGTTAACTTTTTTTAAAGAGAAATGGCAAGGCACCTACTCTTTATGTCACAATACTATTAGTCCAAAAAGGTATTCAGGAAAATTAATGGGGTTCATGATTCATTCAAACCGATCATTATTTGTTACTTTTAGTTTTACTCTCATTTAACAACTGTCGAATATATTACACTGCAAGTAACACCTGGCGGGAAACGACAGACTAGTTAGTAAAACTGGATAAGGCTAACAGTTACGTAGCAGACAGCACAATATAAATTAATCTAAATAATCTGCGAAGAGTGCTCTATTATCCAGTACTTGTTATCAAATCAACCACAACAACCAAAACCATTACCCTCCTCTTAGGGTTCGTTGCAGTCGGAGAAACCCGTCATCATAAATATTATGTCACTAAAAGTATTCTAAAACGTCAAAATTGTTTTCTTTACAATAACATCCGTCTTTGCCCACGTGGAGGTCGAAAATTACCCCTCAGGAACGTACTACCGGGATAAAAAGTATCCTATATAGTGTTAATACAACGAGTAACATAATTAACGCAAGACCTCATACACCCCAATTGGAGTATTGAGTTAAAAGCAAAATACGATGACCAAAACTATTTTTTTTAAAGCTAACTGATAATAATAAGAAAAACGTGTCGATCTCTTCTGCAATAAGATTGAATTTTCTTCGGCTCAATCAGTGGTAGGTATGGCAAAATACATAATTAAAAATACAATTATAAGTTACTGAAATCGATTCAGTAGTCAATTAGGAACAAACTATTTTCAGGTCTTGCGTCCATTCTGTTACACCTTGTATAAGCTATACATTACCTGTGTCCCAAATTTCATCCAAATCCGTGGGAGATTTTTGCGTGATTGAGTAACAAACATCCAAACATTCCCTTTTGTAATATTAGTAGGATGTAAAAGATACTTTTATTAGTAAAACCACAGGTACACATCAAGCTATACATTTCCAGTTTACGCTGATCTCGCACTGTACGGAAATCCTATACAATGCGAGATCAGGTTATACTGGAAATGTATCTAAGCTTGATGTGTAGCCGTGTGTACCATGACACATGTGCTGTGTATCCATTTCCTTAAAGCACCATACTAACTAACCCATATCTGAACTAAACCGGAGTAGGCTACATCCACGTAAACTTTACGACACGATAGTACAGGAGTCCGATTTTATAGGCGGGTGCCCGACTTTATAGCTGGGTTACGATTACGACACTCGCTCGGTGCAGTTCTGGCCTTATTTATTAACCCTTTTGTACGGGGTGTTGATGGAAGTGACGGTTATGGTCGTGTTGCAAGAGGGCAGGTGAAAAGGGGTTATGGGACTTGGTGATCGGATGATGAAGCGGTGAATGGTCATAGAACAATGGCTGCCTAAATACAAATTGTTTTTTGACACATATTCAGTCTTAGATAATGCTCCCACTGCTTGGGCAAAGGCTGCTTCTCCTCGGCAATTCACCACGCGAGACCAGTGCGGGTTGGTACCTAGATGTCATTATGTCTTCGATGTTTTGGACATGCCGGTTTCGTCACGATGTTTTCCTTAACCGTTTTGAGAGCAGTGGTGATTAAATAATGAAAACAAACAAAGCGCCCGTAAGGGTTCGAAGTTTCGAACCCACGACCTACTTCTTAAGTCGCGGCTGTTTTACTGCGCCATCACTGCTCTTTTTTTGACATGTTTATGTCAAATATTGGTGAAAATTACTGATTTCCATGACGGCCACCGTTTTTCGAGGACAACGTAGTTTAACTAAAGATTTCTGCCATCAATGGTCCTTTGTACTGTGTGGACTGTGGACAAAGAAATGGGGCTATTAGGACTTTATGACTAGTGGTGCTATCGTCAATTTATTTGGTTAGAAAGATTCAATGACAATAGAATTGGTTCACTGGTAGAGTGTTTGGCTTTCGACGGCACAGCTAGACGCAAGTGTGAAATCCGTACGAAATAAATAGCCTCCTCCTTCCAAAGAAAAAGAAAAAAAACTCATTTTGAAGGTGAAGATTCCCATAGAAAGAGCAAAAAATAAGTTAAACTTCATCCGTGTTATTACAAAACGCGATCTAACTTTAGTTCTAGCTTTGAGCTCTGAGCCAGTTTTTGCATTTCCTACTTTATTTCGGTTTTGATAAAGTTCTTAATACAAAAATGACAAATGAGACGCGGACTAAGTGGTCAATTTTGATAAAACCACTGCATGTCTCATGTTGATTAATTGAGTTCTTAATTCTAAAACTGGCTTAGTGGTTTTAACCTGATCTAAATAAAACTTTGTTTTGTAATAAAAGGGCGCATGGGTCCCATATTTATTTTATTTTTCTAATAATAATTTTATCATTGTTTTCGTTATAATTTGTGTGTCTAATAATATGATTTCCGACACCAAAATCGACTGATGAAATCATAATGCGAATACCAGTAGGTTTCGCCACTCATCAGGTGACAGTTGCTAGGCCAGCTACCGGAAACTCTCCATAAATCATGAATGAATGTGCGCTTGCGCTGCTAATTGTATAGCGACCTAAACGGTCAGCCATTGAGCAAAAGGGATAGGACTTCATAATAGGCAGGGAAAATAATTATAGTAGATACATATGAAAGAAAAGTTGTACTTATCATAATCACGATGATATCATAATTACGAGATAATAATTATGTTTAAAAGTCGATTCATGAAATATCAATTTTATGATTGGAATAATCGTTGTTTGTTCGAAATCAGGGAATTTCACTTATCACTTTGTTTTCCCGCCATGCCATCTTGCGTCAGTTTTTTTTTTTTGGGCTTTGGCTTCGCACGGTTTGTGCATTTAGCCAGTGTCAAGTAATTTTTCTTTTCGATCAAGTAAATGGCCCGATATCGGGCACGAAGTTACATAAAAGTCATATTCGTCTTTAGTCAGTCAAGTCCAGTCAAGTCAAAGTTATTGTAAAGCGGTAGCAACTTTACAAACCCCTAACATGAGTTTTTGGGGGAACACGAAAAGTCCACGTTAGTCACTTATTTTCACCTTCACTACACTTGTGCACACACATGTAACTAAATTGAATAATTAACTACCAAAATTATACAATTTAATTCGCTATTTCACTAAATTTCATGAAAATGAAAATTCGTGCGACATGTTCCAACCCGATCCCGCCAAAAACTCCCTTGCGTCAGTTGTCAATGTCACTGTCAAAACTACATTCATACAGAAGCACGGAATTAGTATGTACCTACTATATTACAGAAGTGAGCTCGATATAGTATTGACTGAAAGTGAATAAACGGCCAGGCTGAATATGCGCAGTAATTTATAATCAAAACATTAATTAATCACATTATCGCCTTGAGTCATCTGGTCACTCGTTGTCCTTATAGAGGTATTTAACGATCTGCATAAATATCTTTTAATTGAACTTTAACTGTTAATGGGAAAACTACAAGAGCCACCATATACCTAAGTAGTTTTAATTTGTAGCAGATTATTCTAAGTGTTTATTTATTAGATCTACGAGCTTATTGTGAGCCACACTTACAATAATGGAAATGCCTATCATTTTGAACGTTCAAAAACATTCATCGCGTTATTTACGTTGTCGAGCAGACGCATTTTTCAAACCTAGAAATTTCCTTCAAATTCCTCCGAATTGCGATATGTGAGATAGAAAGTGTGTTAGGTAATTGGGTTGCTGAATTGACGCAATTAATAATTCAATCAATGCATATGTGTGCTATCGCTTTTCTATTTAGCATGCGTGTGTCCACGCCTATAGACCAATATATTTTCTTTTTTTTCTTGTCTGTGACGTCAGCTTTGATGCACTTGGTACCTTTAGAGTGAGAATAACGTCATTCTATTTCTTTTAAGAATATTTAATCGCAGTGTGAACGTTTCCTATCGTTTGTGGCTATATCCGGCCTACTGTTATAGTGTGGAACGAGCCTTTGTGATGCAGTTACTGCAGTCCCTTATAAGGATTCCCCTTTTAGTAGCAGGACCTTACTCAATAATAATGGCACCATACATCTGCTAATTATAGTAACTGCAATAAAAAAACAGGGGTAATTCTAACCTCCCGATTGATCAATAATAATTGGTCGCTGAAAGGACTATGTTCAGTAAGGATATCCTAAATGTCCATTTTATTATTTTTAAATATGTTTCCGTGTGGTGCCGGACGTAAAAGAATAGCACCATACTATTTCTTCCCATGGGGTCGTAGAAGGCGACTAATGAACTTACTAGAGAATGGGCAGCAGCGTTCTCTAAGTAGTTGACCACCATACTGCGATCGCCAACCCGCCTGCCAAGCGTGGCGATTATAGCAAATCCCCCCCTTTTGGGGGAGGTATATGTCCAGCAGTGGACGTCTTTCGGCTGATATAATGATGATGATGAAATATGGGACCAGTGTTACACGTCAAATAAAAAAAATAAGCTAGGCGGAGACGACATTTCCTATCGGACTACTCCTGAGAAGGAATGGCGATCCACAGTCACGAGCAAAGTCTCTTTTAAAGTCCAGACATAATCTTGGTCAGATCATGTGAGGACCACGTAGATTAGTGTCTGTAATGGTCTTTTAGGGAAAGAACCACACAGATTTGAGTGGACCAGAGGTCTTAGTGTGAGTTTCTTATAACCAACTCGATCTAACGCATCGACCACGTTCGGCGCTCCGATTGGTCCTTCATCAATCAAAAATCTAAAAAATCGATCGTCTCACACTTGGGCCACTGGACAGGTCCACTTAAACGTACACTTTAAGTACTAAAATCGTCCATAATAGCCTTATTTTAAAACGTCTGAATGATTTATTAGTGTCAATTAATTGCAGTGATAGAATTCGCGTCACGCAGGTCATCAACCTTTTTTACGCCATATTGCAAAAAACCGAATGACCGTCAACCCAATGCCCAGCTGTTCCAATGCATGAACACCTGTATTTATAAATTCAGTTCTCACAATACACTATGCAGTTCCGTTATAACAGTTCCTGGAAAAGAGACGTAAGTGCATATAGATTTTATGGTCATAACCGCTTGTACATTCCCAGTATGATTTGATCTTATTTGCATGTGATTTTACCGACTATGGACGTGGAAGGAGGGTAATGCGTTTGTGTAGGAGTCTTTATTCGTGTTACTTTTACTGGCCTTCAGTAAAACAAGAATTGAATTGGAGCTCCAAAACTCTTTAGATGGTGTTTGGCATGTCGGGTCACCCTCCAGATTCCAAGGTTTTGTTTTGTCTTTTTATTGGGTCCATCTCATCTTTCACATTCACTCATAAATACTTAAAACACTGACCTACGACACTGACACACAACTATTGCATAATTTTAACACATTACATAATTCATTGGCCATTTTGTAATTTCTTACATCAATTTTTATGACGCACACGCACATTTTGTCTATGGATGACGCTTCGAAATGTTGCCACTACATAAAGAGAAAAATGTTTATTGGGGATGATATTCTCGTAGCATGTATGTCTATTTCCATTTTCTTTTTATATTCCTTATTCTATTACATTAACATAAAATTTATATAATTTTTCTATTAGTTCGCTGTACCAGTAGTTTCATAATTATTGTTTAATGCACCGGGTGACGTCATTACGTCAAAGCCGGCTATCCCTGAAAACCAGCGCTGGGGCTCTGTCTTGCATAGGGTCGCAGCATAATGCTGAGTGATAGCCGTTTTGCGTGGATGTGACGCATGTTTCGCTCAACCTTTTCTTATTTTTTTTTTTTTTGTGTTCCTTAACTTTTTGCGTCATGTTTACCGCAAATAAACGTTTTTTCTTTCTTTCTTTCTTTCTTTCTTTTCTAATTGAATCAGACAGAACAACATAATTTGAAACACTATCTATCTATACATATTTTAAATTAAAGTCGCTTTTCTTGTCTGTCTGTGTGATTGCATTGTGCTTCTAAACTATGCAACGGATATATGTATATGCGGTTTTTTAACATAATTTAGAGAATTTATTCCGTAAGGTCTATGTGTCGAATAACGTAAATATAATAATGAAGTAGAGCAGTGGTGGCCCCAGTGATATAGACCCCGAGTTGCGAGTTTGTAGGGCTTTAGTTCGAACCCAGGACGGCAATTTATTATCTGTATTTGATTTCATCACCTTGAAGCAAAACATCTTGAGGAAACAAGCATCTCTTTTCGAAGACATGTGACATCCACCAGCCCGTGTGGTGGATTTCGGCACTCTCCCTCTCACAGAGAGGTTAATTTTCATTTTTTTTTCCTTTGTCCCAGCAAAGGGAATATTAGGTATGGGCTGATTAATCATTATGCAAAGTAATGAAATCTTGATGCTTTATCAAGTTGTCAAAACCGTGCGAACTTGCGAAGCAAGGGCAGGCCCCTAGTTATACATAAAAAGCATTTTAGAACGTTAACAAATGGTTTTAAGCAGCAATAAAATAATCATAATATTCGTTCAGGAACACAGATCAGATTGCACTGGTATGTCGAAACTTAGCCTAAGGCATGCTAATATTGTACTATTATTACTTAAGACGGAAATCAGACAAGAACACTGCATGTTGCAAAACTTACTAAGACAGGACTTATAAATTAGATGTCTAAGTTAATATTATTTATTAGGAAGATGGTAATCATGGCTGTATTTGCAGAGATTTGTAATAATCAACATTTATAATAAATCTTATAACTCGTGATTTGCAAGACCTCCCGGTTTAAGATTGTAAGTACAAGACTTTGAGCATTATTAACTAATCGAAATGACTGCCATTCAGTGTCCATAATGTTATGTGACTACCTTGTGATTACAGGCAATTCTAATTAAATAGGCTTTCAAAATTGGCTTACCTACCTACCTAGCTTACTCACCTAGCGCTTAGAACTATCCTCAGTCACAATTGGCCATCGTAATTACTACAACGAAGCAAAAGGAGTATGTTAGGATTGTATCAGGTGACGCTCTGCTGTTTCTGCCTACCCACTTGGGAACAAAGCATGACTTATCGTATGTAGGACGGTAGCTCAATCTGTTCCAAAATGGCTTTCTAGGTTGGGTTATTCTGACAAATAAATTAATTTGAATTTGACTTGTTTAAAAATGGGTTCCCAATTTACTTATTTCATAAATATCCATCGGTTTTTCCTCTTACTTTTATATTATCATCATTGTCCTACCTATATTCACACTTATGATTTAGGGTTAGCATGCAGCGCCACTAGTTCTTTGTTCAAACATCTCTATCTGACTATCAGACCATTTAAAAGTCCATCCCCTGACAGACCGTATCATCTTGTCATACTTGTTTATTCTTCGTTTACTTGGTCTTGTCGATGGCACAAAACTCAGCAACGCGAATACAATTGCTGACGCAGCCTATTATAAAGCTATCAAAATTATAGATATACAAAATAAAAAATTTAAAACATCCCAATAAATTGTGTGGCATAGGTGACCTAGGACTCCAGAACAAATCTTGAGCTTAGTTTCAAGAAGTTTTCATTTTACTTTAAAATAAGGTACATCGAACTCAACCCGTCTATTGTTATTTATAAGGCTCTTGATCATTAAAACATGAAACATTGTTGAAAGGCTTAGCCCGCAGCGGAACAAGCATTGTTGAGTTATTACCAAAGATGTAAGTTCAGACATGCTTAGGGCGATGTGTCCTAACTAGATTCTTGATTACAATCATTGTTTTCTACGTCAATCCGGCTACTTATATAATAATACACAGGATAACAATAAATGTTTTTTTCTTAAAGATATAGATCATAGAAATAACAAAGACTGTTATAAAATTACAACAGATGAACAAAGAAAATAAATATGTAGCAGCTCGGAGTCTGAATTTTGGCATAAACGTTTTTTTTGTTTCAATATTTATTGTTGATTTGGTCAGCTCTTGCCCTCGATCACGCCTGATGAAAAGCGATGGATGAGGTCCATGATGGAACGAACGAGCCCAGAAGATGACTGTTTAGTCTTGATTTGAAAGTAAACCGGCACCCTAATTGCGTAACTCATGATTAATCATAATCTGTTTCGTTTTGAAACAGATGGCTAAACCATTGCTTCATATGTTCGAAAAATGTGTTTGCTCAGCAACGTAAATAACGCAATAAATATTGTTGAACTGTCAAAATGAAACCGATTATGATTAATCGCGTGTTACGCAATTAGGGTGCTGGTTAAATGTGGAAGGGAATACAGACGCTGGCAAAGAGTTTAATACTCACAGTGCATACTGCACTTGCATACTGTGTAATACGACTGCTCAACAGAACTGGCGAAATGTGGGTGCACTAAAGGTACGCCTCTGCCTTTACCTTCAGGGATAGCAGGCGTGATATAATGTTATGTTGCAGATTTAAACAACAATAAGGAAACATTTATTTTGAGACAACGACGCAACGATTTTGAAATACCTGTCGATAAAAATCAACATCCTTCATTTTACGTGCAGGAAGTGACAGTGGACATCCATAAACAATATCTGCCAAACTATCGATTAAATCGAGGATGTTTTACATCATAATATTCATAATCTAGCTCAAAAAGTAAAAGATAAATAAGTAAAATTTGAGTAGAGTGTTTAAATCATGGAATAGCAAAGGTTAGCTTAGTTTCACGGGAGAAGTCAAAGTCAATCACCTAAAGAAAATAATGAAATGCGTTGCACCTTAATCCCCCCGTCGGGGTTTGCTTTGAAGAAGTGTGCAAGGGAATCCAGGGTGATTTTAGTCCGTAGAAGTCTGATAGATCCCTCCGTCTGCTCAATGAGGATTTCCACCTCGTTACCAAAAAAAAAGTTGAAATGTCGTACTCTGATATATTAATATTTCAGTAACCAAAAGAGAACCGTTGCCCACGATGTAAAAAAATAAAAGTGCTTAAACATATAGGTACGTAATATGTTCCTTATCTAACATAAACATCTTCAAAATATGTGAGAAAATTAGATAACTATACAGTCAGTGTTGAAATAAAAATGTGAAAATATTATTTGATCGTGCCGACATTTTTGTAAAGTAGCAAGTTTTTAATTGGTCACCTGTCATCGTTTAAAAAGTTGATGCGATAATTTATCTCACTTTCGCAAAGAGAATGATATTATGTAAGAAATTAACACACATTCACGCAATGGCTGTTATCAAATCCAGTCTGTACGGAAATTGATGTTACAACCGAAACATGGACGAAAAAGATTCTGTCAAGGAGGATGCGCTAAGAGATAGCTCTTGAAATGCAAAATAACTTACGTTTTTTGCAATTTGCAGGAGGATGTCAAGTTTTATGGTGAACAAAATATGGTTCGCCACCGTAACAAGTAATGGTATTTACAGAATTAATTGTATGATCTTTTGACGTTCGAAAAGTGCTGTTTCTCAGCCTAAATTGAGTAATTGACTTTTGATTTTGTATGACTACCTATTTCATGAAATTTCAATCAACATGGTTATATGAACTTAGACGGTTAGTATTGATGATTTTTATAAAGCTAATTATGATAAAAAAATAAAAAACTTTCGGTGTACCCTGGCCCTTCTTCCTAAAGTCCTAAAGACTCTTCTTCATAGTCCACGGAAATCTATTGAAGTTAGACTTTACTAAGCTGAGTATGTTTCTCAAAAACTACTAACTATTTGCAAAATCCTGAGATGCAGCTTCAAATCTAATCAGCATATAAGAAGATGTTTTAATTTACCTAACCAATGGAATATAATTAATGACAAGTAATAAATAATTATTATTTATGTAAATGGTTCCTAACTGAATTGTCACGATATCGTGACGAACAGATTCTGATTGGCTAGCAAGCAATCTTTAACAAATAGACTGATGAATTTTGACTAAGTGTTTACAGTCAAAAGTCCTACTATGATCTAATAACATAACATCACGCCTGTAATCCACGAAGAGTTAGGCAGAGGTGTAACTTATAGTACACCTACATTTCGCCATCCATGTAATAGGGGGCGACCCTATTGTTATCAACAGAGCACAAACCCAGACACCGGACTTCTACTGAGAAATTCCTGATAGAAATACTCAATAACGCTTTGCCCAACCCGGGAATCGAACTCCGGACCTCATGCTCAGCAGTAGCGCTTGCAACTGCTAGACCAATGAGGCAGTCAGAATTCCTATGATAACCCTACAGCACTCTTTTTTATGGTGAATTCGACCAACCTTTTATAACTAGTATATGTATACCATATCCTAGGAATAAATGATTTTTTCCATACAAAAAGTGTCAGACGTTCGTTTTATTTTGGTTAAATCAGCCCCTAAGCCACGTTTTGACTTGCCAGGGGTGCGGGTTGTTCGAAAGAGATACCGTGGCCCCTGACACATAGGCAACTGGAGGAACGTGGGTGGGTTTTAGTCAGTAAAAGTCTGACACGGAGAGCGGGACAAGTTATTTGATTATTTGAACCCTTAAAAAAAACCCATCTTTTGACTTCATACAGCCAAATCTCATATACTTATATCCTATAGCGATCTTACATAATTGATAAATATCCTGCACAACTCAAGAACCTTCCAGAATCCATTTCAAGAACAAAGCCCCAGTTCTAAATCCAACTAAAAGTTCTAAACCTAGCTGTCTATGTGCAATGACCCCAAAGTTGCTAATTACTCTGAACGGCACACCACCAACATAACACTATCATCACATACACCTTATGTCTTCACAGTAAGGTCGTTATTTGTGATCGTGAGGGAGGATGTAAGTTGGTGCAGCAGAATAAGGTCAGTGGATGCAGTATGCTAATTTAATAAAAACGGTGTTGTTTTATGTTTGTGTGTATGTTTGTTAGTGTGAATGGTCTTTGTGCAGCCCAAAATTAGTTATGCGGTCTAATAATTTTTATGGAGTCTGTGATGCCGAGTTGTGAAGCGTTTGGTGTGATATTTCTTGTAAGTAGAATAAGATAAGGGAGCCCGCGAAGCAAGGAAGAAATCCAACAAGAATAGATAGTAGATTAATCACCAGGTGGATACATATAAAAACCCTATGCAAATAATCATGCGACAGGACATCAAACTGTCAATTCACAGGAAACGACTAATGGCCGACAGTTTTTCAAACTGGCAACCCTTACAATAACGACTTATTACAATATTACGTGTATATTTCTGCATGCAACATCGTACAACAACATACAACATATACAACATACAACACGCGATGTGACCGTTATATAAATGAAAAAGAAACTGTTTAGAAAAAGAACACATGGTACTTGACTTGGAGACTTGTAAGTTAATGTTTTCTTAAAATAAAGTGGCATAGTTTTGTCGCCAGCCAGGTCAAAGTTCTTAACCTGTTTTAAATGGTCTTAGGTTAACGTGTGGCCATTTCCGTTCTCAATGATTAGTAGGTATTGCTAATCTGGTCCTGACTAAAATAGTTCTACTGCATCGAAAACCGTAAGTTGCCTCATAAAAATAAAATAAATAAGTTGTGACATGAACAAGGTATACAACAAATGTAGAATTCTCCAGCTTCTGTGCTAGTTATAACTGTGTTGCAGGAGCCAGTGTTCTACCGTAATAAAGCTTCAATTGCGTTGTTGACAACACACAAAAAAAATAAAAAAATCAAGACAATTTATATACGTCATCATCATTTCAGCCGAAAGACGTCCACATTTGGACATAGGCCTCCCCCAATTTGGGGGGGTTTGCCATAATCGCCACGCTTGGCAGGCGGGTTGGCGATCGCAGTATGGTGGTAAAATGCATAGAGAACGCTGCTGCCCATTCTCTAGTAAGTCCCTTAATCGCCTCTTACGACACCCACGGGAAGAGATGGGATGGTGCTATTCTTTACGTCCGGCACCACACGGAACTCCTTTATATACCTACTTAAACAAAATTAGAAGTAGAGAGAGTAGAGAAGAGAGAGTAGAGAAGAAGAGAGAGTAGAGAAGTAGGTATGGAAGAAAAATAAATATTGCGTCGACCCCAAATAACATGGAATAGCGGCAGGAGATAGCGATGTTGACTTAAAACAATTTTATTATTAACTAAACAAGTTGAAACGTGCATTTTATTCAAATTACTTGATTACTCTATGCCTTAAATATACCTATACATAAAAAGACAACAGTAATTAACACCACACTAACAAAATCACATCAGTAGGTTCAAGGTTGTTAACCCATAGTCTAGTAAAGAAAAGTGGGTTTGTAAACCTACAGGCCACCACACCAATTAGATAAAGATTTTTATTTAATTCATGGTAAAAAATAACTACCATCTTCTCTCCGATTTGAAAACCGCACCTAGGTCTGAAGTAGCTTACTGCAACTGACAAATGTCGACCATCTATCATAAATATCCGATAAATTTATCAGACAGAGATACAATACTAATACAAATGTATTAACCAAAGTGTTTTATGTGACAGTATCTATAAATGACAATTTGATATACACGGTACTCAATTTAAGTCAAATTATATAGCCATTTAGATCTTGATCACGGCAACTTTCACCTCTAAATAATTATATTAATATAAGTAATTGAATATGTTAAGTATGGAGCAAAAGATAAAAGAGATTGCTAATTTTATGCTGTCGTATCTGTTAAAGGGAATTTATTAGTGTGCCAGTATCGTATTTTATTAGTGTCGCCAACACCTGAATACTAGAAATATAAATACATTTGTTACAAAATAATTCAGTTTCCCTTCGTAACGCCTACGAAGGTATAGGACAGTAATTGAGTTGCGGTAACAGAAAAGGAAGGTAAAATTTTGGTGCACTTAGTAATATGGTGAACAAGCTTTATTTAAGCCATCTACAAGACTAGGTACAGTAGAAAATGCATCCCGTGCAATATCTCTATTCCCTCTCATCTAACCTTTAAACCGTTATCATCTCATAAAATTGCATTAAATGCTGAAGAAATTCCTATTCAAGAATAGAAATAGAAATTAAAACCATTCATTTGGATCAAGATCCAAATGAATGGTTTAATTATTTTTTTTGTCACGCAAGTAACCTAGGAGGTTGTCGACTTAGCCGGGGATCGTGGAAGGTGCACAAGTTCCCATGATCCCCGGTCCAAGTGTAGGAAGGGAACACAACACCGGGGTGGTTTTTAATCGGTATGAGTCTGACAACCCCATTAAAAAAGGCTTTCTTATGCGTCAAAACCTTCCTTGCGGATGTCTTAATAAATTGAGGCCTCCAGCCAGGGCACAACATAGGCTTGCATTTCCACTATTTCAATGTTGTTTTTGGTTGTCTATCTTTCGCACTTGATTCATGAATGTCAACTTCTGTGCGGTCCCATTCCGTCTCGCCTAGCCTTTGTTCTGTCATTGATAGACTATCATGTGCCTAACGATAACCGGAGTTTAACCTGCCTAGAGGTCACAGCATTATCTACTGCAGGAGATAACCATCAATTTCCTAATAGGCTGACATACGGGAAGATTTTACGACAGGTTACGTGACGGTTAGGGCGAAAACGCTGCGTTCTGACTTGAGTGACAATTTGACTTGAGTTCGTGCAAATTTGTATCCTAAAGCTATTATACATAGACGTCAGTTTCTGAATTTCTACCTGCCAATGCTTGTAGTTTACTCTTGCTTCATTTGATTAGAGCAAAAGTATTTAGTTCACTTTGTTATATTCGATTTTAATTTCCTTGCTAATTAAATTGATCATGTTACTAATTTACGACAAAATTATGCAAAGCTCTAACATCTGTCGCAATTGATAGTAAAAATCTAAATGCTCACATAAATTTTCCAAATGGTTGCCTTTTACAAAAATAAACCTAAATCTAAAATGGCTCTCATTAAATTATTTGTAAAATAAATTATTTTTTGTATTGATTTATGTCACCAAAAACAAGAAATATTTGTCAGATTTAGATAAACTTTCACCTGAACCTGAGCCATCTATCACCAAGTTTGGATTTTATTTGCATAGAAAATGAGCAAGCGCCATTAATGGCTCTTGTTCACACTATATTTGGAAAGACAACTTGTTTATGGGACTTTTATGCTGTTTGGCTATAATCAATAATGTTTATACTAGCGTTTATTTTATATTTTTGTCATTCTTAGAACGGTACTTTTTCATGGGAGTTCTGTCGCAGTGGTCCGGTTTTTTCGTAATAGTCGAGTAAATGCAATGCGATCGACTCTGCCATAAATAAGTCAATTTTATGGTTGAGATATTGACATTTTTTAAAAAATTTACATTGTGTTTCTGTGATGTTGTTAATAGAAAAGAATCCCGTTTCCTAACGGGATTCTTTTCTTTTTTTTTTCTTTTTTTTTTCTTTTTTTTTTTTCTTTTTTTTTTTTTTTACATAAGAATGGGTATTCCTATACCCATTCTTATGTAAAAACTTCGTATATTAAATTAAGCTGTTAGCCCAGCGACTGTCAATTTATTCAATAGGTAATACCAAGTGAGACATTTTAGGTTGTCTATTGAAGGTCCCGTGGTCACATGTACTTTCTGACTATATGTGGGTTGTTATACTGAGATCCGTAAAGGAAAACATCGTGAGGAAACCATTATGGTTAATAATACTAGCTTTTGCAGCGACTTCGCCCGCGTGAAGGTCGAAAATTATCCCACGGGAACATACTATCGGGATGAAAAGTATCTTATGTGCTAATCGAGGCTATAAGCTATCTGTGTTCCAAATGTGATCCGAATCTGTTCAGACGTTTCTGCGTGATTGAGTAACAAACATCTAAACATAAAAACTTTTACATTTATAATATTAGTAGGAATCGCCAACCACTCGTGAGCAAGCGTATTGATCAATGCTCGTACCTTCTCTGTAAGAGAAGAGACCCTTACCGTACAGAGGAACAGTAAAAGGCTGTGATTATTGAAGGTTAGAACCAATCATAATACCTATTCATGTTAAAACATTTCTCATGAAATTTTAATATCTGTCCAAACGGGCCTGTTCATGTTCCGCCCCCGTATGTTTCAAGCGCCAACGTCAATTGCCCAGTCAAATGCAATTGCAGTTACAATTGTGCTGGCCTAGTTTGTTATCATTTGCATTCTACGGGAAAATGTTCTAGATATCAAAAGCATGCTACTATTTCCGGAAGATGAATTATTTTTAAGAATTTGACACGTTTCCATCGCAAGTTGCGATCCCATCTCATTTTAACAAAACGTTATATTATATCTTGCCATTGTTGTAAAAGGCTCGTGGCTAACTAATAATAGCCACACAGGTCGATCATCAAGGTTAAGCAATGGCTGCCGAGGTTGGTCCGTGGATGGGTGACCATTCATAACATACTGAGAACTCCCTGTATCTCGGATAGTATGTTAAACAGTTCGTCCCGGCTGTCATTCGTAGATCTTTGGAAGTCGTTACGGGTGGTCAGAAGCCCGAAAGTCTGACAACCAGTTTTGGCAAGGGGTATTACCCAGTAACTGGGTTGTGGCTGTCAAATAGACAGTCGCTTCATGCAAAATACTAGTATCCAGCAGTATCTGGTTAGACTGAAACCCGACCCGAACGTAGTTGGGATAAGGATTAACCAGATCGTAGCTTACCTGGTCGATCGACCCGTGCGGCTAATACTAATTATCTACAAGCCCCTCATAGACCATAACCTACCCTCTCATATTTTTCCACCAACTGCCTTCTTGGTCAATCGATCGATATTTTATAAATAAAACCTGCATTAGGTGCTGAACTGTATAATATCTTATAAAATGAATTGCTGTTCGTTAGTCTCGCTAAAACTCGAGAACGGCTGGACCGATTTGGCTAATTTTGGTTTTGAAATATTTGTGGCAGTCCAGTGAAGGTATAAACGGTGCGAAAATATAAAGAAAAACTATAATATAAAAAAATATTGACGTTTGTTAGTCTCACAAAAAGTTCAGAAATCTTTTATCAGCGGCACGAAGTTTGCCGGGTCAGCTAGTACATGTATAATATTGATGGAAATGATTTGATTTCATCTTTTATTATTATGACTCTATAACACTAGTCCATTTTTCATAGATCGCCGTATTGTTACTTATAACATAATATATTTATTTAGTTACATAAAGGTTTTGTAGTATGGGGGGAGGGCGTTTAGATTTTGCTTAACTAATCCTGCTCTTTAGGTAAAAAGAATAGCACCATCCCATTTCTTCTCGTGGGTATCGTAGGACGCGACTAAGGGACTTACTAGATAATGGGCAGCAGCGTTCTCTATGCATTTTACCACCATACTGCGATCGCAAACCCGCCTCCCAAGCATGTCGATTATGGCAAAACCCCCTTTTGGGGGACGCCTATGTCCAGCAGTGGACGTCTTTCGGCTGAAATGATGATAATAATGAATAAGTCACCTGGACCCTAATTGTGTCACACACTTTCAATCACAATCTGAATATTTTTTAATGAAATTGCTAATTAATTGCTTCATATATTCAAAAAGTGTGTCTCCTCAATAACGTAAATAACGCAAAGAATGTTGTTGATCTATCAAATGAAAGCCTTTACTACTTTTACAAATATTTCTTGTTTATTGTTACATAATTTAATAAACAAATAATGAAATGAGAGCCGTTTTAGATTTAGGCTGGTTTCGTTTTATAAAAAGGCAACTATTTGAAAATGTATGTGAGCATTTAGATTATTTGATTTCTTACGTAACTACCCCGTGGAACTCCTTTATTGCTCATAGTTTTTCCTATTGAAGATGACGAATCATTTTTAGGGACAGTGTAACCTCTTTACCTACCAGGGGTGCGGGTTGTTCGAAAGAGATACCGCGGCCCCTGGCACACAGGCAACTGAGGGAACACGGGTGGGTTTTAGTCAGTAAAAGTCTGACACGCCCTCCCGCTCCACCCAGAGCGGGAGAAGTTATTTGATGATTTCCCACCCAAAAAAATAAAAATAAAAACTCTTTACCTAAAGTGTCAATCATCTTCTCATCACCACGTAAACGTACTCTAGATATGACCCTCCCAACTACTGTCACAGTTATAAAAGCACTATGAAAGAGCTTGCTAGAATGACTACGCTCATCAGCCGTAAAACTACGCGTCGCGTTACACCTTCCTGCGCCCTAATTGCGTAAAAAATTATCAATCACTATCTGAATCTATTGCTTCATAAGTCCGCAAAAATTGTCTGCTCCACAACGTAAATAACGTAATGAATATTGTTGAACTGTTAAAATGATAACTATTCCTACTTATAGTGTGCGCGATTGCATATCTATTAAAGATCACGATTCACGGCACTATTTGATTCCCTGCATTCTCTCACCGGTTGTATAGTACCTACCTCTAACAAGCCTTCAATAGCCTTTCCCCGCATTCCAACACAAACCCTTGACACTAAAATGCATCAACTAATCCGAAGAATATCCACTTGTATGCAAATCCCTTGGTGAAACCTCCGCGTTAAATTAATATACCGATAAAATCAATTAACCATAAAATCTAATGACAATTAACATAATTTATACCGAATTTTCTTTGCCTCTCAACTTATTGTGAGACAGAGATGGATGTATGCAATAATGTAAAGCTTCATCTCTTTCTTACACTATATAATAGTCAGGTAGTGCTTCATTTGTCGTTGAGTTTAAAATTAAACACTTTATAAGCACGATTATTTAAGTTCCTATAAAAGTATTATCTGATGTGTCAAGGCTATTAAGTTTATCTTAATATCTTGTAACGTTGCGCTTTGCAAGTTACAATTTAAAAGAGTTTAGTCTAAGAAGCCTAATAATAACAAACCTATCTACACTTAAAACTATACTATAATTACACAAAACTTTCAAAAAATAACCTAGTATAATATTTATAAGTAAACCTAACACTTAAATACATCATTATAATTAAATAATATTGTACGGAACTTCCGACCGTTTATTTACTTAAAGGGTCTTCGTTCTATGCGCCCGCGCATCTCTAAAACGATCATTAGCGAGCGTCGCCGAGAAGTGTCGATTCGGTTGGGCCTGGTAAGGACGATGATTAGTCAAACTGAGAGCGCTTGAAGTGACGGCTGTGTCGCTTGCTCCGAACCTACTTACTTAAATAATTTTGATAACATCGCTAAATCCCGCTGGGGTAAGTTTCCATGTATTTTATTAGAAGTGCTAACTGTAAGGTGCGCCTAGAATTTCTTAAAACTAGTTTTCTGCTGTATTTCTTCCTACCTTCCTATCTGGGACACTGTGACCTTTTAACCTACGAAACGTGGTTCCGACAGCTTGCTTACGCTTCCATTTCTGTCTGGATTTCCAGGATTATAGTCTACCTTTCAACCCTTTCGCCACGTCGTTGTGGTTCCGGCATCAAGGAGGACGCTTGGAGAAGATCCTCTGCTGCGGAGTGACTTACGCCTACCCTACGCTGAATAATTAACGAACACCGAACCTGGAACTGGAGCCGTTAGTTGCGGGCAAAGTCTGTGACGGGACCATCATCACCTTGGAGACGGTTCAGGCCAGTGTTCCCTACCCATTACTACCCTCTGCAATCAAGTTGAGACGGCCACGGAATTTTAGGCAATAAATAATAAGTGTACTGGATCATCGAGCTCTTATTATTTACAAACCCCTACATACCTACCTGCTGACAACCCTCTAAAGGGCAAGTGTCACAATCTGTTAAGCTTTTATGAATGGAAAATGCTTCTGTAGCTTGCATTTACTATTCCCAGAAAATTGTTTAACAGGTTTTTATAATGACATCAATTAAAATATGATGAGCCGGACTGACGAGAGAGGTCGTGGGCTTAAAAATTTGAACCCTGTCCGTTATGTTGTTATGAACCAACTGATTACGATCATGCTTATCTAAATTATGTTCTGTAGAAGTGACTTATGGAAAAGAAAACAATAACCCCACATTATAAATATATGCTAATTTTTTTTATGGTGTCTTTGAAAGGACAGTGTCCAGAATTTTACATGAAGCGACTGCCTAACTTTGCAACCCATTACTGTGGAACATGATACCCCTGGTAACTGTTTGTCAGACTCTCGGGCTTCTGGGTACCTTCAACAACTGCCAAAGCTCTATGAATGACAGCGGGGACCATAACTGTATTGGAATAAGAATAGTTCATGGAATGGTAAAACATTATGCAGTCAGCAATATTCGAGCTTGTAGTTGACTGTTCACTCGTTGAGCTTCTTTTAATAAAATTGAAGTGTCAGTTGTAACGTTTCAAGCTGTTATTTTAACAGCTTTAAAAGAAAATACATTTAATTTTTTTCTGTCTGTCTATTTGTTTGCTCCGGCTAATCTCTTTTTATCGTCATACCACACAGGTGAAGCTGCGGCGAAAGCTAGTATACAGGGAATAAGTGTTCGCGACGATGCGTCACTACATAGTGTTTTAGTTTGTTTTTGACATTAACTTAAATTCATAGTGATAAGAGTGATAGTTAAACCAATAACAGTGGTGAATAAGTGCCTAGTATAGAAAAAACCGTAAGTACCACCTCTGCAAACCTCATTTGAGTGGGCTATATAGCCGTGATTATAGTTTTATAGTGCGTCCAGGTAACCTAGTACCGAGACCTAGCCCTGGACCTAACTTTTAATATCGTAAATTTAATATAAAGCCCACTTAATTGAGTTTGTATGTCGTGTTGCTTTAGTTAAGCGATATTTAAGATTTATGTTTTTTGTTAACCCTCTTTCAGGGCGCGTCACGCCCTGAATACTATAGATGTAAGGTTTTAAATATCAGATTGTTGTAGGTCTATAGACCAGCCTGAGATATCTATAATTAGATTTCGCATAGCTTCACTAGTTTTCGAGAAAAACAACTTACAAAATAAAGTTTAGTAACATTTTTCAGATTTTTTCGGTTTTTCTCGAAATATTCTTTCAGTATAGAAAGATATAGTAAATATGGATATCTCAGGAGATGGGGAATTTTGTGGGGAATTCAGGGATATGTAACATGCCATATGTACTTTAATAAATTAACGTGTTATATGCTTATTTCCGACAAAACTATAATAGAACTTAGAACAAATAAAACTTTAAAACAGGAAGTAATTAGCGGTCCTCGTTACGGTAAAGATTCATAGTACGATAGTAAACATGTAATTTCGAGTAATTTGTAGTCATCGGCAAGATTCTTATTTAAATCTTTAATTAACTTAAATATATAGATATAGTCAAAGTAGTGTTCCGAAATTGCTTCCTGAAGAATTATAAAAAACTTGTGTTATTAATCAGGTAAAGTAACCCCTTCAGTAAATAGTCAAAAAACACCCCCTTTCCTAGACGAATGTCTGGAAACTGTTTCTTAGGGGGCAGAATGTCAAAAACGTTGGTATGGTAACATGAAGAACGGAAGAAGGTAGCCACCCTGAAGATATCTGGAATCTATCGGTGCAGGACGTCAGCGCCGCGTGGACTGGGAGATTTACACCCTCCCTACACACCCTTCGCATCCATGCGATCACGCCCGTCCGGCACATCTGCTGGTCCTTGCGAGCCGGATTTCTTCAGGAGGGATACATGTGGACCCGTCCGGGACATGTCTGGATAGCTGAAGACTTATGAAGGAAGAGTGACGTCAGAGACTGAAACCTTATTCAAGAGGAAGTTATCAGAAGCCTGAAGACTTATGACTGACGAGTTACTCCCGTACCTGAAGCTTTGTTCCTGAAGGATTATCTTTCAACATAGAAGATTTGAAGTTTGAAGATTCCGTTGAAGATCCGGTTTGAAATCCGGTTTGAAGATTCCGTTGAAGATCCGGTTTGAGATCCGGTTTGAAGATTCCGTTGAAGATCCGGTTTGAGATCCGGTTTGAAGATTCCGTTGAAGATCCGGTTTGAGATCCGGTTTGAAGATTCCGTTGAAGATCCGGTTTGAGATCCGGTTTGAAGATTCAAGATTGAACTTTGAAGATACTGAATTCAATTTGAAGATTGAATACTGACCTTCGAAGATAGAAGATTCGAGACCCGCATACCGAAGTCAACATGCCGGTAACAAGATCACAAGGCAGGGCCCCTAAAGCATGGACAGTGGAGGTGAGCAGAAGACACGGTATTCCGGCCATCTGCTACGAGCAATCGCCGCGTTCACCCTCCACCACTGAAGGGACCGACCCGCCACAGCAGCGCCCCCTTGTTTCGCGGAGAAGTGAAGACTTACCTGCACGAGCACGGTCCGAAGAGATGGAACAGCCATCTACAGTTAAGAAGGGAACCAGAAGAGAGGGATCTTCAGATAGAACGTTGCAATCTTCAGTTAGAACATTGAAGCCTGCAGACAGAAGGGAAACACTAGATGAGACGTACAGCCGAAACTTACCGATGACTACCCGGGGTGACGCCCGTACCGAACATAGCAGGCCGCAGTCGACTACAGATAGGACGACGCGGCCAAATAAGAAAATTTCAAGAGCACGTGAAGACTTACTGAAGATTAAGTTGGAACTTGCTCAATTAGCACTTCAAAGAGCCGAGGAAGAAGATTCCGACGGCTATATGGATGACAGAGACTCGAACGATGAGTACGTGCGCTCCTGGCTTGAAGAGGCGCCGAAGCCTGAGCCGGAGAAGAGAGCCAACGCCGCCGAGGGGGACAATAGTAATATAGGCCATGAGGCACCGCCCCCCCCCGTGGACTTCGAAACTATAGTGGATCTCGATAAGCAAGTACCGTTGTCGCATCCTACAGTGAATGAAGTGAACAATCGAATCCCACCAAAGGGAACAGAAGCCAAAGGGGAAGACTCACTCCGTCCTTTCATAACGGAGCTGACGTCCGCTATAGCGTCGCTAGCCGACAGGAAAACAGAACAGTGGACACCGAACCACCCCTCGGCGTCGAAGGTCATCATGACCTTACCGAACTTCAATGGGGCCCATACAGAATGGCTTTCATTTCGTGCCATCTACGAGACAACTCGAAGATATTTCAACGATGTTGAAAACACAGCAAGGCTTAGAAGAAGCCTGCGGGGACGAGCGCTAGAGACAGTGAGCTCAGAACTCATCGGACATGCAAAGCCAGATGACATCATGAGGGAATTAGAGCTGCAGTTCGGCCGTCCAGATTCAATAGCTCAAGCAGAAACAGACAGACTGCGAGGATTGCCGCGCTGCGGCGAAGCACCCAAGGACATTTGCAACTTTGCAAGCAGAGTCAGAAGCGGTGTGGTCACTCTGCGCGCGCTGAAGAAAGATCACTACCTGATCAATGCTGAGCTGATGCGGTTGCTGACCGAGAAGCTACCGAACTCCCTACGTGTACAGTGGTACAGAACGTACACAGAGAAACACCAGTCGCTGCCAGACCTCACACTCTTCAGCGAGTTCATCACAGAGCAAGCTCGTTTCTGCAGTGCGTTCGCTCCGCCTGAGAACATCGGCCCTACTGAGGCAACCTCGAGCAAGCGTGTCACCCAGAGGACCCACACAGCTGTGGACAAATCCGATAAGAAATGCCGCATCTGTGAGAAAGACGGACATCACACTCTCGAGTGCAAGAAGTTCAAGGAGGGATCCAGCGACAAGAGATGGGAGCTCGCTAAGAAGTTCAGCCTGTGTTTCCGTTGCCTGCGCACACGTCGTCCTGGTCACACATGCAAGACGAAGAAGTGTGACGTAAAGGGGTGTACAGCTACGCACCATCAGCTTCTTCATTATAACAAGAAGCCCGCTGCAGAGGGTGTCGAAAAACCCGTTACTCAGGAGCAGTCGAACAACGTGGAGTCGAAGGAAACAGTGGCCAGCTCAAGAACGACTTCAAGTCACGCTTACCTCAAGATGGTACCGGTCAGAGTGATTGGACCGGCGGGAGAAGTGTCCACATTCGCACTTCTCGATGATGGATCAACCGTTTCCTTGATCGACGAGGACGTAGCGAAGCAAGTCGGGGCAGAAGGCCGAATCGACCCTCTGAAGATAGGTGCGATCGGTAACACCATGATCGACACTCCAAGTTCACGAAGAATCACGGTCACACTCGCGAGCGAACTGAAGAATAAGGTGCCGTTCAGAGCGCGCACCATACCGAAGCTAAACCTCGCTCCACAAACCGTCAGTGAAGAAGACGTCGCACACTGCAAACATCTGGATGACCTGAGGCAACAGCTGATATACGACACTGGCGCGCCGAAAATACTCATCGGTCAAGATAACTGGCATCTATTATTGGCCAGTGAGATCCGCAGAGGTCCGAAGAATCAACCTGTCGCGTCACTCACAACGATGGGCTGGACTCTACACGGTGCGCACACCAGAATTCTGGGTCAGCAGGTGCACTACTGCAACCGAATCATAGCGGGCGATGAAGACATAGACGAACAGCTTCGCAAGTTCTTCGCCTTAGAATCGCTGGTCATCAACCCGAGACGACCAGACTCCGACCCCGAGAAGAAAGCAGAAGATATCTTGAGTCGTCACACTCAACAGTTAGAAGATGGACATATAGAAACAGCCATGCTGTGGAAGAATGAAAGCATAGAAATGCCCGATAGTTACGGGACGGCTCTCAAGAGGCTTGTCTCAATAGAGAAGAAACTCGATAGCAAACCGGCTCTTCGAGATAGATACACAGAACAGATGGACTCTCTCGTACAAAAGGGATACGCAGAGAAGGCGCCCAAGACGAGCACACCGGGTAGGACTTGGTACCTACCACATTTCGACGTGTTCAACCCCATGAAGCCCAAAAAACTCCGCATCGTGCATGACGCAGCTGCCAAATCGAGAGGACTGTCACTCAACGACTTCCTTCTCACTGGACCGGACTTACTACAGTCACTGCCCGGCGTCATGATGAGGTTCCGCAGACACTGCATAGCCATCTCTGGTGACATAGCGGAGATGTTTATGCAGGTGAAAGTGCGAAGTCAGGATAGAGACGCGCTCCGGTACCTGTGGAGAGGCAATAAAAGAGAGGGAGCGCCAGAAGAATACCGTATGACGTCCATCATATTCGGCGCAGCAAGCTCGCCGTGCATGGCCATTTTCGCGAAGAATTGGAACGCGAAAAGACATATAGATGAGCATCCAGATGCAGTGGAAGCCATAATACAGAATCACTATATGGATGATTACCTCGATAGTTACAAGACCGTCGAAGAAGCGACGCGCATTGCAACAACAGTGAAAAACATTCACCTACAGGCGAAGTTTGAACTCAGAAAATGGGTGTCGAACAGCACAGAGTTAATAGAAAACATAGATCCGACACAGATCCGAACTGAAATTGTCAGTATCGGAAATACAGATGACACAGAGAAGATACTCGGCCTGATATGGAGACCGAGTGAAGATACGTTGGGCTTCAACCTGACGCTTGCGCGCCTACCAAAAGGCATATTAGAAAAAGAGGCGCCCACTAAAAGAGAGGCGCTCAAGATAGTGATGTCACTGTACGACCCGCTCGGACTCGCTTCACCAGTAACCATTCGAGCCAAGCAAATACTGCAAGAGGCATGGAGGCGAGGAGTCGATTGGGATCAGTCGCTAGACCAAGACTTAGCGACTCAATGGAAAAGTTGGATACAGCATTTACTACAGCTCGGAGAAGTCAGCATACCAAGATGCTACCCGGGGTACAGCGAAGCTATAGAGACACAGGTTCATGTGTTTACCGACGCGAGCGAGATGGCGTACGCGACGGCAGTGTACTGGCGAACCACAGCAACAGATGGTCAGCAGCGAGTCAGCCTCGTCATGGCAAAGGCGAAGGTAGCTCCACTAAAGCTGCAGTCAATACCGCGCCTCGAGCTGCAGGCAGCGGTGATGGGAACCCGCGTAGCCGCAGCTGTTATACGTGAGCACGACATCAAGCCCGCATCGGTGACGTATTGGTCAGACAGTAAGACCATACTGACGTGGATAAGAAGAGGAGCGCGAGTATACAAGCCTTTCGTAGCTCATCGCATAGCTGCTATAGAAGAGAATAGCAGAATCGAAGAATGGCGATGGGTACCTACGAAAATGAATATCGCCGACATAGCTACTCGTGACGTACCACGCCACTTTAACTCACAACATGAGTGGTATCGTGGTCCCGACTTCCTGTACGGAGAACCGTCGTCATGGCCGTCAGAGAGCCCTCCAATCACAGAGGAGACAGGGGAAGAGAGAACGCTCACCGCCGTCGAAGAAGCCGATAACCGAAAGCTTACAGAAGCCATACCGGATCCAGCAAGGTTCTCTAGGTGGGAACGACTACTCCGTGCGACGGCAAGCGTTCTACGCTTCATATCTTTATGTAGAGCAACGAAAGAGAAAACGTTCTACAAAAGAACCAGGAAGAACGCTGAACAGGATCCTGACTGGCGTAAACAGAAGAAAACGGCGCCCCCTCCCCCGAAGCGAGCAGTGAAAACGACTGATTCTCAAGAAAAGAAACAGATCATAGAAGCAGAGTTTCTCCACGAAGCCGAGAAGCTACTGGTGCAGGCCGTGCAGCAGCAATCGTTCGCACTAGAAATCGCTAGACTGCGAGAACAGAAGACGTTGGACAAGGACAGTCGACTGCGGCCGCTACAAATAGAAGTCACAGATGGCGTTATACGACTGAGAAGCCGTATAGCCGCTACCGAAGAAATAGCAGACGATGTGAAGCGTCCGCCGATACTACACGGTGACCATCACATCACCCAGTTATACATAGACTGGACACACCGTAGCCTGCAGCATAGTGGGACAGAGCTCACTATCAACGAGGTCCGACAGCACTATTGGGTCGTAAAGATGCGACCAACCGCAAAGAAGGTGCTGTCACGATGTCTGCAATGTCGCATTCGCAAGGCGCAACCAACCGTGCCTGCGACCGGCGACCATCCGAGAACGCGCCTGGCACATCACCAGCGGCCGTTCACATACACCGGGCTAGACTATTTCGGCCCACTGTCCGTAACCGTCGGACGACAGCGTCAGAAGAGGTACGTAGCCCTATTCACGTGCCTCACCACCAGAGCCGTCCACCTCGAGATCGCCGCCAGCCTCAGCGCAGACGCCGCCATACTGGCGCTGCGCCGCTTCGCTGCTCGTCGGGGCTGCCCCGCCGAGATACACTCCGATAACGGTACCAACATGCACGGTGCCGACAAGGAGCTCCGAGAGGCCTTCCGAGAGGAGGCCAGTCGCCGAGGCGTCGTGTGGCGCTTCATAACGCCATCAGCGCCATTCATGGGAGGCGCCTGGGAGCGCCTTGTTCGCTGCGTGAAGTCCGCGCTGTGCACTGTGCTCCTCGAAAAACATCCGCACGAAGAGGTGTTGTCCACACTGTTGTGTGAGGCAGAGTACACTGTAAACAGCCGGCCACTAACACATGTGTCTGTAGACAGCGAAGACGACGAGTCGATCACACCGAACCACTTCCTACTCGGTGGATCGGCGAGACTACCATCACCCGGCGTGTTCACCGAGCGAGACGTGGACAGCAAGAGACTCTGGCGACGATCCCAGATACTCGCTGATATGTTCTGGCGTCGCTGGGTCAGGGAGTACCTGCCGGAGCTTCAAAACCGGCGGGAGCCGCGCACCCGCGGGCCCGAACTGCAGGTGGGCGACCCCATACTCATCGCAGACGGCCAGCTGCCTCGCAACACGTGGCCGCGAGGCCGTATAGTTGCCCTGTTTCCCGGGGCCGATGGAGAAGTCCGGACCGCTGAGGTGCGCACTGCCGGCGGCACCTTGAAGCGTCCGGTGAAGAAACTCGTCCCACTACCCAAATAGCCATGGTGACGAGCGCCGTGGCGGCGACCGCCCTGGCGGCGAGCGCCGCAGCGGCGGAGCAACAGCAGAGCGTCGTGGCGGTGAGCGCCCCGGCGACAAGAGCCGAGGCAGCGAGCATCGCAGCGGCGGGCGGCGTGACAACAGGCGTCGCGGTGGCGAGCGCCGCGACTCCGGTCGCCGCTCACCGGTGCTATGCAGCGCCGCACCGACATCGCTACGAGTCGTCACTGCACTGCACGGCGGGAGAGATGTTCGCGACGATGCGTCACTACATAGTGTTTTAGTTTGTTTTTGACATTAACTTAAATTCATAGTGATAAGAGTGATAGTTAAACCAATAACAGTGGTGAATAAGTGCCTAGTATAGAAAAAACCGTAAGTACCACCTCTGCAAACCTCATTTGAGTGGGCTATATAGCCGTGATTATAGTTTTATAGTGCGTCCAGGTAACCTAGTACCGAGACCTAGCCCTGGACCTAACTTTTAATATCGTAAATTTAATATAAAGCCCACTTAATTGAGTTTGTATGTCGTGTTGCTTTAGTTAAGCGATATTTAAGATTTATGTTTTTTGTTAACCCTCTTTCAGGGCGCGTCACGCCCTGAATACTATAGATGTAAGGTTTTAAATATCAGATTGTTGTAGGTCTATAGACCAGCCTGAGATATCTATAATTAGATTTCGCATAGCTTCACTAGTTTTCGAGAAAAACAACTTACAAAATAAAGTTTAGTAACATTTTTCAGATTTTTTCGGTTTTTCTCGAAATATTCTTTCAGTATAGAAAGATATAGTAAATATGGATATCTCAGGAGATGGGGAATTTTGTGGGGAATTCAGGGATATGTAACATGCCATATGTACTTTAATAAATTAACGTGTTATATGCTTATTTCCGACAAAACTATAATAGAACTTAGAACAAATAAAACTTTAAAACAGGAAGTAATTAGCGGTCCTCGTTACGGTAAAGATTCATAGTACGATAGTAAACATGTAATTTCGAGTAATTTGTAGTCATCGGCAAGATTCTTATTTAAATCTTTAATTAACTTAAATATATAGATATAGTCAAAGTAGTGTTCCGAAATTGCTTCCTGAAGAATTATAAAAAACTTGTGTTATTAATCAGGTAAAGTAACCCCTTCAGTAAATAGTCAAAAAACACCCCCTTTCCTAGACGAATGTCTGGAAACTGTTTCTTAGGGGGCAGAATGTCAAAAACGTTGGTATGGTAACATGAAGAACGGAAGAAGGTAGCCACCCTGAAGATATCTGGAATCTATCGGTGCAGGACGTCAGCGCCGCGTGGACTGGGAGATTTACACCCTCCCTACACACCCTTCGCATCCATGCGATCACGCCCGTCCGGTACAATAAGGATAGCTCAGAAACAATTAATAATTTACAATAAACAATTATTCTTTCTTTTTTCTCATCCCTTAATAGCTCAGAAACAATGAATAATTTACAATAAACAATTTTTCTTTCTTTTTCTCATGCTTTAGTAAAAGATTATGCAGTCAGCAAGGTTAGGGCTAACTATTCACTCTTGTAATTTATGTTTTTAAAATGGTAAATGGTCCTTGTTCTAATATAACAAGACAAGTACAAGAATTAAATTTAGCTGTTATGTCCGCAATTACTATGATTTATAGACACACTGTCAGTATAAACGAGTGACATTCTGCTATCGAGCTATCTAGGCTTACTTCGACGTAGCCCGTGTACTATTTAGATAATTTTAGAATATGTAGAACTTAAAGTTTATAGAACTTACAAGTATTTCTATTGTTAATAACTTTTATCCGCAAGCTTGATATTACCATATCGCCAGTATGTCTTCGTCTGTCTTCTTCTATCTGTTCTACGCTTTGCAAATGTTAAACGTAGAACAGATCCCAAAAAGTTCTTTACACCCTATTTCTTCCTTCCATATCCAGTCTGTCCTAGCTGCCTTCCATCTTACTGGAATCCTTCGCCACATTTGCCAAATCACGGTCTCATTTTAAGACTCAAGGGCTCCAACAGTATTCGGTCCTTTACTTACTCCCTAATCTCCACTGCCACATGTAGACTGCCCCCCAGCTTGTGTTCCATCTGCCACATTTTTTGATTCGTAGTCTCCACTCGAGGTCTCGTCTACTCTAACAGCTATCGGTCCTACGACGGACTTGGCAAGTCCACTGCGTCTTCAGCTTGCTACCTCTGCCAGCCAGTCGGTATCTCCAGCTCATGTTTTGCATGACGTAGATGTATTTTAATTGATTTTATGCTTCTACCTCTATAATGAGGATTGTGGCTAATCGCCAGTATCCGTATTTTCAAAGGACGTGTGTGTATTTGTATCTGCGTAATTTATTTTGCAATTTATCTCACAAATTCACAATTACTACTATATAGGTTCCTATTGAAACTTTTGTGATGAATTCAGAAAAGTGGTTTCGCCCACAACTCTCCGCCTTTGAAGATTTACAGTAAACGACTATGTTTGACCTAAAACTAAAGTAGAAATTGACAGATTGTAAAACATTGAACATCTCTTATTGAAAACACCTACACGTCATTTTTTGTCTGAAAAATGTAAATATAGCCAATATCTAGCGAATATATTATAATATACATACTTATTATGTATTGTCTGCATCGTCGTCTGTGTAGTGATTGAGGACGTAAAGGTTGTGCTACAAACACAGATATAATATGCTAAAGCGATTAAAAAACAGCTATAAGCAGTAGCTTAGTTAAAACTGCCGCACAGGCTGGTCGATCAAGTTAAGCTACGCTTCCTGCAGTTGGTCCATGGGTGGGTGACCATCTTTACATACCTATCAAGACGCATTACATACCTTAGCACGCGCTTTCCGTGCCTTGGAAAGCGCGTTAAGCCGTGGGTACCGACTGTCATTCGTGGATCTTTGACAGTCGTTACGGCTCATTAAAGGCCCGAAAGTCTGACAACCAGTCTTAAAAAGTGGTATCGTATAACCCAGTAAGTGTCAGATATGCAGCCGCTCCACGTAAAATACTGATATTCACCTGCATCTGCTTTGAGTGTAAGCCGGCCTCAAGATATTTGGGAAAAGGCTAGGCAAATGATGATGATAAACACGATGACAGTACACGATCTAAAATTCTACCAGTTCAAAATATTTAATAAGATGATATAACTCTTCTGTCAATCTTTACTTTTACCAAATCTGCAGGCTTAGCACGAGAACCGTAGAGACGCGTAGGAAGAGTAGACAAAAATGACGTTTCCGTGTAGACTGTTGATAGTTTTGAACCGAGAAATGTAGACAAGCGATTTCTATTCTACGGTAGAGTAGAAATAGAAAGCGTCGTACTAAGCCTGCTGATGTTTACCACTGATAAAATTCATTATTTTTGAGAGAGAAATTTTTCTTTCAGCAAAGTAAAATATTTTGGTATGTACCTTTTAAGATCATCACAAAATATCAATTATCTAAAACTTATCCACGTAAAATTTAAACAAATGATTGTGTTTAACCACCACAATACAAAATATTTATTGTACAGATTTAATAACTTGCGGCTCAGGTCAATTGAAAACCACCGTGTTACCTTGAACAAGATTCTACACACATTGTGATATTATTTACTTAACTTATGAGAAGCTTTACACGTGTATAAATAATTTATGTGACAGAATTTTTCAGTGTTTTTAGTTAATCAATGACTGCCAATAAACGAGAGCACTTACTTACCTCAGACATTCAAAGTCTCTCTGTCGCTACAATCATTAATCTTAGTGAGATAATAAAGACTCGAGAATCAATGATGACATAACACCTGCACCCTAATTGCCGAACACACTATCAATCACAATCTGAATAATTTTGAAGGATAATCCTAATCCATTGGTTCATATGTTCGAAAAATGTCTCTGCTACACAACGTAAACAATGCAATGAATGTTTTTGAACTGCCAAAATTAAATTCATTCCTACGGTTAGTTACGCCATGTCCATATTATATTTTGCTGGTGTAGGTACACGTAAAACCTTCTAAGAGGGCCCTTCATAGAGCCTTCATTTCATTGACGATTTGAAGTAGTCTGACCTGGCAACAACAGAACTTAATCATAATTATCTTTTTGCAGAAGCTATAACAACGGAAATGAAACGCCACATTCTACTTCTAATCAACTATAATTCTGGGTTTAACAGATGAAAAATATCCAGTTCTATAGATTAAAAGATTAATTCACTATCTATAATTTTCCATGTTCATCTTTGAATTAAATAAGTACCAGCTTCTTATCATAGACAAGATGTAGCTGTCAAATGTAACCGGTTGTCTGTGGTGATTAGAGTGCCATGCATAATTATGATGTTTTAATTCCATATCTTATTGCTGGAGATTCTTGTTCTCATAGGCTGGTTTTCCTAAGCCTCGGAATGGTCAGACAAACAGACTGGAAACTAGTCGTATCTTAAATGGAGGCATTGATCCTGCGTATCGGAATGTGCTGGATTTTAAGATAGAAACAGATTATTTTTGGAAGTTAATGAATGTGTCAACTTTATTCTTAAAAAGCTACAGTTATTTCAATAGAGTTCTAAACAACACTTTTAAGATGTAAGAATCTACTAATAGGGGGAGGGAGAAACCTGTGGAGAAACCACAGCACGCCTTTGCATACTCCTTTTGCTTCGGTTACGTTAAAACAGCTGGTCATACACGCACTGCAACTGCCACATTATGTTAATAACTCAAACAATAACAAATAAAGAAAGAATTACATTAGTTTGGCAGCAACCTTTGAAAACATAACATTACAGCCATTTGAAAAATGATATACGTAAATTGTTTATTCTGTAAATAAAAAATAAGCTAGATGGAGTCGACATTTCTTATTGGACTACCCCAGAAGAGAAATGGCAGAGGGTCAAAGTCGCGATCAAAATCAACATAAGCAACATGTTGCAAACATTTTTTATTCTCTTCGCAAAACTTTCTGAGTGTCCCACGTATGTATATGATCACGAACCACAGACAAACGATCGAAATTCAAAATCCGTTAAAGACCCGTCCAATATCTATACGAGTAAACAAAACTCCCATCCAATTCCGCTTAACCAGCAGTCATTAAACCGGGAATGCTATACAAAGCGATAAACCTCCTACACTGGACAACTCCATGTCCACGCGTCACCTACGCGTGCTTTCTCTTCCGAATTGACTGACCAATGTCTTACACTAATAAATTCACAGTTTGTAATTATGCTTCTTTGTTGTCCACAGCTTGGATTTATGATTTGTTTATAAGTTATGGCAACACGTGTGGGCCACCTACTGGTTGTGATTATAAACTAGGAAGATTTTTTAGTTTATGGTTGCAATATGTCGGGAGCTATTAATGTTGGGACTGATGGGAGTACCTACTTGTACAGTGGCTTTAGAATTGAATTGTTGTTGCGTGCGAGTCTATTGGGACAGTTGTCGGCTAACATAATTATTTGTGTAATTGTTGAAAACATAAATTAAAATAGTTAGTTACTAGGAAAAATCGTGAGTGTCATGATGTAAGAAAATGGTTCTAAGAGTCGTTACGAGGTCTATTCGAGATTATATCTAACGCCCTATGTATGATGATGGCTTAGGTTATAGAAGAGCTAAGCTGATCTAGTCTTGAAAATCTCAGGATAAGAAAGCCTAGCCTTAACCGATTTCATTTGCGGTCGGCTCTTCTCGTCATTCTTCGTTCTTTTTCGGGTCGTGATGCTTCAAAACCAGACTACTGAGTATTTTGAGTAATACTCAGAAAGGAGGCCTGTGTCTTAGCAATGGGAACAATACTAGCTAATTATGTTATGCTATGGTATGACGGGTATGACTACTGCAAAATCAAAAAGAAGGTTATGATTTAAATTTAAAAATCTAAAGTATCGTCATTATCATTGCAAGAAAAGAGATAAAAAGATGGGGTGAGGCTGTGTCATGGACACGGCCGTGTGTTCTACGTGAATACGTTTATGTAACGGATTATATTTTTTAAATAAAATATTTTTATTTATGTATTTAGGATAAAGGGAAGGAAACAAATAATGATAGTGTTACAATATAAAACTCAAACGAACATCGTAGCTTCTCCGAGTCAAAAGTTATACTAATTATTGCAAATTTCGATACGCAGCAAAATAACCTCAAAATGGCGGCGCTTTGCCCTCCACCGCGCGAGATTTATCGTAATTAATTCTTTGATCCCTTAGCTATAGAGTGGTATTATTTAATTTTGGATGTAGAGGATAGATTCGAGACTACAACGCCATACTGTATCCCCCGATTTTGTTATCATTAGGTTTTTTAGATTGGCCCCGTATGGTAGCAAATTTAAAGACGTATTCACGTCAAAATTACTGAAGTACCTACCAGATGAAAGAAGAATAATGCCAACACGACACATGTAATGTAAGTGTCCCCAAAGCCTGGTTTCGTCTTATACGGAAATCGAAAGTGGCTCACTATGATTACTTTTCCTATTACGTCACAATCGATTTCTGTTATAACTAAAGACCTTTAATCAAGAGGAAGCTTAATGATCTTTAGATTCTCACGCCCTGAAAATAATTGTATTGGAATTTATTGGCATACTTGTGAGACTACTAAGGCAACAAATTCCTTTAGTATCGATAGTGCTCAATAACTTATTAAAGAGTATTTTTGAAGCATTTAGCCCTTTTCATGAAATAATAATTAGCTTGCCTCCATCGCAATAAGGTTATACTTCTACCCTTCACTACCATTATTTATTTAAGGCCGCTTAGCTCCACCTTAAACTATCGCTAACACGAATTACATTTTAAATTTGATTCTAAAAATAACTTCAAAGTACCAGTGAATATTTTATTTACTACTCTAAAATTCTGTTAATACCATACCTGAAAATATTTACCAACAACTATAACAACAGACTCAAACAAAACGAAACTGAAGTCTTTGAACCTTTCAAATAACTGGTGATTAGGAAACTTTCTTTCACCTTCGACCTCCTACCTTCAACTTACGAAGGTTGTTTATCCCTGACCTTCAAAGGTTTCAAGGTCTCAGAAGCCTAAACACGTGATCGCGTCAAGGACCTTCCATTTTCAGGGCCGACTTGGCCTTCTTCAAGGGTAATCGGAAGTAATTTGTCAAACTACTAAAGCTCGTGTTTCGTCTCAAAAGACCATTAGTACCAGGGTCAGACATACTTTCTTGTTCATTGAAATAACAATGCTTAATTTTCTTTTTTATTTTCAACACGTTTATCAGTTTCTTTATAAACTTTTCACTTGCACAATAGTCAACTAGTCACCAGTCACTTGAGTATTCTGATTGATTACTATAATTATTACTAGTTGTTACAGACTTCCAACGCTTTTAATTCATCATTGTTTTTATAACTCACCTCCACTGGATCATCGTTTTTTTTTTTATATATTTGCCCGTAAACTTTGCTCATTGTGGGTTTTCTTTCATATTTTTATATCTTAAATTAGTCAAAGATTTTGTTGCCTCACAAATATGTCAATCTTTTCTCTCCTTTTCATCTGGAACTTTAACAACAGAATCTAGGGTTCTGGTTCTTCTAAATTAGCTTCACTTAACAGCAGCTAGCCATTCTTAAGATTACTCCTAAGATCCCGTCACTGTTAAAGTGTAGACCATAGCGTAATTTGTTCAAATGTGTTCCTTGCTTAGTTAGGGTCAAACCAAAAATTGTAATGAACAAACATAATTGTGTTCTATGTAAGATTACTGTCGGTCATCCATCACGTTTTCCTTTTTGCCTATACCACTTTCTGTGTTCGTATTTTGTATAATTGCTACATACGTTGCCAAATACACGTTTTCTTACTTTCTTTCGTAGGTCCCTTTGTTACTTCCCAAACAAGCCGCCTTACCGTCCCATGTCTTACATAACCATCAATTACTCCAACATTTGCTCATTCAATACCCCCGAAACCACGGTCTATAAATAACCCGTGATTACCCAATGGACTTCCAATCATTACGTGGCTACTGTCTCACTAATTAATTTCAAGGCGCCATGACACTTTCGTTATCGACTGACGTTTTCCGTGTGTCAATTAACATGGAAATCTCTCGGAGATTAGTGATGCGCAAGCTGTACTAGTTGCACTGTAGAGGCTTAAGTATGTTTGCTGTAGATTTTTTTGGGCGTCATCAAAATGTTTTGTGGTGTCGTTGTCAGATGAGTTGCGTTATGGCTAATATTCCTGAGTTAATTTCTATCCAGACAATATGATGTACTACTACTTTTTACTCTTCTCTTTTGCTTGATTGCACAGGCGTCGCCCAGACTAGGACAGGAGCCCTCGGGGCACCAGATCTTACACGGATGTTCTTAACAGACCAGGAGATATAATCAACTTCTGAAGGGAGGTGGACTGGTTGGAATAACCACCAACGGCCGCCATGGCCCACGCACAATGGTCCACTTGACCCCCGTTCCCTTAACTTTAAAACATATATGATGTATAAATACTATAGGTACATTTTTAGTTTAAAAAAAAACTTCTTAATTGCCTTTCAAAAGTGGTATATCATTAAATCACCGATCTCGAAGGAGTAATCGTCTTTTTTGTTTTTGTCATTCTTTTCTATATCCAGTTAAGCTTAGGTTTAATACTGTCTCTAGTCTCTACAAATATTTCTCCTTAATCTACCAGTAATCCAGCAAAAAGATCTTCTATAGCTTGAAGTAAAGATCTATCTGCAAAGCCTAAGCCTTATAAATCGTCGCAATTACCACCGTCTTCACATACCACACTGATTTGATAAAGCACCTCATTATGTTGTCTCAGTCGATGACCGTTAATTGCAGAATGATTGCTAATCACTTTACTATTAAGAATGCATTTGTTGAATGATTCTGTAATCGTTATAATACGACCTAATCGTCTGCCTGGCGCCTTGAGTGCTTCTGTTGACTCTGGTCCTGACAAAAGCGTTTGAACTTCATAGTTTTTAAAAGCGAATGCCAATGAAGTCCTGCCATAGGATGTCAGTAAAATTCCTTTTTTGCGTTGAATCCCGCATTGATAGGTATTTTACCGACTAAAATCACGGTGCACTTCTCAATATCCTAGGAATACTTTTGAAAAGTATTTTTGTGTGAATAACTTTGACGCATCTTGGATGACTATTCCGTTACCAACTTAACTAACAGGGCAATCATTTTACCACAGCGTCGGCTATTGTCGCATACCTGCTGCCGGATGAATTCAGCTTCCTATGTTTGTTCCAGCTATCTCCGAATCCGGCTTCTAAACTATGTCGACCGCCAACATATTTACACTATCTCTATCGAAAGTTCCCTCCACTAATAAAGTCATCTACATAAACACGAAATCGACTTTTCCTAACAGTTGTCAATTAATTATCGCATTATTAGTCGATTTATGAGATAAACATCCCATCTCTATTCGAGATCGCATAGGAAACCGGTCAATGAGTCCACAAGATTGGTCGGCCGGAGTAGTGATAAGGGCCCAGCCTAGTCTAGTACATAGACATGTTTATATAAGACAGTTATTTATTATTTGCATGTTTTATGCAAGGCTGTTTGGTAGGTAATGTCGTGATACCTTATCAGGTAAAAAATAGTGCTGGGATTTGAAGTGGATTTTCTCAATCTTGAAACTTCAACTTGAGACCGACATGGACGCATTCATTTGTTTCTGGACTTATGTAAGTAGGTCCGTAGATGCTGCAGTTCGATCTGAGATATCTTTAATTTGTACTTGTAGACGCGGTAGTGTCTTTGATAAAATTAATTGTTAAATAAGTATTATACATTGTTGCAATATTGTTTTAAAATGTGCACTTTATAAATAAATTACCGATAATGCTTGACACTATAGTCTGTTCAAAAAGTGTCAAGTATCTGAACATAGTATAAGCAAAACCCTGCTTAGGTCAAATTTCTAACGCAACTACTCACTGAAGGGAATTAGTAATACATTCATCAGAATTTTAAGAGAACATTTAGTATTGTTTGAATAACATGATTAAATTGTAAATTGAAAATCATCGCCGAAAATTGAGATTCTAAAATTGTCCAATAAAAAAACGCTTTAAAGTTATTTAAAATCTAGGGGTTTTGGGGTTATTCATATACCTAACAGTAAAATGGCTTTCATTTTGACAGTTCAACACCATTCATTGTGATTTTTACGCTGATGAGCAAAATCCTTCAAATTGATTCAGATTCTGATTGATAGTGTGTTCCGCAATTAGGGTGCTGGTGTCCAAAAAATATGTAAACCTGGGTGCAGTCCACCGCCCGTCCATTTTGACTTTGATAGTGCTATTATTTCGTAGCAGGTCGTAGCAGTTTTTATACCTTAAGTAGTAACTAATGAGTAATGACGTCCAGTTGACCGTACCAGCGTATAAATCTAGATCTCGCACATAATAATGATGTACCAAAGACATGTATCTTTTTATGGTATAAACAGGACACCAAACCAATATGGTGCGGGTCCATTGGGGTCATGATAGTATCGAGTTAAAATATTGACATAATAATGCGCCAGCGCACACGATGACAGATTGATAGGTTTTGTCAGAAACAATGCTGTGATTGATTCTTTACTTAAATTTTATGGGTCAGAAATGTACCTTACTTTATTAAATTTCATCGTGAAACACGAAACATACCTACTTATGAATTATATGAAACGTAGGGTAGTATAAAACGTAGCTTTTAAGACCATGGGCTAAAAATATCGCAACGGGAATTGATCGCTCACAGGATTTTCGACTCTCAGTGTTAAACCGAGCATTGCGAATCCAACAGAGTTTATCCCAGTGCTTCGAATATACACACTATTCGATTTGCAACTCTCGGCGCTAATCAGAGCGTTGAAGATCCAGTGCGCAAAATATCCCGCCACGATATCTTTACGGCCATGCCAACGTGGACTAAAAGTAGTAGGATAGGAAGCTCTCAGGCAAGGTGGAGAAGCAAGAATTAACAGCTGAATAAAAGTAGCTGAGGATCGAGGAAAATGACGTGCAATCAGAGAGGTTTATGGGCCAGCTATGGCTTGCTGTGAAACTGTTGACTATTAATCGTATCAGTGATAATAAATGATGTGCACATTATAGGACATGCCTACAGCAAAATATTTAAGTATGCAGGTCAAACAAACGTCTATGCAACAGGTAGGTAAGCGCAGGCAACTCATTGATATTAAGTGCGCAATAATTTTTAATAATCATTATTCTAATCTCGTGTAGGTCCGAGTTATATGGTATTAGCCTTTCTAAGCTTACAGCTTATGCTATGAAACGATTAACCTAGCTCTTTTAATGCATCCCCAATAGTTAGGTTCTTAATATTTTGATTTGCGGCTTAGAGATAGATAATCTTTGTATGAAATTATGTCTGTTTTAGCACTAGCATTATAATAAGCAGCTTATAGTGTTCCCATTGCTGGTACCGCCGTAATTCACCACGCGAGCCCAGTGTGGGATGGTGAATGTCACATTATTATGTTCTAGAATTTTTGGATCCAGCACCCTAATTGCGTAACACACTATTAATCACAATCTGAATCAGTTTGAAGAATATTGCTTCATCTCTTCGTATGTATGTATATTTGTAATTATGTATGCTAGTACCCATATCATTTGTTTAATTAATTTAATGATTTATTGTCTTTGATTACAAATTAATGTAGTTTATTTTCCTTTTTACCCTTACACACGCTATCTACATCTCTTTATCTTCACTCCTATCGCAGGTATGCTGGAAGAGATTTCTTTAGAAATAAGCATCACCTCTGTAGGTACCTATTTTTCTGCTCTAATCTTCTTGTCTGTTTATATATGTGTGTACATAAATGGTTAAATAAATAACGCAATGAATGTTGCTGAACTGTCAGAATGAAAGGCATTCTTATTGTTAGTGTTATGCAATTACACCGCTGAACATCTTTCTTTGTGATGTTTTCTTTTAATGTTTTGAGAACAATGCCAGTGGTGATGAAATAATTTACAAAAGTAGTAGTAGTGCCTGCCGGGGTTCGAACCTACGACTCACAACTCAAAAGTCGCGGCTGTTGCTTCCCACTGCTGTCTTACTTATTTCTATTCATCTGGCAGTAAAAAATTAATTAACTGCCTGTATCCACCGCATAAAATTATGACAAACGCAACCATTGTTCTAATTACATTGTAGGTAATTAAATACAATAATTGTAATATTGAGTTGCACGCGGTTTCACACCTGCGTTTGTAATCAAATGACCACAACTAGATCAATTGTAAGGAACACCTATCGGCTAGTGATTCATGGATACCTGCTGATGACAATTATTATTCTAGGTACTTAGTCACCAATGTACCTAAGGATAGTTCGGGTTGACCATTCACTGTAAGACTGAGTAAAAAAGAATCGGCTGAAATCTGAATTGGAATCTGCTTCTTATTATCGATGATTCCATTACCATATTTTTTTAATTCACAATTTAAATGATATGTAAAAAGCAACTTACCTAATTAATGAATAATATTAACAATATACCTAGTATGCTTTTTTTTATTACGGGGGAAAATCCTCATGGATGTCCTCAGCCCTGGGGCGGGGGTCTGTCAGACTCTTACTGACTAAAACCACACTAAAACTTAACAAACTGAAATATGACGTTGCAATATTCATCTGCATCGATGTCAACTGGTAATGTACCCAACAGACTGACCAGTGAAAAAGCCAGGGTCACAGGAAGTGTCCACCAGCCATTTGGAGATTTCCCTATACAGACCATGAGCACTCAGACCCCATGGCCCCAGGGTATTTCCATATCATCTGCATCGATGTCAACTGGTAATGTACCCAACAGACTGGCCAGTGAAAAAGCTAGGGTCACAGGAATTGTCCACCAGCCGTTTGGAGATTTCCCTATACAGACCACGAGCACTCAGACCCCAAATCAAGATATGGAAATAACCTGGGGCCATGGGGTCTGAGTGCTCATGGCCTGTATAGGGAAATCTATCATCAATCTATCTCCCATTTATCTATCTATCTTCGACCAGATTTCAGCCCCGTCGACAGCGTTAACATTGGCTTCGCAAAAGTCTTCCATAGATCAGGTGTTATTGCACAAAGAGCAGGCAAGACCTGAGGCATCGTTTCAGAATAGCTCCACAGTGGCCCTGTGGAGTACCTCACCTGACTAAGTTGTACCTACAGTGGACCACCTGACTTGGCTTGAAGTTGGCTTAAAGATTTTAGCCGAAAGACTACCATTGAAGTTGCACATGAGCTTTTTATGTCCTCCAAACACCGACACAACGACCGGTCCAATCCAAAGATCCATAACACTAAATAAAGCAATAGCCTTACAATGCAAATGAGTAATGATCACGTTAATTACTCGACGTCTTTCACCATCATGGCGGTTGCACCGCACACAATAAACTTCAAACAATGTTGCCAGATTAGATAATTAAATATGCACTCACATTTTATGAGGCTTTCACGACGTAACTACCAGTCTAGGCTAGGATGCGACAGGAGTAACTGCGGACTTGAATACTGAAACATTCTCTTTTTTTTACCCTGACCATGACACATGGCAAAATTAGAGTAAATAGGTATCTACCTATTTGCTTACCATAAGGACTGAAATTGCGAGGATAGATGGCCCAGCTAATATAAATCGTTAATCTAGGTATTAGTGTAGATATTGTTTTAATTTATTTATGTATATGTTACCGGCCAAACCCGATTTCAGGCCAAACTAGTTTGTCCTAGGCCAAACTGGTTTATTAAGCCGGGGCACCCTGATTAAATGGGTTAGGTTAGGTTAGAACTGTGACCAAAAGAGCGCGAGCCGAGCGACCGCAGCGAGCGGTGCCGCGGCAGCGGCCGGCGAGCTTTACTGCCAAAGGCTGTTAACGAAACGGCTAATTAAGCTAGTTGGCTGCGACATATCACGCGTACGATTAAATCTGTTTGGCCTGAAATCGGGTTTGGCCGGTAACATATACACAGTAAAAAAACACTGGGAGTAGACATTATAATTTGTTTTGTTGCGCCGCTTCTTCCCAGCTAAAGCGTTTTGGGGGACTGTCAGATGTAATTTTGACGTTCAAAAGTGCTGGCGCTCAGCCTAGTTTGAATAAATGACTTTTGATTTTGATTTTTATGATGATGATTGTATCGATTACCTCTTATAGTTAAGTCTCATGTGTTTCCAGCACCCTAATTGCGTGACATACCTAGTAATCAGAATCCGAATGATTTTGAAGGATACTGCTAATCCATTGATACATATGTTCGAAAAAATTGTCTGTTCAACAACGTAAATAGCGCAATGGATGTTGGTGAACTGTCAAAATTAAAGCCATTCCTGCTGTCAGTGTGATAAGCAATTATCCCACAGGTTTGCTTTTTACTTCGTATTTCAGAAAGTTGATTTACAAATCTTCATCTAAGTAAATCAGAAGGCCAATTCTCGAACTAAAAAAAGGTTCAAATTGAAGTTGCAATCTCATCTCCACGACAATAAATGTAAAAACTGGTCAACGATGGCGATAAATTGGAGGTTTTTTGACAGTTTGAGACACAGATCAGAATGCTAACGGGAAATAAATGACAGCTGCAAACGTGGTCTTTAAACCTGCAACTGAAGTAAGTACAGGCAATGCATGTTGTAAAACAGATGCCATTCGCTCATGAGTCACTCATATAGGCAATAAACAGCAGCATGACATGTAAACCTACTGAGGGAAATTGATTTCTTGTCGGCACGACTGTACTATTTTATTGCCGCGTCGTTCTAGACAATATCGCTGCTTACGGCACCGCTAAGAAGTCTGCCAACCCTAAAAAGGTAAAATGGTACATGATTTTCATTTAACGCACAAAGTAATTTGTCGATTGAGTAACCTATTCAAGATAGTCGATTTTGTAAGCTGTTTTTGCAATATTGGACAAATTAAATGTAACTTTAACAGGTTTTAAATGTTATAATTAAGCCTAGAACACACTATCGATTACTTGTCAATTTGACAGATTTTCTCAAGAATGTGAATATTATCATTATTATTTAAATTATACACGAATGGAAATAGGTCGCAAGACTATAAAGGCTGGTCTACATCAACGCAGTCATAACAGCATAGTAATTATTTGTATATTGTTATTGTTTACAACAACGCTGAAGAACTAAAATAACAATAAAGATGTTTTACAACCACTCGCAATAAATATTGACTGCAAGAATATTGTTATTACGGCATTGTGTTAAAACATTCATCGATTTATTGATTACTAAAGGAAATTGCTAATATTTTATAACTTTAGAGATTGATTCGCTATGATTTCTAACATATTTGATCTACGCATCGTCAAAGGTGACAAAATAATGGAGACTGTACCTATAGGTACCATATAATTTTACTAATCGGTTACTTAAGTTTGCTGTTTATAAATTTACAATAACCATTTCATGATTCTCTTGCCCTTTATCACAATTTATTTTGTGATCAGCATAACATGTATTTTTCATTCATACCTACTTCACCTTTAGGCGTCATCTCGGTAGTCACTTCCCTTTCTAGGCATAATTATCATCTTTCGCACAATCCATTCATCGTTACTTTGATCAAATTAACAATAGCCGTTTATGAGTAAAATTAAAATAAACAATTTTTATTAGCGACCTATAAAAAAAACCATGTACCACAGACAACATCTCATAAGTTTCTATACTTTATTATACATCTTTGATGACATGACCGCCTTGCATGTTCAAATGACTTTTATAGCTTAACAATAATATGGGCTTGCCAACCGCCCGCACAGAACGATACATCATTATGCCTAGAGCAGTAGCTGTCAAATTAGAGATTTGTATCGCTCGTACTAAATAGATGATAAGTTGCCCACCTGGATATGACTCATGACAGCTACTGTCAAATTATGTGACGTGCATACCAAGCTTTATATGGTCGGAAGTGTATCTGCCGTATATGGTTTTGGTATATTGTGGTTATGGATTTAGTATAGATAATTATCAAAGAAAAGGTGATTGGTATGTTGATCGTAAACAGAACAGAAGGACAGAACAGAACAGATCAGAAGTACTTTTGAAATGAAACTCCTCATTTCATTTCAAAAGTAGAATGCTATATTTTCATTTTCTGGTATAATAAGTAACATAATTAATTTTATGGTTGGAAAACATTATAATTTGTGAATGATCTCTCATTCACAAATGATAATGAGAGATGGCAATATTATTTAAGTATTTTATTACTTAAGCTTAACAAAAACAGTTTGATAAAAGCCTATAAATACCTAAATTACTCATGTCAATGAAACGATTATAAATAATATTAAACATTAGTTAATTATAGTTCAGAGAATAATCGTAAATTAATTTACACAGCTTCAATAGAAGCTATATAATTTAACAGTCTTATTATAATTTATTTTCAAACACAGAACTTATTGATAATTTATAAATTTTATAATTCATCATATTTTTTGTAACTAAGAAACAATTAATTTCACATTGACAAAGCAGAAATTATCGAATGCCAGGACATTTTAACCCTGCACCCAAAACAATTTAAATCAGTGTAATTTATTAACCTTAGTAAGAAAACTCTTTTATTACCATCAATAAAATATTTTCCAGGAACCTATAAAATATTTTTTTGTTAAACGATATAATTGGATTCCATTGTTAAAAGTTTATAGGGCATAAAATAAAGTCTTCCAGCTGATAATGGTTATATTATGATGTCAACGATTATGCTTGACACGGTCACGAGGTGTTAAATGTTATTGTAACTGTCTTTATACGGTTGTTATTTTGAATATCATGAGGATGACTCAAAACTGTGAAGTTATAGGAATTAACAAACGCGAGTGCGAGGCTGACTCGCACTTCCGCTTTAATAAAAATACTTTAATAAATAAAAATAAATAACAAAGACGCTCAAAAACACGTAATCTTGTAGGTACGGGCGCGTTTTAATTTTTTATTTGTTGCCATCGCGGCCATAGTAGTAGGTACACACTCTGTGTTTTATAACTCAAATTTCAAGTGTGTACGTTTTATCACTAAAATTTCAAGTGTGTACGTTTTATCACTCAAATTTCAAGTGTGTACGTTTTATCACTCAAATTTCAAGTGTGTACGTTTTATCACTCAAATTTCAAGTGTGTACGTTTTATCACTCAAATTTCAAGTGTGTACGTTTTATCACTCAAATTTCAAGTGTGTACGTTTTATCACTAAAATTTCAAGTGTGTACGTTTTACGTTTCATATGATACAACCGGACGGACAGACGGACAGCGGAACCTTAGTAATCAGGTCCCGTTGCCACCGAATCAAAAAGTTCGCGGGCTTGCGGAAGTTGCAGATGGAGAGTAATAGATAGCTCTTTGTCCGGTAAGGACCAAACCCGGGTCGACAGCGCGTTGTGTTCCACGCGCGCCTCAAAGAGATGTTAGCATCAACTGGTGGGGTCCGCAAGGGCCGATGCCTGCCAGGGGTGCGGGTTGTTTGAAAGAGATACCTTGGCCCCTGGCACACAGGCAGCTGAAGGAACACGGGTGGGTTTTAGTCAGTAAAAGTCTGACACGCCCGCCTGCTCCACCCAGAGTGGGAGAAGTTATTTGATGATTTCCCACACTCAACAAAAAAAAATGCCTAGGTTCGAACTCACTACCTACAACTCGCCGGGGCCGATAACAATGACTGGGCCACCTCTGCTCTCTCTGGGCCATTAATGGCTTGCTATGTCTCAACTAATATTCCTTGACACGAGTTAATTAAAAATGCTGCTACAGGGTATGACACCCGTGTTATTTTTTTTACGAAAATGCAGAAACCACTATTGTGTTCAATAAACTCATCACTTTAACTTTTTCCCATTAAAATTGTATTGGTTTCCATAACAGTGTATTTTCAACCCAAGTAAAATATTCAGGTCGAATATAATAATATAAAAGCTTGATTTGTAACTAGTTATCATACTCGCTTGGTGGTTGAGCCACGAAATTATGACGAATTGCCGTGTTTACCTACATAAACTACTTGTAATAAGTACTTCGTTAAACTTAACACTAGTACCTACAAAGCAATTATCTAAAGGGTATATTCAGACGGAGGTATGTCGTTGCAAATTCTTGCCATCGCCAATGTCAGACACGTCCAAGGCACGCATAGTGTGGCATTTGTGTCGCGTGCCTCATTCCGTCTGTATGCGCCTTAATACCTGAGCTACATAAACCGAATATCAGCACAGGCGGGCAGCCTTTTTGCATCACAAGCATTCGACTCTGGGTACTAGTTCAAAATCAAAATACATTCATTCAAACTGAGCTGAGAGTCAGCACTTTTTGAACGTCAGAATTACATAAGACAGTCCCCCAAAACGCCCGCCCTTCACCACTTTGTGTGTTAGCTGGAAATAAAAATTGGCGCTAGAAACTCCCCAACAGCACAGGTTGCCTAGACACATCGCCGAACACTAATTAGAGCATTCATGCTGGGAATTTCTGCGGTTGGTCCGTGGATGGGTGACTATCTTTACATACCAAGACCCCTCCGTGCCTTGGAAATCACGTAAAGCCGTTGGTCCCAGAAGGTTTAGCACGAGAACCGTAGAGAAGCGTTTTGTCGACGGAAGAGTAGACAAAGATGACGTTTCCGTGTAGACATTTGACAGTTTTGTATCGAGAAATTTAGACAAGCGATTTCTATTCTGTGGTAGAGTAGAAATAGAACGCGTCATGCTAAGCCTGCAACTGTCATTCGTGGATCTTTGAGAGCCGTTACGGGTCATCAGAAGATCGAAAGTTTGACAAGCAGTCTTACCAAGGGGTATCGTGTTACCCAGTTACTGGGTTGTAGAGGTCAGATAGGCAGTCGCTCCATGAATACTGGTATTCAGCTGCTTCCGGTTAGACTGGAAGCCAATCTCAATAGCTAGGCAGATGATGATAATGATGCTGGCAATTTGGGGTCTTTATCTTAGCGAATTTCTGCCATTATCAATGAGTCTTCAAAAATTGTGAAGTTGAACTAATGGCGGCACTAGTGCTTACCAGCTATGTCTGTCTGCTACCTTTTCACGCCGTAAAGGTTGAAAGGATTTGGATGAAATTTGGCAAACAGATAGCCTTAAAAATGATAATTCTGCAGGTAAAAGTTATAGTTTGCTCATACTTTTGACCCGATCGATAAGAACGGAAAAGATCTCTCTTCAAAACTGTTTCACATGCCGCAGCCTTAATGTCCACGTAAAAACATGTTAAAAAGCCTTTTACCTACAAGTTAATTATAGCTCAGTTATCTTGTGAACAAACGTTTTCACAGCGGTACTAACAGATTAGATTGTGACGATAATTACAGTTTGCCTCGCAGCCTGTCTAGAAAGTGATAGCACTTGCAAATTGTCTGTGGCTGTGCCTTTGTGAAAATTGCTGCAAAAATTATACATGGTTATTGAAAATTGCAGAGTTTGACATGTAGAATAGTAGGTATCTAACACACTACCTTTGTTACTAGCAAACAGAAGGCCAATTCTCGTAATTAAAAACGTACAAAATCTAGTCGCAGTCTCATCTCGGCGACAACCAAATGTCAAAAATGTATGGAAAGTCGAGGTATTTTTGACAGATTGAGACTGAGATCAGACTGTGAACGTTCTTAAAATTACGAGAATTGCCCCTCTGGTGGTTGCTCTCATTCCCCTGAAATAGGCTCTCAAACCACTGTTGAAACCTGTTTGGTCTTAACATAAAAAAAAGTTTTTTCTTTAGTTATGGTTTAAACCATGGAGCCTGTTTTTGAAATCAGAATGTAACGTAAATCGAAATACAGTTCGTTTTACAAAACTGACAACTTAGTCCGGTGCTATTTTTTCATATTTGTTTAAAGAACTTTACACGAAATAAAATTTAATCGAAATAAAATTGAAAATGCAAAAACTCAGAGCTTTAATAGAGTTAGATTACGTATATTAGTTATTGTAATAACAAGGCTTGACTTTAAAATTCTTATTAGATTCCTTTCTAATTTAAAGTCGAGCCTGCCAATAATTTCCTCTAGGAATTGTTTCTATTAGTATTTTTTTGTATATTATTTATTTATTAGGTTTACCAACAATTGTTTATACTGGTATCATGCTAAAGATGACATGTAAGATAAATTCATATAGTAGTGTACCTAACAATCACTTAGGTATAGGTAAACTCCGCAGTATCTAGTATCTATCTTCTAGTACCAGTATAGCGTCTCACATCAAGGAATCTGACTCCCCTTGTTGTTCTTTCGGGATGCATATTCCGAAAATGGACATGGTCTTATTTGACCTGTTACTGTTTCATGCTCCGAAATAAGTTAAAAATGCATCTTATTCTTTCGATAGTCTTCTTGCCTATCGAAAGATAGTCTTCTTGCCGGACCAAAATCTGTATTCAAATCTCGTTTGAACTTTTATTTTAGGGATCCTCGTACCCAAAGGGTGCCAATGGGACCCTATTACTAAGACTCCACTGTGCATCCGTCTGCCACTGTATCTTTTGAACCGTTATATGTAGTACTCGAATCATCATTTTCACTGAGTGTGTATTAGATGGTCGCTATAACAACAAATAAAAGAAAAAAATAATTAAAAATAACGAAAAGTACACATTTCTTGCATGGGGACCACAAGAAACGTGTAGTTTTCAGTGTTTTTGCTTGATCTTATAGTACGGAACCCTTCGTGTGCGAATCCCACTCACATTTGGCCGCTTCTTTACTGTTTATTGGAACGTTTCAATATCGAAATTACGTTCCGTCAATTTCAATAAACTTTCAATCCATTGCATTTATGATCTGTTATCGCCACATCTCTCATTTTCAATAATGTAGAATGTTGGTCGTGTCTCACAAACTGCTGCTATTCATCCAAGTTAATGAGTTTCCGGTAAAAGCTGAGCAGGCATTGAATAACCTGACCTTTGTCCCTTGTAAATTGTAAATTTCTAGACGTTAAGTATAGGCTATCTTTAGAAGTTTTCAATAATATTAATATTATAAGTTAAGGCAGGTTCACATTATTGCCAGCTCACTGTGTCGACATATTACGATTTCAGACAAATTATGTATAACCATGAATTTAGCACATGATTTTAGACCCAGCGTGGAAACTTTTCGTCAGTTATTGAAAATAAAATTATCTGTTTCAAAAAATGTATTACCTTCGCGGTCTAAATATATGGAATGGCAGATTTTCAGAAAAAAAATAGCGCAGGGAGGTTCAATCGGGTACTGAATCCATGGTAACGAGTTGTGTAGCGGGTTGTCCGAAACAGATACCGCGGCCCCTGGCACACAGGCAACTGAAGGAACACGGGTGGGTTTTAGTCAGTACAAGTCTGACACGCCCTCCTGCTCCACCCAGAGCGGCAGAAGTTATTTGATGATTTCCCACGAGAAAAAAAAAGAACGGGTTGTGTTGGGCGTCAGTGTTTCTGCTACACTGTATGTTGGGTTTCAAGCCTGATTCGGAATCTCAAGCTACCACCACTTTAGATGTTCATATGAACTCAACCTACGCAGTCCACTGCTGAACATAGGCTCTCCGGTAATTGTGGTTAAATGTAATGTCTCCGCAATAGGGTATTTTACTCTATATGAGAAAAAATCTAAAAATATATTATTGAGATAGCTTAGGCAAAATGCAGCCGGAAAATGTTAATTTTGTTGTTGTTCATGAAGTAACAAAATAAATTTTAAAATTCAATTCAAAGATTTCAGTTTTTTTTTATCTGGTTTTGAACACCATGAAATAGTAGTAGCCGCCATGTTATTACGTCACACGACGTGTCAATTGAACAACTTTGTACTTTTATCATTTTTGTTACCAAAGTATTCATCATCATATAAGAAAAATGGACTTAAAATACCAGCCTGTAAGGGTCCCACTACAGGGAAGGCCGCCGATATCAGTAATGTCCAAGATGAACTCGGAAAGAATAAAGGCTATTTCAAATAGCGTGCAAGTAAACCATTGCCACAAGCCTGCGGCAATTTGTGCAACCTATTGAAGCTAGGATTGCTATAATACAGAAGTAATTATAGGTTGCCAAACCTTTTACCTAACAACGCTGTAACTACCTGTACTTAGACTATTATTAATGCCACAGGATGATAAGAAGCAGTTAATCATTCCTAGGTAAGCTATAATTTCTTGGGTAGCCTTTTATGTTAGATTTTACTTGTAATTGCCGTATGAGATCTGCGAAAGGACATACATTAGCTGAAACATAAACTGTTTAATGCATGTTTGTATGTAAGAGTCGTACGAACTTTATAGGGTCTCTTCATATATCCCAATATGTTCCCACTACTGCGACACAGGCCACCTTATCAGTGAGAGGGAGTGGGCCGTAATCTTCCTGCTAAATGTCAAATTTTGGTTCTAGGACATGCCGGTTTCCTCACGATGTTGATCTTCACCGTTTGGAGAGCAGGCCACCACTGCTCTCATTAAGTGCTTAATTCGCTGCGTATTTAGTGGTTAAACTCTTTTAAATTGGTGTGGCTCTACATGAAAATATATGTGTGCTGCATGTATACAGGAAAAGTATTTATCCAGTGCGCAAACTGTAACCATGAACAATTTCTTCGCTGGGGTATCTAGAATGGTATGTTGAATTCATGGTCAAAGTTTGCGCACTGAATAAAATTTTTCCTGTATCTATATGTGTAGCGCACCTAAAAGGTGCATCAATAAGGTTCTTCTTGACACCGCTCAAAAGTTCTATATTCTTATAAAATTCAAATACTTACATGAGATATTTGCGCGATTTCCGCGTACCGTTAGGCAGAGTGGGTTGCCCCCTCACAAGGTAAACCGACGACCCGGTGAAGGTCGCGGGAATCACTGGATGCGGGAAGCACGACCGGTTGTTGTGTCGTGATATTTGGGGGGAGCCACATGTCCAGCAGTAGATGCCCTTTGGCTGAATGATGGTGTCAACGATCAAAATCGTGACAAGAGTAAAAAATTCAAAGAGAGCAAAGGCTCTCCAGTTTATGGACCTAAATCCTGAAAAAACTGATACATAGCTTATTACATTTAGTTTTCGTTGTTCGTTCATATTTTAACCTTGTCTTTTCTTCTTCAACAGTGGCGGCAGTATGTATCCTGCTGGAAGTGGGCGCACTGCCGAGCCGGAGAGCTGGCTTCACCTGCAACGACCCAGCGCTGTCATACCCCCATACCGGAGACACCTTCTCAATATCACTGGTGGCAGCCATCACTGTCATCGTGCCTTATTTAGTGGTGAGAACTATTGGAGTAATGAGGAAACATAAGAACATAAATACTTACATAGGTTGTTAAAATGATAAGTTCCTTTGGCTTTGCCGTAGCTGGGCAAAAGTCTCATAAATACTTCTATAGACAGGCGCGACGCGACAGCTAAAGCCTGCATGTGGTGAAACTGAAGCTCAAAGTTTAATAAAGCTTATTCCGATGTAGTCAGGGCTGCACATCCTGCTTTCCTTAGTTACTCATTTGCCACCAGCATGGCGGTAGCTACTGCACATAAAATAAACTATTGTTAAGGAAACGCTATTGTAATGGCCACAGTTACTAATGTACACAGGTGCGTTTTACTATACACAAGCTGATGTACCTCCTACAGTTTATGACAATGCGCCTAACGTCATACAAAACAGGTGCGATGCAAATGAAGCAAAAGTACAAGTCTCTAGAGATTTTCATGAAAATGTTGAAACAACGACAATTATTTAAATGAAAGAAAACTGTCAGTGTTACACTTATGAAAAGGACGAGGAACCTGACAGCGCAGGAATGTCTCAGTAGCAGCTGGATGTGTGCCTCGTTAATGGCAATAGTCTCGCCCCTTACATGGGACTTAAACATAACTGGCGAAATGGGAGTCTTACAATAAGTGCAGCTCTGCTTAACCTTTCGGAAATTACAGGTGTGATGTTATGTTAACGCAGCACATACTATGTAGACAATTACTATAGTCTAAGTACAGCAAAAAAATTTTTTAAATCGGACTAATATGTAAAAAGTTATGCGTGATCAACTAATCTATATACCTATAATCATCGTGATCAACTAATATAATATATATGGATGGAGGATAGGTATACGCGTAGACTTTAGAACCTCCTCCTTTCTTTTCATCAGTAAAAATTCAAAAATTATGTTTATACAAACCAACATTACGTAACAAAATGTCCAAACAATGTCTCGTTATCTCGTTGACCCTTTGACAACTCCAAACAAATGACCATCAGCATTTTAAAACTCTGACGTTATTCATTTAGTTTAACGATTAAAACAATTTGAGCTACTCACAAGCTGACACTATTATTGCTGAAATAATTAGCAATGTGTCCAGTAGTTTTAAGGGTATCCCTGACAGATATCTGAAACACATTCACAAGAAGTTGTTATTATGATGCCACTGCTTCTACAGCTTGTCCATCACAATTACAACGCTGTCTGTCCATCATTAAATGTCCATTTTAATATATTGTGCTGTCATTAAGATATGATGTATGCAGAGATGTATGTTGAATTACTTGACGCTCAAAGATTATAATATCAGGTGATAATATACTTGTGTACATCATCATTATCGTCATCATTTTCTTTCTTGATCCACTGCAGGGTTCTATATTTTTATTTCACGGCTTATGTATGTTTGCCTTTTTTTTGTACTTTCAAAAAACTTCAACATGTATCGCATTTCTTCGTTAGATTAATTCATTTTGATGGACAGAAAGACGATTGGAAAAAGGCGGGAAATCGTTTTGAGTTTTTCTTTTTTTTACTGTCATCTATTTATTAATGATAATAAACCAGCCAGATAGAAGAAAAAGTATAGCCAAAGAGATTTACCTACTACAACTTTATACCTATAAAATACTAAAAACCTTTTTTCCCAGACCTATTAAGTATGATCCACGCAGCCCATGGTTTCTTTGAGCGGTTTATCTAGGACCTCCTATAGTTTAGAATTTACCCACACTGGCTTTGCATAAAATTACCCTTTACACAGGTTTTATCCATTCTGAGCAACAGCACCCTAATTGCGTAACTCACAATTAATCATAATCTGTTTCGTTTTGAAACAGAGTGCTAAACCATTGCTTCACATATGTTCGAAAAATGAGTCTGTTCAACAACGCAATGAATATTGTCGAACTGTCAAAATGAAACAGATTATGATTAATCGTTTGTTACTCCATTTTGGTAAATTCTTTCCTGTTCTGTCTTAAACTTTTTGGGGTAATACATATAATGTCACCAATAAAATCAGGAGTAGATTGCCATGGATAATGTAAAATACTTAAATAACCAGATAAAATCAAATGAAACTTCTTTTAATAAGACCAAACATTCCTTCTCCAATTTTAAAAAATCCTTTCCTTCCAGCTATGGGCAGTCGAAACAACGCTTCAACGAGAAGACGAATACAACCTCAAGAAGAGTAAACTCCTCGACAGTGCCAAGACAGCTGCCTTCTTATACAGGGACTACATCTACGGGTCTGTGGTCAACCTAACCATATTGGAGGTCGTGAAGTGTGTGGTCGGGTCTCCCAGGCCTACCTTCTTTGATCTGTGCCAGCCGGATAAGGCTAGTACTTGCAACGAGTGAGTATAATTCTTTTCATTATTTTACATTATGTAGACCTCTATTCATTCTATTTTTTTATAAATATTACACTAATGCAATGAAAAGCGGATTACTACGAGATTACTTTAATAAATCAATTTATACGGAGTACAACAAAACCAGTGACCTTCACAAAGAGTAGAAGGCAATAGACAATATATGAAAAAGGCGCGAAGTTTACCATAGACTATTAACAATATTTTAACAATAAAGCTTCTAAAAATATATTGAACATGAACACTCTAATATTATTATAATGATTGAGACTCTTCTTGTGAACCTCAAACTATTCCTATTTTGGGTTCTAAAAATATTGATAGCCAAGTAACTGCGACTTGGATTTAGCGCTCGCGGGCTGTGTCCGTAGCACCGCTCTCTTCGCGTTGAAATCAGTGCTGAAGATTTACTCAGTAATTATTGTAAAAGTAATTAAAGGTTTAATTGACAAGTTATTTAGATAATTTTCTAATACGAGAGGAGAGGTCAGATGTCAGATGGCAATCATTTGGTGATGTACTGGCAACTGAGTCTTATTGACTGGCTGCTCGTCCCGTCATAATTGTCCTTATTTCTTAATCCCCTTCGTAACAAACGGTGAAGCGACGTCATGGCTCTGAATGCATTTATTTATCATTTTTAAGTAAGGGTTCATAATCAACACTTATATTAACCACATCTTTACCCAACAGTTCGGAATACGTCAGCAACTACCGCTGCACATCTATGAAGTACTCTCGCTACCTGCAGATCGACTCCAGTCGCAGCTTCCCTTCTGCGCACGCGTCGCTCTCTATCTACTGCGGATTATTTCTAGCTGTGAGGACAAAAATATTTACTTAGTAAAACACATTGATTATACATATATTATTAACATAGATATTTGAAACCTATCTCTACACAGGTCTCAAAATAGTTATTTTAATCATTACAAAACCGATGGACAGTGTTTGTCAAACTGTAGGTTCTACTTCCACTTTAGGTTCCAACTCTAGGTTACAAAATAGTTTCACTTCCATTAGTTAAATTCAAAGTATTTTCCGTTCAGTGTTAAGGGCCTGATGCACCACCATTGATTAACTTAGTTTCCGTTAAATTAGTTTGCAGATAATTTTATTCAAATCCTTTTCCTTTTTCCGTAGCGAATAGACGCTATTCGGACGTGCAAAGTGCCCTTAAAATCCACTAGGTAAAAATATATCAACTAACTATTCATCTCCTCACAGTGGTATCTCCAAAGGCGAGCATTCAGCTGGCACAACCGCTCGGTCCTACTAGTACCTCTGCTGCAAGTTCTCTGCATCGTGTACGCCGCCATGTGCTCGCTAAGCCGGCTCAGTGACCACCGGCATCACTGGTGGGACGTGCTGGTTGGTGGAGCGATGGGGGTCCTTAGTGTTTTGTACACGGTAAGTTTTTAACTGTTGGCTAATTTGTGTATTGTAACAGAAAACGATTAAATAAGAGATTAAGGAAGAATTGGTCGATGCCTTTATTCCTAATGTAGTAGAGTATTCCATAGACATCATGACAAGGGAAACATGGGGCAAATGAAAAGGGAGCAGACCTATTCTCAGCAGTGGGTGCAACTATGCTACATATACACTATACTAGCCACTATTTGGGCACGCCACGATAGCGGCGGTAAGACCCCTCTTTGAGGAGTGGCTTGAGAGGCGGCACGGCGTCCTCACCTTCCGCCTGACGCAGGTCCTCACTAGAGATGGTTGTTTCGGGAGGTTCCTGTTTCGGATAAGGCGGGAGGAAACGCCCGGGTTTTTCCACTGCGAAGATCACCCTGAGGACACGGTGGAGCATACGGTTGAGGTTTGCCCGGCTTGGGCGGAGCACCGCTGTGTTCTCGTGGAGGCGATCGGCGGCGGCGATCTCTAGCGTCCAGCCCTGGTTCAGGCCATGGTAAGGCGCGAGAGTGCATGGGTAGCCGTCAACTCCTTCTGCGAAACAGTAATGCTCGCGAAGAGGGTGGCGGCGCACGTGAGGGAGAGGCAGTATATGCGCCCTCACGGCCATAGTCACCGCGGGAGACACCCTGGGCGTCGAGAATCCCAGGCTGATTCCCGGCCACCGTAGGCGCAGGCTTGCGGACGGCGAGTAATGGGTAGCTCGCTGTCCGGTAAGGACCAAGCCCGGGTCGACGGCGCGTTGAGTTCCACACGCGCCTCAAAGAGATGTTAGCATCAAATGATGGGGCCCGCAAGGGCCGATACCTGCCAGGGGTGCGGGTTGTTCGAAAGAGATACCGCGGCCCCTGGCATACAGGCAACTGAGGGAACACGGGTGGGTTTTAGTCAGTAAAAGTCTGACACGCCCTCCTGCTGCACCCAGAGTGGGAGAAGTTATTTGATGATTTCCCAAACAAAAAAAAAAATACTAGCCACTATTCACTATACTAGCAAATTTAATGATGATAAAAAGACAACGTTATCGTTTAATATCAAGGATTGGGTAGTGGTCAAACAAGAAAAGCTAGGAAAAATCGCAAACAGTGGACAAAAACCACTAATACCGAAAATCCAAATTTTGGTAAAGATCAGTCTCCTTGACTAGCATTCCAACCAATCCCTCATCAGTAACAAAGTCATTACCTTCCATATTTGTGCAAGATTTGTGATTAATTGCAACGCACTGATGTCCACACTTTCAATTAAAACCACTGAATTTAAATAACAAACCATGTTCTATCCTAACGAATTGTATTGAAATAAAGATTTTAATCAACCATGTTGTCATCACTACCAGTTTATGTCATTCCAGCCAGTGATTTGAGCCTAGCAGACAATAAACCTCATTATAGTTTATGTAAATGTGTGCAAGGTGCAACCATGATGGAATCGTTTTATAGCAGCAAGGGATTACCACAGCAGTCATGTTTACATGGGCTATGCTTTATTGTTTTAATGCAATTAGTACGTATAATCTCTCGACAGCTGCATAGAATTTATCTTACTATACAACCATTTATGCCTCCGATTTAGGCCACTTGGATAAAGTTCACCTGATCTTTGTGGCTTTTAGCAGTCGTATGGGTACTCAAAATCCCAAAAGTTCTGAGATCCAGTCTGACCAAGGGGTATCGTGTTACCCAGTAACAGGGTTGTGGAGGTCAGATATGCAGTCGCTCTATGTAAAATACTGCTATTCAGCTGCATCTGGTTAGACTGGAAGCCGACTCCAATATTGCTGGGAAAAGTCTGGGCAGATCCATAGAGTTTTGTGGCCGATTCATTTATTGCACACGGATCACATTTTACAATTTGGATCAGTCAAAAAGTATCTACTCCTGGGTTTTCCTAGTAACCAACTAGAGGTGATGGACCTCTATTTGGTTACTAGAAACTATTGGAGCCCCTAAAGGATTAGACAAACTAAATATACTCTTATCAAATCACAGCGCAATCACACATATAAATACTACAACTTTATTTTCCTTTCCAGGTCCTAGTTCTCTGCAAGAACTTTTCGCAGCCAGCCGTTGTCAGCACAAGCGACATTTCCAGCAGCGATGGCAACAACCACCAGTCGGTACGACGGCTACTGTCCAGCGAACCTCACGTGGTCGTCCCCTAGCCTCAAGCTGTGTAAGCGAACGCTTACGAGGTGATAAACTCTTGAAGTGAAGTGAGGTGGTCCGGTGGTACGAAATCCGGGTATGGATCTATGAACCTCATTTAGATCTAGATGTAGTCTAAGATTTCGAGGTCTGAATCTCATTTGCTTTTTTAATATTGTTGTTCATGCTCTGTTATGATTAATACATTACAGAAATGTAGATACTGGCGATAATGATTATATTTGAGTAGCAAATTCTTTTGTCAAATTAATCTTGCTTAGAAAGAAGTTTTTTAGATCTGCAATTGTGGAGAATTCATTCATTTTTAGATCTTATCTTAAGACATGCACATAAAGTAAGAAGTCTGTTATCAAGAAAGCTGAACTTGACGTAAAGTCCTTATCTTTAACAGTGTAAGCCTCGAGCTTACTTGATTTTAAAGTTGGATGAGTCAGAATCTTGATGAGTAGTGTTTTATTTCGTTGACTGAGAATCAGATATTTTGAAGACCGTTTGATGATTGGAGCTTGCAGTATAATTTCAGAGTTTCTTACGACACCATTGGGTATTGAAGAAACAAAAAGTTCTGAAAAGATAACTCTTCATTGAAGAAGAGTCCTTAATATGTTTTGCATTAGTTATGTGCGTAGAAGAGAGTCTTAGTTTAAAAATTAAGGTAATTTTAACGAAAGAATGTTGATGTTGGTAAGGGTAAAATAGAATATGTTCAATGAGCTTAGATTGTGAGCATTGTTCAAATTAATTTGTTAGTGATCGAAAATTGATTTAGTTTTAGTTTCGTGATGGGAAAATGAGTTATGTTGAATTGTAAATAAAGTTAATTTTAAATGATTAGTATTTTGTGCGAGTGAACTCTGAATACTATTAGAAGTGGAAGTTAAATTCTAGAATTTCATTGTAATACATGGTACTATTTCAATGTTTAGTACACAATTATAGATACAAGTAAAGCGACATAAAACTTGTTAAGAAAGAATAGCATGGCAGTTCATATTTAACAAAAACATTTCACCCTTCTAAAAGCTGCGATCACAAATAAATTCACTTATTTAACTTACTCATTAAATAAAAATAACGAGTGTGCGTACGAAGTGATGCTAGTTCATAACATAGAAATTCACTTACCGACAAACCCCACGAGATTTCTTTCATCTTAATTCCCCTTCTTTTAAAAGAAAGGGGGTGTCCAATGTTTTCTTTGAAGCTTCATATTTAAAAGGGAAAAAAAAGAAAAAGAAGAAGGCAAATGGAATTAGTCAATCATTTTTCTGAACAACACCCTCCTTGAAAGGGACACTATTTTTAGACAGAAAAAGTTTGGGAAACTTTGTCATTTATTTGAATTATTGTTTGTTTCGAAAACCTATACGATAATAATGTATTAGTTTGCGAAGGAAATTGATGAAACATAATTAGTCACCTTGTCGTAAAATATTTTGATAAAATGTATTCGGTTACTAAAAGTTTTGAAATCTACTCTATAAATCAATTAATCTGCACCTTAATTGCGTAACTCACGATTAATCATAATCAGTATCGTTTTGAAACAGATGGCTAAACCATTGCTATATATGTTTGAAAAATTTGTCGGCTCAACAACGTTATTAACGCAATGAATATTGTCGAACTGTCAAAATGAAACCGATTATGATTAATCGCATGTTACGCAATTAGGGTGCTGCTCTGCATTATCACAACCATGTTGGGGTCGGGTTTCAAATCTTACCGTATGCAGCTGTAAACCAGCATTTTACATGGAGCGACTGCCTATCTGACCTGCACAACACATAAAAAAAAAAAAAAAAAAAAAAAAAAAAATCGTTTATTTAAGCATTAAAAATTACAGTATTGAGATATCATTGGTCCCAAACTAGGCGCAGCCTGTATCTTGGGCACCATTATACATATAAAACATTTTGATTGTTTATTAAATAAAAGTTGAAATGGGCGACAGTTTAAACTAGTAGTTAGCCTCTCGAGACTGCAGAGCCAAAATTACAAAAATATAAAAATAACACTACCAAATAACATTTACTGAGTAACACGATATCCCTTGGTAAGACTATCTATCATACTCTTTATGATACGTAAATTAAAAACGGTTTTATTAGGAGTTAATAGATTGTTTGCGCCTAATTATAAATACCACAATGAGTCATTCGTAGTTGTATAATTCATTATAATTAATTATAAGTTAATTATAAATGATACCAGTGATATTGTAGTGCAGATTTGAGACATTAATTATGGATATTTTTTAACTATTCTGATCTAAAGTGCAAAGCTAAAAGGACCATTTCTGTCCTCAAAATTAAATGAGCTGGTTTGTTTTTAATGATTACCACGGATTTGAAGAATATCCATAATTAATTAAATTAAGTAAATACTAGATTACAGCAATATTAATTAATATAAAACAAAGTAATAGAATGGTTTCACGGCGTAACTCTACTTACTAATTTATTAATTAGTTGTAATAAATATGATTAAAATACATTTTAAATAATAACAACATTTGACAGTATTCACTGCTTAGTACCTGTCTAGTCGTAAGGTTATTAAAAAAAAATATATTTATTGTTAACATTTTTCATGAAACCATGTATAAAACCACACCCACCTGTATGTAAGCCTAAATAATATTAAAAACACATTACTCTATTTTGGTTTTTACCGTAGTTGGGTAAAATTAGTTTCGCATATCAAAATTATTTGAGAAGAAAAAAATTTTTTTTGTTGTTTTAAATTGTAATTTGTCTGTATTTTTTTTTAAGAATTTGACATTCCTGTGCATTTAGTATACTATTAATTTTATTTTTTTTATCTGAAAATTGTAAATATTTGGTTTAAGGTGTAGATGTGTGACTGTGGCTGTCTGTATGTAAACGTGTTTAAATAAATAAATAAATTAAACAAATTTTAATTCATTGGTTTTTTTGTGTTTTACCTTTGTTCATAATCAAAAGAAATATATAGGTCGTTCTACAAGATATTAAAACGTAATGACAATAAATTATGATGGTTTTAGAACGAAACTCGAATCAATCTGCGCAACCTTTTCCCAACTACGTTGGGATAGAATTCCAGAATGGTCGTCTTCCGGATGCAGCTGAATACCAGTATTTTCCAGGGAGCGACTGCCTATCTGACCTACACAGCCCAGTTACTGGTTAGCACAATACAAAAAAAAAGTAATTTTTCATTTCCTGGGGAACGTTCTTGAAACAGTGTTCGGCAACTACATTTAACAGAAAAATTAAGTTTTTATCACCATATAAAATAGCACAAGTCACGAGCGAAAGTAACATTAAGATAAATAAATAATTGTTTAGTTAAACCTCTAATTGGTTTGGTTATGATAACCCTAAAGGGAAAGCCGTTCTATAGGCTTGCAATTACACGCAGTTTGGATTATGGTAATACTCTTAAGGTACGCTCAATTGAGCACGTGATATATTTTTTGTTTTACATTAATTTTATGACTTGTTTAAGGTAATCAAGTAGTAATATAATAGGACTCCATAATAAGGTATTACACCCATTTTTGAAAAGTGTCCTAATTAGATTAAATGGTGCTAATAAACCACTAAAAAAACAACATTTATATTTAATCGATTAGTGCAATAAAAATGCATTTAAATTATGCATTTTCAAATTTCGCGCGTAATTTGACGAAAACGCTGGACGCAGTGGACGCCATATTGCTCTGTGGGTATGACGTCAGTTTGCTAAGTAAACAAATGCGCTGATATTTTGTATGATAATTGTTTATAATTTAAAAAAAAATAGTTATTATTCTACTTATCGTTGGTGTGTTGTTCCTGAATGTAAGATAGGTATTATTTTCAATAAAAAATACTTTGGTTACAAAAATGATAAAAGTACAAAGTTGTTCAATTGACACGCCGTATGACGTAAAAACATGGCGGCTACTATTTTATGGTGTTCAATAACAGATTAAAAAAACTGAAATCTTTGAATTGAATTTTTAAAAAAAATTGGTTTTTCATGAACTAAAAGTAACATTTTCCGACTGCATTTTGCCTAAGCTATCTCAATAATATATTTTTAGATTTTTTCTTATATAGAATAAAATACTCTATTAGCATTTGATCTTCCCACTGCTACGACACTAACGTTACGAATATTCGGAGGGCCAACTGTAAACAAAACACAAATTGGGAAAAGGTTAGGCAGATTCGATTGGAATCAAATCTGCCTTGTCTTTTCCCACCTATGTCGGGGTCAGCGTGCAGTCTAACCTTGATGCAGGCAGTTGGTCAGTGATAGGCATTTGCTATATGTCAAATACTGGTATTCGACACTAGTATTTTACATGGAGCGACTGCTTATCTGACCTCCCCAATCTAGTAGCTTGGTAACACGATATCCCTGGGTTAGACTGGTGGCCAGACTTTTTGGGTTTCTGACTGTCAAAGATCTACGAATAACAGCCGCAACCATCGGCGTAATGTGTTTTCCGAGGCACGGAGCGGTAATCTCGGTATGTAAATACATAATGTAATCAATGGTCTCCCATCCACGAAGCGATCGCGGCTAATATAGAGCTAATCTTCAATCGACCAGCACTGCTGTTATCATTTAGTTGTAGGGAACATGATTCCTTTTTAATACTTAGGTATTTATATTTATACAAGGCCCATCGTCCACGACGCTGCTCAAAAGCAACCAGTGACAAACGCAAATCACCAATGAGATGTTAGAATGTGACAGCACTATTATTGAAATGGTTGTTTATTATCCCAATTTATTTGGGGTCGGCGCTACATATCTTTTTTCTTCCAAATTTTTCTAGTCGTCATCTGGGTAGTTACTCCGTTTCTAGCCATATTCTCTTTCGCATAATACATACATCGTTACTTTGGTCTGCCCTCTTATAGCCATCGACATTCATACTGAAAATTTTTCTCACGAAATCTTCCTCTTCCGTTGTCACTTTCAGGTAAGTATTAGACCACTAATGTAAAAAATACTTGCCTTGCCATCATTCGTCTTTATTTGCACAAACCTCTAGCAATTCTGTGTGAACCCCTGGGGACCACTGTGGTGTTGAACACTTTGAGAATAACTGGTCTATCTAGTCTTTCTAGCAAACGGAATCAATTATCACAATAATGATAATACTACTGTAAAATACTGTATTTTACCATTGTTATTGTAAATGATATACAGCTTATTCACTTTATAGTTTAAATTGATGAGTTAACTGTTATTTAATTTAACATTAACGTTATGTTGAATTCTTGACGAAATCCGAAAGAGCTATAAATATGCGTCGACGATGACAACCGTAAAGCATAATTTTTATGATATTTTATAAATCTGAAGAATGGTGCTACACCATGCTATTTTTATAATATGCATAACAATAAAAAAACTGCATTCCTTATGAGTTATTTCTGTAAACTGTGACCACACAATAAAAACAATCTGTTCTGTTAGATACTTGCCTACTGCACTTGGAATCTAGGAATGCTAGATAAATACATCTGTGTTTACTGAACCTGAAAAAGAAACAATAATGTAAAATTTAGGCTCTTTCTTTCTGAAAGATGAATGAGCTAAGAAGGTACCTACTTACCATTATACTAAAGTTCGTTTTTGTATACCCAGGTACTAATTTGACAGGTGTACTGTCAAAATCATGGCAAAGTCTTATATTTAAAAAGCGAACACAAAAGACTTGAAACGTCAGATTAGTCTCTGGGATTAAAAATCAACTTTAGGAGTGTCATAATAAAATATCTAATCTATTATCTAATACCTTTAAATGAGCAGTTCTTGTTTATATGTATGTATATAATCTGAATCTCGGAAACAGCTCCTACGATTTTCATGAAATTTAGTATGCAGGGGGTTTCGGGGACGATAAATCGATCTAGCTAGGTTTCATTTTTAGAAAACGTCAACTCAAATAACTTATTGTAGGTACAATAGGGAGAATCCTGTTAAGCAAATAGTTTGCTTGTCAAACCAAAATAAAAAACCTATCAAAGCTCGGTAATACCAGATATTCTAGAATTAGATAATAAGCACAGGACTCGCTATTCTTAAACTATCCCGTGCTTCCTCATCATCATGTCTGCCGAAAGACGTTCACTGCTGGACATAGGCCTCCTCCATACATCGCGCCATCGACCAGTTCTGTGCTTCTCACATCCAGCATCGTGTAAGGGCTTCCAACACTACATCTCGTCTTCTGGTACGCGGACGCCACTCTAGAACCTTTCGGCCGCATCGACCATCTGTCACTCAAAGAAATATGGAGAGGGCTACGCTTGGAGTTTCTACGTGATCGAATAAGAAATGAAGAGATCCACAGGAGAACCAGGGTAACCGACATAGCCCGAAGAATTGCCAAACTTAAGTTGCAGTGGGCTGCGCACATTGCCCGTAGAGCTTTCCCGTTAAATTATAATAATTACTTGCCTAGGTACATAGCTTGCGCGTGAAGAAATCACGTGCCTCAGAAATGAATAACTTCAAATACATAAGTTAGCGTTCGTAGAAATTTAATACGTGCAGCAGGCTATACATTTCCAGTTTACGATGATCTCGCACTGTACGGAAATCCTATGAATGTACATACTACTTGAGCTCGGAAAACTGTACTGCGACTCATCATAGTTCAAATGCAGACTTATGCGACACACTGATGATGACATCTCGCTGGTGTGACAAACGATTGTGCGACAGTAGTTCGACATTACGGTAGTCCGACACTACGGTAGTGCAACAAACAATTGTATGACAGTACTGTAATTCGAAAGTACGCAAGTGCAGTATTACAGTAGTTTCACTCTAAGCAAATGCGACAAACAACGATACTGCCGTCTACAGATTTTAAACGAAAAATAACAATGCAAAAACTTCGAAACTGTTTATGATATGAAAACAATAGGTATTAAACAAAAACGAAGCTTTCACCGTTTATGATGTTTTTCAGTTCTGAGCAGATTTACGGCCAATATTAGACACCGTCTTAAACTATTTTGCCATTTGTAACAGATTTTCTTACGGTTTCAGTCACTGCCATAGCTATTGTATTTGCTCGGCGCTAGATTTTATAGGCTCATTGCTTTCCTTTTGATGCAAGCTTTCTTCGATTAACATCTTTTTTCATTTCTGAGCATATTTACGACCAACATGAGACAATATAATTATGGAGTTAATTTGCTAGTGTCAAGCCCTTTCTAATAAACAGTATCCGCTTCTATAACAAGTTGTCAAAGTCGGTTACAGAACTTAGCGATGGAAAGTTTAAAACTCACATCAAACGTGCCCGTATCAAAAAAGCATATTATAAGATAAAAGACTACGTTGAAGACAGGGAAGTTTGGCATTATTTCCTATGTGGCTTCCCTGGTACCTCATTAACAGCAAAACTGTGTGAAAGTGTATTAACTGCTCCCAAATTACAATGTTAATTTTTATTCTTTTTATTTTTTACAGTTTCTGACATATTCTCGTCATTATTTGACATTATGCATTAATTTTAACTTCGACTATTTATTATCAATGATTATCATGGAAATCATGTTACTTGGTTTAAATAGGTTCATTTTATATAGGTAGATTCTTTTACATATTGTGAATGTGAGAACATTGTAGGCCTTACAGACTAGATTTGTAGACGATTTTCTATTATGTATTTTCATTCCTCTAAGTACCTGGTGCTTATTGATAGGCCTGCACCGTCCTCCCATACCTATTATCACTGTAATTTGAAAACATTGTAAAAGCCAATTAATCATTTTTAAAATAGTAACCGTGGCGTTTCTTGCCGGCTCTTCTCCATAGGAAGCGACAAATTGGAACCGTGCACCTAGCTTCTGACGTTTCATAAGTGCCCATGCAGGTTTAAGTGAAATAAAATATTTAAAGATTTTGATTGTCAACTTCATTTTAAATTTTAACCCTATTTTGGTCAATGTTTTTGTTGTTTCTCTATATGCTAGCAGTGCTTTGTCAACTTTTGACATCGACACCTGGATCAGTGTTCGGTCAGAAATATTAAATTTACCACACCATACCTTATCATACCATTTACCATTTTTGGAGCGAAAAGACGCTTTCACGTCAAAAAAACATGCTATCACGAAGAAAATCATGAAATGTTGACACAAAAATTTAAGAATTATATCGTTAAAGTACAACAAGTATTGTAACCCGGAATCGAATTCACGAGCATTACCAAGAGTTTGTAACTAACTGAGCTATCAAGGTCATCAGATATATACAATTATGTTTTTTTAAATTTTTAAGGTATGGAAAAGTTAATTCTTTATGTCGCACTAGAGTAATGTCAAGCTTCAGTGTATCGCACAAACGTGCATTTGAACTATGGTGAGTCGCAGTACACTTTTGTCGCACAAGCATTAATCGCACAATCATTTGTCGAGCTCACTCAAATCCTATACAATGCGAGATCAGCTTATACATTGGTGCATAGCTTGATGTGTTGCCGTGTGTACCATAGCAAGACATACGTCCCTGTGGCTGTCCTAAACATAGTCACAATTATTTGAGAAACGATTCACTAAGCCCGCATCTTTCCTATCTTGTTTCAAATTGATTTTTAAAAATTAAATAGCCACAAGGGGCCTTCAAAAGACTTTGTAATTCGAAAATGTAATGTAAAATACAGTTTGTAATGAATACTTGCCGTGCTCATTAAAAATGAAATTAATGTAAAGTAGGTATCTACGTATTATAAATACCTTTATTCTATTAATCACCGTTTTTTAATGGTTATCGTTAGGATAACTCGAAGGTAAATTTTGTTTGTGAATGGGTTTTGAAATTAAACGTAGGGATTAAAATGTAAATAAATTGTTAACGAAGTCTTTATAGTTAAGCGCCACCTGTCAGAATAAATTGCTGATGATTTATTGTTTTAAAAGTTTTATGTGGATTATAATTACAATAGTACCCAGCCTTATGTATTTTCTAAAGTATTTGATTTTCACAACAGGTATGAACCTTGATATAGTACCTACAATTGGAATCACCATGCCAGATGGCTTATTAGTCGACACGCGCGAAAAAACACGCCCAAATCGGGCGAATCGGAACTTTGAAATAAACTAACCTTTTATATGCGACTCGCACGACGTTGATATAGATGACTATATCACTCACTATAAGCTCACCCATGAGGGTGAGCTTTTTCGTGCGAGTTGACTGAATATCACGCTAGATAGGTGGGTAGGGAAACAGTAGGTACTAATTTAGTTACAGGTCTTATGATGTGTACCTACTTTATAGAACCGGTAAAATAAAAAAAAACACTATCAATGGCCTGCTATAAGTTAAGATAAGAAAAATTTTTATTTGGCCAAAACATGAGTATACACACACATAGCATGCAAGATGTTACATCAAATTATGATTATGACAGTCATGTTTTGCCTGAACGGCGTACAAATATAAGATGTCTGACGCTACACAGCATCAATTGATTTTAAATTCGTCCATTACAGACAGCAAATAATATAGCAATTAACAATCCAATTTAGACCATACTTAACTAAATGGTACAACAAAAATACAATCAAATAGTGTCATAAACTAATCATAGTAAATAATACAAATAAAAAAGTACAAATGTTAAAGCAATTATTAATAAAATTAGGATGTCCATATACAAGTCAAATAATTTGTCAGTTAGAATTTCGTCAGTGCTGTAATAGACTTTCTCTAACACAAGGCTTTTTAATCTATTTCTTAATTCTTCAGTAGTAAATTCTCTCTTAATTTTTCAATAGACCGAGCACGATATCCAACACATTTATTTTGGGACTGACCAATCAGTTTCATTTGATGTTCTCACTTTCTAACTAGAAAAAGCACCTTCTGAAGTTTTTTTTTTTTTTTTTTTTTCTTTTATGCCCCACACTAGGAATTTCTCCTGTATTGTGGGTGCGTTTACAAACATTTAAACTCACATACACAAACAGCCAGACCCGGAACAACTACTTGTAGGTCATACAAATATTTGTTCCGTGCGGGGATCGAACCCGCGACACGTAGCGCAGCAGTCAATCGCTTAACCACTGCGCCAATCGTGCTGTCAAAGTTCTGACGCACTTGGGGAAAAAAATCAAACCCTGTACTGTCCTTTCTTCTTTCTCTGTTTGAATGAGTCCTTTGCCCCGCAGTGGAACAGTCACAGACTGGTTGACTACATAGATTTTTGCAGTAGACGATAAAAAATTAAGTAGAATTGTGACTAAAGGTGCCTTCGTGTGTTTTGCATGTAAAGTGCTCAGCGCCGGGGACATAAATTAGTGAATGTTTTACAAGGTAAGGGCTGCCACGAAGGCAAATAGACTGGGTACATAACAAGGACAATACACAGGGTCAAATTAAATTAGCTGTTAATACTATACCAACATCTTGGATAAGGATATTGAGAACTAATGATAATGAACAAAAAAAATTAAAAACAAAATCAACGCCCATCGAATTATGTTTTTTTGTTGTTGTTTGTTTTTGTTGCTTTAGTTTTCGATATCGATACCCAATACCCAACGTGTTGTAAAGTAACGCTAGCTAATTTAATTTGACCCTGAATAGTACATACTAAATCCATGGCACATAGTTACTTAGTAGTCAGTACTTTTCGATGGCCATAGAAAGTTTTTCGTCTCCGGAGCGGGGTGCAAGAGGCACGTGCACTTACGCCTCACTGGTTTGAAAATAAAATAAAAAGGTGTAAAACATTCAAAACTAAAATAAAATACCGAAAACGCCTAATACCAAAATAGAGAACTAGACCTATTCGAGGCGAGATCTTAAAATTTTCGAGAATTTAATCTATTGTCAAATGTTTTGACAACTAATTTCATATCGTCTGTTATTATTTCAGTTGGCCTAACAGAAGTTGTTATAAGTGTGAGAAGGTATTGTTTTTTGTTTGATCAGCTTTTCAGAAAACGTGGGATATATACTTTTATGGGTCAATTAAAATTAAGAGAACAATAAAACGGAATCCATCTAAACAGGGTGGCACGGATCGACGCACAAACTGTAACCATGAATTCGGCCCATGATTCTAGACCCCCTAGTGTAGAAATGTTTCGTCGGTGATCAAAAAGAAAGTCAGCTGTATCTTAGAAAAGTGCAACACCTACACGCTGAACAAATTTAAGAAACAGCTAATTTCACTCGGAATGGTCTGACAATTACATCAATAACAACTGCTCTATACATGTCTGCTGTCATGAAGCCTCGATACGGGATCAAAGGCGTTCTAGCTCCAATCATAATACCACCCCAAAAGGACACCGAATTCCCGCCTTATGAGGTGTGAGACAGGGAGACGTTATCTCTCCGAAACTGTTCACCGCTGCATGCAGGATGTCTTCAAGGCTCTGGACTGAAAAGGGGCTGACATCAACATCAATGGCCAGTACATCACTCACCTTCGGTTTGCCGATGATATAGTTGTCGTGACTGAGACCATGGAGGACCTCAGTGCAATGCTCGATGACCTCAGTAGAGCTTCCGAAAGAGTGAGTCTTAAAATGAGCATGGACAAGACAAAGGTCTTGTCAAAAGCCCATTTAACACCCACTCTCATGACTATCGGAGGCGCAACACTTGAAGTTGTGGACGAGTACGTTTACCTAGGACAAGCTGTCCGGTTAGGTATGTCCATCTTCGAGAAAGAGGTCAATCGTCGAATCCGACTCGGCTGGGCAGCGTTCGGGAGGCTTCACAATATCTTCTCGTCCTAAATACCGCAGTATCTCAAGACGAAAGTCTTTGACCAGTGATGACCTATGGCGCAGAAACGTGGTCGGTCACAATGGGCCTTATCAGAAGGCTTAAAGTCACCCAAAGGGCAATGGAGAGGGCTATGCTCGGAGTTTCCCTACGTGATGCAATCAGGAATGAAGAGATCCGCAGGAGAACCAAGGCAACATAGCCCGAACATTTGGCAAACTTAAGTGGCAGTGGGCAGGGCAACATTGGTCGCAGAACAGATGGCCGATGGGGCCGAAAGGTTCTGGAGTGGCGACCGCGTACAGTGGGAAGACGTAGAGTGGGAAGGCCTCCTACAAGGTGGACCGATGACCTTGCGAAGACCGCAGGAACCCGCTGGATGTGGGAAGCACAAGACCGGTCAAAGTGGAGGAGCCTGGGGGAGGCCTATATCCAGCAGTGGACGTCTTTCGGCTAAAATGATGATGATAGTTGCGTTAGTTTTTTTCCGGGATTTAATTATCATAAATATCAAATAACATGGACTCTTGTAGAAATAAAAAGATATATAACTCTACACTGTAGTAAACAATTAGTTTCCTGTTATGAACAGCAATAAAGCAATATGAAAGTGTTCTATTGTACATAACCACTATGGTTTTTACGACGAATTAACAGTTTCTTATGGACATGTTATCAAAGAAAGTCAAGTAGTAAATGATGAAGTATTAGTTATATAAAATCATACTGAGCCTAGAAGGCTTGACAACAAACACAACACAGTTTATCGAATTGCAACAAGGCATATATTTCTATAAAATCACCAACATGTAATTGATTGGCGGCAAGTGAAAGACAATTGTCTACTACGTTGTCAAACCCGGCGGCATTGTGCAGCAGTTTTCACCAAACTCAACGATCATCTCGAACCCATATGCTCAAAACTAGAAGACTCAATAGGTTTTGAATTAAAACTTATAAACTATTCACGTTTTCAGGGGAAAAAATGTCATACGTGACTGCATAACACCGAAGCTCTTGCATAGGTATCTACGTAACGCATTAACCACCTGGGACACAGGCCTCCTCTCAGTGAGAAGGGTTCGTAGATAACATAAATATCTTCGAGTTTTCGGTTCTAGGACATGCAGGTTTTGTAGGTGATGAAATTATTTACAACCGGTAAAGGGCCTGCCTGGGTTTGAACTTACAACCTTCAACTGATGAGACGCGGCCATTTCGACTGGGCCACCACTTGACTGCTCTCCAACACAATATTATCTAATCTAATAGGTACCTTTAAACGAGCAATTCTTTTATATATGTATTTACGAGTATAGAATCTGATTCTCGGAAACGGCGTCAACGATTTTCATGAAATTTAGTATGCAGGGGGTTTCGGGGGCGAAAAATCGATCTAGCTAGGTTTTATTTTTAGAAAATGTCAAACAAAACAAAATCATCCAAATTTTATTTCTAAATTAATTTGAACTACTTAAATAAAAACACACTCACTCACACTCTTAATTCACTCACATTCACATTTTCTACTCAAGATTATCTCAGAATTTAATGATGACGAATTGTCAGAAACCTTCGCTTTTTTACACGCTTTATATTAGCTTCACTTGTATGTCAGTATGTAACTCTCCGTGGGTAATTTGGTTCTGGTAGCCGTTTTTTATAAACTTTGCTTTAAGTTACGCTTTATATTAGCTTCACTTGTATGTTTGTTGGTTTGTTTGTTTGTATGTAACCGACTCCTTTGAGCGCGATTTTGACCCACTTTAAACGGTCAGATTTCATTGAAACTTTGTAAACTTGTCGAGGACCGATGACAATTCAATAATTAAAAAAAAAATAGATTAAAAAAACACGTTTTTGTAGTTAGCAGAACTAAAAAATAGAAAATAAATAATAGTTTAAAAAACTAAAAAACACGCTTTAAAAACCTAACTAAAAAAGGAGAAAATAATTTAATTCAATTAAAAAGCGTGGGGTGCTTGACATTAATTGATTATAAAAATACCTCAAAAAGCACCCCACGCTTTTTAATTGAATTAAATTATTTTCTCCTTTTTTAGTTTGGTTTTTAAAGCGTGTTTTTTAGTTTTTTAAACTATTATTTTTTCAATGTTTGCCCCTTATCGCATTAACTGTCCTCACCAATTCCTCTAACACCACAGATGATACTGGTTGTCTTCCGCGTTTGACACATTTTATATACACATGCACTTTGAACTCTCTAGTCTAGAGGTTTAGACTGCGCGTTATCTGCTGTCAGTAGATTTAAGATGTTTTTTTAATTACATAGACGATAGTTGATTTCTATCCCTATTTCAGTTTACTCATTATTTATTTATTTGTTCCATTCTCCATTTTTAAACGACTTCTAAAAGGAGGAGGTTCTCAATTCATCGGAACGTTTTTTTTTTATGTATGTTCCCCGATTACTCGAAGATGGCTGGACCGATTTGGATTTATTTTTTTTGGTTTGAAAAGGTATACTTTCCAGGTGGTCCCATGATCATCAAGTTATGATCTGATGATGGGATCCTGGAGAAATAGAGAGAACTCTTCAAATTTTATTGGCACACTTGAAGCGATTTGGGTATTTTTTGAAAGAGTACTTTCTCGCAGTGGTCCCATTTCAATTTGGTGAAGATCTGATGAAGAACTTCGGAGATGAGCAACGGAATTCCTCAATAAATGATAACAAATGGACTGGGATAAGCACATGTGAACCACTAAAAAGTGAAAAAAAAAAACAAAAAGAAAACAACCGACTTCCAAAAAAAACACTACAAAGTGGAAAATAACTTTAATTTCGGAAGGCGGTGACAAAAAATAAAATACAGCTCCAAAGACACCGACTTCCGAAATTAAAGTTATTTTTCACTTTGTAGTGTTTTTTTGGAAGTCGGTTGTTTTTATTGTTTCCATTCTCTCCGTGGCAACCCTAACACCAGCAAAAACAGGCACCTATCCTGCTCAACGTAAAATAGTGAATAAAAATAAACGAAGAAGCAACAATCACGAATACTGGAGGATATAAATTTTGTCGTGACTAAGGACGCCTACAGACGGACGATACGATGCCTAACGATGTATCCCAAACGTTACAACTTGATGTAGAATGAGTTTTTAAATAAAATAAATACTTATGTAGCCTCCTACGCCATTGCCAATCTGACCACACACGGACAACGTAGGTATCACTTGATTTAAAAGCCTCTGGGATTTTTTTTTTGCTAATTGGTTCATTTGTTAATTGTTCAGTCCTCGCAGATTCGCTTTGACAACCGAGAGGCGAGTGGTGGCCCAGAGCGGTAACGGCCCCGATTTACGAGTTGTTTGTCGTGGGTTCGAACTCAGGCGGTGCTTTACTTAGTGTAAATAATTCCACTGCTCTCAAAACGGTGAAGGAAAACATCGTCGAAACGGCAGATTTTTTTGATAATCGACGAAATATTTCAGGGTTTCAGAATCATATACTGAATTGTACTGATTTTGTTAACACTGATGTGTGGCCTGCCATTCGAAGACATGACAGTTACTCTGCTGGAGCAGAGTAACGGCAGGCCACAGTAGTACCGTACCTGTAAAATACAGTTTTAGTTGGCACATGAGCTGGCCCACCGAAACCTGTCATTTACCCCCCCCAGTGGGTTCCCGCGCATTGTCGTTGCGGGGGGGCTCAGTAGCCGTGGTCCGCTCCCACGGTGAAGCGAAGAGGAACCCCCAGGTGGGGCCGCTTCTCAGGGCTTTTGTCTTCAAGCCGACGACGTAGCGGCCAATGGGTAGGTTGCGGTGGGGTGCACTGCAACTGAGGCGGGCCGCGATGTCGAATGGAAGGCATCGCGGCTGAGGGTTACAGGCTGCGGCGGAGGAGGAGTGCCGGTACTTCTTAGTAGCGCTCTTCCCTTCCGTGGCCTGGACGGGGCCGCCACCGTTTGATGGCGGATGCGGTGGGGCCGCAGGGGAAGAGGAGTGTCGGTATAGCGTTGGCCGCTCTCCCTATCCCCTGCGGCCGAGAAGTGGTAGGCGGCGGGGCCACTGCGCTGACCCGTCGCAGGGGGACCAAGGGTTCCAGACACGGGTTCGTCTGGGGCCCTTATATTACTTGGTTCCTCGGGTAGTCACGGCGTGCCATGTGTCCTGGTGCGCCAACCTGGTGGGGTCCGCAAGGGCCGATGCCTGCCAAGGGTGCGGGTTGTTTGAAAGAGATACCGTCGCCCCTGGCACACAGGCAGCTGAGGGAACACGGGTGGGTTTTAGTCAGTAAAAGTCTGACACGCCCTCCTGCTCCACCCAGAACGGGAGAAGTTATTTGATGATTTCCCATCCTCAAAAAAAAAAAACCTGTCATTTACAGGTATTGAAAGCACGAGATGCCATTGCATGGTACATAAATTACCTTTATCCAGCAAACGTCTTAAAATAATAAAGAACAGCTGTTAATGGTTCCAATCCATTACAATTTTAACACAACAAGATTATTTATGAAGTCTTAAACTATTTGATAAGAACTTGGAATCAAGTTTTTACGTTTTCAGTTGATAATAAATTCAAATACATTTGACAGTTAGAGATACAGGCAGCCATTTTTTGCCTCGTGTGGGTGTTCTGAAACGCAAGTTTGTAATAACAATAACTTTAAAAAAGCCCATTAGGTACCTACTGTTACTTATCTTATTTATGAGTAACGGGAAGAGTAATTATTCATGACGTTATCAGAAGATTGGTACTTCAGCAGGGTTGGTAACAGAGGTGACAATCCAGGATGCGCTAGAAGTTTGCACTTATTACTATTAAGATTACGATTGTATTTTTGATTATGATTAAATACTGATGATAACGTTTACGTAAGGAATGTCCAACCCGCCTGCCAAGCGTGGCGATTATGGCAAACCCCCCTTTTGGGGGAGGCTTATGTCCAGCAGTGGACGTCTTTCGGCTGATATGATGATGATGAAGGAATGTCTCTCCCTTTAGTCCCTTTTATTGCATATCCCACTAAAATCTGGACTCAAAACCAATGAATTTTTGTTGGTCATTTAAACCTTGTCATTTAAATCTTGAACTGACGTAACTTCTTAAGGACATGTTGAGAATCTCTGGCGTGGTCTTAAGAAAAATACAGAGATGTGTGTGCCTGATAGGTCTCAAGATAAGGATCTGAACACATTCGTCCGGTAGCAGGTCTTCCTTGCTCGGCGTGACAACTGTCTTTGTACATTGTGTAGGACTTACTTTGTACTTTCTTTTTCTTTGAAGCAGGAAGTTTGTTTTGTTGACTTTTTGTCAAGTTTAGGTTCAATAGCCTCTGTGGGCCTTTTATAACCTCTGTGGTCCCTGGTTTTCGACAAAACTAAGTAAATAAAGATTGTATCTGTCAATGAATATAAGTTTGAGATTGATTGATGTAAGTGATGGATAGAAGAATTTGTCATAAAAGACCAAGATGAGCGTTTGCAATACTTTATATATTTATTTTCATTCCACATGTGAACTTAGGTAAAAGGTTTAGAAAGAAATGACCATTGTTCGTAACATCACATCGCGGTCTTAGAGACTGATCGCCTTGTGTTAATAAAGGAAGACAATCTGCCACCATTGAAATGGCGATTAGGCCGGATCTCAGCAATCTACCCTGGACGTGACGGAATCAGTCGTGTGGCTGAAATTAGAACTGCGACTGGACTTATCCGGCGTGCATGCAGCAAGATATGCCCACTGCCGTTAAGTGAAGATTCTGGTTGAAAGATGGCGTGGAGAAAATCAGGACCCGACCACCAAAGAGTGGACGAGCTGATGCAATCAGCCTTCACCCCCCGAGATGCGAGATCGGCGGGGTTGCTCTTGGAAGGCACATAGCTCCACGTCTGGCCGGTTGTAGCTTCTTGGATTTCACTCACTCTATTACGGACGAATTGATCATGCCGACTTGGCAATGTAGACAGCCATGCAAGCACGATCGTCGAGTCGCACCAAAAATAACAGTGATTAAACTCGAGAGTGAGTGATTTACGTACCTTCAGAAAGAGTCTTGTACCCAGTAAAGCACCACACAACTCCAATCTTGGTATAGTTGTGGGTTTGATAGGGGCAACCTTGTTTTTGGAAGCTAAAAGGCGAACGCAAACTGTCCCGTCGACTGCTACCGTTCTCACATAAATGCACGCACCATAGGCGCGTTCAGAAGCGTCTGTGAAAGTGTGTAGCTCTATTAACGAAGCATTGCTACAAGATACCCAACGCGGAATGTGAAAAGAGTGCGCGGAATGTGAGAGCTGTAAGTGACTGTACGAACTCAAGGAATTGTGTTTTTATTTCTGTTGATACTTCATCATCCCAGTTACATTTAAGTATCCACAGCCTTGGCAAAGGTGAAAGACGTCAATGGAGAACTTCACACTGCCAGACTACTGTTGGACAACGGCAGCACCTCCAACTTCATCACCCGAGAGCTCTGTGGGAAGCTCGGCCTGGTAAAACGCAACACTAGCTCCACCGTCTCAGGTATAAACGGTCAAGTTTCTTCTACCTCAGAAAGCTGCAGTCTTCATTTGCAGTCTTGTAGTGGTGGCTATCAGACGAAAGTAAGCTGTTTTGTTTTACCGAAGATCACACAATCACTGCCTGGCTCTTACATAGATAAACGATATATTACCATCCCGCCAGGTATTCAACTAGCAGATCCATCATTTAATGTACCTACTTCAATCGATATTCTAGTAGGTGCTGAGGTATTCTGGGACGTCTTAGGTTCCGATACCATCAATTTAGGCAATAATCAGCCTAGATTACAGTCATCAAAACTAGGTTGGCTTCTTTCCGGCCGCATCAGTCGGTCTCGTCTTCATACACAACCTTCTGCTTGTCACTTTCTTTCACATGAGGAGTCAGACCAGCTGACTCGCTTTTGGGAACTTGATACGGTGTTATCTTCAAACTGTTTATCTTCAGAAGAACGGGCTTGCGAAAAACTTTTTAAAGAGACCACACGTCGGGACACGCATGGTCAATTCGTTGTCACCATACCATTGAAGGACTCGCTCGAGTGCTTAGGTGACTCTTATGCGATGGCGAAGCGTCGTTTCCTCTCCCTAGAGCGTAGGTTTGAGCGGGACTCCACATTTAAAAACAGATATTTGCAATTCATGCAAGAATATATTGATCTTCATCACATGACAGAACATTCAAAACCAAAACATTCAGAATTTACCTATTTTATGCCTCATCATGGTGTTGTGCGCGAGTCAAGTTCAACCACAAAACTTCGCGTACTTTACGATGCTTCGGCCTCCAGCACCTCGGGCAAGTCCTTCAATGACATACAGATGGTAGGTCCGACCGTACAGGAGGATCTGCTATCCATTCTCTTGAGATTCAGACAACACAAGTTTGTTGTCACGGGTGACATTGAAAAAATGTATAGAGCTATCTTAGTTGAGCCATCTCAGCGCCCGTTACAACAAATTGTTTTCAGATTCAATTCCTCAGACCCGTTAAAAACATATGCACTGAATACAGTGACATACGGTACAGCTTCAGCCCCGTATTTGGCCACAAAATGTCTAGTTTCTCTTGCAGATCAATGTTCAGACCCAGAGGTTAGTCAGTCTATCAGACGTGATTTTTATGTAGACGACTATTTGAGTGGTAGCGATTCGATTGAGTCAGTAATTCATTTATGTCGAGGGGTGGTGAATGCTCTCGATTCCGCCAAGTTTCACCTCAGAAAGTGGCAATCAAATAGTCCGAAGATATTAGAGTCCGTTACAAATAAAAAACCAGAGCATCCAGATAAAACATTAAACCTAAACGACACTCCTAGCAAAACACTTGGCCTATACTGGGACTGTAAAACAGACAAATTATTCTTTTCTATAGATTTCAAAAAAACACCAAAAATCACAAAGCGTAATATTTTATCTTTAGTAAGTCAGGTGTTTGATCCTATTGGCCTCGTCGGACCATGCATAGTTCAGGCTAAACTTATGTTACAGCAGCTGTGGATACTTAAATGTAACTGGGATGATGAAGTATCAACAGAAATAAAAACACAATTCCTTGAGTTCGTACAGTCACTTACAGCTCTTAACTCTTTTCACATTCCGCGTTGGGTATCTTGTAGCAATGCTTCGTTAATAGAGCTACACACTTTCACAGACGCTTCTGAACGCGCCTATGGTGCGTGCATTTATGTGAGAACGGTAGCAGTCGACGGGACAGTTTGCGTTCGCCTTTTAGCTTCCAAAAACAAGGTTGCCCCTATCAAACCCACAACTATACCAAGATTGGAGTTGTGTGGTGCTTTACTGGGTACAAGACTCTTTCTGAAGGTACGTAAATCACTCACTCTCGAGTTTAATCACTGTTATTTTTGGTGCGACTCGACGATCGTGCTTGCATGGCTGTCTACATTGCCAAGTCGGCTTGATCAATTCGTCCGTAATAGAGTGAGTGAAATCCAAGAAGCTACAACCGGCCAGACGTGGAGCTATGTGCCTTCCAAGAGCAACCCCGCCGATCTCGCATCTCGGGGGGTGAAGGCTGATTGCATCAGCTCGTCCACTCTTTGGTGGTCGGGTCCTGATTTTCTCAATAATAGGGAAATACTATTTCCTACCTCACCTAATACACAAACTAACACTTTACCAGAAACATCTTTACACACAACTGCTGACACACACAAACAAAATAATGAGAATAATATTTCAAATTTAATTCATAAAAAGTCATCATTTACATCACTCATAAGAATCATTGCCTATATACAAAGATTTATACATAATTGTCAAAAAAAGAATAATAAAAAATCATCTTACCTAACAGTTGCAGAATTACAATTATCACAGAATCTTATATTACGAATTTCTCAACAGGAAATGTTTCCTGAGGAATATTCACGTCTTACAACTAATCAGACTTTACATAAAAAAAATCGATTAATAAGTCTTTCTCCATTCATCGACTCAGACAACATAATACGAGTAGGTGGACGTCTGAACAACTCCAACTATAGTTACAATGTCAAACATCCTATTCTTTTATGTAGCAAACATCACATAACTAAAATAATCTTCGAAAAAGAGCACAAAACACTCTTTCACGCAGGGCCACAGTTACTTTTAGCGCACATTAGACTCACCTACTGGCCCTTAGCAGGCAGAAACCTAGCTAAGCAAGTAGTGCGTAACTGCGTTCGCTGCACTCGCTTCAAAGCTCAGCCTATTCAGGTTATCATGGGCAACCTACCAAGCGATAGGACTCACCTAGAGTACCCTTTTTTAAATACAGGGCTAGATTATGCCGGGCCAGTGCTGATAGCCGACCGTAGAGGTAGAGGATGTAAGCTACTTAAATCATACATTTGTGTTTTTGTGTGCTTCGCAGTCAGAGCCGTTCATCTGGAGCTGGTTTCCGATCTCACTAAGGAAGCTTTCGTTGCGGCCTTCAGCCGATTTATTAGTCGTCGGGGCAAGCCTCAACGAGTGTACTCCGACAACGGCACTACTTTTGTGGGAGCTTTCAATGAGCTTTCACGCTTCTTAAAGGTTTCATCTAATAATATTGAGTCAGATCTTGCATCCAAAGACATTGAATTTAAATTTATTCCTGCCTACAGCCCACATTTTGGTGGGATTTGGGAAAGTGCGGTAAAGTCCACCAAACATTTATTGCGTAGAGTCATGAGCCTAACTCATTTTTAACATATGAAGAGCTCTCAACTTGTCTGATTCAGATAGAGGCTATTTTAAATTCCAGACCTTTAACACCTCTATCCCCTGATCCATCAGATCTTACTTATCTATCTCCTTCACACTTCCTCATCGGACGATCACTCACGTCAGTCCCTCGTCCTCAAATCACGGACGTCAATATCCAGCGGTTGCAGCGCTTCGACCGCATCGAAAAATTGAGACAACATTTTTGGCAGCGCTTCTCTAACGAGTATGTGTCTCTCCTGCAGCAGAAAACCAAATGGCAGACAGCTGGGCAAGAGCTCAAAACAGGCACCATGGTCTTAGTGAGGAACACTAATCTTCCTCCTCTTCTGTGGTTGCTGGGCAGGGTGGTTGCAGTGAAGACTGGCTCTGACGGACACTGTCGAGTCGCTGACATCCTGACGAAGAAGGGCATTATAACACGTGCATATAACAACATATGCCCTCTTCCATCATCTTGAAGACAACGTGCTTCAACGCGGGGAATATGTTCGTAACATCACATCGGGCCACACTCCACACCGCGACCGCGCGCTTCCCCCGCCGCCACTCGTTCGCCGACACCTGAGCGTGCGCACACATTTTCGGTCGTCTAAAATAAATTACCTACCTATCTATCAAGAAATACAGTCGTTTTATTATTAAGTCAAGACCACCAGCAGCACACCTGGAGCTTGATATTCAACACCATTGTTGACACTGTCGGGCACAGCAAAGTAGGAGAGAGGTAGAAGACTTTCGCTAAATCGAGTTGGACAAAATGGCAATATTTCTGTTACGTAGGTAGGTACTCTGATTATCTCTGTTACTCTGTAATCTGTTTTCAAAAAATCCGTCAGGAATTCTACAAAAAAACTATGTTTTGTCTATAACTTGTAGCTGAACACACGTTGAAGTCCTAACTTAATCCTAACTTTTAATGTCATTAATGCGAATGTAGGTTGGTTTGTTAGGGTGTCACGCTAAAAAGTCTGAACGAATTTGGATGAAATTTGGCCCACAGATAGGCCATAAACTGAGTAAAGACATAGGCTACTTTTTATCCTGGTTGCAGACGTAGTCGCGAGCAACAGCCAATCTAGAATAAATAATCATTTAAGTTTTTGTCTCCGGAAAATATAAAAAATGTAGGTATCTCAAAGAAAATCTAACAAGAAAATAATAATCCTATACCCACGTAAGAGTCGGACAAGTAATAGCGAAGTTAATAATAGATATTAATGCAGTTAATTTGTACTTGTTTTGTTTAATGCTTTTAGAAAGGGAATGGATGGCGCTACTAATCACTAAACAGGGTCTTCTACCGCATCTAATGCAAAACGAGGATCTTTACGATATTCTATAAAACATGACTGGCCCAACTGTCTTTATGTGGTAATAGAAGCCAATACAGGCAGAGGGGTAATTGCGTAATACACTATAAGTAGGAATTCTTTTTTTTTTTACAAAACGTTGCCCCACACTAGGAATTTCTCCTGTATTGTGGGTGCGTTTACAAACATTTAAAATCACATACACAAACAGCCAGACCCGGAACAAGTACTTGTAGGTCATACAAATATTTGTTCCGTGCGGATATCGAACCCGCGACACGCAGCGCAGCAGTGAATCGCGCTGCGCCAACCTTGCCGTCAATTCTCTTTCATTTTGACAGTTGACAATTTTTTCGAACATGAAAGAATGGATTATCATATCAATAACCTTCAAAATGATTCAGATTCTGATTAATAGTGTGTTAAACATTAATTTTGTAGGATAACAACATTGCGTAATAATTGCCATAAAAACAGTTGAAAGTTTAATCCATAACTTTGATTGTATAAGTTGACTTACGCATCTGGCTTGCACTGTGGAAGGTAAATAAACAATCCTTGCAGATTGAAGTTTTTGTTTGTGAGATTAATTGGTACAGCCAGAGAGTTGGTCGAATTATTTGAGTGTTGGAAACTGAGAAACTCGATCGGTTTACGTCATACAGGATATCCTACAATCACCATGGCTAGAAAGAAAAAGCAAATAGAAATTAAAAAGTTAAAAGTTAAAAAAAAAAAAAGCGTGGGGTGCTTTTTAATTAAATTACATTATTTTCTCCTTTTTTAGTTTGGTTTATAAAGCGTGTTTTTTATTTTTTTTAACTATTATTTATTTTGTATTTTTTAGTTCTGCTAACTACAAAAGCGTGTTTTTTTTTCCTTGATTAGTTTTTATTTTTCTCTATTTTTTTTAAATTATTGCATTGTCATCGGTCCTCGATATGTTTACAAACTTTAGGTAAATGAAATCTGACCGTTTAAAGTGGGTCAAAATCGCGCCCTAAGGAGTCGGTTACAAACATACAAACAAACAAACATACGAGTGAAGCTAATATAAAGCGTGTTAAAGACAAAACCAAATACGCTCGACACTTGAGCATCCATGAGTCGCTGAAGGTTTTGGCTTATGTAGTTTTTATCTCCGCATGACTGGGTCCTAAGTTCTAACCCAGGGACTGGTTTGCTTTACTTTGTGCATTTATTTCATCACCCCTACAACTTTCAAAGCGGTGGTGACGGAAAACATAGAGAGAAAACCGTCCAGACTAAGTCATCATTAATTTAGCCAGAAGACATCCACTGCTGGACATAGGCCTCCCCCAATTTGGAGGGGGGCTTGCCATAATCGCCACGCTTGGCAGGCGGGTTGGCGATCGCGGTATGGTCGTAAAATGCATAGAGAACGCTGCTGCCCATTCTCTAACGACCCCCACGGGAAGAGATGGGATTAAGTCATAGCACCATCAATTTGAAGACATGTGACATCTACCATCCCGCACTGGGCTCACGTGGTGGATTACGTAATCTTACAGTACAGCCCATGCCTTCTCACAGAGACGAGGTCTGATTATGAGCTGACGTTGCCAAGTCGAAAGCGACAGCGAATTCTATTGACACAGACTTGCAGTAACCTGATCATAGGTATAAGGGCACAGCTGTGGCACATTCTTTCCCGTGAATCACACATTTGTCCGCATCAGCGAGTTTGTAGGTGCCAAACATTTCTCTGATCACCATATTAATGAAAACGGCAAACTGTGGAGCTTTACCGTTATAACCTTGTAACCTAAAAATAGGAAGAGGCTCACTTTTCTCTCCTAGTAATATAATTAAATCTTCATAAACATCTTTAATTGCTATTAATTGCATTTTCCGTCCATTTTGTTTGTTTAATTACCAGCAGTTACGTAATTACTACATGTATTAGTAGTTGCATTTTAGGTTAATTACATAGGCAGGGTTTTCTCGTAAATGCAGATGTTTACACAAGTTACTTTAGAGTTTCTTCGTTATTGAGAAATATCCATATTTCCATACTTTAATATAACATAACATAACATCACGCCTTATTCCCCCTAAGGGTTCGGCATAAGATCCACATTTCGCCAGTTATGTTTAAGTCCTATGTGATAGGGGGCGAGGGTATTGCCATCAACGGGACAAAAAACCGGGCTCCGGGCTGCTACTTAGAAATTCCAGATAGAGGAACCCAATAACACTTTGCCCAACCTGGGAATCGAACCCAGGCACTCATGTTCAGGAGTAGCGCTTGCGACCACTAGACCAACAACGACTTTAAAATAATATCCTTATTTAATACTAGCTTCCGCCCGCAGCTTCGCCCCCGTGGCAGTCGGAAATTATCCCGCGGGAACGTACTACCGGGATAAAAAGTATCCTATGCATTAATCTAGGTTATAATCTATCTGTGTGCCAAATTTCATCCAAATCCGTTCAGCCATTTTTGCGTGAAAGAGTTACAAACATCCAACATACAAAATTACAAACATCCAACATTACAAACATACAAAATTTCGCGTTTATAATATTAGTAAGGATTATATACCTATTCGAAAGTAACTCAGTCTGTAGGTATGTTAAAAAACCTCTTTTATCTATTCTGTGCCAAAACCACTGAACGGATTTCGATATAATTTAGCAAGGAGATAGATGGTATCCTAGGGCCTTCCCTAGGATACCATCTATCTCCACGTGGGCAAAGCCACGCGTAAAAACTAGTTTTTTATAAACTTTTCTATTTTAAGAATTTTCCCATGTTTCTGCAACCACGCATGCACTCAAAATAAACTCCACTAAACGAGCCAATAAAATCGAATTGTGATCGATTTTATATCTCGATGCGATCTCGGATTGATATCAATTAACAACGTCGTTACCATGGCAACTATGTTTACGAACAACAATACTATATAGACTGTATCCCTGTTCTCTTCACCCCATTTTCAACCATAACATCAAATTATAAAACCCAAAATAGATTGCATACAGAAATTAAACAATACAAATATTTTTATCTCCATTCACGCTATTCTCATTCCTAATGCAATGGCTATAAAGATCAGATTCCCCTTCAAATTCACTTTTAATAGCAAACTTGAGGACAGTGCGTGTTTTGTAACTATAAGATTCACTTAACGGTATCTGATGTTGCATTTTACAGCCCAAGAAGGGTCATATGACATCCCTACAGGCTTTTGAATCGTTAAAACGTTGTTTCCATGTATACCCTCTATTGGAGAATTTCACCGATGAAACTAAACGGGATCAGCACTTCTAAACTACGTTTAAGGTGAACCTAGTTCACATTATTTGCATACAAACTTCGGGAATGTTTTACTCCACTGTCTGACATGGCACATCCAAAGTAAAATATGATATCGTTTTGTCTCTTTATTAATATTGTCTGTACGGAAACAGGATACTAAAATAAAAACGCATTAAAAAGTTAGGAGCCAACAAAGACTCGTTTTTCTTGCTAATTTTACTTAACTTTGGGCGTGTTTAAGTAAAAAAAAGAAGTGTAAAATCTCCAAAACCAAGTCGGTACCAACAAAGTTCAATTATCGAATAGTTAAATAAACTTTATTGGTCATTGATTTATGCATTGGCTTTTTCATAAAACCCGATCTTCCAAAGGACTTTTCTTAATTTTTTTGTGATTTTTTTACTATAAATGATAACGCATCTCACTCAATAACGTTGTGCGTGTAGACTAGCGTCTAACTGCTCATCATCAGAGATGGTGTCCTATCTCTGTCGGACACGAAGCCTGGTGAGACAGCGTGATTTTTAGCCAGGCTCACCAGTGAGTTCGAGCCCGCGACTAGGTGGGCAGACAATATTAATGAGACAAAACGATATCATATTTTACTTTGGATGTGCCATGTCAGACAGTGGAGTAAAACACTCCCGAAGTTTGTATGCAAAAAATGTGGAGTAGCATCACCTTAAGAGCTCACAGTGTCATTATTGTAACAGAATATTGACACTGAAAGTTCTTGAACGCAGTTTAGTGATTGGCCCTTAGGGGTGTAGCGTGAGAATACAACATTCTAGTAAAAATAACAAATACAAAAACATTATCTTTTGGTTAGACTAATTGCCACTTTCCATTGTCGTTCTTTTATTTCATGCACTTGTTTGTAGAATTGTTTTAGGGTTCGTATTCATTTGTTTGATAAATAAAACACAAGCGATGTCGGGGTGAGATAAGATACAGGAATGTTAACGAGAAACCGGTGGTCAACAACCTTTGAAAATATAAATCATGCATTTTCTTTTCTTTTTTTTCGTTACGACTATTCTTCGTCTTTTCCAGTCCCCCCCCCCCCCCCCCCCCTAGTAGATGCGCTTTTTCAAAGGAGTATGCACGTATACACGGCTACACAATCAGCGTGGAAATCTGGAAATATATAGCTTGATGTGCAGCCGTGTGTACGTAAATGTTTAAAAATATCTGTACTATACAGGGTGACACGGGCAACGATGCGCGCAAAGTGTACAGACGTCAGCACATCAAGCTATCCTTAACTGTCAAATTTTCCCAATTGAACATGAACCTTATTCTTTTGGAATAAAGTTGAAAAACTATCAAAGTAATTTGACAGATTGGGGTAGCTTGATGAGCTGGCCTCTGTACCTAACCACAAATTCAACACATATTGATTCTAAACGCAGCGTAGAAATGTAGGTAATATCGGTTATTAAAAAAAATATCAGCTATTTCATAGAAAAGTGCGCCCTACGCGGTCAACCTATTATTTTTTTAAACCGACGAGAAATTTCCGCGTAACGGATTTTGATGCGGTTTTCGTCATCATTTAAATATTTAATCAGTCAAATCCCGGCTAATGAGACTATAAATATATATGTATTATACCTACAACACAATACAAGTTTTCCGTTTGATTACCCTGAAGTGGTAAGACAGTTCTAAGATTATAAGATCCATATATTATTATACTCCTTAAGTTTAGGTAATTAAATAAAAGTAAACAAATCGTAAAAAGGGTTTTTTATAGTTGACACTTTCTTGTTTAAAAATACGGTGTAACAAAGTCAAAATTATTTTCGATTTATACGATAGTTTCCTCTTTTTTTATGTATATTTAACTTTATCATTTATTCTTAAACTACCCTTCCTAGGTGCAACTACTTGTGCACAATTTTTTAGTTAGATTTTTATAGTAATACAATATTTTGTAATCTGCCTTTTGTAAAGAGCCCAAATACACAGGTTCCCTAAACCTTTTAGAAAATACAACGAATTGCTAAGTACAATTACTTTGATGTAGTATGGCAACTGAAGTGGCAGGTATTACGTTTAGTCGGTTAACCAAACGCCTTTGAAAGCACTCTCAAAATTCGACATTTACGATTTTGCGAGTGCGTTTCGATTTTGTTAAATTGTGTTATTATAGCTAGCAAAATAGGAATAAAATACAACGGAACAGTTTATTATTAATGTGACAGTTAGTTCATCAGATTCTGATTCAAATTCAGAATAGAGCCTATTAATATATGACTATAAATAATATGATTTTAACATTTGAAATAAAAAGTTTCGCATCTATGAGTCACGTGTTTTTTGTTTACCTTTATTTAACTACCTAAACCTATGGAGTATAGATACCTACTTTCTCAGAAATCTAAAAGCGAGTCCCTTTATTCAAATTCCCGTACAAGGCCCCAATTCTGATTCCCCGCGCCATCTTACTACGTTCAAACTACGTCAATATCGTTTTATTTTAGAAACCAATGTAACAAGGAGGAATCGAAATGTCATAATTCTGTATGTTCCAAGACAATTTGTCGATATTATTAATACGATATTAGCAAAATTCGTGTGTGATTGACGTGGTTACGAGTAAGGAATCGTTAAGTGGTCAATAAATAGTGAATTCAGGCCCAGTTTATTATTATGAAAGTGAATCATTCGTTCCAGTGGTACCTACCTGTCCAGTAGGTACCTCTATACAGTGTTAAGTAGGTCGAGAGACTATTTCTATACATTTTCTTTGGGCGTAATTAACCGCCTCGTGTCCAAGTAATGAGTTGACAGCGGGTGGCTTAGTTATTTATGGAGCATATAATTTATGAAGATGAGAATAGTTAGTCTGGGGAAGGTGCAATTTAATTTGTATTTACAAAGTGTGGAAATGTTATCAATAATTTTAGTATTTTGTTAGTGTATTGGTTTGCTCGCGTGGGTGCCGCAAGTTATACCGAGGGAACGTGGTAACGCGACAAAAAGAGGTTGTAGCCTATGATACTCCTTATAAAAACAGCTATCTGAGATTCCCATCAAAAACATTCCAGCTGTGTCGAAGATTAATCGGAACAAACAGACAGACAAAATTAACAAAAATTGTTTCTTGTTACAAGTACTGTACCGTACTTCCATATGCATTTAGTAAACAACTGTTACTTTGACATTACAAACAAACACTTTATTCAATTGAATTTATTTGCAGTATACCTACTACTTATATGTAGTGTATATTTTTTAGTATGTTGTATTGCATAAATATTCATTAAAATGCTTTTATAATAAGTAACTATGCACACTACAAACACTTGCTAAAGTCTGGTTTTTCATAGAGAAACCACACTTTAGCAACTGTTTAGATGTTCGATAACTTTTATGAATAAGGCCGTAACTATTTACACTTCACACTAGGTGGGTAAATAACGAACTATAAAAGTAAATAAAAGAACAAAAGGACATGTAAGTGTCGAAGTACTCTCAAAGTTCTCATGAGACCTCGAGTTCGCTATGAAACGCTGAATAAGTAGATAAGCGATTGATCACTGCACCGATCAAGATCTTCCCAAATTTTCTTCTGGATGTTGCCTTTGATAACCTTTCTCTCCTCATATTATAATATTTGTAGCCCGTATCTATCGTTGCTGACCTATACGTGATTAATAACCAGTGATAGGAATAGGTAGTGCCTATTTGCCTAAACTTCGAAAAACAGAGACAAGAAACGGAGACTTCCTTAGGACTAATTTTTTTCCGAGACATCTGTCCCGAAATTTCGAGACAACACATAAATACATTAAAAAAAAATGTTATTTGGAATAAGTAATTCGTCTATATTTCCCTAAAGTTTGCGACTAGATAATAAAATAATAACATACACAGTCGTTACAACCATAAAATTTTCTGAATTTTTTGTAAATGACTTGTTGATCGTAATACACAATGAATCACAATGTTTGAATAAGAAGCAGTACACGTTTCGAAGTAAATATCTTCTTTCTAGCTCACTCTCGGCTACGTTTAATGAGATTTCTAAAGTTCAAGTGTAAAAAAGTTCTAAAGTTCAAGTGTAAACTATCACATTTATAGACAAACTTTAGATAAAAACCAACCAACCGCGGGGTAATGCTTTCATTTTGACAGTTCATCAACAGTCATTGCGTTGTTCACGTTGTTTAGCAGACAAATTATTCAAACTTATGAAGCAATGGATTTGGAATATCCCTTAAAAAATCCGTATCTGATTGATAGTCTGTTACGCAATTAGGGTGCTAGAAGTTGTCAAAACTTCTTTGATAGACGAGAGCGTTTTGTCTGTACGTTAATCTTATACCTTGGACCACAGCAAAACAATAAAACACGGGAAGATAAGTATGGTAACATTTTCCATGATTTACCACCGAGTTAAAAAGTTGTAAGTAACGAAATAAACATTATTGTGCAACATATTATTTATATTGATTCGTGCAATAATATATTATTACGACTATTATGATAGGAGTTAGACATTTTATATTTTTACATTTCTTGCTTATTTATTATACGGCTTGATAAAGCTATGTAGCGGTCTGATTTAATTTTATGTTTTTTTACATAAAAGGCTATGTTTACTGTTTAGCATATTTTGTAGTAAATTGATACATTTCCATGAAAATAGAATTTATTATTTTGAATAAATTGGTGTTCTGAATATATGAAGAACGGTGTGAAGATCTCGGTAGGTACCAATTATTTACCTACCTACAAAGTTACAGCTTCATGGTATTTTAGTTTTTCTGTAGGTACTAGTTTTTATATGGTTTTATTTCCTTTTGTAACTAGAATAAAGGGGAGGCCGATGCCCAGCAGTGGGCAATTCCCGGCTAAAATGATGTTGATGATGATTTTAACTAGGAACTTACATATACCTGTTTGTGTAGGAAAATATGTATGAGTATTATGAGTAGGGATCGGATAATCGGATGCATATTTACCTAAAGTTACTATTTAGTTATAAAAGTATGGAAGTGGCTTCTTAAAATATATTTTAAGGAAAAAATCCCGGGATGCCAGGAACACCGGGAATGCATAACTAATCAGGTGTATAATATGGAAGCGACTTCTAAATTATTAGGATTGCATAAGTGTGTATGGAGGGTGTAAGTCTGTAAGAGAAGGGGTAGTGTGTGTTACTGAACACCTACCACCACCTACCTACCTTTATGTACCTAATAATTTGCACGCCGTAAGGTAGACTGTAGCCGATCTCATTTATTTATGTACAACATCTTATACCTGTACCTACATTCATAGCAAGTAAAGTTCTGATTCTGATTCTGATTCAAGATTTTTTTTTTACTTTAAGTAAATCAAGATTTTTCGTTACAAAAGCGCATTCCATACTAGCCAACATCTCAACTTTAGGTGAATATGCATCCGAATATCCGATCTCTGATTATGAGTGTTTCATCAGGGGCTTCATGGCTATTAAAACAAGTTTCTGCCGGAACCTCGACTACTGGTAGAAGAAACAATTGGGTTTTAGTCGGTAGGAGCCCCACAATAAGTCTCTTTTTTCTTCAAATTATAAAAATATAAAAGGGAAATTATTCCCATATCCAATTATTCCCGTATACGGGAGGGGCTTATGGCTAAGTAATATAAGCCACACGGGTCGAACAATCAGGCCGCGGTTGTTCCGTGGATGAGTGACCAACTTTCCATACCAAGACCCCTCCGTACTTCGGAAAGCATTCTAAGCCGTTGATCCCGGCTGTCAATTATGGATCTTTGACAGTCTTTACTGGTCGTTAGAAGCCCAAAAATCTGACAACCAGTCTTACTAAGAGGTATCATATTACCCAGTAACTGGGTTATGGAGGTCTGATAGGGAGTCGCTCCATGTAAAATATTGGTATTCAGCTGCATGCGGTTAGACTGAAAGCCGATCCCAACATAGTTGGGAACAGACTAATCAGATGATGATCCTCCGTATACGAGAATATTTCTAAACTAAAACAAAATAAAGGTAGGTATTTCTGATGTCTACAACTAACCGAGGCCATCCAGGTCACCATCCATTCTATTGCCCAAGAAGTACATTTGTAACTTCGCAACACTATTATCATCATCTGGCTGTCATTACTCCGGAATGAAGATTGCACCACTGCGTTTATCCGACTGCGCGGGAGTGAGTAATGCGTTTGGAATGGTCGTGCAAAATTGTCATGATATACGTAATAGTCGTGCTAACGATCCCGGATTTATTATAATAGGAACAGTTTTTGCTACATTTTGTTATGCTCCATTTAATAATGCATTAAAACTTGATTGAGAGTTGGCGAGTTGCCACGAATTATGGGAGTTTAGCTCCTATCTCTGATATTAATAAGGTCCAGTCTGCAAGTTCATTAAGTGGTATGTACAGCATTTCATGTATCAGAGAGGCAGAGGTGTGATCTATTACCAGAGATAGGATATTCGGATACATATTCACCTAAAGTTGAGATGTTGGCTAACATGGAATGCGCTTTTGTATCGAAAAATTCTTATTTTAGGTAAGTAATTTGTTTATTTTTTGTTTTATCTTATACAAACCACCCCTCCTCCAGTACACATATGTGTATCGGGTTAAACATTAATTTTAAATTAATACACATCTGAATAGTTATGCAATCCAAGAATTCCGGGGTTTTTAATAAATATTACAAATAATTTATAAAGCCGCTTCCATACTTTCACAGCTAAAAATTATCTTTAGGTAAATAAATATGCATCTGAATATCCGACTACAAACGACGGCTGATAATGTTTTCTCGTTTACGGTGCTTTACAACACCCTTAAATATGACCAAGCCTTTCTGATACATACATACATATATATTGTATGTTCCATGTTAGTTTTTCATTTAAAATTACATAATATATCTATATACAACGTGTAATGGAAAGGGTACAAACATACCAAAGGAACGGATTGTTTGGATGATATCAAACGATATTGGAAGGGTTTATGTTCAGAAGTTCTGAGAATTTTTAATAAGTACCTACATTGGTGCCAGAAATCAAACTTTTTTATTTGAAATAGACACATCACTAATACGATATATAACGATATTGGCAAGTAAGGTGGAAAGTTATTGACCTACGTAGTGCGGTGATACGTTTATTATGATTTGAATTAAGAAACTTATGAAACCGAAAATGGTATCAATTCTTGGAGTATTTCATTTTGAACTGAAACTATGTGTAGTGATTCTATACCAGCTGTTATCTTTAGTGCTTAATGATAGTAATAGGGTTTCTGTAACACCACCAATGTCCACGTTATAATTGTTTCTATGTAAATTAATGTAATTGGTATTGTACCGTTTTAATTAGCTATAAATAAATATAAGTATATTATAGTGGAGCTGACTACACTTCTGCACAACCCTTCGTGAAAACAAGGCGTGATGTTATGTAAAAAATTACCTCTTTTTACACGCTTTATATTAGCTTCACTTGTATGTTTGTTTGTTGGGTTGTTTGTTTGTTTGTATGTAACCGACTCCTTTGAGCGCGATTTTGACCCACTTTAAACGGGCAGATTTCATTGAAACTTTGTAAACTTGTCGAGGACCGATGACAATTCAATAATTTAAAAAAAAAATGAGAAAAAAAAATACGTTTTTGTAGTTATCAGAACTAAAAAATAGAAAATAAATAATAGTTTAAAAAACTAAAAAACACGCTTTAAAAACCAAACTAAAAAAGGAGAAAATAATTTAATTCAATTAAAAAGCGTGGGGTGCTTGACATTAATTGATTATAAAAATACCTCAAAAAGCACCCCACGCTTTTTAATTGAATTAAATTATTTTCTCCTTTTTTAGTTTGGTTTTTAAAGCGTGTTTTAGTTTTTTAAACTATTATTTATTAATATCAATCAACAGTTTGAAAATCAATAAAAATGGCCGTAGGGAACCACATAGTGGTTCAATAGTACTCAAGTGTTAATTTATGAAGTTTACCTACACACACCAACTATGTAATTAAATAAATAAATGTTATGTTTGGACATAAAATTATCCATACTTATCTCGGGTGTCATTTTTGTGGGTCCCAGCTAAGTAAATAGTGGGCACTTACATGTAGGTATGTTATGTTTTGTGAGCTTGTGCAATGGTTAATAATATGCTAATCAGTTAGGATTGGGAAACTGTGTGTTGTACTGGTGGTATCAGAAGTGGTAGTTTCCTGGCTTCAAATGTCATGAACCGAAGCGATGTTTGATATTTTTTTTTTGTCAAGATTTTTTTAATCCAAAACTGTTTTGTCGTCGACCTACAAGAAATTCCAATAAAAAAATGTTTTATAAACTTATTTAGTGTCATAATTATAAAAAAATGGTTATCCAGTTTCCTATTGTGTTGTTCCGTTACTTCTTCTTCCCAGCTAAAGCACTAGGAAGTGGTGAAGGGCGGGCGTTTTTGGGGGGACTGTCTTATGTAATTTTATTTTGACGTTCAAAAAGAGCTGACTCTCAGCCTAGTTTGAATAAATGACTTTTGATTTGATTTGATTTGATTATTATTTTTAAGTGGTTTTTTGCAGTCCTCTACAGTGTCCGTAATTGTACCTTAAATTTAAGCCATTGTACCTAACGCCATTATAGATAACATTGCATTGCATTTATTTGTATAAACTTGATACATAAATATGCACTTAAGGACGGAAATTAGTTTGAAATTGCTGGTGCAACATGTTTTTGTTTTTCAATAAATTCAAATACATAATCAGTCAATACAAACATATAGTAAAAAGAATATATGCAAATAAAGATATGAAAACGAATATGACAAGAAAAAAATTTCTAATGGAAATCTTCATGAGCAGACGACGAGGTAACTGCAACAGGTAGGTCTTTATTTCCGTAGCATTCATTATTATAATATTATTGAATGATTTTTACATGATAAAGTAATCCAATGGAATTAAATGAGCTTAGAATTCCCAAACTTAAGCGGCAGTGGGCAGAGCATATTGCTTGCAGAACGAGCCGCCGCAGCCGATGGGGCCGGAAGGTTCTGGAGTGGCGACTGCGTACCAGAAGACGTAGAGTTGGTGGACCGACTTTGTGAAGGCTGCAGGAATGCTGGATGCGGGAAGCACAGAACCGGTCGAAGTGTTTATTTATTTATTTATTTATCCTCACACTGGAACGCCATACAGCAATTACACCAACGGAGCAAAAAATTAGTTCATGTGCTGCATTTGTGCGCGGTGGACATCGAACGGGCGACGATAGATCACGCACGCTTACGCAGCGTCAAGACACACCACCATACTTCCATAACTCTATTCCATCTATATCGCGCACATTCTTTGCTATTTATTGGCATTCAATGACTCTTTAAAAATTTAATCATTAAAATTGAAAAAAAACGGAAAATTTTGATGTGACAGATTGTCAATTGTTGGAGCTTGGGGAGGTCTATGTCCAGCTGTGGTTGTCTTTCGTCTGTAATTATGATGATGATGAAATGAGTTTAGAGGTTCTGTAAATACATATGTGACGGTCGCGAATTATATTTTGTTCTACATACAGACTGACACTCACCTGCCAATTGCAAAAAACTAAAAAAAAAAGAATTTCGCAGGTTATCCTGGCGCTTCCCCCACAACCCATAACTAAACAAAAAATGCAAAACAAACGTAGATTTAAATTTCTTCCTAAAAATACTTTTGTCACCACCTGTACCCGCCTTTCAATCGCTCTCGTAAATGGAGGAAGAGGTTTCAATGCAGTAACAGATACCGGTGCAACTATTGATAGAACACTTATAAAGATTAGATAGACACCATACCTTATGCCCTTTGTGGGAGCTCGATACACAGGCTTGTGCAAGCGGGAACATTATTTGATGTTTATGGTACTCATAGCAACATTTGGGTTCCCATGTCATTCAATATGACATGTGAATCCCATTTTTTTTTTTTAGAGTAGAGTGGCCAATTTTATCGGCCCATAAGCCTCACATAGAGAGCAGTGGTACCCAATGGTATCGGCCCCGACTTACGGGGCGTCCATTAATTACGTGAGGCGTTTAGGGGGGAGTCGAATCTTATATTTTTTTCCCGTAACTTATATTTTTTTTCCACCAAGAAACAATGTAACATTATGAGAAAACCAGGTTAAATTATGTAAAACATGTTTTACCGCCAATATGGCTAAATCCTACAAAATAATATCTATCGCGGCTATGCGAAGGCCACAAAGTAACACAGTAGGTCCTCGATGGTTAAACTACCGCTGGCCAGCCAAGCCAGCCAAATGCAACGCATAAATCCAACGCAAATATGCACAGACTAACGTTTTTACACTAAAAAAACGTATTTAAAATATTTCACGTGATATTATATGGGGAGGGGGGGAGGATCGAGCCAAATCTCACGACATCTCACCAGAGCGGGGGTGGGTGTCGAAAAATCGCTAAAATGGCCTCACGTAATTAATGGACGCCCTTACGAGTTGTATAGGTCATGAGTTCTAACCCAAGAAGACACTTTACTTAGTTTATTTGGTTTCATCACCAATGCTCTCAAAACGGTGAAGAAAAACATCGTGATTCGTGAGGAAACCGGCACATCCTAGAACCAAAAATTCAAAGACATTGTGACATCCACCAACACGCACTGGCCCGCGTGGTAGATTACGGCCCACTCCCTCTCATCGAGAGGAGGCCTGTGTCCCAGCAGTGGGAACGTTATAGGCTGATTATGCTTCACCAATAGAGGCTCTATAAGCGCTGGAGATTGTTAAGATAAGTTGACCATAGATTATTTAGAGAAGAGCTATACAGGAAAAGTTTTTATTCAGTCATCATCATTTCAGCCGAAAGACGTCCACTGCTGGACATAGGCCTCCCCCAGTTTGGGGGGGTTTGCCATAATCGCCACGCTTGGCAGGCGGGTTGGCAAGGTTGTTAATTCAGTGCGCAAACTTTAACCATGAATTTAGAATACCATTCTAGATTCCAGCGCAGAAAAGTGCAATACCTACGCAGTCAAAATGTATGGAACAGCTGTTATTTTTTATTTTTTTGTATAACCGACGAAAAATTTCTGCGCTGGGGGTCTAGAATGATATGTTGAATTCATGGTTACAGTTTTACTTTCCTGTATGATATCAGACTGCCTCGTTGGTCCAATGGTCGAATGTGCTACTGCTACCTTACCTAGTCCTGAATCGATGCCCAGGTTGAGCAAAGTGTTATTGGGTTTTTCCATTAGGAACTTTTCAGTAGCAGCCCATATTCTGGATTTGTGCCCGATTGATGGCAATAGGCTCGCCCCATATTACAAATGGGACTTAAACGTAACTGGCGTAAACTGGGTGTACTAAGTACACCTCAGCCTAATCCTTCGGGATTAGGTACAAGGCTGATATTATGTATGAATGAAGCTATAATAGCGGCGAGTGCGCGATAGCTCTAACAGCTTGGTGGCTATCTTTGCCAGCAAAGTAGACAGTCCAATGATGTGGCACTGGATGACCACTTATCGTGCGTCATTTTCTTATATAAAATTAGTGTTATTGTGTATGTGTGTATCTTTTTGTGCGTCGCCTTATGTTTTGTGTATGTGTGTATGTAAAATTTAAATGATTTTTATTTTCTTTTTAAATATGGATTTTGTATGGTCTGAAATAAATATTATATCATTATTGTTATTATATCCTACCTTCCCTGAAAATGCGTCATCTCCTATGCATAAAGATGAAGTTGATAGTCATGAAAGTCAAGGCTTTCGACAAGACCATTGCAAACAATACACAAGTACCTACGTCATCCAAGTTACGATTCATCAAAAGATTAGTTCAAAAATATCCTAAATTTATGCGCATACGTTGACACTAACAGAACCTCTATATTATTAGCAGTTTATTTATGGAACTTAAGAACAGAGGTTATCGGTGTACTTAAGGTAAGTATCTCAGTTTCTGAATGTAATACTGCGACGATTTAAGCTCCCGCAGACGAAAGTGCCATGCGACACTCATAACACAATTTTTATGAAAACTTCATGGAAAATGGGCTACCAGAAAACGTAGTGTGAGTTTGATTTAACCATCTCGATCTAACGCAGCGTTCCGATTGGCCCTGGATTGGTGAAGGACCAATCGGAGCGACGAACGCGCTCGATGCGTTAGATCGAGATGGTCACTAGGGCCACAGACTGGCGTCACACTGTCTCGTCGTGCGTATCTGCGGAAGTCTATATGAGGAAGAGAGAGGGCTTACCTAGTAAGCACCATCTTGTTGTATGACAGTGACTGAAGAAAAATAATAGTTTAAAAAACTAAAAAACACGCTTTAAAAACAAAACTAAAAAAGGAGAAAATAATTTAATTCAATTAAAAAGCGTGGGGTGCTTTTTGAGGTATTTTTATAATCAATTAATGTCAAGCACCCCACGCTTTTTAATTGAATTAAATTATTTTCTCCTTTTTTAGTTTGGTTTTTAAAGCGTGTTTTTTAGTTTTGTAAACTATTATTTATTTTCTATTTTTTAGTTCTGCTAACTACAAAAATGTTTTTTTTTCTCATTTTTTTTTTTTAATTATTGAATTGTCATCGGTCCTCGACAAGTTTACAAAGTTTCAATGAAATCTGACCGTTTAAAGTGGGTCAAAATCGCGCTCAATGGAGTCGGTTACATACAAACATACAAACAAACAAACACACAAACAAACAAACATACAAGTGAAGCTAATATAAAGCGTGTAAAAATAGAAAGTATTTTATTACATTTTTTTTTAAAAGTCCCGACTCAAACAAAAACCTCTAAAAACTAAAAAAAAGACCTTTTCAGTTGTAGGTAATATTTTGATCACAGCATTGTGAGGTATTTTTTTGGCACTTTACCTCAACGCACTACGAAAAGAGTATGTTGGCTCTCAATAGTCTATGGATCCCCTAGTGGCCCGCCTATGCTGCGTCATAGACCGTCCCATAGAGAGTCATCAATTCTTCATTGTTTAAAAAATTTGTTTGATTTTCATAGCCATAAACTTAACTATCCGGCTGTCATTCGAAGATCTTTGATCAGTCGTTACGGTCGGTCGGAAGCCCGAAAGTCTCTCAACCAGTATTTCATTCAGCCTGCATTGGCAGTCGCTCCATGTAAAATACTGGTATTCTGCTGCATCTGGTTTGACTGGAAGCCGACCCCAATATAGGGAAAACTAGGCAGATTGATAGCATGTAAAATGAGAACTTACTGAATCTTCTTGGAACTCTCCAACGCAAATATAGTCCAACAGGAATTTGTTCCTAAATCCACAGCTTCAAACACCTGACGTATCGAGACTATTACCTTTTACGGCTTTGTTTACAATTTCCCGAGTCTTGGCGCCGCACATTCCAGTATTTCCTACCATTCTACCAATGTAAGCGTTGTGTCAGTCATTGCGCTCACGCAGCTTTGAACGCTTAGGTACAGTCAACCTTAAAAACATATTTTTCACTTCTCATGCTCTAAAAAGACACCAATATAGCCCTACGAACCGGGACTAAAGTGACCACTTTAGTCCCTAGGGAGTAAAAAGTAATTCGTTTTTTAATTTCCTTCATGTGTCATGACAAACTCAAACAGCCAGTAAATATACTATGTGGAGTGTGCACCATCTTTAGTGCGAAAATGTTGAGAGTTTCGATTCCATGGTTTTTTTAAATAATTCGAATAGTACATTTAGCTTCAAGTACCGCGAAAATTTCAGAATTTTTGTCGAGTGTAAATTTTTTCGTCTTTAAATAAATTTATTAAGAATGTCCAGTGTGCAGTGTGCAGTGTGCAGTTGTGGTAAGTATATTATGTTCCTTGGTGAAGAGTTTGACGTCGAGCAAAGAGCAAAAGATATAGGTACCTAATAGATATTGTGATTTTAATTTTTATTAAGTAATATTTATTACGTAAGTACATGTTTTAGTACTAAATTGACTATTTTTCTCGCACTCAAAGTGAAAAGTACAGTTTGCACCTCGAGACTAAACACCAACATAATATACCCTAAGTTTCATTGACTCCCTCGCACGCTCGGGAGTCAAACCGCCTCTGGTATATTATGCTTTCGTTTAGTCCCTCGTTAAAAAAATAATACATCGACAGCACTGTCAAACGACAGTTCAGTCAGTTCACATTCAGTTTCTCAAATGAGAACATTTTGCAATGTTACGCCATGTTACGTTATGCACATGGCACGCCGTGACCACCCCAGGAACCAAATAGCATAAGGGCCACAGACGATCCCGACTGATCCCGTGTCTGGCACCCTTGGTCCCCATGCGACGAGTCAGCACAGTGGCCCCGCCGCCTACCACTTTTCAATTGAAACAATGGGCATTTACATGCCCATTGTTTAAATTGCAGTTTCTTGCCAGTTGCCGGCTTTAATCTATAAGCCGTGGTACACCTAGCTTCTGACATTTCTTATGTGCCCATGTAGGCTTAAGTGAAATATTATATGTATTTTAAATTTGAATTTGAACAATTCATTCAATTGTCTACAATTCTGTAGACAATTGAATGAATCGTTGTTTTTATGTGCTAATAATTATAGTATGGTGTAGCGAAAAAACATTAGTAAGTTGTGCACTTTCAGATCAGCACATTTTTAGCAGCAAATTGATACGAAAGGTAACAAGGAAGCACAAATTACAAATTATAGACCATTACCTAAAATCTTGTTTATGGTCATCTTCTTGCGGCTAGCTGTACATCCAGTTTGAATGTAAACAATAGCAATAATTAAATACTGTAGTTTATGGTACACTAAACTACAGAAGGAATCTTGCCGAATTTGGATCCATTTGTTATAATTTAATAAACAATGCTTCAGGAAGGTGGAATAACACTTGAGGGGAAAGGACTCATAAAGTATGAACGATTTTGGTTTGCTATCTTACCGATGAGCAACTGATGTGGTCTCTCTCGAATTTAGAATCCCTCTCGAAAATAAATTCCAATTTAATTAGTTCAATTTATTCATTAACAATTTACATTGTGTTTGAATAGTTTGTTTGATCTTTGGGGCGAATATAGGTTTTACCGAATACGAATATTCGGCCGAATTTTCAGTTATAAGTTTACCGAACCGAACATTCGGCCGAATTCGGTAGGGATTGGTGCGGTGTAAAGAAGCGCACGTACCTTTCGCCTGCTGACGCCAACACCCCATTTCTTTTTTTTTTTGGATGTGTAATCATCAAATGCCTTGGGCATGTGTGACTTTTACTACTAAAACCCCTGTTCCTTCAGTTGCGTGTGCCAGGTCCACGGTAAATCTTTCGGACAAATCTATGACCCTGGCATGGACGCTGCAATCCCTTGACGGCTTGGATTGTTATTGCATCAGCTAATCTAGTTAGTTATGCATTTTGCCTTTGTGGTAGCAATCATTATTTTTTTATTATTTTAAAAGGGCCCACTTCTTATTCTAATTCATATATGCATAAAGACTTATTAATACAATATGATTCAGTAGAATGTTCGGCATTTTTGTCGAATGATCGGCCGAATACGAATGTTCGGTAAACCAGCTGAATATTCCGAATACCGAACATAAAACGAATATTCAGCCCGTCCCTATTTACCACATTGTCATAACATAATACTTATAAAACCGCTAAATAAATTCTACTGAATAGTCTGATAGTTCGTACAAGTTTACAAGACAATGCTGTTGACCATGGAAGACATAAAGTTCAAGTCCGACCAACGCAGGCGCCACGAAAGTCCGCGTTGTGTCAGTCACCGGCGCAGGCGCAGCTTACGTCCACAGCGGTATGTAAACAGACAGACGTACGGTTTCACCGCTAACGCTAATCTACTTAACTGTGTTTGTATTGTTTCGTTTTTTTAACTTCGACGTATGCATGTTGCGGGGCAAGGTGGACTTTGGAGGATTTGGGAAATTCCTACTTAATACTAATAAAAAATTACCTACTTGTGCTTGTACTTTGAATGGTATCTGCTATTAAGTCAATACGGCAAAAAAAACCTGAAATACCTACTTAGCTATGTTACCATTGCGCAAACTGTAACCATAGATTCAGCATAGACCTGCTAGCGTAGAAATACCGACGATTTTTTGTTAAACTGTAGGTAGGTAAGTATACTATTTTATTACTTGCGCACTGGTTGAAAATATATAATGTATAGTAATTAGCAATGCTCTATCATCCTAAAGAATGCTTTTGTCTAGCTCGCCAAACAATAGCAAGCAAAATTACAGTTAAGTAAGAGATTACCTTTACTTGGACTTTTAGTCGTATTCAGTAACTTGACAGTTGAAGGGTCAGATTTTGACAAAAAAAAGATAGTGAGGTGGTGTAAGAATGAACAAAATTGAATGAACTTGAAATAATAAATATACTTCCATGCAATTTTTTATATTAACCATAACTTGTCTTAAAGATGATTATGCACTATTAAAAATCGTAGAATTTGTTAGGTACATATTTTGTTTTTTGTTGTTACATAGTTTCTTTTTATTAGAAGAAATAAAAAAAATGAAATTACTTTTATTAATAAATTATTCTTATAGTGCACATCTTACAAATGATTTATAACTTTTATAAAGAATTATTATAAAAATGGTTTAATTTAAAATGAAACCATTTTTATCATTCACTCTTTACGCAAAATCGTACACTACCTCAAGACTATTAGTTGTATGGTAAAATTATTTTTCTTTAGACTGTCAAGTTACTGAATACGATTAAAAGTCCAAGTATATGTACTCGTTCGTATATAAGTACACTTGAGTCTATAAACTCATTAAATTACTGCTAGAATCAACCTAGCCTTTCTCAAACAATTCCAATATTGATTTAAACTCTATTTACCCTTTTATAGATTATTTTGATATTTTATGTAGATACTTATTTAAAAAAAAATCCTTGATGATATTTACATAAATTAAAAGCATTTATTAACCATTTATTAAAGAATAAACTCTAATCTAATGTGACAGGAGGGATGGCATGACCAAGAATGAATGATGCACAAAATCTTTACAAATTTATTGCAGTCTTCTGGACTCATGGCTAAGTCCATGAGTCTCTGGAAATTACATCACTCGCCATTTTTTATTTTTTATTGACTTTCTTTCCAAACAAACGAAGTAAATAGACAGTTACGTAAAAGTCCAATTTCGTAACAACACTACAAAATACCTTCTACGCACATAATTAGACATACAAACATAAAGCGCGGAAGTACAAACAACGCAATGTTTTTAAAACATATGATTTTAACTAAAACCGGTTAATCTTAGTCAGGAACAATTAAATAATAAACAAATAGAAATAACTTTCATTTCTCACGTAATAATTAGTTGTTTTGACGATCTTGAACGGTCAATGTTATTAATGTTATGGCAATATTGAAAAGCTGGTGGAAATTGACGTCTAAACATGTGGAAAATATCCTGGTATGATTATATTATGGGGAATATAGTCGCGAGGTCGAACTCACTGGTGAGCCTGGCTAAAAAGCACACTGTCTCACCAAGCATCGTGTCCGACAAAGGTAGGTAGTATCAGTGATGGGCAGTTAGCCGCTAGTCTACACGCACAACGTTATTGAGTGAGATGCAGGATCGTTTAGATATAATAAAACAGGCGCGTAAAAAATTAAGAAAAGTCCTTCGGAAGATCGGGTTTATGAAAAAACCACTGCATAAATCAATGACTAATAAAGTTTATTGAACTTCGATATTTGAGCTTTGTCGGTACCGACTTGGTTTTGGAGATTTTACACTTCTTTGATTACTTAAACACGCAAAAAATTTGGTTAAATTAGCAATAAAAACTAATCTTTATTGAGTCCTAACTTTTTAATGGCTTTTTATTTTAGTAGGTATTCTGTTTCCGTACAGACAATATAATGAGACAAAACCATACCATGTTTAATTTTTGATGTACATTGTCGAACAGTGGAGTAAAACACTCCCGAAGTTTGAATGGAAAAAATGTCGACTAGATTCACCTTATGATGCTGTACTGAATGGTTAAGAAGAAACCGAGGAATTTGTTCTTACAAGAGAGAGGGGCAGGTGTAGGAGAAAAGCTTGGAAAAAGCTTTTTCAAAAGACAATTTACTTGTCAGTCGATTCGCATGAATTTACTCGGCCGAATCGGGTGAAATGACACTTTTCAATAATATTAATATTTTATAAAGGCGACTCGCTCGAAGTATTTTATTTGTGGGCTCCAGAAAAACGTAAGTAGTCGGCGATTGGCACGTTTTGAATTTTATGCACTTTATTGCATGTACTAAATACTTATTGTAGCAGTGGCGAAAGCACCATATAACACGATTCCTACCGGCTTCCCTTCGGTGATTCGCTTCTCTATCGCTTTTGAAAAATGGCACGTCAATTGTGCCTACTATTGCCAAAAACACACACACATACACTACGGGTACTTAATTCACCATAACATTCAAACAACAAAATGGCTTATTTTAGCTTTGTATTATAAAAAAAAAATGTTCTAAATTAACCCGGCGCCAATACGTCATAATCGGGAACTGAAAATTCATACGAGACCCATCCCGAATAGATGTCACTTTAGGACACGTAGCACCGCTTGATATGGACGAGAGCAAGCCGCTGTACAACGGGTTATGACAGAGACAGATATAGAAAAATGCTTCAGCGAGAACGACATGAAGGAAAATTGCACATTTTATTTGGTTTTCAGCTGTTCACTTTTATTGTATTCGATTCTTAGTTAGGTACAATCACGTCACGTACCGTCACGTCATAATCTAATCAAACCTTCTTTCTCTGCGAAGGCGTCAAAATATAAACCAGTAGCATCAACTTGAGGTGTCTTACAATGATTATCATTTAGACCATGTCCGCCCACAGACTTAAGAATAAATTAAACACTTTACTGTGACACCAGACGTTAATTGGCTATTAGACCACTTAATTCTAAACTTTTATTCAATAAAATGCAACCATATAGGTTCATATCGATAACAGCTTTACGAAACTGAGATTAACTAAATCCCATTGCGAAAGAACCATAAAATAAACGTTATCACTTAAAACTCTTGGTAAACTAGGCTTCATTAATACTAATCCAAAGTGGCCCATATTATCTATGCTGGTAATAAATTAAGTGCCTGAGGTTAGCCAACATCCCGACTTGGACTTATAAAAGAGAAGCCGTGGCCACACACGGCGCAGGAATAAAAAAGTTTATTGACGCTTCGTGTGTTGTCTATGGCCGTACTCCTTTGTCCTGGGGGCCGATTCTACTAATTTGCAACGTTACACGTTAAACTGTGTTTCCACAACAGTTCGATTTCGATCGCCGTTCGATAGTTACATAAAAAGTCATTCTACTATTTTATAAGCAAAATGGAAACTAAACTTAAAACGAATTGCAACTGAGCTGTAGCGGGAACACAGCGGGTAACCCGCGTTACCAACATGCCAAAATAATATGTTTTATTAATACCAAAAAGAAAAAAGTTGAATCTAAAAATGTTACTAAACACGAATATGTGGCACTAAAAGTATTTTCTATAATTAAAAGACATAATGATCATAATTTTATCATTAACTTTGTCCTATAGTAAACGTCACGCTCATGTTCGGTTTTGTTAGTAGAATAGGTTTTGACATTGTTTCAATCGATCGTTGGCGTAACTAAAACGTAACCGCAGCTGTGTCGCAGCTGGACCGTTGTTCATTTTAGTAGAATGCGAAAACGCTTAAAAGTGGTGATTCGGTTGCGGTTCTATTGCGTTTTTTTAACAAATTTGTTAGTAGAATCGGCCCCCTGGAGATAAAAATTAAGCTTTAATGTATTCATTTCAATCATGCTGCGAGGATTTTTATTTAGATAACATTTAAAAATTGAAGAGGCTATTAAGATAAGACGGGAACAAATTGAGGGCACCTTACATTTAAAATGGACGCTTTGACAAGTTAAACATAGTCAAGGGTGTTTAAATTCAATTATGAAGTTAATGGTAATAAATAAACATGGAAATGCAGTAAACAGTCGCTTGTTTTTTTGGTTTTAGTTACCAATAAGTGTCTTGAAAGAAGGACTTTTGTAAGCTTTCAAGTTTAAGCTAATCAATTTAATCATTTAATGAATCGACTGGCGACTAAGAATCAGCAGCTCAGTTGCTGTTGAGCAGCACAGCATAATGCTGAATTAATTATGCAGAAGCAATTTAGGTAATTGAAAGTCGGTGTTCAAGTAAACGCTCATAATAATTATTATTAGTTATACTTAGTTGCACACTATCCAATATTATAAATTATCTAATACTATATAATCTATCTAATAATACGAGCAACTCTTGTATATAATGTATACCTACCTATATAAGTATAATCTGAATCTCGGAAACGGCTCCAACGATTTTCATGAAATTTTGTACCTATGCTGAGAGTTTCGGGGGCGATAATTCGATCTAACTAGGTTTCATTTTTAGAAAGCGTCAAACCAAAAAAGAAAACCGAGCGAAGATCGGTAATACCAGCCGATCTATTCTGTTAAAATCTCACCGTGAGAACGTAGGTGAAGTGACCTATCATTCCATTTGGCTCTAGGGATTGATACTCATGACACTTCACTTTAAGCTCACTTCACCCAAGTTATCACGGTGAGATTTTTACAGAATAGCATTGCAGATATTTTAACTAAAAGTATGATTTCTTTATTTCAAGTCTCACCTAATCTAAACTACTTGCCGTCGTTGACCCGAACAAAATCATCATTTTTTTTGCTTTATCATGAGTTTCATTAGCTACTTAATTTCATCCTCTATATAAACGGGCCCTGAGCTTCGATAGCCTGCAGCCTGAAAGTTCCTGGTCCCTACTGTGTGGAGAAATGACCTCTTGCATATACATATAATCTCATGGAATTATCCTTTGTTTCATAATGACTCGACACAAGCAAGAGGGCGTCAAAGGTGTAAATGATAACGATTATTATAAATTATCTAATACCTTTAAACAACTCTTGTATATATGTTTACCTAAATATAATCTGAATCTCGGAAACGGCTCCAACGATTTTCATGAATTTTTGTGTGCAGGGGGTTTCGGGGGCGATAAATCGATCTAGCTAGGTTTCATTTTTAGAAAAACTTAAGAAAAAAACCGAGCAAATCTCAGTCATCCAGATATATTTCTTTATTTCTGTAAATTGGTTCAAGCAAACACTTCACACGTCAAAATTAAATTATGTTGTTAAAAACTAGATGATTAATTTGGTGTTTCCTATCTGGCTACTCTGAGGATAAAGACCGAAATAAACTCAGAGAACATAGTCTCTTTTAAAGTCCAGAAATAATCTTGGTCTGATCATGTGAGGACCATGCAGATTATTACTCAGAGATTAGACTTTTGAGGGAAAAACCATACAGATTTGAGTAGACCTGTCCATGCGTAAGTAACTGTTTCTGACTATCACACAGGTAGACCAGTGGGGGAATTGCGTAACATAGTAACAGTTGGAATGGCTTTCATTTTTACAGTTCAACAAAATTCAATACGTTATGCACGTTGTTAAGCAGACAAATTTTTGAACATATAAAGCAATGGATTAGCAATATTATTCAACATTATTCAGATTGTGATTGATAGTATGTTACGCAATAAGGGTGCTGAGTTAGGAGATACTTAGGATACTTTTTATCCCGGTGTTACGTTCCCGTGGGTTTATTCCCAACTCCAACGCGAACAAAACCGCAGGCATAAGCTAGTTGTTCATAATTATGTTTATTGTGGTACTACCTAGGAAGGGTCCATTACTTTTCAGTTCATTTACCATTGCAAAACATAAAAACAGGCCAGTTCTTAAAACATGTTTTACAGGAATTTTACAGCTCCCTCCGTCGTAATCGTAACACGGCGAGGTATGTAAACAATCGACTATTGTTTCCTCTATAATTCGTATTTAGAAGCTTTACGTAAAGGTTAAAGAGTTCGTGTTGTTGTTTTTGTAATGTGCAGTTCGAACAGACTATAGTTTGACGTGTCTATGGTATTTGAAGAGAAAAGTCAAGGAGTAGAGTAGCGTTAGATTTACGGTTAAGTATCTATGGGTTCAAATTACCGTATTTTCAGATTTCTCGTGAGTTCATTAGGTTTATCATCGGACAAGGGCATTGATGGTATCTGCATGGTTGAAGGCTAAAGATAGTGCGGGTTATGGGCGGCAACTGAAGGAACACGGGTGGGTTTTCGTCAGTAAAAGTCTGACACGCCCTCCTGCTCCACCTAGAGCGGGAGAAGTTATTTGAGGATTTCCCACCCTCAAACAAAAAACAAACCATTTTACGATGTCATGTCAGATCAAATTCATTCTCTAACGTTCTTTAGGTACAGACACCAGCACATCAAGCTACCCCAATCTGTCAAATTTATTTTATAGATTTTCAACTTTATAACATAAGTATAAAGTTCATGTTTAATTGGGAAAATTTGACAGATTGGGGTAGCTGGATGAGCTGGCGTCTGTACATTTCAGTATGCAAAAGGTAAGATGTATAGATAGAGACGATTGTTCCTTTGTATTAATAGCAAATCCAGGCGTATATGAATAATGTATTTTAATATATCTAATAGATACCTACACCCTTCGAGCTTGTATTCACAAAGACACATTAGGTTTATAATTCATAAGGGGATTTTATTTCCATATATGATAATGTCCATATAGTTACCTACATGTTAATGAATGGCAATATACTTGCTTGAAAATTTTGGGCTATTTTTTTATTTACAGAATTTTATTAGTCAGCACTGCATCTAACTTTTCAGGGAATTTGCATAAGAATGTGTGTGTATATAGGAAACGTTTTTATTCGGTGCGCTGAGGGGTCTAGAATGATATTATGCTGAATTCATGGTTACAGTTTGCGCACTGAATAAAAACTTTTCCTATATACACACATTCCTATGCAAATAACCTGAAAAGTTAAATGCAGTGCTGACTAATAAAATTCTGTAAATAAAAAAATAGCCCATAATTTTCAAACATCAAAATCAAAATAAAAATATTTTATTTCACATAAACCTGCATACACCACACGTCCAAACTTACAGCCATGACGCTGCCGCTTTGCTTGGACAGGAAACCTCCCCGTGTGCCCGTGGGCTGGAGTTTTCTTAGGTTTCGTCCGGGGGAAAGATGGGCACTTAGGAAACGTCAGAAGCTAGGTGTACGGTTCCAATTTGTCGCTTCCTATGGAGAAGAGTCGGCAAGAAACTCCACGGTTACTCTTTTCAAAATAATTGTCTTTTACAATGTTTTCAAATTACAGTGATAATAGATATGGGAGGACGGTGCAGGTCTGTCAATAAGTGTCAGTAGGTACTTAGAGGAATGAAAAAACAGAATAGAAAATCGTCTACAAATCTAGTCTGTAAGGCCTACAACGTTCTCTCATTCACAATATTATGTAAAAGAATCTACCTATATAAAATGAACTTATTTCAACCAAGTGACATGATTTCCATGACAATCACTAATATTAAATAGTCTAAATTAAAATTGATGTATAATATCAAATAATGACGGGAATACCTGCTCGTATGTCAGACATTGTAAAAAATAAAAAGAATAAAAATTAACATTGTAATTTGGGAGCAGTTAATAGACTTTCACACAGTTTTGTTGTTAATGAGATACCAGGGAAGCCACATGTGCAGAAGGAATTAATGCCAAACTTCCCTGTCTTCAACGTAGTCTTTTATCTTATAATATGCTTTTTTGATAAGGACACGTTTGATGTGAGTTTTAAACTTTCCATCGCTAAGTTCTGTAACCGACTTTGGCAACTTGCTATAGAAGCGGACACTGTTTATTAGAAATGACTTGCTAGTTTTAGTTAATCTAAATTTTGGAATCACAATTTCATCTTTACATCGTCAACGAACACGACTCTCGTAGATCAATATCCACAAAGTTTTTAACCGACTTCAAAAAGGAGGAGGTTCTCAATTCGTCGGAACCTTTTTTATGATGTTCCCCGATTACTCAAAGATGGCTGGACCGATTTGAATATTTTTTTTTTTTTGAAAGGGTGTAGGTAAGTACTTCCCAGGTGGTCCCATGATCATCAAGTCAGAATCTGATGATGGGATCCTGGAGAAATAGAGAGAACTCTTCAAATTTTATAGACAAATTTGAAGCGATTTGGGTAGTTTTTGGAAGAATACTTTCTCGGAGTAGTCCCATTTCATTTCGGTGAAGATCTGATGAAGAACTTCGGAGATAGGCAACGGAACTCCTCAATAAATGATAGCAAATGGATTGCTGAAGTCTCATGTCTGTCTATTGTTTACACCAGTTCATAAAATAACATCACGCCGGTACGCTGTGAAGGGGTAAGCACATGTGAACCACTAAAAAGTGAAAAATAAAAACATTTTCCAAAAAAGAAAAAAACCGACTTCCAAAAAAACACTACAATGTGAAAAATAACTTTAATTTCGGAAGGCGGTGACAAAAAAAATAAAAACAGCTCCAAAGACACCGACTTCCGAAATTAAAGTAATTTTTCACTTTGTAGTGTTTTTTTAGACGTCGGCTGTTTTTTGGAATAAGTTTTTATCATAGAAATTGTTCTAGTAGAGTAGTGTCACGCTGTGACGTAGTTTGGTAGGGAAGTGCCTACTTCATAAATTAAGTACCTAAGAACATAATATTACTTTATAAAATAAGTACTATTAGACGACGGAGACATTTTAGTATCATAATAAATTGTTGTCCACACTCATATAAAAAAAAGAAATATCCATAAACAACAATGCCAATGTGCATTTATAATGATGTTACGAATAAGTTACCTACTTGTTTTAAAAATGTCATAATTTTAAAATATTGCTTGTTTAAACGAAGAATATTGTTAGACTGTGCCTTAAATTGTGATTTGTGAGACAGCTAACAAGCATAGGTATATAGCCATTTTGTAAGAAAACGCACATTTGATTGTACTTTATTGACAAAAAGTAACGGTAAATACTATTTTGAATACGTTAAATATTGAATAATACGACAGTTCATTCACAAAATAGTTGGGTAATTTATCGTTAAGTAAGAAAAATGCAAAAAAACAAATTCAAGCGGTGGCCCCAAGCGGTATATCTATGTACTTACCGCGTCCAACGTTGCTTTACCTCGGTGATAAGACGAGAAACGGTGTGATCAACGTGATTTTTGAATGTTGGTGCAAAATTGTTGGCGAAACTCCCACTCAGCCTACAACAATGCAGTTTCCTGGTTCATAGCGTTCTTTATTAACGCTCCTCTATGACATAATGGCGTATTGTCGCCGGGTCGTGGGCGATGCGCCTGACATCAGATTTTGTGCGTGACCACCACAATAAAGATATCTTAGAAACATCTTAGTTCTCGTTTGTGAATAGAAATGTCAGACTACTTTTTACATGGGCGTAGCTTGTACCTATTGTGAAAGACAGACTAATAGATTTTTGATAGGTACCTACATTACCAACCCAAATAAACCTAATTATCTTTATATAATACTAAAAAAAAACTAAAATCCTAATAAAAAGAAATAATTGAATAGTTTACAAAATAAATTTAGATATGGCAGCAAGCTCCGTCTGCGTCCACTTGAGTATGTGGAATGGTCGGCTTGATTCAACCGTTGAAGGTGCGTCTTACCTTGTGGGCGCCTAAATAAATACTGCTTACATAAGTGACCAAAGAAACGGTCCTGCAACATCCTGTGTCATGTCGGCCTGTTTAATGTCTAACGTCACCGACATCCTCAAATTTTTGTCCCGTGTCGGTTGAGGCGATGTATAGAAAATGACAGTTGTGTTCCCACTCATTCCATACTACACAAGTAGTTTATTTGTCCACATCCATCTTGCTGCTTTTACTGTATGTTTCAGCCACCTTCAGTAACTTGAGGAGCAATTCCCTCATAATGATGCTGCTCTATTTCCACGATCTCCTGATCACACTCTCTTCGGAACAGCATATTCAGGTAGAACGGTTAGGCAAGAGCCTAACATAAGTAATTTTCAGCATTCAGAACCGTTCTACAACGTAGAACGTAGCAAGTACGTACAACGAGCAGAACTCATAAGAATGAGTTCTGCTCGTTGTACGTACTTGCTCAATTGGCTACTATGCGTGTTGCCCCCTTTATTTATAAACGTTGCTTAAAATTAAGTAATGATTATATAGCGTCTGTTTAGCCATATATTTTAGACATTTAAACACCTCATATATATACCTAATATAAGCAACGTTTATGGATAAGGGGGTTGATGTGTACGATTCCTTTATTATTTGATCACAAGATGAACCCAAAGGCGTGCAACTTCAGTGGCCTGGGACTAGCTAGTACCTACTTCCCGAACTGTGTCACGAAGTGTATTCTACTAATACAGATCTCTTCGTTGTCTTAACATTAAATCAATATACATAGCATAAACTTACGTGGTTCGTTGGTAAGTTGGGTGTGCCTTGTAGACTACATTTGTTCCAGCATCGTTTCCAAATTGCAATAATCGCTATCAGGGTTAACGTTATGCTAGATAATGATCCAAGTATAACAACGGTGTTGTTTTTAGGCTGTACATCTGAAACCATATCATTGGATTTTTTTATTCAGACGTTTAATAGGTAGGTAGGTACTGTTAACAATAACAGACAGACAATGTATTCTAATGATACGGTTGTACTATGAGGTGTTATTCGTAAAGACCAGAAGTACAAGTCTTCGGTATTCGGGTGTTATACCTAGTATTGATGTTTACGAGGGACAACAGAGCTGAATAGTCCAGCTTGGTGTTTAGGATCTTTTCGCTAAGGTTTGTTAAGTCTTGCTGTTTATGATGAGCATGCCAAGGTACAAAATTGAACATAACAAGGCGTTCGTAAGTATGGGTATCAATTAGGGCTTACATCAAGCGCTTAAATCAGGTAAGATTGTAGTCAACGATAGCCCATCCTATTTGATTAAAGTCACGTGCCTAACATAAAAAACAACAATCCTCCTTCTGGCGCAGTCGGGTAAAATCATAGACATAGAGAATGGACTGCGCGTTCCGTATTCAGTTGTGCAGTGAATCAGACCGAAAAGTACGACAAAGACAAAGCGAATGTGCGGCCAGTAGTTGTCTCTTTCTAGTATGTTATTACAGGCTTGCAGAAAAGAGACAGCTATTGCCCGCACAGTCTCTTAGTCTCTTTCTAGAGAGTGGTTACTTTTGTGAGGATAAGACTCAGTTCATTCTGTATGTCTATGGGTAAAATCCATCTTGATATTTGGTGCCAGCGCATTGTGTGAAACGAACTTCGGAAATGCATCTCAGCTGTCACTGTCAGCTTGATTGACGGTGAGAGTTTCGTTCAATACTAGTGAATAGTCTATTGCAAGTTTTTTACTTGTGTAATAGATACCTGCATTTCTTTAGTTTTCAATTATTTTACCGCCCCTAAGACGACCCACTGAATAATTTAAGTATAATTTTGATATAAATTTGGTATTCTTATAACAAATATAATAATTTAACAATATTGATTTTGCATACTTGTGATAATCTTTCCGAACAGTTGTTATGAATGTCATTTCGCAAACGGATTTTCCCAGTTTTACAGTTACAGGATAAAGCGCTATAGTACAGCATTCATTTCATACGCTAATTTCCGCGTTCTCTTTTATTGATTTATTTTTATTTTATCACGATAAGCAACGCTATTTCAAGGTTAAATTAGCCGTGAGATAAGGCAGTCATTCACTGTCAGTTTACTTTGCTAACTCGAAAGACACAAACGTGTATTGAGCGGGCGTCTATTAAAATATTACGACTAATAAAATCTACGAAACTGAGTCATGAAATAAGTGATTTTCCGCGCATGAAATGATGTACTAACGAGTGTTCTAATAGACTTTGTTTTTTACATTGGTAAAGACGTGCGGAAGTTCTAATAAGATGGATAAAATTAAGTTATTGTGGTCAAAAACTAACCGATGGCATAAAGGTTTGTACAATATTTTACTGATCATAAATTTTATTCAAGCGTAAGATAAACTTTATAGCTTTATTACTTACTTGGCTGTATTTCATATATTGTATTTTAATTGCAGTAACCTCAGTATTGTGTTGCAAGTGAATATTAGATAATGTTATCAATACATAATTATTTGAGTCTTAGTAGGTATTTTTTTTTAAATTGCCTGTGTGATTACAAAGCAATGATAGCTTGGCATGTTTTCAATTTCAACAAGGTAATATATTTTTTGGGGTGGTATTCATTTTCCTTATTTTCATCATCATAATTATTCATCACCAGTAATTTAAACTTTGTTCATTACTTACATAAAATTAACATATTAAAGTATTTTAACTAACACAACAATATTTATTCACATAATGGCATTAAAACTAATAAATATGAATGATTAATGATTGTGTAATTATTTGACATTGAGTCATTATATTATTTTAACAAAACAAATACTTATTATATAGACTCATACATAATTCATATTTTTTCATACATTTCTTGTTTATTCTGTAAAGAGAAGCTTGTATACCCAGATTAATAACAGCCGCATGGGTCGATCGATCAGGTTAAGCTGCGTTTGCCGCAGTGGGTCCTTGAATGGGTGCCCATATTTACATACCAAGACCCCTCCTTGCCTCGGAAAGTATGTAAAAAAGTTAGCATTCCCTCTTTTAGAGTAACGTGTTTAAAGCTTAGTTACCTATTTAGAATCACCAAATATTGAATATTATCCTGGTTTTATCCCGGACCAGTACAAACTTTTCCCCTTTCTGTATATTTGTTAAATTAAACTTTTAAAACGTTATATAAATTATAAAAAAATTATACCTACATTTTTGCTTACTCATAGTGACTGAATAAACTAGATAATGTGTAGATCAACTTAGAAAAATACAGCTGAGTCACTCATATTTATTGCAAAACACAATTCCGCCTTCAATTAAAATAATGGTTTTTGCATTTTTATATTTTTTTTGTTCTGTTTGAAAGTATGCATAGTTATTACTAAAAGTTAGTATTAAATCCTGCCCATACCATAAAAAAATTGAAAAATCAAACTAAAAAAAAAAATCATAATCAAAATATTTTATTTCACATAAGCCTGCATGGGCACTTATGAAACGTCAGAAGCTAGGTGCACGGTTCCAATTTGTCGTTTCCTATGGAGAAGAGGCGGCAAGAAACTCCACGGTTACTCTTAACTATATTGCATAGAGCTGTGGTGTCCCAGCGGCAATGACTCCCCAACCTCTGTGTTGTAGGATGGGTTCAAACCCAGGCAGGCACTAAGTTCTATGTTATGGGTTTGGTTTCCGCACTTAGTCCTTCAAGTGGACCATGGTGCGTGAGCCATGGCGGCCCTCGGTTGTTATTCCAGCCAGCCCACCTCCATCCAGAAGTTGGCTATAACTCCTGGTCTGTTGAGAATGTCCGTGTAACATTTGGGTGTCCCGAGGGTTTCTGTTCTAATCTGGGCTACGCCTGTGCATTTGAAAAGCACATGTGCAACGGTTTCGTCAGCCTCTATGTAAGCCCTGCACAGGGGGCTGTCAGTTATGCCTATTATGTAGAAGTGTTTGTTTTGACGGCAGTATCCTGTGATGATACCAGTCACCAGACTCAGATCTTTCCTGTCCAGGCGTAACAGACGTCTGGTCAGCCTGCCATCCAAGAATGGCATTGCTTCCCTAGACTGCCAGCAGCCTGGTGTCAGGGTCCACCAGCTCAGGCAGGCACTTTACTCTGTGTAGATTATTTTATCACCTGGAGAAAGGAGAAACTGGAATGACCTCACAAATCAATCTGCCTAGCCCTTTTCTAACTACGTTGGGGTTGGCTTCACGTCGTCCCAGATGCAGCTGAATACCAGTATAGGAAACTGGCATGACCAAAGACCAAAAATTCTAAGACATTAAATATGACATTCAACAACCTGCACTGGGATCGTGTGGTGGATTATGGCCCACTACCACACAGAGGAGGCCGGTGTTCCAGCTCATCAGTGGCTTTTTCCCAACTATGCTGGGGTTGCCTTACAGTCTAATTGGATGCAGCTTAATACCAATATTTTACATGGAGCGACTGCCTATCTGACCTCCACCGACACTGACTGTTATCTGACTGACTGGTCGTCCGGCTTTCGATCTTCTGACGACCCATAACGACTGACAAATATTCACAAATGTGAGCAAAGACCAACGGCTTAACGTGCTTTCCAATGCACGGAGGGTGCTCGGTATGTTAAGCTAGTCACCCATTCACGAAGCTTACCACGACAATCGTAGCTCAACCTAACCGATCGACCCGTGCGCCTGTTCGTTCTTAGTCACAACTTCACAAGCCCCTGAGTTCCAGTTGTGGGAACGTTCTTGGCTGAATATAGGGACTGACAGTCCTATAGTCGCGGCTCGAACTCACTGATGGGCCTGGCTAAAAAGCACGCTGTTTCACCAGGCATCGTGTCCGACAGAGATAGTATCAGTGATGAGCTGTTAGCCGCTAGTCTACACGCACAACGTTATTGAGTGAGATGCAGGATCATTTAAGTAAAACAGGCGCGTAAAAACTTAAGAAAAGTCCTTCGGAAGATCGGGTTTTATGAAGGAACCACTGCATTAATCAATGACCAATAAAGTTTATTGAACTTTTAGATATTTGAACTTTGTCGGTACCGACTTAGTTTTGGAGATTTTGCACTTCTTTTATTACTTAAACACACCCAAAGTTAGGCTAAATTAGCAAGAAAAACTAATCTTTGTTGGTTCCTAACTTTCTTCTAACTCCTGGCTTTTTATTTTAGTATTCTGTTTCCTTACAGAATATTAGTAATGACAAAAAACCGTATTATGTTTAATTTTTGATGTACATTGTCGATCAATGGATTAATACACTCCCTAAGTTTGCATGTAAAAAAAGCATCACTCTCGACTGATAATATTATTATTTCGTTTATTCATTTAACTACATATTACAATACATTTTCAAATATTTTTATAAAATAACCTTGCAAAAAACATTTAAAAATATAAAAAATAGTGGTCCACCGGTATCGGGAGCAGGGTCCAAGCTATCGGTGGTTAGGGCTCCAGAGACAGGAGCCTCCTCACGATGCGAGCCGTAGAGGAGTACTGCCTTCTTAATCAGGCCTTTGACCCAACCGCCTAACGAGAGCCTCGAGAGATGTTTATCCAGGCTTTCGGCCATCAGTCCATTGGCTGATACGACAATCGGCACAATGACAGCCGAGTTCACATTCCACATGTCAACAACCTCGTGTGCTAAGTCGAGATATTTAATCTGTTTCTCTTTCTCACGAGGTTCCCATCATGTGGAATGGTAACATCGATATATTATTATGATTATTATTCTCCGTAATTATAACTGTATTAAGTAAAAGATAAGATAGGTATTATAAACTCTGTTCAAGTTACAGATTTCAAAATGATAACATGACTGTGAAAATCACTGTATTAAATAAATAAATGTACCTATTATATATGTGAAAGTTTGTATGTTTGGATATATAGATGTTTGGATGTTTGTTACTCAATCACGCAACAACGGCTAAACGGATTTGGATGACATTTGGCCCACAGATAGATTATAACCTAGATTAACACATAGGATACTTTTTATCCCGGTAGGACGTTCCCGCGGGATAATTTCCAACCTCCTCGCGGGCAAAGCTGCCGGTAAAAGTTAGTAGGTAATAAATATATTTTTAATTGACATAAAACAGATAAACATTAACACATTGAAGCCGTGACTCCTGAACTAGGTTGTAAACTGTGTTACAGGAATCAGTGTCTTCTCCAAAAAAAAAAAATCTAAATCAAAATATTTTATTTCACATAAGCCTGCATGGGCACTTATGAAACGTCGACGACAATTTGTCGTTTCCTATGGAGAAGAGTCGGCAAGAAACTCCACGGTTACTCTTTTAAAAATAATTGGCTTTTACAATGTTTTCAAATTACAGTGATAATAGGTATGGGAGGACAGTGCAGGCCAGTCAATAAGTACCAGGTACTTAGAGGAATGAAAATACAGAATAGAAAAACGTCTACAAATCTAGTCTCTAAGGCCTACAACGTTCTCTCATTCACAATAATGTAAAAGAATCTACCTATATAAAATGAATCTATTTGAACCAAGTGACATGATTTCGATGACAATCACTAATAAATAGTAGTAAAATTTATGTATAATGTCAAATAATGACGAGAATATGTCAGACATTGTAAAAAAAAATTAAAAGAATAAAAATTCCCATTTCCGTTACATCATTACATGTATTCACGGAGCAAATGCTCCGTGCATGTATTAGTTTTATCTTTCAACTAGCGGATGCTGGTGATGTCACTCCAAATCGAATAGAACTTACTTTTGAACCTGGATAACAAAGTATCATATGTGCTTATCTAGAGTCTTGTGGCTAAATAATACTAGCCGGAGCCCCACGGGTCGATCGATCAGGTTAAGCTGCGGTTGCCGCGGTTTGTCCGTGGATAGGCGACCATCTTTATATGACAAGACTCCTCCGTGCCTCAAAAAGCATGTTAAGCCGTTGGTCACGGCTGTGATTTGTCAGAACCCCGAAAGTCTGACAACCACCAGTCTTAACTAAGGGGTACCCAGTATTATGTTTGTTTGTAGTATTAAATCCTGCCCATACCATACAAAATTGGAAAATCAAACTATATTGCATAGAGCTATGGTGGGCCAGCAGCAATGGCTCCACAACTTCTGTGTGGTAGGATGGGTTCAAATCCAGGTAGGCACTTTAGGTAGGTAATACGGGCTGTTATCCGCAACTCTACGTCAAAGCGCGTATTTTGCGTACGGCTGGGAGAATCGGTCATTCGATCCACCCCAGCTCCTCGAGAAAGGCCAGCAACACCTTGGTGTCGGTGTCAATCTCACGTAGGGTACCTTGGTTACCGAAGTATTTAGCCCTGTAATTGGCGACCACCGGGCAGTTTAACAGCACGTACGCTGCTGTCTCATCGTCCTCCATGCAGGCCCTGCACAGCGAACTCTGTTACTCTTATGACAAAGAGATGTTTGTTAAATGACCCATGGCCAGTTACAGCTGCTGTAACTATACGCAGTTTTGGTTTAGTCATACGGAGAACCTGTTTTGTAAGCCGGGCATCGATCGTAGGAAGTGCTTCCTTAGCCTGCCTGCACTCACCTGGGTCCAACCATATTTTGTGATGTTGGTCCCTGGTTCGTTTCCTTACCAGAGTCCGTAGATACCCGAAGGGGAGTGGCGCGATGGATTCTGGTCCCACTGGTGCCATATCCGTTCCTCTCCTGGCAAGTTCATCAGCTGTATCGTTACCTAGCGAACCGCTGTGTCCTTTGAATGGTAGGTAATGTTATTGAGGCTACCTACCTGGTTGAGGCGCTGGTGGCACTCGTATATCAGCCATCTGATAGGCAGTCGCTCCATGTAAAATACTGGTATTCAGCTGCATGCGGTTAGACTGGAAGCCAACCCCAACATAGTTGGTAAAAGACTAAACAGATAATGATGAAGACTAAAATATCAATTACCTACTCCAGTAGCAGGAACCATTGTCTGCTCATTCAAAGTTCATAACAGATGTCACGACTCATTAGCAGTGATAGGAATAGGTAGTGCCTATTTGCCTAAACTTCGAAGAACAGAGACAAGAAACGGAGACTTCCTTAGGACTACATTATTTCCGGCACATCTGTCTCGAAATTTCGAGACAACACTTAAATACATTTAAAAAAATGTGTTATTTGGAATAAGTAATTCGTCTATATTTATCTAAAGTTTGTCTATAAATGTGATAGTTTGTATGGATGTCGATTACTCAATTCCACTGAAAATGCTGATTTTGGTAGTGATATAGATTAAGGTGTGGAATAGCACATATATGCCACTTCCTATTAAAAAAAAGTATAGTTCCCATGGGATACAAAAACAATAGAAAAAAAAATTCAGAAAATTATATGGTTGTAACGACTGTGTATGTTATTATTTTATTATGATATATCTAGTCGCAAACTTTAGGTAAATATAGACGAATTACTTATTCCAAATAACATTTTTTTTAAATGTATTTATGTGTAGTCTCGAAATTTCGGGACAGATGTCTCGGAAAAAATTTAGTCCTAAGGAAGTCTCCGTTTCTTGTCTCTGTTCTTCGAAGTTTAGGCAAATAGGCACTACCTATTCCTATCACTGCTCATTAGTAATGCCTTCTAAATAACTGAATGACATTATGCAAGCTGCCTAGGTATCTATGACGTAGTTTAGAATAGGTAATAATAGGCTACAAGGTCATCTAGATTAAAGGTATACACAATATTATCATGATATTTACTTATTATCTATGAAGATTAATTTATCATTTTTAATGGGTTTAAAGTCCAAGATCTGCCTAAAAATCACTGTGGTTAGTACTTAATGGTAAAAAACGCGGGGTTATTAACCTTTGATCTTGAAAGATAATGTTGTCATGACGTAATACTTCGAAATTTCAATCGTCATGCTTTGGAAGCGTGGTTCTTGAAGCGTAACAATACCTTATACGCTATCATACGAGTGCAATTAAAGATTAAATTTTAACGTGATAGTAAAGATATTTTTTACGTCTTTTTACATCGTTCGTCACACGTTATGTAGTGACGAACAATGTAAAAGGACGTATCACTAACTTCTAACCGCGACTTCGCATCCCGTTGCCCACCGGTGCTATTTATTACTTCTTTTTCACCATTGATATATTTATTACCTTTAGATGCGTTACCGTCGCTCAATATTGGCAAGATAAATGCAAGGCAATTACCTGTCGTGTTACTAGTCACTTACCATCCAGTGACGGGGCGCAACGTCAGTGACGTAACTATTTTTTTTTTGTAAAACCGACGAAAAGTGTCTGCGCTGGGGGTCTAGAATGATATGCTGAATTCATGGTTACAGTTTGCGCACTTAATAAAATCTTTTCCTGTATACATAAATGTTTATCTCTTTCTAAGACCCATAACGACTCCTGTTGGAGTCGGTGTGGGTCTGTCCTGTTCTTGGCGCACTGTATAATAATAGTACGTACTTACTAGCAAGTTGCTAATTCATGGTTTATGCGGTTTTTGAATGATCTAATGTTCGTGTATGACACGTCTATTTATAATACTTACGTCATTGGTTTTCACTAAACGTTATCACGACTTGATTCATCAAAATCCTTTTTCTTGTATTCCAGTGTTCTTCGTCTTTCTCGTGGTAGAGTTGAGGGTCTTCCCCGGTGGTCAGCTGGGGTTTGAGTGCAACGACCCCGCGCTCTCACACCCCTTCAATGGGGACACGATCAGCTTCAAACTGCTTCTGGCTACCACTGTGCTGTTGCCGCTGGCTGTTGTAAGTAGTGTCAAAATACAATATCTCCTTAGAAACATGCTAACTTGCGCGTGAATCGCGGCGGGATTTTATCGCGCACTGGATTTTCAACTCTCGGTGTTAAACCGAGCATTGAGAATCCAACAGAGTGTATTCCAGCGCGTTCAAAAAACACACTGTTCGATTTTCAGCTCTCGGCGCGAAAAAACTCGTTGCGATTTTTTAACATCCATGCGATCGTGGATATATCGTTTGCTTGCAAGCTCCCGAACCCATTGACATCAGCGGACCAATCAAATGGCCGCTTCTTTCTCGCTCTGGTAAAGGATGTTTCTGAGTGACATATTTAAAGGGAGTTATGGAAAATGAAATGAAAAACGGGAAAATGCGAATTCTGGCGGTTGGTCTGGCTCAGGTAGTCAGGTAGAAGAAGAAAGAAATATAATACATTTATTTAGCACAGACTAAAGGCACACAATATACAGCAGGACAGAGTAAAATAAAAATCAAATCAAATAAAAAGTGTAAGGTGCGATGTCAGTGAGTTTAATGAGTCGTGACTGACCGTCTCACTACAAAACGAGTTCTAACTCAGTTCAACCCCAAACCTTTATAGCGGCGGTAAGTCCCCTCTTTGAGGAGTGGCTTGAGAGACGGCATGGCGTCCTCACCTTCCGCCTGACGCAGGTCCTCACCGGACACGGTTGTTTCGGGAGGTTCCTGTTTCGTATAAGGCGGGAGGAAACGCCCGGGTGCTTCCATTGCGAAGATCGCCCTGAGGACACGGTGGAGCATACGGTGGCGGTCTGCCCGGCTTGGGCGGAGCACCGCTGTGTCCTCGTGGAGGCGATCGGCGGCGGCGATCTCTCGCGTCCGGCCCTGGTGCAGGCCATGGTACGGAGCGAGAGTGAATGGTTAGCCGTCACCTCCTTCTGCGAAGCAGTAATGCTCGCAAAGAGGGAGGCGGCGCACGTGAGGGAGAGGCAGTATATGCGCCCTCACGGCCGTAGTCGCCGCGGGAGAAGCCCTGGGCGTCGGGAATCCCAGGCTGATTCCCGGCCACCGTAGGCGCGGGCTTGCGGACGGCGAGTAATGGGTAGCTCGCTGTCCGGTAAGGACCAAGCCCGGGTCGACGGCGCGTTGTGTTCCACGCGCGCATCAAAGAGATGTCAGCACCAATAGGTGGGGTTCGCAAGGACCGATGCCTGCCAGGGGTGCGGGTTGTTCGAAAGAGATACCGCGGCCCCTGGCACACAGGCAACTGAGGGAACACGGGTGGGTTTTAGTCAGTAAAAGTCTGACACGCCCTCCCGCTCCACCCAGAGCGGGAGAAGTTATTTGATGATTTCCCACCCAAAAAAAAAAAAAAAAAAACCCCAAACCTTTCAGCCAGTTATTGTATTCTGAACTTTATTCCGAGAACCTTAAAGATCTTTAGGAGGATGCGGTAAGTTGGCCCGCGAAATTCAAATTTTGTTAGGTTTTTTGCAATCAGCCATATTTTTTACGATAGCGAATCATATTTTAATTTTTGCAGGCCTTAAAGACTAGATTTGTAGACGATTTTCTATTCTTTATTTTCATTCCTCTAAGTACCTGGTACTTATTGACAGGCCTGTTCTGTCCTCCCATACCTATTAACACTGTAATTTGAAAACACTGTAAAAGCCCATTATTTTTAAAAGAGTAACCGTGGAGTTTCTCGCCGGCTCTTCTCCATAGGAAGCAACAAATTGGAACCGTGCACCTAGCTTCTAACGTTTCATAAGTGCCCATGTAGGTTTATGTGAAATAAAATATTTTGATTTTGATTTGATTTGAATCAATATACAACCTGACACCTACCTGCAAATTGCAAAAAAAACGTAAGGAAAATTTAATAATTTCGACGGCTAACCTGGCGCATTGCCCCTAATACAAAACTGACCTGCCGATCTTTTCTGTACACAAACTCACCGTGAAAACTTAGGTGAAGTGAGCTTGTAGTGAGCTGTCACTAGTGTCAATGCCTGGCATCAAGTGGAATGACAGATCACTTTAAGCTCACTTCACCTACGTTTTCACAGTGAGATTTGAACAACAGAATAGCTCGGCTGAACCTGGGCCAGAGTAAAATTTTCACGTCAGTCGGAAAAAATGCAATCAAAATACTTTATCTGACTGGACAATTTAGCCTTCAACGAATATAAATAAGAACTCGTGTAAGGCTGTTAGTACAGACGCTAGCACATCAAGCTACTTCAATCTGTCAAATTTCTTTGATAGCTTTTCAACCCTATTACAAAATAATAAGGTTCATGTTCAATTGGGAAAATTAGACAGTTTGCGATAACTTGATGTGCTGGTGTCTATACACAATTCTCACCAATTATTATTTTACCTTTCCAGATGCTACTAGTAGAGAGGATATACCACAATGACAGGACAGTGAAACACAAGCAAGCATTATGTTGGTTCAGAGAGTTCCTGTTTGGGGTCATGATGAACCTCGTCATAGTGCAGACGCTGAAACTCATCGTGGGGTCTCCAAGACCTCACTTCTTCGATACGTGCAGCCCTAAAGAGGCGTTAACTTGTCAGGGGTAAGGATTAAATTGGCATTTACTTGTTACCTAACTTTACCTTAATTAACAATATATTATGTTGACGAGTCTCCAAGCAATAGATTCCTGAAGATGGAAGGTGCCATTGAGGTCAGCCAAGAAAGAGGAAGCGAAATTACTTGGACATGTACAGACGCCCGCACATGAAGCTACCCCAAACTGTCAAATTTTCCCAATTGAATATGAACCTTATGTTTAGGTAATAAAGTTGAAAATCTATCAAAGAAATTTGACAGATTGGGGTAGCTTGATGTGCTGGCCTCTGTACCATTAGGGTTGGTTGGAGACGGCGTGGGAGAAGAGTACCTGAAACGACATGGGGCAGACGTTTGCCCAACTGTGGGACAGTAATATATGGCTAGCTTAAAAAAATGGAGTGGGAACGTTCCCGTTTAAATGCACAGTCAGATGACCTGGTGAAAATCACAAGGAGGCGTTAAATACAAATTGGAGCAAAGCTGTTCTACAGGGGCAAATTTTAATTAGCTAACGAAACTTTACAGACTTGACGGATATCGATATCAAAATATGGCTGATGAATGACCCGCTGTCGCCGTATGGCTGATGGCTTGCCCATGTAGTCTGTTGGGACAAGATTACTGAAACTGTTCAAATTGTTTTTGGAATTTTCCTCAAAAAACCTGTCGGATATTAGATATTTAAGGGGTTATTTTCGGAATATTTTCGGGTTTTTTAATATTTAAGATCTCTAACTTTAAAAAAATACCTTGAGCCCTGAGTTTTTGTCGCCGTTTCATCTCGAGGGTAATGAGAATGTTGACTCCATGTAAGAAGATTTTGAATTTTTGAAGAGAAAACTTCTTTAGGGTGAACAAAAATTATGGAACTCGCGTCATCGTCACCGAACGCTTTGCATGAACTATATGTATACTGTGTATATATGTGTACTTTTTGAGTGAACAAAAAGCGTGAAACTCGCGTCATCGTCACCGCACGCTTCCCATGAGCTATATGTATACTGTGTATATATGTACATAGATATAGGAGTGTCAAAGCGTCAAAAATAATAATCTAATAGCTCGACGATACAATTCACAAGTTACTTAGTTTTTTATTTTATTTAATCCGATTATGAGCCACCGCAGGGGTCTATTTAAAATCGTGGTTGGGTGAACGAGCACACGTTGATGTCTTTTGGAAAAGTCCCTTTCTTTCATTAGGAAATTCTAATTCTTTTATCTCTTTCTTTCCCTTTGTATCTTTATCATAAAAATCTGTGATGTTACCTTTAATGGCTGAAGTCGATCGCTCGTTTATCATTTTTTACCAAGAGCAATCCGGACCCAAGGACCCAATGTGAAATCCCGTATTGACGATTTAAAAAATACACACGTAATTGTTCAAGTTTTCACTTCTGTCGGCACTGCGGGAATGCCACTGTTTTTTTTTTTTATATGACGCGTCAAAGTTTTTCTATTTTTATTAAATTTGAATTCATGTCTGTGAAATTCTTAAAAGAATCCTAGTCTGTACAAAAGTGGACCTTTTTGCGGTTTAGTAAATGACTGATGACGAAGACTTTGGTTTTCCGCTTCTTTTTTGTGCTCAATACATAAAGTAAAAAAATGTTGACGGTATTATCTCTTTTCCAGGACGGAATACGTATCAAGATACACATGCACCAAGGCGCACTGGCTGAACCAGTCGGACAGGAGCTTCCCTTCAGGACATACGTCGCTTGCAGTGCACACAGGAGTGTTCATAGCTGTAAGTTTTATTAATGGCAGAAGTTCAGCCATGCAATTCTGTAACCATCTCACCGGGTGAAGTGAGTCGAGTGAGCGTGGAGTGAGCTGTCAGTGTCATCCCACTGATGCTAGGGATTGACCAAGCTTTACATTTACAATCATAATCTAAATTAAATCTCGATTATGATGACTAGTCTAGGAAAAAATAGACAAAAACAACATTGAGTTTCTGACTAAGTTTTTGTTTGCTACTTTATTTGAAAAACCTCCCAAAATGATGCACACTTAAATACTAGCTTTGAAATTGTAATAAAATGATCAATAGAATCAGCATAAAAAATATTATTTAAATCTCGATTATGATTGTAAATGTAATGCTTGGGCATCCCTAGCATCAGGTGGAATGACAGTGACAGCTCACTCCACCCTCACTTCACCCGGTGAGATGGTTACAGAATAACATACCAGTTAAGTCCCATGTAATAGGAGGAGAGCCTAAGGCCATTAACCGGGCACAAATCTTCCTGGCCTGCTACTGAAAAACTCCAGATAGCACTTTGCCTGACATGGGAATTGAACCCAAGCCCTCATGTTCAGCAGTAGCGCTAACAACCACTAGACCAACGAGGCACTCTGGTAAAACGTGGGTGTACTATAGGTACCACGGAGGAAAGTAACATCTATACACCGTAAGGACTATTATTGCTTGCAGCGCTCAGCCGTTATAGTAACGCTTTCTAACAGATGTGGTAATTGTGTGCACGGGATTTTGTTTCAAATTGGTCAGCTGTAAGTTTCAAACATAGTAAACCTGTGCCCGACCCATCAAACGCGTGATGTTAAACTAAACTCAGTTACTTGTCTCATAGAAATTACGCCCGAATCTGTTGGGTAATAATCGTGCTTTTAACACAGAAGAAGAATAACAGAAGATTTTTTCAACAGTCATCTCAATTTGCATAGTCTTTTCTCAAATACTTTGGTGTCGGCTTCCAGTCTAACCGATTGCAGGTGGATACATGAAGTAACCAATATTTAAGATGGAGCGACTGCCTATCTGACCTCCTTAACCCAGTTATTAAGTAACTTGATACCCCTTCTGATGACCCCTAATCACTGCCAAAGATTTACGAATGACGTGCTTTCCGAGGCGTGGAGGGATCTGGATATGTAATGGATGGTCACCCATCCCGGACTGACCGCGGAAGGCGTAGCTTAACCGTTGATTGACCCGTGCAGCTGTTATTGCTTAGTCACAAGCCCTTCTAATCTATGGTGTGGTCCGGTGACGTTGGCGTATCATACGTCCGAAACTGTGGGGCGTAATACCGAAAAAAAGTGAATTTAAAAACGATTTTTCTTTTCAACAGTGATCTAAAATTTACGAAATAATACCTTTTTAAAAAGGTACCTCGAAGCCTTGAACTTAAGTAACAGTTAATGAATGTGTCATGTTCTACTGTGTCTAAAAAATGACTTTAATTATAGAGTGAACAAAAAGCGCTTCAAGGTTTTGGTTAGTTTTAACTTAAGATAAATACAATCACTTTAATCACATGGCAGTAATTTTTTTGACACAATAGAACATGACACATTCTTTAACTGTTACCTTATCGTTACATTATTTTGAATGTTCAGAATAAGTACAGTCAGCGTCAAAAATATCGGGACGAACAGACTGTTCAAAATGATCTCAACAACTATGTAAATTAAACTTTATCTCAATTGGATAAAGTTCTTGTCAGAATGACAGTTGTCGTGTACTGTCCTCATTCTAAAACATTCCTTGTATCATTGAGTTAATATACAGGGTGATTGGAAGATGGGTGCAAAGCTTTAAGGCGAAGATAGTACAGACAATTTAGAACCATTTAAGCCATGGTTGTCTTAGACGAAGTCTTACCAAATATTTTTAACCAAATTTTTAAGTTTTTTTTTCGGAAATTCTCAAAATTTAATGTAAACTGCATAATTATGGCCAAATTGAATGATAAATGAATTCATTTTTTATTTATTTAATTAAAGTAATGTGTAAGCAATCAAGCAAAACATGTTTTAGGCTTCTGTGTCATTAGACATTTTTTTTACAGATATTTAAAGCTCAGAAAAAATAAAAAATTTGCACAATACGTCTTTTAAACCTTATTAAAAAAAAAAAAATTGGTAAGACTTCGTCTAAGACAACCATGGCTTAAATGGTTCTAAATTGTCTATACTATCTTCACCTTAAAGCTTTGCACCCATCTTCCAATCACCCTGTATAATTTTTATAGTTGTTTAGATCATTTTGAACCGTCTGTTCGTCCCGATATTATTGACGCTGGCTGTACATAACTGAATCGATTCCAATAATTTTTATTAAAAATTACATAATTACAGGCAAATAAATGATTTCTATTATTTTAGTTAATCCCTCATAGTTTGTTAACCTCTTTCAATAGTTCGTTGCTTATAATTTTAAGCTAATTCGGACCAGAAACAATTCAAATGGTGCATCTTGTACAAAAAATGGCTTTGCCAAGAGCTTCCTGAGTGTACTTGCATTGGTGCAGAAAAGGTCAATGCTTTCCTCACAACAAATTTCGTTAAAACTGCGACTGGCTTAATATTATTGTGAAAGCTTCACTGTAGATAAGTTTGTTTTAAATTTAAGGAATGCAACAGAATGCAAGTGTAGTTTCTAGGTGAAAAAGTGTCATTATAAAAAAATTATGTTAATCAATAGGAATGTACAACAGTGGAGCTACGTCTGCCAACAAACTGCTATACAGTTTGGCGGAGGTAAATATAACCTTCAAAAAATAGTTTCTGTGAACGTCGAACCCTTCTGGGATTCCTGTCGTAATATTATCTCTTATTATGTCATATTTAAATAAGACGTAAAGTTGGAAGGCCTCCCACAAGGAGGACCGATGACATTATGAGGGCCGCAGGAGTTCGCTGGATGCGAGAAGCACAGAACCGGTCGAAGAGGCGGAGCTTGGGGGAGGCTTATGTCCAACAGTGGACGTCTTTCGGCTGAAATGATGATGATGATGATGAAGTGATGTCATATTTCATTTCAGTACTACCTCCATCGCCGAACAAGCGGTGCTGCCTCCAGTAAGATCATCATCGTGCAAGTGCTGTGCGTGGCTGCAGCGGTGATATGCGGAGTGTCGCGCATGACGGACCATCGGCACCACTGGTGGGACGTGCTGGCCGGAGTCGTCATAGCGGTGCCCGTGTTGTTGTGGACTGTAAGTAGCTGTGGTCTGGTCCAAATTATATGACCAAGGAGGAAGCATCAGGCTAGACAGCGAAATGCAAAGGAGACCAGTCATGTGGCATACAAAGTTGTGCCTAACACCCAAACCGTCGGGCCAGAAAAAAAAATGTGTGCCCCTGGTCGGTGAAGTCTTCCTTATCATTTTATAGTATTGCGCCGAATCTCTACGACCATTAATAATGGCTAAAGGTAGCTGTTAAATCTAGTTGAACTAAGATTTTCTTCGATGCAACTGCGACAAACTAAATTCATAATGCTTTAAGTCACGCCAAATTTAGGTGGTGAGCAAACGAATCGCCACCATTGCCATGCACATAAAACGCAACAGCTATGATCAAAATAATTTTATTGGGTTCCACAGAGTGACATTTTCTCAATCGACCTTTCTTTTTCAGTAGCAAAACATTTTTTTTTTTACTGAATTGAAATTTCACATTCCCTTAACATTATTTCTGCTTTCTCAGATAAACTCCCTGTGTGGCAACTTCGAATGTGCCAGCACAACACCAGCAACAGAATTCCCGACTAGCATCGACACGGGTGTCGCCAACGTGCCCCTTATCAACAAGGAAACGTAACTAACTTATTATAGTATTATTAGTTATAACGTTAGCTGTAATTGTTATGCGAAACAACACCAGTGTGCCAGTGTATCCAATATACTGGTAACAAAAATACTGCTACTCCTAAGATTTAGATACTGATAAACCCAATGTTACGGTATTTAAAAAGATATGGAATGAAAAATACTGATGTCCAAAATACTGGTATATTCAGCAAAGTGGTATCAAAAATACTGATATTATTCCAATATTTATATACTGATAAACTCAATGTTACGATATTTACAAAATAATGGCATGAAAAATACTGTTGTCCAAAATACTGGTATATTCGAGTACAAGATACTGACAACTGATTGTAACAAAATCATGATTTTAAAAGAGTGTCCATGGAGTTTCTTGCCCGTTCTTCTCCATAGGTACCTACGCTTTGGAATGGGCAACTAGCTTCATCTTTCTATCTCACCGACCTTGACAATTCAAAAGTGCCAGTAATTGGTTTATTTGAAATAAATGCTTTGAGTTTGTTTTGAGTTTGACAATCTAAAATACTGAAGTAACTAAAACACTGATATACAACAACATACTGGTATCCAAAATACCGCCAGTAATTTGGATATCAGTATGTTATCCAAGATACTATTATGAATTAATGAAAGCTTCGCAGCCTTAAATGGAATTGTTATTAAGAAACGGTTTTAGAATTAGAAGTAATAAAATTTTTATACCATTACCTCAATAAGTACTGATGACGAATTTAAAACTGTGGCCCTCATGTGAGTTTAAATCAGGGATGCACAGACTTATTGAGACCATGAGCCACCAGCACAAATTAAAAACATAAAAATAGCGCCAGATTCAAATTTATATTATTAAACCTCGGCAATGTTTTTCCTTCAAATGTACGAGGATATATTTTTGCTGGCGGGCCACTGGCTTATTGCCGGGGGGCCGCGGTCTGTGTATCCCTGGTTTAAATGAACCACCTCGAGATAACGCACCGACAGCATTCGGGGCTTCGATTGACCCCTCACCCATCCAGGGCCAATCGGAGCGACGAACGCGGTCATTGCGTAAAGTCGAGATGGTTTAAATCAAATCAAAAGTAATTTATTCAAACTAGGCTGAGAGTCGGCACTTTTTGCACGTCAAAATTACAAAAGACAGTCTCTCAAAACGCCACTTCACTTCACCACTTCCCAGTGCTTTAGCTGGGAAGAAGAAGTGGCGCAACAAACTCCCCAGCTACTCCAAAAATACTCACACTAAAGCCTCTGAATAATAATGAAATCAAATAAGTCTAATTAAACCATACAGATGCAATATAAATTATTAAGGTTTATTTAGATTCTGCAGTTTTCTATTAAAGTTTGCTAACAAAACCAGTTAAATCATAAAGTAAAAAATACTATGATTTCTTACCTGTATGAAAATCAACCAAATATTTTTATAATAGATGTTTTTTCCTTACAGTAGTAATTTAATAACTTTACATGCTCCGCGGGATTTGCAAAATATTTTGACGTGAATACTACGATACGGGGGAATCCAAAAAACCTAATGATAACAAAATCGGGGGATACAGTTTAGCGTTGTAGTTTCGAATCTATCCTCTACATCCAAAATTAAGTTATACCACTGGATAGCTAAAGGATCAAAGAATTCATTGCGATAAACGAGAACAGTCACGCATCGCGCGCGGTGGAGGGCAAAGCGCCGCCATTTTGAGGTTATTTTGCTGCGTATCGAGATTTAATTAGTATTACTTTTGGAGAAGCTACGATGTTCGTTTATGTTTTATATTGTAACGCAATAATTATTTGTTTCCTTGCTTTTAAATAATACATAAATAAAAATATTTTATTAAAAAAATATAATCCGTTACATAAACGTATTTACGTACAACACACAAAAATGGGGTGTGGCATGACGGCCGTGTCCATGACACAGCCGTCATGGACACGGCCGTCATGCCACACCCCATTTTTTTTTATTCAACTTATTAACCCACTGCTGACCAAAAGTCTCTGTCATAAACAAAATAATCCAAGTTACATCCCAATTTGCAGTATGATATCTCGGGATCGGGATTACTGCTTGCTTTGATCTACTGGGGCCGTATAGGGAATTGATCCAATGAGAAAAAGGGATAGTGCCATACGTTTGTAAGAGCTCCCTCTCTTTTTCACACAACATTGATGATATTGACACTTCCCTATGGGATATGGGTAAATAATGATTGACTGTGACGCAATGAAAGAAAAAAGAGAGAAAATAATATTAACCGTGCAATGCTGGAGTCCTACCATGACCTAATTAAAAACGATTCATAAGCAAGACATTTCAGTTTAGGTTCCTAAACTGCATCGCTTCAAATTCATACCATGACGTCAAATACGCTCAGCGGCATAGGGATCGTTATAAGTGAATGAAAGATCACAATTTGTAGCTGAACCGCGTTTGAAACGTTTTTGGTGAAAAAGAGACAACGCTATTAGGATCGTATATGTTTGTTTCGCGCACATATTAGTGTCAGACACGTTCAGAAGCAAGTAACATTTTATTTGTTCTCAACTCAGTATCATTACTTTAAAGTAAAAAAGACACTCAACTGTTGTTTTTAAGATTCCACGTTAATACGGTAATTATTCCGGTCCAACTGGCCGCGTAATTGGAGTCTCTTACGTTTTTGGGTATAGTGTGAGGCAGTATCTTCATCAAAAAACTCAAATAAAAGTAGTTCATCAGACATTTGTTAGAGAAAAACAAATCCGATTAAAACAGGCATGTAGAATAGGTATTTTAGACTTTATAGGAAAGATTAAAGTACACTTACACTGGTTTTTGTAAAATTCCACTAAAATAGCACTAAAAAACTTTGTTTTCGTCAATAATTCACCAAACGATTCAGTTTAGGTTAGAAAAATATTAACTTGTATTGAATCGCTTATTTTGACAGATAAGCGTTTCAGTTGAGCTGCATATAGACGTCATGGTACCAAACAAGTACAAAATTGAACGAATGAAACCAAAACTTGCGACTCAGTTTGGGACAATCGCTGTCAGATGGCATGGCCTAATTTGAATCGTTAAGTTGACGTTATGGTACGAATTAGCAGAACAGTTCAGTTTAGGTCCTAAACTGAATCGCGTTAAGAGCTCGTGGTAGGCCTGCTGGTCGTTGTATTCATGATGTAAATTCATAATATATGAATATTAATATTTTAGTGTAATTTATTTATTTTTATTAATAAGTATTCTCTGGTATTATTTTGTGATAATTAAACTTGGTTTTCAGAGATGAATTAATATAATGAGTACAGTAAATGTAAATTGTGGGTAGGAATATTTAGTTTAATTTAGATGTAATGGAAATTGTGTAATATTTTTTATTAAATACACAATAACTTTACAAATATGATTCTTACTGCAAAACATATTTAAGTCTTGACAGCACTAGAGCACCAGCAAATGGTATCGACATTATACCTAAATGTATACATAAAAAAGGTTAAGTACAGTGCCAGCACATCAAGCTACCCCAATCTATCAAATTTCTTTGATAGATTTTCAACATTTCTACAAAAGAATAAGGTTCATATTCAACTGGTAAAATTTTTATTTCGGATAGCTTGATCTGCTGGCGTCTGTATATACATTACTTATATAAAACCGACAAGATTGTACACACTTATGGCTGATATCTGCAAAAGTTTACTAAAAAAATCTTGTTTCGATAATCAGGAAGTCCACATTTCTATCCTGCAAGTAGTGTGTGCACCTTGTGTGAAAACTTGCAGGATTGTAAGTTACGCAAGTCTGACAAAATTGTCTTGCTTGCCAGTTCTACTTGTGCAAGTAGAAGAAACGCAGTAACTGCTAGTACCAATTGTAAACCACGCCAAATAGTACATTCAATATTTTCTAAGGAATTATCATTATTTTGTATGAGATGTATTAATTTATTTTGTATCGTGTGTGTATTAAAAGTGGTTTATTTTTAAGAGCTGTGTTTTATTTCAGCTTCTTGCATCAAAGCCTCTAAAATATTTAAACTTAGTACCTGTTCGCTCGTCATTTTTGTACTTATGTATTTTGTAAAAAAGTGGCCTAATTTATAGGTTTTTCATATTCGTTTGGGATACAAATTACCAAAAGTTTGAATTATCTTAGATATTATTTATCGAAACATAATGTTCAAGCAAAACTATTTGCTGCTTTTAAGTGCAGCGGCTACAACAAATAAACATAAATGACTAATTAGGTCCCGTGCACACCACGTTTTTTAAACGCGGTTGTCGTGCGTTTTAGAAACGAGTGTCAACGGCGCGCTTTTATCCTACAGGCTGCATCTCACTCGCGTGCGTATTGCGTCTGTATCGCTAAAAACGCGCGTCAACGGCGCGTTTAAAAAACGTGGTGTGCACAGGCCCCTATACATTTGTCAAACTTAAAAACACAATAACCAACAATTAATTACGAAGACTTTAGATAATTACACCTACATAATGCTTACTGACTCCATGCAATGTAATTATATGTTCAAACAACCGATAATTACGGTAATTATGAACGGTTTCGAATCAAAACAGAATATTTCTTCGAGATCTCATTAACAATGCAGTATATCGTGACTCGAGGAAAGTGTTCCACACTGTTGCGTAATTAATTTGCTTTGAATTCTGTTTATCCATCGCTTATAATTACACTTTAGACTTATTCTTTGTCTGAGTTCTGGCGGTATTCAACATGAAAATGAATTTTCGGGCTTTGATTTTAGTTTTCGTTATGTTAGAAAAGGAGGTGTACTCCAAGGATCCAACCTGGGTCCATTTCATTAAAAGTTATGTTGAGAATGAAGGGAAACCTACTATATTGATTTTGGGTGACCTTTGCTGGGATAAAAGTAAGTAGTGTTGCAAGTTATGATTGCTTTTGCAAGAAAATAACTGTGACAAGAATGTCAGCAACATTTTGATATTTATACTTTTCGTTAACACGAAAGTAGCATTTTATTGTTATTTATATTCTGTTTAAATTGGTTTTTATTATTTTTTCAGCTGTCATAGTTAATTTAGCAAATGAAATATCAAAAATTGGAAGCCGATCATCAACATCAATGGGTCTTGACTCCAAATATTATTACCATGATTTACTGTATCTTATTGACCTGGACTGTCCAAGAGCAGAAGAAATCATAGCTTTGGTAATTCTTATTGGATTTGGCTTGGCTTATTGTTTGTTGTTGATGCAGTAACTTACGGCCTGTAGATTTAGATCAAATGTTGTAAATGTTCATCCATCGACGATTAATTATGGTTTGGAGCGATCAATATAATATCGACTGGTCGACGTAAATCGACAACAATTTAGTTGCAGTTCATCTCACTTTTATACTTAATGACAATTTGTTACATTAATGAATACGGCGATCCGAAATGTTCAACTTTAGGTCGAAAACTTCGGGGTTTGCATTATGCATGTAGTTTAAAAATAACGTAAACACAACACAAGCTGCAAACCTTTTTAAAAACATTATATTGGTAAATTTTTAAAGAATCAGTCCGAGCAAATTTTGGTACTAACCGTAATTTTGAAGGCAACAAAACGCAACCTGTTTCGTTCACCATACCGCTGGCTGGTCATCACCGCTTGGTCTAAGCACGCAAACATGGCTGCTTTATGGAACAGCCCAATACTGGCCGACAGTGACTTGGTACTGGCTGCGGGGACTGGCAGTTATTTCAAACTAATGGAACGTGAGTAGTGGGTCAAGCTGGATGAAGTAATAGATATTAGTAGAGTTTTTTTGTGAAGGAGGTTGTCCTGGGAAGTCGGTATTAGTAATGTTCCGATTTGAAGAGTCCTTACCCATTGTTAGTCCACGTCGCACGGACGTAAAAATATCGTGGTGGGATTTTTTTGCGCACTGTATCTTCAACACACTGCTACTTTTTTCGAAGCGCTGGGTTACACACTGTTGGATTCTCTCTTCCCTCACTGTTCAACATCGATATTTTTACTCTATCTAACTATTAGACAACGTTGGTCTAACAGTTAGATACAGTTTACTTAGCTATAGTTACCTACTTACTCGTATTTTGTGATTTATTGGGTGATAAAGCACTAGGAAGTAGTGAAGGGCGGGCGTTTTGGGGGGACTGTCTTATGTAATTTTGACATTAAAAAAGAGCTGACTCTCAGCCTAGAATAAATGACTTTTGATTTTGATTAATGAAGCATGTGACTCACCTGATGGTAGGCAAGTGGTTAGCACCGCCAATGGAAATTTGCAATACCAGAATGTTCGCAATTGGATTGCTATCAGAAAGACAAAGCTAAAACGTCACAAACGGTTGTTGTCTTTTTTCCTCGAAACACTTCAACTCGGCTTGACGATAAAATGGTGGTACTTCTCTGGATGACGTCCTCCATAAAGGATCTACTGTAATACTTCGAAAACTTATTTTCCACCCTTTATTTCCAAGTCCACAAGCCTTCGCCCAACGGCTCCATGATATCCACTATCCGCGGCTACTACAACGGCAGTCTGGTAGACGTACGTCCTTACCGGGAGCAGTTCCGCAGACGCCGTGACGTCATGGGACATACCATCACCATGTCCAACGTCATTCAGAATAGCAACACCACGCTGTATCATTTGCCGAAGGAGGATAGAATGTAAGTGGGAGATTGGTCTTTATTCTAAGGTGTTAAAGTACAATTTTGAATTTCTTATTTAGTGGCCAGCTTTTTCGGCCCAAAATAGTGGTGCACTGTGGATTAAAGTTGGGTTTTTTTATCCAATAACTTGGTGCTTATGAAGTTATGAGAGGGAGAGGGGCCTGGGTCACTTTAACATTAACGTCATGCTTAGCCATAAAAATAGAAATGAAGATCGGATTGTTTTGGAACTGAAAACCTTGAGGACAAAACATTTTTTTTAAACTATCTAATTCACTTAAAATTAACATCTATCGATCGTCATTTTGCTAACAGTGTCTTACTAAAACCTTGTGTAGGGAACCACAATACGACTCCATAGCTAAGATCTGCTGGATGAACGTGAGGCTCGCGTTCCAGATGTTGAATGCTACGCCTGGGTCTGTATTCAGTTACCGCTGGGGTTACAAGGTGGATGGCCAGTGGTCAGGCATGATTGATGATCTGTATTCTGGAAGAGCGGATTTGGGTGAGTAGGAACCTACCTAGTTAATCAGCAGTCCACTGCTGGACAAATGCCTTTCCAATCGCACTCCATTTAGTTCGGTTCTAGACAGCTTTCATCCAGCTGATACCAGCCACCCTGCGAAGATCGCCACTCCACTTAGCCCGAGGGCGTCCTAAATCTAGTCCTTACGTTTGCATTATCTACCTAAGCAGTTACCTGATACCATTTCTTTATTCGTAAATAGTGTTATGTGCGATTAATTAACAATTTTCCTAATAACTATACCCCATTTATTATAGCTTTAGAAAAAAGAGGCTCGTAGAAGCAGGAGTGCAAAACATTTTATTTCAAAGTTAAGTTCTAACTTTTATAGGTAGATTTAAGACAGTACTAAATACTGCGATAAACGAAGTAAAAGTAATGTTTATTTTAATTAATGTTCTATTTACAATAACATCTTCATCACACATTACAAACCTACAACAAAACGAATGTATGAAACAAACAATCACATGATGATTTAAATCTAATCAAGATTATAAGGAAACAAAATATATATTTTTACAATACTTTATTTTAAATAACAACTTACGGCTCACAATACGTTGGTAAAACTTCGTCGTCATCAGCCAATTTAGTTTCTCGGTGTTTTTCACTCCTGCTTCTTTTTGGTTTTTAGCATTGACATTTTAATTTTTTTGGCATAAATCGTAACTGCAACACGTTTAATGTAATTTTGTTACGAAGTGTACATTCAACAAAACCTTTTTTAACTTCTGTCTAATGCTATTGTAAATGGAGGGTATTTCTTCTTCCATGACACGGTTTTTTTCTTTCACAATAACAGGTGAATAAGATACATTATGTCATTGCCCTTTTGTCTACCAACTCGCACTGGGCCCGCGTGGTTGATTATAGCCCACTGCCTCTCGAAGAGACGAGGCCTGTGTCCCAGCAGTGGGAAAATTATATGATGATTATGCTATGTCATAGCCCGAAGAACTGCCAAAATGGCAGTGACATATTATTCGCAAAACGCATGATGACCTGGAAAGTGTTGCAGGAATCGACTGGATGCGAAAAACTTAGGACCGATAATTGTGACCATGCTTGGAGGAGACTTAACTCATACCCAGAGGTCGGAATTAGGTAGTTATTTATGTACTTGTATCGAAATGTTGATATTAATATGGATCTTCCCGGAATTTCTAATAGACAATCCCGTGTGACCAACAATATTACAAATAAATAGATAATAATAAAAACCTCAGAGATAGAAATTTGGCAACGTCGCGCGTGCAGTGGTTTAAATTGTGTAAAAGTAAATATTTAACTTTTTATTTAATAGATCACGGGATTTTTCTGCTCCTCAAAATTAATCCCGGGATTTGGGACATATCCACTTTATTCTTTCGTTGTATGAAATCAGTGTAAACAAGTAGGTACATAAATAACTACCTAATTCCGACCTCTGCTCATAACTCATAGCATTTATCTTACTATCCTACATAATACTTTAAAAGTGTAAGTTTGTATGTTTGTTACTCAATCACGCAAAAAAGACCGAACAAAATTAGATATGCGTATAAGGTGCTAGCATGACATCCTGTTTGTTTCTGATGGATATATTATGTTTAGTTATTAAATTGTAAATTCGTAATTGGCTGTAAGATTAGTATCCTAAGTGAAATTGTTAAAGAGCGATGGATTTTGTGAATCTATATACAGGGCGTCCCACGGATATGCCACATGGAGGGAAAGTACCTTGAATATTGTAGATGGAACATTTTACTGAAAGAAGACATTATTTGAATTTAAAAAACAATTTAAACTGCATTCATAGATATTTAAATAATTACATGGTTGAACCGGAAATCGAACCCGTTACACGAGAAAAATAATCACCCTGTAGCTTTATCATACCGATCGAAAGGTTTCATCATAAGGATTATTTTTTGCTAAATAACATAGTGTCCAAAATAAAAAGAAGACCATGAATTTCAACCAAACAAACAGTCCAAACAAACACACACAAGTCTCAAACAAACAAACACAAACAACAAACAGTCAAACAGTTTATCACTCATTTTTCTTCGATGAGGCCTAATGATCAAGCCCCCAAATGAGAAGAGTCGCTCCACAGGGGCAGAACTTGGCAAACAGGTGTTGTATTTGAAAAAAATTTAATAAGATTCATCTTTTGCCTTTTTTTATGTTACCTTCAATATTGTTTAACGCCTCCGATTTTTGTTTTTCAGTGCGATTAATTTTTCGTGTTTCAGTCAGGATAAGTTCTTTTACACATATTCTTTCCGCGCTTTTGGTACTCATCTCATTTTAAAGAACGGATGTGACACTGAGGCCAATATTGCATCAATTGCTGCAGGCTCGAACTGCAAAAACTTTTTAAAACGTCTATTTAAGTTTTCTTCAATCACATCTAGCAGGGAGCCGCAGTATTTTAGATTTTCCGTCCTAAGACATTTGATCACATTTTGAATTCTTACTAGCTCGGGTAACAAAGAACTATAATAAGTGTCTTTTTCCTCTTGCAGGCTTTGAATAGCTTCTGCTATTGGCTTTGAACAGTCCATGTATTCACTTAAGAAGTGAATTTCATTTTCCTTCAACGGAGATACTTTTAACATTTTCATGGTTTCACTAAATCTGTTCTGTGCAGCTAAAAGATCTTGTATGGAATTGTAATAAGAGTTCCATCGAGTTGCGCATCGAGAAGTTGGTGACTTTCCTGTCATCTCTAAATATGTTTCACATGCTTTTGGTGATCTGGAACATAAGTTCCAGAGTGCTTGGCACTTTGCTAAAGCCGTATCATGCAGTTTCTTATAAGTATTTTTAAGCCTTGCTTGTTTAAAATCTGTACTGGCAATCAAATGCAAAGTGTGCGTAGCGCATCGTTCATGTACAAGCAGTAGGCAATCACTTTCTAAGTCTGATGAAGTTGAAACGTCTGGAAAAGCTTGTAGTAGTAGCAATGAATCATCATCTTCATCATTGACTTCTGCGGGTGATGTTTCTTCAATATCTTCATCAATATGTGAAACATGTTCATTATTTTCAATTGACTCTGAATCAGTTTTTCCAAATACATCAAAAGCTTTAACCATATTCGAACCGTTATCTGTAACTGTCTTGACCAACCGACCGAACTTTTACGTGTCTGTCTTCCTTAAACACAGACTATTATGCGGAATAATTAAAAATGACAAAGAGTCAAGGCGCGTAGCCAATAACATTTTGTAGAAAGAAAGAATTGCTACGCCACCTATCAATTCGGCCCAAAAAGAATAAAGATTCAATAGCGCGTTCAGTTTTATCTACGACCACATTAATATTTAAAATTAATGTCACCTAAAATGTCCCAATAGAATCACCAATTACTAAAAGTATTTTAGCAAACATAGTATCTACAAAATACTAAGATACCAAACAACAGGTATTTAAATACAAGATACAAAATGAATTTCAAAAAAGTATCTGAAATACAGATACAAGATACGTATTTTGTATCTTGTATCTGTATTTCAGATACTTGTATCTTAGATAAGTTACATCTCTGATTATATATATATATTGTATAGTATAATATATATATATTTTATTTATTATATTATATATTTTTTTTTTTATATATTTTTTTATATATAATATATATATATAATATACTAGCTGTCCCGACAGACGTTGTCCTGTCATATATATTAAGATTTAATTCGCATTCAACACGTGCTGGTTATGCCATTAAATTGTAGCTTATGTGAAACGTTGGTACTTTTAACACAGCGCCATCTATTGATTACTTACTGAACCCAGTCGAAAGGTATCGACATCTGTTAGAATCATTTGGAGTTAACAGATAATTGTGACTGTCAAATGATAACAGACAAATAATTAGCAATAAATTAAAATTGCGACTATAATTTGAGATTTAAACTATCCTATCTCTCAAGTTGGATCGAACTGCACATGGTGTGCGAATTTTATTATAATCGGTTAAGTGGTTTAGGAGTCCATTGAGCTTAAACATTGTGACACGAGATTTATATATATTAAGATAATAAATCTGTAGACGAACTGTTTCTGTACATTCAAAATATTTGAAAAAAAAATAGATGGGGTGGTAAAGGATAATCAACATATGCCATTTTAATCCTTTTTGAAATTTTTGTCTGTATTTCCGGTGTCCATAATATGTCGGTGTTCCTGATTTCTGTTTAGATGCGTGAATAGATTAAGTATCACGTCAAAAGAACGAAACTAATATGGTTAACTTTTATATTAAAACATTATTTATAACTCGGAGTATATTTTAGTCTTTGTTTCATCGCAATCGCTTCGCTCAATCAAAAGATAAGATTAATTGAAAGTATTCAAGAAGAATTTAATTACGTAATGTTGAAACACGTAACGACATCTATTGGCGGGAAACGGTACTAACGAATACAATATGCAAAAATTATGTTATTATTATGTCTGCGTTATTTCAAAAAGTAATGATACTGACTACTAAAATCGCTATCCGTTGGTGGCGATTGCCAAGAATCAAAACAAGGTAAAAGAATTTCAAATAAAAAGTGGTGATAATAATAATTGATGTGGTGTTCTGAGTCATAAAGAATGCAATGTGAGATAAATATTTATAAGTTTCAAAAATAACAACTTTACAAAGTCAATACAAATAGAGGGGAAGAAATCTCACAAAAAAAAAATTAATAAAAGTCTCAGTGGTACCATCTAGCGTAATATAGCAAAATTATTGCGGCTATGAGGAAGATCTTTATAGAAAATCTTAGTCTTGAGCGTCAGTAACGCCATCTAGGTTTGAATAGCAAACATACAAAGACAACAACTTGATAATGCCTGTTTTATAGATTTTCTTTCGAAAATACGTATATCCGAGAGGCGATCTGAGTCATAAAGAATGCAATGTGAGATAAATATTTATTAGTTTTAAAAATAACAACTTTACAAAATCAATACAAATAGAGGGGAAGAAATCTCATAAAAAAATAATATTGTAATAAAACTCTCAGTGGCGCACCATCTAGCGTAATATAGCAAAATTATTGCGGCTATGAGGAACATCTTCATAGAAAATCTTAATCTTGAGCGTCAGTGACGCCATCTAGGTTTGAATAGCAAACATACGAAGACAACAACTTGATTATGCCTGTTTTACGTATATCCGAGAGGCGAGGTCCAAAATCCGTAGATCCATGGATAAACCCGTAAATCCGTAGGTCCGCCAACGCAGGGTGACGCTAGGTAGAAACTGGAAACCTGTGGTAGGCATCTTCTTTCTTCATCGTGATAACGCCGCGGTCCCAAGGGCCGTCTGACAGGTCGCGCCAGGTGTTACTGCACTGCTACCTGTCGAGGCCTATCGCAGTCCGTGTCGAGCATTCCCTCTGCTGTGGTTATAGTCAGTGGTCAACATTTGATAAACAAAGCTAAAAGACACGCGCCTGTACGGGCCGAGACAGGCGCCCGCCCTCGCGCTGCGTCACCCCGCGCCGGCGACGACTGGCCACCGGAGACCTCATCGGCATCGTATGTTCCCACGGCCTATCGGCCCGGCTTGGCACGGTCTGGCCTATGAGAAAGCGGGCCGTGGGAACGTGGAATAACGCTTCAGCAAACTCAACCAGACGCGCAGTCGATTTATTGAGTATCTACGGCAGGTGCACATAATATATTATAAAATGAGCCTCGACCAGGCGCTTTGATTTATATTTATCCTCAAAAATCTGAGTGAGACTTCGTCGCATTAACATTATAGAACCTGAAGACGCAGTGACTGCATTCGAACGCTGTGGTAGGTTCCTACCAGGCGAGGTCGGAAGATTCTTTCTTTTTAATAGAGGAGTGGTACCTACACCATCTGAGCGACACAATTTTGTTTTCCGACATGCACGCGAACGAAGTCGCGGGCACAGCTAGTAAATAAATAAATAAAATTGGAAGACATTTGGCACACCCATAGTTTATAACCTGGATTAACACAAAAGATACTTTTCATCCCGGTAGTACGATCCCGTGGGATAATTCCCAACCTCCACGCGGGCAAAGCCGCTTGAAAAAGCTAGTTTCAAATAAACCAATTACAGGCACTTTTGAATTGTCAAGGGGTCGATTAGTCAGAAAGTTGAAGCTAGTTGCCCATTCCGAAGCGCACTAGGTACCTATTGAGAAGAACGGGCAAAAAACGTCTTTGAGCTGAATGATGATAATGAAAGTATTACTACATTTGAAGCTAGAACCTAAATAACTCCCACTTTCCAGGCACAAACTGCATGGTATCAGACTTGGAGCGTCTCGACGTGGTTTCCTACACAGACAGACTAACTCCCTTCAGGGTCCGGTTCATATTCCGCCAGCCCCCACTGCCATACGTGGCTAATATATTCTCCATGCCTTTCTCCACAAATGTGTGGATAGCCATGTCTGTGTGTGCTCTGCTTTCTACTGCAACTGTGTACCTGGCTACAAAGTGGGAAGCTAAAGGAGGCAAGGTAAGATACTTTCGTACCTAATACTTAAACTGGACCATTATAAACTTGCATAAAATAAACTCAACGGCTAAAGATAGGCGCTTGAATTTGGGAGAGTAGTCGTTCGGAAATCACCCTAAAAGGGTAGATATTATGCAGGGCTTCATTAATGTGTTCTTTGCTTAACCCAATAAATAATACACATAAATTAATGATTTACGAAAACTACCGCTAAAAGAATATGATCAGACAAAGTTTTAGTCCAGGGGGCCGATTCTACTAACAAATTTGTTAAAAAAACGCAATAGAACCGCAACCGAATCACCACTTTTAAGCGTTTTCGCATTCTACTAAAATGAACAACGGTCCAGCTGCGACACAGCTGCGGTTACGTTTTAGTTACGCCAACGATCGATTGAAACAATGTCAAAACCTATTCTACTAACAAAATCGAACATGAGCGTGACGTTTACTATAGGACAAAGTTAATGATAAAATTATGATCATTATGTCTTTTAATTATAGAAAATACTTTTAGTGCCACATATTCGTGTTTAGTAACATTTTTAGATTCAACTTGTTTCTTTGTGGTATTAATAAAACATATTATTTTGGCATGTTGGTAACGCGAGTAATCCGCTGTGTTCCCGCTACAGTTCAGTTGCAATTCGTTTTAAGTTTAGTTTCCATTTTGCTTATAAAATAGTAGAATGACTTTTTATGTAACTATCGAACGGCGATCGAAATCGAACTGTTGTGGAAACACAATTTAACGTGTAACGTTGCAAATTAGTAGAATCGGCCCCCAGAAGGTGTTTCGGAAAGTAAAAACTACACACGTCAACAGTGGTGCCGCACGGTGGGCTGAGAATCGGCTTTAAACCACTGTACTTAGTGAGTTACATCACATTTTCATACATACGAGTACTTTCAGAAAATCATAAAAAATACAATTTAAAGAAAACCTCAAAGTAAAAATCATATTTAAAAACAAAAATAAACACTTATCTTTATTTTTAACCGACTTCAAAAAGGAGGAGGTTATCAATTCGTCGGAACTTTTTTTTTTTTTTTTTTTTTTTTTTTATGTATGTTCCCCGATTACTCGAAGATGGCTGGACCGATTTGAATTTTGTTTGAAAGGGTATACTTTCCAGGTGGTCCCATGATCATCAAGTCAGGATCTGATGATGGGATCCTGGAGAAATAGAGAGAACTCTTCAAATTTTATAGGCACACAAAGCGATTTAGGTATTTTTTGGAAGAGTACTTTCTCGTAGTGGTCCCATTTCAATTTGGTGAAGATCTGATGAAGAACTTCGGAGATAGGCAACGGAACTCCTCAATAAATGATAGCAAATGGACTGGGATTGCCGAAATCGCATGTCTGTCTATTGTTTACACCAGTTCATAACATAACATCACGCCGGTACGCTGTGAAGGGGTAAGCACATGTGAACCACTAAAAAGTGAAAAATAAAAACTTTTTCCAAAAAAAAAACAACCGACTTCCAAAAAAACACTACAAAGTGAAAAATAACTTTAATTTCGGAAGGCGGTGACAAAAAATTCAAATACAGCTCCAAAGACACCGACTTCCGAAATTAAAGTTATTTTTCACTTTGTAGTGTTTTTTTGGAAGTCGGTTGTTTTTTTTTTGGAAAAAGTTTTTTATTCACATCATGAATATTGATAATGATCACCAAAAGAAAAATAGCACAAGTGAGGTGACAGGTGAAAAAAGGCATGGTACAAAAAAATAAAAATACGCCCTTTTGCTCAAAATGAAACCCTATGCTTGATCCAGGGTCCAACACAATTGGACAGTGTAGGCGACGCGATGCTGCTGACATTCAGCGCTATTGGCCAGCAAGGCTGTGCCATGGAACCTAGGAGGCTATCAGGTCAGTTCTTCAGTTTTAAAACAGTTCAAATTATGCCTTCTGATTACAATTAGTTAGGGTACCAAATGCATGAGCAACATTTATCGTTGCATTATTTTGTGCTGAAACGAGATGTGACTATCATCATTATCATCATTGGCAGCCTCGTTCCACCAACTGCTGAATGCAGGCCACCATCCCTTTGTGCCAGGCATCCCTAACCTGTGCAATGTGACATCGTACATATCAGGGTTTACACATAACAATTATTTGTGTCTTGTTAAAGTGAAAGATATCCCAATGAATGAAAGATTTATGAATTTGAAGCTCTCCTTAGTTTTCTGCGTGTTTTGGAAAATCTTGGACATGCGGCGTACTATGTTGATGTGTTAAAATGTACGTGCAGGTCGCATGATGGTGTTCGTACTGTTTACGGCGCTGATGGCGCTGTACGCGGCGTACTCGGCCAACATCGTGGTGCTGCTGCAGGCGCCTTCCGACTCTATCCGCAGCCTGCCGCAGCTCGCGGGGGCCAATATCACGCTCGCAGCCAACGATGTCGATTATAACCATTTTGTTTTTAAAGTGAGTTGTGATTGTTCCTTCAACGTTATCATTATTCAACTGAAAAACGTCTATTGCTGGACAAGGCCTCCTCCGAGCGTCGCTACAACGGCTGATTGATCATGCATTCATGTACCTTTCGCATGTAGCGGATTCTCCGCGACCTTCACCAGGTCATCTGTCCACTTTTTGAAGGGCCTACCAACACGGTACCAATCCAGTATTTAGTAAGGAAGCCTACATTGTGTGCCTATATACGACCTACTCAGTTTTCAGTTCACGAAATGCGACCAGGTGACCCATTTTAGTACCTACTTATCTTCGACTTGTTTCAGTTGTTCAAAGACCCAGTTCGAGAGATGGTGTACAAGAGAATTGATCCAGAGAAGGGGAAGAAATATTTCTACGACTTGAACGAAGGAGTTGAGAGGATCAGACAGGTAATTGGATACCTTTCTGGTTTCCAATTTCTACGTGGTGTGCTGTGCTGTTGGGTAAAAGGTGTTTTTATGTATTGTTCGGCGTTTGTATTACCTACGTGTTATAATTCGTTTGTATATGGTGTTGGGTAAACGGCGTTTTTGAGTACGTACAAGCCGTGAGACCAATGGGTTCGTAATCCAAGGAAGGCTTGTGCAAAAATTATATGCTTCTAAACCCAATGGTTTAGGCTGTGTGCGTTGTTTATCAGTGAATGAACTTAAGATATTTAATAAGTACATTCAATATCTAATATTGAATTTACTACAAAAATCTTCCCTCATCTCTGTCATCATCCAGGGTCTATTCGCGTTTCATTCGTTCGTGGAGCCAGTATATCTACGCATCGAGCAGACCTTCCTGGAGACGGAAAAGTGTGACCTGATGGAGGTGGACTTTCTGAACAGCTTTGATCCCTTCGTGCCAGTTAGGAAGGGATCGCCTTACTTGGAGCTGCTAAGAGTTGTGTAAGTAGGTACCCAATAGTCCCAACGGCTGAAAGCCAATTATAGCCAGACCGTTACCACTGTACCGCGCCTTAGGGCCAGGCCACACGGTGCGGTGCGGCTCCGGCGCGGCGCCTGAGCGGTGCCGCCACCGTGTGGCCTGGCCCTTAGGTATCTGCGGCGAGGCGGGGGACGGGACGCTGTGAGTGGTGACGAATGAGCGGCCTGTACTGCTCCCCCCCCCCGTCGCGCTGCGCACATACCTAAAACGCGGTACAGTGATATCGGTCAAGCAATAGTATATATAGTCGCTCTATAATAACGGTTATGATGCCCGGTTGAGCAGTCACGGCCTCTCAAGGCCAACTGCGAGATGCCCAATAAAATAAAATAAACGGTTATGACCAGAGATCGGATATTCGGAAACATATTTACCTAAACATAATTTTTAGCTATGAAAGTACCTATGCATGCGGCTTTATCAATTATTTGTAATATTTATTAAAAACCCCGGGATTCTTGATTGCATAACTATTCAGATGTGTATTCATTTAAAATTAATGTTTAACCCGATACAAATATGTATATGTACTGGAGGAGGGGGGGTTTGTATTAGTTATAACAAAAAATAAACAAATTACTTACCTAAATTAAGACTTTTTCGATACAAAAGCGCATTCCATCTTAGCCAACATCTCAACTTTAGGTGAATATGCATCCGAATATCCGATCTCTGGTTATGAGTGTTACTTTTGTTCGCGATTGTGCATCTTGGGTTTTTTTTATATATCAATGGTATAGGGGGACGAGGGTTAAATAAAAGAATAACGCGCACCCGACCGCACAAGATATTTGAGATTTCTTAATAAAATATTTAATTACTCAATACTTTATTGCATTGCACATGTAGGTATTCTTAGGTGGTAAACTTATAATTCGATCATATGGACCCTGTCGGGCACAGCACCGTCGCGACCTAGGTACCTACTTCCTTTGAACGTTATTTCTTTTTTGATGTTACTGTACCTTATTAAAATAATTTCACATACATATACATTATAAAACAATGAATGCCCACAGATTCAAACAAATCCGCGAGTCCGGCATCCAGTCAGCTCTATCAAAGCGCCTGCAAGTCCCGAAGCCGCACTGCACGTCCAAGATGTCATCATTCAGCAGCGTGGGCCTGATGGACATGAAGCCAGTTCTGATCCTCATGATGTATGGCGTCTGCTTGTCTGTGGCCATTGCGGTTGCGGAGATCGTTGTGTTTAAATTGCAAGTTCTAAGTTTTTTTAAATAAGAAACATTAGTTTTTATTATTAGAAGTTTTTAATTAACTTCACTTGTTAGTGTTAGAATTTTGCAATCAATATTTCACCCACTTCCAGTGTAGCTATCGGACTGAAATTTTGCACACATGTTTTGTTCTCGTTACACTGCACGATAAAAGCCGAACGCTGAAAGATTTTTATTTTTAAATAAAAATTACATGAGACGAGAGATGGAAGGAGCAAAGGGCGACTTTTGCCCAGGAGTGGGATAGTCGATTATACTAAAAAGAAGAATAAAGTACCAAACAGATGAACTAATTTCAACTCGGTTTTTATTATTTTCTTTTAAGTAAAAATAATCACATTCATTCATTTGTTTTTACAGGAACGCGCGGAGGAAGCTCTATAAATTTGAAACATCGGATATACCGAACTCGGCATGAAGACGAAAGAATTTGATAATTTAATCATGTTTCAAGATAGCAATAAGATTTTTTAAATTTATTTATAGCCTTTATTTAACAATCTTCACAATAATTTTACTTAATCTATTCTATTACAATTTGTTTCTATTTAAACATTTGACGCCGGTAACAGAAGATTGTCTTGCTTTGCCCTAGAGCTTTCCGCTGAAGCGGTTCTGCGCTCATCTCATCCAATTAGTACTCGCTGTTCTCATAACGTCATCCTCCCATCTACGACGCTGTCTCCCTTTCTTGTTGTCTTGGGCACCACTCTGTAACGTTCTTAGACCATTTTTCCTTTTTAGTCCGAACCATATGTCCTACCCACCTCCATTTAAGTTTCATAATGGAGTAATGCTTGGTCAATCCCTACATCAGTGGGATGACACTGACAGCTCACTCCACTCACTTCACCCGGTGAGATGGTTACAGAATAGCACGGCTGGTACTGCGCAGACGCAAACCGTTTTGTAGCTGACACAACTATGTTAGGTGTGCTCCTACCGAGTTATGACAGCCTGGTACTTCGAAGGCATAAAGCATTCTTTAGCTGACACAACTATAAGTTAGGTGTGCTCCTAAAGAGTTATGAAAATCTGGTACTTCGAAGGCATAAAGCGTTCTTTAGATGACACAACTATAAGTTAGGTGTGCTCCTAAAGAGTTATGACAACCTGGTACTTCGAAGGCATAACGCGTTTTCTAGCTGACACAATTATGTTAAGTGTGCTCCTACCGAGTTATTACAACCTGGTACTTCGAAGGCATATTTTGCTTATTTTATTTTTCGTGAGTTTCCCAAAAGTTATTCTGCTATTTGGGGCGGAGAAAAATCCAACAAATCAAAGATCTTAAGAATCAGTCCAGCCAAAATGGTGGTGGTGGTGGTTTTATTTCTATAGATTTGTTTTATTTGGTTTAGATTTTTTTCTAACATTGAATAGGATGCCACCTCATTTTAATTTGACATCTTCTTGGTATCTACCTGACGTGTAGGGGACGATGGGGGAATTGCGGACGCGGGGTAAATACGGACTCACATATATCTACTTTATCCCCGCCACCCGCGTCCCGCCGCCGCGATCACGCATTACGTTCCGACATCTTTAGTGTCCTCCAAACATTCCCGACAGGCGGCTGCGCACACGCTTCAAGGTAATTGAATTTTAACATTTTTTGTGATTTTGATGTAATTTTTGATGTTTACTATTTTGAGTGTTATTCAAAAAGATTAAAGTGTCAGTAAAAAGTCATATTTTCTGTCGATTGCGATATTAATGACGAGTAAAAAGTACAATCGTTTGCCTTGATAAATTTTATTAACCTAAAAATTTTGTTATTATACTTTTTCTAACTCGTTTGGGTCAATTGCGGACAAATGGCCTGGGGTAAATACGGACGTCCGTTTTTACCCCATTATTGATCTTAACCAATTTTTTTACGTTATTTTTATATTCCAGATGCCTCGAAAATATATTAGGAAAAAAGAACCAGCCTATACCATAGAAACTTTACAAAAAGCTGTGCAAGAAATTAAAGAAAAGAAGACTCCTTTTCGACAGGTGGCAGAGAAGTATGGCATTCCTAGAGCGACCCTTTTCGATCAAGTGCAAAAAGCCTGTGTTAGTACCATGCCAAAAAGAGGTAAGAAGTCAGTATTTAATGAATCTCAAGAAAAAGAACTGGTTGAATTCATATTAAAATCTTGCAAAGCCTTCTTTGGGATAACTATTCCTACCCTAAGAAAAATAGCATTTGATTTTGCCACTGTTAATAACATACCAAATAACTTCAATAAAGATACCAAAATGGCAGGTATAGATTGGTATTATAATTTTATGGCGAGACACCCCCATATATCACTTCGAAGACCAGAAGCTACTTCAATAAATAGAATCACAGCATTTAATCAAGAAGAAACGGATATATTTTTTGAAAATTTAAAAACACTCATGTTAAAGCACCAATTTAAATCGAATTCAATCTACAATGTTGATGAAACTGGGATTAGTACTGTACAACGAAATTCCAGGATTCTCGCACCAAAAGGATTAAAACAAGTAGGCAAATGTACCAGCGCAAAACGTGGTTCCTTGACAACAGTTATAAATTGTTTCAATGCTGCAGGCACATACGTTCCCCCATTTTTTATATTTAAACGAAAGCGAATGAATGCACTGCTTATGAAGGATAGTAATAGTAACATGGTAGCTTGTGTTTCTGATTCAGGCTGGATAACAGAGTCAATTTTTGTTGATTGGCTTCAACATTTCAAGGCATTTGCAAAACCATCTGCAGATGATCCTATTTTATTAATACTGGACAACCATGAAAGCCACGTTAGTTTGAGAGCTCATGAGTTTTGTCGCAAGAATTTTATTCATGTTTTGACGTTACCACCTCACACATCCCATAGAATGCAACCTTTAGATTTAACTTTCCATGGTCCACTAAAAACGGCATATAACAGAGAATGTGAATCCTTCATGGTCAACCATCCAGGCACCAAAATTACGGCATATGATGTTGTAGGCCTTTATACAAAGGCTTTTAATAGAACCACAAGCACTGAAAAAGCTATGAATGGCTTTAAGTCTGCTGGAATTTGTCCAATGGATCAAGATAAATTCAAAAACACCTTTGAAAGTTTTGGGGATATAGTTACATCAGATTCTCTTCTTGAACAACAGATACAAACAAATACTAACAATCCAAGCCAAAATGAGTCTCAGAATGAATCTCAAGTTGACTGTGATGCTGTCAATGAAAATATTTATAATCTAATAGAACCTCAAGAAATATTTCCCAATATTGACGCAAACTTTGAAGATTTAAATGAAACAATACCTACGTCGGCATTAGTGGGCGATGTTAGTGAAACTGGTGCTAATCAAAGTATAACAAGTCAAACTTGTCCATCTCCCTCAGTACCACTTAGTGATGTAGTGCAAGTACCAACCCTAAAACCATCTCGTACAAAACGATTAGTTAAAAAAAAACATTCCATTATTTTTACCAGCACACCGGAAAAAGAAAACTTAGAGCAAAAAGAACAAAAGAAAATAGAAAGGAAGAGAAAGAACCTAGAACAAGAAAAGACCAAAACTTTAAATAAGAAACCAAAAAATACTAAAGAAAAACGACCAAAAGGCTTAAGAAACTTAAATAATTTTGAATGTGAAAAAGAAAATGATGAATATTTCTGCATTTATTGCCAAGAAAAGTATTGTGACCCACCCACCGAAGATTGGATTATGTGTTCAGAATGTAAGAATTGGGCACATGAGAATTGCAGTGCTGGGTCTTCTTCAAGAGGCTACATTTGTGAACTCTGCAAATGAAATGGAACCTCATCCGTAAATACCCCATGTCGTCCGCAATTAACCCAGCAATAGTCCGTATTTACCCCAAGAGCTAAGGGTAATTACGGACAAGAAGGTTTTTGTTTTTCGTAAAAATTTAATTAATGTTGATTGATCTCATATAATAATTAATGTTGATTTGATAGGTTAACAAATATAGTTTAATAATTAATAAAAAAAGACTGATTATTATTAAAAGTTTGAGTTTTATTTATGATTTCGCTTAAGCGTCCGCAATTCCCCCACCTTCCCCTACGTAGAATCTACACAATGTGTACGTGGAATCTACACGATGTATTCGAGGCGTCTACCTGGAGTGTTCTAGTGTATAAATAAAACAAATATAGACATCAAAAGGATAATTTTATTGTACAAAGCTAGGTTCAAAACATTTTAAATGCTTATTCATAAACCTAAACCGTACATAAAAGCGAGTTACACACCGAAACTATACATTCCTTCTGCAACTTGGATAAGTTTTTTCATACAAATATAGACGCACTGGTGTATTAGACTGCAGAGCGAATTTCGCGTGTATCGATTCACCGATTTCAGTTAGCGAGAAAAGTCGATAATAATTTCGACATTTTTATTGTTTTTATCCAAGAAGTTTACAAAATTTGTTTAGTCAAATATAATACTAGCATAGCATTCAGTGTGTGTTACTAGTGTTACAACCACAAATTATTAGGAAATTTGGAAAGTGTTGACATGTTTTGGTCGCTGACTTTACCTGAAGTAGAAAAATTCACTCAAAAATAGTCTAGGTTTTTTGTATAGGTTGTAGTTTCGGTGTGCGATACATATTTAAGAACTTTTGAAGTTAACAAGCTTAAGTTTACTACTCAAAATAAATTACTACGTGATGGAAAGGTACCGAAAGTATTCATAGTTTATAATATCCCACAGGTATAACGTCTAGCTTGGAAGCTAAAACTTAAATTAACTAATAATAAAAAGTTCCTAACCTAGGAGCCCACTGCCTGCCAAAGGACCATATATTTTAGTCAAAAAAGGAAACTTTTCTACCAATTTGGTAGAAAAATCAAAGTTTAGGAGGCGCAACACCACCAAACAGAAATTGTGTTCTTTTTTAGGTAAAAAAATACTACGTCTTTATATGGAACACTTTGCCCTACAGTAGGAAGTCAAATGCCAACGTAAAACTGAAATTCGGTGACTTACATCCTATTTAAAACTAACGTAGATCCACCTAAGAATCTAGCGTTCTAAATAAATAATTGAAAACAATTTAGATAGTTTACACCACTTTTTGTTGGAACAATACTTTTAATTCTCTTCCCGATAATTTAATTTATATTCTAGTGATATTTTTGAATCGTTCATAAGTCAGGAGTATCTTCACGGTCCTATAAAATTATATTTATCTAATATAGGCCTTCAGATTCAGAGTATCAATGATAATATATTTTCATTATAATATAAGAATCTAGTCGAAATGTTTAAATATAATAAATATTAATACAGGGAAGTTTATTTACTAATTCCGAATGCTCATGCTCTCTTTAACGAAATCTCGAAACCGCTGGTTGACACTTTCCATGAATGACCCAAGGACTGATTTCTACTTTGGCCAGAGGCTAAGCATTGCCATACAACGCGGCAATGCCGCCAGTTTCTTGGGTACATTAGCAGTAAACAGGGATGCGGATGAATTTTTCAACGCTTTATTTTAGTTTATTCGTTTTAGCTAAGTATAGGAAATTTGTTATCTAATCTATCTAATACCTTTAAACGAGCAATTCTTGTATAATATATAATCTGAATCTCGGAAACGGCTCCAACGATTTTCATATAATTTAGTATGCAGAGGGTTTCGAGGGCGATAAATCGATCTAGCTAGGTTTCATTTTTAGAAAATGTCAAACAAAATAAAATCATCCAAATTTTATTTCTAAATTAATTTGAACTACTTAAATAAAAATACACACTCACTCACACTCTTAATTCACTCACATTCACATTTTCTACTCAAGATTACCTTATAATTTCATAATGACGAATTGTCAGAAACCTTCACTTTTTTACACGCTTTATATTAGCTTCACTTGTATGTTTGTTCGTTTGTATGTAACCGACACCTTTGAGCGCGATTTTGACCCACTTTAAACGGTCAGATTTCATTGAAACTTTGTAAACTTGTCGAGGACCGATGACAATTCAAGAATTTAAAAAAAAATTGAGAATAAAAAACAAAAACAAAACACGTTTTTGTAGTTAGCAGAACTAAAAAATAGAAAATAAATAATAGTTTAAAAAACTAAAAAACACGCTTTAAAAACCAAACTAAAAAAGGAGAAAATAATTTAATTCAATTAAAAAGCGTGGGGTGCTTTTTGAGGTATTTTTATAATCAATCAATGTCAAGCACCCCACGCTTTTTAATTGAATTAAATTATTTTCTCCTTTTTTAGTTTGGTTTTTAAAGCGTGTTTTTTAGTTTTTTAAACTATTATTTTTTTTATCCTTTGAAATCCGATAGGGCAATTCGCAAAACGTATTGTAATAATATTACCTATCCTGTTTTAACACCTGGAAATAGACAATGATCATCATCTGCCTAGGATTTTCGGTACTATGTTTACGTCGGCCACTAGTCTAACTAGATGCAGCGCAATATCAGTATTGTACATGGAGCGACTGCCTATCTGACCTCCACAACCCAGTTACTGGGTAACACGATACTGCTTGCCAAGGAATATCGTGTTACCCAGTAACAGTAACTAAGTAAAAGATACCGCTTATTAAGATTGGTTAGCAAACTTTCGGGCTTCTATAACGACTATCAAAGATCCACGAATGACAGCCGGGACCGACAGCTTAACGTGCTTTCCGAGGCACGGAGGGGTCATGGTATGTAAAGATGGTCACCCATCCACGGGCCAACCGCGGCAATCGTAGCTTAACCTGGTCGATGGAGCCATTCACCTGGAGATAGGCACTATCCTACAGAAAAATAAATTAAAAGACAACAGCATTTGTATTAAATTGTCTACCTTAGCCAGAGATGACAAAACAGGCCCATTTTCCTAACTTTGACATTATGAACGATTCAAAAATCGAACCCATTCACTTGCTATCTACTTGAGTAGTTCGCTATCTTCGGACAGAGTCTTCTCTTTGACCAGCGTGTTGAGATGGTCGATAAGGCCTTGTACGGACATCTCGCCGTGCACTTTGTTGTCGCGCGTGCGCACGTTCACTGTACCCGAAGATTTCTCGCGATCGCCGACCACTGGGGAGAAAAATATACTATGTTACTTAAAATTGTTTAATCTTCGGTTAGCCTACGCTGGACTGGCAAGTGATGATACATCTATATCCGATTCCAAGGGATTTCGATCGCGTGAAATTTCTTGTTTTAACATAAAGTATAATCGCGGGCGATGCGGTGCTATCACCTGTGATTATACTGGGTGAAATTGAAAACATGCGACAAACCGAAATGGGAGATTGTACTCATCATTATGAACAACTTTTACTAAGGGACCAAAGATGCAATCGCAAAAAAAAAACAGCTGTTCCCTACATTTTGACGAGTCATGCGAACATAAATGTAGGGAACAGATGTTTTTTTTTCGCGATTGCATCTTTGGTCCCTTAGTAAAAGTTGTTCATAATGATGAGTACAATCTCCCATTTCGGTTTGTCGCATGTTTTCAATTTCAACCTGTACTTCATTTTCTCTTAACGATATTTCTTACTTTTTTTTTCTCTCCTTACTCGTTTACTTCAAGAATTTGGCTATCAAATGAATAAAAATATTTTTTTCATATACGACAGGTAGTTCCAGAGATACCCCTACATACAAACTTACAAACAAACAAATTGTATCTGTTTATTATGTATCTTTATAATATATCATCAGTTCTGTGAGGCATCTCGATGCATTATGAACGGTCGCCCAACCACTGCAATACTTCAGTAAATCTGTACATACTGTCGTATTGTAGTTTTAAGATCTATACAGGTATGCCTCGCAGACTGATGTCGCGTGGTCTTCGTTTTGGCCCCTCACAATGCTTGAAGCACCCGTACTCGTCTTGGTAAGATCGTAGGTATAACAGCAAAATCTCACCTAAGATGTAGTTGAACTGCGCAAGCTGTGCGTTTCGTACTTTCTTGTTCAGCGTGTCGCCGGCGTCCGTGTCCACTTCCGACATGAAACCTGCTGCGAACAGCTTCTCGTTCACCTGAAACAACAGTAAGCATATTAGTGACTGCGACAGCATGTTTTGGTAACATATGTCCTAACTGTGAATAAATATTGGATCGACAGACACCGCCATGTCATAGAATCAGGAATTCTAAGACGTCCATCAACCCGCACTGGGCCTACATGGTGCGCTACGGTACATTCCGTGACAGAGTCCTGCACCCTAATTGCGTAACACACGATTAATTATAATCTGAATCATTTTGAAACAGATTGCTCATCCATTGCTTCATATGTTCGAAAACTGTGTCTGCTCAACAGCGTTAATAACGTAATGAATATTGTTGAAATGTCAAAATAAAATTATGATTGATCGTGAGTTACGCAATTAGGGTGCAGAGTCCTAGCAATGGAAACGTTGCCTTAAGCATAATCAGCCTTTAACGATCCCACAGCTGGGACACAAGCCGAGAGAGGGACTGGGAGAGGGACTTTGGCCATAATCCACCACGCGGGCCCAGTGCAGGTTGGTGTATATCACATGTCTTCGATTTTTTTATTCTAGGATCAAGACATTTTCATTCACCATTTTGAGAGTGGTGTTGATGAAATAATTTAGACAAAATAAAGCGCCTGTCAGGGTTTGAACCCACGACCTACGACACGTAAGTCGGGGCCGTTAGCACTGGGCCGCCACTGGTCAAAGAACATTATAGTCTATTTTATCATCAATCATTATTTTTGTTTGGAAAGCTGTACATTTACCTGCTTGGCATAGTCGTCGAAGTGCGGGCCGACGGGCACGACGCACACCTGGCGTGGACTGAGCCAGAAGGGCCACTTGCCCGCGTACGACTCGCTGAGAATGGCGATCATTCGCTCCACGGAGCCTAAGATGGCGCGGTGGATGATCACTGGACGCTTCTTGTCGCCGCTTTCACTAGAAAATTAAGAGTATAATTATCTATTAAAATGTAAAATCACGCAAAAAGTTAAGAGAGTATGCTTGGATGGTTTGGTCATGTTAACCTTTTGACCGCCAGAGCATAAACGCATCGGCGCACACTGGTTCATTATTGGAGAATTTTGGACATAGAGTCGAAGGCTGTCGAAGGTCAATGGATCGGCGTATAATTTTTTTTACTGGTAGCTGACACTAATACAAATCACTGTTACTGATGAAATTTTTGTGAAATAATGCTTATTTTCTGAGAAAAAAATTGTTCTTTTAATTTTTGTTGGTTAAAATCTACTAATGATACAAAATTAGCAAATTAGGACGTCACATCTTTATCAGATTATACTAATGGCCTCTCTATTTAATATTTGATTATCACTAGTTGAATGTTATTAGCTTTGTTGACAAAGTAAAAAATAAACATTTTTTTAACAAACTTCCGCAGTGCTCCGCGGCAAGTGACTATACCCGAAATTTAGGTAATAACACCCTTGATAATTAACAGCAAGTTTTAGTTTGAATACATTTGAATCCTGCAAGTAAAAAATAAAAATACGTTTTTCTCCATACAAAAATTAAAAGAACAATTTGTTTCTCAGAAAATAAGCATTATTTCACAAAAATGTCATCAGTAACAGTGATTTGTATTAGTGTCAGCTACCAGTAAAAAAAATTATACGCCGATCCATTGACCTTCGACAGCCTTCGACTCTATGTCCAAAATTCTCCAATATTGAACCAGTGTGCGGCGTCTCCCACGCCAAGCCAAAAAATTCGGCGCAAATACCTACAAAAAAGAATAGGGATTCCAAAATTTTATCGATAACCAATTAATCATTGCTTTTCGTCCCCTATTTTTTAAATAAAATATTACTCATAACCAGAGATCGGATATTCGGATGCATATTCACCTAAAGTTGAGATGTTGGCTAACATGGAATGCGCTTTTGTATCGAAAAAGCCTTAATTTAAGTAATTTGTTTTAACTAATACAAAGTATACAAACCACCCCTCCTCCAGTACATACACATATTTGTATCGGGTTAAACATTAATTTTAAATTAATACACATCTGAATAGTTATGCAATCCAAGAATCCCGGAGTTTTTAATAAATATCACAAATAATTTATCAAGCCGCTTCCATACTTTCATAGATAAAAATTATCTTTAGGTAAATATGCATCCGAATATTCGATCTCTGCTCATAACACCATTATTTTATTTAATATGACCCTAAAATGTTGTTTTCTTTTCGGCATTAGCCGACGCTGGCGTGTTGGGCACGTTATCATTTGTTGGCTATACCCGACGGTGGCGGTCAAAAGATTAAATGAAGGGCGGCTAAAAAAAAGGTATTTACAAGGCAGATGTCACTGAAAACGCTGGGAGAGGACGCCCTAAGAGGACATCGTGACCATATAGGTGATGTTCTTCAGAAAAGTCAGGTGTGTAGTACTCGCAACGGGCACGCGTGTATGACCTAATGTATGAACGTTAACGAGACAAAAGGATAATGCAAGGATCCTAGTAGGTGATGTTCCGTAGTTTCTGCATGCGATGGGAGAAAAGCGTAAGTTTATGTATGTATGTAAAATCACGCATGTTATTGGATTTTCTCCATCTGGAAATTCCATCATCATCATAATTTCAGCCGAAAAACGTCCACTGCTGGACATAGGCCTCCCCCAAGCACCGCCATTTCGACCGGTTCTGTGTTTCTCGCATCCAGCGAATTCCTGCGGCCTTCACCAGGTCATCAGTCCATCCTGTGGGAGGCTTTCCAACGCTACGTCTTCCAGTACGCGGTCGCCACTCCAGAAATTCCTTAGTAACTCATTATCTGGATTTGTGCCCGGGTCATGGCAATAGGGTCGCCCCCTATTACATGGATCACATAACATAATTGGCGAAATAACGGTGTACTATATGTATACAGGAAAAGTTTTTATTCAGTGCGCAAACTGTAACCATGAATTCAGCATATCATTCGCAGAAATTCGTCAGTTATGCAAAAAAAAAAAACAGCTGTTCCATACATTTTGACCGCGTAGGTATTGCACTTTTCTATGAAACAGCTGATTTTTTTTGTAAAACCGACGAAAAATTTCTTCGCTGGGGGTCTAGAATGGTATGCTGAATTCATGATTAAAGTTTGCGCACTGAATAAAAACTTTTCCTGTATAGAGAGTGAAGGGCGGGCGTTTTTGGGGACTGTCTTATGTAATTTTGACGTTCAATAAAGGCTGACTCTCAGCCTAGCTTGAATAAAATTACTTTTGATTTTTGATACTTCCTACCTTCTTCTTTTGACAATATAGGCGTGAAGATGAGTTAATTATTGTGATATTTTTCTTACCTGACATAAGTAAGGTTGAATCTCTCTGGCAGCTGGAAATCCAGCTGAATGGTGGCACATTGGTGCGACCTTCGCAGCGCGTCCTGTATGGTGATGTCTATCTTGGGCCCGTAGAACGCGCCGTCGCCCGGGTTCAGTTGCCAGGGCCGACCGAATTTGTTTAGGGAGTCGGCTAAAGCCTGCAAAGAACGAAAAGATATCGATTTATTGGCAATTTTAAGCAAGAAGATATAAAAATTAATAAGAGCTGATCGAGTTATAACAAATACAACGAGTAACATAATTAACGCAAGACCTCATACACCCCAATTAGAGTATTGAGTTATAAGCAACCCAACCAAACCAAAACCACCACCAGTTGACCAAAACTATTTTTTTTAAAGCTAACTGATATTATTAAGAAAAACGTGTCGACCCAAGCAATACTTTATGCATTTAAAATCGAGTCTTATTTCTTCTACAATAAGAATGAATTTTCTTTGGCTAAATCAGTGGTAGGTATGGCAAAATTCATAATAAAAAAATAAAACTTATATTAAAAGTTACTGAAATTGATTCAGTTGTTAATTAGGACTACTTTCAGGTCTTGCGTCTATTCTGTTACACCTTGTATAGTTTATTTGAGTATAATTAAATAGCGACAACTTGAAGTTATACCTTCTCAGCCTGGTCCCAGGTAGCCAGTTCTCCGAGGAACTTCTCGGGCCGCGTGGACAGCTTTAACTGGAACGTGAAGCCGAACGTCGTGTATACGCACTCCAGGAACTCCAGGCAAGCCAGCTGAGAACAAGTAATCGTGTTATTGTTTTTACATTATAACAGCACATAGGAGAGGAAAAAAACCACATTATGATACATAATATTACAGAGAAAAGATATGTTTCCATACTTTTCATGATCTTTTACAGTGAAGATGACTCAAACTCAACTCAAACTCAAAGCATTTATTTCAATTAAACCATTTACAGGCACTTTTGAATTGTCAAAAAGTCGACCAGTTGGAAAGTTGAAGCTAGTTGCCCATTCCAAAACGTAGATCTCTATGGAGAAGAACGGGCAAGAAACTCCATGGACACTCTTTTTAATCAGGTTATGTATTACAAAAACTTGGGAACATTATTCTTGTTGCTTCTATATGTGAGACAATGTAAAAAAAAAAACAATTCTAAATATAAAATTTAAAATTAGCCATGGAAGTTAGGAGATGACCAGTCTCAACCGACGGCGCCCGTTCACGAACTTGACGCGTGGATCAGCACCATCCAGCTCAACCATTTTGTAGGGAACCGAATGATCCAACACACGCGCCACCATCAGCGAGACATTTAAGTGAGCATGACATACTCTCAACTGCCACGCTTTTTCAAGTCAACGTACATCAAAACAATATAATTATTATACGGATGCATGGTACTCACATTTACAAAGTTTAAACAAAATGCTTCTAAATTATACAAAAATAAAGTTTGCAATGTATTTGAGAAATTAATCAAATTTGATTTCCAAAAAGAAAGAAAAATATTTAATATCTTTTGAATTTTTTATAAATAATACTTAATTCAGTCAAAATAAAAACTTATTCGTAATGTCAGAAAATAAAAATAATAGGAACAGAAATGTTCTTAATGTCAGAAAACAAAAAAGGGAAGCATCTCTTCCAAATATGAAAATTTTAAATAGCAAGCCCAGGTGCCTGTGGAGTCGGACCAGCATTAAGCCAAGCATTTTTATCAACAATGTAATCATCTAACTTATAATATGCTTGTCTACATAGTGTGCGTTTAATGCATAATTTAAATTTCTTTTCATTTAGTTCAAGAATATCGGCTGGTATTTTATTATAACATTTTACACAGTACCCCATAAAAGAAGTGTGTACTTTAGACAATCTGAAATGTGGTTGATCTAATTTGTTCCTATTTCTAGTATTAAAATTGTGCCTGTCACTTATCTTACTAAACAGATGTAGATTTTTACGAACGTACATAATGTTTTCAAAGATATATTGACAAGGTACCGTCATGATGTTAATTGTTTTGAACAGTTCCCTAAGAGATTCGCGTCTGCGTAGGTTGTAGGCCCTCTTTTGCAGAATGAAGATCGACTCAATATCCGCAGCACGTCCCCATAGCAAAATACCGTAAGACATGATGCTATGAAAGTAACTAAAATAGACCAGTCTCGCGGTATCCACGTCTATTAATTGACGGATCTTCCAAACAGCGTAAGCGGCAGAACTTAGCCGCCCTGCAAGTGATGTTAAGTGAGGACCCCACTGTAGCCTTGAGTCAAGCGTGATTCCCAGGAAAACCGTCTGTTCGACGAATTCTAGTATCTCCTTATTCAATACAACGTGACATTCACTACTTCTAACATTCGGTAACGTGAATTTTATGCATTTAGTTTTCTTTCCATTTAATACCAAATTATTTACAGTAAACCAATTATGGACCTTAACTATAGCGTTATTTACATCGTCAAGCTCCTGTGCATGTCTCTTAACTTTAAAAATCAGTGATGTGTCATCAGCAAATAACACCATTTGTAGTCGGTTTTTAAGTAAATGAAGTAAATCATTTATATATACTAAAAAGAGGAACGGACCCAATATTGAGCCCTGCGGTACACCCATTTTGACTTTTAAGCCCAAGGAATTCTGGCAAAAATGGCAAAAATAACACTTTTTTTATTTTTATTGGCTCAAATTTCAACAACGCGAATACCGTTCGCTGATGCAGCTAATTGGTCCTCACGTTACAGCTAATAGAGTATGCGGTGAAAGATAAAGAGAGGGGAAGTCGAGTTTGGGGTTCACTGGCAAATAATATCTGTAACTAGCTGTAGGTAATATTTAAGCTACTCAATATGTCGTCTCAACTTGATGTTAACCTATGTATGCTTACTGTATTACATAGACACTAAATATTTTCTATTTTTAATGTCTGTGGCATGTTTTCATGATTATTTATTTGCATCATGTTTTATTCATGCACATGTGGCTTCCCTGGTACCTCATTAACAGCAAAACCGTGTGAAAGTCTATTAACTGCTCCCAAATTGCAATGTTAATTTTTATTCTTTTTATTATTATTATTTTTTTTACAATGTCTGACATATTCTCGTCATTATTTGACATTATACATCAATTTTACTACCTACTATTTATTTTCAGTGATTGTCATCGAAATCATGTCACTTGGTTCAAATAGATTCATTTTATATAGGTAGATTCTTTTACATATTGTGAATGAGAGAACGTTGTAGGCCTTAGAGACTAGATTTGTAGACGTTTTTCTATTCTGTATTTTCATTCCTCTAAGTACCTGGTACTTATTGACTGGCCTGCACTGTCCTCCCATACCTATTATCACTGTAATTTGAAAACATTGTAAAAGCCAATTATTTTTAAAAGAGTAACCGTGGAGTTTCTTGCCGGCTCTTCTCCATAGGAAACGACAAATTGGAACCGTGCATCTAGCTTCTGACGTTTCATAAGTGCCCATGCAGGCTTATGTGAAATAAAATATTTTGATTTTGATTTTGATTCAAATTGGAATTGCTGGTGCTGCTTGAATATTCTTTACCATAAAACTGGCTATTAAAACTGTCTCTGTAAACTGGCTCTTTAAACATCGCAATCCTTAACACATATCAAAGTTTGATTAGGATTTATGTGTAAACGATGTCTTTCAGGTATGAGACGTTTAGTAGTATAACAGTGGCTTCCAAAAGAGATGAACTGGAATTACAAAAACCTGCGTACACTAATACCAGCCTTTGATGAAACAAAATGGTGGGTCACTTTCCTGAAAGAAATTGAACGAAATCTCGTCCCATCAGCTAGGCGCACATACCATCTCCTGCTCGATATGCTGCGGCGTGCAGAATATATGCGCGTCGTCCTGCTGGAAGCGTCGCACGCGCGTGAGGCCCGTGAGCGCGCCGCTGAGCTCGTTGCGGTGCAGCACGCCGAAGTCGGCCAGGCGCAGCGGGAGCTCGCGCCACGAGCGGATACGGTTGTCGAACAGGAGGCTGGGGGGAAGTATAGCGGGATTACTGATTACTGCAAAAACCTTTTATAAAAATAGAAAAGATAAATTCAAAAAACTATGGTCACTCAGTTAAAATAATTAAAATAAAACCGTAACCATAGTAAAGCACGTGGCCAAAATCGGCCGCCATCTTGTTTTTAAATGCATTTTTTCAAATGTTTAATAACCCTGTCACACTTTAGTTTTTATAACGACTATTGAATCAGCACAGAATGCTGGTTTATAAAAGTTTCTGGCTCATGGAAAAATTTCGCCAATTATTCCTAAAAAATTTCCTCATCTTTAACACGGTATGATTTTAGAAACCTTTACAGTCTGTCAAAATGCTACATTCGTGTGATCGTGTCTTGTTAGAACACTATTGTCTAGTTTTATGAAATAATAAATAATAGTTTAAAAAAACACGCTTTAAAAACCAAACTAAAAAAGTAGAAAATAATTTAATTCAATTAAAAAGCGTGGGGTTGCTTCTTGAGGTATTTTTATAATCAATTAATATCAAGCACCTCACGCTTTTTAATTGAAGTAAATTATTTTCTACTTTTTTAGTTTGGTTTTTAAAGCGTGTTTTTTTAGTTTTTTAAACTATTATTTATTTTCAATTTTTTAGTTCTGCTAACTACAAAAGCGTGATTTTTTCAGTTTTTCCTTTTTTTCTATTTTTTTTTTAATTATTGAATTGTCATCGGTCCTCGATTAGTTTACAAAGTTTAAATGAAATCTGACCGTTTAAAGTGGGTCAAAATCGCGCCCTAAGGAGTCGGTTACATACAAACATACAACAAACATACAAGTGAAGCTAATATAAAGCGTGTAAAAATAATACTGTCATCAATTTATAGCAGCAACTTTAAACAAACAACCAAATAGGTTCCTTGAATAATAATCAATTATGTACGAAAAAATGTGTTTTCGAACATAACTTGACGGCTTATGACTCTACAGATTTGCTTCCATGGCAGAAAAAAAAAGGTATTCCTGCGAAACATTTTGTTTGTCTAGCTTTCTATATAACTTTCATAATTTAGACTAGATTGAATTATGTCCGATAGTTATACGTAATTAGTAGCTACTCACCAATGTCCGGGGCAGTTCATGGGCTTGAGTGCGTAGGTTTCCTTCTCGACGTCGAAAGAGAACATGTTCTCAGAGTAGTGCGCCCAGTGGCCTGACGTCTGCCACAGTTTGGCGTTGTACATGTTCGGGGTCACTACCTCTTGGAAGCCGCGGAGTCTGGGGACAAGAGGAGTGATGAAAAATTTAAAACAAAAATTGAAGATGACACTTCTCGTAATAAAAAAAACTAGAAGTACATTGCTTTATTTTATAGAGGTATACGGAACAGGGTGTAAAGGTCACTCAACCTCTATAGTTTGCTATAGAGACTCCATCCAGACGGGTGTTGTGTCTGGTGGGCAACTGCCCGAAGATTGATGTCAGGAAGTTTTATATAAGTAAAGTAGGTTACACAGTAAGCAGAAAAATGTACGGCGTTGAGACCGTACATAATTATCTATACATCTATACAGATAAATAAAATTGGAGTGTAATATTAAAATAACTGTTTTTTACTAAATGCATATGGATGTATACACGGAACATATACCAAAATATTTTTTTTACAGTTTTTGTCTGTCTGTCTGTTTGATCAAGCTAATCTCTGAAACGGCTGGACAGATTTTGAAGGGACTTCCACTAGCAGATAGCTGATGTAATAAGGAGTAACTTAGGCTACTTTTATTTTAGACATTTTATTTATTTTTATTAATATACTAGCTTTTGCTAGCGGCTCCGCCCGAGCGGAACTTTCATCCCCTATTTGACTCCCTTAGGGGTTGAATTTCGTAAAATCCTTCCTTATTCCTTGTCTACATTATAAAGGGAACCTCTGTGCAAAATTTCAGCTTTCTAGGTCCAATGGTTTGGGCTGGGCGTTGATGAGTCAGTCAGTCAGTCAGTCAGGACTTTTCATTTATTTATATAAATAAATAAAAAATTATAAAAAAAATACTATTCCGCGCGGACGAAGTCGCGGGCACAGCTAGTTTTCTAATAAAAATATAAACATAGAGAAATTACCAGTCTATCTGTAAATTGGTTATTTTTTAACTGTAAATTAGAATTAAAGTAGAACAATGCAGTTAAGTTAGCCGCTTTTAACTGGTACATCTTATTTTATGCATTGTAGACAGAATATTATTTTTTTACGAACGTGCACGAGATTTGTTTTAAATATGTATTTAATATTTAATTATTATTCGTTTCACATACCTGTATTGTTCCCTAATAAAGTTGACGAGTGTGTTGTAAATGTGAGCGCCGCGCGGCTGAAAGAAGCACGAGCCGGGCGACATCTCGTGGAAGAAGAATAGCTCTTGTTCCTTTAGGAATAAAGGTCAAAATAATTACAGTTAGCACAATAGACCAATTGTGTGGTTACAAAAGTGGATTAACACTGTCCAAAGATACTGAAGAATAAAACATGAATCAGCTTACATAATATTCCTAATGATGAAGCACTTATGTTCAGTTTTTTTTTTTCGAAAAAAGTTCTATAACGCATAATGCGGTAGGAGTAAACCTACTATAAAATTTAAAAATCGTCTCGTAACGAATATTATAGACAACGCCACGTAACGAATATTATAGACAACGCCACGTAACGAAAAAGCGTTACGACTCCACGCGACTTTTTATTATTTACAAGTTTTTGGGGGTGCTGAACCGAATAGTGAGGTCAAAATTAAATCCAAGATGGCGACTGGGAAAATTTTCAAATTTTTCATCATGGGTGTCGTTTTTTTGGTATTCGACAATCGAAATCTCCGTATCATACATATTTCTGACTCTAATTAATATGTTTCACCGCTTACACTTGCTATTATTAATTGTTTTATCAGGAATTATTTAAGAGATATTATCACATACCCTGCCAATCTTCCTGTGGTCCCTCTTAGCGGCCTCCTCCTGTATATGCTCCCACTCCTTCAGCTGCTTGGGCTCCGGGAACGACACGCCGTACACTCGCTGCAGGCTCTCCGCGTCGGCCTTACCCTCCCAGTATGTGGCGGAGTTCTAGAGGATAAAACTATGTGATTAGGTACAGAGGGTAACATTAAGCAGTACATTCATAAACATTGATTAAAGTTAAGAGTTTTCGGTTGTTTACATGTCAAAAATGTATGCTTAAACAGTCGCTTATCATTTCTTAACTTTGAGAGGGAACAGGGCGTGCGATGCTCCATACAAATGTATTCCCCTTTTTTCTTCCTGAATAATGCATCTAGAGCCCTTTTTTTCATAAAATCAAGGTCTGCTATAAACACGTCCCTGTCATTTTCTTTTTTTCAGCAACTAATTAGTAAAGAAAATATGCCCCTTTAAAAATTACACAAAATGCCCTATTTTTACCGCCGTGTTTAGAGGACTACCAGACAAATACAAGAAAAGTTTTTACATAAAAAAAATGATAGGAACCTAAACATACTCTTTCTTAAAATGTTAATGTATAAAATAATTGAATCGGCTCAGTTTTCGAGGAGAAAAAAGGGGAATACGAAAGGTCGATCATTCAAGTATTACGTAAGCACTACAGGGGAGCGGGGGTCTTTGCTTTGCTTATTTTTGATGACATGAGGGATGTGGGAGTCTGGATGGTGATTACGTCAGCAGTATTAATTTTTTTCTTTTTTGGATTTTCTACAAAATTTAGTCGATTTTGGTTTGAACACATATGGCAACCCTACTTGTCTATGAATAGCTCGAAGAATACGATTTCGATATTTACACCTTGTATATGCTAGTTGCGTGGTAAACACTGTTAGCGCGATGCAGGATTTTGCGTGACATCAGTTTGATGCGTACTTCGCATGTGGCAATGTCTACAAGATCAACAAGGCACTGTTATAAAAATAATCCCCGACCGACCCTTGCTCGTTGAAGCGCCAGCCCGCGCCGCAGCTGAGCCAGTAGCTTCAAATTCCCCGATCAATAATAATGCCAATATTTTGATCCAGCCTGTCCCCAATGATAGCTGTCCCCCTATCAGTGACGCCCTGAGCCGAGGCCCGTACCCCACAGGGGGTGCCCTCAGCGTGCGGTCGCTTAGTTTATAAATTTTGGTTTGTAAGCCCTGGCTGGAGGCGTTAAGATTAAATTCTTAATGGCAGCCCCAGGAAAGCCCGGTTGAGCAGTCACGGCCTCTCAAGGCCAACTGCGAGATGCCCAACAAAAAAAAAAAATATATAAAAAAAATAAGAAATCAACATACCTTAGTAACCTTTAACGCCTTAACCTTCCCCGTATGCCTAACATGGGGTCCCCTACACAAGTCAATGAGTGGGCCACATCTATACACCGTGGTTTTGGGCGTGTTGACCTTCTCGTTCAGAATGCGCACTTTGAACGGGTTGTAGTCAAACATCTCCAGTAATTGTTCTTTGGTTAGCTCTAGGCGTTCAAACGGCTGCTTTTCTTTTGCTATTTTCTTTACTAGGCCTTCCAGAACGTGGAAGTCTGTTGATGAAATCTGTTGAAGAATTAAAAGTAAAAACCGTTAATTTTGACATTCAAATTACAGTATGGAGATAGCGCTGGCTCCAAACTAGGCATAACCTGTATCTTGGACACCATTAAACAACATTTAGGTATTTTTTTAAATATACAGTGGTTTGTGAATAAAGTTGAATTATAACAATTTTTTAAATGCGGGCGCCGTTAAGTTTATTTTCAGGGACCCGGTGCATCTACAGCTCCACGAAGTGAGCTCGATCGTTTTTTTCACTTCACTTTGGATATTTTACGCTATCGTTTGTCCATTCATACAAGGAGTAACTTTGTCGACTTATACAGGCAAGCTAACAATTAAGAGAACGTAGGATGCAAGAGCGAGCTCAATAACTTTTGCATCTCGCCTCAAATGGGATAGGTTTTACTTTGTCCATACATACTGAAAGAGAACTAACTGTGTAGATTTATATAAAGAAGCTTAAGAATAAGGATCTCTTGCATCCTACTCGAGGATGCAAGAGAGAACCAAGCAAGCTCGATAATGTTACCATCCCACCCAGAGTCGATTAGATTTTCGGAAATAGGAGTTCGGTACTTTGTTGACTAAATGCACAAAAGCTTTAGAATCGAGAGAATGCAAGAGCGAGACTAGCTAGCTCGATTCAGGATGTCGCCTCGAATAGGTTGAGTTCCCTATTATTCTGTTAGGTGTTTTCGAAAAAAAAAAAAAAGTTATGAAAATATAGGTCTAAGGCTATATTTTATTTTGAATCTAGGGAGGTGCAAGTGCAGTCTCTTGCATCCTAGACCTGGCGCCCATGTGGTAATGTATCTAAAACTTATTCTGCAATTTATTTTGTGTATGCAGTTCTGATTTATTGAGCGAATTGAGTCACAAAATTGATAGATCCAGACGGTCGGCTCCATACAACAAGTGAAAACGCACACACACACACGGACACGCTTCACGTACAGTGAGTGCAAGCGCACTCGCGACTGGCATTTGTTTGAGATCGTCGCACGTACGAGACTGTGTGCATGCGACTGTTTTCATTGTATGGAGCCGACTTTCTGTACTATTCTGTGATAGAGTTGATATGGCACAACGGATTAGCTCCATTAAAAGGCTGGCCACAATCTTGTCATTCACATGTCAACTTTGTTATGCTTAATGGCAATTTAGCGACAATGATCAGCAGATAAAAGTAACAAGTTGATAATATGATAAATAGTAATGGCGGTTTTGAAATGGCACGCATTATTTTAGCATAATTATAAATTAATAGCTGGTGACCGCGACCTCGTCTGTTAATACCAATATTCAGGATGATGAGTAAGTAGCCTATATTCTGCTCCAAGTACCAGGCTACCTATCTGTCAAGTTTCATAAGTATACGTCGGCAAGGACGCAAAAATGTCGTGGTGGGATTTATTCGCGCACTCGATTTTCAACGCAATTCTCAGCGCAGAGATTTGAAAATAGAACTGTGTGTTCTCGACGGGCTGGTATGCACTCTGTTCGATTCTCTACGCTCGGTTCAATACCGAGAGTTGACAATAAGGTGCCCGATAAAATTCCGCCGTGATATATGTATGTCTGTGCAAACGTCGACTTACGATCGGTTCTGTAGTTTAGGAGTGAAAATGTAACAGTTACTTTCGCATTTTTTTTAATAGTAAAAAAACACACGGTTTAAAAACCAAACTAATAAAGCAGAAAATAATTTCTAAAAAGCGTGGGACGCTTTTTGAGGTATTTTTATAATCAACTAGCTGACCCGACAGACGTTGTCCTGTCTTACCTATGAATATTGAGTTCACATTATAAATAAAAAATTGGGGTGGACCACCCCCCTTAACATTAGGGTATGAAAAATAGATGTTGGCCGATTCTCAGACCTACCCGATAAGCACACGAAATTTTATCAAAATCGGTTCAGCCGTTTCGGAGGAGTACGGGAACGAACATTGTGACACGAGAATTTTATATATAAGATTAATATCAAGCACCCCAAGCATTTTTAAATTACTTTCTGCTTTTTAGTTTGTTTTTTTTTTTTAAAGCTTGTTTTTTATATTTGTTTAATTTATTATTTATTTTCTTTTTTACTTCTGCTAATTACAAAAGCGTCATATTTGTTTTTTTTTGTTTTTAATTATTGAATTGTCATCGGTCCTCGATAAGTCTACAAAGTTTAAATTAAATCTGACCGTTTGAAGTGGTGGTGGTGGTTTGTTTGTTTGTAACCGACTGGTTACAAACAAACAAACATACAGGTGAAGCTAATAGTAGCGTGTTAATAATAATAATGATAAACAATCAATTCTTACCCCCTTTTCCGGATAATACATGTCGTAATAGAAGCCTTCTTCAATCGGAGGACCGTAGCATAGACAGCCTCCGTATACCTGATAATAAATAACATTAGAGAATATTAATAAACTGTATTGTATTCTTATATGTATAAAAGCGTGAAAAAATCTTTCATAAGTGACTTGGAGTGAAACTGCACTATCTGTAGCAGAACAGAGGGGCAATTGCTTTAATTTTGACCGTTCAACAACATTCATTGTGTTATTTACGTTGTTGAGCAATAACATTTTTGGAACACTGAAGCAATGAATTAGCTATATCCTTCAAAATGATTCAGATTCTGATTGATATTGTATTACGCAATTGGGGTACAGGACCCTTATTTTTAATGATTGCATGCAATAATATAAATATCCGCTGATAAAGATCTTGACTATTTTATTAACAGCTGATATCAATCATCAGGCATATTCAGAATGATAACTTTTGTTTTTTTTTTGCATAATTTTCGACATAGTAAATAATTCTTCAAAACAAAATTATCATACATATTTACTAAATACGCTGGGACTTTTCAAACTTGCAAAAACTGTACACAGCTAATAAAATTTCCTATCAAAGCCCAAAACAAAAGGCAATCTCAAAACTCACCCTCTCCATAGCTTCTCCCAACATATGCGCAGAAGAATGCCAGAAGACCGCCTGAGCATCCGTATTGTCCCACCTCAGGAGTTCCAGCTTACAGTCACCTTCCAGCGGCCTGTCCAGGTCCCATAGCTCATTGTTCACCCGTGCAATGATGGTGGAATCGGCCAGTCCCTGGCTGTGATGGAGGACAGTCATCATGAGGGTCGGATGTGGAATAGCAGGGTGGAACTGGAGTGGCTTTTGACTGGGAATTTTTCAAAGCTGGGTTTGGCTTGGTTCAGCCAAAAGCCGAGTATTTTTAACCAATGTCAAAAAAGGAGGAGGATATGCATTGAACAAACATTTTTTCTTTATGCAGTGATTTGACAATATTATATGGTAGTAAGGTTGTTAATAAATGCTCATGAATAAATAGTATGCTTTGGTAATGTCTACCAAGATTATAATTACCCTACATAACAAGCATTTTTAATAAATAATTGTATCATAAACACCAAATAAGCACAGTTTAAAATTATGTATAATAAAGAAACATGCTGCACATAGTGCACACATAGCCAGATACATTGTTTTTAAGCATGCTTCAAATAATTATATTACCCTCATACATTTTTTATTAAATGCTTGCTTATGGTGCCTTCCATTACTTTAATATTTCATACAAATACATGGATATTTTAATATCATACAAAACATCAAATTCTCAACATTGACCATGCTTTAAGTTTAGGCGGTATAGACATTAACCAGGTAAAGCCATCTCAACAGTCCACCCTTAATTAAGGTACTTACTATTCTCTCCACCACTCGCTTGTGTGCAGGTAAATAAGTAATTAGTTATTATATACATTGGTCTAGCAATATTAAAAATAATAATATTTGAAACCTTGTCGCTGAGATATCTTCTTAACCAAAGCTTATGATCTATTATTAATTATATCGTCCACAAGCGCCCAATACCTCCTATCTGACTCCGGGTGGATTTTACATAGTAGAGGATCCCAAGTAAGAACGACCTTCACCAATTTGATAACCAGGTCAAAATTTTATTTTAACAATATTATTTTTTATAATTTTTATTAAAATATAATTTTCACCTGGTTATCAAATTGGTGAAGGTCGTTCTTACTTGGGATCCTCTACTATGTAAAATCCACCCGGAGTCAGATAGGAGGTATTGGGCGCTTGTGGACGATATGCCTGTAATCCCAAAGGGTTAGGCAGTGGTGTACCGATAGTACACCTACATCTCACCAGTTTTGTTTAAGGCCCATATGATAGAGAGCGAGTCTTTTGCCATCAACCGGTCACAAATCAAGACTCCGGGCTGGTACCGTGAAATTCCTGATGGAAAAACCTAATCCCCAAACGCTTTGCCCGGCTTGGGAATTAAACCCACAGAGCGTACTCATACGCAGAGTAGCAGATGCAGAAATTTTAAGTTTGGTAAAAGATAATACAGAAACAAGGCATAAGAAGTCCTTTTCAGAATGCTTAATTTTATTGAGTTTTTAACATCAGGAAAATAATATTAGATGTATCCTTTTAGTGTTAGAATGTATTGTATTATATTTCCATGCAACTACCACCAAGTTGATTTTAAGTTTGGGGACTTTCTTTTATGGTGACTATTTCACTTTCTACTAAAATAACTCCTTGTCTAGATTCTGTAGAATATCAATCTTATCAAGTTTTCAATATCAATAAAGGAAGTCAACAGCAAGTTTGATTGGAATTCACAATATCATAAGGAAAATTCTAATACAAAGTAGCGTGAATGCATGACTCACTTCCTGAGTTAGCATGATGAAATAGAGACAAACTATTGCAATAGAATACTTGGCAATTAAGCCCATTACAACAAAAGTGCAGTTGCTTGCACAACCAATATGACCACGAACAATTTTTTTAAATTGTAAATTGACCCGGAATGTTTGCCCACATACTTGTGCCATTGTGCTTACTAGCAACAAGTTCTGAGTTGAGCTGCATGATTACTGATAAATGCGTATACAGGTCTACTCAATCTTTGTGCTTCTTTTCTCAAAAGACCATTTCAGACACCAATCCACATGGTCTTCACATGATCTGACCAAGATTTTGTCTGGACTTTAAAAGAGACAGTGACCTCAGAGTTTGTTTCGGCCTTTCTTCTCAGAGTAGTCAGACAGGACACGCCAACCTCATCTAGTTTTAAAAATGTGACTGATGTGTAAAAGTGTTTGTACAAACCTACTTACAGAAATAAAATCATTTATCATTTGCAATAGGCTTTGCAGAAGTTTAAAATCAAGACTTTGCAAGCTTGTTCATCATTAATTATAATATCTCGAGGACATGTACTTAATTTTAAATTATGTATTTAATACAATATTAATTGTCAGTAGTAAAATAATACAAAATATTTGTATAACTCACCTAATTCCCTTAGCAACATCATACGGACTAGTTTTCCATGCTTTCGCTTCTACAGTTTTGCCATCGGGCAGCGTAACCACTATGCTCAAGTCTGGTTTACTTGCAATTTCTTCCGTGTACTGGATTTTGAACTTATCCCAGAGATCGATTCGTTTCTGGATGAATTCTGGCCATGGGTTTAGTTCGGCAGCTCCTCCGGAACCTTCATCAGGTTTTTTCTTTTTTTCCTTCATAGCTTTGGTCTTTGACTGTAAAAGAGAATTTCTAAGTCAGGTATGAATTATACGGAACTATTTGTATTGAGATTTTTTTACATATAATTGGTCATCATTAAGACATACAAAATACTAAAAGAACTAGCACGATGCAGTGCCCAGCCTGCAAGACCTTTACACACTGAATGCCAACAAACATATTAATGTGGGCGTTCTCTTAAGTTATGGGAAAATTCTTCAAAGAAAAAGAGTTTTAAGTAATGCTTGCCTAACCAAGTTATAACAGCATGGAATAGACTCCCAGAATATGTTGTGATGGCTCCCACACTGAACTGGTTCAAGAATCGACTGGACAGGTGAAATATCTCCCAAGTTTTTTGACACATTTGCATCAAATAATTAGCTGCTATTCAAAATCAAAATATTTTATTTCACATAAGCCTGCATGGGCACTTATGAAACGTCAGAAGCTAGGTGCACGGTTCCAATTTGTCGTTTCCTATGGAGAAGAGCCGGCAAGAAACTCCACGGTTATTCTTTTAAAAATAATTTGCTTTTACAACGTTTTCAAATTACAGTGATAATAGGTATGGTATTAACATATTTAACCAAATAATAATATTAATAATCATTTCTTTTGCTGGGATACTTCTTTAAATAGCCCAATCAAAAGTATGGTGGCCAAGTGAAAGGGATTATGACAATAATACTTCACTATTGGTATTTGTGAAGAGGTCTAGTAATTAATAACAGGGAGATAAGATTTGTGTGATAGTGGGATTTATTATTTTCATTAACAATGACACATTATTGTAGGCACCTTATTCTGATAAATGATTTAATAACAATGTAATACAAGGACACCTACTCTTATCAATATTGTTTGCGGAAATTACGTAAAATCGAATTAATTACACAGGTGTGTCAGTCAAGTTACTTTCACGTTCATAACCTATTGTATACTTTATAATACGTTTTATATGACCTAGGTCCCCTAAATACACAAATCACAGTCATTAAATTAGGTTACAAGTTTTTATAGACAAAAATATCAAGAAATATCAATGGCTAGGATACAGAAAATAAGAAATATATGCAAAGGAAACCGCATGATATCATTCCAGCAAAAAAACGCTGATGAAAGTCCTACAGACCCATGTGGCATATGCGTAGTCCTTGCAGCGGACCACACAGCCTCCACGGATGCCAATAAACTTTATCATGACTTACATAACGTACATAAATACTTTCTCAAACTAATTTATAATGTATAAAACCCTGCCTTTGCGTCAATGTTTAGTTTTGGGATTTCTTCAGCCACAGTGTCACCCATTGCAGAACGTGTATGTTTCGAATTTGACAGCCGAACTAGTGATGTTGCAAACATGCAAACGCAAAGAAAAGAATCCATTTTGTGTTCCGTTTCACGTTATATTCCGTCCAATTATTTTTTACAAAACTAATTTATTTTTGCCTGGACTGTTTTAGTGCAGCATAATCTGTGTAAATATTTCCATTTTGCTTGATGATAGGTTTGTTTGATAAGGTAGCCTTAGCCACTAAGGAGTTCAATGCCTGTGAATGATAGAGGCAACCAGAAGCTACAGTTTATCAGCTGAATGCTACGATTTTTATTACAGGCGCCAGATTTTGGTGGTTCCTCTCTAATCGACGAAATTAAAATCGTTGATTTAATTTCATCGTTATCGTCTTGATTTTAAATGAAGTAGGTACATTTCTAAAAGCTTCTGCTTTCGGAATTTTTTCAATCATAATTTCAGATGGCAGTTTAGCGTCGTTAGATGCACTTCACCGAGGCAGAATCGAAAAAGTTTAAGTACCTAACTAGGTTAAATGGTCTACTGTCACTTAATTAATTTTTATAAATGCCGAACGAAGCAGAGCTGAAAGATACTAATACCACAAATACGATCCTACCGACCATTACCGCCTCATTGAATAATCGAAGGAGTACCAAAGTATTTTATTATCACCAACCCTGAGCACAGCCCTCAAATTATATCCTGACCCTGTCACAAAATGACAATTTTGAATAAAACAAAATTCAAAAATATATAAATAAATATTTTAATTTTCTAGTGTAATCCGGAATTGGAATTTAAAATGTGTGCGCAGAAAACTCGTCCGATAGACGCTTTTCAGCGCATCATGACGTCGTTCAAGCATTTCGAAAATAAGTTGGACAAGTTACAGGAAGATGTGAAATATCATGGACAGACCCTTTCAGAACTTCGTACTATGGTAACAAATCTTTCAGGTGGGACAATACATTCTTCTGACAGCAAGGCTGAAGATAATAGGCGTGCTCCAATCAAAACAAAGGCGATTCAAAACGAGGGCGCATATTTGGGGGACTCTAAAATAAAAAGGAAGAGTTCTGTTCAGCCCTTGCCCCCAGCGATAAAGGTGAAAAGTTACATAAGTCAAAAATCTAAGGTCTCTCCTCAAACTTCGCCTTTTCAAGTTCACGGTAAAAAAATGGAATCAGGTCCCAAAGGCATAAGTCCGAAGCATGCCCAAAGACACAGAAAAGCGGACGCCCAGAGAAAAACAAATACACTGCGGAACCAAAAAATGTCAGAACAGAAACGAGGTAGACCACCAAAGTAGGGTTTGTGCTAGAAAATTGAAAGTTTTCGTAGTTTGGTATGGTTTTCATGTCAATTTTTGTAAAGTAACTAGACAAACGGGAATTTATCTACAGGAAATAAAACAATACGTAATACTTAAATGTTCATTTAGTTATTTATTCAATTTTCAACGTACAATTGGTATACTTCAGACTAGAATAAACTGGTACCTAACAATCACAGCTAGTTTATAGCTATCAGCCCCAAAATAAAGTGAGAGTATGTAGGAATGCCACAGTAATCTACTTATGTTTTGCACACACAATCAGCCAATAGTGTTCCCACTGCTGGGTCACAAGCTTCCTCTCTGTGAGACGGAGTGGGCCATAATCCACCACGCGGGCTCAGTGTGGGTTGGTGTATGACACAATCATGTTTTTGAATTTTGGGTTCTAGGACATGCCGGTTTCTTCACGATATTTTCCTTCACCGTTTTGAGATAGTAGAGGATCCCAAGTAAGAACGACCTTCACCAATTTGATATCCTGGCGAAAATTATATTTTAAACAAAAAAATATGTTTGTCAACGTTTACCAATAGGGTTGTCGAAAAAAATGTTCATGGCTATTAATAATTAAAATTATAAAAAATAATCATTATTTTTAAATTTGACTGTCGTGGCTGCCAAACGACTCATAGTCTAATCGAAAGTATACAACATTCGTTACAAGCAGTTGATCGGTAGCTTACCTTTCTCTGTTCCCTATTACCTGGTAGCCGCGTACAAACAGGTAAATATATTGATATTAGTAATTGCGCTCATCTACTTACCACGATGAATATAATAATATTAAAATGTAGGTAATTTTATTGCGAGTAGAGTAGTATAGGGTTGCTCGTATAAATGTATAATAAAATATGTTTTTGAACGTGTACTAATAGGGTTGTCGTAAAAAAATGTTCATGGGTATATTTTTACGACAACCCTATTATTAGTACACGTTCAAAAACATATTTTATTTGTTAAAATATAATTATCACTTGGTTATCAAATTGGTGGAGGTCGTTCTTACTTGGGATCATAGACTAAGAGCAGTGGTGATGAAGTTAAACACACAAAGTTAAATGCCTACCTGAGTCCGAACTCACGTCGCACGTCGGGGCCGATACCATACTGCTCTTTGCAAATTTCTATGTAAATCAACTAAACTAAGTATCTAAATACCTACTAGGCATTAAATTGTATTTTTATTTATTTATTGAATTAATACAATACTAAGTACCTATCTATACTAATTTGCATAGGTGCAAACGTGAAGTCGCCATCCAAAATGAGGGTAGCAGCCAGTGACAGCGCCATTAACGCAAGACCTTTATCATTTGCACTTTTGACGCCCTCTTGTGTCGAGTCATTCTGAAACAAAGGATAATTCCATGAGATTGTATAGGCAAGAGGTCATTTCTCCACACAGTAAGGGACCAGGAACTTTCAGGCTGCGGGCTATCGAAGCTCAGGGCTCGTTTATATAGAGGGTGAAATTAAGTAGCTAATGAAACTCATGATAAAGCAAAATAAAATTGATGATTTTCTTCAGGTCAACGACGGCAAGTAGTTTAGTTAGGTGAGACTTGAAATAAAGAAATCATACTTTTAGATATAACTTTTAAGGTGTAACAGAATAGACGCAAGACCTGAAAGTACTTTGTTCCTAATTGACTACTGAATGGATTTCAGTAACTTTTAATATAAGTTTTTTTTTAATTAATATGTATTTTTCAATACCTACCACCGATTGAAAGAAAATTAAATCTTATTCCATAAGATGTAACACTGAATTTTAAATGCATAAAGCAATGCTTGGGTCGACACGTTTTTCTTAATAATATCAGTCAGTTTAAAAAAAATAGTTTTGGTCATCGTATTATGCATTTAACTCAATACTCTAATTGGGGTGTATGATGTCTTGCGTTAATTATGTTACTCGTTGCATATACCCATGAAGTCTGTGGAGGTTTTATCAGCCTACCTGCTTTGAGAAGAAAGGCCGAAACAAACTCAAAGGTTACACACAGTCCAGATAATAATCTGGGTTAGATCATGTGAAGACTATTTAGATTGATGTCTGAAATTGTCTTTTGTGCAAAAAACCGTACAGATTGAGTAGACCTATGCTGTAAGTTGAGCTGCGATTACCCTGCAGCATTATTATCAGTTCAACTCAGAACTTCCGGAGCTCAATGACACGACTACCTAACAAAACCAAAGAAAGAGCATTTGGGTGAAACGTCACAATATTACAGCTTCCTGACACTTAGCCGGATCCCTTCTGCAATGGATTTTTTTTACTCACAGTTTATGCACAACGATCTCTCCGACCGCGATGGTTACGGAGACCGCGACGCCATACAGCATGAGGATCAGGACAGGGCGCATGTCCATCAGACCCACGCTGCTGAATGAGGACATCTTGGTGATGCAGTGTGGTTTGGAGACTAGGAAACGTTTGCGGATCGCTGATTGGATACCGGACTCTCGGATTTGCTTGTGGCTGTAAAGTATCGGTTAATTACCTACTTGAAGATTTGAGGACCACATAATAATATGACAGTTTTGTTTACCATAGAAGTTTAAAATACCTAACAGATACTTTAAAAAAAGTTGGAGTAATGATGGCTTTAATTATTATTTTTCATTTTTATTAAGGATGCGCTAAGACAGCCCTCGAAATTCAATACGTTTTTTCCAAATTGCAGCAGGCTTAGCATGAGGTTTTCTATTTCTACTCTACTGTAGAATAGAAATTGCTTGTCTACATTTCTCGGTGAAAAACTATCAACTATCTATACGGAAACGTAATTTTTGTCTAGTCTTCTGTCGACAAAACGGTTGTCTACGGTTCTCGTGCCAAGCTTGCTGGTCAGTGTTAGGTTGTTTGTGAAGTAATTAAAAAATTATTCAATTTCATGAAAAAGCCATTTAGTATGACATGCACTCTCGCTCCGTACCATGGTTTGGACCAGGGCCGGTCGCGAGAGATCGCCGCCGCCGATTGCCTCCACGAGGACATATTTGTTACGGTCAAAGATTCATATTTTAGAAGAAAGATGTTTTTTTTCGTGCTATCTTAGCAGGATCCGCTTTACGCCTTTACGAACTTATATTCAAATCGTACTTAAGTGTTTGAAACCACAGTGATGTCCAAAATCTATCCAGTAACATCAAATTCGAAATAACAACCTTTGGGTTCTCCTGCTGGGTAAAAAACGCGTGTGAAACATTTAAAGCAATGATTTTTTATACGGAAATGTTCTCAGATAGCAAAATATACAAAGCACAAACTAACACAACTCTAATCAGTTCCAAATAAGGGGATCCCTTCCTGACAGGAGTGAAAGAATCGAAAGTCACGAGGTAGTCCACTGTTGCGATGTCGCACTTCTCACTCTCTAGGAATGTGGCTTCGATCTGACGGTACACTGGCTCCGCCACGGAATGGAGGGCGAACAGACCCTGGGAAGGAAGATCTGGTTAACTATTTCGTACATAATCTTGCATGAACTGGATGGGATGAACTGGACTCCTTAAAGGATTGGCCCACATCAATTTTACAATGTTTGTAGGTATATACATATGTGAGCACCATGTAGGTATCTATCATTAATTATCTATCAATAATTAATTTATCTGTCATTGCTTCATTTTTGGTTATTGTTACATATTGTCGTATGGTAATTTTATTCTAGGTTCATGGAGTATAATTTAATGGACGTAAAATATTGTAAAACATTTTAATAGAATAACGGTGGAGTTTCTTGCCCATTATTCTCCATACGAAACTACCTTATGGAAGGGGCGACTAGAATCGGTTCTATTTTAATGTAAATGACGATGCTCAAAAGTGTATTTTGTGCAAATACAAATAAATGATATAACAAATAAATGATTTAACTCTGACTCTGATCGCAGTAGAGCGGGAAAACGGGAAGAGGCAAAGGACGCCTTTGCCCTGCAGTCAACACAGGCTTATATTAATATCTTGCCCAAAAAGTATATTTTCGTGGCATTTTACTATTTACCTATGGATATTGTTGCGGTTTTAGGAAAACGAAACTTTGAAGCAAGATTTTGGAAGTAGTAATTTAGTACGACAATCATTAGGTTCAAAGATGGTGATGATGATATTCATGGAAGGATGAGAAGGGAAATAGCTACCTTACGGATTCTTTCAACACCATCGGCAAGGCTGTAAAGTTTTGCTTTTCCATTTTCCGGAAAGACTCGATCCCGTACTGAAATGTGCAGGGGTTCCTTACTTTGATTCTGGAAATAATATAACTCATCAAACCGTCTTTCTTATCGACTACGTGCAAATTGAACAGGATGGATATGTAATACAAAAGATCCACATACAAAAACGAAATGATTATAATCGACATCGTTGGCTGCGAGCGTGATCTTGGCCCCGGCGAGCTGCGGCAGGCTGCGGATGGAGTCGGACGGCGCCTGCAGCAGCACCACGATGTTGGCCGAGTACGCCGCGTATAGCGCCATCAGCGCCGTGAACAGCACGAATACCATCATGCGACCTGCACATTGTGACACATTAACATAGCTTAAGCCGCGTGCAGCGAGTACAGTACGAACACCGTAATGCGACATACAGGATATAATTTTAACCAGTGCGCAAACTGTAACCATGAATTCAGCATATCATTCTAAGCCTGCTAGCATAGAAATTTTTCGTCGGTTATAAAAAATAATTATCAGCTGTTCCATACATTTTGACCGCGTAGGTTACACTTTTCTATGAAACAGCTGATTTTTTTTGTATACTCGACGAAAAAATTGTACGGTACACCCCCGTCTAGAATGATATGCTGAATTCATGGTTACAGTTAGCGCACTGGTTAAAATTTTATCCTGTATACATTATGAAACACCAACCCAGTAGGCACCGCATCAGTGGCGAGGGGAGGTATTATGGCTAGGGTAAGCCGTTCCAAAAAATCACTAACCGCGTGATGTAGGCTTAAAGTTTCTTCAGAAGATAAGGCCCCACTTTCAGTGGTACCGAGAAGGAATCAGAGAATTTTATACAGAAGATTTGCTTTCCTCTGCGAGCAGGCGTTTTTTCAGTAATATGTAGGTACAACACATCGGATCAGTCGGAGGTGGGATTTTTTAAAGGTAACCGTTGGCAATCGGCTTGTTTCGACCCGTCGCCACTGCACCGCATACAACGCCACCAGCGCCGTGCTCAGACGAGAAGGAGGAATGTGAAGATATGAAGTGTGTAAATAATACCTGGTGCTCTTCTGGGTTCTATATAACATCCTTGTTGAGTGACGGCGCTCATCGTCAGCAGCAAAGCATCACATATTCCTCCATCCAGCTGCTGTTGTGTACCAGCCTAAAACACAAGCACGTTTTTCATTGGTGCATCATGGAACAAGAAACACTGGGTTCAAAGAGCTTTCAGATGACGATAGTCGAATTCAGCAGCTACTCAACAATGATATTATATAATATAATAATATAGGATAGCCAGACATTACTTGCTGAGCTGAGATGGTACCTATCATTATGTGAATGGGATCTCTTGAGATGCTGTTTAAAAAAAAAAGAATATATACAAAATCAAAAAACCCGACTGCTTAAAAAGTAAACTTTAATAAAAAAAGATGGAAACAAGAAACTTGTTTTAAAAGGATGACTATTAGACTGAATACTACCTACTTAAGCAATCTCATGCAGTCGGAAGTATCTTCTTAATTGCACCTTTATTGCCTCCGACTACATGAGATAACATAGCGCACTCTATATTATCTTTATATATCACCATTATATTGTACCTACCTATATTAAACAAATGGATAAATGACTTATAACTTATACATATATACCTACATACAAACACTCGAAAAACATAACCCTCTTTCTGGCGTAGTCGGGTAAAAAGAACACATCTATTACCTAAGTTGATAGCTAGGCTGGTGTCTTATAGAGGGTGGCATATATCGACGCACAACCTTTTACCATAAATTCAGTCCAATGATTTAAAAAAAAAATAGCTGTTCCATACACTTAGACCGCTTAGGTATTGCACTTTCCTTTGAAACAGCAGATTTTTATTTTGATAACCGACGAAAATTTTCTACGCTAGGGATCTAGAATCATGTGCTAAATTCATGGTTACAGTTTTTCCGTGTGTCCGTATAGTAAAACAAGACAGCTTTCAATTTTGCTTTCAGACTAGACCGACAGAATTTCAGTTGAAATCGGTTTATTATATCGGGCTGTAAACAGAACTCTCAATAACCACTAACCTTCGTTAGCACAAGTTCCACCTTGCTGGCTAGGAATATTGTAACAGTGGCAATAGCAGTGCACACGGCTATCGTAACCCATACTCTGGTGGAGAAGGGGAGGTAGAAGACGTTGGCCACATAGGCCAGGGGAGGCTGGCGGTAGATAAAGAGCATCCGCATAGGAGCCACAAGGTCTGTGTAGGTCACCACGTCGTATCGGTCGCGGAATATCACGCAATTTGTGCCTGTGGAGCAAGACTTACTGGTAAGTGGGGCAGGAAATGTGAAACATAACATAACAATACGCCTTCTCACGCTTTCATAATTCTAAAGATCATTATCCTCTATAATCTTAAAAAATAGGATAGTGATCATTTGAAGTAGGTACCTATTTAATCAATTGATAATTAATCTTCAAGGAGGTCTTGATTCAGAAAACCCATTTCAATAACTACTATTCGGACACCAAGTTGTAGACTGACAATACTTTTCACAGTATTAAGTCTTATGGCGTTCTGCTGTGGGGATCGACAGCTGACGTAAATTAAATTTTCATTTTACAAAAGAGGGCAATCCGCGCAATCTATAAAATGGAGCTTCGCGAGCCTCTTAAAAACCAATTCAACGAAATTGATAAACTAACTCTGCCTTCTCTTTATATCCTAGAAAATATCTTGTATGTTCGCAAAAACTTAGGTCTTTTAAAAAAAGATGCGATTTCCATAATCTAAATAGACGTAGTAAAGATGAAATTGTGCTTCCAAAATTTAGATTAACTAAAACTAGTAAGTCATTTCTAATAAGCAATATCCACTTCGTATAACAAGTTGCCAAAGTAGGTACAGAACTTAGCGATAGACGGTAGTTTAAAACTCACATCAAACGTGTCCTTATCAAAAAAGCATATTATAAGATAAAAGACTACGTTGAAGACAGGGAAGTTTGGCATTAATTGCTTCTGCACATGTGGCTTCCCTGGTACTTAATTAATAGGTTCATTTTATTTATGTAGATTCTTTTACATATTGTGAATGAGAGAACGTTGTAGGCTTTACAGACTAGATTTGTAGACGATTTTCTATTCTTTATTTTCATTCCTCTATGTACCTGGTATAAGTACCAGGTCTACCCATACCTATGTACTCGTATATTATCACTGTAATCTGAAAACATTGTAAAAGCCAACTAGCCAACTAGAGTTTCTTGCCGGCTCTTCTCCATAGGAAGCGACAAATTGGAACCGTGCACCTAGCTTCTGACGTTTCATAAGTGCCCATGCAGGTTTAAGTGAAATTAAATGTTTTGATTTGAATATGTTGTAGAGACCAAGAAGCCAGAGCTCTTCTCCACTCACCCATATCAGCCTTGTTAGCGTACAGATCAGCGATCATGCCAGACCACTGACCATTCACTTTGTATCCGTATCTATAGCTGAAGATATACCGAGCAGTCGCGTTTATCATCTCGAAGCCAATCTTAGCAGCAGTCCAGCAGGCTTTCGTGATTGAATCGTACTGAAGCTGCCTGAAAAGGAAAGAATAATTGAAATAATTTCGGAATACGAGTATCGGTTTCAATAAAACATTATGAAAATCCAGGTTTTAATGGCGTCATTGATTACGGTGGCTTGCAGTGTACCCTAAATCAAACATTTTGAAGGAAATAGAGAATAGAGAATAAAGTTTTTTATATTAATTATTAATGTTTTTGAACTGTCAAGCCTTTCCGACTGTTTGTGTGTTGCGCAATTACCCATCTGGCCGGTGGTACAGTAATTCAGATATTGGTTATATACAACCATTCCACGTTCCTGGGAGCTTAATTAATTTGGCCAGGCCATTGTATGCATGAAAGATAGATTGATAATCATCAGCAGGCTTAGCACGAGAACCGTAGATAAGCTTTCTGTCGACGAAAGAGTAGACAAAAATCACGTTTCCGAGTAGACAGTTCATGCATCCTACTCTCAAAGTCTCAACCTGCATTGATTTTTTTAAAGGCAATAAAAAAAACTAAGACCTGTTTGATAAGTTACCACAAAAGACTTCAGGACCGTCATTTAGAGTATTGAGCAGAAAATCTTACAGCCGATCCTCCCTAGGCAGATGCAACCGCGTCGTATTACTATCCTGGATGACATTGGACATGATGATAGGATGCCCCATCATGTTCTTTCGTCTTCGATACAGCTCCCGATGAGGTCGTAAGTCCACCAGGCTGCCGTTGTAGTAGCCGCGGAGAGTTGATATCATGGAGCCGTTGAGACCTGGCCTGTGCACTTAAAAAAGGTAGAGAGGAAAATCAGTTTTTTGTCGTCACTAAGAGTCATGCTGTCTCTGTTTACTGAAGGTAGATTGCAGCGACAGAACTATTTTCAGAAGGAATTAACGTAGGGTTAACGTTTTGATGAGTATCACACTTCACATTGTATAGATTAGGATTAGGGTAGTGAGAAAGAGATGAAGCTTTTGTACTCCTCGTCACTTTTCCCTAAAGGTTCATTAGAAAACCAGCGTCAGACAGCATCAGTCTGTCTGGCATTAATGCTGAAATGAACCTTTTTGGCGCAGCCGTGAAGCACACACTGTTGTAGTTATTTATTCGTTGTCACTTTTTTATTTGTTATTGTAGTTTGTGTTTCACGGACTGTGTCCAAATAAACGGTATTCTTTCTTTCTTTCCTGAATCATCGTCATCATAATCGGCCTCTAATGTTCCCACTGATGGTACACAAGTCTCGTCTCTGTGAGAGAAAGTGGGGAGTAATCCACTACGTGGGCCCAGTGCGGGTTGGTGAATACTTAGAGGACGTCTGAATACTTATCTCCATCTCTTTCCCACACTGACTCCATCACTTGAATTTTTCCTACACGGCCATTTGGATTAAAATAATACTGCTATAAGAGGCGGTGTTATAGGCTCCCAGACGTCAGTTATTCACACCACAGTTGTTTGAAGCAATTAACCGTTTAGCTAGTTATCTAGAAGTTATGGAGAGGCTTCGTATGCAACTTACTTTCCACCATCTTGAACTGGTTCCCAATCCTCTCAGCAAGGACCAGGTCACTATCAACTAGGACTGGACCGTTCTTCATTAGCGCCAGTGTTGACTGCTGCAGTTGAGGAGAAGTGACCAGGACCAGCCAGCGGTATGTGAATTGGAACAGTTCCTTGGACAAGGCCTGCAGATAATGTGGATAGAGTTTTTTTATTATTGTGGTAGACGCAAGATATGCACCTCCAACCCGTAGGTTAGTAAGATTGGGCCCATAAGGTGGCTGACCAAGTGACTGTAGGGACCAACCAACGAGCTACTCCAAACGCACCGGGAATTATTTACTTATAAATAAAAAGAAAAGTCCTGACTGACTGACTGACTCATCAACGCCCAGCCTAAACTCTTGGACCTAGAAAGCTAAAATTTTGCACAGAGGTTCCCTTTATAATGTAGACAAGGAATAAGGAAGGGTTTTTCGAAATTCGGAGGTTCCTAAGGGAGTTAAATAGCGGATGAAAGTCCCGCGCGGGCGAAGCTGCTGGCAAAAGCTAGTTTGCTTATAATTACATACAGGCCTTTGCCCAGCGATGGAATAATGCGGGCTAACAGTAATAGTTATAGTAACAGTAACTTACGTAGGAAATTACAGCTTTCGACTGAGCACAGTCCAAGTCAGTGAGGTACAGTATAGCATGGTCTTGGTACTTGGACATCGGTTTGAAAGACGCCGATGTTCGCACTCCTATGTTTGACATTTCCGTCACAAACTTATTTATTACATCTGTAATAAAAAGTTCAAACTTATTACTTTCCCAGATTTATAGAGGAAACGTCATTTCATGAGATGAGTTTCGTAGCGTCAGACCCGACCGTTCGTAGCCGAGACTCTTGCTTTCCGAGGCACGGAGGGGTCTCGCGGTATGTAAAGATGGACACCCATCCACGGACCAACCTACGGCAAGATTGACCCGTACGGCTGTTAATGCAAAATGATAATAATAATAATGTTTATTTACTAAAAAAAACTAAGCAGTAGTACACGTTAAAAAAATACCGATACCGATATAGATTGCCTGTTTTCTTCGATTACTATTGCATGTTCTTCTTACTTACCAAACATATTGCTCATCCCCCACATCAAATAGCGTGATAATTTATAGCCTACAGCCTGACCAGAGTTATAGGAAATATCTATGCAAAATTTGAACAATATCAGGTAGATTTTGCGTGATGCTGGAACATTCAGATAAACAGACAATAATGTGAAAATAGTTCCTACCTATATTTAACTTTAGAATCGTTTCCAGACCTCGCAAAAATTACCTGCCTACTTTAAAAAAAAAAATCAAACTGCACAGTTTTGCCTTCGCTAGAATTATATTACCTATACATATGTAGGTAGGTACTTAATTATTTATAGATTTTTGATCAAATAGATTTTCTTAAAATAAGTAAGTACTTACTTTTTTTCCAGCATAGTCCACCATAAATCAAATGTGTAGGTTTCTGATCGTTTTGAATTAACAATTTAATAAAGTTAATAGTGTCCGCATCTTTTGCGTAAACACAACTTTGTATCAGCAGTAAAAATACAAAAGTAATATTCATATTTCTGAACGAAGATCCAGGGCACGGAAAAAGGTAAAATGAAGAATTGGGATGGTTCGAGTAACTTTGGTTAAAAAACCTTAGATATTTTTCTTGGTAAAGTCAATTGGTTTTTGTTATGTTGAACTAAATGTGATGTCAGCTGTAATTGAGAGCAATTGGAGCTGACAAGTCTTCAAACAAAGACAATTTGAGTCAGTATACTTGAACTCTACATATACATAGAATTGTGGTAGGTCTCTGGATCTGTGCGTCTCTAGAGCGCTTTAAAACTTGGCATGCTTACATTGAGGCCCATTCTGTATTTACTATTTACAGTCTTCGCAATTTCGGTTTTGCAAGTCAGTTTGTTACCCTATGTATGTTGCCAGAAAAGCTGTAGGTAGATAAAGGTAGCTATACCTAGTGAATTTATGCCAAAGTTCTAAATTTTATCTCAATAAAACCGTTTCTAAACTTCGCCTACGGTCCAGTAGGAAATGAAGCTTATGTCCTTACTCAGATCGTGGTGTGTACCAGATTTGTTAGCGTGAAAACGTAACACCCAAAGAAACAAACAGACTTTACTTTCGCAATAGAAAATAGAAAAGAAAATAGAAAATATTTATTGTCCAGGTAATACAGTAAGCTTAAATAGATTAACAACAAGTTGAGACGACATATGAGTAGCTTAAATACTACCTACAGCTAGTTACATATATTTTTTGCCAGTGAACATCAATAATTTAGAAAATTACTTCTAGCCCACGTGGAGGTCGAAAATTAGCCCACGGGAACGTACTACGGGAATAAAAGTATCCTATGTCTGATTCCAGGTATAATCTACCTTCACCCTAGTTGCCTAACACACTATCAATTAGAATCTTAAATTAATTTTCAAGGATATAGATTTATGCTTCATATGTTCGAAAAAAACTGAAAAGCAAAAAAATATATTTAAAACCTTTTTTGTTTAACCTTAATAACTAAGTTCGGAAGTCGGTGACTTTGGTTAGGCATTTTAATTCCGAACATAGTTATTAAGGTTTATCATTTTTTGCTTTTCAGTTTTTTCGGCGGTTTAATTTTTTTGTTAAAAAGTTTTTATTTAAAAAATAATTGTGGCTATATTATACTATTTACCACATGCTTAATTTTTGATTACTTTTTGTAATACACTATTCAGCATTAAAATCTGTGAGTGAACAATCAATCATCCCCTGTTTTCCTACCCATCAGGTTGTTTTTTTTTCCAAATTTATATAAGAATTATCGAAATCGGACTATTCTGTAAAACGTTAAATACTTACATTTAAAAAAAATACGCGTCGACTTGAGAACCTCCTCCGTTGTTTAGTCGGTAAAAAAAAAAGTGCGTGCTCAACAACGTTAATAATATAATAATGTAATGAATGCTGTTACACTGTCAAAATTAAAACCATTCCTACTGTTAGTGGGAAGTCAAATTTCATAGTTATCTGTTCAGCCGTTAAGGCGTGAAAATCTAAGACACAGAGTTATTTTCGCATTGAAATATGAAATGTATTCCTTATTCGACCTTAATAACGTTGAAACGCTTAGTAAAATAGCAAACCAAAACCAAATAAAAAGTCAAACATATCCAAGGCGACGGCCTAGTCGAACAATACAGCTAAGGTTTTCACTAAAGATAATAGACCTTATTTACTTACCATTTTCAACTGAATATTACATGACTTGCGTCTACTGTTTGACGAACCAATTGAAATGGTGACATCAAACGAATATGTCTCATTATATTCTAAAAATGTAAAAAGAAACTGTAGGCTATGAATAAAACGCAAGACTTTTGTTGTGCCTTTATTGTGAATAACGTTAGGTATCTACTTAATTTGCATTGAGTGACATTTCGTTAATAACTAAATCAACCGATATATTCTGTAAAAATTTCACCGTGAAAACTTGGGTGAAGTGAGCATGAAGTGAGATGTCATTAGTGTCAATCCCTAGCATCAGTTGGAATGATAGCTCACTTCACCTTTTCACGGTGAGAGTTGTACAGAATAGACCGGCAGGTAAATATATTGCTGCTATTTACATTACAAATTATTTTACTAGCATATGTAAAATGAGGCTCTCTCAATACGCAGGGTCAAATTAAATTGGCTAGCAAAACTCTATTCATCATCAACTCTAAACATCCTTAAAAAAAACTAATTTTTATGGGGTCGTAGACCGCAGTTTGCGTAGAAACTTGAAACATCAGTTTCAATCAATATCTAAACAGGATGAAACAAAAAATAAACTTTTTTTAAATTCATACTCCAAGTAACAACACTACCAGCGGCTGTCGACACAAAAGAAAAAAAAAACGTTTTATTTTATCTGATTTAGCTATCGATCTTCACAGACCTATCCGTTTGAGAAGTTTCGCCAGTTAATGTAAGTTGATTTTGTATAGGCAATCTTTAATATAACTTTTTAACTTTATTTATTTGCATCATAAAAGTACAACCATATAAATATAATCGGGGCTGTGCTGGTCTTAATTCCTACCTATCCGTTTCCGTTAGCTGCGCTGGGTATGTCTGCCAGATTCATAATTAAAACACACGTCCTTTTTTTTGGGTGGGTAATCATCAAATAACTTCTCCCGGTCTGGGTGGAGTGGGGTGCGACGGCGCGTTGTGTTGCGCGCCCGCCTCAAAGAGATGTCAGCACCAAATGGGGGGGTCCGCAAGGGCCGATGCCTGCCAGGGGTGCGGGTTGTTCGAAAGAGATACCGCGGCCCCTGGCACACAGGCAACTGAAGGAACACAGGTGGGTCTTAGTCACGAAAAGTCTGACACGCCCAGAGCGGGAGAAGTTATTTGACGATTTCTCACCCAAAAAAAAAACAAAAACCGTGCCATCCTTGCTACAACTATGATGTGAATACTTTGGTGCGTAACATCTTGCAAGAAATAATTCGTAAGGCTCGTGGTTTAGTATCACGGCCTTAGAATATTTCTAGTTTCTAGAAATCTTAGTCAGTGCCGGAACGGGATGTGGTCATCAGCCGCATAGGCTCTTTTCTGATGTCTGATCGTCATCCTGAAACAAAAGACTCATCTGCATTAAATATCATATGATAATATGAAATACGATCTACATATCAGGTATATTTGCTAAGGCCAAAACGGATTGCTTTAGGGCGATCGTTCGTAAGAGAGTGGCCTCCCTGATGCGCCGCGTGCAGGGCAGCACCAACAGCCTTCTGAATACCATATTGGAAAGGGTTGATTGCCCGGTTGTGAGGCACTGGAATACAGTTCACGGCTCGGGTGGTGCCCTCTATAATATTTAGTAGCTCAATTTTTGTAATGTTTAAATGTAATAGCTCAATTTTTACAATATCTAATTAATAATTTTACTAACGTAGTTTAAGTATTTTTTACTAACAAGTTATGGAATGTAATAATTAATTCTGAATTAAAATGATTAATAATAATAATAAAAAGGTCAGTTTAGAAAAGGGGCCGAATAGCAGTAAATTCGTAACTCCAATTAACACAGGAGTAGAAATGAAATATAATATTTATGTAAGTAGGTCTTTTAAGAAACTCTTACACGTCAATATTTTGAAACTAGATTGCGCCGGCATTTCCTAGCTGACTTGTTCCCTGAGAAGAAAAGCCGAAACAAACTCAGAGGTCATGGTCTCTTTTAAAATCCAAACATTATATTATTAGGATTTTATGTGAGTCCAACAATTTAGGGCCATGACTGGAAGGGCCTTTTTTATAAAGAACCATTGCCTGGGAAGATTCAATATACCTATCGGGAGTGAGGATTATAGTTTTGATTTGTTGTGACTTCACTTCTTTATAGAATTAAGCAGCATTCTGGAACAGGTAGGCTCTAGACATGGTGAAGAGAATAAGCCAAAGTTTAAATCTTTATTTCTGTAAGTTTATTTTCACCAATTAAAAGTAATATTAATAGTATGTACTTGTACATATTTATACAGAGAGGAAATAATCACAGGGCAACAAAAATTCGTCCGCATCGCTGTCAATGGAAAAAGTGCCCAAAAGGCTGACAGCATTGCCACATTGTATTGTATGGCGATGCTGATTCTTTGGCCAAAGAATAGGCCAGCCCACGGGTCACGTGAAATTAAATAAAACTTTAAAAAAATAGTGTAGGTATTATAAATTGCCCAATAAATCGTTTCACAATATTTTTACAGTTTTACTTATAATCTCTTGTAAAGGATCTCAACCATCACCACAGCTAGAGTCGACAGCATGCCATACAACGCCATATCAGCGTGGCGGGGTACATATCAGTAATGCCAATACCATCTACTGAAGATGGACATTAGCCTAGACTAATACTTACAATCTCTTGTACAGGATCTCAACCACCAACACAGCTGGAGCCAACAGCATGCCATACAACGTCATCAGCATGGCAGGGTACATGTCAGTGATGCCAACGCTACTGAACGTGGACACGTGGCCAGAACAGCGTGGACGAGGCACTGTGAGGCGCTGGTGGACGTTGGCTTGGACTCCTGACTCACGGATCTTGAGGAAGCTGGGGATGTTAAGATGGAGTTTCATGATAAAAGCTAGATTGCAGTATGAGAAAGTTAAGCTTAGCTGGTTTTCTGGTAGCCTATGTGAGGACAACAACACTAGCATCCCTTGTTAGGAGGGGAGAGGAGTAGGAAACTTTCGTGGAGGCGATCGGAGGCGGCGATCTCTCGCGTCCGGCCCTGATCCAGGCCATGGTACGGAGCGACAGTGCATGGGTAGCCGTCACCTCCTTCTGCGAAGCAGTAATGCTCGCGAAGAGGGACGCGGCACACGTGAGGGAGAGGCAGTATATGCGCCCTCACGGCCTTAGTCGCCGCGGGAGACGCCCTGGGCGTCGGGAATCCCAGGCTGATTCATGGCCACCGTAGGCGCGGGCTTGCTGTCGGCGAGTAATGGGTAGCTCGCTATCCGGTAAGGACCAAGCCCGGGTCGACGGCGCGTTGTGTTTCTACGCGCGCCTCAATGAGATGTCAGCACCAACTGAAGGGGCCCGCAAAGGCCGATGGCTGCCAGGGGTGCGGGTTGTTCGAAAGAGATACCGTGGCCCCTGGCACACAGGCAACTGAGAGAACACGAGTGGGTTTTAGTCAGTAAAAGTCTGACACGCCCTCCTGCTCCACCCAGAGCGGGAGAAGTTATTAGATGATTTCCCATCCAAAAATAAAAAAGGAAAAACTTTTTAAAGTCTATTAAAAATCAAGACTTCTAGATAAGAGTGATGCTCAGTACTTGCTATGCAGATAATCACGTCATCTAGGCAAATAATTGCACTTGATAAGACAAACTATTAGAGAACATGTTTATGGTGTGAATATTTCAGCCGGTTACATTTTACTATCTAAGGGGCATTTTAGCCTGCAAAACATGTTTTATTCGCTATTTTTTTTACCGTGACTGGTAAATATTCTTTAGCAGATTCCCAAAGTGGCATATTGGTGATAGTTACAGTTCTGCACTCTGTATCTATTGCGACAGGGTCAAGTATTCTTCAGCCTTCAACCATAACACTAATTTAAAAAAAAACATAATCATCCACAGCCCGATTTCACCCACTGCGTCCTGGATCAGGCTGGGAGCGTGGGGATTGGAACAAGAAAAAAGAGGCTTGAGCATAAGCCTCTGGTCTCTTGTTTTTTATCCAGGTTTTGCCGCCGATGTCAACAATGGCGTCCACCCATCTCACCGCCGGACGACCGATATTTCGTCATCCAGTCATTGGACGCCATTCGGTCAGAGCCTTATTCCACCTGTCAATTGTCATCACTTCGCCTGGCTAAATAAAAACTCACTTGATCTTAAACAAGTCTTTAATCGGGGACCTCTTCTGCCCCGGTACCCAGGGATCAATCTCGTTGATGTAGTCAATCTCCACCAGGTCACATTTCTCGTCTTCTTGGTAAGTCTCCTGAATCAGACGGTAGCCTGGGTTCAGCTCCATGTGAAACGCGAAGAGACCCTGGAAGAGAGAAGAGATTGATGGCGTGATACTGCTGATTCATCCTAAATTTGAATGGGTTCTGAAGAAAATTAATTTCGTCAGGTTAGGTAAAATCTTATTTGAATACGTATTGATAATTAATATAACCTGTAGATGTCGGGAATTAAGTCGCATAAAACAAGTTAGTACATAGTCATTTACATTTACAAACCAACGAATTGATGATTTACTTATAAATATTTTAATTACATACGTAATCTAACAAAGTTTGTTGTTGCTAACATTTTAATTTTACGAATAATAAATTAATTATCGATTTCGAACAAAACAAAGGACAAAAATCCAATCAAAATAATGGTAAAGTACGATAAGATAATTACAATATTATTATGTTATCTTTTAATTCTGTGGCTATTAATAGAAAAAGAGTTCGACGAGGATGGGATTCGAACCCACGCGTGCAGAGCACATTGGATTAGCAGTCCAACGCCTTAACCTCTCGGCCACCTCGTCTTATGATGCGATGGGCCAATTAAGGGTGTGGTATATAAGTACTTAAATATAGTGGTATAGTAGCTAATCTGCTAGTTCAAGTGTTTTTGTGAGATATAGTATGTACGTCATTGATTTAGTTGTAAATAGGCATTATGTGAATTGTTGGAAATATTGCTGACGTAAATTTGGTTAGCTTAGGGTCTTTAGGCGAGTACACACAGGGCAAGGATTTAAAGTTACGGTACAGCTATTATTAGCCTACGTAAATAGAAAAGCCAAATTTATGGTTTATCGATAATGTTATAGTCTACCATAGAAAAATCCCGAATGAAGTACATCTAGAATCCATTGAAGCAATAAAATTTTGTATTGCCCTTTTGGTCTTTTTATCGAATTTAAAGTAAGTATTTGTGATAAAGTTTTATCAATATTACCCAAACTCCACATAACTCACAGATGTATTTGCATTTAAGTACACGACGTGTTATTAATGTGTACTTCGTTATTTGTATTTTATTTGTTTAGTTGGAACGATTGCTATTAAAGTAACTATAATATTACTAGGTATATAATGTGTACCTAAATGTTAAAGGAGAATTGAACACAATCTCTACAGTATAAAACAAAGTCGCTTTTCGTGTTTGTACGCTTAGATCTTTTAAACTACGCAACGGATTTTAATGCGGTTTTCATCAATAGACAGAGTGATTTCAGAGGAATGTGTTTATATATATGTATAATACATTGACCTCCACGCGGGCGACGCCGCTGGGAAAAGCTAGTTAATTTTATAGAGTCCATTAAAATACCTACATAATATAACTTATTAATAACAATATATCTACTGAATGTTTACTTATTTAAGACATGTAGTCACTATGGGGCCATTCAAGTATTACGTAAGCAGTTTTTTTTAGCAATTATTGACTCCCCCCCTCCCCCTCGTCAGCAAAAGTAAGCAAAGCTCTTACTCCCCCCTCCTATGCTCACGTAAACATTGGTAGCTGACACCGGACGTGTTTGCTCACTTTCTTGTGATTTTGGTATATTGTCATCGTTTTCTTCGAGCCATTCATAGACAAGTAGAGTTGCCATATGTGTTCAAACCAAAATCGACTACATTTTTTAGAAAATCCAAAAGATATTAGATAAATTCTGCTGACGTAATCACCATCCATACCCCCCATCCCCCATGTCATCAAAAATAAGCAAAGCAAAGACCCCCCCCGCCCCCCTGTAGTGCTTACGTAATACTTGAATGGCCCCTATGGGTGAAATGTATTTGTTTGTATTATACAATGCCTGAAATAAAAATGATTTGATTTGATTTGATTAAAATTCGTTAAAAAAAGTCGTTTAAAAAAAAAGCAATTTTTTTTGGTTTTCGTAGAGGTTAAAAAGTCGAAACCTTAGTTGATAACCTTTTTTTATATCTATGTTGATAACTAAGTCATTGACCTGAGTGATTGGCTGAAGCGTGTTGCAGTTATTCGTTATAAAGGAAGGTATGCCCATATTATGTATTTTTTCTTTAGTTTGAAGGGGGTAGCAAATCTATTAGTGTCGTAATCACTAGTAGGTCCATAGATTAATATGTGATACTACTAAGTAGGTCTACTAACCTTCCTAATTCTCTCGACCCCATCCTTCATCGAGTAGTAGTTTTGCCTCTTTCCTTTCGGAGCTATTTTCTTCTCGTAGATCGACTTGCGTATAGGATCGTTGAGTTTCTGAAAAAATTAAGCAGGCGCAATTCGAGACAGCGCTGTTTGTTTTCGTGAAAATGTTTTATAAGAGGTTTTTACTTTAGGGTTTGGTAAGAAAAGTATTCCTATATGGTTTCCAATACAGCTGTATTTATTATTTATTTATTTATTCATATAGGTAACAATTCGCGTTGTATTCGCCCTATAGTCGATTTAGGAGGTCCATTACATTCCTTATGAAGTAAGCTTTCACCCGTTATGATTTTTTTCAGTTTTGAGCAGATACACAGCCAATAATAGACGACATCTTAAACTATTTTGCTATTTGCAACAAATTTTCTTAAGGTTTCAGGCATTGCAACAGGTATTGTATTTGCTCGGTACTAGATTTTTTAGGCTCATTACATTTTTTAGGCTCATTACATTTTTTAGGCTCATTACATTTTTTAGGCTCATTAAATTTTTTAGGCTCATTACATTTTTTAGGCTCATTACATTTGTTTTGATGCGAGCTTTCTTTGGTTGGGATTTTTTCATTCCTGAGCATATTTACGGCCGATGTGACACGATTTGTGGAGTTATATTGCTATGGTCAACTTCAAATTAATTTTTAACCCTATTTAGGTCAATATTTTTGTAGTTTCTCTCTATGCCTTAGTAGTGCTTTGTCAGCTCTTGACAACGACTCCAGAATCAGTGTTCTAACTAAACACGTTTTTGCGCTATATGAGGTGGAGTTTTGACTCATTATGAAAAATAGAGGGTCACTTGCATACACATGCACACGTAGCGTGACGTCATAGGTAAATTATATCCCGCTTAAAAATTGTTACAAATATGACCTATCTTTTAAATGCGCAAACATTACTCTAGCACTAAAACTGTCGTAGTTATTAGCGTATGAAATCTTACATGTTTTTGTCGGTCACAAATGTTGAACTTTACCACCAGTACTCTGAGCGAAAAGACGTTTAAAAAATAATGGTTTATCTCAAAATAATTTTTTGAATGAAGTTTTTATAAGAATTTGACGAGAACATAAACATGCATTCGAATCACAATGTTCTTTTGAACGATTTCAAACAAAATATTCACGATCTTTATTTATTCCTTCTTCATTCGTTTTTGTCCTAGGGGCTTCTCATTCATAATATAACCAGCTTCATTTTCAGGTACTTACTTTAAAAAAGTACCTATTGTACTCAAAATCACTGGCACCCAACTTGAGAGGTGAATTGAGCAGATCAGGCAGGCTCCTGACTGAAGAGCTGGGGGCTCGCAGTAGCACCACGATGTTGGCAGAGTAGGCAGCATACAGGATCGTCAGAGCCACGAAGAGGATTAGGGTTACGCACCGACCTGGTGGATTTAGAGCGGTGTTAAGATCTCCATGATGGGGTAGATTTAAAGGGGCCTTTGAAGTCGTGGCCTTATTAGGTGTAATTGGGTAGGTAAAACCGATGGAAGGATTAAGTCGTGTTGGGAAGCGTCTGCCAAAATTCGTCAAGTGTTCTCGTCAACTACCCTGCAATGTTTGAAGACTAAAATCTTCAACCAGTGGGTCCTGCCCGTTATGACATATGGTGCTGAAACGTGTACTCTGACAGTTGGGCAAGTCCACACATTTAAGGTCGCTCAACGAGCTATGGAGCGCAGGGAGCGGAAAAATGAAATTAACCAGGAAAAAACTGGAGTTACGGAATTTGCTTACAGAGAAAGCAAGCTGAAGTAGCAAAGGCTGGCCATGTTTGTCAAAATACCGATGGCCGGTGAAGCAGAAAAGTCCTGAAGTGGAGACCGCGTACCAGCAAGCGTAGTGTACAACCCTGGCTCGAAGGACCGACGACCTTACAAAGGTGGTTGGGTCAGACTAGATGCGGAAGGCGGAGGACAGGATATTGTGGCGCAGCCTGGGAGAGGCCTATGTCCAACAGTGGACTGCTAGGCTGAGTTGATTGATTGACTCAGTAAACAATCTTGCGCATGTTCATAAATTTTAAAGTTTACTTGATCAGAGGGACAACCTGACATTCTTTTAACGAAAATAATGATGAAGGAAAATTCATAAATGTCTGGATTTACCTAATACCTACCTAAGTTTCCGAAATCTTATGTGAATCCTGTTGAAAGTTGTTGTAGAAATACGAAAGCTTTCCTTTTTGTTTTTTTTTTATCAACTTTCAAATAAAATTGAGCTATATAGTCTTATTTGAAAGTCGATAAAAAAAAAGCTTTAAAGTCTTCTTTCGCACTTCATAGAATTGAAAATTAAAGGGACAGACAGTATTGTGTAAGTTTAAAGATTGGTCCAAGCTACAAACCTGCTCCATATCTTGGTTCCAATGTGCACCCTTGCTGTAAGACTGCTCCGATGATCAGGATTAACACGTCAGCCCAGGATCCGTCAAGTTGAAGAGGATGCTGGAATATTAAGAGTTCTTGGTAGTTGTTATTATTATTAATTATTAAAAGCCTGTGACGAAAGCCTGTCCCATAGCAGGGCAAAGGCTTCTCTACCCTGCTTCCACTTCTCTCTGTTTTAAGCTACTAAGGACTAGTTCTTGTTGAAGTAGTCCAGCTCATCCCGCCATCTCTGTCTGGGCCTGCCGCGGTAAGCTTGGCCCATTGGTCGTCTGACATGCGGCAGATGTGTCCAGCCCAATTCCATTTCAGTGTGGCAGCTTTCCAAGTGACATCAGATATATTTGTGACAGTTGTTGCTTTTCCATAATAATTTCATTTTAAGGAGTCCGTAATTAATTTAGAAGTTCTCATTATTTATACGGCTTTACTGATGTCACTTGTTGACTTTGCTAGGGTTTTTCCACTTTTCTCGCAATTTGTCTCATAAGTATATCACAAATACGTGAGCATTTAAATTCGTTTATCAAAATCCAAATCAAAATTCATTTAAGTATAAAAAATTAGGCTGAGAATCAGCACTTTTGGAACGTCAAAATACATAAGACTGTACCCCCAAAAACGCCCACCCGTCACAACTTCCTAGTGCTGTAGCTGTGAAGTAGAAGTGGTTATACTCTTGAAAACCACGCATAACATAACATAAAATTACGCGTGTTTCCCCGAAGGGTAAGGCAGTGTGTACTTATAGCACCTACACCCACATTTTGCCAGTTTTTTAAGTCCCATGTAATAGGGGGCGACTCTGTTGCCAGCAACCGGGCACAAATCCAGAATCCGGGCTCTAGATGAAAAACCCAATAACACATTGCCCAACTCGGGAACGGAACCCAGGACCAACAGTAGCGCTCGCGACCACTAGACCAACGAGACAGTATCCTGAAAAAGTGATATAAAAATGGAACAGAGATTAAATGTGCGCTTTTATAATTTCTAACACTAACAGTTCTACAACATACATTGCGTTATTGATTTTGTTGATCGGACAAATTTTTCGAACATTCGAAGCGATGGATACCAATATCCTTAAAGATTAATTAAGATTGTGATTGATAGAAAGAAAGAAAGAAAATACATTTATTTAGCACAGACTAAAAAAGGCACACAATATACAGTAAAATAATAGAATTAAACAAAACAACAAAAAGTGTAAAGTGCGTCAAGGTGTGCCTCACGGCTGCAGTGTGTTACACAATTAGAGTGCCGCTCATACCATGTAGGATTATAATTGAATGATAAATATAATATAGAATATATAATTACCATGCCCATGCTAGCCTCCCACTTCGAAGCTGTATACAAGAAGATAGAACATCCCAGCACACAGATAAAGATGGCCAACCAGACAGCCCCAGAGAACGGCAGCGTGAAGATATTGGACATGTACGACAGAGGGGGCTCCCGAAAGACGAACCGGACGGCCGTGGAGCCGACCATGGCGATGTAGTCTACTGCCAACATGCGCTCTTGAGTGAAGATTGTAAGGGTACCTGGGGTAAATTAAAAACATAAGACCGACGATTTAGTGTAGGTCCAAAGAGGGCAGGAAATATCTTTATTTTAAAGATCGGTTTTAGAGTTTTTTGCCCGTTTATAGGCTCTAAGCTAGTTGCTCATTTAGCTTTATTTACTAGCTTTTGCTAGCGGCTCCACCCGAGCGGAACTTTCATCCCCTATTTAACTCCTTTAGGAGTTGAATTTCGAAAATTCCTTCCTTATTCCTTGTCTACATTATAAAGGGAACCTCTGTGCAAAATTTCAGCTTTCTAGGTCCAAGAGTTTGGGCTGGGCGTTGATGAGTCAGTCAGTCAGGACGTTTCTTTTTACACGCTTTATATTAGCTTCACTTGTATGTTTGTTTGTTTGTTTGTTTGTATGTAACCGACTCCTTTGAGCGCGATTTTGACCCACTTTAAACGGTCAGATTTCATTGAAACTTTGTAAACTTGTCGAAGACCGATGACAATTCAATAATTTAAAAACAATTGAGAAAAAAAATTAGAAAAAAAACCACGTTTTTGTAGTTAGCAGAACTAAAAAATAGAAAATTAGTAATAGTTTAAAAAACTAAAAAACACGCTTTAAAAACCAAACTAAAAAAGGAGAAAATAATTTAGTTCAATTAAAAAGCGTGGGGTGCTTCACATTAATTGATTATAAAAATACCTCAAAAAGCACCCCACGCTTTTTAATTGAATTAAATTATTTTCTCCTTTTAAAGTTTGGTTTTTAAAGCGTGTTTTTTAGTTTTTTAAACTATTATTTTTATATAGATAGATCGCGATTAAACTGTTTGGTTAATCTCTATGGATGAAAGGGCAACTAGCTTTAACAATTTATTCGAAAGTTGAAATAAATTCTTAACATCATCTGCTTAGCCTTTTCCGAACTATGTTGGGGTCGGCTTCCAGTCTAACTGCATGCAACTGAATACTAGTATTTTACATGGAGCGACTGCTTAGCTGACCTCTACAACTCAGCCAAATTCTAATAAATAATAAATATTTATTTCTCCTTAAACGCATTTACGTTGTGTTGATATAAAAATGGCTTAATATGTGTGGCTTATTACGTATGTGTGTATATTTATGGCTCCCAGCGGCGAGGTGTTAATTTTTCTAAGAGAGAAGCCGAAGCGAAGTCGGCTTTAACTTACTGACTTATCAATAAAGAATATTTACTATCATTCTAAAATTAATATAGGAATGTAAAGAATTAAATACCATAAAATTGAACAGCTGAATACCAAATAAAATGTGCAATATTCCTCCATCTCGTTCTCGCTGACGCATTTTTCTATATCTGTCTCTGTCATAACCCGTTCATTATATCAAGCGGTGCCAGCTAACCTAAAGTGACATTATTACGGGATCGCTGCTGTATGCATTTTTAGTTCCCGATTATGACGTTTTGGCGCCGGGTTAATTTAGAAATGTTTTTGTTGTTGTAATGAAACTTGTTGCTAGTATTCTACTAAACCGTTGGTGCCAATTAAATTAATTACAAGCGTAAGACTTAACCTACAATTTTCTAGGAGTTGGTTTTAGTTAGCGGTAACATTTTCGTAAAAGTTCAACCTAGGCTATAACTATGACAGCTCCCCGCTCCATAATTGCGTAACTTTCAATTAGAATTTGAATCATTTAGGGTCAATTCTCACCGAGACGCGACGCTACGCGAACTTTTTAAGGTAGCAACAGAATGTCAAACTTATTCAAAACACGAAAAGGTATAATTTCCCTACGAGCGCGAAAGCGTGTCGAAGAACGCTGAGATGCACCGTGTTGCGCAGTCCGTATACCTTATTGTGAAGTAAATAAGATCTATTTTGTATCGTGATCTTAAAAAGTGCGCGCAGCGTCGCGTCGCGTCTCGGTGTGAACTGACCCTTAGAATGATGTTGCTCATTCATTGCTTCATAATTATGTTCCAAAAACAGACATTCTCAACAACGTAAATAACACAATGAACTGTCAAAATGAAAGCCATTCTTACTGTTAGTGTGTTACGTAATTACCCCTCCAGTGTTGGAGAGATAATAGCGTCGCTTTAAGGCTTAACCCCTCAAATCTGTCAGCGAAAAGACGATCTCTTCTGGGCGGAGACCTCCTCAAAGAATCCCCAATCTTACATATCCTTTATATCCGCGTATCTCACAAATTCATGGGTTCACTCATTAACATCACAAACACACTAACAAGTAGACACACACTCTCTCCCTCTCACACTCACTCATTCACCATATCACATAACACAAAGAGAGGTGCATACCATTAATACCTAGCACCTAGCTTCTGACGTTTCATAAGTGCCCATGCAGGCTTATGTGAAATAAAATATTTTGATTTTGATTTTGATTAATACAACTTTAGACTACTATTTATTCCTTTGTTTTGTAAAATGCTAGCATTTAAGAACTCTATCGTATTGTAACTCAAGGGGATTGGCGCTCTTAGCCGCAATACAGGTTCCTCCTATTTCGGTTTCAGATGCTAAAACTTTTGAGTACTTTTTTTACCATAGTCTTAACTGTGATGTAATGTAATCTAAGTACCTTTATTTAAGAAATAAAATAAAAACTAATGATTATAATCGTCTACGCTGCCCACATCCAGCTGATTACCACGACCTCCACTAATCGTCAGCTGTGTTAATGATCCCACGACCTTCATAGATCTTCAACTGTTTTAATGATCCCGTGACTCGACCAAACTTTAATGGCGCCTCGTCACAAATTCACAATCGGCGAGGGTTTACTCGTCTGTAGTCGGCGATCATCGTCTATGCTCGCCATATAATCGCGGCGATCCTTGTGTTCTCTTTTTTCGGGCACGCATTAAAGGAACATCACTCAACAAAATAATGACGATCAACGACAAACATGTGGATGCTGGCACGATGATAATTATGCCGATTACAGACGATCACACGATTAACGATCATCGCTGATAGTAAGGAGGAGCCCACAGTGGCGAAAGCACCATATAACACGATTTCTACTGGCTTCCCTTCGGGGATTCGCATCGGCAACGCTATCGCTATTAAAAAATGGCACGTCAATAGTGGCAACATTCAAACAACAAAAAAGGTTATTTTTCGCTTTGTATTACAACAACAAAAACATTTCTAAATTAACCCGGCGCCAAAACGTCATAATCGGGAACTAAAAATGCATACAGCAGCGATCCCGTAATAATGTCACTTTAGGTTAGCTGGCACCGCTTGATATAATGAACGGGTTATGACAGAGACAGATATAGAAAAATGCGTCAGCGAGAACGAGATGGAGGAATATTGCACATTTTATTTGGTATTCAGCTGTTCAATTTTATGGTATTTAATTCTTTACATTCCTATATTAATTTTAGAATGATAGTAAATATTCTTTATTGATAAGTCAGTAAGTTAAAGCCGACTTCGCTTCGGCTTCTCTCTTAGAAAAATTAACACCTCGCCGCTGGGAGCCATAAATATACACACATACGTAATAAGCCACACATATTAAGCCATTTTTATATCAACACAACGTAAATGCGTTTAAGGAGAAATAAATATTTATTATTTATTAGAATTTGGCTGAGTTGTAGAGGTCAGCTAAGCAGTCGCTCCATGTAAAATACTAGTATTCAGTTGCATGCAGTTAGACTGGAAGCCGACCCCAACATAGTTCGGAAAAGGCTAAGCAGATGATGTTAAGAATTTATTTCAACTTTCGAATAAATTGTTAAAGCTAGTTGCCCTTTCATCCATAGAGATTAACCAAACAGTTTAATCGCGATCTATCTATATAAAAATAATAGTTTAAAAAACTAAAAAACACGCTTTAAAAACCAAACTTTAAAAGGAGAAAATAATTTAATTCAATTAAAAAGCGTGGGGTGCTTTTTGAGGTATTTTTATAATCAATTAATGTGAAGCACCCCACGCTTTTTAATTGAACTAAATTATTTTCTCCTTTTTTAGTTTGGTTTTTAAAGCGTGTTTTTTAGTTTTTTAAACTATTATTTTTATATAGATAGATCGCGATTAAACTGTTTGGTTAATCTCTATGGATGAAAGGGCAACTAGCTTTAACAATTTATTCGAAAGTTGAAATAAATTCTTAACATCATCTGCTTAGCCTTTTCCGAACTATGTTGGGGTCGGCTTCCAGTCTAACTGCATGCAACTGAATACTAGTATTTTACATGGAGCGACTGCTTAGCTGACCTCTACAACTCAGCCAAATTCTAATAAATAATAAATATTTATTTCTCCTTAAACGCATTTACGTTGTGTTGATATAAAAATGGCTTAATATGTGTGGCTTATTACGTATGTGTGTATATTTATGGCTCCCAGCGGCGAGGTGTTAATTTTTCTAAGAGAGAAGCCGAAGCGAAGTCGGCTTTAACTTACTGACTTATCAATAAAGAATATTTACTATCATTCTAAAATTAATATAGGAATGTAAAGAATTAAATACCATAAAATTGAACAGCTGAATACCAAATAAAATGTGCAATATTCCTCCATCTCGTTCTCGCTGACGCATTTTTCTATATCTGTCTCTGTCATAACCCGTTCATTATATCAAGCGGTGCCAGCTAACCTAAAGTGACATTATTACGGGATCGCTGCTGTATGCATTTTTAGTTCCCGATTATGACGTTTTGGCGCCGGGTTAATTTAGAAATGTTTTTGTTGTTGTAATACAAAGCGAAAAATAACCTTTTTTGTTGTTTGAATGTTGCCACTATTGACGTGCCATTTTTTAATAGCGATAGCGTTGCCGATGCGAATCCCCGAAGGGAAGCCAGTAGAAATCGTGTTATATGGTGCTTTCGCCACTGTGGGCTCCTCCTTACTATCAGCGATGATCGTTAATCGTGTGATCGTCTGTAATCGGCATAATTATCATCGTGCCAGCATCCACATGTTTGTCGTTGATCGTCATTATTTTGTTGAGTGATGTTCCTTTAATGCGTGCCCGAAAAAAGAGAACACAAGGATCGCCGCGATTATATGGCGAGCATAGACGATGATCGCCGACTACAGACGAGTAAACCCTCGCCGATTGTGAATTTGTGACGAGGCGCCATTAAAGTTTGGTCGAGTCACGGGATCATTAAAACAGTTGAAGATCTATGAAGGTCGTGGGATCATTAACACAGCTGACGATTAGTGGAGGTCGTGGTAATCAGCTGGATGTGGGCAGCGTAGACGATTATAATCATTAGTTTTTATTTTATTTCTTAAATAAAGGTACTTAGATTACATTACATCACAGTTAAGACTATGGTAAAAAAAGTACTCAAAAGTTTTAGCATCTGAAACCGAAATAGGAGGAACCTGTATTGCGGCTAAGAGCGCCAATCCCCTTGAGTTACAATACGATAGAGTTCTTAAATGCTAGCATTTTACAAAACAAAGGAATAAATAGTAGTCTAAAGTTGTATTAATCAAAATCAAAATCAAAATATTTTATTTCACATAAGCCTGCATGGGCACTTATGAAACGTCAGAAGCTAGGTGCTAGGTATTAATGGTATGCACCTCTCTTTGTGTTATGTGATATGGTGAATGAGTGAGTGTGAGAGGGAGAGAGTGTGTGTCTACTTGTTAGTGTGTTTGTGATGTTAATGAGTGAACCCATGAATTTGTGAGATACGCGGATATAAAGGATATGTAAGATTGGGGATTCTTTGAGGAGGTCTCCGCCCAGAAGAGATCGTCTTTTCGCTGACAGATTTGAGGGGTTAAGCCTTAAAGCGACGCTATTATCTCTCCAACACTGGAGGGGTAATTACGTAACACACTAACAGTAAGAATGGCTTTCATTTTGACAGTTCATTGTGTTATTTACGTTGTTGAGAATGTCTGTTTTTGGAACATAATTATGAAGCAATGAATGAGCAACATCATTCTAAGGGTCAGTTCACACCGAGACGCGACGCGACGCTGCGCGCACTTTTTAAGATCACGATACAAAATAGATCTTATTTACTTCACAATAAGGTATACGGACTGCGCAACACGGTGCATCTCAGCGTTCTTCGACACGCTTTCGCGCTCGTAGGGAAATTATACCTTTTCGTGTTTTGAATAAGTTTGACATTCTGTTGCTACCTTAAAAAGTTCGCGTAGCGTCGCGTCTCGGTGAGAATTGACCCTAAATGATTCAAATTCTAATTGAAAGTTACGCAATTATGGAGCGGGGAGCTGTCATAGTTATAGCCTAGGTTGAACTTTTACGAAAATGTTACCGCTAACTAAAACCAACTCCTAGAAAATTGTAGGTTAAGTCTTACGCTTGTAATTAATTTAATTGGCACCAACGGTTTAGTAGAATACTAGCAACAAGTTTCATAACTGTAACTTTTTTATTCTACTCCATCAACAGTTATTTTAAAAAAAACTAGTTTAGCTTAAAATATTGTTACAGTTATTTTTATTAAATACGCTTTGACCAGCCACTCCACCAGTGATTAATCAAATGGTCTATGATCTACAAAAAAAAAACTATAGACACCAAATTAACATAAGGTCAATGCACGATGAAGAATCTTAGATTTAGTTCTAAATTCCTGATGCAAATGAAATTAACAGTCAGTATCAAAAAACTCAAATATAATTTGATTAGGTACTTATTTAGAGCAGTGCTAATGATGTAAATTTTAAAGCTCCACGCAGATATGCCAGACGCGACTCTGCCGAAATTATTTCACCAGAGGTGTGACAACTGTCTGCGGGAGCTGTTAAACGTGATGCCAAGTAGGTACGGTCGAACAAGCTATTTGGTATACAGGCAGCTAACTTAATGTAGAAGCAATTTTTAAACAATGCTGTATTCATGCATTGTTATGCTCATGTTGTATAGTCAATTCTTTGTTTTTTTTAAAGTAGGTAAGATCTATAAATTTTTGCCTGTATACCAATTAGCTTGTTCGACTGAACATGCACAGTTTTTTTTGTGACTCCAATTAGGTACCAAAATTATGTAAAAAATTAAATAGCAAAGAGATAAATCATATTTGTTGTTTAAATGCAGCGTAGTTTGCATATTTTATTGCTATTAAAAAAAATCACCTTCATGTTTACAAATACTATTATACCAAGGTGACTTTTAGTGTTAGAGACAGATAATGATGAATTTAATTAATAAAACATGATTTGCCAATAAAAGGACAAAGACTTGACTTGAGAGACAGTCGAAACCTTTATCAAAATTGCTGCTTCGCTTGTATTTTAACTACCTACTACAAGGGCTGTTAAATAATAAAACCGGCCAAGTGCGAGACGGACTCGCGCACAAAGGGTTCAGTACCATTATCTATAAAAACGGCAAAAAAATCACGTTTGTTGTATGGAAGCCCCCCTTAAATATTCGTTTTATTTTAATTTAATTATTTATTTTTAAAGTGAATATATGACTAAATATTCTGTGAATATTTTAAGCGTCTACCTGTTGCCGTTATCAATATTGAGCAAAAACGAACAAAAAAATCACGTTTGTTGTATGGGAGCCCCCTTAAATATTTATATTATTCTGTTTTTAGTATTATTTTGTTGTTATAACGGCAACAGAAATACATCATCTGTGAAAATTTCAACTGTCTAACTATCACGGTTCATGAGATACAGCCTGGTGACAGACGGATAGACAGACGGACAGCGGAGTCTTAGTTATAGGGTCCCGTTTTACCCTTTGGTCACGGAACCCTAAAAATGGTCGTCAGAAGCCCGAAAGCCTGAAAACCAGTCTTACCAAACGGTATCGTATTACCGTTGGTCCCGGCTGCCATTCGAAGATCTTTGACAGTCGTTACGGGTCTAGAGTCTGACAACCAGTATAACCTAGTAGCTGGGTTGTTCAGGTCTGATAGGCAGTCCCTCCACGTAAAATACTGATCTACACTTCATCCAGTTAAACTGAAAGCCGACCCCAAAAATATGATGAATAGGCTAGGCAGATGATTAAGGCTGTTCATCACAGTAGATAGAAATGACGCAACAAAAATGGTTGACCAGAATTGACCCCATTGATCATAACATTCTGATCTTAGAGGCAGTAAATGATGATTTCACAAGACAAGCATGACCATAGATCACTGGAAAGCTACGGCTTAGTATTAAATACCTAGTTTTACCTAGATCAGCCTCCTTCTTCAGCAACTGGTCGACGATCCCCTGCCACTGTCCGTTCTTGTCCTTATATCCCCAGGTGTGCGTGAACATCAGCCTCTCGGTCGCGTTCAGCATTTGGAAGCAGATGCTCACGACGGCATACGACATCTTTGTTATGGAGTCCTGGTGCAGGTTCCTGATTTGAAGAAAGATTTATATCAGTAACTAGCTGAATGAACAGACATTGTCATGTTTTTTAGAACTCGATCGCAGCGCCATCTACCAGGCCCAATTCTGAATCTAAACCATCCAGGGAACCACTCAAACACACACATAAAAAAAACACCAAAGGGGTTCAGTGACATACACACGCACCGAAGAATTATACTGGAAGAGTTTGTGTCCAGTGCGCAAACTGTAACCATGAATTCAGCATTTATCATTCTAGACCCCCAAAGCAGAAAATTTTCGTCGGTTATACAAACAAAAATCAGCTGTTCTATATTTTGACCGCGTAGGTATTGCAATTTTCTATGAAACAGCTGATTTCTGCTGAGCGAAAAATTTCTGCGCTGGGGGGTCTAGAATGATATCATGGTTACAGTTTGCGCACTGGACAAAAACTTTTCCTGTATATGTTAAGATATGTAGTTTCATTATCATCATCATCTTTTCAGCCGAAAGACGTCCACTGCTGGACATATGCCTCCCCAATCTCCGCCACTTCGATCGGTTCTGTGCTTTCCGTATACAGCGGATTCCAGCGGCGATCACAATCATCATCGGATATTTTTATTTTACTTTTTTTGCTGTACATATATTGTGTGCCTTTCAGTATGTGCTAAAGATAAAGATAATTCTTTCTTTCTTTCTTTTATCGGTCCATGTTGTGAGAGGCTTTCCAACTCTACCTCTTTCTCTCGAACCTTCGACGCCATCGGCTATCTGTTCTGCGAGCAATGTGCCCTGCCCACTGCTACTCAAATTTGGAAATTCGTCACATGTCAGTTACCTAGGTAATAAATATGTACCTACCTATACTCCATTTGAAATAAGATTAGACATTTAACCAAACCTTTTTTACAGTCAGTTCAACCGATTCTGACTTCTGTACAGTAGGCATAAGGATGGCATTAAAAGTAAAATAGTAGTTACAATACCAACTGTTTGCTGCAGCTGCCATTTGTTATGCCACTAACGCAATAGAAGTCAAAATCGGTTGATCGGACTGTAAAAAAGGTTTAGTTAAATGTCTAATCTTATTTCAAATGGAGTATAGTTAAAAAAATTGAAACAACGGAGTTTGTCTTTGAATTATGATTTTAGTTATAACAGAAGTTTCTATTCACCATGTTGACAGTAGATTCAGGTCGCAGATGAAAGTTAAGGTCCTAGTGCAAGTTTCATTTAACCATCTCGATCGAACGCATCGAGCGCGTTTGGCGCTCCGATTGGCCCTGGATTGGTGACGGACCAATCGGAGCGCCGAACGCGCTCGATGCATTTGATCGAGATGGTTAAATGAAACTCACACACTAGGGCCACAGATATTATTTAGTGGGAAATGTGCTGAAAGTTCCGACAAAAGATTCGTTCGTTGTACCTACTTGTGTACATAGTCCCTACCTACTATTATTAGGCTACTTACCTAGTGAAAACCAGAAGCAGGATAACCTTTACCAGAAACGGAAATAACATAAGCATTGTGGTCAATCTATTAAATAGTAAAGATCAGAAACAATGAAATAATGTAAGTCGTAATGATCTTTATTCCCCCAGTCACGTCTTAGCAGATGACAATGAAACTTTGCCAGATAAAAGTTTATGATACGACGAAGTTAGAAGTAGGCCGCATCTTATCCCGACATTTTTCTTAAAGATATTATATAGAAATGGCATAATTATGTTTCACTGCCTACTCTTTTGACAAGCTTTTATATAACTTTTAATGTTGGTATACAGGAAAACTTTTTATTCAGTGCGCAAACTGTAACCATGAATTCAGCATATCATTCTAGACTAGCGTAGAAATTCTCCGTCAGTTTTACAAAAAAAAATCAGCTGTTCCATACATTTTGACTGCGTAGGTATTGCACTTTTCTATGAAGCAGCTGATTTTTTTTTGTTCGGGGTGGTTGTTTGTTCGGGTCAAATATTGCAAGCTGAATTAAAACCACTACCTCTTATCCTACGGAGCTGAAATTTCGCATTATTATTAAAAGCCTGTGATGTCTCACAGCAGGGCAAAGGCTTCTCTATCCTCCTTCAACTTCTCTCTGTTTAAAACTGCTAAGGACCAGCACCCTAATTGCGTAACACACGATTAATGATGTTTCGTTTTGAAGCAGAGTGCTAAACCATTGCTTCATATGTTCGACAAATGTGTCTGCTCAATAACGTAAATAACGCAATGAATATTGTTGAACTGTCAAAATGAAACAGATTATGATTAATCGTGTGTTACGCAATTAGGGTGCAGTTCTTGTTGAAGGAGTCCAGTTCATTCCGTCATTGATGGAACGGATGGTTGTATTCCTAATCCGATCTGTTAGTTTAAAACCCAGAATATTCAATTCCATAGCCCTCTGGCAAACCACGAACCAATTTACACGAAATCTTAACGAATTACACACATAAATCTTCCTCATGAATCATTCTTGAGTGTCTATTGGTTTTTTTTTTTTTCAGTTGCCTGTGTGCCAGGGGCCGCGGTATCTCTTTCGAACAACCCGCACCTCTGGAGTGTCTATTGGTGTAAAAGCATGAAAATCCGTTCAGTAGTTTTGAGTTTATCGCGAACAGACTGACAGAACGCGACGGAGGACTTTGTTTTATATTATGTAGTGGTGACTGTTTTTATTAAATAATTTTTAAGTTCTAATAATGCAGGTAACTGTTTGCTGTTCCTTTCCATAAAAATAAAATAAGCAGCATTTAGCTTTTCTAGCTGTCTTTCTAGAAAAGCAGATTTTTTTAGATAGCAAATGGAGTGCTCAGCGGTAGTTACTGCCCAGACGGTAGAGTTAGATTGGAAGATGGGTGCAAAGCTTTAAGGCGAAGATAGTACTTCGTCTAAGACAACCATGGCTTAAATGGTTCTAAATTGTCTATACTATCTTTACCTTAAAGCTTTGCACCCATCTTCCAATCACCCTGTATGATCCGGAAAAACTACAAGCTAAAAGAAGTTCCTCATCGCTTTAAATAGAAATACTACAGACTTCTACGTCGTTAGGAATGTTAAGGATATAGGCAAAACCTGACATGCAAGTAAGTTGCGATGCAGGTGAAGGTTAGGTATTAATAAAATAAATAAAATGTTATATCTCTGCGTTTCAAATGTGTGGTCCATTAGCATAATATTGATATGTCAATGAATAATATCTGACCGCTGATAAAATTTGCAATACCAAACGAGTAGTTAAATTTATTTGACACACACGTTGGGTTAACTTATGTAAAAGGTAGAATTCCATTTGTTGTTTATCTGCTATGGTGATGAACCCAAAACTAGTTACAGCCTCATTCTGGGTGAATTTTCTCATGAATGGTTAAGGTGAACCTAGTCCACATTTTTTGCATACAAACTTCGGGAGTGTTTTACTCCATTGTCTGACATGGCACATCCAAAGTAAGATATGGTATCGTTTTGTCTCATAATTAATATTGTCTGTACGGAAACAGAATACTAAAATAAAATCCCATTAAAAAGTTAGGAGCCAACAGACATTAGTTTTTCTTGCTAACTTTACTTAACTTTGGGCGTGTTTAAGTAGTAAAAGAAGTGTAAAATCTCCAAAAACAAGTCGGTACCGACAAAGTTCAATTATCGAAAACTTCAACAAACTTTATTTGTCATTGATTTATGCATTGGCTTTTTCATAAAACCCGATCTTCCAAAGGACTTTTCTTAATTTCATCGTATTTTTTTTACTATAAATGATCCTGCATCTCACTCAATAACGTTGTGCGTGTAGGTAGCGTCTAACTGCTCATCACTGATACTATCTCTGTCGTACACGAAGCCTGGTGAGACAGCGTGAATTTTAGCCAGGCCCACCAGTGAGTTCGAGCCCGCGACTAGGTTCCCCCTCGGTCAAGCATGGTACCAGTGGGACCGGAGCCCATTGCGCCTCTCCCCTTCGGGTATCTACGCGCTCTGGTAAGGAAACGTACCAGGGATCAACATCAAAAAATTTGGTTGGACCTAAGTGAGTGCAGGCAGGCCAAGGAAGCACTTCCTGCGTTCGATGCCCGCCTCACGAAACAGGTTCTCCGATTATCTAAACCACAGCTGCGTACAGTTACAGCAGCCGTAACGGGCCATGGGTCATTTAACAAACACCTCTTTGTCATAGGAGTAACAGATAGCCCTCTGTGCAGGGCCTGCATGGAGGACGACGAGACAGCGGCTCATGTGCTGTTAATCTGCCCGGTGGTCGCTAAGTACAGAGAAAAATACTTCGGTAACCCAGGTACCCTACGTGAGGTTGTAAGCAACACCAAGGCGTTGCTGGCCTTTCTCGAGGAGCTGGGGTGGATCGAATAGCTGATTTTCCCACCCGTACGCAAAATACGCGCTTAGACGTGGAGTTGCGGACAACAGCCCGTATTACCTATTAGGTTCCCCCTCAAGTAACAAAAGCCACACGGGTCGATCGATCTGGTTAAGCTACGCTCGTGATGGGATAGGTGACCATCTTTACATACCGAGACCCCTACATGACTCGGAAAGCACGTTAAGCGGTCCCAGCTGTCATTTGTGGATCTTTGACAGTCGTTTTACGGGTTGTCAGAAGCCTGAAAGTCTGACGACCAGTCTTACCAAAGAGTTTCGTATTACCCAGTACTCAACTGGGTTGTGGAGGACAGATAGGCTGTTGCTCCTTGTAAAATACATATTCTGCAGCATCCGGTTAGACTGGAAGCCGATCCCAACATAGTTGGGTAAAGGCTGAGCAGATTATGAATAAGTAGGAATTCTTGTAAAGCTTCAACATTAGCTCCTCGCTCATTAGCTTCACCTGTATGTTTGTAAGCAGGTTTGGTTGTAACCGACCCCTTTGGACTTGATTTTGACCCACTTCAAACGGTCAGTCGGTCGGTCGGTTCGGTCGGTTCTGATTTCTGATTTCAGATTTCATTTAAACTTTGTAGACTTATCGAGGACCGATGAAAATTCAATAGTTTAAATCGAACCCAGGACCAAACGCTCTGCAGTGGCACTTGCGATTACGAGACCAACAGGGAAGTTCACCAAGGTATGCCTATGTCCTGTATAACTGTTTTCTCTTTACGACACCGCACATCAGTAACTTTGATTTCGACATGGAATTTTGACATAATAACGTAAAATAATTTCTAATTGTTAAGTTTCTAAATTGTAGACTATTTACGTGCCTATTCCAGGTATTATTATTATTATTTTTTTCATTTGTCTTATTGGTAATTCTTTTTAATGTTATGGAAATATTTGTACGCCGATACTTACGGCTAAACATGAATGGACTCAAACGATGTATCTAATATCTTGCATGCTCTTGTATGTATACAATGTTTAGACAAATAAATAAATCTTATCTTATCTTATCTTACGTATCCTAGAGACGAGCAGTGGTGGCTCGGCGGTATCGAGCCCGACTTACGAGTTGTAGGTCGTGAGTTTGAACCCAGACAGGCCAAAAGGGCGCGAGCCGAGCGAGCGCAATGAGCGGTGCCGCGGCAGCGGCCGGCGAGCGTTACTTCCAAAGGCTGTTAACGAAACGGCTAATTAAGCTAGTTGGCTGCGACATATCACGCGTAGGATTAAGTCTGTTTGGCCTAGGACAAACTAGTTTGGCCTGAAATTGGGTTTGGCCGGTAACACTCGGCTCGCGCCCTTTTGGTCACAGTTCTAACCTAACCTAACCCATTTAATCGGGGTGCCCCGGCTTAATAATCCAGTTTGGCCTAGGACAAACTAGTTTGGCCTGAAATCGGGTTTGGCCGGTAACATATGCATTTAGTAAAAAGCGGTTATTTTAATATTCCAAACTGACACTCCAACTTTATTTATCTGTATAGATGTGAATATAGATCATCATGTACCACAACATTTTACGTATGTGCCACAAATAAAAAAAAAATATTTTGTGCTTAAATGTGTTGTGTTATGTGTCCTAGAGCTTACCTGCACTAACACATGCATAGATCTGCTGTATTCGTCCATATCAAACATAATGTGCTTCAATGTGCTTAATCTATTCATCATAGCTACTTCATACATGACACAATTGCAGCTTCTTTGAATCGTGCTGATCAGCAGGAGAGATAAGGCATCTTGTCATGTTCACGTCTTATTAAATAAAATATTACACATACCATTAAGTACATCACACCTTTAATACCAGGAGGCTCTTATTTTGGTATTATGCTTTATTTACATTTTTGTTCTTTGTGCTCGAGCAAAGTTTTAATTTTATTTGCTGGTATATTGGCATGGCTGGCTGACATCTGTACGACTAATTATTTAATTAATGTTCTGTGTCTCTTAATGTTTGTTTTACTTTGTTAAAAAAATCAGCTGTATCATATATTTGTGTTCACTTAAATCGACAAAATGTATGGAACAGCTGATTTTTTTTTCGCGATTTCAAGGTTGGTCCCATAGAAAAAGTTGTTCAAAATGATGAGTACAATGACTCCTTTTCGGGTTTAGGGTAAACAAAAACTAATGTTGTATAGAAAAAGGTCTATCCGACTAAACAGACAGCTGTGTTGCTGGGGAGATTGTTCCGCCACTTCTTCTTCCCAGCTAAAGCACTAGGAAGTGGTGAAGGGTGGGCGTTTTTGGGAGACTGTCATATGTATTATGACGGTCGAAAAGTGCTGATTCTCGACCTAATTTGAATAAATGACTTTTGATTTAGAAAACAAAAAATCCTCCGATGGTTAGGCAGAGGTGTACCGTAATGTACACCTACCATTTTTTTTCTAGTTATGTTTAAGTGCCATGTAATAGGGGCGACTGCATTACCATAATCAGGTACAAATCTAGATTCCGGGCTGCTACTTAGAAATTCCTGGTGGAGAAATCGAGTAAGTAACACTTTGCTCGACCTGAGAATCGAACCCAGGATCTCATACTCAGCACCAGCGCTTGCCACCACTAGACCATCGAGGCAGTAAATAAAGAGTGCATAGAGTTTTTAACCGACTTCAAAAAGAAGGAGGTTATCAATTCGCCATGTTTTTTTTAATGTATGTTCGGGCATAACTCCGTCATATATAGACGGATTTGCAAATATCTTTTTTGTTCGAAAGGGGTTTATTTCGAAATGGTCCCATGTAAACTTCATATAGATCTGATCATGCGTTTCGGAGACAGACAACGGAACTCTTAAAAAAATGACAGCAAACAAACTGCAATTGCTGCTATCGCATAAATATGCATTGTTTTGACCCCAAGGATGATGAAATTTCGAATTGTGTAGGTAGTATCTAAAAAGTGAAAAACAAAAACTAAAAAAAAAAGACAACTGACTTCCAAAATAACGCAACAAAGTGAACAATTACTTTAATTTTGGAAGTCGGTGACTTTGGATATATATTTGAATTTTTAGTCACCGCCTTGCGAAATTAAAGTAATTGTTCACTTTGTAGCGTTATTTTGGAAGTCAATTGTTTTGTTTTTTTGAAAAAAGTTTTTGAGCATTGAGGCAAAATTTCGTTTTAGTTAAATAAGATTTTAGCCCGATAAGAGCAACGGTGACCTAGTGGTAGCGGCCCCGACGTACGAGATGTAGGTCGTGGGTTCGAACTCAGGCAAGCACTTTCAATCAACTCAGCCTATCGCAGTCCACTGCTGGACATAGGCCTCTCCCAGACTGCGCCGCAACACTCTATCCTCCGCCTTCCGCATCCAGTCTGTCCCAGCCACCTTTTTAAGGTCGTCGGTCCATCTAGCTGGGGGGCGTCCCACACTACGTTTGCCGATAAGCGGAAGGCATTTTATTTTGTGTAATTTAGTTTATCACCACTGGCTCTCAAAATGGTGAAGGGAAACATCGTGAGGAAACCGGCATGATGTCGTAGAACCTAAAATCGAAGACATGTGACATGAGACATCACTGGGCCCGCGTGATGGATTACGGGCTACGGCCCGCTCCCTTTCTTGAAGGAAACCTGCTTCCCATTTAGTGGAACGCTATACGATGATAATGCAATGCATGATGTTTTGCAACATAATATATGATTATTCAAAGATTAATTATTATCATTTTGCAAATATCGAAAAGATTGAGTATCAAATTATCATATTATAAAATTATGTATTAGGTTCCAAAAATATCCACTGCGCCAACCGTGACGTCATTTGGCATTCTTCTATATTTATACAGGATGTAACAGAAACCCTATTGCTATCCTTAAGCACTAAAGATAACAGCTGGTATAGAATCACTATACATAGTTTCCGCTCAAAATAAAATACTCTAAGAATTGATACCAAATTTACGGTTTCCAATGTTTGTTCAATTCAAATCATAACAAACGTGTCACCGCACTACGTAGGTCAATAACTTTCCACGTTACTTGCCAATATCACGATATATCTCTTCCGAGTGAGTGTTTATTACAATTTGAATAGTTCGGTTTCTGGTATCAATGTATTAAAAATTCTCATAACTTCCGAACATGTAGAGATAGGATTAAAAAACCCTTCCAATATCGTTTGATATCATCCAAAGAAGCCGTGTCCTTGCTATGTATATACCCTTTCCATTACACGTTGCCTATCCTTCATCATTATTTAATTAAAATATAGATTTCTGATAAAGCATGTAGACACACGTGCGATTCGTAACAAATAGATGTAAAATATCATATTTTTTATGCAAATCAATAGTTGGGTAACTAAAACTTGAATGTCTAGTCTAAAGTGTCACGTACTCACGTTATTACACTGATTAGCATAATAATAGAACAACTAATCATAAATTATTGGTAATTATCATAATTATGACAAGGTACCTATCAAGTACATTTTTCTTGCAAATTCGTACGCGAGAATGTCCGATCTACTCTAACTAAGGCTGTATAATTATAACCTATTGATTTGCATGGAGTGTCCAAGGAGTTTCTTGCAGTCATTCTCCTTCTCCATCATGAGAATTTTTGATTCAAGGACACCGGTTTCCTCACGATGTTTTCCTTCACCGTTTTGAGAGCAGTGGTGAAGAAATAATTTACTCAAAGTAAAGCGTATGTCGGGGTTCGAACCCAGGACTCGTATGTCGCGGCCGTCATTTTCGCCACCGTTGCTCAATACAACCCTCTAAGACAATTTAATTCCATTGTATGACTTTTTCATGATACATGGCCGATTTCTATAATTTACGGGCCGTGATTGGTTAAAATTAAGACTAATTGTATCTTTACCAATCATAAAAACAAAAACCACATAGTTTGGCATAGTAGACCCTCCCATAAGGAAGTAGCTATAACATAGCTTACGAATCTAAATTTGCCTCGTTTGACAATAAAAAATGATACGCAAAACGATTCATTTTTAACCGACTGCAAAAAGGAGGAGTTTTTCTATTCGACATGTGTATAATAATGTTCGATCATAATTCCGTCATTTATAGATAAATCTGCAAAATTCTTTTTTCGTTCGAAAGGTTTATCCCGAAATGGTCCCATTTAAATTTCATATAGCTCTGATAATGAGTTTTGGAGATAGACAACGGAACTCTTCAAAAAATGACAGCAAATCAACCGCGATTGCTGCTATCGCATAAATATGCATCGTTTTGACCCCAAGTATGATGAAATTTCTAATTAGTGTAGGGTAGGCACTATAACTAAAAAGTGATTTTTTTTTTAGATTTTTGTTTGTAGGAACCGACCATTAGTCATTAAATTGAATTAAATGAACTAAGTAGGCGACCCTGGACTTTTCACCTTAAATAAAATACTTACAATCTATCATTCATATGCAGTCTCGTCTCATTACTGTCTGTGATAACATTCGACATAGTCAGAATATGTCCTCTTAAGTCATATCTCCGGGATGACAGGACATTGAAACTTCTGTAGTCTTCCATCCAGCCGTATTTGGTAACAGTTATTTTTGGTAACGTCTTTAGTCCCTTCAACATCACAACACTAGTATTTTCGGTAACAAATACCTGATTCCTGTCTACGTAACTGGTATTTTCGGTAACAAATACCTGATTCCTGTCTACATAACTGGTATTTTGAGTATCATAAACTAGGTTTTTGTTTACTAAAATAGTATTCTCGGTATCGGAATACTGATGTGATTCGGAGCTTTTCCATGTCGATCGTTTTGTGTAAATCACTTCGGAGTTTTCTGATATTTTGTATGCTGAAACAAAACAGGATTTTTTAAAATTCTTTTTCAATTTGGCGTTTGTTTCAGATCGTTAACATCACCTAAAGACAGATAATTGCGTAAAATACTAACAGTAGGAATGGCTTTAATTTTGACAGTTCAACAACATTCATTGCGTTATTTATATTGTTGAACAGACAAATTTATCGGACATAAGAAGCAATGGATGGGCAATATCGTTCAAAATGATTAAGATTCTGATTAATAATATGTTACGAAATTAGAGTGCTGGTATACGGACAGGTACAGGATAATCCTAACTGGTTCAAATTATATTAACTAGCGCAACTTCACAAAAATGATACTTAAAAAAAACTATTTTATCGGATTTTGAGTTTGTATTCATTTATATTTTATAGTCACAGTTATGGGGATTTAGGTAACTGGTTTATAGCTGTTTAGGTATATGGTTTCCGCATTGTAGGTATAGTTTAGGACAAGCTCGGCCCACGGGCGTCGATTGACAAGCAGAATGGCAGAAAGTATAATAAGAATTTAGACAAAAATTACTCATCATTAATCCTCAATCCCGGCTGACATTCGTAGATCTTTGACAGTCGTTACATGTAGTCAGAATCTCAAAAGTCAAACAACCAGTCTTACCAAGAGATATCGCGTTACCCAGTAACTGGGTGATTGAGGTAACCAATCCATATAAAATACTGATAATCAGCTACATCCAGTTAGGCTGGAACGACCCCAACATACAGCTGATGATGCAGCTGAATACCAGTCTTTTACATGGACCGACAGCCTCCATCGTAAAATTATTTATGAAAATATGCCACTGCCGTAATAGACGTGATGACAGCGTGCTATGTCTACAGACAGCCAAGACAGCACTTATGGGCAATATTGTCTACTGCATGGCTCCAGTAATTTTTAACAAAATAGAGTTGAAAAGAACTGACGCTTACTTTATTTAAAAAACTTTTTCCAAAAAAAGCAACAACCGACTTCCAAAAAAACACTACAAAATAACTTTAATTTCGGAAGTCGGTGTCTTTGGAGCTGTATTTTATTTTATGTCACCGCGTTCCGAAATTAAAGTTTTTTTCACTTTGTAGTGTTTTTTTGGAAGTTATTTGTTTTTTTTTTGGACAAAGTTTTTATTTTTCACTTTTTAGTGGTTCACATGAATGTGCTTACCCCTTCACAGCGTACCGGCGTGATGTTATATTATGAACTGGTGTAAACAATAGACAGACATGAGATTTCAGCAATCCCTGTCCATTTGCTATCATTTATTGAGGAGTTCCGTTGCCTATCTCCAAAGTTCTTCATCAGATCTTCACCAAATTGAAATGGGACCACTCCGAGAAAGTACTCTTCCAAAAACAACCGAAATCGCTTCAAGTGTGCCTATAAAATTTGAAGAGTTCTCTCTATTTCGCCAGGATCCCATCATCACATCCTGACTTGATCATGGGACCACTTGGGAAGTATACCCTTTCAAACAAAAAAAAGAAAATCCAAATCGGTCCAGCCATCTTCGAGTAATCGGGGAACATACATAAAAAAAAAGATTCCGACGAATTGAGAACCTCCTCCTTTTTGAAGTTGGTTAAAAAAGACTTCGAAGCTTTTTAGAGGTGAAATGTTATAACAATTTAAGGATTTTATAATTTATTATGTATTTTTTTTTGTGTATCTGTTGCATGCCTACATGGTAAAATATGGCTGATCTTGTAATCATTTTTGTTATCTGTTATACCCATATTTGCAAAATAAAATTATCTTTATCTTTAGATCCTTTTAATTAAACTAGTACTGAAATAAAATTAACCATGTCGCTCACAACTATTTAGTACTAGTATTCAATAAGCGTAGCACCGTGGGTAGTACACACGTTCAGATTAAGGAATTTATGATCTGACCTAAAGGTGACACTGACTACGTGAGCCTGACTAGCACGTTACATATTTTTTTCTTCATTTAATCCAGCACCCTAATTGCGTAACGCACTATTAATCAGTATTTGAATCATTTTGAAAATTATTGCTAATCCATTGCTTCATATTGATTCATTGTGCGTCTTGTTTGTGCAGAATAAAGATTTTTTCTTTCTTTCTATATTGTCAGCAACGTAAATAATGCAACGAAAGTTGTTCAACTGTCAAAATAAAAGCCATTGCTTCGGTTAGTGTGGTACGCAACCGACCAACGAGACAGTCATTAGTTATCCACGGAGTAATGAACATATATTACTCCGTGGTCTTATCACATTACTTCAAATAGAACTCTATAGATGCCTGGATAGCCTAATTCAAAACTGAACTATAAATAAACCAGAACTTTGCATAGTACATTAAGCAGTTGCAGATTTTTATCAAATTGCGGACCGTCCATAAACGCTCGGGATGTTTGTCTTCACAGACAGCTGAACGATTTTTTAGCGATAGGCATAATTCATGCTAAAAGATATCTTCATAACTTGAATTTATGCTATCAGAAATCCTCGACATTCCATTGAGATTCGTATCAATTTGTTTTAATATAATGTGTAAGGTATTCACGGTTGGTCCCGGCTGTCATTCGTGGATCTTTGACAGTCGTTACCGGTCGTCAGAGGCCCGAAAGTCTGACAACCAGTCTTACCAAGGGGTATCGTGTTATCCAGTAACTAGATTGTGGAGGTCAGATAGGCAGTCGCTCCATGCAAAATATTAGTATTCAGCTGCATTCGGTTAGACTGGAAGCCGACCCCAATATAGTTGGGGTAAGGCTAAGCAGATGATGGTATGTTAGAGCTCTTACACACGAGCGGCATGCTCCCAACGGCATAGGTAACTGCAGCCGTCGACGCGCGTCGGCGGCAACCGTCGACGCGTCGACGGCTTCCGTTGACGCGTCGACGGCTGCCGTCGACATTTCAACTTCGAAGATCAAGTGTCGCTATAGGTCGACTGCTCCCGTCGACGCGTCGACGGTTGCCGCCGACGCGCGTCGACGGCTGCAGTTACCTCTGCCGTTGGGAACATGCCGCTCGTGTGTAAGAGCTCTAAGGTATTCAGAATCTCCAATTTCTCAGGGTAGGTATGATAGAGGCAGGGCAATTCTTGTAGCTTGAAGTTTTACTTTTACTTTAACAATATTATAGTGTCTCCGAATTACTAGCCGAAAAAAGTTTTCTTTTGATTGGCTAATTGTATCTTTTTCCTGAAGCTAATATTACATCTAAGTGAATATGGAATTTTGAAATTATAACATAACAATAATTTCTAATTTATAAGTTTCTAAATTATAAACTTTGTAAGTGTCTTATTCTAGGTAATTTCTCTTTTTTTTGATATTGTTAATTATTTTCAATGATAAGGAAATATTTGGCTAAACATGATTGGACTCAAATGCTGTAATATCTTGCATGCTCTTGTATTTGTATACAATGTTTAAACAAATAAAGAAATCTTATCATATCTTAACCTTCAAAATTATTAAGATTCTGATTGATAGTGTTTTACGCATTTAGGGTGCTGGGTTCGATTCCCGGGTCAGGCAAAGTGTTGTTGAGTTTTTTTTTACACGCTTTATATTAGCTCGGGTTGTATGTATGTATGTAACGGAATCTTTGAGCGCGATTTTGACCCACTTTAAACGGTCAGATTTCATTGAAACTTTGTAAACTTGTCGAGGACCGATGACAATTTAATAATTAAAAAAAAAATTGAGAAAAAAAAACACGTTTTGTAGTTAGCAGAACTAAAAAATAGAAAATAAATAATAGTTTAAAAAACTAAAAAACACGCTTTAAAAACCAAACTAAAAAAGGAGAAAATAATTTAATTCAATTAAAAAGCGTGGGGTGCTTGACATTAATTGATTATAAAAATACCTCAAAAAGCACCCCACGCTTTTTAATTGAATTAAATTATTTTCTCCTTTTTTAGTTTGGTTTTTAAAGCGTGTTTTTTAGTTTTTTAAACTATTATTTTCTCATTAGAAATTTCTCAGCGGTTTGGAGTGTGGATTCCTGCCCGTTTGATGGCAATAGGCTCGACCTCTATTTCATGGAACTTACACATAAATGGCGATATGTAAGTGTACTATAGGTACGTATACTTCTGTCCAACCCTTGGGGTAAACATGGCGTGATGTTCAACTGATTTGGTTGGTTCATGAATCATGATTTAATTATGTTCAGAGTTCTAGAGAGATCAATCATTGCGGATTTTAGTATGCAATTAAAGCTGACACTAAGATATTCAGAGACCGAAATAAAATGAACGCAGAATAATTACGTAGATATATAAACAGCAGGCAAAAAATATTGAATTACGTTTTCAATGTAGGATTTGTTTTTTATTTACTTTTAATTGAATTACATTTCGATCAGAGTTTTTCTTTTTGTCATTGTAACATTACATTGTGGGTACCTACAGGTGTTGAAAAGGGAACAGGCGTGCATGGTTTGGGTGAGACGTACCCAGCCCACTCTATTTCTTTTTTGAACGGTACTTATTAGTGCAGTCAGGGCAATAAATAATTTGCGGGCATGCCCTTTATGCCTGGAGGCTTTTATTTAGATTGTAAGTTCTGTCTACGTTGTTTATTTTTTTTCATTTTTTTTAGTTTTTAATGTTTTGATGGTATATTGGCGTGTGCTAGCTGACATAATTGGCAAATATAATGTTTTTTTTTTTGTGTTTCGTAATTTTAATTACATCCTATTGCATAGAATCAAGTTCTTCTAACTTAACAGACAGCTGTGCTGCTGGGGAGTTTGTTGCGCTACTTCTTCTTCCCAGCTAAAGCACTAGGAAGTGGTGAAGGGTGGACGTTTTGGGGGGACTGTCTTATATAATTTTGACGTTCAAAAATAGCTTACTCCTATAGCCTAGTTTGAATAAATGACTTTTGTTTCTTTTGTTTTTTTTTTTATCAAATTGACACACTAACGTCAATTTACCGTGGTCATTAATATTTCATATTTATCAAAGAATTACAGAAGTGATTTCATTTAAGGTACGGAAATTTTTTGTTGCTAGCTGTAGAAATTTTGCAAAACAATTTTCATCACATAACTTTTAAGTACAGTAAGTACTTACCTAAATTAATTCCGAAATGAATTAATTGAAATAACCTGTTTTTCGAAATTTTAAATTTTTCTGAAAGCTGCTGAAATCTGAGATGATGAAACAAAGTCGATCATTTAGCATTTAAATTATTATTAATTGCTCTCCTGTATAGAAAGTTAATGAAATAATTTAGACCATTGGCGACAGATTGAAACACCTGTATTTTTGCGAAATCGGTAAAAAATTGTGTTTGAGTAAACAATATACATACAGTCACTTGGAATGTAGGTAAACCTAATAATTTTATTAATGTTATTTTGATTGAATAACCCTGGTCCTCCGAGTGCTCGCAATACCTCTCACCTGTGGCTCTAAAAACAATCTTGTATGGGTACTGTGGTACCTACCTAAGATTTTTTTTTAAACCAATATACTTGCTAAAAATCAAAATACACACAATGACATGTGCCATTTTACGAGTATTTAAGTACGTAACGTATCGTTCATTGTGTGAATCTTTACAACCAATCGCACATCCTAAGATAAATTATAATAATTGCATAGTCTTTCAGTCTGTCCGTCCGTTAGTGTCCTCATAAATTGAAAATCTTTTTAACCGATTTCAAAAAGAAAGAGGTTATCAATTCGACTAGTTTATATTTTTTTAATATGTATTTTCGGGTATAACTCCGTCATATATAGACGGATTTGGGAAATTATTTTTTTGTTCGAAAGGAATTTATTCCGAAATGGTCCCGTTTAAATTTCATATGGATCTGATGATGACTTTCGGAGACAGGCAACGAAACTCAAAAAATTACAGCAAATCAACCGCGATTGCTGCTATCGCATAAATATGCATTGTTTTGACCCCAAGAATGATGAAATTTCGAATTGGTGTGGGGTAGGTACTAAAACTAAAAATTTAAAAATAACTTTAATTTCGGAAGGCGGTGACAAAAAATTCGAACGATTTCAGAAATTAAAGTTATTTTTAACTTTGTAGTGTTTTTTTTGGAAAACGGTTGTTTTTTATCAGGTATTCATTAGTGTATTCTTTCGTCTCAAGGGCAAAGCAGTGGGCAGAGGTTAGTACCTACCTATCAAATAAAAACAAGAAGTTACATAAGTATTAAAACTAACTATGTCCTGTCCTTCCTAATGTCCTACTACATGACATGAGCGATAACTAGCTAGAATTTCAAGGTGATTTTTTGCGTTCGCTGGGAAATTCAGTTTTTGTGTCTAGCACTGAATATGCAAACCGCGTATTTTATTACAGTTCTTTTGTTAAGATTACCTACTTACCAATACTTGACTGATGCAGATACTTTGACATTTACTTAATAAGTATACCTTACCTAGACAGGCAAAAAAATTAATGCGTCTTTGTCTGATTTTTTATATTTCTATCGTCTTTGTTCACCAACATTAGTTACACATGCAAATAAGATTTTTTTACCCGGTTTTTTCTAACAATTTCTACAATTGTTTTAAGCATGCATTGACATAGGTTTTAATAGACGGGTTTTCCTATAAAATTTATTTCGTCATCATAATCATCGATAGTGGCTTGTGGTTAAGTAATAATCGATCAGGATAAGCTACGCTTGCTGCGGTTAGTCTGTGGATAGGTGACCATCTTTGTATACACAGATCCCTCCGTGCATCGAAAAGCTAGTTAATAATCGATCAGGATAAGCTACGCTTACTGCGGTTAGTCCGTAGATAGGTGACCATCTTTGTATACACAGATCCCTCCGTGCATCGAAAAGCTAGTTAATAATCGATCAGGATAAGCTACGCTTACTGCGGTTAGTCCGTAGATAGGTGACCATCTTTGTATACACAGCTCCCTCCGTGCATCGAAAAGCTAGTTAATAATCGATCAGGATAAGCTACGCTTACTGCGGTTAGTCCGTAGATAGGTGACCATCTTTGTATACACAGATCCCTCCGTGCATCGAAAAGCTAGTTAATAATCGATCAGGATAAGCTACGCTTACTGCGGTTAGTCCGTAGATAGGTGACCATCTTTGTATACACAGATCCCTCCGTGCATCGAAAAGCTAGTTAATAATCGATCAGGATAAGCTACGCTTACTGCGGTTAGTCCGTAGATAGGTGACCATCTTTGTATACACAGATCCCTCCGTGCATCGAAAAGCTAGTTAATAATCGATCAGGATAAGCTACGCTTACTGAGGTTAGTCCGTAGATAGGTGACCATCTTTGTATACACAGATCCCTCCGTGCATCGAAAAGCTAGTTAATAATCGATCAGGATAAGCTACGCTTACTGCGGTTAGTCCGTAGATAGGTGACCATCTTTGTATACACAGATCCCTCCGTGCATCGAAAAGCTAGTTAAGCCGTTGGCCCCGGCTGTCATTCGTAGATCTTTGACAGTCTTTACGGGTCATCAGAAGTACAATGAGCTACAATGAGTTGTGGAGGTCTGATATGCAGTCGCTTCATGTAAGATGCTGCATCCGGGTAGACTGGAAACTGACCCCAACATAGTTCGAAAAAGGCTAGGCAGACGATGAATCATCGATAGGTACTTGATTCATGTAGTAATGCTACCCCTAAAGGCTTGTCTTGCTAGGAATGTACGTAGGATAAAGGATATTACAAAGATTCCATGACAGATGTGATAATGAGTAAGTAGCGTGGGTTACAGTATATAAGTCACCGTGTGATTAGCTTATAATCTATCTCGCAATGTGAACTGTAAACTGTCGATACAAATGATGAACTGTACGCATATTAACGTAATCAGGCTATACATCCATATGTTCCCATTGTTGCGACACAGGCGTCTTCTTTGTGAGAGGAAGTAGGCCGTAATCCAATTAAGACACGCATCATCCACGTATGCCACGTTTTGACATAAGTTTCATCATCATCATCATTTTAGCCAAAAGACGTCCACTGCTGGACATAAGCCGCCCTCTCCCAAGCTCCGCCACTTCAACCGGTTCTGTGCTTCCCGCATCCAGCGGACTCCTGCGGCCCTCACAAGGTCATCGGTCCACCTTGTGGGAGGCCTTCCAACTTTATGTCTTCCGGTACGCGGTCGCCACTCCAGAACCTTCCAGCCCCATCGGCCATATGTTCTGCGAGCAATGTGCCCTGCCCACTACCACTTACGTTTGGCAATTCTTCGGGCTATGTCGGTTACCTTGGTTCTCCTACGAATCTCTTCACTCCTGATTCGATCACGTAGGGAAACTCCAAGCATAGGCCCTCTCCATTGCTCTTTGGGTGACTTTAAGCCTTCTTATGAGGCCCATTGTGAGCGACCACGTTTCGGATCCATATGTCATCACTGACAACACGCACTGTTCAAAGACTTTCGTCTTGAGACACTGCGGCGGTATGTAGGACGAGAAGATATTGCGAAGCTTCTCGAACGCTGCCCGATTGACTTCTTTCTCAAAGTTGGACTAAAATAACTGGACATTTTGTCCTAGGTAAACGTACTCGTCCACAATTTCGAGTGTAGCGCCTCCGACCGTTATAAGAGTGGGTGTTACATGGGCATTGGACATGACCTTTGTCTTGGCCATGTTCATTTTAAGACTCACTCTTTCGGAAGCTCTACTGAGGTCATCGAGCATTGTACTGAGGTCTTCCCTAGTGTCAGTCATGACAACTATATCATCGGCAAACTGAAGGTGAGTAATGTGATGGTGAGTGATGATGACATAAGTTTAGTGAGATTTGTTTTCCTGATTTACAATTAGCCAGTAAGAGTATTCCTGAAATATTTTCAGGAAAACTGCCACTGGCCCGTCGCCGTTGGTTGATGACTTTTTCAGCATGAGTGACTTAGGGACACGGGTTGAAAAAACACACTGTAAGCGGTCCACTCCGTCTCACAGAGATGAGCCCAGAATGTCAGCAGTGGGAACGTTAAAGGCTGTTTATGCTCCATTTTTCGATGGTTTTGCGGTGGCTTTTTTCTTGGTACCAGCCCAGAGTCTGGATTTGTGCCTGGTTTATAGCAATGGGCTGGCTCCCTATTACATGGGATTCAAACATAACTGGCGAATTGTGGGTGTACACACGGTGACAATCATAACAAACTATACATTTCCAATTTTAGCTGATGTCGAAATGTATAGGATTTCCGTACAATAAGAAGTCAGCTTATACTGAAAATATATAGCTTCATAAAATATCACTGTGCGTTCTATTGGTACACCTCTGCCTGACCCTTTGGGGAAAACAAGGCGTGATGATAATGTTCATGTATTAGTTCTCGATGGAAAACCAGGCCCCCATTCCAAAGATGTCCGACTTCTCGGTGAATAGACCTACGGTGCACTTACCTTCTATAAACAGGTATTCTTCTTCGCTAATCTTCTTCACCACTACCATATCGCTATCAACCAGGATATCAACATCATTTAGAGCTACCGAGTCTTCCTCATAGTTTAAAAGAAGCCAGCGGTATGGCGCCTTGAAATAGCCTTCTTTACTTGCCTAAAAAACAAAAGAATGCTTACGTTTAAACGGGATACTGTTAATTTAACTCGGACATGATCTCAAGCAGCAATCCACCTGTAGCTTTATTACCACGGACATATAGTTCACTTTGCTTTTGATAGTGATGCAAAATCAGAGGCAAAGAAACTGAGACTGTAGGTACATTAATGTCCATCATCTTTTGTTTTTTATTCTGCTTTTGCAACCAATAAAGAGAAGGAGTTTGTGAAAAAGTGAGATTATTGAAAACATCATCATCAACTTTGCCTTTACCCGAATTTATTTAGGGTCAGCGCTTTAGAACCATGAATTTATAATAATTATTTTTGTTGTTGGATTACGGAAACCTACAGGACCCTACAGCCATTGCCAACCCTTGTTTTTTATCGATACAAAAAAATGCTCCTTAGGTACTTACTTTGACCAAAAATCTATCCGTCCCAGGACATTCCATGTCAGCAAGAATCAAGACGTACTGCAGATCATACTCGGTTCTGTTATACTGTAGTGACGTGGCAGTACTGAATCCATTACTGCACATAATCCTGGCTAAGGATTTGAGTGCATCTGAAAAAGATTTAAAAAAAAATACATCGGTAACACCAAAATGGTAACCGTACCGTAATGTTGGAAGATGGAGATGGCGATGACGCCAGAGAACCAGGTATTGATGCAGTCTGTGCGAGGCCTAAGTACAGCGAGCAATTGACTGAGAGTTAAGAATGGGGTCCACGTGTTGATAAAAGCTTTTAAGCTTTCCATTTCTGTTTCAAGTATCTAGTCTAAGATTGTTTCACGTTCAAATACCTAAATGTGGATAGTTTTGTATTAGTAGGACTAGAAAGGATTCTCGTCCATTCTTACTCGGAGACCCGCTTACACCAAAAATTAATTAAAAACATCATTCCGTTTCTGTCATCTTCCAACGATTGACAGAAATACATAACAATCAGCCTATAATTTGCCCACTGCTGACACAGGTTTTCTTTCTGTGAGAGATAGTGGGCCATTATCCACCACGTGGACCTAGTGCCTGTTGGTGGATCTCATATGTCTTTGAATTTTTGAAGTGAAAACTTCTTTAGGCGCGTTGAGAACTTTTTGGGTGAGCAAAAATCATGGAACTCGCGTCATCGTCACCGAACGCTTGAGCACACGGATGAGTCGCGCGTTGATGTCTTTTGGAAAAGTCCCTTTCTTTCATTAGGAAATTCTAATTCTTTTATCCCTTTCTTTCCCTTTGTATTTTTAACGTAAAAATCTGTGCGACTTCGACTTCAGCCATTAAAGGTAACAACCTTTAATGGCTGAAGTCGATCGCTCGTTTATCATTGTTTACCGAGAGCTATCAGGCCAAGGACCCAATGTGAAATCCTGTATTGACGATTTAAAAAATACACACGCTATTGTTCAAGTTTTCACTTCTGTCGGCACTCTCAGAGTACCACTGTTTATTTTTTGTTTCTAGGACATGCTGGTTTCCTAACGATGTTTTCCTTCACCACCACCACTTGTGAGAGCAGTGGTGGTGAAATTAAATACACAAACTATATGCCTGGATTGACAGCAACAACTCGTAAGTTAGGCTCGATACCACTGGGGCACCAATGCTCTTCTGATGGACATGAACTACTCAAGCCCTAGTAAAAATATTTTCCAGAAAGCATGGTAGAAACAGGGGCTGTTCCTCATTGAGCGCCAGATGTGGAGAATACAACTCGTAGAGGCTGTTGTGGACCTGTCATCACAAAAGAACTACGAGTCATACTCAGCGCTTCTCCTCCACATTTATTAAATGCGCACTGGCAAAGTGTGGAACTCTCTGTTCCCTTCCACGTATAAACAGTCAGTATTCAAAGCAAGAGTGAACAGCCATATTTTGGGCACGCTCGTTCCATCGTAGTCAAGAGCAAGCCCATTTCACAATAAACAAGTTGGTGGCTATAATTTCGTATTTTGTACCACTGACTTTCAAATATAGTCATTATTAATTATGTAGATTTTTTTGTGGAAGTCGGTTGTTTCTTTTTTTCACGTAGATAAGTATAACATAAACTTTTTTGGAGTGGTACCTACCCCACACAAAATACCTTCACTTGGTAAGTAAATAACAGTGACAAGAAAATATTATTATAACATCATCAACGATAGTATCATCAACGACGTAGGCCTTACAGACTAGATTTTTAGACGATTTTCTATTCTTTATTTTCATTCCTCTAAGTACCCGGTACTTATTGACAGGCCTGCACTGTCCTGCCATACCTATTATCACTGTAATTTGAAAACATTGTACAAGGCAATTATTTTTAAAAGAGTAACCGTGGAGTTTCATGCCGGCTCTTCTCCATAGGAAGCGACAAATTGGAACCGTGCACCTAGCTTCTGACGTTTCATAAGTGCCCATGCAGGTTTATATGAAATAAACTATTTTGATTTTGATTTGATTAAGATTTGAAAAACAAATACAACCTAATTGAAAAACTCCTTTTTTGTAGTCGATTAAAAAACAGTAAAGTATAGCTTGTGGAATTCTACATACCTAAAGCTAAAGACTTACACTGACTCCAACATAAATACGGTAACAGCAGAGATGTAGGCCTGTTATCCATAGTCACAAACGACATTATCACATCAATATTATGGTCACCAGTACATTTTACTAAAAAAACAAATGAAAAACTTATTAGAAGCAACGTTTTGACGTTCATTTTTCATCGGGTTTTGGTGAAATAATAGTAAATGGATGACTACTATCTAAGGAGCGAGTATTATATTGGCATTAGCATTTAATATGCAAGTAGGCTTCTTGTATGTAATGCGGTAAAGGTACAGTCGCGACCAACAACAGTGACAACATTAATGAGTCCTGGTTTTTGATTTTTACATGCTTTATATTAGCTTCACTTGTATGTTTGTTTGTATGTAACCGACTCCTTAGAGCGCGATTTTGACCCACTTTAAACGGTCAGATTTCATTGAAACTTTGTAAACTTATCGAGGACCGATGACAATTCAATAATTAAAGAAAACATTGAGAAAAATTAAAAAAAAGGAAAAAAAAAATAATTGAAAAAATCACGTTTTTGTAGTTAGCAGAACTAAAAAATAGAAAATAAATAATAGTAAAATAAAACTAAAAAACACGCTTTAAAAACCAAATTAAAAAAGGAGAAAATAATTTAATTCAATTAATTAAAAAGCGTGGGGTGCTTGACATTAATTGATTATAAAAATACCTCAAAAAGCACCCCACGCTTTTTAATTGAATTAAATTATTTTCTCGTTTTTTAGTTTGGTTTTTAAAGCGTGTTTTTTAGTTTTTTTTACTATTATTTATTTATATAAAATTTTGATTTCTATGTGAAGCAATTCGAATTACCTAGACAAGCTGAGGTAAGATAGATAAAATGAAAATATTTAAATACAGAAAATAAGCTAAATGGAGTCGACATTTCCTATTTGACTACCCCTGAGAAGAAATGGCGAAACCAACTCCGGGGTCAAAGTTTCTTTTAAAGTTCAGACACAATCTTTATCAGATGATGTGAGGACAATGTAAATTAGTGCCTGAAATGGTCTTTTGAGGAAAGAATCACACAGATTTGAGTGGACCAGTCCAGTAAGTCTCCTCGCTTTTGCAAAAAACAACCGTAAATGGTATTTCTGCAAATGACTGTGGAACGACGGGTGTGGTTATTTAAAAATCCGAAACCTGAGCAAAGGATGATGAAGACATTGTTGCCGTTTAAGCAAATATAAAATTATAATTGTCATCTTTAAACTCAAAGGGAAAAACGTATCGTCATACTTACGTCCCTTATTTATTTCCGTTTAGAATTCTGCTAAATCTGCAGAGAAAAAGTACCTGACTGAGGTTTCTTAGCTCATCATCCACGTCTTTATGGACGGTCATAATTGCGTTAGGTCATCGCTTATATACCGCATAATTGCAGGCCACATGAAAAAAGGGTTACTTGTTTAATATTGGTTTTAATGCTTGAAATTGAATGTATTAAAATCTATTTACTCTCCTTCATTGTTTTAATCTTGCTTTATTTACGTCGTCTTAAAATTAATTAAGTAAGGCATTTTCCAATCTACGGAATACAACCCTTAAATTAACTGACAGACAACAAACAGTCTAAACAGCTGGGACTAGAAGCATTTAATGTTGCACACAACTTACCTTGTGTAATGAAAGTGAGCATTAAGCAAAAATTATTGAAAGTTCATCCTCTAAAGGGGTTAAATAGGAATAAAAGTTTCTTTGGTAGTTCGTTTGTTGCCGATGGGAACACATCAGGGGCACGGCTTGTATTGTTGTCATCAATATACTGTATAAGCTTTTGTTTTTCGACCTCTTACTTTTTAGTAAAATAAATATTCTATTAAGCTTTTGTCAGTCACTGTACTCTGCTCTGGGATATAAAATTATACGTTAGCCCTAATGATACGCTATATTCCATGATTACCATAATATTTCACTTTATCGTTACACATTCATACAGTTAACTTGTAAGTACAGGTATAAAAGATAAATTGATTGTCATGCTTATTTATTAATCATCTAAGTAGCGGTGGGATTCCAGATTTCCTTTAAAAACCTTTTAAGTATAACTAAAATATTTTTTTCCGTACCTAATAAAGACTTCTTATTCTATTATGATGTATGAAAATGGTGAATTGTTTTAACAAATACCTACACACACAAAACACTTTTATGATCATATAATTTACCATTATAAATCCCCGTAGATATATAAAAAAAATAGGTATTGGCAAGTTATTTATACCAACACAAATCGCGTTAAAAAATTCTGAAGCAATCATCAAATCAAATTCAATTGGACCGGTTTTTCGCATTAAATTAGAATAATTTAATGTTTTACATAGGTATCATACAAATATTATTGACGACAAATATTGTACAAGTTTTCTTTGGAACAGGTTTTTAACCAAATATATCAGTATTATTAAGATAAGTAACAATCATTGGAAGATAAAACCGTCTGGAATGTTTAATGTGGAACCAAATGATAGTAGTTTTCTACAGAAATCTAGATAGGTACATTTCCAGTACTAGTTAAGTGATTAGTAGATTCTTTAGCATTTATCTCAGCGAAGTATTTAGTCTGCCATCAAAGTAATACACAGTTAAGGAATATATCTACACCTAATGGATATATAATTATGGGTTTATCTAGTACTTGCTAGAGTTTAAGATAAGTTTAAATTATTTATTACAAACTAGCTTTTGTTAACCAATTTACACAAAACCTTAACAAATTATATACTTAAACCTTCCTCATAAATCACTCTGTCTATTGGTGAAAATTGCATTAAAATCCGTTCTGTAGTTTTGAGTTTATCGCGAACAGCAGGCTTAGCTAGCATGACGCTTTCTATTTCTGTTCTACTGTAGAATATAAATCACTTGTCTACATTTCTCTGTATAAAACTGTCAACTGTCTATACGGAAGCGTAATTTTTGTCTACTCTTCCGACGACAAAACGCTTGTCTACAGTGCTCGCGCTAAGCCTGCAGACAGACAGATATAGGTACAGACGCGGCGGGGGACTTTGTTTCATAACATGCAGTGATAGTGATGTTGGTCGTGTTTATTCGGAACAGCTTTGTTTGTGATTCTCCTGTCCATCAAATACCTTGGTTATACATATACCGCAAAGCAAAACATGGATATAAACGTTGCATAAAGTTAAGAGACGTTTAAAGGTTAAAAAAAAATAGATAAACAGACGCTAATTATTGGGGGTTCATATCTTTTCCCCTCCCCCTTTTCCCATCAATTAACCAATTACGTGAAGCGTGGATATCAATATTGGTGCGTTTGCCTTTTAAATTCAACTCAGCCAATCGCAGTCCACTGCTGGACATAGGCCTCTCCCAGGCTGCGCCACAACACCATGTCCCCCGGCTTCCACATCAGTCTGTCTCAGCCACGTTTTTAGGCCTTTGCCCTGCTTTGGGATATTAGGTCGGTGTAGTTCACTCAGAATTTGTGCTAAATGCTTGTCCAGATCTTACAACAACAACTTTCCTTCTGTCTCTAGCTTCGTCATCTAAAGTCTAGAGTTAGAGTAGGTATCATTGCAACAACATTCTGCAACAGCCCATTTACTGACTGACCCAATTAAAACATATACTTTCCTTCTACGCTATCAAGAAAGAATGAGGATAAAAACAGTGTCACTCATAAAAGTTCCATCATTAACAATTATTATTTTCATAATAAGTGGACCACGGCGACCATGACCCCAATCCCTTTGAGGATAAATAACAAAAAGTTGACGCGCCAAAAATGAATCAGCCATCTTGAATATTCTTCGAAATCGATACACTACGTTTATTTTGCAGTACTACATTGTTTTTGTTGTAATTTGTACTTTAAAAAACACGATCTAGAGTTTAAAATTGTGGAATTGTTATCTTGTTGCTACAAATTGTTGGTTGAACGTGACGATCGCCAGGCGTTTGTTTACTAAGGTTTATTCCTGTGTTTAAAACAATTGGTTGGTTTGTTTTGCATTATTTGGTGTGTCTTAGTTTTGGCACGATTTTGTGGTTTATTTTCAATGCTGTATACTTCCTACAACATCTTCAAGTTGCAGTCAATGTCTCCTCACCAATGAATCATTGATTTTGTGACTTAATATTCGACACACTTCAACTTCAATGTCCATCTTTGGGAGTAATTCCATGTTTACGTCATATTTCCGACCTCTGAGTTGTATGAATCACTGACATAGCAACATCATTCAATAACAAAGCAAACATGAATGGAATTACGAAATGAAGTTCTTACAACACATAAAAAAAAGATACTTACTCAAAATAAACAAAAGACAAACCAATTCTTTCCCACACTCCAAAAATGGAATGCTAAATAATTTATCCTGCTTATTGAGGGGCGTGTGGCCAAGTAAACACAGCCGCACGGTTCGATCGGTCAGGTTAAGCTACGCTTGCCGCGGGTGGCCCTTGGATGGGTGGCCATCATTACATACCATTACCCTTCCGTGTCTCGGAAAGTGCGTTAGGCCGTTGGTCACGGCTGTCATTCGTGGATCTTTGTCAGACGTTACGACGACCAAGCCGACCCCAACACAGTAAAGAAAAGACTGGCAGATGATGAAATAATTTATCCTGCATTTCTTGTACAAAGCGTGGTGTCCCTAGTTACAGCAGCTTCATACAGTAATCCCTTGAATGCCCATGATTACATTCTCAAATGTGTGTCAAGAGCATGCGTCCTGTCCATTGGCCCATAAATCATATATTATTCCACAGTAATAATCGTGCAAGGGTTTTCTCGGAAAGGCCGAATGACTTACTACTTATTGCCCTTAATTACATGCATACGTCTTTGTTAATTATTGTTAGTAACAAGTTTGATATTATATGATTCTTTAAGATAAGTTGGTAAGTCTGTTTATGATGAGGGGCTTTATGGCTCATGGCTTTCGTAGACTGGAATATAGGAATTTAAGGAAGTGGCCATTTAATCTGACTGCTAAGTGCTAAATGACCATATCAGCAACAGTATTGTTTTGGTTGGAGAGCAGTAAATCACTTGTCCAAGTGGTTACGGGTATTCAGAAGCCCCGTAATTGGACAGAAGCGCAGTTACCATATAGGTTCTCATCAGAGATCGGATATTCGGATGCATATTCACCTAAAGTTGAGATGTTGGTTAACATGGAATGCGCTTTTGTATCGAAAAAGTCTTAATTTAGGTAAGTAATTTGTTTATTTTTTGTTTTAACTAATACAAACCACCCCTCCTCCAGTACATACACATATTTGTAACGGGTTAAACATTCATTTTAAATTCATACAAATCTGAATAGTTATGCAATCCAAGAATTCCAGGGTTTTTAATAAATATTACAAATAATTCATAAAGCCGCTTCCATACTTTCATAGCAAAAAATTATCTCCGAATATCCGATCTCTGGTTATCAGTATTGACCTTAATTTGGCTGTTGACTTTATAATTATTAAAGTCACGAATGGGATGTACATTCCATCTACTGGAGTGTCCGTTAAATGTCCGTTCATCTGCACTCTTATCGATGTGAACAACGCTTTTGACACAACAGGCGTGACGAGCTACTGGGCCCAAACAGTACCAATACAGGCAAAAAGAAGTCACATCTGGATGTGACTTCTTCAGCAGCTGGCATAATAATCAGCCTATAACGTTCCCACTGCTGGGATACAGGACTCCTCTCTCTGAGAGGGAGCGGGCCGTAATCCACCACGCGGGCCTGGTGCAGGTTGGTAGATGATACATCATGTTTACGACTTTTTTTTTGGTTCTACGACATGCCGGCTTCCTCACGATGTTTTCCTTTACCGTTTTGAGAGCAGTGGTGATGAAATGAATTACACAAAGTTAAGCGCCTGTCTAGGTTCGAACTTACGACCTACAACTCGTAAATCGCGGCTGTTACCTCTGGGCCACAGGCACCACTGCTCACTCAGGTGACAGTTGACAATCCGCTAATTTGTCGATTTTGCTAGTTTTCTGTCGAGAAAATGTGTCAATTTTGTTATTTTGTAGTGTTTTGTCAGTTATGTATGCGAGTATATACCCTAATTGCGTAACAAACTTTCAAATACAACCTGAATCATTTTGAAGGTTAGAATCCATTGCAACCATGAATTCAGCTTACGATTCTAGACCTCCTAGCGTAGTAATTTTTCATCTGTTTATAAACAAAAAATTGGCTGTTCCATATATTTTGGCTGCGTAGGTATAGCACTTTTGTAGCCAATTTTTTTTTAATAAGCTATGAAAAATTTCTACGCTAGAGGGTCTAGAATCATAAATTGAATTCCTCGTTACAGTTTGCGCACTGGTAAAACATGTATCCCTTAAATGTTAAAAAAAATGTCAGCTTAACAACGTAAATAACGCAATGAATGTTGGTCTACTGAATTTTTTTAAGCCATTCCTACTGATGTGTTTTACGTCAACCTTCAATGTAAAAAGACTACATAAAGCGTAGTTGAAAAACAGCTAGACAGAATACCGATAGAGACTAATAGATATGTTTTATTAAATTAATGCCTTTTTGGTATCGCTATTAACTATGCGTGTTATTATGACACTGTCCATTTATCAGTTTTACTTCTATGGCCATTATTTAGTTAAAATCGATACTATACTTTTATCGTAATCAGCCTATAATTTTTCCACTGCTAGGCTCAGGCCTCTTTTCTTCGAGAGGGAGTGGGCCGTGGGTCGTAATCCACCACGCGAACCCAGTGCGGGTTGGTAGATTACACATCACATGTTTTCGAATTTTTTTGGTGGTTTGGTTTCGTTTAGGACATGCCGGTTTCCTCACAATATTTTCCTTTAGTGGTGATGAAATCATTTACACCAAGTAAAGGCTATTACAAACAAGCGCGATGCGACTAACGTAGAACAATTTCTATGAAAACCTCATGGAAATTGTTCTACAAGTCGTCTTCTCGCATTAAAACTGTATAAACTCAAAACTTACAAATTTTACAGGAGAGCGTTTTAAAGAGAAAAATACTGGTGATACCAAACGTTTCCGCATATTAACCCCATTTTGAATAATTTTGGAAATTGTACACTTTTAATGCGAAAAGGCGAAGTGTCCCGTCGCGCTATCGCGTCGCGCCTGTTTAAAAATAAGTTTAAATATTGTCGTTATGAGCGATAATCGTTCTTATTGCAATCCGATACGGGTTAAAATCTGTTGTAATAAATTCGAATAATAAATGAGCAAGCATTGTCGTAAAAATGCAAATAAAATCGTATAAAATTAGATATTAACTATTTAATAAATAATCATCACTGGATGCAGTTTAGCATTTGGAATTTTATGGTATATTTTTAATTATACTTAATTATAATTGTTATTGAAGGGATAAACTTTTTATGGAAAAGCCACCTTTTTGAGCGTTTTCAAGAAATCACCGCCTTATAACGCCTGTCTGGGTCCGAACATACGACCCACAACTCATAAGCTGCCACCGTTACCATTAGGCCACCTCTGCTTCTCCAGTTTTATTAAGATCAAATTTTTAATGAATTTCTTGCTGTTAGCAGCAGCAAATGATGACTTAAAACTATGTTACAATTATACGAAATTAACTTACATTCTACCTGACCCTAATCTCAAAGCCTCGTGGTTTTCCTTACATGAATAGGCAACACAATTCATATCCATAACCCCAATATATCTAAAGGACTATCGCCTTTACGTTGCTCGAGCTGCGGTCTAAATTACAGTGAATATTGGCGCTATTATGGAGGTGTCTATTACGTAATTTCTATGTCAAATATACGGTTTGTCTATTACGCCTCTGTAATCATTTGGACGTTTATTCTCAAAAGCTGTTATTACTGTAATTCAATAAATTTTAATTACTATCGGATAATGGTATTATGGGTTATTTCTAGCACTTGCTGTATGTAATTATGGCCACTTAACTTTGGCGTTGCATTGTTTTGTAAATAAATCTATAGATCCTGTCTTCTTATACGTAGGTACCCCTACCGTGTCCCCTAGGCAAGTTATGATTTGATCATACATAGAGCCATATTGCTATCCATTGTATGATTCCTTCACAGATTTTTTCAGGATTGCTACCGATTCTACGTGTATTTTTGAGTTAAAGTGACAAACATTAAACGTTACATTATATCACGCCTTATTTGCCTGAAGGGTTAGGCAGAAATGCACCTATAGCAATAAGGACTCCGAATTGCTATTGGGGAATTGTAGACACGTTGTCCGACTGGGAATCGAAACCAAGACCTCGTGCTCAGTAGTAGCGCTTGTGACCACTAGATCCATGAGGAGTCTTATTGAAATGACGAGCAAAAAGGATATACAGGGTTAAGGACATCGCCGCGCAAACAGTGGCTCTAGTGTGAGTTTCATTTAAGGCGGTGATTTCTTGAAAACGCTCAAAAAGGTGGTTTTTAAAACCAGTGTATCTCTTTAACCGTAAATAATTTTAAAATCAAAACACTATATGATATTTTCAAGTCTTTTTTTGCATACTGTGACGGAATTCAAAACATAATTAAACATACTTTAATGCATCAAAAAAATCATCAAAGTCACCTCTTAATTATCTTTAAAACCAGTTTATCCCTTCAATAGCAATTATAATTAAAAATATACCATAAAATTCCAAATGCCAAACTGCATCCAGTGATAGATTAATTATTATTAAATAGTTAATATCTAATTTTATACCATTTTCTTTGCAATTTTACGACAATGCTTGATCATTTATTATTCGAATTTATTACAACAGATTTTACTTATAACTACTATCGCTATCGAACTATTATCGCTCATAACGAGAATACGACGAGTACATTTAAAATTACCAGGGCCTTAAGGTGGAAGCGCCAAGGTAGCCCGCGAAATTCAAATTTTGTTACGTTTTTTGCAATTTCCAGGTCACTGTCAGGTTGTATGGTGATCTAAATATGATTCGCGACCGTATCAAATATGGCTTTACAGAATCATAATCATTAAAATCAGCAATACATCTCTATAAGTTCATATTACTCTAAAGAATGACTATTTCATGAAATTATGACATTTGAGGGCAATTCTAACTTAAGGAGTAGTATTGCTGATTCTAATGATTATGATTCTGAAAAGCCTTATTTGATACGGTCGCGAATCATATTTAGATCACCATACAACCTGATACTGACCTGCAAATTGCAAAAAACGTAACAAAATTTGAATTTCGCGGGCTACCCTGGCGCTTCCACCTTAACCATCTCGATCAAACGCATCGAGCGCGTTCGTCGCTTCGATTGGTCCGTCACCAATCCAGGGCCAATCGGAACGCCAAACGCGCTCGAAGCGTTTGATCGAGATGGTTAAATGAAACTCACACTATGGCCTCTGCTAACAGCTATCCGTCTTCTTACAAAACGGGATCTAACTTTAGTTTTAGCCTAAACCTCTAAAGTCTAAAGTCAGTCTAAAGTCAGTTTTTGCATTACCAAACTTTATAGGTATAGACCAGTGCTGAAACCATAGAAAATGGTACTTAAAAGTAAAAAAAAAATATAGTAGGATGAAACCCATTGGAAGAGGAAGAGAATATAACAAAAATGAAAGGAAAAATAATTTACGGGCGATCCGAGGTCGGGAAATGGATGGGAGTGCGTTTTTAAGCGAAAAAACGGTTTACCTCGATTTCCAGCAAAACTAAAAGTCCTATAGAAAAAAGTCAAATGGCAAAGTTGTAGGTAATTAAAAGATCTACAACTTTTGTATTCACACTTTTTCACATAACCTCAAAATGTATGTGAAAATTTTAAATAACCAAGATTTTGTTTTTTTTATTTTTATCTTTTACATTTTTTTTCGAAATGTGGTGAAACCTTCAAAATCAAAATCAAAATATTTTATTTCACATAAGCCTGCATGGGCACTTATGAAACGTCAGAAGCTAGGTGCACGGTTCCAATTTGTCGTTTCCTATGGAGAAGAGCCGGCAAGAAACTCCATGGTTACTCTTTTAAAAATAATTGGCTTTTACAATGTTTTCAAATTACAGTGATAATAGGTATGGGAGGACAGTGCAGGCCAGTCAATAAGTACCAGGTACTTAGAGGAATGAAAATACAGAATAGAAAAACGTCTACAAATCTAGTCTCTAAGGCCTACAACGTTCTCTCATTCACAATATGTAAAAGAATCTACCTATACCGGATGATTTTTTTTACCGTCTGGAAAAAAATAGGGGTTAATAGGTGAATGGAGTAGAAGCCTATGGCACGGAAATTTAACTTTTTTTTTTTTAATTCTAAAATGAAATTAACCTATCAATAAATACTATTACTTATTTGTAGTAAACTTTTCATATAAAAATTAAAAAACAATAAAAAATTATAAAAATACAAAAAATCGACAAATAATACCAAAATCCAACTTATGGGCACCCTAATCAACGCGCAGAAATTATGAATGAATTCGTAGCGAAATTCAATCCTTTGATTGAAGCCGGCCGGGGATAGGTAACTAACATTTTTTTGCAGGCGTACCGCTCAAGTGTCGCCGCATGCGCTCCCCCTCCCACCCGCGCGCCCTTCGACCCGAGTACCGCGTCTCTCTCCAAGTCTCCAGTCCTGTGCGATTAGTCATAGTGTGACGTCGATCGCTGTTTTTTTCCGCGTGTGCTTCAACGTCCAGTATCTTGCCATGATGAGGTATTATTTTTTGTCTGGTGAAAATGTAAATGGTGCAAGGCGAATGTACGCCGACGAAGAACACCTACAATCCCTTAGACGTAACGGTATCCCTGCCCCCCGAATCCCTAGCACAGACTTGATACTCCGCACTTATCAGCGCGGTTACTTGACCATGGCCAGTTTCACCTTCCTGGTCATGCCAGAGGCAGAGGCCGGCCACCCTTATCCATACTCGTCGAAGACGCCATCCTGGAATATTTCCATCGACACCCGAGGAGGAGCACCCGGCAAGCAGCTCGTCGATTTGGCGCTCATCAAGTTCAATTCAGTGTGAATGTTTGGGCCGCGATAATACACGATCGCATAATTGGTCCAGTTTGGATCGAAGGTCGATTGACAGGGATAACGTATCGAGAAATTATACAGTCCGTTATCGACACAATGTTGGAAGACGTTCCTCTGCACTGTCTGCGGGACATGTACTTCCAGCACGACGGATGTCCAGCTCACTACGAGCGATCTGTGCGCGCGTATTTAGACAGTGATTTCCGTGATAAGTGGATAGGTCGCTGGTGGACCTGTGAACTGGCCGGCGAGATCACCAGACGTAACGCCGTTAGACTTTTATTTGTGGGCTGAACTAAAACGCTTAGTGAGTGATTGTTATAAGAATTTAACATCAACAGGTTTGTTTACATTTCTATCAAAGCTTTACTGACCTTACAAGACGTAATTTATTTGGTTTACGGTTTCAAGACACGCGTCACTGTGTATCAAATTATTATAAACACGCGCAAATGTGTGCGTGACTGTGTAGGCATCAGCTGCAAAGATGTAGAGCGAAATTAATGCTAGTGTCTCGCTCACACTATCGTCATGCTCCATTCATGGGCCATCGCAGCTTACGCCCTATTTACTATTACCTATTTTGCGTATTATTCGTTTTACGCGAGTGCCGTAGGATGTATTCTTTTTCATGTATTTTAAGGATATTCGGAACTTTTTCTATATCAATGGTACCAGGCAAAGGTTAGCGTATATGAGTTCTATTCTACTTACACAACATGTCATATTGTTCTCCAGACGCTAAAAAAAATCAGCCGGTATAAAATGAATCTATTTGAACCAAGTGACATGATTTCGATGACAATCACTGAAAATAAATAGTAGGTAGTAAAATTGATGTATAATGTCAAATAATGACGAGAATATGTCAGACATTGTAAAAAAAAAAAAGAATAAAAATTAACATTGCAATTTGGGAGCAGTTAATAGACTTTCACACGGTTTTGCTGTTAATGAGGTACCAGGGAAGCCACATGTGCAGAAGGAATTAATGCCAAACTTCCCTGTCTTCAACGCAACCTTACCTTTTTATGTCCCAACACACTGTAATTCTTTGATTTATAATATTTATTTTTTCACCTTATGTTGACTTAAATATCGAAACAGCATCCTAAGATTCAATCGAAAATTCTCGCGTCAGAATATCTGCTTTTTTTTTAAAGTTGGTGGGCCTTTTTGTTCATTGAAATCTCTACTTTCTGATGGTGTAAAAAAAATAAACATTACCATAGTAAATTTTCTCAGAAAATGCAACGGGGTTTGAATGTAACAAGTCGATGTCCCTTACGCGGTGAAGGTATTTTATAGCTTAGAAGGTAGCCCCACACGTATTTTGCAGAGGTCATATTTATTCAAATAAGGTGCTATCACTGTGTTTAAAACCTGACACTGCGCAGGTAGCCAAGTACTTTACACCTCATAGGAGTTTTTGTTTACGTTTTTACACCATGACGATTACGTCATCACCGTCGATCCTCTGAATGACTGATGATCGTAGCATCGCAGGCGGATCTAGTGCGCATACGCATGACTAACGCAGCTCAGGAATTAATACTATTAGTAATGCGGTAACAAATAAATTGGCCGAACTTGGCTTGAGGTTATTAATGTTATTTATGAGTCAGTATGGTGTTGTATGGGAACGCAGATGACTGCGCAAGAGATAGCCATGGCGCCAGAGCAGGATGAATTATGGGTCATCGTGGGCTTTAGTTGACTGGATTATGACACAGTCTTTCCCGTCGACATGCAAAGTCATCATCTTCCTAGCCTTTGCCCAACGATGTTGGGGTCAGCTTCAAGTCTAACCGGATGCAGCTGAAATCAGTATTTTACTTGAAAATCCAGTGGGCAATAAAACCCGCCGCTTTATTTTTCGTCTGTGCGTACGTGGTCTAAGTCGCCAATTGTGATGTCATTCATCGACATTAAAGGAATCAAAATTGCCTTATTCCTCTCTCATACTATGCTCATGACGTACCTGTAACAATAGTAGCCAATCAGAACAGTACCTACCTATACATAGAGTCTCTATACCGCTCTATAATATTTGATTGGCTAGTAGAATAGGTACTACATACGTACGTACCTTCTGTGGTACTTATTCATACTATATACCCACATTTCGCCATGTAATTTATTTTTATTTAATCATTTAATTCAGGTAACTAAGACCCATAACATAAATACCTTATAGACTAACATACATAATTATAAAAATCCACACAATGGTAGCACTTCACTTTGCACTAGCTTGCCTTTGTGCTCTCCTGTGGAACTTGTCTGCGGAAGCGACGGATCACCACGTCCTGTCGCCAAAAGTCCTCTTTCATGACGACGGGCAGATAACAATTCGGCACGCGCACCACAAACGCCTTGAAGTTGACGTTGCGGCGCGACTCCAATAACTGCACCTTCGGCGTGTACCTTGTCTTCTGGCGCACGTACTCCACGATGTCCTCCGCCTTAGTGGTGTAGTGCAGGCGGGAGATGTACACCGGAGTGTTCAGCATTGCGGCACGCAGGCTCACTTCAGGCCTCGCTGGAGCTTTGCCGTTGCGGTTCTTGTCAGTTCGTGACCGGCACTTCTTTCTATACGGGACGAGTGTATTGTAATCAACCAGGCACACATTCAGGCTCCTAGCTCCTACTGAGAAATTCCAATGACACTTTTACCGACCTCATCATCATCATTTCAGCCGAAAAACGTCTATTACTAAACATAGGCCTCCTACAAGCTCCGCCACTTCGACCGGTTCTATGCTTCCCGTATCCGGTAGGTTCCTGCAGTCTTTCACAAGGTCATCGGTCCACCTAATGGGAGGCCTTCCATGAAACTCTATGTTTTCCAGTCCGCGGTCGCCACTCTACAACCTTACGGCCCCAACGGCCATCTGTTCTCCGAGCAATGTGCCCTGTCCACTGCCACTTAAGTTTGGCAATTCTTCGGGCTATTTCGGTTACCTTGATTCTCCTGCAGATCTCTTCATTTTTCGACCTGCTGACACCTAACTTGAACTTGTGGCTTATAAATATTACAAAAATAATAGTTTAAAAAACTAAAAAACATGCTTTAAAAACCAAACTAAAAAAGGAGAAAATAATTTAATTCAATTAAAAAGCGTGGGGTGCTGCTTGAGGTATTTTTATAATCAATTAATGTCAAGCACCCCACGCTTTTTAATTGAATTAAATTATTTTCTCCTTTTTTAGTTTGGTTTTTAAAGCGTGTTTTTTAGTTTTTTTAAACTATTATTTATTTTCTATTTTTTAGTTCTGCTAACTACAAAAACGTGTTTTTTCTTTTTTCCTTTTTTTTCATTTTTCTCATTTTTTTTTTTAATTATTGAATAGTCATCGGTCCTCGATAAGTTTACAAAATTTCAATGAAATCTGACCGTTTAAAGTGGGCCAAAATAGCGTCCAAAGGAGTCGTTTACAAAAAAACAAACATACAAGTGAAGCTAATATAAAACGTGTAAAAAGTATTTTGCGAAACTCAACGTCACGGTTTCCAATGATTCATCTCGATAGTACTAGTATTGTGAGGTGTGATAACAATATATTGTAATTATAATATTCTTTTGGCAAGGTATTACCTTTGTGGGGAGCTCAATATTCCGTGTGCGTGTCTGTCAATGGACTGATATACAGTATGACTTAATAATGTGGTTACACTACGTTTAATATAAGTACAAAGAACTATGAATAGATTGTTTTGCAGACAGAACGTAGAAAGAATGATTGAATAATTATAATAGTTTTTGTTACAATTATTAATATGAAATAGCGAATAGAATGGCGAAGTGTATCTAATGGTGTGCAAAGTACTTAATAAAGATGGGCAAGAAGATAATAACTTTCGCCATTGTGAAACAGAGAAATGACTTTAATTTTGACAGTTTAACAGCATTCATTGAGTCATTTACATTGTTGAGCGTACAAATTTTTCGAACATATGAAGCAATAGATTACTTAGTAATTAGTAAGTATACACAGTACAGACGACAGCACATCAAGTTACCCCAATCTGTCAAATTTTATAGATAGATTTTCAACTTTATCACATAAGCATAAGGTTCATTATGTTCAGTTGGAAAAAATTGACAGTTTGGGGTAGCTTGATAATTGCTGACGTCTGTACAATATCTTTCAAAATCACTCAGATTGATTTGGGTTTGGGGATTCTGGCTAAATAATAACAGCTGCAAGGGTCGAACGATCAAGTTAAGCTATGCTTGCCGCGGTTGGTCCCTTCCGTGCCTCGGAAAGCACGATAAACCGTTGGTCCCAGCTGTCATTCATGGATCGGTGACAGTCGTTGCGGTCTAACAAGCAGTCTTATGAAGGGATAACGTGTTACCCAGTAACTGGGTTGAGGAGGTCCGATAGGCAGTCGCTTCATGAAAAAATACTGGTATTCAACTGCATCCGGTTAGACTAAAAACTGACCCCAACATAGTTGGGAAAATTCTAGGCAGAAAACGAGATGTTCTTTCTTTCTTTGTTTCTTTCTTTATTAAAAAAAAACACACACACAACACAATTAGTGCGCAGGAGAGCCGGGGAAGTTCGAATGATCGGATGGCAACACATTCAATACAATACCTACTTGTAAGTTTGAAAATAACGATTAATTTGCCTGATGAGTTATTAACTGTGCCTATCTACTTAGATACTTTTGGAGTCTTGTGGAGTCACCGCGGGGTGAAAACGATTAAGATTGGCACGTTATAAAGAACTCTGCAATTATCGTAGCAACATTATCGTAAATAATAATATAAGTAAATACAAAATATTTGTTACATTTAGACTACGTCCACATGGACGTAAAATTACAGCGGCGGGATTTTACCGCGCATTGGACATTCAACTCGAGCAGTGAGAATCCAATAGAGTGTATCCCAGCGGGTCGAAAAACACAATGTGCGATTTTCCACTCTCAGACCTTAGCAGTGCGTTGCAGATCCAGTGCGCGTAAAATCCCGCTGTGATAAGTTTACGTATTAGAATAATAACGCATAGAAGGCGCGTCTAAAACAAAACACGAGCGATATTGTGTGTCTACTTCATATTCTTTGTGTGCGTGAGCCAAATGTGTCTATGTACTTCAAACGCACATAAATATAACTGGCCATTACCAGCACCTTAATTGCGTAACACGCGATTAATCATAATCGGTTTCATTTTGGCAGTTCAACAATATTCATTGCGTTATTTACGTTGTTGAGCAGACACAGTTTTCGAACATATGAAGCAATGGTTTAGCCATCTGTTTCAAAACGAAACAGATTATGATTACCTAATCGTGAGTTACGCAATTAGGGTGCAGGCCGTTGCCCACAAAAACATGGGAAAACGCACTACTATGTTGCTGGATCAAATCAAGACAAGTATTTTATGTTATCAGGAACTGGATAAGATTAATATGATTTTTCATGTAAAATTACATATTTTTACGGAAGGTAAAATTCAATTTATTTAAAAATAAAAGGAAATAAATGAAACTTAGTTATTTGGTCCGGTTTTATTACTGATTAAGTACAACAGTAAATTACTAATTAAATTTTAGTTTAAAAACACTGTAGGTAGCAGTGTCGATAACAGCCATAATTTAGAGGCTGTAAATAAAATATAGTGTAGTTGGACGTACACAGAATCGCCACCAGTAGGTATCCTATTTAAAAAGACTAATATAAAATATCTAATGCCAAACTAGTTTCTCGAAACTGGCAAAATGTTTTATCGTATTAAATAGCTTATGTAGTATACAGACGCCAGCACATCAAGCTACCCCAAACGGTCAAACTTTCCCAATTGAACATGAACCTTATGCTTATGTTATAAAGTTGAAAATCTATCAAAGAAATTTAACAGATTGGGGTAGGTAGCTCGATATGCTGGCGTCTGTACATCAAAAACATTTTTTTTACTAAACAAAAATAAGAACAAAATTGAAAGCAATGTGGGCATTTTTTTTCCTCACAAATAGCAACACTGTATTGTGATAAGTTAGGTTATTAGAATTTTTGTTTGATGATCGATTTACGTAAAAATAACGCATAAAATGTAAGTATGTAATTGTGAAATGTAGTTTGATCTCATTTTGTTTGTTTTCCTGAAGTGCTATGACATCCCTTCACGCTGCAAACTGTCATTTTCAATTATTTTAATTTATTTACTCGCGAGCTGTGTTCGACGGAACGTGACCTTGAGTACTGACGGCACGCCGAGAGAAGTTAGCAGCCACTATGGCTAAGTTTTTGTTGCCTTACTTTTTGCACTCGTACTAGGTTTCTATGCGTTATTATTCTAAGGTTTACGTACGTTCGAACGTGAACTTAGGATATTTGGTTGTTAAAAAAAGCTTGATCAGAACTTGACCGGCCTAATTACACAAGCTTTTTCTTTTGTCAGGTTATGACCATCGTTCTAGTTTTTGAAATTCGTACTTGAAACATTACAATACTTACAGTTCTTTTTATAAACCTGACAACTTTGTCTATTGCTAAGTTCTCAGTTCTTTTGTACGAAATTCAAAAATGGTTCTATGGTTTGAACCTCGGGTCTCACGATAAACCGTGTTTTGTAATAACACCGCATTCGTCTGAATCATAATCAAAGTGCCCAATGATCCATTTATTGCAACATTAATTAACAATAATTAGAACATAAATGTATTTCAGTATAGCCATCGCCGAAACCAGTTGTCGAATTATTCACGGAGCACAAGTCTGATTAAGGTCTCAATCCAATTAGTGATTTACATTATGGAATAAAAAAATCTAAAAAACACGCTTTAAAAACCAAACTAAAAAAGCAGAATATAATTTCAAAAAAGCGTGGGATGCTCTTTGAGGTATTTTTATAATCAATTAATATCAAGCACCCCACGCTTTTTTGAAATTATTTTCTGCTTTTTTTATTTTCTAGTTTTTAGTGCCGCTATCTACAAAAGCGTGATTTTTCAGTTTATTTTTTAATATATTTTTTTTTACATTAGGGAACAAATTTATAAAATTATTGAATTGTCATCGGTCCTCGATAAGTCTACAAAGTTTAAATGAAATCTGACCGTTTGAAGTGGGTCAAAATCAAGTCCAAAGGAGTTCGTTACAAACAAACATGCTTACAAACATACAGGTGATGCTAAAAACAGCGTGTTAAAAAAGTAGCTTCTCGGCCAGCTCAAGTTGGCAATGATTGTGGTCACGCTGCAACGTTAAGGGTACAAGATACAATAAAAAAATTATAACCAAGTTTGCAATGTTTACAGAAAGTAACAATAGTAAGAATACATCAAAACTTAAGTCTATGTTGCAGTTTTATTTAAAATCACCGTGATGACACTCCAATCGTGTCGGATTGCCATCCCATCAGACTATGAGTGTGAGGGAAGAGAGAGTGCAGTGCACCACAAAAAATTTATTTGTTCTGTTCTGTGCGGTGCGGTGCACTGTGTTTAGGCACTTTTTTTTTTGGGCTTCTCGCAGTTGGCCTTGAAAGGCCGTGACTGCTCAACGGGGCTTTCCTGTGTTTAGGCACTCACCTTGTCCACTATATATACCTAGTAGTGTTGCCCAAATTCAGTCTTGGTCTTGCAGTCTTGGTCTTGTTCTTGCGTTTTTGCAAGACCAAGACCAAGAACAAGACCGCGTATTTTTAGCAAGACCAAGACCAAGACTGACCGTGCAAGACTTGAGCAAGAACAAGACATAGCCTGCAAGACTCTTGCGTCTTGCAGCTAGGACTTAGCGCTATTTCACTGAGTAGTTAGGTGTAACAGTTCGGTGTATAGGTAGGTACGCTTAGGAATTCTATGAGACGCAAAAAACTGTATCAAAGAATATGAAAAACTGGACCTATGCGCATTACGACTAATACCATAAACAAAGCGAATAAAAAAATATCTATTAAAATCAAACTGAGTGCATGCATAGTTATGTTTTAACCATCGGCACTTTGATAATGCGGTATCAAAGGTTTTGTACTTACTTCTCAAAGAAATTTGCCGCTTTTCGGAAGTACATGGTTATGATACACGCGCCGGCGGCTTCTTTTGAAATCTAAAACAATCGTTGCCGCCACGCCGAAATCATAACATTTGTGACACTATTTGATTGCCGCCATAGGGCGTAGGTATACTCATGCAAAATAATTTCGAATTTTTTTAAGAGTACCTACAGGTGTTCCAAAGAATAAATAAGTTTCAGAGTGCTTAGAATGAAAATGAATACATTATACTGATCACGCAAGTAGTATTATGATTAGGATAAAATGGTAAGGATAGGTAGTAGATGTCATATTAATTCATTCTAGTAAGTATATATTATAATATTGATTACTTATATGGTTTTAAACTAATTACTTAGGTACTATTATTGTACATTTAGTCATTATATTTCTTAAGTTTTTACAAGAAAAAATAGCAAAAAAGTGTTCAAATATCACCCGTTTAATAAATATTGTAGCCACTTTTAAATATACTTGAAACGTGTAAAAAAATTCTACAAAACTAATAAAATAATATAAAAAGCGTAGGTACTTACCTACTAATAAAATAAAAAGCCAGACAGATAAGTATTGTTCTTTAAAATACAGTCAAGTTATTGTAATTAATTTGTTTTTTTACATGTTTTAGCAAATGTAAGCTTATAAATCATAAATGTTTATTAAGAAACAGTTACTTCCATGGAAAACGACATATAGGTCAGTTGATTTTTCGAATTTCTTATCAAATCTTCAGTTATTTATTAATCTGCTTGATCTTTACTATGGCTATGTTAATTCAAGCTCACAATGTTCCAATTCTAATACGTTTTTCTAAGATTTAAAGTAAACTTTAATAAATAGTAATAGACTAATAGGTAATTGCAAGACTTGCAAGACTCTTGCTGCAAGACCAAGACCAAGACCAAGACTGGGAGCGCAAGACCAAGACCAAGACCAAGACCAGGTGTATTGGCGCAAGACCAAGACCAAGACTGGCTACGTCTCGTCTTGTTCTTGCATTTGGGCAACACTAATACCTAGTATCTCCGGGTCGATGGCTAGTCAGTAGTGTCCACCACAGAACAGATAAAAGAGGTAGAAGACCTACTTATTTTATCTGTGCTGTGTTCTTCATAGATATTGGCTGCCAAGAGTCTCATGATAAAAAATCGGTCTGGAGAACTATGATCTGAAATCATCATTTTAAGTCACACAAAATAGACTCTTATTCGTATCAAGTAAATCACCAAACAGGACACACCCACGGTCGCCACCACTCGCTGGCAATGACCGAATTCGCCATGACCATCTTCGTCACAAACCAGTTCACAGAAGACCGTTAATGGTTTCCTCTTTCGTAAATTGAACATTAATCATTGGCCTGTTTTGAGATTAAGTTTTTTTTTTTATTCACGTCTGTTTTATTTACATCTAGCTTCACCGCGATTTCGTCCACGTGAAATTCCTTGTTCACCAGACCTTCCCCGTCGCGTCGTCTCGCATCGCCAGCCCACCCAATTAGTTCGTTTTCGCTTAGCGTCATTTCTGACTTTTTTTCATTTTGCTCGGCACCCAAGGGTCCAAGCGTGATGTTAAATAGTCTAGCCTCAAGAATTGGGCTACCAAATGCTAAAATGTACAAAACAACGGTAGTTCCTGAGAATATCGCGTTCAAACAAACAAACTCTTTGGCTATATTATTCATCACCATCATTTGAGCCGATAGACGTCCACTGCTGGACTTAGGCCTCCCCCAAAAAAACTGGCGGGATTTGCCATAATTGCCACGCTTGACAGGCGGGTTGGCGATCGCAGTATGGTGGTAAAATGCATAGAGAATGCTGCTGCCCATTCTCTAGTAAGTCCCTTAGTCGCCTTCTACGACACCCACAGGAAGAAATGGGATGGTGCTATTCTTTACGTCCGGCACCACACGGTTATATTATTATATTACTAGTAGTATATATTATATAGATAACAAATATGATAACAATGTGACCATGCACATATCGAGTCCCCTTTGGCCTCGGACAGCAACTTGCCGTTGATCCCAGCAGATATTCGTAGATCTTTGACAGTCTCCACGGACTAACACGACACCTCGTGTTACCCAGTAACTGGTTTAATGAGGCAATGGCTCCATATAAAATACTGGTATCTATTCAGCTGCATCGATTTAGACTAGAAACCGACCCCAACTTACAGGAAAAGTTTTTATTCAGTGCGCAAACTTTAACCATGAATTCAGCATATCATTCTAGACCCCCCAGCGAAGCAATTTTTATTCAGTGCGCAAACTTTAACCATGAATTCAGCATATCATTCTAGACCCCCCAGCGAAGCAATTTTTATTCAGTGCGCAAACTTTAACCATGAATTCAGCATATCATTCTAGACCCCCCAGCGAAGCAATTTTTATTCAGTGCGCAAACTTTAACCATGAATTCAGCATATCATTCTAGACCCCCCAGCGAAGCAATTTTTATTCAGTGCGCAAACTTTAACCATGAATTCAGCATATCATTCTAGACCCCCCAGCGAAGCAATTTTTATTCAGTGCGCAAACTTTAACCATGAATTCAGCATATCATTCTAGACCCCCCAGCGAAGCAATTTTTATTCAGTGCGCAAACTTTAACCATGAATTCAGCATATCATTCTAGACCCCCCAGCGAAGCAATTTTTATTCAGTGCGCAAACTTTAACCATGAATTCAGCATATCATTCTAGACCCCCCAGCGAAGCAATTTTTATTCAGTGCGCAAACTTTAACCATGAATTCAGCATATCATTCTAGACCCCCCAGCGAAGCAATTTTTATTCAGTGCGCAAACTTTAACCATGAATTCAGCATATCATTCTAGACCCCCCAGCAAAGCAATTTTTCGACAAATTTTACAAAAAAAAAAACAGCTGTTACATCATCATCATCATCATTTCAGCCGGAAGACGTCCACTGCTGGACATAGGCCTCCCCTAATTTGGGGGGCTTGCCATAATCGCCACGCTTGGCAGGCGGGTTGGCGATCGCAGTATGGTGGTAAAATGCATAGAGAACGCTGCTGCCCATTCTCTAGTAAGTCCCTTAGTCGCCTCCTACGACACCCACGGGAAGAGATGGGATGGTACTATTCTTTACGTCCGGCACCACACGGAACCGTCCGGCACCACACGGAACACATGCTGTTACATAGAAAAGTGCAATATCTATGCGGTCAAAATGTATGGACCAGCTGTTTTTTTTTGTATAACCGACGAAAAATTTCTGACTATGCTGGGGGTCTTGAATGATATGCTGAATTCATGGTTAAAGTTTGCGCACTCCATAAAAACTTTTCCTATATATTATATTTAAATATACATAATTATATACTTGTCATAATTATAATCAGATATCTATAGGTAATTAGGGGTATTGATCTGCAGAGAGTGTCTGCCCCGAATGTGGGACAAAGTACCTATCCAAAAATTACAAGAACATTATTCACTTTTTACTATAACATGGGAATACTCCCCTCCTTTCTGATAATATGACAAACCTAATCTGAATAACTAATCCTACATAGAAATACGATGCATTGTCTTAAAATAGCAATGATCATAATAGCAGTTAGCAGAATCAAAAGTTATGTAATCAAGCCCACGACTGATTGTGTTTTAATAATTGTCCTGCGATGTTTGTTGAGTACATAATTACCTTATATGCTTGTGATATTCTTTATTTAATGAAAAAATACCTGGTAATTGTCTAGCCACGTGTATGAATTAATTTGTTTTTTAATGGTGTTCCATCTAAAGATTATTATCAGCCAAGCATCGACGATACAATTTCGCTTATGGTCATCAGCAAGTACCGAAACTTTAGAACCAACAAAATATGGCGATGTTTTGAAAACCTTCCCCTTTCTTTTCTTCGGTACAAAAGCAAATAGATACGAGGAATATACCAATCCCCACGGTCAGTCAGTTCTTGAAACGCAACTCGAAGCATTTCTTCGATAAAGCCGAAATACACCGCAATCCCTTGATTGTCAAGGCCGCCACTTATGTCCCCGGTAGGATTAGCTCTGTCCGACGGCCGAGACATGTCCTCTCCGACCCAGACGACTCCATTACTCTCCTTCAGGAAAGCAATAGGACCACCAGTACAGTTCGCACACACCGCATACAACCGTCATTCCGACCTTGTCGCCGAGGTCCTCGCGCCCCGTGAAGACCCCGTGTAATGGTGCATAACGCCGAGACCCCCGACCGACCCCGTGTTACTGGAACACACGCCACCACCAGCGAGATTTTTGAGTGAGCATGACATACTCTCAGCTGCCAGGGCACATTCAAGTCAATGAAAGACGTACCCTGTAAATGTAAGCTTTATAGTAGGAACATAGTGCTCACACATATGCTAAATATTTTATACAATACTAAAAGTTTGAATTTATAAAATGCAAAGATATCTAGCTTTTACAGTCTTCAGTATGCTTTAGTCAACGCTTTAATAGGAGGCATGCAGGACATGGTTAGTATGTTTATCAACGACGGGCTGGATAAGCCACGTAGCAGGGTCAGCAATGGTTCACTGTCAAGGCCCCTCGCTTTGGGGGCCCCTCGCTTGAGTGTACAAAAATGCAAATCACGTTACCATTATGTTTTATCTCTTAAACTATAGAACCGAAGTGTATTCTAAAGTTTCTTCAAGAGGCTCATTGGTAGAACTTGATAAACGCCCAAGTTTGGCATAATCCGGCACGCATCTAAGGTCGACAATGTCTCTAAATAGAAAACCTACTTTTAAATAAAAAAACTGCAACCAAATCGGTTCACCCGTTTAAGAGCTACGGTGCCACAGATAGAACAGATAGTGGTCAAACTTATAACACCTCTTGTTTTCGTTGGGGGTTAAAAATAAGGAGTGATGTATTTATAATCCATTGATGCACTAAAGAAAGGGCCTTTTCCAAAAGACATCAACGCGCGACTCATCCGTGTGCTCGTTCACCCAACCACTATTTTAGATAGACCCCTACGGTGGCTCATAATCTGATAAAAAAATAAGTAACTTGTGAATAGTATCGTCGAGCTATTAGATTATTATTTTTGACGCTTTGACACTCTTTTATCTATGTACATACATACGAGTATATACTCAGTATACATATAGCTCATGGAAAGCGTTCGGTGACGATGACGCGAGTTCCATGATTTTTGTTCACCCAAAAAGTGCTCAACTCAAGTGCTCAGTCTATAAATCTATTTACAGTTCCGTAAACAGATTTATAGACAATGTGCATTATTTTAATGACCAGTATTCTTGTGGTCTGTGATTCCAGACCAACCATTTTATCAGCCACTCATGTTCAGTTTGGATGTTTCTATGTTGATTTTACGCAGGCTACAACAAAAAAAATTGATCTCTTGCCAAAAACCAGTCCAGATTTATGTTTTAGTTTTTTTTTTGTGCTGGAGACTTTTATTTTTATAACTAGTTTCAATTTGATTTGAAATGTTGAACCATTGAATATGTTTTCGATCAAATCGGAATTTATTTTTGTAAGAACCGTAAAAATATGGTCGTTCGTTCAATTTTTGATTCATAGTCTTAATTTAAAAACTACTGAGAAATAAAAAATAGCGCAATAACGTATCTACGTATACGGGCAGGAGCAATAGGTCTGTTAGATACTTAAGGCTAGGATAATCTATGAGGGAATATAAGAATGGTGTTTATTATGCAATACTAGATTTGGCCAGCGGCTAAACCCGCGTGGCGGTCCAAAATTATCCCATGGGAACGTATCACCAGGCTAAAAATTATCCTATGTGAAAATCAGAGATCGGATATTCGGATGCATATTCACCTAAAGTTGAGAGTTGGCTAGCATGGAATGCGCTTTTGTATCGAAAAAGTCTTAATTTAGGTAAGTAATTTGTTTATTTTTTGTTTTTAACCGACTTCAAAAAGGAGGAGGTTATCAATTCGTCGGAACCTTTTTTTTTTTTTTTTTATTTTTTTTTATGTATGTTCCCCGATTACTCGAAGATGGCTGGACCGATTTGGATTTTGTTTTTTTTGTTTGAAAGGGTATACTTCCTAGGTGGTCCCATGATCATCAAGTCAGGATCTGATGATGGGATCCTGGAGAAATAGAGAGAACTCTTCAAATTTTATAGGCACCCAAAGCTATTTAGGTATTTTTTGGAAGAGTACTTTCTCGTAGTGATTTCATTTCAATTTGGTGAAGATTTGATGAAGAAATTTGGAGATAGGCAACGGAACTCCTCAATAAATGATAGCAAATGGACTGGGATTGCTGAAATCTCATCTCTGTCTATTGCTTACACCAGTCCATAACATAACATCACGCCGGTATGCTGTGAAGGGGTAAGCACATGTGAACCACTAAAAAGTGAAAAATAAAAACTTTTTCCAAAAAAAAACAACCGACTTCCAAAAAAACACTACAAAGTGAAAAATAACTAATTTCGGAAGGCGGTGGCAAAAAATTCAAATACAGCTCCAAAGACACCGACTTCCGAAATTAGTTATTTTTCACTTTGTAGTGTTTTTTTGGAAGTCGGTTGTTTTTTTTTGGAAAAAGTTTTTTAGCTAATACAAACCACCTCTCCTCCAGTACATACACATATTTGTATCGGGTTAAAGTAATTTTTAAATTAATAGACATCTGAATAGTTATGCAATCCAAGATCCCGGGGTTTTATTATTTTTAGATAAATTAATTTTATTTATTTATTTATTTATAAAGCCGCTTCCATACTTTCATAGCTAAAAATTATCTTTAGGTAAATATGCATTCGAATATCCGATCTCTGGTGATAATTCAGGTCAACTATGTGTGTGCCAAAATACATTCGGCAATTTTTGCGTGATGGAGTAACAAACATCTAAATATATAATATATACTTTCACTTAAATAATATTAATAGGAAGTAGGGAGTAGTACACGATGACTCCATCGACGCTCAAATAGTAACCATGAATTCATCACATAGTCTTAGTCCCCATATAGTAGAAATCATACGTCGGTTAAAAAAAAAACTGTTATTTCATCCAAAAGTGAAAAAATACTTTTTTTTTTTTAAGTAACTAACAAAATATTTCATCGCGGTCCAGAATCTTGTAGATACTGAAGCCACAGTAACAGGTTGCGTGTCGATGACCCTGTCACCACATAGATAGGTATGTGTGTAGTAATAATATCGAATAGCTATTATTTTTCTAAAGATATAGGTAGGTTACCTATAATATGTTTTCCTTATAGTCAATAATAGAGTCAATGAACTTGAATAAAAGCAATTATTAATTTATTATCCTCCGTATTTGGTTCGCGTTTTAAATGAGGTAGTAAAATAATAATAGGAGAGGAGGTCCATAGGAGTGACTGTGCGAGGGCCGCGAAACGGCCGTACAATTGGACCAAGATGTAAGGGTTGTAGAGTTCGACTTTGTTGGCCGCAAAACGGCCAAGCCGTACATTTAGACCAAGATGTAGGTAAGGTTTTGTAGATTTAGGGGCTTGACTTTACATCAGATCTGAAAACGATATAACAGTGAAAGCGTTATTTAAATCTTTTCAGCCTACTTTACATGGCATATTTTTAGATCTAGACAAAATCTCTAGCTACGCCACGGATTCAGAAAATATCCTTTAGTTCATCAGCTTACTCAGAGCACGGAATTTAGAAAGAATAGCGTTTGCCCCGGGGGGCCCGTGTGGAGGTCGAAAATTATTCCACTGGAACGTCCTACCAGGATAAAAAATATCCTATCCTAACACAGGTTATGGTATATCTGTGTGTCAGTGTGAAAAGGTAACAGACACACAGACAGAGTTATTCTCGCTTTCAAAATATTAGTATGGATTTCATCTTCATATATCATCAATTTTGGAGCCTGACTTTTACCTCTCGTCTTGAGCATAACCAGCCTATGATGTTCCCACTGCTGGGATACAGGCCTCCTCGAGAGGTCCGTGTTCATGGCCCAATGCGTGTTGATGGATGTCACACGTCTTCGATTTTGTCCTCATGATGTTTTCCTTCACCGTTTTGAGAGCAGTGGAGATGTAATAATTTACACAAAATAAATTATATTTACAGATACCTATGCGTTTCTGTCAGTTAATCAAAAATAAAAAATAAATGTATTTAATCCTTTGACATTTGTAGTAGGTACTTGTTCTGAATTTATTTTATGATTTTTATTCTGTAATGTTACTTTAATAATTATACAATTAGATTATCGATAATGTAAATATTTGCACATCTTATTAAGTAATGATACAGTGTACTTTATATTTATTTGTAACATCTCTTTATACCTACCTGTATTATGCAAATAAATAATTTGATTTGATTTGAAAGCCGGTGTGGGTTCGAACCCACGATCAGCAACTCGTAAGTCACCACTACTACTCATATCATCCTTAACGGTAATTAGATAAGGTATTATCACGGTAAACCATGAGCGTAAGAGTTGAGTAATCACAATCATCACGATAACTTCCGTGGTTCCTGGTTGCGTCAGAATTGTCACGATGCGTTACTTTGTTAGTCATAAGCGCATCATAGTAATTAGGATGAACAAAGTCCAATGTTGGGCTCAGAGAATGTTCTCTGTCTGTGATCATCGGGGTAAAGTGCATGAACTCGTGTCCTAACCGAAAGCAACCGTCACCGTCGCGCGAATATTCGAATGACGCGAGCGTCTAGATCGCGTTCGCATAGACGTAAGAATATCGCGCACTGCATTTGCAATTCTCGGTGTTAAACCGAGCATTGAGAATACCACAGACTGCATACCAGCTCGTCGATAGAACACATTGTTCGATTTTCAACTTTCGGCATTAACCAGTGTGTTGGAGAAACAGCGCGCGAAAAAGTCATGTCGCGTTATTTTTACGTGTGACGTGTGACATTAGACTTTAATGAATGATGATGTTTAAACGCGATTTAATTGGTCGGGCGCAATGATCGCGAATTCGTGCGACGTTCACTTTTGGTTAGGACATGGCCAGAAAATTAGAAAAATATGCACAGTACGGAATGCTGGTTTGAGATTCGTGACTTCAGACTGGTATTTAATTATAAGGATTAAAGTTTACCTGGTTGGCTGCCCAGGATGATCCGTATCTTCATTTGTGGTTTGTAGCGGTTGGAAGAAAGAAAAAAAAAGTAGGTATTTATTGTTCCTCGCACAGGAAGATCACATATGAAACTGAACACACGCAGTTATACAAGGAGGAGCTAAAACGGCCACTATTTCATCATGATGCTGCGACATTTAAAAAAGTGTCGCAGCGCTCCAGAGCGCTGCGACACTTTTTTAGCCCTATCAGAATACCAGTATTCTGATAGGGCCCGATGTGTTATAATCAGAGATCGGATATTCGGATGCATATTTACCTAAAGATAATTTTTAGCTATGAAAGTATGGAAGCGGCTTTATAAATTACTTGTAATATTATTAAAAACCCCGGGATTCTTGGATTACATAACTGTTCAGATGGATATTAATTTAAAATTAATGTTTAACCCGATACAAATATGTGTATGTACTGGAGGAGGGGTGGTTTGTATTAGTTAAAACAAAAAATAAACAAATTACTTACCTAAATTAAGACTTTTTTTTCGATACAAAAGCGCATTCCATGTTAGCCAACATCTCAACTTTGGGTGAATATGCATCCGAATATCCGGTCTCTGGTTATAATATAAGATAGACAAAAAGCTGTTAACTTTTGTGGTCTACCAGTCTATAAGCTGTTATGGGCATTGAATAGGGCTCCTACAACGGTAATAAAGAAGACCTATAGCTTATTCTGAACGAAGTAGTAACCCCCAATAGCAAACGGATTGGTGCTCGCAAAACGTATGAGAAAATGCTGAAAAAATGCTGCACATCGACGCGAATGAAGAAAACTTTGTGATTTACTGCATTTTTACTTAAAGAACTCTTTCCTGGCAGTCGGATAAAAAGGGTGGTGTGACGCATCAGGACATTGATGCTGATGATAGCTTAGCTACCCTTAATGATCACGAGGAATTCCCTACACACGTTAAGAGAATAAAGTCACGTAAATAACTATTTCAAATGAACTAATAAGAAAATTTTACGATGACGATTTTGACATTGACATAAATAATAAACAATGATGAATCATTACAATGACGTAGAAATAATAATGATTAATAACACAATTCGTGGGTTTATTTGTTTGCGCACTAGATTGTTTTTTCCTGAAGCAAAGTGCCCACAAGGTGGACCGATGACCTTGTGAAGCCCGCGGGAATCTGCTGGATGCGGGAAGCACAGAACCGGTCGAAGTGGAGGAGCCTGGGGGAGGCCTTTGTCTAGCAGTGGACGCCTTTCGGCTGAAATGATGATGATGATGAAACATAACTGGCGAAATGTGTGTGTACTGTAGATAGGTACAGTTCTGCCCAACCATTCGGGGAAACAAGGCGTGATGTTATGTTTAGATATACCTAAAGGCAGATCGACGCACATCTTGATACCTTGGTTTCAGTGTATGATTCTAGGTATCCGGGCCGTGTTGAAATTTTTGTCGATTATTATTAAAATAAAACAGGTTTTTCAAACATTTTGACCACCTAGGTATTGCACTTATGTGTAAGTTAGTTTATTTTATATTTGTTTAGCTATAATGCTCATAATATTTCTGCATGGTTTAAAGGCAAAATTTACACAACGACTCTACCATTATTTTTATCATCTGATTTGTAATAATTTTCCATTTTGATAATAATTTTCGGACCAAGCCCGGGTCGACGGCGCGTTGTGTTCCACGCGCGCCTCAAAGAGATGTCAGCACCAACTGGTGGAGTCTGCAAGGGCTGCCAGGGTTGCGGGTTGTTCGAAAGAGATACAGCGGCCCCTGCTGGCACACAGGCAATTAAGGGGACACGGGTGGGTTTTAATCAGTAAAAGTCTGACATGCCCTCCTGCTACACCCAGAGCGGGAGAAGATATTTGTTGAATTCCCACCCAAAAAAAAAACCCTTCTTTCTGTGAGTAAAGACTAGGGCTTATGCAACTTGAGATTTTCGAAAACGTCTCTTGCAGCTCGGGTTTAAAAAAAAAAAAAACTTTTTCACAGGTAAATATTTAGATGGGTAATGCTTTTTTTTCAGGTATTTTCATGACACAAGATATTGCATTATTCATGCAGCTAAATTACAGATTCGTAGTTGTAGGTTATGCCCCGAACTGAAAAACCATGTAAAAACAATTCCAGGATCAGTTCTAAAGTCTTAATATTACTCTAATTAGTATCTACTAATTCGTCACAGAGATGACGTGTTACATCGCTGTGACCACTGCAAGGTTGGCCTTTGGGAAACTAGCGGTAGACATACATACGTAACATTATAATAGTAGGTATTAATAGCTATACCTACTCTGAATTCGGTGATAAATATAACGTCAGAAAACGGTGGGTATGATTTTGTTGTTTAGTGAGACAATCTGTCATTAGAAGATTAGATTTTCTATAGCCTCTTTCTTTTTAAAAGGAATCTAATAAATATTGTAATCGATGATTATTCAGGTCTAAGTTATTCGAATCTATATTTTTTAGAAGCATATATTATTAATTTGCTTTGAGCTGTCTATTTATTAAGTGACGTAAATCTTGCTTGCTTTATTTTGTGATAATAGGAAAAGTTAATTAGCCCAATTTTTAATCATGAACATTTGAAGCTTAAGTTTTTGGGCCAATGTAAAACCATTGTAATCTTTCAGCAATAAATAATAGTATAATAGGTTATCGACTTACATTTTCTCTACACGATGCAAAACTTTGACATCATAGGTATGTCATAGATCAAGTAATCCTGCACCCTAATTGCGTAACACGCGATTAATCATAATCAGTATCATTTTGACAGTTCAACAATATTCATTGCGTAATTTACGTTGCTGAAGCAGACACATTTTTCGAACAAATGAAGCAATGGTTTAGCCATTTGTTTCAAAACGAAACAAATTGTGATGAATCGTGAGTTACGCAATTAGGGTGCTGGGTTTTCCTACAACTTATATACTATTCCTAGAGAACGTCAAACGAGACTTTTAGTCACAGTTTCCCCGAAATCGTGGAGCCCCTATATCGTCGCCGGCGGGCGCCGGTCGCCGATCGCGGTCATATACATACTCGAGCGTTGAGCATTTCACGCCAGTCGAGCAGCGCTTGCGCATCCTACGGTTTAGCTTTTTATTGATGTAATTAATTTCATATTGTATTAACGTGTTCGCGTTCCGAAATAATTGTAAGTGCGTGTTGTGGTTTAGTGTTGTGATTTTTTGTCGAAGTAATTATTTTTACAGGTACGTTTTTTATTTAGGTTTTTTACTGCTTTGTTTTTTTAAAGAGTTTTTATTATGATGATTTGAAATTAATAAAAAATTAAAGTTCTGTGGTGACTGCCTAAAAGCGTAATTTATTAATGAAAATCTAGGTTCTCATAGCTGGTAACTAGTGTACCTGTATCTATCTAACTAGTACTTTTTACTATTGTCAAACTAGTATAATTGAGCAAAACGATCTATTAATAGTAAGAGATAAAAATAAATATGGGTTAATGAACTTAAGGCGAAAAAAATATTATTTTGCGCTGTAAATCATTTGGCTAGTTAATAGGTGTTAAACTAGTCAGTATGTGTTCATTACTACTCTCTTATATTTACGACATTGCTTTGAAAGCAAACTAGTTTTAAATAAAATAAAATGTGATAATGTCAAAATTATTTTATTAAAAATGAAATAATTATTCTTCTTAGATTAAACTTTTTTAGGCGCGTTATGCGCCCGGTTTGCGTAAATGAAACCATGTTCATTGTTGTAGTAGGTGCGTATTTCTTTTATGACACAGTATACATAATAACAATTGGCAAATAAGAAATATGAAACATAAAATAAAAATTACGTTGCTAAGCTTTACATTCTCGCTCATTATCCTAGTCCCTCTGGTTCAAAAACTGTCAACCATAGACCTCTCGTCTAGAAACAAAAAATTGCCACAATAAAAAATAAAAAAAATATTTCCTAAGTTTTAACCTTGTATGTTATACAATATCAGTAATGTGCAATTATCTATTTTTAGATTGTTTACTTTAGGTGTCACGGCTATTATTACTTTCTTTGCAGAGTGATTATAAAAGAGATGTGTTGTTTGTAACTGCTCCATAGTAAACATGTTGTGATGAATTTGATTATTTAAATGCTTAAAGTGGTTAGTTTCTTTTTTTACCTATCGAAACTTTAGATTTGCATCTGAATGCAAATTCCCATATTAATGGGACATTTTAGGGACATTTGAGGGGAGAGGAGAGAAAAACAATCGAAGTTTAGTTTTTGCGACAGTCAATGTCAAAAATCTGTCAAAAATTTTGCTAAATTACATGTTTTTTGACAGATTGAGACTGAGTTTAGACTGCGACCATTCTTATACATAAATTGACCCTCAAATCACTATCTCACGCCCACAAAGCGTCTGAGTCCTATGATGATTATCGATTTATTCCCTTTATGTCGAGTCCCGTTATGTCGAGCCTGGAAGTCTATTGTTCTCCAAAGTATTGATATTTTACGTTTTCTATTACCTTTATGTCGAGTTTGGTGAACAGGTACAGTCAGGGATGTAAATTAAAAGCCAATGGCATAAAAACATTGTGTTATTATTTGTTCTATTACTTATTTTCATATATATATCTAATCTTTCTTAATCTAAACATATACAGTATAATCATCACGTATATAAATATTTTTTCTAAAAAATAACTTTCTTAATCTAAATAAATCACAGTATAATCATCACTATTGTTGCAAATGTTAAACAGCATAGTTTTACAGTAAAAAATAATTCTTCTTATAAAAGTAACTTTCTTAATCTAAATAAATCACAGTATAATCACCACTATTAGTGAAAATGTAAAAAAAGATATAGCTTTATAATAAGTAAATAATTCTTTTAAATTAGCGTTATTGATTGACGCTATATCGTTGTATCAACCTAGGTAACATGTATATTTTAAATAATTAAAAGATAATCACTTATCAAATCTTACAGTTGATAAGCGTTTAAGACAAATCATTAAATCAATTTTGTTAGTTGTAAAATCTTCAACTATTTTATTTATACGTATATCAATAGCCAAGCATTTTTTTTTTCTTAGGTTCTGATTGTTGTCGTTGTAGACATTTGCCTGCTCTATCTTAAACCTAGCTTCTTTAGCCTCATCTCTAAGTGTGCTAATGAGAGTATATAGCGGAGGTATTTTACTAAGCTTTTTATTTAGCCTGTTATGCCATCCCTCTACTGGGTTTGTGGTCCTGTGGCGTTCGTTGTAACAACAAAACAAATCAATATTTTTGTTAATCCACTGCGATGTTACGTATTCATTAAATGATTTAGCTTCATTGCCTTCAGGTGCACTTTCTAATAATAACACCCATGCTTCTGGGATGACATTTTTGGGAAGATGTGCTGTGGCTGCACACATGGTAATATATTTTTTTCCACCGGGAACATTTACTATTCCGGTCTGTTTTCCTTTTTTCCACAACGCCTTATGGAAGTGGAAAAAACATCCGCTTATATCAACTAATGGAAAAACTTCTTTAATAGCGTTTATTGCTGCAATCTCAAAATCGATTTTAATTTTTTTTGGTTGAAATTCTGGAATGTTATCTTTTATCATTTCAAACATATGCACATAGGTCGATTGGCATTTATCAGGTAACAGCACAAAAATGATCGGCACTATTACGGTTTTGTCTGCGGTACTACCAATGTCGGCATGTATGGTATATAATTGATAGAATGGTCGGGCAATTGAAAAGAATGTTCCATCAACAAAGAACAAATTCATGGACTGCAATGCATTTTTGCAATCATTTAACATAAATATCAAAATTTTATTTACCCCACCACTTTCTACAACCAGAAAATCTTTTGCGATCACTGGTGAAATTTTGACATCCTCTAATTTCTGGAATGTAGTCTTACTAACATTTAAAAAATTATTTCTTGAACGGTAGAGTGCATTTTTCACACTTTGGAAGCTACGAACTTGGTCAACGTAATCATTATTATCTTTTAAACTCGCCATGGACATTGCATACATAGTGGGTATGGGTTTCAAGTCTGTCCGTACGTCCTTTTTACATTGATAAAACTTTTTTTCAAATTCTTCTTTTTTGTAATCTGGCAAACAAACATGATCTGTTGCTCCAGTCTTTAGAATGTTTGCTTCCTTTTTATCTAAAGTTAAGGAAGCTTTACAATTTTTTTTTGTGCAGTACCAAATTGAGGAGCCACATTTATTTTTTCTATTAATGCGGTACCGGTAGCCATCTTTCAATAAAATTTTACCACCTTTTTGACTTTCGACGAAAATTAAATTATTATCAGTATTCCTCAATGAACTGCATCCAAGTTCTTGATTCTCTTGGCTACTGCCGTCTTGAGGTCTTTCTTCTGTGTTAAAATTACCCCATGTGCTGCAGCCGGGTTCTTGATTCGTTTGGCTACTGCCGTCTTGAGGTCTTTCTTCTGTGTTAAAATTACCCCATGTGCTGCAGCCGGGTTCTTGATTATCTTCATTTTGAGGGGTTGATGTGCTACATTCGGGTTTTTTAATTATATCTACACTAGCGGTATTTTGTTGATCGAGGTTTAATAATTCGTAAGATTCGCTAGAATCATCTTTTTCTAAGTTTTCGTGTTGGATAGGTTCTGGTGGTGGTGCATGTATACTCCCATCGTTTAGTTCAGCATTAATGTCACCTATTTCGTTGCCTTCCAAAATATTTATTATGGTAATTAAATCCATCATTGATATTGTGATTATACTTCATACATCTTCAGTAGGTAATCCTAAAGAGAAATAAAATCCATTAGAAAAGTCAAGTACGACAATCGAAAAATCTTACCTAAAATATTTGTTATAATAAGTAAACAAGTCGGCGTATCACATGAAGACTTAAAAAATACCCAAGTAACTAAGTACTTCTAAATAGAATTAAAAATTAAGAATAATTCTTCTAAATTGATTTAGAATTGCGGGCTGGCCGTGAAAACGTATCAGACAGTTAAGATACATATCATAAATTCAAGTCGTATGATATATATTCAAAATACATATGACTGGAATTCATGAAGTAAAAATACATAAATTCAAAATACATAATGTATATCTTCAATTCAAATAAGTTCTCAATTCATAGGTTTGGAATAAGTACATAGTGTTCTAAATAAGAATTTCTAATGCTTTTAATTACTAAGCTTGAAACGCACAGGTAACGGTCATAAACAATAATATTGGCTAGTTGACAAAATTTGGAAATTTGTTTAAAACTATAGCTTAGTATCTATTTTACCCAGGCCCCTTATTGCATAAATATATGTATATTACACAAAGTAGATGTCTAGAAAGATCATTAAAATTTTAAGTTTTTATTTGTAAGTAAAAAAATATTCAAATAAAATAACGAAAATGTTTTATATTATATACAACAGAAAAATGTAATATGAATGAAAATGTTATATAACTTTTACTAGAAACTAGCCACAACATGTTTATTTTAAGCGTTACATTCAAAAATTTCCCATTCATGTCAGAACGTGCACGCCAACTGTCACAAAATGGCCGATATTTTTGACGCTAGTTATCTGTAGAAAAAAACATTTGAACGTGGGATCTAAAATGTCAAATCAGTAAACGCAGTCTTCGACGACCCAGCTTACTTGTCCTGCCAAGGACACGTACGAACTATGCTAAAAAGAATATCACCTATGAAGGAGCACAATTTTATAATAATTTACCATCCTACGTAAAAAATGTAAGCTCTTTCAGTGGTTTTAAATCAAAACTATCACATTACATATTGGAAACCAGTCACTAATAATGTTATATTTAAGTTGAGAATGAAACCGCTGAAGGTGTAACAAAACCAAAATAAACCCAAAATAAATGTTATTACTATTGTATTGTATCAGTGACCGTTACCTAATAAGCTTATTACAATATGTTATCTTGTGTTCTCATGTAAGTGGCTCTTTTTGTCTTTTTTGAGAATAAAGTATTTAAACCTAAACCTATCTTTTCGGCTTTGGATTTCGATTAATTACTATACTTTATAACGATTATATTATTCGAAATTTATTAGCTAGGTAGGTACTACTTATATTGAACCATAAATTGAAAACATGTACATTGTATCATTACGTATTTATGTATTTTTATACTGTGTTTTATGTATTTTGATTGTTTATATTTTGATATGTAGTTATGTACTAACGCAATAGTTACATTTACATTTATAAAACAAATAAATATAGATTACATATAGAAAAACAATGGTACTTACGTGTTTCATGCTATCAAACGTTTTTTAACCACTACAGAACTTGCACTTACACAGTAGTTACCTACGTACGTACTGCACTCTTTCAAGGTTAAAAGGGCACTGGTAAGTTTTGCCCTTCATAGACTTGGAACGCGCAACGCTGATAACTCTATATGTGTAAGAGGGATAAGTATATATGTGCGAAAGAGAGGTGACATCTAAGTAAGTCTTAGATGTCACCTCTTTCGCACATTCCTCTTATTCGAACTTGAGTTGCGCTAATGTACATATCTACATTACGTATTATTTTAGGTACACCGACAACACGTCTTAATATTGCTGTACTTTATTTATGTAAAATCACCAATGCGTCATTGAATTTCGGTTAGTCAATTATAATCTAGTCCGTATAATAAATGAACTTAATATTTTAAAAGATAGGTACTTTTTCATCATGCACATAATTTCGAATATTAATTATATACTGATATTATGACATACTTTGATGGTTATTAAAAAATATAATAGTAGGTACATAGCTGTACTGTATGGTTAAAGTTATTAGTTGTTTTTAAATTCTTTTTTGTGTATAATTGATTCTAAATTATGTGCATGTGCATTTCATTGGACGTGACTGTACTTCTAAAATATGATATTGTTAAACTCGACATAAAGGTAATAAAAGCGTGGTAAATAAACTCGACATAAAGGGAATAGAAACGGGACAGAAAACTAAGCTCGACATAAGGGTAATAGAAGCGAGACAAGGTTTTCGGCTCGACATAACGGGACTCGACATAAAGGGAATAAATCTGATTATCTACTGCAGTTGGCGGATTTTACGGCTACGCAGGAGATAGTATTTTTAACACGTTCAACGCCATGTCGGACATTGCTGGGCGACACATAACTTTACCTTTACGCCACACAAAAAAATTGAAATTGACAAAAAAATCGAATTTTTGTTTTATTAATTATATTATTAACCGACTTCAAAAAGGAGGAGGGTCTCAATTTTTTTTTATGTATGTTCCCCGATTACTCGAAGATGGCTGAACCGATTTGGATTATTTTTTTGTTTGAAAGGGGATACTTACTTCCCAGGTGGTCCCATGATCATCAATAGTCAGGATCTGAAGATGGGATCCTGGAGAAATAGAGATAACTCTTCAAATTTTATAGGCACACGAAGCGATTTAGGTATTTTTTGGAAGAGTACTTTCTCGGAGTGGTCTCATTTCAATTTGGTGAAGATCTCATGAAGAACTTTGGAGATAGGCAACGGAACTCCTCAATAAATGACAGCAAATGGACTGGGATTGCTGAAATCTCATGTCTGTCTATTGCTTACACCAGTTCATAACATAACATCACGCCGGTATGCTGTGAAGGGGTAAGCACATGTGAACCACTAAAAAGTGAAAAAATAACTTTTTCCAAAAAAAAACAACGGACTTCCAAAAAAACAAAAGTGAAAAATAACTTTAATTTCGGAAGGCGGTGACAAAAGATTAAAATACAGCTCCAAAGACACCGACAACCGAAATTAAAGTTATTTTTCACTTTGTAGTGTTTTTTTGGAAGTCGGTTGTTTTTAGTTGGATTATTATTATTCTTTTCAACCGGGAAAAGATTTGAACTCCCGACCTCTTAATAGTTCAACGTTTGGTCATCAACATCAACATCGTTATCAGGTATTTTTTGAACGAAGCAGTCTATGCTGTAGGTAAAGTGTTTTATGAGTCTGTACAAACTATTCTTAAAGATTAATAAACAAGACATGGGTTATTACAAGTATTTCAATTAATGCCATAAATGGAGATCGTAAAATTTTATTGGAAATATTATGTTGTTTAATTGGGCTTTCAAGAGCTATTCGTTTAATTAAGGATGATATAACTTTTTGCTAGTTTTCCTTAAAACAGTCATTGAAACGCAAAACTAAATTGATAACAGGTACAATTATAATACAGAGTTTAAAATACTAAGGATATTTCGAAGCTCATAGTTTTCAAGAACGAGTTCAATTTGTGTTTGTAACAAGAATTGTTGTGTAGGTACTAGCTCCTGTCAGAGGCTTCACCCGCTTTGGTTAATTACACAAAATCTTAGCAAGATTTTTTTTTTTCTTAGCAAAATATTAATGCATTTTTGTGTGCGTCTCGACAATAGCAATCCATGAGTATTAATGTAATACGCTTTTCACCATCTGGTAATACCACCCATGGACTCCACGAGACAGGCTTGACCTAGTGTGGAGTTCATAAGCAAAATGTTTCCTTTGCGTCTTATTCCTGTTTTTTTTTCCTTGTTAACGTAGGTACTAATGTAGACTTTAAGGAATTGTAAAGCATTGTTTTTTTATGGTACAATAAACATTATCTTATCTTATCATAAATCACTCTGTTTATTAGTGAAAACCGCACGAAAATCCGTTAATTAGTTATTAAGTTTATCGCGAACAGACAGACAGACGCGACGCGGCGGGGGACTTTTTATACTATGTAGGTAGTGATAGTGATCATTTTAAGTAGATAAAGCTGAAACCTAACCTTACCACCTTTCCCAAATTATGGAAACCGTTAAGATACATAATTAACTAACTAAATTGGTACATTCTCGAATATATGGTAACACGAACAAGTCTACAACAAACTAAAGGTGCGCTTACACGAGCAACTAAAATTGCTCCATCCAGCACCCTAATTGCGTAACACGCCATTAATCATAATCGGTTTCATTTTGATAGTTCAACAATATTCACTGCGTTATTTACGTTGCTGGGCAGACACATTTTTCGATCATATGAATCAATGGTTTAGCCATCTTTTTAAACGAAACCAATTATGATGAATCGTGATTTACGCAATTAGGGTGCTGGGTTTACTTACTTACGTTAATGAACAAAACAAACAAAAAATCAACATGAAAAACAACACAACATTAAATACTTTCAATGCACTTCAGTGCTACTTCTGTGTACCTCTTCAGGCTGCACTGAAATACATCAACTTCCATAGAAATAATATTGACCAATCTTATGGCTCGTGACAAGGGGGCAAACTTGTTCAGGTTTGTCCTACCGGATGGCTCCAGTAGCGTTGGCGCAATCAGAAGCAATATTCCCGGAACATATCCGCAATTTATTGTTGTTGCTCCAGATTGCTCCCCTTAATTGAACCAGATTGGTCCATTAGTGTTACCGGGCAATAATTTCTCAAACAATTGCCGGTGTAAGAGCACTTTTAAGCTTAATAAAGCTATAAACGTCAGTGATAAAACTACGATTAATTTACTCGAAAACAAACATTAATGAACTTTAAGTGCCTAGGTATTACCGATCGACTACTAATTAACTAGTACCTAATTGAAATATAAATCGGTGTAACGAGTTAATAAATGTTTTATAAAATACAAGCATCCGTCCGCGGCTTCGCCTGCGTGGAGGTCAGAAATTAACACGCGGGAACGTACTACCGGGATGAAAAGTATCCTATGTATTAATCTAGGTTATAATCTATCTGTGTGCCAAATTTGATCTAAATCCGTTCAGCCGTTTTTGCGTGATTGAGTAACAAACCTCCAAACATCTTCACAAACTTTCACATTTATAATATTAGGTCTTTACCTATGAAATTGCCGTTTTGCAGTACTGGCCATTTCAAATCAAAATAATTTTTGTTTGGGTAAGAATTCTAATTTCAAATTAATTTTATTTTAAAAACATGGATTTTTTTTTCCAAAAGTAGTCATTTGTTTATTGATTAGTGTTACATTTTCATCGCATTTCAATCTTTTTCGTCATCATGGATACGTTAAAAATTCGAGTAATTATGGAATATGAGTACCGTCGTGGCAGCAACGCGGCACAAGCGGCACGCAACATCAACGACGTTTACGGAGCTAACACTACAAACCAACGCACCACCTGTTATTGGTTTGCTCGCTTCCGTTCTGGAAATTTCGACCTGAAAAATGATCCTCGCGGTCGTCCGAAGACTTTGGTCGACAATGACGAATTAAAGGCGATTGTGGAAGCTGATGATACACAATCTACGGCTGAATTAGCAGCAGCTTTCGACGTTAGCGTCAAAACAATATTGGTCCATTTGCGTCAAATTGGCAAGGTAAAAAAGCTTGACAAATGGGTGCCCCACGAACTCAATGATCGTCAGCGCGAAGTACCTACGCGTCGAGACGTGCCTTGCACTGCTCAACAGACACACAAATGAAGGAATTTTGAACCGCATTGTTACCTGCGATGAAAAATGGATTCTGTTTGATAACCGCAAGCGCTCAGCAAGTTGGTTGGATCCTGGTTCAGCACCTAAACAATGCCCTAAACGAAAACTTACCCCTAGAAAAGTGATGGTCACTGTTTGGTGGTCTAGCGCCGGTGTGATTCATCACAGCTTCTTACCAAACGGGGTGAGCATTACTGCAGATGTGTACTGTGAAGAACTGAACACAATGATGGAGAAGCTGGCACATCTCCAACCAGCATTGGTCAATCGCTCGTCTCCGCTGCTCCTGCACGACAATGCGCGACCTCATACTGCACAGCAGACGGTCTCCAAGTTGCAAGAACTGGGGTTGGAAGCTCTCCGTCATCCGCCCTACTCACCAGACCTTGCGCCTACAGACTACTACTTTTTCCAGAATTTGGATAACTTCTTGGCGGGAAAAAAATTCAATACCCGAGAGGCAGTACAAAATGCCTTTGAAGAATTTGTTGCCTCCCGTCCAGCTGATTTCTTTAAGAAGGGCATCAATAAACTGCCACTGCGATGGCAAAGATGCATTGATTGCATGGGTGATTACTTCGATTAATACAAATAAAAAATACATGAAAAAAATTCGTTTAAATTTTTTCATACAAAACGGCAATTTCATAGGTAAAGACCTATTATTACTAGCTGACCCAATAAACGTTGTCCAGGGGGCCGATTCTACTAACAAATTTGTTAAAAAAACGCAATAGAACCGCAACCGAATCACCACTTTTAAGCGTTTTCGCATTCTACTAAAATGAACAACGGTCCAGCTGCGACACAGCTGCGGTTACGTTTTAGTTACGCCAACGATCGATTGAAACAATGTCAAAACCTATTCTACTAACAAAATCGAACATGAGCGTGACGTTTACTATAGGACAAAGTTAATGATAAAATTATGATCATTATGTCTTTTAATTATAGAAAATACTTTTAGTGCCACATATTCGTGTTTAGTAACATTTTTAGATTCAACTTTTTTCTTTTTGGTATTAATAAAACATATTATTTTGGCATGTTGGTAACGCGGGTTACCCGCTGTGTTCCCGCTACAGTTCAGTTGCAATTCGTTTTAAGTTTAGTTTCCATTTTGCTTATAAAATAGTAGAATGACTTTTTATGTAACTATCGAACGGCGGGCGATCGAAATCGAACTGTTGTGGAAACACAGTTTAACGTGTAACGTTGCAAATTAGTAGAATCGGCCCCCTGCTATTAATATTGTATTTGAATTGAAACCTTCTCCTGACAATAACAAACACAACAAAAAAAGAATTACCAATCTTGGTCCAGTTGTTTGTGTGATGCCGTGACCAAGAAAAATAGGGATTCATTTTTATTAAAACATAATTTAGATGTTTAGACTGTTTGTCTCTACATCACCCAAAGGTCGACTGGTAGAAAATGCCTTTGGCATTAAGTCCGCCTCTGTACATTTCTGTGCGTGAAGTATTAAATAAATAAATAGATATAGTAGGATCAACCAATAGGGTTATATAAACCGAGAGGGTTGTATTGCTGATTTTAACGATTATAAATGTGTAGATAGATACTTGATACGATCGTGAATCACAGTTAGTTCAACAGATAGCCTGATACTTATCTGCAAATTGCAAAAATAACATATCCCGGGCTACTCGGGTAGAATTGCCAACCTAGTCGCGGGCTCGAACTCACTGGTGGGCCTGGCTAAAAATCACGCTGTCTCACCAGGCTTCGTGTCCGACAGAGATAGTATCAGTGATGAGCAGTTAGACGCTAGTATACAAGCACAACGTTGATGATGATGGGACTCCCTTTTCCGCACGTAGACTCCCATTCGGTCCGTTGTGCGTGCACGCACGCACGCACAACGTTATTGAGTAAGATGCAGGATCATTTACAGTAAAAAATCGCGAAAAAAATATGAAAAGTCCTTTGGAAGATCGGGTTTTATGAAAAAGCCAATGCATAAATCAATGACCAATAAAGTTTATTGAACTTTTTCGGTACCGACTTGGTTTTGGAGACTTAACTCTTCTTTTATTACTTAAACACGCCCAAAGTTAAGTAAAATTAGTATGAAAAACGAATCTTTGCTGGCTCCTAACTTTTTAATGGGTTTTTATTTTAGTATTCTGTTTCCGTACCGACAATATTAATAATGAGACAAAACGTTATCATATTTTACTTTAGATGTGCCATGTCAGACAGTGGAGTAAAACACTCCCGAAGTTTGTATGCAAAAAATGTGGACTAGGTTTACCCTAAGTGGCAGTGGGCAGGGCACATTGCTCGCAGAACAGATGGCCGATCGGGGCCGCTAGGTTCTAGAGTGGCAACCGCGTACCAGAAGACATATAGTTGGAAGGCCTCCCACAAGTTGGACCGATGACCTTGTGAAGGCCGCAGGAATCCGCTAGATGCGGGAACACATAACCAGTCGAAGTGGCGGAGCTTGAGGCAGGCCTTATGTCCAGCAGTGGACGTCTTTCGGCTGAACTTATGATGATGGTCTACCCTGGCACTTTTTGCGTGACTAAACTTTGTTATCTTCACGAGGTACCTACATTTTGTGGCAAAAGAACTTAAAACAAGCAAATATTAAACTAAAAATATTGATTTTCATGTTTGCCATATTTTAAGGGAACTCACAATGTCAAGAATGTAAGCAAGTTTTTGAAGTTCAAGGTTTTATTCTCGTTCAAATATTCATAAATTTACTTATCATATTGTCTTGTAGAAAAGATAAAAAAACGTTAACAAAAGGCGAATAAATAATAACTATCAAAAATATTGAGACTTGTCCTGTCAAAGACGATTTTTATGGAGTTGCTGCAATAATTTTGAGATGTAGTTTTTTTATTTAATTCAAATTCAATAGCTTACAAATTTTTAAAGGTTGAACAACACCTATTGTTTTAATTAAAGGTTATCATTATCAATAAGAAAATAAGGTATTTAGGTATTCATTAATTGAACTCTGAAAGTTATCAACCAATTATATGAAACGAACTGGTGGGGTCCGCAAGGACCGATGCCTGCCAGGGGTGCGGGTTGTTCGAAAGAGATACCGCGGCCCCTGGCACACAGGCAACTGAGGGAACACGGGTGGGTTTTAGTCAGTAAAAGTCTGGACACGCCCTCCCGCTCCACCCAGAGCGGGAGAAGTTATTTGATGATTTCCCATCCAAAAAAAAAATTGTTTTAATCAAAGGTTATCATTATCAATAAGAAAATAAGGTATTTAGGTATTAATTAATTGAACTCTGAAAGTTATCAACCAATTATATGAAACGAATCGTGTTTTTTTCGAAGCAATAAGGTAGGTTTGGATGAGGAATTACATAACTGGCGAAATGTGTGTGTACTACAGTAACAGCACTGCCAAACCCTTCGCGGATTACAGGCGTGATGAGTAATAAGTAGATACATACTTACTGCTAAGTTTATATTAATAATTTATCGTGCCTTTAAACAGCTGATCAATCGTCTGACATCATAGCTTCCTGACTAATTGCCCACAAACTATGCAGAGCACATAATATCTAGAATGTTTAAACTACTTAGCTAAATCGGCCCGAATGGGACGAATCGTTACTTTTAAATAATATAATATTTTCTATTAACTCGCACGAAATTAATTTCATGTATTATTAGTCGACTCGGAATTTCCCTACGCGATCGAATCAGAAATGAAGAGATCCGCAGAAGAACCAAAGTAACCGAGATAGCCCGAAGAATTGCCAAACTAAAGTGGCAGTGGGCAGGGCACATTGCTCGCAGAACAGGGGGCCGATTCTACTAACAAATTTGTTAAAAAAACGCAATAGAACCGCAACCGAATCACCACTTTTAAGCGTTTTCGCATTCTACTAAAATGAACAACGGTCCAGCTGCGACACAGCTGCGGTTACGTTTTAGTTACGCCAACGATCGATTGAAACAATGTCAAAACCTATTCTACTAACAAAATCGAACATGAGCGTGACGTTTACTATAGGACAAAGTTAATGATAAAATTATGATCATTATGTCTTTTAATTATAGAAAATACTTTTAGTGCCACATATTCGTGTTTAGTAACATTTTTAGATTCAACTTTTTTCTTTTTGGTATTAATAAAACATATTATTTTGGCATGTTGGTAACGCGGGTTGCCCGCTGTGTTCCCGCTACAGTTCAGTTGCAATTCGTTTTAAGTTTAGTTTCCATTTTGCTTATAAAATAGTAGAATGACTTTTTATGTAACTATCGAACGGCGATCGAAATCGAACTGTTGTGGAAACACAATTTAACGTGTAACGTTGCAAATTAGTAGAATCGGCCCCCAGATGGCCGATAGGGCCGAAAGGTTCTGAAGTGGCGACAGCGTACCGGAAGACGTAGAGTGGGGAAGGCCTCCCACAAGGTGGACCGATAACCTTGTGAAGGCCGCGGGAATCCGCTGGGTGTGGGAAGCACAAGACCGGTCGAAGTGGAGGAGCCTGGTGGAGGCCTATGTCCAGCAGTGGACGTGTTTCGGCTGAAATGATGATGATGATGATGATGATTAGTTGACTCGCACCAATTTACTCGCCTGAATCGGACGAATCATTACTTTTAAATAATATAATATTTTCTATTGACTCGCACGAAGTAAATTTTATGTAGGTAAGTAATGAAGTTTGTGTACTTTTTCCGTAACTTTTCGTTATTTCTTTATCGTTTTATTCAAAACGTGCCTGTTGCCTAATACGTAAGTCTAGAGTTGTCGATTCGTTCACAAATAAATTGACTTCGTGCAAATCGCCTAAAAAATAATATAACTATTATGTAAAAGTGTCGATTTACCCGTTGCAGGCGAGTAAATTAAACAGCTGATCAAACGTCTGACATCATCATAGCTTCCTGATTAATCGCCCACAAACTATGCAGCGCACACAATATCTAGAATTCTTAAACTAGCTCAATCAAATCATATCCTATAGTACAGCCGAAGGTGAGAAACCAGTACAATAATAGCAAATGATCACAATGGCTCACTGCAGCAAATAGTAGATTGAATTTATGATTCGCTGCATCAGTATGCACAATGTAACCGATATTTATAAGCCAGATCGTAGATTCGGTTTCATTTGGGTTGTGTCTGGATTTCGATATTGTCGATTATATACTCCGAGTATTTTGGCAATCAATATCGCGTTACTGTAATCTCCATATAGGTACTTATTATGTTAACACATTTAATAAAGTACTGTATAGTTTTATAGAGCTCATAGCTAAATAATAACAGAAGCACGGGTCGATCGAAGGTTGAGCTACGCCTGTTGCAGTCGGTTCGTGGATGCATGGGTGACCATGGATAAACATATCGACCATGGATAAAAAAAAACAACCGATTTTGGAAGTCGGTGGCAAAAAAGCGAAAATACAACTCACTCACTTAACACATTTCACTTTGTTGTGTTTTTTTAAAGAAATCGATTGTTCATAAATTTTAGTTTTTTAGTTGTAGAACCTACATTGCCCAAATTCGTATTGTATCCTTATACCGTACCGTACACTTGCTATGTAAATAGCATTGTCAGGTAATTATTATATTAACATCAATACATTCGAAAAAGTAAGTAGGTATTATCTAACCTAACTCCAAAATCTTCCCAGGCAAAGTAACCACCCCTGAGGCATACCTCATCTATTATTAAACATTCGAAATCGATCCACTATTGCCGAAGATATCATCATCATTTCACCCGAAAGACGTCCACTGTTGGACATAGACCTCCCCCAACCTTCGTGTAACTTAAATAAAAAACAATCGTGTTGTGAAGGAACCTCCGCAAGTTTGAATTCGGTAAAAAAAATGCTGGTAAAATTGGTGACCAGTTTTTGCTAATACAAATGATTAATACTGGATGATTTTTCGCATTCACTCTACATGTAAAAACATAGCTATTTAAATCACATAATTTATGTCACTGTTTGACATTGAAATCATTCCAAAAATATTAACAAAATGTATCCCAGAATAGATCTTTGCGAACCATAAATCATATTAATAAAATTTTATCGACGTTACGTGCAATAACGTTACGTTTACGACAACGTTTACAAAATAGTCCGTAACTATGTGTTTTTGTGGCTATTTGTAGAACTGACCAAACATTGTTGATGAATTTCAGCATCATTACATTACGTGCGTAGGTTTATGAAAGACATTTTATAAATTTCAATGTAGGGGAATAAATCAAACGTATAATATAGGTAGGTACCTATAAACTACGGCTTTGCTAGATAACTATGACAGTAGGTATGGTTATATATAGTAGGTATATAGTGGCTATAAATAATACTAATTACGTAAGTAGTTAGTCCTTATCAAAAAAGCATATTATAAGATATAAAAACTTTTTCCAAAAAAAAAAACAACCGACTTCCAAAAAAACACTACAAAGTGAAAAATAACTTTAATTTCGGAAGTCGGTGTCTTTGGAGCTGTATTTGAATTTTTTGTCACCGCCTTCCGAAATTAAAGTTATTTTTCACTTTGTAGTGTTTTTTTGGAAGTCGGTTGTTTTTTTTTTGGAAAAAGTTTTTATTTTTCACTTTTTAGTGGTGCACATTTGCTTACCCCTTCACAGCATACCGGCGTGATGTTATGTTATGAACTGGTGTAAGCAATAGACAGAGATGAGATTTCAGCAAACCCAGTCCATTTGCTATCATTTATTGAGGAGTTCCGTTGCCTATCTCCAAAGTTCTTCATCAAATCTTCACCAAATTGAAATGAGACCACTACGAGAAAGTATTCTTCCCAAAAATACCTAGATCGCTTCGTGTGCCTATAAAATTTGAAGAGTTCTCTCTATTTCTCCAGGATCCCATCATCAGATCCTGACTTGATGATCATGGGACCACCTGGGAAGTATACCCTTTCAAACAAAAAAAACAAAATCCAAATCGGTCCAGCCATCTTCGAGTAATCGGGGAACATACATAAAAAAAAAAAAAAAAAGGTTCCGACGAATTGATAACCTCCTCCTTTTTGAAGTCGGTTAAAAAGACTACGTTGAAGACAGGGAAGTTTGGCATTAATTCCTTCTGCACATGTGGCTTTCCTGGTACCTCATTAACAGCATAACTATGTGAAAGTCTATTAACTGCTCCCTAATTACAATGTTAATTTTATTTTTTACAATGTCTGACATATTCTCGTCATTATTTGACATTATACTTCAATTTTAATTTCGACTATTTATTTTACTATATATTTATTCGAGACTAAATTTGTAGACGATTTTCTATTCTGTATTTTCATTCCTCTAAGTACCTGGTACTTATTGACAGGCCTGCACTGTCCTTCCATACCTATTATCACTGTAATTTAAAAACATTGTAAAAGCCAATTATTTTTAAAAGAGTTACCGTGGAGTTTCTTGCCGGTTCTTCTCCATAAGAAGCGACAAATTGGAACCGTGCACCTAGCTTCTGACGTTTCATAAGTGCCCAGCAGGCTTATGTGAAATAAAATATTGATTTTGACTACATAACTACACAGTGGCTTTTCTCAACGCTGAGGTCTATAATTTGGTGATACGTTCCCGATGTGTCCTGTCCTGTTGAATGCAGTTCGTATTCGTTCCGAACAACTTTATTATTACACAAAAAAAGTCAAGGTAAAAAATCAACAGTAGGTCAAATGTATGTTTGCAGTAGGATAGGTAATACGACTAATGCGTAACCAACGTGTAATTAATGTTTTGGTATAGTTCTATGTTCTATGTTAAGGGTTTTGGTTTTCCGCACTTAGTCCTTCAAGTGGACCATTGTGCGTGAGCCATGGCGGCCTTCGGTTGTCATTCCAGCCAGCCCACCTCCCTCCAGAAGTTGGCTATAACTCCTGGTCTGTTGAGAATATCTGTGTAACATTTGGGTTCCCCGAGGGTTTCTGTTCTAATCTGGGCTACGCCTGTGCATTCGAAAAGCACATGCGTGACGGTCTCCTCGGCCTCCATGCAAGCCCTGCACAAGGGGCTGTCTGTTATGCCTATTGTGTAGAAGTGTTTGTTTAGTGGGCAGTGTCCTGTGATGGTTCCAGTCACCAGACGCAGATCTTTCCTGTCCAGGCGTAACAGTCATTTGGTCAGCCTGCCATCCAAGGATGGCATTGCTTCCCTAGACTGCCTGCAGCCTGGTGTTAGGTTCCACCAGCTCTCGGCTTGTGTGTGGGTGTATTCTTGAAGCCACCTGCGTAGTTGGTTGAAGGGGATGGGCACGATGGGCTCGGGACCACATACTGACGCGCTGGATGCCCTTCTGGCCAGTTCGTCAGCAGCATCGTTGCCTAGCGATCCACTATGTCCTTTTATCCATTGCAGTGTCACAGAGTTGCGGTTGGCAACCGTTACTCTTTCTAGTGCATTATGGCATTCTAGTGCTAAACTCGATGTAATGTATTTTTTTCGTAGGGATTGGAGAACTGAAGCACTGTCGGAGAGTATACGTATGTGTGTGTCTGTGACCCTCCTAGCTTCTATGGCGTACGCCGCTTGTATAATGCCCACACATTCCGCTTGGTATACGGTGTTTAGCATTCCCAGCGGGCTGGATATGTTTATGTTAAGGTCTTGTGAGAAAACTCCGACTCCGGTTCCGGAGTCGGTCTTTGATCCATCAGTGTAAACTCTTAGCTCATCCGGGCCTGAGTGATCGTATTGTTCTTCTATGAGTACTACGTTGTAGTGTCTCTGGAAGTAATGCAATTTCGGGGTTTTATCACAGGGTGATGCCATCATTGGCTGTCACTTGATCGCATCATCCTTAATGCGTGTGTGCTTGACCCTAGAGTCTTTGCTTAGGGTTCCTGCTATGTCTAGCCTCAAGGCAGCCAGTGCTGCCTCCTCCCGCACTATGAGATGTAGAGGGGGCAGCCCCAACATTGCCTGTAGGGCAGCAGTGGGTGTAGTTCTCATGCAGCCGGTGATTGCCACACAGGCGCACCGCTGCAGCTTTTCAAGGTCTTTTTGTGCTGTGCCTAAGTCTGTTCTGGGCCACCAGACTATTGAGCCGTATGTAATAATTGGTCGAATAACTGTGGTGTACAGCCAGTGGGTGACTCTGGGGCTAATGCCCCAGTTCCTGCCAAGCATTCGCTTGCACTGCCACAGGGATATGCTGGCTTTTGTAGTGATGTAGTTGGTATGTTTTGCCCAATTCAGCTGTTTGTCCAAATATAGTTTTGGTATAGTAGTGTTACATCTACTAAAACAGGCTGCGGCTTCGCCCGCGTGAATGTCAAAATTTATCCCACGGGTATCTACTATCGGGAATAAAAGTATTCTACGTGTTATTCCTGGTTACAAACTATCTGTGTGCCAAATTTCATCCAAATCCGTTAAACGGTAACGGTAACAAACATCCAAACATCTAAACATAACTTTCACATTTAATAGGATTAACAATGATAGCAGTTTCAAATGTATAATTCCCTAATTCCGTCTTATTCATCTAACGCATAACATCTGGAATATTAATAAAAGTGACGCACAGATCAATCAGATCAAATACACAAAATATCCGCTGATATTTCACACTTAGATTTCAAGTTCAAGTGTTATGTAACTCTCAAGTGTCGGAGTCAACAACCTGTGACTATTTAGCTATCACGTCGTCTTAACCTTTGGAGCCGAAATCGCTCATTTACTTTAGCCATCGTCTTGGTCAGGGTTAACGTTATGATAAGTAGATATGTACCTACCTACTATACAAGGTGTCCCAAAAGGTTACGTAGCTGGGAAGGGGGGTGATAGGGGTGGTCACAAGGGTCACCAGAAAAATAAAAAAATAAATCCCCTCTGGGTATTAAAAAAAAAAATGGCATTTTTTTTTAACTATTTTTTTTAAACTAACAAGAACTTAATTTTCTTTAAAATCTTGGTTAGATATGTATTGTTTTTTTATTTCAATTTGATAAAGGGTTACAGTTAGCAAAATAGCCCCACAAAGTGTAAATTTATTTTTTGAAAAATGCCATTTATTTTTTTAAATACCCAGAGGGGATATATTTTTTTATTTTTCTGGTGACCCTTGTGACCACCCCTATCACCCCCCTTCTCAGCTACGTAACCTTTTGGGACACCCTGTATACTATTGTGTCTATAATCCTTATCTGGCTGGTAATATAAGCCTTATCTGGTGGGAAAATCCTGCAATCGGAAAAGCGCGCGTCGCTTGGGTGTTTCTTTATCAATCTAATTTTATGTGAGAAATGTTTCAATGGGCCTTATCAGAAGGCTAAAAGTCATCCAAAGGGCAATGAAGAGGGCTATGCTCGGAGTTTCTCTATCAAATCAGGAATGAAGAGATCCGCAGGAGAACCAATGCAACCGACATAACCCGAAGAAGTGCCAAACTTAAGTGCACATTGCACACAGAACCAGATGGCCGACGGGGCCGAAAGATTCTGGAGTGGCGACCGCGTACCGAAAGACGTAGAGTTGGATGGCCTCCCACAAGGTGGACCGATGACATTGTGAAGGCCGCAGGAATCCGCTGGAGGCGGGAAGCAGAGAACCGGTCGAAGCGGTCCTCCAAGCTCATGCTTGGGGGAGGCCTATGTCCAGCAGTGGACGTTTTTCGGCTGGAATGATGAATGTCATGCTCATTAAATGACCTGCAGGCTTAGCATGACCCCAAAAATCTGACAACCAGGTCAACCAGTCTTACCAAGGGGCATCGTATTACCTACGCAGCGACTGGTTTGTGAAGCTCAGATAGGCAGCTGCTCCATGTGAAATACAGGTATTTAGCTGTATCCGGTAAAACCCAATAAGTATTGTTAGGAAAAGTCTAGGCAGATGAGATACTTTTTGTTTTTTTCTTATACCTGTAAGTATTGATTGCCATTACGGGGACTGCAATTGAACCTTGCAACATCATTTCATGATGCGGAATCTGACGCATTTCAAGACCACAGTCATTGAGTCTCGACATCGGCACAGTATGTAAACGGTTAGCTATTTCTGGACGCGGCATATGAATGCATTCGACATGGTTTCCGACTCGATCAAATACAGCAATACTATTTAGTTCGTGACTAAAATTCTAAGCAATAAGTACCTACAAACTATGCAATTTGTGACTAAAATAATGTTGCTCATTTTGCCATGCATTAAACTAAAATACAGGGTGTAACCAGCACCATAACTGCGCAACACACTAAGTATTATTCACAATTTGAATCCATTGCTTCATATGTTCGAAAAATGGGTCTGCTCAACAAAGTTAATAAGACAAAGTATGTTGTTGAACTGTCAATATGAAAGCGATTCCTACTGGTAACAGATAACTACGCATTATTTACAGACGCCAGCACATCAACCTATCCCAAACTGTCAAATTTTCCCAATTGAACATGAACCTTATACTTTTGTATTATAGTTGAAAAACTATCAAAGAAATTTGACAGATTGGGGTAGCTTGGTGTGCTAGCCTCTGTACATCAAAATATAATGTAAAGTTCACAATAATAATTGCTGAAGAACGACATTAATTTTTGGTGTGAAAAATCGCATTTACATTTTTATAATATTTAAAGTAGCACGCAAAACATTTTGCTCCTATGGGTGCATAGGTAGATAAAAAAGATAAGTAAAAACTTGTGTTCGTAAAATAAATCAGAAAAAGTTGGAACTTTGACCTTCAAACCTCTAAAACCATAAGGTATGGTCAAGTACAAAAAAAAATCATCACAATGGCGGGAATAACACGTAAGTCACACGGACGTAAAAATATCGCGGCGGAATTTTTCCGCGCAACGGATCTTTAAGGCATTGCTTAGCGTCGAGATTTCAAAATCTAAAAGTGCACTTTGTTGGATTCTCAATGCCCGATCCAGTGCGCGTAAAATCCCGCCGCGATATTTTTACGTCCGTACACGTTATTTTCAATAGGTAGGTACAACTTATTGTAACAATATGTAGGTGCCTATTATGTAGTATAGTAGCCCAGTAAAATGTTTACGCCTTCACGGCAATTTTGATAATAGCGAAATAATTTCCTGAACGATTTACAGCGACGTTTAGCACCAGCAGGAAATCGTTGGCTCCAATTATATTTCGATTTAATGATACAGGCAGCAACAGGCTTGTTCGAAGTTTCAGAAGTGGTCAAAATATTAATTTGACTTTGAATTAAATAAACCCTTAAGGGGGATACGCCGAGAAGATATTCAAATAATCTTAGGTTTTTATGCAATTTGCAGGACAGAGTCAGGTCTAAGTTAATTTAATCCCATTAAATTACTATTTCACGAAAAGTAATAGAATTAATGAAGTTAGAGGGTTGTATTGATGATTTTAATATTGTACAGCCAAACATACACATGCATACACTCCGCGGACAAAACATACACAATACTTCCATACGAACACACAATCTCACATAAAATTACGCACTGAAAATATTGTTTAGTTTTAATTTTAGTTTTAAGTTCTAGTGTTACATTTTTATTTGGTCTTTTAGTATTGGTTCTGTCTCGATTTTGTAGAGGTGGGCGTCAATGACTGCGACACAGTATTATACTAATGCAGTTGGTATCGAACACAGAGTTTCTGTAAACTGAGTTTTTGTTTCAATAAAATTATTTATTTATTATACAGGAAAAAATTTTATCCAGTGCGCAAACTGTAACCATGAATTCAGCATATTATTGTAGACATTTTCCGGACAGGTTCCATACATTTTCACCGCGTAGGTATTGCAGTTTTCTATGAAACAGTTGATTTTTTTTTTGTAAAACCGGCGAAAAATTTCTTCGCTGGGGGTCTAGAATGGTATGCTGAATTTATGGTTAAAGTTTGCGTACTGAATAAAAACTTTTCCTGTATTTATTTCGGTCGCGAATCATATAGGTAAGTACCTACAGTCTGACACTGACAGTCTGTCAACATACAATTTGACACTAACCTGAAAATTTTAATGTCGGGGGCTAGCTTGACCTCATCCACCTTAACGCTGTCCGAAATTACTGAAACAATTAAAATAATTACTTTGACTTTTATTTAAACCTTCGTATCAAAGTCAAAAACTAAACAAAGTATCACTAAGCCACTAAAAATACCTAGAATTTATATCTGTTTGTGGTTAGATAATTATATTCGTTATTGGCTAAGTTATTTATAGAGTGCATTGCAGTTTACCGCACAAATCAACGTTTTTTTGTCTAGCTGTACCTATTTCCAAGTATAGTGTTTTTTGTTTTCTTTCAGATTTTAAGCAAAGATGGAGCCACTGCAAGTAGATGTCGTTCACTTCTATCCTCGGGAAAACGCACAGCCACATAACACCATTAAGTAAGTACTTACCTGCTTAATAAATAAACTTAGGGCTGATTTTTTAATGGTCAGATAACTTTTATCTGAAGAATATGTGTGTTTGACAGCTTTTGTATAGAAAATATGATAAACTGTCAGATTTACTCTTTAGATATAAGTTATATGACTATTGAAAAATCAGCTCTTATTATTTTAATTATGCCAAAGTACCGAAGCGGGACTCTATCGCACTGACTTTTCAACACTCGGTGTTGAGCCGAGCAAGGACAATAAAAAAACGGTGTCAGATTTTCAACTCTCGGTTATAAGTAAACCAAATCCAAATCAAAAGTCATTTAATCAAACTAGGCTGAGAATCAGCACTTTTCGAACGTCAAAATACATAAGACAGTCCCACCAAAAACGCCCACCCTTCACCACTTCCTATTGCTTTAGCTGGGAAGAAGAAGTGGCGTAACAAACTACCCAGCAGCACAGCTATCTGTTTAGTCGGATAGACTTGATTCTGTATAGAATCTCTGTATATACATAGGCAAAGTAATAAACATTACGAGACACAGAATATTAATTAAATAATTAGTCATACATATGTCAGCCAGCCATTCCAATATACCAACAAATAAAATGAAAACCTAACTCGAGCACAAATAATAACAATTTAAAAATGTAAATAAAGCACAATACCAAAATAAGAGCCTCCTGGTATAAAGGGCGTGATAGCAAATAACTTAACTTAAATTTGTATGTCTTCATTATGACAAAACATAGCGCACCCCCCTATCTATGTAAACACCTATGTTTCACAAATAAACTGATTGATTGATTGGTAATAATTTACACAAACTAAACTGCCTGCTTGGGATCGAACCCACCATCATTGCTGTCAAATCTCATATTAGCTGTTGCGAATTGTTTACAGAATCAATCATTTAAGTACCTAGACGATAATTAGGTACCTATTAAAAAGTGCCGCTAGGATGACGTAGTTCCAGCGGAAACAGTTTTTGTTGACTAGCTCCCCAATGGTTGGATGCACAAATTTGTATTTACCATAGACAATTACACAACGTCATACACTAAATATCTGCTAAGAAATTCGACATGTCTCTGCTGCGACTACGCACACCCGGGTGGGGGGACAGTATTAGGCAAACAAATAAGTATGAATAAATATACACCTATTAACCGGGAGGTGGTGAAACAGGCCATTGGTTAGATATTCAATAATGTCATTGTGGTAGGAAGTGTCGAATGGTGGGCGTTTCAGGGGCTGGTGGACATTTTAAAAGAGTAACGGTGGAGTTTCTTGCCCATTCTTCTCCATACGAAACTACATTTTGGAAGGGGCGACTAGAATCAATTCTATTCTATTTATTTATTCTTTCTATTCTATTCTATTCTAGATGACTTTTGAAACTTTTGTTTATAGTAGTAACATCGCATTGGCGCATAGCTGTTAGGGTGTTATGTACGAAATTTAAATAAATAAATAATATTTTAATGTAAATGTTGACGTTCAAAAGTGCCTTTTAAGCGCCTATTTGAAATAAATGCTTTGACTTTGACTTTGGTGTTTGTAACTTTTGCGGTTCAAAAAGGGCTGACGAGCCTCCTAATTTAAAAATTATTTTTGAAGTCCTGCAATAACATTAATTTACTTGTTTTTTCCTCAGATATGAGGTTGTGAACGACGAGAACCCGACGACCACTATAGTAAGGCGTGGACAGCCATTCAGCGGTGTGGTGAGGTTCACCAGACCTTACAATGAGGCTAACGACATTGTGCAACTTGTGTTTTCCATCGGTAAATTTCGTTTTTATTCTCTTCACCATAACATTTTAACCGTCACATTAATATCTGAAAGGTACTAGTAGTAGTTTCTGTACCCTAATTGCGTAACACTATCAATCAGAATCTGTATAGTTTTGAAGTACATTGCTTCATATGTTCGGAAATTTTTACTGTTCAACAACGTAAATAACACAATGAATGTTGTCGATCTGTCAAAATTAACGTAAGTCCTACTGTTCGAGTGCTGCGCAATCAATTACCTACCCCTAAGCTTACACTGCTTTTCAGCGTTTAGATATTCAATACATACATAGTTAATATTTAATGTCGGATATTTCAAACTAAATGGAGGAGAGCTTAATATCTACTAAAAATAAAGCTGAAGTGTTTGTTTGAACGCTCTATACAGGGTCAATTTCTAACCAGTGCGCAAACTGTACCTAACCATGAATTCAGCTTATCATTCTAGACCCCCAGCGTAGAAATTTTTCGTCGGTTATACAAAAAAAGAATCTGCTGTTTCATAAAAAGTGTAATAGGTACCTACGCGGTCAAAATGTATGGAACAGCTGATTTGTTTTTGTATAACCGACGAAAAATTTCTATGCAGGGGGTCTAGAATGATAAATTCATGGTTACATTTTGAGCACTGGTTAGAAATTTACTCTGTATAAAGTAAACAACTTTACCTTTTAAATCTTTGTCAACAGGAGATAAACCATCAATGGAAACTACAGGAAAGATGTTCATACGACGTGACGCGGTGGCAGACAAATATACATGGAGCGCCAATCTCTTGGACGTGCAGGACGAAAACACAATCTCTTTTAAGGTACGTAAGCCTGAACTTGGTATGAACTGATAAAGACTTGAGAATTGTATGATAAAGCAGGACACTCCATAATAGGTATATCATACGGGAAGACGAATGTGATGGTATGTTTTGGAAGCAAATTCATCTGACCATCTCATATAACCATCGTTACATACCAAGATCTGTCCGTGCCTCGGAAAGCACGTACACTGTTGGACCGGCTGTCTTTCGCGGATCTTTCACAGTCGTTACGGGTCGTCAGACCAACAAGGAGTATCAGATAGGCAGTCGGTCCTTAAAAAATATTAGTATACAGTATTCAACTGCATCCGGTTAGACTGGAAGCCAACCCCAAGAGATTCTTTTACATATTGTGAATGAGAGAACGTTGTAGGCCTTAGAGACTAGATTTGTAGACGTTTTTCTATGCTGTATTTTAATTCCTCTAAGTACCTGGTACTTATTGACTGGCCTCCACTGTCCTCTCATACCTATTATCACTGTAATTTGAAAACATTGTAAAAGCCAATTATTTTTAAAGGAGTAACCGTGGTGTTTCTTACCGGCTCTTCTCCATAGGATACGACAAATTGGAACCGTGCACCTAGCTTCTGACGTTTCATAAGTGCCCATGCGGGCTTATGTGAAATAAAATATTTTGATTTTGATTTTGAAGAGGCTAGTAAGTTGGCAGATAAACAGACAAGAAGAAAGGAACAAGCATACGTATAAAGATGTACAGTCTACGTAGATACGTAGGTACACATGTTTGCGTCTATATTCAGATGTAGCTGGTTATAATATATACCTGCGATTAGGTATTATTTAGGCAGAAATCAGCAATCAGCAATCTAGACACGAAATTGGCTATTTTATTGATTAGAACTTGTTTTACTAAAATTGGTATGCTAATTTTGGCACGTATAAAATTGCATTTGCGCAAAAAATACTTAAAATATTTGCACGTAGTGTAGCGAGCAATCTAATAATATAAATAGGTTTAATATTAGTGAATCTAAATTGGAAGATTATTTCATTTCAGCAAAAAAAGTTCAAATATTTCATAATACTTTTACAGTTATCTGCGTTTTATTTAATGAGCATTACATTACTTTGACTGCCCAGGGTGCGTCAGAAGTAATTGTAAATGTATTGTTTTATTTGATTTATTTAGGATCTCCAACCAAAGATAATTTATGTACAGACGCCAGCACATCAAGCTACCCCAAACTGTCAAATTTTCCCAATTGAACATGAACCTTATGATTATGTGATAAAGATGAAAATCTATCAAATAAATTTGACAGATTGGGGGGTAGCTTGATGTGCTGGCGTCTGTACGTATCATGTATGTATGATGCCGGAGCCACACCGACGGGAAACGCCGTTGATCATCGCGATGATGGACGTTAACCGTAGGTGTAGCCACAACTTATCGCGATAATTTGACAATGGCATTCACATTGCCATTTGATGTTAGGCGATAACTCGGTGCCTTGACGTTGACCGTTTCAGTGTGGTCACTGAATTTATCGCTTTAACTATCGGAATCTTTACCGCGTTCCTTATCGCGATGATGGGCATTGACGTTGACCGTTAATGTGGCCCCAGCATGAAACAATTACGGTAAAACTTGCGATCATTTATAAGATTAAAAATTTTCATGCAAATTTAAAACACTTTATTAGTAGATACTTACTAACATTTAAAAAACACATTTCAGACCCGAAGTAGGTACTTAGCAGGTGCCAAAATGTAAGCCTACTATTCTAATGTAAATTATTTTTCAGACAACAAAAATGCCGCTCTTAATTTATTCAAATAACAATAGACATAGCGCTTACGATTTTAATCTATTTTATTTGAAACAATAGAATATTGTGAGTCAATTTAGTATGATATGCGATGCTACTTGAATTTCTAATGCTTGATTAAAGTTATTTTAGAGGTAATTCGATAGATACGTGAATACTAATGAAATGTAATATTTATTACTATTGTCTGATTATTCAAAGTTTGTGTTAAAATATTCAATGTTTTGAATGGCTATTTTATTTTATTTTGGTAATTTGCTGCTGGTCCCGAGGTTGAAAACCTAGTCATTTATTAAAACTAGGCTGAGAGTCAGCTCTTTTTTAACGTCAAAATTACATAAGACAGTCCCGCAAAACCACTTCCTAGTGCTTCAGCTGGAAAGAAGTGTTGCAACAAACTCCCCAGCAGCAGAGCTGTCTGTTATGTTAGGAGAACTAGATTAAAGCACAAGCACCAGAATTCCTTACGATCCACCCGCAAAAGGCTGGCGTGGTGAATTATGGCCCATTCTCTTCCACAGATAGGAGGCCTGTGTCCCACCAGTGGGAAGACTGGGAAAATAACATGCTGATTAAGTAGATATGATGAAGCACCAGGAGGCAGGCTTTAAACCTGTCCACTTCTTCAAAAACGACAGTAAACATCTCGTACTTGAACTATTATGTTACCTCAATTTAATAATAATACGTAGAAACATTATTATAATAACACTTAAAATAACAATTTATGAGCATTGAAGTGTTGGTCAAGACCAGTTTGTCGAGACAGCGACACTCAAACTGTGAGTAACTTGAACTTAACATACCTAACTCACATCTGGGATCCCGAACGGAAAACATCAAACTCAACCTCAGCATATTATTTATATTAAACCAATTACAGGCACTTTTGAACTGTCAAGGGGTAGATTTTGTTTTTTTTTTTGTTTGTGGGAAATCATCAAATATTTATTTGAGAGTGAGTTTTATTTAAGAGTGATAAATTATTTAATTTAAACAGAGTGTGTATCTGTGTTTCGATTTTAATCCAACTTAAATTTTATGGACGGTGTGTCGGAACATCCGCCTTAAGTCTCATGTAATTGGGGGCGATACTTATGTCACTAACCAGTCAGAAGTCCAAACTCAATTAGGTACACTCTGCTCTACCTGGGAATCGAAAGGACTTCACGTTCGGTACGAGCCTCGAACCATAAAAATACCAACAAGACAGCTGTTATTCAGGAAGATACGGTAGAGGACAATGGGGCCAGAATTACTTAGCAGTATTTGAGCGAATCGATATCATAACGCTTAGCACGGCAGCCGGAAAATTGCATAACACATTATCAGTATGAATTCAACAATATTCATTGCGTTATTTACGTTGCTGAGCAGACAAATTTTTCGAACATATGAAGCAATGGATTAGCAATATCCTTCAAAGTGATTCAGATTCTGATTGATAGTAGGTAAAGTCAAAGCATTTAGGTATTTCAAAAACGCAATCGGGTGAATCGGGTATGTTACGCAATCGGGGTACTCAGTACACAGGTTGAGAATCGCTTGCCAAAGAACTCACAATATTAAAGATGATGTTCTCACAAACGCATTACGTTGGGTACAGGTTTACACGCAAATGTAGGATTGGTTATTTATTATGATGATACAAACCATTAATTTGACTTAGAAGACGTGATGAAAATCAGCAATTAACTATTGTTATTTACGTATCTTGTGGATAAATGAATACTCATTACTTTACTAAATAACTATACAAATAAATACAAAAACAAAAGGACACGTTGGTGTCGAAATATCCGTCGGTATCGCTGTCATCAGGAAATGTGCCCAGAAGACTGGCAGCAATAATAAAAAAAAAATGGCAACGCTAATTCTTACTACTTTTATATTTTTTTTTCATATAGCTTTGACGTTAGCGCTCAATGATATTCAGTTTCTTACCATGTGATTGTCTATGATCTCTTTAGGTACTTAGTTGGCCCAAATAAAACCGTAACCATGGTTAAAGTGGTTATGAATCGCTTCCAAAAAACACCGGAAGATATAATAATCATTTCACTCACATTTACATGTTCAGACAGTATTCTGTTTACGACATGTTGTGTACAAGTTCTGAGTAGTAACCTAACATAAAGTACCAACTAGGCTTGTATAAATCTAATGGCTAATTTTTCAATAGTCAGATATATTTTATCTAAAGAATAAATCTGACAGTTTGACATATTTTCTATACAAAAGCTGTCAAACCGCAATATTTATTCCTCAGTTAAGTTATCTGATGAAAAATCAGCCCTCTTTTTGTCAAAAATATAAAACTTTAAGCTTATGTACATCTGGAATAATTTGCCTTAGAAATGGTGAAAGAATATTTCAAATTAGCTTTTGCCAAAGGCTTCGCCCGCGTGTAACTTTCATCCTCTATTTAACTCCCTTAGGGCTTGAATTTCGTAAAATCCTTCCTTATTCTTTGTCTACGTTATAAAGGGAACCTCTGTGCATAATTTCAGCTTTCTAGGTCCAATGGTTTGGGCTGGGCGTTGATGAGTCAGTCAATCAGTCAGGACTTTTCTTTTGATTTATATAGATAGATATCAATTATGTGCACAAAATTCGCTCTATCTTTATAATAGTATCAATAGTATAGTATAATAATATGTAGCCTATCCTTGTTCCCTCAGATTTCAACTCCAGTGACCGCCCCCGTTGGTGCCTGGGTGCTCAGAGTGATCACCTGGCAGCGAGACTCTCCTGAACGGGCGTACTATGACTTCGATCAGGACATCTACATCCTCTTTAATCCATGGAACCCTGGTAATTTGACATGAAAAGCAAGAATAAACGATGTACGATGCTCCACCTCCTATCCTGCCAAAATGACCTCTGCGTTACCATCAACGAATCTGATGCCGATAAAGTAGCGAGGTTTTAGGGCAGCTAAATCTGAAATACTGTTATATCAGCGACACGAAGAAGAAGTAGGCTACTGTTTTAAGCATGATTGACAGCGACGCCAGGAAACAGCAACGAGAGCTGTTAAATTAACTTATCAATTAAATTAACTTATCATTTAAATTGGCACATAAATATTTGTCACATTGCTATTATGGGGGAAGCGCCTGCGTAGACAGCAAACTTGCCATTTGCAGGCCAGTGCGATCTTAACAAATATAGCTTTACAGAATTATAAGCATTAAGCATTTTAAATCCCATTGAATGAATATTTCGTGCAAAGGTCAGGGGTTATAGGGGTAGGTAGGGTTTTTTTTTGTTCCGCTCTGGGTGGAGCAGGAGGGCGTGTCAGACTTTTACTGTCTAAAACTCACCCGTGTTGCCAGTTGCCAGGGGCCGCGGTATCTCTTTCAAACAACCCGCACCCCTGGGGGTAAGTAGGGTTAGGTTATGACATAAGTATTCAGCACCTTAATGTTGCGTAACACACTATCGATCAGAAAGTGAATAATTTTGAAGGATTGTTTTTTGTTTTTGTTTTTTTAAACGTTGCCCCCAAACTAGGAATGTCTCCTGTATTGTGGGTGCGTTTACAAACATTTAAACTCACATACACAAACATCCAGACCCGGAACAACTACTTGTAGGTCATACAAATATTTGTTCCGTGCGGGAATCGAACCCGCAACACTCTACTCAGCAGTCAATCGCTTAAGCACTGCACCAATCGAGCCGTCAATATTGCTAATCCATTGCTTCATATGTTCGAAAAATGTGTCTGCAACGTAAATAAGACAACGTAAATAACGCAATGAATGTTGTAGCCATTCCTAGTGTTACTGCGTTACGCAATTAACCCGCAGTATTAACTTGAACAGCTTGTATACGCATAAGAAAAATAAATGAAACGAGTTGCGTTTGTTTCTTTTCTTTATTAGAATGCAATCTTCTCAATTTAAAGTTTAAATAAGTTACAGAACAATACAGAGAGTTGTAAAAACATTGCTAGTCTAATTTATTTATGAGTTTGGACTTAGTTTCTGGAAATGCAACTGTGGGAAGAAATATAAAAGTTGTAAGCTTTTCATTTGTCTTTCAAGTAGCATAATATTACGTGGAAATACCTAAAAGTAGATCGTTTTGTATTAGGATCAGAACAGGATTTTTAATTTTCCTTTCTCAGTCGTAGACGGTAGTTTGGGTGGGAAATCATCAAATAACTTCTCCCGCTCTGCGTGGAGCGAGAGGGCGTGTCAGACTTTTACTGACTAAAACCCACCCGTGTTCCCTCAGTTGCCTGTTTGCCAGGGGCCGCGGTATCTCTTTCGAACAACCCGCACCCCTGGCAGGCATCGGCCCTTGCGGACCCCACCCTTTGGTGCTGACATCTCTTTGAGGCGCGCGTGGAACACAACGCGCCGTCGACCCGGGCTTGGTCCTTACCGGACAGCGAGCTACCCATTACTCGCCGTCCGCAAGCCCGCGCCTACGGTGGCCGGGAATCAGCCTGGGATTCCCGACGCCCAGGGCTTCTCCCGCGGCGACTACGGCCGTGAGGGCGCATATACTGCCTCTCCCTCACGTGCGCCGCCTCCCTCTTCGCGAGCATTACTGCTTCGCAGAAGGAGGTGACGGCTAGCCATTCACTCTCGCTCCGTACCATGGCCTGCACCAGGGCCGGACGCGAGAGATCGCCGCCGCCGATCGCCTCCACGAGGACACGGCGGTGCCCCGCCCAAGCTGGGCAGACCGCCACTCTGGGCGATCTTCGCAATGGAAGCACCCGGGCGTTTCCTCCCGCCTTATACGAAACAGGAACCTCCCGAAACAACCGTGTCCGGTGAGGACCTGCGTCAGGCGGAAGGTGAGGACGCCATGCCGCCTCTCAAGCCACTCCTCAAAGAGGGGACTTACCGCCGCTATCGTGGCGTGCCCAACGGTAGATACCGTGCTTGCATTATAAATCATTTTATAAAACATAATTTTGGTTTTTTCATCTTACAATATTCTGCATCGATCCTAGATACGACTCTTTAATAAAAATCAAACGTCATTTATACAAATTAGGCTGAAAATCAGTAATTTTCGAACGTCAAAATCACAACTGACGTTCCCCCAAAATGCCCGCCCTTCACCACTTCCCATTGCTCTAGCTGGAAAGAAAAAGTGGTGCAACAAACTACCCAGCAGCAGAATAAGACCAGCGTCAACCAATACTTACCTGACATCCTCCTTCCAGATGACCAGACTTTCATGGAGGACAAGCCTCTTCTCCAGGAGTACGTGCTGAATGACGTGGGCAAGGTGTGGGTGGGGCCCATCAAGACCACGCGTGGGAAACCTTGGCTCTATGGCCAGTTCGACGCAGTTGTGCTACCAGCTTGTATGTTTATGTTGGATAGAGCTGAGGTGCCTTTTAACCAGTAAGTTTAATAATTATGAGTCTGATTCTTCTTATTCTTGGGATAAACTTTTCTTGTTGGTTGATGAAACTGATTTTGTTGAAGTGGACCTCGGCACTCTATGAAATAGCTGTTAACCAAGCTGTAAATCGGAAAATGTAGGTAACGTAGAACACTTTTGCACTAGGTGAAGCGATGATCTCCAATGTAGCAGCTGCACACGAGTAGCCGTGAACCACAGGAGTGGTATTTGTAAATTTGCAGCAGCTCCAATTTTTAGTTTGCTCAGCGCGCTATGGAGCGGGCTGTGCTCGGAGTTTCTTTGAACAATAAAATCAGCAATGAGATTATCCGGGAAAGAACCTGAGTTACCGACAAAGCTAGCAGAGTAAGCAAGTTGAAGTGGCAGTGGGCTGGCCATGTCTGTCAAAAGACCATTTGCCGGTAAAGCAGACGAGTCCTGGAGAAGAGACCGCGTTTCGGCAAGCGTAGCGTGGGACGGCCCCCAGCTAGATGGACGGACTACCTTAAAAAGATTGTAGGAACAGACTAGATGCGAAAGACGGAGGATAGTGTTGTGGCTCAGTCTAGATAAACCTATGTCCAGCTGTGGACTGTGATAGGCTGAGTTGATTCGCAGCAGTGAGTACAGTTCGGCTATATGTATATGTTGATAATGCATCACACCTTTTAAATAATTACCTAAAGGTAATAATTTAAATTAAAACGCATGACTAGTTTGTTTCTTGTGTAAACACAAGAAACAAACTAGTCATGCGTTTCTAACTAAACGATAATAATCTTAACCAAAATTAGAATTTACATTGAAAACCTGTAACCACTGATTTATTGCATTGGCAAATCTTCAACCGAGTCTTAACACTATTTCATTCAAGAGTAATTGTTCTGGTTTAACCTGACATAATATGCAGCTAAACAAGACAAGAATTGGCAGTCGACAGGAGTAGTAGAATGTAAAGATTGAGGAAAATAAATAAAGCAATAAACAAATCTAACAGACCAAGAGCTCAACTAAGTTATAACTTAGCTCGGACAGCTGAGGTTAATTTTTTATACTTCAGTGACCCTAGTGTTAGTTTCTTTTAACCATATCGATCTAACGCATTGACCGCGTTCGGGGCTCCGATTGGGACGTCACCAATCCAGGGCCAATAGGAGCGCCTAACTCGCTCTAAGACTACTAGGGCCACTGTTCATAGTTTGCAGTTTGGACGTGAAAAATTATATCAGACATGCGAGCTAAGCTAGACTAACTTAGCATAGCGCTTTCCTCGGCTAAGCTACGCACTGGTCTAGCTTAGCGTTTTAGCGTTGTATGAAAATTTTGCGGGATTGACCATTGCGAACCACACATGGCCACGTTAACATGCGGTACTTTCCCCATGCACATCTAACGCAGCAGTAGAATTGCGCCTTTAGTATAATATCTTTCTAGAAAAATTCTTGTGTTTCTGAAGACTGGTCTACGATTCTACCGTCATGTTACGTGACCAGCTCTTCAATTGAAAACGTTGCATGAATACGGAGGTGAAAGGAAGCTGGCAATTTAGATGCGTTTGAAATATTGGTCTGTTGTTGTATAGTATCTTGTATAGTAATTTGGTATGCAATGAAGAGTTGAATAGTTTAGAATGAGAATAACTAAAGCTTCATGTATTTTGTTTTGTATTCATTCTGTTCGATGCTCTTTTGTTTGCACTAAAACCCTCGTGATTCTTTTAATTTCGAATACGAAAACCTGAAATGTGGTTAGAGAAAATACGATTACCTTATTCATTTCTTAGAAGTAACAATTTATCATGATATATAACGGCACTACCCAGGAAAGTGTTTCGTCATCCAATACCTACTGCGTTTTAATCATGTTTCCTACTAATCTTTTTGATTGCAGTTTTGATAAAAATTACAGGTATAGTGTGGCCATTAGTGCTGTGCACTCCCTGAGGTATGCGCGGCGAGGTGGGAGGCGAAGAAAAAAGTGCATGAGTTCACATGAGATCGATACATGTCGGACAGATCTTGCGATATCAGTTTGCATTTCTAAGGCAAGACTTGTGGCGGGACGATGGTCGGAGGCTATCTATCTGTAATATATTATACTTACTTAGTTGATTAAAATGTAACCTAAATATACTCATATTTTATTAAAAATATGCAGGTGATAAATAAGAACTAAACTTATAATTCAAAGCAGGACTTGTTTTATTGAACATTTTTTATATTTACAAACAATTATATATTCTAACGAAAGTTATTCTGACATAGATTCTGTTTCAACTTCATCTTCAATTTCGTCATCATCTTCATCTTCCACTTCGCCACCGGAACTTGAATCAGAGTCTTGCAAATTTATTATGAATGAATCGATAATATTATCGAACCTACCATCGCGACTCCAGTAATCATTTTCATTTTTCTGGACATGATCGTCGCATCTCTGCCATTTTTCCGCCGTGAATTCCGAAAACAATTTATCCAATAAGATTATCTTTTCGTCTAGAGATGAATTAATATAGTTTTGGGCTATGTTGTTTTTAATATCAGCCCAGACCAACTCTATTGGATTTAAATCTGGATGGTACGGAGGTAAACGCAGAACAGTGTGTCCACTGGCTTTCAGGAGTTCGTCAATTCTATACACGGGTTCTTTTTGTGTATTTTTGATAAGAAGTAGCAGTTGAGCCTTTGTCATGGTTCCTGAAAATTCAACATTATGGCGTAGCAACCAGTTCTGCATTTCACTTTTGAGGCTTGATATGGTTGGTTTCTTCTCAACCTGAACGCTGTGGTAAGACGCGTTGTCCATTACAACCACAGAATTCGGCAGCAACTTATCTTTTAATTTTTCATCTACCCACTTATAAAAAGTAGGTCCGCTCATATCTCCATGATAGTCACCGGTTCTAGCATCTGATTTGAATATAGTCAATGCATCATCCACTAAGCCATTTCGACACCCAGCGTGGCGAATTACCAATCGCCGTCCTTTCCCAATATCAGCATGAATTCCGGGTTCTGACGATGATTGCCAACATTTGCTGGCATGGTGACTGGCGTTGATGTATGTTTCATCAAGAAAATATATGTTGCGGTTTTGCGTTCTGTAATTTCTGATTTGTGTAAGATATTTTTTCCGCCACACTGTAATATTAGGCTGCTCTATAAGGAGATGTCTCTTTGATTTGCATTTTTTGAAACGGTAGCCCATTTTGTGTAAAAGCTGTCTTAAATATTCCCGTCCACAATTCAATATGCCATCCTTTCTCAAACTTGATAGTAACTTACGGACACTTGGTATTTTTTTTTCAACTTCGTAAAACTGATGAATTTTTCTTCTGATTACTCCAAGGTCAAAATCATCCACAACGTGTTTTTGCTTTAGAACTTTTGGTTTTTTTGGCGATTGAAATTTTAATTGGCTTGAATTTTCAATTGATAAATAACCCGCAGAAATAACATTATGCACGGTTCTTTTGCTGTACCCCGTAGCTTCCGCAACGATTTTGGCAATATTCACATCATTTTTAAATTCAAAGCTTTCTTTGTCTGCTTTTCTTTTCTTAAAATATTCAGCCACCTTAAAAATGACAGTCTTCATATCACGAGATAACGCACGACCCATCTTTGAATATTTATCCCATGTGCGTCTGACATAGACAGTCCGATACAGATAACACTACCTGCCGCCACGAGCGTTGACGGCGCACTGACAGAGCGCAGCAGCCGATTCTCCCCGCCGTCTCGCCGCGCGCATACCTCAGGGAGTGCACAGCACTAATGGTCACACTATATAACGTTGGGTCTTCGCCTAGACTTCGCTGAAAATAATTACGGATTATTCATTTAGTATATCCACATCAATCCAACATAGTTTCAAATAATGAAAGTCTTTGACCAGTGGGTGTTGCCAGTGAAGACCTATGGCACTGTAACGTGGTTGATCACCGAAAAGTCATCCAAAGACAATGGAAAGAGCTGTGCTTGTAATTTCCTTGGTGAAGGCCACAGGAAATCTCTGGATGCGAGAAGCACAGAACCAGTCAACGTAGCGGTGCTTGGGGAAGGGCTATTTACAGCTGAGGACGTCTTTTGTCTGAAATAATGATGATGATGAAAAATAAAAATCGTAGCACTCTCACCTCATCTTTAAAAACTTTCAAGTAATTATGACCTTAGTGGTATTCAGAACTTCCTTAAGAACAACCTCTTTTTCTTTATAGCCGTGGCGACCCCGTAAAGGTGACTCGTGCCATCTCCCGCATAGTGAACTCCAACGATGATGATGGCGTACTGGTTGGACGTTGGGACGGCGAATACGACGACGGGACAGCCCCCTCGGAGTGGACCGGCTCTGTGGACATCCTGGCGCAGTTCCTCGAGACCCAGGAGTCCGTGGCTTATGGGCAATGTTGGGTGTTCGCTGGTGTTGTTACTGCTGGTGCGTAAATAATATTCTTGGAGTGAAATTTTCTTACATATGCTGTGAAATGTTCCAATATTGAGCGAGACCAAATAATGGGACATAATATTACCAAGGTAGGTATGCTTGGATCTGTTAGTTAGTAATAACGTAGTTATCAAAATCAAGTCATTTATTCAAACTAGGCTGAAAGTCAACACATTTAGAAAGTCAAAATTATGTAAGACAATCCCCCAAAACGCCCGTCGCCCGCCCACTTCCAACTCTAGCTGCTTTAGCTGGGCAGAAGAAGTGGCGCAACAAACTCCCCAGCAGCACATGTGTGTCTGTTCAGTTGAATAACTAGATTCTATTCAATAGTAGGTAAGAAATTAACATTACGAAAAACAAAACATTAACATTAATTATTAGCCATAAAATGGCAGCTAGCACACGCCATTATGCAAACAAAACATTGAAAACTATACTGAAGCTGAAATTAATAATGAAAAACATATATTCAGTGAGAACCTTGATCAAAAAGTAATATAGGAGAGTTAAAAAACTATGGGTCATGTAATTTCCTCATACAATCTGGAAAGCGTCTAAGTGAAGCAAAAACTGGCATCAGGCCAACCAGCACACAGATAAGAAGTACCAAGGACGGTGCAAACGTAACTATAACTTTCGCGTTTAAGTTCAGTTATTATCTAGTCTAGGACAATCAAATCGTTCATCACCATTAGATTGTGCATTTAGTTTAGTTTATAAATCATTTCAAGCAGTTTATTTCTACGTGGTTTAGCCAGAAACTGTTAATTGTACAGATAAATTAATATTTGGACAGCTCATTAAGATACGGGGGGTTATCTATGTCTTCCATTGCCTTGATAAAATGTTGTTATAAAATTAACGTTCCTTGAACCGATTTATTATCTAAAAACTTGAGAGGTGTCAAGGGACACCCGGATGGAACGAAGTTAAACAAAAAATCAAAATAATAAATAATATAAAAGACGAAATGAAAATATCTGGCTTGCTTTCTATAAGAGAGAGAGAGACAGACAGAGAAACATGCGCACGCCGCACGGCTTACAATAGCTTACTATAGCAAAAAGTGTCGTTACAACTTTTCGTATGATTTTTTTCCGTCTAGCCCCCTTTCACAACGCGCGATAAGGAACTTCGTTCCAAAACTTCGTTCCAATAATTATGAGATTCTTGGGATTTTGGTCCACTTAGTCATATTTGAACAATATTTCGATATTTTGGTTGTTCCACAAGCTACGAGCTGATTTCAGCTGAAGGCCCGCTATCAGCTCAATCCCAGGCAAAGTCACTGTGGAGGTTGAAGCGATTATATTGACATTACAACATTCACAATCCATCAATTCTTCGATTGACGATTTTATACGTAGGAATTTCATCTAAGTGACTTGAAGGTGGTCGTTTATATGTTATACAATCTTAATTTAATATAACTGCTGTCATTCAGCCTTCAAATGGGAAAAAAGCAATGTTCTTTCATAGAAGATAGTTTTCAGTTCCTAACCAAATCTCCCTTTCCAGTCTGCCGTGCCCTGGGCATCCCATCCCGCGTGGTCTCCAACTTGGTGTCAGCCCACGATGCCAACAGCACCCTGACAGTCGACAAGTACTACTCCGAGACCATGGAAGAGCTGGGCTATGACCCTAGCAACGCTGAGCCTGCACAAACTGACTCTATCTGGAACTATCATGTGTGGAACGATGTTTGGATGGCGAGACCTGATTTGACTGCTGGTGAGTTGACTATTCTTTTATGAATAGTTTATTTTTAGAAGGAGATAGGAATGATAATGTATATTAAGTAACCACCCATTTCTTCCCAATTGAATACAATAAATAATTGAGTATTGAATACAATGAAGAAGGAAGCACAGTATTTTAGTAACACACATTTCAAGGGGAATGCTACTTTTTTTTTTAATAATAAAAAGTTTATTTCGGAACAATAACACATGACTAGTAAAACGATGATAGCTGCAAAAGTATAAACTGCAGCGCAGCTAACAACGCCCTTCTCCAGATACAGAATGGAATGATGTTCCGTACAGAAAAGTGCTTAGTAGGTAATTAAGTTAATTTAGTTTTAGTTGATAATAAAAACAAAAAAATAAGGTAAAAAATAAACCGTACAGAAAACTTTAGATACTGTTGCGAAGGCATAACAGAAACGAAATATTTTTTAACGAATGCCGTCACCTTATAGTGAAATTGGTCTATAAAGACAAATAAAACAGTCGACTAGTCCTCAACTTCATCATTGTTTGCAGTTGCAGTAGAAGTAGTACCTACTTAGGTACTCTATAATCAATCATACCTCAATCCAACTTGACTAACAAATCTACAGCCACAATGGTACTCATTTCTCCCCTCTCCCAGGATACGGAGGCTGGCAAGCCATCGACGCTACTCCTCAAGAGACCTCCAAGGGCATGTACCAGTGCGGCCCAGCGCCATTAGAAGCCATCAAGCAAGGAGTCATTGGAATTAACTACGACGTGGAGTTCATGCTGGCTTCAGTCAACGCTGACCTGATGAGGTGGAGGATCGACTCTAATGAGGAGACTGGATATGCTATGGTGGACAGTAATACTTACCAGTAAGTATTCTTTTGTACGCAGTTCCTTGGTTTTGATCAAATATAAATGAGCAAAAGTGATCAAAATTTAAAGTTCATAGACTTCCTTCGTACAAAAAGTATCTTGAAGATAAATTGGTTTGTAGCTAGGTACAAGATTTTGTGTCGACGGAAAACGTATGAAAAACTAATCATTATACACAAGGAAAACTGTAGGTATCAAATGCATCCATATAACTTTGCAAAATCAGTACCTACCTATAACCTACCAATTACCTAAGCTTAACGTGTTTCACAAAGAAGTTAGGTACGGTGGGCTCCATCAATTGGGTACACTAGTTGTATTAAAATTTTAATACAACTGGGGTACCCAATTAATGCAGCCCAATGTACCTTTCTTTCATTTTTAAACGACTTCAAAAAGAAGGAGGTTATCAATTCGACATGTTTATATAGGTATATATATATTTTTATGTATGGTCGGGCATAATTCCGTCATAATATAGACGGATATGCAAAATTATTTTTTTGTTCGAAAGGGGTTTATTCCGAAATGGTCCCATATAAATTTCAGAGACAGACAAGGGAAAACTTCAAAAAATCAAGCGCGATTGCTGCTATCGCATAAATATGTATTGTTTTGACCCCACGGATGATGAAATTTCGAATTGGTGTGTACAGACGCCAGCAGAGCACATCAAACTACCCCATTCTGACAAATTTGATAGATTTTCATCTTTATTGCATAAGCATAAGGTTCATATTCAATTGGGAAAATTTTACAGTTTGGGGTAGCTTGATGTGCTGCTAAAAAGTGAAAACTATAAAAAAAAACAACCGATTTTCGGAAAAACACTACAAAGTGAAAAATAACTTTAATTTCGGAAGTCGGTTGTTTTTTTTTTAAGTTTTAAATCCTTCAAAGGATTATTTAAGTTCAAGATGCATTTCTAGGTTCATTTCTGCTCTCCTACTGATAAGAACGTTTTGACAATTCGCAAGGGTTGCATATTTCCAGGAATACACATCTTTTGGCTCAAATGATCAATGAAGCCTACATTTTTTCCTTCCTAATATCATACTTCTTTCCAGTATCGGCCGCATGGTTCTCACAAAAAAACCATATGTGTTCGATCCCAACGGTGACGAGGATAGAGAGGACATCACAGAGCAGTACAAGTTCAGAGAAGGAACAGCCTCCGAACGTCTCGCTCTCATGAACGGAGTCAGGTTCTCCGAGAGGGCGAAGAGATATTACTCCGTGGCCAGTAACCTTCAGAATGATATCAAGTTTAAGCTTTGCGATGTGGATAGCGTTCCCATTGGAAAGGACTTCAGGGTCACTGTTGATATTGAGAATATTTCAGAAGAGGTAAGATTGAATGCTTAGTTATTTACTCACCTTACATATAAGATAAACATTAAGAAAGAGAAAGAAAGAAAAAACAATTAAATCTATTTTTCTTTCTTTCTCTTTCTTGATGTTTATCTTATAGGTGAGGGGAGGAGAGGTAAGATTGAATGCTTAGTTTTTACTCACCTTACTTATAAGATAAACATCAAGAAAGAGAAAGAAAGAAAAAACAATTAAATCTATTTTTCTTTCTTTCTCTTTCTTGATATTTATCTTATAGATGAGGTCACATCACGCTTTGTTACCCCGAAGGGTTGTGCAGAGATGTACCTATAGGACACCCACATTTCGCCAGTTATGTTTAAGTCCCATGTAACAGGGGGCGAGCCTTTTGCCATCAACTGGGCACAAATCCAGACTACGGGCTGCTACTGATAAATTCCAGATGGAAAAACCTAAAAATACTGCCCGACGTGGGAATCGAACCCAAGACCTCACTCTCAGAAGTAGCGCTCGCAAACACTAAGCCATTGAGGCAGTCAGCTCCCGATAAGATATCCACTGTTTTTCAATTTAATAGTATTCAACTGGTGTGGCTTTTGACTATTTCATGAAAAACAGATGGCCGATGGGGCCGAAAGGTTCTAGAGACCGCGTACTGGAAGACGTAGAGTTGGAAGGCCTCCCACAAGGCTGCAGGAATCCGCTGGATGTGCGAAGCACAAGACCGGTCGTAGTGGAGGACTTTGGGGGAGGCCTATGTCCAACAGTGGACGTCTATCAGCTGAAATGATGATGATGAAGAATATTTGAATTTCGTGGGCTCCCCTGGCTCTTTGGCCCTTTAATAAGTTACTTTAACTTACCAATGCATTTATTCCAGGGTCGTAACATCAAGGCGTCACTATCAACCAACAGCGTGTTCTACAACGGAGTGAGAGCCGGCGTCATCAAGAAGGTTGAAGGAAAGATGTTCGTAGGAGCTGGCAAAAGTAAGTACAAATAAAATATACACCCGTAAATATAAACTCCAAAACCTCGACTAAATAACGAATGTATGCCCGCCCTTCAAATGCAAAGCCCATAATAGGGTATTACCTACACCCATTTTTTGAAAAGTGTCGTAATTAGATTCTAAAATGCTAATAACCCACTAAAAAAACACAACATTTTAAGTGAATCGATTAGTGCCATAAACATTTACATTTTCATATTTTGCGCGTAGTTTGATGAAAAAGCTGGACGCAGTGGACGCCATATTGCTCTGTGGGTATGACGTCAGTATGCTGTGAAAACAAATGCGCTGATACTTTGTATAATAATTGTTTATAATAAAAAAAAAATAGTTATTATTCTACTTATCGTTGGTTTGCCGTTCCTGCATAAAAGATATTATTTCAGTAAAAAATACTTTGGTTACGAAAACAATAAAAGTAAGTACAAAGTTGACGAAGACGTTATTTGCTGAGCAGACACATTTTTCGAACATATAAAGCAATGGTTTAGCACTCTGTTTCAAAACGAAACAGATTATGATTAATTATGCGTTACACAATTAGAGTGCTGATCTCTTCTTTGGAAATATGTAAAGCACAGCTTATAATCGATGTTCTTTATTTGCAGAGGAACAGATCAGCATCCTAGTCAAAGCAGATGACTACCTACCCAAACTAGTAGAGTACTGCAACGTGAAGATATCAGCGATGGCCATCGTGGACGAGACCAAGCAGTCTTGGGCAGATGATGACGACTTCCAAGTCATCAAGCCAAATATTATCATCAAGGTAAGTTGGGAACAAAAGAAAATCGACAAATAGTGTGCAAGGAACTGCACTTGGACTTTGCTGGATTTGGGCAGCAATAAGACGAAAGTTGTGGCAATCTTTGTCTGGCAGTGGATGTCTTTTTAACCGACTTCAAAAAGGAGGAGGTTCTATGTTCGACTGTATGTATTTTTTTATGTATGTTCACCGATTTCTCCCCCGTTTGTGGACCGATTCTCAAAATTATTTTTTTAATCGAAAGTGTATACTCTTGATGTGGTCCCATTCGCACTAAGTCAGGATCTGATGATGGAATCCCAGGGAAATCGAGGGTAACCCTCAAATGTTATGGGTATTAACAATGTTTTTCATATATTTTCTAAAGCTATTGAGACATTTGCGTATGGTCATCATCATCTCATGACGCTGAGCTGATGAAGGAAGCTACAACTGTAACGGTTAGGAGTGGTAGGATGTTCGGGCATAACTCCGTCATATATAGACGGATTTGCAAAATTCTTCGTTGTTCGAAAGGGTTTTATGCCGAAATGGTCCCATTTAAATTTCATATAGATCTGATGATGCGTTTCGGAGACAGATAACGGAACTCTTCAAAAAACGACAGCAAATCAACCACGATAGCTGCTATCGCATAAATAAGCATTGTTTTGACCCCAAGTATGATGAAATTTCGAATTGGTGTGGGGTAGGTACTATATAACTAAAAAGTGAAAAATAAAAACTTTTTCCAAAAAAAAAACAACCGACTTCGGTGAAAATCGGTGACTGGTTAAATTTTTTGTCACCGCCTTCCGAAATTAAACTTATTTTTCACTTTCTAGTGTTTTTCCGGAAGTCGGTTGTATATTTTTTAGCCAAAACAATGAACGAACTGCATTAAACTAATATTCAATCAATTCGTTTTAATGATGGTTTGGTAGTTTGAGTCCATTATGCGGCCTACCCAAATACCCTTTGGTATTGTTCGTAGAGTCGTTGAGCTCCTCCAATTTCTGAGTTGAGCTGCATGATTACTGATAAATGCACTCACGCTGCACTCTGTTAGTTTCTCAATGCTCGTTTCATCAACAAGAATTGTAGTTCAAAAAATCGCAGCGGGATTTTATTACGTCTGGTCTGTGTGAATGTCGACTAACAAAACAAGTTATCTTTATTTTATTCTTCGCAGTTTAACGACGACCTGATCCTCAACCAGCCGACAGTAGCCTTACTCTCGTTGACCAACCCTCTGGATCGGGCGCTGACCGGCTGCGAGTTCAGAGTGACGTCATCAGGCATAGAGGGCCGCACACTCAAGCTGCAGGCTGCGGATGCAGGACCACTGGAACCAATCACCGCTGAGCTGCCCATCCAGCCTAATGTAAGTGGCTTTGAAAATAAAAACAACTGCAACAGCAAATGTCATATCAGACCCTTTCCTTTTTGGTCATTTTTGTGTTTCACCCGAAGTAGGTACTTACGTCTGGACAAAAAAGGATAATTTTTAAGAATGATTTTTACAGGATTTTTTTTTATTAAGTGCGCAAACTGTAACCATGAATTCAGCATATCATTCTAGATCCCCCAGTGCAGAAATTTTTCGTCGGTTATACAAAAAATATCAGCTGTTTCATAGAAAAGTGCAATACCTACGCAGTCAAAATGTATGGTACAGCTGATTTCTTTTTGCAAGACCGACGAAAAATTTCTGCACTGGGGGGTCTAGAATGATAATGCTGAATACATGGTTACAGTTTGCGCACTGAATAAAAACTTTTCCTGTATACAAGAATTGCTCGTTTAAAGGTATTAGATAATTCGTCATTTTTGCTACGATTACGAGACATAATTAAAAGCAAAAATTAGAATTTCGCGAGCTTTCTTGGCGCATCCACTTTAAGGATTTCAGCTTTGTGTCTGGGGAAGCAACAAATCTGCGATGCCTCTGATAAAATAGATGTTCATTGGTTTCGGTGACAACTTACCTATCATCAGGTGGACCGTGTTACTGTTTGCTATGGAAAAACATAAGAAAAATTACACATACGATGCCTGAGATTAAATCCACTTCTTAAAAGTCTTGCTTATATCTTCGCTTTTTCTTTACAGAAAGTCGGCAAGATCAACTTCGTAGCGACTTTCAAATCGGTTCAACTAAAGGACATCAGTGGTGCAGCTAGCGGTGAAGTGTTCGAAGCATAAGCTACCTTATCTGTTAGGAATTAAGGCATATTTTCTGTTGTACTATTGTTAAATTTTGCGAGTATATTAGTCAGGTATTTTTAAGCATTTTTCTTGTATTGGCTAGTCCATATATTTCTTTTACATCATAGGTAAGTTCAAAAATACGTAAGAATATTTTAAGAATTTGTGCATTTTAAAATATATTTTATTTTTCTAAACATTTTTTGTTTTTATGTTGTTAAAGAAGTTGAAAAAATAATAATATAAGAGTTTATATAGATTATATGTGAGTTTTAAGTGCCAATTTAAACGTAATAATTAAACAAATAATATTTTTTTACCAGGCAGCACCGTGAAACGGTACACACCTAATAATAAGTTTAAAAAAGCAATAATGTGTCATGTTATGGCATACCTATAGCATTTTAAAGTTACGTAGTGATAAAGACAATTTTTACGAATTTTGATTGAATTCTCAGAATATATAAAATCAGAAAATATAATTATTATTACCGTGAGTTGTTTTCGAAACAACCACGCTGAAAACTTAAAAAACGTTTTCAGTGTGATTGGGTCGAAAATTCTTTCACTGTGTTTAGATCTATTTTGTAAGAGTTACGTTTCTATTATGTTTAAGAAAACGTTTTCTGATACAATAAATAAAAAGTTTTATTAGTATTTTGGTTGTTTTTTTTTTTGTAGTAAAGCTTCTTCCTTTTTGCAATGCCTCGGTATCAAACGGAAAATTGGCTACCAGGCTTGACTTATAGAGCATGGGTGTGGTACAGACCCTCAAACTGAACAACTTTCTTCATGGGCCCAACGAAGTAATCGCGAAAAAAAATCGTCTCTCCCATACCAAACTTCAATATCTACTCGACATAAATGTACGACACCTTTGGTTATTTTTTCTCGATTATGATGATGATTAAATTTGACCACACCATTCTTAAACACACTGTATAAAACAATGTTACGAACACATTTACATTAAATTACATTTTTGTTTTACATTTGAATCATGTCAGGTTCTATTTATAAGGACAAAATAAAGGATCCACTAACTTCCTGGATACAAGGAAGTAGTCAATAAAAAACCATAATTTTAAAACAAAATTTTATTCAATTCCATGCAGCGTCCACCATTTTTGCTTACAAACACAAACAGTTTGACATTTTGTTCGAAACTATCCACACTTAAATTGAAATAGGACACAGTCTAGGCAAACTTGGTAACATAACTTACTAAGAAATTACCTGAATAATTAACCATAAGAAAACCATCTAGATATGCTGTCAAATGGCTGTACGATGGCTGTTTTATTAGTTGACCAAAATAACAACACCCAACCAATTCAATATTTTGATCTTAAGTTTGAACAAATCAACATTTTTTCCATACAAACTTCGGAAGTGTATTACTCCACTGTTCGACAATGTACATCAAAAATTAAACATGGTATGGTTTTTCTCATTATTAATATTGTCAGTACGGAAACAGAATACTAAATTAAAAAGCCATTAAAAAGTTAGGAACCAACAAAGATGACTTTTTCTTGCTAATTTAACCAAACTTTGGGCGTGTTTAAGTAATAAAAGAAATGTAAAATCTCCAAAACCAAGACGGTACCGACAAAGTTCAATTATTGTAAAGTTCAATAAACTTTATTGGTCATTGATTTATGCAGTGATTTTTTCATAAACCCCGATCTTCCAAAGGACTTTTCTTAATTTTTTCGCGATTTTTTTACTATAAATGATCCTGCATCTTAATCAATAACATTTTGTGTGTAGACTAGCGTCTAACTGCTCATCACTGGTACTATCTCTGTTGGACACGAAGCCTGGTGAGACAGCGTGATTTTTAGCCAGGACCACCAGTGAGTTCGAGCCCTCGACTAGGTTCCCCTTAAAGGACACTGGGGAAAATTGTATCGTAAGTTGTCCCAGAACCATTTTGGAACAAGCAACCAAGTATTCTAGTGAATCTATCTGGTAGTAGACATTGTCTACTGTGATATATCTTCGTAAAACAATTTGTTCAGACTAGTTTATCCAGATGATAGCGCATTAACATTATCAATTAAAGATACACCTGAAAAATGAACCCCAACAACAAGTCATTTTCACGGAATAATTAACATGTTCGTTTTTTTGTTTGAGTTCTTCTTTCTTTTTCTTACTAAGTTTGCCTAGCCGTATACATGAGAACCATCAAATTAGATGCACCCAAAACCATAGGATATTAAACCTTAACCTATTTGATTAAACTAAATGGAAAACACAACATCGCCATACATAAATAAAACAATATATTTTATCACATAATATTCGGTTAGCTTGGTGCCCACTTTGTCATTAAAATAGCGCTGATTTGAAATAATAATGAAGTAAAGTACTTTATTAGGTACTACCTGTTGGCCGCGACTTCCTCTGCGTTTCAGGATGAAAAGTAGCCTATTTCGTTCGCCAGATCATGGCCGACTCATGTGCTAAATTTCATCCAGCCCGTTCAGCTGTTTTAGCGTTAAACCGTAACAGACAAACATTAAAAAATCAAATATTTTCTCTTTAAAATATTAGTTTAGATTTAATAACAATATTCATGGAAATTTATTTCTATTTACGATATAGTCGTAAAAAATGGACGTAAGTATCAAAACGTTCTGAAGCCTTAAATAAGAGATCAAGATATTTTAATCTTCGAACAATACAATAAGCCAGTTCCCTCGAAGAGGTGGGCACGTGTCATACAAACTTACATTTCGGCAGTTATTAATGTTATGATTTATGATAAAACTGGGCACCCCAGACAAAAACATTTTTTTTTTGTCTCAAATTAGACTTTAGACGCATTTTGAGATTTTTGAGTATCAAAAGTGGACACCAAGCAAATGAAAATAATTTGAAAGGGAAAAAGTAGCACAAATGCATCTGTACAAGGAACTTCAAGCTTAAAGGACGGCCAACAAAACCACTGTATATTTATAAACATATCTGTATTTATATTAAAACTATTCTTTGACAAAACAAAGTTTGTAAAAGAAAAAAAAACTTTTTCTGCAGACTATAACTAAGTATGACGTTAACCAATAAATCATATCAATGACAAAATGATATTATTTTGCAAAAATAAAATAATTTTCTGTTCCACAAATTCCCTCGATTTAATTTTCATTAACTACTTAGAAAAAAATTCCTTGTCGTTTCGAAAACCAAATGTTACTAAAATTAATAATATAAATAGCCGTTTGCATAATTTAGAAAAAAAAACACAAATAAATAATTTGGCATAGTGGACATTTTCAAAATAATCAGTTTAATACTTAGCTGAGTTAAAAGCACTTCTTTTTCAATAAATTATCTTTTACAATTACTATTATTCTTAATTTATAATCTTGGAAATATTGCTTTGAACCTTATTCTACACACGATATAGATTTCTTGGTAAACTGCTGTAAAGCTGCTGCTGTACAAGGATCTTTTGGCGCGAAAACGAACGTCGCCATCTTGTTTTTTCAATACATTTCATAAAACCATGAGAACCGTTCCAAAACCAAAAAAAAACGGTAACTGTCAAAATGGCGCTGTTGTACCTAGTCCCCAATACAAGGCGTGAGGTGGTTTTCATTTATTTTTGCGAAAATTACTCGTTGGTTAGTTCCTCAATACTCAGAAATTGGAGTCTAACATTTTCCGAAAGAACTTATAAGATTGTGACTCAAACCTATTCGTAGAGAACTAATTTAATCAAACAGAATTTGAGGTTATGTTGGAAACATTTTGATAAAGTGATTACCTACGTGAAAGTAAGAAAAAAATAAAGTTTTAACTTCTGACTCTTTTAATTTCGAATAAATATTGAAATCGCCGAAAATAACGATATAGTGGAATAAAACTAAACTCATGAAAGAACACGAAATGGAATGATTGAACGAAATGTCAAAATTGGTCGGAGCTAGCTATGGATACGCCATCTACAATTCGCTTTAACCGACCATTGCAAATATGTTCACCAACAGGGCGTCTTGTGAAAGTCATCGAGCGCCAAATGATCCTTGTAGCAGTGTATTTCAAAAATAAAGAATTTCCTCTACTCTGTGGATGACAGAACTAAATATTCCGCCGATTCTTTTGAGCACAAAGTAACTAAGCTAAATGTATTGCTATCTCTTATGGTGGAAACTTTAAGGCAGCGCGCGAAATTAAAATTTTCTAACGTTTTTTCCCATTAAAGGTTTGTATGTTAAAAAAATATGATTCGCAATTGTAACACGTAGGTACGCACGGCTACACATCAAGCTATACATTTCCAGTATAAGCTGATCTCGCATTGTAAAGGATTTCGGTACAGTGCGAGATCAACGTAAACTGGAAATGTACTTACTTACTTATATGTATTTCGAGAATTAGAATATAATTAGAAAAACTAATACAACCCTCTTAGTTGATTTAATCCCATTGAATGATTTTTTCATGAAATAGTAACTCAAAAGGTCGTATTGATTCGACGGCGCGTTGTGTTCCACGCGCGCCTCAAAGAGATGTCAACACCAACTGGTGGAATCCGCAAGAGCCGATGCCTGCCAGGGGTGCGGGTTGTTCGAAAGAGATACGGTGGCCCCTGGCACACAGGCAGCTGAAGGACCACGGGTGGGTTTCAGTCAGTAAAAGTCTGACACACCCTCCCGCTCCACCCAGAGCGAGAGAAGTTATTTGATGATTACCCAACCTCAAAAAAAAGGGTTGTTTTGATGATTAAAAAAATAACTGTATATACGTGTTACAGTCGCGAATCATATTTCAATCATCGCACAACAGCACACCACAACAAGCTACCCCAATCTGTTAAATTTATTTGATAGATTTTCATCTTTACTACATAAGATTAAGGTTTATGTTCAATTGGGAAAATTTGACAGATTGGGGTACCTTCATGTGCTGACGTCTGTGCAACCTGTACTGTCCTGTAAATTAAACCTTGCAATATTTGTGTGTAGTTTTGAGTCTGTGTCCAAATGAATCGTCGGCAATGCCAGTCGAAATCGCGATTAAACAAACCATAACGACTTTGCGTCCATGAAGTACTAAATGGCCATTAGTAAATACACCGAAAAAATTGAATGGTTCTTTTACCGCAGCGAAATGGTTTTGTCTTGGTAATACAATCGTTTCATAAACAAATAAAATATTAGAAACAAAAAATGGCAGATTAAACATTGTGAAAAATCACCACGTGCGAGAGTTTATTTCGCTTTGGACATGTATGCATCACTGTTCCCTTTGTCAGTGGCGCGTGCGATTCGAGTAGTACCTACAAGTTACCTCTAGTGTTACTATTGATTCTCACGTGAATATTTTTTTAATTATTTTAAAACATTTTTTTTTTTACTTTTACTCACTTACGGCATGTTGTTCTGCCGCGGGAAAACAACCATTAAAATTTCTCAGTGTATAGAATATTATGATTTCTAATGCAACATTTTAATTCCATCGCATGGTAGTAAGGCAGTGAATACTTCTTTAAAAGATCCCACTGTCAGTCATACATAACATCACGCCTGTAGTTAACAAAGGGTTAGGCAAAGGTGTTGCTACACTACACCAACATTACGATAGTTATATGTTCAACTATCATGTAATAGGACGAGCCTTTTGCCATCAACCGGCACAAATCGAGATTCGGGGCTGCTACTGTTAGTAATATGTGTGATTGTGTAAAATTAATAAAAAAAAATTGCTTACAATAATCGAACCATTCAACTGACAATAATTTAGTTCAGCATCAAATAACAATATAGACTGCTTTATAAATAAACAATATTATTGAAAATTATACCTTCTCTCATACATTATTTGTGAAAACTTACGCCTTAATATGTACAGTGTATTCTTTCTTACACGTCCCATTTGATAAACAAAACATAAGGTAAACAGTTTTCGCATCAATCACACACTTAAAGTAACGTGTGAACATTTTGATAATTAAAAGGAACACATACGGTGTGAATTACGTTTAAAACCGCTTCGAATTAACCTTAGACAAAATAAAAGATCAAGACAAAGCGTTCTCAACAGTGACGCGAGGCCAGTTTCGTAAATATGTGAGGACTGGTTTTTTTTGTGAATTGTCATTCACAGGTCTACCTAGGAGGTTGTCTGCTACTAAACCGGCACCCTAATTGCGTAACACGCGATTAATCATAATCTGTCTCGTTTTGAAATACATGGCTAAACCATTGCTTCATTTGTTCGAAAAATGTGTCTGTTCAACAACGTAAATATCGCAATGAATATTTTTGAACTGTCAAAACGAAACAGATTATGATTAATCGTGAGTTACGCAATTAGGGTGCGGACTTGCCTGTGGCTACCTTAATAAATTAAGGCTTCCAGCCAGAGCTTAATAACTTAAAACTAAGTGACTACACACTAACGGCACCCCCTTTGGGGTACGGACCTCGTTAGGGCGTCGCTGAAAGAGTGTAGCAAAGGACGGGTTGGATTGGAGTGCGTGTGCACATGGTGAGGTGTGTTTGGTTATAAAACTGTGTGTGTGAGCGTGTATGCACTGGGCAAGGTGTAGTTTTTTGCCCGCTTCACTGTATTGTAAGCAGCGCTATATCTTGTTTATTTATTAAGTCAGAGGATTAAACCATTAAATACCTTCATTTAAAAAAAAACTATTCTCAGCACGCCATTATTTGTTTACAAAACAGGACAAGTAAATAGAAACACACTTTAAATGAAATTGTTCAACACTTACAAGCTAAGATTGACTTCTCCGTGGTGTGGGGAATGTGGTAACAAGGTATCGTCGAACGTGGGTTTACACATCAATGTATTATGTACTACTCGATTCAATAAACGAATGCAATTTTCATTCAACAATATGTTTTGTACTGCTAAAGTTCGTTTTTTAATCCCAGAGACTAATCTGAATTATTCAAATCTTTTGTGTGCTTTTTTTTGACATTTCCAAGTCTTGCTTTTTTTTAAATATAGGAGTTTGATATTACACCTGACAAATTAGTATTTGGGTTCAAATAACAATTTTTAGAAGGTAATTGTTGCACAAACATACTTTTTTTATAGTTCGGTACCCAAAAGCTCCCGCTATCCGTTCGTCAGCGAGCTGTATTTTAGAACCGTAAAAGGTAGACTGTTAAAATTTTCACGGAGTGTATTTTTATGGTCGCTATAACAACAAATATGAGATACAAGAAACGTGTTTTTATAAATTTAGCGTTAAATATTGTACGGTGGTTTTCAACAACATTCTAACTTCAACATAAAATAACACCTGTATGGTCCCACCATCTTATCTGTTCAGTTGACAGCGTCGCTAGTGAGCATTGAAAGAATTGAGTTGTTCGAGTTAGTTTTCAGGGGTTTGGTTGTAGTTCGAATTTTGCCCACCTGAACAGCTAAGTTGGTGGCACTATTTAAACAGGGGTGTAAATCACACATACATTTCCTTTTTTTTTAAGTCTCGTGTATAGCTTTTTTTGGCATTCAACTGTCACAGAGACTACAGGCCTACAGGCTATTAAGTGTACTGAGATATCAATCATGAAACAATCCAATAACATTTTGTGTAGGGAAAAGTGTTATTGACATTTTCGAGAGCTTGAGACTCACGCTCTACAGTTTGTAGATGTTTCAAACATCAAACGTCGTAGTACATAGAACAACGATATCATAACCCTACATATTTTTACATCTCATGTGACGAATTTGCACTATTTATGAGGCTTTAGAACAAACTAGCTATGCTAATGAAATGTTTAGATATATTGAAACTAATTCGATATAAATGCATTTAAAGACTGTAACAACATTTTTATATTTAAATCTCTTTTATTGAATAACCAATCCTCTTTTACAAATCGATTTAAATCGTTAGATATCGATAAGCTGTGGCATTATAATATCGAGTTTTATGGAAGAGTTATCGAATATGTTAACAGTCATATTTGAACTATGAAAACCGCCCTTAATGCTAAGACATAAAGGCGGTCAATATCAAATTGTTTCCACTGATGTGCAGTTGACTGTACTAGAATTCATCAGATCATTCTACTTAGACAGTGTTCCTAGTACGGTGACCAAAAGGGATAATCAAGAGGTAACTAGGGTCGTCAGATATAAATGTGAAGTTTAGTAACAAGCTGATGGATATTTTCAAATAAAATTTAATTTAATTAGGGGCCATCAATAAATTACGTCACACTTTAAGGGGGGGAGGGGGTCATTGAAATGTGACATTGTGTGACAAGGGACAGGGCGGTCAAAAGATATGTAACGTCACATATTATATATAATACTAAATCGAAATTTATATGTAAACCAAAAACTTAAAAAAAATTACTTACTCGATCTATATTTATAAGTCTTCTTCTATCTAAAATATTTGACTTTGTTTGCTTTTAAAGATTATTTTTAATTTAAATAAAAATAAAATAAAAAAACTGCTGTTTAAGTTTAATTCTAAATATAAAATTGAAAAAAAGATGTGACATACAACACGATACCACTTGGTAAGACTGGTTGGAATGACGCCGGGACCAACGGCTTAACGTGCTTTCCGAGCCACGGAGTCTTGGTATATAAAGATGGCCGCCCATCCACGGACCAACCGCGGCAACTGCAGCTTAACCTGATCGATCGACCCGTGCGGCTGTTATTAGTTAACCACAAGCCCCGACGACCTTGGTTACTTATCTCTTTTGGTGACTGTATATACTGGTCTGTGCTCCTGCGCACGCGCATAAGATACTTCCAACGATTTAAATCGACATTCTTAACTATATTCCCATCTTTGCTACATAAGAACTAAACGTACTACATCTAGCGAGTGTCACCTATACATTTCACTAACACGACAGCATATAAATGTACGCACACACTCGTCACACCACAGCTGACTAAGCTAGTGTACTTTGGCTTTACCTGTGACGATCTTGGCGTATTCTTCGTAAAAACGCGGGAACAGTTGAATGGCAAAGTATACCACGGACAGGTATGCGACGATCGCTAGTGTAAGTATTAAGTCGAATACTGCTGGTTTTACACTGTGGGAGGAGAAACACATTTATAATTTTTGTTTATGTGAATCAAAGTAAAAAATTATAAGATAATAAAGATTTAAGATAAGGCTAAGTCAGGTTGAAAGCCTCGAATTACTCAAATTAGGATTCTAACACTAAATAAAATGCATCTGAAAAGAAAAATCCCTATCCTGGTCCGGAGATCTGATTTGACAGCTGCAACTCGTTGCATAGATGCCAAGGCAATGCCAATATCCAAAAGTCAAACTGACCAAACTGTAATTTTCAATCTTTGTTCTGTTATTCGCACACATAAAGGATTTAAGACGGCAAATTTAATTTCCTGGTAATTAATCCGTTAAACGAACCCACAAAACTGATTAAATAAACGGGAAATGTCAAAAATGGGTTCTGAATTGAATTTGGAAAACACTTTTTGTAAATAAACTGGTGGCGGAAGCCTATGTCTAGCTGTAGACGTCTTTTGGCTAGAATAATGATGAAGAAATTAATAAGACGTACCTGTAAACATACAAAGCCGCCCTCGTGACCCCATACAGCGTGAACTCGGGCTCCCGCTTGTCGACAGCGTGCGTACTGACCGTCACCTCCATGTAGCGAGACAATGCTCTTTCTAGGGCACCCGTCACTCCTGTGGATAGACAAACAGTAAGACATGCAACTCACAAATGAGTGATGCATTTAATGGCCTTAGCTGACCTCCGATGCGAAAATAATGATAGGAAACCGCTAAGAAAAATCAAATTAAGGAGCATCACGAGATTCGATTGATTTCATGAATTGTAGCAATCGAAGCGAAATGTCGTCACTTTCGACGTTAATATAGTATAGATCTACTTCAGGTCTCTTAGATTAGTTTTACCGTAAAATCAACGTTCATTTTTCAATAAAAAAAGGTTTCGCCTTATAAACTTGTCGACTGCAACAGATACGTGCTAAACAAACGCGCACCGCCACAAAATGGTGGACTGAGCGCAGAGGTGTAACCGGCCTCAGAGGAGTTCAGCGAAATCACGTGGGAAAGAGATAGAATCATAACCAAATCTGTGCGTTAGAACAGGCAGTTTCGCTTGTCGTACTACGTACAGTTAGCGTCAAAAATATCGGGACAAACAGACTGTTCAAAATGATCTCAACAACTAAGAAAATTAAACTTTATTCCAATTGGATAAAGTTCTCGGCAGAATGACAGTTGTCGTTTACTGTCTGCATTCTGAAACATTCCTCGTGTCATTGAGTTAATATTTAATTTTCATAGTTGTTTAGATCATTTTGAACAGTCTGTTCGTCCCGATATTATTGACGCTGACTGTACAAGTCATGGCGGAACTAAGTACTGCGATTACGCAGCTATGATTTCGCGGCGGAGATGAGATACCCACCTGAATGTTAATGATAGAGAAACAGATGTAGACCAAAAAAAGTTGGTTGGATTGTGTAAGGGATGGAGGCATCTCCGTGAGCCGACTTGTTAACATAGCGTAGGGTTTGTAGATAAAAATCTATAAAAATGTCAACTGTCTACTATTACGGTTCCAGTGATACAGCTGACAGACAGCGGAGGTTTAGTAATAGGGCCCAGTTAGCGCCCTTTGGGTGCGGAACCCTAAAAATTATAATAGTGACGGGAGAACAAGTGAGTCTTGCTTCGTCTTAGTAACCGTGGAGTTTCTTGCCGGCTCTTCTCCATAGGAAACGACAAATTGGAACCGTGCACCTAGCTTCTGACGTTTCATAAGTGCCCATGCAGGCTTATGTGAAATAAAATATTTTGATTTTGATTTTTTTACTACGCCCATTATCTACAAGTTTAGGTACATGTCAAAACTCACCAGCACTGGGCGGTGTGGTGGTGATGATCTGTGCCGCCCTCGCTTGCGAAGATAAGTAGTTGTACCAATGTGTTATGGACGCTTCATCTACACTCTGAAAAGAATAATACGTTTAATTTATTGTTCATTCATTTATTTTACGTTTTATTTCAATATAAGTGACAGATTCCGTCGATTTCCGTATTTAAAACACCAAGTTTGTATGTTTAACATCAACATTGGTTCATTTAACCCATCTGCCTTCAAAGCAAGAGTGAAAAAGCATCTTCTGGGTGCGTTCGATCATAGAACTCATAAATTGCTTTACATCAGGCGTGATCGAGGTTAAGGGCAGACCCATACAAAAAAAAAACTTATCAAATTTAAAAATATTAAATTTTCCAGTCAATAAGGATCCTGGGCTCAATCCCCAGGTTAGGCAGTGTTATTGGAACTTTCCGTGTACCAATAGGGTTGTCGGAATTTGTGCCCCTTTTATATAGAACAAACACAACTGGCAAAGAGGGTGTACTACAGTCCCTCTGGCCACCCCTTTTAAGAATTCAAGCGTGATATGTTCTTACCAGCGCATCATTATACAACGCAGCATCTTCCTCATTAAGTTCGTCTGTGAGATTATAAATATGAGAAGCGAGCGCCCTCGCCGTCACCTCGATGTTCTGTACTAGATTCTTGATAGATGACTCATTAGGCTGGTCAAGGACTGTACTGCGGGACGGGTCCTTGTGACTCTGGAATTAAGAATGAGAAATTTATACTTCTTTTGAGCACAAAAATTGTCAAAAATAACTACGAAATAAACATGACAGACTTTGAGTATCTTAGCCATAAAGTTTAATAACTCCATTGAACAAGACATTGAAAGGTACCCTAAAAGAAAAAGGGTTTTTAGGATTCCGTACCCAAAGGGTAAAACGGAACCTTATTACTAAGACTCCGCTGTCCGTCCGTCTGTCTGTCTGTCCGTCTGTTACCAGGCTGTATCTCATGAACCGAGACAGTTGAAATTTTCATAGATTATGTATTTCTGTTGCCGCTATAACAACAAATACTAAAAAACAGAATAAAATAAATATTTAAGGGGCTTCCATACAACAAACGTGATTTTTTTGCTCGTTTTTATAGATAATGGTACGGAACCTTCGTGGGCGAGTCGACTCGCACTTGGCCACTTTTTTTTAAACATTTATTGAACATACCTGCAGAGAACTTAAGGTGAAAGCTGTCATTCTCCTAATACTGAACCGCTCATGTTGCCAAGCTAGCAGCTCATCCGCCAGGTTGATCTTCTTGTGGTTGATGCTGACGCCCAGCCGCGACATGATGCTGTGGGCCGCGCCGCCTGGCCGCGGGGGCTTCGACACGTGCATGTTCATGGTAGGCGACGACGAGATGGAGTCCAGGCACATGACGAAGGAGACGTCCTGGGGAAGAAGGTAATATTTAGTGAACATTATTAATGGCTGAGAGGCTCGTGGCTTACTTATAAGCAGAGATCGGATATTCGGATGCATATTCACCTAAAGTTGAGATGTTGGCTAACATGGAATGTGCTTTTGTATCGAAAAAGTCTTAATTTAGGTAAGTAATTTGTTTATTTTTTGTTTTAACTATTACAAACAATCCTCCAGTACATACACATATTTGTATCGGATTAAACATTAATTTTAAATTAATACACATCTGAATAGTTATGCAATCCAAGAATCCTGGGGTTTTTAATCAATATTACAAATAATTTATAAAGCTTTCACGCCATCATGCGCAAGCGATGCGCTTCCATCATGCGCAGGGTACGCGCCAGCCCCAACAGCATCCTGAATACTATAGCGGATAGGTGGGATAGCCCAATACTGGGACATTGGATACGCCTACACTCAACTGTGGCGTAATAATAAATATAGTTTTTATTTTGTTTTTTCTCCAATAGATGCTTACATCTACTGGAGAAAAAACTACTAACACTAGTTTCTAAGTCGTTTGTATACTAACCAAATGGACGTTATGGGTCTGAAATAAAAGATTTTTATTTATTTTATAACAGCCGCACGAGTCTGTCGAACGGGTCAAGTAATGCTTGTCGCGGTTGGCCCGTAGATGAGTCACAATTTAGCCATTAGATATCTGCAAGCAAGTCGTTACGGGTCGTACGAAGCCCGGAAGTGTGACAACCAGTGTTTCCAAGGGTTATTGTTTTATACAGTAATTAGGCTGTGGAGGTCAGATAGGCAGTTGCTCCATGTAAAATACTGGTATTCAGCTGCATCCGGTAAGACTGGTAACCTACCCTTGCATATATGGTTGGGAAAACGGCAGATTTGTATTTTTTTTTTTTTAAACGTTGCCCCACACTAGGAATTTCTCCTGTATTGTGGGTGCGTTTACAAACATTTAAACTCACATACACAAACAGCCAGACCTGGGACAACTACTTGTAGGTCATACAAATATTTGTTCCGTGCGGGAATCGAACCCGCGACACGCAGCGCAGCAGTCAATCGCTTAACCACTGCGCCAACCGTGCCGTCTATTGATGGATGTCTAAAAACTAATTGCATTGTTCTGTCACTTTAATGCCATTAAAATTAAAAGGACTTAAACGTTATCAATTGTGGAGCAGTCGGTTAAAAAGGATCTATTATAGAAAGCGATACGGCCGCCCATTGTATGTTTTATTTTTGTTAAGTGTGTATTTTCTGGTGTACAATAAAGTATTATATAAATAAATAAATATTATAGGATTCAAATAAGGTGAACGGTAGCCGTTTTAGATATTTATTTTGACAGGGAAATTGTTTACTTTTTTACGATTTCTCGTCCTTTTAGGATTTAAATTCTTCCACCACTTTTACGCAAAGTGGCAAAGTGAACCTAAAAATGTATATTGAAAGTCTTAAAGCCACTAATTACTCTACTCACTTGCAACAACGAAGCATCGGCAGAATCTAGCTGTTCCTCCAACCACTTCTTAGCTGAGAAGTAGTTGAAAGAGTGCCCCAGCGAGGTCAGCACGAACAGTAGCGAGGGCGCGCCGCGCACCGAAGTGCTCGAGTACAGGCGCGAGAAGATACGAGCCAGCTCCAGAACTGCCACCGCACCCGACGCGTTCGAGTCCGCGCCTTGGGAGAGCTCCTGTTGACAAAAAAAACATGCTGAAAAAACGTCTGAATCGACGACAAGGTGTACAGAATAAACGCATATCCTGAAAGTATTTTCTTCTTAATATTTTAAATTTTTCTTATTTTTCTAATTTATTAAAAACTATTCTAATTTGAAGATTGGGACGAAATATGTAATAGAAAAATATAAGTAAATTGATTTATACCGGCTGACTTTTTTTAGCGTCTGGACAACAATATGGCATGTTGTGTAAGTATAATAGAACTCATATGCGCTAACCTTTGCCTGGTAGCATTGATATAGAAAAAGTTCCGAATATCCTTAAAATACATGAAAAAGAAGACACCCTACGGCACTCGCGTAAAACGAATAATAGCCAAAATAGGTAATAGTAAATGGGCGTAAGCTGCGATTGCCTATGAATGGAGCATGACGATAGTGTGAGCGAGACACTAGCATTAATTTCGCTCTACATCTTTGCAGCTGATGCCTACACACTCACGCACACATTTGCGCGTGTTTATAATAATTTGATACACAGTGACGCGTGTCTTGAAACCGAAAACCAAATAAATTACGTCTTGTAAAGTCAGTAAAGCTTTGATAGAAATGTAAACAAACCTGTTGATGTTAAATTCTTATAACAATCACTCACATTCATCTGTATTTTGAGGGTTTTAACGCTTTAACATCCGTCGTGCTAGAAGTACATGTCCCGCAGATAATGCAGAGGAACGTCTTCCAACATTGTGTCGATAACTGACTGTATTATTTCACGATACGTTTTCCCTGTCAATCGACCTTCGATCCAAACTGGACCAATAACCTATGCGATCGACTTGCACCATTTAAATTTTCACCAGACAAAAAATAATACCTCATCATGGTAAGTTACTCGACGTTGGAGTATTCATACGTCATTATGAAAACAATCACTGGGCGGTTGAAGCACACGCGGAAAAAACAGCGATCGACGTCACGCTATGACTAATCGCAGTGGACTGGAGACTTGGAGCGAGATCAAAGACGCCGCGGGACACGGTACTCGGGTCGAAGGGCGCGCGGGTCGGGGGGGGGGATGCACATGCGGCGACACTTGAGCGGTACGCCTGCAAAAAAATATTAGTTACCTATCCCCGGCCGGCTTCAATCAAAGGATTGAATTTCGCTACGAATTCATTCATAATTTCTGCGCGTTGACTAGGGTGCCAATAAGTTGGATTTTGATATTATTTGCCGATTTTTTGTATTTTTTTTAATTTTTATTGTTTTTTAATTTTTATATGAAATGTTTACTACAAATAAGTAATAGTATTTATTGATAGGTTAATTTCATTTTAGGATTAAAAAAAAAAATGTTCAATTTCCGTGCCATAGGCTTCTACTCCGTTCACCTATTAACCCCTATTTTTTTCCAGACGGTAAAAAAAATCATCCGGTATATCCATTTTCTCAATTAAAAACGATTTAAAGCAAATTAATTTTTCGTTGTTTTGAATTTACCGCTAAAACGCTCCTTAGGATGACTTTTTATCACGTGACCACACATGACGTCAACTTTAAATTTGAAAAATTTGCATTGTTTTTGCAAGAATTTGAACCTCCATTATCGTGATAAGCCTTATCAGGGGCCATTACGATACGACCATGCTAATATTTAATTGAAAAAATTGTAACTAGCACACTTACAGGAATAACAGCTGAAGAGTCATAGTGTGCTGCAATAACGATGGTTTGTGCCGATCCGGAGCGACCGACCAGCTTGCCGTGAAGAGTCACCGGTTTGGACTCCAACTTCTGAGGAGTTGAAGCTGACACCACTGTGGAGAAAGAGAACAGTCAGTTATCATTTTATTAGTAGCGGTTGCCCGTGGATCCAGAACACGGTTCATCAGTGTGCCAAAAAAAATCAGGCGGAATAGTTTGATTTTTATCAGTTAACTTTAAAATCACAAGAGTGAAGGAAAACATCGTGAAGCAACCGACATTTCCTAGAACCAAACATTCGAAGACATGTGAGATTTACCAACCACACCAGGCTTGGATGGTGAATTACGGTTACAGTCGTACTAGTCTTAATAATATATAAACTTTCTATCTGATTGGCATAAAATAGAATCCTCATCCAGCTGATTCTTGCAAACTTAACAAAGTTATCAGTCCACCCTGTTTTGTTTAATTTGAGATACTTAGCTCATATTTTATGTGATATCCATAAATCACATGCATACCTACATACTCAGCCTATAACGTTCCCACTGCTGGGACACAGGCCTCTCCGTAGACGGAGCTGGCTGTAATCCACCACGCGGGCCAGTGCGGGTTGGTAGATGTCACATGTCTTCCAATTTTTTGGTTCTAGGACATGCCGGTTTCCTCACGATGTTTTCCTTCACCGTTTTGAGAGCAGTGGTGATGAAATTATTTACACAAAGTAATGCGCCTTACTGGGTTCGAATGCACGGCCACCACTGTTCATTAAATCACTTAAACTTAAATCAACACACAGTTTTATCTATGAAACGCATAAACAAATAATACCTACATTCAGCAAACTTGTGCTATTTTGATATTCAGTTATCTTCTGCTTGTTATATGATCTAGGCCAAGATGTGTATGATAATATTAAAATCTGTGAGATCTGTGCATTTTTTAACCTACTTTTATTCATTTTTGTTCACATGACCAAACAATAGTAGAGATCAACTAATTAAAAACTGCACGCCCCTACACAAAAATTTCTATACAAGCATTTGAAATGTGTATGCAATAAGCAGTGGAGTGTGCAGTTTTAAACTAGTTGATCTCAACCAGTTTTATAAATGGCTAAATTGATAGCAATATTATAGAAGAATAGCCATCACCTGGGCGCAAATATTGCCTCAGTGCTGGAGAATTCATCATCATCATCATTTCAGCCGAAGGACGTCCACTGCTGGACATAGGCCTCCCCCAAGCTCCGCCACTTAGACCGGTTCTGTGCTTCCCGCATCCAGCGGACTCCTGGAGAATTACCCACTGGTAAAACCCTAATACCCAATACCCTGGGAATAGAAGCCAGAACCATAGGGTTCTGTAAGGGGGACTGTTGTGTGGACTGTTAAGCATAGGCTTAACAATCGCGATTGCCACTACTATACAAAGTGGCAGTAATAAACTATCTTAGTCTTGAACAGGATCAGAATAAAAAAAGCTCACCAATCTGATAGCCATTGGAAGACACGGAGTTCATCATTGCTTCTAGAGCTGTTCCAGACTTGTCATCTGTGATGAAGCTGTGCTGCAAGTCTCGAAGGATATCCTCGAAGTCCGGAGTCCAGTGTGCAAAGTACACTGGTGCATTCACTTCCTGCTGGATCATTGCCATCTCTAGGAGTTGGATGTGCTGTGGTAAAAGAATTTTATACATGTTTTAGGCTTGCAGCCATTCAGAAAACGAATGATAGGGGTTAGTGCTAGACTCAATTACTTTGTCAGTTTCAGGCAATTTTGTGTAAGTTGTTCTAGGAGCGTGTCTAACATTTTACTTTACAATTTGGTCAAATATATTTCTTACTAGCTGCGCCCCGCGGTTTCACCCGAATAAGTCCCGATACTGTAGGAATAGTGGGATGAAAAGTATCCTATGTCTTACTCCAGGTCATGGTATACCCAAAAGTGTAAAATCCAAACATACAAAAAATCGTATCTCGTATCGTTTACTCTTTAATATTTTTGTTTATATTAAAAGAAGGATAAGGATTAAGAGAGGTTGATGAAATTACAGGTTGATGATATCAGTGCCTGGCGTGAAGAACTCGATAACTCGACTTACACTATTTTTTCTTATCGTCGCAATGGCTTCGTATGGGCATTGGTTTTGTATCTACGTTACCTTTAGAGATATTGCCTGTGATAGTATATTAATTTATTTGCGTATTTTATTTAATGAAACGAGATATCTACGCGAAGAGTCACAAAAAAAATATAATATCGTAATATATCCTTATATCAACTTATACTCAAAAACCTAGCGTACAAAAAGCGTGCTTGCATTCCCGAATTATTGAAATTTAATTACAGTTTTTTTTATTACTTACAAATGATAAACGTGTATTATTGATAGCCAATTCTATGGTGAATAAGTTGATAAGTCATCGGTGAACATATTTATAAGTTAATTATTATGAATAATAAGATATTAAGAAAGGAAAACATAACCATATTTGAAAAACCATCTGAAATTACTCTTAAATCAATTTAGACATTTCGATTACACTGAAAAACTGATTTTTAGGAATTCAATTAAACAATGTTTTTACTGGTTTGAGCACTATTGTATGGGGAATAAGTTGATAAGTCTTTGGGTAGTATGTTGATAAGTCTAATATCTTACAAAATAAGCAGATTTTAAGAGAATACTTTAAATAATTTGAAAGATCACATAAAATTATCCATAAATTAAGCTATAAAGATGAGTTCAAGATGAAAACGGATTTTGGAGAAAATGTCAAACTTAAATTAAAATTGCTGCCCTGTAAAATTGCCATTTTGGACTTATCAAGTTCTTCACGCCATGCACGGATATATTATGTTTGTTTTTCAAGAAACTATGCACTATTAGGACTAATGTATGATCATACTTTGGTTAATTATCATCATCTCTTTATCAACAATTTATTTGGGGTCAGCGCAAAGTATCTGTTTCGTCTATACTTCTCTATCATGATCATACTTTTAATTATTTAAAATAAAATTTAAAAAATTATTAATCATACCTCTTTTTCTTCAGGCGTCAGAACCGTATCATTTTTGGGTAGAACCAGCAGCAATGCTCCAGCTTTGCTACGGACCTCCATGAACTGCTCAATGGTTATGTCCTGTACCCTAGCCACTACGCAGTGACGAGAAGTGCTCCATGAAGTTAAAGAACGCCCTTCAAGGTTGAAACTGGCGCTACGGCAGCCTGGTGAATGGAAAAAAAAGAGGAAAGTGAATTCATTTTTTACTTTTATGAAAGACTATATTCATATTCATTTATTTGCATTTCAAAATTAAGTTACAAATAAGTAAAAAATGATAAAAGGCCTAGTTATGAATTATTATATACCTTCATAAAGCACAACAACATAAAATTATCTTAATAAAAAAAAATTGTTAGTATGAATAGTAAGAAATAATCTATATTTATAAAAATGTATCCCTTTTTCTTTTGGTCACGGCATCACATGTGAACAGCTGCACCAATTTTGCTAATTCTTTTTTTGTTGTGAAAAAAATAGAGTATTTATAAAATGCGAATATTCATTTAATATTCATTCATAGTTAAGATAGGACAACGTCTGTCAGGGCAGCTGGTAGGTTATAAAATAGCCAGCCTGCCAGTTCAACAATAAGATTGTTCTTGCATACATTAGATACAATTTATTGCAAGTTCAATTATTGTTTATAATTATTTAGGTACAATTTATCAGCAAAATTCTGGCAGATTTCAACAGTTTGGAGATTTATGAGGTATCCTTGCTTACCTGTAAAAGTATTGAAATTTTGTTTTATGTACCTCCCATAATACTGTTGATGTAATGTTTTTAATTTTTAATATGTGTGCTGTAGTTATAATAACAAGGAAAATAATGGCCATTCAATCCCATAACAAGTAAAAGCTCCTTCTGATTTGAGAAATACTGCCTTGAAAACTTGTAAGTAATTTATTTATCGCCATTTGCAAAATTAGGAATAATTAACTATTTTTTAAATTGCCGCTAAGGTCACAATCATAAAATAAACAGCCTATGCAGTACAATAGCAATATAACCTCAAAAGTGTTACGAATCGATATTTTGTTTTATAAATTACAACTTTAGTAACGTTACGAACTTACCATGGGGAACGGTATGTAGGTCGTAGTGTTGCATTCTATACACGGAAAACTCATGAGAAGCAGCGACCGGGTTCACAGGCGACATTATGATAAAAATAGGAAGAGCTACAAGCAAATAGTAGGGCAAGTAGCCCTTAAAAATCTCGGCAAAGCCGTCCGCCTCGTCTAGCCACATCTTGGTGACTAATTGTATTTTCAGTTAACAAAATAAACACCAAATACGATTTTTATTAATAACCATAATCCAATTAGAAACCCTACGTGTGATAAGTCGGTCAATGACATTCCATTTGCGTGACACTAGGGATGGGAGATGGTGCAGCTTGTTAGTGTTACTAAATCGAGATAGTCGAGTTCTTAATAAAGAAATTACTACTGGAAGATGAAGTGTAATCTTAAGTCGACAATTCGTCACTTTCAATTTACCGCTGTTAATGCATCCCTATCAAATTCACAGTGATCTTTGTTTTAGTTACTTCAAGGTTGCCGTTTTGTTGCTTCTGTCAGACAGTCAGTCAGAGGCACAGAACACTATTACTCCTAGCGGAGGTCAGAGGTATAGTAGCTGTGAAAGGAGAAAGACTGCATTAGAACTACAACAACTCCTGTTTTGGAGTCAGACGATTCATATATTTACTACACTGAAATTAACAAAAGTAAAACAAAGACGATTTATCAAAATAAATTCATTCATTTTCACAAAAAAAAACAGACTAAGTGAAATAACAGACAAAACCTTTACGTAATACAAGGTTTTATTATGCTTAAAAATGCGATAATTTATAAGACACAACTTGTCAATGATAAACTGACAATTAAATAAAAATAAAATGTTGCTTATAGACGGAAGAAGTAAAGAGTTTATATCATTCTCCCGCGCTAGTCTCTAACATAATCAGTTAAAAATGTTGGTGGTCTGCACACACGACTGGATCTACGAATTGTCTCCGGTGGTGGAGATAGCGGCAGTCGTTCTTGAGACACTCGTCCTCCACTGTTGTCAGAGACCGGCTCTTCTGCCTCTGTAGATGAAGAAGGTGTCATGTTACGGTTCTCAATTACCGGTGATGTAGGTGGTGTAACAAAAGAATCAGTTTCATTTTCCTGGGGAGCTATGTCATCTGAACCCAGCGGCGCTAGATAACGATTTGACACTGTAGTCTCTCTTCCATCGGGATATCTGACATAGGAGTAATCTGGATTACTATGTAATAGTTCCACCTCCTCAACAATTGGTTCATATTTGTTACTCCTGTTTAATTTCTTCAGTAATACTTGGCCGGAATTCGTAAGCCAAGTTGGAATAGAAATTCCGTTAGTAGATCTCCGTGGGTGTCTGAACATTCGCTCATGCGGTGTGAAATTAGTAGCGGTGCAAAGTAAGGAGCGAATAGAATGTAAGGCTTGCGGCAAAACTTGCTCCCAGTTCTCAACTGATAAGTTTTTAGTTTTCAGTGCCAAAAGTATTGTTTTCCAGAGTGTAGAATTCAATTTCTCCACTTGTCCATTGCCTTGTGGATTGTAGGCAGTAGTTCGGCTTGTGGCGATACCTCTTTCATGAAGAAATTCTTGTACCTCGGCAGAAAGAAAAACTGTGCCACGATCCGAATGAATATACGATGGAAAACCAAATATCATGAATAAATTATTGAGGTGTTTGACTACTGTTTTTGAGCTGACGTCCGAGCACGGAAAAGCGAATGGAAATCGAGAAAATTCGTCAATTACAGTTAAAATGAATCTGTTAGTTGTATTCGTTGGAACTGGGCCTTTAAAATCTATGCTCAAGCGTTCGAAGGGTGCCGTTGCTTTGATAAGTCTTCTATGTTCATCACTGGTATTTCGTACGTATCTCGGCTTTATTTCTGAACATGTCCGACAAGAGCTTGTCATATTTCGGACTTCTTCAAGGGAATATGGTAGATTTTTAGAACGTATCCAATGGAACATACGCGAAACACCGGGATGGCAGAGAGCTTCATGAAGTGATATAAGTTTGGCAGTGCGAGATTCTGTAGATGCACAAACTCTAGATAGAGCATCAGCAGCGTAGTTTTCTTTGCCGGGTCTATACACGATTTCAAATTTGTAAGCAGCAAGTTCCAACCGCCATCTTTGAATCTTCTCATTTTTAATTTTGCTTGAGTGTTTCATATTAAACATAAAAGCAACCGAGCGTTGATCGGTGACCAAGCGAAATTGCTTACCAATAAGGTAATGTCGCCATTTCTTTAATGATTCTACGATAGCGTAAGCTTCTTTCTCTATAGCAGAATGATTTTGTTCGGTTGGATTCAGGGTTCTTGAAAAGAATGCTACGGGCCTGGAGTCTTGCGTTAGCACTGCTGCGATTGAATGGTCTGATGCATCAGTTTCGACACTAAAAGGCACATTTTCATCGATAGCGTGAATTGAAGATTTAGCAATGTCGTTTTTCAGACTCTCAAAGCATTGTTTTTGCTCATTTGTAAGAGGGAAAGATGTTGTCCTAACAAGTGAGTGAATACGTTCTGAAAAATTAGGAATCCATTTGGAATAGTGAGCGAACATACCGAGTGTACGTCTGAGTGTCGGTATGTCTTGTGGTGGCGGTAAGTCAATAAGTGGCTTGAGGCGCTCACTGTCAGGTTTGATAATGTGGTTGTGAATGTTGTAACCAAGAATATTAATAGAGTCTTGAGAAAATTTACATTTTTGCATACTCAATGTCAGACCGTACTTTTTGGCCGCAGTCATAAAGCGCTCTAAGTTTTGGTCGTGTTCTTCACGAGTAAGGCCACAAATGGTGATGTCATCAAGATAAGCGTACGTCTTCTGAAGTTTTTCTTTTCTGGTTATCCAATCGATAGTTCGTTGAAAACTTGAGACGCCATTTGTCACTCCAAAAGGTATGCGTCTAAACTGATACAAATTACCCATAGCTTCGAAGGCAGTATACTTTCTTTCTTCGGGCAAAATTGGAACTTGATGGTAAGCACTTTTCAAGTCTATCAAGCTGAACATTGAGTTTTTGGCTACTTTAGCGACTAAGTCCTCTATGTTGGGTAGTGGATATGCGTCAAGCTCAGTATAACGATTGATTGTTTGCGAATAATCAATTACAAGCCGTTTCCTATGCGTTTGATTTTTCGTTATGAGGACCTGGGCTCTCCACGGTGATTTACTCTCCTCAATCACACCTTCCACTAAAAGTTTGTCGATCTCGTCTTTAATAAATTTGGTATCTTCATCGCTGTTTTTCCTAGATTTTACAGCAATAGGTCTGCATTTAGGAGAGACGTTTGCAAAAAGTGGTACGGCCGGCACAGATGCTGCAGCTACATTACACACGTGAAGTGGCTTCTTTGGTCCACCAAATGAGAATTCTAGTGACGCATGTTCTCCGAGGACGTCATGGCCGATTATTATATCGGCGCAAAGATTTTTGACAATAAGGAAATTCACATTTTCGTATTTGTGATCTCCTATGTTAATTGTTTGAAAAGTTTGGCCTTCTACTTGTGAAACATGGTTAAGTGAGGCCATTGAAATTGTTTGATAGCTAGGCTTTGTTTTAAGTCCACAGAGTTTGGAGAAGCTGTCATTGATAAAAGAAACGGAACTTCCTGTGTCTAAGAGCGCTTCTGCTCTTATACCTTTGATGTAGGCGGGCACAGTAGCTTTTCTTAGGGACGAAGGTGATGCTGCCATAACAATACATGCTGAATGATTCTTGTCTGTTGTAACTGAATTTGCTATTCTGGATGAGCTTCTACAAACTCAAGCAAAATGTCCCTTTTTGTTACAAATTTGACACACTCCATCGAACGCAGGACAGTTTCTCCGAAGATGTACTTGCCCTCCGCAGAAAAAGCATTTTCTTCTACGAGTAGCGGCAGAGAAATTCTCGTTTTGCTCAACTTGTTGAATAGAGAAATTGGCGGCAACCTGAGCCGTTTTTTGAGCTGCGTTCACTGGTAGGTTATTGAAACTATTGGAATGGGCCTCGGCTGTTTCTAAGGAAATTGCTTGATTGTAAGCTTGATCGAGTGTTAGAGTAAGATTTTCTAAAAGCCTTTGCCTATATTTATTCGATAAGATACCTGATATAAAGGCGTCACGGATGTAATCGTTTCTGTTTGTTTCAGCGTCGACGGTAGTGAAGCCACAGTCTTTAGATAGTTGTTTTAAAACTTGTAAATAGGTATCTATACTTTCATCGGAACGTTGTTTTCGCGATGCAAGCATATGTCGTGCAAATATAATATTTTTGGGTTTCACAAACAGCTTCTCTAGTTTAACAATCGCTTCGTCATACTTATGAGTTTCACTTACGTAAGCATATACGTTAGGAGAAATATGGTTTACCAAAAGTTGATACTTGACTTCGTCCCATTGATCTTTAGTCGACTGTGCGTCTTCCGCTGATGACAAAAGAGCGGTCGCCTTCTTCTGACTTGATAAGAAGTATTCAAATGTTTTACGCCAATGTTCCCATGTTTTCGATGCGGTAGTATCCGATGGGTCGGCATCAAACCTTTCTGGCCTTAGATATTTTTCCATGATTTTTTTAAGCATAATAAATTGAAATAACAGACAAAACCTTTACGTAATACAAGGTTTTATTATGCTTAAAAATGCGATAATTTATAAGACACAACTTGTCAATGATAAACTGACAATTAAATAAAAATAAAATGTTGCTTATAGACGGAAGAAGTAAAGAGTTTATATCACTAAGAAAATATAAAACGTAACCTCACTAGCTACGACAACGAAATCTCAAAGTTTTGTTCTACAAAAAGCCATTTTCTTGGTGTAATCGATAATATTTTTTGAAATACACGTATAATCAGGTAGGACTAAGCTCAGAACAACGGATTGTAATAAAGCTAAGTTTTTTCGTGATTTGAATAATCCAGTTTAAAACATTATAGTCAGGTAGTTCTTTTTTTGACCACCCACTGCAAATTAATCTTGGGCGCACTGTGGACCTGAAGTCAATGATTTGACCTAAAAATATACCTACAGGGGTGGCAGGGACATACATACATGGGAGCAAACTAAAACCATGAAATTAGCACATGATTCACCCCCCCCCCCTTAGCGTAAACATTTTTTGATGGTTTTAAAAAAATAAACGAAAACTGTTATTTCATGGAAAAGTGCAATAACTACGCGGTCAGAATGAGTGAAACAGCATTTTTTTTTATAACCGACGCGGTGACGAAACTTTTCAATTCAGGGGCTTCAGAATCATGTAATGAATCTATCTGATCTCAGGCTGATTCCCGGCCTCCGTAGGCGCGGACTTGCGACTCGCGGACGGCGAGTAACGCGTGACTCGTTGTCCGGTAAGGTCCAAGCCCGGGTCGACGACACGTTGTGTTCCGCGCGCGCCTCAAAGAGATGTCAGTACCAACTGGTGGGGTTCGCAAGATGCCTGCCAGGGGTGCGGGTTGTTCGAAAGAGATACCGTCGCCCCTGGCACACAGACAACTAAGGGAACACGGGTGGGTTTTAGTCAGTAAAAGTCTGACATGCTCCACCCAGAGCGGGAGAACTAAGAGAGAGAGGTAATCGAGCATTATACTGAGGTCCTCCATGGTCTCAGCCATGACAACTATATCATCGGCAAACCGAAGGTGAGTAATGTACTCCGTTGATGTTGATGCCAGCCCCTTTCCAGTCCAGAACTTGAAAGACATCCTCCAGTGCAGCGGTGACCCGACACTATACTGAAGACATCCCGGACATCACCTTGTACGAGATTAGGATGGCTCTGAAGCAGCTCGAAAACAACAAAGCGCCGGGTGATGACGGAATCACGGCCGAACTCCTAAAGGCCGGCGGGATACCCGTTCTTAAAGCCCTCCAGAAGCTGTTTGATTCCGTCATACTCGAGGGCCAAACGCCCACAGGCATGGAACAGAGATGTGGTGGTACTTTTCTTTAAGAAGGGTGACAATGTCCATCTTAAGAATTATAGGTCCATCTCACTTCTGAGCCTTAGCTACAAGCTGTTCTCTAAAGTCATCACGAACCGTCTAGCGTGCAGGTTTGACCACTTCCAGGCTCCCGAACAAGCCGGGTTCCGTAAAGGCTGTAGCACCGTAGACCAAATACATACGCTGCGGCAGGTTATTAGGAAGACCGAAGAGTTATAACCTGCCTCTCTGTTTAGCGTTTGTGGACTACGAAAAAGCCATCGATTCAATTGAGACGTGGGTTGTTTTGCCGTCCCTCCAACGGTGCCAGTTTGACTATAGGTACATGGAGGTGTTGAAGTGTCTGTACGAAAACGCTACTATGTCAGTCCGACTCCAGGACCAGATGTCGAAACCAATCCTTCTGCAGCGAGGTGTTAGACAGGGAGACGTTATCTCTCCAAAACTGTTCACCGAGGATTCGATTCGTATTACGATAGTATTCTTCATATTTCACAAGAACTATAGTTTCGCGCGTAAAGTATGCGGGCACTCTCGTGTTAAGTGGGTTCAGGTAGGGTACCTACCTATAGCACAGTTCAAATTATTTCACTGAAAAGAAAATAATAATTTAATAGGTATTAGGTTCATAAAGAGCAAAAAGGGATCGTGGCTACGTTATAACAGCCGCACGGGTCGAGCGATCAGGTTAAGCTGCGCTTGCCGCGGTTGGTCCGTGGATGGGTGACCATTTTTACCGACTATACCAAGACTCCTCCGTGCCTTGCTGTCATTCGTGGATCTTTGATAGTCGTTACGGGTCGTCAGAAGCCCGAAAGTCTGACAACCAGTCTTACCAAGGGGTATCGTGTTTATCAGTAACTGCGGGTTGTGGAGGTCAGATAGGCAGTCGCTGCATGTAAAAGACTAGTATCCAGCTGCATCCGATTAGACTGGAAGCCGAACCCAACACAGTTGGAAACGGTTAGGCAGATTGATAAAGTGCAATTTAAGTATTTTACCTGACTACGGCAATGTAAGGTTAGGTATAATATATTCTGCTCTGCATGAAATCCTATCTTGAAAAGAAACACATCCATTTATGACATAAAGGGCCATCCATAAATTAGGTCACACAATTTTTATGGTTTTTTGACCCCCCGTCCTTGTCACAAAGTGGTCACACTTGTGAAACCCCTCCCCCTTGTGTGACGTCACATATTTATCGCTTTATATTAGAAGTATTTCATTATTATTTATATTTAAAGTAATCAACAAGCGAGCACTCTCCAACATATTTTTAAATTATTGGTTTACATATAAATTTCAAGTTTTAGTATTTTAGATTTTCACATGTGACTTCACAAAGCTTTTGACCCTCCTGTCCCTTGTCACACAATGTCACATTCCGTTGACCCCCTCCCCCCCTCTTAACATGTGCCTAAATTTATGGATGGCCCCTAAGTACTTAGGTATCAGTATTTTAAAATCTCCTGTTGCGAATTGTTTAATGGACTTCATAGGAACCCAATTCGAAAGGTCACCACGATTGGATCTACCTATCTGCTGACCTATGCCTCTATTATATCTACGATTTGTCTCTCAGAAGCAGGACTCTGATATCGCTATCCGATCATAATGGAATAGCCAACTCAGACTTGCCCTGGTTAAATGGTTTCCTATTGTTAAGATACCGATCATTAGATGAACGTTATTGAAATAATCGGAAAGCATTTGGTACCAAAGGATAAAGATGATTTAAATTACAATACTCTCAAACCGGTGCAGGAAAACATTGTGAGGAAACTGGCATGGCGTAGAACCAAAAATTCAAAGACATGCGACTGTCGTGTGTGAATATCGGTTTCTACACTGAACTATAACTGACGCCTGAAAAAGCTGTCATAATGTCAGCACTATCCCTTTCATAAAATGTATTCGCAGTCTCATCTCAGCGACAATCAAACGTCAAGTAGTTGTTAAAAATGTATGGATACTCGAGATATTTTTGACAGATTGAGACTGAGATCAGACTGTGAACGTTCCTGCCAGGGGTGCGGGTTGTTCGAAAGAGATATCGCGGCCCCTGGCACACAGGTAACTGAGGGAACACGGGTGGGTTTTAGTCAGTAAAAATCTGTCACGCCCTCCTGCTCCACCCAGAGCGGGAGAAGTTATTTGATGATTTCCCACCCAAAAAAAAACGTTCTATAAATTACGAGAATTGCCCCTCTGTTGTTTCACGGTTTTTATCCAAAAACATGCCGTGCCCGTTGGATTTTCCTATCTGCGAAAATTATAAAATTCTAGACATACTTTCCCCTACTTAACCCCTTTAGGGGATGAATTTTCAAAAATCTGTCTTTAGTGCTCACTTTCGTTAGATATGGAACTCTTGTGCTAAACTGTATCCCTCCCAAAATAACTACTTTTGTACCCCTTTTTAATATTTTTTTATGAAACGGTTTTAATTACCTCGCCCCATTTGTATAATAATTTATTATAGAAATAGATTAAGTTTTAAATGAATTATGGAGGAGTTTTCACCACTGGGGACCACTACTTGTATTTAATAGCCCAAAAAAAATATTTTTACCAATCATGTGATCTGAAAAAACATTTCTAGGAAGAACTTCATTTCCTGTAGGTAGGTAGGTACTTAAATTACTGGACAGAAAAAAGATGGAAACAAGAAACTTGTTTTAAAAGGATGACTATTAGACTAAATACTATAAGCCATCTCATGCAGTCAGAGGCAATAAAGGTCTTTATTGTTAAATTTAAGAAGATAGGCCTCCGACTGTATGAGATTGCTTATAGTATTCAGTCTAATAGTCATCCTTTTAAAACAAGTTTCTTGTTACCATCTTTTTTAATCAAAGTTCACTTTTTAAATAGTCGGGTTTTTTGATTTTGTTAATTATTTGTTTAATTTCACAGTTTTTAGTTAATATAATTATTTTTGACGTTTATGAGACCTATTTATTAAGCCCTTTAATTGGATACCACCCCACTCAATAGGTTTTGAGAAACAAAACATTTTTTGAAGACACATACATGGTGCCAAAAATCGGTCATTTTTTTTCATTACTCAATACTCAATCTATATTGCATTCCATATGTTTGTTTGTTAATTTTGATATACCCAGTGTCACTCTCACAATTAAGACGAATCTAACGGCACCTCTCGAGCTGAAATCGATCAAGCCGTTTAGGCTACAGAGCCTGCCAAAGAAATATACATACATACATACACTCTAAAACATAAACCTTCTGGCGCAGTCGGGTAAAAATTTTGCAAAGCTCCGCATCTGCCTCCACAATTATAGTGTCTACGAAAGCTACGCGGGACTACGCTTTCGTAGGCGTCCGCTACGGTTGCTACGAGTCCGAGTTACGCGAGACGTGTAGTTTATTGAGCTTACTTCGACTGTTATTTAATCATGTAGGACTTTATACGACCAACAAGAAATGTCTGGAAACACAAAGGTAATACCAAAAAAAAAAAATACAAAACTCTACAAAGTGGAAAAGTAACTTTAATTTCGGAAGTCGGTGTCTTTGGTTTTGTATTTTAGTTTTTTTGCCACCGACTTCCCAAATTAAAGTTATTTTTCACTATGTAGCGATTTTTGGAAGGCTGTTGTTTTCACTTACTAAGTAAATAACAGTGACAGGAATTTATGACAACATCATCATACACTAAGTGGAAAAAATACGTATTATTGAAGCTAACTCTAAAACCACTAATCAGAACTTGATCAATTTTATATGGTACACGCGGCTACACATCAAGCTATACATTTCCAGTATAAGCTGATCTCGCATTGTATAGGATTTCCCTACAGTGTGAGATCAGCGTAAACTGGAAATGTATAGCTTGATGTTTAGCCGTGTGTACCACTCTATAAAGTATATTACCCTTATATACAAAATAAGATTTTTTCAAATCGGTGTCTGAATAACGGAGTTTTGAGGTAACAATCATAAAAATAAAGATAAAACAACCAAATAACTCCTTCTTTTTTGAAGTTTGTGAAAATTTGTAAATAATGTATACCCCATTTATTATAGCTTTAGAAAAAAGAGGCTCGTAGAAGCAGGAGTGCAAAACATTTTATTTCAAAGTTAAGTTCTAACTTTTTTAGGCAGATTTCAGACGATTTTAAACGAAGTAAAAGTATTTTTTATTTTAAATAATGTTCTATATAAAATAACATCTTCATCACACATTACAAACCAACAACAAAACGTATGAATGAAACAAACAATCACATGATGATTTAAATCTAATTAAGATTTTAAAGATTTTTTTTAAAAATACATACTTTATTTTAAATAACAACTTACGACCCACAATACGTTGGTAAAACTTCGTCGTCATCAGGTAATTTAGTAACTCGGTGTTGTTCACTCCTGCTTCTTTTAGGTTTTTAGTATTGACACTTTATTTTTTTTTTGGCATTAATCGTAACTGCAACACGTTTATTGTAATTTTGTTACGAAGTGTACCTTAAAAAAACCTTTTTTAAATTCTGTCTAATGCTATAATGGAGTATAGGTATCTATTAACACATTACTTGCTTAAATATAGATGTACGAAGTCAACACACTGGTAAAGCGTTTTGTTAAATAGGATTTACACTAAATTTAAAATACCTACGACAAAAACCGTGAAGAAAAAATCTGTACTCATTGTTCGTAGAAAATCGCTAAAACAGCTATACGAACCTCTACGTAGTGTCTACACGAGGGTAGACACTAAGACACAAATTGCAGCGCAAGTGTCTTACACCGACCGCAATTTATGTCGCCAGCGGACATTTAGAGTACGACACTAATGGGGAACACTGGCTGCAATTCGTAACTCTCTGCTCCTTCTACGAGAAATGAAAGATTTATCACGAAGTATACGCAGCAGACAGGGTACTATCTGGAATCGTCTCGTGGGCTTGTGGCACATCAGCTTATTTATTAATTGAATCTCGAACAGAGGCTACACAATGAGGTTTTTAATGAATGTTCAAGCCACCAGTTGGCGCCACTTTGACAAGAGGTCTTTCAGTTCGACAATGAAGTTAAGATATTTTATGTCATTCGTTTCATCTTTCATTCACCATTCAGTCCGTAAGCGCTTTGACACTTTTGATAGGTGCCCGGACCTGATGTCTCAGTGCTGCCACCTAGTGAACGTCATTTCAGAAAACCTTCATCAAATGCATGTTTACAAAAACAGGGAAAAATATCTACTAGTGTGCGCTTACAATTATTCACTTCCTTTATATCATCTCTAGCTGTATTAATACGTGAAGCAAATACATTCTACCCCTTTTTACGAAAATTACGCGGACGGAGAAGTGTTAAATTGGGCACAGTTACAGTTTATATGGAAAAGGCGGACAGAAAGCTAATATTTTATTTATTAAATTAATTAAATGTATTTATAATGCATTAATATTATTAATGCATTATAAATACATTTAATTAATTATAAAAAAACATGGCGAATTGCGACTGATAAGCGACCACTAGTTCACGTTTAATCTACAATAAGGTACAGTAAGTTCGAAAAACATAGATAGGAAAATAAAATGAATACAATACAGTAACGTTACAAATTAACAAAAATAATGGGTAGGTAAGCATAAAAGCTCTCGCAGACAGGCGGACGCGATGCTGGTAGAACCATTTCCATTGGACAAGGGTTGCTCGTGAGCGAGCGAGAGAGCTAGCTCTTTTCGATTGACGTCGCCCTCGCTCGCTAAATAGCTCACTAGCTCAGTTAGCTCACTCAGACTCACTAGCTCAGTACTTCAGCGAGACACCGACGACCAACTGAATTCACCGGCCGAACGGCTTATTCGGCTCCCTTCGGAATACTTCAGATCACATCATTCGTTCTTCCAACAATAGCTCTCCGGCACAAATACGTCATTGTAAACTTATCATATGACATTTTTCTACAAGTATTTCCCCACAACACAATACCATACGACGTTACACTATAAAAATAGCTAAATTACACTAAACGGGCTGTCTCTATGTCTTTTAAATTACGATTTTTTGCTAACAGCATAGGCTGCAGAGCTTAGCTTGCTCGGCGATTAGTCAGAAGCCCGAACGTCTAACAACCAGTCTTTGCCAAGATGTATCGTGTAACCTAGCAACTGGGTTGTGGAGGTCAGAGCAGTTGCTCCATGTAAATACTGGTATTCAGTTATGTCCGGTTCGACTGGAAGTTGACCCCAAAATAGTTGGGAAAAGGCTGGGGATTGATTGAACATAAAAATACATCCTGTACACAAATACATAAATTCAGGCACTTTTTCCATAGGCGTACGCAGAAAATATAGAACGCCACATGGTACGAACATTACGATCCTTTCATCCTTCTTTTTTTTGTGCTTAGTACCTATACTTTCATTGAAATAAAAAAACACTCCTTGTAAGGCGTAAAGATGTGTGTTTTTTTTTGTTTTTCTCCGTGCTTTGTTGGTTGCAGACTCTCAGTTCACATAGAACGTTCTATTAGTAGCTTTTCATGCAGTTCAGCATCTAAAAAGACTAAAATGAAACAGCCAAGTTGCAATTTTCGTTCAAGAAACCTCTTTTATTTCATTTCCGGTAAATTCGTTTCGCCATTACCTCTTGAGTTTTATCTTTGCATCGAGATAGCAACGCGAACGCAAAAACGGGTCGCAATTACTCTGAAAAATCACGTTCCATGTCGAAACTGAAATGGGCCAGGAGATGTACTGCCAGTGTTTTGTAAAGACTTGCCCTTACTCATTGTACTAGGTTATGGGCGAAAGCATTAATAATAATCATACCTTTGTGTGTTTACATTTTGTAGATCAAAGGACCACGATTAGATTAGCGGTTTGAAAAGTTTTGATTTTGTTTTGAAGAATTATAATTAAGTATTATTGTTTCTAGAAGACTTTTTTGAATTTAGGTTTCTTATAAAACTGTATTTTTATCAAATGTTGGTATCCAAGGTAAATCAATAGGTACCATCTCGACAGTTTAACGATATAATTATTTAAGTATGTAACTACCCAAAATTAGTTCCGTAAGGAACTAATTTTGGGTAGTTACGTTAAGATAATTTGAAGTAATAAGGCTTTGGAGGTGTATAGTAGGAGCGGTTGTCGCGAGTCCCGGGGCGACGGGAGCCGGGGATGCGTCGTAGAGTACGCGTAACCACCAACAAGGTGGATACAGAAGTTCTGCTTCCAAAATGGAGTTATAGGAAGGACACTGAAGGAAAATCATTACTCGAGAGACCAATGGGACACTTTAATGACCACTTTTGCAACATATTGCGCGTATTTCTTGCTTGCTTTGGAAACTCAGGGAAATGAGAGTATGTTATCAGATTTTGTGGCAAATGGAGTTCCTGAAGTTCTCTTTTCAGTGGAAGCGGTGTGGTGTGCGAGGCGCGAGGCGGCGCGGCGCAGTGCGGCGCTATCGAGCGGGTCCGCGGGGGGCGCGGGGGCGCGGGCGCGCGGGCCGGAGCGCGGGGCGGGCCGGTGCACGCGGCAGTGTGCGCTGAGCCCCCGGTAGCGCGGCATGGGTGGCGCGCTGCTGCTAGCGCTGCTGGCGGCGGCGCGGGCCAGCGAGCCCAATGCCACCGAACTCAGCCCCTCGCCGCCAGCTGAAGAAGAGAAAACCCCGCTGTTCCCCATCGACCTGTTCAACGAGGAGCAGCGGCGGTCCGGCGCCGTGCTGCTGCACATCGTGGGCATGGGCTACATGTTCGTGGCCCTCGCCATCGTGTGCGACGAGTTCTTCGTGCCGGCGCTGGACGTCATCATCGAGCGCCTGGCCATCCGGGACGACGTGGCCGGCGCCACCTTCATGGCGGCGGGGGGCTCGGCACCCGAGCTGTTCACCTCCATCATCGGCGTCTTCGTCTCGTTTGACGACGTCGGCATCGGGACGATCGTGGGCTCGGCCGTCTTCAACATTCTATTCGTGATCGGTGCGTGCGCGCTGTTCTCTAGAACGACTTTGACACTAACTTGGTGGCCCCTGTTCCGCGACTGCTCCTTTTACTCTGTGAGCCTTCTCGTGTTGATATACTGTTTCCGGGACAGCGAGATATACTGGCAGGAGGCGTTGGTGCTGTTCTCGCTGTATGGCGCGTACGTGATGTTCATGAGGTGGAACCAGCCGGTAGAGCGAGCGCTGAAGAAGCTCATCTACAAGAACAAGGTGACACGAGTGCGGAGTACTGATCAGCTGATGCCAACGGTGAGCTCGCCCGCACACACCCAAGCATGCATGTTGCAGTTTGGCGCAGATTTGGCAGGCTTTCAACTTTCCTCTATGCCAAATTCCTCTAATCTTTTCATCATCTAGAAACCAAAGACGTCGATTCCGATACGATGGTGCACATAAAGTAACACTTTTCATTCAGAAATCCGTAGAAAATGAGAAAAGAATGTATTGCGTTGTCACCAAATCTGCGCCAAAATTTAGAGTATCGACATTTAATAGAGGCTGTGATGTGTTGAACCTTCTAAACGTTAGATGAAAGACCTTCACCTATTCCTAATCGCCTTAATAGTGCATTAAAATAAGACTTCGATAAGAAAATGCGGTAAATAAAGTATCATCCCGTCAGGAATACGCTTCCCTTATGTATGAAAATGTAGTGAAAATTAGGGAATTTCTAACATTTGACCTCAATAGGAACTAATCATTCCTTAGTATCGTTAATATCTAACTACATTGTGTTTCTATACTAGTCTGTTATCGTGATCGCGTTAATGTTACGCGCGGTATACCTACGAGCACTTTGTTTCTCATGTTGGTCCTGAGAGTCCTAATACTCGTTTTCGTATGAAAGGACCAATTTGTATACAATAAAAACTACCAGCAAACCAGCAATTATTTTCGTAAATTAACGTAAAATGCCTATTGCGCCTACCCGCCATTATTAGTGCTGTTCGAAATTCGAACAGTCGATTTCGATATTTGAAAACTTGAATTCCATTCGTCTATTGATTTGGCGGATTTAGGTACTTTCTACGGATTGCGCGGCGTACAACCGAACAAACCTTTGAAGTATTTCTATTTATTATAGGTATGTAGTAAAATCAAAGCGCCTACGGAAAATCTCAATAAAATTCTTTACATATCGAGACCGTCGGAATTTTAATTTCGTTTTGTTCTCGCTCTTGTTCTCAGGGAAGCAAAATTCAATTTTGGAACGAATGTGATTATTTAGAATCCAGTTTGAGTATCGATTTTTCTGGATATATTTTTATTTTAGGCGATGTTAAAATATTATTCCAACAATAATCAACGCCGCTTCAACGATAGTATTTATCGTTATCGGAGCGTTATTTATTAGTAAAAGTTAATTAGCTATTATTATTGTTGTTGGTAATGAGATTATTAATCGATTTTCAGTAGAACTTACCTACTATATGTAATAAAACTTTTCTGCGCGTACATAAAAGTTACATTACCATAAACAAAGTTACTCTGTTACACGAAACAGACAAAACACGCATATAGGTAATTTCTGCAAAGTAATAAAGCAGGTCATGTATAAGGCTGAAAACAGAGATGTCAGTGCCATTTTAAGTCATAAAACGAAGCGAATGTTTTTTTTTTTAATATACCTCTGAGTACCTACTTCATGACAAAGTTTTATTCTAAAGTTTTTTTTTTTAGCTCAGAAACAAATGACATTTCAAGTCTTTTGTGATTGCTTTTTAGTCAATGAGTTTGACATTACAGCTGTCAAATTAGCATCTGGGTTTAAAAAACGAACTTGAGTAACATTATTTATTATCAAACAAGGTATTTCAATCCGTACCGTAATTCCGTACGCAAAATACGCGCTTTGGCATGGACTTGCGGACGCCAGCCCGTATTACTACTTATTAAAAATATGCATGTTTATATGTTTGGATGTGTATTACGCTATCAAGCAAAATGGCTGAACTGATTTGGGTGAAATTTAGCACACAGATAAATGATAACCTGAATATTATGTATGGAATACTTTTTATCTTGGTATTACGTTTCCATGGGATTATCTTCGACCACCATGTGGGCGAAGCCGCTGCTGGCAAAAATCAGTTCGTTATTATGTACAAAAAAAGCCACCGAAAAGAAAGATACACTGCTATCTGAATTATGAAGCTGGTAGAAGCTATACTTACTAGAATTTTTCCATTTTACCAGCCTTTTTTTTTTTGGTTTGGAAATCATCAAATAACTTCTCCCGCTCTGGTTGGAGCGGGAGGGCGTGTCAGACTTTTACTGACTAAAACCCACCCGTGTTCCCTCAGTTGCCTGTGTGCCAGGGGCCGCGGTATCTCTTTCGTGAAGTGAAGCTGCAGGGAAATCTAGTCTTAATTATGCTTTTGTGTAATAATAATATGTCAAGATCAGTGCCTAATAGCGGTACAGCCTTGGGGTTGAAAAACCTGTAGAAAACGATCTATGTCTGCATTTCTCGTTTTACCTCTGAACAAGCATAAGATAATTATACCTATATCATCACTTTATTAAAACATAAAAATACTTTGCAAATTGTGTTATCATAGTCAAACAGATCGTGATGAAATTCTACCGAGTTTATAAAATATGGAAATGAATACAATAGTTATAATTGACGTGGCTCTGAATTGAAATAGTAAATTCTGTCTGGTTTTTAATTGGATGTTTGAGGTTTTCGGTTATTGCAATGTTAATATAAATGCATTAACAAAATTATTAATTGCTGTAAATGCTTAATGGTGGGTATTGAATAAATTATTATTGTTAATTGATGAATTACTACCGTTTTCGTCATCAAATTAATAGCTATACGAATACAATGGACGATTAACTTGACCCATTACGATTTTACATTATCAAGCTCTCAGTGACAGCTCAACTGGATTTTCTTAAGATCGGCTTATGAAATAATTACCACTATGATCCCAAAATATCAGTACCTACGCACAACGGGTAGCAGGTCTTCTCTGCAAACATCAACGTTGTTTAAAAATATTTAACATGTCTGCCTTCAAAGCAAGAGTGAACAGGCATCTTCTGGACACGCTCGTTCTATCATAGACATCATCCATCCATCTGGCGTGATCGAGGGCAACACCAGGCCCATTCAGCAATAAAAAATTTTTAGAAAAATGGAAAAAAAAGAAAAAAAAACGTTTTTGCAGTTAGCAGAACTAAAAAATATAAAAAGCGTGGGGTGCTTTTTGAGGTATTTTTATAATCACTTAATGTCAAGCACCCCACGCTATTTAATTGAATTAAATTATTTTCTCCTTTTTAGTTTAGTTTTTAAAGCGTGTTTTTTAGTTTTTTAAACTATGATTTATTTTATATTTTTTAATTCTGCTAACTACAAAAACGTGTTTTTTTTCCTTTTTTTCCATTTTTCTCAATTTTTTTTTTAAATTATTGAATTGTCATCGGTCCTCGATAAGTTTACAAAGTTTCAATGAAATCTGACCGTTTAAAGTGGGTCAAAATAGCGTCCAAAGGAGTCGGTTACAAACAAACAATCATACAAGTGAAGCTAATATAAAGCGTGTAAAAAAAACCTAGAATAGGAACTCAAGAAATTCATGAAACCATTCGAATTCTTCCAAAATGAAGCGTAATCCATTGCAGGCTTTAGTAAAGCCAGTTGAACAACCAGGACGAAAGTAAAGACTTAAAAACACGAGATCTTTTCTATCTGAACAAATAACTTCTCTTCACTCAACTTCAAACAAAGGCAATGACAACGTTCATCAAGACTTTCACAATGATATTTGCGAAGTAAAAACCTATCTAGAAGTTTATAACGAAACAAAAGCTATGGAAAGCACGCGAAGTGAACAGATTTTATGAAAAATGTTTTTTGTACTTCGACTCGAACTGCGCTTAAATATACTAATATTATAAAGAGAGAGAGCGAATTTTGTGCGGTTGTGTATATGTGAAGGGTAATCTCCGCAACCAAAGCTCCTATTTGAATAGAATAGAATAGAATAAGTCTTTATTTGCTTAGAATGTAGGTACATAAAAATAAGTTGTTAAATTAAATATTAGGATCCATGTACATTCTGCCTTAATGTAGCGTAAGAATTATTTCACCATTTGGTAGGTACCTACATTATTCCAGATAGAAATAGGCTAAACATATTGGATTATATTATAGAGCAGCGGTGGCCCAGTGGTAACTGACGCGGCTTACGAGACGTAGGTCGTAGGTTCGAACCCAGAGCAGGCACTTTACTTTGTGTAAAATATTTCATCACCATTGCTCTCAAAACGGTGAAGGAAAACATCGTGAGGAAACCGGTTATGTCCTAGAACCAAAAATTCCAAGATATGTGATATCTACCAACCCGCACTGGGCCCGCGTGGTGGATTACGGCCCTCTCCTTCTCACAGAGAAGAGGCCTGTGACCCAGCAGTAGGAACGTTATAGACTGATTATGAAACATATACATACCCACATACATAAACTCACGCATTCTTTCCATGGGGTAGGAAGAAACTACAGGACGCCACTTGCTACGATCCTGACATACCTACTCCTTTTGCCTCGTTTACGTTCATACATCTGTGGCCCTAGTGTGAGTTTTATCTAACCAGCTCGATCAATGGGCACGCCACGATTGCAGCGGAAAGTCCCTTCTTTGAGGAGTGGATTGAGAGGCGGCACAGACACGGTTGTTTCGGGAGGTTCCTGTTTCGTATAAGGCAGGAGGAAACGCCCGGGTGTTTCCACTGCGAAGATCACCCTGAGGATACGGTGGAGGTCTGCCCGGCTTGGGTGGAGCACCGCCGTGTCCTCGTGGAGGCGATCGGCGGCGGCAATCTCTCGCGTCCGGCCCTGGTCCAGGCCATGTTACGGAGCGAGAGTGCATGGGTAGCCGTCGCTTCCTTCTGCGTAGCAGTGATGCTCGCGAAGAGGGAGGCGACGCATGTGAGGGAGAGACAGTATATGCGCCGTCACGGCCCTAGCCTCAGCAGGAGACGCCTTGGGCGTCGGGAATACCAAGATGATTTCCGGTCACCGTAGGCGCGACGGCGAGTAATGGGTAGCTCGCTGTCCGGTAAGGACCAAGCTCGGGTCGATGGCTCGTTGTGTCCCACGCGCGCAAAGAGATTTCAGCACCAACTGATGGGGCCCGCAAGGGCCGATGCTTACCAGGGGTGCGGGTGGTTCGAAAGAGATACCGCGGCCCCTGGCACACAGGCAACTGAGGGAACACGGGTGGGTTTTAGTCAGTAAAAGTCTGACACGCCCTCCTGCTCCACCCAGAGCGGGAGAAGTTATTTGATGATTTCCCATCCTCAAAAATTAAAAAAAAAACTTCTCGAGCAAACGCATCGAGCGCGTTCGGCGCTCTGATTGGTCCGTCACCAATCCAGAGCCATTCGGAACGCCAAACGCGCTCGATGCGTTTGATCGAGATAGTTAAATGAAACTCACACTAAGGCCTCAGCACACTAATTGCGTAACGCATTATTAATCAGAATCTGAATCATTTTGAAACTTATTGCTAATCCATTCTTTCATATGTTTGAAAAAATTGTCAACGTAAACAGCGCCATGAATGTTGTGAAACTGTCAAAATGAAAGCGATTCATACTGATTGTGTGTTACGTAACTACCCCTCTGGTCATACATGCACCGCATAATACTAATTAAATACTATCTTGAATTCATGTAAGCCTAGTAGGTACCTACTTTATTTGAGGTTACAGCTCAGAACATGTACACAGCGTGTCGCGAACAGTAAAAATAGTCTTCATCTGCAAATTGCACTCGTGCGAAGTCGGGGCGGGTCGCTAGTTTTCTCATAAAATACTTCCAAGACACGAACGCAGAGATTTATATTTATTTTGTAGCTCTTTTACTTAAGGAACACCCAGTCGATAAAGGAAACAAGTTTACGGCTTGAGGGAGCACGGGCTTTGCTCCATAAGTCTATACAGTCTCTACTTCATTTGCTTTGAGGCGTAGATAGACGTAGAACTTTTGTTTTGATTCTTTGGATTTCTCAGATAGAGATGTAGGCCTTGCACGATGGCCCGAAGGAAGCGTAACGTAAATTCGAACGATTTTCATATCGGAAATATTCATAACATAATCGGCCTATAATATTCCCACTGCTGGGACACAGGCACCCTCTCCGTGAGAGGGATTGGGCCGTAATCCACCACGCGGGTCCAGTGCGGGTTGGTAGATGTCACATGTCTTCGAATTTTTGGTTCTAGGATGTGCTGGTTTCCTCACGATGTTTTCTTTCCCAATGTTTAAGAGCAGTGGTAATATAGTATATTTAGTACGTTTGTAATTACGAGAATTGGCCATCAGAAGGCCAATTCTCGTAATTAAAAACGTTCACAATCTAGTCGCAGTCTCATCTCAGCGACAATCAAATGTCAAAAATGTATGAAAAATCGAGGTATTTTTGACACATTGACACTGAGATCAGATTGTGAACGTTCTTAAAATTACGAGAATTGCCCCTCTGATGGTACTGCCTTTGACGCGTGCCGCTCGTGTGTATTATTTGTATGAACACAACACAACACGTTTCAAGTCCTGCGTTCGGTTCTACGGCGTCTGATTCCTTTCAAATCAGCCGAAAGCTGTCTGTAAGCTGAAAATATGTCCTTATGTAATGGCCCTTAAAGGCCAAGGCATAATATCGCGGCCGGATGTCATTACGCACTAGATTTTCAACTCTCTGTATTGAACCGAGCATTGAGAATACAACAAAGTGCATACCAACGCGTCGAAAAAACACACTGTTCGATTCTCAACTCTCGGCTCTAAGCAGTGTGTTGAATCTCCAGTGTACGAAAAATCCGTACGAAGTGGGCTCAACCTGCTTACTTTACATTAACCTAACATAGGTAGGTGTTAACACGTAACATCAAAATTTCGCTCACGTTTATACTATTTGCTTACTTTTAGGATAGATACTCACATGCAAAATATATGTGCGTAAGAGCAAATATTATGAAGCCGCGCCCGCCTTGGGTACCCACCCCTCCTTGCAAATGCTTAGGGCTGTATTAAATAAATTTACTGTGCTACTTTTCTTACTCTTAAACCTATCAAGAACTTGGTAAAAAGACAGCTTGCCGTCTACACCAGTAATAGAAAACTGCAGGTCATATCCAATTACTGCAAAGAAAACATTCTCTATTACTAGTCCTAGTCCAATCAAGTTGTGACCTAAAATAATTTTTGCCGTAAAAAAAAAAAAAAACTTGGCAACACTAGCATTACGCAAGGGTGGCGTGCTAAGTTCACGTGTGTCGTCGATTTGATTTCAAACGATTACGTATATTTTTATGTTAACGTTTGCGTTTTGACGGCCATGCTCGCGTTTATGCGTTATGATGACACGCGAATTAGGTTACAGGGTTATAAGTTTGCGCAGTAGTGAGGGGCACTATATAGTGAGGGGAAATTAGTCGATTTTTTTGACGTTTCTGGTGCAACGGAAATTGAGTAGTTTGGAGGGTTGTTTGGTTTTTAATAAGGTGGTTTTCGCCTTTATGGTGGAGTTTTTAACTGTAGCGCAACACCACATTATTATTATTGTTTTGTTTGTGATTGCTTTTAAATGGATTTGGATGAAAGATGATCATCAGTGTATCATCTTTCATCCAAATCCGTTTAGCCGTATTTGCGTGTTTGAGTAGCAAACATCCAGACATGCAAACTTTCCCATTTATAATATTAGTAGAAAGTAGGATTTGAAAAGTTTTTTTTTTTAAATAAAAATATGGTCAGGTAAATAATTTCCCTAAAAAAATGGCATCACATTTTTTTCTTCATGAATAAGTTAGCTAAAAAGAAATCCCAGTTTAGAATCCTAAAAAGCCATAAAGCTCTTAAATCCTCAAAGAAATTCATCAAAAAGCATTATTTTTACACAACCTTCCTGCTTCGAAAGCTGCCTTTTTCTTGCACCGTAAGTGGAAAGCTGTGTAAAAGCCCGACTGTGTAATAACTAGTTCTGCCTGCATCTTCGTATTTCCTGAACGAATTACTGAAAGTGGAAATTTAAAAAAATCCTACAGTCTGTGACTGTTTCATAAGGTTGAAAATGATTTTGACTTTATTTACTGGTTGAAATTAGTTCACTTTTAGTTGGGACAAAAGAATATCAGTATCAATATAATATATAGAGTATCTAAATATTGTATGTATCTAGTGTTATGTAAAAGTAAATTTAATAAATAATGTTTGTTTTAAAATGCCTCCACAGTTCAATTAAAAACTTTTAAATATAACATTTTCTTGAAATTTCAGTAAATTTCATTATTGCAAGTGAGCCTTATGAAGCACGTTGTAATAGTTTTAACTTTCTGAATACTTTCATTTTCGATGCAAACTTTAATATAAAACTGCTTTTATTAACTAACAAAATTATTACTAAAGTTAAAAATAACCCAAACAGAAGAATCAACATCTGTACTGAATCTATTCGAGCCAAAATACGGGCTACGAAACACTGCTACGAAGGTACGTCAATACTACTACGGGCCTACGCTCGTAGCACTCGTAGATAGCTCTACGATAATAGCTACGCCGGCGTAGCTGCTATTAAAAATGATGCATTGTATTGTCGGCAACCAAATGGATGAAGGTTTTAAGGTTCCGCACCTTTTGTTTTCTTTGTTTGAGGCTTTTCTTCTTTGTTTTAGGCAAAAGTTTGAGATTTAGTAACTGTGTTGGCAATGCGATACAGTAGGGAGAACTTTTGCAGATATTTATTTCATTTATATCGAATATTCGGAAATAAACTCGCTGATTTTGTTCCAGTACAAAAGTCGGTCTTGCTAGTTTCTAGAATTAAAGTTATAGCCGCTGTGTTTTAACGAATCTTTGCTTTGACAGCAAATTCAAAGATTCAAATTCATTTATTTGCCAAAAAATAGGTATACAATGTTTGATCTTAAAACTATAATGGCCCCTTTACATTATACCATTGAAAATGGTGTGCAAATATTTAATTTAATGTATTACTACAATTAAATAAAAAAGACAGCAAATACAACTCATGTTTTAGGATTTATAAGGAAAAGAAAAATACCTAATTGATGTCAAAGTTATACCTACGAGTATGTCAGTTCAAGAGACATAGTAGCATATTATTTCTATTTACTAATCAGCAGTGATAGGAATAGGTAGTGCCTATTTGCCTAAACTTCGAAGAACAGAGACAAGAAACGGAGACTTCCTTAGGACTAAATTTTTTCCGAGACATCTGTCCCGAAATTTCGAGACAACACATAAATACATTTAAAAAAAATGTTATTTGGAATAAGTAATTCGTCTATATTTACCTAAAGTTTGCGACTAGATATATCATAATAAAATAATAACATACACAGTCGTTACAACCATAAAATTTTCTGAATTTTTTTTTCTATTGTTTTTGTATCCCATGGGAACTATACTTTTTTTTAATAGGAGTAGCATATGTGCTATTCCACACCTTAATCTATATCACTACCAAAATCAGCATTTTCAGTGGAATTGAGTAATGGACATCCATACAAACTATCACATTTATAGACAAACTTTAGATAAATATAGACGAATTACTTATTCCAAATAACACATTTTTTTTTAATGTATTTAAGTGTTGTCTCGAAATTTCGAGACAGATGTGCCGGAAATAATTTAGTCCTAAGGAAGTCTCCGTTTCTTGTCTCTGTTCTTCGAAGTTTAGGCTAATAGGCACTACCTATTGCTATCACTGCTAATCAGGCTATGCAATAAAGGAATCAACACAGTTTTTATAACGAATTAATCTCTTAACAAACTATTCATAAACAATTATAAACTACATTAAACTTTACTCAACCATCACCTGTTTTTCAGCTTTTTAATCATGTTGATTATTTAGAAATGGATTTTATAAATATCAACTCAGCCTATCGCAGTCCACTGCTGGACATAGGCCTCTCCCAGGCTGCGCCACAACACTCTATCCTCCGCCTTCCGCAACCAGTTTGTCCCAGCCAACTTTTTAAGGTCGTTGGTCCATCGGCATCGTTGACAGCACAGTTGGCGCAGTGGTTAAGCGATTGACTGCTGCGCTACGTGTCGCGGGTTCGATTCCCGCACAGAATAAATATTTGTATGACCTACAAGTAGTTGTTCCGGGTCTGGCTGTTTGTGTATGTGCGTTTAAATGTTCGTAAACGCACCCACAATACAGGAGAAATTCCTAGAGTGGGGCACCGTTTAAAAAAAAACACATTGTGCTTTTTTTTTATCTAGCGGGAGGCATCCCAGCGTCCAGCGGCGTTTTATAAGTATACATATTAAAAATGTTCTAAAAACAATCATTCGTAGCGTTTGTCCTGAGATTGAGGGCACAAAACAGACTCTTTTTTTTTTTTGGCTGGGAAATTATCAAATAACTTCTCCCGCTCTGGGTGGAGCAGGAGGGCGTGTCAGACTTTTACTGACTAAAACCCACTCGTGTTCCCTCAGTTGCCTGTGTGCCAGGGGCGACGGTATCTCTTTCGAACAACCCGCACCCCTGGCAGGTATCGGCCCTTGCGGACCCCACTAGTCCGGCGCACCAGGACACATGGCACGCCGTGACCACCCCAGGAACCAAGTAGCACAAGGGCCCTAGACTACCCTGGCACCCTTGGTCCCTCTGCGACGGGTCAGCGCAGTGGCCCCGCCGCCTACCACTTCTCGGCCGCAGGGGATAGGAAGAGCGGCCAACGCTATACCGACACTCCTCTTCCTCTGCGGCCCCACCGCGAACTCGTAAACGTACTCTAACATAGATGTATGGTTAGAAAAAGGCTACACATTTTGTATTGATGCATGTCTACAAGCTAAGTGCATTGTTTTGTCACTTCGTTGCCATTAAAATTAACAGAACAAAAACTTTACCATCCTTGTTGAGCAGTCGGGTAAAAAGCTGTCCCCAACATAGTTGAAAATAGACAAGGCAGATAGACATATTAAAAGTATATTTAAAACAATAATTTGGACCGGCCCATCTCAGATTAAGGGGCAGCACACAGACTTAAGTGTCGTTTACTTAATCCGGCTCCGTTCTAATGTATTCCAGGCTACAGACGGAGTTTTAAAACTTCATTTAACTTCATGTAATTAAATATGATTTGAAGGCCTTAATGAAGTTGCTCAGAATTTGATGGCTGTGCGGCGAATAAATTATAAGTAAAGTTTTGAGTATAGATGTGAATAGCTATACGATTAAGGGAAGATTAAAGAAGCTATGGATGAATTGTTTGAATGCTAATACGGTAAGAAAGGAGGTATGAGCCTTTTTTAAACCTAATTAAGACGGCACGGTTGACATCTGTCGGGCATGCCACCGTCCGGGAGAATCAATCAGACACATAATCTCCGGGTGTTCTCGTCTAGCTAACGAAGAGTATTTGCAAAGACACAACCTTGTAGCCAGGATTATCCACCAGCAATTATATATCAACAGGATTTCAAAAAAAAGAGAGAAACGCCTCCGACCAGCTTCCAAAAAAAAATCCATTCTCGTTCTTGTATTAAACAGTGAAATTATTTAACATAAACAGGAAAAGTTTTTATTCAGTGCGCTAACTGTAACCATGAATTCAGCATATCATTCTAGATCCCCCCAGCGAAGAAACCTTCCGTCGGTTATACAAAAAAAATCAGCTGTTCCATACAATTTTACCGCGTAGGTATATAAAAAAAATCTGCTGTTTCATAGAAAAGTGGCGGTCAAAATGTATGGAACAGCTGTTTTTTTTTTTGTATTACATTTTGCGCATTGAATAAAAACATTTCCTGTATACACAAAAAAAAAGTGTTTGTTTGTAATGTCAAAATAACAGGTATTTTTCTAAATGCGTATATGAAAGTAAAATACAGTAGGTACTTAAAACAAGAAACATTTTTTTTTGTAAAGGTGTCTGTTTGCTTTGGCTTAACTGTGAAACGGCACGACCGATATTTACGAAACTTTCACTGGCAGACAGCTGTTATTATAAGAAGTAGGTAACATTGTGCTACTTTTTGTCCAGTAGCATTTTCCCGTGGGATAATTTTCGACGTCCACTTGGACAAAGCCGCGGGTACAGCAGTAGCTAGTAAGAAATAAAGACAGAAATAGTAATTATTGGGAATCGCACATAATACATATATTATGCTGATCGCCTAGGATCCCCAAAAGTTAGGCTGCGGCATTTATTTTTCTCAATTTTCACCACTTTAAGACACGTTATCATATTTTTTCTTCATAAAATATTATCTATAAAACATAATACGATAATAATAGCCATTGATAACCCTACTTCAACATTCATTGATTGCCCACTAAGTATACATTGACCTTCAATGGACTCACGGAGCAATGTACGCTAAAGTCATTATAATGGTCATCACTACATAAAGTATTACTGGTTCATGGTCAATCGGACAGGTGGCTTCACTATCGTTCACACAGACATGCACAATCCAAGTAAACACGTACAGTTAGACCAGAAAAGGTATGCGCTTCGGTAATCTTCGTGTTTCCGAGTAAGCACGATCGTCGTGACACAGAGTCACCCTCAGAGGCAACGTTTCTATTAAGTTTTCTCTCTCAAGTTACCCAAGTAGCCATCATTAACTGTCTCTCAAAAGTTATGAAGTTTTTTGAAAATTCAGTCAAATTGTTTTGAGTTGACGTATTATACAGGTTGAAATTGAAAACATGCGACAAACCGAAATGGGAGATTGTACTCATCATTATGAACAACTTTTACTAAGGGACCAATGATGCAATCGCGAAAAAAAAAACATCTGTTCCCTACATTTATGTTCGCATAACTCGTCAAAATGTAGGGAACAGCTGTTCTTTTTTTTGCGATTGCATCTTTGGTCCCTCAGTAAAAGTTGTTCATAATGATGAGTACAATCTCCCATTACGGTTTGTCGCATGTTTTCAATTTCACCCAGTATAGATCTAGAGCATAGGTTGCTCTGCGGTATCGGCCCTGACTACGAGTTGTAGGTAGTGAGTTTAACCCCAGGCAGGCAATTTTACTTAGTGTATTTAATTTCATCAGCACTGCTCTCAAAAACGGTGAAAGAAAACATCATGAGGAACTAAGCATGTCCGAAATCCAGAAACTCAAAGACATCTCAATCAATCAATCAATCCCACGTGGTGGATTGTGGCCTGCAGAAGGAACATTAGAGGCTGTTTAAGATGATAATATACAAATAGGAATTTGTAGTCATGGTAACACAAAATAAACAAGTATTGCGCGTTATTTCCGAAGATATCAAGATAATAATACACGAAGCGCATACTTTTATTGGGATATCTGTAGGTACATTTATTATTTATACAACCTCATTCAACCTGTGGGGGTACTTAGACGAGCTTCAGGCGCTTAGGGCTCACTAGAATTTACATCGGTAAATCCTTTAAGAAGGATTTTTTTTATCGGGTACATATCCAAACTGAATCTAAAATCGGAATCATTATTACCCGTAACTGTGTTGACTTCAGATAGACTGTCACTCCATGTGAAATACTGAAATTCATCTGCACAGTCAGCTGTCAGTTTTGTAAAAAGAACTGTATTTCGATTTCTGTTAGGTTCTTATTTCAGAAACATGCTCCATGGTTTAATTACACCGTACCGTAAGGGTCAGTTCACACCGAGACCCGACGCGACGCGACCCTGCGCTCATTTTTAAGATCAAGATACAAAATAGATCTTATTTACTTCAAAATAAGGGATATGGGCTGCACAACATGGTGCATCTAAGCGTTCTTCGACACGCTTTCGCGCTCGTAGGGAAATTATACCTTTTCCTGTTGTAATTAAGTTAGATATTCTGTTGCTATCTTATAAAGTCCGCGCAGCGTCGCGTCTCGGTGAGAATTGACCCTAAGAAACCTTGTTTTGTAATCAAACTGATAGTGACCTTATAGGTGATGTTCTTCAAAAAGGTCAGTAAAGTACTCGCAACCGGCGTGCGTATGAATGTAAACGATGCAAAAGGCGCAAATGATTAAATGAATTTATTTCTGTAAGTAGGTTTGTACAAACACTTTTACACGTCAATCATATTTTTTCAACTAGATGAGGTCGGCGTTGCCTATCCGACTAATCTGAGAAGAAAGTACGACACAAACTCAGAGGTCACAGTCTCTTTTAAAGTCCAGACATAATCTTGGTCAGATCATGTGAAGACCATGTGGATTAGTGTCTGAAATGGTCTTTTGAGGAAAGAACCACACAGATTGAGTAAACCTGTCCAATCAGCGGACGCATTTATGAGTAATCATGCAGCTCAACTCAGAACTTGATGAGCTCAACGATTTGACGAACAATACCAAAGAAAGGACATTTGGGTAGGCCGCATAAATTAGTCAAACTGCCAGACCATGATTAATACTAAATAAGAAAAAAAAAACAAACAAAAACAACATTTAAAAAAACACCCACACAGTCATCACATTCACAATAATTAAAGCAATATAATACTTTACAAAGTAAATATTCATGTCCTTGTTTAAATAAAATTCATCAATGTCAATTACCCCCATGGGAAGAAGACTTCAGTTTGTGTTTAGATGTGTAGTAAAAAGACCCACGTATACTTTGTTGAACACACTTAATTACTCCACAACAGACCAACACACTTGAGCACCTCAAGCAATAATATAAAAGCAATCTTAGCATCGTTCACAAAGCGCGGTCGACTGTCCACGGCCCCACACTGTGCCACTCCGGGCTGGCGACTGGCGAGCTGCCAAAGTGTTCGGAGGCTGCAGTTTCAATAGCCCACGTTATGTGTTTTATGGCTGCATTATTGTATGTTAGGTAAAAGAGGGTAATTAATTTTGGGGCTATTAGATACTTAAATGGGGTGTTCTGGTAGTAGCGTTTGAGTTTAAGGTTTTGTTTGTGTCTGGCAAACAAAAACGTACCGAACCGTAGTGTGGGACGCCCCCCAGATCGGTGGACCGACGATCTTAAAAAGGTGTCTGGGTCAAACTGGATTTGATAGGCGGAGGACAGAGTGTTGTGGCGCACCAAGGTAGGGGCTTATGTCCAGCAGTGGACTGCGATAGGCTGAGTTGAATCAAAATATAAATGGCAGTTTTAGACTGGCTGATGCTAATCTTTTCTAGTGTTCATCGTGGTATACTGAGCATGGGGGTTCTGATTTTTAATAGACTATAAAAAAGGAGGTTGTCAGTTTGTCGGAATATTTTTTAATGTACACATGTTCCTCGACTACGCAAAGACAGCTGTGTGGCAGATGTGGAAAATTCTTTTTTTTTATTTGAATGGGACACTTCTTAAGTGGTTCCATAGTCATCAATCAGGTCAGGATCTGATGATGGGATCCTGAAGAAAGAAAGGGAACTCTTCAAAAGTTTAATGTTTTTTAACCTTCGATTTTTAATATAATTTTTAAAACAATTTTACCTTAGATTTAAACAAAGTAAAATTGGGTATTTCATTACAAAATTTTCAGTAACAGCCCGTACTCCACCGGAGACCAAACTATCATTAGTTTGTCATTCAGTGCTAATCTCGACACTGATTTATGGCTAGTTTTCGCACTGTCACAGATGTCTTGGGTGTAACGGAACACCAGACATTAGGCAAATGTAGGAAGGGACATAATTTGAGGAATCTTTTGTGGGTAATCTAAGCTAAAAGCGTCAAGAAACTTTCCAGTTTAATTTGTTACTGTTGAAATATGTACCTATACTTCATAGGTTTTTTTTTTTTGTTTTTGGGTGGGAAATCATCAAATAACTTCTCCCGCTCTGGGTGGAGCGGGAGGGCGTGTCAGACTTTTACTGACTAAAACCCACCCGTGTTCCCTCAGTTGCCTGTGTGCCAGGGGCCGCGGTATCTCTTTCGAACAACCCGCACCCCTGGCAGGCATCGGTCCTTGCGGACCCCACCTATTGGTGCTGACATCTCTTTGAGGCGCGCGTGGAACACGACGCGCCGTCGACCCGGGCTTGGTCCTTACCGGACAGCGAGCTACCCATTACTCGCCGTCCGCAAGCCCGCGCCTACGGTGGCCGGGAATCAGCCTGGGATTCCCGACGCCCAGGGCTTCTCCCGCGGCGACTACGGCCGTGAGGGCGCATATACTGCCTCTCCCTCACGTGCGCCGCCTCCCTCTTTGCGAGCATTACTGCTTCGCAGAAGGAGGTGACGGCTAACCATTCACTCTCGCTCCGTACCATGGCCTGCACCAGGGCCGGACGCGAGAGATCGCCGCCGCCGATCGCCTCATACTTCATAGGTTAGCTAGGAGCTAGGTAGTTAAATAAAGGTAAACAAATCGTAAAAAGGGTTCAAAACCCTTTTCACGATTTACCAAACTAACTAAACCAAGTAACTTGAACTGAAAAAAAAAAAAAAAATTGGTGTAACATCAAATCATTCATTTAAAAATCAAATCTATTTTTTAATCAAATTTATTTTCGATTTATACCTCTTTTATTCATGTATATTAAACTTTATCATTTATTCTTAAACTACTCTTCCTAGATGCAAATACTTGAGCTCAATTTGTCGGTTAGATTTATATAATAATATAATATTTTGTAACCTGCCTATTATAAAGAGCCCAAATAGACAGGTTCCCTAAACCTTTTAGAAAATAAAACGAATAGCTAAATTTAAAAGTACAACTGTGATGTAGTATGGCAACTGTATTAAAGCTGATTTACATCCGTCACCTCACACGTCAGGTCCAGTTGAAAACCAGCGTAAGGCACTTAGTTGTCTGGCATTTATGCTGAACTGGGCCTTTTTAGCGCAGCCGTGAGGCACACTTTGACGCACTTTACAATTTTTTTTTATTTGTTTAATTCTATTATTTTGCTGTATATTGTGTGCCTTTTTAGTCTGTGCTAAAAAAATGTATTTTCTTTCTTTCTTCTTCTAACTGAAGTGGCAGGTACTTATTATTACGTTTAGTCGGTTAACCAGTCGCCTTTGAAAGCGCTCTCAACAATCGACATTTACGATTTTACGAGTGCGTTTCGATTTTGTTAAATTGTGTTATTATAGCTAGCAAAATAATTTATGATGCAACGAAACGATTTATTAATGTGATAGATAGTTCATCAGATTCTGATTCAGATTCAAAATAGAGCCTATTATTATAGGACTATAGGTATATAATATGATTTTAACATTTGAAATAAAAGGTTTCGCATCTATGAGTCACGTGTTTTTACACGCTTTATATTAGCTTCACTTGTATGTTTATTTGTAACCGACTCCTTTGGACGCTATTTTGACCCACTTTAAACGGTCATATTTCATTGAAACTTTTTAAACTTATCGAGGACCGATGACTATTCAATAATTTAAAAAAAATTGAGAAAAATGAAAAAAAAAAATTGTTTATAAAACTAAAAAACACGCTTTAAAAACCAAACTAAAAAAGGAGAAAATAATTTAATTCAATTAAAAAGCGTGGGGTGCTTGACATTAAGTGATTATAAAAATACCTCAAAAAGCACCCCACGCTTTTTAATTGAATTAAATTATTTTCTCCTTCCCCTATTACTGTGGGTGTACTATAGGTGCATCTCTGCCTAATCCTTTTGGGAATACTGGCGTGATGATGATGCAGTGTTTTACTCAGAAGTGCATTTTTAAAGAGTATATTATACCGAAACTGTAGTTTAGAAAGCACATATAAAATTACCTATTCGTTCTCGTAAGTATACGATTACATATCCAAAAATCACAGAGAACTTTAACTTTAACGTAATATGCACAGCAATTACCAAGTACCGTCCTGAAGCCGTCGTTTCCAACTGGCGGGAGATGAAGAGAGGTGACGAGAGATGCCGAGAGGTGCCGAGAGGTGACGAGCTCCTTAGATGTCAGTTCACACCTCGCCTCGACGAACACAACCGCGTCGGGAAGTACTTCAAACTTGACGAGAGTTTCCTTACTCTTTTAAGTTATGAGGGATCATATTAGGCAAAGTGAAAGTTTGGTATTTCGTGTTTTATAGTTAGATTAGTATTATACCAGAAATTATTCTAAGAGGATATCCTAGCGGGATAAAGAAAGAAAGAAAGAAAATAAATATTTATTTGACCTAGGTTAAGGCACACAGTATTCACACAAAAATAAAAAACTTGAAATAGTATTGTGTGCCACACGGCTGCGCCAAATAGGACCAAACAAAAAGTGTCTTATATCCTAGGCCAGGGCTGGCAGGTGACTTAGTTACCTGTGTGCCAAAGTTTCCGATTTTTTATATTAGTATGATAATAATGATGATGCTGAAGGATGATTTTTTAATAATAATACACTTAAATTAAATAAAAATATTAAAAAAATATTAAATTATTAGTATGATAGCGATGTACTTAGTTAATTAGTCTTTATATTTGCAACTAGCTTTCGCCAGCGGCTTCGCCCGCGCGGACTTTTCATCCCCTATTTATCTCACTTAGGGGTTGAATTTCGAAAAATCCTTCGTTATTCCTTGTCATAATGTAGACAAGGAATAACGAAGGATTTTCGCAAAAGGGTGCAAAATTTCAGCTTTCTAGGTCCAAGGGTTTGGGCTGAGCGTTGATTAGTCAGTTAGTCAGTCAAGACTTTTCTTTTCATTTATATAGATTAAAAAAGAACAGCTGTGATTCTAACATAACTAGTCAAAGATTACCTGTTCTTATCTTCTTCTTCCTTTTTATAAGGTTTGACGTAACGTTATGATCATTGTGAGTGCTGTCCTTACCCAGAGCAGTGGTGGCCCAGCGGCATTGGCCCCGACATACCAGTGACAGGTCGTGAGTTCGAACCCAGGAAGGTACTTTACTTAATGTGTGTGGTTTCTTCAACACTGCTCTCAAAACGGTGAAGGAAAAAATCGTGAGGAAAACAGCTGTTTTAAAAACCAAAAATTCAAGGACATGTGACATCCACCAACACGCATTGGGCCCGCGTAGTGGATAACGGCCCACTCCCTCTCACAAAAGAGGCCTGTGTCCCAGCAGTGGAAACGTTATAGGCTGATAATGTATAGGTTTTGATAGTATGGATTATATTTTATTATGTTCCAGCTGTTGCCCGCGGTTTCACCGGCGTGGAGGTTGAAAATTTTCCCACGGGAACGTACTACCGGGTTGAAAACTATTCCATGTGTTAATCCAGGTTATATACTATCTGTGTGCCAAATTTCATCCAAATCCGTTCAGCCGTTTTTGCGTGATTCAGTACTAAACATCTTCACAAACTTTCACAGCCTTAATGTTATAAACGCGAAAGTTTGTACGTGTGGATGTTTGTTACTCTTTCACGTAAAAATTACTGAATGGATTTGGATGAAATTTGGCACACAGATAGATTATAACCTAGATTAACACATATAATACTTTTAATCCCGGTAGTACGTTCCCGCGGGATAATTTCCGACTTCAACGCGGGCGTAGCCGCGGGCGGAAGCTAGTTTATAATATTAGTGGGATAGTAGGATTGTGTTAACATGCTGATAAGTATTTGTAGTGACTATTCTATCTGTAAACAAGAGGAATTTCGTAAGAGGGCAAAATTCAAAAAAGAAACCGCCAAGCTAGCTGTCATTAACATTCGTTCGGATTTGCATGTCATCACGCGAGTGCATACTAAACACTGCTTACATGAATTTTATTGTCATGTTGTAGTACTCGTATTTAAATCAAGTTCAGTAGGTAGGCAGTTCAAATCAAAGACATCCAACACAACCTGCACTGGACCCGCGGCCAACTCCCTTTCAATAAGAGGCCTATGTGCCAGCAGTGAGAACAGTATAAACTGATTATACAATATCACAGAGACTAGGCGTAGGCGGGGTTCCGTGTGGTGCCGGACGTAAAAGAATAGCACAATCCCATTTCTTCCCATCGGTGTCGTAGAAGGCAACTAAGGGACTTACTAGAGAATGGGCAGCAGCGTTCTCTATGCATTTGACCACCATACTGCGATCGCCAACCCGCCAGCCAAACATAGCGATTATGGCAAGTCCCTCCTTTTGGGGGAAGCTTATGTCCAGCAGTGGACGTCTTTCGGCTGATATGATGATGATGATGAGACGTAGAAGTTACGTTGACCAATACTAACCTACTTGAATGCATCACAAAAGATTTTAAAATATTGAGTTCAATATCCCCGGAGGATCAGGAGAGATTTTTAGTGCCGACAGGAAAATCCGTTAGAAAGATCTTTACTGCATATTTTACGTTCAATTCGCACTGTAGCTGCTTCGGTATTGATAACATTCGAGCACCGAATACTGTTTGAACAGCAGTATCACCGAATACCAACATAATCAAGCCAGTTATCTTTCAAAGGGAGGGTAAAGGTATATAGGTCCAATGTAGGTGTACTCTTCATATTGATAGATATGTTTATGTCCCATGGAATAGAGGCCAAGTCTATTACCTACCATTAACCGGGTCAACTTCAATTTAAAAAAAAATATTATACTTAAACATTAAAATAATTCCAGGGGTGCGGGTTGTTCGAAAGAGATACCGTGGCCCCTGGCACACAGGCAACTGAGGAACACGGGTGGGTTTTAGTCAGTAAAAGTCTGACACGCCCTCCTGCTCCACCCAGAACGGGAGATGTTATTTGATGATTTATTACCACACAAAAAAAAAACAATTATACTCATTAACATAAATAATTTAATGGTGCCCAAGTACAGGCTTTGCTTATTTTGGGACCAACAAAACCTGTAACTTTGTATGAACTCAATCAACTCAGGCTCTCCCAGGCGGCGCCACAATCCTCTGTCTTCCGCTTTCCACATCCAGTTTGTCGCAGCCACTTTCTTAAGGTCGTCGGTCCATCTAACTAAGGGGCGTCCCACACTACACTTATCGATACGCGGTATCCAGCCATTTCGTATATTTCAACATATTTTTTTTTAAGTATAAATAAACAGTTTTTTTTTACTTTTAATTTTTCAAATCTATACTCTGTGCTGCTATTTGAACCGATGCAACAGCTACTATATTTTTGTTAAAAGCAAATATATGTGAATTACAAAAAGAAAGATAAATCTAATCATATAGAAACTAGCACGGAAACGCCCAATATTGATTAAAAAACGAACAATATCTGCCAACTGGAGTGGACAGTGAACATATTAAAATCATTTGTTGGCATAAACTTTACATTTTACTTAATATTTACTGGCTTAGTGCCAGAATTTAGACTGGCAGCCTGTGCTCACCGATGTCTGGCGTGGCATGTGACGGGCACAAAACAAGCCTTGAATTGAATAATATATGAATAAGGTTTTAGAGATATACCGAAAGATATTTCATAAAAATATTTATACGTTTATGGAGCCAAGTCTTTTTACGAGTACTACGCTTTTATTTTATGGATGTATTTATGAATATTTTGTGGACTCGTGGCTGAAGTATGCAGGGGTCTATTGATTTGGAAAGTCAAACTGCGTTTGTCCCCAGTCAGTATATATTCGTAGATAGGTTTTAGAGGTTTTATTTAGAGTATAGAGGCCTCCAAACGGTCTTGGGTCATTTTAATCTATAAATGACCGATTCCCATAATTTACGGACCGTTATTGGTTAAAATTAAGACTCGTCTATCTTCACCAATAATGAAGCAAATACCTAGCTTTGCATAGTAGACCCACCCATATGGAAGTAGCTATCACAGCTAAAATTAGCTTACGAATCTATTTATATACCCAGTTTGGACATAAAAAAACTTTTTCCAAAAAAAAAACAACCGACTTCCAAAAAACCACTACAAAGTGAAAAATAACTTTAATTTCGGAAGTCGGTGTCTTTGGAGCTGTATTTGAATTTTTTGTCACCGCCTTCCGAAATTAAAGTTATTTTTCACTTTGTAGTGGTTTTTTGGAAGTCGGTTGTTTTTTTTTTGGAAAAAGTTTTTATTTTTCACTTTTTAGTGGTTCACATGTGCTTACCCCTTCACAGCATACCGGCGTGATGTTATGTTATGAACTGGTGTAAGCAATAGACAGACATGAGATTTCAGCAATCCCAGTCCATTTGCTATCATTTATTGAGGAGTTCCGTTGCCTATCTCCGAAGTTCTTCATCAGATCTTCACCAAATTGAAATGGAACCACTCTGAGAAAGTATTCTTCCAAAAAATACCTAAATCGCTTTGTGTGCCTATAAAATTTGAAGAGTTCTCTCCATTTCTCCAGGATCCCATCATCAGATCCTGACTTGATGATCATGGGACCACCTGGGAAGTATACCCTTTCAAACAAAAAAAACAAAATTCAAATCGGTCCAGCCATTTTCGAGTAATCGGGGAACATACATAAAAAAAAAAAAAAAAATAAAAAAAAAAAAAAAAAAAAAGGTTCCGACGAATTGATAACCTCCTCCTTTTTGAAGTCGGTTAAAAATGCTACCATTGGTAAGCAAAACTAGTTTTTCTATTTTCTAATTTTATTGTTTGTATATCAACGGAGAGAAGAAACACATAAGTGCTCATACTGTTTGTATTTCCTGTGCGTGTCTCAAAAAAAAAATTCTTTCTTTCTTTCTTTATAGGAACCGAGGAAAAGACAGACTAATAATATGAGTATACTCGCCACAAATGATAAGTCACTGGTCTATACGTACGTACCCGTACGTATAACTGAAGCCTAAAAATCTATTATTGAATCGCAGTCCTACTAATATTATAAACGCAAAAGTTTGTAAGTATGGACGGATGGATGTTTGGTTGTTACTCTTTCACGTAAAAACTACTGAATGGATTTGGATGAAATTTGGCACACAGATAGATTATAACCTAGATTAACACATAGGATACTTATTATCTCGGTAGTACGTTCCCGCGGGATAATTTCCGACTTCCACGCGGGCGAAGCCGCGGGCGGAAGCTAGTCTATTATATAACATCACGCCTTGTTTCCGCGGGCAGAGGTACACCCACATTTCGCCAGTTTCCTTTTTAAGCCTCATGTAATACGAGGCCAGCCTAATGCCATAAACCGGGCACGAATCTGGATTTGTGCCCGGGTGATGGGAATAGGCTCATAAGTGAGAATTTCCTAATAGAAAAAAAAATCTGGACAGAAAAACCCAATAACACTTTGCCCGACCTGGGAATTGAACTCAAGACCCCATGGTCAGCGGTAGCGCTAAATCAACGAGGCAGTCGTACTGATGTCTACCCAAATCTATAAACTTTAAACTGAAAACAGAAACTTTGTCGCCATTACAGTGAAAATTCCTGGTCATTGAACGCCAATATTTTGACAATGACAGAGTCTATTAAGGCCCGCATATCCGAACGTCATTCAGGAGCCTATCTGCATTGATTGGTCACAGTTTCAGTCAGTTATGACCATAATAGCCGTGCTTGGCAGGTTGTGATAAGACGTTAATTGTAGACAAAAGTGCTGCTGATATGATTATCACAGGCCATTCTATAGTGATTAGTGACTGGCTGTTTGAGAAGTCATGCTCGCTCAATAACTGGCTTACAGTTCAGTTGTGATTTGGGTCGCTGAACAGAACCAATTTTCACTGGAATAATGAATGTTGGTATAGAAAAACTGGGAAAGTGTTTTTGTTTCATTGACAGTTCTGTTTTTTTTTTTATTCTAAAGGCTGTATTCAGTTCGGGGTGTTACATTTTACTTAATTTTAAGCAGCAGCAGCAGCAGTACAAATTGTGCGTATCGTACAGTAATTCAACCAGACATAGGTGGCCATATATATTGTCTTAATTATCTTAACGCCCTGATTAACGTGGCTCCAGTATACATATAGTGTTCATCTGGAATCAGTCACGCTTGAGCCCCCATGCGAGATCACAATTAATATATGTTGTTAATAAGCCTAGGATTGAACTTAATTATGTGTCTATAGTTTAATTAAAGCCCAGAACCCTTATTGTATAATTTTGAAGGATGTAGTGAATCCATTGCTTCGTATGTTTGAAAAATTTGTCTGCTCAACAACGTAAATAACGAAATGAATGTTGTTGAACTGCCAAAATGAAAGTCATTCCTACTGTTAGTGTGTTAGCCAATTACCTCGTTGCACTATAGGTGTAAGTTTTAATTTATTGTTCAACTTTTAATTGTATTCAGTAACTTGACAGTTGAAGAGTTACCAAAATTTGGCAAAAAACGATAGTGAGGTGGTGTAAGAATGAACGAAATTGAATGAAATTGAAGTAATGTCCTTACATGCAATTTTATTTTATTTTAAATTTAAAACTTGTCTTAAAACATGATATTAAAAACTGTAGAATTTGTTATATATTTTGTTTTTCAGTAGTAAGGTAATTTATTTAGTTTCTATCTATTAGAAAAAAAAATCAAAAAGGAAATTATTTTACTAAATGATTAATTATTCTTATTTACCACGTCTTACAAATGAATTTTTAATGTTTTATCATTCGCTCTTTACGCAAAATCTTTCACTACCTCAAACACTATTCCTTTTAGTATGGTAACATTTTTTTTTTGAACTGTCAAGTTCCTGAATACAATCAAAAGTCGAACTTATAGGTACTATTCATAGCTTGTTTCGAAAGAATAATTTTGGAAAATTAATTATTATCATCATAGCACACTCACTTTCAATGGGGGAAGGCAGATATTACAAAAAGAAAGAAAGTTGTTCTTTGTGTGTGTCTAACATTTTCCAATTCAATCAAATATATTTCGTACTAGATTTTTTCAGCGGCTTTGCCCGCATAGAGGGCGAAAGTAATCCCACGGGAACGTACTACTGGGCTATAAAGTATCCTATGTGTTAATCCAGGTTTTTAACTATCTGTGTCTTAATTTCATCCACATCTGTTCAGCCGTTTTAGCGTGGTTGAGTAACAAACATCCAAACTTTAACATTTATCATATTATTAAGACGTGATCTGTTTGAGACTTATGAAACTTACGATTAATAACAACAATCAACATTGATAATCAGTTTATTGTTAATTATAAATTATTAGAACAAATAAAAAAACAAAAAAAACTATCCTATCTCTCAAGTTGGAACAAATTACATATAAATGCCAATTTACATCAAAATCGGTTGACTTGGTGAAGAGTTCACTGGGAACATACATCATGACACTGGATTTTTATATATTAAGAAATGAATATAGTAGATATCTTTATTACCATTCGCTTTTCTATTTTCTTATACTTTATTAAAACAACATTTGTGTATGTTTGCTTAGATGCACCTAGAAACGCCATAAACCCACCTCTAAAAGTCTAAAGTTGTTCTCCATGATTGCCATTGGCCACAGATGTGTTACACCCTCACAGGGCTAAAAGAACTTACGTTTATGTCGCTCAGCTGCGTAAGGAGGATGCAATTTTGTAAAAAGAGGGCCTCGGAAAAGGTGGGCCTCTAATTAGAACGAGTCGGGAATGCCCTTCGTTTTGGGCTCTTGAAAGAAGGAAATTGTGTGCTTAGGGAGTTACCTTTGTAGGGCATAGAAGTGCATTAGAAAAGGAATTAGAAGAAAAAAGCACTAAATAATATTATGATGAATAGTTGTTACACTAGTCTTGAATATCTTCAATTATATGCCTGAAGTTTTAAAAATAACGACAACCGTTTAAATCTTGCTTCAAGCAATGTTTTTTACATCGTTCTCACATTGATAATTTCAACATAATGATGTAACCAACTTTTTGTAACAATATCATGATTTTAAAAGAGTGTCCATGGAGTTTCTTGCCCGTTTTTCTCCATAGGTACCTACGCTTTGGAATGGGCAACTAGCTTCATCTTTCTACCTCACCGACCTTGACAATTCAAAAGTACCTGTAATTGGTTTATTTAAAATAAATGCTTTGAGTTTGAGTGCATAATTTTAGTAAAAACTGGAGACTGTAAAAAAAAAGCCAGTGAATTAACTAAAAAGGTAGAAATTTTAGAAGAAAATGTCTAACAAAACAAAAGAAACGATTTTTGAATGAAGAACACGGCAAAGAAGCTTTTTGTTTTTATTTATAAAAAAAAAGAAAATTCTCACAAACCAGTTATGTTTTTATAATGAATTTTTAAGCGTGGCAACGTAATTGTCCGACTGCGCGACTGGAGAATAAAGGGTTTCCGCAAAAAAGTAAGAAGTTGTAAAAACGTAGCTTTGGAAACGGAAAAGATCACCATTGTTTATTTGTCTAGAAGCAATTCATTAATTTGTTTTAATTAGGCTCAGTAAATAACAGTAGGGATCTTTTAAAGAAGGAGGAAAAGTTTTAAATAAGGGAATTACTGTTACTGTTAACTTATATCTGCCCACTACTAGGCAAAAGGCCTCTAACAAGGGAATTACTTAAGGCGGAAGTTTCTTGAAAACGCTCAAAAAGGTGGGTTTTTTTTAAAGCAGTGTTTCTCTTTAACCGTAAATAATTTTGAAAACAAATAATTATATGATATTTTGAAGTCTTTTTTGCATACAGTGATGTAACTCAAAATATAATTAAACATACTTTAATGCATCAAAAAATCATCAAAGTCACCTCTTAATTATCTTTAAAACCAGTTTATCCCTTCAAAAACAATTATAATTATAAATAAAAATATACCATAAAATTTCAAATCTTAAACTGCATTTAGTGATGGATTATTTATTATTAAATAGTTAATATCTAATTTTATACGATTTTACAACCCGCTGGCAAAATTAACTTAGTCATTAATAACTAAGCAAGGCACCTTTTATACTTCATAAAAATATAGAATTCTGTGAGGACTGTGACAGACAACACACAACAGCTGGGTCTAGACGCTTGAAATACAAAAGAGCTCCTTTATAAAAGATGATTGATTTTTGAAAATTCATACCCTAAAGGGGTCAAATAGGGTATGAAATCCCATACGGCTTGTAGGTACAGTCCCGGACTTTAATTGATAAGCCACTTTTAAACTTTCCTATTTTGCAGTTTTATACATTCACGAGATTATACGATTAAACACGAACTTAAACCGCATGCTCGTAAACAAGATGACAAATTACTTATAATCGGAAATAGTCTTATCCATAGAGGTTGAAGGTTGACTAATAAATTGTCAATGATAAATAAGTTTATCCAATCCATTTGATACGACCTGCTTTGAATTAGAGCTCATTAAATACTCGTTATTTCTGAAAACCTATCCGAAGACAGTGACAGTTGAAATGTCAAAGACGATCATTTCGAATTTTGGTGAATCGTAGCCGTAGCTATTTATGTTTCTAAGCAACAGTTATCATAATTGTCATGAACGGTATCTTGGACGCTACGCGTTCGGATAAAATCGTGGGTACAAATTTTTCCGATGTCGAAATGACTAATCATAACGTTACTATCGCTACGCTAAAACAATTTTCGCTAGGTTACGGTTGCTAGCTCTGCAATTGGTTGACTTTGGGTCGTCACTCTGGACTATGTACGAGTATAACCGACTAAACCCGATTTGCATTACACGGCTAAAATAGGAACTGTGGCAAGTGGCTTATCAATTAAAGTCCGTGACTGTACATAAGTCTCCTATAGAAATTGGCTCTTATACTATCCACACCAAAAAAAAATCTACTAGGTACGTATTTTCGTATGCCATGCAAAATTAAATTACACCCTTCTTTTTGAAAAATGTATTCCATAATTGAATTCGTGTCCGATAAATGGCGACAGGCCCTATCACGTTCAAATCTAATAAAGCTATTAACAGATGTGGACACTGTTGGCTATTCTGTGTATAGGTACGTAACGTAATCACATTGTACCTATGTAGGTACTTATAGGTATGTTAATAAATACGTGAATCAAAACTTTGTACCCTTTTTTACGAAAATTACGCAGATGAAGGAGTATGGAATTTGGCAATGTTAAATATGGAGAAGGAGTGCAGAAAGCAATTTGATTACAAAGAATTAGGGTCTAATTTCGACCACTAGGCGACCATTAGTGTTAATAAGTTTGACATTGTACCACTGGGTAACGGCCGCGACTTACGATTAGGTCGTGGGTTCGATCCCAAGAAGACACTATACTATACTATTTAATTATGTATATATCATATTTATAGTCTGTATAAATAGGTATAATATGTGTATATTTACATATATTTGAATAAAAATTAATTGACATGTGATAGCACCTACCACTATTTGTCTCTGAATCGCCCAAAGGTCGACTGGTAGAAGATGCCTATGGCATTAAGTACGCCTCTGTACATTTCTGTGCGTGAAGTTTTAAATAAATAAATATACCTTGTTTAAATTATTTCACCAGGGTGAAACCACGGCTCTCAAAACGGTGAAAGAAAACATCGTGGAGAAACCGGCATGTCTTAGGGCCAAAAATTTGAAGACATATAACACGCACTGGACCCGGGTAGGTTACAGCCCACTCCGTCTCATAGAGATGAGGCCTGTGTCCCAGAAGTGGGAACATTATTTATTACAATGACTGATTATGCATTTATTTACTGAAATTTCATCTTCAAGGATCACCCATCCCATAGGTACCGGAAATTCATAATTCCCATGATTAACATTTATTTAACTGCAAAAGAGAGAACTACCGACAAAAATGTACACCTAAAACAAACCTACAGAAATCTCCAGAAGATAAGCTTCGCTGAAACCGTTCACAAATAATTAAACCCCAGTTCCTCAGAAGAATGTACCAACATTCCCCCGTCCATACATCGTGCGGTCAGCACCTACAATTCCTACAAACATACTAGGTGCCCCTGGCGAGTTGCCAACTCAAGCAATTTATCTAACCGACCCGCGATACGGGTTGACAATCGGTCGAGTATTTGGTGCTGTTTGCCCTTATCGGTTTACTATCGGCGCTTCGATGTTTGGATTGCTCTGCGGCTTCTGTTTTTGAGTTCGGAGGCTGTTTTGGCTTGCTCTTGTATTGTGTAGGCATGTAGTTGAACATCAGCGGTATTCTAAGCTGCCATAATTGATGGGAAGCTGCAGACACAAAAGATTTAAGGCTCCCGCAGACAGGCGCGATACTACGGTGCGATGCGATTCTGGTAGTACAATTTCCATGAAGTTTTGATTCATTTTTTTCTACTAAAGCTACGCATCGCGCGAGCCTTTATTTATTACATGCAATTAGGTACCTAATTTCTTAACTTTTTTTCGAATCAAGCACAGAGTGTTTGTTATAATTATTGAACAATCTCTTATTTAGAACGAAATCAAATCGGTTAGATCCATATAAATCATATTTTTTTTTATCCTACATATATCCCACACATGTTTGCAATATACAAAAAAAACTAACATTGAACAGTTTCATGAAACATTAAAAAAGTACACCAAGAATAGATTAAAAATCCCACCACATCCATCCAGATCACGCGAAGGGTAAACATTTCAAGCAATTAACCCTTTGCTCGCAATAAATTGCATTAAAGGCCGCAGAACCGGGGCGCAAGCCGACCGCCGCCGCGCCGCGCCCTCAAAAGCGGCCTGCATCTGACAGCCGTTGATCGAAACCCGTAAATAACTGCCACACGTATCAATGTACCGCTTTTGAAGTACTATAAAGAGTTAATCATACTTCTGTTTCCGATAGGTTCATTTTCGTTTTCCGATTTCCGTAAGATCGTTTTGCCTTTTCGCTCGTATTTATAACAGTTTACAGCTTCTGACTCATTAGAAACATGGGCTTTACCTAATGGTAAGACCTATTTATGGAATAGCAAATTAGGTAGTTGAACTAAACTGGCTAAAATTATTATGATTAATTTATTTATTTCAGACATAAAATTAGGCCATAGTGTCAAAACTTAAGTAGGTATACACATTCAATCACAAACTAAAAAAATAAAAAAAATATAATAAAAATTGTAAAAAACTTAATTAAGTATATAAAAATAAAATGTATAATATAAAATTGTCAAATTAATTATAAACAAATAAAGATTATATATATAAATTGCAAACAATACAAAATGGTAATTACTTAAAAAGTTACCTGCCCCACGCCTGATACACCTACGAGTAAGGCCTGCCAGTGCCGCATGAAAGGCCCATCCAACCTGTTGGTTACAACGGCTATGATGTACCTAGATCAGAATAACTTTAAATGAGAAACTTATTTACAAAAAAACATCAGATCACAGATCCAAAGATAGCGACTTCCGAAATTGTAGTGTTTCCTTTGGAAGTCGGTTGTATTTTTTGGCAAAACTCTTTTACTTTTTAGTATTAGTATCTCGCACCAACTCGTACTCCACTACTTGCTATGTAAACCACAGTGACAGGAATTATTAGAACAACATCAAGTTACAGAAAGTGATTAAATGGGAAATATCGAAGCTAAGAGCGCGTTCCTACTATGTCGTAACGATTAATTTGTCGTTGGACGACTGTCTTCTCTAGCTGTTCCCATAATAACGACTGTTTATCGTCACTGTGTTGTCGAAATATTTTATTGTTGAACGACTGTCGTATCTAGCTGTTCCGATTGGATCGTGACGACATTTCTATACGGACGTGAGGGGAGGAGGCAACACATGTAAACACCAGATAGTCACAATAACGTTTTGCTGTCACGGTAAGTCGTGACGTTTTTTTTTATCGTTTTACGATTGTCGTGCTATCCGTTATCGTTGACTTGACAATCGGTCGTCAATGCACGAAAAAGTCGTGAATGACAGTTATTTGTGTCGTCTTATATGTGAACACCTCCATTTAAATACACAAGCCACGGCATTTCAAACGACACAATAATTTATGTCACGACATAGTGGGAACGGGACCTAACGTTTTTGGAAATCGTTCCACAATTGCAGGAGACATAGCGTAACAAACCTACCCAAAAAAAAACAGCCGAGTTGAGAACCTCCTTCTTTTCGAAGTCGGTTAAAAATGGACTACAAGTGAAAACATTCATGCAAGTGGTCAAACATGAGATTTAAAACCTATAAACAAAATCCTACACTGAAACACCGACCAGTTTAATACATTTAAGCGCTATATCATTTACTAATGTATGAGAGAACTCATTTATAACAGAAAACAAGGCAGAAATGAGAAAACTAACACAAAATTAAGCCTCAACCTTCCACAGACTGCTAAAACATTAACTATTATCTGTGCTACTTCCCTATAGTAATGAAAAACATTGAATAAGTATATCTCCGGAGCACAGTATCTCCATCTCTGGGTTGCAATTTGCAAGCTTACTTGGCCTCTCGAAGGCGTTTGCTAACGACCTAAACTATTCATGCAGAATTGCTAGATATGTATGTCTTGGAAAACGATATCGTTTAATTAAATGGTTGCTCATTTGATTATTGTAGTACCAAGGTAGTGGTAAACACCGTGACGTCAGTTATTATTGTAATGGCGGCACGTGGACAGAGTCGTGTTGGAGAGTGGGGTTGGTGCAGAGTTCACTTTGAATTCGGACACCAACCGGGTCACTCGTCCAAAACGAAACTGTCGGTTTACCCAGTTAATTTTGTGATTTGTCAGATAATAATTAAAAGTGATTATTAAAGTGATATTGTTATTCAAATATTGCATTGGAGTTATTATTCTCTATTACCTACGCAATAAACCCTGTACTACCTAACCAAGATGATGATGACGCTATCGCTCAGCCATCGCTGGCGCCGTCATGTATATTATTCCGACCGTGTAACTGTTTGCGCGAATTTAAGCTTTTTTGGACTGAGAGCTGAAGTTAATGGAATATTATTAGCTATCTTCTGCCCGTGGCTCCCGTCCGCGTGGAAGTCAACTAGACTACCCACATACAATCAACTCAGCTTATCGCAGTCCGCGGCTAGAAATAGGCCTTCCCCATGCTGCGCTATAACATCCTGTCCTCCGTTTTCCGCATCCTGTCTGTCGCAGCTACCTTTTTGAGTGGCCATCGGGTCGAGATCGAGGTCTTCGGTTCAGAAGCCGTGGACAGCAGCTAGTTTAACATTATTTTCCTATGACATTCAACAATAGTGTAGCTTACTATCAGTGAAATAATTTTTGTAATTAGATCAGAGGGTGTACTCTCTTAATCCGTCAACGAAGATACGGGGTCGTCCGAAAGTGTCTAGTTGACCAGTCAAAACAAGTGTCAAATATTTTTTTTTCTGACGGGCAAATGCGCATCGGGTATAGGGCTGTCAAACACAGCTGTCAAATCGTGTTGTTCGTTCATTCTTAGTTCGGGCCCCGAACTAATCGTATGATCGTTAGTTATACGGACCTGGATACGCTCTTAATTTCGGCCGAAACTACGAGTTTCCTGCTTAGACCTCAGTGCTTCCTGAGATTACCTCTTACAAATAATTTTACCCCGTTGCAGTATTAGTTTAGATTTAAACTTGTACCTTTATGTAAGAAATTTTGAATGCTCATGAGGTATAAAAACAATGGCATTCTAAACCTAATCATATTATTTATGACGATATTTGTTGCCCTTACTTAATAATAGATAAAGTTTTTGTGAACTAGAATTACCTACACACAAAAAAAAAACATCTTTATGTAAACATAATTAATTTTAAAAAATCTGTTTCATAGAAAAGTGCACCTACGCGGTGGAAATGTATGGAACAGCAAAACGAACGCATGGGTTTCAGAATCATTTACTGAATCAGTATTCTGTATCGATGCCACCTTGCTTTAAGCTGAGATGTTGAGGGACTCGGATATATTAAACGTACAAAAATAACTAAAAGTTAATATATAAATTAAAGTTTAGATGCACCGAAATCGTATCACTCCGACTTCTTTCCAGTACTCTTCGCCGCTCTATATATATGTATTAAGTCCGTTTCATAATAAATAACGTCTTACTCGTGTGTACCGCACCTGGTTAATTCCGCCAGCCGATTCGTAAATAACAAATGAGGCCGATTAACCTATCGGTTAATTGAACAGCCGGGTAGCATTGGTGAGGGTAGTTACATTTCGATACAATTGTGCAACCCGTTATGTTGGTAATAAATGATTAGGTTTTACCAACTGTGCGGTCTGTTAACCTCAAGAAAATTACTTGACCAGAACGGTCAAGTAATTTTCTTGGACAATGAAAGAAAACTCTGAACCACGTCTAGCAAACATGATTAATTTTTTGTTACCATAAGGTTTTCATATTTTTGCGAAACTCTGAACCACGTCTAGCAAATATGATTTAATTTTTTTACCATAACTTTTTCATATTTTTGCGATACTAAACTTTAAATCATAATTAGGAACAATAAGTTCATGACATGATGACAATCCCAATAATATTAGCATTCCTATAGTATTCTCTACAGGTGTACATTTTTGTCGGCAGTTCTCACTTTTGCAGTTAAATAAATGTTAATCATGGAAATTATGAATTTCCGGTACCTATGGGTGATCCCTGAAGACGAAATTTCAGTAAATAAGTGCATAATCAGTCTATAATGTTCCCACTGCTGGGACACAGCCCACCTCTCTGTGAGAGGGACTGGTCTGTAATCTACCAAGCGGGTCCAGTGCGGGTTGGTAGATGTGACATGTCTTCGAAATTTTGTTCTAGGACATGTCAGTTTTTTCACGATGTTTTCCTCCGCCATTTCGAGAGCAGTGGTCATGAAATGATTTACACAAAGTGAAGCTTCTGTTTGAGTTCGAACCCACGATCTATAACTCGTAAGTCGGGCCGCTACCACTAGGCCACCACTGCTGCAATCATAAAAATAAATAAAATCTTTGAAAATTCATACATAGTAGATACGTAACTCAATAACGTCAATTTACAGTCTTCACAACGTTCATCTGCAATAGGTTCACAACACATTTCACATACTGATGGGAATTCAAATCAAGCTTTTTGCACACCAATCATGCTGCTAAAACATGTTATTATTCATAATTATAAAACACAAACAGTCGTACTCTAAACATATGCACATATTACAATTTAAAACAAATCCTTCCAAACATGTCGCGGGGAATTGTCTGACTACTCCACAGATTCTGATTACTCGGCAAGTTCTGATCGCGCGGCGATTTCTGATCGCCCGGCGATATCTGATCGCTCGGCCGATCAGCCGCAGCCGCGCCCGCAGTTTGAACAATCACTCGCCGACTCTCTACTAAACTGTTCTTACCACTCTGCTTTACTCTAAAATGACTCTTCTATTACTGGCTTAACTGACTGAAGCCTGTTTTTACAGCACCAGACAGCTGCCCAAACTTTGGTGAGTGATTGCCTAATACTGCACTTCTTTTTTCCTTTTTACTGCACTGTTCAAACTGCGGGTGAGTTGAAAATTTTACCACTGCACAGGCTGCACAGGTCATGATAAATGTAACGGTTTAATTGTGCAAACTGTTTTTATTGATCCATCGGTGGTAACATGAGGCATCGTTGTTAAATAACTCATCCAAACTTTCAATGGAATTCTAACAAACCGTTTGCACAGTTAAAACGATACGATGCGAAGTGTGTTGCGAGTTTCAAATAAATGAAATAGCGTAGTGACGCCCTACGCATTCGCTAAAGCATTCTCTCGTCCGCATTTTGAACAATTTCAAATTATTTCTTCATATTTTGCTTCTTTTTTCAACTTGTTTCAATTATTCGCTTTACACTGACAAACATTTTTTGTAAACACTACTTTACCTACTCAACATTTTTACATTTATGCTTTTACGAAATTATTAGGTAAGGCAGTTTATTAACTATTTTTGCTTTTAAGTATTTTTAATTTTTTTACTTAACCTACAATAACAACAGGTTGACATCACAAGACATGACTTGCGAAGGTCGATGCGCACACACTTTGCAGAGAAGATTGTAGTATTAATGTTTTAAGGGCAGACTACTATTTAACTTCAGCTATTTCGAGTAAACTTCAATCTTTTAAAGTTATCTGAGGGAATTAAAAGTCAATTCTTTTGCGCCTTTCATATATAAGCTTAACCTGGTTTTTAATTTTCCAGTAGATTTTGTGGCATGATTTTATACTTTATTTCCCAGACCGTGACCGACCCAGATCCCTTGTCTACCTTCTGTGCAACGCGCAGAATCGTAACAGAATTAAAAAGCCGTGCCATGACGTGTTAGAACCATCCTTGTTTGAGTGTGAGGGAGCGATAAAACTATACAGGACAAACGAAATAGAGATGGCTTTGACATTGCATAGTACGGTACCACGGCGTGTAGGTACATCCAGCTTTAGAAACAGACTGTCAAATAGGTATGGCTGACAAAGATGACGCCCTACGAAGCCGAAATCATACCAAATGATCAATTTCACCAATTAAACTGAACGCGATCAACATAAATCTAAACCGTGTTCAAGAGCTGTCAGTGTCAAAAATTTCATATCAATAACGAAAGTGGCAGCTATTGAACGCGATTAATATGTGCTGATCGCATCCTGTTTCATTCGTGTAATTAGTTTTTAAGTTGGAAACAGAAGGTATCGCGCTAAATTCATATTTTCTTATTTTTTTGCAACTTTCAGGTTGTATGTTGATTAAAATATCATCCGCGACCGTAACAATACTTATATGAACTTGCAGAGTTATAAAAGTCACCGTAAGATTGTGAACACCGTTAGTTTATAATCAATCTCGCGAGCTTATTAACTGTCAATAAATTGTGAACTGCAAAAACCATTTACAACTTAACGCACTATTTTTCGATAGTTTTATAATCTGTCCATCAAATTGTGAACTGGTATCAAGACGGATAGTACCTTGCGCTATTACTAAATAGTCAAGTAACTGCCACTAACTTAGAAGTAGCGCTCGCCAGCCGCTGCTGCGGCACCGCTCGCTGTGCTCGCTCGGCTCGCGCGCGGTTGGTCGCAGTTCTAACCTTTTTTTTTTTTTTTTTTGTTTACGGGGGGAAATCCTCATGGATGTCCTTCGCCCTGGGGAGGGCGGAGGGGTCTGTCAGACTCTTACTGACTAAAACCACCCCGGTGTTCCGCCTCACACTTGCACCGGAGATCACGGGAACAAAAGTGACTTCCGCGATCCCCGGCTAGTGCCGGCCCGCCTGTGCGGGCCACCTCGCGTTAGGGGGGGAGTGAGGTGTTAAACTCCCCCCTTACATCAAATAGAGGCGCGCGTGGAACACTACGCGCCGCCATCTCGGGTCCTAAGAAGTAGGGGGCGACGGATTTCCCCAGATCCGTCGCCCCTGGACCCATTTAGGGGGGCCGGAAGAGGGCGTTGTCCGCCCTCCGCCGACGCCCGGTGCGTCTGCTGCGGATCGGGTTAGCGGAAGAAATCTCCCGCTCCCTCTCCGCAGCCTCCTTCTGCGAAAGTACGATTTCGCAAAAGGATACCACCGCGTCCCAGGACTCCTCGCTGCCGACCATCGAGTCGACAACGGCCGGCAGCGACAGGTCACTGCCGACTCCTGAGATGAGGGCACGGCGCGGCTCCTCCCAAGCAGCACACTCTGCAAGCGTGTGCCACGCCGTGTCCTCCCGACAGTCGACGCAGTGGTGACACCGAGCGTCCGGCTCCCTGTTTATGCGACACAGGTACTTCCCGAAGCAACCATGCCCCGAGAGCACCTGTGTCACCCGAAACGTCAGGGAGCCGTGCCTCCTCCCGAGCCAGCGCTCGAGTACCGGTCGGACCGCCCCGATGGTGGCGGGGCCGGCGGTAGGGCGTGAAAGCCTGTCCCGCCATTCCGCCACCAGGGCTGCGCGAAGCTGTGACCGACGCAACTCCAAATGTCGCGGCGTCAGCCACACGCCCCGCTCCCTCGAGTCCTCGCGCCACCGATACAATGACGCGAGTACCTTCGCCTCGAGGTCCCACGGTGGGGATCCGGCCAGTACGCAAGCCGCCTCGTAGGAGATCGTGCGATATCCCCTAATGACTCTGACGGCCATCGCTCGCTGTGGCCTTCGCAGGACAGCGATGCTGCCGGCCGTCAGGTCAGCCGCCCAGATCGGGGCCCCATACAGGGCCATCGATCGCACGATCCCCACGTAGAGCCGCCTACAGGCGGTGCTCGGGCCCCCCAGATTGGGAAGCAGCGTTGACAGCGCCCCAGCCGCGCCCAACAACTTGGGCGCCAGCCGCTGGAAGTGGGGGCCGAAATCCCACCGGCTGTCGAGCACCAATCCTAGGTACTTCATGGTGGACTCGACAGCGATTCGAGACCCCCCGACCACGATGTGTGATCCCAGCGGCGGCGCTCGCCGGGGGCCATGAAAGACCATGGCCTCCGACTTGTTGAGGGCCACCTCCAGGCCTAGGCGCCGTATGCGGGTCACGACCTGTGACACCGCAGCCGTCGCCAGCAACGCTGCCTCCCTGTACGAGCTCCCCCGGGCCGTGACCAGCGTGTCATCCGCATAACACGTCAAGCCCACGCCCGGCTGGAGCTCGCCCCTCAGCACCCAGTCGTACCCGATGTTCCACAGGAGCGGTCCCACGACCGAACCCTGTGGAACACCGCACGACATGCGGCGCTGGCTTCCGCCATCACGTCCCATGTACGTGACACACCTATCCGCCAGATAAGCCCCAACGATGCGGCGGAGGTACGGGGGCACCCGATGATAATGCAGTGCCTCCCGAATGCAGCTCCAGGGCAGGGTGTTGAAGGCGTTGGAGATGTCCAACGACACGGCCAACATCACCCCGCCCCGGGACACCGCTTCCTCCGCCAGGACTCTCACCCGTGATATCGCGTGGATGGTGGAGCGCCCGTGCCGAAAGCCGAACTGGCTTTCAGCTAGGTCAGGCCCCTCCCTGTTTAAGTGGCCGACGAGGCGGGCAGCGATTATCCGCTCAAACATTTTACCCACCTCGTCAAGCAACACTATGGGCCTGTACGCGGACGGCGAGTCCGCGGGGCGCCCCACCTTCTTGAGCAGGACCAGACGACCAGATTTCCACAAAGTGGGAAACTGGCCCTGCTCAAGGCACGCGGTGTAGAGTCCTCTCAGTTGGGGCTCTAGCTCCTTCAGAGCGAGGGCTAGCACTATGCCGTGAATACCATCGGGCCCCGGAGCTACGTTCTTGGCTCGGAGCCGCATCACGGCCGCCCTCATCTCTGCCTGTGTCACCTCTGGGACGTTGATGGCGTTCTCCTCGGTAGGCTCTGCAGCTGTGGGCAATGCCATCGGCGGCGGAGTGTGCTCCGCTCTTGCCGGGAAGAGGGCTGTGACGACCTGCTCCAGCAACTCAGGTTGGAGACTCTCCGTAAGTGGAGGCGCCGCGGGTCGAAGTTTCCCTCGAACCGCACGATAGGGGCGCCCCCACGGATCTCCGTCGAGAGTCTCCAACATCTCTTCCCTGGCTCGCGTCTTCTAACCTAACCTAACCTATTCGGTCGGTAAGCAGTATGGTGCAGTTTACAATTTATCGACAGTTTATAATCTCGCTAGATAGATTATAAACTAACGGTGTTGACAATCTTACGGTGACATAAACATTAAAATCAGCAATACAACCCTCTAATTCGTTTAATCTTATTGGATGAGTTTTTCATGAAAATTGTATTCAATGACTGCATTTCGCTGACTCCCATGTCTTCCTCCTTAAACTCCATGTTCCATTCTAAAGCCCAGGTACGTACGTATACGACTCCCTGATCACATTATTACTCTATGAACGTACCTACACTTTCCATCCAATAATAATTAAAGTAATTAAAATGAAGCGTGCACGGCCGTTTGACGAGCTTTATATTAACAGATTATACTTGACCTATTAAACCTTGCGGCCGATTTGACAGATTTTGGCACTTCGCCGAGCATGTTGGGCAGATGATACGGTTCTATAAGTTTACAGTTTAAAATTGTTTTATCTGCAGTTTGTTGCAGGAAGAATAGTTAGTTGATGACATTTACTTTTTATTTTTTACATAACATCACTTTTGTTTTGTCTCGAATGTTTAAGCAGAGGTGTTTCGCCAGTTATAGTTAAGTCTGTTTAAGTCCCATGTAATAGGGGGTGAAAACAAAACACGCTCTTGCGATCAATAGCCCAGCGAGGCAGTTCTTGGATCAACTTTAGAAACGTGCTACCCGAATTTCAGTATATTGATGCATGGGGGGTGTAGAGAGGGGTTTAAATAACTGCCCCCAAGCATTTTTTTTTGCCGGAACTCCATTCTTTTTGTAACATAAATTTTTGAAAAATCTTAAAACGAGTCGATAAGTAGTAATCATTTATTTGACTTAGGATACAAGAGCGAGAGAAGCGAGCTCGGGACTTGGGGCACCCCGACACGGACAGGTTAGATTCGAAGGGGATGGCGGGGACTGAAAGACCCCGCACGCAGAAATAGGAGCCCCGCGAAGCGGGGCTCCGTCGAGCTATCATGGCAGGTGGTTAAGGGTAGTCTTTCCCTCCCGACGCCCCGCCTCCAAAAGATAGATTTATTAAAATTGGCCTCTTGGCATACATTTAGTATGCAAACTTTAAAAAATCATAAAAAGGAAACGGTTGCTTTCCGGCAAGGGGGGATTATGGGGGGGTCCTCCCTCCCCCCGTCCCTCCTCCACCCCTTTCAACTCTTTCCGAAGGTAGCACGTTTCTAAATTTTTACCCAGTTCTTCCAAGATTATAGCGGAGATCATTGCCATATTAACAATTGCAGTATACACATAGGCAGTATGCTATGACCTTAGTTGTGATTTAGCAGATGATTGGAGACTGATGACCTTTATTTATATCAGGTACATTCATTCTTTGTATAAATTCATTTATTTTATTGTTCACCAGGATAAGATTTATATAAATAACACTAGCGATCCGCCCCTGCTTAGCACGGTTTTTCCGACTTGACAAAGCATCGAGATTTCTATTCTATACCTACATATATTTTATGTTGTAAGTTTAAAATGTATAAAAAACATAATCCTTTCTGAATAAATTTTCAAAAAGATGGTGAAAACCCAATGACTATGAAAACCGCATCGAAATCCGTTGCATAGTTTAGAAGTACAGACGCCAGCTCGCTGTCCGGTAAGGACCAAGCCCGGTTCGACGGCGCGTTGTGTTCCACGCGCGCTTCAAAGATATGTCAGTACCAAATGGTGGGGTCCGCAAGGGCCGATGCCTGCCAGGGGTGCGGGTTGTTCGAAAGAGATACCGCGGCCCCTGGCACACAGGCAACTGAGGGAACACGGGTGGGTTTTAGTCAGTAAAAGTCTGACACGAAGAGCGGGAGAAGTTATTTGATGAGTTCCCACCCAAAAAAAAAAGCCTATGGAACAAAGATGAAAATCTATCAAAGAAATTTGACAGATTGTGGTAGCTTGATGTGCTGGCGTCCGTACGACGCGGTAACCCGGTCACACAGACAGACACAAAAGCGACTTAATTTGTAAAAGGTAGACAAAACGACAAAAGAATTTACACATTAGGAAAAAAAAACTTCCCCTAGTTTATTTACATTGGGGTTAATTAAAAGAACATGGCCAGTTTCAATGGTGAAAAGTCTTAAGCAATAAACCAAGGTGGTATAAAAAAAGTTTGGCGCCTAAATGACACTGACAAGACGGCGTTGTTGGCACAGATTGAAAATTGTATAGACAAAACAAGATGGCGGCGTAGTTCGGATTTTGGCCACCCGCCAAAAAACCCTTGCAGCGTTGTAGCAGGATGCTTCCAGAATACCTGTGATATTCATTAACTGTGCCCAAACTCCGCGTTCATTTGTTCAGAAAACTGTTCCAAAGTTGGAAGTATAAGTTCCCGAGGAGGCCTATGTCAAACTGCGGTCTACGATAGTCGGGTTGATGAAAAAAAGTTTGTCTCTAGTTATTTTCTACGGTCAACCGACCGTGGTACCAATTGGAAGTAGGAAAATCGCCCTTACAGCTATGACATAAAAGTACTGTGAATGTGAAAATGTTCCATGGAGATACAGTTGAGTGTATACGACCCACTTTTGTTTGTTTATTTCAGTCCCCGTAATCCATTAATCCGAACTACTTTTTCAGGTCTGACTGTATGATATTTAACTTTTGCATTTCCCCATTTTTGAGTACAATTCTGTGTTCAACACTCGCGGATTTGGCCCATTTTTTTTGCGTTGTGCGCAGAGCATTAGGAAATGGAAAAATTTAAATCAAAAGCGATAATGGTGCTGATTCTTTTGTTCACCACATAATCTTAATAAATTATGAGTACCTATTGTACATCTCATACTGACAGATCGCTAAAGAAACAGAAAAGTGACACTTTAGAACTTTCAAACTAAATTTCGTCTCGATTGCCTTGGATTAACGATAGATTTAGTTCGTCTTAGTTTAGTCGAAGAAAATCTTGGTTCAACTAAATTTGACAGCTCTTATTTATTGCCATCTCTTTCTTGTTTCATTCGGAGGAAAAAGATAGCTATCGCCTACATTAAAGTTTAGTTGGTGCAAAACAGAATCATCACCAATATCTGGAAACCGTTGCGTGAATGTCAGATATAGGTCTCCACATAAATCGTTGCAGTCATTATCAAGATTACGACAGAATTTTATCAAAAAGAATTGTTGGAATCGTCGAGTACTACCTACAGAACTTGCATAACAATTGACCTAGCTTTAGCACTGCTTTCTATCTGACTGTAACTGGGTACGATTGTGCCGGGATTCAAAGACCGGATTCTATTCAAAAGTTTAAGTGTTACATTTCAGATGTAAAAGCTGTGTCTAGTGAAGCCAAACCAAATAAAAAAGTCTTTTGAAAAAATAGCTTTTCTATGAACTTATCCAAGTTGCTATATCTGATGGAGGATAGTATGCTATGCTGCTCCAAGAATAGGGTGCAACAGGCAGACTTTAGAAGGACAAACACTGAAAATGTCCCAGATCAAATGCGTAGTTATACAGGTTGAAATTGAAAACATGCGACAAACCGAAATGGGAGATTGTACTCATCATTATGAACAACTTTTACTAAGGGACCAATGATGCAATCGCGACAAAAAAAAAACATCTGTTCCCTACATTTATGTTCGCATAACTCGTCAAAATGTAGGGAACAGCTGTTTTTTTTTTGCGATTGCATCTTTGGTCCCTTAGTAAAAGTTGTTCATAATGATGAGTACAATCTCCCATTACGGTTTGTCGCATGTTTTCAATTTCAACCTGTATACCTGTGGCGTATATATTTGCAACCGTGTATGGTGTGATAAATAATGCAATTTATATCAATTAGTGCAAAAAAGGCTTGTGTTTATAAATGCAACTTCGAATGACACTCCTAATTAGTTACAAACATACAATTCATCCATACATTTTTAAAGTGAAAACTTCTTTAGGCGCTTTGAGCACTATTTGGGTGAACAAAATCATGGAACTCGCGTCATCGTCACCGAACGCTTGAGTACACGGATGAGTCGCGCGTTGATGTCTTTTGGAAAAGTCCATTTCTTTCATTAGGAAATTCTAATTCTTTTATCCCTTTCTTTCCCTTTGTATTTTTTTTATCGTAAAAATCTGTGCTGTTACCTTTAATGGCTGAAGTCGATCACTCGTTTGTCATTTATTACCGAGAGCAATCAACACCCAAGGACCCAATGTGAAATCCTGTATTGACGACAAAAAAAAATACACAAGTAATTGTTCAAATTTTCATTTTGTCGAAACTCCCGCAGTGCCACTGTTTTTTATATATTTTTTAGTTAGCTGACACTGTCTCACCCGGGTAAAGGTTTCTTTCTAATTCTTCCACCATCCCTTTTCCTGAGCCACGGATTAATTCAAACACTAAATTCATGAAAAGCTAAAAATAAAACGCTATATTTACTAGAAAAGTGCAATACATACGCGGTTAAAATGTATGGAACAGCTATTTCTGATTTTAGCTCTAGACTCATGTACTGATCCACGGTAACAGTTTGCGTGTCGTCCCCACCGTCATGTATACGCGTAAAGGTATAGAAGCGACCACAGACAGGCGCGACGCGACAGTGCTACGTGTCTTTAATCGAACAATTTATCTGAAAACTTCATGGAAATTGGCCTACTAGATCTACGCAGACCAATACGTACCAGTCTGCGGGAGCCTTATAGCAGATAGGGGCGGGCCGCGTCTCAACGCAACGCATTACAAAAATCCTCCTTCATTACTTTCGTCCAATTTCTTTGAACCTACACACACTACAGGCAGGCCGCACCGCACTTGTGTGTATGATAATGCGTTGTGTTCCGGTCCGTTGCGGTTGTAATGTGCTCTTGGTTTTATCCTACTATCCTACCTATAGTAAAAACGTGAAAATTTGGAAGTTAAATATTTGTATGCTTGTTACTCATTCACGCAAAAACGGCTGAACGGATTTGGATGAAAATTAGCACACAGATAGTTTATGAACTGGATTAACACATAGGATCCTTATTACCCTGGCAGGACGTTCCCGTGGTATAATTTCCGACCTCCACGAGAGCGAAGCCAGCAAAGGTTAGTACTAAGATACTAACCGAAAACTTTCAAGGCCACTCAGTGTAGGTAGAATTACCGCTCCTCAGCTCACCACCTGTCACTGTACACTGACAGCTAAGAACAACGTTTTCGCATCCACAGCTGTTTTTAATCACCCCATAGCGAGTCACGCACTTCCTGTAGAAACATGATTAATTCAGCCTTCACTGGTGCTAATGGAAAGGGTTACTAATTAGGAGCATTGAAGGTCATTGGGATTGTCTGGTGCTACTGAGGCGTTCGTACACTCGGCACTTGGTCATCCACAATGTTCGACATTAAGTGACCTTGAATGCGGTAAAAAATGTAATGCGTAAATGAAATTAACTGCGAGCATAATATTCATCGTTTTCGAGGCAAAATATGTAGCACTACATTTCGCCAGCGGCTTCACCCGCGTTACCACCGCCCGCTACCAATGTACCTCAAGGCTTGACAAATGCTTATAGGTATATACCTACCTATTTTAAATCTGAAGGTAGAACAAAACTTTGGTAAGTAACCGTTTGTTGATAGCATGAGATATTCCCATTATATGATAGAAAGCATTCCCGACAGCCATCAATGTTTCTAATTAAAAGTTCAAAACGCTTTGTTTTAATGAGATGATTAGGATCTTTACAAACTACAGAAACAACTTCTAACCACGCAAATAATAATATTAAATTTACACTCGCCTTCATCCCATGGGAGCCAGTAACTACAGAACGCAACCTGTAACGACCCTCACATACTCCTTTTGCCTCGTTCACGTTCATACACCAGGGGCCCTAGTGTGAGCTGCGACTTTACGCATCGACCGCGTTCGGCGCTCCGATTGTCCCTGGATTCGTGAAGGGCCAATCGGAACACCGAACACAGTCGAAGCATTAAGTCGAGATGGTTTAAAGAAGCTTACTCTAGGGCCACTGATCAGCGGCGAGGTGTCATTTATCTAAGAGAGAAGCCGAAGCGAAGTCGACTTTAACTTACTGGCTTATCATTAAATAATACTTACTATCATTCTAAAATTAAATAGAATAAAATTTTACAGCTGAAGCCAAATAAAATGAGCAATATTCAGTAACATTTCGTTATCGCTGACACATTTTTCCATATCTAAATCAAAAATCAAAATCAAAAGTCATTTATTCAAACTAGGCTGAGAGTCAGCTCTTTTTGAACTGTCTCTGTCATAACCCGTTGCACAGCGGCTTGCTCTCGTCCATATCAAGCGGTGCCATGTGACCTAAAGTGACATCATTACGGGAAAGTTGCTGTACGAATTTTTAGTTCCCGATAATGACGTTTTGGCGCCGGGTTATTATAGAACATTTTATCTTTTTTTTTGTAATACAAAGCTAAAAGTAAACGTTTTTGTTGTTTGAATGTTATGGTGAATTAAACACCCGGAGTGTAACTATTATTTCTTGATAATAGTAGCCACTTGACGTGCCATTTTTTTATAGCGATAGAGTTGCCGATGCGAATCCCCAAAGGGAAGCCGGTAAGAATCGTGTTATATGGTGCTTTCGCCTCTGCCACTGATCATACGCGCACGCTGGTTGCGAGTACTAGGTATCCAATAAGGAACATAATATGTCATCCTAGGGCGTCCCCTCCCAGCGTTTCATTGTTACCTATTATTTCAACAAAATAATAACATAGCAGGTTTAATATTTCCGCCGCTTATTATGAAACCCGCCTCTAAATTGTAACAGCTGTTCGTTGCTTTCACCGTCAGTTGCTCGTAAATGGTAGCTATTGGTAGGTATTGAATGCTCAAACTTTGCTTGGCTTAGCCACACGCTAGATGTGAAAACCGACGAAAAATTTCTTCGCTGGGGGTTCTAGAATGGCATGCTGAATTCATGGTTAAAGTTTGCTCACTGAATAAAAACTTTTTCTGTATATATAAAAGAATCGCTCGTTTATAGGTATTAGATACTGGTACTTAGCTGCATCCGATTTGACTGGAAACGGACCCCAATACTGTTGGGCAAAGACTAGGCACATGATGAGGATGTACAGACGCCAGCACATCAAGCTACCCCACAAACTGTAAAATTTTTCCAATTTAACATGAACCTTAAACTTAAATTATACAGTTGAAAATCTATGAAATAAATTTACAACGTCGTCGGTAAAAATCGATAGTTTTCTTGTTTCCCCATTAATTAGCTTGCTGGGAGTTGTTTCACGATGATAATGATAATAACCGCAGGCGCGGGCTTGCGGACGGCGAGTAATGGGTAGCTCGCTGTCCGATAAGGACCAAGCCTATCGACGGCACGTTGTGTTCCACGCGCGCCTCAAAAAGATGTCAGCACCAACAGGTGGGGTCCGCAAGGGCCGATGCCTGCCAGGGGTGCGGGTTGTTCGAAAGAAATACCGCGGCCCCTGGCACCGAGGCAACTGAGGGAACACGGGTGGGTTTTAGTAAGTAAAAGCACGCACAATGGTCCACTTGAAGGACTAAGTGCGGAAACCAAAACCCTTAACATAGAACATAGTCAGTAAAAGTCTGACATGCCCTCCCGCTCCACCCAGAGCGGGAGAAGTTATTTGATGATGTCCCATCCAAAAAAAAAACTGTTGGACAGTTGGTTCGTATATTTAGTCCGTCTCACAGAGAAGAGGTCTGTGTCCCAGCAGTGGGAACATTACAGGCTGATTAAGCAAGCAAATTGGTCATCTTGCTGACCATGATTTTGTTATTTTTTATTTAGTTTATGTCGATGGTCCTAGTTTAACATTTGTGGCCTCGAGTTGTCACTCGGGTAGTAACAGCTATGTGAACATTACATTGCATATGTAAGCTATCACGCCCTTAATACCAGGACGCTCTTATTTTAGTATTATGCTTTATTTACATTTTTGTTCTTTGTGCTCGAGTTAAGTTTTCATTGTATTTGTTGGTATATTGGCATGGCTGGCTGACATAATGTATGACTAATTATGTAATTAATGTTCTGTGTCTCGTAATGTTTATATTACTTTGTCTATGTATGTCTAGAATCAAGTCTATCCGACTAAACAGACAGCTGTGCTGCTGGGGAGTTTGTTAAGCTACTTCTTCTTCCCATATAAAGCACTAGGAAGTGGTGACGGGTGGGCGTTTTTGGGGGACTGTCTTATGTATTTTGACGTTCGAAAAGTGCTGATTCTCAGCCTAATTTGAATAAATGACTTTTGATTTTGAAACGAAATTTTACGTCCGTTGGCTAAAAAGGAGGCCACTTTTGCCAACAGTAAAAAAAATACAACTTAGTTCAACATTTGTCTGTCTAAAAATGCTTATAAAGGACCGTTAATCAATGCCTGCAATGAACAGTCTCATGTAGTCAGCTATCTAACTGAGCTAGCTAACCTGTTGGCACTTCAATGTTGTTCATCAAATACACCATCTCCCCTTACCATCTAAGATGAATGAATACCCAAACACCACCCAATCACGTCAAAATATTCCCATGAATGCAAAACTCGAAGTCCCGCTCAAAGCAGAGCGTCATTTAATGTCTTTTGTTCCTCGTATAATTAGGTACCTTCTCTTCGATAAGGGGTAGACACTGTAGACAGTCGTTAAAATCGTTTTAGTAGCCAAGTTTCCACCTGAAGTCGCTAGAACGTCATATTTTTCGACTTTTGGTGAACAACCCTTGAATTATGGGATGAATTAGGGGTCTCAAAAGTCATTACTCAAGACATGAAATTAAAGACGCTCATTATCGCAATGAAATCATTAATAAAACAATGGAAGCTAACATTAAAAATAACTAAAAGATTACACAATAACCAGAGGTGTTATTGCGCATACACTTGGGAATAACTTTCATTTTGACAGTTAAACGACATTTATTGCGTTATTTACAATGTTGTTAAATATAAATAAACCATAAATAACCTAATATGGAGGTTTGCGGCTAAGTAATATAAGCCGCGACGATCGATCGATCAGGTTAAGCTGCGCTTGCTGCGGTTAGTCCGTGGGTGGGTGACCATCTTTACATACCAAGTACTCTCCGTGCCTCGGAAAGCACACTAAGCCGTTGGTCCCGGCTGTCATTTGTGGATCTTTGACAGTCGTTACGGGTCGTCAGAAGCCCGAAAGTCAGCAACCAGTCTTACCCAGTAAATGGGTTGTGGAGGTCAGATAGGCAGTCGCTCCATGTAAAACACTGATAATCAGCTGCATTCGGTTAGACTGGAAGCTGACCCCAACATAGTTGGGATAAATGCTAGGCAGATGATGAATAGATGACTTGAAACATGCAATGCTCAAATGGTTCAGACTAGTTCAAGCAAAACAAAAGAAAACAAACAAAACGAGGTACCATACAGAAAGAAAAAGACAACCAGCATTGTTTTGAAGCTAACGCTAAACAGAACAATCGTGGAGCAATAGCTCATGCATGTATGAAATGTATTTATTCTATTGCTACAGCCAGTTCAAACGTTTTGAGAATCAGTGAGCTGAATCGATGCCGCAAAATAGATAAGTACAGAAGGCTGGCTCGATATAAGAGAAAGACACACGTACGTACGCCTATTTTAAAAGGGATGCGTTTAAATAGCCTGCGAAATATAACATTATTTATTTATTTTATTTTTGTATACTTTATTGTACACCACAAAAATACAGAACAAAAAACACGCTACAGTACAAAATATTCAATGGGCGGCCTTATCGCTTTCCGCAATCTCTTCCAGACAACCTTGGCATGGACAGTGATTAGTCTGGACATAAAATGAGGATGTTGTTGGTGCAAATAATAAATATACAATATAGTAAAATAGGTACAGAGATATTTATGTAATAAATACATAAATACATACATACTAAATATATAAGGAACGAAAATAAATGAAGGCATCACTTACTTTTGTTCAATTTGCAGGTCATTATCAGGTAGTAAATTGAACAAAATATGAGTAGCGATTGTAACACGTATGTATTCACAGAATTATCATCACTAAAATCTTCAATACAACCTTCTAAATTAATTTAATCCTACGGAATATTTTTTCATGAAATAGATCCATAGGGTAATTTGAACTGAGAGAGTTGTATTGATGATTCTACTTCTGATTATTAAAATTTTGTTAATTCATGTTTGTCAGGTTGCGAAACATATTTAGTTCGACATACTTACCGGATAGTCCTTCAAATTGCAAAAATCGTAAGAAAATTTAAATTAATATTGTCAGTTGCAGGCTTAGCACGAGCACCGATTTGTCGACGGAAGAATAGACATGACTATTAACTAAATGATGTACAATAGGAGAAGATAGCTATGTTTTTCTATTTATTATCTCAGTTATGCGTTCTAAACGAATCATGATTTTGTAGATATAGTTACTTTGTGGCCGTCGAATAGAAAGTTTGTTGTCAATGTGATTTTGACAGTTTGGGAAGAAATATTCTTCTGAAATAGTCTACATTTCTATGGACCTGGACAAAGATCGTTAGAAACGAAAGACAAAATGACAGATTGTAGATGGATATCTCAGGTGCGATGTCAAAAATGGAGAAACGAAATATCATTTTGTATTAAAAAAGCACTGACTATTCTTCGTAGAAATAGAAAACGTCATGCTAAGCCTGTTGCTCTCGCACATGAAACTTGCCTATGTGTACGAGAATTTTTCGCTCGTAGTATGAAGTCGACCTTCTGTACCCATCTACTTTGTCTCAATACATAGCTCGAATAGCTCCGGATCGTCACTCGAATAACAACATCGATTTTGGATGATTTATAGGCGGAAAGCATGCGATGGACTTGCGGATGTTTTGAATAGTGCCCATTTATATCGATTATCAACGATTAATTTCTGTTCTGTTATTATTAGGGAAGTTGTGTAAGGCGGTTTTGTGGATATACACTGTAGGAGGTTAATTTGGGATTCAGTTACTTTAGATTAGTAACAATTTTGATACAGACGGTGACAATAATTCAGCAACCTTTAATAAAGTATTAATGAGTTGGTATGGGAGTTGACTATGTACCGTATCTTTGTAATTTTGGTTCATCGTCAACCATAAACCCACACTGGGCCCGCGTGGTGGATTACGGCCCACTAGGTACCTTTCACAGAGAGAAGGCCTGAGTCCCAGCAGTGGGAACATTACAAGCTAATTATTCTATGTTGTTGTAATTTCGGTTGAATTAAGTTACGTGAACTGCGTAATACCGCGGATTTGATAAAATATGAAAAACCATCCTTGATTCATGTACCTACCTATCTAAAATAAGTTTGAAACAGTAACATTTTATAAATTACAACCGATAAATAAAAACGTACCAGCCACTAACCAGTACGGTAATGCTATGGAAAGATTCACAAATTCCATAAAACTTTTTATTTAATAGAACTACATAACAATACAACTTTCATAAAATATAAGAACAAAATTAACAACTACTATCAATATCATTTCCTCGCGGCGTCGGTCCAACAGAATCGTGCAGGGATCCTGTTCGGACGATCAGGTTTTACACCAACTGAATAGGAGTCTTTCAACCCTCCAGCCAGTTCTCCACCTCCTAAGATCGGCGGTTTTTTCCCTATTTGTTCTTCTGACGCTAATTCTGTAACCACACTCTTACTTCTTTTGTACAACAGTTCTTGGTGAAGTTCCTCTTCCGAACTATAATCTTCTTTACTCTCTACCATGTCTTCTTCTAGTTCTTCCAACGCTGATGCTTTAACTTCAGCCTTCTTCTGCACATTCTGTAATGCAGGTAAAGGTTTACTTTCTGCTGTACGAGTGTCTGAATTTCTTCCTTGCGCTTGGATATCCAATTTATCTTCAATACATGATATCCTTTCTAGAATTGTGTCCAGTTTGCTCGTATTGCACTTTAAGATTTTTTGCACTTTAGTTATATCAGAAGCATTATTGCAGTTGCTTATTTCTGAAATACATTCTCTGAGAGCGGTTAAAATAGGTGCTTTTATACTGTCACTAAGGAAATGCTTATCCTTTTCATTCATAAGATGTATTTTAATCTTCGATTCACCTTGGTTTTCGGTCGCCAAAGCTTCGAAAGATTCCGAAACAACAAACTTTGTACCATTGTTTAGTTTTTTTTGATGACTTCTTTCCTTTTTGTGACATTTCTTTTCCGAAACTTCAGAAAATGTGCCGCATAATGATTGGTTAATGTTTAAATCATCTGAGGTGTTGCTTGAAACCTGGCTTATGGATTCTCTGACACTTAAACTTTCTTTTCTGACCTTTCTGTAAGTTTCAAAAACTTTTTTAGTGTCTCCCTTTTCAGCCACGTGATGATCGAAACTAGTTTCGGGTTTTTTATCTTTCGTTATGTGCTTTTTAGATGTTTTTATTGTATAAAACACGGGTAGTTTATCATCACTTTGTGGTATAATTAAAGGCACTAGAGTTTTTGCGAATCTAATAGTCTGATCTAACACATGATTATTATTATCGCCAACTTTGTACGTCCTATTATTGTTAGAGACTTCAGTATTTTTCTCACTATTGAACTGTTGACCTTTATCAAGTAACTTGTATTTCTTTTCTTTTTTCAGTTTAAATTTTTCCTTACTTACTTCAGGACTTTTATTATTGTCTAAATATTTCTTATGTATATATACGACGGAGTTGTGTGAGCGCTGATGAGGATAGTAATTAGCTAGGTTCACACCGTTGATTTCTTTGAGAGAGGGTTTCCATTCTGTGGGCAAAAGATATTGTTCGGTTTACCGCCTTCATTCGCTTGATTGAGTGGGTGTGGCGCATTTTATAGCCGATTATTATGGGCAAGTTTTATGATCACTCGTTGTTTAGGACCGTGTTTACATTGACTAAATGACCAGCGTTACTGAAGTCTTAAGCATGTATAATTTGTTTCTGGCTATACCTTTGCTGGCTTTACTGGGGAATGTTTTATTGTGATCTGCATTGTATTTAAATGATGGCATTAGAAATACCTTAAAATTTAAATAAATTATGATCGAATTTCGACGGCTGGGCAACCACTAGTATTTTTAATACTATGTTTATTCCACAACGAAATTGGCAACCAGAGTTTTATCAAAAATAGTCCAACAAATCTTACCTGAAGCCATACAGTAATATAATATACGATTGAATAGTATTATGCTTTATAGTAAATTAAAATTCGCAAGGTAAATATTGACAAGTCGACATTGACACATATAATTTATTAATCGTTGACGAAACAAGGTTTTATGGCATTCAATTCTAGTCTCTTTGCGACTAAAAAAAGTTTATATTAGGTAATAAATTGTCAGTTAAAAAATAAAATAAAATCATAATAGAGAAGCATAAAAGTTATTATTGCAACTGTCTACAGTATTTACCGGGACATGAGCTTTATCCCCCGACTTTGACTGCGTGTAAATCGGGAATTAGGGGCCATCCATAATTTACGTCACACAAATTTTATGGTTTTTTGACGCCCCCCCCCCCGTCCTTGTTACAGATGGTCACACTTGTGAAACCCCCTCCCCCCTCCCCCCATATGTTTAAAACAGCAGTTTAATTTTGTTTCATATAAATTAAAAATAATCTACATAACCCTTCGTACTGTCGACTCAGCAGACTGACGGACGAGTCTCGTCTGAGTAAATATGGGGAAATACTACCCTGATGGAAGTACATCTAAATGACCGTCAACTTAGATCAACTTGACGAGAACTGACGAGAGGAGTCTCTCGAGAACATTGGACCTCCTTGCGCAGTGGTGGCTCAGTGAGCAGTGGTGGCCCTGTGCTAACGGCCACGACTTATGAGTTGTAGGTCGTGCGTTCGAACCCAGTCAGGCGCCTTACTTTTTGTAAATAATTTCATCACTACTTCTCTCAAAACGGTGAAGGAAAACATCGTGAGGAAACCGGCATGTCCTAGAACCAAAATTTCTAAGACATGTGACATCTACCAACCCGTGCTGGGCGCGCGTGGGGGATTACGGCCCGCTCCCTCCTAGCCTATCGTAGTCCACTGCTGGACATAGGCCTCTATACATATGGTTACCTATTACTTATACTCCTATAGGGGTGAAACATGGTATTGAGTTTTATACGGCAATATCCAAAATTCGCGTGAAAATAGTCGCGGTCTAAGCTCTAGCCCCCTTATTAATAAAATCTAGTTTTAAAGAAGTTGCAACCAGTTTATGTTTGGCACAAGGGGAGTCTGGGAGACTTGAACCCTAATTCATTTAACTTAACACCTGCCAAAATACCCACTGCCGTGATTTTAAAAGTAGAATTGGGTCAAAGCTAGGCAAATGCTGAACATTCAACATTTGAAACAAACTAAAATAGTGAACAGATCAAAACGTACATAAAACATCGGCCACAAATCCGACATCCAAAAATCAAAATCAAAATATTTTATTTCACATAAGCCTGCATGGGCACTTATGAAACGTCAGAAGCTAGGTGCACGGTTCCAATTTGTCGTTTCCTATGGAGAAGAGCCGGCAAGAAACTCCACGGTTACTCTTTTAAAAATAATTGACTTTTACAATGTTTTCAAATTACAGTGATAATAGCTATGGGAGGACAGTGCAGGCCAGTCAATAAGTACCAGGTACTTAGAGGAATGAAAATACAGAATAGAAAAACGTCTACAAATCTAGTCTCTAAGGCCTACAACGTTCTCTCATTCACAATATGTAAAAAGTTACACCTTGTATAAAATGTATCTATTTGAACCAAGTGACATGATTTCGATGACAATCACTAATAATAAATAGTAGTAAAATTGATGTATAATGTCAAATAATGACGAGAATATGTCAGACATTGTAAAAAAATAAAAATAAAAATTAACATTGCAATTTGGGAGCAGTTAATAGACTTTCACACGGTTTTGCTGTTAATGAGGTACCAGGGAAGCCACATGTGCAGAAGGAATTAATGCATTTCAATTACACCCCTCAAAGGGGTGAAATCGGTACCTACAAATATGTCTAAATATCTGTGTTTTATCCTCCGATGTGTACAAATTAATTATTATTATTGATGAAACACGTATTGATAGGGGCGAACAGAAAATCAAAGAAGAAAACTACAAAGCAATGCATTTTCATCCCTACAGTGGAGCTTAAATCCTTGTTTTAAAATGGCAACCCTGGCGGGAGAACACGAGGGAATTTTAACGTTATTCCAGTGCTATTAAAATAGAATTTCAGTTGTGAAACGAGTTCTGTTTGTAGCAAGCTAGGGCTGCAGGCATCCCGGACAGCGAGCTCATTTAGTATCTCGATTGATCGATGTTCGGTCAGTTTATTGCAGGACTAGCTAGCGACATGACGCGTTTGTCATGTTTGGCAAAAACTGCTATACAGGGCGGCCATTTTGAAGGTGTCATGGGGCATTTGAATCAAACTATAACGGCGGTGTTTTAATGTATCCTGCAGAAGGTTCAGCTGAAAATAAGGTAGGCATTTAATGTATTTTTTTATATTCGTGTCCTCTGTTATCATATGTGTCTATGTGTTGTCTAGTTTGAGTGGATACTGTTCCACCCTAGATTCTAGACGTAACGCTCCTTAAATCCGATTTTCCTTTCACCACTAAGAAAAGAGTTGTCGTAAAATCGAATACCATTTACCATTTGATTTAATTTTTGATAACCTTGTTACCTACTACGTGTAAAAACGACCGTTGCACGAATACGCGGTCATTTGTCACTCATTTGTTCGTAAAACCGAAAGGTGTTCTGTCGGCACGACAGCGAGAACGCGTTCGGATTCGTCGAACAAAATGAGCGTTCGAGTCTTATTCGTCTATACATACACAGGAGATTTACTGTCTTCGCATGAAACCCACAGTTTCGATCGAAGTTACGGGTGATTTCTACTCCGTATCACCTACGGACATAAGATAAGTTTGGGGCCCGGCCTAAGAATAATGACACAACGATTTGGCACGTCCGGAAAAGTTGATTAATCGGGTGTAGGGTTCAATTCAAAGTTTCAAACAACTTTAAGTCGGCCCATAATATATTCGTTGAAGGACTTGAAGAGTAGACTCCCTGATTCCTACGTCATATTACGTGGTGATAGAGAGACAAACCTTCCAGAAAGGCGGGGCTGACAGCCCAGTATACCATTGTCGCACTAAATTATTGTCATGCGCAGAAGCTCTTACGTATCCCAAGTAGCGCGGACATTTTTTTTTGCCCACTGGGTTTTTCAGCTTAGCTCTGAGTGCTGATACTCCAGTACGCGAAAAGCGTTGTGTGAACGAGGAATTACGATGCATTCTACCTATAACATTATTTCATCATGGCTTATTTACGCTCACCTACAGATATTTATTTATTGACTGAGAAATCCCTTTAAATAAATTCATATTGATTCTCACTGTCAATTAAGCTTAACTGACATCTAAACAAATGTTATAAAGAGAAAAGATTAAATTTGTTTGTTTGTTACGCTTTCACGCGGAAACGGCTAAACGAATTTGGGTGAATTTTGGCTCATGGTTAGACCATGACCAGAATTAGGACAAAATACTTCCTATCCCAATATTCACGTGAAGTGGAGAATTATTCGGATGAAACAGCAGGGTGCAGCTAGTCATAAATATGTCAACATTGCAATTAAAAACAACGTTGAACGTAATCACATCAACAATGCACGGCCATGTTAAATGACATAATCACTGGTTTAATCAATTAAAACTGTTTGTTTTAATAACAAAACCAAATTATTGTAATTGTTATGATACGGACACGTCGAGTACTTACCTATTACCGGCGCATTTAAAACGTGGTTATTATATACAGAGTATAACATCCCGCCTTTATTAATCGGAGAGGTAGGCAGAAGTGTAGTAATAGGTAGGGTTACCTACCGTACTCTAAAATAGAGTATTGTACTCTTTTTCTTATGGTTGTACTCTATAATCTGTAACACTAATAAAGTACGCAAAAATACTATTTTCTCCTATGATGATTTTTTTTGAGGCCAGTCATTTCGGTTGCCTGCGGTTTTTCTATATTTTCCACTGTGAGACTTGACTATTTGTTGGTTATTAATGTGAAGTGGCAAGGAGAGAGGGATAGGACTTTATAAATATTGATTAAAATGAGCTCTTGATCTTTTATTAACGTAGAATTTAGATGTTTGGAGTCCAACAATTCTTGAGAAATCAATAAAAAATGTTATGTACCGCAAAAAGTGCTAGAAAATACATAAAGAGAAATTTACTCTCTTTGAAATCAGAAATACTCTACTTCTTTTAGAAAAAGTTGCCAACCCTACTTGTATATCGTGACGTGGTTTAAAAAGTGGGTTTTTGGATAAAATTGTGTCGGTCTAGTACCTACAAGGATGGCGAACCTCTACAAGCCATTTAAAAAATTTAATAATATGGCATTGACGTGCCAACAAACAATCTTGACTTACTGACTCGTAGAAAAAACTAAATACTTTCACAATCATTGGTAGTCTTTATAGGCAAACAGATATACTTAACTTCATATCACACCACCTTATTAAAATTTAAGAACAATTTAGTGCAACTTCTGGTATCTGATATTAAGGTCATATGACATAGAATAAAATCATGTGAAGGTACGGTTTCTGAAAGTAACGACTCAGGCTTAAGAAGATGAAAATAACATACTCTTATCATACTGTACCTACCATACTGTGACTTAGGCTGTCGTGCCCAAATTATTTTGTTACGTGCCAACAAGGGCACGCGTGCCATTGGTTCGCCATCCCTGACTAGACTCTAGTAGTTGCAAGTGCTCCTGGGTATGATTCCCAGGTTGGGCAAAGTGTTATTGGGCTTTCTTTATGAAATTTCTCAGTAGCTACCCGTAGTCTGGATTTAAACTTAAACATAACTAGCGAAATGTGGGTACACACGGCTACACATCAAGCTATACTTTTCCAGTTTACTCTGATCTCGCACTGTACGGAAATTCTATACAATGCAAGATCAGCTTATACTGGAAATGTATAACTTGATGTGTAGCTGTGTACAGTCACCAAAAGAGATAAGTAAGCATGGTCATCCGACATCGTTGAACCATAGTAATAAACGAATGGATGTTTTCATATGAAATTAAGTTTGATAAATCAACTGTTTGTTTTCTATTAATTAAATTAAATTTGATTAAAAAACATCCATCGTTTTTTTAGTAAACTTCAACTATATCTGACGACCCCGGGTTCTTATCTCTTTTGCAGACTGTACACCTCTGCCTAACCCTTTGCGGATTACAGACGTAAGTGTGATGTTAACAAATCTAAACTCCGGCCTGCTACATAAAAATCGGATGTAAAACACAAAAACACCTTGACCGACCTGGGGATCCAACCTATGACCAGTTGCGTCCACAGTAGACCAATTTCACCCTGATATTATTGTTACAAGGCAATACGGAAAATCTAAATTAGAAACAGTGACTTACTAAGCTTGTTGTACACGCAACACAAATCAGAACTTTCAGCGTTTCAGCGACCTTGCTTGAATCACGCGATGTCTACGTATTGAATCATTTAAAGGAAAATTAGGTTATTTAACATAACATCACGCCTTGTTTCCCCGAAAAGTTGGGCGGCAGAGGTGTACATATAGTACAGCCACATTTCGCCAGTTATCTTTAAGTTCCATGTAATAGGGGACGAGCCTAATGCCATCAATCGGACACAAATCCAGACTCCGAGCTGCTACTGAGAAATTCCAGATAGATAAACCCAATTACACTTTGCCCGACACGCTCAGCAGTAGCGCATATGACCAGTAGAGTAGACCAACGAGGCAGTAATTATGTTATTTCATAATTTCTTCAATTTTTTCTAACTATGTTGGGGTCGGCTTCCAGTCTGACCGGTTGCAGCGGAATACCAGCATTTCACATGGAGCGATTGCCTATCTGACATCCACAACCCAGTTAACTGGATAATACGATATACCCCTTGGTAAGATTGGTTGTCAGACTTTCGAGCTTCTGACGACCCGTAACGACTGTTAAAGATCCACAAATGACAGCCGGGACCAACGGCTTAACGTGCTTTCCGAGACACGGAGGGTACTTGGTATGTAAAGATGGTTACCCATCCACGGACCAACCGCGGCAAGCGCAGCGATCGATCGTCGCAGCTTATATTACTTAGCCACAAGCCCCATATTAGGTTATTTATGGCAATCGTTTCTTGTAAAATGAAAGATTAAATAACTTAATAAAATGAAAGTTCTTATTTTCTTCTAGATCCTGTCCCCAATGAGCGCGACCGTTCCTCTGCAGCAGTATTTTAGTTCACCAAATTATTATTATTTAGTCTTTGAAAGTTTTCGGGATAAAGGTCCAGGACCCCTCCGAGAAATGTAAGGCGTACGAGGGTCCGCGGTTGGGTAACCATCTTTACATACGAAGACCCCTCCGTGAAACGGATCTTTGACAATCGTTACAGGTCGTCAGAAGCCCGAAGTCTGACAACTAGTCTCACCAAGGGGTATCGTATACCGAGTAACTAGGTTGTGGAGGTCAGATACGCAGTCGCTCCATGTAAAATACTGGTGTTCATCCGCTTAGACTGGTTGCCGACCATAGTTGGAAAAAGCCAGGCAAATTGAGTAAAACTTTTTTCTTTCACCATAAGCCTGCATATTTTACACGCTTTATATTAGCTTCACTTGTATGTTTGTTTGTATGTAACCGACTCCTTAGAGCGCGATTTTGACCCACTTTAAACGGTCAGATTTCATTTAAACTTTGTAAACTTATCGAAGACCGATGACAATTCAATAATTTTGAAAAAAAAATGAGAAAAATGAAAAAATAATAATAAAAAAACACGTTTTTATAATTAGCAGAACTAAAAAATAGAAAATAAATAATAGTTTAAAAAACTAAAAAACATGCTTTAAAAACCAAACTAAAAAAGGAGAAAATAATTTAATTCAATTAAAAAGCGTGGAGTGCTTGACATTAATTTATTATAAAAATACCTCAAAAAGCACCCCACGCTTTTTAATTGAATTAAATTATTTTCTCCTTTTTTAGTTTAGTTTTTAATTTTAATCAAGCACCGCAATCAGGCACATCCAGAGATCATGCTCACGGTTTTCAAACCAGCACGATTCAAAAGGTCTACCTAGTTCTCAGATCTAGACTCTGTCTTAAAAATGTTCCCTCATTTTGAACCAAAAAGTGTAGTAGTCCCTGTCATAATTCCGGCGCGCACCATTATCAACTCTTTGACTCGTCTCTCTATTAGCGGGAGTGGGTGCTTATCCCTTTTCGAGACAAAACCCCTTTATGCATTCGACGGTATCTTGTCTAAAGCCTAGACGGATGATAGGATTTAGTTTATTGTGAATTTTATTCGATAACTAGGTAGGGACACTAGCGGTGAATAAGTATTCACCCTAATGCCTTAAGAAATAAGGTTGAAAAGTACTCGACCGCCAATGTCCGCGATGGTACAGATAGCGGTACGTAAGTTGAACGAAAACTTCAGTACACGCCGCGTTATGTCAAAGACTATGCTAGAAGTTGACCTCATTCTTTTCCCGTGCGAGGCAACGAGTGCACTCGCTACCATCGGTTTTCTGTTCAGATTTTGGTTCAACTTACGTGCCGCAATCTGTACCGTCGCGGACACTAGCGGTCGACCACTTTTCAACCTTATTTCTTAAGGCATTAGGGTGAATACTTATTCACCTATGAAGAAATCGATTTTTCTTTTCCGATGTAAAAAATTAAAATGGTACAGTGACTAAGATACGGAACTTGCGCTGCTGGCCAATGATCAGTAGAAACTGCATGACTCGTCACGGAAAGAAATATATGTAGAAAGAATACACAGGATAAGTTTTTAACCAGTGCGCAAACTGTAACCATGAATTCAGCATATCATTCTAGACCGCCCCGCGCAGAAATTTTTCGTCGGTTATACAAAAAAAAAATCAGCTGTTTCATAGAAAAGTGCAATACCTATACAATCAGAATGTATGGAACAGCTGAGTTTTTTTTACACAGGATAGCTGATTAGTCTATAAAAACATAGTTTGCTCTATGAACGAGAAAACTATATATTTAAATGTGTATTTGTAAAGAAACCCTACAAATTGAATGGTCTCTTTTTACTGATATCAAATACAGGAAGCCTTTGCATGGGTTTTGCTTTGCAAGAAAAAATGCAGGCTTCGCATTGTTACCTAATAGAAAAAAGTGTATCTACAATGGTAAAAAACTACCGTAAAACGAATTTATTCTAAATCCCTTTGATGTAAACAGACAAACAAAATTAAACGTTCAAAGCAAAGAACAACTTTTCAAGGTCCCTCACCCCCAAGATTTCAACCACCCCACATGGTGGAGAAAATTAACACCCATTTATTAACTTTATCCCTTTTGTAAAAGAAAGCTTGACACACACTTAGATATTTATGTCTCCCTCCCTCCAACTCCAACCCGTGCTTAATTAGCAAGAATGCAATTTTGCACGATATTTTTGCTCTCCACTTTTCCGCCATTTTTATGCTACGATTTTGCCAATCTGTTAGATGTAGGTATAATCATAAGGAACCGAGGGGGTGAAACCCTTGAATAAATAAAAACATCTTTTATTATGCAATGAACTCAATCCCCCAGACAGCCATTCCATTAAAAGCATTGAATTGAAATTTAAACTAGATTTACGAGAATATTAAATTATCCGTCAGATTTACAAACACAGTTTACTGAGCAGATATTGTAAAAAATACCATTAAATTCTACTACATTTGTGAAAGTTTGTATGTTTATCACACAAAACCGGCTTCACAGATTTGGATCAAATTTGGCTCACATATAGTTTATAACCTGGATAAACATATAGGATACTTTTCATCCCGGTTGTATGTTCCCGTGTAATAATTTCCGACGTCCACACGGGCAAAGCTGCTTGCAAATACAACAATAAAATCGCCGGCAGCGCAGACAGCTAACGAACAGCCAGACAACAACCCTTTATCATATTGACTCGCCTTATGCATACACAGATAGATAAATAATTGGCGTCTCCACCCGGCCAGACATATACCTCTCTTACGTGTCTGCCAGGGGTGAATCTATACACAGAATGTATGAATTCATCCCGTCTTCCCCGGTTCCCCTATGTCCCTCTATGCAATAGTTTCACCTGTAGGGAATTAATTTTATTTCGGACTTCCCATGATGGACGGTTCAGTGGTTCTTTTGTATCCAATTTCGCTTTGATTTGAATAGAATATGGCTTGTTCATGTGTTGGATTAATTTTTATGCTTTCACCTGGGATGCGTATGATAAGACAAAGTTTAAAAGCTCATGTTTTGCATTTGAGAGTGAGGAGGAGCCGTGGTGGGTCGGTGATATCGGTCTCGAGTCGTAGGATCGAACCCAGTTATAAGCTTTACTTTTTAACCGATTTCAAAAAAATTGAGGTTATCAATTCTAGGTTTCTTTTTAATGTATGTTCGGGAATAACTCTCTCATGACGGATTTGCAAAATTAATTTTTATTCGAAAGGGTTTTCGAAGGGTTTATTCCCATTTAAATTTAATATAGATCTGATGATGCGTTTCGGAGATAGACAATGGAACTCTTAAAAAAATGACAGCAAACAAACCGCGATTGCTGCTATCGCATAAATAAATATGCAGTGTTTTAACTTTCAAGGATGATGAAATTTCGAATTGTGTGGGGTAGGTGCTTTAACTAAAAAGTGAAAAATCAAAAACTTAAAAAAACGACTTCCAAAAAACACTACAAAGTGAAAAATTACTTTAATTTCGGAAGGCGGTGACAAAAAAATTAAATATATATCCAAAGTCACCGACTTCCAAAATTAAAGTAATTTTTCACTTTGAAGTGTTTTTTCGGAAGTTTGTTGTTTTTTTTAAATGTTTTTATGTAAATTATTTCAATACGAGGAAACCGGCATGTCCCGGAGCCAAAAACTCGAAGAAATGTGACCTCCGCCAATCTGCACTGGGCACGCGTGGTGTATCATGGCCCACTCCCTGTCCCTGTCACAGAGAGGCCTGTATCCCAGCTGTGGGAACATTATAGGCTGATTATGCATTTTTAAGGTTCTAGGACATGCCGGTTTCCACACGGTGTTTTCCTTCACCTTTTCAAGATCAGTGGTGATGAAATAATATACACAAAGTAAAATTCCTGTCTGTTCCAACCCACGATCTACAACTCGTAAGTGACGACTGTTACCACTGGGCCAAAAAGGTTAAAACATTTATTAAAAAAAAAACACTTTTAGACCGCGGCAGAGTTTACACTCTCACACCCCAACCACAAAAAAAGTTATATTCAGAAAAATAATTTTCACAAACAGAACGCAATTTTTAAATGAAAATTCACACTGGCATAAAGGGAGACGCGGTAAGCCGACGTTTAATAATAAATAAGCCAGGTGTTAAGCCTGCGACGGTGTCGCCACCTGTCGGTAGCTGTCAGGCGCTCCTTCATCATTAAGGAGTTCACACGGCCATTTGGTATCTACTTAAGTTGTTATAACGTGTAGTTAGTTAAGCAGAACAAAGTTATAAGCTCTTTATGTTTGATAGGTATTAGAGAAAGGTAAAGTCTACTGCTACTGTCAGCCTGCAACATTCCACTGCTGGACAAATGCCAGCCAGCCTTCCAGTCCTGTCGATCCAGGGCTAAAATGAAACATTGGTGGTTCGCTTTCCCCAGCTCGTCCCGCCATCTTCTACAGAGACTGCCGTGACGCGTTCTGGTTGTGTCAGGGCTCCATGTTGTGGTTATAAGTCTGCTGTCCGATAATCTGACAAGGTCAGGGTCTTCGACTCTGTGCAAAGATTTGGTTGCAGGGCCAGAGAAATTAGTCGTCATGGGAGAGAAACCCGAAGGAATACCAAACTCTGAGGCTGGCCAATGATCAATGTTCATATTTTTTAAATGTTATTTGGTGGAAAAATCAGGTGGACTCTGACAAGTGGTCACTAACATAAAATAATCTCATAATGCCTGTGTATCTTAAATCGTGGTGAGACAAAAAAAAAACAACCGGCTTCCAAAAAACACTAAAAATTAAAAAAATATTTTAATTTCGAAAATCGGTGGCAAAAACACGAAGATTCGAAACCAAAGACCCCGACTTATTTTTTAACCGACTTCAAAAATAAGGAGGTTATCAATTCGGCAGGTTTATATATTATATATATTTTTCATACAATGTATGTTCGGGCAAACTCCGTCATAAATAGAAGGATTTGCAAAAATATTTTTTTTGTTAGAAAGGGGTTTATTCACATTTAACTTCATATAGATCTGATGATGCGTTTCGGAGACAGACAACGGAACTCTTCCAAAAATGACAGCAAATAAACCGCGATTGCTGCTATCGCAAAAATATGCATTGTTTTGACCCCAAGGATGATGAAATTTCGAATTGGTGTGGTAGGTACTTCAAATAAAAAGTGAAAAATATATAGTTATATATTTTTTTTCAAAAAAGCTACCGACTTCCATAAAAACACTACAAGGTGAAAAATAACTTTAATTTCTGAAGGCGGTGACAAAAAAAATAAAATACATATCCAAAGACACCGACTTCCGAAATTAAAGCAATTTTTGACTTTGTTGTGTTTTCCCGGAAGTCGGTTGCTTTTGTTTTTTAAGTTTTTCAATTCTGTATATAAATGACAGAGGTAACAAACATTTCAAAAATACAAACGAATTCAAACGAAAATACAAACGAATACATCCTCCTTTGATGAGGATAATCTATTTCAGATCAGTCAACCTACCTGACTGGTATTGTAATCAAGATATATAAATAATACAAGGAAAATTAAATGTCTCAATTAGGTGAGCCGGTGAGCCCGCCCTAAGCCCTAAGTTTAATAATAAATGAGCCGTGTGTTGCGGGACGACAGTGCTGCCACCTGTCGACACCACCTGTAAGCTCTTTCACCAATGAGGAGTTCACGCACACATTCGTCTTGTATGTATATTATAATTTTAAGAAAAGCTTAATGTGGAAGCTTAATGAATCGAGTATTGCAAGTATGTATGTATGAGAATTTATCAAATTCTACTTTAATATGACTAAATAAAAAATAACGCCGGAATTAACAAATAGCAAATATACAATATTTATTTACTTGTTTCTTTCTAATACTTTAATAGTATAAACTAGATTTTGCCAGCGGCTTCGCCCGCGTTTTTTACACACCTAAACCTTCCTCATGAATCGCTCTGGTGGTAACCGCATATAAATCCGTTCAGTAGTTTTGAGTTTATCGCGAACAGACAGACGCGGTGGGGTACAGACGCCAGCACATCAAGCTACCCCAATCTGTCAAATTTCTTTGATAGATTTTCAACTTTATTACAATATGATAAGATTTATGTTCAAGGATAGCTTGTCCTGCTGACGTCTGTACTTTGTTTTATAATCATTATGTAGTTGTTAATGATGTGAAAGTATATCTGTCTGTCTGCCGGTCTGGTCTGTCTGTTACCTTTTCACACTATAACGGCTGAACGTATTTGGATGTTTGGCTCACAGGTAGACTAAGACCTGGATTAGTTCCTACATAGGACATAGGATAGGAACTTTTTATCTCAGCAGTACGTACCGGGCGTAGTTGATGTCTCGGGCAAAACCCAGTTCTCTATAAAATGCTTATCCCTACTAATATTATAAATGCGAAAGTAACTCTGTCTGTCTGTTACGCTTTCACGCCTGAACCGCTGAGCTAATGGTCATGAAATTTGGCAGAGATATAGCCTGGGATAAGGAGAAGGACATAGGCTACTTTTTACGTGATAGCCGATATCCACGCGGTAGGAGCCGCAAGCAAAAACTAGTACAATATAAATAGAAACAAAACCGTTGCATACTTACTTAGAAAAAGTTAAAAAGATTCATTGGAGCCATCAACGGAATTCCGACTCTCAAACTCATATAAAAGTACCCACATTTTAATAAAAACATACCGTAAATACCCAAATATGTTACAAAACGCGGTATTTCGTATCAAATCCGAGTCAAATTACCGAATAATTCCCTCGGCGGTACTCAGCAAAGGAATAAATTAACTTTCACGGCATATACATACATACTTGTGTGTACATTATGTACGTGTACGTAAATACGTTACGTTGGGCAATTAATCACTTCTTGGCGGGACTGTAAGGCTTTTGTGTACATCCAGCGTGAAAAGTTAGTAACAATTTGACAAATCACAGTTAATTTTTTTGTTCACTGGATAAACTCCTTTCGTCTTATTCCAAAACGCGATCTAACTATAGTTGTATCCTAAAGCTCTGAGCCGGTTTTTTCATTTCCAACTTTATTTAGATTTGGTTAAAGTTCCTAAGACAAACATGACAACTTAGCACCGGACTAAGTTGTCAGTTTAGTAAAAAAAACTGTATTTCGATTTCGATAATGTACCCAAGATACTGGTGGCAATGCCACGTTATTGAATGGTAAATATTATAAGCCTGTCTTTGTTTTCATTACAAATGTAGATTATGAATTAAATTATTGATTAATAGAGGATAATTTTGGAAATTTGCTATTGACTTGCCTTCCAGAATCGATATGTAATAGTACACCCACTTTTTCCTTTTACCCACAACACTGTAAAAATTGTATGTCTTCTAATTAGCTTATTTATTTACAAATACCTACCTTCTTCATAAGTAATTCTCGTATTTAGTTTTAAGATTACCTTGTATTTCTCATATTAAGTGAATTGTATTCTTTTTGAGAAATAAATGTCTGAAACCGTAAATTAGTGATAATTTTGATAATCTACATGTTTTCCTTTTCAATGTTCAAGAGTAAAACAGTTGTTACCGCCTTATCGAGCATCCAGCATTAAGTACCTACGCGTGTTGCAGTGTTATATATATTTTATATATTCCGCCTCAATTCAAAACATATTGAACCTATTTTGAGCTTTACTTGATCTGCAATTCATTATGACCTCAGCAGTTTTGCTTTGACATCTGTAAATATGCTTTCTGTTTTACAATTAATGTCACACACACGTCTTTACTCTACTCTTTACTTGTCTTCAAGGAATTAGTATTTTCAACAAAGGAGTCTGGAAATTTATTAGTCCTCCTTCTCGGGAAACCGGCAAGGACTTTTATCTTTTATTATCTACTAGCTTTTGCCCGCGACTTCATACGCGTGGACTTTAGAATCAAGTAGATAATCATTTTTTTTTTTGATAATATATAGCCTATTTTTTAAGTTAGACCTCTCGGAATACATCATTGAAAACTGCATTCAATTCCATGCAGTGGTTTTTGCGTGATGCGGTAACAAACATACAGACAGGCAAAAATTCTAAAAACTGTAGTTTTGGTTTCTGTTGCTCTAATAAAGACCCCATACTATTTTTTCTTCAATATCTTTAATGTACAGACATCGGCCTGTTACAATTTTATTATACATATGTATAGATTTCGCCACAGTAAGTAATAATAAGTTTCATGTATATTTGTTATGAATCAGTCATTAAGTTGCACCCATAACAGTACCTCCGAGATCCAAATACCACTCAATAAAAATAATCGGCAAATATAAGTAAGTACCTAAATTATCATCACACTGTTACCGACTGTACCAACCACACTATGTTGTACAAAGGCGAGAAATTTAGCCCTTTCGTGTTCAAAACCTTTTGTTGTGATTTTAGTTTTTAGGGTTAAGCATATGGAAATAAAACGGAAACGTTGTGACTTGTCAGATTATTTGCTGCTGATAATTTTAGTGTGTCGTGTTTAGGTAAATGTAGTTTTTACATTGTTTTCGAATACGAAATTAAATTAGGCCTGTATTTACGTGGTTTACACAACTTTCGTAAGACAAAGGCCGATTTAAAAATGTTACTAAGCTCGTGCTTTGAATTAGATATGTTTCCGTCTCTGTCTAGCAATTGTAGTTTGACAATTGTGTGACAGTAATAGAAATATCGTTGTAAGTAAACCGTTTCAAACCAAAATCTGTGGTTCATCATTTTTATTACCTAAGATAATTTGAAATCATTTGAAATACTGAAGATTGATACTTTCTTAGGATTAGACAGACTGAAAACAATATTTATAAAAACATACATTTAAAATATATGTATTACTTAACTAAGTATCAATAAAAAATTGTCTGATTAGGTATTTATATCACTGCTTATTTTTAGAATTTTTAGGTACCTACATTTTCAAAACTTTAATTACCCTTGAAAATCGTCCTAAATCAGGGTGTGGTCTAGAACAGTTCGTGTGAAGCTTCAGTACATTCTATTAAAAACAACATTTTAAATGATCATTAAACCGCTAAGTCTTGTGTGGTTTTAAATCGTTTTAAACCTAAAATACCGTTTAAAACCAAATTTTTATAACGTTTAAAATAAGTTTTGGATCTGTTCGGGCGCCTCCAACCACTCGACATTCTTCGGGTGCTGTCGTTAGACAGCGGAAGGCGGCGGGCGGCGCGCCGAGAGGAGCGTCGTCGTACGAGACGCGGGTCGTCGTCTCGTCGAGCCACTTCGCGACCGATCTTTGACGACGGCACGCGCGCGCACTCCGTACCTACCCGTTTACCAACCTCAAATTAATTGTACCTATACGGATAAACTGTCTTTGAGTTTTAGTCCTTAATTAGGTCCCTAACAGCATCAATAAACAAGAATAACGCTTAGCATAAGTGGGTACGGTCAACTGTGGCATCTTTACTTTCCATGAGCAACTTTACCAATGAGAACTGTACTTAAATTTCTCTCGATAACTAAAAATCTGTTGCCGCCATTTAATATCGAAGCGATACAGTAGTAGAATTATCTACTATTTGTAACAAATTTTAAGTAATCGAGAGATATTATAATACAGTTCTCATTTGGTAAAGTTGCTCATGGAAAGTAAAGATGCCACAGTTGACGGTACGTTAACGGATTTCGTCCTAAGTTCTATAGCCACTATTATGTTATCCTAGAGCTTCTCCGCGGAGTTTTTAACTTTATAATACGAGAATTTGCGTTCTGATTAGATTAACCCAACATCATTGTCGTTCCAGGTCTACCTTCAAAGAGATATGAACAAAACCAACATCCTAAACATTTATGTTACCCCACAAACGTCAACATGTAGATACTAAAAGTACGAAAACCTTTTGTTTTCCATGCCCATATCAGAAAACCGAAAAAATCCCATATTTAGTGACAAAACCCGGACAGTTGTCTCTTTAACAGTAGGATATAAAAATGGCAGCCGCCTGAAGATAAGAACGGGAAGTACCGCCATCCGTAAGGATTTTACGAGGCTTCTCTGACCCCGTGTTTGGGAGCCGCAAATGATGTCATAAATAACGGTTTTTGCTTACTTTTTAGTACCTATGGTTTTGGTTTTTGACGCAGGACCATTTGATATTGATTTGTTTAGTTTTTTAAGGCAATTTGTTGAAGGCTCGCAATTAAAGCTCCTACAGATAGGCCGGACGCGACGACGCGCGACGGTGCGACCCAACTCTTGTAGAACAATTTCCGTGAAGTTTTTATAGAAATTCTTCTATGTCTGCTCCAGCCTTTAAAGCAATAAAAGCATAAGATAAGATACTTTTATTTGTCCAAAACATGAGGAGGTATATACAATACACATAAGGCATGCAAGATGTAACAATAAATTAATTCAGTCACGTTTTGCCTCAACGGCGCGTACAAATATAAATACTCGTACTTAGTTTAAATCAGACAAAAACATAAAACATTCAAGGCTTGAAATTGATTGCAGAAGGTTAGGTTAAAAACTACAGTTGTGGAAGTAAGAAAACCTCTAATAGATATAAAACCTTATTCATAATAAGAATTAAGATAAAAACCGCGTGAATCGGGAGGAGCCACCTGGTGGCCCGGCGGGGCTTGACGGAACGCTACTTGCCGGGCCACCGCGTAGCCCGTGCGTCGTTGCACACCGGAATGAAGTCGTGTTATATTGCGCTGTTTTTGTAACAATCGAGTATTTCTCCGTGTTACTCGTGGGGGTCGTAAACAGTAAGGAGAAACCTTTGAAATATTAAAAAGGGTAGATACTAGCAGTTGCTTCTTTTGTAATAAAAAAGTATTGGCAGCACTTTTATGCAACGCGTGAATGAAAAATAAGTTATTTTCATTTGTATACATTTACTATTCAGCAGTGGTCGTTTCTAGATTAATTAATTACTTAGTTAATTATGAACATTATAGATAAACCTCAAATACTTGCCTACTTGATTAACTTGTGAACTGCGCTCCGGTTTTTAAAGACCAAATTACGAAATCAATATTTTTGTATCTAAATTTGTAAATCGGTATAAAAACAACATTCGTAGAAATTAAAATCCATGTTCTATTGTACCTCTCTGAGCACAGCATTCCACGTATTCTCTTCGTTCATTATCTTTTCAAAATAAACCTTCCATCGTTCTTTTATTTCCTCATCTTTGGACAGAACGTTACCGGCGTCGTCTTTCATACACTTAATGTGAATAATTTCTCTCGTTCTCCTTTCTCTTGCTTGTGTTACAAGTCAAAGCTCTTTTTGGCCTCTTGGACGGTCTAGTGAGTCACACACCTCCTCATGCGCGTTAGCCCTCGAAACTGCGACCGACAGATGTGAAACATTAAAATTCATGGTTATTGATACAGTAGGTATCGCGGAGAGGAGTCATGACGGTTTAAGCGAGCGTCCTGTAGTTTGGCGTTGCGGCATACTCGTCCTTAGTCGCCGCGGGAGATGCCCTGGGCGTCGAGAATCCCAGGCTGATCCCCGGCCACCGTAGACGCGGGCTTGCGGACGGCGAGTAATGGGTAGCTCGCTGTCCGGTAAGGACCAAGCCCGGGTCGACGGCGCGTTGTGTTCCACGCGCGCCTCAAAAAGATGTCAGCACCAACTGGTGGGATCCGCAAGGGCCGATGCCTGCCAGGGGTGCGGGTTGTTCGAAAGAGATACCGCGGCCTCTGGCACACAGGCAACTGAGGGAACACGGGTGGGTTTTAGTCAGTAAAAGTCTGACACACCCTCCTGCTCCACCCAGAGCGGGAGAAGTTATTTGATGATTTCCCACCCAAAAAAAAAATCCCCCGAGGTGCGTCAATAGATGACATCTCTCAGGTCAAGCTTAGAGGTTGGCGGCTGCTTAACCGGACTTGCCTGTGGCTGCTACAATAAATTAAGGCTTTAACTAGGGCTACAAAACTTAAAACTAAACGACTACACGCTAAGGGCACCCTCTACGGGGTACCTCGGCTTAGGGTGTCGCTGCAGGGATGGGCTGAATCTGAATGAGACTCTTCTCGTCAAAAGCATGATAGTTTTATATTCAAAATCAAAAGTCATTTGGTCAAATTAGGCTGAGAATCAACAGTTTTCGAAGGTCAAAATACATAAGACAGTCCCCCAAAACGCCCACCCTTCACCACTTCCTAGTGCTTTAGCTAGGACGAAGAAATGGCAACAAACTCCCCAACAGCACAGCTGTCTGTTTAGTCGCACAGACTTGATTTTATAAATACATAGGTAAAGTTATAAACATTACGAGACATAGAATATTAATTAAATAAATAGTAATTTGTCACCTAGCCATGCCAATATACCAACAAATAAAATGAAAACTTAACTCAAGCACAAATAATAAAAATAAAAAAAATGTAAATAAAGCATAATACCAAATAAAAGCCTCAATTCCTGCTAAGATTTCCAGATAATTAGACCTCCACAATTCCACATCTATCTGCCTACACAAGTCCCATTCCATAAGATTATTATACGGCCTCACACAATAATTACAGCTCCAAAATTGGTTGTCGAATCGGGTGACAAATGGCTTGCCTATAAGTACGATTCCATGTTCCGTCAATTAATTTATTCGTTCAATTAATTGCTTTGTAGGCTGTACCGCTATTAGGCACTGATCTTGACATATTATTATTACGCAAAAGCATAATTAAGACTAGATTTCCCTGCAGCTTCACTTGTAAACATACAAACTTAACCCAGTGACATCGTGATTTTCTGAGGAAGGTATCCGAAACCAGTCCAGTCCGAGATCAGTTCAGTCAGTTAGCAGGGCTGGTAGTGGGGCAGTGTGATGCAGATAGCGAACGCAATCTTAAATCAGCCGACTTCCAAACAAACACTACAAAGTGAAAAATAACTTTCATTTCGGAACTTAGTAGGGTTTTTTTGGAAGTCGGTTGTTTTTTTTTAAGTTTTTATTTTTCACTTTTTAGTTTTAGTACCTAAATTTCATCATCCTTGGGGTCAAAACAATGCATATTTATGCGATAGCAGCAGTCGTGGTCGATTTTTTGTCATTTTTTGAAGAGTTCCGTTGTCTGTCTTCGAAATTCATCATCAGATCAGTATGAAATTTGTATGGGAGTTATGCCCGGACATATATAAAAAAAGTTAAAAAAAGCATGTCGAATTGATAACTTCCTTCTTTTTGAAGTCGGTTAAAAAGCTCGAGATCTAGCGTGATCTCGAATCTCGTCAGCCTTTTTTCAAAGTTCAATCTCGTGAGAAGACAATCTCGAGACTGTGCGACTTAGCACACTATGCTTCTCGAGAAGCCATTTTCAATATAATCATTAATCGATTTTTAGTAGGTAAGTATACGTGATGTGTATGTACCTACGCAAATATTGGGTTATGTAGATGATTATTACTTTGAGGAAGGTGTTTTTTGTTGTTTCGAGATTCGATTAATGTTAACCTATTTATGATAAGTAATATTGCATTCCCTGAATCCCCGCGCAGGTGCTTCAGTATCATCCCGCTCTTTTAATTATGCACCAATTTACCGAGATGAAAAATACTTTCATACTTTTTTTGATTATGATGAAAACTTATCACAAAACATATTTTCTGTACCATACCAAGGTGCCATTAAAAGCATCAAGTACCTTTCACCTATTGCATTTTGGAGTCTTGAGTAGGTTTTTCAGCATCGAATATACTTAGTATAAGTAGCACTGAGCACCTTACGGGTTCACGCTTTACAACAGCACTAACTAAACGCACAATTTTCACTGTATTTTTGGAACAATAATCTGATGATTTCACTGAGCAAAAGTTTACATGTCTTCGGTTGTCGTATTAAGGCTGAGGCTACATTAGATCGCGACGCGACCTGCGACACATGAGCGATTAAAACAAATAAATGAATGCTCACGTAAATGGCTACACCGTACATCAATTATTATAAGCGATCTTTGATTTCTTTAAGCGATAGGAACAAAATTACTGTAATCACGGCATCGGCTACATCAACATATCAGGGATCATCGCCGAATATACGCCGGATTTTCGCTTATAATGTAGCCATACCATGATTATCTCGTTTCGCTCTTCCAGTCGCATCGCAAATCGCTGCCTACTGTAGCCTCAGCCTAATACGTTTTTACATGTCGATGTATGGACTGTGTGAATGATGATATGGTTAGAAAGGAGTTGACTCCCGAGATGACGACTAATAGAGAAGCATAAGAAAAAAACATGTTGTGCCGAGCCCAAGTAAATTAGTATAAAAGCAGGAGATTGATGATAATGTCGGAGTAAACTGCCAGAAAAAACCGGTTTTACTAATTGAATTCTAAGTGTTTTGTCCAAACAAGACATCGATTAGCTTATCACACTGGTCCTTACTATTCTTCCTTGGTCCTTACTGGTTCACGAAGAATAAAAAAATAATAATAATAGATTTTTAAAGAAGAAAATAATTTCAAAAAATCGTGGTTTGCTTTTTGTAATCACTTAATATTGTATATAATATAACACCCCACGCTTTTTCTGCACTTTTTTTAAGCACCACACGGGCCCAGTGCGAGTGGTAACATGTGACATGTCTTCTAAGTTTTGGTTCGAGGACATGCCGGTTTCCTCACGATACAGGCAAATGATAAGGGAATTTTGATGTAAGTAGGTACCTATATTCGTGACAACAACTTCTCATACAATCTCAAAAACACTCAAAACACAAATATACAAACCTAAAGGCGACAAAGTAAAACACTTGTCCTCGCAACTCGATAACCAGCCCTCTGCGAAGACCATCAGCTCACGAACGCAGCACTTCAGCTATCCCAATTTGAATTCTGTAACCTAACAGCTAAGGGTCAATTTGCTTTGTCGCAATCGTGCCCTACAATACGGAATGAGAATTGAAGTGGCCAAAGTTTCGGAATTGGGTCGCGGGGGCGGTTTAAAAATCGGCACAAGAGAATTGAAGTGAATTTTGGATAACTCTATGTATATAAATCGGATTTCCTCGGGCCTTATACTTGGGCTGGCGATTTATTTTTTATAGTTTTGTGCCTTTTTTGTTACTTCGGGGATTTCTTTGGCGAAGATTGTAGATTTTCATTAAGGATGGTATGTATGCACTGTCTCTTGTGGACTTTAAATTGCTGCAGTCATGAATTTGTAAGCAGTTTTCTTAGGACTTGCATGATTAACTGCCCCTTTGGACTAGTGCTCGCAAGCGCTACTGCGGAGCATGAGGTCTTGAGGTTCGATTCGCAGGTTGGGCAAAGTGTAATTTGAGTTTTTCCATCTGGAATTTATAGTCTAGATTTGTGCCCCGTATATGGCAATAGGGTCGCCCCTTGCTACATGGGACTTAAACATAACTGGCGAAATATGAATTTACTATAGGTACGTCTCTGTCCGACATTTCGGGGAAATAAGGCGTGAATTTATGAGTGTGTTTGATGGCTGTGATATGTTAAGAGCAGAAAATACGTCACAGCCCGCTTGACCAAATCTCTAAAACACTTTTGCGATACGTCAAAGCCCGCTTGACCAAATCTCTAAAACACTTTTGCGAGGAATGTTTGATGTAAATATTCAAGAGTCTTCAATACACAATGAGGAAGTCTACACATCCTAAATTCTTCCTCAATAATTCCTTGTTTCTTTTGATTCAAAGCCTCGCGCCTCTCTAGGGTACTTGGATTTACTGATCTGTCAGAAGGCTTAGCGGGCTGGGCTCGATATCAGGCAGATGAGGGATAAAGGAGCGCCATGATAAGAGATAATGGACCAGCTTACTTATAGCATTGCACTGTTTTAGCGATGAGGTAGATTTAAAAGCTTATTTTTTATTGTAAACATTTTATTTTTGACGAGCCCTTGCCAGTGGCTTCGCCTCGAACACGTGTTCTGATTAATTGGTTGCGTCAATATTTAAAATTGTTCCTTTGACCGTATGGTACTTAGTCAATAATGGTCATTGGGAGGCCTTTATTTACACCATGACGAGTTTTAATGAGTTCTATATGCAGCACCTTATGAGATAAGTTTATTTTAATTTATGATTCTGCTACCAGATTTCAACACTTTCAATTATTATTCGCCATTATCGTCCCACAGCTAGGCAAGGGGGGCATTGTGTCTCAGTAATTACAGCCGCACGGGTTGATCAGTCAGGTTAAGCTACGCTTGCCGCGGTTAGTCTTTGGATGGGTGACCATCCAACATAGTTGGGGAAAAGGCTCGGCAGGCGATGAGCTGGGCAAAGGCCTTCCTATTCTCTTTCCACTTCTCTCTGTCCAGAGCTTTAATAAAGATTGGTCCTTGGGGACCAATCTTTATTAAAGGGGTCCATCTCATCCCGCCATCTCCGTCTGGGTCTGGCGTGATAAGTTTGGCATTAGGCTAGACCCACTGGCTCGTAAGTTAGGCCCATTGATCGCCTGACATGCGGTGAGATCTTAATTTAAAATGTTATAAAATTCATCACTCGAGTTACTTATGAGATGTACACCCCTTTTTATCTTAACAAGCCGAGAAGAAAACAGTCCATAAAACTTACACAGAAACCAGATTAAAACCCACAAAGTAAGTCTGTAACTCGATCTATCTAGCCGGTCTCCACTCACTTAGCTCGGCCCTCTGGAGACCAAGAGAAACTTCAGACGTGAGCAACTATTAATATAGTTGACAACTTTCACGGCAACTTAATTGAGTGGTTTGGCTTTTAACCGTGAACTAACTGGGTTTAGCTATTAGCTTGTTAACTTTTAGTGGAAATAACTGTCGCTGAATGTAAGAAGCTTATTAAAGTCTTGGTTCTTTTATCCGCGGTTTTAGATAGCTAGATTTTTTTAAAAAAATTTGGTTGGGAAATCATCAAATAACTTCTCCCGCTCTGGGTGGAGCAGGAGGGCGTGTCAGACTTTTACTGACTAAAACCCACCCGTGTTCCCTCAGTTGCCTGCGTGCCAGGGGCCGCGGTATCTCTTTCGAACAACCCGCACCCCTGGCAGCCATCGGCCCTTGCGGACCCCACCAGTTGGTGCTGACATCTCTTTGAAGCGCGCGTGGAACACAACGCGCCGTCGACCCAGGCTTGGTCCTTACCGGACAGCGAGCTACCCATTACTCACCGTCCGCAAGACCGCGTCTATTGTGGCCGGGAATCAGCCTGGGATTCCCGACACCCAGGGCATCTCCCGCGGCGACTAAGGCCTTCAGGGCGCATATACTGCCTTAGATAGCTAGATAAAGTTGATTCTTTTTAATCTGATGTGAAATCTCATATCGTAATTGGCCACTCAATCTGTGTGGTTCTTACCCCAATAGACCATTTCAGACACCAATCCACATGATCTGACCAAGATTATGACTGGACTTGGAAAGAGACCTCTGAGTTAATTTTGGCCTTTCTTCTTAGAGTAGGTAGTCAGAGAGAAAAAGCCGACCTCATCTAGTTTATAAAATATGACAGACGTGTAAAAGTGTTTGTACAAACCTACTTACAGAAATAAAATCATAGCCTACTAATATTATAAATGTGAAAGTTTGTGAAGGGATATTTGTTACTCAATCACGTAAAAACGGCTGAACGGCTTTGGATGAAATTTGGCAAACAGATGGTTTGTAACCTGGATTAACATATAGGATACTTTTAATCCCGGTAATCCGTCCCCGTGGGATAATTTTCGACCTCCACGCGGGCAAAGCCGCGGGCAGCAGCTAGTCATTTAACATTTTATTTTTTAATAGCCATTAATGTCCCACGGCTGGGCAAAGGCCTAATCTCTCTCCACCTCTCTCTGTCCAGAACTGTCAAAGACCAATCTTGATTAAAGGAATCCAGCTCATATCGCCATCTCCGTCTAACAAATGTCAAACTTAAGGGGAACCTAGTCGCGTGCTCGAACTCACTGGTGGTCATGGCTAAAAATCACGCTGTCTCACCAGGCTTCGTGACCGACAGAGATGGTATCAGTGATGAGCAGTTAGACGCTAGTCTACACGCACAACGTTATTGAGTGAGATGCAGAATCATTTATAGTAAAACATTCGCGTAAAAATTAAGAAAAGTCCTTTGGAAGATCGGGTTTTATGAAAAAACTACTGCATAAATCAATGACCAATAAAGTTTATTGAACTTTAAGATGATTGAACTTTGTCGGTACCGACTTGGTTTTGGAGATTTTACACTTCTTTTATTAGTTAAACACACCCAAAGATAGGTTAAATTAGCAAGAAAAACGAATCTATGTTGGCTCCATACTTTTTAATGGTTTTTTTTTAAATTTAGTATTCTGTTTCCGTACAGACAATATTAATAATAAGACAAAATCATACCATGTTTAATTTTTGATGAACATTGTCGAACAGTGGAGTAATACACTTCCAAAGTTTGTATGGGAAAATGTGGACTTGTTCCACCTTAATAATGAAGTTTCAAACTGGCCAGTTCTCAGCTAAGCACAAACCAGACCGTCATTTGAGAGGCTCTCAAAACATACCTATGTTCTCTATATCCCTATTTCCTCTGCTCGCAAAAATCCAGAACAAAAACGTAATAATTAACACGCCATCCCGCATAAATTAGCCAATTAGTTTGTGGGAAAGAGGACATTTAATAAGCCACAAGTGGTACATTTAAATTATTTGCGGCTCGGCCGGGGTTTGTCAGAAGCCCGAAGATAAGCTTGTTATGTGGCACAGTTCCTGATGAGGCCGGTTTTGGACGCATTACAGTAACGAGGCGCAAAGTGCTCTAATTAAAAAATATGTCCTTTTTGTTTATTGTGTACGGTATTAGGGTCGTACTGATAAGGAAATGGAGCTTTGGAGCTGCTTTGCAGGGTGTCAGATTTATTTTACGCATTTGAGAGGGGTTTTAACTTAGGTACATGTGTGACAATTATACTAATTAAATAACCTTTAATAGTAAATCTATGTCAATATAAAGTATCATATCAACATGACAAAGACAAACAAGACAAAACCCACAAGTTTGTATACTTACTTACTTAGAACAAGAAAGAAAGAAAAATGGATTTATTTCTCACAGAAACACGTGCATATAAAAAAATTACATAAAAAACAATAACATGATAACAACACAGATATTTATACATAGGCATATAAAACACAAATAATTGGTAGCTGCACGCCGTGACTGTGACAAGAAGACTTCCACTCAGCATCATGTTGTGCTATGGGTCCCATAGCACAGCATGATGCATTCTGATTTTCAGTGGTCACCCGAAAACGACGTACGAAAATCAAGCCAGGATTTTTACGAATTAGTCAAAAGTAATAAAGAATACATAAAATTTAATATTACCCTACAACAAATGGTATAAAATGCTATTTATTGCTGCTTGTTTATTTTTACTTCATAAATTTTCAAAAATACCTTTAAAATAAAAATACCTTAACTACAAAAACCTATAAAAACCTTAATACTTTAAAAACTGGCATGTCTTAGATCCAAAAAGTCGAAGTCATGTGACATCTACTAGCCCACAAGGCCCGCTCCTACCCAGCAGTAGAAACGATATGGCGTCCACTGCGTCCAGCGTTTTCGTCAAATTACGAGCGAAATTTGAAAATTTAAAATTGAAATGCATTTTTATGGAACTAACCGATGAAATATTTTTTTGTGTTTTGTTTTTAATGTTTTATTAGCATTATATAATCTAGTTAAGACACTTTTCAAAAATAGGTGTAATACCCTATTGCCGAAGACATCACGTATCCTCTTTTTTGAAGTCAGTTAAAAATAAAAATAATTCTTCTAAAATTATTCACCGACGTACAGATAACATCTATAAACCAGCATAAAGACACAGATCACTCCTCAAGGCTCATGAAGCTTAGTTTAAGAGTCTGCTATAAAATGTATATCTCGATTTGTACGGTATTCCCCTCACCTATCACCTCATGAGTCTCGAGGGAGGCCGAACTTATACTAGTTTAGTATTCACATGAATGTAGGTACGTTGTGTGACAATATTATGTTAATTAAATTACCTTTCTTACTAAGACGAATATTAAAAGAACATAGAACATTTCATAATGACCCACATGTTTTTAATTTTGGTAGGCTTGCTCCTTTATATTAACATCTTACCCAAAATCTATTTAAAATAATAACAATTCTTGTAAACTTATCTACCCAAGTAATACAACCAACAGATAACCTTCTATAGACTAGTATTAAGGCACAGATTACTCTTCCCTAACTAAAGAGCCTGGTATAAAATGTATATCTTCCCCTCACCTACAATTATCTCATATGTCTCCAGAGAGAGGCCGATCTTACATTATTATTCACATTTATCCATTGTGTGACAATATTGTGTTAAATAAAGAATCTTTATAAAAATAAGAATATTTTTTTTGTAATATGGGTCATTTTGAAATATAACTTCATTTCAAAATGACCCATATGTTTTAATTTTGGTATGTTTACTCCTACATATTGACATTTTACCCAAAATATATTTAAAATAATAATAATTCTTCCAAACCTATTCACCCAAATAATAAAATCGAAATATAACTACTGTGCGCCAGCATAAAGACACAGATTACTCCTCAAGGCACATGATGATATAAAATGTATATCTCGATTTGTACGTTATTCCCCTTACCTACAGTTACCTCATGAGGCTCTAGGGAGACCGAACTTATACGTAACTACCTGTATTCCACATTAATACGTGTCGAGGTGAAATGTAAGATTTAGCTATTATATGAATAGTTCTTCTTTGAATGTCTTTGTAGTTGTGATAAAGAGTTTTGGAACGTTAAACGTTTCGTCTCCAAAGTTTTATGACTTGTGTCATTTTTGTCTCACAACTTTTTGGTCCTGCCATTTTATTCTCATTTTGGTGAATGTTTCTAGGAATTGCAAACTTAAATAAACAAAGAAAGAAGAAAGATTTCTAAATCTGACATAGTGCCTAGCAATAAGTGAAATGGTTAAAAGTATACTGAGTGAGAAAAAGGGTTTTGAAATTAATACCTTCTGCATTCGATATAAACTAGACGTATTTTGAGGCGGAACAGTGCTGGCCCAGTTGTAACGGCTGCGACTTACGAGTTGTAGGTTGCTGGGCACGCCACGATTGTGGCGGTAAGTCCTCTCTTTGAGGAGTGGCTTGAGGGGCGGCACGGCGCCCTCACCTTCCGCCTGACGCAGGTCCTCACCGGTTACAGCTGTTTCGGGAGGTTCCTGTTTCGCATAAAGCAGGAGGAAACGCCCGGGTGTTTCCACTGCGAAGATCACTCTGAGGACACGGTGGAGCATACGGTGGATGTCTGCCCGGTTTGGGCGGAGCACCGCCGTGTCCTCGTGGAGGCTATTGGCGGCGGCGATCTCTTGCATCCGGCCCAGCTCCAGGCCATGGTACGGAGGGATAGTGCATGGGTAGCCGTCACCTCGTTCTGCGAAGCAGTGATGCTCGCGAAGATGGAGGCGGACGTGAGGGAGAGGCAGTATATGCGCCCTCACGGCCTTAGTCATCGCGGGAGACGCCCTGGGCGTCGGGAATCTCAGGCTGATTCCCAGCCACCGCAGTAATGGGCGAGTAATGGATAGCTCGCTGTCCGGTAAGGACCAAGCCCAGGTCGACGGTGCGTTGTGTTCCACGCGCGCCTCAAAGAAATGTCAGCACCAACTGGTGGGGTCCGCAGGGGCCGATGCCTGCCAGGGGTGCGGGTTGTTCGAAAGAGATACCGCTGACCCTGGCACACAGGCAACTGAGGGAACACGGGTGGGTTTTAGTCAGTAAAAGTCTGACACCTGCTCCACCCAGAGCGGGAGAAGTAATTTGATGATTTCCCACCCCAAAAAAAAAAACAAAAAAACGAGGTGTAGGTCGTAGGTTTGAACCCAGACAGGCACTTTACTTTGGGTAAATTATTTCATCATCACTAGTCTCAACACGGAGAAGGAAAACATCGTGAGGAAACCGGCATGTCTTAGAACAAAAATCCGAAGACACGTGACATCTACACACAGAAATGAGCCCTGTATCCCAGCAGTGAGAACGTTCTAGGCATCTATACTAAACGAATTTCCATTTAATTATAATTAAACTGAACATAAGCGCTGAATATTATTATAATGACAAAGGCAATAAAATCAAATAGTTTTACTGCAGATAGGTACAATTACAAAATGAAATAATCCTGTGAATGGTGCATTCAATTACGTTATTTTACTAATATCGGATTACGCTCACTGGCCGTGAATGAAGTATTAATTTGACTGAAATAATAAGTTTCGATATTCATATTAACATTTTCATGGTATTTATATTTATTAGTGATGTACCGACTAGTCGGGAAAGCCGACTAGTCGGTCATATTTGTAGTCAGCGACTAGTCGGTCCAATTTTTACTCGTATTAATATGCTTCAAAATTTAGAGACGGTGATTGAAATTAAATTAAAATCTTTACTGTTATTATTATTTTCTATTATAGAATCAGTTTACAGTTTACTCTCAGTTCAATCTAGAGTAGGATAGGAAAGAACGCACGAAGGAAGGCACACACGTATACAATGATAGAAAAAATGCAATGTAAACAAAAACATTGTCGCCGGGCGCCGCGCACCACCTACGGACCGAAAGCGTACTCACGTACGGACATTACCGATGTCACCCGAACTCAACCAAAAGCAGTGATCGGCTTGGCCGACTAGTCGGCTAGTCGGCCAAAGTCATAGTCGGCACATCTCTAATATTTATTATTGTGTTTAATTATATTCATTCGTTTATAGATAAACGACATTCCACAAAAAAACATACTAGTACCTATGGAGAGTATTTTTCACTATGGCGTGAATTAAAGCACGGTCCTATGACTGTCATCCATCATATATTCATCATGGGCTAAGATTCTACGTTGTTTATTAGTACGTGCATACATAACATTACAAATACCACCACAGCCTAACTACAACCAATATAAGGCCTAACTTAGTTTGCGACTAGATCCTATCGACAGAGGCAGTATACCCAACCTGTGTTCAATTTAGCTCGTGGTCCCAGTGCGCCACATAAAGTTAAGACAAGTAAAACTATAGATAGTTGACAACTTGTCTCTTTCAACTATTAACTATTGAGTAGTTTTCTTTAACACCACAGAATGAGGAAGTTCTTTTATTTACCAATTAAACTTTTGCGGATTTTCGAACTTTATAGTCTTGACAGTTTTTCGGGTTCCGTACTTATAGCTAAAGCTATTACTAAGGCTCCACTGTCCGTCAGTCTCATGGCTGTATCTTTTGAACTGTATTAGGTAGACGCTAATTTTCACAAAGTATGTACTGTGGGATCGACGGAAATCGAACTATAAATAAAATATTTGATTGCGTTTAAATTCGTGGGACTCCACGTATATTTTAAGTAGTACAGACTATAAAGCCGAGCCTAATACAAGGAATATATTTTCTTCCGGAACAAACCCTATCCTATTCTATTTGAAGGATAGAATCTAGAATCATCCTCTTGACAGTTCAAACGTGACAAAACCATTTCATTACCTGCCTGTAATCAAACTCAAACTCAAAGCATTTATTTCAATTAAACCATTTACAGGCACTTTTGAATTGTCAAAAAGTCGACTAGTTGGAAAGTTGAAGCTAGTTGCCCATTCCAAAACGTAGATCTCTATGGAGAAGAACATAAAGGTTGCATTCGGTAAGAAACAAACCTTTACAGTACTTACCTACTATAGCTATAATAAATAACAAAGAATAAAAAAGGTAAAAATTAATCAAAATCGAGGTGGCCCTAGAAAAGGATGGCTGGGCGGATTTGGCGGAGGCCTTTGCTCACCAGTGGGAAAACGAAAAATTACTGTGGTACTGAACCCTTCATCTGCGAGTGCGAATTATCCTTGGCCGTTTTTTTGTTTACTGTCGCAAGTTGCATAATGCAGACGGAAATGCACTTACATCTTTATAGAAAAAAAAGTTTTTTTTTGTTGGGTGGGAAAGCATCAAATAACTTCTCCCGCTCTGGGTGGAGCACGAGGGCGTGTTAGACTTTTACTGACTAAAACCCACCCGTGTTCCCTCAGTTGCCTGTGTGCCAGGGGCCACGGTATCTCTTCCGAACAACCCGCACCCCTGGCAGAAAGCAGAGTTTAAAATCATATCTGCTACTGGGAAGTTATATGAACCAGTACTTTGCCTCGGTAAAGCACTAGAAAGCGGCGAAGGGCGAGCGTTTTTGGGAGACTGTCTTATGTAATTTTGACGTTCAAAAAGTGCTGATTCTTAGCTAAGTTTTAATTTACTTTTGATTTTATTATTTTATGAAGTATCTAATGGCCGATTCCTATAATTTACGGACAGTTGTAAGCTAAAATTAAGACTCTTGTATCTTAGGGGCCTACGTCCCGTTTGGTAGCGTAATACGGTCACTTTATGAACCGTACTGCTCATTAACGGCTAGTCTTGAAGATTTGAAAAATATAAGATTTTGCTATAGATTCATATAGATCATTTTGCCGAGGGTACTTTTTTTGTATGGTTAATACTTTTGCTGTAAAAAAATATTTTCCAACACGCAATATTTTGGCTTCTATTCCATACTCTTACTAAACGGCTTCGTTATTTGGAAAAAAAAATACACTGAAAAATAGATAGTTAGAGGTACCACAGAATCGCTAGAGCACAATTGTAAATTAATCAACATTTGCCAAGGAATATCCCCATTTTGAGATAAAGGCTCAGAGGTGCCCTGCGCGGGCGCGGGCGGCAGTCGTGCTTTAGCATACAAACGGGAAATGAGGATACTATGGGCCTTACCAATAATGAAACAAAGACCTTATTACCTTCGCATAGTAGACCCTCCTATTTGGAAGTAGCTATCACAGGTAAAATTAGCTTACGAAACTATTTATTTACCCAGTTTCGAATAACAAAATGCTACCATTGTCAAGAAAAACGAGCCGTTTTCGTTTATAGGAACCGATCATAAATAAATAGACAAATCATCCACACATCTTTACGATACGTCAATTAACATAAACGTTACGGTTAAGTATTCATTATTAAAATAGACATACATACCATGTAATTTATAATTTAGAGTATAACTTACCATTTCAGTATTTTACATAGTGTATCTTAATTACTTTACCTCCCATCTATAATTTTTATTTCATTTATTTTGTGCATCCTAACTGATCTATCATGTCTAGATTTCTACATTATTACGACCCCGTACACAGTGGTAATGGCCGTTTACATAATGTCTGTAGTGGGCCATTGTGTACAGGGGTCATTAGAGCATGGTCTAGCGTCTAACCTAGTGTTAACATTTGACATTAGATTGTTAGATTATCCTTTAATAAAAGCGGGCGAGCTCACTATTATAATAGTAATAATTAGATACATAATTTTAATAATATAATTGTGTGTATCTCTTTTTATGCTCGTCAACAGATGTCGCTTATCAAAAGCTACGGCGTGGCGGCGTTTATTTTTATCTCAATTTTAAATACGAAAAAAGCTTACTTTTTTTAGATCATGGGAAGAATTGTTTTATTGCAATTGTTTTTTTTTTCTTTTTTAATTTTTCAAGAGCACCATTTACAATACACAACACACTGCACCCGAGACGAATAAAGACGTAAGTACACTTGCGTCATTTATTTATTAAAAAGATAAATAGATTTAATTTAGATGATACCTACCAAAATCTAGAGTAACCAGACTTTTCAGTGTAGAAATTCAAGAATCTATACATATAATAAAATTGTAACAGGCCGATGTCTGTACATTAAAGATATTGAAGAAAAAATAGTATGGGGGGTCTTTATTAGAGCAACAGAAGCCAAAACAACGGTTTTTAGAATTTTTGTCTGTCTGTATGTTTGTTACCGCATCACGCAAAAACCACTGCATGGAATTGAATGCAGTTTTCAATGATGTATTCCGAGAGGTCTAACTTAAAAAATAGGCTATATATTATCAAAAAAAATGATTATCTACTTGATTCTAAAGTCCACGCGTATGAAGTCGCGGGCAAAAGCTAGTATATAATATAAATTTATTAGTACATAAAAACAAAAACATAGTACATAGCATATGGAAACAGTGGGTTGTACTACCAAGTTTAAATTATAGTCAGATCTAAAGCCGTACTGGTTTTGAGCTATTATTTTATATTTCTCCAGAAAGCTGACTAAGTAACTGTTCAGAATTCTCTCCAGAATTTTTGAAAGTGCACTTAGAACAGAAATAGGTCTATAGTTTGTGACTTTGTCTCTGTCCCCGTTTTTGTATATAGGATGCACAACAGCTCACTTATAAGCTTAAGGGAAGTTTCCAGTCTATGGACAGGTTACAGATATAAGTGATTACGGGGGTTAAGGTAGTACGCGATCTCATGATAACTCTGGCGCAGTCATTACGGAGGTCATGGATAATTCTACCAACTTGTTCCTCATCCAAAGGGAGGATTACAAGAGAATTAGATAATTGACTAGATGGTGGTGCTACAGCAGTGGTGATGGTGCTGGCTCCAATTTTCAACGCTAGGTTTGAACCTATATTGACAAAGAACTCATTGACTTTGTTTGCCGATGTTTTAACGTCGACTGAATCTCGCAGAAGTTTACAAGGGGATCGGGTCTGAACATTAGTATTCGTGATTGATTTAATCACTTTCCACGTTGCCTTAGGATTATTTTTGGCTTATAGAAATTCTTCCTTTTCAATTTTGAAATGCTCGCTTCAAATTTCTTTTTAAATTATTACAAAGGTTTCTATACCGTGTATATGTTATTTTAAGTATGGAGTCGTCAGGCTTTTTCCTGACTTCGATATGCATTCTATCTCGGTTTCTTAGACAACGAACCAAGCTGATGCTCATCCATGGTTTTAGAACCCTGCATTTTTTATGTGTTCTGGTTATTCTAGTGTGATTCGTAATCACACGTTGGATATTATCAATTAACAGGTTAATTGCTTAATTGATGTTTGCACAAGTTAAGATGGGGCTGAAGTCGGTGTAATCCAGTTCTTTACGAATAGCTTCATAATCAAACTGTGATGATGTTCTGTGCCCCTTACATCTCGAACTGGAATTGAGGGGCAGGAATAAACAGATAGGCTGGTGATGAGAGAGAGTCTAGGACTAGCGCAGTAGAAGTCTTTTTAGATTTAAGCATTTTATGATCTAGACTGTTGCTAACTCTGGTCGGAAAAGAATGCGCGGAAAGTAGTTCAAGAGTAGCGTTGACAGTTAAATAGTCATTAGCGTGCCCTGTGAGCGTGCCGGTCACTTGATCCTGATTTGATGTCAACATTCATATCACCTATTAAGATTATGTTAACGTAGGATTGCAGAGAAGATATTACGCCTTGCAGACTGATATAATAGTTTTCTAGATTTTGGTGGATGGAGTGCGATAGATTGAAACTATTGCAGTAGAGCCCAAACAGGAAATAATGCAGTTACTTTTCTGAACAGGTGGTTCTGTCGTCATGCATTTTAAACTTTTCCTAATATAAACTACTACTCTATCATTTTTATTACATTATTAATTGGAGCGAAACATGAATAACCATGTAATATAGGAATAGGTCCAGAAACCTGCACCAACACTCAGATAGAACTATTACATCAAACTCAATTTGTAATCATAGTTAGAAATGAAATTATATCCTTCGTCACATCAAAAAAATATTTTATTTTATTGTGTGTTGAGTGGCTTACAGCTAACAATACAAAAGTATTAATTAGTAAGGTAATTTACGACAAGCCATTTACAAGCGTACACAGATAGCAACAGAATATTTTTGTACGGGTCTAAATTATCACATAATAAATAATCAAACCAGACATAATTGAACAGAAATTATTATTTTATTCATATTGTGTAGCAACACCAAAATATGACTACGGCGTAGCTGATGTCGTAGGTGCAGTCTACGCGGCTACGCTGTCGTAGCCGCTACGAGCTTCTTAGGGATGTGAGATGATCCTCTTATCGCCGCCGCCGTCTCTCCGAAATTCACTAAGATGTTTTATAAGATATCTAAATAAAATATTTTCTAACCGAAGATAAGCAAATCAGGTACCTATTGGAGTGTCTACAGGGATACGAAAACATAAGATGTGCTTATAAATCGGCTGGATGACCCTTCGAAAATCACTGAGGTATTCAGTTCGAAATATGCTTTCAATGCAAACACTTCGCAACATTTGGGTTAGCACTACAAATCTAACAATGTTTCAATAAAATCGAGTTGTTTGGATGCGCCTTGTTCCCCTTAGGGGTTGGGCAGAGGTGTACCTCTAGCACAGGGGCTGTTCAAGTATTACGTAAGCAGATTTTTACAATTATTGACCCCCCTCCCCCTCTTCAGCAAAAGTAAGCAAAGCTCTTACCCCGGGGTCCCATGGTCACGTAAACATTGGTAGCAGACAACCAACGTGTCTGCTCACTTTCGTGTGATTTTGGAATATTGTCATCGTTTTCTTCGAGCCATTCATAGATAATTAGGGTTGCCATATGTGTTCAAACCAAAATCGACAAAATTTTGTAAAAATCCAAAAGTTAAATAATAAATTCTGCTGACGTAATCACCATCCAGACCGCCCATCCCCCATGTCATCAAAAATAAGCACAGCAAAGACTCCTCCGCCCCCCTGTAGCGCTTACGTAATACTTGAATGGCCCCACACCCACATTTCTCCAGTTATTTTTTAAAGTCCCATGTAATAGGGGGCGAGCCTATTGCCATCAAATGGGCACCAATCCAGTCTCCGGGCTGCTACTGAGAACTTCCAGATAGAGAAACCCAATAACACTTTATCCGACCTGGGAATCGATCCTAGGGTGTCATGCTCAGCAATAGCACTTGCAACCTTTAGACCAACGAGGCAAATACGACATTCACAAAACCGATACAAGGGGCTAATTTTACCAAAGTTAGGTATATTTTATCCTACTATACTATTCCTACTAATATTATAAATGTGAAAATTTGTATGTTAGAATATTTAGATGTTTAGAAGTTAGGATGTTTGTCACTCAATCACGCTAAAACAGCTGAGTGGATGTAGATGCAATTTGGCATACAGATAGCTTAAAACCTGTTTTTTTAAACACAAGTTTTGTCCAATTAAACAAGGAACAAGGCACACTATTAGACCTCTGAGGTCTGTCTTAGCATGCAATGGTCTGGAATTACTCAACGCGCTACTGTGCTTTCGACTTCAACGCGGGCGAAGCCGCTGACAAAGGCTAGTAGGTAAATAATATTGGAATAAAATTGACGTCTGACAGTTGTAGATTAGATTCTATGGAAACTTTGTTAAAAATCAACAATTATTCGTTGGTAAAGACTAATACACTGCTGCAACGATCAATTGACGTTCATATGACGTGGTGCGGGTTGTTCGAAAAAGATACCGCGGCCCCTGGCACACAGGCAACTGAGGGAACACGGGTGGGTTTTAGTCAGTAAAAGTCTGACACGCCCTCCTGCTTCACCCAGAGCGGGAGAAGTTATTTGATGATTTCCCACCCAATAAAATAAAAAAACTTTCATATGACGTTGACAGGGGGGGCGTTGTTGGTAAAAATTTGTGCAATCGTTTTGTGAAGTGTTAGTTACCATTTTGGGACTCGATAAAAGAGAAAGAGGGCCTAAATAATGTACATAATCAGCCTATAACGTTCCCACTGCTGGGACACAGGCCTCTTCTTGGTGAGAAGCAGTGGGCTATAACCCACCACGCGGGCCCAGTGCGGGTTGGTAGATGTCACATGTCTTCGAATTTTTGGTTCTAGGATATGCCGGTTCCCTCACGATGTTTTCCTTCACCGTTTTGTAAGCAGTGTTGATGAAATAATAGGTCTTTACCTATGAAATTGCCGTTTTGTATGAAAAAATTTAAACGAATTTTTTTCATGTATTTTTTATTTGTATTAATCGAAGTAATCACCCATGCAATCAATGCATCTTTGCCATCGCAGTGGCAGTTTATTAATGCCCTTCTTAAAGAAATCAGCTGGACGGGAGGCAACAAATTCTTCAAAGGCATTTTGTACTGCCTCTCGGGTATTGAATTTTTTTCCCGCCAAGAAGTTATCCAAATTCTGGAAAAAGTAGTAGTCTGTAGGCGCAAGGTCTGGTGAGTAGGGCGGATGACGGAGAGCTTCCAACCCCAGTTCTTGCAACTTGGAGACCGTCTGCTGTGCAGTATGAGGTCGCGCGTTGTCGTGCAGGAGCAGCGGAGACGAGCGATTGACCAATGCTGGTTGGAGATGTGCCAGCTTCTCCATCATTGTGTTCAGTTCTTCACAGTACACATCTGCAGTAATGCTCACCCCGTTTGGTAAGAAGCTGTGATGAATCACACCGGCGCGGCGCTAGACCACCAAACAGTGACCATCACTTTTCTAGGGGTAAGTTTTCGTTTAGGGCATTGTTTAGGTGCTGAACTAGGATCCAACCAACTTGCTGAGCGCTTGCGGTTATCAAACAGAATCCATTTTTCATCGCAGGTAACAATGCGGTTCAAAATTCCTTCATTTGTGTGTCTGTTGAGCAGTGCAAGGCACGTCTCGACGCGTACTTCGCGCTGACGATCATTGAGTTCGTGGGGCACCCATTTGTCAAGCTTTTTTACCTTGCCAATTTGACGCAAATGGACCAATATTGTTTTGACGCTAACGTCGAAAGCTGCTGCTAATTCAGCCGTAGATTGTGTATCATCAGCTTCCACAATCGCCTTTAATTCGTCATTGTCGACCAAAGTCTTCGGAAGACCGCGAGGTTCATTTTTCAGGTCGAAACTTTCAGAACGGAAGCGAGCAAACCAATAACAGGTGGTGCGTTGGTTTGTAGTGTTAGCTCCGTAAACGTCGTTGATGTTGCGTGCCGCTTGTGCCGCGTTGCTGCCACGACGGTACTCATATTCCATAATTACTCGAATTTTTAACGTATCCATGATGACGAAAAAGATTGAAATGCGATGAAAATTTAACACTAATCAATAAACAAATGACTACTTTTGGAAAAAAAAATCCATGTTTTTAAAATAAAATTAATTTAAAATTAGAATTCTTACCCAAACAAAAATTATTTTGATTTGAAATGGCCAGTACTGCAAAACGGCAATTTCCATAGGTAAAGACCTAATATTTCACACAAAGTAAATCGCTTGTCAGAGTTCGAAGCTACGAGCTTGTAAGTCGCTACTGTTTCAACTGCTGATTTAAACTTTAATCGAAAAAAAAAACTATTCGTTTTGGTACAAAAATCCGTTATTTTTAAAAGCAAAACTGAACTTAACCTATACTCCAATTTCGTGAACAGTTCCCAAGGGACCCTAAAATAGTACGACCATTGAATTAAAAAATCGTAAACGAATTTTTATCGTCCATTTAATGGCCGATTAATGCGGCGATTAGGGCTGCAGGGCGGCCAAAGTGGCTATACCATCTATATCGGGCTCCGTTACAGAAGTTTTTAGGGTTACCAGATAAAAATATCTTGTTGAGTTAATTAAATGCTTTATTTTAAGAGCTCAGCATTCGTTTAAGAAGGATGTACACAAAAATAATCAAATGTATTTATTTACTAGCATTTGGTCGAGATCGGAAATTAACCCATGGGACCGTTGGGCACGCCACGATAGCGGCGATAAATCCCCTCTTTGAGGAGTGGCTTGAGAGGCGGCATGGCGTCCTCACCTTCCGCCTGACGCAGGTCCTCACCGGACACGGTTGTTTCGGGAGGTTCCTGTTTCGTATAAGGCGGGAGGAAACGCCCGAGTGCTTCCATTGCGAAGATCGCCCTGAGGACACGGTGGAGCATACGGTGGCGGTCTGCCCGGCTTGGGCGGAGCACCGCCGTGTCCTCGTGGAGGCGATCGGCGGCGGCGATCTCTCGCGTCCGGCCCTGGTGCAGGCCATGGTACGGAGCGAGAGTGAATGGTTAGCCGTCACCTCCTTCTGCGAAGCAGTAATGCTCGCGAAGAGGGAGGCGGCGCACGTGAGGGAGAGGCAGTATATGCGCCCTCACGGCCGTAGTCGCCGCGGGAGAAACCCTGGGCGTCGGGAATCCCAGGCTGATTCCCGGCCACCGTAGGCGCGGGCTTGCGGACGGCGAGTAATGGGTAGCTCGCTGTCCGGTAAGGACCACGCCCGGGTCGACGGCGCGTTGTGTCCCACGCGCGCCTCAAAGAGATGTCAGCACCAAAGGGTGGGGTCCGCAAGGGCCGATGCCTGCCAGGGGTGCGGGTTGTTCGAAAGAGATACCGCGGCCCCTGGCACACAGGCAACTGAGGGAACACGGGTGGGTTTTAGTCAGTAAAAGTCTGACACGCCCTCCCACTCCACCCAGAGCGGGAGAAGTTATTTGATGATTTCCCACCCAAAAAAAAAAAAAAAAACCCATGGGACCGTACTACCGGTATAAAAAGTACCCTATATGTTAATCCACGTTATATACTGTTTGTGTGCCGAATTTAATCCATATCCGTTTAGCCGTTTTGGCGTGATTGAGTTACAAACATCCAAACGTCTAAACATTCAAACTTCTAAACATCCAAACTTCTAAACATCCAAATATACAAACTTTTACATTCATAAGATTAGTAGGATGCTACGTTTAAAAGTTTCTGAAGGATAAGAGGGCTTGTGGCTAAGTAATAAAAGCCGCATGAGTTGATCTATCAGGTTTAGCTGCGTTTGCCGCGGTTGGTCCCTAGATGGGTGATAGGTGTGCGGTGTGGTGATGACATACTAAGACTCCTCCGTGTTTCGGAAAGCACGTTAAGCCGTTGGACCCGGCTGTCATTCGTGGATCTTTGACAGTATAGTTACGGGTCGTCAGAAGCCCGAAAGTCTGATAACCAGTCTTAGTCCAGTCATTACGTCGGAAAAATCGGCTTCAAAAAGAAAATGAACCGAGAAAGCCAAATTTTGGATATTACGTGGGGGGTGGCTAGAAAAGCTTAAGTTCAAATTGTCGACCAAAATAACCTTGTGCAATTTCCGCCATCTTGAAAAAACCCTTAAATTTAGTTTTTTCATCATAACTCGGTTCCCCGTTGAGATACGAAAATTTTTATGCAATACTTTTTTGTTGCTCTTTTCACGATCTAAGGTTCATTTTCTTTTTCAAATGTATATAATGACTGGACTATCTTAGGAGGTCAGATAGGCAGTCGCTCCATGTAAAATACTGGTATTCAGCTGCATATGGTTAGACTGGAAGCTGACCCCAACATGGTTGGGAAAAGGCTAGGCAGATGATATCAAATAGATCCTTTAGAACTTCTTAGAAGATCCATTAGAAATAGATCCTTAAGACTGTAATATGGCATTTTTATAGCCTGGCTTTTCTAAAGTTTTCATTTGTACACAGTCACTAAAAGTGATAAGTAGCCAGGGTCGTCAGATATAGTTGGAATGAAATATCTGGTATTACCGAGCTTTGCTTTTCTCGGTTTTCTTTTTGGGTTTGACGTTTTCTAAAAATTTATTTATTTATTTATTTATTTATTTATTTTATAACATCTTAAACTATCATTACAGGGGTTACCCTAATGCGACAGTTAAGAACTTAAAGTAATAACTTAAGCTATATACTTACAATAACTAAATTAGAAGAAAAAAAATACACTAACAACAGTATTAAATTATTACACAGTTAAAACACAAAACATAGTACATATTTAATAACATAATTAATTACATAACAGTACAAACATACTTTACTTACTTAAGAAAAAAATAAAATAAAAATTAAGTATTATTTTGATTGTAGCATAAAATAAATAGTAATACCCTTGCGAATTCACTCAAACAACATGTAAACACATCAATCTGAGTTTGAAGGTTATTGATAGCACGAATAGCTCTGGTAAGGGGTGCCTTGGCAAGCAGGTTAGTTCTGGCTGTAGGTACCAGTAGCAATGGCGGGCTGCGCCGCCTCCACACGTAGCGGTCTGGCACACACAGACTCAAGCGCTGCAATACTCCCGGGTTACTCTCTACTCCACGAAGCACCTTCACCAAGTAGGCGACCAGCGTAAACTCCCGTCGGACCTGCAGTTGATTATAGCCAACCATGCCCAGGACAAACAGAGTAGGATACATCAGTGGGTAAAACGGATATACCCCATATAATTTCCTGTACAAATGACGCGTGAATTTGTTCTGAACGCGCTCCAACATCACAGAGTACTTAGCTTCATGTGGAGCCCATATGACCGCACTATGTTCCAGATGACTCCTGACTAGTGCATCATACAGGACCCTAACTGTTGTGATGTTTGTGAAGCTTTGTGTCTGTCTCAGAACAAATCCCAAATTTCTGTAGGCCTTCTTACAGATCCCGGTTACATGCTCACGGAATGTTAGATCGGGCGTCATGAAAACACCCAAGTCTCGCACCTCCGTGACTCGTTGCATTGGCGCCGCGTCCACCCCGTACTCATAGAGCAGAGGTGCACGAGCACGGGTGAAGCTCATCAACGAGCACTTGGACACGTTAAAATACAGTTTATTTTCATGGCTCCATTGTACTATTCGATCAATGTCTTCCTGTAGGCGCCTGCAATCAGACTCGGACCTAATCTCAAGCAGCAACTTGAGGTCATCAGCAAATAATAAACAATAGCCATGTCTTACGACTTCCGGCAAATTGTTTATCATTATTATGAATTCAAGAGGCCCCAAGTTGGTGCCCTGACTTACACCCGACCAAGTGTAATATAAGTCGGATTCACATCCGTTGTAGTCCACATACTGCTGTCTGCCCTGCATGTAACTGGCGAAAAACCGCAATAGATGCCGAGTACATCCGATCTCTGCTAGCTTCCGCAGTAAGATGTCATTGTCGACGGTGTCAAAAGCTTTTCTGAAGTCAAAATAAGCTGCGTCTACCTGCACCCCAGCATCTACCGCCGGTACCACGCGTCCCATGAAATCAAGGAGATTGGTAGCAGTGCTACGCCCCGGCCGGAATCCGTGCTGCGCATCCGATAACTGTCCGCGCACTTGCTCTTGCATACAGCGTTGAATGGCAGACTCGAACACCTTTGCCGGCGTCGACAACACCGCCACCGGCCTATACCCACCGATGTCAGCTCCCGCCCTGCCTTTGGGCACAGGAATGACTCGCGTAATCTTCCACCGGGCCGGGAACTTCGCACAATTAAGACAGGCGTTAAATATATAAAGTAACGGTTCCGCGAGTACCCTACCACAATCTTTAAAAAGGAAAGCTGGTATACCATCCGGGCCCGCAGACCGCTTAGGCTTGAGGCGGTCGAGCGCACTTCTAACGTCCCTAAGACTTAGACTATTAATTCGCACGCATGCACTACCAGTGTTTCCCGCTTCCGCTGCCGCCACTTCTGAGTCTAGTCGTGGCGGCGCACTACTATATACCGACTCAAAATAAGTCGCGAACTGCTCAGCACACTCCTCGTCTGACAAGTACTGACCGTCTTTTATAATGTCCTGTCTACTCGTGGTACTTTTCTGCGACCGTATGTATTGCCAAAATGACTTAGGGTCTTTCGCAAACTGACATTGAATCTTATTTTGATGCTGTTTGCGTGCAATTTCTATATTTTTTTTAATATGTGATCTATATTTCGAATATTCGTCGTAATCACTATTTAATTTAGTTGTTTTGTATATTTTATGTAGTCTTGCTTTCATTTTTAAGTTTTTTATTAAATCGCTCGTGTACCACTTGGGGTAAATATATCGCTGTTCAGCGGTAAATGTTTTCCTAGGAACACTTGCATCTAAAATATTATTAAGTTTGTCGTAAAAGAAATTCAAAATATCATCCACATCGCTCTGCTTAAACATATCGGTCCAATCAGCAGATGCTAGCATAGAATATAGCAATTCATAATCCGCTTTATAGAAATTCCAACGCGGTCTAGTAGCAGTGCGCGTCCCGACGGCACCGGTGGGCACGGGGCACGGGGCGCTAGCACCCGCGAGCCGCACGCTCGCCGCGAGTGGCGGGTGATGCGCGTCCACGGGCACGAGCGACCCATCCGCCATCCCCACTGACACCTCGCGAAGACCCGAACTTAATATCAAATCTAGTTGTCTATTTAAACAGTTAGGTACATTATTGTTTTGAGTGAATCCGCAATAGGACAAAAAATATTCATAATAATTCCTCACATTTAGGGGACAAGAATAAAGATTAAAATCACCTAACACAATTATTTCTCTATGTTTAGTACACAATTTCTCTATTATATCAAACAGAACCATATAGTCATTCTCAGAACTACCCGGCGGAATATAAATCACTGAGCACAAAAATAAAAATCTTTTATTTAAGTAAACCGTCGCATTGACTAATTCAAAAACGCAGGTGTCTATACATACGTCACTCACGTACACTTGTCGCAGCTCCAACCGATGTGTGGCCACTAGAAGCGCTCCTCCCTGTTTCCGACCGTCCGCTCGGTCGCAACGAAGTATTTGATATCCCGGCGGGATTAATTCCGAGTCATGTACGGAAGGGTTACAACCCGATTCCGTGATTGCGTATAAATCAGCATCCATTAATTCCAAGCTATTTCTAAAGTCGTTCAGCTTCGTTCGAAGACCTCTAACATTTTGGTAATATAAATCAATGGTATTAATTTGATTTATTTTTGGTGGAGTTACGAAACCAAATCCACTCGTTAAATTCAGCATTCATGGGCCAGATTTCAGGCTGATGCAATTTCTGGAACCAAATTAAACCAAGCTAGATCGATTTATCGCCCTTGATACCCCCTGCATACTAAATAAATTTCATGAAAATCGTTGGAGCCGTTTCTGAGATTCTGATTATATACTATATACGCCGAGAATTTTTAATGGGTGTTTTCCCGCAGCGAAATGGTTTTGTCTTGGTAATACAATCGTTTTATAAACAAATAAAATATTTAAAACAAAAAATGGCAGATTAGATTACCAATTGTGAAAAATCACCACGTGCGAGAGTTTATTTTGCTTTGAACATTATTTTATGGATCGCTGTTTCCTCTGTCGGCGGCGCATGCGATTCGAGTAGTACCTACAAGTAACCTCTAGTGTTACTATTGATTCTCACGTTTTCGATGTTATGAATATTTTTTTAATAAAAAAAAATAAAAAGCATCTTCATTTTTTTACTTTGACTCTATGCTGCGAAAGTACTCCATAAGGCACGTTGTTCTGCCGCGGGAAACAACCATTTAAATTCCACGGTATTTATACATATACAAGGTGTAACAGAAGAGACGCAAGACCTGAAAGTAGTTTGTTCTTAATTGACTACTGAATCGATTTCAGTAACTTTTAATATAAGTTTTTTTTTATTATGTTTTTTGCCATACTTACCACTGATTGAGCCAAAGAAATTTCAATCTTATGCATGAAGAAATAAGACTCAATTTTAAATGCATAAAGTAATGCTTGGGTCGACACGTTTCTCTTAATAATATCAGTAAGCTTTAAAAAAAAATATGTTTTGGTCATTGTACGTATATTATGCTTTTAACTTAATACTCTAATTGGGGTGTATGAGGTCTTGCGTCAATTATGTTACTCGTTGATATAAGAATTGCTCGTTTATAGGTATGTATTAGATTTAATTTGATAAAAGAACTGTTTGTTTTCTATTAATTTAATTCAAAAACATCCTGCATCCTGCAGCATGAAATAAGAAGATTAGACCAACGGGCGAGGAAGACTTGCGGAATAATTTCGTATCACACTCACAGTAGGAATGGTGTTCAATTCACAGTTTAAACAACATTCATAGCGTTAATTACGTTGTTGAGTAGAACATATTTTGCAATGGATTAGCAGTATTCTTCAAAATGATTCAGATTGTGATTGATAGTGTGTTACGGAACAAAGCTGCCGAAGATAATGAAGAAATAACAACGTTTTACTTTTATTACGATATCAGAACCAAAAAACAAAATGCCGACCAAGGGACGACCCTAAATAGACCCATTACCAGTAGGATTACATAGAATGTCAGCACACATAAACTGGGGATAAATCAGTGGCCAAGAAATATTACTTCTTATCTATTCTCAAGAAATGCTTACTCTGTCGCGCGGAGCTATAAAACGGGTAAGTCGACTTTCGGCATTTTTCGGGGTGCATTAAATAAAATAGCTTCCACGGGTCGGCAAACATAAATGTACTCAGAGTAGTCAGTCAGTAGCGCAAATATGATTGTGTCCACTAAGTAACTTTTAAAAGTGATCTTCAAGTACCGTAATCGATTGTTGGAGAGAAGTATACATACCAGGTACATTCTCTTTTATTTTGTAGGTCAATCGATTCAACTAACTTCAAAGCAGCATCGCTGTTTTGAACCTTATTTGTTGCCGCGATGCGCTATTTTCAAATACATAAAAAATGCTTCTTACCGCGACTACAAATAAAGTTCAAATTGCGCTACAACTTCTACTTTTTAATATATTCTACAGTACAAGTCGTTCTAAAATCAACTTAATACACACACATATGAAGTAGATATTTATTTAAGTAGACATAACATCAATTGCAGACAAGAATTTTAAAAGACGTTACTTCCATTTCTTTTCCGCGACGACCAACTTTGAGACCGCTCCTCCTAAATTCTCATACCTAAGAGCAACTGCAGCCGTTGACGCGTCGGTGGCTAGGTATTTAAGCACCGTACTCCGACGCGTCGGTGGCTCCCGTCGGCAACATGCCGCTCGTGTAGGTATTTGAGCACCGTACTCCGACGCGTCGGTGGCTCCCATCGACAACATGCCGCTTGTGTAGGTATTTGAGCACCGTACTTCGGTCGGTGGCTCCCGTCGACAACATGCCGCTCGTGTAGGTATTTGAGTATCCCGCCGCTGCGCCGCCGCCGACGCGTCGTTGGCTGCCATTGACGTGTGTCTGTTCTGTGCGTGTGTCGGTCGTGTAACATGCACACGAGTGAGCGAGTGGTCGAGTAGGCGTATCTTCAAGTACCGTTTAGTTCTACATACCAGTAACTTAGAACTTACTCGAGAAAACATTTGAATTGTCTTAGGTCTAGCTTAGGGTTCCGCTAAAGCAAAGGTCGTCGACTATTAAGAAAAGGATCATCCTTCCTTTTCTAAAAGCTTTTATTAAATGTACTAAGTCTAGGTTGTTAGCTGTGTCTGTCTTTCAGCTAGGAATCTAGCCTGTGACTAGGTCTTGTAAAAGTAATGTCCAGTAACATTGCATACTATTTATATGAAAAGTATAAAGATAAGAAAGGGGGACAATACGCACATAATATCTTTACTGTCATAGGCTCGTGACTGATTTAATGAAACCATAAGTGAGAATGCACTGCCATAAATTTATTTAAAAAAATACATTATAACTAAGTATTTGTAATTGCTTTATTGTATAGTTGTGTTCAACTGCAGTAAAAAGGATTGCGTTAATTCTGGACAGCTCCGAAAAAATCAACAGAATTTAACAAAAACAAAATAATTTTCCGATCCACAAAAAGATCTATATCGCATCATAAAACAATTTGCTTTTAAAACGATATACCGATTAAAGAGGTGTTGAAATATCGGCTTCGGATTGCCGATACGCGATCGGCGCCATGATTGCTTTGTGAACCAATTTACGGCAACTGTCCCACCGCAAGCGATTAACGAGAAGCGAGTAGAGCTAGCAGGTGGGGCATAGCTAAGTAAAACCAGCCGCACGGTTCGATCGAACAGGTTAAGCTACGCTTGCCGAAGTTGGTCTTTGGATGGGTGATCATCTTTTTTAACCGACGAAAAAGCGGGTGAGGTTCTCAAGTCGACGCGTATATTTTTTTATTGTATGACCACGCATAACTTTTTACAGGGTAGTCCTATTTTGATAATTCTTTTTTTATTGGTATAATACCCCGAAATTAGTCCCATATAAATGTGGAAAAAAATCAACCCTAAGGGGAGGTTTTTTAATGCTCAGTTGTGTATTAGGTACAAAAAGTATTAAAAAATTAAGCATGTAGTAATTAGTAGATTACAGCCACAAAAAATTATAAAAATAAAAACTGTTTAACAAAAAAATTAAACCGCCGAAAAAACTGAAAAGCAAAAAATTTTAAACCTTTTTTGTTTAACCTTAATAACTATAGTCGGAAGTCAGTGACTGGGTATGTATTTTCATTTATGTTACCGAGTTCCGACCTTAGTTATTAAGGTTAAACAAAAAAGGTTTATAATTTTTTGCTTTTCAGTTTTTTCGGCGGTTTATTTTTTTGTTAAAAAGTTTTTATTTTATAATTTTTTGTGGCTGTAATCTACTAATTACTACATGCTTAATTTTTAGAGGCCTCCGTGCCTCGGAATGCACATAACTATTGGTCCCGGCTGTCATTTGTAGATCTTAGACAGTCATTATAGCTCCTCAGAAGCTCGAAAATCTGACAACCAGTCTTACCAAGGGGTATCCTTTTACCCAGTAACTGGATTGTACAGGTCTGATAGGCAGTCGCTCCATATAAAATACTGGTATTCAGCAGCAACCGGTTAAACCGACTCCAACATGGTTGAAACAAAGCTAGGCTAAACCGACTCGTTTTTGAGAGCTAGCTGTACTCATCAGTACAGCTAGCTCTCAAAAACGAGTCGGTGAGCATCGAGTGCACGACGGTGACAACTGACGAGCGATTTCTCGACGGTATGCATACGTACCAGGCATGAGTCTCTCAGCGAGTGTACTTCCCACCAACCGAGCATCGCTGAGCGAGTACTCTCTTTGATAGCTCTTGTAGCTGAAACAAACAAGTACTCGCCAGCGGTGTGAACAGTCAACAATCAACTATTAATATACAGAGTCCAATTAAATTACCTGGTAATACTTTACGCACCTGTTGGGTATCGATATCAAAAACTAAAGTCACCAAAAACAAAACAATTCTTTTTTCATCTTTCGATGGGCGAAGATCAATGCCCGTAATAGTTCAGATGTTTTTGTAATTTTTCGGGCAACTTGATATTTTTTACGATTTCCCAAAAACCATAACTTATCAGTCGTTTGGTAACCTTTATGTGCATATGTTACGGTGTCATTTAAAGTTTTGAACTAAGTTGGCCCTGTATGTATCTATTTTACTTACACTGGACCATAATCTTTTGTACATTTCTTGAGCGAGAAAATCGTTGATAGCTTGTCTCGTCCTCGTACGGTGGGACAAGTCCCTACGGCAATACCAGTTTGATTGCGTTCCGTGTCTCGAACCAGGCGGATTTTTAATTACCGAGCTACTGTAGACTCGGTATTGAATTATTTTTTGGCGATTAATTAAATCAATTACCGCTTGAAGTACGACGGTTTATCTGGGGTAACCAACAAATCGTTTTTTGACTAGGCAACGGATTTGTGTATTTGTTGACAAAAGAGTTTAATTGAGAGAGTGTAAATTGTTAGACTATCCTAGTCGTTTCCCAATTATGTTGTAGTCGACTTCCAGTGTAATCAGATGTAGCTAAATACCCGTATTTTACATGGAACAACTGCCTATCTTCTGAATGAATGGTTCTGGAGTGGCAACTGCGTACCTGAAGACGAAGAGTTGGAAGGAGTCCCACAAGGTGGACCTATGATCTTGTAAAGGCCGCAGAATTCCGCTGGATACGGGAAGCACAGAACCGTACCCTAATTGCGTAACTCACGATTAATCATAATCTGTTTCGTTTTGAAACAGATGGCTAAACCATTGCTTCATTCGTCCGAAAAATGTGTCTGCTCAACAACGTAAATAACGCAATGAATATTGTTGAACTGTCAAAATGTAACCGATTATGATTAATCGCGTGTTACGCAATTAGGGTGCTGGTCGAAACGGCGGAGCTTGGGGCATATATGCAGCAGTAGACGTCTTTCGGCTAAAATGGTGATGATGATGAATTAATGCCTCCACAACTCAGTTACTCGGTAATACGATACCCCTTGGTAAGACTGGTTGTCAGGCTTACGGTCTTCTGACGACCCGTAACGACTGAATCTTACAAAACTTTATCTTCATTTAAAATTCAAAGACATTAAAATACTACATCCAAGCATTAAATTACACTTTCCTCCCCATTTCTCTTTCCAAAATACAGCGGGAACTCATTCATTACAAGTGGTTGTTTCTTACAATGACCGGCAAGAATAATAGAGACGATTCTGCGTAATGACCGGGCTAAGTGTGTTTGTACATTTAAACTTCAAATCATGTTAATTAATTAGTTCTTCATTTGTTTTGTATGGCTGAGATGTGATGGTTTAATGAGTCAAAAGATTTTGAATGTGTTTGCTTAAATCATCTGCCACTTTTTTTCCAAACTATGTTGGGGTCAGCGTCTAGTCTAACCGGATGCAGCTGAATACCAGTTCTTTACATAGAGCGACTGCCTATCTTATCTCCATAACTTTTTTTTTTTGGGTGGGAAATCATCAAATAACTTCTCCCGCTCTGGGTGGAGCAGGAGGGCGTGTCAGACTTTTACTGACTAAAACCCACCCGTGTTCCCTCAGTTGCCTTTGTGCCAGGGGCCGCGGTATCTCTTTCGAACAACCCGCACCCCTGGCAGGCATCGGCCCTTGCGGACCCCACCATTTGGTGCTGACATCTCTTTGAGGCGCGCGTGGAACACAACGCGCCGTCGATCTTATCTCCATAACTCAGTTAAAGGATAATATGATGCCCCTTGGTAAAACTGGTTGTCGGATTTTCGGGCTTTTTGATTGCACGTTACGAGTGTCAAAGATCCACGAATGACAGCCGTGATCAAAAGTTTCATGTGTTTTCTGGCGCACCACCACGGAAGTTTTCTAGAATACACGTTAATTAATTGAGTAAACAGTGGTAGCCTAGTGATATCGGCTCAGAAGTAAGAGTTAAAGCTTATAGCATGGGTTCAAACCTAGGCTGTATTACTCCACACTGCTCCCAGAACAGCAAAAGCAAGAAAAACATGAAGAAACTGATGAATCAGGCTTAGAACAATTATGGGGGGCAAAAGCTGTTAAGGCTCCGATTTATTGGTTAAAGCTCGTGGGTTCCAAACGCAAGCAAACATTTTAGGAATAGGTAGAAATCAACTTATTTAAAACTGCACGACCTTCCACAAAAAGTCTTACACAAGCATTTGAAATGTGTATGCAACAGCAAGTGGAGGCGCGTGCAGTTTTAAATTTGATCTCTTGCTGTGTCCTTTAACAAAAAATCCAATATACTGTGTCATCCACCAATCTGCACTGCACCATGTTGGATACCGCCCATTCCCTATCAGGGAAAAGACACCTAAGACCCAACAGTGGGAAGATTATAAGTCGGCTAGCTTTTGCCTGCGGTGTCACCAACATGGATGTTGGCAATAAAATTATTCCACGGGATCGTACTACGAATTCTATGCGCTACCCAGGTCCAGGTTTATAAGTGTGCCAAATTTCATCCAAATCCGTTCATCCGTTTAGGCCAGAAAAGTTAGACAGACCGTGTTAGTTTCGTATTTATAACATAACTGGGTTCTACCCACTACTTCGACCGTGTGAAATTTCAACCCTTACGTGACCTTAGGAATTTATGCTTAAAGGAAAAAGGTCAGAAAGGATGCTTTTTGACTTTTTAACCGACTTCAAAAAGGAGGAAGTTATCAAATGTTTATATTTTTTTTTTAATGTATGTTCGGGCATAACTCCATCATATATAGACGGATTTGCAAAATAATTATTTTTTAGTTTGAAAGGGGTTTAGTCCGAAATGGTTCCATTTCAATTTCATATAGATATGATGATAGGTTTCGGAGACAGACTACGGAACTCTTCAAAAAATTACAGCAAATCAACCGCGATTGCTGCTATTGCACAAATATGCATTGTTTTGACCCCAAGGATGATGACATTTTGAATTAGTGTGGGGTAAGTACTAAAACTAAAAACTGAAAAATAAAAACTTTTTACCAACTTTATATATGTATTTTAATTTTAAGTCACCGACTTCCGAAATTAAAGTTATTTTTCACTTTGTAGTGTTTTTCCGAAAGTCGGTTGTTTTTTTTTTTTGGAAAAAGATTTTTTTGTTTTTGGTCGGCTCCTTAGATGTTCAATCCTTTAAACATTGCTCAAGATTTGGGCTATCAAATGCAAAAAGATTTTTTGAGATTGGACTGGTTGTTCTAGAGATTACCCCTACATACAAACAAATACCTCTTCATAATATAAGTGACTGCCTTGTTGTTCTAGTAGCCGCAAGCAAGCGCTACTGGTTTACATGACATACTGGGTTCGATTCCCAGGTCGGGCAAAGTGTTATTGGGTTTTACAGTCTGGGATTTCTCAGTAGCTGCCTGAAGTCTGCAAAATATGGGGGGAAATATGAGGGTGTTTAGGTAAACCTCTGCCCAATCCATGGGTGAAACAAAGCGTGATGTTATATCAATCAATCAACTCAGCCTATCGCAGTCCACTGCTGGACATAGGCCTCTCCCAGGCTGCGCCACAACACTCTATCCTCCTTCTGCAGCCAGTCTGATTTGAATGTATATAAAATTAAATGATATTTTAAGTACACCTCTGCATACTAATTGTGCCCAGCCAGTCCTAAGCCTCGAAAGAGTATGAAGGGAATGTCATTTTTTTTTTTAATTCTTATCAAATTAATTATGTGCAACAAAATTGTCAATGATTGAAAACGTTGACATAAATTAACGCTAAACGCTACCGATTGAACACTCAAAACCTGTTAATAATTTTACAGCTTTTTTAACGTGTTGACGACCATTTATGATTAACAGATAGATTACATTAACCAAAAAACCGTCAATGACCCACCTCTAGTATAGACTAGTATTAATTACATAGTGCTCTAAGTAGTAACAGAAGCAGTTAACACGCTTTAAGATTAAAACTCATAGCATGAGAACATTTCTATCCTACAGAGGCACATTAGCAAGCCACTATAAACTCAAATTAAACACTAAAATAAAGACAAAAACCTCGACTGTTCCCACATGCACAAAACTTTCCACTCTATGTATAAAGACAGTCTGTTAAGGTCTGGTTCTCAATTACTTTGTCCCCTTTGTTCGGCGCCAATCTTCGCCTGTGGTAGAACAATGGCGCTACGTCCAGAGAGACCATTGTCTGCTATGCTGTATGTGCGATTATTAACCAAAATGCTGGTGGGAATGTGCAACGGTATTATGTTTTAGATTTATATGTGCTTAGGAATGTATAGTCAGCGTTTTTGTTATTAAGTGGGGTTGCTTAGTGAAGATGGTGGGGTTGCTTGCGATAGCTGTGGTAAGACAATAGCGTTTTTTCCATGTTTTTTTAACTATTTTAATTTGAAGATTGGGACGAAATAGGTAACAGAAAAATAAAATAAAAATTATTTATATCCATTTTCTCAATTAAAAACGATTAAAATCAAATTTATTTGTCAATGCTCTGAATTTACCGCCAAAACGCTCCTTACGATGACTTTTTTTATCACGTGACCACACGTGACGTCAGCTTTGTGTAAACTAAAGTAATTGTAAACAAGTGAATGTCGAGTTTATAATTAACCACACTTTTTATCGATAGAAAGTGGTATTACTAATGTGCGATGCCTCTGTGCACAAATACTTCTAAGAGTGTGCCACACAAAGTATTTGTATCGGTGCCGTTTACACAATGCTGACGTCACGTGTAGTCACGTGATAAAAATTCATCGTAAGGAGCTTTTTGGCGGCAAATTCAAAACAACGAATAGTAAATTTGATTTTAATCGTTTTTAATTGAGAAAATGGATATAAATCAATACATTTTTATTTTTTTGTTACATAGTTTGTCCCAATCTTCAAATTAAATTAGTTTTTAATAAATTGGAAAATACCCTATTAACATCTACCAGTTCGCACTGGGCCCGCGTGATGGATTACGGCCCACTCTCTCTTACAGAGAGGCCTGTGTCCCAGCAGTGGGAACATTATAGGCTGATTATGCACGATTGTGCTTAGTGAAGCCGATGTCAGACGTTTCATTTCGTTTGACTGAAAAACAGGCGCAACGCGACTCAGGCAGAACCATTTCTATGATAACTTTGAAGAAATTGTTCTACCAGAATCGCGTCACACCGTCGCATCCCTTGCTGGTGGATAAAGACATCCGAAAACGTAAAAAATTGCTAAAAGGGGAAATTATTATAAGTCATTTTCTTTTTCTTCCTTTTATAAATCAAAACGCCACCACGCCACGCACGATACTTCAACAACACAAAACTCCTTTTTTTATTACTAAATGGGTCCGCTCTTAACCTCGATCACGCCTAATGGAAAGCGATTGATGAAGTATATGATAGATCGAGCGTGCCCAGAAATGCCTGTTCACTCTTGTTCAAGACACTGGTACTCCCAGGCATCGACGAAACACAGCAAGCTGCTTGACGCCGGACTCGGCAGGCGGGCGTTAGTCCTACTACCACAAGAGAAGAATTGGCCAGTCATCAAGGTATTGATTGGGTGTGACTGTCCAGGATGCGCCGGGCGCTCGGTTCATTCGAGTTACTGGTGGAACAAATTGCGCTACACGAGGTGGCTTCTTCATGCATCCCAAAAGTTAATCCCATCCTGAAGTTATTCACAATCAAGTCCATAAAGTGAAGGTTCTTAACCAATTTTATTTTTGCTCACAGCACGGCAACGCGACGACCTCAAGCGAGACGTCGGTGGGGACGAACACGGCAACCGCCGCGCCCTCCGCGGGGCCCAGCAAGGGCCCGCCACCGGCCGCCAAGTTCCGCCACGGTCTGCTGCAGCTCATGATACACACGATCGATCCCATGCATGACGGTGAGTTAGGTATGCACGCGGCTTTGCCTACACCTTTGCTAAGTCCCATTTTGGGTTGTTGATGATGATTTTCCAAATTTTCCTAGCCCTGCAGAAACACCCGGAAATTCGTCTTTTTATATTTTATGGACTTGGTCCAGATAGTCCCATCATGCCCTAAGACAGGGTTTCCCAAACTTTCTTTTGTTGAGTTTCCCAGGATTATAAATAATATTTTCATGTCCAATTCCCCTTTAATTTTTTCATGACAATATTTTATGGAAAACAAATGTTTATTTTTACTGAAACCTATATCTTGATAGTTTTAAACGGTTCCAGTTGCAAATGATGTTTTTTCGGTAAAATCAGTTAAAAATTCACATAAAAATTAACATACCAATAAAACTAGACCCCACTTCAAAAAATTCACTTGAACAGTCAAATTCCAATTCACCGATTCCTTAAAAAGTCCGAACCCAATTAGCTTACAGCATTGTATTAAAAACCCAATTTATCATCAATTACCCAAAGTTACCCTCATAACAACTGCCTTACGTGAGCAAGTCTCGCCACGCAACCATAATAATAATTACAACAACCATCAATTAATAAAAAAGAAACATTTTCATTCGTGTGTCGCTTGCATTACTCACATAAGTCAGGAAAATTGTTATACAACCATTTTACTAATGGTACTAAAACGGATCCCGACGGCAGTTGGTACGGAAACGGATCCAAATTAGGTCAAATAAAGAACAACGTACCTGATGTTATAGGGAGGTACGCACTGCGCTTTGCAATCACTAACGCTACGGCGCCTGAAATTAAGAGCTCCTGAAACGTTTAATGGAGCTCTGAAATTGCCTAACCGGAGCTTAAAGGCGTTATTCCACCAGTGTATGGCACTGTGCGACACTGTGCTGCACAGTGTTCGGCACAAATGTTTCTTTCACTGGACTCACTCAAGTAAACATTTACAAATGTGCTGCACTGTACGTTTACAAAAGTTATGTACAGCCTTGCCGGTGGACACAGAGATTTACGGATCTACAGCTCAGTACGTGCACTGTTAGAGTTCAGACCCATGTATGTACCACAAAACTTTAAAGTTCAATAAAAATTTTGAGTTTTAAATTGTAGAAAAATCATGTGTAACTCAGAAATTACAAATAGCGAATGAGAGAAAGAAATGTGTGGCTTAGAGTTTTGTGGTACCAACACGGATCTAGAAATGTATAAATTTGTAAATTGCAACTTGTTAATTGCAATTTTAACTGTGGGATAGGGATAGGGCCCTGTACAAAATGTTTGTAAACACAATTTTGGTGGAATCGCGCCTTAAAATTGCCTCAAACTGGTTATTAATTGGGAGAAATGAGGAGCTTGTATCGATGCAAAAATAGACTCCTGCTTGATTCGTGTGCTATTAGAAGCACAAGCATCGATCATACATAATATTGCAATATTGTACGTTTTTTGTATATTATTTATTGTGTTGTTTTGTGACTGTTTTTAGGTATCATGTTAAGATTATTCCCCTTTTCCCACTTGCGTTTATAAGAGGGAAATAAAACACAATATCGTCAGGTTCAAACATACCTTGTGGTGGAGAGGATTCAAATCCTATTGGTGCAAGAACGAAATCAAACGTTGCTAGAACAGCTTATATCTGTAACCATAAAAAATCCCTTCATTAAAAGAAGTCTAAAACTTCGCCCAGGTTTTTATAAGAGTGGCAATCGGGTACTACTTAGATTTTTTTTTTAACAAAAGTAATGATTTGATTTGTATGTAACCTACAATGAAACTATTAACCTATGACACATATTAAACTGGTTATTTTAGTCCCTATTCTTAAGTATTGAGATATTTTATAAGTGAAGCATAATCAGCCTATAATGGCTGGGACACAAGGCCCCTATCGGTGACAGTGAGTGGGCCATAATCCACCACGAGGGCCAAGGCGGGTTGGTGGATTTTACATGTCTTCGAATTTTTGGTTCAAGGACATGCCGGTTTCCTCACGATGTTTTCCTTCGCCGTTTTGAGAGCAGTGGTTATGAAATATTTACATAAAGTAAAGGATCTGTCTGGGTCCGAACCCACGAGTTACAAGTCGGAAGACGCGGCCTGTACTACTGAGTCACCTCTTCTCTTATAAAGCCATTGTAAATTGCACCGACCACACTATCATCTATCACATTGATAGATGCGGTCGAGTGTTCCATGTTTACATAGCACGGTCTTACAAACCACCCATTAAGTTTGCGTGAGACACTGAATTTATTACTAACTAGCGATTCAGCACGCGTGAATCCAGTCTTAGCGAAGCTATGTGTAGCTTTCCTAGACTAACTAACTTCGTTTTTCCCGACATTTGTGCATGTTAGGAAAATAGAACATAAAGTAGATAAATATGTTGGGGAATGCATGATCTGCATAGCTATTCACAGCCATTCGACAGGCTGTCGAACCGCAAATGGCACATTTCCATGTGCTAATTTGTCTTGTGAAAGTAAAGAACTGTCAGAAGAATGGCTGACGTCATGCGTCATCGTATATTGTTTATACTGTCATTTTTGGATTTCGGATTTGTTAACAGCGATTTTTTTTGGGCGGGAAATCATCAAATAACTTCTCCCGCTCTGGGTGACTTTACAGACTTTTATTGACTAAACCCCCCCTCGTGTTCCCTCAGTTGCCTGTGTGACAAGGGCGACGGTATCTCTTTCGAATAACCCGCACCCCTAGTGTTAAAGCGGTTAGAGGACTACTTCAAACATTCAATTCGGTATTGTGTATTGAATGGTTGTGACTGCTGATGGATAAATGAAACCGAGGCAAAAGGAGTAAGGGCCGTAGCAGGTGGCGGTCTGTAGTTTCTGCTTACACCCATGGGAAGAAGGGTTGAGATTATAGATGTATATTTTCAGGAAAAAACCGCTCGAGCTCTAGTTTTGCCGAGTCGACCCGAATATGAGAGCGAGAGTATATTATTATGCAGAACATAGTTTGCCGAGCTGCACATACTCGTATTATGTAGCAACTTAATTACTTATGTAGGTATGTGTTTGTGTAGCGTCCGTATTCAGCAATTTGTACTGCGATACGATTTTTAAGTACGCTTTTTTGTGATTTATTTTCAGTTTTAAACCTATAGCTAACTTTTCTCTTATAGATACAAAATATATGCGAAGAACTAATTTCGTGGTTCAACTTATACTCCATTTGAAATAAGATTAGACATTTAACTAAACCTTTTTTACAGTCCGATCAACTGATTTTGACTTCTATTGCGTTAGTGGCATAACAAATGGCAGCTGCAGTAAACAGTTGGTATTGTAACTACTTTTTTGCTTTTAATGCCATCCTTATGCCTGCGGTATAGAAGTCGGAATAGGTTGAACTGACTGTAAAAAAGGTTTGTTTAAATGTCTAATCTTATTTCAAATGGAGTATAGGTAGGTTTGTTTTATGTTTGGTAGAAGTAGATATTCTGTTATTTATCAGAGCCTTCATGTCACCTTATCCGTTTACGTTCTATGCTGATCAACGATCATAGCCTCACAGGTCACCGCAAAATCTACAGTCACGCATAGGCCGTATCAGCGGAACTAATTACAAATAGCGAATATGCCAGCCTATCTGCCCATCAGTAGGCAAGATTGCCTATCTGCTCATCAGTAGGCAGGATTGCCTGTCTGGCACGCCATGTGAGCTACACCGCAGTACGGCAATGTATGTGGGGTTAGTTTGTCTTGTCTTGTAGGCGACTGCGGAACACGCACTCGGTAAGACTTTTGTCACGTTTGCTGAATAAATGGAGAGTTGCAGAATGTTTGATCCAAGTTTAGATATTTCTTGTCACATTATCGTATGCTAGACGATATTTCAGGTCACAATAACGACGATTATACGATTTTAAAACTTTTCATTTGTATTTTAATGAATTATCATAATTTTTTTACAGCTTGTACGAGTAGTATATTACAGTTATGGTAATTGGTAAATCATTTTTTAATACCATAAAATGTTAACGAATTATACAAGGTGTAACAGAATAGACGCAAGACCTGAAAGTAGTTTGTTCCTAATTGACTACTGAATCGATGTCAGTAATTTTTTTTATAAGTTTATTTTTTTAATTATGTATTTTGCCATACCTACCACTGATTGAGCCAAAGAAAATTCAATGTTATCTTAGAAGAAATAAGACTCAATTTTAAATGCATAAAGTAATGCTTGGGTCGACACGTTTTTCATAATAATAGAAGTTAGATTTAAAAAAAAATACAGTTTTGGTCATCGTATTATGCTTTTAACTAAATACTCTAATTGGGGTGTATGAGGTCTTGCGTTAATTATGTTACTCTTTGTATAGGTACTTAGATAAAATGCTAGAGTCAGGTTTTAAGACATTTAGTTCCAAATGAGATGGAGGGCACTTACATGATACCAATGTTTCTAAGCTAAATCATCTATTAGCATAATTTTTTTACCCCATTTTACCAGAATTACGTGGACAGAAATATGGCACAGTTCAAAGTTTATATGGAAAAGGACTGGAAAAAGCGAATAATTTTATGTGATAATAATAATGCATATGGAAATACATTAAGTTTTAAATTAATTACGGTCGAATTTGGACTAATTGGCGACCAATAGTACCCATAGTAGTAGCCCATAAATAGGTATGACGTTTGTCACAATCCACTGGGCCACCGTTGCTTTGGGGCCATCCATAAATTATGTCACACGTTAAGAGGGGGGAAGGGGGTCAACGAAATGTGACATTGTGTGACAAGGGACGTGGGGGCTCAAAAGCTTTGTGACATCACATGTTAAAATCTAAAATACAAAAACTCGAACTTTATATGTAAAGCAAATATTAAAAATATTACTAACTCAATTTATGGATGGCCCCTTTATTGTAAATTCTGTCTAATGTTTATTATTTTTTATTTTTTTTTGTTATAAATCGTGCATGGTGATGTGAAATACGGGTAGAATTAGGGGCAACTGCAAATACTCTAGATTGATTCGATACAGGCCATGTACGGACAAGATATCCAATTATGCACGCAGTGAATGTATTCATAGCTGATATTATGCTATTGTGATGCCAGTGTGACACTTCGTCCTACTGCTAGGGGTGCGGGTTGTTTGAAAGAGTTACCGTGGCCCCTGGCACACAGGCAACTGAGAAAACACGGGTGAGTTTTAGTCAGTAAAAGTCTGACACGGCCTCTACCCAAAGCTATTTTGATGATTTCCCAACCTCAAAAAAAAATACACTTCGTCCTAAATTAAGTTCTCACTACTGCCCAACCCTATACATACAGGTGTTAGTAAAGGCGGAAACAGAGTTGTAACACGCGACGCGATTATGTGACCACATATTATCTTATATTGTAGTAAATACTTGCTCGCGTCGCGTGTACGAGTATGTCAGCCAATGAACACGAGTTTTTGTGTTGAGTTGTCGTATATTATAACTTATGTTCCTAAGTTTAAGATAAGGTTTGAATTGAAGAAGATAAAGAAGACGGAGAAGCATTTACTGGCACATTCAGGATTTAGTAATATTAATTACTAAATGTTAGTATTTGTGGTTAGTGAGCTCCGCGTGTGCTCAATTATTTAGTAACGATAGAAATGATGGATATTTCTATGCTTGTTGGAAAAGGGGTCTAAAAATTATAGAATCATTAGCAGAATAAATTCATGGTAACAGTTTGCGCGTATGTTCCTGCCACCCTGTTTATAAATATACATATTTCTGGTTACATTGCTATAACATTCCATTCATTCAGGTAAGCGGGACCAAATTACTTTAGAGGTAAAATTAGACAGGAGATGGTGAACCCCTACCTTTGCTATGAGTGTAGCAAATGTGCGTAGGTGTATGCTAAAACGGTAACAATGGGACAGGATCTAGAGGTGCGAACAGATTTGTAACACATCGCGCGGTTGCAGTCTCGAATTATTTATATATTAAAACTTTTTGCACAAGTAACAACTATAACGGTACAAAGGCGGACTTAATGCCTGTGGCATTTTGTACCAGTCAACCTTAGGGTGATGCACAGACAAAACATAGCAGGTGCAAAACACGGGATCGATAACTCGGAAACAACAAAAAAATACAAGAATAAATACTAATACATAGACATTTTCATACATACATAAAAAGAATATAAACTTTGTTAGGAGAAATAACGATCGGTAGACGAGAAACTCTCCAGTAAATCAGCGCTGGGATATTGAATTACGTGTGTGGAACAGAATACATATAAACACCTACACAAATTTAGGTATAACCAGATAAAACATCTCTAAAGCGATTAAAACTGCACCGTGTTCTTTCCCGTAGTGCGGGGCGGCCACAGCAGCGCAAATTCTGTTTTCTATAATAACGAGTAACATAATTAACGCAAGACCTCATACACCCCAATTAGAGTATTGAGTTAAAAGCATAATACGATGGCCAAAACTACTTTTTTTTAAGTTGATGATATTACTGTATGCATTTAAAATTGAGTCTTATGGCTTCTGTTATAAGATTGAATTTTCTTTGGCTCAATCAGAGGTAGGTATGGCAAAATACATAATTAATTATTTAAAAAAAATACTTATCCTAAAACTTACTGAAATCGATTCAGTAGTTAATTAGGGACAAACTACTTTCAGGTCTTGCGTCCATTCTGTTACACCTTGTGTAGGTATCACCGTACGATAGTGAACACCGTTGGTTTATAATTTATCTGGCGAGAAACTAACTACTGCCACCACCGAGAAAACTATCGAAAAATTGTGAACTCATTCAACAAACCATTAATGGTTAACAATTTAAAGCATTATTGCGTGCGGTGCACACCACAAAATTAATATGTTTAGCACCATATTTAAAACATCAGTTTGTCTCTGTCATCTTCAAACAAATAACTTAAAAAATCCCTATAAATTAACACTTACTCCAACCAAGCGAAGAAAATCTTCAAATCTTATTTTTCTTGATGGATGAATGAGCACACGCGGGGCTCACTAACCACAAGTACCAACATTTAGTATTCAGGCTGAGCGTCAAAATATCAATAGAATTTAGCATTTTACGAATACATTGACGGAAAGGTAAAACATATTTTTGGGGCCATTCGCAACATATTTCAATATAAACTTTGATACTACCTATACTCCATTTACGTCATCATTTTTTTCATTTTTTTTGCATTAGACAGTAGTTAAAAAAGGTTCTTTTTAATGTACACTTCGTAACAAAATTACAAAACGTTGCAGTTACGATTAATGCCAAAAAAATTAAAATGTCAATGCTAAAAACCTAAAAGAAGCAGGAGTGAACAACACCGAGTAAGTAACTAAATTAGCTGATGACAACGAAGTTTTACCAATGTATTGTGGGTCGTAAGTTGAAAATAAAGTATTGTAAAAAAAAAACCTTTTAATCTTATTTAGATTTAAATCATCATGTGATCGTTTGTTTCATTCATTCGTTTTGTTGTAGGTTTGTAATGTGTGATGAAGATATTATTATAAATAGAACATTATTTAAAATAAAAATTACTTTTACTTCGTTTATCTCAGTATTTAGTACTGTCTTAAATTTACCTAAAAAACTTAGAACTTAACTTTGTAATAAAATGTTTTGCACTCCTGCTTCTACGAGCCTCTTTTTTCTAAAGCTATAATAAATGGAGTATACACCACTATCTACTTCAGCACCTTTCTATTACATACTCAGCCTATAATAAAGCCTACTGCTGGGACACAGACCTCCCCTCTTCGTGAGAGAATGGGTTGCATAAGGGACTAACCACACTTATTCAGCTCTGTTCAGCTTTTGTCCATAGAAAACAAGGATTCTGTATCTAAACTGAACAGACGCGGAAAGCTAAACGGTTGCGTGCGCATCTCCATACAAAATCGTTGTTTCCTGAATAAGTGTGAGCTGAATAAGTGTGGTTAGTCCCTAATCCACCACTCGGGCCAAGTGCGGGTTAATAGATGTCTTCAGATATCCTTCACCGTTTTAAGAGCAGATGAATTAGTTTACACAAAGTAATCTGCCTGTCTGGGTTCGAACCTATGATCTACAACTCGTAAGTCGCGTCAGTTACCACTAGGCCACCCTGCCCTCGTACCTCGTAGTAAATAGTTGTGTTAAATATGGTTTTATATATATTATAGCTTTTTCCCGCGGCTCCGCCCGTGTGGATGACGGTTATCGAGTAAAAAAGTAGCCTATGTCCTTCTCCATATCCCAGAATATATCTCTGCCAAATTTCATGACGATCGGTTCAGCGGTTTAGGCGTGAAAGCGTAACAGACAGGCAGACAGAGTTACTTTCGCATTTATAATATATAGTGGGGATAGTAGGGATTATACGTAATTAACTTCATAAATCACCTCATTGATAAAACTGACCGATATCAAACTTGCTTAATACCTTCAATAAATATTTACCATCAATTTTAAGGGTCATAAAAGGTACTTTCGTTTAAGTGTTGAACTTGTGTCCGCAGGGGCATCGGGTCTTGTAGGCTTGAGGTCAATCTCGAGGTCAATAATAAAGGATTTGGGTTCTAATTAACTATCGGCTATACATATTGCTTTCAAAACGGTGAAGCAAAATATCATGAGGAAACCGGCATTTCCTAGAACCAAAAATTCGAAGACATGTGACATCCATCCAGAGAGGTGTGTCCCCCAGAAGTGGGAACATTGTAGGCTGATTTTTTTTATACATATCTATCTTCTACATAAATAAAAAGAAAAGTCCTGACTGACTGACTGACTCATCAACGCCCATCCCAAACCCTTGGACCTAGAAAGCTGAAATTATGCACAGAGGTTCCCTTTATAATGTAGACAAGGAATGAGGAAGGATTTTTCGAAATTCAACCCCTAAGGGAGTTAAATAGGGGATGAAAGTTGCGCGCGGGCGAAGCCGCTGGCTAAAGCTAGTTATTATTAAGTATGTTGCCGTGCCCTAACCGGATTTCATGTTGAAACTTACTATTATATTATGTATTGTAAAACAACTAAATAAACACATGAATGCAATAAAGAGATTTTTCACTTCTCATGCTCTAAAAGTACGCCAATATAGCCCTACGAAGCGGGACTAAAGTGACCACTTTAGTCTCTTGGGAGTGAAAAGTAATTAGTTTTTTAATTTCCTTCATGTGACACAGACAAACTCAAACAGCCAGTAAATATACTATTATCTGTGGAGTGTGGATCATCTTCATTGCGAAAATGTTGAGAGTTTTAGTTCCATGGTTTTTGCCAAGGTGGCGCCATATGTGTGACTGGTTTAGAAGAAAAAACTGACCGCGAAAATTTCAGAATTTTTGTCGAGTGTTTTGTTAGTTTTTTAAATAAATGTATTAAGAATGTTTTTATTAATATCTTAACAAAAACAAAAACCCACATAGAATCTTCTACCTTAAACTCAGAATGCACGCTCACTTTTCCAATTCAATGCCAAATGTTGCCTCAAATAATATAAGCAATATGATCCTTATAACAGCGTGTATCGAAATCGAAACAGAGCCCGAAAATGGTCGGTATACACAGAGCGACGTAACGTTGTTGACCCCACCTTGACCGAAAAGGCGCGAAGGTATCGATTCAACTGTTTTCGTAGGCCACACAAACACTCGATGTTACTAACACTTGTTCAGCGTAGGGTCATTCTACAACCCGATGTTATTCTTATGATGTTGAATTTTCGGAGTATTTATATTTACCCTGTCGATTTAACGTTCAGGTTTTTTAACGTTTAATAATCTAACGTTTGCAATTTGTAGATGATTGCCAAGCTGTATGTTAAACAAAATATGATTCGCGAAAGAAACAAATATGGTTTTACATAATTAAAATCATTAATACAAATAAATCATTTAGTTTCATAGATTTAATTTTTCATGAAATGGTCATTCGATTAAATTAAATGAACATAGAGGGATGTGCATTGTCGTTGCGGGGGGGCTCAGTAGCCGTGGTCCGCTCCCACGGTGAAGCGAAGAGGAACCCCAAGGTGGGGCCGCTCGTCAGGGCTTTTGTCTCCAAGCCAACGACGTAGCGGCCAAAATGTAGGTTGCGGTGAGGTGCACCGCAACTGAGGCGGGCCGCGATGTCGAATGGGAGGCATCGCGGCTGAGGATTACAGGCTGCGGAAGAGGAGGAGTGCCGGTACTTCTGAGTAGCGCTCTTCCCTTCCGTGGCCTGGACGGGGCCGCCACCGTTTGATGGCGGACGCGGTGGGGCCGCAGGGGAAGAGGAGTGTCGGTATAGCGTTGGCCGTTCTCCCTATCCCCTGCGGCCGAAAAGTGGTAGGCGGCGGGGCCACTGCGCTGACCCGTCGCAGGGGGACCAAGGGTGCCAGACACGGGTTCGTCTGGGGCCCTTTTGTTACTTGGTTCCTGGGGTAGTCACGGCGTGCCATGTGTCCTGGTGCGCCGAACTGGTGGGGTCCGCAAGGGCCGATGCCTGCCATGGGTGCGGGTTGTTCGAAAGAGATACCGCGGCCCCTGACACACAGGCAACTGAGGGAACACGGGTGGGTTTTAGTCAGTAAAAGTCTGACACGCCCTCCTGCTCCACCCAGAGCGGGAGAAGTTATTTGATGATTTCCCACCCTCAAAAAAAAAAAAAAAATAACATAGAGGGATGTGTTGATTTTATAATTCCAAAAACGTAAGAAAATTTGAATTTTGCGGGTTACACCGGAGCATCCAACTTACCTAATACGATGTTTGTTTTCAGGTATTTTACTCTTTTAATTTAAAGTTAAAGAAACAGGGCAATTATTAAATTTATTTTAATTTAGACTACCTCCTTAGTCTAGTGGTTGCAAGCGCTACTGCTAAGCAAGAGGTCCTGGGTTCTGGGTTCAGAAATTTCTTTGTGGCAGCCCGGTGTCTCGGTTTGTGCCCGGCTAAACGCAGTATAGCACATGGGACTTAAACATAACTGGCGGATTGTGGGTGAGACTATAGGTACATCTCTGCCTGACCCTTCGGGGATGTTATGCTATGTTTCTAACTTTAATTATGAATACCAACTTTGCCAACGACGTCGACCCTTTCTGTGTCTACATTTTTAAAAAATTAAAAGTATAATAAATCGAATCTAGGGGATTGATTCATTTTACTATTTGCTAAAATCCAGTACACTTTACGTGCGTGCCAAATTTTGCTTGTTTTTTTTTTGTATTTATTTATGTGCTTTTCAGAGTTTTGGATAGTAAGTTTCTACACCTTCAAATTACTAGCTAGTAAAATCACTCCAAATGAAAACAACGTGGTTCTTTTAAAACAGAAACAAAAACAAAATGTTTTGTAAAGTTGCAGAATTACCCATCTTATACTCCAATATGTTTACTTACAGGCAGTAAAACGTATATATTATTGTTCCCTGCACAACATCTTCTTATTAAACTGATGTCAGAGCAATAAAAAACGGTGCTTTGTTGAAAGTAATATCAGAACCTTTTAACATAATATTGTGAGAATAAAACTGCTGTTTTTATTTTGTATCACTTTATTTTTTAATTAAGTTTGTTAGCAGTGGTTTGCACATCATTATGTTGGTAATAAGAGGGGAAAAGGAATAGAGGAGGAGGTTATGAGGGATAGGAGGCATTTCTAAGTAGCAGCCCGGAGTTTGGATGTTGGCGGTTTGACAGCCTTTGGTCCTGCGCTTGATCTCTATCCGGTCGTGTCAGATTGCCGTCCCGTCGGAGTTTGAGTGTGGGGGAAGAGAGATTGTACACCTGTGTCTGCGCACATATGTACTTTATGCACTATAATATCTGCCGCACCAATGGGTAGTTTTCGCTGAGATTGGCCGCCATGGGCTAAATTTTGCCTGGATATATTATATCCTACTAATAATATTATAAACGTGAAAGTTTGTATCTTTGGAGATTTAGATGTCTGGATGTTTATTACTCAATCACGCAGAAACGGCTCAATGGATTTGTAAGAAATTTGGCACACAGATAGTCTATAACCTGGATTAACACATAGGATACTTTTTATCCCGGTAGTAGGTTCCCATTGGATAATTTTTGACTTACTCGGGCGAAGCCGCAGGCAAAAGCTTGTTATTAATAAGAGAAGGTTTTACGCCGATAGTGCAACAGACAGAGTTACTAACTTCTAACTGAAGAACTGGGCAACTATTATTGTGGTAGCTGTTGGGCTAATCGCCTTATACAACACGTCTATAGACGTATTCACATAGAAGTTCTAACTATCCCTTCTAACTGGACCTGCATGAGTGTTATACAACAACCGACCAATCAACTCGGCCTATCGCAGTCCACTGCTGGACATAGGGCTCTCTCAGGCTGCGCCACAACATTCTATCCTCCGCCTGCCGCAACCAGTCTGTCCCAGCCACCTTTTTAAGGTAATCGGTCCATCTAAGTAGTAAGGGAGCGTCTCACACTACGCTTGCGGGACTCGTCTGTTCCAACGGCCTTAGGTCCTTCGACAGATATGTCGGGCTAGACATGTGTCACTGCCACTTCAGCATACTTACTCTGGCGGTAACTATGGCGGTAACTCCAGGTTTTGCGGATAATTTCATTTCTGATTTTATCCTTCAAAGAAACTCCGAGGCCTTGAATATACACCGACAAATTTTAATGGTTCCGAGAATGTTTGTTTTCCCGCGGCAGAACAACTTGCCAAAAGGAGTACTTTCGAAGCATAGTCAATAGTAACACTAGAGGTAACTTGTAGGTACAGTCAGCATCAAAAATATCGGGACGAACAGACTGTTCAAAATGATCTCAACAACTAAGAAAAATAAACTCTTCAATTGCAATTGAATAAAGTTCTTGTCAGAATGAGAGTTGTCGAATACTGTCTTCATTCTAAAACATTTCTTGTGTCAGTGAGTTATATGAGTGATATATAATATTCATAGTATAATTGTTGAGATAATTTTGAACAGTTTGTTCGTCCCTATATTATTGACGCTGACTGTACTACTCGAATCGCACGCGCCGCCGACAAAGGGAACAGCGATGCATAAATTTTCAAAGCAAAATAAACTCTCGCACGTGGTGAGTTTTCACAATGTTTAATCTGCCATATTTATGTTTCTAATATTTTATTTGTTTATAAAACGATTGTATTACAAAGACAAAACCATTTCGCTGCGGGAAAACAACCATTAAAATTTCTCGGTGTATAGTTGTTTTACATAGTATGAATAAACGATGGGAATAGATATTTCGAAAGCAAGCTATCTATTTATACAGGAAAAGTTTTTATCCAGTGCCCAAACTTTAACCATGAATTCAGCATACCATTCTAGACCACCCAGTGAAGAAATTTTTCGTCGGTTTTACAAAAAAAAATCTGCTGTTTCATAGAAAAGTGCAATACCTACGCGGTCAAAATGTATGGAACAGCTGTTTGTTTTATATAACCGACGAAAAATTTCTGTGCTAGGGCGTCTAGAATGATATGCTGAATTCATGGTCACAGTTTGCGCACTGAATAAAAACTTTTCCTGTATACTAAAGCTGTATACAAGTATTACCCAAATTTCTCTCATATGTACCATAGAGGCTAGTGGCGAAGTAAAAGCCGCACAGTTTGATCAAACAGGATAAGCTACGCTTGCCGCGGTTGATCCGTGGATGGGTCACAGTCTTTACATACCAAGACCTATCCGTGCCTCGGAAAACACGTAAAGTCGTTGGTACCGGCTGTCATTCGTGGATCTTTGACAGTCTTTACGGGTCGTCAGAACCTCGAAAATCTGACAACTAGTTTTACCAAAGGGTGTCGTATTACCCAAAAACTGGGCTGTGGAGATCATACAGGTTGTCGCTTCATGTAAAATACTGGTATTCAGCTGGTTAAAGGCAAGGCAGATGATGATGTAACGTACCACCCCAGCTATTCCTAGTTACCAATGCGTAATTCTAAGCTTAGCTCATTCCCAGGCTTAAGATTATAGTGAGCCATCCACAGCTGTGTTCGTACGCGATAAGCTAATGACCTATAAATACTAAGTGCACTATTTGTGGTCATTTGTGGCCTTAGGCCCATAAGTTACGGTTTCAAGTTGGACATTTAGAACCGAATCGAATATTAAAGCTTATAGGTATCGAGAGAAGTAAGGAACACGGTGTATACTTCTTTATCCTCCACAGCAAAGGTAAGAAGAAAATCATTCGACCTGACGAGCGTTGTCTCTGTTAAATAATAATTATATATTATATAATAATAGTAATTATATATTATATAATAATTATTTATTTATTTTATTTTCATTGTACACAGGATAAGTTTTTAACCAGTACGCAAACTAATGGGTGATTCATTTGGCGGTACTCTTTTCAAAACAATTTTTTTTTTAATTAAAAAAACGAATTTACCGGGTTATTCTTAGTATCATACAAAAGAACCATTATTTAAATTTATGTTTTAAAGATTATTTCTTTCAAATGTTGTCTGTAACTGTGGTTAATAAGGTCCAAAGTCCAAATTTTGTTTAGCGATGAAGCACGTTTCTGGCTTATCGGGTAGGTATGTCAACAAACATTTCATGCGGTTTTCAGCAATAGACAGCGATTCATGAGGAAGAAATAGGTGTACAATTTGTTAAGGCTTTGTTTCACGGGCGAAGCCACGGGCAAAATTTAGTGAATAATATTACTATATTTTGCGGCTTCGCCCGCGTGGAGGTCGAAAATTATCCCAAGGGAACGTACTATCGAGATAAAAATTATTCAATGTGGTCTTCCAGGTTACATTCTATCTGTGTGCCAAATTTCATACAAATCCGTTCTGCTGTTTTTGTTTTGCGTAATTGAGTAACAAACACCCATCCTTCCATCCGAACAAACTTGTGTAACCTAATCTTACTACTAAGTAAGAAGTTTATGTATAAATAAACACTAGGTATAAGATATCGGATCTAAATTACTGTAAGTATACAGATTGAACCTCCATCCTTCTATTAATAAAGTCTCCCATGCAACACCAACGACTTCTCTAACTTTGCCGAAGCCCATAAGCCCCCGGGTACTTTAAAATTCCCCTGTCGAAGTGCCGATAAGCCGGCCAAAGAAGTGTCGCCCCTTTCTGACAGGGGATGATGTAGGGAAAAAATATACGCATAAGTAAGCCGGTTTCTTAAATTTAGCTTGGGATGTGGTAAAAAGTCGTGTTATGCAACACATGCATAATCGTTTTGGGTACGCCTGGTTAGCGAAACTTGGCGACAGCTTTTTATTTTTTCCTTTAACATTCAGGAAAAGTTTTTATCCAGTGCGCAAACAAAACCATTCTAGACCCCCCAGCGCAGAAATTTTACATCGGTTTTACAAAAAAAAAAATCAGCTGTTTCTTAGAAAAGTGTAATAATACCTACACGCTCAAAATGTATGGAACAGCTGTTTTTTTTTTTTGTGTAACCGACGAAAAATTTTTGCACTGGGAGGTCTAGAATGGTATGCTGTATTCATGGTTAAAGTTTGCGCACTGAATAAAAACTTTTCCTGCATAAATGAACTGCCGTGATGGTCCAATGGTTATGGCCTCTCTTCTCATGCGCGAGGCAATTCCGGGCTAGTAAATGCTGAGTATATCTTGGACTTTACTGACATTGTAAAGGAAAAATATCGTGAGGAAACCTGGATTTATCTATGTATCTTTAAAATAATAAAGCTGAAGTGTTTTTTGGTTTGTTTGAACGCGCTAATCAATAGAAATGCTAGTTGGGTTATTAATTTTTTTTTCATTTCTTCGAGTTAATTCTCGAGAAAGGCTATTTAACATCATGCACCCTTAAGAGCCGAGCAAGAATTTTAAAAAATAATAATAATCAGATGTGATCAAAATCAAAAGTCATTTATTCAAAGGCTGAGAGTCAGCACTTTTTGAACATCAAAACTACTTAAGACAATCCCGCAAAACGCCCGCCCTTCACCACTTCCTAGTTCTTTAGCTGGGAAGATGAAGTGGCGCAACAAACTGCCCAACAGCACAGCTCTCTGTTTAATTAGAAGAACTTGATTCTATGCCATCGTAAGTAATTACATCACAAAACGGGTTTTGGTATGTAAAGATGGTTACCCATCCACAGACCAACCGCAGCAAGTGTAGCTTAACCTGATCGATAGAACCCTGGTGTTACCACTGTCAAACTACACTAAACTTGCAAATTATTGATAGGAACATGTCAAACTCAAACCACGAGCTAAGTAACGTTTATAAACCTGGACCTTAGACTCAATAACATAATCTACCTAAAATGTCCCCACAGCTGGACACAGACCTCCTCTCTTAAGGGGAACCTAGTCGCGGGCTCGAACTCATTGGTGAGCCTGGCTGGAAATCACGCTGTCTCTTCAGACTTCGTGTCCGACAGAGATAGTATCAGTGATGAGCAGTTAAACGCTATTCTATACGTACGACGTTATTGAGTGAGATGCAGGATCATTTATAGTAAAAAATTCGCGTAAAAATTAAGAAAAGTCCTTTGGAAGATCGGGTTTTATGAAAAAGCCAATGCATAAATCAATGACCGATAAAATTTATTGAACTTTTCGATAATTGAACTTTGCCGGTACCGAGTTGGTTTTAGAGATTTTACACTTTTTTATTACTTAAACACGCCCAAAGTTAAGTAAAATTTGCAAGAAAAACGAATCTTTGTTGGCTCCTAACTTTTTAATGGGACAAAACGATATCATATTTTAGTTTGGATGAGCCATGTCAGACAGTGGAGTAAAACACTCCCGAAGTTTGTATGCAAAAATGTGGACTAGGTTCACCTTAAAGAGGGAGCGGGCTACAATCTCCCACGCGGGCCCAGTGCGGGTTGATAGATGTAACATGTCTTCGAATTTTCGGTTCTAGGACATGCCGGGTCCCTAACGATGTTTTCCTTCACCGTTTTGAGAGCAGTGGTGATGAAATATTTACACAAAGTAAAATGCCTATCTGGGTTCGAACTCACTCGTAAGTCGGAGCCGTTACCACTAGGCCACCACTGCTCAGCTGCTCACTAAAAGCTAGGAATATTTAAATACAAAAATCTACATTTCACTTTAAAACGAAACCGCCTACTTCTCGTTATATCAAAATGCAGCGATTAAACTCTAGAAGCACTCAAACTAGGTTGTAACTGCAACATACATTGTGCTCTTGATGAAAATAGGTCAAACAGAAGTACAATGTGCGCTAGTTGTGGTTCTCCCCTCGACTAGTTAGGACATGCTACAGCTGGAATGAGATTATTCCGTGAACTGTTTGTAACTTTATTAAACTCAGCCGCAAATGTTTTGTGTGAAGATGCGACCGCGGCCCATTGTTGGGGCGCCAAGATGTGGAATAGTTCTGCTGCGTCGGCGTGGAATTGAAATACTATTGGATGTCTCTTCGTCTACGATTTTCATTGTGTTAGACTTTTTATACGGGATGGCAAGGACATCGACGCACAAACTGTTACGATGGATTCAGTAGGTAAATAATTCTGACACTACGCAGGGGGCGTTGAAACTTTTTCGTCGGTTATTTAAAAAAAATTCGCTCTGTTATACATTTTATAGGCAAGTCCTTTTGCCCAACATGCCGTTTATACATTTCAGACGTTCTACTAGTATGACGTTTTTAAATTTCAGACGTTTTACTAGTAGGTTGGTTTAATTTAAAGTAATTTATGCCACAAGGGCATTTTACTAGATTGTCTGATTCGGAGCGATTTTGATGACGTTCATAATGCACTATTCTATAAAACAGCTGTTTTTTTTTATAACTGACGATACTGACTAGAATCAAGTGCTGAATTCATTGTTTCAGTTCTACTTCGCTCGCATGGTTTAGAAATAAATTCTGCCTGGACTGTTCTGGACTTGGAATGAGAGACATGTAACAAGCTAGGTTTGCGAAACATTTTGCAGTGTGTAACTAAATACTAACTAGTATTTGAATATACCGGCTATATTTTATTCCCGGTATTTGAATATCAGCTGGGCAGCGTTCGGAAGGCTTCGCAATATCTTCTCGTCCCAAATACCGCAGTGTCTCAAGACGAAAGTCTTTGACCAGTGTGTGTTGCCAGTGATGACCTATGGTACAGAGACGTGATCGCTCACAATGGGCCTTATCAAAAGTCTTAAAGTCACCCAAAAATCAATGGAGAGGGCTTTGCTCTGAGTTTCCGTATGCGATCGAATCAGAAATGAAGAGATCCATAGGAGAACTACAGCAACCGACATAGCCCGAAGAATTGCCAAACTTAAGTGGCAGTGGGCAGGGCACATTGCTCGCAGAACAGATGGCCGATGGGGCCAAAAGGTTCTGGAGTGGCGACCACGTATCGGAAGACGTAGAGCGGGAAGGCCTCCCACAAGGTAGACCGATGACCTTGTGTAGGCCGCGGGAATACGCTGGATGTGGGAAACACAAGACCGGTCGAAGTGGAGGAGCCTGGGGGAGGCCTATGTCCAGCAGTGGACGTCTTTCGGCTGAAATGATTTCTGAGTCTGTCGGATGATGATGATTTGAATATATCAAAAGTTACGACATTCTAATTTTCTAAAGTACAAGTGATCTTATCCAACGTCCTTAAAACCCCTTACAGAATCCGTTAAAGAAGACCACGATTTAAAAAATAAACTTTCCCATCGAACTTATCTTTCTTTAACCAACCAGAGATTGACAATGAGATTGAGGGTTGCAGCTGAAAATCAGCATCAGATGGATCATCACCTTGTGTCAACAAACAAATAAATACCTCGTCATCATTGATATATTGTTAAAATAATAGCTAAATAACCTAAAATTAATTTTTCAAAAAACCTCAACAAAAAATTCCGTTACACCTATCTCTAAGGATCGATATCCTATGACCAGTATTGTTCATAAGATTTGGGTCAGAATTACATTATGGAATCATTTAACCATGCCTGTAACTAACACTCCAATTGACATCTGACATTATGCTGATCTGAGGCCTTTTTGGCATTATGTTCTGTTTTTTTGTTAAATCGTTTTAAGGATTTTACTGCCAATAAACGGATTTTTCTTTCTTTCTTTCACCATCAATCGTATTTTTAATCTTTTCTTCTATTGTCCTCAGGTAAGGTCGACGAGAAAGCGACGCAACTACATGCGATAGCTTCTCTAAAAGTGTTGCTGGAGGCGACGAGGCCTGCAGCTGGAGGAGCAGGCGCGGCGGCGGCGAGGCATTCCGCTGCGGCTGCGCAGGCAAAGGAGACGCCCCTCGACCTGCCCAACGGCGGGATCGGGGATGTCCAGTTAGATGCTATAGAAGAGGTGAGATTTTTTTTCTTTCCTCGTTCCTCTAGCATAAGGTACTGGGTTCGAACCCCAGGTCGGGGCAAAATGATATTGCGTTTTGTTATCTGAAATTTCTCAGTAGCAGCCCGGAGTTTGGACTTGAGCCCGGTTGATGGCAATAGGCTCTAAATTTAGGTGTATTAAAGGTAGGTACATCTCTGTCCAACCCTTCCGAAAAACAAGGCGGGATGTTATGTTACGTGTTATCTTATAGAATATATGTACCTGGAGTTTCTTGCCAGTTCTTCTCCACAGAGATTTATGTTTTGGAATTGGCTGAAACTAGCTCCAATTTTCTGACTAACTAACCGACTCCTTGGACACGCCACGATAGCGGCGGTAAGTCCCCTCTTTGAGGAGTGGCTTGAGAGGCGGCATGGCGTCCTCACCTTCCGCCTGACGCAGGTCCTCACCGAACACGGTTGTTTCGGGAGGTTCCTGTTTCGTATAAGGCGGGAGGAAACGCCCGGGTGCTTCCATTGCGAAGATCGCCCTGAGGACACGGTGGAGCATACGGTGGCGGTCTGCCCAGCTTGGGCGGAGCACCGCCGTGTCCTCGTGGAGGCGATTGGCGGCGGCGATCTCTCGCGTCCGGCCCTGGTGCAGGCCATGGTACGGAGCGAGAGTGAATGGTTAGCCGTCACCTTCTTCTGCGAAGCAGTAATGCTCGCGAAGAGGGAAGCGGCACACGTGAGGGAGAGGCAGTATATGCGCCCTCACGGCCGTAGTCGCCGCAGGAGAAGCCCTGGGCGTCGGGAATCCCAGGCTGATTCCCGGCCACCGTAGGCGCGGGCTTGCGGACGGCGAGTAACGGGTAGCTCGCTGTCCGGTAAGTACCAAGCCCGGGTCGACGGCGCGGTGTGTTCCACGCGCGCCTCAAAGAGATGTCAGCACCAAAGGGTGGGGTCCGCAAGGATCGATGCCTGCCAGGGGTGCGGGTTGTTCGAAAGAGATACCGTCGCCCCTGGCACACAGGCAACTGAGGGAACACGGGTGGGTTTTAGTCAGTAAAAGTCTGACACGCCCTCCTGCTCCACCCAGAGCGGGAGAAGTTATTTGATGATTTCCCATCCTCAAAAAAAAAAACTAACCGACTCCTTGATAATTCAAAAGTGCCTGTAAATGGTTCATTGCAATGTATGCTTTGAGTTCGAATACTTTAAGCATACTAATGTACAGGGCGATGCCATAGGCATATCCTACCAGTAGCCAAGTATGTATGTAGTCTATGCCTGTCGCCTTTGGGCCTTTGGGTGATCCACAGACAAAGAGTGGCCTACCACTGTTCGTCTATACTAATATCTATAATGTCTATGTCTAATGTCTATAACAATAAGGGCCCACAATAAGCCCGTATTACCTATTACCTAAATTATGGAAACATATACCTAATAATAACTATAAATATTAGGTCTTTACCTATGAAATTGCCGTTTTGCAGTACTGGCCATTTCAAATCAAAATAATTTTTGTTTGGGTAAGAATTCTAATTTCAAATTAATTTTATTTTAAAAACATGGATTTTTTTTTCCAAAAGTAGTCATTTGTTTATTGATTAGTGTTACATTTTCATCGCATTTCAATCTTTTTCGTCATCATGGATACGTTAAAAATTCGAGTAATTATGGAATATGAGTACCGTCGTGGCAGCAACGCGGCACAAGCGGCACGCAACATCAACGACGTTTACGGAGCTAACACTACAAACCAACGCACCACCTGTTATTGGTTTGCTCGCTTCCGTTCTGGAAATTTCGACCTGAAAAATGAACCTCGCGGTCGTCCGAAGACTTTGGTCGACAATGACGAATTAAAGGCGATTGTGGAAGCTGATGATACACAATCTACGGCTGAATTAGCAGCAGCTTTCGACGTTAGCGTCAAAACAATATTGGTCCATTTGCGTCAAATTGGCAAGGTAAAAAAGCTTGACAAATGGGTGCCCCACGAACTCAATGATCGTCAGCGCGAAGTACGCGTCGAGACGTGCCTTGCACTGCTCAACAGACACACAAATGAAGGAATTTTGAACCGCATTGTTACCTGCGATGAAAAATGGATTCTGTTTGATAACCGCAAGCGCTCAGCAAGTTGGTTGGATCCTGGTTCAGCACCTAAACAATGCCCTAAACGAAAACTTACCCCTAGAAAAGTGATGGTCACTGTTTGGTGGTCTAGCGCCGGTGTGATTCATCACAGCTTCTTACCAAACGGGGTGAGCATTACTGCAGATGTGTACTGTGAAGAACTGAACACAATGATGGAGAAGCTGGCACATCTCCAACCAGCATTGGTCAATCGCTCGTCTCCGCTGCTCCTGCACGACAACGCGCGACCTCATACTGCACAGCAGACGGTCTCCAAGTTGCAAGAACTGGGGTTGGAAGCTCTCCGTCATCCGCCCTACTCACCAGACCTTGCGCCTACAGACTACTACTTTTTCCAGAATTTGGATAACTTCTTGGCGGGAAAAAAATTCAATACCCGAGAGGCAGTACAAAATGCCTTTGAAGAATTTGTTGCCTGAGTCCAGCTGATTTCTTTAAGAAGGGCATCAATAAACTGCCACTGCGATGGCAAAGATGCATTGATTGCATGGGTGATTACTTCGATTAAAACAAATAAAAAATACATGAAAAAAATTCGTTTAAATTTTTTTATACAAAACGGCAATTTCATAGGTAAAGACCTATTATAATTTATATACACATATGTGTATACACACTAAACAGCATCATGTGGGTACACATACGTGTTCAAATGTAATGTCAGAGTTAAGTTTTTTTTTTTACATGTACTCATTTTATGCTCCTCAGTCATTGTCGGTGTTGGATAGTGCCGATATTACTATCGTATATTAAATGTATTTGTTTGTGTGTTATTTGTAGCAACGTTTGTAAAGTATCGGGTTTTCGGCGTTTTCATTCCAGATTATAGATATGTCATGTCACTCATTCTTCACATTGTGAACTATATTGGAAAGTCGATCGATTTAATTTTTATTATTATTTTTCACTAACTTTTGCCAGCGGCTTCTTCAGGAACGCTCTACCGGGATAAGAAGTATCCTATGTGTTAAACCAGGTTATAAAGAATCTCTTTGCCAAATTTCAATCTAATCCACGCGCTCGTATTTGCGTGATTGAGTAACAAACATACAAAATTTTCACATTTATAATATTATTAAGTAAAGAAGTAAGATTAAATAACGATTCAATGCATTTCTATCTTGTAGTAACATAAAGTCTGTTTCATTGTGTTCCTGTTGTCTCCTTAGACTGTATATGATGGCCGAGGGCTGAAACAGAGTTGTCACAGACAGTGAATGACAATATACCTACATATATGACGGAGGAGGATCCTCTTCATCACAATTAACACTCATCGTTGGCCCTCTTTACTGTGGGCGTCGGTGGATAGAGTTGGATGTAGATAACAGATTCGTATGCTCACTCAAATTAGAATTCCAATCAAACAGTTACAACACAGTAGATAATAGGCATATACAGCTTGATAGGTACGTATCGTAGAACGCGCAACGGCTTGGTGATGTCCGCATACGCTGGCTGACAACAGAAAAGTGACTCAAGCAAGACTCAATCGACGGCGCGCACCCCACCAATTTCATCGAGCGCTACCAGATGGCTCTGGCGTACCGGATACGACTCGATTTCAACATATAGTTTTTTTTGCCTTTCCTCGTAGTCTTAAACATTGCAATACCAAAATGTCTTCACAAATCATTGCACCAAGATATGTATATACCTGGAAATCCAAAACAGAAAACTAGCAAAATCGTGCCCAAAATCCTGTCATATCAAGATAAATGCTACCATTGTTCGATGTAAGAGATTTATAGACTCAGCAAGTCCGTCTCTCATTGTGTGGGACGCGGAAAATGATTAATTGACTCCACGACCTGAATCATGCTCTCTGTAATCTGCTTCGTTGGATGTGGAGTTTTTGTGGCCAGTAAACCCATTTTTTGGTCACCTAACAGATTTCTGTTGCTGACCCTGAAAATGTAATGTGTGAACGTGATAGATGGCGCGGCGGCAAGGGAGGGAAGTTGTTTTTTTTGGGCAAAAACAGTATGTAGAAATTAATAACTTTTTATTGCATACCAAGTGTAATAATAAAAATAAAGCTTTATTTATTTCCGTGCATATTACAATCTAATAGCTTAAAAAAACATATTTTGTTCAAACACAACCGACTTCCAAAAATCACACTACAAAGTGAAAAATTACTTTCTTTTCGGAAGTGACTGAAAGTATTACAACATCAACCAGCACCCTAACTGCGTAACACGCGATTAATCATAGTAACGTGTTACGGGTAGGAACTGGGTTGTGGTGGTCAGATAGGCAGTCGCTCCGAAAAATACTGGTATTCAGCTGCATCAGGCTTGACTGGAAGCTGACCCCAACATAGTTAAGGATAGGCTAAACAGATGATGATGTTGGTAGAAGCAATAGTTTTTGGTAAATTGTTGTTACATTAATTAAATACTTTTGCTCAGAATTTCACATAGATTGGTGAATTCTCACGAAACCTAGGGGGAATCTAGCATTTAAGTAAGACACAAAACACCCTCCGTCCGTTTCATTCACCTAAACGCCTCTATCTCTATGTAAAACTTTTCCTTTTCACAGTCTGCCGAACTATGTGAAGGTTTATGAGTGGATCCTCATAATAGAATGCCAAAATTGGGTCCTCGTGATAGTTCCAACCCTTTGTAGTTGAATTTATTGTGTTTTAACCTTGGGCAGGGCTGTTTCACGCCTTACCGCCTAACTTTGAAATAGTTTTCTCTTTCATTAGGCCAGAATTGTTAACGGCTGTTAAGGTACTTTTCTTGTCTCATCTACAATTTTTTTACATTCCAACTGCCTTATGTGATTATTTTTAAACTAAGCACAATTATAATGTTTTTTAGCTGGTATGTAAATATTTCATAATAATCAATGTCGAAAAAAACCAAACCATTTGTGTGCACTACGGCTACCAATACGATGGAGGTGCTCACAATTTCAGCTTAAAGATCACTGTGCTTTATCTACATATGTGGGTGACGAGTTTTTTAACAGGTCTTCATAAAACAGTAGTGAATTACTAGATCCTCATAATGCTCAATCTTGTTACAGATTGGAGACCTGGACGAGGACACGACTCCGCTGGACATGTCGTGGCCGTCAGGTTTCCGCAAGCGAATAACGTACTTGTTAGTCGCCCCAATTGTCTTCCCGCTCTGGATGACCCTGCCAGACACTAGAACGCCGAAGGGTGAATATTTTATCGATGATTTCAGCATCACTGCCATCTTCATTATCAGCTTTCATTTCTTTTGGAGTTGGTGCTCCTTGCCTTCTTAATAGAACCTGTGGTAATCCATCGGTATCTATATCTCTTTCAAGCGATCACCATCAACATTATCATTCTCTTATTCATATGGGATCGGCAGTACTCATCTTCTTCTTCCATATCAGTCGTCATCTTGGCATTCACTTCAATTCTAGCCATATCATCAGCCACGGAATCTATGACCATTCATCACCTTTTCATAATTTCTTTGGGGTCGCCACAACCTGTCTTTTCTTTCCGTACATCTCGAAGAGTCATCATTTTAGTATTCACCCGCAGTCAAGCTACACCAAGCAAGAGTGAACCGGCCTACTTCCGAGCACGCTCGTTCCATCATAGACCTCATCGATTTCTATCAGGCCCATTCAGCAATCATCATGAGAATCTATCCCAAGACGAAAGTCTTTGACCAGTGCGGTTTCCAGTGATGACCTATGGCACTGAAACGTAATCGCTCACAATAGTTCTCATAAGAAGGCTGAAAGTCTCTCAGAGAGCAATGCTTGGAATTTTCATCTTTCACACTGTTTCACAAACATCAATCTTTTCTCGTTGTTGTCATCTACATATCGACACTCCATTTTTTTCATGTTTTTATTGAAGTATCATCATTAGAAATCGTTAGCATTATATTTTCATGCTTTAGACGTAGTGTTAGGAAGTAGTTAAAGTCTTTATTGTTTAGTTGCGAACAGTGCAGTTCGTCTTGTATAGCTGCACCTCATGAATGAAACAATGATGGGTCTAACGGACCGCTGCTGGCGCGACGATTCCATGCTTTGGGTGTACTTAAAACATACGACCTTTTTTAACAATTCTATTTTCTTTTTCAGGAAAAGGATATTTCCCAGTTACATTTATAGGGTCAATAGTTTGGATAGCTTTCTTCTCGTACCTGATGGTGTGGTGGGCAAACGTGGCGGGGGCGACGGCCCACGTGCCTCCCGAGGTGATGGGGCTGACGCTCCTGGCTGCGGGGACTTCGGTGCCCGACCTCATCACGTCCGTGATCGTCGCTAGAAAGGGGTTCGGAGACATGGCGGTGTCCAGCTCAGTCGGCAGCAATATTTTTGATGTTACTGTTGGGTAAGTGTAATTTAACTGTTATTTAATGCAAGTTAAAAATGTTGAAAAAATAGTCTAAAATGTGTTAGATATCGAGAGCCAATGAATCTGCCTAGTCTTTTCGTCGGCTTTCAGTCTTACCCGGAACGACTTTCTATCTGACTGATAAAGTAAGATGTCGTTAGTTTCCGAGAACCGTGCAGTTTTAAAGGTAAACGGCGAAGTCTTTACCCAAGTAGGGTATTATGACAATCTTAAAGAAATTAAGTAGGTAGGTACTGAAGGAAAAAAGGGTGCAATCTCTAAAACGATTGAAAATGATCCCCACTAAAAAACTAGTTTTAATATTCCTCTAAAATTATGTGATAACAAAACCAAACGAAGAACAAAAAGACATTCAAATAAACTCAATTCAGCATTTAAAGATTGCACCAAAAACTACAGATTACCTAGTTTTCAGTACTACAGTTCTTCGGCCCGAGAGAAATAGAAACTACGTATGTGGCAAATGCTATTTCAGCTATTGTAGCTGAAACTGATATCTTAGCAGCCAACATTCCCCTGTCGAATACTTTACCGGAGGCATTCCTTAGTGAAACTTCAGCATAGTTTGTTCCAAATGGTAACGCTGAGATTTACGGCTTTTTAGAAGTGGGGATAGCATTTATTTTTAATATCAGTATTTCCGTTTTTTTTTAACTGCCGCTTTTTGTGAGTCGTCTTCCCGTGACATCATCATCTGCATACCTTTTTCCTAACTATGTTCGGGTCAGCTTCCAGTCTAACCGGATGCAGTTGAATACCAGTATTTTACATGGAGCGACTGCCTATCTGACCTTCACAACCCAGTAACTGGGTAACACGATATCTCTTGGTAAGATTGGTTGTTAAACTTCCCGTGGATGACGTGTAAAAGTGATCCCGATATCCGGTTTACAGAATAAACTACTTTTTTAATATTTTTGTACCGACTTCTCTAAAAGGTTCTCAATTGTACTTTATTTCTTTACTAGCTTCCACCCGCGGCTTCGCCCGCGTGGAGGTCGGAAATTATTCCGCGGGAACGTACTACCGAGATAAAAAGTATCCTATGTGTTAATCTAGGTTATAATCTATCTGTGTGCCAAATTTCATCCAAATCCGTTCAGCCGTTTTTGCGTGAAAGAGTAACAAACATCCATCCATCCATACTTACAAACTTTCGCATTTATAATATTTAGTAAGGATTTTTGCTGCCTCAGAACTCCGTCATTTATAAACCGATTTGAAAAATTCTTATTTGGTTTGATAGCGTACACTTACCGAGTGGTCCCATATATATCTGGTCAAGTTCTGATTAGTGGTTTTTGAGTTAGCTTCGCCCACGTGGATGTCAGAAATTATCCCAAGGGAACGTGGTACAGACAATAAGTAGCCAATGTGTTAAGTCTTATCAAATCAGCTATCTGCCAGTGAAACTACCATCAATATCGGTCCAGCCGTTTCGGAGATTACCCAAAAAAAAAAGAAAGATAAAAACTTTATGTAAAAAACAACCGACTTCGAAAAAGAACACTACACGGTGATAAATAACTTTATTTGCGAAAGTCGGTGGCAAAAAAACTAAAATAAAAAAAAACCAAAGACTTTGTTGTGTTATTTTGGAAGTCGGTTGTTTTTTTTTCACATAAATAAACAGCTAACTAGCTATTATTTCGTTATAGCGAAGAATGCTTATAAATAACGAAATGCTAATGAGATTTAGCTACAACATCGTGACTATTCCCGGAACCAATCAAGGAATATAATCACGCTAAGGCCGTCGGGGATAGAAATGTAAGTAACGAACTATTTTCCTCATTTATGAACACGTTCGCTTTTGTGTTCAAGAATGAAGGACCTTTCGAATCAGCTCCTACTTTTATAGGTTTGGGTTCTGACGGCACCATTATTACTAAGCCTATTACGTCTGTCAGACACAGGGCTGAATCTTTAGAGCCGTCATCATCTGCCCAACATTTTTCAAGTATTTTAGGGTCGGCTTCCATTCTAACCGGATGCAAGTATTTTACATGGAGCGACTGCCTAACTGTCCTCCACAACCCAGTATCTGGGTAACACGGTATCCCTTGGCAAGACTGATGGTCAGAGAATTAGGCTTTTCACTGTAAGGACTGTCAAAGATCTACGAGTGACACCCGCGTACTTTCCGGGGCACTTTGAAGTCTCGACACGTATTGGTTGGTGACGCCTTTACGAACCAACCGCGGCATGCGTAGCTGTACCTTCTATAGACCCGTGGGGCTGTTATCATTAAAGCACGAGCCCCACAACATCTGACATTTTAAATAACGTTATCAAATTAACTTTCTCAAACTGTTCTCTAAGATAAGATAATTCTTAACTATGTAGACCTTAAATAACGGCCGCCATCTTAAGTGCTTACCTACTCAGCTTGGAGCGGCGCCAAAAATGAGGGTAGATGTGAAATTGCGCTTTTTTCTGCATACGTATAGCAGATGGCGGATTGCGGATATATTTTAAAGGAAGTGTTGCAATTTTTTTTTGTAAAACATTCATTTTTTTCAAGTTAGGAAGCCATTTTTCGTCTTCTTGCATAATCAGCGTTTTATGTTCTCACTGCTAAGACATAGGATTCTTCTCTGAGACAGGGCGTGGGCCGTATTCCACCCCGCGGGCCCTGTGTGGGTTAGTAGATATCACAGGTCCTAGAATTTTTGGTTCTATGATATCCAGTTTCCTCACGATGTTTTCCTTCGCCGTTTTGAGAGCAGATAATGAAATAATTTACACCAAGTGCCCACTTGGGATTGAACCCACGATCTACACAACTTGTAAGTCGCAGCCACCACTGCTGTCAAGCAAGCGGCTGAGTAATAACAACCGCACGGTCTGATTGATCAGGTTAAGCTACCATGGCCGCGGTTTGACCGTGGATGGGTGACCATTGGTGACCATCTTTTCATTCGGAAAGCACGTTAAGTCTTTGGTCCCGGCTATCATTCGTAAATCTTTGGCAGTTGTTACGCGTCGTCAGATCACGAAAGTCTGACAGCTAATCTTACCAAGGGGTATCCTATTACCCAGTCATGGAGGTCAGATAGACAGTCGCTCCATGCAAAATACTGGTAGCTGCATTAGGTTAGACTGGAAACTGACTCCAACAAAGTTGCAAAAACTTATAGGTACCAGAAACAGCATAACACTGAAGCTATAGTATGTTTTGGTATCAAAAGCTTCTCGGTTACTTTGGTCACATTGCCCTTAGGAAACCAGATAACGTTGAAAAGTTGATGGTGAAGGGCAAAGAAAAGACTATCTCCTAACCGCTGATCCGACCAAGTAACCGCCCTCACTGGACTCTCTGTTACGACCGCCATGAGAGAAGCTGAGAACCGCACGAATTGGAAGAACATCGCGTTCATATAGCCATGAACACCTTTCAAGGACACGACCTTCAATAATGAAGTAGGCGACCAAAGAGATAGTACGTACGATATTTCCCGAACAATACCGATTGCCCTCCCGACCTTGACTAAACACCTACTCTTGAACTTTGTAAGCTCTCACCTACCTGACACCTACGACCTTGTAATACTAATTTTATATCAATATTCTTTACTGAACCAAAATGTAGGTAGGTTTGTTAGGCGTGGTTTTCGGGCAAAATATGTAGATTACAGAGATTATGGCACTTTCTCCAATAAAGAGATGCATAACATGGTGAGCCTATAATATGCTCACTGCTGGGACACAGGCCTTCTCTCTATGAAAAGGACTGGTGAGGGCGACCTTATTATATACCCTTATAGGGCGACGGTAAAAAAAATCTGCCTCAGGACTGCCATATAGGTAAGCAATAAGGGTGAGCCTAATGCCATCAAGAGATTCCATATAACCGGGCTGTTACTGAAAATTTAGTACCTATTCCTAATTCTTGTCTCTGTAAAATACTTATTCCAAAGCTCAAAGGGAGCTCTTTCCTTCGTTTTAGGGTTACGTACCTCAGTCGGTAAAAACGGAACCCTTATAAGATATCTTTGTTGTCAGTCTTTACGTCTGTCCGTCTGTTAAGGTGAATCTGGTCGGTATTTTTTCCATACAAACTTCGGGAGTGTATTACTCCGCTGTTCGACAATGAACATGGTATGGTTTTGTCTCATTATTAGTATTGTCTGTGCGGAATACTAAAATAAAAAGCCATTAAAAAGTTAAGAGCCAACAAAGATTAGTTTTTCTTGTTACTTTAACCTAACTTTGGGCGTGTTTAACTAATAAAAGAAGTGTAAAATCACCAAAACCAAGTTGCTACCGACAAAGCTCAAATATCAAAAAGTTTAATAAACTTTATTGTTCATTGATTTATACAGTGGGTTTGTCATAAAATCATCGGGGTTTATGACAAAACCACTGCACATCGCTTCCGAAGGACTTTTCTGAATTTTTTACGCGCCTGTTTTACTATTAATGATCCTGCATCTCCGTCAATAACGTCTACGTAACTAGCGTCTAACTGATCATCACTGATACTACCTCTGTCGGACACGATGCCTAGTGAGACAGCGTGCTTTTCAGCCAGGCCCACCAGTGAGTTCAAGCCCGCGACTAGATTCCCTTTTTCTCAGAAACGCGTAGAGGCATCAAGCTGAAATTACTTAATATCAAATACTCAACTATGCAACCCATTGGAGCAGTGAAAAAATTTAACTTCTAAGTCAACCCAATCTAAATATAAGGCCGTTATGCTCCGTTTATGACGCATATTTTGACGCTGGCAAGGGAATCAAAACCTATAGGGGACTTCCGTTGACCTAGAATCATGAAATTTGGCAACAAGCGAAGTCACACAGTCACACAGTACAAGTACCTAAATAACAAAGTCAGAAAATCGTTAATTTGTAGATTTATATCAAAATATTATTATGATTACAAATTTACATTTGCAGTTAGAAAATTTACTGTGACGTATATCGATTTATGGGAGAACATGTTTTTCAACTATAATGTCAAGTTTTTTTTGGAAAAAATCATCCCAACTACGGAACTCTTCATTTTGCGTCACTTGGCCATTTTATTTCTGTAATAGGTACTTCCAAAGTAACAAAAATTGAGTTACGTTACCATAATATCGAAACCCCCAATGCTTATGAAACACCATCCAAACGAGGTCAGAGGATACGATCTCTGACCCAATTTACCAACCGGTTGAAGACCGGATCACCCTTGAGACTCGAAACAATACAATCGACTTTAAACAGCCCTTACTTGAGTATAGATGGCAATAACCAGCTGATTTGCCTTATATCGTATTTATATCTCTTCTCAAAAAAGGCTATTCCTATGCTTATATAGGAATGCCCGCCTTTGCCATGTTCTGAAGTTAATCGGCACATTGCACAGTCACAGGCGAAAATATATATCCAGGTACAAACACACTTGGTGAAGGTGGTTTGTTCTTTTATGTTCATGGAGAAGTATTTATGGAATGTATAGTTGTCTATATATCTGAGGATTATTTCGGACTCCTACTGATTCATTCCACGGTATTTGCTTCTGTTACTATACGTTAATAAAGCGTAAAAACTAGAATTTTCACTAAAATACCAGCCTTTTACTGACCCACAGCAGGGCTAGGGCCTCTTCTTATGCAAGATGTAACAGAATGGACCCAAGACCTCAAAGTAGTTTGTTCCTAATTGACTACTAAATCGATTTCAGAAATTTTAATATAAGTATTTTTTTATTATGCATTTTGCCATACCTACCACTGATTGAGCCAAAGAAAATTTAATCTTATGCCAGAAGAAATAAGACTCAATTTGAAATGCATAAAGTAATGCTTGGGTCGACACGTTTTTTCTTAATAAAAAAAAAAATAGTTTTGGTCATCGTATTATGCTTTTAACTCAATACTCTAATTGGGGTGTATGAGTTCTTGCGTTAATTATGTTACTCGTTGTATAGAGAATGCACGAGCATTCATCACCATGCGTACTCAAGACGGGTTTTTGATTTCGGACTTATATCAACTATAAGATCTTTAACAGTCTTCACGGGTAGTCAACCAGAAAGCTTAACGTCGAAGAGGGGTATCGTGTTATGCAGTAACTGGGATGTTGGGGTCAGATAAGCAGTCACTCCATGAAAAATACCGGTATTCAGCTGCATTTGTTAATACTGGAAACTGACCCCAACAAAGATGCGGCTTTCTGCACGTGACTGTACGTAAAGTCAATTCTGCGCGTAATAAAAGTCAATGGTGTCGAGTTTTATATCGAGTCACGCGCACGGGAATACATGAAACGTTTGGAATATAATATTTTTTATACTGACATGCTGTTGAGACGCTTTTTAACGAAGTTGTACACATATAATAGCGTTCATCCCGCGCGGGCTGGCAACGTCGCATTAATAGTGGTTTTTCGTGACTATTGAATAAAATATGAATCAAAGTAAAAAAAAAATCAGCCAAGCACTAGTTCGTTGGTATTTACAATTATTTTTAACATTTACTCTATACATATTATGTATCTATTTATTAGATTCTTTCTTATTTTAATAAGTACTGCAAAAAGAAAATAATTCACGTTATGTTGATTTTAACACGCTTTATATTAGCTTCACTTGTATGTATGTTTGTAACTGACTCCTTTAGATGCGATTTATCGAGGACCGATGACAATTCAATAATTAAAAAAAAAAAATTGAGAAAAAAGAAAAAAGAAACAAAAAAATTGAAAATAAATAATGGTTTAATAAACTAAAAAACACGCTTTAAAAACCAAACTAAAAAAGGAGAAAATAATTTAATTCAATTAAAAAGCGTGGGGTGCTTGACATTAATTGATTATAAAAATACTTACCTCAAAAAGCACCCCACGCTTTTTAATTGAATTAAATTATTTTCTCCTTTTTTAGTTTGGTTTTTTAAAGCGTGTTTTTTAGTTTTTAAACTATTATTTACTATAAGTAAATACCAAAATAACTGTAAAAAAAAACTAGCATACAAACTTATAAATACTAACGATCTAGTGCGTGGCTGAAAATTAGTTTGGTTTAAACTTAATAAGATAATCACGAAAAACCACTTGAAATGCGAGGTTGCCAGCCCGTGCCGGATGAATGCTCTTAGGCGTGAATTATACAAAAACGGCATAAGGTGAAAGCGCGGCGAGGCATGAATGTTTTCATACAAAATATACTGCGTACGCTGCGACTGCGCCGCGCCTTCAGCTTACGCCGTTTCTGTGTAATTCAAGCCTTAAGTATACCGTATCCCTATTTAATATTATAAATACGAAAGTAACTTTGTCTGTCTGTTACGCTTTCACGCCTTAACCGCTGAACCGATCGTCATGAAATTTGGCAGAGATATATTCTGGAATATGTAGAAGGACGTAGGCTACTTTTCACTTGATAACCGACATCCACGTGGACGGAGCTGGTGTCAAAACTAGCTGTTTTAATACATTCCAAAATGATTGACACTGATTACGCCCAAATGTAGATGTACTAAGTAGGTATTAGCAACACCTCTGCCTAACCATTAAATAAATGTTGTTAAAATAATTACAGCGACACCCTTGACCCTAACCGCAACACAGACCACGAACAACGATGAATAATTACACCACAAATCTCTCTTTCTGGCAGTTTGGCATTTGGTAAAACACGTCATAATGCATTTGGCACTAAGCTTATTTGACTTTGCCAAGCGGTAAAATAAACTAAACTGGGATAGGTCTAGGTATGGTAAGGCTTCGAAATTGTGTTTCTGGATGACGTTTGCAAGTATTTGAAGATTCTTTTGACCTTAGCGTATTTTTTATGTGTGCCTAGGATGTTGTCGGCTGGTTAACCGGGCTATTCTGTGGATTACTAAATTACCAACCATGACAGCCCAGGATAAGCCCACGTTGCACGGACGTAACAATATCGCAGCCTGATTTTATCGCGCATGCAATTTTTAACTCTCGGTGTAGAATCGCCCTTGCTTATCTGGCCGTAAACTGTCCTTAGCGCGTTATCCTAAGAGGCGAGTTTTTATATTACAAGATTGCGTTAATTTTGATTTGTCCTGATACTGATTAAACGCCATCTAGTGACTATAATGAGAAACACAATTATTCTATACAAATTGACGTCTAGGAGATAGGCCCACCAAAAACTAAGGCGTCTATTAATTAAACGTATGTTGTCATGTTTCATATAATCTCTAGACTAGATTACATTACAGTTGTGGTAATAATAATACTTCGTATAACAGGAATACTGAGTAGTACGATCATAACCTCAAAATTCACTACACAGCAACGCGATCGAGTTAGTATTAAAACTCGTACTTTTATTGACGCTACTTTGAGGTAATTCAAAATCAAAATATTTTATTTCACATAAGCCTGCATGGGCACTTATGAAACGTCAGAAGCTAGGTGCACGGTTCCAATTTGTCGATTCCTATGGAGAAGAGCCGGCAAGAAACTCCACGGTTACTCTTTTAAAAATAATTGGCTTTTACAATGTTTTCAAATTACAGTGATAATAGGTATGGGAGGACAGTGCAGGCCAGTCAATAAGTACCAGGTACTTAGAGGAATTAAAATACAGAATAGAAAAACGCCTACAAATCTAGTATGTGTCAGAAGTATGTACAGTCAAAGAATAAAAAGTTTAAGCACCCCTAGAAAAAAATTTACCTTCACCGTGCATGAGACTAATAATTTTTCTGGAATTTCTTAGAAAAATTGCCTATATTCGTCTACTTATCGAGCTATATGCTTAGTTACGATTTATCAAATAAACTCGCATGTAAGCCCCAATAGTTATACACAGTTAATCTGCCTTATTCGACCTCAGCCTCTAGCAATTGTAGATCAGGAAACCGCAACATAAATCCTTAGAGAAAACGTGTTTCGGATACCAAGCCGTCTCAAATAACAATATAGCTTACTCCTATAGACATAAAGTCGTAATTTCAACAACATTTGGGCTATATATTAGGAAAATAAAACTTATGTCGCAAACAGGGAGGACTTATAGGAGTCGTGCAGTACTTAAGGGGGTTGCGGGGAGGGGAATGGATATCGCAATGCAGTTTAGAACAATTTGCAATTTATCTTCGAAAGTATTTTGTATTTGGGTCATGCTTCAGAATTCTCGAGTTTAAAATGTATTTTTCTCTCTTTTGTTTGCAACTGACCTCGTTTTAATTTTAATGGTGTAATATGTCTGTAATATTTATTTGGTTTTCGAAATCAATGGACATGTGGTGGCATCTACAACGCCACATGCGAACTACGCATCACAATGACGTCACGCAAAAATCCTGCATCGCGCAAGCAAAGTTTACGGAGCAACTGAAATATACACAATATCCCGACGGCAATGGGTAGTAGACCATCAGACACAACACTCGTCCAACACCAATTACACTCTCGTCCTCATACCTCTATAATCGTTTTACAATATTTTCTACTTAGTTTTTTAAGGTTCCTAGAAAATTCATGAAAATTGTTCTACCAGAATCGCGTCACAACGTCGCATCGCGCCTTTCTACGTGAGCATTTATGTTCATTAGCTATTTACCAAACAAGACTACCTATGTATACGATAACAACATAACACAACGGCTACACTTGACCCTATTTCTTAGAAATCATTTTTACCAAATTCCTACACACAAATATTAACTCACACTTTCTTTCCATGGAAAAGAAGAAGCTACAAAAAACTTTTTCCAAAAAAAACAACCGACTTCCGAAAAAACACTACAAAGTGAAAAATAACTTTAATTTCGGAAGTCAGTGTCTTTGGATATTTATTGTATTGTAGTTTTTTGTCACCGACTTCCGAAATTAAAGTTATTTTTCACTTTGTAGTGTTTTTTCGTAAGTCGGTTGTTTTTTTTTTTGGAAATAGTTTTTATTTTTCACTTTTTAGTTATAGGTAGTAGCCATTGTCAGAACTGGAACAAATTGAAATGGGACCACACGGGAAGCACCAGCTTTCAAATAAAAAAAGAACCATCAAAATCAGGTCACCCAGACGAGAGTTCTGAGCTAACAAAAATAAAAAATTTAAAAAAAACAGTCGAATTTAGAACCTCCTGCTTTTTTGAAGTCGGTTAACAATGCCACCTGCTACGATTGTTAGATACTTCTTTTGCATCATTTACGTTCATACATCAGCGGGGTAATTCTGTAACACGTTAACATTTTGACCGTTCAACGACATTCATTGCGTTATTTACGTTGTTGAGCAGACATATGAAGCAATGGATGGAGCAATAACTTTCAAAAATGATTCTGATTCTGATTGATAGTGTGTTAACCTATTAAGGTGCTGTACTTATGTTTGAGACTGCTGAGTATAGGCATCTCTTTTCTTGTGCCAATCCCCACGCTCATGTGCCAGCCTCATCCAGATTCTACCCATGATGGTAACAATGTCGTCCACCCTTTCTGGGGCCTTAGTCTGCTATTTTTATAAATTCGTCATTCCAACACGATCCCATTGTCATTAATTTGTCACTTTGCTAAAAGTTCGTAATCTGCTAAGTTCATAATGGTCGATCATTGGTCGGTCAATGGTCTCGTAATAGAATTGTGTCTTGGCATTTTCGTATTGCCATTATTATAAAACTCGTTAGTAGAAATGTTTTTCGAAAAACTACTACTAAATTTGAACATTTATTCATGCCAGATTTCATTAGTGTTTTATGCAATCTAAAGTAGTAGAAAGTTCGTAAATTAATTCAGTCATTCATTTGTCATGATGTACGAGATTACCAATAAATGCCATTTCTTTCAATGGAGTGTCAGTGGCTGACCATTGAAAAGTCATAATGACGCCATTTTATTAGTAGAAACCAAACTTGTCAAAATCAACAATTATGAAATCAATGATAGACCATTCTGACACTATTGTAATAGCAGACTTGAGGCCCTGGTCCCTCGCAACATATTGTTTTTTTTTTATAATTGTATATTTAGTTCCTCAAAACTAACAATCACTGCTTATTTTTCATTTCAATAAACACGAATTCGCCATAAAAGAAAGTCGACCATTTTAAATACGATTTAAAAATATAACCATTCGTGTCGTTCTCCATTTTATTAAAAGATTTGTGTGAAACGCGAACATTTGTTTATTTAATAGTGACATAGTGTTTTTTCCTCGAAGCATTTATTGTTTATTATTTCTTTACACGCTTGTATTTCTGTGTGTTCTTGTGTTTAGATAATATATATTCTATTTCTTATTATGTCAAGCGAAGCCGATGTCGATCACTCTGTCAACGTCTAAGGTGAATTGGAACAGCAAATGTACAATTGAGCATACTAAGAATAAGTTGATAACTTAAGACTTTCACACATTGAACTCTTTACTTCTCAATCGGTCATTATGTCATATTTTTGACTTCGCATCACATACGAGTAATATTACAAGGTTATGGCTTTCATAAGTCGACTGTACGTAATATTGTTTAGTATCTAGACGCTGGAAATATGCTCAATTACTGGGGTATCAATAGTCGCGAATCAGAAATTAAGATATCCGCAGGAGAACCAAGGCAACCGACATAGCCCGAAGAATTGCCAAACATAAGTGGCAGTGGGCAGGGCACATTGCTCACAGAACAGATGGCCGATGGGGCCGAAAGGTTCTGGAGTGGCGACCGCGTACCGGAAGACGTAGAGTGGGAAGGCTTCCCACAAGGTGGACCGATGACCTTGTGAAGGCCACGGAAATCCACTGTATGTGGGAAGCACAAGACCGGTCGAAGTGGAGGAGCCTGGGGGAGGCCTAAATGAGCCTAAATGTCCAGCAGTGGACGTCCTTCGGCTGAAATAATGAATAGTCGCAACTGAGGTTCACCATATACAGTTTTGTAGTTATGAAACAGATTTCCGTCAATCACATTTCGGTTCATCACATAGTTGGTCTAATTTCATGCAACGTTATTCGGTCAAAGTCTAAATGAGCTCTACTGAATTAAAATCAACTAAATCAAAAATTTCCACTTGCAGCAGCTCAAAAAGAAACAAAATTACTCCGCTAACTATGTACAGTAATATAACTAAAGCTAGAACATTATACGATGAATTTAAAGCAATAAATTAAATCGAGCCCACATTTCCACATTCATGAACGACCTTCTAATAAATACTGTTACTTTGTTTACAAAATACACTGAAATTCAGTCTCATCTGGTTACAAGCAGACCACTACATAGTTCGGACAAGGATTTTAAATGACGACTTTGTATTATACATTATACAAATAACGTGGAATTGTGCCTAACACTATACGACCTGACGTCGATGCGGACATCCTAAAAATATGATATGCTTAAAACCCTATCTATATCTACAATCTTTACGAAATGCAAACCAACCTTTTTACTGTAGAGGCTATGAGTGTCACTGGTTAAAATAACCTAATTAAACCTATGACACACCAGTTATAAACTTTTATTAAATCAGGGTAGCAAAAATATCAAGCAACCGTATGACCCCACCTTAACAACCCCTGTGCCCGAAATTACGATAAAAAATAACACTATGATATTTATCAATGTAATTCGGCTCGGCCTTGCTCCAAATACCGCCGAAACAAATGCCAACTATAGTTACAAGTCATAACTAAATGTTGAACATAGCCCTGTTTATGTTACAACATTGATTTTTATTGGCATTTTGTTGTACAATGTTGTAGTTTTAGTTACCTGTGATTTATGGGTATATTGGTTACTTACATTGTGGTAAAATGTTTTAAGTAACGGGGTTACTTAAAATAGAGGTCGTGGTTTATTATCAAACTGTATAATAGTAATATTTTATGCTATTTGTATAATATAGATTCTACAGTGTATACCTAATTTGTTGTTTAGGCGAACTCATTGTGATAGTCATGAAATAAAGTTTCAACTTCAAACTTCGCAATCTTCCTGCTTAAATCTGTATAGTCGATTTTTTTTCGTGGTTTTCGGGGTCGGATTTGTGCCCAGTTGATAGCAATAATCTAATTACTAATGGTACTTAAAGATTACTGGCGAAATTTGGGTATGCTAAATGTTACACCTCGGCCCGACCCTTCGGGGACTACAGGTGTGATGGTATGTTATATTTCTGTTATTCTTGAGGTGGATGTTCTTTTTCATCTAATTCATCTAATGCTCGGTTCTCTATGCCTAAGTTACGTATACCTATTGCGCAACCAAGGACGAGGCCCTATGATGTAACTATAGTTATAGACCAGTAGGTATACACATTTGCGTAGATATAATTAACAGTTTGCCCTGATTATGCCAAGTATAAATAATGAGTCTAAAACTTTGTTTACAAAAAATATTAGTTCTTACGACAGCAATAAAGGCCTTCTTAGATGTTATATAAATAATCATTTACTGTTATTATGTACAGGTATATAAAAAAGAAAATAATCATAATGCATCAAAAAATAAGTCCGCATCGTTGTCAACGGGAAGAGTGCCCAAAAGGTTTTAATAATAGCTTTGCTTTGTGTTTATCAAATTATGTTAATTCATATAATTAAAAGTTACCTACGTTTCTGAATTCAAAAAAAAAATCATTTACTTATTTTAATATATAATTTTATTTTGTAATATTTTTTCCACCCTCTTTTATCAAACTATGTCTTCGATAAGAAACTATCGTGCTACCAAGCTGTAATACTTCCCAAAGTTCAGTTCACCCCATTAGAGGATAAGGAATAACAATAGCAAAACTATCAAAAATCTAAATGATTGCAAATCCGTTTTTATGGTTCTCTCAACCCTAACCTACAATAACCTACTTGTAAGTGTTATAAAACTTTCAACTAATATTTTTACAACTGACATGACCTACTTTAGAACTACTCTACCTACTTTGGACGACAATAACTAAAGTAACTAGCAGTGGCTAGTGAGCTCACAGCTCGGTCCGCATGAAAAGTTTTTAATTTTCCGGAATGTTATGGTCTATATCCAAGTACCTACCATGAACGGTCAAATAGCAGTAAAAGAAACCAAATGAACAGAGAAATAGGCAATCCCTGGATATTACTTTTTATTCTGAGTCGGAAACTATCCAAAACAAACCTTGGTTTATAGCAATATTAAATGAAATATGTTTACTGTTCCAGGCTACCACTCCCATGGCTCCTATACGGGATTATTTACGGCGAGCCAGTCCAAGTGAACTCCAAGGGCATGGTGTGCAGCATAGTGCTACTGTTCGCCATGCTCATCTTCGTCATCATCAGCATCGCCTGCTTCAGGTGGAAGATGAACAGAGGACTAGGGTTCACCATGTTCCTCCTGTACTTCGTCTTCGTGGGAGTCAGTTTGGCACTCGAGTACGGGTACCTCCACTGTCCGAGCGAATAGACTGGTCTTTTCGTCTTTTGGTCTTCTGAATTATTTAATAAGGGATTGGTGAAAAGGATTTTCAATGTTGAGCGTTTGATAGTGACTATTCGTTTTGGGAATGATCGGGTTTAAAAAGAAAGTAATAGAAAAGATGATGAAAAGTTTTTATTGTAGAATCCTATAGAGATAAAGGAAAGCAGAATTTAAAATAGTTTATGGTAAATAGTGGAGAGCGCTAGATTGCAGAACTGTTTACCTAAAACAAATAGTCGACAGTCAAATAGTAACCAGTTGGTACTTCCAGCAATATTGCGGCTCGATTGCAGCAAACTATGCAACGGAAACCTACTAGAGGTTTTAATGTAAATTCAAAGTCACTTTGTAAAATGCGCGTATACATTCTGACGGCGAAAAACGTCAAAATGTATTAAAAAAAATTGAACTTCTTTGTGCGAGGTGGTGTCGTGAATAGGTAGATTATTCATTTAATTATTTTATGTGAATAATTAAATCTAATGGTCTATTTTTACGGATAATTTATCATAGTTTTGCTGCAACCGAGAATGAAATTCTATAAAAATATTTAAAGACAATGTAAGTATTATAAGAAAGTTACTTTAGCGTTGTGAATTATTTAGTTTTATATTTTAGTTGTCTAGTTGCCATAGCACAAGCAGTAAGATATTGCTCAAAGATACTCCTTTACTTTGTTATTGCTTTGCTATGTAGTTTCGTTTAGGTGTTTTTAAATGGACGCTTGTAATAGATGTATTGATCGTCATGACGAGAGATACCATGCACCAAGTATACATTTAAGAGAAACTTAAGACAGTAGAACGATTAACGAAAATACAATTCCTATGAAATGCAATAATGAAAGCTTCAGAGTTTCTGATCATATTAATAAGAATTTTGCATTGTAAATTATTATGAGGTACAAAGTTTTTGTATCCGAAGTAAATATTTAGCCATGATAGAGACTGTAGTTATTTATATGAATGTTAGTTGTTTAACTCGATGGCGCTTATACGAAGTTTTAAGGCTAAGTTCTTAATCTATTGGTAAATTGTTGTTTTTGTAAATATTCAACGCATTGTGTTGGATTTCTGTTTCTACTTTAATTTATCTGTTCGGTCGCAGACCGTCGGTCCATGTGGATGATTTACATTTTAATGTGTCGTTATAATTAAAGCGATTTGATGTAAGTGTGTGTGGCGAGCACAAACAGCTAGATTGTACATACACACATAGAGAGTGGAAGAGCGGGGCAAATGTAAAAGTTTTAATAAAAATCTCATTCCATAAGATGTGCCTAAGAGTTTACGAACTCAGTAACATTTAGCTTCGATTTTTATAAATTAACAGTAAAAAAGAAAATGTTAAAAAAGTCATTTTATCATCTGTTAGCGGACTATGCTTACATATAGTGTTATAGACTATCCGAGGACGCATCTGTCCCGCTCTACGATATAATACGGTAGTTAGAGTTTACACTATCTCTATAAAGTCTATCTATAATATAATGAACCTCCATTCTCTTCGTTTCATCTATTGACTTTTGGCAGAAGTGATTGGATAGTGATGTCTGGCTAGTCAATTCTTAATGTTACGGCTATGTCTTCAAAAATCTCTTCTTCTTTAATATTTAAAGGGCACGGTTCAGTAAATTTCATAAAATTAAAAACATCTTGTTAACCGTCCATAGTTTCTTGTTTATATTACTTTCCGCTTCTGCACGTGATATCACTCTGTTATCTATGTCTCATGAGAAAGTTTAATGAAAATGATGGTATGTTCAATTGTTGATACCCAAAAAGTTTTATATTAATAACCCGCCTATTTGACATAGCAATAAATAGTCTAGAATAGATAGTTAAATATTTATATTGTTAAGCTTTAACACTTCAGACCATAGTGTCGCTCAAATGATGGAGAAAGCATTATTGAACTTCAAATACATTCTGGCATGGGGAAGTGACATGAAAAGGCTACAAAATATTCTCTGAGATAGTACAATACATGTCCATAGCCACTTCTCTAGCCACGATCTAATAATCTACTTAATATACGCACAAGTAACACACAATTCTTAAAGTTCGCTTCATACGTCAACAAGGAATGTTTTGTTGGACTAGACTTCGTCACATAATAGAGTTTATATTATATGTTTATGAACTTAAAACTAAAACTATTGCCGTGAATTAGTTTGGAACATTTGTTTGAAAAATTACATGATATTTGAATCATGCTGCATGTCTGATAAGCATAGAAGTCAATTATTTCTACAATCTGACGTTGACCTCTGGTTTCTGAAAGCCTATTGAATATATTTTCTCGTCAAGTGATTTGATTGGCTGCTGTTGTTTTTATATCAGCATCTCTATCAGGCAATTATATAGCTAACATGTGAGACCAGCGATTAATTGACCATGAGTTTGATCAGGCTTAGGTAAACGGATAGTTGGGAGGTTGACTTTGCAATATCAGTATTTTTTTACTTGTTCTACAAATATTCCAAAACTATTTGCGCTGTTCCAACCTTTAAAAGACATGTTATATCAGACAACTGTATTAGCTGCGCCATTTTGTGAAAAAAAATCAAGAAAGTGTGAAATTTTTAGATGTTTAATCAATATTCACGAGCATCTAGCTCAAAAGGCCGATTCTTCTAAGACTTATTTGCATTGCTCTGTTATTAGTTTGTCTATTGGGCCAAACGAATAACAGAGCAATTAATTAAAAATGGAACCTTTTATTCTGAACAATGCATCCAGTACAAAGTCAATGTCATTGTTAAACTCAAATATTAAATTGATAATACAAAATGATGTCGCGATAAGTAACGACAATCGGTGGCTACGGGACATTGTTAAGGTCATAATCTGTGATAAGGGCATGCTTATGACATATATACTAAATATTTATATGGAAATTATCTCTTCTCAGGTTCTCACATAGTATTATGTATGTATAAGCTTGGATTTGATAGCCTTCTGTAGTTCGCTTAGCGACGCCACTACTAGACAGTGCCTAATGTAAAAACAGTTCAAAACGTAATTACTAATAAAATTGACTACAAAGTCTATAATGTTTCCAGTCCTGAAACTCGGGCCTCCTCTCTGTAAGAATGTCTAGCGAATCGATAATTCTGAGCAGTGATATTAAAGTAACTGTAAATACTAAAGACATCGAAAATATCTCAGAAGTAAAATGAAAGCACTGAAGTTGGCGAGAAATAAATATATCGGTCCTGTAATCGAATGCTTTAATATCTAACGATCATTGTACAATTTTCGTCATCATTCATGATATTGGGGTGTAAGTAGGTACTACTGCTTATAAATGCCTTAACAACTTTGTCAATTCCATTGAACGGCTTTCCATAAAATTATTATCGCAGAACATTCTGAAACATGACTGCTTAGAACTAAACTGCTGACAGCCCAGCAGCTGCAGCAGCTGTTATTAAGAACAAAGACCGATTTCTTAACACAGTTTGATTCTAAACTTGACACATTTCTATCCATTACTCGAAAATACAGAAACATCTAAAATATACAAAAACTGTACGAAGTAGTGGCCACTCTATAAAAATTTAAGAATTTGACTCTATAAAGTAACTTAATTCGATTTGAATAAACTTTTTCTTTACTATGATACAAGCTAGTTTGTAGTTATCAAAAGTATCCTTAAAATTATAATCTGACGCACCAAGTACCAAAAGTACGTTATGCCTATGCTGAGGAGTCTCAAACATGAGCTGCTGTAGCGAATAATATAGTAAAACTTATACTTGCAGTGAAATACGTCAAAGGTAGAGAGACAACAGTAACAGTTAGACCACAATTATTTCATTTGAATTAATAGTATCCTAATACTAACGAATGTCTATACTCTTCAGCAGTACATTTTTGAAACCCTCACAAATATTCTATATGCTATTAAATTATATAACTATATACACTAGATTTCTATCTATGTATCTCTTGTATAATGTACTTAATTAGGCTTTGTAAATTAACCATCCTTCCATTTGTTTAAAGCGATTGATTATTGAACTGATAAAGAATATTTATAATCATATCACGAGGTTCTATTTTTTGACGTCAGTGTGTAGAAAAAGGTTCACTGTGCGACGTCAGATTGTATATTTGACGTCACGTTTTCTACATTTTGAAATCAAAGTATCATAGTTAAAACTCGCCTTTATGCATGTCAAATCACGTAGTTACATTAAAATTGCATTTGTTCAGTACCAAATAGCACAAGCCGAGCTAGAACTCATTAAATTTCAAAAATCGTTATAACTACTAGTGTCTGTAAGAGTTACAATTTATCAATATAAATCGGTGTCGATTACAGATGCCGATTGAACACATAAATATCCTCTATAACTTCTTAGTAGACTAAGACCTAGGCTTAAACGCTATCATTAATGTAAAACAAAATGTTTATTAATAAAAAAAATGAAATATGATATCCAGGTAGAGATTGTTACTAGAAATGATGGTTTTTATATAAAATTATAAAGTAAATTATTGCAGATAATAAAAAAGTATTTTTCATTCCACTTTTTTGTTACGACAATAAATTATTGTAATGATATTTGATGTGAACACCATAATTATTATTTAGTGGAAATAAGTAATTATTCTTTCTCTTACTGTTTCAGCTTTAAAATTGTTCGTCAAGAAAAAAGTGGAGTGACTTTAAATAGTCATCGATTTCGTTTATAGCTGACGAGTCTCGATTTCAAACGACAATAAGTAAAATGTATAATTATATTCGTTTGCACTTGTTATGTCAATTTATTTCACAGCTTAAAAAATAACAAAAAGCGTTTGTAAAAACTAATTGGCTATACATTGAGACACAATGTAAAACTGACGTCAAGTGACCGATATGTAAAATTGACGTCAGATGACGTTGTTTTAAGATATTGTAACTGAAAAAGAAAGAAAATTTTAGTACAAAAGATTAAAACATAAATAAAGTAAAGTCACATAAAGTCGTTGAAATCGAGATGGCAGCGTAGGTTGTTAATAGTGATATTACAAATTAGGTAAAAGAAAAAAAAATGTTATTAATTTTAAAAACTGTAGATAAGTTTTAGGAATTTTCATCATGTTGTAACGAGTAAAATGGGAGGAGAAAAAGCTCTTGTTGGATTTATTATTTCCATTCAAATGGTATGTGATTGTGGTTTTTATAAAATTTTAAGCAGTATTATGACTTCCATAGTAAATTTTATTTGAGCTATAGTTAATTTTTTCGACTTTTGTGACTTTTTGCTGTGAAACCTCGGTCGGAAAATGATTGAAATAGTTGATACTAGAATGTTTTAATATATACAATAGAGCACGTATTTACATATATTTTTCGATAGAACTGAATATTTAACGCTGCGTTCAAAAATTGTGATTTTAATAATGTTATTTGAACGTAGAACTCCTCATTTTCAAGATAATAGTAGTTCATAAATAAGTGAAGCACACAGATATAATATGTTAATATATAAATATTAAGTAATTAATAAATATATATTCCGATCGAGTGGTTGTTGTTCTATTAAAAGCTTTTAATGATTGTTGACGATTAAAAGATTGTGATAGTCTAAAAAAATCACTAGTTTATTGCGTATATTGTGAGATCATTTTGATATGTATCAGTGTGTTTATAATTTGACGTAAAAGAGCATGGCGAACCCAAGCGTCGGCTGTCGACGGTATTATGAAAAATTACAATAAAAATAATAAAATAGTGAGTGAAAAAAATAATTCGGCATTTATTATTATTAACCTTTTTCTGAACAATCGCTTCGGATAATTAGGCCAAACCATATATTCTGGACCGCAGAGTACATATACATACATACATATTCAGCCCATAACGTTCCCACCGCTGGGACACAGGCCTCCTCTACATGAGAGGGGCGTAATCCACCACGCGGGCCCAGTGCGCGTTGGTAGATTTCACATGTCTTTGAATTTTTGGTTCTGTGACATGCCGGTTTCCTCACGATGTTTTCCTTCACCGTTTGAGAGCAGTGGTGATGAAATTATTTACACAAAGCACGACCTACAACCTACAACTCGTAAGTCGCCCGATAAGCCCGTAGAGTAACCAAGCTGAAATATCAATATACCGCCCATATAAATAGGCATGTAAACGTGAACACTGACAGCTGGGGTGGTCCATAAATGTATGGTCAGAAGAAGAGAAGATAAAATCAGGAATGAAATAATCCAGAAAAAAACCGGAGTCACCGACATAGCTTGCAGAGTAAGCAAGCTGAAGTGGCAGTGGGCTGGCCATGTTTGTCGAAGGACCGATGGACGGTGGAGCAGACGAGTCCTGGAGTGGAGACCGCGTATCGGTAAACGTAGTGTGGGTGGGACGCACCCCAGGTAGATGGACCGACGACCTTAAAAAGGTGGCTGGGACAGCCTGGATACGGAAGGCGGAGGATAGAGTGTTGTGGCGCAGTCTGGGAGAGGCCTATGTCCAGCAGTGGACTGCGATAGGCTGAGTTGATTGATTGATTGATTGATAAATAGGCCCTTGCATTTATGACCGTAGCGTCATAGATCCACGAGCATGTTAGGTCGTGTAGAGCTGTTTTTTCACTGGAGGTCAATTAATAGAATCAATCAACTCAGCCTATCGCAGTCCACTGCTGGACATAGGGCTCTCACAGGCTGCGCCACAACACTCTATCCTCCGCCTTCCGCAACCAGTCTGTCTGGCCCAGCCACGTTTTTAAGGTCGATCCATCTAGCTGGGGGCGTCCCACACGGGGGCATTAATAGGATAGTTCACGCTAATTTGTGTATCTACCAAAGAAGTTTCTGTAGCAGTGCAGCTTAGATCAAAATAATGCCTATTGTATTCTCTACCTCTATCACTGACGGCCCCGGCTAGAATGGGCGGTTCGAGCACTAATTTAGGTATTTCTTTCGTATTATTAAAACAAATACATATTTTGAAAATTTAAAATGTACCTATACTTATAGACAACATGTAGTTTTTTTATAATAAAATTACAATATGAGCACACTCAAAATATGAAACTTACTGCTTTTAATACTAAATTTCCGGCAACTTATATGCGAATACAAATAAAGAAACGACCGAATAAAATACTGAAAATTCCTAAAAATCAATACAGCATTTGCTAACGTAATATTTTTTCACCAGCTTAAATTGCGTTCTAACTAAAACTACAATTAGTCATTTTCATCCCAAAACCCGGATTAGAAAATGGTGAAGAAAATTCTGCGAGCAACTTGGAAATGGCGCCACTTTAAAATTCAATAAAAGACACTTCCAATCAAAACATTTTAATAAATCTAAAACTTGTCTAAGAAAAGTAAAACAAAATACAATTCAGAACTAAACTAAACATACAATATGGCTTTAAGCTAATTTGTGGCACACAAAATACTCAATATTTATTAAAAACACATAGTAACTTACAACTTTATAAATAGGAATCACGATCACATTGACATAATTTGGACATCGATAGGTATAAGTTATTAATCTATACATACAGATAAATAAAATTGTAGTGTCTGTTTGTAATATTAAAATAACCGTTTTTTACAATGCATTTGTATGTATACGCGGTACACATACCAAAATATTTTTTTTTTCAATTTTTGTCTGTCTGTTGTTCCGGCTAATCTCTGAAACGACTGGACCGATTTTGACGGGACTTTCACTGGCAAATAGCTGATGTAATATCCTTGGGTTTTATTAATTTGATAAATATATACTGTTTTGTTAAATTCCACGCAGACGAAGCCGCGGGCACAGCTAGTTCCTAAATAAACTAACACAACTAACATCACGCTTTTACTCATATGGGATGAACAGACAGACTGCACAGGTTTTTTTATATTGATCTTGCATTTTTTCCAATAGCAACATCAACTGGTAAGGAACTGAAACATACATTCCTTTTACAGTTATTTTCCTTTGACAGCATCTCAAACAACAATCCACCAGGACCCTTAGCATAACCAGCGTATAATGTGCCCACTGCTGGGACACAGGCCTCCTCACACGAGAGGGAGTGAGCCGTAATCTACCAACGGGCCCAGTGCGGGTTGGTAGATGTCACTTGTCTTCGAATTTTTGGTTCTAGGACATGCCGATTTCCTCACGATGTTTTCCTTCACCGTTTTGAGAGCAGTGGTGATGAAATGAATAAAGTAAATCGCCTGCCCGGGTTCGAACCCACCACCTGTTACTACTCTTAAGTTGGGACCGTTACCACTAGGCCACCAATTTTCTGCACCAGGACCTTATTGTAACAAAGTTAAAGATCAATTTGATTTCGCCAGGAATTCAAAATTAGAGACTGTATATAACGGGCGAAAAGCCTGTGATTCGGTGGTATTCTCCTCTGCACGACAAATACACATCACAGATTTTTTTTTTTAAACTGGCCCTGTAAAATAATTTTCCCCATTGGGATTTCTGTTGGAATTTGTTTTTTCATATAGGATCAGGACACATTCTGGACATTTCGGAGCAAAAAAGGATTAGCGTAACTACGCAATCTTAAAAAATCTAAACCTTAAAGGTGTTTACAAAAATAATAATAAAATTGTGCCAAAAAACTCCTAAACATCACCTTTAGACTTAATTATTATACTTTTAATAGTATAGGTACTAGGTACGTTATATTACTATCAAATACAGACATTCTGAGACAATTCTTACAATAGACACCTCCATACCCTCGCCTTGAAGAATTTAGACCACGGAGACTTTTCGAGGTAATTTAAACCATCATCTGACCAACTTCCTAGTTGGGTTGATTTCCAGTCTAACCAGATCCAGCAGAATACTGATATTCCAGCCAATACAAAGACATATAAATGATGGTTGTAATCCAGCCGCTTAAAGCGATTCAACTGACCCCGCGAGTGTGCGAGGGTAGTTTTACAAAACTGCAGAGCGCATGCGCGCGCGGCAGAACAGCAAGAACGCCACTAGTGCCGCGAACGCCGCGCCGGCCAGTAGTGTGGTCTCGTCGCGACGTGCTCCGCCTGCGCGCTCAACTACTGTGCTCTGAAAACACAAAAAATGGTAATCAATTAAAAATTGGAAAATGATAGTTGCCAAAGGCATCAGCAGGCTTAGCACGATAACCGTAGAGAAGCGTTTTGACGACGGAAGAGTAGACAAAAATGGCGTTCCTGAGTAGACAATTGACAGTTTTGTACCGAGAAATGTAGACAAGCGATTTCTATTCTACGGTAGAGTAGAAATAGAAAGCGTCATGCTAATTCTGCAGAAAACGGAAGTATGGGAGCTTGTTTTATTATTACCTTATTTATTTTCTCTGGAAAACTTACCGTAACAGCGAAACAAAATGACCAAAAATAGTACTTATGCCAGCCAATTACAAGGCTTTGCTTAAAAAACACAGAAAAGAGAAGGAAGTAATTCCTGTCACCATATCAACTCTTGGTTGATGCTTTTCTTAATTTCTAGTAACTCTACAGATTGTGGCTGATAGTTTTCGCACGCTTGGTAAGACATAATGTTAACCATAGGCAGTTTTAGATTTTCCATCTGAATTCTGAAGGCCAAATCCCGTAATGTTAATTACGTTCGAAATCTTGTTACAATCTCATGTCACTGACAAATAATGTCAAAAATTCCATGATTTTTTTTAAAAATTGGCAGATCAGAATGCGACCGTTCCCAAAAAATCAAGAAATTACCTCTCTGGTTTTCGTAGAGACCAATAAATAAAATAAAAAAAATCCATTTATTTCAGGTACTCCCATATTATCACAATCACAAGTTACAAATACGAAATAAATACAAATCACAATATAAAAATAAGTACAATATCATCAAAATACAATGTGAAATAAAAATTAGCAAGTGAAATGTCAAATATAAATAAAAATTTAAAAATAATCGGAAATTAATAATATGAAATACAAATAAAAATAAAAGTTTAGGGCAAATTCTGGATCAAATTAATAACATAAATTAATAAAAACACCAAATATCAAGTCGCTCGTTAACATACCCTGGCTATATGCCTACTACAACACTTCCTAATATAAGGGCAGTCCAATCGTCCAGCAATCATCACCAGGACAGCATTGGAGCTGACCCGCACCCTGCGCACCATAGACGCGCACCGCTTACGCATTGTGCACCCAATACACAACAGGGCTCTCTGTTTTTACATTCAATTAAATAGATCTTTCTTTCGCTTCCTTACCCATCCACCATGCCTGATGGCCCATGGCGTGGCGCACTGGGCCACGTGCTTGGCCGCCCAGTCCACTGCCCTGCACCAGCCTCCCACTCTCACGGCGCGGGCGCAGACTTCGCAGAGAAACGCTAGCACTACCAGCGCCCTTTGTTCTGTGTGAACACATGCCTGGAAAGAGATGGAGAGATACGGTAAAGCAGTACATACAATTGTGAAAGAAAGGATGCTTGAAACTTTATATTTTGTCTTTGAAACTAAAAAGATCTTTTGTTTCATCCATCATTGCATGGCATAATAAGCCTACAATGTTCCCACTGCTGGGACACAGGTCTCCTCTCGGTGAGCAGGAAGTGGGCCCTAATTTACCACGCGAGCCCAGTGCGGGTTGATGAATTTACTTCGGTGACTTTCTGACCTTTTACTACTAGACTTACCAGTATTGTGGGCTTTGCTATAGCAGCTTTATAATATTTTGGTATATACCACAACATCACCACGACAAAATCTCTTGATAAATCATCACCAGAATCATTTTCAAAATTATAAGTCATTTATTCAAACTAGGCTGAGAGTCAGCACTTTTCTAACGTCAAAATTACATAAGACAGTCCCGCCAAAACGCCCGCCCTTTACCACTTCCTAGTGCTTTAGCTGGGAAGAAGAAGTGGCGCAACAAATTCCCCAGCAGCACAGCTGTCTGTTAGAAAAATTTGATATACCTTAGTATATGAAAGTGACCCCCAATTTTCTGTAGTTGAGAGTTGAATAGTCTTTCCACTGAGAATTTCATAGCTAAGCATATTTTTTTTTATACACAACAACTCTATCTCTTTAATTACCTGACACAACTCCTGCATAATATCCTCAAATTCCACCTCATCGAGACACAGCAGCGATATGTGTTCCGCCTCTGCTGCCAGTCGAGCTCGTGCCTTCGTCTCTCTAAACCTTCGGGATGCCCTCTCCAATGACCGCCAGTCGCGCCAGTACAGCCACCATCCTCTGAAACGAAAAGTGGGAGAATTTTAGAACTTCTTTTATTATAGATAAGGGGCCATCCATAGGCAGTATATGCGCCCTCACGGCCCTAGTCGCCGCAGGAGACGCCCTGGGCATCGGGAATCCCAGGCTGATTCCCGGCCACCGTAGGCGCGGGCTTGCGGATGGTGAGTAATGGGTAGGTCGCCGTCCGGTAAGGACCAAGCCCGAGTCGACGACGCGTTGTGTTTCACGCGCGCCTCAAGGAGATGTGAATATCAACTGGTGGGGTCCGCAAGGGCCGATGTCTGCCAGGGGCGCGGGTTGTTCGCAAGAGATACCGTGGCCCCTAGCAGACAGGCAACTGAAGGAACACGGGTGGGTTAAATGTCTCACTGATGGTGGTGCGTGTGTTGGCTATCCAACACTAAAATATTTTTTCAATTGAAATCAATAGTTCCTGAGATTAGCACGTTCAACCAAATAAACTCTTCAGTTTAATAGTATTATTAATTATAGATTTGAAATAAATGCTTTTCTTGAACTTTGACTTCTTAACCAAAAGCGGTTGTCGCGCTCAAACCATAGTCATAATAATATAAATGAATATGATATACCCACAATATCAATCAAGTTCATAAGACGCGAGGTACGGGCATACTGGTGAATCCTAGAACCCTCATAAAACAAAAGTGCTTTAAACAAAATCAAAAGAACATCTACCTCTGGTCAGGTTTCGCTGGCGCCACAAAACAGGGCGGTGGTCTCAGTTGTTCCAGCCTCAAATGCTGCAGCAGCAGCGCCCGGAACAGCCGAACCCCTCTCTCCTCCTCCTCCCCCTGCAGTTCAGGACCTCGCCAGTGACCCTGGCATTCGTCTCGTCGCTCCTCATCTAGAGAGACCTGGCGGAGGAGAGGGGCGCGGGGGGTGTCGTAGTCCTCGAGACCTTGGGCACTGCATGCTGGAAGGAGAAGGTGATTAACCTACGCTTTGGAATGGGCAACTAGCTTCATCTTTCTATCTCACCGACCTTGACAATTCAAAAGTGCCTGTAATTGGTTTATTTGAAATAAATGCTTTGAGTTTGAGTTTGAAAACATATTTCAAGCGAAATAATAGTCTTACCACACATCTCTGTCATGTTCAAACGTTTGACAGAAGCAAAACGCTGTTTTAAATACGCTAAACGCATTTAGTGATTTGTGGGACAAGCGCACCTAAACGTCAGTTTAATCATACTATGGAAAAACTGGTATTCAGCTGCAACTAGTAAGACTTAAAGCCGACCCTAAGATATTTGGGAAAAAGCTAAGCTAGCTAGGGAATGATTGCTATGCAATATGACTATGAAATATGACTATACTACTCTGTCTACCTCTAGAAAACTAGAGATTTGTAATTATTATTCTATATTAATGAAAAATATCACGCTCGTTTCCCCAAAGGGTTATGCAGAATCAAAAAATATCAAAAGTCATTTAATCAAACTAGGCTGGTGTCAGCACTTTTTGAACGTCAAAATTACATAAGACAGTCCCACCCTTCACCACTTCCTAGAGCTTTAGCTGGGAAGAAGAAGTAGCGCAACAAACTTCCCAGCAGCACAGCTGTCTGTTATGTTAGAAGAACTTGATTCTATACAATGGTAGGTACGTAATTAACGTTACGAAACATAAAATTAAAATATTTTCCACATGTCAGCTAGCACACGCCAATATACCTACCAAAAAAATCATTAAAAAATTTACTGAAGCCGAAATAAATAATAAAAACAAAAACAGAACTTAAAACCTAAATTACGATATTTTGCCAGTTATGTTTAAGTCCCTGTTACAGGGTGCAACCGTGGGGCGACCCTATGGCACGAATCCATAATCCGAGCTACTACTGAGAACTATCAGCTGAAAAAACCCAATTACACTTTGCCCGACCCGGGAATCAAATCCAGGACCTCATGCTTAGCAGTAGGGCTTGTGACCAGTCTGTAGACGAATGAGGCAGCCTTTTAGATGATTAATTCCTAGAATATTATCTTCCTGTCGTATCCCATCCTTCATATTATTATCTTAATCCTAACTTTAATAGTATAATAAATGCGAAAGTTTGTTTGTTACGCTTTCAGGCTAAAACGGCTGACCGGATTTGGATGAAATTTTGCACACAAATGGACCATGGCCTAGGTAAGTAAGTACATCTGGTACATTTCATCCTGGATCGCAGATGAAGTCACAGGAGCAGCAAGTAATATTTTAAATCCGCTTGTTTTTTACGCAACGGCTGAGGGGATTCGGATGAAATTTAGCACCTGAATGTACAATGACCTGGAGAAGGACATAGACTCCTTTTTAACCTGAATCGCAGACGAAGTCGTGGGCAGAACCTAATAACTCATACTTATACATATTACCGAGAAATCTGTGAAGCAAAAACTTTGTACCCTTTTTTACGAAAATTATGCGGACGGAGAATCAAGAACTTTGTCACAGAGGAGTGCAGAAAGCGAATATTTTTAATTATTATTGATTAAAATTTTAAATGATTTGTGGACGAATTTCGATTACTGGTATAATTAAGGCGGAGATTTCTTGAAAACGGTCAAAAAGGTGTTTTTTTTAAAGCAGTGTATCTCTTTAACCGTAAATAATTTGGAACTCTAATTTTATACGATTTCATTTGTATTTTTACGACATGCGTTTGCTCATTTATTATTCGAATTTATTACAACAGATTTTAACCTGTATCGAATTGCAATAAGAACTATTATCACTCATAACGACACTATTAAAAGTTATCATGGCCTTAAGTAGACCACAAAGCGAATGGCTAAAAGCCCAACGCAGTAAAAAACATGGACACGGTGTCAACATATAACAATAATAGGTACCTACATAATTATACTCGTGTTAATTAAACCGCTTTGTAAAGCAATCAAGATTTTAATTTTACATACATTTCACACGCACACCACACCGTGCGTGATCATGCGAGTCACAAACGTGTGGTTTGTTAAATATTTGTTTAGGCAACATTAACACAATTACTTATGATTTTAGGTTTCTTCATAATTATGTCTATAATTTAATAAACAGGATGACAGGGACATCAACTCACAAGCTGTTACCATCATGGATTCAGTTGGTACATGATTCTGGACCTCCATGCCTTGAAATATTTCGTAGGTTTCTGTCAACTATGGTATCTTTACTTTCCAAGAGCAACTTTACCAATGAAAACTGCATTTTAATATCTCTCGATTACTAAAAATTTCTTACCAATAGTATATTATTCTACTTCCGTATCGCTTCGATATTAAGGGCCTACGTCCCATTTGGTAGCGTAACACAGTCACTTTATGAACCCTACTGCTCATTAACGGCTTGTCTTGAAGATTTGAAAAATATATGATTTCGCTATAAATTCATATAGATCATTTTGCCCGAAGTACTTTTTTTTGTATGGTTAATACTTTTGCTGTAAAAAAATATTTTCCAACACGCAATATTTTGGCTTCTATTCCATACTCCTACTAAACGGCTTCGTTATTTGGGAAAAAAAAATACACTGAATAATAGATAGTTAGAGGTACCACAGAATCGCCGAAGCACAATTGTAAATTAATCAAAGGAATATCCCCATTTTGAGATAAAGGCTCAGAGGTGCCCTGCGCGGGCGCGGGCGGCAGTCGTGCTTTAGCATACAAACGGGAGATGAGGATACTATGGGCCTTAAATGGCGGCAACAGATTTGGCGGATTACAGCCCACTCCCTCACATCGAGAGGCCTATGTCCCGGCAATTGTAACATTATAGGCTGATTAAGAGGCTGGTGAAGCGGCGCCGCGGGAAAAACCTAGCAATTTATAAAGTTATTTCATTTATTGGAGTCCAGAAACTTCTAAAGATCATTTAAATAATAATAATTCCAACATTTCAGTTTCTAAAACACTCCTGAACTTGTTAACGCCAATCTAAAAGTTGTAAATTAATTTGTTCGAATCAAAACAAATTGAAAGTCTCGCGAAATAGTGTTACGTAATTTAATTGATAGGCATTGTCTCAGATATCATGTCTAAACAAGCTTTGCTCGTAAGGCTGCCTTTTTGTGAAATAAAAGTGTCTTTGAAAGATCTACTTAAACAATTAAAAAAATCATTTTATTTCAAAAGAATTTTGCAATCGGATTAGTACTTCCAGATATAACCTGTCACATACATATAATTCTACCTCTTTATAATATTAAACTTGCCGTAAGAAGCAAAATTTTTACGTATTAAACAATAATGTATCGCGACAGCAAATAAAGTTCATAACAGTGATGCATTTGATGTTAGTAGAATCGAATAACGACCAAAATAAAAGAAATTTTGCAGTTTTAATTATAATTTTTTAAAAACGCAAGGCTCAGTGCAGTATTTTTTAAGTAGTTCTTTAGTTCATTGAATTTCGTTTATTGTCGTTACATAAAATATGATAGTTTAAGCTTTAAATTTTAAAGAATTATGGCCAGGGAAAATATTATTTGAGCTCTGTTTTACGATAGTTTTAACATGATACTATTAAATTTTTATGAAATATTTTTGACTAAGTATTTTCTTTGAACGTTTGACAATACAACTACTTAGGTAGGTACTACTTGTAATGTGTACCAATACTTTTTTTTGCGTGGGAAATCATCAAATAACAACGGGAGAAGCTCCCGCTCTGGGTGGAGCAGGAGAGCGTGTCAGACTTTTACTGACTAAAACCCACCCGTGTTCCTTCAGTTGCCTGTGTGCCAGGGGCCGCGGTATCTCTTTCGAACAACCCGCACCCCTGGCAGGTATCGGCCCTTGCGGACCCCACCAGTTGGTGCTGACATCAGTTGGTGCGATGTGACGGGATGGGTCGGGGGAACAAGAAATTTCACGCGGAAAAATTCGAGGGCAGAAGCTAGTATTGTTATACAGGGTGGTAGAGACATTGACGCGCATCCTGTTACCCTGGATTCAGTACGTTTTCAGTTACAGTTTGCGCGTCAAAGTCCCTGCACACAGGCACACAGGCAACTGAGGGAATACGGGTGGGTTTTATTCAGTAAAACTCTGACCCGCATCGCCCAGAGCGGGAAAAAAACCCGCGCTATTGCTCCGTGTCCGCTCAGCGTTCTTGCTGTTTTTGTTTTTTTTTGTTTTGGCTCGTTTCCTAAGGAGCCTATAGTCTCATGAATTGGGCTATCAAATACAATTTTTTTTTTTCAAGTCCGAGTGATTGTTCCCGATATTAGTGCGTTCAAACAAACAAACAAACTCTTCAGCTTTAATATTAGTATAGATAGACAAATAAATCGGATAAATAGCAAATCTTTACTTCGAAATTGTAAAAGCTTTTGTCGACTGAACCAAAATGTCTGCACAGCAAAGACAGGCTATGTATGACATAAGTACCTACAAATAGATACATGTAGTTACACTACATACTGTTAAAATACCTCTAAGTCTACATACCCCTCAAAAACGATGACTGTGACCGTCTATTCATTGTTAATGTAACACTGAAAAAGAAAATGTTTAAATGTTAGTAATTGCTATGCAAATTGACACCGTATGTCAATTTGCCGTCTTATAGCCAATGAAGTTGTGAATGAAATACACGGACAATTTAAATGGTAGCCAATTTGCTAGAGGACTGGTAGCCCAGTCATAACGGCAGCGACTAGCAACTTGTAAATCGTAGGATTGATCCCAGGTAGGCACTTTACTATATGTATTTAATTTCATCACCACTGCTCTCAAAACGGTGAAGGAAATATCGTGAGGAAACCGGCATATCCTAGAACCCAAAATTCGAAGACATGTGACATCTTCCAACCCGGGCCACCATCTACAACCAGTGGGCCCGCGTGGTGGATTATGGCCCACTCCCTCTCACAGAGAGAAAGGCCTTGGTCCCAGCAATAAGATTATTATTGATAATGACCAGAAGAGAATTAATAATAAAGCAATGACAGATGTGTGTGTGTGTGTGTGTTGGTATGTTGTTGTTATAACTGTCGTCGACCGTTGTTGTTGTTACCCCAGCAATAGCAGTAGATAATCTTACACAATATAACAAGTCATTTGTATAGCTATACATATGACTTGCTATATAATAAAAACAGTGTATTGTGATTTTATTAAAAGTATTCAGAGAGACCGAATATTTATTGCCACTGTACCAGACATAGAAACTCCAATTCTGATCTAGTCTAGACAACTACCAATTTATAAGTCTTGAGGACAATTGTTCTCAATCTTAGATCCTCTTTTGTTTTTTTCTGTGCCAGACAGGGTCCACAATTCCACATTGATGAAAATATTTTATAAGCCAATCAATATTTTTTACAAAAATCTAATTGCATTCTCATGAAATCATTAAGATTTAAAACACCAAAAATCAGTAAACTCATTTAAGAACTATAAATATATTTAAAACATCATTCTGTCTCTGCTATCTTTAAGCAATTGATGGCAATTAAATGCGTTTTGCGCTAACCGTACCCAGCTGAATACTGACTACTGACCTGACTAAATACTGACCCACAGCAGGCTAAAGGCCTCATCTGATACACAGACGGCACGACCATGAATCAGTAAGCTTGCTCAAGCCGAGTTAACGAGTCAGACTTACTCGTATATTAATTTAACATACTAACAATAGCAATAGCTTTTTGATAGTTCAACAACATTCATTGCGTTATTTACGTTGTTGAGCAGACATTTTTTTCGAATATCTATATTCTTCTATACAATTAAAGTGCAGGTTCCTTCACGATGTTTTCCTTCACCTATATCAGTAATTTGCAAGATAAACTCAGAAAGTGTCAATCACCTACTGACCATTACTCTCAAGAGATGACAACTAAGTAATTAAAATCGAACAAGCAAGTCGAGAATAATACATACTACGGTAGATAGCATAATAAGTTAATCATCTGCTTCACACATAATTAAATTCCGAGTAATAGGATTAACTCGCGCAATTTTACACGTAACTACATTCTGCCACTTTGTGTAGTGTAGTGTACGACTGGCACGTAGCACTTAATTGAGTGTTTTAAATGAAACAAACAAAACACAAAATGCAGATTTGAACTCTAAATAATAATAGTAGTATGTAGCTACGTAACTTAAATAGGTACAGTCAGAATCGTGAGTGCAGAACTTTGTTTTAAAACTCAATAAAGTACTTACAACAAAGTAAGTCACGTTCTTGAACACAGGAGAATAAAAGAAAATAATATGTAATTTTCACAAAGCAATCGGATATATAGGTATTATCTCTTCGATATTAGATGAACAGTGATAAAAACAATGGAATTGTTTCCAAAGACAGCCTTATATCTCTGCATACAAGGCATAAACTACTTTGGAAGCAATGTCGTTCAAATATTCATAACCTCTACTCTTATAAAACGAAGCAAAGGAAACACTCGATCAAAACAAGATCGTATTATTTTTCCCAAAAAAACAAAACCTCACACCACTAGCCTCTTTAGACAATGTACGAGCGCTTAGCAACAGCCCAAATTCATAAAAAGAATAACACAACTAAATTCAAAATGCGAGCATGGCCATATTCGAAAACCACTTCTTTAAAAACGTACCTGATAGCACTTTAGAAGTCTTAAAATCCATTCTGAGGACTTGATTCCACCAGCGTGTGATTCCAAGAATGCCTGCGGACTGACAGTGAGTTAAACAGTAGCGACCTTGCAGCACGGGTCATGACCCTGACACACATTTGTACGCATGCGCGTCAAACTGGGGGGTTGGTCGGAACTTCGCAGGGCTGTAGCTCCACGTATTTCCTTCGGCTATCGTACTACGCTTGATTTCAGTGTCATGTTATTGTGATTGATGATGTATGACAAATGTTTTGTAAACAATTGTTAATTCTGTTATTTGTAAACAGTACCTAAGTAATATTTTCTCTAGAACATGTTTTTTTCAGCTATGAAATACAAGACTAAAGCTTGACTGTTGGAATGAGGACTTATTTTTCAATAGCCTCATTTATCTTGAATGTAAAGAAAGCAAAACCTGATTTATTATTTCCTAGCGTTCGTCCTTGTGTAGAACAAAGCCCGGACAATGTGGATCGTGTTCCATTTTATATAATTGGATATTTTGTCACCTTACACTTAGCGTCGATAAATGGATGGATACTTAATGTATAGATTCTCCATTATCGTGCCCACCTCTATTACTAATTATTCTTTCCACCTAAATAGTTAATTATGGGCGTTTTTTTTACTGTTTACTACTTCTTTCTGATGCTGTTTTTAATCAGGATCCAGGCGTAGAATTTCTTCTTCCAGTATACAGGAAAAGTTTGTATCCAGTGCGCAAATTATAACCATGAATTCAGCATAATTATCATTCTAGAGCCCCCCGGGGCAGACATTTTTCAGAAAAAAAAAAACAGCTGTTTCATACATTTTGTCCGCGTAGGTATTGCACTTTTCTTTGAAACAGCAAATTTTTTTTTGGAAAACCGACGAAAAAAATTTTCGCTGGGGTACGCCCCAGCGAAAATGAATTCAACCATGAATTCAGCATACCATTCTACGGAATGGTATGCTGAATTCATGGTTAAAGTTTGCGCACTGAATAAAAACTTTTCCTGTATAGGTAAATAAACCTTTCTGCATCACTGTATGTTCCAAAAAACTATGTTTCTTCACCCAAATGATTTTCTCCCGCGAGGTTTGATCACCACGCTTATTTGGCCGTTAAGAAGTTGTTCGAACGCAGTATCAATCTGGTGTAACTTTTTCCAAAAAAAAAACAATCTACTTTCGAAAATACACTACAAATCGAAAAATACTTCCGAAATTAAAGTTATTTTTCACTTTGTAGTGTTTTTTCGGAAGTTGATTGTTTTTTTTTTAATAGTTTTTATTTATCACTTTTTAGCTTTGGTAGGTACCTATTATACACCACACCAACTCATATAGGTACTATTACTAGCTATGTAAGTGACAGGAAGCAGCAGAATGTCATCGAGGTACTTAAAGTGGATTAAAAACGTATTATCTAGGCTAGCGCAAAATCTACCAAAGCAAAGTTAATAAAAAAAATATGGGACCACCCCTGAAGCAGACCCTCGCATTAAAAAGAACAATAAAAATAATTTTCGAAATTCATCCACAATTGACGGATATATCGCATAACAAACAGATAAAAATAACATACAGGGGTCAATCAACTATTTAACCCACACTTTGAACAGTTTAAAGAAATATTTTTTTCATAAAATAAACATTAAATATTCTGATTCTATTAAGGCATTAGCAATATCATCAACTTTAATGATTTAGAAGGGCAGCAAAGTTAATTGAGATTTAACAGAGTTTTCTGTTTCTTCTTTGTTTTTCAGCCGCACTATTTCAGGACAAGTAATATTTCCGTTTATTTCTTAATTTAACAATATCAATCGAACTAAAAAAGCACAAAATGATAAACCCAAACACGATCAATCTTCTATCATCCATCAACATCCAGTTTCCTTCCCCAACACTAAATCAGCTCACTGTACCGTATTCTTACTCCTTATTGAAAATTGGTTGAAATAGAGCCAGTTTTACTTAACGTGCTACAAGCTGATCTCATTAAGTACGTAAATGTCTTGGGATTTACCAAGAATGCCTGTAGATTTACCACCAAAGTAACTCCGTATACGCGTAACTCAGCAGACAATTGGTATATTTTCATCAAAAAGGTACATTAGGATTTGGTTAAGGTACATGGCGTGAGCTTTAGTCGAAAACACATGTTAAGTACTATAAAATAGATGATTATTTATTAGAAACAAATTTTTCTTACATCGAGAAATCGCAGTCACTTAGCAGACAATACAAAAAGGCACACAGACCCTCCGACCGTTCTTTGCGGCCTGGCTGCTCGATGTCACTTTCAAAAAGCACCCGTCGCGCCTTGCGAGCGAAGGCAAACATAATTGAAGCTACTTACAATAAACAGAGCCATCCAGGTGTTTCTTGGCGAAGTTCTTGAACGTAACTCAGTATACGAAAGAAAAAGTATTCTAGTAGGGGACACAACTTTAGGTTTTCTTTTTTGTAAAAACGGCTTGTCTTATTACAGTTTTGTATTACACACGATAAACTGTGTTATACTGTTTTTTTTCTATAATAAAAATCAACCGAAAGCGAGAAGTAAAAGTTAATTTATAATGATTGTGCACAAATGAATGTGGTCTCTAGACAGGAATATTTTGTATGGTGCGAATATTTCGTATCCTGAGTTACCATAAAATTTTATAGAAATTAGAGAATTTCGTCAACGTAATCATGTTTTCCTTTGTGCCTAACAATCTTAGATTTAATTGTGACATTTGTTTTGTGTATGAATATCGTCAATTAGTGCTTAGTTATAATAAAATGTTGGGGACAGCAAAGTGTCGGTCAGTTAAAAAGAAACTACATTTTATTAACAATTAATATCCTTCGGTACCGTAGTTCAAACAACCATGGCTTGAAACATGAAGAACTTCACCTAAGGACCAAAATTCAAAAGCACAAAATGTACCAGTAAGCATGAAAATAATGATAAGTTAACATAAGTTCTACTTTCTTAAAATATTATGTCGCTAAGTTTAACTGCATATCATCATCATCATCATCATTGGTAACCTAGTTCTACACACTGCTGAATATGCTATATACCTTCTTTCTTTTATGCCATGCTTCCATGTTCTGTGCGAGTTTCATCCAGGTCTTCTCCGCGATATTCAGTAGGTCACCTACACAGGCTTGGATGGTATCTACTTATTAAACCTTGATATATAAAGTTAGTAGTTGAGCTGTGGTAGCCTACTGGTATCGGCATTCTACTCCAACTAACGAGTTCTAGGGCATGATTTCAAACCCAGACAGGCGCTATACTTCGTTTAAATATTTTCATCACCAAGTACGTTCCCACGGGATAATTTTCGACCTTCACGGTTGCGAAGCCGCTAGCAAAAGCTAGTGCTATTATAAAGTTAGTGGGTCTAACTGTATATACCAAGGTCTGATAAAATTAATTCGCGTGTAAGAACTAATTACGAATAAACTCCGTCTGGAAGGTCTTGCTAAACAAATATACCGCTGACATTTATTTGATCTTGAATTATTGCTATGGGTATTGTTTTAGTAAAAGAAAACGAAAAGTTTTGCGTTATTGGAACTGTTATTTCTGTTCATTTCAGGTCAACTTGTAACCATATTATATTTGAAGATATAAATTCAATGCTAGGTCGAATTTCAGGAGCTGACTTTTGTTTTGCCGGTTATTCTACTGAGGAAACTCCAAAATCCTGGACCTCATTTTTTTTTAAAGTGCTTTGCCAAAGCAAAGCGCTTTTTAGCCGCCTAGGTATAGATTACAATTTATTTAAAAATAAAATATTGTAATCTTAAAGCTCCGATATTTTTTACTTCTAGCCCAATCATTTCTAAAAACGAAAACAAATCCGACTTACTTGGGTAGTGTAACCTCGTGGATTTCATTTTAAGATCCTATGTTTTATATAAATCATCTACATTCACACAAAACACTGCTCCTACGCCTGTCGATGTCTGATTGAGTTAGTTCATTGGTTTAATAGTCCGGGACTCAATTGGTTATCGGCGGTCGTTGTGCAACTACTCGTATCGTGCCGGAAGATCCATATTGGTTAGGATTACATCCAGATATCTCGCACAGAGTACACGTGTCTACACTGCCGAAAATTAAGTACTTACTTGGACGAAAATGGTCGTGAATTGAAAAAAGAATGTTCTAGTTCGAGGAGTGTTTCTTGTCTTTACTTTTATGTTCAAAAACATGTGTAATCAAACAAAATGAAAACTAGCTCTAAGAGAAAAGTGTCAACGGACTCTGAACCGTTTTGCTGCAAAAAACTATCAGTTATTGCTTGTGCCTTTGCTATAGTGTCTTTACTAGTACAAACATACAATTATGTAGATAGTGGTGAAGTGAACTTTGATTTAGAAGCTAGAAAGTTAATGCAGAATGTTCTAGATGAAAGGATAGAAGAAAAAATAGATGCGTATTTAATGGAGATCAGTGGCAGTACGTCTCATAGGCTAAAAAGGGAGGCAATGTTGGTAAGTGGTACACTTTAGGGAGTATAATTCAGAAGTGAATGTTGAATTAAAGATTTGTTACTCCTTCAATAGGTCTTTGTTAAATTAATTAAAGTGATGGCCCTTCCTATAATTTAAAGTAGATACTTATACTTTAAGTAACCCATTTCATTTGTGGGTCATACTCAGAAAAAGCGTACATTTGGTATGTTTTCTTGTCCCGCTACTTCATATTAAAGTAAATATATAATAAGATGATATGTTTTCTTTTTCCTCTCGTTTTTGTTATATTAGTCTATTATTATGGAGATTTGTCTGGTATTTTAACTTTAATTTTCTTTAAAAGAGTAAATTTTTTGAGTGTCAAAACATTGATAAAAACATCATCATAGATTTTTTTAACGTCCCAATGACCATTCCACATTTTCAGAGACGAATTGTTACGAATATTCATCGCTCTACTTAACATTGACTGTGGCTATATTATTCTAGATGAATCAAGTAACTAAATATGACCAATTGTTATTGTAAATCATTTATAGAAGAATTAATTTTAATTAAACTGATTTTGTCCCAAAATTATGAAGTATCGTTACTCAGGGTTAGTAACACGCAATTATATTTGAAACGCAACTATTTAAAGTTGTATAAATATTGTTTCCTATTCTGGAAAAACTATTACTTACGTCAAAATCGCATTCGTGGCAGCCATTATGTTTTTGCCGTAGTCGTGAAGTCAAAAAGTGTATTAGGTGAATATTTACAAAAAAAAATATCAGGGTGATAAACAACTATTATTGTGGTAAATTTATGATATTTTTGGTTTGCTTACTATGTTATTTTCTTATTTTTGTATTATCTTAACGGATACGCTCAGTGCTTGAGTGGGAAACACGTGGTTTTCGTAAAAAGATTTTTAGAGGTTATAATTTCTCAGATTTTATTCTCATTTTCGTTATATTGCGTTACGCTACTAAATTGAGAAATTTTTAAGCTTAGTTCACATGAACAAGAGTGCATAACTATAGTTTTCGGCATAACGTATAAGTTGGCCAAAGATTTTGTAGTGGGGGAAGTTCGCGTACGCACAATTTCATTAATTTTTACATGCGCTTACTTCTTCCACTAAGAAAATCTTTAACCAAGTTACGTGCCGGAAACTATACCTCTGTACATATTCTCCGTAATGTCGATGTGTTGATCACAAATACCTAAATAAGTTTCTACCTTTACCTACCTATTTTAAAAATAAAATCACGATGTCAAGAAAATACTTTAGTTTAAGTACAAATAAGTAAATCAAAGGCATAATTTGTAAGACAAGTTAAAAAACACTTAAATACTGCTACTTCATCTTTTTATATATAAAAATGAATCCCTATTTCCCTTGGTCACGGCATCACACTTGAACGGCTGCACCAATTTTGCTAATTCTTTTTTTGTTGTGTTTGTTATTGTCAGGAGAAGGTTCTTATGAAAGAAAAAATATAAAAAAGTTGCGAATTCAATATTCATAGATAGGACAGGACAACGTCTGTCGGGGCAGCTAGTTTTATATAAATAATTTTTATTTTGCTAATTTAATTACCAATGCTTATACTATTTCTTTTTTAATTAATATGCCAAATATAATCACGTATTTATTCGCCCAATCCATGTGCACTAATACCTTATGACATCAGTTTCGTGACGGATATTCTCAGTATCGTTACCTATCAGTTTAGTTACAAATTTAAAATGTACACTTTTTCTGAGTATGACCCTTGTATCGAAATAATGGATAAGATTACGTGTCTAAATACAGTCTCAATTGCGGTTGTAGTACGCAAAAACCCATGTCCAAGCGCCCACGAGTATCACTTCCTAATTCAATTTAACGACATAGTAAATTCCATCTTCATACAATCAAAACACATTGGTCCTACGGTCCATGACAAATTCAAAAATGAAACCGAACGCGATCAGCACATATAAACCGTGTTCAATCGCTGACACTGACATTTCTTGCACGCTTAAGAGCTGTCAGTGTGTATTTTCCACAACACTGATCACACTGACAGCTCTTGAACGAAGTTCAGATGTGCTAATCTAATTCAATGTTATGGTGAAATCTGCCCTGTGTCCGTTTTCGACTCCTATGCCCAGTCCATTTTTTCCTGCAGTGATTTGTTCCCGCGCATTGCATTTTCAACGCACTGCTTATCGCCAAGAGTTGGATATCCAGTACGCGACAGAACCCCGCCCTGTTATTTTTACGTCCAGAACGTCAGCAAACTTTGAACTAAAGAAACGTATCGTCTTGTTTTTCCTCAGAAACAATCAGTAAATCAGGAAGACAATACTGTGACTCCTCATGTGGAGTTCTTTAACCCTAAAATGCGGCCAGAGCTTGAAGAGAAGGATTCAGCAGAGATGAGAAAGACTGGTGCTAAGGGTCCTGCTCCTGGTGGAGACACGTGGGTCTGGTTGACCAGCTATTCTAGAGTGCCAGTAAGTTTTTCAAAAATCTATCTGTCCCACTGAATACAATGTGTAACATAAATAACGCAAGACCTCATACACCCCAATTACCAAAATTTTATTTTTTAGAGCTAACTGTTGTTTTTAAGAAAATCGTATTGATGACATCATTTAAAATATAGCCTTATTACCTTATGATAACATTTAATGTTCTTTGGCTCAATCGGCGCTCAGTATGGCAAGTAACATAATTTTTGAAAAAATACCCATATTAAAAGTTACTGAAATCGATTCAGTAGTCAATGTCAAAGTCTTAAAAGGAGTTTGTTCATAAACAAACTACTTTCAGGACTTGCGTTTATTCTGGTAGACCGTGTATATGAAAAGTGGTTCAGAAGAAATTGGCATTGGCATTCATTACTTGACAAAGTAAAGAGAGCTATCTTTAGCCTGATCAATATTTGTTTAATTTACTGCGTCGCGATCTCGCGACGTTTCTCCTACGAATGTTTTATAAGGAATGCTAATGTGAACGCTAAAAGAAACGATATTATTTTCGCGAAAGATAAAAATTAAATTAATATTTCACCATAACATGTTACAGACACCAACAGTCATCTAGGTTCAGTAACACTTTACCTACAGCTTTTGGTTTCACTAATAATAGTTTCAATAGTCTCTTATTTACATTTTAGCATAATCAGCCTTTAACGTTACCACTGCTGGGACACAGGCCTCCTCTCTGTAAGAGGGAGTGGGCCGTAATCCACCACGCGGGCCCTGTGCGGGTTGGTAGATGTCACATGTCTTCGAATTTTTGGTTCTAGGCCATGCAGGTTTCCTCACGATGTTTGCCTTCACCGTTTGAGATCAGTAGTGATTTTTTTTACAGAAAGAAAAACGCCTGCCTGGCTTGGAACTCGTAAGTCGGGGCCATCATCACCACTGGGCCACCATTGCTATATTTCTATTTGCATTTTGATTCATTGTAATTGAAATACCTTCTTCTCCCAGGCCTGGTCCCATTATTTGGCGCCGGGTCACCTTACTTTTCTGCACCAAGTCTTGGGTTGTCGGTTCTGGCAATTGGGATTTTTTGGCTTCGGCTTCGCCCGCACGGAACTTTCATCCCCTATTTAACTCCCTTAGGGGTTGAATTTTGAAAAATCCTTCCTTATTCCTTGTCTACATTATAAAGGGAACCTCTGTGCAAAATTTCAGCGGTCTTGGTCCAAGGCTGGGCGTTGATGAATCAGTCAGTCAGCCAGGACTTTTATTTTTATTTATTTAAAGATGTATGAAAAAAACTAGAAGTCTATTTAGCAACCACTTCTCAAATTACCGTTTTCATCCGTTTTCCAGTACAAAGTAGTGCAAGGTTTCTGCAAAGCGACCCAAGATTACTGTCCGCCTGGCGTGCAAGGTCCCAAAGGACCAACAGGTGTGCCAGGACCCAAGGGAGAGAGAGGAGACTCTGGAGCCCCTGGAACCCCTGGACATTCTGGGGGCAGAGGACCTGTGGGTCCACCAGGACCAAAAGGTACACATTTAAAGATTTTTATCACAGGAAAGTCCAGAAGGATATCATTTTACTGTCCTATTGGATTCGAATTGGAAATCGGTTTTGATTCTAATTAACGCTCTACCTAGGGCTTCCGATCCTGCAGCCTATCTTCATTCTTGGTATTCGCGGGACCGAAACTTTTGGATCGTTTTCTCGGTATTTGCGGGATCCCGCATAAAGAAATTAATCATATAAGGTGTAATATATAATATAATTAAATAATCAACCTAACTTCACTTTTATTTAAGTTTTACTATTTGCAAGAAATCAATCTAGTTGCACTGTTAATTTATAGAGATCAAATACAGGAATTGAAAAAAATCGACGTCCAATTGAAGCAACAACTAAAACCTTTTTTAACTGAGTATGACCAAACTTATTTTAAGAGTTTAACTAGTTTGAGCTTTTTTGAACATTCAGTTGAAAATGTTAACATTGTCTAATGGGTCGTTAGTAAATGGTCGCGTACATGCTTCTCTCTAGTCCCGCAAATCCCGGAAAATGACTCGGGATCCCGGAATATCGGGATCTCGAAGTTGCGGGATTGGAAACCCTTGCTCTTTCATTTTGTCTTGTCTGCAAAATACACAGCAGCAACAAAAATAGATTTGTGACCAATTAATCTTAATTGATCTGGAGCATGAGACAGAATAGTGTCATAAGCGAAGTTAATGTTAGTGCAACACAGAAACAGCATTCATATTTATGTTTGATATTTATAGCCACCAACTAGCACCTGACTATAACTATGATTCTTCGAAGAAATCGTTAGTATCGCTACTTATAATTATTCTAACTATCTTTTGCCAGCGGCTTCGCCCGCGTAGTGACCGAAAATTATCCTACGGGAACATACTATCGGGATAAAAGTATCCTATGTGTTATTTCAGGGTACAAACTATATGTGTGCCAAATTTCATCCAAATCCATTCAGCCGTTTTTGCGTAATTGAGTAACAAACATCCAAACATCTAAACACACAAACTTTCACATATAAATAAAAAAATAAGAAATATATCTAAGGTAGATTATTTATTAGTTACATTATTTATAACAAGGCATGAACCTGATAGCATTCCCATCGGAAAACTTTGATCTCATAATTAACCCCTTTGGGGGGTGTAAAGTTCCATGCTTTGAGACCCAGCGGCTTAGGATGTGCTTTATCTACCAATGAGTGAAGGAATTGAAGCTTTTTGTTCAGTTGCTAACATTAAACCAACAAAAACAACTTACACCGTAAGAACATTATTTTACTATATTTACCATCTTAATCCATTTTATAATCTGCGCTTTATGACGTCACCAGGAGAACGAGGCTTCCCGGGTAACCCAGGTCTCGATGGCCGGGATGGAGTACCAGGAGAACCGGGGCTTGACGGCATGTCAGGAAGAAATGGTGCTGATGGAGCGCCAGGCAAAGACGGGCGGGATGGTGTGCCAGGCAGGGATGGCAGTCCCGGCAAGAACGGGAAAGATGGAAAAGATGGTAAGTTGGAAAATGGATAGAGATGTTGATAAAGTATTAATATGACCTGCGTAACACACTAACAGTTGGAATGGCTTTCATATTGACAGCTCAAAAACATCCATTGCGTTATTTACGGTCCTGCGCAAATAAATTTTATCGAACATATGAAGCAATGGATTGGCAATAACCTTCAAAATCATTCGGATTCTGATAATCAGTGTGTTATGCAATTAGGGCGCAGGGTACAGACGCCATCACATCAAACTACCCCAATCTGACCAATTTCATTGTTAGATTTTCATATATAACACATAAGTTTAAGGTTCATGTTCAATTGGGAAAATGTAACAGTTTGAGGTAGCTTGATGTGCTGGTCTGAGCGAAATAATACTCGGAAAACCCGGCTTAGAATCCGAAGGTGTTTTTTAAAATAGTAACTACTTGCTTTAATTGCCTTACCAGAAGCTTTTTACTACCGAGTTTCGGCAAGAGTTTGTGTAAAAAATGGAATGTAAAACTGGGCATACAGTCTTGGCTTTCACTGTAGGAGATATTATGAGAGCTGAAGATAATTATGTTGCGCCGAACTCAAATAAATTAGGATGTAGGCAGGAAGATGGAGATGAATGTAGTAGGTTTTATATCACATGAAATAATATACACGAATATATTATTATAAACTTGAACACAGGTAGGGCAGGAGCCCCAGGACCACCAGGGATGAGAGGATTGAAAGGCGATAAAGGACCAATGGGGACTAAAGGCCAGAGAGGCAACGATGGCCGTGACGGGGCCCCGGGTAGGCCAGGCCTCTCCATCTACAACTATACCCTGGAGAAGGAGCTGTTCATACCACCTACTTTCGCACGTGAGTAGTTAGTTAATTCAATATTAAAATAAATTGTTATATACCAGATATTTAAGTATGAGAAGCCGCATTTTTTATGTAATCTTGATTTTCAGGATATGCACGACGATAGAGTTAATATGCTTGTCATCAGCTCATTCAATCAGTCGTTACGGGTAATCGTCAGGAGCCCAAATCTGACAACTAGCCTGTATTATGTTACCCAGTGACTTGGTTGTCAGCTACGAAAGCTAACACAGTTACGAAAGGTTAAGCACACTGATTGAGTTTAAGTGATATTTTTCTGTGTTTGTGCTGTGTGGTGCCGGACGTAAAAGAATAGCACCATCCCATTTCTTCCCGTGGGTGTCGTAGAAGACGACTAAGGGACTTACTAGAGAATAGGCTGCTGCCCATTCTCTAGTAAGTCCCTTAGTAAATGTAAAGAGATGTAAGTAAATGCATAAAGAACGCTGCTGCGTTCTCTATGCATTTTACCACCATACTGGGATCGCCAATCCGCCTGCCAAGCGTGGCGATTATGGCAAATCCCCCCCTTTTGGGGGAGGCTTATGTCCAGCAGTGGATGTCTTTCGGGTGATATGATGATATGAAGATGATGATGTTTTGCATTTAAGTAGTTGTGAAAGGCGATTATCAATCAATCAATCAATTTATTTATTCAAGTAACCATGACTCATTTGTTAGTAAAAACTTATCTGTTAGTAATAAAAAATAAAAAAATATCCTGTACAACATACACAGCGGCAGCACCGCCCTAGACATCACCGCAAATGAAAGTTTTTTCCTGTAGACTTGACGTACACGAGACAGAGCAAAACAACTTTTAGCGTAAAAGTATTACGAAATACGTATGCTCCAAAATACAGTCTTAATCCTCTATACCTTCTCAGAAGACCAAACTCGCGTCATAGTCCGGGAAAGTGACACCATGCGCATCAGCTGCAACCCCATGGGACGTCCGGAGCCTACTGTGGAATGGCGGAGGTACGATGGAACTGCTGTCATCCAGGTAAGGAAACGGGCCCAGCGGAAACGGTCTAATAGTATATTTTATAACGAGGGACTAAACGAAGCCATAATATACCCGAGGTGGTTTGACTCCCGAGCGTGCGAGGGAGTCAATAAAACCGAGGGTATATTAAGTTGGCGTTTAGTCTCGAGGTGCAAACTGTACTTTTCACTTCGAGTGCGAGAAAAATAGTCAATTTAGTACAAAAACATGTACTTACCTAATAAATATTACTTAACAAAAAAACAGAACAAAGTGAAAAATAACTTTAATTTCGGAAGTCGGTGTCTTTGGAGCTGAATTTGAATTTGTTGTCACCGCCTTCCGAAATTAAAGTTATTTTTCACTTTGTAGTGTTTTTTTGGAAGTCGGTTGTTTTTTTTTTTGGAAAATTTTTTTTTTACTTTTTAGTGGTTCACATGTGCTTACCCCTTCATAGCGTACCGGCGTGATGTTATGTTATGAACTGGTGTAAACAATAGACAGACATGAGATTTCAGCAATCCCAGTCCATTTGCTATCATTTATTGAGGAGTTCCGTTGCCTATCTCCAGAGTTCTTCATCAGATCTTCACCAAATTGAAATGAGACCACTCCGAGAAAGTACTCTTCCAAAAAATACCTAAATCGCTTCGCGTGCCTATAAAATTTGAAGAGTTCTCTCTATTTCTCCAGGATCCCATCATCAGATCCTGACTTGATGATCATGGGACCACCTAGGAAGTATACCCTTTCAAACAATAAAAAATCCAAATCGGTCCAGCCATCTTCGAGTAATCGGGGAACATACATAAAAAAAATTAAAAAAGGTTCCGACGAATTGAGAACCTCCTCCTTTTTGAAGTCGGTTAATAAAATAAAAATCACAATATCTATTAGGTACGTCTTTTGCTCTATGCTTGACGTCAAACTCTTCACCAAGGAACATAATATATAGGAACATAATATTTGTCACTGGACATTCTTAATTAATTTATTTAAAGCCGAACAAATTTACACTCGACAAAAATTCTGAAATTTTCGCGGTATTTTTTTTCTTCTAAACCAGTAACAGATTAACAATTTAAAACACATGGCGCCACCTTGGCAAAAACCATGGAACTAAAACTCTCAACATTTTCGCAATGAAGATAGTCCACACTCCACAGATAATAGTATATTTACTGGCTGTTTGAGTTTGTCTATGTCACATGAAGGAAATTAAAAAAACGAATTACTTTTTACTCCCTAGGGACTAAAGTGGTCACTTTAGTCCCGCTTCGTAGGGCTATAATGATGTCTTTTTAGAGCATGAGAAGTGAAAACTCTTTTGTTTTATCACCACTGCAACTGCTCCAAAAGTGGTGTAAAAAGCACGGATTGTGGATGTTATGGAAGAGAAAAAGTTTGAGTACCATCACTGAAAACGTTACCAATAAACGGGTTATGTTATAAGAAAGAATGTTCCCATCTTACCAAGAAAAATCGTGAGGGCATAACGTATGAAAACATGCGAAACTGATTCCTCAATACTTCACATACGTCTATGAGATAATAAAAATAAAAAATGCTATTTTCTTTTAATTATATTAAAATTATTCCATGTTTTCCCATCGACTGCTATTTCGACTCCATAGTTTTCCTCCGGTGGTTTCCAGGTCTATCGGTCCAGCGTTATCTCTGCCTTCCTCTATATCGTTTGCCGTTTCTCGGGTACCAGACAATTACCCTTTCGCTCCATTTGTCTGTGCCTCTGAGGATGTAACTAGCTCACTCCGTTTGAGTTGTTCTGGCTTTCCATGTAACGTCATCCACTGTCATTACCCGTCTAATTTCTTGCTGTATAATAGCTAATTTGTTAGTTTGTCACCGTCTAATTTCTTGCTGTATAATAGCTAATTTGTTAGTTTGTATTGTACCTTTGTTAAAACCCAAGTCAGCCATTTTTTAGGACCGGTGGAAGGGTCTAAATAAATGGCTTTTATTATTAATAAGATTCATTTAAGTTATTACTTATCGGTTTTTATTTTTCTTTACGTCTTCTGTCCTTTGCCCATTATAGCATAACCTCAAGTACTAATCTTTAAACTTACAAGGACCAAAACTAGAACAATAGTATTTGTGCAGTGCAGATGACCTTGTTTCCTGGCGCATTACAATCCTGGCGGCTTGCCCGCCACGCCCTTGTTGTGCTCGTAGAAAATGTTTACGTAGGATTTGTATAAAGAAAGGCATACAGAATTGGATAACGAAATTAATTTTGTTCCAGACAAATAATATAACTAAAGAGACTATGTATATTTGTATGTGGCATTCTTTATAAAGAAAGTATGATGATTCTTTATAAAGAATCATCGTAATGATGACAATGATGATTCTTTATAAAGAAAGTATATCAACGGCTGGATAGATTTGATTACAGGAGGTTTCTTCGGAGTCGTGAAAATCGTGCGACGGTTTTTTTGTTACTAAACACCATTATTGTAATATAAGGATAATCCTGATTTGCAGGCAACAAGCAGGATTTCGAGTCTAGGACATTTACTCGCTGATATATTATAATTTACTAAATTGAAATTCTTATCTAGAACATATCTCGAAGGTAAAGTCATACACCACAGAAAACATAGGCTTTTACCGAGTATCCTAGTTGCGATTCCATTTGTTACCGTCTTGCCATTAACCTTTTCGATCTCATCATAAAACGAGTTCTATCTCTAGCCAAGGTTCCTTGGTTAAAGTCTGCCCTTCAAGCAAGGTCTGGAAAGGCATATAACACTGGGTTTTTTTTTATTTGAGGGTGGGAAATCATCAAATCACTTCTCCTGCTCTGGGTGGAGCAGGAGACTAAACTAACCCTTGTTCCCGCACCCCTGGCAAGCATCGACCCTTGCAGGCCCCTTAAGTTGATGCTGACATGTCTTTGAGGCCCGCGTGGAACACAACGCGCCGTCGACCCGGGCTTGGTCCTTACCGGATAGCGAGCTACTCATTACTCGCTATCCGCAAGCCCGCGCTTACGGGAGCCTGGTATCAGCCTGGGATTCCCGACGCCCAGGGCGTCTCCTACGGAGGCTAGGGCCGTGAGGGCGCATATATTGCCTCTCCCTCACGTGCGCCACCTCCCTCTTCGCGAGCATTACTGCTTAGTAGAAGTGGGTGACGGCTACTCATGCACTCTCGCTCCGTACCATGACCTGGACCAGGGCCGGACGCGAGAGATCGCCGCCGCCGATCGCCTCTACGAGGACACGGCGCCGGCGGTGCTCCGCCCAAGCCGGGAAGACCTCCACCGTATCCTCAGGGCGATTTTCGCAGTGGAAACACCCGGGCGTTATAATACTGAATCGGGTGGAAGGAAAACGCGCTCAAGGCAGAGCACCGGCAATATGGTCAACGAAATTAAGAGGGCTGTTGGGGGCAGCATCTATCGAGCGGGCCACACTGCAAAAGACCGCAAAACTTGGAGACACGTCGTATGTGGTTTTGATCCTCAGCATTTAGGAAACGACGTAGAAGAGAAGACGAACCGTCGAGCCAGTTTCTGTATTTTGAACTATGCACTTTTTGTCTGTGCAGGGGTCATGGCGTGACGCGTCAGTCAGTGGTAACGTGCTGAACATCCCCAACGTGTCCCGCTGGCACACCGGCAAGTACGTCTGCTTGGCCAACAACGGGATGCTGCCCTCCGCCAATCAGACCACTGATGTTGAGGTTCATTGTAAGTACAACAAAAACACATTCATGGACTTTCATATAAAGGCCAATTAAATTAAAGTAAAGTAGTAAGTATGAGCCAACAATAGAATCATTGCGAAATTTTTCAATCTGTTTTGTTTTCATGTTTTTTTATGTCATCTTATCTTTTTGTATGCACGTGTTTCTGTAACAAAAAAAATATTATTTCTTTCTCTTTCTTTTAATGATTGTGTTATTAAGCATCATAATTCTAAAATCATAGAATTGCCTGCTAGAGCTTGCATTTTAATTTTATAAAATAGCAACAGAAGACGGTTGGTCCAAAATAAGCACCCATTCGACAAACAAAGCAAACGAGCCCAAACTCGATGGGGTTGCGTCGTTTTATTACGAAGTTCCGATGGCCACCTTCCAGCTCCATCCTCGGATCATGACATAATAATATTGCATTGTCACCCGATTCAAATATGCATGCAAAATTCCAGCTCAATCGAAAACCAGGAAGTAGGTCAAATTTAACTTCAAAGATTTGATCACAAACAGACAATAGAAGCTAATAAACTGTACCGATTCGTCTTACTTGTTTCAGTTAGCCCTTACATACGGGTGCCGAACAATGTCGTCTACGTCACTAACAAGACAGTGAAAATTGAATGTGAGGTAAGTCAATCAATCAATTAATTACTTTAGCGACATTATGTCATACCTAAAACAAAAGTCTGGTCTTTTCAGGGCACGCTCGTTCCATCATAGGCCTCATCCATCGTTTTCCATCAGGCGTGATCGAGATAAAGACTCGAGGCCCATACAGCATTTTTTTTTATTTTCGAATCCTAAACTACATTACCATTTACTTTTACCAGAAAAATCTCATCTTTCGAAGGCTGAAAATGCCCGTAATCGATCAGCTGGTTTTGTCATTTTTGGTTGAACACAGATATTTTTTACAAATTTCCAAAAACGATATCATACCAGTCGTTTAGATGCCTTTGTCATTGTCATTTATAGTTCTGAACAAAGTAGGAAATACCTTTTTTTTATGACTTTAGTGTTCGATATCGATGCCCAAGACATGGGTAAAGTATTGCCAGCTAATTTAATTTGACCCTGTATGAAGCTACATGACTTCAAAACAATAACACTTTATTCATTTCCTTTCTCAGATCCAAGCCTGGCCAGAACCGGTGCTAGCTTGGGAGATCGATGGCCTCACTCTCGAAGGCCTGCGGTACAGAACCGAAGTGGCGCCGACACGAGACCCATGGCGCTGGATCATGAGGCTTGAGATCCCAAGAGTCACAGACCACGACTTTCGAAAGTACAGCTGCGTAGCCAAGAATGAGCTTAACAACCAAACCGTTAAAGGACATATTACGTTGAGTAGTGAGTTTTATTTCAGTGATTTTCAGGCATTTTATGATGGAAAGTTTTATTCGGGCCAGTTACTGGGTTGTGGAGGTATTCAGATGCATCTGGTTGGACTGGAAGCTGATGCCAAACCCATGTCTACTCTATTTTAGTTAAAATCTTCTATTCTTTTATAACATATGTAGTTGTAACGTTGTAAGTTATACTCGTATATGTAGAACTCAGTGAACACACAAAGGAGACCAGTTACGTTTCATACAAAGTTCTGTCCAAAACCAAACCAGCGCAAAAGGTCGAAGACGTTTGGCACAATAGTAAAAAATGATAAGGACGACTTCCCGACCAGCGTAACACATTTTTTTTTTTTACGTTGGCAGGCACTTTGAATTTTGGGCCCAAAATGGCTGATCTCTTTTTGATTTTGACTTTAAAAAGTGTTCTTCTGTTCATTGATTCCTTGTAGTTCTCTACTAAAACAATAACTATTATTCAGTCATGTAGGTGTCCTACAATGTGATTTTAATAGTAACATTAAGAAGATGGTTTTAATATGCTGTAGCCAATCCTTCTTTGTCGTTCATTGTTTTGTTGGGCAGAGTTTTACCTAAAATATCTACAACGACATTTCGCCAGTTATATGTTTTTTTTTTTTGGATGGGAAATCATCAAATAACTTCTCCAGCTCTGGGTGGAGCGGGAGGGCGTGTCAGACTTTTACTGACTAAAACCCACCCGTGTTCCCTAAGTTGCCTGTGTGCCAGGGGCCGCGGTATCTCTTTCGAACAACTCGCACCCCTGGCAGGCATCGGCCCTTGCGGACCCCACCAGTTGGTGCTGGCACCTCTTTGAGGCGCGCGTGGAACACAACGCGCCGTCGACCCGGGCTTGGTCCTTACCGGACAGCGAGCTACCCATTACTCGCCGTCCGCAAGCCCGCGCCTACGGTGGCCGGGAATCAGCCTGGGGCCAGTTATATGTTTAAGTCCCATGTAACAAGGGGCGACCCTATTGCCATCAACCGGGCACGAACCCAGACCGCCCATAGTATGAATTAGTGCTACTGAGAAATAGAAATTTCAGTTAAAAAAAAACCCATAAGTCTTTGCCCGACCTGAGAATTTAACTCAGGACCTCATGCTTTTTAATTTAATGCATTTTTCATATTAAAATACTTACTAAAGAATCCCTGGCCCTCATCCAGATCCACCAGCCGGCGAGGTCCCGAAGCAGCAGCCCGTGGAGTACGGCTCCCGGCCACCGACACTGACTTCTTATGAGGAATTGTGTGAGGTGCAGCGCTGCCCCACGTGTCCCAGGTGTGACCGCGCTCAGCTGCTTATTACTCCTATGAATGGAACTGTCGGGATGAAACCTAGGAGGAACACCAGTAAGTCATTGCCTCATCAGCCTATAATGTTCCCACTGCTAGGACACACGCAGGCCTCCTCTTTGTGAGAGAGAGTGGGCCGTAATCCAACACGCGGGCCCAATGCGGGTTGGTGAATGTCACATGTCGTCAAAATTTTGGTTTCTTCACGATGTTTTCCTTCACCGTTTTGAGAGCAGAGGTACAAAAGTATAGGTTCAAACCCACGATTTTCTACTCGTATTTCGCAGCCATTACCACTGGGTTACTACTGCTCTCGTCAAGTCAAGTCATTGATAGAGTGTACTTTTTAAACGACTTCAAAAAAGGAGGAAATTATGCATTCGCCGAGTTACTACTGAAGTCTGAATAAGTCTAAGCTCATTGGCCACATAAATTATTAATTTCTACTTATTTATAAAAAATGGTCACTGCGTTGGGGCCATCCCAGGATGAGCTTATAATTTCGTTAAAATTATTACGTTCACAGATTGTCAACTATATGCGATCGGTAAGCCAGTGTACCACCGCTACAAAGAAGAATTGTTCGGAGCCTGGCTCAGGGACTCAAATGGCTCCGACGCGCAGGTAAGCCAGCTAGATTTTGTCTTTAGAAAACGAAAAGAATCCCATATAAAGAACTGAGCGTTTTACTGCACACGTAACGTGGACAAAAGATTACGTAAACTGAATTTTACAAAAGCGACTAAGACTCTTCAATAAGTGAACATTCCAAGAGTATCCTTATGTATCTTCTAAATAACTTCCACATCCCGTCTACAAGCCGTCACCTCTTTCTGCGAAGTAGTAATGCTCGCGAAGAGGGAGGCGGCGCACGTGAGGGAGAGGCAGTATATGCGCCCTCACGGTCGTAGTCGCCGCGGGAGACGCCCTGGGCGTCGGGAATCCCAGGCTGATACCCGGCCACCGTAGGCGCGGGCTTGCGGACGGCGAGTAATGGGTAGCTCGCTGTCCGGTAAGGACCAAGCCCGGGTCGACGGTGCATTGTGTTCCACGCGCGCCTCAAAGCGATGTCAGCATCAACTGATGGGGCCCGCAAGAGCCGATGCCTGCCAGGGGTGCGGATTGTTCGAAAGAGATACCGCGGCCCCTAGCACACAGGCAACTGAGGGAACACGGGTGGGTTTTAGTCAGTAAAACTCTGACACGCCCTCCTGCTCCACAAAAACATCCCGTCTATCTTCAATGCAAGAGTGAACAGGGATCTTCTGAGCACGCTCGTTCCATTATACACCTCATTCATCGCTTTCCATCAGACGTGATAGAGGTCAAAAGCAGACCCTTTCAGGAAAAAAAAACTGTCATGCCTTGAAACTGTGCTAATTCTTTCTTTGACAATTGATAAGGAGTCCCAACGAGTTGAAAATGATTTAAATTTATATAATTCTTTCAGCGGGAAAAGTTGTGGACCACTCAAGAGACTGACGTAGAAAGACTGAGGGAATACAGAACTAAGGCGAGCTTCAAGTCGGACCATGTGGACGAGTATCACAAACTGCAAAAACCGTTCTTTGTAAGTATTGATTGTTCTCATTCCGTCCGTGATTTTTCAAAGATCTGAATGTATAACGTGTTATGAAATTATTTATACTGATTATTTTGCCAAGAAATATACTATAATTTTATAGGTAGTTGGGCTCACTTCCATGGGCTCATCAGACATATTATATTAAGTATTAGTACCACAGCTCGTAGTTCTTCAAGTTAAAACTTAAGCAACAATATTTTAGGGTTCCGTAGTAGAGGAGGTTCTACACGTAAAGTGGGGATGTTTTATATTTATTGTCTGCCCCATACGAGCAGTATGAGTTGTCGTTGGATAAGCCTTTCAAATATTGCAGGTTTCTAAAAACATTTGTGAAATATTAAGCTTTATAGTGTTCATTTTGGTTAGAGTCAAGTGTGTGTGTGCCCCCCCCCCCCACACTGTTCCCCTGCCAGCTAAATGGCTGATTTGGAAAACTATCACAGCTAAGTAGGCTTAACAAGTTAACGAGTAATAGTCGACCAACTTACATTTGCAGTTGGAATGTATGGTAGTACATCTTTTTCGACCACAATGTTAAGTTTGTTCTTGGAATAAATTCATCCCCACTACGGAACCCTTTTTTACGCGTGGTCCGACACGCACTTGACCGGTTTTTTACTAAGATCTAAGGGACCTAAGAAATTCTTTCCCTTCCAAGGTGAACAATTTGGTTTCATTTTGAAAACTTCCTCTCGACATACAAAGAAGTTTATATTTATATAAATTAACCAGGATTTCCTTCTTCACAGGGCAACGGCCACATTGTATACAGTGGCTCGTTCTTCTACCAGGCCAATGAGTCTGGCAACCCTGGTGACATCATCCGCTACGACCTGACGCAGAGCCGAATCAAGTCTGTTAAGCTGCCAAATGCTGATGGTAGACTGTATGCAACACAGCATAACCAGGTAACAACTAGGGCAAGATACTACTGACCCAGCTGACGGAAAGAGGCCATCGCCGCTCATATACCAAACTTATGGTTACATAGTCCTCACATGATCTGACCAAGATAATGTCCAGACATTGAAAGATACTGTGACCTCCAAGATTGTTAGGAGTGAGCCGGATAGGAAAGCTAAGACCCTAAGCCCCTTACCCAATCATGAGTATGGCTCCAAAAACGTTAAGATTAATACACATATTTGTTCCATGTGGTGCCGGACGTAAAAGAATAGCACCATCCCATTTCTTCCCATGGGTGTCGTAGAAGGCGCCTAAGGGACTTACTAGAGAATGGGCAGCAGCGTTCTCTATGCTTTTAACTACCATAATGCGATCGCCAACCCGCCTGCCAAGCGTGGCGATTATGGCAAAACCTCCCTTTTGGGGGAGGCCTATGTCCAGCAGTGGACGTCTTTCGGCTGAAATGATGATTATGATTTGATTATGTTTCAGGTAGATTTCAGCGCTGACGACAACGGTCTATGGGCGATTTACTCAATAGAGTCATCCAACAATACTGCTGTTGCTAAGGTATTTATAATATCGTTTGTGTTTGCCCCAAACTATTGCAATATTTATTTGAAACACGGTTTTTTTAAATACTTAGTGTTTGATTTCAGCTCAGTTTTGATCCCAGTAAGGATGGCTTGAATATTGACTACGTTTGGAACATATCTTTGAATCATAAACAAGTGAGTATATTCTTATTCTATAAATTATGTTGGTTACTTTTCACATATAGTATACTTACCAACAGGCAAATAATAAATCAGCGTAGACACACTAGAAACAGCACAGTCTAACAGTAGAATTGGCTTTCATTTTGAAAGTTCAACAACATTCATTGCATTATTAACCCCCGACGCAAAAACGACGGGGTGTTATGAGTTTTAAGTTTGATGTGTCTGTGCGTGGTGGCATCGTAGCTCCCGAACGGATTTTTTTTTTGTTTTATAAAAATCGGTTTAGCCGTTTGAAGATTATCAGCTCTTTTGGTTAAATTAGAAACAAACTTCACTGTGGGAAATGGACAAAGCTGCGCAGATTTAAGCGTATATGTGTCGATCGTAGCGTGTTTACTATTACTATTTTAAGTTTAAAAAAGCAGGAAATAAAAGTTAAATTAAAAAAATTATAAAAGCCCGACTCAAACAAAAATCCTCCAAAAAGTAAAAAAAAAAAATTGAACTTTTAAGTTGTAGGGGAAGGTGGGGTAAAATGGGATACTTAAGTTAAAAAAAATCATGTATACGAAATCAACAATATTTTTAATAAACTTTTCATTTAGAAACAATAGTTATATGCTTATTCATTATTTTAATTTGTACTTTTAGGCTTAATCAACTAATTTTCTTAATTATGAGGAACTAATCACCAAGTGTCAAATTTCCCATTTTGCCCCATGGTCGGGGCAAAACAGGAAACGCTAAGGGGCAAAATGAAGATACATTTTAGTCAGGCAAACATTGTGCACAAATGTGTGCCTCGTCATCATCTTCGTCTACTCCGGCGCAGGAATTGTGTGCCCAACCCGCACAAGAGCTACACGCAACCCAACCCTCGTCTGACTGCGAATACAAATAACCACAATATATGCAAGCACAGTCATCTTCGTCTTCTTCCGATGAACTAGTAAATGTGGCTTCCTTTTGCTTATGTTTCTTAGCCTTTTTTTTATTATTTGGTTTGGTTATTTTTTTTTGGTCATTTTTCTTCTTTGGTGCAGTCTTCTTCTTATTTTCCTTTGCATTCTTTTCCTTAGTCAGGTCATTTTTGTACGGGGAATCCGTAAGTATAGCCGTTTTCCCACGTTTTCTCTTTTGTCTTTCCTTAGTTCTTAATTCTTTGGGAATTGCCATAATATTTTCAGGTGTAACTGCAAATGAACTCTTTTCTTCTAAAATTTGCCTTTCAGGAGTTTTATCTTTAGCCCTTGAAGTGGATGCGAGAGGTTCAAATGGCTGTGTAGAAACTAAAACCATGGAGGTGGACATAGCTTGTTGATTTAAGTTGTCTTGGACAGCGGGTATGATTGGATCAGGAATGTTTTCATCGAGGTTTAATATACTAGACATATTTAATTGGACTGCTCGTGAAATTTGCCTTTCAGGACTTTTATGACTAGCCATTGAAGTCAACACAGAAGAGTTGGTAGGCATAGCATGTTCATGTAAGTTATTGGGGTTTGATACGGGAGGATTCAATTGAGCTGCTTGTGAAATTCCTGAAGTTGAAGGTTCGCAGTATGGTGTTGGTACGTCTACTGCATTTTGCGTATTTAGGCCTTCAATAACAAGGGTCTCAGTGTTGGTGGTTTCCGCAGCTATAAAATCTGCTTCTGTGAAAACATTCCTGTCGACAGGCCATATGCCACATTTTTTAAAACCATTTATAGCAGTGCTCATGGTTGATGCTTGTATAAAAGCTTTCCCAAAAAGGTTTGCAACTTGGTAGGAAGTTACTACGCGTCCAGGATGATCTCTTAACCACTTCTTTACTTCAGCACTGTAATATGTGCTTAGTGGTCGCATGAATGAAACGTCCAAGGGTTGAATTCTATGAGTGCAATGTGGCGGTGTGCACAACAATATAACACCGTGTTCTCTGGCATAATCTATGAGATCCAGATTTTTGGTGTGGGAGACGTGGCCGTCTAACATAAGCAAAACTGGTTTGTCTTTAGAAGGCTTTGTAAAGTCCACGAAACGTTTGAACCAATCGAAAAAAATTGGGCAAGTTATCCAGCCATTGTCGCTGCAGGTTCCCCAAAAGCCTGCTGGTGCACCATCTAGAAGCTCATTCTTCATGCGTTTCCTGGCATAAATTAGCATTGGTGGCAAATATACTCCCGTCGCGCTAAAACATATTTCAGCTGTCACTAGCTGGCCTCTTTCTCCTGATGTTAGACATCCAACTTGCTTCTGTCCTTTCAGTGATAGAATTTTGGACTGACTTTTTGGCACAGTGCTAATACCCGTTTCATCTACGTTATACATTCTATCTGCAGTCAGTGCATGTTTATCCACAACACTTTCTAATAGATCAAAAAAGCTATTTACAGCGACTTTATTGAATCCCATCGCCCTAGCCGCAGAAGTTGGTTCTGGTTGCCTGTATGATATATCTGGATGGCGTTTTAAAAACCCACTAAGCCAGTCCTTCCCTGCCATACCATCTTCTCGATTAAAGGGATTCTCGATATTATTTTTTATAGCTAGTTGGAAAGCTAGTATGCTTAGCTCTGTCCCAGTAATTCCGAATAATCGGGATTGCATCATTTTTACATAAGAGGCCAACTCTTTTTCTTGCTCTTTTGTAAACACTGGTTTGAAGTGCCCTAAACCTTTCTTGCCATAGTCATTATCTGAATCTGTATCTGCATTCTGAGACTGGCGAGCTTTTTTAACTCGTCGTTCTAAAGTTGATTTTGGCACAGTATAAGTAGCAGAAGCCTTGAGAAACCCCATTCTATTGAGAAGCACAGCTGACACTGCTCTTCTCATGTCTGCTTCGTCCCATTTTTGTCGATCAGTTTTTCTTTTGTAGGTCCGAACCATAATGACTGTAAAAAAAGAAAAAGGACTTAATATAATAATTATAAATCCAGTAAACGAATTAGATACCGACCTAAGAGAAGTAAAAATGTCCTCTACCGCCAGCGTAAATATTAAAATATTAAATTGAATTGCCTCTGTGAGAGGGGGCATAATGGGATACCGTCCCATTATGCCCCGTTCATTTTGCCCCAAACATTACTTTTTTTAAATTGATCGGCCATTTCTAACCTCAATAGAAATTATCAAAAACAAATTAGAATTTCAACAGGTTAATACCACTCCCACTGATTTAAGGTATAAAAGTTAATGCAGATCATGTACTTACCTCACTACACCAGAGAATATTATATGAAAACAAATAACAATACACTCAAAAACTGTTTTTGTTAGCCACGACACTAAAACACGCACCGACACGTTCCGCTTGCTCTGACTCACGTGCGGCGACTGAACAACGAACGAATGGCGCCGCTGTCGACTTGTATACGCGTGTGTGCCATGCACACAAGCTAAATTCCCGTTGTGCCCCGAGCCTCATTTTGCCCCACCCTCCCCTAGGTAATATTTTGATCAAAGCATTGTCACGTTGGGGGACGGTCAATGAAAATGCCAAACAGACGATAACCCCGCAATAATTAATATAACTATGCTATTGTAGAAAGGATAACATTTTCATTAGCCGTCCCCCGACGTGACAATGCTTTGATCAAAATATTACCCTGGGCACACCACGATGGCGGCGGTAAGTATCTTCTTTGAGGAGTGGCTTAAGAAGCGGCACGGCGTCCTCACCTTCCGCCTGACGCAGGTCCTCACCGGACACGGTTGTTTCAGGAGGTTCCTGTTTCGAGGTAGATTCCTTTACATATTGTGAATGAGAGAACGTTGTAGGCCTTAGAGACTACATTTGTAGACGTTTTCTATTCTGTATTTTCATTCCTCTAGTACCTGGTACTTATTGACAGGCCTGCACTGTCCTCCCATACCTATTATCACTGTAATTTGAAAACATTGTAAAAGCCAATTATTTTTAAAAGAGTAACCGTGGAGTTTCTTGCCGACTCTTTTCCATAGGAAACGACAAATTGGAACCGTGCACCTAGCTTCTGACGTTTCATAAGTGCCCATATGCAGGCTTATGTGAAACAAAATATTTTGATTTTGATTTCGAATAAGGCGAGAGGAAACGCCCGGGTGTGGGGAGCGGTTTCATCGCACGATGAAATCACATCACATCATCGCACAAGCGATGGCAATAGGACGGCGCCGTAGAGCGCAGCAAGTCCACGAAATTCCAAATGGTCATTACGTCTCATTGATACTAAACCACTCACAATCTGCTTATCATCCACAGGTAGGAGAAATGTTCATAGTCTGCGGGGTGCTGTATGCCCTAGACTCAGCGACAGAGCGGGAAAGCAAAGTGTCTGTCGCCATAGACCTGTATCTAAACAAGCAGGTTGAGGTTGCACTGCAGTTCACCAACCCGTTCCGAAAGACCACGCAGCTTGGATATGATCATACGCATAAGGTTCGCTATAAAAAAAAATTCTGGTCCTCTCGTAATTACTTTCGTTTTTTTTTGCAAATTGTTGATTACCATAGAGTGTTAAACCACCATAGAGTAAAAACCAGTGGTTTTATAGTCTTTGTTGATTACCTATGTGCCAGGTTGTATGTTCATCAAAATATTATTTGCGACCATAAACATTCGTAATTAGAAAAGTTAATTAAATCCCATTGAATGTCTTTTTCATGAAATAGTAATTTAATGGAATTAAATGAGCTTAGAGTGTAGTGTTGATGATTTTAATTTAATTTCAGGAGCTGTACTCTTGGGACCGAGGGAATCAACTCACGTACCCTGTGAGATACAACGAACTGCCTTGATAAAGCACCACTAAGATAATGTTAAAACAATGTGAAAATATTTTTATACCAACATATTTGCAAATACATAACCTTTTTTAATCGATTTTTTGTTTGTCTTATAATCAGCCAATAATGTTTCCGCTGCTGGGACACAGCCCGCCTCTCTGTGAGACTATGTTGAAAGTGAAGTGTTTGTAGTGTGGAAAGATTACCATTTTTACACTACTATTTATCTTTCTGAAACAGAGAGTACTGCTGCGAATTAATACTGTAAGGCGATTCGCACACTGCACCGCATCACGCATCGTAGCGCGGGAGTGCGTGTTCTTACGTTGTTTGCAAGTATCTGTGTTTGTGTGTGAAAACACGCGTAGTGCAACACACAGAAAACGCATTCACGCGCAGTGTTGCCGATCACGCGCCTTGCGGAGAAACACGCATACCCGCGCGTGGGTGCGGGGCAAGACGCAAGGTATATGGCACACCGAGTTCTGCATCTGCAAGTGCAAGTCTGCATCTGCAGTATCGTGCGTGATTTTGACAGGGCTAGACGTACTAGGTATTTCGAAATGGATCTCGATATCGATCGATTTATATTCGAAATGAAAGTCGTGAAGCAATTTGATTTGATGATTCAAAAACCAAATAGATATTATAATTGCAGCATTCTAAATGAGTTCTAAATGAATAACCATTTTTAGTATAAAAACAATGCTCTGCAATGTACTGTCACCACCGCAAGCTACTGTGAAATGAGGCCTCAAGGCCACCGCATGACTATACTGCAGCTCCGCGCGTTTGTGTAGAGAAATCTGCATGATAATTGATAATGCAGATCTGCACTCCCGCACCAAAATGCGTGGCTCCGTCGTCGTCGCCAGGCACCCCGCAGCGTAGCAGGCGACAGTCAGTGTGTTTCGCCTAACAGTAACTGTCACCAATTAAAAACAGAGCCCTCTAACGGAAAGCGCTAGAACTAATTGGCCCCTCAAGAACACTGGTCCTAAGTTACGAGTAACTCTACTACTTCGCTTCTCCACAAGATGGCGCTGCCGGTAAACTATAGAATTTACACGATAGATGGCGCCATAAGCTATTATCATAAAAAATAGATTACTATCGACTCTTTCATAATTTAATCAAGGAACTTTATCGGAAATTCTCCAGTTTAATAATTGATGGTATGGCTACCCTTATTACGTATGTATGTATGTATAAGTAAGTAGTGATGGAAAAGGCCACGGCTCATATTGTATCTCTTTGAACTTTCATGATGAACCCATTGCCCGTTCAAGCATTATTTAATTAGAGGATAAACAGGAATGTTTGCTACACATATACTAACATGTGAAAGGAAAAGGTTATCGACTTTGATCATATGGGACAGGAGTTATTTTAGACGAGTTAGTACAGTACCTACCCTAATTTATTAACACACTATCAATCAGAATCTCAATCATTTAAAAGAATATTACTAATCCGTTCCTTCCTATGTTCGAAAAAATTGTCTGCTCAGTTACGTAAATAACGCAATGAATGTTGTTGAACTATCAAAATGAAAGCCATTCCCTCTGCTAGTGTGATGCGCAATTACGCCGCCGATGAGTAATTAGGTGAAGACCTGAGGACAATAATAAAATAGGTACCTTATTTGTGACTGTCAGAGGATTTGGGAGAGTGTGGAAAATAGAACAAAAATTTAAAAAAGTTTTGGTTTGGATGCCATACGCATACTTACCGCACCTTGAATGAATGAATGATATATTTATTTGCAAGAATATATGTAGCTAACCTAAGTTCTTAATATTTACGGGTTTCACTATATTCGGCATTTCAACCGTGCAAATATTTAGTTTCACTAGGTAAGTACTTAGGTACTTCATACTTCCATACTTGCCGTTGCTGTTTACTGCTCTGATTATCAGTTAGTACAGACACCAACACATCAACCTATGCCAAACTGTCAAATTTTCGCAATTGAATATGAACCTTACACTTTTGAAATAAAGTTGAAAAACTATCAAAGAAATTTGACAGATCGGGGTAGCTTGATCTTGTTACTCGCCCATTGTCCAGGAATCCCCTTGAATAATAGGTATAAATTAATGATTATATCTCACCAATGCTTTTGTAAATTATGTTGTCTACAAAAAAAACCGGCACAGAGCGAGTCGGACTCGCGCACGAAGGGTTCCGTACCATTATCTATAAAAACGGCAAAAAAATCACGTTTGTTGTATGGGAGCCCCCCTTAAATATTAGGTCTTTACCTATGAAATTGCCGTTTTGCAGTACTGGCCATTTCAAATCAAAATAATTTTTGTTTGGGTAAGAATTCTAATTTCAAATTAATTTTATTTTAAAAACATGGATTTTTTTTTCCAAAAGTAGTCATTTGTTTATTGATTAGTGTTACATTTTCATCGCATTTCAATCTTTTTCGTCATCATGGATACGTTAAAAATTCGAGTAATTATGGAATATGAGTACCGTCGTGGCAGCAACGCGGCACAAGCGGCACGCAACATCAACGACGTTTACGGAGCTAACACTACAAACCAACGCACCACCTGTTATTGGTTTGCTCGCTTCCGTTCTGGAAATTTCGACCTGAAAAATGAACCTCGCGGTCGTCCGAAGACTTTGGTCGACAATGACGAATTAAAGGCGATTGTGGAAGCTGATGATACACAATCTACGGCTGAATTAACAGCAGCTTTCGACGTTAGCGTCAAAACAATATTGGTCCATTTGCGTCAAATTGGCAAGGTAAAAAAGCTTGACAAATGGGTGCCCCACGAACTCAATGATCGTCAGCGCGAAGTACGCGTCGAGACGTGCCTTGCACTGCTCAACAGACACACAAATGAAGGAATTTTGAACCGCATTGTTACCTGCGATGAAAAATGGATTCTGTTTGATAACCGCAAGCGCTCAGCAAGTTGGTTGGATCCTGGTTCAGCACCTAAACAATGCCCTAAACGAAAACTTACCCCTAGAAAAGTGATGGTCACTGTTTGGTGGTCTAGCGCCGGTGTGATTCATCACAGCTTCTTACCAAACGGGGTGAGCATTACTGCAGATGTGTACTGTGAAGAACTGAACACAATGATGGAGAAGCTGGCACATCTCCAACCAGCATTGGTCAATCGCTCGTCTCCGCTGCTCCTGCACGACAACGCGCGACCTCATACTGCACAGCAGACGGTCTCCAAGTTGCAAGAACTGGGGTTGGAAGCTCTCCGTCATCCGCCCTACTCACCAGACCTTGCGCCTACAGACTACTACTTTTTCCAGAATTTGGATAACTTCTTGGCGGGAAAAAAATTCAATACCCGAGAGGCAGTACAAAATGCCTTTGAAGAATTTGTTGCCTCCCGTCCAGCTGATTTCTTTAAGAAGGGCATCAATAAACTGCCACTGCGATGGCAAAGATGCATTGATTGCATGGGTGATTACTTCGATTAATACAAATAAAAAATACATGAAAAAAATTCGTTTAAATTTTTTCATACAAAACGGCAATTTCATAGGTAAAGACCTATTATTTGTTTTATTTTAATTTAATTATTTATTTTTAAAGTGATTAAGTATCTAACTAAATAGGTATTCTGTGAATATTTCAAGCGTCTATCTGTTGCCGTTACCAATATCGAGCAAAACCGAGCTAAAAAATCACGTTTGTTGTATGGGAGCCCCCTTAAATATTTATTAAAAATTCTGTTTTTATGTACATTTGATGTTATAGCGGCAACAGGGGGCCGATTCTACTAATTTGCAACGTTACACGTTAAATTGTGTTTCCACAACAGTTCGATTTCGATCGCCGTTCGATAGTTATATAAAAAGTCATTCTACTATTTTATAAGCAAAATGGAAACTAAACTTAAAACGAATTGCAACTGAACTGTAGCGGGAACACAGCGGGTAACCCGCGTTACCAACATGCCAAAATAATATGTTTTAAAAATACCGCAAAGAAAAAAGTTGAATCTAAAAATGTTACTAAACACGAATATGTGGCACTAAAAGTATTTTCTATAATTAAAAGACATAATGATCATAATTTTATCATTAACTTTGTCCTATAGTAAACGTCACGCTCATGTTCGATTTTGTTAGTAGAATAGGTTTTGACATTGTTTCAATCGATCGTTGGCGTAACTAAAACGTAACCGCAGCTGTGTCGCAGCTGGACCGTTGTTCATTTTAGTAGAATGCGAAAACGCTTAAAAGTGGTGATTCGGTTGCGGTTCTATTGCGTTTTTTTAACAAATTTGTTAGTAGAATCGGCCCCCAGAAATACATCATCTGTAAAAGTTTCAACTGTCTAACTATCACGGTTCATGAGATACAGCCTGGTGACAGACAGATAGACAGACAGACCCCTTTACCCTTTGGGTACGGAACCCTAAAAAAGAGCAAGAGGTCCTGGCTTCGATTCCCATCCCGGGCAAAGTGTTATTGGGTTTTCTTGTTTACAATTTCTCTGTAGCTCAGCCCGCAGTCTGCATTTGTACATGGTTGATGGCAATAGTGCTCCAACTATATCGACGACCCTGGTTATTTATCTCTTACGGTGACTGTACCTACATGAAATTTAAATATCATGTAATTCACTATGACCACTTAACGATTCCTTACTTCGAAACCACGTCAATTCCTTAGATCACAAACGTCATCAAGGCCCCAATTCTATATGGTTATAATGATTCCCCGCGGAATCTTACTACGTTCCAACTACGTCAATATCTTGTTTTTTAGAAACCAATGTAACGGTAAGAAATCGATATGTCATATATTCTGTATGTTCCAAGACAATTTGTCGTTATTGTTAATATGATACTGGCAGATGTCGATTGTGATTGACGTGATTTCGCGTTAGTGAATTCAGGCACTGCTAATAAATATCGACAAATTGTCTTGAAACATACAGATTATGACATTTCGATTCCTTACCGTTACATTAATTTCTAAAAAACACGATATTGACGTATAGTTTGAATGTAGTAAGATTCCGCGGGGAATCATTATAACCATACAGAATTGGGGCCCTGATTATACTGCGGTAGTTTCACATATCGAGTAGTTTCTACCATAGTTTAATAAATAAATACAAGGCAAGTTCTCCTTCAATATCCCATTGGTAAAATATTCACACATTGTAATTGCCACCGTACCCGGATTTCAGAAATACCAGGCTGTATACATATTTCAGTGCCTTTGTAATTATGTATTAGAAAGTAGCGTGTAAGGAAACTACCCCCACTTTATGAAAATACTAGGATTTTATGTGTTTTAGTTTATGATACCGTTTCTATGATTTATTTTTATTGTTGTGTGATAAAATTGGATAGGTACGATCCTTTTCGGTAATAAAAAACTTTTAAACTAGCTTTCGCCAGCGGCTTCGTCCGCTTTAAGGTCGAAAATTATCCCACAGGAACGTACTACCGGGATAAAAAGTATCCTTTGTGTTAATCCTGGTATTAACTATCTGTGTGCCAAATGTCATACAAATCTAAACATACAAACTCTCACATTTATAATAATTATAGTAGGATTCTGTTATTTTCATCACTGCTATTGACTCTGCTATTTGTAACTAAGGACCAAAATTTTTTTTTTCTAATCTGTGTGTTATTCACTTTATTTGAACATGGATACCATTGTGCCAGAAGATCTCACGTATTTAAACCACAGATTACATATCCTTTATAACACCTGAACACTCATCGATAGAAAAGAGGACCAAGACAGGAAACAAAAAGAATAGCTCTGAATAGCTCACGCATAGTGACGGCGCGGCTCACATTAATCGCCGCCTCACACTAGGTGCGCCCTAAGCGCGGGCAGGCATTCCACGCTCATCTCAACCCCCCATTTTTCGCCACAATACCTAGCAATACATTCCGTGACTTGGCAGAACCCGATGTCGAGATATTTGGCCCCCATCGCGCGATCAATACGTGCGCACAGCGCCATCTAACAGCCATCGCGCATCCAAATTGCAGTTTAATAGTTCATTAGATCCGGCAAAAATGGCGGGGACACGACATTTTAAATTCGGAACGCGGTATCGATTCGCGGGAGCGCCATTATGGAGTTCAGGTTATAAAATTTTAAGTTAAATCTTTTTTTAGCAGTCAGACGTTGGCTGAAAGCCGGTTCGATTCCGGGTGGACTGAATACTGAGTTGGTATTTTAGTCAAGTCAAGATACCGCAGTTACTTGATAATGGTGATCAAAAATTCAGAACAAATTCCTACTTAATGTCGGTACATAGTCAGATTTCTTAATGATTATTAAATGTTAAGGAAAGTCGGTAGTTTTTAATATAGTTATCGCTGTTGATTATTTATTCACATTGTTTTTATGAAAACTATTACCTAGCGCCTAGCGGTAATGTTTCTTATTCCGAAAATTACCACTATAAAATCCTCCTATGTATTTTAAAACCTTATGAAAATTGGTGTTCCACGAAACGTTGGACCGAGGGAAGGAAAATTATTTTTTTAATTTTCCAAGAACGTGCACAGCCTATATGCAGAACTGCTTTGCAGTCTCCATTTATAGTCTGTGGTGGTTTCGCGCCTCCCGCCTCCTCCCGCCCGACCGTTGTAATGAATGAATCATTCGAATTCAATTGATCACGTCGTTAATTCGTAATACTAATCAAACAGATTACCGTTTATTTGTTTACTTGGAACACGTGAAGATTTTAAATGGTTTAATTGTGTTAATCACGTAATTTGTCGATGTGCAAAAGTACTTCGTGAAGGCTGATTGATTGGTACCTACTTTGATTTATTTATGAAAGTGCCATTACCTTGGTACACACATCTGCAGTTTCCCGCGTAATTTAAAAGTCGAATGTTATAAATGAATTATTGTCAATTGCCGCGTGTTTCAGGGGGAGTTTTATTAAAGTTTTATATTGGTGCATGCTATTTTATATGCAGGCTGCATGCTACGAACACACAAGAAGGACGATTTATTTATTCGTTTCTTTGAAATCAAAACTAGTTACTGGTTTGTGGCGTCAACTTGTGCCATGATGAAGGACCAAAAATTTTTAAACGCAAACCAATCTGATGCGCTTGAGTCTCCAAAAATTGCATATATTTGTAACTTGAACAATGTTATGTCTTTTGGCTGATGGCCAGGGTGCACCGAGAGGAAATTTTCTACCGTCTCTAGCAGTGCCTCATTTTTTGTACTCCATAGTCACTTATTTTACCCTAAGCGTCACATTTCAGTGTGACTCACGTATCCACAGCTGTGAAAAAAAAATCAAATATAAACACATTTTTACTATTCTTCACGTATCGACAGCTTTCATGTAACTATTCCTCGCATATCCACCATAGGTTCGGTTCAGAATCTGTAGAATAATTCCTCGGTATATCGCGATAAAAGTACACCGAGACTGTTAAGGCGAGGAAGTTTGACCGTTTTGGGCTAAAGAGAAAACAAAAAGTCAGACTGAAGATTATGGACACTGTTTGTCTCTACAAACTCTAGCTAACTCAGTTAAGACATATTAATAACGATGGCGATCCAAATAACACGTGGTGAGGTCTTAAAGCAGCCCTGTCTACGGCTGCAAATGGAGCTCTTGGAGTGGTAAGATGACCAAAGCGTAATAAGTGGTTTGTAAGTAACTTTACTAACAAACATGAGGCACATTGAATACTACAGCAGAAATACACTCGTAGACTTACAGAGGACTACAAAGACGTCAAAAGAAAAGAGAAACACTTCCTTAAGACTAAGATAAAGTTGCATGAAGAGCTGAAGAGCAGCATGTGAAAAAGTAGACAGCGAAATTAAAACATGAACGAAAGGAAAGTAAACCCAAGACTACAACCAAACTCGCAAAAGGGTTTGTTACTTACCGACATCATTGACGTCATTAAGATGGGTAGAGTACTTTGAAGAGCTGCTCAGTGAATCAATGACTGCCAAGTCATCCCCTATCGCTGAGCTTCAACAAACAGAAGAACAAGATGATAATACTGATGTTCTAAAGCCCACTGAAGAAGACACTGAATCCTAAATACTTCCTACTAATATCGTACTTAATTAATATTATAAATGTGAAAGTTTGGATGTTTGTTACTCAATTACACAAAAACGGCTGAACGGATTTGACTGAAAATTGGGACACATAGAGTTTATAACCTGGATTTACACATAGGGTAATTTTTATTCCGATAGTACAGTGCGTTCCTGTGGGATGATTCCTGACCTTCACGCGGGCCAAGTTTCTGGTAAAAGCTAGTTATTTAATCAAAATCTTAAAAACATAAAGGCTTCAGGCTAGGACAATCCAGGGTGAACATATAAAATTGCTGGGGCTCGTTTCGAGAGCGAGTTCGACAAGCTATACAGATCTGGAACGGAATATCCATGCTGGACGAGTGGAACACGGCTGTCATAGTTTCCCTTGCGTTTAATAAGAAGGGTAAAATGTGTGCCAAAACTATATGGGCATTTCTCTATTGAACTCTGGTGTTTGCGAACAAGCTCGTCAACAAAAAATCGAATGTCGAATCCTGAATAGGAGAATATCACCAAAAGACCAAATTTTCTCTCTGAGGCAAATTCTTGAACATATCTTTTTAGCATGACGATAGCAATCAATTTACAGTCAGCCCAAACTGTGGCTACAAGCTTGACACTTTCAGAATTGTCTATCAATTCCCGTTGCTTGCAGATAACAGCAGGCTTAGCACGAGAACCGTATACAAGCGCTTTTTCGTCGAAAGAACAGACAAAAATTACGTTTCCGTATTATAGACAGTTGACAGTTTTTCACCGAGAAATGTAGACAAGCGATTTCTATTCTACAGTAGAGTAGAAATAGACAGCGTCATGCTAAGCCTGCTGGACGCGATATTAAGTGCCCGACTTTTTGTGGCCAACTGGCTATTGATTATAATGTGAGCACACATACGCAAGAACAGTGGTGGCCCAGGGGTCTTCGGTGGCAAAAATAAAAAGTTTGTATAGTATTTAAATTTGTTTGGACCAAAATTCAGCAACGGCAATACCGTTAGCCGATGCAGCCATTAGGTCCTCACGTGTGCACGTAATAGAGCATGTGGTGCAAGATGGGAGGTGAGCCATTGTCTGTGGAGAGACGCCGCTCACACACCGGAGATCTGAGCCGTCCGTGAATCCCCATTTGTAGAGGTTGTCCTTGCTGCGACCTATTTGGGTTCGAAGTCTACTAAAGGTTTTCGAAGTAGGATACAGTAACTTGTGGCCAGATGGGAGGCTCTCTGATGGTACAATGAAGAAATCAGGAGGCTTAAGTAATTCTTGCCAAAGATCGCGTCTTCTTGTGAAGGGGTTGCCATCGGCTGGACTCACGCACCCAAAAACTTTTTTGGGGCTTTTAAACCTCTGTGGCACTGGACTAGAGTTGTGCATTGGGTGGCGTGGATCCAGTGGCGTAACTACAGGGTGGCAAGTCGGCAAAATGCCACGGGCCCCCAGCCGGAAGGGGCCCCCGGTCAGAGGAGAATCCCAACTCCCAACATTTTGTATTAAACTCTTTCAAGTAAAAGTGTATAAATAAGTCTTATAAAATAAAAAACACTCTTATTGTTGGTTCTGCTTCTTTATATTGGGGGTTTTATATTGGGGGGGGGGGGTTTGGGGGGGCTTGGGGGGCATCCGATGAATTTGCCACGGGCCTCAAACGGTATAGGTACGCCACTGCGCGGCTGCGTGGATCGTCCTGCAGCTTCGCCATCTCGATGGCGCATGGCGCCCTATGAGCTGCAGGCATTTTACTTTGTGTAAAATATTTCACCAGCACTGCTCTCAAAACGATGAAGGAAAACGTCGTATGGAAACCGGCGTTTCCTAGAACCAAAAATTCGAAGACAAATGTCACATTTACTAATCCGCATTGGGCCAACGTGATGGATCATGGCCCACTCCCTGAGGAGGCCTGTGTCCCAGCAGTGGAAACAATTTAGGTTGATTATGATGACCTATTTACCATTTTTGTTTCTTTTTTTTTTCAATCCTTAATAATACACATCGCTGTCTACACAAGCCCTGCATCCACTAGCATTCATTGTATTCCCAAAATTATAACCTAATCACAAGTACCTACCATAACAAAAAGTTTATTCACTTTCAATGGCGATCAGCTGACTGCTTACATATAAATCGACATAATAGCATTATATATAAACAGTAGGTATGTATTGTATACATAGGTATGTTCGCGTTCAGTCGGGATTTCCTCGTCGTCCGAGACATGATAGCGAGCGCTTTCAGCGGATACAGCGCTTTTTATTGTAATTCTATTGTTTTTTAGCGAGGTTTTCTTCGTGTAATTTTCTTTGCGCCAAAATTAGATGAGAGTAATGACATTTTTCCTTGGTGATTTTTTTTGCTGTTTTGTTTTGCAGCGTGTATCGTTTTTTTCTTTGGTTTTTAATAGATTTTTCAAAACTTTTCTTAAGAAGCAATAAGATTATACGTTGCTGACATTTTTTTTAAAGACACCGTCCTAATCTTTTCGTCAAAATAATAATAGCCTTTAATCAAAGCGTTTGAAGAAAAATACACATACTTACTTAAAGAAATTAAATGGCACCACTAAAATCATAAAATATGTAAACAAGTAAGTATTTAATAGGCTTTGCTTTTGTCACCCGACTCTCAATTTCCAAAACGAGTTTACAACGCCATCCTACCGCAGTTGCTAAGACAATACGTTCTAAAACCATACTTTGTTTCCACCGAGCGCGGCCGAGTGAGTAATGTTTACAAAAAAATGATAAACAAAAAGGTCAATGTACATGCGTTGCAAGTAAGCGGCTGCAGCGCTGAGCGGCGCGCTCAATCACAGCTGAGCCAGCAGGTCGGACACCTGACGTCGGCAGCCCCGCCCCCCGTCCGCCCGCGCCCCCCTGCCATCAGCTGTTAATGTATCCCCTCCCCTCGCCACACCGCACCAGCCTTTCCCCTTCGTTTGTGTAATGCGAGGAGCGTCGGCTATCAACGACACGCACCGACATTATATTTTTATGAGTATTGTTCTTATTTATTTCTGTACCAAGTTTTTGATGTTCAGTGTTATGCTTGGAATTTCATAATGGCTGAATATAAAGGTTATAATATCCACGGCATCATTTTGAACAAAATACAACGTGACTATCTAGTTATTAGCCAGCATGAAAATACAACAAATTAATGCTAAGCACTTCCACTTCAATGAATAATTAACAAATGCTAACCACAGTGATTCCGACTAGTTATGGATTCTATTTGAGGCCACAGAGAACAACAAAAATGCCAACTTTTAATAATATATATCGCACATTATGCCTGCCAAATGAATAATTTATCGCAGTGTGTCGATTCGGGGCTCGCATCCCCGGGGTTCGCGGGGTGCCCCTCTCGGGGGCGCGCGGCGGGAGGGGCGCGCCGGCCGTCAGTCGGCGCCGAGCGGCCGAGCGAGCGCCATGTCCGCGTGTGCGCCGCGCGCCTGCTGCCGGCCGCGCGCCCCGCCGACGTTACTCGACATCACAGCGAAAATAGTCGCCGCCGCGATCCCGTTCCAACGCATCGAGGAGCGCTATGAACGTATCCCGGAGCCGGTGCAGCGCCGCGTCGTGTACTGGTCGTTCCCGCGGGATGAGCGGGACATCTGCATGTACTCGTCGCTGGCGCGGGCGCCGCCCGACGACCACCGCAACATCGCCTTCTGCCGCGGCCTGAAGCTGCTGGAGGCTGGTTGCGTGGAGAACGTGCTACAAGTCGGTGAGTGTCTGCCCCGACGCGCCTGCGCCTGTTTACTAATATGCGCCTCGCCCACCCGCGCCGTATAAATAAAAACCTCGACGTGTGCGATCGATAGCTGTTCCTCTCGGGAATTATTCATGCGTCGGCTCGTAAAAGTTTCAGGAGATTAGGGCCTGTCGGGGACAGTGATGGTGACCCCACAACCTCCGCTCATCACAGAGGTCGGCCGGTCGCGCCGCTCACTACCCGTGTGACGCAACTAATAGGCTTATCTCGTTGCGATATCGATAACCCGGTAGTTGCATTGACGTTTAATCGATCCAAAGTTAAACATATTCACGATTTTCCAGCGGACACTGGCACAGGCCCGATAATGTCTCCCTGAGGCACGCCGGGCTTCCGATAGGAAATCAGAGCACCCGTAATTAATTGGGACTCATTACTATGCATCGATTCCGTTCCGCATCCATAATCCATAAGCCACTTCAATGGCTTTATTTTCCTCCTCACAATCTCGAAATAAAATCGTGTGGTACAAATGGTACAATTAATCGAACGCCTAATTAAGATCGACTTTCGAAACTATACAGATGTATCGTGAAATTCGGCTGAGATTTACATAACTGGAAGTCCCGTTACATAGGGAATTACTCAACCGGATCGGCGTGGTGTCCGCGGCATCGGTGTCGCGGCCGCGAGACGCGCTCGCCTCCGATGGCATTAATCCATGCAGACGTCGTTTGTTACTGTCGCCGCTCTGAATAACGGACGCGAATAAACAATATTAATTGCCTGTTTTTATTTTTATAGGGTCAGACCCGGTTTTATTGTGCTCGGTCGTGGGAGGACGGGCGTTACATATTCATTTGTGCTTATCTGCCATCAGAACGGCGATTACTGGTCATTTTGGGCCGTTTCGGGTCGCACTGCGGTCGCATACGCCACATTTGGTGGGGCCGCGTCGTTCATAATGCTGTCACGTCTCAGGAGAACTTCAGACGCATTCATGTTATAAAAGATATGGAGCATAAACACGAATTCATAGTTGAATCATGTCCGCAGTACGATTTTAGGCACTGGCTTACGTCCAACTTTAGGGCGGTGGAAGAGCCGCCTCGGCGAGATAGCGTTTCCGATATGAATCGTGTACTTATGTTACAGATAAACGCGTTAGTGGTCGGCGGCATGCTCCTCGTGTCCAAAGTGATATAAGTTCCCACACCCATATCATCTGAGTCACACAATCTACGATCAGGAGGAACCGCCCACTTGAAGTAAAAACAGGCTGAAATATGTTCCGAGAATTTAGTGGTAGCTAACAAAGTTTAGGAAGGATAAAATTGTCTGCTATGTAAATTTGTAGGTCAGACGAGGTCTGGGCGATAGAAAAAGGAGCTCTGTTGAAATTCCTATTGAAAGAAACTCGATTTCTATGATGTCTCCTGCTCGTCCAATCTGCATTGGAACTTTTAATGGAGTATGAATAACTTATGGACGCTTTTAAATTTTTAATGCATGCATATCGAGTTCCATCGGTGACAGCGTACAGGCAGCACGAAATGTCATGTGAAGGAAAAAATATCTGGTTGGCACCATTCGAACTCACCAAACGAGAATAGCCAGATTCGTGTGTATGAATAAAAGAACGCTGCGCCCTCAAGGTACATGCAAATGATCGAAAATGAACCCCACGTTTTAAATGTATTGGAGTCGCATGTACATATTTAATTGTCATGCAAAAATAAACGAGCGCACCCGGCAGAGCTCTGTAAATATTTTAATTCAATGTTAATAACTTCATATCAATTCAGTTCGGACGAATCTCGGTGCGCTCCAACCGGTTTCCTGGCTGATCAAGAGCACGGCTGTAGGGGTGTATTTGATTAAACCATCGATACCACTCTTTGTTTGGATTTCATTTCACATAAAACGAACCGCAGCACGTTTCTAACACTGCAGTTCATTTATAATTAGTAATTCCAAGGAAAAAGCATTTTCCGTACTGTGTCGACAGCGATCGTAGATTATTCAATAGAATCGATTTTCATTGGCTAGCTTAATGGATGCATACATTTTTAAGTGCTACATCAATATTCTTCCCATTAAATTTTATATTGCTTTTCTGTGATACAATTCACACGGCATTACTTAGGGTGGTTGTCGTCTGTCACGGTCTGGAACTGTGAGCAGTGGTGGGCCAGTGATAACGGCGCGGCCGTTATTTGAACCCAGATCGGCCCTTTACTTTGTGTAGATTATTTCAACACCACTGCTGTCAAAACGGGGAAGGAAAAAATCGTGAGGAAACCAGCATGTCCTAGAACCAAAAATTCGAAGACATGTGATATCTACCCATCCGCAATGGGGTCACGTGGTGGATTACGAACGGCCTCTCATAGCCCTTTCGCATAGCGGAGGCCTGCGTCCCAGCTCTGGGAACATTATAGACTAATCTACGCACTGGAAAATGTGACTCAGAAAAGAAATAACGTAGCATGTCGGTCGCACGCAGCCACAGTCATGAAGATTCATCTTCGGAACTATACAGATTTCTACCGAAATTGCCACATACATCACAAACAAAATATGAAATACTGCAAACAAATATTTTTACAGTCTGTAAGCAATCACTCTTGCGCGTTCGACTGACAAACGTGAGGCATCCATCATACCAAAAAAGATACATGATACATATTCAAATTGCGAATTTGAACAGAATGTAGATAAAGGTATAATTAAAACAATTTTAACACAAAGTCTGAATAACTACATACAAAGTAAAGATGATACGAATATTTCCGTCCACATGTCGGTCTCACGGCGTTTCGTCACCAATTTAAGAGTTCACGGCGTGACTGCAGTTCGGAGAAGGACTGTAACGTCGCCATTATTCATAAGTTGATCGTATGATATCCATTCTTGTATATAACAAGTTTGGAGCTTAACGTCTGCGGTTTTTGTCGGATCCTTTTAGATTTTTTGGCCACATTTCTTGTAATATGACCAGTTTTATTTGTGACCTTTCAGTTTTCCTTCGTTGAAAGTCACGAACGAGTTGAGACGATTGGTCGGTAAGGAAAAAGGGTGTTTCGATAGTTACAGGATACGTGGGTGGCTGACTAACAATCGGTCACAACTAGAACACATAGTCATTGATTTAACTCATTATCGTCATCAGATGTAGCGGAAACAGGAAAATCCTACATGTTTTATCTCGGTTTTCGTAAATGACCAGAACGGTACGCGACCGGTTAATTAATCCGTACTGAAAGTTAGTAAATTCTTTAAATATAAATATTAGCAAGTAGGATGCAAAGACATGAGGGTACAGAAATACATTTAAACTTGTCATTTTCGTCATCATTTAGCCGAAAGACGTTCGTTCACTGTTGAAAATACCTATATTAAAAATTCTGAATCAATTTATTTTTTAATTACTTTTTTTGTCAATTTAAACTAAGCAGACAATCCGCATGACTGTTTATATTGGGACCCCATTGTCGCAATTGGAAAGTATTTTACATTATAACGTTCAAGCATCATTTTAATAATATATTTGCCTTCGGTATCTGCGAAAGAGAATGCTGGACACTCCTAAATGGAGGTTAAATAATGAATAGCTATATGAAAGCTTTTGATTTAGATTTATTTCCTTGTAATAAATCGAAGACGAAATGCCTTAAATCGTCTATGCATCAGAAAAACCGTGGAGACCCAACTCCTTTCGACATAGTCCATTTTGCTGAAATTCTTGACAATCATTAAAGCCCAAACTTGGTTGTGATTGTTATTCATTAGGAGCTTGTCTCCAGTATGCCCAAGTAATTCAGTTTTATGATCTTCTTTCTAACCAAATTATTTCAGCAAGTATTTCTTCTTCTACTGACCCCGACTTTTATCTCCAACATGTTCAAAATGGCTTAATCACACAGCCAGGAAAGAATATATGCACACTTCCTACACTATTTAAATATATTACACACATTGTTTGTACTACAATGGTTTTTACAAAACCATCAAAATGGAATATGTCATTGTAATTACTTCTTATCGTAGTTTAAATAACCATAATCGTGATGTGTGTAATTGTAAAACAATCTGTGTGCTATTATGTCTGGTAATAATCTCATGTTCGTCCGCGGGCGTAATTGCTTTAGAATGAGAATAGAAATATTTTTGGTGACACACTGTTGTATAATTGCGTTGAGAATTAGCTTTAGTCAGAGTAGAAATAAGCTCCAGACTACTGTAAAAGCTAAAAGCTTTTCAAAGGTACGAAAAACTTGGATAGTGTCACCACGATTTGGTCGACTTCCCTTTCTCGCAAAGCAATGGATTGAAAACGAAGATCAGACAAGAAGAATGACAAGAAGCGAAAAGTTCTACAGAATTCAACGTATAAGCCAAGCATTTAGATTTAAGAGACAACGAGGCTATTGATGTTTGGCTAGCCTCGGTTTCCCTTCGCATTATTTGCAATACTACAATGACTCACTCTACTAAACCATATCCGTTAGTATTTCAACAAGTAAAGCATCTATTCACGTACACACCATCACATCCGTAAAAAACCACCAACCACATGTCAGTACAATCGCGATTCATAGCAACAAAGAAATTACAGAGCAAACTGACAAACAGACAAACTCAATGCTCCTCTGTCCAATAACAGTGTTTCATAGTATCCACACAAGAACAGTTCTGTCGCGCGACCTCGCACCGAAAACTAAAATATTACGCCCCCCCATATGCTCTACTTCACCCCCTGTAACACCTATATTAATAAGCAATGGGAAAGACGAGGTAGATCTCGAAATACTGGTCGAGCTCACAAAGACCTGCTTGTGAGTACCAAAAGCACCTCCGCATTTTAGAATCCAATTGCAAGTTTACGCGTGCAATTCGGGGGGTCCTTAATGTTCAGGGAATAGAGGATCTTTTGCAATGAAGAGAGACATTGTTGGTGAACACATATAGTGAATCTTTGAAGGCAAACAAGCTTGTGAAGAGTATTGAATGCTTGATTTGATGGTGTAAAGATAAACTTGCGAGTACCTGAGAAATTTGGTACTGTTGGGAAGTTTCATCTAATTCGTTACCGAACTATGTGTTTCGTTCGAACTTGTTGAGAATTGAATTCCATGCAACAATGTGTTTTGTAAATATGCGATATTACTTTTCCAGTTTATTTGCTTTGGTTATTACCGCGTATGTTAACGTGTCGATATAATCTAGAACAGAATTGGCTTTGTGATACGGCAGCGTTCACGCAAATACTGGTTTGAATTGTTCCATCGATATCCATCGATGTGGACATAATCAATTAGATGTTAACGAGTAATGGATTTATGACGTTGGTAATGAATGATGGAGCACTCAATAGCTATTACAGGCTTCGGCTGACTACAACGCTGTAGCTGTAGTACTTGTCGATTCTTCACAGATTGTAAAAACGCAGGTCGTTAAATCACATACAAAAGTTAATTAAAGAAAGATTTGCTGGACGAAGAGCATAGAAGTAAACCGAAAAATATTCGACGATGTCTTGATTGACTACAACTCAGGCAATGCTTCCATTTTAAATCCAATGATTTTCTAATCACTCAAACTCATAAGGGTTATAATCTAAGACCCAATGTTAATGTTGATACTGCATAAAATTCCGAATGCAAATCCAAGGTCTAACCAGATCCATATTAATGCAGAAACAATTACATGATGACTAAACTAAATAAGTAAATATGATTCAATATCAAAACGTGGGAACTACTAGTACCTACCTATACATCGGGTGTTAATTGATATAGAGTTCAGGGTCAAATATAGTCAATTGCAAAGCTTTTGACCTTCGCGATCAATTGGGCTCAAATTGCTTCTTTATACGAATAGCTATAGTTTCTGAATTGTGATCGATTATCTTGGCTGAGAAAAGTAATGGGTAGGCAAGTGTGAGATATTTATATTGATGCCCGCGACTTGTCGTGCGATTTTTTTTTCGATAACGATTAATCGTGTCTATTATCTAATGTGTGTTAGTTTTTATGTTATAAACAAGTTTAACCAGTTCTAAATAAGCAAGAGCCTAAAAAGTAGACAGAAGAAGGGAATGAGGGCATTGATGAGACTCAAAGAACATAATATATGTATATCTCAAATTCTATCATATGCGGAACTTGCTTGCACAGTTTTCCAAACAAGTTTCAATATTATGCGTGTTAAAAAAAATATTTAGGCCGTATACTGAAGTCAGTTCTTTGAGCAACATTCACATAAATTTTGAGACTCAGCTGCATTAAAATTGAGTGTCTTCAATAATCGTAAAGCAGCTAAATCGATGGGTAATCAACGACCCAGTTCTAACACATCGACATATAAACTGATTTCGACAACCGTCCGTATTCTGATGAGTGTTCGGACACTCGGATGACATAGGTACCTACCGTGGCGACTACTATTGACTCACTTCCATGTATATTTTGTATTAATGTAATAAACAGTTGTACAATTTACATATGTACAATGATTTATATGAGCTCATTGTTTGCAATCAAGATTACGTATCCTTTTGATTATTTGTTGCAGCTTCTTGGATTGTAGGAACTGGAGGTTGTAAACTTGTCAAATCTGTTCCTCAAAAGACCATAAGACACTAATCTGCATGGTCTCACATGATCGGACCAAGATTATATCGTCTTAGAGGTATTCAGATGTCGACTCCATTTAGCATTTTTTTTATGACCTGTACCTAAATGTGATTTCGAAATCCTATTTATAGAATACACAATTTCATTTCTTTCAATATGAGTTGTTGATAAATCAAAGCCAGTGTATCATTAGGACTTTGTGTCATTGCATGATTATTAATGAATAAAATTTTTAGTGAAATTCATTTCACCTATTAATCGACGGAACAAAGAACTGTCAAGCAGAATCGTTAGGGATGTCTACGTTTTGATTTGCAAAAGGCCGAAGAAGAAAAAAGAATGTATAAATTTATATTCTCGGGGATCACATCAAACATCACCTGTTGAAGCATTTTCCTTTAAAATTTTAGAAGGGGACTACCATAATTTGTATTCGTACCGTACCATGATCTGCCTAGCCTTTTGCCAAATATGTTGGGGTCGGCTTCCAGTCTAACCATTGCAGCTGAATACCAGTATATCTATATCTATATAATTATACAAGGTGTAACAGAATAAACGCAAAATCTGAAAGTAGTTTGTTCCTAATTGGCTACCTACTGAATCGATTTCAGTAACTTTTAATATAAGTTTTTTATTTTTTATTATGTATTTTGCCATACCTACCACTGATTGAGCCAAAAAAAATCAATCTTATCTTGCAAGAAATAAGACTCAATTTTAAATGCATAAAGTAATGCTTGGGTGGACACGTTTTTCTTAATAATATCAGCAAGCTTTATAACAAAATAGTTTTGGTCATCGTATCAATACTCTAATTAGGGTGTATGAGGTCTTGCGTTAATTATGTTACTCGTATATAAAGAAAAAGAAAAGTCCTGACTGACTGACTGACTCATCAACGCCTAGCCCAAACCCTTGGACATAGAAAGCTGAAATTTTGCACAGAGGTTCTCTTTATAATGTAGACAAGGAATAAGGAAGAATTTTTCAAAATTCAACCCCTAAGGGAGTTAAATAGGGGATGAAAGTTCCGCGCGGGCGAAGCCGCTGGCAAAAACTAGTTTAATAGAAGGGCTTGTGGCTAAGTTATAATAGCCGCACGGTTCGATTGATCAAGTTAAGCTATACTTGTCGCGATTGGTCCATGGATGGGTGACCATATTCACATACCAACATTTAGCTGTTGGTCCCAGCTGTCATTTGCGGATACCTAGTCGTTACGGGTCGTCAAAGTCTGACAACCAGTCTTACCAAAGGATATCGTATTACCCAGTAACTTGGTTGTCGAGGTCAGAAAGGCAGTCGCTTTATTTTAATCCGTGCCATACCGAAAGAGTAAATATTACCATCATCAAATTCTCTGAAGCAATTTGCATGTTATTCGCGATGCAACAATGAGCATTTTATTATTTTGTAAATAAAACCGGGACAGGCATGACGCTACCAAGAAGACAGACAAAGAAAATGTTGCAACACATAATTATGTTCTTAAGAAACCATGTTTGTTTTACCGTTACGAAATCATGCTTTTCTTGTGTCTAGAGGAAAATTGCAATGAGGATATTATTTTGTTATTATACAGATAAGGGATAAGTCACAAAAGAAGCAGCGACCATAGCGTGATTCGTCATCTTGGTCTGTGTCTTGGACAAATATGGGATTGAGTAAAGATGATAAAAGGTGCTCTCAAAACGGCGAAAGAAAACTTCGTGTGGAAACAAAATGTTCGTGTTTCGTGGGAAAAAAAAGGTGGCATGTCCTAGAAGTAAACAAAATTCGAAGACATGTGATATCTACCAACCCGCACTGGGCCCACGTTGTACATAACTGCCCACTCCCTCTCGAAGAGAGGAGGCGTGTGTCCCAGCAGTGGGGAAATTTTAAGCTGATTATGATTATGCAGATAAGGGGGAAGAATGAACAGCGCCCATAGCGTGATTCGTCCTTGGACTTTGTCTTGGTATTGGGTTTTCAGTGGAAACCTTAACACTTTGGGACTAGTAAAAGATAATAAAACTTGCCTCAAACCAACCAACCTATGTCAGCACCAACTGGTGGGGTCCGCAAGGGCGGATGCCTGCCAGGGGTGCGGGTTGTTCGAAAGAGATACCGCGGCCCCTGGCACACAGGCAACTGAGGGAACACGGGTGGGTTTTAGTCAGTAAAAGTCTGACACGCCCTACTGCTCCATCCAGAGCGAGAGAAGTTGTTTGATGATTTCCCACCCAAGAAAAAAACCAAGCAACCTATTCGACTTATGAGTTATGAATGTTATGATTCACCTCCAAAATAGGAACCAAAACGAGGAAAACCGGCACGACATTAGAACAAAAGAGTAACTAGCTAATTCACCAAACAAGGCTTGCCAAATGAACTCAAAATAGTCCAATCTAAAAATAGGATCACATTAAATACTTTTATCACCACGCCCGGGTCAAATACAGTCAGGTCAGATCCAATTACCGCCACAAAGGGGCGAAAGGTGGGAGGTCGCGCAATTAGCTTCAATCAGACGCCAGGAAGACGGAATTAAGTTATTAGGGGGCAGGCTTTGGCAGTGACCCGGGGAAATGTGCGTATTGCTTGACATTTTACATTATAGGGTCCAATAATTGTAAGTTATTTGGTGTCGTGTTACGTAGTGATGAATCAGTTAGCATAGTCATCAAACGAGATAAGTAACTAGGGTCGTCGGATATAGTTGAAATTTAGTAAGTAACCGATGGATGTTTTCGAATAAATTAAAATAAAATTCATCATCATCATCATTTCAGCTGAAAGACGGCCACTGCTGGACATAGGCCTCCCCCAGGCTCCTCCACTTCGACCGGTCTTGTGCTTCCCACATGCAGCGGATTCCCGCGGCCTTCACAAGGTCATCGGTCCATCTTGTGGGAGGCCTTCCCACTCTGTTTTCCGGTACGCGGTCGCCACTCCAGAACCTTTCGGCCACGTCGGCCATCTGTTTTGCGAGTAATGTGCCCTGCCCACTGCCACTTAAGTTTGGCAATTCTTCGGGCTGTGTCGGTTGCCTTGGTTCTCCTGCGGATCTCTTCATTTCTGATTCGGAAACTCCGAGCATAACCCTCTCCATTACCCTTTGGGTGACCTTAAGCGTTCTGATAAGGCTCATTATGAGTGACCACGTTACTGTACCATAGGTCATCGCTGGCAACACACACTGGTCAAAGACTTTCGTCTTGAGACACTGCGGTATTTGGGACGAGAAGATGTTGCAAAGAGGTGGAGACCATGTATGAGGATATATCCAAAATAAAATTAATGGATAACAAATAGCTCATTTATCAACAAATTTATTCAAAAAAATCCATCGTATTCTAAGTATATTCGACGACCCGGATTACTTAAATCTCTTTTGGTGCTATACCCATGCTAACTGATTCTCTGTCTCTGCTCACTGATGTGGAAAATGCAGGCTTTTCATTTTGTGTTTTCATAGACACCATTTTGAAAAAGGCCATTAGCTCTGTATATTGGTTTCTCCCTCTCTATACACGAGACAGAAATAGCAAAGATATTTTTCTCAATGAATGCTATGCGCATGATAAATTATTTAAACAAACGAGTTTATTCTTAATCGATTTTATGTGAGCTCAATTAAATCTAGAGACAGATCATATCGATTTATGGAAAATCGATTAAGTATAACATTAAATTGTTATTCGCCGAACATTTATATTGTTCTGATTTTATAGTGTTGGCACGAAAATGGTATTAAATACAATAAATTGTTAATAATGGTTCAAGTCTGCTGATGTTCTAAATTAAAAATGCGCCTGATTTGGTATTTTTAAGCATCCAATCACGGAATCACCACCACAATATAAAAAAAAACCTCTAAAACGAGAACTTTGAATTCTATATAAAAAGATAAAATTTGGAACGAAGCAGAAACAGCATTTGGCTTTTCCTTAGTGATCGTAGATTCTATCCACATTTGAATTGATGTAAATCCAAAAGATTTTTATATGGATTCTTATATAAACACAAACAAAATGTTGGTCAAATAATGCAACCACAAAACAGAACAAATCATTGCAATTTGAAAACTCCTCGAACTTTTGAATCGGTCAATGGCGCGTTGTGTTCCACGCGCGCCTCAAAGAGATGTCAGCACCAACTGGTGGGGTCCGCAAGAGCCGATGCCTGCCAGGGGTGCGGGTTGTTCGAAAGAGATACCGCGGCCCCTGGCACACAGGCAACTGAGGGAACACGGGTGGGTTTTAATCAGTAAAAGTCTGACACGCCCTCCTGCTCCACCCAGAGCGGGAGAGTTGTTTGATGATTTCACAGCCAAAAAAAAATCGAAGTAAACGACTTTTAAATATCCATCATCATAATCAGCCTATAATGTTCCCACTGCTGGGACACAGCCCTGTGACATGGAGTGGGCCACAATCTTCCACGCAAGCCCACTGGGGATTGGTGGATGTCACATGTTATCGAATTTTTGTTTCTAAGACACACCGATTTTCTCACGATGTTTTCCTTCACCGTTTTGAGAGCAGTGGTGATGAAATTAAATATGTACACAAAATATGCCTGCCCGGGTTCTAAGTCACTCGTAAGTCGGGGCCGTTCCAATGGGCCACCACTGCTCGTCACAATAGACTCCAATATCCATCAAACTGTAGACAAGGAGGTTTTGTAATGTAGATGTGTATCATTTGTTATTGTCAATTATAATGATACGAGCTTGCTTGAAGGCTGGCTTGGCTTGTACATTATATATCGGCGAACATAAGCGGCTTGTGACAACGATTTACTTCGTGGGTCGCTGGCTGATGTTTGATCGTTTTTTGTTTGCTCTGAATTAAGATCTTGTTTCTATTGTCTGTTTGGGGTATTCGATTATGTCTCTTATGAGCATTACATAGGTGCTTACAGTTCACTCACTCTGCTTACAAATGCGACGACGTATGCATACTCGTATAACTCCTTTACAAGCCTACATGTATTTCTACGACATTAGAATGATCACTGCTAATCTTGGCTTTTGTAAGAGAAACCTCATCCGTCATCATCTTAATTAATTCATCCTCTTTCTTTCTTTCTTTTACTTATCATTCTGCAGTGTAGTTTTTATGTCAAGCATCTTGGTTCGCTGTCGCCCATTTCTTTCCTGCAAACTTCCATCTCTCTCAACATCGTATGCTCCGTTCTCCAGTTAAACTTGTTAAACGTCAACAATTTCTCATTTGTTGACAAACCTTTCACCTACTTTCAACGTACTCTAAAAACCAAAATAAGGTCGGTACACTTGAAAATCTAGCAATTTTATCTAGTTTCGCAACTCCGGTCACTATCGACCGATAGGCTCGCATGGTTGACCCAATATCCAATCTCAGATATCGTAAGTGTGTCAAAACATTTTGACAAGCACTACTAATGATGTTATATGTGCTATTTAATTTAGTTTGTGCTGATTGGCTGTTAGTACTGTCTATTGCAAAACAGATCCGAGCTTTGTAGTAGGTAGTAATAGTGGTATAAAACAGATAAATAGTGGACAGGTCCTGAGTGGACCTGTGATCTGTGTGGTTATTTCCACCAAGATTATGTCTAGACTTTAAAGAGTATGTTTCGGCCTTTCTTCTCAGAGTAGTCAGATAGGAAACGCCGACCTCATCTTGTTTTTGAAATATGTTTGACGTGTAAAAGTTTTCATACAAACCTAAGTAGGTAGGCCCTGACACTTTGGCATATTTTCTATACAAAAGCTGTCAAACTGAAATATTTATTCCTCAGATAAAAGTTATCTTACTATTGAAAGCTTAGAAATACAGAAATAAAATCATTCAGGTATCATTTAGCAAAATTCTAGGAGCCAGAGTAGATGGCGGAGGTGGTTCTTCGTAAACAGTTTTCTGAGTGTTTTTTGGTGTTTTAGTGCAACCTTTTAATCAAACCTGTATTGTTCTGCTGCTGCTGTATTGTGCTGCTGCTTGTTTCTACTATTCCTTGTGTGTTGCCTTCTACGGCCAGTCTCTTGTAAACGCATTTAAGTCATCACACCAGCGTTTCCTTGGTCTCCCCTTGGCGACGACTCTCTTCTGCTGGCACCCATTGTGTTGCGCCCCCTATCAAATAACGTCTCCCGCTCTGTGTGGAGCGGGAGGGCGTGTCAGACTTTTACTGACTAAAACCCACCCGTGTTCCCTCAGTTGCTTGTGTGCCAGAGGCCACAAGCAGGCATTGGCCCTAGCGCACCCCACCAGTTGGTGCTGACATCTCTTTTAGGCGGGCGTGGAACACAACGCGCCGTCAACCCGGGCTTGGTCCTGACCGGACAGCGAGCTACCCATTACTCCCGGGCGTTTCCTCCCGCTTTATCCGAAACAGGAACTTCCCGAAACAACCGTGTCCGGTAAGGACCTTCGTCAGGCGGAAGGAGAAAAAGCCGCGGCGCCCCTCAATCCACTCCTCAAAGAGGGGACTTATCGCCGCAATTGTGGCGTGCCCAGCACTGGGTTGCGACAATCGCACTTTCCATGTCGCCATGAGATGCCGCCGTAGCTCTGTCCGCTGTGCCGCGATTTCTTGCGGCAGCGGAGTTACGCCCCGGCGTTTTGCATACTCGCGCCACACCCACGTCCCCGCGAGGATCTTTGCCTCCAGATCCTATGGCGGCAATCTGGCAAGGAGGCCCGCCGCCTCACCGGAGAGCGTGCGGTATCCCCGGATCATCCGGATGGCCATGACCCTCGGTGATGATGGGATGGTCGGCGCCTCAATGAAGGCGCCCACACCGGTGCCCCGTAAAGGGCCATGGACCGCACGACACCCGCGTAGAGCCTCCGGCAGGAGGCGTTTGGACCCCCTAGAATGGGCAGGAGCCACTTCAGGTAGCCCCGACCCGCTCCAGCCTGGGAGCCAAGCGTCGGAAATACTACGCGAAGTTCCACCGGCTGTCGAGGACGAGTCTCAGGTACTTCATCATTGACTCGACGCCGATGTGAACCCCTCCTACCGTTATTTGGGAACCCGTTGGTGGCGCGTTCGTAGACCATGAAAACACATGGCCTCGGACTTGTGCAAGCTCGAGTCCCAATTGCTGGATCTTTTCGACGATTGTCGCAACCCCGTGTGTCATTAGTCCGGCCGCCGCCTGGTGCAACCTCACTTGCACCAGGACCAGCATGTCGTCAGCGTAGCAAAGCAAACTGACACCGCTAGGGAGGTCGGCGCGCCCCCTATACGGTCTTATAGAATTACCTTAGTCTACTACTGCTTTACTATTACTTATCTTGATACTACACAATTTGACTAGATAATTTGAAACAGATACCTTCCTACCGAGTCTCCACTCAACATAAAGTATACCTTCATCCATTTAAAACTGGAATCAAAGTCCTTCGCCCATGGAAACCGGAATCAAACATCCAATTCATTTGTCAGACAGAACATGAAAAACCTTGTTCGGCGAAACAATAAACAATTACTCCAACATTACGAACGCTTCGCAGTAGTTCTATCATCCTTAGGTCAGTGGTATCATTAACACTATCCAAAGGTCCCTTCTCACTAGATCCTTTGTGCTCTTCTATCATAACGTATAGTTTCTCTTTTGCGACTTAAACATATCGCGGAGGATTTTATAACGCACTGAATTTTCAACTCTCGGTGTTGAAGAGAGCATTGACAATCGAACAAAGTGCATCCCAGAGCGTCGAAGAAAACACTGTTCGATTTTCAACAGTTGAAATCCCGCCGCGATATTTATACGTCCGTGCCTAGTGGAGTTAACTGTTTTGTGTGTACATAAATAAATAAATAATAATTATAAAACATATTTTGTGATGAACTGCTATTAATTTTCGTTTGAAAGACTAGCGTAAAAAGACCATTTTGTAGTTCAGTAGTTGGAAGTATCAAACGTTTCATTAAATTCGAATCCTTTTTTGCTTTTGTTTGCTCACTGCATCGAGACAGTATTACTGTAGCTTATAGAAATTATTTAGTCACCTTTGCTACTTCTTCCTTTTATAAACAGACAGCTGTACTGCTGGGGAGTTTGTTGCGTCACTTCTTCTTCCCAGTTAAAGCACTAGGAAGTGGTGACGGGTGAGCGTTTTTGGGAGACTGTCTTATGTATTTTGACGTTCGAAAAGTGCTGATTCTCAGCCTAATTTGAATAAATGACTTTTGATTTTGATTGAAGAAAAGTCTGGGGAGTAACACATAATGACACACATGGAGGGCAGATGTGTACTTAAAATACATTTACATTATGCCAGTTATATTTACCATGTGCATAATCAGCCTATAATGTTCCCACTGCTGGGCACAGCACAGGTCTCCTCTCGGTAAGGGAGCCAGCTTAAATCCAAAGTAATAGAGGGGGCGAGTTTAGGGGATAGTGCTAAAAAAACAAGCTTTACACACAAATAGTAAAGTTGAACTAACGATGCAGAAGACAATTATATAAATTTAAATATAGCAGAGAGTAGAGGATTTCAAAAATCAATCACTAAACCTAATTATTTATTTAGACTTTAAAAGGTAGGAAAAAACAAAATTTAGTTTCAAGTGATATTCAGCCTCACCACTCTTAGTTAGGTATTTAGTTTTTTTTACCGATCCCAGAGAATTGACTCTGCGTTTATCTTCTGCCATATTATACCAAGACTATATAACTTCTTCTTCGTCGTATCGATGATTCCTTTCATTGGTTTTAAATACGCTTGAACCAGAATTTAGCCACTTCGACAGCTTTATCGTTGGTCTCGCACAGGTCTTCCATAGTGCAGGTGTTAGTACAAAAAGAGCACGAAAAAAGTTTGGCATAGTTTGTGATGCGGCTCCATAGTCGCACTGCGAGTATTCCCACCAGACCAAGTGGGACGTCAGTGACGGCAGCGGCTCAGCTGGCTTCTTAGTCAACTAAGAGATCTCCAGTTGTGCCATGGCAGTTGGTGGCCCGCTGGAAGCCATTCTGCAGGCTCAACATACTCAGCTGGAGGGGAGTGTTTGAGAAGACACTGTTCAAGACTACACAGAGTTGACTTTACACGAGCCTCATCTTAACAGTGGTCCTTTGTCTTCGAACTGCGACGGTGATCGTTACACATCAGTGTATCAGCACCTTTACCGTGGTCTTGTGCTCGGAACGGACCGGAAGCCAGTAGTTGAGAATAGCACTTTATTTAACTTTAGATTGTGTGATCGAGTACCTACCTACCCCATGATTACGTATTCAACGAGTTTTTATATCTCTCCATAATCATCTTTCAGTAAAAACTAAAAAAAAACCGTGTTTTCTGAAATAACAATGTAGGTTAAAAAAATCGGAGTCTTATTTATAAAAAAAAATATAAACATGTCGAATTGATAACCTCCTTCTTTTAGAAGTCGGTTAAAAAAAATATTTAAAAAAAATTGTTGCAATGTTAATTATAAAATATTTCATTAAATTGAGTTTAAAAAAATTTACTAACCTCAATGAACTAACCTAAAAAAATCAGCTATTCCATACATTTTGACCGCGTAGGTATTGCACTTTTCTATGAAACAGCTTATTTTTTTTTTTTGTATAACCGACGAACAAGTTCTGCGCTGGGGGGTCTAGAATGATATGCTGAATTCATCGCTACAGTTTGCGCACTGGATAAAAAAAAATCCTGTTTACATATACAGGAAAAAGCCCAAGCTAGCTTTGGGCTATATCTTCCCTTTAGCTGTTAGGTGGTTAATGATGAGTTTGGTGGTTAAATTTGTGGGGCTCGTAAGGACTCTGAGGCCTCCTCCGAATCAGGTAGTAACCTGTGACAAATAACTGTAATGAATTTGACTCAAACATTATCAGCCAGATGCGGCTGCCATTAAAGTATCAAAACAGTCTTATGCTTTCGGGAGATTCGAAAGTGCTCTGAGCGTAGCTTAAAGACCCGCAGACAGGCGCAACGCGAGCCTGGTAGAACAATTTCTATGAACACTTCATGGAAATTGCCCATCGCGCCCGTCTCCGGGATCCTTAAACCCTTTCCGATAAACAATTACAGTTACCGCCATCTACCTTTTTCAAAAATCAGAAAACAAGGGAAGATCAATTTAGTAAATTCGACACAAAACCAATCGGAACTATAAATAAGCCCGAGGCGACGGGGCCCACGGGGGCTAATCGTAGCAAAGCGCACGTACCAGCCAATCATGTGTAATTTGGTACCACTTTGTACCAATAATAAAACAAATTACTATTGTAACGGCCCTTTTGGACCTACGGTATGCCACTCGGTTATTATAGCTAAAATCATTTTTTTTTTGTAAGTATAGATTTTTTTGTTAATCTGTTTTTGGTGACTATACAGACTAAATCGACGTACACACGGCTACACATTAAGCTATACATTTCCAGTACAAGCTGGTCTCGCATTGTATGATTTCCGTACAAGCAGAGATCAGCGAAAACTGGAAATGTATAGCTGATGTGTAGCCGTGTGTACACTAGGACGTAAAAATATCATGGCGGGATTTTCGCGCTAAGCAGTGCTTTAAGTAGAGTTGAAAATCGAACAGTGTGTGTTTTTCAACGCGCTGGAATGCACTCTGTTGGATTGTCAATGCTCGGTCAAACACCGAAAGTTGAAAATACAGTGACCGCAAAAAAACTCGTCGCGATATTTCTACGTCCCTGCGAACGTGGACTAAAGGAGACAAAATAATGATAAATAATTTTATTTCTGTAAGAAGGTTTGTACAGTCGAGTTCATTAATATATTGGCCCTTTCAGGGTACAAAAATATACGAACGTCAAAAAAGTTCATAATATTGTGACCAACTATAAGCATCATTAAATTGTGGTCAAGATTTCTGCTTTTTCTCATAATTTTTCACATTATTGCCTAATGCACAGCATATATATTATTGAACCATTCACATGAGAACATATTTTTGATCTATAGATTCTATAGACTTTTTGAGGTATCCAACGCTCACAATATTTTGAATCCTTGACAGTGCCAATATATTAATGGACTCGACTGTACAAACACTTTTACAACATGGGGGACACAAGAAAATACTAGTACTGTACCTACACGTCAATCATAAAACTAATTGAGGTGCTTCGATTTCTATCTGATTACTCTGATAAGAAAGGCCGAAACAAACTCAGAGGTCACAGTCTATTTTTTAAAGTCCTGATATAATAACCAAATAATCTCGGTCAGATCATGTGAAGACCATGTAGATTGATGTCTGAAATGGTATTTTGAGGAAAAATCCACACAGGTTGAGTGGACTTGTCAAAAATCCTTTGAAAAATGGACTACTAAAAGAGACAAATGTTTAAAATAACTTCCAAAACTAATGTAGACCACACAACTTCAGTAAAAATGTAATATCCAACTTTTGGCCACTCCACCATCAGCTTTTGCAAAAACAGAAAAAATATCAGCAAATCAATCAAGCGCAACATCGCCGTCGGTCGTAACAGCGATCGGTTTAGTGTTGCCATAAACAACAAAGTATGAATGTACTAATTTAACAATAACCCTATAACGCGGGTGGGGGCGGGAGGACCAAATTGCCTGCGGGGGGACTCCCGGCCCAACTTGGTCCGGTATGCTTTAAAACTTGATGCCCCCAAGTGGGAGGGCTGTAACTCTTTAGAATTCAACTGATTTTTAATAGATGTGACTTTTTAGAGGTTCTCTACTGTTATTACTGTCGTTGTGCATCGCTGATATTGTCTTGTTTTTGTGTATTATTTTTTATGTCTTACGGTCTGGGATATAGCATTAAATTTTACGTGAACAAAGATTCCGATCTTGAATATTACTTGCCTGTAGAGTGGAGCAAAATAACTATAAATCTTAATAGAGAAACATCATTATGTCTATCTATAGAGCCAAAAGGCAACTAACAACTTCGCTGCAGCTCTCTCAGGTAAATGTGGGTGAGTAATGGTTATCTTGACACATCCATGCACAAAGAAATAACACAGGTATACGTATAGTATTGAGCATATATTATCATGGTCGAAGGGGAAGAATCACAAAGGAGAACGATAAATAATTAATAAGGCGAAAGTCCCCGGCTGGCCTGGCTGCCTATTCTCACTAATAATCTCCTTTTAATAATGATAGGTACAGAATCTTATTTGGCGAGATTGGCTCCCTGCCCGCACTGAGGACGGCTAGAACTTTACATAATTTACTTTTGGCAAAAAACCTACAAAATTATTCATTCTCCGTTCGAAAGCCAATATCGGGCCCGCCATGTTGGCTGAATCCGAAATAGGCTCCACAAATTTGTGTTGTGAAAAAAAGCGGGGAGATTTGGCATTTGGCAAGGTACCTGGCATGGCGGCCGGTCGTCGGCACTTGGCAGCGCCCTTAATGCGCCTGCCAATGTGCACTGGCCGGTCCAGAGATTTGGCAAGCTAACATATTTCGACACCTTGTAGGAAAGGATTTAGCGTTGTTTCCTTTGGCATGGCGGAGGCACCATCGAAGTGAAGCGTCAGCCACAGACTTGCGAAGCCGTTCCTCACCCACAAATACTTTGCAGTGGAATTTTGTTGTTCGACATTCGCGGCGGTAAATCATTGTTGCGAATCTGATGTTAGGTTCAAGGTTTATAAATTATCTCCTTTATACTCAATGTATATTTTAAACGAAAAAATTATCTAATATGAAAATGGCAGTCTTCCCCGTCCCTGGGTCGTTGAGACCGCAAGCGGGAGCCGGTTAATAACTCCAGGCGCCGCACAAAACGATCTCCACTACAACCAATTAAAATAGAATTAGTGAAAAAACAAAAAAGCTAAGAATTTCAACTCTAATTAACTGAAACTTTACAAAAAAATATCATATAAAAACGTCTCGCGTGTCATTAGACCCCTGCGTCCCCGTGGTGTTATATTACGAACACAATTTAGATTTTATTTCAACTCTATTTATAGGCGTTAAGGTTCAGTTTGGAATAGCATGTTTGTAGAAGTAAATGTGCTTTTACCCCCTCGGAGAGTGGTCCTTTTTTTCTCCAATTTTTTCGTCGTTTCGTACATACCTGTGGGCTCAACAAAAAGTGTTGCCGGGCGAAGCCAGATGCCTGCACTTGTATCAACAACACATGTATGTCCCATTGTGCAAAACGCACAGAAATGGGTTAAGCATCTTGAAAAGCTACATTCTGTACAATGAGTTTCATATTACCGGGAGCTGGTATAGAAATGTTAGTATTTTTATAAAAAAATACTTACATGTGTTTGAAATTTTGGCGACGGCACGCCTATAAATTTTGGTAAGAATGTACAAACTGTGAGAAATGATTTTGTTCAGCGAGCAGCGCACCGCCAGTACACAAATAAGTTTTGTTATTTTACATGTTTGATCAAAGAGGTTATTTATCTACAAGATTTATTCTTAAGAGGCCGAATACAAAAAAAAACGATTTCGCTGATATATATGCGATTTTACAGCTAAATTTGAGACAAACATTGGTAGGTGCAATAAATTAGAGGAATAAATATGTATTCTGTATATGGATATGGATGCATAGGTTTATGGAAGAATAAATATGCAAAATAAAAAAGGAGCTTATTAATTAGATAATAATTGAAACGATCTTTCATTTTGTGCATTAAAACCTAAGGAAATGCAGTAATTTAACTATAGAAGTACCTACGTCTTAAAAATCAAGCAAATTTTACAAGCGAAATTGACAAATTTTCGTATACGGCCTCTTAAGAAGTTATGTTTTTACTTCTGCGCAAACATTTAGTCCAATCATTCTTTTAACACGATTGCTTGTTTTAAAAACTGCTTTTTTCTTCCGGATATTGTTCCGAGAACGCAAAAACTCCGAGAAACGGTAAAACAGCGCGTAAAGTCCACATCAAAACCCTTTCTGATTCTTTCCTCAATACCTTTAACATTAATCAAAAAATAATACCTTCAAAGGACCACTTCCACCGCAAGCCGAATCTGAGATTCTGACCACAATACAACCTCGCAAACTTATCCCGACACATAAACAAAGAAAATTGACACTTAAAACCTATCACTTAAGGTTTGTGTGACCTGCACGCGTAAATTAGTTCTCTTAACCCGTTGAACGAGTTCGGGCTATTGTTTTGAACGTATTTTTTACTTCATTTTACTTCCCAGCCCACCCGGATGCCTGCAATCAATAGATTAGATTTAATCTTAGATTATCGCATGGCAGGATACGAAGTGAACCACCTTGTAATAGCAGCCTTGGATGCCACTAACATGGAAATGGTTTTAGAGTAGAATAAAGCTTGAAATGAGGTGTGGTGTGGAAGATTGGGAATGGTACACATTTTTATCTTACGTTAGGAAGAAAGTTGATCTCACGTGACGTTGTTTATTTATAAATGTAAAACAAAAGGCGGATAATCTGACGTTAGTGCAGGTCCTTGGAGACGCACATGTTATCTATATATAAATGTAATCTTTACTAAGTACTAATAAGAAAGCAGAGTTTGTTTGTTTTTTTTTTGTGATTTGAAAATTCTTCTTGCATTTGATACCCTAACTTTTGAAGTCATGACGAATGCTATTTACAATCGCACTACGATTCTTAGGATTCTAGCAAAACGAAAAAGTCTAAAAGAACGCTAATCGAAAACGAAGCAATCCATATGTACAGACGCCAGCACATCAAGCTACACCAATCTGTCAAATTTCTTTGATAGATTTTCAACTTTATTTCAAAAGGATAAGGTTCATATTCAATTGGGAAAATTTGACAGTTTGGGGTAGCTTGATGTGCTGGCGTCTGTACTTAATTAAATAATCCGATTTATTTTCAATTAAAAGGCGAATTAAACCGTGGAACACCACTAGTATCTTATTATGTCAAAAATGATTCCAACAATAATAACGACGCAAAGGACCAAAGGGCGAAATAATTTAATTTATTTTTCTTAGAATCATAAACAACCTTCCATTTTGCCAACATTACAAGTTCTTGTCAAACATTGCATCCTTACAAATAAATCCAAAGTAAATATAAATGGCAGGTAACATCATAAAGATGGTATTTTAAGGCTGTATTGTATAATTTCAATTGCAGTTCATGCCATTCTGATAAACGGAAAAATATAGCGACGCCTTAGAGTGAAAACCTCGTAGGTAAGTGTAAAAGAAGTAACTTTTCAGGAGGAAGTAAAATATGCCGAATATGCTGACGAATGCGAGTGTTTACGAGGTTCTCGTTCGCTCTCATAGATGGCGTTATGAATATCGAATGAACATATTATTTAAGTATTTTATTTTATTTATTTATTTCAGACACAGCATTAATCCGTAGTTTCAACTCATACAATTAAATTATTAACTATTTTAAAATATAAAATAGATAAAGCCCAAAATAACATTGTGATTACTTAACTAAATTTAAAATATTCAACAACTCGAAAATTTTTATTTAAAATTGTCAAAAACTTATAAAAATGTCAGAATCCTATTCAAAAAACTGTATAATATACAATTGTCAAATTGTACCTAAAATGTTATTAAATTGTCAAAATATTTTAAAATACAAATAAACAAATATTAGTGAGATCAGGATGTGCGTTGCGAGGTTTTCTTCCTAGAAACGCAATAAAATAATTTTGGACAAAAAAGCATTCCCGAGGTTTTCACTCTAAAGGCGATTATAGGTAGTTTTTATTTCCATTTCATTATCACCATTTCCATTTCAAATCGCAGCGGGATTTTTATCGCGCACTGGAACCCTCCTAATTGTTTTAAGATAAATGTGTTTTTAGCTTGTCCATCACAACACCACACTGCAACCCACAACACCAAACCGCAACACACTACACTGCACCACACCACCACACCACACCACGACACACCACACCACGACACACCACACCACGACACACCACACCACGCTACACTACATTACACTATACTAGACCACACCACATAGTCCACACAAACACACTAATTACAATTTTTAATTATTTTTTTTGTATCTTTTTTGGTTCTTTATTTTAGTTTCGCAAATGTTTCGACCAAAGGTTAAAAATTATTGTTACTATCTTTAAGATTTAAGTTATACTCATACATTGTTTTTGGGGGGGGCCTGGTAATCTGTGTGACAGGTTTTCCTAGTGCAGATACCAGTCTCCCACAAAGGTTTTATTCACATATGTAATCTTCATATATTTAAGGTGCCTTTGTGGAAGAGAAAATAAATGTTTATTATGTTATGTTATGATCTTCAACGCTCCGCTTAGCGCTGACGGTTGAAAATCGAACAGTGCTTTTTCGACGCGCCGAGACTCACTCTCGCTGCACTCTGTTGGATTCTCAATCCTCGGTTCAAGCTCGAGAGTTAAAAATCCAACGCGCAATAAAATCCCGCCACGATTTTATTGCGCTCGTGTGAGGACGTGGATATCTTTTGCTTACACGTTTAACTTCTGACCCTATCTGTAAAAACAAGCTATAATTGAGACCCGAGCTATAAACATTGATTATTGTGTTATTATTACGAGATTAGTTATTTTCATAATGGGAGTGAAAGGCATGTAAACAACATGATTTAGTAACCCAAGACATTTTATAGCGTGTGGAATCACACTGTATTTTTGATTTGTAAGTGTGTTTTTTACCAATTTACAGAAATAAACGTAATTTTTATTAATAAAACACTCTTTTCTTGATTATATATTTAATATCAAAACTGTAGATACGCTTTGACAACCCAACAACGATTAAGAAGCACTACATTTTACCATTTAAATTTACTTTTGCAGCACCCAGAAATAAAGTTAATACCAACACTTGTTTCTAAGTTTGCCAAAGTAGAATAATACATTAAGTTGCCGTAGTGAAAATACATTTAAAAGTTTGTTAAAATAGGTATGAGTAATTTGTACTTTGACAGTGTTGCCACAGTATTATTTTAATTCGGTATTCAAATAATAAATTTAAATAAATAAAAGAACATAGAAATCACGACAATTTATCATAAATATTAGGACTGACTAAATAGGTATTTTAGGGAAAATCAACGAAAAACTAAATACCTAGTATGTGTATAATATGCGCGTAGGTAGGCATCTTCTGTGAACTAAAAAACATTTTTTTAAGCTAACAGGTATGTTAAGTGACGTACCTACTTATGTTTATGTAAGAATCTCAAATGAATAATTTACAAAATTCTAAATTCTCTGCGAAATTTTTGTACAGGTAATCCGTACCTAGTGTACCTACCCACACCAAGAAATGCCATCCGAAAGAGTACTTATATTCAAATTGTCCATTAGCAGTGCATTAACCTCTTTTTTGAGTCATTGTTACAAGACTCATATAATTGGTGTTAACATTTTTTTCCTCAACTGAATCCTTCAGTTTTAAAGAGGTATTTTCACGTATTTTGACTACATCCGACCTCAACATAGCGACGTTTGACGGATTTGCCTCTTTTGCCATACAAAAGGTAATCAAAGTAGAACAAATCAAAATCAGTTTTTTCTTATATTGACAGCTCCTTCATGAAGTAGACGTAAGGGATTTCGTATTTCATACAAGTTTTAACCACTAATGTGTTGACTTTTCTCAAGTAAATATAATTTTAAGAATTATTATCGCATTACCCGAAAATCGTACTTAATATTGCAATTTCAAACCCTTTATCCGTCCAGAAATATTTATATCATTATAATCATAATAGCAACTTAGTGTGAAACTCTCATTGCATTTTAAACCAATATGGTGTCCGTATAAGGATAACTTGTGGCATTACGTAGGCGGAAATGCGAACTGAATTATATTTTAAGTAAATTATATAAGTGTCAGTTAGCACGAAACCGATATGGGAAATACGCAGTTTATTTTAATAACATTACTCTGTACGTGATTACTGAATCATGGTCAATTATAAAGTCCTATTTAATTTGTGCACTTTATAAGAAATACCACACATTTCTGTATCCTTATTTAATTACATAATCATTTGATTAATTCCGTCAACAATGTTCTATAACAATAATTGTTTCAAATATCTAGTAGGGTAGGATAGCGTATTAAAATTATCTCGGAAGTCGGCTGAAGAATCAATCGGTTAGTCGATAGAGCAATTCTCACGCTTTCGATTTTTAAATGTGACAGCAAACGTCACAGCAGCCGATCCACCCCAATGTCACCACAACTCGCATGTTTTGCATATGAAAGCGTTTGAAGCCCAAATATAAACAGACCCAACCCTTGCACTGCCGCTGACACGCTAATCTAACGTTGTAGACGTTGTAGTGTGACATCACAGTTCATACTGTCCTATGACGTCAATACTCAGTCGGTGGAATTGGGTGTTGACTATTTTTAGAGTTAAACATTTTGGGAATTGAATTAATATTTTAGAAAGTAGACCATGCATATTTATTTCTAAGCATTTCAGCTAGGACTGCCGCTTCAAGTTTCAAGTCACTGCAAAAGCAAAAGTCTGTCAATCGTAAAATACCGTTAACCACTTATATTTTTGTCTTTAATCTCTCGCTTTCATAACAGCAACAATTATAAACCCTTTATGTCTCAAATCCAAAGCCTACACGTTCGTTCTTGTCAAATTGAACTGTCATTTATCATGCTGACCCAACAATTAAATAATAAAATTGACAATAAAACAAAACAATTTAGTTAACAATTTGACGGAACCGTTATTCAAATTAAGAATAAACAAATCAATTTTGAAGTTTGAAGCGTCAATTAGTTATCATCATGTCATCTCAATCAGAGATGACATATTCTGATGTCACAAGCAAAACTTAATCAATGGGGTATTTAATTACCGTGTAGTAAGTTTACCTTCCAGCCAGGATCTTTGAAATAAATTCAGATGCAACTTTGGCAAGTGGAGAAATAGATAGATTTTGACAATCAATACTTAATAGCAATTTAATTATTTAAATCAAATTAACTCAACCCTTTCTAAAGTGGAATAAGGTTAATCTACTACTCAAGTAATTCCCTAAGGAACTAACAACATACCTACTTTATAGGTACATATTATATAGGTATGTACCTACGTACACTAGCAACCAATAACAGAAAACGGGTAGAAATTAAATTAGACTAAGTTCGGGCCCTCTGAGCCTTAGATTAAGGTAGATTAGTTGAGCGGGCCCCTTCCATATGGGATTATGGGAGACGTATGGGGAATTGGCTTATTCTATGGCTTCAGGATATTTGATTGGGCAGGATGAGATCTGCTAGATTCAGTTAATGATTTTACTAACGACGCTGCAGGAAAACAGAATAAGTATGTGGCTCTCTTACCGCGTAAATAAATTAAATAGACTGACATTTCAGCACTGGAACTTGACAGCCATTAGCATGTTGCCAGTTGCCAAAAAAGAAAAGGTAATAGTACTTTTTTTTCAAGGTTGACGCCTTAACCGTTTCTTTACTTTTTTCTAAACTAATCAATGATCGCTTTAAAATCCCATACGTACAATAAAATTTTATGATCTCCGTAGTAGCAACCTTCCTCAAAGTGGTCAAAGAAAACAAAAACTGCAGCTTGATGCAGCCGAGAACCGAACCGGCTGCAGTCCGGAAATGCCAGTGACATGCCGACATCGACACGAGTCGATGACAGATGAGAGGTACCTCGGTACTACTGGTCCAATGATTCAATCCGTCGGAGATCGTAATTAGATAAAAGCTCGTGTTTGGGAACGGCTCTTATCTTTAAAGGGGTAAGCAGGGGTGTTGCTTAGTAGCTCTACCTACACACTACATTTCGCGAGTACTATGTAATGAGGAGCGAGCCTAAAGCCATCAACAGGGCCCAAATCCAAACTGGGAGTCCTTCCATTAAGATTTTCTTTGCGCAGCCCGAAGTCTGGATACTATTTTGAATCTGATAATATTATTTATTTCAGTATTAATGATAGTCAGACTAAAATCTTATAATCAAGTTTATAAATTCAGTTTACTAATTTATAAAACTTTTGCAATTTTTTGACAATTTTATTTGATCTTACCTACGCCATGTTGGCTCATGCATAAGCAGTGCATAAGTAGACCGAGGGTGCAGCACCCCAGTGCCCCTGCGCATGTCACTGCAACCCGTTGCCCTCAATTAATGACAGCTTGCACCGAATGATAAATAGTTGATAACACCTAGGGTTCCGTAGTCTATCAGTGTCCTTTCACAAGTCACAATCCTCTGATTAGACAAATAAAAAAAAAATGCAAATGTTCTGATTCTTTGCCTAATTAAGGCTGAGAATCAGAACTCTTAGGACATAAAAATTGCATTTTAAAATATGCCCCGCCATTCACGACATCCTAGGGTTCACACACACACACAATCACATCATACTGTCCTAGCCAGCGCCTAAGGTAATCTTGAACTTGGGGTATACTGATTTGGAAAGTAAGAAAGAAACTTTGGATATGAGCTATGAACTGAATTAATGCTTACTAGGTTTTCGGAATAAGGTTCCTTCTGAAAAAAAAATATCACCCCTTGTTTCCCCGAAGGATTGAGCAGAGGTAGACCCTACCACATTTCGCCAGTTATGTTTAAGTCCCATGTTATAGGGGGGAGCCTATTGCCTTCAGCCGGGCAGAAATCCAGACCCCGGATTGCTACCGAGACTTTCCAAATAGAAAAACCTAATGACACTTTGCCCGACTTCGGAATCGAACCCACGAACTCAGGTTCAGCAGTAAGTAGCGTTTGCGAGAAGGCAGTGAAAATATTTCTTCTGAAAATTTCGATCAGCAAGTACCTAATAATTCTAACTAAGGTAATCGCTAAAACACGGGGTAACATAAAAACGTTATAAGATTCTTGTTCTAAAGACGGATACACATTGCCTTTTCGAACACTATCGCTAAATTCCACAAGATACACGAGTGAAGCCACACCTTAGTACCAGCTAATATCCCAGTGGGTTAGTGGGGGTGGGGTCGTGGGAAACACCCCACACGACATATTGGAATGCCCACAGCTAAGCACAAGTTTGTCTGATTAAAATTACTTTTCCTACACATTTATCTGAGAAGATAGGTTGTGGACAAGTAATATTAGCCGCACGGGTCGATCGATCAGGTTAAGCTACGCTTGCAGCGGTTGGTCCGTGGATGGGTGACCATCTTTACATACCAAGACCCCTCCATGCCTCGGAAAGCACTGTAAGCCGTCCTGGCTGTAATTTATAGATCTTTGACAGTCGTTACGAGTCGCCAGAAGTCCGAAAATCTGACAACCAGGCTTACCAAGGGGTATCGTATTACACAGTAACTGGGTTGTGGAGGTCAGATAGGCAGTCGCTCCATGTAAAATACTGGTATTCAGCAGCATCCGGTTAGACTGGAAGCTGACCCCAACATAATTGAGAAAGGGCTAGTCAGATGATGATGACTTATCTGAGAAGTTTGAGCTTCGTAGGTACAGGCTTTTCTGTAATCGGGTTTAACTTTTATTTGGGTTAAATCTAGGTTAGCTGCTGGAACTGAGACGCTTATCAGCATCAGCTCTTGTTATCAACTAACTTTTGCCAGCGGCTTCGCCCGCGCGGAACTTTCATCCCCTATTTAACTCCCTTAGGGGTTGAATTTCGAAAAATCCTTCCTTATTCCTTATTATAAAGGGAACCTCTGTGCGAAATTTCAGCTTTCTAGGTCCAAGAGTTTGGGCTGGGCGTTGATGAGTCAGTCAGTCAGTCAGGACTTTTCTTTTTATTTATATAGATTTGTTTTAAACTTCTGCAGAAAATGTGTCAGAATTAATGACAATTTGCGGTAGGGGGGATGTTTGCCCAAATAGAAAGGCCATTCTCAACATACTTTGAAAAAATCGATAGCGATTTATGGGAAGATATTTTTAAATAATATTCTTTTTATTAAATGCAGCTCTAATGCAAGGGTTTTTTACAGACCGAGCCGAGGAAGAAACGACACATAAATATTAGGTTAGGTAAAGCCAAATTACCTACAGAATTGGTTCTGTATCGTTACAATGATTCCCCGGGGAATCTTACTACGTTCAAATTACGTCAATATCGTGTTTTTTAGAAACCAATGTAACGGTAAGGAATCGAAATGTCATATTCTGTATGTTCCAAGACAATTTGTCGATATTATTAATACGATATTAGCAGATTTTGTGTGTGATTGACGTCAATCACACACAAAATCTAACCACGTGGTTACGAGTAAGGAATCGTTAAGTGGTCGAAGTGAATTCAGGCCTAGTTCATTATGGTCTCCCTTGACCCTTTCCTCTTGATAAATAATAAATTGAACTCTGTTCCTGCATTACTTTCTCGTAAAATATACATTGCCTAGAGGTTTATTTTTCTTTCTTTCTTTGGAAGTATCTGACGGGTTTGTGGCGCCATGGAAATGTTTTATTCTCTGTGAGCTTAGAAAATTAATAATTAAAATAGCAGAATTTCAAGATAATATATTGAAAAAATACGTTACCTAAAGAAGATTTTTGCAAGAAACTACCCTCTTTTCATTATACACCAAAAAATACTTGAAATAACATTAAATGTAAAGCAATTCGAGATTTATTGCTGTACCGTACGTACTGCTGTGCTGTGCCGTATCCTTCAATTCGATTATTTTTCCTTGAAACGTTGTACTTAACAAAGAAGTTGATGGTAATTAGTGATTTTTATTAAACCTTGAAGTATTTTAAATTTTGCCTTAGTCATTATTGTTAAAATCTTGTCAAGGTTGGTCCTGTACTCCTGCACCCTAATTGCGTAACTCACGATTAATCATAATCTGTTTCGTTTTGAAACAGAGTGGTAAACCATTGTTTCATATGTTCGAAAAATGTGTCTGCTCAATAACGTTAATAACGCAATGAATATTGTTGAACTGTCAAAATGAAACAGATTATGATTAATCGTATGTTTACGCAATTAGGGTGCTGTCCTTATATATTTTAATTTGAGATCTATGTTTCATCAAAATTTTATGGACGATCTCAATTTATTTTATCAACCTACTTGTACAGTCGGCAATGTAAAAGCATCCGGGAGATAAGTCCACATCCTTGCAGCATCCATCTTCAATCTTCATGAGTGTATTTAATCTTAGAGCCATGCTTAAGTGGCTCACTTCCCATAGAAACTCGAGTGGTTCGGGGGCTACTGGGGCCCGACTATTATGCTCACATGTGGGGTACCAGGGATACCATTGGGAAGTGAAGATTGAAAAACTTTTGTATAAAATTTTGGCACGACAGACTTTTTATGATATTTTGGCATCGGCACGATGTTCTTGTTGGACCAATTTTTGGCAAAACAAATTGTGTTTTTATTCGAGTTGTTCATTTTTTGCTGATATACAGGCTGTATTTCAGAGAAAAAAAAGCGGCTATAAATCCGCTTGCAACGCTACAAAATGTTCCCAAAATGAACCCCTTCTCAAAATAATACAAATTCCAAATATAAACACGCAGTCCCCACGCTCGCGTCCGTTGTTTTTAAATTTCATATTTTATGCAACAGAACAGATGCGTCACGATCTTACACCATAAATGGAACGCACCCCGGTGATAACAGACATAAATTGAGCCCCAGCTCCCCCCTTGCGTCTTTATAACTAAACGCCACAGGAGAATCGGTGTAGAATGTCAGAGGTCTGGCTTTAATGGCGCTTCTAGGCCGAGGGGGCCACACATTGGCGCCATTGGCACTTGATATCGATCTTTGTTCGGGCTCCCCCGCGTCTTAAGCCGTGCTCTCTGAATTAGGGCTAGAAATTTATGTTACTGGCTTACAGCAGAGGAATTGATACAGTTTGTAACTGTAAACCGGCTTAAACTTTGACGGAGACTAATTTTCTGAATCGCTAAAATTGTATTTTATGGCGCGTTTCGCAAAACGGGTTATTCTGCAAACTATTGTTTTATTCGAGGTCGTACGGATGTCAAGTCGAGTTAGCTGCTTTAAATTTTGGAATCATAAATATTAGGGCTTAATGTTGCGATTATTTATTTATATAAAAAAAAACATGATAAGCAACTAATTTTATAAGTCACTAGGTCAATGTTGTAGGCTCAGGAATATGCAAAAGGTAGCAAATGTTCAACAAAAACATGATAAGTATTGTATTTTGCATGACAAAGCAGGCTGACGAGTCAAATGAGTACAATCTTATCTCCCATTTATTTATCTAAGTACAGAACACAAGCGCAGGCTGCACGTTCATCACTGCTCCGCCCCCTCACGTTCGTTCGTGATGATACATAAAACCAGTCTGCGACATTACTAAAGGCGATTCTAACAAAGCAAAGAAATAAAACGTTCTCAATAACAATGCAGATTAATGAAAACAATGTTAGACACGAACAAATTTTTTCCGTCGGGCCTGCAAGCCGACCCCCGCAGACAATACGAACTTATCGGACCGACTAAACAAGTTTTCGAGTGGGGATGCCGCCGCTTATCTGTTCGGGCACATGTGAGCCCGTGCCTTGGGGCCTTTAAACTAATACCACCATAAAAAGGCCCCCTCGGCCCCCGCTAGGCATCATAAAAGAGGCCATAGAAGGAAATGGGCGAGTAAACTGGGAGGTCAGGCTACGCTGGTTATTCGTATAAAAGCTTTTGCCCGATTACTTGGTTGGCTGGCTCGCGTGCGTTCTATTTTCAAACGTGATAATGATAACCGGATAGTTGGGACGTTGCGAGTGTACGCAGTTCGGTGTTTGAAAGTGGAACAAAAAAGTATTCTTTGTTCTGAGGCGAAGGCATTTACCATACAACCCTCTCGGCTGTTCTGATTTTATTTTTTCATGATTGAACTGGCTTAGAACTTTGTTTCATGCGATTTATCGATAAATTGCAGAACGTTTTTGCTTTATATCCTCGAACTCAGTAAGATTTTAAAGCTCGCCGAACTGGATTACAGATCGTTGAGAGCCAAAACTCGTTTCCTCACAATTACTTCATACAACCAATTCTTGTATGTGGCAATACATCGAACCAATGGACGTTTTAAAAATATTTTATGTGCACTACTTCTATAGAGATCCAATTCTTTATTTTGTATTTCCAATGCTGGCTGTGGCTGTGCGTGCCTCTGCCACAAAAACGAATGGAACCAAAGCGCGTACCCTTGTTTGTTGTGTAGATTACTGAGCTTAGCACGCGGGTGACCACGCTCTGCAGTGTTGCCAATACTTGGTAGAGAAAACCTAATAAAAGCAGATTACGTTTTATGTAAAAATATTACTCACAGCCATCAAAGATATTTCTAAAAACGTTTACTACAGCTTCGCCTTTTTTCAAATTTTCAATGGATTTCAACTTTGATAAATCATTACAGTGTTCTATGACTATATACTAAAAAAAATCCTTCTGCAACATAGGTAACAAAGATATATCCTTACCGCATTACACTTGTTCAAATCAGTACACTCAGTAAAGGCTCAAAAAACAAAAACAGCTAGGCGTGGTCTGCCAGGCCATAAGTCCTGATTAAGTCTAATGGTGGAAATGGTCATGCTGCCCGTGAGGGGGGGTTATAGCGCCCCGGGGAAGGGGGGCGAGGTACCATTAGATGGTCATCACTGAATGGCCCAGGTAAACCTCGGTACTACGTAAACTCGCTTTTGTGTCCCAAAACGCGTTGTAATAGAAAATTGGGTGACATTATGAAAGGTCGTTTCACTGATTATGTTTTTGCTTGTTTCAAGATTTTGTAGGGTTTTATTTAATATATGATAAAATGAAAACTTTTTGAAGTTTAGCTCATTTATTTCAGAGGTATCGTATAGATTTTCAGATTTTAGAAAGAAAAAGTCTTGCGACACATAAATATTTTACATATCTTAAATATAAAATTCTCGTGTCACAATGTTCGTTCCCGTACTCCTCCGAAACGGCTGAACCGATTTTGATAAAATTTCGTGTGCTTATCGGGTAGGTCTGAGAATCGGCCAACATGTATTTTTTTTTTTGTGCATTAGGAAACTGCCAAAAAATCGGGAAAACTTAAATTACATTTTCTATGGGAATTTTGTATGAATTATTGAAATTTGGACAGGACAACGTCTGTCGGGTCAGCTAGTAACCTATAATATTAAATATACTATTTTATAGTACTTCTCTTACAAAGATCAAATCATAGATCACTTGTTTTATTTTTAGAAACCATTATGATCATTTTTTTCCTCAGGTAGAGGCTCCCCAGTTAGTGCCTCATTTTTTACCCCATCATCGTCCGTATAAATTCTTGGCGAGCTGCAGCGGACATACAAACGTACGGACGTACAATTTATGTTTGCAACGTAAAATTTTCGTTGTATTTTACGGAATCCCTACGTAGGATTTATGTGCGTCTGTGGCGTATAAAATATGAGTACGTTTTTACGATGCAGCGTTATTGATTGAACGAGTTTTAGTTACTCTATTTTTGGCTTTTGTTTTTTTTTTGGATTAATGCCAGTAGGTACTGGATTTATTAAAAGTGTCAGTTATTGTTTGCGGTGGATGATTTCTGATTCGGATTTCGGTGTGTATGAAACAAACAAGACCTTAAATAGGCATATTATTTTAACAGCTAAAATAATGTTTTACCAGTCAAAATATCGTCCTCAACATATTATACCTATGTACTGGAACCGAAAATTAAATCCACCATCGAATGCAAACGGGAAAACCTGCAGTAACCCAATTAGTGCTCATATTCAATCTAGTTCCAACATCTAGTTAAATATAAACCTCGGGGCTCCGTGTCAGAGCATAATGCGCCGTCCGTGGCTCAGCATAACGCTAATCCTCCAACGGGTTCGATTCTCGAGCACGTACGACGGTATTTAGTTAGAAACCGTCCTTCACCGGTCACGTCTCACTGTTTGTTCTTCGGATTCTATTAATTGTACGTTTTTATCTTCGCTCTCTATCGCCTCGCTCGCTTAGGTGTGCTCACGTTTTATGACTATAACGAAAGAGGCTGGCTCTTGAAGCCTTTGAAGTTTTTGTACAAAATTGTCTACTTTTTACAGAATAGCCCATCAGTAGTTTAACGTGCATTGCTCCGCCTATCATTAAAAATATTTGTATCAAAATAGGAAATATGTAATCAACTTCGGCCATATATGCCAAAACGATAAGAAGTTTTGGAGTTTCCGAAAATATTCCCCAACATAGTCATTGCACTTTATTTATCTGCATGATCCAAATCCACAGATTAAAAACCACCCTTCTTTACATCTGTTATAATTTAAAATAAACTGCGCGAATCGAATCGGCCATCTAAACGTACCCTCGCAAGCGGTGCAGTTACGAAACGCAGATTTCAATGTTTTACGACGCAGCCAATTTTTCGTGAGCCCCCCCGCCTCTCTGAGCTCATACTCTTGAGGGCCATTGAGGGGGAGTGGTGGGTGACGTCTGGGATCATAGCATAATGGTCGTGTTTTATAACACGGCCCCCCCGCATTAAGGCGCGGGCCGCGTATAAAACGCGTAATAGAATTTCAGTGACGACTGCCACCCTTGATAGCGCTTCACTTTACTGCCCATGTAACGATGTTAGCGCCGCGCATGCGCCCACCAGCCGCCGCGAGTTATGTCAAAGCCCAAGACGTGACAATGGCAACATTGTGACAAGGATTATAATTTTGTCGCGTTTCTAAGGAATACTTCGTGTGAACATATTGCTGGGAATTTCTGGCGGCAATTTGCTTGAGCGAATTAATTTTACCAGATTAATGATCAAATAAACTTTACCTACTCCTTTTTAGTCTTAATCAAAATTTTGCAGAATCACCGCTATACTGTTTTACACCTGTATAATCGACATCGTACAATGTTTTAAAGGAAATGATATGGGGGTAGTGAGCGTGCCGGCTAGGAATTCTATTTTAATGTTTATCTAAACAAACAGCCACAACTTCGCCTCCCTATTCGATTAAACCTTACTACCCGCACATTTCCCAAGAAACATCACACAAACAACTGACTACACAAGATGACCGTTCCCGCCAATCAGCGCGTCCAAACTTTTCCCAGTAGAGGCGTTATGTCCAAACCACCAATGGGGGAGGTTGGCGCCCTCATTGTTATCCAATTACGGCCTCCCGCTTGATAATACGCCGCGAATTCAAATTAGGATCGGGGAGAGCGGTCGCCGACCCCGCTCTGATCAATCGGTGACCGCGCCCGGCATCGATATGTGGACTCGATCGTCGCACGCGATACTTAATCGGTTCCCGCGAGCGATTTTTGTAAATCGAACTCCGTTTTGATTGGGATTTGATTTGTGAGTGTCGGAGCCATGTCGGAGCTGTTAAAAATGGCGGAGAATTTTGTATCTTCGGAAGGTGAAATGGCAATGCCCCACCGGTTTCTGACGAAGTTTCTTGGAGACGAGAAAATTCAAGAAATGTTTCTGCTCTCTGATTGATGGACAAATTTATAAACGAGATACTACAACAGCAAAGTTAGAAAAATATTAACTTTATCAATACCGGAACATATCCTTAATCACTTAGGAAGCCTTGTCTTCTCCAATTTTCAAAGGATCAAATTAAATAAATTTTTTACAAAAATTGTCTTGCGTCTTCCTCTCAGTACAAAGACCACATCATTAATTGAATACCAAACCTATTAATTTAATTAAGAAAATGGCCGTTCAAATACGAGCTCTTATTAAACTTACATTAAAATCCCTCGGTATAATTAAGCAATAATTTCGATACATCGTGTGGGAGCCTGCAATGGCGGAACAAGTTCGACGCTTAATATTGGACAATGTAAACGAGAATTACAAGAAACGCCTACCTTTGGTTATTTGGTCAGACTTCTTCGCATCATGCCATTTTTGGCTAAAGACTTAAGATGGAGGAGCATATTTATTTTTGCCTTTATTAAAAAAAATATTGTAGAGCCCGAAATAATAAAGAAATAAGTAATTAAGTAAATACCCATGCAAACTCGTTTGAAAACTAGTTGCTTGAGGCTGACCACCAGCGACCATGGGTTATATAATTATGGTCGCTGCTGACCATGTTTTAACGTCAAAATCTACTTGACAGATTATCAAATTCTTGTCCACTGATTTGATTGGCTACTGTTATATTAGTTAGTCCATCACAGCAGCTAACGTGAGTTTGACAATGTGGAAGTGTCAGCAAATTGTCATAAATGGCATTTCAAAAACCGTGTGAACGTCTCCTTACATTTTTGAAAGATTTAAAGTTAAGCAAAGAAACCCACAGTCACAGCCAACATCTTATACACGTTTGCTGTTCAGACCACAATATTGAAACAGTGATATGTCCGGAGTCCGGGAACGCATAACTGAATATTACGCAACCCGGGAACACTTCTCACGGCGACCCGCCGCGCGCCGTGCAGGATTACTGCGGTTTTTGCCGCCGCGCGCTTTTATTATTTTTAATTTCACCCGTATTGCTGCCAGTTGCATCATTATTGGCTCTCGGAAATGGAATCGGTTTGTATTTGTATATCGAACGTAATCATTAATTTCTGGGTGTTGAATTTATTTGGTAATTATTTCTTGATTCGATAAACAAACTTCGGTAATTTGTTTTTCTATTTGGCACTGGTCATATAAAAAATTTAAGTAAACTAAAATTTATTTATTTCAGGTACCATAATATAGCGATATAAGTGGGGTAAATGATAGATGATAATCTGGCCAATGGACAGTTTCAGGGTTATCCATTATTTGCAACACACCGTGTTCAGCCGACGTGCTGACTGCTCAGCGCGACGATCAGCGCGTCCATGTAAAGGTTGAATAACGAGGGTGAGGTCAGTCCGCCCTGCCTTACACCGCTTGCATCGATAAGGCTTCGACACAGCCCCCGACCATCTGACGCTGTTGAATTAGTGCGTATACCAATACTTGAAGATGGTAACAAGTTCTGGTGGTAGGTTGATACTCTCAAGTTTTTCCCACAAGAGATCATACGCCACCAAATCAAAGGCCCTGGACAAGTCGGCGAAAACACGCGTATACCGGGGTTTCATATAGCTTATGCCCACTCCTGAGTATTGGCGTTCTCCCTGTAGGATAGATCGTGCCTCTAATGCCATGCTTCCTGTATTGATTTGTCTGAGACTCATCTATGGAGGCCATCCAACCGTCGGGCAGTTGGTCAGCTTACCAACAACACTAACTATTACCTTCTTGTGTCTATCTTCGTCTTGTGAATTGTCCTGTTTTACATCAAAGTTATTGACCCTACTTTCTAATCTTTAACCATACTAAAACCCAAACTTCAGATACACTACGCTTTGCGCCATCATTTCCGGCTTTCGGCATAAAAACCTGAAAAATTAATACGTGCACCAAATTGCGTCGTATTTTCAGTATTGCCAGCATTCCTACACAGTCAGGTGGCGCCACCTACCGCCATTCACACATGTGTATCATTTATTATTAAACTTGTGGCTTTCCGCGGCACTTTCCATCACTGTTAGCGGCTAATGATAGATTTAAAGCTTATGAATTTGAAACAGATAGGTACGGCTCAAATGAGTATTATTGCGTTTATTTCGCTTTCAATATTCGATGGGAACAAAGAGATTTAAAGAATTTAATGTGTTTGGATGGAAACTAAAAGCGGATAAATCTAACTCTTTTCAAAGCGGAATATTTTTTTAATAATAAGAATCCTACCAGAATACCAGCGCTGCGACACTTTTTAAATGTCGCAGCATCATGCTGAGGTAGGAACCTTTTGGCCTCGTGCAGGACTTTCTGTTTATTTTTATTTTTTAAATATTTTTTTCTTCCGAAAAATTAGTTTTTTATTATTTTTGTACCATTGTGTGTTTATTTTTTTATGTGATCTTCCTGTGCGAGTCACAATAAATACCTTTTCTTTTCCATTCTTACTAAAATTTATTTATTAATTTATTTACTTAAAAAAAATGTATAATAATATTTTATTTTTTATTTTAAACTAGCTTCGGCCCGTGACTTCGTCCGCGTACAATTTCGGCCCTTGACCCACACCCATCCCGTCCCATCGTATCGCCTACGCGCCTGCGTAGGCGATGCGATGGGACGGGATGGGGCAGGCGCCCGCGGTTTTAGGTACTTCGTTTTCTCTCAGCGTTATTTTGGACGGTTTTGGTTTTTGCTTGGCTCCTCAGGGTCCTAGCGTGATATTAAGTCTACTATAACCATCCTAAAGAATTTAGCTATCAAATGTAAAAATATTTTTTCGAATCCGACCGGAACTTCCAGAGATTAGCGCGGTCAAACAAACAAAAAAGACTCTTCAGCTTCGTTATAATGTACCCAGGATTTTGTAGTATATCGATTCAAAAGAGTGCCCTTGGAGTTTCTTGCCCGTTCTTCTGCAAAGAGATCTACGTTTTGGAATGGGCAACTAGCTTCAACTTTCTGAATAACTTACCGACTCTTTGACAACTCAAAAATAGCTACGTAAGGCGGAGATTTCTCCTAAACGCTCAAAAAGGTGGTTTTTTAAACCAGAAATAATTTTGAAAGCAAAATAATATATGATATTTACAAATCATTTTTGCATACAGTGCTCGAACTCAAAACATAATTAAACCAAAGTCACCTCCTAATTATCTTTAAAACCAGTTTATCCCTTCAATAACAATTATTATTATAATTTAAAATATACAATAAAATTCCAAATGCCAAACTGCATCCAGTGATAGATTATTAATTTTGAAATAGTTAATATCTAATTTTATACGATTTTATTTACATTTTTACGACAACTCTTGCTCATTTATTATTCGAATTTATTACAACAGATTTTATCCCGTATCGGATTGCAATAAGAACTATTATCGCTCATAACGACAATATTTAAAATTACCAGGGCCTTAGAAATAGTTTAATTGAAATAAATGCTTCGTGTTTGAGTTTGAGATTTCAGTTAGATGTCACGTACATTAGATTTTAAGTAGGAGATGCCACTTCAATGAAATCTCGCAGGTCAGCTTAGGCGGTTATCGACTGCTTAACTTGCCTGTGGCTGCCTCAATCAATTAAGGCGTCCAGCCAGGGCTTAAAAACCTAAAACTAAGTAACTGCATGCTAAGGGCACCCCCTGTGGGGTCGGACCTCGGCTTAGGGCGTCGCTGAAAAAAGGGGCAGCAAGGGACGGGCTGGATCGGAAGGTATAGAAAATGCCAGTTTCCTCACGATGTTTTGAAGGAAAACATCGTGGGGAAACCGTAGCAGTGCTAATGCAATAAATACGTTTGTAAACTGACATGATAAACACATATATTTTGTACTCTATTCTATACAATAAATCTAATAACTTTAAACGAGCAATTCTTGTATATACCTAAACATACAGGAAAAGTTTTTATTCAGTGCGCCAACTGTAACCATGAATTCAGCATGTCATTCTAGACGAGCGCAGAAATTTTTCATCGGTTATACAAAACTGCTATTCCATACATTTTGACCGCGTAGGTATTGCACTTTTCTATGAAACAGCTTTTAGATTTTTTGCCAGATTTTTTTTTGTATAACCGACGAAAATTTTCTGCGCTGGGGTTTCTAGAATGATATGCTGAATTCATGGTTACAGTTTGCGCACTGGATAAAAACTTTTCCTGTATATATAATCTGAATCTCGGAAACGGCTCCAACGATTTTCATGAAGTTTAGTATCCGGGCTTTCGGGGGCGATAAATCGATCTAGCTAGGTTTCATTTTTAGAAACCGTCAAACCAAAAAAAAACCGAGCGGAGCTCGGTAATACCAGATATTAATATTTATGTCAGGATACTAAAATATTTGTTATTTGTTTCAGGTAAGTTGGGGATAGCCAGTGAGGTCACATACTCTATAGTCAATAGTCACGTCCTTCCTGTTGCTAATGTTGGACTATTGGTAAGTATTGAGATAAACGCGGGTTTGTGGTAAAACCATAGTTAAAAGAGGTAAAAGTCAGTGTTGAGCAGGATGTGATAAATAATTATGAGGCGCAGCAAGTATTATTACAAGTACTTTTAACATTTTTATCATCTTTCTAATCTAACCAACGGCATCATTAGTCATGGTCCTGAAATAAATATTATAATTATGTAGTTACAGACCTACTAAATACAATCACTGAGAGACAACTTACAAGCAAAATTTTCTTATGTAGCATAAGTAGTAGAGGGAAGATTCATTAAATTCATGTTCTAAGGGGTTAATTTAATTAAAATGGGGTATGTCATTTTTGTCAATCAGAAATGCTATCGGGCACACGGCTTGTAAGAATGGAAGTGACTAAAGCCACAACGTGGCAAGAGGCATTTTTAGTTTAGCTTGCATACCATTTCAACGAGAAAACTGGACCACTAGTGTCAGTTCTGGAAAAACACGATACGTTGTTTTTTTTTACGCAGCCATAAAGGATTGGAGAGCTTTGGCCCAGGAGTGGGAGAGAGCAGGCAAAAAAAAAGATACTGCAAAGACCAGGGCCTCAAGTCTGCTATTACAATAGTGTCAGAATGGTCTATCATTGATCTCATAATTGTTGATTTTGACAAGTTCTGTAATCTACTAATAAAATGGCGTCATTATGACTTTCCAATGATCAGCCACTGACACTCCATTGAAAGAAATGGCATTTATTGGTAATCTCGTACATCATGACAAATGAATGACTGACTTAATTTACGAACTTCCTACTACTTTAGATTGCTTATAACACTAATAAATAATATGTAAAAATATATATATGAAATCTGGCATGAATAAATGTTCAAATTTAGTAGTAGTTTTTCGAAAAACATTTCTACTAACGAGTTTTATAATAATGGCAATACGAAAATGCCATTATAACACAATTCTATTACGAGACCATTGACCGACCAATGATCGACCATTAAAAATTTAGCAGATTACGAACTTTTAGCAAAATGACAAATAAATGACAATGGGGTCGTGTTGGAATGACGAATTTATAAAATTAGCAGACTAGGGCCCCTGGAGTGCCTGGTCAGGGTCACTGCAGTTTCTTGTTTTTGTGACAGCTTTATTCAAACTTCATTGATACAATGCTGGTACTAATCACTATTAGAACCAGCTTAGAAGGCACTAATATCAATGCAGTTTTTCATTCTAAAAATTCCTCGTCATCTTGCTTAATGATTCTCTATTTCTATGGCGAGAAAAATATAATTGAAGCACATAATTATCATACGGGTTTTTTTTGTCTACAATTTAATTGGTTATTTAAATAAATATCTACAATTGTACAGGTGAATTACTTACTAGTAAAAAAAGGCAATTTAGTAAGCAGTAGGAAAATTTGAAGATCATAGCGTTCGTATCACGTAGCTTTTTATATAGTTTCTGCTTACTCCACCTTTGGTAAATCCGTGAGTTTATGTAGGTATGTATGTATTTTGGTGTTTCTTGGACAACACTGGCATCGTTGACGGACAACATCGTGATGAAATATGGACTAATTTTATTATTATATTAGCACTTGCTCGTGATTTCATCCACGTAAAATTTCGGCACCAACCTACTGCATCATATCCTATCTGACCTTTTTTTTTACTTGGCCCTTTAGGATCATAGTGTGATGTAAAATAGCCTAACCTTCCTCGGCTTTCAAATGCAAAAAGATTTTTTTTAATCCAACTGGTAGTTGGTAGAGCAAAAAAACAAATAAACTATTCAGTCTTATTATTAGTGATATAGATTATTAGAGACTGGAGCTTGTGGCTAAGTAATAATAGCCGCACGGGTCGATCAATCAGGTTAAGCTACGCTTGCCGCTGTTAGTCCGTGGATGGGTGACCATCTTTACATACCAAAACCCCTCCGTGCCTCGGAAAGCACGTTAAGCCGTTGGTCCCGGCTGTCATTTGTGGATCTTTGACAGTCGTTACGGGTCGCCAGAAGCCCGAAAGTCTGACAACCAGTGTTACCAAGGGATATCGTTTTACCCAGTAACTGGGTTATGGAGGTCAGGCAGGCGCTCTATGTAAAATACTGGTATTCAGCTGCAACAGGTTAGACTGGAAGCCAACCCCAACATAGATGGGAAAAGGCTAGGCAGATAATAATGATAGACTTTATTAACCGTCTTGAGCAAGCGTGGTGATCAATGCTCATGCCTGCTCTGCATGAAAAGACGGCTTTTGCACAGGCTTTTGCCTCGCAGAGAAGAAGAGGCTGGTATGTTGATACTATATATTCTATATTATCGGACGATATCCACAAAAATGTCTAGCAAATGCAGCAGTTAGCCATATTCTTTTGTCTAGCAAGTATTTTAATAAAGGCTAGTTTAGCGACAAATTTTTCGCCACATAAAACTTTGTTTCACAACATAGTAAGTAGGTATAACAAAACAAGTATTTGGGGCTCATTTAAAAGGATACTTCTTAATTATAAAAAAAAAATACGCGTAACATACTTTTGTTTTAGACAATTAAAGTCAACCACAGTTTACAATAAAAATGAGTACCTACAGCTGCAGCACCCCCTTTGCATAACACTAATCCATTGCTTCTTAAGTTTGATCATTTCGTCTGCTCGACCACGCAGATAACACAATGAATGTTGTTGAACTGCCAAAATTATAGACATTGCAATTGTATTTATTCTTAAATAGGAATCTTTTCCATAAAGGGATACAGAAAAGTATGGAAAACTACGGTATGGATTTGCGTAAAATAGCCAGTAATTAATTAATAGCCATTTCCTCATTATTGATAACGGTTAATATAACAATACATAGGTAATACTATCGACTTTTATTAAATAAATAAATGGGATCCGTCCCGCCCATATCCAATCGATGTCTTAAAATGATTAGTACTTCAATATAATAATTATGTGCTTCAACAAATATTTGGTATCGGTACCTAAATAATTTTGCAAAAAAAAAATACCAATGTTCTTTATTCAATTTAAAGAAACAAAACTTGGATGAAAAGTTTTGAAACAGTTCTCGACACTTCGGAAGTTCTCTGTTTCTTTATGCCTGACAAAAAAAAAAACATTTTATAAAGATAGTTAAAACTGAACCCTAATAAACATAACACATTAAAATCGGCGCAAATGTAATAAATAGGCAGTATACAGCGAGTTCATTGTCTCCAAAGTAAATAATGTGAACGTTGCCATCGCCTACGCAAAAAAATCTAAGGTTATTTACACAACTGGCAACACTTTTTATCGAAACTCGAATGTTCGCACGTATTGTAATTCTATCGATGGATTTGGACACAATGATAAAATTTTAGCAGTTAGGATGATTTATAAATTCGTAGTTAGCTACCAATTATTTTTCTATTGTTGTATTTTGCGCAGAAAGTTATGTATGACAGTAGGTACTACCGCCAGGGCAATTGGCAATTGAATATATGATCTTCGCCACTTTGAACCATCGATCTGCGGCCTGATCACGTACAGCACTCCTAAACACAATCGCTTTCATTTGACAGTTCCACAAAATCGATTGCGTTGGATTTCGTGATATCGTCTAAGTATTCCTTACTTCTGCCAGGGCTGCGGGTTGTTCGAAAGAGATACCGCGGCCCCTGGCACTTAGGGAACACGGGTGGGTTTTAGTCAGTAAAAATCTGACACGCCTTCCCGCTCCACCTAGAGCGTGAGAAGTTATTTAATGATTTACCAAACAAAACAAAAAAATGATTCCTTACTTCGATACCACGTCAATTCCTTAGATCACACATATCTACAAATTGTTTTGGAACATACAGAATATGACATTTCGATTCCTTACCGTTACATTGGTTTCTAAAAGACACCTTATTAACGTAGTTTGAACGTAGTAAGATTCCGCGGAGAATCATTAAAACCATTTAGAACTGCACCCTAATTGCGTAACTCACGATTAATCATAATTTGTTTCGTTTTGATACAGATGGCTAAACCATTGCTTCATATGTTCGAAATATGAGTCTGCTCAACAGCGTAAATAACGCAAAGAATATTGTTGAACTGTCAAAATGAAACCGATTATGATTAATCGCGTGTTACGCAATTAGGGTGCTGGGGCCCTGAATGGATATTTTTGAAATGTCATTTGTGAATTGTGGTATGCAAAATTAGGCATGAGACCAAATGTTTAAAACTTAGGGCTAAACGTGGCGGTTATTTCACGACGCGGCCATAAAAATTAGCAGTCCCTTTCCACAATTTGTCTTCGATAGCTTGCGGTTTGACGTCGGCTGCGACAATTTAGAAGGCTATCCCTTTTTACTACTAATGACGTAATAAGATATTATCGTTGGTATAATGAGCTATTACGATACAACGGACGATTGCTTTGTGTTTCTGAGACGTCGTCACCCGTCCCCTGGACTGTACACATCTGGCCCGCATTCGTACGACCAGCCTTTTTTTTATTACTTCTTTCTTTCCTTGACCAGGGCCGTACTTTAGATTCAAGTTTATCCTTCAAATATGAAACTTTGTATGTTTGTTGCTCAATCACGCAGGAACAGCAGAACGGATTTGGACGAAATTTGGCACACAGATAGTTTATAACTAGGATTGACATATAGGATTCTTTATATTCCGGTAGTACGTTCCCATGGGATAATTTCCGATCAAACGCGGGCGAGGCCCCTAGCAAAAGCTAGTTAGAAAATATACGTAACACTTAGATCCATTTCGTGCATCTAGTGTAGGAATGGAAGGTAGGCCTACTTGTAGGTAATGTTTCCTGTTGGAGCTCAAACATCATCTAAGGTCTAATGTATGTGTAAGGGTAAAAATTAAAAAAAGAAAGAAAAAAAATATGCGTTCATTATTAGCATTACAGCAAAACTATAAAAATAAAACAGAAAACAATGATTATAATGCCAAAAGGCCATCATATCAGACGACAACACAAGATAACGCTGATTTTCAGCTGCAACCCACGAGTACCATATGCTAGATTGCTAGAATAATAAACACATAGGGAAAAGGGTGTCCGTACCTAATTATAAATTAGGGAGAGTCAACAAAAACTAGTCTGATATTGATTAGCGGGCTGAGTGACTGACTCGTAAAAAAATTTACCTTGTCCTTATTTTACCTTAGAAAAGGTTGGGCAACTTGGACTTAAGAATAGCAGCCTTATTTAAAATAATCAATTTCAAATTTCAGGTTTTTCTTATCTATTTATTGTGCAGGTCAAGATTTCAAGAAATTATCAGAATGATTATGAACTTATGTATGACGCAGAGCTATACGATACCTTGTCTTACTCTTGGATTTTCCTCGTTTTTAAAGCTCCTTTTGAAGGCTTCAAGCTTCCTCTCTGACATCTATAAATTATACTTACTTCTCGAGATATTGCATGTATCTCAGCAGTCGATTGCACGATCTATGTGACAAGCGAAGCAACATTTAGAAACGGCCTCGTAACTAAGCATGAAGCCACAAAAAACGAGCCTTGGAATTTAACACTAAAAAGACCATTACAAAAAGAAAGAAAGCTGAACTTCGTAATACAGTTAGCAAATTGAATAAAAAATAATTGTCCTCCAAACGCACTTTTGTGTGATACTCCATTATTTATGTAGGACGTTAGGTAATACTAATAAAATAACTCTAATGGCTTAACTGTCGGTATAATGTATGACAAATACAAGGAATAATTTCGCCACGACTCATAAACGAGTGCAGAATTCTTTCCGCCCTTGTCCCTAACTACGGCCCTTGACCGGCCGTTGCGTTGTAAAAAGCATTTGCAAGCAATAAATTTGAACATCCGGGAAATTATTTAGCATGCGGTTAGCGTGCGCCTGCCGCGTTTTGTCGCGTTAACCCACCATTTAATGGAAACGAGTGTCACTGGAGGAAAAAATGACAGCTGTCATGCGGGCCCCCGCCATGTTTGAAACGTCTTGCCGCGACATAAAAACGAATGAGTGACTTGTCAACCTCTGTCACTTGATTACCTGATTACACATAAGTTATTAATATGTCGTTAAGCTCAGAACATGTTCATGTTCATAAACTACATTAGTAAATTATTTATTTTACTGCGTAGTTTTCTTTTATGCACTCGTAAATCCGAGTTTTGATTGGCTCATAAGTGCAGTTTAACATAAATGTAGACGGTTATTGTACTATAACACGGTTTCTATCGAAGTATATTACGATTCGTACATCAATTCCACTTCGATTGCTCATAGCTGCTAACATTTTAAAGCCACACAGGTTTAACGAGTTTCCTTCGAAACTCGACATTCAAGTAAAGACAATATCGTCAATATCGGAAAGCAAACATGGCGCCCATAAAGATGCGTTCAAACGTCGCGTTGGAACAAAGGGCACCTTCGGAATACGTGTTAAGTGCTAATAGATTTCCGGCACCTGTAAGGCAGGTGCGTTAGCGATTGCGATTCGGAACGCCACCGACATCGACACGCCTACACGCGATATTGGATTTACTGTGCGGAGGACGTCTTTGATGTTTGTTTAGGACGCGTTCATGTAAAATGGTTTCCACAGCGTTGGTACTCTTTCATTTTCAGCCTGTTTTGCTAGCACTAGGGGTCAGAAATGGTTAAGGATTAGTCAATAAAAGGATCCACATTTATTGAGCGGAAAACTATCACTAATAAGAAGACACATTTGGGAATTGTATTCAGAGGCACCATCAGTTATTCTGAGATCATATTGCTTTAACAACCGATGTAATATCAAGGTATCAGATGCCTGGAAATATCCGGCAACTTTCCAACTGCGACAAAGTCATCAAAAACGGTAGTGCAGTTTTCGAGGCTTGACACCCAAACTGACTTTCACTTTATAATAATCTTATGCGTTAATTTTACCGGTATTGCGGTTATTTAGGTAATTTATATTAAACCAAACGAAGTAAAAGGAAATAATATGTTTAGTGTAAACCGCGAACATCTGTTGCCTATTTATTTTTGCAAGGAATTATCAGGACTTTTTGTCCTCGTTTCGAAATGTAGGTTCCACTGTTTTTAAAAGAATAAAATTTTTCATTTACCTACTCAAAAAATGTGCAAGAAAATGGGAGACTAAATTAATAACAAGCACACATATCCGCAACAGTTTGAATTTCGACGTTTGAATAGTTTTCAAAGCAATCAACTAAAACTTTGACAGTGCATGTCAAAATTATAGTCAGGTCACGAGCGACGAGTTTCTTGATCCGAATCTTTAAGACTATTTTTATCCTAGTCTTCTCTGAACTCATGACAAGTACAGTTTTGCAGTGAATAAAAAGCCTCAGTCACCATTTTAAACACCCCTCATCTGCCTAGCCTTTTCCCAACTACGCTGGGGTCAGTCTCCAATCTAACCGGATGCAGCTGAATACCAGTATTTTACATGGAGCGACTGCCTATCTGACCTCCACAACCCGGTTACTGGGTAACACGATACCCCTTAGTAAGACTGATTGTCACACTTTCGGGCTTCTGAGGACCCGTAACCACTGTCAAAGATCCACAAATTACAGCCGGGACCAACGGCTTTACGCGCTTTCCGAGGCACGGAGGTGTCTTGGTCTGTAAAGATGGTCTCATCGCAAGCCTAAATTAATCTGACCGATACTAGTGCAGCTGTTATTACTCACCTACAATCCCTTCAACCGTTTTCAACACCTAAAGGCAATAAATACACACAGCATGGTCTAATTTGTGCCCAGTTGCCCACCCATCTCTGTTATAAACTAGTCTTATCAACTTGCTTGCATGCTAATCTAGATACTTAATATGATGGAGAACTAGATCGGCATAGCTACTGCCTGTCGTTGCTCATAATTCCACGAATATTTGCTATGTTACAAGGATCGGTATGTCACTGGTATCAGCAGTTTGTGTGGTGTTCGTGCTGGAATTTGGCGGGGCTCTTGCCCTTAGGGTTTCGATGCAGTTTGTCCAAAGGAGTATAAATGTTACAAGCTGAGCTGGGGTTCGGAATAAATAAATGTATACCAATTTACCAACCGTAACCTAAAAATACATGGGCACGCCACGATTGCGGCGGTAAGTCTCTTTGAGGAGCGAATTGAGAGGCGCCACGGCGTCCTCACCTTCCGCCTGACGCAGATCCTCACCGGACACGGTTGTTTCGGAAGGTTCTTGTTTCGGATAAGGCGGAAGGAAACGCCCGGGTGTTTCCACTGCGAAGATCGCCCTGAGAGCACGGTGGAGGTCTGCCCGGCTTGGGTAGAACGCCGCCGTGTCCTTGTGGAGGCGATCGGCGGGCGGCGATCTCTCGCATCTGGCCCTGGTCCAGGTCCATGGTTCGGAGCGAGAGTGCATGGGTAGCCGTCACCTCCTTCTGCGAAGCAGTAATGGTCGCGAAGAGGGAGGCGGCGCACGTGAGAGAGAGGCAGTATATGCGCCCTCACGGCCCTAGCCTCCACAGGAGACGCCCTGGGCGTCGGGAATCCCAGGCTGATTCCCGGCCACCGTAAGCGCGGGTTTGCGGACGGCGTGTAATGGGTAGCTCGCTGTCCGGTAAGGACCAAGCCCCGGTCGACTGTCAAGGGCGCGTTGTGTAAGTTGTGTTCCACGCGCGCCTCAAAGAGATGTTAGCACCAACTGGTGGGGCCCGCAAGGGCCGATGCCTGAACACTAATGAGGGAACACGGGTGGGTTTTAGTCGGTAAAAGTCTGACACGCCCTCCTGCTCTACCCAGAGTGGGAAAAGTTATTCGATGATTTCCGACCCTCAAAAAAAAAAAAACCTAAAAATACTAAACAGTTTATTCAAATAGTCACAAATACAGCAAAAAGAAACTTTAATCAGAATTACTAGTCCCTCACTTGTAGTTCACTGTTTCAATACGCTTGAATTCTTGAGTTGGTTTTAGAAGTGTCTAAATTGGCATAAAACCTGAGAATGGTCTTCTTGATCCGGTCCATCATAACGTTTTTTTGTACTTCTATCTTCCTGTCTTTTGTACTTCTATCTTCAGGAAAAGGAAAATAATCATGTTTTCTTGATTTTCATGTTTTAGGAGTCCCAAGAAGGATCCCAATTTTCTGTTCCATTGATAAACATAATTTGGTTTGCGGTTATTTGGGTTTTTATCTGGAATTTCTGTAGTAGCAGCCCGGAACCTGGAAATAGGGAGGGTTGCCTACTTGCCTACTGTTAACATGGAACTTAAACATAACTGGCAAGAAGTGGGTATACTGTAGGTAAATTTCTGCCTAATCCTTCGGAGAAACGAAGCGTTATGTACCTATGTACCTATGTTACGTTCTTGACATTAATTATTTAAACGACATTCTCCTTTCTTTCATTCACAAAATTCGTTAAGTGAAATTCTACCAAACCTTGAAAGTAACGTTTTTTGCCAAGTGATCCGACATTGATTACATACTGCAACAGCGAGACGTCGCAACAAGTTCCGCAAATTTTATCCTTCACTTACAAAAAACTTATTTTTCGTAACTCTCAGACCAATTCCATGGGAATAAGGAACAAAATCGCGTGGGAGGTAACTTTGTTGGACGGAAGAGATAATATTGTAGGGTACTACCCCTACCCAAGGGTCGGACCCCAATGTCGCAGATGTTTAAGCGTTTACAAACACTTGTTACTTACAATACAACGTGCTCCAATACCCAACGTTGGTGCCACTGTATTGGACAAACGTTTGGACAAAACTTGAAATTATTTTGGCTCAATATTGTTTTGTGATTAGGCCTGGGACTTTAAAGCAAGTTCAAAGAAATCATTTTCTAATGCGGTTTGCGAGTCTGTAACTGTAATTAGGGTCCAGACGACACCTAATGTAGAATATAAATAATCCCGACTTTTCTCGAAAACCTAGTTAAGAGTCGGTCATAAGTATAATCATAACTCTCACCAGGTGAGACTAAATAGAAATATTTCTGATCCATATATCGCCAGATCTCCATAGGACCCCATTAATCATCTGCCTAGCCTTTTCCCAACTATGTTGGGGTCAGCTTCCAGTCTAACCGGATGTAGCTGATTACCAGTATTTTACATAGAGCGACTGCTTATCTGACCTCCACAACCCAGTCACTGGGTAATACCCCTTGGTAAGACTGGTTGTCAGACTTTCGGGTTTCTGACGACCCGTAACGACTGTCAAACATCCACAAATGAGAACTGGGACCAACGGCTTAACGTGCTTTCCGAGGCACGGAGGGGTCTTGGTATGTAAAGATGGTCACCCATCCACGGACCAACCGCATCAAGCATAGCTTAACCTGATCAATCGACCCGTGCGGCTGTGAACTTAGCCACAAGCTCTTTATCTCCATAAGATATCATCAAAACTAATGCGCAACATATTGTGCATCCCATTCCTAGAATTTTACTCGAAAATGCTACAAAAACATTATTTGTCATTCATCCTCATTCCATATTTTTTATCATCACATAAAAGGCAATAAACTGCATATGAAAAACTTGTGACTTCATAGAAATTGTGACTTTCAACGTTAAAACAGAGATGCAGCTATACAAGACGTATAATGCCATCTCTTTTTCGCACTGTCACATTGATAACTGAGACGGCCTTAGGATTTGGACACTTCAGTAGCATTAAGTTTTATGAAGTTTTGTAAAAAACCGGCCAAGTGCGAGTCGGATTCGCACCCGAATGGTTCCGTACCATTATCTATAAAAACGGTAAAAAAATCACGTTTGTTGTATGGGAGCGCCCTTAAATATTTATTTTATTCTGTTTTTTAGTATTTGTTGATATAGCGGCAACATAATAGTATATTTTATAACGAGGGACTAAACGAAGCCATAATATACCAGAGGTGGTTTGATTCCCGAGCGTGCGAGGGAGTCAATGAAACCGAGGGTATATTAAGTTGGCGTTTTGTCTCGAGGTGCAAACTGTACTTTTCACTTTGAGTGCGAGAAAAATAGTCAAATTAGTAGAAAAACATGTTACCTAATAAATCTACTATATAAAAATAAGTCGGGTTTTCCTTCCTGACGCTATAACTCCAGAACGCACGAACCGATTTCCACGGTTTTGCATTCGTTGGAAAGGTCTCGGGCTCCGTGAGGTTTATAGCAAAGAAAATTCAGGAAACAAAACAAAAAAAAAATCTTCTTCTTTTAATCACCAAACGAAATGTTACATAAAACGAAGCCATCTGGTGGCGAAACGGAGTTCGTCGGGTTTGCTAGTATTACATAATAAAATAAAAATCACAATATCTATGAGGTATGTCTTTTGCTCTTTGCTCGACGTCAAACTCTTCACCAAGGAACATAATGTACCACAACTGTCACTAGACATTCTTAATTTTATTTAAAGCCGAACAAATATACACTCGACAAAAATTCAGAAATTTTCGCGGTCAGTTTTTTCTTCTAAACCAGTCACAGATTAACAATTTAAAACACATGGCGCCACCTTGGCAAAAACCATGGAACTAAAACTCTCAACATTTTCGCAATGAAGATGGTCCACACTCCACAGATAATAGTATATTTAGAGCATGAGAAGTGAAAATACATCATCATCATCTTTACAGATACAGCCTGGTGACAGATGGACGGACAGCGGAGTCTTAGTAATAGGGTCCCGTTTTACCCTTTGCGTACGGAACCCCGAAAAACAAGGTTTATTGTTGACCATATTATACGTAGAATCTTCGTTATTTGGGTTTTATAGATAGATAAAAGAGAAGTTAGGAGGAATCAGGTATTTATGAGTATCTAGGATGTGAAATGTGTCATAAGTAGACCTTTGATCATTTATGACAACATACACCTACTTAGGGGGCGTCCATTAATTACGTGCGGCAAATTTTGGCGATTTTTTGACACCCACCCCCGCTCTGGTGAGATGTCGTGAGATTTTTCTCGCACCTCCCCCTCCCCAAAATCTCACGTGAGATATTTCAAAATACGTGTTTTTAGTGTAAAAACGGTAATCTGTGCCTATTTGCGGTGGATTTAGAGTTGCATTTGACTGGCTTGGCTGGCCGGTGGCGGTTTAACCATCGAGGAGCTATTGTGCTACTTTGTGGCGTTCGCATAATCGCGATAAATATTTTTATTTTGTAGCATTTAGCTAAATTGGCGGAAAAACACGTTTTACATCATTTAACCCGGTTTTCTCGCAATGTTACATTGTTTCTTTGCGGAAAAAATTAAATTAGGTACATGATATTTGCCGAGACCCCCCCCTCCCCCGCCAGAGAGTGGGTGAGGTTCGACTCGACCCCCTCCCCCCCTAAACGCCTCACGTAATTAATGGACGCCCCCTTAGGGGTTTGTAGCTAAGTTATATGATAAGTTGATAACAGCCGCAACGGTCGATCGATTAGGTAAAGCTACACTTACCGCGGTTGGTCTGGGGTGGGGAGACTAACTTTATAGCCAGAGACAGTTTTTCGGGGGTATCGCGTAACACACTCCTAATGGCAATGCCTTTCATTTTGACGTTGCGTTATTTACGTCACCGAGCAAACGAATTTCTGAAACTATGTAAAGCTATAGATTAGGAATTTTCTTCAAATGCTTACGGATAGTGATTAGAAGTATGTATAACTATAACGCAATTACAAGGATCTTTTGTTGCCTCAATGACACTGGCAGGGGGGATTAGCACAGACATTGTATTAAAAAAAACAAGATGGCGACATTACTTTCGATGTTGGTCACGCGCCAAAACATGTTTGTACAACCCTATGGTGCTTCTTGCTGATTCCGTCAACTTCAGGATGTCTCAAACATCAGGGGGTCTACTCTCTAACAACGAAGTATACGGGCCCATTCGAAAATAGCGCGATACTTAGGGCGAATTTCACCAAATGTTGATACCTAGAATAAATCTTATCTATACATAATATAATAAAATTGTAACAGGCCGATGTCTGTACATTAAAGATATTGAAGAAAAAATAGTATGGGGGGTCTTTATTAGAGCAACAGAAGCCAAAACAACGGTTTTTTTAGAATTTTTGTCTGTCTGTATGTTTGTTACCGCATCACGCAAAAACCACTGCATGGAATTGAATGCAGTTTTCAATAATGTATTCCGAGAGGTCTAACTTAAAAAATAGGCTATATATTATCAAAAAAAATGATTATCTACTTGATTCTAAACTCCACGCATATGAAGTCGCGGGCAAAAGCTAGTTCTCAATAAAAATAAATAAATTTAAATTTTGAATTTTTGACAGTTTTTCCACACTAGAACTGTCAGTCGTCAATTTTATTCCACGGATGAAAGATTTGACTTTGGTAAAATCAGCCCTCAGAAATGAATTCTACTCCCGATTAAATAACTATCGGACGGGCAAAAATTCAAAAACACATCGAGAATATAGACAACTGTCAAATCGTGTAGTCATTAATTTATAGTTCAGGCTCCGGACTACGTAGTAGGAAACGCCCGTAACTTCGGCACAACACAAAAGAGTAAACATCGGCTGTTACAAAAAAAAAAACAAAAAAAAAAAAGGAAAACCATCTATCTCTTTTGGTTCAAGTACAGTCAGCAGCTAATTAATAATGATCTCTTATCAACTCATTCGACCTTGTCATTGTGACCGAACGTTGTAATTGGATGCATTATCAGCTTGTCAATTGACATACATACTTGTCTTGTTGGTAATTTGACTAGATACGCGATATTAGTAGTGGTGTAATACGCGGCCCGTGTTTAGGAATGGACGTTACGGGCTGCCTTAAGGCCCATAGTATCCTCATCTCCAGTTTGTATGCTAAAGTACGACTGCCGCCCGCGCCCGCGCAGGGCACCTCTGAGCCTTTATCTCAAAATGGGGATATTCCTTTGATTAATTTACAATTGTGCTTCGGCGATTCTGTGGTACCTCTAACTATCTATTTTTCAGTGTATTTTTTTTTCCAAATAACGAAGCCGTTTAGTAGGAGTAAGGAATAGAAGCCAAAATATTGCGTGTTGGAAAATATTTTTTTACAGCAAAAGTATTAACCATACAAAAAAAGTACTTCGGGCAAAATGATCTATATGAATTTATAGCAAAATCATATATTTTTCAAATCTTCAAGACAAGCCATTAATGAGCAGTAGGGTTCATAAAGTGACCGTGTTACGCTACCAAATGGGACGTAGGCCCTTAATAACGGAGAAAAAAATCCACCAATAGAATTGCTACATTTTGAATTTGAAAAAATTCTATTGGTGGATTTTTCTTCGGTTGTCGCTCTGCTTGTTCGAACAGCTGATTTGGAAAACCATAAAACCGTATTGGGACAACCATGATTGTATACATTTATTAAGGCTTAAATAACTATGTTCAGCAGGAACTCCACAAACCAGCGTTGTAGGTTTTATGTGTAAAATTATATTAGGAATTGGGGAAGGCCCGACAAAAACATAAATTGAAGGTGATTTTGTTTATTTTCCCGATAACTTTTAAAATTATAGGCTCGCTCCCGCAGACATCGCTACGCAACTCGACTAAAACAATTTCTATTATTTTCTATGAACACTGCAAGGAAATTGTTCTATTAGAGTCGCGTCGCTCTTGTCTGTGGGGAGCCTTAAGTCAGCATCACTCATCAAAGTCATCACGTAGGTATACGATATCACAACATTATATTGGAACTCGTTTATCAGTTAACAAATACTACCTACGATTAATAATAATCAACAAACAATACAGATATAAATAGATTACCTATCAGATTCTAAATAAATAATAAATTAATCAGTGACGTCGCGTGGTTTTGTAAATATTTTTTGTTGGGCTGAATTTTAAGTTGAATATCCTGTATTTTAATTTAGTATAAGTACTAAATAAACGGGATCTATAAGCACGTAATTTTGCACAAGAGTTCCCAAAAGTGAGAACTAAAATAAGGAAGGATGTTTGAAATGTCGTCACCTAAATTGGACCCCTAATAGGCAATGGTAGTTTTTAGGGAAGTTCCTAATTTTTACCGACTGAACAACATTGACAGCGGCAGCGGGGCGTTATTTGTAATCATTATTTTGTGAAATTGTACCAAATTGTAATAAAGAAAAACAAGATGGCGTTGGTAGTTCCAATATTGGTCACGCGCCAAAACATGATTGTACAACTATAAGGTTCTGGCTTCTTGGAAACCAAATCGAACGGGGCTGAATCATCGTTGTCCGACAGTGCATCAGATTAGGCAGTGGGTAGGGAAGGTCCTCATTTTAACAATTTATTGGGAATGCCATCCATTGCACGGCTTTAAAACAAAAAAGAGTTAAATTAATAAAAATGTTATCCTTTCTAGAATAGCATACTTACTCGTACCTAGTTAGTTACCTACATTCATTATTGCTGGGCATCGTCTGTTTGGTTTTTTCATTGGCCGTCCCGTCCCCCAACGTGACAATGCTTTGATCAAAATAAAAGGCCAATAAATATTAATTTTTTACTTTTTTTTAGGTTTTTTTTGGGTCGGGGGTTTTTAAATTTAACTTTTATTTACTGCTTTATAAACTTAAGTAATAGTAAACACGCTACGATCGACCAAAGTCACGCTTAAATCTGCGCAACTTTACGTATGTTTCCCACACTGAAGTTTGTTACTAATTTATCCTCATTTTTCGTCCCGATCACCTTTTATCTATAACCTATTTATTGAGACCTTTTCAATGAGCCCTTCTGACGTTTGTTGGTAAGTAACTTGGGTATCCTGGAAATTCCAGGTCATGCTCCAGCATCAGTCCAAGCTAAGATTTCTGTGAGTATACCAAATGTCGACTCGATCAGACCCGAGGAAGATGCTGAAATCCCTTCATCAACCAGAAAAGAGCTGATAATTTTCAAACGGCTGAACCGATTTTGATGAAACATATCTTAGAACCACCGCTAGAGAAAATACCTACTTTTAAATAAAAAAACCCCACCCAAATCGGTTCACCCGTTTAAAAGCTACGGTGCCACAGATATAGACACACAGACACACATAGCGGTCAACTTATAACCCTCCCTTTTTGCGTCGGGGGTTAAAAAACAGTTATTTCCTTGCGTTGTTTTTTGGCCACAAGGTAGCTGGATTGACGATGTTCGCAGGGTGGCTGGTAACAGCTAGATGAGATTTGCCGAGGATCGAGACACATGTCGAGCGGGTCTACTCTCTAAGTCCGTCAACGAAGATATGGGTCCGTCCGATAGATGATCCGTAAAACAAGTGTCAAACTCGAATTTTCGAGCAGTGCACCGGGAGTAGGGACGGCTGTCAAATAGTGTGGTCGTTCATTTTGACTTTGGGCCCGAAGAAAGTGATACGGTGTAGGAATTGAACTTCGGCCGAAACTATCGAGAATATAAAGTCGTGAGAAGCCTAGTACTTATTAGTAACTAGCAGCGCTCCACGGTTTCACCCGCGTAGTTCCCGTTCCCGTGGGAATACGGGGATAAAATATAGCCTACTTCGCGTCACCCGGGGATAGTGTAGCTTCTCAACAGTAAAAGAATTTTTCAAGTCGGTTCAGTAGTTTCGGAACCTATTCAATGCAAACAAACAATCAAATCTTTCCTCTTTATAATATTAGTATAGATAAGTACGATACTAATAAGTTATTACCCAGCTGGGTTGTGGAAGTCAGATAGGCAGTCGCTGACTGTGAAATACTGGTCTGGATCCGGTTAGATTGGAAGCCGACCCTAACATTAGTTGGAAAAAGGCTAGGCAGATAATGATATAATGATAACTTCATAATCATTGCTAGATACGCGAAGGAAATGCGTAACACGCTTACAAATTGTAGTTGAATAATATTGTAATAAATTCTTATTTCGTGATTGCCAGTTTGTGACACACATACAAATTAATTTATGACACTTTACCTGGATCTGCGCGTGAGTGTGTGTCGGCCATGTTTAAATGTAAATGCGGTTTTAGTGTAGCAGTCGTCATGCTTTTGATTATAAAGGGTTATGCATATTAGGGTAGCAGCTTACTTCCTGATGATAACGTATATACCGAGGTTATGTACAACGTGATGTAAAGAGATAGGTAGCTACTTAGGTACCTACTTAATTTAACTCATTTTAAATATTTTTATGTAGCCTATGTTGTTTCATAATAAGGCACTTTTTCCTTTCACTCCTCTCTGTCTAGACCTAGTGCGGACCAATTCTGTCTGTTAGCGACACGCTCGTTCCGCCATCTTCTAATATAGGATAGGTCTGCTTCGATGTCGTTGATAATTTTGTATAGTTTTAATGTTGACTATACAGTGAGCACCATAATATTGATCTTTACTTGCGCCTTCTTATTTTTCCGTTTATGTGTACTTATCGCCAACCTTTTTTAATGAAAATGACAGTTTGAAAAGCTGATATACATGCATGACATCTGTCAATGTAACTCGGTTGTACCTGACGATGGCACAGCGAAGTTTTTAATTGTAATTATGTACCTATGAATTTATATTTTGTTTATTGATATTCTAATGTCGTGTTCTCCAGCAGTTTATTTAGCTATTTTATGTTGTATTTTCACGGAAGGAAAACGGACCGGATAGGTTAAATTAGGTAAGTAGGTACTAACCTGAATAGATATAGATAGATACATAGGTAGTACATATCTTCTTACAAAAAGCGTGAAGTTCATCGATCGATTTGTTTAGATATTGTTGAGCCAAGAAAACTGACATCTAACATAGACTTGCAACAGACAATAAATTTAATTACTCAATATAGTTAAAAATAACTCCACAACTATTCCCTCAGACGCTAATTACGCAAAGGACAAAGATTCTCAACATATTTGACGGTTAAGGTCACAAAAATGTAACATTGACTTGACGGTTGACACGCCCGCGAGCACACTGACGCAACGTACACAAACGGGCCACCCACACAGCGACACGCGTGACGAAACGACGTGACGTCACCCGCGGCACGCGAACACACCCACACTCGCGCGTGAATCTGCGTGACGTGTCCACGTCCCCCGCACATTATGAAACTCGCTGCTATACAGACGCACACTTACGTCGATGTAAACAAAGTGACGTAAAGACATGACTCACACAGTCACGTCGCCGCACACTAGGCGCGCTTGTGATTAATGTAAACAAACCAGTCTCGGTCATAGCTCTTGCTACGCACACATTCAAGCGCCCTTACAAAAGTGGGCCATCTGGATACTATACTGTCTGTATTCATATACCTAGCTACACGGAATACCTACATATTTATTGATAAACAAACAGAAATAGAACGTTTAGAAGATTAATAAAATACCGTTCTATTTCTGCTTATTTATTTGCGTAATGTAGTAGGTAATGAACTCGTATAATATGATGCTGTAGGATTTAAGTTACTTGGGTATCCTTTGTATTTTTAAACTGAATTAAACCAAGCTTAATACCATTTTTGAACAGCCGAAAGCTTCCAATTTCCACAACAAAGAACAATAAAAACCAACGGAATACAGATAGCGTTATAAAAAAATTAAAATAAAATCACAATACAGTCGCGCACAAAAGTTATAACCGGCTGAATGTGAAACAAGTACAGTCGTAAATAAAAACGAATAGCGCGCGGGCCGACGCGTACTGTTATTACTCGAAAATTTATGGCATTTACCCAAAAATTACCAGTTCCAGCCACTTTATGACGCACTGAATTCCGGCAATAACCGTCCTTTTCTATATAATATTCCAAGTTACTACGTAGTTATTAACTAAAACATGTTTTTTTCTTAATACCGAACTTTTTACATCAATTTCTTAAGCTATAATCATAATCCAGATATAAAAATAAAGAAACATTAGGTTTTTTTTGTTTTTTCCATCCTGTTTGTGGAATCTTGAGATATAACTATAAACATACCGAAATATGAAGTCGTTCTGCTGAATATAAAGTCGTGAAAGCCGTCGTTATTTGTAATTCTAAACCTAACAACTTTCTAAAACATCGAACATCCTCGAAATGAATTCGAACATTAATAAATTCGTTAAATATGTGTTCACTCTGTTTAGCGAAGTGGTCAATAAAACACACACATTCGAATGCGAAGACAAAGTTTAAGAATAACGCAGCTTGTTCTTCAAGCAATATTTACAGATTTTCTCAACATAATTAGTTAGCTACAAACCAGACTAAAAAGTTTACAGCTTCATTATTTAAACGCCACTAACCTTCATTGTGGATAAATAATAACGTTACATGCATATTGATCATGATTCAAGAATACCTAATGACTTTGTTTTTAATAATAAAGTATAATTTATTTAGATTATGAGGTTATACCTCATAATCTAAATAAATTATATATTAATACCATTAAATACAATACCTGAGTTCTAACAAACAAATGAAAGGATGAGACCTTCCAGCAAATAGCTATTGATTATTAAACCATTATAATCTTACTTGAAATAATTATTTCAACTAATTAATTATGTAATTATTGTCTTAAAATAATTTCTGCACATAAATAAAAATTGATGCTGCAATTTTTTTCATTAATTCTACTCTACAACACACACATACACACACAAATACACTACTAAAGTCTAACAGCTATTCCTATTCAATCCAGTCAGCTTCAAACCCACACTGCAAATTAATAACTAATTGCGTTTACTCGATTGTTCTGCGTAACACCTCCGTACTCGAGCGTACAGCTGTAATTTGACCTGGATAAATGTATCTAGGTCAATAGCGGGGTCAAGGCGTCCGCCATTGTTAGCTCGGCAATCAGCTGTAATTATACGTAATTGTGTTATTACCGGCCATGCTGATCTGCTGGTGATAACAGAATTTCAGCCGCTCATCAAGCTGTCTTCGTCATTCCACTTAAGAGGGGCTGCGAAAGGGTTTCTATTTTGTTGGTCACCTGTCCTGCTGACATCTCTTCGAGGCGCGCGTGGAACACAACGCGCCGTCGACCCGGACTTGGTCCTTACCGAACAGTGAGCTACCCATTTCTCGCCATCTGCAAGCCCGCGCCTACGGTGGCCGGGAATCAGCCTGGGATTCCCGGCCACAGTGCCCCAGTGCCCACCTCCCTCTTTGCGAGCATCACTGCTTCGCAGAAGGAGGTGACGGCTACCCATGCACTCTCGCTCCGTACCATGGCCGGGACCAGGGCCGGACGTGAGAGATCGCCGCCGCCGATGGCCTTCACGAGGACACGGCGTTGCTCCGCCCAAGCCGGGCAAACCTCTCGCTGAGGGCGATCTACACAGTGGAAATACCCGGGCGTTTCCTCTCGCCTTATGCGAAACAGGAACCTCCCGAAACAACCGTGTCCGGTGAGGACCTGCGTCAGGCTGAAGGAGAGGACGCCATGACGCCTCTCAATCCACTTCAACTGTAGGTGTGTGTATTATTTATTTATATTCTAGCCAAAGGGCATATCAATAAACTTGAATATTTCTATTCTGATTCAGCTTTTTATGTCGATATTAATTCTATTGGTATATTACAAGCTACTTACGATTTTGAACATTAAAAAGACTGAAAATACTGTTTTATTGCTTTCTTTTTTCTATTTTGTTCCGTAAATCGTTAACGAAAGCCCCTAAAAAAATTAACCTGTTGACTTTTGGAAGACCGCGACATCAGACGTAACACATTAGCTTCCGCCCCCGGCTTCGCCCTCGTGGTATGTCGATAAAAAGTAGCCTATGTCCTTCCCCAGTGTTCAAAGTATCCCCATACCAAATTTCATCAAATTCGTTCCAACCGTTTCAGAAATTAGCCGGAACAAACAGACAGACATTCAGACAGACCAAAACATGAAATATTGCTTTTGTTCTAAGTACTGTAAATTGTAATGCTGTTATTTTGACTTTACAAACAGGCACTTCTATTTTATATGTATATTTGTATGTAAAGAAGATTTGTATAGAGAACGGTACCGCCAGTGGGAAGTACCCTTATAAAGGTACTTTACTACATAAAGTACGATACGAAATATAAAGTTGTATGACTGGTATGATAGCTTAGCCGCAGGGCCATTCAACAAGTAACTGCAGGCCAGTTAGTCTGGTTTGTGCTGAGGCCAACAGGGCTCTATTGATTTCCTGATGAGGATGTATGCAGCTTTGTTCTGATGTAACGGTAAAGATGGCGTTACTTCATCAAGACATACGATTCAGTTGGTGGTTATGGCCATATTTTTTTAAGTTCAAATCAAAGTTTAATTCGCTTCCGAATGCACGGGCAAGCCTTTTCATGTTTAGTTAATTTTATAAATAGCTTTAGATTTTTCTTTTTCATTGTTTCCTAACCGTTTTGTCTGTGATTGTACTTGACAAAGTTGTCACATTATACAAAAATAACGTAATTTCTGTACTTTTTTTTTTTTTTTTTTTTTTTTTTTTTTTTTTTTTTTTTTTTTTTTTTTTTTTTTTTTTTTAAACGTTGCCCCACACTAGGAATTTCTCCTGTATTGTGGGTGCGTTTACAAACATTTAAACTCACATACACAAACAGCCAGACCCGGAACAACTACTTGTAGGTCATACAAATATTTGTTCCGTGCGGGAATCGAACCCGCGACACGCAGCGCAGCGCAGTCAATTGCTTAACCACTGCGCCAGCCGTGCTGTCAATATTAATTCATTTTTATACAATTATTTTTGTAACCTACACTGCGGCTTTACTCTGATTACATGCCAGTTCCTACATTAGATCGTGAGGCAAGGGACCAAGGGATCCTCCTTTAATAACGAACGTGACTGTACGCGTGTCCCTCGCATCGGCACCGACCACGTTCCGAATTTGAATGTAATTTGCAAATAGGTACCCTCAAAGATGAGATTTTTTACATAGCTACAAATGTTTGGATTTTAATTTTTAGTTTTAGATACATACACCTGTAAAATCATGATTGGTTTTGTCGAACTTACAACATTTGGTTTTTCGAACATTTTTTTTTTTTCTGTTTCAAAGTTTTTAAAATATAAACGGTAATACGCATTTTGCAGTAGGTAAGATATTAGTAGGTATAAATGTAGTGTAGGTACTTTATAAGTTGGTTTTGGACATCACCGACTGACTGAAACATCAGGAGAAACCTTTGAAAATAGTCCCAAACCTGGCCTACTCTTCCGTCAACGAAGATACGGGCCAGCCCAAAAGTAGTTCGAAACTTTGGAATTAACCTGCTCACGATTAATTAACTTTGTCGGGCGGGCAAATACACATCGGTAGTAAGGACAACTGTCAAATGCGTGTTGTCATCCATTCTTACTTCGGGCCCCGAAGTAATCTCATGTCCGAAAGTGATACGGAGTTGGAAATGCCCGAATCTTTTCCGAAACTAAGGATTTCGAAGTTTGAGAGTTGGCTCCTAGTAACTAACGGCCCTGCTTCTTAGTTCCTTCACCCCGAGGCCTTTGCCCTTGGCCTTTGGGAAAAATTACAAACCAGTATTGTAAAAAAACGTATTTGAAACATGACTGTTGGGCCTTGTGGTCCCGATGTGTCCTGAGTCCTGACATTAGCTGCTTATTACCCAAGCCACTTTGCGTTTCACTCAAGAAACTTGAATATGTATGACAATACACATAAATAACATACATACAGGGAACTTTAAGTGAAGTAAATTATACCAATACCTCTAGGCACTCTGTACAGACCTCCATCTGCCTAGCCTTTTTCAAACTATGTTGGGGTCAGCTTCCAGTCTAACCGGATGCAGCTGAATACCAGTATTTTACATGGAGCGACTGCCTATCTGACCTCCACAACCCAGCTACATACAACAACACGATACCACTTGGTAAGACTGGTTGTCAGGTTTTCGGGCTTCTGGTTACCGGTAACCGACTATTAAAGATCCACGAATGACAGCCGGGACCAACGGCTTATCGTGCTTTCCGAGGCACGGAGGAGCCTCGGCATGTTAAGATGGTCACCCATCCACAGACCAACCCCGGCAAGCGTAGCTTAACCTGATAGATCGACCCGTGCGGTTGTTATTGCTTCATTGTTCCAAAATGGAAAACGCTAATTTCTAAACTAGGTTTATGTACTTACCTGTATCTTAGAAGCCAGTGTCCCTTCAAAGCGATGTGCATGTAGAAAATAGGACACGTTATACACAATAATCCATTCGGGCAAGTCCAAGAGAAACAAAAAAGAATAAGGATGAAAACAAAAAATAAACAATAAAAGATACAAAAATAAAAAACATTGAACGAAAGTGATGTGTATGTCTCTAGTGTGTTTGTCTGGAGTTATGTATGTTGTGTGTTTGAGGGTGTGTGTATGTTTGTGAAAGAGTGTGTATGACTGTGAGTGAAGTACGAGTATGAGTGAGTGTGTGAGCGTATGCGAGAGTAATAGGTATTGTAATACGGGCTGTTGTCCGCAACTCCACGTCAAAGCGCGTATTGCGTACGGGGTGGGAGAATCGGTCATTCGATCCACTCCAGCTCCTCGAGAAAGGCCAGCAACGCCTTGTTGTTGATGACAATCTCACGTAGGGTACCTTGGTTACCGAAGTATTTAGCCCTGTAATTGGCGACCACGGGCAGTTTAACTGCACAGTGGACTGTCTGTTACTCCTATGACAAAGAGGTCTGAGAGAGTATAAGTAACAATTTTCTAAATTTTTCCTTTATAAAAAATTCCAAAACTATGTACCTATTTAAACTTCCAAAATTTTCCAACAGAAGATCCTCCGAATTGCGATAAGTTAGTTTTAAAAGATAGCCATGTAGCTTAGATTTTAACTGATTTTTAACACGCTTTTATTAGCTCGGGTTGTATGTATGTATCGGAATCTTTGAGCGCGATTTTGACCCACTTTAAACGGTCAGATTTCATTGAAACTTTGTAAACTTGTCGAGGACCGATGACAATTTAATAATTAAAAAAAAAAATGAGAAAAAAAAAACACGTTTTGTAGTTAGCAGAACTAAAAAGTAGAAAATAAATAATAGTTTAAAAAACTAAAAAACACGCTTTAAAAACCAAACTAAAAAAGGAGAAAATAATTTAATTCAATTAAAAAGCGTGGGGTGCGTTTTGAGGTATTTTTATAATCAATTAATGTCAAGCACCCCACGCTTTTTAATTGAATTAAATTATTTTCTCCTTTTTTAGTTTGGTTTTTAAAGCGTGTTTTTTAGTTTTTTAAACTATTATTTTAGTCATAAAATTTCGTGCTGGGTATCGTGGTAAAAACCAAAGATGGAATTGCGGATTGATTATGTGATGAATGATCATCATTCTCCCTTATCCCAATTCATTTGGGGTCGCCGCAACATGTCTTTTGGTCCCATACTCCTCTATTAGTCGTCATCTCCGTAGTCACACCCTTTATAATAATTATTAATTCTTTAATTGCTATAAAAACAGGTTACAGAAAAATGTGAGACCCTGGTTCCAGGCCCTCTTCCTCCTTTCTAGCCATATCATCATTCACACAGTCCACTCATCGTTTCCATGGTCTCCCCCTACTCTTACAGCCATCGACATTCATCAACTCAAACTAAACGACGATATTGTTCAGTTTTGTACTAAGTAATTAAATAAACCATATATCGATAAGTACCAAAATATGTGGTAATGGTAAGTCGTAACTTTGGTCTTGTCAGAAATAATCCTGAATGATGCGACGCGACGCGATGTAAGGCGATAAATTACCGCGCAATAAAACCGCCCCGCCAACGCAGCTGTGCTAACAATTTTTTTTATATTTTTCCTCCAACAAAAACCTTACTTTTGCTAGAGACTGTTAACTCCAACCTTAAAAATGTGAAGCTTCCGAAAAATAGCGGAAACTCGACCGTAGTGCGTCGAAATAATTTTGTGGTTTCACTATTGTTCGTTGCTCAAACGCTTTCAAATAGTTTTTTTGTGAATAATCAACAAAACCGCCATTTTGTTTCGATCGATTTCGCATTGATCCGTTGCGTTGCGATTTATCGCACCGAATACTTGGGTAATTGATTGTGTTGAAAAAAAAATACTCAATTCGTTCCTGATGCTGATAATCAATAATTGGCTTGGTACGTTCTACGCAAACCGGCCGTTTTCTATTACACTGTTTAGATATAAATAAATTGACTCTAAATTAGTGTTGTATTTGCATTGGACATGCGTATTGTTACGATATTTGGCATAAAACCAGTTGGATGAAATATTTAGATTTTAAAAAGTGAATTGGAGTTACATCACACGTTTTGTAATACCTAGGTACTTGTAGTTGTAACAGAAGTTATTGACAAATTAGGATACGGATTGTGTGTGTAAAACGGAAAGTAGGCTATCCCGTGTTAAAAATATTTACTTCCTAAGTGTGTAGTAGGCAAGTAGGTAGCCTGTACTTAACTATCTAGGTTGAATATACATATTCCCACCGCTGGCACACAGGCCTCCTCGCTGTGAGAGGGAGCTGGCCATAAGCCATCACGCGAGACCCTGGAAGTAGATCTTGAAATTTTTCGGTTCTAGGACATGCCGGTTTCCTCTCGCGGTTTTCTTTCACCGTTTTGAGAGCAGTGGTGATGAAATTATTTATTTATCCCTTAGACTGTCCGCTTCCGGAGGACTTACAGCTAATAAAAACAAAAAAAGGTAACTATAGTCACCAAAAAACGAATTACAAATCCTCACGTATGGACGTATTCTATTAATAGTTTATGGTGTGAGCACAAAAACAAAGAAAAAGAAACACATCGCCTTAATAAATAGAGAAGTAATATAAATACTAAGTTTGCAATTATATGACTAAAACAATAGACAAAATAATAAAAAAAAATATATAACCTACCGCTACTAGAAAAAAATTACGCTTAAAAAACTACACAAAGTAAAGCGTCTGCCTGGTTTCGAACCCTCGACCCACAAGTCGTAAGTCGGGGCCGATACCAATGGGCCACCACTGCTCTCCTCGCTCTCCTGATTGAATATATGTTTATAAATACTAGCTTCGCCCGCGTGTAAGTCGGAAATTATCCCGCGGGAACGTAATACCGGGATTAAAATCCTATGTGTTAATCTAGGTTATAATCTATATGTGTGCCAAATTTCATCCAAATCCGTTCAGCCATTTGTGCGTGAAAGAGTAACAAACATCCATACATACAAACTTTCGCGTTTATAATATTATATGTATGTAAGGATAACATAATAATTATGTAAGTATAAAAAAATACAAAACAATTATCGAAAACGTAAATAATTAGGTATAAAAAAAACAATTACTTATATAAACATTTCATCCAGTTTCATCACCAACAGACCAAAATAGCACGCATTTTAGTAAAAAAAAAACGCTTTGATATTGCGTTCCAAAAACGAAAAATTTAAGAGAGAAAAAAAGTTGCACAAAGCAAAAGGAGTTCGAATTTCAAAGCCTGACGAATCGTAATCGATTTGCTTTAGAACTCGATGCTATGATTACTCGACTCGAACAATTTCGTACCGAATCTATTCACTCCAATAACTAGGGTGCCACTATATTGTGATCGAATGCACTTGAATTCGAAGTCTTTCTTCCGTGTTCGTGAGAACTCTAAATTAGTTTGGAAATCAGAGTATTATATAATTTGTTCATGCTATTTAAAATATCGTGGACACTGCGGCTTACGCCTTGAATTCTCTTTTTTGAGTAATTGAACCGATCGTGAGACCAGAAACTGACTTTAGTAGACACGCACAATTATTCGCAAATGAATCTAAAAAGTTTAAGTTTTAATTTGACATGGAACGGATTGCTTTTGCATTCAAAATTGACAGAACCCTGTCATTTGCCTCTCAAACATCATAGCAACATGCGCAAGAGTTTCATTCGCTAACCATAACAACATTTAATTAGGTCAGTACCAAATTTAATACCAAGTTGATCGTTCAGGTTAATTCAAAAATATCCACAGGATATGAACACTTAAGTTCGTTACGTTCAAATTTAACAGCAAAGCCGTTAAAGTATTAATGGCAGTCAGTTATTTTGTAAACTGTTGCCGCTCTAATGGGCTATTTACAAAATATTAAACAGTTTCGGAGTCGTTAAAGTTGATGCAAATATACTTTCTAACATGTTTGCCACACTAAAGTCGAAGGGACTTGTTGTATGGTATATTTTTGGAACGAGTATCGATGTTCCATCAAAGTTAATATTGCTATAAAGTTCTTTCTTTTTGCTTCCGTGCTAAATTGATATTGAAATAAAAAGCAGTGTATCTGATGATTTCTCCACGGAAGTTTTTGCTAAACGTAGGTCTGAGTAGGTTTTACTTGCCAAGTGGTCCTTGATCTTCACTACCTTCTCCCGAAATATATACTAGGGCTAACCAAGGAGTATCGTGTTACCCAGTGACTAGGTTGTAGAGGTAGGGATCAGATAGGCACTCCATGTAAAATACTGTTATCCAGCTGCATCCGTATAGACTGGAAAGCGACCTCAACATAACCAACCCCCAACCAACGACCAATTAGAAGGCAGTATACAAAAATGATCCGTGTTAGTAACACTGCATTATTAAGAAAAAGTGTTTTATGTGTGTGCCCGATTATCGTTAACAAAATACCCGATGGAATAAAAAACGAGTCCATTCCACTGTTTAAAAAGAAATTGTCCGTCTTATGTTATTACTCCATTTGTGAATTCCCAAATGATATAACTTTATAGCTACCTAATTAATCCTGACATCTATAGTTCTTTATTTTATTTTATTGACCATAATATAAGAATTTTCATATTGACATTATTGTAGACTATTAAACACTTTGCTAAATGTTTGCATGCCTAATTTAAGATAGAATGTATAAGGATCTCTTAATTATAAAACCATCTGTATTTTCTACCTACGTTCTATGCAAATAAATAATTATTCTATTCTATTCTAATGAGCAGTTTCAAGGCTCCCGTAGAAAGGAGCGACGCGACACCTCGACGCGAATTTCTATGAAAACTTCATGGAACTTGATCTACTAGAGTCGCGTCGCGCTGTCACGTTGTGTCGGTCTTCGGGAGCCTTCAAATTTGAAGTGGCATTGCGAGTACTGCTATCATCCGTAGTTTACAGAATAGCCCAGCTGTAAAATGACGAGTTCAAGTCACCTATTTTCCCCTTACTGAGCATTCTATTCTGTTGTTTGCAGGTTTCCATTTGAGTGGCGTGGTACGAGCGCCTGCCGCGCTGCCGCCATGTTCAGATCCGGAACGGCTATACAGGGTCACTGTCTCGTTCGACAGGTAAGCACTACATTGTTTAATGTACCTATACCTATTGCTAGATGGATCGTTTGGCACTAGATTGACGTCGACAGGCGCTGTTGTTACGCCGCCATCTTGTTTTTTCAAAACATTTGACAGAACAAGATGGCGGCGTTAGTTCTGGCCATGCGCCAAATGATATCTGTACTGTAAGACAGATTTATGAAAGGGAACCTGGAAGTACATTAGAGTAGGTAAAGACTTAAGAGGGGATGAAGGGTCACAGCAATCGATCAACGACCATGCAATGAAAATGAAAAAGTCGAGGTCACAGGCAACTTTATCTTCAGTGGAAGCTCCTGCAGACAGGCGCGATGCGACACTAGTAGAACAATTTTTCTGAAAAGTTTTTCGGATTTATTCTACCAGAATCGCGTCGCGTTGTCGCGCCTGTCTGTGGGAGCCCTAATGAAGGTTCACTGTATGGATAGATCCACTAAATCTGAGTGGTTTTCCTCAAAAGAGCATAATATCAGACACCATTCTACATGGTCTTCATGTGTTCCAATGTTGATTTTAAAAAGAGACTGTGACCGCTCAGTTTGTTATGGCCTTTCATCTCAGAGTACTCAGATAGGATAGTATACGCCGACCTCATCTAGTTTATAAAATATGATTGACATGTAAAAAAAGTGTTTGTACAAACTGACTAACAGAAAAAAAAAATCAAAAATCATTTATCTTTTAACAGACAGTTTGAGACGAATCCCTCGCAGAATTATCGCGCTGATACAACCTCAGCAACTGTTTAAGGCTCCTGCAGACATGCGCGACGCGACTCTTGTAAATCATTTCCCATGAAGTTTTAATAGAAAAATCGCGTCGCGCCTGTTTGGTAGGAGCCTTAATCGCGAATTCGCTAGTCGCGGGCTCGAACTCACTGGTGGGCCTGACCAAAAAGCACGCTGTCTCACCAGGCATCGTATCCGACAGAGGTGTACCAGTGATGAGCAGTTAGCCGCTAGTCTACGCGCACAACGTTATTAAGTGAGATGCAGGATCATTAATTTATAGTTAAACAGGCGCGTAAAAAATTTAGAAAAGTCCTTCGGAAGATCGGGTTTTGTGAAAAAACCACTGTAAATCAATGGCCAGTAAAGTTTATTGAACTTTTCGATATTTGAGCTTAGTCGGTACCGACTTGGTTTTGGAGATTTTACACTTCTTTTATTACTTAAACACGCCCAAAGTTAGGTTAAATTAGCAAGAAAAACTAATCTTTGTTGGCTTTTTATTTTAGTATTCTTTTTCCGCTCATTATTAATATTGTCTGTGCGGAAAAAGAATACTAAAAAAAAGCAATTAAAAAATTAGGAGCCAAAAAAGATAATTTTTTCTTGCTAATTTAAAGTTTAAACTATTTTTGGGCGTGTTTAAGTTATAAAAGAAGTGTAAAATTCCCAAAACGAAGGCGGTACCGACAAAGCTCAATTTATATCGAAAAATTCAATAAACTTTGTGGTCATTAATTTATGTGGTTTTTTCATAAAACCCGATCTTTCGTAGGTTTTTTCTTAATTTCTAACGTGCCTATCTTACTATACCTAAATGATCCTGATGTCACTCGATAAACTTGTGCGAATAGACTAGCGTCGTTAGACGCAGTTATGCTTATCACTGATACTACCTCTGACGGACACGATGCCTGTTGAGACAGCGTGCTTTTTAGCCAGGTCCACCAGTGAGTCCGAGCCCGCGACTCTTGAGGTAAATACGAAGAAGCATAGAAAACACAGACCACAGTCTTTTAAAAGTCAATCATCAAACACGCAAGCGAAATAAATAGTTCCTTCAACCATAAGCTTACAAGAAAACAAAGAAGTTTTAATAGAAAGGGTCACAAAGGCCCTACTATTGTTTGTTCTAAAAGGGCACTTTTTACCCAAAGGCCGATGTACCCACATAATGGCTATTGTGTAGAAAACTTTGTCACTTCCAATAATGGTGATTGTCGTTTACTTTGCGATAGTATTCTCTGGAGCTAAGCTGTGACTTTTGGAATTATGTCATGGTTAAATAAACTCTTATGAGTTCTGATATTAGGAAAGATTAGAATCGTTGTTCTGAATAACGTTGAGTTTTTCAGATACCTAGCAAGTTTGATTGAAGACCTTCCAACGCGCGATGCGACTCTGATAGAACTATTTCTATGAAAACTTCATGGAAATTGATTTACTACGGAGTCTTTTCAAAGCGTTCCACTTATTATAGTACAGCTATTTCCAGCACCCTAATCGCCTAACACACTCTATCACAATCTGAATCATTTTGAGGGATATTGCTAATCCATTGCTTCTTATGTTCGAAAAAATTGCCTGCTCAACAACGTAAATAACGCAATGAATGTTGTTGAACTGTCTAAATAAAAGCTTATTATTAGCTGTTATTTTTACGCAGTTTCCCCGCTGGTGTATCACAGACCTAGGCTAGGTGTAAATAGGTGCTTATGTACTTTTGGGTACAAACAACTAAGTAATTGAATGAATGATGAGTAGGATTTACAACCGCGACTTGTTTGATCGCGCGAGTGTCAATCAATCAACAATCAACTCAGCCTATTGCAGTCCACTGCTGGACATAGGCCTCTCCCAGGCTGCGCCACAACACTCTATCCTCCGCCTTCCGCATCCAGTCTGTCCCAGCCACCTTTTTAAGGTCGTCGGTCCATCTAGCTGGGGGGCGTCCCACACTACGTTTACCGATACGCGGTCTCCACTCCAGGACTCGTCTGCTCCACCGTCCATCGGTCCTTCGACAAACATGGCCAGCCCACTGCCACTTCAGCTTGCTTACTCTATAAGCTATGTCGGTGACTCCGGTTCTTTTCCGGATAATTTCATTTCTGATTTTATCCTTCAAAGAAACTCCGAGCATAGCCCGCTCCATAGCGCGCTGAGCGATCTTAAATTTGTGGACCAGCCCAACTGTCAGTGTCCACGTTTCGGCACCGTATGTCATCACGGGCAGGACGCACTGGTTGCAGACCTTAGTCTTTAAGCATTGCGGAATAGGCGACGGAAAGACATTACGTAGTTTCCCAAACGCTGCCCAACCCAACCGGATCCTCCTGCCGGCTTCTTTCACAAAGTTGTGTCTACCGAGCTGGATGACTTGCCCTAGGTAGACATACTCCTTCACAACTTCGAGAAGCGACCCTCCGATGTAGATCGGACTCGGCAAGACGTGAGCATTGCACATGACTTTCATCTTGTCCAAATTCATGCCGAGGCCAACCCGCCGAGAGGCTCCGTTTAGGCTGTGCAACATGTGGTCTAACTGTTCCTGTGTCCCTGCCATTATGACGATGTCATTGGCAAACCGAAGGTGTGAGATGTATTCGCCGTTAATATTAATACCGCGAATCACCGCTTTGTAATATTGTACGCGCGAGTGTGTCACATACTTATAAATCGACGACCACACGGACGTAATAAAATCGCGTCGGGATTTTGTCGCCATGTGGGCCTTGACCAATCGCGCGACGTTCGCTTTTGGTTAGGAGGCGGCCGTAGAGTCACAATATCACCAAACTAATTACATCTTCCCAACAGATGCAAGATTACCGGAGTGACGTGCAGCTGCGAAGCCCGCGACATCTTCTGGTGCCAGCACGTCGTGGCGCTGGCGTTGTACCGTATCAGGAACGCAGACTCCGTCAGGCTGAGGGTGCCTATCTCAGGTGACACTTCAGACTTTCATTACGACTTTAAACACCGCTATCTGTTTTCTCTGCACGCCTGTTTATAACACTTGAAAACCTTATTGCAATGAAATCAAAGCACTTTAAATGTAACACTGCATTTCATTGTTTACGTATCAGGAACGAATTAAGAAAGGTTTCTGGAGCTCTGATCAAGTTTCGTGGTCAAAAGAATTTTAATTCGATGTAGATTGAAGGGATAGATGGAAGCAGTGGTGGGCCAACGGTTGGGCCCCAACTTACGCGTTGTAGGTCGTGAGTTCGAACTTCGATCACTAAAGATAACAGCTGGTATAGAATCACTATACATAGTTTCAGCTCAAAATAAAATACTCTAAGAATTGAAACCAAACTTTCCGTTTCATATGTTTCTTGAATTCAAATCATAATAAACGTGTCACCGCACTACGTAGGTCAATAACTTTCCACGTTACTTGCCAATATCACGATAAATGTCTTCCGAGTGATGTGTTTATTTCAATTTGACAATCTGAATTTCTGGTATCAATGTACTTAAAATTTTCATAACTTCCGAATATGTGGAGATAGGATTAAAAACCCTTCCAATATCGTTTGATATCATATAAAGAAGCCGTGCCCTTGGTATGTATATACTTTTGGTATATACCCTTTCCGTTATACGTTGCATAAATTGATGACTGCTCAGCACTATTCAGGACTTTTATGCCTTTTTTAACTTTCATATTTTCGAGCTACGTTCTTGCAACATTCGTGTAATGTAATTTAAATACCTCTCATTATAGAAACCCTACATTTAAGTTCAAGAAGTAAAACCACTATATTCTCTTTCAGAAACCCTTCTGCAGATGGACAGACAACAGCTCCAGAAGTTCGTGCAGTACTTAATAGCGGAACATCACACGGAGGTGCTTCCGACGGCGCAGAAGCTGGCTGACGAGGTCTTGCAGGCCAGGTCGGCTATCAACAGGATTTGCGGAGCGCCTGACCCCACGGCTGGGCCTCCGCCTGATGCACACCATGCCTGGCACTTGGATGAGCAGCAGGTTCGTGAGAAGAGTAGTTTATAGTCCTCTCTTATCTGATAATCAGAGATCGGATATTCGGATGCATAGATGTTGGCTAACATGGAATGCGCTTTTGTATCGAAAAAGTCTTAATTTAGGTAAGTAATTTGTTTATTTTTTGTTTTAACTAATACAAACCACCCCTCCTCCAGTACATACACATATTTGTATCGGGTTAAACATTAATTTTAAATTAATACACATCTGAAAAGTTATGCAATCAAGAATTCCGGGGTTTTTAATAAATATTACAAATAATTTATAAAGCCGCTTCCATACTTTCATAGCTAAAAATTATGTTTAGGTAAATATGGATCCAAAGTCGTTATTCGTTCACCGCCTTCTTTTACTTTTGCCATCTTTGTAGTTTGTGGAACTCTTCGAAATATTTTGATGAGAGTGGCAATTTTTTTTAAATGTAATTGCACTACGACTGCCTTGTTGTGGTCGCAAGCGCGAGCCTGAGGTTCTGGGTTCGATTCCCGTCTCGGGCAAAGTGTTATTGTATTTTCTCAGTAGCAACCTGCACCCTAATTGCGTAACTCAGGATTAATCATAATCTGTTTCGTTTTAAAACAGATGGCTAAACTATTGCTTCATATGTTCGAAAAATGTGTCTGCTCAACAACGTAAATAACGCAATGAATATTGTTGAACTGTGAAAATGAAACCAATTATGATTAATCGCGTGTTACGCAATTAGGGTGCTGGAGTTTGTATTTATGCCCGGTTGATGGCAATAGGCTCATCCCCTATTACAGGGACTTAATCATAACTGGTAAAATGTGGCTGTACTATATGCAAACATTTTCCTAACCCTTCGGGGAATACCTCCATAGTGTTATGAATGTAAATTTCCACTATCCACTGTAGATCATACATTTATCCTTGTGGTTTTAATCCAACTGCAGGCTTAGCACGAGCACCGATTTGTGACGGAAGAATAGACAAATGATATGCAATAGTAGAAGATAGCTATGTTTTTCTATTAATTATCACAGTTATGCGTTTTAAACGAATCATGATTTTATAGATAATCCTATATACTTTGTGGCCGTCAAGTAGAATGTTTGTCGTCACTGTGATTTTGACAGTTCGGGAAGAAATATTTTTCTGAAACAGTCTGCATTTATACGGACCTAGACAAATATCGTTAGAAACGAAAGTCAAAATGAAGGATATCTACGGTGCGATGTCAAAAATGGAGAAACGAAATATTACTTGGTATTGATAAAGCACTGTCTATTCTTCCTAGAAATAGAAAGCGCCATGCTATGCTGTATGTGTGCTGTTCCTGTAGCTCAATGATTATTACGGACTATGCTCCATTTGCAATAAGATTAGACATTTAAACAAACCTTTTTTGCAGTCAGTTCAACCGATTCTTACTTCTATACCGTAGGCATAAGGATGGCACTAAAAGCAAAAAAGTAGTTACAATACCAACTGTTTACTGCAGCTGCTATTTCTTATGCCAACAACGCAATAGAAGTCAAAATCGGTTGATCGGACTGTAAAAAAGGTTAAGTTAAATGTGTAATCTTATTTCAAATGGAGAATACCTGTGCCCGTTAGTGGTGGCCCAGTGGTAGCGCGACTTACGAGTTGTAGGTCGTGAGTTCGAACCCAGACAGGCGCTTTACTTTTTGTAAATCATTTCATCACCACTGCTTTTCAAACCGTGAAGGAAAACATAAAGACTGATTATGATGAGCTGTGCCCGCGGCTTCGTCCGTGGACGTGCTTCCGGGACAGCCTACGTTACTCCTTATAACATCAGCTATCTGCCAGTGAAATTCCCGTCAAAATCATCCAGCTGTTTCAGAGATTTGCCGAAACAGACAGACAGTAAGACAAAAATGTCAGAATGTTTTTGTTTTGTTTTAAATACCGTGTGTTATTTCATATGCATTTATTTTGACATTAGAAGACACTTAAATTTTATTTATTTATATGAATATGTGTAGAGATTTTTCTTTCAAATTCTAATTGTTTCTGTATATCTGTTTCAGGTCTGCGAACAAGTGCGAGCCTACTTATTACAGGGGACATATTACAATGCAAATAAACAACTTAACTCATTATTTTCTAAGGTAAGCTAGAATTACTTACTGACTTAACTTGCATGAAACGGCTACGTACACTAGGCTTGTCTTGACTTTGCAAATTCTCTTCGTTGCGAAAAGGGAGAGCCTTATCTGGAACTGCCCAGGCATTCTTATTTAGAACCCGAAGGGCACCATATTAGCTACTAAGGCCTATATTACAAAGCCTCACTCAAAACTCAAGCTGCTTTACTTAAAATCACGTTCTAAAAGTAGTAACAGCAGTGCTATTTTGTAAAGTTCTCACCGTGATAACTTGGGTGAAGTGAGCTTAAAGTGAGCTGTCATTAGTAACAATTCCTAGTGCCAGGTGGAATGATAGCTCACTTCACTTAAGTTCTCACGGTGAGATTTTAACAGGATAGATCGGCTGGCATCTTCTGGGCACGTTCGTTCCACCATAGACCTCATCAATCGCTTTCCATCGAGGTCAAGAGCAGGCCCAGTAATAAAAAAAAGTGAAACATGATAATATTCTCATCTATAAATTACCACATACCTACATACTGGTCAAAATAGCCCTTCTTTTTACTTCGCCGTAGTCGGGTAAAACTGGACTTCGTTTATAATGCTTGACATTCTGTAATAAATTGTGTTAAAAATTAAGTATAAAAATAATTGTCTGCTACAATTAAAATGTAGTTGTAGTAGTGTAAATCTAACTAAGTAACATTATTTGTTCCGTGTGGTGCCGGACGTAAAGAATAGCACCATCCTATCTCTTCCCGTGGGTGTCGTAAAAGGTGACTAAGGGACTTACTAGAGAATGGGCAGCAGCGTTCTCTATGCATTTTACCATCATACTGCGATCGCCTACCCGCCTGCCAAGCGTGGTGATTATGGAAAACCCCCCAAATTGGGGGAAGCCTATGTCCAGCAGTGGACGTCTTTCGCCTGAAATGATGATGATGAACATTATTTACGTAATAAAATAGCGGCGGTTTTTTTCGCGCGCTGGATCTTCAAGGCAGTGCATAAGCACTAAATAAAAATTTAATTAAAAAAAAAGAAAAAAAAAAAAAAAAAAAAAAAATAAAAAAAAAAAAAAAAAAAAAAAATCTCGGCTATAAAGCCGAGATTTGAAAATCGAACACTGTTTCGACGCGCTGAGACTCACTCGCACTGCACTCTGTTGGATTCTCAATGCTTTGTTTAACACTGAGAGTTGACAATTCAGTGCACAAAAAAAATGCGCTGCGATTTTATTGCGTCCGTATGTTCTCTCACAAGCTTTTTTTAAAAAAAACGCGCTTTGTAGACTTATCGAGGACCGATGACAATTCAATAATAAAAAAAAAACTGAAGAATCACACAGTTCTGCAAACTACGTGATTCTTCAGTTAAAAAAAAATAATTAATTATTGAATTGTCATTGGTCCTCGATAAGTCTACAAAGCTTAAATGAAATCTGACCGTTTGAAGTGGGTCAAAATCAAGTCAAAGGAGTCGGTTACAAACAAACATGCTTAAGTACAAATACACAGGTTGAAGCTAATAAAAGCGTGTTATAAAGCATGAAATCTTTACAATACTCATTCCTTTTTTTTATTCCAGGTAAGAGAAATGCTCCGTGCCCAAGACTCCAATGGTCCACGGATGCTGATGTTAATGACAGAACAGTTCCTATCAGACCCTCGGCTCCTGCTGTGGAGGAACCAGAACACACCCATGACGGAGAAGTGCAGGCAGTTGTGGGAACAGCTAGGGGCGCTGTGGGTCAGCATAGTTCTGGACCCCGGCAGTAATAAGCACCATAGGATACAATGGAGGCATCTGCTGGAGAAATGGTCTGCTGTTGAAGTGTGTCCTACTGAGGATCCGGATTATCGGTCTTTTCCTTTGGTACGTATGATTTTAGTGAGCAAGGCACGTTAAACTGTTGGTCCTCGCTGTCATTCGTAGATCTTTGACAGTCGTTACGGGTCGTCAGAAGCCTGAGAGTCGGACAACCAGTCTTAACAACGGGTATCGTATTACCCAGTAACTGGATTATGGAGGTCAGATAGGCAGTCGCAAAATGTAAAATACTGGTACTCGGCTGCATCTGGTTAGACTGGAAGCCGACCTCGACATAGTTCTGAAAAGGCTAGGCAGATGATGTTGATGGATGTTTTAGTAACTAACTGTTCTATGACTTAAATACTCTATGATCATACTTGAATACAGAATCTTATTCATCGCCATTAACTCAACTATCTTTTTATAATTATTTTTTTGTGTTTTTATTGAAATGAGTGGCTCGCCATCAACAGATTTATCTGTACACAACGAAAAACAACGTTGTGTGGCTGAAATCACGATTGTAATACTCAAAGTGTTTTGGAAATAAAATAAATAAAAAAAAAAAACAACTTTAAGTGCAGTGGTGACCCAGTGGTAATAGCCGCGACTTACGAGTCATGGGTTCGAACCCAAGCTGGCACAATAGTTTGTTTAAATGTCAAATACGCCAAACCGTACTGGGCCCACGTGGTGGATTTAACCCGAAACCCAAATAATAAATAAATAGGATTCGGAGTTGAGCCGTTGAAGCGAGCGGTCGCCTTCTTTGAGCTCGCAACAGATGTTGACTGGGGCCTCGAATTTGAAATCAAACCGCGTGTGTTTTGTCACAGTGTATTTTGTAAAATTGGTGAAAGTGTAACATAACTAACGCAAGACCTCAAATACCCCGATTAGAGCATTAAGCTATAAGCATAATACAATGAATAAAAAATTATGTTAAAGCCAACAGTGTTATAGAAAATCGTGTGGACATTTGCATTAACTTATGCAGTTAAAATTGAGTCTCATCCCCTTGGAATAAGATCCAATTCTCTTTGACTCAATTAGAGGCCTTGTATAGTTTTGATTACACTTCAACCACAAAAAAGTAAGCAAAAGTGATAGTGAAGTGCGCTTCAGCCTGCAGTGGAGACGGGCTGCTGGAGGACGACGGACCCCAGAGGCAGACTTGGTGAGATCGCTCCTATTATTACAGGGATTCGTTTGCTATAGGTACTGCATGCGGCAGGCCTTTATTCGCCGTGCGTGATCTCTGAAAATCAAACCACCTCCTTTGTGGACCAGTGTGCTTACACCCACTGTAATAGAGGAAAAAACTTGATACACGCCAATATTCTAGCACAAAATACGGTACCGTCCAAGACACCGTACTTAAGGATCTTACTATTGTAACAGTGTAACGAATTCCACAGTGGATTGCAAGGGGCCACGGTCAAAAAAATATTCAATCGGAAACAGATGGCCTAAATAGGTACCCCGAACTATTCCGTTGGCTTTGCACGTTTTTGCTTTACAGATAAACAAAGAATTAAAACTAACAAAAAAAAAGGTCAGCCCATAAAACAAACTTTAAGGTTAGCAAGTTTCAGCCCCTACATACATGTGTTTCTGACTACCCCTACAAACAAAAGCGCTTACAATGGATACAATTGTGCCCATTTTAAAAGATGGAAATTGTTTGTTTAGGGCACTAGCCCACCAAATAAACATTTTAATGGGCTTAACATTTGATCACAGAAATGTCCGTCAAGACCTAGCCACCTATGTTTTGGAACATCAACAACACTTCTAAATAATATACAGGAATTTCTCCCCAACAGCATTCTCTCCCAGGAACAAAGGATAACAAATTATATAACCGCGCAATTTAACGAAACATTCTGGAGTGGCGAAGATATAATTATCGCCGCGTCTGAATTCTACCTCGTAAACGTGCATGTACACATAATCAACGGAAATACACAGGTGTATTACCCACGGGCGATCCAGTACCTGGCAACATACGAGTACACATCCTCTATCAGAATCACCACTATGATAGCTGGGTCCGGAATAGTGAAAAACAATACAGCAACAACCCGAAACTCCTAATGCAAATACCAACATTAAAACACCACATCATATCAAACCAAGAAGTAACCGGTGCAACACACGCCAAGAACAGGAAAAACCCACGAAACCCCAGCCTCAAACGAACAGCCCCCAACAGGTAAACCCGTTATCGCCGTGTGAACAACGACAGGCAACACTATTTACACCGTTATCTGACGTAATTGCGGACGACACCGGATACACAATACTAAGAAACCCGACCTCTATCGTAATTAAGTACACCTGCCCAGACTTGTGCATTGCAACCTGGAACGTCCGCGACGCCTCAAAACCCGGAAAAAATCGAATAGACGCTGAACTTTCACGCAGAGGCATTCATATAGCCAGCCTACAGGAAACGGATGAATTCAGGAGCATACAGCTCCACACGCTACAAATGGCACGCGAACGGCGAAATGGGAAGAAAACTAAAAAAATCCGAGGGCTTTCTGATACCAACGGTTAATATAACAAAACCGATAATCGAACCACACTGCGAAGGACCAACGGTGGACGAAATAACAGGAATCATCAATAAAATGCGAAACGGGACAGCCCCTGGAACGGACCAAATGGTAATGCCAATGCAATGGTAATGGTGGTTGGTAATGGTGGTGGTGGTGGTGGTTTGGTAAAATTGTAAACTTTTTATACGTGAATACGGGGCTTTTGGCTTTTGTATTGGGTGCATTTTATGTTTAATTTTTTATTTTATTTTTATAATGTGCGTTTTGTTTGTGCAGAATAAACAATTTTTCTTTCTTTCTTTTCTTTCTTTCTAATCGAACTGTACAAAGCGATGCCCCAAATACTATAGGAAGCTGTTACTAAACACATGAATAACGCCTGGACACAGAACACTTTACCCGACATGTGGCTTGAGACCGTACAAGTCCCAATCCCAAAAAAAAAAAAATCCTACAGACGCGGAAGATTTCCGCCGCATATAAACCATTTGTAACACGGGTTACAGAATTTACGCCTCATACTTACAAAAAAAAAAAGTAAACGATACAATAACGGAGCTGGGAAATTACCAACCAGCGTTCTTAAACAATAGATCAACAGATGACCATATTTTTACGCTCAAAAGGGTTCTAGACGAAGGATGGCGTGCAGGTAAACGAATTTACGTACTCGCCCTCGACATAGAAAAAACCTTGACAACGTTGACTTCAACGCATTAAGAGATATATTACTGGAACGAACCAACAAATCGATGACCAACAGGATAATCAGGGCATGCTGGAATGAAAGAACATGCATCAAATGGTGTGGTCAGCAAAGCAGTTGGATTGTCAAAGGAAAAGGAGTTAAGCAAGGGTGCCCCCTGTCCCCTCGCTTTTTTACATTGGTCATTGACGAAGTCCTTAGAACACTAGAAGACACTATCATTTAATCAAACTAGATCAGGACCGCGATATTTCACTTTCCATGGTATTATCATTTGCGGAAGACCTTATCCATAATACAGATAATCTAGAAGGTCTAGAGCGTATCTTATACTACATTAAAGCCTTACTAAATAGCGTAGGCCTCCAAATAAATGAAAGAAAAACAAAAATTCTAATTAGGGACCCCATAACATCACAGCAAACGACCAACGTGACCCTCAACGGAGTAAGTATACCAACAGTGGACGTAATCAAATACCTAGGCGCATGCATACATAATATCCGCATTAAGCAGGAAAAGCACAATTAGAAAATGATGCCAACAGGCCACGAGAAACGCCAAATCATTACTACCATTCATACTAAACTCAAAGATGGACTGGAAGTTAGCTAGACTTATGTACCGAATGGTTATCGTACCTTGTATGATATAAGGCTTAAAAATATCGACCCTCACCAAGGCGAACAGATCAAGACTCCGAAAATATGAACGACTTATCATGAGAGACTTGATTAACCATGCCAGGAATAAACCAAGAACTAAGAAGATGCACCAAATCTTAGACGGAAAACCGTAACAAAACGCATCAAGAACCACAGGATGTGCTACTTGGCACACGTCTTCAGACGGGATAAACCACACCTATTGCATGCAGCAATGCAGTATAAGGCTAAATCTAAGGAGGTCGGACGACCTATTTACACATGGAACGACAACCTAAAACAGGACATGAAATACTTCAACATGGGAATCACGTTTTGGAAGGACATGGCTGGAGACAGAAACAAGATCAAGAAAGCGGCTAACGATATCTACAAAAAAACAGAAGCTGATAGCAGTGAGAATTCAGAAGACGAATATGAAAACAACAACACAGAACATAGTGAAGCAACTGCATAGAAAAGAGCTAAGAAAACAGTTAAACCTGCACAAGAAGCTCGACCTGAATCAACATGCCGGCGACGTCGTGAAAAGATGCCCTCCTATAAAAAATACCACCCGTCTCTCCACTAGTCCAATGCTTACTCAAGGATGCATATCCGGTAGGCTCGCAATCCTTTCCTATCCTAAGGGCCTGTCTACCTGACCATTACCGCGCCCCCCGGTCTACTTCTTGATATGCAATGGCCTCTGTAACACCATGAAGCATGAGGCTACAGGGGCTAGTGCGAATCTTGGGGTTCATTCGATTAATCGAGTCTGGTCAAACCACGCTGGGATCGGTGCATTACATTACATTACATTACATTACAAACCCAAATAATAAATAAATAATAATAAAATTTATGCAAAAATTACAAGGCTTAAAAAAAAATATGTACAGTTTTGCTTAAATACAACAAATTTTATTTCTAAGAATTACGTGCCTGAACTAGGTAATCCTGTATTTCAGGCAAAAAGAGCTAAAATAGTCTTAAAAAATTAATAAATAATCACAAGCTGAAAATAGACAAACAATTTTATAAATGTTGAGTCGCTTAACTTAGTTTCAAAATTTGACAAATACTTAACATAACTATTTACTTTAACACAGTTAGTAAATTCTCTCGTTTCTTCGTAAGACATACTTTGGAGAGCATCATTGAGAGTTCTCTTACAATTTGTGTAGTTCAGGGAATAAATTATGGCCCTCTTACAAAGAAGAGCCCTATGTGCCAGCAGTGGGAACATTATAGGCTGATCATGCATAAGCAACTACGAGTATCTACTTTAGTGTGATGCAGTCTACGTTGATTTCTGAGTTCATTCCCTAAAAAGGCGCGTGTAAATTTTTCTGCCACTGGAATTTGAAATTTTTCAGTAAGACTTTAAGTTCGGGTTTCCTATGATAATTACAGCAGCTTTGCAGCATTCATGTTATTATTTTATATCGTTACGCTTGTTCCACAGTACGCAAGAGAAAGGGAAAGAAACGAGAGGGATCGAGACAGAGACCACAGAGACAGAGACCGAGAGAGGCACCGCGACCGGGAGGAGAGGGACCGAGAGAGACTGCGCGAAAGAGAGGAGAGAGATAGGTGAGCTTGAATCTTTACATAGTTTAAAACAAAGTCGCTTTTCGTGTCTGTATGCTTAGATCTTTTAAACTACGCAACGGATTTTAATGCGCTTTATCAATATAGTTACAGGAAAAGTTTTTATCCAGTACGCAAACTGTAACCATGAATTCAGCATTTCATTCTTGACTCCCCCAGCGCAGAAACTTTTCGTCGGTTATACAAAAAAACATCAGCTGTTTCATAGAAAAGTGCAATACCTACGCGGTCAAAATGTATCAAAATGTTGCGCACTGAATAAAAACTTTTCCTGTATGTATAATACACCGACCTCGAAGTAAAGCTAGTTTAACACACAGTCAAGTCTTTTATACCTTTGTCAGTTTTGAAATGATTTCCTTTATCAAGTCAGGACTGAATTTAATCATTAATCAGACTATTGCTTAGAAAACTATATTTAATTACTAGTTATCAAAGATCAAAATAGCACACACCTTTGACCCACATCGAGTTGAAATCGACCTTAAACCTTTTTAATGGCCTGTGGCCTGAAGGAACGCAAAAGGACGCAGAGCATTGTCAGGGAACGGCTAGTGAAAATGTTATCATTTCAACAATAGCTTAGCTGCTTTCATTATTGCTGGCCCTGCAGGCTTAGCACGAGCACCGATTTGTCGACGGAAGAATAGACATTACTATTTAATAAATGATGTACAATAGGAGAAGATAGCTTTGTTTTTCTATTAATAATCTAAACGAATCATGATTTTGTAGATAATCGTATATAATTTGTGGCCGTCGAGTAGAAAGTTTGTTGTCAGTGTGATTTTGACAGTTTGGGAAGAAATATTCTTCTAAAATAGTCTACATTTATAAGGACATAGACAAAGATCGTTAGAAACGAAAGACAAAATGACAGATTGTAGAAGGATATCTACGGTGCGATGTCAAAAATGGAGAAATGAAATATCACTTTGTATTGAAAAAGCACTGTCTATTCTTCTTAGAAATAGAAAGCGTCATGCTAAGCCTGCTGTGCCTCGTCTGTTTGGTGTTTTCACGTGACAATGCTTAGTTCAAAATATTACCTACAACTTCTAATTAAACTTATAAGGTTTTAAACCGAAAGCGACATAAGATTTTTGTTGTTTTTGTGACTACATTTTTAGAGGTTTTTGTTTGGGTCGAAGGTCGTTTTTTAACTTTTAAATTTAACTTTTATTTCCTGCTTTTTAAACTTAATATAGTAATAGTAAACACACTATGATCGACACATGTCTCGCTTAAATCTGAGCAGCTTTACGTATATTTATGTTTACCACCGTGAAGTTTGTTTATCCTCATTCTTCGTTGCTACTCCATCATCAGACTCCGATCACCATTCATCTATAGCCTATTCATTGAGACCTTTTCAATGAGCCCAAACACGATACTTCTGCTGTTTGTTGGTGAGGAAGTTGGGTATCCTGGAAATTCCGGGTGATTCTCTAGCATCAGTTCAAGGTTACTTTGTTCGTCTAATAAATCATTGAAGTAATAGGTATAATAGCAAATTTTGACTCTATCAGACCCGTGGATGATGCTCAATTTCCTTCAGCAAACGGCTGAACCGACTTTGATGTCTAAGAACCACCGCTAGAAAACCTACTTTAAAATCAAAAGACCGCACCCAAATCAGTTCAACCGTTTAAGATCTACGGTGCCACAGACAGACACACATAGTGGTAAAACTTATAACACCCCTCTTTTTGTGTTGGGGGTTAGTAAAAACGAACGTTTCATCGTGGTCTACATCTGTAAGTTTCACTGATAAATAACTTTCTTTATGTTTACAGAGAAAGACATAGAGAAAGACAGAGAAGAGAAATGCATTCCCATTCCGAAAGTTCTGACGAAGAATCTAGGCCTAATAAGTAAGTAACTTAATTATTTTATAGTAATAGTATAATTATTTTTGAGTATATTACGATCTTAATATTATCCAACAACTTATAGTATTTTTATCTCATGAGGCGACGCGCGCTGTACTTGTGTCTACCAAGCGTACACACACGCTGTGGATGTGTGTGTAAGCGCAAGAGCTTTTGGTACCGTCGGAGACAATGGCGAAGTCGGAACTGTGTGTGTGTTGGTTACAACAAGTAAAGCGCGCTTCGCTCGAGAGATAAAATACTATGCATAAGTAGGTGTCGACGTACAATATCCATCTCTGTTGGTACATCTTTAGATAGACAGAGGTATATGTCAATACCCTCATCTTCAAAACGCACAAAAAAGAAACACACAAGACCGATAACACTGATGCAATTATTTTAATTGAGCAGTGGAAAGTTTTACGTCGTGTCATCACCATTGCTATCAAAACGCTAAAGGAAAACATCATGAGGAAACAGACATGTCCAAGAATCTAATGTTCGAAGACATGTGACATCTACCAATCCAAGCCCGCGTGGTATATTACTTTGTCCCAGTAGTGGGAATATTATAAGCTGATTATGCTATTTTATTTGCAGCTATGAACGTGAATACAGGAGAGCAAGCAAGAGACTAAGACTAAACAACCAAAGATCCGCACCGCAGCTGACGCCACGGACTGTTTTTCATAAGTAAGTCTATCTGAATTTCTTCTTCTTAGCGCATCGATGATAAAAAGTTCAAACATTTTTGGCCCAAAATTCAGGTTTGCGATCTCCGCTCACAGACGCAGTCATAAGATCATCAAATGCACTGCGGGCATGTGGCGCAGGATGGTAGGTGGGCCATTTTCTGTGGGGAGGTACCGCATTCTCTCCCGCATCTATACACTTGAGATCTGAGCCGTCCATGAACCCCTGAAAATCTGTGGAGATTATCTTTGCTCCGCCCGACTTGGGTTCGAAGTTTATATAGAGAGTTCTAAGTCGGTCACGGTTACGCGTGCCCAGTTGGACGGCTTACACAGCGACGTTTATACAGCTCCTACCATAGATTACATTGGGCACGCCACAATTCCGGCGATAAGTCCCTTGGATTGAGAGGCGCCATGGCGTCTTCACCTTCCGCCTAACGCAGGTCTTCGCCGGACACGGCTGTTTCGCGATGTTCCTGTTTCGTATAAAGCAAGAGGAAACGCCCGGGTATTTCCAGTTTCCACTGCGGAGATCGCCCTGAGGACACGGTGGAGCACACGGTGGAGGTCTGCCTGGCTTGGTAGGAGCACCGCCGTGTCCTCGTGGAGGCGATGGGCGGCGGCGATCTCTCGCCCCCGGCCCTGGTCCAGGTCTTGGTACAGAGCGAGAGTGCATGGGTAGCCGTCACCTCCTTCTATGAAGCAGTAATGCTCGCGAAGAGTGAGGCGGCGCACGTGGGGGAGAGGCAATATATGCGCCCTCACGAGTCTAGTCGCCGCAGGAGACGCCCTGGGCGTCGGGAATCCCAGGCTGATTCCCGGCCACTATAGGCGCGGGCTTGCGGATGGCGACAATTGAGTAGCTCGCTATCCGGTAAGGACCAAGCCCGAGTCGACGGCGCATTGTGTTCCACGCGCGCCTCATAGCGATGTCAGCACCAACTGGTGGGGTCCACAAGGGCTGATGCCTGCCAGTGATGCCGGTTGTTCGAAAGAGATACCGTGGCCCCTGGCTCACAGGCAACTGAAGGAACACGGGTGGGTTTTAGTCAGTAAAAGTCTGACACGTAGAGCGGGAGAAGTTATTTGATGATTTCCCACCCTCATAAAAAAACCATAGATTACATCTGAACCAATACAATGGAAAGCAAAGAGGTAGATTTTTTTTTAAAGGGGATGCGCTAATGTAACCTCAAATTCGAATTCAAACATGCATTCGGATTTTGGGGTTTGTTATGTATGCCATTCAGTTTATTGTTCCAAAACTTGATAATTATCTAGAGTCGATTCTGAAAATTTAAGTTTGACTGCTTATGCGTATTTGTGTCCTAAATCAATTTGTGGCCTCACTGCAATTTGAACTTTGAAACGCATGACATTGAGTGTTTTATTCCAAACCTTATTCCTCTCATCTTTCCAGGGCGCTCGACGCGGTAGACATATCCTGGGAGAATGAGCACCTGAAGAACATCCTGGGCAGCGACGAGTACTCCGACCCTGACAAGCCGGAGAAGCCAGGCAGTTCCACCACCACCACCCTGCTGCCTTACCCCAAATTCAATGAGGATGGACAGCCGCTGTGGCATGGTGAGTCAGAGTTTACTGCATAAATACTGGTTTCATGATAGTCTTTGACCAATAATAGCACGTAAGTAAATGCATTGTAACAAAAAATATTTAGGCCGAAGAAGAGGTGGCGAGACGACATCAACGCTTATTGCAAGGGTTGGATCGAGGTGACCCTGGAAAAGGAAACCTGGAGGCTTTTGTTCAGCAGTGGGACAGTGTAGGCTAATAAAAAAAATACCAAATTTAAAGAAACCTTTGATCGATAGCAGTATTATAGTATCTGATTTCTGCACTAGCATGAACAGACCCACATTTATCTCTACTTTACGAAGAACAGACATCTCTTTCTGTACAAAGAGAGACATTACCTTAATGTTGCCATCGAAAAAATAATTCAACAAACTGCAATTTTTTCTTTCATGTCTTTCGTTAATTCTGTGAGCCTGAACCATTAATTCAGCCAAAGGCCAAATATTCCAATCTACTGTCTGTCCACACTTATCCCATACATTAAGCTCCCGTCAGAATGACTTAACATCGTTGTTTTTTTATTGCAGAGCACTTGCCAGTAGTGGGGGCTCGTATCGAAGCCCTGAGAGCGCATGGGCGCGCGCCCGCAGCCCTGCGGCTCGCCGTCAGTGCCGCGCGGGCCATGAGGCATCGACAGGTAACGTGGGACCTTTATTAGCAGTAATAGTTATACCTACTACTGTTCTGGCTTTTTAGTAGTAGGTAGTAGTATTCTCTATAATCATTGACAAAGTCAGTCAGTGATGTCCTAGAATCTGGGACGTTAGATTGCGCAACACACTTTCAAACAAAAAATTTGTCTGTTCAGCAACGTAACTATCGCAATGAAGGTGTTTGAGCTGTCGAAATGAAGCCATCGCTACTGATAGTGTGTACATCTCTTTCGTAGATTTTGTATGTATTATCTACTACAGGCAGACCGCACTGCGCTTCATTGTATTGTAATGCGTTGTGCTGCGCCCGATGCGGCTGTAATGTGCGCTTACAGTCGTTTCACACTTATCTTACTTCGGATTTTGCATCGCTGTCAAAATAACAGTGATCTTTACTGTCGTTGTGATAAGGTTGCAGTTCGATTGCTGCCACTGACAACTTTCTCAAATCAAAGTGATCTTTATACTTGTTATAATAAGGTTTCTTTTGGTTTGGTAATGATGGACTGTAGCTCATTAGTAATGTTTTGCTCCTGTTTACAGGAGGTGTCCCAGCAGCGCTGGCAGTCGGCAGGCGGCGGCGAGGCGTCGTCGTCGTCGGCGGCGTGCGCGAGCGCGGACGCGTGCGCGGGCGCGTGCGGCGAGCGCGCCAAGCTGTCGCAGGTGTGCGCGCACATGGACTCCGGCGCCTGCCTTGCCAGCGCCGCCACCTGCGCGCTGTCGCACGAGCAGCGCTGTATCGGGAGAGGTGAGGGATTATGCTGTTGATGATCTGCTTTAGAACATTGCACTTTATTACCCAGGTAGCCTGGGGTAGGCAGAGGTCAGAGGTTAAGATTATCTACTTACTAGCTTTTGCCCGCGGCTTCGCTCGCATTAATTTAGAATTTGACAATCAATTCGGGTTGTACTCTGCTTGTAATAATATAATTCAATCATGATTCGAAAGACACGTGGCGCCATCTGTTTTCATAAACACGTCATTGTTGTTTTTCTCGGAAACCTCTGTGAAAATCCTTCCTTATTCCTTGTCTACATTATAGAGGGAACCTCTGAAAAATTTCAGCTTTCGAGGTCCAAGGGTTTGGCCTGGGCGTTGATGAGTCAGTCAGTCAGTCAGTCAGGACTTTTCTTTTTATTTACATAGATTATAAATCTTAAATTTACTGACAGACAACGCACATCCTGAAGTACTGGGTTTAGAAGCATGCAATTATGCACTGGAGTTAATTTATGTATAGCGAAATTGATTTATAGAATAGTTTGAATTATTATTAAAAAAATCTGTTGTTTCGTACAAAAGTCGTAATTTATTAACAGCCATTTTTTTTACCGATTTCAATAAATTTTTCTTTCTCCCTACAGACAGCAGGTGTTGGACGGGTTGGACGTTAGAAGCCATTTGGTGCGTGTACGAGTGTCTAGCGGACGCCTGCCTAGCCCCCGACGACCAGCGGGCATCCCCTAGACTACACACCGCGTATCTAGACGAGGAGCCCAACACAGGCTTGCCACCTAGGTAAGCTATTACAGTGGTGAAGAAGAGAATTATTGAAAGATTTTTTTTCCTAAGAGTTACTGACCCTGCTAACCTAATATTTAATAACACTATCTGTCTTATTCCAAAAATAGGATTTCTTTAGGTATGGTTTAAGCCATATAGCCTGTTTTTGAAATAAGAACCTAATAGAAAACTAAATACAGTTGCTTTTGCAAAACTAACAACTTAGTCCGGTGCTAAGTTGTATTTTTTTTTTGTACTAAGAACCTAAATCGAAATAAAGTAAGAAATGCAAAAAAAATATTGGAGCTTTAGATTAAATCGTGTTTTGTAATAAGACGGAGTGAGTTTTAGAGTGAGACTGTCACAGGTATCTATGGGTAGAAAGAGTGACAGCTCTCCATAAATCAGAACTTGTTTAAAATAAGTACGTATTTCGCGCGTAATTTGACGAAAACGCTGGACGCAGTGGACGCTATATTGATCTGTGGGTATGACGTCAGTTTGCCAAGTAAACAAATGCGTTGATATTTTGTATGATAATTGTTTATAATTTTAAAAATGACTTATTATTCTACTTATCGTAGGTTTGCTGTTCCTGAATGTAAGATATGATTTAAATAAAAATTACTTTGGCTATGAAAATAATAAAACTACAAAGTTGTTCAGTTGATTAATTTATTCAGCGGTATGACGTTTCATGGTGTTCAAAAACAGATTAAAAACCTGAAATCTTTGATTGAATTTTAAAATGTATTTTGTTATTTCTAGAACTAAAACTAACATTTCTCGACTGCTTTTTGTATAAGCTATCTCAATAATATATTTTTCTCGTATATAAAACACCCATTTTTCATATTTTGTATTTGTGAATAGCGTTTACAGACTCCTTCGAAAATATTGATTGATATTCGATTCGGTATGGAAGCGTATCGAATGGTTGTGACCGGTGGCAGGTACTGGTGTGTTCTGGCCGTTACAGTAGTCTGTCATTTCTGTGTTTTTGACAGATTTACATACATACATGCATAAGGCCAAGTGGGGGTACCCGTGGGGGTAGGCTGACACTACAAATCGTCACTGCCTACTGCTAAATTTATTGTACAAAATGTGTCCAAAACACGTGACAGACATCAGAAACTCTAAAAACCAACTGAATTGTAAATGTCCTAGTGACGTAATAATTTTATTTCATCACAGGTACCAACACGTCCCGGTGGCAGGTAGCAAGAACCCTGAGGAGACGTACCTAGCGCTAGCGCTGGAGGCGGCTCTATTAGGTCTGGGTGTACAGCGCATGCTACCCATGGGGCTGTATGCGCAGGAGCGGCATTGCAAGCAGGTTAGCTTATAATTTTATTTTATAAAAGTCCTCCATTGAGGTGCTCGTGGCAAGTGTAGGCTAGGGTAGTAAATAAGTTAACCAGTGATTAATTAGGTAGTGTATCACGCACAATGGTCCACTTGAAGGACTAAGTGCGGAAACCAAACCCTTAACATAGAACAAACAACATAGAACATTAGGTAGTGTATTTAGGGTCAATAACAGCTACACGGGTCGATCGATCAGGTTAATCTGCGCTTGCTACGGTTGGTCCGTGGATGGGTGACCATCTTAACATAACTAGACCCCTCCGTGCCTCGGAAAGCACGTTAAGCCGTTGGTCCCGGCTGTCATTCGTGGATCTTTGACAGTCGTTACGGGTCGTCAGAAGCCCGAAAGTGTAACAACCAGTCTGTCCAAGGGTATCGTGTTACCCAGTAACTGGGTTGTGGAGGTCAGATAGGCAGTCGCTCCATATAAAATACTGGTATTTAGCTGCATCCGGTTAGACTGGACGCCGACCCCAAGATTGTTGGGAAAGGCTAGGCAGATGGAGGTCTGTACAGAGTGCCTAGAGGGCCGCAGGAGTCCGCTGGATGCGGGAAGCACAGAACCGGTCGAAGTGGCGGAGCTTGGGGGAGACCTATTTCCAGCAATGAACGTCTTTCGGCTGAAATGATGACTTCACTTAAAGTTCCCTGTATGTATGTTGATGATGATGATTTAGGGTCAATAACATTAAACCATGTCATTAGTATGGATGGGTAACCCATGGAAATCCCTGGATTTTTCCATTCTGTAGAAATATTTTTTTACACAAAATAACATTGCCTCCTTGCTGCCTTGTTTCCCCGAATGGTTGGGCAGAGGTACGCTAACTATAGTACACCTATGATGTGTGCGGCGAGCCTATTGTCATCATCATTTAGAAAGGAACAATAGTGTGACACTTCGTTTCCCTCTCTTTCACACGTTTACTTCACTAACACTCTTATCAGCTTCTAAGAAAACAATACACTTTATAAATATAAACGACCAGGCGACCAGTTTTTAGAAATTCCGAACAATATTATTGCCCGGCTAGCCACAGGGCTTTAATGAATAATTACTTACTTTTGGTTAGGTTTGTAGGTATAAAATATAATTTGATATTATGTGTCGTGCCCAGGAGGAGCGCCTGATCGCGCAGCTGCAGCGCGTGGAGGGCGAGGCGGCGGGCGGCGTGTGCGCGCGCGTGGCGGGCGCGCTGCTGGCGGGCGGGCCGGCCTCGTGCCTGGGCGCGCGCGTGCACCCCCGCGCCGCGCCCGCGCACACCTTCGCCAGGTTCCTGTTCCTGGCGCTGCTGCCGGCTCATCCTGACCTCGCCTACCGAGTTGGCCTTAGAGCTATGAGGTAACTTAACCACCGATTTATTTCTCTATAAGAAGAACACTAACAGTACAGTCACATACAGTTAAAATTGGCATTTTTATGAACATACAAATGACCAACAATTAACAGATATACTTACATTGAATGTTAGAAACAAAAGAAAACAATGAAAAGTGTCTCTAGGCAATGTAAATCATGGATAATAAAACGCCACACGGTTGTGATGTGGCCGAAACTGGAACTAACACGGCCATCTTATCTTTTGAATACATTTCAAGTGACATTTTCCAAAAAATATGCGCAAAATAAGATCCAATCCTTTTTTGTTATTGATTTTTTGAATCAGCTTTATTCGAGAGCCAAAAGATTGTTGTTAGGGCCAGTTCACATATACCACAACCACGTCACAACGCCACAAAATGTGGGCAATAACAGTGTAGTCGTTGTGTAGGTGTTTGATGCGAGAAGCACAGAATCGGTCGAAGTGGCGGTGCTGGGGGGAGACCTATGTCCAGCAGTGGAGTCTTTCGGCTGAAATGATGATCATGAGGGCAGCAACTCTTTTCTGATTTTCCCAGAAAAGTTTCATGTTTTCTTGCCTACGTAGTTATTTAGAGAAACAAAAAAAAAATCACATAAACCTGCATGGACACTTATGAAACATCAGAAGCTAGGTGTACGGTTCCAATTTGTCGCTTCCTATGGAGAAGACCCGGCAAGAAACTCCACGGTTACTCTTTTAAAATAATTGGCTGTTACAATATTTTCAAATTATAGTGTTAATAGGTATGGGAGGACAGTGCTGCAGGCCTGTCAATAAGTACCAGGTACTTAGAGGAATGAAAATAGACTGTAGTCTGTAAGGCCTACAACGTTCTCTCATTCCCATTATGTAAAAAAATCTACATAAATAAAAGGAACCTATTTAAACCAAGTGACATGATTTCCATGACAATCACTAATAAATAGTCGTTATTAGAATTGATGTTTAATGTTAAATAATGACGAGAATATGTCAAACATTGTAAAAAATAAAAAGGATAAAAATTAATATTGTAATTTGGGAGCACTTAATAGACTTTCACATAGTTATGCTGTTAATGAGGTACCAGGGAAGCCACATGTGCAGAAGGAATTAATGCAAAACAAACATCTCCAAAGGCGCTAATATACGGTACTGATGTCTGTGCAGGTTACCGATGGTAGAGGAGGCGTACGCGCTGGACGGCACGGCGGCGGGCGGCGCGGGCGGCGCGGCGGGCGCGTGGCACACGCTGCAGCACGCCGAGCAGCAGCAGGCCGCGCTCGCCAGCGCGCTGCTAGGTAACTACTCTCTCTGCATACTCGAGTCCTCAGTGCTGAGGATCATGACCTGGCTTGTCCTGGCTTGGCGCAAATAAAGTCACAAGTCTTGAAGCTCTCTGATTAGATAGCCCCAAAGACGAGGATCAGGTCGGTCCAACGTTTTGGTTGTGAGAACGGTGGCGGAGAGTCCTGGTTGTAGAGTGGAAAGAGACTGTTCCCACTGGCCAGGATTATCTCAATGTAACAACTATTTTGGATTCATACAAAAAAATCCAAATAAAAATGGTGCTATTATGCTGAAATAGGAGCTATTTTTGTTAGACTTTTTTTCAGTATGATGACTGCTGAGTCAGTATACTGACAATGCGCCAACACTGTGCTATTCAGGCCCTGAATTAGAGACCTAGGGACTTGACATTTGATGCCTCAGTCCCTGCCCGTAGCATAGCTAATGCCGACAGTGATTGAATAGTGATCTTAAGAGAACATTTGATACAAGAGCGAGCGAAGCGTGCTCGAAATTTTTATCACCTCGGATAGGTTTGCTTTCTTCCCGTACAGGTGGCTTGCAGCGAGCGCGTTAAACAATCACCTCACTGGAAACATGCTCGCAAATCGCCGGTGTGTTAAGGCCTTTAATATCTCTGCCGTGTGATGTGTTGTGTCTTCTGTAATTGTGATTTTCGGCTTGGTGACCCGTCACCTTTCACACCCATTGGGCCCAGTTTGTGCCACAAAGGCTGGACATTTTCGATTCGTCCTATAACGTTAATATCCTCTATTCAGGTGCAGCCCGCGGCAACCCAGGCCGTCTGCGGGCCGCCCTAGGCGCCGCCCAGCGTCACGTCCGCTCAGCTGCGCAGCTGTTCCGCCTGGCGCAGGACGCGCTGCGCCACGCCGCGCCGCCCGCCGCGCCGCACCACCACCGCGACCTGCTGGCGGCTGCCTTCGAGCTGGGCTTGCAGGTACTGTACACATCTACACACAATGGCCTAGCGCCACGTCCGCTCGGCTGCGCAGCTGTTCCGCCTGGCGTAGATTTGGTGAGGTCAGAAGAGTGTACCCCGCCGAGTTTACGGTCAACCAAAAAGCGAATCTCGAATGTTACATACAATGCAACACTGTATGACACGAAATGCAACGTCGTCACTTCGGCCCACTGCAGGACGAAAGCCTCCTTTACATGCAGAGAAGTAACGAGCACTCAAATTGCGTTACTTAGGTAAATCACTTTTCTATTGCACGCTCGTTCGGACCCTTTGACAATTTTTTTTTACATGACTAATGGATTCTCTTTAACCTGCAGGTGCTAAGGATGACGCTATCCTCAGTAAACTGGCGTCGGCGCGAGATGGTGCGCTGGCTCGTCACGTGCGCCACGGAACTGGGGCTGGACGCGTTGCTGTCCATCATGCAGAACTGGTCAGTATACTGGGACAACATAGAAACTCAGTGATGAAAATATTATGTTGAAAGCCTTGCAATAGAACTTGGTGAAATAAATAGACAATATAAAAAAATCTAGTTGAGGTCGATGTTTCTTATCTGACAACCTTGAGAAGAAACACCGAAAAAAACTCAGAGGTCACCGAACCTATGAGTTTGTGACGTGTTCCTGAAACCCACTGGGTTTCAGAATCATGTTGTTGATTTCGTCGGTCATTTAAAAAAAGAAACAGCAGTTCTTAAATTTTGACCGCGTAGGTGCACTTTTTCATGAAACAGCAGATTTTGTTTTGACATCTGACGTAACATGTCTACGCTAGGGGGCCTAGAATCATGTGCTTAAGTCTCTTTTCAAATATCGTAGATTCATTGCGTCCCTATTCATTAAAGAATGTCTATCGAAGCTACGCGCAGAAAAGAGCCACAATTTTCTTTAGACTAGGGCCTTATGAATGGTGTCATTGAAGGATTAACAAAAACTAAAACTACAAAACAATCACCCAACCAGCGTCTTGTCCGGTCCACAGTTTTCTTTACATTAGTGGGTCCCGTACCCGTTACTTAATGTCTGTTTTGCGATTACTCTACAAAGTTCATAAGGCGCGTAGCAAAACTCAGAAGTAAGCGCCATCTTGATTTTTAAATACCTACAATTTTCTTTTTCACAAACCAATTCACAAAGGAGATCGAGGTTTCGAACATTTTGTAACTTCTAAATTCAATATTTAAAAAACGAACAGCCCTTTTGAACTTAGAACGTGTGTAAGATAAAGAACTTTTTAAATGAAACTGAGTTCGAACTGGCTCAAAGATTCAAATCTTTCGTCAATGTCATTAAAGAGAAAAAAAATCCTTGTAGCAATTTAAATTTCAATATAACCCCCTCTAATCTTCCTTGTCCTGTAGGTATGAGCTATTCACGCCAACGGAAGCGACGGGCCCTGTGGCCGCAGCGGCGATGTCTCACACAACGGCACTGCGGCTCGGCCTAAGCTTTGAGCAACAAGAGAAACTAAGCGCCTGCGCAAGGACGTTAGCGCTACAGTGTGCTGCTAAGGTATGTGTTGTTTTTTATAAATATAACTAACCGACTTCAAAAAGGAGGAGGTTCTCAATTAGTTGGAAGCTTTTTGTTTTTACACGCTTTATATTAGCTTCACTTGTATGTTTGTTTGTATGTAACCGACTCCTTTGAGCGCGATTTTGACCCACTTTAAACGGTCAGATTTCATTGAAACTTTGTAAACTTGTCGAGGACCAATGACAATTCAATCATTAAAAAAAAAAAAAAATAGAAAAAAAAAAAGTTTTTGTAGTTAGCAGAACTAAAAAATAGAAAATAAATAATAGTTTAAAAAACTAAAAAACACGCTTTAAAAACCAAACTAAAAAAGGACAAAATAATTTAATTCAATTAAAAAGCGTGGGGTGCTTGACATTAATTGATTATAAAAATACCTCAAAAAGCACCCCACGCTTTTTAATTGAATTAAATTATTTTGTCCTTTTTTAGTTTGGTTTTTAAAGCGTGTTTTTTAAACTATTATTTTTTTATCTATGTTTCCCGATTACTCGAAGATGGCTGGACCGATAAAGATTATTTTTTTTTGTTTGAAAGGGTATACTTCCCATAAAATAACCGCTTCCCTTCTTCCAGGACCCGCCAGGCTGTGCCCTGAGCGCCCTGTCGGTGTGCGAGGGCTCGGCGGGCGCGTTCGAGGCGGCGTGCGCGGCCGTGGGCGGCGCGGCGGCGCGCGGCGCGCTGGCCTCCAGCCAGCTGTTCGCCGTAGCGCGCTACATGGAGCAGCGCGGCCAGCCGGCGCGGGCCATGCGCCTCGCCACGCTGGCCATGCGGAACCTACATTTGCATTATAATCAGGTAAGGACGACTAGATCCCTCTCTCGATTTGTAACATACAAAGGATTCGAATTTAAATAAATTGTAAATAGGTACTATCGAGAAAATATACATCTGACCAATTTGAAAACAAAATCCCGTGCACACAAATGACCACATCTATTAGCAAGCGTTACTATAGTTGCTGAACGCTGCAAGCAATAATAGTTCTTACGGTGTTATTTGTATAGATATTAGTTTCCTCGATAGTACATACTTAGTAGATAGTTTAGAGTTGATTTTAACAATAGGTTCATGGGGTTATTTTAACCCTTATGGTGCAAGCCAACGAGATCTTCCAAAATCAACCGTCCACTCTAGAATTAGGTCATCTTTGCAATTATAGTAAACTAGCCTATGTCCCTGCGTATCCCAGGCTATATCTCTGCCAAATTTCATGACGATCGGTTCACCGGTTTAGGCGTGAAAGCGTAACAGACAGACAGAGTTACTTTCGCATTTATAATATTATAAGTAGGGATAAAGGCACACAACAAATATTCCCCTTTTAGAAACGTTTCGTAATGATTAGTGTCTGTATAACCATATATTTTTGACGTTTAAACGTCCCTTAACTTTATAAATAAACCCCTTTGTGTTTAACGCTTGCTTCAACACCACCTAGTGATGAAATTTAAATGGGACCATTTCCGAATAAACCTCTTTCGAACAAAAAAAGAATTTTGCATACCCGTCTATATTATGATAATAAAAAGAAAAATATTTAAACAAACATGTCGAATTGATAACCTCCTTCTTTTTGAAGTCGGTTAAAAAAGTAATTTCATTTGATGGTCACAAGCACAACTAAAATGACTATCTTTATCCTACAGGACAGTCACCCAGCGATCGCAGACATCCACTGGGCCGTTGCGCTGGCGCACTCGCTGGGTCGCGCCGAGCTGCAGGCGATGTTGCCGCTCTTGGTGAAGAACGTGCAGTGTGCGCCTGTTCTGGTGAGTAATATTCATGAGGATCTATATCTACTTACATATTATACAATGTGTAACATACCTAATTAACACAAGACCTCATTGGGGTGTACACCAATTATTAATAGTATTGCGTTAAAAGCATAATACAATGAAGAAAGCATTTTTTTTAAGCAAATTATTATTAACCCCAGCAATTACTTCACGCGTTTTTAAATAATAATAAAAATTGAGTCTTATTGCCTTGAAATAAGATTAAATTTTCTTTAACTCAATCGGCGGTCAGTATGGCAATTATGTAATTTTAAAAAAAAATACCTATTTTTAAATTCACTGAAATTGATTCAGTAGTCGATTATGAACAAACTACTTTCAGGATTTTTCGAGCTTTGGAGTTTTCTCTAAGGGTTTTGTGTATGTTATGTACCACGGATTATTATATTATTCGTTTCTTATTTGATCCATTTTCGAAATTTCACCAAACCAGCGTAGCATCATCATTTCTGTAGTCTGTTTCCTCATCGACCAACACTCTGATCTATGTAGTAGGGTTAGTCTTACTGCCCTTGATTTTAATCGGCATACGGAGTTGCATAGGATGCCAAACACCGATCTCCATGTCAGCCAGGCTGCCTAGATGCTATTGTGTATGTACCCCAGTCGGACGTGCTGCGGCGCTGCTGCGTGGCGGCGGCGGGCTGCTCGCGCTCGCGCGGCGCGCCCCCGCGGCCGCCCACGCCGCTGCGCCCGCTGCTGGAGGCGGCCCTGCGCGCGTACGCCTCCACCACGCACGCGCGCCTCGCGCACATCTCGCCCAGGCACTACGCGGACTTCGTCGAGTTTCTTGGTATGTAAGATTACAATACCAGCCTATTACTTGTCCACTCAGGGCATCGATCACCACGCCTGCTCAAGATGGGTTTGCGGCATAGAGTATTAAACCACTAGAGAGCGTATAGGCCGATTTCTTCAAAGTACACGACTCACTACTGCGGGCCGGGGGACGAGGAAGAATGCGCAGCTGCAATTGGTCAGTTCAAGGTCAAGTTGCGTAGGTATGCCTGGTTAGGGATTGCAGAACTTGATTAAGGGAAAATAGTCAATATCGATAAAATGGATTTTAACATCATAAAAAATACTCGATAAAAATCACATAAAAATATTTAATCAAAATCAGTCAATTACAAAAAGAAAAACAAGTACCTATCCTGTCATTATTGATTTTTAAAATGAATTAATTTGGTATAAGTTTTTTGAATTAAAGTTATAGGCTCCTGATTGTTCTTCGTAAAAAATTATAAATGAGCGTATACATATTTCAGAATTTTGCATCTTGCTAATTCAATCAAATTATCTGTTGATTCTATTACTTAAGTTAATTTATTATTATCGATACCGACTTCAGCCATAGGTAACACAACACAGAGTTTTACGATAAAAATACAAAGGGAAGGAAAGAGATAAAAGAATTAGAATTTCCTAATGAAAGAAAGGGGCTTTTCCAAAAGACATCAACGCGCGCGACTATCCGGGTGCTCGTTCACCCAACCACCATTTTAAATAGACCTCTGCGGTGGCTCATATTCTGATTAAATCAAAACAAATTTTCGTAGTGTTTACTTACCGATGAAAACTTATGCCATCCTTTTTGTAAGTAGATGTCTTGGAATGTTTTCTACACCACTTCACCGCGCGTGAAGGCATTTTTATGCGTTATAAATTGTATAAAAAATTATAACAATTTGTAATTATTTAGGGTGCACACAGGTCTATCACTTGGTCATTACTAAAATGGTTACTAGTACCGTAGCCTATACATAAGCGATAAAATACTAATAGTTTTCGTGTGTCGGGGCACTGTATGCGAGGTCAAGTGGTTTTTAGTCTTTCGTTTGCGGTATGTATAACATGCTCATTTTATTGTACTCCAAGTACCTAGTTGATGTAGTGGTCGAATGCGCGACTGCTTTGTTACTGGATTCGATACCCATGTCAGGCAATGCGTTAGGTTTTCCTGTAGGAATTTATCAACAGCCTGGAGCCTAGTTGTGCCCGGTTTGATTGAAAGTGCTGGGGCACTTTCGGGCTACCTAACCTATCGCATGAAACTACAATATAATTGTGCAAAATGTGAACATATTCCCTGAAAGATTAAGCAAAAGAGTAATAACACCTGTGCCTATTCCTTCAAGGAATATGGCCATGACGTGATATTATACTGTTACCTATATTTTACATACGGTGTTCCTTTGTTACATTACCGAATCAATTGATTTTGAGTACGATTCAAACCACTAAGTCCTACCGATCTAGCTCGAGCGCTAGAAAGCCAATCTTGGCGAAATTAAAAACATCTTACACAAAAAAGTTCTTCAACAAGGTATCATTCATCAGAACATACATTCTCATCCTATTTTTCTTTTCCGTAGGCAAAGCCCGCGACACATTCGCGCTAGCCCCGGACGGCCCGCACCAGTTCGCCGCGCTACTCCAAGAGATCAAGCTCAAATACAAGGGGAAGAAGAAACTCATGTTCCTTGTCAAGGAAAGATTCGGATGATCCAACATTGTTACTCGTTACATAACCCACCGAGTTAGCAAAGGTTTCTAGATACGGCATTCCATATTGATAGAAAAAAGCATTTTTGTTTGAATGCGTGTAAATTTTGTTGAAAACTTTTGGGTATAGCATCGTGTTTTGTGCTATTGTTAATCTTACAGTGCTAACGCTGCAGCTGTGGTAAAGGGCCTCAAGATATTATAAATTGTTATATTTTATTATATCATTATACACAAATTAAAAAAAACTGGGCCTACTGACTGGCTCACGCTGTATTGCCTACGTGCAAAATTCAGAGTAGCCAGCACCCTAATTGCGTAACTCACGATTCTTCGTTTCGTTTTGAAACAAATGGCTAAACCATTGCTTCATTTGTTCGAAAAATGTGTCTACTCAGCAACGTAAATAACGCAATGAATATTGTTGAACTGTCAAAATGAAACCGATTATGATTAATCGCGTGTTACACAATTAGGGTGCAGGTCTTCATGCTTACCAAAAGTCAACCAATACTTTTGTGTGACTTCTGAGAGGTCATTGACAACAGATGGAGCAATAAAACAAGATAATTTGAAACTCATGGCATGCTACATATTTTTTTAATTCGTGCAATCATTGTTTTCATTTCAAGTTTTTGTTTTTATTTTGTTAATATCGTGCAATAAGCTGCCATGATGAAAAGACAAATTTAGCTTACGTTGTATGAACATACGTCATAGGGCCTTGTCTCGACGCATAATAATTTTAGAAATAAATGTTGTGGAAAATGATAAGGTGATTAATGTAGGTATCGAATAAACTTATTTACAGTTTTTGTTTTAAGAGTTGGTAAAAAAAAACCCATGACTTGTCAAGCACTAGTGTGACAATGCTACTTACATAAAAAACGAGGACATGAATCGTTTCGTTCCACGGTAATTTAGGCTCGAAATAATTTTACCGTTGCGGTAAGAATCATTACCTCATGCAAGTACACTTAATCTCGTGTACCCGCCGTGTACCAAACCAGTCTATTCTAAAGTATTATTTTTTATTTAATAATTATAAATACGGCTAACCTCGTAATTGTCATTTTTTTGTAATCGTAAGAAATGATCTCAATAATTCCATTTGTGTAAATAGAAACGAGTTTGTAAATATAGTACGAAGACAAGTTTAGTATTGGAGAATATTAGTTAATTAATGTAATAGTTATGTGATCTGTGCGAGGATTGCGTGTTGTACAAATTGTGTAAATGTCGGTGTGTTGTGAGATGTCGGAGTATCGATTATGTGGAGCGGCCGCACAGATCGCAAGTTGTAAGTAGATATAGCGCGCCACTCGTATAGCGTCCAATAGCAATGGGATAATTCATAAAATATGACACAACACCAAAGAACTATATCCTAAGTCCAAGTGTGAGATAAGCAACGCCATCATATTTTCAGTATTCTTGAGTATTCTGTATCTGTAGATATTTGTTAATATGTTATCTCCCGGTTTTATTGTTGTCTTGAACGGCAGATCTACAATGCTGAACGTGGGATACACTTGCATACTTTTAACACAAAATATTGTTAAAATCGGCGCTGCAGTAGTCTTCTGTGAACCATTTTATAAATATTATTTCAAAAGACGTTATTTAACTAATCATGCCGTATATCTTGTCTATTTTCTATTTTGTTACACAAATCTTATTTAAGAGTTGATTACTTTGAATATAGTTAAATTTACTTCAATCATCATTATTTCTAAAACTCAGCCTTTTTCTTGTTTAGAGTAGAATATAAAATTTTAACAAGAAGTGCATTTATAAAGATAGAAATGATTAATATTTAAATAGAGATGATGTATGGATAGTGTTGAGAGAATAGTATGAATTGAATAGTATATAGACTTAATGAAGGACTTTTGTACTTTTTGTGGTGTGTATGAGGGTTGCACAAAAAAATATTTTGACATTGTACAAAGAAACATACCTACTTACATAAAAATATTGTACCTATCCGTTCATGATATCAAAATTTTGCAACCCTATAATGTGTCAAATAAAAAAACAGGACATTAGTACTCATTATAATATTGATATGAATGTAAATATAAAAATATGATTTTTAGTTAGAGCGCTGATAGTAGACACATCCAATATCTTCCTTATCAGAGACTTTTACACGAAGAACTAGGCTGCGTCCTATTAGAAAGCGATCGTCACGCGAACACGCGATTGTCGCGTCACTTTTTGTTCGTTGAACCGGAACGCGGAGTCGCGCCGACAGAGGGCGCTTTCCGGTTTTCCAAACAAAAAGTGAGTTATTAAACGCAAAGAGCGCAAATTCGCGCGCCGATCATCTTTCTATTAGGACGTGGGAGTAAGTAATATCAGGTAATGAAGTGATCAATAGTAACAGTAAAAGGTACGTTATTTATTATACCGCTTATACATGTTACATACATAGATCGGGGTGACATAGGTAGCTAAGTTTATGCTTATTTTTGCGGAAGCATTGTTTAGCTTGAGAAAAATCTGATTAGTTAATATACCTAGGTACCAACTTATAAGGCAATAACCTTTTTATAATTCATGCTGTTAAAGGCACGAGATGTCTTATATTTCTGTGATCTACATCTCGAGTTAAATATGTTACCGGCAAAAAAAAAATGCTAATGTTACAAAATATCAGAAAAGTGTTACTGTGTAAGTGAAGTAAAGTATCTCAGTCTGAACGCAGGATGGCGTAAGTGGTGTTTATAAAATTATTTTTTGTATGAAAAGAGAAATTAATTTCATAAGCAAATAACTTTTAAATATCGAGCAATAATTTTGAAGCCTTCGGCCGGTCTGCCGTGATTTTGTGTACAACTTTATTGGTTGTCGAGAACATGTGTTTGTGTAGCTCATTTAGTCAGCATGCGTGACCATTGATTAACGGAGTCAGTCAAAACGCTATAGAGATATTTTTATTAAAGAAAATTGTATCAAAATCTTTACTTACCTATTTGGAAATTATTTTGTCTGTAAAATCTTTTAATTAAAAGCATATTTTTATTTTATATCTGTTCATTTACAAGTTGTTTTTTTTTTGTAACTTTATAAATAAGTAGGTTTTTCAAACATCGACTTGCCAACTTGTAACTCCAAGCAAATATTTGACCTCAAGTGCCTTCAGGCGAGTCCAAATAAGCCAGACCGGCTCTTACTTGGTTTTGTTGTATTTTTATTTTGTACTCTGTCAGTGGTTATATTGTAATTGTGTTGTACGTCAAACGTGGACACCCTTCAGTGCTGGTATTATGAAGGTGATAATTTCAATATAAATAATTGAAAAAAGAAATTGTTTTATTCAGAATTCCTAATCGACCGCAAGTGACTACATTACCTCTGAATAAGTGCAGAGGGGTAAGTCCCGTAATTTTAAGAACGTTGGTAATTTAATCTCCGTTCCTACCAAGGAACTTATAATATACCACAAGCGGGTTCCTACCTACCGATGTGTCATAAAAGCTTTTTGACAAAAAGAAAACCGACGGAAAAAGGAAGATAAAAGCAAAAACAAACCTTTTAGTCTAATTAAGCCTTTGTATGTAAATTACTTACCTACTAATTTTGAGTCTGCGCCAAACAAACAATCAACGCAGCGCAGATCAATCAACCTGCCATTATTTTACTTGGCGCCATTACGTTGTTTTGACGCAGACTCAAAAATGAAAAATATTGGTCGACTTGAGAATTTTTTTAATTGTTTTTTTTTATAATAGGTCTTTACCTATGAAATTGCCGTTTTGTATGAAAAAATTTAAACGAATTTTTTTCATGTATTTTTTATTTGTATTAATCGAAGTAATCACCCATGCAATCAATGCATCTTTGCCATCGCAGTGGCAGTTTATTGATGCCCTTCTTAAAGAAATCAGCTGGACGGGAGGCAACAAATTCTTCAAAGGCATTTTGTACTGCCTCTCGGGTATTGAATTTTTTTCCCGCCAAGAAGTTATCCAAATTCTGGAAAAAGTAGTAGTCTGTAGGCGCAAGGTCTGGTGAGTAGGGCGGATGACGGAGAGCTTCCAACCCCAGTTCTTGCAACTTGGAGACCGTCTGCTGTGCAGTATGAGGTCGCGCGTTGTCGTGCAGGAGCAGCGGAGACGAGCGATTGACCAATGCTGGTTGGAGATGTGCCAGCTTCTCCATCATTGTGTTCAGTTCTTCACAGTACACATCTGCAGTAATGCTCACCCCGTTTGGTAAGAAGCTGTGATGAATCACACCGGCGCTAGACCACCAAACAGTGACCATCACTTTTCTAGGGGTAAGTTTTCGTTTAGGGCATTGTTTAGGTGCTGAACCAGGATCCAACCAACTTGCTGAGCGCTTGCGGTTATCAAACAGAATCTATTTTTCATCGCAGGTAACAATGCGGTTCAAAATTCCTTCATTTGTGTGTCTGTTGAGCAGTGCAAGGCACGTCTCGACGCGTACTTCGCGCTGACGATCATTGAGTTCGTGGGGCACCCATTTGTCAAGCTTTTTTACCTTGCCAATTTGACGCAAATGGACCAATATTGTTTTGACGCTAACGTCGAAAGCTGCTGCTAATTCAGCCGTAGATTGTGTATCATCAGCTTCCACAATCGCCTTTAATTCGTCATTGTCGACCAAAGTCTTCGGACGACCGCGAGGTTCATTTTTCAGGTCGAAATTTCCAGAACGGAAGCGAGCAAACCAATAACAGGTGGTGCGTTGGTTTGTAGTGTTAGCTCCGTAAACGTCGTTGATGTTGCGTGCCGCTTGTGCCGCGTTGCTGCCACGACGGTACTCATATTCCATAATTACTCGAATTTTTAACGTATCCATGATGTCGAAAAAGATTGAAATGCGATGAAAATGTAACACTAATCAATAAACAAATGACTACTTTTGGAAAAAAAATCCATGTTTTTAAAATAAAATTAATTTGAAATTAGAATTCTTACCCAAACAAAAATTATTTTGATTTGAAATGGCCAGTACTGCAAAACGGCAATTTCATAGGTAAAGACCTACATAATATGTACTGTAAGTATAATACTTTCATAATATAATTATGCTTTTTTTAAAGTTTTAATCTTAACACTACAATTTTATATGTAGGTACAGTTACGGACTTTAATTGATGAGCCACTTGCCACAGTTCCTATTTTAGCCGTGTAATGCAAATCGGGTTTAGTCGGTTAAGGTTATACTCGTACGTAGTCCAGAGTGACGACCCAAAGTCAACCAATTGCAGGGCTAGCAACCGTAACCTAGCGACAATTGTTTTAGTGTAGCGATAGTAACGTTAGCGTAAGGAGAAATTATGATTGATCATTTCGACTTCGGAAAAACTCGTACCCACGATTTTATCCGAACGCGTAGCGTCCAAGATAACGTTCATGACATTTATGATAACTGTTGCATATAAACATAAATAGCTACGGCTACATTTCACCAAAATTCGAAATTATCATCTCTGACATTTTAACTGTCACTGTCTTCGGATAGGTTTTCAGAAATGATCTAATTCAAAGGAGGTCAGTATCAAAGAGATTGGATAAACGTATGCAACAGTGTATTGATTTATCATTGACAACTTATTAGTCAACCTTCAACCTCTATGGATAAGACTATTTTCGATTACAAGTAATTTGTCATCTTGTTTACGAGCATGCGGTTTAAGTTCGTGTTTACTCGTGTAGTCTCGTGAATGTATAAAACTACAAAATTGGAAAGTTTTAAAGTGGCTCATCAATTAATGTCCGGGACTGTACCTACCTACTTAAGTATAGATGAAGATGACTTCGTTTCAGTACCACACATAGAGACATAAGCACACGCTGCATAAAATGCTGCATCCCCGGTTAAGTCTCGTCTTGGATGCCCACCCTAGAAATATAATTGCCCACCCTAGAATAAATATTTTCCCCCTGTAAAAATACCTTCATATAATCCAGTGAGCCAAAAACAAAAAGCAGGGGGCCTGCAGGGGCACTACCTACGTTTTCTCAAAGCGTTTTGTCGCATTTTCAAAGCTTCATAACTTCGGCTTCGACAATGCTACAGAGCTCAAATTCTCAAGATAAAATGTAGTTAGCAGACTAAAAAAACGCAATATCTAGCTTTTATAACTTGGAACTTTAGTGATAGGTACCTAAAAACGTCGATTTCGTCACTGACTGAGTCAGTCATCAAAACCTCTAGGGCACTCTCACCAACTACCTACCAACTACTTACAGTGTATTGTACCTAATACTACAATACCTACTAGAGATGGAACTTTCTTCTATTCTATTCTATTCTAATGCAAATGGCCGTCCGTCCTGTGTCACTGGAGTTGACAGAAGAATTTTGTTTGTTTGTAAATTGAGGCTAGATCACTGATAACTTTCTTAATACCTAGTAGATGAAATCAAGGATTTTTTCATTGATATTTAAATACTTTCAACTAACCATTTTCTCGATGTTTGTTTAATAGTTTTACCTTATTTTATTTCTAATAAGTCAGCATTTTTAAAATTGTAAAGTTAATAAAGCTATTTGGTTGTATTTTTTTTAATATACTTAAGTAGGTACCTTCTGTTCTGTGGGTACCTACACGCCACATTCATAAGTAGCTTTTGTACAGACGCCAGCAAATCAAGCTACCCCAACTGTCAAATTTTCCCAATTGAACAAGAACTTTATGCTTTTGCAATAAAGTTGAAAATCTATCAAAGAAATTTGACATATTTGATGTGCTTGACGCAGATTATAAAACCACTTGACTGCGCATACAGTGCCCCGACGACGCACGAAAACTATTAGTATTTTATCGCCTATGTATAGGCTACGGTACTACTCGTAGTAACCATTTTAGTTATGACCAAGTGTTAGACCTGTGTGCACCCTAAATCATTACAAATTGTTATAATTTTTTATGCAATTTATAACGCATAAAAATGCCTTCACGCGCGGTGAAGTGGTGTAGAAAACATTCCAAAACATCTAGTTACAAAAAGGATGGCAATAACTTTTCATCGGTAAGTAAACACTACGAAAATTAGTTTTGATTTAATTAGATTATGATCCGAGTAGTCGCGACGCGCCCGCAAGGGGGCGCGGCAGGCGGTATCAGGGCATCGCTCCCTGACCGCAGTCGCTATACTGCGGCCTGTTACTACAGGCCACAGAACACATACTCCTAACGGAGAAGAATGCCAACTCCATACAATATTTAGTAGAACGATTGTGTGAGCGCCATCTATATTCGCCCCTAGGAAAAAACCTCGTATGGCGGTAAATTCAAACGTTTGCTTAGCATCCCCAGCCTATTGAACATGGTTTTTGGTAGGTCCATTCTCTTGTAAGATAACTCAAATGTGAGTTTCTTACAAGAGAATGTACCTACCAAAAAACCTACAGAGTGGATATGGCAAAATAAAACAATAGTGTGTAAATAAATAATTTCACATTTATTTCAACAGTTTCATTACAATTTATTATTATTGTGTTCATATTAATACATTCAAAAAGTTTAATTACCATCTGTTTGCAGTAGCCTCAGAGTATAGACTAAACCATAAGTTTGTTTTAACTACATTTACATAGATCATACAACAAGGTTAGACAAAAGTTGACAAAACCCAATTTTCAAAATGTACTCAAACAGAATCGACAGTAGATTTTATTTATTTATAAGGTACTAATATTAATTAAAAGGTACACCAACGACTTATTCACTAGAAACATTAAGATAATAAAAATAACATATATGCATTGAGTTATGGTGGATTTCTCACTTACAGGCGTACACAGCACTTCACAACACACAGATCAGTAGAAATAGTGACGAAGTTATTCAGTTATTTACGATACGTACAGTACTTAAGTAGGTTTATTATACATTTAACGAGTCCTGAAGATACATGGTAGATTAGATTTTACTAAGAATGTATTAATATAACAATAACAAACCACAATTTCAAGGACATTTATCGTCTGACTGACATGACATTGAGTTGCCACTATGAATTATCAAAAATAACTACTATATTTTCGGTTTCATTAAATTTAGGACAATATTACTATGATATTACGTAATTTGGACTAACAAAAAATTTGCATTACTTCAAACAGTCATTCACTTTTTTACTATCTAATAAATATTTATATTTCGTTGGCAAATTTTCCGTCTAAAAACTACTATTTAGAAAGGAAAAAAAACGCGACAAACACAATGCAGCCGTGTTACAACTTAAAAATAAAGTATTATTAGGGACCTAATTTTTTGGGTCCTTCACAATATTTTTAATGTTGGCAATGTCATATTTCTGCCCCGGGTACCTGTTCTACATTGGCCAATACAAAGTTGATACCCCCTGCTACAGGCCCGTCCTTCGGTCAGCCTACATTGGGCTTACGGAATCATTGAGATCGCGCTGCATACATGCAGACGCGAGCCCATGTGAGTGGCTGCTGTAGTGTCTCTGTGAGCGCGCCACAGCGTTGAGACTCAACGCCGCTTTCTTCTCGGCATCCCGGTGGTCAGACACCGCCAGGTGAGCGCAGTTTCCCGGGAGAGGCCCGGCGGATGCCGTACGGCGACGAGGATGCCATTATCAGATTATGAGTTACCGCAGAGGTCTATTTAAAATGGTGGTTGCGTGAACGAGCACACGAATGAGTCGCGCGCATTGATGTCTTTGTAAAAAGTCCCTTTCTTTCATTAGGAAATTCTAATTCTTGTATCCCTTTCCTTCCCTTTGTATTTTTATCGTAGAACTCTGTGTTGTGGTGTTACCTATCGCTGAAGTCGATATCGATAATAATAAATTAAAATAATAGAATCAACAAATCATTTGATTGAATTAGCAAGATGTAAAATTCAGAAATATGTAGACGCTCGTTTATCATTTTTTACCAAGAACAATCAGGACCGTAAAACTTTCATTCGAAAAACATATACCAAATTAATTCATTTTAAAAAACAATAATGACAGGATACTTGTTTTTCTTTTTGTAATTGACTGATTTTGATTAAATATTATTATGTGATTTTGATTGAGTATTTTTTATAATGTTAAAATCCATTTTATCGATATCGACTATTTTCCCTTAATCAACTAGATCAAGTAGAGCAATCCCTAATCAGGCATACCTACGCAACTTGACCTTGAACTGACCAATTGCAGCCGCGCATTCTTCCTCGTCCCGGGGGACGTCCCACAGTGGTGAGTGGTGTCCTTAGAAGAAATCGGCCTATACGCTGTCTAGTGGTAATCTTAACGTCTGTACATTGATCTATTCATTACTTACATCGATGTTTTTTTATCTATGTCCACCACTACGATGCCCGTATGCGAACCAGAATCGGCGAAACAGAGCACCGCGCACACCGCGCATCACATACGGCTCCTCCTACCCGCCTCAGACCCCTCACGCCCTCAACTGCCTGGATCCTGCTCCGTCACGTCAGTTGACGTCAGTGTTCTGTGGGCGTCAGTTACCGTGTGCCAAAGAGCCGTGTGTTATTCAACCCGCTTGTGGTATAAATGTTCCTTTTATTCAACGGTTGGTCACATACGCTAAATTGATAAAATGAGTGTTCATTTCACTGAACCTGAAATGGTACAACTTGTAGAAATCTACAAGGAATACGATTGCCTGTGGGATATGAAGCACGAACAATATAGAGACAACGCATCACGGCAAACCGCATACAACCAAATCGCAGAAGCATTAAACATTCCTAACCTAAGAGCTAAAGATATCCCGAACAAAATAAAAAATTTAAGGTCATCATACTACCAGGAGATCAAAAAGATTAGAAGAAGTGTTCGTTTAGGTGGAAACATTTATAAACCGAAAGTGTCATGGTTTTCAAGCATTGATAGTTTTTTAAGACCATTCAGGCATGAACGAGAATTAATTTCGAAGGTAAAAGACAAAATCTTTTTACAATCATATTTTAGAGTACCGCAGCCATTAGACAAAAATGGAACGCATGTAATTTCGTCGTGTAACCGAGGTATGACAAAAAAAAACAACGCACATAATCCTGTGGGGTATCGTTGGGGGACAGTCAGCGTCAGCTTGATCATCATACTCCTAATGAATATTCCCATATTCATTAGGAGTATGGTGATCAAACTGACTTTGCTATGTCAATCGTTTTTGAGCTAAGGTATTGTGGCCAATAAAATCAATGCCTACTGTATTCGTAGATATTAATCCTCCACGGAGTTGGTAATGAATGATGTAGAGATGTACGAATATAGACATCGTATATGTACCTTCGCGATCAGTCTCCAAATATCATTGATCTATTTACTACAATGTAATTATAACGGTAACAAATATTTTTCCATATTACAGAGACCAATGACAAGCATCGAAAAGGTTGAATACAAAATTTTACCAGAAGACGACAGTAACAGAGTCCAGAAAGAAATTCAAGAAATTAACTCAATTGCTGAAAAGATAACTTCGTCAAATGAAAAAATTGAAGATGAGTTTGACAGTTTTGGCAAATATATCGCCGCATGTCTGCGTTCGATGCCGCAAGAATTATCAATAATCGCAAGACAAGCGTTACAAAAGACTATAACAGACATGCAGTTAAAAATATTGAGGCAAATGAATGATAGGAATAATCACCTGAACCGGTCACAGTCTCCATGTGGCAATGCGTCAGCCTCGAGTGACTTCGAAAATCAGCGTTTAGAATGTTTGTCTCCTACGTCTGATTCTTGCATTACTACTTATAAGATAGAATACGATAATTATGATGAGTAGGAAGGAAGTTCCTTCGTACTCATCATATTTTTTTGTCTGAGGCAGTAAATTTAAAGCTGTTCCGTGTTATTACTGACAGTGTTTGTCCTGTTTGTGAATATTCCTATAATTTTGTGAATTGACAACGTACGTTGGTCCCATTTTTATCTATTGTAGAATAAAAAACATACCTACCATTATTAACTGTATTTTTGTTTTCTATTCTACTTTTCATATGGCAAGCAAAGCCGATGTCGACTATTCTGCCAATGTCTAAGTGAATTGGAAAAACATTTTCAATTTTCTTTTTGACACAACTTTTGACATCTGAGAGAAAGCCTGCTTCTGCTTCTTGTCTATGAAGACTCCTCGCAATAATTACCGAGATGTATATCGTTGTACAGACGCCAGCACATCAAGCTACCCCAATTTGTCAAATTTATTTGAAAGTTTTACAACTTTATTACAAAGGAATAAGGTTCATGTTCAATTGGGAAAATGTGACAGTTTGGGATAGCTTGTTGTGCTGGCGTCTGTACCTACTTTTATGAGAGAATATTTTCTCAATTACTATTCAGTTATGTTTGCTCTTCAAATTCGGAATCGAAAATTTTGTGGCCGTTTATTGAAGAAACATTAGTCTTGTTTTTACTTATTCCACTTTATCAAAGTATAGCCTCGGGCAGCCGGGCATGGCTTTGTTTGAGACGGAACCCTCAAGGCGTGAGTTCTACTCGCACATCACCTTACACTTGTCATCTGACATCTTTTTTTTTTTTTGGGCTTTGGCTTCGCACGGTTTGTGCATTTAGCCAGTGTCAAGTAATTTTCCTTTTCGATTAAGTAAATGGCCCGATATCGATCACGAAGTTACAAAAAAGTCATAGTTGTCTTTAGTCAGTCAAGTCCAGTAAAGTCAAAGTTATTGTAAAGCGGTAGCAACTTTACAACAACCTAACATGAGTTTTTGGGGGAACACGAAAAGTCCACGTTAGTCACTTATTTTCACCTTCACTACACTTGTGCACACACATGTAACTAAATTGAATAATTCACTACCAAAATTATACAATTTAATTCGCTATTTCACTAAATATCATAAAAATGAAAATTCGTATACTTAGAAATAGTGATTCTGGCTAGAGTCGCCACCTAACCAAATAAGAAGACGAAATTTGTGGTTTATACAAGTTTTATATGGTGTAAATAGGTTTTAACATTGAGTGAGCACTCTTAGCGCGTTCACGAGCGTCTATCTTGGAACGCAAATTATTGATGTGAGCGCTGCGCTATTTTTCTAATTCGGAATGTGGCCATTATATTAAATGACATGACACTAGAGGTGGGCAAAGTGTATCATTTTTGCGATTGGAACATTTGCATCTCGATCACTGAAATGATCCGAAACACTGATATGTTTCATTTGGCTCATTTGGATCATCGGCTCAAAGGATATAAAATACAGAATGTTACGTATTACATTACGTTGCGGCCGCGGGCGCGATTTCACTAAAATGGTTCCACAATGGACTTCTCTTGCTTATTGGAGGCATTTTAATAATAAAATAAGAAAATAAATGTCTTAGGGTAAGTATGTTAGTACCTAGGCATACCTTAGAAAGTCATTTACTACGAAGTACGAACACGTAGAATTATTATTTAAGTACACCCACATTAGTCACAGAAAGAAAGTCTCACAAATACTTAAAATTAGCTATACTATCACTAAGATAATACTAGCACTGAGAGTCTGAGACAAGTTACTAATCTAGTAAACTAAACCATTTACGTGATTCAATGTCTATTTACACAAAATTCTCAAGTAAAGTCTCTGAACTATAACTTTATGAATAAAAAGGAAGAAAGTAAGTCACGATAATCACTACGCAAAGAAATCGAAAACAAAACTATAATATTTTCGAAAATTAGTGCGAACGAACATAAACAAACAATCTGCCGCGTTTAGTGCAAACATTATATGCAAAAAACGACCGTATAGTATTTGATACGTAAGCGCCTTAGTGGTCATTTTTACGTGCATAAATAACGACAACGAAAATCTGTGAGAGTTGACTCATTTGGTATCTCTTTCTGACTTGTATAACATGTAATTGTGTCGCCCGCTCACTCGCGACTCGTGTGTCAGTGGCTCAGTGTTTCAGTAACTCAGTGGCTCAGTCTCCCTCTCTCGCTCGCTCACTGCTCCGTCGCCTCGCGAGCGACGCGTCAAAGAAATGATTCAGATCCAAATGATGCGTTTGAAACGTTGTTACTGAACCAATCTTTTGAATCACTTCAGTGATCTGGATCAGTGAGTCGGTTCCGTAAAGAGTTACACACCTCTACATGACACAGCTGACAGACAGCACGCACAGCCTCCGTTATGGTTAGGAGTCTCTATATATTCAATGTACTCTGTGGTTAGGAGTATAGCCTTACGTTCCGAGATACGATAATATCGATTTGAGCGTGCTCACACCCGTTCCGAATTGGCGTGAGCTCGATAACGATGTCCCGTGAATCGTCATAGATGACGTCATGACATGCGCCATCTTGCAATAACGCCGACCATGCATATTACTAATATCACCGTGAGCGCTGTCAAAAATGACAGTTGTGCTGTTTTGTTTTGAATCTTATCATATCTTTAACTAACTTAGTTATAGTGCTTCTGGCTAGAGTCGCCACCTAACCAAATAAGAAGACGAAATTTGTGGTGTACACAAGTTTTAAATGGTGTAAATTGGTTTTAACATTGAGTGAGCACTGTTAGCGCGTTCACGAGCGTTCCGTATTGTTAACAAAAATGACAGTTCTTAGCTGCCATAATCGTGATATCTATCTCGGAACGCAAATTATTGATGTGAGCGCTCACAGCGCTATTTTTCTTATTCGGAATGTGGCCTTGGTGTTCTGTGCGCACAGCTGACAGAGTGACAGCTGTTTAAGCTGTTTTCATTTTCAATCAAGAAAGAAAACTTGGGTCGTTGTTGTGGTCTGTCTATCATGTATTTGTCTCAAACTAACGGGGAATAAGCATTTGGAGATTTAAAATAGGAAACAAATAAAAAATTAAAATTAGGTGCTTACCTACACTCGATTTGTGAAATCTAAAATGATAATAAAGGTTTGTACCTATACATAAAATTTCAAACGGATTCTGAGTCTCCCTAATATCCCGAAAGTATAACAAACCAATGTGTATCGTGCTACCCAGTAACTCAGATTTCGTACAAATCGATTTCGAAAGGCAGATAGCGTACTAACTCGCTCGAGTTTTGATTCAGTATTTGGTTTTTTGTCCTCTCTTGGTGTTCCGCGCGGTCTATCTGCCTTAGTTTTATAATCTGAGCCCAGTAATTGGGTTGTGGAAGCCAGATAGGCGGGTCGTGTTACCTATATAAAATACTAGCAGCGCTCCGCGGTTTCACCCGCGTAGTTCCCGTTCCCGTGGGAATACGGGGATAAAATATAGCCTATGTCACCCGGGGATAGTGTAGCTTCTCAACAGTGAAAGAATTTTTCAAATCGGTTCTGTAATATCGGAGCAAACAAACAGTCAAATCTTTCCTCTTTATAATATTAGTTTGGACTATGTACCAGTGTTTTCAGTGACCGGTTAGACTGGAAACCGACCTCAACATAGTTGGGAAAAGGCTAGACAGATTATGAACGAATTATCATTAAAGTTATTTCTAACTTGAGATATTAGTACGTATGCTATACAGCCTGAATAGAAAAAAGAACATCACCAACAAATAAAGGTGGTCAAAACTAAAAAGTATGTCTACAATAAACTTATATTGTTTTTTTTTTTTTAAATGTTGCCCCACTAGGAATATGTCCAGTATTGTGGGTGCATTTACTCACATACACAAACCGCCAGACCCGGAACAACTACTTGTAGGTCATACTTAATATTTGTTCCGTGTGGGAATCGAACCCACGACATGCAGCGCAGCAGTCAATCGCATAACCACTGCGCCAACAGTGCCGTCATTGTAGATTGTTGTTGCTGATTAGTTATCAGCCTATAATGTTTCCATTGCTGGGACACAGGCCTCCGCTCTGAGAGAGGGAGTAGTCTATAGTCCAGCACGAGGGCCCAGTGCGGGTTGGTAGATGTCACATGTTTTTGAGTTTTTAGTTCTGGGACATGCCGGTTTCCTTACATTGTTTTCCTTCACCGTTTTGAGAGCAGTGGTGATGAAATTAGTTACACAAAGTAAAGTGCCTGCCTAGGTTTAAACTTGTGACCAACAACTTGTAAGTTGGACCATTACCACTGGGCAGTACTGCTCAGAATTACATAATAAGGTAGTAATAGGCACACTAGTAATAAATAATAGTTTAACAAACTAAAGAACATGCTTTAAAAACCAAACTATAAAAGGAGATAATAATTTAATTCAATTAAAAAGGGTGGGGTGCTTTTTGAGGTATTTTTATAATCACTTAATGTCGAGCACCCCAAAGTCCAAAGTCTTGCAAGTCTACAAAATATCTATGGACTACAATATAATGTTAGCAGTCAATGAATATTTTGTTTCTGTAATAGTAAAATTCACAGTTGTTTTTGTATGAAGCTGCTGTCCATAATATAATTCTCATGCTGCACCTGTGTTTATCAAAAGTTGGGTGGTGACAGGCGCCGTGGCAGTGGGTTGCATCCCCCCTCGGCTTCAACATGCTTCTACCAGTGCTCAAAGAGAACACACCAGCAGCGGAAAAATATACACAGGTAATTATTTATTGTTGATCTAGCCTGCAGCTCAATAAAATGTTTGATGATTCCTAGATTCTTCTGGTTCTAGGTGATTAGGAGTGGTTGTATCGAGCCTGTGATATACAGGAAGAGTTTTTATTCAGTGTGCAAACTGTAACCATGAATTCGGCATATCATTCTAGACCAAGCGCAGAAATATTTCGTCGGTTTTATAAAAATCAGCTGTTCCATACATTTTGACCGCGTAGGTATTGCACTTTTCTATGAAACAGCTGATTTATTTTTGTATAGCCAACAAAAAATTTCTGCGCTGAATGCTTATGCTGCTAGAATGATTATGCTGAATTAATGGTTACAGTTAGCGCACTGAATAAAAACTTTTTTTGTAAATCCTATAGTATTTATTGATAAGTGACCCAACAGAAATTGTCCTGTCAAAATTTTGAAAGAATGAATATGATAATCAATAGGATAGTATAAACAAAAATCCAATAGAAGGGCGAACTTTTCCGAAACATTTTCGAATTTTTGTTAAAAAAAAATGGAATTAGTTAAGTATAATGAAAATATTGAAAACAAATAAATTGCCAAATCAATTGGTCCAGCCATTCTCATGTGATGTGCAATGGAACAGCATTTCATTTTCAATATAAACAAATAAAATTAAAGTGTCTGTTTGTAAAATCAAAATACTAAACACTACTACACTACTATGCTTTTTACTAAATGCATATGAATAGCGCACAATTTTTGTTGTTCCCCCTAATCTTCGAAACGGCCAAAATGATTTTGACGATATTGTCACTAGCATAAATAGCTGATGTTATAAAGAGTAACATAGGCTACTTTTTAGGGTTCCGTAGTCAAATGGCAAAAAACGGAACCCTTATGGATTCGTCATGTCTGTCAGTCTGTCTGTCCGTCCGTATGTCCGTCCGTATGTCACAGCCACTTTTTTCTGAAATTATAAGAACTATGCTGTTGAAACTTGGTAAGTAGATGTATTTTGTGAACCGCATTAAGATTTTTTTGAGGTTTCTAATATTTTTTTTTTAGTTTGCGCGAGAGACACTTCCAAAGTTGTAAAATGTGTCCCGCCCCCCCCCCTCGTAACTTTTAAAATAAGAGAATGATAAAACTAAAAAAAAATATGATGTACATTACCATGTAAACTTCCACCGAAAATTGGTTTCAATGACATCTAGTAAGTAGTTTTTTTTATACGTCGTAAATCGTAAACCGCAATTTACCTTTCATTCAATCAACTCAAATATTAAAAAAAAAAAAACATTTAATTTAATAAACATAAACCATAAATTAGAATGTTTACTTATCAATAACTTAATTTAAAAACAATACACTATTATTAAAACATCGATCAAAGTTACAACGAACTACAAGAACTTTTATATTATGTTACTTGCTGCTACGGAACCCTACATGGGCGAGTCTGACTCGCACTTGGCCGGTTTTTTTTTGTCCTGGTAGCACTTTTACTATCGGCTTTTATTACATAATATTCTTAAAGAGAAGATAAATTTTACCTACGCCTAAAAAATATCGAATTATTTATTTATTTCAGATAGCTAAAACTTTGGAAAACACAGAAGGATGTAAACTTGAAAACAGAACATTTGTTTCTGTGTCAAAAGATATAGAAAAAATAGGACAATTTTCAGACGTTGAAAAAGCAGACTTTAGTCAAAATGAAAATACCTTTTCTGTCTATGTAAGTACTATTGTTTTACCTGGTTTTTATTACATTATATCTTCACCTAGAGGATACCATGCATGCTGTAAAAAAAGCTTAAATATGGAGCGATGCGCACTTTACTTCTTGTGGTTACCAAAAGTACAAATCCGCTGTGAATGAGGGTGTAACTTGTAAGTGCAGAAGTTCTTCCGTACCGTCAGAGACCGGTGAAGTAGGAAAGTGTATGTTGTGTGCGTGAACACGCACACATTCATAGCGAGTTTGTACAGTCACCAAAAGAGGTAACTTGATAGTTGAAGTTAAGTAAGAAACCGATGAATATATTCAAATGAAATTTAATTTGATAAAAAACTTAAAAAAAACAACCGACTTTCGGAAAAACACTACAAAGTGAAAACCGACTTCCGAAATTAAAGTTATTTCTCACTTTGTAGTGTTTTTCCGGAAGTCGGTTGCTTTTTTTTAAGTTTTTTATTTATCACTTTTTTGTTATTCTTCTTCGTCGTCACACTCTTGGCAGAGTGGTCGTGGTCGTCACATCAGGGGTGGTGGCAAGCTTCACAATCCGTCGCCATTCCTCCCGTACTGAGGCTTTTCTTGAAGATTCGTGGAGTGGACCATTGAGTGCAGTTTTGACTTGGTCGGTCCACCGCACTGGAGACCTGCCGCGTGCTCTTGTACCTTCAACCTTTCCCTGTACTACAAGTCGTTCCACAGATGTGTCTTCTAGACACATATGTCCAAAGAAAGTGAGAATACGACATTGGACGATGGAAGAAAGACGCTGTTTGACACGAAGCTCTTGGAGGATTGAGACGTTGGTTCGAAACTGTGTCCAGGTTATGCCAAGCATTCTTCTTCAGCACCACATTTCTAGGGCGTCTATCTTCTTTTTCTCGCTTTCCCTTAAAGTCCTCCTTTAAAGTTTTTGTTATAGTACACACCAATTCGAAATTTCATCATCCTTGGGGTCAATACAAAGCATATTTATGCGATAGCAGCAATCGCGGTTGATTTGCTGTGATTTTTTGAAGAGTTGTCTGTCTCCGAAATTCATCATCAGATCTATACGAAATTTATATGGGACCATTTCGGAATAAACCCCTTTCGAAGAAAAAAAGAATTTTGCAAATCCGTCTATATACCGAGAAATTTTAATGGTTGTTTTCCCGCGGCAGAACAACTTGCCATAATGCAACAAGCATAGAGTAAAAGTAAAAAAAAAAAAGATGTTTTTGTTTTAAAATAATTTATAAAATATTCATCAACTCGAAAACGTGTTAATCAATAGTAACACTAGAGGTAACTTCTAGGTACTTACTCGAATCGCACGCGCCGCCGACAAAGGGTTCAGCGATGCATAAATGTTCAAAGCAAAATAAACTCTCGTACGTGGTGATTTTTCACAATGGTTAATCTGCCATTTTTTGTTTCTAATATTTTATTTGTTTATAAACCGATTGTATTACCAAGACAAAACCATTTCGCTGCGGGAAAACAACCATTCAAATTTCTCGGTGTATATGACGGAGTTATGCCCGAACATACATAAAAAAAATTATAAACATGTCGAATTGATAACTTCCTTCTTTTTGAAGTCGGTTAATAAATTAACTCTTTTTTTTATTAATTAAATTAAATTTTACTCGTAAACATCATCGGTTTCTTATTAAACTACAACTATATCCGATGAACCTGGTTACTTATCTCTTTTGGTGACCGTACATTTAGTTACCACAAGTAAAGCGCACGTCGCTACGTGAGATAAGAAAAATCTATGCAAAGATGACAGACCAACAGCTGATGGGTTGTAAATATGCATTGCACCTACCCTCGCATTGCTGACTGGACTCACTCAGGTAGACATTGATCCTGAACAATAAAATAAGTTCATTTACTTTTTTGTAAATTAAACATACGATGGAGGCAAGAAGGTGCCAAGGCATACCCACCACTTGCATACCTACGCGTTGAGGGCGTCAAGACGCCCTCAACGCGTAGGTATGGCAAGGGTTGGATGGGGGAGGCCTTTGACAAGCAGTAGGACAGTGGTGGGCTAGTTAAAAAAAACATACAATTCCTTTGTCTATTTCATTCCTGTAATGAATAGGACATTATTGTTTTTCAGATGAACAAATATGGAGATTTGAGGTATCATGAGTTTTCTAATAAAACAGAGTTCATTTATGCAAATTTCTGTGCATTTGAGGTAAGTAGGTCATAAAAAATATTATATAAATAATTAATAAATTACAAGTTACTTTTTAGGTCAAAAACAAAACACTTGCGTTTTTTTTACCTCCAGGTACAAGGATAGGTAAAAAAAAAACATTTGGGCACTAATTTTGATGAAATGGTATCAGTAGATATATAATAAGTTTTAAATAAAAATAACAATTATTATTTTAGAGTCAGTGGCAGTTAAATAAACGTTCTGGTTTATTAATGAAGTTATACAACTCATTCAATTATGTGGACGACATCAGATATGAGGGTAGAGTAAGTTATTTTATTACCCTATAACAGTAACCGACGCATCCCTACTTCTCTAACACTACGGGTTGGTACAGACGCCAGGAAATCAAGCTATCCAAAACTGTCAAATTTTCCCAATTGAAAATGAACCTTATTCTTTTATGATAAAGTTTAAAAACTATCAAAGAAATTTGACATATTGGGGTAGCCTCACTACGCTTGCTCAAGATGGGATGACGATTTCAGACCAATTTTTTCCTTCACTGATGTTAATTATTTTACTAAAGAACAATGAATACGGCTTTACTGACAAGAATATTTCGAGATTAGCTAAAAGAAATTCAATTCTGATGTATCTTCTTTTATTTCCAGTTGATGGAACTACCCCTCAATTCTGAAGATTTCAAGCTAGTGTTAGTTCTCCCGAACGAGAGCGATGTGTTGGTAAACTCTTTGTTCGCGACGCTGACTAATCAGGGCCTTGCTGCAGCTATCAACAGCATACAGCCACTGTTTACTGCAAACACGGCATTGTCGACATCTATGAGCATCAATCTCAAATCAAGAGTTGAAATTAAGGAAGTAAGTTTTAAACAGATTACTTTACATCATTCAAGAACTGCTTCATCACCCTTATTAAAACGCAGTAGAGCAGTTTTTACTGCCAAGCCAATAGCAACTTTGAAATCCTTGATATAAAGTTGAAAATACTAACTGTGGGTCAGATTTCATGCTCGTGCGTTTTATTTAACGATTTTGGTGAAATATAATAAACGCAAGACCTCATACAGATACACCCAATGAGAGTATTGCATTTAAAGCATAATACAATGACCAAAACATAGTTTTTTTTTTTATATAGGTAAAGCAAACTATTATTATTTAGAAAGTAATGTTGACCCTAGCACTGCACAACGAGCTACGCTGCGCTTTAAAAAAGAAAAAAATACTTTATGCATTTAAACTTGAGTGTTATTGCTATGAAATAAGATCTTAATTTCCTTTGCCTCAATCGGATCAAAATCGATTCAGTAGTCAATTATGAACAAACTAGGTACTTCCAGGGACTTGCACTTATTCTGTTATATCTAGAATAAAAAAAAAACTGCGGAAATTGAAAAAAAAGGAAAGTAAAAAACACGAGTGAATTATGAACCTAAACGCGTTGACATAAGAATGACTATACAGGCATGATATTATTATACACTAGCTTCCGCCCGCGGCTTTGCCCGCGTGGAAGTCGGAAATTATCCCGCGGGACAGTAATACCGGGATAAAAAGTATCCTATGTGTTAATCTAGGTTATAATCTAATTGTGTGCCAAATTTCATCCAAATCCATTCAATAGTTTACATACAAACTTTCGCGTTTATAATATTAGTAAGGAGTAAGGATTTATCAAGAAGCACAATACTGATATTTGTTTGCAGTGCAAACAGTAGTGCATTGTTTTTCGCTAGGTTTCTAAATGAGTGTATAAATAATTAAAATAAAGTATCGCTTTTCAGAAGATAAGCGCTGTATCTAATGGATTAGCTATCCAGTATGGAAATATAGCCGTCTCTAACAAAGGCACTCGAGTGAATGTACTGACTTGTAAGTATTTGGCGTATTTACTGAGGCCTTAGTGCGAGTTTCATTTAACCATCTCGATCAAACGCATTGAGCACGTTTGGCGCTCCGATTCGCCCTGGATTGGTGACGGACCAATCGGAGCGCCGAACGCGCTCGATGCGTTTGATCAAACTGACACTACGGCCACGGATCATTCCACTTTGCCCAATCAATCTGTCCCTTTCTCTGTGTTTGTCGTCCACCGCATCAGCCTATAATATTCCCACTACTGGGACACAAGCCCCCTTTCTTCGAGAGGGAGTGGGCTGTAATGTACCACGCGGGCCCAGCGGGGTGTTAAATGTCACATTACGTGTCATCGAATTTTTGGTTCTACGGCATACCGGTTTCCTCACGATGTTTTCCGTCGCCGTTTTGAGATCAATGGTAATGAAACTATTTGCACAAAGTAAAGCCTGCCTGGGTTCGAACCCACGACTACAGCTCGTAGGTCGGAGCCGTTGGGCCAACACTGCTCTTACGGCCGTATTTGAGAACTATGTCCAAGTCAAGTAAAGGTTCACAAAAAATGCTGTATAATTTATATACGGGCTGATTTTTTAGTCACCGTCCAAATTTTTCAGGGTGATAGTACCCGTTAAATTGAACAACTTTCTGCAAGGAACATGGGTCGAAATATGAAAAAAAAAAATCGGACCTCCCATACAAAATCGACCAGCTAACTATTGATTTTGCATGGGAGGTCGATTTTTTTTTTTCATATTTCGACCCATGTTCCTTGGAGAAAGTTGTTCAATTTCACGGGTACTATGACCCTGAAAAATTTGGACGGTGACTAAAAAATCAGCCTGTATAATTAAGTAACTATTACACAGAGTGCATTTAGTCAGATTTTTCATTTCAAATCATACATTTATAACGTTTTATCAAAATAATATAAAATCGTAATTTCAGCCGAATGACTGGTTGGTGGGGCAAAATGGAATAATCCGGATTTGTATTTCATAGAAAATGGATGACAAGGAAACAAGATTGGCAATTATTGAACGCTGTGGTACTTCCACAGCATTCAATAATTACTTTGTTTCCTTGAAAATCCTCAGAGTTCTTAGCGTTTCAAACTTACCTATCTGTAACGGTTTTAATTATTTGTATCACTTTGTACGAAAATAACGCGGACGGTGGAGTATGAAAGGCACAGTTTAAGTTTTTACGCAGAAGGAGTGCAGAAAACTAATGAGTTTGATTTTAGTGTTGATTAAATTGAATTAATATCGACCATCGAGCGACCACTAGATTAAAATAAATACTTTAGCCTTCACTAGCTCCATTTTATTTATCTGAATAGCCAATCTGAGCATTGCATTTATATTCCCAGGTTTATATTCACCTGCGGACTCGGTAATTAATAATGTCGAGCATGATACATTAAAGTCTGCCACGCCGCCGCCATCGCCATCACCACCAATTTACTTCGCAGTGGTTCACCAAGACACACCCATTTTTTACGGAGATTTTAAAACTCGACTAGGTGCTAAAAATATTTGAGGAATATGAGGTAAAAGGCGTAACTACCAGTGAGAGTGTAAATGTACTTACCAGGAAATGTGCTAAGGAGTTCCCATACGAATGTTTTGAGAATACCTACTTACACAAATCAGCCGCCAAATTATTTCTGGAGCCAATTTGGCGGTTCACCTACACTGCTACCAGGATCTTTTGGCGCTCGAATGACTGACAGAGGGCGCTGTTGGTAAATACATGTACAGACGCCAGCACATCAAGTTACCCAAAACTGTAAAATTTTCCCAAATGAACATGAACCTTATACTTTTGAAATAAAATTGAAAATCTATCAAAGAACTTTGACAGATTAGGGTAGGTTGATGTGCTGGCGTCTGTACCTATTATTTTGTGCAATGGCAAATTTTTTGTGAAATGTCACTTGAATTGTATTCAAAAAACAAGATGGCGGCGTTAGTTACGATTTTAACCACGCTCCATAAGACCCTTGTTGTGCTATATCGACCACATGGGGAGAATAGAATAATTTGGTGGTTTGGTTTGGTAATGGGTTATTCCAAAGGAGAATGCCCACTAATATAGAGCTCCCTGTCCTTTTTTTACTATGAGCGCTCCAAGCTTACTTAGGCATAATGTAAAATGTTGTTTATAATCTAATTTATTTGAATAAAAAAGTGATTTTAAAATGTGTTTTTTTTTTTATTAAATAGATTAGATATGGATAAAATAGACGCTTTGCATGACATCTAACTTACTGACCCGAGGGCGTTTCATCAGTTTATTTGAATGCAATAAAAAAAAAACTTCAGTAAATAATTTATTTAACGAGTAGTTACCTAAGAATAGCTTAAAATGAAGTCCAAATAACTTTGTCTTTGATACTGTTGACACAATTTACACCTCTTGATAATGCTCTGTTATAAAGCATCAATATACCTCGTCTTGTCGTACTTGACATGTGGTGCATTTGATTTTTTTCAGTCTTTTCAATACACTTCTATAATTCCTTCTGAAATTTCGTCTGCCTTTTGTGTCTATTATTATAGTGCGTTGTGGTTTTTTTTCAACATTCTTTTTTCTTGCTGGTGCAGCTAGTTCCTTCTTTTTCGGCTCAGCAGCCGGTTTCTTCGTTTTTGAAGAGGCAGCTGGCTCCTTCTTTTTTGCATTGGTAGGTGATTCCTTCTCTTCGGGATTTGCAGTCGGCTTCTTATTTTTTGAATCGGCATCTGGTTTCTTCTTTTTCGGCTCTGCACCTGGTTTATTCACTTTTGAAGAGGCAGCTGGTTCCTCCTTTTTCGGCTCTGCAGCTGGTTTATTCACTTTTGAAAAGGCAGCTGGTTCCTTTTTTTTCGGCTCTGCAGCTGGTTTATTCACTTTTAAAAAGGCAGCTGGTTCCTTCTTTTTTGCCGGTGCAGGTGGTTCCTTTATAACTTTTGTTTTTTTTGGGTGGTTTGGTTTTTCAGTTTTCTGTTTTAGTGGCAGTGCAGTTATTACCTCTTTTTCTGTTGCTGCAACTGTTCCGTCTCTGTCTGGTTGTGCGGTAATTTCCCTCCTTTTTGGTGGTGCAGTTCTCAACTTCTTTTTTGGTGTAAATTTTGTGCCGGCCTCCATCGAGTCATGGTAAAGCTCATCGTAACCTAGCACCAGAGGCGGCAGAACGACCAGACTCGCTATGCGTTCCTTTGTTTCACACTGCAAATAAAATCCACTATTAAAGTGCAACTATTCAAAGGTACACGTAAAGTCCAGCCGAGCTATTCTGTAAAAATCTCGCCGTATAAACTTATGTACAGTCGCCAAAAGCGACAAGTAACTAGGGTCGTCGGATATGGTTGAACTTTAGTAAGAAACCGGATGGATGTTTTCGAATATAATTTAATTAAGTAATAGAAAACAAACAGTTCATTTATCGAATTAAATTTAATTCGAAAACATCCATTGGTGTCTTACTATACGTACTTCAACTATATCTAACGACCCTGGTTACATATATATTTTAGTGACTGTAGGTACCGAAAGTGAGCTGTCAATAGTGTCAATACTTAGCATTAGGTGGAATGACAGCTTTCCTCAAGCTCACTACACCAAGTTTTGACGGTGAATTATTTGCAGAATAGACGTAGTGTGGCCACAGATATAGGTGTGGAAGTTTTTACCAAAGCGGAAAAATGCGGGATTAAAATTATAATAGTCTCGTTTTGCGTTATTTATTTTCACATTGCTTAGTTATACCAACAACGTTTGGTCGTTTGCGAATTTTGTGTTTCACGTCATCCCGCGGGGCTTTGGTGGCTTTTGGGATTAAAACTTTAATAGTTTACCCACATAATGATATAGGGCAAAAAAAGAATCTATTTTTAAATAAAAAAAAATGGGTCCGAATTATCTATAAGACCTAACATCACGAAATAAGTCTAATATAATTTTAAATTCATGACTGTTCTAAGATGGGTCTTATTTAAATATCTAAGGCGTTATTATTCTCAGGAGTACCAATGTTGGTAAGTACGTCGCCACCTGTGCACCATAATTTTTACCACATCCGAGAGAAAAATGATCTTTCTCTTTAAAAGGCTCTAAAAGCTTCTCTATAAAAGCTCGGTTGGGCAGCGTTCGAGAAGCTACGCAAATCTTCTCGTCACACATCCAGCAGTGTCTCAAGACGAAAGTCTTTGATCAGTGCGACCACGTTTCAGTGCCATATCTCATCACTGGCCGTTGCCAGTGATGACATATGGCACTGAAACGTCTTCGCTCACAATGGGCTTCATAATAAAGCTAAAAGTCACACAAAGGGCAATGGAGAGGGCTATGCTTGTAGTTTCCCTACGCGATCAAATCAAAAATTAAGAGATCCGTAGGCTAACCAAGGTAACCGACATAGCCCAAAGAATTCCCAAACTCAAATGGCAGGGGCAGGGCAGTGATATTGCTCGCCAAACAAGATGGCCGATGGGGTTGGAAGGTTCTGGAGTGGCGACCGCGTACTGAAGTAGTAGCATTGGCAGGCCTTCCACAAGGTGGACCGATGACCTGGTGGAAACCGCAGGAATCCGCTGGATGCGAGAAGCACAGAACCGGTCGAAATGGCGGTGCTTGGGGGAGGCCTATGTTCAGCAATGGACGTCTTTCGGCTAAAATAGATGATGATGATAAAAGGAGAAACTGTCTCATGAGGGGAAAATTTTATAGTGTAACTTGAACTCAAAACTTGGTATAAACAACAAAAAAGTCAAATAAAAGAGAAGCCACAAACAATTTCTTTGTAATCCCCTTGATGTTGGAAAGGGGGGATTAAGGTTAAATATGAAAATTATTTTTTCCTCTGATTTCAGACCTGAAAATTCACCAGAATACTTTTTTTTAAATAAATAAAAAGATCGTAAGTAATCATTAATTTACAAAAACTACCTTATATGGGGTGTTAAATTTTGAAGCAAAGTAATCTTTTATATTTTGTGAGAATGTTGTAGGCCTTGTGGACAGTAGATGTAGACCATTTTCTATTTTTATTAAGAACCTGTTACTTGTTGTTGGCTCTTCTCCTACGACCAAATAGGAACCGTGCATCTAGCTTGTAACATTTTATAAGTGCCCATGTGGGTTTATGTAAAATATAATATATGTATTTTTATTTTTGATACGAAATCGACGCGGTTGAAGTAAAGGTAAATCTAGATAGGTACGTACTACTCACCACAGTGAAACAAACGGTAACTGCGGTCAAAACCAGCGACAAGCACATTCTCACACAATCACTAACAATTTATACTTCACACTAACTTTATAGCCAGTCGTAAACTTACAATTTTATTTTTGAAAATGCGATGCGTTACAACACGCATTTTATTTTAATTCCTTAATAGTGGTGTGTTCTCAAGTGTGTAAATCAATGAGCTACAGTAACGTCTACGTACTAATTGGGTTAGTTGGGCCGTGTGGATTACGTTATTCCGTTTTGCATTAATGCAACCTCTATCTGATTTGTCTATCTATACTGTCTACTGAAGGTTTAGTACGAGAACCGTGGACAAGCGTTTTGTCGTGAGAAGAGTAGACAAAAGTGACGTTTCCGTATAGACAGTTGACAGATTTTCACCGAGAAATCTAGATAGACAAGCGATTTCTATTCTACAGTAGATAGAAATAGACGCTAAGCCTGCAGACCTCATTACATGCGCAGTGCACTAAGGTAGAAGAAATACAAATTTACTTTAGTTTTTTGCAATTTGCAGGTCAGGTTGTAGGTATGTTGATTAAAATATGATTTGTGACCGTAACAAATATGGTTTTACAGAATTATAATCATAAGAATCAGCAAATTGGCGTCAACTGTCGTGACGTGAAAGAAACAGCTTACCCGAAATGGTCTTACTTTAATGAGAATATCTAATGGTAAACGAATGGGACTAAGGTATACGAACCAAATTCATTCACACTGCAAAACACCATCTAAACTTCATCCGGTGCAAACTGTTCATTCTCTGCCGCTTCTACGGCCGGCAGCTCCTGTTCAGCATCAGGGATAAAAGCTGTCGGTGGAGACAGCCCAGCCTCACTCAGTAGCTCAAACAGTGATACCATCGAACTGGTAAGCTGGAATCAAAGAATTAGATCATTGTATAAAGAGTTATGCAACACGATATGTCAGGGGAAAGCTAGAACCAAGCAGGAACTATCAGGGGAAGGCTAGTCTTGGATATGAATGACATCAGTGAAGGAAAACCATGGCTTCGAAACTTGCCGGTGTATTCTGTAAAAATCTCACCCTGAAAATGTATGTGAAGTGAGTCGTCACCCATTGGTAAACGGTATTCTTTCATTGGTATATCAATGACTCCACCTTATGCTATACAGTATGGAAACCACATATATGCAATAAATGAAACCACATAATTGTTATTGACTTTTCTGACGATACACAAAAATAAAAAATAAAACGGTCCAGTAATTAGGTCAAAAAGTAGAGTTCTAATTTTAATCAAATTTGAACACTCTGTAGAATTGGGATCACTAGGTCAATGATTCTATGAACTTGAATCCTTGAACATTGAAAAGCGAAGTTGCCACGCAGTGCAGACTATCACGACACTGACATTACGTATTCTGCTTATTTGCCTAAAATGTAAAATCGGTACACCTAAACGACAAGGTAAAAAGGTACGTTGTGTAAGCAGAGTGTTTACTTTTACTTATTTCATTTTGGTATTTATGTTGTTTGAAAATTTCACTTTTTTAATTTACGGTTTTTCATTTAATATTAATTTTTTCTATACTTCTGCGGACTAGTATTACTTGTGGTTTCATTTATTGCATTTATGTGGTTTCCATACTGTATAGGGAATGATAGTTCACCTAAATTTTTACAGATGATCCCGGCTGTTATTCTATGTCAGAAATCGCTAACCCGTCGCTGAGCAAGCGTGGTGATCAATGCTCGTGCCTTAAGAAGACTTTACTCAGCAGTGGGATCATACCTGCGCAATCTTGCCAATCGCCTCTTGATGAGAGGAAGTGGGCCGTAACTTACCAGTGCGGGTTGGTAGATGTCACATGTCATTGAATTTTGTTTTACTTTTTAAGTCACCGGTTTGCTTACGAAGTTTTCCTTCACCATTTTTGAGAACACAATGCAACAGCAATAATAGGCTGGTATTATTATATGGTTTGTATACCTGTGCATCTGCCGTTTCCTCCTTCGCCAGCAGCTCAGCAGTGACGCCGGCCTCCTCCGCGGCCTCACGCAGCCGCCCTGCCCGGGCGTGCCTGCCCGCCACGTTGAGCCTGAGCAGGGGGTCGTCCGGCGCTAGCGCCAGCGCACGGCCGTACGCTGCGTCGGCCCGGGTGTCCCCTAGGCGCTCCAGGGCTATGCCTATCAGGAGCACCTGTATCAAAACTTGAATTGTCCAGATTGTGTTCGGAACTGATGAAATAGGGTAGGGTAAGAGAAAAAATCTAAAAATATATTATTGAGATAGCTTAGGCAAAAACCAGTAGGAAAATGTTGGTTTTAGTTCATGAAATAGCTAGCTAACAATATAAATTTTAAATTCAATACAAAGATTTTAGTTTTTTTATTAAATCTGTTTTTGAACACCATGAAATAGTAGCCACCATGTTATTATGTCATACTGCTGTTTTAACTAATCAACTGAACAACTTTGTACTTTTGTTATTTTCGTAACCAAAGTAATTTTTATCGAAATAATTTATCTCACATTCCGGAACAGCAAACCAACGATAAGTACATAGAATAATAACTCATTTTTTAAATTAAAATCATTTATACAAAATTTCAACGCATTTGTTTGCACAGAAAACTGACGTCATACCCACAGAGCAATATGGCGACCACTGCAACCAGCGTTTTCGTCAAATGACGCGCGAAATATGAAAATGTAAAATATAAATGCTTTCGGCACTAATCGATTCAATTAAAAAGTTTTTTTTTGTGGTTTATTAGCATTTTAGAATCGAATTAGGACACTTTTCAAAATTGTCTCAGACGTGGGGTGTAATTGCGTAACACGCTAAGAATAGCAATGGATTTTATTTTGACATTCACGAAGATTCAGAGACGCATGGCACTAAAAGGAGCGGGCTAACGTATTCACTGCTGTAACAGTGTCTGTTCTTCTCCATATGAACTTACAATGCTCTGGAGTGAGTAATTAGTTTCATGTTTGTAACTGACCGACTGCTTGACAATTCAAAAGTGCCTGTAATGTTAGTTCTGGCAATAGAAATGCCATGTAGTTGAACAAGGCACAAAACTACCATGCCCTGAGCACGTTCTGCTGCTGCATCCGTAGGCTGTCGTCCCTACCGTGTAAGGCTGGAAAGGCTGCAAGGCCGCAGCTGTGGCGAGCCGGCAGAAGGCCGAAGCTGGTCTCTTGCACACGAGCAGCGCTACTCCGAGGTCATGCGCCGCACGTGCACTCAGCGGCGCCGCCCACGATGCGCGCTGGAGACAAGTTAGGGCCTGTTTTGGAAAATAACTGTCTAGAGTGGCGTGCATTGTTTTCCATCAGAATAGGTAGGCATTAGGCCGGCCGCCTGGTCGTGCCTAGGCAGACAAGACCAGGCGCTAATTAGGAACATAACAAAGGTATCTATTTTGATGAATGTGCTCTACTGCTACTTTTGTACTGCCCCTTTTTTCTCAAATATCTGCACGGACGTAAAAAAAAAATTACAATGAACCAATCTACCCACAGCAAAAATGGAATAGAAAATCCGATTGGATGGGAAAGGCGTAAATTGTGTTCCTCCAACTAATTCTCTATTGTTGTACCTATAGCCATAAGCATAACTATTACTTTTGTCATAATAGGTAGCTACGACGTGACATGCGTACTTACCGCAATATACTTCTTCTTAGCTAACAACGCCATTCCAAGATTGGCATGAGCTGCCACACAGGTTGGATGTGCTGTAAGGGCAGCTTTCAGCCTGGATAGGGCGGCGTCCAGGTCCTTATGCTGCAGCATCATGGCTGCGAGGGCCAGGGCGGCTGCGTGCTGCGTGGGCTGTTGCGCTAGAGCTGCCCCTAAGAGTTGGAAGGCGCGTCGAGGGTCCCCAGCTCGGAGACGTAGCGCTCCAGCGGCCGCTAAAGTGTCCGCTCCGCATGCGTGCGTGCTGCAAGAATGCAGGTAGAATTTCAGGTACATTTAATGGCTCATCTATAGTACAATATTATAAAGAGGAAAGATTTGATTGTTTGTTTGTTTGCATTGAATAAGCTCAGAAACTATTGAACCGATTTGAAAAATCTTTCACTGTTGGGAAGCTACTCTATCCCCGGGTGACATAGGTTATATTTTACCCCCGTATTCCCACGGGAACGGGAACTACGCGGCTGAAACCGAGGAGCGCTGCTAGTAATTTATATTTATTCTAACATTAAACCTTAGTTTTTTTTTAAACTTTGTGCATTCGGCATTTGAAGGCCCTGTACGCGTGTAATTCACAAGCCTAAGGTTTTTGGTAAGGTACGGTAGGTAAGGTACTAAGGTTTTTGGTCATTGTGATTACGCGACCTGCACAATAGGTTGGTAGTTTCAATGTAGTTATGTCGATATAACTGTTGAAACTGCCAACCGATTGCATACAAATTGCAACTTTGCAGCTGGCATCCAGTCTTTAGGACCTTTAGTACACCGCAAAATTGCATCCACCAACTCGTTGATCTTACACCGTCGATTCATCTGGGTAATAGCCGTTTGTGAGCGGCACACACATCAATTATATTACTCCACTAGTTCTGTTTCGTTCAAGAAATAGTTATACTAACGTCAGAGCGTGGTCGTATGCCACTAAAGCGCCATGCACATCGTCACAGGCCAGGAGTAACTTCGCCAGGAGAGCGCCTGCTCGCTCCCCGCCCCCCGCCTGTACCGCAGACCTGGCCCATTCCACACCCTTCTCCAGCTCGCCTAAGTTCCACGAACACTCCGCTGTAAATATTTTATTAGGAAGGAACCTCTAGGGTATGTTATCAAATCAGTAAACTTAGACGATCGCAGTCTACTGCTCCAAATAGGTCTCTCACAAGTTTAGCCATAACACCCAGCTCAGTAATGAGTACAGTGTGCTCATTACCAGCTGCTTTTTAGAGGTAATTGGTCTATACACTGTGAAATTTAAATGGTTGTTTTCCCGTGGCAGAACAACTTGCCATAAGGAGTACTTTCGAAGCACAGAGTACCTAAAAGTAAAAAAATAAGGTTATTTTTAATTTTTATTAAAAAAATATTCATAAACTCGAAAACGTGAGAATCAATAGTAACACTAGAGGTAACTTGTAGATACTTCTCGAATCACACGCGCCACCGACAAAGGAAACAGCGATCCATAAATGTTCAAAGCAAAATTAACTCTCGCATGTGGTGATTTTTCACAATAAATTGTTAATCTGCCATTTTTAGGTTTTAATATTTTATTTGTATATAAAACGATTGTATTACCAAGACAAAACCATTTGGCTGCAGGAAAACAACCATTAAAATTTCTCGGTGTATAGAAGGGTAGGTACATTTTACGTTGTCCGATTTGCAGTCGTCATTCAAGGACTCATCTGGTTCTGGGTGAAAGACCTTAAAATTAGGGCTATGAGACAGGCTAGATGCTGGGTGGAGATCCGGGTGGAGTGGCGTAACTAGAGACGCCTGTGGGCTATAGGCCCTGTTATATTTACCTAAAGCGCAGTATATATCAGGATAAGGATGTTTTGACAACTTATCAGCTTCTAAATAGGCCTCAAGCGATAACTGGAACCGATGCTGCCGAGACCTGCAATGTTATTTAACATTTATTTATGCAGACTGGTTGATTGCTGACTGATCATAAAACTACTTATGACGATGATGATACTTACAAGCAGCTGGCAACTTGTTTCAAAGGCTCCGGGTCCTGAGGCTGGAGTCGTATACAGCTGTGGTACCTCTCCAGAGCTTCCTGCAGTCTGCCAGCATCAGCCAACACTGAACCCTGGTCCATAGAAAGTTAGACATCTATATCTATGTACGTACATATTATAAATTAAAGTCGCTTTTCGGGTCTGTCTGTGTGAATAACTGATTGCTGTACCAACCTACATACTCGTAGCGTACAACCTATGAGGCAATTAAATGAATCATATTGTTTTATATTGAATTTACGATTGACTTTACCTTTAATGCGAAGTTGCGTCAAATTGTACGAACGAACGGGTATTGCATCGATGATACTAATGATACGACCGACGCGGACGCTCAACAGGTGTAGCCATAGATATCCATGTAGCTGATTTATGAATAAAGAATTTTTGTTTATTGATAAGTAATATTAGTTTTACATATTTATCTGATTTAGGTAGGGTAGACAGTGTCTTTTTATCTTTAAGGGCTGCACGCTACTGCTATACCCCATCGTAACCAATACAATAAATCTTCCTCGAATTCGGCGATCTTCTCGAGTGTACGCGTGTTGTACGCTGCTAGGTCCAGCTATTTGACTTTCAACCTTACTAAAGAATTTAGAAAGTCGACACATGGGGAAAAGGAAAGTGAATGAGGCATGGTAGTAGCTAGTAGCTCCCGCCAAAACGAGCCAAAATTGATTTCATCACCGACTGACTGACTCATTGATCAAAACCTCTAGGGCAGTTTCCGAGGTCCTAGAAAGCTGAAATTTCGTATGTACAGACGCCAGCACATCAAGCTACCCCAAAGTGTCAAATTTTACCAATTGAACATGAACCTTAGGTTTACGGTATAAAGTTGAGAATCTATCAAAGAATTTTGACAGTTTGGGGTAGCTTGATGTGCTGGCGTCTGTACCTACATGACTTTTTTTTGGTGCGATTTTTTGTCACTGGGCTTTATTTATGATATCATTACATTACCGTGGTAAATTCAGTTGGAAGGCTGCCCCCCACCCTCAGATAATATCCCTAGCTACGTCCATGCTAGCAGGAAGAGTTTTTTAACTTAGTAAGTTACATATACTGATATACCATCTGATTCTGTGTTAGACATGAAATAAAAAACTACACCGTGATTATGTAGCCTTTATGTACAGACGACAGCACATCAAGCTACCCCAAACTGTATTTTTTTCCAATTGAACATGAACCTTATACTTTTGGAATAAAGTTGAAAACATATCAAAGAAATTTGACAGATAGGGCTAGCTTGATGTGCTGGCGTCTATACTTTCTTTTAATAGTAGGTACGCATCAATACCTTTATGTAATGCGCATATCTGTGTTTGTTGCCGTGTTGTTTCTGCAGATCATCGGCGAGGTCTAGGCATGACGAATGCTCTCCTCTAACGTAGCGCGCGTGAAGGAGCCAGTTGCAAGAACCAGTGATGAAGCCTGGTGAAAAACATACAAAAATCAGCATTACCACCGTCCTCTCTAACATACTTAGGTACCTACCTACTTCAATCACAACATTTCGCACTTACTTTGTCTAGCTTGGTCTAGCCAGATGGCTAGACATAAAAAAAAGAAAAACAACGATAGACTATGGGTTCGGAAGAATGTACACCTTACCGCAACCAAACATAAGTTTCTTATTAAATGAATTGTACCTACCATCCGCATTGCTTTCTAAAGAGAATCGGCGTTTCTTCATTGCGAGTGATAACTAACTTGTTTGTTTGTATTGGTACCGCTATGGTAACTACTCGATAGCAGTAGGTCTACTGTTTTATATGTCTGTGCAGTAGGTAAGTAATGCAATGTAGATAAATAATTATGATGAAGATGTATTCCGGTTTTCTACATTTTTTATAAACAATTTAAAAAATACTTGGTAGGAATTTTATCTAGATAAAGTCGGTTGTATTGAAGGTTGTCGGTTGTGTAGTCGGTTGTTTTGAAACGAAACCGATTTCTTTCCGCAACCTATTGAAAAAAAAACCTCCCTAGTTTATTTTAATATTATTTTTTAATATTTACCATATCTTTAGAAATAGGACCAAGTGGGCAATAAAATAAAACAATCTTAATTTGTCATGATATCTGATACCATACCTAATCAAATCGACGTTTCCGAACGAAAATGACAAATCAAAATTTGACAAGTGTACTGTTGCAATGAATTTCATAGATTCGTAAATACGACGATAATAAATAATTTTTGTAAGTTTTAAGCTTCTAACATTCCAAAAAACATATTAAATCTAAAATGGAGGATATGGCTAGACTTGCTGTGGTGGAACAAAGTTTAAGAGATGTGGATAAATTTTATAAAATACTAAATGAACTTTTGCGGCATATTAGCGATATTTTAGAAAATCCCCATGATTATGAATTGAGGACCATAAAAAACGGTATTCTTAAAGATTTTTTAAAGTATAACGCTTTCTATTCATACTTGAAATATGTCGGTTTTCAACAGGTAAGCACAGAAAATAATACACAACTTAATACTATTCTCACTTTAAATTTTATAGGAAATAATAAACACAATCTGTAGAGACAGAAGGAACCATAGTTGTTCCTTTAAAGACACGGTAAATCCCGCTTCTATAAGTTCGATCTAATAATTCTTTATACATCATAACACTGAAAACATTAAGTCATTCGTTTTTAGGTACTAAAACTCACTCGATATCTTTATCAGTTGTTATCAAATACTATCAATAGTGTTTAATTATGAATATGATTTCATATAATAGTTATGTCATGCAAAAAATTATATTGTATCATTCTGCTAACACAACATAATGCCAACTTTCAATGCCTTGTTCTTCTTAGAATTGAGAAGAGACAAGTTCATTCAATTATATCAATATCATCATCGACTGCGTAGCTTATCCCAAATATGTTGAAGTAAAATCTAGCTGAATACCAGTGTTTTACATGGAGAGACAGCCTCTCTGACCACCACAACGTAATTACTGGTTAACACTTTACCCTATGATAAGACTGGTGTCACACCTTTAGCCAAGGATTACCCGTAATGACTGTCCAAGATTTACAAATGACAGCCTGGTATGAAAATATATCAATAAAATGTCTATTTATTACAGCAGGGTTCTGAATTCTCTTACCCAAAGGAACAAACACTAAACAACTTGAGAATGGCACAAGCAGCGATTGAGAGGAAGATAAGTTTTTGTTACGGTACTCCGAAGAAGGGAAATAATGTCAAAATCATTCACAGCTCCAAGATGCAGACGTTAACACCTGCTAAGATTCTGGTATTGTATGTTAATGTTTTCGCTTTTTGTTGCAATGTACCTGCTTAATGCATCGCTTACTTTTCTTTAACACTTAACAAAAATTCCTTTTGTGTAAAAATCCTGAACTAGTACTTAATATTCATAAATGTGTATAGATACCGGTGCTATTTAATATAGCGAAAACCCAACTAAGTAACAAACAAGTAAAAAACACTTGACTAAATAATGGTTGTTTAAAGACACTACTTTGTGTGCTGATAATTTTAAGCATAAATAACTGGAATCCATTCCATTTCTACCTATTTATTTATAAATGCATCTGCATTTGTTATTTTTAATTATTCAATATTCAGCAATACCTTGGTATTTGTTTGTATCAGGCTTATGGGGTACATGTCCAATGAAAAGTCTGCTTTGTCTCAGTCACAGTGTACAGGAATAGGTCCTGTGGGTTTTTCCGTAAGTTTAAGCCTTCGTGGCATGGTTGGTTCACTTATAAGATGCTTTGCAAGTGCGTTAGGCTGGTGTGTGATCTTCGATGCATAAACTTTCATTCTGTTTTCTATTTGTTTAATCTTTCACTGGTTTTGTAACTTGGTGCATTTGTAGCATTTTAGGTTGAAATATTTGAAGGATTTCATAACTGCAAGCCGTATCACCATACGGGATTGATTATGACTTCATAGAGTAGCACTTTGTTAAGTATCCAGTACAATGTTGGGATCTGTTGTCCCATTGCCAGGCGTTTGTTGATGATATCAGTAGTGGACCGAATACGCGTTTTACCGAATAGGAATAATCGGCAAATGTTCGGTTACAAGTTTACCAAAATCTAATATTCGGCAGGATTGACGCGCTTTATCGTGCATCTAAAAAATTCAAAAGTCTGCTTGTCGAGCGCATTAAAGTGCACGTCCCTTCCGCCCGCTGACGCCGCTCGCCCGCGATTTGGACATTTTGATACCATTGGACATTTTGAGAATTGGACATTTTGCCCCTGAACGGGCCCGGACTGTATTGCATCATCTAGTCTAGTTAGTCATGCATCTTGCCCTTGTAAAAATAATTAAGTTTTGGTTATGATATGGATGAATTCAATGAATACGGATGAAATAGAACTAAGATTTTGATTTTCAACATCCCTAAGAAATTTTCGTGTTCGGCCTGCTGTATGGTATGTTTTGGCGGGCTGTAAACTGATGGAACAGAGGTGTGGTGGTACTCTTCTTCAAGAAGGGCGAAAACACCCTGCTTAATCAGGAATGAAGTTTCTGTGTCAGGAAATGGTGTTGCATTCCAAAATAAAACAACAAATAATAATGAGAGTCAAATTATATGCCCATCTCACTTCTGAGCCATGTCTACAAGCTGTTTCCAAGAGTCATCACGAACCGTCTCTCGCGCAGGTTTGACGACTTCCAGCCTCCCGAACAAGCCGGATTCCGAAAAGGCTTTAGCATCGTGGACCACATTCATACGCTGCGGCAGGTTATACAGAAGACCGAAGAGTATAACCTGCCTCTCTGCTTAGCGTTTGTGGACTACGAAAAAGCCTTCGATTCGAACGAGATTTGGGCTGTACTGCAGTCTCTCCAACGGTGCCAGACTATCAGTACATCGAGGTGCTAAAGAGTTTGAATTAAAACGCCACTATGTCAGTCCGTCTCCAGGACCGGCCCTTGAAATCTATCCTTCTGCAGCGAGGGGTGAGACAGGGAGACGTAATCTCTCCGAAACTGTTCACCGCTACACTGGAGGATGTCTTAAGGTTCTAGACTGGAGAGGGGTTGGCATCAACATTAATGGGGAGTACATCACTCACCTTCCGTTTGCCGGCGATATAGTAGTGATGGCTGAGGCTATAGAGGACCTCAGCACAATGCACGATGACCTCAGTAGAGCTTCCGAAAAAGTGGGTCTCAAAATGAACATGGACAAAACGAAGATAATGTCGAATGCCCATGTAACACCCAGTCTCATGAAGATCGGAGACTACACTCGAAGTTGTAGACAATTATGTTTACCTAGGGCAAACTGTCTAGTTAGGTAGGTCCAATTTCGAGAAAGAGGTCAATCGTCGAATTCTGCTCGGCTGGGCAGCGTTCGGGAAGCTACGCAATACCTTCTCGTCCCACATCCCGCAGTGTCTAAAGACGAAAGAAAGTGATGACATATGGTACCTACGGAAACGTGGTCGCTCATAATGGGCCTTTTCAGAAGGCTAAAAGTCACACAAAGGGCAATGGAGAGGGCTATGCTCGGAGTCTCCCTACGTGATGGAATCAGGAATGAAGAGATCCGCAGGGGAACCAAGGCAACCGACATAGCCCGAAGAATTGCCAAACTTAAGTGGCAGTGGGCAGGGCACATTGCTCGCAGAACAGATGGTCGATGGGACCGAGAGGTTCTGGAGTGGCGACCGCGTACCGAAAGACGTAGCGTTGGAAGGCCTTCTACAAGATGGACCGATAACCTTGTGAAGGCCGCAGGAATCCGCTGGATGCGGGAAACACAAAACCGGTCGAAGTGGAGGAACTTGGGGGAGACCTATTTCAGCAGTGGACGTCTTTCGTCTGAAATGATGATGATGATAATGAAACTGATGAAACTGTGAGTGGCGACCCAGTCCTCGACTACTATATTTGTTGCTTGAATTTATGGTGTCGTGTTGTCTGATTTTGCTTCTTATAAGGATAGCGCTTCCTCCGTGTGCAGTGCCATCAGGGTGCATCGTATCATATAATTCATTAGCTTTTGTCCTCGGTTTCGCCGGCGTTAACCAATTTACATAAAACCTTAACAAATTAAAACCTAAATCTCCCTCATGAATAACTCTATCTTTTGGTGAAAACGTATGCCCAGTTCCAGCTTTTAGATTTTTATGGACTCTTCAATGGTACTTACCTATTATTCTGTAATCAACCTAGTTTGTTTTTAATATGGGTTAACTTTTTTTTTTATATAAACCCATAACCCTCCTGTAATCTTCCTTTGCAGACAACTAACAATCAGCTACTATTAAAGATCGAGAGGTTATTCAATGACGTCTTAGTATATGAGGAAGAAGAGTTGCTGGAGCTCGCACGGGCAGAAATACCCGTGATCACCCTGCAGCTTATGGCTCTCGACAGGGTTCGTGAGGGCCAGAAATTGATCAAAGCTGGTGAGGATATAAGTTGCAATCAAAGTCAAATCAGAATCAAAGTCAATGTAAATGACTTGATGAAGATGTTGAAATCTTGAATCGCTTTATGTGCAGAACAAATATGTTTGTCACCTTCTACTGGACATTGATCAAAGGTGTATGCTATTTTGATCTTTGTTTTAAGTAATAAAATTGAGTTTTCTATGCAATAGAAAGCAAGCTACGGCTTCAAAGGCATAGCTTCAAAAGGTATTATTTGTGTCCTGACCTAATTAAGGGAAGAATTTTTTGACTGACAAAGATAATTATGTAGGTAGGTTTAAGTAAAAGACTTGACTGTAGAAAGGGAAATAAATTAGATGGAGATACTATTTCAATTTTCCGTTCGCCATTCCATACATTCGATTTTACGGACAATTAAGGCTTCTTCAGGTCGGCGCGACGCGATAGCGCCACGCCACACTGCACTGGTAGAACAAATTTCATGTTTTTTTTTTTTAAATTGAAGACCTTATTTACAAAACCACCATAGTCAAAATAGCTAGTTTAACAGTAAAGTATAAAAACTTCAGATCTTCATATTTTACTTTTTATATTATACTTAAGTACTATTTATTATGATTTGCATAATATTAGTTATCATTTTGCATATTTCGGACTTCTAGAAATATTGAAAATCCTAAATCTTGAACTAAACTTGAGAAGGAAGTGACAAAGGTTACTTTTGAAGGAAAACTGGGAGTTAAAATGGGACATAGGTGGTTCGAGATGGAAATATTGAAAATGAAAAGACAAGGAAATTTTATTTTGTATTTTTTGTTGATTCATATGAATAAAAAAATCACTGACACTTATTCCTCACCACTAATGTTATCAGAATTATCAACATCAGCACTTCCATCATCATCATCATCATCATCGACCCATTTTTTTTTTCATAATCAATCGATGTCACTGACATAACTGCTTTTTGCCGAAACCAATAATCGGTACAACGAATAAAAGCAAATTTCTCGTGACTAATTTTGTTTTTGGAGAAACATAAAATATAATCAGAAAGCTTACAAATTCCTCTACAAGATGGCGTAACTAACACATAACATGGAATTTTTGACAATGGTGGTTTTTGAAATAAAGTCTTCAATTGTTCTAAGAAAGTCGCGTTGCGCCTGTTTGTGGGAGCCTTTAAGTTGATTGTCAATTTGCTTAACAATCAAGTTTCCTGATTTTGAGTAGATCTCCGAAAGTTCGCCATTGCTATAATCATTTAAATTCTTAGATTGTTCGTTTGATGGTTTATTACTTTCTAAAAACAAGACTTAAATAATATTATTCAATGAACAAGTATAAAAAAGAAAGCGATCATAGGGCATCAAAAAATTCGTCCGCATCGTTGTCAACAAGAAAAGTGCCCAAAAGGCTGGCAGCATTGCCGCGTTGTTAAATAGGTACCTAGTCTTGTACGGAACCAGAAAACTACCTTATTTTAAAAGTTGCGGCGCGTCGACAAGTGGCATGCGGATTTAGCACACAGTTTCGAAACCATAAGCTTACCGTAGCTTAACCTTATGCTCCAATTTTAAAATTACATTCTAAAAAAAACAAATATGCCTTTCATAGACTGACCGTCAATTCCAATATTTGAAATATTTTTAAGTGCGTTGGCATTCCAACGCACTTAAAAATATTTAAAATTTTCCTAAATGCTTGACAAGATTTTGGTATTGAATGTCGCTGAGATGAGATTGCGACTAGATTTTCAACGTGTTTAATTACGAGAATTGGCCTTCTGTTATGTTTATTTTTACGTAATTTTCATCATCTCATAGGCCAAAAGGATACCTTGGACCTGCCGTTCGACATAGCTCTTCTAATGGAACTGCTGGGCTGGTTCAAGCACCAGTTCTTCACGTGGGTCGACCGGCCAGCGTGCGACGGTTGCGGTGGTTCCACCACTTTCAGCAAAAACTATACCGTCATAACGGAAAGGGAGACTTGTAAGATGGAAGTGAGTAATAATGACATTGACGTCACGTTTAGGCGGGAAATAATGCGTTGGCATTGGCTACTACAGCTCTGAAGTGCGCTACACGCTGAGCAGTACCCCACCCCTCACCCCGCTGAAACGTGAATGTGTTACTGCGCACCGACTTGCCTGATGTTCCGACCCGCCATAAACTTTTTTTTTTGGGAATGACATTCCGCATATCAATCTATGAGTTTGTCGGTTCCTTAACCGGACTTGGCCGCCATAAAATTTGAATGGGGCTGCATTAAAGCTGTACAAAAATCTTTTGGCGCGTGGGCAAAATTGGAACTAAGACCGCCATTTTGATTTTGTTTGAATGTTTACCCCTGTTAACGTCATTGGAGCGACAAAACACACTTTCAGCACTCTACATAGATACAGAGTGACTTGTAATTTGACGTATCCAATTGCTAAATAAATGAATAAGACTTCCCCGTAACTATACTAATTATATAATCTGGAGTCAAAGTTCATGTGTACGTAGAGGATTTTGAAAATGGTTAATAAACTTTGTCGTTTAACTTTTAACTGTTTGATGTTTTAGAAAATTTGGTCACATCGAAAAGTTCGTTAACGTATTAAGGTACCCTATGGAATAGCAGTGCGGGTTGGTAGATGTCACATGTCTTAGATTTTTTGGTTCTAGGACATGCCGGTTTCCTCACGAAGTTTTCCTTCACCGCTTTGATAGCAGCTTAATGTTGCAAAACGATCACACTACACGTCTTGGGAGGGATACGTCACATTACAAGTTACCATGTACCGGTATTTGCGGGAAACTTTGCTGACATTATGGATTGTTGCAGTGTTACTGGCATCATGTAACAGTTCCGTATTTTTGTTAAAGAGAAGTTTTATAACTTTCTCTTATGTTTAGCAATTGTTTCTCAACTTTTAGTCAGAACATTTAAGCTAATACAGGGAGGCAGGTACATCGACGCGCAAACTGTAACCATAGATTCAGCACAATCATGATTATGAGGTCCCTAAAGAATAAATTTATCGTCGGTTATCAAAAAAAAAAATACCGTTTCATAACCAATTGCAATATCTACGCGGTCAAAATGTATGGAGCAGCATTTTTTTTTGTAATAACCGACGAAATCTTTCAAGCCAGGTTTAGGTTTATTCAATAGACATTTAAACCGTATGTTTGTATGGCTAGTGAATTTAATGTCTGATTGTAATACATACGCTGCTGGCCATTTTCTATTTTGTTAAGTACCTGGAACTAGTTGACAGGCCTACCCTGTCCTCCTGTCTGGATTTTCTAGTCGGTTCTTCTTCTTAGGAAACCACTAATTGGTTCCAAATAGTCACTTCTGACGTTTCATTTATAAGTGCAAATGTATATTACTAAAATTATGCGAAATGAAATAATTTGAATATATCTATGTAGGCGTACACCTGCAGCGCCTGTGGCATCGGCTCGAAGTTCGTGCGGTACAACGACCCGCGCAACCTGCTGCAGACGCGGCGCGGGCGCTGCGGCGAGTGGGCCAACTGCTTCGCGCTGCTGTGTCGCGCGCTCGGCTACGACACGCGCTTCGTATATGACACCACGGACCATGTGTGGTGCGAGGTAACACCATACATTATTTATTTACTAACTACCCGCCCTTGCTTCGCACGGTTATGCGTTGACAAAACATATACATTTCTTTTTTTAATACCTATATGACGGAGGGGGACCCCTCTCCTTCTTCATTAGCACTCAGTCGATCGACGGCGCGGCGACATAATATTATTCCCATAGACCTTCAGGAATACATTCTAAAAGATGGTTAAGACCGCATGAAAACTCATTGTGTATTCTAGAAAATCTCAGCGGTCACACAGCCGCTCGTGCCTATTTCCAGGCAGAATGTACACGGCACTCTTATCTACTCCACCTGTATCTCAATGTAACCTACATTCGTTTTAAATAAATTATTGAATGGTTGATTGACACGAAAAGCGACTTTGTTTTGTGAATGTATAAACAAAAGAAGTGGATGGAGTCCGTGGATGGGTGACATCTTTACATACCGAGACCCCTGCTTCGGACCCAATTACTGGTTGTGGATGTCAGATAGGCAGTCGCTTCATGTAAAATATTGGTATCCCAGCTGCATCCGGTTAGACTGGAAGCCGACCCTAATATGGTTAGGAAAAGGCAGGGCAGAAGAAGAACACCAATAGCATAAACAGCACAAGCATTCAACATTGGCTTACAAAAGTAATTAGGAAACGTAATACTGCTATATACAGGAAAAGTTTTTATCCAGTGCGCCAACTGTAACCATGAATTCAGCATACCCTTCTAGACCCCGGCGAAGAAATTTTTCGTCAGTTTTCAAAAAAAAAATCAGCTGTTTCATAGAAAAGTGCAATAAATACGTGGTCAAAATGTATGGAACAACTGTTTCGGCACATAATTCTAGCGTAGAATTTTTCGTAGGTTATTAAAAAAAAATCGTTTGTTTCATAGAAAGTCCACGCGGTCATAACGTATATAATAGCGTTTTATCTTCGCTCTTAAGTCCACATTGCTTCGCTCGCTGGAATAAATTATATTTTATTGTTTTTTTTTTTTAGATTTTCGACTACGATTCAAACACGTGGATCCACGCCGACCCGTGCGAGGCCAAACTCAACGCGCCTCTGATGTATTCCCACGGCTGGGGTAAGAAACTGTCTTACGTCATCGCGGTGTCTCGAGACGATGTACAAGACGTCACCTGGAGGTATACCATGAACCACAAAGAGGTAAGACTGTCCTTTTTTTCTATGTACCTATAGTCCTATACATATTTAAATAAGTGAAAAAAAAAATAAACCCATCAAAAACATGAGTATGAAAATGGAAGCCAATATCAATATTGAGAATTATGCGTGGTTGTCGACTTCGCCGACAAGAGAATTGAGATCTGGGAATGAGAAATGGGTGACAAGTTCTGTAGGAAATCCCGAAAGGAAATCACCAGTTTCGGCTAAGCGTGGACAAGATGCCCGGTAAAAAATATTTTTACTAAATAATATGATTAATTCTGAAATAAATATTTTTGCACATCACATATAGGTAAGCCAGATACAGTCACAAATAGTCGAAATAAACAGTATTTAAACTGTATCCACCAGTTAAAAATCATAGCCATTTTTTTGACGCAGTGTTACCAGCACGAAAATAAAACATTAATACACACAATAAACAGTCTGTAATAGATTAGATAATCAATTACAGTAACTAAAAAAAGTGATAGTCTGCAAAACGAGTACCAATCAATACTGTATGAGAAGATTATACTAATTCACATTGTTTAAAAATAAAACAATCAGAAACGTTATTAGTATTTTAACATATTTTTTCCTGGCAACTCCTACTGTATCGCTTAGAGATGGTAGATCTGGTTGCTTTGTATCGATATAAAATCGCTTTTAACTAATAATTTTTAATGTTTGCCTTTAATTAAATTCAACTTCTTATCATGGCAAACAGAGTCCCGGTTTTGCCCGAACAATTCTGCCAATGTAAGTACTTAGTGTAAAATAACGGCTCTCTTTAATAGTATTTTTCTTGAGATTTTAATTTTTCTCATTTAAGTAAACACAAGTATATAGATCTGACCACTACAATTTTACAGTAATATGATTTTTGATACGATCCTCCACTACCTTTATCAATTTTTAGTAGTGGATCGTATATAATTGAATCGATGTGAAATCGATCACATCCCGTTATACCGACCCACTTGAGTATCGATACATATCGCAACAATCACACACATCTCACAACAATGAAAAATCCATTGATGTTATTGTGTTTATCTACTCGCTGCTTCAAACGTTTGTTTTTCTTATAATGGACTCCAAGACTGCTCCTCATGATGACCCGGCCCTTCCATCGGACACTAGATCTGCACGTCATGCTGAAAAAATATGCATAATACAAAGATTTCACCCGGCAAGGTTTCAATTTTTCACATGCCAGATGAAGCATATTCCTGCATCTTGCTAGAACTTTATTATAATATTTGCTTTCTTATAGTTAAGTAGTTTATAAAATGTAAGTCTTTTATTAATAAAAATCTTGTCCACGCTTAGCCAGATCACCCTAACTAAGTGAGCAATTCCCTTTATTTTAGAACATACAGCATCTAACAAAAAAGACAGTATTTCTTTTTTTTTGCTGCTAAAACAATGTTAGCTATATAAAAATATTATTGTATTAGTATTGTGACCCTGTGTAAAATGTTTACAGTTGTATCTGTAATTCATATTTATACATACACACACATACATAAAATCACACTTTTTCCCATGCGGGTAGGCAGAAACCAAAGAACGAACGGAATAGTTATTAAAAAAAGGGAGAGTAAAGAGGGAAATGAAGACGGAAGCTGCGCCATATTGACGTGTGGATCTGAATTAAAAAGTGTCTAAAAAACGCACTTCATTTCATATCAGGATACAGTTCTATTATATTATTGTAGGTGCTGAAACGTCGTAGGGAGTGTACGGAACACGAGTTGATTGAGTGCATCCTGACGCTGCGCGAACATCGACAGAGGCAGGTGTCGGAGCCACGGAGGAGGTACCTGACCAGGAGAGCCCTGCAGGAACTGGCTGGCCTCATGGTCGAGAAGTATGATTCACGAATGTTTACTAACGAAAGAAAAAGAAAACATTTATTGACATTACAACAAAAAACCTCTTCAAAAAAATACAAAGAAAACAACAACACTGTTATAATAACCCTGACATCAACAAATTAGCAACCTTATTGCAATGACAATAAAGGTCGCTGTCGAGATTTTGATAGTCTCGTCAGTGTCAGCAACCCAACAGCAACCTTATAGTGACGAGAATAAAGATCACTGTGATTTTGACAGTTATGCAAAGTCAGACCCTGTGGAAGATTTGTAGCTTCCTATACCGTACTTTAAAGAAGATATATTATTTATAGAGCAATCAAATCAAGTAATTACTTAAATAGCGAATCAGCATAATGTTCATATTCATTCATTCCGTTTAAAATGTATATGAGATGTTACAAAAAAGGCTTAGGTATAAATTATGGACCCACATCAAAGTTAAGAGGGGACGGAGCCTGCGAGGAATTTGAAAAAGAGGTATTTTAAGAAACTATTGCCGTCGCGCCGTCAGTAAGTCTGTCCCCGTAGTGTGTGATAGGGACAGCTGCAGCTCAGACCGAAATTATCACAAAATTTTTGATGATTTAGACGTTTCGTATTCCCCTTTTTTCTCCTCGAAAACTGAGCCGATTCAACATTTTTTTACATTAACATTTTAAGAAAGAGTATGTTTAGGTTCCTATCATTTTTTTTTTTAATGTTAAAAACGTTTCTAATTTGTCTGGTAGTCCTCTAATCACGGCGGTAAAAATAGGGCATTTTTTGTAATTTTTAGAAGGTCATATTTTCTTTACTTATTAGTTGCTGAAAAAAAAAATGACAGGGACGTGTTTACAGCAAACCTTGATTTTATGAAAAAAATAATATTGCTCTAGAGGTATTCTTCAGGAATAAAAAAGGGGAATACATTTGTATGGAGAATTGCACGCCCTGTTCCCTCTTAATATAGAACACAAGAACAACTGTAATTTTCCAATATTAAATCTATGGAAAGTCTGTATTTTGAATCTGTGTGATCTCCCAAAGGTTAATGATGGCAAAGTCAATTCGCACCTTTAGAATTATAGAGACCTAATGCGAAATTAGCCGCAACCAAAATAGGTCTATATAATTCTAATAATTCTAAATAATTTTGCTTGCGGCTAATTTCGTATTAGGTCTCTATAATTCTAAACGTGCGAATTTATGAATCGAGTTTCACACAAAAAAATATTGAAATATCATTTTCAGATGTCAAAATTTCAATCAAGATTTTATGAATTCCTGTAAATCATGTTGTAAATAGCGAACATAATTCAAATAAAGTATCACAGGCGTATTGTAAACTGGCTATCAACTAACACGATATTTTGAACGCAGGAAACCAACAGACTATGAAACCCACGGCCGGATTTCGGGTTCTGAGCAATGGCGTACAGAACGCGGGGAAATGGGCAGCCAGATCTCCAAAACGTTCGAGTTTAAAGAACTCGGCGACTACACACTCAGTTACTTCATAAACACGGACATGTATCGCGTCCAACACCAGAATGAGGAAGTGGAGACCATAGCCAGCTGGTCAGCAGGAGTCTACCATGCAGAGAATGTCTTCAGAAAAGTAGAACACGATTGGCAGCAAATTTATCTAGCTAGAAATGGTAAAGTCTCTTTGTTTCCCTTCCAATTGAGTTTTTACAATGTAAAAATAAAATGTAACAAATTGTTAAGCGCGCGTAAATTCCTGCGCTGTTGTTATGAGACCGTATACGAAATTTTTCCGATTTCGCTCATTTTTGTGATTTTATTGACGTGATTTTACAGTTAAAAGTAATAGTATAACTTTTAATGCACCTAAAGGATCATTTCAATTATGATCAAATGAATAAGCAAATTTTTATTTATTATTTGATTTTTATTAATCGACCTCAAATCGGCAACTATTTTGAGAATTTTGCTATTAGAGGTTAAGAATAACACATATTTACGAATCGTTTAAAACGTCGTCTACACGTATCAAAAAATTACAAATAGTATTGTTGTAAAAGTCATCTATACAATGTATGAAAAACTTTTTATCAAATTCATATAAAAAAAAAACATAATAAAAAAATATAAAATTAGTCAAATTTTAAAGAAAATGGGCAATGAATTGGTTTTAATTTCCGCTACTCAGAACTCTCGTTCATGAAAATTTAAACTATAGTAATAAACTTCAGTTCAAGATTAATCCATTTCCCGAAAAAAAGGAAATGCAATAAATTAAAAATAATTGGCAGTAAATAATCTTTCAACACAACCTGAATCTCGCATTTTAATTCCCGACAAAAATAAAAAAAGAGCTCATTCATTAGATAATAATTGAAACGATCTTTTATGTTGTGCATTAAAACTTATGGAAATGCAGTATTTTAACTGTAAAAGTACGTCTTTAAAATCAAGCTTCTGACGTTTCATAAGTGCCCTTCAAATCAAATCAAAATCATTTATTTGCGTAAATAAGGTACAGAAAGTTCTTAAAATATTACTCGACCACTTATTATGCCATTAATGTCGGCGGCAAATTTACATACTTAAATATTATTAAAAAAAATGAAATAATAAAGTTGAATAATGCATGCGATTAGTAAATTATAATTAGAATCAATTAAATTCATATACAATTATTAAATTAAGGTTAAGGTTATTGTGAAATTAAATATTTTAAGCGCAATCGACAAAATTTCGTAATACGGCCTCTCAAGACATTCAAACAATCATGTCACTTAGGTAATAGATAATACGGGCTGGTGTCCGCAACTCCACGTCTAAGCACGTATTTTGAGAAAAGGTTAAAGGTACGATCCACCCCAGCTTCTCGAGGAGAGTCAGCAACGCCCTGGATACTGACAATCTCTCGTAGGGTGCCTGGGGTACCAAAGTACTTTACCGAGTACGTAGCGACCACTGGCCAGTTTGGCAGCACATGAGCTGCTGTCTCGTCGTGCTCCATGCAGGCCCTGCACAGCGGACTGTGTGTTACTCCTATCATCATATCACTTTAGGGGGCCTCCATTAATTACGTGAGGCAATTTGGGCAATTTTTCGACCCCCCAGGGCTTTTAGCAGAGTCGCCGTTACAAAAAAGGGAAACGAGAACGATTTTATTTTTTAAAGGGACCAGAAACATTTTTTTAATATGTGGAGGTTGATCTTAATAATTTAATAGAATCAAAAGCAAAATGAAGGCATCTTCTTATATTTAACAATAAAGACCTGTATTGCTAGTATTCAGTCTAATAATCATCCTTTTAAAACAAGTTTCTTATTTCCATCTTTATTAATTAAAGTTCTCTTTTTAGGCAATCGGGTTTTTTGATTGTGTAATTTTTATTTTTACTAGCTGCTGTCCGCGGCTTCGCCCGCATGTAGGTCGAAAATTATTGCACAGGAACGTATTACCGGGATTAAAAGTATCCTATATGTTAATCCAGGTTACAAACTATCTGTTTGCCAAATTTCATCCAAATCCGTTCAGCCGTTTTTACATGATTGAGTGACAAACATCCAAACATCTTCACAAACTTTCACATTAATTATAATTTTATAGTAGGATTTCACAGTTTTTATAATTATTTTTGACGTTAATGAGATCTATTTATGAAACCCTTTATTTTGATACCCCAATCAATAGGTTTCGGCCATTGTTTCTTTTTTAAAATTTTGATATACCCAGTGTCACTCTCACAATTAAGACGAACCTAATGGCACCTCTCAAGCTGAAATCGATCAAGCCGTGTAGGCTACAAAGCGTGCCAAAGAAATAAACATACATACATACACTCGAAAAACATAACCCTCCTTCTGGTGCAGTCGGGTAAATAGAGTGCATTAATTGACGTTTACTTGGCGCAATTTTTTGGAGATATTCTCAGATATCTGTTTTGGTGATATTTTAGTTATTTTTATAAATACAATTTAAAAAAATCTCAAAAATTATTATTTGTCCGACTCTCAAAAATAAATAAAACTTCACTGAAAAAACAATATTCTCAGATTAGGAATATTTTAATCAATACTTTTGATGTGTATCTGAAAATTGTGTGGAAAAAAATCTGTATAGAGTAGTGGTCTCAAGCCGGAGCACGCAATAGATTGGCGTTTGGGCGAAAGAGAATTGGAGAAGAAGAGAAAAATATGGTGACGTTTACTTGGCGCGAATGACGACAGTTACTCATGATAAAGAAAAATAAAGTGCTTTTATTTATTTATTAAAATAAAAATGCCCCTCAGAAATTACAACAAATTGTCCTCAATAATTCATCATTCGGGCCACACATGCTTGTTCTATCGGTAACATTCTTGAAAAAAGGGATTAAGAGACCAAATTCTTAAAAAAGGGGGTTTTAGAGATCTTTCGAAAAAATAAGGGACATAAGAAATTAAGGGACTGCCACTAAAAACCCTGACCCCCCGCTCTGATGAGATGTCGTGAGATTTGGCTCGATCCTCCCCTTTTCCCCATAATCTCACGTGAGATATTTTACAATGCGTATTTTGCGATGGGTTTATGCATAGCGTTTGGCTGGCTTGGCTGGCCAATGGCGGGTTAACATGGAGGAGCTACTGCTACTGTGCTACTTTGTGGCGTTCGCATAACCGATAAATATTATTTTGCAGGATTTAGCCATATTAGCGGAAAAACATATTGACTTAATTTAACCCGGTTTTCTCGCAATGTTACATTGTTTCTTTGAGGATAAAAATATAAATTACGTGATATTTGTCGAGACCCTCCCTCCCTCCCCCACGTGAGATTGGGTTTTTTTTTTTTTTTTTGAGGATGGGAAATCATCAAATAACTTCTCCCGCTCTGGGTGGAGCAGGAGGGCGTGTCAGACTTTTACTGACTAAAACCCACCCGTGTTCCCTCAGTTGCCTGTGTGCTAGGGGCGACGGTATCTCTTTCGAACAACCCGCACCCCTGGAAGGCATCGGCCCTTGCGGACCCCACCCTTTGGTGCTGACATCTCTTTGAGGCGCGCGTGGAACACAACGCGCCGTCGACCCGGGCTTGGTCCTTACCGGACAGCGAGCTACCCATTACTCACCGTCCGCAAGCCCGCGCCTACGGTGGCCGGGAATCAGCCTGGGATTCCCGACGCCCAGGGCTTCTCCCGCGGTGACTACGGCCGTGAGGGCGCATATACTGCCTCTCCCTCACGTGCGCCGCCTCCCTCTTCGCGAGCATTACTGCTTCGCAGAAGGAGGTGACGGCTAACCATTCACTCTCGCTCCGTACCATGGCCTGCACCAGGGCCGGACGCGAGAGATCGCCGCCGCCGATCGCCTCCACGAGGACACGGCGGTGCTCCGCCCAAGCCGAGCAGACCGCCACCGTATGCTCCACCGTGTCCTCAGGGCGATCTTCGCAATGGAAGCACCCGGGCGTTTCCTCCCGCCTTATGCGAAACAGGAACCTCCCGAAACAACCGTGTCCGGTGAGGACCTGCGTCAGGCGGAAGGTGAGGACGCCATGCCGCCTCTCAAGCCACTCCTCAAAGAGGGGACTTACCGCCGCTATCGTGGCGTGCCCAACGTGAGATTCGATTCGACCCCCTCCCCCGTAAGCGCCTCACGTAATTAATGGACGACCCCTTTTTTTTTGGGTGGGAAAATGGGCGACCCCTTACACGCAATTGTGGATTTGTCACACATGATTTTGCGATAATTTCCATTCGAGGAATTGGCCCTAGATGTTGCATACGTGGTAGTTTACTGACTAATGAAGATTTATTTTTAATAGTGGTCGCCCAGTGGTCGAAATTCGACAGTAATTCATTTTAATTTTAATGAAGAATAATCAATAATATTAGCTTTCTGCACTCCTCCGTATAAACTTTTTCCCTGCCCAATCTTATGGTCCTCCGGCCGCATAACAAATTTTCGGAAATAGGGGTTCAACATTTTTGGTTTACATTTTAATTTATAGATTTTTCACTATGTTATTTTGATTGGTAGAGGGATCGTCGATGGGCAGCGTGTCGTGGCGCGTGTGCGCCGGCGCAGGCCTGCAACTGGCGGAGCTGCGCCTGCGCGTGACGTCACAGCTGTACGACACGGGCAAGCTGTCCTGGAGCCTGCAGTATGACGACCAGCCGCCCCTAGACGCCGACTTCGACGCGGATGCCTTGCGTAAGTGGCCCATCTATCTTTGCAAGGTGTAACAGAATTAATGAAAGCCCTGAAAGTTGCTGGTTCATAATTGACTACTGAATCGATTTCAGTAACTTTAAATACAGGTATTATTATTATTAAAAAAAATTATGTGTTTTGCCATACCTACATGGCTGTAGGTATGGCAAAACACATATTTTTTTTAGCAAAAAAAAGCAAAAAAAGCAAAAAAAAAAAAACAACAATCTTATTTCAAGGGAATAAGACTCAATTTTAAATGCATAATGTAATGCTAGGATCAACACGATTACTATTAATAGTTAGCTTTAAAATAAATAACTTTTGGTCATTTTATTATGCTTTAAAAATGCAATAAATATGCATTAAAATTTTACATTTTCATATTTCGCGCGTAATTGGACGAAAAAGCTGGACGCAGTGGACGCCATATTGGTCTGTGGGTATGACGTCAGCTTGCTGAGTAAAAAAATGCGCTGATATTTTGTATGATAATTGTTTATAATTTAAAAAAAATCATTATTATTCTACTTATCGTCGGTTTGCTGTTCCTGAAGCAAAATATTATTTAAATAAAAATTACTTCGATTACGAAAATAATAATAGTACAAAGTTGTTCAATTGACACGCCGTATGGCGTAATAACATGGCGGCTACTATTTCATGGTGTTTAAAAACAGATTGAAAAAACTGATATCTTTTTTTTTTTGGGTGGGAAATCATCAAATAACTTCTCCCGCTCTGGGTGGAGCGGGAGGGCGTGTCAGACTTTTACTGACTAAAACCCACCCGTGTTCCCTCAGTTGCCTGTGTGCCAGGGGCCGCGGTATCTCTTTCGAACAACCCGCACCCCTGGCAGGCATCGGTCCTTGCGAACCCCACCTATTGGTGCTGACATCTCTTTGAGGCGCGCGTGGAACACAATGCGCCGTCGACCCGGGCTTGGTCCTTACCGGACAGCGAGCTACCCATTACTCACCGTCCGCAAGCCCGCGCCTACGGTGGCCGAGAATCAGCCTGGGATTCCCGACGCCCAGGGCTTCTCCCGCGGCGACTACGGCCGTGAGGGCGCATATACTGCCTCTCCCTCACGTGCGCCGCCTCCCTCTTTGCGAGCATTACTGCTTCGCAGAAAAAACTGATATCTTTGAATAGAATTTTCAAATTTATTTTGTTTCCTGAACTAAAACTAACATTTTCCGACTGCATTTTGCCTAAGCTATCTGAATAATAAATTTTTAGTTTTGTTCTCATATAGAGTAAACTACCCTATTTCGAAATGTAAGTGTACTTTAAGTACGCCTCTGGCTAACACTTCGGAGTTTACCTGCGTTTTGTATGTACACACACCAAAAAAGTTTGCGATCACTTTGAAAAATCTAAATCTTTTTTGTTACGGTAGATTATATTATGATTTCTTCTTCTTTTTAGATTCTTTATTTAAAAATATAGATTTAGAATATAAAACAATAAAACAGTTCAATTGTTTTTCCTTAAAAAAAGGCTTTCAGTCCTAGCTTACGCTCATTCAGAAATCTGATTTAGTCAATTTTAGCGGATTTAAAATACTTTTTCGCGGAAAGTTGTGATTGAAAAAAATGCCAAGAGGATTATCAGAAGTTTTACGAGCAAGAATAGTAACTTTGAGGGAAGAAGGATACACCACGAAAGTAATAGCACGCAGAGTTGCTATATCCCAATCCTGTGTCGTGACCACGTTGCAGAGGTACCACGGGATGGGTAATTTTGCTGACCGACCCCGCAGCTCCCGCTTCCGAAAGAGTGGGTCTTAAAATGAACATGGACAAGACAAAGGTCATGTTTAATGCCCGTGTAACACCCACTCTCATGACGGTCGGAGGCGCTGCACTCACGAGTACGTTTACCTAGGACAAACTGTCCAGTTAGGTAGGTCCAACTTCGAGAAAGAGGTCAATCGTCGAATCCGACTCGGTTGGGCAGCGTTCGGGAAGCTTCGTAATATCTTCTCGTCCCACATACCGTAGTGTCTCAAGACGAAAGTCTTCGACCAGTGTGTGTTGCCAGTGATGACATATATGGAACCGAAACGTGGTCGCTCACAATGGGCCTCATAAGAAGGCTTAAAGTCACCCAAAGGGCAATGGAGAGGGCTATGCTTGGAGTTTCCCTGCGTGATCGAATCAGGAATGAAGAGATCCGCAGGAGAACCAAGGTAACCGACATAGCCCGAAGAATTGCCAAACTTAAGTGGCAGTGGGCAGGGCACATTGCACGTAGAACAGATGGCCGATGGGGTCGAAAAGTTCTGGAGTGGCGACCGCGCACCGGAAGACGTAAAGTTGGAAGGCCTCCCACAAGGTGGACCGATGACCTTGTGAGGGCCGCAGGAGTCCGCTGGATGCGGGAAGCACAGAACCGGTCGAAGTAGCGGAGCTTGGGGGAGGCCTATGTCCAGCAGTGGACGTCTTTCGGCTGAAATGATGATGATGATGATGACCCCGCAGTGGTCGCCCATTTGTTTTGACTGCTGCCCAAAAGCGCTATTAGATTGCTGGCAGCCCGTGAACCAACAAACAACGCTACTAAAATAAAAGCAGAAGTTCGGACCGCCTCTGGGCTTGATGTTAGCACTCAGACCATTTGTAATTGCTTCCACCTGGCTGGATTACGAGCACGGAGGTCTTGGCGAGCTCCTCTGAATTCCCGGCAACGTCAACGACGGAGATTGCAGTGGGCTAGGCTTCGGCAAAATGAAGAAGAAAACATTTGGCAAAACTGTCTCTTCGTTGACGAATCGTGAATCAGTACTCATCCAGTCTGGAGAAGACCAGGAGACCGTGAAAGGTAAAGGACTGCCACTGGAACAGTTCAGCAAGGCGGGAAATCGGTGTCCTTTTGGGGTGGTATTATGATTGGAGCTAGGACGCCTTTGATCCCGTATCGAGGCTTCATGACAGCAGAAATGTATAGAGCAGTTGCTATTGATGTAATTGTCAAACCATTCCGAGTAAACCATGGGCACCAATTTGTACTGGTCGATGATAATGTGCCCGCCCATCGAGCTCAACGAGTCAATGCTGCTCTCCGAGAATACGACATCACAAGGTTAGACTGGCCTGCCGGCTCGCTTGACATAAACCCAATAGAACACGCGTCGGATGTTCTTAAGCGAGCTGTTTGGAACCGTTAACCACGTCCCCAGACAGTGCCAGAACTCAGGGAAGCCGCTATTCAAGAATGGGACCGGTTACCCCAAGAAATGCTGTATAACTTGATACTCAGTATGCCCAGGAGGTTCACCGCATGTGTTCGAGCCAGGGGAAGAGTTATAATTGCATATAAACCTTTTATTAATAAATTGTTGTTCAAGTTTGGTTAAACAGTCTTTTTCTTTGTATCAAATTTCTGTTAACAATTACATTATGATTAATGACTTAATTTTTTTATAAAAAATCAAAAATAGATTTGTTTTTTAATTTCAAACAGGGTATTTCTATTTAAAGAAAACACACAACAAAGATATTTCTTGATAAAGTTCAATTAAAAAAATATATATCAGCTTATGCTAGTTGCTCACAAACTTTTTTTTTACGTGTGTACTTATTTGTTTGTAAGATTGGATTGTAAATTCCCCAGAGAGCGGCGTGCAGCTGCGCACATGCCGCAGCGCAGTGCTGCGCGCGCGCCTGTGGGGCGGGCGCGGCGCCGCGGCCTGGCAGCACGCGCAGCTGTGCCGCACGCCGCTGGGCCGCCACGCGCCCGGCCTCACGCTCACGGCGCGCGTCGCTACTATCTAAATATCTTAATTATACCAGCCTATTGCTGTCCCACTGCGAGGCAAAGGCATCTTCTCAATCAGAGAAGGCACGAGCGTCGATCACCACGCTTGCTCGACACGAAACCTAGATGAGCACTTATGTAACGTCAGAAGCTAGCACGGTCTAATAAAACCCGACTTGATAAGTTTTAGAAACATAAGCCTTGCAAGGCTATGAGTCTTATACCCCTAATGCTGATATATTTCGTAACATTATTTGTCGTTTTATATGGAGAATAAAGGCAAAAAACTCAACAGTCACCTACCCTTTTAAACATGTGGGTATCACAACTTTTTCAAATTTCAGCGTTTATAGATATGGGAAGACATGTAACCAAGAGGTATCGTGTCACATCTGGTTAGACTGGAAGCCCAGTTACTGGGTAACACGATATCCCTTAGCAAGACTGGTTGCCAGACATCTTTCGGGCTTCTGACTACCCGTAACGATTCTCAGAGATACGGGACCAACAACTTAATGTGTTTCTCGAGGCACAGCGCGTATAATAATAAAATAATAGGATTTTGATTGTATAAAATATTAGTTATTTAGTAAGATAAGAAAATTCATTTCTAAAAATTATTTATATAAATTATTTATTTTCTTACGTACGTACAGGATCAAATTTAACTAACCGAACTGACTTGATTATCGATGCTGATCGTGAAAATACTAAAAAAAATATTTAGACTTGTAATTTCCATTGACTACACAAGTAAAGAGAGAGAGAGAGAGAGAAGGGTATAGAAGAGAAGATAAGAGCTGGAGTAGAGTCTTCTATCCATCTTCTATCTAGGTACCCGCGGTCCTTGACCTCGATTAAGAACACACAGAAACGTTGAATGTTGTTGTGTGATGTTTTATTACAGAAAGTCAATTCCTGTAATAAAACATTTAAAATCTAGTTGCGATTTCAACTCAGCGATAATCAATGTCAAAAATCAGTGTACGACTAAACGCCGACAGACTGAACACCGACAAGGCTTTACTTCGACGGGACTCTTCGCCGACAGGACACTTCGCTGACAGGACTCTTCGCCGACAGGGCTCATCAGGTAGGTAATAGTTTAGGTTAGAATTGTGACCAACGAGCGCTACTTCCATGTTCGTGGCAGTTACTTGACTATTTAGTAATAGCGCAAGGATAAGCCCTGTCGGCGATGAGTCCCGGCGAAGTAAAGTCTTGTCGGTGTTCCGTCTGTCGGCGTAGTGTTTGTCGGCGTTTAGTCGTACACTACTGCCTGAACCTGTGTTGTTCGAAGTAGCAAAGATAATTACAAATTTTACCTAACTTTCAATAAAAACAATTTTCAATATATTTTTTACTCTCCTTATAAATAATCATAGTTCTTGAATATACTTAAGCTAGCACAGCTTTGGACTCTCATAATTTCAGCAAAATAAAGACTATAATTTGAAATAAAGTGATAATTTTTCATTCCATGAGTTTTATTATCTTATAACAGGGGTGGCCGATTTGATTAGATCCAAAATCTACTGTTTACTGACAAAACCCTGTGCGATCTACCAATTACATACTTCTTGAAATCATACTATTGTAGTCTTTGTCCTAAATGAAACATCATAGTTCAGTGCACAATTATGTACCTAGTATATTTTCTTTTATTTACATAAAACTGAAATTTATTCTTAGTAACTGTTTAACCATGAACATGCAATAGCATCAAAGCGTCAGCGTTAAGAGCGACATACATCTTTTCCACGCGACGGCAACACCCGGCACACCGTCAGCGCTAAGAAGTGACCTACTGAGATCTTCGCCTCATCGGCTCGATACACACACAACACACATAGAAATAGATACCAATGTGTATTGACCACAAAACTTGTATATAATTAAGTTAATTATTGTAATAAATCAGTCGAGCTGGCTGGGCTGGAGTCGAGTGTGATTCATCTCCTACAACCTCCTCTTACTGTGGCCAAGACACCTTTAGCCAGCAATGAGTCTGTGGGATCGGCAGTAAGAAAACCATATCCTGTGTACATTGCACGACGTACTCGAACCCCTATTCCTTTCCGTCTGTTACCGTAGATCTCCTTGTAACAGGCTTCCCTCTCGTAAGCCAACTTAACTCACGTTTGGTGTGGTTTGTATGGTAGGTTAGGGCGTAGGGATAACTCGGGTGCTAGGTGAAACCTATAGGCTAGGTTGATAGTCAGTTGGGTCTTAGATAACTGACAGGTACTAGGCTCAATTGTCTCAAACGTAGCCACACTACGCAATTGGGAGGACGGCCGTACAAAGCTGTAGTCTCAGTGCGTACAGTAACTACTTATTTATATTAGTGTGCGTATTGCGTCTGAGCATCTACCGCTAGATTAGCAAAATTAGGTTTGCGAGAACGGTGCTTGTTTTTTGTTTGTTTTTAAATATGTTGAACCAAAACACGAATGCAGTTGTTAAACACATTTCTTCAAATTTGGATATTTCTCGTTGGAAACCGATGCCCAGAAATCTAGACCTGAAGATTTTTGTTTTTTTTTTGTGGGAAATCATCAAATAACTTTTCCCGCTCTGGGTGGAGCAGGAGGGCGTGTCAGACTTTTACTGAGTAAAACCCACCCGTGTTCCCTCAGTTGACTGTCATTGACCTTTTTATTCTAATCTCAGACGCAGCGACTTACGGAGTTGTAAGTCGTAGGTTCGAACCCAGACAGGCGCTATACTTAGTGTAAATTATTTCATCACCACTGCTGATACCATCAAAAACGGTGAAGGAAAACATCGTGAGGAAACCGGCATGTCTTAAAACCAAAAACCTCGAATACATGTAACATCTACCAACACGCACTGGGCCCGCGTGTATATTACAGCCCACTCCCTCTCGTCGAAAGAAGGCCTGTGTCCCAGCAGTGGGAACGATATAGGTGCCGATTCTGTTGTACACCGAACTAAACTAACTAAATTATCACTAAAATTCCTTACTTTTGACTATGAGAATCTTAAAGCTATTCTGCAAAAAATAATCTCTAAACTAAAAAATAATTTTGACACAACTAAAATCGAATTTGACAATCGCGATTCCTGCAGGCTTAGCACGACGCTTTCTATTTCTACTCTACTGTAGAATAGATAGAAATCGCTTGTCTACATTTCTCGGTGAAAAACTGACAACTGTCTACACGGAAACGTAATTTTTGTCTAGTCTTCCGTCGACAAAACGCTTCTCTACGGTTGTCGTGCCAAGCCTGCAGGTGGTATTTTTTTTCTTTTGGCTTCGCAACGTGGTACTTGTGTGCCCCACGCAATGATTTTTTTAAGAGCTGAATGAAGTGTGCGCAGGGGGGCAGTCTCGACGTTTTTTATATGGAATTTTTAACTTTTTGTTTGGAAAATAAAAAAAATATTACCTACATGTTGAGAATATGGGGCTTGCGGGTTTATTAAAGGGGGTCGAAATTATCATCATTTTTCTGGTCGACCGAAATATATGCGTATTTACGCGCCTTGCGGCTGTCGGCAACCCACTGAGAACTGGGTCGCGTGCGACCGGTAGGTAGTGAGCGTGCGTAAGTACATGGAGTGATTTATCTGGTAATCTGTGGTAGAATTGTGTGCGTTACCCAGGCCAGATGTTGTAGAAAATGGTCATTTGAATCTAATAGATAATTAGTTTTGCGGCTTCTGTAATTGTTGCGCATATTTTTAAATTTGTTGCGCTTATAGTTTTTTAATTATTTCACAAAAACATTTCCTGCTGGGGTAACGTTATCCCAGCCAGACCTTTTTCTTTCTAATGGGAATATTTAAATAAATACTAGCTATAAAATTAGTTGTCTAGATGAAGTAAATGATGTGCCTTATTTTGTATTTGTTCTTTCATCGGTTGCGAAGTTATTCGAGATTTTGCTGGGGTAACGTTTTTGGTTTTGCTAGATCTTTGAAACGGTTAAGCGGATTCTTATCATATTTTGTACATGACTTCTTAGGAATTAGTTTAAATTTGTTCTGCAATAAAAAACCAAAATAATGCATAGTTTAAAGGTTACTTCATTAAATAGAAAAACACTTCAATTGGTTCCAGCACTCTCAATAAGAGGTCTAAAGACTTACTTTAAACGTTATTTTAAAGCTTGTAAATGCCTTCAAATGTATGTGAAGTTTCATTAGTATCCTGTAAGTATTTAACAAGTTATGATAATATTCAGTTCTTCACGAGCACGGTCTTGATGCGCGCGGTGTTATTTGGCCACTGGATTGGATATATGAACTGAATGTTATGTCAATTATTAGTTGTTTAGTTCAGTTGTATATCAGTAAAATTTCAGCGTAGTACATTGGATAATTAATGAGATAATACTATTAAAGTCATTAGGAAGTGAAAGACCGAGGTAACCCGACCAAGTTTAAGTAGGTGGTTACGAAAAAGCGAAATCGCAGAACATTATGGTACCTTCTAAAATATGTAGGATAATGTTACAATTTTAGTATAGACATGTACACAAGTTTAAAAAAAAACTACATGTTTATTAAAGAATTTTTATTAACAGGTAAAATTATCATTTCAACTGAACTTTTAAAGTATTAATAAACTTATACTTAAAAACCATCACAGATTAAAATTACAGATAGTAATTTTGCTATTTTGAAATTTTCTATTACTTTTTATTTAAATTATAGATTTCAGTATACACAGTACACAGTTACAGTTTTTATTTAAAGCTTAAGCTTACCTTGTTCGTGAATTCATCAAGCAACACGCACCATAATAATGATCATCAATAGAAGCACTCCACATTAACAGTAATTCGCCACACTTATTATTATATAATAGCTCTCACGCACGCGATAAATATTTGCAAAAACAGGAAACGGAACTGCCGAAGCGCACGCGCACTCTACAAGATGAATTATGTGATTATGGAGCATGTTTAGTGCGTTATGCAAACAATGAATTACCCCTTCACCCCACCCCTCCCGCGTCCCACCGAACGACATATTATATCGGTGATTTTTGATAAGTATGTGCAACTGGAAGATAATAATAATGTTTTCATAGTACAGATATTATTATATTATTATGTATTTAACAGTGTACGCGTCTGTACCGAAATTGTAAGGTGTATTATACTAAACATTTCAAAAGATAGCATAATGTTCTGCGATTTCGCTTTTTCGTAACCACCTAAACTTGGTCGGGTTACCTCGGTCATTCACTTCCTAATTACTTTAATCGTATTATCTCATTAATTATCCAATGTACTACGCTGAAATTTTACTGATATACAACTGAACTGAACAACTAATAATTGACATAACATTCAGTTCATATATCCAATCCAGTGGCCAAATAACACCGCGCGCATCAAGACCGTGCTCGTGAAGAACTGAATATCATCATAACTTGTTAAATACTTACTGGATACTAATGAAACTTCACATACATTTGAAGGCATTTACAAGCTTTAAAATAACGTTTAAAGTAACTCTTTAGACCTCTTATTGAGAGTGCTGGAACCAATTGAAGTGTTTTTCTATTTAATGAAATAATCTTTAAACTATGCATTATTTTGGTTTTTTTTATTGCAGAACAAATTTAAACTAATTCCTAAGAAGTCATGTACAAAATATGATAAGAATCCGCTTAACCGTTTCAAAGATCTAGCAAAACCAAAAACGTTACCCCAGCAAAATCTCGAATAACTTCGCAACCGATGAAAGAACAAATACAAAATAAGGCACAACATTTACTTCATCTAGACAACTAATTTTATAGCTAGTATTTATTTAAATATTCCCATTAGAAAGAAAAAGGTCTGGCTGGGATAACGTTACCCCAGCAGGAAATGTTTTTGTGAAATAATTAAAAAACTATAAGCGCAACAAATTTAAAAATGTGCGCAACAATTACAGAAGCCGCAAAACTAATTATCTATTAGATTCAAATGACCATTTTCGACAACATCTGGCCTGGGTAACGCACACGGTAGAATTAGAATGTTAGGAGTCTACAATTCTTGTAAAATCAATAAAAAATGTTATATACTGCGGAAAGTGCTAGAAAATACATAAAGAGAAATTAATAAATGGTATCTACTCTATTTTATTAATCTGTACTTTTATAACTATTTAGTTTCTCTGAAATCAGAAATACTCTAGGTATTTCTTTTAGAAAAGTTGGCAACCCTAGACACAGGCCTTCTCTCGGTGAGAAGAAGTATGAAAAAGTATATTTGTCACCGTATGATTGTGAACACCGTTAGTTTAAAATCTATCTCGCGAAATTATAAATTGTGAACTGCAAAAACCATTTACAATTTAAAGCACTATTTTTCGATAGTTTATAATCTGTCCGTCAAATTGTGAACTGGTATCATTACTAAAAATTCGTAACTGCCATTAACCTGAAAGTAGCGCTCGCCGGCCGCTGTCGCGGCACTGCTCGCTCGGCTCGCGCGCGATTCGTCGCAATTCTAACCTAACCTATTCAGTCGGTAAGCAGTATGGTGCAGTTCACAATTTATCGCCAGTTTATAATCTCGCGAGATACATTATAAACTAAAGGTGTACACAATCTTACGTTGACATATTCAATACAAAGTCAGTTTGATTCAAAATATTTTTTTTTTGTTTTTTAAAACACAAGTAGCAAATTATTGTATTCCGTCGTTGTAGTAGTAAAAATGCTGAAGGTGTTATTTCCCCAAAAAAAACCGTATTTATTTTCTCTAGCCGGGGTACTTTAGCAAAAATGTTTCGACACCTGAATGTCCTTAGTAGATTCTCTTATCTGGTTCTTTTTATTTTCAGGCGATTTTCTTAAATCCAAAATTTTTCATTTCAAAATATTTTCAATTTTTGGGGTATCACCACTCTCAACGAGGTGGTCGCGTATTTCCGTGACACTGATGGCGCCGTTCTGCACACACTCGAGTACCGCGAGCAGCAGTTCCTTCATGTTGTTTTTGGCCGCGAACTCGATGAGATCGCACGCGTTCACCGCGCTCACGCTCCGCACCAGTTTGTCCACGCAGAGCCGCTCTAGCTCCGGCATGATGTAGTACGAGGACAACAGCAGCAGCTGCTCCAAGCCCGACTCGGGCAGCACGCGTAGATACACATAGCTCTTCAAGTGCTCGAGAGTGGCTTTGGAGGTGCCGGTGACGTTCACGCTACCCTCGGCGGTCTCGCGCCACGCGCCGCCCAGCATGCGGCGCAGCACGGGGCTGGCGGCTGCCAGCACGGCGCGGTGCATGCGCACGGAGCCGCCCTCGCCGCGCAGCTCAAAGTCTGTCAGCTCCGTGTCCCCGTGCAGAGTTGCGAACGAGCTCGCACTCGGCTGCAGGCGCATCTCCACCACCACGTCGAACGTCAACTGCGGCTTACTGTTCTCGTGTATCAAGTGCCACGTGCCATCGTCGTCTGTAAACTTCTTGCCTATTATGTTCAGCTCCACACTGTTGAAGTATATAATGTAGTTGAGGTCATCGTCGTCGCGACGTTTGGTGAACCGCACGAACAGTAAGTTTTTGTACGTGGTATTGTAGTTGTAGTTTGAGTACGTGGCGATAATTCGCACCTGGAACAGCGCCGCGCCGCTGATGACGAACTCGGGGCTATCCTTTGTAATAAAGAAGTTGTTGTTGTTCGCTACGGTCAGCTTTGCTTTCAGTAAATTGCCTTTTTGTGTTATTTCTTTTGCTTCCATTCTGCAAAGAAGAAAAAAAAATATTTTACTTGAGTCACTTGGCATGGCAAGTACAGCACCTTAATTGCGTAACACACGATTAATCATAATCTGTTCCTTTTTGACAGTTCAACAATATTCATTGCGTTACTTACGTTGTTGAGCAGACCTACACATTTTTCGAACATATGAAGCAATGGTTTAGCAATCTGTTTCAAAACAAAACAGATTATAATGATTAATCTTGCATTACGCAATTAGGGTGCAGGTAGACCTACTATACTAGGGTATTTCCTAATTAAATCTATAGAGCCCCTTTGATGTTGTGCAAAAAGCCCAATCTATTTTTAAGACCAACACCATTGACATTAATGGCACCTTCGTCGGCTTCAGCCAATGGGCCACTCCAGGTATTTATAAAAGTTGAGCGCGACTATACGAGTCATATAGTTTGAAAAATACAGGTTTCATACTCATTTCCTAGAGTATGTCAGAAATTATTCAAAATTATTTAAAAAGATCGTCTTCTTGCTAAATCTAAATGTTTAAGCGATAGGTACTATAAAAAAATCCAATAATAAAGTGAAAAACTAAATTATTAACAATGAAACGGGTAAATCGGTTAAACAGGAAAAACAACTAGAGATTATGGTCAACAACAAATTAGTTGATATAGCTGCTGACATGATATTTTTTTTGAGGATGGGAAATCATCAAATAACTTCTCCCGCTCTCGGCAGAGCGGGAAGGCGTGTCAGACTTTTACTGGCTAAAAGCCACCCGTGTTCCTTCAGTTGCCTGTGTGCCGAGGGCCACGGTATCTCTTTCGAACAACCCGCACCCCTGGAAGGCATCCGTCCTTGCGGAGCCCACCAGGTGCTGACATCTCTTTGAGGCGCGCGTGGAACACAACACGCCGTCGACCCGGGCCCGGTCCTTACCGGACGGCGAGCTACCCATTACTCGCCGTCCAGAAAGCCTGCGCAAACAGAGGCCGAGAATCAGCCTGGGAGTCCCGACGCCCAGGGCGTCTCCTGCGGCGACTAGGGCCGTGAGGGCGCATAGATTGCCTCTCCCTCACGTGCGCCACCTCCCCCTTCGCGAGCATTACTGCTTTACAGAAGGAGGTGACGCCTACCTATGCACTGTTGCTCCACGCATGGCCTGGACCAGGGCCAGACGCGATAGATCGCCGCCGCTGCCGACATGGTTGAGGCATTTATCGAGTTTTTGCGAATATAAGTACCTACTAATAATTACGACTCGCTCTTTAAATTCGTCCCCGTCTAAATCTGAAAAGCTTTTGCATAGTAGTGTGCCCAAATGCAGTCGCTTATTTCATTTCGAACATGCTGCGCCTCAATGTGTACCTAGTTAATATTTTTAACATACTTACCTGTAACAACACCGGGGCATCTAACTTATAAGTTATAATATTAGGTCTTTACCACCTTTACCTATGAAATTACCGTTTTGCAGTACTGGCCATTTCAAATCAAAATAATTTTTGTTTGGGTAAGAATTCTAATTTCAAATTAATTTTATTTTAAAAACATGGACTTTTTTTTCCAAATGTAGTCATTTGTTTATTGATTAGTGTTACATTTTCATCGCATTTCAATCTTTTTCGTCATCATGGATACGTTAAAAATTCGAGTAATTATGGAATATGAGTACCGTCGTGGCAGCAACGCGGCATAAGCGGCACGCAACATCAACGACGTTTACGGAGCTAACACTACAAACCAACGCACCACCTGTTATTGGTTTGCTCGCTTCCGTTCTGGAAATTTCGACCTGAAAAATGAACCTCGCGGTCGTCCGAAGACTTTGGTCGACAATGACGAATTAAAGGCGATTGTGGAAGCTGATGATACACAATCTACGGCTGAATTAGCAGCAGCTTTCGACGTTAGCGTCAAAACAATATTGGTCCATTTGCGTCAAATTGGCAAGGTAAAAAAGCTTGACAAATGGGTGCCCCACGAACTCAATGATCGTCAGCGCGAAGTAGGTACGCGTCGAGACGTGCCTTGCACTGCTCAACAGACACACAAATGAAGGAATTTTGAACCGCATTGTTACCTGCGATGAAAAATGGATTCTGTTTGATAACCGCAAGCGCTCAGCAAGTTGGTTGGATCCTGGTTCAGCACCTAAACAATGCCCTAAATGAAAACTTACCCCTAGAAAAGTGATGGTCACTGTTTGGTGGTCTAGCGCCGGTGTGATTCATCACAGCTTCTTACCAAACGGGGTGAGCATTACTGCAGATGTGTACTGTGAAGAACTGAACACAATGATGGAGAAGCTGGCACATCTCCAACCAGCATTGGTCAATCGCTCGTCTCCGCTGCTCCTGCACGACAACGCGCGACCTCATACTGCACAGCAGACGGTCTCCAAGTTGCAAGAACTGGGGTTGGAAGCTCTCCGTCATCCGCCCTACTCACCAGACCTTGCGCCTACAGACTACTACTTTTTCCAGAATTTGGATAACTTCTTGGCGGGAAAAAAATTCAATACCCGAGAGGCAGTACAAAATGCCTTTGAAGAATTTGTTGCCTCCCGTCCAGCTGATTTCTTTAAGAAGGGCATCAATAAACTGCCACTGCGATGGCAAAGATGCATTGATTGCATGGGTGATTACTTCGATTAATACAAATAAAAAATACATGAAAAAAATTCGTTTAAATTTTTTCATACAAAACGGCAATTTCATAGGTAAAGACCTATTATATAATCCTTTTAACTTATATCCACTCAACTGTCGTAATCTTTTTGTATTTCCCAATACCTGTTTATTAAAATGTTTGTGGACAAATTTGTTATCCAGAGTTAAATAAATAAGTAATTATGTATAAAAATACAAAAATTGGGCTATGGGTTTGGGTGGCTAAGATGGACTACCTAGAACTATCGAAAGACCACGCATTATAGAAAGAAGCGGAAATGCCGCAATGCCAAATCGAAAGAAAGAAGCGCCTGAACGCGGGTGATAGTGAAGAGGGACGACTGGGACGAGGTAAGGCGATGACTACACAAACCCGCCATTATTTGTACGCCATCTAGCGGTGCAAGGAATTATTACAGTGTAACTGAATTAGTTTATAGTCGATATTTCTATTTACATATTTATATATGTACTTACTGAATGTTCTAACACTTATTTTGTGACGTTTTACATTTACTAACCAAAAATGTTTTGTCCTTTTTTAGCATGGGGATCCATGGATGCCACCGCTACAAACACTGATCAATAGTCGTGTAACAGTTTACGATCATTACTTTCTCATACCTTGACATTGGCAAAATCATCGAACGTTACCGATGGAGCCAGAACCTTTAAAAATAGAATAGAACTGAATTAGTTATCACGTAGGTGGGACTGACTACTTACAGACAGATGGCGCATTTATTTTATTAATTTTTTTTCTTGTTAGCATCAAAACGGGCAAAATAAACACAAGCAAGTTATGAGCCGAAAACTGGTCACACTAATATGCATTGATAATGATGAGAAACATGGAATTGTTGAGAAGTGGTAAGAAGACGCTACAATCTGGCGTTCAAACAAGAAAAAGTGTTTTAAAATGAAAATATTAATTATAGGGACTTACATGTGAAATGTCATGCCATCAATATTTTCCAGTTTTGATCCTCAACAAATTTTTGCATCCAGCAGCGACTTCACAGTTTATATAATTAAAAAATATCAAAATACAACAGACCTGAATATGATGACAATTCACTCAAAACTAAGGTTTGCGAACCCACCCACTGGGATGACCTATACTCCGTGGGAAGTACTATGGACCCTACCTGATTTTTTGGTACCTGAGGGTACTGAAATTCATTATTTTGGTTCATCATCACCTGTCAAATGTTAGTGTAAATGGGGTTATGGCAGAAACAATTGATGGGGCAGTAGGCATCAATAATTAAACAGAGAGGTAATTGCGTAATACACTATACTCCATTTGAAATAAGATTAGACATTTAAACAAACCTTTTTTACAATCCGTTCAATTGATTTTGACTTCTATTCCATAGGCATAAGGATGGCAAGTGGTTACAATACCAACTGTTTATTGCACATGCCATTTATCATGCTACCAACGCAGTAGAAGTCAAAATCAGTTGAACGGACTGAAAAAAAGGATTGTTTAAATGTCTAATCTTATTTCAAATGGAGTATAGGCATATCAGTAGGAAACGCTTTCGTTTTGACAGTTATAGAACATTCATGGCGTTGTTTACATTGCTTAGAGGACAACTTTTTCATACATAAGAAAGAATGGATTAGCAATAACCTTGAAAATTATTCAGATTCTGATTAATAGTGTGTTACACAATTATTGTGCAGACTTGATTCAGTGAGGAGGTGATGTTATGATGTCTCATTTGATGTTGAGCCTAATACTGCTGTTGCAGCAAATGTTTGTTACTAAGAGCTTGTTAAGACTATGGTTCACTGACTTGACCCGTCCACTACAAGTTGAACCCTGTCCGGTCCTGCGTGTCCGCTCCTCATCAGAGTATTGAACATACATAAGTAGGTGTATCTTTATAATTTCATTTTTCAACATCCTATTCACTTTATGAGCATCAAGAAGCACCTTTACACTGTCGTCTATTTCTGTATTCAGTTGGTTACAAAATTCCTTTGAGGCCTTTAATGCGCTCAAAGCCAGATAGAGTTTGGGGTGTTCTTAGCGAGCATGGGTTATAATCATGATTAAAACTTAAGTATGTATATAAAGAACAGAAAACAATTTAGAACACAGTACATAGTTGTGACTGCAGTTAAAATAAAATACGATTACTAAAGAACAACATTTAACAAAAAAAAAACTACCTACTTCCAAAAAAACACTACCTACAAAGTTAAAACTAACTTTCATTTTAAATAGCAGTACCTATCGTATCCACGGTTTTGTATTTCATTTTTAGTTAGGTAAGTACTAACTTCTGAAATAAAAGTTAATTATAACTTTGGGAAGTTGCTAGTTACCAAACCAAACAATGTTTACATTCAAAGGGTCTATGGCATCAACAAGTACGCAAACAAACTAAAAGCAAGTTTATTATATAAGTAAGTAATACAGTATTGTACCTGATAACATGGTGATAATGCAAATTTTACATGAGTTGGTTCCTGTCACCGATTTACATTGAAATATTGACACATAATTTGCACTTGGTAGGTATGTGAATCTAATACAAAATACTCCATATTATCCTATTTACTTGATGAATAATTGGTAGTAGGTCTTGGGAACAAAGAAATTCATTTATAAAATTAAAAAAATTACAAATCAGTTAATGAGGATAAAATATCTGCGATGTTGGGAATATTAATAAATTAAAATACGTACTCTGCTAATTTTACGTGCAGAAAATCTCTGGTCTCGAAATTCACTTAAACTTTGTTGTCCTTAGAAAGGAAAGCGGTGAAACAATAATTAAAGCCAACCAAAAACATAACCTAACTTGTACATAGTTACATAGTATAGTACTGATAATGAGATAGTTAGTATAGGTACTTAAAGTTCCCCATAAATAATACTCGCAGTGTTGCAAAAGTGAGGTTTAGAAAAACATGACTTGCCAGCTAGCTACCGTGAGTAATTATAAGATTTTTTTACACGAAATGAAACCAGTCACAATCAGTTGTGACTGGTTTCATTTCAATTTCTGTTTTATCCGCGACGGCCACGGAGAAGGTATATTATGCGTTTTGGTTTGCGTTAGATGTTAGGGTGTGTGTATGTATGTCTGTTACCATTTTTCTCGGAAACGGCTAGGCCGACTTTGATTGTTAATTTATTGGTGAGTTTTATATCTTTGTATCATATCATATATTGTAAACTAACTACATAGTAATACTGAAAATATTCTACGGGGAATCCCTGCGTATAGTGTATTGTGCGGGATCGGGATGGATCGTTTGACGTCATCATGTTCATGTCACGTCATTCTGACGGATCAGTATTGCCTACACAGTAAAACTAAATACTCCGGAAAATTAAGTAGAAGATAGAAGTAAAAATAATTATATTTCGTAACGTTTTAGTGGCTTAGTGGTTGAGTGATAGCATTTTCAGTACAAAATGCTACAGTTTTTTTTTCATTTTCAGTTTTAATTGAAACTGAATTCTACTAAACCACTAGAAAAAACCACCAGCCACTAAAAGCAATATTTCGCCACTAAAAGGGGGGTCGAAACCACCAGTTTTAGTGGAAAATCCACTAAGTTGGTAACACTGCTCAGATATTAAGTTGTATTCAGTAACTTGACAGTTCAAAGAAAAATAATGTTACCATCTCCATCATCATTTCAGCCGAAAGACGTCCACCGCTGGACATAGGCCTCCCCCAAGCTCCGCCACTTCGACCGATTCTGTGCTTCCCGCATCCAGCGGACTCCTGCGGGCCCTGCGGCCCTCACAAGGTCATCGGTCCACCTTGTGGGAGGTCTTCTAATTTAAATTTAATTAACTTGGTTTTTGAACCTACTAGGATCACGGCGTCTTCGTCAACATGTCTTGATAATATATTTAGTGATTGTGATGCCAAAAATAAATTAGTGTTAACTGCCTTAATTAACCTTCGACCACTGTGGTCTATTAGCTAGCTTCCCCCTGCCATTACATAAAAAGCCACATGCACTTGAATGCAGGCCTTATACAGCTAGTCGTTGCAAAAGCTTTAAAAATAATACAGCTCATAGAATTACACCATCTATAGCACAACACGAGAATCCGAATGAAATTTATGGAGCCCTTTTGATGTTGTGCAAAAAGAGTACCAAACTGCGTTCAAGACCAAAACCATTAACATTAATGGCACCTCCGTTGGCTTTAACCAATGGGCTACTCCGGGTATTTACAAAAGTAAAACGAGACTATACGAGTTATATAGATTGAAAAAATACAGGTTTGGTACTCCTTTCCAAGAGTATGTCAAAAACTATTCAAAATTATTTATTAATTATAGATTAGTGCTTTTGCAAAATCGAAATTTTTAAGCGACACAATTAAAAATTCTACTAACCTCTTGAGTGCCTAAAGAGTACCAGGCATTTACAATATTTTTAAAACTCCGTACCTAATAAATATATAATATTATAAGTAAATAGAAGAAGCTCATTATTTCAGAACGAAACGGCGGCGGTCAGTGTAAGAGCGATCAGACCATGACCATAGAGAACACATTATAAACGCCACGCCATGGCGCCAGACCATAGACTAGACTATCTTTGGATCGTCGACTGTGTTGTGTATTCTTGCTTCGGTTTTATTTTATTTTCGCTTTCTCTAACGGTTTTGGCTACTTTCTTGGACATTTGATTTCTGCTTTACCCTGAAAACTCGGCTTCTACCACGGACTTTTGAATCTCTTATCTTTGACTTTGTGCTTATATTGCTATTATTCTTGAACGCTCGGTTACATGCCTCAAACGTATTTGGGATAGGCAAGGTATCAGGATAACATTTTACTACCAGCTCAGGATTTAAATCATGTTTATGTAGAAGAGAAATAAAGACAATAATCAAGATGTTGTGTTTTTATTAGACCTAACCTGATATTTTTTTAATACTTAATTATCATTTCATAATGAACGTATTACACTCAGATTAAGATAATATGTCTGTTGTGAAGCATAATAAACAGTGGCACACTGCTATTTGAGATTTGCAGTTGGCTATTAATTCTACAGTTTCTAAAAGTACGGAAAGATCACCCATGGAGTTATTGTTTGGGAAAAAATGTTCGCCACCGGGTATTAAGCTCTTGCAAATCGATGATGATGAACCAATTGATGATTTTAATACTGTTAGATCCTTGTGTAAATTAAGGATGGACGAGCGATCATTTCGGGACAAGTTAAGGTTTGACAAGGGCAAAACTCAAATCAAGCCCTTTGAAAAGGGGGATTTTATCTTAATGCATAAGCATGAAAGGCATACGAGTACTAAACTTGGTCCTAAATATGAAGGGCCTATGGAATTTCTAGGAGTATTATCTAATAATCGCTATATATTAAAACATGTCAATTTAAGGGGATGTTCCGAAAACATTGCTAGTCATGACTTTTTGAGACCAGCACCTTTGGCTCAAAATGATCCATTAATGATGATGATAACGAACCGACTGTATGGGCAGATGATTTGTAAATTATTTTTGCTACTCTACCTTCCGCCCTATTACACTGGCTGGCCACTATGCGTATCCTTTTGCCTCGTCGTAGGTCTATATCCCAGGGTGATGCCGTAATTTTTTGGCCAAGCCCGTCCCGTGGTTTTTGGGTGGTGCTGATTTTATGTAAAATGTTCTGTTTCACACTTCATAATTACCAGTTTTAATTTTTCATTCCCATTATAAATTTATAACAAATAATTACCAGATTTCATTCATCATGAGGTACCATACCCAGGAATACTTTTAAGTCCGTATCTCCGGCAGTTTTGCTTATAATGTAGGACTTATAATCAGGACGTTTATTTTTCATGCAGCTTTTCATAAAAAATAAGAAAAAATATAAATCTTTTTCTCTCGCAATTTCTTTGAAAATGCACGAAATGCGAGAAACACCCTTCAGTGCCGCCGTCGGGTGTTAAATAACCAGTGCGCAGTAAAAAGCGTCCTCACGAAGGCGGGCTAAGGGCCTGTTTCGAAGGCGGGCTAAGAGCCTGTTTCGCAGTGTCCTGATGAGTACCAACATCCAGGTGAATTTAAAATACGTATGAATTCGTACCTGCCAGCCAACTTACCCAGAATTTATCAGGAAGATTTGAAACAGCCGATCTATTCTGATAAAATCTCGCCGTCAGAACTTAGGTGAAGTGACCTGTCATTCCATCTGGCACTAGGAATTGGTACTAATGGCAGCTCACTTTAAGCTCACTTTACCCAAGTTATCACGGTGAGATTTTTACAGAATAACTGGCCGGGACTTACTATGGTAGGTACGTATCATACTCGTTCAAAAAACGTACAAAAAAAAATATGGGAATTTAATTATTAAAATAGTTATACACCTACCCCCTTATTGCTGGCTCGAACTCACTGATGGCCTGGCTAAAAAGCAAGCCGTCTCACTGGGCTTCGTGTCCGACAGAGGTAATATCAGTGATGAGCAGTTAGAGGCTAGTCTACACGCAAAACGTTATTGAGTGAGATGCAGGATCATTTATAGTAAAACAGGCGCGTAAAAAATTTAGAAAAGTCCTTCGGAAGATCGGGTTTTATGACAAAGCCACAGTATAATTCAATGACCAATAAAATTGAACTTTTTGATAATTGAACTTTGTCGGTACCGACTTGGTTTTGGAGATTTTACACTTCTTTTATTACTTAAACACGCCCAAAGTTAGGTTAAATTAGCAAGAAAAACGAATCTTTGTTGGCTCATAACTTTTGAATGGCTTTTTATTTTAGTATTCTGTTTCCGTACAGACAATATTAATAATGAGACAAAACCATACCATGTTTAATTTTTAATGTACATTGTCGAACAGTGGAGTAATACACTCCCGAACTTTGTATGGAAAAAATGTCTAGACTAGATACAGCTTAAAGTTAAGTAATGATAAGCGTCTGTTTAACATTACAGTATGTTTATACATTTTTGACGACATCTCTTAACATTAAGTTAGTAACTTTTATAAATACGAGGGATATTATAAGGGTATGAGAGTAGAGCGTTACGTACCTAGCTACTTTATAAAAGAGAGTTCACAGTATAGGTAAAATTATAGTTAAATCTTTTCTTATTGGCAAAATTTGCCGTTGGAAATTGGTATTATAATTTCAAGAAAACGAACCCCAAAAAATATGTTCCCTGAAAAATAACTAAAAGGTACCCAACCGGCACCCTAATTGCGCAACTCACGATTAATCATAATCTGTTTCGTTTTGAAACAGATGGCTAAACCATTGCGTCATATGTTCGAAAAATGTGTCCACAGTGTGTGCTCCACAATGTAAATAACGCAATGAATATTGTTGAACTGTCAAAATGAAACCGATTCTGATTAATCGCGTGCTACGCAATTCGGGTGCGAGACTTGGGTAAAACTGAACGTAAACTCTCATCGAGGTACTCGCGTATTTTCGTTACACTGATGGCGCCGTTCTGCACACACTCTAGTACCGCGAGCAGCAGTCGCTTCACGTTGTTTTCTGCCGCGAACTCGATGAGATCGCACGCGTTCTCCTCGCTCACGCTGCGCACCAGTCTTTCCACGCAGAGCTGCTCTAGCTCCGGCATGATATAATATGTGGACAATAGCAGAAGCTGCTCCAAGCCCGACTCGGGCAGCACGCGTACATACAAATAGGTCTTTAAGTGCTCAAGAGTCTCTTTAGAAGCGCCGGTGACGTGTCCCTCGGCGGTCTCACGCCACTCGCCGCCCAGCATGCGGCGCAGCACAGGGCTGGCGGCCGCTAGCACGGCGCGGTGCATGCGCACGGAGCCGCCCTCGCCGCGCAGCTCAAAGTCCGTCAGCTCGTTGTCCTCGTGCAGACTCGCGAACGAGATCGCATTCGGCTGCAGGATCATCTCCACCGCCACGTCGAACGTGAACCGCTGCTTCTGGTTCTCGTGGATCAAGTGCCACGTGCCATCGTCGCTGGTGAACGTCTTGTCCACTATGTTCAGCTCCACGCTGTTGAGGTATATCACGTAGGTGAGGTTGTCGGCGGCGCGACGCTTGATAAATCGCACGAACAACAAGTTGTTGTACAAATCGGTTGGTCCTTTGTTGTTGTACGCATTGTTGTTGTACACATTGACGTGAGCCGCGATCAGTTGCACCTTGAACAGCACCGCGCCGCTGATCACGATACTCGGGCTCGTCTTTGTAGCGAAGGGACAACCTGCAGATGAGGCGGGTGCGTGGTGCGTGATGCTCAGCTTCACTTTCAGAGAGTTGCCTTTCTGCGTCACTTCGCTTCTTACCATTTCGCTAAAAGAAGAAAAAAAAACACTTTATTTGAGATACCTAGCATGACACGTGTAGACTTACCTGCAATTCCTTAAATAGTAGGCTGTGCATCTGGATCGAGGGCTCATTTTTTTAATCCTTGCGAAACGAAATAGTTAAGTCTTAAAGGGAAATTTGTGCAAAATAGTAAAAAATTTAAGCAAAGGGCCATGAATATCATAGACGTGAATGTTATGATTAAATAACTTGGGCGAACAATCCAGACGCGTGCATAAAGTGGCATAGCCTATATCTCAGAAAGTACTATCTCTGGGTTAATCATTTTTATTTAAGATTTTCTTAAATATTTTTTCATAACAGATTTATGGCGATATATAGTAGGTCCCTCAATTCATTAATGTCTTTACTGAGGAATCTGCAAAACATGAATTTATCTGAAGAAATACATAATTATGACTTTAATATATAAATAAATAGATATCATTAACACAATTGCCCCTGTCCTAACAGGCATATTTAATCAATGTTTAGTCAGCGGTACGTTTCCTGACCTAATGAAACATAGTAAAGTAGTACCAATTTTCAAATCGGGTAGTAAGAGTGATCCCTCTAAATTATAGACCTATATCTGTGCTTCCAGCATTGAGCAAAATTTATGAAAAAATCATGCTAAACCAAATGTTGTCACATTTTAACTGAAATGGGATTTTACATAGTCGACAGTTTGGTTTCACGAAAGGTAGGTCGATTTTGGAATCCTGGGAGAGTTCCCAGGATGCGATTGGTATTTTCTGTGACCTCTCAAAAGCTTTTGACTGCGTTCACCACAATACACTGATCTGTAAATTACACCACTACGGAATTCGTGGACAAGCTGCTGATCTCGTTCTTTCCTATTTATCAAACAGGTAGCAAAAAATAACGTTAACGGGGCGACGTCCTCGGGGTCTCTAGTTAAGATGGGCGTGCCTCAAAGTTCAATTCTTGGCCTTTTTTATTTCTAGTTTATATTAATGACCTTCCCTATCTGATGGCTAACTTCTCGGATATAATTTTATTCCGGGGAGACATTATGACAACATTAGGGTGCTGGTCTAATAAATAAAAGTAAACAGAAAACGAAATAACAAATATGTCGTTTTTTTTTACGAGGCACATTATCATCAGTATCGTTTTATGGACAATCACCACGATGACAAATTTAGTGTTTAACATTTTTTATATAATTTGCTAAAATCCTATCTAAAATATAAATTTATTACGTCAAGTGAGTAGCTACATTTTCTGTTCAGAAATAAAATTATTCGACTGCCGTGGCGTTTTCATCTCCGCTACGAAGATTTTCTGTTAGGGAAATTCACCCATAGACTAACGCAAATTTTAACGCAAAATTTTACATTTTTTTAAATAAAATGTAACATTTTATTAAAACACAATGGCAGTTTCGCATATATACTACATTTATTCTCCGTAATACACATAGTTGACACAAGATGGCGCTGCTGGTACAATAGATACATTATTTTGTTACACCTTTTAGAGAAAGTTGATTTTCAATTTTCTATAGGAGAAAATTTTGTAGGGTGGATATGATTTCGTTACTTTTTTGGACCATGACCACGTCGAACCTGAACTGCTGCTTCTTGTTCTCGTGTATCAAGTGCCACGGGCCATCGTCGCTGGTGAACGTCTTGCCTACTATGTTCAGCTCCACGCTGTTGAAGTATATCACGTAGGTGAGGTCGTCGGCGACGCGACGCTTGGGGAACCATACGAACAACAAGTTGTTGTTGTCGAGTACATATTGGTGTGTCCATTGTTGACCTGCGCGGCGATCATTCGCCCTGGAACATCGCCGCTCCGCTGATCACGAACTTGGGGCTCGTTCCTGTAGCGAATCGAGTGTTGGTGTTTGTTACGGTCAGCTTCGTTGCCTTTTTGTGTTACTTCTCTGGTGCAGATTCTGCAAAAATAAAAAATAAATCGGTTGTCTGTAAAGTCGGTTTACGGACGATAATTTTAAGTGATAACGGCATACGCCTGCACGCTCGGGTCAGGCGGAACATGACACATGCGGAATGTGACAATGAGTCATGCTTTTTCGTGCGTGCAGCCGGCGACCATTGATTTGTAAGACGTTCACGTCAAAAAAATAATTGATTCATCTGGCACAGGGTTTTTTTTTTTGGATGGGAAATCATCAAATAACTTCTCCCGCTCTACGTGTCAGACTTTTACTGACTAAAACCCACCCGTGTTCCCTCAGTTGCCTGTGTGCCAGGGGCCGCGGTATCTCTTTCGAACAACCCGCACCCCTGGCAGGCATCGGCCCTTGCGGACCCCACCATTTGGTGCTGACATCTCTTTGAGGCGCGCGTGGAACACAACGCGCCCCGTCGACCCGGGCTTCGTCCTTACCGAACAGCGAGCTACCCATTACTCGCCGTCCGCAAGCCCGCGCCTACGGTGGCCGGGAAACAGCCTGGGATTCCCGACGCCCAGGGCGTCTCCCGTGGCGACTACGGCCGTGAGGGCGCATAATAGGTAATAGGTAATACGGGCTGTTGTCCGCAACTCCACGTCTAAGCGCGTATTTTGCGTACGGGTGGGAAAATCAGCTATTCGATCCACCCCAGCTCCTCGAGAAAGGCCAGCAACGCCTTGGTGTTGCTTACAATCTCACGTAGGGTACCTGGGTTACCGAAGTATTTTTCTCTGTACTTAGCGACCACCGGGCAGATTAACAGCACGTGAGCCGCTGTCTCGTCGTCCTCCATGCAGGCCCTGCACAGAGGGCTATCTGTTACTCCTATGACAAAGAGGTGTTTGTTAAATGACCCATGGCCCGTTACGGCTGCTGTAACTGTACGCAGCTGTGGTTTAGATAATCGGAGAACCTGTTTCGTGAGGCGGGCATCGAACGCAGGAAGTGCTTCCTTGGCCTGCCTGCACTCACTTAGGTCCAACCAAATTTTTTGATGTTGATCCCTGGTACGTTTCCTTACCAGAGCGCGTAGATACCCGAAGGGGAGAGGCGCAATGGGCTCCGGTCCCACTGGTACCATGCTTGACCCCCTCCTGGCAAGTTCATCAGCTGCATCGTTGCCAAGCGAGCCGCTGTGTCCTTTGATCCACTGGATGGTAATATTATTTAGGCTACCTACCTCGTTGAGGCGCTGGTGGCACTCGTATATCAGCCCAGAGTCTACTATATGACTGTTCAGCGCTTGCAGAACAGCCATGCTGTCTGAGAGTATGCGGATCGAGTGGTCCTTAACTTCCCTGGCCATGATAGCCGACGCGGCAAGGGAGATGCCCATGCATTCGGCCTGGAACACTGTGTTATGGACTCCCAGCGGTGTGGCTATGTGGATGTTGAAATCCTCCGAGAAGACTCCAGCCCCTGTGCCACTATCTGTCTTTGATCCATCCGTGAAGATGCGCAGCTCTGCGGGGCGCAAGCCTTCGCATCGTTGATCCTCATGCAGTTGGATTCTGTATTTTTTATCGAAGATAAATTGTTTGGGCACCCGGTCATTTATAGCCTTCGTAATGGGGAACTCACTGTGGAGTTCCTTGAGCAGTGCGGTGTGTTGTGTGTCTTTCTTACTCCAGAGATTTATAGCCTTTAGACGCGCTGCGGCCATCGTTGCTTCCTGCTGTATGAACAGGTGGAGCGGTGGTAGCCCCAGCATGGCTTCGATTGCTGCAGTCGGAGTAGTCCTCATGCAGCCCGTGGTCGCCATGCAGGCTAGTCTCTGTATACGCTGTAGTCTGTCGGTGGCTGTAGCTAACTTGGTGCGGGGCCACCAGACCACGGCTCCGTAGGTGATCATGGGGCGGATCACTGCGGTGTACAGCCATAGTATAATTTTGGGTGATAGACCCCACTTCTTACCTATCATTCTCCTGCACTGCCAGAATGTGATGCAGGCCCTGTTCAGCTTGTTGTCTAGATGACTGCTCCAGTTTAGCTTATTGTCCAAGGTAACCCCGAGATACTTAACTTGGTTGGCCAACTGGAGTTCTGTATTGAACAGTTTCGGTAGGCGAAAAGGGCCTAATGCTCGTTTTTGGGTAAACATGACTAGTTCCGTTTTGGTAGGGTTCACTGATAGTTCAAAATCCCTACACCATCTCTCTACTATACGTAGTGCTTGCTGAGTGAGGTTACAGATCGTTCCCGTTACTTTCCCCGAAACAAGGATTGCGAGGTCGTCCGCATAACCTATTGTAAAGTAACGGCTGGCGTTGAGTTTGGTGATAAGGTCATTAATCACCAAATTCCATAGAAGGGGGGACAGCACCCCTCCCTGGGGGCAGCCTCTGGCTATCATGGCCAGCTGCTGCTCATCCTCAAGCCGAACCATTCGTTTGCTGAGCATGTTCGTAATCCAGTCCGTCAGTACCTGTTCCACCCCATGTCTGGAGAGGGCGCTGCCGATGCTGGAGAAGTTGGTTTTGTCGAAGGCTCCTTCGATGTCTATGAAAGTGCCCAGGCAGGTGCCTTTTTGGTGTATCGCTTCTTCTATCTGGCTGACCACTTGATGAAGAGCAGATTCGGTCGACTTACCTGAGCTGTATGCGTGCTGGTTACCATGTAGCGGTATGGTTTTAAGAGCGCCGTCTCTCAGCTCCCTATCACAAAGCCTTTCCATTGCTTTCAACAGAAAAGAGGTTAGGCTGATTGGTCGGTGGGATTTGGCGTTAGTATAGTCACTTTTACCTGGCTTTGGGATGAAAATGACTTTCACTTCCCTCCATCCCTTGGGAACGTATCTAAAGGCCAGGCATGCCCTCATTAGAGGCACTAGCCTACTAGTGATAGAGGCTCCCCCCCATTGCAATAAGGCGGGGAACACTCCATCGGGGCCAGCTGCCTTGAAAGGATGGAAGCTACGGATGGCCCATTGGAGTTTCTCCAGTGTGATCACCCTATGTGCGTACCGCCAGTCGTTTTCTGATGGTGTTTGAGTTACGTCCTGCCAGTCGATCACCTGCTCGAAGACGCATCCAGGGAAGTGAGTTTCTATTAGGACGCGTCTTGCTTCTTCAGGCGATGTCGTGAGTGTGTTATCAGGTTTGCGGAGGGTAGCGGGCCCCGATGTATTCCGTTGCGCCAAAACCTTCCTTACCCTGTTGGCTTGTTGGCAAGACTCGATGCCGCCACAGAATTTGCGCCAACCCGCGGTACTCCTATATCTGATGCATTTTTTGTAGCTGGATTTGGCTGCATAGTAGCTATCCCAATCCTCATCAGCAGAAGTGTTCATGGCTCTATTTAGAGCTTTCCTTACCTTCCCGCGCTTGCGCTCCAGGTCAGCGCCCCACCAAGGTTGCTTGCCCGGTGTGCTGCGCGGGGTGGTCTCGGGGCAGGCAGTATGGTAGCTGTCTATCATAGAATTAGTTAACTGGCTTACTTGTGCCTCAATCTGTGTCGTGTCCGCAAATGACGTCGGACCGGTCGGTGTCGCAAGCTTGAGTACTAGGCTGCGTGTATAGGTGCCGCGATCCGTATTGCGCGGGTTGCGACGTGGTGTTACAGGCTGAGCGCAGACCTGGATATCGAAGCGAATCCACCTGTGATCGGAGCAGGAAGTCTCCTTGGAGACCTGCCACCCCGTGGTGATTTCCGCCGCGCCCTCTGTTGCCAGGGTGAGATCTATGATCGTGCGGCTACGCCTTGTTACAAATGTCGGTTCGGCACCGGTGTTTAGTAGGGATAGGTTAGTCGAGAATAGATAGTCAACCAAGGCCTTACCCCTTTCGTTCTGAGTGTCCATGCCCCACAGTTGGTGATGCGCATTGGCGTCGGCCCCTATGACAACCTCAAACCCACGACTCTCGCAATGGCTCACAAGACGGGCGAGGTTGTGCGGGGGCGGCGCCTCCGCCTCAGGCATGTAGGCCGAGGCAAAGACGATCACCATCTCCACGGCATCGGCACGGTGTATTGACAGCTTAGCTGCAGAGACATCTCTGCAACAGAATTCAGTTAAGAGCTGTGTTTTGAGGTTACCTGTTACATAGATGCACGACCTGGGTTGATCGTGATCAGTGGTGACCAGGAGCTTACCTCCTAGATTGGAGAGTCCCTGTATGTGGCCAGCCCTAATCCACGGCTCCTGGATCAGGGCAATGGCCGTGCGTTGAACCTCCAACCACTTGCGGAGCTGAGCCGTCGCGGTCTGACTGTGGTGGAGGTTCGCCTGGAGGACTTTACAACTTGACAAAAGGCACGACATCGCTGGTCGGCCCCTCGTCTTCTTCCCCCAGTCTTAACCCGGCAAACAGGTCGCCCTCGTCAAAACCGTCCTCCCCCCGGCAGGAAGCCGGGGACAGGGTCATGTCGTCCAGCTCCTCGCCCAGGGAAGGGGCGGCACCCACGGTGGCGGCTGCGGGTGCGGCCGACTCTGCAACCGCAGGATCGGCCACGGGTGTTTCCGGGTTGTATGGTGGAGGAGTGGTCTCCCCCGCTGGTGTCACTGGCGGCAGCTCAGTGTTCTCGGAGATGGTCTCCGTGGTTGGGTCCCATCCGTGAGGGGTGTCGGTGTACTTGCCATTCTGGCCCTGGAACCTAATGTACACCGACCCCACTCCTATTGAGAGCCGGCGCTCGGCTTTCATTAGGGCCGGAATCTGGTCCACAGGAACACCCACCACGACGAACCATGCCGCGGCTTGTTTGTTGACGTGCAGGAGTACCCACCTCTTGATGTCCACAGAGGGGTTTTGGTAGCTTAGGGCGCGCCCAATATCGGTCGGCTCTTCGAAGACCCCCTGCTCGTCTGGGATCACGATTCCGCACCGTGCACGTCTCTCAATCTCCGACTGGCACTTCATAACCAACGGAGTGCCAGCAAGGAGGGACAGTGCGGGGACAGCTTCTCTTAGCCACGCTAAGGTGTGGTCGTTGCCGCACCATAGTTTGAGGACACCCCCGGCAAACACCGGCTTGGCGATAAAAGTCGGCCCTGGGGTGTCTGGCTTAGGGGACCGGGCCTCGATGATGATCTGCTTCTGAATAGCAGTGAGCACCCGGTCCGATACGTCCTTGCTGATGATACCCGTGCGGTCGCAGGTGATCGCGACGTCGAGGGTAGCGCTGGCAGCTTGGGCGTAGCTACGTTTAGCGACCCGCTTGGATTGATCAAGTCGCGGCCGCTTATGATCCCCCCGAGGTGTTGATGTCTCGTTGAGAACTCGCTTGGCCGCGGCCTGATCCTTCGAATCGGGTCGCTGTGATGTCGCAGTCGGTCTCTCTGGGACACTGGGTGGCCGTTGACTGGGCGCAACTCGACTCGAGCCGGCCTCAGTCTGTGACCGCTTCCCAGTGGAGAAGTTCAGCTTACCACTAGTCGGTTTGTCCGAACTAGCGGCAGGGTCCTGCGGGTTTATAGACCCCTTACCTGGTCTCCTGTGAGCCTGACGAGCCTGACGTCGCTCTTTCCTTGTCGGCCGTCTGCTTTGTGCTGAGGTGGCAGGTGAACCTGAGGGGTCTGTGTAAGGGCACCGGGCTTGTTGAGTACGTTTACCCTTGCCCTTACCTCGTTTTCCCACGACCTGCCAGACGCGAGAGAATGCGTCCTCGGTTCGACTGGCCTTCTCCATTTGGCCGGTTGGGGCCGCCTGGTGTGAGGAGGCTAGAAGAGCAGCAGGAGTGGGAGGGTATTTCGCAGTGCCAGTGTTACCCGGCACCGGAGTTCGTGTGGCAAGGGTCGGACCGGCAGTGGAATTAGTCGTCGCCGTCGTTACCGCCTGGGTTATAGAGGGGTCGGTACTGGTCCCAATCAGCGCCGACGTCCTCTGGTTTTTTTGGGACTTGTTCGGTTTGGTCTTGGTTGTGGTTCTCGCCACAGCTAGACCGCCGCCCGCACTGGATCCTGCGGCGTTAGCTGCAGGGTGACCAGGGGCAAGAGAAGTGCGAGCACTTCCCTTGGGGGTTACATCGGCTTTCGCGTCCACCCCTTTGGTGTGGGTTTTAATTGGCTTTGAAGCATCCATATTAAATAGTACAAAAAATTCGTCTCTCTGGCTCCCACCCACCATGGAGCCCGCACCTGGGAACGTCTCACTATGAAATAAGCTCGAACGTTAGGATTACCAGAGAGATATAGGTGCGCAAGGCTGGTTTACAGTGCGACATCGGGTGCTCGATCAGGTTGGCCCACCAAACGAGCTGAACAACCCTCACTTACACCGTCAGCATGACCTTTACCTACCGCTTCGGTCGCCCAAGGGCAGCCTCCGCGGACCTCACGCACCTCGCCTGTGGCCCTCTGACGGGACACTGTGGCCATTTCCCTACCCCTGGCTATTGGGTAGGGCCACCGTTTCGCTTGAAATCCAGACCAAAGGGGGCGTGTTGCCTCACGGGCACATTACAACCAGAGCCGCTTGGCTCAACCCCCCAGGACTCCTTCATCCCCGCTCACGGCGCTCAACTGCGCAGGTCCTAGCGCAGGTGACTAGTTGCTCCGACTCGCCATCAGCTGATTGTAGTGAAGGTCGAGCCCGCCACCACCCAGTCACGACGGGGTCGCGGTTTGGAGCGGAAGTTAAGGAGTGGGAGTGGAAGGAATAGGGATGTAGGCAGAGTGGGGTGGGGAAGGATTGTGAGATTTGGGGCAGGAGGGCTAACAGACGGGAACGAATGGGGTCAAGGTAAATAGGATGGGAATGCACTGGCGCCTGGCGGTTTTTGTTACGTCTATTTCTTAAGGAATTAGACCAAGAACGGGGCGGCAACCTCGGGAAGGTACACCCACCAGACTTGCCTTGAGGATCTACACGACTGCAGCGCTCACCCTCAAGACCCCGCCACCCTACTGCCTCTGAGGGAGGCAGCAGGATAGGCCTGCATCTATACTACCAAGCAAAGCAAAGCAAAGCATGTCGTTGCGCAACCGTGAAAGCATAAATCCAGACTCCTCCCCTAGTGAGGGCGCATATACTGCATCTCCCTCATGTGCGTCGCCTCCCTCTTCGCGAGCATTACTGCTTCGCAGAAGGAGGTGACGGCTAACCATTCACTCTCGCTCCGTACCATGGCCAGCGTATTCGGCCAGGTAATAGTGATCCAAACTCTGAAGAGTATTTAAATATAATGGCATTTCATGGGCTTCTCCCGGCCCACCTACTTCCAACACGTATAGACAACTGTCTGGACCACGTCTTTTTTAAATCAGACAAGTGTTCGACAGCACTAGTTCTAGACTCATTCTTTACTGACCATGCACCTGTTTTGTTTTGCCTTGAATCTGTCTCTTTGGTTGAGAAACCTAAAAGCATTATCCGCCAAATTAATCTTCCAGGTGTTGTTAGCCACTTAGAAAGCTCGGACTTCTCTAGCATTCTGGATAGCACAGACCCCAATCAAAGTGCGGAGCTACTTGTCTCCATTTTATCTGATGCAGTAAACGTACACAGCAAATTAAAGAAAGTACCGCACCGAAAGAGAATTATTAAGCCATGGATCACTCCTGGTCTCTTGAGATGCATTCGGAATCGTGATAAGCTACACTTAAAGTCAATGCAGGATCCTGAAAATCTCGTAGATAAATTGACATATTCAAGATACCGAAATTACTGCAATAACCTGCTAAAGACAATTAGGTGCCAATATGATCAGAATGAGCTCCAAAAGGCCAGTGGAAATCCCAAAGCAACTTGGGACATCATAAAGTCCATAAGTTACAAAAACACCACACCCACAAGTAAGTCGGGGGATCTCCTTAATATCTGCAGTGATCCCGATGCATCTGTCAAATGTATAAACAACTACTTCGCAAATGTTGGAAGTAATCTTGCTCAGAATATACAGCAGGCTCAACACAGGACAAACTTCAATTTTAATTCTTCATCCAACCCGCAAGGAAACTCATTGGTTATGCTTGAGACCGACTATGCTGAGGTAAGCAGCATAATCACGGATTTAAAACATAACTGTGCTGTTGGCTACGATGGTATACCTGCTTCAGTCATTAAAGCTGCTAGGCATCTTCTCATCCCCTCAATTACTCATGTGTGCAATCTGTGCTTGTCAAAGGGCGCCTTCCCAAACGCCTTCAAAAAGGCATTAGTTTCACCTATATTTAAGGGTGGGGATGGAGACCGTGTCGAAAACTATAGGCCTATATCGGTGCTTACGACCCTATCCAAAATCTTAGAAAAAATCCTAAATAAGAGACTTCTGAATTATTTAGAGCACAATAGAGCAATTGCCCCAAACCAATACGGCTTTAGGAAAGGCAAATCAACAGAGGATGCTGTACTAGACCTATCAAATCACATCACTCAGAATCTCGACACCAGGACCAAAACGATAGGCATATTTTTAGATTTGGCCAAAGCCTTTGATACGGTCTCTACTCCCATCCTTTTACAAGGATTGGAGGAACTGGGAATAAGAGATACTGCTCTGAGGATTTTTTGCGACTATCTCACTGATCGTAGTCAGCGTGTTAAGGTAGAGAACTACATCAGCGACGATGAGAAGTTATCTTTCGGAGTCCCGCAGGGCAGCGTGCTGGGCCCTACCCTCTTTCTTGTTTACGTTAACAGGCTATGCCAACTCGCTATACCGGACTGCAAAATTCTTGTCTACGCTGATGACACTGCACTTATAATAAGTGGAGATACTTGGGCGTCTGCTCACCGCTCGGCTGAAATGGCTCTTGGTATAGTGATGGACTGGCTTTCCTGTAATCTACTAACATTAAATGTCTCCAAAACCCACTATGTTGCTTTCTCAGCGAACTCATCTTCTCAGCCTACCCTTCCGGATATAAAGGTTCATAGATGCTCTCATCCTGTGCTTAACACCTGTAATTGCTCTCCTATTCAAAGAACATCTTGTGTAAAGTATCTAGGAGTACACATTGATTCCACACTAAGTTGGAACAAACATGTAGAAGTAACAGTGTCTCGCGTTCGAAAGCTGCTGTTTCCAATGAAAAAGCTCAGAAATGTAGTTACCTTCCCACTGTTGAAAACGATTTATTTTGCATTAGCTCAGTCACTCCTAACTTACTGCATTTCAGTTTGGGGTGGCACCTTTAAGACCCTTATGCTTCGCCTTGAGAGGGCTCAGAGGGCCGTTTTGAAAGTAATGCTTCACAAACCGTATCGTTACTGTACAACCCAACTATACAAGGATATGTCTGTTCTCACTTGCAGGCAACTCTGTGCACTCAATATAATCCTACGTAAGCATGCCTCCCTAAATTATGACCCAAAACTGTTTACAAATAAACGACGTAAAGACCTGGTTTGTCGTTCTGTCAGAATTAAAACTGCCCTGGCAAGTCGAAACTATCTGCACCTGAGTGGCCGGCTTTATAATGCAATTAACAAAGCATGTAACATATACCCCCTTCCAAAATTCAAGTGTAAGATTGCAGTAAAACAATACCTTCAGGGTCTTACTTACGACGACACTGAAAGACTGTTCGCCAGGGTATCATAAATAGTAAGCGCAAAACACACACACACACACACACACACCACACACATTTCCTTGCATGCCATAAAAATAAAATTAAAATTAATATTATTATTTTTTCAATCTAAATTATATTCAACTCAATTCAGTTTTTATTCCAATAGGTATCTATGCTTATTTGTACCAGAAATATATGTTTCTTTGTATTGTTACTAGGTATATGAAAACATTATGTCTCGGTTTAGCTTGTTACTTAAGGCTGTAGGAGGAAGGCGCCGGTGTCTGTCACACAGTTTATACTAGCACAGACATCGTCGTTTACTCTATCTTTTTAATACCCCTATCTATGTACATTGTGATTTTATGATAGATAAGTTGTATCCATATTTTGTTACAAATAAAATTATTATTATTATTAATTATTATTATTATGGCCTGCACCAGGGCCGGACGCGAGAGCTCGCCGCTGCCGATCGCCTCCACGAGGACACGGCGGTGCTCCGCCCAAGCCGGGCAGACCGCCACCGTATGCTCCACCGTGTCCTCAGGGCGATCTTCGCAATAGAAACACCCGGGCGTTTCCTCCCGCCTTATGCGAAACAGGAACCTCCCGAAACAACCGTGTCCGGTGAGGACCTGCGTCAGGCGGAAGGTGAGGACGCCATGCCGCCTCTCAAGCCACTCCTCAAAGAGGGGACTTACCGCTGCTATCGTGGCGTGCCCAGCACTGGGTTGCGACAATCGCGCTCTCCAGGTCGCCATGAGATCCCGCCGGAGCTCTGTCCGCTGCACCTCGATTTCTCGCGGCAGCGGGGTAACGCCCCGGCGTTTGGCCTCCTCGCGCCACTCCCAGATATGCACGAGGACCTTTGCCTCCAGATCCCATGGCGGTAATCCGGCAAGGAGGCCCGCCGCCTCACCGGAGATCGTGCGGTATCCCCGGATCATCCTGATCGCCATGACCCTATGGGACGCCTTCAGCTTTCGGGCTGGTTGGCGCCTCAATGTAGGCGCCCACACCGGCGCCCCGTATAAGGCCATGGACCGCACGACCCCCGCGTAGAGCCTCCGGCAGGAGGCGTTTGGCCCCCCTATATTGGGCAGGAGCCGCTTCAAGGCAGCCCCGGCCCGCTCCAGTCTGGGAGCCAAACGTCGGAAATGCTCCGCGAAGTTCCACCGGCTGTCGAGGACGAATCCCATCTGGCCCAGGGTAGAGGTACTGGCAAAGTCTAAAACAGTAATGAAATGAAATGCCCTCTGGAGTTTGTTATTTAGTTTAAACCTTTTCAAACCGCCTAGGCCTCATGGTTTAAATTCCCCACATCTTACCATCATTATTATCCTGGATACACCTCGATTAATACCATAAACGAATATTATAAATGCCAAAATTACTCTATCTGTCTTTCTTTGCGTGTCTGTCATGTTTTTGCGACTTCAGGGCTCAACGGTTTTCGACAGACCACTAGTCTACCTACCGGGTGGTTAACAAAACTAAATGTTGAATGAATGTACTTTGCATTTTGACCGTGTAATATTGGTAAATGCACTTTTGTATGAAACAACTTGTTTTCTTTTTAAATGAATAATAGGCCGAGCCGAGCCTCCCTGAAGCGCAATCTCATCGACATGTGTATCCTGCCCGTCTTTAGCTACGGTGCTTAGACCTGGGGGCCTACTCCCTAAGCACGAAGTCCGTCGTCTCGGTCGCAGTAACGGGCGTTTCCAACTCCGTATCACTTACGGATAGAAGATTAGTTTCGAGCCCGGACTAAGAATGAATGACAGTACGATTTGACAGCTGTCCCTTCTCCCGATAAGTTTTTGGCAGTAGGATTCACTAAGAAATTTCGAACTACTTTCGGACGGGCCCGTATCTTCGTTAACGGAGTTAGAGAGTATGCCCCCAGGTCACTCACCGAGTCGCAAAAGTTCCGCCTTGGAATTTGCCGAAGAGCGATGGAACGCAGCATTTTGGGTGTCAAAAGACAAAATTTGGAACACCACGCTGCGTTCCAGAACGGGTATAACGTACGTAGGCAAAAAGGCTGCCAGGCTCAAATGGAATTGGGCGGGTCACATTAGCTGCATGCAGGATGACCGTTGGGCAAAGGTCTCTAAACAATGAGTGCCTAATAATGGACGACGCCGCCGCGGTCGGCCCAAAAAGCGGTGGCGAGACGACCTGGAGGCATACTGCGAGGGCTGGTTCGAGGCGGCGCGGGAAAAGAGGGGGAGCGCTATTCTTACCCGACCACGGCGTAACAAATAGGTAAGTTATAATTTTTTCCGGTATATACTCCTTTCAGGGTAAAAACAGGAAAAGTTTTTATTCAGTGCGCAAACTGTAACCATGAATTCAGCATATAATTCTAGACCCCCAGCGCAGAAATTTTTCGTCGATTATACAAAACAAATATCAGCTGTTTCATAGAAAAGTGCAATACCTACGCGGTCAAAATGAATGGAACAGGTGATTTTTTTGTTTATCAGACGAAAAAATTCTGCGCTGGGGGGCTAAAATTATATACTGAATTCATGGTTACAGTTTGCGCACTGAATAAAAACTTTTCCTGTATGTATGTATGTTCATCTGTTCCCTCATAACATAACTTCTAAACTACTTAATTATAAGAATTTGACAATGAGGTAGGTATAGTTGGAAGCGTCTTAGTCGTCCGCTGGTTATAGGGTATTAACGGCACATTAAGTTGAATATGGCGCCCTCTAGAGGAATAACAGATAACCAAAACAAAAAAAACAATGATGTCGTGTTGGGTATAAAAAAAAAAAATTACAAATAAAAGTAGCGATCGTAAGCTTTAGGGGCAAAGTGTAAAAAACTACGGCTATCAGATGAAAATATTTTGATGTTTCATACTTTACTTAGACGAATAGTGCGTGATTTTTCAGAAATCGTTTTTTTTGTTTTTGATTTGACTTTTTATTCTAGAAACCGGTCGATATAGCCACTTAGGTATCTAGTAATGACCTTTAGCAAGAATAATTATAATTATTTTTGTATCTTATCACGAAATTTGTCTTATTCGTCTTTCGTCTTTCGACCTTCAATAAAAAGTGTTTACACGCGTATCAGTAGTTAGGTAAGATAAATATTGAACTTAAGAGATAATAGACCTATTTCCATCGACGCGCAACCTGCTACCATGGTTTCAGTAGGTACAGACGCCAGCACATCAAGCTACCCCAAATTTTCCCAATTGAACATGAACCTTAAACAAATGTAATAAAGTTGAAAATCTATGAATGAAATTTAACAGATTGGGGTAGCTTCATGTGCTGCACATCAAGCTACCCCAAACTGTCAAATTTTCCCAATTGAACATGAACCTTAAACAAATGTAATAAAGTTGAAAATCTATGAATGAAATTTAACAGATTGGGGTAGCTTCATGTGCTGGCCTCTGTACATGATTCTGAAATGCGTCGACATTTTTCGCCCTATTTTTGATTCAACTCATGCAGCTCATTCAGCTTCATGTGCTGCACATCAAGCTACCCCAAACTGTCAAATTTTCCCAATTGAACATGAACCTTAAACAAATGTAATAAAGTTGAAAATCTATGAATGAAATTTAACAGATTGGGGTAGCTTCATGTGCTGGCCTCTGTACATGATTCTGAAATGCGTCGACATTTTTCGCCCTATTTTTGATTCAACATTTTAAAGTTGAATCCAAAAAAAAAAATATAGTTTACTATTAGATATTTATTGTTTTGATCTGATAAAAGTATATGATGTACCTAGTTTAAAAACATTCTTGATTATTCTATGGCTGAACTCAACTTTACTCGATCATAACAAAACCGCGAAAATGGTAAATTGTTATCGTTTTTTTAGATCGTAGGTACTGGAAGTAGACCAAAGTTTTACTCCCAAAAAATAATGTCGTTTAGAAGAGTACCTATCTATTCAATGGTAACAGCTTTTAATTTTATAGTAAGATATATCGAGGGTTCACGGGCTATTTGTAATAATCGAAATTTTCGGTGTTTTACTTTAACGATTTTTTTTGTGGACAGCATTTCAAAGATTCACTTTACGAAAAAAAATCTTCATAAAAATTATCAGTATTTTTTTTTACCAAAAAGTGGCCATGTTGTTTTCCTCTATCTACAAAATCCGCACAATTTAGGTACTATAGTTTACTTTTTTTCCGCTCTTACGTATTATCAGAAATAATTGTCGCTTGATACAAAATTACTTTAAATAACATTTAATTAGAAACAGGCTAAATAATTCTAGCGCCGTAAACTATGAATCATAGGTTCAGGAAAAAGGGTAAGCGACATTCAGGTGTTGTTTGACCCACTCCCTCTCACAGAGAGGAGGCCTGGCCTGTGTCGCAGCAGTGAGAACATTATATAGGCTGATTATGATGATTTTATTTTAGTGTGGTGTGTTTATTCATCATACATTTAAGGCAATTTTGGACTCTTGTACGACATACCTACATAATTTAAAATCTTTGCCAAAAAACGAGCTTTTGAAGCATTGTAATCATGTGGGTCTAGTTCTTCAAGATGGAGAATGCAAACATGGAATCTTATGAGATTAACGAAGAACTAGGTACAACTTTTAGTGCCTTATCTACCAAACTCCATTAGAGACGCCAATCAGATGATTCAATAAATAATTACAATTGAACTGGAAGACATATTGTATCCTAATGTTTATGTCACCGTATGATTGTGAACACAGTTAGCTTATATCTGGCGAGATTATAGACTGTGAACTGCACCATACTGCTTCCGACCGAATAGGTTAGGTTAGAATTGCGACCAACCGCTCGCGTCGCGAGCCGAGCGAGCGTAGCGAGCGGTGCCGCGGCAGCGGCCGGCGAGCGCTACTTCCAAGTTAGTGGCAGTTTACTTGACTATTTAAATAAATAATAAATAAATAAATCATTTAAGTAATTCAGGTAACAAAGACCCATATCATAAATACCTTATAGCCTAACATACATAATTATGAAAATCCACACAACAGTAGCACTTCACTTTGCACTAGCTTTCTTTTGTGCTCTCCTGTGGAACTTCTCCGCGGAAGTGACGGAAATAGCGACGGATTTAGTAATAGCGTAAGGTAAGGTAGGCGCTTTGATACCAGCACCCTAATTGCGTAACTCACGATTAATCATAATCTGTTTCGTTTTGAAACAGATGGCTAAACCATTGTTTCATATGTCCAAAAAATGTGTCTGCTCAACAACGTAAATAACGCAATGAATATTGTTTAACTGTCAAAATGAAACCGATTACGATTTCGCGTGTTACGCAAAGAGGGTGCCGATGTTTCAAGCGCAAAAAAGTGCTCAGATCGCCACGGCTTAAACGGCGCAGAAAAATCTAGTGATTCCGAATGCCTATTTTTAACCCCTGACGCAAAAAGAGGGGTGTTATAAGTTTGACTGCTATGTGTGTCTGTGTGTGGCACCGTAGCTCTAAATCGGTTGAACCGATTTAGGTGCAGTTTTTTTTTATTTAAAAGTAGATTTTCCAGCAGTGGTTCTTAAACATGTTTTATCAAAATTTTAAAAAATCAGCGCTTTTCTGGTTGATATAGGGATTTGAGCATCTTCCACGGGTTTGATCGAGTCGAAACAAAAATTTAAAATGTTATCATTACAGTTTGAGCGTCGAAGTGCCTTGCCAACCTGTGTAATAAGATTACGTACCTACCTATGTTATTTTGTACCTTAACCTGATATGTAAGTTATCCGTGAAGGGTTAACAATCAACAAGCGCTAAAAACTGCTATCCAACCGAGAAACATTCCTAGTAACGGCCGGTAAGCTACAACGAGCAAACGATAGTTAGGAATCCCTTTTTAACCGACTTTAAAAAGGAGGAGGTTCTCAATTCGACGGAACCTTTTTTTATGTTTGTTCCCCGATTACTCGAAGATGGCTGGACCGATTTTTATTTGAAAGGGCATACTTCCCAGGTGGTCCCATGATCATCAAGTCAGGATCTGATGATGGGATCCTGGAAAAATAGAGAGAACTCTTCAAATTTTATAGGCACACTTGAAGCGATTTGGGTATTTTTTGGAAGAGTACTTTCTCGGAGTGGTCCCATTTCAATTTGGTGAAGATCTGATTAAGAACTTCGGAAATAGGCAACGGAACTCCTCAATAGATGATAGCAAATGGACTGGGATTGCTGTTATTTTTCACTTTGTAGTGTTTTTTTGGAAGTCGGTTGTTTCTTTTTTTGGAAAAAGATTTAGCTAGACGCACTTTTGCTTGCCAAAGATTGGGGGTCGGCTTCCAATCTAACCGGATGCAGCAGAATACTAGTATTTTACATGGAGCAACTGCCTATTTGAAATGAAATGAAATGTTTATTTAGCTAAGTACGTAGATCTTATAAGACACTTTTACACGACAATATTATAAAAACTAGATCGGGCGCCGGCATGTCCTAGCTGACTGTTCCCTGAGAAGAAAAGCCGAAACAAACTCAGAGGTCATGGTCTCTTTTAAAGTCCTAACATTACATTATTTGAATTTTATGTGAGTCTATACAATGCAGGGCAATGTCTGGAAGGGACTTTTTGAAGAAAGAGCCATTGCAGCTTTGAGCTGATCTGCCCCAACAGATGGCATCTGACTTTACAACCCAGCTAGGTACTGGGCGCCATGGTACCCATTGGTGAGACTGTCAATCAGACTTTTGGGCTTTTTACTTCTTGTAACGACTAACAAAGATCTACAACACACTCAATTTAAAAAAAATTGGAGAAAAACGCAACAGACGTATTTGTGAATACGTCATCAGTCGGCAGTCGCCACACAAAACAATCAGGTTTCGATACTTATATGAAGTTGGAGGTAGCAACACAGGGTCAGTGTTGTGCGACGACTTGGGCAGACAACATGGCGAAGCTACTCATTCTACTAGGTACGTATTTTTATTGTTTTGATAACATTAACACCCACCGGTGACCAGCTTGCGAGATATCTACTCAATTACATAGTCTGAATTCATGCAAATGATCCAATTAAAATAAAAGGTTCGACTGTGAATCAATCAGACTGTAAATTCTCCCTCGTATTAGTAGGTAAAATTTTTTGTCAGTTTACGATGATGATTGATGACTTAGAAAAGAATAAAAATATAATAAATACTGCTTAGATGTATATTCACATTTTTATTTTATTGATGCTTGAATTCGAATTCTGTATTTGTATGGTGTTCTTTTCAGATATTTAAATTAGCTTCGGGTTTTTTTTTCAATTAGGTACCTACCGGTACGAATGTACCTACTTTATTGATGACTCTGTTATCGAACGACTCGTTCGATCATTAGCTATAGCGAAATAATTCAAATTCTAGATACTTACAAAAACCGATTTTAAGCCCGAGTAAATTCCTTTACCTTAGTAGGAATACGATTGGAAATGTAACAGCGCCTAAATCAAAATTAGTAGATTACCTACTACTTGTTTTTGAATGAGACGGTGCAGGCAATTCAAAACTACTCAATGCTAAAACTAAGTTTTCGGGGTCCAAGTTGCAAATTAGCTCTATTCTTTGATTTAACTTTAAGGCGGTGATTTCTTGAAAACGCTCAAAAAGGGAGTTTTTTAAACCAGTATCTCTTTAACCGTAAATAATTTTGAAAGCCAAAAAATAAATTATATTTTCAAGTCTTTTTTGCATAGAGTGATGGAACTCAAAACAAAATTAAACATACATTAATGCATCAAAAAATCATCATAATCACCTCTTAATTATCTTTAAAACCAGTTTATCGTTTCAATAACAATTATAATTATAATTAAAAATATACCATAAAATTCCAAATGCCAAACGGCATCCGGTGATGGAATATTTTTTTATTAAATAGTTAATATTTAATTTTATACGATTAAAGTTGCATTTTTACGATAATGCTTGCTCATTTATTATTCGAATTTATTACGACAGAATTTAACCGGTATCCGATTGCAATATGAACTATTATCGCTCATATCGATAATATTTAAAGTTACCAGGGCCTTAGGCAGCGTTTATAAATTATAAGGGGGTTAATTTGCTTGACCAAAATGACAAGAATAGCTAATAACCGTCGCGCGTCGTGTTGACAAGAAAAGGGCCATCGCAGCTGTCATTTTAGTCAAAAACAAATGAAAATACATGAGTGGTTTACGCTTAGGAATGCACCAAATTATCAATCAGTGCGTACAATACCGTAATGATAATTTGATTGTAGCAGTGATCGTTGAATTACTTAATCGATATACCTATAGATTTTTAATGAGGGTAAAACCTGTCAAATAAGTGTAAAGTCTGTGACGCAATAAATGTCTTGTTCTAAATATAATCTTTATATAAATATAAAAATGAAATGCTGTCCGTTGGTATTTTGGTAAGCAGATCACTTGAGAACCGCTGCTGGACCGATTTGGCTATTTTTAATTTTAAAATGTTCGTAATAGTCCGAACTATTACGAACATTTTAAAATTAAAAATCAGGATCAGGGTTTTATGAAGCGATAATTTGGAAAAGTTTCCAAAACTCGGAAAAATCTTCAAATTCGGGAACAACTGAACGTCCTTTTTTCTATGGGATTTTTGTAAAATGGCATGGACAACGAATCGGATAATTATATTATAGTGGAGTTATCTAAATGCACCATGATTCATTCAATAGAAATACAATATTATATTAAAATTATTAGCATTCTGCTCTATTTCTCCATATAAACTTTAAAATTTCATATTCGTAAAATGGGTAGGTACAAGTTTTAGTTAGGTTAAGTTTTTTTTTTTTTGTCTGCCATCTCGCGGTTGGCCTTGAGAGGCCGTGACTGTTTAACCGGTCTTTTCTGGGGCTGCCATTAAGCATTAAACGCCAGGGCTTAAAAACTACTTACATTACTAGGCGACTGCACGCTGAGGGCGCCCCCTGCGGGGTACGGGCCTCGGCTCAGGGCGTCACTGGTAGGGGGACAGCAAGTGGGGATAGACTGAATCAAAATATTTGCATTACTATTATTAATCGGGGAATTTAACTCTACTGGCTCAGCTGCGGCGCGGGCTGGCGCTTCAACGAGCAAGGGTCGGTCGGGGTTAAGTTTTCGCTTCACGTACTAGTGGTCTATAGACTAGTGCTCGCCCGGTGGTTAAAATTCGACCATCATTGTTTGAGAATGGTTGAGGGGCGAGGGGATACTGCTATCCATTCTGTGATTACATAATTGCCATTTTTGTTGATTAAAGTAAGGTCAAAGGTCTCCTTAAAGATTAAAGTCGTCTTGATTTCTCAAACTTAACTAACTTAGTTAATGATAAACTAGTTGAGTAGGTACCCAGGTGGCATTTAGATCTTTATTATCATCTTTTTTTCTATCGTGCGGAGATGAAATGACATGACATTAACAATAGGAATGTCTTTCATTTTGACGTTTCAACAACATTCACTACGTTATTTACCTACGTTGTTGAGTAGACAAATTTTTCGAACACATGAAGCAATGGATTGCCATATCCTTCGAAACTATCCAAATTCTGATTGACAGTGTGTATGATGTTTCTTAGCAGAGTTATCGGCATGGTTTTTTTATTTTTTGGGTGGAAAATCATCAAATAACTTCTCCCATTCTGGGTGGAGCAGGAGTGTCAGACTTTTACTGACTAAAACCCACCCGTGTTCCCTCAGTTGCCTGTGTACCAGGGGCCGCGGTATCTCTTTCAAACAACCCACACCCCTGGTTATCGACATGCTTAAGACCTTACCGTCACCCACTTACCTATTAATAAACGCGGGATAGTGCAGTAGATCTATAAACTTCAGGTTAACAGTAAACGGATCTTGGACTAAACCATAGGACTAAACTAAATACCTCGTATTCTACTGAGTTTTTTAAGTTCTCCGGTGAAAAAACACCGGTCATCTAGCATAACGACTCTCTAAACAATTTCCTCGTCGTCCTCAATAGTTTTAATTACTACAAAAACTGACATCAGAAGAGTAGATACCTATTAAGACATATAACACTTTCGTCGGAATAAAGTAAAAAGAAATAACAAGCTGATCTTGGATTAAAGTAAGACGACCTCGTTTTATAGGGAGATAATGCCTTACGTTACCTTAAGAAAGCTCCAAGTTCTTTTTACCCGACTGCGCCAGAAGGAGGGTTTTGTGTACCGAGTGTATGTAGGTATGTGAATTTATTTGCCACGCTCTGTAGCCTAAACGGCTTGAGGGATTTTAGCTTGAAAGGCGTCGTTAGTTTCGTCTCAATTGTGAGAGTGACACTGGGCATATTAAAATTATGAAAAATAAATGGCCGATTTTTGGCGGAGGTCATCCATGACGATTTCACAGAAGGAAAGAAAGCGATGCTTCCCCGGACGAGCTCCTCCACAAAGAGATTAACATACCTACTAATGTGAAACGAAAAACAAAACCAACTAAAACCCTAACGAAGACATTTGGGTACCTAGATTTACTTAAGAGCAATTATCAAACTGCATAATTCCAGGCATTTTCCTAATCGATGAAATATTTACTGTTATCTCGTTGATAGACTTATCTACAGAAAAATAGAATACAGTTTGTTGAGTTAAATTTTTTGTGCTTTTTTCAGGCCTGGCCACCATCGCGATGGCGTCTCCTTTTGATTCTTTTGAATTCATCGGCCCGCCTCACTATGTAAAAACATCACTTGGTGAGAGCATTGATAAATCCACCATGAAACTACTCAAGGTAATTAATATGTAATTTTTTGATTCCACCACAAATCAAATACCAATTTAGTGATAGGTAGACACAGAAAAAACTACCGTGAAATACATAAATAAGGAAAATTATGTTACGAGAGCGTCTGTATGCAATTAATGACGTATACTAATGAAGGCCACACCAATCAAATCAATTAAGTACATAAAAAGTGCATGAATATGCCTTCGGAGATGACATCATACAAAAAATGGTTTCATCATAACTTTAAAACAATATTGAAATAAAGTACCTACCTACCTATGTAGAAGTAAATCAATATTTTTGAATATTATCCATTGTTCGTATACGCGGCTACCGCATGCAAAATGTCGCGGACATTTTATAGCACCGAGTCAATTTGCTCTTTGAAAAACTATCGGCTGGCGTTCCACGGGAAATATTGATTATAAACCTGACTTGATATTTTTGAATGTGCTTTTCGAAACAATGAATATCACAAAGTGTTGTATGAAGGAATGACTTTGGCAGGTGGCCTACGATGAGGCTAAGGACAAGAACGTCGTGTCGTCCCCTCTCAGTCTCATGATTCTGCTGTCTTTGTACAACACTGGTGCAGGTTCCAGCACCAAGGAAGAGATTACCCAGTTCTTGGGTGGCACAGATTATCAAAAGGTTAGTGAAATTGGCGCTTTCTGTACCTGAAGTCTGTTCGCTGTGAGTTGATAAATATTATGATACGTCTCCGAATAGCGACTGTCGCTTAATTATCGCAATCTCTGTGGCGGCTATCGCTCATCTTCAGCTTTCGCAGTTTTCGTGGTAAGTACGACGAGGCACGCATAGGTATGTTGCGGACGCGGCGGCCATATTGCCATTCCATGCCATTTAAATAATTCGCGGACCGCAATAAGAAACCCTGGGTTTATCAACTCTCGGAGAACAGACTTTACAATAATAATATTGTAAAGCCTGTTCGCTAGTCATTAGCCCTTTGGGATATTATTATCACAAAGGGCTGATGACTGTGTTTTAGTACTATGTAGTAAGTACCTAGTAGTGTGTAATAGTATGTTAACTTACTGTATAACTTAGTTACTATTCCAGCGAGTAGGTAGGTACGCGCTGATTAACCATGAACTTTAAACGCAGGCGAGACCTGAAATAGTTAACAGTTATAACGAGAAGTTTCTAGAAATACTTAACTAGAATACAGATATCATTAAAAATATGAACAATTTACGAATCAACTTACCTTATCGTAGCTATTTAAGTTACGACCTAAAAACGATGTGATCACTTTTAATAATTAAACATTTGATTATGAAGCTATTCTAGTAAGCGATAATAACCAAGGGTCATTAGGTAGATAAATGACGCGCTTTAAAATGATAACGAAGAAATACAATACCTAAACCTGACCGACAATTTGAGTTTTAGGGGATTCTTAATTGTGTGATACCTTCACATGTATCACCACATGTGGGTGTGTGTGTGTTTCATGTGTTTAAGTACTTAAAAAGAATTAAGATCAATTTCGAAAAGATTTCGTGAAAGCAAAGTTTTAAAACGCATAACCAACCAATGTTCCCACTGCTGGGACACAGACCTCTTCTCTGTGAGAGAGAGTGGGCCTTAATCCACATGTCACGAACATGTCTTCGATTTTTTTGTTCTAGGACATGCCAGTCTCCTCACGTTGTTTGCCTTCACCGTTTTGAAAGCAATGGTGATGAAATAACTTACACAAAGTAATTTGCCTTCTTGAGTTCGTTCGTACCCACAGGACCTAAGCCTCGTAATTCGCGGCTGATACCTCCGGGCCACCACATAAAACGACTTGGTTTCAAATATTAATAAAGAAATATCAAATGACAGTTCCAATAGGTACCTGGCCGTCACTAACACAACGGGTAAGGGTCAATTCTCACCGAGACGCGGCGCGACGCGCACTTTTTAAGATAGCAACAGAATATCTAACTTATTTACAACACGAAAAGGTATAATTTCACTACGAGCGCGAAAGCGTGTCGAAGAACGCTAAGGTGCACCGCGTTGTGCAGCCCGTATACCTTATTGTGAAGGAAATAAGATCTATTTTGTATCGTGATCTTAAAAAGTGCGCGTCGCGCCGCGTCTCGGTGAGAATTGACCCTAAGAAAGAGACTGTCATACAGCGAATGAGTGATAAAGGCGACAGTATACAAACCCGAACCAAACCTTAAAAAAAAACGTGATGTACTACGAGTAGATATAAAAGTCGCATGATGTATTCGTCGTGGTCAACTAAACTCCATTCACCTAATGATTTTGTGTCAAAATAAACGTTCACTTTACGTATATTTCCAGACTTCGGACTCTTACAGGGAGTTGAGCGAGAGATTCTCTCAACTCAACCCTGAAGCTCTGACAGTCGCCAACAAGGTGTATGTATCCAACAAGTTCCGTCTGCAAGACGCCTTCACTTCGGCCGCTCGCTCTTACCGAAGTGAAGTCGACACCATTGACTTCAGTCAAAAGCAACAGGCTGCTGACATCATCAATCAGTGGGTAAGTACATCACTTAGATCAGCTTCATTTTATAAAATCATGTCCAAAATTCTTCCCCACTCTTGCCGCAGCCTGGCCTTTGCAAGGATCACTGCCATTTTTGGGAGTGCTCCTTGCAGATTATACGGCAGTATACAGAATTATTTTTTAGTCACCGTCCAAATTTTTCAGGGTGATAGTACCCGTGAAATTGAACAACTTTCTCCAAGGAACATGGGTCGAAATATGAAAAAAAAAAATCGACCTCCCATGCAAAATCAATAGTTAGCTGGTCGATTTTGTATGGGAGGTCCGATTTTTTTTTTTCATATTTCGACCCATGTTCCTTGGAGAAAGTTGTTCAATTTAACGGGTACTATCACCCTGAAAAATTTGGACGGTGACTAAAAAATCAGCCCGTATGTATTAGTATACCGTCGTTTATATGTCAAACAGAAATATCAGATTCAGAAAAACCAAACTAAAAAAGAAGAAAATAATTTAATTCAATTAAAAGGCATGGGGTGCTGTTTGAGGTATTTTTATAATCAATTAATGTCAAGCACCCCACGCTTTTTAATTGAATTAAATTATTTTCTTCTTTTTTAGTTTGGTTTTAAAGCGTGTTTTTTAGTTTTTTAAACTATTATTTATTTTCTATTTTTTAGTTCTGCTGTGCAGGCAAAACGTGTTTTTTTTTCTTCATTTTTCTCATTTTTTTTTAAATTATTGAATTGTCATCGGTCCTCGATAACTTTACAAAGTTTCAATGAAATCTGACCGTTTAACGTGGGTCAAAATCGCGCTCTAAGGAGTCGGTTACATACAAACAAACAAACATACAAGTGAAGCTAATATAAAGCGTGTAAAAAAAGATTCCCATAAATCTCAGACCATAAGAAGATTTTGTGTATTCATACATTTGGGCATTGAAGCCAACCATATGGCACAACATAACCTGAATATGCCAGATATACTTTTTAGAAACTCGTCCTACTTCTCCACAACTCCACTACTTGCTGCTGCATGCCAACTGAAGGCGGTTAGCACGCAGTAGCACTTGTCTAGTGGGTGACCTTGGATGACCTTCATGTTTTGATGTTGACAGGCTGATGAGAAGACCCATGGCAACATTAAGAAACCTGTCAGCCCAGGCGCTCTAGACAATGACGTAGCTGCTGCTCTTTTTAACGTCATATACTTCAAGGTATGTAATTGATATTCATCTTAAATGCTGTAAAACCACTCTACATAATGACATTTAAAGAGGGGTGCGGTGCGTCAATTTCCACTTTCTTATCCGATTACGTGTGTACTTGCTATATTGAAAATGGCCTTCTACCAAAGCAATCACAAAAAGTTCCAAATCCTTTGGTGATCGCAGGTGCAAATAAGTTTATAAATATGTAATATATTCCTTTATAATATGTCATGTATTGCGTGTATATTTTGTTGAAGATTCTAAATAAATAATATTATTCTTAAATTTCCAGGGACACTGGCACGTTCCTTTCAAATCGGAGGAGACGAAGGACAAAGATTTCTATCTCAGCAAAACCTCAATAGTTCAGAAGCCGACGATGCACTTATTGCAGTCTCTGTATTATACAGAGAGCTCTGAACTTGGTGCTCGGGTAAGCGTCTGTTTGTTATATACTGCTCTCTGAAGAACATCCATACAAGCTCTGTTCTAATGTTTCGAAAAAGTCTTTTAAATATTTTTTTCAGAACTTTGCAATCATTTATTTGCTTTGTGTGTATTAGATGGTTGAGCTGCCGTACAAAGAGAAGGGCTTCCGCATGGTCGTGGTGCTCCCGAACGAGGTAGACGGACTACCATCGGTGCTCGAGAAAGCATCGGAGACAGGCCTTCTGAACGACGTGTTCAATCTAAGGCCTGCTGGAGCTTCTGTGGACCTAGACATCCCGAAATTCGATATCAAAAGCAAACTGAACTTCAACGAAATCTTACCAAAGGTTTTTATTCTAAATATATAATTCTTTAGTTCTTAATAATATCGAATTTTCCCAACATATTTAAGCCAATGGATGCGCAGTTTAAAAAATCCTCCTCTCCATATATCAACTCACAAAAATCCAAAGGTGAATATTTAATTTCCAGTGATCTTCTACAAGATTATTAATTGAATACTCTTTGTAATTCTCAGCTGGGAGTATCCAAACTATTCCAAGAGCCAGCGAGCGGTATTGTGCAAGACAAGTCAGTGGTAGTGTCCAAGGCGTTCCAAGAAGCCTTCATTAAGGTTGATGAGGAAGGAGCCACTGCTGGCGCATTCACAGGTATATATGTATATAGGATAGAGGAAACTATAATGATGTTGTCGGACAATGAAGGTTACACTTTATAGATCCACCAACCCGCACTGGACCCGCGTGGTGGATTATGGCCCACCAACTCTTAAAGAGAGATGGCCTGTGTCCCAGCACTGGGAATGTTATAGGCTGCGTATGAACTTTATAGAACATCAATGGTAATATTATAAAACATGTATTTTGGTTCTCTTTCACAGGATCATTTTCAGTACCAATATCTGCAAATTACCGACCACCACCTCCTAAGAAGTTTACAGTTGACCGTCCTTTCTTATATCTTATTATCTTCGAAGACGTAGTTCTTTTTGCAGGCACATACTCACACTGATGAGGTAAAATATAGCTATACAACATCGTTGCTTTCTGTGGCGTTCGCATTGCAGGCTTGCTAGGCAGGGGAATTTTGCTTTTCCTATTGAAAATCTTTATTATGTCGGTTAAAACTGGTATGTACCAATGACATATGTAGGTAAGTTGCATTTAGCGGTTTGCAATCTATTTTGTACTGCTTTTTTTGATTAATGTATCTTCCTCGTCTTCGGATGCTAAAAAAACAAATTTAAAAATGTAGTCTTCCCAGACATCAAGTTTTTTCGCTTTCTTGCTGCGTAATACAGATCTACTTCAGCGCCGTGGTCATAAATACCGCACCTCCAGAAAGTCCCCATGATTATCGTACACGTACGAAACAAGCTCCATCGGTATGACGAGCTTAATTGCTGAACTTCGGAGAAGTCTGATTTATCATCCGCAGCATTAATATTTAGAGAAATTTAAGGATGTCCTCAGCTGCCATCGACGGTGAAAATAACTGTTGATTGTCCCTTTTTCTATCTGATACCCATGAATGTTATGTCTTTTACAAAGAATGTTTACTGAATGTCATTCCCAGGACTATTTTTAGGACCACAATCTTTAAATTAAGAACCACCACCCCCCTTGAAGTTGACTGTTGACAGTTCAATCTTATATTTGATCATCTTCGAGGGCAAAATTCTTTTGTTGGATTCTACCTACCTACCACCCTAACAATGAGACAAAATATTGATAAACCGACATCATGGTTGCTTTTTATGGGGTTCGCAATGCTATTAATTTTGCTTTTCCTATTGAAAACCCAATTTTCGCTTTTATTAACTGAATTGAATTGGTTCCTACCTACCTACCTAGACCTAAGTTGCATTAAGCGCTTTACTTTTTTAAATAAGTCTCCTTTTTTATAAATAATGTCCTCTTGTCCTCTTCGGATGCTAAAATTTTAATTTAAAATGTCTTCCCAGACATCAGTCTATCTCACTTCAGAACTATCGGTCAAAAGAACCTCGCCTATGAAACAAGTTCCATCATCATGATGAGCGTACCTAGTTGCTAAACTTAAAGTTGCAGCCATTGATTTTTTTGATTCTCATCCACAGGATTGATAATGAGGAAATGTCAATATCTTCTCAGCCGAATTCTACTTTTGATCATCCATTCTTATATTTGATCCTCTTTGAACACAAAGTTCTGTTCCCAACACACACTTCTTCAAATAGGATACGCATTTGCCTCTTCCACATTAAGGCCGTTGATCCCTGCTGTCATTCGTGGATCTTTGACAGTCTTAACGGGTCGTCAGAAGCCCGAACGTCTCGACAAACAGTCTTACCAAGGGTATTACCTAGTTACTGGGCCGTGGAGGTCAGATAGGAAGTCGCTCCATGTAAAAATTGGTATTCAGCTGCATCCAATTTGACTGGAAGCCGTCCCCAACAGAGTTGGGAAAGGCTAGGCAGACGATTATTTGGCATTTGCTTATCGAAGGCCCGTCATCTCTGCCTCTCCATGTTTTTGTAACCTCTGCCATCAGTCCTGATATCTTTTGACCTCTGACACTTCGCAATTTATTACTTAATAATAGGTAATAATTAAGCGTAAAGTCACTCATCTGAGTACCTATGCTGCAAGTAATTTCTACATTGATTGTTATTCACAGGAGTTGTTTTCATGTATACGTCGGCATTACCGAAACTACCAACGCCAATCAAGTTTACAATTGACCGTCCCTTTTTGTATGCTATTCTCTTCCAAGACAAAATTCTATTTGCTGGCACCTACACCAACTAAACCGAAAAGTATGGACAACAACGTAGGTACTGCCGTCTTAGTACTAGCATGGGATTTGCCTTTTGCATGCTTATCAAAATGTGTCATGTCTGCAATTCCTTGTCTACTCATTTGACGTCTGTCAGTTGAAGGGATTCATTTGACATCGATCTTCAAATTGTCATATTTTTTAGACTGTTTTTTATTTAGAATTGTATGTTTATTTTATTTTAGAAAAGAATTATATATATTAGTTATATATTTTTTTAGGATTTATTTTCTTTCTTTAGGGGGAATTTCCTTTATCCTAACTGATGATTACAAAAATATAAAACAAATTCTAGTGAGTGAAACATCCAGAACCGAACTATTTAAATTTAAGAACCTAACATTGATCGCACTGCCTTTCAGTTTGATAGTTCAGCTACACATTCATTGCGTTATTTACGTACTTAGGTTGTAGGTTTAGCTGACGAAATTTTTAACTTATAAAGCAATGGATTAGGGATTTCCGTCAAAATCCATCCGATTGTGGAACTAAATGTGTTACGCATAGAGTTATAATACTTATAATGGATAGAGAAGCTATCGTAAGCAAAATTCTTGCTCCATTTTAGAAAGAATTAAAACTAAAGTTCGCTGCAGCGTTATAACATTAGCTATGCCGTATAATCAAACTAATAAAACATGCATCGCTAGAAGCAGTTTTCTTGCGACCAAAACGTCGTAAGCGCCGGGTATTTCGTGGTGCTTACGCGTTTCGTCCAACGTAGTGTAACAACATGACGCCCTTGCCTTATAGTGCATATAAATAAGCTTCAAGCTTCTAGTTCTAAAAATTACGATACTTCCATACAACTTTTCATCCCCCCTTTCAACCCCTTACAACACTTATTTCGCATTAAAAAGTAGCCTATGTCCTTTCTCAGGCTCTAGACTATCTGTGTACCAAATTTCATTTAAATCGGTTCAGTAGTTTTGGTGTGAAAGCGCGACAGACAGACAGACAGTTACTTTCGCATTTATAATATTAGTAAGGATAGAAGATTTGATTGTGACTTTATTTTCCCCACCACCATTATATATGGGTACCTATATATAAACCTTATCATACATATAATGTATATGGTTTACCTACTGTTGATTGTCCATTTTTAAATGCAATCCCCTCTTTGAAAACAAAATTCTATTGATTTTGATTTTGATTCTACCAACTTATTAATAGGTTTTGTGTGCGTATAAGGATATAGGATTATGTTTCTCAAATCCTCGTCATATGTTCACTGTTGATGTTTCTTTTCCACGATCTTGTTTTTCTACTTCTACTCTACGTGTATATTTCTTTCTCACAAAATATACTTTTCAATGTTGTTTATTTATTTGTATCTCGAGAAGCAGTGCCTCCATTATTATTCTATGGGTAGGTAGGTACTTACTTATGATGACTATAGTGACGAGGGAGAATGATTACCTACTTTTTATAATAAAATAATAGGTACTTAATAAATATGCAGCGAATTTTGAATAAGGCTGGCCTTTTAGTTACTATTACCAAAATAAACAGATTAAATTGGTTATTAGGTACAAACTAACCTCTTTTATAATAATTAACTAATTCCATTGTGTCAGTGTTCAGTCACAAAAAGAGTTATGCAACCAGCAGTGCTATTCTGTAAAACTTTCACCGTGAAAGCTTAGGTGAAGTGAGCTGTCAAAAATGTGAATCCCTAACATTAAGTGGAACAACAGCTTTGATATTCTGTAACCATCTCACCGCGTGAAGTGAACATGAGGTGAGCTGTCCGTCTCATTCCACCTGATGTTTGGTCAAATCTTAGCACCAGTGGGATGACACTGACAGCTCACTCCACGCTCACTTCACGCGGTGAGATAGTTACAGAATCGACATGCAGCTCACATGCACATCATTCTCACTTCACCTGCGTTTTCACGGTGAGATGTGTTCGTCGGATACAGTTGAAGTATTGTGAGAAACCGATGAATGTTTTCGAAAGAAACTAATAATTACATTTTATTCGAGAACATCTATCGGTTTCTTACTAAATTTCACCTACCTATAACCAGGGTAGTTGGATGATGGATCGTCATCCGGCGACCCTAGTTACTTGCCGCTGGATGACGGATCGTCAATCCGACGACCCTAGTTACTTGTCGCTGGATGACGGATCGTCATCCGACGACCCTAGTTACTTATCTCTTTTGATGACCGTACTTAAAGTAAGTTGTCCATTTTTGTAAACTTATAAGTATGGTTTTATTGTCATTCACAGGTTTGGTTCTAGTAGCGACAAGTTCATTTTCTGAACCACCAATACCAATACGGTTTAGTGTTGATCGGCCATTTTTATATGCCATCCTTCACGAAGACAAAATTCTGTTTGCCGGGACATACACCAACTGATACTTAGGTATTGTGTTATATTATAAGATTTGGATTAGGTACCTACGCTTTTCGCTTATTAAAACCTCGGCATCCTTCCACTTAACTAGGTATTCAGGAGTCTTGTCATTATTTTTACTATCATCGCAATTTATTTTGTACTCTTGCTATTCTGTTTTTGCCTCATTGCTTTGCCCGCGAAATTCAAATTTTCATGAAGTCACTCAATCGAATTAAAAGAACTTAGAGGGTAATATTTTTTTTTTGGGTTTTGGCTTCGCATGGTTTGTGCATTTAGCCAGTGTCAAGTAATTTTTCTTTTCGATCAAGTAAATGGCCCGATATCGGACATGAAGTTACAAAACAGTCATAGTCGTCTTTAGTTAGTCAAATCAAAGTTATTGTAAAGCGGTCTAGTAACTTTACAACAACCTAGTAAGAGTTTTTTGGGGGACCACGAAAAGTCCACGTTAGTCACTTATTTTCACCTTCACTACACTTATGAACTCACGCGTAACTAAATTGAATAATTCACTTCGCTATTTCACTAAGTTTCATGAAAATGAAAATTCGTGCGACATGTTCCAACGCGATCCCGCCAAAAACTCGAGGGTTTGTATTGATGAGTTTAATGATTATAATTGTAATTATACTAGTGATGTACCGACTAGTCGGGAAAGCAGACTAGTCGGCCATATTTGTAGTCGGCGACTAGTCGGCTAAAACCGCCGACTAGTCGGCCCATTTTTTAATCGTATTAATATACCTATGCTTAAAAATTTAAATGACGATGATTGTAATGAAATTAAAATCTTTAAAGTGTGAGCTGGCGTTTATTCCTATCCTGTTCTAGATTGCACTGAAAGTAAACTGTAAAACTGATTCTATAATAAAAATAGTTACAGTAAAGATTATAATTTAATTTCCAGCACCGTCTTTTAAATTTTTAAGCATATTAATACGAGTAAAATATGGGCCGACTGGTCGCCGGTTTTGGCCGACTACTCCGACTAGTCGCCGACTAATCGCCGACTACAAATATGGCCGACTAGTTGGCTTTCCCGACTAGTCAGCGACTAGTGGGTACATCACTAGTAAATACCCACGTATCGCGGGTTGCGAATCATATTTTAATCAACATACTACAACCTGGCACTAGCCTGTAAATTCCAAGAAAAGTAAGATAATTTAAATTTCGCGCGCTACCTCTTTCCAACAAATGCTTGTCAGCGTTGTTATTTTTTGTTCCGCCTAATTCAAGAAACAACAACTTCATTATTGGGTAATATTAAAAATAATTGTATATTTCAACATGCTGAAATGTCCATGGTAGGTTCTATCGAAATAATGCGTATGACGTAAGCATAAATAATTAGGGATGATTTACATGAATTTCAAAGCATAATAAAGCATATCGTTTTTTTTTCAGGATATATAATTTTTCTACCATGTAATTAATTATGTCCTCAGAGACTTGTGCGTTACAAAAGAGTCTCTAGTTTTTTACTTGCTACATATCTCACTAATTCAAGCTAAAAATAAACCTCATCAGTATTATAAGCCTGCCTAGATTAGATTCTGTATTTTTAATTCGATAATATAGATATATTATAATTAACTCAATATCAAATCTGCGTCCATGATTTTTGTCATTTTTGTTATTATATTTTGTAACTCCAATATTTAATAGTTTTTAAAATGATGAATCGGCAGCACTGCGTTTTTTGTTAGCAGCCAATCCGGTAGCGCTAAATAGTGACAGTCAGCCATTTTCCGACGTGCATTTTTAAAGTGCAGTGTGATTATGCCAGTGGTGAATTTTTTCAACAATTACACGTTCCTTTTCTACGCTGGTTTGTTTAATAAACGATTAGTAATTGATTTACTATTTGACCATTTCAAAATTGTATTCCTCTTGACCAAATCAAAAGTAAACAACAATTTCAGCTAAGGAGTTTTATTAATTTTTATTTCGTTTGAGGTTTTAATCAACACGTGTTATAAATTCCTTTTCGTCACAATTTGTAACAAATTTTTGTCACGTAACAAAAATGAGTTAACAAATAGGAAGTAAGGGTGATTTTATACTGCTAAAAAATCCATCATATGTTTAATTTGGTTACAAATTATTCTAGCAATGCTTTCACCTTACCTACTAGGAATATTAGTAGATGGTGGGAAAGTATTACTTTAATAATGTCATTAATGGTTTTACTCGCGTACCTATACATTTCGGATTTTCCCAACTAGTTTCAACCGTGCCACCACTGTTTTGAGCTCATGACTAAGATCGGTTCGAGATCGAAACTAGTCAGGCAAAGAATGACGTTAGTAAAATCCTGCCTACCATCAAATTAGTAATGTCTCACTAAAAGTTCTTAATTTAAACATATTATTATGTAATGTAATGCACCGATCCCAGCGTGGCTTGACCAGACTCGATTAATCGAATGAACCCCAAGATTCGCACTAGCCCCTGGAGCCTCATGCTTCATGGTGTTACAGAGGCCATTGCATATCAAGAAGTAGACCGGGGGGCGCAGTAATGGTCAGGTAGACGTGCCCTTAGGATAGGAAAGGATTGCGAGCCTACCGCATATGCATCCTTGAGTAAGCATTGGACTAGTGGAGAGACGGACGGTGCTATTTATTTATAGGAGGGCATCTTTTTACGACGTCGCCGGCATGTTGATTCAGGTCGAGCTTCTTGGGCAGGTTTAACTGTTTTCTTAGCTCTTTTCTATGCAGTTGCTTCGCTATGTTCTGTGTTGTTGTTTTCATAGTCGTTTTCTGAATTCTCGCTGCTTTCAGTTTCTTGATTTTTGTAGATATCGCTAGCCGCTTTCTTGATCTTGTGTCTGTCTCCAGCCATGTCCTTCCAATACGTGATTCCCATGTTGAAGTATTTCATGTCCTGTTTTAGGTTGTCGTTCCATGTGTAAATAGGTCGTCCGACCTTCTTAGATTTAGCCTTATACTGCATTGCTGCATGCAATAGGTGTGGTTTATCCCGTCTGAAGACGTGTGCCAAGTAGCACATCCTGTGGTTCCTGATGCGTTTTGTTACGGTTTTTTCGTCTAAGATTTGGTGCATCTTCTTAGTTTTTAGTTTATTCCTGGCGTGGTTAATCAAGTCTCTCATGATAACTCGTTCATATCTTCTGAGTCTTGATCTGTTCGCCTTGGTGAGGGTCGATACTTTTAAGCCATTATCATACAAGGTACGATTTATTCGATACATAAGTCTGGCTAACTTCCAGTCCATCTTTGAGTTCTTAATTTAAACATATTATTATGTGAAAATATTTGCTACCTTTTTTTCTAAAGTTAATCTTAGATAGTAGTCTGACATTTCAACTCTTTTCGGGTTTCCTTTTTAGTATAGGAATTAGACAGTAGGTACGGTCAACGGAAAACGGAAACCTCGTTTGTTATGTTCATAGTGTGAAATAGCCCTCTTAGTTCCTTTTTGTTTCCTTCTTGTAATAATCATTTTGGTAACGAAATTCATTTTTGTTTTTTTTTTGGTGACTGTACAATTAATTTTAATATTGCCCAATTTCTAATGTCAAATGAAAGTAGGTACTCGTTTGTCAACAAATGATGTTGAGGTAGGAAGGTCACTTTTTCAATAAATGCTCTACTTTATAGTCGATTAACCATTTATAGTCGTCGTTTTACATCAACCCCCATTTTTACTTCATTACTAAAATCCTCTCGATTCTTCTTCGATCGTTCTTGATTTGACGTGATTTAACTAAAATTTTGTCTGACCATACCTAATAGTTGTATGAGTGAAGCGAAGCCGCAGAAGCGACAACCACATAACCAATGCCGATGAGTTTTACTGATGACCTTCCATCTATATATGCCATTCTATTGGATACAATGCCAATGAGTTTTACTGATGACCTTCCATCCATATATGCCATTCTATTGGATACAATGCCAATGAGTTTTACTGATGACCTTCCATCCATATATGCCATTCTATTGGATACAATGCCAATGAGTTTTACTGATGACCTTCCATCCATATATGCCATTCTATTGGATACAATGCCAATGAGTTTGACTGATGGCCTTCCATCTATATATGCCACTCTATTAGATACTATCATTCTATCAGCATCTGACCCTAATGTGTTTCGTCTGGATTTAGTTTTTGCTTTTGCTTTAACATCTTTTCACATGACTTCTTGTAATTAGGTATTTTCTTTACTACGACCTTCCTTAATTTATACCCATTTTTTTTTCTTTGGTGATCTTTTTTTGGATTTTGCTCCGATTATTTTATTGTTGACTATTGAATTGCTCGTGATATTTGCTTCAGTCGATGCTGGTAGGTAAGCTGGTACTTATGTACATACAACACTCCAAAATTATCAAAGTTTATCTCAAATTTATGACAGGCTTCTTTTGAATTAGTCTGGGATTTGTTATTCGCTGCAACATTAAGCTTGTCTTCGTTACGACGTGCAATTTTGAGGACACATGCTTGTCGCCTTGTTTGATTGTCGCGTGCTGTGTCATTTCTTAAGTAAGTATTTATTAGTGTTGTTCGTCTTTTCCAGAACTCCTTCTAACAGAATCTCTACCACCAGAACCAGTCAAGTTTACCGTGGATCGCCCATTTTTATATTTGATCCTCTTGGAAGACAAAATTCGTTTTGCTAGCACCTATATAGATTAATTAAGGTGATAGGATACTATACGATCAAAATAAGAATAGGTCCTAGCCTCGACTAACTAATAAATTCACTAAGGCGTGCGTTTTGTTTGTGTAGAACAAATAATTTTTCTTTCTTTTCCTTTTTTCTATGAGTCTACACATTCTGGAAAGATCTTAGATAAAATGGCTGGCATTCTATTTTGATCTCATACCTACACATATTTTATACTTCGAATTTTATTCGGTAACCAGCTTCCATTTTAAGCTAGCTTTTCTATCGAATACTAACTCATTAATTCTGTGACAAATGTTCAATGTCGAAATAATGTTATGTCCGTATTACATAATTTAATGTCTGAATCATAGGCGTTTCACTCAGAAGGTGTCCTAGAACAGCCATTTTACCACTCGTCTAGGGAAGGTAGTTAGTCATCTCGTTCTTATTTGCATTCGTGTATGTCATAGGTAGAAAGCGGATCTTTCAAATCAAAAGTTATCGTTTCAACCTTCGTCAAAATCGGGTTAGCTAATTACTAGTCGTTTTCTCAGGGCTTCGGATTTGGTCAACGAGTTGCTTCCAAAATCCTATGTTTTTTTTTCCGTTTTTAAAAACGTTACCTGCCCACTACCCAGTGGCGTAACTACCGCCCCCAGCCGGAAGGGGCCCCCGGTCAGAGGAGAATCCCAACTCCCAACATTTAGTAATAAACTCTTTCAAGTAAAAGTGTATAAATAAGTCTTATAAAGCAAAAAAATACTCTTATTGTTGGTTCTGCTTCTTTATATTGGAGGGGGGGGGGGGGGCATCCGATGAATTTGCCACGGGCCTCGAACGGTATAGTTACGCCACTGCCACTTCCCTTGATATTTTGTATTCGCGGCTCGCGTGCTGTGTGACATTTATTAGTTTTGTTTGTCCTTTCCAGGAGCAGTTATAGTAGCAGAATCATTAGATTCACAGCCACCAGAGCCCGTGAAGTTTACCGTGGATCGTCCATTTTTATATTTGATCCTCTTCGAAGACAAAATTCTTTTTGCTGGCACTTACACTAATTGAGGTGATCAATACACTATTAATTATTTCTGGGTCTGGAACCATTTTATTTTGATTTTACTAGCATCCCGTTAGTTGGTTAAAGTGTTCGCATAATGAAGCTGGTTTTGGTTTCCGAATCTCCGTGCTGACCGGTTCTGATCGGTGCAGGATTTCTTTCTTTAGATCCTGGACCGATCAGGGCCTGAATTCACTATGGCCACTTAACGTTTCCTTACTAGAAACCTCGTCAATCACACACGACACATGCTAATATCGTATTAATAATATCGACAAATTCTCTTGGAACATACAGAATATGACAGTTCAATTCATTACCGTTACATTGGTTTCCAAATAACACGATATTTGACGTAGTTGAACGTAGTAAGATTCCGCGGGGAATCATTATAACCATACAGAATACCCTGAACCAATCAGCCGGTTATTTTCGTCACGGGCAAGTAAGGATAGAAACCAGTAAGAAGATTCATACAAAAGAAACGTTCCCTAACTTTCATAAGATCGCAACTTTTACAATTTACAAAATGTGGTTATGCACCCTAATTGCGTAACTCACGATTCATCATAATTTGTTTCGTTTTGAAACAGATGGCTAAACCATTACTTCATATGTTCGAAAAATGTGTGTACTCAACAACGTAAATAACGTAATGAATATTGTTGAAATGTCAAAATGAAACCGATTATGATTAATCGCGTGTTACGCAATTAGGGTGAAGGTTGCCTTTGCTTTTGGTTAGTAACGTTGTGGCTGATTTGGGCATGGGATATGTTTTTTTTAAATACGTGTAGCTATGTCTTGGTTCATGAGTGTATGGTTAGTCTTTTTGTTTCTTTTGCGCCATTTCCGTTTTTTGTTCGTTCCTGTCTATCCATAGTCACGCCGTTTTTATCCAGTATTAGTGTGATGCTATCCTATTTAACACCTTTTGTTATGTGTACTTTGATTCGTAGGTAGGTATAGGTATTATGGTTATCAACTTGTGTTGCAAGTTGTTCCAATAATGAGACGTCCACGTTCGCCACAAGGGTCATGTTTCTCAATGGCCCTTACTGACTTACTCCCATTTAGTCCCGCAACACGGCCACTTTATAAACCCTACTTCGCTTGGTTAGAATATTGAAAATAAATGTTCTGCTATGTAGATTCTGTAGGAGCTCATAGCATTTCGTTAAAACGATTTTTATCGTATGGCAATACTTTTGCCTTTAAAATATTTACCTAAACGCATTTTTTTGGCTAATATTCCCTATTCCTATTAAACAGCTTTGGTATTTGGAAATATTTTTACACTGAAAAATGGCTACCTGCTACTAGATAATAATATGTAAAAGCATAGGTACTTAATTGTAAATCAATCAAAATTATTTGCAAAAAAAAATGGCGACTCCATTTTGAGATCTCTATCTCAAAATGGCGTCGCCATTTTTTTTTGCGCTCAGAGGTGGTATATGCGCGGGCGCGGGCGGCAGTCGTGCTCATTGCGACTGTGGTCTCTTTCCCAGTCGAACAATTTACAATAGCCACGTCCGGAACTGGCACGGTGTCCTAGTTTTAGTCAACCCGAGGAGTAGTTTGTATAAAGAAGCTTATTTTCTTCGTGGTACATTATTATTAAAAATTGCCTGTTTTATACAGGAAAAGTTTTTATCCAGTGCGCAAACTGTAGGTAACCATGAATTCAGCATATCATTCTAGATCCCCAACAAAGAAATTTTTCGTCGGTTTTACAAAAAATAAATAATAGTTTAAAAAACTAAAAAACACGCTTTAAAAACCAAACTAAAAAAGGTGAAAATAATTTAATTCAATTAAAAAGCGTGGGGTGCTTGACATTAATTGATTATAAAAATACCTCAAAAAGCACCCCACGCTTTTTAATTGAATTAAATTATTTTCACCTTTTTTAGTTTGGTTTTTAAAGCGTGTTTTTTAGTTTTTTAAACTATTATTTGTTTCTATTTTTTAGTTCTGCTAACTACAAAAACGTTTTTTTTTTCTCAATTTTTTTTAAATTATTGAATTGTCATCGGTCCTCAACAAGTTTACAAAATTTCAATGAAATCTGACCGTTTAAAGTGGGTCAAAATCGCGCTCAAAGGAGTCGGTTACATACAAACAAACAAACATACAAGTGAAGCTAATATAAAGCGTGTAAAAAAAAGCTGTTCCATACATTTTGACCGCGTAGGCATTGCAGTTTTCTATGAAACAGCTGTTTTTATGTAAAACTGAGGAAAAATTTCTTCACTGGGGGCCTAGAATGGTACTTATGCTGAATTCATGGTTAAAGTTGCGCACTGAATAAAAACTTTTCAAGTTTATGATATTTAATTTACAATAACCCGATTGTGATCCACAGGTTTCTTTGCCGTGCCTCCGTCTTTGGACTTCCAACTACCGCCACCAACGAAGTTCACAGTTGATCATCCGTTCTTATATCTTATTCTCTTCGAAGACAAAATACTTTTCGCTGGCACCTTCACATAAGGTGATTTATTACATCGAGTGTTTGTTCTGCTCTGTGGTATGTTTTGTTCGCACTAATTTTTCACCTGTCTTGAAAAAGTACCGCCGTTGAGTTGACTAACTGTCAATTAACCAAAACCTCGTTAAGGATAATGGTAACCATAACAAGCATCCATTTTTGCTCCAGTGGAAACTTTCTTGGATCTGTCTCGTGGGGAAACCTTGGATGTTGTACCGACTTGCACCCTCCAGTATCCGCATGATTGGAATTATTTCTGTCGTCTTCTTCAGTCTCTGAATAATTTATTAAACAGAGGAGGTACCTATAACAATCTTAATAGTCCTCAGGACTTAAGGAGCTGCGAGATAGTGGTCTTTTATTTGTATTTATTTTCTGCGATTATCCATTAATCTTACTTAGTCATGTGTGCCAGAGTTGCGTCCAAACAGATTCAATAGCACCCATAGATATAAATTTTTATATTTCTAAGATAGCATCAAGGCTTCCGAACACAGGTGCGGTGCGACTCTTGTAGAACAATTTTCATGAAGTTTTCTTAGAAATTGTTCTACGAGAGTCGCGTCGCGCCTCTTTGAAGGAGTCTTCATTTCTTTTACGCGACGACATAGTGTTCTTACACTGTCAAAGCGATCTCTGGCTTTAACACGTCACAATATGGCCCCATCACCATGAATATTTAACGAATTATCGTCTTAAGGATAGTTTTCATCAACAGGAGGACATTTCATGCTTCTATCTCCAGCACCGCCACCACCAGCGCCTGTGAAGTTTACAGTTGACCATCCATTTTTATACCTGATACTCTTCGGAGACAAAATTCTTTTTGTTGGCACATACACATATTAAGGTGATACTTCTGCAGTAATATACTTTTCCGTAAAATGGGTCTGCAAGCTATAACATCTTGATTTACGTAATTAAATTCCTTCCTTTTCTTCTAGGTCTTATAACCTAGAATTAGTACCTATTTATCTGTCTTGTAAATCAGATTAAACTTTAAAAAGCCAAACCACTCATCTCTCACACCGTTAAGTGGAATATACCTACTACGTTTATTTTGTAGGTAGGCTACCTATAGACAAAGAATTATTTTTAATGGTGAAGGAAAAGATCGTGAGGAAACCGGCATGTCCTAGAACCAAAAATTCGAAGACATGTGACATATACCCGCACTGGGCCCGCGTGATGGATTACGCCCCACTCCCTCTCATCGAGAAGAGACCTGTTTTTTTGTTTTTTTTTGGTTGGGAAATCATCTAATAACTTCTCCCGCTCTGGGTGGAGCAGGAGGGCGTGTCAGACTTTTACTGACCAAAACCCACCCGTGTTCCTTCAATTGCCTGTGTGCCAGGGGCGCCGGTATCTCTTTCGAACAACCCGCACCCCTGGCAGGCGGACCCGACCAGTTGCTGCTGACATCTCTTTGAGGTGCGCGTAGAACACAACGCGCCGTCGACCCGGGCTTGGTCCTTACCGGACAGCGAGCTACCCATTACTCGCCGTCCGCAAGCCCGCGCCTACGGTGGCCGGGAATCAGCCTGGGGTTCTCCTACGGCGACTAACGCCGTGAGGGCGCATGTACTGCCTCTCCCTCACGTGCGCCGCCTCCCTCTTCGCGAGCATTACTGCTTCACCTTGTTTGTATCAATACAATATCACAAATGCTTAGGTACCAACAGCGCGCCCTAAATGTTATTCAACCGAAAAAAATCTGTGTTTGTTGAGGCTCATGTATGCTAATAAGTACACATTATACATAGTATAAAAAATAAAACCATGTCTCCAATTAGGACAGTTTTCTAGTAATCACCAAAACCATAAAAACTAATTTGTGATTGAATAATCACAAATAAATGATGCTTTGCGGCCAATAAAAATTAAAATAGGAAAAAAAAACCGAACCTACTAAGTAAGGAACCTTTGGTCGGCGAGTCTGACTCGCTCTTTGCTGGTTTTTAACAGCGCCCGGGTTATTCGAGCACATCAAAAAACGTGGTTCATGGCACTTAATAAAAGAGTTCGAAAAATATATTGTATAAAAAACAATAATACCTACCACAATACCACATAGGTAGGTACTTACACATTAGCTGGCTGTGGCGTAGCTGGCATTTTTACTCTTGCGCGTCTTTCTCAAAATCACCAAGAAAAGTATTCTTAACAGTTAGTATTATGTTTTCTTAAATACTCCCAATCTGAGCTTCCAATAAACTAATAATTACAGGACTGGTTTTGGATGCCCTATCTTTGAATTACTTTGCATTCAGAAAGACGACAATCACTGACGTTTACGATTGAACATTAGTTCTTTATTTGATTCTCTTGAAGACAAGATAGTTTTTGCTGGCATTTACACACAATGAGGTGATATATGTTTTAAGGTTCCATATGGTATGGGTTTTAGTTTTAAAACTTTGCCTAAGTAGGTATTCTTTACTTTAGGGCCCTACGCATGGTCGGGTCATACGCGTACCACACACAAGCCCACCGAGTCGCAGCGACAGAATGTGGGCAAGTAGGTAGGTACGTGTGAAAAGTGTCGCAGCACCTTCTTGCAAGTTGTTTTGTGGTCACTGCAAAATTTGTATGTGGTTGCGCTGTCGCTAGTGTTCAAAGACAGACAGAGAAACTCCTTTTTTGCGATGTGGCCGGGGCGGCCGCTAGTGCGCGGTCTCGCTGGTGGTTGCGAAGTGGCATTGATGTGGTCGGTTTCGCCAACACTGTTGATTCTGACGGCCAAATGTGAATAAACTATTAATTTTCATACAAATTAGCGCTTCTCCACGTGTTGTCGGTGTGGTGTGTTCGTGGTACGTGTGCAGGTCGAGCCAATAATCTTGGTTGCCTTAAAACATTTGTAGGGTTGTGTCGTGTCTTCAATACGGGCTCAAGTTTTGTAGTATCGCTTTTTGGTAAAAACGGGCGAATCGGATCGACAGAATAACGGTTTTCTAAATTCTCATACTTATACCTAGGCACAATTTATCTATCTATCGCTGATCGAGATATCCTATATTGGTAACACAAAAAGGTTCCTGCAAACTGGCAGGACGCGATAGCGCGACGCGACTCACTTAGAACAGCACCCTAATTGAGTAACTCATGATTAATCATAATCTGTTTCGTTTTAACAGTTCAACAATATTCATTGCGTTATTTACGTTGTTGAGCAGACACATTTTTCGAACATATGAAGCAATGGTTTAGCCATCTGTTTCAAAACGAAACAAATTACGCATAAGTTACGCAATTAGGGTGCAGTTTCTATGAAAACTTCATGGATATTGTTCTACAAGTGTTGCGTTGTGATACCACGTTTTATATTAGGTATCCCGATTACCGTCATGTTGGTAAAGATTGTGATTGTGCTCATTTCAATTTGTTTATTCAGCGCATTCTGTTCTCAAGGAACCAAAATAGTCTTTAATCGGAAAAAAAATGCCTTTTTACTCTTCATCGGGTCTTTTCGAATCAAAAGTTTTTCATTTGAAATGAAACGTAACAAATTGGAGATGTTGTATTTTGCCCTCTACCTACTTTTTGTTGTTTAGGGAGATAGGTACGTGGGGTATTTATGGAAAGGAATATTGGCTATGAACATCATGGTTATTAGCTGCTCTGCTTGCACCCTAACCTAATTATGTACCTAAGGATTCCAGGGAAACTAAACTAACTACCTACGTATCACCTTTTGAGAGTTTATCACTGACTGCACTTAGGGTTGCCAGGCGTCCGGATAAAGCCGGACACAGTCAGGCTTTTTGGTTGCGTGTACGGCCAAACTATATGGTGTCCGGCCTGTCCGGCTTTTGTTAGGCTTTTTAAATTTGTATTTTTTTTTACATTTGCCATGTATTGGTTTCCGCTCCGCCCGCCTAGCCTTGTATCGCTAGCGCAATCGAGCGGAGTAGCACTGTCCATAATAAACAAGACTGATTCATTCAATTTTGTTGTTGTTTAATTAGAATTTAAGAAGATTTCATGGTAAATGAAAAGAAGACTTGTTTCTCTTTTTTATTGTAGTGTTATACTAAGACTAAAAAATTAAGGGTGTCCGGCCTTTTTACCCAAATGTCCGGTTAAACAGACTGGTCTGTCCGGCTTTTCGGTTTTAAGACCTGGCAACCCTAACTGCACTGTCTAAGCGCACTCGCACACGGAATACTTTTTGTAGGTCCTACAATCGGTCATTTTTTTTTGTATGACCTACGTTTTGTAGAACGTGTGTGTTTTTAATACATTCATCTCCTACAAAAAAATCGGCTGCCGATGGTAAGCCGTCTCCGTTTGCTAACGCTCTAACGGGTCTGGCTTAGCGTCTTCAGGGTACACAGTCGCACCATTCACCACTGTATAGTTACCGGCACGTAAGTTGGCAAGAGATTTTGTAGTGGGGGAAGTTCGCGCAGGCACCATTTCATACATTTTTACATGCGCGAATTTCCCCCACTACAAAATCTCTTGCCAACTTACGTGCCGGTAACTATAGCAGAGGTTTTACATCGTCAGTCGTACCGTATTACTGCGTAGTGATAAATTAGGTACTGCATCCAGGTAGACTGGAAGCCGACCCAAGTTGGGAAAAGCTTAAGGGCCTAAGTAAGGGCCTAAGTCCCGTTTGGTAGCGTAACACGGTTACTTTATGAACCGTACTGCTCATTAACGGCTTGTCTGGAAAATTTGAAAAATATATGATTTTGCTATAGATTCATATAGATCATTTTGCCGAGGGTACTTTTTTTGTATGGTTAATACTTTTGCTGTAAAAAAATATTTTCCAACACGCAATATTTTGGCTTCTATTCCATACTCCTACTAAACGGCTTCGTTATTTGGAAAAAAAAAATACACTGAAAAATAGATAGTTAGAGGTACCACAGAATCGCTAGAGCACAATTGTAAATTAATCAACATTTGCCAAGGAATATCCCCATTTTGAGATAAAGGCTCAGAGGTGCCCTGCGCGGGCGCGGGCGGCAGTCGTGCTTTAGCATTCAGACGGGAAATGAGGATACTATGGGCCTCAAGTAGATAATGAGGTGCGGAGAGCTCGCCTACATCAGTGATTGCTAGACTAGTGGATATGTTCAGATGATCGATTCTACATAAATATTATTTGTTCCGCAGGACTTATTTTCCGGTATTATTCCGCTACTAGTTTACCGCCGCCCGCTGTGAAGTTCACGGCGGATCATCCCTTCTTGTTTCTAATACTTTTCGAAGATAAAATCCTCTTCGCTGGCACCTATGTTTATTGAGGTGATGTTACAAAGCTTATTTTCTTCGTTCCATCCGTAGACAGCATAGAGTATTAAGCCCACTTTATATATAGTCTTTGGTACACAGAGAATGCTACTAATGCTAATATAATGCTATTAAATATACTAATATACTAATGTATATATACTATATATACATAATGCTAGCATTCTCTACCGGTTCCATCAGTCATAAACATTAAAGGGCGCATCGAGTTTCTGGCGCTAATTGAAGCGTGGTGGCCCTGGCTGGCTAGAGGGCCGTTCGCGCGCTAATTTCGGTATTTCCTTCGTATTGATGAAGGAAATAACATTTTGAAAATGTAAACGTTACATAAAACACGTAGTTTTGTTACCTATTATTAGAAAACTGATGACATCCATGAACTATTTATTTACGCCGTACCTATCTACTAAAGGTTTTTTTTTTTTAAATCCATCGTAGTCACTTTGTTTTTGTTTCTATCTACGAATCGTGTTTCTAAAGACTATTGGTTTTTAATTGTATTACGTAATAACGTTGCCGCGCGGGAAACAATCACAAATCGCAAATCCGTCGGTGTGCCCAGCAACTGCCGTTATGTTAATCCTGTATATTACGAAGTTACTTTGTTTGTCTATTTACATGAAAATAATTGGTCTTATTGCACCCATTTCAATCTTCGATTTGGTTGACATCAACAAATTTGTTTGATACCTACTTATATGGACAGCCCCCTTCTGGGGCACTGGGTTCAAGCACAAGTGCGCGTGCCCGGGGCCCCAGAGGGCGGCAAATACTTAAATTAATAGCTTAATTTTAAATACTAACATAGTTTTAAGTCGTTCTACTAACAATATGTATGGGTCAAATATGCCTGAAATAAAAAGTTTTTTTTTTATATAGTTGTAGGTTAGCTAGCACTGACATAATTATATGTTCTTGCACCTGGTATAATCCCCGAAATAATATAAACCACTTTCATTTTGTATATTTATCTAAATGTAGGTAGGTACAGACGCCAGCACATCATACGTTTGACCATATCTGCAATTTAATTGCTAAACACACTATCAATCAGAATCTGAATAATTTTGAAGGAAATTGCTTATCCATTGCTTCATGTGTTCGAAAAATGTGTTTGCTCAACAACGTAAATAACGTAATGAATGTCGTTGAACTGTCAAAATGAAACCCATTAATTACTGTTAGCGTAGTTACCTATTACGCAATTCCTCCCGCTGTTAGCTGCAGTGGGATTATGTATCAAAATGAGACCGGTTTATTAATACGAACCCTGGCCCTTAGCATGTTAAGCTTTGCTTGGAGAAATAAATGTGAGACTTACTGACAAGCTCACAATTAGTTCTTTGGTTGTTGGTCTTGCACGAATTGGTTGCCCTGCGCTTTCCCGGAATTCTTCGGTATTCATCTGGGTATCACTGACTCAAGCAGTTTTTAATAGGTAGTGTTTTTGAGAGCAGTGGTGACTGGTGGCCCAGTTGACTGATGGGCCAGTTGTAACAGCCGCGACTTACGAGTGGTTGTCGTAGGTTCGGACTTGAGACAGGCGATTTACTCCTAAATTATTTCATCACCACTGCTCTCAAAACGGTGAAGGAAAACATCGTGAGGAAACCGGAATGTCCTAGAAACAAAAATTCGAGGACATGTGACATCTACCAACCCGCACTGGGCCCGCGTGGTGGATTACGGCCCACTCTCTCTCACAGAGAGGAGGCCTGTATCACTGTGCCCAGCAGTGGGAATATTGCACTGGATTTACAGCATGCGTTGAAAATGCAATGCTCAATAAGCAATCGCCCGTCGCCATCGCATCGGTACGATGGCATACTCTATTATTAGCCAGGATAACGCTTACAGTCTTATTACACAGTCTTATTTCAAGTTCCTAGCCTAACCCGCGACCGGGTTAGGATTTTGGGTCAGGTTCGGAATAATCCGTTTTTTTTATAGGTATCTTACTTAGGCATAGCAAAACTAACATGATTTTAAAATTTGACAGGTCTGGTAGCCGTCCCCATGTCATCGTTTTCAAAACCACCACCGCCAATGAAATTCACTGTGGACCATCCCTTCCTATACGTAATACTTTTTGAAGATAAAATTCTTTTTGCCGGCACCTGCGCTCTGTAGAAGCTGTTTCATAAAATTTTTTAAGTAAAAAAAAGGAAAAAAACATTCCAAAATTTTATTTTTTGTATAACGTGGCTGTCAAATGATTACCAACCTTTAAAATAAAAACATACATTATTATTGTTCAGTGTTTTATTTAACCCAATATGATGAAACTTTATTTAGGTGCTTTCCATTTCGCCAGTGATATTTAACTCCCATGTAATAAGGGACGAGCCTATTGCCATCAACCAGGCACACATCCAGACTCCGGGCCCCTACTGTGTTTTAGATAGAAGACCCAATAACACTGACCAACTCGGGAATCGAACCTAGGACCTCCAGCCCACTATAGTAGCGCTTGCGACCACTAGATCGGCGAGACAGACTGTAAATTAAATTAAGAAAAAAAAAAAAAGTAAAAAGACTATGAACTGAGAATACATACACACATACATACATACTCACGCGTTCTTCCCATGGGGTTAGGCAGAACAGAAACTACAGAACGCTTCGAACCTTCGAACCTTAAATACTCCTTTTGATTCGTTTTCGTTCATACATCTGGCAATAGATGCAGGCCGGTCTGGAGTCTGGAGTAATACGCACAGCTTGACAATTACTGAGAATATTTTCATTTTAATAAAACTTAGCGGAAATCTATCCCTAGCTACTAATATTATAATTTTGAAAGTAACTCTGTCTGCCTGTCTGTTACACTTTCACGCCTAGACTGCTGAACCGATCATCATGAAATTTGGCAGAGATAATATAGCCTGGGATATTGAGAAGGACTTAAGCAGACTACTTTTGCTTTGTTTTTTTGTTTAAGTTTCTTTTTTTTCGTTTGTATAATATATAGACTTTCGTTTTTGAAGTTAGCTACAGTAGTTTTTTTTATAATTTTATGTAGGTACCTAGTCACATGAATAAAAAGAAACTCATGAATATAGTCAATTTATTTTAATGTACGTATTTTTATTTTCTCTAGTCAGCAAAACGGTGATAGTACGATGTTAAGAAAATTTTGCGTTTACAGGGATTGTTTTAAATTTCATGACGTCTGGACTCTGGAGTAGACAGTTTTCATAATGTCATCCCAGACAATAGGGTTGACGGAACGAACTGAAATGACGGCTTATCTAACCTAAAAGACAATAATTAATTGAGTTTTCACTTCCATTTACAAGCTTTATCACACCGATTACACGTTTTTACTGCAAACACCTGCGTTATTTTCCATGAAAAGAATGTCTACGTTAAGGAGATACATTGGTAAGTTGACCTATTTGCTACGCTATGGAAGCAAAAATATAAAGTTTGTTGTTGTCAATAGTTTCTCATCAACAGCTTTTTAACTATATTCAGAAGAGTAAGTAGGTATTTTATGCGAATACACGTAAACCTTCAAGTGTCAAGTAATTAATACAATTAGTTTTCTATCGTTAAAAGACTCAATGAGTCTGCCTAACAGCCGAGGGGTTAAAAATGGTTAATGGCTCTAATTTTTTATCAATTCGTTATTATATTACTATAGGTACTTAATACCTAAAACTTAAAAAATGTTCGTACTTACATTACATATCTTACATAAAAACACATATTTCAGATATTGGTGCAAACCTTACAGATGAAATGTACCAGGGTTTGTATCATGGTTCAAAGAAACATGAGCCCGATTTAGACATAGTGTTGGGTCGTAGCTGGGCTGCGGGACTGGATAAGATGATCATAACTGGAACCTCTGTGACAGACAGTTACAAAGCTATTGAATTGGCACGGTCTGATCGTAAGTCACTATTGAAATATTTGGTTTATTGATTGAATAATTACTATATGCTGGTTGTGGGCTGAATTATTTATTTATTAAAACTTAATGCACAAGTAAAAAACCTACACAGTCTACAGATAGATGTTCTGGGTAGAAAACAGTCAGCTGTTTTTGAGATGGGTGTTCCTAAATGCACAGGACGAATTTAGAAACTCCACGGCAACACAAATACTCCTCACAGTTAACTTTTAAACCCATTCAATAAATATGTATTTTAACATTTGAATGATTGATTCTGTAATTCTAAATATTTTGTATAACATGTCAATCCCGCTAAAGTATAACCAAGTTTGAAGATTAGGGGGCTTTCTCATCTGTAATAGCCATACCCATCCCCAATTGAAACAATACTAGTTTTACCTAGGCTAAGTCTTTTGGTAAGTAAGTACTTAATTACTTATTTACCCAATTCCTTATTTTAGGTAACTTTTCTAAGGCTTTTCTCTATTACTGTTTTGTATGTCTCAGGACTACGAGAAGTTTAAAGGAAAGGATCAGATTTTTTTTAAGTGCAAGAATGTATCTTTTCTTTATGTCATAATTATTTTAATTTATTTTATCTATAGCTGATTTTTCAATAGTCAGATAACTTATATCGGAAGAATAAATCTGACAGTTAGGCATATTTTCTATACAAAAGCTGTCACAGTCAAACCAACATTTATTCCTCAGATAACAGTTATCTGACTTGATTAATCAGCCGTTTGAGGTATGTACATACATAGGTAAATAATATTTTTTATTTATTTATGTGCATAGTGGTAGTAGGGATTTTGTTTTTCGCTTCTAAGTTATACTACTCAACTCACGTTTCTTACACACGGTGTTTACGTCTCTTCTCATTTGTTTTTTTTTTCCTAAAATCTTTCTAGATTATATTTGGATCGAGTATAATAGATGCTGGAAGACATTTCTTACAAATAAGCATCACGTTTCTATGTATTTGTCTGTTCCTTTTTCCTTGTCTGTATAAATGTGTGTACATAAACTGTTAGGTACTAAAAAAAGGTCTAATTTCAGCCAGGTTATTTACTACAGTAGGCTGCCATCCCACCAGGTGTAAAGACTTCTTGCCTGATGCTGAAGCCTACCTGCAGAGTCTCCGAGACCTAATCATGGAAAATAAGGACAAAGTTGTTGCTATTGGGGAGTGTGGACTGGATTATGACCGGCTAAACTTCTGTGATAAAGATGTTCAGCTTAAGTAAGTTTTTAAGTCTAGGGTCTGACACCGTGAGACGCTACCGACAGCGTGGGGTGACGTCACGACGGACGACTGACACGAGACGCTAATCTTAGACCAATAAGATTGAAACTTTTTGGAAAAATTTACTGAAACAAAGCATTTGTATTTATAATATGATAATGTGATGGTTTTTGATGTCAAAGACCCAATTTGTCTACATTACTGTTCCCAGTTTACAAGGTTCTGGAAGCAGAAGTGTTAAAATCAGCAAACATGCTGACAATCAGTCTACATTTACACGTAGGTACAGACGCCAGCACATCAAGCTACCCCAAACTGTCAAATTTTTCTAATTGAACATGAACCTTAAAGCTTATGTGATGAAGTTGAAAATCTAGCAAAGAAATTTGACAGATTGGGGTAGCTTGATGTGCTGGCGTCTGTACGTAATAAAATCGTTGAGGGATTTTTCGCGGAGCTGGATTTCCAACTCTCGGTGTTCTAAATTCAACAGAATGCATCTCAGCACGTCGAAAATCGAACAGCACCCTAATTGCGTAACTCACGATTAATCATAATCTGTTTCGTATTGAAACAGTGCTAAACCATTGCTTCATATGTTCGAAAAAAAATTCTGCTCAACAACGATAATAACGCAATGAATATTGTTGTTCTATCAAAATGAAGCGGATTATTATGAATCGTATGTTACGCAATTAGGGTGCAGAACTGTTCGATTTTCATCTGGCCGCGCTAAGCAATTCGTTGATAATCCAATACGCGGAAAAATCTTGCCGCGGTTTTTACGAACGAAATAAGTCCGTATGAATTGCGACCGTTGATTTAAAAATTACGCAGTAATTCGTCAATGATGTCGACTCATTCATGTACCTTAGCGTTAAGAATCCCCGAAACGATCCATTGCTATTGATCAATTGCAATCAATTACTATTCGAATTATTTTGTCAAACCTTTTTTGTGTATCAATGTGTACCTTTAGATCACGTAAGTATAAACCTTTCAACCGCCAGAGCGTAAACGCATCGGCGTCCCTCCCACGCCTAGCCACAAATTCGGCGCTATTCTTTTTTATAGGTATTTCCTACAAAAAAGAACCCGTATTCAAAATTTTATCGATAACCAATTAATCATTGCTTTTCGGCCCCTATTTTTTTTGATAAAATATTACTTGCAACATCATTCTTTTATTTAATTTGACCCTAAAATATTGTTTTGTAGTCGGCATTAGCCGACGGTGGCGTGTTGGGCACGTTTTCATTTGTCGGCTATGGCCATGACCCGACGGTGGCGGCCAAAATGTTAACAATTGCAATCTATCGCTTCGGGGACCCTTTACACATCGTAAAATATGGGCGACGTCTGATTTTCATCCTACCTGACTTAGTAATGGTTAGAAAAACCATAACAAACCCAGTAAGACATCATTCAAATGAGCAGGTAAACAAGGAAAACTAAGGTCACCAAATTATTACAGGTATTTCGAGTACCAGTTGCAACTGAGTCGCGAATTCAGTCTGCCGTTGTTTCTGCATTGTCGCGCGGCTGCCGACGACTTGGTCGCAATATTGGAGAAAAACCGCGACTGTGTCGTAGGCGGAGTCGTGCATTCGTTTGACGGAACAGAGGATGCTCTGCAAAAGATACTGGACTTGGGGATGTACATAGGTATTAACGGATGGTCAGTGGACGAGTATACAGATCAAACCATAGACAACACGCACGCACGCACGCACTCACGCACGCACGCACGCACGAACGCACGCACCCACACCCAAACACACACACACACCACCGCCACATTTACCTATGCTAACTTGCTTTCAGCTCACAACAATTACTTTACAATAATTATGGAATGCCAAATCAAACCCTGGTTTAAATGGTACTATTAAAAAATCTTTAAACGAACCATGGGAAGCCATTTTGGTTTAGTGGTCGCAAGCACGACTGCTGAGTGTGAAGTCCTGGGTTCAATAGCTGGCGAAATATGGGTGGGTGATCACCACTACCGAATTATTCGGAAAATAGAGATGTGATGTTCTGCACACAAAGTTTTCTGACTTTGTCACTGTGTTCATAATATATTTTTTTTATTAAAATATTTCATTTATTTTCAGCTCCTTGAGAACAAAAGAAAACTTGGAGGTGGCATCAAAAATACCTAGAGACAAGCTTATGATCGAGACCGACTGTCCATGGTGTGAGGTGAAGCCGACCCATCCTGGTTATACCCATGTGGTGACGAAGTACCCAACAGTGAAGAAAGAGAAGTACTCTCTTGGGTCTGATAGCCACGTGAAAGGAAGAAATGAACCGGTTAATATTGTGTAAGTATTTTATAGACAGACTGCGACCGCTTACCGGAAGGCGGAATATTAATGAGTACCCTTCAATGGTGCAATGCAATGCCGAAAACCTATGCTTCGGGTGGAGGACCACTGATTCTGCGTACTTCCTTAGCCAATAATGGACTTGATTTACATTAGGAATGACGGACTCTTAAGTCGAGAAAGACTCAAATAAATACTAAATGATGAAATATTATTATTTATTTATTAAGTACAAAATTTTTACTTTTCAGGCAAGTTCTGGAGGTTTTAGCAGCAATACGAAAAGAAAATATAGATGAGTTAGCGGCAACCATTTACGAGAATACCAATAGGTTATTTTTTAGTAAATAAATTGTGGATATTAAGATTGATTAAATAAGTGAAATGTTTTGTTATAAAATGCATACTTTTTTTTATTCCCTTTTGGTTCGGTTTTGGTTTTGGTTCGTTGGCGGTTGATGACCCCGCAACCCGTTTTTACTTAATTGCGGTCTTTAGCATTAACTAGATTTGGAGACTGGTATAGCAGCCATCAATTCACTCGCCGCTTTCGACAGAACGTGTATTTATTTAAAACTAGTTGACCCGCCAGACGTCCTGTCTTAGCTCTATATACCTATTAAAAATTCACAACTTTCTTATTTTTTCTTTCATAAAGAATGATTAGCAAAATTGGTCTAGCCGTTCACGTGTGATGCCGTGAGTCGTGACCAAGGGAAATAGGGATTAATTGAGCTGTGATGTAACCAACCAATAGGGTTTGTTATTTACATGTCTCCGTTTAGCTTCAGCGAATACGAGAGATTTCTCATATTTGCTTAGCGCGAACAAAACATGTGAGCTGTGCCCCGCAAGCCGGCGAGGGTTATGTCTGGGTCATTTGTTAATGTCAGACCCATCCAAGATGCCAAACTATGGTCATGACATGAGCACAACATCCTAGTGTGCGTCGATCAACAGCAATATTCTCTAATACCTGCTAACCTAGATGTGAGTTTCCTCCCAATATGTCTATATAACACACAGGATGTAAGATATTTTGCCACTTCCGATAGAACATCCAAAACGTGAAGCAAAGCAAAGTCCAACTATTGAAATATCGGCGTGGCTGCGCCATTGAAACGGACACCATCAAATACCTAATATAACATGTGAGTTGCAGCCGAAAATCAGCGTCAGGTGGTGCATCCTGTGTGACCATCTGACATTATGCTGAGCTGAGGCCCTTTTGGCATTCTTAACAATAATTTTCAGTTTTATTTATATTTTTAAGATTCTGTAAAGCTGTAATACCAATAAACGCATTTTTCTTTCTTTCTATAATCGCTCGTCGCCGTCGCGCACTAGCGGCTGGTTAATTACCGTCGGTGGTACACCTTGTGTGACACCGGTGGGGTACCTTTAGGGAGTTAGTGTAAATTAAACGCTTAATAAATCACTAACAATATTTAATTGTGATTTCTTACAATTATTTCGTACAACACAACATTTATCATCTTATTCAGAGGAACAAATATCTAAATTAAATGGTTGATGTCCACCGGATCCATATTTCATTCACTCAAATAAATAGCTTACAGATGGGGAATTCTAATTTGTGTGAATATACATTATTTTCTTATGTTTATTTCTATCAAAATGAATAGAATAGCAAGAAAATACAGTTGTTTTCAATGTTGATTGATAGATTGGAAATGGGCCATGCTTAGCATTACATAGATATTTCATCAAGCTATGGTATGAGCTTGCACTAAGTGGGGAACTAAAAAGAATGCTACAGGAAGTAAGTGTTGCTCCGGCGATAAATTACAGCCATTCTATACAATGCAATTTTAAGTTGTTCCTCTATCATTTCCTTTAAAACACGATCTCTCAACACAAAATAAATATACTACAAAAAGCTTATACCCCTATTATATCATTTGTTAAAAGATTCAATAACATGAACAATGAAGTTATTTGGATGACAATAGGAGGTAACTTAATGATTCATTATGAAATGATACCAGTCTGTTAGGTATTTAAATGCATCATAGGGAATGTATTCAAATACTGGATTTTGATTTAAAATAAATACTAAAAATTTCATAGATGGTTGTCATGGATAACATTTTTTGTAAAAATATATTCTTCAATGATATGATTCAATTATTGCATGACTTAATAATTGAGTGAAATAAAGATTTTAAATAAAAAGGTTGGAACTACCTATTTTTGGCACACAATGCTTAGAAATGTAATTTGTTCATTAATAGTTATTTATTGATAAGTAGTTGGCACTAGTAACAACATCTATGGGATGGCAACAAAATGGCCTATCATAAAATTAAATGTGTTGTTAAAGACACTTATACACCTTTGTCACCAATGTGTGCCAAGAATAGTTTGTCTTGTAGTAGTAAATAGGTCCGTTCGTTGTAACAGTCACTACTAGCTGTGTGTATTGTACTCGATTTAAATTTTTCTTCATAAAGGAAACAGATAAATAAAAAATAAAACAGATTTGATAAGGACACGTTCAGGCAGAGGACTGTGTTCGTTTTGTGCGAAGTTCAACTTTGGATAAAAAAGAAAAGTAAAATGCAATGTGAAGTGTATGGGTATTATTTGATGATTGTTTATTTGAACACGGATGGTTTAACAACGTGCTTTACACAAAATTTAAGCATACATACAGTTATAGACATTAGTGTTTGCTATACATAAAAATGTATGTATTTTAATATATTGGTGGAAACTGCTACAGTAGCTCAATTCGGTCAATGAACACATGATAAATTAATTCTAAATTTAGTAGATAGATTTTGATGACTGTCGCAGAGTGTAGAAAACGAACACAAAGAACACGATAAACTCAGTCCTCTGTCTGTGTAGCACATTTATCACTAAAGGGGAAAGTTACTCTTCAGGGTATCTTGGAGTAGATGTGCACCTGTTCCCGGAACCAGTGGAAGTATGAAGTCACATGGGACCGGGTGACGTTGAGAGCAGTTTCCGTTTTGTTCTGCAGGATCTCGGGTGCCCATTCACCTCTGAAAACGTAATAACATAGTAATTAGTGGAGGTTTCATATACAGGAAAAGTTTTTAGTCTTGTTATACAAAAAAAAAAAAAAATAGTTGTTTCATAGAAAAGTGCAATTTCTACGCGGTTAAAATGTACGGAACAGCTGATTTGGGGGGGGGTGTCTAGAATGAAATGCTGAATTCATGGTTACAGTTTGCGCACTGAATAAAAACTTTTCCTGTCTCTTTTTTATATGAAAATATTGTTCTTTATGGGGAAAAGAGGCATGTTTTTGTGTAGTATGGCTTTATTAAGGTTACTGCATCGCTTTGGTTATTATCATACATTAAAAAGAAACATAACACCTTGTTTCCGCGACGGGTTTAAGTCTGATTTATGTAATAGTGGGCGAGCCTAACGCCATAAACCGGGCACAAATCCCAGAGTCCAGCTTGCTACCGGGTTCGGTACAATCGGGTTGCTTCAATTTAACCGTAATTTTCCTATTATTGTGTTTTCATTTTTCGTTAGTCATCAGTTGAAAATAAGTGAGCAATTTTGAACGTCTCCAATAACCTCGAAATTTAAATGAATACAATGGACTAAAAACAGCAAACGGCATTCTTTATCTAATGTCCTACAAGATAAAATCGTTAAATAAATATTGCATTGTCGTGTTTAAATCACCTGATACAAAGTTTCACGAAGCGACAGTTAAAATGTGTTTTAGACACTTGCTTTATACGATATTGGCCCATGTTTTGTAAATCAAGAGTTATTGCTGAAATACTCGATTAATAGTGTCTGCAAGCCTAACAATAATAAAATACCATTACGTCTATATTCCCCACCCACATTTTGTCAGTTATGTTTAAGTCTCATGTAATAGGGGGCGAGTCTATTGCTATCGACCGGGCACATATAAATTTCAGATAAAAACAACGATCTTATAGTTGTGTATTTACAAAAACCTACTACTAAACAACGACGCTGATGCCCGTTTTCACCAACATCCCCTATACGACCACCTACGTATGGGATCTTTAGCTTAAAAGCTTTCCCCAAACTAACCCCTAAATAAAATTTTGTTCCACCATAATTTTTACCAGCTAACTAGGGGACACATATCTATGTGACGTTTTGTTTTCGTTACTAGTGACTGATTCGTCTATGAACTTATCGATACTTTGTAACAAGATAGCTTGATTGTTTGCATTTGCAAAGAGTTAATAATCTAGTCGACATTTTTTCCATACAAAACTTCAGGAGTGTATTATTACTCCACTTTTCGACAATGTACATCAAAAATTAAACATGGTATGGTTTGGTCATGGTCTGAATGTTGCTCAATAACGTTGTGTGTGTAGACTAGCGTCTAACTGCTCATCACTGATACTACCTCTGTCGGACACGATGCCTGATGAGACAGCGTCCTTTTTGCTAGGCCCACCAGTGAGTTCGAGCCCGCACTAGATTCCCCTTAACTAGTTAATATTGTTTGTTTGATAATATAGTGAATGTGCGTTGTGTGGTTTTTTTTTTTTTACCAATTTTATGTTACGTTACCGGCAAATTTTTATTTTATGTGCTACCTAGCTACCTACTTATAAAAACTTTAATAAGTTAAGTCACCTATTATCAGGAAATTTTATGTTACGTTCAATCTTTTCCAATAAATACAACACTGAAGACAAATAATATATATCTTTGAAAAAAGCCAGTTTCATCAAAGATTTCGAAGTAGTTTGGTCGTTTCCGATATATTTTTGGTCTACGGCTGTTATTTATGTCGAATATAATAGAAACAGTTAACAAATTCTAATATATCACTATCCATGTGTATCCATGTGTGTATGTGCTTGAGAGAGCACATACGTATGTGCCGGTTTATGGGCCCACATTTCGACCACCTAAATTTAGGGGACCTTTTAACGTTTAACTGACCCCTTACTGTTGGTGAAACAGAAGCCACCTTGTAACAGTCCCCTAACCATTCTTAGGGGATCCCATAAAGCTAGGGGATGTCGGTGAAAACGGGCATTAGAATATTAAAATAGCATCTATCATTCTACGCAACCTGTTGTGGCAAACGTACATAGTTGACAATGGTGACTTTTACACTTTGCTAATGCAGGATTTAAAATTTTTCGATCCCATATTTTCAGTTCCAGACTTAATAGTAATGTCATCCTGCTATCTTCAATTTCTTTGACTCGAGTAATGATACATAACTATTATCACAATGTCACATGAATAAAATGATTGACTTTTGACTTCTTACTGATAGGTTTGCTTGACACATGTCCATTTTCTGATTGCAAAATAGTTTATCTATGCAAAAAATCAGCTCATAATTTTATGGCGGATCAGAAATATTGCAAAATTTTGTTTATCTAAAATAAGACCTTTTTTATTCACGTTGTCTTTAGGAAGCTAGAAGAGCCTCCTAAGTACTACAATGGCCTAGCAAAGGTTGCGTTGGATGCTCCCCTCACAACCTTGGCCACGCCAAAGCAGCAACTATCGTGATACAATTTTGAGACCGTCCTCGTCTCGTCGAGATCGTGAAACAATCCAGCGTCACACACAAAAAACCATTCGCAATTGCAACTGATTTACCTACTAACAAAAAAGAAAAACTCTGAAGGCATACAACAGTGATAGTGCCGAAAAATTATAGTATTTTCGATAGAGGGAAGAGTAAATGCCGAACTTTTTCTAATACTCGATACGGCATAGTAACTGTCGAGTACTGTATTAATTTTCGAACATACTATAATAACAAAAAAAATACTCACACAAAAACCTTAGTCGTCAAGTACTCTGTTGTCAGCTGATAGTAGTTACTAGAATGCTTTTTGACTGCTTCAAATCCGGTCGCTGTGTAGCTCTTCACATTGTCCACCAGGCCGGGTGCATACTGCTCGATAGTTGCTAGCACTACTGGGGTTTTTTCAGCCACGTAATCTACAGTGTTAAGATACAACACCCCTACTTTTTGCGTGGCTAAGTAGATTAACTCTCTCGATAGGAGTGCGTAAGGCGTGCATGTTTCGACAGTCTGAGTATAGTACACTGGCGCGTTGGCCTCCAGCCAGAGGTAGCCGCGTGCAGACGTTGATAAAGTCTTCTGCCAAGCCCGCTGACTCTGCTCCAAGACTCCGAGGTCGTTTAGCAAACGACCCGTTGTGCTTTCTGTAGATCAGAAGATTTGTGTTAAGACTTTGTTCTTTAACTTGGAACGCAAAATGTAATGCATTTAGTGGTCTTGCTTGACGCAAAAGGAACAGTTCGGAAAATGTCCAGTTTTCATTGAACCGTACATTTTGCGAATCGGTCGTTTTGCGTCACTGCATTTGCGTACATACAAATGTTGGATGATAAATGATAATAATATTAATATCAATCAACATTTTAGTTATGTCCGTTATGGGAAGTAAGAGCTTATAACGGAAAAAGTATCTAATAAGCAGAGATCGGATATTCAGATGCATATTCACCTAAAGTTGAGATGTTGGATAACATGGAATGCGCTTTTGTATCGAAAAAGTCTTAATTTAGATAAGTAATTTGTTTATTTTTTGTTTTAACTAATACAAACCACCCCTCCTCCAATACATACACATATTTGTATCGGGTTAAACATTAATTTTAAATTAATAAACTACTCTGAATAGTTATGCAATTCAAGAATCCCGGGGTTTTTAATAAATATTACAAATAATTTATAGCAAAAATTATCTGTAGGTAAATGCATCCGAATATCCGATCTCTGCTGATAAGGGATAAACATAGTAACGAACTAATAAGATGTGACGTCATTCAAACACATCGCTGTAATTTTCCGTAGTTCACAATAGAATGATTGCAATGTATGAATCGACAAAGGTCATGGTATATTAACACTTATTACAACACCAGTCTACTTTTTAATTGAATTAATAATCGCAAACATGAAAGACAGGCAGATTTAAGTTAAGTAACTATCTAAAGACGAGGAATAAACATTGCCAGTAGAGTGTATTAGTAATATTGAAGGTACTACTGCAGAACAGGAAAATTAAATCATTGATTTATATTAATTATAGGTACACAGGACGACATATCAAGTTATACATTTCCAGTATACGCTGACTTCTCATTGTACGAAAAGCAATACGAGGTCAGCTAAAACTGGAAATGTATAGCTTGATATGTCGTCGTGTGTACCAGTTGCTAGGTATGAAACTATTAATCTATTTACGGGTATGCAATCACCAACCACTCTTTATAACCGACGTTGTATACCATAAACTAACCTGTTTTTTTTTGTTGTATATATTCAATAATTCAAGTGAAGGTTACAAAGTTTAATGGACCATCAAAACCTGTTTTCTTTCGTATTTATTCTGAGATTATAAGATATGCAACACAGGCCATAGGTTATTATATTTTATAACACCGTCTTATCAATGCAAACAATGTTACATTTGAAAACATGGTCTTATCTGGCACGATAATACTGTCATTACTGCTATTTGACAGACCACACCACGGTCATTATAGAGGCATAATTCTGTCTTTTGTAGAATAGTTTATTCTCGCTTGAGGAAAACTAGTTGAAAAATCATTCAAGGGCAATGTTATAAGCTTGTGGCTAAGTAATAACAGCCACACGGGTCGATTGGCCAGGTTAAGCTACGCTTGCCGCGGTTGATACGTGGATGGTTGACCATCTTTACATACCAAGACCACTAAGGGCACTTGGGAAAGCACGTTAAGACAACCTCGTGTGCCAAGTCAAGATACTAGTTCTTTTTAATCTTTCTCAGCTTTCACGAGATGCTCTCCGTGCGGGACACCGATATCAACAATTATTGCACGGCGCTCTCATCGGTCTATCACCAGTCACCACAATATCACACTTATTGGCTACAAATAGTCCTGTCGGTGATGATAGATCGATCCCCGTACTATGTGGTGTGACCATTCTCGAGAACTGGACCTGGCACAATCCTGTTGTGTGGTACTTCGGACTCCACAAGTTTGTGCCGTACCGCAAGGCAAGTTGCTGGTGGATAATCCTAGCTAGATTGCGTCTGTGCAAGTACTTGCCGTAAGCAAGACGACAGCAACCAAAAACAATACGTTGGATTGATTCACCATTAATATTGGTTACAGATAACAACTTATCCGTCGGTCATTCCTATTCTTAGTTGGAACGCATTGTACCTCACTTTTGTAATAAATAAATAATTATTATTTATTTATTTAACCATTTATACACACACATATAAACAGACAAGAAGAAAGGAACAGAAAAATACGTACATAGGTAATGCCTATTTCTACAGAAATCTCTTCCAGTACACCTACGATAGGAGAGAAGATAACAGAGATGTAGACAACACAACACACAAAGTACGGCAGGAAATTCTTGATTTGCCATGCTTGGGTAGATTTACCCTAACAAAGATTTAAATCTTTGTCATCCCACGCAACGATCAGGGATGCACTCAGGTATCGGTCTATATGACTACTGGATGTTGCTTGACGTGTCATTTAAATAAGCAACCACAAATTCGCATGTCAATGCAATTTTGATGACTATGGATTGACGAAGCTCAACAAGTTGTCTAAAGATATACACTCATTTACACTATTCTTGGTGACATAAGTCAGGTGACGGTGAACCAGACAGCTTGTGTTTTTTTACATGCTACTTGATTTTGAGCTGTATGGTTATGACAACAAAGTTTTATAATCGAGGTTAAATATGAAATACTAGGTTTTGCCAGCGGCTTCGCCCGCATGGGATAATCAATGCAATTATCCCACGGGATCGTACTTTTGGCATAAAAAGTATCCTATTATTAATCCAGGTTACAAACTATCCGTTTAGCCGTTATTGCGTGATTGAGTAACAAACATCCAAACTTTTATTAATAATAATAATTCATAAGTACCGGGACCGAATACCATATTAAGCTTTTAGATAAAAAATCTATTTGCTGTATTGATGTTCACACTGCTGAAGACCGCTTAACTTGGAGACACGCAGCCGGTGTGGTCTCGATTGAGGGAACGACGATGTTCAGAAACCTCTATTTTTTTATAAGTGCTAGATTCCATTACATATTATTATGCTATTGCTGTTAAAAAATTGTTAGAATAATTAAAACTTCATTATTTTATTACTGAACTATAAAACCTGACATCTTGGTCATTGTTGTATTTGACAGTCTCTGACAGAATACGGCAATTTGTTTTTTATTTAAAAAAATATATAATGGCATTGTATTGTTTTTGATTAAGAACATTATGAATTTATGAGTAAAGAATATTTAAATGCTGCTTCTCTTAGCAAAAATTAAATTGCAAATTGAAATGGCTGTGCTGGCGCCGCTGCTGCTGTTGCTGAGAACCCTCAAGCGGCGTAAATACTGTAACCTTATTGGTAACTACAGTTTTGAGCCGTTTGGGGTCGAAACGCTCGGGTCATGGGGCCCGAGTGCACGTTTCCTCTTTAAGGAAATTTCTCGCCGGCTCGTCGACACTTCACGTGACCAGAGGGTTGGGTCGTTCTTTGGCCAAAGAATTAGGATTGCCATTCAACGTGGCAATGCTGCCAGTCTTCTGGGCACGTTTCCTGATGACAGCGATGCGGAGGAATACTTCGACGCCTAAGAGTTTGTTTTTGTATTTATTTTGTATATCGTAGTTTTAATTATTAAGTACTTTTCTTTAAGCGTATGTTTAATTATGTTTTGAGTTCCATCACTTTATAATATCTATACATATAATAAAATTGTAACAGGCCGATGTCTGTACATTAAAGATATTGAAGAAAAAATAGTATGGGGGTCTTTATTAGAGCAACAGAAGCCAAAACAACGGTTTTTAGAATTTTTGTCTGTCTGTATGTTTGTTACCGCATCACGCAAAAACCACTGCATGGAATTGAATGCAGTTTTCAATGATGTATTCCGAGAGGTCTAACTTAAAAAATAGGCTATATATTATAAAAAAAAAAATGATTATCTACTTGATTCTAAAGTCCACGCGTATGAAGTCGCGGGCAAAAGCTAGTAATAAATAATGGTAATCTTTATTACTGGAGTTTACTCTATATCCTTACATAGTATAAAACGAAGCGCTTTTCGTGTTTGCACGCTTAGATCATTCAAACTCCGCAACGGATTTTAATGCGGTTTTCATCAATAGACAGAGTGATTCAAGAAGAAGGTTTATACATTTGTATAATACACCGACTTCCACGCGGGCGAAGCCGTTTGCAGAAGCTAGTGTATCTATATAATCTAAATACCGTTTAAACGTGAAACCAAAACTTTGTACCTCTTTTTACGAAAATTACGCGGAGGGAGTAGTATGAAATTTGACACAGTTAAATTTTATACTGAAAGGAACTGTAGAAAGCTAATATATTTAAATAGTACCTAATGCATTAAAAATACATTAAGTTTGAAATGAATTATGGTCGAATTTCGAAAAGAAACACACGTTCAAAAGCTTCACACGACTGAAATGAAAATGCTAAGGTGGTCAAGAGGAGGGGTTATAAGCAGAGATCGGATATTCGGATGCATATTTACCTAAAGATAATTTTTAGCTATGAAAGTATGGAAGTGGCTTTATAAATTATTTGTAATATTTATTAAAAACCCCGGGATTCTTGGATTGCATAACTATTCAGAGTAGTTTATTAATTTAAAATTAATGTTTAACCCGATACAAATATGTGCATGTACTGGAGGAGGGGTGGTTTGTATTAGTTAAAACAAAAAATAAACCAAATTACTTACCTAAATTAAGACTTTTTCGATACAAAAGCGCATTCCATGTTAGGCAACATCTCCACTTTAGGTGAATATGCATCCGAATATCCGATCTCTGGTTATAAGGCTAGATAAAGTAAGGAAGGAGTACATTCGAGGGAGCTTTAAAGTAACCTCTATAGCCGAAAATCTCAATGAAAGTAGTTTGCGGTGGTATGGACACGTATTGAGAAGAGACGAGGACTACATAGTTAAAAAAGCCTTAAATCTACCGGGAAAAAGAGAGATAGAGGACGCCCTCCGTACACATGGTACACTAGGTTGACCAGCCTCATAAATAAAGAAAAACTACCCGACCCGACAACCCTAGACAGAACGTCATGGCGCAGAAAAATTAGGAGAGCCGACCCCAACTAACGTGGGATGGAGCAAAGAAGAGAAGATGGTCGAATTTCGACCCCTGGGCGATCTCTAGTCTAAATAAATAAACAGGGTAAGTTAGTTTAGTAGGTAGGTAAGAAACTTCCAGATATTTCACAGCCTCGCTAACTAATTAACAAAAACAGATTTTCCAAAAGCTTTATAATAATACAGCCAAAATACATCTGACAAGTTGAAGTTATCAATGTTTGTTGCTGATCTAGAGGGGGCTAGAATATAGGTCATGTAGGGAGTTTTTTTTTAAGCATAGCTCAGTATATAATATAACATCAGGCCTTGTTTCCCCAAAGGGTTGGGCTAGGTGTACCTATAATACTCTCACCTAAGTAGAGATCAACTAATTTAATACTGCACGATTGATTGTTGCATACACATTTCAAATGCTTGTGTAGACATTTTTGTGGAGGAGCATGCAGATTTAACTTACTTGATCTCTACATTTTCTTAAAAAAACATCAGGGTAATTACGTATCACACTTTCAATAGCAAAGCCTTGCATTTTAACCAATAACATTCACTGCATGATTTTTATGGTGCCAAAGCAGATATATTTTCAATCATTAAGCAATGGATAAACAATTTCTTTCAAAGTCCATCAGATTGTGATCAAATTGGGGTGCAGGTTTCATAAACATGTATCACTCTCCACCAGACAAAATTGAGGTGGAAAAGGGTCCATTATATAAATACACTTACTTGGGAAGTTGCCGCCTGCTCTGGAGACATCGTATGAGACCAGCCCAGCTATGCCAACCAGCAGGAAGAAACTGGCCCAGATCCAAGGGAACCTTCTAGTGCTTGTCATTCTGTCTAGAATATCCTGGATAAGAACACAATTAGCTGTTATTATTGAAACTGGCATAATAGTAAACAGAAGCTCAGTATCCATACTAATATGTTATAAAAGATGTGTCCGCGTGCATATCTAAATTATCCCACAGGAACATGCTACTGAGACTAAGCTTATGTAATGTTTTTCCTTATAACATCAGCTCCCTTCCAGTGAAAGGCCCGTCAAAATCGGTCAAGCCTTTCGACTATTAGTCGGAAAAGACAGCCATAAGACCTTATAAACCTTTTCAAATGTATTTTACTAAAATGCTGTTATTTTGACATCACAAAATATTATTATTATGACTACTGAACTTGTCAAACCTACATATTTCATTAAATATATTCTTGAGCAAAAATATGTTTGGTTATGGACATTTTGTACTGCTGATCAGAACTGCGAATGTGAGAGACAGGGTGGAAATCAATTCAGTTTTTTAGCTCAATCAAGGCTTTGAGTGGTATATTTATTAAGCTGTTATGACCAGAACACATTTCTAAATAGGCATAGTCAAACTGGGAGTGGGGAAACCAACTAAACTATAAAGATTATGTAAAAAAAAAACAATAAATCACTGTAGAATATAATTATTCTTAAATGAAGGTTATTGAAATATGCAGAACTGTTTCACAGCTGTGTAAATAAGAACCTTTGCTACTAAGGAAAATAAATGAAGAAAATATTCAAAGGGACATTTTTGGTTTGGATGAGATTTTTTGGTTATGATTGATTGATTGATTTATGTATTTGTATGTATTATGTTACCTGGATATTAGGAAAAATATTGGTCAGTGGATTGTCTTAGGGGAGGAGGTTCTGAAATTTCCTATTCAGCATAATATACACTATGTAGCAGTAACACTATCACAGACAATATCTATGTAGGTAACCCAAAGTTTTTTATGCACATAAAAACACACGACACGACACACAGATTTCACAAAAAAAACATCAGACCGATTGTAATAGCAGTACTATGAGAAATTTAGAAAATGCACGCTAATGATGTTGATTGTACCTGGATTTTAAATACAAACACAAATTGAAACAGCTTGCTTGAAATGCCTCCCGCAGAGTAACGGATGTAACACATCAACATTTACTGTTAGCACTACGCCCGCGTACACTACACAACGCCTAAAGTAGTTTTTCAACTTCCATTCACAAGCTAACTGCGCGATTCTTTGAATTGATTCACTATTTGCGCACTGATAGGTACCATTTATAAAATTACGCACATCTGAGCGATCTTTGGGTCGTCAGATACATATTTTTAATCTTATTATAGTTTTCTTCTTATAATTACCTTCAACGAATGATGAATAGGCTACGAAAATTAAAATAGATTCGACAGTGAAAAAATATGTCGCCCTCGGAACTCGTTTTTTTCTACTGCCAAACTTAGGGTGGCCACAATTTGAGAGAAGTTAATTACCATAATGTCAAAAAAGAATACCCTTATCCTTTCACCTACCAAGAATCACGATTAGTGCTTTGAACGCTTTCTAACATACCAGTTTTACTATAGTAAAGTTATTATCATGTAACATACGATTAAAACTTTATTAATTTATGAATAAGTTCAGCAGAAGACATACTTTACACGTTTTTATCGTAGCTTTTGCTTATCATAATGAAGAGTATATACCCAATTTTTTGTTTCTCCAAATCAATAATTCACGAGATTTTAATTTAAACCAAAAATTACTACATTTTACAAAAATGGTTTGCTGGCAACATCGCAAAAAGATAAGGACGTGACATGACATTTGACCTCAATAGTGTAGTGTAATTTAAACGTCATCAAAGTTACGGTTCTTCTTAGTCGATTTCTCTTCCTTGGGATGGTATAGAACTACACCACGAAAAAATCTACAGGTTCTTATTCGATTTTGGATGGATTTCGAGCATAATAATTTAATATTCGTGAATTATTTCGGCTTCCGTATATTATTATCTTCTAAAGCTAGATATATACCTATATGTGAAAGCAAAATACGGCAAGCTGCTTACCTGGCATATTTTATTCGTTCTTTCAACAGTCTCATCTTTCTTCTTGCCTTTCAAAGTTTCGCCGCAGACTTCTTTGTATTGCAAGACAGACATTTTTAATGATTTTTGTCTCAACTTCTTGCTGACTTCGGCCCAATTAGTGTCTGGTTGGAAAACAAAATCATAAAATATGAATGTTTTTTAACAAAGACTTCAACTAATGATAGTCAGCCAATTCCATGTTATACAAATAAAGCTGACCTGCTGCTGATTTTGCATGCAGAATTGCAGAACATTTGTTATAACAAATTGAGGGTGGCAATAGGGTTGCCAACGTTTCTTCAGCGAACTATAGTATTTTTCAGACTACGCTATAAAAAAATATAGTACACTTTAAAAAAATGTATTTTATGGAAAACGTCTAATTTTCCTTAAAATACTAAATTTTTGTAAGTGTCCCAAAACAAAAATAAAGCAGACTAACGACCAAACATTCGTTTCACTTTGTCAATTTGACTTTGACAAGTTCGGAACGCAGCAAGATAGTTACGTTCGGATACGATGCGTTGGCAACCTTAGATACGCTACAAGCTTTTGCATCAGTCAAAAGTTATTGAAAAGGCACGTTCATACATTTTTTAAATGACAGATTTGTTTGTTAGATTTCGGTGTTGAAAATATAGTATTTTTGCGTACTATGTGTTTCTTCAACAGTATATAGTACGCAGACCCCGAAATACAGTACAATACTATATATTATAGTACGGTTGGCAACCCTAGGTGGGAATGAAATATAACTTACCAATATAATCAAGTAATGTAGCAGACTGTTTGCTGCACCGATGGAACAGCTGTCTCCACGTAGCATTGCATGAGTCATCTCTCACAAGACAGTCAACCAGACAGTCTACGAGGACCCGATGGTATGGGTCCAGGGACGAGCCACTCAGGTACTGGTTTGGCAACTTTTTCATTAGTTGATTGAAGGTCACTTGGAGCTTATTATTGCTTTTATTGAAATATATATCCTGAAATTTAAGATGTAATTAGTGTTATTTTATTCATATTTCACAGGTATCAAGCCACCACATTTTTATATGTCCTCGCACACCTCTGGGTGTGGCGCGAGGAGGCCAAATGCCGGGGGGTATAACCGCTGCCGCGGGAAATTGTGGCGCAGCGGACAGAGCTCCGGCGGGATCTCATGGCGACATGGAAAGTGCGATTGTCGCAACCCAGTGCTGGGCACGCCACGATAGCGGCGGTAAGTCCCCTCTTTGAGGAGTGGCTTGAGAGGCAGCATGGCGTCCTCACCTTCCGCCTGACGCAGGTCCTCAACGGACACGGTTGTTTCGGGAGGTTCCTGTTTCGTATAAAGCAGGGGGAAACGCCCGGGTATTTCCACTGCAAAGATCGCCCTGAGGACACGGTGGAGCATACGGTGGAGGTCTACCCGGCGTGGGCGGAGCTCCACCGTGTCCTCGTGGAGGTGATCGGCGGCGACTATCTCTCGCGTCTGGCCCTGGTCCAGGCCATGGTACGGAGCGAGAGTGCATGGTTAGCAGTCAACTCCTTCTGCGAAGCAGTAATGCTCGCGAAGAGGAAGGCGGCGCACGTGAGGGAGAGGCAGTATATGCGCCCTCACGGCCGTAGTCGCCGCGGCAGACGCCCTAGGCGTCAGGAACCCCAGGTTGATTCCCGGCCACCGTAGGCGCGGGCTTGCGGACGGCGAGTAACGGGTAGCTCGCTGTCCGGTAAGGACCAAGCCCGGGTCGACGGCGCGTTGTGTTCCACGCGCGCCTCAAAGAGATGTCAGCACCAACTGGTGGGGTCCGCAAGGGCCGATGCCTGCCAGGGGTGCAGGTTGTTCGAAAGAGATACCGTGGCCCCTGGTACACAGGCAACTGAGGGAACACGGGTGGGTTTTAGTCAGTAAAAGTCTGACACGCCCTACTGCTCCACCCAGAGCGGGAGAAGATATTAGATGATTTCCCACCTAAAAAAAAATCACATTTATATATGCGTGGCAAATGGTTTTATATGTTTGAAAAGTTTTTATACTTATATTTTTGCATAACAACATTTTGTAAAAAAAACGCTTTTGCCCTTTTAAAAGCCATATGGCTCTTTTTGATTAATTTCTTCCTAATTATGGGGTATATTCATAAATGATGATTAAAGTTAAATGATGTGTCAACGTCAAAAATGTATGGTTAAACAGACGCTAATCATTACTTAACTTTAAGCAACGTTTATGAATAAGGGGGCACTGGTACTTCTCATACATTAGTATGAGAAGTATCAGTGTGACATAACTTAAATCCACATACCTTATATTTACTTAATTGCTTGATAAGGTCACTTGACAGATCCTTGGGCAGTGCACTTCTCTTGTTATTCACCATGTCAATCATGGCAAATAGCTGATCCTGACTAACTTTAGTGTTGTCCATGGTTCCGTGTTCGTCTAGAAGGTTCGACAAGTATCCCACTACGTATTTAGAGTAGTTCTTCAACTCTATGATGGGAAGGAACAGGTCTTGCCAAGCTAAAAGGGAACATCCAGTATATCCTAATTTAAAGATTCAAATAAGTAAATGTTTTGAGTACCTACACCCAAATATGTTTTTGATTGCACAGTTATCATGTTGTTATGTAAGCTGGGTGGTTAGTTAATTAGGTATCTGAAACTGGTTTAATATAGAACTTAACATAGTCGTTTGTACCATATTATGGTCACGGACAAACAACACGATTAAGTCAGGGTTAAAAAAAAAGTACAAATGACTGCCACTTTAAGTATTTACACTACTACCAAGAATAAACAACTAGATACAGATTACTTGTAAATTCAATATTACAAAAAAAAAATTTTTTAGGAACATACACCTACCTACCGATACTTTTAACTAATAAATCTAAAGTTATCTCATCTTTACCTTGAGATGTGTCAAAATGACGCGAGATTACAAATTATCGCAACAAGTTCTGACCCAAAACCATATCTTGGCCTATGCCTCAAATAATTTCACTCTTATCTCTTTTTTATGTAACCCAAACTATTGCGGATTAATTTTATTATTACACATAACATCACGCCTTGTTTCCCCAAAGAGATGGGCTGAGGTTTACACCCACATATTACCAGTTATGTTTAAGTCCCATGTAATAGGGGGCGAGCCTATTGCCATCAACTGGGCACAAATCCAGACCCCGGGCTGCTACTGAGAAATTCCAGATAGAAAAACCAAATAACACATTATCGAACAATCGAACCCAAGACCTCATGCTCATCAGTAGCGCTTGCAACCACTAGACCAACGAGGCAGATTAATTTACTAACAGCAAATATTCTTTTTAAAAACTTTTTCCAAAAAAAAAACAACCGACTTCCAAAAAAACACTACAAAGTGAAAAATAACTTTAATTTCGGAAGTCGGTGTCTTTGGAGCTGTATTTGAATTTTTTGTCACCGCCTTCCGAAATTAAAGTTATTTTTCACTTTGTAGTGTTTTTTTGGAAGTCGGTTGTTTTTTTTTTGGAAAAAGTTTTTATTTTTTACTTTTTAGTGGTTCACATGTGCTTACCCCTTCACAGCATACCGGCGTGATGTTATGTTATGAACTGGTGTAAACAATAGACAGACATGAGATTTCAGCAATCCCAGTCCATTTGCTATCATTTATTGAGGAGTTCCGTTGCCTATCTCCAAAGTTCTTCATCAAATCTTCACCAAATTGAAATGAGACCACTACGAGAAAGTATTCTTCCAAAAAATACCTAAATCACTTTGTGTGCCTATAAAATTTGAAGAGTTCTCTCTATTTCTCCAGGATCCCATCATCAGATCCTGACTTGATGATCATGGGACCACCTGGGAAGTATACCCTTTCAAACAAAAAAAACAAAATCCAAATCGGTCCAGCCATCTTCGAGTAATCGGGGAACATACATAAAAAAAAATAAAAAAAAAAAAAAAAAAAAAAAAAAAAAAGGTTCCGACGAATTGATAACCTCCTCCTTTTTGAAGTCGGTTAAAAATGGTGATTTAAGGATTTACCTTTTAGACCAACAGCAAAATCACTGCTGCCACCCTGACCGAAAGCCCATAATAAGGAAAGTCCAATAGGCGGTCTGTTTTGGTAGGAGTTGCGGAGACTAGCACTCTTCTGTATAGACGTAATACAGAACTCTGGGTAGTCTTGCGCTAGCATTTGCAGTAGTAACCTGTGCCCGTTCACAGATTGACCTGGAATGGTAGATTTTTGTATCATAATGTTTTTAGGGTATAAAGAATGTTCTTATAGCACAAAAGCGTGATTTACTCTTTGTTAATGTTAAATGTGATCGTCAACATTCCACAAAAAAGAGCTAGGCAACCAGCAGGTAACAGCAACAAAACGTTCAAAATCAAAATCAAAATCAAAATATAAAAAACATTTTGATTTTGATTTTGATTTTGAATGCTCTACCAAATGTGTTTTGTGCTTAAAAAAATTATAAATTCACATTAACTATGAATAACATTATTTCTTGCCTGTCTAACTCTTTTGTTAACTGTAAATCGTATTTAACATTGTTATATCACACAAACCAACAACCACGAAAGTAAGATAAAAGTGAAAGTAAAAAATATAAGAATGCATTTTATAACACAAACCTCTGCTCATATCATTTGCAAGTGATGTAAGAGTGACATCAAAGAACAGCTGAGCATTTGCTTTGCCAGCATCCTGCAACACATCAGCAAGAGATCTTCTGATCTCCTCGGGGACACTAGACAGCGGATACAGGGGAGGGTATGAGGAAAACGTAGGGTCATCCACATCTATCTGAGTCTTGGAGTTTAGGAAAGCTGCTACTTCTTTCAACCATACGAGAGGAGCATTTGAGAAACGTATCTTATTAGTTGTTATTATGTTGGCTAGCTCTGCAGCGTCAATCTGAAACAAGAAGTATATGTTTACAAAGAACATGGTTACTGCAAGTACTTACTGGAGTTAACAGCATGTTTTTAATATAAGTATTTTCTAATAAAGTATTTTCTAATAAAAACCATGTCTAGATTTAATAAAGAATCCTGTAGGGATTTAATTGAAAGGAGCTCAGCTATATTGGGCCAGAAACCGAAAGTCCAAAACCTACCAAAACAATGTGTTACTCTGGTCGGTGAGTTCTCCTTATCATTCATTACTATTGCGCCGAATCTCTACGAACATTCTTTCAGCTGTTTTTTAAAGTTAAAATATCTAGTTTAGTACATTTTAAAAAAATGTAAAACTACCATTGCGTGAAAATAAATGAAAGGTGACCTTGAACAAGTGTTACAACAAGTATGACAACAAACCTTTGCAAGTGTTCTTATGACTATTTTCTTGATTAACTAAATATCAACTTAAAACAATAGAAGGAATGGTTGAAGAGATTCCACGGAATAGTAAAAAAAATATAAAGAGTACTTCCCCAACCGGAGAAACACATATTTTTGCTCTCCCAACTTTGTATGAAATGTGGCTGGTCTTACCCAGTAACTGGGTTGTGGAGGTCAGATACGCAGTCGCTCCATGTAAAATACTGGTATTCAGCTGCATCAAGTTAGACTGGAAGCTGACGCAAACATGGTTGGGAAAAGGCTAGGCAGATGATGATGTGGCTGGTCCTTCACCAAACCTTAACCTTATTAGTGTACAAATCAAAGGATAGCCAGTGCATACATAACAATTGGTGACATATTATTGTGTAATAATTTTCCATTAGCATTTCAATTGCACCTATCGTCTTACAAAGGGACAGACAAACAGTTGTGAATATATCATTGAACACTACTTGAACATTATAGTTGTTGTAGTACTTTGCCATGATCATTAAGAGTATTATTATACTTACCTATGTTTCTATCTCAAAATTTAAATTGAATCTCCTACATAAAAATGTTAACATTATATCAGGTGGACATTCAATTACTGCCACTGTTACAAATTATGCTGGTAAATGTTCCCTCGCAGAATCAATGCAGCTGGTTATAATTTTTACTCAGATTCAGAAGATAGCTAGTTTTATTTCAATGTCTTCTAAAATATTTATGAGTTACTTACAGCCTCAAGGGCTCCCTCAATGGTCTTAGGGGGCTTAGGTTTGGGAGGCTCAGCATTCTTCTTGTCTTGCTTCTTTTTCTTGTCACCTTCTTTCTTTTTATCTTTTTGAGGTTTAACATCATCAATCTCCATACCAGAATAGAATGACTTTATTTGAGAGTGGGGAACTGAAAAGTTGAAACATTTTTAGTAACTTACTTTTCTTTACATTACTTTGTAATTTGAATTAGTTAACTTATGTAGCCATGTATGTTTAATTGCTTTTCTTTACTGTTATTTATAATTCTCTTTTGTATACTCATTTTGTTTATTTTATTTGAAGGAGATAAATAAAATCGTTTTAAAATTAAATAAGTGGCTGCCAAAACAAACAATCTCAAAAGTCGTTAAATATAACTTCCTCCTTTACGAAGTCGGTTAAAAATGTAACTCAAACACTGCTACAAATAAGACATCAAATACTTTCCGATTTAACACAGCATCTTAAGTGAAAATAGGTTTTGAAGGTACTGTTGTCTGAGTACTTAATGTTTAATATTTCTAAATACATCTCAGTATGTGTTGAACCATGAAGGTTATAATGCACTATGTTCTAGGAGTAGAGTCTTCTTAGGTTGTTGCCTAGCAACTGTTATGTTTCTGTTCTGTCATCTTATATTTTCAGATGAGTTTAATTTTATATTCTTAAAATGTAAATTACTGGATTAAACCACTGTGTTACAATGATGTTCTATTTTCATTGAAAGCAAGCTCAGCCAACAGGTTATGGGCCCAGACGTGATCTGGTGTAATATCTGAGCAAAATAAAAGTATCTGATCTCAATTTCGAATATGGAACAAGCTGTTGTAAAGAGTATTGAGAGATTGGCAGGCCAAGCCAATTATGGAACGTGGGCTTTTGCCATGGAAATGTTCCTGACCGACCTCGATCTATGGGAGTGTGTGAGCGATGATTTTGTGGCAGACTCTGCAGAGGCTAAAAGAAAGGATGCCAAAGCTCGGAGTAAGATCTGCCTCATGTGCAAGGAAAATATTTATCCTATGATCATGCATCTCAAGACAGCGAGAGATACTTGGCAAGCGTTGCAAAAATCTTATGCTGACGGCGGGTTACTGCGACGGCTATATCTGTTGCGGAAATTATTCAACGCCAAATTGACAATGTTTTCGTCAATGGAGGAATATCTCAATGACATCCTGTCAACCAGCCAGTCATTACTTAGCATAAAGGCAGGTCTGGATGATGAATTTGTTGGGATCATTATGTTGGCCGGTTTAACCGATGCATACAATCCTCTGGTGATGACATTGGAGCATTCAAGCATGAAGATTACAACAGAGTCTGTGCAGGCAGCGTTGCTCAAAGAAAGCTTGAGGAAAAGCAGCTCAATGAACACAGCTGAAGATGACACGGCAACGGCACTGATGTCAAAGTCCAAAAAGGGTGTTATATGCCATTTGTGTAAGAAGAAAGGGCATTATAAATGGCAGTGTCAACGTCGTAAAACAGGAGACAAGTCTGAAGACAACAAAGACACATATTTCACTAAGAAGAAAGACAGTAAGGAGACCTCGGGTCTAATGGCCGCTCTATCTATGACGGTTGGTGAGGGCCATTGGGTCGTAGATTCCGGAGCTACATCACACATGACGTCTGATGTGCATATTCTAGAAGATAGACAGTCCACTAGTTCTAAGCTAGTGACGACCGCGAACAATAATAAAATTATATCTAGTGAACAAGGGGATGTGTATGTCATGGGGCGCTCTGTGAGGTTCGAGGATGTACTTATGCTTCCAGGTTTGACGACAAACTTGCTGTCGGTTAGTAAAATGTGTGCTAAGGGTTGCACTGTTGTTTTCGATGAGACTTGTTGTAAGGTTTACCAAAAGGATTACAAGGTAAAAGTAATTGGAAAGCCAGTATTGACAGCACCACTGAAACAGGGGTTATATGTTTTAGGTAAAGAAGCAGCAATGGTTCTGACGTGTCCTCCAGAAGAATCTTCTCGTGCTAGTTTTGATTTGTGGCACAGAAGACTAGGTCACCTGAGTGGAGCTCTGATGGTGAAGTTGAAAAGTTTGGCAGATGGTCTGACTTTTAAAGAGGTGAGCACGGAACCTTGTGAAGGTTGCTGTAAAGGGAAGGAGTGCGTCAAAATGTTTCCGAAAGGTAAAAGTAAGAGAGCAAAAGACTTTCTTGAACTCGTGCATTCGGATTTAGCGGGCCCTATGGAGGTGGAATCCTGGGGCGGTAACAGGTATTACCTGATTTTTGTGGATGACTTCAGCCGAAAAACATTTGGCTATTTGTTGAAATCCAAGACCGAAGTTTTCGCTAAATTCATGGAATTTAAGGCACTAGTTGAAAATCAGACGGGAAAGAAAATTAAGAAATTTCGTAGTGATAATGGCACTGAATATACCAATGGAGAATTTCAAGGTTTCCTGAAGAAACATGGAATCCAACACCAGAGATCAGTAGCTTATACTCCTCAACAGAATGGAGTGGCGGAACGAACAATCCGCACAATAACTGAGAAGGCTAGATGTATGGTGCATGAGGCTGGTTTGGACAAGAGATTCTGGGGCGAAGCTGTTGGTTGTGCCATGTACCTGAAGAACCGATCTCCAACAATGGCACTCAAGGATAAAGTTCCAGAGGAGGTTTTTACAGGAGAGAGAGTCGATCTATCGAATCTGAAAATATTCGGATGTAGAGCTCAGGTTCTGGCAAAGGATCATAGTCGCAAGAAGTTTGATCCAAAAACGATTCAAATGATAATGACTGGGTATTCGACCAATTCCAAGGCGTACCGATTTATAAATTTGAAGAATGATCCAACGAGGATTGTCATCGCTCGAGATGCTACTTTTATGGAAAATGTTCCCATGGTTATTAAAGAAAAACAAGAAACTGCTGTTCCGGTTTCTAAGAAGGATGCTGTGGTCATAGATTTACAGTATGACATTCCAGGAGTTAGTCGTTCCACTACTCAACCAGAGGTGCTAAGGATTGCTGGTCCTGTTGCAGTGGGGGTTCCGGTGGCTAGTTCGAATGAAGAAGAATCTGGAAGTGCATCTAGTACAGCGAGGGCCAGTTCACCGACAAGATCGGATTCTGGAGAGAATTTTTACGACTCTGTTGACGTAGAGAATTCTACGACAGAGGATTTGCAAAGTTCAGCTTCTGTCGACTTAGAGCGTCCTGTGGCAGAAGATTTGCAAAGTTCGAGACGTTACCCTGCTCGAAATAGGGTTCCAAAGCGAGAGAAAGACATGGTATATAATTTCCATGTGTCAGAAGATCCTGATCCTATTTCTGTTAAGGATGCTATGGATCGTTCGGATAAGAAGTTTTGGGTGGAAGCGATGAAGGACGAGTTCAATTCCTTGAAGGTGAATGGTACCTGGGAATTAGTTGATCGACCATTAGACGCTAATGTTATTAAAACAAAATGGGTCTTCAAGTTAAAGGTTGGAGCGGATGGCAGCACTCAGCGCCATAAGGCCAGGCTGGTAGCTAAGGGTTATTCGCAAAAACCTGGTGAAGACTATTTTGAAACATTTGCACCGGTAGTCAAGATGTCGTCAATTCGCCTTCTACTAGCACTGGCAGTTGAGAAGAACCTGAGTGTTCATCATATTGATGTTACCACCGCTTTTCTAAATGGAGATCTGCGTGAAGAAATTTATATGGAACAGCCGCAATCTTTTGTTCAAGAGGGGAGTGAAGGCAAGGTTTGCAAATTGAAGAAAGCCATATATGGCTTGAAGCAAGCTGCCAGGTGTTGGAACCAAAAGATTCATGACCATATATTAAAGATGGGTTTCTCTAGGTCTAAATATGACCAGTGTGTCTACACAAAGATTCATAATGAAATTTTCACTGTAATAGCTCTGTACGTGGATGATTTTTATATATTTACAAATAGAGCTGAAGAAGCCAGGACGGTGAAACTTCAGATTGGCAGATCCTTCAAAATAAAGGATTTGGGTGAGGCAAGAGAATGTCTTGGAGTCCGGATTGAGTGGAAGAGTGCTAGTGAAATCCACTTGTCTCAAAAGAAATACATTTCAAAAATCTTAGCTAAATATGGAATGTCGGACTGCAAACAAGTTAGTACGCCAGTTGAAGTGAACCTTCGCCTGAAATCTGGTGAAAAGAACGACAATACCCGATATCAGGAAATTATCGGTTCACTAATGTACCTGGCATGTTGTACAAGACCTGATATATCGTATGCAGTTACGATGCTGAGTCAATTTAATAACTGCAACGATTCTACTCACATGGCGGCACTGAAACGTGTGCTTAGGTATTTAAAGGGGACAGCGGAACTAACGCTGTGTTACAAGAAATGTAATAAGCCTTTGGTTGCCTATGCAGATGCAGATTGGGGAAATGGGCCTGATGGGAAATCTTTCTCTGGATATACCCTTATTTTCGGTGGTGCTGCGGTGTCTTGGCAGTCCTTAAAACAGCGTTGTGTTGCGTTAAGTACTGCTGAAGCTGAGTACATCGCAATCTGTGAGGTCGCTAAGGAAGTGATATCAGTTAATGGATTATATTCTGAACTGACTGGCTATAACTCTACTGTTACTATTTTTAGTGATAGTCAAAGTGCCAGTAAGCTAGTTTATACTCCTGCTATTGGAAAACGTTCTAAACATATAAACATAAGATATCATTTCGTTAGAGAGTTAGCAGAGCAAAGGGTTATTTGTGTTGAATATTGTGAGACTACCCTTATGCCTGCTGATATGATGACTAAGGGAGTTGGTAAGCAGAAACATGTGTTCTGCGCAAAACATAGTGGATTAAGTGGGGGTGTTGAACCATGAAGGTTATAATGCACTATGTTCTAGGAGTAGAGTCTTCTTAGGTTGTTGCCTAGCAACTGTTATGTTTCTGTTCTGTCATCTTATATTTTCAGATGAGTTTAATTTTATATTCTTAAAATGTAAATTACTGGATTAAACCACTGTGTTACAATGATGTTCTATTTTCATTGAAAGCAAGCTCAGCCAACAGTATGTTTATGAATAACCTAGTAATATTTGTCGGCTAATGTGGTGCTGACTCGGCTTGCCTTTGCCTTAATTAAAATTAATATGGAATTATTTTACAGAATATTTATAATAAAAATAAGATTTTTCTATAAATACTGTAAGTAATGAATAACAGTACTTAGATAGATGTTTCGAATAAAAACCATGGCATTAATAAGAATAAGGAAAATTGATAGTATTTCTGACTAAACATGTAAAAAGCCGTGTTGTATGCAAAATTGAAGTTACCGACCGATATCCTCAAGTTTCGGCCCACTTTTCACGGCCTTCTTTTCGTCCTCCTTAGTTTTAATTTTACCATTCTGCGACTTCTTATTCTTTCCAACAACTTCCCATTGACCACTCGACATTATTAGAGATTCTAAACAGATTTTTATTGAATTCTTTGTAAATAAAGGGAAAGCATCAAAGTAATAGGTTACACGTCAAAACCAAACAAACACCAAAAAAAAAATAAGTGCCGCGATGGGAATCTGGAATAACTTTAGCATATACAAAACATCACTCTTTATTAAATGTGCTTGGAATAAAAACTATTCATGCTCTGAAACCCTAGTGTGTGGATGTTGGAATACACTAAAAAAAAAAACCACTTTGTGATTGGTCAAGAAACTCCACCTTGGACAAAACGTGGCAGGAATATCAGAAATGCATTTTTGTCACATTTTTGTAACACTGCAAAGTAGTACTTTTTTTCACGAATCGTTTTTTTTTGTATTTTGAGTAACGAAAGTGGATGTAATTAAAGAAGAAGAAGAAAAAGAATAAAACATGAAAGAAAACTTAGAATAACGCAATCATTCATTTTAAGATTACGGTTTTCTGTATCTGTGTAATGTAGTGCTGCATCCAAAGTGACTAAGTAAAAAATATTCAAAGTTGATTGTGGTAGTTATTCAAAACACTTCATTCTTTGATGTAAAAGTAGATTTTTTGAAAAAAGTCTGTGATTTTTTGTTTGATTTTTTTGTCAAAAATCTCTGCGATTAGTTGATATTTGGAGCACAGAACACATTACTCCTAGCGGAGCTGATTTGGAGTCGCACACTGAAACATACACAACGCGCATCACTATTCGTCAGTTTTTTTTTTCATTTGTGAAAATAGTTGACTTGATAATTTGCTGCTGAGTTGTTTTAGAAATTTATCAATAAATAGAGATACGTGCCCGTGTTGTGCTGATGAAATAAAACTGTGTGTTACAAAGAACAGTGGCTAGATAATGGAAACCAAATCGATATTAGAGGATGTGTGTAGCTCCTTGCGAGAACGGGTGTTTTTCGCTGCCAGGGATGGAATGTCTTTAACCCTTTACGCTTTATTATACGAGAAAAGCACAAATGAAATAGACGACCTATTAAATAACGTAAGTACTGATATGCACCTTTCATTCATGATGTATCATCAGAAGTTGTATCAGGACTAAGTTACATGTCATTTATTATTTCTGATGAGAATGATGATATTCTATTTTTATCGTACAAATTGACGGCGCGTTACCTTTTGCGCGTTACATACGTTCGGTGTGAGTTATTAATTAATTTTTTATGCGTCTCGGAATGCGATTTTGCGTCGTAATGCACATATCGTCTTCGTAACCTTGGTACCATTTGCTAGTTTCATTTCCGTGAGTCCGTGTGGTGGTTGTTGCGAAAGACAGCGGTGCTCGGGGTCGCTCGCTCGTCTATCTAATTTAAATCGTAATTAATACACATATTGCCTTGCCTTGGTTGTTATCATGATGATGTTGCAAAAATATGTTTACCTTATTTCAATCTGTTTGGGTAAATTCCTGGCACTATGTTATTTTGTTCAATCTAAACTTACTATATGAAAAGATTTGATTTTTTTACGTGTTTGTTTGTTACGCTTTCATGCAAACTACAGCATAATGGATTTGGATGATATTTGGCACATGTGTAGACCTTGAGCTGGAGAAGAGCATAGGCTGCTTTTCATCCTGGATCATAGACAAGGTTGCAGGCAACAGCTAGATCATATAAACTATGAATATTAGGTTCGGTTTTCATCAGTTTCATCAGCTTGTCATTGAATCAGCTGTGCTGGGCAACCACTACAGGGTTCAATGAATAAGTATTTTATAGTTGTCTTTATAAAAATGTAGAAGCTATATTTCTCTTGTAAAACCACCTTAAGACCAAATTCATCAAAGAAATGGTTAATTCAAAACATGGATCCAGATCCCATTATTATGAGTTTGGCATCAGTTTTAGATTTAGAAATCGAAATCGAAATTGTATCATGCGAAAGAACAATACTTCAGAAAACATTCTTCTAATCTGGTTTCAAGACTCACACACATTTACCCCCTTATTTAGAAACATTCTAAAGTTAACTAGTGATTAGCGTCTGTTTAACCATACATTTTTTAAGTTTAACCATCTATATGTATATATAACATAAATATGTTAGAATACACGCTACTTTGGCCTCCAAATTCCTAAATACTAATCCTAAACCAATAAATAAATTATAAAATGAAATATTATGCAGGTTAACTTGCTGTTTAAAACTTGTAGAGAGAAAATAAAGCTTACTTTTTATCTGCAAAATTTCTAGACAAAATACAGAAGTATGTTATGTAAACAAAAAACATGTCCCTTTGTTTTTTATACAAAGATGTGGGTGAACGACATGTTGATGAACTTGGGAATGCCACGTTTTGTGCGGACAACAAATAAACACATGTAGACATGTCCATAGGGTTTATTTTGGTAAAAACGTGAAATTGAACAACTTTATCCAAGGAACATGAGTCGAAATATGAAAAAAAAAAATCGACCTCCCATGCAAAATCAATAGTTAGCTGGTCGATTTTGTATGGGAGGTCCGATTTTTTTTTTCATATTTCGACCCATGTTCCTTGGAGAAAGTTGTTCAATTTAACGGGTACTATCACCCTGAAAAATTTGGACGGTGACTAAAAAATCAGCTCGTATCTCCATCGATATATTATTATGTGGATGGATTTTCAATTTTTTTTATATCTCAATTTTTTACCCTCGTTGTCTAACAAACCTTCAATCTTTAAAGGTTTATGACAGCTGAACTATGCTATTACATAGTGCTGGTTATAGTCAAATAGATTTAAATATAACGCAAGTATGTCATTATCATCATCTGCCCAGTCCTTTCCCACCTGTTGGGGTCGGCCTCCATTCAAACCGGTTGCAGCTGAATATCAGTATTTTACATGAAGCGACTGCCTTTCTGACCTCCAGAACCCAGTTACTGGGTAATACAATACTTCATGGTGAGACTGGTTGTCAGAATTTCACGCTTCTGATGACCCATAACAACCGTTAAAGATCCACAAATGACAGCCGGGACCAACAGCTTACCGTGCTTACCGAGGCATGGAGGGGTCTTGGTATGTAAAGATGGTAACCCATCCACTGAACAACCTCAGCAGGGGTAACTTAATCTGATTGATCGACCCGTGCTGCTGTTATTTTTGTTATTAGGGCCACTAGCCCTTTTTATATATCCAAGTATGTATTCAATTAAACAAAATTGATAGTTATGAAATTTAAGAAATCGTTAGGGTTCTGTGATAAGGGAACCTGTGATAACATTTTGGACCTTTAATTAAGATCCTCTGAGCTATTGAAATCTAAAATAGAAATATATATACCTATTATCTTGTTTTTCTGGGCTCAAATGCATTTAACAACTTACGGACCACTACCTGTGTGCCTAAATTCACAAAAAACCTTTCAGCGGTTTATCAATGACTAGCTTCTACCCACAGCTATACGATCGAGGTCAGAAATTATCCAATGGTTAAGCAATACTGGGATAAAAAATATCCTGTGGCCTAATCAGGGTCATGGTTTATTTGTGTGCCAAATTTCTTTCAATCATAACAGTCAGAGTTACTTTAGTTTAATTGCATTTCATCATCTGCCCTGACTTTTCCCAACTGTGTTTGGGTCGGCTTCCTATATAACCTCCAGGACACAGTTAATAGGTAACAGAACACCCCTTGGAAAGACTGGTTGTCAGGCTTTTCGGGCTTCTGGCTACCCGTAACAACTGTCAATGATTTAGGAATGACAGCTGGGACCAACGGCTTAATGTGCTTTCCGAGGCACATGGGGGCTCGGTATGTAAATATGGTCACAAATCGACGAATCGACTGTGATAAGCATAGCTTAACCTAATTGGTCAACCCGTGCTTCTGTTATTACTAAGCCATGAGCCTCCTGAGTAACTATTTCTACTTTCGTACGCAAAATACGCGCTTGAACGTGGAGTTATATACATCAGTCCGTAATACATAGTATGGATTAAGTAGATAGACTTCTAAATGCCTTCACCACCTTTCCTTAAGTTTAAAATTCTCTGTTCACAGGATGTATGCTGCGATGGAGTCAAATGCACGCCTTTGATAGCAGCAGCTCGACACGGCCGCGAAGGTGCAGTCAGGATCCTCGTAGAGAAGTTCAGACCACCGGTCAGACTTGAGACAGAAGGCACTGTTAAATTCGACGAGTATGTTATTGAAGGTAAGTAGTGCCAGACTGGTCTAAGCTTTATATTTCATTGAAATAAATGCAGTAGCATCATCATAATTGGCAGTCTTGTTCCACCCACTGTTGGATATATGACTTCTCTCTTGTGCCATGTCTCCCTGGTCTGTGCGTGTTTTCTCAGGGCATTCCTGCAATCTTTTAGGTCGGCCACCCGTCTCGTGGATGGTCTGCCAATACTCATCCATTCCATGAGAAAAATTCCGTGAAAGAAATCATGATTTCTAAAGTAAATAATAGATTAAAAAATCTTAAAAACACGCTTTTATGAAAATATTTTCTGCTTTATTAGTTTGGTTTTTAAAGCGTGTTTTTTACACTTTTTAGTCTACTATTTATTTTCTATTCTGTTCTGCTAACTACAAAAGCGTGTTTTTTTAACATTATGGAAACAATTTATAAGATAATTGAATTGTCATCGGTCCTCGATAAGTCTACAAAGTTTAAATGAAATCTGACCGTTTGAAGTGGGTCAAAATCAAGTCCAAAGGAGTCGGTTACAAACATGCTTACAAACATACAAGTGAAGCTAATATAAAGCGTGTAATAAATAAAAAGCGTGCGAGCGTCAGAATACAACACACACCACGCACACCATATTCTAGATTCAGAACCGACTTATTTGACCATAATCCCTGTCGTATGTCGAGTAATCCATTGCACTAACCCGCACTGGGTTCGCGTGGTGGATTACGGCCCGCTTCCTCTCAATGGGTGGAAGGCATGTGTCCCACCAGTTGGCACTTTATTTATCTACTAGGTTTTGCCAGCGGCTTCGCCCGCGCGGAACTTTCATCCCCTATTTAACTCCCTTAGGGGTTGAATTTTGAATAATCCTTCCTTATTCCTTGTCTACATTATAAAGGGAACCTCTGTGCAAAATTTCAGCTTTCTAGGTGCAAGGGTCTGGGCTGGGCTTTGATGAGTCAGTCAGGACTTTTCGTTTTATTTATATAGATTTAGGATCTCCATCAAAAGATACAGAATACATGACACATAAATAATGGGAAGACGTAGCGTTGAAATGCGTCCCATAAGTTGAACCGATGACTTTGTAAAGGCTGCAGGAATCCGCTGGATGCGGGAAGCACTGTGACAGAACCGGTCCAGTGGCTGACCTTGGGGGGGTAGTCTTTGTCCAGTAGTGGACGTCTTTCGACTGAAATTATGATGATGATGGGCAACATCAGAGATTAAGTTGGTGTACTCTTTCACGTACTTAGGTACCCCGTTAGCCAACAAAGTTAACAGTGGAATAAAATATAATAATAATAGTTTAAACAAAAGTGTTTCAATTTCTCTGTCATTTAAATGTTTGAGAAATTGAAACAATATTGGTACTTTACTTAAATTTAATCTTTGAAACATCAAAGACTCGCAGATGTGTAAATTATAGGCTGATTATGCTGTTCTATGCTTATGTGGGGTTTGCGGCTTCAAGATCGATCTCGTATGACGGCTGGAGCGATTACTACTCGCAGAAAATAGTTACATAATAAGTCCTATTGCTTTGTGTATGTGTAGGCATCCACTCAGATCGAACTGATGTAGATTCCTCCATGTTTGGTACTGGTAGCCTGGAGCCTACAGCTTCGGGGTTATTTCGAATAGTGATGTACCGACTAGTCGGGAAAGCCGACTAGTCGGCCTTATTTAATAATCCTCGAAAGAGCATAACGAGCAGTTCTCAAAACTCTGCTACATAAACCGTACCGTTTTCCTACTGAAGTCTTGTTCGCAGAAGCTTCCCTGCTGAGCGTAAGAAAATTGTACATACTGAACGTTGCAACCCTTGGTTCCCTCCTTTTCGAAGTGTTCGAAAAGGAGTAATTTAAGTAGTCTACAGGCCAAACGCAGATTCAGTGTTCCAACTCCCCCAGTAAAATCAGCATAGGCTCCAAGACTCCCAAAATTTCTGCACGTACACGTCTATAATGCGATGATCAAATTGTGCAAATAAGAAATTGCACTCGCATACAAATAAAAAACAGACTAACATCCTGGTTACTAAACTTTTCATATCATGAAGCAGCATCTTTATCTTCATCATCTTTCCGCCTAGCAGATGGTCGGTAAATAGCTCAATTGGGACCACTGTTCCAATTACACAAAATGAGGTGGAATCATGGTACCACCGCTGGAACAGCCTATTGGGCAGTAAGAAATGGAATTTATATAAGACCATTGAAGAATTAAACAAGGTACAAAAACATAAAGAATTGATGGTAGACAAATTAAATTCACAGTCTCAAGAAACCAAAAGAGGAAAGAAAAAGAAAAAACAATGGACTTAACCACATTTTTAGATGGTCTTGCATACTTGTGCTATTTAAAACAATAACTGAACTCATATTCTGTTTTTTTTTCTTAAATGTTTGATTTGGAATAAAGACTTTGTACGATGACTTTTGGAGGTTCGGTTATTCGAGATCGCATAGCTACACCGGCGTTAAGTTTTTCGTGGTAGCGTGCATTCGTTGTTAAGTGATTCGTGTTAGTAAACTTACGGATACGTGTTATTCGGTGTTATACTTTTCTAGGTAACTTAACACACTCTTAGTTTCAGTGCAATCTAGAATACGATAGGAAGGAATAGGAACCCTTCGTTTGGTCCATTACTTAATTGGACTTAGCTCCAGAAATGAAATACCTAAAGTAAAATTAATTAATACTTCTAACAAGAAAAGAAAAAACTATAGCAAACAATGGGCTATAAGTAGGTATGCCATTTTGAACATTGTCGATGTCACCCGAACTCAACCGAAAGCAATGATCGGCTTGGCCGACTAATCGGCCATTTTGTAGCCGACTAGTCGGCTAGTCGGCCAAAGTCATAGTCGGGATCTCTAATTTCGAACTCAAAAAGAAGCTCCTAATCATGATTCTATGTCATGTGCTGATTATACAGCATGATTGTAGTTTCTAGCTGAAGTAGTCTCACAGAGTCGAAAACAAACATAAACATTGACTAATTGTACTGTAACTGTAAACATATCATAATTAGTTACCAAATGTAATAGAATAAACATCGCTGCATTCAGATTATTTATTTATCACTTGGTAGCACCCTTTGTTTGTTATTCTATTTATTGGTATGATTAGTGTTTATGCACTTATCTGCGTATTGGATACCGTCGAAAGCACCTCAGAATCCGAAAGGTAAAACTTTTCGTCGCATATTATTATCGGCAACTGCCCACTCCATTGCGTTCCCAGAACACATAGGTACCTATTTAATTCGGTGCAACATAATTTTACGTCTTTGTCAAATGTTATTTCCCAAATAAAGCATCGGGCGCGTCATTCGGTGCACAGACACACAAAGCAGCGCCCTGCAATGGCCAACGTGCTCCTCCGTCGCACAGCACATTGACTCTCATTTTTTGTCTAAGTCGGGAACTCACGGTTTAAATATAGAAATGTGTGAAAGTTTACACACAAAGAAACTGAAAATCGTGTCTCGGATCGTTCTGGTACGTAGCTGGCCAACTTCCAAACCTCTTTGTTTCCCCGTATTTATGATTTACCAGCATTATAAAGGATTTGCACGTTTGGCATAGCGCGTGGTGACTGGATGCATTACCTACGTCGTAATAGTGATAAAGAACTAGAGCAGCTCTTGTTTATGGTATAAACTTTCTCAGAAGTTCTTAATCATATATTAATCTATGTACCTTCGTACCAAAACAAATGAATCAGGTTGTTGGTTTTTATCATGAGTTGTTAATGAAAAATTCAATGCGTGACATTGAAATGTATTTTTGTATGATATTATTAGCAATAGTGATGAATAAAACCCAGTCATCGTCGAACTGTGGGTGAAAGAAAACTGCCTAACCAATCTGGAATCTCTCTCGATGTTTCGACCTGTGGAAATTACAATCGTCAGGCTCATAAAGGAAATATGCCAAAACTGGCAACTTCCGACTTTCATATTCTATATTTGCGGATTGTATACAATTAGTAGACTGGACTCATTTTGAACGAGCACGGTAAATACCGGGTTTATAGGCAGCATCATCATTCCCTTGCCTTTTATTTCGGGTCGGCGCTACATGTTTTTTCTCCACACTTCTCTATTAGTCGTCATCTCAGTAGAATATCTGAAGATATAGAAAAGGAAAGAAAGCAGAAAGAAAAAACGTTTATTTGCGGTAAACATGACGCAAAAAGAAAAGGAACACAAAAAAATAAATAAGAAAAGCTTGAGGGAAACATGCGTCACATCCACGCAAAACGGCTATCACTCAGCATTATGCTGCGACCCTATGCAAGACAGAGCCCCAGCGCTGGTTTTCAGGGACAGCCGACGGCCGCCGCCGGCTATAAAACACCCTTTCTAACCATATCATCATTCACACAGTCCATCCATCGTTTCTTCGGTCTTTCTCTACTCTTATAGCCATCGAAATTCACACTCAAAGCTTTCCTCACGATGTTTTCCCCATTCCTCCGTTCACATGCCCGCAACCGATTGCCTCACAACTTTTCTATTACCGGCGCCACCTTCGAACTTCCTCTTATGTACTCATTTCTTATTCTATCCCTTTGAGTAACACCACACATCCCTCTTAGCATTTTCATGTCAGCTGCATGCAATTTCATGCATCCCTTTAAGGGCAGCATATATATAGCAAGATTTTTCCAGTACTAGGTTCTCCTTCACAGAACAAGGCGCTGAGTGTCTTCTTCCATACTTCAAGATGTATGGAAGAAGATAATGTGCCGTGTCGATCCCAAGTAAAACTATAGACTTGGGTGGACACAGGACTCTGTCCCGAGGTCTCCACAGCTGGCACATTTATGATGATTCAGTTTAATATCCATTTCGCTTCCTGTCAAAATAGTCTTCTAATTATCAGGAAATGTACCGAGGGCAATAAGAAACATACAAATGGTTGGAAGAAGCCGTTATACTATTAACGAGTTTTACGTAAGCGCATATGTAAATATTTATGGACATACATTTGGCTTGTGTTGTATGTAATTGTGTATTGCTAACGTCTTTATTCGATGCTAGTCATCTCGTATGGCTTTGTTCGTGTGCTCTTAAAAATCTTTTGTGAACTAATTGACGACAGGAATAAAAAATATAAATACTATTATTCACAATTTTCTTTGTATCGATACAAATGATAAAAGAATGGCTCATTTATCTATTTAGCCTGTAATTTCCCACTGCTGGGCAAAGGCCTCACCCTCTCCCTTTTTCTCATACACGTCTCGTCGGCCTCTGTGATTGCGGGCCAGTTTTCTATAGGAGATAAGTTCGTCCCTCCGTCTTTCTTTGTCTTGGTTTGCTGCGGTGTATCTGGTACTTGCAAGTTTGACTGCCCAGCGGGCTTAGCATGACGCTTTCTATTTCTACGAAGAATAGACAGTGCTTTTTCTATACAAAGTCACTTTTAGTTTCTCCATTTTTGACATCGCACCGTACCTACATATCCTACAATCTGTCATTTCGTCTTTTGTTTCTAACGATCTTTGTCTAGGTCCTAATAAATGTAGACTATTTCAGAAGAATATTTCTTCCCAAACTAAAATCACACTGACAACAAACTTTCTACTCGACGGCCACAAAGTATATACAATTATCAACAAAATCATGATTCGTTTAGAACGCATAACTGTGATAATAATTAATAGAAGAACATAGCTTTCTTCTCCTATTGTACATAATTTAATTAAAAGTCATGTCTATTCTTCCGTCGACAAATCGGTGCACGTGCTAAGCCTGTAGGGTATGCCAGCCCTAAATGCTGGCCATAAGCGATCCCCTAGGTAACGTCATAACGACCGGTCGATGTTAAGGCGTTTTTATAATCCATTGTTCCGTACTAATAGGTACTATAAATTCGACAGTAACTCTCTCTCTCTGTTAACTTTTCACGCCTTAACTGCTGAACGGATTTCGGTAAAATTTTGCACATAGGTAGACCATGTCTTGAGTACATAGGATTTTTTTATCCCGGAAGTCTGTCCCTACGGGATAATTTACGACCTCCACGTCAGCACTGCCGTGGACAAAATCTATTTTAAAATCAATCTTTTTCAGGAGCCACGGCGTTATGGTGCGCTGCAGGGGCTGGTCACCTCGGCATCGTGAAGCGCCTGGTCCGCGCCGGGGCCAATGTGAACCACGCCACAAAGACACTAAGTACGCCCCTCAGAGCCGCCTGCTTCGACGGCCGACTCGACATTGTCAAGTACTTGGTTAGACATGGCGCGGACATACACAAAGCCAACAAGTATAATAATACCTGTTTGATGATAGCGGCATATAAGGGACATTTAGATGTGGTAAGAGAAAAATGTTATATTTTTGGTATGTCTTTCAGGTCAAAGCAATGATGACTCGTAAATGATAAACTAGCGACAAAAAGGTATATGAACAGCGGCATTATCCTGTGCGAATATTATAATTAAAAGCGTTACAGTAGATGTCAGATCGGTTGCCGCACGCAGACCGCGCGCTCGCCACAGAGCCGATCTGACATCTTCCATAGATTTTCATATATTGCAACCGGTGTGAGAACGCATACGCCACGTTCACGCATTTTGTCTACGACCCGTACAGCTTTTATTACTCAGCCACATGCCCCCGCCATGAGCCATTCGACCACAAGTCTATTAAAAATTCTACCGTATAGTAGGGATTTATACTATTGACAGTTAAATTCGCTTACGTTTTAACAATGACATTTTACAGAATAGATGGGTAGGCCTTTAATAACCTTGTGTTCGAATGTCTTATGGCGGGGGCTTGTAGTTGAGCAATAGCCGCATGTGTTGACCGATCAGGTTAAACTGATTGATATACTAAGACCCCCCCCCCCCCCGTGCCTCGGAAAGCACGTTAAGCCGTTGCTCCCGGCTGTCAACCGTGGATCTTTGATAGTCGTTACGGGTTGTCAAGAGCCCGAAAGTCAGACAACCAGTCTTGCCAAGGGGCATCGTATTACCCAGTCACTGGGTTGTAGAGGTCAGACAGGCAGTCTCTCTATGTAAAATAGTGGTATTCAGCTGTATCCGGTTAGACTAAACTGACCACAACATAGACAAATGCTACACAGATATGTTGGAATGGCTCTTAAAGTACTCTGTGGTAGAGGTCTAATATGAGCTTTATGGTGTCTGACTTCTTCTTCTTAGTCAAAACACTCTTGTTAGAGTGGTCGTGGTTGCGCAGACGGTATACACGGAGAGATGTTCGGTGGGCCGTTGACTTCCCCGAGGATTGCCCTTTCAGCGACGTGCTTCCATTTCTGCCGGTTGGAGACGTTGCGAGTACACTGGACCATGGTGTACTCAGTAGCTGTCTTGATCAGGTCAGTCCAGCGAATTGGTGATCGGCTGCGTGATCTCTTGCCCTCCACCCGGCCCTGAACCACCAGTCTCTCCATGGAATTTTCACTACTAGTGATGTGACCAAAGAACTTTAATATTTGTAGTTGTAACAAAATTTAACATAACATCATCACGCCTTGTTTCCCCAAAGCGTTGAGCAGAGGTGTTCCTATAGAAAACCCACGTTTCGCCAGTTATGTTTAAGTCCCATGTAATAGGGGCGAGCCTATTGAGAGAAAATTCAGACTCCGGTTTGAATTCCAGATAGAAAAACCCAATAATACTTTGCCTGACCTGGGAATCGAACCTAGAACCTCCAGCTCAGCAGTAGCGCTTGCGATCTCTAGAAAAACGAGGCAGCTCAACATTAACAAAAAATTAAGTCAGATAAATCTATTTTATTATTGACGTGTTCATTAAATGTAAATTACACTACGTTTTATCATTGTGTATCACGGGTTATGTTCTTGGGTCATGTACTACGCACATATCTCTTACTTTTGCTTTGAGTTCAGAGTATTATCATTAGTATATCTATTTGTGGTAGGTATTTCTTTGCCAACGCGTAGTTCGATGGTATGGTGGAGAAGAATTACAGGTCGGGCAAAGTTTTGTTTTTGTGCCCAGTTAATGGCAAATGGCAATAGGTTCGCCCCCTCCTCTATTATATGGAGTTTATACATAACTGGCGAAATGTGGATGAACAGTCAACGTCAATAATATCGGGACAGACTGTTCAAAATGAATTATACAACTATGAAAATTAAACTTTATCTCAATTCGATAAAATTCTTGTCAGAATGACAGGTGTCGTGTACGGTCTTCATTCTGAAACATTCCTTGTGTCATTGACTTAATATTAAATTTTCATAGTTGTTTAGATAATTTTGAACAGTCTGTTCGTCCCGATATTTTAGACGCTGACTGTCTGTTCAACAGGTGCATCTCTGAGGGCAGAGTGGTGGTGGTGGCGGTGGTAAGGCGTGATGTTGTATTAAAATATAACATAAATACAAACGTAAATGAAAACTGTATTAAGAAACGTTTCTACGTTGCGTTTTTTTTTGGATATGAAGTAACAAAAACCTCGTTGTTTCCAGGTACAGTTTTTATTGGACAGTGGCGCCCAGGTGGACGAGCGCGCGCTGTGCGGCGCGACGGCGCTGCACTTCGCGGCCGAGTGCGGCCACGCCGCCGTCGTGTGCGCGCTCATCGACTACCACGCTAAGATACTCTATAATGAAAATGGTAAGTACACCTCATCGGGAATGGCCCCTGAGCGTCGGGAATCCCAGGCTGATTCCCGACCACCGTTGGCGCGGGCTTGCGGACGGCGAGTAATGGGTAGCTTGCTGTCCGGTAAGGACCAAGCCCGGGTCGACGGCGCGTTGTGTTCCACGCGCGCCTCTAAGAGATGTCAGCATCAACTGATGGGGCCCGCAAGGGCCGATGCCTACCAGGGGTGCGGGTTGTTCGAAAGAGATACCGTGGCCCCTGACACACAGGCAACTGACGGAACACGGGTGGGTTTTAGTCAGTAAAAGTCTGACACGCCCTCCTGCTCCACTCAGAGCGGGAGAAGTTATTTGATGATTTCCCACAAAAAAAAATCGCGAATGGCGGGCGTTTTGAAGGATTTTCAGCCAGTTTGAATAAATGCTCATGTTCAATTTTTCATGGGGTCTGCGCAACACGTTTTCTTCTTCCGTGCCCCCCTATCAATCGTCACGCTATCATTCACTCCCTTTTTTATATCGAAACCACAATCCATCTTATCTTCTGTTGGGCTAAACAGTTAATATTAAAACAATAACAAAACCATGGTCAGCAAGACGACCAGTACAAGTACCACCCGTTCATGAGCATAACGCAAAGATCAGCCACTACCCTCCTCGCCATATTTGTGGGAAGCCCGACGCTACCGCAAGCGGTGACATCTAAGGGAGCATGACGAACTTGCTGCCGGTTGTTCATGCAAGAATAATAATAATTATGATCAATTGTCGAGGTCGCTAGCTAACTACATGTTGCAATACAACTCATTATAAAATCATTGGATGGAGGATGGAGGGTGTACTAATAAACACCATCGCCTTCCCCCATTCTGGAATAATAGCGTGATTTTGGTGTAAATGTGTATATCCAATCTTTTCTAGGTATGACGCCCTTACAATGCGCGGCCGAGCGAGCGCGAGCTTCCGTCGTCGAGATGTTGGCGTCGCGACCCGAGGTGTCCCGAACGTCGGCAATCGAGGCCTACGAGCTGCTTGGAGCTTCCTTCGCGAATGACAAGGAGTACTACTGCCTCAGGGTATGTGTGTTTTTGAGAAAACTATTAATAATGTGCCTTGTGGCCGATTCCTCCCAAAAATATGAATATTTCAGTAAAATTGTTGAAATTAACAATCAATCAATCGAGCCCATCGCAGTCCACTGCTGGACATAGGCCTCTCCCAGGCTGCGCCACAACACCCTGTCCTCCGCCTTCCGCATCCAGTCTGTCTCAGCCACTTTCCTTAGGACTTCGGTACATCTAGCTGGGGGGCGGCCCACACTACGCATGCCGATACGCGGTCTCCACTCCAGGGCTTATCTGCTCTTCTGCCACTTCAGTTTGTTTACTCTGCAAGCTATGTCGCTAACTCCGGTTCTTTTCATTTCTGATTTCATCCTTCAAAGAGACTCGGAGCATAGCCCTCTCCATAGGGCGCTGAGCGATCTTAAATTTGTGGACCAGCCCAACTGTCAGTGTTCACGTTTCGGCACCGTATGTCATTACATTATAGCCTTCCCAAAATAAAATAAAACAAAATAAAAAAATTAACAATAACAAAACGATATTTTTTTTTACAATGCAAATAAGTGTTTGTTCCCAAAACGGGGTATTCTGTTATGGCAAAGTTTACAGTGTTGCCCCCACACAAACTTCTTTTATTAGTTTTGTAGGAATATTCTAATACTAGCTGCTGCCCGCGGCTACGCCCGCGTCATTTTCATACAAACTTCCACCACCAATTTCACCCCTTTACGGGGGGGAGTTTCCTAAAATCCTTTCTTACCTGACGACTCCTACTCATAATTTACCACTGTGCTAAGTTTCATCTTCGTAGGTTCAGTAGTTTTTGAGATTTCGTGTTTAATCAGTGATTGAATGAATGACCTTTCGCATTTAAATATTATTCTAATATTCGGTAGTACACACGGCTACACATCAAGCTATACATTATTGGAAATGTATAGCTTGATGTTTAGCCGGGTGTACATATTATTTACAATTTGAAACTTTCGTCAGAAGTAGTGACATGTCGAGGACTTATTTGAGTTGAGTGTCATGTTCGCCGATCGATGGCTTTATTTTTCCAAAAAAAAAAACTAAAAATAAGAATACTTCTGTATCCCCCAAAGATATAGGCAGAGTTGTACCTATAGTAGACCCATTTTTCACCAGTGAGGTTTAACCGGTTGAATGCCGTAATTGAAACAATTAAAAAGCCATTGCGTCTCGCCTGGATCCACGTTAAATACATACAAAGGGTTAAGTCCCATGTGATAGGGGGCGAGCCTATTGTCATCATCCGGGCACAAATCCATTCTCCTGTCTACTACTAAGAAATTCTGTATGGAAAACTCAATAACACTGCCCGGCCCAGGTATCGAACTCAGGCTCAGCTATAGCGCTCGCAACCACTCGTCACTAGTCTCACTAGTCATATAAATGAATCTAAAATCATTTGCAAAATTAATTTTATTATTGGCCTATAGCTCACTATTATTAATTATGCTATTTTGTTCCTGACAACTAGCCTGCTGTCCTATATTGTATGATAAATTGTTTAAATTGACTTAGAGCTGATTTTTACCTTGAAGACGTTGAGGAATATATATTACGGTTTGACAGCTATTGTATAGAAAATATATCAAACTGTCAGATTTATTCTTCAGATTATGTGACTATTGAAAAATGAGCCTTTAAACTGCCAGGTAACTCTATAACTTTGAAACTGACTATCCAACTAATTATATAAATGTTAAAGTTTGTATGTTTTAGATGTTAAGATGTTTGTCTCTCAATCACACAAAAACGGCTGTATGGATTTGGATGAAAATTGGCAAAAATATAGTTTGTAACCTGAATAAAAACATAGGATACTTTTTATCCCGATAGTGTGTTCCTGTGGGATAATTTTCGAGCTAGTTAAATAATGGTGGTCGTAACCCACAGATGGCGTACCAGTACTTACACAGAGCGATGACGATGCGGTACGACACTCGCTACGGCGTCATATTGAAGAAACCTGTCGATCCTATACCGGCGTACGATAACTGGAAAGAAAGCACTACGATAGAGGTAAGATAACAACACCACGCAAGTATTCCGCGAAGGGTTCCCGTAGGGTAGGCAGAGGGGCACCTATGGGAGACCCACTTTTCGCCAGTTATGTTTAAGTACCATGCAATAGGTGGCGCCCCTATTGCTATCAACCGGGCACAGATCCAGTCTCCGGGCTGCTGCTGAGAAATTCCAGATAGAAAATCCCAATCCGGGAATCGAACCTCACACTTAGCAGGAGCGCTTGCGACCACTAGATCTACGTGGATTATGTATAGAATATATATTTTTTAATTAATATTTCAATTATTTATTTTTTAATAATAATTATTGTTATATTTATTTGGTGAGTGGTGGTCCAGTGGTAAAAGCCGCGACTTACGAGTTTGTGTAAATTATTTCATCATCACTGCTCTCAAAACGGTGAAGGAAAACATCGTGAGGAAACCGGCATGTACTAGAACCAAAAATTCGAAGATGTGTAACGTCTACCAACCCGCAACGGGCCCGCGTGGTGGATTACGGCATTCTCTCTCACAGAGAGGAGGCCTGTGTCCCAGCAGTGGGAACAGTATAGGCTGATTATGTATATTTATTTTTAATAATTTTTTTCAGGAAGTGGAACAACTAGCCGGCAACGCACATGCCCTTCACATGGAAGGCCTGGCGGTGCGCGAGAGATTGCTCGGGTCTCGCTGCCCAGACCTGCCGCACCCCATCGTGTTCCGAGGCGCCGTGTTCGCGGACGAGGCGCGCTTCGACCGCTGCCTCGCGCTGTGGAGGCACGCGCTGGCGCTGCGGCAATACAACGAGGTGACGTCACATTATGTTATACACTGCCGCACCCCATCATGTTCGCGGACGAGGCGCGCTTCGACCGCTGCCTCGCGCTGTGGAGGCACGCGCTGGCGCTGCGGCAATACAACGAGGTGACGTCACATTATGTTATACACTGCCGCACCCCATCATGTTCGCGGACGAGGCGCGCTTCGACCGCTGCCTCGCGCTGTGGAGGCACGCGCTGGCGCTGCGGCAATACAACGAGGTGACGTCACATTATGCTATACACTGCCGCACCCCATCATGTTCGCGGACGAGGCGCGCTTCGACCGCTGCCTCGCGCTGTGGAGGCACGCGCTGGCGCTGCGGCAATACAACGAGGTGACGTCACATTATGCTATACACTGCCGCACCCCATCATGTTCGCGGACGAGGCGCGCTTCGACCGCTGCCTCGCGCTGTGGAGGCACGCGCTGGCGCTGCGGCAATACAACGAGGTGACGTCACATTATGCTATACACTGCCGCACCCCATCATGTTCGCGGACGAGGCGCGCTTCGACCGCTGCCTCGCGCTGTGGAGGCACGCGCTGGCGCTGCGGCAATACAACGAGGTGACGTCACATTATGCTATACACTGCCGCACCCCATCATGTTCGCGGACGAGGCGCGCTTCGACCGCTGCCTCGCGCTGTGGAGGCACGCGCTGGCGCTGCGGCAATACAACGAGGTGACGTCACATTATGCTATACACTGCCGCACCCCATCATGTTCGCGGACGAGGCGCGCTTCGACCGCTGCCTCGCGCTGTGGAGGCACGCGCTGGCGCTGCGGCAATACAACGAGGTGACGTCACATTATGCTATACACTGCCGCACCCCATCATGTTCGCGGACGAGGCGCGCTTCGACCGCTGCCTCGCGCTGTGGAGGCACGCGCTGGCGCTGCGGCAATACAACGAGGTGACGTCACATTATGCTATACACTGCCGCACCCCATCATGTTCGCGGACGAGGCGCGCTTCGACCGCTGCCTCGCGCTGTGGAGGCACGCGCTGGCGCTGCGGCAATACAACGAGGTGACGTCACATTATGCTATACACTGCCGCACCCCATCATGTTCGCGGACGAGGCGCGCTTCGACCGCTGCCTCGCGCTGTGGAGGCACGCGCTGGCGCTGCGGCAATACAACGAGGTGACGTCACATTATGCTATACACTGCCGCACCCCATCATGTTCGCGGACGAGGCGCGCTTCGACCGCTGCCTCGCGCTGTGGAGGCACGCGCTGGCGCTGCGGCAATACAACGAGGTGACGTCACATTATGCTATACACTGCCGCACCCCATCATGTTCGCGGACGAGGCGCGCTTCGACCGCTGCCTCGCGCTGTGGAGGCACGCGCTGGCGCTGCGGCAATACAACGAGGTGACGTCACATTATGCTATACACTGCCGCACCCCATCATGTTCGCGGACGAGGCGCGCTTCGACCGCTGCCTCGCGCTGTGGAGGCACGCGCTGGCGCTGCGGCAATACAACGAGGTGACGTCACATTATGTTATACACTGCCGCACCCCATCATGTTCGCGGACGAAGCTCTTCGTTCGGTGATATAAAATATATCCCAAAAGTATTCTAAACAGGGTTTGTTTACACTCATCAGATGCATTTGGAACAGAACTTTTAAAATCGAATATTTTTCGTTTCAGGTTTCAGTAACAAAGGACCTGCTCAGATTTGCTCAAGTGTTCTCGCAAATGATTCACATAGGAATTCAATTACATCTCGCTCAGGTAAATATTATAAATTTTGACTTAACTTTATAATTATTGTTTCATTATACAGTCAGTATCGATATCAAGAAAATATGAACCTTATCGTCAATGTTTTAAAGTGCAAACGAAGTCTTCGGGCACGACTTCGTTTGCTCGCAGCCGTTTGATCTGAATCATGTTGCCCAGTATTACAGAAACATGTTGGTCAACAGTTTTATAATACTTGTCACTTTATGCACAAACTACGTTATCAATATGTTTTCAAAGTAAACTTTTGACTGAACGTTGATAAAAAAAGTCCTAAATAAACAGTTGCATTGGAATTTGAACTTTGTCATGTAGGATAGCGTTCGTATTCTCAAAACATGATAATCATCCGAAATGCTGAATTTATAAATATTATTTTCTTTTTATACAGGTGTGTTTCGTGCTCGAAGCGTGTGCCAAAGAGCTCCGAAGAGGCAAGACGCGGTTGGAGAAGCCTCAAGCGAACCATGACCCGGAATCCCTAGTAGTATGTAGCTACTCTGTAAGAATTGTCATTTTGCTTCTCATGTCACATGTCGGTGTAGAAATATAGCGCTACAAGGTTATTTTAGCGGACCTGACGCCAGCATCTTATTTTTTGAATACATTGTAAGTGACATTTCACAAAACAATTGCACCAATGTTTGTCAATGTCATTGGGCGCCAAAATATCCTTGTAGCAGTGTACGTACGGTTGACTTACAAAAACCTTAACCATACTTAGAAACTTCTCATGTTTTATTATAGGTATTACGCAAATGGTGGTGGAATTGTTACTGTCGAATCAGAATGGTCTCGCGATCGTTCTGCACCCTAAATGCGTAACACACTTTCACTTTCTTCAATCAATTTTGAAGGATATTACTAATCCATTGCTTCATATGATCCGGAAATTTGTCTGCTCAGTAACGTAATTAACGCAAAGTATGTTGTTGAACTGTCGAAATTAAAGCCATTTGTTACTGATAGTGTGTTACACAATTACCCCGCTAGATTAATATTTAACTTACAATCCACAATAATGGCTATTTATTGTCAATTAGCGAGTATTCTCTTTTTTAGTACGAAAATAAAGAGATGGAGTTATAAATGACGTACAGCGTAATCCTTTCGCCTTGGCGTGCGTAGTTAGAAGTTCTTACTATGAAAATAGGTGTAAAAGGGTATTTGATAGGTTTTTTTTAAATTACATTTCTCGAAACGTAGAAAAAAGGTCACAATAAAAATAAATTGTTTTATTAACTCAAATATCGGAGATCCTAGCGTGTTAGAGTCTGCCAGACAGACAGGACTACTCCGATTTGACGTCACAAAACAGGAGTGAGGAACACCACAGTAACTTCGCGCCATTTAGCACAAATGCCGTTTTGCGTGATAAGCATAGAATATTTTTTTCCATAGCGTGGAACTTCGCCATTTCTCCATTAGTTTTTTTTTCCACAACTCGTCTTTATCAGTAACATCTTTATAATAAGTATTCGTTTATGTTTATTTTTATAGTAGCCTACTGTGCATCTCAAAGGTGGGGTACTGTTATTTCAATCAATCAAGTCAGCCTGTCCCAGTCCACTGCTGGACATAGGCCACTCCCAGGCTGCCTCGCCACACTTGTCCTTCGCCTTCCACCTCCAGTCTGTTCAAGCCACTTTTTTAAGGTCGTGCTGTAACTTAACGGTTGGGTACAGTATTCAGTAACTTAACGGTTTGGTCTTGTTACTTAACGGTTGGATACTGTAACTTAACGGTTGGGTACTGTAACTTAACGGTTCGGTCGTGTAACTTAACAGTTGGGTACTGTAACTTAACGGTTGGGTACTGTAACTTAACGGTTTGGTCATGTAACTTAACGGTTGGGTACTGTAACTTAACGGTTAAATACTGTAACTTTAAGTCATCGGTCGGGCAATATATTCACTCACAATCCACAATCATGGCTATCTGTTCCGTGTAACGTAGCGAGTAGTGACGCGTAGAGTTTGGTGCGCACGTTCATGTTGCAGGACGAATACGAGGGCAACGTGCGGACGGCGCTGTACCTCGTCGCCGTGGCCGCACGACTGCTCGAGAATACGGGGAATAGTGAGGTCAGTATTATTGTATGCCAGCGTCTGTGTTCCCTTCCACGTATAACCCGCCAGCCTTCAAAGCTAGAGTGAACAGGCAATTTCTGGGCTTGTTCGTTCCATCGTAGACCTTATCCATCGTTCGCCACCAGGCGAGATCGAGGTCAAGAGCCGTCCCATTATGCAATAACAAAATAAATAAATAGATATTTGATTGTCAAGATTCAGCAGTTAATTTAATTTGACCTTTTATAATTATTAAGAGCAGTGGTAGCGTAATTGTACCGGCCCTGATTAACGTCGCGTAGGTCGCGCGTCAAAACGGTGAATGAAAACATCGTGAGGAAACCGGAAAATTTTTGTAAACGCACCCACAATATAGGAGAAACTCCTAGTGTGGGGCAATTTTTTTTTTTTTTAAAGAAAATGATCTTCAAAAATCTGTGTAAAAAAAAACTGTTTATTTTGTGTAACTTTCACAGAAGTTATGGGTATATGTACAGAATATAAAACAAAAAAAAAACTGATTTTCTCAACTCATACAAGTACTTGACAAAATAAAAATCACACACGCAAAAAAATTAATTGTCGTGTTTGGATATCGATACACATTACGTCCGGGTTTTTTCGTTAGATAATTTAATTCGATCCTGTATAACAAAAGTGAGCAATAAGGCAAGTTTTAAATTAAGTAGATCTTATAAGACACTTTTACACGTCAATATTTTCTTGGTCAATATTTTAAAAACTGGACGGCGCCGGCATGTCCTAGCTGACTGTTCCCTGAGAAGAAAAGCCGAGACAAACTCAGAGGTCATGGTCTCTTTTAAAGTCCTAACATTATATTATTTGAAGAAAGCCATTGCAGCTTTGAGCTGACCTGTCCCAAGAGACGGCATGTATGTATCAGTCACGGTGTAGCTCAACCCTAATTTAGGGAGCTCAACGATCCGTCACAAGTCGCTACCAGATCTGTAGGACACTTGCGTAAAAAAAATAGAGATTACAAAGACGGGGAAATTCTGTATGAAAGTTTGTCATACAAAAAGACTTGGGTTAGTAAATTGAGTTTGCATATTTTTTTTTTTACAGGAATCGATAAGTTTAGTTCGGCGAGCGATCTTTGAACTTCGGAACGTGCGTTTACGCAGTGGACAGACACTGCTACACCTCGCGGCAGACAGACGGACGCCTGTCGACGACTTCCATACCAGTGATGTGTGCCAGTGAGTATATTGTACAGTCAGCAAAAGAGATAAGTAAGGTTGTCGGATATGGTTGAAACTTTTTAAGAAACCGATGGATATTTTCAAATGAAATTTAATTTGGTAAATGAACTATTTGTTTTCAGAATAATGGCATTAAATTTTATTCGAAAATATCCATTGGTTTCTAAGAAAACTTCAATTACATTGGACGACCTGGTCACTTACCGCATTTGGTGACCGCAAATTCTTTTTTTTTTTTAATTATTAAATAGGAACAACAAACAGCTACATTATGGAATGTTACAAAAATAAAACATAAGTTACTTAAATAATAATATAGCCCACAGCGCTGTTCACAGATTACCATTAATAAATAAAACTTTAAATTCACTAGGAGGTGAACTGTACATGCATGACAGTTACACTAAACAGTATAAAAAGAATATGGAAAAAAGTATTAAACAAAAAAGAAACATAAAAAAAAAAACTATCTACTATCTTATTATTATTGCTAATACTCCATCCAAAGATGTTATTAACTTGTACACATTACAGATTAAGAAAATTGGTTCTGGTTCGCGATAACAATGTTCTTTTCAGGCGTTTTGCCCCCTCTATGTTGCGGTATGATTGCTCTCGTAAAATAGACGTTAATTTAGATTTTGTAAAAAAAAAGGTCCGCTGTCAAGCGCAATATTTTGTCTTTGGACTTTACCATAATATGTTAGATTTCGTGATGGCTTACATAATCTAACATGTGAATGTGTGATCTGCTAAAGTGTCCCAAATTTTCGATTTCCTGCACATTTGACGATCTGTGGGCCTAGTGCCAATCGGAGAAAAGAACGCGCTCGATGCGTTAGGTTGAGATAGTTAAATGAAACTCACTCTAGGGCCTCTGAACAAGGCCGCTGACATCGTAGTAAATATGGCCCTTAAGGTATAAGAAACAGATATACATTCGGTCTTGGTTTCAGGTTCCCATGCAGCAGAACGACGCGGTTGCTACTAGAGTGTGGCGTGGAAGTCGACGCGTCCGACGACACCAGACGGACCGCTCTGCACGTCGCTCTCATATCACACCGCATTACGCGCATACCTGGTCAGTACACATTTATCCTACTTCGTACTAATATTATACACGTGAAAGTTTGTGATATGTTTGGATAATTAGATGTTTGGATGTTTGTTATTCAATGGCTGAAAGAATTTGGCACACCGATAGTTTCTAACCTGGAATAACACATAGGATTTTTAAACCGATAGTACGTTCCCGTGGGATAATTTTAGACTTTTACGCGGGCGAAGCCGCTTGCAAAAGCTAGTGAGTTATACAGGGTGATTGGAAGATGGGTGCAAAGCTTTAAGGTGAAGATAGTATAGACAATTTAGAACCATTTAAGCCATGGTTGTCTTAGACGAAGTCTTACCAATTTTTTTTTTTTTAGTAAGTTTTAAAAGACGTATTGTACAAATTTTTTATTTTTTCTGAGCTTTAAATGTCTGTAAAAAAAATGTCTAATGACACAGAAGCCTAAAACATGTTTTGCTTGATTGCTTACACATTACTTTAATTAAATAAATGAAAAATGAATTCATTTATCATTCAATTTGGCCATAATTATGCAATTTACATTAAATTTTGAGAATTTCCGAAAAAAACTTAAAAATTTGGTTAAAAATATTTGGTAAGACTTCGTCTAAGACAACCATGGCTTAAATGGTTCTAAATTGTCTGTACTATCTTCGCCTTAAAGCTTTGCACCCATCTTCCAATCACCCTGTATATTGTTACTAACACCTATGGATTTTTATCCGAAATAAATTTAATTGATTTGATATGATTTGATAGTTGGGAAAAGTCTAGGCAGTTGATAATGTGTGTGTAATCTAAGGAAAGTGATTTTTCATACAAATTGTTTTACTGCTTTTCACCTTGTTTTGATTTTTGAATAATTGTTTAATATTTCCATTATTTTACTACTTAATTATTTCATTTAATAAATTTAGTTAATCAAAACAAGCAATAACACCAACTTCCCTTAAAAACAGACCATCAAGGGAAAGGAAAGGAAATTTCGGTAGACCGCAAATTTCTCAAACTGCGAGACTATGATAAAAACTAACGGAGAAATAAACAAAAACAAAAAAATGTCCCTCACATTCACACACTAATTAAAATAATAAGTGATTTATATGTACGAGTATTTAATGAAATAAAGGATAAAAATTTATATAATATTTTGCAAAGTAAAGTCAATAGCATCTGCCAGGGGTGCGGGTTGTTCGAAAGAGATACCGCGGCCTCTGGCACACAGGCAACTGAGGAAACACGGGTGGGTTTTAGTCAGTAAAAGTCTGACACTCTCTCCTGTTCCACCCAGGGCGGGAGAAGTTATTTGATGATTTCCCACCCAGAAAAAAAAAGGAAATAGCATTTGATCACACGTTTCTCATACACACTGTATAATTTGTAATCTGACCAGTGGTAAGAGCAGGGAGGTACCCAATGAGATGTGCTGATGTTGAAAGAAGACGTCAGTTTATTGACATAAGGCCGTTTACAGACGAACGGGAACAGTGGAGCGAGTCTCTATGCGCCGTGGTTTGCGAGTTGATCGTGAGTGGCGCGCATGTGGATGCTATGGATGCGGATGGCATCACGCCCCTGGTTGCATCTATTGGTGGTGAGTTTTAAAACATTTTCCATTTTTTTTTGTAATCCAATTTAGTTTGAAAACAAATTTGGTTACATTAGTATGTGCCATATTTTTTTTTGTCATTATAAAATCAACTTAATCAACGCAGAAATAGAGTTCATCATTATATCTCATCAATTAAAAATAAGGATATGAACAAGCTTTAGTCAGTGTAGATTATACTGACTAAGGTTTGTTGATGTCCTTGTTGAAGCGTGGGTAGCAGTCTAGTTAAACGTAACGCAATGACAATCCAGGTGAATGTCTTCAGTTGTATTACTGTACGGAGCGGTTTTGTAAAACGGCTTGTTGTTGTGTAAAACTGCAGATTCGAAAATCCATCTGCAACATACACTTACACATATTATAAGTGATTGTGACTATACACCCAACACACAATTGAATTATCAAAATTACCCATGCTACTACACGCTAACTGCTCCCATGAAAGTGCAGTTGACTGAGACAAGAAAGCTATAAACCCACGGACGATTTTTATCGCGCACTGAGTTTAGAAGACATTGCTTAGCGCTGACAGTTGAAAACCTAACAGTATGTTTTTTGACGCGCTGGAAAGCACTGTTGGATTCAGAATTCTCGGCTGAACACTAAGAGTGGAAAATTCAGTGCGTTGTAAAAATCGTCGCGATAAGGAGTCGGGCGTGCCCCTGAGCTAAGCACGAGTTCCCCCGCCAGGCCCAGCCGAGAGCGTGGTGCGCGCGGCGCTGCGCCCGCGCCTGTCGTGCTTGGCGGCCGGCGCGCTGGCCGGCGCCGGCGCGCGCTACCGGCCCGAGCACGTGCCGCGCGACCTGCACGCCTTCCTCACCATGCACGGCGTGCGGGCCATGCACTAGCGTGGTGCGCGCGGCGCTGCGCCCGCGCCTGTCGTGCTTGGCGGCCGGCGCGCTGGCCGGCGCCGGCGCGCGCTACCGGCCCGAGCACGTGCCGCGCGACCTGCACGCCTTCCTCACCATGCACGGCGTGCGGGCCATGCACTAGCGTGGTGCGCGCGGCGCTGCGCCCGCGCCTGTCGTGCTTGGCGGCCGGCGCGCTGGCCGGCGCCGGCGCGCGCTACCGGCCCGAGCACGTGCCGCGCGACCTGCACGCCTTCCTCACCATGCACGGCGTGCGGGCCATGCACTAGCGTGGTGCGCGCGGCGCTGCGCCCGCGCCTGTCGTGCTTGGCGGCCGGCGCGCTGGCCGGCGCCGGCGCGCGCTACCGGCCCGAGCACGTGCCGCGCGACCTGCACGCCTTCCTCACCATGCACGGCGTGCGGGCCATGCACTAGCGCCCACCGGGGACCTGCGGTACTGCAAGCCTGATCAACGTTCTTATGTATAGTCGGGGAAATTCATTTCCATAAAACTATCAAAGAAGGATTCGTCGCATAAAGTTGGAAGACAATTTCAATTAATTTTCCTGACTGCGCGCATATCTGCATCTACTGAAATGGATACGGTACGCGCAATACCTACATTAAAACAAGCGTTGACCGCGGTACGTACAAAGTCCTTTTACACTGTGACATTGAGATTGACAAGTTGGTTGCTTTAACTACAGATGAAATTGATTAAGCTTTCAGTATACGAGGTAAGTCTCACGCAGCATAAGTCCTAGGACGTCAAAATACAACGAAGAAACTATAGAGTCCACTATTTACACAATACTTTTATTCCCACCACTGTTTCATATAAAATAATAACTGTCCTAGAACTTAATCTGTGTGAAACGGCCAAAAGACTTCGTAAATCCACACACGTGTCACACATGTGTGACGTCACACCCACAAAAACAATGAACAACTCTTTGACTATAACCCGTCGCGAAGTCCCTTAGGGTGAGCGCGGACCTGGCGAAGTACGAGTTCCACTTCAAGCAAATATCAACCTTGCTGTAGTTGAATTTAAGTTATATGTTTTTCAAACTTCCATCGAGCGGGGAGCTCATCAACACGGACACATGAGCCTGTCTCAGGTTATCTATTTTCGATTTTATTTGAATAAACGCAGTGCTAATATTTGTTTGGCACTAAATACCAGAGCCAGGTTCGCGCCGACCCTTACTCGGGACTCGGGTTCGTCTTAAGTACTGATGACAGTTGTTTAATTTTATCACTATCGCCTGAAATTCATGCCAGCATGAAACTACCATAATGTTATATCTACGTAGAACGTGCTACAATTATATCGTAATTTATTTTATAGACCCTGTAATAAAACCGATATTACTACATACTTGAATTATTGCTATCAGCTAAAATTAAAATTAAAAAACGTAGCTGTTTATCTCTTCCTATTTTTTTTACTATACTATGCTACATGCCAAATCTAAAACAATTAAAACTAAGATTTTCCCATCTGTAAATACTATCTCCCAAAAATATAAGGTACTCTATACTTGCTGACTTTCTAGAAAAAATATCTTTCTAGAAAGTCCGCCAGGATATAATGTAAACATGCCGTCATAGAAAGATTTGTTCAATATCGTGAACTACACATGACTAGATACTGTACAGGCTTTGTTAGAAACCGAACAGCAAACTTTAATATTTTTGGCCAAAAGTACTGTCTATATTGTATAACTATCCTATAAAACACTTCAAAAATTACACTTCCATTTACCCTGAGCAAAAAACGAAACTCAAAATGTTAATTAAAAGTATGTAGTTCATATACACAGGGCTTTAATGTGTTCAGACGATATTGTCCAAAGCGTGGCTCAAACTCTAGAATAGTGAACAAAAACGTTTTAATGAAATAAAATCGATTAAAATAATCGACTAATAATGATCCGTCATTATAATCGAATCGTAGGGGACGACGTATTGTGATAATATAATAGAATATTAGCTTTAAGAATAAAAGGAACATTGCTAGTAAATGCCTTGTTGAGGCAGAGTATATTGGCCTGTCATCTTGTCTATGATGTTAGAGAGAGACAGATTTATAAACGACGCGTTTATTTACAGACTTTGTTATATAGTTATTTTGTTAATATGAACGCACATAGACGAGTTAAATTAACGAGAGAAGTTTTTTGTAAATAGTTTTGACTGATTGTTAACATACTGCTGAGTTATCAAATCGGCTGAACATACACATAAATTGGCGGTAAAGTTCCTTCTTTTTTATATTTATCATTTATGTTTCTAGTTTTCTTTGTAAATACAATTGTTTCGAGGAATTTTATTTTTATAAAAACTAAATATATCGCAATAAAAAAAGTATTTATTATATTTTTCGCCATTATCAACAGACCCGCTGAATTAACCACCACTGTATATCAAAGATTGCTTTTAAAAGTTAAAGGCAAAGCCATTATTAATTTTACCCGATTAAAGTTAAAATCAACCGGTCAAAGTGATTGGTGTTTTGACGCCTTACGCACAAATTATCACTTGGTATATCATGGCCTATATTATAGGACAATTCGTTAGACTTGTAATGTTCCTTAATGTATGAAAAGTAGTTTGACGGTATAGGTCATTGTATAGTGGTTGATTTTAAAGTAAATTCTAGTCAAAAATATACTTGTTAGCATTTCTGTAACATTGAATAGAAAATTATACTAAACGCCAACAATCGTGCCAGCCGCGGTTATAGACGAGTGAGCAAGACTATACGTACTACAAAATCACCGACATACTCGCACGTTTGAAGATCGCGACTGCCACGACTCTTGAAGCTAACTATAATGTAGCTACAAAAATGTTGATGTCTAAATAAAATGAAACTGATTAAAAATTAAACGGTTGGAGTAGCATTTTTAGGCGAACATTCTTAAAAATGTTCCAGTTTTGACATTAAAATGTGACAATTGAAAATAGGTGTTTAGTTTTCATTGCGTTTTTATATTGCTTGCTTAACAAACAATCAATGAGCATATCTTAGAAGTAACGCAATGGATAGAGAAGTAGTGTTTCGGTAGCTAAAAAATATTGTACTCACTACCTCTAAAGGAATTGTCTCTCAATATAATAAATTTATCATTAAAAATATATATCCGATATCATTTATAGAAACAGAAGTCAATATCTTATTGTTTTTAATTATTTCAAGTAAAAGAAAAATATTACTTAACTAATGACTATAGCAATAGCTATTTGCGCTACTTGACATTATATCAAATTTCAATTTGATCAATATTTTCTTAATCTTTTTTATATATTAAGAGGTCACAAAAAGAGTTGTCCTAAATACCTCTAAATATATAATTTATTTTTTGTATCAACAAAAATATATTTATAATATTAACTATGTAATGTGTATAGTATATTATTTTTCTATGAATTCAGCTATTTTCTTATCAATGCCATGATAATGTACTTATCCGATGTACCTGGTTTGTGTACAATCTAAAGGAATAGTTTAAAGGGATAATGGTGATGATTTTGATGTGCACCAATTAATCTTAATTTAGGCTAGTGCTTTCTTTTTCCTTGTAATGAAACAAGAAAGAGACGGAAATAAATAAGACCTGTCAAATTATATGCTCAAAATCACGCCAAATTCAAGGCATTCGAGGCGTCATTTAGTTTGACAGTTTTAAAGCGTCACTTGTCCTATCGCGGTCTGTCAGTAAGAGATAGCAGTACTTATTTTAGTTTAGATGGTGAACAAAAGAATCGGCACTATTAAAATAATATGAAGTACAACGGCGAACAAAAAAACCCACCCAGGTGCACAATTTACAAACCAATATTTTTAGCACATCATTCTGATGGTGAGTCTTTTTGCTCGCCACTGTAAAGGTAATCAGACAACTGACTAATATGTAACATTGTACAGCTTGTTATAAGGTAGCTAAGCCATTATATTATGCTTATAATTCTTTAACTCAAACACACAAATTAACAAAATAAAACTAATACAGCGTGCCAAATGATATTCACATCATAATTAACCAAACCATTGATATTATTGCCATTGGCAGAATTTCATCCATTTATATTTTTAAAGTTACTTACTTCCAAAACGGAAACGAGTAACATAATTACTGTGTAACATGCATATCTTTCATTTTGTGTTCAATTTTGTTTTATAAGATAAATCTGAAAGTAAGAGTTATTATGAAAACGAACGGTGTTATAAAAATATTGAAACAATGTTTCGCATTTACAGTAGAATGAACACCGTAGGGTAGTTGGAAATTAGAAAGTTTAAATGAAAGGTTTCTTTAGACAGGCGTGATGCGACAGCGTGACGCGATTCTTGTAGAAGAATTTTCATGAAGTTTTCATATCAATTCTTCTACAAGAGTCGCGTCACGCTGTCGCGTCGCGCTTGATTGTGGGGACTGAAATCTACAATGCGTTCAGAATAAGAACGGGGGCCGTATAGAGAAGCCATCAATGTATCAATGCGAAAAATAGATGGAGTTATGTGTGACGTCATTGTGTCAAAGCATAAAAGAGATGGACTTATGTGTGACGTATAGCGTTGTCCGTTTTTCGCACTGGGCCACTTTTCCTGTATTGTCCTTATCCAATTACAAAATATGTATAGATCGATGTCCTCATCCTAGCGAATGAAAATCTTATATTTATCGCATTGGTATACAATTTTCTTGGAAACTAAGATGTGAGCTATTAATAAATGTAGATAGACCAATTTATCACTTAACGTCTAAAATTCATTTAAAAAAAATCTATACCAATAAGTGTGTGCTAAGGCAGCTTACAAGCGAAGCAGGCTTCAGTTCAAAAGTTCTTATATACGCTTTACCACTACACTAACAATACAATTTTTAGAAACAATAGCTCTTACAATATTTATAGAAAATACGCGGCAGTTATGTCTGTATGTTGAATAATATCCGTTACAGTATTTTTATCTCACGAAGCACGCCCTTTACTTGTGTTAACCAAGTGCACAAACACGCTGTCAATCTATGCGTGAAGACGAGGACATAACTCACACACACATAGTGCCGATTTCCCCATTTTTCCTAACGGTACCGAGAGCTCCTGCGCTTACACCCATTCACAGCGTTTTTGTACACTTGGTAAACACAAGAAAAGCGCGTGCTGCTTCGTGAGTTAAAATACTACCTATACTATTGTTGAGAGACCATATTTTGAAGGTGTGAAAAGAAAAGAATATATAAGTTGGATTAATGCACAAATTATTACTCGCTCAAGTTCGTCTAAAACAGACTTGCAATCAGAGCAAGTAGACTTGCTGCAAGTACGAAGTAAAACTGTCAAAGTGTCAAACAGTCAGTCAAATTGCGCAATAGAACTTGTCAGTAGGCATAATGAGAGTCCCTAATCCAACTTATATTTTTTTAATGGAATTGTATGGAAAGCTTTGCGGTCTATGGGGCCTATGTATAGTGGTCATTCTACGCCAGAATTAGAAGAATTTAGGCTATTACTTTGAATGCAAATTATATTGATAATTATTATTACCTGAAGCAAGCAAACTCGCGTGCTAATGCTAGTCACAAACGCAATGTGATCGATGTGGGTGTATCATCAAAAAGCCCGTTATGTATATTATTGTAAATAAGATTATTTATCTGGAATTTAAATATATGTAGTGATATTTTTTGTCAAGACAGTTCGACAAATAAAATGTTATATTGATTGTTGTTGTTTTATTTTGTTTATAGATAGGCTACTCCTTGATTCTAGTTTTCCTACGCGATCGAATCGGAAACGAAGAGATCCGTAGGAGAACCAAGGTAACCGACATAGCCCGAAGAATTACCAAACTTATGTAACAGTGGGCAGGGCACATTGCTCGCACAACAGACGGCCGATGGGGCCGGAAGGTTCTGGAGTGGGGACCGCGTACCGTAAAATGGGGTGATTAGAGATGCAGGGGTGAATCGAGACGGAACTTTAAAGTGGATTTGCCCATGAACTTATGATCGTTTTCTGCCAATAAAGGCACTTAATCGTTAATTATAAAACATTAAACATATTAGAGTCCTTTTTGACTACAAACTATATAATTTCAACGGTACAATCCACTTTAAAGTTTCGTCTCGATTCACCCCTGCATATCTATTCACCCCATTTTACCGTTACTGGAAGAAGTAGCGTTGGAAGGCCTCCTGCAAGATGGACCGATGACCTGGTGAAGACCGCAGGAATACGCTGGATGCGAGAAGCACAGAACCGGTCGAAGTGGCGATGTTTGTGGAAGGCCTATGTTCAGCAGTGGACGTCTTTCGGCTGAAATGATAATGATGATGACTCCTTGACTACCAATGAGTTTCATTGGCGTTCCTACATAGGGTCAGAACAGACGGAACGGAAAAATGTCCGAGCAATTTACTGGCTCCATTGAAAATAGGACCGTATTGTCATAGCCTAAAGTAGAAAATTGTATAAATATCAACACAGTCGTCTCGCGCATGTTCGCGACTCGGTTGCTGTCGGTTTGTTGTAGCTGGAGAAGGCTCGAACCTGCGCGAGGATTTTTCCGTTCTGTCATAACTGACCCATATTTGGTCTGAAGTAGCACGATTTTAACTCTACAGCCACGGTCTTCTAGATGAGCGGTGCCGCAATATTGTGTCCGCAATTTATCGGCAAATGACGTCACAAAAACGTTATTTATGCAAGTAAGTTGGCGTGTTTTTCTTAGGGGGCGTTTATAACACCGTAAAGTTTAACCCCGTGGTCATTATTTTCATGACCGCCGTTACTAATGTAACGGTCACCGATCTTCAAGGAGACGTATCATAAGCGGCAATACTCCAACGGTTGAGGCGTCGCCTGTTGAGAGAGTTCAGAGGTTGGGTTCCACAGCCGCTGCGTGGACGTGAAGCGACTAGCTCTTATGTACCTACATGTCCTCATAATCAGCCAAAAAAAATTCCCAACGCTGGGCCCAAGGCCCTAATGTTCCCAGGCCTCCTCTCGGTGAGAGAGACTGGGTCGTAATCCACCACGCGGGCCCAGTGCGAGTTAGTAAATGTCAATTGTCTTCGAATTTTGTGTGTTCACATGTGTTCTAGGACATGCCGCTTTCCTCACGATGTTTTCTTCCTCCGTTATGAGAGCAGTGCAATTAATACAAAGTAAAGCGCCTGTCTGGGTTCGAACCTACGACCTACAACGTAAATGTAGAAAAACAAAATAATCGAAAGGACTATGATTCGATTGAGAACTTTTTGTAAGCAATCTCTTCAAGCTTCAACGCTGGACTGAATATAAAGAAGTTACCAGCTCTCGTCTAGTAAGTTATAGAGATACCTACAGATTCGAAGATTAACAGTATTGTCGTGGCGACTAATCACTCCCCGTATTTATTAGAATATACAGGAAAGTTTTTATTCAGTGCGCAAACTGTAGCCATGAATTCAGCATATCATTCTATACCCCCAGCGCAGAAATTTTTCGTCGGTTATACAAAAAAAAAAATCAGCTGTCAGCGCGGTCAAAATGTATGAAAAATTTCTGCGCTGGGGGTCTAGAATGATATGCTGAATTCATGGTTACAGTTTGCGCACTGAATAAAAACTTTTCCTGTATAATTATGTATTAAAGAGGACGGTAAGAAGAAAGTGGGTACGGTCAGCAACCACGTCCTTCTTGATTGTTTTAACGTAGTTAGGTACTCACGTTGTAACAAATAATCTAAACACTCATCTGCTGACTGTACTCTCTGAATATCCAAGAAGATAGTAGGGCGAACCGCTGCTTAAGTGTTCCCAGATGTGATATTTTCATTAGAATTTGAGGGGCTGAATCATGTGCTGAATTCATTGTAACAGCGAATAGTTAGGATCTCGATGGCGGATTCCACTGTCCACAGATCTCTTCGTCTACCCCAGTCGAGGGGTTGCATACTGTATTTCCGTTAAAAGAAACTAAACATATTTGCAGTAGCCGCAGTCTGGATTTGTGCCCGTTTGATGGCTATAGGCACGCCCCCTATAACATGGGACTTAAACATAACTGGCGAAATGTATGGTGTAATGTAATGTACCTCTGGTGTACCTCACCAGTTCCGCCACACACCACACACATAACATACAAATTTAACAGCAGTAAATTATAGAAACTATGTAGGTAAGTACCAAGTCTGATCTTTCATGTATGGATTTTATTTTATTTTATTTTTATTTTATTTATATAATGGTTTTCTTACCTAAATTAAGTTTTAGTTTATTCTTATATCTTTAATTTTTATATTTTTGGAATTTTGGCTCTGCAGTCTCGAGAGGCTAACTACTAGTTTAAACTATCGCCAACTTCAACTTTTATTTAATAACAATCAAAATGTTTTATATGTATAATGGTGCCCAAGATACAGGCTGCGCCTAATTTGGGACCAATGATATCTAATATTGTAATTTTTAATGATTAAATTAACGATTTTTACTTTTACTTTTTTAAAGTGAAACTAGATACTAAATTGTGTCCTCCAATAAGTATCCACGGTACCTACGTTGGATAGGTATCTATGAGCCATTGTTTTCGGCACCGTGCCTTCTAGGCGAAGGTTAGTGTATCTATGTAGGTTGTTCGTTTGGGGCTCCGTTATATGCGGGTTGTGACTTGTAGTTGTCAGCAACAGATGTATTGTGGGTACAACCCGATTTTTCATCTGTGCACTTATCAACGTCAAAATGTTGACATGATGGCGGCTATGGTAGCGTCAGCAACAGTATAAAAAACAAAACAACAGTGCAGAAGACACGGGAATACAGAGCGTACTGCTGGTAGGCGGCAGCGGTGAGGAAGGAAGGGAAGCTGGCAGGTGAAATCAATCTTGCTAATGTTTTGACTTTGACAACCCCAAGTGCACCGTTAATAATAATCGGGTTATTGGTACCTAGTGCAGGTACAGACGCCAGCACATCAAGCTACCCTAATCTGTCAAAAGTGTCAAAGCGCCTACGGACTGAATGGTGAACGAAAGAATCAAATGAATGACATCAAATATTTTAAGTTAATTTTCGAACTGGAAGACCTCTTGTTAAAGTGGCGCCAACTGATGGCTTGAATATTCATGAAAATCCTCATTCGATATTATTAATTAGTGTCGGTGGTCGCAAGCGCTACGGTTGAACATGAGGTCCTGGGTTCGATGCCCAGGTTGGGGAAAGTGTTATTGGTTTTTTCATCAGGATTTAGTAGCAGCCCGGAGTCACATATCGACACAACTGTACTTTGCCTACATCTTAGAAAATGACAAAACAATCGTTTTCAGGGTATTTTCCAATTTATTAAAAACTATTTTAGTTTGAATATTGGGACGAAATATGTAACTGAAAAATAAAAATAAATTGATTGATATCCATTTTCACAATTAAAAACGGCTTAAGGTGAATGCGCAGTGGTAGAGCGCGAAATTCAAATTTTGTTACGTTTTTTGCAATTTTCAGGTGAGTGTCAGCTTCTTACTTGATCAAAATATGATTTGCGACTGTAACATGTACGTATTTACAGATTTATAATCATTAGAATCAATAATACATCTTTCTAAGTTACATTTGTTCCATAAGAACAAATTTCTTATGGAAAAGTGCTTGTGGAAGAAATCAAACTTATAAGAGATATATTAGACATTCTAATGACTATAATCTGTAAACACGTACCTGTTATATTCGCAAATCACATTTTGATCAGGATACAACCTGATACTGACCTGAAAATTGCAAAAACGTAAGAAAATTTGAATTTCGCGGTCTACCACTGCGCATTCACCTTAAATGAAATTCATTTTTAGTTCTTATGAATTTACCGCCAAAACGCTTCATAAGATGACCTTTTTATCACGTGACCTCACGTGACGTCAGCTTTGTGTCAACTAAACAAATGAATGTCGAGTTTATAATTTTATTAAAAAGATTTTTAATGGATAGAAAGTGGTATTACGGGTGTGCACCAATACTTCTAAAACTGCGCCACACAAAGTATTTTTACCAATGCCGTTTACACAAAGCTGACGTCACGTGTGGCCACGTGATAAAAAAAAGTCATCGTAAGGAGCGTTTTGGCGGTAAATTCAAAACAACGAAAAATAAGTTTGATTTTAATAGTTTTTAATTGAGAATATGGATATAAATAAATTTATTTAGATGTCCCAATCTTCAAATTAAAATAGTTTTTAATAAATTGGATAATACCCTATTCCGTAAGTACCGTCACCAAAAGAGATAAGTAACCAGGGTCATCGGATATGGTTGAAGTTTAGTAAAAACCGATGGATGTTTTAGAGTGAAATTTAATTTGGTAAATTAACTGTTTGTTTTTTTTTTAATCCAATTGAGTTTTATTCGAAAACATCAACTTCTTACTAAACTTCAACTTTATCAGACGACCCTGGTTACTTATCACTTTTGGTGACTGTACCTACTATTTACCTACCCACCTATGCAAAAAACTGACATTGTCAACGAAGCATCGGGTTATCATTAGCAAAAACATCGGATGTAGGTGTAGCTCCCAAGGAAATGGGATTAAATGGAAATTACTCGGTGTTACCTAACCACGCCGTTGGAGGGTTACTAGTGATGTGCGCTTGAACAGTTGCATTATTCGGATTTTGCTAGATATTCGAAAGAAAATGTGCGCTTTTATAATTTCTAACGTGACCATATGGTGGCGGACGTATTTATACATCCACGATCATAAAATGTATTGAAATACGCGCACGTTACAGTTATAAAGTAAGTAGGTAACGTTATTGTGGACGAAAAGTTTTAAAGCGTTTTCAAATATTCATACATTTTACTTACCTGTTTCATGATGTCATGACCTGCAGCCTAATTGCGTAACACACGATCAATCATAATCTGTTTCATTTTGACAGTTCAACAATATTCATTGCGTTATTTACGTTGTTGAGCAGACACATTTTTCGAACATATGAAGTAATGGATTAGCAATCTGTTTCAAAATGATTCAGATTATGAATGATCGTGCGTTACGTAATTAGGGTGCTGGACGTGGATGCTCCACGATAATACCGTCGAGTTAGAAATTATAGAAGCGCAAAATGTATGATTTTTCTTATAATGATTTCGATATTTCGCTTTAATGTCAACGGAAGTATTTGTAGGGTTGTAATTTCTTGAGGACAACTTTTTGTTTTCCTAAACCTCTATAAGTGACCAGATTTTATTTTAATTATTTCTTATACCGCTTATGGCGAAATCACTTTTTCTTATTTTTGAGCCAATCGAGTGGGTATGTGTCCCTATTTTAAACAAAAGATAAATATCTGTTCATTATTATAGTAGTAGGCAAAGTAGTAGGTACCTAAACTTTGCCTACTGCTGATAGCTAAGATGTTAAAATATACATATTAGGCAATAGCGCAAGTTTATTGTAAATAAATTGCCATCAAAACTCTCGTTAAAGTCAAACAAAAGAGCAACAAATACGCGGATAAATATTTAAAATTATGCGGATGCCTCGCCAGTCGCGGATTACCGCACATCCCTTGCAGCAAGACGTTCGTCTGGAGCCCACTTCCACTTTCAGTTTCTACAAGTTGGTCGAACAGCAAACACGCATAGCGCCTTACGCAACTTACCGCGCCCGCATGCGTCCGGCTGGCACACTTAAAAAAAAACATTTCAAAATTCGAACGCAGATAAAGAAGTAGTTATTTGCTTATCGGTTTGCGCAAATCGTGTCAAATATTCGCTACAGATTAACACATTTTTCGCGGCATTTTGTATTTTGTAAGTTTGTTGGCGCGGGAAATAATTTCGGTGTTTTTTTTTCGAAATTATTCAGTAATGTGTTTGAGGATTAAGTGTTATGTTGTTGTGAAAAACTGTGATGTGTTTGTTTCGTGAAGTGGACCATAAAAAGACATCATCTGTCGAAAAGTAAATACCCATTTTTTTTTCTTTATCTTTAGGCATTAAAATGTCTTTTTTTTCAGGTTTCAATATGTAGGTACCTATGTAAAGCACACTATAAGTATAATTATTTCCTGGTAGATACGATTATAAGAGTGCAAGTAGTACCTTGTGAACATTTTAATTGGAAAAGAACAATTACTTCCAATAATAAAATAGTGCATAAGTAGGAGGCTTAGGAGTTAGGCTCCGGTTCGATTTCACACCATAATTATTTAAAGTGAACAAACCCACAAAAATATTAAGAAGATTATTACTCGAAGCTTTTCAAATAGGAATTTCCATTTACCTATCAGAAATAAATAAGCCTTTTTTCCTATAAACCCTTAACCCAGGTACAAAAGCGTAGTGAGCGGTGGCCCATTTAGGCCATCACTATATTCTCCTTTAACCCTTGTTTTCTCTTTGACCTGAGTTTAAATACCTATGAATGGGCCAGGAGTGAGGAAGAGGTCCATCAAAGGTCTAGACGACAATGGGTCAACTATAACCTTGTGATCTTTTGTATTGCATAAAACAGCATTGTGGAATACAAAAGATCAATGACGATAACGACATTAAGTTTAATAAAATGTTTTTTTTTTTTAATAAATATAAATGAAGTAGTAAGCTACTCCTTCCAGAGAAGTTAAAAAACGTCACTCGTATCCGAATTCTTAACATATTTACTAATCATAGGTACAACTTATAAAAAAAAATACTTTAAAAACTTAATAAATAGGTATGTAGATATTATCTTTGTAAAAGTGTTAAAAAAATTAAATAAGCCACTAAATAGTGAAGTAAGAGTAACTATGTGATGAACAGAAGCATAATAAAATAAATTATCAAACGATGGCTAAACACAGCCGTTTGCAAAATTAAAGAAATTATTCAATAGGTCACGTCATCCGTCACGACAGACGCGACCGAGTCGCGGTTTACGAACGAACGAACGAATAGCTTGGCCAAAACTCAAGCCTTTGAACCTTTGAGTAATAAACTTAAACATAAAGACATGTTTAACAATATAGTATAGTTTTTAACAAGCAGTAGGTACCTACTAGATGTAGATTTTATCTTCTAAACACGAAATTCAATTGAATCGAGGTCAATCGGTCATAATACTAATTAGATGCGTTTGATTCGACTCTACCAAACGAACTACGAGTTTTTATAGATTCAAGTACTTAAAACTGTGATTATTTATTACAGCTGTTTTCTATGGTGATTATGTAAAACCCAAACCATTTTCTAAAAAAGACCTTATTGTTTGGAAAAATATTTTTTTGCCTGAGTAACTACTTAGACCCACATATTCGTACCCATCCTTATGTTGGGTTGTACTTAGTTGTAGGAAAATCTTTCTAGTTAAAATTTTGCCGAATCCTTTAGGATTGAAGAGAGAACAAATTGTAAAACTACTGCACCAGTCTTTTACATTTCGGCTTAACTTCTGATGGAAGAAGCCGGTATTAGGTATAGCGGTTACTGGTATGTCGAAAAACAATCGAAGATTCCAAAACTTCCCCTCTTCCTTTGCTTGGAATTGGGGAAAGCTCCTGTATATTTATTGTGTTTGAGAGTCTGACAATCTTTTCCAACTTACCGGACCGTCGATCCCCACAAGAATTTCCATACAAAAGAAAGGCCACAATGTCGGTCCCTGGGGAACTCCTTCATTGTTCTTATTCTGCGCACCAAATACCGATACTGTTTATATCACTGTCCGCTCAAAAAGGGAGGAATGTCAGTCGTACTCGTTCCCACCTACATACACACCCACAGTACACTTTTATGTATGTCCAGTCAAAATTAGGACAACGGTTTTGGCAGTGGTCATTATGACATAATAGATCTCAAAGGCGCCTGCCTATATCTGACTAGGTCCACCCACTAGGTACTTGTATTAGGCACACGTTACCTTGGTACCTACTGTTTCCTTTTTATTCGGAGTTTTACATAAGAAAGGAAGTATATACCTTTATCATGAGGCATGGGGAAAGAAAAAGAATGAAAATACGTTAATTTGTGGTAAACATGACGCAGAGAAACAACCTAAACACAAAAAAAGTAACAAGTTTGAGGAAAATATGCGATGCTCAGCATAATGCTACGACCCTATTGGAGACAATTCCTATTGGCGCTGGTTTTTAGCGACAGGCGTTGACGTGATGACGTCAACCGATGCAGCATACGAAATAATAACAAAATAAGACATAAAATGAATACACAATTCGTTCTAAATGTTTTGGCGAAAGAATATAAAATTAAAAGAAATGAATCAGACCGAAGGATCGAGGTGGGTGATAAAAAGGATGGTGTGGTAGGGACGACAAATGGAGGAAGTAAACACTAAGATGACGACTTAAAGAGATCATCATCATCATCTCAACCTAAAGACGTCTACTGCTGGACATAAGCCTCCCCCAAAAGGGAGGAGTTGCCATAATCTCCACGCTTGGCAGGCGGGTTAGCGATCGCAGTATGGTGGTCACATGAATAGAGAACGCTGCTGCCCATTCTCTAGTAAGTCCCTTAGTCGCCTTCTACGACACCCATGGGAAGAAATGGGATGGTGCTATTCTTTTACGTCCAGCACCACACGGAACGTATTTAAAGAGATGTTTATAGGAAAAGACATAGATACTGCATCGACTCTACGTTGACAAAAACTCATTTTTCTGGTCAAGTTTAGTGGTAGAATAGAGATATCAGAAACAGGGTGGAAAATTCCAAACCTTCTATAGAAAAGGGACGATCCTGCGACCAGATAGGTGGTGTTTCTGTTGGGCCACTGCCCAACGGATGTGTAGGATTTGAGTGAAGACAGGTGCATGCATAGTTCGTAGCTTCGTGGCGTTTGTAGATGACGCCACAGTAGTTAACGGGTAGAAAGGAAAAACTGACACATACTGCAAATTGAAAAAAACGTAAGAAAATTTGAATACGGCGTGCTAGCTAAGCGCATGAATATTTTCAAGCTACCCACAGTTATTCAGACGATAAAATCACTGCAACACAAGTTCACAAACATTAAAACATTTCGTAATAATGAAAATTATAATTGTTCAATTAAATTCAGCCTAACTTTCCTCCATTATGCACGGGTAATGGTATTTCGTAACGAATTTGACGCACAATTTGGCTCGGGAGATGGTTTGCTTCGCACACCGTGCTTGCATCCGTGTCTTTCATTAGTAGGGCTGGCAGAAATGTAAGTACTTTCTATAGCCATCTAACGTCCAACAAATATATTATTTTCACTTACGGAAAGAATTTTCCCATAAAAGTCACTATATTAACAAAAACATTAATGTTTAAAAAGAATGACAATACGAATTTGCATAATAATTGCACGACAAAAACATTTGCTGAATTAAATTTCTCTTTCACATCCATTGTTAAAAAAAAAAGGTAATCAACCATTAATACAAATATGGAAAAGAATTCGTTGTGGAAACCAAATATTTCTCATCTGATTTAATGTAAGTAAAACAATCAATTGTAATTTTTATCACAATGACGATCTTGTTAGCACAGACTGGGAATTCTCCAAACTAAAGTTAAGCGTTTCAACATAATTATATAAAAGAATGGATAGTTGATAGCCCTAACGACAGTGAAATTATTCACGCGATAGTAACTCAGAATTTGAATGATCATTAAAATGAATTCTTAAATAAACATACTACTAGGTACAATAAAAGTACCGTCTATTTGTATAACGACTGGCTTCTGAGTATAAGGTTTCTGTTTGGGTTTTGTTTGACTTATAAAAACATAGAAAGACGATTCACTAGTAACCACGTTTTAATTGATAAAGGCGCTGACGTTCACGATCATAGTGTAACCTTATCATCTATGACTAATTTAGAACTGTCACCTGCTTCAAGATAGTATGCATCGTGGGAAGGTCATTTTTTAGTGATAACACCGTAAACGTTTAAGTATGTCCCAACTACGGAAATAGATAGGGCACGAACCTGACGCAGGTGTTAATATGGAAATAAGCAATCATTTTTTTTTCTAAAATAAACATGAACAAAACTACATCTTAAGTTGAGAAAGATGACTGAGGACAGAAGTGAAATATTGGACCAAAGTGCAGTATAGTTGGCCCAAAATGTGACCTTGTGGGACACTTCAAGTTGAGTACAAACATCTGAATGTTATAGGTTGATAATTAAATTAAATATCCGGAGATATACAGACTGAGTTGCAATATGGGTTAACTCTCGGAAAAGTAATAGGTACCTAGGTACCTTGTTGAACCCGGTAACGTATTAGCACAAATGAGTGCCATAAGGCATTGTTTTCAAATCTGTGTAACAAAAGAGAGAGAGAGAACTTCTACGTAAGAATGTAGACCAGTTAAAAGTTGAAATAACAGCAATAGAACTCACATTCACGGAACTTGAAGGTCAAATTCTCACGGTAACTTTTTATTAAATTATAAAGGAATACGTACCTCTTACTCTTGAGATATTTTTCGTCTTAGACCATAAACGGAAATGATGATTAGGTACTCTATATTTTACCAAAAATGAAATCTAAAACGTTTTGATTATTGACTGAAACAGAAATGTTTACAGTAAATCGTAATGTACTTGCCTACTTTTAATAGCTTTACTGGCGACATTTATTAGAAACTGGAACATTAGGTACTCTTTAGAAACTGTTTCTCATTTTGGTAACTTGTAGTTTTGATGTCACTTAATTTCAAACAGTGGTAGTTAATGCACACACCCTGAATACACCATCGGCAGTACTGTAAAATTTACTACATTCTCACATTCCTTGTGTTTTTGTTATAACTACCAACCGATTACACAGGTTCCATTTGATTTCATTGCTTCATCAGTTTCGATCCAAATAACTAGTTTACTAAAATACAAATTGGAGCTGTCAACCGTCGCTTGGTACAGACAAGTTTGGTTTAAAGGGCTAATAATCTTTATTTCTCCATCATTTGCCTAGGCTTTAGCAAGTTATTTTAAATTCCCAAGTACATTTTTATGCTTATAAAATGCTCGTTAGCGGCCGTGACGGAAAGTCGTGAAGTTTCCAAAGGTTTGCGGTTGAATTACTCAACGGCGTCAGTTTGAACTGTCAGTTTTAAATCAGTTTCCCTGTCTAAATTGAAACGAATGATATCTGGTTGGAAGATTAGCGGCGGTCTTCAGTCTTAAGCAATAGGTAGGTGTTAAGCATAATTTGCATCTTCTTTTTATTTATCTTACATTGTCGTGTAATATCGATGCTTTCTGAATGATGCTCACAAGGGCTGTAAATTATGGAATATAATAGATTTTTTGGTTTTTTGTTGCTTTAACTAAATGTTTGGTACAGTGTAACTCTGAACGCACAAGATACTTAGTAACTTCTATTTAGTTTAAAAAGAGCTATCCAACGGTCTGTTAAATGCCGTTTGGAGGGGCATTAGGTATCCTTTGATGAAAGTTCGATTAGATGTTGTTTGTTTTGAACTTAGGTACCTATCGAGTTTTATTTTACAGTATAATCCAATTACACATTGGAATTAAAAACCGTGTTCGGAGCTGTCTGTTACCCGTTTTATACATTTTAATTTTATTTTTGAAGTAACTGCCTCTAGGCTTAACCCGACACTAGTATATACTCGCCTCTAGGTCTGTATCAAATCACATAATTGACCTCACACTTTTGGTATCACGAAATTCTTACTACGTCACGCCTAATTAAAATGCATTATTGCTAATCACAAAACACAAGACGTTGCTCGTCGTGCCATCATGCATAATATATGTAATTAATAATATTATTAAATACGACATTTCGTTATTGATTAAAATATTAAAAACTGCAATTTAAACCATTATAATAATATGTCAATTTTAAAAAAGGTCGAGTGTAGTTTCGTGTCGATACATGACGGAAAACTTGTAATTTATAATCTATTACACTAATTATAACTGTTTCGAAGATTTCTAATGTCTTGTGTTTCGGTACCTAGGCATTCGCCTTATTTGCTTAGTTTGCTAGCCATTGTGGTATTTACTGGAATATCGTATCACGTATCGTGGAACCTGTCTTGTTGTCTTTGTGATTTGAAATTCCTTTGTTTTTCTCTGCACTGCCTATTTCTGTCAGTGCTTGATATAATTTATATCATCGTCATCAACATTTCAGTCGAAATACCACCTACTAGATGAACTTTATGCACTACCTAGGTACATATTTTGTTTTATTTAAGGAAATATTACTCAAGACTTTTTCATGAATTAATCAATTAAATGAACTTAGGGTACGTGTATTGATGATTTTTTAAATTATAATTCTATAAATAGATAAGTACTTATGTGTTTCGGCCGCGAATCATAATGTTGTTCAACAAACAGCATAACACTGACTTGCAAAGAACTTAAGAAAATTTTGAATTTCATAGCTTACCCTGGCGCTTCCACCATAAGTATCAGCGGTAGAACAATTTCCGCTAAATTCGGTTTATTAGTCGACTCGCACGAAATAACTCGCCCGAATCGGGCGAATCGTCACTTTAAATATTGCTTAATAATTATAATATATTGCTTAATAATTATAATATTTTCTATAGGCGACTCGCACGAAGTTAATTTATTTTTGGGCGAATCGAAAAATTCAGAAATGCATATTTAGTACGTATTATCTATACAGATAAATAAAATTGGAGTGTCTGTTTGTAATATTAAAATAACCGCTTTTTACTAAATGGATGTGGATGTATACACGGTACATATTATTATATGCCAAAATATTTTTTATTTTTATTTTTGTCTGTCTGTCTGTTTGTTCCGGCAAATCTCTGAAACGACTGGACTGATTTTGACGGGACTTTCACTGGGAGATAGCTGATGTAATAAGGAGTAACCTAGGCTACTTTTATTTTAGAAATGTTGTTTATTTTTACTTAATAATAAAAAAGTTAGTGTACTTTTTCCTTAACTTTTCCTATCACGAAATTCTGTCATGGTCGATTTATAAATACCAATAAATGAACTGCGTTGAGAGTCGCTCATAGAAAATATTATATAATTTAAAAGTAACGATTCGCCTGATTCGGGCGAGTCAATTTGTGCTAGTCGAAAAAAAGCCCTAAATTCATAGTTATGCAGTTGTCTGATTTCATCAACTTATGCTTTTAGTAAGCAAACGAATTCGAAATTTAACCTACCTACTGCAATACCCGTGTAACCAGATCCACGAGTCCACGTCTTAAAGGCTTATTCTTAATACTGCTTATCCCCCATTAAAACGTCGTGTGGAAAGGATTATCTGGCAATAATACCCTATTAACATTATGATAGCATCCCAAAATGGTAGCGAGCGTTAAACTTGTATACTTTTAAAATCAGGAGATAGGCTTAGAATGTTTGAAGGCTATATACGCGCAACCTGCTTCAATGGATTCAGTAGGTACGTGATTCTGGACCCCTCTGCGTGGAAATTTTTCATCGGTTATTTTGAAGTTATAAAATTCGCTGTTACATACATATTAACCGCGTAGGTATTGCTCTTTTGTATGAAACAGCAATGATTTTTTTGTTAAGTGACGGAAAATTTCTACGCTAGAGGTCTAGGATCATGTGTTGAACTATTGGTTACAGCTTGCGTGTTTTAAGCACATAAAACTTACGGGAAAGGGAGGATCCTCCGACCAGACGGGTGTTGTGTCTGGTGGGCAACTGCCCGACGGTTGATGTCGGGATTTTGTACCTATGCGAGTCGCGCGGTAAACTCTGATTGCGCGATGCAGGATTTTGTGTGACGTGAGCCTTGCGTAGTTCGCCTGTGGCATTGTAGATGGCGCCACTTTTTTGTGTTTTTTTTTTTATATTTGTTTTGCGAATTATTTTTCTGTAGTGCCGCTACAGAAGGTTTGAACCCAGTCAGGCGTTTTAATTTGTGTAAATTATTTCATCACCGGTGCTTTCAAAACGCTGAAGGAACAGATCCAAAAATTCGAAGACATCAATCGACCCGCACTGGACTGCGTGTTGTAATATGGGCTACTCCCTCTCACCGGGTGGAGCCTGTGTCCCAGCAATGGGAACATTATAGCCTAATTATGCTTATGCTTTTTTTTTTTGCGGGTGGGAAATCTCCAAATAACTTATCCTGCTCTGGGTGGAGCAGAAGGGCGTGTCAGACGTTTACTGTCTAAAACCCACCCGTGTTCCCTCAGTTGCCTGTGTGCCAGGAGCCACGGTATCTCTTTCGAACAACCCGCACCCCTGGCAGGCATCGGTGATTGCGGGCCCCACCACTTGGTGCTGACATTTCATTGAGGCGCGCGTGGAACACAACGCGCCGACCGAGACCCTGCAAATTGCAAAAACTGGATGACAATTTTAATTTCCCGGGATACTTTGGCGTATCCACCTTAAACACCCGCAGTTGGTAAGATGGTAGGTAAGTTATGCATGCATCTCTCTAAATTCACACGCCTAAATATCTTACTGTGTTATGGGAATACGGTATTAGTCTCCAAAATATTTCCACGGCTATCATCGAACTTCGGCTACATAGTGTAGATATACAGTTTCGTTGATACCTTGAGATCGTGTGTGTAATGTAACTGATCCCTTTGATTGACATGATAGTAATAGCTAAAGATTAACTAGTGTCGAACATTTAGTTTTAATGACGTTTGGAACGCAAGGCTTATGTCGAAGATCTCAGTTATTGTTTTAAGAAACGTTAAGGTGCTCTTACACGGGAAATTTTTGCTAGGCAACACTAATGGATCAATCTGGATCAATTAAGCAGAGCAATCTGGAGCAATAAAAATAAATTGCCGATGTGTTTCGGCAATATTGCTTCTGATTGCTCCATATATTTCATGAGTTGCCGAATAAATATCCAATCGGTTTGGAAATTTTTAGTAAATTATCATTCTATCTCGTTTGTATACGTACCTATCTATAACTACGTCTCGTTTTTTCGAGAGAAACCGACCGGCGGCGGAAGCGGCGGGGGAGACGCATTGGCTAGTTTTTTTAAGTTGCTCCATATTGTGTGGCCGTATCTCTGGCTACAGGTTGCTACGTGTTGGAATTGCCCTAAATTGCTGGATGTAGTCGTGACGTCATATTTGACGAGAACTGCCCAAGATGGAGCACTTTTAGTTGCTCGTGTAAGCGCAGCTTAAGCGCACCGTTACGTCCATTTCCACGGTCTTCGCAATTTAAGTTATCAGCATCATATAGTCTGCCTAGCCTTCATCCAACGATGTTGGGTTTGGCTTCCAGTCTAACTGGATGCAGCTGATTACCAGTATTTTACATAGAGGGACTGCCTATCTGACCGTCACAACCCAGTTATTGGGTAATACGATACCCCTTGGTAAGACTGGTTGTCAGACTTTCAAGCTTCTGACGACCCGTAACGACTGTCAAAGATCCACGAATGACAGCGGGACCAACAGCTTACCGTAATTTCCGAGGCACGGAGAGGTCTTGGTGAGTAAAGATGGTCAACCATCCACTGAACAACCGCGGCAAGCGTAGCTTAACCTGATGAATCGAACCGTGAGCCAACTCCAATCTGAGTATAATTGGAAGTTGTCCAATTGAAAATAAATCGGGAATATCAAAATCAATAAATCAATATTTTTTTTCGTTTCTAGAAACACCTATTGGAAATATTTTTTGTGAATACGATCATTGTTTCTGATTAACTGCTCATTTACCTAGGCTAGTTGTTAAAACATCGACCATTGGAGATGTTTGTGGAAATTCGATGAATGAGCTGGAACAGTACACCCGTATTTATAATAAGATGACCTATGTTTTCAAATGTGAGTCATGCTTGAGTTAACCTAAACCTATGTCGTTTAAAAACATAGGTACCTAATGTTCAATATTATTGTTTTAGATAAAGCTTCCTGCCAGCTTACTTCTTCTCCAACGCTATTAACATAATCGAATTCTGTAAGTGGCATTAATTGAATTGAAACTTGTGAACGCCAAATGGACGTCATTACTCTTTGTCATCTTTCATTTATCCACGGATTTCTCTTACCATGCCCAGATAAAGGTCAAGACAATCTTGCAAGCTAACTTCCAATGTATGCATTGAGTTCTACGAGGGGATATTGTTACTCGTTAACGGTTTTTTATATTCCCAAAATTCAAAATGCAAAGATCGAAAAATTTAATCTCTTGTAAGATATTCTTTCGCGCTCGTTCGACAGATGCAACGGCATGCGCGGACGCCGAAATTAATCGCAAGGCCGGAATGTCGCAACCTCTTATGCATTTCACCTAGATTATGTTTGTTTCTCAGCCGGCTGTCAACATCGTCTGTATGGAATCCGGTCGCGAATCCAGATCAACAATATTGCTAGATCTTTTTTGCATGTGAAGGCGACAATTAGTTCGTTTTGATATGACATATTGCGAATAAAGTTTTTTACCTGTCATCAAAGTCGCTGTATATCGCAGTGTGCGTTCGGTAGCAGTTCCTCTCCTCATCCTTTTTCTCGTTTACGAGAGCAAAGAAGGGCAAAGGCTGTGCTCCAGTTGATACTCCTTTAGGCTGCCCTTATTTTATTTGTGCATTACCACCAGACAGCAGTTTAATTACTCTTTATTGGGATCCGTCATTGTGTATACTCTCATTGTTTTGTGAATAATGGATCTCTATTACTATTTGTGCCTTGGTGGTGTTTCACGTTCCACCGACACATTCACACCAGAACTTAGACAACTAGCTGGATCATATATTTGGGCAACGTGTTCTTGAATTTTTGGTCCATCCCAGAGAGCCGCTGCGCCACGTGTTCTTCCCAGCTAAAGCACTAGGAAGTGGTGAAGGCCTGGCGTTTTGGGGACTGTCTCATAAAATGTTCCGTTCAAAATATGCTAATTTCCAGCCAAATAGAATAAAGACTTTTGATCATTGCCATAGCGACTGAAATAAATAGTTAAGACACTTTTTTGTTGCAAATTCAAGCCTTGCCCAACCTTACACTAAGTCCACAAAGAGCTGACCCTTCCTTGTACCACATTGCAGTGCGTTAGTTTACTGCTGTTATGAAACGTGACCCGGTTACTGTACAGTCTAAACGTGGGTTACTGCATGTCACTTATCACATTCGTTAAGGCCATGTATGTCAGAGTAAAATGTTACAGAAGGAATTTGGGTAAATACTTAAAAGAAAGAAAGAAAATAAATTTATTTAGAACATACTGAAAGGCACACAATGTACAGCAAAAAAAAAGAAAAAAAAAGTGAGTAAAATAAAAATAGAAAAAATAAATAAAAAGTGTAGAGTTCGATGTCTGAAACTAGCATTAAAGTGCGCCTCACAGCTGCGCCAAAAAGGCCCAACTTTTAACGGCACCTGAACTTAGATCCCAATGTAATGGAATCACATTTTCTTTGTTGGTTGCAGTTGCATAAAAACATAGGTTGATTAGGTAAATCTATGTTCTTAGCTTAGTTTTAGCAAATAAGTCAGAGCGTTTTTAACAAATTTACTTCTTAACTGGGTTATTAATGCTTCTGTCCGTTAGCTTTAACCACAAACCACAGAGGTATATTTTACCACATTTATTCGCAGCGCCTATAGTACCTATACCGCCATTGTCTAATGTTCAGTCGATGATTGTTTTTTCTGGAGAGAAAATGTCATGAATTTCGAGAAAACATAGTAAAATAAAAAGCTTTCTTTAGAACCTGTTAAAATGTAGACCAGTACCTATACCGCCATTGTCTAATGTTCAGTCGATGATTGTTTTTTCTGGAGAGAAAATGTCATGAATTTCGAGAAAACATAGTAAAATAAAAAGCTTTCTTTAGAACCTGTTAAAATGTAGACCAGGAGACATTTTTAAGAAGTTTAAAGTTTTTATCAATGTGTAGTCTAGATTGGAAAGGTATTGATTGCTACATCGAAAAGTGCCTCAGCACTAAAGTTTAGAACGGATGACTTTCTGATGGGTATTGTTCTTAGTTCCTACATCATCATCATTATTACAGCCGAAATACGTCCACAGCTGGACATATGCCTCCCCCAAGCACCGCCACTTCAACCGGTTCTGTGCTTCCCGCACCCAGTGGATTCCTGAGGTCATCGGTCCACCTTGTGGGAGTTCCTAGTTCCTACGCAGGATCTAAAAACTCTACGGACTGTAAGATAACACATATAGAATCAAGTTCTTCTAACTTATAGAATCAAGTTCTTCTAACTTAACAGACAGCTGTGCTGCTGGGGAGTTTGTTGCGCTACTTCTTCATCCCAGCTAAAGCACTAGGAAGTGGTGTAGGGCGGGCGTTTTGGGGGGACTGTCTTATGTAATTTTATCTTGACGTTCAAAAAGAGCTGACTCTCAGCCTAGTTTGAATAAATGACTTTTGGTTTTTTTTTTTGATTTTGATAAATCCGAACTCCTTAGCAATCGTGTTTTTTCCTGAATTACGACGGTAAAACGTTTAACACGTTTTAAATGTCCGTATTGAAATAATACCAAAATGCCAACGTAATTTTATTAACAAATACTTTGTAAGTAATAAATTGTCTATCATCAATCAAATCAGCTTCTTGAGGTGTATCAAACGCTTAAGAGGTAGCTGTCAAATCATTAAGACAGGTCATAGATTCCTTTTAAACGCTGTATTATAAACAGACATTGAATCTTTTAAACAATGAGCTCATCGAATTCCTCATCCAAAACGATATAAAATCAGTCGTTGATAGATAGACAGAATACCTACATAAACACAAACACATAAATATATCATCACGCCTGTACCTATTCCCCGAAGGGCAGGCAGGGGTGTGCTTAACTGTCGTATGTCATGCCGTGTATGTCGTGTCGTACATTTCGCCAGTTATGTTTAAGTCCCATTTTATAGGGGCCGAGCCCATTGCAATTAACCGGGCAGAAATCCTGACTCCAGATTCCTAATGAGTAATTCCAGATGGACAAAACCAATACCCACAAAAAAGATACTACCGGATATCTAGTAGTGCTATAAAGTATTGAAAAGATGATTCATCACTATGTAATCATCGTCTCAGTTGACGAAAGATACTAAGTATACCGGCCATAGGGTTTCTCTAAGGGTCTCCCCACATTTATCGACGCAGAATTGGCTTAAGCCGAGTGTGTATCACCACAGCTAATCGACAAACGGCTCATTTCCGTCGGCCGGCGTCGCGACGTGTCTTCCGAGCCGAGCCGATGCGAATGGTATTAGTAACACCCTTATTACGTAGACATAAAGGCTTTTTTGACCGGTGCTAGCCGATTCCGCGTCGATAAATGTGGGGAGACCCTAACCATTCAGCTTCCCAAGGAAATGCTTCTTCGTCATCATCAACATCCATCCACAGCCCGACTTCACCTGTTTGCTGGGCATAGGCCTATCTTTTCTTGTGCCAATCCCCACGGTTCTGTCCAGACTCATCCAGGTTTTGCCCAGACTCATCCAGGTTTTGCCCCTGATAGCAACAATCAACATCAGGCAACAAGAGCATACTCTTACTTACTAGTAGTAAAAATGAAAAAACTAAAATCTTAGCGTATTTTTCAAGATAATCCCATATAGTTATCGCTTGGAGTACTCGCACCATAAGAACGCGGTCAGTCGGTCTCAATGTCGTTTGTATAATATGCTGTAATCCAGTGAAAAGTGTTGTAGGTACGTTGCGTCAGCGCAGGATGAGTTTATGCGACACGCGCTAGTCAATCACCAACAAATACAAGATTTTAGTTTTTCAAAACTATCTTTTTCTAGCGGCTCCAAAAATCCTCTCACGGGAACCTACTACCGAGATAAAAGTATCCTGTGTTAGTCCAGGTTATAATCTATCTGTGTGCTAAATTTCATCCATATCCATTAGGCCGTTTTTGCGTGATTGAGTAACAAACATTCAAAAATCTAAACATCCAAACTTTCATAATAATAAAATATTTAAAAAAATACCAAATTTTCTCGAAAAATGTTTCCATTGATGTAAAGATGCGTTCTTTGTTATCCCGTACTAACACATAAAATGGAAAAGAGTAAGAAATCAATAAAACTGTAAAATGATCTCTAAATAAGGTAGATTATTATGACGATTGCTTCGCTATAGAATGTTCACTATCAATTCTTCGCGGTGAGGATGCATTTTTAATTAACATAGGCGTTGAACAAGTTAATAAACGTACCTAAACGGCATTTAAGATTAGCTATAAAGTTATACATTGGTGCAGATAAAACAGTAGTACAATACCTATTGATTGGATCGTTCGATGTTTAACTAATTAAACATCGAACGATCCTTTGCTTGCTTTCTCGTAGACATCAATCAGGAATTTAATGAAGCAGAACATCATAAGGAAACGTTAATTCGTGCGGGCAATAGCTTTATGGTGATTGGTAGATATATACAATATATTATGTACTGTACGCTGGCGTTAATAGCACACATCCAGTTTTATATAAGTGACTGTCACACATCTAGAATCAAGTTCTTCTAAACTAACAGACAGTTGTGCTACTGGGGAGTTTGTTGCGCAGTGCGCTAATTTCCCAGCGAAAGCCCTAGGAAGTCGTAAATGGTAGGGCGTTTTGGGAGACTGTCATGTGTCATTTTGATGGTCAAAAATTGCCGGATCTCAGGCTAATTTGAATAAATGAGTGAGTATTGATTTTAATTTTGTTGGTATGTGACACAAAACTACAAAGCCGAATCATCATCATTTCAGCCGAAAGACGTCCACTGCTGGACATAGGCCTCTCTCAAACTCCGCAACAATAAGGCCGAATAACCGCAATGTTTTCTTAACTCATAGTACCATTAATATTGGTGTTAACACCGGGTACAGTACCTACATCTTGCCTTTGCTGTAGTAGCTTTTTATGTTAAAATATTTGTTTTGATAATTAAAGTTATTTTTAATTATGTCATACTTCACTTACTCATAAAACCGTCCCGTCCGGAGTTGCGGTCACCATGCATGCGCGCAGCTTTCTCCTCTTTGTTTGACGCGCACCGAAATTATGCTCAAGTGATTTATTGATGTTCTTAATAACCACTTTAGACCCATACGTCATAATAATGTTAGATGGCTTTGAAAAGGGGGTCTTGATTTAATTATGTTAAGGAGTAACTACCGAAGCTGTCGGACTATTGACCCTAATTTGTATCGACTGGTTTGTTCTATATATTTTTAGTAACTCGGGCATGTATTTAATCAAATCTGAAATAATTTTCATTTTGTTTTCCTAAAAATATTTTTGGAATCTCTAATAAAAATGATTGCGCCTCTTTTTGTGAACCTATTTGGGGTCAATTAACTTGCATGTAGCGAGTACTTACACCCGCTACATCTAAAGCGTAAAAGTGTGCAACGTATTAGAAGGTCATTAAGGTTTTTAGCAGATCAGTTAAATGTTTCCCTATTATATAAAACCATAAGTTTTAAGACGACTTAAGATTTTGGAGCCTTAAAAATAAGAATGATTTTACAAAAGCATAGTAAAGTACCTGTTGCTACAAGAACTCGACTAAAACTACGGTTTAAAAAATCTTTAGATGCGAGTACGTAACATACGTAATCACAAATTATAAAAGCAACTAGCATATTAAAGCGTTGTATTCTCAAAACTTTGTATTATTAATATTGTTCCTGAGTTCTAAGTAATCTCTATGACCATAATTGTCGGATTTTAGATAAATACTGTGGGAAAACGGATACTGACTTCATTCAAATGTCTCTATAATAACGTGATGATCTTCGAATGTTGCTACAATGCTTTGTTATCACGACATCTCGTGTTTTAATGTTATTTAAACTGCATTTTCGTGTTCATAGTCCATTGAGAATTTAGGGTGCTATGCAATAAAGGCTATGATGTGATGTAAGATTTCCAGTGTGTCGTGATGATAGTTAAGCTTCCTGTTTAAAAATTCGTCGTTTTTTTTAATGGAGCTTTACACAAATAACGCAGCCTAAGATACGTTGTTGCCGGCGACGAGTTTTATCTTCTTCTATTAATCTATGTATATCTATACATATAATATGTGGTGTCCCCTGGTCGCGCAGACAGAAATTTCATAGAATTTAGTTTCCCAGAAAATGTTTCGAATTTATTATTTGATCCTTGTACTTTCATTTCGAATATTATTGTTTCAAAGACTATTTACTTGAATGAAACACATTTCACAGAAACACAATTCAATTAATTTTTAATCTAATTTTTTGGTTTAACAAACTTAACAAACAGTAGAATTATTTTTTAACGAATATTGTTTGTTCGGTGTATTTTTTCATGGTATTTTATTTCAACGAATTCAAATATTGTCTTAAAGTATGTTTTTTTTCTAGTATTATTCATACACACATTACAATAAACAACCATTATTAATAATAAAAAAACCACGTTTTTACATTCAAATATTCAAACTTGCAACTAAGAATCAAACAACGTGCGTCGCACTGACCCTAAGATTGTCCACTAGCTGTGCCAGCGTAAACCGGTTTTTTCCAGTCTCGCCGCGTACGCGACAAGCGGCCAGTGGTCACGCACACATAGTGCTTGTAGCAGTGCAACCGATTCGCGCGGTTGTATGAAGCTTTGTCTCTGTTCCGTTTGTCTACTCATGTGACATTGTTTGCGAGCTAATTTAAATTATCGTGTCTCTGCGTGGATCTGCACTGGGAACATTTTGGCGCTATGATTTTTTACGATTTCAAGTGTCGCCTGAAACTGGACGAATCGTACGATAGACTTCATATGGCATTCATGGATGAAGGCCCTTCTAAGGCAACTATGTAGGTATAGTTGTTGTTTACATTCTACACGTGCATCTTCGCGTCAGGAAGATAGTTTCACGCTGGGTGCCGCACAACCTCACCGATGCTCAGAAGCAGGCCCGGGTGGAATGGTGCCGTGAGATGATAAACAAATTAGAAGCAGGCTCGTCTCGGCGTGTTTACGACATCATTACAGGTGATGAGTCTTGGATTTATCAATACGTTCCAGAAACGAAGCGCTAGTCGACGGTTTGGGTGTTTCAAAATGAATCAACGCCTACCAAAGTGAAGCGGTCTAGAAGCGGGGGAAGATTTTGATCGCGAGCTTTTACAGTTTGACTGGCTACTTGGTGTCAATTCCTTTACGAAACCAAAGAAGCATCAACGCAGAATGGTATACTACCAAATACTTGGCAGAAGTTTTCTCTGTTGTGAGCAGCAAGCGACCAAACACAGGGCTCCGCGGGCTATACTGCTCCACCACGACAACGCGCCGTCGCACACAGCGCTCAAAACGAGGGACTTCCTGGTCAGCACGCCGGTCAAACTTCTGAGTCACCCTGTTTACAGCACCGTGAGACTTCTTTTTACTCCTGAAAATAAAAAATCAGCTCAAAGGGATACCTACAATTTTCGCCGCCGGTAGATGCGCTGTCAGCGTTCGAGCAGGCTGTAAACGAGGTGTCTGCGGCGGACTGGAAAAAGTGTATCGAAAACTGGTTCAGACGCATGAAACTTTATATAGAGCCTAGTGGAGAGTACTTTGAAAATATTTAATAAAAAGATATTTACCCATAGAACATTTTTTATATTTTCGCAAAACTTTCTGAGTGTCCCACGTGTTGTGTGTAACTCAGACAGGAAATATATTTTTTGGGCCCACTAGTAAACGGTAACGTATATTAATCATAAAACACATAAAAAAGTGATCATCTTCTTATAATTAACAGATCAAAAATTATATTAAAATCTAACCGGAATAACGAAATAATAGTAAAAAAGTGTTATGGCAAAAAATGCGTGTTTAGGAGCGCTTTTAGTTTTATTTTAACATGAGAAAAAAAAATGTTACTACGGTGCGCGGCGATAATAATATCGGCTTTAAAATACCAATGGGACCTATCCACTCATTAGACAATCGTTCTTGTGAGATTTAAGGTTATTATGAGAGTCATGTTTTGACTGTCATATTTCACAGTATTCCGGTTACATAAAGTTTTGTTAACAGTACCACTGTAATCTAGAGATTATAAGGAATAAACCAACATGCATTTCATTACTATACGCCACATTTTGTGTTGGGCCTATTCCCCGAACAAAAAAAGTTGTCTCCTTTAGTTTTTGTATTATCTTTATCACAATCGCTTCACTCTATCAAAAGACATATTTTATGAATCAAGAAAAACTTTTAACGTCTTCGTGGACTTAGACTGCTGGTGTCTAAGTCCACGTTCGCGCGGATGTAAAAATAACGTGGCGTGATTTTCCGCGCGCTAGACCTTCAACTCACTGCTTAGCTCCGAGAGTTGCAATTCGAACAGTATGTTTTTGCGACGCGCTAGGATTCATTGAGAAGCTGGCAGGGTTCTCATTGCTCGGTTCATTACCGAGAGTTCAAAATCTAGTGCGCGATAAAATCCGTTTTCGAAAAAAAATACGTCCGTGCGAATGTGGAGTAACAGAAAGATTTTTAAAAAACAAACCAATAAAACGCCCCAAATTGTAGCTGTAACAGAAGTTCTTTTGTTTGTAATTGATAGCGAACATCACTGCCAACTTCCCCTGTTCCCATCTCTAGGGTACAGATGACAAAAGGAACTGAGGAAGACAGTATAAAAAGATGGGAAGATGAATTGAAACTCAGAGCGGGTCCAAATTTGAGAACAGTTGCGAGGAATAGGGCTCAAGTGGAAGTTGTCAGTTAGCCTTTGCAAAAAAGCAATTCAAGAGACATTCGTTTACAGAAAGTCTCTTATTTAAGTTTGCAGTTTGATTTCAGTTTGCAGTTTACTTCTGAAAACATACTGCAACGCAAAGATGTCCAAAATAATAAATAATAGTTAAAAAAACTAAAAAACACGCTTTAAAAACCAAACTAAAAAAGGAGAAAATAATTTAATTCAATTAAAAAGCGTGGGGGTGCTTGACATTAATTGATTATAAAAACCTCAAACAGCACCCCACGCTTTTTAATTGAATTAAATTATTTTCTCCTTTTTTAGTTTGGTTTTTAAAGCGTGTTTTTTTAACTATTATTTATTTTCTATTTTTTAGTTCTGCTATCTACAAAAACGTGATTTTTTTCCTTTTTTTTCATTTTTCTCAATTTTTTTTTTTTTAATTATTGAATAGTCATCGGTCCTCAATAAGTTTACAAAGTTTCAATGAAATCTGACCGTTTAAAGTGGGTCAAAATAGCGTCCAAAGGAGTCGGTTACAAACATACAAGTGAAGCTAATATAAAGCGTGTAAAAAGAGCGTTTTATTAAAATATAACATTGCCAACTAGTTTAATACATTAAAGCTACAAAATTCCTAAGCCCACGCATGGAAACAAGACAAAAACATATCCATAAATCACATCAAGCCTTGCAAATTTTTGAAGTAACATTATACATTATATACCCTTCAAAAAATGATAAATGACAAATAAATAACATGATTAAAAGAAATATGGTTAAGAATAATTAATTACGTTTCTCTAAATGTCAATTAGCGATTGTTAACGATTTATATTCGTCTATTATTTAGTAATATTCAAGGTTTTCTTCTTAAAACTTGGTAAGTAGTGGTAAATATTTGGGTCAGCGTATATATGAATAAAGTCTAAGAGTATTGTAGTTACATCAATTTGTAGTTTAATTGGATTCTTAATCGATACGATGAGAATGTAAGGGTATGGTGGAAGTGATAAGCGACTGCCGAGTATCACAATGAGCTCACGTATGTTTCCAGTTTGCGAAATTGGCGCTCCACCTTTGGTGTGGTCTACCCGGTCTGCGTTTTATGTTAATGGGATACCAGTTCGTGGTATTTTTTTTCCAACTGTTACTCGTTTAAAGTATCTAGCCCACTTAAATTTTAAGTCCAGCACTTTCTTCGCCGCTTCCTTTGCCTTGGACTTAATTCTGATTGTATTATTTTTCACTCTGTATTTTAGCCTATGGTTCATGTAGCTCAGCTCCATATTAATTGCAACGATAAAACAAAACATGGAGCAAGATCTCCAGAGACAGAACGGCTTGGAAACGGCTGGAGGAGGATTTTAGGTCTATAAATAGCAGCCCACCTTACAATAATAAGAGTGGTATGTTGTAGAAACAAAAAAATCTAGAAGATTATAAAAATAAGGAAAGAAAAAGTGTAGAAAAAAAACTATTTTATTTTATTTATGTTCCCACTGCTGGGACACAGGCCTCCTCTCTGTGAGAGGAAGTTGGCTATAATAATCAACAGGCGGGCCCAGTGCGGGTGGTTCTATGTGCCGGATTCTTCTGGATGTTTGCCTTTACCGCTTACCTTTACGAGCAGTGATGATGAAATTTAATACACAAAGTAACGTGCCTGCTTGGGTACGAATTCACGGCCTTCAAGTCGTAAGTTAGGGTCGATACGACTGAGCCACTTGCACAGCTCTTACTGCCGCATATAACTTGTTAATATTTACTCCTGCTGACATCCTTGCGTAAGCTCAGCATTTTTTTTACAACATAGCTAAAAATAGAATACTCTTTATTATTTATGTTCACCAAACGAATCCCATTCCGGAGTCTAGATTTGCGCCCGGTTGATGGCAATGGCAAAATGTGGATGTACAGACGCCAGCACATCAAGCTACCCCAAACTCTCAAATTTTCCCAATTGAATATGAACCTTATGCTAATGTAATAAAGTTGAAAATCTGTCAAAGACATTTGACAGATTGGTGTAGCTTGATGTGCTGGCGTCTGTACTATAGGTACACGGGGAAGCAAGGGATGTTATATTATGTAAATTTTGTATACAAGGACTGATCATTCGTTTCTAGTCACTGAGTGAGTAAATTCCACGGTAAATGCCTTTTATCTAAAATGTAAAACCGCTCTCAGCTTATTTCTTGACACCAAAGAAATAAGTGTTAATGTCGTTTCTAACTGCAGCGTCGGAAGTCGGGGTCAGAAGTCGGATGACATCATACCGGACAAAGAAACATTTTTATATTAAAACTAGGTACATTGTTTCCAAACTTTTATACTGAAAACTAAACGATTTTAATGTTTATAGGTTAATTGACCCGAATTAAACGTTTACCTACGTTGCGTTGTAGATTGTTTTCCCTACGTTCTTATAATTTTGAAAACGTTTTAAGTATTTCAGAAGGAGATATAGGGCACAAGCCCTATATCTCCACCGCGCCTATGCGGCTGTTATTACTTAGCCACAAGGCTAAGTAATAACAGCCGCATAGGCGCGGTTGGTCCGTAGATGGGTGACCATCTTCTTATACCAAGAGCCGTCCGTGCCTCGGAAAGCACGTTAAGCCGTTGGTCCCGGCAGTCATTCGTGGATCATTGACAGTCGTTACGGGTCGTCAGAAGCCCGAAAGTCTGCCGACCAGTCTTACCAAGAGGTATCGTTACCCAGTTACTGGATTGAGGAGGTCAGAGGCCTTAGTGTGAGTTTAATTTTACCATCTCGATCAAACGCATCGAGAGCGTTTGGTGCTCCGATTGGCCCTGGATTAGTGACGGACCAATCGGAGCGCCACCACAGTTTGATCGAGATGGTTAAGAGGGGACGGGGCCTGCGAGGAATTTGAAAAATAGGTATTTGAAGAAACTATTGCCGTCGCGGTGTTAGTAAATCTGTCCCCGTAGTGTGTGATAGGGACAGCTGCGGCTCAGACCGAAATTATCACAACATTTTTGACGAGATTGACCTTTTGTATTCCCCTTTTTTTCTCCTCGAAAACTGAGCCGATTTATTTATTTTTTACATTAACATTTTAAGAAAGAGTATGTTAAGGTTTCTATCTTTTTTTATGGTATAAATTTTTCTAATTTGTCTGATAGTCCTCTTATCACGGCGGTAAAAATAGGGCGTTTTTTGTAATTTTTAGAGAGTCATATTTTCTTTACTAATTAGTTGTTGAAAAAAAGAAAATGACAGGGACGTGTTTATAGCAAACCTTGATTTTATGAAAAGAAAAATTGCTCTAGAGGCATTATTCAGGAAGAAAAAAGGGGAATACATTTGTATGGAGAATCGCACGCCCTGTTCCCTCTTAAGGCGGAGATTTCTTGAAAACGCTCAAAAAACTGTTTTTTTAAACCAGTGCATCTCTTTAACATAGCATATAGCATCATATAAAACTGATATAATGATAAACACATAATGAAGTTCGTTAGCAATTAATGTTTGTTACATACAATAGTCCATTCATTTTAATAATTCTGATCAGATAATGCTGTGGACATAAGAGCCGTTTGTATGAACTTCAAATGATTACAATACGCGTATTCTTCACTGTTCTGTGGTCATGGCCTTTCACACGCGTTTACTTACATATTGATATTATGTTAAGCTTAATTACTTCTTTGTGTTAACCACAAACTTCACAGTTAGTTCACTTCTGGTTGATGATAGCATAATAAACCACCACCGTTTGCTAAGTGAGATCTCCCTCCTTCAACATAATATTATTATCACATACACACACATAACATCACGCGTATAATCCCCGAAAGGATAGGTAGAGGTGAAACTAAAGTACAGGCACATTTCGTCATCTATGTTTACTCGTAAATCCTGTGTTATAGAGAATAAGACTATCAAAATAGTTAAGTTAAACATTGGAGGCAAAATATAATGAAAAATTAAGAGTAGGTAAGTTAAATCCTTACAGCACTAACGAATTTCTGACTGATAAACTAATTAATTTTTGATTTGAGTTTAGAAACTAGATTTTGTTCCTATTTACTTTGACATAATATATAATTTGCTATTTTATATTATTAAATTTTCTATAATGAGTTGATGATACAATATACTATGCTTTGAATAATGGATCAATTTATAATTATTTGGATTTACCTATTTTTAATCGTACGCTGTTGAGGCAAAACATAACTGATTTAATTTAATGTTACCTACATCTTGCATGCCGTATGTGTTTGTATACTCATCATGTCTTGGACAAATAAAAATGATCTTATCTTAGTTAGTTTAGTTGAAGTTGATTATACCATTGTCTATACACCGTGAAATTTTAATGGTTGTTTTTCCGCAGCCAAATGGTTTTGTCTTGGTAATACAATCGGTTTATATACAAATAAAATATTAGAAACAAAAAATGGCAGATTAACCATTGTGAAAAACCACCACGTGCGAGAGTTTATATTTTTTTACATTTATGCATCACTGTTCCTTTTGTCAGCGGCGCGTGCGTTTCGAGTAGTAGCTAAAAGTTACCTCTAGTGTTACTATTGATTCTCACGTTTTCGAGTTGATGAATATTTTTTTAATTATTTTAAAACAAAAACATTTTTTTTTACTCAATGCTTTGATAGTAGGTAGGTACTCCTATGGCAAGTTGTTCTGCCGCGGGAAAACCACCATTAACATTTCTCGGTGTATACTATTGGATAATAGTCTTTTGGGAATGAGGAGATTTCATACCACCGCGCCATCTTCTTTTGATCCTGCCACAATTGCCACAAACAAACTCGTCGCTGTTCCAACGACTGTCTGGAATCTACAGCGTACATGCCACATACCTACCTAGTAACTACTTACGGAAAAGGTTATATAGAAGTTAAGATTTACGAGATTACGACACTTGTAATTGATACCTGAAACTCGGATAAATTTTGAATTCGGTGTACGGCAATTGAATAGACCTATTAGTTTCAAACTTAATGAGAGCCCATAATCAGTCGATACTTTAGCTACTAAATCGTTTAAAACCATTGCTGGAAATATAGACAAGAATTTACACAATAGTTCACTAGGCTTAGGTACTCACGAGCGGAGTTAAGCTAACCAACACTTTAGGGCCTGGGCCCACTGGCGGCAAGGCTTGGCATACTTCGGCATCACTACACACATGCGCATACTGACAGCAATGATGCCGCGGTATCCTTAGGCATACCGCTGGCAAGGTATTAGGCATAATCAGCCTATAATGTCCCCACTGCTGGGACACAGGCGTCCTCTCTGTGAGAGGGAGTGGGTGATACCACCACGCGGGCCCAGTGCGGGTTGGTAGATGTTACACGTATTTGAATTTTTAGTTCTAGCACATGCCGGTGTCCTCACGATGCTTTCCTTCACCGTTTTGAGAGCAGAGGTCATCACCTCTGCTCTCAAAACCCAGGCAGGAACTTTATTTCATGATATGCACGAAGTAAAGTGCCTGCCTGGGTTTTCAAACTCACGACCTACAACTCGTAAGTCGAAGCCGATAGCACTGGGTCACCATTGCTCATATGCATTAGGCGGTATCATTGACATTTCAATTTAATTTTCCTATCCGTCGCTTAAGGGCCTACGTCCCGTTTGGTAGCGTAACACGGTCACTTTATGAACCGTACTGCTCATTAACGGCTTGTCTTGAAGATTTGAAAAATATATGATTTTGCTATAGATTCATATACCTAGATCATTTTGCCCGAAGTACTTTTTTTGTATGTTTAATACTTTTGCTGTAAAAAATATTTTCCAACACGCAATATTTTGGCTTCTATTCCATACTCCTACTAAACGGCTTCGTTATTTGGAAAAAAAATTCACTGAAAAATAGATAGTTAGAGGTACCACAGAATCGCTAGAGCACAATTGTAAATTAATCAACATTTGCCAAGGAATATCCACATTTTGAGATAAAGGCTCAGAGGTGCCCTGCGCGGGCGCGGGCGGCAGTCGTGCTTTAGCATACAAACGGGAGATGAGGATACTATGGGCCTTAAAAATCTCTTGATGTGCATTGCGACAAGTGGGCGCAAGTCCTTACAAGTCTTAGGGCCGTAATATAAACGGGTAAGTACTAGGCTTCTATGAACGGGAAATCGCATCTTATGATTTATTTATAAACTTGCATCTAAAATACCCGATTACTTGAAACCTTTGACCCTTATTGCATCAACTTTGCCTCCAAGCCATGAATGCTCGAACGCAATATGCAAGATTGTAGTGAGGCTATTAGATAAATTTATTATCTTGCCTAAATATTACAGGTCAACAAATATAGAAAACGGACCTCAAATCTCTTTATAACTCACACAAAAAGGAAGAGGTCATCATTCGCCGAGCTCTTTATATGTGTGTTTCACCGATTTTTCTGCAATTACTGGACCGATTTACGTGATTATTTTTTTGGGTCATAATCATAACATTTATTTTATTAACTTTGCTTGAGTTCGCTTTAGTCATACCTACGTATTTAATTCAGTTTGTAGCTATGTTGATGATGTAACAGTTTCTTTTTTAAAGCACGTATTTAGGAAGGATACCTGCCATGGCTTGTCTCATACAAGCCATTGTCTAATTGCATAAAACAAATTATATTCGTACATTTTCTATTATAATAATATTATTATACATTGTACATATGAAGAATGAACTAAATCGGACATCTTCATTTATTTAAAAAAAGATACAATCAATTGTGCTTCGCGTCGAAATCTGACCCGCCATGTTGAATTCTTTTTTGACAGGATAGGTCATCGTCTTCTTTTATTTAATTTAAAAGACAGTTTATCAGTTGAAGACTGAAGTTAATTTATCAAGTCTTACATTGTAAGCAAGTTTGTCTTGTTTGGGCATCGTTTCTGCATAGCTGATTGAATTAACTCCAATCTGACGTGAAAATAAATGTGGGACCTTTAATTCTTTATGTGGGAAAGACTGTAGCGTCAACAGAAATTCAGTGTTCTGAGGAGAAAAAATTCAAACCGAAAAGCAACAACCGTCTTATCTTATTATTATTATTAAAAGCCTGTGATGTCTCACTGCAAGGCCTCTACCCTCCTGCCACTTCTCTCTGTTTAAAGCTGCTAAGGACCAGCACCCTAATTGCGTAGTTCACGATTAATCATAATCTGTTTCGTTTTTAAACAGATGGCTAAACCATTGCTTCATATGTTCGAAAAATGTGTCTGCTCAACAACGTAAATAATGCAATGAACATTGTTGAACTGTCAAAATGAAACCGATTATGATTAATCGCGTGTTACGCAATTAGGGTGCTGTTCTTGTTGAGGAAAATACGTACAGATTTTACATTTTTATTTTGCCTTAAACTCTACGTTCTGCAGGAACAGTGGTGGCCCATCAGTATCGGTCCCGTAGTAGGTCGTGGGTTCAAACCCAGACGGCGCTTTATTTTGCGCAAATTATTTCATTACCACTGCTCCAAAACAGTGAAGGAAAACATTGCCAGGTAACCGGTAAGTTCTAGAACCGAAAACTCGGAAGAAATGTGACATTTACCAACCCGCACTGGGCCCGCATGGTAGATGACAGCCCACTTCCTTTTAAAAAGGAACACGTAGGAACACGTGGGAACACTGGGAACATTATAGGCTGATTTTTGCAAATATATTAACTTAAATTTGTCTTTAGTTGATATGCATGTAAGAGATAACGAACAATTACTCACCTTGACTAATCTTAAAATATATTATTTTAAAATACATAAATATGATTTTCGCATTCAAAGCCCGGGTCAAGGCATTCTCATTATGTCGTTATCATCGCCTTGATGTCAATTTTCAAATATTTTAAGTTTTTATCGATTTAAAGAATAATGTACTATCGATTATCATCGATTTAATGTCGGGTCACGATTTAGACATCTGTATTATTGTTTGCAGTTAAGGTCTTGCACATTTGATATTTGTTACATTGACGTAGACAATGCTAAGAGTTTTAAATTTTATATTCTAAATGAATTCATGATTGTTCTGTTGACCTCTAACGCTAAAATTAAATTAATAAATATATTAAAAAATCAATACAGCAAGCATCAGTATCAGTATTTTTTTTTTATCAAAACCGTTCGAATTAAGCTGATTAGTTTAATTCGGACGCTTTTAATTAAAAAAATGTATTGGTCAGGCCTGCAGTTTTTGTTTCAAGACTAATTCTTGATTGGTATTTATTGTAAATTAAGTATTCAATGGTGTGGAATTTGCATCCTATTTCGCTGAGTATAATCATGAAAATTCGTGTCAGTGATCAATCAATCAATCAACTCAGCCTATCGCAGTCCACTGCTGGACATAGGCCTCTCCTAGGCTGCGCCACAAACACTCTATCCTCCACCTTCCGCACCCAGTCTGTCCCAGTCACCTTTTCAAGGTCGTCGGTCCATCTAGCTGGGGGGTTTCAGTGATAATTTTGCCAATCTGTGCCATACTGGTGATGATACATACACTGAATCATCATAAATACGATACATCATATTGTCATATTTATAGCTGTTTCTGTAAAATGTTCACGGTGAAAATTTTGGTGAAGTGAGCTTGAAGTCAGCTGTCATTCCCCCTGATGCTAGAGATGATCACTTTTGACAGCTAACGTCAAGCTCGCTTCACTTATATTTTCTCGGCTAGTGTTTTACAGAACGGTTGATAATAGAGAGGTAATGTGTGGTGAGAAGATAACACTTCCTCACTCAAAATAGTTTTAATTCAAAAGTTTTCTAAAATAATCATGTCTTAAAAAGAGTAAAGATTTGTTTTTTTTATGAGTTAGTATGTTTGTTTGTTATGCTTTCATGCTAAAACGGCTGAACGGATTTAGATAAAACTAGCTGTGCCCGCGTCTTCGTCCGCGTGGAATAGTGTCTTTGGGTCTTTGTCTCTTGTCGCAAACTTAGAAAACATTCACATAAACCTTACATATTTCCATACAAACTTTAATTCCCTATTGTTATTTTACACCGTTGAGGGTAAAACTTTTACAAACTTTGAATGTCATATTTATTTATATCGAATCAACAGCCTAAAAAATAAGTTTCAAGCTTCTAGCTCTAAAAATTACGATACTTCCATACAACTTTTCATCTCCCCCGCCTTTCAACCCCTTACAACCCTTTTTTCGCAGCCTGTGTCCTGTCTCAGGCTGTAGCCTATCTGTGTACCAAATTTCATTTAAATCGGTTCAGTAGTTTTGGCGTGAAAGCGCGACAGACAGACAGAGTTACTTTCGCGTTTATAATATTAGTAAGGAAGTGAGGATTTGGCACATTCGATTTTTTTTATAACCGATATTCCCACGGGATCGATACAGGCATATGCGGCTGAAACCGCGGAGCGCAGTTTACAATAAAAACTTAATTCAACATTATTCCGCACACATACTTAACGCATGTACCTACTATTGTGCAAGGGCCTTAATAGCTTGTTTAAAAAGATATATTGTGCATTCATTTTTAATCTACAATCGGTAATGCTCGTAAATATATAGTAATAGGTGGTAAGATGGAGCTGATGTCCTTAGTTAACACATTAATATGAAATATGATGTGCGCAAATTGAACTGATTATATCGCCAGCTTTACAGTTGAATACAAACTTAATGTTCGAATGTCAGAATAAATGATTATGTTCCCTTGTGTGTTGAAGAATGGGTTTCTTTTGTTTGGTTCAGAGGCAGCTGAAGGTGGTAAAAATTATGAAGTAATAGGTAGTAAAGTGCTTTTTGTGAAGGAGCACCTTTAAGTATGGGATACTGGTAGTACTACAGGGACACTTAATATTTTAGTCATTTTTAATTACACCACTAGAAATTTAACTATGCTAATAATACGTATGTCACTTCAACGGTCATCCATCATAATTCGACGTTTCTAAATAAACAAGTTATTTTCTTTGTTTTCCATATCACTCAAGTAACTTACTAGAATTAATTTACTTTCTTCAAAAAACTTATCTACATGATAGATTTTTCGCTTGGTCGGTGCCGGCAGTAATTGAACGATGATCTTGTGAAGTTTGAATGAGAGACCGAGCGAAGCGAGCTCCAAATTTTAGCATCTTAGGTTAGGTTTTTTTTTACTATGCATACAATAATTGGAGTTACCTTGTCGACGTATGCAAGATAATTGAGTTACTAAGATGCAATGGTAAGCAACGACGTGAGCTCGTAGTAATAGTTGTAGGTCCTGCACCCTAATTGCGTAACTCACGATTCATCATAATTTGTTTCGTTTTGAAACATATGGCTAAACCATTGCTTCATATGTTCGAAAAATGTGTCTGCTCAACAACGTAAATAACGCAATGAATATTTTTGAACTGTCAAAATGAAACCGATTATGATTAATCGCGTGTTACGCAATTAGGGTTTTTTTTTTTTTTGAGGGTGGGAAATCATCAAATAACTTCTCCTGCTCTGGGTGGAGCAGGAGGGCGTGTCAGACTTTTACTGACTAAAACCCACCCGTGTTCCCTCACCTGCCTGTGTGCCAGGGGCCGCGGTATCTCTTTCGAACAACCCGCAACCCTGGCAGGCATCGGCCCTTGCGGACCCCACCAGTTCGGCGCACCAGGACACGTGGCACGCCGTGACCACCCCAGGAACCAAGTAACAAAAGGGCCCCAGACGTACCCGTGTCTGGTGCCCTTGGTCCCCCTGCGACGGGTCAGCACAGTGGCCCCGCCGCCTACCACTTTTCGGCCGCAGGGGATAGGGAGAGCGGCCAACGCTATACCGACACTCCTCTTCCCCTGCGGCCCCACCGCGTCCGCCATCAAACGGTGGCGGCCCCGTCCAGGCCACGGAAGGGAAGAGCGCTACTCAGAAGTACCGGCACTCCTCCTCTTCCGCAGCCTGTAATCTTCAGCCGCGATGCCTCCCATTCGACACCGCGGCCCGCCTCAGTTGCGGTGCACCTCACCGCAACCTACATTCTGGCCGCTACGTCGTCGGCTTGGAGACAAAAGCCCTGACGAGCGGCCCCACCTTGGGGTTCCTCTTCGCTTCACCGTGGGAGCGGACCACGGCTACTGAGCCCCCCCGCAACGACAATGCGGGAACCCACTGGGGGGGACGCAATTAGGGTGCTGTTGTAAAGGAGAGCGATAAGAGCTGTCAAAGAACATACTCGCTAAGCGACGCTCGTTTGGCGGGCAGAACACTCGCTGAGAATCTTTCGCTTGCTCAGCAAGGATTGGGCAGTTATTCTGTCGCACTCGCTCATAGCTGAGCGATAAAACCATTCGAACTACACACTCGCTGCTAGTTTCTAGTTCCTAGCTCTACTTGCTTCTCGCTAAACGTCGGTGGTGCCGGTGGTACGTGTGCCAAATGGTCGGTAAATCAATAAAATATAAAAATAGTTTGGCATGGCATTACACGCACTAATGTTTAATTTTAATTCGATACTGTAACTAATATACACATTGCCCAATTGTATTGTATTTCGAAACGTACAGTCACGCACTAATTGTGTTTGTCTGATTACGAATCGATTTATAATCGAATAACACCTCTCGATCGATGATCGATAACGGCTAATGTTTACGAAAATGGAACATCTCAATTATTCGAATACATTTTTTATTTGATTGGTTATTGCGTAACATACAATATTATTGCAAAACATTGCTGCGTTGTTCTCTTGTAATTTAAATTAGTTATTTTAAAATTAGTACGTTTTTATAATGGATTTGTATTGATAATGACGTTTATTAATAACCTTCAGTTTTGTACAAGATAAAAATAACGTACAACCTATGAAATATAAATGTAGATATGCATTCTGCATTATGATTAATTAATGATGTTAGAGAATACATTTTGAAATCGTTTTATAAAATTTTAATGATATTTTTCGAACAATCTTTAAACAAGCTTGTAATTTATTTAGCAACTGTTTCTTTGTGGAATGTTTTCAAGTAGGCCATTTAGTTATATATACATAGTTATATATATACTTAGTTATATATATACATTCGAACAATTAATAATTATTTGGAGTCTTGTTGTGTGATTAATTGGTTGTTACATTTGGGTTAAGATATCTGTTTCTTAATAAGTTAGTTCTTTTCATTAGGTAGCACCTATTTTAAATCGCATGTCATTACCTACCATATACAGGATGTGGCGTAAATAGTGGTCCACCGTTAAGGATTCGATATAGGTACCAGATAATTTACTATAACATATTACAATTTTAACCATTTGTACCCAAGGATTCCGAAAATTTCTACCTTTGAAAAAAATTTTTTTTTTAAATAAAATTATTAAAAAAATAAAATAAAAATGGTTCCACCAACCATAATTTTTTCATTGGTTACAAAAGGTAGAAATTTCGTAAATAAAAAACAAAAAATAAATATTTTCGGAATCCTTGGGTAAAAATGGTTAAAACTGTAATATGTTATAGTAAATTATCTGGTATATCGAATCCTTAACGGTGGACTACTATTTACGGCCACACCCTATATGTCAAACGTATATTTTTACATTAGTTGCATCTATTTTATGGATGGGGTGGTAAGGTAATGTTAATAACAAACCTCGCCCTACTAACAAAACGTATGTCCAAATAGAAAATTCATTTTCATTATGTAGCACAGAACCGGTCGAAGTGACGGTGTTTGGGAGTGGCATAAGTCCAGCAGTGGACGCTTTTTGGCTGAAATTATAATGATGATGAGGTATCTACCTCAAAATCCTGAGTCATATATTATAGCCACGTTTCTTATCTACTCCCGAAACTCGAGCCAGTAAACTTTTTTTTTTTAGCTTCTAACGTCCCACTGCTGGGCAAAGGCCTCCCTACTCTCTTTCCACCTTTCTCTGTCCAAAGCTGACAAGGACCAATCTTTATTAAAGGAGTCCAGCTCATCCCGCCATCTCCGTCTGGCGGAGATGGCGGTATCATCTCATCATCCAGTAAACTACTTTAATTAAAATAAATAAAGCCATCAACTGAACCAAATACAACATCAAACACTGATTAATGTTTGAATTAGTTCCAGGCAATTAACAGATTAAATAATTAAATGGATTTCGATCAATATTGACTAGTGATCTAATCTCGGATGCGACTACTAACTTCAATCTACTTCACATCTTGATTGATGTGCTTCCTCGAAATTAAACAAAAAAAAAATCGAGAAGGCATTAGTGAAATCGATTTTTGTTTATTCAAAAATCTCTAATCGTTTTTTTTTGTGATTGCCGATTAAATTGCAGCTCTTAATCGGTTATGTGGCCTTTGGTTTGGGCCTTACATAATAAAAAATATACCTAAATGCCATTGGTATTGACATTGCAATAATGAAATTAGTCAGGCAGAAACCGATAACATAACTTTTACTTATGAATAAGGCTAAACATTCGATGATTTCTATGTACATACAAATCTACAAATGCAAAAACGTTTGTTTAGAAACAAAAAGAATTTAAACATAATTCTTAAAAACGTAACATGTGTTGTGCAGTGTAAACACAGACAATAAGTAATTTCATAGCAGTATATGTAAATTAAATGTTACTTAATACCGTATTTCCACGGTAGAGACAAGTGGAACGAGGGCGATCTGGCTAGTTAATCTTACAAATTAACATCCGTTATTATAAGCGACAATAATTGTTTAATTGTTGTGTATCTCGTGGATAAACACTTTTCTACTTGACTGTCCCATTTTGCGGTCGAGAGGAGACAAGCGGGAGACGTCATTTGACCCAGTCAGTGGCATTTGCGTCTTTATGTTTCGTTCATTCCATTTTTTCCAAAGTAAAAATATGTTGAGCAGTGTTCGGGATGATATTTGGAAAAGTTTAAAGCATACTGTATCAAATTAAGCCAATAGTGGACTGGGTTACAAAGACCTTATGAGCGTGTACTCTGAAAATGGGCAACGTTTCAAATAGCTGTCAAATATTTCACTGTTTTGATTAATTTGGTGATATTACTGTATGGAAATATATAATATCCCTATCTAGTGACCTATATATTGATTATGAAATGCAAATAATTAATATCTTAACAACGAATATTTAGTTTTATGGAAACTTTCCAACTGCCCTTTTTACGCCTAAAACGGTTACAACATCAAATTTAATGTTATAATTGCAAAGCATTATTCATATTTTAGGTCACTAGTTAGCGATATTTCATACTTCCATACAGTAATATTAACAAATTAATAAAAACTGGTAAATATTTGACAGCTATTTGCGACGTTGCCAACTTTCAGAATAAACGCTCTTAATCTGACTAGTCTGCTGGATGACTCTGGGTATCATCTCCCATTTTAAATAGAGCTTAATATACGGATTATTTTGGTTTTCTAGGAATGTTTCGTTTAATCATTCATTACTGTATCCTAATTGCGTAACACACTATCATTCGTAATCTGAATCACTTTAAAGGATATTGCAAATCCATTGCTTCATATTTTTAAACAAATTGTCTGCTTGACAACGTAAATAACGCAATGAATGTTGTTGAACTGTCAAAATGAAAGCCATTGCTACTGCTAATATATTAGCGAGCTTACTGCCACTGGTGAGCTTCAGAGGGCTAAACAGGCAGCGCAAGAAACAACCAAACGAAAATATTTATATGTATTGATATGTGTCGATGTGTCAATGCTGTGCAGTGTAGAATGCTGTGATGAATCTGTTGAATTAAATCAGTGGCTATTGTAATAACTCCTTCTCATTGATGTATGTAACCCTAAGTCCTTCAACAACAGAAACTACTTTGATTCGTTCCTTAACAGAATCAACCTATAATACCCCACTGCTGGGACACAGGCCTCATCTCTGTGAGGGGGAGTGGGCCATAATCCACCACGCGGGCCCAGTGCGGGTTTATGTTTTTGAAGTGAAAATTTCTTTAGGAGCGTTAAGTAAGTAAGTAATTTATTTGCCAAAATGTAGGTGTACAAAGTAGTATGATGTTATTATAAAGGTGGCCCATTTACATTCTACCATTACATGTGGTGTTCACTTTTTGGGTGAACAAAAATTATGGAAGTCGCGTCATCGTCACCGCACGCTTCCCATGAGCTATTTGTATACTGTGTATATATGTACATAGATATAGGAGTGTCAAAGCGTTAAAAATAATAATCTAATAGCTCGACGATACAATTCACAAGTTACTTAGTTTTTTCTTTTATTTAATCAGATCATGAGCCACCGCAGGGGTCTATTTAAAATGGTGGTTGGGTGAACGAGCACACGGATGAGTCACGCGCTGATGTCTTTTGGAAAAGTCCCTTTCTTTCCTTAGGAAATTCTGACTCTTTTATCCCTTTCTTTCCCTTTGTATTTTTATCGTAAAAATCTGTGCTGTTACCTTTAATGGCTTATGTCGATCGCTCGTTTATAAATTTTTACCGAGAGCAATCAGGACCTAAGGACCCAATGTGAAATCCTGTATTGACGATTTAAAAAATACACACGTTATTGTTCAAGTTCACTCTGTCAGCACTTCCCGGAGTGCCACTGTTATTTTTTTTGGTTCTAGGACATGCCGTTTTCCTCACGATGGTTTTTTTCACAATTTTAAGAGCAGTGGTGATTAAATAATTTACACAATGTTCCTGCCTGGGAACGAACCCACGACCTACAAACAACTCATAAGTTGAGGCCGTTTCCACTGAGCCACCACTGCTCCGATTCGTTCCTTGATTCAATAAAATTCGAAGTATTGTGCAAAAAAAAATAACAATGCACAGCACACTTCCGAGATTCTTCATGAATTATTCAAAGTTAATGCGATGTGTGAGTAGATAAAAGAGTAAATAAGCGGATGAGATAGATGGTACACTTGATAACACGTCAACAGATTTATTCTGGTCAAATTAAAATGTTAATGTATGATACTTAAGAATTTGAAGGCATATCTCATAGAACGATGCTATGTAAAAACTGCAAACGTTTTAAATATCTGTATGTATTGTCTGAAGAGTCAGTGGAGTCAGTCATTAGATTTAAGTTCCAAATTATTTCGTTTCAAGCCCATCTGTTGAAAAATTACAACATTACGGTAACAGTACGTGATTGATAGAGCGCCGTATCATATTTCGAAAGTCCAGGAATTAAGCATCCCAGGATTGATCTGAATAGGATTTAACCACTTGCGAAAGTCGATGACTTTGCTACAATGTATTGTAACGAAGCCAACAACTATGTACAAACTGTTACCAGGAATTCAGTAGGTATCTACATGATTCTAGATCCTTATAGCCGTGAAATGTTTCGCCGGTTACTGAAAAAAAATCCGTTTACATATTGATCGTGTAGGTATTGCACGCTGGGGTGACCAGAATCATGTGCTGAATGCATGCTAAAAGTTTGATCGTTGATGTCCCTTACATATAACATATAAGCTATATTTATATGTAAGAAAGACCTAAGAACTCATCATCTGCCTGGCCTTGTCCCAACTATTTGTGGGGTCGATTTCCAGTCTGACCGAAAGCAGCTGAATACCAGTATTTTACGTGGAGCGACTGCCTATCTGACCTCTACAACCCAGTAACTGGGTAACACGGTACCCACTTAGTAAGGCTGGTTGTCAGACTTACGGGCTTCTGACGACCCGTAACGACTGTCAAAGATCTACAAATGCCGGGACCAACGGCTTAACGTACTTTCCGAGGGAGGTACTCGGTATGTAAAGAAGAACCCATCCGCGGATCGACCGCGGTTAGCGTAGCTTAACCAGATCGATCGACCCGTTGGCCACGTGCCTCTCACAAGACTTGACCAATCTAGACAACTCAACATTTTATAATCTATGCCCAGAGATTGTATCAAGAAGGTGCACTATGAAACAATGAGTGTATTTCTTTGTTTGGCATTATGTAAGTTAAACTAATTGTCTGTGTACCCGCTGCCTAGAGCCTTGAAGGAATCATTACGATCTTGTAGATATGCCGTTATAGACTCGTGTGAGATTACTTTTGTTTCATTTATGGCATCGTTCATTTCATTTGCAACTTGGCTGTGATAAGGTTTTGAAGTTATTGATTGAGACAATCAATTGAATGCACCCAGCAATTCATTCATTATGCGCACAGCCATGGTGTGGAACTCTCTGCCACCGTCTGTGTACTCTTACACATTTAACCCGTCTGCCTTCAAAACAAGAGTGAACAGGCATCTTCTGGGCATGCTCTTTCCATCATAGACCTCATTCGCTTTCCATCAGGTGTGATCGAGGTCAAGAGCGGACCCATTCAACAATTTAAAAAGCGTTGGATAATCTACCATGGGCGACGAATGAAGATACCATTGCGTCTGGTGCAGCCTGGCTCCGAATCTTTTTAATTCTTCTTTTCTTTTTAATCTTAGATATTTATTGTACAGCTCATGCTTTGACTGCCTCTATTATTGCAAGAGCTGCTGCATCTCTATCTTGGTTATATCATCTAAAATATTATATTGGTTTTATCAACGTTTTTAACTGTAGTTTTTCGGAAGCCTTTAGAAGAGGATTGTAAACGCCAGGATCCGTTTTTACACGCTTTATATTAGCTTCACTTGTATGTTTGTTTGTTTGTATGTAACCGACTCCTTAGAGCGCGATTTTGACCCACTTTAAACGGTCAGATTTCATTGAAACTTTGTAAACTTGTCGAGGACCGATGACAATTCAATAATTTAAAAAAAAATTGAGAAAAAAAATCACGTTTTTTAACCGACTTCAAAAAGGAGGAGGTTATCAATTCGTCGGAACCTTTTTTTTTTTTATTTTTTTTTAATTTTTTTTATGTATGTTCCCCGATTACTCGAAGATGGCTGGACCAATTTGGATTTTGTTTTTTTTGTTTGAAAGGGTATACTTCCCAGGTGGTCCCATGATCATCAAGTCAGGATCTGATGATGGGAACCTGGAGAAATAGAGAGAACTCTTCAAATTTTATAGGCACACGAAGCGATTTAGCTATTTTTTGGAAGAGTACTTTCTCGGAGTGGTCTCATTTCAATTTGGTGAAGATCTGATGAAGAACTTTGGAGATAGGCAACGGAACTCCTCAATAAATGATAGCAAATGGACTGGGATTGCTGAAATCTCATGTCTGTCTATTGCTTACACCAGTTCATAACATAACATCACGCCGGTATGCTGTGAAGGGGTAAGCACATGTGGACCACTAAAAAGTGAAAAATAAAAACTTTTTCCAAAAAAAAAACAACCGACTTCCAAAAAAACACTACAAAGTGAAAAATAACTTTAATTTCGGAAGGCGGTGACAAAAAATTAAAATACAGCTCCAAAGACACCGACTTCCGAAATTAAAGTTATTTTTCACTTTGTAGTGTTTTTTTGGAAGTCGGTTGTTTTTTTTTTGGAAAAAGTTTTTATATAGTTAGCAGAACTAAAAAATAGAAAATAAATAATAGTTTAAAAAACTAAAAAACACGCTTTAAAAACCAAACTAAAAAAGGAGAAAATAATTTAATTCAATTAAAAAGCGTGGGGTGCTTGACATTAATTGATTATAAAAATACCTCAAAAAGCACCCCACGCTTTTTAATTGAATTAAATTATTTTCTCCTTTTTTAGTTTGGTTCTTAAAGCGTGTTTTTTAGTTTTTTTTTTTTAATAAAAACTTCTCCCTTTCTATTATAAATAGCTCTCACAGGTATAATATCATTACATGTAACTATCCATTTGTCTATCTTCAATTAGTCACACGACACAACAACGATGAAAGATTATCAGGAAGTCAGCGATATTGAGGAAGCTTACAGTCCGGGAAATAACAGACATTAGACAAGTTTTATTGACATTATAATCAATAGACAGCATGCTTGCTTAAGCAGTGGTAGCCGAGCGGTAACGGCCGCCACTTACGAGGTGTAGATCGTAGGTTGGACCCAAACAGGCGCTTTACTTTGACTAAATTATTTCATCACCACTGCTCTCAAAACGGTGAAGGAAAACATCGTGAGAAAACCGGCATGTCGTAGACCCAAAAATTCGAAGTCCCACCCACTGGGCTCGCGTGGTGGATTACGGCCGTCTCTCTCTCGAAGGCCTGTGTCCCAGTAGTGGGAACATTATACCGGATTATATGCTGGGTGTCTGGTCACCGGCGTCCGACCCGTTAAGGCGAAGCAATATGATCAATTTTATCGACAAATCCACCATAATAAGGCATTTTGCCCCTACTGTTTTGAAATGGCGGCCATTTTTTCTTTTTACTAAGTGCGGTTGGGTTCATTTATTTTGCCATATCTACCGATATTAGAGGTCCTACAGGCATAAAAGTGGTTTTTCATAGCTACAAAAGTAGGCAATAAGTTCACACTAAAAAGTTTATCAAAAACTCCCATTAAAACCTTAAAAAAATACTGGAAACTTAAAAAGTGTGAATTTTTTTTTTTTACTTTTTAATTGTTTTCCAAAAAACTAGCCTGAAAACATACCTTTTTTTACTTTTTAGATGCACTAAGGTATTACCTAAAAATTGATGTCAAGACCTAAGCAAATTGTTGTTGGGTTATTCCATCTGGAATTTTTCAGTAGCAGTCCGGTGTCTTGATTTGTGCCGGGTTGATAGCATTTGACTCTCCCCCTATTAAATGGGACTTAACTGGCGAAATGTTGGTGTGTATTGTAGGTACACCGCCGCACACTTTTAAATGAATGAACACTTGTTTGTCCTCAGGGTGGAGGGCGACGCGAGTGCGAGGAGGCGGCAGGGTGCGCGTGCGGCGGCCGGCGCGCTCCGCCTGCGCCTCCCGCGCCGCCTGCGCATCACCCGCTGCACGCGCTTGACCAAATGCCGCCGCCTTTACTCAGGTACGCACATTCACACACTTCATCATATTTTTTTTTTTGAGAATCTATGTGATCGTTCCAATGCTGGGGGTCTAACGAAAGTGCGGGCCCATTTAAAAGTAGTTGATCCATCAAAACAAGTGACAAATTCAAATTATCGAACGGGAAAAATCACATCGCATGTAGGCACAACTGTCAAATTGTGTTGTCATTCATTATTAGTTCGGGTTCCGAACTAATCTTATGTCCGTATGTGGGGGCCTAATCCATAAGCACGAAGTCCGTCGTTTCGGTCGAAGTAACGGGCGTTTCCAACTCTGTATCACTTACGGACAGAAGATTAGTTTGGAGCCCGAACTAAGAATGAATGACAACACGATTTGACAGCTGTCCCCACTCCCGATATGTTTTTGCCCGTCCAAAAAAGTTAGTTAATTGGCCATAGGATTCACTAAGAAGTTTCGAACTACTTTCGGATGGGCCCGTATCTTTGTTGACAAAGTTAGAGAGTAGGCCCCGTGATACGGAGAAGGAAATGCTCATAACTTCGGCTAAAACAACGGATTTCATGCAGATTAAGGAGTAGACCATCTGGATTGGACAAAAGCCTTTCATATTTGCTCGCCACTCATCATCATTATCATATCAGCCGAAAGACGTCCACTGCTGGACATAAACCTCCCCCAAAAGGGGCGGATTTGCCATAATCGCCACGCTTGGCAGGCGGGTTGGCGATCGCAGTATGGTGGTCAAATGCATAGAGAACGCTGCTGTCCATTCTCTAGTAAGTCCCTTAGTCGCCTTCTACGACACCCACGGGAAGAAATGGGATAGTGCTATTCTTTTACGTCCGGCACGGCTTGTTTGGTTTGCTCGCCACTAAGAAGAATGAACTTCATCCATGATCATCATCCTCCGGCCTTTAATAGGGGTCGCCGAAGCATTTCTTCTCCTTCTATAGATCTCCAAGAGCCACTGTCTTAGTTGTCTTGCAACCATAACTAATGCCGCATTGATAAGTCAATGAAAAAGTGTAACGCGTCGTTAAAATTCCAAATTGTACAGTCACTGTAAGGCAGAACAATACGTAACCACAAATAAATGAACATTTCCAAACAATGCCTAACTTGTCAGGAAATATCCAAGAAATTCTGATTCATCGGGGACCCTAAAAACAAAGACTCCAGAGCCTTACTCAAAGGTCATAAGGTTGATATTAGCTTGAATCTTTTTACGAAGAGGTCGATGACTTGAAGAAATTTTACATTCATAAAGGGTATCTAGATTGTGTGCGTGATTAAACTTAATTTTTCCAATATAGGCGTTTCATGTCCATGTGACGGTCAAGGATAAAGATAATTATTAAATGTTTTTAGTTTTATGTGTTAGTATTGTGCCATCAAATTGGTACTTAAATGTCCATTTCTGACATCATCGTCACCTAACGTAACCTATTTTGTAAGGCATATTTTTAATCGAACCTCAAATAATTCAAATTGTGCGCAACTCAGAACTCCGTCAATAAATAACCGATTTGAAAAATCTTTTGAGAGTATTTGTACGAATGTACGCGAAGTCTAAGTGTGACCCTCAAATTACATGGAGACCTGGAATTCTTCTTTCAGTTCATATTGTACATATCTGTTGCACTCACCAGAGGACTGCATATGTTCATGTACACAATTAAAACTCCGTCAAGTTTTTGCAAATAAATTTTATTACTACTAGTACTAAGTGGGAAGCTAATTTAGTGGCTCAGGCGCATTCACTAGCTATTTAAGGATACGAATACCTAAACCTGTTTTATTGAACTTTAGAATGGTCTGCAGTTTTGCGTCACTACGAGGAACTGCACTTCTTCGTATGGTGTCTCAATAAAGAATATCTGGTCAAATAAACACACGCCTTTTTTAATGGTGTAGGCAGAAACTATGAACGCCACCTGCTAAGATACTTACAGACTTCTTTTGCCTCATTGGTGTTCATTCATCTGGTCATTTACGCACCCGGTTGCGAGTACTATGCTCCTGACCTTTCTTAAGTACATCACCAATATGGTCACTATGTTCTTCTAGGGCGGCTCTTTCCGGCGTTTCCACTCACATCTGCCTTGTAAATATCTTTTGTTAACCGCCCTTCATTCGTCTTAACATGACCGTCTAAGCATACTATTTTCAATTTTTGTCACTACATCGTCTGGTGAAATAGTTTTTCAAATGTTTGAGTCTCTCCCGTACCGTAAACAAGCACAATACCTCGAATTGTCATTTTCATTCTTAATGTTAGCGCTTAAGTAATTATGCAGTCCGCAAATAACATGTTTCGCTCAAAGTGCAAGTAAAATTGATAACCTGCAGCTTTTTATTCTGCTACTGCAACCTGCTTAGACTTGTTGACTCATAGTTTCTTACGAAGTCGTTATGCGATTTATAAAATTTTCTTCAATCAAATAGTAAAGGACTCCTGGATTTTTTTTATGCGTTTGATAGTTCATCCTGTCAGTTTGCTGTATCGTTCTAATATTGATTTGTTTTGTTTCGGCAGGTCGAACCCCCTGTATACAGAAGAGGAGGAGCAAGAGGTAGTAATAATCGTGGATTCGCTGGACGGAGTGCCGGAGGGCGAAGCCTCGGAGCCGCCGCGGACACCGCGTCGGGCGCCCTCCACATCCTCAGGTCAGTTACAAATTCACAAGAGCACATGCGTATTTTTTCCACCACTTGTTCTTTTTTGTGACTTTTTTAGAAGATGAAGAAAAAACTCAGTCTTCACTATGCGCAATATTAAGAGCAATCGTCAAATATAATTTAAATTTGCGGATATTGAACTCATTTTTACCGTAGAACCAAAATTGCGGCGGTTAATCAGTAAATGCAGCATGATGTTCCAGTGTGACGCTATAAGCAGACCAAAATAGCTTCTTAGCGAATCGATGGCAAAGAGTTCAAACATTTTTGGCCCAAAATTCAGCTGCGCGAACTCTACTCACAGACGCAGTCATAAGATCATCAAATGCGCAGGTGACAGGGCATGTGATGCAGGATGAACGGTGGGCTATTGTCTGTGAGGAGGTGCCGCATAGCACTTGAGATCTGAGCCGTCCACGAACCTCCATCTGTGGAGGTCTTTGCTAAGTACATACTTTCGACGATAGCCAATGCTAGCAAGAGAGTGGCCAAGAGAGATTCTATTCACCACCCCTACTAATCTACTAGTACGATTCTCTATCCGACAGGCTACGGCAGTGGCGGCGGCAGTCACGGCAGGGTATCCCCCAACTTACCAAAGAGCGACCAGTTTGAGCCGCCAGCCCGCCGGCTGTCCGACTCGGACAAGAACGATGGATCTCACACCACTTCGGACTCCGATGCCAGTCCGATTTGCACGCTTAGCAGGAGTCTTAAGGAGGATATCAGGTCCTGTTTAGGGGTTTGCAGGTGTGTGGTTACCACTGATGATACTTGGAATCTTTTACGTGTTCCGTTCCCACTGTTCCATGCCTAAAGGCTGCGAAACTGAGGTGCTAATAGTCTAAAATGTATTTTTGAATGGACAAAGCTTTGTCAAAAAACTCCATTGCTGTAATAAAATGTAGCAGTTGAGATTACAAATCCACGCTTTCTTGCGATAAAATTAAACTTTCAATTTAAAAATGGTACTATATGTATTATTGTGATAGCTATTAAATGCTTTGCTCGGACCGAGTTGATATAGCCTACGGCACTATATTATATTGCTCTCTCTCCCGTCGTACGCAGCGAATAATGAAATAAATTAAGTCAATTCGCACTTGCTTCCACTTTTCACATTGCAACTAAGTTAGATCGAACGTTGATCCCATCTTAGAAAATACTAAGTCAATAGAGATCAGCAGTGATCTTCTGCTCGAAAATCTTAAAGATTTTCGAAGATTTTTGAAACTATATAAATATGAAGATATTTCTTATTTGATACTATTTTATATTCCTTCGTCGCTCAGAGAATTTGTAACTTTGTTCTTGCATCAAGTAATTGGTTTGTTGAGGTCAGGTGGCTGTTTTTCCATGTCAACTCTTAGAAAATTGGAACTGGAAGCTAACACTGGATTTGATGCATGTTTTTTTGGTTTCACTCTATTCCAAAAGTATCCATAGACTCAAACTCAAATCATTTATTTCAATAAACCCATTTATTGGCACCTTTGAATTGTCAGAAAGTTGAAGCTATGTAATTGCCCATTCCAAAGCATAGATCTCTATGGAGAAGAACGGGCAAGAAACTCCGAGAACACTTTTTTAAATCAAGATATTATAACAAAATACTGGGTACATTACCTTTCGTCACCACCAGATGGGAGAAAGACGTGAACGATGTGGTGGAGGCCGCGGTGAGGGGGGCAGGCGGCATCAGCGCGGCGCGGGCGCGCCTGCACGCCGCGCTGCTGGCGCTGCACGAGCCCCTGCGCCTGCCGAACCGCGGGCCCTCGCTGCCCTACTGCGGGCCTGGGGTCAGGCCGGGAGACGTCACCATGATGCCTAAGAACACTGAGATGTCGTTGTTGGTAAGTGATTTATGATTTTATGACAACTAATTCCGTCCCAGCATGGGTGGGTACCCATGCTGGGACGGTTTTTACGACTCAACAAATTATGCAGATTTTTGGAACGAAATTCTACAACTCACCTTGAGGTAGGAGTAAACTTCGAATCGTCCCTCCTCTGTATGACTTTTTATTATATACAATAGAAAGAGATAGACAGAGAGAGATACCGGTTTCATGGTTTTCGAGGCAGCTGATGCCGATAGTGAGGCCAAAATGAACATCCAAGATAGCGGTTGCAAATATTTTTTGAAGTGAAAACTTCTTTAGACACGTTGGGCATTTTTTGAGATGGGAAAAAACAACTGAACTCGCGACACTGTTCAAAAAATACACACGTAATTGTTAAGTTTTCAACTTCTGTCTGCACTCCCGGAGTGCCACTGTTTTTTTAAAATCATGGGTGTCGTTTTCATGCTTTTCGAGTTGTCGACAATCGAATTTGAAGAAAGGAACTTCATGCATCCGTTTTTTTTATTATATGTAAGTTAAACTAACGGTCTTATTCATAAAAAGTTATCGAACATCTAAACAGTTGCTAAAGTCTGGTTTTCAAAGAGAAACCAGCCTTTAGCGCTTATTTTACAATTAATTTTAGCCACACTCTGAAAACCTCTCAGGGTTCATCTCTCAACTCATATTTAATACTATTTCCTCTCTCAGGGGTTTTAATTTATAATATTGTAAGTAGGTAAGTATAGATGATCATTCATGACCCATCGATGAAAAAAAAATTGAGAATATTGTACCTAAGTAGTGAAACCAAACTGTGTAAATACGGTATTTCACAAAAAAAATGGCCGTATTTTTTGCACAGATTGCAACTTTTATTTTTATTACACTCGTTAACTGTACAGTGTGCATATCATCGTAATAATCATAATAGGCTGCAATAGGCTCTACTATCATGAACTCTCTGTAGTGGGACCACTTATTTATGTAGATGCAGGAAAGTAGCTTGATAATTTTTTCGTCCACCGTATTCTGAAAAGAAACATCAATCAAACCACTATTATTATTTTAAAAATGTCTTTGACATATCTCGGGGCACACATTTCGCCAGTATGTTTGAGTCTCGTGTGATAGGTAGGGGGCGAGCTATTGCTTGTGATAATAAGGTACAAATCCAGACTCCGGACTGCTGCTGACAAACTCCAGATAAAAATTCAATAACACTTTTGTTTTTTTTTTGTCGGGCATCTCGTAGTTGGTCTTGAGAGGCCGTGACTGCTTAACCGGTCTTTCCTGGGGCTGCCATTAAGAATTATCTTAACGCCTCCAGCCAGGGCTTAAAAACTACTTACATTACTAGGCGACTACACGCTGGGGGCACCCCATGTGGGGTACGGGCCTCGGCTCAGGGCGTCACTGGTAGGGTGACAGCAATTGGGGACAGGCTGGATCAAAATATTTGCATTATTATTATTAATGGGGAATTTAACTCTACTGGCTTAGCTGCGGCGCGGGCTGGCGCTTCAACGAGCAAGGGTCGGTCGGGATACCTTTTTATGATTGTTGCTTCAGTTTATATACCCTTGCTAGCTGAATTGTATTGTACGCAATTGTAGTTCCTAGCCGGTTTTTCAATGCTATAAAATCATTTGTTAGAATTTGTATAGTATATTTACATATTGTATCTTCATACTTTTTATTTGCACCTACATATGACAACCCCATTTTGTGTCCTGCTCACTCATTGTGTTAAACACTATCAATCTAAATAATTTTGAAGGTTTTTGCTAATCCATTGTTTCGGAGGTTTCATAAGTTTGTCTGCTGAAAAACGTAAATAACGCAATGAATGTTATTTTACTGTCATAAAGAAAGGCATTCCTACTGTTAGAATGTAACGCAATTACCTCGAAGGCAATCAATCCCCATTCCAAGCCAAGGATGCCTGGAGGAGAAAGCGATAAAGCCACCCTTTGCATGGTTTGCAGTTCTTGGTAATGTATTTTTCTACTGTACAATAAAAGTGTATATTATAAATAAATACTATGGTGACCCTATTCGGCGCTGAAGTGGAAAGATTGCGATCACAACTTTGTAGTATACCGCAGTAAGGAAGCACTTAATTTGTTAGTTTATTACGTAAAACTAGTAGGTACTTGCGTATGTATTTTTTTGCTTAGAATTAGTATATTTTGTGGAACGTGTGTCTACGCTATCGTTGTATGGCAAGGTTTGCAAGCCAAATCTTACCAAAGAGGCAACAATAACGACCGTCTAGTTAGAACATACCGAAAACGCTTCCCCACTTTTCATCGAACTCATACCGACGACGACGCCATGCCGCTATACATATTGGAGATCCTCCACCCCTGAAATACGGGCATCCTGATTCCCAAGTTTTTGTGAAAATATAAAAGCTTGTATTTGAAAACCAACTAATAAATCTTGTTAAAACATACAGCTAATTTCTTTATCACTGTTTATTATGCTGTATTCGCTTAGAAAAACGCACATTTAAAATGAGCTTTCCGGGAAGTCTCCCGGCATCCCATAATTATGCGACTTCAGTGAGCCCTCCAGGAGGGCTTCCGGCACCGAAGCCGTTGGTCACGGCTGTCATTTGTAGACATTTCACAGTCGTTACGGTTATTCAGACACCCTAAAGTGGGACAACCAGTCTTACTAAAGGGGTGTCGTGTTACTTAGTTACTTGGTTGTGGAAAGGTGAAGGTCAGATAAGCAGCCAGTCCAAGGGACATACTGGTATTCACTTACACCCGGTTAAAACTTGAAACCGACCCCAACATAATTTTGAAAAGGATAGGATGATGACTGACCACTTGATCAGTCTCGCTACCTTTTTGTTGATTGGCTACCTATTATATTATTTTTATTTTACTACTGCAACGTACTTTTTTTATTCTCAAATACTTTGTGCTAATGCGTAAAAAAATCGGCTTAATAAGTCGATTCGCACAAATTTACTCGTCCGAATCGGTCGAATTATTTTTTGTTATTTGTGAGAGAATCAGCAACTCCAAAAATACGTACCTTTTAGGCAATCGGCACGTCTTGAATTTTATGCTCGTAACTGCGTAGTACTTTTTTTTTTTTTTTTGGGTGGGAAATCATCAAATAACTTCTCCCGCTCTGGGTGGAGCGGGAGGGCGTGTCAGACTTTTACTAACTAAAACCCACCCGTGTTCCCTCAGTTGCCTGTGTGCTAGGGGCCGCGGTATCTCTTTCGAACAACCCGCACCCCTAGCAGACTGCGTAGTACTTGCAGTGATCATATTTCATTACTTTATTACATATTTATAGTGTAGATTCGCCCGATTCTGGTGAGTAAATTCGTGCGAATGGACTAATAAGACAAACATTCATAGACACATCATTTTACTGTATTTTGACAGGCCTTTTGCAATGCATCTTGTTAGACAAGGAGCTGTCAATCATAACGTGGGAGTGATGTGTCGTGGGCGTGATGTTTCATGGGCTCATTAGACAAGGAGCTAGAATAATAAAAAAATATCTTCAAAATCGCTGTTTATTTTCAAAACATGAGAATACATGTGTTGCACTGATGAATGTTGATTTTGCTGACGTTATCTTTAATTATTTCAATGTTCTTCAAACACTTGTTTAGACCCGGTTGTCAATCATTTCTGGTAGGTACCTAAATGATATCTATTTTTAAAATAGAAGAGTTTCGCTGTTTTATTTTCTCGTCTCTTAGGCAAGCTCATTGAGTCTGATAAAGTGTTAACAATAGAAAAGTAATTGTGTTAATTAATTGACAATTGAGCTTTGATTTCTTACTAGCTGTTCGTGCTTGTCGGTGAATTGCAAGTCTCTTTCTCTATATTTCCGACTTCTCCGGTGGATTTTTCAATATTATTTTTCAGACAAACCTTATTCGTACCCACAAAAAAAAAACAGTGGCACTCCGGGAGTACCGACAGAAGTGAAAACTTGAACAATTACGTGTGTATTTTTTTAATCGTCAATACAGGATTTCACAATGGGTCCTTGGGTCCTGATTGCTCTCGGTAAAAAATTATAAACGAGCGATCGACTTCAGCCATTAAAGGTAACAGCACAGATTTTTACGACGAAAATACAAAGGGAAAGAAAGGGATAAAAGAATTAGAATTTCCTAATGAATGAAAGGGACTTTTCCAAAAGACATCAACGCGCGACTCATCCGTGTGCTCAAGCGTTCGGTATCAATGACGCGAGTTCCATGATTTTTGTTCACCCAAAAAGTGCTTAACGCGCCTAAAGAAGTTTTCACTTCAAAAAAACAGCTATAGGTATCTGTCGAGCCATTATCAAGAGATGATCTTTTAAATATGCGGCAATTAATTTATATAGATAGATTGTTTTTGGCAATAGGCTAGCCATTTACATGGGACTTACTACATAGGTGGCAAAATGTGAGTGTATTATAGGTACATCTTTGCCTGACCTTTCAGGGAAATAAGGCGTGATGTTATGTTAGATATGATAGTTACTTCGACTGTTTTTGCTGTACAGCCTTAGATTTTTTTCATTCAATCACACAATAATTCGGCACGGTTTAATGGACTAACTGTCCGGGTAGCATAGAAGACCATAGATCAATAGCTAAGTCTGAAATGTTTTTGTTCAATGATTTAAACATGCACCATCATTATAAGAACCACTGTAGCAGTGTTTCGGTTACGAGGTTTGCGTGCCAAAGTAGTGTTCAATCTTAAGGGCCTAAGTTCCGTTTGGTAGCGTAACACGGTCACTTTATGAACCGTACTACTCATTAACGGCTTGTCTTGAAAATTTGAAAAATATATGATTTTGCTATAGATTCATATAGATCATTTTGCCGAAGGTACTTTTTTTATGGTTAATACTTTTGCTGTAAAAAAATATTTTCCAACACGCAATATTTTGGCTTCTATTCCATACTCCTACTAAACGGCTTCGTTATTTGGAAAAAAAAATACACTGAAAAATAGATAGAGGTACCACAGAATCGCTAGAGCACAAAATTGTAAATTAATCAACATTTGCCAAGGAATATCCCCATTTTGAGATAAAGGCTCAGAGGTGCCCTGCGCGGGCGCGGGCGGCAGTCGTGCTTTAGCATGCAGACGGGGGATGAAGATACTATGGCTCTTAACTAATTACGATTTGCGTGAACATTTGCAAATTGTAGATGCACGCAGATGAGCGCATAGTTTATGTACCCTTTGTTTTGGTGCTATGAAAAAACGTACTGTAGCACCTACCTATTTACTATACGTACCTACTGTTACGTGCTGTTTTTATAAAATAATGGTGTTAACTGATTTCGGGGGAGGTTATGCAATAAGAGAAGAAAGAAAGAAAATACGTGCATTCATCTATGTACTTACAGAAATTTCTATATTATTTATTTATTTATTAGGAAACTCAACAGCTTATAATTAATTCACATGAGTTATGAAAAACAAATATCTCTTAAGCCAATAACAGAGTTTCACGACATTTATAGAGCTCGGCTAGCTAGAAGTAGCGAAAGAAAAAAGAAAAACCTTATACAAATGCAGCTATCAAAATAGGTAAACAAAAAAGTAACTAACTTAGTTACTAAGTAGTTAACTTTTTCATGAATATTAATATAATTTAAAAACTACTGGTATTAAAATAATAATATGTACACACGGCTACACATCAAGCTATGCACATTCAGTATAAGCTGATCTCGCATTGTATAGGATTTCCGTACAGTGCGAGATCAGCGTAAACTGGAAAAGTATAGCTTTATGTGTAGCCGGGCGTACAAGTAAATAAAAAAGAACATAATCATAAGACATCAAAAAGAGTACATCCGCATCCTTGTAAATGGGAATAGTGCCCAAAAGGCTGGCAGCATTGCCACGTTGTATGGCAATGCTGATTCTTTGGGCGAAAAATTGGCCAGCCCTCTGGTTACGTGAAGAGTCGACCAACCGCTTGGAAATGTCTCGGAAAACTAAGTGGGCACTCGGACCCCATGGCCTTAGAGTTTCAACTCCAAACGGCTCGAATATATAGGTTCCAATAAGAATGGAATATTTGCGCCGTTTGAGGTTTTCCGCACCTGCAGCAGCCCAACCCGCCGTACTAGAAAGATGGGATGGCGCAAGGGTGTCGACACATGTTGCATCCCACACCAAAGACCTACCTAACTTCCAAGGCATTATGGTCATTCCGTTTTGTTTCTCGACCTCATCGTCGCGTGCTAAGCCATTGGGTTCTAGAACAGCTGGCACCCCGGCGGTAACTCTTAGAGTCATTACGCACTGTCGACTGGTCGCCAGCGACTTGGTCGATGGCGACTGTGTGTTACTATAGTTTAAATAAGTGTTTACGCACTTGGTCGTCGGTCGCCCGGGCGACTCGACGACTCGCCGCGTAGTGGCGACGCACAAGCGACTGCCTGTCGCCGGCGACCAGTCGACAGTGCGTAATGGGTCTTAAGAGCACGACGGATGATGTCATTGATGCTGGCGTGCCATGCTATCTGGCCTGCGCTTCTACTGCAAGATAAGCCATGGTGTCCGAGGCAGTCGACACCTTCACCGCATTGGCAGCGATGCAGAGCCACGCAAGGAGCGCCAAGTCGCAGGCAAGTAGCGAGCCGGAAGGTCGAGTTACCCAGCATAGTGCCTATGTTGGGTGACGTAGTGCCTGCAGCCAGAGGCCCAACTCCCACTCACCGACAGCCAGAAGGCGAGCACGCTCAGTAGTATTGGTGGACGTATCAATAAGTTTATTCCGTACCAACCTGCAGAGCGGCTCATCCCACTATCTCTGGGAAGATGGGTTCACGGGCCGATCTGTATCCAGGCAAGCCATTTTCCAGGCATTCACCGCATCGGTCAAGCACGGCACTTCAGAGTCAACCAGGCAAGGGGCAAAAAAATTCTCAGTCAACTTTTCAGTGCTGTGGACAGAGGACAGGAAAGCCGAAATATTAAACTAATTTTGTTAGTAACTTATTATTGATCTGTCAAATCCCAGCTAATGAGACACAATTAATTTTCTATTGTAATGGCTCCAATAGGGGCTGCGCGGTAGTTAACTGGGGGCGAAGCGTCAGGGTAACCGACAAAATTCAAATCGAGAATCATATTTTGTTCTATACACAGCCTGACAGTACCTGCAAATTACAAAAAAAAGCAAGAAGAACTGCATTATGCAGGGGTACCTTAGCGCAATGCTCCGCAATCAAGATCTATGCTGTGTTACATACTGGTTTGGTCTGGAACCATAACGTGTCCTACAACCCTCCGGACTCAGGACCCACTTGTGTAGCACACATTCACGCATTATGGGAAAGATTTTGCAGGAAATTCCTAATCCATAGGTTCATATGTTTCAAACATTTGTCTGCTTAACAACGCAAACAACGCGCAATGAATGTTGTTAAACTGTCAAAATGAAACACATGGCCATTGTAAGTGTGCAGTTGACTTAAATTCACTGAACCCTACATTTAGGCCATCCAGAAATGACGTCACATAATTTCAAAGGTTTATGGCCCTGTAACACTCTTACCTATAATAACTTTACAGAACAAACAATCGGCAATATAACAAAATACCTCGTTACACTTACGAAGCATGCACTGACTTACGAGCCGTATTTGAGAAACTGGAGGAATATTGATGAGTGCTGCAGTCAGAATTATAAACACTGGAGTCTAGAAGCAACTCGGTCATTGCTACGTTGTGACGTGAAAATAATGCGTAATACCCATGTACGTATTATTGGTGGGTTCTGAGTCTGATGGTCACGGGGTAATACTTGTCTTAGCCATGATATTATCAAAGTATTCTGGGAATAGGCTAGGCTCACTCCCAATTACAGGGTACTTAAACATAACTGTTGAAATATGTGTGTACCAGAGATACAACTGTGCCTAACCCTTTGGGGAAATACTGATGCTATGTAATGTTAAAAATGATGGTTTTTAATGTTGGCGCTGATCGCGTTGGCGTGATTGTGTTACAGCATGATGTGACGCATATTTTCCCCCAATTTTTTCTTGACTTTGACTGCAAATAAACGTATTTTCTTTCTTGCTTATGTTGTATTATGTTATCAAAGAAAAATAAATAATAATGAGTGCTTGTGAGACGAAAACTCTCGCGGTCGGAATGCGTACAAAATGACGCTATAGCTTTATAATAAGTCCGATAATGCTTTTTCACTGTTTTTTTACACCAACGATGATTATGGCAATAGATAAGCCTATATGCTGATTTCATTTATATCCTTTCTCATCTTTACATCTTCTAGCCTATTTGTTTGCATCCTGTTGCAATCCTTTTCTGGCCTTAATTTTACTCGTATAATTAGGTATAACCAAGAGCGATTCATTGAGATAATAATCCTACTTTATGATAATAATCAAAGGGCATCTGAAATTAGTCCTAATAATAACATAACATTAACTGCCTATTATTTTAATAAACGACTAGTATTATAGAGGATGTGATAGGGATTTATATTTTCTGAAGGAAATTAATGAGGCTTAGAAAGGCCACGTACGCATGTATGCAAGGTTTATCTAAAACTAGCTTCTGTACGCGTGTTTCGGCTCCCGACTCGTTGGAACCGAACTCTTAGTTGTTGGAACAACCAGTCAGATTTGTAATTTTTTTCTTCGAATCCGACTAGTACCTAGTTCCAACGATTAGCGCGTTATAAAAATCAAAATCAAAAGTCATTTATTCAAACTAGGCTGAGAGTCAGCTCTTTTTGAACGTCAAAATAAAATTACATAAGACAGTCCCCCCAAAAACGTGTTGAATCTGAAAAGAGGTAATTGTATTAATAACTAGATTCCGCCCGCGGAAATTATCCCGCGGGAACGTACTACCGGGATAAAAAGTATCCTATGTGTTAATCTAGGTTATAATCTATCTGTGTGGCAAATTTCATCCAAATCCGATCAGCCGTTTTTGCGTGAAAAAAACGGCTGATCGGATTTGGATGAAATTTGCCAACAACCATCCATACATACAAACTTTCGCGTTTATAATATTAGTAAGGATTATGAACAACTTTTAGTATAGGACCAACCAAGTTAATCAGCTGTCCGCATAACTCAACTAATTCAGCTGATTGGTTTTTCACAAATTCAACATCAACAACAATATTTCAGCCGAAAGACGTCTACTGCTGGTAATAGGCCTCCCCCAAAAGGGGGTTTTGCTATAATCGCCACGCTTGGCAGGCGGGTTGGCGATCGCAGTATGGTGGTAAAATGCATAGAGAACGCTACTGCCCATTCTCTATTAAGTCCCTTAGTCGCCTTCTACGACACCCACGGGAAGAAATGGGATGGTGCTATTCTTTTACGTCCGGCACCACACGGAGACGTTATTCACAAAGTAATACTTGTTAATTATGATGACCATAATGACCCCTTTTCAGGTCCTGTACCATTTTAAATAAACCTTGTTGATACTTCGGCTTCGCTGACCGTCAATCTCTGTATACAAGATCTGATCCAGCCTGTCCCTTGCTGCCCCCAGCGACCCCTTAAGCCAAATTCAGAACCTCACAGGAGGTGTCTTTAGCGTGTAGTCGCTTAGTTTATTTGGAGGCCTTAATTTATTAAGGCATTCACGGTATAGCCCGGTTTTTAAACAGCTGACAACCTCTTAGACATGATACTCGCATAAAAAACGTCGTATCTGTATGGAAATAGAATTCTGTCAGTCATACCTTATATTTTATTATATATAAAGCTCTTAGTGTTATATTTACGTCCGGGTACCTATGTACATAAGTCAGTTGCTAACTTCCTCTGGACACACCTTAATGTTGGTTTTAAATACTCCAGTATAGACAACAATGAATTGATAAGTTAACTGTGACATAATTAATTAGTTCACACTGTATTTACTATATAGTTTTAATTACGTGTCATCAAGAAAAATATCAAAAAAATACACAGGTTGGCATCCCACATCGACGTGGAAAATGTTACCCTGGATTCAGTACAAGATTCAAAACGCCCCTGCATTAAAATTTTTCGTCGGTTATTTAATAAAAATATGCTTCTCCATACATTTTCACTGCGTAGGTATTGTTCTTTTCTATGAAACTGCAGGTTTTTTTTATTACCTGCAACTAATTAAATTGAAGGTTTTGAATCATGTACTGAATTCATGGTTACAGTTTGGGCGTCGATGTCCTTCTGCCAGCATGTATAGACTAAGGTATAATAAGTTTTCTGGTTTTACTAGCTAACAGAGATCTTTACGCAACAGCATGCATCTTACCTACTGATATTTTAGCTTGTAATTTTTGATCATAGGTATTTTCAAATCTTTATCTTTTCTCTCAGACATTCCACTCATCAGTGTTTCACTATCCTTGTCTTTCTTTATCCCTCTTTATTTGAAATGTCTTTCCATGTTTCCCGGTCTTCTAGAATTGTGGGCCAATTTTTTAAGATAGTCATCCCGTCATCTCTTTCTGGGCCTGCTGCGTTTTCTGGCGTTTCCATTCCTTCTGTGATTGGTCTGACAATGCTTCTGCCATTGGTATACAAAAAACCCAAGATGCCCAGTCTCGAACAAAAGTAACACTCAGAACTGTCCCCAATTATACGTTAGTGGTTTTAGTTATAACACATTTTTATGCAAATTCAACCTTACTTTTACAAAGCAATGTTCAAAAAGACTGACTGAAAGATGACTGACGATTCTATTTGACATTGCGCACATTGCACCCTATTAAGGTGAATGCGCAGTGGTAGAGCGCGAAATTCAAATTTTGTTACGTTTTTTGCAATTTTCAGGTGAGTGTTAGCTTGTTACTTGATCAAAATATGATTTGCGACTATAACATGTACGTATTTACAGATTTATAATCATTAGAATCAATAATACATCTTTCTAAGTTAGATTTGTTCCATAAGGACAAATTTCTTATGGAAAAGTGCTTGTGGAAGAAATCTAACTTATAAGAGATATATTAGACATTCTAATGACTATAATTCTGTAAACATGTACCTGTTATATTCGCAAATCACATTTTGATCAGGATACAACCTGATACTGACCTGAAAATTGCAAAAACGTAAGAAAATTTGAATTTCGCGGTCTACCACTGCGCATTCACCTTAATTCGGACGTTGTTGAGACGCTGATTGTGTATCTTGGGTTTTTCGTACATCGATAGCTTCTGCCCATTATCGTTGTTACATTTCTAACAAAAGTTGCGCTGAATACATAATAAGTTGAATTTGTATGCCTGTGTCCTGTGTATTGTACCGTTAAATCTTCGCCGTTAATATCAAGAGTTGCATAGTTAGGAAATTATTTATGTATATTCATATTATATTAGATAATTTTAGCACTTGCAGCCTTGATATTTTACTGGCATATTTGTAAACGCTTGTAACATCTTGAATACTAATGTAAGTATTACTTCGTCGATCTTTATCTTAAGTTATGTCCATTATAATAAATCAACGAAAAAAAACATAAACTTTGCTATTTTTAATTGACTTCAAAAAACGGAGGAGTTTGTTACCTCAGAACTCTGCCATTTATAAACTTATTTGAAAAATCCCCTTTTGGTTTTCCTATTTTTTGGTTTGCCAAATTGCCTTTGATCTTGCTTTGCCAGCTGTCAACCAAAATTCCTAGGTCACATTCTTTGCAACCTCGAAGCTCATCATTCAGCGTCTATTTATACCAGATAATGAACATAAACCATCTCACATCTAATAATCTAAAAAACCATCTTGATGTTATCGCTTTACCCGATGCCTATCTGTAGCATTTACAGTTAAATCATGGTTAAGACCAGTTAAAAAATATGACCACAATAAATCAACATCCATTAATTTCAATTGGAGAATGTTCAAAGATTTTGGCGCCATTTATAATCGAGTTACGAAGTATTCGGGTCCGAAGCACCGATGACCGATTATCACAACTGCGATCACTATCACAAACTTTGGCTTTCAAACTGGTTCCACATGAACTTGCAACATGTCTTCCGAAAGACATGTTGTAAGTTAGTCAGCGTCTAAAATACTTCGCATGTTTTCTTTGTGAAATTACTCAATTACTATTAAGGGAAAGCTGGTAGTTTGGTCTATAAGGAGCCTTTTCGCAAAACACAGGATCATCATCAATGGCAAACTTGCTTGCGATTAGGTACCAACTAAAGCCGTTAATCCAGCAGCGAATTATGAGTAAACCGTTTACAGTATCGGATAGCTTTATCATCAATGATCCCATCTACACAAAATATTTCCTGTTATTTTTATTCTGTCTGCCACAATTCCATGATATTTGGGGTCGGCACGATAAGATTCTTACATTCTCTACTTACACATTTCAATAATTACTTTATCATTCACTGCCTTGGCTTTCATATCCCTTGTGAGGGATAAGTCCATCCATCTTTTTCTTTGGTCTGACTTCTACTTATAATTTATTTCTAATTATAAGTAGCACCTCTCTATAAAAAGATGACTTCTTATTTGCCTCTGATTGTCACCATCGCCTGTTTCGATTTCTTCGAAGATAACTATTTCTATTTTGCAGTTCTACCTCGTTTTGTGATGTTTTGGGTAATGCAGGCTGGTCAGCTGCAGCTACATTTTATTTAAAAAAAATTGGGCTCAATTAGGTACTAAATGAAACCATAAACATATTAGAAAAAGCAAATCTTCCAAACAGTGTTTGGCTGCCCGATCCTTGTGGTGTAATATTAATGTTTTATTTTTATTTCTGCGTGTATGAATAATGGAAACATCATCGCTATTTGTATAGCTATACGATTGGTAACATTTATAGTGATAGAGGATCGCAGCGAGTGCTACCAGTTGCTCAATTCTCGCCACCAACTTTATTTCCACTACATTTGCGAGTGAACGTATATAGTTCAAGATCGCTGTGGCAACACTGGCTTGTATTTTGCATATAACATGACCAACTTACTTCTACCATCCATTTCAACCTTATCCCAAAGAATTAAAATTCATTTTTGGATGACCACGAACTTTTGTCTCAAGTTTCGTGGTGTCAATTCGCAAAATATTTTTTTCTTGTTTTTTGAATCTTAATTATATGGTATTAGTGTGCATAATTGATTGTGATTGATTATTTTCGCCACCGTTGGTAATAGTCGTTGGATTTTTTATTTTATTTTTTCAACACGTTATAGCGTGCGCATGATCTGTTGCTATCTGAAAAAATGCTTCTGATTTTATAGAAATTTGATTCTGTTTTATTTTGTGTGGAATTATTTACTCTGCTGTCAGCGCATACCACACTGATGCATACATACTATCTGTTGGGACAGGTCAGGTCAAAAGCTGTAATGGCTCTTTCTTCAAAAGGCTCTTCCAGACATGACCCTGTATTATTCATCATCAGCCTACAGCAGTCCACAGCTGGACATAGGCCTCTCCAATTTCACGCCATTCAGCTCGATTCTCGGCAACTCTCATTCAGTTGCTACCAGTAACCCTGCGAAGATCGTCACTCCACCTAGCCTGAGGGCGTCCTACCTTACGTTTTCCGATTCGCGGTCTCCACTCAAGAACACGTCTACCCCAACGGTCATCGGTTCTACGACTAATATGGCCAGTCCGTTGCCACTTCAGCTTGCTAATTCTGTGTGCTATGTCGACAACTTTGGTTCTCTGCCGGATCACCTCATTCCGGATTCTATCAGAGATACTCCGAGCATAGCTCGTATCATAGCTCGCTGAGCGACTTTGAATTGATGGACCAGCCGTACCGTGAGTGTCCACGTTTCGGCTCCGTAGGTTATAACAGGTAGGACACACTGATTGAAGACTTTAATCTGCAGGCTATCTGCTCTGGGTTCTGCTAGGTTCTGCTCTGTATGTGTAGACTCACATGAAATTCTACTAATATTATGCTTGGACTTTAAAAGGGAGACCTCTGAGTTTGTTTCGGCATTTCTTCTCAGGGATCAATCAGCCAACCACCAATATCCTAGCCTTTTCCATATACGACTTTTAGTAGCCGTACCCAAACGTGTAGGAAGAATTCTTTATCAAGACAATTTGTCACTGTATCTAACAAGAAACGAGTTGGAGACGCCATCATTATTGAAGATACATAGGTACAGGGAAATTTTAGACATGAATTTTTTTTATAACATAGATTCAACAGTAAGTAAAACTAAATCATTTAGCTATTAACTTGACATATTGCTCGTGATAAAAATCGATATGTTTACTGGCATACGATTGACGATTGTCGATCACAATCGAATAGACGTCAGAAATGTTTCGTGACATTATAGTACCGATAAAGTTTAATCGATTGTAATGATTGATGTTTAGATTTAGCAATACGTTTGTATTATTATCGAGGCATATCGTCGCGGCGATGAATGTAGAATTGTAGAACAAGCATTTACGTTGCCCTAGTTAGTTTTGTTTGTCTTATCGACTAAGCATGTCATTTTAGTTCATAGAGTCATTAGGCTTGGAACTACATATGTTTTTCAAAAATGTTAAGTTTAAAATATGGAACCATCTTGAAGTACTAAACTTCCATTCTGTGCATTCCATGCAATTCATGGAATGGAATTCAGAACTTTTATTTGTCATGCTCCTTCATATCATAATATACCTATGTACATTTAAAGGTTGACCCGGCTTCTTCTTTTATATAATTATCGCTATCAGTATTCACTATTTTTTAAATCGTAGATATATCCTCTATGTCTACACTAATATTATAAAGACGTAAAGTTTGTGAGTTTGTTTGTAGGAAGTTATCTCTGGAACTACCAGTAAGATTTGAATAATTCTTTTTGCATTTGATAGCCCAATTGCTGATCGAATTCCGAAAATTCTTTCACTAGCAGAAAGCCACCGTATTACCGAGTACTACGATATATTTTACGCTAAAAGAAGAAACTTCTAAAATCCATCTATCGTTTATGATTCTCTTGACTTTAAAGCAATTGCTTAGGGGGCTGCACAGCATATCTTTTTTTTTTCTTCCATACATCTCTGTATACATCCATCTGTAGCAATTTAATTATTATGAACATACCTCAAAGCCTTAGCTCATTTTTGGCTATCCAAAATTAGGCGTAGAGCGTATGCATGGGGCTATCAATCTTTATTTACCGTTGAGCAATTTATTGTATAAGCCACAGTTATGTACATAGTGACGTGTGTACTAATACGATATTACACGACTTACATTATTGTTACATAAACGTTACCAATACTATTGTGCAAGTGATCCGATATGTAATGTAATTGTCTTCAATTAAGGTAATTTTCTATTAGTGGTTACATATTTCTTGAAATTTTTTCTTCGTTGCAGTTCTTTGCCACATTTTCCGGATGTTTTTCTGGGGTTATAAATACAGTTACATTTTGGCGTTAGTGCAAGAGTATAATTTTTTCTAATCCTGATTTTGGGTGTTAAATAATGCTAGGGGAATTCACATTATTTTGTGATGTATGAAGAAAAGTCTCTAAACTGCAGTAGTGCAATTGCTCACGGTTAATAAAAGTACAGTCGTCCACAAAATTAAGTTATACTTATACTTCAAAAATTGAGGGTCAATTTGGCTTGGCTAGAGCCAAGCCAATTAAAATTTTGAAAAGTGACTAATATTTAACATAATCTGTAAAAAAATGGATTTAGATTGATCGATTCATATTAAGTTATCCTAAGTTAGATGAAAAGTACATTCATAGATACAATAAGTAGATTTAAAAAGGCACCTTTTGGACAATTGCATTGTCATGTCTTTTATATCTTTGTCAGCTTTAAAATTAATTCCTTTATCAATTCAGGGCACAGAATACTTTTGAAGCTATGGCACTTAGCAGACCTTTGACCAATGTCGAGTTGACATCAACACAATTTTTTAATGGTCTGGCAATTTTATAAAAAAAAAAAAACTGAATTGTTAGTCTGCCAGTGTCAGATTTTTAATTCAGAGTGTAAGAATGTTATGTATGAAGATGGCTGAATGCCATTCTGCGGTATTGATAGTACGATGCAATACGTAATGCTGAGTCGGTAAAGTAGACTCTAACGTGCAATGGGCAGACAACAATAGCCTTCACTCTGAAGAACATATTTTGGATGTGACAGTACCTTTATAGGTTCACTACTTCGGCAGGTAACTAAAATAGTAACTAACTATTATTGTAGTTCAGGCTCCAACTTTAAGCCACTTTTACTGTCGATTGTACAGTTAGATTATTGTTATGTACCTACTTAAACTTAAGTACTAGTACCTACCTACTCGCGGCATGCGAAAAGGTTTCTTACTGAAATATTTTTCAAACACATCGATTTTAGACAGTGGAGTTCTACTGGAAAATGTTATACAAGTATTTTTTTGTAGTAAGAAAAAAAAAGATCTAAGCTAATATTACAAAGAGAAAACATTTGTTGGTGTGTATGTTTGTTTGTTACGCTTTCACGCTAATATGGCTGAACGGATTTGGATGAAATTCGGCATACGGGTATATCATGATTAGGATATAGAGCACTTTTTGACTTATGCCAATGCAATCGCGGGGTACAGCTAGTGATGAATAAAACTGTTAAGCAAAACTTTTCAGTTTCCGTTTGCCTGGAGCCTAGAAGTTTCATTTTCCCGTTCACACGGTTGTTTTTGCACAGTTTATTACTCAAGAGATTATTCATTTTTAAATTATTATTGAAAGCTCTGCTCTATGTGTTACTATTTCTGTCTTATCAATTTCTTTAATAACCGTGGTCTCTTGTGTAACATATTCCCTTTACCCGTATTATCCCTAATAATCCCTACTAATATTATAAATGTGACAGAAACTTTGTCTGTCTGTCTGTTAGGCTTTCATGCCTAAGCCGCTGAAGTTATCGTCATGACATAGGCGATTTTTTTACGCGATAACCGACATCTAGTAATCTATATTTAGTTTTGGATATGCGAAAACTCACCATAAACAGCAGATATTCTACCATAACCATCAAATCCATACTTATAAGTGAACCATCTGCACAGCTGTATAGTAAAATCATATGATCACTGACCGGCAAGCTGCCTTGCCGCGGGCGAGGCCGGTTGCGCTTGCGACAGCGGCGGCTGCGCGGACGCATCGCCACAGGGTAATGTCGTATTTACTGTTTCGTAGTAATTTGGGTACGATTGAAGATATTAGATAAATTTGGATGGTAGTATTATAAGGTAGGACGTATTAAAATCAAGAATCAAAAGTAATTTAAGTATTCAAACTAGGCTGAGTGTCAGCAATTTTTAAACGTCAAAATTACATAAGACAGTCCCCTAAAACGCCCACCCTTCACCACTTCCTAGTACTTTAGCTGGGAAGAAGAAGGGGCGCAACAAACTCCCCAGCAGCACAGCTGTCTGTTATGGTAGAACTTGATTCTATACAATAATAGGTAACTAATTAAAGTTCAACAATAAATAAAGTAATCATTAATAAAAAATGCAACAAAATTATGGTTTATGCAGTCAAATAAAATAAACAACAATATGAAGTAATTCATATGACCTGTCAATAGGTACGCTAATTCTGGTGAAAGAACATAAGCGTCGTCTATTTATTTATTTATTAGGTTCACCAACAATTGTTTACACTGGTATTATGCTTAATATAACATGTAACATAAATAATGTACTAATGTAACAATCACTTATAGGTAAACTCCGCATGCATTAAAGGAAGTAGTACAAAATAAACTAAACTAAAGTAACTAAACAAAGTTAAAAATGCTTAATACTTAAAAACTAACTTATTAAAATATTAACTAAAACTAATCGGGCAAATACTTATGAAAAGTGGCTTTTAACTTTCCAAAACCATCAAAGTGAAGATCGATTTGGTCGCTGCAATTATTTATGACATTGCATAATCTCGCATAAGGAGAATTTGCGCCTAGTACCGTTCTTCTCAGCGGTGGGCGGAGTGGTGTTATTGGACTACGAGGAATTCTTGAGGGTACACGGAAACTGAAATTGTACAATATCTGTGGGCAGTCAATTTTATAAGTCAGAACTTTGCACGCAAACATTGCGTCGTTAAGGCGACGGCGTTTGTCCAGCGAAACCATTTTAAAGTATCTCAGTCTGTTGCTGTAAGAACGTATTCTCTTAGCAATGCCGCTAGAAAACGCCAAGTGCCAAAGAAATCGCTTTTGAACGCGTTCTAGACGCAACGAGTGTGTAGCGTAGTGTGGTCGCCAGATCACACTACAATATTCCAATATGCTTCGAATTAAGCTATTGTAAAGTAAAATTTTAGTTTTACGACATCTAAACTGTTTGGCATTTCTTATAACAAATCCGAGCATTTTAGAGGATTTTTTTATTATATTATCAATGTGAGGGACAAAAGTTAGTTTCCGATCAAACGTTACACCAAGGTCTCTTATTGCATCCTGTTCCACCACTTTTACTCCATCGATATAATAATCTTGCTCAATGAGATAGAGTTTTCTGGAGAATTTAATATGATAACATTTGCTTGTATATCAGTTGGTATATCTATCAGTTGGTTCTAGCCAGGTAGGTACTAGTAGGTAGAAAACTAAATAACTACATGCACGTGCACTTTCTAGCCTGAAGCACGGGGTCAAACTAGTTCAAGCAAATAAGCAACTGTGCGCTATTTTAGTAATTGTTAAGATTTTTACCGTAAATGTGGCCTTTTTAGGAACTATATTTTTTTAACTAAACTATTATGTTTTACATTTAAAAACTAATATTACAAGGAAAAAAAAACATCATTCGGCTTCTAGTCTGACAAACCAGTCTTACCAAAGGGCCAAAACTGGGTTATTGAGGTCGGATAGGTAGTTGGTCCATGTAAAATACTGGTATCCAGCTGCATAAATTGATTTCAAGAAAAAAAGTCTAGAAAAATTCGGTAGTACTCATATTTCGAAATTATGACATGTGAACAGGATTTCGTGATATAAAAAAAAAAAACATATCATAACTTCATAAGTAGTCTTTCATTTAATCCTCTAGTTCAGGTAAAAGGTGGTACTATGAAAACTGAAACACATACTGTGCTGACTATAAAAATATTATTTTCGGTGCGTAGCTTTTTCTACTATTATGCAGGTAGGTACTAATTTATTAATTTCGATTATATTCTCGCAATAAATTCCACATGTACCTAGGTTCTAATGTCATAAATACCTCCATAAATTCGTAGTTAAATGAGTACCTACCTACAGTTAATTATCGAATGGAATTGTAATTGAATATTCATAATTATATTTAAAACAGTTACTCAAGGAATACTTACCTACACCGCGAGGAAACCTAGATTGAGCGACATTATATTCAGGTCACACAGATTGCTCTGAAAACTATTTGACACCCTCTTGAAATCAGTAATTCGTGTTTTTTTTGTCGGAAGTTATAAGTCTGAAAGCAATAGTATATTCAATTTTTGAGGTAACATTAAAATATTGAAGTTACGAAAAACTTTTCTCTAGTTTAATTTGTTACTAACTACCTATTTATTATATAATACCTTATAAAATTAGTCGGAAAGGAGATAAATGTTAACAAAATTGTTTTTGGGCACCATTTTGGCAATATGACGAGCGAGCAGCAAACATACGAGATGGCAAAGCGAAAATCCGAAAAGAACACGTCGAAATCAATAAAATCACTAAGTTTTAAAACCTGCCAGTACACTTTTCACTTAAAAGTACCAAATGACTGAGACCATACATGAGCACAGAACCGGTCGAAGTGGCGGAGCTTGGGGGAGGCCTATGTCCAGCAGTGGACGTCTTTCGGCTGAAATGATGATGATGATGATGATGTAAGATGATGATACATGATGTAAGAAAAAAGAAATTCAAATGACGAGGAATGCACTGCCTAAAATGACGGCAAGTAAAAACCTAGGACCCTGAAATTCGAATGTAAAATTTATAATCATTTTAAGTATTCAAAGACGCTACGCACTATATGGACAATCAAATAGCACATAAAACGGCAATACCAAGCCACCTTAATTACAATCCAATAGTAATAAACATAAACGGACAATTTACGACCAAAATTAATACCAAATTGAAACCTGCGTTACTGGCAACAAAATCGGTAGCCATTAAACGTATTTGTGGTCATCATTACCTAAGATTTAATGTCCCAAAGTTATTAGATTTCGAAACATCTTTGTACTGGCTCGAAGCAAATTACTAGACAATCGAGGTCTGGAGAACGGATGGATGTGACAAAATGAATGAAGGCTAAGCGAGAAGCGGGTGATCATCGGTGAGCTAGGGCTGCCAAAGATTATTTGGAGTCAAATATTATTGCAAGATTGTACCTCCGAAGAATACATCCTCACTAGCCTCAACTAGCATTTGTTGAAGATTGTGAGAACGAAGGAAAAGGAAAGGGTTAACTATAACTTGAGAGTCTACGAAATAGTTGAAAGCTGTCAACAGAGTTGAAAAGTTAGGTACGAGTTACAACTTGATTTCAAGCTGATAGATAGTCTAGAACCCGACGTAAACTTACTTAGGAAAAGGCTTAGTGAACATATTTTTGTCAGCAAATGGAACTATATAGGTATATTAAATACGTATATCGGCTTCTCGGTAGTCGTTATCTGATGCAAACTGATGTACATACGGAAAGCAATTTCAATTTGCGATATACAGGGTGATTGGAAGATGGGTGCAAAGCTTTAAGGTGAAGATAGTATAGACAATTTAGAACCATTTAAGCCATGGTTGTCTTAGACGAAGTCTTACCAATTTTTTTTTTAATAAGGGTTAAAAGACGTATTGTACAAATTTTTTATTTTTTCTGAGCTTTAAATGTCTGTAAAAAAAAGTCTAATGACACAGAAGCCTAAAACATGTTTTGCTTGATTGCTTACACATTACTTTAATTAAATAAATAAAAAAATGAATTCATTTATTATTCAATTTGGCCATAATTATGCAGTTTACATTACATTTTGAGAATTTCCGAAAAAAAACTTAAAAATTTGGTTAAAAATATTTGGTAAGACTTCGTCTAAGACAACCATGGCTTAAATGGTTCTAAATTGTCTGTACTATCTTTGCCTTAAAGCTTTGCACCCATCTTCCAATCACCCTGTATATTTCCATTTGCATAAAAGATTCAAGCATAAATTTCAGTTCATACTCAAACTTCCATGTCTTCCGATACCTCAGCATCATTGGTAGCCCTTGATATAAGTCCAAGATGCACACACAATAGGAAAATATGTACTACTGTGTTGCAATGTTTGTTCATTGTTAATGCATTAAATCGTCTGTACCATGACGTTGGTTTAGCAATGGGAGACGAGGCTTGTCGTCTCTGCTATTACGGTCGACCGCTTGATCAGGTCAGGCACCTACTGTTGCCTTTTATTTATTTACTACTCGCTATTTTGCACTCGATTTGTTCATGGCAGTCTGATTTCGATATGTTTTGGCTTGCTGATAAGATTTAAGAATTCTTCGTTACGTCATCTGTACCTTGTAATGACGTTGGTTTAGCAATGGGGGACGGGCTTTGTGGTCTCTGCTATTGCGGTCGAATGCTTGGTCAGGTCAGGTACTGATGCCCTTTGCACTCGATTCGATAATGGTAATCTGAAATTGATAAGCTCTCGCTCGCTGATAAAATTGAATTAATTGCAGCTAGCAGCAGCTCCATTATCTACTAAATGGTGTTTGTTTATGTGAGATATATCTTTAACCAGCACCCTAATTGAGTAACACGCGATTAATCATAATCGGTTTCATTTTGACAGTTCAACAATATTCATTACGTTATTCACGTTGCTGAGCAGACACATTTTTCGAACATATAAAGCAATGGTTTAGCCATCTGTTTCAAAACGAAACAGATTATAAGTTACGCAATTAGGGTGCAGGATTCGGGTAAAATTCATATTGCTGGATAGCTTATTGTTCTATTATAGCATCTTTTACATGATTTCAACTTTCATGTTCTATTTCTTCTTCTAATTCTTCAACTTGTAATGTTAGTCACCATCACCAGTTCAGTAAATTTGCCACCTGTACGGTGTTCCGTATTGCTATTGCTAGTTTCTTTATTTACAATCAAATTGATGCTGTTTACTCTTACGTTTGCACTTTTGTGTAGTCTTTGGTTTACAAACGAACTTCATTCCTGCATTTCTTTTATCATGTAAAATTAATTTGCATGCCTTATAGAAGTAAAATATGGTATTTACATTAAACCACCATCTTGCACAACTGGTAACTCGTAAAACTGTAAATAAATTATTCTTATTTGGATGTATATCATTTTTATACTTATGTGTACCTACTTATTACCAAGTCATACTCTTGTATCTTGCCCTATATCATCATAAAACAATAAGTTTAATAGTAGGGAATCCGTGACTTAGATTAGTCTTATAAATTGTTTTCGTAATTATCATGTTCCATCTAAACTCGTATAATAATAATGACGTAAACGGCAATCTAGTCGTAAACTTAACTACTAGTATATGTTATAGTTTATATTTTAATGACTTTAGTGTGGTATACAATGATGCTAATAATGAGACGGTTTATCAAGCAATTGGAATCAATGAGGCTGATTGCTTGCATAAGTAATCTTAAGCTATACTAATAATAAAGCTGAAGAGTTCGTTTCTTGGTTTGTTTGAACGCGCTAATTTCTGGAACTACTCGTCGAATTAGAAAAAAATCTTTTTGCATTTGATATTACAGTTATTGAGTACGGTTATAGGCCATTTAACATCACGCTGCTTCCCTAAGCAGACGTGCTACTCATCCGTGTGCTCAAGCGTTCGGTGCCGATGACGCGAGTTTCATGATTTTTGTACAACCTAAAAGTGTTCAAGGCGCCTTGAGAAGAAGTTTTCGCTTCAAAAAGAAATGGAAATTAAAGCTAAGCGAGAACGCAGTAATAGCGATGCGACGTGGTCAGCCAATCTCGCCTAAAAAAAGAAAATGTCGAAAAACCCTTAAGCTTAATCAGCCTATAATGTCTCCACTGCGCGGACACGGGCCTTGGTAGATCATAGATGTCACGTGTCTTCGATTTTTTGTTCTAGGACTAGCCAGTTTCCTCACGATGTTTTCCTTCACCGTTTTGAGAGCAGTGGTGATGAAATTATTTGAACAAAGTAAAACCTGTCTGACCTTTGACTCCTAAGGGTCAATTCTCACCGAGACGCGGCGCGACGCGCACTTTTTAAGATAGCAACAGAATATCTAACTTATTTACAACACGAAAAGGTATAATTTCACTACGAGCGCGAAAGCGTGTCGAAGAACGCTAAGGTGCACCGCGTTGTGCAGCCCGTATACCTTATTGTGAAGTAAATAAGATCTATTTTGTATCGTGATCTTAAAAAGTGCGCGTCGCGCCGCGTCTCGGTGAGAATTGACCCTAAGTCGCAGCCGTTGCCACTGGGCTACCAATGTTCTCGAAAAACCGTCGCTCGTGTAAAACAATACCCTTTTTTTATGGCACACAGTCGGGAAATAAAAATTATTACCCAATTACATTTATCTTGTTAAGCTACACAACTTGATTCATACATAACACCATTTAAGTCGGCATCCTCGTGCCAACAGATAGTTTTCTCGTAGGTATTCGTCATAGTACCGTAAAGCTTGGTATGCCGGTGATGTAACTACAGTTCCGTGGTCTAGGTACCACTTATAATCTAGTGGTTTGGCGCACTGCCATGTTGTATTTATTAAATTCTTCTTCTTCTTAATACGACAAACGGTTATTATATTGGTAACAAAAATAAAACAACCGAATTCCAAAAACAACACTACAAAGTGAAAAATAACTTAAATAACTGTAATTTTGGAAATCAGTTGCTTTTTTTTTATTAAAGTTTTATTTTTTACAGAAATTCGTATAGGTACCACTAGCTAAGTAAGTAACAGCTTATTATTATTAGAATATCATCAATATAATACTATGTGGAAAAAATACGAATGATTGAATCTAACTTAATCAGAACTTGACCAAATTTATATGGGTATTCAAATAACAAGAACTTAAAAAAAAAAAAAAAATTGAGAACCTCCTCTTTTTTTGAAGATCGTTAAACAGTATACCTAACCAGTCAGTAAGGAGGAGGGCTGGGGCAGCCCAGGGTGTATCCAATGAACATCAGTTGGCATTCTCAATTCTCTGGAGGTTATTACGGCACATTTTCGTTTTTTTTGCAATCGCGCCACACACAAACCATGCCCAACATACGTAACTTCGTATACTTCGAACCTATCAAAAAGTTTTTCGAAACGGTTGTCGTGAAATCTACAAAAAATACTCGTTTTCAAAATAAGGGCACAGACATGCGCAGTCGTAAACTTAATTTCAAAAATATGTAGAGCGCGATCTAAATAAATCAAATTATAAATTAGTGGCTGCACAACATTGACCGTAAGAGCAATAAATCTTGCGCCGACGCAGTTCCGAATGCAGTGTTTACTACAGAACTAGTTTACGCGGTTTAAACGATGATCATACGCATGAGAAAGTAGCACACCTTTTAATTATACAGCGGATTATACATGTAGGTAATGGGTACCTACCTACCATTATAATTATAATGTATTTTTATCCAGTAATTATTATAGTAAACATTATTGTGGAGAAGGTTTTTGGTGTTGCTGTGGATACGATGGCAATGAAAAGCAGGCCAAAGAAAAGATGGAGCAGTGTGTAAAAAATAATAGAAACTCGGCAATACTGTAGCTTTCCATAAATAAAAGACTTTTCGAAATCGGATTAGTAGTTTCGAAGATTACTCCATTTACTCCCGACATTCAAACTCACTATTATTCTTCTTTATATTTAGTATAGAAGTTTTTAAGGTCTCACCTAAGTAACACAGCAAAATATATTATTATTAAAAATCTAATATTTATTTTGCAAACAACTCGGAAACCGTGTTGAAGCATGCTTGGCCTTAAATCGGGCATAGATAAGTAAACAAACAGAAGCTCAGTATTTCCTAAATGCGGCATTAAAGTATAAAGTAAATATAGCATATACAAGCGAAAAAATCTCAAAAATTTAGTTAAATTGTTCAACAAATAAAGTTTTACTTACTTATTTGTTCTAGCATTGATGAATAGGTTGAGTCCTTGTTTGGATTTTTTTTTGGTAAAGCCTTGCCCCACACTAGGAATTTCTCCTGTATTGTGGGTGCGTTTACAAACATTTAAAATCACATACACAAACAGCCAGACCCGGAACAAGTACTTGTAGGTCATACAAATATTTGTTCCGTGCGGGAATCGAACCCGCGACACGCAGTGCAGCAGTCAATCGCTTAACCACTGCGCCAACCGTGCCGTCAATTGTTAGGTTTTAGAAGGATTGTCGGCATCGTTCTCCATAAAGTTAGACGTAATCTGTTTAGCATTATTAACTTGGGGTTGTAATTAAAATTAATTTGAAACATAACCTACATTGATTGCATACATTGTTCGTCTGTAAAACCGAAGAATAGGAAGTCTCAAAAATGTGAAGTATGCGCCCCGTGGTTGCACCTGCATAAGTCTGGGTCCTGGGAATATCAGGATATTTATTATCCTACTTATGTCCTAACCCATGTCATGGCCTACCCATGTATCAAATTGCATCCAAAGCCGGTCAGTTGTTATAGCGTGAAATTTAAACAAACGAACACTGCATATATTCTCGGCACCCCAATTTAAAGCCAATTTAACCCTTATTTACCTACACTTTCACAAATTGACATACCATCCAATAAATCCCACATTATTCTGAGAAAAGGATCTAATCGCACCAAGAAAATAACATGTAGCCAATGCTTGTCAATCTTCACAAGTATCTATTAGCCTTTAATCTACAATAAGACTCGATTGTTAAATTGCTTTAAACTCACATGATACACAACATCACGCCTGTAATCTCCGAAGGGTTATGCAGAGGTGTACGTAAGTACACCCACAGTTCGCATTTATCATTTATCTATTGCCACAACCCAGATACTGGGTAAAACGATACCCGTTGGTTAGACTGATTGGCAAACTTTCGGGCGTCTGAAGACCCGTTACGACTGTCAAAGATCCAAGAATGACAGCCGGGACCAACGGCTTAGCGTGCTTTCCAGGGCACGGAGGGGTAATTGATATATAAAGATGGCCACCCATCTACGGACCCACCGCAGCAAGCATAAATTAACCTGATCGAAATTTACAGTAGAATAATGATGGCAAATGGAATTCCTAACGCGATATCAAAGTAAACAGTCTATGGTTACGCCATATTTACTGGTGATCTTGACACGGCGTTTGGTCTTGGACATTTTCGCAATTATTTAATTAGATATCGCATTCTCGTATGCTACGACGACACAAGTTTAGTGCGTGCTATTGATATGGAGAATTAGACATAACATTCATGGTGATAATTACAACGTCGGTTTTTTATGTACTTCTCTCACGGATTGTTTGCTTTCGAAAGATGCAAGGTTTTCTTTAGTTCTTTGTCTTCCTGCCCTGGTCTAATATTACTGAGGTCGGCAATGGCAACCTCTTTCTTTTTACACGCTTTTTATTAGCTTCACTTGTATGTTTGTTTGTATGTAACCGACTCCTTAGAGCGCGATTTTGACCCACTTTAAACGGTCAGATTTCATTGAAACTTTGTAAACTTATCGAGGACCGATGACAATTCAATACCTAATTAAAAAAAAATTGAGATGAATGAAAAAAAAAAACACGTTTTTGTAGTTAGCAGAACTAAAAAATAGAAAATAAAAAATAGTTTAAAAAACTAAAAAACACGCTTTAAAAACCAAACTAAAAAAGGAGAAAATAATTTAATTCAATTAAAAAGCGTGGGGTGCTTGACATTAAGTGATTATAAAAATACCTCAAAAAGCACCCCACGCTTTTTAGTTGAATTCAATTATTTATAATTATCATCTCTCACGCCTAGTTGCCTGGGTTGGGCAGAAGAAGAACATTTCGCCCAATATTTCAGTCGCATGTAATAGAGGACGGGCCTGTTGCTATCAAGCGGGCACAAATCCAGATAGAAAAACCCAATACCTCTTTGTCCGACCTGGACATCAAACCGAGGACCTCGTGCTCAGCAGGCTTGCGACCACTCGACCAACGAGGCAGTCTCTCACACAATACATTCATCTTTTCTTTTGTGTTCCTCTCCCTCTCAATCCATCACCATTTAATGTTGGCAAGGTTTTATAAGATCGGATAGTTTCATTCGCAAAGCGGTACCTGGTACCTAATGGTACACACGGCTACACATCAAGCTATACATTTCTAGTATAAGCTGATCTCGCATTGTATAGGATTTCCGTACAGTGCGAGATCAGTGTAAACTGGAAATTTATAGCTTGATGTGTAGCCGTGTGTACACTTAGAATCCACCAATTACCGAATGTTTCGTTAAGAGGGCTGATTTATTTTGCCCTTTCTTAGCCGGGTATCCCAACTCTGGCCACAGATTCTGAAAAAAAAAAACTCCAAAAGCAGGACCACGGTTTCTGCAGCTGCAGCAGAGGTGTCATCCTACATAACAACACAATGACACTTCCGGCGACTCCAAATTCTTGACATTACGCACAGTGACAGCTTCTCGTATCGTGCACACAAGTTTGACATGACGTGGCTTATGTCCATCAATCGCCATCCAAACTACACACGTTACGTCACAACCGTCAAGACGCAGTTAATTGAGCGTTGCGCTTGCGCTCATCTGGTGAAAGCTGATTGGCTAATATTGTCCGTTAACTTGTGACATAAATATTGCGTTAGTTTTGATGATGCGTGCTTTATTAGCCTTAAGTATGTGATTTATAAAGTCGGGAATGTTCAACAGTTGATTAATTTATTTGTTTAGTGAGGTCAGATAGTTAAAGCTGCGTTCAGGGTTACCGCTATCTTCCTCACTTTCCAACATGGATAAAATGATATAGGTAGGTAGCCTTACTTTGTCATACATACCTTTTACATTATTCTACAATAGATAATGATGAATAGATTCTGTAGATTTGTAGACCATTTTCATTTTGATTTCTAAGTACTTAACTTATTGACAGGCCTATACTGTCCTCCCATTCCTATTATCACTGTAATTTGAAAATATTGTAAAAGCCAATTATTTTTAAAAGAGTAACTGTGGAGTTTGTTGCCGGCTCTTCTCCATAGGTAACGACCAATTGAAACCGTGCACCTAGCTTCTGACGTTTCATAAGTGCCCATGTACATACGTTTATGTGAAATAAAATATTTTGATTAGACATGCGTTTTTAAATGATCTCTGATAATTAGAGGCAAAGTAACAAGGCCTTAGGAGTGGACTGAACTACAAGTTACAAGTTTAATGCAGTTTATGTCAATGAGCAGCTGAGCCCGCCAAATTAAAATTTTCTTTTGCAGACTGCTCTTTTTTTCAAAATGAGATTCAAGAACATCACACAATCAATCAATTTATTTATTATTTATTATTATTATTAAGACTGCAGGAATGTTAACATTATATTGTATAATAATCATCAATTTCATATCAATCGTCAAACTTTGGTAATTTGCACACCTTAGCAATTGCTTAAGATAAATCTTAAGATAACTACGTGGAAACTGTCAAAGATTGTGTAATTGAAGGGAGTGAAGATACTCTGCCTACGTTAAAAAATCTTCCCATTCTTAAACCGGATCATGATAGAGAACTATTTCAATAAGAAAAATCTACTCGTACGATGCTGTTACTTTTCTATTAGTTTAATACTTAAGAAACGGATTATGATAATTCAGTAATGCGTGACTGTACAAGTGCACAATGGATTGTACAGTTTAATCCGCGTATTAGATACGCTAGGTTAAGCTTACACTAAAGTATATATTATATGGGTATAAAATACCAATATAGCTTCGCTTAGTCGTCAATCATTGAAAGTCAAAAAAAAGTAGTTGAACAAGGCGTAGCATTTATAAATTGTTTCTTTAGGTAGGTAAGCTTTGTAGGCGTCGCACTGCGGGGGTTTTGGATCAGTCTTTTGAGAGGTAGCGGAGGTCCATCCACGTGCAGATGGTGACCATCGGGGTGGTTTTAGTGAGGTAAAAATCCCACACGTCCCGGTCTTACCCCCAAAACACGGGCGCATTTTGAAGGTTTTCCCCCGAAAACAAAAAAACTTTGACTCACTAGTTAACCAGTCTCTCAACTCGATAAAACTTCTTTGATTCGACAAATCTAAGTAGTATTTTTCCAGGCACCAATTAATCTAAAGTTGCGATAGAGGCGCACTGCAGTCAGTAATGTGTGCCCCGATTAATTTTAGCATTCATTCGTCCCGTCCGTTAAAAGTAAACTTCCAGTCTTCAATCCATTTTGCAACCTCAACGTCAGTTTCTCAATCTCTTAAGTGAAGCTTTTGCGTTCATTTCCGAAACCCACAGACTACGTGAAGAATGTCGACGTCATGAAGGTGTGTTGACATTTAAAACAACAGGTCCCATACCCGCATTCATGTTCAACCATACAAAAGAAAGGGTACCTACCACAAGAAAAATGTTCACGTTGACCATCAACAGACACAATAATTATTACTAGTAATTTGCTAAAACCCACACTAAGAACGTAGATTTCATATTACACTGACATATTACCTCATTAGTTCGCAAATTGTTTTGCATAACTGCAGAATTTAAATGATTAATTATGTAATAAATAAGGTTTGTCCGTCGAGCTTGGCTTTAGGCGCATTTGTTGCCAGGTCTTGCTGTCATTGTTATTTTGACCTGTGCCTTTGCTTGGTCATCATGAGGCAATAGTATAATTCTTCAATCGATTGTGTTGGTATAGGGTATAGCTATGACGGGACCTTGTGAGGGCCGCAGGAGTCCGCTGGATGCGGGAAGCACAGAACCGGTCGAAGTGGCGGAGCTTGGGGGAGGCCTATGTCCAGCAGTGGACGTCTTTCGGCTGAAATGATGATGATGATGATGATGACGGGACCTTTCTTTGACCCTAACAGATTATAATCGCTACACAAAAATGATGTCTTCGGAAATGTAATATTTCTGAACCATAATTAATTACTCTTTGTAAATTTGTCTTCTTCGAGCCATATACACTTTCCTGTTTTTCGGGTGGAACTTTCAAGTGGCACCAGGAATTCGGGATTATTACCTCACTAAAACCACCATGGTTATCAAAATCAAAAAATCAAAATCAAAATATTTTATTTCACATAAGCCTGCATGGGCACTTATGAAACGTCAGAAGCTAGGTGCACGGTTCCAATTTGTCGTTTCCTATGGAGAAGAGCCGGCAAGAAACTCCACGGTTACTCTTTTAAAACTAAATTGGCTTTTACAATGTTTTCAAATTACAGTGATAATAGGTATGGGAGGACAGTGCAGGCCAGTCAATAAGTACAGTAAGTAAAGTATCATGGAATGAACACCGTTGCCTCTCAAAAGACCGATCCGTAACCCACTCTGGCAACGCCTGCTAGAGCACATCTTTGGGGATCTAAAAGTATACCTACTTGAATAAACCTTGAAGAGCTGAGGACTAAAATTAGCGCAGCCACAGTAATCTATGTAACTAATTACAATTCCATACAAGTATTAAATAATTTGACAAACAATACAATCAATTGGCGTTAAGCTCTCTAAAGGTCAATAGTGTCTTTACTCATTGTCTATATTTTTCAACGCCTCAGGTGAGACCGGAGATTAGCTAATGACTTTCAATATGTCATCAGTTTAACCGCTTGGGGACATGGACACGAAGTAGATAAAGTATATAGGATCTTGTGGTGCTGATTCTAACCTCGTGTTAACTTCTCCAGTTTTTTCCGTATCTACATCACTTTCTTAACCTTAACCCAATATATTTAGCGTCGTTGCAACATTTCTTTTCATCCATAGTTGTCCCCTCCCACCCTCTTTCTAACCATATCAGCATTCACACAGTCCATCCGTCGTTACTTTGGTATTACCCAACACTTATAGCCAAGACCATACTTGCCTCTGATATCAGAATTAAAAGTAATTAAGTATTTTATTTTGTGAATGACTGCCCAACCGGTTGAATGATGTTCATTTCTTCTCGTCCAGTTTTTGCCGTACCTACAGAAGACCATACTCGCTTCTCATCATCATAATTAGAGAATTATGATGATGAGACCTTTCCCCCAATCTATTTGGAGTCGTTGCAACATGTATTTGACTTCCATACCTACTTCTCTATTAGACGTTATCTCGGTAGTCACCTCGTATAGCCATATCATCTTTCACACAGTCACACAGTCTATCGTTCCTTTGGTCTACAAGGACCAAGCCCGGGTCGACGGCGCGTCGTGTTCCACGCGCGCCTCAAAGAGATGTCAGCACCAACTGGTGGGGTCCGCAAGGGCCGATGCCTGCCAGGGGTGCGGGTTGTTCGAAAGAGATACCGCAGCCCCTGGCACACAGGCAACTGAGGGAACACGGGTGGGTCTTAGTCAGTAAAAGTCTGACACGCCCTCCTGCTCCACCCAGAGCGGGAGAAGTTATTTGATGATTTCCCACCCAAAAAAAAACCCTACTCTTATAGCAATGACCATACTTGCCTATGATATCTTAATTAAAAGCCGATCCCTCTCACAGAGAGGAGGCCTGTGATACAGCATTAGGAATAATACAGGCTCATTTATGTTATGTTATGTAAGAATTTATTATTTTGTGAATGCCTGCCCAACTTGAACCGTTTCTTGTATTATATTATATACGCAGCCAAATCATTTAAGCAATCAATGTTATTCATAAGTCTGTCAATAACCATCAAAACCTTAATCAAAACTAATATAACTTAGCTACTAGATGATCCTTTCAGTAACAAATCCAAGGCTGCAAATAAATAATTCAGTGTGCTATAAATTTAAATAGATTCTGTTAATGCAGTCGTGACGGACCGTAAAAGCAGATGTAACAATGACGATTGCAGCCAAACGATTATATTCAATATAATATATTATTGCATGACAGCTGACCTGATCTTAACTTGAAACTAGTCTTTATTTCTGACTGTGCTTGCTTATGAAATATTTGATTTGCATCAAGGGCACGTAAGAAAGACGTTTAAGCTTTCTAAATAGGGAAATATGCCAATTAAGGGCCTATTTCTACGTAAACAAGCTGAAGTGGCAGTGGACTGGCCATGTTTCTCGAAGTACCGGTGGACAGTGGAGCAGACGAGTCCTGGAGTGGAGACCGCGTATCGGCAAGCGTAGTGTGGGACGCACCCCAGCTAGATGGACCGACGACCTTAAAAAGGTGGCTGGGACAGACTGGATGCGGAAGGCGGAGGATAGAGTGTTGTGGCGCAGCCTGGGAGAGGCCTATGTCCAGCAGTGGACTGCAATAGGCTGAGTTGATTGATTGATGAGATATCTACATAAGGTTTCAATGACGATCATTAGAACTCAATCAATCTGCCTAGCTTCTTCCCAACTAGTTATATATTATGGTGTATTCTAACCGGGTGCAGCTGAATGACCTCCACAACCCAATAACGACGGTCAAAGATCCACGAATGACAACTGGGTGGTGCTTTCCGAGGCACGAGAGGTCTTGGTATGTAAAGATAGTCATCCATCCACGGACCAACCGCAGCAAGCGTAGCTTCACTTGATCGATCGACCCGTGCGGCTGTTATTCCTTAGCCATTAGCCCTTACTGATAATTTGAACGAATACATATTTATGGTTTTGCATAATTGCATACATATTCAGATTATATGCTTAGACACGGAGCAATATTAAACGGACTAAGATTTATAAGATTGATTTAGAATTGACGTGTATGACAATGAAAGGAATCCTGTCTTAAATAGCTACTGTGCAGATCGATCTCCGAGGTTAAGTCTCATTTGCCACGGTCAAGTACTGGTTGGATTATCATTTGTAACTCATATTGCGACTCCGTGCCTTTGCAGTTTTTCACTCCTATACTTGATATTTGCTTATAAAGACTGCCCAACTTAAATGAGACATTGACTGGGACATGACACTAGGATGGCCATGTTTCCCACATCCCAGACAAACTGTGGGCCCAAATAGTACAGAAGTGGTGCCCTTAGACAGAGAGGCGGGGTCGCGGAAGACCAAGTAGTAGATGGCTGGACGAGCTTGGGTCCGTCAAAACTGGAAGGAAGATACGCGGGCTCGCGAATTATGGAAGAAGTGGGCGAAAGTCTTTACCCTGGAGAGGGAAAGTGTAGGCTAGCAAAATAAAAACTTAAATTTTTTCGCGTTTTCGTTAGGTATTACTAGTCAGATGGTCTTATGTAGCCCAATTAGGAATAACTTAGCTGAAAACCGCGTCAAAATGCGTCACCTCGATGCAAAGTTAAGACGAATGTATGTAAACTTGGTTTGCTTATGTAGATTTTGGTACGTATGAAGTACGTAGAACAAAGAAAACTTCTATGTATTAAAGTGTCTATATACGCTAGGCGCATGGACGAGGTGTCGGCAAACGCGTCTCCGCGCGGGCTAGCTAATTATGGCGTTGTTCAAGTGTGTTTATCAATTTATTTTTTCTTCTAGATATTTCGCATTTGCATTGGTGTAACCTCCCTTCCCCTTCTAAGTTTGATTCATATATCTTCGGGTAAGCTTCGGCTCGTTTCCTCCCAAGACTTAGCCCTGTCGTTGTAGCCTTTTAATTCAAGCTATGTGCTAACTTAAAACTACTTAGAAGTTGTAGAATGGAGTCTGCAATTATTGTCAAAGATTGCCTACTGTAGCGAAGGTAATCGAAAATTGTCTAGTTTTTGAAGACCAAGACGATAATTTACGGGCTTGGCCTAATGTTCTTGAGAACGTAAACCTTTGAAATTAATTGCTACATTCTTATTGTTTTAGGAATTCAGCAAATTGCAAATACGCTGCAAAACTGTTGTTTATACTTTATAAAGAAAGTACATAAAGATAGAAGGTTAAAAGCTTTTATGTCTTTTCCGTATATCTCCTGGAATTTTGCAATCAATATTTCAGCCACTCCCACTGAAGCTATCGGCCTGAAATTCGGCGCACAAGTTTAGCTAGGCTTCATGATCATTAGTCTGCAGTTCACTTCTTCGTTGACTGCATTTATTAAAAGTATAATGTCGCAGCCATCTGGGTAAATTAGCCAGCTAATTGGACGCCTAGGCCGTTCATTGGGCCGATTGGCATAAAAAAATGGCATTTCTGTAGTGTTTTGTAATCTTATATGATGTTAGACACTAAGAAGAGTGTTTCTTCCAAAGGGAAGCCGATAGGAATCGGGTTGTATGGAGGCTGCGCCCCTGCTAACTAGCCTTTGCTCGCGACTTCATCTGCTAGAAATTTCTTATTCCCCGACCCACCCCGTCTCACCGAATCGCCACCCTGCGCTATTAGGTACTTCGTTTTCGCTTAGAGTTCGTTCTGATTTTATGTCACAGCGTGATGTTAAATAGTCTTTCTGATGAATGTCTATAATATACAAAAGTATTTTTTCTAATCCAATGGTAGTTCCATAGATTAGCGGGTTCAACTAAACAAACAAACTCTTCAGCTTTATTATATTCGTATATACTCGTAGATATCATAAAGAGATAAAGTTTGTAAGTCTGGATGTAAGAGATAACTTGAGGAAGTACAGACCCGATTTCGAAAATTCTTTCATTGACAGAAAGATAACTAAGTATATTGCTGAGGGTATGTTTTGTAAAAAAAAATCTGACAACATCTCAGGCACAGTCGCGGTCAGAAGCCAGTAGTGCCTACGTAGTCTTAGCGTTGAATGAGAAAACTGCATTACTGAGATCCTTTATCATACTTTCAACGGCCTTAGGTACTTGAAACCTTGGCTCCCGAGACATCCGGTATACTTTTACAAAGCAAACTCAAGTACATGTTGAAATCACGTATCAATCGTAATTATTTTGAAGTACTTCATTGACACCCTTGCCTATTTCTCAACACATTGTTGGAATAGCTCACGAGATTACCAATCTTTATGAGATTGTTTTACAACAATCAATTTATTTAGTTTTAATTGTTTTTTTTTGTGACACACTGTCGGCTTGTACAGCGAACAATGTTTGTTTTGCTGCATTTATGTTAAAGTTCAGGTTTTTATTTGAGACTGCAGAGATTTGAGGAGATTTGTAGAAGCTTATAAAAAATCAAATTTCAATTAACCATCTCCTAATCACCTGAACTAGAAAGCATGCTCTTTTGCAAATAGGTAATGATGAATAGGGGCCGAGATTTTTGCTGCGTTTCGTTTACATAATACAAGGTGTAAACAGACATAGCCGTTATCTACGTAGGTACATCAAACTTAGTTACATTGCGCAAAAATATTGCTGGGAAATGATTTTAAAATTTTAGTGGAAAAAATCGCTGTTTCGGCAGCGCTCAATGTAGCGCACGCAAAACATTGCAATGCATGCAATGTTACAAGAATTGGGGTGGAAACTACTTTTCGTAAAGAAAGGTAAAAAAACGTTGGTTCTTTGACCTTCAATAACTCCATATCCAGAAGGTTCCTAAGTGTGGTCCAGTGCAGAAAAATAATCACGTCACGTCACGTCAATCATAATTTTGGAAGGGGCGACTAGAATCAATTCTATTTTAATGTAAATGTTGACGTTCAAAAGTGCCTTTTAAGTGCCTATTTGAAATAAATGCTTTGACTTTGACTTTGACTTTCACAATTACGGGAAGTGAGGGGCTTGTGGCTCAGTTACGTAGTGGATGGGTGATCTTTACATACTAAGACCCCTCCGGATTTCGGAAAGCACGTTAAACCGTTGGTACTGGCTGTCATTCATGGATCTTTGACAGTCGTTACGGCACAGGTCGTCAGAAGCCCGAAAGTCTGACAACTAAGCTTACCAGCAACTTGGTTTGTGGAGGTCAGATTGGCAGTCGCTTCATGTAAAATACTGGTACTCAGCTGTATCCAGGCAAACTGGAAGCAAATCCCAACATACTTGGGAAAAGGCGAGGCTGATCATGATGATGGGAAGTACAAGTGACACTCGGCTTCGTTGAGCATGGCGTGACACTTCACTTAATATAATATCACGCCTATATTCCCCGAAGGGTTGGGCAGAGACTGCACATAAACCTACAATACAATTTATCTACAAAAAACATACATAGATTGACATGGCTTCTTCCCCAACAAGTTGGACCAACGCCAACGGCCCGACATGCTCCCAGAACGCTAAACCAATGTATCACACACAGCTATAATAAACCACACAAATAACTTTTACGATTAGTTAACTCTTATTAATTAAAAGTAATTATTTTGCAACATCTATAAAATTTTAAGTACCTGTTTGATTGACCTACTGACTCAAATCGATCGACGTATCAAAATATTTTGACGAAATTATCTGTTTACTTCATTTAAAAGGTAATAAATGTATTATTCCACTGATGTACTTTGAGATAATATTGACAAATTAATAATAAATAAGTGGTCAAGAACAATTAATGTTTCAGGGTAAGAAAAAGCTACCTAAGTAGGTCCCATGTCTCTTTTTGAAGGTATAAAGTAAACAAGTTAAGGGTTGCCAAATCAGAATATTTTTACAATCGTGTGGGTCTTCCCTCCCTCGAAAGACCACCTAATCTTTGGGTAAGAAAGATATTCAAACGAGTGAAGACCCTTAACAACTCGTTGCATCTTGTTATACAACAACTCATTTCTTTTAATGGGTGAAATCCTAATATCTTGAAGCCATTTCTACGTTATATCTATAACATTAAAGCAATCTCCCATTTTAACCAATCAGATAAATGAACCTACAGACCTTATGCAACTATGTATAGAGTACATAGGTGGTCTTGTTGTATATCTATTTCCACCTCTTTCTTTTTGGGGTCGCCTAGCGAAAGCGTTGATATTTTTTAACCCACGTTCCCAGTGCATTTTTTCGGCACGCTGACCACTAACCGACCGCGGCCACTAGCGGTGCACTCTATTTGATTTTAAATGCATGGTTTTTTTTTTTTCAAGTTGAAATGAAATCGAACACTGTGTTTTTTCGACACGTTGAATGGTTCAACGCGTCGAAAAAACACAATGTTCGATTTTCAAAGATCCAGTACGCGAAAATATCCCGCCGAGATTTTTTTACGACCGTGTGGCCGTCGACTTAGACTTGTGATTGTATTTGCATCGTATATCGACTGTGAACAGGCCACCGGTACTATCTCAATTAGGACTTGCCAGTTCACAGTCAATATGTAGATACTTTGAAAATGTTTTTAAAAGCTGATGGTAACTATACTATGTCGTTTTACACATCCTTAAACAATCCTTTCTTTCTTCACAGGCTGCCAGCGCTCTCTTTACCCTCGACGCCTCGCGAGGCGAAGCCCTATCTCGCCGTCTGGCCCGCAGCGAGCGTCGTCGGCGCCGCTGCAGGGCTGCCCTGGCCATCATAGCCTTGCTCCTACTCCTGGCGGCTGTAGGAGCCGTGGAACTCCTCATGTCGAGGGGCCAGAGAGTTTTTGGGGCTGTACTACGCTGAAAGGCTGAAGAAGCTGATAAAGAATTGACATCAAGAATACATTCTGAACGATTTATGACCGGTTTCTACAGTACCTACTCATAACAAGAGTTTCTATGTCGATAGTGTTTTATTCTTGGAAGAACATTGCTCGTAAAGAATTTTAAGAAGCCAAACAAACAATCAACGCTGCAGATCATCACAGCTGCTATTATTTAACTTGGCGCCTTTATTTTGGGATATTTTTTGTATACTTTGGGTTAATTTTATTTTTAAATTTTAACCAACTTTGAAGTATAATATATTAAATTACCGTTCCAATTCAAAAACAATTTTCAAAATTGGACTACTCAGTAAAAAGTTATGCGTGGTCATAAAAAAATTGAAGATAATTTGGCCAGATCTTAGGCTTCATACATTTTTGGTACTTTTAATTTAAAGGGCCGCAGACAGACGCGACTCTAATACAACAATTTCTGTGAAACTTCATGGAAATTGGCTTTCTAGAGTCACATCGTGCTTCCAGGTCGCACCGCGCGCCGATGCGGGTCCGTTAAATGAGATCCTCAGAAATCGAGCATCAACGATAATACGTTCACTAAAATACAGTGTATGTTGTTTAGCACCGATGATCACCGATTTGTCGATGGAAGAATCGACATGACTGTTAACTAAATGATGTACAAAAGGAGAAGATAGCTATGTTCTTCTATTAATTATCACAGTTATGCGTTCTAAACGAATCATGATTTTCTAGATAATCGTATATACTTTGTGGCCGTCGAGTAGAAAGTTTGTTGTCAGTGTGATTTTGACAGTTTAGGATGAAATATTCTTCTGAAATAGTTAACATTTATAAGGACCTAGACAAAGATCGTTAGAAACGAAAGACAAAATGACAGAGTGTAGAACGATACTACGGTGCGATGTTAAAAATGGAGAAACGAAATGTGACTTTGTATTGAAAAAGCATTGTCTAGTCTCTTCGTAGAAATAGAAAGCGTCATGAATGCTGGTGGAATCAAACCTTTGCTTGCCACATTGTCATTGCAATACTTAAAACTTGCACCATGTTTGTGGAAACTGTTGAAAGTGTGACTTCTGGTAATTGCTTTGTACAGGGTGGCAGTGACATCGACGCACAAACTGTATTCATGAATTCAGTACTTGATTCTAGACCCACCTAGCATATAATTTCTGTTTTTTTTTTAAATCTTCTGTTTCATTTCGAATCACCCTTACCTAATTGGTACTCATACATGCTTGAGGACTATCCAATAATGCAGGTGAAGATACAACATAAATAAAAACATATTTGCCCTTAGACTCCACGGTTTAAAAGGAAAGTCTTCATTAGGTATTCTAACTCCTGACAGCTTTATGCATCTTATTACGAAATATCTGAAATTCCTGGCAAGACGTTGGCACCAGCAAAAGCTGTTTGGAATGTTGGCACTCATATCTAATCCTTACGCATTTGCGACACAGGGATTTGAGTCGTGGGAAGGTACATTTAGATCTTGGTTTTAGCCGACATTCATACGGATGGACGTAATTAAATCGCGCCGGGATTTTTACGTTCACTGGATTTTCAACACTCGCTGTTAAGCCGAGCTTTGAGAATCCAACAGAGTGAGTCTTAGTGCGTCGAAAAAACACAGCATTCGATTTACAACTTTCGGCGCTAAAAAATCCCACTGTGTTACGTCCGTGGGAACGTGGGCTTAGAGCTTTAGAGCCTGTTATAATTAATAATTATGTACTGAATAATTATTCTATTTATAACTAGCTATCCCGACAGTGTTGACCTGTCAAAATTTCAATAATTCATATAAAATTGCCAACGAAAATGTACTTTCAGTTGTTCCGAATTTTCAAATTTTCTTGACTACTTTTCAAGTTTTTATTTCCGTAAAAATCAAAAGAACTACTACCTAACTACGAAATCGGTAGTTTTGACCGTAGTTATGTATGATTCCTACGCCGTATCACCTACCGACATAAAGTTAGTTGCCCGATCTAAGAATGAACAACACAACGATTTGACCGGTGTCCCCACTCCCGATGTGTCTTACCCGCCCGAAATACATACCTAGTAAAAAAATCGGGTGTAGAAGTCACTCCGAAGTTTCGAACTAATTTCGGACGGGCTCATATCTTCGGGCTATAAAACCGAGATCTATAAACGTTACTTTGCACGTGCTTTGACTTGGACATATTCTCATGTCCATCTTGCACTTGTGTAGTTTGACAGTTGTGCGACAGCCAAAGTATGTACGTGCTAGGTTAGCAGTCTGACCAGACCCTACCGATTGCTATGCTCACGAATAAATTTATTCTGAAATATACTGGTGTAGCTTCGGAACCATAAAACGTAACTTAGATAAAAAAAGCGAGCTAAGTAAATAGTTAAGTTGTTAAGAATTCTTATTTTGTAAAATGTAGATAAGTTTAAAAAATCCATGCTTAAAAAGCAAACGATTTGGATTCCACTATCGAAAATATTATTAAGTTATACTTAAGTTAGTTTTAAGTAGTTAATTTTGTAAATATGTTTTCCCTTTCGGACCATTTGATATTAGAAATATTTATCTAAGTTAAGTGTCTTCCTACTTAGTTCTCGCTTATAACGAGTATAAACTCAATTAATAATTAATTAATTAATTATAACTATACATAACTATACTATACTTTAGTAAATTTATCTGTCTGTCACCTTTTCACGCCTAACGGTTGAATGGATTTCGATTAAAATTTGGCACACAGGTAGACTATGACGTTAGGATACTTGTATCCCGGTAGTACGTTCCCAGGGGATAATTTCCGATATAGTTTGGTAAAATGATTAACTTTTACTGGCTCATATTTACATTATTACACTTAATAGTGTAATAATGTAAATATGGTCTAGTGTAATCACTACACCTTTTTAACATCTAATAGGTAATTCATTTTGATTAGAAAATTCGAATAATCTTTGTTCTAAAGAATTACAAACTGTTTTTATTTTAACTTCCTTTTTCTTTAACTTTCTTCCTTTAGTTGAAGGATTCAAGAGAAGGTGAATGTGTTCATTTAATAATAACTTGACTATTATTTTAATTAGACTCTATTTTGATGTATGTTGCCTGTTTTTGCGGATTTACCGCCTTATTTATAAACTTTGCCTAAAGTTAAGTAATGATTAACGACTGTTTAACTATATATTTTTGACGTTTAAACACCTCTTAACTTTAAGCAACGTTTATAAATAAGAGGGTAAAATTAAACTTACCAACTACCTAATATTTGAAACTATACAGGGTGAAATTGAAAACATGCGACAAACCGAAATGGGAGATTGTACTCATAATTATGAACAACTTTTACTGAGGGACCAAAGATACAGTCGCAAAAAAAAAAAACAGCTGTTCCCTACATTTTGACGAGTTATGCGAACATAAATGTAGGGAACAGATGTTTTTTTTTTCGGGATTGCATCATTGGTCCCTTAGTAAAAGTTGTTCATAATGATGAGTACAATCTCCCATTTCGGTTTGTCGCATGTTTTCAATTTCACCCTGTATTATACGATGTTTAAAAAAAGGTGTCTAATGTACAGACGCCAGCATATCAAGGTACCCCAAACTGTCAAATTTTCCCAATTGAACATGAAACTTATTCGTATGCTATAAAGATGAAAATCTATCAAATAAATTTGTCGTATTGGGATACCTTGATGTGCTGGCGTCTGTACAAGATGATCCTCTCATGCGATACTCATCTACATGGGTATAACCATTTTTTAATTATTACAACATATTTTAAATACTTATCTTGAAAATAATATGTTGGGATAAACAACAAACACACTAATTGTGTAACATACTAATTATCAGAATCAGAATCAATTTAAAGGTTATTGCTAATCCATTCTTTCATATGTTTGAAAAAATTGTCTGCTTAGCAACGTAAACAACGCCATGAATGTTGTGGAACTGTCAAAATGAAAGCGATTCCTACTGATCGTGTATAACGCAATTACCCTTCTGATTTATAATCGCATTGCCTTACAAATAAAAATAAAAGAAACGTAGATAGGCACATAAAATGTTGGGAATCTCTGTAACCTCGCTCACGATTGAAAATATTTTCTTAAATTACTTAATTATATAATTTTTTAAATAAAAATATTTGCTGTAATAAGTTTTATTTAAATCATTATTATCATAGATATAGAATATTGTTAAAAATGAATTTTGATAGTGGGATACAATCTTTTTGACTCTAATGAAAAATGTTAGGTAAATTTGTATATTTTATGGCATTAGCTATTCCCGTACCCTAATTACGTAACACGCTTCCAACGACAATCCGAGAGTTGAATGATATTACTATTTTGATAGGTTTATAAAACGAAATGTATTTTTTGAAGTGAGAACTTCTTTAGGCGCGTTAGGCATTTTTTGAGATGGGAAAAAACAATTGAACTATCGACACTGTTACCGACACCACTGACTATACGAACGTACGAACGAACAACGTTGAACATACGTTGAACGTTGTTTAATCTGACGATTCAAAAAATATTTCCTGACGATTCAAAAAATACACACGTAATTGTTCAAGTTTTTACATCCGGAGAGCCACTGTTTTATTTTTCTTCTTTTTGGCAATTGAGCCGATTTCGACTATTCTAACAGCGTCGCGTTTAGACAGCAGCGCAGCGGCTGGCCGGCCGGCGACTTTGCACTTTGTGGTAGGTTTACAGATTTTGAAGTTAGTCGCTGTAAAGACAAGGACAAGGGTTAATAAAACATAAATATTCTAAATTACTACCTAACTTGTAATTAACGCAATGCACGTTGGTGAACTATCAAAATGAAACCCATTGCGACCAATTGTCAGTTTATGTGGGTAACGCAATTACGAAGCTTAACTATCTATATTTTTTAGTTATAGTTTGTTCGAAATAATCTTTTAAATAACTTTTTACTTTCTTTCTGTATATAGCCATCAGAATTGTGTACCTATGCAGATCAATGATAGCGTCGCCAATCTGATGGCTAAAATGATTATATAAAATAAATATAAAATTAATAAGAAATACTCGTAGGTACTGAATTCAATTAAAAATCCAATGCGGAAAATTATATTGAATGCATTCAAATTAAATAAATTAAAAATTAAGGTTGGTATTTTTTTCTGTTGGTGCCATAACACTTAAAAATATGTATACTACCATACAAAAATATTTAATTTAGGTAGGTACTTACCTTTGTTCTCCTTATACTAAATATTATGAAAACCACAAATACATAGTTGTTATCAGTTTCGTTCTAAGTAGTATTGGCACATGCAAAATATATGCGAAATACCTACATTTAAACGATGTTTTTCTTTCTTCTAAATAATATAGTTTCGTAAACATAGAGACTCCTGGGGGCCGATTCTACTAACAAATTTGTTAAAAAAACGCAATAGAACCGCAACCGAATCACCACTTTTAAGCGTTTTCGCATTCTACTAAAATGAACAACGGTCCAGCTGCGACACAGCTGCGGTTACGTTTTAGTTACGCCAACGATCGATTGAAACAATGTCAAAACCTATTCTACTAACAAAATCGAACATGAGCGTGACGTTTACTATAGGACAAAGTTAATGATAAAATTATGATAATTATGTCTTTTAATTATAGAAAATACTTTTAGTGCCACATATTCGTGTTTAGTAACATTTTAAGATTCAACTTTTTTCTTTTTGGTATTAATAAAACATATTATTTTGGCATGTTGGTAACGCGGGTTACCCGCTGTGTTCCCGCTACAGTTCAGTTGGAATTCGTTTTAAGTTTAGTTTTCATTTTGCTTATAAAATAGTAGAATGACTTTTTACGTAACTATCGAACGGCGATCGAAATCGAACTGTTGTGGAAACACAGTTTAACGTGTAACGTTGCAAATTAGTAGAATCGGCCCCCTGGCCATAACGCATATTATTCGGCTGGCTCCAATTTAAGCTATTTTCTAATTCTAGGTTATTGTTAAGTGTTACTACTACATTGAGTAATAATAAAGTCAGCAGAAAACATCACTGTTGCCATGTTTAAAATTGCTTGTATTGTGGCCTTTTTAATTTAAATTGAAATATTTGTGATCGAAATAAATGTGATTATTGTACCTTTTATTATATTATAAGTATTAGACTTTTGTAATCTGTATTAAATGTCTGCACAAAGTGCGAATGTATTTTTTTTCAGTATGAATAAATAAAATAAATAATGCATAATTTCTTTGGCTTTTTATTTAAAATAAGTACAAGATAACAGTTCCTGCCTAAACACTATTTGAAATATCATTTGGCACATATATTGTAAATAAACAGTAGAAATAATAATAATAGGAACGTTGCGTATCTAAATATCATAAACATTGATTCATAAGACAAAATAAGGTAAGTATTCTATTGTTGCAAGACTTCCAGGGGTCGACAAATTAGTGGTAATAATTGGCTAGGTATATAAACGTTTATTCGGCGAAAATTACGTCATCTACTTTCTGGTCCTGCTCGTTGGTTGGCACATCGTCTACCATTTGGCAGGAGAATGCTACTGCCACCACCTGAAAAATTAATTTATGGATGTTATGAATTAGATATATTGTTACAAGGACCTTTTGGCGCCTAAATGACATTGAAATTGTCACAGAAATGTCAAAGTATTGACAAAACAAGATGGCGACGTTAATTCCGAATTTGGCCACACTAGATACCAAAGAGTAGATCCATGCTAAGAGTGTGGAATAAAGCTTGTTTCAATATTTAGCTGTAATAACCGCCAGAACAGTAGAACACAAAATAAAAATAAAGACATTGCATTTACTTTGGGTGCAGTTTCGGGGTTACTCCTGAGATTAGCGAGAAACTTGTCATAGTAGCCGCCGCCGTGGCCGCATCTGTCACCAGACTTGGAGAACGCCACTCCAGGAGCTATGACCAGGTCCAGACCTCCTGGAAACAGAGCATTTTATTTATATTTAAAAATGGCAAACCAATAAAAGCAATTTTATTCAACTTGCTATACAGGGTGAAATTGATGTCATGGGCGTAATGCCCCAGCCGGGTGGAGTCAAAGAGTTCACGCGCAATGACGCGTAAGCTGTAGTCTAACTACAACGGTATTCTCGAGGCGCAACTATTTGATACTTTGAATGCCATACTATATTGTTATGGTTTTCCACACCTTGCATTAATAATATTTTTGACATGCGTAGTAGAAGCTCTAAAGCAAATAGTATCATGAGTGCAGTTGTCCTAGGTTAAAATAATGCCAACGACTTCAATTGCATCCTGTATTATCTCCACAGTGATTGTGAACTGTAAAACGATCAATATGGCTATCAGTTGCAAGCGCACCTGCTGAACATCGAGTCCTGGATTCCAGCCTTAGAACGCATAGCATAATGTGGAAACCAAAAAATAATAATACGCAAGTCAAGGATTGTAAAAAGATTTCTACAGCGCGATGTCAAAATTGAATAAAAGAAATGTCACTTTCTTAGAAAAAAGATGTTAATTCTTTGTAGGGCTGATTTTTCAATAGTCAGATAACTTTTAAAAGTAAAAGTAATTTTTTACTTAAGTAATAATGGGGTATTGTTAGGTTATTTCTTGCATTTGGAATTTTTCAGTAGGAGCTCAGATTTGAGCCCGGATGTGTGTTCCTTTAGATTTTGTTCTGTTTGACGTTGAATTCTAATAGCCTGCAAACAAAATCTCCGGGCATTATCGATTCATCCAACACCAATTACGAGTGCGGTACTCCTGGTCAGTCTATGTCCCATCTGCTAGACTGTCACTTCGCTTGCTCCCTTGATGATCAGAACGTTGACTTCCAGGAGCACAGCCTCCATACAACCCGATTCCTACCGGCTTCCCTTTAGAAGAAACACTCTTCTTAGTGTCTACTATTACCAAAAATATGTTACACATCAGTGTGTATCAAATCACATTACAAATTTTTCATACTAGCTTAAAACATAAAAAAAGATTACAAAACATTACAAAAATGCCATTTTTTTTAGTCTAAAGCAAGAATCCCGACCAGAGCTTAAATTAAATTAAATTTAGAAAAAGTAAAAGAATTACTGAACTTTGATATTATCTAGAGTTTATGAGAACTGAACAATTGTTTCTTCGGCTTCCCTCTAATAAAAATTGTAGCTTCGCCACTGTTGACTTCGCAATAAACGTGGCCACCTTCTAGGCCCAGCCAGTATATAGGTGTAAGCAGCAAAGATATATCGTTGAAACGAAGAAAAATGTTTTGTAAGACCACAGTTAACCAACCTGACTCAATAGCATTTTCTCTCTTCTGATCCTTCGAGTGCTGAGCAATGCCATGTCTAGTAATGAACATTTTCTTTTCGTCATCAGTCTCGAGGAGCAGCATCTTCATCACGCCACCAGCGTACTGCGGGACGAAGGCTGATGCCCCTCGCGCTTTGATGTGGCTGATGATGGGGGCCGTGTTGATCTCCTGGTCAGTGCTCATGTATAGAGCTATGCGTTTCGCTGATTTGTAAAATGGATGGTTGATGACCTGGAAGATTATGAAGATAAAAGTTTCTGTTTATGTAAACAGTGGTCGCCCTGTGGTTGAAATTCCAGCATAATTCATTTAAATCTTAATGTATTTCTAATCTATGTAAATAAAAATAAAAGTCCTGACTGACTGACTCATCAACGCCCAGCCCAAACCCTTGGACCTAGAAAGCTAAAATTTTGCACAGAGGTTCCCTTTAAAATGTAGACAAAGAATAAGGAAGGATTTTTAGAAATTCAACCCCTAAGGGAGTTAAATAGGGGAAGAAAGTTCCGCGCGGGCCAAGCCGCTGGCAAAAGCATTATAATCCCTACTTAATATTATAAATGCTAAAGTAACTCTATCTGTCTGTTTGTTACGCTTTCACGCCTAAACCGTTGAACCAATCGTCGTGAAATTTGGCAGAAATATAGCCTGGGATATGGAGAGGGACATAGGCTACTTTTTACGTAATAACCGACATCCACGCAGGCGGAGTCGCGAGCAAAATAGTCAGTAAATGTCTGACACGCCCACCGATTTTATTTTATTTTAGGCGTATTTTCGAAATCTGAAAGTGAACTCCTGACCACGGGGCTAATATCTGAAACTTACGTGCCATGGTTTTTGTTGATCTGTGCGAGACTCATCAAGGTCTTCCCCTCGATCATCAGTAACTGTAGGTCATCCACAGTCGACGTCATTATTTTTTAAAGGTGAAATTATATATTTCATGTGGTGAGAAAACCTACGTTTTACTGGTACCTACTCCACATTCTCGCAAAGGAAATGAGTTCTTACCTTATCGTATACAATCTCTGACTGTCGTTTCTTGTCCTCGGTGGTAAGTGCTGCAATGCGAGCTGCTATCTCAGTCCTCAGCAGCGCTTTAGCTGGACTCGGAGCTATTTTCGACATTTTGCAAATCTGGAAGAACATTATTGGCTTTAAGTTCCACCAGTAGGTATTTGGAATTTAAAAGATCCTCCACGAATAGCAATCTGATACGTCTGAGCGTCAGCTGTTTAGGTTACCTACTGAAGGTTATATGTATAATATTTTCAACTGAAAAATTGTTTAGGCTTGCCAAAAGGAGTACAATATGACAAAGACAATTCTATAGCTATTATCTTTAGGGCTTTGTTATGCTAATTTTATTAGTATGATAATGTATGAGTTGAGTACAGGTTTTACATTTTATATGATCACTAGCTTCAACCCGCGACTTCCTTCGCGGGAAATTTCTAGTTTTAACATAAAATATAAATCCAGCGACACTCGGCAAACTATAGCATCCCGTTCATGAAACAATTCGAAATCGGATCAGCAGTTCCGAAGATTACCCCTACATAAAAACTCACCAATTTAACCTCTTTTTATCAAGATGATACGGGCTAGATAGGTAGATAGTGAATACTGAGACGAATTTCAGCTTCAAAATGCGTCACCTAGATGCAAAGATATCCGCCTAACGGTTTGCGGTGCGGGTTATTCGAAAGAGATACCGCAGCCCCTGGCAGACAGGCAACTGAGGGAACACGGGTGGGTTTTAGTCAGTAAAAGTCTGACACGCCCTCCCGTTCCACCCAGAGCGGGAGAAGTTATCTGATGATGTCCCACCCAAAAAAAAACGGTTTACTACCTGCGCACAGCCGGTCGATTAAGCGGATTTTTTTTGCGTTTTTGTCTGCTCAACAACGTAAATAACGCAATGAATGTTGTTGCACTGTCAAAATGAAAGCCATTTTAGTGTTTTACACAGTTACCCGTCTGATACACTGGTACTGCGTGGATAGCACTAGTGTGTTACGATTGCAACGTCTTTCATTTTGATTTTCTTCTTGGCGTGTTGGTAGACGTAAAGTTGGAAGGCCTCACACAAGGTGGACCAATGACCTTGTGAGGGCCGCAGGAGTCCGCTGGATGCGGGAAGCACAGAACCGGTCGAAGTAGCGGAGCTTGGGAGAGGCCTATGTCCAGCAGTGGACGTCTTTCGGCTGAAATGATGATGATGATGGTGTTGATAGCAGAAATAACACGAAAAAAATGTTTCCAAATGTATAATTTTCTAAATAAGTTTGGCCCAAAATTCAGCAATGCGAGTAGCGATCGCTGTCGCAGCCATTTGGTCCTCATATGTGCAGGTGACAGGACTTGCGGTGCAAGATGGTAGGTAAGGCGAGCCATTGTCTGTGGAGAGACGCTGCATACACACTGGAGGTCTGAGACTTCCATGAACCCCCATTTGTGGAGGTTGTCCTTGCTGCGCCCTATTGATAATTATAATTCGACAGCATTCATTGCGTTATAAACTTATGAAGCAATGGTTAAGGTATTTCCGTCAAAATGCATCGGATGTCAAAGACAGAGTGTTTTCCAATTGGCATGTAGGATGCACTGGACCGATTACAGAATGAACCTACACTTAAGTATCTGTTGACCTTCGTGGAGGCTATTTTGCTTAAATGTCGGTCACCAAGCTTACCAAACATATTTGCCCTAAATTCCAATGTTTTAGGGCTTCAATAACGGGCGATATAATTTATTGGGTAACTCGATAGGTCGGTTATGAGCACAGGTTTTAAATTGGGCATAAATCTATCAACGATGATGATGGATGCAGTTACTTTTAAAATATGGTCCAATGATTTAGGTTTTTAGGTCAAATCAGTAATTGTGATGGGAATTAGGTAAACTATCGCTGATTTAACGACTTTTATGTATGCTAATTGGGTTGATTGAAGTCTTAGAGACAGTTTTGTAGGGCGATTGAAACTTGCAATGGACTTACAACTATAATAACCTATAGGTTATAGGTTAGGTTATAACCTAACCAATAACTGGATTTTGTGTATCTTCTCTACAATACGCTGGCGTAGGTACCTCTACTATTTTCTGTCGCAATTAGTTTTAGCACAGTATAATTATATATACCTACTGTGTCAAACTTATTATTATTTATTTATTTCAACCAACAATTGAAGTAAATTAAAAATTATTAATCAAATTACAGAATTACATTGAAATTGAAAATTATACATTAATATAAACAAATTAAAATAATATCTTAACATTAGTCAGTACGTGAATCATGCAGCAGTTGTTCACGTACTGACGGTCAAAACGTTGAGCAAAAGAAAGCGTTCAGGATAGATACCTACTGTTGCGGCTGGCCCTCCCCACCACTTATGTACTTACATATTTATTCAGTAGGTACCTACCTATTTAATATAGGCTGAAAGGGCTGTTACATTAATAGTACCTACCTATTGGACCGGTTTGATCAATCAAGTGACATGCATTCATTAAGTGCCTCAGTAGCTGTCTATCTATCTTGCGTTAATTCCTAGGTAGGTAAGAAGTACCTACTATTAAAATAGCAGAATTTTTTTCTGAAAAACACAGGTTATTATCCCAGACCGTGCAATCATCCAAATCTGCTCAGCTTTTTTTTCTCCAGATGCTAATCACGAAATAATAATTAAACAAATCTATGGCGACTAAGGAAACAATGTTACACCATACAAGAATTAGTTTACCTCAGGAAATAACTCAGTTAAACTATAACAATCGGGTCAACAGCCAAAAGTGACGACTTGTTTGTTAGGAACTAAGAAATTAATAAAATGATAACGCAAATTAAACTTACCGAGTGACACGACAAAATACACAGTGCATAAGAAGCAGACTGATATGAAATCAAACGGTACGATTTGATAACAAAACTTGAGACTGGCGCTAACCAAAACAAACCAATGTGACATTTTCTTCACACGTGGTCATACTAGTAGCGCCATCTGTGGGTGTAGCGTTGAACTACGTAGTGAGCTACCTTACTAAAATGAAGCCCCATAGGGTGGTAAAATTATTTTTAGTAGTAACTACTCTTTGAAACAGATGTCGCTCTTCAGCGATATTCACGTCTCGTACGTATTATACGATAATGACCCTAAAGAGAAAGGCAGAGTTAGTATACCCACCACACAATCCCATATATATATTTTTGACTGACCCTACTGCTGGCAACCGAGCAAACCCACCCATTCTCGCAAGTGCTATTAGAATTCACTAATGGTAACACCCAATAGCACTTTTCTCGGCCTGAGGATCCAACCCAGAACCTGAAGCTTTGCAGTTACGCTTGCGATTACTAGACTCAACTCTCTAACGGCTCTAACAAGGAGAAGATACCTAATAATTTTATTGGATATAGTGATGAAAAAGAAATTAGAGAAAAGTACGAAATTCATATCGTCGTTTATTATTTCACTCAAAAATAATACAATTATTCACTTTTACGAGGAAAAACACAATAATAAGGACAAGCGACGGTCTCGCTGTGCTATAACTAGAATTGGGTTATAAAATAACGCAAAAACATGCAATTCAAACATTATTCAGAACATGGTGCCTTATTAGCCTTTTAACAGTTGGAAATATAGTTTTAGCGTTGAGCCCCCCTCACATACGACAGTCTTTCTACCGCATTCCTTCTCGGTATTGCGAATATGGGTGAAACTATGCCGCATGTCCAGCTTTGGCCTTTCTAGAAAAAGCTAAACTTAACCACTCACCCAAGGATGGATCCTAACCACATAAGACGACAATCAGAGACAAAATAATAAATTCTTCGATATTATTTTAAGCAGACAAGACCCAGACAGCCTTATCAAGATTATCAACTGTATGAGAAAAGATTGAGTAGACTTGACTTTGATAGCGAAATGATTACAACATAAGATTGATTACAATAAGATAAAACTATTCCACTTAGCTCACCCATTAAATATTTTCCAAAAAAATACTCTTGCAGCGCCGTACACGTGACAAAAGTGAAACTTTTTATAAAATAAAGAATCAAAAACAGGAAACAGACGGAGAGAGTTGCGCATGTACTCTTTGAATGCACAGGCGTCTCCCAGAGACAGAAATCCTCGGGGCACCCAGATCGTACACGGTCGTTCTGAACAGACCAGCCGCTGTATTCAGCTAAAATATCACCGTGAGAACTTAGGTGAAGTGAACTGTCATTCCATTTGACACTAGGGATTGTAACTAATGACAGCTCACTTTAAGCTCACTTCACTTAAGTTATCACGGTGAGATTTTTACAGAATAGCACTGCTAGACGTACCTATAATCAACTTCTGGAAGGAGGTGGGTTGGTAGGAATAACCACCGACGGCCACCATGGCTCACGCACAATGGTCCACCTGAAGGACTAAATGCGGAAACCAAATCCAGTAACATAGAACATAAAAAATAGACGGAGAGAGTTGAGAGTACATTTTTTCTTCTCTCTCATGTAAGTAAATTAACTAAATGTAACCAAGCTTAACGCGTTCTTTAAATTTATCACATCATATTTGCAAAAAGGCGACGGTTAGATATAGTTTATAACATACCAAAATATAGAACATCTTTTGCACACAAATTTCACAATTATCTCGGTCCTAGCCTTTACAACAAAATAAGTAAAGATCTAGAATTAAAGAATCTTGATAGTCTAACATGCAAGGAAACTATGGATAAATACTTGAAAACACAAATAACACTAGACTACAACAGCACTGAAAATCTTCTTAAAAAGTTGGTATAAATGAGGCACAAACATAATAAAACACACATAACTATACACCTACAGACACATACATAAAACATACACACATATACCTATACCCATACATAACAATATTGACTTCTCCAATCATGTAACTTAATTAATATAACTGTACTGTGATTTACTACCTATACAGTATGTAATCAATCTGCTTAACTTCATAATTATGTGACTTTTTACTGGAACCTTGTGGGAATCTGTTTCTAAGGTTGAGGAAAACTATCCGCTCGTGATACAGTTATATACTAGTACGAGGGGATAGGGCGAATCAGTCCGACGACAACCAAGCTATCTTTGCAATCTAGCATCTCACATTCTACAACTGTGTCTAAATTTTATTGTCGAAATTATTTCAAGCGATTCTTCTTTTGGTGTTTATTATTAAGTTACTCTGTATGGTTGTCTTTTATTCGTGAATAAATATTATTATGATTATTATTATATACATAGTAGTATAGTATAGTAGTATATACAATATACATAATAGTTATATATATTAGTAGTAAGTACCTAGTTACCATAGGAGGGCAATGGAATAATAGAATCGATCCTAGGTTCAAGCTATCGATGGTCAACGCACTAAGACAGGGACATTACCACTATGGTTGCAATATCCAGGAAATCGTAAGTAACATGCACCTGCCTCACCCATCCAGGATGACAGGAGATACTCAACATCCATTTCCTCCATAAATGACAGGTGTGGATGAACTAAACATCCATAGATTTAACCGTCACGCACCGCAGCTGACACCTCCATTACGTTATCATGGTGTTTTTGATGGAACGGGACCACGGAATGGGGTCGGCCGATAACGAGTTGATATCTGGGTTCGCATAAAATCGGTGCTCTGGAAGTTTCCATGGTAAATGGATAAACATAAAGGTATTGATTGCATTCATGGATTGAAAGCAGTGGTCTCTCAGTGGTAACGGCCGCGACTTACGAGTTATAGTCGTGGGTTCAAACCCAGACAGGCTGACTTTTTCTTTGTATAAATTATTTCATCACCACTGCTCTCAAAACGGTGAAGGAAAACATCGTGAGGAAATCGGCATGTCGTAGAACCAGAAACGCGACTTCTACCAACCTACATTGGACCCGCGTGGTGGATTACAGCATTTACAGCTCCCTCCCTCTCACAGAGAGGAGGACTCTGGCCCAGCAGTGGGATCATTATAGGGTGATTATTATAGTATAATATAAAGGTATTGATTGTAAGTATGTATAAGTTATGGGCATGTGATGCGGAAGAATGAGGGACTACTTTTAGTACACCCACAATTCGCCAGTTATGTTTAAGACCCATGTAATAGGGGGCTCGCCTATTGCCATCAACCGGGCTTAAATCTAGATTTCAGGCTGCTAGCGGAGAAATTCCAGATAGAAAAACCCATTAACACTTTGACCTGATGCTCAGAAGTAGCCCTTACGACCTCTGTACACTGTACTAGACCAACGAGGCGGAATCGAATATGAAATTATTAGTTATGGTGAATGCGCAGTGGTAGACCGCGAAATTCAAATTTTCTTACGTTTTTGCAATTTTCAGGTCAGTATCAGGTTGAATCCTGATCAAAATGTGATTTGCGAATATAACAGGTACGTGTTTACAGAATTTAGTCATTAGAATGTCTAATACATCTCTTATAAGTTAGATTTCTTCCACAAGCACTTTTCCATAAGAAATTTGTTCAAGGAACAAATCTAACTTAGAAAGATGTATTATTGATTCTAATGATTATAAATCTGTAAATACGTACATGTTATAGTCGCAAATCATATTTTGATCAAGTAACAAGCTGACACTCACCTGAAAATTGCAATAAAACAAAATTTGAATTTCGCGCTCTACCACTGCGCATTCACCTTAACATGAGGCCTTACAAAGAAAGTGATCATAATTTATAATCAGAGATCGGATATTCGGATGCATATTCACCTAAAGTTGAGATGTTGGCTAACATGGAATGCGCTTTTGTATCGAAAAAGTCTAGGTAAGTAATTTGTTAATTTTTTGTTTTAACTAATACAAACCACCCCTCCTCCAGTACATACACATATTTGTATCGGATTGAATAATACACATCTAAATAGCTATGCAATCCAAGAATCCCGGGGTTTTTAATAAATATTACAAATAATTTATAAAGCCGCTTCCATACTTTCATAGCTAAAAATTATCTTTAGGTAAATATGCATCCGAATATCCGATCTCTGTTTATAATCCATCTTAAAAAAAATTGTAGTATTTATAATATAACACCTGACATTTCACACTCACCACACACTCACCGAATACACATCACACAACACACATACACTATCACAAAATTCATACACTCTTCCCTCCTCTGCTATATTTCACTGTACTGACTTTATTGATTAAGAGAATACCATCATTTAAGTAGTCTCTTATACATGCAATGCCAACACCAAATTGCAAAATGTGTTCTTTGCACTTATTGTTATGTTCCAACTCTGTATTTAAGCTTCTTGGTGAGGACCAGCACCCTAATTGCGTAACACACGATTAATTATAATCTGTTTCATTTTGACAGTTCAACAATTTTCATTGCGTTATTAATGTTGTTGAGCAGACACATTTTTCGAACATATGAAGCAATGGTTTAGCCATCTGTTTCAAAACGAAACAGACTATGATTAATCGTGAGTTACGCAATTAGGGTGCTGGGTGTCCTAAAATACAGGTTTCGGCTTTGTTTAGGCGCCAGTCTCCCACAAATAAAATATTTTACTGAATATTAATTACTAAAAATAATTATTTACTAAGTCGAAGTTCAGTTCCTTTTAATTGTATGTATTAAGTTTTTACTTGTTTTATTTGTGGAAGAGAAAATAAAGAATTAATTTAATTTAGTTTAATCTACCAGTGTAGGACTGCATGCCCCTTTTCCCTGAGAAAGCCCAGTGTAGGTTGGACTTCACAGTAAAAATTTTGGTCCGAAGACATTTTCTCATGAGATTTTTATTCGCCGTTTTTATAGCAGCTTATATTGAAATACAGCGAAATAAAGGCTTTGACAAATGTTTGTAATTAGAGAAATGTGTCGGATACTGTAACCAGAGATGATTGATATGCAACAGAACGTGAGAGCGATGCTCATCTTACATATGTACATTATTGTGTCGTTTGTTTTATTATCATTCGTTTTGTTGCCATGAAGATTTGCATTTAAGGGCATCAATATTCTTGATGAACAAGAAACGCCACAAAAAATCCAAATTCTTACTGTTTGAACTAAATAATGTATTGATTATTTAATTTAAAAAATAGGAAGAATTTGGATATTTCATTGCTTAATTTTAATGAGTAAAGTTAGTTATACATTAGTGGGAGGATGTGCGGTCATGGGATCGGCCACACTAGGTGCTGGGGCTCGCTAGGCATGGCGAGCTGATACTAGTCGGGGCCCGGGGGTGTGGAATATTGGGGTTTTACTCAGTAGGAGTCTAACATACATAACCCTCCGTTGTTCCCAGACGGAGGGTAACTATCTCTATAAATAAAAACAATAAAATATCCCAATTCTTCCTATTTTAATTAAATAAACTATTCGTGACGAAAAAGAAATGCCTCTAGGTTTTACTTCCCCATATTAAAAACTACATTGGTCGAATTGGCCATTTTTTTTCGGAACACTAATAAACAGTGTCTTTCCACATATTTCTTCTATGACTAACTATGAGATAGCCTGAGTAAACTAGGGTATGTTTGTTTGTTCCCCGGCTCAGTGTGCAAACAAGCAGTTTTCTTTTGAAATACTCTTTGGTTATGGAGCATAGACTCTGCGCATAGCTATATAATATCATGTCCTTTGTTGGTTGATTTTCAGATTTGTTTACTTTTACTTCATCTCTCTCACATAACTACCTACAAAACAAGCTTATGCCATCTTATGTAAACCAGACAGTAAACTTATTAGCAAAGTAACGCATTTCTTTATCACCATTATACACTTAGAGATGTCTGCACCAACTGGTGGGGTCCGCAAGGACCGATGCCTGCCAGGGGTGCGGGTTGTTCGAAAGAGACACCGTGGCCCCTGGCAAACAGGCAACCGAAGGAACACGGGTGGGTTTTAGTCAGTAAAAGTCTGACACGAAGTGCGGGCGAAGTTATTTGATGATTTCCCACCCTCAAAAAAAAAAACCATTGTTAACTTAATTTGAAATAAAAGGATAAGAAGTTAGAGAAAGTTACTTATTATTTACTTAGGTACGTTTTTTTATTGAGTCCCGCTTTCGATGGAAACATCCCGATTTTTTACAGGACCTACTCAAAATAATGGTTTTAAGATCCCGCATTGCCCGAAAAAAAAATGGCAACGCTGATAGATACTGACTGAATACTAAACAAGTATACATATACATTGTATAATACTTATATACCTGTAATGTGCTGAAGATAAGCTGGGCGGACTCATCGGCATATCCTTTACATGCAAATTAGTTTACTCTCGGCAGTGTAAAGACACGGTCGCTATGTATATAAACATGTAAGTATGTACTACTTATATACACGGAATACACAAAGTAGGTTACGTTGAAGGATGCCTGAAGAATTTCTTGAAGATTAGGCGCTGAAATATGTACATATTTTATACATGTAAAACGTAAATTTTGGAATGGCCTTTTATTTACGGCAACTTGATTTTAGCTTCAAAATTGACTGGATTGTGTTTTACCAACATTTGGAGATCCGGTTTTTTTAACACGTTTCTATTAGCTTCATACGTATGTTAGTATGTGCTATGTAACGGAAACTATGAACATGATTTTGACCTCCTTCAAAACGTCGGATTAAATCGAAATTTTGCATACTTATCAAGGACCAATGACAACGCAATAATTCCAAAAAAATAATCCGCTTTTGTTGTTAGCAGATCTAAAAAATAGAAAATAAATAATAGTTTCAAAAACTAAAAAACACGCTTTAAAAACCAAACTAAAAAAGTAGAAAATAATTTAATTCTCATAAAAAGCACCCCACGGTTTATAGTAGAATTAAATTATTTTCTACTTTTTTTTTTTTTAAATAGAAAACCAAAACTTAAAAAAAAAACACATCGTCCAAAAAGTCTTTAGTCATCATCTGCCTAGCCTTTTTCAACTACTTTGGGGTTGGCTGCCAATGAAACTGGTTGCAACTGAATATCAGTATTTTACATGGAGCGACTGCTTATCTGACCTCCACAACCCATTTACCTACTGGTAAGACTTGGTAAGACTGGTTGCCAGACTGTCGGGCTTCTGACGACCCGTAACGATTGTAAAACAAAAGATCCAATAATGTCAGCCGGGACCAACGGCTTAACGTGTTTTCCGAGGCACGGGGGAGGGGGTCACGGTAAGTAAAGTTGGTCACCCATCCTCGCGGACCGACCTCGGCAAGCGTAGCTTAACTTTCGATCGACCCGTTCGACCGTTATTGATAATTAGCAAGGACCCCTTTAAGATACAGGAATTCATCAAACTACACGCTTTTTTTTAAACGTCCGGCAGTTTAAAGACAATGAGTCTTATCAAAGTAATTCATTCTTTCTGAAGAGCCCGACTTTTAACAAGAAATGGATAAGGCTGAATATGTCATGTCGCTGATTAGATAAGGTAATTCCATGTGTATAGATTATAGATAGCTAGCTGAATTATCAAACAAAGTAATTATTTCAGGCGCCAAGTAGCAATGCTGTCTTCAAGTTTGAAGAGGTTGTCTATTTCAGGGGTAATCCTATTTTACCAGTGGTAGAAGCTTTCATTTTGCTTCGCTCTCTAAAAACTGTGATACATTCCAAATCGCATTAATTTTTATCTTATAGTTTTGGTTTGATTTATGGACGGACAACAATGCTGCCACCTATGACAAGCTTTCCGTTCAAAATAACTTCATGTTTGTGGTTTTTTTTTTAATAAATCGTAACATAATCAATGCGAAAGTAACTCTGTCCGTCTGTTACCATTACACGCCTAAACCGCTGGACCGATCGTTATGAACATTGATACGTAGGTAGCCTGGGACTCGGAGAAGGAAAAAGGCTACTCTAACACTCTTAATGTCTCGATTCAGATCGTGATTGATAGTCTGTTACGCAAGAAGAGTGCAAGCAGGCAGCCTTCTTCATTGTTACCCATTAAGATATACAGGAAAACTTTTTATTCAGTGCGCGAACTGTAACCATGAATTCAGCATATTATTGTAGCCCCCCAGGGCAGAAATTTTTCGTTGGTTATACAAAAAAAAAAAACAGTTGTTCCATAAATTTTGACCGCGTAGCTATGAATCAGCTGATTTTTTTTTGTATACCTGACTAAAAATTTCTGCGCTGGGGGGTTTAGAATAATATGCTGAATTCATGGTTACAGTTTGCGCACTGGATAAAAACTTTTCCTCTATAGTAGTGACCCAGTGGTCAGGGCTGTGACTTATTTAGGTCGATGATTCAATCCCAGACAGGCGCTTTACTTTGGGTAAATTATTTCATCACCACTGCTCTCAAAACGGTGAAAAAAAAGCATCGTCAGGAAAAAAACCGGCATGTCCTAGAACCAAAAATTAGAAGACGTGACATCTACCAACTCGCACTGAGCCCGCGTGGGAGATTGTAGCCCACTCCCTCTCACAGAGAGGAGGCCTGTTTCCCAGCAGTGGGAACGTTATAGGCTGATTATGATAATGATGATGAAGATAAAAATAATAGTTTAAAAAACTAAAAAACACGCTTTAAAAACCAAACTAAAAAAGGAGAAAATAATTTAATTCAATTAAAAAGCGTGGGGTTCTTTTTGAGGTATTTTTATAATCAATTAATGTCAAGCACCCCACGCTTTTTAATTGAATTAAATTATTTTCTCCTTTTTTAGTTTTTTTTAAACTATTATTTATTTTCTCTTTTTTAGTTCTGCTAACGTGAAAACAAAAACGTGTTTTTTCCCTTTTTTTTAAATTATTGAATTGTCATCGGTCCTCGATAAGTTTACAAAGTTTCAATGAAATCTGACCGTTTAAAGTGGGTCAAAATCGCGCTCTAAGGAGTCGGTTACATACAAACAAACAAACCAACAAACAAACATACAAGTGAAGCTAATATAAAGCATGTAAAAAGTAGACGTTTGGTACAGTGGTTGTAAGTGAAATTGCTAAGCATGAGGTCTTGGGTGCGATGCCCGGATCAGGTAGTGTTATTTTGTTTTTCTATCTGGAATTTCTCAGTAGCAGTCCGGGGTCTGGTTCGTGCACGGGTGATGGCAATAGGCTCGCCCCTATTACATGGGACTTAAACATAACTGGCGAAACGTGGGTGTATTATAGTTGCACCTCTGTCTTCGGAGATTACAGACGTGATGTTATTTTATATGAAGATAAAAAGGGCAATAAGTATAGGTTTTTTTTTTGGGTGAGAATTCATCAAATAACTTCTCCCGCTCTGGGTGGAGCAGGAGGGCGTGTCAGACTTTTACTGACTAAAACCCACCCGTGTTCCCTCAGTTGCCTGTGTGCCAGGGGCCGCGGTATCTCTTTCGAACAATCCGCACCCCTGGCAGAACAACCCGCACCCCTGGCAGCAGTAAGTATAGGTAAAGAGAAGACTATGAAATACCTCATATCGATTTTTCAAAGTTCTCGCCAAAAAGGATTCTTTTTCTATGTTCTAAACTTCCGTAACTTTTGTAAAAGATGTAAAAATATTTAAGCCTTGTAGAAAATTCCTGAACACTTCAAAATGCCGATTCTTTTACAACTTTTTTACAGTTAGGTACTTTACTTTACTTATTGAGCTATTAATACCTTTTAGTGCAGAAGTTTGGCATGATAGCTGAGCAGTGCGAGAGACAAGGACTTGCATTTTGTTACACGATATTTTTGATATTTAATATCTTGATTTATGGCTAAGTAGTCGATCGATCAGATTAACATTGACCGTCCATTTTGGGTAATTTCATGGTACGTCCAATGGTTTTTTTTTAAACTGCTTTATTTTATGTTTCTAGGAAATTGCTGATATTTTGATGATTGCGTAATTATTCAAGCCTGAATTTCAGCATGAATTGCATGTAGGTAATGCGCGAACGTCACAGCCAAAAAACACAGATCAAAAATGCATTACATGTAATGCACGGCGGACAGTCAACGGGTTCTACGCTTGCTACGGTAGGTCTTTGGATGGGTGACTATCTTTACATACCAAGACCTCTCCGTGCCTCGGAAAGCACATAATTTCTCTGTTACTGTGGAGGTCCGCCCGGCAGTCTGTCCATTTAAATACTGCTTCAGCGTCATCCGGTTTGACTGGAAGCTGACCCCAATAGCTGGGAAAAGCCTAGACGGATGAAGAATATCTGTATCTTATCTGTTTTAGTTAATTCAGATAAGACTACTGTACTTATATTTATTTACCAAAAATGCAGTGTTCCTATTATAGTTAGCTCTTAATTAACAGTAACTTTTAAAAGTTTCGAGACTTTTAGCCTTCTACGAGTAATAAGGCCCATTGTGAGGGACCACGTTTCAGTGCCATATGTCATCACTGGCAACACGCACTGGTCAAAGACTTTCGTCTTGAGACACCGCGGTGTGTGGGACAAGAAGATATTGCGAAGCTTCCCGAACGCTGCCGAGCCGGATGCGACGATTCACCTCTTTCTCGAAGTTGGACCTTACTGGACAGAAATTATTCGTAAAGATTTCCAGCAAATTTACGATACCTATGTAAGTATTAAGGCTTCGATTCACGTAGAACAATTTCTATCCCGACCGACCCTTGCTCGTTGAAGCGCCCGCCCGCGCCGCAGCTGAGCCAGTAGAGTTAAATTCCCCTATTAATAATAATAATGCCAATATTTTGATCCAGCCTGTCCCCACTTGCTGTCCCCCTAACAGTGACGCCCTGAGCCGAGGCCCGTACCCCACAGGGGGTGCCCTCAGCGTGCAGTCGCATAGTATATTTAAGTAGTTTTCAAGCCCTGGCTGGAGGCGTTAAGTTAATTCTTAATGGCAGCCCCAGGAAAGCCCGGTTAAGTAGTCACGGCCTCACAAGGTCAACTACGAGATGCCCGACAAAAAAAAAAGAACAATTTTTATGAAAACTTTATAGAAATTGTTCTACAAGTGTCGCGTCGCGCCTGTCTGATGAAACCTTATAACTATCAGTTATTACATATTTGAAACAGACTGAGTTTGATGTCCTCATTGGGAAAGTTAACATATAGGTAAGAGAGAGAGGAATGATGAGGGAGGGAGAAAGACATAGGATAACAGATCTCATGGAGACAGTTAACTATTGACCTAATATCTCGCTTGTAGAGTTATTTGTAACAAGTGCACGCACAACGATGAGCGATAATAATTGATAGTTAATAGGCGCTGCGTTCAGTTAAACTGTTAAAGTGCGCATGTTCAAACTAGACTTTTCTTACCCGACTACGGCAAAGCCTAAAAGTAGGGTTTTTTTTAACCACTCTATTATGTTTATACGAGCTTCATCATTGCAGCCGAAAGACGTCCACTGCTGGACATACGCCTCCCCCAAAAGGGAGGTTTTGCCATAATCACCACGCTTGGCAGGCGGGTTGGCGATCGCAGTATGGTGGTAAAATGCATAGAGAACGCTGCTGCGCATTCTCTAGTAAGTCCCTTAGTCGCCTTCTACGACACCCATGGGAAGAAATGGGAGGTAAATACAGCCGCACGGGTCGATCTATCAGGTTAAGATACACTTGCCGTGGTTGGTCCTTGGATGGGTGACCATCTTTACATACTAAGAGCCCTCCGTGTAATATTTAAAGATTGTTATTTGAATGGCGAAATGTATTTCCTATTAACTGTTAGATAGATAGATTCATTTATTTGACACAATTCAATAGTTACCTACTGAATATGCATGAATAAGCTTTGAGTGAATGGTAGTGTAAATTCATCTATACTTAGATAGGTTAATGCTTATTTACTTATTATTCACATGGAATGGTGTAGGATTTTTCTTGAGTATATACAACCTTTTGTAATTCCTCAACTTTTAGGCGCTTAAGGCCGTGGCAACTTTAAATATTGTCGTTATGAGCGATAATAGTTCTTATTGCAATCCGATACGGGTTAAAATCTGTTGTAATAAACTCGAATAATAAATGAGCAAGCATTGTCGTAAAAATGCAAATAAAATCGAATAAAATTAGAGATTAACTATTTAATAATAAATAATCCATCACTGGATGCAGTTTGGCATTTGGAATTTTATGGTATATTTTTAATTATAATTATAATTGTCATTGAAAGGATAAACTGGTTTTAAAGATAATTAAGAGGTGAATTTGATGATTTTTTGGATGCATTAAAGAATGTTTAATTATGTTTTGAGTTCCATCACTCTATGCAAAGAAGACTTGAAAATATCTTTAAAAAAATTGATTTTAAAATTATTTACGGTTAAAGAGATACACTGGTTTAAAAAACCATCTTTTTGAGCGTTTTCAAGGAATCACCGCCTTAAAAGAAACCTGGATGATACATGTGTAATGTTTGTATGTTGAATATAGCGCAGAATAACTGCCTTAAACTAGCTTTTCACAATCCGGCTCTTATAGAGCTTTTAATAGCACTAAAAGCCAAAAGGCAACTTATAACACAGCTTTTTGATCATTAAACCCATGTTGCTAATATAATTGAATACAAAAAAAAAACAAACGAATTCCGAAAAAATACTACAGAATGAAAAATAACTTTAATTTCGGAATTCGGTGCCTCTGGATTTATGTATTGTAGTTTTTTTGTCACCGACTTCCGAAACTAAAGTTATTTTCAGTATGTTGTTTTTTTTTTAATTTTCGAATTCCATCCACAATTGACTGAGAAATCGGTGAACATGAACATACATTAAAAATATATACAGTGGAACATAGAACGTCCTCCTTTTTTGAAGTCGGTTAAAAATACTTAAATAAATCTTAAAATGTTAATTGGATCATGCATGCATTGCATGTGATGCATTATATTTATCAGACGTCAGTCTGCAATCATTAAAAAAAAACTGGGTTAATTATTTTGTGGTTAAGATATTACGGTGCTACTTGATGCTTAATAATTTATTATTTATCTTTATCAAAACCTGAGATAATTTTCTTACAAAAAGACAAGAAATAGATTTCTGAAACAGGAATTTTGTTGATTACTTTACAGCTTTTAGCTTTATTAGTGGCACACAATATGACTTTTGATTTTGATTTTGACAAAAAAAAATCCGGGTCGTGGCCAAAATAAAGAAAATTCAAAATTGCAAGGCTTTGGAGTTACATAAGATTTCTGGTTTCCGCACAATAAAAGTGTATAGACGAATAGTTTTTTGAAGAATTTAAGTAAAGAAGGAAAGAATTTGGACACAGTTCGTGAAACACAAAATACAATAACAAATAAAAAGATGTGACTATCGACAGTAAACAAAGAAGAGTGATAAAAATCCAATAAATTCATCAATAGACCGGTTTAATACGCAATATTCCGTTAAATAAAGTAATTGTAACAGTATACCGACTTCCCGAGTGTAAAGTCGCCAGCTTGACACCCGAGACACATCTGCGCCATAAATAGAACAGGAAAAACTATAATTAAATCTAAACACACGAGCGTCATATTAAGGACTTTTTAAACAGTTTTAAGTCTGGTTTTATACAGCTCATTCATGCTTTAGTGAAGTTTTATGTAAAGGTGCAACTGCATGGTACGTCTGCAGGTCTACATTATGCAAAACTGAATGTCTGTGACTGACAATCTATATTGGTAAAAAAATGTACCTAATTGATTCTAACTAGGCTGAGATTCAGCACTAAGTCACAAAAAGAAAAAATCACACAATAAGAACGTCAAAATTAAGATACTTATGACAGTCTCCTAACACGGCGGCCCTTCACCACGTCCTAGAGCTTTAGCTGGGAAAAAGAACTGATGGTAATTTTGACGGCTTTGAACAGTTTAAACTAAAACCCATATTTTGGTGATGACCTGCCGCCAATTGACATCTAAAAGAGAAGAATTGCATCTAAATAAATAAAGGGCTTCATAACTAAATATTAACGCCATTATTTGTACAATCAATACGTAGATGGAAAAGATTCAGTTCTGACTGATACGCATAGCATTGAAACTGTCAATTATCATTGGTTATAATTGATTTGTATGGACCTTTTTTATTTTCCTTCTCTTTTATATTCACATTTTATTTCGGTGACAAATAAACCTATTTTTCTATTTTCCTTTCTTTCCATAATTCTCTTCAAAGTCATTGGTAAACCAAACCTCAAAAAGAAGTGGTATTTGTGTGCGGATGGTTATTTCGCAGTTTTTTCTTATAAAAATATGTACATAGGTAGCAACTTGACACAAGACAAGTACTCACACGCTCGGGACTTAACCGTTTTAGTTTTTGCTTGAAATAACACTTCTCAAAGTTCCAGACTGTTTGCAGTGCGCGCGGCCGCCCGTGGGAAGTCCAAGCATGAAATAATATCTTACGCGAAAATTTAAACTACGAACTGCAGCAAAAGTTGTTCATTTTAATATCGACATCTCTCCCGGAAACCGATAACGTTTCAGGGTGCATTGCATAATTGTTTGGAAAAGAAAAACAGAACTGTAAAGAGAAACAGAACTGTACTTTGAACAAAATAAAGTTCACTAACAAAGAAACATTTTCTGCTACTGTTGGTTCATTGCCCAGTTTGAAGGGGCCCTTAACCGTAACGTCACCTTATTATCACTTCGGCGCCGTCCCCGCTCTTAATCGGAAACATAATCCACCGTATGTCCACGTCACACGGACTAAGTATAATGACGTCACAATGTTTGCACTCTGCAGTTTAAACAACAGTTCAAGTTCAATGATTTGTGTGTAGTTTTTTATAGGTGTGGCTGCATTCGGCCGGTCTTTGTCTCGCTGTGGCCGGGGCACCAGGGGGCGCTGCGGCGCCGCCAGCTGTGTTCACGCCGGTCCGCAGCAGTCGCGGTCCGTCAACGGGCGAGGTACCACGTGGTTACTCCACGTCCCGTAAATCAAAAACTTTCTTACGTCAAATCAATGGATATAACCTAACACGCGCGTTTCGCAAATTAAGAATAAGATGTGAAATATTTGTGTTTACGTCGCGATGGCCTGTTAATCACTTATTATTGTGTGCAACAGTGACGTGCTGTGCTGTGCCAATGATGTGAATATTTTTTTCTGTGTTGTGTCGCATAAAAAAAGGAGTTATGAGTATCCAAAAGTGTTTGCTGGATAACTCCAGCAGGATGATCAAGGCGATGTCGACTGCTAAGTCGAGTACCAGCGAAGTAAAGATGGTACGTACACTTTAACATTAGTTTGGCATAATCAGCGACCTTGTGATGAAAAGAAAGCTGTGTTTTTAGGTTATTATTCAAGAAAACAATAGTTAGTAACATAACACTTTAGTAACTTCTTTATCGCACTGTCAGAGTTTAATGTGCAAAGAATTCGTGATAGTATTGAGTTGTTTTGATGCAAAATAAAACGTTTTAACTTAGTTTATGTTTGTAACGAAACCTATATAAACGTAACGTGTTTATATATGTATAATTACGTCACAACGAGTTACGTTTCCGTTTCTGCGGTGAATGCAAAATGGCATTATTTTTAAATAAAACAATAAAACTACTGTGACATTTAGAGAAAAATATGCATTGTGATTTAAAAACGACGTTGTTTGACGAGTTATCTCTTTTCAGTCCTATAAGAGGACTAATATACGACCTTTGTAGCACCTATCCTTGCTAGAGTCAAATTAAATGTTAGTTGTTAATCAACTGGCCGACTGTGTTTATGTAAAATACATATTTACTTATCTACGTCGATATATAATTGACCACGACGAGTTAGCGATAGTCTTACAAACTTAAGTATACTGCGCTATAGATGTGGCTATAGTGCTAATTGGTCTTATAACCGTTTTTGTGGGGAGGGGTTTAAAGGGAACTTAAAAGGAATGGCTAATGGGGTTGAAGGGAAACTTAGGAATTCGCTAAGTGTTGGCAAACCTGTTATTTTTGCTTAGTTTAGGATGAATTGAGTGTCTTCTGGCCAGGAGACTCGTAAAATAGCTAAGTGTGTTTTGATTTACAATTGCGGAAGTCAACTAGGTACTTATGTAGGTACATAGAGAAAAAAAAGTGTCTGACCTTTGAAAGTGGGCGAAGCGTGATATTAAACGTAGTCTTCTCTTAATGCTATTCAATCACATATTTTGTGACTAATCTCAAGTTTAGTTCGAGAAACTCTTGACCAACTGATGCCCCCATGCCGGTATCAATTTAAAGGTAACAGTCTCACATAGGAACCGAAATAATACTGAGAGCCATTTATTTATTTATGTACACACAAATGTACACAGACGGACTTAACGCCATCGGCATCAGTCAACCTTTGGGTGATGCAGAGACAAACAGTGGTAGGTGCAAAAATGAAATGTGAGGGATACATATTTCAAATATAAAGATTCCTATACGATAGCCATTCTTGGGACGTCACACTTAAGAGCGACGTTTAAACACAGTCCTGAGGGACAATTCCTGTTTTTTTTTAAAGAATGGTCGCATTCTAATCTTTGTTTGAATCTGTGGTTTTAATTTACCTAAAATTTTTACATTGACTGTCGCTGAGATGAGATGTTTATTTTCGTTCACTGATTGCGACTAGATATTTAACGTTTTTTTTATTATGGAACCCTTTTGCAGTCATCTCTGAAAACTTTAAAAGCAAGTCTTTGCTTATCCTTATGGTAAACTCTTTTGGGGTCGTAGACAGGCATAATTTGTGATCATTTCAATACGTACCTACTCTAGTTAGAGTTTTAGCAATGTTTTTGTGTTTAGTAAAGGTTTTTGCTTTAACAGATTAGTAGCCTGAGTGTGAACTTTTCTACTAAGATAACGGTAATTAAGTAGTAATTAAGTTAGTTATGCACTAAATAACTGCACGCTGATAGATAATATCTAGGTAGAAATATTAAAAACACTACGAATTTAAATAGCATTGTGCAACCAACAGCCGTATTATTTAGATAGGAGGTTTTTTGTTAAAATAAGATGTGATTACTGTTGATGGAGAAGTACGGAACAAGAAAGACATGTTGCATTGCGCCGACACCCAAATAAATTGGGTTAAAGGCAGGAGAATGATGAGCAGTGAAATTAAATTTGACTTCAGAATTACTAAGTAGCCTACTTATTCATCATATCAGCCGAAAAACGTCCACTGCTGGACATAAGCCTCCCCCAAAAGGGGGGTTTTGCCATAATCGCCACTCTTGGCAGGCGGGTTGGCGATCGCAGTATGGTAGTAAAATGCATAGAGAACGCTGCTGCCCATTCTCTAGTAAGTCCCTTAGTCGCCTCCTATGACACCCACGGGAAGAAATGGGAGCCTGCTTATTAAAAAAGAAAAAGAAATACCGAGGTTTACATGTGCATTTTAAAAAAACACATTTGCTTACATGTTTGGAAACTATATTACGAATGCGGAATCCTTACCGACATGAATTATTTCGGCTTAGTCTTTAAGATGAAAAGGCTAAGCCGATGATTTTGATATTGCAGATGTATTTTTTAAAAAGGTAATGAATCAGGAGTAGGGTTCATTCCGAAGTGTCGAGCTATTTACGGACGGGCCATCTTCGTTAGCGGACTAAGGACCGGTTTTTTGATCGGTAGTCAAACCGTTTAAACATTTGTTAGAATAACCATAGTCAACTAATGGTTAAACGGCTATTACGTTTTTCAATATCTATTTCAACTAAAGTCAAACTTAACTATGATTTTGTAACGATCCGTCTTTTTTGACCGTGTTTTTGTCAAATTTTATTATAACCTGCATTAAAATAAAATAAAATAACACGAGAATGAAATAGAGCTATTTTCACTCCGAGTACCTCTATTAAATTCTTAAATTTTCACCTCGATCGTCAAGCATCTACTTAAAAATGTTAGGAAATAGGCAACAATCAAACAAGTAACAAAATACCTTTGCACAAAGCAGTTGTAGCAGTAATACAATTAAATGTGCAAAACAGATTGTGTTGTTGTGTTTGAGTTAACCATCCGCCATATTGTTTAACCCTCCAACATCGGGTGGTTAATTATTTTAACTAATAATTAGTTATTTGACCATTGGTTCAACTAACAATTGATCAAAAAACAAATTTTGCCGAAATTTAACCATTAGTTACTATTTTTAACCATTGGTAGAGTTAACTACGGATCAAAAAACCGGCCCTAAGACCCAGCAAAACGGAATAGGACTCGCCCGTAACTTCGGCCGTTCCTACGGTTTTCGTGCTTAGGGAGTAGACCCCTGGTTCGACGTCTGTTTGTTTGTCTTTAAAAGTGTCACGTGATTTTTGTACATGACTACTCTTCACGTAATTCGGTAGCTATTTATCCCTCTATTAAATAGTTGTAATCTAACAATAGACATTGATCATTGAAGTCCCGCCAATGTTCTGTAGAATTCAAGCAAATTTTATCGTATGTTGCCAAAAAATCGTAATAAACAGGAACTAGGCATTTCATGGGGATAACCTAGTTACGATATAAAGAAAACGAAATCTCTGGCCCATGACAAGACCCGCGCATTATGTCCAAATCTCTGGCCCATGACAAGACCTGCGCATTATGTCCAAATCTCTGGCCCATGACAAGACCCGCGCATTATGTCCAAATCTCTGGCCCATGACAAGACCCGCGCATTATGTCCAAATCTCTGGCCCATGACAAGACCCGCGCATTAAGTCCAAATCTCTGGGCCATGACAAGACCCGCGCATTATGTCCAAATCTCTGGCTCATGACAAGACCCGCGCATTAAGTCCAAATCTCTGGGCCATGACAAGACCCGCGCATTAAGTCCAAATCCTAGCAGTAGCCATAGAACATAACTTGTCATCATCTGCCTAGCCTTTTCCAAACTATGTTGTTGTCGGCTTCCAGTCTAACCGAATGCAGCTTCATACCAATATTTTACATGGAGCGAATGCCTATCTAAACTCCACAACCCAGTTACTAGATAACACGATACCCTTGGCAATTATTTTTCAGACTTTTGGGCTTCTGATTCTGACTACCCGTTTTTTTTTTGGGTGGGAAATCATCAAGTAACTTCTCCCGCTCTGGGTGGAGCAGTGTCAGACTTTTACTGACTAAAACCCACCCGTGTTCCCTCAGTTGCCTGTGTGCCAGGGGCCGCGGTATCTCTTTCGAACAACCCGCACCCCTGGCAGGCATCGGCCCTTGCGGACCCCACCAGTTAGTGCTGAAATCTCTTTAAGGCGCGCGTGGAACACAACGCGCTGCCGTCGACCCGGGCTTGGTCCTTACCGAACAGCGAGCTACCCATTACTCGCCGTCTGCAAGCCCGCGCTCTGACTACCCGTAACGAATGTAAAAAATCTACAAATTACAGGTGGGACCAACGGTTTAAAGTGCTTTACGAGGCACGAAAGGGGTCTCGGTATGGAACGACCTCGGCTTAACCTTGAAGATCGACCCGTGCAGCTGTTATCATAAAGCTGCGAGCCCCTCCATAGAATATAACTTTGAACAGGAATTTCGGTTTAGCCGTTTTCGAGTTAAGAGTATGGACAGACTTACAGAGATGTAGCGTTTTATCATTGAGGTGTAAGGACATGATTGAGACTGTGGATCAAATCCTATTGTGGATAAAGTTACCTAATCTTGCTACAAAGCCTCCTAAGTAACCGCACTAATACTTAAACTTTACTTTAATTTTGTATAATCCGGTCCCACAGACAAACTGTACCTACACGCGCATAGTTGGATCTATGGTTTAGCTATCTGACACATGGCGGCCGGCCGGCCGCCAATTCGAGACAAGCTATCGACAAGAGCGCGTGTCAAAGAAAAAACGTCAACGTTGCTCTTGAAAGCTATATTTTTATGTTTTTGAATTGTAATAAAGTAATTTGTGGAGTTTTTGAGTCCTTTGTATTCATCTCCCACCACAAACTGAGAAAACGGTTTTATGGGACATCGTTTTAAGCACAAGATTACATTTTCTTCATAGCTTGTCGATAGCAAACTAAATACAGTCAGCCCAGAATTTGGCTACGAGCTTGGCACTTTCAGAAGCGTCCATCAACTCCTGTAGCGTGCAGACAGCAGGACACGCTGGACAGATATTAAGTGCCCCATTGTTTTTGGGACAGGTCCATTTTTACACGCTTTATATTAGCTTGACTTGTATGTTTGTTTGTATGTAACCGACTCCTTTGAGCGCGATTTTGACCCACTTTAAGCGGTCAGATTTCATTGAAACTTTGTGAGGATCGATGACAATTCAATAATAAAAAAAAATTGAGAAAAAAAACACGTTTTTGAAGTTAGCAGAACTAAAAAATAGAAAATAAATAATAGTTTAAAAAACTAAAAAACATGCTTTAAAAACCAAACTAAAAAAGGAGAAAATAATTTAATTCAATTAAAAAGCGCGGGGTGCTTAACATTAATTGATTATAAAAATACCTCAGAAAGCACCCCACGCTTTTTAATTGAATTAAATTATTTTCTCCTTTTTTAGTTTGGTTTTTAAAGCGTATTTTTTAGTTTTTTAAACTATTATTTATTTTTTAAACTCCAGGGCGGAGTCATCTGTGAATCTCCATCTGAGCAGGGTTTCTTTACTTCGGCCTACCTGTATCCGGTAAAGCTGTAAAGCAAGACTAAATAGGTACTGAAAACTTTATATGTACTTATACCTAAATAAAAAATAATGTTTATCTAAATCGTATCGCTAAACCGTTGGTCGCTGTCATTCCTGGATCTTTGACAGTCGTTACGGGTCGTCAGAAGCCGGAAAGTCCGACAACCAATCTTACCAAGGGTTATCGTGTTACCCAATAACTGGGTTGTGGAGGTCAAATACGCAGTCGCTCTATGTAAAAACTGGTATTCCGCTGCATCCGGTAAGACTGGAAGCCGACTTATGAAAAGGCTCGGCAGATCGCGGCATCAAAATCGCATATCAACAAAGAAAGAGACGGAAGATCTGCTATGTAAGGTAGAGCTAAATCTTCCATGGAATCACAGTAATTAGCGTCATTGGCTTCAATTCCACTGCGTAACGAATCGCCGCAGTGGCATAGGTATGAGGAAAAACTGTTTGAAATGTATTTTAGCAAATGTATATGTTGACGCATATTAGCAATTACATTTTAGGTAGGTACCCACATCTATTATTTTTCCTCTTTATGATATTTTCCTCTTTCTGATTAAATACTACTTTGACAATGTTAGTTGAGTTGGCTATTTATATTCCACTTCATTTGCGCACTTTCCATCCTCAATGAGCCAAAAAAAAACGAATACCCTAATTGCGTAACACAGCATTAATCTGAATCTGAAACATTTTAATGAAGGTTATTGCTAATCCATTGCTTCATATGTTCGAAAAATATGTCTGCTCAACAACGTAAATAACGCAATGAATGTTGTTGAACTGTAAAAAGGTAAGTTATTCCTACTGTTAGTGTGTTCCTAAGTTAAGGGGCCCCGAAACGATCAATTGCAATGTAATTTTTATTGATCGACTACAAATGAAATTGAAGCGATTGATAATAAACATATAAAACATACAGTCGCAATTTACAATTGCAATTTATAGTTTTTGGGACTTTTGAAAGTACGATTTTTCCTTCTTTATTTTTTTTATAGACACGAATATTTATTTAAGTACGAGCTTCAGTCGTTTTTGCGTGATTGAGTAACAAACATCTAAACATCCATATTATCACATCTTTATTATTAGTATAGGATAAGTTAAGAGTTGACACTAGTCGTGCCTATTATCACTGTAATTTGAAAACATTTTAAAAGCCAATTATTTTTAATAGAGTAACCGTGGAGTTTCTTGCCGGCTCTTCTCCATAAGAAGCGACAAATTGGAACCGTGCACTTAGCTTCTGACGTTTCATAAGGTTTATGTGAAATAAAATATACTGATTTTGATTTTTGATTTTGATCCGACGCTTCGGAAGTTGTCTTTGAAATATGCATTCCCGTGCCGTTTTGTGGAAATACTCTACTAAAAACTACAATACAAAGCGGTTTTCAAGGTTTTAAATATGAACGATAATAGTTTATGCGGTGCCAAAAATATTATAACTTACAACTTACACACCTGAAATCTTCCAAGGGTAAAGCAGAGGTATGCCTATCCCTAATGTAAGAGGCGAGCCTATTGCCCTCATCATATCTATAATAAATAATAGTTTAAAAAACTAAAAAACACGCTTTAAAAACCAAACTAAAAAAGGAGAAAATAATTTAATTCAATTAAAAAGCGTGGGGTGCTTGACATTAATTGATTATAAAAATACCTCAAAAAGCACCCCACGCTTTTTAATTGAATTAAATTATTTTCTCCTTCTTTCGTTTGGTTTTTAAAGCGTGTTTTTTAATTTTTTAAACTATTATTTATTTTCTATTTTTTAGTTCTGCTAACTACAAAAACGTGTTTTTTTTCTAATTTTTTTTTTAAATTATTAAATTGTCATCGGTCCTCGACAAGTTTACAAAGTTTCAATGAAATCTGACCGTTTAAAGTGGGTCAAAATCGCGCTCAAAGGAGTCGGTTACATACAAACAAACAAACAAACAAACATACAAGTGAAGCTAATATAAAGCGTGTAAAAAGAAGCCTTTTTCCTGCAGTAGTGAATTACATGCTCTTCTTAATATTTTATCAAATAGAATATGAACGTTAGTAGGTAGTAAACTTGACCTTATCATGCCTTTGACGTATCTTCCATTATTCACAGTAATACCTGACCTATTCACATGAAAATACTATCTATAAATAGGTAGACGAAATAACCACGAAAAGGTTTACCTACCTTTATAACTAACTAGCCTTTGCAAGCGGTTTCGCCCGCGTGGAGGTCGAAAATTATCCCCCGGGAACGTACTACCGGGATGAAAAGTATCCTATATGTTAATCCAGGTTGCAAACTGTCTGTGCGCCAAATTTCATCCAAATCCGTTTATCCGTTTTTGCGTGATTGAGTAACAAACATACAAACATCTTCACAAACTTCCACATTCATAATATTAGTAGAATTTCACAAAGCCAGGTACGATTGTCAAACTATCTTTTACTAAATGCACCAGAAAGTACTTAAATACGTTAATTATAAAAAATAAAAAAATTGTCTTGGTGTCTGGCTGTCTGTTTCTTGTTCCGCCTAATCTCCGAAACGGCTGCATCGATTTATGACGAGATTTTCATTGGCAGAAAGTAAATATGCTTTCCCAGTAGCACGGAAAAGATAATAGCTTACTTTCCGTGAGATAATAATTTCCGTTATCCACGCAGGCGAAACCGCGGGCAGCAGCTAATCTTACATTATACTTATAGTATAAATGTGGTTTCTTCCCGTGGGTGTCGTAGAAGGCGACTAAGAGACTTACTAGAGAATGGGCAGCAGCGTTCTCTATGCATTTTACCACCATACTGCGATCGCCCACCCGCCTGCCAAGCGTGGCGATTATAGCAAAACCCCCCCTTTGGGGGAGGCCTATGTCTAGCAGTGGACGTCTTTCGGCTGAAATGATGATGATAAATGTGGAAGTTTGTATGTTTAAATGTTTGGATGTTTGTTACTCAATCACCCAAAAATGACTCAACGGATTTGGATGAAATTTGGCATACAGATAGATTATAACCTGGATTAACACATAGGATAGTTTTTATCCCGGTCGTATGTGCCCGTGGGATAATTTCCATTAACCACGCAGCCGAACCCGCCGCCAAAAGCTAGTTTTACATAAAAATAATTGCACCATGAAATTGATGTAGGTACCTTCTTATAAGTACGTCATGCAGTACAAATTTATTTTTATGACTAAATATAGATTGTGGAGTGTCAGAGTGTGGTGGTTTTATGTCTGTTCGACTGTTAATGTATGTTTTATGTATCACTGTCGAAAATATGTGAAGAATGTTGCAAGTAGATCACAAAAATGCAGATGGTAGAAGTAAGATGGCTTTTTGGTAGGTCTTTGAAAACTAACCCTACTTTATGTAGTACGCACGGCTACACATCAAGCTATAAATTTCCAGTATAAGCTGATCTCGCATTGTATAGGATTTCAGTACAGTGCGAGATCAGCGTAAACTGGAAATGTGTAGCTTGATGTGAAGCCGTGTGTATAGTCACCAAAAGAGATTAGTAACCAGAGTCGTCGGATATAGTTGAAGTTTAGTAAGAACCCGATTGATGTTTTCGAATGAAGTTGAATTTGATAAATGGATCGTTTGTTTTCTATTGATTAAATTAAATTTTATTCGAAAATATCCATCGGTTAGTTACTAAACTTCAACTACTAGTATATCCGACGGTACTTATCTGTTTTGGTGACTGTACATACTAATTCCATGAGTTGTACCAGTTCTGGCCATAAGGTTGGAAAATGAGTTTCTGTGACTCATCAGTGAAGTCATCACATCATTTCAGCCGAAAGACGTCCACAGCTGGACATAGGCCTCCCCTAAGGTTCACCAGTTCGACCGGCACCCTAATTGCGTAACTCACGATTAATCATAATCTGTTTCGTTTTGAAACAGATGGCTAAACCATTGCTTCATATGTACGAAAAAGGTGTCTGCTGAACAACGTAAATAACGGAATGAATTTTGTTGAACTGTCAAAATGAAACCGACTATGATTAATAGCGTGTTACGCAATTAGGGTGCTGTTCTGTGCTTCCCGCATCCAGCGGACTCCTGCGGCCCTCACAAGGTCACCGGTCCACCTTGTGGGAGGCCTTCCAACTTTACGTCAGACTCCAGTATAAGCCTCTATTTACTTTTCCGTTATCGTCATAGACAGCAATTGAGGGGCTTGTGTCTAAGCAATAACAGCCACACACGGGTTGATCGATCCGCGGTTGGTCCATCTTTACATATCTACCAAAACCCCTCCGTGCCTCGGAAAGTCCCGGCTGTCATTCGTGGATCTTTGAAAGTCGTTACGGGTCGTCAGAAGCCCGAAAGTTTGACAACCAGTCGTACCAAGGGGTATCGTGTTACCCAGTAACTGGGTTGTGGAGGTCAGATTGGCAGTCGCTCCATGTAAAATACATGAATTCTGCTGCACCCGGTAAGACTGGAAAGTGTGTCTACATGGTTGCGAAAAGGGTAAGCAGATGACAATATCGTCATTGACAGCTAGAGGCTAATGACAAAAGTAACACAAAGGCCACAAATTCTATGTTGCGACAATTTTCCCACGATTTGTGAACGTTAGGTACTTAAATATATTGATACCTACTCAATATTTGTTTGTATACTATCTTGAAATATGATCGACCCGTGAAACGAGAAACTAGGTACCTACCTAGATGTCTTACTTACGCTTTTGCTTTTAAAATTATATTAATTTAATTATATTTCACTGTTCTGCAAAATTTGATTTGGGTTAGTGATACGAAAAGGTAGGTACCAATAAATTGATGAGTTTGTTTGTTAGTTTGACGTCACTAGTGGTTACATCACTAGTACCAAGACATTGCCTTGTTTTTAGCAGCACACTGTACTTGTCATCTTCGACCCTACCATTCCGGGGTCGGCTTTTGCGGTCGACTATAATGATATTTATATCAGTACTTTTATATGAAGCGACTGGCTACCGAGGTAATCGACATGGTCCGAAGAATTGCCAAACTTCGGTGACAGTTGGCAGAGCACATTGCTCGCAGAACAGATGGCCGATAGAGGTTCTGAAGTGGCGACCGCGCACTGGAAGATGTAGCGTTCGGAGGTCCCAAAAAGGTGGACCAATGACCTGGTGAAAGATTCAGGAATCCGCTGGATGCGAGAAGCTCAGAACCAGTCGAAGTGGCGATGCTTTGGCCAAGCCATTGTCCAGCAGTGGACGTCTTTTGGCTGAATTGGTGACTATCTATCCGATCTACACAACGCTAACTGCGCTGGTGGGTAGTTTCTTTTAAGTACCCCTGACCAACAATTTTTCCATTCAATGTATATTGTGCAAGATAAGGCAAGCTAAAAAACACTGTTTAACGTTCAAATTAAGGTTTAAACATGCTGAAAAACTATAACAAAGCTTACAGTATCTAAAAGTTGAGTTACAGTCATTTGGATTGGCACGGGAGCGTAGATCCCCTCAATGGAGCGATTGTGCGAAAATATTAAAACTACTGCGAAAATTAACAAAACTTGGCGGACGCCCAAACGAGTTGTACCTACATACATAATTACTTTCAGTTTGAATGAAGCAGCTGCTCATATTCTTGACATAATCTCCTTGTAATTTTTAATATTGATACCCGAATCGCCCTTGTGATGAAATCTAATGCTTGGCCTCTGTAAATATAAAGGCATTTATGTCATACCATCCAATGCTGGTCATAGGCCTGCCCTCAAGCATCGCTACAATGCGCTCCTCGCACACAGCTGATTACTACGACTCAATCACAATCTGAATTTTTTTGAAGGATGTTGTTAATCCATTACTTCATAATGTTCAAAAAGTTTGTCTATTCAACAACGTAAATAACGCAATTAATGTTGTTGAACTGCCAAAACAATAAGCTATTGCTACTGTTAGTGTGTAAAGCAGTTAAACCCCGCAGGTCGTTGAACAATATTCACAACGATAACTATAATAGCCTTTATAAAATTATCATAGTAATGTATTATTTTTACGCATCTTTTTGAAGTAAAATGTTCTTACTTTCATTACTAAAACCGAACGCCTGATCAATAATAATAGCAAAGAAACACGTTACAACGTGAGTGCTATTCAACCTTATCTTTTACATTTCGTAGTCTTATTCATTTCACAGGAGAGAATGAGAATTTTAATAGAATATTACGTTAGTAATCTTTTGTTTAGCTCATTATAATACTGTGAAGCGACCTTTGTTTAAAATGAAGCATTATTTCTTGAAACAGACAAGAACCAAGGCTGGCTTAGATATTTTTCATTAAGTTTTTCCTGCTTAACTTCTTTGGCACACTTTAAACGGAATCAATTTTCTATGGTTTGAAGAAAAATATTATTGTTGTTTCCACTGTAACATTTAGATAGAAATAGTTACACACAAAAACGTGACATCATTTCTGCAAGTAGGTTTGGTGCTTACTTACTTTCTGAAGCTTGAAGGTGTAGGCAGTGATGTTTAATAACATTTTGCCAGAACTTACGCCAATCTCACAAGGCAACAATATATTTATAAAAAAAATATTAAGCAAACTGACAATCAACTTATTGTTCGTTTGGTACAGACGCCAGCACATCAAGCTACCCCAATCTGTCAAATTCCTTTGATAGATTTTCAACTTTATCACATAAACATAAGGTTCATGTTCAATTAGAAAAATTTGACAGTTTGGGGTAGCCACCCCAAACTGTCAACTTTTCAAACAATTGTCGAAGAATAACAGTTGTGATTTAAATTGAAGGTACAGACGCCAGCACATCAGGCTTAATTATAGATTAAGGCAGCGGCTTCACCCGCGGCCGCGTGTCGTTCGGAAATTATCGTACGGAAACGTAGATACTATCGGGACAATAAAAGTCATATTATGTGTTAATCAACGATAAAAAACTATCTGTGTGCCAATTTCATTCAAATCCGAAAACAACCAACATTCAAGCATACAAACTTTCACATTTATATAATTAGTATGATAGGATATAATAATCTGTAACACGACAAATTGACGTGGGCTGTACCTACGTAATAGGACGCACCGCAAAGCTATTGCCAGTAACACTATGCCTATCCCATGAGGAATACAGGCGTGATGTTGTGTTAAACATAATAAATCTTGCTTTAACAAACGTTTCTTCGTTCCCTTATCACGGGAAGGCTTTATTTGCAGCCTTAAGGGGTTGACGACAGATTGCGGAGATGAAGGTTCACGCTTAACGCTTTTCTTGAATTGCTTGCGATCCTAGAGGCACTTGCTTTGCTATACAGCCTATAAAGGGCTTTAAAAACACTCTTGGTGATATAAAGCTTTAAGTATTAAGGTTTATGGGTTAGGTTTTATTAATTGGTTTAGGTAACTGTTTATTGTTATTGGTTTTCTTGTAAAGAGTAGGTATCTACCTAAGTTTTGATTAAGACTATTCATAAGCGATCATTTTTGTGTTCAGTTTTTGAGTCAAAATTATAAGTCATATCTAAGGTTGTTCCTGTGATGGCTATTAAAAGAAAGGCTATGGTGACCGCCCAGTGTATTTGTGCCTGAGCAATACTATCACATGAAACACACATAGACCGTCTTATTACAAACATAGATCTAACTTTAGTTCTTGCCTAAAGCTCTGAGCCAGTTTTCGCATTTCCAACTTTATTTCGATTTGGGTAAAGTTCTTACCTAATACAAAAATGACAACTTACGCTGACGCTGTGCTGTGGCCCCCATAGAACAGCATCATGCTGAGTGGAGGCCTTCTTGTCACTGTCATGGCGGGCGTGCAGCTGCCGACTATTTACCTATGTTTTATGTGCACAGCTAAATCTGTGTTGTTTTCATGTTTTTGTATGCACGTGTTTCTGTGACAAATAATTAATGTAAGTACTTTTCTTTTCTTTAATTAGCGTCGGACTAAGTTATCAGTATTTTTAAAAGAACTGCATTTTCATTCATATTGGGTTCTTGTTAAAAAAAAAACTGGCTTGGTAGTTTAAACCTGTTCTAAATAAAAATTTGGATTTGTAATAAGGAGGACTGGGCTTTAGAACTTACAGATATGATATTATCCTTTGTTCCCAAGGGATGTAACTGTAAGTTAAACTATTAATTAAGCTGAATACTCATTTCGCCTATAATCAAGTTGCCAGTTATTAATAATATAATTCACGCGAGCCCTGCACGGTCGACACGACATCTCTCGTGTGATGGAAACATACGATAGAATGGTACGGACGGGGACGTTGAGTGCCCAAATTAGCAGCTCTTTCGCAACACAGTCAAAGTAGTAGTAGTCGTGAAAAGTCAGTCATTTATTGCTACGGGACATTTATCAGGCATCACAATGTAAATCATTAGCTAGGTACATTACAAAAAACATAAATAAAATGTAATTCTTTTTTCTGGATATGTTTTATCTGTTTGATATCAGTCAAATAGATATTTGTGCACTTTGGAACTAGGTGATAATAAGTTGGTATGTGAAAAGGTATAAGAAATTAAGATTAAATCTTTTGACAGAACACTTCACAAAAACAGAATTGTTATTTATGCCTTTTCATAATTGTATTCAAAAGCATGGCAGCACAATTTATTTGCATTCTATAAAATAATCAACTAAATTATTACTAGCAAACAAAGGTTTACAACATAAATCTCGTTGTAACACGCGAAATCAACTTGACAACCTTAATTAAATTAAATGTGAATAATTAATGTAAGCCGTGCGCGACCGCGCCTCGTGTAATGAAAACATGCGGATGGACGGGCTTGACGTCAACGCAATGTCACGTCACGTCTTAAACCTTCCTGCCAGGGGTGCGGGTTGTTCGAAAGAGATACCGCGGCCCCTGGCACACAGGCAACTGAGGGAACACGGGTGGGTTTTAGTCAGTAAAAGTCTGACACGCCCTCCCGCTCCACCCAGAGCGGGAGAAGTTATTTGATGATTTCCCTCCCAAAAAAAAAAAACCTCTTAAACCTTACACGCGGATTCTGGAACAGACATTATCGACACTTTGCTATGGGTTGTTAACTAAGTTTTATGTTGATTTCATCATCATCATTATTTGCCTACCCTCTTCACAATTATGTTGGGGTCGGCTGCAGCTGAGTACTAGTATTTTATCTGGAATGACTGCCAATCTGACCTCCACAATCCAGTTACTGGGTAATACGCAACCCCTTGGTAGGACAGCAGGCTTAGCATGACGCTTTCTATTTCTACTCTTCCGTAGAATAGAAATCGCTTGTCTACATTTCTCGGTACAAAACTGTCAATTGTCTACACGGAAACGTTATTTTTCTCTACTCTTCCGTCGACAAAACGCTTCTCTACAGTTCTCGTGCTAAGCTTGCTGGTTCTAAGACCATCGGGCTTCTGACCCGTAACGAGTGTCAAAGATTTTCCGAGGCACAATGCGGTCACACAGACATACTCAAAAAGCGACTTTTATTTATAATAATGTACTAGCTGTGCCCGCGGCGTGGGTGTCGGAAATTATACTACGGCAACATGCAACTGGGACAAAAAGTCTATGTTACTCCTTACAACATCACCTATCTGCAAGTGAAAGTCCCGTCAAAATCGGTCCAGCCGTTTCGGAAATTAGCCGGAACAAACAGAAAGACAAACACACAAACATTTAAAATAAAAACTTTTTGGTTATCCTACTTTCTATTAACCTAGTATAATAAAAAAATTGATAGTCTGTATGTTTAGATGTTAGGATATTTAGATGGATGTATAGATGTTTGTTACTCAATCACGCAAAAACGGCTGAACGGATTTAGATGAAATTTTTCACACAGATATTTTATAACCTGGAATATAACATATGATACTTTTTATCCCGATAATAAGTTCCCGTGGGCTAATTTTTGACTTCCACTCGGACGAAGCCGCTGTCAAAAGCTAGTACGTAATGAACAGAGGCCAGCACATCAAGCTACCCCAATCTGTCAAATTTCTTTGATAGATTTTCAACTTTATTACAAAAGCACAAGGTTCATGTTTAATTGCGAAAATTTGACAGTTTGGGAAAGCTTAATGTGCTGGCGTCTGTACGTAATATATATTAAGTATTTAATAAAAAGCTGCTATTTCGACGTTACAAACAAACACTTAATTTTATTTACCTATTTGTTTTTTTAGATAGATACCTAGAGAAGGCTCTTTCTCTCATCTCAGTATAGGAACGTGTCAACAGTACATAATTTTGTATGCTTTACGACATTTACTGCAGCACTTAATGTTACTCGTGCCGTTGAGTGGCGGTAGGTAGGTGTGTTAAGTCGACTTACACATGAATTTATGTGACACACAATATTTACCTGTTCGCAGTTTTTTCATGTACTGTCTGTAAGTACCTACTTATCATATTATTTTGGCTATCATATTTTAGGGATCATGCAACACTCGTAGTGTTCCCGGGAATCCCTAATTTGAGTACCGCTTCCTCTGGATCGGGGTTCTGGAGACAATGAAAATCGGGCTGTGTTTAACTTATTATATACGCTAACAGATTTTAAATAATATTAATAAAAACATGTGTTTTTTTTTTAAATAAATAACCGCTTCGTTGGAGTGTACTAAGACTAAGAAAGAAAGAGAGACACTGTGGAGCAGAATAAAAGTAAACGAATCGGATATTGGTCCGTATGTTAAAGTTTTAGCGCAACCTTCATCTGAGATAGCAAACCTACTTACTGATTTGTTTAAAAATTAATAATGTATCGAAAAGTTTAAGTTATGATGAGGCTGACATGCCATTGTGGATAAAAGCCTCCAACAAAAATTTATTTTATTTATATGAATTCCTGGATTCAGTTTTTGCGTTGATGACCCTGCCAACTTGTATAAAAAAGGAAAATAAAAACAGAGGGCATCTAAAAATTCTTCCGCGTCTCTGTCAACAGGAAAAGTACCCGACTGTACCGTACCGTAGTACCGTAGTACAAGACTGGCAGAATTGCCCCGTTGTATGGCGATGATGATTGTTTAGTCGTAAAACTTTTTCCAAAAAAAAAACAACCGACTTCCGGAAAAACACTACTAAGTGAAAAATAACTTTTATTTCGGAAGGCGGTGACAAAAAAATTAAATACATATCCAAAGTCACCGACTTCCGAAATTAGAAAAAGTTTTAATTTTTCACTTTTTAGTTATAGTACCTACCCCACATTAATTCGAAATTTCATCACCTTGGTGTCAAAACAATGCATATTTATGCGATAGCAGCAATCGCGGTTGATATCCGAATTAAAAGTACCTCTTCCATTGCTTTTTTCCGGGCCTGTGCAAATATCGATGTTTCGCAGATATCGATTCAGCGGTTGTGACGTCAAGAAAGAACAAACGAATAGACACACTTTTGAAACTTTTTTCCTGTTCAGTTCAGCTAAACTTATTTGAACTAATTTTATGTTCGGCCTTCAGATAACCTGATACTACAGCTAAATATCAGTAGGTACGACAACTACAAAGGGACCGACACCTAACCCCCCTCTTACCTAATTAGAGATCCGTGATTAGTTTGTGTTATTGTGTGACATTGATATCAGTATCATGTTTTCTGGTAAGAGGAATACTGATTAATCCTATTAATTTATTAATCCTACTAATATTATAAATGTGAAAGTTTTCCCCCTTATTCATAAACGTTGCTTAAAGTTAAGTACCTACCTAATGATTAGCGTCTGTTTACCCATACATTTTAGACGTTTAAACATCATTGAATCAAACGCAGATATTATATAATTCCGTGTAATTGGTAGGTACGAAATCTTAACAAAATCAACGAAAAAAATGACAGAAAGCAACGTGCGGTATGCGTGGGTCTCGAATTTGTACTAGCATGTTCTACTGGGGGCCGATTCTACTAATTTGCAACGTTACACGTTAAACTGTGTTTCCACAACAGTTCGATTTCGATCGCCGTTCGATAGTTACATAAAAAGTCATTCTACTATTTTATAAGCAAAATGGAAACTAAACTTAAAACGAATTGCAACTGAACTGTAGCGGGAACACAGCGGGTAACCCGCGTTACCAACATGCCAAAATAATATGTTTTATTAATACCAAAAAGAAAAAAGTTGAATCTAAAAATGTTACTAAACACGAATATGTGGCACTAAAAGTATTTTCTATAATTAAAAGACATAATGATCATAATTTTATCATTAACTTTGTCCTATAGTAAACGTCACGCTCATGTTCGATTTTGTTAGTAGAATAGGTTTTGACATTGTTTCAATCGATCGTTGGCGTAACTAAAACGTAACCGCAGCTGTGTCGCAGCTGGACCGTTGTTCATTTTAGTAGAATGCGAAAACGCTTAAAAGTGGTGATTCGGTTGCGGTTCTATTGCGTTTTTTTAACAAATTTGTTAGTAGAATCGGCCCCCTGTTCGACCTCCGATCGTGCGTCCGCGCGCTCCTTCCTGACTCACACATATATACCTATTATAAAATTGTAAACAAAAGCTACACGTAGGCACATCGCGTAGCTTTCAATCATTTAACTTTAATCATCGTTTATGAATATACCCATGTTTAGATGTTTGTTACTCAATCACGCAAAAGCGGCTGAAAGGATTTGTATGAAATTTGGCTCACAGATAGCTTAGAACCAGGTACACAAAGGATACTTTTCATTCCGGTAGTAAGTTGTCTTGGAATAGTTTCGGACCTCGACGCACTTTGTCTTCACTTATTCTTCTTTCGAGCAGCGGTACCTAACTAATAATGGCCGCAAATTAAGGGTTTCGGTTTCACGACGGTTCAAACTACTAATTTCATCACCACTGCTCTCAAAACGGTGAAAGAAATCAAAATCAAAAGTCATTTATTCAAACTAGGCTGAGAGTCAGCTCTTTTTGAACGTCAAAATAAAATTACATAAGACAGTCCCCTCAAAACGCCCGCCCTTCACCACTTCCTAGTGCTTTAGCTGGGAAGAAGAAGTAGCGGAACAAACTCCCCAGCAGCACAGCTGTCTGTTAAGTTAGAAGAAAAGATCGTGTGGAAATCGGCATATCCTAGAACCAAAAATTCGAAGACATGTGACATCTACCAACCCGCACTGGGTCTCCGTGGTGGGTTACAGCTTACAGCCCACTTCCCCTCGAAGAGAGGAGGCCTCAGGCTTACTACCTTTCGCCACCGGCTTCGCCCAGTTGGTGGTCGAAAATTATCTCACAGGAACGTACTACCTCAACTCCTCTTTGAGACCTCATGCTTAGCAGTACCGCTAGCACCACTAGACCAACGAGGCAAAATCACTTAAGGCGAAAATTTCTTGAAAACGGTCAAAAAGGTGGCTGTTTAAAGCAGTGTATCTCTTTAACCGTTAATAACTTGTCTTTTTTGCAAAGTATCCTATGTGTTAATCCAGTACCCTAATTGCGTAACTCACGATTAATCATAATCTGTTTCGTTTTGAAACAGATGGCTAAACCATTGCTTCATATGTTCGAAAATTGTGCCTTCTAAACAACGTAAATAACGCAATGAATATTGTTGAACTGTCAAAATTAAACCGATTATGATTAATCGCGTGTTACGCAATTAGGGTACAGGTTGTAAACTATCTGCGTGCCAAATTTCATACAAATCCGTTAGGTCGTTTTCGCGTGATTGAGTAGCAAACAGCTAAATACCCAAACATACAATTTTTTACATTTATAATATTATATAGTAGGATAGTACGATTACGCTATGCAATATAACAAAGAGACGTTAATTAAAAGCTACATAATTAATTCAGGTTTTATTAAAAACTTCAGCAGGCAGGCAGTTTTGAAATTTTCATATAAAACTGTCCAGACCTGTAAATTGGACGTGAATTATACAAGCGACGAATGTAGGTTTTAGGCCAAACGCATTACAAAGAGCTTGCAAATTCATGGACATATAAACCCTGACAAAATGTTGCCACGCTTAAAATACATATTTTAAAAAAAGAATGTGTTTTTTTTGTTTTTGCAAACTCTGGCAGAACGACGTGTCTACGTTACTGTAATTTTTCGGCAGACCGAGTAAAATAGATCTGCCGATCTATTCTGTACACTATCTCACCGTAAAAGCTTAGGTGAAGTAAACTTGTAGTGAGCTGTCGCCTGTCAATAGTGTTATAGAGGTATGAGGAACAGGGTGTAAAGTTCACTCATACCCTGTTGAAAAGGGAGGATCCTCCGACCAAACGGGTGTTGTGTCTGGTGGGCAACTGCCCGACGGTTGGTGTCGGGATGTTGTACTTATGCGAGTCGCGCGGTAAACTCTGATTGCGCGATGCAGGATTTTGTGTGACGTAAGTCTTGCGTAGTTTGCCTGTGGCATTATAGATGGCGCCACTTCTCTTTTGTGTTTTTTTTTTTAGATATTGTTGCGAAGTATTTTTTCTGTAGTGCCGCTACAGTGATGATCCCTGGCATCAAGTGGAATGATAGCTCACGTCATGCTCACTTCACCTTAGTTTTCACGGTGATATTTTTACAGAATAGACCGACTGATGCAGTTACTAGATACCAGAGGGGAATTGCACAATTCACTATCAGTAGGAATTACTTTCATTTTGGCAGTTACATAACATTCCTGGCGTTGTTTATGTTGCTAAGCATAATTTTATCGAACATTATGAAAGAATGGATTAGCAATAGTACCATCAAAATGATTCAGATTTTGATTAATAGTATGTTACACAATTGGGTGCAGGTACTGACAGGAACCCAACGGTTAAGATTTCAGACAGACAAGCGAGAGGTCTTGAGTTCCAATTCTTGCCATTTCACAATTCATGTGAACTTTTAGGTCATAATTATACAAGGTGGCAGAAAAATCGACGCGAACCAATTACCATGGATTCAGTTCCTACATGATTTTGGACTCCCATTGCGTTGAAAATCATAGTGTAGGTATTCTAATACATTTTGACTGCGTAGGTATTGCATTTTTCTATGAAAAAGCTGTTTTCTATATTATTGTGATACAATATAAAAAAAGAAACTAACAGATTACGTAGAAGCCTTAGGATTCTCTGTTTCGTGAGGTCCAGTCTCTTCCCAAGTAGGGCAAACATTTACATTTATTTTAGTGAAGCAATTAATATAAAAAAAAAACAGAAAAAAACATCACCCTTCACTGCTGTTATTTGTCATCTAGCCGCGTCTAGATCTTGCGCCGACTGTCCGGCACAGGTGGCATGCGCACGCGCCCCTATCGCGATGTTTACACAGTGCGGATGCGTTACGTAAACATTGCTCCGGGTGGTCGACGGATTTATAGATAACGGAATTATTGTGATACATATACCTAGATATGTGCTGTGATTCTGCCTATATTTAGGTAAGTACATTAAATAATTTGAGATCATAGCTACTTATTTTTATCTATGCAGATATTTTCTTTTTTTACTTTTGGTCTATTATCCCTGTAACTATTTATAGTATCTACATATTTATTTTAACCCTATCTCCTTCTGCCTGAGGTGCGGGTTGTTCGAAAGTGATACCGTGGCCCCTGACACACAGGCAACTGAAGGAATACATACGGGTGGGTTTTAGTCAGTAAAAGTTTGACACGTAGATCGGGAGAAGTTATTTGATGATTTCCGTTCCTTAAAAAAAACCCTATCTCCTTAATAGTTGAGTAGGTAGGTACCTAAATATTATTTTGTTTAAGTATAAGCCAATCTTAAAAGGGTATGCACTAAGGTTGCCCGAAAGTTCTAATTGACTTAGGTTTTTTTGCAATTCACATGTCAGTGTCAGGTTGTGTATGTTGATTAAAATAAAATATGATTCGCGACTGTAATAATTAAGGTTTTAAAGAATTATAACCATTAAAATCAGTCATACAAGCAAAGTTCATATAATCCCATTGAATGACTATTTCATAAAATAATCCGTTTAACCCACTCTCGACCCCCAATAATTGATGTGTCCACTGGATCCTTGACTACCTATAGTTTATTCTTGACCCTTGGGAATCCTCTGTACCTTACTGTATCAAAATATAAATTTTAGGTAAGTACTTACCGAACTAGGGGTCGAAAATGGACGAGGTGTGCATGTCCTTCGTATGAAAATACACTCTCACCCCCTGGGGGTCGAGTGTGAACTATGTTTAAGGGTTGAGAGGAAACAAATGAACAAATCTTTTTTAGGGGTCGAGGGGTCGAGAGTGGACTAAACGAAATAATAATTCCGTGGCAAAAAACTTAAGAAAATTGTTTTTTATGGGCTACCCTGCCGCTTCCTCCATAATAAAGTAGTTTCAAAGTCAAAGCCAAAACGATGAGTGCGAACTAAGTGTAAATTCAAATTAATTTATTTGTCCGAACATGGTACATTACATGGTTTTAAATTAATAATTGGTGTCATCATATTCTGCCACGTTGCCATATTGCCATATTGTTGTTATCTTATGTTAGTACTTATGACTTGGCAGCCTCTTTTTTAGGGTTCTGTACCTAAAGGGTAAAACGGGACCCTATTACTAAGACTCCGCTGTCCGTCTGTCTATCCGTCTGTCACCAGGCTGTATCTCATGAACCGTGATAGTTAGGCAGTTGAAATTTTCACAGATGATGTATTTGTGTTGCCGCTATAACAACAAATACAAAAAAAAAATATGCGTTATTTTTTTGTCGTTTTTTATAGATAATGGTACGGAAACCTTCGTGCGCGAGTCCGATTTGCACTTGGCCGGTTTTTTTTAGATCGAACTTCGAACGAAACAAACCTTTTTGTAAAGTCTTAAATCAATTGAATTTGCAAAAAGTATCAAACAACAAATGACTGCTACCCATACCCATGAATAATTTAATGTACCAAGTTCATAAATAAAGAGTCAAAAACAACTGTCTATTGAAAATTGTTGAATGAAATTTCCAACAAGCTCATAATTCTGACTTGTTTAGACAACCACGGAAGAATAGCAGACGCACTCCGTCTCAGGTGATTGATTTTATGAATATTAGACAAGTGATTAACCAAGAAGTGATAGATCAACAAACACGTGTGCCAAAAGTTTATGTTTTGAATAATGAAGATTATCTTATGACGTTTGTTTTGAAATTTAAAGAGTTTTGAATAAAAACAAAGGAAGTTATGTTTTTAACTGTAATTTTCACCAGTAGGTATTTGACATTAAAGCTTTGGGCATGAAACTGTAGCTTAATCTCGTTGTAATGAGTATTTTGTATGAAACGGATCTGTTTCTGCCTACCCTCATGGGAAAGAATATTTGTGCACCTATTTATTTATTTATTTAACCATTTATGCACACACATATAAACAGACAAGAAGAAAGGAACAGAAAAATACGTACATAGGTAATACTTATTTCTACAGAAATCTATTCCAGCACTCCTGCGATAGGAGAGAAGATAACAGACATTTAGACAACGCGTGTAATAACAGTAGAAGGGAAATCATAAAACTACAAATTAAACTCTAATTAAAAAATATACACACATAATATGAGAATATACATACATACTTCTAAAATAAATATCACTAAAATATATTTAATTATAATGTAATTTAATTAATAAATACATAAGCAATTATGACAAAGTAGAGAGATAGTGTTCTTTCACTCTTATTTTGAATACTGCTACTGTTTGGCAGTCCCTAATGTCAGGCGGAAGTGAATTCCATAACCGGACCGCGTGCACAGTGAAGGAATAGGAGTAGAAGTCGGTTGAGTGGGGACGGGACTTGAGGAGATTTCTAAGATGCGACCTGCAAGGCCGGAAAGGACGGGCGTAGGAGAAGCGATCCCGCAGATAGGATGGAGTTTTAGGGTTATGAAGAACGTTAAATAGCAAACACAATATCCGAGAGTTTCTGCGTAGTCGAATAGGGAGCCACTTGAGGGTCTTGCGAAAGTTAGAAACGTATATACATATGTTTATGCCGTGGCAAGCCGTGGTGGCCCACTGAAAACGGCCGCGCCTTAGATTTATAGGTCGTAGGTTCGAACAGGCAGGTAAATTATTTCATCACCACTGCTCTTACTTGTAAAGCGGTGAACGAGAACATCATGAGGAAACCGGCATGTCCTAGAAACAAAAAATCTAAGACATGCAGATGCATGAAGAAGCCTCCTCGTGTAGCGCAATTTGTTCCACCAGTAACTCGAATGAACTGAGCGCTCGGCTCATCCTAGACAGTCACACCCAATACCTTGATAACTGGCCGATTCTTGCCGTGGTACGGCTAACGCCCGCCTGAGTCCGGCGTCAAACAGCTAGCTGTGTTTCGTCGATGCGTGGGAATACCAGTGCCTTGAACAAGAGTGAACAGGCTTTTTCTGGGCACGCTCGATCCATCATAGACCTCATCAATCGCTTTCCATTAAGCGTGATCCAGATCAAGAGTGGGCCCATTTAGTAATTAAAAAAAAATATTTAAAAAATCTACCAACCCGCTGAGCCCGCGTGGTGGATTACGGCCCTCTCTCTTTTAAAGAGAGAAGGCCCGTGTTCCAGCAGTGGGAATATTTTAGGCTACTTATTATTATAGTTCTGTACGTTTTATGCGTAAAGGTGCTCTTGCGCAGGCAATTTTTTGAGCAATTATTGCTCGGCAACACTAATGGATCAATCTGGATCAATTAAGTGGAGCAATCTGTAGCGACAACAATAAATTGAGGATTTGTTTCGGAAATATTGCTTCTGATTGCTCCATTTATTTCATGAGTTGTCGAATTTCTAATCGGTTTGGAAATTTTTACTCAATTTTCTTTATATCTCGTTTGTATGTATAACTACGTCTCGTTTTTGCGAGAGGAACCGGCCGGCGGCGGAGCCAGTGGGGGGCGGCGTATTGCCTATTTTTTTAAGTTGCTCCATATTGCTTCATATTGTGTGGCCGTATCTCTGGCAACAGGTTGCTACATGTTGCCATTGCCCTAAATTGCTGGATGTGGCCGTGACGACATAGTTGACGAGAATTGCCCAAGATGGAATTTTAGTTGCTCGTGTAAGCGCACCTTTAACATGTGTAATTAGTTATTAATTGTGTTCTCCTATTTCTCTCCTACAGGGCGTCCATAGTGGGCTGAAAAGAGTGGGGTTGGCAGTGCTGTCCCTATCCGTGCCATCACTTTCGAAAAATAAAGTCAGTACAGTTTGCGCATGATCAAAATGATCAAGACATCATGGGTTTTACTAACTTGACTCACATCAGGAAATTGGGGGCTTGTGGCTAAGTAATATTAGCCGCACGGGTCAATCGATCAGGTTAATCAGGTTATTATTATTATTATTATTATTTTTTTTCCTATTTGTTTTCCTCGGCCTAGCCGGATAAAACTGATGGCACGGGCCTAAGCCAAGTGTCCAGCAGTGGGGTTAAGAGTGGGAGTAATATTATGAGTAGGCGGTGTGTTAGATGAAACTATATTTGCGTGGGAGTATTGGTGCAAGGTGTCAGACTCACACTGAAGAAATTTTCTAACTAGCCTGCATGTGTTAAGAATCACTGCCTTCTGCAGCAGGTGGTAGGTGTTAGATGGCAGGTTGAGGGAACTAAGGGACTGATGAAGTTGTTTAGGAATTACTCCTGTTGTAGATAGCACTATGGGGACTATTGTGACTTTTTGCAGATGCCAAAGTCGAGTTATTTCGTCTTTTAGTTCGGTGTATTTAGCTAATTTTTCAGCTATTGTAGTCTGTAAGTTATGCGTATTTGGCACAGCAATGTCTATAAGGAACCCAGTTTTATTTATTTTATCGATTAATGTGATGTCGGGTCTGTTAAAGTGGATTGTGCGGTCTGTGAGAATGGCTCTGTCGAAGTACAGTTTTGTTGTAGGGTTCTCTAAAACCGTTTCAGGGTTATATTTATAATAGGGTACTATAGTGTCTATATGTTTGTATTTATGAGCTAGTTTTTGGTGTATGACGTTGGCAACTTGATCATGTCGATGTATTATTATTAAACTACGCTTGCCGCGGTTGGTCCATGGATGGGTGACCATCTTTACATACCGAGACCCCTCCACGTTAAGCCGTTGGTCCTGGCTGTCATTTGTGGATCTTTGACAGTCGTTACGGGTCGTCAGAAGCCCAAAAGTCTGACAACCAGTCTTACCAATGGTTATTGTATTACCCAGTTACTGGGTTGTGGAGGTCAGATTGGCAGTCGATCCATGTAAAATACTGGTATTCAGCTGCATCCGGTTAGACTGGAAGCTGACCCCAACATAGTTGGGAAAAGGCTAGGCAGATGACTTACATCAGGAAATTACGTACATTTTCATTGATAATATAAATACTTACACGGAAACCTCGACATCATTAGAATGCATGTATTTTGGGTGCGTTTTTTTTTTGGTTGAGTAATCATCAAATAATTTCTCCCGCTCTAGGTGGAGCAGGAGGGTGTGTCAGACTTTTACTGACTAAAACCCACCCGTGTTCCCTCAGTTGCCAGTGTGCCAGGGGCCGCGGTATCTCTTTCGAACAACCCGCACCCCTGGCAGGCATCGGCTCTTGCGGACCCCACCAGTTTGTGCTGACATCTCTTTGTGGCGCGCGTGGAACACAACGCGCTTTCGATTCGGGCTTGGTCCTTACCGGACAGCGAGCTACCCATTACTTGCCGCCCCAAGCCCGCGCCTACGGTAGCCGGGAATCAGCCTGGGATTCCCTACGCCCAAGGCGTCTCCTGCGGCGACTAAGGCCGTGAGGGTTGATGAGATTTTTAGCATGATTGCATCGGATTTTGTTTACACCACAGCAAAGGTAGAAAAGTTGGAAGTGGCTAGCGATTTATTCCGCAGTATCCGACTTGATAACAAGAGACTTTGTACGTACAGATTATAATTTAAGAGTATATACAGAGTAGCAGAGCTCTAAACTGTAAGTAAATACAACAAAGCGGATTCAAGTCTTTAACTCATAGAAATAGAATTTGGTTTCGGTTCTATCTAACTCATGAAAAAAGCATGAAGCCGGTGTAAAAGGATCTTCTTCAGGGCACTATGATTTTTTCACCCTTGACTAACCTACTACTTAATCCTTATTAATTTCAAGACCCTTTTGTCTGTTCCAAAAAAAGGTGGTAATGAAATCTGTTTTCATCAATCACGGGTCAGGTTTTCAGACCCTCAAATCATCTCGAAAAGCCACGTTTTCAAATTACGACGACTCCTGAAAGGTTGAAAAGCGTTCACAGGATTTTCTCTATGATCCGATCCCGAGATTGGGTTTCGACAAATATGTTTTACGTACTCCGTCCATATGTTAGTTATTATGTGATTTGGATTCTTTCTGAATAAAAAAGGTTTCACGTACTTATTGGGTTTGTGAAAATCGCCCGTCGACAGAATGCGTTCTTGACACCTGTCAGTTATTTGTACAAACGAATACAAAACTGTTTATGTTACATGTATTGTGCGACTTTGATCTTTATGAGTTAGGTAGGTACTAGAATTGTCGCACTGACAGCTGTCAGGAACGTATTCTCTCGACTGTAAGTACAACCATTACTTTTTTTTGGTTGTTATTATACTTAAATAGTGCTTGCTTTATAGAGTGTGGCTTTTTTAACATAATTATATTGTTTCCGACTACTGGGGAAAAACCGCCCCTTTTTCTTTCCAAACCTCCTTGTCTTATGCGTTCTCTGGCTATGTTGGCCCTGCAAACCTTATTAGACTTTTTATTGGTCCCATGGTTCACACAGGCGACCGGCTAACGGTCCCGCCACCAGGCGGTTCCTCCGCCCGCGAACTTGAATTTACGAAAAAGTCGCCTATAATCACAGAACATAATTTTATTATATACCTCATGTCTATAATGTTATGTCACTAATTTCGTTATGTAATTTTGACTTTATGTGTGTCATGTCACACACGACATCCTAGAGAGCACAGATAATAAAATCATGATATGCGCACAGGGTTGCCATCCTATATGCGCGGTATGTGCGTCTTTTTGGCACGGAATACAGGTATTTTGTTAGAAAATAAAAATATGAATGATAGATGATGGTCTGTGTTAATGATGATATAGAGGTATGAGGAACAGGGTATAAAGTCCACTCATACTCTATAGAAAACGACCATGATAGTGCGCACATCAGTGCGAGACCCCGCCGTGCCTCGGAAAGCACGGTCCCGGCTGTCGTTCGAGGATCTTTGACAGTTGTTACGAGTCGTCAGAACCCTGGAAGTCTGACAACCAGTCTTACCAAGGGGCATCGTATTACCCAGTAACTGGGTTGTGAAGATCAAATAGGTAGTCGCTCCATGTAAAATACTAGTACTCAGCTACATCCGGTTAGATTGGAAGAAGTAAAAGGCTAGGCAGATGATGTGAGGTGCGCACGAGTTCATTGCGTAGCTGCCATCAGAGTTAACACGTATGTGATAAAATAGCAGTACCTATCCACTATAGGTGAATTAAATTCAATTGGCACTTGTTTGCCATTGTTCTCGTTAGCGATGTCCAATGTCAATTTATTGTGTTCATTAGGTACAGTTTATATTGTTTCAATAAAGTGTAGGAGTGTAGGACAGACCTTTTAATACGTGTGGAATGGACCAATTATTATTTTTATGTTCAGTTGGTGTCTGTGTCGGTGAAATGTTTTGTGTGAAAAATGGTATCGGAAAAACACTCGGTTTTCTCTTATAGTGAAATAACACATTTGAAGAATAATTTCTGGGCATTCGTTGGACAAATCCATTCGGTAAGTCATGTCTGCTTAAAATTTTAAATTTATTCTTTGACAGACAATCACACCGCACTGAACCGGTGGGTTTTATAGATGCATGACATTTTGCGCAAGAGTTCCTATAACAAAAGTGAGCACTAAATTTGGATTTTAGGCTTTATTACTAGCCTTTCCCAACTAAGTTAGGGTCGGCTTTTAGTCTGACCGGATGCAGCTGGATCCCAATCACTGACCATTCCAAGGTTGCCAGGTAGAAATCGCAGAAAGCGTTAAGGCCGCTCATTGTGTGTTTTAAATAAATATTAGTATTTCACATAGAGCGACTGCCTATCTGCCTATGCCGTTAATTTAGAATTTGTTCATTCTGTAGGTAGGTACTAAATCAAGTCAAACGTATAAGCAGAGACAAATTTTTGAACAAAATATTATCTTACATGTTTTCCACTTAATGTAAAAAGGTGTTTCCTTAAGATAAAACAGAATACATACATCAGTCATCTTGGACAGTGTTTGTGGAGGACCGGCATTACACCACGTTCGCAAGGACGTAAAAATATTGCCGCGGGATTGGATTTCGCACTTGATTTTGAACCCTCGGCGTTGAATCGAGCATTGAGAATCCAACAGAGTGCATCTTAGAGCGTCGAAATAACTCTGTTCGGTTTTCAATTCTAAGCGTTCAGTAGTGCGTTGAAGATAATGTCAAGGAATAATATTGTTGATTCGGAAATATAACTAAGAGTTTCTATTTCAATTCCTCAGCGCTCTTCCTTGATGCTTAAGGCCCTGGTAACTTTAAATATTGTCGTTATGTGCGAAAATAGTTCTTATTGCAATCCGATACGGGTTAAAATCTGTTGTAATAAATTCGAATAATAAATGAGCAAGCATTGTAGTAAAAATGCTAATAAAATCGTCGTAAAACTATTTAATCTTATATAATCCATCACTGGATGCAGTTTGGCATTTCGAATTTTATGGTATATTTTTAAATAGAATTATAATTGTTATTGGAGGGATAAAGGGGTTTTAAAGATAATTAAGAGTTGACTTTGATATTTTTTTTGATACATTAAAGTATGTTTAATTATGTTTTGAGTACCATCACTCTTTGCCCATTTGGTGCTGACATCTCTTTGAGGCGCGCGTGGAACACAACGCGCCGTCGACCCGGGCTTGGTCCTTACCGGACAGCGAGCTACCCATTACTCGCCGTCCGCAAGCCCGCGCCTACGGTGGCCGGGAATCAGCCTGGGATTCCCGACGCCCAGGGCGTCTCCCGCGGCGACTACGGCCGTGAGGGCGCATATACTGCCTCTCCCTCACGTGCGCCGCCTCCCTCTTCGCGAGCATTACTGCTTCGCAGAAGGAGGTGACGGCTAACCATTCACTCTCGCTCCGTACCATGGCCTGAACCAGGGCCGGACGCGAGAGATCGCCGCCGCCGATCGCCTCCTCGAGGACACGGCGGTGCTCCGCCCAAGCCGGGCAGACCGCCACCGTATGCTCCACCGTGTCCTCAGGGCGATCTTCGCAATGGAAACACCCGGGCGTTTCCTCCCGCCTTATGCGAAACAGGAACCTCCCGAAGCAACCGTGTCCGGTGAGGACCTGCGTCAGGCGGAAGGTGAGGACGCCATGCCGCCTCTCAAGCCACTCCTCAAAGAGGGGACTTACCGCCGCTATCGTGGCGTGCCCAGCTGATCTTTGCGTTATGCTCGTGAACGGGTGCTGCTCGTGGTGACTGGTCGTCTTGCTGACCATGGTTTTGTTATTGTTAATTGTATTAAGTTTTTATTAATTTTAGTCCAGAGGTCCTAGTTTAACTTTTGTTACTTTAAGTTACTTATAGCTATATTTGCATAATGCAGAATTGCATATGTAAGCGGGAATGCCCTTTATGCCTAGAGGCTTTTATTTAGATTGGAATTTCTGTTTACGTTTTATTTTAATTTTCTATTATTTTTAGTTTTCAATTTTTGATGGTATATTGGCGTGTGCTAGCTGACATATGGCAAATTTTATGGTTTTTTTTTTGTTTCGTAATTTTTATTACCTATTATTGTATAGAATCAAGTTCTTCTAACTTAACAGACAGCTGTGCTGCTGGGGAGTTTGTTCCGCTACTTCTTCTTCCCAGCTAAAGCACTAGGAAGTGGTGAAGGGCGGGCGTTTTTGGGGGGACTGTCTTATGTAATTTTATTTTGACGTTCAAAAAGAGCTGACTCTCAGCCTAGTTTGAATAAATGACTTTTGATTTTGATTTTGATTTTCACCGCCTTAACCTATTTCACTTCTGCCTTCTTCACAAGTTCTGAACATCTACCAAGTGAATAAAAGCTGACTGAAAGATGTGATTTCGTAGTATACCAAATTGATGTTGACCAGAAGGCTGCGTCGTTCTTTGGCTAAAGAAACAGTATTGCCATTCAACGTGGCAATGCTGCTGCCAGTTTTCTGGGTACGTTTCCAGACGACACCAATGCGGACGACTTTGACGCCCACGTGTCATTTTGTATTTTTATATTTAGTTAGTAATTTAATTTAGTACCTTGTGTAAATAGTTAGTTGTATTAAATACTGTTAAACTGATGTAAGTAAACGAAATAAAGTCATAGAATCTTTGTCACATTGATGCCTAAATGAACTTAACCTAAGTGATTTTTTTTTTTTCGTAATTTTTATTACCTATTATTGTATAGAATCAAGTTCTTCTAACTTAACAGACAGCTGTGCTGCTGGGGAGTTTGTTCCGCTACTTCTTCCCAGCTAAAGCACTAGGAAGTGGTGAAGGGCGGGCGTTTTTGGGGGGACTGTCTTATGTAATTTTATTTTGACGTTCAAAAAGAGCTGACTCTCAGCCTAGTTTGAATAAATGACTTTTGATTTTGATTTTGTTTGACCATAATTAGGTATACAAGACATCACATCCGAAAGATTTATAACCCATTATGATTCCAAGCCGCGACTTACGAGATATGGGCAGTAGGTTCGAACCCAGACACTTTGTGTAAATTATTTCACACCTCTGTTCTCAAAACGGTTGAAGTAAAACATCGTGAGGAAACCGGCATGTCCTAGAACCAAAAATTCAAAGACATGTGACATCTACCAACCCGCACTGGGTCCGCGTGGTGGATTACGGTCCACTCCCTCTCACAGAGAGGCCTGTGTCCCAGCATTGGGAACATTATAGGCTGATAATGATAATTCCAAGATCAATCATAAATATCCCCGAATTATGTCGTGAAATAGACTCTTCCACAGAAAACAATGACAAGAGTGATAGCGGCGTAGGTGCAGGTAACATAGTAGGGGAAGTTACTACGTGCAAAGGTAGTGTCTGTTGGATTATAAATGCTTGGTTCAACACCTAGAATTGAAATTCGAGTGTCCTATAAAATCCCGCGGCGATATTTCTACGTCCGTGCGCACGCGGTATAACAAGATGAACGATCACTAGTACCTACACACACATGCCGCATGTGAGAGATAAAGCGCATATAAATAGACCAAGAAATTGTACACTTGCTTAGATAACTCACGAGAAATGTGAAGGACTGACTATATTATAATTAGCTTTAATAGTTACGGATTATTCCGATCTGACATCCTGCTTTGTCCCCTTAGAGGGATAGATCGGAAAAATGGATCGGAAGAATTAATATATTAAGTAATGTGTGTACATTCTATGTAACATTACATGAAATAAAAAACTAGTGGTTTGGGTTTATAATCATCTGTCTCTGATGCGTTCCCCTCAAGGAGATAAAGCAGGGCGACAGATCGGAATAATCCAGAGTAGGTACCTGGGTAGGTACGATGTATTTTTAAAAAAGGAGGAGGTTGTATGTTCGACTGTATGTTGTTTTTTATGTATGGTCACCGATTACTCCCACATTTGTGGACTGAGTCTCAAAATTCTTTTTTTATTTGAAAGAGTATACTCCTGAGGTGGTCCCATTGGCACCAAGTTAGGATCTGATGATGGATTCTCAGGGAAATCGAGGGCAACCCTCAAATGTTATAGGTATTAACAATGTTTTTTTATACATATTCTAAAGCGATTGAGACATTTGCGTATGGTCATCATCATCTCATGACGCTGAGCTGATGAAGGAAGGTACAACTCTTTAACGGTTTGGAGTGGTAGGTTGTTTGGGCATAACAACGTTAGATTTGCAAAATAATTTTTCTGTTCGAAAGGGGTTTATTTCGAAATGATCCCATTTAAATTTCACGTAGACCTGATGATGCGTTGCGGAGATAGACAATGGAACTCTTCGAAAAATGACAGCAAATAAACCGCGATTGCTGCTATCGCATAAATATGCATTGTTTTGACCCCAAGGATGATGAAATTTCGAATTGTGTGGGGTAGGTAGGTACTATAACTAAAAGTGAAAAAAAAAATCGGAAGTCGGTGTCGGATACCTAAGTATTTAACATGTTTATCACTTCAGAAATTAAAGATATTTTTCGCTTTGTAGTGCTTTTTGGAATTCGGTTGTTTTTTTAAAAGTATTTTTATCGATTATTATTGAAGTATTGGGGAAACGCATCTACTTACTTAATAGGGTATTTACACCTATTTTTGAAAAGTGTCTTAATTCGATTATTAAATGCCACTAAGAAAAACACAACATTTTTATTGAATCGATTAGTGCCATAAAAATGCATTAAATTTTTAGATTTTCATATTTTGCGCGTAATTTGACGAAAACGCTGGACGTAGTGGACGCCATATAGCTCTGTGGGTATGACGTCAGTTTGCTGTGTAAACAGATGCGCTGATATTTATACATTTATTATGCGCACAGCCAAAGTGTGGAACTCTCTACCTTCGTCTGTGTTCCCTGCCACATTTAACCCGTCTACCTTCAAAATATGAGTGAACAGGCATTTTCTGGGCACGCTCGATCCATCATAGACTTCATCAATCGCTTTCCATGAGGCGTGATTGAGGTCAAGAGCTGACCCATTTAGTAATAAAAAAATACTGGAATGGAACAAAACGCAAACCCTGCTAATTTTCCATTCACTAAGAATTAAAATTCGTTCGTATCTAATTCACCTTTTTCCGTTAAGAACTTTATGCGTTGCAGAAGCTGCCAAATAGTGAGCATTAAATACAACAAATGCTTGTATATGCGATTATGTCTGCTGTAGTGTATTAGGTATTTTTTTAATAGTCTTATGGCCTATAATAATTATGTCTGCTTCTGCAACTGTGCCAAACAAAGACGTGATTAAGATTTCAATAAAATACAACGTATTTATTTTAGAGTTTGTATTCTGTCTACAGATAAAATCTCGGGGTGTTATCCAACTTCGTGGATAGGTGGCCACCTACTGGGTCCAACTTGTTAACAGATTGCGGCACGTAAGTTGAACCAAAAAGGCGGATTTTGATACAACTTACGTGCCACGATCTGTAATTTATTTCCAAAGATAAGTGCACGCTACATCAATGACTATGCTAGAAGGTGGCCTCATTCATTTTCCGTGCGAGGCAATAAGTGCACGCACTCCTACCTTCGGTTGTTTGTTCTGATTTTGGTTCAACTTACGTGCCGCGATCTTTATATCTATACCTACGAGTACAATACAAATACCTGCACACAAATATAAATAAAATTGAAGTGTTACATATTTGTAGTAGGTAGTGTCAAATTAATCTAGGTGATCTGAATGTTCTAAAAATAGCACCATGATCCCTGTTCCCATGGCCCCATCGCTCCAAGTGGACTTAGCAACAGCGTTGAGCGTCAGCTTACATAATGAGAATGTCAGACGCACAAGTAGTCACAAGACTCCTTTGTATAAACTTTGAGCGATTATTGTGTAATCTGTGGTCCTCAACTATCATTACTCACGTTCGGATACGCTCAAGCCCGTGTGAGCTAGCTCGCTCGTGGAATTGATTGATAAAAAATGTTTTCCTTTTTCGAATTTTGTTTTATTAAGGGCTGATTTTACCAAAATGGTCAATCTTTTGTCTGTGAAACAAAGCTGACACCTCAGTTTTCTGTTGTAATAGCTGCGCCCCACAGTTTCGCCCGCATAAGTCCTTATCCCGTGGAAAGATAGGGATAAAAAGTATCATAAGTCCTAATCCCAAGTCATGGTCTACCCATGTTCTATATCCATTAAAATCCGTTATTCCGTTTTTAGCGTGAAAGCGTAACAAACAAACATAATCAAAACAAAAAACAATCATAAACAAAAAATCTAATCTTTGTTCATAGATGGAGAACAGTCGAAATTAATTTATTCGCAAAATAAGAGTTCTGCCGCACTCAGAGACGCCTAACGGTTACATAAGAAGCTCCTTAGTAAAAATAAAAAAAATAATCGTTAACGGTTCGTTAGATGCCAGAAGATATAGAGAAGTCGGACCGAGGCGGTATTTACGAGATTTTCTGATCCCTTTACTAAATACTCTATTTAAGAATTCCATGCACTAATTACCTATAGATAGATATAGATTTAAATCTAGATATAGATTGTTGATGTGGCACAAAAGAATGAAAACTCCAATAGCAATGGTTTTACAGCGTGACAAGCCTTGGTTGAAAGGTTTTTTTACTTAGATAAATATTGTTTCCTTTATAAATAAAAATGCATAAATTAATGAAATAATAATACTTTTATTTTATGTTTCTCCGAAAGGCGTCAAAACGGGATGACTGTTTTCCAATAGATTTTTTAAATCCTTCTAATTCTATTTTATCTTTTGCTAACAATGTTATGTTTCTCTCTTCCTCCAATAATGCTGTATTTTTTTAATTGTTCTTTGAAATCTATAGAAATACATCGGGTGCAGATAAAGATACCAGCACAAACTGTTATTACAAACTATTACAAGTATTAATAAAAAAACTAAAAGGGAATACAAATATTTTTATCAATAGGCGCCAACAAAGATCTTCGTTCACACTAATAAAAAAACATTACGGAAATAATTAAACAATTAATTCTTTTACAACGCTCGGCAATAAACAGATACCAAAAATTCCCGAATCGCCGTGAGGTCCCTTACATCTGGCTTTATAATGGTACCTATTTGTTCCCCAAGATCTTAAATAACACGTGCCTAAAACTATCTTTAATCTAAAGCTTAAACCATGGGATCGGCTGTCCTGCACATTCAGATGAAATTCTAAATTAACAACACAAAACTTTCTCGCCCGGCGAATGAAACAATAAACAATAACAATATTATAGTCCCTGGTTTGACATTGACAGTTGGTAGTGATGCCATAGCAAAACGGTCGCAATCGCTTTAACTTAGGTATTTCAATAAAAATAATGGTTTCCCTTTGTATTTTAGTAAAAAAGTCATCATTTAAATTACTACGAATAGTAGTTTTCAACGTTTTTATACAAACTTTTTGTGGTTTAAAATAAACTGTTTTTAAAAGTGGCTACACCAAGGATTTATCGATATGATATCGTTAAGACGATTTGGTGATGCTTCGCCATAAGGATATATCGCACCTACGGTGCAATAACGTCATTTATGCAATTTTTGTCAAAACTTAACTGATTATGAGAAAATACTCCAAATCCACCTCTTTACTAGGTGCGTTATTGTCATTTGTGTAGTACGCAAACTTTCCTCGTGAAGTTTGCGTATGCAAGAAATGTTGGATGCAAGAATGCCTTGAAATGTTGAATCCAATCAACAAAAATTGACTCTGTTATCCAGCCTGAATCAGAAACACAAGCTACCATGTTACTATTACTATCCTTCATAAGCAGTGCATTCATTCGCTTTCGTTTAAATATAAAAAATGGGGGAATGTATGTGCCTGCAGCATTGATACAATTTATAACTGTTGTCAAGGAACCACGTTCTGCGCTGGTACATTTGCCTACTTGTTTTAATCCTTTTGGTGCGAGAATCCTGGAATTTCGTTGTACAGTACTAATCCCAGTTTCATCAACATTGTAGATTGAATTCGATTTAAATTGGTGCTTTAACATGAGTGTTTTTAAATTTTCAAAAAATATATCCGTTTCTTCTTGATTCAATGCTGTGATTCTATTTATTGAAGTAGCTTCTGGTCTTCGAAGTGATATATGGGGGTGTCTCGCCATAAAATTATAATACCAATCTATACCTGCCATTTTGGTATCTTTATTGAAGTTATTTGGTATGTTATTAACAGTGGCAAAATCAAATGCTATTTTTCTTAGGGTAGGAATAGTTATCCCAAAGAAGGCTTTGCAAGATTTTAATATGAATTCAACCAGTTCTTTTTCTTGAGATTCATTAAATACTGACTTCTTACCTCTTTTTGGCATGGTACTAACACAGGCTTTTTGCACTTGATCGAAAAGGGTCGCTCTGGGAATGCCATACTTCTCTGCCACCTGTCGAAAAGGAGTCTTCTTTTCTTTAATTTCTTGCACAGCTTTTTGTAAAGTTTCTATGGTATAGGCTGGTTCTTTTTTCCTAATATATTTTCGAGGCATCTGGAATATAAAAATATTATTATATACAAAAAATAACGTAAAAAAATAGGTTAAGATCAATAATGGGGTAAAAACGGACGTCCGTATTTACCCCAGGCCATTTGTCCGCAATTGACCCAAACGAGTTAGAAAAAGTATAATAACAAAATTTTTAGGTTAATAAAATTTATCAAGGCAAACGATTGTACTTTTTACTCGTCATTAATATCGCAATCGACAGAAAATATGACTTTTTACTGACACTTTAATCTTTTTGAATAACACTCAAAATAGTAAACATCAAAAATTACATCAAAATCACAAAAAATGTTAAAATTCAATTACCTTGAAGCGTGTGCGCAGCCGCCTGTCGGGAATGTTTGGAGGACACTAAAGATGTCGGAACGTAATGCGTGATCGCGGCGGCGGGACGCGGGTGGCGGGGATAAAGTAGATATATGTGAGTCCGTATTTACCCTGCGTCCGCAATTCCCCCATCGTCCCCTACCTTTCTAGTGTTATTATTAACCAATGTAGGAATAAAAGTTTGATCGAATATGAGTTTAGTGAGCAATAAGGTTTGTTGCACATGGACCTTGAATCATGTTTTGGAATTCGAACAATCGTTGATTCTTTTCGTTTGCAGGATGCAGTTATTTACTGACCATTTTATCAAAATACGTCGGTAAATATTTTATTTTACAAAAAAATCTGTCCTTTGAAGGTTGGTAAGGTCACATAAATGCGCAAAGCTCAGGACTTATCTTTGTGGCCATGTTATGTGGAGGCATTTGTCCAGCATTTGACGTTATTCGGAGGTTATTCGGCTGAAATTTGATAGATAATGATGAGAGTCATACGAGAGACACGTAGCGCTTTGCCATTGCGAAGATCGCCCTGAGGACACGGTGGAGCATACGGTGGCAGTCTGCCCGGCTTGGGCGGAGCACCGCCGCGCGCCGTGTCCTCGTGGAGGCGATCGGCGGCGGCGATCTCTCGCGTCCGGCCCTGGTGCAGGCCATGGTACGGAGCGAGAGTGAATGGTTAGCCGTCACCTCCTTCTGCGAAGCAGTAATGCTCGCAAAGAGGGAGGCGGCGCACGTGAGGGAGAGGCAGTATATGCGCCCTCACGGCCGTAGTCGCCGCGGGAGAAGCCCTGGGCGTCGGGAATCCCAGGCTGATTCCCGGCCACCGTAGGCGCGGGCTTGCGGACGGCGAGTAATGGGTAGCTCGCTGTCCGGTAAGGACCAAGCCCGGGTCGACGGCGCGTTGTGTTCCACGCGCGCCTCAAAGAGATGTCAGCACCAATAGGTGGGGTTCGCAAGGACCGATGCCTGCCAGGGGTGCGGGTTGTTCGAAAGAGATACCGCGGCCCCTGGCACACAGGCAACTGAGGGAACACGGGTGGGTTTTAGTCAGTAAAAGTCTGACACGCCCTCCCGCTCCACCCAGAGCGGGAGAAGTTATTTGATGATTTCCCACCCAAAAAAAAAAAAAAAAAAAACGTAGCGCTTTCCAATCTATTCACTTATAACCAGAGATCGGATATTCGGATGCATACTCACCTAAAGTTGAGATGTTGGCTAACATGGAATGCGCTTTTGTATCGAAAAAGTCTTAATTTAGTCAAGTAATTTGTTTATTTTTTGTTTTAACTAATACAAACCACCCCTCCTCCAGTACATGCACATATTTGTATCGGGTTAAACATTAATTTTAAATTAATACACATCTGAATAGTTACGCAATCCAAGAATCCCGGGGTTTTTAATAAATATTACAAATCATTTATAAAGCCGCTTCCATACTTTCATAGCAAAAAATTATCTTTAGGTAAATATGCATCCGAATATCCGATCTCTGCTTATAACATATCATTACGCCTTATTTCCCCAACGGGTTGGGCAGAGGTGTATCTATAGTACAGCCACAATTCGCCAGATATGTTTAAGTTCTATGTAATAGGGGCGAGCCTATTGCCATCAATCGGACACAAATCCAGACTCCGCTCAGAACGATTCATTAATATACCGAATCTTTATAAGTATAAAAATTAATCCCTATTTCCCTTGGTCACGGTATCACACGTGAACGGCTGAACCTATTTTAAACCGACTTTAAAAAGGAGGAGGTTCTCAATTCGTCGGAACCTTTTTTTTATGTATGTTCCCCGATTACTCGAAGATTTGGTTTTTTTTTGTTTGAATAGGTATACTTCCCAGGTGTTCCCATGATCATCAAGTCAGGATCTGATGATGGGATCCTGGAGAAATAGAAAGAACTCTTCAAATTTTATAGGCATACTTGAAGCGATTTGGGTATTTTTTGGAAGAGTATTTTCTCGGAGTGGTCCCATTTCAATTTGGTGAAGATCTGATGAAGAACTTCGGAGATAGGCAACGGAACTCCTCAATAAATGATAGCAAATGGACTGGGATTGCTGAAATCTCATATCTGTCTATTGTTTACACCAGTTCATAACATAACATCACGCCGGTACGCTGTGAAGGGGTAAGCACATGTGAACCACTAAAAAGTGAAAAATAAAAACTTTTTCCAAAAAAAAAAACAACCGACTTCCAAAAAAACACTACAAAGTGAAAAATAACTAATTTCGGAAGGCGGTGACAAAAAATTCAAATACAGCTGCAAAGACACCGACTTCCGAAATTAAAGTTATTTTTCACTTCGTACCTAGTGTTTTTTTGGAAGTCGGCTGTTTTTTTTGGTAAAAGTTGATAGATGGTCATCAAAGTGAAAATTTGACTTCCGGAAAAATTCTACAAAGTGAAAAATAACAAATTTTTCAGATGGTTGTGTTTTTCCGGAAGACGGAAGTTTTTTTTAAAAAATTTTATGTCCTAAACCAAGCAACGGATTTTGATGCAGTTTTCAATTTAGTTCAGTTCAGTACTCTATTAAACTTACATATGATTAAGAAACTTTAATGTTTTGTCAAATCGTAAAACCGTGTGCAGTAGGGGCGTTTCAGTAGTCCTGGATAAGGCCAACCTGCTTTTACATAAATCATAGAATCCTGCCGAAAAAATCTGAGTACCTACGCATGAAAAATCTAGAAAAAATATAGCTTACGGAATATTTTAAGTTATTCAGGCTGTATACCAAATCGTTTTGGGCGAATGTCAGTGGCTGGTTGTAAATCTCAATAGGCTTATGGAACGGAATCGCGAAAAATGAGTTTTTTATCCGTTTATTTGGTACACGTATCCAAATACTTTATCAAGATCCGATCTCTGGCTGGCTCTCTATTTGCGACTTCATCCGCCTGAAATATATCCTTTAGCTGTGCCTCGAGGGGCTTATGGCTAACTTATCACAGCTGCACGGGTCGATCGATCAGATTAAGGTACGCTTGCCGCGGTTGGTCTTTGGATGTGTGATCTTTACATATTTACCAAGACCCCTCCGTCTTCGTGACTACCCCTAACGACTATCAAAGATCTACAAATGACAGCCGGGACCAAGCCGTGCTTTCCGAGGCACGGTGGGGCTTTGGTTTAGAGTGGATCTTTCAAAACGTGGCATGATGATTGCAAGTGACAATTTTATATCGAAAAATTGGGGTTCATAAGTGCAAGCATTGCAACCGACTTTTTCGGAATTAATGCGTGGAATTTCGTCCATACATGTCTGATGTCATTGGGGTTTTTAACCGACTTCAAAAAGGAGGAGGTTATCAATTCGTCGGAACCTTTTTTTTTTTTTTTTTTATGTATGTTCCCCGATTACTCGAAGATGGCAGGACCGGTTTGGATTTTGTTTTTTTTGTTTGAAAGAGTATACTTCCCAGGTGGTCCCATGATCATCAAGTCAGGATCTGATGATGGGATCCTGGAGAAATAGAGAGAACTCTTCAAATTTTATAGGCACACAAAGTGATTTAGGTATTTTTTGGAAGAATACTTTCTCGTAGTGGTCTCATTTCAATTTGGTGAAGATTTGATGAAGAACTTTGGAGACAGGCAACGGAACTCCTCAATAAATGATAGCAAATGGACTGGGATTGCTGAAATCTCATCTCTGTCTATTGCTTACACCAGTTCATAATATAACATCTCGCCGGTATGCTGTGAAGGGGTAAGCACATGTGCACCACTAAAAAGTGAAAAATAAAAACTTTTTCCAAAAAAAAAAACAACCGACTTCCAAAAAAACACTACAAAGTGAAAAATAACTTTAATTTCGGAAGGCGGTGACAAAAAATTCAAATACAGCTCCAAAGACACCGACTTCCGAAATTAAAGTTATTTTTCACTTTGTAGTGTTTTTTTGGAAGTCGGTTGTTTTTTTTTTTGGAAAAAGTTTTTTATCGTATCAAAACATAACACCTGTTTTCTCCTGAAGGTACTACACCAACAATAGGGAGCAAGCCTATTACCATCAATTGGGCACACATCGAGACTCGTTCGTATAATATTTTCTCGTATTCTGATCGGATGCGCAGACGCACTAAGGATTGTGGAGGTCGTGCGCCAGGGTCAGGCGCATGATAATGAAACGTCCTATTCCTTAACACATGTTGATTTATTAGGCTTGGTACACGTGAGCGCTTGTCCAATGAGCGTTGAAGCCCATGCTCGCAGGGACGTAAAAATATCGTGGTGTGATGTTATCGCGCTCTGGATATTAAACTCTCGGCGTAGAGCCGAGCGTTGAGAATCTCAATCAGTGAATCCCAGCTAGAGAATACAACCCCGGGATCCCGGCCGTTTTCTGACCCCGAAAATCCCGAGACTGTTCTTGGCTAATCTCGGGATTTTCGGGATTGCTACAAAAGAAAGAAAGAAAGAAAAGAAAGAAAACATGTTTATTCTGCACAAACAAAACGCACATTACAAAAAATATAATAAAACAGATACACATACAAAGTAGCTAAAAAGCCCCATATTCAGGTAGAAAAAGTTTTTCTATATTGACCATTCACTGTTAATGTCAAGGAAGGGGGGGACCATAGACAATAATGGATCTGCGTGACGACACTGGCAATTATTTATTATCAATCACAACTAAAATAAAGTGCCGTTATCGAACAGGGCCTCAAGTCTGCTATTACAATAGTGTCAGAATAGTCTATCATTGATTTCATAATTGTTGATTTTGACAAGTTTGGTAATCTAGTAATAAAATGGCATCATTATGACTTTCCAATGGTCAGTCACTGACACTCCATTGAAAGAAATGGGATATAGTGGTAATCTCGTACATAATGACAAATGAATGACTGACTTAATTTACGAACTTCCTACTACTTTACATTGCATAAAACACTAATAAATAATATGTAAAAATATATATAAATGAAATCTGGCATGAATAAATGTTCAAATTTAGTAGTAGTTTTTCGAAAAACATTTCTACTAACGAGTTTTATAATAATGGCAATACGAAAATGCCATTATGACACAATTCTATTACGAGACCATTGACTGACCAATGATCGACCATTATGAATTTAGCAGATTACGAACTTTTAGCAAAATGACAAATAAATGACAATGGGATCGTGTTGGAATGACGAATTTATAAAAATAGCAGACTAAGGCCCCAGGTCTAGTTTGCATTCCGTAGTCCTTTGCGCTTTGACAATGACCTTGCCTAGAGAATATATTAATAGACCAGTCAATTTACTCAAGAGCTAATTAAAACTAGAAGCCGAAAGGCTGGAAAAATGGTCTATAGTAGCATTACATAACGATAAAAAACAACCCTTAGATACGCCGTACAATACGTACTACACAGGTACAGCCCTAATAATAATTATGTAGGTATGTTGCAGAACTTAAAAAAAGTCATTTAATTTTATTCAAATTAGGCTAAGACTTAATTTCTTACGTAGAGTATTTTTTTTACTTTTCTTACTTTATTGTGATTTGTGTTGGGCCACAACATTAAAATATTTTTTTAAGAAATTATTCAAGTTTTTTTTTTTTAATTTCAATCTCAACTGAAACCACATAGTCTAATCCCGGGATAGGGCCGGGATCCCGGGATTACGCATCATAAATCCCGTAATCCTGGGATTGAAAAATATGCTCGGGATTGTATTCTCTAATCCCAGCGCGTCGAAAAAACACATTGTTAGATTTTCAACCCTCAGCGCCTAACAGAGCGTTGAGAATCCTGTGCGCGATAAATCCCACCGGTATATTTTGACGTCCTTGCGAATGTGGCCTAAAAGGCGCTCCAATGGAACAATGACTGTAAATGTGATAAAATACAGGAAAAGTTTTTATTCAGTGCGCAAACTGTAACCATGAATTCAGCATATCATTCTAGACCCCCTAGCGCAGAAATTTTCGTCGGTTATACAAAAAAAAAAACAGCTCTTCCATACATTTTGATCGTGTAGGTATTGCACTTTTCCATGAAACAGCTGATTTTTTTTTTGTAAAACCGACAAAAATTTATTTGCAGGGGGTCTAGAATGGTATGCTGAATTCATGGTTAAAATTTGCGAACTGAATTTTTCAATGGGATTAATTGAACTGAGAGGGTTGTATTGACGATTTTATCGATTATAATCATATTTTGTTCAACATACAGCCTAAATACTGACCTCGAAATTGCAATAAAAATATGTATTACGTGGGCTACCTTAACGCATCCCCCTTAAGATAGCCTATTCCCATCAACTAAGTGCAAATCCAGACTCCGGACTGGTACTATATTTTAAGTAAAAAAAATAATTATAATGTGCGTTTTGTTTGTGCAGAATAAACATTTTTTCTTTCTTTCTTTCTACTACGAAATGACCAACAAATCTGCGTAACGGACTATTAATCAGAATCCCAGTAGTTTAAAACTCACATCAAACGTGTCATTATGAAAAAAAGCATAATCTTCTATATATATAACACAAAGTCGTGTTAGTTACACCATTTATAACTCAAGAACGGCTGGTCCAATTTTAATGATATTTGATTTTTTAGATTTGTCTTCGTCAGGAATAGGATAATAAGTATTAAAATATGATATTTATTAATAAAAAATATCAATCAAAACAAAAATCTAGCCGTTTAATTTTAACAAAACGCAACGCGATGCAACTGACAGCGCACGTCATGTTATTTGTCTTATTTTGTTTTGAAAAAAAATTACGCAAAACTGAAATGCATGTAGGTTCATTGGGACGTGTTGCGGAATACTAAGAGAGAATTTACCAAAATTCTTACGGGAACGGGAAAAGACAGAGTAAAGTTTGTGCGCGTACGAAGTCGCGGGCAAAAGCTAGTATAAGATAAAAGACTACGTTGAAGACAGGGAAGTTTGGCATTAACTCCAGAAGGAGTTAATGCCAAACTGTCACATGTGCAGAAGCACATGTGACTTCCCTGTTACCTCATTAACAGCATAACTATGTGAAAGTCTCCCAAATTACAATATTAATTTTTATTAATTTTATTTTTTACAATGTCTGACATATTCTCGTAATTATTTGACATTATACATCAATTCTAATAACGACTAGGTATTTTTTAGTGATTATCATAGAAATCATGTCACTTGGTATTTAAATAGGTTCATTTTATTTATGTAGATTATTTTACATGTTGTAAATGAGTGAACATTGTAGGCCTTACAGACTATAAAAAAAGATTTTCTGTTCTTTATTTTCACTGCTCTAAGTAATTACTTAGAGCAGTGAAAATAAAGAACAGAAAATCTGCAGTGCAGGCCTGTCAATAATTATTGACAGGACTGCACTGTCCTCCCATACCTATTATCACTTTAATTTGAAAACATTGTAAAAGCCAATTATTTTTATATTCTTTATTTTCACTGCTCTAAGTAATTATTGAGAGGCCTGCACTGTCCTCCCATACCTATTATAACTTTAATTTGAAAACATTGTAAAAGCCAATTATTTTTAAAAGAGTAACCGTGGAGTTACTTGCCGGCTCTTCTCCATAGGAAGCGACAAATTGGAACCGTGCAAATAACTTCTGACGTTTCCTAAGTGCCCATGCAGCACCCTAATTGCGTAACGCACGATTAATCACCATCTGAATTATTTTGAAACAGATTGCTCATCCATTGCTTTATATGTTCGAAAAATTTGTCTGCTCAAAAACGTAAATAACGCAATGAATATTATTGAACTGTCAAAAAAAAAAATAGATTATGATTGATCGTGAGTTACGCAATGAGGGTGCTGGTTTATGTGAAATAAAATATTTTGATTTGATTTGAATCTGAATCGTTTTAAAGGTTAATTGCTAATCCATTCTTTCATATGTTCGAAAAAATGGTTTACTTTGTAATGTAAACAACGCCATGAATGTTGTGGAACTGTCAAAATGAAATCCATTTCTACTGGTAGTGCACTACGCAATTATCCCAATGGTTGGGTCTTTTTGCGAAAATATCCCCAGAATTTTCCAGTAGAATCCTAAAATTTTAATTTCTTGTCGTGTTTCGGTCTAGTTCTACATGTCATCTTTCCGACGGCTTTGAAGATAAAAATAGCACAAACAAATCGATTTTTATTACAAACAGGTGCGTGATTGTCTATCAAGATGTCAGGTGAAGGTGATGGCTATCGACGCAATTAAGTGACTCAGGTTCCTAGGTCAATTCACAGAACAGATAATGTTAGACGTGTGATTCGAGGTGATAGGTCGGTCGGCAATCTGTGATATTAGTACACACGGCTACACATCAAGCTACATATTTTCAGTTTACGATCTCGCACTGTACGGAAATCCTATACAATGCAAGATCAGCTTATGCTAGAAATGTATAGCTTGATGTGTAGCCGCCTGTACACGCCCGGTCCAGAAAGTACTAGTACTGCAATTATTGTTTTTAACCGACTTAAAAAAAGGAGGAGGTTCAAGTCAATTCGGTTGTTTTTTTTTAATGTTTGTTACCTCAAAACTCCATCATTTGTATACCGATTAAAATCCTAATTTAAATAAAATAAACTTTTATTTATACATAAAGAGTGGCCTCAAATAAATATAAGTACCTAATTTATTATTTGGTCAAGGTCTGATTAATTGGTTTCGAGTTCGTAGTGTTTTTTTTGAAAGGTCGATTGTTTTAAGTACTTTTGTTTTGGGGATTGTATTGACAAAACAAGATGGCGGCGTTAGAACCGATTTTGGCCACACGCCTAAAGAACCTTGTAGCGATAGCGCTAGTCCTTTAGCAATTTTTATAAGCATTAGTATAGACTAATGCTTATAAAAAATTGATTTTATTAAATTAAAGGACTTTCGCTGATTTCGGCCTCATTCTCTCTTACAAACAGACGAAGTGTTTATTTACATGTAGGTAAAACGAAACTTTCCTCCCACAGTTATCACTATCGGTGATCTACCTATCTCTGCGTTTACCTGAACTCATACACACGTACCTGTATGCGTACCTATGTACAGTAGTAGCTTTGATTACACAAAATTGTTTGATTGTGGTACACTTATTTACTCTCGCTTGATAAGTTAAGTCGGCGAGTAAATGAAGTATGCTTGTAGCGGCGGCGTTGAAATTGTTTTTTTTGGTGAGAAATAAAACTACTTTAATTAAAAATGGATAATTTGGAATGGTAGCATATTTTAATGTAGGTGGGTGCGAAATAAATTTGTGCAAATTACATAGGTAATATACCTAAGCAAAATTATTATTTTTCTAACTAAGATTTTTTTTTTGTTGTAGACTCATCATAGTTGTCATAACTTATGTTGCTTATACTTCTCCATAATATCCGAGTTAGTTACTTATAGTTTTATACTAACGTGTTTCTGTGACAAATAACCCTATTTTGTTTCTTTCATTTTGAATGATCCATTTTATAGTTTTATCCCTTTAACATAACAATAAATAAGAAAGACGCAAAGCAATTATTTTTTCTGTTTTATATACAGGAAAAGCTTTTATTCAGTGCTCAAACTGTAACCATGAATTCAGTATATCATTCTAGACCCCCTAGCGTAGAAATTTTTCGTCGGTTTTACAAAAAAAATCAGCTATTCCATATAGGTATTTTGACCGCGTAAGTATTGCACTTTTCTGTGAAACAGCTGATTTTTTTTTGTATAACTGACGAAAAATTTCTGCGCTGGGGGTCTAGAATAATATGCTGAATTCATGGTTACAATTTACGCACTGAATAAAAACTTTTCCTGTATAAATACCCATCTCGATACAATTTTTTTTACGACACACTGAAAGCACGCGCGCCCAAAGAGATTTCAGTACCAACTGGTGAGGTCCGCAAGGGCCAATGCCTGCCAGGGGTGCGGGTTGTTCGAAAGAGATACCGTGGCCCATGGCACACAGGCAACTAAGGGAACAGGTGTGGGTTTTAGTCAGTAAAAGTCTCACACGTCCTGTTGATGATTTCCCAAGCTAAAAAAAAAGAAGCTATTTGCCAAATGTAACAATTTGGCTAAATACACAAATGCGATGTGCAATAGCATAATGAAAAAAGATACGTACAAAACCATGAAAGCTTTCAATTTTTTCAGTAACGTTTTATTGAAAACGGAGATTGGATGGCGATTTGTATTTGGAAAAAAAATAAGCCTTTCAGATCATGTACTGCGGCTACGAGATTGGATTTTAAAATACAGCAAAATCAAAATCACTATCGGAGATTGATTTTGCACTAATAAACTTAAGTTGTAAAACTTTATGTTTACTTTAGTACATAAGAAATATACATTATCCTCCCCGGATAGAAGTTAAGACGCTTCCTCATTTCTCCCGGGTATCTTGAAAATTGGATATGATTTTTTTTACGAATTTAAGTGTATCTATGACAGTTTTTCCTATTTAAGGAGCCCACTTCATATACTTCTACGGGTGTCTAACAACATTTCATATTTAAAACATCAATCTGACGAGCCTTTTCTCAATTATGTTTTAGTCAGCCTCCAGACCAACCAGATGCAGCTGAATAAAAAATATAGAAAAATCTTTTTCAATGTTATATTTTAAAACCTCCTCAACATTATTTCTCGTATCGCACTAAGTAAAGTATGCTTTTAAGTGATTTAGTATCATTAATCTTGCCGTGGCGCCTATTCACGTCGCTTTCGTTGTTAATACCACGTACAGTCTGGAGAGTGGTTTTAGAGGGAAGAATATGCTTTACCCTTCTTTCTTTCCCTTCCGACCGATACCGTGACTGAGTGAAGACGTGTATTTTATTTTTTATTAAGAAATTTTAATTAGTATCACGCTATTTTAACCCTAAACGAAAGGATTGAGTGACCAATTTCACGTCCATAAATTCTACCGAGTTCTATCGTCCGAGCTTGTGCCCCCGGAGCAGCCCTCACCCCCGCGGAAGCAGCGCGGTGGTCATAATTGCTGTCTCGTTTCATCAAGGACCGATACGACGCAGGCGCTTGCTGTGACGTACCTTATTGAAGCTCCTATACTACAAGCTGCTGTGCGCTTACCTACGTGAGTACTTCGGTCTATTTTACTTTGGCTCGTCTAGCACGATGTCCCGTGTGCAGCGCTCACCGCCGACGAACACTCCGAAGGCGGTTTTTACGATGTCTGATTCAGATATGCCACAGCTTGTGTCAAGTAGCCCAAGTGATAATGTTAACACTGCGGTGCGGTCTAATAAACGCCCTCGGGCATGCTTCTCTCCGGGTACCGAATTTCAAGATTTTAAGACGGAAATCCACCAGATGCTAAGAACGTGGAAAGAGGATCAGCAAGCCTATCTTACCAAATTTTGCGAAGGACAAACTTCTTCCTTAAACAAGCTAATATCAGAAATGGCTGAAATAAAGCGGCAAAACCAAGAAATCCAAAAGTCACATCTCGAATTTGAAAAAACTCTTAATTTCATTGGCAAGCAATATGACGATTTGATAAAACAAATTGATACGTTGCAGAGAGAGAAAGAAACGTTCAATGAAACTGTACGAAATCTGGATACTAAAATTCTTGATCTGCAACGTTTATCCCGGCCTTCAAGTATTGAAATCCGGAACATACCCGCCGACGAAAACGAAGGAGCACCGGACCTCCACACAATTATAGCTAAAGTGGGCTCCACAATTGATGTTTCGCTCAATAATTCACACGTGCGTGACGTTTACCGGCTTCCGGGAAAACCGGGCACCGTTAGGCCGATTGTTGCCGATTTTTGTACTGTCTCGACTAAGAACGAGCTGTTGACCGCAGTCCGCAACTACAACAAAAAACATCCAAATGATGACCGCCTCAATACACAGTCCATTGGCTTGGCCGGCGAACGGCGGCCAATTTACATATCAGAGTACCTTCCTGCCAGCACGAAAAAGCTGTTCTTTGCTGCTAAAGAATTCGCGAAACTTAATAAATATGTTTTTTGTTGGACCACTAACGGATGCATATTCCTAAGAAAAATCGCAGGAGCCAAACCAGTACTAGTTAAATCGGAGCAAACCCTTCATGAGCTACAACAGCAAGGGACCCAATGACTGTACTTCTTGGTGGTGTACCCATTGTTACCCTTTCAACTTTCTCTTCTTAAATTGCATGAACCGTGTAACATTAGAATTATTATTTTTTATGTAACTAAATTATACAGCAAACACCCCGCAGGTTGTTTTTCAACCCCGACATACCACTTCAGACTCCATTACTGGACTAAACACTCTACAACAAAGAAAACACATTCACTAGTGCCACTACTTAAAACACATAAAATCCCAATCACACATAAAATCCCAATTACACATAAAATCCCAAATACACATAAAATGCCAAATACACATAAAATGCCAAATACACATAAAATGCCAAATACACATAAAATGCCATTTACACATAAAATCCCAAATACACATACACTCTCAAATACACATAAAGTCCCAAATACGCATAAAATTCCAAAATCATTCTCCTTCATCAAGACATTTCGACTATCCTACATAGTAATTTTATGTTGTCGCGTAATGTCAAATGACTATTTGTTGATAATCCGCTTTCTTTTGTTTAGGCCTCCTGTTGCAACCATACACACTGCCGGCAGCTTGTTCCTGTATCTCTTTTCTGATTTACTACCGCATGTTGTCCGCCAAACCGTCAAAGTACATTTATATCAAAAATGAGCAATTTAATAGAAATAGCGAATGACCTTGATGAATTGGCTGTTGCAACTTCATCCTATTGTAATGTTGATTCCTTTTCTGTTGATAATCCTCATAAAACTTCATTCAAAATTGTTTGTCAGAATATAAGAAGTATTAGTTGTAATTTGCCCAGTTTTATGACATTAATGGAAAGATCGCAAACAGAATGGGACCTCATCGTACTGACAGAATGTTGGCTTCCCCGTACTCATTCTATTCCCCAACTACAGGACTACGAATACCATAGTACACTCAATAATTTGACACAGAACGAAGGGGTGGTAGTCTACTACAAGCCAAAAATGCAGTTAAAATCTGAGGAGCCCATACTCATAGACGCCAACTGTCTCATGTTGGAAATTAACGAAAATACCATTCTTCTTGCAATATACAGGCCGGCTGGTTTTAGAAATATAGCTAGATTTATTGAGTCCCTAAATACCCTTTTAAGTAAATATTCCGGTTATTCAAACATCATACTTATTGGAGATATTAATATCGACATTACACCTCATAATACTGATTCTAATTCATCTTCGTACTTAAACTTGTTAGCCTCTCATGGTATGTTACCAGCACATACACTCCGCACACATAGCTTTACATGTCTAGACCATGTCATGCTTAAGACTAGGCTACCTGCTTATTGTTACATAGCGGAAAGTTCTATAACTGACCACGATAGTATATTCTTTGCAATCGAACTAAATTCTCGAAGCCGTAAGCCGTGTTCTAAAATTATTCAAAAAATAAACTATAACACCTTGGACAATGACATGAGCATAATCGATCTCTCTTCAATATTTTGTGACGGTGATGTCAACACTGCTACAAATTATTTTATTTCCACCCTGAATCAAGCAATTAAAAATAATACTTCTACGATAAAGACCTCAAATAGAAAAAATATAAAAAAACCCTGGATTACTAGAGGTTTGTTGAAATGTATGAGAAACCGCGACAACATGCATCAAAAACTTAAAGATCTTATGAAAAAGGACCTACATAACGAAACGCTTGAAATAACATACAAAAGATACAGGAATTTTTGCAACGACCTTTTAAAAAGAATTAGAGCGGATTATGAGAGATCCGAAATCAGCAGAGCTGCCTCTATTAGCAACAAAAAGCTCTGGGAAGCCATTAAGACAGTTACAAACACGAAAAAAATTAAGGACATCCCCACTGAACTACTATCTAAAAACAACCCGCACGACGACTTGAACAGTATAAATTCATTTTTTGCAAATATGGGAAAAAATCTTGCTGAGAAAATACCACCAAACAGTAATCGATTCCCTGAAGTACATGCCAAAGAATCACTCACGCAATCATTTGTTTTGCTTCCCACAGATGTAGAGGAGGTTGAACAAATAATCCAAGGTCTTAAAAACGACTGTGCGGTAGGTCGTGACAACATCCCTCCTATCTTTTTAAAGCGCTATAGAGAGATTGTACTTCCGCCTTTGGCTTATATTTGTAATCTTGCGTTCTCCACTGGCAGTTTCCCAAACGCTCTTAAACTTGCTGAAGTTCTCCCAATACATAAGGGGGGGGACAGGGGCTGTGTCGATAACTTTAGACCTATTTCTATTTTGCCAACCCTATCCAAGATTCTAGAAAGGTTAATAAACAAACGATTGACTAAATACCTCGAGTCAAACAAACTCTTATCACCGTCTCAGTTTGGCTTCCGATCCGGAAAGTCAACGAGTGAAGCCGTCCAAGAACTGGTAAACTTTGTTTCCACAAATCTCGATGGTAAACAGAAGGTGCTGACGATCTTTCTGGACTTAGCAAAAGCTTTCGATACAGTCTCTGCCCCGCTCCTCCTAGAAAAGCTGGAGAGATTTGGAGTGAGAGGCACACAACTTAAATTATTTTCGGACTACCTTACAAATCGCATGCAGAGAGTAAGGGTTGGTGATATGTGCAGTGATGATCTTGACATCACTTATGGGGTACCTCAGGGTAGTATCCTTGGCCCTACATTATTTTTGACGTATATCAACGCCCTTTGTAACCTTAAATTGCGTGGTGGCAGGATTATCACCTTTGCGGACGACACAGCTCTGCTTTTCCACGCGGACACATGGGAGGAGGTCTATTCAAATGCTCAGCTCGGTTTCGACATAGTTGCAGAGTGGTTACAAAACAACAAACTCACTCTTAATGTGTCCAAAACAATGTATATTCCGTTTTCCATCAAAAATTACGCAACGCCTTCTAATGCAAATCTTTCAATAACATCGCACACATGCTCTTTCCTGCAAAACAATCCTTGTTCATGTCCTACTCTTAAAAAAGCAGCTGTTATTAAATATTTGGGTATTCAGATTGACAGTGGTCTTAGTTTTCAGCCGCACGTAGACGCACTTACAGCGAGAATACGAAAATTGATTTTTGTTTTTAAAAATTTACGACATGTGGCGGAAACTGAGACTATTGACACCGTATACTTTGCACTAGTTCAGTCAATCTTATCATATTGCATAACGGCATGGGGCGGAGCCCCAAAGACACATTTGCTGAAGTTGGAGAGAGCTCAGAGAGCTATCCTTAAGGTTAGTCGTAAGCTTCCCTTTCTCTTTCCAACGAAAGACCTTTACCAGCAGTGCAACGTACTGACAGTTCGCCAACTATTCATTTTGAGCACTATCATTCGCAGGCATACTCAACTTCATTACGACCCTGACGAAATGCTTAACAAGAGGCGCAAACACACAGTCTGTAAATCAAAACCTTTCCAAACTAGCTACAGCCGCAGATTCTTTTGTTTCCTGGGAGATTATCTTTACAACAAAATCAATAAAGCCATTTCCATTTACTCCTTATCCAAATTCAACTGTAAGTCTAAAGTACATAACTGGCTTCAATCTCTCGATTATGAAGCCACAGAGAGACTATTGGAAGTCGTTTCATAATTAAGTTTTTACATTAGTCATCATTATCAAAAAGCCAGTTTTGATTATCAAACACACCCACACACCCTATACACCCACATCCACACACTCTACACACCCACACCCATACACCCTACCTTGCTGTCTAATAATACGTTGTTTTTTTATTTTATTTTTTTTTGTTCTATTAAATTGTTTTTGTCTTCACTCCCAAAATTATCATACTATTAGTAGATGTTTGTATTACAATGGCTCGTCCGGATAGTTTGGAGGCCTGGAGACCTGTAACACAGGTATTCCTAGTACAGGCTCCAGTCTCCACAACATCAATGTACCTATTTTTTGTAAGCATTATTATGTTTTGTACTGATTTTTTTCATTATGTGGTGGAGAAAATAAAAGTTTTTATTATTATTATATTATTACCTTTGATATTTTCAGGGGTCAGAGAACTCAGCTTAGCTACTTATTCCGCAAAGCAAACACATATTCGTATCACGTCACTCTCAATCCATTTTCACCTTAAAACATAGAATGACCTGCAGAACTCACGAGCAGTAATTCGTCTAAGTTCCTTTTTGTGTTTTTATATATTTTACAGAATACTTGCGGGACTTGTGGCTAAGTAATAACAGCCGCTCGAGTCGATCGATTAGGTTAAGCTACGCTTGCCACGGTTGGTCCGTAGAGGGGTGACTATCTTTACATACCAAGACCCCTCCGTGCTTCGGAAAGCACGTTAAGCCGTTGGTCCCGGCTGTCATTCGTGCATCTTTGACAGTCGTTACAGCTCGTCGGAAGCCCGAAAGTCTCACAACCAGTCTTACCAAGGGGTATCGTCTTTCCCAGAAACTGGGTTGCGGAGGTCAGATAGGCAGTCGCTCCATGTATAAAACTGGTATTCAGCTGCATCCGGTTTGTATGGAAGCCGACCCCAACATAGTTGGGAAAAGGATGATTATTTTACAGAATCCTGTTTCTTAATTGTGGTTTTCTTAACATTCATTGAATTGCATGCATCATGTATGACAGATAATGTGTTGTCTACATTTCCCATGTCATTTACATTTATATGACCGTTTTTATTTAGGCCAGGCTCTAAACTTGAGTCAAACCTATAATACCTAAGACATGATTTTTTTTCCGTTTATCTGTATGAAAAGGTACACAATATCGCCACGTTGCTTTGACAGCTAAATAGAAGCCCTCGGCTTTCAATGAGTTTTATTTCTTTTGCAAAAAAAAAAATGTATTGATAGGTACTCAATCGTATGTTCTCTTTTATCCACCGAGTTAGAGATTTTTGTATGAATAATGTTTTAAAGGTAAGGTAAGTTGAGGTGTAGGTTTTGTATTTATACCTCTTAACATGTGAGTGGATTTTCAAAGGTATTGTGAGAAATGATAAATGGTTTTAAATGAATGATACATTTCTGTAAGTAGGTTTGTACATACACTTTTACACGTCAATAATATTTTTTAAACTAGATGAGGACGGCGTTTCCTATCTGACTACTCTGAGAAGAAAGGCCGAAACAAACTCAGAGGTCACAGTCTCTTTTAAAGTCCAGACATAATCTTGGTCAGATCATTGTGAGTTCTAAACATTATATTTGTGCTTCAAAGAAGTATTATATCATCAGGAATAACGATATTTTGTGTGGAAGGCAGATTTGGTTTCTCTTATTGTTATTTCAATTAGGTGTCTATAATTGTAGCTTTGCTTTGGATATCTCTGTGTATCAAGTCCCACCAGGCAGTAACAAGTTATTAGTTACCGTTATAAGCCAAGTCCAAATGATAATATTTTTATTATAAATTACAATTTATCTTCTTCAGAAAGCTCAAAGCAGAAGTAAACCTAAGCCTTTGATTTCTTGAAAAAGCGATGAAAGGTCACAAAATAACAGCTGTCTAAGAGAAAAAATAAAGAAAAAAAAAATTGTTACAGCCTCTTATTTAACCAACTAAAGTTTGTGACTTTTTCCATTGCTTGATGTCAGGATCACGGACCAAAGACAATAAACATGCAACTTTGACCGTTTTTAAATACTGGTAAAAATGACAGTGCGAACAATGTATACGTTTATATAGCTCACATTGTTTTGTTTTTAAAGTGTTCTGGATTTAGGTCTACTGGACACACTTTTTATTTTTTCTTGAATTTATTTTTTATTGTGTCAATATCATGCATACCTGACAATTGCATGGTTACTGAAATGCCGATTTTAGATGTTACTTTATTTGAAATGTAAGTGACAGTGCTGTAGTCGTGGTTATTATAAAGACGAAGTCGCTTTCGTAGGAAACAAGCTTTAGCAGCAAAAGAAGCGGTAATACTTTTATAAGTGCATTTGTACCGTTTTATTAATCGTCTAGCAAAACCTCATTGCAAGTTATTAGAAAATTTTAATTTTTCTCTTTTACGCTGCGATAAGCATCGAAATGAATGAAAATTGTTAAAGGAATATGTATAGCTTAGAATTAATTAAGCTAGAAACATGAACAGAAAACATTTACTTGTTTGTGGCAATAATTAGTGAGGTAATGGACTTAGAATAGGTGCGCTAATGGACCTGAATGGAAAATTAAAATAGTGGTAACTACGCACATTCACCAAAAGGGATAAGGAACCAGGTTCATCGGACGCAGTTGAAGTTTAGTGAGAAACCGATGGATGTGTTCGAAAAAAATTTAATTTAATTTATAGAAAATAAACAGTGAATTTATCAAATTAAATTTCATTCGAAAACATCCACCGGTTTCTTATATCCGACGGACCCTGCTTATTTATCTCTTTTGATGACCGTATACATTGAAAATACGAGTTTCCAGGATGACACTACATCCTGCAAATTCAAATTACAATGAACATAACATTAGCTTCACGCCTGTAATCCCCAAGGGGGTCAACATTGCTTGCTATCACTAGACCAACGAGGCAGCCCCACAAATTAAATGATATGTTTGTTGGAATAAAAAGACGAAATTAAACTTACCATTTTCACTGTGTCGATTAATTTATCAGACAAAATTGCTATTTTAACCTTATATTACGGCTTCTACACTAAAAGCTCCCAAAAGTTCGCCAAAAGGGTCAACACTATTGTCGCTGGGAGTCAATTTTCGTATGATGACCCAACTTTTTGGGGTCCTATGACCTTTGGCGAGGCACTTTGCTAGACCTTTAAGGCCCGCTTTTCGGGACTGTATTTTTACAGAATATCTAAGGGATGAGTTAAGTCCCCAAACGACCTCGTCGTTTCTAGTTTATGAGGAAGTTGGGTTATGATGTAGACGAACTAAGTATTTATGTGCCTTGCTATATGTGGCTAGAAATATAAAGGTCTCATTGGGGACGTCTTTGGAATTGCGCTGTGAAGATAGGGCTTTTCTTCCTGATTGCTAAGCTTATAAAATGGCTACATCATGCTATGTAGGAGACATAATGACAAGGTCTCGTATCCTAGAATTTTATGTACCATCATCAGAAAATACTCGTTCCAAAAAGCCTTAAGAGTAAATGTAGAGATATGTCATGAAAACAGGGAGATGTAAAAATTCTAAATTGGTACTTAGGGGTCTCATTTCTCCCCTTGTACAGTTTCTGTGAGGCAGCTGCAATTTCTAGAAAATAATTTGCTTGACAAATCACATGATTGTGTTCAACAAAGTGCTCGACATAAATACTCGAGAATGTTCTAAACAACTCCTCCATGGCTGTAGAATTTAATCGATGCACATTGCACAAAAGTAGCTATTAAAAGATTAAGAATATGATAAAATACTACTAATTATCCACGGGCGCACCGGCAACTTTAGTTTCAGGCATCTTCAGCTCCACGGAGCAAGCTCGATAATTTTTGCACTTCACTTCGGATATTTAGTTTATCGTTTGTTCATTCAAACAAGAAGTAACTTAGTACGCTAAATGCGTTTTGGTCATTGTATTATGCTTTTGACGCAATACTCTAAAATTACAAATTCACAAATTTTACCTCTTAATAATATGAGTATAGATAACTTGAAGATGGAATATAGTAATATTTCGCCAAGGTTTTAAAATTAAAAATACAAAATAAGTTTACCTAAGCATTTTTATTTTTATTTTATTTTATTTGGGAAAACAAACAATCGTAAATTGTATATTATAACTAGATACACAGTATGCTATAGGTAAATGTACAATCCACTACGTTTCCACGTGTTACTAGCTTAAATACGAATCTAATTGCTAAAATTAAGTACAATCAATATACCTATAACAACAACTTACATTTAGTTGGTAATCTTAAAATCCAAATAGCAAAAAAGTTAAAACATACTTAAATACTACAAAACAATCAACAATTTTGAGCAAGACGCTTAATAATTAGTTTTTTAAATTTATGTTTAGTTATGGCAAAAACATCGATTTCGTTAAAATTATTGTTGTAAGCCTGAACCAATCTCTGCAGCGGCGCTCTCTCTCCCGCATTTGTACGACAGGGAGTCGTAGCAAACAGTGGATAAGAGCGCGCCTCACGTCTCATGACTGTTCTAGGTACAATATAATATATTTTGTTTATCAAATCTGAGCAATCAAACCTATTATGTACAAGTCCATGGAGCATCATTCCTTGCAGCAGCAAGCGTCTAGAGCGCAATGTTAATAGTCCAAACTTATTTAAGGCGTCTTTATACGGTAGTCGTACGATGCGACATTTGTACTGCAATGTACTGAGGAACTTACGCTGAACTCTCTCGATTGCAGTCTCATATTTAATATAATAAGGATCCCAGATCATACAAGCATATTCTATATGTGGGCGAATTAAAGAATTAAATAAATACAGATATGTGGCTGGTCGTTTAAAGTCAGACGTGGTTCTCATAACAAAGTTATACATTTGAAATGCTTTAGCAGTAATTTTATCTATATGTAAATTTAAGTGAAGTTTGCAATCAAGAAGGACGCCCAAGTCACAGATATAGGTTTCCTTAAATAGAGTCTTATTACAGAGTGAATAATCGTAGGCTATTACATTTTTATTTTTAGTAAAAGTTATGTATTTACACTTAGGGATGCTTAGTTTTAATTTATTTATATTACAAAAATCAGATAATCTATTCAAGTCTTCCTGCAGAAGGCTGCTATCGACAGTGTTTTTTATTATTCTAAATACCTTAAGATCATCAGCGTATAATAAGAAATTACTGTTTTGAAAACAGTTACAAATATCGTTTATATATATAATAAACATCAATGGACCCAGAATAGATCCCTGGGGAACGCCTGAGGTCGCCAGAAATGAGTCTGATTTGTACCCATTGCTCACTACAGTCAGATTACGATTGCTGATATATGAACAAAACCAACGCAGTAAGTTACCTCTGATGCCATTATAGGCTATTTTCTTTAATAGAATTGAATGGTCCACTCTATCAAATGCCTTTTTAAAATCAGTATAAACAGCGTCTGTCTGAAAACCTGCGTCCATGTTATTGAACAAGTGATCCGTAAAGATCATTAAATTAGTTACTGTAGATTTATTTTTAACGAAACCGTGTTGCTCAGGTATAATATTGTGTCGCAGAAATGGATAAATGGCTTGATGAACGAGTTTTTCAAATAGTTTTGCAAGAGTACAAAGAATCGATATAGGCCTATAATTCTCTATGTTTTGTCTAGACCCACTTTTATGCACTACTCACTACTTTTAGCATCTCCGCTAATACTCAATTTCCCGCTGAATGTGACCTCATTTGCGCTAGTGATGGCCCATTCCCATCAGCCATGCCTTAAAAAAACCTGTTTAAGCAAACGCGTCAGAAGCGTTCGAAAGAAGGTTCTAACGTTGACATTTGATGTTCTGATCCTGGAGTTTGTTTTTAAGTTTTGACCTATTTGTGTACTTCAGCCTCTTGTGGCTGACCTTTGGAGTGGTCACTTTCTAAGTAATTACACGATGAGAAAGCTTTTTTTGTTTTGACATTTCGTGGTGGCTTTTGTTTTTGATCTTTTGAAGTTATTAAAATATGTTTAATAGAAGTCTATTTTCTTTACGGCATCGTGGTTTCTTTGTGTTAATTTACCAAATACTTTATAGTATTTCCTTGAAATTACTATCAAGTCATAATTGCATGGATAATTCATTGCTTGAGTTTATGATGAAGGCAAATTTATGTTGAATTATAATTCTTTGAGATATGAGTGACGAAAATTCGACGTTCTCGTAGCAAGAATTATACAGAAATTTAGGTGCATGGTAATTTAAATTTGTATGCAGGGCTCAAACGTGATATTACCCATTGAAACAATTTCAGCGAAATTTTACTCATAGTGTTATTTCAGCAATAGTTAGCACTTACGATTTGTTTATTAGGTTGTGTTTTTTAACCGTATTTATATATTAGTGGACAACATCATGAGTATATTTTCTAATTTATATTTAATTATTCTTCTGTGTGGAGATTAATAGTCCCACGTCAGAAGTTTATATATGTATAGAACATTATTTATTTTTTGTTTTCTATTAAATGAAATTCCATGATTAATAGTTACAGGGCAGTGTCCTTGTTATTTGACCGACTTACATCAGATAATGAACGCGCAATAACAGTTTTTCCATTTTTCATTCAAACATCAATGAATGGACGTAGTAAATAATTCATTGATCAGACAAGATAATTCAATAAAACAATAATTACTCTTCAATATTGTAATCTCGACACAATCTTTAAAGTAAATAATTAAACTGGCCCACATTACAAGGTTAGGTCGTTCCGTCGGCAAGAAGGATGCGTTTATTTAAACTGTAGGTAGTTAGTGTGATTCGTTGCGTCTGAGCATTTCCACTTTTGAAAGTGTTCTTAATTCGAATATTCGGTAATGTTTTTTTTGTGGTATATTTTTAATTTGAATTGTGATGTTTTAAGTGAAAGACGTGTTTAATTATGGTGGAAAAATGGCATAACATAGTTTTTGCTTAATTTAAAATGACAAAATAGAAATTAAGTTTTCTATTTTACAGTAAATTAAATCTAGGACTAAAAAGTATCTAATTACCAGCGTAGACCTTTTAAATAGCTCATTTATGTATACCCTCCTTGATTAGCATAAACTCTTGTTTAATATTCGTTTGAAGTGGGCACATCCATTTGCAATTCAATACAAATTAATGGATAGAGTAACTAGAAGCTAATTGCTTGAGGCTTTGTTGTTAATTGTTGATACAACATTGTGATAAATTAGTTATATTTGTTGTAGTTTTAAAGTAAATTGGCCTGCGAGTGTTTTGAATTTTGAGTCGTTGAAGAATATCGAGTGTTCAGTAACAATAAAACTTACTTATTGTATAGTCTTTTCCTCGTTTGATTGTATTAGCTCACTATGTTATCGTGACTCAATTATTTTCATTTTTTTTTAGGCCACAGTCTATTCACAATTAAAAGGCCCAGTTGCCCAACACATATAAGGCAAGTCATGTTTCATCATTTTTGTATTATGAGTTTATGACTTCTAAGTCAAACATCATCCCCTTTATTCATAAGAATTGGTTAAAGTTAAAAGTGGGACGTTTAAGCGTCATTAATGTATCTTTACTGACGCTAATCTTTGGTTTAGGCAACGTTTCTCGTCTTTGCTATTAACTAGGAGTGATCTCTGTGAATCAATGAAATTTAGTTGTATTTGCCAAAATGCTCTATTAATTCGTCAGATATTTACCTAACACTTTTGCACAGAATCACTTTTATTCCCCTGAATATTCTTAAAAAAATTGTCGAAATCTGAGTTCTCCAAATCAAAGTCCACAGATTTAGGGAAAGCCAACAGTTTCTTTATCAGATTTGCTCAAATAATTATGGGTTAGGCCGCACACGATCATACCAAAACCAACGGCTCTGAAGACCTTGTTATTTTTGTTCCAATTTTGAAATCTGAAAGTGTAATACTGACCACGAGGCTCCTACCTGAAACTTTTCATAAATATTTTCGGTCTTCTCCCATCATGCTGCACTTACTCAGCTATCAACTTTTAGCCCTGAAAAAACTTGCCCAAAAAACTTATTGACCTCCTCTACCTCTAATCTAGGCTGCCCTGATATTCGCAGACACTGCTGCACGTAGGCGTCTTCCAAGTTAAGAGTGAACTAAACCAACATTAAAATAGTGATAGTGTATAAAAATTTATGAGTGTTTGAAGAGTGAGACATGTGAGGATGACGTCACTGGGGATCCCCACCGAGGCTCCTGTCCACACCATTTTGTTCACGTCTGCTTATACGCAGAAAACTGTCAAAGTTGTGCCGAAGAAGGTAAGGGAAATATATCATACTATATTAGCTTCTGCCCACGACTTTGTTCGCGTTATTTCTTCTTTTTAACCGACTTCAAAAAGGAGGAGGTTCTCAATTCGCCAGAACCTTTTTTTTTAACATAAAATATATCCACACACGGCATTACTGTAGCTTCCCATTAGTGAACCTTTTTGGCGCAGCCGTGAGGCACACACTGTTGTAGTTATTTATTTATTGTCACTTTTTTATTTGTTATTGTATTTTGTGTTTCACGGACTGTGTCCAAATAAACGGTATTCTTTCTTTCTTTCTTTAAGGAATTTTCGGAATCAGATCAGTAGTTCCAAAGATTATCCGCAACATACAAACTCACTTAAGTACCTCTTTATCATCACTATCACTACATATTATACAACAAAGTCCCCCGGCGCGTTTGTCTGATTGCTTGCCATAAACTCAAAAACGACTGAAAGGATTTTTATGCCGTTTTTTACCAATAGACAGAGTGATTCATGAGGATGTTTAGGCGTATTTGTTAAAGTTTTGTGTAAAAAGATAAATGCGGGTGAAGCCGGCAAAGCTAGTTTATTAACCGAGTTTCTTGTTCCCCCACCTCGTTACATCGCATCGTCTGCTGGCGCTAAATACCTACTTAGTTTTCGCTTAGTATTGTTTACTTCATGGATAATCGATTGTTTATATTTAATCTACTGATCGCAATAACCTATCACAACAACTGATAGGTATACAAGGTGAATTTTTAGTCACCGTGAGAATAGTAGCCGTGAAATTGAACAACTTTCTCCAAGGAACATGGTGACATCCACCAACACGCACTGGGCCCGCGTGGTGGATTACGGCCCACTCTCTCTTACAGAGAGGAGGGCGACCTTACTGGCTGACTATGATTTATGATGACATGTGTATTAGATAGATAGAAAAAAACCTTTATTTAGTGCACACAAAAGACATAACACTACACACAACGTGGACAGGTCCACTCAATCTGTGTGGTTCTTTCCTCAAAAGACCATTTCAGACAGCAATCCACATGGTCTTCACATGATCTGACCAAGATTATGTCTGGACTTTAAAAGAGACTGTGACCTCTGAGTTTGTTTCGGCCTTTCTTCTCAGAGTAGTCAGATAGGAAACGCCGACCTCATCTAGTTTAAAAAAAAATATGTTTGACGTGAAAAAGTGTTTGTACAAACCTACTTACAGAAATAAAATCATTTATCATTTACACAAAAATACAATTAAATGATGACAAATAGCACGAATTGAAACAAAAACAAGGTGCCCATATATCTACAAAAAGAAAAATATATTTAGGTCCTTGAAATATAGTGACACTATGACATAATTAAACTCAAATTACAAGGTGCGGTGTGCGTCTCAAGGTTGCACCAAATGGGAGTCCAGTTCAGCATGTGTCAGGCAAATATACGTGACGCTGATATTCTGCTGGATCCCTGTTACGCAATAACCCCGCAGATTTCCATAAAGTAGAAACTTGTTTTTCAAAACAACCAGGACACTCGAAAATAACAAACATTAAACATTTTTTAACACCATACCTATATTCGTATCCATTTACACAATACAAGAACGATCCCCGTCACAAAATCCGAACAAATATCAAACAAAAATAGATTAAAATCTCCAAATCGTTAGCAAACAATTTACTTTTATTGACACCCTATTTCAACTGAAAAAGGCTTTGTTTCCCTTTGTTGCCGACCCATCACCAACGTTACGGATTGTCACAAAAATAATCAACATGTAAAAATAAATCGAGCCCTAACTAGTTGACAATTTCTGTAGTTATCATCAGATAGTTATAATTGATGGAAGGTTCATTAAAAAGCCATTGTTATTTTTAACTGACTTCAAAAACGAGGAGGTTCTCAATTCGTCTGTTGTTTTTAGGGTTCCGTACCCGAAGGGGGTTCCATGTCGTGCCGGACGTAAAAGAATAGCACCATCCCATTTCTTCGCGTGGGTGTTGTAGAAGGCGACGAAGGGACTTACCAGAGAATGGGCAGCAGCGTTCTCTATGCATTTTACCACTATACTGCGATTGCCAACCCGCCTGCCAAGCGTGGCGATTATGGCAAAACCCCCCCTTTTGGAGGACGCCTATGTCCAGCAGTGGACGTCTTCCGGCTGAAATGATGATGATGATGACCCGAAGGGTAACTAACCAACGGGACCCTATTACTAAGCCTCCGCTGTCTGTACGTTCGTTCGTCTATCCGTCTGTCTGTCAGCGGGCTGTATCTCATGATCCGAAAAGGGTAGACAGTTGACATTTTCATAGAATGTGTAAATCATCGTATGATTGTGAACACCGTTAGTTTATAATCTATCTCGCGAGATTATAAACGGTCGATAAAATGTGAACTGCACCATACTGTTTACCGACCGAATAGGTTAGGTTAGAATTGCGACCAACCGCGCGAGAGTCGAGCGAGCGAAGCGGGCGGTGCCACGGTAGCGGCCGGCGAGCGCTACTTCAAAGTTAGTGGCAGTTACTTGACAATTTAGTAATAGCGCAAGGTACTATCCTTCTTGATACCAGTTCACAATTTGTCGGTATGCCACGGACAGATTTTAAACTATCGATAAATAGTGCATTATATTGTAAATGGTTTTCGCAGTTCACAATGTTTCGATACTTTGTAATCTCGCAAGATAGATTATAAACTGACGATGTTTATAATGTTACGGTGACATGTATAATTGTATATCTATTGCCGCTATAACAACGAAAAATAAAATAAAGTTTAAAATTAAATGGAGACCTCCATACAAGACATGTTTTTGCCTTGTGGTACAGACCCCTACGTGTGCGAGTCCGACTCGCTCTTGGCCGAAATTTTGTGTGTATGTATGGTTCTCGATATTTTCGCCGAAAATTGTGGATCGATTTCGATGTGTTGGATACTGTAGGTATGCCTCAGGGGTGGTCCCATATAAATTTTATTAATTTTGCTCGGGTAGTTCTTGCGTTAGTTTCGATAATACGTTTTTCATCCACTTTGTGTTTCTTGATGACATTCTACTACGTTCTTTCACTGTTGTTGTGTAGTTGTGTAGATTGCAAGTAGTGGAGTAGGTAGTGGAGTAACGAATTGCTGTGGGGTGGGTACAGTCAGCATAAAAATATGAGGACGAACAGACTGTTCAAAATGATCTCAACAACTAAGAAAATTAAACGTTATCTCAATTGGATACAGTGCTTGTCAGAATGACAGTTTGTCGTGTATTGTCTTCATTCTAAAAGATACCTTGTGTCATGGAGTTAATATTTAATTTTTACAATTGTTTAGATCATTTTATCAGTCTTTTCGTTCCGATATTATTGACGCTGACTATACCATAGCTAAAAAGTGAAAAAAAAAACGACTTCCGAAAAAAGCGAAAAGTGAAAAATAACTATGTTATATTTTTGGAAAAAGTTTTTGTTTTTCTCTTTTTGACTACACTGTTAAGTATTCCAAAAACAACAAAAAGCGTATACTAATAGAATTATCTCCTTGGTCTAGTGAGCATGACGTCCTGGGCGACAACCACTTGGGAATCAAAATTTCCGAGTGTTGTCGGGTTTTTTCATCTGCAATTTCTCAGTAGCAACCCGCACCCTAATTGCGTAACTCACGATTCATCATAATTTGTTTCGTTTTGAAACAGATGGCTAAACCATTGCTTCTTAAGTTCGAAAAATGTGTCTGCTCAATAACGTAAATAACGCAATGAATATCGTTGTACTGTCAAAATGAAACCGATTAAGATTAATCGTGAGTTACGCAATTAGGGTGCGGGTGTCTTGGTTTGTGCCCGATTGATGGCAATAGGCTTGGTTCCTTATTACATCTTACTTAAACATAACTAGCGAAATGTGGGGGGTACCATTAGGTACACGACTGCTTAAACCTTCGGGGCGTGAAGTTATATTACTAGAAGCTAGTCTGAAATAGGTACCTTTAAAAAGGCCCAAATAACGTATGGTGCGTAAAATTTTTGACGGTAAACGATTATTTAGGTCACGCAACCCCAAATAGACGTCATTGTCGCGCCGAGGAATTAAAACGTTATTATTCAAAGTCCAGTGTGTGACAAGAGATTTATTATTAATTCTTTATTTATTTTGATTCAGTTGATAAGGCCGTAATATTAAATAAATGTTATTTTTATGACGTAGTTACAGGAATATTGATTAACACTGTTTATTAAAGTTAATAGTTTTTATTTTTGTGACGTGAATTGTGACGCGTATTGTTTTTAAGCTGTATAAGTAACAGGGTTGTCAGTTTATAAAATTTAATTTTAAATTCTACTATGTTATGTTCGTTAAAAAGTAACATTTTACCCAAATTTAATATCATTGTCTTACTGAAAGAAAGACGTAAGCAAGGCGCAGAGAAAGAACACAAACACAAAAAAGAACAAGTTGGAGGAAAATATGCGTCACGTCCACGCATAAGAGTTAGTGTTGTTCCGGATATCCGTATCCGTATCCACCGATATTCGCGGGAAGAAAGTATCCGTATCCCTGTCCGTTACCTATACTTTTGACGGATCTTTTACACTTTCTTCTCTCTTCTCTTTTTTACTTTTTAAACTTCTTTGTAGACATTTTTTTAACTCGTACTACAAACACAAACGTTATCTATGTTGCCCAGTGTCACACTAAACTATAAACAAAACAAAAGAAAGACCCGCGCAACGCAAGTCGAAACATGTTCTGTCACGCAAAGCGTCAAGTGGCGTCAACTATAGTTTCAAGGTCACGCGCACCGACACCAATTGAGTAAGAAAGTTAAGATCCGTATCCGTATCCACGGATCTACATTTACAATTAGAAAACACATTTTTTGTACCTTTTTTTATAACTTCATAATAATTTGGCTATTTTGCCTGGTGGAAAGCAATGACGAAGTTTACGATGGTTTGAGCGTAGTCAGAATGTGACTGAATACTCTTGCAATTCATAATTTTTTAATTCTTATAACTTAATATTATCAAATAAAGATCCAGAAGTGGTCTGAAACAAAAACTTAATACTGCATGGCTTTACTTTTAAAACCGGCTAAGTTAATCTTTAAAACTGCAAAATGCCTTGCCAGAGAAGAATTTAATGTAAAAAATAACTAGGTGCATGCGCCCGAGTCCTGCGCAATTTACTTTGTGGTCAATGGGTAGTTCGGAACGTCTTTCTATCCTAATCTAATTGAATATAAAAAAAAACAAAAATACACTTAGGCGTCGAAGTTTTCTTCCGCATCGCTGTCATCAGGAAACGTGCTCAGAAGACTGGCAGCATTGCCACGTTGAATGGCAATGCTAATTCTTTGGCCAAAGAACGACATAATTTATCATAACATGTATTACTTGTAAGATAAATGGTGTTTTCCTTTTCGTGCGATGGCCAATTCAATCAATTTATTTAAAACATGAAAGATTTTTAATATTGATCACTTTAAGATGATGTTAGGTTTGCTAATGAGAATATAGAATAGAATATTTCTTTATTAAAAAAAAAACGTATACATTATTACGTAACTTAAGACATAACATAAGACAGAAGGACCCTTAAGTAGGGACTAAATAATTTAACCGACTTGGTATTACATGGATCTCACAACATTTTACGGTAGAAGAACTGCACCCTAATTGCGTAACACGCGATTAATCATAATCGGTTTCATTTTGACAGTTCAACAATATTCATTGCGTTATTTACGTTTCTGAGCAGACACATTTTTCGAACATATGAAGCAATGGTTTAGCCATCTGTTTCAAAACGAAACAAATTATGATGAATCGTGAGTTACGCATTTAGGGTGCTGAGTTGCGAGACTTGGCTTTTTTTTAAAGTTATGTTTTTGATGGCTATAAACGTATCTGGCCTACACATGCAGAAACTACGTAAGAGGCTTACACTCAAACGAATGGATTTTTATCAGTGACAGCTTGACACTTTTATTATAGGTTTTACATAATATCTAGAAAAATATTAAAATGGAAAAAAAAATAGTAGAAGTATAGATATTCTTACTTCTTTACTCGTGGCTTAGTGATAACAGGTCGATCAGGTAAAGCTTGCTTGCCGCAGTTGGTCCTTGGATGGGTGACCATCTTTACATAGTGAGATCCTCCCGTGCCTCAAAAAGCACGTGGTCCTGGCTATCATACGTGGATCTCTGACAGACGGTACGGGACGTCAGTAGCCCGAAAATCTGACAACCAGTCTTATCAAGGGGTATTGTGTCACCCAGTTACTGGGTTGTGGAGGTCAGTAAGGTAGACAGTTCATGTAAAATACTGGTATTCAGCTGAATCCAGTTACACTGGAAGTCGACCCAAACATAGTGGAAGGAAGGCTAGGTAGATAAGGCAGACTTTAACTTTTTAAACCTACAGTTTTGTTTAAAGGTACCTTGCTATCATGCTCGTGCACTAATCTTAATTTATTTGCAGCTTATCCCGAAAGTTGGGGTGACATTTTTTAATCAAAATCAATTTATTTAAAAAAATGCTCCACGCAATCCTTTCATAGATTCTTGACTTTGATCCTCCATCTTCTCTTAAAGCCTACCTACATTAATATTAAAAATTATTCTAACGACATGTCTCTCCTCGGACTTGACCTGCACCCTAATTGCGTAACTCTGTTTCGTTTTGAAACAGATGGCTAAACCATTGGTTCATATGTTCGAAAAATGTGTCTGCTCAACAACGTTAATGACGCAATGAATGTTGTTGAACTGTCTAAATAAAAGCCAGTCCTACTGTTGTTAGTGTATACGCAACTACCGCCCCTGCTGATTTACTGAAGTGGTGACTTCAGTAAATCGGCTGATTTACTGAAAGTTCAAGTCGAAGTCAAAGCATTTATTTCAAAAAGCACTTTTGAACGTCAACATTTACATTAAAATAGAATTGATCCTAGTCGGCCCTTCCAAAATGTAGTTTCGCATGGAAAAGAATGGGCAAGAAACTCCACCGTTACTCTTTTAAAATGTTTTAAGTACAATATTTAACATAGTACATTCATTATATGATTATGTGTGTAAGTCTTTGTGTTATTACAAAATTAAATATTAATTATATTCCGGAATAAAATATCTAAATCAGGGAGAAAACTGTATTATAATCCAGTGATCTATAGTTTAGAAGAATTAAGCAGACATACACGAAAAGTGAGTTTGTTTTATACTATTTCACTATACCTATACCCCATTTATTATAGCTTTAGAAAAAAAAGAGGCTCGTAGAAGCAGGAGTGCAAAACATTTTATTTCAAAGTTAAGTTCTAACTTTTTTAGGTAGATTTAAGACAGTACTAAATACTGAGTAAACGAAGTAAAAGTAATTTTTATTTTAAATAATGTTCTATTTATAATAACCTCTTCATTACACATTACAAACCTACAACAAAACGAATGAATGAAACAAACAATCACATGATGATTTAAATCTAATTAAGATTATAAGGAAATAAAATATATTTTCTTTTACAATACTTTATTTTAAATAACAACTTACGACCCACAATACGTTGGTAAAACTTCGTCGTCATCAGCTAATTTAGTTACTCGGTGTTATTCACTCCTGCTTCTTTTAGGTTTTTAGAATTGACACTTTATTTTTTATGACATTAATCGTAACTGCAACACGTTTACTGTAATTCTGTTACGAAGTGTACATTAAAAAGAACCTTTTTTAACTTCTGTCTAATGCTATTGTAAATGGAGTATAGATATCTACGTACAGAGTTGGAGTTATCAGCGCATGATCTGTGATAATGTTCTAGGTATTTGTCTATGCGCATGTAAATGATCCTCAGGTATTTATGGAACATGCGTGCCATTTTAATAGAGCTGTTTGTCTATGAATAACTATAAAGTTGTAGCTGGTTTTATTATCTAGGGATCTAACGTGAGTTTGTTTGAACTCTATTCCTAGATATTATAGAATTAAATGATGAAATATCAGTAAACTAATGGATCACAAAACGTACTTATAAGTGTCAAGTTTTAGTGCTACTTACAAAATGAAGAGCTTTGGTATGATTACAAAATAATTAAACCCAAAATTATAATTTTATTAAATCATCTTAAAGGCAACTCGCACCGTCGTCGGTCGCACGAAGTTATCACTTTATCGCATGTATGTAGGTACTGGCGCCAACACATCAAGCTACACCAATATGTCAAATTTCTTTGATAGATGTTGAACTTTATGACGTAAGCCTAAAGTTCATGTTCAATTGGGAACATTTGACAGTTTGGGGTAGCTTGGTGTGCTGGCGTCTCTACTTGCACTGACTTTTGCTCATAACTTTATTGCATAAAATTTAAAACGTGCCAATTGCCTAATACGTATTCTGGACTAGTTGATTCACCCATAAAAAAATTAACTTCGTGTGAGTCGCCTATAGTAACGAATATATTACCTACTAGCTTTTGCCCGCGACTTCATACGCGTGGACTTTAGAATCAAGTAGATAATCATTTTTTTTTGATAATAATATATAGCCTATTTTTTTAAGTTAGACCTCTCGGAATACATCATTGAAAACTGCATTCAATTCCATGCAGTGGTTTTTGCGTGATGCGGTAACAAACATACAGACAGACAAAAATTCTAAAAACCGTTGTTTTGGCTTCTGTTGCTCTAATAAAGACCCCCCATACTATTTTTTCTTCAATATCTTTAATGTACAGACATCGGCCTGTTACAATTTTATTATATGTATAGATTTAAAAGTGTCGATTCGCCCGATTCGGGCGAGTAAATTCGTGCTGACCGACTAATAAGCGTCTGAAAGCTGCATAATTCTTGTGACCTATTTTTATGTACCTACTAGCTTTTGCCCGCGGCTTCGCCCGCCTGGAGGTCGAAAATAATCCTACGGGAACGTACTATCGAGATAAAAAGCATCCTATGTGTTATAAACTATCTGTGTGACAACTTTCATTCAAATTCGTTCAGCCGTTTTTGCGTGATTGAGTAACAAACGCGAAAGCTTGTATGTATGGATGTTTGTTACTCTTTCACGCAAAAACGGCTGAACGGATTTGGATGAAATTTGGTACACAGATAGATTATAACCTAGATTAACACAGAGGATACTTTTTATCCCGGTAGTACGTGCACTCGGGATAATTTCCGACTTCCACGCGGGCGAAGCCGCGGGCGGAAGATATTTAAATATATAAAAATAATCGCAATCGTTTGAGGTCGTTTTAGTAGCATAATCAGCATATTTATCATGTTTCCACTTCTGAGACGCAGACCTCTTTTCTGTGAGAGGGAGTGAGCCATACCAGGCACCACGCAGGCCCAGCGCGGGTTGGTATATTATGTCACGTGTCTTTGAATTTTTGGTTCGACGACACGCCGCACAGTGGGCTGGGATTACAAGGTTGGGTCTTAAGAGATCAAATGTATTTTTTTGGTATCTAGGCATAAATTTAAAACGTTTTTATTCTTTGACTTTTTTTTATTTAACGAGTACTTTCGGAGATATAGCCATATCAAATTTGTATGAAGAGTCATGTTATTTTAGTTAAGCAATTTATTCCAATTAAATTGAAATTGAAAATAATGTAGGTATACTAAACGGCCTGAAAACCTCAATACCTACTTAGTTCTTTAAAAAAAAAACAATGTTCGACATTTTCCACCACCATAGGTAGGTATGACGGTATGACAAACAGACGATGAACAAGAAAGTCAACTTGACGATTCAAGCATATTTATGGGTAGTTTAGTGCCAATAAAATTAGTGTGCGGCGAACAAGTTATCTGGCAAAACGATTCACCAAATTCATCTTACTGGTGTCGTCCAATCTTTTTCGAATTTGTGAAAGAAAATAAAATAACGATATTGCGGGAAAAAAGTGCTATTGAGGAAGAGATTGTAAATTTAGTGAAAACAGAAGTTGGAGAAATAAAAATTTCACACTCTTTATTAATGACTATGATAGACGGAAAAGCAACATCAATTTTATGTGATACTTCATCTCAGAGATGCGACATTTGTAAAGCCACTCCAACAGAGATGAATAATTTGCCCTTAATTGCATCAAAACCGACTGATCCAGATCTCTGTAAATACGGATTGTCATCATTGCATACCTGGATACGAATGATGGAATGCATTCTGCATATAGCCTACAGATTAACGATACAGACATGGACAGTAAAGGGAGACAACAAGTGCATCATGGAAAGAAGAAAGAAAGACATACAAGACGCTTTTAAAAATAGAATGGGACTTCTGATTGATGTTGTTAAACAAGGGCACGGCTCCACGAATGACGGAAATACTGCTAGAAGATTTTTTGCAAATCCAAACATGACTGCTGAGATAACTGGTGTTAGTGAAAAATTAATACGGCGATTTGCAATCATTTTAGAGGCAATTTCATCAGGTTACCACATTGACACAGCGAAATTTCACGAATATGCTCAAGTGACCATGCAACTGTATTTGGAATTATATAGCTGGTATTATATGCCTTCAAGTGTTCATAAAGTTCTTATGCATGGTGCAGCTATTATTGAAAGATTTGGTCTAATACCAATTGGACAGCTATCTGGAGAAGCTGCTGAAGCTAGAAATAAAGACTTTCGTAGGTACCGCCAACACCATTCCAGGAAATGCAGTAGAAAAGTAGTCTCCCTTTTCCACTTTTTTATGTAGTGGTCTCCCCTTTAGGCCTACCTAAAGGGGAGACCACTACATAAAAAAAAACGCGCCTAGTTCTTAACCTCTATGGTGGTGTGGAATAGAGAACAAAATTTGAAATTGCGACCAAATCGCAGAAAATCGCAACCCGAGAATAGGCGCTAAAATAGGACAAATATACGTACTATGCATACGTAGAGTCAATTCTTTGAGAAAATTTGAGAATTTCGAGATTTTCACATTTTTTTCTTTTGCTTCATACAAAAATTACTTTGGATATTTATAACTCCGAAAATACTAAGTTATCTGAACGACCCTCATAGAAATAATTACTTATAATCGATAGATAAATCCAACACAATATTTAAAATTTCAGAAAAAGAAACTTTTTTTTTTTAAATGCTAAGTCCTTTACCGGCCCGTTTCAGCCCACTGTGCGCCGGTTTCCTAATGTTTTCCTTCACCGTTTTGAAAGCAGTGGTGATGAAATAATTTTTCACAAAGTAAAGGGCCTGTCTGTGTTTGAACTTCACCTCGTAAGTTGGAGCTCGGGGCCGATACGGGGGGCTCCGGCTGAGGTCGTTTTCGTCATATTTACAATATTTATTTTCCTTCACGTTATTATTCAGTACCTATTATACTACCTGCCAATACATTACAAGGATGATTTTAACGATTTGATGGCAACTCAACTGGCAGCCAATAAAATTTTGTTTATTTCCACCACTTGGGCCCAACCATGGGTTTTTTATGGGTTTTTTACGACACCATAGAATTGATCGTGTTTTTCCAATGGTATCGACATTCGACAGCCCTGTCATTTGTTAAGGCAAGCTGATTTACGAATATCTTCATAACTTTACCTTACACAATAATTTATGGTAGAATAGTTTTATTTTTATCGCAAGTACATATCTAACAACAACCAGCGCTACCACAGTCTGATAGGAGAATACTCACACCTTGTTCCTCTACTTCTAAACTCCAACGTCCAACATGAACTTATGTTGGACGTATCCCTAGGTGCAAACCTAACTGCAAACCAACTGCAAACCAACGCGCTATCGCTTTGCGTCGTGCATTGTACACGGCTGGCCAGGCTTCATCGCATTAATTTAGAGACACGTGTTGGGGGAAGCACGACATGTGTCCCTAGATATGTCGGGAAAAACCTAACTAACCCCCATATTTATAAACGTTGCTTAAAGTTAAGTATTGATTAGCGTCTGTTTAACCATACACTTTTGACGTTTAAATATCTCTTACCTTTAAGCAACGCTTATAAATAAGTGAGTCATTATTTTAGATGTTGCCAGACAGGTCAACAAGATAGATGAACGAAAAGGTCGTAAAACAAGACAACTGGACTCTACTTTCAAACACGTGTCTCCTGTGGATGGACTTTTTAGAAGAATGTCTGAAAGAATCAAGTGTGAACATCCATAGTAGTACTTCTTTGGAGGAAAAGAGCTTTTGGTTCTGTAGTGCGATCTATAGGTAACTATATCTATCTATAAGACATAAGTGTAATACGTTAAGAAATGACAACAACCGCCTCGGAGCAGTCTAATTAAAATCACATCAAGTTTAAACGCAATCTCAGATCAGAATCAACTTAATTCACGTATTCGCATTCCGAAAACACGCCTTAACAGTCACCTGAACCAATAAGCAATTTATGCAAAACATCTCCATGCAATAACCAGTCTCACACCATTATGACAGAGTTTAAAATCGCTTGACGAATGTACAGACTTATGTCGTGATGGATTCGGCAGTAGGCATTCGAGGTAATGCTATGCAATTTGTATGTGATCAATGGGGCTTTGACGTAGATAGCCTGATAGCTCTGAAGTGTTAAACGAATGAATGTCTGGATATTTAGGTATATTATTATGTAGCTAACTTCATGTTTCGATAACGACGGCTGAAACACCCAGCTTTGTACAGTACACCTTTTTTCTTTATGTCCCTCGGCAAACTTCGTGTATCGTTAGTCGTCGAATTTATATCATTTACCCTTTGTACTTGGTGCAGACTGGACGTTCTCAATCAACTTGAAAGTATATATTTATCTTTTATCTTAATGTAATTCATTTTTTTCATGCACTTCATAGCCTGAAACACAGGTTCAACCTAGTTCAGGCAAAAAGCAACTGTGTTTTATTTTAATTGTTAAGTTATTTTGTAAATGTGCTCCTTTTTATAAATAAACGATTATTATTATTATTTATTTAAAACAATGAGAGGAAAGCTCGTTTTTAATCGGAAATGCAATGATTCCCTGACGACTGATGACTTTAAGAAAATAGTTGCACTGTACAATGCTGCCTGTTTCAGCAATCCGGAAAATCTTTTTCAAAATAGGTTAGAATTCAAAACAATGGCAACAAATATTTATTTGATTGTTTTCGCACTTTGCAAAAAGTCACTGCGTGGGTTCGAAGGAAATTTACTTTGTGGAAATTATTTCATCATCACTGCTCTCAAAACGGTGAGAGAAAACATCATGACGAAACCGGCATGTCCTAGAACCAAAAATTCGAGGACATATGACATCCTCCAACCCTCAGTGACACGCAACGTCCCAAGATGCGACATTGAATCGTGTGTGTTTTGGCCTTATACTACTTATCGTACATTGATACATTTTTAACCAGTGCGCAAACTGTAACCATAAATTCAGCATATCATTCTAGATCCGCTAGCATATAAATTTTCGTCGGTAATACAAAAACAAATCAGCTGTTCCATACATTTTCACCGCGTAGGTATTGCATTTTTCTATGAAACAGTAGATTTTTTTTTGTAGCGGAGACAGACAACGGAACTCTTCAAGAAATGACAGCAAACAAACCGCGATTGCTGCTATCGCATAAATATGCATTGTTTTGACCCCAAGGATGATGAAATTTCGAATTGTATTGAATTTTGAATTTCGAATTTCGAACTTTAAAAAAAACACAAATAAACCGACTTCCAAAAAAACACTAGAAAGTGAAAAATAACTGTATTTCGGAAGGCGATGACCATTTTTTTTAATACATATCCAAAGTCACCGACTTCCGAAGTTAAAGTTATTTTTCACTTTGTAGTGTTTTTTCAGAAGCCTGTTGTATTAAAAAAAATAAAAAATAATAAACAATATCGTAGGTCATTAAACTCCACTCAAGGAGAAACTCTAAAGAAAAATAATTCACCAATATCAATACTGGCTCACTTATCGAGGAAATGCCTGAGTTGTTTACACTGGATATGTTTATTTGGAACAGACGGGGGAATTAATGAAATAACATTAGTTTGTATCAAACTAACTATGTACAAGTAGGTACTTTAGACTAGACCAACAAAGCTGCAATTTTACTTTTACATTACGATATTCAGCTCAGTAATAGATATTATTACAAATAGCCTAATCCGTCATTATAAAAATATGTAGGTAGTTACTTATTACTTTTTTTTTTTTTTTTGCGTGGGAAATCATCAAATAACTTCTCCCGCTCTGGGTGGAGCGGGAGGGCGTGTCAGACTTTTACTGACTAAAACCCACCCGTGTTCCCTCAGTTGCCTGTGTGCCAGGGGCTGCGGTATCTCTTTCGAACAACCCGCACCCCGGCAGGCATCGGCCCTTGCGGACCCCACCCTTTGGTGCTGACATCTCTTTGAGGCGCGCGTGGAACACAACGCGCCGTCGACCCGGGCTTGGTCCTTACCGGACAGCGAGCTACCCATTACTCGCCGTCCGCAAGCCCGCGCCTACGGTGGCCGGGAATCAGCCTGGGATTCCCGACGCCCAGGGCTTCTCCCGCGGCGACTACGGCCGTGAGGGCGCATATACTGCCTCTCCCTCACGTGCGCCGCCTCCCTCTTCGCGAGCATTACTGCTTCGCAGAAGGAGGTGACGGCTAACCATTCACTCTCGCTCCGTACCATGTCCATAACTGTCATTTGTAGCTTGATTCGAACATTGACAGTTGTTAGAGGAAGACAAGCCCTAAAGTCTGACCACCAAAAGGGTATCGTATTATCCAGTAACTGGGTTGTAGAGGTCAGATAGGCAGTCGCTTCATGTGAAATACTGGTATTCAGCTGCATTCGGTTGGACTGAAAGCCGACCCCAAAAATTGGAAGAGGTTAGTCGTATATTTTAACCTCTTGGTGAAACTGACTGTCGGAATTTCAGGATACCAGGATACCGGCAGATACTATTCGTTTTAAAAATCAAAGCACCAAGTTCGGTCCCTTTTTACACGCTTTATATTAGCTTCATTTGTATGTCAGTATGTAACTCTCCGTGGGTAATTTGCGCGCCTGCGGCCTTCCTTGGTTCTGGTAGCCGTTTCTCAGGCTCCCTCTCCGAAATCGAACTCTGATTCCCCGTATTTATAATATTTATAAATAATTATTTTATTCTCACTAATAAATACACGCTTTATTAGCTCGGGTTGTATGTATGTATGTATGTAACGGAATCTTTGAGCGCGATTTTGACCCACTTTAAACGGTCAGATTTCATTGAAACTTTGTAAACTTGTCGAGGACCGATGACAATTTACTAATTTAAAAAAAAATGGGAAAAAAACACGTTTTGTAGTTAGCAGAACTAAAAAATAGAAAATAAATAATAAGTAGTTTAAAAAACTAAAAAACACGCTTTAAAAACCAAACTAAAAAAGGAGAAAATAATTTAATTCAATTAAAAAGCGTGGGGTGCTTGACATTAATTGATTATATTTTTAATTGAATTAAAATATTTTCTCCTTTTTTAGTTTGGTTTTTAAAGCGTGTCTTTTTACTCGGATTCTTCCCAGCTAAAGCACTAGGAAGTGGTGAAGGGCAGGCGTTTTGGGAGACTATCTGATGTAATTTTGATGTTCGAAAATTCCTGACTTTCAGCCTTATGATTTTGATGTTTGATGATTGGAAACCGTACGAACAGATTTTTTTATTTTATTAATGACGCTATGAGCAAAATTGAATTGACTACAACATACCGACGCAATCCATCAAAATAACACAAAAATATAGAGCTGACGTTTGAACCAATAATCATATAGAAGCATAGTATTAAAATAATGTTGTATCAAGGTTGCAGCACTATGGTACATTGTTAAAACAAGTTTTCAGAAGGTTTTTTCACTCACCTACGATTTCCATAAAAAAATTGTTACAGCTACAGATAGGTCAGAATTCAAAGTGTATCATAGTGCATGACAGATGTGCATATTGCAAGCTGGGCCCCCGACGCGCACGCCTTTACCATGGATTCAGTAGGTACATCATTCCGAACCGTTGAAAGTTTTCGCCGCTTTAAAAAAAATCTGTTCCATACACTTTGATCGCGTAGGCACTTTTGTACGAAACTAGGATCGTGTGCTAAATTCATGGTTTCAGTTTGGGCTTCGATTTGCTATGCCATCCTGTATGTAACTTGCAAACCGAAGAGCGCTAATTCAAAAGGGGATATTATACTCGTTACTAAACATCTGATAGTAGATTTACCCTATTACTAATGCGCGGGATTGCGGACGGCGAGTAATGGGTAGCTCGCTGTCCAGTAAGGACCAAGCCCGGGTCGACGCCGCTTTGTGTTCCACGCGCGCCTCAAAGAGATGTCAGCACCAACTGGTGGGGTCCGCAAGGGCCGATGCCTGCCAGGGGTGCGGGTTGTTCAAAAGAGATACCATGGCCCCTGACACACAGGCAACTGAAGGAACACGGGTGGGTTTTAGTTAGTAAAAGTCTGACACGCCCTTTCGCTCCACCCAGAGCGGGAAAAGTTATTTTATGACGTCGCACCCTCAAAAAAAAAACCCTATTACTAACGAACACAGAATAAAGTTATTCCAATTTTAAACCTGTGAAAATGTAGGGTTATTCCATTGTTATTCCTGCACCCTAATTGCGTAACACGCGATTAATCATAATCGGTTTCATTTTGATAGTTCAACAATATTTACTGCGTTATTTACGTTGATGAGCAGACACATTTTTCGAACATATGAAGCAATGGTTTAGCCATCGGTTTCAAAACGAAACAAATTATGATGAATCGTGAGTTACGCAATTAGGGTGCTGGCATATCTTTATTCCGTGTTTATTAGTAAGAACGGATAGTACATATTTGGATAAATGAAATACAAACAACTGTAACATTAATCGGATTCTGTATGGAATTGAACTACTGTAACTATATTTCATGAATTTGTTTTAGTAACCTTTTTATTATGTTTCAACTTTATGTGTTGCGTATTTCAAATAAAAATGTAGGGCACAGAGTGTAAAGTTAATAGTTACTGTTCAATGGAAAATGTTAGAAGTATGAAGCTTTTAGAGTCAGGGGGCCGATTCTACTAACAAATTTGTTAAAAAAACGCAATAGAACCGCAACCGAATCACCACTTTTAAGCGTTTTCGCATTCTACTAAAATGAACAACGGTCCAGCTGCGACACAGCTGCGGTTACGTTTTAGTTACGCCAACGATCGATTGAAACAATGTCAAAACCTATTCTACTAACAAAATCGAACATGAGCGTGACGTTTACTATAGGACAAAGTTAATGATAAAATTATGATTATTATGTCTTTTAATTATAGAAAATACTTTTAGTGCCACATATTCGTGTTTAGTAACATTTTTAGATTCAACTTTTTTCTTTTTGGTATTAATAAAACATATTATTTTGGCATGTTGGTAACGCGGGTTACCCGCTGTGTTCCCGCTACAGTTCAGTTGCAATTCGTTTTAAGTTTAGTTTCCATTTTGCTTATAAAATAGTAGAATGACTTTTTATGTAACTATCGAACGGCGATCGAAATCGAACTGTTGTGGAAACACAGTTTAACGTGTAACGTTGCAAATTAGTAGAATCGGCCCCCAGATCATGACGTATCGCGTATGTTTTGATGTCGTAAGTGTTGATACGGATAAAAAGGTCACATACCTCTATATTTTTTAACCCAGAAATAATTAATAATAGTTTAAAAAACTAAAAAACACGCTTTAAAAACCAAACTAAAAAAGGAGAAAATAATTTAATTCAATTAAAAAGCGTGGGGTGCTTTTTCAGGCATTTTTATAATCACTTAATGTCAAGTAGGTATTATAATAATAATAATATTCTTTATTATTCTCTCATAATTCCATTTTATTTAATAATCACACATTATTAGTAGGATTAAGTAGGATTTTAAAATTGGAACGTTTAAGTCGTCTATTACATGGGACTGGGGGTTGAGCCTATTGCCATCCAGGCATAAATCCAGACTCCGGGCTGCTACTGATAAATTCCAGATAAAAAAACCCAATAACACTTTGCCCGACCTGGGGATGGAAGCCAGGACCTCATGCTCAGCAGTAGCGCTTGCGACAACTCACACCACACGAGCCACTCAAATTAGAACTGGTATATATTATGTTTCAGACACAGTTCTGTCTACTCCTCCAACGAATGCAGGAAAAAATGGCGTTAATCCGGTAGCTTCTTTCTGATAAAAACATGTGATCTAATTTCAGCGAACGTTTTTACGTTTGAATGGTGGATCGAACAAGTTACAGGCAACAGCGGGTGTTCCTTTACCCGATTGCGTCAGTAGGAGGGTTATCTTGTAATCGGTCCCAGTATGATTCAATTTATTATCTTTTTCTAGTTTTCTTTTCAAAGACAAATAATGCCTATTTTTAGGCCCATATTACAGAACCTCTTCCAAGACTCGAGCATCCAAACTAATATTGTAAATTCGAAAGTAACTCTGTATCTTATCTTTTCACGTCTAAACTATGGAGCGGATTTCGATAAAATTTGGCAACAAGATAGATGGCGCCCTAGAGAAGGGTATACGCTACTTTTTGTCCTGGTAGCACGATCCCGTGGGATAATTCTCGCGAGCGAAGCCGCATGCAGAAGCTAGTTACTAGTTTTAAGCCATTTTACTGGTTGAAACTAGTTTGAAGTAATGCTTGAGTATAGAAATATGAGCCTTGAGACTCTTTTAAACCGAATACATTTTTGAATTTTGCAACTACCAAAGAAGTAAGTAGAAAATGTACCTGGTCTATAAGACAAACGGAGTAGTATATAATTTTAATATTGTCTATTCAAGAGAATTTATATAGAGGCCGTGACAGATAGTCTATAATTTATAAAGGCTAAGATGGTGAAGAATCGAGCTAGAGCTCGAGGAATAATTTATTACTGCTAAATAAGGCATATTGCGAGATTATAACCTTTTGCTAAGAAAAGGTCACATCTCCAATAGCCGTGGGTGGACATTATAAGGTATTTTGGTGTTGGTTGAATTGACCGTAAACAAAGCAAACGAAAGGTTTTTTTTTGTTTGTAATAAACATGATGCAGAGAAAGAACACATATACAAAACAGAACAAGTTGGGGGAAAATATGGGTCACATCCGCGCAAGACGGCCATTGCTCAGCATAATGCTGTAAAATAAAAATAACCCAGCCCAGGTTGCCCCAGGGCTAATAAATTACGCGCGAAATATTAAAATGTAAAATTTAAATGCATTTGACACTAATCGATTAAATAAAAATGTTGTGTTTTTTTGTGGTTTAATAGCATTTTAGAATCTATTTTAGGGCCTATTTAAAAATGGGTGTAACACCCTATTAATTAATAAATAATTAATTAATCACGTAAGGCGTTAATAGGGGGGAGGGCGTCGAGTCGAATCTCACCCAATCTCACGTGGGGGAGAGGGGGTGTCGGCAAATATCGCGTAATTTATATTTTTTTTCGCAAAGAATCAATGTAATATTACGAAAAAACCGAGTAAATTATGTAAAACAAGTTTTTCCGCCAATATGGCTAAATCCTACAAAATAAGATTTATCGTGGTTATAGGGACGCCACAAAGTAGCACAGTAGCTCCTCGATGATTAAACCGCCACCGGTCAGCCAAGCCAGCCAAATGCAACGCATAAATCCAACGCAAATAAGCTCATACTAACGTTTTTACACTAAAAAGCACGTATTTGAAATATCTCACGTGAGATTATGGGGAGGGTCGAGCCAAATCTCACGACATCTCACCAGAGCGGGGGTGGGGGTCGCAAAATCGCCAAAATTGTCTCACGTAATGGACGCCCCCTTAAATCGCGGCGGAATCTTTTCGCGTACTCTGGATCTTCAACGCAATGCTTAGCGCTCAGAGTTCAAAATCGAACAGTGTGTATTTTCTACGCGTTGAGATGCCCTCTGTTCGATTTTCAACTCTCGGCGCTGAGATACGGGCAAAAAATTGATGATGAGGAAGAGCGGTAAAGAAACAGAAATTAATTCTGAAAATCGCTCGTGTCTTATTACTTACGCCTGTGACGTATTCATACATACTCAAGTACAAGGTTGGCTCTATTTTGAGAAGATATTGGTACAGTCGTGTTCATATTTTTATTACCATAAAATTGAATGTCTTGCCAAAACGATGCTTGTTTTTACTATGTAAAATAGTTTTTTTTTCTGTACGCCTTGCCTTAGTCGTTCGGGTATTGTTTCACCCAATAACTGGGTTGTGGCGGTCAGATAAGCAATCGCTCTAAGTAAAATACTGGTATTCAATTGCATCCGGTTAGACTGGAAGCTGACCCCAATATAGTTGGGAAAAGGCTAGGCAGATTGAAAACTTGTACTTAGATATTAATTTTGTTGACTGGTATTATATTTGTTGTCTGAGGTTGTTATTTTACAAACGAACGCACAGACGCAAGCACATCAAGCGACCCCAATCTGTCAAAATTCATTGATAGGTTTTCAACTTTACCACATAAGGATATGGTTCATGTTCAATTGGAAAAAATTGACAGTATAAAGTAACATTTAACTGCCTCATTGGTCTAGAGCGCAACTGCTGAGCATGCGATGGGTTCGATTCCAATGTCGGGCAGTGTTATTGGAATTTCTCGGTAATTTCTCGGAGTTTGGATCTGTGCCCGGTTGGTGGCACTAGGCTCGCCCCTTATTGCATAGGACTTAAACAGAACTGACGAAATGTGAGTGTACTATAGCTGCGTCTTGCATCTCTGTCTAGTTCTTTGGGGAAAACACGCGTGATGTTATGTTAAGTGTATTGGGTTTCTCGTGCAATATCTTTAATTGATCTGAACTTAATGATTAATTAGGTATTAGAGATGGGCCGACTATGACTTTGGCCGACTAGCCGACTAGTCGGCTGCAGAATGGCTGACTAGTCGGCCAAGCCGATCATTGTTTTCGGTTGATTTCTGAGACCCAATTCTGTATGGTTATAATGATTCCCTGCGGAATCTTACTACGTTCAAACTACGTCAATATCGTGTTTTTTTGGAAACCAAAGTAACGGTAAGGAATTGAAATATCATATTCTGTATGCTCCAAGACAATTTGTCGATATTATTAATACGATATTAGCAGATGTCGTGTGTGATTGACGTGGTTTCTATTAAGGAATCGTTAAGTGGTCATTGTGAATTCAAGCCATGGTGATATCTGTAATGTTCGTGACTACGCTTTCGGCTCGTAGGTGCCGGAGCCCGGCGACCAGGCGGAATTTATTGTCAGGACATGTTTTTATTAACATTGTTTACGTGCGAGCCAGCGCGGCGTTTCTTCCTATGCCAATTTCCTATCCTATTCTAGATAGCACTGAAAGTACACTGTAAAACTGATTCTATAATAAAATTAATAACCGTAAAGATTTCTATCACCGTCTTTATTTTTTTTTAAGCATATTAATAGGAGTAAAAATGGGGCGAAAACCGCCGACTAGTCGCCGACTAATCGCCGACTACAAATATGGCAGACTAGTCGGCTTTTCCGACTAGTCGGTACATCACTATTGATAATTGCTGCTCGTGTATTCATTAATAGGGTCTTAACTGTACCCTAATTGCGTAACATACCATCAATGACAATCTGAAACATTTTGAAGGATATTGCTAATTTATTGCTTTATATGTTCGAAAAATTTGTCTGCTCAGCAACGTAAATAACGCAATGAATATTGTTGAACTGTCAAAATGAAAGCCATTCCAACTGTTTGTGTTTTACGGAATTACTCTGCTGTAGTAAGAGAACTTGTGTCGGCAATAAACACAGATAAGTATGAGTCGGTAGTTGATAATAATATTTAAATATTCACATAATGTTACATCAAACCGAAACCTTGTAAGGTAACACAAAAAACCCAAGCTAATATTCATTCATTCAAATAAATTCTTAACTCCACGAAGAATGTACTTGTTAATCTAAAATATCCGTAGCGATCCGTAATTCCGTACCTTGAACAAAAGTAAATATTTAGGAAGTTGCTCACCTTTTTACGTATTCAACGGGAATTTCACACTGGATTTTAAAATAGGTTAAAATCCCCTATTTTAGTGAGTGCGCGGCGCGGGCGCAGGTTGCCGTGTTTCCATAAAAAAAGAAAATGAACATTGTGACGTCATGGTCTGAGAAAATGTGAGAATTCTAATGATTGATCTTTTGAAGTTGTGTGTTGTATTGTTTTCCAAAATGCTGCAATATGTGTTGGACCCTATTTTGATGCAACCGGTTAATTTGAGCCATGTGTATTGTAAGGTAAGATAGAAAATGTTTTTAAAATATTTTTGTCTTAATCTACAAGATTCAGTGGCTTATTAGTTAATTCGCACGAATTTACTCACGCGAAACGGGCGAATCGATACTTTAAGGCGGTGATTTCTTGAAAACGCTCAAAAAGGTGGTTTTTTAAACCAGTGTATCTCATTAACCATCAATAATTTTGAAAACAAAACATATAATTATGATATTTTCAAGTCTTTTTTGCATAGAGTGATGGAACTCAAAACATAATTAAACGTATTTTAATGCATCGTCACCTCTTAATTATCTTTAAAACCAGTTTAATTTGTAATTTTATGATTTTCCTTCTACTGTTATTACACGCGTTGTCTACATCTCTGTTATCTTCTCTCCTATCGCAGGTGTGCTGGAAGAGATTTCTGTAAAAATAAGCATTACCTATGTACGTATTTTTCTGTTCCTTTCTTCTTGTCTGTTTATATGTGTGTGCATAAATGGTTAAATAAATAAATATAATTATAATTAAAAATATACCATAAAATTCTAAATGCTAAACTGCATCCAGTGATGGATTATTTATTATAACATAATTATAGTTACTATCTAATTTTATGCGATTTTATTTGCATTTTACGACAATGCCTGCTCATTTATTATTCGAATTTATTACAACAGATTTTAAACCGTATTGGATTGCAATAAGAACTATTATAGCTCATAACGACAATATTTAAAGTTACCAGGGCCTTCAAAAAATATATTATGTCCTGTGGCGATTCGCAGGAAGCTAATTCATTTATGGGCGAATCACTAAGTCCAGAAATACGTAGGTATAAGGCAATTGGCACGTTTTGAATGTTATGCAATACAGTTGAGAAAAACAAACGAATCAATCAATCATCAATTAAAAGTAATATTAATAGTATGTACATTTCTATACTTATTGAAAAAAAAATAGTTTAAAAAACTAAAAAATACGCTTTAAAAACCAAACTAAAAAGGAGAAAATAATTTAATTCAATTAAAAAGCGTGGGGTGCTTTTGGAGGTATTTTTTTATAATCAATTAATGTCAAGCACCCCACGCTTTTTAATTGAATTAAATTATTTTCTCCTTTTTAGTTTGTTTTTTAAAGCGTACTTTTTAGTTTTTTAAACTATTATTTATTTTCTATTTTTTAGTTCTGCTAACTACAAAACGTGTTTTTTTTTCTCATTTTTTTTTTTAAATTATTAAATTGTCATCGGTCCTCGACAAGTTTACAAAGTTTCAATGAAATCTGACCGTTTAAAGTGGGTCAAAATCGCGCTCAAAGGAGTCGGTTACATACTGACATACAAGTGAAGCTAATATAAAGCGTATAATAAAGCGTATAAAAACAGAGGGAAAATAATAACATGGCATCAACAACATCGTCCGCATCGCTGTCAATGGAAAAAGTGCCCAAAAGGCTGGCAAAATTGCCACGCTGAAAATAAATAGGATAAAATCGAACTAATAGTACCTACCTATTACTTAATTGCATAAAAAACAAAAATGTGCCCAGTTACCTATACGTATTTCTGGAGTTGTCGATTTCCCCATAAATTAATTAAGTGCGCCCGAATCGCCTACAGAAAAATATTTATTACCTATTTTATCGTGTCCATTCGCCCGTTTCGAGCGAGTCTATTCGTGCGATTCAAGGAATAGCTAAGCCGATTCAGTGCATTTTTTTTGGTTTTTTACCACACTAATCTGATTAGTCTTTAAAAGTATACTAGTTGTTGACGAGTACCTACTGTTAGTCAAACTACCTACCTTATTTATAAACGTTGCTTAAAGTTAAGTAATGAATAGCGACTGTTTAATCTCATTTCACGGGTTAACTTTGCGCATCCACCTAAATAATCCTAGTCCTAGTATCTGATATTATAAATGTGAAAGTTTGTATGTTTAGATAATTATAGTACCTATAGATGTTTGGATGTTTGTTACTCAATCATGCGGAAACGGCCGAACGGATTTGGATGAAATTTGGCACACAGGTAAATTATTATCTGGATTAATATATAGGATACTTTTTCCGACCTCCACGCAAGTCAAGCAAAGTCGCTGGCGAAAGCTAGTAGTTACATAACTTCTTAAAAGGACTGAAGTTTTACTAAAATATTTACTCTTCTAACATTCTCATTAAATTGACGGCGTAGTTAGCGCAGTGGTTAAGCGATTGACTGCTGTGCTGCGTATCGCGGGTTCGATTCCCGCACGGAACAAATATTTGTATGACCTACAAGTAGTTGTTCCGGGTCTGGCTGTTTGTGTAAGTATGCGAGTTTAAATGTTTGTAAACGCACCCACAATCCAGGAGAAATTCCTAGTGTGGGGCAACGTTTAAAAAAAAAGCAAAATCTTTTACAAAAAGTCATCCTAATTGAACCATAAATATTTAAAATGAGGACCAATATCGTTAGGCTTACAATGTTAAATCCTTAACAAACAAAAAAAAGCATTAATAATGTTTTCATTGTACTTTTCCGGTCGTATCCCTATTATCAGAGATTGGCAAATATATTTTTTTTCATTTTCACCGTTTTCTCTGTAAAGTTATAATTTTTAGGGTTCCTTACCTAAACGGTGGCTACGGGACTTTATTACTAAGCCTTTGCTGTCCGTCCGTCCATCTGTCTGTCTGTGGGATGTATCTCATGAACCGTAATAGGTACCTACGTACAAAATCAAAATCAAAAGTAATTTATCCAAACAAGGCTGAGAGTCAGGTCTTTTTGAACGTCAAAATTACTTAAGACAGTCCCCCCAAAACGCCCACCCTTCACCACTTCCTAGTGCTTTAACTGGGAAGAAGAAGTAGCGCAACAAACTCCCCATTAGCACAGCTGTCTGAGTTGATTCTATACAATAGTAGGTAATTAAAAGTATTACCTAACTAGTTGAAAATTTTCACAGAGTATGTAGACAACATGTAACATAATTAACGCAAGACGTCATACACCCCAAGTAGAGTATTAAGTTAAAAGCATAAATAATACAAAGACCAAAACTTTTTTTTTTAAGCTAACTGTTATTATTAACAAAAACGTGTTGACCCTAGCATTACTTAATGCATTTATAATTGAGTCTTACTGCCTTGAAGTAAGATTGAATTTTCTTAGGCTCAATCGGCAATAGGTATAGCAAAATACGTAATTTTTGAAAAAAATACCTATATTAAAAGTTACTGAAATCGATTCAGTAGTCAATTATGAACAAACTTCTTTCAGGTCTTGCGTCTATTCTGTTACACCTTGTTTAACTATTTCCATTGCCACTATAACAACAAATAATAAAAATAAAAAGTTGAAACTAAAGGGACCCAACATAGGTACATGTTTTTTATCTTATATATTGTGTGAGGGGATACAATAAACGTGTTTTTTTTAAATGTAGTGTTAAATATTGTACGGTGGTACGGAACACTTTATGTGCGAGTCCGACTCGCACTTGGGCCTGTTTTTAATGATGTAAAATATTTGGTAGATTAGGTACCTAATGTTTATTTTGAACCTTTTTGTATACGAAAATGGCTGATAAAGCTGTACCTATTCTAAAATACCTTGATAATCCATAATGAATGCCTTCTTAACGAATGAATGCTTTCTTGTGTAGAAACCAATGTTTATTCGAGCAGTTGAATTAAGGCTCGAGCAGACAGGCGCGATTCAACAGTGCGACCCGATCCTGGTAGAACAAGTTCGATGAAGTTTTCATATAAATTGCCTGCCTATTACCGCCTATGATGATGTTAAAAGGATGCTCACCCATTCAGAAATTAACCGCAGCAACTGTAGCATTACCTCACATACCGTTGCATCCTGTTATTTAGCATACTCTCTTACCAATATCAAATACAATTTGTAAACATAGTTTACATAGAATAGATCCCGATGCTTATTCTACGCGATACATCATTCGAATTGTTTACATTTATTTGATTTATGGTATACTCCGGCTTTGGTTGCCGTTAACCCGACCGATTCGTTACACACGTCAGAAATGTTTTTATCTTATATTATAATAAAATAATAAGATGCATTCCTCACAGTTTTGTTGCTCGCAAATGAACCTTGTACGCCAAGCAATCCTAAATCGTCATCTGGCCGGTTTTCAGTCTAACCAGATGCTCCTACTGCGAAGATCACCCTGAGGACACGGTGGAGCATACGGTGGAGGTCTGCCCGGCTTGGGCGGAGCACCGCCGTATGCTTGTGGAGGCGATCGGCGGCGGCGATCTCTCGCATCCGGCCCTAGTCCAGGCCATGGTTCGGAGCGAGAGTGCATGGGTAGCCGTCACCTCCTTCTGCGAAGCAGTAATGCTCGCGAAGAGGGAGGCAGGGAGAGGCAGTATTTGCGCCCCCATGTCCCTAGTCGCCGCAGAAGACGCCCTGGGCGGTGCGTATCCCAGGCTGATTCCCGGCCACCGTAGTAGGCGCGAGCTTGCGGATGGCGAGTATTGGGTAGCTCGCTGTCCGGTAAGGACCAAGCCCGGGTCGACGGCGCGTTGTGTTCCACGCGCGCCTCAAAGAGATGTTACTACCAACTGGTGGGGTCCGCAAGGGCTGATGCCTGCCAGGGGTGCGGGTTGTTCGAAATAGATACCGTGGCCCCTGGCAAACACAGGCAACTGAAGGAACATGGATGGGGTTTAGTCAGTAAAAGTCTAACACGCCCTCCCACTCCACGCAGAGCGGGAAAAGTTATTTGATGATTTCACACCCAAAAAAAACTAGAACCAGATGCACCTGAATACCAGTATTTTACTTGGAGCGACTGCCTATCTGACCTCCACAACCCAGTTACTGGGTAAAACGAGAGATACTTCTTGGTAAGACGGGTAGACAGACTTTTGGGCTTCTGACTATCCATAATGACAGTCAGCAATCTACAAAATAAATGACAGCCGGGATCAACGGTCCAACGTACTTAACATCATTAAAATCCATGCAAAAAATAGTATTTTTTATAACGAGGGACTAAACGAAGCCATAATATACCAGAGGTGGTTTGACTCCCGAGCGTGCGAGGGAGTCAATGAAACCGAGGGTATATTAAGTTGGCGTTTAGTCTCGAGGTGCAAACTGTACTTTTCACTTTGAGTGCTAGAAAAATAGTCAATTTAGTACAAAAACATGTACTTACCTAGTAAATATTACTTAATAAAATAAAAATCACAATATCTATTAGGTATGTCTTTTGCTCTTTGCTCGACTTCAAACTCTTCACCAAGGAACTTAATATACCACAACTGTCACTGGACATTCTTAATAAATTTATTTAAAGCCGAACAAATTTACACTCGACAAAAATTCTGAATTTTCGCGGTCAGGTTTTTCTTCTAAACCAGTCACAGATTAACAATTTAAAACACATGGCGCCACCTTGGCAAAAACCATGGAACTAAAACTCTCAACATTTTCGCAATGAAGATGGTCGACACTCCACAGATAATAGTATATTTACTGGCTGTTTGAGTTTGTCTATGTCACATGAAGGAAATTAAAAAAACGAATTACTTTTTACTCCCTAGGGACTATAGTGGTCACTTTAGTCCCGCTTCGTAGGGCTATATTGGTGTATTTTTAGAGCATGAGAAGTGAAAAAGTTGTTTATTCATACTAGGCAGACAATCAGCACTTTTTGAACATGAAAATAACATAAGACTGTCCCCCAAACCGCCCGCGCCGTGCTTTAGCTGGGACGAAGAAGTGGCGCAACAAACTGCCCAGCAGAATTGGTAATAGCTTTCCTTGTTTTCCCCAGCTTTAATACAGTAGCCGAGTAGAAATACCTTGTTTTTTAAAACAAGGTTTTTCTTTAGACGCTTAGAAACTTCGAGCCAGTTTTTGAAATAAGAACGTAACAAAAATCGAAATACAATTTTATTCCTTTTACAAAACTGACGAAGGGTTTAACTTTTTTTTTTTTTTCTGTCTGTGCGTGGCATAGATATTAGAAAGAAGTTATCTTGCTTTTGCAGTTTTTTTTATATTTCTATAGGATTTCTCAATGTGTCAAGAACGGAGTTCCGCGGAGGTACACGGAGCGCCGCTGCATCCGACTTATGAAAAATATGGCCAGGAAAGGTTCTGAAATAACTTAATTAGCTAGTCATTTCTAGCTGGCCAGATACAAATTAACATTCTCGCTGTTATATCTAGGTCAAGGCTTGCTCAACCTTAGGAAACAGTGAAGTATTTTTATAGATAACTTGCCCGCGGCTCCGCCCGCGGGGATGTCGCGTAAAAAGGTAGCCTATGTCCTTCTCCATAGCCCAGGCTATAAATCTGCCAAATTTCATGACGATCGGTTCAGCGGTGAAAGCGTAACAGACTGGCAGAGTTACTTTCTCATTTATAATATTAAGTAGGGATTTAAACTATGAGTAGATAAGTTAAATGTTTGTACTTTTGTAGCTAGGTATCTACCATAACGTTACAAAAGTTTTATTTAGGTACAAGATGGCCCGCCGACTAACACGGAATCAAAATAATGGCCCACTTTCAAAATTGGTTGAGCAGCCTCGATCTTGACACATTTCGATTTCCGCAAATTGCATCACAACTTGAAACTTATTGGCGTTACAAAGTTGTTTCTGTTTGTAAGTACTTAGTCCTAGACAAACGTGCTTTGTAAACGGCAAATGGTTACATAAACTTTAGGCCCCAACGCTTTGGAAACGCTGAGCAGGGGGGTCAAATCCATGGCACGCATCAGAAAATTGTTGCCACGGTAACTGCAGAGCTATTGCCCTCGTCTTCGTCTGCGATCCAGGATGAAAAGTAGCTTATTTCCTGACCTAGGTTATGGTCTATCTGTCTGCCAAATCCGTTCAGCCGTTTTAGCGTGACGATCAAACAAACTTACTGTAACATTTATAACACCTATTAGTCTGGACCTACACCTATTAGTTAGGATCTGTAATAGAGATCACATTTATTGCATTATTTCAACGTATATAATTCTTTGAATTTCTATGCTATGATAAATTCTAATGCGAGAGTATTTTAATGTAAGCAACTTAATACGTGGCATACGTCATAGCAATTTAAATAAAAGTTTTATATGACTCGACAATGTAAAAGGTTCGGTAACCCTGCGCTAGAGTAACGCCAGGGTTAACCCTAGCGTGGGTGGCTAATCTAGGTGAACACTAGAGGTGCGTCTGCAAACATTTGCAATTTGTATCCAAGCCGGGATTGTAAACGTTACGACGGGATACTGTTGCACTTGTGTTAACTACGTGTTTTTTATAGGTTGGTAGAAAAGGTTGAACTTAGTGCAATTGAAGATGTTACAAGTACTGTGTTCTGCTGAGGAGTTTGTTGCGCCACTTCTTCCCAGCTAAAGCACTACGAAGTGGTGATGGGCGTGCGTTTTTGGAAGACTGTCACATGTAATTTTGACGTTCACAAAGTGCTGGCTCTCAGCCTAGTTTGAATAAAAAATGGCTTTTGTTATTGAATAGTTTAGATACGAGTAATAGTAGGTTAAATTTTGGCTCCCTACTCATCCCACCCGCACTTTTTGCACGTATTCGCTTAGCGTGCTTAGTGGTTTTTTTTTTTTCGTTTTGATCCTAAGGGCTCCTAAGGGTCGGTGTTGTAAAATAGCCTATACATTTTCTGAAGAATTAGGCTGTCAAATACAGTTTTTTTTAATTCCACTGGTATTTTCAGAGGTCGCGCGTTCAAGCAAACAAAAAAAAAACAAACTAACTTCCGTAGTAGTACCTACAAGTTACCTCTAGTGTTACTATTGATTCTCACGTTTTCGAGTTGATGATTTTTTTATTATTATTTTAAAACAAAACCTTTATTTTTTTACTTTTACTATATGCTTCGTACGTACTCCTTATGGCAAGTTGTTCTGCCGCGGGAAAAATCCATTAAACTGGGTGTATATGTAAAATGAAAGAATTCCCAAAATAAGCTTAATTGAATCAATGCGTTGACTTAAGGTAGAGTACCTGAAGTTTTAAACTAACTTTCTAAAAAACAGTATACATATTACAATTTTACAATCGCTATTTGTACTGGATTGTCACAGATGTTGGACACAGATTTGTCTGTGTCCAACATTGTTATTCTTCAACTGATCAACCGATTTTGATGCGGGTTGCACCACCATTTAGAAAGAATAAAGAAAGAAAATACGTTTATTTGCGGTAAACATGACGCAAAAAAGAACAGGAACACAAAAAAGAAAAGCAAAAGGTTGGGGGAAACTTGCGTCACATCTACGCAAAACGGCTATCACTCAGCATTATGCTGCGGCCCTATGCAAGACAGAGCCCCAGCGATGGTTTTCAGTATTAAGTATTTAGAGATTTTATTCCGGAACGTATAAGCGCACCTAGAATAGGTGCCATTAATATTAATTGAACTTATAAGTAGTAAAGATAATGTCAAGTCGTAACAGAGCGAAGCAGGTGGCGTCGCTAGTGAATAACAAATAAGTACATGTCACCTGAAAACTTCCTGTAGCTTTCTACATTCAGTCACTAAACATTAGCAGAAGGCTGAGTCAGGAGATTGGCTGCAGAGGGCGCTAATACCGCACGTGTGAGCGCGGCGCATCCGAGTCATTTGCTGGTACCGATAGCACGAACAGACAGCCAAAGAATTCTTAGTTATTGAATACTTTTGAATATTTGGCCTACAATTTATGGAAAAGTTTAAGTACAGTCATTGTTATGATACCTATACCTAATATCAAATTCTTTTTCTCTAATGATTTTCATATCAATAAGTAGGTAGCATTTTTCCGCGGCTTCGGTCACCACCAGTTCACTTTCACACACAGATGAAAAGTAGCTTATCCACTTTCGCCCCTATTAAGTATGCGCGAAATAAGACTACACCAAGATTTTTTTTCGATTAATTATTCTAATGTCTGGTATTACCGGTTTTTTTTTTGGTTTGACGTTTTCTAGAATTGAAACCTAGCTAGATCGATTTATCCCCCCGAAATCCCCTGCATACGAAATTTCATGAAAATCGTTGGAGCCGTTTCCGAGATTCAGATTATATATTTATATATATGTACAAGAATTTCTCGTTTAAAGGTATTAGAATTTCGATTATATAATAATATGATAGTCATTGAATTGTATGTGTTCATTCTATGAGACATATTCAGGGCATAAAAGATTTCGGTTTCGGTAGGATATCAAGACAATTCAGTAGGACGTAACGTGTAGTCATTAAAACAAACATACCTAAATTACATAATATCTGAGACAAGTTTCACCTCAATGATCACAACCTCCTTCAAATAGGTTAACCCTCAAATCCAGGATATAATCGGAACATTCGATAGTAATCGTGTTTGTTTGAAGACGAGTATTCGATTGTAAATCGATCCCTGGATATGCTTACTGAACCAGATAACTAGTTTCGTATTTCGAGAACAATAGCTGTCCCAAGAGTAATTTTATTCCATTTAATCAAAATGGCGGCTGTTTTGGATATTTAAACAAAATTATTGCTTTGTTCCGAGTTAACTAATTTAAATAACCTTTTCCACTGAACGAAAAGATATTATATACCCAGTAACTAGGTTGTGGGGTTTTTTTTTTGGGTGGAAAATCATCAAATAACTTCTCCCACTCTGGCTGGAGCAAGAGGGCGTGTCAGACTTTTACTGACTAAAACCCACCCGTGTTCCCTCAGTTGCCTTTGTGCCCGGGGCCGTGGTATCTCTTTCGAACAACCCGCACCCCTGGCAGGCATCAGTACCTTGCGGGCCCCATCAGTTGATGCTGACATCTCTTTGAGGCGCGCGTGGAACACAACGCGCCGTCGACCCGGGCTTGGTCCTTACCGGACAGCGAGCTACCCATAACTCGCCGTCGCCTGGGCGTCGGGAATCAGCCTGGGATTCCCGACGGCCAGGGCGTCTCCCGCGGTGACGTGAGGCAGTATATGCGCCGTGAGAGCGCATATACTGCCTCTCCCTCACTTGCACCGCCTCCTTCTTCGCTAGCATTACTGCTTCGCAGATGCTAATGTTGTAAATCAGGCCATATTTCAGTGCCACTGCTTCTGCTGTCGCTACATCTGAAATTGCTTTCCAGCGTCTCTGGAGATTACTGCACGTAATGCGTCCTCTCAGCGCTCAGCTGTTTGTGCTATAGACAGATTTCAACTCAGTTTGAGTACAGCTTCTTATTGATTTTAGTGTTCTGGGGTAATACAGGAAAAGTTTTTATTCAGTGCGCAAACTGTTACCATGAATTCAGCATATCATTCTAGACCCCCCAACGCAGAAATTGTTCGTCGGTTATACAGTTAAAAAAAAATCTGCTATTCCATACATTTTGACCGCGTAGGTATTGCACGAAATGCAACAGCTGATTTTTGCGCACTGTATAAAAACTTTTCCTTTAGAGGTAACTTCGAATAGATATATTGTATTAGATAGCTCGTTCATTTGGTACACACAAAAGACATATTACAACATTAAAAAGCACAATGAAATAATAACAAATTACATGAATGTTAGCTGAGTACAAGGTGCAAAATATACAAAAAGAACACATGTTCGGACAAATAAATGAATTGAATTGAATTGAGGCGCGCGAGGAACACAACGCGCCGTCGACCCGAGCTTGTCCTTACCGGACAGCGAGCTACCTATTACTCTCCGTCCGCAAGCCCGTAGGCCTACGGTGGCCGGGAATAAACCTGGGATTCCCGACGCCCAGGGCGTGGCCACTACTGCTCAAGTTGCTGCTGAGTTGTGCACATTGCAGTTCAATCGACGAAACGTAAAATAGAATTGAAAATCGAATGAACGAACAATCAACGGAAATAGGACGACTGTCGTTCATGGATCTTTGACAGTCGTGATCGGTCGTCAGAATCCCGAAAGTCTGACAGCCAGGTTTACCATGTGGTATCGTGTTACCCAGTAACTGGGTCGTGGAGGTCGGTATTCAGCTGCATCTGATTGGTCGACGTTCACACGGACGTAATGAAATCGCGGCAGGATTTTTTCGTGCACTCGATTTTCAACTTTCGGTGTTGAACCGAGCATTTAGAATCCAACAGAGTGAATCTCAGTTAGTCGAAACTCGAACAGTATGTTTTACTGTTCGATTTCAACTCTTGGCGATAAGGAGAGCGTTGCCAGTCGGCGCGCGGCGCCAAACAAATAATAATCAACGCTGCTTATTAATTAAGCTGCCATTATTTTACCTGGCGCCGGCGCCGACTCAAAATTAGTTGAGTATTAACATTCATTTAAGAGCTAAAATAGTTTGACTAAAAAGTTTTTTTTTCTTTTCAATTCTTTTTTTTTGTTGGTTAAAAAAGTGATAAGAAGCTGTTGTTTTATTACTTAGGTACTTCAAAAGTCATCATCATCATTATAATTTTAGCCGAAAGACGTCCACTGCTGGAGATAGTCCTCTGGCACCACCATTTCGATAGGTTCTGTGCTTTAAAACTATCTATCTACACATAAACAACCAGATTCCTTGAAAAAGTACTCGCTGCTCCTTCGATATCCGTTCTGACCACCAAACAAGGGACTCTCTGTGCTAAAGGAAACATGCCTGAAAATACAAGTATTTCATTATTTTCGTCCACGGCTCAGTTAACATTGAAATCGATAAAGTACTTCCTTAGTAGGTACTTCAAATCCGTCGGGATTGGATTCCAAGTGAAAAGCAAATTGTATTGGTTGAGTCACATTGCGCAGATTTCAGAGAAATTGTATGTAATGGCCGAACAAACAAGTTGAATTTGATTTATTAACTATTTATATCAGGAGTAGAAGGCGGGTACAAGTAGGTCATACAGGATATTTCTACAATGTAGTGTACCTACTTACGTATACCTACATCTCTATCTTTAGAGTAGGTACCCAGTGGAGTATAAAATATTGAGAGAGCAGCTCATGGCGTAGTAAAAATATTAATAGTCGGCGTACGAGGACTGTTAATATTAACATGTAACAAACTGGGGGCCCACCACCTTTTCTTAAAGCAGATATGCTCCATCTTAATCCACACTGCCTGGCACACAGGCAACTGAGGGAACACGGGTGGGTTTTAGTCAGGAAAAGTCCTGACACGCCCTCCTGCTCCACCCAGAGCGGGAGAAGTTATTTGTTGAATTCCCACCAAAAAAAAAAAACAGGTAATTGCCTAACACACTAGCGGTAGTAATAGTTATCATTTCGACAGTTCAACAACAGTCATTGCGCTATTTATTTACATTGTTGAGCAAAAAAATTTTTGAATTTTCATCAGTTCGAAAAATTTAATGGAGCAGCAATGGAGTAGCAATATCCTTCAAAATAATTCAGAAGGGTAATTTCATAATACACTATCAATAAGAATCGCTTTCATTTTGACAGTTCCACAAAATTCATGTCGCCGTTGTTTACGTTACTAAGCAAACATTTTTTTTCGAACATATGAGGAAATGTATTAGCAAAATAATACAGAGATAGTAATTAGTGCAGATTGTACCTAATTTACAGTGAGCTACGCAATTAGGGTGCTGGATTAAGAAAAAAAATACTGCTTTATGAGGCTGTGACCGCAATCAATGGTAGGTACTACTTCCTCACAAAAATTAAGTTTATAAAATAAAGATCACAATTCGATTAAAACTGACATTTAAAACCAAGTTCTTTCATAAAATGTACATTTCCTAGAAAGCTCTGGTATTTAATTACGACTTGAAGAATTACAACAGTATGTGGAAGGTAATTCAAGTATTCTGCAATGAGTTGAAACAACCAATTACTCTAGGAATACGTTTGTACCAGCCTTGTTAAACATTTCCAGCTGAAGGCACCTGCCCCAACGTACAGAAGGAAGCGACAAGGAAGCTACAACTATTAACTCTCTCAAGAAACGTACAAAGACACACGTGAGGACAGACCTGCACACGTGAGGACCTAATGGCTGGGTCAGTGAACGCGTTGCTGAATTTTAGGCCAAACAAATTTAGAAAACCGTACTTATACATTTTGTTGTGTGTTTTATTTTTGCCATCGACTCGCTAAAGCACTTGTCCCACCTCCAACGATGAGCGAGAAGCGAGTAGACCCGTATATAGTTTGTACTATAAACGGGTTGGCGAGCAGCGAGAAGCTAGTGTGTAGTTCCGATAGTTTTGTCGCTGGGCTATATGCGAGTATGCGAGTGCTACTGGCGATTACTCGCACCACCTGTTTTAGTCCTTAGTCCTGCGCAACAATGCATGCGCTACACATGTTCCCGTCTCGATTGAACTAGACACTACTGATAGTTCTAGTAATTGTTCTGAATTTTTAAAGTGTGCAACGCACTCAGAGCCGCCGATCTGACTCTAGGTAGAAATGACCGCTGCCACTGGTTGGTCTCTCGGCGTGAATTCTGTACGTTTCTTGAGCGAGAAAATAGCTGATAATTCATCGCTTTCTCGCGTGGTGGGACAACTGCCTAAGCAGTGAAAGTCCCGTGCAAGTAAAAGAGATACATATTAATGTAACTGACGTTTTATCACACCGACAAGAGCTACCATAGAGAGCGCAGCTCGCTCAGCCACGCTCGCTCGGTGGATTCATCTCTCAGCAAGTGTTCTGATTGCTACTATAGGAGCTTTAAGGTTTCCCTGTACCGGGATATAATAATGAAACATCTTGTTGTGTTTTGAGAAAAAACATTCCTAGTAATCGACGACTTACGAATCCTATTTTTATTTTCTTCCTTCGACCTGTCAGACCAATCTCTCGCCTACTGTTTCCGCTATTCTATCTTTAAATTAGTACTACTAATAACTGTTTGAAAGTCATTTATCGCCAGCCTGTCCTTTGCAGTACATAACATACGCATACCAGCGAGTAATTGCTCGTTGCTGTCGCCCACTCGCTGCTCGTCAACTCTTTTTAATTGCTAGTTCCACTCGCTTCCTCGTTAATCGCCGGTGGTGGCACAGTTGCCTTACCTGAGAAATCCATTTTACCTCTGTAGGAACGAAGACGTACGTTCCTTATTATTGTGGACTTGTGAATTTTTGAAAGTTTTCCTTGGCTCTGCAACTATCTTTAGGTAGATGGAAGATTTTAATTTAACGGGGTCTTCTTTTCAATGGACTTAATGTGTTCTTTCTCGATGGTGATTTGTCTCGTTTTTTTTACTTGGACTCCCGAAGGTGGCATTGGTGCACCCATATTTCACCAGGTTTTTTGGAGTCCCATGTAATAGGGGGCGAGCCTATTGCCATAATCCGGGCCCAAATTCAGACACCAGGCTGCTCCTGAGAAATTTCAGAAGGAAAAACTCACTAACATTTTCTGTTTTCATTACGTAACAAGCATACGTTCGATCAAGATAACAGTCTGACAAAGAACGTTGGAGATGTAAAATTAAACATTATTTGTGGCTTCAAATTACTCGAGTTGAACAAACTAGTCTACAAGCTTAAAGCCAAAAAAAGTTAATAAACATGCTATAGAGGCAAAACATTACTTCAAAAACATCACAAAGTATAATAACTACTAAAAGAAAACAAGTCAATTACACTGCAATTCTATCGATACAAGACCTCTCGATCCTCGTAAATAAACTCGATTGGCTGATCACGGACAAGACAAACGACGAAACCAATCAAAGCACAACTTCGCATTTCAAATACAGCCATTGTTATCCATTGAAGCGACTCCAATAAGAGTAACGATCCGATCGCAACTGCCAAAGCACATGTCAAAGAATAGATAAACACAGAAGGCTGACTCCATACGTATTAATCATCATTTGCTTAGCCTTTTCCTAACTATGTTGGGGTCGGTTTTCTGTCTAACCGGATGCAGCTGAATACCAGTATTTTACATGGAGCAACTGCCTATTTGACCTCCACAACCCAGTTACTGGGAATACGATACCCCTTGGTAAGGCTTTGTTTTCAGGCTTTCGGGCTTCTCACGACCCGACGAAAATGTAACAAATTTCTGAGGCCACATTGAAGGAATGACCTAGGTGTTTTAAGGTTAAAGGGACATCAGAGGCCGTACTAACTATTTAAATACTAAGCTAATTATCTTAAATTTATGTGCCTATTGGAAAGGGTGTTTTATTTATAACATTGCGAGAGTGCTAAAGTACATGTTCTAAACGTCAAATTCTTAAATCAGTAACCGGGTAACGTATGTATGTACGGCGATCCTGTCTAAAACAATTGCCAGTCGGCAGTGAGCTTGCACTGGCACTCAATGTACTTGATCGCATGTCTATGTGTGCGTGCGTTTTCAGTCGTTGTTTGAAGCTCGCCTTCTGTACCTATCTATTCTGTGCAAATATGATGCAAATAGTGGTTGTTTGTTCGCCAGCACTATTATCATAATAAGTGGCAGATTAAAGGAGTAATAAAGGAGATTATAGACCAATAATGCTTTATGTACATCAAACATTGGCAACGCTTTTATGATAGGACTTTATTGATGGCAATTTGTTGGTATTTAGGGTGAGCACCTATCATGTGCTTTAAGATAGCACGCTCCTAGTGGACTCTAAAACCGTGGATACAAAAAAAAAATGGAAATAATTTTTGATAGTTTTCGACAATTTTTTTGAAAGCTGAGCTTTTGCTAAAAGTAACATAACCAACAGTTCCAGTTGCCGATAAAGGCTGATCAATAAAATAAGGCACGTCGATGCTAACGTCAAATAATTCCATTTTCAGGTAAGCGAAATGGTGTATACCGAATGATTGTGTCTCTTTTTGTGAACCTCGAATAATTCCTGTTTTGTGGTTCTAAAAATACTTCTAAATTAATATATGCTTCTAGTATATCTTTTCGGGTTGTGACTGTGTGGCTTTGACAGTCTGGATTAACGGCTTAAACTGCTTTCTGAGGCATGGGAGCCTCTCCTAGATGGTCACCCATCGACGGATTGACCTCGGCAGCGTTGCTTAGCCTCAATGATCGAACCGTGCGGCTAATATAACTTAGCCACGAGCTCCGGCTACGGCTCACACTTATTTCTTTCACGGATTCGAAATAGCCAAACAGCACACTGAAAAATGTTCCCGTTTCCTGTTGCAGATTTATTTACCAGACTTAAAGCAATGACAGTAGTTCAGAGCTTTATATAATTCAACCGACGGAGGATTCTCTTCCTTTTCCTCCGTATCCCGGATTTAAATCTCAAGGGACCCGTTACTAAAGTTTTGAGTCGAGTTTAATCTTACTCCGCGGAGGTTTTTGTTTACATTTTGAAGATAACTTTAATGTTGGGGTTGTTGGATTTTGAAGGAGTTTCAAAATATATTTTATGCGGGTTGACTGTGTTGCATATTACTGGGATTCTGTTTTGTTCATAATTGTTTATAGAACTGTGCAGCGGGTCTTTGTTGTTCTCGATAGGACTCGTCTCTTAATGCCGGTCGGTTTGGTTATATTGTTTTTGAAGAAACACCTACATTTTGTATACAAGGTATAACAGAATGGACGCAAGACCTGAAAGTATTTTGTTCCTAATTGACCACTGAATCGGTTTCAGTAACTTTAAATATAAGTTTTTTTTTTGCCATACCTACCACTGAGTGAGCCAAAGAAAATTGAATGTTATTACAGAAGAAATAAGAATCAATTTTAAATGCATAAGCTAATGCTGGGGTCGACACGTTTTTCTTAAAAATATCAGTTAGCGTTAAAAAAAAATAGTTTTGGTCATCGTATTATGCTTTTAACTCAATACTCTAATTGGGGTGTACGAGGTCTTGCGTTAATTATGTTACTCGTTGTACATTTTCTTCATATTAAGGGGCTTGTTGCTAAGTTATATCAGCCGCACGGGTCGATCGTTCAGGTTAAGCTCCGCTTGCCGCGGTTTCTCAGTGGATGGGTGACCATCTTTACATACCAAGCACGCTCGGAAAGCACGCTAAGCCGTTGGTCCCGGCTGTCATTTGTGGATCCTTGACAGTCGTTACGGGTCGTCAAAAGCCCGAAAGTCTGACAACCAGTCTTACCAAGGGGTATCGTATTATCCAGTAACTGGGTTGTGGAGGTCAGATAGGCAGTCACTCCATATAAAATACTGGTATTCGGTTAGACTGGAAGCTGACTCCAACACAGCTGGGAAAAGGCTAGGCAGATGATGATGATTTTCTTCATCTTTCCACAGCCTGAGTACGTTAATTCTAACACAGTATACAGGAGAAATCCTATTTATCGCATATCTAGAAAATAGAACAAAACTTACTTATTGACTGTCAATTTCATGAAAAAGTCATTCAAAGGGATTAAATGAACTTACAAGGTTGTATTGAAGATGTTAATGATTATAATTGTGTAAAGCCATTTGTTACGGTTGCGAATCATATTTTAATCAACATAAGTACAACTTGACGCTAACCTGCAAATTGCAAAAATCGTAAGAAAATTGCAAAACTCGTAAGAAAATTGCAAAAAACGTAAGAAAATTGCAAAAAACGTAAGAAAATTGCAAAACTCGTAAGAAAATTGCAAAACTCGTAAGAAAATTGCAAAAAACGTAAGAAAATTGCAAGACTCGTAAGAAAATTGCAAAACTCGTAAGAAAATTGCAAAAACGTAAGAAAATTGCAAAACTCATAAGAAAATTGCAAAACTCGTAAGAAAATTGCAAAAATCGTAAGAAAATTGCAAAACTCGTAAGAAAATTGCAAAAATCGTAAGAAAATTGCAATTTGGCCTTAGCGCACCCTCCTTTATCACCGACTAGCTTTTGCCAGCGGCTTTGCCCGCGTGGAGTTTGAAAATTATCCCATGGGAACGTACCACCGTGTTTTATAGTACCCTATGTCTAAACTGTCTTTTGAACATGATTTGGATATATTCAATACTAGTGTTTCTCGGCTTAAGCAGATGTTGGTGGAAAGCTTCTTTAAGGAAAAGTAATTGTTTGCTTTGTTTTTTTTTTGTTGTTTTAATTTGTATTAGTTAAAGCGTGTATTATTTAAGTTAAGTCATAATTAGTTATTTTGTACCTACCGACCGTTTTTTGTTGTTGTTTAAGTTAAGTGTTTATCAATGGAAACTTGTAAATGGCCTTCAGCTTCATATTGTTTCCTGCCAGGGGTGCGAGTTGTTCGAAAGAGATACCGCGGCCCCTGGCACACAGGCAACTCAGGGAACACGGGTGGGTTATAGACAGTAAAATTCTGACACGCCCTCCCGCTCCACCCAGAGCGGGACAAGTTATTTGATGATTTCCCAACCAAAAAGAAAACAAAAAAGCTTCATATTGTTTAATAACATTGTTTATGTTAGCTGTAAGTTTCCCAAATAAAATAAAATAAAATAAATGTGTTAATCCAGGTTATCAACTAGATAGTTTATAACCTGGATTAACACATAGGATACGGCCGTTCAGCCGTTTTTGCGTGATTGAGTAACAAACATCCGAATATCTAAACATCCAAACATACAAACTTTCACATTCATAATATTAGTAGGATGGTTGGGCAGGTGCCTTAATAGTACAGGTGTAAACAAAAGCTTAACTGGAAGCCTAGCTTTCATCAGAGCAGTAAATTGAACACTTCCATTTTGCAACTGTACAGTGGTAAACGGAACAAACAGGTTTTTCCTAAGCGGATTGCAGCAACCGCAAATAGGATTCTAAGTAAATCCTTTGGATATGTTTGTTGAGATAGTTGGTAATGAAATGGATGGGTTCCGGGCTTTTATTATATTAGAGAGTAGCTAAACTGAGTATCGTGGTTGCAACCCAGAGTAAAGTGAAAGAATTGCTGAATATTTTGAGAATGTAGTACGGATTCGGGAATCGTGATTTTTCGGCTTATTAGTCGACTCGCATAAATTAAGTCGCCCGAACCGGGCAAATAAAGAAAAGAAAGAAAGAAAGAATACCGTTTATTTGGTCACAGTCCGTAAAACACAAAATACAATAACAAATAAAAAAGTGCCAGTAAATAAATAACTACAACAGTAGTATAGTCACTTTTAAGTAATTTAAGTAAGGTTTTCTTTACGCGACTCTCACTAAGTTAAGTTATTTGTGGGCTTATCGACAATTCCAGTAATTCGTATTAGGCAACTGGCACGTTTTTAAGCGACTTCAAAAAGATGGAGGTTATCAATTCGACATGTTTATATATATATTTTTTTTATGTATGTTCGGGCATAACTCCGTCATGTATAGACGGATTTGCAAAATTCTTTTTTTGTTCGAAAGGGATTTATTCAGAAATGTTCCCACATATATTTCGTATAGATCTGATGATGATTTTCGGAGACAGACAACGGAACTCTTCAAAAAATGACAGCAAGTCAACCGCGATTGCTGCTATCGCAAAAATATGCATTATTTTGACCCCAGGGATGATGAAATTTCGAATTGATGTGTACTATAACTGAAAAGTGAAAAAAAAAACACCGACTTCCGGAAAAGCACTACAAAGTGAAAAATTATTTTAATTTCGGAAGCCGGTGACAAAAAATTTCAATACGTATCCAAAGTCACCGCCTTCCGAAATTAAATTTGGTCTGTACGTGACAACTGTCAAAAAATAAAATCACCGTACAACTCGTATTAACAAAATGGTGGCAAATTTAAATCCGGCGCTCTTGTTGGGACACCCGTTATTAGTAGGATTATTTATAAGAACGATGGAAAATCATGTCCGAAACGGCGTTTTGGGGATCGAGTCAGAGCGAAAGAGTTTAACTATCCTCACACAATGAAACTACCGAACAAAATCATTAACTATCGTAGACGTAGTTCCGTCGCATTTATGGTATCCAACAAATCTGTCTTTTGTAGCCACTTGATAGACACAATCTGTGATCTATAAATGCTTCAGCAGTGTTGTTACGGAAGCTGCATTACCATTGCAAATGATGGTCGTTATGCCATTGTTTTTGCACAATTATACAATGATTTACATCATATAAACAGGCCCAGTATAATTATCTTGAACCATGGAAACGGAAACTGTGTTTTGTTTTGCAAAATATAGCTTACTAGCTTTGGTAGCGGTTTCGCCCGCGTGAAGGTCGAAAATTATGTCACGGGAATGTAGTACCGGGATAAAAAGTATCGAAAGAAAGAAAGAAAAATGGATTTATTCGTGACAAAAACACGTACATATAAAAAGATGACATAACATAAAAAAAGAACATGATAACAACACAGATATTTTTATACATAGGCATATAGAACATGAATAGTCGGCAGCTGCACGCCGTGACTGTAACAAGAAGGATTCCACTCAGCATGATGCTGTGTGGGACCCACAGCACAGCGCTGATTTTCAGTGGTCACCCGAAAACAAAGCACGAAAATCAAGCCATTCTTACAAACGAGACAAAACAAGTAACAAAGCAAAATAATTACAATAAACAGTACATAAAACCTAATATTACCCTACAACAAATGGTATAAAAATCCTATAGAATAGAGAAGAAGAAGTATCCTGTGTTAATTTATGTTATAAACTATCTGTGGGTCAAAATTCATTCAGATCTGTTTAGCTGCTTATGTGTGAATGTGTGAAAGAGTAACAAACATACATCCATCGTCACAAACTTTTACATTAAATAATAATTAGTAGGATTATAGCAAAACTTAACCACAAAACCCTCAATAGCTATTATTATAATCCTACTAATTATTATTTAATGTAAAAGTTAATTAACTAACTAATTAACTTTAGGTAAATATACATCCGATTTTCCGATCTCTACTTACGTAGAGATCGGAAAATCGGATGTATATTTACCTAAAGTTAATTTTTAGTTATGAAAGTATGGAAGCGGCTTCCTAGTATTTTTGTAAAAAAATCGCTGCATGCCAGCAACACCGGGAACGCATAACGCGACTTCTAAATTATTAGGATTGCAGAACTATTTAGATGCATATTTATTTAAAATGTACCCCTATACAAATATGTGTAAGTCTGTAAGAGAAGGGATGGTGTGTGTTAGTTAGAACAATTTTGTTTTTACATTAAATTAAGTTTTTTCGATACAAAAACCCGTTCCACATTAGCCAACATCTCAACTTTAGGTGAATATGCATCCGAATATCCGATCTCTGGTTTTAAGTAATAGCTGCACAGTTCGATCGACCACGTTAAGCTACGGTTGCCACAGTTGATCCATGCATGGGTGCAACCATCTTCACATACGAAGACCTCTCTGTGGCTCGGAAAGAACGTTATGCCGTTGCTCCTGGCGAACATTCTTGGATCTTTGCCAGTCGTTACGGGTCCTCAGTAGCCTGAATGGCTAGCAACCAGTCCTACCCAGGTGTACCGTATTCCCATTAACTGGACTGTGCTGGTAAGATAGGTATGTAGTGTGTTTATGTTGACCAATCATGTCAGCAAAAATCAAGCAGATGATTCTGAATACCAGTATATTACATGGAGGGTCCTGTAAAATACTGGTATTCAGCAGCACCTGGTTAAACTGGAAGCCGACTCCCACATAGTTGGGAACGTCTATACTCCATTTACAATAGCATTAGACAGAAGTTAAAAAAGGTTCTTTTTAATGTACACTTCGTAACAAAATTACAGTAAACGTGTTGCAGTTACGATTAATGTCATAAAAATTAAAGTGTCAATGCTAAAAACCTAAAAGAAGCAGGAGTGAATAACACCGAGTAACTAAATCAGCTAATGACAACGAAGTTTTAAGAACGTATTGTGGGTCGTAAGTTGTTATATTGTAAATAAATAATATTTTATTTCCTTATAATCTTCTCTCTCTCTCTCTCTCTTCTTCAACCTTTGGCCACCCAATGCTGAGTGTAGGTCTCTTCCAAATCTCTCCACTTTTGGCGGTTTTGTGTCGTGGCTATCCAGTTTCTTCCGGCCACTTTACTGATATCGTCCGTCCACCGAGTCGGTTGTCTTCCCACACTCCTCCGTCCCGTTCGTGGTCTCCACTCCAGCACTTTTTTCCCCCATCTCCCATCCAGTCTACGACATATATGGCCCGCCCACTTCCACTTTCTTTTTGATCTTAATTAGATTTAAATCATCATGTGATTGTTTGTTTCATTCATTCGTTTTGTTGTAGGTTTGTAATGTGTGATGAAGAGGTTATTATAAATAGAACATTATTTAAAATTAAAATTACTTTTACTTCGTTTATCTCAGTATTTAAGTACTGTCTTAAATCTAACTAAAAAGTTAGAACTTAACTTTGAAATAAAATGTTTTGCACTCCTGCTTCTACGAGCCTCTTTTTTCTAAAGCTCTATTAAATGGGGTATAGTCAGCTTGATTTTTTCTGACATCGTCTTCTCGCATTAAAACTGTATAAACTCAAAACTTACTAATTTTACAGGAGAGCGTTTTAAAGAGAAAATACTGGTGATACCAAACGTTTCCGCATATTAACCCCATTTTGAATAATTTTGGAAATTGTACACTTTTAATGCGAAAAGGCGACATGAGCGGTCAACATAATACTAGCCATCATAGATCATGAACAGGTGTCACATGACGTCACAACTGCAGTAGTTATTGTACTGCATGAACAATGATGATGGATTTTAAGTATAATAAATAACAGGAAACCATTGTTAAAATGTGGACAGTGTTTACTTTAATAATAATTATGTTACCTTTGAAGCGAGGCACGTGGAGAGTAAGTGGGCCCTGTAATTGGAAACAATTTTTGCATCTTTGTATGCTGTTTCTGTATTTTTTTTACAAGTATGCATAATCGCCTATAATGTGCCCACTGTTGGGTCACATGCCTCCTCTTCTCAAGAGGGAGTGGGCTGTAATCTAACACCCGGGCCTAGTCCAGTTTGGTAGATGTCTCATGTCGTCTACTCTATATGAGAAAAAATCTAAAAATATATTATTGAGAATTTGAGATAGCTTAGGCAAAATGCAGACGGAAAATGTTATGAAATAACAAAATAATATTAAAATTCAATTCAAAGATTTCAGTTTATTTAATCTGTGTTTGAACACAATGAAATAGTTAGTAGCCGCCATGTTATTGCGTCATACGGCATGTCATCTGAGCAACTTTGTACTTTTATTATTTTCGTAACCAAAGTAATTTTTACTCAAATAATATTTTGTATTCAGGAACAGCAAACCAACGGTAAGTAGAATAATAAGTTATTTTTTAAAATTATAAACAATTATCATAATAAAATATCAGCGCATTTGTCTATATAGCAAACTGACGTCATAACTCATACCCACAGAGCAATATGGCGTCCACTGCGTCTAGCGTTTTCATCCTATTACGCGCGAAATGTAAAAATTTAATGCATTTTTACGGCACTAATCGATTAAATAAAAATGTTGTGTTTTTTTAGTGGTTTATTAGCACTTTAGAATCTAATTAGGACACTTTTCAAAAATGGGTGTAATACGCTATTATTGTTTCTATAGGACATGTCAGTTTCCTCACGATGTTTTCTTTTACCGTTTTGAGAGCAGTGGTGATGAATTTATTTGCACAAATTAAAGCGCCTGCCTGGATTCAAATCGCGCCACTCGTAAGTCGTGGGCCACTCAATCACTCACGTCGATGGGCGTTACTGACGTCACTGGGCCACCACTACTCTATTTATGAGTATAATGGGCCTACCACACGCTCAGGCTTCAGCACAGTTTTACCTGCGCAGGCCGGTTTGTACACAGAACATCGTGCGTGTGGTTGGTAAAACTCGCTGATTTGTGCACGGTGTTGCGTGTACAAACCTGCCTGCGCAGGCAAAACCGTGGTGAAGCTTGAGCGTGTGGTAGACCCATAAGATTCAAATCTATACCTACATATCTATGCATAATAAAGAGTACTCTATTCTATTCTTTAAGTACCATTGCATAACATTCACGCTTATAATCCCTGAAAGGTAACGCAGAGGTACTTATAATACACCATTTTCGCCAGTTATGTTTAAGTGCTATGTAATAGGGAACGAGTTATGAGTTTTGCATAATTAAGCACCTCTTACCGCAGTACTTTGAATAAAGTCAGATACATTAATGGATTAATAGCTGCTTCGTCTATCACAGCTAAACACTGATTCGTCAATACATACGTTAGAAAATATATACAGACAAACAGAACCACAAGCTGGACCGATGACCTTGTGAAGGCTGCAGGTATCTGCTGAATGCGGGAAGTTCAGAACTGGTCAAAGTGGCGGAGGTTGGTGTAGGCCTATATCCAGCAATGGACGTCTTTCGGCTGATATGATGGTGATGATGAACCCTTTGTTTGAAGTCTGTTATGAATGGAGATGCTCACTTAAATACATAGGGTATAAGTAGGCAGATCAACGAATTTAAAACTGCACGCCCATCCTTAAAATTTCTATACAGTACCTAAGCATTTTGTATGCAACAAGCAGTGGAGGGGCGAGCAGTTTTAAATTAGTTGATCTCTACCTAATTGTATTATTTTGTTTCTTGGAACTTAAAAAGAGAGATTGCCTCTTAATGATTTGGTATATTATTATGTTATGTACAAAATTAAAAATTACACAAAACACGTATAGTAAGTTTACTTAATATAATGAAACTGAAAGCCGGCTTACAAAATATTACAATTTCTAGTCTAGCTTTGGGCTTAAAGGCTGTGCTAAATATTTAATTCAAGAAAGGCAACCATTAGGCAGAGAACAGGCGTCAGACAACTAGCCTGCTGACTTGAGTAACAATGTAGACCCATTTTAAGAATTATTTTGTGCTATGTTTTATCTACTTATGTTATTGCTGTTCCTGTCCTTGTAGATAGAACATTTGGAACTGAACAAAAATATTTTATTTGGATAAAAAACGATATTACATTACATTTAACACTTGTCAGTAAGGTATATAAAAAAAAACAATGTAATAACCACAAAATTTAGGTACGCTATGATGAGGGCTCATCGGTAAGTTAGTTATTTTCTCATTCAAGGAAACATTTTATAAATATCGTTACAAACTAACTAACTAACTAGTCAGTTACAAGATATATCCGAGTTGTTCATCAGTACATCAATAACTTTACTTCGAAAAGTATTTTTATTTAGCATAAATATATAAATATCTAAGAAATGTACATTTGCATGAGACGCTGAAGGGGTGCACGTTTACCTGTAATCGCGCACTCCACGGAGAATTGATCTAGGAATTACAAGTTTAATATCATTACTAAGGTCTGTAAAATTTCGCTTATTATGTTAAGGGTCGTGCAGTGTCATTACTTGCAGAAGCATTCGTCTCTTCTCGAGTGAGAGTAAATTATACATTGCTAAAAGGTATTCGTAAGTTAATAAGCGTGGAAGTTGGCATCTGAATTGCATAGTTCGTAAGAATTATTCAATTTTTTTTATTTTTTTTTGGGTGGGAAATCATCAAATATGTAACCTCTCCCGCTCTGGGTGGAGCGGGAGGGCGTGTCAGCCTTTGACTGACTAAAGCCAACCCGTGTTCCCTCAGTTGCCTGTGTGCCAGGGGCCGCGGTATCTCTTTCGAACAACCCGCACCCCTGGCAGGCATCGGCCCTTGCGGACCCTACCATTTGGTGCTGACATCTCTTTGACACGCGCGTGGAACACAACGCGCCGTCGACCCGGGCTTGGTCCTTACCGGACAGCGAGCTACCCATTACTCGCCGTCCACAAGCCCGCGCCTACGGTGGCTGGGAATCAGAATTATTCAATTTCAAATTCCACATCAAACAGGCATATATAATTAAAACTATGAGTGCATTAGGCTTAAAGTTTTCTATAATATAATAATAAAGCTATATTTTCGTTATAAGTCTTGTTCCTTATCTTTCTAATACTGTCTTTGTTAGTACCTAGTACTAATAAAAAAACCACTTAAGTTTAATTTTTATTATGTAAGTACGTAGGTATATTCGAACCCAAACAGGCGCTTCACTTGGTGTAAATTGTTTCATCATCACTGCTGGAAACCGGCATGTCCTAGAACCAAAAATTCGACGACATGTGACATCTACCAACCCGCGCTAGGCCCCGCTCCCTCTCACAGAGAGGAGGTATGTGTCCCAGCAGTGGGAACAAACATTTATTGGTATGATGTGCAGAGACCGATATCTATAGTGGCAATTTATTTAATTGAATCGTATTTAAGTATCGATAACCTTCTCATCTTAAGGCTCTTGTGATACAGGAACTCCTAGTTCCTACAAGAGGCAAAGCTACATTGATGTTTGTGACTTGAAGTGAAAATAAATAAATTATAATCTTCATATTATAGGTATATTATATTTTACTTTCTATATATATTTTTGCAATCGACACGCGATGGTAATAATAACACATAAGAAAAAAATGTTTAGGCCAAAATTACAAGCAGCGCGAATACCAATTTTTAATTAAGTAATTTAAATTAAATCTCGTTTGCGGAGTTTCGTTAGCAAGCTTAATTTGTCGCTGTATAGATCTTTTCTGTGGCAGATACCAAATAACCTATTTTTCTTTATTTCTGGACTAGTGTTTTATAGTTTCACACACAAAGTAAGATAGTGCGAATCCGGTCTGAACGCCTGTTGTTATTTATCGAGCACAATTTCAGTCTCCAGCTATTTATTGCTTAGAAATTTTCTCACTGAAAAATAAAATCACATACTGTATCTACGTTGAATCTAAGTATTTTGTATTCTATGGATTGGCGATGCCATTTTAACACCACGTCACGAAAGCATTTAGTCTATTTAAGTTGTACTTTCGCTGAGGTCGGTGTCGGTGTGTCGGTGTATTGAATTTTTTGTCACCGCCTTCCGAAATGAAAGTTATTTTTCACTTTGTAGTGTTTTTTTGGAAGTCAGTTGTTTTTTTTTTGGAAAAAGTTTTGATTTTTCACTTTTTAGTGGTTCACATGTGCTTACCCCTTCACAGCGTACCGGCGTGATGTTATGTTATGAACTGGAGTAAACAATAGACAGACATGCGATTTCGGCAATCCCAGTCCATTTGCTATCATTTATTGAGGAGTTCCGTTGCCTATCTCCGAAGTTCTTCATCAGATCTTCACCAAATTGAAATGGGACCACTACGAGAAAGTACTCTTCCAAAAAATACCTAAATCGCTTTGTGTGCCTATAAAATTTGAAGAGTTCTCTCTATTTCTCCAGAATCCCATCATCAGATCCTGACTTGATGATCATGAATCACCTGGGAAGTATACCCTTTCAAACAAAAAAAACAAAATCCAAATCGGTCCCGCCATCTTCGAGTAATCGGGGAACATACATAAAAAAAAAAGATTCCGACGAATTGATAACCTCCTCCTTTTTGAAGTCGGTTAAAAATACTTCCTAAATATAAAACTCTTTATTAATAAACGTTGTTAGAAGTTATGTAATGATTAGCGACTATTTAACCACAGATTTTTGTCGTTTAAACATCTCTTAACTTTAATCATCGTTTATAAATAAACTCCATATTATTTAACGTAACATCACAACTGAATGGCCCGAATGATTAGGCAGAGATTTAGGTACTATAAAGGTTGGTCGCTTACCGAATGCAACCTTTTTACATGCTGGCAGCCAACGAAAGAGCTTTGTCTTATTCGAACTGTCAGGGAGTTCTAGAAGGAATCCTCCAAGTAATTTTAGACTAAGATTTGTTGCGGGTATAAAAATTTGATTAACAGGCGCGGAGCTGTACGGTCTAGTACAGACGCCAGCACATCAAGCTACCCCAATCTATTAAAATTTTCCCAATTGAACATGAACCTTACGCCTATGTACTAAAGTTTTTACATAGAATAAACGTGAAATTTATATTTATACGCATACTAGCGTTTTATTTATATTCCCGGTTACCTAGGACTCCTCAAGTCCTACAGTACCTACCTTAGTACAGTTAGCTGGTGAAATGTGGGTGTGTGTACTACACACCCACATTTCACCAGCTATGTTTAGGACCCGTGTAATGAAGGCGAGCCTATTGCCATCAACGGGCACGAATCCAGACTCCGAGCTGCTACTGAGAAATTCCAGATGAAAAAACCCAATAACACTTTGTCCGACCTTGACATCGAACCCACGACCTCATACTCAGCACATCAGTAGCGCTTGCGACCACTAAACCAACGAAGCAGTTAATAACTTAACTTTAAATCCTATTTCGTCAAGTCAATACTATTAATACTCAATCATTTATTGCATTCCACAATGTATTATGCTTTTTTTTTTTGGGTGGGAAATCATCAAATAACTTCTCCCGCTCTGGGTGGAGCAGGAGGGCGTGACAGGCTTTTACTGACTAAAACCCACCCATGTTCCCTCAGTTGCTTGTGTGCCAGGGGCGACGGTATCTCTTTCGAACAACCCGCACCCCTGGCAGGCATCGGCTCTTGCGGACCCCACCAGTAAGTAAACATTTGTTGTAACAATCGTGGATTGTCGGGCACAGCAACAGAAAAATTTGAAGGAAGAGGACTTATTTAGGTATACATGCAACTAACTTATTCTAAGTATAGTCTAAGGTACCATTTTATTAATTATTAATTCAATCTAAAATTGTATTATTAATTTATATACTCATGTCAGTGTGTGTCATGTGTGTCTCTCGATAAACACATTATATTCAGTCTTTGGGTTAATATATTCTAGACTCACTTATTTCCAAGTCAATTGTCCCGCTACCTTAAATACCTTCGCAACTTGACAACAACACTTAAAATGATATCCATTGTGCGTCGACTATAAAACGTCTAATGCTTACTTGAAACAAAACACGCAAGGGCCATCTTTTATTCGATATCAGCAAAAAGTTACGTCATTAAGTTACTGAGTACCTAGCTCATTTGAGTGTGAAGGAATGATATCCAGAATCAGAGATGCTCAACCTTTTATACTAAAGCCGCATAATTTAGGTAGTCTGTAGTGCTTCGCTTTCGCGAATTAGGACCTTTTCATGTTCGAATAGGGTTGGTTATATGTTTGTCACGGATGGCTTGTCGAATCCGCTGTTTTCCATAACCGCTAGCTGTTTTACAAAACAGCTCCGTTATGTTAAACAGCTGAACGACGTTTTACGAATTTCCATGATTACTAACTATGACTGTGTGAGATAGATTTTAATTGGCAATTCATATACATAGGGGTATATTCATAAACGATGATTAAAGTTAAATGATGTTTAAACGACAAAAATGTATGGTTAAACAGACGCTAATCATTACTTAACTTTACGCAACGTTTATGAATAAGGGGGACTACTATGTATATGATTTGGATTGTCATTTTTCATCTGGGAACATATTCTTTCATGTTAACAAACCACAGGCCTAGCTAGTCTGAATGTAACTTGTATTGAATCCATCAAGATTGAACTTTTCCAAGAATAAGAAATTCGTCAAAAGTTATTCAAGACGTTTGTTTTTTTTTAGGTTTTAACTAGATTTGCGAGTGAGAATTTCCTCCGCCGCACATGATACCGACGAAAGTACATAGGTACGAGTAGAAATGATCGTTCATAAGCTCATTTCATATTTAGATCATTTGAAACGCGAGTAAAAGATTTCGAATGCCGAAATCCAACATTGTTGGATTGATTCACTAATTAACGAATTCATTTTTCCGATTTATTTTGTGTTCGGACAAACCGCAGTTTGAGTAACACCGACCTAGGCTATGCGTCAGATTGACCTACCTTACCAGTTATAAATTAGCCGACTCGATACGATCTGATTGTGGTTGTAAATCAACCAACTTGGTGCACCAGTCCAGCCAGTGGACGATTTAATTTCCTGAAACTAACGTATTGGGAATTTATGTTTTCGTTCATTCTAGCATATTTTGATTTTGCGTTAAGGGCCTAAGTCCCGTTTGGTAGCGTAACACGGTCACTTTATGAACCGTACTGCTAATTAACGGCTTGTCTTGAAGATTTGAAAAAATATATGATTTTGCATGCATTTGCATTGCATGGAGCGACTGCCTGTCTGATCTCTACAACTGAGTTCTAGCTTATTTATTTATTTAATACTAGATTCCGCCCACGGCTTCGCCCCCGTGGAGGTCGGAAATTATCCCGCGGGAACGTACTATCGGGATAAAAAGTATCCTATGTATTAATCTAGGTTATAATCTATCTGTGTGCCAAATCCGCTCAGCCGTTTTTCTGAAAAAGAGTTACAAACATCCATCCATCCATACTTACAAACTTTCGCGTTTATAATATTAGTAAGGATAAGGATTTATTTATTCAGAATATTTACCCTCATCTTTATATATAAAAATGAATCATTTTTTCCCTTGGTCACAGCATCACACGTGAACGGCTGGACCAATTTTGCTAATTCTTTTTTTGTTGTGTTTGGTATTGTCAAGAGAAGGTTCTTATGAAAGAAACAAATAAAAAAGATTTATAGTTAAGACAGGACAATGTCTGTCGGGTCAGCTAGTTATCTATACATTGCTGCCATCTAAGCGGAAGTTCATTTATGCCTTTTCGATAGAATTCTGAGGATCTAGGTGGGAAATTATCCCGCGGGAACGTACTACCGGGAGAAAAAGTATCCTACGTGTTAATCTAGGTTATAATCTATCTGTGTGCCAAATTTCATTCAAATCTGTTCAGCCGTTTTTGCGTGAAAGAGTAACAAACATCCATCCATCCATCCATACTTACAAAGTTTCGCGTTTATAATATTAGTAAGGACTTCTAGCACACAAATGCACAGATGCCATCGGCATTTTCTACCAAGTCAACCTTTGGGTGATGCAGAGACAAACGCAGCAAAATAAACGCATAAACCAAGCTAACTTACGTAACTCACGTACGCTTACGTTTCCATTTTTTCAAAATCAGTGCATTCAGTTACCAATTACTACAAGAGTTGAAAATCATTGCACATACAAGAAAATGCTCTTAAAGGTAAGACCATTTTCCTGTAGATGCAATGATTAAGGTATAGTAGCTGTCCTTCGCGTCCCATCTCAAATTATTATTATTATTTATTCGTAGATATATTGTCTTAACAAGTTCGTTTATTTGTATCATTAAACCAGAGATGGTTTGTATTGATACTCACATTCACTAGTTCGATAACATTGCTTAATCACTAATGTTTTTCTATTATGTAAACAATGTAGGTACATTCAAAATAATTTGTACGTAAAAACTACGATAGCCGTAAACATCTATTAGTAAGTACCCTACCTACGTGAGTCACATGCAATGTTTATGAAGAACGATTCCAGTCAATCTCAAAATTCCTATACAGGTTGCTTTTAATTTTTGTTTAGGATTTTTTTTATTTTATTTTTTTTATTATTTATTAGACTAAGTTATGTGTTAGTTATAAATGTTATAATAATATTTTTTGTATTTTTGCTTATAATTTTTCATGTTTATTTCGGTTTTAATAGACTTTGGTATTTCATTCATTATGGTGGGAATTAAAAATTTTACTGTTCGCCTGCCATAATAATTTCTAACTTGAGGTACTGTTAATTTATTTTGGGTTATACTTCTTGTTATTATTTTATGTGTAACAGGTATTTGAGTGCTTTTGTTATTAAATTGCTCAATTAGTAGGGCCATTTTGAGTCTGGTCTGTACTGGCAAAATTTTACAATATTTAAATAGTTCGATAACGTTATCTTTATATTTATGTTTTTTTTTTTAGTAGTCTTACTTGTAGATTGGAAATTTTTTCAGTATATGTTTTAAATGTTCGCCCGTAGCTCGTAAGTCCGTATGTTAAAATTGATTCTGCTAATGCAATGTACATGTTGAGAAGCAATTTGAATGGAACTTTAGGTTTTAAAATGTAGAACTTTGCCAGTATAGCCCGCAACTTGTCACAGACTGAGTCTACGTGAAAAGTCCAGCTAAAGCGATTGTCCACGACTAATCCAAGATAGGTGTGGTGCGTTACTTGATCAATTGCCTCACATCGACATGTGCCTGACATAGTGGAGTGAAGACAATTGTGACCGTGTGCGATTATCTTAAAAGAAGTAATCTGCTTTAGGTGACTAGAGTGGACATGAACGATTTTGGTTTTACTTGCGTTGAGAACCAGGCCAGCATCATGTGCCCATTTGGATACTTGAGTAAAATCTTCCTGTAACCATTGAGCTGCTACTTTTACGTCTCTGTGGGAAGCTACAAGACACGTGTCATCTGCATATTGATAAACAGAACAGTGATTGACCACATGTTCCATGTCGTTAACATATGTCAGATAGTGGTGGGGTCCAAGTACTGAACCTTGGGCTGTTCCTTCGGTGACTTCAATGGCGTCACTGACTTCATTGCATATTTTGACATTGTATTTACGATTATTAAGGTAGTCCTCACACCATTTAAGTATTGGTCCTCGAACTCCAGAATTATTTAATTTTGTCAGCAGAGTGTCATGTCTAAGCGTATCGAACGCCTTGCTGAAGTCGATAAATAGTAAAATTACATTATTTTTATCATTGAGAGATTCATTGACCTCATCCGTGAACTTAGATAACAGCTGTGAGGTGGACTTATTGGGTTTAAAACCGTATTGTGTGCTGGACAACACGTCATTTTTAGCGTAGAAGTCTTGAATCTGATTACAGATATACTTTTCTACTATTTTGTCGATAACGGGTAGAACAGTGATCGGTCTATAGTTGTCATAGTTGGCCAGACTTCCTTTTTTATGTATTGGGCGCACTATACCAGTTTTTAGTACGTCCGGGTACTTTCCTTGTTTGACACTAGAATTAATCAATTTGGCAATAACGCCTGTCATCTTGTCACAGATAGATTTTATATCAATACACCTAATGTTATCAACTCCAGGGGCTTTATTTGTATGAAGGTTTCTAATTAGCTTACTGACACTGTTATTTGTAGCTTTCCTGAAGCACAATGATGTGTTAAGGGGAAACGTATAATCAGATTCGTCCAGCAAACGACGATTACACTGGGGCAAGATCTTCTTAACACTCTTTCTAAATTCTGTCGCAAAATTATCAGCTATTGATTTTATTTCTATATTATTATTTTTGAAGGCACTCAGGATGGCTTCATCCACCGACTTTTTATTGCGACCCGACAACTTATTTAGAATTTGCCATAGCTTTCTAGGATTCGTTTTATAATTATTTATTTCTTCTAAAAAATGTTTATTTCTCGATTTTTCGATGATTTTATGAGTTCTATTTCTTACCTTATTATATTCCAATCGCAGTATTTTATTCGTTGAATCATTTTTCCATTTCAAAAATAGTTGATCCTTTTTTTTACACATCTTATTTATTTTACTATTTATCCAAGGCTGTATGTTTCTTTTACTATTTTTATTATTTTTTCTGATATATTTTGATTCTTCGTAGCATTTATGAAATTGGCTTTGTATATAATCGTAAATTGTGTTTGGACACTCTATGCCATCTATTTCACTCCATGTTAAGTTTTTAAGTAAAGTTTTAATTTTAACATTATCAATTTGTTGTATCGTTTTTATATCAGCCTGTATTCGTGTTGGGTCAGATCCTACGCACGACAATATTAACATGCGGTGATCGGCCATTACAGTTCCTAGTGCGGCCGAGTACAGATCTAACGAGTGCGTTCTTACAAATATGTGATCTATACAGCTACGTGTAGTGTTTTTTCCGCGTATTTCAATTCTTGTGTAATCAGTTATCGCGCTCGTTAAACCACACTCGGACATGCTACTTACGTAATATTCTCTAATGTTGTCGTATGTCTTTAGGTCTATGTTAATGTCTCCCAACAAATAAGTGTCGTATGATTTAATATAGGAATCGGATAAGATACCGCTTATTTCTTTTACGAATAGATGTTTACTTTCGCTTGGTGGTCTATAAATTGCACAGATATATGCGTGGTAGTTGTGAGGTGTAGTGATTTGACCAATAATACATTCACAGTGTATTAACGAGTGATTCATTGGTGTGAATACGTAGCCATCTCTGACATAAATTATTATTCCACCGCCTTTTCTGTATATACGCAACTTACTGTGCATTTCATAGCCATCGATGTTATACATATGAACAGTGTTTTCGTTTACATTAACTTCTGTTAGGATCAAGACATCTATAGTCATATTGGATGTGCTGATTAAGTGTATTACACTACCAAAATTTTTAACTATAGATCTAATATTTATGTGAACAATATTCAGATTAATTTTACTAATAAAAGGTACAAGCTTACTAAAATCATTAATGTTAGCACAGTCGAATAACTCTTGGTGATCGGGAGAGAGATCCGGGATAACTTATTTTAAAACTATTACCGATAAGTATTTTGATGTCCTGCTTGCGTTGTAGTCGCAAGCCGATCGACGTCCATTTCGCTCCTTACAACTGTAGGCTTGTCTTTGTCTTCTTTACGTAGCAGAACCTTTCCATCCTGGAACCAGACATATTTATATGTCGGACGTAATTTTTGTTTTGCCAGCCATAGTAGCGATTTATTTGCTTTTGTTAGGGCGCGTCGCAGAATAACTTTAGACTTAGAAATCTCTACAGGGGCATCAGAAACAATTTGTTCCAGCAAAACTTCTTCCTTTCTGGATGCACGTACCCATGACTGTGCCTGTTCTGCTTGTTTCAACTCCACCTGGATGTTTCCCTCACGTTCATTTCGATCTTCTACACGTTTAATATTTAGTATCTGTGATTTATCCACGTTGAGAGTTTCAGCCAGCTTGACAGATATCGAGTCAAGGTTTTCATTTTGAGCTTTAGGGATTCCTATCACTTCCAACACGTTATCTATACGCTGTTGTTCTATATTACGCACATATTGTTTTAGTGAGCTGATTTCTAGTTCAAGATGAGTTTTTTCGTTGCTAAGGTGGGTGTACTTCTTCTCCAACTCCTGTATGTGCTTATTTTGAGTTTCCACAGTTTTTGTCAGTTCGTCTACTTTTTTGCTGCAGAGGCTTACTGATACTTCTATTGGTTGCAATTCCTTCTTTAGGACCTTTTTTAGTTCAGCTGTAATATCTTTCAGAAATTTTACACTATCAATGTTGCAGTTGCCTAGGTTTTGACTGGAGATAGCGACTTCTTCTTCGTCGTCTTCCTCATCCGGAACAAAGAAGGATGATTTCCTGTTAGGCGAGTTGTGGTTGCATTCCTCACATATCCAGTCCAGGCTGTCCGCATTACGAAGCGCAGACAGCTGTTTCGCAGTAAGACCAGAGCAGGCTTTATTAGCATGAACAGTCTTAGCACATGACCTGCATTCCAGTCCTGGCGATCTGCTGGTTATGCCTTTATTGCAATTATCACATTTCGTCATTTTGGTTAGAGTAGGGGGTAGTTAGCGCACAAATTACTCAGACGTTGACACCGAACCGATACGTACGACAGAGCGTTAGCGAATGATTACCACCCTAAATTTCAGTCTAGACTAGAAATAGGATCTTTTCAGACCATTACCTTTCACTTATCTGCGCTGAGACAAAACTAGTTACTTTTTAGGTGGATGAAGAGATTTGTAAGGGTTGAGCCAAGTCAAAAAAGCAATAAATATTGGCCAATATTTATTGCTTTTTTGACTTGGATTTGAATGAAATTTGGCACAAAGATAGATTATAACCTAGATTAACACGTAGGATACTTTTTCTCCCGGTAGTACGTTCCCGCGGGATAATTTCCCACCTAGATCCTCAGAATTCTATCGAAAAGGCATAAATGAACTTCCGCTTAGATGGCAGCAATGTATAGATAACTAGCTGACCCGACAGACGTTGTCCTGTCTTAACTATAAATCTTTTTTATTTGTTTCTTTCATAAGAACCTTCTCTTGACAATACCAAACACAACAAAAAAAGAATTAGCAAAATTGGTCCAGCCGTTCACGTGTGATGCCGTGACCAAGGGAAAAAATGATTCATTTTTATATATAAAGATGAGGGTAAATATTCTGAATAAATAAATCCTTATCCTTACTAATATTATAAACGCGAAAGTTTGTAAGTATGGATGGATGGATGTTTGTAACTCTTTTTCAGAAAAACGGCTGAGCGGATTTGGCACACAGATAGATTATAACCTAGATTAATACATAGGATACTTTTTATCCCGATAGTACGTTCCCGCGGGATAATTTCCGACCTCCACGGGGGCGAAGCCGTGGGCGGAATCTAGTATTAAATAAATAAATAAGCTAGAACTCAGTTGTAGAGATCAGACAGGCAGTCGCTCCATGCAATGCAAATGCATGCAAAATCATATATTTTTTCAAATCTTCAAGACAAGCCGTTAATTAGCAGTACGGTTCATAAAGTGACCGTGTTACGCTACCAAACGGGACTTAGGCCCTTAACGCAAAATCAAAATATGCTAGAATGAACGAAAACATAAATTCCCAATACGTTAGTTTCAGGAAATTAAATCGTCCACTGGCTGGACTGGTGCACCAAGTTGGTTGATTTACAACCACAATCAGATCGTATCGAGTCGGCTAGTTTATAACTGGTAAGGTAGGTCAATCTGACGCATAGCCTAGGTCGGTGTTACTCAAACTGCGGTTTGTCCGAACACAAAATAAATCGGAAAAATGAATTCGTTAATTAGTGAATCAATCCAACAATGTTGGATTTCGGCATTCGAAATCTTTTACTCGCGTTTCAAATGATCTAAATATGAAATGAGCTTATGAACGATCATTTCTACTCGTACCTATGTACTTTCGTCGGTATCATGTGCGGCGGAGGAAATTCTCACTCGCAAATCTAGTTAAAACCTAAAAAAAAACAAACGTCTTGAATAACTTTTGACGAATTTCTTATTCTTGGAAAAGTTCAATCTTGATGGATTCAATACAAGTTAAATTCAGACTAGCTAGGCCTGTGGTTTGTTAACATGAAAGAATATGTTCCCAGATGAAAAATGACAATCCAAATCATATACATAGTAGTCCCCCTTATTCATAAACGTTGCGTAAAGTTAAGTAATGATTAGCGTCTGTTTAACCATACATTTTTGTCGTTTAAACATCATTTAACTTTAATCATCGTTTATGAATATACCCCTATGTATATGAATTGCCAATTAAAATCTATCTCACACAGTCATAGTTAGTAATCATGGAAATTCGTAAAACGTCGCCCAGCTGTTTAACATAACGGAGCTGTTTTGTAAAACAGCTAGCGGTTATGGAAAACAGCGGATTCGACAAGCCATCCGTGACAAACATATAACTAATACCTACTACTAAGTAACTAGTAATAGTGAAATGTTTTTAAATAAATGAATAAATAATTTCACTTAACTGCACACAAGAAGAAAAATAACGTTTGCGCTATTGACGCCATATTTATTTTGGTGACTACTAGCGCCGTGGAAAAAACCGAACTAAACTTGAATCACTTGATTCACTGAAAAATTACTTTAATTTCAGAAGGCGGTGGCAAAAAATTAAAATACATTTCCAAAGACACCGAATACCTAAATTAAAGTAATTTTTCACTTTGTAATGTTTATTCGGAAGTCGGTTGTTGTTTTTTGGGATTTTTTTTACAAAAAAAAAAAACAAAAAAAAAATGTTTTTTCTACCATGAACCATTTCAAGGTTATCCATTAATTACCGGACACCCTGTATATTCGCACCTTTAAAGACAAACCGTTACTAAACGAAAAAACAAAATACATCACAATTAGTTTAAACACGTTATTGCATTTAGCAACAAAATCTTATTTAGTTTTGTAATTGTCAAAATTAGAGCCTATCTACCTTATACAGTGGTTTTTTTATGAATGTGTTATATTTATCGTATAGTTTACGTAATTTTAAGGAAGATGGCATTTGTAACACAATTTTCGAAAAATTTCGTTTAGTAACGGTTTGTCTTTAAAGGTGCGATATGTTACGGCTAATAGCCGAAGTGCGGCTTCACCTAGTTTTAGCCGGCTATTAACTAGGTGCAGCTGGACTAGCGCTCGCCGGCCGCTGCCGCGGCATCGCTCGCTGCGCTCGCTCGGCTCGCGCGCGTTTGGTCGCAAGTCTAACCTAACCTAACCTAATCGGTCGGTAAGCAGTATGGTCAGGCCTCCGTCACTCCATGTACTTGCGCGCTATAAGTGCCTACCGCCCAGCCGAGCGGTCTCGGTCCGCCGGCGGATCAAATTCAGTGCGGTTTTCGCAAGCGAAGCGCGCGCACGCCGTTCAATTTTAATAGTGCTGTTCGTTCGTACGCGTATTACGATGCCGTGTGGTGCCTTATGTGCTGTAGATGGGTGTAAATCAAGCAAAAGAAGGGATAAACACCTAACATTTTTCCAAAAAACTTTAAAAAAGAGAACCGACTTCAAAACACTAAACCGTAAGAAATAATTTCTTCTTTGATGTCGGTGCTTTTTCGATTCGTAATTACCAGCTGTTAGCACTAACATAAAAAAAAAAAAAATTCTTACGGCTTAGTGCTTTATTTGAAGTCGGTTCTCTTTTTTTAAGGCTTTTTTTTTCATTTCTAGTGAACATCTCCAAAGATCATCATCAAACTAAGAAGTATTATACTTATTTTAAAACGTTCTCCTAAATGTAACAAATCCTTTTCTGAAAACCGCATCGATATCGGTTTAGCCAAACGCGAGATTATCGCGCACAAACATACATACCTACAAACCATACAAGTCAAACTTCTCAGTTTGGCCTGTATGTCTGATCACCTCCTTTTTTTTAAGTTGGTTAAATATTTTATAAATGATAAAATTTTTAACTGCCACATAAAAGTCAGAACATATTCACAGTTCTCAATAACATAGATAAAAAGTTATGTTAATTTAATTTTATCGAAGAGGCAGCCCTGCGATTACTGTGGAATCGCGCGGTGCGAAGCAATCACTGCTGTACGCTTGAGCATTTAGGCGCATTTTAGCATACAGTGGTTGTTGACGCGAGGGAGTAGGCAATTACCGTAATAGGTATTGGAAATTTTCTACTGAGTGAAGTATCTGTTACGTAGTAACTATTCAGTAATCTGTGGTGTGGTGCAGTTCACAATTTATCGAAGTAGGATACATCTAAATTTAACCGGCTGCACCTAGTTATAGCCGGCTAAAACTAGGTGTAGCCGCACTTTGGCTATTAGCCGTAACATATACATAATACAATGACCAAAACTATTTTTTTTAAACTAACTGTTAATTTATTATTAAGAAAATCGTGTTAACCCTACCATTACGTTATGCATTTAAAAATGAGTCTTATGTCGTTTAAATAAAGTTGAATTTACTTTGGCTCATTCGGCGGTGGGTATGGCAAAATACGTATATTTTTTACCAAATACCGTATACAAAGGACAATCTTTTTAATTATGTTATTTCTTTTCAGGTAAGCCGAGTGAAACTTTTCCACATTATTTTGAACCATTTACTGCGCCACGACTATCATTGTAAGTACCTCTTCAGGGCCTGTGCACACCACGTTTTTTCATCCTATAGAGGGTCTACAGGCTGCGTCTGACTCGCGTGCGTATCGCGTTGGTATCGTAATCAATTTATAATAATATAATCCATAATTTATTTTGGTCACATTCACGTTGAACCTGTCCCACGTTGTTGATCCGCTATTATAATATACGTAATTCCTTTGATATTCTTTCTACGTTTTATTTTATTAACCTGCTAACACCATATTAAATCCAACCAGCCAAGAAACTAGATCGAAAATGCTTTGTCAGCGACAGATTTCAATGTATTTTCTGTTATTCTGTTCGGACCTAAACCCCCTTGTCCCTTGAGTCTGTATAACATCTGTCATCATATAGAATCGATAGTTTTATCCCGTTTTGCCGTGAATTGAAAGAGGTTTTTGAAGCCTGGAGTCTAGTTTTGTGCCCGCTTGATAGCAAGAGGTTCTCCCCTCTGGCAAAATGTGAGTGTGGGTACTATGAGTTCACCTCTGCCCAATCTTTTATAAAAGATTTTCAGCTCTTTAGATAGGTATTGAAATGAAAAAAGACGAAATTTGTAACAAAAACTTTTCTGTATTTGTTTGTTTCATAGAAAAATGAAAAAAAAAAAACAATGATAATATGGTAAAAATACTCGAGAATACGTAAATCTTTTAAATAAATGCTTTACTGTACTTCATAAAGTTTAGCTGACATCGCTCCGATTTCAAGTACAGTATTTTGATTTCACGAAACGACTCACACTTTAAAAAGGTTCTAAAATCCAGTGAGTCCATGCAAATTACAGCCGATCTATTCTGTAAAAGTCTCACCTCCACCACATCACAGAACTTAGGTGGAGTGAGTTTGAATTGAGCTGTCAATAGTGTCAATCTCTTGCATTAGTGAGTTGAGCTGCACGATGGACAGGTCCACTCAATCTGTGTGGTTCTTTCCTCAAAAGACCATTTCAGACGCTAAACCACATGATCTGACCAGGATTTTGTATGGACTTTAAAAGAGACTGTGACCGTTGAGTTTATTTCGGGCTTTCTTCTCAGAGTGGTCAGATAGGAAACGCCGACCTCATCTAGTTTTTATTAATATTATGATTGACATGTAAAAGTGTTTGTACAAACCTTTTTACAGAAATTTAATCATTTATCAGTTGGAATGACTCCACTTAAGATTTCACGGTAAGATTTTTACAGAAAATATCGACTGTATTTACATAATTTTAAATGCTCAAAGTACGGATGAAATAACCCAACAGTCAACGGTCTTAATAACAATTTAATGTGTTAAACAATAAAATATCTAAATTGATTGAATACTCAAAGTGTTTGTTAAAGTGACATTATTGAGTCATTATCACAATACTATAATATCTTAAACATTACTATCATATTACCTTATCTTTACTCACATAAAATGCATTAAAAGTCTTATAAAATACTTGGTGTAGTTATCGCGTTTAGCATGGTATTAGCGCTGATTGGCCCACTTATATTTCCTAGAGTTTTTTGGAGTCTACTCCTTATGAAAGGATTTTTATATAAGGCCCGTGATATGGAAATATTATGAGGAGTGAAATGAATAAGTATGTATGTTCTCCTGCCTTTATCCCAATTTATTAGGGGTCGTCGCAACATGTCTTTTTCTCCCACATTTCTCTATTAGTCATCATCTCCGCAGTCACACCCTTTCTAACCATATCATCATTCACACAATCCATCCATCGTATCTTTGGTCTCCCCCTACTCTTAAAGCCATCGACATTCATACTCAAAACTTTCCTCTAGACATTTTCCTCATTCCTCCGTGTCACATGCCCATACCATGATAACCGATTTTCACACAACTTTTCAGTTATCGGTGCCACTTTCATGTGCTCATTTCTTATTCTATCCATTCGTGTATCACCACCTCTTAACATTCTCATCTCAGCTGCATGCAATTGCCTTTCATTCATCCCTTTTGAGGCCCAACGCATTCTGACCCATACAAGACAGCAGGTCTAACCATGTATGTATAAAATATTTAAATCAGGAGTAAACTCAAGTCGTGCGCCGGAGCTGACACACACATACACTTTTTGCTTGTCTGTTAACGACCTGAATCAATATCTACTGTGGTTATCAACATGTTCCAATAACGAAAAACCCATTTATAGTTTATCTTCTGGGTTCCTACGGAAAGGGCCTTTTGCCATGCTTAAACGCGACAACTATAGGTTTCAATTTAATTAAATACGCATAAAATTTCATATTTCATTTGCTACTTGCATACCTAAGGTCTAACTCACATCGAGAGGACGGTATTGTGGACATTTAATAAAATAAAAAAACATGTACCACAACACACATAATTATAAATATTACATGTGCCAAAAGTACAAAGAAAACAACTGAACAGTCAATTTCAAGACTAAATTTTGGCTAAATTGTACTGATTTACGGATTTTTTTCAATTTTGCTGATATATTGTTAGAACCTATAAGTCTATTAAATGTCCGCACCTCTTCTCCTTTATGCGAATTGGTCTTATGACATTTTTTTTTATTGATATTATTACGCAAAAAAAAAATGACAAGTATTTTGGGTGAAATTAGCCCAGTGTTGAACATATGCATTCGCTTACAACATTCTTTGAAATAAGTAGTTGAAATCCAATAAAAAAATAAACATCTCAAAAAATAACAACATTGTCCAAAGCATACATTAGCTTAAACCCATTAAAACAAACGAACAAACAATTGACATAACATTACAAAGAAGATACAGCTGAAAGTGGCACTAGAAGAACTCGGTTGCGCAGGAGCAACGTAATACTTAGAATAGATGTCCTCCCAGAATGTCGTCCTCTGTACGTGGGGGTTGAATCTGGGCTCTTCAACGTAGATCGGGGTATTGTTGATAGTGGAGGCACTGCTACCACCATAGTAGAGGTAGTTGGTGGCATCTTTGGTGACGGGTGCCCAGGCGGCAGATCTGGTGATGTTAAGTGTTCCATTGGTCCTGGAAAGAGGCATGAAAAACGATATGATAGAAGTAGCGCTAGAAAAGTTGTGAAGTGTCGATAATACAATTAAGATATAACATAACATCACGCCTGTAATCCCCGAAGAGTTAGGCACAGGTGCACAAATAGTAGGTACACCCAAATTTTACCAGCTATGTTTAATTCCATGTAATATCGGGCGAGCCTTTTGTCATCAACCTGGTACAAGTCAGACTCCGGGCTGCTACTGACATATTTCAGATGGAATAACATATTATGTTAAAATGAACTAACATACGTTTAGTTAGATTTCTGATCAAGATAAAAGTAATAAAATAAAGTCTGACAAAGAACGTTTGAGATGGAGTATGGAATATTGCAACTGCTGACTTCAGATAACTCTAGTTAAACAAACTACTTAGTACTAGCAACTATAATCCCTGAAAGAATAGGCAGCACCAAATTTTGCCAGGTATGATTAAGTCCCAGGTAATATGGGGCGATGGAAATAGGATGCTTTTGATGTGACTTGGAATATGAAACTAGACTTTCTCTAATAAGCTTATTTGTCAAAAAAGTATGAAAACATAAAATGTTAATCTTACCAGTTATAAGCGAAAGCGCTGAACCGCCCCACGAGCGATTTGCTGACAACTTGATCTTCAGGGCGTAAATCATCATCAAATATATAGTTCAAGAAGGCTCCGTGAGAGGCACCACTCAATGGAATCTGGTTGTGAATCCAATGCATGTTATTAGTCCCTAAATACGCAAACTCCAACAATCTGACTTCACCTTTAGATGTCAAGGCTCTTTCTTTAGCAGTTTTGATAGTCGATAGGAGCACAAGGGTATCTCCTTCAAATTCTAAGTAGTCTTCAATAAGAGCCATGTTGATGGAACCATTGCCGAAGTAAAAATCACGAATGCTCGCTGCCACAGCCGTCTTATTATTCCCCGGTTTCAAATCAACCGGAAGAAAACTTGTAAAGTTGGTTTGCATGAAGGTCAGCCAATTTCCAAAGTCTGCCTCGTCTGCTCTCATTGTGCCTTCCCTGTTGGTATATCCGTATATGACTGGAATCTGGGCGTATTTGCCTGATCTTAGAGCGTCGATAGGAGCTTCACTCAGAACTGTGTCATTAGACTTCAGTTTAGGATTCTCGAGGCATGGTGCAAACAGTGGTGTATTGTTAACGAACTTGAATTCATTCAACGCAGTATTCAAAACGTTAATGTCAGTTTCGACTAGATGTGTTGCTAGTTTCGTTGGATTCTTGCCTTCGTATCCAAGTTTATTTCCCAAACGGTCCGCATACCCAATAGGATCGTAGGCTACGGCCCATGGAGCTAAACTAGAACCACTGAGAACAATAGCTTTGTGCGCTAAGTTTTCTATTTGGGGTGAAAGAGTCAGCAAATCGACCATGGCTGCTCCTGATGCGTGACCCATTAGAATAACATTGTTGCGGTCTCCTCCGAAGTTGCCAATATTTTCTTTGATCCATCTCAGTCCTTGTATTACGTCTTTCAAGCCAGCATTGCCGGGTGCTTCCGGAACGCCCAAGCATAGGAACCCGAAAATCGAAAGCCGGAAGTTCAGTGAAACGAAAACCACTTTTTGTTCCATCAACCTCCAGGCAGAGATGGCTTGAGTATTGGAGGTGGTGTATTCATCTGCGTTGAGCCACACCACGACTGGTTTCGGGACGGTGGTGTTTTTGGTGAAGATGTTCAGAGTCAGGCAGTTCTCGACCCCGACGAGTCCCCGAGATGTGGGCTGGGCGCAGAAGATGCTGCTGTCAACGGCACTGAGTACATCGTAGCGAGGAGGTGGAATCGGCGCCTGGAAAATATTTAAAGCACAATTTAAACTTTGAACAAGATAAGGCTAAGGCGTGACCGCCATTTTATAGATATGGATCGCAAACAACTTTCTTATAGAGACGATAAAGTATGGCCCTTTCCTTGTAGAAATTTTATCAATTTCTGTATGTCTACTTTACTATATAAGTGATGTAGAAAATAAACATAATATGAACACTTTTTAGACGGATATTATCAGTTATTGTCAGTTGTTTAGAATTGCCACCTTTTACTCGTAAGTAAACTGCTGTATCGATTTTCATTCAAACAAAGTGTTTTGTAAATTTTACCGATACCACGATAAAAGGTATTGTATTTGAGTTTTCCGTACACATACCTACTTACTGTAAATGTTATAAAGTTGATGGGAAAAAAATTAATTGTTCTTCTCGTATCGATGATTCCGTTCATTATAATATTATGAACACTTTTCCAGCTTCTTCGTTTGCTTATTATAACCCGTGAGAAAATCTAAATACCCTTATTTCTTGCTCACATCATTTAGGGAATATGTTAACAGCAGAGTTGTCTGTGCAAACAGCTTTTTAGGATCTAGAGTTTCTAATGGGCATTGATGAGTCAGTCAGTCAGTCTATCGGTCAGTGAGTGAGTGAGTAGGACTTTTGTTATAAAATTTTGCTCTTGCCCGTGCCCTTGCCCGCGTGGAGATTATTCCACAGGTACGTACTGCCAGTACGTACTACATTTTTGCATGATTGAGTAACAAACATTTAAACATAAATATAAAAATACATATGTCACCCTATGATTATGAACAAGTTTATAATTTATCTCGCGAGATTATAAATTGTCGATAAATTGTGAACTGCACCATACTGCTTACCGACCGAATAGGTTAGGTTAGGTTAGAATTGCGACCAACCGCGCGCGAGCCGAGCGAGCGCTACTTCCAAGTTAGTGGCAGTCACTTGACTATTTAGTAATAGCGCAAGCGTTGAAACCAGTTCACAATTAGAAGGTTTCACTTCGATAGATTAAAATCTACCGAATAATGCGTTAAATTGTAAGCTACTTATTTCGACAGGTCACAATCTCGCAAGATAGGATATAATCTAACGGTATTTACAATTTTACGGTGACATATACAAACTTCTGCCAGGGGTGCGGGTTCCGCGGGATACCGCGGCCCCTGGCACACAGGCAACTGAGGGAACACGGGTGGGTTTTAGTCAGTAAAAGTCTGACACGCCCTCCCGCTCCACCCAGAGCGGGAGAAGTTATTTGATGATTTCCCACCCAAAAAAAAACACATACAAACTTTACATTTATAATTAATTTAATATGTATTGATTATTCGGACACCCCGCCGCCGCCGCGGCGCGCGTCGCTGACGGCGGCGAGCGCCGCGGAGGCGGTGCCGTCCGCTAAACTTAGTGAGTTACACGTCACAGCGGAGGATGTATTTCAATGTGTTAAAGGTATGAAACGTGGCAAGTCCCCGGGTCACGATGGGCTCAGTGTCGAACACGTTTTGTTTGCACCTGAAGTGGTATTGGATAAAATTGCTTCCTTATTTAATCTTTGTATTGACCACAGTTACTTACCTCAAGACTTTATGAAAACCACCGTTGTACCCATAATAAAAAACAGAACCGGTGATGTGTCCAGTCTGTCTAATTACCGCCCAATATCACTAGCAACTATATTATCAAAAATTTTCGAAAACCTGATTAAGAAACACTTAAGTGAAACGAACATTCCGCTTAATAACGCACAGTTTGGGTTTCGTCGGGGCCTGTCCACTGACCTAGCTATCTTTGCTCTGAAAAATACTATCTATAAATACTTAAGTAGAAATACAACAGTATACGCATGTTTTTTAGACCTCAGCCGAGCTTTTGATACAATTAATTACAATATACTTTGGAACAAGTTGAGACAAACCCATGTGCCGAATAAAATAGTAGACCTGTTTGAATATTGGTATAACAATCAAAGCAACCAAGTCAGATGGGATAACGCCTTTTCGGAGACGTATAGGCTGACCAGTGGCGTGAGGCAGGGTGGCTTGACTTCCCCGGTGCTATTTAACCTATATGTCAACGACCTGCTCGAGGAGCTGAGCACCACCAGAGTCGGATGCCATATTGGCGGTGAATGTTTAAATAACCTCAGTTATGCAGATGACATGGTTCTGCTCAGCCCCTCGGCCAACGGCCTCAGAAAACTCATTTCCATTTGTGAGAATTATGCAGCTCGACACCAATTAACCTATAATGTTAAAAAGACAGAAGTAATGATTTTCAAACACGGCAATGGCCCTAATAAGATATTGCCAATTACTTTGTGTGGTTCAAAATTAAAAATAGTTAGTCAGTTTAAGTATCTCGGACACATCATAACGGAAAATTTAAAAGATGACGATGACCTGGAGAGGCAAAGACGTAGCATTGCATGTAGAAGTAACATGCTAAATAGACGTTTCTTCCATTGCTCGAAGCAAGTAAAAATAACTCTGTTCCAGGCCTACTGTCAGTCGTTCTACACCAGTCAACTTTGGTACAAGTACACGAAGAGTGCATACAACACTCTTCGTGTACAATATAATAACGCGTTTCGGGTCATGCTCAACTTGCCCTGGCGGTGTAGTGCGACTGAGATGTTTGCTGAGAGCAGAGTAACCGACTTCTTTGCGCTCATGGGGAAGCTCAGGGCGTCGTTCTTTTTGCGTGTGGTGGCAAGTCAAAATACTGTTGTCAAAGCTGTTTTTCATACTGTGCATTTAACGAGGGAGACAAAATAAATGTACTCAGCATTGTTACGGGGTATATTTGTTTTGGCTTCCTTGGTGTGACATGGTGGGTAGTTTTATTGTTATTTTTCTTTTCTTTACTGTTTGTATTTATGTTCGTTTGTTTATTTTATCTTTAGTTTATCTTTTGTTTTAGAATAAGTTTTCAATTTTAATTTTATGGGTGCTAATGCCTGAAATAAACGATTAATAAAAATAAAAAATAAAATAAGTCAGCCACCATGATAGCGATGGCTTCGCAAAGGTCTTCCATAGAGCACAACCCTAATGCGTAACACACTATTAATCACAATCTGAATCATTTTGAAGGATATTGTTTGTCTATGCTGCTTTATATGTTCTAAACGCTCAACGTAAATAACGCAATAAATGTTGTGGAACTGTAAAAAATGAATGCCATCCTGTCAATGTATGACGCAATTATCTCGCAGGTGCTGCTATTGCTTAATCATCATAATCGGTCTATCACGTTTCCACTGCTGGGACACCGGCTTCCTCACTGTGAAAGGGAGTGGGCTTCGAATTTTTTGGTTCTAGGACATGCCTGTTTCTTTAAGATGTTTTCCTTCACCGTTTTGAGAGCAGTGGTGATGAAATATTTTACACAAAGAAAAGTGCCTGACTGGGTTGGAACCGATGACCTAGATCTCGTTAGTCGCGTCAGTGACCACTGCTCTTATATTGCATAATATTAATTGCAAAACCTGATGATAGACATACAGGTTGAAATTGAAAACATGCGACAAACCGTAATGGGAGATTGTACTCATCATTATAAACAACTTTTACTGAGGGACCAAAGATGCAATCGCAAAAAAAAACAGCTGTTCCCTACATTTTGACGAGTTATGCGAACATAAATGTCGGGAACAGATGTTTTTTTTTCGCGATTGCATCATTGGTCCCTTAGTAAAAGTTGTTCATAATGATGAGTACAATCTCCCATTTCGGTTTGTCGCATGTTTTCAATTTCAACCTGTATATTACTGTAAACATATTGTTGACAGACATTACATTGTTCGTTTAATTGATCCAGTTATCTGCCGTGAGTGTTTGATTGAATACCTACCAGATAAAAAATACTGGCATTAATATCTGAATCATTAGGTATGTATTGATTGAATAACGTACTAATACCTACTAGACTTGTCATCATCATCAAGTTAATGGAAGTTATAAATAAAAAAAATGGGTTAAGGACATCAATTAAGGAGGCATTTTGTACCCAAAAGTTAAAGTGTCAGCCAGAGAAAATGAATGATATTTAATACTTTGAAACTGAAATAGCAGCAGCCAGAAGGTTAATTGTAGATTTTCGTTGTAATATTATATAAAATGTTCAAGATTAACATCTTCCCATCTTTCCTGAAAGCCGTTTTTTTTTCTTAATTATTTTGGCACTAAATGAATTATTTATATTAAGTACCCAAAAATTATGTCCTTTATTTATTTAGATAATGTTATATGATAGATATTTGCTTCATTGCAACTAGTTTTCAACAGTGACTCATTTCAATTCTGGTGTTGACTGAATTTCGTACAAATATTAGGTCTTTACCTATGAAATTGCCGTTTTGCAGTACTGGCCATTTCAAATCAAAATAATTTTTGTTTGGGTAAGAATTCTAATTTCAAATTAATTTTATTTTAAAAACATGGATTTTTTTTTCCAAAAGTAGTCATTTGTTTATTGATTAGTGTTACATTTTCATCGCATTTCAATCTTTTTCGTCATCATGGATACGTTAAAAATTCGAGTAATTATGGAATATGAGTACCGTCGTGGCAGCAACGCGGCACAAGCGGCACGCAACATCAACGACGTTTACGGAGCTAACACTACAAACCAACGCACCACCTGTTATTGGTTTGCTCGCTTCCGTTCTGGAAATTTCGACCTGAAAAATGAACCTCGCGGTCGTCCGAAGACTTTGGTCGACAATGACGAATTAAAGGCGATTGTGGAAGCTGATGATACACAATCTACGGCTGAATTAGCAGCAGCTTTCGACGTTAGCGTCAAAACAATATTGGTCCATTTGCGTCAAATTGGCAAGGTAAAAAAGCTTGACAAATGGGTGCCCCACGAACTCAATGATCGTCAGCGCGAAGTACGCGTCGAGACGTGCTTTGCACTGCTCAACAGACACACAAATGAAGGAATTTTGAACCGCATTGTTACCTGCGATGAAAAATGGATTCTGTTTGATAACCGCAAGCGCTCAGCAAGTTGGTTGGATCCTGGTTCAGCACCTAAACAATGCCCTAAACGAAAACTTACCCCTAGAAAAGTGATGGTCACTGTTTGGTGGTCTAGCGCCGGTGTGATTCATCACAGCTTCTTACCAAACGGGGTGAGCATTACTGCAGATGTGTACTGTGAAGAACTGAACACAATGATGGAGAAGCTGGCACATCTCCAACCAGCATTGGTCAATCGCTCGTCTCCGCTGCTCCTGCACGACAACGCGCGACCTCATACTGCACAGCAGACGGTCTCCAAGTTGCAAGAACTGGGGTTGAAAGCTCTCCGTCATCCGCCCTACTCACCAGACCTTGCGCCTACAGACTACTACTTTTTCCAGAATTTGGATAACTTCTTGGCGGGAAAAAAATTCAATACCCGAGAGGCAGTACAAAATGCCTTTGAAGAATTTGTTGCCTCCCGTCCAGCTGATTTCTTTAAGAAGGGCATCAATAAACTGCCACTGCGATGGCAAAGATGCATTGATTGCATGGGTGATTACTTCGATTAATACAAATAAAAAATACATGAAAAAAATTCGTTTAAATTTTTTCATACAAAACGGCAATTTCATAGGTAAAGACCTATTATTAAGTACTGCTGACAATAATTGTAAAATGTAATCCAATTCATGTTTTTCCACAGAAGCCTTTATCATGATCATAGTTTACATTACTGCTATGTTTTCATTACATCTCATTAACAATGACAAATCATTAACTATCTACCTACCTTTTAATTGCAGTAGAATCAAAATTGTTTATGCATTTGGCTGCGTGTTAAATTGAAAAAAAACTGATAGATAAATACCTCATTAGTATATCTAAGTGACTTTTCATTACATTCAGGCGATTTGTAATAATGGAGAAGTCGATTTAGACAAAGTTAGATTTTCTTTTGTCATCTATACAGACTAAATTTTTCATAGATCTTGGTTCTGTTATTTCTTCTTTTAAAAGACTCTCTTCTTTTGAGGGGTAATTGCGTAATATACTATCTGTGGGAATCGCTTTAATTTTGACAGTTCAGTTAAAAAAATATATGAAAACCTATTGAACGATTGACGATTTTCTTAATGATGATTCATTATCTGATTGACATTACGGTTACTGTGATTGACATAATTATTTTGATCCTGGTTTTTATTTCTGTTTGACATTATACAGTCTTATTTTTTACCCGACTGCGCCAGAAGGAGGGTTATGTTTTTCGAGTGTGTCTATGTATGTATATTTCTTTGGCACGCTCTGTAGCCTAAACGGCTTGATCGATTTCAGTTTGAGAGGTGCCGTTAGATTCGTCTTAATTGTGAGAGTGACACTGGGTATATCAAAATTACAAAAATAAATGGCCGAATTTGGCGCCATATTGTGTCTTCAAATTTTTTTTTTCTCGAAACCTATTGAGTTTGAGTGGGGTATCAAAATAATGAGTTTCATAAATAGGTCTTATTAACGTCAAAAATAATTATATTAACTAAAAACGAAGTTTTTTTTTACAAAATAAAAAAACCCGACTGCATAAAAAGTGAACTTTAATTAAAAAAGATGGAAACAAGAAACTTGTTTCAAAAGAATGACTATTAGACTGAATAATATAAGCAATCCCATGCAGTGGAGGCAATATAAGTCTTTATGGTTAAATTTAAGAAGATGCCTCCGACTATACCCATGTTTGCAAAGAAATAAATGATTTGATTTGATTGATCAGAACCTGAAACATTTTGAAGGATAGTGCTAATCCATTCTTTTCTATATGTTCGAAAAATGTGTTTGCCTAACAGCGTAAATAACGCAATTAATGTTGTTAAACTGTCCAAAAGCTCTTCCGTAGTGGGTTCTGCAATCACCCTGCAAGCTGCAGGTCTAAATCAATCTCTTTAAATCTCTTTCCGTCTCTCTCGAACATTTTTAAATCTCGAAATTTAATCTTCAAACAACCTGAGCTTGACGCACCGGACTGTCATTGAACGTTCGTCCTGTGCCACACTCGATTCGTCTCAGTGTAAATCAAGCTAAAGGCCAGTTCAAGGATATCTTTAGATTTCTTATACAATACCTACTAGGCAGGTTCTATTACATCGAAGCATTATTCTTGAAACACGTGTTCTTTTGAGCCTTCTTTGAGCCATCTTTCGCAGGATGATATCGGTGCCGATACTTTTGTTCACCAACTAAACTAAAAAAAAAAGTATTGCTATCTCTTACTGACAGACCGCTACAGAAAAAGATAAGTGACGCTTGAGAACTGTCAAACTAAATTACGTCTCGATTGCTTTGAATTTGGCGTGATTTTATAATAATAATAATAATCGTTTAATTCGGAAATCAGGTTCCATTTTGTTAGTATTACAGTCTTAAAAAAAAAAAAAAAAACATTTATGCATGATGAATTTAGTTACCTAGTCACAGTTGCGTTGAAGAAAATCTTAGTTCCACTAAACTGATTGATTCCCGTCTCTTTCTTGATTCATTAGAAGGAACAAGATAGCAATAGCCTAGATGGTGCATCACCAATGTTTGAATTATTGTATGATCTAAACATATGGATATGAGTACAACTCATCTACCCAATCTTTTCCCAACTACGTTGGAGTCAGCTCCCAGTCTAACCTGATGCAGTTGAATACCAGTATTTAATATGGAGCGACTGCCTATCTGACCTCCACAGCCTAGTTACACGACACCCCTTGGTAAGACTGGTTGTCAGACTTTCGGGCTTCTGACGACCCGAAACAACTATCAAAGATCCACGAATGATATTCAGGACCAACGGCTTAACGTGCTATCCGAGGCACGAAGGGGTCTTGGTATGTATAGATGGTCCGCCATCCACGGACCAACCGCGGTAACCGTTGCTTATCCTGATTGATCAACCCGTGGGGCTCCAGAAGCCGAGTCCCAGAATAGATGTTTGAATTATTGTATGATCTAAACATATAGACATGAGTACAACTATTTCAATCAAATGTCAAGCTCTCCACGACAATTCTTGCCTCTCTATCGGAACTTCACGCAACCCCAACTGTAATTGCGTTGACATAAATCAAAGCTACATTTACTAGAATCTAGGCTAGTTACAAACACCTTACTCTCAACAATTCCGCATTGAAATCTGTGCCTTATTCCAAAGCACATAAAGTTTAAAGAAGTAGGTATGTGATGTTTAATTATCGGAATTGTTTTCGAGTCAACGTTCTGGTGCACCAGTAGGTCCTATGGAAACATGCGTGCATACATTCGTGAACATTTGTTTGTGTGTCAATCAATCAACTCAGCATAATGACAGTCCACTGCTGGACATAGGCCTCTCCCAGGCTGCGCCACAATACCTTGTGCTCCGCCTCCCGCATCTAGTCTGTCCTAGCCACCATCTTGGAACGTTGGTGCATCTAGCTTGAGAGGGGGACGTCTGACACTACGTTTGCCGATACGCGGTGTCTACACGAGGACTCATCGGGTCCACGGGCCATCAGTCCTTCGACAGGCATGGCCAGTCCATAGCCACCTCAGCTTGCTTACTCTCTTGCAAGCTATGTCGGCAATGGTGTGTATGTGTATGGGATAATCCTGAAGTAAAGTGACCTCGTCATATTTGTCGTTATATATAGAGATTTCGGATTTACAAGGATAGATTATAAAATACAAGTGAAAGTAAGTCAATAAAATATATGAATAAAATACATTATTTTAGTATGTATGTAATAATAAACCAAAATTCATTAATTTTGGTTTATTATTACACCTGGTAATCAATGTCAACTCATAGATTCATTAATCTATGAGTTGACATTGATTACCAGTCTTCTTAGAACCCTATTATATCCTTAGTTAATTTTATTACTCACATTAATAATATTACTTAACGTATATTCGAGCTAATAGATATCTCTAATTAGGTACAAGTATTCTTGAAGATATTACGAGTAGGTAAGTACTTTATGTAATAAATGTTGAAGAAGCTAATTCATATCTTCACAGTACTAATGAGATTCTCCGCGTTACAGGAATTTAGAGTCTATTAGCTAATTTTATATAAAAGCTGATGTTTAAACGCGCTAATCTCTGGAACTGCCAGCTTGCGCTTTTGCATTTAAAAGCCAAATTCTTGAGGGCGGTCATAGGTTATTTAACATCACGCTATGACTCTTAGGAGCCGATGAAAAAGAAGAAAAGGTAGAATTAACGCTTATCGAAAACGAGGCAATAGCACGGGTGGGCGATGGGATAAAACACGGTAGGTCATCATTTCAGCCGAAAGACGTCCATTGCTGGACATAGACCTCCCCCAAGCTCCGCCACTTCGGCCGGTTCTGTGCTTTCTGCATCCAGCGGTCTCCTTCGGCCCTCACAAGGTCATCGGTCCACCTTGTGGCCTTCCAACTTTACGTCTTGCGGTACGCGGTCGCCACTCTAGATAACAGACAGCTGTGCTGCTGAGGAGTTTGTTGCGCTACTTCTTCTTTCCAGCTAAACCACTAGGAAGTGGTGAAGGGCGGGCGTTTTGGGGGGACTGTCTTATGTAATTTTGACGTTCAAAAAGAGCTGACTCTCAGCCTAGTTTGAATAAATGACTTTTGATTTTGATTTTGATTTAGAACCTTTCGGCCCCATCAGCCATCTGTTCTGCAAGCAATGTGCCCTGCCCACTGCCACTTAAGTTTGCCAATTCTTCGGGCTATGTCGGTTATCATGGTTCTCCTACGGATCTCTTCATTCCTGATTCGATCACGTAGGGATACTCCAAGCATAAGCCTCTCCATTGCCCTTTGGGTGACTTTAAGCCTACTTATGAGGCCCATTGTGAGTTACCACGTTTTGGTTCCATATATCATCACTGGCAACACGCACTGGTCAAAGACTTTCGGTAGACAGTAGGTCGGAGGCCGATATTTCGCGCTGACGAAGCCGCGAGCAGAATTCTAGTCACGTATAAATCGTCTTGACGGAGTTTCCTGTCTTTTGTCGTAGTGCCCAACAAACTTTAAACTCACGAAAGTATAACAGCATACATACATAAACTCAAGTCTGCTAATCATGGGGGTAAGCAAAATTTTGAGTGCGCTTTAATGGAAGAATGTGCGGTCATGGGATCTGCACTTAGTGATGGGGCCGCTAGGCAAGGCTGGCTGACACCAGTCAGGGGTGCGGCGAATGTACAAGTATCTCCCGGGCCCTCTACACGTGGTACTAGAAGGAACAGTACGGTTTTAGTTGGTAGGAGACGACATAACCCTCCGTTCTTTCCAGGCGAAGGGGGATCCATGAGGAGTTTCTCACGAAAAAAGACAGAAACTTCAGAATGCCACCAGCTACGATCCGTACATACTCCTTTTGCGATCCCGTTATACCTACATCATAAACGCACGACAGTTGCGAGTACTACGCTCCTGACCACCTATAAGGTCATTTATAATTAGAGTTACCTATTTATGACAATTATCACTATGATTTTATTAAAATGTGGGAAACACGCGTACTTAGCTACATTTTTAGTCGGCGTTAATCATTGTTTTAGTGCATATGATTTAAAAGAGCGATGAATTTATATATTAAAAACAAAACATCACAAATAACCAGAGATCGGATATTCGGATGCATATTTACCTAAAGATAATTTTTAGCTATGAAAGTATGGAAGCGGCTTTATAAATTATTTGTAATATTTATTAAAAACCCCGGGATTCTTGGATTGCATAACTATTCAGATGTGTATTAATTTAAAATTAATGTTTAACCCGATACAAATATGTGTATGTACTGGAGCAGGTATATGGCAGGCGTATTAGTTAAAACAAAAAATAAACAAATTACTTACCTAAATTAAAACTTTTTCGATACAAAAGCGCATTCCATGTTAGCCAACATCTCAACTTTAGGTGAATATGCATCCGAATATCCGGTCTCTGCACATAACATAACATCACGCTTATATTTTCCGAAAGTTTAGGCAGAGGTGCAGCTAATAGTACACCCACATTTCGCCAGTTGTGTTTAAGTCCCATGTAGAGAATACAATCCCGAGCATATTTTTCAATCCCGGGACCACGGGATTTATAATGCGTAATCGCGAGATCCCGAGACTATCCCGGGATAATACTATGTGGTTTCTAGATAAACTGAAATGAATTTTTTTTTTGAATAATTTCTTAAAAAATGTTTTTTTAATATTTTTGCACTAAGTACACAAATCACAATATAGTAAGATAAGAAAAAACTAAAAAAAACTATAGTTATGTAAGAATTGTCTCAGCCTAGTTTTAATACTTAAATTAGGTATTATTTTTTAAGTTCTACAACAGACATTAGGGCTGTACCTGTGTAATACGTATCGTAAGGCATGCGCCTTACGATACGCAAAAAATCAACCCTTAGATGCCTAAGGGTTGATTTTTTGTCATTATGTAATAAATGCTATTATAGACTATTTTTCCAGCCTTTTAGCTTCTAGTTTTATGTAGCTCTAGAGTAAAGTGACTGGTCTATTAATATATTCTAGGCAAGGTCACTGTCAAGGCACAACGGACTACGGAATGCAAACTATGCCTGTTTGTGGCAATCCCGAAAATCCCGAGATTAGCCAAGTACAGTCTTGGGATTTTCGGGGTCAGAAAACGGCCGGGATCCCGAGATCCTGGGAATCGGGATCCCGGGATTGTATTCTCTAGTCCCATGTAATAGGGGGCGTGCCTTTTGTCATTATCCGAGCACAAATTTGAACTCCGGACTACTGAGTAATTTCAAATGGAACAATCAATAACACAGCAGAACCCGTGAATTGAACCCAGAAACTCAGGTTCAGCAGTAGAGCCAGTGACCTCCAGACCAAAAAAAAAATGAACGCCAAAAAAAAAAAGATTGCATCAGGGATGCTATAAATGAAGGAAGAAGTGAACGTGAAAGATATAAACAATTGGCATAACGCCAGCATACCTACTTGTGACAAGACACGGCAGAAGAGAAGTCATTGACTAGAAAACTAGTGTTCATAGTAGATTAACAAAAGTTGACACACCAGCAGTTATCGAACAAATTAATAAAACCTTTTCAATAAAATTATTGTCTGTTTATGAGTCACTTTAAAAAAAAAAACATTGCACAATATGCAGTGAGATTTACCAAGATTGGGGGATTTACACTGCTCATCGACTATTTAGGTATATATTTTGCTCGTAATAACCTAAATGTTTGCAAAATATATTTTATATAAACGAGGTTTCACACCTTCTTGATAAAATGGATCAACACAACATGACGACATAACGTACTCTATCTAATCGTTAAACATTGAAAATGTTTACATTATACCACTTATTTTGAGGCACCAGGCTTAAGTTTCACCATTCATCCTTCTTTCCATACAAATCACAAGGAAGACACTCACTACCTGCAAGTAAAAAGGTCTTGTTAATTCACTCACCTTAAACCGGTTTGGTCCTGATGTCGGCCCCGCATATGGTATACCATAGAAAGCATAATAATCTCCATCGGCCACCTTAGAAGCTTCCACAATACCTTCTGTAGTATACACTCGGAAACCATGCGCGTACGCAAGGAAAAACACAAACAATGCGCACACTAACATGGCTACACACACAAAGATATTATTATATTTTTTAAACAGAGGCGCGCGCGTTCGCCTCGATAGCCCGTGAACGAATGACCGGTGATGCCGATGCGTATTTTTTTATCTACGGCCGGCTGTATCGGTATTATCAGTGCTTGCTTTTATCAATGAGGTCATCGCACAGATTATATAATTTTCTTAGGAGACAGTGTAAATATGGAATCGTTGTTTTTTTCGACTTTGTTTGCATGTATAAAGCGATAATTTTCATAATACGTTGGAGTTTATGATACTACGTCATAAAGTATGATCGTGTGTCATTGAATGGTTGCTAGTGCTTGTGGTAATGCGTGGGCGCAGACCGCGCAGAGGTGAAATTAAGAGGTCATTTGAGTATTCTTCTTTGTTATTTGATAGTTACTTTATTAGGAATTCAACGAAGGAAATTATTATCATATCAACCAAAAAATTATTAAGCTTTACGTGACGTCTGAACAACAGACTCATTGGTGATTGACGATTGTTTATCTTAGCGGATGAGTGTTGCTCGGGGGTTACCATGGACACACTCTCATCATAATCAGACTAAGTAGGTATAATGTTCCGAATAATTTTGTTAAATAAACAATTTTCATTTTTACCACTGCTGCTGTACCTACATGGCTACATAATTTCAGCCGAAAGACGTCCAGTGCTGGACATAGGCCTCCCCCAATTTGGGGGGTTTGCCAGAATCGCCACGCCATTGAATGCAACCGCATGACCTGTCATTTTAAGTCAGAATAACAATCAGTCAGAATAACAAACATGGTTTTCTTGTGTAAGGAAGATGTGGTTTTATTACTGTTATATTTATTTTGAATTTTCGATACATTTGTTGGACTAATTAATAATGGTTCGTTCGCGATTCATCAGTGTCCTTGCTTAGTCATTTTAGGGAAATAATAATCAGGTGACTCAAAAAGTGACACCAAGTATTCTTCGTGGTAGAGTTTTCAACATTATTTTTAGGGTAGAATAGAATATTATAAGATTGATGATCTTTATTATGTACCTACGGTCACCCAGTCAAGTAATCACGGTCTTTGGATATAGTTTTAAGTTTTGTAAGAAACCAATTAATGTTTTCGAATTACATTTAATTTGATAAATGATCTGTTACTTTTCAATTTTATTCGAAAATATTCATCGGTTTTCTTCTAAACGACTACTACCACTATATCCCCTCTATGGATATCCACTATATCCCTGGTTAATTATCTCTTTTGGTTACCGTTCACCATGCAAATAAGTATCTATACCCCATTTACTATAGCTTTAGAAAAAAGAGGCTCGTAGAAGCAGGAGTGCAAAACATTTTATTTCAAAGTCAAGTTCTAACTTTTTTAGGTAGATTTAAGACAGTACTAAATACTGAGATAAACGAAGTAAAAGTAATGTTTATTTTAATAATGTTCTAATTACAATAACATGTTCATCACACATTACAAACCTACAACAAAACGAATGAATGAAACAAACAATCACATGATGATTTAAATCTAATTAAGATTATAAGGAAGTAAAATATATATTTTTTACAATACTTTATTTTAAATAACAACATACGACTCACAATTCGTTGGTAAAACTTCGTCGTCATCAGCTAATTTAGTTACTCGGTGTTGTTCACTCCTGCTTCTTTTAGGTTTTTAGCATTGACACTTTAATTTTTTTGGCATTAATCGTAACTGCAACACGCTTAATACAATTTTATTACGAAGTGTACATTAAAAAGAACCTTTTTTAACTTCTGTCTAATGCTATTGCAAATGGAGTATAGATGCAGTTTTATTTTCTTAGAATTTTCTGACGTTAGGTTCTCTGAGCGGGTTTTCCGATTAAAGTAAATGATACATTTATCATACCATTAAATTCAACGTCATTTTCCAGAATTTTATACGATTTTAATGTTTGATCAATTTAAATGAAATTAAGATATTAACTACTTATTATGTAACTAAGGAACCCACATCAAAAGCAGAAAGTCATCGAATCATGTGACACAGTAATTCAAGCCATCAAGTTGCAGTTCTCAAAAACACACATACAACGTTGGTTGGCGGTTTCAGACCAGAGGGGCAATTCTCGTAATTTTAAGAACGTTCACAGTCTGATCTCAGTGTCAATCTGTCAAAAACACCTCGACTTTTCATTCATTTTTGACATTTGGTTGTCGCTGAGATGAGACTGCGACTAGATATTGAACGTTTTTATTTACGAGAATTTGCCTTCTTTATTTTCAGATTTTTGAATTTGGAAGAGTTGGAAAAAGGGTTCGAAATACGAAAACCGGTTCGAAAATGTATTCTTGGACCAGACGTAAACTAACAGTAGGCTTTTATTTTGACAGTTCCACAACTTCATTGCGTTATTCACGTTGCTAAGCAGACTAATTTTTGAAAATATGAAGCAATGGATTAGGATTATGCTTCAATATGATGCCCACAGAGTCAGATGACAGAAATGGTTTAGTTTTGTGGTACTTACTGAATTCAAACCCTTTGAATTTCTAATATAATTAGCATCACAGCCTAGTTCTCGAGGTTGTCGACATATGACATGTGGACTCAACGAGCTCTAGCTACGTTTAACGTTTAAGAACCTGATAAATATCTGAAGGGCTTCTCGATAGGCTTGTTAAAGACGAGATGAGGAGAACGGCTTCTACTATAAAGATTCATCTATGTACTTATATGAGAATATTTAAAGGTATTTGATGAATCAATAGTATTATTGTAATATTATAGAATTATTGTCTTAAGTGTATCGTATTACCCAGTGACTCGGCTGTGGAGGTCAGATAGGCAGTCGCTCCATATAAAATACTAGTATTCAGCTGCATCCGGGCAGACTGGAAGCTGACCCCAACATAGTTGAGAAAAGGCTAGGCATATGATGATGATGATGAATAAAATCATTGTCAAAAATTGTGTTTCAAGTTACTTATATGAAGCAATGTATTTACTACCATTTTTTTTAAACGCCTTATTTTAAACTTTTAAACAGTGGTGTTAAACTAAAATCGATTAGACCTGACCTTGGCTATAAAGTGCGCCTTCGTGCTTGCATAGTAAACCGTGATGTGTTGTAAATCCGACCATAATAGCCTTTTAACTAGGTGCTAGGTAGGTAGGTAATATAGGAATATAATAATAATAAACCATTTATTTTCAGGTTACAAAGACCCATAGATAGCGGTATTAGATTATGGTACACACGGCTACACGTCAAGCTATATACTTCCAGTATAAGCTGATCTCGCATTGTATAGTATTTCCGTACAGTGCGAGTTCAACGTAAACTGGAAATGTATAGCTTGATGTGGAGCCGTGTGTACCGTAAAGATGTAGTTTTCTTTTACTATCATTTCTGTTACTAGCTTAGATAGATCTGCATCGTATCGGTCATAAATATTGCAGATAATTAAAGCTAGATAACCCAGTTTTGATACCGTTAGCAGACATTAATGGTATTAATAAATTTTATTGTAGTTTATAAATAAACTAGCTTTTAACCGCGGCTTCGCTCGCGTTAATTTATAATTTGACAGTCAATTCGGGTTGTACTCTGCTTCTAATAATATAATACAAAGATGATTCGATAGACACGTGTCGCCATCTACTATCATAAGAACGTTATTGTTGTTTTCCTCGGGAACAGTACTTTTTTTTGGATGAAAAGTAAGGATGAAGGAAAGGATGAAAAGACTTGGTTAGGGAGATTTAAAACTTATTTTATTACTTAAACACGCCCAAAGTTAGGTTAAATTAGCAAGAAAAACTAATCTTTGTTGGCTCCTAACTATTTAACGGCTTTTTATTTTAGTATTCTATTTCAGTACAGACGATATTAATAATGAGACAACTCCATGCCATGTTTAATTTTTGATGTACATTGTCGAACAGTGGAGCAATACACTCCCGAAGTTTGTATGGAAAAAATGTCTACTAGATTCCCCTTAAAATTATCAATACAACCGTCTAAATTCATTTAATCCCATTGAATGACTATTTCGTGAAATAATAATAATAACTAAGAAATTTTGAATTACATACATTGGCATATCCCCTATGAGCTAAGAACTTAAACTCTTGGAATGAAAAGGATCACCAACGTAACAGTGAATTAGTGATAGTAGGGCTAACGTTAAAAAGAACAAGTTGGGGGAAAATATGCGTCACGCCTCGCAAAACAGCCATCGCTCAACATAATGCTACGACCCTATACGAGATAGCCCTAGCGCTGGTTTTCAGCGACAGCCGGCGTTGACGTGATGACGTCAACCGGTACATCATACGATAATGATAAAAGGGGTGTGCCGGACGTTACAAGTTTTGTTTCACATTGAAGATATGTTTTTAAAAAATTATTTAAACAAAATGTCCCTTTTATTATTCGGTGGTTATTTTCGCGGCATTTCAGTGACATGTAGTACAATCACGCGATCAAGTTGTAACCTCTATTTTAATTATTTATTTATGCATACACAAAAGTTGGTATTTGCGTGTTGCCGTATTGGGGTTGAGAGGTCACTAGTTTTGTACTTAGTATAGAATTTGTGATAAAACTTTCATTGTTACATTGACGAGCTTTTTTAAAAAAAAGAATTGTAACGATGCTTTTTTCTTTTTAATAACTTCGGGGTTTACACTGGTAAATGATTTTATTTCTGTAAGAGTAGGTAACTTTCTACAAACACTTTTACACATCAACCTTATTTTAAAAATTAGATGAGGTCGGCGTTACCTATCTCTACTCTGAGATGAAAGAGGCCGAAACAAACTCAGAGTCGGAGAGACTCGAAATTCAGAATTTCTTACGTTTTTGCAAGCAGGACTTTATGATTCGGACAAAATATGATTTGTGACCGTAAGAAGTATGTATTTACAGAATTATTATAATTAAAACCCTCAATTTTCCTATCCTAAGGGCACGTCTACGTAACCATTACCGTGCCCCCCGGTCTACTTATACGTATGCAATGGCCTCTGTAACACCATGAAGCATGAGGCTCCAGGGGCTAGTGCAAATCTTGGGGTTCATTCGATTAATCGAGTCTGGTCAAGCCAAGCTGGGATCCGTGCATTTCATTCAATACAACCCTAAGCTAAGTTCATATAATCCCATTGAATGACTACAGTAGTTAGTCGACATTCACTCGCACGTAATAAAGTCGTGGGAGAATTTTTGCGTGAAATGGATCTTCAATGCACAGGGCCCCAATTCTGTATGGTTATAATGATTCTGCGCGGAATCTGACTACGTTCAAACTACGTTAATATCGTGTTTTTTAGAAACCAATGTAATGTTTTTTTTTTGTTTTTTGGTTGGGAAATCATCAACTAACTTCTCCCGCTCTGGGTGGAGCAAGAGGGCGTGTCAGACTTTTACTGACTAAAACCCACCCGTGTTCCCTCAGTTGCCTGTGTGCCAGGACCGCGGTATCACTTTCGAACAACCCGCACCCTGGCAGGCATCGGCCCTTGTGGGCCCCATCATTTGATGCTGACATCTCTTTGAGGCGCGCGTGGAACACAACGCACCGTCGACCCGGGCTTGGTCCCTACCGGACAGCGAGCTACCCATTACTCACCGTCCGCAAGCCCGCGCCTACGGTGGCCGGGAATTAGGCCCTATTTGTTTAGTTTTTTTTCTTTGTTATTAAAAGGGATTTTTATTCACACAGATATGCCAACCACATCGTATCTTATTAACTATTTAACTCTAAGCATAATAACCACATACGAATGTGTAAGGGAAAAATAATAATTAATTTGGTATCTTCACCAGGCCACACAATCTCTTTAGGTTGCCCTTCTGTGGCAGTCTTTTCGGCTTCCAAAGAATTTAAACAATCACAAAACTCATTTCGTAATTTCTCTGGTATTGCATTAGTGATTCTGTGAAATTATCCAGCTAGTTACATCCAGAATTGTGTTAGGAATTCCGGCGCGGATTTCTGGATTAATATCCGGGGTTTCATAGATTTATTTGACCCGCTAGGAATCGTCAGATCCTGACAAAGCAAATAGCTCTAAGAGGTCTCTCTCAGGCTCAAGTCTTGTGGACATGCATCACGATATTGAAATGGTTTATCAATTGAGGAATTTGCAATTACTTGGGGATCACAAAAAGACGCTCACTTAGTATTTTGCGTTTGTTCCCAACGAGTAACACCCTCAAATGTCACACTGTTACTCGATGGGATTTTTTTCTGAAAAAATTCCCAACCGGTCACACTACCAGTCACACTGTTACTCGATGGGAACACAATAATGACTTGGCGACTAATAATGTTAGTAGGGTGGCAAAGATAATATATTACCAGTCTAGTTAGAGTAGGTTATTTTTTTTTAATGGTTAGGTTAGGTTAAAACTGTGACTTCCTACGCACGAGCCGAGCGAGCGAAGCGAGCGGTGCCGCGGTAGCGGCCGGCGAGTGCCAGAAACGACTAGATTATGTAGAAAATCTAAACCTGCTCTAATAATACAATAATAATATATTATTTATGAATGCCCATTTTCTATTTTATTTTCGCCATTAAGTTTCCGCTTAGATATTAATTCTGTTCCCAAAAGAAACTTGTAATATTGTGACTGGTTGGGAAATTAGTAATAAAAAGTTCCCATCGAGTAACAGTGTGACTGGTTGGGAATTTTTTCTTAAAAACATTCCCATCGAGTAACAGTGTGACATTTGAGGGTGTTACTCGTTGGGAACAAATGGTATTTTGGCGTATCGTATTCTATTTTTGGGAAATCAAAATGCAAATTTATTTAGTGATCTATTAAATCCATGCCTTTTCTATAATGCATACTATAGGACAGTTACTGTTACTGTTAGCCGGCAACATACCACTGGTGGGCAAACGCCCCATGTCTTCCAGCTATCTCGAGCTCGGTCTAAAGTGGATCAAAGGTCATTTTCTTTCTCCAGTTTGCCCTGCTGGCTGCCATCTTCTACGGGGTATGTGCCGAGTCGCCTTCTGGCTGTGTCGGGATAGTAATTTAGTAAAACTCGAAAATTCGTCTAATATGCTTATATTACTCCATACTGAAGAAAATTTATAGGTAAATCTACCTGACAAAAGCTATGCCAATATACCATTGTGTTCAATAGAAACAATAGCACTACAATACCTAAATGGTTCACCACTGACCGAACCGAGCCGAATTAACGATAAATTATTACTCGATACCGAATCTGTCGATACAGGGTAACTGTCGATTTGGACGCTAAATCTTGCTTTGTTCAGGTTAAATATTATGTTTTATTTAAAACACTGTAATGTTCGGTAGTACACGTGTTGAATGATTTGTTGTTTCTTTAGATCGGTTCGCAAAGTAACATAAGTCAAAGTCCACGGGGACGTAAAAATATCGCGACGGATTTTTTTCATCATCATCAATTCAGCCGAAAGTCGTCCACTGCTGGACATAAGCCTCCCCCAAAAGGGGGTTTTGCCATAATCGCCACGCTTGGCAGGCTTGGGCGATCGCAGTATGGTGGTAAAATGCATGGAGAACGCTGCTGCCCGCTGAAGTCCTGTAGTCACCTTTTACGACACCCATGGGATGAAATGGGATGGTGCTTCTTTTACGTCCGGCACCATACGGAACGGAATTTTTACGCGCGCTGGAGATTCAACGCAGTGCTTTGCTTCGAGAGTTGTAAATCGAATAGTGTGTTTTTTCTAAGGTTTGAGATGCACTCTGTTGGTTGTCGGTGCTCGGTTCAAAAGAGAGAGTTACCTTATCTTTATCCAGTGCGCGATAAAGTCGCGCCGCGACATTTTGACGTCTACGTGGACGTCGAATTATTGTAGTTTCCAATGAATATGAATATTACGTAATATGATACATGTATTCTTTAAAGGTTTTGGAAATGTAGGTGGAAGTACGTCCCCCTTTAACCTGACCTGGTATAGTCCCATAGAAAGCCAACTTATTGTTACTTAACCTCTCGGAGGTCAAGTGTACACCATGTGTACAGATAACAATAGAATTTATATTGCGTCTGCTAATTAGACACGCGATGATTCTGATGAATAATGGTCACAGTCACTTGGCCTAACCTGCTGATCGAATACAAGCTCCCATGCTTACCAGTACCTACAAACGACTATTAGACTATAGAGGCATATTTTTGGAACGAAATTCTTTAACGTAGCTTGCGGCAGAGTAAAATTGTAGAAATCTTCACGTAACAAAAACAGCTTAACGTAACAAAAAAGCGTTATACACCCTCTGTAGTGTGTAACATTAAGTACCTAGATTAGATATGTATACATATAGTTTCGTTGGAGCCTTAGCGAACACATGTTGGTTGGACAGTCTCTAAATATTGTTAGAATAAAAAGAGTATGTTCTATTTTCTTATCGATCCTTTTTGGTTTATGTAAATTTATTATTCTACATAATCTTTTGAATGTTCCATCATCTGACAGAAAAACAATTACCATATAGCAAGCTTACTTACTTACTTGTTTGCTTGCTTGCTTACTTATATTTTGTTTTACACACGTTGACAAGTCAACGTGTGTAAAACAAAATATAAGTTTTATCTTCACTTCTATTTTTATTTACCATTTTTCATCATCTCCTGCATTCCACATTATTGTAAGCACTCTGCAGTGGGACTTGTGTGACCCTACTAACAAATATACGTCGTACGAACAAGACGCCTTTTCATTTCCACACGATAACCTCGTTCCTCTACACCTCCTTGTGATTTTTCTAAATAAATTAAAATTTCCAAATAAAAAAGTCGAAATGATAGTCCAAGATAGCGGCTGCGACTTTTTTATGTTCATCATGAGTGTCGTTTTTATAGTTCTCGGGGTGCTGAAGCCGATAATGAGTCTTAAATAAAGTTTGAGTGTTTTAAAGATGAGTAAATGACGTTACATACGGAGTTCAAGAAAATGCGTAAGGAAATTCTTTCCTGGCTGTTTCCTCCTATCCCACACGTTTTTTTTTTTATAAAAAATGCTTTCACAAATTGGAATAAACGTCTGTCTTCTGTTCCAAACAATAATAATCTAAACAATACACTGCAAAATTGTTATTACAGACGACCGCGGTTTTCTTCCAAAGCTCTTATAGAATCTAGGCTGAGCTGAATAAACAGATTTCCTCCGTGAGGAAAACAAGTCTGTTATAAAGTTATCATCATTATACTGATAATGGATGATGTACTTTAATGCTAGTAGTCTTAAAGCTTATTTATGCTAAAAAGGTGATTTTCGTAATGTAATTTTGTAGACTTTGTAAAGCTAAAATTATGTAAATAGTGGTTTGATTTTACTGGCAATGGCATCTCGAAATTAATATTTTGGCGTTGCACAGGGGAGTAATTGCGTAATTACACTATCAGTAGAATTCGCGTTATTTACGTTGTTAAACGGAACGGACGGTTTTTTTTTTCGAATTTGAAGCAATGTTGGACTAACAATATCATTCAAATTTTTCGTCGGTTATACAAAAAAAAATCTGCTGTTTCATAGAAAAGTGCCAATACCTACGCGGTCAAAATCAGCTGATTTTATTTGGTAACACTTAAATGATCCCATTATAGATCTGATGATGCGTTTCGGAGACAGACAACGGAACTCTTCAAAAACTGACAGCAATCAACCGCGATTGCAGCTATTGCATAAATATGCATTGTTTTGACACCAAGGATGATGTAATTTCGTATTGGTGTGGGATAGGTACTATAACTAAGAAGTGCAAAATAAAACTTTTTCCTAAAGAAAAAACAACAGACTTTCGGAAAAATACTACAAAGTCAAAAATAACTTTAATTTCGGAAGGCGGTAACAAAAAATTAAAATACATATCCAAAGTCACCTACTTCCGAAATTAAAGTTATTTTTTACTTTGTAGTGTTTTTCCGGAAGACGGTTGTTTTTTGTTTTGGAAGAAGTTTTTTTTTGTTTGCTAGTTCTTTCTGTGCCTGTGTTCAAAAAGTATGAATCGGTGGATGTAAAAGATTAAAGAGCGATTTCTAGGTTCTGCTAACCAATAATGGTTAACCATAAAGATACAAGTTTATTTAGGACGAGTTTGTAGATTTCCTTTGTAAACTGAAAAGACTACGCACCATTAAGTTGTACAAATAGGTACAGACTTATATTTATATTCTTTATTTATTCTTTTTTAAAGCTTAAGCAAAATTGTGTGAAAGCAGCTAATTTTATGTCGTAATTGTTTAATTGTTCAAGGCTTTCAATAAAACTTGTATAATTCCAATTGCTTAATACAACACAGTGCATTTTTAAATCTAAACAACCAGTTGACGAAATAAATGAACTTCAGAAGGTACAGTCTAACAAAAAAAAACAACCGACTTCCAAAAAAACACTACAAAGTGAAAAATAACTTTAATTTCGGAAGTCGGTGTCTTTGGAGCTGTATTTGAATTTTTTGTCACCGCCTTCCGAAATTAAAGTTATTTTTCACTTTGTAGTGTTTTTTTGGAAGTCGGTTGTTTTTTTTTGGAAAAAGTTTTTATTTTTCACTTTTTAGTGGTTCACATGTGCTTACCCCTTCACAGCATACCGGCGTGATGTTATGTTATGAACTGGTGTAAGCAATAGACAGACATGAGATTTCAGCAATCCCAGTCCATTTGCTATCATTTATTGAGGAGTTCCGTTGCCTATCTCCAAAGTTCTTCATCAGATCTTCACCAAATTGAAATGAGACCACTACGAGAAAGTACTCTTCCAAAAAATACATAAATCGCTTCGTGTGCCTATAAAATTTGAAGAGTTCTCTCTATTTTTCCAAGATTCCATCATCAGATCCTGACTTGATGATCATGGGACCATCTGGGAAGTATACCCTTGCAAACAAAAAAAACAAAATCCAAATCGGTCCAGCCATCTTCGAGTAATCGGGGAAAAAAAAAAAAAAAAAGGTCCCGACGAATTGATAACCTCCTCCTTTTTGAAGTCGGTTAAAAAAAACAAGCTTATCAACATCTGCGTAGACATTTCTCCATTATGTTGCGGTCGAGATCTAGTCTAACCGGATACAGCTTAATACCTGTATTTTACAGGGAGCGACTGCCTATCTGAATTCCACAACCCATTAACTGGGTAATACCACACCCTTTGATAAGACTGGTTGTCAGACTTTCGGGCTTCTGACGATCGTTACACGATTGTCAAATATCCACCAATGACAACTGGGACCAACGGCTTAACGTGCTTCCCGAGGTGCATTTTATTTGTTGGTAAATTGGCATGGCTAGCTGACATATGACTAATTATTGAATTAATGTTATGTATCTCGTAATGTTTATTACTTTGCCTATGTATGTATAGAATCAAGTCTATCCGACTAATCAGACAGCTATACTGCTGGGGAGTTTGTTGCGCCACTTCTTCTTTCCAGCTAAAGCACTAGGAAGTGGTGAAGGGTGGGCGTTTTGGGGGACTGTCTTATGTATTTTGACGTTCGAAAAGTGCTGATTCTCAGCCTAATTTGAATAAATGACTTTTGATTTTGATGTTTTTGGAGGCGTCTTGGTAAGTAAAGATGATCACACATGCACGAACCAACCGAGACAAGCGTTGCGTAAACAGATCTGTCGACCAGTGTCACTGACTTTACTTAGCCACAAGAAATTAAATTAATTAGTAACTTTCTACAGATTTTGTGGGAATCGATACATAAACATGATAAAACAAATAAACAATGACACGATGAATAATAATAATAATATAGCTTTTATTCTCTCTTTACAAAGCTGCCTTAAATTTAAAGTGTACAAAAAATATCCCAGCTGTATGCCATCTTTGTGAGAGACTGGTGCCAGGCATAGGTTTTTGGAAAAATCCATTCAACACCAAAAACTAATACAAGAAATCTTTTATTAAAAATATATATTATGAACGCGCCGTTATATTAACTTTTGACTGATACCATAGCATGTATCCAAAAAACTCATCCGTCTTATTACGTTATGAACTTTTCAATAATGTTATGAATTCGAAAAGGCGAGAAAAAAGAAACAGTAGCCAGTAAGCAGAACCCATTCTTATCCAGATTTATTATGGATAATCACAGTATGTTTTTTCCTTTCCTATGTTCTTATTTTCCTACTAACTTTTACTATTTTACTAGCAAAAATCACAGTCACAGATAACAAAAACTGCCAAAAACTACCGAAATCGGAAAGAGAAACCTTTTGTTACGTGGCTCTATTTTGGTAAAAAGTGTTTTAGTCGAAGTTTAGTAAGAAACCAATGGATATTTTAGAATTAAATTAATCATCATTTCAGCCGGAAGACGTCCACTGCCACCCCCAATTTGGGGGGTTTGCCAAAATCGCCACGCGTTTGGCAGGCGGGTTGGCGATCGTAGTATGGTGGTAGAATGCCTAGAGAACGCTGCTTCCCATTCTCTAGTTTGACCCTTAGTCGCCTTCTACGACACCCACGGGAAGAGATGGGATGGTGCTATTCTTTACGTCCGGCACCACACGGAACTAATTTGTTTTTTATTAATTAAATTCAATTTTATTCGTAAATATCCATCGGTTTCATAATAAACTTCAACTGTATCCGACGACCCTGGTTACTTCTCTCTTTCGATGACTGTACATAAGCGGGTTATTCATAAACGTTTCTGAAAGTTAAGTCATGATTAGCGTTTGTTTAACCATACATTTAACTTTAATCATCGTTTAAGAAAATACCACAAGATGTTCACATTCATGTTAATCAGTCATTCTTCTGCGTTTGTTTCTATTGTGGCACCTACATGGTGTGTCCTTCGCTGCAGTAACCAAGGTCAGCACCTCAGCACGCCAGGCCAGGCTGCGGAAGTGGGCCAATTATAGCTGGATTTATACTGCGTCGACTGCACGATACGTGGTGTTGTATGTGAAGTAGTTACCTATAGTTACCGAGTAGTGATGGCGACGGGCCCGACTGTCGTTGCTGTGTGACTGTGAGTTGTGGGCAGGCGCTCTACTTTGTGAACCTAAATAATTTAATCACCATTGCCTTCAAAACGGTGAAGGAAAACATCATGGTCACAAGCCCGAACGTCTGACAACCAGTCTTACCAACGGGTATCGTATAGCCTAGCAACTGGATTGTCGAAGTCAGATAGGTCCCTCCATGTAAAGTACTGGTATTCAGTTGAATCCGCTTTGACTGGAAGCCGACCCCAACATAGTTGGGAGAAGGCTAAGCAGATGATGATGAAACTCTTAATTTGTTTTAGTACAAGATCATCATCATTTCAGCCGGAAGACGTCCACTGCTGGACATAGGCCTCCCCCAATTTGGGGGGCTTGCCATAATCGCCACGCTTGGCAGGCGGGTTGGCGATCGCAGTACGGTGGTAAAATGCATAGAGAACGCTGCTGCCCATTTTCTAGTAAGTCCCTTAGTTGCCTTCCACGACAGCCCCCACGGGAAGAGATGGGATGTTGCTATTCTTTAGGTTCGGCACCACACGGAATAACAAGATACTTACACAAATACGAATGATCATGCTCAATGACCAACCCAACCATCCCGCACTGAGCCCTCGTGGCCGATTCCGGCCCACTCCCTCTCACTAAAAGGAGGCCTGTGTCCCATCATTGGGAACATCATAGACAGAGATTATGCTTGCTATGCTCAATGATTATAGACTCAATGCTTTTTTTCCCAGAGCGGGAGAAGTTATTTAATTATTAGCTTTTACCAGCGGCTTCGCCCGCGCGCAACTTTCATCCCCTATTTAACTCCCTTAGGGGTTGAATATCGAAAAATTCTTCCTTATTCCTTGTCTACATTATAAAGGAAACCTCTGTGAAAAATTTCAGCTTTCTAGGTCCAAGAGTTTGGGCTGGGCGTTGATGAGTCAGTCAGTCAGTCAGGACTTTTCTTTTTATTTATATATGTTACGGCTAATAGCCGAAGTGCGGCTACACCTAGTTTTAGCCGGCTAGTAACTAGGTGCAGCTGGACTAGCGCTCGCCGGCCGCTGCCGCGGCATTGCTCGCTGCGCTCGCTCGGCTCGCGCGCGTTTGGTCGCAATTCTAACCTAACCTAACCTAATCGGTCGGTAAGCAGTATGGTGCAGTTCACAATTTATCGACAGTTTACAATCTCGCGAGATAGATTATAATCTAACGGTATTTTCAATTTTTCGGTGACATAAGTAGGATACATCTAAGTTTAACCGGCTGCACCTAGTTATAGCCGGCTAAAACTAGGTGTAGCCGCACTTCGGCTATTAGCCGTAACATATAGATTTCTCAATCATCAAATAACTTCTCTCGCTCTGGGTGGAGCTGGAAGGCGTGTCAGACTTTTACTGACTAAAACCCACCCGTGTTCCCTCAGTTGCCTGTGTGTCAGGGGCGATGGTATCTCTTTCGAACGACCCGCACCCCTGCAGGATAGACTCAATGCTGGCGATGATACCTTATCTGTTTTCTATGATTATAGTTATATTACCAGTAAATTATTTAAAAAAACCTACCACTTGCACTAGGAGTGCAATCAAAGCTCAAAAATTAAATGAGATATCAATTGAGGACAGCTCTCAATCATTAGCCTAGGCATCTAATTTACAGTCAATTATTGGCAGGAACGGCAAGCCACATCGAAGAATACTCAGCGCTCTCTATTGAAAGTCGGTACCGTGCACTTTCATAATTAAATAGCTTTATTTTTCATTACTGGGTCTATGGGTTAACGTGTTGTTGTAAGCTGGATCAGCAGGCTTAGCACGAGCACTGATTAGTCGACGGAAGAATAGACATGACTATTAACTAAATGATGTACAATGGGAGAAGATAGCTATGTTTTTCTATTCATTATAATTATCACAGTTATGCGTCCTAAACGATTCATGATTTTGTAGATAATCATATATACTATGTGGCCGTCGAGTAGAAAGTTTGTTGGCAGTGTGATTTTGACAGTTGGAAAGAAATATTCTTTTGAAATGAATAGTCTTCATTTATAAAGCCCTAGACCAAGATCGTTAGAAACGAAAGACAAAATGACAGATTGTAGAAGGATATATCTACGGTGCGATGTCAGGAGAAATGGAGGAACGAAATGTCACCTCTTATTGAAGAAGCACTGTCTATTCTTCGTAGAAATAGAAAGCGTCATGCTAAGCCTGCTGTTTGCAGAATATAAAGATAGAATACAGTTTTCTGTTTGTAATCTTAATGTTCTTATTTAATCATCTTGCCAGCGGCTTCTCCCTATGAAGATCAGAAAGCGTCCTAATAGAACGTAATATCGGAGTAAAAAGTATCACATTTCCTAACCCTGGTTTATCTGTGTGCCAAACTTCACCACGGTCAGAAAATGTAACAGACAGAAATACAGACAGAGTTACGGTCGTATTAACATATAATCAAAGAAATCAACAAATCATAAAATCAAATAAAATCAAAACAGAGTTTTTGACTTCACGACAGTACATGTACAGCCAGGGAAAATAAATGTTTGTCAAAGTGACATCCAATGACAACATCAGTTTGACTTTTATAGCCATTTCATACAGTTGTCAAGGAAGAAAGGACCTTCCTTTGCATAAGATTTCCGTACAGTGCGATATCAGCGTAAACTAGAAATGTATAGCTTGATGTGTAGCCATGCGTACACAGCACGGTTTCATTACGGTACGGTGTATTTACTGCGCCGTAGATAAACCGTGTACGTGTACAAGCTTCTATATTGATCCATACTATACAACACTGATGCCCGTATCTACACATGTCGAATAAACCGCAGTTTTTACTGCAAGAAAATCGTGTGTGTACAAAGGGCCTGACAGTTGATATTTGAATATACGGACAATTTAAGATGGTAGTCAATTTTTCTTTCTTCTTGAAGAAGGAGATTCTTCATAAAAAATTTCACCCCCAATAATTTCCAAATATCTTAATATTCGTTTCTTTTCAGGTAAGGCATAGAAAAACAATACTAGATCATCATAATCGGCGTCAGTAAGTAAACATACACATTCACACATAAAGAGGTCATTCCTGCGCCCCTCTATTCATTCGCACGGTCCAGTACATCCATGGTTCACCAGAATCAATAAGGTTGCGCTCTTGTGCCCGTTGCCAATACCTTTAGGGTTGGCACTCTAAAAGATTTTTATGGGATACATCTATCTATGTATATATATATATATATATAAATGAATTGCTGTTCGTTAGTCTCGCTAAAACTCGAGAACCGCTGGACCGATTTGGCTAATTTTGGTTTGTGGCACTCCGGGGAAGGTTTAAACGGTGAGAAATTAAAAATAAATTTGAAGGAAAGTAGTAAAAACAAAGATTTTATTTTGAAAACTTTATTGGCGGTACGAAGTTCGCCGAGTCAGCTAGTACTTACTAAAAAATATTTGACTTATGTCACATTTTATCTTAAGCGTAGATTTTTGACTCCAACAGAGTAAAATATATTTCGGAAATTGGAAGTTTACATCGTATCTACATGATTTGTGATGCTATTTTATTAAAACTACCCCAAATTAAGATGTTAAGCTGCACCGTAATGGCGTAACACACATCCAATCCCAATCTAAAGTACATTGTCAATCAATTGCTTCGTACGTTTGACAAAAATTGTTGTCCAGACCACGTAATTAACGCAATGAATGTTGTTGTAACTGTCAAAATGAAAGGCATTGCCATTGTAAGTGTGTTATACAAATTCCCAGCTGTTCTGCTTCAACGTGTTAAAATCAGTTTTCCTACGCATTGTCAAAAATATAAACCTGAAAGATGAATATTTCTGAAGGTTTCCTGCTCTTGAGCCAATGCCATGCTAGCAAGCTAACAAGCAGAATCGTTTGGACCGTTGAGCTTAAAATAATTTTAAACTTTAGTGCTGAATACGAAATGTATTTGTCAGCAAATTGAATCTGTAATAGAGTTTAAAAACCGAAGTAGGAGAGACGTCCCGCATCCTTGAATTTAATCCTTATTTCCTTACTAATATTATAAACGCGAAAGTTTGTAAGTATGGATGGATGGATGGATGTTTGTTACTCTTTCACGCAAAAACGGCTGAACGGATTTGGATGAAATTTGGCACACAGATAGATTATAACCTAGATTAACAAATAGGATACTTTTTATCCCGGTAGTACGTTCCCGCGGGATAATTTCCGACCTCCACGCGGCAAGCTAGTTGACAATACTTTTAAAACAGGTCGTTGCAATGTCAATGGTGGTGATTTAAAACCAAATGCAGTTTTGGTCTATCTTTTTTTTTTGTTGTTCATCCTATACTGTCCCTTTGCTAGGCAAAGGCCCTAAGTTCTTTTCGGGATCTCTTTTCCCACGCCACCTCGTACCAGCCCTCGCGACGCGCGTTCAGGTCCTCTCGCCAGCATGCAAGCACCTCCCAACGTAAGATGGCAAGCATGGCAAAGACAATTGCACTCACATCATATATATTTATGTTACTGAGAGGGAAGGTGCATAATGCAGTTATTTTAGCGCAGGTGAGTCTGTGTGTTCCGGACAGGTACGTGTGGCGAAGACGGCAGCCGCCACTGCTAGTGGAACCGCGCGCTCGGACCAACCTGGTAAGGGAGGCGACGCTGACGCGTGAACTCCGAGTCCGCACGCTCAACCTCGTGGCGGTTGAGACGGACTTATTCGGTTATTCTCTGAGTAAATTCACAAGGAATGCATTATTTGTAATTTAATATATGTAGGTACATGAATGTTAGTATTTAGGATAATTAAGTTAGGATAAGCGCATTTATCGCATTGGGTTACCCTGTAATGTTAGATGTAAGAAGAAAATAAATAAATAAAATTATTTAAGGTTCACAAAAAGGCACGCAATCATTATATTACCACCACAGCATGGGTCCATGATAACGTCCAACGGCATCGCAAAGACCCAGGTGTAGATGGTGGGACGAACTTGACGTTTACATGAGGGATTGGTCTATATTGGCCCAGGATCGAGTAGAGACAAGGAAAACGAGGCCTTTGCTCTTTAGAACAATACAGGCTAATTATTATTATTTTTAATAATATTTTTATGAATGCAAAATGGGTATTATTTGGAGTTAAATACATTAAACTATTAAATATAATGGCCTTTACATAACTAACTATCCATACGTTATTTTGTCGTGTGATGTGGTGATCACAATGGGACTGACCGAACTTTAAATTCCACAGTTGATGATGCCTATTGGAATTACAATGTTAGTGTAATCAATAAAGTTGATTGTTAATGAAATGCTTTGTTTGTTGCAGCCTTTGATGCTTGTGTATAATAAAAAATACTAAATTTAATATTGCATTGCATTTCGTTGAATAGCCATTTGTTCCTATGTTATCAACAGTTTTAATTATAGGCATCGAGCTATCGAGCCTGTCTGAGCTTCCAGCTTTTTTACCTACTCTTCTCCTGCCACATCTTCACAGCAACTTGGTTTGATAATTATGCAATTTTCTTAAAAATGTATATCAATTTAAAAATATAACCCTCATAAAACTTCACTTTAACAACTCAGAAAAAAAAATTGGCTCTCAAGTCTCTCCTTTAATTTAAACACTTTACAATTTGTGACAGAAAAAACGTAAGATCTGAAAGCAATAATTATGTGCCTTATTGACCACTGAATCGATTTCAGTAACTTATAATATGGGAATTAATTTAAAAAAAATATGATTTTGGCATACCCACCGCCAACTGAGCTAAAGAAAATTCAATCTTATTTCAAGAAAATATGACTCAATTTTAAATGCATAAAGTAATGCTAGGGACAACACGTTTTTCTTAATAATAACAGTAAGCTTTAAAAAAAAATAGTTTTGATCATTGCATTATGATTTTAACTCAATATTCTAATTGTAGTGAATGCGGTCTTGCGTTAATAATGTTACACCTTGTATATTTTACTAACCCTTCTCAGACGTAGCAACCCTGTGTGCTCAGGAAATGGACAGCCTTTGATCTAAATACAGCAGCGGTCAACAAACACGTCCAATTAACTCCGGAAGGGATGTTTGCGTGAACGTTTGTGCTTCACATCTTTCAAGAACATCCATTTATCAGTTATGTTCATGTTCAAGTTATTTTGTTGACTTTAACTTCCAAATTTTGGAGATCTATACGACTGGATATGTGAGGGAATTTGGTTCGGTTGAGAAAACTGCGCACCTGACCTTTCTGGAGAACTTCACCAATAAGGTCACTATTATGTATGTCCAGGCGTTTCCGCACACATCTGCTTTGTAAATATCTCTTGTTAGCCGCCCTTGATCCATTCTCTCAACATTTATTTATTTATTCATTTACAAATACAATTATTTTTACATTCAGAATAACCCAAGGTAATAAAAGTAGTCATAAACAATACGACACCCAGAGACGCCACTCAAGAACTGATCTCACATCTTCACGGGTCCATGACTGACCAGTCCCAAGTAACGGCTCCGTGTGCCCCAAGTTACATAGAGGACAACACACTAACTGTCACTCTTTGGAATTCCGCCAATGAGCAGGAAAAAATGTCCAACCGCTGAGAGATGATATTAATTATCTTAACCGCCCGAAACACGGGTGCAAACTTTAATAGGTTTGTACGGGCTACTGGATTTTTTTTTTGACATGGCTTGAATTTGGTTTGAACATGACCATATGCACAAAATATACTTCCAAGAAATCTCATTTCTTTGCTTCTTTTATCTTCCGCTCCAATCTTTCATAGGACGGTTTCCCACAAATTTCAACAACGCTCCTCATGACTAATCATCCAAGTGGTCCTCAGACTCCTCACAGATAATTACGAGACCTTTCAGTGGATTAAACTCCTGAAGACGAACGTATTTTAAATAGAGCATACAAATTGCCGACCATTTGCCTGAACGACGATGCCCATCCCACGACTAAGTAACTATTTATACACCAAGGTTCTAGTAAAGTGGCTTTAAGTTCTGCTTGTGGGTTTAAAAAGAGCGTATTAATTATAGAACTTGTGGATAGATTGTGAGACTGATGAAATGGCAGCAGAGGAGGTGACCACTGAGAGGATGAAAGTTAAATATGTTATTATTAGCTTTGCTAGCGGTTTCACCTACATGGAGCTCGGAAATTATCCCACAGAACGTTCTACCGAGATAAAAAGTATCAAGGTATTAATCCATGTTATAAACTATCTCTGTGACAAATTTCATCCAACTCCGATCGATCGTTTTTGCGTTATTGAGTTACAAACATCCAAACTTTCATATTTATAATATTAGTAGGATAAAATGACGTTCAAAATACACCGGTTTAATTAAGCATATTTTTAATTCGGGAATAAATCAAACCTCTCCATAAATTTCTAATGAATAACAATATTTTTTAACAATATTTTGATTTGAAAGAATGTCGGTGGAGTTTGTTGCTCGTTCTTCTCCATAGGTACCTAATACGCTTTGCAACAGGCAACTCGCTTCATCTGTCTGACTGACCGACTCCTTGACAATTCTAAAGTGCTTGTAATTGGTTTAAGGCGGTGATTTCTTGAAAAGACTCCATAATGTGTTTTCTTAAACAAGTGTATCTCTTTAACCGTAAATAATTTTGATATTTTGAAGTCTTTTTTGCAAGTGATAGAACTCAAAACATAATTAAACATACTTTAATGCATCAAAAAAATCATCAAAGTCAACTCTTAATTATCTTTAAAACCAGTTTATCCCTTCAATAACAGTTATAATTAAAAATATACCATAAAATTCCAAATGCCAAACTGCATCCAGTGATGGATTATTAACTATTAAATAGTTAATATCTCATATTATACGATTTTATTTGCATTTTTACGACAATGCTTGTTCATTTATTATTCGAAATTATTACAACAGATTTTAACCCATATCGGATTGTAATAAGAACTATTATCGCTCATAACGACAATATCTAAAGTTACCAGGGCCAATAGATGCTCAAATTTTAATGACTAGTTTGTGTTTCATTCGCCGTCATTATTTTGCTCTGCATACCAGCCTGCATCCAGACTACAGTAGATTAGGTAACATCTACAGGGTGTCCGGTAATTAATGGATAACCTTGAAATGGTTCATCGGGGACCTAATGGCCATTCAGAAAAACACATTTTTATTTGTATTTAATCTGTAAAAAAAAACAACCGACTTCCGAAACACCACTACAAAGTGAAAAATAACTTTAATTTCAGAAGGCGGTGACAAAAAATTAAAATACATAGCTAAAGACACCGACTTCCTAAATTAAAGTTATTTTTCACTTTGTAGTATTTTTTCAGAAGTCGGTTGTTTTTTTTTATTTTTTTTTTACAGAAAAAATACTATTAAAAAAGGTTTTTTTTTTCTGAATGGCCATTAGTTCTACCATGAACCATTTCAAGGTTATCCATTAATTACCGTATATCCTGTATATAGTAATAAGTGAAGCAGAAACTTGGTAGGTACCCCTTTTTACGAAAATTACGCTGACGGAGGAGTATGTAATTTGGCACAGTTAAAGTTTATATTGGAGTTGGAGTGTAGAAAGCTAAAATTTCGACCACAGACTTGAGCGACCGCTAATAAATAAAGGCTTTGAGTTTGAGTCGAATACTTTCCCCTTTATATTTTGCAGTACTGCCACTACGTTAGAATACTGGACCCTTATTTTAGCAGGTACCCTCAAAGGTAATGTTACGAGTTTACGACACCCTTCGTTGTCCTTTGTTAGCAATCCTTTAATTCAAAGAGCCCCCTAGCCTTGATCCAATTGTTGAACACTCCTTACAAAAATAACAAACCAATCATCTAAGAGCCCTTGTATTATTGACTTTGTAATATCAAAGGCTAACATTAAGTAAACCAAGATGTGTCTTAATATATTGGGCAGTTGTGAGAAAGGGACAATAAGATCATTTGTGGGGTGATGAAAGGGAGGGGTATATGTTCGTATTTATTCGCAACGGAGAAGCATGCGTGCGCGCAGGTTTTACGAACAGTCTTTATAAATAAACAAAAATATTGTTTTAAAAGTTTTGCAGACTAATATTGACAAAATAATTGCGAAAATAAATTTGATTATACCTAGTGTCAAGTATAATGTGTTTTTATGCTTATCTGAAATTAAGTGTTAATCTGTGCTAAAGTGAAGATTGTGTTTTGTGTTGAATTTTGATAAGTTTTTGGACACAATGTGTGCTGTAGTCATCAAGTATATCAAGGTCAGAGTTAATTTAAATGTCTAGTACGATCTTCCATATTGTATTGAAATTCTACAGTTCATTAATGAAGATTGTTCAGACCGACTTTTAAAGAAGTCGGAAATACTAAGTACTTGTTGCATTATAAAAAAGAATAAAAACTTTATTCGCTTCGAAAAAACACGGTACAGGAGCCTTAGGTGCTAAATTTTTACAAATGCCCTGGACCACTCACTAGGATTCCCCGTGTCGTGGGAATCATTGCATCCTGTCATCACCAGAGATCGGATATTCGGATGCATATTCACCTAAAGTTGAGATGTTGGCTAACATGGAATGCGCTTTTGTATAGAAAAAGTCTTAATTTAGGTGAGTAATTTGTTCATTTTTTGTTTTAATTAATACAAACTACCCCTCCTCCAGTTCATACACATATTTGTATCGGGTTAAATATTAATTTTAAATGAATACACATCTGAATAGTTATGTAATCCAAGAATCCCGGGGTTTTTAATAAATATTACAAATAATTTATAAAGCCGCTTCCATACTTTCATAGCTAAAAATTATCTTTAGGTAAATATACATCCGAATATCCGATCTCAGCTCATCACCGTTTTATTTAAGTATGATATTATTATACCTGGATACTCTGATTCCACCGACCCATAAAAAAAAAATTGGCGCAGAAAGCCCACTTTTCAAAATGGCAACTGACTCAGTCTTTAATGGACTAATTCTCAAAATGGCTAATTCTCAAAAGGCCTAATTCTATAAACGACTAATTCTTAAAATCCTTAATTCAATGAATGACTAATTCTCAAAATGTCTAATTCTATAAACGACTCATTCTCAAAATGCCTAATTCAAGTACCTACATATCAAGTACATGTGTGGTTGCACTATTGGTACACCTCTGTCTTAGACTTCGGGGAAACAAGGCGTGTTGTTCTGTTATAAACTACTGCTTCACTGCTTTTCAGAAAAAAATGAACTAGTAATTCCAAGCCATAAATAATACGAGCTCTCAGAGGATGTAGCTCTAAAATATGAGACCACAATAAAAGTCTATTTGAGTCCCGCAAGATTTAGCTTCGAGCAACTGCTGTAAACATAAAACAGATGCGTCACTACTATCTATATGTGTAGCTGCATTATAAAATGACAATTTATTAGGTTTCCATTGGCGCAGCGTTTGAATGATTCTCTTAAGGGGCTTAGTAGTCGATTCGCACGAATTAACTCGCCTGAATCGGGCGAATTGTCACTTTTTAATAATATCTGGGGGCACGGCAGTCGGGCAGTGCCCCCGCTAAGTCGAGCAAACAAATTGGCAAGGCCGCGGCCGTACCGTCCTTTTCTCGAAGCAGTTTAGGCCATTTTCGACCATTTTAACTTCGTTGTGATATTTTCTGTAGGTGACTTGTACGAAGTTAATTTTAAACAAATCCACAATGCATGGGAATTATTGGACCCGAGTTTTATTATCTACCGCACTAAATAAATATTTGTAAGTACGAAGATTTTCATATTTTTATCCGCAAATTGTTAAGTTTTGTTCTATTTGCTTTACTTATATTACGTTTTTTTTATTCAAGCAGGCTCATTACACTGTCTGCACCCAAATTTACCCAAAATTTACAAGGAAAAAGTATCTCCCAGGCACCTTATTTTGTTCCCCTTTTTAAACCAATTTCCTTCCTTGAGAGTGTATTCAGCTTCGCTACGATATTCACCTGATATAATACACTTGGTTATAATCTGTAACCATGTTTACTCCGCGATGTATGCTGAAGCGCGAGCGCCACATAAAATCTTCGCGGCTGCTAGATGTAAAACAAACATGACGGAGTCGTAAACATTTGGTCGGTACATTCACAGTGATCAAAGACGCCATCTTGAATTAAATTATGTGCAGTCGCAGAATGTGAAGAGTTTCACTTTTAAGCACGATTTATGAGCTATTTTTGTATTCGTATTTTTTTTAATTGCCTGTAAATGGGTTGATTGAATTAAATGCTTTGAGTAAGAGTTTGAAAAAAGAAAAGAAAAGAACTTATAAAAAAAACTTGATATTTTTATTTGTAGTGATTCAACGTCACGTTTGACGTCAATTCGGGATATGCCGTGGAAATCATAAAACAAAATACCGTTCCATGAAAATACCTTTCATTTGTTTTGTTTTGACTTTTACTTGCTCTTTTTTTGGTTAGCTACGGCTTGGGCCTGCGGCATAGAGGGGAAAAATAAAAACCATTTTTTACGTTGCGCCACGTCCATTAAGGGGATTCTTTTGAAACTTTCGACGTTCAAAAACTACTGATACGCAGCCGAATCTGTATTAAAGGAATTTGATAAAAAAACATCTGTTATTGATTTCATATAACTTTTATTATACAGAACATGTCAATCATCTAAACATTCATAATCATAAATAGATGAGAGATGTAGGGGAAATCAGAGCTGGTAATCCGATTAGTGAATGATCCTTTTGAGATACCTACTGCTTGATACTGGGTATTATCCGTATTATATTATGTATTTCAATAGAGTATCTTACAAGCTCGACATGTCATTATCTGCCTAATCTTTTTCCCAAGTAAGTTTGGGTCGGCAACCAGTCTTACCCGATGCAGCTAAGTACCTGTATTTAACCTAGAGCAACGAGCGACTGCCTTTCTGACCCCATAACCCAGTAACTGAGCATTACGATGTCCCTTAGTAAGACTGTTTGGCAGACCATCGGGCATCTGATGACCCGAAACGACTGTCATAGTTCTATAAATGAATGACAGCCCAGACCAAAGGTTTACCCTGCTACCCACAGACGGACCAACCGCAGCAAGCGTAAGTTAACCTGATCGATGGACCCATGCGGCTGTTATCCACGAACTCGACATATAACTATCTAATTTCTTATCAATAGGTGTCATACACAAAAAGTCAATACTTGGCTCTCTTTCTGCTGGCAATGATTTGCTCTGCCAAATACATTCATCATACCACTAGGTATTTCCCGATATTGGTTTGATTTCTATTATTATTTTCCCTAATACAATGTAGAAACAAAAGGTCCAAGCCACAGATGTGCTATTCCATTGTCCACAGATAATAAATGACCATCGACTACAATTGCTTGCAGTCTCTGGAATCCTCATTATAACTTGTTGAGCCCGCCCGACGCCGATGTTGTGTACAATGGCCAAGTGTTTGTGACCCCTGTGGCTTGCTAATGTGTCAATATACAGCCAGGGAAATAGATTGTGTATCAAATGGAATGGGTATCAACGTAAATGATCTATATATTGTAATTACAACTGTCATTCTTTATCCGTCGTATGGAATGCCTATAACACGGCAATTTTACGTATTATGTAAATTTGCTAAATTACTGGACTAACGCAATGAATGTTCTTTGAGGAGCGGCTTGAGAGGCGGCACGGCGTCCTCACCTTCCGCCTGATGCAGGTCCTCACCAGACACGGTTGTTTCGGGAGGTTCCAGATTCGGATAAGGCGGGAGGAAACGCCCGGGTGTTTCCACTGCGAAGATCCCCCTGAGGACACGGTGGAGCATACTGTGGAGGTCTGCCCGGCTTAGGCGGAGCACCGCCGTGTCCTCGTGGAGCCGATCGGCAGCGGCGATCTCTAGCGTCCGGCCCTGGTCCAGGCCATGGGACGGAGCGAGAGTACATGGGAAGCCGTCACCTCCTTCTGCGAAGCAGAAATTCTCGCGAAGAGGGAGGCGGCGCACGTGAGGGAGAGGCAGTATATGCGCCCTCACGGCCTTAGTCGCCGCGGGAGACGCCCTCCGTAGTCGCGGGCTTGCGGACGGCGAATAATGGGGAGCTCGCTGTCCGGTAAGGACCAAGCCCGGGTCGATGGCGCGTTGTGTTCCACGCGCGCCTCAAAGAGATGTCAGCATCGACTGATGGGGCCTGCAAGGGCCGATGCCTGCCAGGGGTGCGGGTTGTTCGAAAGAGATACCGCGGCCTCTGGCACATAGGCAACTGAGGGATCACGGGTGGGTTTTAGTCAGTAAAAGTCTGACACGCCGTCCTGCTCCACCCAGAGCAGGAAAAGTTATTTGATGATTACCCATCAAAAAAAAAACAAAACGCAATGAATGCTATTGAACTGTGAGCTTGACTAAATTTATACGGGACCATTCAGTAATATAATCTTTCACACCAAAGAAGATTTTTTGACATCCGTTTACAAATGACGGAGTTCTAAGGTAACAAACAGAAACAATTCAACCGAATTGAGAACCTCCCCATTTTTGAAGTCGGTTACGAAAACCGCGGTGTCGTGTAAATACCCACCATTCTATTGACATATTTTTCTGGAACGCTAAACACAGTAGGTAGTCTGTTCAAACCACAGAACATAAATATACCTGGTTCAAACACTCCCCGATAACATACGATGTCATGAACGCCATTCCGTTTTATACAGCCCATTTGTCATACAAAACTACAGTAATATCTGTTAGAGACGCACAACTCCTCATTTACAATGCCAATTAGTTTTGAATATGTAAAAATGGACGAGGTTCATTCGTGTATCCTCAGGCGAACACCACATCAATTAACAGTACCAATTAGTTAAGAAATAAATGTAAAAATAGACGAGGTTCATTCGTGTGTCCTCGGCAATTATCGGCTATCGTCGGCTACGTTGAAATGACACCTCCATTATTAATTTTGATGTATGACAGCGCGGGATTTTCGGGTTGAAAATAAAATAGAAACGTCTGTTCGTTTGTATAGCATGCAATATTTTTGCATAGAAAATGAGACAAGCTTGCATGGATGAGTTTTTTGAATCAAGCTCCAAACAGATTGGCGTTAAATATTGCAAGAGTTTTTATATGGCCAGCCGACATTAAATCCCACCTGTGGTGCTTTCAAACTTTTATAAGAATGAAGAAGAGTGACATCATCATTCCAGCCGAAAAACGTCCACTGCTTGCCACGCTGCTAATCGCCACGCTTGGCAGGCAGGTTGGCGATCGCAGTATTGTAGGTAAAATGCATAGAGAACGCTGCTGCCCATTCTCTAGTAAGTCCCTTAGTCGCCTTCTACGACACCCACGGGATGAAATGGGATGGTACTATTCTTTTACGTTCGGCTTCATATGAATTGCGAAATTATTTATATTAATAACCTGTGGTTCTTTTATAGGCAAAATTTTTACGTATCAAAGTAAATTAGCTACTTAGATTCAAATGCAAATTCATCATCATCATCATCATCATATCAGCCGAAAGAAGTCCACTGCTGGACATAAGCCCCCCCCAAAAGGGGGGATTTGCCATAATCGCCACGCTTGGCAGGCAGGTTGGCGATCGCAGTATGGTGGGTAAAATGCATAGAGAACGCTGCTGCTCATTCTCTAGTAAGTCCCTTAGTCGCCTTCTACGACACCCATGGGAAGAAATGGGATGATGCTATTCTTTTACGTCCGGCGCCACACGGAAATAAAAATTATAGGACACGAAATAAATAGCCTGTAACTATTTATTAAGGCGAGGTTAGAAGCAATTTTTTAGCTTTTTGACAATAGTGCAAGGTGGCAACAAATAGGCCTCAAAAAAGCCATCCGTTTGATGTTAGTGGAATCGTACAACCACCAAATTAAAAGTAATTTTTCAATTTTCATGAAATTAAAAAACAAATGCACGGCTGCGTGGGTTAATTTTAAGGTATTTCTTTAGTTGATTTATTACATTTAGTCTATATCATTAGTCATTACATAAAATATTCTAGTACGCTCAACATTTAGATAATTATACGACGAATAAAAATGTTTTGAGCTCTCTCTTAAGATTATCTCATGATACTTTTTTATTATTGTGCAATATTTTGGAATACCTAAGGATTTTCTTTAAAAATATGACAATTCACTCAACTTTTTGGCTTGTGATATTATGTACCAATACGCCTAAGTGTGTGCGACATAAAACAGAGCGTTTTACAGTGTCCTACGTTTGGGCAGCGCCTTAACTCTTTTCTGAAAATCCTTTATTTATTACCGAAATGTGTGTACCTCCACCTGTCATGTCGGCTGGATGTTGTTTCTTTCCATTAAGTGTAGAGGCAGGTGTGGTTAAAGCTAAGGAAGCAAAAAGGTCTGCGCCCCTCGTACTCCAATAAACAAAGTGCCTTGAAACCGAATCAACGAATAAAAACAGCCACTGCCATTAAGAAAACCACAAACCCATTAAATTACGTTAATTTTAAACCCCATTTAATTTACCACGTGGATGTTTTTTATGTACAGTCAACAAAAGAGGTGAGAGTGCAGGCCTATAAACAGTAGGTATCTTCAACTGGTAAGCTTTTTAACGTATGTTACTGGCATAACGAGCATAATGTCACGTATTTGAAAAAAAAAACGATAATAAATACTAGTCCAACCTTTTCGTTCCTATAATAACAGCTGCACGGGTCTTGGTAGGTGACCTTATTACCTAACGAGAGCACTCCGTGCCTCTGAAAGCACGTTTAATCGTTGGTACCCGGTTGTCATTCGTTGTCATTTTCGACAGTTGTTATGGGTAATCAGAAGCCAAAAAATCAAAGTAGTCGATTCCTGTAAAATACTGAGATTCACTTACGTCCGGTTGAACTGGAAGCCGGCCCCAACATAGTTGGGAAAAGGCTAGGCATATTGACTGTTTTGCTGACTGTACCCGTGGCAAAGTCCCATTAGGGGCGTCACGTTACGAAGCTCACACAATTTCACACGAAATTCAAGGTTGGTTATCTTCCATCGGAGACCGGCCAGGGACGCAGGATTATACGATTACGTGGTCCAATGGTTTATAAAGGGTGCAATTTGAATTTTACGTGGGATTTGTGGCGTCGCTAATATTTTGTGAGGACGAATTGTGTGCTTGCTGTATTTTATATTTGCGGGTTTTTGTAATGAGGTGTGAAAAGGTTTTGACATAGTGCTAGTTTTATTTTTTTGACAGTTCAAATGTATGCGTTCAGATGCTTCGTAACAAACTAATTTGTGGGCTTTTTTTAGGGTTCTGTACCTCAAAAATAAAAAACGGAACCCTCATAGAATCGTTGTCGAAGTGGACGAAGTGTGTGTTCGTCAACCCGTGCGTGCGTCCGTCGTCCGTCTGTCTGTCAAGGCTCTTTTCGTAAGAATGGGTGGAGGTTTCAATTTGAAATTAATATCAAATGCCTACGTAGGTCTCTGATCCCTTAGAGCTTAAAAAATCACGAGATATTTTGATACTCGCGAATAAATCACAACCTATAGGGTACTTCCCGTCGACCAAGAATCATAATTGACCGTGACGTTGGCACATAGGCAACAGAAGGAACTCGGGTGGGTTTTAGTCAGTAAAAGTCTGACACGCCCTCCTGCTCCACCCAGAGCGGGAAAAGTTATTTGATGATTTCCCACCCAAAAAAAAACCGTGACGTATATTGATGTATGAAAGATTTTTTTTTCAATTAAGTTAAGTTTGTTCTTGTATTTGAAGACTTTGAATTTTAATTACAACATTTCATTCAAACCTTACCAGAAATTCCTTTCATTTCAAGTCATTCAACTTTATTTGTATGAGTCGGAAAATGATGACGTAGTCAAAATATTCCGGGGACATCCAAAGTAGACTCAAAGTATTAATCATGTTCGAAATACTCATTAATGTTGGGACAAGTTCTTGTTCCAACAGTGATTATACATACTTGTGGATTATCGTGAAGTAGGTGTACCCAAGTTTTTTGATTAGGCTTCCGAGTTCCTGTAGGTACTTAGATTATTATGATAATGTGAAGAAATTTGTTAGGCCTGTTTAGGGAACGGTAGCTGGAATAAGATTTTTTGAAAATATATTTTGCAATGTAAATATTTAATAATAAGACAGATCTTATTAGTTACGGTAGGTACATTGTAGTTTGCTCTATTGTACCTTTAGGTAAGTGTTAATTTTAAGAATCAGATGACCTTTCTTATACTGACAATCTCTTGTCAGCGGAGACGTGCTAAGTTGATAACATGCTTTTTGTCAGTATCATTATGATTTAATTAAATATTTTCTCAGTATTTCTATAAAATTCCCAATTTCCATTCGTTCATTTTAATTTGATAAACAACGATAATTGGACACTGAAGCATCACTTATACTCAATTTAAATTTTAAAATTGAATTTCGAACACACCACACGCCATTTAACCCCGCAATGCCGACGACGATTAAAGATCCCGCAGACAGGCGTGACGCAATTCCAGTAGAACCATTTCTATGAAAACTTAATGCAGATGTTCTACCAGAATCGCGTCGCACCGTTTCGTCGCGCCTGTATTCGGTTAGCTTTTATACAAAATTGCATCGCATAACAAAATGCCAGTTTGCCTCTAACACTTGTGTCGAGTACAATAAATAAATTCTTCAACAAGGCAACAAGGCAGCTGGAATAAGAAATGAAATTCAATAGAAAACGTTCCGACGAAGAAATTACTTAGTAGATTGCAGTGGCACAGCTTACAGCCGACTCAAAGTATTGTAAGACATTTCTACTTTCATACTAAAATTGTGACATCGGTCGGTACTCGTAATTGTACGGTGGTAGGTAATTCGTTTAAGTTTTCAAATATATTAGACTGTCGCTGAGCCAAGTATTTAATTGACGTTTCAATCATGTTAACAGACGCTACATAGATTAATGTTGCCTTACATAAGTACATTCGTAAGAGAATTGTCGGCTTTTATTTAAAATTCAAAAGATAACTTACAAAATGTATATTCAAAAAGTATGCTTCTAAAGAAACTTCTACAGCTTTCTTTCCAAGTTGAGGTTGAGTTCAAGTAAAGTATGTATTAAAGTATTTTTTGTAGAATAAAAACTGGGACCAGAAGTTGCAGACCCGGGCCACATCACTAGTCGATGCAAATATTAAAAAGTTATCAGAACTCGGTCGTTCAATATTTGACATTTGTTATTTTTCTTTCTCGATATTGGAACCTACCGGTTTGGACGATGGAGGTTTGAATTTTTATTTTTATTTAAAACTCCTTGTTCAGCTATGAAGAGTGTGAAAAAGATTTTTCTGGGTTAAAATTCAATTTTTTTCCCGCAACTATGCAGGATAAATGCTGTTTTTTTTTTAAACTATTAACTAAACGTGCTGGTAATCAAACGGATCTGCTAATACTCGTTCAAACAATCTTAGCTGGGCCCAAAAATCTTATATTTTTATTTCCTCGTCAGGGCCAATTGCCTTGGGGGCCAAGCTGGTCTAAATTGACGATTTACCCAACCCGAAATGGGTTTGCCATTATCTCAATGCTGAGACCATTCAATACTAAACCTTATTGGTCTTTAAATTGTATGACGTCATCATCATTGGACAATTCCCAAAAATCTGAATCGTTGAACCAAAATTCATCAATATGAAAGTGGACCGCAAATATCTCGAATTCACGTTTTAATATCGGATATGCACGTTCCGTGCGGACATTAAAGTAAATAAGTTAAATTGCAAATGGATATTACGATATTTTCATTTCCGCTTTGCGAAATGGAAAAGGTCGACCGTATTATAATTTCATTATCATGATTTTCTTTGTTTTAAGGAATGATATCGATTATTCATTACAAAATCCTTAGCCTTTTGTTTTTCTACAGCTTAAGGCGGTGATTTCTTGAAAACGCTCAAAAAGGTGGTTTTTAAACAAGTGTATCTCTTTAACCATAAATAATTTTGAAAGCAAAAAAATATATGATATTTTCAAGTCTTTTTTACAAAGAGTGATGGAACTCAAAACATAATTAAACATACAAAAAATCATCAAAGTCACCTCTTAATTATCTTTTTAAAACCTGTTTATCCCTTCAATAACAATTATAATAATAATTAAAAATATACGATAAAATTCCAAATGCCAAACTGCATCCAGTGATGGATTATTTAATATTAAATAGTTAATATCTAATTTTATACGATTTTATTTGCATTTTTACGACAGTGCTTGCTCATTTATTATTAGAATTTATTACAATAGATTTTAACCCGTATCCGATTGCAATAAGAACTATTATCGCTTATAACGACAATATTTTAAGTTACCAGGGCCATAAGTAGGTATAGCGGGGTAAATAAGAAACACACTATCAGTAGTAATGACTTCATTTTAACCGTTGAACAACATACATTGCGTTTTTGACATTGCGTTGTAGAGCAATCATTTTTTATTTTATTTATGAAGCAGGTAATAAAAGTGCTTATTTACTTATGAATAATAGAGTGATGCATATAAATGTCGATGGGTGGATTGTGTGAGGAAAGATGTGAAAGAGAAGGAGAAGTAAATGTATTGCGCTAACCCTAAGTAACATGGCACAAGGGCTGGAAGATGATGAAGTACGGATGTTTCCACGTATGAAAGATCACAGTGCTATTTGCAGCAAAAACTTCTTGCTCCGTTAACCATAGATGTCTGATAGAATCATTCCAACCTTAAACCTTAAAAAAAAACTTTCTCCATAAAAAGTCAAGCAGCTGGTACCCATATTCTTTATTCAAACTTTCAAACCGTATTCCCGCCGTTTGGATTTTCGCTAAAGTTTTCATGGCGCTCGCGTTTAGCTAAAATATTCGAAGCACGTACAGCTTACAGCTTGTTTAACTAAGCTATGAACTAAGTTATTCTTTCTTGAATTATTTTGCAGTCTAGATAAGACACTGGAGGTTCACTTGGATGGTTTCGGATGAGTACCGATTTTTTTTTTCTTAAGAATGGGTTTGAGGAGCTAATTCGTTTGGTACACCGAGCAATGATGGGTTAATGATTTTTCAAGAGTGTAACGAAAAGTAGATAGAGTAGAAATGCTATGGATACACACACGTCGGTACTCTGTAAAATACTTTATGTATCTTTGTTAGTTGCGTAAATAAAGAAAAGGAATGAAAATTAAAATAACTTTAATGCTGTTTTTGGGATCAATCAACTCAGCCTATTGCAGTCCACTGCTGGACATAGGCCTCTCCCAGGCTACGCCACAAAACCCTGTCTCCACCTTTCGCCTCCAGGTTAAGGGTATTATTAGGATGTAGATTTTTTGTTCTTAATTATAAAGATAATAGAATATAAATACCTTTCCTGTAATGGTGTTTATTACACTTTATTGAAGCTACATTCTTTGTAAATCATTCAGTTTGTTTTAATACAGAAATTCTCAATTAAACATTAATACCATATACGACGTTTCAGCCATTCTATGAGAATTTTCTTGGAAATATCCAAGAGAATGTTCCCGCTCAGGAGAATTTACTCAGAATTTAAGTTGTGGAGTAGATTTTATACGTAAAACGTTGTTAGTATAAAAAATTATGGATACAGTAGAGATCCAATTTATAAATTCTCGTAAATCGTCTTCCAAAATAATTTTGAACGTACTTATCAGCAAAGTTCTGGCTAGGATAATATTCTCGGGAATTTACTAGATTAATTTATTTCTAAAAACAGTAAATAATGTACTGGTATGTTTTCCATGCATTTTTGAATTTATTTCTTTGTCTTATCCTAAAATAAACAGCCTGTATCATGAAAGGTGTGGTCATATTAAATGGTGTTTTACAGACCAATAAACAGAACAATGTTTTGCATGGGACCAACATGCTGCACCGAAAAATGATCAACCGTCCCGTCCCATACACTTGGGTCGAGTAGGTATGGCGGTAGGTATTACATATGGCATCTACAACGCCACATGCAAACTAAGCATCAATGACCTGACGTCACGCAAAATCCTGCATCGCGCAATCAGAGTTTATCGCGCAACTGATATATACATATTATGTCACCATAAAATTGTAAATACCGTTAGATTATAATCTATCTCGCGAGATTGTGAACTGTCGAAAGATTGTGAACCGTAACATACTGCTTACAATTTAACGCATTTTACCGTGAAATTGTGAACTGGTATTAAGACGCATAGTACCTTGTGCTATTACTAAATATGTCACTAACTTCAAGTAACTGCCACTGACTTGGATGTAGCGCTCGCCGGCTGCTGCCGCGGCACCGCTCGCTGCGCTCGTTCGGCTCGCGCGCGGTTGGTCGCAATTTTAACCTAACCTAACCTATTCGGTCGGTAAGCAGTTTGGTACAGTTCACGATTTATCGACAGTTTATAATCTCCCGAGATAGATTATAAACTAACGGTGTTCACAATCAAACGGTGACTTATACAACATTCCGACATCAACCATCGGGGAGTTGCCCACCAGACACAACACCCGTCTGGTCGGAGGATCCTCCCTTTTCTATAGAGTATAAGTGAACTTTACACCCTGTTCCTCTTATGGTATTGAAGTTTTATATGGGACAGTTGCCATATTTTTCGCGATTACGATGTAGGTCCTATGGTGAAACTGGTTCAGTTTAATGGTCTATAGCACACTCTTAAATTTGACCTCACCTTGTTGATACATGCTACATACACGTACACCATAACATCAAGACAAACAAACAGACATACATGAATTAATTCAGGACGTGCCCCGACTAAACCGTCTGATAGCGTTGTAACTTGTGTGATCCATCAAGTGTTTAATTATGTTTACGTATGGCTGAGCCGATAACATCTCTAGAGATAGTGTTGGGAATTCACGGGATGTTCGGTGCGGGAATAGTGCTTGTAAGTATGTAAAAGTGTGTCCTTGGAGTTTCTTGCCCGTTCTTCTCCATAGGAACCTACTATGCTTTGGAATGAGCAACTAGCTACTTCTTTCTGACTGACCGACCCCTTGACAATTCGAAAGTGTATGTGTCTGTGTAATCGAAATTAATGTTTTGAGTCTGACTGTGATATCTGTGCTGATGTAGGGAAAGGCATTCTGATCGGCGTAGATGTATTAATAAGAGCATTCTCCCAACGCGGGCTGGCAACTGCGCATTTATGGCGGTTTTTCGTGATTATTTCATTAAATACAAACAAAAGTAAAAAAAAAAATCAGCCATGCACTAGATCGTTGGTATTTTCAAGTTTTATGCAATTTTTTTAACAGTTATTTTGTATTTACGTATAAAAATCGACATATCGTCAGTTATTTTCTATTTGCATTACTAAGTACGATTAAATGTTTTTATTAAAGAGTAAATGTAAATAATAATTATAAATACCAACGATCTAATGCTTGGCTGAAAAAAAAAGTACTTTCGTTTGTATTTAATGAAATAATCACCAAAAACTACCATAAATGCGTTGTTGCCAACCCGCGTGAAATGAACGCTTTTAAAACTGACTGCAAGCGCTACTGCTGAGCATGAGGTCCTGGGTTCGATTCCCAGGTCGGGCAAAGTGTCATTGGGTTTTTCTATTTGGAAATTCTCAGTAGCAATCCGGGGTCTGGATTTCTGACCGGTTGATGGCAATAAGCTCGCCCCTATTACATGGGACTTAAACATAACTAGCGAAATGTGGGTGACCTCTGCCCGACCCTCCGGGAAAACTAGGCGTGATGTTATGTTATACATATGTATTGTAGATGTTGCTTTATTTAGCTAAAGGATTTTTTCATGTACCCAGATAATTTGTATGGCTTTCACCCAAATACAAGGTGAATTTTTAGTCACTGTTGAAAAATTTAAGCGGTGACTAAAAAATCACCTTGTATAGTTCGCGGTTTATGCGAGATTATGTAAAAAATCTGCAAAAAGTATATTTTATTGAGCGAAGTAACACTTAAGAAAGCTCAAGTACATAGTTCCCAATCCATCGCCTACGATCCTTTGAGATTTCAGTAAATTGGGGTCATTTGAAACGTGGGCTTAAAGGTCCAGCAATCGAGACGTCTCAAGAGATCACGGAGCCAAATAGCACTATTTAATAGCACCTACGCAAATGTTACTCGAATTTCAAATATACCTTTCATCGAGTACCTACGTACTTGAATTTTTGCCATGCAAAGCCTCGGTTTAAAAAGAAAAAAGAAGTTACGTATGAATCTAGCTGCTTTAATTTATGTATGGTGCAAAATAAAGCCTTGTTTTTTAAAACGAAACAGAAACAAAATAATATAAAAAATAATTTTCCTAGAAAAACCTAGTCCTTTAGATTTTATATTTGCAATTCTTTGAATATTTTCCTCGTAGTAAATCATCAAAGGAAGGAGAATAACCATGAAAATAAAATCCTAAGAATGCACTCCATAAAGTATATTTTCCGGAATCCCGCGAGAAATTTCTACAGTCCTACAAGCACAGCACTATGGCAGTGACGTAGATGTAAGGCGAATCTCAGACGGGCGATTAATTTGGGTCGAGTGTGCTGCGGCGCAGGGCGGCTGTACATGAGCCAATGGGCTTGTCAAATACAACTGTCCACCTGTGATTAATTGATAATTGGAGGCAAATGATTAAAGGAGTTTCTTAATTATAGCGAAATTTTAACAATAAAATTTAGAGATGTTGTTGGCACTCAATTGATTGTCACACCTTTTTATGTCAATATAACATTTATTATTATTATTATTATTTCCTTTATCTCAACATATACACATATAAATATAAAAAAAAATATTAGTATAAAAATAATAAAATATTAAAAAATTGTAGCCCACCGGTATCGGGAACAGGGTCCAAGCTACCGGCGGTCAGGGCTCCAGAGAGAGGAACCTCCTAACAATGCGAGCCGTGTCCAGGAGTACCGCTTTCTGGATCAAGCCCTTGATCCAGCTGCCCAACGAGAGCCTCCTCAGCTGTTGGTCGAGGCTCTTGGCTATCAAACCATTGGCTGTAACGACTATCGGTACAATGATCGCTCCGTCCACATCCCACATGTCAACAACCTCGCGAACCAAGTCAAGATACTTGATTTGTTTATCATTCTCGACTTTCACGAGGTTCCCGTTATTACTACTCTACTGTCAATCCATTACTTTTTATAACTCATCATCTGCTTCGCAACTATGTTGAGGTTGGGTTCAAGTCTAACTGGACGCAGCTGATTGCCAATATTTTATATGGAGCGACTGCCTATCTGAACTCCACTTCCCAGTCACTTTACTAATAGGATACCCCTTGGTAAGACTGGATGGCTGACTTTCGGGCTTCTGGTTACCCGTAAGAATTGTTAAAGATCCACGAATGACGGTAGGGACCAACGGCTTAACGTGTTTCCGAGGCACAGAGGGTCACACATCCACGGACCAACCGCGGCAAGCGTAGCTTTGGCCCGTACGGCTATTATAACTTAGCCGCGACCCCTCCTCTTTGTGGGTTAGTAGATATAGGTATCAGCTGAAAACATAAAGGTAAGTATGGTTCAATAAATCCTGCAGTATTGGACAATTTCCGCTGACATTTATCCTAGACAATAGTTAAAGGTACACATGTGGTTGTGTTCGGGATTTTCTTTTAGTAAGTCAACCTGAGCTTGTTTACAACTAGCTTTAAACAACGTCTCCGAGTAACATGTAAGCAATACAGGTTATTCTAGGTAACCCATTTATTGACTTTAGTAACGAAAAAGATTTTTCCATCTTGAACAAGGAACTCCTCAGCAGAAACGATGGAATATAGCAAGTTTTATAAGAACCAGGAATAAAATACATTTGGCTTAGTTAAAAGCTAAAGTTGCATGTCGAACAGTAAAAAAAAAAAAAAAAAATGGCTACGATCGCTACGGTCCCGGCTACGCTTTGCTACGAGCGGTGCTACGGCGTAGCTCGCACAGTTGCTCGTTTTAGAAAGTTTTCTTTTGTGAGTTTAAACAGTCATTTATTTCAAGTTATATTATAGAGAGCAGTGAGGCCCAGCGGTAATGACCCCGACTTACGAGTTGTAGGTCGCTTGTTCTAACCCAGCCAGGCGCATTACTTTGTGTAAATAATTTCATCACCACTGCTCTCAAAACGGTGAAGGAAACATGAGGAAACCGGCATGTCCTAGAACTAAAAATTCGACGTCATGTGGCATCTACCAATCCGCTGGGCCCACGTGGTGGATTATGGCCCACTCCCTCTCACAGAGAGGAGGCCTGTGTCCCAGCAGTGGGAACGTTATAGGCTAATTATGAAGTATATAAATGTCTGAAATCGCCAACCCGTCTTGCGCAAGCTTGGTGATCAATGCTCGTGCCTTCTCTGTTTGAGAAGAGGCCTTTGGCTTGCAGTGGGATGATAACAGACTGGTTACACACATCATTTTTACAAAACTGTCTTTCATTGCTCTGAATGTGTCCGAATTTAGAAAATAAATTCTGAAATTTAAGAAAATTCTCGAATACTGTTTTTCTCCTTCAATTGCTTTTTACTTTGAACTTTTAATTCCAACCGTGTGACACATTCCTTCATAGCGGAAATTCATTTCCTCAGGGAAATGTCGAGTGGTATGCTCATCCCAATAGACGGGGGATAAGGCTAAATATTTAATTTCTAATTCTACGCCAACAGTGCCGCGGGCGGTCATTAGTAATTTATTATAACATACCTGCAGAATGTGGTGTTCCAACGGATGTCGGGATTTAATTTGGTAAGGTTTGTTTGTTGATATAATTGGCTACTACTGTTAGAGGTATGACTAACTCAATGCTGTTTGTTATGTTGATCATACTGCGCTCCATTCCCCTTTGGCATGTAGTAATTTAAAAAAAAAACAGCATGCAGTTAGTCATTCAAAAATTCTATCTACATCCAAAGCAATCGATGCCCTTACAGACACACTTAAACTTAAGTGGAAATGGACCGACCATGTTGCAAAACTGCATGACAACAGATGGGCCAAAAAGATGACTTCTCGGATGGGACCGGTTTGTAAACGTGGAAGACCACACACTCGCTGGGATGACGAGATCTTGCGCATAGCTGGATCACACTGGATGGACGTAGCTAAAGACAGAGAAAGCTGGCATTCTCTGGAGGAATGAAAATTCTCTCAGCGGTTCTCAAATAAATGTTTATTATATATATAAACGATATTTGTAACTGTTTTCAAAACAGTAATTTCTTATTATACGCTGATGATCTTAAGGTATTTAGAATAATAAAAAACACTGTCGATAGCAGCCTTCTGCAGGAAGACTTGAATAGATTATCTGATTTTTGTAATATAAATAAATTAAAACTAAGCATCCCTAAGTGTAAATACATAACTTTTACTAAAAATAAAAATGTAATAGCCTACGATTATTCACTCTGTAATAAGACTCTATTTAAGGAAACCTATATCTGTGACTTGGGCGTCCTTCTTGATTGCAAACTTCACTTAAATTTACATATAGATAAAATTACTGCTAAAGCATTTCAAATGTATAACTTTGTTATGAGAACCACGTCTGACTTTAAACGACCAGCCACATATCTGTATTTATTTAATTCTTTAATTCGCCCACATGTAGAATATGCTTGTATGATCTGGGATCCTTATTATATTAAATATGAGACTGCAATCGAGAGAGTTCAGCGTAAGTTCCTCAGTACATTGCAGTACAAATGTCGCATCGTACGACTACCGTATAAAGACGCCTTAAATAAGTTTGGACTATTAACATTGCGCTCTAGACGCTTGTTGCTGCAAGGAATGATGCTCCATGGACTTGTACATAATAGGTTTGATTGCTCAGATTTGATAAACAAAATATATTATATTGTACCTAGAACAGTCATGAGACGTGAGGCGCGCTCTTATCCACTGTTTGCTACGACTCCCTGTCGTACAAATGCGGGAGAGAGAGCGCCGCTGCAGAGATTGGTTCAGGCTTACAACAATAATTTTAACGAAATCGATGTTTTTGCCATAACTAAACATAAATTTAAAAAACTAATTATTAAGCGTCTTGCTCAAAATTGTTGATTGTTTTGTAGTATTTAAGTATGTTTTAACTTTTTTGCTATTTGGATTTTAAGATTACCAACTAAATGTAAGTTGTTGTTATAGGTATATTGATTGTACTTAATTTTAGCAATTAGATTCGTATTTAAGCTAGTAACACGTGGAAACGTAGTGGATTGTACATTTACCTATAGCATACTGTGTATCTAGTTATAATATACAATGTACGATTGTTTGTTTTCCCAAATAAAATAAAATAAAAATAAAATAACAAGATTAACTAAATTAAATATAGAGCTCGACATTTAATTCCATTTCCACATGTTAAATTGTCTATTCTTTGCCTAAGAATATACAACTGGCATATGACAGACAGGCTTAAATCCGTACGAGGGTTTTTTTTTGAGGATGTGAAATCATCAAATGACTTCTCCCGCTCTGGGTGGAGCAGGAGGGCGTGTCAGACTTTTACTGACTAAAACCCACCCGTGTTCCTTCAGTTGCCTGTGTACCACGGGCCACGGTATCTCTTTCGAACAACCCGCACCCCTGGCAGGCATCGGTCCTTGCGGACCCCACCAGTTGATGCTGACATCTGTTTAAAGCGCGCGTGGGACACAACGCGCCGTCGACCCGGAATCCATATTAGGGTTAGTTCATAATTAACTCAACATTGTTACTAAATTGCTCTGTTGGCGAGCACCCTTCTCCACGAGCATGTCTTTGTTTGGCTTAATTGCAGGAGCACTTAGATACTGTAGTGTATATAGACAGGTGTACATATGATTTGTCTCGAGCGCATACGTCACAAGTTGCGGGGTGAGTGGGGGTCATTCCATACCCAACCGCCGGCCCGCAAGTACGTGGTGGTGCGTAGGCGAGCCAAATACCATTTTAATATTGTGTAGCTATACTAGCTACTACAGATACTACTGCCTGTTTAAAGTATGAAAATATAAACAAATGGACCAGAAATCGTAGGAACCTGCGGATTACAATTTGTAGTGCCACTTGCAAATCGAGTATTTCATAGTTATTTTTGAACTAGTGGTCACTCAGTGGTCGAACTTAAAGAAAGACAGAAAGAAAAAGTATTTATTGTGAGTCGCACAGGAATGTACTAGACTAAACACAATATACTATATAAAATAAAAAAACGACCAAAATTCATTTAAATGTAAAGTTTGAACATGATTTATTAAAATAAAATATTAGCTTTCTATACGAGGAGTATAGAAAGCTAATATTTTCACATAATCTTTACCTGTGCCAAAAATCATACACATACATTTTCGTAAAAAGGGGGTACAAGTGCTTCACGTATGAATATATAGAATACTTGAACTTGTGGTTCTAATTTTAAATCCTCTCATAAAATATGTTCTCATTTGACAATGAGGGTGTTCTCAAATGATGTTCACTAGGTGGCAGCACTGAGACGTCAGGTCCAAGCACCGGTCAAAAGTGTCAAAGCGCCTACGGACTGAATGGTGAACGAAAGAATGAAACGAATGACATCAAATATTTTAAGTTCATTTTCGAACTGGAATACCTCTTGTCGATGAACACCCTCATTGAGGTTAATTTTTATCTCTATGTATTATGAATTACTTAAAATTCTTCTTCTAAGCGTATTGATGGCGAAAGTTCAAACATATTTGGCCCAAAATTCAACCGCACGAACTCCATTCAAAGACGCCGTCATAAGAAAATCAAATGCTCAGGTGACAGGAAGGTGGGTTATTGTCTGTGGGGAGGTGCCACATACCAGCGCCCCAATTCTGTATGGTTATAATGATTCCCTGCGGAATCTTTCTACGTTCAAACTACGTCAATATCGTGTTATTTAGAAACCAATGTAACGGTAAGGAATCGAAATGTCATATTCTGTATGTTCCAAGACAATTTGTCGATACTATTAATACGATATTAGCAGATTTCCTATGTGATTGACGTGATTACGAGTAAGAAATCGTTTAGTGGTCATAGTGAATTCAGGCCCAGTAGGTTCCATATGTAATTAAAAGTCCACGAAGATGGTCCACGGTCAAAACACGGTTATAAAACCCTTTCAATAAAAAAATCTGGAAAAGACTCGACGCAAAATTTGGGTCAGAGTGTCGTCTTACGGGCACTATGAAAAAATACTTAGAAAAATTTCGCGACCAATTTCGAGGTAGCGCTCGCCGGCCGCTGCCGCGGCACCGCTCGCTTCGCTCGCTCGGCTCGCGCGTAGTTGGTCACAGTTCTAACCTAACCTAACCTATGGATATCTATGCAGGTACACACCGCTATAAATAAAATTAAAGAAGACGCTATAATTAATAAAAACAAAAAACCAATTCATATAATTAGTGACTGCGAAGCAAGCACTCCCTCAAGTAAGGTACAACGACACTCTGACCAAAAAACCAAATTTTTCTAAGTCTTCGCTCCATAGTGCCCCTAAGGCTACACTCCAACCAAAATTTGATACAAAGTTCAATAAAGATTGCCATTTAACCTTCATTTTCCATTTAGGCCGTTCCAATCTCATTTTTAAAACCAATCTTGAATCTCCAAGGCAAGATAATCAAATGATTTCTTTTAATATCTTAGAATTAGCAGCGAATCAATCCTGGTCCTTCCACTCGAGTGATTGGATTGATTCGTATCAGGATCGGCCGTGCGCGCCAATCGTTCCGGTCCATCTCACGGCAATTTGACCCGGATTGACGGTTTACTGACGGCTGATTCACGGTTTTAGTAGAAAAATTGCGGAGTTATATAGAGTGGTCACGTGCTGCAATATATTGGCGAAAAAGGGTTTTTGATTTTACACTTTTTACCCGATTACGGCGATGCAAAGGGTATAATATCTATGTACGTTTATCTGTTCCCCTCCTGAACTACGATGTCATCACATTAAATTTAAAATGACGCCCTATAGAGGTCAAAGTAATGAAAAAACAAATCTATGAAGCCGCGTCGTATCAAATGTTGTTGTGGTATCAAATGAAAGGGCTTAATTAGCACATTTCATAAATGTGCTAATTAAGTGTATTTAAATATTGTGAGCTTACCCCAAAATAATATAAATAAAACGTAACATTGTGCCGCATCATTAAAGCCGTGGTGGTCGTATGCCACCTAAACAATACGTTCTAACAGTAGTAAGCGATTATAAGCTTTAGGGCAAAGTGGCATACGACTACGGCGATTGCGGCGGTAAGTCCCCTCTTTGAGGAGTGGATTGAGAGGCGCCACGGCGTCCTCACCTTGCGCAGGTCCTCACCGGACACGGTTGTTTCGGGAGATTCCTGTTTCGGATAAGGCGGGAGGAAACGCCCGGGTGTTTTCACTTCGTAGATCACCCTGAGGACACGGTGGAGCATACGGTTGAGGTCTGCCAGGCTTGGGCGGATCACCGCCGTTTCCCCGTGGAGGTGATCGGCGGTGGCAATCTCTCGCGTCCGGCCTTGGTCTACGTGTGGGTTTTAGTCAGTAAAAGTTGCATAAACAGAGTTCTTAAACAATATGAAATTGAAGGCCATTTTACAAGTTTCCACTGAAATACACCAAAAAAATAAGTCAGTGCAAAATACCGATATTTATTCAAGGAATTAGTCAGAGTAAGAACACTTGACAGAAAAAAAAAACACAAATTACTCGCCTGTCCAACTAAATTAATCAAACCTACGCCAATCACCGCTCACCAAATTGTGTAAACGCAGTCTTAGTGTAAATAACCCCAAGCTTTTTAACATTAAAAATTGAGTTCATTTATAAATCACTCTATCTACTTATCTATTTATGTTGAATTTTGTAGAAATGATTTAATACGCGTAAGCGTGTTTTTTATGCTATTATTATTTAGTTTAAATACTAGCTTTTGCCCGCGGCTCTGCCCGCGTGAATATCGGTTATCACGTAAAAAAGTAGCCCATGTCCTTCTCCATATTTTAGGCTATATCTCTGCCAAATTTTATTATAATCGGTTCAGCGGTTTAGGCGTAAAAGCTTAAGGGCCTACGTCCCATTTGGTAGCGTAACACGGTCACTTTATGAACCCTACTGCTCATTAACGGCTTGTCTTGAAGATTTGAAAAATATATAATTTTGCTATAAATTCATATAGATCATTTTGCCCGAAGTACTTTTTTTGTATGGTTAATACTTTTGCTGTAAAAAAATATTTTCCAACACGCAATATTTTGGCTTCTATTCCATACTCCTACTAAACGGCTTCGTTATTTGGAAAAAAAAATACACTGAAAAATAGATAGTTAGAGGTACCACAGAATCGCCGAAGCACAATTGTAAATTAATCAAAGGAATATCCCCATTTTGAGATAAAGGCTCAGAGGTGCCCTGCGCGGGCGCGGGCGGCAGTCGTGCTTTAGCATACAAACGGGAGATGAGGATACTATGGGCCTTAACAGACAGACAGAGTCACTTTCGCATTTATAATATTAGTAGGGATTATTTATTGCGGCTAACTACAAAAGCGTGTTTTTAAAATATATTGTTTTGCTATCATGGCCAGGATAATGGTACAAATTTATAAAATTAATTTATTGCCATCGGCCCTTGATAAGTATGAAAAATTTCAAATTAATCTGATATCTTGAAGTGGATGAAATTCGAGTTCCAAGATTCCGTTACATACATAGGTAGATACAGGCGAAACTAAAAAAAGCGTGTTAAAAAAAGAGTTTGTACTTTAAACAGAGGATTGCTCCCAGACATAGTTGTTTGTATCAACAGCTGAAAACAGTCACGTGACTAAATACTATGTCCTAAGCAGAGCGTGCGAAAAATCACTTAACCTCAAGAGATGTCTTTGACTTCTGCAGCAATTATACTACTCAAGACTTACTGCCACTTAACTAAGTAGTCTTCAAGTAAAATATAGAAGCTTAAACTATTAGCTTTAATTGGTCTTAATTTAGATCCTAGGTCGAGCAGCCTTCGGGTTTTAAGGCTGTATTTAACTTTGTTCTAGATTTATACTTTAGTGTTTGACGTATTGGCTAGACGTCAAAACCTTCCACTTTACATTTGTGTGTCTTAGGTAAACGGTTTTAGGAACTATATTATGTAGCTTTAATTACGATTGGTCCTAAATTAGACTTATGTGGAACTGCCTGTGGGTTTTATAACAATTTTGTTTGTCTTTTTTGTAACATCTATGGATCTCGCTCCTTAGAACATTCTAATTATTTCAAACAATTGACAAATACATAATTGGAATCCTACTAATATTATTAATGTGATAGTTTGTATGTTTACTTAGATGTTTCGATATTTAGATGTTTCAATGTTTGTTACTCAACCATGCAAAACCGGCTGAACGGATTTGGATGAAATTTGACATCCAGTTTGTAACCAGGAATAACACATAGGTTACTTTATATCCCGATAGTATGATCCCGTACGGTAATTTTTGACGCCCACGCGGGCGAAGCCGGTGACAAATGCTGGTGTTCTGATATTTCTTTGTTGCTCTTTTTCTTGTTGTGCCAGTTGTGAAGTGTAAAATTACAAAAACAAAGTCTCTCTTCTCAGGACTTTTCAGCTTAGTCACTGGAAATCACCCATTTTGTTCGGCGATTTGGGATAAAAAAAAACAAAACAAATTTGTCGGCCGGTAGCAGTAGAAACATGTATTTTTAAAACGCTGTAATGAATTTGTGAACAAAATGTATGTATGTACGTAACGATCTTTAAATCGCATTATATCCTTTCGCCAATTCGTTTCAAGATTATTATCCCACTATTTTGAGCTGAGCAATATCAAAATAATAATAATTGTTTTCCGTCGCTGAAGTTATTATTCTTACCTGATATACAGGATGACTGCTCTCTGCGACTTGTGACCTGGACTTGATTTGCTGGAGAGTTTTAAAGTGGTGAGAGGGTCGGCTTTAAGTCTAACCAGATGTCGCTGAGTACCAGTATTTTACATAGAGTGCTTGTCTATCTGACCTCCACAACCCAGTGACTAGGTAATACGAGATCCCTCGGTAAGACTGGTTGTAAGACTTTCGGGCTTTTAACGTTTGACATTTGATATCAACTCAGCCTGTGACAGTCCACTGCTGGACATAGGCCTCTCCCAGGCTGCGCCACAACACTGTTCTCCGCCCCAGTCTGTCCCAGCCACCTTCATAAGATCGTCGGTCCATCGGACTTTTGATAAAGTCATTAGCAGGCTTGTTATTAGCAATAAATTTTTTTTATTACTTTATTTGTATCATTGATTTGTTAGTCTGTAAGCCTTCTTTAAAATAAAATAAAAAATAAATATATTCTTCTTTCTTACAAACTACAATACTGTAATACAAAAGTTTTTATTCAGTGCGCAAACTGTAACCTCAGAATTCAGCATATCGTTCTAGACCCCCCAGAGCAGAAATTTTTCGTCGGTTATACAAAAAAAAAAAAACTGCTGTTTCGAACGAAAAATTTTTGCTCTGGGGGGGTCTAGAATGATATGCTGAATTCTGAGGTTACAGTTTGCGCACTGAATAAAAACTTTTCCTGTATAGGCAATAATTTCAAGCTTGTAACCATAATGTGGGACTTTTTACAAGGTAAAAGCCAAAAACCTAATCTTCGGGCAATTGGGCGTTATTTACGTCACGTTCGTGATCCCACAGTTTGGGATACGCACGCGAAATACTATTTAACCCTAAAAGGCTGCGTGATATCCGCGGTACCCGATAAAAGTGCTGTGAGCTAAATTATTTAGGAGTACTCCTGTAAAAAAATGTATGAAGTAGGTACGCCTTTGTTTTACGTCAATGTGTGCTATCGCAAATTACAAGGTGTAATAGAATAAGCGCAAGTCCTGAAAGTAGTTTGCTTATAGTTGACTACTTTTAATGTAGGATTTTTTTTAATCACATATTTTGCCAAACCTACTGATTGAGTCAAAGAAAATTAAATCTTTTCGTAAGGCTATATGACTCAATTTTAAATGAATAGAGTAATGCAGTTATGTTACACATTAAATAGTTTTTTTTTTTGGGTGGAAAATCATCAAATAACTTCTCCCGCTCTGGGTGGAGCAGGAGGACGTGTCAGACTTTTACACATTAAATAGTTAAGTATAGCATTTGCATATTCTGAAAAGTAAACCTCCATTATTTTGTCAATTTTAAACAACGTAAAAACTAAATGTATTTTTTCATTTAGCAAAAAGGAATTATACATTTTTTGTCGACGAGCAGGGTTTTATAAATATGTATTAATTTTCCATGCGAAGGTTGCCCCGATAAAATCGGAAAAGGCTGTGATAATGGAAAGCAATAGGTATGATTAGTGGTCTGCCATCGAATTCCTATGAATTTCTGTATTATTTTTCCGTGAAATAATATTTTATTCTATTTGGAGAAAGTATCTTTGTGTCCTGGCAAAACTATAATCAAGAATGACGTACTTACCTTTTTAGTAAACCAAGTTAAGGCACCAGAATCCGTGATTTGTCGAACTTTGAAGCTGTTTAAATGTGGAGCGGTAAACTTCTAGGTCTAGGATGAAGATAGTTCAAAAGAAAAAGAAAAATATCAGAACTTAGAAGCCCAGTTTTTTTTTTATAGATAACAAAAAAAAACAACCGACTTCCTAAAAAAACACTACAAAGTGAAAAATAACTTTAAAGGCTGCGTGATATCCGCGGTGCCCGATAAAAGTGCTGTGAGCTAAATTATTTAGGAGTAGGTACTCCTGTAAAAAAATGTATGAAGTAGGTACGCCTTTGTTTTACGTGAATGTGTGCTATCGCAAATTACGCCTAAACCTTCTTCTACAAGGTGTAATAGAATAACCGCAAGTCCTGAAAGTATTTTGTTTATAGTTAGTTGACTACTTTTAATGTAGGATTTTTTTAAATCACATATTTTGCCATACTGATTGAGTCAAAGAAAATTAAATCTTTTCGTAAGGCTATATGACTCAATTTTAAATGAATAGAGTAATGCAGTTACGTTACACATTAAATAGTATTTTTTTGGGTGGGAAATCATCAAATAACTTCTCCCGCTCCGGGTGGAGCAGGAGGACGTGTCAGAGTTTTACACATTAAATAGTTAAGTATACGATTTGCATATTCTGATAAGTAAACCTCCATTATTTTGTAAACTTTAAACACCGAAAAAACTAAATGTACTTTTTCATTTAGCAAAAAGGAATTATACATTTTTTGTCGACGAGCAGGGGTTTATAAATATTCATTTTCCATGCGAAGGTTGCCACGCTAAAATCTGAAAAGGCTGTGATAATGGAAAGCAATATGATTAGTGGTCTACCATCGAATTCCTATGAATTTCCGTATTATTTTTCCGTGAAATAATATTTTATTCTATTTGGAGAAAGTATCTTTGTGTCCTGGCAAAACTATAATCAAGAATGACGTACTTACCTTTTTAGTAAACCAAGTTAAGGCACCAGAATCCGTGATTTGTCGAACTTTGAAGCTGTTTAAATGTGGAGCGGTAAACTTCTAGGTCTAGGATGAAGATAGTTCAAAAGAAAAAGAAAAATATCAGAACTTAGAAGCCCAGTTTTTTTTTTATAGATAACAAAAAAAAACAACCGACTTCCTAAAAAAACACTACAAAGTGAAAAATAACTTTAAAGGCTGCGTGATATCCGCGGTGCCCGATAAAAGTGCTGTGAGCTAAATTATTTAGGAGTAGGTACTCCTGTAAAAAAATGTATGAAGTAGGTACGCCTTTGTTTTACGTGAATGTGTGCTATCGCAAATTACGCCTAAACCTTCTTCTACAAGGTGTAATAGAATAACCGCAAGTCCTGAAAGTATTTTGTTTATAGTTAGTTGACTACTTTTAATGTAGGATTTTTTTTAATCACATATTTTGCCATACTGATTGAGTCAAAGAAAATTAAATCTTTTCGTAAGGCTATATGACTCAATTTTAAATGAATAGAGTAATGCAGTTACGTTACACATTAAATAGTATTTTTTTTGGGTGGGAAATCATCAAATAACTTCTCCCGCTCCGGGTGGAGCAGGAGGACGTGTCAGAGTTTTACACATTAAATAGTTAAGTATACGATTTGCATATTCTGATAAGTAAACCTCCATTATTTTGTAAACTTTAAACACCGAAAAAACTAAATGTACTTTTTCATTTAGCAAAAAGGAATTATACATTTTTTGTCGACGAGCAGGGGTTTATAAATATTCATTTTCCATGCGAAGGTTGCCACGCTAAAATCTGAAAAGGCTGTGATAATGGAAAGCAATATGATTAGTGGTCTACCATCGAATTCCTATGAATTTCCGTATTATTTTTCCGTGAAATAATATTTTATTCTATTTGGAGAAAGTATCTTTGTGTCCTGGCAAAACTATAATCAAGAATGACGTACTTACCTTTTTAGTAAACCAAGTTAAGGCACCAGAATCCGTGATTTGTCGAACTTTGAAGCTGTTTAAATGTGGAGCGGTAAACTTCTAGGTCTAGGATGAAGATAGTTGAAAAGAAAAAGAAAAATATCCTAACTTAGAAGCCCAGTTTTATTTATAGATAAAAAAGGTACGATAACTTGAACCAATGTATCTGCCTGCCTAGCCTTTTCTCAACTAAGTTGGGGTTCGGCTTCTAGTCCAACCAGATGCTGCTGAAAATTGTTACGCGCTAAAGCTAAAGTAATTAGTTACCACTAGCGCCTTCTAGTATCGAGTAGCAGAATTAATTGAGTCAAGATCTATCTAGCAATTTCGATACCAGAATCTTCTAGACTTATCAACATCTGTTCAGTATGAGCCGGTATGTACTCGAAGATTCTAGATGCTTCTTTTCTCGAATGTTCTTAGGGCCCTAAAAAAGGCCGGAACAGAGCAAGACCCGGCAGTATTGGTCAAGCGATACAGGCGAGATCATTTGAAGCGATCTTCAAGTGCGATTTAGAGTGATCAGTAGTGAAATTGTGTTTTGTAATTTGTGTGTTTAATTAAAGCGTCAACTTTGGTAATTTTTATTGTCAGTTTTTAATTGTCACGAACCTGAAGCTCGTAACAATATAAATATATGTAATGTAGTGACTGCTTATATGACCTTCAAAACCTAGCTACTGGGAAGCACGATCCCCTTTGGTTAGACTTTAGGGCCATTGACTACCAGTAACGACTATCAAGACACTAGGCTTAACGTGCTTGCCGAGGCACGCAGACGTCTTAAGGCCCTGGTAACTTTAGATATTGTCGTTATGAGCGACAATAGTTCTTATCGCAATCCGATACGGGTTAAAATCTGTTGTAATAAATTGGAATAATAAATGAGCAAGCACTGTCGTAAAAATGCAAATAAAATCGTATAAAATTAGATATTAACTATTTAATAATAGATAATCCATCACTGGATGCAGTTTGGCATTTGTAATTTGATGGTATATTTGTAATTATAATTGTTATTGAAGGGATAAACTGGTTTTAAAGTTAATTAAGAGGTGACTTTGACGATTTTTTTTGATGCATTAAAGTATGTTTGATTATGTCTTGAGTTCCATTACTGTATGCAAAAAAGACTTGAAAATAATTATCATATACTTTTTTGCTTTCAAAATTATTTACGGTTAAAGAGATACACTGGTTTAAAGAGCCACCTTTTTGAGCGTTTTCAAGAAATCACCGCCTTAATATGTAATCGATGATCGCCCATCTAAGAACCAATGGCGCAACGTTCGATAGACCCCGAGCCCTTATCCCTAACTTGAAGCAACCACAATAAACACCATGTCCGGAAATAGACACCCAAAACACCTACAAGTTTAAATGAAATTGTTCCTACATTTCACCGGGTACACAATAAACGTATGCAAGATTCATAATGGCTTTGTAAAACGAGTCGTGCTTGTAGCTCACAAACCCCGGGTAAATACATGATGTAGTTAAAAAGCACAGGGTTTTCATACCCTTTTTACAAATATAAAGCGGCTGCTATTTGCTTCTGTTTCCGTTTAAATTTATTATGACTCGGTTGCGGAAATTTAAAAAGTTCAGAAGGTTCAATTTCACAGACAATGGGTGTTTTTTTTTCTTTTGTGTCTTTTGACCATTGTTTTGTTCAAAGGCTCTGCCTTGTTTGGTAGGTAAAGCGATAAAATTGTATCTGCCAAGCAGGCGGAATAACAGCATAATCAGCCCATAATATGTATAGCTTTTGCCCACGGCTCCACCTGCATAGATGTCCTAAAAACGTAGCCTATGTCCTTCTCCATTTCCCAGGCTATATCTCTGCCAAATTACATGACGATCGGTTCCGTGGTTTACAGACTTACTCCGTAATAGCCGTAATCCACCACGCGGGCCCAGTGCGGGTTAGTGTGTGTCACATTCAGGTCGACACCACACCACTGCCACACCCACACCCTACCACTTCCTATGTTACACGAATAAAAAATGATTTGATTTGATTTTTGATTTGATTTGACAAATAGTGATACATAATCAGCCTATACTGACCCCACTGCTGGGACACAGCCCTCCTCTGATCAAGAGGGAGTGGGCTTTAATCCACCACGCAGGCCCAGTGCGGGTTGGTAGCTGATGTCACATGTCTTCGAAGTATTGGTTTTAGGACATATCAGTTTTCTCACGACGTTTTCCTTCACCGTTTTAGAGCATAATCATGACATGTTCCGTGTGGTGCCGGACGTAAAAGAATAGCACCATCCCATTTCTTCCCGTGGGTGTCGTAGAAGGCGACTAAGGGGCTTACCAGAGAATGCGCAGCAGCGTTCTCTATGCGTTTTACCACCATACTGCGATCGCCAACCAGCCTGCCGAGCGTGGCCATTATGGCAATCCAGCAGTGGACGTCTTTCGGCTGAAATGATGATGATGAATCATGACATACATATGACAGGCATGTGACAGTCAGTAAAAGTCTGACACGCCCTCCTGCTCCACCCAGAGCGGGAGAAGTTATTTGATGATTTCCCACCCAAAAAAAAAGGCTCACGTGGTGGATTATGGCCCACTCCCTCTCACACACATACATAGGACTGGGATTTTTATGCCAATAGTACGTTCCTATGGGAAAATTTCCGAACTAAACGCGGGTGAAGCTGCGGGTAAAACCTAGTTCTATATCTCAGATTATAAAACAAACAATGTAATGTCATGTAACATACAAAGCGACGCTTTTTTTTTTTTTTTGAGGATGGGAAATTATCAAATAACTTCTCCCGCTCTGGGTGGAGCAGGAGGGCGTGTCAGACTTTTACTGACTAAACCCCACCCGTGTTCCCTCAGTTGCCTGTGTGCCAGGGGCGACGGTATCTCTTTCGAACAACCATACAAAGCGACGCTTTAGTATTTGTTTTTTTTTTGTTTGCATTATAAAACAAAAGCAGATAGACCGCGCGGAACACCAAAGTGAGGCCAAAAAACCAAATACTAAAGCGTCGCATTGAGTAACATACAATCAGACGCTTGAGTATTTGGTGTTCCGCGCGGTCTATCTGCCTTTGTTTTATAATCTGAGTTCTATATCAATTCATTCGCGTTTCTTATCACACTATAATTATAAAGTTGACCTTGCCACCTAACTTCATGAAGACAGGGTGTGACTTATTCTTTGTGAAGATAGAGTCTGATATAGTGGTAGCCTACGTCTCGTTCTAATTATAATAATGGAAATCACATGTTAGTAGCCCAGTTTGGTCAAATAATATTAATGGAACACGCGATTTGACGTGAAACTCAAGTATATATTACATTAAATTCGGGCGTAGTTTTTTGTTTATTTAATTAGTAGGAAGTGGAGAATTTTCATAGGGCTGCTCGAGTTTGTCACATTTTCATGACTTTTTTAAAATTATGTGAAAATGTCAAGCACCTTTGCTAGGAAGTCATAGACTTTGGAACGTTGTCACGAAACAACTTCAAAATTAATAAGGTCATAGACGAACTCTATACCTTTCCGCACGCACTATAATCGTTTAAATTATTTATTAAATAAACAAATGGCTCAGAACAGTGCTTTCCGGTATAAATACGACGAAGCAAAACACGCGAACGTACCTATTAAAATAAACAAAACGTTATAAACCCCTGGAAGTGACTAGTCTCGTTAACACTAAATTCTGTCGTTAATTAAGTTTAATGTTGTTCTGCTAAGCAATTATAAATTCTAGTCCCAAAAGATTAAATCTTTATTCCTTTGCGGTGAGTTTCAGTAAGAAATTCTAGAACGTTTTTAAATTGCCTTCGAAATGTCAAAAGTTCAAAGATTGTTTGTTCAACAAAAAGTTTTTGGAAATGGAAGCCCGTTAAACTTGGCGCGAAATGATTTTAAAAGGCTGTATTTGTTAATAGATTGGGCATTAAAAAGTTTTTGTTGTAGTTTAGCGGGAAATTGAAATTATAATAAATGGATTAATAAAATATTGCTTTCCCTGGCTGGTTATAAAATTGCTTTCAGTGGCTGGTTATAAACTGCTTTGCTTTTAAAAATATACACTTTTAAAAGTATGTATACCTATTGGACTGGGTATATTAAATATTTCATCTTAGACCAATTTCAGAATGGGCATTCTGGAATATCAAAACTGAATTGACCATGCGTTTTTTTTTTTTATAATAAGTATTCATGTTTAATTTTTCTGTTCTTTTTTTGTAAAAGAATAAAAATCTATTTGAAAAAAAAAAAAGTATTATTTTGTAGTGTGTAACCCCCTTATTTATAAAGATTGCTTAAAGTTGAGTAATGATTAGCGTCTGTTTAACCATACATTTTTGACGTTTAAACATCTCTTAACTTTAAACAATGTTTATAAATAAGAGGATGCTTAAGTGTTTAAAGGGTGTGAATAACAATATTCAGGATTTTTACAATGCTTTTTATTGTTAATAAATAAAGAATAAATACATAACAGTGGTTAAAAAAGTACAGTTCTAAGTAACAACGAAGACAAAACACATAAATAAAACATGATAAGTATTTAACAATATCACAAGAAAAACAGTTTCACATTTTACAAATAAACGAATTTTATAACGAAATATGTCTGTATATTATATAATATTTAGTTTAAAGCAAAAATAAAATGAATCTTTTAAAAGCAGAAAGCGAAAAACAATGATAACTTAAACAGGCAATACAGTGAACTTAACTAAGTACTATTAATTAAGGAAATGTCGGAAGATCAAAATTATTATCGTTCATGCAAATTGTTTGAATCGGGCAGTCATAAACTTGGGTTAATTGCGACAGTTATTCACATTGAATCGTTTCCCTCCGTGGCATAAAGTAACTGACTATCGAATTTAAACGAAACTTCAAAAGTACTTTCATGCTTTTCTGCTAATTATTATTACATTAAAAACTTTTATAAATGTTTTGAGAAATGAATAGGTACCAAAACTAATTAGTTGAAAAACATTACCTGAGGTATCCAATTCCACCTAGTCATTTTTGTCCACATCCGTAGCTGAGATCCATTTTTCTTTTCAATAATAATTTACTTACGACCTAAAAACTACGTTGAAAAATACTATTTCATGTAAATCAATTTCCACTATCCTCGCCTAAATAAATAAATTCCATACCATTATTTATTCCAACTGTCGCAATCGCCGCCATCTTGTTCTATTTTCAAAAAATTACTGCCAGGCGTACACTTCTTTCTCGTACTTCTTGGTGTAAACCTTCTGGGGGTCGTACTTGTCAACTGCTTGCTGCCAGTATCCGGGTTCATACTTGATCAGATGCTTCATCACCTTCTTGATGCCCTTGCGTTGACGGTTAGAGCATTTGGAGCAGCCGGTTTTGAGGCCGTCGGAAATGTAATCTGTGATAAGGAAAATTATTGTAAATGGTGCTGTGATTAAGAAATGGAGGCGATGAGGCAAATAGTTACTTGCTGTTGTGGATTGCTACAGTTGAATAGGAGTATTTTTCAATACACCTAATTAAGGGGGTAGTGCCAGGTCAGCCCGCAAAATTCCATACTATTTAGTGAAAAAATAATACAATGGGATGAAATGAAGTTAGAGTAGTAGTCAGATAAAAATATATACCGTGTTATGGTCGCAAATCATTATTTAATTAAATACAACCTGACACTGACCTACACCCTAATTGCGTAACACGCGATTAATCATAATCGTTTTCATTTTGACAATTCAACAATATTCATTACGTTATTTACGTTGTTGAGCAGACACATTTTTCGAACATATGAAGCAATGGTTTAGCCATCTGTTCCAAAACGAAACAGATTATGATTAATCGTGAGTTACGCAATTAGGGTGCTGCACATTGCAAAAAAAGTAAGAATATTTAGATTAAAATATATAAATTCTCCTTAACCTACATGCAGGTGAAATCGTACACATCGCTGAAGTAAATTTTCCTTTATACTAAGTTATTTTAAAACGTGTCCATTACAATACCATTTTAAGCTAGAGAAATCGCGAGAATAATCTACGTATTAAATGAAACAAGTAAACGATCATATTGTCGAAATGAAAATTCTGTCGATCTTATACATCCTAATGTTGGTCAGTCATCCAATAACGGGTTTGAGTATTTATGTTTCAGTTCATAACTATTTTTATTATGAAAATGCTCCACTCCAATTAACTGACACACTTATTAACAATGCGAAGGATTTTTAAATAAATTACTATTCCATTGCTTTATGTGTTTGTAAAATCGGTCAGCTCGACAACTTCAATAACACAATAAATGGTGTCGGTCGGACTGTCAAAATGAATGATATTGTCGTTGCAAGTATGTTACACATTACACAATTACCCCGCTGAAGGCTTAGTCAACATTTTGCTGGTGTACTCACATTTCAGCTCCTTGCCCTCAGCAGTGCAAGGTCCCTGTTCGAGGGTGCACTTCATGTAGCCATTCAGCAACCTCTTGTTCCCAAGAACCTCGTCCAAGTTCATGTTGTCATACTTGTGGGAGTACTCCTCGGCCTGCACACACGCTAGGACCATGGTGACGGCTACTAAGATGAGTTTCATCCTGGAATACATGAGAAGAAAATGGGTGATGAAGCGTTCTGCCCAAAAACTGCATTGGCGGTCCCATCGCTCTTACAGAGAGGGAAGCCCTGGCTGTGTCCCAGCTGTGGGATGTGGAATGTTATAGGCTGATTAGGCTTACAAAAGACTAGGTTCTGTCCGCGACTTAGTCGGCGTCAAATTTCTTGCTTTCCCGATCCACCGCGTCGCATCGAATCTCTTGCCCGTGCGAGTAAGTACATCGTATTCATGACTGTTTTCTTTTTGCTTAGCTCCTAAGGATACTAACGTGATGTACTATGGCCTATAGCCTTCCTCGATAAATGGGCTATACAAAACTAAAATAATTTTTCAATTCGAACCAGTAGTTCCTGAGATTAGCACGTTCAACCAAACAAACTCTTGAGCTTTATAATATTGGTATAGATGATGTAGCAAACTAAGACTTTTTTAATCGAGTGGAATTTAAATATCGAACATGGAATTCTGGCCTGAGGTACAGTCTATTCACAGTTATTTTATCTCTGACAGGTGCAGCCCAACTACAACCTTATTTTAACATGAATAAAGATTACTGTGATTTTGACAGATTAGTCGGTGACAACAACCCAACGGCAACCTTATTTTAACGAGAATAGAGATCACTTTGATTTCGACAGTGATGCTAATTCTGTGAACGGACTGTCGGTAATGCAAAATTAGTTACTTTGCCATCAACAGATAAATTTTTTGATCCTTCTATACTAATGTTGTCTTTGTCTGGCAGAAACTGCCTTAAGTGATAATAATCCGATGTTTTTTTTATGTACATAAATATATTAAATTCGGTGTATTTTAAGTATTGAATTTAATACCATTTCTAATAAATGAACATAATTAAACAGAAATGAAACTGAACTGACAGTTTTAGTGTCATTTCTTAAAGCGATGTCCCAACCGCCATCTGGTGTTACATTTGACAAACTTTATGTTGAGTGAACAAATTCAATTTGAGATTTTTCAGCAAATTACCTTTTTGTCTAGTCTAGCAGATATAATAGCTATAAAAACAAAATAGCTGTTCTTGATGACTTTCGTAAAAGAAAAGGTATTTTTTTAGGGCACATTGTCCAAATTATTTTCTAGTGTTTATTTTGAAGAGAAAATGTTGTTTATTAATGTATTTATTTTGCTCTTTTCAGGTAAGTTTATCACGCAAAAATGAAACAGACGATGGTGATGTAAAAAATATACTTTGATAGGTATACGTAGGTAAGTAAACTTTAATAGTTTCTTTAGCAAAAACATCCTCTTAATATTTCAAGTGATACTGGCTCCGGAAAAAATCTAAACGTTTTAAGTACCCGACGGTAAGTACTAAACATGAAAAAACATTTATCCCAGGTGGTACAGTGTCGCGATGTGAAATATTATTCCAAACTTTTTAATTTAATAAAAGAAAATAAAAGTTTTAATGGCTATTTTCTGTACCTATTAAATGTCAGGACATAACATTCCCTGCTTTTTAACTATTTAATTCGATTATGCCAAAACCTTGAAAAGTTAATACCAAAATCGAAACAAAAAACGGTTTACTTACATTATAAAAAATTGGTAGTGAAATTACATTTAAACCTAATGGTGTATTTTTATTATGTGAAGGTTGCATGTCACTTGGTTTGCTAATATTGAGATAAAGTTATCATAGCAACTGGATTTGGCGAGCTTTCTCGAAAAAACCCTTTTCAGGAGCCTGAAGCTATTTGAATATACTAGAAAAACTTTGAAACCAATCGTGAAATATATGTAGTCACTGAAGTGGCTGCTTTCTATTCAAAAGCGAACACACTTGTTTTTAGCCCACTTGCACCACAAGTCACCAAATACATTTTAGCTCACTTGCACCACAAGTCACCAAATACATTTTAACCCACTTGCACCACAAGTCACCAAATACATTTTAGCCCACTGGCACCACAAGTCACCAAATACATTTTAGCCCACTTGCACCACAAGTCACCAAATACATATTAGAACTAAACGATTTTAAGACATCATTCTATTTCTGGCAATCATTTGAAGGTGACAGTGACGGGATGATGTTTTCAAATTCTGACACTGACAGCTCTTGAACCTGGTTACGTTATGCTGATCGCGTTCAGTTTGATTGGGGATATTTGCACTTAGTGATTTGTGCCGCAAAGTAAACTATTGCGGATTCACACCTTGTCACCATAGAATTTTGAAAAAATGACCCATAAAAAATCCCATCATCGGAAATTCATAGTGTGAATTGGCCTTATATAAAAACATTCAAAGTCTAGTCGCAATCTCATCTTGGCGACCAACAAATCGCACCTTTAAAGACAAACCGTTACTAAACGAAATTTTTCGAAAATTGTGTTACAAATGCCATCTTCCTTAAAATTACGTAAACTATACGATAAATATAACACATTCATAAAAAAAAACCACTGTATGAGGTAGATAGGCTCTAATTTTGACAATTACAAAACTAAATAAGATTTTGTTGCTAAATGCAATAACGTGTTTAAACTAATTGTGATGTATTTTGTTTTTTCGTTTAGTAACGGTTTGTCTTTAAAGGTGCGAAATGTCAAAAACTTGTCAAAAATTCATGGAAACTCGAGGTATTTTTAACAGATAGTCTGAGATCAGAATGTGAACGTTTATTACGAAAATTGCCACTCTGATCTACAATTTAGGTAGGTAATGTTTTTTTTTAATCCTTTATTCTACTTACTCGTCTAATAGAATCTTTCACAATATTCACTGGAAGCACTTCAATCCACAAGAAGAAGCTGAACTGTGGCGCATTGATGGTTCACTATCATTTTATACTGAAGTTTTATCCTTAAACCATCGCCTTGTAAAGTATTCATGTTGAACGCAATCACTTTAATTGCTTGTTAATTATCGGCTGGGCATTTTGAATCATTGTTTGATATATTCCCTTTGAACTTGGCCATTAATGCAAATCGTCGACCATTCTATCTATTTTTGCATAAAGCAACATTAACAGAACACGAAATGTAAGTCTTAACAAACTATTGGCTAAATTACGACAAGCAAGGTAATTGCGTATTTGCGTAACATACTATCAGGTAGCAATGGTTTCATTTTGACAGTTCAACAGTATTCATTGCGTTATTTATATTGCTGAGCTGACAATTTTTTCGAACATATGAAGCAATGGATTGATAATGTGTTACGCAATTAGGGTGCAGATTTTTAATTTTGGTCCTTTGAGTGGAATATGAAAAAAGAGGAAGAACATTTTATTTGACCCAGGTTAAAAGCACACACATACCTACACAACAACAACAAAAAGTGAAAAATAAAAGCTTTTTCCAAAAAAAACAAACGCCTTCCGGAAAAAACACTAAACACTGAAAAATTACTTTAATTTCGGAAGTCGGTGACTTTGATAATTATGTATTTGAGTTTTTTGTCACCGCCTTCCGAAATTAAAGTTATTTTTCACTTTTTACTGAAAAAAAGTCGTCGGAAGTCGGTTGTTTTTTTTTGAAAAAGTTTTTATTTTTCACTTTTTAGTTATAGTACCTACCCCACAACAATTCAAAACAAAAACAATGCATATTTATGCGATAGCAGCAATCGCGGTTGATTTGCTGTAATTTTGTGAAGAGTTCAGTTGTCTGTCTCCGAAACGCATTATCAGATCTATATGAAATTTAAATGGGACTACACGGGAAGCACCAGCTTTCAAATAAAAAAGAATTATCAAAATCGGTTCACCCAGTCGAAAGTTTTGAGCCAAAAAAATAAAAATATAGTCGAATTGATAACCTCCTCCTTTTTTGCAGTCGGTTAAAAACATTAAAAAAAAACTGTAATCAGTGACAATTATTGGACAGTCACTGGTCTTTATCCAGTTTAAAGCAACCTTTGGAGAATAACTCGAAATACGAAAAACTCAAAATAAATAAAGAATTGGCCATAAACTTTCCATTCTAATTACATCCTACTATCTACAAAAAGTGACCCAAATCAATTAACACCGACATAATAATTACCTTTTTACCTAGTTGCATGTTACCTTCATTTGACCCTGGCGGTAAAATAACCACTACAATGGTGAATTAACATTTCACCATGATTTACCGTTTATGGTTCTTATGACTAAGTTCAATTGTCTTTGTGGTTTCGCAATATTGTTTTTATATTGCATTTAATTTCTTGTTGGTGTTATTAATGGCATTTGTCACTCATTATTTCCAGCCATTTGTAGTATTTAAATCAATGAATAACTTTAATTTCGGAAGTCGGTGTCTTTGGAGCTGTATTTTTATTTGTCACCGCCTTCCGAAATTAAAGTTATTTTTCACTTTATAGTGTTTATTTGGAAGTCGGTTGTGTTTTTTTTGGAAAAAGTTTTTTTTTTCACTTTTTCGTGGTTCACATGTGCTTACTCCTTCACAGCATACCGGCGTGATGTTATGTTATGAACTGGTGTATACAATAGACAGACATGAGATTTCAGCAATCCCAGTCCATTTGCTATCATGTATTGAGGAGTTCCGTTGCCTATATCCAAAGTTCTTCATCAGATCTTCACCAAATTGAAATGAGGAACACTCCAAGAAAGTACTCTTCCAAAAAATACCTAAATCGCTTCCTGTGCCTATACAATTTGAAGAGTTCTCTCTCCAAATCGGTCCAGCCATCTTCGAGTAATCGGGGAAATACATAAAAAAAAGGTTCCGACGAATTGAGAACCTCCTCCTTTTTGAAGTCGGTTAAAAATCAAAATCAAAAGTCATTAACCACCACCATAGTAGCCAGCCACTACGCTGCTTTTTCTTTCTTTCTTTCATTTATTTCATCGACATACCACGCGGGAGAAGCCGCTGGCGGAAGTTAGTCTATGTTACACATAATAAATATATTAGTAGGGAAATTTGTGCGTTTGTCTGTTTCTCTGAATGTTTATATCTGGATTGGTGAAAAAACGGCTCAACGGATCTGAATAAAATTTGGAACACAAATAGTTAATAATCTGGATTAACACATACGATACTTTTGATCCCGGTAGTACGTTCTCGCGGAATATTTTCCGACATTCATGCGGATGTTGCCCCTGGCAAAAACTAGTTCTAATTTAGATTTGTATTTCGCATTTTGAAGTCTTTGCCAAGTCTCCAATTCATGGCTTTTATTCATTACCTTTTAAAAAAACACGCGCTTGTTTAAGTTTATTTGTTCATTACTTTACATCTGTTTGTTAAATTAATTGATGACAGATGTGTTTTCGTTAGTAAAACTTCGTTTTTCAAAGATACAATGTACATTTCTTATTTTTATCCCACGTAAGCTCCGAAATCCTCTCCTTCAAAAACTTCTGTAAATTACTAGCGACGCCCACGACCGTTGTTTAACACATATATCTTCATTAATTCCCCTTTTTCGCCTCTTTTCTGTACTTGAACAACGGGATGACGTTTCATTCCGATGGGATCGGCCCCCGGCTTCAGTATTACTAGAGTTGAAAAAAACTCAGTTTTGTATAACAACGTATTGTTAGATGATAGATATACAGGGTGTCCGGTATTTAATGGATAACCTTGAAATGGTTCATGGTAGAACTAATGGCTATTCAGATTTTTTTATTTTTTTATTTGTAATTAATCGGTAAAAAAAAAAAATATCAACTGACTTCCGAAAGAACACTAAAAAGTGAAAAATAACTTTAAAGGTTATCCATTAATTACCGGACACCCTGTATAGAGAATTTGTTAATAATGCCGATTCTTTTATGCATCACCTACCTGTACTAAAATAAGAGTATTGCTATCTCTTACTGGCAGACCGCGACAGAAAAACCCAAGTGATGCATTAGAAATGTCAAACTAAATTACGTCTCGATTGCCTTGAATTTGGCGTTATTTTAATTATGATGAATTTAGTTCGCAATAGTTAAGTACGTCGAAAAAAATCTTAGCTCAACTGAATTTGACAGCTGTTATTTCCGTCTCTTTCTTGTTTCGTTAGAAGGAAAAAGATAGCAATAGCCCAAATTAAGTTTAGTTGGTGCACAACAGAATCATCACCGTTTTTCTCCGATCGATTTCTGTCACAGTGGCCACTTTCCATAGAGATTAGCCAGGCACGTAGGAGACACTATAGTGCACTAGTTTGTGCACAAACACAGGTGAACTCTCTGTTCCTTTACTCTCATAGTCCGATGGGACGGCCATCCGACTCGATCAGGGAGAGATCAGGCATAGGACCAACGGCTTCACGTGCTTTCTGAGGCATGGGGTATCAAACCACCAGCTTCCAAACTCCGGGCTGCTATTCCTTACGGAAAACCCCAACAACACCTTGTTTGACCTGGGAATCAAAGTCAAGTTCTTAAAGAGACTTAGTGACGTGTACTTAGCTTTGCTTTTTTTTATTAAAAGCGATGCTATGTACACGTACTGTTTCCTACTTCATAAAGCCTTCTAACATTGCCTGATTTTCTTTCGTTCTCATAAATAAATCAACAGCTAAGAAAATATTTAATCCTCTCTGCAACTCGGTGTACAAACAAACATCTTTATTTATTCCTTCTATTTTACAACGTGTTCAGTAAATACAGCAAGCTAAAGGCAAGGGGGTAACTGCTCACCCCGGGGAAGCGAACACCCACGATGGTCCCCGAATAAATTCCGAACTATATTTTAATAATTTATATTCTGAGTGTGCCCTGTTGCGATGTGTCACTTGTTTCAGCTGAAGGAGGTAGTTTGAAATTCCTTTAAAATTTTTGGTAAAGAATTTACTTAGGTATGTTTATTTTAAGGTTGTTGAACTTAATACTGGAACATTGAAGCTAGATTTGTTAATGGGATTACCGTCTAATACCGAAACCCAAAGTTATGAGGATCTTATCCTGGGTAATTTTTTACAACTTACTTTCGTAGGAGGCTAGAGATTGTAGGCGTAGGCGCGCTCTATTTCCTGATAAAGGTTGATGTAAAGTAATCAATTCGGATAAAAAATAGTAGCTACTATAATAAAAGACGCTAACATAGGAAATATTGGTGTTTCATAGTTCAGCATTATATCTTGTGGCAAATTGTGAGACCAATTTCCAACAAGACATTAACCGTTCTATACATAAAAAAGACTCAGTCTTGAAGAGCAAAAATATAGTAATTTCGGAGTTCGGAAATTACGGAGTCTTCAGTTTTGTTAAAACTATTCATTTATTTCTTGGAATTCCAGGAGTTACAGTCATTTTTTTTTTGTTTTGGGTGGGAAATCATCAAATTACTTCTCCCGCTCTGGTGTCAGACTTTTACTGACTAAAACTCCTCCGTGTTCCTTCAGTTGCCTGTGTGCCTGGGGCCACGGTATCTCTTTCGAACAACCCGCACCCCTGGCAGGCATCGGCCCTTGCGGACCCCACCAGTTGGTGCTGACATCTCTTTGAGGCGTGCGTGGAACACAACGCGCCGTCCGCGTCGACCTGGGCTTGGTCCTTACCGGACAGCGAGCTACCCATTACTCGCCATCCGCAAGCCCGCGACTACGGTGGCCGGGAATCACCCTGGGAGTCACACAGTCGTTAAGTTTTCTCTCTATAAGATTTCCAAAAGTTAAGCAGAAAATACAGGGCTTCTACGTAGCTGTGTACCTATGCCTGAAAACCTATAAAGTTGAACTTACGATTGATAACATAACATCACGCCCATGATCCTCGAAGGGTAAGGTGTATCTATAGTACACCCATATTTCGCCAGTTTTGTTTTAGTCCGATGTTATAAGAGGCGAAGATATTACCTTCAGCCGGGGACAAACCCACATTCCAAACTACTTTTGAGAAATTCCTGATTGAAAAACCCTGTAAACTCAGGATTTATTTTATATTAAAATAAATTTAAAATCTCAATGCAGAAATTAACAATACAATTAAAATTAAGTTATCGGGGCTGCCACATAGTCTTGTGCCTGCTCGGTCATTTTTAAGATCGCTCCGTACTAGTTCATTTCAGTCAGTGAACTAAATCATTCTATTAGTTCTATTAGCTTTATTCGGTCTTCGTTCTCAGTCAGTACTTCCATAGATCACAGAGCAAACATAGCAATTTGTAGACGTTTTTCTATTCTGTTCTTGCATTCCTCTAGTACCTGGTACTTATTGACAGGCCTGCACTGCCCTCCCATACCTATTATCACTGTAATTTGAAAACATTGTAAAAGCCAATTATTTTTAAAAGAGTAACCGTGGAGTTTCTTGTCGGCTCTTCTCCATAGGAAACGACAAATTGGAACCGTGCACCTAGCTTATGACGTTTCATAAGTGCCCATGCAGGCTTATGTGAAATAAGATATTTAGATTTTTTTGATTTTGAATAAAGTCTCCTAGGTACAAAAAGCGTTTAGTAAACATCTTTAGTAATCTATCTCTGTGTCTGTTTATTACCACAAAGTATAAAGCAGAATTCTCTATATGGAATATATAATTTCAACAGAGATATTTTTTACCATTTACTTAATTCAAATCAGTTGCTGTCATTCTCGTTCTCGTTCGTATATACGATGCGGCTCTTTTGGAATGTACGATGAACTATTAGAACTAATAGACCGATTTCAAGTCAGCATTCGGAAACGTTTCTTTGAATACAGTAAAGTGCTAAGAAACGGTTCCTATTCGTTCATCGCTCACGAACTACAAAAGACTACTGCCACATAAGCAACTGCTTGTTATGTAAAACTTATGATTGATGTGGTTTCAAAAGTGGTCACGTGCAGCTTGACGCGTGTTACCGACACCCCTTAACTGTAACTTACGTACAATATAATTAAGAAAACAACCCTTTATCTCGGCTGTAAACAGTCTGCGCTTAATTTAGAAAACCGCAGAGTAATTACTGCAGGTTTTCTGGCAAACTGCGGTCTTGTTGTTGGCTCATTATGTAGTGTTCTTGCTTATTTATTTAGAATATGATGTGGTTTTTGTTTTTGGGAGAAAATGGGTTGTGTTTAATTACGTTTCTGAGTATTTATTTTCAATCATTAAATTTGTAGATGTGCGCCTAAAACTGGATAGTAGAGGTATATAATTTGATGTGTGTCTTTAGAGTATCATAATAATATTATAAATGTGAAAGTTGGTATGTTTAGATATTCGGATGTTTGTTATTAATTCACTCCAAAACGGACGAACGAATGTAGATGAAATTCGGCACACAGATAGTTTATAACCTGGATTAACACATGGGATACTTTTTATTCCGGTAGATCGTTTTCGTAAGATAATTCACAACCTGCACGCGAGTGAAGCCGCTGGCAAACGCTAGTAGTATACACTGCGTGTCCTTAGACAATCTAGTCAATATTATTTATTTATTCAAATCTCCCTTACAACTATCGTTACAGACGTATTTACCCAATGTGACAGTGCGGTCATAAAAACACTCGTCGTCAAAACAAAAGCAACTCTTGTCGTTACCCTCAAAGAAGAGAACGTCGCTGCTCTCCTAATCTTGATAATGAAAGAAATGAATGAAAGCAAACCCTTGAAATGAAACCAAGCTTTCCGATACCACAAACCGAACAAATCCAGACACATCCCGCTCAAAACAAAGCCATTACGAACACCAACAACAAACATTTACAATAAAAATGGCAGCAATAAAAGTGTACGGCAAATAGTTGTGCAGTTGGCCGACCAACAGATGTCCACAAACTTCGTGCAAATAATCTAACGTTGGCCCAACATTTATTCTGTATTTTATGTCCTAGATGTATTTCAGGTTCTGCTGCGAATGACGTCATATAAATTGGATTTGCTGCTCTATATTTCAAGGATCTAGTAACTTTGGAAAATATTTTGTCTTTGCTCTAAGAGTACCTTTTTAAAAGAGGTTATTTTCTTGAAGTGGTCTAAGATATATCTTAGAGTAGGTTCTGTGTAAAGTGCTTTATTCTCAAATCTCACACTTCGCAAATGGTTCTGTGGTACGAGTCGTGGCCGATGCTTGCCTGTCATCATTCTCAAATCGCATTCAAAATGAGCACAGATCAAAAAACTGATATTTGGCATGATCTAGAAAATAAGGTCTTGCATTCTAGGAGTGACACATGCTTACGTCACTGTCCAGTTGCAAACTATTGCAACAAATCACGAAATTATGGAAACACTAGCTTCCGCCCGCGGCTTCGCCCGCGTGGAGGTCGAAATTTATCCCGCGGGAACGTACTACCGGGATAAAAAAGTATCCTATGTGTTAATCTAGGTTATAATCTTTCTGTGTGCCAAATTTCATCCAAATCCGTTCAGCCGTTTTTGCGTGAAAGAGTAACAAACATCCATCCATCCATCCATCCATACTTACAAACTTTCGCGTTTATAATATTATTAAGGATTTTCAGTCACCATTCTGTTAACAAAAACTTTTAAACATGGTAAGTATGTATTTAAATTGAATCGCCCTATTTTAGAAACCTAATTATTTATCGGATTCTCACAAGTTATATAAATGTAGTTGGGTAGTTATTATTACACCGTACTGGTAACACAATGGTGATGAGATGACGCAGGCTTGTATCATGTCACGTGACCTGTGAGTCTCCGAATGCTATACCTGGTGAAGCATTATATACCTACCATGATATTTGGTAGTTATTCACTTGAAACAACCATTATTCAGAGCTGTAACCTAAAAGATAATTTCCCTCTATTCGACATTCGCGAGCAAATGTGAAGTACGCTTTGAGTCAATATGGAGTGAAATTGCGGGTTTTCGCATTCCGGCTGCAACGCCAGATGTTTGCGCCTAAACAAACTGCTTCCAGACGCAGATTAATATTGTTGGTACTGCTGCTGAAATTCGCCAAATTTTCGGTATAATACAAGCAAAATATCAAAAGTTCAAAGATGAAACATGCAAAAATTAAGGCCTTAATAAGTAAATGAAAAATGCCCTATTGGCATAGCGAAACATAGGACCTATTTAGGTACCAATATAGGTAAACAAAAGAATTATCAAAATCGGACAACTCTGTCAAATGTAATGCGTGGTCATACATAAAAAAAAATAACATCCTCCTTTTTTTTCGTCGGTTATAAAGATAGGAAAACTTGCAAAAAAACTGAGCACAAAAAACATCCTAGACGAAAAAGGAGCCGACTTAAGGAATCAGAATAGCTAAACCCATTTGAGATCAAATCTAAATCATCAACCAAGAACGCTATTAAAAGTAATAGAACAAAGGATTTTAATTAGCATTCTAGTTCACAAACATTATCTAGTACCTTTTGCCTAATGAAACCTAATCCTGGTACCCACGATGCCATCAAGTCTGAGCATCTTCTCAACCATTGCCTATTTCAGGAGTTAATCAAACTTTTTGAAAAGGTCAATTGTCTGAAGTACGTATACTTACTTCGTTAATTGATCTGCCTTTAAATAGCCACTTCAGTTAAATAGAGCCTTTGCTCTTTTAAATGTTTTGCTGAACATGATCTCAAAGGCTTTACGTTTAAGGGCTCTGGAAAGGTAAAAAATCTGGTTTAGCTAGTGGAAGTTCATTCAAAAAGAGCTTTGTTTTGTTTCTTGTTATTGGTAAGTTAAGACTTTTTTCTATATGTCAAGTAGATACCCTTATTTATTTGAGCCGATACAGGTATGTGTGGCTTAAGTGGCTCGCATTACCTTCTGCGGATAATTGGTCTTCAGCGACGGTGTTTTTATTGGCCCTTAGCAACTCAAAGGATTTGGTCTGCTGGTGGATAAAGTCTGTCGCTATAAAGAAATTCTTTTGGAACCTGAAATTACCTAGCTCCCTGTTACTGTTTTTGCTAGCCCGCACTTTCCCACGGCTGAGGAAAGGCCCTCACCATGACTTCCAGCTCTTTTGATCCAGGGCTAAGTGGACCACTGGTTGTATGTTTTTTCCAGCTCGTCCCGCCATCTTCTACGGGTCGGCCACGACACGTTTTTGCTGCGTCAGTCTAGCTCTGATAATTTTATCGAACACGCGTTACCGCGACCGACTTGGAAATCTCTAAATAGACTTCGAACCCAAGTCGGCCGGAGCAATGACAACACAGATGGGGGTTCACGGACGGCTCTGGTCTCAAGTGCGTATGCGGCACTTCCTCACAGACAATGGACTACCTTCCATCCTGCGCCGTAAGCCCTGTCACCAGTGCATTTGAAGATCTTATGACTACATCAGTGAGTGGAGTTCGCGCAGCTGAATTTAGCGCTAAAAATGTTTGAACTTTTTGCCATAGATAGATACGTTAAGAAGAAAAAGTCTAGCTCTCTGATTCAATAAAAAAGTAGAAGTTTTCTTCCAAAGTAATAACATCTAGTAGTGGCTACGACAGCTTGTTGCAAACATTTCTGATTAACTTCATTACTCTGTAGTATAATGTTTTTGTTGGCAGCTCGAATCTGTCTGAGTGATTCAATTTAGTGGTAATGTTGTTTCAACGGTCGACGAACCGTGAGGGCTGATTTAATTTGAGGCAATTTGAGTATATGCAAGTGTTTGTTGTTGTTTACAGGGTAAATAATAAGGGGGTTTTTGTTTTTGAAATTGTAAAGCTATTTACGATAAAAAGCAAGTACGAGTCAGACTCGCGCGCGAAGGTTCCATACCATCCTACAATATTTAACAGTATATTTTTTTTACACGCTTTATATTAGCTTCACTTGTATGTTTGTTTGTAACCGACGCCTTAGGGCGCGATTTTGACCCGCTGTAAACGGTCAGATTTCATTTAAACTTTGTAAACTTATCGAGGACCGATGACAATTCAATAATTTAAAAAAAAATAGAGAAAAAATAAAGAAAGTTTTTTTTTTCTTTATTTTTTCTCAATTTTTTTTTAAAATTATTGAATTGTCATCGGTCCTCGATAAGTTTACAAAGTTTCAATGAAATCTGACCGTTTAAAGTGGGTCAAAATCGCGCTCAAAGGAGTCGGTTACATACAAACAAACAAACAAACATACAAGTGAAGCTAATATAAAGCGTGTAAAAAAGTCTTTGGTCCTACGATTTTTTTATATTTTATTGTTCTTATTTTCTCATCCTACACATTCCACAAAGAAATTATCGGTGAAATCATTCACATGGATACACTCAGCTTGTTTTTATTTTCTTGTCTACTTTGAAGACTTATACAATCGTTTCTGGTGTGTTTTTCATGCTCAATGAATTGAAGATTAATTTTCATTTAAAACACATTTACTTTCTATATTATTGGTTGATTGTACTCTCAGCTACATGTTCATATTTATCTTCCACATTTATTATCCGCACAGGCAAAGTATGGAACTCTGTGCCAGCGTCTGTGTTCTCCCTTCCACATGTAACCTGCCTTCAAAGCAAGAGTGAAAAGGCGTATTCTGAGCACGCTCGCTCCATCCTTCAGCTCATCCATCGTTTTCCATCAGGCGTGATCGAGGTCAAGACCGGGCTATATACCAACATGAAAAAAATAACTAAAGTAGGTAAGTACATTATTATCAATAATGTACCTACTTTAGTTATATAGATTATAGAAAAACTTTTAACGATCGAATTTCTTTTTTCAGACCATTAAAATAAACTAGCTTGTCAGATTTATATCTATAACCAATATCAATTTCAGGCCAATTGCATTGTCTAGACTAAAGAAGGCAAAAAGTTCTGTAAATTGCTCCCCAAACTTTTCTGAAGTCGCTGCATCTTTGAAGTCGATTTCAGATCTTTCTTTTACAAACTTCATTGTTGAAGTTTTGAAACTGTCGAAGTTCACGCACATTTGATTATTAGTTTCTTTTATTTTTTAAAGAGATTTGGTATTTCCAGTGTTTAATGAAAAGAAAAGAATGCTAGCGGATGAAATGGGTACCTACTATGCTTTGGAATGGCCGACTAGCTTCATCTTTTCTGACTGACTGGTAATTTGTTTATTTAAAATGAATGCTATGAGTTTGAGCTTGAATGAAATGAGCCGAAAGTCTAAGCGCGCTCGCCCACGGCATCCATTTTGTAGGTCCTCTAATGGGTCAGCTTATTTCGCCCTAGGTAATTTGTATTATAAAAACCTACCCCTTTTTTAGCTTTATTATTTATTGTTATAGTGGCAATAGAACTACACACTCTGTAAAAATTTCAATTGTCTACATAATACGGTTCATGAGATACCACCCGTTGACAGAAAGACAGACGGACAACGGAGGCTGAGTAATAAGGTTCCGTCGGCACCCTTTGGATACGGAACCATGAAAAAACTACTCTTTTCGTAATTTCATTGGCACTTGAGAAAGGCAGGGGCGAAATTAAGTAAATGTACACAAGGCCACACATCAAGCTATACATTTCCAGTATAAGCTGATCTCGCTTTGTATAGCATTTGCGTACAGTGCGAGATCAGCGTAAACTGGAAATGTATAGCTTGATGTTTAGCTGTGTGTACAACATATTCTGTCGCCCCTGGCACACAGGCAACTGAGGGAACACGGGTGGGTTTTAGTCAGTAAAACTCTGACACGCCCTCCTGCTCCACCCAGAGCGGGAGAATTTTCCACACTAAAACAAAATTAAAAAAGACCTAGGTCTATAGGTACGTACTTCAAAAGAAAACAAACAAGTCGGATCCACTGTGACACTTTAAAACCTTCGATGAATAAAATAGCCATGTTATTCTAAAGTTTATTTTCTAACTGAACCTTCGTTTGCTATCGCCAGAAAAATAATATTGAATCTAGTTCAGTATCGATACCAACTAAGTTTATTGAAAACGCTTTTCAATTTCCTTCTCCTTGCAATTGAACTTTATTCTTGAAACTTATCAAAATGGTCCTTTTCTATCAGATTATATAATAATTTTATGATTTTACTGAGTAGCATTTCATGGGTTTCGTTTTTAATTAGTTCTTTGTCATCAGAAGCTTTTAATTCAGTTGTTTTAATTGAAAATTACGAAGGTTTGTTTGCAGAAACGTGGTTTTGCTTTATGGCAACATGATTTTTGGTTGAATCTTTCTTTGTTATCCTTATTTTAAGGGCTATCAATTTTCCTAGCCTGTTTCCACCTGTGTTCGGGTCGGCTTCCAGTCTAACCGGATGTAGCTAAGTTGGTAAGATTTATAATTCATCCTTGAGTTTATATTCTTAGACAATTGGTAAGGGTGGATAATTCGACTCTTGTTTTCCTTCGATACCTATAAAAGATGGTGCTGAAATGCATTATAAACAAAAGAATATTTTCATTTCCCGCCGAATGCCCGAAGCGATCTTAATATACAGGATGGAAAAAAATACCATCAGTATTGGGACAGTGCCTAACTATTCGGCATTGGATGATGACCCGCGTTTTGAAGACTTGGTAAAACATCGAGATTTGTCTTTTACGTTAAATATTAATGTATTGTATGGGAGTATTTGAAAACTTATATCGTGCCGTATCTAGCAGAGTCCACGCGACAGAGCGCAGAGAGCGCTCGTTCAGATCAGTGTTCTTCAAATGGTAAAATCATCATCATTATCTGCCTAGCCTTTTCCCATCTATGTTGGGGTTAGCTTCCGGTCTAACCGGATTCAACTGAATGCTAGTATTTTACATATAGCGACTGCCTATCCGACCCCCACAACCCAGTTATTGGGTAATTCGATACTCTTTCGTTAGACTGGCTATCAGACTCTCGGGCTTCTGATGACTGTCAAAGATTGCTTTCCGAAGCATGCAGGTGTCTTGGTATATAAAAATTTCCGCCCATCCAAGGACCAACCGCAGCAAGCGTAGCTTTACCTGATCGGTTGTAACCGTGCGGCTATTATTACTTAGCCCCTCATCAAAATGTAAAGTTTCATTATTAGCTATGTTTGATAATTTTTTGGTAGGTAAGTACTTTCCCTCCATTGAACCATTTTTCCCACCTCGTACAAAAACTGTATTTCTTCGCTAGGGTCGTGTGTATCTATATTCTCTCGGTAAGTACACTCCATTTGTTGCCAACTCACTGAGATTTCTCTCGCCGACGGAGTTTAGAGCAAAATTGAAGTGATTTGTGTGCTTGATGTGGGGGAAAACTGTTTTTTTGTAGCTGAGTCGTGTGTGAGAAAATTGATAGGGTCAGGTATTTGTATGTATTTTATTATTAACAAGCTTTTAGCAGCGGCTTCGCCCGCGTTAACCAATTTGCACAAAACCTTAACAAATTAGACATCTAAATCTTCCTCATGAATCACTATATCTATTAAATACCGCTTGCAAATCCGTTCAGTAGTTTTTGAGTTTATCGCGAACAGACAGGCAGACGCGGCCGGGAACTTTGTTTTATAACTATGTAGTGATGTAGTGATGAATTACTTGAAAGTAGTGGCGGCCCTATTGCCAACAACCGAGCCCAAATCCACACAACGGGGTGCTACTGAGAAATTCTAGTTGGAAACCCCAATAACACTTTGCCCGACCTGGGAATCGAACCCAGGACCTTATGCTCAGCAGTCTGTAGCGCTTCCGACCACTAGACCACCGGACCCGTAATAACGTTGGACTTAAACATAACTGGCGAATTGTTAGTGTACTTAGGTCACTTCTGCCTAACCTACCGGGGAAACATGGCGTGATGTTAGGTCAGTTACTTGAAAGTAAAAACCTTTATCAGAAAAAAAAGGGTTTTGTTTTAATTTCACGGCCTAAAAACTAAAACCGACTTGAAAATAACTTTTTTCTTTGTTTTTTTTTTTAAAGCTAAAAAGACAGTAAACAAATCAAAGAAAATTCCTGGCACAAAAAAGAACCACACAAGCTTTACTTCTACAGTTAATAAAGATAAGAAAATACCTACCTACATATTTTTTTATTAACATTTTCTAAGGGCCAATAAAAATGCCCCCACGGCGATGTACGGGCCCCCAAAATGTATAACCACCTTAAACAAGCTCAGGGATCTAATTTTGGACCTCATCAAAGTACAACGAGAGCTTGGCCATACACCTCGATTAATATTTCACCCCTGGGGAACAGCCCTTTAAAACGAAACAAAACACCATCCCTTAGTTACCATGCATTGCTGGCTTAACGAACAGCAAAAATTTGTGTTTTGAATAAAACAAGCAATGGTTTCGCAAATGAAGGAGTTGTCGTTGTTTGCGCATGTAAGGTAGATGTCACAATTAACGGGCATGTTCAACATGGGTGCTCGTTTGATTCAATATTCAGTATAATGTAATTATACAACATTGAGAATTTGTAACTTTGTGGACAGGATGAGTGATTATACGGTAAACTAAATTATGGTCTGTTTAAACGTGTAGTTTCGGGGCTTATTGGCTTTTTGTGCCGCCATCTTGGAAATACTTTTCTTTTGTTATGGCTCCTTTGTGTAACCGATTAACTTGGGGTTTTCAAACCTGTGTAACGGACAGGAAACTTTGATCACGCGAGATCGAATTGAGCGTACTTCACAAACAAAAGGTTGTTTTGTTTGCTATGGGCAAACAAAGAAGGCGCTATTAATAATATTTTATTATAGGTGTAGTTTTTAGGTTTCCGTGGTCAACAAGAAACCTATAAAGTTTCGCCATGTCTATCCGTCCGTTTGTCTGTCCGCAGCTCTTAGTACTAGAAAGTTGTATTTTAGCACGGAAATACATATTAGTCACGCCCACAAAGTGGAAAAATAAAATCTCTTTTTTTAACAGATATAATCCAATTTGATCTTGGATGCCTTAGGCGAGTGCGGTTATGTTTAGGGAACACAGTCGTAATGTTATTTTTTTATTACTGAGTTGCATTTACATTTGCGCCTACACTTTCCCACTGCTGAGCAAAATGGTACGTGGTATTGATTAACATGATAGATAGATTCAGAAACTGTTTCATTTTAAAGAATGAACTTATTGAAGCGCCACCTGTTACTTGGGGAGCGTCGAGATTGCGGCTCAACGTTGTAAGTTAAAGTGACAGCCACTTACTGAACGAGTCAAACTCGATAATAAATTGTTATTTAGTTATTTTTGTTATAGAGCTATTGAGCAGACAATAAATAGTTTGAGTTTCAATTCACGGAGACCTGAGAAACTTTTATTTGTTTTTTTTTGCATGAACTACAAAACAACAAGCGAACAAAAGTGAGCGTCTCTATGGAACAGAATCATGTAATAACGTTTTATAATAATTTTATTCCTATCCCTATTACCAAATATAACAATAAATTATCGCCTGAAATAGAATTTATTCATAGACAGAAAAAAAGCACTTGTACTCAACCGGCTGTATTTCTTTTGGGTGAGCCATAAACCTTGAATCTATGAATATAAAGTCTGCGAAGGACATCAATCGTGTCTTTTACCCTACTTTTGTTGAGAAGATGAATTGGCTTTGAGGTTTCTTTTATTCGTATTTTGGCAATCAGAGGAATAAAGTGTCTACTGTTTTTTGTTTCAAGGTAAGTAATTAAACGTACAAGAAACTAATGAGATCAATGGATTACCTACCTAATGAATGATCGGTCTTCTACAATCTAAATAAAACCTAATCAGGCAACTGGGGGCCGATTCTACTAACAAATTTGTTAAAAAAACGCAATAGAACCGCAACCGAATCACCACTTTTAAGCGTTTTCGCATTCTACTAAAATGAACAACGGTCCAGCTGCGACACAGCTGCGGTTACGTTTTAGTTACGCCAACGATCGATTGAAACAATGTCAAAACCTATTCTACTAACAAAATCGAACATGAGCGTGACGTTTACTATAGGACAAAGTTAATGATAAAATTATGATCATTATGTCTTTTAATTATAGAAAATACTTTTAGTGCCACATATTCGTGTTTAGTAACATTTTTAGATTCAACTTTTTTCTTTTTGGTATTAATAAAACATATTATTTTGGCATGTTGGTAACGCGGGTTACCCGCTGTGTTCCCGCTACAGTTCAGTTGCAATTCGTTTTAAGTTTAGTTTCCATTTTGCTTATAAAATAGTAGAATGACTTTTTATGTAACTATCGAACGGCGATCGAAATCGAACTGTTGTGGAAACACAGTTTAACGTGTAACGTTGCAAATTAGTAGAATCGGCCCCCTGATCCCGAACACGGGTGGGTTTTAGTCAGTAAAAGTCTAACACCCAGAGCGGCAGAAGTTATTTGATGATTTTGATTTTGTTTTTGATGTTTTTTGCCTGGGAGTTGGATACAAATGGCTGATAATGAATCTATGCATATCCATACATACCGTTAAATAAAATAAAATTGAAGTGTCTGTTTGTAGTGTCATAGTAAGACCTTTTTACTAAATGCATAAAAAGTATAAACGGCACTTTAAAACAAAAAAACTTTTTTTTTGGTCTGTCTGTTCCGGCTAATCTCCAAAACGACTGGACCCTTTGTAGTTCTTTTTTACTTGGTAGTATTTTTCCGGAAGTCGGTTGTTTTGTTTTTTGGAAAAAGTTTTTGGTTTTCACTTTTTCGGAAAGCACCAGCTTTCAAATAAAAAAAGAATGATCAAAATCGGTTAACCCAGTCGAAAATTCTGAGCTAACAAACAAAAAAAAACAGAACCTCCTCCTTTTTTAAGTCGGTTAAAAATAAGCTGATGATGATAAAGAATAAGCATAGGGTATTTTTATCCTGGTAGCACGTTCTCGTGGGATAATTCCACGCGAGCAGCAGCTATTAATTATAAAGTTCATATCCAATTCATACGAAAAGAGAATAATAAATTATTCCAAAGATAATTAAGAAACAGAACACATGAGCACAACTTTAATGAAAACCTAATGCAACAGGTAACAGTTGGTTCCATGTTTGTTTCAGCAGCTCTTAAGAACTTTGCGAATTATTGTGTTCACTGTACCTACTCAGAACAAAGTAGGCTCGAGAACTTTAGGAAATCTGGGACACAAATGTTTCAGACTAATGTATATTCAATTCATTTCAATCTGCCTAGCTTTTTCCTTTTTGTTGGGTTTGGCTTCCAGTCTAACCGGATGCTACTCATCATCTGATGACTGGCGCAGAACACAATGTTATCAGCATTAAAAAATATACCGAATTAGCCGAGAAATTGATGACAGCGCCGAATTTGGGTTTAAAGAAGTTTATTTCTCATAAGAACTTAAAAATAACAGATCTTTAAGTTACTATTAAGATTAAGAACTAATACTATTAAGATTAGGTACCTCTAGGGTGTTGGAGACATTGTATTAGCATATTCTATTTTATGTTGTTTCAAATGTTGTGATGCCTTAAGGTGAATCTAGTCGACATTCTTTCCATACAAACTTCAGGAGTGAATTGCTTCACTGTTCGATAATGCACATCAAAAATTAAACATGATATGGTTTTGTCTCAATATTAATATTGTCTGTATGGAAACACAATACTAAAATAATAAGCCATTAAAAAGTTAAGAGCCAACAAAGATTCATTTTTCTTGCTAATTTAAGCTAATTTTTCGCGTGTTTAAGCAGTAAAAAAGTGTAAAATCTCCAACCAAAGTCGGTACCGACAAAGTTAAATTATCGAAAAGTTCTTAAAACTGTATTGGTAATTGATATATGCAGTGGTTTTTTCATAAAACCCGGTCTTCCAAAGGACTTTTGTTAATTTTTTACGTGCATGTTTTACTATAAATGATCCTGCATCTCACTTAATAACGTTGTGGGTGTAGACTAGCGTCTAACTGCTCATCACTGATATTTCCTCTGTCGGACACGATGCCTGGTGAGACAGCTTGCTTTATAGCTAGGCCACCAGTGAGTTGGAGCCCGCGATTAGATTCCCCTTAATCTACGTTTGAATGTGTTTACACTGTCACATTTTTTATCAAAACTCAAAAACTCAAAGCATTTATTTCAATTAAACCATTTACAGGCACTTTTGAATTGTCAAAAAGTCGACCAGTTGGAAAGTTGAAGCTAGTTGCCCATTCCAAAACGTAGATCTCTATGGAGAAGAACGGGCAAGAAACTCCATGGACACTCTTTTTAATCATGTTATGTATTACAAAAACTTGGGAACATTATTCTTGTTGCTTCTATATGTGAGACAATGTAAAAAAAAAAACAATTCTAAATATAAAATTTAAAATTAGCCATGGAAGTTAGGAGATGACCAGTCTCAACCGACGGCGCCCGTTCACGAACTTGACGCGTGGATCAGCACCATCCAGCTCAACCATTTTGTAGGGAACCGAATGATCCAACACACGCGCCACCATCAGCGAGACATTTAAGTGAGCATGACATACTCTCAACTGCCACGCTTTTTCAAGTCAACGTACATCAAAACAATATAATTATTATACGGATGCATGGTACTCACATTTACAAAGTTTAAACAAAATGCTTCTAAATTATACAAAAATATAGTTTGCAATGTATATCTTCCGGTAAACTATTCAACAGCCGAGCTCCTACAACCATTATTATTTTCTACCGTAATTATTGCGAGCGTGAGCTGGTTTTAACTGGATTTTGATTTTATTCCTTATTGTATGTTATATTTTTCATTTTGTAGGTGTATGTTTGATTGTACAGATTTGGTGTTTTTTTTTAAATTAAGACGCAAGTGCAATACCTACTTGTAAAGTCTAGTTAAATTGAGTAGTTTGGTTTTTTTTGGATAGTTGCTTGCCGCAATAAAATCATTATACTGTAATAATGTTTTTTTAAATTTTGTTTTGTGTTCTTTGTAGTGGGTCTAGGTAAGTTTTCACGGCTGACCTCCATAGCTTATCTCAATATTCAAGATGAGAGAGTTTTACCCCAACTTATCTAGTTCACGACATTAACTCTGTAGAAAAATGAAACCATACAACAAACCCAACGTACTCTGCTCAAACTACAAGTATTATGCACATACCTACTGTACAAGTACACGTTGTAACATAGTATCCAAACTTACTTATTTCCACTCAGTTTAGCCTTAGTCTCTGCTATCTTTAGGCGTTTTTCTGGACTGAAGTTACTTAAGTAGTTTTTGATAGCAGAGCATTGTGTCATCCTGCTGTGTCTCGAAAGTTTCTTGCACCTAATATCTCTTAGTTTTTGGTATCATCAGTAGTAAGAAGATAAAGGATAACATATTTTTCTTGTGCTTTGTTAGAATATGAACAACCGATTCTTCAAACTTTAAGATTTTTTGAGACCTTATTTTAATGTAGGTTTAACTTTTGATTTTACCTTGAGAGTAAAACCGTCTCGTATGTGATGGCAAACGGTAAGATGCTCTCTTAGATTTATTTTATATATATGTATTTTCAAACATGTCCCGTCGTGTCAGAAAAATACATTCATTTTTTTTTATTCGTTTTGTTCCCAAAATTCCTATTATTTCGTATTTTTGAAGTATGAGGAGGAGGGTTCACTGCAGGTACACAACAAAGTTTACTCATTTATAGAAAAGGAAGGATCATACGACCGGACGGGTGTTATTGTCTGGTAGGATCCTGCCCGATTTTTTATGTTGGCACGTTAGTTATCTGCTTGCGCGATGCTAGATTTTGCATGGCACAGTAGAAAATTCTAGGTATAATTAACTGGGCCTGGATACATAAAAGTATAACAAAGTAGGCGCCAGTAATTAAACAAAACGGAAGCCGGATTACACGGCTGTAATCCGCCGCGTTGTGTTCCACACGCGCCTCAATGAGATCTCAGCACCAACTGGTGGGGCCCGCAAAGACCGATGCCTGCCAGGGGTGCGGGTTGTTTGAAAGAGATACTGCACACAGCCCCTGGCACACAGGCAACTGAGGGAACACGGGTGGGTTTTAGTCAGTAAAAGTCTGACACGCCCTCCTGCTCCACCCAGAGCGGGAGAAGTTATTTGATGATTTCCCAAACAAAACAAAGAAAAAACACGGATGTAATGCGGTATACATGGCCGTTCTGCGGTACGTACAATACTCATAAAGCCTGCGATACCGCACCTGCATGCTTTTGTTGAGTTAGCGGTACTGGACGTGGTAGAAGCTGGTTAGAATTTAACTTTGAAGGAAGTCTAGAATGCTTGAAAATAAATTGGGAATATTGTACCGATCCTCTTAAAATAATGCACGTTTTTTTTTTATTAAAACATCTCTAAAAACTTTTTAGCCTCATAATGATGCACACTTCTTAAATTATTAGGCTTCTTTTTATACTCAAGAAGGTTAAAGAGACCGACAATACGGGTTCGATGAGGTTAGAACTGTGACCAACCACGCTCACACCAAATAGGGTATTACACTCAGTTTTTAAAAGTGTCATAATTAAATTCTAAAGTGCTAACCACTAAAATAACACAACATTTTTATTAAATCAATTAGTGCCGTAAAAATGCATTTTTTACATTTCAAATTTTCGCGCGTAATTTGACGAAAACGCTGGACGCAGTGGACGCCATATTGGCCTGTGGGTATGACGTCAGTTTGCTAAGTAACCAAATGCGCTGATATTTTGTGTGTTAATTGTTTGTAATTGAAAAAAAAAAAATATTCTATTTTACTTATCGTTGGTTTTCTGTTCCTGAATGCATAATATTATTTAAATAATAATTACTTTGATTACGAAAATAATAAAAGTAGATACAAAGTTGTTCAATTTACATGCCGAATGACGTAATATCATGGCGGCTACGAAACTATTTCATGGTGTTCAATAACAGATTAAAAAACTGAAATCTTTGAATTGAATTTTTAAATTTATTTTGTTATTTCATGAACTAAAACTAACATTTTCCGACTGCATTTTGCCTATGCTATCTCAATAATATATTCTATATTCTCATATAGAGTAAAATACCCTATTGGTACCAGTAACTAAGCTAGGGGTCACCCCGACCAAATGGGTTAGGTTAATTTAGAACTGTTACCAACCGCTTCATCTAAGTTGGTCACAGTTACTATTTAGTATCAGTTTGATATTCCCAAAGTAGGAATAATTTGAGGTTTACAAAAATAGGCGTAGTCATACTAGAGCATTATGTTAAAAAAGAGGGTTCAATAATATTTCTAGGAAAGCAAAATACGAATGTGTTAATTGTGGGTCGATTAAATGCATGCCGAAGTTAATAGACTCTTCACTATCACTTCATACTATGAAACAAAGTCTTGAAAGTCACGTACAATGCGGTAATTGGAAAACTATTTAGACGGATAAAGTATTAGTCCAATAAAAACTAACCCGCTCGAAAGTGAATTTAAGCGTGGGTCTAACATCGATGATATGACAAACATGTAGGCATAATATTATGATCTACTACCCGTGCAAAGCCGGGGCGTGTCGCTAGATAAAAATATGTAGCAGTTACTAACAAGGTAAAAAAAAATCTTATTAAGGCGGTCATTTCTTGAAAACGCTCAAAAGGGTAGTTTTTAAAACCAGTGTATCTCTTTGGCCGTAAATAATTTTGAAAGGAAAACAATATAATTATGTATGATGTTTTCAAGTCTTTTTTGCATAAAGTGATGGAACTCAAAACATAATAAAACATACTTTAAATGCATCAAAAAAAATCATCAAAGTCACCTCTTAATTATTTTTAAAACCAGTTTATCCCTTCAATAACAATTATAATTAAAAACATACTATAAAATTCCAAATGCCAAACTACATATTTAAAGTTACCAGGGCCTTAAGATAAAAATATACTGTACGAGCCGTAAGCGATTACAACAAAAATAAAAAGGTTGGTGGATACACGTGTCACGTAATTTTTCCAAATGAATGAACAATTCTGTTAAGAGCTGTGCAGCTAATAATATGGATGCTTTGTTATGAGTCTTACTGTATAAGAATAGAAAATATAAATGGGACTGGACTTGCAGTAAGAAAATTTTTGACAGCTCCACAAACTCGATTCCACTCGCAAAGACTTACGTAAACCATAAACTTTCCAGGAGGCATACTCTCTAAATCTGTCAACGAAGATACGGGCTCATACAAAATAGTTCAATACTTCGGAATGCAATAACACACGGTGGCCGTGCAAAAACACATCGAGAGTAAGGACAACTATCAAATCGTGTTGTCATTCACTTCGGGCCCCTAACAAATCTTGTGTCCATAGGTTAGACGAAGTAGGATACGCCCGTATTTTCGGCCGAAACTACGGATTTCTCGCTTAGAGAGTACCACTCGGAGTATACATGCCGTCTATTGGGACAGGTCAGCTCAAAGCTGCAATAGCTAATTCTTCAAAAGGCCCTTCATTGTGAGACTCACAAGAAAATCTAATAATATAATGTTTGGACTTTAAAAGAGACCTCTGAGTTTATTTCGGAATTTCTTCTCAAGGAACAGTCGGCTAGGAAGTGCCGGCGCCATCTAGTTTTTACCAACAAAATATTGACATATAAAAGTGTCTTGTAAGATCTACTTACATCAATAAACATTTTATTTCATTTCACGACCCGCGGAAGGTGCCAGATCTGTTCCAGTAACTGTATAAAACTTAACTGAACTATCTAGTGTCAGGGGTTGTTTCAGACAACGTCGTAATAACAACAAATCTTAAAAAGGTGGCAGAAAACACAAAATTAAGACTACCTCATCTAGAAGCTGCTAGATCTACGACACTGACCTACTTCACGCGGCCAGGGAGACTCATTTGTCATGCTAACGCAAATGGTTGTACCGGGATGAAGCGACTTAATAAAATATAAATGGCTCGCCACGCATTATCTGCCATGACACCTGCCATGGAGAATATAGGAAGAAAGGCAAAGGAAGTGAGTCAGCATTATAAGGTGTCGTGTAGACTTACCTCCGAATAATGAAAAGTAATTTTCATTATTCAGACCATCTTCAAAAGGACGGAGTGATGATGCTTAAATTAAAAATATCGGGTGATTTTATGAAGGTTTTTTTTTTGGGTGGGAAATCTTCAAATAACTTCTCCCGCTCTGTGTGGAGCAGGAGAGTGTGTGTCAGACTTTTACTGACTAAAACCCACACGTGTTCCCTCAGTTGCCTGTGTGCCAGGGGCCGCGGTATCTCTTTCGAATAACCCGCACCCCTGGCAGATTTTATTAAGGTCAGATCATTTCAACGTTCTCTAGTTCCATAAAAATTTATGTACAGAGGACTATTTTTGAAATGATCTTTTTTATTGGTTTTTGCTTGTTTTTACTTTGTATTAGGTACCTATATTATTGCTAAGATTTGTTTGATTTTAGGTACCTTTTACCATTTTTTTTTATTTTTGAATAAATGTTTATTATTTTAATCAAAACTAGCTTTCGCCCGCGGCTCCACCCCTGTGGATGTCGGTTATTGCGTAAAAAAGTAACCTATATCGTTCTCCATATCCCAGGCTATATGTCTGCCAAATTTCATGACGATTGCTGTAAGCGTAACAGACAGACAGGGCTACTTTCGCATTTAAAATATTAGTAGGGATTCTATTTAGTTTTGCTCTGTTTGTTTTCTTCCTTCCTGTTTCTATACATAGCTCAGTTTCTAATGAAATGATATTTAAATCTTTGTCAGTACCTACATAGATCTTAAAAGACACTTTTACACGTTCTTTTTTAGGTCAAAATTTAAAAACTATGGCGCCGGATGGTGACTGATCAATTCTTCTGCAATTTGTCCAGCATACAATAAAGTGTATCCGCGTTCGAGCTTCGCATTTGCTTCCAAAGGCTCCATATTAAAAATTGTTCAGTTTTGGAGCCAACTTTATGTGAAGGTGGACCATTTTAGCTAAAAGACTAAAGCCACTGAATTCTAAACGTTGTACTCGTATCGTTCAGGCACGTACGGCAGACGCCATTTTACTTTTCGAACTGAAGCAGGCCATTTTGGTTATATTTTTATTATCTGTGGGTGTCTTGTTCGAAATTATGAGTTTCGATTGCTGGTTCGTTTCTAAATTATTTGAGTATTTGAGAGAAAACGCAGTCACATGGTCGATGGTGTTCATTCCAAACTCGACTAACGTATTTCCTCTGTTTTTAAACCCCGACGGAAAAAAGAGGGGTGACAAGTTTAACTTGTGTATCTGCGTGTATGTCTGCGCTATTGTAGCACCGAAATGGCTGAACCGTTTTTTTTTATTTTTGTCATATTTATAATTAAGTATGCCAAATAATAAAACATGTGGGTCATGGCGGTAGTAGATATACATTATATCGTACTAAATTATTTGGACTAGTATCGTTAACCAGGGAGAAAAGGAATACCTTAGTATGGAATAAACGCCTATGACTACGTGACCGTGTTTCATCTTAATATCGCTTCATTACGATTTGTTTGTATTAATTAATAATTACGGCTAAATTTAACGAATTAACTTTTCATAGGTACTCAAAGCCGAGAGAAACTACACACCTACATTAAAATACCTTGACGATCATTTTCGTCGAGCCCTATTGTATTAGCTTTTAAAAAGTAATTTTCTTTTATAGTCTTTTAATATGCAAAAACTTAATTCAGGTAGGAACTGCTGATTAAAACAACAACATTGTTCTAACGTTTTATCCTAGTTACATCAAAAAAGTAAAAAAGATTTTAGGCCAAGATACTTGTTTGAGTTTCTCCAGCAAATAAATTTTAATTAGAGCGTGAACAGGATAAATATGAACGAGGGACCTGGGGATTGAAGTGAAACATAAATTAGTAAGTAACTAGCTGCGCGGAGCGAGCTTCATACGTAATTTAGTTTTCGTGATAAAATTAAAATTCTGTCCTGAATACCTGAATACACAGGGACAAAGATTCTATTAATCTGGTGGAACGGCTGGTTTCCTAAGAGTGCGGTGGCCGTCATATAGCGTGCGGGAATTACCGTCGAATGACGTCACGAAACGATAGTAAGCTACTTTCATTTTGCTTAACTATTTATGAAAGTAAATTGGCTTGTTTTTCAGAGTGCGTTTTTTAACCAATGAAATAGAAAGAGAAGGTTTTCGCGTAAATATATATTTTTTAAATGTATGACGCATATCTTTTTACTGATTTGTCCAATTTTGATCATTCTTTTTTTATTGAAAAGGGTAAACTTACTATACAGGGTGTAAAAGAAACCCTATTGCTATCCTTTAGCACTAAAGATAACAGCTGGTTTAGAATCACTATACATAGTTTCAGCTCAAAATAAAATACTCTAAGAATTGGTACCAAATTTTCGATTTCATAATATTTATGTTTCTTAAATTCAGATAATAACAAACGTGTCACCGCACTACGTAGGTCAATAACTTTCCACGTTACTTGCCAATATCATGATAAATCTCTTCCGAGTAATGTTTTTATTTCAATTTGATGATTTGGTTTCTGGTATCAATGTATTAAACGTTCTCATAACTTCCGAACATGTAGAGATAGAATTAAAAAACCCTTCTAATATCGTTTGATATCATCCAAAGAAGCTGTGCCTTTGGTATGTATATACCCTTTCAGTTACACGTTGTATACGAGGTTGGTCCCATTAATTAAAATTGAAATAGAAATCCACCCCTGGTTAGAAAAAACTAGAACCTACCATTCCACAAAATTATTATTCTCACCAATCTCACCACACTAGGTTTTGCGATTTCACCGAAAAGAATAAAAATTATTTCTCTGTCGTGGCTCCTCCGATGCGTCCGGATAATATTAATGATCCCCGCATTGTGAGACAAATCTATATAATTCAACCTGTTGGATTTTCATGTATATTTTATTTTGTTATGTTTTGAATTTCCTGAAAGGACAGGAGGATTATTTATGGTTTATAAGGGTTTTGAGTTTTTTTTTTTGTTTTGGCTTCGCACGGTTTGTGCATTTAGCCAGTGTCAAGTATTTTTTCTTTTCGATCAAGTAAATGCCCTGACATCGGGAACGAAGTTACGAAACAGTCATGGTCGACTTTAGTTAGTCAAATCAAATTTATTGTAAAGCGGTGTAACTTTACAACAACCTAGTAGGAGTTTTTGGGGGAACACGAAAAGTCCACGTTAGTCACTTATTTTCACCTTCACTACACTTATGCACTCACACGTAACTAAATTGAATAATTCACTACCAAAATTATACAATTTAATTCGCTATTTCACTAAATTTAATGAAAATGAAAATTCGTGCGACATGTTCCAACGCGATCCCGCCAAAAACTCTCCAGTTTTGAGCTATGGAAATAATTTTTAGATGGAATGGGTTTTAGTGATGTACCGACTAGTCGGGAAAGCCGATAGCCTATTTTTACTACTATTAATATGCTTAAAAATTTAAAAGACATTGATTGAATTGAAATCGAAATCTTTACGGTTATATTTTTTTTATAATAGAATCAGTTTTACAGTTTAGTTTCAGTGCAAACTAGAATAGGATAGGAAATTTGGATAGGAAGAAACGCCGGCTCGCACGTAAACAATGATAGAATTATTGCAAAGTAAATAATAATATGTCCTGAAAATTCCGCCTGGTCGCCGGAAAGTGAGCTGAGAAAGTGGAACCGAAAGTGTAGCCACGAACATTCCGATGCCACCAGAACTCAACCGAAAGCAATGATCGGCTGGGCCGACTAGTCGGCTAAAGACTTAGTCGGCCCATCTCTAATGGGTTTATTTCTGGACGATGAGTTTTTTGACATACGAGTTTACAATCGGAATACCTATCGTTGGCGGAAATGATGAAACACTTAATACTTCCTTGTTTGGTTGCTTTCTTCGATTCGATCGATTGATGTCCTTCAGAAAGATCAGGTACGTAGTACTTGGCGTGCGTTTATGGTCAACACCCTAATTGCGTTACACACTATCAATTAGAATCTGAATCCTTTCCAAGCATATTGCTAATCCATTGCTTCATATGTTCGAAAACTTTGTCTGCTCAACAACGTTAAAAACGCAATGAATAACAGTCCGAATGGCTTTCATTTTGACAGATCAAAAACATTTTGTCAAAATGCAAGCAGAAGAAGGCGTGATTTTTAACCGACTTCAAAAAGGAGGAGGTTCTGAATTCGTGGGACCCTTTTTTTTATTTTATGTATGTTCCCCGATTACTCGAAGATGGCTGGACCGATTTGGTTTTATTTTTTTGTTTGAAAGGGTATACTTCTCAGGTGGTCCCATGATCATCAAGTCAGGATCTGATGATGGGATCCTGGAGAAATAGAGAGAAATCTTAAAATTTTATAGGCACACGAATCAATTTAGGTATTTTTTGGAAGAGTACTTTCTCGGAGTGGTCTCATTTCAATTTGGTGAAGATCTGATGAAAAACTTTGGAGATAGGCAACGGAACTCCTCAATAAATGATAGCAAATTGACTGGGATTGCTGAAATCTCATGTCTGTCTATTGCTTACACCAGTTCATAACATAACATCACGCCGGTATGCTGTGAAGGGGTAACCACATGTGAACCACTAAAAAGTGAAAAAAAAAACTTTTTCCAAAAAAAAAACAACCGACTTCCAAAAAAACACTAAAAAGTGAAAAATAACTTTAATTTCGGAAGGCGGTGACAAAAAATTCAAATACAGCTCCAAAGACACCGACTTCCGAAATGAAAGTTATTTTTCACTTTTTAGTGTTTTTTTGGAAGTCGGTTGTTTTTTTTTTGGAAAAAGTTTTTTATAAATGTGGAAAAGTTCTCAATAGAAATAAAATAAAAATACGAAAAGTCAGCAGAAGGGCTAGTTTTAGTATGCCTACTGCTGAGACTAAATAAAAGTCTCTGTGGTACCACTTTTAGTTTCATAATCAGCCTTTAATGTTCCCACTGCTGGGACACAGACCTCTCTTTGAGAGAGAATAGGCAGCAATCTAGCACGCGGACCCAGTGCGGGTTGGTAGAGGTCGCATATCTTCTTATTTTTGGTTCTAGGACATGCCGGTTTCCTCACGATGTTTTCCTTCACCGTTTTGAGATCAGTGGTGATGAAATTGAATACACAATGTAAAATGCCTATCTGGGTTCGAACTAATTAGTCCACCACTACTTTTCAGTTTTAGTTAGTCTTACAAAACAGTAATAGCACCAAAGAATTCCCATAAATGCCTCAATTTCACCCCAGTACAAAGGGTACGCAGTCTAAACGCATCGGCCACGCTTGTGGCCTCACGTAAAAGCATTTTGTACGCACGTGAATATTTGATGTTAACATCAAACAAGCTGCTTGCCACATCGCTCATTGTTAATTCAAGCAGGTCATTAGGTCTCGTGTAAACCGCTGTATAACACACAAGTATACAAACATTTGGAATGACTTTGGTAATGTTGACTACGTGTAGATTCATTTCATCTGGGACAAAATGTAGTCTAAGTTACTTCTTATAAAATCAGCTATCTGCCAGTGAAAGTCCCGTCAAAATCGATCCAGCCGTTTCAGAGATTAAACAGACAGATTTAGTAAAAACTGTTATTTTGACATTACAAACAGACACTTAAATTTTATGTTTTTGTATATGTAGATGAAACAAGAAAAATGGGCAGCTTGTGATCAAAGTTGGCCCTAAAGACGTGTAGGTATTTTTTTCCAAAATGCTGGCATGTTAGTTTATCATGTCTTAGGCTGTTTTATAAATAACGTCATGTTCTTGATAATTATTATAAAAGTGAGTGCTTTTTTTGGTATTACAAGATAAACTGTTTTATATAATTCAGTCCCTTGGGCGCTTTCACATTTTTTCTTGAATTTGAGCGTTTGACTCGACATTCGATGAGTGATTATGGTGTAGATATAGCCACAAAATAAAAAATAAAATATGACCGAGAAAATTTCATTATTGGTCTAGGGAGTGTTCTAGTCAGATGTTTCATAAAATGTTACTTTCGGGCATCTTTAGATGTTTTGTTACATGGAACATTATAATAGTTTATTAATTTATAAAAAAAAGTCCATGGTAGGACTGTACGTTGTTCTTTGGAATGCTTAATTATTTTTTTTATGTTTCATACAGTAATACACCAAAAATAATTCCGTAAAATAGAGAATTAATGATAATTTTTCGTCTGAAATTATATTTTTTATCTATGTATGTTTAATCGAAATTCAAACAAAATGTATTTAATATCTAAGGTTACTAAGTCAGCTTGATGGTAAAAAAAACAGTCTAGTTAAAATTAAAACAGTATTTTTAAACAATTGTTGAATGCAACGCTATAAATCAGTAATACATTTCGGGACGCGCGGGATATGGCTTTTAGCCTGCGCGCCCCGGTTTGTTCCTGGACGTCCGACGCATAGCAGTTAGCATCTTAACATATTTACCTACCTAGCGTACTTCACTAGACACACACGCGCGATCGGCTACCACGCGCCGTTAAATTTACCTAAAAATGAACACTTCGATTTGTAAAAGCCCTCTTAAAACACTTCTAATTAGTCATTTTAATTATGTTTCATTACAAATCGTCCTTTGTTTCGCTCGGAACAAATGTAATGACTATACGACCTAGATTGTATAATAAAGAAGAAACCTGCAAGCTCTCTTTACATGAAAACGTCTAACAACACAACTTTAACGAACAAAGATCCCTTTTAATTATTCCTAAAAAAGAAAATACATAACAAATAACAAAGAAAAACATGATTAAATTATATTTTGATAATTAAAAAAGGTTTTTTTTACAAATGGAAGGTGGAGCTGGACAAAGCCTTATCGGGTCCCGAAGCAATGAATTGAAGTGATGAATAGGGTCGTGGAATGGGACCATAAAGCTCCTAGTCCACTGACTCGTAACATTCGTAACGCGTGAGATACTGAGGCCACGTTTTACTGTGAAATACTAAGGCCTTGCTCTTAGCCTGGCCTTAATTACTACAGTTAGATTGGGACACAGAAGTTGATGAAACTTCGCCTATGTTATTACTCTGTTCTGTTAATTGTATTGAAATTCTTGGGCGAAAATTACTCGACTACGTTTGTTTTGTCTATATTATCATTTCAGCTATACCTGTAATAATGACAGTTGGTACTGATAATAGTAGAAAAAGTCTAAGTATAATTACCATTCTGAATTCCGTGACACTAGCAACTGTTCATTCTAATGTAGGTAAACTTTTAGTTGCCTCAACATCAGTTGATAAAGTCATTATGTTCACCTTAAAAATAAAAACGTTTATTTAAATTTTTCAAAATATCTACGCATTAAATGACTTAGCTTAGCAAAAGAAGAAATCTTAATACCATATACAATCTAACATCAAAATAATGTACCAAATAATGTACAATTTTGTATAAAGGAATAAAGGAAGATCTCACTGGGTACCAAAGAATCCGTTCGCATCGCTGTCAGGGGGAAATGTGCCCAAAAGGCTGGCAGCGTCGGCACGTTGGATGGCAATGCTGATTTTTTGACCTAAAATAAGCTTAACAAAACATAATTCAAATACTTTTCCACACACTCTGTTGGACGTTACGTTACGTTGCACTGTGCGTGAACCTTTAACCCTTGGCCACACGGGTCCCGACCTTCCAAAACTGTTGATAAAATATTCAATCCACTCTTGTCCGCACACGTAAAGTTTTCTGCGAAACATGCGGAATAAATACAGAATTTTTCATAGCTTTATTTACGGAATTAAACTCCTACTGCTGTATATGTTTTTTCGACCCTCTCCGCTCGTGTGTACTTAAAGGCGACGCTCCACAGAAGCCCACGGCTAATACTGCACCACTTCGGTTCAACAAATAACTTATCATTCAAGTCAGGATTTCAAATGAAGTAAATTAGAGTACATTGTATGATGACCATACAGAATAGTGGACAGGTCACTGTTCGCAAACCAGACGCGATTTGATCCGACGATAACCTATAGTGACACCCATATTTCGAAAGTTATGTTTAAGTCCCTTGTAACATGGGAGAGAGAGATGTGGTGTCCACCACACCTCTCTCTCCCCTTTTACCCCAAAGGTAACGGTCCCGACTTACGAGCTGTAGGTTGTGAGATCGACCCCAGACAGGCGCTGTAGTTTGTGTAAATAATTTCATCATCGCTGCACTTGAGGCGGTGATTTCTTGAAAACACTCAAAAAGGTGGTTTTTAAATCAGTGTATCTCTTTAACCGTAAATAATTTTGAAAGCAAAAAAATATATGATATTTTCAAGTCTATTTTGCATAGAGTGATGGACCTCAAAATATAATTAAACATACTTTAATGCATCAAAAAAATCATCAAAGTCACCTCTTAATTATCTTTAAAACCAGTTTATCCCTTCAATAACAATTATAATTATAATTAATATACCATAAAATTCCAAATGCCAAACTGCATCCAGTGATGGATTATTTATTATTAAATAGTTAATATCTAATTTTATACGATTTTATTTGCATTTTTATTCGAATTTATTACAACAGATTTTAACCCGTATCGGATTGCAATACGAACTACTATTGTTCATAACGACAATATCTAAAGTTACACGGGCCTTAAAACGGTAAAGTTAAGACATGTGACATCTACCAACCCGCACTGGGCCCGCGTCGTAGATAAGGTGGTTCCGTGTGGTGTCGGACATAAAAGAATAGCACCATCCCATTTCTTCCCGTGGGCGTCGTAGAAGGCGACTAAGGGACTTACTTGAGAATGGGCAGCAGCATTCTCTATGCATTTTACCACCATACTGCGATCGCCAACCCGCCTGCCAAGCGTGGCGATTATGTCAAAACCCCCTTTTGTGGGGAGGCCTATGTCCAGCAGTGGACGTCTTTCGGCTGAAATGATGATGATGATGATGTAATAGAGGCCGAGTTTATTGCCATCAACGGGACACAAATCCGTTCAACTTATAATACATAAATCTAGCCAGCGAAATATCAGTGCAGATTTAAGCGGTTCTCAACTTTTTTGCGCACCAACTTAATAAAAACGGACATCAAATTTAAAAATGTTATGTTTCTGAAACTTTCAAAACAAAACAAATGAACATGTCTAGACTAAGAGCTAGTTAATGTATGTAGCCATTTGCGAACATCTTGCTAAGTCCTTGATTTAGCACCAGCACTGCAGCAGACGCTCATAATTGAGAATTTATAAGATAGTCTAAAACATTTACATTAAATAGTTCGTTTAGTTTAAAACTTTGTTGTTATAGGAGCCTTTGCTTTAAATAACTTAAACTATTTGCATATACTTTGGATCCGAATTTATGAATCAAAAGTTATACGAGTAGTTATTAATAGTCTACCTAACTGAAACAAATGATATGACTTGCGTCATAGTTCCTAAGTATGTCAGTATATCATCATCTGCCTTACCTTTTCCCAAATATATTGGGGTCGGCTTCCAGTCTAACCGCGTGCAGCTAAATACTAGTATTATAATTACATGGAGCGACTGGCCTTAGACTGAATAATCTAACTACATAATACATACTATAAATTAAAGTCGCTTTCCACGTCTGTCTGATGACAAAACAACGCGGTTTTCAACATCATTTAGAGAATTTATTCTGGAACATATGAATGTGTATGTATTCATATTAAACTAACATAATTATAATAAAGAAATCTCGATATTTTATCAAGGATTTAAAGCGTGCAAAGCAAGAGCGGGTCGCTGGTTCATAAATATTTATAATACAGGAAAAGTTTTTATTCATTGCGCAAATTGTAACCATGAATTCAGCATACCCTTCTAGACCCCCAGCGAAGAAAATTTTCGTCGTTTTTACAAAAAAGAAAACAGCTGTTCCTTACATTTTGATCGCGTAGGTAGGTCACTTTTCTATGAAACAGCTGATATTTTTTTGTAAAACCGACGAAAAATTTCTTCGCTGGGGTGTCTAGAATGGTATGCTGAATTCATGGTTAAAGTTTGCGTACTGAATAAAAACTTTTCCTGTGTAGAACATCAAACAAAAATGTAGTAATAGCGTCCATAAAGCATTTCCAACTTTCCATGATATAAATTAACGCCATAAGAAATATAAAACATAGGCAGCATAAAAATGCTCTTCGTATTCAATATTACGATTCACATTCGTATCAGTTTCCAACAAAATGTATATTCCGTCTACCTACTTAATTAATTACTTAACAGGTTAATTATATAATAGCATGGTGTCTAATGGATACCTTAATTAATTAATTATTAATATTGTAGACAGATATTAGATACACATCACGTTAATGATTAATGAACGTATACATTAAATTATATGCTTTTCATACAAAGTAATGAAACCGGTGACTAAAAAGTTTAGTTGTGTGTGAACCGGTTGCCATGGTATGGGCATGTGATGCGGAGGATTGAGGAAAATGTTGTGAGGAAAGTTTTGGGTATGATTGTCAATGGCTAAAGAGTAGGGGAAGACCAAAGAAACTATGGATGGACTATGTGAAGGATAACAGTGTACGACTAAACGCCGACAGACACTATGCCGACAGATTGAACACCGACAAGACTTTACTTCGACGAGACTCTTCGCTGACAGGACTCTTCGCCGACAGGGTTCATCAGGTAGGTAAAAGGGTTGGGTTAGGTTAGAATTGCGACCAAACGCGCGCGAGCCGAGCGAGCGAAGCTAGTGGTGCCGTGGCAGCGGCCGGCGAGCGCTACTTCCCTGTTAGTGGCAGTTACTTGACTATTTAGTAATAGCGCAAGGATAAGAAGAGCCCTGTCGGCGAAGAGTGTCGTCGAAGTAAAGTCTTGTCGGCGTTCAGTCTGTCGGCGTAGTGTCTGTCGACGTTTAGTCGTACACTCGAAGGATAATGTGGTAACTACCGAGATGAAGCCGACCCCAAATAAATTGAGATAAAGGCAGGAGAATAGTGATGACAACGTTTTGATATGGATCGATAGAATAATTAAGAATATTGGCTCAATATACATAAAGTTGGAATCATAAGTGCAAAGACGTTATGCTACATGACATAAGCGTCCTCTCCCTTTTGTCAATAAGCATCAACTTATTGTAGCAGTTTATTGCTGCCTTGCAATCGTACGTCATCATCTCAACTGGAGTCTGACCCTTATTAAATATAGTTGTGCAACGCTCAACTCTCGTTACCACATCAAGAAAGGCACAGTTATAATATACCTATATACAAAACGTTTGTATAACTCTGCATTTCCATAGAAAAGGAACATAATCCAATTATAACGCAAAATATGCAGCTTTCCTCGTATGTCAATCCCAACTGTTCTCAGTGCACCTGACGCTGATTGATGCTGCCTTAACGACTGACATCATTCTACCATCTGACTTGCAAATACAAATACTCCGAGCCAGATTATTCTTTGCCAATTGCTGTAGGTACCTTTGATGGATCCATGTATATATCGTTTTCTTCTTCTTTCATATGGCACGAACATACATGAATAGCCAAAGCTAAATACAAGAAATAGTACAAGCTGTGATAAAAATTATGTTATTTACCATTCAGCATTTTGGTAGCAAGGCTAACCGTTCACAGTGTGCCAGACATTTAGCCGATACCTTTTGCCTCATCATCATCATCAGCATACAGCAGTGTAGTCCTCTCCAATTGCAAGATTGTCCCTCTACCTAGCTTGAGGGCATCCTGCCTTACGTTTGCGGATTCGCGGTCTCCACACAAGAACACGTCGACCCCAACGGTTATCGGTTAATCGGTTTATCTTGATAATTCTGTGAGCTATGTCGACAACAGCGCTTTGGTTCTATGGTGGATCACCTTATTCCGGATTCTACCTTTTGCGTAATAAGTTATGATTTATTTTCATCAGAAAGCCTTTTCTAAGATTTGTCTACAAACTCAAAGTGTGCAACGAACTAGACAATTTAAAGTTTTAAAATAACAAACTATCAACATTTTGCAAATAAAAATATACCTTATGTCTTTTTTGTATACTTGTAAACAATATACATATAACTAGCTGACCCGACAGACGTTGTCCTGTCTTAACTATGAATAATAGATGTTAGCCGATTCTCAGACCTACCCGATAAGCACACGAAATTTTATCAAAATCGGTCAAGCCGTTTCGGAGGAGTATGGCAACGAAAACTGTGACACGAGAATTTTATATATTAGATAATATACTTCAGTGATACCTTGTTTATTGTATTTAAAATTTGTCTAAATAAATTACTTTAAATAACACAAATAAAAATACATGTTATGTAAATTATTTTTGTTATCAGTACGTAAAATTTGAGAATGGCTGTTCTAGACACTGCTAGGTATAATAAACATGGTAATCTTGAAACTAAATTAATTTATAAACATTTCAGAAGCGTTCTACGAATTCTTAATAATTTCAGATGCTGTACACAAGTGAAACAATTACATTAGAAAACAAAATATTTCTAGTTTGTGTGTTTAAGTTTTGTTTAGACTGTGTAGGTACATGATAATTCTTGTTTTGTTTTTGTAAATGAGGGTAGGACCAGACTTTATTTGGGTGTCCCAGAAATCAACGTCAAGCCGAAATCGAGCATTAGGCCAAGTCGTAACAGTTATCAGAAAAATATGAAAAAAAATCTTGGTCATGTACTTTTCAAATTATATGTATTCAAAAATAAATCTTAAAAACTGACACCCTGTGATGACCTTTCAAGTCCTGTAACTGCAAATATTAACTTTTCGTCATTTTTTTTTCTACCGTATAACTATGAATAACCCTTCTGTCAAACACAGTTAAAAGTTAGAATATAACTGCCTCAGTTTCAAATAAAAAGTTAGATTTTTGCCCAACATTGAATGCAAAATAATTACATTACTCAACTTTAACCGACTGTACTGTAAAAAAAATGTACTACACTATTTTGGCAAGTAACATTAAAAGATGGCGCGTTTAGTCTGGATTCCAAAATGGTATGACACTTACTAATTGCTTCTTCATAATTAAGGAAAAATTTTTTTATGAATGTGACGTGACTTACTGCTTTAATAAGAGTGAGCGAGATAGATAGTGACGGTACCTTGATCAAAGGGTACCACTACTTAAAAAAGTAATTTGTTAGTTTTAGGTGCAAAAGTTAATATTTGCAGTCACAGGACTTGAAAGATCATCACAGGGTGTCAGTTTTTAAGATTTATTTTTGAATACATATAATTTGAAAAGTACATGACCAAGATTTTTTTTCATATTTTTCTGATAACTGTTACGACTTGGCCTAATGCTCGATTTCGGCTTGACGTTGATTTTTAGGACACCCTGTATAATTAGATAAGTAACCATTTTGGGTAGGTAAGCAAACATCTGTTTATTTGTCTATCAGAATTCAAATAAAATTTACAGTAAAATTGTATGTAAGGATTTCGCAATATTCCTAACGAGTATTATAACATTAACATCGGATTATAACTGGTGGGGTCCGCAAGAGCCGATGCCTGCCAGGGGTGCGGGTTGTTCGAAAGAGATACCGCGGCCCCTAGCACACAGGCAACTGAGAGAACACGGGTGGGTTTTAGTCAGTAAAAGTCTGACACGCCCTCCTGCTCCACCCAGAGCGGGAGAAGTTATTTGATGATTTCCCACCAAAAAAAAAACATCGGATTATTCGTCAGCCAGAATTCAAATAAAATTGGCGGTCATAAGTTTCTAACAAATATGTAATAACATCACGCTTTGTTTCCCCTTAGGGTTGGACAGAAGTGTGTAACTTTAGAACACTCACATTTCGCGAGTTATGTTGAAGTCCCATATAATAGGGGCTCGTCTATTGCCATCAACTGGGCAACAATCCAGACTTTGGCTGCTACTAAAAAAATCTAGAAAGATAAACCTAATAATACCAACGAGGCAAGGGGGCCTACTCTCTAACGTCGTCAACGAAAATACGGGTCCGTCCGAAAGTAGTTCGAAACTTCTTAGTGAATCCTACAGCCAATTAATTAACTTTTTTGGACGGGCTAAAACATATCGGGAGTAGGGACAGCTGTTAAATCGTGTTGTCATTCATTCTTAGTTCGGGCTACAAACTAATCTTTTGTCCGTAAGTGATACGGAGTTGGACACGCCCGTTACTTCGGCCGAAACAACGGACTTCGTGCTTAGTGAGTAGGCCCCCTGATACATAATGAGGAGACAAAATTACAAACCTAATTTTTATTTACCTATGTCCTAGATTGCCAACCAAAGTATTAAAAAACCTAAATGGTATTGCCACTCTACTACTTACAGAAACGATTAAACTATTTGCTAGGCATTAAACAGATTGAATCTATTAGAAGACCACTTGAATACCAATGAGTTCGGAAATATTGGAACGCAGATTCCTTTCCATTTCTTAAAGGTCAATAAAAGCATTTAAGTAAGTGTGTAAAAGGTTCTATTTCTATCGACAAAACTATGGAAAATAGGAGGCATAGATAAAGGAAAATTGAGTGGAGGAATAGACGAAAGAGTAAAGACAATGGTTGTACAATTTTAACTCACTTGCGTAACACGTTATCAATCAAAATCTGAATCGATATTCCTAATCCATTACTTCTTATGATAAAAAAATGTGTCTGCTCAACAACGTAAATAACGCAATGAATGTTGTTGAACTGTAAAAATAAAAGCCATTTCTACTGTTAGTGTGTTACGCGATTATCCCGCGGGACTTTCCTATCCTAGGCTGAAATATGTAAAGATAAATAATAGTTAAAAAAAACTAAAAAACACGCTTTAAAAACCAAACTAAAAAAGGAGAAAATAATTTAATTCAATTCAAAAGCGTGGGGTGCTTTTTGCACTTAATGTCAAGCACCCCACGCTTTTTAATTGAATTAAATTATTTTTTCCTTTTTTAGTTTGGTTTTTAAAGCGTGTTTTTTAGTTTTTTAAACAATTATTTATTTTTCTTCTTCTTTGGCACCTCAGCCGATTCCGACTATTCTGCCAGTGTCTAGAATAAATTCTATTTTTTTGTAAATTTTGACGTTCAAAACTGTCTTTTATGTGGCTATTTGAAATAAATTCTTTGATGCATTCACCAAACCATAAACTTGTTATGGCTTCTTCCATACTTTAGTGCAAGTAAGCGATGTATTACGTCTTTACAGCAAACTCGAAAATAATTTTGAAGGAAATGAATGACCACAACGATCCATCATCGCTTAGTGTGAGGTGCAATCTCATGCGCTTTGTGTTGCTTGCAGTTTTAAAGCGAATAAAGCGCTGAAAACATTTCTTATCTGATAAAACGAAACCACGCTTTTAAGTTGTGAGGATACTGTCTTGTTCACGTTTTCGATTATTCTTAAGTAAATAGAATTGTATTATGCAGGAAGTTTTTATTCAGTGCGCAAACTTTAACCACGAATTCAGCATAGCATTCTAAACCCCCCCGCGAAGACATTGTTCGTCGGTTTTACAAAAAAATATCAGCTGTTTCATAGAAAAGTGCAATATCTACGCGATAAAATCGTCGTCGGGATTAATAGTTAATATCATATATAGCTTTATTTTAATCTCAAATCCTTCAGTTATGAATACTCCAATTTTGCTGAAACTATGCAACAGTAGAAACTATTTATACAAATCCTGGCATCCTCGTACATAAAGCTACCTAACTCGTCCCCAAACAAGTCAAAATTCGCCGAAAGCCGATACATCACGTCACCCGATTCCGGCTGAAACCCTCTTACACCTCCAAACTGTTGCGCTAAGTCGCCCCCTAAGTCACGCCCGTCGGGGGTGGGTTCGCCCAACGCTGTACAAATTACCATATGAAAGTTTGCTGTAAGTACTTTACATATTTTCTTTGCATACGGGTCAAAAGAAGAATACGTTTTAGGGTCGAGTTTGAAATGAGAATGGGGTTAGTTTTTCTGCTCGTGTTGATAATGGGTTGATAAAGGTCATTAACTGCGTCGTTGGTGTACTGGTCGCAAGCGCTACTGCTAAACATGAGAACCTGGGTTCGATTTCCAGGTCGGGCAAAGTGTCATTGGTTTTTTATTTATATGTAGACTTTCTCAGTAGCAGCCCGGAGTCAGGATTTGTCCCCTGTTGATGGGATCGGCTCGCCCGTATTTCATGGGAGTTAAACATAACTAGCGAAATGTGGGTACACTAATACACTTCTGCCCAAATCTACGGCGAAACAAGACGTGATGTTACGTTACAGTCATGAAACCTTTTATTCTCGAATTCTCCAGTGCCAACACAGCATAGAGGGACCATGAGACTTATTTTTTTTTTTTTTGGGTGGGAAATCATCAAATAACTTCTCCCGCTCTGGGTGGAGCAGGAGGGCGTGTCAGACTTTAACTGACTAAAACCCACCCGTGTTCCCTCAGTTGCCTGTGTGCCAGGGGCCGCGCTATCTCTTTCGAACAACTCGCACCCCTGGTAAGTGACGTACAATTGAGTGTGTGTGAGTTTTCGTCCTATCACGAATTTAAATTACTTTGAACATTAAAAAACATTGGTTGTCGTAGTGTCACGGCAGCTAGCTTACCTTTCAACTTTTGGGGTCAGATTTAGCAAAAGTTTAATTGGATTTTCAGTTAGCTAAATTTTAATTTGTCACTCACTCAATGTTAAATTGTTTCACAGAGTTAAAATGAAAAGAGTGGTAAAGCTTAACTTATCTTGCGGTGTTAGCACAAGTCATAATTTGTTTGTTTTTGGCTTTATCTCGGGGCGAAGTCAGAAGCATTTAGGCCGGCCATACACGGACTGCTCGAGCTGTCAGCCAATGATCAACATACACGGACTGCTCTTGCAGTCAGAGTCAACAGCTTGAAGCTGCCAATGATAACTGCTGGAGCAGTTGGTATGAACTGCTCAACAATCAATCATTACTTTTGTAATTCCAAATAAGTTCTTGCGATTTAATTGCACTGATTAGCGCGTCACTATGTACCGTCGTCCATTTTGCTCAACAAACAAAACAAAAAGCGTGCGGGCGGGAGGCGTGCGTGACGTGGAATGAAAAGCGCGGGTGGAGAGACTGGGCGAGAGCAGTCGACAGCTCGAGCAGTCAGTGTATGCCTGGCGACTGCTTAGCCACAAGATGAAATTTCACCGCGCTGCCGTACGCCCGAAGCAGTCGCGACTGCTCGGGCGGTTCCGTGTATGTGTGTACGTAGAAGGCTGCTATGCAGTCGCAGCTTGAAGCAGTCGATACTGACTGCTTCAAGCTGTCCGTGTATGGCCGGCCTTAATACTGAATAATAATATACTGAATTCAGTGACATTATTTTAATTTTGACTGCCTCGTTGGTCTAGTGGTCCCAAGCGTTGCTGCTGAGTATGAGGTCCTGGGTTCGATTCCCGGGTCAGGCAAAGTGTTAATGGGTTTTTCTCAAACTCGTGTATGTCCATGAAAACCGAACACCAAGTTATGATTCCAATAAATTCCAATTGTTGCGGCCATTAGTTGTCTCTGTCTAGAATTCTGATTTTGAATACACTATTGAATTTCCTTTTACAGGCTTCCAGAAAAGAGACAGGTATTGGCTGCACGGTCGCTTTGTCTCTTTCTAGAGACTTGATTACTTTCTAGAAAGAGACAAATATCTATGGTATGGCGTCAATGACACCCACATGGTAAACCCAAGTTATTTGAGACAATATTCCTATAATGTTAATTGGATATAGACCCGCACCCTAATTGCGTAACTCACGATTAATCATAATCTGTTTCGTTTTGAAACAGATGGCTAAACCATTGCTTCATATGTTCGAAAAAATTATCTGCTCAGCAACGTAAATAACGCAATGAATATTGTTGAACTGTCAACATGAAACCGATTATGATTAATCGCGTGTAACGCAATTAGGGTGCAGGGTTGATATTCACATATTATTTCAAACTTTATCACAAAAACATAAGTTGCACAGGTCAGACTTAATGACATGGTGTTTATATTCAATTTAGCTCAATAGACTCTCTCATTACGGCTTTACTGTGCAAGGTCTATACGACTAACTAGCCTTAATTTCTGAGCTTCGAAGGAATGAACCCAAAACAATTTTCACAAACAAAACACAACCCAAAAATAAGGTTGTATACAATTTATCAAACGCCGCTGAATAAGGAGCTAAACATAATTCAGTAGGTAGTAATTTTTAGGGTGAAATAATTCATACCTTGACCCGGATGAGACATCCTGTGAGATTTGAGCAGGAGGGATGCTGACTGCCGGCAAAGGGTGACTGATTGCCGTGGATAAGAGATAAACCCTCTGAAATAAAGGGAAGGGCGCTTTTTAAGCTGACGTAGTTGTTTTAGATTTAGTGATGTTCAAAATAATCATGTTTTTGGACAGAGTTTTTTTTTGGTATGGTTCTTTATGTATAAAAAAAAAACCCTCTTTTTTATTTGAAATAATGTGTTAGACTGTATGCTCAACAATGCTAAACGCTTAAGCACTTGCCCCTTCAGCTTATAGGTATAGAAATAAATTTCTATGTAATTAGGCAAAAATAAATTCGCAAAAGTCATTGAATCTTCTCCTCAACCCAATTAAAATTGAACATTGCAAAATGAATGGAATATTATAAATTAAAAGGGACAATCTACCATGGCATAAACCCATTGGGACAATAGCTGAATCGGGGATATGTTTACAGATAAAATTGAAAAGCGCGCGAATTTCGTACAGAAATGCTCGACAGATAATTAAGGAATTAATACCATTCAGCCAGCACAATGGGTCGCTTCAATTATTGGGCTGAATTGTTTGTATTGAACCTTTTTGGTTGAATAGCGGGAAACGATGTGAATGGCGCGCAAAAGTAGCCCTGTCACTTTGCTGTCAAATTGGCGAAACGGTTTTTTTGTAAGTCAAGTAATTAAAACAGGCATAATTAAAATATTCTAAACTTGACTTACAGTGTCTGTTTTTTTTTCTTGGACAATCAATAAGGGAAGCTTTTATTTTTCATGTAATATTTTTAGCATGAAAGCATTTAAATTAAAGGTTATAAGTGTTTTTAGATGGTTCGGGATAAAAACCATCAGATTATGCTCAGCACTGTTTTCCAAACTCAATTTTTTACCATGCAAACTTCACTAGCGCGATGCAGGCTCACCTTCAAAGATACAACGCCTTCCATGAAATAAAAGATTAAACTTTCAACAAACCCCACCTGTGTAACCTACTTAACAATTTAAGAGGTTTAAGATTGTTTTAACTGAATAAACCGTGGGATAAAGCCACAACAACGTGGAATACTGCCAGGATAATGTTCTGAGCAGTAATACTAGTGGTGGATCACCTTTGAAAGATAAGATGACGGTGGCTTTGTAGATAATTAAGGCCGTATTAGTTTGGCTGCGTATTAATTAGTAGTTGAGCTGGTTGTCATTATCAAAGGCATCGTTGGTATGTAATAATAGGAATATGTGTGTTGTGTGGCTTTGCGTTTTTGTGTTCTTAACTTTATGTCATTACTAGATTTTGTCAGTGGTGAAGAGAAATGGTAGTATCCTACAGGTGGTATGAGGACTAAAACGCGTAACTTCATTAATAGTGGACTGTATTATAAGAATTATAAAAAGGGGTAACAAAACGGTCAACTAGATTTGAACCGGCGAGAAAAAGGAGTTTATATTATTGTGTGTGCTGTCGCTCGGACGTTGATGCAGTGCCGAGCCGTCCGGTGCGCGCCCGCTGCTCGAGGGCCCCTCCGCCACCGCAGCTTCCCCGCAGTCGCCCGGCGCGGCGTTATATTCTCGACATGCTCCCGGCGTTGAAGACTTGTCTTCAAAGATTATACTGGAAGAGGACAGATGGTGTTGTAAGCACGTCGGACTATTCCCCTTTTGGTCTGTACGTCTGCGACTCTGCTTATTCCGTCCCTCCCAGGTATGAGACGTATGATACGACCCAGTGGCCACATCAGTGGTGGAGACTGCTGCTCTTTGAGTACCACCATGGATCCCTCTTCGAGCACCCCATCGGAGTCCGTCCACTTGGTTCTCTGTTGGAGGTAAAAGATATACTCGTTAGAGAATCCATTCCAGAACTGTTGCTTGAGATGCTCAATACGCTGGTAACGTTTTAGGCTGGAGATGTTCTGGTTGATGACTTGCGGATGCGGCAGGGATGTGAGAGATCTCCCAATAAGGAAATGGGCAGGAGTTAATGGGTATAGGTCTGAAGGATCAGTGGACAGAGGAGTAAGAGGACGAGAGTTTAGTATTGCCTCAACCTGAATCAGACACGTAGACATCTCTTCGTAAGTGAGATGTGCAAAGCCTAATATACGCCTCAGGTGATGTTTAATAGATTTGACGGCAGACTCCCATAAGCCACCGAAGTGTGGGGTGTATGCTGGAATAAAGTGGAAATTGATACCTGTATCTGCCATTTCTGAAGAGTAATCTTGGTTCAGTATGCCAGCTATTTCGTTACAGGTGCCAATAAAGGTTGTACCGTTGTCGGAGTAAATGGTATTTGGTTTACCACGACGAGCAATGAACCTATTGAGTGCTGCAATGAAGGCATGTTTTGTTAGGTCTGAGACAAGCTCCAGATGAACTGCCCTTGTGGCTAGACAAATAAAAACACATATGTATGACTTAATTAATCTACATCCTCTACCTTTGCGGTCAGCTAAGAGGATCGGTCCAGCATAGTCTGTGCCTGTTTCTAAGAACGGAAACTCTAATTCAACTCGTTCCTTAGGCAAATTACCCATGATGGGTTGAATTGTCCTACCGTTGAATCGCTGACACTTAACGCACTTATGGACAGTTGTCTTGGCAAGGTTTCTACCACCCAAAGGCCAATACTCATGTCTAATTGTGGCTAAGAGTAGCTGTGGACCAGCATGGAATAACCGTATGTGGTAGGTATTAAAAATAAGTTTAGCAAAGTTATGTTTGCTACAGATGATGATAGGGTGCCTGATATTATAATCGTAACAAGAATTATCTAATCTGCCTCCGACTCGTATAATACCAGACTCGATAAAGGGTGATAATTTCTTAAGGCGATTTTTATATGGTAACGGTTTACCTGATAAAAGTAGCTCGTACTCTTCAGGGAACATTTCCCTCTGAACTGTTTTAATAATGAAATCAGCGCTGTGGGACAACTCTGATTTAGTAAGAGTAAGACTATGACTATGTATTCTTTTAGAACGATTAATAAATCTAAATACGTATGCTAATAGACGTTGTAAATGTAAATAGTTAGATGAATTATTAATTAAAGTTTGGAATGTGTTGTTGTGCATATTAGGATTAGTGATATGTAATGATTGATTCTTAATGTTTATAGAATTTGATTTTAATAGTTCAGGTAGTATGGTGTTAACATCTGTGTTAGGCATTGAAGGCCAAAGAGTTGGGTCTGTAAGTAAGAACGAAGGTCCTGACCACCACATGGAAGATTGACCTATGAGGTCAGCGCTCAGACCGCGAGAGACTAGATCTGCAGGGTTGTCCTTGGACGGCACATAGCGCCAGGTGTAACTACCAAAGCCTTCCCGTATCTCCGAAACTCGTTTCCTGACAAACGGCTTAAGTGTGCCAGGTGAAGCAGACAGCCATCCTAAGACAATCATAGAATCACACCAAAATATGCATTTGTCTGGTTTAAGTGTTAATGATTCTAGTACCTTTGCACACAATCTGGTCCCTAACAAGGCCCCACAAAGCTCTAGCCTTGGGATTGTGGTCGACTTGATCGGTGCAACCTTACTTTTAGACGTGAGTAGATGTGAATGGACGGTGCCGCTACCAGCTACAGAACGAATATATATGCAAGCTCCGTATGCTTTTTCTGACGCATCTGTAAAAATATGTACTTCAACGGATAAAGGTTTATCGCATACCACCCAGCGTGGTATGCTGAGAAGATTAAGCTGCGGTAAAGTCTGTGTGAACTTCTGCCATAACTTTTTAATGTCCACATTAACCTCATCGTCCCATGCACACTTGTCTATCCATAATTTCTGCAATATTATCTTGACCTCGATAATGCATGGACAGACAAGACCCAGAGGATCGAATACTTGCGCTATGGTAGAAAGTATGTGTCGCTTTGTGATTGGAGCCTCAGTATGTTTAGGTATATGAATAGAGAATGTAAGACAGTCAGTATGACAACGCCAATTAAGACCAAGAGTTTTACTTGGTTCATCGATACTCAAGCTGACTGTGGTAGGTGTGTCTCTATGTGTTGTGGATGTGTTATTGGAAGATGAATCAAGTGTGCTTGTAGTGACTGCCTGAAGTATTTGCGCATTATTGGACTGCCACTTGCGAAGATTGAGTTGTGCAGTCTTAAGTATAATGGTGACATCTCTACACAGCGCTATAGTACTCTCTATAGAGTCACTGCCAGACAGATAATCATCGACGTAGAAATCGTGCTGTATGGACTGTTGTGTACTTGAATGCGTTGCCTCTTTTGCCAACTGAGACAAACATCGTGTACTAATGAACGGAGCAGATGCTGTTCCGTAAGTAACGGTGTTCAATGCATAAGTTTTAAGAGGTAATGATGGATCAGAGCGCCACAATATCTGTTGTAGGGATCGCTGCGATTCGTCAACTAAGATTTGTCGAAAGAACTTTTCGATATCTGACGATATGACGTATTTATGCTGCCGAAATCTCAACAATATGCATATTAAGTCATCCTGAACTACAGGTCCTATGCCTTGAATGTCGTTAAACGACTTACCAGAAGTTGTGACGGCTGATGCGTCGAAGACAACTCGAAGTTTGGTCGTTGTACTGGACTCTCTGAAAACACCATGATGTGGAAGAAAATATGCATGTGATGAAGAAGGCTGAGATACTTCGCTCATATGACCTAATGCTTCATACTCTTGCAAGAACTCTACGTAGCGATGCTTAAGTAATGGGTCTCTATCTAGTCTACGTTCTAATGACAGAAAACGACGTTTAGCCATCTCGAAAGAGTTTCCCAATGCTTCAGGGGGTTCTTTTAAGGGGATGGTTACTATGAAACGGCCATCAGCGTTACGCCTAGTAGTATTTATGAAGGTCTGTTCACATGCTCGCTCTTCGGATGTGAAATTGTACTTAGGTGGGATAGAGTCAAGTTCCCAGAATCTCGAAAGATCCATGGGTGCTTGTACATGTGAGGTGTGCTTGCCGTGCGAGAACATACACACTGATGAGTTAGTTACGTTAGGTTGAGGTATGGCGCCTGATATGAGCCATCCGAGCTTAGTCTCGAACAGCGTCGGCATATGTCTACCTAACTGTATACGGTTGCGACCGATCACACTCCAAAAGATATCGGCTCCAACAAGTATGTCGATGGAGGTAGGGACATTGAAAGATGGATCAGCCAGACTTATACCTGCTGGTAGCTGCAAGTCAGTTAAGTCTATGTATGTATGAGGTATATGAGTGGTTATATTGGGCAAGACAAAAACAATCAATGTCAATGTTATAAGACCCATCATAGGATTGTATATGTAAAGCACAAGATTGCGTAATGGTAGACACTTGACTGTTTATGCCTGCAACGTGTGAGCTTACATTACTAATAGGTAAATGTAGCTTACCACAAAGGTCCTTAGTAACAAAGTTTGCCGTGCTTCCATTGTCAAGTTAGACTCTGGCGCTGTGCGGCATCCCGGAATAGTCCGTGACTCTTACCAAGGCTGTGGAAAGTAACACATGACGAGATGAATAATCATGATTAGTGCCTGCTAAAGTTATATGCTCCTTATTTGAGCTAGGTTCATCGTCATGAGAATGCAACATTGTATTATGCTTTTTTTTGCAATACTTGCAGTGACTAAGCGGGCAAGTAGCCGCCAAATGACCTGGGCGTAAACAATTCAAACAAAGTTTAAATTCCTTCGCTTTGGATAAGCGTTCAGCTACTGAAAGTGCCTTATATTGATCGCAAGTAAATATGTAGTGACTTTGTTTACACAGGGGACATGAAATATTAAATTTTCCCTTACTTGTTGATGCTGAGAAGCTTTTTGACTTATTTTGCGGTGACTCTGGCTTCGATTTTAAATTCTTAGCTTCCTCAAGCGTTTCCAAAAGGTTGCAGCGGTTAGAAATAAATTTAGTGAACATGTCTAAGGATGGATACTCGGTCAGAGTATTCCTATGTTCTTCCCACTGCCTGCTAGTAACTGAGTCTAACTTTGATGCCATTAAATGTATAACCATTTCACCCCAATGCTGTACGTGCAGCCCTAGCGTTGCCAGTGACCGTAGGTTCTTGCTGGTTACATCAACAATCAGGCGTAAACCCTGACTACTCTCTCTTTGAAGTGGTTCCACACTAAACAAAGCTTGAATGTGATTATTTATTAATAATTGCTTATTATCGTACCTGTCACACAACAATTGCCACGCGTTGTCGTAGTTGTCCCCTCTGAAATCTAAACTTTTAATAACCAGTGCTGCGCTGCCATTAAGAGACGAACGTAGGTAGTGAAATTTATTTATGTTATCTATACTTTTCTCCTCATGAATCAAAGAAATATAAATATCTTTAAACTCTAGCCAATCCTTGTAACCGCCGCTAAAGTGAGGTAAATTTATTTTAGGAAGTCTAACATTATTATGTCTAGTAACCACTGAAAGCTGCTCATTGGAACTTACCTTAGACGCCAGTTGAGCGCGATGCTGTGACAGAAGCGCACGAGCAGATGCTAGCTGCCTGTAGTAGTTGTTCTCGAATTGCTCACGCTCAGAAAATTGCTCGTCGGGCTTGGCTGACAGGTACTCCAATTGACCCTGAAACTGATCATAGGTGGCATATAAGGTAACCATTTTTTCAACTCTTATCTCTAACTCTAAAAGTTGTTCCTCACTAAGCTGTTCGCAAGACTTAGTGGTAGTTATAAAGGTTGTGAATTGAGTAAGCTGCGATTTAACTGAGGCACGCTTTTTTGTAAGCTCTTTCATCTTCATTTCCTCCGCCATGGCTCAATAGCAAGGTAGAAGTAAGCGCTGAATGAAAGGAAGTAGGTAAGAAAATGACGTATTCAAGAAGAAATGCTAAAGCACTGAAATGTATATGTTATTATGCGCCTGTATAACAACAAAGAGCAATCAGCTGATCGATGAAACGTTGCTATTCAAAACTAGTACTAGTAGGTAGTAGTAAAAAATGTTTGAATTCAATATGTCAAACTGTGAAGAAAAAAAAAAAGATGTGGGTACTTATGGCACTATATTAAAAATGCTATTACTAGATTAATAAGCACTTATTACTAATTATTATCGGGCGGGTTTCTACTTTGATGGGACAAATCTACTTGACTGGGTTGTATGTAAGTCGACACGGAACAAAAATTGACAAGGACAATACGAACTAAAAGCTTATGATTGATTCTACTGGATTAAGAAGCCAATAACTAATGTTATGCGATAGGTAGTAATCACTAAAACGAATAGGTTGCTACTGATGTATGATTCACTGGTCTAATGCACTATCTAATACTCTAGTGAAATGAAAGTTAGTAAACGAATAATGTACAAATGTTAGTAAGAATATGGAAAGTTCTCACAAAATCCTTTGACTACGAGTCCAAACTGATCGTCTTTTTCTTGAAATGGATGGCGATGTTCTCGGGCACTGCTTGGGCTGCTACGCTGCGATGACCCAGCTATGATGACCACTGAAGAACTGCTTGCTCCAACAAATACGCCTCTTCACAAAGCGTCGAAGATGATGACCGAAGACTGGAACCAAATTCACACGAAGGGCGAAAAGTCGTCTTGATCTAGAAGTCCTTTCTTCCAACGGCCGTTTTCAAATTTTGAATAAATCGCTTGTCACTCCCAGTAACTGATCACTTACTCGTCGAAGGACCATGAAGAGAAATGGTAGTATCCTACAGGTGGTATGAGGACTAAAACGCGTAACTTCATTAATAGTGGACTGTATTATAAGAATTATAAAAAGGGGTAACAAAACGGTCAACTAGATTTGAACCGGCGAGAAAAAGGAGTTTATATTATTGTGTGTGCTGTCGCTCGGACGTTGATGCAGTGCCGAGCCGTCCGGTGCGCGCCCGCTGCTCGAGGGCCCCTCCGCCACCGCAGCTTCCCCGCAGTCGCCCGGCGCGGCGTTATATTCTCGACAGTGGCTAGTAACCGGGTTAAAAAAAAAAACTTTATTGACACCAAAAACCTTTGTAAACAATACCACAATACATTTCACATAGGTGGGTAACATTAGTTTTTGAAAAAAGGCTGCACAAATAGTGAAAAACCCTGTCTTCTAAACTAGGGGAACCCTGTGACCTAGGAGTCAGTGTTCTACTGTAGCTACGTGTACCAAAGAAATCTTTATTTATGTGTTAAAAAGTATACTTTGTGGTTAATCCAGGTTATAATCTATCTGTGTGCAAAATTTCATCCAAACCCGTTTGGTCGTTTTTGCGTGATTGAGTAACAAACATCCAAACATCTAAACATACAAACTAGTGGCGTAGTAGGATTTCAATTTATAATTCTACCCCATGGAAGTTTAAGTTCGAATAAGAAACGAACTTGAAGTTTTTCACATCCATTGTCTTATTGTAGGTACCTATGTAATTTTTTTAATCACGACACGACACGGTTGGCGTAATGGCTGAGCGATCGACTGCTGCACAGCGTGTCGCGTGTTCGATCCCCGCACGGAACAAATATTTGTATGATCTGCAAGTAATTGTTCCGGGTCTGGGTTTTTGTGTTTGTGAGTTTCTATGTTTGTAAACGCACCCACGATACAGGAAGAAATTCCTAGTGTGGGGCAACGTTTTTAACAAAAGAAAAGAAAGAAAGAAGAATCTGTTTGGTGTCTCCTCAAGTAATTAAATACTGAATTAAGTATTAATTTCAGTGCGCGAAAGAAATGAAATGGTTTCTTTTTTTTATAAATGAAAGTAAAAGTCAGGAATAAAATTATTGCGTCGGAAAAATCTAAATCAATTGCAAAAAATCTAACTTAACTTATAAAATAATCAAGAATAAGAGTGAACAGTTACCTCTAAGTATCTTTCTGCTCTATCATGTAATTAAATGTGCCTAAACGTGACGCGTCCTTGAAACACAATTCACTCAATTCTCGTTAAATTTTCGAATCGTCGCCTTAGAAGTTTAATTTCAAATGCTTTAATAAATGAAGTGTATAAAAACCTAGTACATAAGTAGGCACCTACATTATGAGACCACAGCCTCAGTTTAATAACCTCATTTTTTCAGCTAACTACCCTCACTTTTGCATATCCAAGTACCCACATTTTTGCTCAACAAACGTGTCAGCGGGCTCAGTGGTGGAGGCTTTACGTCCCAGCAAGCTTCCGGATCCGTTTCCTCATTTCCGGTGTTTCCGTGACGGAGCGGATAATTTTCGAACTTAGTTCCAGGGTAGGCAGAGTTGTGTGACGACTTGAAATATTGTACGGTAAATTAGTTTAGTTTATTGAATTGGAGACAGGAAGTAATTTAGGTAGGTACCTACCTATACAGGGTGATTGGAAGATGGGTGCAAAGCTTTAAGGTGAAGATAGTATAGACAATTTAGAACCATTTAAGCCATGGTTAAAAAAAACAAAAAATTGGTAAGACTTCGTCTAAGAAGACGAAGTCTTACCAATTTTTTGTTTTTTTAATAAGTTTTAAAAGACGTATTGTACAATTATTTTATTTTTTCTGAGCTTTAAATGTCTGTAAAAAAAATGTCTAATGACACAGAAGCCTAAAACATGTTTTGCTTGATTGCTTACACATTACTTTAATTAAATAAATAAAAAATGAATTCATTTATAATTCAATTTGGTCATAATTATGCAGTTTACATTAAATTTTGAGAATTTCCGAAAAAAAACTTAAAAATTTGGTTAAAAATATTTGGTAAGACTTCGTCTAAGACAACCATGGCTTAAATGGTTCTAAATTGTCTGTACTATGTTCGCCTTAAAGCTTTGCACCCATCTTCCAATCACCCTGTATATATGTGTCGAGTGATTTTTGGGAACCTATAGTTGATATTGTTTTTCGTAGAATTCTCTGGAACTGAAATAGATACTCCTGACAAAATAATAACAGCTGTACGGGTCGATCTTCCAGGTTAAGCAACGCTTGCCGAGGTCAGTTGGTGGATGGGTGACCATCCTTTACAAACCATGCCTCGGAAAGCACGTTAGGCCGTTGGTCCCAGCTGTCATTCATAAATCTTTGACAGTGGTTATGGGTCGTGAGAATTCCGGGATTCTGACAACCAGTCTTGCCACGGAGTATCCCAGTGTTACCTAGTTACTGGGTTGTGGCGGTCAGATAGGCAGTCGCTTCATGTACAATACTGGTATTCAGCTGCACCCAGTTAGACTGTTGGGAAAAGGCTTGAAGATTGATTTTTATCCCTGGAACATGAAAGTCATTGAAATGTGTAGTTGAAAGTGAATAAACTGTGAAAGCTTAAAACAGTGTTGTGTTTTCATTAAAATTGTGTTTTAAATTCGTTGACAAATGTTTAAATTTTAGCATCCGATACTCATTAATGTAAACGTGAACGTTATTACAAACTATTTTGAATAATTGAACTTATAAAAATAAAATGCTCAGAATGCGACATAAACTAAAGAGTATCCCTCACTCATCAGTTTTGTTTTTATCTATTCACATTACAGGAAAAGGCATAAAAACTCAAGCTAAAAATAAACAGAATAGCTCACTTAAAAAAGTAACCAACGTTTGCTCATAAAATAGGTTATTCTAACACTAGGAGGCAGATAAGACCTGACAGACACTATCGCTCCCAATATACTCGTAAAACATATCCAGGGAAGCGAAACCTTTTTTTTGCACCCTTTTGTTGGAAACCCCTTATCCTGGATCAGCACTAATCCAGATACATAATTTATAAGCTACTGTATCTTCAGATAAAACATTGTTCAGACAAGCAATGGAAAAGGTTTGATTTAATTTTATCCCTTAACTACATATTTATTTTTTGGTATATTTGAACTAGGTGATTTATTTAAATGCACTGAAAAAAATGTGTTTTCTAGCACAATTCCTAAATTGTAAAAAGGTAGAAACTACAAAACACTACCTGCAAGCTACGATTCTTACATACTTCTTTGACCTCGTTTACGTTTCTTTTTCCAATAAATCTACGAATAGATGTAATAAGAACTACTATACGTTTAGTTCAAAACTCGCGATTCCTTTTTTGAAACCCTATTTATTAGAAACGGTATACAGGGTGTCCGGTAATTAATGGATAACCTTGAAATGGTTCATGGGGGACCTAATGGCCATTCAGAAAAACACATTTTTATTTGTATTTAATCTGTAAAAAAAAAACAACCGACTTCCGAAAAAACACTACAAAGTGAAAAATAACTTTAATTTCAGAAGGCGGTGACAAAAAATTAAAATACATAGCTGAAGACACCGACTTCCTAAATTAAAGTTATTTTTCACTTTGTAGTATTTTTTCGGAAGTCGGTTGTTTTTTTTTTTTTAGAAAAAATACTAATAAAAAATGTTTTTTTCTGAATGGCCATTAGTTCTACCATGAACCATTTCAAGGTTATCCATTAATTACCGGACACCCTGTATAAGCTGTATTTATTCCACTTAGATTCGATTTCTCAATCATTAAATAACTTTTACCTGAAAAATAAATGTGACATTTTGACAGATTGTCCACACGAAACTGTCAAATGACAAACTTATTCGACTGAAAAAAAAACTGGTGATCGAAAATCCGGCCTTTAATGTTATGTTTATTTCTGCAAGTAGATCTTTAAAAAAACTTTTAAACGTCAATTTGTTTGTACATATATATTTAAAACAGGATAAGAAAAAATACCGAAGCAAAACTCTTAAAACCTAACCTGTGTACTTCTACAATGACTTCGACAAACCCACTTAGTTAACCTACCTGTACATAATCAGCCTGCCCACTGCTGGGACACAGGCCTCCTATCTGTGAGAGGGACTGGGCCGTAATCCATCACGCGGGCCCAGTGCGGGTTGGTAGATGTCAAATATCTTCGAACTTCCAGTTTTATACATGCCGATTTCCTCACGAGGTTTTCCGTCACCGATTGAGAGTAGTGGTGATGAAATAGTTTACATAAAGTAAACCACCTAGACTATGAACTACAACTCGTTAGTCATGGCTGTTTCCACTGGGTCACCCCTGCTCTAATAACTTATAAGTACTTAAGTATTTAAAATCTTTATAGCTTTGGTTATAATGTTCAGGGGTTTATGGGGGAAGCACGACCCGGAAACAGGAGGCGTACCGATAGATCCCGAAACTGTGAAAGATTAATGTAAGGGATTTAGGAAAGCCAATACAAGGATGGAAGCTTAAGTTTCGGGAATAGTTGATCATCAAAGAGAATGTAAAATGAAAATGTGACGCAAAAAGAGAAGTTATGATTTTAACTGGTATGTACCTACCTTCATAATTATTTGTAATAATTTGACAAATGAGGTATCTTTGGAAGCGTCTTCATTGTACGCTAGTTATAGACTAGGTATATGACGACACATTCAATTCAATATGGCACCCTCTAGAGGATATAAAGTGATGACTAAAAAAAAAATATTTTGGGGATCAAATGAAAGGACTTAATCGGCACATTAAAAAAAATGAGCTAACCTCAACATAATTTAAATGAAAAGTAAGTTTAAAAACGAAAACCCGGCTACTGAAAAATCACACTCTAAAGTATGAAACGAGATGTTTTGCTCAATTACTTAAGTTGTTAAGTAACTTAACATAACATCGCTTTCTATTAAACTTAAATATTCACCGTCCCTCACAACGAGTTAAACACACAAAATACTTCCTTATCCAAAACAGTTAAAATATTTACCCGATCACGCCCTTAACGGGCCAGTCATTATATATGGGGGTCAGTTTAGAACCTTTAGGGGCCGATAGAGCTGTACAGAGCAATTTGGATACAAAGTGACCTTTAACTAAGGTACACAGTATAATTGGCAAGTTTATAGTGGGTGAGACAGTTTGGACAGTTGGGATGGCTGGCTTAATAGAGTTGGGTGATAAGGATTTTATTATTCTGGCGATTATTCCATCAGACTACCTCATTTGTCTAGTAGTCGCAAGCTTATTTATTAATATACTAGCTGTTGCCCGCGGCATTGCTTGCGTGGAGGTTGAAAATTATCCCGCGGTAATTTACTACCGGGATGAAAACTATCCTATGTGTTAATCCAGGTTATAAACTATCTGTGTGCCAAATTTCATCTGAATCCGTTCAACCGTTTTTGCGTGATTGAGCAACAAACATCCAAACATCTTCACAAACTTTCACATTTATAATATTATTATAGTACGACAATAGCAGCGTCTGAAATTCTGACTCCAAAAAAGGAGGTTATAAGTTCGCCTATATTAAATGTATTTTTATTAATGTTATGTTCCTCGATATTTTCGGCAGTTGTGGACCGATTTTGAAAATTATTTTTTCACTATCTTTTGCTTGCGACTCCGCCCGTGTGGCTGTTGGTTATCGCGTAAAACGTAACCTTTATCCCTTTTCATATCCCTAGCTACTTATATCTCTGCCAAATTTCATGACGATCGGTGCAGCGGTTTAAGCGTGAAAGCGTAACAGACAGACAGAGAGTTAGAGATATTACTGTGATAATTAATAGGAAAACTTGGCTATCTTCTCCTTTTGTATATAATTTAGTTAAAAGTCACATCTATTCTTCCGTCGACAAATCGGTGCTCGTGCTAAGCCTGCTGGGAATCGAAACCAGGACCGCATGCTCAGCAGTAGCGCTTCCGACCACAAGACCAACGAGGTAGTCAAGTCAGTTGTTCTAGTTTCTACAACAAGAACTACCTAGATAGTTTTGCCACAACTTCACGGCCAAAGTTCCCAACTTTATCTAAACTATTACCTACGAGTAGATACATTAACTTAGCTTGCTACTTTTCTTAGTAAGTATTAGTTAGTGCAGTATGCTCTAAGCATGCTTTGTACCGCTTGTATAATTCCCTAGTTTGCTGACACATACTCATTTTCATCATAATCGTCATCATTCCAGCCGAAAGACGTCCACATAGGCCACACCCAAGCTCCACCTCTTCGTCCGGTACTGTGTTTCCCGTAACCAGCGGATTCCTGGGGACTTCACAAGGTGAATTCAATTTACAACTTAATAAAAACATAATGAAGTGGAAACCATGACCAAAGAAAATAATTTTTATTTTTCGTTCTACGACTCAAACCACGTTCGCGTGGACGTAAAAATATCGCGGCGATATTTTATCGCGGCGATATTTTATCGCGGTCTGGATTTTCAACTCTCGGTGTTGGACCGAGCATTGAGAATGAAACAGTACTGGGATTTCTTTCATCAGTTGCACTTGCCCAAACATACATAAACTAATTTAATAGCACCATTTGTCTCTAAATTACTCTTAAACACAATAAAATTCCTACTTTTTACACGCTTTATATTAGCTTCACTTGTAACTAACTATGTATGTAAGAAAATCTTGGAATCTTAATTTGACCCACTTCGCGGTCTTCAATTAGGATGAAATTTTGCACACGCTCTGAGTTCTGATGACATTATACATGACTAGCTCAGAAACGTCATTACAAATCCAATATGGCGGCCTCCCCAAGATGGAGGACTGGCTGTTTGAAATCCACCCCCATGATATGGGTATCAAATGAAAGGGTTTGCTATCAGGAATATGAAAAAAAATATATTTAAAAAATGAAAAAAAAGAAAAAAAAAAACACGTTTTTGTAGTTAGCAGAACTAAAAAATAGAAAATAAATAATAGTTTAAAAAAAACACGCTTTAAAAACCAAACTAAAAAAGGAGAAAAATATTTAATTCAATTAAAAAGCGTGGGGTGCTTTTTGAGGTATTTTTATAATCACTTAATGTCAAGCACCCCACGCTTTTTAATTGAATTAAATTATTTTCTCCTTTTTAGTTTGGTTTATAAAGCGTGTTTTTTTAAACTATTATTTATTTGGCAATTTAATTGTCTATCAGTAACCGCTGTTCGTAGTGGTTCCCAAAGTTTGGTTCCCAGCCACTAGAAGTTTTGTTAGCACTCCTCGACAAACTCCATAAATCTCTTGGAACTGTTAAGAGCTAATTTAACTAAACGCCTCAAACTTTTCTTCGACTGAGATGATAAAAACTTTTGAAGAGTCAATTTGAGTCTTTAAGCCGCAAAAACTTTGTAGGAGTACGCATAGCCAGTCTATTCTGACCGCTGTTAATATATATTATATTTTAACAAAAACAGATCGGCAGTAATCTGTCTTTCGCTTGTAAGTTTAATATTAGCGAAAACTTATTACTACTTTCAATTAATCTACCTAGTTTTTTCCAACTATATTGGGGTCGGCTTCCAGGATAACCAGATGTAGTGGAATACCAGTATGTTACATGAAGCGACTGCCTATCTGACCTCCACAGCCCAGTCACTGGGTTATAAGATACCCTTTGGTAAGCCTGTCTAAAACCTACTGCTACCGCTTCCTTATAAATTTCACCCAGTTTTTTATTATTTTTGTTCCATAAAGAACATTCCTTCAAAACGTGACAGACAAAGTTGTTGACCGGCAAAAATAGGAACGATATAACCCGTTATCTCACCACACAACCAGCCTAGCAGTACCATTCTATGTGCATCATTACCTCTTCAACTTACCACGACCCCAGAAGTCATAAAACTTTGAGAAACAAGGTCTATCATATGAATTTACGACGTCCTTGAGGACCGGGGGGTGCCATTGCCAGTAATTCATTGTCGATGTCCGGGGACATCACAGCTTCGTGCCAATAGCCTTTATATTGATCTCTAACGATGGAACTAGCCTAACTAGTAGGTGTATAGACAACTACGATGACTATGTATATGTAGTTACTGCATTTTGTCCGAGTTTGAAAAGAAAAAGCGTATTTTTCGGTCAGTCATAATTTTCTGGCATATAATATAGCCGGTACTGTAAGGGCTTGTGACTAAGTAATGACAGTCGCACGGGTCGATCGGTCAGGTGAAGCTACGCTTGCCGCGGTTGATCCGTGGATAGGTCACCATCTTTACATACCAAGAGCCTTTCGTACCTCGGAAAGCACGTCAAGCCGTTTATCCTGGCTGTCATTTGTAGAGAGTCGTTACGGGTCGTCAGAAGCATGAGTGTTTTGAAACCAGTCTTACCAATGGGTGTCGCGTCAGTAACTGGGTTGGGGAGGTCAGATAGGCAGTCGCTCCATTTAAAATACTGATATACGGTTGCATCCGGTTACACTGGGACTGGACTGACCATAACCTGTCCTGTAATCATAAAGCCTGATTTTTCTGGAACCGAAGTAGAAGTAAAGTTTGCACTTAAGGGCCATAGTATCCTCATCTCCCGTTTGTATGCTAAAGCACGACTGCCGCCCGCGCCCGCGCAGGGCCCCTCTGAGCCTTTATCTCAAAATGGGGATATTCCTTTGATTAATTTACAATTGTGCTTCGGCGATTCTGTGGTACCTCTAACTATCTATTTTTCAGTGTATTTTTTTTTTCCAAATAACGAAGCCGTTTAGTAGGAGTATGGAATAGAAGCCAAAATATTGCGTGTTGGAAAATATTTTTTACAGCAAAAGTATTAACCATACAAAAAAAGTACTTCGGGCAAAATGATCTATATGAATCTATAGCAAAATCATATATTTTTCAAATCTTCAAGACAAGCCGTTAATGAGCAGTAGGGTTCATAAAGTGACCGTGTTACGCTACCAAAAGGGACGTAGGCCCTTAAGAGCGTTCATTCCACGCGGCCTGGAACGGCGCATGTATAGCGGTTTTTCGCGATTATTTAGTTAAATACAAACAAGAGCAAAAATTTTTTTCAGCCAAGCACTAGATCGTTGGTATTTTCAAATTTTTATGCTATTTTATTTACAATTATTTTGGTATTAACTTATTAAAATCGACATCCCGTCAATTATCTTCTATTTGCATTAATTAGTACGATTAAATGTTTTTATTAAAAAAATATTATAAATACCAACGATCAAGAGCTTGGCTGAAAAAAAAAATAGTACTTTTGTTAGTATTGAATGAAATAATCACGAAAAACGACTATACCTAAATGCGTTGTTGCCAGCCCGCGTGGAATGAATGCTCTTAAGGTAAATAGGTGTTTTAATCGATTTGAAACAAAAAAATTGTGCAACGAAATACCTACCTATAATATATTTTAAGTTTTATTCTAAATTTAAAGAAGCTTACCAGTTTGAATGTGATTTAAATTATTTAATGGCCAGCCTATACAACGTTAGGTTGTCTTCAGCAGACAACCTATACAGCCTATCTAAACAATATTTTGTCCAAAAATTTAATTAAAATAAATTAGAAAAATATCCATATACCTATACTCCATTTGAAATAAGATTAGACATTTAACTAAACCTTTTTTACAACCAGATCAACCAATTTAGACTTCTATTGTGTTAGTGGCATAACAAATGGCAGCTGCAGTAAACAGTTGGTATTGTAACTACTGTTTTGCTTTTAACGCCATCCTTATGCCTACGGTATAGAAGTCAGAATTGGTTGAACTGACTGTAAAAAAAGTTTGTTTAAATGTCTAATCTTATTTAAAATGGAGTATAGCTATAATAATTATGTACGTCATTTTACCTCAATCCCGTTCCGCGTTCCAACACATGCCAATCAAATACATAATCCGCAGAATCTAATCTAACCTGTTGTTGAACAATTGGAACAGGCCATTCGTGAATACGGGATGTTCGCAATCAGCAGGGGAATGCAAAAACATGTCAATTCAAACGAAACACGAGATACAAAAGGGTTGAGGGTACTCTACATACTTCCTGCGTAATTGGGACCAGCTTTCTAGAACCGGTCTCATGAATAACAGACCAGCACCCTAATTGCGTAACTCACGATTAATCATAATTTGTTTCGTTTTGAAACAGATGGCTAAACCATTGCTTCATATGTTCGAAAAATGTGTCTGCTCAGCAACGTAAATAACGCAATGAATATTGTTGAACTGTCAAAATGAAACCGATTATGATTAATCGCGTAGTACGCAATAAGGGTGCTGTGTGCCCTTGAAATATGACAATGACAAAACAATACGTGAACAGGTAGAGCTTCTATGCTGTTAGCATCTTTAGAAAACGTATTACCTAATTTAACTTAACAAACAGAAAACATAATATCACGCCTGTAATCCCTGGAAGATAAGGCAGAGACGTACCTTTAGCACAATATAGACCATGAATAAGATATTTTAAAATAATGTTGGTACTTAAATACAAGAAGTACCGGATGTATTACTTCGAAAGAGGTGACATATAAACACATAACTTAGTTTAGTCTATATAATATTACAGTAGAGTTAAGTAAAATACACTACGCATTTTATAAGTTAACAAGCTGTATGCCCAATGAGATATTATAATGGCAAAAACGACGTAATTCTATACAAATGTTCATCTTCTTTTTAACTCCGCATAAGACACACAAGATCTTGTTTTCTTTTTTAAATAGAAATAATTTATTTGCCAAAAATTTAGGTATACTTATAGGTTATTTTGATGAGAGTCCTGATACATTTTGCCTTACGGCATGCAAAATTATATAATATCATACATTTGCTAGACAAAAAACACAACAAGGAAAAAACAAAAAGCAATATATTCACTAAGCAACGTTACTATCATTATTAAAAATACTCATATTATTCAAAAACATTCGGAATTAGGCACAAATGTCAACAAATTAAATAAAAAAAATATATTACAATTTACAATAACTGCAATTCTTGTAGTGATTTTGGCTGTGCGTTGTCTGTCGGTAAATTAATGAATTTGAGTTTTTTATTCATTCACACATAGTTAGACATTCAACGTGTTAATAAAATATTGAGAGCGCGTTATGAGAACATTCTCCACTGTCTTATCAGTCTCAGTGTTCAAATTCCGTCCAATTTCCAAAGCCTCACTAAAACGTTAGTACCTGTGTGCAATCATTGCGGTGTGCACAATAGTTTCCGGACACATATCCGGACAGGGCCGAACGCTGCCGGAATTCGGCACCCCTAGGATTGCACCTCTCTAATATCAAGTTAATGACGACAGAATTTTGAAGTGAATGGTAGTTTGGTGATACTGGAGTTGATAGACTGTTATTAATGAATGCAATCCTGAATTAATGTTGTCGGTCCTCTGTGATAATAATGGAATTTGTGTGAGGGTGTGTGTGTGCATAGATACAGATGAAGTCAAAATCTGTTTTACAGACGCCAGCAGGTGAAGCTATCCCAAACTATCAAATTTTCCCAATTGATCATGAACCTTAGCATATTGTAATAAAGTTGAAAGTCTATCAAAGAAATTTGACACATTTGGGGTAGCTTCATGTGCTGTCGTCTGTACTTCAAAATTTTTCACAAGATTTATACTCAGAATGTATAGAAAATCTTCACTTTTCGTATCGTGACTATGATTAAAGTGGCTGAATAAGCTAATAAGCGTGCCTGTGACAACGTCACACTAAATTAAAAATACAAGTGAATGAACAAAAAAAACCAATATTATTTTAATAAAACAAAACATCACGCCAGTATTTCCCGACAGGTGAGTTAGCGGTGTAGTACTTGTAGTACACCCACAATTCGCCAGTTATGTTTAAGTACCACGTAATGGGGGGTGAGCCTAATGCTATCAACTGGATGCGAATCCAGACTCCGGGTTGCTACTGGTGGAAAAACCCAATAACACTTTACCCGACCCGGGAATCGAACCCAAGAACCTGATGCTCAGCAGTAAGCCGTGTGACCATTAGACCAACGAGGATTATTTATAAATGACTAAGAAATACGCCTCACTAGTCGCCATAAAAAGACAATAAAACATTACATTTTCCCAGTTCCATATTTAAAATTATCAGCACGATAAGAAAATAGAACTCACAAGTAAAGTGAAACCCTATATTTCCACCAATAGAATTACTTCATTTCATTTCAACATAAAACCTTATTTCTCCAATTTTTTGTTTATCCGTCAATGAAATATGAAGGGAGGTATCCGCATCCGCTAAGGGTCGATACCGATGTTGTAATATTTTACACCCAGTATGTATTTCGACAGGTATTTATCACTCATGTTTGATCCCTTGTGGTGTGGGCAGGGATGAGCTTATTTTTGTACTAAGCCCACGTGGAGGTAGAAAATTATCCCACCGGAACGGACTATCGGGATAAAAAATAACCTATGTATTATACCAGGTTACATACTATCTGTGTGCCAAATTTCATTCAAATCCGTACTTCTGTTTTTGCGTGATTGAGTAACAAACATCCAAGGGTCAAGCCAGTGGCCAGTGGTTAAGCGATTGACTGCTGCGCTGCGTGTCGCGGGTTCGATTTTGTGTATGTGAGTTTAAATGTTTGTAAATGCACCCACAATACAGGAGAAATTCCTAGTATGGGGCAAAGTTTTTTATAAAAAAAAAAACATCTAAATATCCAAATATCTAAACATACAAACTTTCACATTTATAATATTATATAGCAGGATTCTTTAAACCGATAATTGTGAAGATGTTTTTGTAAGTTTAGGGAAAATATGCCAAGTTGGATGTCGGCAGCAAGATAATGGTGTGATAAATGCTTTTGTAAAGGGAAATGCGTAATGCGGCTAATTCGTATGGAGTTCATGTTACTAGTTTCAAGCTCCCGCAGACTGGCTATCGCGACGCTGCTGGTAGCACAAATTCCACGAAGTTTTCATAGAAATTGTTCTACTGATTGTTGCTTCACCACGCAAAAATCTCAACGGATTTGGCACACAGATGTATTTTATAACCTGGGTTAACATTGACACTTAGGATACTTTTTATCCCGGTAGTATGTCCCCGTGGGATAATTAGCCTTCAGATATAATTAGACTTTGACGCGGGTGAAGCCGCTGGCAAATATATGAGCTTATTTTTCGCGGTTTCTACTGACGTAACCGTAAAGGCTGACAATAGAGTAATACACCCATTTTTTTAAAGTTTACTAAATAGATTCTAAATTGCTAATAAACCAAAAAAAAACAACATTTTTATTTAATCGATTAGTGCCGTAAAAATGCATTAAAATTTTACATTTTCATATTTTGCGCGTAATCTGACGAAAACGCTGGACGCAGAAGACGCCATATTGGTCTGTGGGTATGACGACAGTTCGTTAAGTAAACAAATGCGTTGATATTTTGTATGATAATTGTTTATAATTTAAAAAATGACTTATTATTCTACTTATCGTAGGTTTGCTGTTCCTGAATGTAAGATATTATTTCAATAAAAATTACTTTGATTAGGTACGAAAATAATAAAAGTACAAAGTTGTTCTATTGACACGTATGACATAATAACATGGCGCCTACTATTTCATGGTGTTCAAAAACAGATTAAAAAACTGAAATCTTTGAATTGAATTTTCATTCCATGAACTAAATCCAACATTTTCCAACTGCTTTTTGCCTAAGCTATCTCAATAATATATTTTGAGATTTTTTCTCATATGGAGTAAAATACCCTATTCAATAAAATCTAAACTTCAACTGTAAATCCACTTGAAAACAACTGTACCTAACTGAAAACTGAACTCCATCATAAAACAAGCTCTCACTTTAAACAAACAGATTAATCTCACATAAGCATTTTCCCGTACAATGGCTGAACCAACTTCGTAGATAACTTCAAGCAAATAAAGAACTTCTGTTTACTGATATAAAGTTTACATTAGATTGAAAAGTTTCAGCATACTTTGCGAAATCAGGTAGCAGTGAAATAAAGGACGTGTGTGTGTTTGAGTTGAATATTTACTGAGTTGATTGAGAAGTGAGGATAAGTTGACACTGGCATGTTTGATGAAGTTAATTAGTCTCCGAAAGCGTTAAATACAAAGGAAGAATACTGATGTTAATTATCTGGTTGCTTAAATACGGTATAAGAAATTTATTTTTTCTCAAAAAGAATACAATATTCACTTCTATGAGGAAAAACATAAAGATTGAGTTATGCGACGGTTTCGCTGGGTTAGTCTAGAATTAAGTTATAAAATAACAGTGTTAACATCAAATAAACACTATTTAAGACATGATGTTTTAATAGCCTTTTAAAAGTTGGAAGCAGTTTGGATTCTTTAAGGTGAACCTAGTCCACATTTTTTGTATACAAACTTCGGGAGTGTTTTACTCCACTGTCTGCCATGGCACATCCAAAGTAAAATATGATATCGCTTTGTCTTATTATTAATATTGTCTGTACGGAATCAGAATACTAAAATAAAAAGCCATTTAAAAGTTAGAAGCCAACAAAGATTCATTTGTCTCGCTAATTTTACTGAACTTTGGGCGCGTTCAAGTAATAAAAGAAGTATAAAATCTGTAAAACCAAGTCAGTACCGACAAAGTTAAATTATCGATAAGTTCAATAAACTTTATTGATCATTGATTTATGCATTGGCTTTTTCATAAAACCCGATCTTCCAAAGGACTTTTCTTGATTTTTTCGCGATTTTTTTACAATAAATGATCCTGCATCTCACTCAATAACGTTGTGCGTGTAGACTAGCGTCTAACTGCTCATCACTGATACTATCTCTGTCGGACACGAAGCCTGGTGAGACAGCGTGATTTTTAGCCAGGCCCACCAGTGAGTTCGAGCCCGCGACTAGTTTCCCCTTAATGATTTTAGGTATCAAGTCTAACTTTAGAAATCTATGTAGAATCCTGCCTTGATATTAGCTCGTTGTTAACTCTTAAAATTGGGTTTCTGTAAAGTATAACTAAAGATCTGTATTCACAAGAAGCTTTTTTGCTATATCTTGGAACAATAATTGACTCATCAGTGGATGCTTTTACGGTTCCGTACCTAAATGGTGCTAATGGAACCCTATTACTAAGGCTCCGCAAACCGTCCGTCTGTCACAGAACATGGCTGTATCTTTTAAACCGTAATAGGCAGACATTTGAAATTTTCAAAGAGTGAGAACTACTTTTATATTATTTATAAAAATAAAATGAAATTAAAAAAAGATTTTTTTTTACAAGAAACGTGTTTTTTTGGCTCTTCTTTTAACTAAAGTCCTATTAAAAAACAAAAATAGTGTTAAATATTGTACTGTGGTACGTAACTCTCCGTGTGCGAGCACGACTTGCACTTAGCCACTTTTTTAGATTTTAGGAAACACGATTATGACAAAAGAAAAGCCTGGATTTTCTTGTCATTAAGGCACAGTTATTTTTATTTATTTTCCAAACCCAAAAGTACTTTTCACCTACCAAGCAAGAACTCACATAAACTAACTGGTCTGACAGCGCCATATTGTAGGAAGAAAATATAAAATTACAAATGGCGTCAATTCGAATAAAATTCGTTTCTGAATCTCCTATCGGAGTTCTATCGAGTACGTAATAAGATGAGTGTATAAAGCCACCATGCACACTTACACCTGTAGATACAGATAAACGAATCCTGTCGACAATGGAAACTCCTTTGTGGCTTCCGTACACCTGCCGCTCACTATTTCTTACACAAAGCGAATACTTCGAACGGTAAAAGAGATTTTCTTGTTATAAAACCTTCTTTAACACTCGGTTTCTGAGTTCAGAATTTGAAGTTGCGAAAGTTGTGTACTTCAAATGGAACTCTATTTTAGCACTACTTAAGTCTTAAGGTCCTTCAATTTAGCCCGCAAACTTCCAAATTTCTTAAATTTTTGCAAATATTTTTTTGCAATTCGCTAGGTAAGCAATTAAACCTACTGTTCTATTTTTTGTTTAAATCTAGAATACTCGTATGAGTCTCTTTTTTTTTGGTTAGGCCATTTTCCAGATCTAAATTTGTAAACTTAATCTTGAAGTACTTTTTGAAGTCTTTTCAGTAACCGTTTCTTTTCAGTGTTCAGCAGATGTTAAGGAATAATTATGAAACCACTAGCTATTGTCGGTGACTTCATCTGTGTGACAACAAAAATATCATCATTCTCTTGCCCTTTCTTTTGTATGGGAAATCATTACTTCTCCTGCTCTGGGCGGGCGTGTCAGACTTTTACTGACTAAAACCCACCCGTGTTCTTTCAGTTGCCGGTGCTAGGGCTACGGTAACTCTTTCGAACAAATTCGCGACCCTGCCAGGCATCGGCCCTGGCGGGCTCCTTCAATTTAGCTGACATCTCTTTGAGGTGCGCGTAGAACACAACGCGCCATCGACCCGGGTCTGGTACTTACCGCACGGCGAGCTACCCACCATTCGCCGTCCGCAAGCCCGCGGCTACGGTGGCCGGGAGTGCGCTATGGACTGACGACGCCCAGGGCGTCTCCTGCGACGGCTAAGGGCGTGAGAGCGCAATCCTTGCCTCTTCCTCACGCTCTCCACCTCCCCCTTCGCGACCATTACTGCTTCGCAGAAGGAGGTATCGGTTTCCCATGCACTCTCGCTCCGTACCATGGCCGGACGCGAGAGATCGCTGCTGCCGATCGCCTCCACCGTGTCCTCCAGGCGATCCACACAATGGTGACACCCGGGCGTTTCCTCCCGTCTTATCTGGAACAGGACCCTCCCGAAGCAGCCGTGTCCGGTGACCTGCGTAAGACGGAAGGTGAGTAAGCCGTGTCGCCTTTCCAGCCACTCCTCAAAGAGGGGACTTACCGCAGCAATTGCAGCGTGCCCAGCACTGGGTTGCGACAATCGCACTCTCCTGAGATCCCGCCGGAGCTCTGTCCGCTGTACCGTGATTTCTCGCGCTACTCCCACATGTGCGCGAAATACCAGATTTATAGACAGCATCATCATTGCTTTGCTCTTATTTCAATTTATTTGGGGTTGGCGCAACATGTATTTTAAATATTCCATAGTTCTCTATTACTCGTCATCTCGTTAGTCACTCCCTTTCTAGCCATATCATCTCTCACACAGTCCATCCATCGTTTCTTTGGTCTTTCCCTACTTTCTAATACAAATATCTAAGGAAAGAAAAGTAACCTATTTCTTTCTCCAGCGCTCAGACTGCCTTTCTTTCAAACCTTATCTTCCTTTCTGGATTTGAGGCCTGAATAAGTCTGACAGACAGAGTTACTTTCGCATTCCTTTTGTCTCCCTTTTTCAAAATACTCGTAGAAGTGATGTAAATAATTTTGTGGGTGTCCATGAAATAGGTCTATGTTCACCAGTTGACGTCGTCGTTTCAATGTTGATAGGGCCAAAAAGGAAGACGATTTTTTAAGTTATCGCGCTGGTCTTCCTAGCTGGTGGTCGGCTACTTAACTAGGCTATCCTGTGAACGCCCTAATAACTTGGCTTATTTTAAGACCTCCAGGCATGGCAAATGCATATGTAAGCGGGCATGCCCTTTATGCCTGGAGGCTTTTATTTAGATTGTAAGTTCTGTGTATGTTTTTTTTTTATTAATATTTTTAGTTTTCAATTTTTGATGGTATATTGGCGTGTGCTAGCTGACATATGGCAAATTTAATGTTTTTTTTTTTTTGTGTTTCGTAATTTTAATTACCTATTATTGTATGGAATCATGAAAGTTCTTCTAACTTAACAGAAAACTGTGCTGCTGGGGAGTTTGTTCCGCTACTTCTTCTTCCTAGCTAAAGCACTGAAGGAAGTGGTGAAGGGCGGGCGTTTTGGGGGGACTGTCTTATGTAATTTTATTTTGACGTTCAAAAAGTGCAGACTCTCAGCCTAGTTTGAATAAATGACCTTTGATTTTGATTTTTTTTTTATTTTGGCATAAATACTAAACTAAGCGACTACAAACTGACGGCACCTGGGCACACTTTGGGGTTCGGACCTCGCTTCGGGCGTCGCTCAGGCAGGACAGTAGTGGTAACTTGATCGGATCATAATGGAAGACTATATCCTACCCTTCCTTCTTTTATACTCTCTTCGTAGCTGAACTGTTTTACATAAATACATTGAGCTGGAATCTCAATTCTGCAACCAAACTTTACCGCAACGCCGGAATATGTAAATGAAGCAACATTTAGGATAAGCGCTGCTCTTCCTGAATTTCATTTCTCGATATCTATTCGCTACGTTTCGGAATGTGAAAATTAAGTTTAAAGTTATATTTTTAAGTCGAAGGCCACACGTAGCCTGAATGAATATCATTGTAAGTTATGCAGACAACATCTAAGGAACGGATTTACAGACTGGAAACGATGTTATGCCTAGGAAAATTTTAGAACATTTTTAATTGACACTAGTGGCAACTTTTAACGACGACTCTTCTCAAATAACTCGCAAATTTTACCAGGCAGTATGATTTATGGTTCAGCACCATTGCGTACCACACGATCAGTCATCTGTTTCATTTTGACAGTTCAACAATATTCATTGCGTTGTTTACGTTGTTGAGCAGACACATTCTTCGAACATATAAAGCAATGTATTAGCAATCTGTTTCAAAATTATTCAGATTATGATTGATCGTGCGCTAAGCAATTAGGGTGCAGATCAGTCAAATTGTAGACTAAATTCTTGATCAAAGCACTCTGAAATGATGCAGCAATTCACGTATTGATAATAATCTAGATATTTTGATTTCGAAACGTCATTTTAATTATTAAATCTCAGATGCTTCGGACGGAAATTCGAGTTTCAAAGTCGGGTTTGCTGATCTATTAAATACATCTGGGAGGAAGGAAGTAGCCATCTGCCTTGTCTTTTCGGAGAAAGCCAATCTGTGAAATGAAAGCCGCAGTGGTTATTGTCTATTTCTGCTAACATTTTGTAGGTTAACATCAACGCTGAGGGTTATTTTGAGAGATTGTTAGCTGTAGTAAATACTTAATTGCCTAGTACCTAGAAAATTATGTTTACTAAAACTACCTACCTATATAAACATTAGGCAACATGGAGCAACTTAAAAAACTAGGCAATGCGCCTCCCCTCTGCCTCCGCCGCCGGCCGGTTTCTCTCGCAAAAACGAGACGTAGTTATACGTACAAACGAGGTAGAAAGAAAATTGACTAAAAATTTCCTAACTGATTGGATATTTGGCAACTCATGAACTATGGTGCAATCAGAAGCAATATTGCCGAAACACATCGGCAATTTATTGTTGTTGCTCCAGATTGCTCCACTTAATTGATCCAGATTGATCCATTAGTGTTGCCGAGCAATAATTGCTCAAAAAATTGCGCGTGTAAGAGAACCTTAACGTAACTGGTGAAATGTGGGTGTAGGTACTGTAAAGGTTGGTTGTTTACCGAAGGCAATCTTATCGTTGAACCAGCAGGCAACGAAATGGCTTTGTCATATTCGAACCATCAAGGAGATCTAGAACAATCCTTCAAATATTTTAGGTTAAGTATAAACGAGATAATTTATAATTACACGCATACAAGCGGTTCATTATTAGACCTCGGTACCCGGACCGTCTGTCTAGCCTTTCAGGGAATACAGGCGTAATGTTATGATATGTGTGTAGACATTACCTATTCATTTGATAGGTACTATGACCAAATTTGACATCTAGCATCACGAGTGCTAGTTTTTGTGCCCAACATAACAAAACATTTAAACGGTTAAATGTGCCAAACCAAAAACACACAAACATACCTAAATGGTAAACTGTGCTCCTATATGAATAGTACCTACATCGTCGCATTACCCACCCTTTATACAGCTCAGCTTCCCAAACTCAGTACCACTTACTCTGGGCGACTATCTCCGGATCAATATTAAACTTCAAAGGATTTCAATTTGCTTCCCGAGAGCGTATCGTAGCAGCGATATTTAAAATCGAGTTACACTACCGAAAGTTGTCAAAGGCAAAACAGCCAGATGGTAAGTTGCCGAAGTTGTAAGGTACACGTAATGATGCGGACATTGCCGCCAAATAAATTGTTTTTGTACCATATTTAACTTAGATCTAGCTTGAGAGATCCGTGGCCCAGTAATAATAGCCCCGATTTACAAGTTGTACGTCGTGGGTCAAACCCAGTCGGGCACGCCACGATTACGGCGGTAAGTCCCCTCTTTGAGGAGTGGATTGAGAGGCGCAACGGCGTCCTAATCTTCTGCCTGACGCAGGTCCTCACTGGATACGGTTGTTTCGGGAGGTTCCTGTTTCGTATAAGGCGGGAGGAAACGCCCGGGTATTTCCACTGCGTAGATCGCCCGGGGGACACGGTGGAGCATACGGTGGAGGTTTGCCCGGCTTGGGTGGAGCACCGCCGTGTCCTCGTGGAGGCGATCGGCGGCGACGATCTCACGCGTCCGGCCCTGGTCCAAGACATGGCACGGAGCGAGAGTGCATGGGTAGGCGTCACCTCCTTCTGCGAAGCAGTAATGCTCGCGAAGAGGGAGGCGGCGCACGTGAGGGAGAGGCAGTATATGCGCCCTCACGGCCCTAGTCGCCGCAGGAAACGCTCTGAGCGTCGAGAATCCCAGGCTGATTCCCAGCCACCGTAGGCGCGGGCGGATGGCGAGTAATGGGTAGCTCGCGCGCCTCAATCAAAGAGATGTCAGCATCTACTGATGGGGTCCGCAAGGGCCGATGCCTGCCAGGGGTGTGGGTTGTTCGAAAGGTATCTACCGTGGCCCCTGGCACACAGGCAACTGAAAGAACACAGGTGGGTTTTAGTCAGTAAAAGTCTGACACGCCCTCCTGCTGCACCCAGAGCGGGAGAAGTTATTTGATGATTTCCTACGCTCAAAAAAAAAACTAGTCAGGCGGGTAACTTTGTGTAATTCATTTCATCACCGCTGCTTTCAAAACGGTGAAGGAAAACATCGTGCGGAAACCGGCATGTCCTAGAAGTAGAACTTCGAAGTCATGTGACATCTACCAAACCGCACTGAGCTAGCGTGGTGGATTACGGCTCACTCACATTCACACTCACGCACTCCATTTCATTACAAAGTACGCTTCATAACTTTTAAAATTATATTCTTCATCACATTGTCACTTGGAACAGCATCAAATAAAGAAACAATTGAAGATCCTATTTTAAACGAAACTGTCTCAAGATAAAGCTTCAGACATACAGACGAGTAATTTCATATACCAGTATATTTCTTGTACACTGAATCTCAGGGGTGTCGTAAAGAGTACGTGTGTTTATCATTGTATAATATATTCGCTAATGTTCTGCTCGAGGGCTGCGGAATAGGGCTGTCAACACGATGTTAAAGAAGATATTAATTTTATCTATTTAAATGTTCTATTGTTTTGGTTTGGCTTTTGTGAATAGAAGTTTATTTAATAAAAGGATTTAAAAGACGATGGGGACATCGAAAGGGAGAGGAGAGCGATGGCGGTCCGCTGTAACATGTTGGCACGCAGATTTGCAAGGTGTAGTTTAGAGGTAAAGGTTACACTTTTTAAAGCATTCTGCCAAACTCTTTACACCTGCAATCTGTGGGTCGACTACACGCAGCGGGCCATCAACGCTCTCCGAATACAATATAATAACGCGTTCAGGGTGCAGCTGGTGGGGCTCCCACGCTACTGTAGTGCGTCTGCGATGTTTGCGCACGCGCACACAGACGGCTTTCACACTGTGCTGCGGCGCCGTATCGCGTCGCTGATGTTCCGCACGCGTGGGAGCGCCAACGCCATCCTGAACGTGCTCAGCCACAAGCTGGACAGCCCCCTTCTGGGGCACTGGGTTCAAGCACAAGTGCGCGTGCCCGGGGCCCCAGAGGGCGGCAAATACTTAAATTAATAGCAAAATTTTAAATACTAACATAGTTTTAAGTCGTTCTACTAACAATATGTATGGGTCAAATATGCCTGAAATAAAAAGATTTTATTTTATTTATTTAATAATCTTAAGAATTATGGTTTTGACCTTAAAAATGGTGGCTTTGGCCTTAAAAGCGTACCGACGGATTTACAAAATAATTGCGTTCGTTTGATCCATTGCTGCATCGTTGTTACTTACCCTTGCTACATCGTTGCTACCTTTAGTTATGCAATTAATATGTAAAATATTTATGGATTCACTCTATAAATCGTACACTTTAGAAACATTATTAGGTACTTGTAGCAATGCCAAGAAATCTCTAAAAAACAAAATAAACCCTTAATACGGCGTAAATACTTTCCGTAAGATCTTCAGTTTTTTAGTAATAAAAATAAATAATAGTTTAAAAAACTAAAAAACACGCTTTAAAAACCTACTACCTACTAAAAAAGGAGAAAATAATTTGATTGAATTAAAAAGCGTGGGGTGCTTTTTGAGGTATTTTTATAATCACTTAATGTCAAGCACCCCACGCTTTTTAATTGAATTAAATTATTTTCTCCTTTTTTAGTTTGGTTTTTAAAGCGTGTTTTTTTTTAACTATTATTTATTTTCTATTTTTTAGTTCTGCTTTTTTTCATTTTTCTCATTTTCTTCATTTTTTTTTTATTATTGAATTGGCATCGGTCCTCGATAAGTTTACAAAGTTTCAATGAAATCTGACCGTTTAAAGTGGGTCAAAATCGCGCTCTAAGGAGTCGGTTACATACAAACATACAAACAAACATACAAGTGAAGCTAGTATAAAGCGTGTAAAAAAGGTACTGTTTTCTGTAATGTAACTATATATTTTACATTTTCAAAATGGGCATTTGTTTTAATGATACGAAGGAAATACCGAGACCACCAGAGCCGCCACGCTTTAATTAGCGTCAGAAATGAGGTGCAACCTTAAGAATGGTGGCTTTGACCTTACAAATAGTTAATTTGACCTGACAAATGATGGTTTTTACCGTAAGAATGTTGAAAAAAACTTCTTCGAACAATCCTTTTCAAAGCCAGTAAAAATTATGTGCCTAAGCTATCTATCGGTAAAGAATCTCATTTATATACATGAAACTCTCGCTTCCCAATTCGTATAGACTTGTTGCCTTATTAATCCATCAATCATATCATCAATATCGCTTCAGCGAGTGATTACACGAAAGGAACGAAAGGGGGCGAGCCGATAAGGGTCGTCATTTGTCAGGGGGCACAAATTACGGGCTCGGCGTGATTCATCGTGCGCCGATCATTCATAAAGAGTGATATCACGAAGGGAGGAAGGTAACTGATACCTATTAATCTGAAAAGGTTTTTTTAAGAATGATATTTTTAACACTACTCTTGAGATGACCTTTTATCACAATAGAACTTTCTAGTTCCCATTTATTAGTCGATTTGCACGAATTTGTTCCGTGTAGTGCCGGACGTAAAAGAATAGCACCATCCCATTTCTTCCCGTGGGTGTCGTAGAAGGCGACTAAGGGACTTACTAGAGAATGGGCAGCAGCATTCTCTATGCTTTTGATCACCATACTGCGATCGCCAACCCGCCTGCCAAGCGTGGCTATTATGGCAAATCACCCCCTTTTGGAGGAGGCGTATGTCCAGCAGTGGCCGACTTTCGGCTGATATGATGATTGCACGAATTTACTCGCCCGAATCGGATGAATCGACACTCTTAATTAATATTGTTTTTTTCATGGGCGACCCGCACGAAGATAATTTATTTGTGGGCGAATCGACTACTCTAGAAATAGTCATTAGATAATTGGCACGTTTTTTAATTTTATGCATCGATTATTCCTGCAATACGTTTTGAGTATTTGGCACATTTAGAATTGTTATTATCTTATTTCATGTACTTGCAGTGACCTTTTCTCATAACATTAGAGCTTAAAATTCAACGTGTCGATTGCCTAATACGTATTTCTAAATGTGTCCCACAAATAAATGAACATCGTGCGAGTCACCTTTAGAAAATAAAATATTATTTCAAAGTGTCAATTTGCCCGATTTGGGCGAGTATATTCGTGCGAATCGATTAATTTTCTTTAACTTGGCGCGTTTATGCCTAGTAATCTTAAATACGGAGTAATGATGAATATCAGGAATGAAAAACCATTCATTATACAAGGTGTGCCCTACCTTCCATGCCTCGGAAGGATGGAAACCGTTCATCACAGCTGTCATACCAATAAAATACGTCATAAATGGCCCTGAAAAAACCCGAACGTCTGACAACGAATCTTATATTTCGTACGTATTGCCTAATACGGTTACGCTTACGAAAATCAATAGTGATCCCACTTAGCTACGTCTGTTTGGACTAAAAGTGGATCCCAAAATACTCCATATTGGGTAACTTGAAAACTTTCAAAAAGTAATGGACCCTCTTTCCTTAAAGCGGAATGAACTCCCTTCTAAATTTTTAAAATAAAATAACGAATCTCAATTCAATCTTAATGGGGAACATAATAGGCTATTATCAGTTTGTCGGGAAAACTCCCGGAATTGGGTAATTTTAGAGATTACTTTCGTACTTACTTTTTTTCCCTTTCGCGCCTACTTTGTCGGTTACCACACACGTTGAGATTTTTATAGGATTTTTTTCTCGGGCTATTTTCTAAGGTTTTCTGTAGTGGAAAATGATCATGATCAAACAATATCCCAACCATTCTGTAGCATCGTTTTTAGTTTGCAAAATGTTATTATGGTTTTACCCCTTCACCCGGCAGCAATCAATCTGCCCAGCCTTTCCCAACTAATTTGAGGTTGGCTTCCAGTCTGACTGGATGCAGTTGAATACCAGTATTTTACCTGACCTCCACAACCCAGTTACTGGGTAATACGATACCTTGGTAATACTGGTTGCCAGGCATGGGGATTGTTTTTTAACTTTCATAATTATGTAAATTTGTTTGTCTATATAAAGGCTTACCAACTTAACACAAACACAGCATTAATCCAAAATCTTTGTCTCTACTTGATCTCGCATATTTCTCTGAAATTTAACAAAGCACGGCACTATTATTTAGCGTACTTGAACATTTCACAAAATAATATAAATGACATGCAAATCAGTCTTCATAAATATCAAATAATACTATTAAATAAAAGAATAATGCTATGACTGCTTTCATTAAACAAACCCTTTCTTAAAAAATTAAAAAAAAACCATTATTCATATTATTTCTGTATTCAATTTTTATCCATAATGTATAGGTATGCAAATACTTTGAATCACAAATAAATCAATTCACATGTTAAATATTCAATCGTTGCTGTCCTCGCGTACCGTTAACTTCATTTAAATGTACAATATTTATGTCCCGAATATTCTGCACCGTGTGCTGAACCCATTGCTACAATATTGCGCGTTGTAAAGTATTCATTGTCTTTCATATTGAATCCGTGAAATAGGGTCTGTTTTATGGACTAGCAATGTATTGTGCTTTTTATTGTTGAGAATACGCTTTTTGTGTGAAAGGGTGTAGATGATGTCAGTGATAAAGACTGGGTACGAAGTTAAGTTATTTCTATTTACTTACTGATTGCTTAGATAATCAATTTTTGATTAATAAATACAAAGGAGCAGTTTCTCTTTGACGCATTTTATCATCCGGTTCGAAGAAATGGTCCTTCGAGCCGGATGATAAAATGCGTCATTGAACAGTCATACAAAATATAGCTACGCCCACGCGTATTTTTCTATGACTGGTCAAAGTCGAAGCACAGTTTTTCATCAGCTTCAATAACATCATGTAATAATAAACAAGTAATACATCAAGTCTTTAAACCTTGTGTCTAGAACAGAGCACCCTGTGACCACATCACACAGATGACGTCAGCAGAGACCCCAGCTTGACAGAAGCGTGTAAATGACCCGTAGCAAGGAGGAACGTGACTTAGGTCAACCTTTATGACCTTTAACCTTCTACTACCGATGTTGTTTTCTTTTCGACCGGTAGGTAACCCACCTTGGAAATAAAACAACATCATTACTAACATAATTGTGTTACGGGTCAATATAACACGATACCTCTCGGCTATTTTCAGACATGGCAATTAACTGGTTATTTGATTATTGCACGTTTTGGAAACTTTTCGGTACATGGTATTTTATGTCCTGCTGTTAATAAATGAGGTTAAATACACTACGTAGGTAGTACTCCAACCTGATAAATGCGTGCACTGACTGAACAGGTCCACTCAATCTGTGTCGTTCTTTCCTTAAAAGTCCATTTCAGACACCAATCCACATGGTCTTCACATGGTCTGACCAAGTTTATGTCTGACCTTTGAGTTTGTGTCGGCCTTTCTCCTCAGAGTAGTCAGATAGGAAACGCCGACCTTGTCTAGTTTAAAAAAATATATTGACGTGTAAAAGTGTACAAACCTACTTACAGAAATAAAATCATTTATCTTAACCGAAATGTAAAAGTAGACGCATTTTAAACTTTTGGTTATGGAACTTAAAATAGTAGGATCGTAGCACGTAACGTTATGAATTTTCAGCTTTAAATATAAATTTATTAGCCCATTAGCCCTTCTAACTATGAATAGTTGAGTTACACAAGCGGGGGCTTACGTCAATCACGTAAGTGCGACGAGTGGATTCGATCGACTGACGTGCAAATAAATACTTGATAGATAGATTGGTTGCTTGACCTCTTGCCTGTCAGTGACCTTAGAATCTGAGGTCTCTGATCTGATCTGATAAAGGCCTATTTAATTTTCAATCACTACGTTGCGTTGAGCAAATAGGAAAAGCTTGAGCACGTACATTTTGTTTAGTATCTATACTTAATTCTATAAATCTGATGGGGGGGCACGGTAGTGCCACCGCCAAGACGAGCTAAGTGGAGCGCAAAGGCACAAACCCTACACCTTACTCAAAATATGTGGATTGGCCGTTTCGTTACTAGAAGAACTATTGTATAACAGAAAAATAATGAAACGTGGATACATTTTTCACCTTACGCCCATGTGAATGTAGCGAAATGACCAAGCCACATATTTTGACAAAGGTGTAGAGTTTGTAAAGTTAGGCCTAGTAGAGTTAGGGCGTGTAGAGTTAAAAGCTTGACTCTACTTGAGATCTGATAACTTTATGACAGTGCGAGTCATATTGGTCTCGTCTTGGTAACATTTTACATGAAAATATTTTTGTGTGGGATTAGCTTTTTCTCAACGATATTGTGGTCGGCTTTCAGTCTAACCAGATGCAACCGAATACCGATATTTTCGAAAGAAAGAAAAAGTATTTATTAGACTCGCACAGGAATATCACAAACTTAACTACACATGAAGCTACTGCCAATTCGACCTCCACAACCCATTTACTGGGTAACACGATACACTTGCAACGACTGTCAAAGATCTCCGAATGACAGCCAGGACCAACGGCTTAACTTGCATTTCGAATCTATACTTCCATAGCTACGAATATTTTATATAGGTTGAAATTGAAAACATGCGACAAACCGAAATGGGAAAAAAAACATCTGTTCCCTACATTTATGTTCGCATAACTCGTCAAAATGTAGGGAACAGCTGTTTTTTTTTTGCGATTGCATCATTGGTCCCTTAGTAAAAGTTGTTCATAATGATGAGTACAATCTCCCATTACGGTTTGTCGCATGTTTTCAATTTCAACCTGTATGTGAAAGTAGTCTGTCTATCATTTATAACCGCTTCACGCCTACACCACTGAATCGATTGTTATGTAATTTGTCAGATACTGCCGTCCACAAGCTATAATGCCGTTAACCAACAAAAACATATTTCGAGTTGTGGCCAAAAAAGCGCAGAAAAATATGACATGCATGCTATTTAGTTATGTAACGGATGGTCATATCATGTCTTTTGTTGGTTGATTTCAGATTTGTTTACTTTTACTTCATCTCTCACATAACAAGCTTATGCCAGCTTATGTAAACCAGACAGTAAACTTATTAGTAAAGTAACGCATTTCTTTATCACCGTTATACACTTAGAGATGTCTGCACCAACTGGTGAGGTCGGCAAGGGCCGATGCCTGCCAGGGGTGCGGGTTGTTCGAAAGAGATACCGTCGTCTCTGGCACACAGGCAACTGAGGGAACACGGGTGGGTTTTAGTCAGTAAAAGTCTGACATGCCCTCCTGCTCCACCTAGAGCGGGAGAAGTTATTTGATGATTTCCCACACAAAAAAAAATGGTAAATATTCTAGTAAAAATGTAAATTATAAGCCCTTAGTCACTTTTTAGTTTAGTAATGTTGCTTACCTTTAGCGTAGTAAACATCTCAAACAAGGCAAGTTAACGGCGTTTTAGTCTTTTTTATCTAGGCATCCATAAATATTAGAAAAATACTGCTTAGACAGAAAATTTGAGATTTTTTTTCTGATTATGGTGGTATAAAAACTTAAAATCAAGTTAACGGCATTATAGCTTGTGGACGGCAGGATAGCTTAGGTAAAGTTGAAAAGGAAATAGGCAACTTTTCACCCAGTGTTGCAGGCGAAATCGCGGTAAACAGCAATTACTTTCCCAGATATAAGTTTATCGAACTATAATCGGTTACTTTCAGCTTTCATTATTTAGCTCCGGTATCCCTTGAGATAAGTTTTGTCGGGTAGAATGGCGGTCGAAAGCTAGTAGTAAAACTATTTACTCTCCAACGTTCGCAGTAGAATGCCGGTTATAGTCTCACAAAGCTCCCGCGGGAGAAATTTCGAGTAGACATTTCCGAAAATTGCAAATTAGAACGTGTTTGATATTTCTCTTTGTGTGAATAGAGAGATAATGCTCCATAAGAACCTATCTTTCTAGAGCCTAAATTTACACTGTACCTATGTATATGAAAAATTACAAACGTTGATTTAAGTCAAGTAGTGATTCAATCAATCAACTCAGCCTATTGCAGTGCACTGCTGGACGTAGGCCTCTTCCAGGCTGTGCCACAATACTCTGTGCTCCACCTTCTGCATCCACTCTGTCCCATCCATTTTTAAAGTCTGACTTCTGATCAGACGACCTTAAAAATGGTCCCAGCTAGATAGCTGGGGGACGTCCCACGCTACGCTTACAGATTCGCGGTCTCCACTCCAGGACTCGTTTCCTTCACCAGCCATCGGTCCTTCGATAAACATGGCCTGCCTCCTGCCACTTCAATGTACTAACCCTGCAAGCTATATCGGAAACTCCGATCCTTTTGGGGATAATTGCATTTCTGATTATTTCCTTCAAAGAAACTCCGAGCGTAACTCGCTCCATAGCGCGTTAGAAATGGCACGGGACATTAAAACGTCTCTTAACTTGCAGCAACGTTTATAAATAACTGAGCTAAAGTTATACTACATAAGAAGGCGCTTTGGATCTGTCTAAGCAGTTTTTGCCATACATCATCTACCCTATAATGTTCCTACTGCTGGGACTCGGGCCTCCTCTCTGTGAGAATGAGGACAAAGGCTTAGAGCAGCACTAACTTACCTGGCCGCTCTCTCTATCCCCTGCGGCCGAAAAGTGGTAGGCGGCGGGGCCACTGTGCTGACCCATCGCAGGAGAACCAAGAGTGCCATACACGGGGTCGTGTGCCCTTATGCTATTTGGTCCCTGGGGTGGTCACGGCGTGCCATGTGTTCTGGTGCGCCGGTGATGTGGGTTATTCCCCTACGAGGAGGGTCCGGTGACGGACAGCCGCGGCGGGTTCGCGGATGGCTTGCGCATTCCCGTGTTCCCGCCACAAGCGGCACTGGAGGACACCGTGGAGTTTTAGTGGGTAAGAGTCCCACATAACTGCGCTATCTCCCCGTGGTAGCGCAGTATGCATGAGCATTTCTCCATGAAAAATTAAATTAAAAAAGGCCACTAACCTACCGACCTTATTAAAATAGTACTGGTACCTTTATTATTTAAGTGTCCATAGCAGGAAGCCACATAAACCACCAGGTGGGCTGCCGCCCTAGCTTGTTTACACTTTAACAATAACAACAACAGCAACACTCCTCTAACATTTTTTTCTTTCTTTTCGTTTTCTTTCTTTCATTACTCTCTGGCTTAAAAATCCTTCTGACTGTCATTGCTTTCAGTGGCCCTGGTATCATTAAATATTGTCATTATGAGCAATAATTGTTATTGAAGGGATAAACTGGTTTTAAAGATAATTAAGAGGTGACTTTGATGATTTTTTTGATGCATTAAACAATGTTTAATTATGTTTTCAGTTCCACTCTATGCAAAAAAGACTTGAAAATATCATATATTTTTTTGCGTTCTAAATTATTTACGGTTAAAGAGATACACTGGTTTGAAAAACCACCTTTTTGAGCGTTTTCAAGAAATCACCGGCTTAAATTCAACCATAACATGAAACAATTTGTTTTCCTTACACTACTTCACGACGCAACTTGCCACTTGATCGGCAATCCAGCCAATATTTACTCAAACTAAAACCTCTCAAACTAAATCATAAAGTTTGTTTGTTCCAGAAAACAACACGCAGCTGGATTGAGAGCACGTTTCAGAAGCGAGAGTGCAAATACTTCGTGCCCAGCGCTAAGGATGAGCATGTGTGAGTACTGTTTGTTTGAAGAAGGTTTAGACCAACTGTACTTTGTTTTATAGGATTATTGTGATTGGCCCGAGTCTTCGAATACAATATTTTGGTTAACGTGTTTTACGCTTTTTTGGGGAAATATTGTAAAGAACAGAGAAAATATATTATAATCAATTCTTATTTTTATTTATTTATTTATTTTATTTATTTATTTATTTTATTTATTTCCAGCAATCCAGATTCTCCCTACGACTGGAGAGTGTATCCATGTGATAGTGTTTCAACCAGTCAATGTAACTAGTGATTTGTGATGAAGTGATGTACATAGCTTCCAATGATGTACACTTCTTTAAATTATGTAAGAATAGCCATCGTAAAAATATGAAACGGTCCGGACGAAGTACGGTTTTACCGGGCCTTAAGACGGGTGGTTAAAAATACTTAAGTTGAAACTAATATATGTATAAAGCGGGTTCTAAATAAGAAATAAGCCAGGGATTCATTACTTAACTTATATGTGAAAAAAAAAACTTATTGCAAGGTTTCGTCCTAAAATGAAGTGTGTCCTGAGTTCAACAAACTTACATTTATGTAAGTAAGAACTAGCTTTTGCCCGCGGTTCTGCCCGCGTGGATATCGGTTCTCGCGTAAAAAAGTAGCCTATGTCCTTCTGCATATCTCAGGCTATAACTCTGCCAAATTTCATGAAGATCGGTTCATCGGTTATAGGCGTGAAAGCGTAACAGATAGACAGACAGACAGAATTACCTTCGAACTTTTATTATTAATAGGGATTGATACTAGTAAAGATCGGATATAATCATACATTTTAAATAGATTTTGAAGAATAAGGGAACAGTATATATTCATTGTAAGCGAATCCGATTGCCCAAATCTACTATGGGCCTAATATAAATTCTCATTGTTTCACGATTCCAATATTCAATACCAGCATCATTTTCAACAAATGTAGATAAACATAAGGCATTGATATTGTCTGGGGACTTAGGCACATACAATTCAATACAAAATGTACTGAATAACAACGTTCTACCTCTTCTCATATTTTAACTTAATACCAAAAACAGTGGTATTTTCTTGAAATAATTGAAAGAAAAGGGAATTTAATTCGAACCCTAATGTATTTTAAACGACGTGGCGTTTGAGATAGAGCTGGCATCGGTGGAGAGAAGCTTATATACTAGACTGAGAAGGGGGAAGTGTGCTTGGTGCCAATAAATATGAAGATTTGAGTTTGATCAAATATGGAAGAGTTCTCAATAATGCTAATAAGCTTACACCAGTGGCTATGTATGATGATAATGAGTCTGAATTTAAGTCTGTCATATACGAAAAGAAGCGACCGCGATGTCCACTATGCGATGGTGGGACGACCACTGGCGCTCCTGGCGGCGGTTATCGGACGTGTGAGCGCGGCATAACGCAAGCACGGCGGTAGTAAGTACTGCCGTGCCAACTGCAACTAGTTCAGTGCTACCATAAAGTCCTGACGACGGCGAAGCCGTAACAGCGCCAGTAACGGTATTCTAATTATAAAAATAAAGCTTATGAGTTCGATAAATTACAGTTAAGCTAGGGTTTCCGAAAACTGCGGTGGCCGCCACATAGTGTTCGCAATTTACCATTCAATGACAGCAGTCCAATCCATGTCTAGTCTTTGAAACGTTATTCCTGTAAGTAAGTTGGTGCGTTTCAGTAAAGAGCGTTTTTACGCGATTACGGAGGGTTATGTGTTTATCAACTTATGTATGTTAGTTGCTTCCTGGCTCTCTAGAGACCAAACACGTGGGCCAATTTTGATGATTTTAACGTCAGTCGATTTGTCTTGTGAGTTGACACTCTAACAATAAAGACATGATAGTAATCTAAATTCAACCACGATGTAGGACTTGCCTAAGTCAACACGCAACTAAAATAAAATGAGCAGGTATTTGTCAATTTGTAAAGAATAATAATTTTCTATAAATTTAATTCAAATAAATCTATTAATGACTCTCCAAAAGATTGAAACTGGAACCCAAAGTAACCACCCCCATAAGCCGTTAATCAAGCTTCAATGAATATTAATTACCTTCTAAACAACTCGTCGTAAATATTAATTTCCCACATTCAGAGATGTCTTCGCCGACGCTACAAACTTTGGAACAAACAATTTTGAGAGACAAAGAAGGAAATAATCTGTTTAATTAAAACTCAAAGGAAGAGAGGATTTGTGTACCATTGTATGAGCATTCATTTTAAATTAAAAGAAACCATTATGTCTAAATTAGATACTTACATTATAAAAGTCACTCTCAGATTCTTGGATTAAAAGCTGTGTACATATTAATTTCAAGCTTTAGATGACTTTAGTTCTAATTTCATAGTAATAGAGAAATAAGAATTTGCTTTTCATACTTGAACCCGGAACGCTACATCGTAGCTCGTGAATTGTGATTTGTTGTAGCACAGTAAACTACAGCGTAGTACTCACTGAGCTACAGCATAGCACGCACCGCGTAGCACACACTGATTTCCAGCGTAGCACGCACAGAACTGGGGCGTAGCACGAACAGAGCTACACCGTAGCATGCACAGAGCTACAGCGTAGCACGCACAGAGCTTCAGCGTAGCACAAATTCACCTACGATGGCGTAGTCACAACACTTTCGAATTATTCTTTGGCCGCCATATGGCGGCGACTGGCGTCAGGGACATTTTATATCGGAAAGTAAGTTGTCCAAGAAGTTTTCCTAGAGAGCTGTTTTTGTTACCGTAATGTCAAACCCCGGTGCATTCATTTTTATGACAGCCGTCACGCTCTTCTTGGAACCGTAGCTTTTCACCCGCTTGCTAAAGTGAGCCAAATTGTAACCCCAAAATAAATAAAGCCCGTGTCAGAACTAAGTTCCGCAGACTGTAATAAATCTCAACATGTAGTGCAATGCCAGTAAGCGCCACGTGCCACGATGAAATACTTATGAAACGTGAACGCGGATGCTGCCAAATGTTAAATTAAATATGTTTTGGGTGCATTTATTGAATTTAAAGTTAAACTTATTACATTGTAAAAATGTCTGTCTGTTTATTCATTGTGCGGTTATAACTCGATCTAAGCAATTTGTGGGTATCTTTGAAACTTTGTTATTAAGCAATATACCTTGTTCCAAAAGTAACTGAACAAAAGTAAACAAATGAATCAGAAAATGTACACACGGCTACATATCAAGCTACACATTTCCAGTATAAGCTGATCTCGCATTCGATTTCCGTACAGTGTGAGATCAGCGTAAACTGGAAATGTATAGCTTGATGTGTAGCCGTGTGTACCTATGGATTCCAATTTGTAGTGCCTCTCACATGGGTTCTGATTTTTTCTTTTTTTGGGTTGGATCAAATAACTTCTCCCGCTCTAGGTAGAGCAGGAGGGCGTGTCAGACTTTTACTGACTAAAACCCACCCGTGTTCCCTCAGTTGCCTATGTGCCAGGAGCCGCGGTATCTCTTTCGAACAACCCGCACCCCTGGCTTGATTATTTGAATACTTACTACACTGACGTGTATACGACGTATAAGACTTATGCTACCGAAATTCAAATTCAAAAGATGTTTTCAATTTAACCATTGAGGTTAATTTGTAATTTCAAATGTTATCGTCTATTATTATTATTCAATGACAATTCTAAAATATTATTCAAACTTCAAACCATAATTGTGGGATAAAATGGCGAGATATAAAGTTAAAACCTTCTAAATACAAATGAATTTGTTGCTATTTTACTTAAGTGGGTGATTGCGTAAGAATTTAACCTGAACATTTGCTTACATTTTTGTCAGGCATTTTTGGAACAGAGTATAGTTTTGTTATGGACACTACAATTTAATTAGTATTGCCTTCTTATATATAAATAAAAATAGTATATTTTTGTTATGGAATTCTATAGAAAAACCTTGGCTAATTACTATCTGTGGAAGGAACACGACAAACATTATGTAGTAGCTGATAATATTAATCACACCTCAGTGCCGTTCTATTTAGTATTCAAACAACAATGATACATCTGACTGCTAGATATTAATTATAGTAACGTACACACAAATATGTATACACGAATAATTTAATGTAGCAATAATAATAATTGGGTCATGAATGTTTAAGCGAACGTTTAGTTAATGCCCTGTTGATACATTATTAATATGAGGTACAAACTAAAATGGGATTACGGTGGAGTTCTGCCCGGCTTGGGCGCAGCACCGTCGTGTCCTCGTGGAGGCGATCGGCGGCGGCGATCTCTCGCGTCCTGCCCTGGTCCAGGCCATGGTACAGAGCGAGAGTGCATGGGTAGCCGTCACCTCCTTCTGCGAAGCAGTAATGCTCGCGAAGAGGGAGGCGGCGCACGTGAGGGAGAGGCACTATATGCACCCTCATGGCCTTAGTCGACGCAGGAGACGCCCTGGGCGTCGAGGAGCCCAGGCTGATTCCCGGCCACCGTAGGCGCGGGCTTGCGGACGGCGAGTAATGGGTAGCTCGCTGTCCAGTAAGGACCAAGCCCGGGTCAACGGCGCATTGTGTTCCACGCGTGCCACAAAGAGATGTCAGCACCACCTGGTGGGGTCCGCAAGGGCCGATGTCTGCCAGGGGTGCGGGTGGTTCGAAAGAGATACCGCGGCCCCTGGCACACAGGCAACTGAGGGCACACGGGTGGGTTTTAGTCAGTAAAAGTCTGACACGCCCTCCTGCTCCACCCAGAGCGGGAGAAGTTATTTGATGATTTCCCACCCAAAAAAAAAAAAACCGCATTCAGCTGAAACCAATATGTTACATGAAGCGACTGCATATCTGACCTCTACAACCCAGTTGCTGAGTAATAAAATACCCCTTGGTAAGACTGGTTGTCAGACTTTCCGGCTTCTGACGATCCGTAACGACTGCTATCATGGATCAAGGAATCATTCTTTCTCCATTGGTATTTGACATTATTCATTATTGTGTCGCTATGAGTTATACGAGAAATGTTCACGCCATATTTCAATTTCTTTGGAGAAACCAAATCAAAGAAAAATCAATCGGAATAAAGAGATTTTTCTTCCTCGTACACATGGATACTATAAAAATTTACTTCAATCAGCCCTAATTGATTCGAAGCGCATTTAAAACATATATCCCCTCTCTTTCCCTCTGCAAGAATTAATTCCAACAGGAAACTATTACTCTAGAATTTAACAAGACTATAATTTCCAAACTAGTAACTAGTTTAGCGTGTATGGCTGAGCGAGTTAGACGTCAACTAGTTACCGAGTTATGCTCAATATCGTTGATGCAACCGGTTTCGTCTAGTTTTAAACAATTTCCGAAGTAGTTGTTAATTCATTTAGCAGCTAACTTTACAAAGCACGTTTGTATAGTCTGTTAGAAAAATATCTGAAGAAATTGTCAACAAATGGTTCAGAAAACGTGCCTTTGGATGCCAAATTGCAGTGACTCACACCTTGAGTGCTTTGATTTGTATATTAAAATCCCGAAATCACAATATGACATCATGCGTTGTTTCACCGAAGAACCCTTCGGGGAAACAAAGCATAATGTCATTTGTTGTGTGTACTATAGGTACAGTCAGCGTCAATAATATCGGGACGAACAGACTGTTCAAAATGATCTAAACAACTATGAAAATGAAATATTAACTCAATGACACAAGGAATGTTTCAGAATGAAGACAGTAAACGACAACTGTCATTCTGACGAGAACTTTACTCAATTGATATAAAGTTTAATTTTCTTAGTTGTTGAGATCATTTTGAACAGTCTGTTCGTCCCAATATTTTTGACGCTGACTGTACACCCACATTTCGCCAGTTATGTCTACGTCCCATGTAATAGGGGCGAGCATAATACCATCATCCAGACTCCGAGCTGCTACTGAGAAATTCCAGTTAAAAAAACCCAATAACACTTTACCCGACCTGGGAATCGAACCTGCGACCTCATGCTCAGCAGTTGTGCTTACGACCACTAAGTAAGTAAGTAAGTTTAAACCCCCCGAAAACCATCTACCAACTCGCACTGGGCCCGCGTAACTCCTGTGTCCCAGCAGTGGAAACATTTATAAGCTGACTAACTTTTGCACCCAGCTCCGCCCACGTGGATGTTAGTTATCGCGTAAAAAAAGTAGCCTATGTCCCTCTCCATATTCCAGGCTATATCTCTGCCTAATTTCATGACGATCGGTTCAGCAGTTTAGGCGTGAAAGTGTAACAGACAGACAGAGTTCCTTTCGCATTTATAATATTATTAGAGATTATGCTTCTGTCTATGCTAAGCCTTTTGACTAATACATTCCCCTCAGGTGTACATTACAGCTTGTGGGAACGTAAGCAGCTGCTCAACTAAGTTGCCAAGCGGTTGTTAAGTCGTAGGGCATTACTAGGCACTGAAAACATAAGACATTTTCAATTGTTAATTTAGTTACGTGTAGCCGCTGAAAAATTTTGGCTCTGGATTTTTTTTCTTGTTAAAAAAAAAAAAACTTAAAACTCAAAGCATTTATTTCAATTACTTAAACCATTTACAGGCACTTTTGAACTGTCAAAAAGTCGACCAGTTGGAAAGTTGAAGCTAGTTTTCTGCGAATTTCTAGCTAATTTCCTGGACTTGCATTCATCCATACAAAAACTCACGCTGTCTTGTCATGGAGGTAGGCAGACGTTACAGCACGCCACCAGCTTAGATACTTACATACTGCTTTTGCTTTGGTTGCGTTCATAAATTTGGTCATAACCGCACGACGCCGCCAATTACGAGTACTTCGCACCTGACCTTACCAAAGAACAACACCAATAAACTAACTGGGTATATTAAGTTAGCATTTCAGGACTTAATTCTTAAAACACTTGATATTACACGCTTTATATTAGCTTCACTTGTATGTTTGTTTGTTTGTATGTAACCGACTCCTTTGAGCGCGATTTTGACCCACTTTAAACGGTCAGATTTCATTGAAACTTTGTAAACTTGTTGAGGACCGATGACAATTCAATAATTTAAAAAAAAAATGAGAAAAAAAAAAAAAACAAAACACGTTTTTGTAGTTAGCAGTACTAAAAAATAGAAAATAAATAATAGTTTAAAAAACTAAAAAACACGCTTTAAAAACCAAACTAAAAAAGGAGAAAATAATTTAATTCAATTAAAAAAAGCGTGGGGTGCTTGACATTAATTGATTATAAAAATACCTCAAAAAGCACCCCACGCTTTTTAATTGAATTAAATTATTTTCTCCTTTTTTAGTTTGGTTTTTAAAGCGTGTTTTTTAGTTTTTTAAACTATTATTTATTTTAAGATAAAGTAAGCAGAGCTTTTGTAAAACAAGCTTGTTTGGAGAATAACCTACATGCTTACTCATTTACCATAATATTCTTTCAATATTCTTCGGTTAAGCAGCATTGTTTGTTTCTAGTTCAGAAAGTACGGTAGTTGGTAAAATTACAAATACCTACATAAGTCTTGCTTAATTTATTAGTTGGAAAAACAACAGTAGCCAAATTGTCGTCCAGAAAATCAAAAGAAAGCATCTTCTTTTATATCTTCGTTTTAAAGGTTCTGTTTCAGCTCTGTGGAGCCTTTCAAGTTCATTAACCTCTCTATATTACACTTTTAGAGCAAAAGTAACACTAAGAATAACAAAATGTTTTCATAAGAAATCTTCTCCTTGGCAAGGCGTCTTGGAGCGCGCCATGTTATCTCATCAGTGATAACTTCTGAAATGGCTCCTCGTCTTTACGATGTGCCATCAACGAAGTTCTACGAAGAGGGACGAATATTCACGAAGTTCCTTCTCTAAGGCTGTTTTTAAACCAGCTTGTATGAAAGCTGGATGATTAAAATGAAGATATTTTTAACCGACTTCAAAAAGAAGGAGGTTATCAATTCGATTTTTTTATGTATGTCGGGTATAACTCAGACGGATAGACGGATTTGCAAAATTCTTTTTTGTTCGAAAAGGGGTTTAATCCGAAATGGTCCCATTTAAATTTCATATGAATCTGATGATGCGTTTCAGAGACAGACAACGGAACTCTTCAAAAAATGACATCAAATCAACCGCGATTGCTACTATCGCATAAATATGCATTGTTTTGACCCCAAGGATGATGGAATTTTGAATTGGTGTGGGGTAGGTACTATAAGAAAAAAACTTTAATTTCAGAAGGTGGTGACAAAAAATTAAAACACATAGCCAAAGTCACCGACTTCCGAAATTAAAGTTTCAATATTTTTCTTCTTGTTTTTCTTTTTGTTTTCGAAATTCACTTTGTATTATTTTCCCGAAATCGATTGTTTTTTTTTAAATAATTTAATCAAACATTTTTTTTTTACATAACCTACATGGGCACTAATGAAACTTCAGAAGCTAGGTGCACAGTTCCAATAGGTCATTTCCCAAAGAGAAGAGCCGGCAAGAGAGTCCACGATTACTCTTTTAAAATAATGTGCTTTTACAATGTTTTCAAATAACAGTGTTATTAGACCTGGTAGTACGACCACGCGGACCGCTGGTAAAAGGTAGTAAAAAATTAAACTCGTACCATTTTATATTGTAAGATAGTGTAAATGTACCCTTAGTAAGAATGTTGGCGTAAGGCCGACTCCAAATGAGAACATAAAGCTCCTGTATTTAGAGTTTATTTGCTGAAAACAGCCAGGTCAGGCGGAACGGGGTGTTTGTCTGGTTACTCGTTTATATACTTACTGTGACGTAGTGACTGTCTATGCGAATCTAAGTGTAATGTAAGTGGGAATAAAGCCTGTGAATGTTTTTGCACGAATCTTTTTTTTTTTGGAACGTAAGCTTATGAGGGCCTTTCCCGGTCCGTCTATCGTCAACGCAAGCATGATTGAAAAGCATGTTGTTTCATTCAACGCAATGCAAGCGAGTGAGAACGCGATAACATCGAACGAAAATTGGCGCGGAAAGATTTCACAAAAGTTATTCCAGGAAATACGTGTTTTTGAAAAAGCCTTACAAGTTTTTGAAAATAAATGTTCGTCATTAGAATGTCCATCACATGTGTGAGTTTTCATTACTTTTTCAATGTATGAGTAGGTACATTATAAACGGCCAAAGTTCTGATAAAATTTGTGAAAAATAGTTGATTTTACGACATCTTGACTGAATAATCTAATAATCTATTTTTTTTTTATTGGAACCTAGATATTAACCCCAAACCTGTGTACTTAAACAAAATATCTGAACGAAATTTTGTTGTGGCGTAATCACGTACGAGTAAACACAAACGTGTGAGAATGCCAAATGCCACAATGTCACATCTAGTAAAAATCAAATTCATACATCCATGTTGTGCTTGGTTAACCTACGATCGAGCATAAGTTATCTACTTACCCACATATTTTGTTTATTTTATTTTATTTTGTTATTTTTTATAGGTACATCTGTGCGCTCTAATAATTAATCTTAGTTTTAGACTAGCTTTTGCCCGCGACTTCATACGCGTGGACTTTAGAATCAAGTGGATAATCATTTTTTTTGATAAAATATAGCCTAGTTTTTAAGTTAGACCTCTCGGAATACATCATTGAAAACTGCATTCAATTCCATGCAGTGGTTTTTGGGTGATGCGGTAACAAACATACAGACAGACAAAAATTCTAAAAACCGTTGTTTTGGCTTCTGTTGCTCTAATAAAGACCCCCCATACTATTTTTTCTTCAATATCTCTAATGTACAGACATCGGCCTGTTACAATTTTATTATATGTTTATATATATATAATAGATATTGTTTCTCAGTAAGTGAATTATGTATGCAATTCTTTATGAGAAAGAAAGTTGGGGTAGGTCGCTCTTAAAGATTCTGTTATGTACGGTGGGCTGCATCAATTGGGTACCCCATTTGTATTAAAATTTTAATACAACTGGGGTACCCAATTGATGCAGCCCACTGTACCTACTGTAAAGAAATTGGAACTATTATGATCTTAACATCATCATCATCTGCCTAGCCTTTTCCCTACTATGCTGGGGTCGGCTTCAAGCCTAATCGGATGCAGCTGAATACCAGTATTTTAGTTGGAGCAAGTATGAGCTCCACAACCCAGTTACTGGGTAGCGGATTATGAACTTTACCGTAGTCATACAGCTCAGATTAGAAAATTAAATGCATGTGGGAACATAACGAACCTTCGGCACCAGAATATTAAAGTCACGTTCAATGAATGAATCGTAGTATAATGCTCTCATATATTTGAGCAGAAAAGTAATTAGGAGCAAACGTACGTATTACTCGTATACGGGAGTACGGAAAATTAGAAATTTAAAGATATTTAAGACGAGTTTCTGCCCGCAGCTCCGCCAGCGTGGATGTCGGTTATCACATAAAAAAGTAGCATATATCCTTCTCCATATCCCAGGCTATATCGCTGCCAAATTTCATGATGATCGGTTCAGCAGTTTAGGCGTGAAAGCGTAACAGACCGACAGACAGTTACTTTCGCATTTATAATATTAAGTATGGATTGACATATTAAACTCTAATTTAAATATACACATATACTCGTAATATGAGAATATACATACAGACTAACATACATACATACTTCAAAAATAAATATCACTAAAATATATATAATTACTAGCTGTCCCGACAGACGTTGTCCTGTCATATATATTAAGATTTAATTCGCATTCAACACGTGCTGGTTATGCCATTAAATTGTAGCTTATGTGAAACGTTGGTACTTTTAACACAGCGCCATCTATTGATTACTTACTGAACCCAGTCGAAAGGTATCGAAATCTGTTAGAATCATTTGGAGTTAACAGATAATTGTGACTGTCAAATAATAACAGACAAATAGGTAATTAGCAATAAATTAAAATTGCGACTATAATTTGAGATTTAAACTATCCTATCTCTCAAGTTGGATCGAACTGCATATGGTGTGCGAATTTTATTATAATCGGTTAAGTGGTTTAGGAGTCCATTGAGAACAAACATTGTGACACGAGATTTATATATATTAAAAGATAATGTAATTATGTATGTATGTATGTTGTGTAATTGTTATTATGTTATAGGAGAGACACACAAACAGTGCCAAGCTAAAGCTTACTATCCTATCCTACTTTGCCCTAATATTATAGATGTGAATGTTTGTATGTTTGTTACTTAATCACGCAAAACCGGCTGAACGGATTTGGATAAAATGCACAGAGGTAGTTTATAACCTAGATTAACACATAGGATACTTTTTATACCGGTAGTACGTTCTCGTATGATAATTTTCGACCTTCATGCGGACGAGGCCGCTCGCAAATTTCTTGCCCTCACACTAATAAACACAGAATAAACTTATTCCAAGTTTAAACATGAAAATGTATGGTTATTCCTTTGTTATTCCTGGTATAACTTTATTCTGTGTTTATTAGTAAAAGGGACAGTAAATAACAAAAGAAAATATGTATAAATACATACAAAATACGACAGCAGGTAAACGACTTTATATGGAGTTCTCCAAGCATTAAATAAACTATCAATTTCTGGCAGCGAAGCCGCATTACTCCTAAAGTCTTGGAATTCCTTGGGGATCGTGAGGTATGTGGCTTTGAATCCCTCAGAGGGATTCTACGGCAAATAGACGAACTGAGAATCAATTCTGTATGAAACTTGTTGCATGATAGATTTTGATACAAATACACTTGCGTGAAAAAAATTGGACCACCATGTAGGTACTCTCCATTTGAGAGACGATGTGTCAATTTTTTTTATGAATATAGTTTATTATTTTATATTCTGCGAAAGGAGGTAAGATACAGTTTATTAGTATCAGTTTAGTCGTTACGGGTCGTCAGAAGCCCGAAAGTTTGAAAACCAGTCTTACGAAAGGGCATGCTATAACTCAGTAACTGGGTTGTGGAGGTCAGATAGGCAGGCTGCAACCGGTTAAGCTGGAAGCCGACCCAAACATAGTTGGAAAAGCCTAGGCAGATTATGAAACAGATCTGCCGTACGTTTGCAATAATAACTATACTCCATTTGAAATAAGATTAGACATTTAAATAAACCTTTTTTACAGTCCGTTCAACCGATTTTGACTTCTATTGCGTTGGTAGCATGATAAATGGCATCTGCAGTAAACAGTTGGTATTGTAACCACTTTTATGCTTTTAATGCCATCCTTATGCCCACGGAATAGAAGTCAAAATCGGTTAAACGGACTGTAAAAAATTATCTTATTTGAAATGGAGTATGTAACTTTTAAAATTGAAATCACAAATTGATGTGGGAATATTTCCCAAATGTAATTTTACTAATGAGGGCCAAAAAACAAGGGCAAAGCTTCCCTGATATTTGCAAGCTGACAGTAATTTCCATTACCTATGTCAGAATATCAGCTACCCGTGTCAAAAAATTGGCGAACCCCTGGAGACAGGGGTGCCGAACGTGAAACAGAATAATTTATTACCAAGTGTGAAATGAAAATGATGCCGTATTGGTATTTCCGCGTAATTTTTCAGGCTTAAACTGAATTGGCAGCGTAATTGAGTTTAAAACATTTTGACTCAATTTAACCGATAAAGAGGACATACTCGTACATACATACCTACATAAACTCACGCCTTCTGCGTATGGGGTTTGGCAGAAACTACAGAGAGTTAAAGAGCACCTTTTAAAACATTTCTATATTTGGCCTGGAACCACAATTTGTAAAATGTCGTAAACTCTTTTAACAAACATTCAATTCTTTGGTCAAAAGAGTCGGTGATATTACGGGTTCCAATACACTTTTGGACTCTTTAATCAAGCCAGACTGCATTTTTATGTGTATGACTTTTTAAACGGTCATGATTCCAAATTTGTAACAATGAGGACACCAAAATGATCGCCAGTATGTCAATTTCGTAACTACATAAAAGTTTTTCTTTGACACATGATATTTTTTATGTTTTAGGCGTTACATGGAAATTAAATGTTATAGTCGAATGCGTGAGGGCGTGATAGCCACTGGCCTACCATTACTCATGGGTAACGACCGCAACTTACGAGTAGTAGATCGCAGGTTCGAACCCAGATTTTGCGATTAGGCACCTTACTTTGTGTAATTTATTATTCTCAAAACGCTTAAGGCAAACATCTTGAGGATACCGGCATATCCCATATCTAGACATCATATCTAGATCTCAGATACAGAAGCAACAAGAATAATGTTCCCAAGATTTTGAAATATCCAATTTGATTTAAAAGAGTGTCCGTGGAGTTTCTTGCCCGTTCTTCTCCATAGAGATCTACGCTTTGGAATGGGCAACTAGCTTCAACTTTCCAACTGGTCGACTTTTTAACCGACTTCAAAAAGGAGGAGGTTATCAATTCGTCGGAACCTTTTTTTTTTTTATGTATGTTCCCCGATTACTCGAAGATGGCTGGACCGATTTGGATTTTGTTTTTTTTGTTTGAAAGGGTATACTTCCCAGGTGGTCCCATGATCATCAAGTCAGGATCTGATGATGGGATCCTGGAGAAATAGAGAGAACTCTTCAAATTTTATAGGCACACGAAGCGATTTAGGTATTTTTTGGAAGGTTACTTTCTCGTAGTGGTCTAATTTCAATTTGGTGAAGATCTGATGAAGAACTTTGGAGATAGGCAACGGAACTCCTCAATAAATGATAGCAAATGGACTGGGATTGCTGAAATCTCATGTCTGTCTATTGCTTACACCAGTTCATAACATAACATCACGCCGGTATGCTGTGAAGGGGTAAGCACATGTGAACCACTAAAAAGTGAAAAATAAAAACTTTTTCCAAAAAAAAACAACCGACTTCCAAAAAACACTACAAAGTGAAAAATAACTTTAATTTCGGAAGGCGGTGACAAAAAATTCAAATACAGCTCCAAAGACACCGACTTCCGAAATTAAAGTTATTTTTCACTTTGTAGTGTTTTTTGGAAGTCGGTTGTTTTTTTTTTGGAAAAAGTTTTTGACAATTCAAAAGTGCCTGTAAATGGTTTAATTGAAATAAATGCTTTGAGTTTGAGTAAGTTCCAAAACATCGAAGACATGTGTCATCCACCAACCCGTATGGAAGATTACAGCCCTCTTCCTCACAAAGAGAGGAGGACTTTGTGATTATATTACTGGGATATCTATAATAATCTCTACGGTAACACACGTGGTCCGAGAAAACTGATTCAGAAATAATTAACAACTTTATGCAACTCATCCGAATATTTCTTTTTTAATTTCAAATATAATGAACTGAACAAAAAAAGTAGGCAATGAAAAGGTAGGTACGCAGTAATCAGTAATTACTGAAAAACTTAACGTGTGGCTAAATGAAGTCATTCCCGAATTCGGCCGCTTTTCGTTTGTCCGACAGCAATTCTGGTATATCTTTTTGAAGAGTCTGAAAAGACAACGTACGAGTAAGATACGGTCACCAAAAGAGATAATTCACCAGGGTCGTCGGATGTAATTGTAGTTGACTAAAAAACCGATGGATGTTTTGCAATAAAACTTAATTTAATTAATAAAAAACCAATCAGTTCATTGAAGCACAAGACCGGTCGAAGTGAAGGAGCCTGGGGGAGGCCTACGTCGAGCAGTGGACGTCTTTCGACTGAAATGATGATGATGATGAATCAGTTCACTTCCCAAATTAAATTTCTTTCGCAAATATGCATCGGGTTCTTACTATATAATTTATCCTAAGACCCTGAGTTGCTTATCTCTTTTGGTGACTGTATATATATATTTAAATAATAAACTGATTGAGTTCAACTTGTCTTTTGAAAGTTCAAGCCGATAACACATATACACATTGATTTACAAAAAACCCAAGATACACGATTAGCGTCTTAAAATCGTCCGCATAAATAGGGCTTAATGTGCGCAGGTGTCAAATAGTATCGTAAGTCACCTTTAAGTCAGTCTTTTTGGACATTGTTTTGTAAAAACCACTTTAAGTCATACGTGTAAGGTCGATGTTTTGACTGTTACTTTTGTTCGAGACTGTGCATCTTGGGTTTTTTGTATCTCAATGCATATATACCCAAAACTCATAAATGTTTGACTCGCGGCAAAAGAGTCCTTTTGCCTACTAGCCCAGACTGATCGCTAGCTCAAAAATGTACAGTATTTTATTCAGTCTCTGCGCGTCGATGTCAGCATAAACCTGATACAATTGAAATGTATGGGTTTGTTCGTACAAATAACAGATAAACTTTTTCTATTCATGCGGTTTTTGTCAGCCATGTGTCTACACCGCCACATGCGAACTACGCAACTCACTGACGTCACGCAAAATCCTGCATCGCGCTAGCAGAGTTTAACGCACAACTAGCATAAATTTAACGTCCCGACATTAATCGTCGGGCAGTAGCCCACCCGTCTGGTCGGAGGATCCCTCCTGTTCTATAGAGGTTGAGCGAACTACAGAACCAGTTCCTCTCATGGCGTCAATTGAAACCATAAATTCAGCACATGATCTGAAACCCGGTTATTACAAAAAAAAATCAACGCAGCAATGCATTCCAGAATCATGTACTGAATCTACACTATATGTAAGATCTATAAACTTGCCGAAAGATAGTTACAGTGCCCGAGGGAGGCCTAGGAAATGCTGGCGCGATGCCTTCAAACTGTTCTTGACTTATAACTCAGAAAAGACAACACTTATGGATAAGGCGACGAAAGTTTTCCCTTGCCCAGCAGTAAGGCAGTAAAGGTCTACCCAAGTTGAGCACCTTACCGCTTCCCTCCTGTGCACAGGACGGAGTGTGTCAGCGTAAGCCTTCCAGAAGAGCGACACATGGTTGGCAGTCAGCCTGCGTTGTTGCAGTTCGCCGGCCAGGCACCAGTTGTCCACGCTTGTCTGAGTCACGATGCCTTGGGGAAGAAATGTATACAGACATTGATAAGACACACCAACGACATATTTACAAAGTAACAATAGGTTATCACAAAACCCTATTCTTGTGTAATCCTGCCCCGGTCAAAAAAAAATGCCCCGGTCTACAGCGCTTTGTGTTCCACGCGCGTCGTCGAGAGATGTCAGCAACAATTGGTGGGATCCGCAAGGGCCTATGCCTGCCAGGGGTGCGGGTTGTTCGAAAGAGATACCGCTGCCCCTGGCACACAGGCAACTGAGGGAACACGGGTGGGTTTTAGTCAGTAAAAGTCTGACACGCCCTCCTGCTCCACCCAGAGCGGGAGAAGTTATTTGATGATGTCCCACCCTCGAAAAACCGATGAACACATTTGATTACCTTTTTTTTAAGGTATTTTAGCTTGTTTTGTTAAGGTTTTGTGTAAAAATTGGCTAACGCGGGCGAAACCGCTTGCAAAACCTAGTTCACAATAAAAATGACAATGACGTGGAAAAATAGTGGTTTCGGACACAGTGTTGGACATAATGAAGTAAATTTACAATAATTGCTACAAGTTTTACCCAACTACAAAAGCCAGTAGCCATGTAGATAGATCTTTCATTTCCTTAAACATGTTCAAAGCCAATCCCTGGACACTGCTAAAGAGCCTCAAAAAATCGGAGTTCAAAAAAAGAAAAGGCAGATACCTAACCTCAATTCGAATCGTGGAACTGCGGAATACGACCACATTTGACCGAATGCAATCATTGCCCGTTACCACTTCACTGGTCTCGTGGTCAATCTAGTTTATTTGCTTATCCGGTAGACAGAATACTTAATACCTGATTTTGGTGGAAACTGTGCGGAGTTATTTGTGTTTATACGTAGGTTTTTTTACCGACTTCTAAAAAATATGTCTAATCATATCATATTAAAAGTCACTTATTCAAACTAGGCTGAGAGTCAGCTCTTTTTGAACAGCTAGTTTATTTTTGTAATTTGTAGGTCAGTGTTCTGACACTGACCTGCAAATTACAAAAATACATAAAAAATAATAATTTTGCGGACTACCTCAAACCGCATTAATCTTCTATAGTGAGAGGTAGTGATGTTCCAGATATCCCCATCCGTATCCGAATCCGCGGATATCCGCGAGAGAAAAAGATCCGTATCTGTATCCCAATCCGTTACATTTTTGACGGATCTTTTACGGATCTTTTACTTATTAATAATCCCAAATTGTACTACAAAACTTCTTTGTAGATATTTTTTTAATAGTACAACAAATACAAACGTTATCTATGCTGCCCAGTGTCACACTAAACTATAAAAAAAAAAACAAAGAAAGACCTGCGCAACGCAAGTCGAAACATGTTCGGTCACACAAGGCGTCAAGTGGCGTCAACTATCGTTTCAAGGTCACGCGCGGATCCGGATACATATCTGCGGATCTACATTTTAAATGATCACTAGTGAGAGGTAAGGAGATTTGTTACGATTTTAATTAAAAAGAAACCGCAATTTGTTGAAAGATAAAAAACCTGTTAACTCAAATTGTTAGGTGGAGGCGTAGACACCCACAGTCCCCCAATACAAAGACAAATTAACCAGAAAAAGTCCGAATATCAACAGGTAAGGGAATTAGAGGGGGGTTAAATCTCCCCTCTTTGGTTGTCATGGAGTTCCCTTAAGAGCCACTTAATCTAAAAAGGTTTGTAAATTCAACCCGAGACCCCAAATTTTGCGGTGCTTTGGTAACAATTCCGATGTTTTGGAAGAGACAATATCAAACTTGAAGTCACTTTATATTTTTTAATTCTTATAGTTGAATAGAAAAATTATGATTAATTATGACACCTTCGCTATGCAGTAAATGTCACAATAATTAGGTAAACGGTGTATACTAGGGTAGAGTCCAATTTTTTTATTTCGAGGGAAACCTTCAAATGGTTTTTAATTTTTTGAGGTTGGGAAATTATCAAATAACTTCTCCCGCTCTGGGTGGAGCAGTCAGACTTTTACTGACTAAAATTGAGTAGTACGACAAGCGTAAGTGTGTGTGTTTATTACCTTACTAAAACCGCTCCGGTTGGCATAATCTGGACATGGGAGTGAGGAACTTAACCTCTCAAATGACTGATCCAAAACCCTCTCTGAGCAACGGCTGTTAGAATACGCTTCAAAAATGATCCTCCTGTTTCTAAAGTCCCCTACAAAATATATAACTAGTTCTGGGCTATGAAAGTGTTGTTCTAAATCACAAATCTTACCAACAAGAGAAGCTATTCTTAATTTTTCCTTTAATTCGACGAGCAGCTCATTCTCAACATGATTGACTGGGAAGTTTCTCTGAAAGAAACGAAAATACTTTTGTTAACTTAAAATATTGTATCGGATTTTTAGCTTTATAAATCCGAGAAAATGCAAGTAATTGCAATTCAACTATATTTTTATAATTGCACTTGAAACATGTAGGTAAGTGCTGCGCACATGTAAGTGACAAATTCACTCTAGATTTTAAGTTTAACTGTTACCGTACCTACCCCAAAAAATGCACTAGTGAATAACGGTCTTATTCATAAAAAGTTATCGAACATCTAAACAGTTGCTTAAGTCTGGTTTTCAAAGAAAAACCAGGCTTTAGCAACTGTTTAGATGTTCGATAACTTTTTATGAATAAGGCTGTTTGTCGTTGGAGTGCCATAAATAAATAGATAAATAATATTTTCTCGGATTCTCATTCAAAAATATTAAAATGAGATGTTCATTATACAGCGCAGCAGGGCAGCATCTTCGAGCCAACTGTAACCATTCATGATTCTAGACCCCACCTAGCGAAGAAAATTTTCGTCGGTTATCAAAAAAAAAAACACACTGTCCTTGCTAGCCCGTATAGGACCAATGCATCGGTGTCTTTAAAACAAACATTTATCAAACCCTAACCCATCAAACAACCAACAGGAAACGTACAAACAGCGAATGCAAATACATCTAAAATGGCCGAACTTTTCTGTTTTCTGCGCGCGAACGTTCTGAAAATACGAGCTTGGCACTCAAGTGGCTCTTTGTGCCGCCTCCATGTATACTATAACCTCCCTCCTCCCGGTGTTACTTCACCTCCTCCAAGTCACAGAATAGATAGATACAGAAGGTTGGTTTCTTGTAACGAGCGGAAACGCACGCACACATAAACACACTTCACTTTCAGCGAGTGTATAGAGGTATGAGGAACAACGTTCACTCATCTTCCATAGAAAAGGCAGGATCCGCCGGCCAGACGGGTGTTCTCTCTGGTGGGCTACTGCCCGACGACTGTTTTTTTTTTTTGGGAATGACATCTCGTATGCGAGCCTTAGCGGTTATTGGCTGCTTAACCGGACTTTCCTATGGCTACCTTAATAAATTAAGGCCTCCAGCCAGGGCTAAAAAACTTAAAACTAAAGCGAACACACGTTATGGGCATTCTCTGTGGGATGCGGATCTCGGCTTAAGGCATCGCGTCGCTGGAAGCAGGGCAGCAAGGGACGGGTGTAAATTCTACTTGTGAGATGCAGGATTTTGCGTGACGTCAGTCTGATGCGTAGTAGCATCTAGCCTGGTAGATGCCACTACAAGTCCCGACTGGCATTTGTTTGAGATCGCCGTAAACGATACGGTCCATGTGCGCATACGCCTGTTTCCAGTCGTTGAATGGGGTCAACCTTCTGTGCCTACCTATCTATTTTATGTCCAAGTCTTGGCAAAAGTCGGCGAACTTTAAAATTTAATGTGGGACGCCCCGGTCACGAACAAAAGCAGAATTTTTCCGTGAAGGAATATTTTAATTAGAAAGGATTTATTATTTCTCTGTAGGAGTCTTCTGTGCTGTTCCTTATTAGCGGAGGAAGACGGAAATTGTACAGATAGGTTCGTAAAAGAAGGACGTTTTGGTTTATTTACGGAAGAAGGTCTACTAACGCAGAAGTTTTTAACTTCGAACTCAAAGATTTTTAAATCGATTTGATCTTGGTTCGAAAAAACATTATTAATAGTTGGGTCACAGCCACGGTGGCGGTACAGTTATATGCTGATCATGTGCAGATAACATATAATCACGACTATTTTCCTAAAGGGTTGGGCAGAGGTATACCTAACAGTACCTACTAGCACCTTTAGCAAGAATAATAAGCTATCCTACTTAATATTATAAATGTGATAGTTTGTGAAAATGTTTGGATGTTTATTACTCAATCACGCAAAAACGGCTCAACGGATTTGGATGAAATTTAGCATACAGATAGATTATAGCATACAGATAATTATAACTAGATTAACTCATAGGATACTTTTTATCCCGGTAATACGTTCCCGTGGATTTTTTTTCGATCTCCACGCGGGCGAAGCCGCGGGCGGAATCTAGTCTAAAATATAAATCATTGTTTTAACCACATTTTGCTGCATTTACTAAGGCAAAAAATTACTTCAACCCGGACTGGGTTCGTTCGTGTGTTGGATTACAGTCAACTTCGGCTTTGGCTCCACTCACCGAGAGCACGCCCTTGTCTCAGCAGTCAAGTAATCAAAGCAAAACAGTTTCAGAGAACATTATTAGTTGATTGAGAGAAGCTTCTTTTCAAAAACAATTTTTAATGCTAACTAAAGCCAACTATACAACCAAAATACAACAAAACGTAGAAGTTTTGACCTATTTGAGATTCCTGCTACACATGTGCTACACGTTAACAATAGGGCTATATTGCAGTCAGGGCTATCATTGCAATGCATGCCCCTTTCAATCGCACGTATCTATGGCACTAACATGTCGATATTAAGGTGAACCTAGTCCAAATTTTTTGCATGCAAACTTTGAACCTAGTCCAAATTTTTTGCATGCAAACTTCGGGAGTGTTTTACTCCACTGTCTGACATGGCACATCCAAAGTAAAATATGATATCGTTTTGTCTCATAATTAATATTGTCTGTATGGAAACAGAATACTAAAATAAAAACCCATTAAAAAGTTAGGAGCCAGCAAAGATTAGTTCTTCTTGTTAATTTTACTTAACTTTGGGCGTGTTTATGTAATAAAAGAAGTGTAAAATCTCCAAAACCAAGTCGGTACCGACAAAGTTCAATTATCGAAAAGTTCAATAAACTTTATTGGTCATTGATTTATGCATTGGCTTTTTCATAAAACACGATCTTCCAAAGGACCTTTCTTAATTTTTTCGCGATTTTTTACTATAAATGATCCTGCATCTCACTCAATAATGTTGTGCGTGTAGACTAGCGTCTAACTGCTCATCACTGCTACTATCTCTGTCGGACACGAAGCCTGGTGAGACAGCGTGATTTTTAGCCAGGCCCACCAGTGAGTTCGAGCCCGCGACTAGGTTCCCCTTAATAGTTGCAATCATGCATAGAGCTTGTTACATTGCAGATCGATCTCGCTTCTGAAAGCTACAGGTTTGATTAATTGAGGTACGTCAATATGAAAAGGTCTGAAATTAGATATAGAGAACACTTTCGGTTTTATTACAAAACCATTTTTGAATTTTGAACTCAATTTCGACCAACTATACAAATACATACAAATAAATAAAATTTAAGTATTTTTTTGTAATGTCAAAATAACAGCTTTTAACTTATACTCCATTTACAATAGCATTAGGCAGAAGTTAAAAAAGGTTCTTTTTAATGTAGGTACGATTTGTAACAAAATTACATTAAACGTGTTGCAGTTATGATTAATGCCAAATGTATTATAATTTATTTAAATATAAGCTATCATACTTTATTGTAATCATGTGTAACTATTTATCTTATGAAATTATGTGGCTTTCATTTATATATTTATTTCATTTCAATTTAAAATTAAAGTGTCAATGCTAAAAACCTAAAAGAAGCAGGAGTGAACAATACAGAGTGACTAAATTAGCTGATGACGACGAAATTTTGCCAACGTATTATGGGTCGTAAGTTGTTATGTTAAACAAAGTATATTGTATAAAATATATATTTTATTTCTTTTAATCTTAATTAGACTTAAATCATCACGTGATTGTTTGTTTCATTAATTCGTTTTGTTGTAGGTTTGTAATATGTGATGAAGATGTTATTATAAATAGAACATTATTTAAAATTAAATTACTTTAACTTAGTTTATCTCAGTATTTAGTACTGTCTTAAATCTACCTAAAAAAGTTATAACTTAACTTTGAAATAAAATGTTTTGCACTCCTGCTTCTACGAGCCACTTTTTTCTAAAGCTATAATAAATGGAGTAGAGTGCATTATGAAACTATATAAATATACGGTAGTTCATCATCATCATCATCATTTCAGCCGAAAGACGTCCACTGCTGGACATAGGCCTCCCCCAGGCCCCTCCTTTTTGACCGGTCTTGTGCTTCCCACATCCAGCGGATTCCCGCGGCCTTCACAAGGTCGTCGGTCCACCTTGGGGGAGGCCTTCCAACGCTACGTCTTCCGGTACGCGGTCGCCACTCCAGAACCTTTTGGCCCCATCGGCCATCTGTTCTGCGAGCAATGTGCTACCTACTGCCACTTAAGTTTGGCAATTCTTCGGGCTATGTCGGTAGCGGCGGTAGTTATTACACAACCAAATATTATTTTTTAATTTTTGTCTCCCTGTCTGTTTGACCCGCCTGGCTAATCTCCGAAACGGCTTGACCGATTGTGACGAAACTTCCACTGGCACATAGCTGATGTTATAAGAAGCTAGTATTAAACTAAATACAAAAACTAATTTTGAACCCCAGAATAAGCTGTCAATTTCGTATTTAGACCTTTACTTCACTCGATATAAGGTTTGAAATACAAAAACTGGCTGAAGTTGCCAACCCTGGGCCAACGAAAGAACTCGTCTTGGAATAAGACGGTATACCTACTGTTCAGGCTTAAGGCCTTCCGTACATACAAACGCAACAATCAGCTCCTAGCATATCCGTTGCTAATCTAATTAGCGCAGGCGCTTTGCATATGTTATTAACCCATTAGTGCATAACGTTCGATAAATCGGACGCCAAAAAAATTGTTATTTTAGGAGTTATATATATTTTACTCAAGGTTTATCCTTTTAAAACAGTAGTATAATATATATTCAAACGTGGCAACACTGTTGTTATAAAATGTATTAACGCACCTGCGCGTCAGCTGTCAATTCGCAAAAAGGCGGCACGCGGTCAAAATTCTTCGCGGCGAAGGTAAGATTATATTGTATTTTGTTTAGTGTTATGGGTAAAAAACGTATATTTTGATTGCTAAACTATTATCCTATTTATTTGCAATATAATTTTTACGTAGCCACTGTTATTTTGAATGCTATGCTTGCGAATTTTTTACTGTCCGATATATCGCACGCTATGCACGGCGGGTAGTGCATGTGGTGTTTTGTTGAATTGTTACAGGTTGCAAGTTCATGAAATATTATCTGCTTTGGAGTGTGAGGAGTATGATAATTATACAGAAAATATAATTTACGTTGAGAACCCTATTGAGAATGCCGATCAGGTCACTGACGAAGACAGTGACAAGTCCGATGAGGAGCATGGTGCGAACCTAAATCACTTAGGACGAGGGCTGCTGCAAGCTAGCTGCGAATTGCGACATTTTCGAGGTGATAGCAATTTTTCTACTCCATCAACGTCTACAGCCCTCGGTTCAAATACGCAACGATCGTTGAATGATAATGCTTTATCAAGTAGCGATAGTGAAGACGAGCAGCCCCTTTCTACTTTCATTTCCCATAGCAAGTCTTCAAGGTCTGCTCCCCTAGCTAAAACAATGAATGAAACATAACAACACGGCGACGACGACGTGGAATGATAACAATGTTGTCACAGTAGCCACTAATTTTGAAAATCTTGCAATTACATCTGCAACCCGCTGGTCAAACGAAAAAAAAAGCCACAGTGCAACTCCCTCACTTATTTCAAATTACAATAAGTATATGGGTGGAGTAGACAAATGCGACCAGGCTGTGGCAGATTTACGAACTCGGATGCGTATAAAGAAGTGGTGGTGGCCCATATTTGCATATTTAGTAGACGTTTCGGTTGTAAACGTCTGGTTACTTGCTCGGAAGAATGGCTGCACAAGAGACACTGAGTCCTTATTCGTTTTTAGACGCTTCATGCTATGAAGCGTCAAGCTTCATGCTATGAAGCAACAGAAAATAAACATATTTTAATTTACGATGTGGTATGTCATGTGGCATTTCGGGTGAAGGCCTACATCACATTTCTGACACTGAAATTTACTTTTCGCTCCACATTGGTTTGCACACCGACGTTCAGTAATTATTGGGACCAGCCAATGTTCTTTACCGTCGTATCTCATTGTAGATAATGGTTTTGCTGGCTTGCGACCTTGATGTGGCGGTGTGCAATGTGTGGAAAGTAAGCTTCTAAGAAGAATGGCTGCACAAGAGACACTGAGTCCTTATTCGTTTTTAGACGCTTCATCTTGATGAAGAGTTTTGCTGGCTTGCGACCTTGATGTGGCGGTGTGCCATGTGTGGAAAGTAAGCTTCTAAGAAGAATGGCTGCACAAGAGACACTGAGTCCTTATTCGTTTTTAGACTCTTCATCAAGATGAAGCGTCTCACACATCACACATGGCACACCGCCACATCAAGGTCGCAAGCCAGCAAAACCATTATCTACAATGAGATACGACGGTAAAGAACATTGGCTGGTCCCAATAATTACTGAACGTCGGTGTGCAAACCAATGTGGAGCGAAAAGTAAATTTCAGTGTCAGAAATGTGATGTAGGCCTTCACCCGAAATGCCACATGACATACCACATCGTAAATTAAAATATGTTTATTTTCTGTTGCTTTTTATAATAAATTTCTTCATAAAATCCCTACTTTTATTTTAACCTTTTTTAACATCAATTTTGTCCGCCATGCATAACGTCCGATTAATCGGACAGGCTATAAAATCTGAACTTTCACATAAACTTAATATTTAATGTTATTTAGTCGTCAAAGACACTCTAACTGATAATATATTATAGTGATCATAATGAAAAAGGCGTTAATAAACTTTATGCACTAATGGGTTAAGCAAACCAACTGTCATATTCACTTGCCTCAGAACCTCTGTATAAGAAACATCAATTTTTAGAAATATATGTAATTTGCTTTTATGTAGACTTTAATTGGCACCAGTATATCCCTAAAGATATAACACCTACGTCTTTTTCTCAAGGTAAATGCCCCGGTTTTATTCCTGACATTATCTTTGGACGCAGTTTTTCAGTGACGCGGTTCCTTACAACGAATCTCGAAGATCTCAATGAATCATCCCGTATGGTTATATAAATTCTCAGAGGTGTTTTCTCAGTAAAAGGCGTATGTACAGTCACGAGCAATAATATGTATACTCTTACCAACTTTTAAAAGTGATTTTCTCCTCTTTTACCAATTGTAATTTTATTTTATTATGAAAATAATATTTTGGAACCCACACTATATTGAAATACCTCAGTTGTCGAGGTTGCAATCGCTATTTAAAAGAAAACCGCTTTTGAATTTGGCTTTGTGTATACATATTAATGCTCGTGACTGTACACACGGCTACACATCAAGCTATACTTTTCCAGTATAAGCTGATCTCGGATTTCCGTAAAGTGCGAGATTAGCGTAAATTGGAAATGTGTAGCCGTGTGTACTACAGATATTATAAGTTCCCTTTCATTCATTTCTGTGAAGACAGCAAAAGGATTAAAAGATTTAACAACAACAAAGTAATGAATTACAACTAAATTCGTTTATCCAATCTGTTTAACCTTCCGTAGGTATTGCTTTGCTCGACGTGATGTAGGTATACTGTGTACAGTACCCGGCGATAAATATTGCACATCGACCTTTGGAAAGAGACAATCGGTTAATTTCGGCTTTGTAGAGAGTTATCTCTGTCGCATACTACCTATGTGACGTTTTGTCAGTCGTTGTTCAAGTGCGATAGAGTGTGGTCGCGTCCAGTTTAAAATATATATTTACAGTTGTTAACACCCCCCAATTTAAATAATTTAAAGTTGTACTATGGCATCTTTTTATTTATCATTTTATTCATTTTATTTTACCCCAACCTAAAGCCATCACTTATAGAAAAATTGGTGTATTTTATACAAAGAATAAAAAGAATTATCAAAAGAAGCAAATCATAATTGTTTTAACAGCTCCTAATAGATACCGGACTGTTTGTATTTCAGGCGACAGAGATAACGCTCTACGAAGCCGAAATTAGCCGATTGTCTCTTTCCAAAGGTCGATGTGCAATATTTATCGCCGGGTACTGTACGATGTTGTTGTATCTATGTTAAATTCATGAATTTTGTACATCAACTGAAGTGGCAAAGTCACCCCTCCGCCATTTTGAAATATTTCAAAGTTGCGGCTTATGATTAAGCTGGCATATATTGGTTATGGAGCTTGTGGCTGTAGTAATAATGCCGTACGGGTCGATTGATTAGGTTAAGCTACGCGTGCCGCGGTTGATCCGTGTATGGATGAACATGAACATCTGTACACACCAAGACCCCTCCGTGTCTCGGATGTCACGTTAAGCTGTTGGTTCCGGCTCGTGGATCTTTGACAGGGGTTCACTCTATCTGGTAGAATCTTGATGCTTCGAAATGTATTTGTGCATAACACACTTGGCATAATCTTTTTTAAACGAATATTTTTAAGACATAAAAATTATTTAATATAATTATTGTCTGGCCGAATGTTTAGGGATGTAACGAAGTCAGTAAATTGCTGTGATAACTTTTTTGAGTTATTATTATTGCGCATCTTTTTAAAAAAAAATATTATTTTCAAAACAAATTTAGCGCACAGATAGTTTGTATCCTGGAAAAACACATAGGATACTTTTCATCCCGGTAGTTCCCGTGGGATAATTTTCTATCTCCACGCGGGCGACGCCGTTAGCAAATAAAATAAATCACCAATCTTATTCACGTGAGTTCTCAACTCCCAAAACTTGAATCCCTCTAAAGACCTTATTAATCTCTATCGAATTGCCTCTAATTAACGAACGCGAAACTTCACAGTATCGCGAGATTATTAATTAGTATTTCAGAAGTATTCCTCGAATATCAAACAGTTAGGAAGTTTATTATTAAAACGTCTGAATTCAAAAACAACTGTTCAATGTTGGTTTGATTTGTAATCGGCTTTCTGTTACGTTTGTAGGATTAATAAACGTTATTTTATGAGCCAAATGTGAAATAAGTAGTCTTGTAGTGTAGTCTTGCCTGGATGTTTATTATCAGGGTTTTTTAGCTCTCAGTGTACGACTAAACGCCGACAGACACTACGCCGACAGACTGAACACCGACAAGACTTTACTTCGACGGGACTCTTCGCTGACAGGACTCTTCGCCGACAGGACTCTTCGCCGACAGGGTTAATCAGGTAGGTAATAGGCTAGGTTAGGTTATAATTGCAACCAACCGCGCGCGAGCCGAGCGAGCGTAGCGAGCGGTGCCGCGGGAGCGGCCGGCGAACGCTACCTCCATGTTAGTGGCAGTTACTTGACTATTTAGTAATAGCGCAAGGATGAGTCCTGTCAGCGAAGAGTCTTGTCGGCGAAGTGTCCTGTCGGCGAAGAGTCCCGTCGAAGTAAAGTCTAGTCGGTGTTCACTCTGTCGGCGTAGTGTCTGTCGGCGTTTAGTCGTACACTCTTTAATCTAGCCTTTTCCTAACTGTTTCGGGGTCGTCTTCAAGTATAACCAGATCAGCTGAATATCCAGTATTTTACATAGAGCGACTGCCTATCTGTCATCTACAACCAAGTTACTGGGTAAAACTGGTTTGTTTGTCTTACGGGCTTCTGACGACTCGTACCTAACGACTGTCTAAGATCCACGAATCCGTCCGTCTGTCAGCGGACTATATCTCATAAACCGCAACACGTAGACAGTTGAAATTTTCAGTGTGTATTTCAATGCACCGAGAAATTTTAATGGTTGTTTTCCCGCGGCAGAATAACTTGCCATAAGGAGTACTTTCGAAGCATAGAGTAAAAGTAAAAAAATAAAGATGTTTTTGTTTGAAAAAAATAAAAAATATATTCATCAACTCGAAAACATGAGAATCAATAGTAACACAAGAGGTAACTTGTAGGTACTACTCGAATCGCATGCGCCGCCGACAAAGGAAACAGCGATGCATAAATGTTCAAAGCAAAATAAACTCGGACGTGGTTATTTTTCACAATGGTTAATCTGCCATATTTTGTTTCTAATATTAATTTTATTTGTTTATAAAACTATTGTGTTACCAAGACAAAACCATTTCGCTGCGCGAAAACAACCATCAAAATTTCTCTGATAACACCAAATAGTAAAAATAAAGTTAAAAATTCAACGGGTACTACGGGGGCCTTACAAGTAACGTGTTTAAAAAAAATAAGTGTTAAATATTATATGGTGGTACGGATCCCTCCGTGTGCGAGTCCGACTCGCACTTGGCTGGTTGTTTACAACTTTTACAGAACTACCAATAAGTCAGCCGTGCACGATTTTCTACTAGTTATAACATTCTGTTATTGTCTTAATAAAACAATAGGTAGGTTTTAAGCCAGCTATAAATATTTCCAACGAATAAATGTGTCCTTTGCTAAAAGTAACATAACTTCTCAGCGAAACTTCTAGATTCCAACTATAACAACACAATAATAACTTACCATTTACGACCTTGTTTACTCCCCACTAACTGTCCCTGAGCTTCCTCAGATCATTTAGAATACCTACCTACATATATTACCACAAGCACATCCTACAAAAATAAAAACAACCAACTTCCAAAAAAACACTACAAAGTTAAATATGTATTACTTTAATTTCGGAAGCCGGTGTCTTTAGATCTGTATTTTAGTTTGCCATCGTCTTCCGAAATTCAAGTAAGTTTCTCTTGTTTTTGGTGTGCCGTTTCATTTGTTAGCTCTGCTAGGTCCATAGATAATTAGCGTACGATTAGGAGTGCAGGGTCAAAAAATGGGACTTTATTTTACTTCTGTCGGAAGTTGCCTAATTTGAAACGTCTACTGTTACAAGTCTTCAACAGAGTTTATGATTTTGTTTGATATTATAATAATCTTTTAAGGGTGTCGTAGGTACCCACAGGGTACCAACGAGACCCTGTTACTAAGGATCCCCTATCCGTCCGTTCTTCGTCCTGGTAAAGGGTTGTATCTTTTGGTAGACAATAGGTAGACACTTGAAATTTTCAAAGAGTGTGTAGGTACTGTTGTGTTGGGGGGATCTAGCTACAAATGAAATATTTGTGGGAGCTTAAATTCGTGATTCCACGTATATTTTAAAGTAATCAGTTCAACACAACATTGCGCCTAATATAATAATGAAAGTTATCTGCGGAACAAAAACCTATGTCAAACTATTCTTAAATTCAAACTTATACTTTCTGGCTGTTCGATCATAGATAGGCCAATCATTGTCTGCCAGTAAACGTAAGGTTTCATGCTGAGCATACAACCTTTACAGTACCTATTAAAACTACAAAGAACAATAAAAAAAATGAGTTAAATAGTGAACGGTGGTTCGGAAACCTTCGCGTGTGTGTCCGACTCGCACTGGGCTGCTTTTAATGTCTGTGTTTACAGTTTATTGTTCTAGGAAATAATAATCTAGATCAAATACTTTACATTTTTGTTAATTGTTCCTTCTTCCAAAGTTGCGTGCGTGTATGCGAGACGTTGACCAGTTAAGTATATTCATACATTGTAAGCTTTCGTTGGTATTTCAATTAACATTTAGCACATTACTAAGAAACCATTAGGTGCACGACGCAGAAGAAGGAACTTTGTATTTAATATTAGCCGCATGGATCGATCGATCAGGTTAAGCTACGCTTGCCGCGGTTGGTCCGTGGATGGGTGACCATCATAACATACCAAGACCTCTCCGTGCCTCGGAAAGCACGTTAAGCCGTTGGTCCCGGCTGTCATTTGTAGATCTTTGGCAGTCGTTACGGGTCGTAAGAAGCCCGAAAGTCTGACAACCAGTTTTTCCAAGGGGATCGTATTACCCAGTAACTGGGTTGTGGAGGTCAGAAAGGCAGTCGCTCCATGTAAAATACTGGTATCCCGCTGCACCTGGTTACACTGGTAGCGGACCCCAATATTGTTGATGTTATATAGGTACCTACTTAGTTCCGAATCTAAAATCTGTGACATCTTGCTTAGTCAATATTTTTAGGAATTGAATTAATGAATAATTAAAAGTTAACAAAGAAAGTCTTTATAATCCAAACAATTAAGTTACAACATTTGAGAAGTATTAATTAAGTGAACCGGTAGGGAATAGTAAAGTGCGCGCCGCCGGGTTTAGGAATGAATCCGTGGTCACGCTGCGCGCGGTCTTATAAGGACTCGATCACATGTTCTTTAGGACGAATAATAAATGAATTCAACTAACCTTAATATATTCCAAGATGAGTACAGTCTGAACATCTTGTCTCCATAAGTTGAGGACACATAGGGATTCGAAGATCATCTCCGGAGACACCTAGAAATTGGAAATAACACAAATCACTTACAATTAAAGTTATCTGATGCAAAGTTGGCTCATGTAGCGAGCCTTTTGCCTTAAGGGCGCTTTGTCGTTTATGTCGGAGAAAGTTTCATTATTTGTCTAGGATGTTTAAAAAAAATATTTTAATTTGTTTACATAAGTCAGTTAAAACCTTGTCTCGGCAAAGGATGTCTCATAAAATTTTACTTTCGGGCATCTTTTGATGCTGTGTTACATGGAATATATAATACTCTAGTAATTTAATAAATGTTCATGGTAAAACTGTACCTTTTTATTTGGAATGCTCAAATAATTTTTTTATGTTTCGTACAATAATACACCAAAAATAATTCCGTAAAACAGAGAATTCATGATCATTTTTCGTCTGAAATTATATTTTTTATCTATGTATGTTTAATCGAAATTCAAACAAAAAGTATTAAAATAACAAAGGTAACAAAGTAAAACAATATTTTTAAACAATTTTGTTGAATGCAACGATGGAATAGTCTGTCAAGAAAGTACCGGGAAAGGATCAATATTACACAAAATGTTAGTTAATTATCCAAATTTATTTTATCGCCTACAAAGTATGCTCCTTCAGAAACGATACACTTACACCAATGAATAATCCGATCATCAAAACATTTTTTAAACGCTTTTTCCGGAATTGAGTTCAGCACCCTAATTGCGTAACACGCGATTATCCATAATCGATTTCATTTTGACAGTTCAACAATATTCATTGCGTTATTTACGTTGTTGAGCAGACACATTCGAACGTACGAAGTAATGGTTTAGCCATCTGTTTCAAAACGAAACAGATTATGATTAATCGTGAGTTACGCAATTAGGGTGCAGTTCTCGCCGCGAATTCTCCTTTATGTCTTCTACCGAATGAAAACGGGTGCCACGAAGTGGTAATTTGAGTTTAGGAAAAAGAAAGAAATCGGCTGGAGCCATATCTGGTGAATAAGGTAGTTGGTTGATGGTATTTGTTGAGTTTTTGGTCAAAAATTCGTTCACAATGCGGGCCTTGTTCGAAGGCGCATTATCGTGATGCAAAGTCCAAAAAAAATATTTCCACAAATCTGGCCTTTTTCATCGAATTTGCTCTCTTAAACGCCTCATAACACTCAAATAATATTCTTTATTTACCGTTTGACCTTCCGGCAGGAATTCTGAGTTCACAACATCGCGATAGTCAAAGAAAACAGTCAACATGGCTTTGACTTTTGATCGACTTTGGCGTGGTTTTTTCGATTTCGGTTCAGTTGGAAGGCGCCACTCCGAAGCTTGTTGACTAGTTTGCATGTCAAACTCGTAAACCCATGTCTCATCACCAGTAACAATGCGTTTCATGAATGTTGGGTCGGAATTGACTCGTTCTAGCATGTCCTCAGCGACTCTTATGCGATTGAGTTTTTGGAGAAAATTCAGGTCTTTTGGGACTAGCCGAGCGGCAACATGTTTCATACCCAACTGATTATTTAAAATAGTATGGATTGACTCGTGAGACACAGAAGGTTCAGCGGCTATCTCTCTCAAACTTGAATGAGGATTTTCAGTCACTATTTCCTTCACTTTTGCGATGTTAAAGACGTTGATGGCCTACCAGAGCGAGGCAAATCTTCCACCACATCTCGACCGCTTTTGAACGCTTAGGGCCACTCATAAGCACATGTTTTTGATAAGGTCGATTCGTCGTAAGCCTTCTGCAACATTTTCAGGGACTCTAAATACGAAATTCTATTGGCGATGCAAAATTTAAGACAAACTTTTTGTTCGATGTTTTTGTCCATTATAAAATTCGCAATACACACTAGATATGATCTAACTAAAAACAGCACTGAATTTAATGTAATTAAGGCCCTGGTAACTTTAAATATTGTCATTATGAGCGATAATAGTTCATATTGCAATCCAATACGGGTTAAAATCTGTTGTAATATATTCTAATAATAAATGAGCAAGCATTGTCGTAAACATGCAAATAAAATCGTATAAAATTATATATTAACTATTTAATAATAAATAATCCATTACTGGATGCAGTTTGGCATTTGGATTTTTATGGTACATTTTTAATTATAATTATAATTGTTATTGAAGGTAGAAACTGGTTTTAAAGATAATTAAGAGGTGACTTTGATGATTTTTTTGATGCATTAAAGCATGTTTAATTATGTTTTGAGTTCCACTACTTTATGCAAAAAAGACTTGAAAATATCACATATTTTTTTCCTTTCAAAATTATTTACGATAAAAGAGATACACTGGTTTAAAAAAAACACCTTTTTGAACGTCTTCAAGAAATCACCGCCTTAACAGATGCAACTACAACTCCGCGCCAAAATAGAAAAAAGTTGTACCAACGTAACAAAAATTAAAACGAACCATAAACTAATCATCCATTCCCGATACTTTTTTGACTGAATGTAAATCAGTAATAAATCTCGGGACGCGCGGGCTTTATCTTTAGTCCGCACCGGTTTGTTCCTGGGCGTCCAACTCAACGGTTAGCATGTGTGAGAAGCGTACTTCACTAGACAAACACGCGCGATCAGCTGCCACGCGCCGTTAAATTTACCTAAAACTGAATACTTCAATTTGTAAAAGCTCTCTTAATCCAGACTCTGCGGCTGAGGAGTTCCTGATGAAAAAACCTAATAAGAATGTATCCTCGAAATTTAACCCAGGTAGCGCAACTGCAGTACACATTGAACCCACGTGCAGCAGGCGCAACCACTAGACCAAAGAAGCAGTCTTAGGCCGGCCTCAGCCATGGCTTATCGATCAATAAAAATATCATAGCATTATGCTGAGAAAGGAGCCTTTTTGGCCTTGCATTGCGTTGTTATCACTTTTTGGCTAGTTTTCACCTTGATAAACTTAAAAGACTAACGGCCTTATTCATAAAAAGTTATCGAACATCTAAACACTTGCTAAAGTCTGGTTTTTCATAGAGAAACCACACTTTAGCAACTGTTTAGATGTTTGATAACTTTTATGAATAAGGCCGTTAATGTTCCTTTTTTTGCTTGTATTTACTGTGTCCCAAATAAAATAATTTTCTTTCTTCATCAACTTTGTATGCGCGTATAATGTGCGCACTTGTATTGTGGAAACAACAGTGGTAACTGGAACTGGTGGTGTAACTGGACGCTGAGGGCCTAAGAAAACATGTTCTAAAACCTTTGATCGAGGATCCTTTTATATGGGCACGAACGATAAATGTTGTAATAAAATATAATCCAGCTAGCAAGAAAAATCGAAGGAGTGGTGGCTCAGTGGTAATGGCTGCGATGTATGAGTTGTAGACCAGTTCGAACCTAGACATCCACTTTACTTTGTATACATTTCATCACCATTGCTCTCAAAACTGTGAAGGAAAACAGTGAGGAGACCCCAGCATGTCCTAGAACCAAAAATTAGAAGACATATGTTTGACATCTACCAACCCGTACTACCTCTCCCAGAGAGGAGGCCTGTGTTCCAGCAGTGGAAAGATAGGGTTTTTTTTTAAGGGTGGGATATCATCAGATAAAGTGCAATACCAGTAAGCGCCACGTGCTAATAAGGCATGAAATACTTATGAAACGTGAACGCGGATGTTGCCAAATGTTAAATTGAATATGTTTTGGGTGCATTTATTGAATTTAAAGTTAAACTTATTACGTTGTAAAAATGTCTGTCTGTTTATTGGTTGTGCGATTATAACTCGACCTAAGCAATTTTGTGGGTATCTTTGAAACCTTGTTATTAAGCAATATACCTTGTTCCAAAAGTAACTGAGCAAAAGTAAACAAATAAATCAGAAAATGTACACACGGCTACATATCAAGCTACACATTTCCAGTATAAGCTGATCTCGCATTCGATTTCCGTACATTGCGAGATCAGCGTAAACTGGAAATGTATAGCTTGATGTGTAGCCGTGTGTACCTATGGATTCCAATTTGTAGTGCCTCTCACATGGGTTCTGATTTTTTCTTTTTTTGGGTTGGATCAAATAACTTCTCCCGCTCTGGGCGGAGCGGGAGGGCGTGTCAAACTTTTACTGACTAAAACCCACCCGTGTTCCTTAAGTTAACTGTGTGCCAGGGGCCACGGTATCTCTTTCAAACAACCCGCACCCCTGGCATGGAATATAGGGTGATTGTGTAAGAAAAATCATGACACCAATTTAAATCCGCTTATTGCTTTGATTATAATGCTTACCTCACAATACGTTTGCGCTGGCAGGATGGCCTCAGCCTCCGGCGTTGAGTTCGTATTTATGAACAGTGGCGACAACATGTAGCTACGGGAGCCAGCCTGAGTTTCCTTTGTAAAAGCTGTAAATATTACCAAAATAGCTTTAACATGTGACCTTCATTTGCTGGCCAAATTTTCAAAAGTTGTTACAAGGTTTAACTGCATTGCAACAGACACTTCCCTTTTTTATTACTTTGAAAGATCAGACATTTCATTCCTCTTACGGGAACAAGGAAAGTTTGTAGAAAAACCTTAATTAAAGACTGCGGCCCCTCTCATCAGATCCACATAGTCCATGTTTCGATATAACCATATTTCATACCATATATCTATGATAACCATGATATGTGCGTTTCACACAGTTCAACTCCCCATCAATTCTTTTGATGCACAATGAGAGCCAAAAAGCCACACATTATAGCTTTTATCAGCCATAACACGAGAGCTACATCATTTAGTTGGTTTGAGCTTCTATTTTCACAAACGGATACCTTTCGGCGCCACAGTATAAACATTAGAGAACAAAGAGCCATCAAACACGATGCTAATAGGCACTAGCTCAAACAAGCTCAAACACAATGTTTTGAGAGGCGGTCAAAGATTTGCTCTGTAGCAGGCTTGTAAAGGCTTGTTCTGGATATTTGCAGGCCTCATTGTGTTTTTTATCCTGACCTGGAAATCGGGGCGTGAATTTTTTTAACCCCGGCTTCTTCTTCAACTTTTTAGCCCCTACAATCTTCTTTCTGGGCATTTTTCTATTTCTGTATCTTCTGCACGTGCATCTTCTCCTTGTGTACTCGTATTTGATGACTTCGTAATCGTATCTGATGACAAATCGCGTCGCTCTAACTCAGGGAGTTTAAATTAAACCAAGTATATAAAAATAAAAAGGTTTATTTCAAATCATTCAAAAATCCACTTTACGTTTCAAATCACAAATTTGTCTACCTTCTGCGGCAGCAGCGGTGTCCACAATGAATGCAACCAGGAGTTCTGGAGCCACTCCGGGAAGACAGCCTGGTGAATATCGTTGAAATTGAATGCTGCTCGCGGATCCTTCTCTCGTCTAGTCTGGGATGACGTACTAATGGCTTCCTCCGCATGGGAGCTCTTCGTACCTGACGCCGATTATATGAACGTCGTCTCTTTTCTACTCTTCCACCTCTTCTACCTCTCTTTTTCCTCTCAGGAACCTTGGCTTCCCTTTTACCGAGAGCGGGTTTGGGAGGTTCTGGTCGGGCGTCCACCATGTCCACCCGACTCCTCGCGGAGTACGTGGCAGATATCGATGTTTCACTGTTCGACATACCTTCATCGCGTTCCCTTTCATTATATAAGTCATTTCCAGAATTCGTCCTCTGACTATCTTTTTTACTTGTGGAAGGCTGGTTCTCTTCCTTCGTAGTTTCATCTTCCATTGCCAGTAGCTTCCAGAAGTAACTGGTAATTTTGTATTTTATAATATAAACCTCACTTAAAAAAAAAATGTTACAAAGTCCGTCTGTCAAAAAGTCAGCCAAATCCTCACTTGTTTTTTATTACTCTTCTTTTCAGTTTTGTGAGAATGAAGGATGGTTTTATGACATAAAGAAGTTTGAATGGCAAACCTTTTTGGTAAGATTTTTGTAGTCAATAAATTGCACTTTATCTTAGGTTAAAGTACACATGACATGGAACTCATGTATACATTGTCATTTACAAGCTTATACGTTGTGTAAGCTTTACAATTACTTACCTTGGCAAATTCAATGTCGTAGGTACTTACTAGAATTGCGGTTTCATTCAGCGGTACCAATTAATATTCGGTGTAACCGCGTCACACCGCATTGCACTGCCATGTTTTGTAATGCCAGTCAGGTATAAACCTAAAGCCACCGCACCCCCAGTATGCTGCATTTTTCGAAAACGTCTTATGCGGTGTTCGTTCATAAACTTTGAAGTTGACCTCCTACTGTGCAAATGTGATAAATTTTAATTAGTGTTATTTTTTTTATAATACCTACCTAGCAAAAAAGACATCTTCGATTGATGGATAAGTTATATCAGTTCATTGTAGTCACTACCGATTACAATTTCAAACCAGCACTAAACTACACGCGAAATTGCTTCGACGGCGTACCTACTGGTTGTAATTGACCTAAGTCCGTGACTACACTTATGCTAAGAACTACGGGATGCTTCGAGTCCTTTGACTCCGAACGAAAATTAAATTTAAAAAAACCCCCGACCCAAACAAAACTCTCTAAAAAGTAAAACCTTTATATTTATTGTTTTTTTTTAAGTTGTACGGTTTATTTTGATCAACGAATTGTCACGTCGGGGGGGGGGGGACGAATGAAAACGTTATCCTTTCTACAATAGCATAGTTACCTTCATTATTGCCGGGCCTCGTCTGTTTGGCGTTTTCACTGACCATCCGTGGTTAATTTTTCCAGTTAATTATAATGCTGCGCTTGAAATAAAAAAAACCTTTCTTTCCAGATGCTGGTGCGGGCTTAGCAAGACAGCTCATGGTTCTAACACTCAGTCTGCCAACGCGGGGGAAGCATGGGTACCAGCACGGCATACGCAGTCAGCTCCGACTGACGCCTACGGAACTGTGGAGTTCCAGGGCGGACCACATCCCACTAAAGCTCAGGTAAGGAACTGTAGTGGCATTTACATCGCCACATGCGACCTACGCAACACTCTGACGTCACGCAAAAATCCTAGATCGCGCTAACAGAGATTACTGCTCAACTAGCATAAATACAATGTCCCGACATCAATAGTTGGGCAGTTGCCCACCAGACACTACACCCGTCTAGTCGGAGGATCCTCCCGTTTCTATGGAGGTTGAGAGAACTTTCCTCATGCCTCAATAGATAAATCGGGGATCAACAAGGTTTTTTATTTAATAGGTTATCATGATACTCGTATAGCTCCACTGCTAGCTATGTCATGGCATCCTACCGAGATAAACAAGACTAAATAGAGAAGTGAGAGGTATAAACAAAAAGACATGTTTCGCCGACCCAAAAGTAATTGGAATAAGGGCAGGAGATCAGCGGCGAGGTGTCAATTTTCTAAGAGAGAAGCCGAAGCAAAGTCGTCTTTAACTTACTGACTTATCAATAAAGAATACTTACTATCATTTTAAAATTTATATAGGGATGTAACGAATTAAATACAATAAAATTGAACAACTGAAAACCAAATACAATGTGCAATATTCCTCCATGTCTTTCTCTCTCTCTCTGACGCATTTTACTATATCTGTCTCTGCCTGCCACATAACCCATTGGACAGCGGCTTGCTCTCGTACATATCAAACGGTGCCACGTGACCTAAAGTGACATCATTACGGGATCGCTGTTGTATGAATTTTTTAGTTCCCGATTATGACGTTATGGCACCAGGTTATTTTAGAACATTTTTGTTTTTTTTTGTTGTAATACAAAGCTAAAAATAATCGTTTTTGTTTTTTGAAAGTTACGGTGTATTAAATACCTGTAGTGTAACTATATTTTTTTATAACAGTAGTCGCCACGTGGACGTGCCATTTTTTATAACGATAGAGTTGCCGATGCGAATCCCCGAAGGGAAGCCGGTAGAAATCGTGTTATATGGTGCTTTCGCCACTGCAAGAGATTAAGAGTGCCCATAGACTGACCACCTTAAAAAACTGCCTGGGACTTACCAAATGGCCCTTGTCCAGCAGCGGTAAGGCTGGTTGATTGAACATTAAGCAAGTGGTGAAGGGCGGACGTTTAAGGGATAATGTAATTTTGACGTTCGATAACTCATCTGTTTGCCCACTTTTGCTCCAATTCAAATGGACCAATTAAGTTGAAATTTGATCTTACCGTGACTGGGTATCAAATAATTAAATCTTATATCTACTATTTCTTTTCCCAGTATGTCCGTCTCTCTCACGACACACGACCCGAACTAATAGTCCAGCTGCTGACAAGAGAATGGGCCCTCGACCGACCGAAGCTCCTCATCACCATCCAAGGAGGCAAAGCTAACTTCGACCTGCAGCCGAAGCTCAAGAAGGTTCTAAGAAAAGGACTGTTGAAAGCCGCGAAGACTACTGGAGCGTGGATTTTTACCGGAGGCACTAACACAGGTAACTAATCTAAACACGGTAGCGTGTCAAGCCAAGTTCAAGCCAACAGAATTGGCGAGCAGCACCGTGTGTAATTTTACACGAACTATTTGGAGCCACTTTTGACCCCTCATAACTCAAAAACTACTTCACATAAACATGTCAAATTTGGCGGATATTAGCGGCGGCCGTGCAGCAGAGAAGTGGGCAGCGGTGCACACACCTCAAATTAAACAGTTATTTAGATATTAAAGTCCAAAAATCGTCATTTTTATCACTGACTGACCTATAGATCAAAACTCTAACCCAGTTCCAGATGACCTAGAAAGTTGAAATTTGGCATCCAGATAGGTGGTTGGGTGAAAACAAAGAAATAAAACAGACACTAGTAAATAATATATTGAAGCTAAGTTTTTACTTGACTAGTTCTCATATACGAATTATTATTAAGTACCGACGAAAACAGTCAAGGAAGAGCCCTATATTTGATGGCTAGTCTCTACCAGCGAGACAAATTTTCGGAAAAATAAAATAAGAACTCACAGCTTTAGAACTTGCGAAGGCTATAATATAATTTGTGTGTGACAACTAGCCAAGTCAGACCTTAGTTAGGCTTCAATATATTATCCTAAGTTATAAGAAGAAATTATATTTTAAGTTGTTATTAAATATTATATGTTGTTATAAATAAATTTCGGGACTGACCATTGAACTTGGCACCCATTTAGATCTCATTTCTTTTGTCGTTGAAGTCAACAACCAAGGCATATATCATAATATTGAACTTGGCTCTCATTTCACATTTATATTTTTGATGGAATTATATCTACTCATCGTGAGGAAACCGGCATGTCCTACAACCAAACATTCGAAGACATGTGACATCCACCAACCCGCCCAAAACCCGCGTGGTGCATTATGGCCCACTCCTTCTCACCGAAGGCAGGCTTGTGTCCCAGCAGTGGGAATATGGGATATACATTATGTATATGTATATACTGTAATAAAGCTGAAGAGTTGTGTGGAAATCAGTTGTCATGAGGAAAACGTCGTAAAGAAAGTTTTGAGTATGAATGTCGATGGCTATAAGAGTAGGGGGAGACCAAAGAAACGATGGATGGACTGTGTGAATGATGATATGGTTATAAAGGGTGTGACTACGGAGATGACGACTAATAGAGAAGTGTGGAAGAAAAAGAAATGTTGCGGCGACCACAAATAAATTGGAATAAGGGTAGGAGAATGATAATTATGACCTTCCATTCAATATGTGTTGTTAGGTGCCATCTATAAATGACGTCACACGTTAAGGGGGAGGGGCTCAACGAAATGTGACATTGTGCGACAAGGGACAGTCAAGGTCTTTTTATTACAATTATATTTTGAATTTATTTTACAATTCTTCAAGCTTATGAATATTTTGAAGCTCCCTTTACTATTGCAGACAGAATTTAAAAATCGCGGTCAAAATCGTTGTGACGACACTCATGTTAAAATCTAAAATACTAAAACTTAAAATTTATATGTAAACTTAAAAATATTACTTAGTCGATCTATATTTTTACGGCTTTTTTCTATCTATCTAAAATATTTGACTTTGTGTTTGCTTTTGTTTATGATTATTTATATTAATTTTTTAAACTGCTGTTTTAATTTAATGACTTCTAAACACAAAATTGAAAAATATGTGACGTCAAACAAGGGGGGAGGGTGTTTCACAAGTGTGACCACCTGTGACAAGGACGGGGGGGGGGTAAAAAAAAACTAAAAATTTGTTTGACGTAATTTATGAATGGCCCTTTACCTGGAATATATATTTTTTGTTAAAAGTTAATTTAATACGTTATAACGACATTCTGGCGACCATAATGGCGCTTTAGGGGCTTGGAAATGCTATTAGTATACATTAATTATTATCTGCTGTCCTAATTATAGAACGTAAAAATATGGTAGGTAAGTACTTCCAGATCAACAACATTCATTGCGTTATTTACATTGTTGAGCAGACAATTTTTACGAATTTAAGAAACAATGGATAAGCAATATCTTTCAAAATGATCCAGATTCTGATTAATAGTGTCTCACGCAATGAGAGTGCAGGGCCTTTTACCACAAATATTACAAATCTACGATTTGTAGAAAAACGCGTAAACAGACAAACAGACAAAAAAAAAATATTCTTATACAAGGTGAATTTTTAGTCACCGTTTAATTTTTTTAGGGTGATAGTACCTGTGAAATTGAACAACTTTCTCCATGGAACATTGGTCGAAATATGAATAAAAAATCAATCAGCTGACATTATGATTTTGCATGAGTGATTTTTCATATTTCGACCCATGTTGCTTGGAGAAAGTAGTTCAATTTCACGGGTACTATCACCCTGAAATTTTTTAACGGTTACTTAAAATTCACCTTGTAGATTCGCTATATTATAATTACTTTACATTTTGTTAAAAACTGTTATATTGACGTTGCAAACAGACAATTCAAATTTATTTATTTGTATAATAAGATGTGTAGATATGAATAACGTAAAGTTCTAGATAAGAGGGGTTCTAAGGGGGTATCCCTTATTTATAAACATTGCTCAAAGTTAAATACTGATTAGCGACTATTTAACCATACATTTTTGACATTTAAACATTTCTTAACTTTAAACAACGTTTATAAACAAGAGGGAGAATGTCTACGTTCACAATTACAAAGACAATTTTCGTTCATCTCCAAAAGTTTCGTTACCTCTTAGTGCAGGTGAGTTAGCAGCTAAGCGCCATCGCTAAATTTCATTAGCTGTAGGAGCATTGTAATAACATTAGATACCTACATAGACGTGCACTTTGGCACCTCCAGCGTGCGAAGCGTACCTATTACAGCTCGTGTATTGTTAGCTGTTCAAATTCTAGCTAACGCAATTACTATTAATGGAGTGGTTTTAGTCACCTGCAATGTACAGTCCCGGACTTTAATTGATAAGCCACTTTTAAACTTTCCTATTTTGCAGTTTTATACATTCACGAGATTACACGATTAAACACGAATTTAAATCACATGCTCGTAAACCAGATGACAAATTACTTATAATCGGAAATAGTCTTATCCATAGAGGTTGAAGGTTGACTAATAAATTGTCAATGATAAATAAGTTTCTCCAATCTATTTGATACGACCTCCTTTGAATTAGAGCTCATAAAATACTCGTTATTTCTGAAAACCTATCCGAAGACAGTCACAGTTGAAATGTCAGAGACGATAATTTCGAATTTTGGTGAATCGTAGCCGTAGCTATTTATGTTTCTAAGCAACAGTTATCATAATTGTCATGAACGGTATCTTGGACGCTACGCGTTCGGATAAAATCGTGGGTACGAATTTTTCCGATGTCGAAATTACTAATCATAACGTTACTATCGCTACGCTAAAACAATTGTCGCTAGTTTACGGTTGCTAGCCCTGCAATTGGTTGACTTTGGGTTGTCACTCTGGACTATGTACGAGTATAACCGACTAAACCCGATTTGCACTACACGGCTAAAATAGGAACCGTGGCAAGTGGCTTATCAATTAAAGTCCGTGACTGTACCTATAACTATATTAAACTCAAAGCATTTATTTCAAATAAACCAATTACAGGCACTTTTGAATTGTCAAGGTCGGTGAGGTAGAAAGATGAAGCTAGTTGCCCATTCCAAAGCGTAGGTACCTATGGAGAAGAACGGGCAAGAAACCCCATGGACACTCTTTTAAAATCATGATAATGTTACAAAAAGATGGTTACATCATTATGTTGAAATTATCAATGTGAGTACGATGTAAAAAGACGTGCACATTAAAAGCGTCCATAATTCCGAATTAACGTTCATAGTTATAGTTAAGCTGATAATTGCCCTGTTGGTGTCGTGGTTGCAAGCACGACTCCTAAGGGTTCGATTCCCAGCTAGGGCAGTGTCATTTATTAGAAATTTCTTAGTAACAGCCCGGAATTTGGAAGATGGCGGGGTGATACCCTCGTGCCTCGGAAAGCACGGTAACCCGTTGGCCCTGCTCCTGATCTCTCTCTGGTCGTGTCGGATTGCGTGCCCTCCCATCAGACTATGAGATTGCACAGGGCCGTCTGCACACATACTCGTGCACTATAGGTAATATTTCCCACGTTGAGCTTGGCTGCCACCAACAGATGTTCACAGCTGGACTTCTTCACAAATCATCGCCACCACAATAGGGTATTACAACCATTTTTGAAAAGTGTCTTAATTAGATTCTAAAATGCTAATAAACCACTAAAAAAACTTTTTTTTAATATAATCGATTTGTGCAATAAAAATGCATTTAAATTTTACGTTTTCAAATTTCGCGCGTTATTTGACGAAAACGCTGGACGCAGTGGACGCCATATTGGTCTATGGGTATGAAGGTATGAAGTCAGTTTGCTGTAAACAAATGCGCTGATATTTTGTATGATAATTGTTTATAATTTAAAAAATGAGTTATTATTCTACTTATTGTTCATTTGCTGTTCCTGAATGTAAGATATTATTATAATAAAATTACTTTGATTACGAAAATAATAAAGCTGCAAAGTTGTTCAGTTGATTAGTTTATACAGCGGTATGACGTTATAACATGACGGCTAATATTTCATGGTGTTCAAAAACAGATTAAAAAACAGAAATCTTTGATTTGAATTTTAAAATGTATTTTGTTATTTCATGAACTAAAACTAACGTTTTCCGACTGCTTTTTGCTGCTGACAGATTTTTTCTCATATGGAGTAAAATACCCTATTGATCCAGTGAAAATTCTGTATCGGAATGAGGTGGTAATCGAACAGTGTGTTTTTCTATTCGATTTTCAACTCTCGGCGGTAAGCAGTGCGATGAAGATCCATTGCGCGAAAAAATTCCGCCGCGATTTTATTACAGCCTGGGCTTATAAACTGTGAATTAATTAATATTTTAATATCCTAGAAAACTCCTGCTGACTCGTTTATCAAAGATAACAATGTTTTGTACACATGTTCTCTTTAATATTATAACATTAGTTGAGTTAAAGCAGCATTTCATTCGCATTGTTAGACCACAACAGATGAAACGAAACTAGTTTATAATTTGTCTAGAACTTTTCCTTGCAGTGGCACGTTTGCAGTGCAATTGTATCAAAACAATTTCTGTTTTGTTTTTGTTAAATTATTTGGGCGAAGTTATTGCTTTTATTTCATAATTTTTGGGCATTTATAGGTTGGCTTGCAAAATTGAATATTCCATTGAATTTAAATGATATAGTGGACTTTTTCATAATAGGTATCCAAGACCTATTCATTCCAATTAGACACTGCAAGCCAAAATTAAATAATAACAATACCAACCTATAATTGTCCCAATGTTGGGCAATGATACATTGGTCATTTTCATTATAGGTATCTTCACTTTCGACTTATCTTCATTCCAATGTATTAAACTGCCAGCAAATATTAAATAATAGCAATACCAGAGTAATTGTCCCACTGTTGGGCAAAGGCCTCATCTCATTAAGTGCAGGTACGAGCTTTGAACACCACGCTTGCTCAAGACGGGTTGAGATATTTGTGACATGATTTCGAAACTATAAAAACGGTACCTACCTACAGTCAGGGCCATGTAGCGAACCGCGAAAACCGCATCTGATACAACTCCATATGGCGCTGACAAATAAAAACTCATTTTTTTGTGTTTTTATGGATCAAGCTGTTTGCAATTTTTTTTTCCATTTAACTTGTTACCACCGATGTGTGGATGCCATCATGCCAGTACCAGGACGATTTCAGCACTGTTTTTTTTTTTAAACGTTTCCCCACACTAGGAATTTATCCTGTATTGTGAGTGCGTTTACAAACATTTAAACTCACATACACAAACAGCCAGACTCGGCAGACCCGAAACAACTACCTGTAGGTTATACAAATATTTGTTCCGTGCGGGAATCGAACCCGCGACACGCAGCGCAGCAGTCAATCGCTTAACCACTGCGCCAACTGTTCCTTTCTTGACACATCAAACTTTTCTAAACAAATACCATAATACCTACTAACCAACTCGTCTTCCACAGGTGTCACCCGTCAAGTAGGAGATGCATTACAGCTGGAGCGGTCACAGCGAGCAGGCAGAGTAGTCAGCATCGGTATAGCACCTTGGGGCATCGTCGAGGGCGCCAATGAACTTATAGGCAGAGGCAGAGATGTACCGTACCATGCGATAGCTTCGCCAAGGTAAGAATAAGTGTTTAAAGTTGGTCAACTCTACATATTAGTATAGATACTAGATAGACCAACGAATGTATGGTCGTTTGATTGTAACCGACTTTATTTACGTGGTGCTACAAGATTGGTAAGATCGGTTCAGCTCTTTCAAATTCTTTGTTGGAAAGCTCATCCCAAAACATCTTCTTTTCTTTTATCCCTGCGCAAAAATAGGGTTGTATAAATCTTCAAGCCAGTCCGTTTGTGGCATCGTAGGTTTAAAACAGATGTACCGATTTAATGTGAGTGACACGTGTGTTTATTTGTTACAAGGATATAGTGTAGACAAATGTTGAAGATGGAATTAGTAAAGATCATTAGCATAGAAAATTGGGTCACTATAAATTGTGTGGGATCTGTCTATGTACACAAATAGGATGTGTAGAATAAAACTGTATGTTCATGCGTCGACGAGTAAGAGCAATGAACTGCCCAAAAGTAGGGCCCCGTAAAAGGCTCAGTTTTTTGTCGCGCAATTATGCGTAAACATACATATTACAAGCTAGACAAAAGTTTAGGGTATTGTCAAATTTTCAAAGTAAAGACTTATTCGAAAATATTTCATAAAATAAAATCTAATACCTTTAAACGAGCAATTCTTGTACAAATATAGGTATATATATAATCTGAATCTCGGAAATGGCTCCAACGATTTTCATGAAATTTAGTATGCAGGGGGTTTCGGGGGCGATAAATCGATCTAGCTAGGATTCATTTTTAGAAAACATAAAACAAAAAAAATCATCCAGTCATCCAGATATTAGTGTTAAACGGGAGCTGCAAACATTTTTTTCGTCGCATAATTATCAAGCTTTTAAGCGTAAACTAAGTTTCATATTTTATGTTTTGATAAAGGGAATACAATTAAATAAAAAAAACCCTAAAAATTATTCGACTGAGCCGTACATTTATTTTAATTTAATTAAAACTGCAGAATTACTTAAAATTTTTGGTTATTCGATTCAACTATAATATCAAACGCATCGCTATTTTGAACCTTATTTGTTGCCGCGATGTGGTATTGTCAAATACCCAAAAAATTTGCCTCTTGTATTGTTAGCCGAAGTAAATCCCCAGGAGCCTTGTTAAAACAAGGCAACAAAACTTAACACAGACATCTAGACTAGAAGCAAACAGCTAGGTATTACAAACATTTGACCTGCCCCAACCGCACGGTCCGTGCTCGCCCCACCATCCAATGTTTACATAGGTCTTTAAACTGTTAACAGGGTGGTAGGTTGGTAGGTACCTATCTACATGTTTGCTTTATAAGTATTTGTACTCCTGTTTTCTTTTTGGTTAGTTCCAAGACATTACAGGGGAGATGTATTAATAAATAAACCTTTAGTTAAGCTATAGGAGTAAGTAAATAAGTCTAAAGATGCAGCATCTAAAGACTTTAGAGGCAAATCAAATTAGAAATACATATTATTGATCTGAGAAATATTGATCTTACCAATTTAATTTTAATAGGATTAGATTTTTTTTTAATGCACAATGATGCGCAATGATTTTTTTAAATGTGGTGTTAAATATTTTACGGTGTTACGCAACCATTTGTTCGCACACAAAGGGTTCCGTACCACCGCACCGTGGGCTTGCGGACGGCGAGTAATGGGTAGCTCGCTGTCCTGTAAGGAGCAAGCCCGGGTCGACGGCGCGTTGTGTTCCACGCGCGCCTCAAAGAGATGTCAGAACGAACTGGTGGGGTCCGCAAGGGCCAATGCCTGCCAGGGGTGCGGGTTGTTCGAAAGACATACCGCAGCCCCTGGCACACAGGCAACTGTGGGAACATGGGTGGGTTTTAGTCAGTAAAATTCTGACACACCCTCCTGCTCCACCCAGAGCGAGAGAAGATATTTGATTTCCCACCCAAAAACAAAATCCACCGCACCGTCCGACTAGCAATAACTCAGATATCTCTTCCTCATATTACTTAAAACAAGACCAGCTAATCTATTCTGTTAAAAATCTCACCCTGGGAACTTAGGTGAAGTGAGCTGCACTAGGGATTGATACTAATGACCGCTCACTTTGAGCTCACTTCACTCAAGTTATCATGATGAGATTTTTACAGAATAGCCCTGCTGACTCGGCTTACAAGGCGATATTTTCTTGCACCAGACAGCTCAATAACATCTTATTTATGATAGTTCGAACCCATTGACAAATAGGGAAGCACTACAAGATCCTTTACCAGGGAATATCCGCAAAAACATTCGGGATTCGTATCACGTTAGCAATTTCTGGAAAAGAATTTACACACACTATAGCGGGGAAGCTGAGATGGACCCATTTTGTCCACGTTTTCTCTTTATTTTCTCACTGTGTTCATATTTAGGATGGCGGTCGGTGTTTGTGTGTTAGTATGTGAGAGGTGTGGAATGTAAATAGTTTCGTTATTCTTTTATTTGATAAGGGAAAGTGACGAAATTGGCAGAAAACCTAAAGGAATGCCAAACCTGATAGATTGAGACTACCAGCTATTAACATATATAAACACACGTCTTTTTCATATTCATATTTATTTAATTGTGTTCCACAAGATAAAACAAAGGTGTTAAAAAAGGCTTAGAGTTAAGAGCCGTTGCTGTAGACCCTGTTAGGGCACAGTAAAAGGTATTGTTTGATGTTTAGTCCACTCTCGGCCCCTCGACCCCTAAAAAAAGATTTATTTATTTGTTTCCTCTCAACCTCTAAACATAGTTCACACTCGACCCCCAGGGGGTGAGACTGAATTTTCATACAAGGGGCAGGTATACCGCGTCCACTTTCGGCCCCTTAGTTCGGTAAGTACCTAAAATTAATATTTTGGTACAGACTACTTTGGGGACGAGAGGAAACTAAAACCTTGGATGGAAAATAAAATTCACTCTCGACCTCCAAGGGTCGAGAATAAACCATAGTCAGGAGTCCAGTGGGCATATTATTTATTAGGGGTCGAGGGGCCGAGAGTATACTAAACTTTGTTTGATACATAACTATTTCTTAAAGATAAAAATCTAAATCTTGTAACTAAAAATAAAAATTATACAAAAACTGAGTATAATTACATTCGGATAAAAAATGAATAACAATTCCATAAATAATAATATAATTGGTCAGCTATTTCCATAAAATACTTACAAACAGATTTTTCATTTACCCATGAACCCAGAAACTACAGAACGCCGCCAGCAACTATCCTGACATACTCCTTTTTCCTCGTTTACGTTCATACATCTGTGGACCTAGTGTGAGTTTCATTTAACCATCTCGAACAAACGCATCGAGCGCGTTCGGCGCTCTGATTGGTCCGTCACCAATCCAGGGCCAATCGGAGCGACAAACGCGCTCGAAGCGTTTGATCGAGATGGTTAAATGAAACTCGCACAAAGGCCTCTGGTCATACACGCACGCAGGTTGCGAGTACTACGCTCCTGGCCTTTCTGAAGAACTTCAACAATATGGTCACTATATTATGTTCTCCTAAGGCGTCCCTTTCCGGCGTTTCCACTCATATCTGTCTTGTAAATACCTTTTGTTAGCCATGCGAAGTAAATTGGGTTGACTGCCTCGTTGGTTAAGTGGTCGCAAGCGCTACTGCTGAGCATAGGTCGTGGGTTCGATTCCCAGGTCGGGCAGTGTTATTGGGTTTTTTCATCTGGAAATTCTTAGTAGCTGCCTGGGCTCGCCCTCTATTACATGGGACTAAAACATAACTGGCAAAATTTGGGTGTACTATGGATAGGTTTACCTCTGCCTAACCCTTAGGGGAAACAAGTCGTGATGTTGTGTAAATTAGGTTACAAAAAATAAGGATCATTTCATCTTAACTTTTTTTTATTAGATTAAACAACTTTTAAAAATACACAAAAATGCTTGGAAGATACCTTACAACGTTCACTTTGATTGAGATGACTTGAGACCTTAGAGCCAAAGCACATCGATGCAGATTATAATGGGTGACAGGGATATAAACGCACATAAACCATGAATTCAACACAAGATTCTGAATCCTTTTTTTTTTTGAGGGTGGTAAATCATCAAATAACTTCTCCAGCTCTGGGTGGAGCAAGAGGGCGTGTCAGACTTTTACTGACTAAAACCCACCCGTGTTCCCTCAGTTGCCTGTGTGCCAGGGGCCACGGTATCCCTTTCGAACAACCCTTGAAATTTTTCAATGGTTGTAAAAAAATATATCTGTTCCATACATTTATATCCGACGTAAAATTTATGTGCAAGAGGGTCTAAAATCTTGTGTTGAATTCACGGTTACAGTTTTCGGGACAATGTCCCCCTGCTTATAGAGTCTTGAGTATACGTGACCTTAATAGACTTCTGGCAATGCTGCTGACACCTTGATTTCTTTCGGTTTATTTTTTCTTTTTAATTTTGTCAGTTTCAAACAAATAGGTCGGTACTGGTATTCAGCTGCATTCGGTTAAACTTGAAGCTGACCCCATCATAGTTGCGAAAAGGGTAGGCAGATGATAAAGCTTCAACTTTCATCTGCATTTTCATTCACCCGTTGACTCCATTTAAAAGGATCGGGTGTTGTGATAAAAGAAGCATTAGTCAGTCCGTTTGTCTGGGCTTGGTACAGCACATCATTGATCAGCTTCTCAGCCAGAATCCGCATGTTTCCGGGAAGATTGCGCAGTTTTGCAGCCACGTTTACACCTGGAAGAAAAAAATATAATTTATATGGTAATCGTGATTTTAATGACAAGAAGTGGCTATTTGGGAAAATATTGTGAGTGACAATATTTCAGACAATATATTGTCTGAAATATCCAAATAGTAATGACAAACAGTACTGATGGATGCGCGGATAGGCTCGCATGTTAAATAATATTTAATAAGCCCATGAGAATATAGAGGTATGAGGAACAAGGTGTAAAGTTCACTCATACTTTATAGAAAAGGGAGGATTCTCCGACCAGATGGGTGTTGTGTATGGTGGGCAACTGCCGACGGTTGTTTTTTTTTTTGGGAGTGTCGTCATGCAGTTGACCTAGAGAGGCCGTGACTGCTTAACCGGGCTATCCTGTGGTTGCTTTAAGAAAACTGAAACCCTCCACCCAGGGGCCTAAAACTACTTTAATTACTAAGCGACTGCACGCTGAGGGCACCCCCTGTAGGGTACGGGCCTTGGCTTAGGGCATCACTGATGGGGGGGCAACAAGTCGGGACAGGCTGGATCATATCATCTTTATTATTATTAAACGGGGAGTTTAAATCTACAAGCTCAGCTGCCGCGTGGGCTGGCACTTCATCGAGCATGGGTCGGGGGGTCATCGTTTAATCGGGGTCTTCGCGGGGCGCGAAGACTTCGGCGGTGAGGTCGGTATGATGGTCGTCCCGGCGGTTGATGTCGGGATGTTGCATATAAATGTTGCGTGTATGGACACCGGCGTTTAATGAACGACCTAGGCGTCCAATTAGCTGGCTAATTTAACCAGATGGCTGCGACATATATACCAGTCGCGCGGTAAACTCTGATTGCGCGATGCCGGATTTGTGCGACGTCAGGTCATTGATGCGTAGTTCATAGTGCATTTGACGTTGTAGATGCCGCCACAAGAACAATAATAACCTGACGGTAATGGCCTATGCACGTTCTCGCCACAAAACGGGTGAGAATTTGTCTTCGTGTAAAGTAAATGATGCCATTATTCTAATTTTATTGTTTACAGATGGATGCTTTTCAACTAAGCATATATACTTATGGGAAATATTATGAAACCCCATAATGTCCAAAACTTAGACGACGTTCACACGGACGTTAAAATTCCATGGCGGGATTTTTCGCGCACTGGCCTTTGCTCAATTCAACACCGAGAAATGAGAATACAAATACATTAAAAAAATAGACAAACAATTAGGTACACTAAGGTGTAGATTTCTCTGACACCTGCGCTAGTTTTATAACTGTGTTGCAGGAGCCAGTGTCCTCCCGAAATACAGAGACACAGTGCTTTGTTGCTTTATGACAACATAAAAAGTAAAAAAAAACAAAAGCAAACAAAAAAAATACATTTTATACTATCTTGAGAAAAAAAAATAAAGTATGAACCCAGAATAAATAAAATTAAAAAACGTGAGAAAAAAAAACATTAAACAATGAAGAAATATATAAAACAAGAGAAAATCCAACAGAGTGCATCTTTGCGCGTCTAAAAAACACTCGATTTTCAACTCTAGGCGGTAAGCAGTGCGTTGAAGATCGTGTCAACGTCGACTTCAATTCACATGCTATTTCAATAGAACTAATTTCTGTGTTATACATAAGTTCTGTTGATTATGTTCCTGGGTTACTGTTATTTTAGGCCAGGGCACGGGTCCATTCTGCTTTGAAGTTCATTGAACCGAGTCATCTCAGTCCAATTAACTACTGAGTCAATTGATGTGGATACTTGTCTGTAGTTAATTTGTGTGGGACCTGATTCATGACTAACATTAAGTTGGGTGGGTTCGCATAAACCAGAAGATAAATATTTATCTGTTTCATTTCAATCATCCCATCTTTTGCAACTACGCTAAGAAGTATCTAGATTTGACTTCATTTTCTACACTTCCAGTCCAGTTTGTCTTCTTCAAGATGGCAGGGACATCGAGGCTCAACATGTTATCGCGGATTCAGTATATGATTCTAAACCCCGCTGCGTTGAAATATTTCGTCGGTAAAGCTAATACATTTCAGGTATTGCACTTTACTATGAAACAACCGATTTTTATTAATTAGGTATCCGACGCAAAATTTCTACGCCTAGAGAATCATGGGCTGAATTCTTGGTTTCAGTTTTCGCGTCGATGTCTCTTGCACCCTATAAATCTGAAGAGATTTAAATCACAATGGTCAAATAGAAGAGATCATTAGAAGTCTAATCTAGGTAGGTACGTCTTTCGTTGCAAATCTCATATAAAAATACGGGACCCAGTTCCAAATCTACGCTTCAAGTCAGTTCAAAACTAGAAAGGACAATTCTAAGTTCGTATAAGAAAAGTCTATCCAAATTACGTACCAATGGCGTCATATTCATCATCAACTTCAGTACAATGTCGTTTGTTCTTATCCTCATCTAAGAACCGCTTAGAGGAGGTCTGGACAGGACCGCAGGCACTCTCGGGCACCTCCACTATGTTGCTGGCGATACTAAAGGCGGCTGATGAGTAGTTGTCGTCTACGGAAGCCTCGAATGATGGCTCATCTTCATCCGCCTGGGATTCTTCTTCTCCTGGATCGTCGGGATCTGAGTCCTGAGATAACGATAAGTTTTTATTACTATGTAGTTATTACAGTAGACAAAAGAACAAAAGGATCGCCCTCTATGACATGGGACGGACACAATGAATCTGCCTAGTCTTTCGCCAACTTTATTGAGGTCGGATTCCCGTTTAATTGGTTGCAGCTGAATGCCAGTATCTGCCTATCTGACCTCCACAATCTAGTCTCTGGGTAATACGATGCCCTTGGTAAGACTGGTTGTCAGACTTTCGGGCTTCTGAATAGCCGTGACGACTGTCAAAGATGTACAAAAACAGCCGCGACCAACGGCTTAACGTGCTTTTCGAGGCACGGAGGGGTCTTGGTATGTAAAGATAGTCACCCATCCACGGACCAACAGCAATAGTATATAGCTCAACCTACTCGATCGACCCGTGCGACTATTATTACTTAGCTAGAAGCCCCTCATTCTTATTACTAATATCTTTTGAATACTCTCTATAATACGAGCCGGTCTATTTTGTAAAAATAAACCCATGAGACCCCGGAAAGTGAGTTTCAAGTGAGCTAGCTATCATGAGCTCACTTCACCAAATCACGGTAATATTTTTGCAATAAGTTGACAGTTCGAGATTCTATTCACCTCCTCTAAGATAAAACGGGTTAAAGAGAGCAAAAAGACTACGTATAAAGGATCGATTAGAGTTAATTCGTAGCGTCGCGCTCACATCGTCAGATAAATTCTGAGGACGATCTAAGATCAAATGAGGTCATAGGTGACGTGAGTAGCAGGATCTGAACGAATTCTGTTCGACTACTGACTTCGTGTGTGTTTTCATCAAATCTAATATTGAAGTTTGATAAAATTAAAATTGGGTTTTTGTATTAGAAAACTAGTAGGTATGTAGACTTTGTAGTTTTAATGTAGTTAGGAAACTAGGACACTATGTAGTTTGAATGATTTCTTAGGATAACCTTGTAGTCGCCCATCGTCGCCGGTTTCAAATCCCATAAATGCAGGCAGGAATTATATGGAGCAGTAGCGGAAAGGTGTCCCAGCAGTGCGTATCTACCATTATAGGTAATTATGCTAAGGTATATTAATTATACTTAATTGTTATCCTACGATTCCTTTTATGCTTAATTACTTCGATCTTCTGATTAATTATAACAATAAACGATCTGTTCGGGCGTACGTAAGAACTGTAAGGACGGTCAAAACAATTTGCATATCAAATTCCGTTTACACTCAAATTAATAACTAAAATAATATCAATGAAAACCCAAACCAAATAACAGATGCAACAAACGATACATTAATTAATGAAATGTACAAATCTAACAGACCGTTAATACCATCACAATGCTAATAATGTTTAACATTAGCATATAATTTCTGCGGTTGTTTGTGATGTTATGTCAGTTACTAGCTGCGTTTGTATCCCTGGAGGGTACATCGCAGTACATGACTATGAACTGACGTGTTATCAAGTTACCTGTTGTGATTCTTGATACTATGTAGATCTATATTGTCTTTGAGTCTTGCTTCCTGCATTCAATTATCAAAATGCATCCTACTATCAAATAATATTTTTCTATGTATGGGTGTTTGTTATTCAGTCACGCAAAAACGTCTGAATGGATTTAGTTGAAATTAGGCAGACAAATAGTTTATATTCTAGATTACCACATAGGGTACTTTTAATCCGGGTACTACGTTTCTGTGGGATACTTACCGAACACCACGCGAGCGAAGCCGCTGGCGAAAGCTAATAGTTCAGTATATATAACTGTAAGTAAGCATAAATCTTCTCACCACCACTGCTAGTGCTCTAACATAAATCTAATTCATACCTACTCTAGCCATATCTCATTATAACTCCTTTCCAGATTATTAAAGCTACTAAATAACAAGTTGTCCCACGTCACAGATACCACGGGTAAAGTGTATCACGAATCGCGGTGGGCAAGACAAACACGTAATTTAGAACGAGGCCCGCTGACCCCACTGCATTCAAAGAAACACATTTGTATGCGGCAGATACCGCGTTCAGTGGCCCTAGTGTGAGTTTCATTTAACCATCTCGATCTAATGCATCGAGGGCGTTCGGTAGGTACTCCGAGTGGCCCTGAACTGGTGACAGACCAATCGGAGCGCTGAACGCGCTCGATGCGTTAGATCGAGATGGTTAAATGAAACTCACACTAGGGCCATAGAGACCTTAGTGTGAGTTTCATTTAACCATCTTGATCTAACGCATCGAGCGCGTTCAGCGCTCCGATTGGCCCTGAATTGGTGACGGATCAATCGGAGCGCCGAACGAGCTCGATGCGTTTGATCGAGAGAGTTAAATGAAACTCACATTAAGGCCACTGGACTTCAAACGGACGTAATATAATCGCGGCGGAATTTTTTCGCGCACTATCCACTTCAACGCACTGCGTAGCGCCGAGAGTTGAAAATGGAACACTCTAAGACTCACTCGTCTTACACTCTGTTGGATTCTGAATGTTCGGTTCAACACCGAGAGTTGAAATCCAGTGCGCAAAAAAATCCCTTTGCGATTTTATTACGTCCCTGTAAATGTTGACTAAAACTCTGTCGGTCTTATTATACAAGGTTTTTCTACAGGTTGGTTTAAACATCAAACCAACGAGCTTGTTTTTGAAATAACACCTTAATTGAAATCGAATCACAGTTGTTACACGCTTTATATTAGCTTCACTTGTATGTTTGTTTGTTTGTATGTTTGTATGTACCCGACTCCTTTGAGCGCGATTTGACCCACTTTAAACGGTCAGATTTCATTGAAACTTTGTAAACTTGTCGAGGACCGATGACAATGCAATAATTAAAAAAAAAAAATGAGAAAAAAAAACACGTTTTTGTAGTTAGCAGAACTACAAAAATTAAAATTAATAATAGTTTAAAAAACTAAAAAACACTCTTTAAAAACCAAACTAAAATAGGAGAAAATAATTTAATTCAATTAAAAAGCGTGGGGTGCTTGACATTAATAGATTATAAAAATACCTCAAAAAGCACCCCACGCTTTTTAATTGAATTAAATTATTTTCTCCTTTTTTAGTTTGGTTTTTAAAGCGTGTTTTTTAGTTTTTTAAACTATTTTTTTTTTTACAAAACTGACCACTTAGTCCGATGCTAAGTTGTCATTTTTGTAATAAGAACTTTACCCTAATCGAAATAAAGTTGGAAATGCAAAAAGTGACTCAGAGCTTTAGCGCGAAAGTTAGATCGAAAATACTTATGTAGGTACAGCTTTTACACCAAATCATCTACCTATATCAGCTTCTAATAATTTTTTGGTCAAAGTTTATTACAACAAGCAATAACAGTGTATTTAAATAAAGACGAGCTCTGCCCACTCTTATATTTTAAACTAGAAAACCGACCGGACAAACAGACAAAAGATAAAAAGATTACAGAAGAAACTGTTTTTCATCCCGAGATTGCTCTCTTGTGCATTCAAAGTGAAACATTTATTACCGTCATTCAAGAACCTACCAACCTACTTACAATCGGAGGGTAATTTTATTCAAAAGCTAACAGACAATCGGGGCTTTCACTTAATAATTAATAATAATATAATACTATTTAGTAGGAAAAATAATTTAATAGGTTGATTAAAGAAAATCTTATAAGAAATATCTCTGTAGCATTCAAAAACACAAAAATGATTAACTTGATTTTTTTGAGGTAAATCTCACATTACATTTTTTTTCACCAATCCACATGGCTTTCGCATGATGTGACCAAGGTTATGTCTGTACTTTAAAAGAGACTGTGACCTCTGAGTTTGTTTCGTCCTTTCTTCCCAAAGTAGTTAGAGATAGGAAACGCCAACCTTATCTAGTTTTTAAAATATGATTGACGTGTAAAAGTGTTTGTACTTACTGAAATACAATCATCTATCATTTATCTCACATTACCATTCTGTAATTCAAAATAGGAATTCACAGTCACAAACGAAACTTTGCAATTTTTTTTTAGACAAAGGTAGGTATAGCTCAATTCAGTCTTATCGTTTCTAACAAACCCAGATTACACATAGTATTTACCCAATTGAAAAAGAGCACTTACTTTAAAACCTTTCACAGTGCAATGGCCGTTTTATTTGTAAAAATGTACAGCGTGTTTGTGCAGCAGATGGCAATTCGTTTAGCTGATTGGTCCACTGTGGGACTGGGTCATGTTTGTACTCACTGTTATGTACTAGTGATCGTGTCTTGTTTTAATCGATTTTATTGTAAACTATCCGACCCGACAGACATCACCCTGTGCGTTAAAAAAACCCATAAAATAAAGCACGTTCATTTTTTCCTCAATGACTTATTTTTTTCTGGGAAAATTTTCAAATTGTTCTTTTTCTAAAAATCGAATTCGGAGCATTTTTAAACTCAAATAGCCGTATCGGTTCAGCCGTTCCCAAGTGATGTACTTACCATCGAACAGTATTTTGTTTTTATTTTTATGCCTTTTTACGAAAATTACGCGGGCGGAGGAGTGATTTAAATAAATTATGGTTGAATTTCGACCACTAGGCGATTACAAATTAACATAGATAGATAATTTGTATAATACGTTTTTGTGTAGTGCAAGCATCGTATTAAAGTTTTATGACATGGTGCCAAATATAAAAAGAATTAGTACTTGTTTTCTGTGAATAACTGAATAAAGTAGTGCTTTCAAGAAATTGTCATTTGTTTTAAGTCCCGTATGCCGTATGCCCAGTGAGCTTTTCCCTTTTTACTTTATATACTTGTTCATAATTCTAATATTATTATAAGTTTTAGCGCATGAAATGAAGTTAAATAAAAATTACCATGTTAATTGTGAGACAGTCCCGTATTATTTTGTACACAAGGTATGTCAAGCAAAAATATAAATAATCCAATATGAATTATATTAAAAAGGGACTTAAAACCAATCACACGTTTTTATCAAATATATCTTCATACTTAACAAGATAAAAAGGGTCCTTTATTTGTGAAAAAGCTTTTAATGATATGTACACCCCTTAGCTCAATAAAAAAGAAACAATTTAGTAGATTTAAGCCATTAACAGATTCCACACGAGTGAACAAGACCCTTACGTGTGGTACCTACTTACAGAGGTTTCTTAAATGTATGTAGGTACCTACAGTCATGACCATAAATACCTTACAGTTAAACAAAATTGAAAACGTTTTACTCGTGAAATAACAATTGTGTTTTTGAGAAAAGACCTATTTCGTATTTGGGTGGTTTCAATAATACTATGTTTACAACACCAATATATAAAGATATATCAATATCATCATCATTTGTCTGTCTAGCCTTTGCCGAACTATATTGGGGTCCGCTTCCTGTAGCCGGATGCACCTGAATACCAGTATTTTTCATGGAGCGAGGTCAGATAGGCGTATCAGGGGCCCTACCCTCTAACTCCGTTTACGAAGATACGGGCCCGTCCGAAAGTAGTTCGAAACTTCTTAGTGAATCCTACAGCCAATTAAATAACTTCTTTGTATGGGCAAAAACATATCGGGAGTAGGGACAGCTGTCAAATCGTGTTGTCATTCATTCTTAGCTCGGGCTCCAAACTAATCTTCTGTCCGTAAGTGATACGAAGTTGGAAACGCCCGTTACTTCGACTGAAATGGACTTCGTGCTTAGGGAGTATGCCCCCTGACCTCCACAACCCAGTTACTGGGTAATACTATACACCTTGGTAAGACTGCACCCTAATTGCGTAACTCACGATTAATCATAATTTGTTTCGTTTTAATACAGATTCCTCAACCATTGCTTCATATGTTCGAAAAATGTGTCTGCTTAACAACGTAAATAACGCAAAGAATATTGTTGAACTGTCCAAATGAAACCGATTATGATTAGTCGCGTGTTACGCAATTAGGGTGCTGGTTGTTAGACGTCCGGGCTTTAGACGACCCGTCAATCAATTCATTGAAGTGCCCGTCCTATTTCCAAATAAACATCATTGTCTTTAATTTTGTCTTCTTTTTTTCGTAACTACGATACGTCTATTCTTCGTGTTTTTTTTAATAGTTTGAGCCGAGTATGTGGTCAGGTTAATTGCGGCATCAGGAGCATTCTTTAGGTCATCTGTGGCGGTGGTAAACGGACACTTAGGACACTCCAGCAAGTGGGCATGGTCTGATCATAATTTATGCTGTCTCACAATCAGATTGCAATTTCCCAATAATAGCCTAAACTACTATAAGCGTAGTCGTTTATATCATTGTACCCATAGTTTAATTTATTAGATACAGTCTCCGAGACTCGTTAATTGTAATTAATCTGGGAATACTGAGAACATAAGGCCATTATGGCTTGCCGTTTGTAATTGTTACTAAGCTTTATCTAAGGATGTCGACACACAAAGAGAAGTTCGAAGATAAACGCGTAGTGCGGTCTGTGGTGAGGGATTTCTTTGAATCCTACTAATATATATCATAATAAATGTGAAAGTTTGGATGTTTGTTGCTCAATCACACAAAAACGGCTTAACGGATTTGGATGAAATTTGGCACACAGATACTTAGTTTGTAACCTGGAATAACACATAGGATACTTTTTACCCCGATAGTACGTTCCCGTGGGATAATTTTCGACCTCCACGCGGGCGAAGCCACAGGCTAAGGCTAGTCTAGAATAATGTTTGTTTTTTGAGTTGCATTTCATACAAAACCAGTAAGTACATGGCTTTTTTTTTTGGGTGGGAAATCATCAAATAACTTCTCCCGCTCTGGGTGGAGCAGGAGGGCGTGTCAGACTTTTACTGACTAAAACCCACCCGTGTTCCCTCAGTTGCCTGTGTGCCAGGGGCCGCGGTATCTCTTTCGAACAACCCGCACCCCTGGCAGTAGTAAGTACATGGTTCATTACGCATTTGACTGATATATTGAATTACTTCCTAAATATTACGGCCCCGGCGAAGCTGACCTGCATCCTAATTGCGTAACGCACGATCAATCAAAATGTGAATAATTTTAAAACAGATTGCTAATCCATTGCTTCATATGTTCGAAAAATGTGTCCGCTCAACAACGTAAATAACGCAATGAATGATGTTGAACTGTCAAAATGAGAGTAATTCCTAATGTTAGTTTGTTACACAATTAGCCCTCTGGCCAAGCCCACCAATATCAACATCAAACCGCCTCTGACTGATTTGACCGACGCATTACATTACATAACATCACGCCTGTAAACCACGAAGGGTTAGGTAGACATATAGCACACCCAAATTTTGCCAGTAACATTTAAGTCTCATGAAGTACCTACTAGGCGAGCTTATTGCCACCAAGTAAAGTAAAAAAAAAAAGTAAAAACCGTTTATTCAACATTCTAAATTACAATATGGAAGTATATTTGGTTTCATATTAGGCATAGGCTGTATCTTAGGCATTACATTTTGGGCATTACTTTGACATCAACCGGGCACAAATTCATTTTCACACGCGCACGTGATTCATTTAATTTTATTTCGACTAAGTTTATATTTTGCCAGTGCCAGCTGCGCTGTGCTTTGCTTCGTTAGTTTTCTACGTCGGCTTTATGCTAGAATGCACATTAATCCCGAACATAAATATTTTTGAAGGGAAAACTTCTTTAGGCGCGTTGAGCACTTTTTGGGTGAACAAAAATCATGGAACTCGCGTCATCGTCACACGGATGAGTCGCGTGTTAATTTCTTTTGGAAAAGTCCCTTTCTTTCATTAGGACATTCTAATTATCTTATCCCTTTCTTTCCCTTTGTATTTTATCGTAAATATCTGTGCTGTTACCTTTACTGGCTGAAGTCGATCGCTCGTTTTTTAGCAAAAGCAATCAGGACTCAAGGATCCAATGTGAAATCCTGTATTGACAATTAAAAAAATACACACGTAATTGTTCAAGTTTTCACTTCTGTCGGCACTCCCGGAATGCCACTGTTTTTTTTCTTTTTTCTAAATATTTTTAATTATACGACCCGTTTTTCCTGCAAAAACGATCTCTTTAAGATAACCCCTAAGTAGCACATGTTAAGACAAACTTCCTAACTATGTGGTTTTGGATCTTGGGAAACTTGTCTGCCAATATGTTCCGACTAATCGCGGAACTTAGGGAATTTCAGACCGGATTCTAAAACTTTTGCAAGGATATAGTTGGATGTGTGGTATCGTACGGCTCTCCTATATTAAAATCATCTGTCGTGAATATTTCATTCTTAAGACAAATTGGCCTCCAGTCCTGACCTTTCATTTTAGTCGGTGGTAATTGCGTATATGCACTATCAGTATGAATCGCTTTCATTTTGGCAGTTCCACAACATTCACGGCATTATTTACGATGCTAAATAATATAAATAAATATGAAACGTTAAAAAGTACCAGGCTTGCCAGTACACTTCGAGCAATACGCCATAGAACTGCTATGTTTGATAAGAGTGCATTCTGTATGGGCCCTAAAATATATAATAAATTACCTAATCATATAAAGGAAGCAACGAATCTTAGGGCATTTAAAAATAGGTTAAAGCTTTATTTAATCAATAAAGCCTATTATAAAGTTAATGATTATTTAAATGATAAATGTAATTAGTATTTAATTTTATTAAATTTTTAATTAAAATAAGGATAATAAAATTATATAATTAATAACTGTCAATAAATGCTATAAGTATATATTTGTCAAATCATAATAGTTGTAGTAAACGAGGCAAAAGTGGTATGTAAGGATCGGAACTGGTGGCGCTCTGTAGTTTTCTGCCTACATCCATAGGAGGAAGGCGTGCATTTTAATTTAATTAACCTATGATAATGTGTATATTTTAGTACAATAGATATTTGCACACCTATTAAGGTAGGATATGGTCATAACTTTTATTATTGTATGTATCACCTCATGTAACTACCCATATTTCAAGCAAATAAATGATTTGATTTGATTTGATTAAGCAGACAATTTTTTTCTAACATATAAAAGAATAGATTAACAATACCTAACCATCAAAATGATTCAGAATCTGATTAATAGTGTGTTACGGAATTAGGGAGCATCTCTGCCTTTGATTGTATTCTAAATTTCTAATTTGAGCGATTGCAAATAAGTCCACATCCTGACGCCATCTTGGCCGATGGCTGGCTGATGAATCGCTTCCCATCAGGCGTGATCAAGGTCAAGAGTAGGCCCATTTACTAATAAAAAAATAAATAAAAAAAGTAGCTGTAGTTCGTGGGTTCAAACCCACTTTACTTTGTTGTAATTTCATCACCACTGCTCTCGAAACGGTGAAGGAAAATATTGTGATGTAACCGATGTCGGTTACATCACAATATTTTCCTTCACCGTTAGGACATGTGTCCTGGAACCAAAAATTCAACACATGTGACATCTGCCAATACGCAGTGGGCCCGTGTGGTAGATTCCGTAGATTACAGCACCTCTTGAAGAGACGAGGCCTATGACCCAGCTGTGGGAACATTAAAGGCTAATTATGCTACTTATGAGCTTCAGCTAAGTGGATACATAGCAACCCATGTAATTTTCTTTCTTTCTTTCTTTGTTTCAGATCAAAACTAGCAGTTCTTAATAACAGGCACGCTTACTTCCTTCTCGTAGACAACGGTTCAGTCGGCCGCTACGGTGCGGAGATCGTACTGAGGCGGAAGCTCGAGAAATACATCGCGGCGCAGAAACTACATCCATGTAAGTATTGTTGAATGTAAGCGGCTCTGGATGGCGGGTGATTTTTCGGCATCGTTTTTTTTTGTATGCCAGAGGGTGTAAACTGGTTAACTGACGTGAAATGGAGTACCTAAACGTGTCAAAATGCCCGTTATGTTTTTGCAAGTGATAGGATTCCTGAAAAAGTGAAACCAACGTTAGACACTAGTTTTCTGGAATTTCGCTCAAATGGGCCTATTTGACGAAGCAGCGAGGCCAGACAATACGTTTTTTGACTAACTTTTTAGGATTCTATATTTTCCTTTTTATAGGATCACTTTATTGTCCGTCTTTCTGTATGTCTGTCAATACCTTTTTTCACTAGAACGCGTGGAGGTATCCAGTTGAAATTAATATCAAATACGTAGGTTTCACGGTCCCTTGGACCTCTAAAAAATATTAAACATCTAAATTAACGCCTTTAAAAAAAATCTGCCATTTATGCAACATGTTTTGATACTCGCTCTTAAATCAAAACCTATGGAATACTTCCCGTTGTATTGTGTTATGAAATTCTGATATTTGCGAAACAAACACAGTTTTTTGTCATTTTTTAAATGACTGCTTTCACGACTATTTCACACAAGAGCTTGTTTGTTTAGGCTCTAACTTTAAATACAACTCCAAAAGCGAAAATTACGTAAAACACAACGTTAATCAAACTAGAAAGTTTTCACTTAATACCCTTCGCAATTACGATTAACATCGCTGCTGATCGCCCAGTTAAAACCATTAATATTTTAAAACTAGTTCAAGCAAATTACCAATCAGCGACAAAAAAACCTTGATTAAAAAAACATCTACTTTCAAATTTACCCCAACTTAAGAGGCCGTATACGAAAATTTGTTCATTTCGCTTATTTACTTGATTTTAAAGACGTACTTTTCCAGTTAAAATACTGCATTCCCATAAGTTTTAATGCACAACATTGTCTAGATAGATACAAGATTGTATCAATTATTATCTAATGAATATGTTCCTTTTTTATTTTTATCATTTGATTTTTATTAATCAACCTCAAACCGGCTACTGTTTTGTAAATTTTGCTGTAAGAGGTTTTGAATAACACATATTTACGAATCGTTTTAACCTCCGTATGAAGGCGAACGTCTTATAGAAATACAGTATTTTATCTGTAAAATCACGTAAATCAGCGTAATCGGAAAAATATCGTATACAGCCTCTTAACTTCCGCAGCTAAAAATAAATTTGCAAAAATACAGACCAACTCTTTATCGCAAAACTTTGTCCTTTTCATGAAGGAGCAATTTCCAATTTACATCTTGATGGTTAAAATGAATTTCAACTTAGTTTTACCTCAAAGTTGGACAGGACCTTTCAAAATTAATGGTTGCACACCTGGTAGTAAACCCACAAGATTGTTGGCCGACTCAAACTTTAGGGATCATGTTTAGTTATGTGCCTTTAGACAGAATGATCCGTGGCGAAATCTGGTAACTAAGCTGGAAAAATTAAACCCAGAATAAACCTTACTAATAAACACAGAATAAAGTTTTCGCAAATTTAAATCAATGAAAATGTATAGTTATTTCTTTGTTATTCTGTTTATTAGTAAGAGGGTAAATATCTAAGGGATGCGCTAACGCTACGGTAGTGCGCGAAATTCAAATTTTCTTACGTTTTTTGGAATTTGCAAGCCAGTGTTAGATTTTAAGTTGTTTAAAATATGATTCACCACCTGGCGCTTACCTCTTAACGGGAATCTAGTCGCGGGCTCGAACTCATTGGTGGGCCTGGCTAAAAAGCACGTTGTCTCACCAGGCGTCGTGTCAGACAGAGGTAGTATCAGTGATGAGCAGTTATTCGCTAGTCTACACGCACAACGTTATTAAGTGAGATAGATAAAAATTTCGCGCAAAAATTAAGAATAGTCTTTTGGAAGATCGAGTTTTTTGAAAAAGCCAATGCATAAATCAATAACCAATAAAGATTATTGAACTTTTCGATAATTGAACTTTGTCGGTACCGACTTTACTTTGGAGATTTTACACATCTTTTATTACTTAAACACGCACTAAGTTAGGTTAAATTTGCAATAAAAACTATATATCTTTGTTGGTTCCTAACTTTTAATGGATTTTTATTTTAGTATTCCGTTTCGGTACAGACAATACTAATAATGAGACAAACCCATAAGATGTTTAATTTTTGATGTACATTGTGGAACAGTGGAATAATACACTCCCAAAGTTTGTATAGATTTTTTTTCTAAAAAATTCACCTTAATGGGGTCTCCTAATTTAATATTTAGCAACTTTTTCTCAGAGCTTATTTTTCAATAGTCACATAACTTTTATCTGCGGAATAAATATCTCGATTTGACAGCTTCTGTATAGAAAATATGCCCAACTGTCAGATTTATTTTTCAGATAAAAGTTATATGACTGTTGAATCAGTCCTTGGTATAATTTCTACTACTTGAGAAAGTTGCGGATCGAGTAATAAGAGCCCCCATTTACACCTGTCACATCTATAAAAAGGGGTCCTTCGTCGTACCCACGACACATTGGGCTGCAACTCGTCCCAACATTCTCGAAAAAGTTCTCTAGTGTGGGTTTGCAGTCTAACCAGATGCGGGATGCGGGTAATCAGTATTTTACTTCGGAATACCTGTGATGTACTGATTAACCTCTGCACCCGGCTAACCGATCATTGTTTTTTATTGGTTTATAATTATAAATCTAACATTTTAGCATACGGGCTTCACTAAGTTTCTTCTAACTTTAATAAATTAGCTGGATTACTTGTAAGTTGACTATGAAGTTAAGTTTCCTGCTCGTAAGTTGGCTAAGTGATTTATCGCGCCTTATTTCTAACTTAACTTAACTTTATCTTAAAGCAAGGTGATGGTAGCGAATCATGATTCAGAAAAATAAAGTTATGATAAAAAAAAATAGAAAACTGTTTTTTTTTTTACACAACTTCATGCCTGTGTTACCCGAAGGGGTAGACAGAGGTGTACCTATGTATACCCACATTACGCCAGGTATGTTTTAGTCCCATATAGTATAGGGAGCGAGCCTATTGCTATCAACCGGGCACAAATCCATCCAACTGATACTGAGAAATTCCAGATGGAAAAACCCTCAGAAAAACCCAATACCATTTTTGCCCGACCCGGGCTCATGCTCAACAGTAGAGCTAGCGACCACCTAGACCAACGAGGCAGACTCTTTTTAAACGACTTCAAAAAGAAGGAGGTTATCAATTCGACATGTTTTTTTTTTAATGTGTTTTCGGGCATAACTCCGTCATATATAGACGGATTTACAAAATTATTTTTTTGTTCGAAAGGGGATTATTCCGAAATGGTCCTATTTAAATTTCATGTAGATCTGATGATGCGTTTCGGAGACAGCTAACGGAACTCCTCAAAAAATGACAGCAAATCAACCGCAATTGCTGCTATCGCATAAATATGCATTGTTTTGACCCCAAGGATGACGAAATTGGTGCGGGGTAGGTATTATAACTAAAAAGTGAAAAATAAAAACTTTTTTCCAAAAAAAAAGCGACTTCCGTAAAAACACTACAAAGTGAAAAATAACTTTAATTTCGAAAGGCGGTGACAAAAAATTTAAATACAAATCCAAAGTCACCGCCTTCCGAAATTAAAGCTATTTTTCACTTTGTAGTGTTTTTTTAGAAGTGGGTTGTTTTTTTTTGTAGCACTCAGTGAGAACATTTCCTTTGACTGGTGTTGCAACACGGGCGCAATAAGTCAAACAAAAATTAAACTGACGAAGAGCGACACGCTAGTCGATTTTGGGATACCTGTGACATCATCATCTGCCGATCCTTTTCCAAACATGTTGGGTTCGGCTTGCAGTCTAACCAGATCCAGCTGAATACCAGTATTTTACATAGAGCGACTGCTTGTCTTAGCCACATAACCCAGTTACTGGGTAACACGGTACCTTCGGAATACCTATGAGTTCCTCTAAAAATAAAACGGACGTTGCAAAGCCTGTTAACTGAAACAACTTGTTAGTTTGTTACCGCACATGCGCGGTCGTGGTTGTAACATACCGCTATATCAGTCGGCCGACCGTGTTCGAGTTTACTTACCTCTTCAGCTGACTGAGGTGACGAACCGTGTGGTTTTGTTTTATCATAATCCTCATTCATAGCATCAGTCTTGAACATGAACGAGAACAGATCGTAATACCACAGATGTGGGGTGTAGATATCCGCCTCGTTCTCCGCAATCTTCTTACTATGCTGCACTCTTTTATGTTCCCTCCTCACACAAGCCCTCAGACTCTCTATTTTCCTCAAAACGTGTACTCTTGTAGCACTGGGATCGTATTCTTGAACAAGCTGCGTCAATTTCGTAATTGCTTCGTGTCGTTTGTGCTTCATTTTGTATGAAATGCAGTGTTTGTCCCATAGGCATGGTAGATTCTGGTATAGGGTGATGAATTCTTTGATTAGTTTGCGCGGGAAGACAACGTTTACTGCATCGGCCATTTTGTTGGCGCTTGACACGTTCGACGAGCGGCGCGGCGCGCAGGTCACTGAACGTGTTGGGTGGGGTACTGCGCAGGTTTGCCTCCCGTACCCCGCCGGCTCCGCGTCCCCCCGCTGTGGCCGGTCTGACTGACTATACAAAGCACATTTTGTGCGCCAACATATTTGTATGCACGGTCGATAAGCGTGATCGGCTCGCTGGACAGCCGAGAATATTTGCGGAAGCGAAAGAACATGTGTTTTAAAAAGGGGTTTGTAGAAGATACAACTTATGTATTGTTTTACTTATATCTCGGCTTTATTTATCTACGGCTTACTCCGAAATTAAATGAAAATAAGCATGTCCCTAATTACACCAAACTTATTACCGTTATTTAATAAACACAGCCTTATAGATCTGATACAGTTTACAAGTCAACTTAATAACAGAATAATTAAGTCATTTCTCTCTTTCTCAAGTACACAACCCCTCTTAAAAAAAGGAAGAGCAGGCAAGGAGGTCGGACATAAATATTTATATCATTAGGACCCTGTCCTTGGGTACAAAGCATGCAATTTGCAAGCATTTTAACGAGGGATCCTTTGCTCCTGACATTTGTTGAACGCTGGCATAATTACTTAATATTTTAGAAACAAAAATGGTTTCGTCCGGCGAGCCGAGCTACGATTCATTTTAAATAATAAAATAAGTAGATAATAATGCGCTAAGGTAGCAATAGGGTATTTTAGTTTATATGAGAAAAAATATATTATTGAGATAGCTTAAGCAAAAACCAGTCGGAAAATGTTGCTTTTAGTTCATGAAATAACAAAATAAATTTTAAAATTCAATTCAAAAATTTCATTTTTCTAAATCTGTTATTGAACACCATGAAATTACGTCATACTGCTGTTTTAACTAATCAACTGAACAACTTTGTACTTTTATTATTTTCGTAACCAAAGTAATTTTTATTGAATTAATGTTACATTCAGGAACAGCAAACTAACGATAAGTAGAATAATAACTCATTTTGTAAATTATAAAACAATTATCGTACAAAATATCAACGCATTTGTTTACACTGAAAACTCACGTCATACCCACAGAGCAATATGGCGTCCAGTACGTCCTGCGTTTTTGGTTAATTACACGCGAAATATGAAAATGTAAAAATAATGCATTATTATGGCACTAATCGATTCTATAAAAAAAATGTTTTTTTTTAGTGGTTTATTAGCATTTTAGAATCTTAATAAGCCACTTTTCAAAAATGGGAGTTATAGCCTATTAGTGGGTTTTTGTCAGGCTGTATGTTAAACAAAATATGATGACAAATGTCAGGAGCAAAGGAAGTGAATTAGTTCGTTCAAAGTGAAGTGAATAATTGACACTCGTAAGACAAATCGATTGAATCGCACACGCATTTAGGCTAATAACAAAACACATACCTTCCTTTGCGTCGCACAGTCGGGTAAAAGGGTCAAGCACACGGCATTGTTATCATTACCCCAAAAAGGTAATTCCAACAATGCCTTAACAGGTGTGAACTATGCTCAAAACAAAAGACTAAACTACATGACATTTGTGTAACATGTGTTACTTATGTTACTTATGTAGCCACATCCTTAGGATAGGTATACATAGGCATAGGCTTATTTTACATTGTCTCTCCTGATGGATTACCCCATTATAATACTCGTAGCGGTAAGTGAGGATGAACACACAAAATGCATGTCATGGCAGCGACTGTGAACGAGAAAGAAATTGTAAGCAAATGTAAATATGTATGTAGTATGTTTTTTTTACTGTAGGGACATTTTAAGTTATGTAGAAACCATGAATTTAGCACATTCTGAGCCCTGCGTTGAATTTTTTCGTCGGTAAAAAAAAAACTGCTTTCTGTGTTTTGAGCGCGTAGATATTGCTCTTTTCCATGAAACAGCAGATTTTGTTTTAGATCACCGACGAAAACCTTCTACATTAGCGTGTTTAGAATCATAAAAATGCTGAATTCGTGGTTTCAGATTACGCGTCTATGTCCATGCCACCCTGTATTTCAATAAGAAGTGAATTTGGATGCCTTACTATGAGGGAGACGCCCCGGGCGTCGGGAATCCCAGGCTGATTCCCGACCACCGTAGGTGCGAGCTTGCGGATGGCGAGTAATGGGTAGCTCGCTGTCCGGTAAGGACCAAGCCCGGGTCGACGGCGCGTTGTGTTTCACGCGCGCCTAAAAGAGATGTCAGCATCTGACAACTGGTGGGGTCCGCAAGGACCGATGCCTGCCAGGGGTGCGGGTGGTTAGAAAGAAATAACGTGACTACTGGCATACAGGCAACTGAAGGAACTCGGGTGGGTTTTAGTCAGTAAAAGTCTGACACGCCCTCCTGCTCCACCCAGAGCGAGAGATGTTATTTGATGATTTCCCATACTCAAAAAAACAAAAACATCCTTGCTATGAGAAATTCCAAAACTACTTATGATGTAATTTATCGAAAGGCAATAAAGGTTATCTATATATTAATACGTGAAGCAAAAACTATGTACGCCTTTTTACGAAAATTACGCATACGCGTATGACATTAAAATTACGCGTACGCGTATGATATTAAAATTACGCGTACGCGTATGACATTAAAATTACGCGTACGCGTATGACATTAAAATTACGCGTACGCGTATGACATTAAAATTACGCGTACGCGTATGACATTAGAATTACGCGTATGACATTAAAATTTATCCATATAAACTTTAACCCTCCTTCTGGAGAAGGAGCGCAGAAAGCTAATGTTTTTATTTAAATGAATTATGGTTGAATTCCGACCACTGGGTTTATTTAGTTTATCTAAATCTGTAAAAGATTACCTTGTACCAACCATTTTCTTGACAAATTTATTTTATTTACTTAATAAGACCACCATCATAAGTAGAACTTTATGAGCAAAATAAACGGTAAAACAAACAAAAAATCCTACGAAGACAAACAAACCATATCTCTATCTTGTAATATCCGAAAATCTTACAAAAGAAAACAAGAGATGACGCATTATTACTTCCCATGTTTCATTATACGCGCGCCATTCATATTCAGTACAAAATCCATGGGAATGAGTCACATAAACTTCCATAATATAAGATACGAGCTTTTATTAACCTGCGGCTTTTAGTTAAAGTGGAATTGGAATTTAATACAATAAAATAGTTTTCGGATTGTTTTAGTATGATATTTATGAGCTATGTGAAAGAGTGTCCATGAAGTTTCTTGTCCGGTCTTCTGCAGAGGATGATGATGATGATGATGATGGGACTCCCTTTTCCGCACTTAGACTCCCATTCGGTCCGTTGTGCGTGGGGATTCTGGCTAACAAAGCCAGCCTAGATCCGCCCAAAAGCACAGAAGCTTCCTGGGAGCTTCGCAGGCTTCGCGGAGCGACCTCACTGTTCCGAGGATTTCTTCACGTTGAGAAGCCACGGCCTCGCATTCCAGGATGACTTCTGCAGAGGAATATACTACGCTTTGAAATGGGAAACTAGTTGCACCTTTATGATTGGTCCCTTGACAGTTAAAAGGTCCCTGTTTAATTTTAATAAATGTTTTGAGTTCCAGTTTGATCCTATGCATAATAAAATTGTAAATCCGAAAGATTGGAAGTTTGTTACTCCTATTTGGAAAACAGATAGTTTATAACCTGTAATAACATATATAATATTTTTATCCGGGTAGTGCGACCCCGTGGTATAATTTTCGACCTCCATGCGCGCGAAACCACTTACATCTAAGCTGGTAAGAAATATTTTATGTTTTTGAACGATTTCAAGCTTTAAAAGTCGTATTTGCTGACGATAAAATACTTAATAAACTTGTATAAAGGCATGTTGAATTTAAAATAACGTTAGCCTATTTACATTTTCAGGTGACCTAGGTCTCCCTAAAAATAAATGAAAGAATTAGTTTTGCCCAAGATCTGGTCATGCTTGTGCTTATTTATTAAAACGCACGTTCCATTTAGCTAAATGGTTTCTCACCCTTTCAACAACAAGCTGAGAAAAACTACTTCTAAGAAAGAAAGGTTGACACATTTTAACAAAATAAATGCCCCAACGTACAATCCAAACAGGCACTTTACTTTGTGAAATTTATTTCATCACTACTGCTCTCAAAACGTTGAAGGGAAACGTATGTCCTGGAACCAAAAATTCGAAGACATATCCAAACCCACAGTGGGCCCGCGTAGTGGATTACGACCCAGTTCCTCTCACGGAAAGGAGACCTGTAGGAACATTATAGGTTGATTATGCTACATCGCGTAGTCTCACCATTTTGGTGAAGTGCAAGGTGGCAGGGGCCATCTTGCACTTCACCAAAATGGTGAGATGTCCCTACATCAACGCGCAAACTGTAACCTTGAATTCAGCACATGGTTCTAAATCCCCTAGTGTAGACATTTTTCGTGTGTAATCAAAAAAACATAACCTACTGTTTTGTAGAAAAGTCCTAACTTACGCGGTCAAATTGCGTGGAACTAAGCCGACGAATTATTTTAACGCCAAGGGTTTCATAATCATGTTCCATGGTAACACGTCGATGACCACCCTGTTTACCCTTGGAGTATTTAATAGGACACCTAAATTAAAACTTACGAAGTCCTTACAACATTGAAAAAACTCTAAAACGATATTGTAATCCAAATTTAATCATCCGTCGGTTTCAAGAGTAGCAATCCGAACATCTTTTATGAACTCAGCGAAGCGGTAAGTCCTATGAAAAACAGTTATTCAAAGAGATTACAATTTCATTTAGTTCTGTCATTTTACAATTCTGGTGGAAAGCGGATTCTAAGCTGTGGGTTAGGGCTGGCCCGCAGTATTCCGAATTAATCCCCTGGACTTCGTTTCTTGTAGAAGAGCTCGTGGCAAAGTAATTATAGTTGCACGGGTCGGTCGATCAGGTTAAGCTACGCTTGCCGCGGCGGCTCGTGGGTGGGAGACCATCGGAAAAAACATCGAGACTCCTTCGTGGGAAAGCACGTTAAGCCGTTGGAACCGGTTGGCATTTGTTCTGGTCAGACGCCCGAAAGTCTGACCACCAGTCTTACCAGTCTCCATGTAAAATACTGGTATGAATAGAAATTATTTTATGCCTGCCTGGGGGTCTAGTGGTTGCATGCGCTACTGTTGAACATACGGTCTTGGGGGGGGGGGGGGGCGGGGGGGGGGGGCAGTAAGGCACGGGCTGGATCGGAATTTATGTCTATCGCACGGCATAACATCGCTATTTATAAGTTTCAAAGTATCAGCTCAGTGGGGTTACGTATGTAAGCAGTATTGTCCTGGATGTTGTATTTTATCGTTTCTGTTATAGAGGCATGAGGAACAGGGTGTAAAGCTCAGTCATCCTCCATAGAAAAGGGATGATGCAGGATATTCCGTAACGTCAGTGTGATGTGTAGTTTGCTTATGGTGGTGTAGATGCCGCTGCACGGTCATGCAAGTCTTAAAGGATTTCAAGATATTTTAATATTAATTATCATCACGATAGAGGTTTTCAGTTGTTCTACTTTATTGCTTGGACAGCCCTAAGTACTTCTATTTAAATATTTAAACCTGCATTTCAAGAATAACAATGGTTAGCAGAAAAGTAGTTACCTTTTCAACAATAAGATAAAAAATAATAAAAACTCGCAGACAATTGAGACGAGCCTTTACAAGGGTTAAAGGCTACACTGTTGTGTCTGCGAATACCAATTTCATAGGCTCAAGATTTTAAGATTCAATTTCAGATAATAAGAAAACTCACAATAAACAGTTCTTTATCTCTCAAATAAACGATGTATAATATAATATCTGATTCAACTCGGTTCAGAATTCTTAAGTAACTACTCAAGAGTTTTATAATAGTCACGATGATTTTCACGTGAAGGTACAGTCAACTCAGATCATTGGTAACAATTTGTCATTGACTTTGATGTACTTTAAGTTGTTGCAGTAAGGGCGAATTTCGTAGTGAAAGTGTTACAACTGCTGTGCAGTTCACCACACACACTAAACCTTAGAAAAAAATCAAAAAAACTTTGTAAATTAGTAAGAAATTCCTAAGCAAGTTTGTGTTAAGTATAACTTTTGAGTTTATGTCTAGAGTTACTGGCCTGATTCTCTTAAACTTACCTACACCCTGATTCCATTGATGATCCATGATCCACTATTAATCAGAATCAGAATAATTTTGAAGGTTATTGTTAAGTAAACCATTGCGTCGTATGTTCGAAAAAATTGTCTGCTCAGCAACATAAACGGCGCAATGAAGTCAATAATGTCCAAGATAACCTTTAAAAATACATATTAATTTAATTAAAGGTACTTAGTAAAATATGTAATTAATAATTACTTTGGATGATATAATTAGAACCTAACAGATATAAAATAATACTAATAGTATGTACAAGTTTAATGGCACATATTAATTGAAGAAGTCACAGTCGTACTTGCCAGTATTTTAAAAGCACAACCTCGTGTATAAGAGGCGAGATCTTACCCACTGGTCCATCACGACAAGCAGGTTAAAGAAAAACCGTCCACTTCAAAACCTCCATACAATGACGGTTCAGAGAACATACCTAAGCTCACGTTTGCCTCCATAAAAACGAAAAATCAGCAATAAATAACTTAGTATTCAGTTAACACCATAAGCTGGAAAGTGCGAATCCCACGTGCCAGTAAATATCCCCTATATTCGGTACGGCGTTAGGTGGCGCTACCCTAAAGGAAGATTTAAGGTGAATTTCTTTGTGTGCTGAAATTGATAAAATACCGATCAGTATTGAACGTGTGGTGGGCTTTGATAAAAACCTTCTTCGGTGACAGAATGTACTGGTTTAAGCTGTTTATTAGGATTTAAGGCAGTATACTAAGAATTAAAAAAATAAAGAGATAATTTAATGTACGTAGCCCTATTCCTCTCTCCTAATTTTGCTGTGCCCATCAGTGTCCATATTGACGTCACTGTTTATACCATCTATGTAATACATATGGAATGCAATAAAGAATTGGAAATTGAGTATTGAATCTCTCACACCCCCTTCTCTTCTCTTTCCTATTTTCCATATTTTAGAGAGAGAAAAAACAACCGACTTCCGACAAAACACTACAAAGTCAAAAATAACTTTACTTTTCTTCCGGAAGTCGGTTGTTTTTTTTTTAGTTTTTTTTTCACTTTTTAGTTATAGTATCCACTATCCAGATATAGTACCTACGCCAATTAGAAATTTCATCACTGTCGGTTAAAACAATGCATATTTATGCGATAGCAGCAATCGCGGTTGATTTGCTGTAATTTTTTGAAGAGTTCCGTTGTCCATCTCCGAAACGCATTATTATCATCATAGATCTATATGAAATTAGAATCGGACCATTTCGGAATAAACTCCTTTCGAACAAAAAAAATATTTTGCAAATCCGTCTATAAATGACGGAGTTATGCCAGAACATACATAAAATAAAATAAAAAACATGTCGAATTGATAACCTCCTTCTTTTTGAAGTCGGTTAAAAAACAAGTGTGATGACACTGATGACAAGGTGATGAGTATGAAAGCCACTCTTTTTTTCTCTTATACCGGCTGTATTTTTAGTCACCTTCCAAATTTTTCAGGGTGATAGTACCCGTTAAATTGAACAACTTTCTCCAAGGAACATGGGTCGAAATATGAAAAAAAAAAATCGACCTCCCATGCAAAATCAATAGTTAGCTGGTCGATTTTGTATGGGAGGTCCGATTTTTTTTTTTCATATTTCGACCCATGTTCCTTGGAGAAAGTTGTTCAATTTAACGGGTACTATCACCCTGAAAAATTTGGAAGGTGACTAAAAATACAGCCCGTATAATGTTAGGTAGGTATGCTACCCATTTATTAGGGTGGCATGATTCGGAAAAATTCGGTACAGCTGGGCGGCAAAATCTATATTAACACCTCCGTTACCTGGTGTAGCACCTCCTTAAAACGTTTTTATTCTTGTGTAAGCGAAGTCGGGTGAAACTGGTCAAATAATGTCCCTGAAAAAATCTTATATTCAACTAGACTTTATTATAAATAGGTCTCTAACACCAACTGGAGTTTTGATAGCTGAACAAAATCATGGAAATTTAAAATTAATGCTAAAACGTTTGGAATATTCTATCATTATCATACAAGTATTCTGAACTTCTGTTTCTATATAAAAGGTAAGCGATATATAGCAATATCTTTTATTATAAAGTTTTCAACTTTCAAAGAACAATAATAAAACATAACATTAACATTAAAACTTCGGCAATGGGTTTATTAGAAAGTATATTTATATTACAGGGATACCTAACATATTGTCGGGTGCCTAGTAAATCTATTTTAATATCTCTGGAGTCGTAGAAATATTTATTTACAGGCATATCAGTAACATCTTCGGTTTAATAGAAACTTGTTGTACTCAAAATATCTTAATGAATATAGCTACGGTCTTTGAAATAAATGTTTTGATAAACAAATGATACATTATTTTATTTCTGTAGGTTTATGTACGTTTGTACAAAACACTTTTACACATTAATCATATTTTAAAAACTAGATGAGGTCGGCGTTTGCAATCTGACTACTCTGAGAAGAAAGGCCGAAAAAAACTCAGAGGTCACACTGTCTCTTAAAGTCTAGACATAATCTTGAGTCCCGGTCAGTAAACTTCTCTTTTAACCTTGAGTTTGGTTTCTTCCACTTCCTTATGTATATATTTTTGAGTAAGTCTTATTAGGGCCTTCTTAGGCGAAAATACTTTTACTTTCACTGTTTGGTAAAGTACTTTAAAACCAAAGATTATTAGTAATTTACACAAGAAAACTTTTTATTCAGTGCGCAAACTGTTACCATGAATTCAGCATAATTATCATTCTAGACCCCCCAGCGCAGTAATTTTTCGTCGGTTATACAAAAAAAAATCTGCTGTTCCATACAATAATATATGTTAACCGCGTAGGTATTGCATTTTTCTATGAAACAGCTGATTTTTCTTTTGTATAACCGACGAAAAATTTCTGCGCTGGGATCTAGAACGATATGCTGAATTCATGGTCACAGTTTGCGCACTGAATAAAAACTTTTCCTGTATAGAAAGTAAACTTACTAAAAACACAGTCATTGTTATTAAAAAATCTGTCTTGCTACGCGACAAGCTACTGCGTAGCTAGCACATGTGCTACGGTCGCGTAGTCTCACGCGTCGAAAATTTAAAGTTTCTTTGTTTGATAAGTTCGTAGCATTCACTGACGTGTAACAAAAAAATGCATTTTGACCGCGTAAGTATTGCACTTACTTATGTATAAAACAGCAGATTTTTTTGTTAATAACCTATGAACAATTTCTTGGCTACCTTCTGCAGGCTTAGCACAAGAACTGTAGACAAGCGTTTTATAGTCGGAAGAGTAGACAAAAGTGACGTTTCCGTATATACAGTTGACAGTTTTTCATCGAGAAATGTAGACAAGCAATTTCTATTCTACATTAGTGTAGAAATAGAAAGCGTCATGCTAAGCCTGCTGAAATCATGTTCTGAGTTCCTGGTTAGAGGTTGCGCGTGGATGTTCTTGCCACCCTGTATATTATGAATTTGTAAGTGATGAACAGAGATCGGATATTCGGATGCATATTTACCGAAAGATAATTTTTAGCTATGAAAGTATGGAAGCGGCTTTATAAATTATTTGTAACATTTATTAAAAACCCCGGGATTCTTAGATTGCAAAACTATTCAGATGTGTATTAATTTAAAATTAATGTTTAACCCGATACAAATATGTGTATGTACTGGAGGAGGGGTGGTTTTTATTAGTTAAAATAAAAAATAAACAAATTACTTACCTAAATTAAGACTTTTTCGATACAAAAGCGCATTCCATGTTAGCCAACATCTCAACTTTAGGTGAATATGCATCCGAATATCCGATCTCTGGTGATGACCCATGATTATAGAACGCACATTGAGTTTTTTAACTTCAATGCTTCATATCGTGACGGCAACAAAGTTGATATCTACATCACACCGATTTTACGCTACCGAATACCCCGTGTTAATCCGGGTTTCCTCTCTCTGGCGTTACGTCCTACAACCCAACAGCTACAGGCTTGCCCACAACGTGTCACCGGACGCCTGTGGTCTGTGACCGCGACAGCCATACACAAATTACGTCACTCTATATTACTGATTGGGAAACCTATGATAATATACGTTGCTATCATTGTAAGATGAGGTTAGCTTGCGAAATTAGTTGAATGGATGATAGTTGTGATTGATCAATCAAATCAGCACCCTAATTGTGTAACACAATATCAATCAGAATCTGAATCATTTTGAAAGATAAAGCTTATCCATTGCTTTATATGTTCGAGAAATTGTGTCTGCTCAACACCATAAATAACGCAATGAATGTTGTTGAACTATCTAAATGAAAGCCATTCCAACTCCGTTGCGGATCGCAATCAGCACCCTAATTGCGTAATGCACGATTAATCATAATCTGTTTCGTTTTGAAACAGATTGCTAAACCATTGCTTCATATGGTCGAAAAATGTGTCTGCTCAGCAACGTTAATAACGCAATGAATATTATTGAACTGTCAAAATGAAACAGATTATTTGTAATACACAATTAGGGTGCTGGTAGTTCAAACGTTGCTTAGTAGGTAGAGACTTCTCAGCCGTGGATTAGAAAAATTAGCAAACGAGAGTCAAATTTTGGACTTCTCACAACTTTTAGAAAAACTATTTTGACTAAGTATAAATATTACACGCATAACAGGAGAATAAATTCATGCGAATTCTGATTCATATAAGGAGGTATGAGGAACATGGTGTAAAGTTCACTCATCCTCTAAACACTGGTTGCGCGATGTAGGATTTTTCGTGACGTCAGTGTGATGCGGCACATACACACACACAACACATTCTATAATTCATCTAGTAGATGATGCATATCTCTTCAGATATGAATTATCTATCAGATAAATGAACAAAGCCTTTGGTGAACAGCTATAGACATGGCCACAAACGTGTCTATACGCTCACGGTCTACTGCGACACGAATGCACAAATGTCGCCCCACTGATTGTGATCAGTCGCTCGTAAAGCTATAACAACATTATGTATGATTGTAAAGATGCTCTTACACGAGCAACTAAAATTGCTCCATCCTGGTCAATTCTCGTCAACTATGACGTCACGACTACATCCAGCAATTTAGGGCAATGGCAACATGTAGCAACCTGTTGCCAGAGATACGGCTACACAATATCATGCAATATGGAGCAACCTAAAAATCTAGGCAATACGCCTCCGCCGCCGCGCCGGCCGGTTCCTCTCGCAAAAACGAGATGTAGTTATACGTAAACGAGATAGAAAGAAAATTGACTAAAAATTTCCAAACCGATTGAATTTTCGGCAACTCATGAAATATACGGAGCAATCAGAAGCAATATTGCCGAAACACATCGGCAATTTATTGTTGTCGCTCAAGATTGCTACACTTAATTGATCAAGATTGATCCATTAATGTTGCCGAGCAATAATTGCTCAAAAAAATTGCCCGTGTAAGAGCACCATTCTGTTGTTGTCATTAGTTAATCTAATGAACAGTTGCAGGCCTAAACAAATTATTTTATTTATTTAAGTATTTTTCTTCTTCTACATTATGGTGGCAAAATGTAATGTATGCAACTAATGGTGTTTTACAGTCAGCGTCAATAACATCGGGGCGAACTGAGTGTTCAAAATGATCTAAACAACTATGCAAATTAAATATTAACTCAATGACACAAGGAATGTTTCAAAATGAACACAGTATACGACAAATCTCATTCTGATAAGAACTTTATCCAATTGAGATAAAGGTTATTTTTCTTAGTTGTTGAGATCATTTTGAACAATCTGTACGTCCCGATATTTTTGACGCCGGCTGTACATCGTTATTGTATAGTTCTTATTTTTTAAATTTATTTGGAAAAACAAACAATTACACATTCTGAATTACAAAAAAGATAGGACACAGAAATGATACAAATGTGAAATCAACCGCGTTCTCCACAACTTGAATTTGAACTTTCGTTGGCAAAATGTGGGTGTCCTGGTACACCTCTGCCCAACCCTTTGGGGAAACAGGGCGTGAAGTTATGTTATGTTATGTTTTAAAAATATTCACTGTCTAGAAACTACTTGAGACACGACATGTGTTCCAGAATTTGTAAGTCTTGACTAAATTAGCTACATAAATCTTGTCACACCTTTTTGTCCCAGAAGATTTATTAAGTAACTCCATAAAAAGCTAGGGATAGGTTAGCTAATAAGAAAGAAACAAAGGTTAAATTGTAACAAGGACATGTGCATACAAAAAGCTAAATTAACTCGAATAATAAAGAAAAATCCGTACCGTACTTAGGCACGGTACGGTTTTTTGACCTTGGCTCTTAAAACCTTCAACACCTTCATACCCGACTGTGCAGCAAAGACATTTGATTCAAAAATACAATAACTTCACAATGAGTTGTCCCTGTCCCAGTCACCTTTACAAAAACACTTAAAGAAAATACGTATTCATCCGTAAAAAAAACATATAAAAAGGCTACGGTTTCCAATAAAAGCTTCTTTTTTGACATAAACCTAGTACAGACCAGGTGGTGTCGCTGAAAGTTTCATTGGATTACAGTAAGCAGTTTATAGCTGTATGATCCTAGATGTTGACAACGGGTTTATAAACTTTAGTCCATCGTAGGGCACCGTGACTTGTCTATTTAAGTATTTGAATATGTGCTAGACTAGTATAAAAGGATTTGTTGTGCCATTATTTGGAATACTTAGATCGTAAATTGAATTTGGTATTTCATTTTATTTTACCTTGTAACCGTGCGTATCTTCTGCCAGGGGTGCAGGTTGTCCGATAAAGATACCGTGGCCCATGGCACATAGGCAACTGAGGGAGTAACACGGGTGGGTTTTAGTCAGTAAAAGTCTGACATGCCCTCCTGCTCCACCCGGAGCGGGAGAAATTATTTTATGATTTTCCACGCTCAAAAAAAAAATCGTGCGTATCTTAGTATTTACTGTCTTAATAAAAAGAAGAAGCCCCTCAATTATTTGGAATCTTTTTTGTTATGTTAAGTGTTTCGATGGTATTTTTTTTATTGGGAAGTATCGAAATATTTTCTTTTATCCCAAAATCACTCATTAGAACTTGACCATATGGTGATATGGGATCACCCCTAAGATATTAAGATGGCGGTGTTAAGAAATAAGGTTGTTTAATTTCTTCTGTTATATTATGGTGGTTTTGAATTAACTTCTTCTTTGTTGATAACGTCACTAATAGCTATGTAAAAAAATACATAGCAAGAATTTGAGTGCGAATCTACAACTAAAAAATTATTACAAAAAAAAAACGACATTGTTCCAAAAAAACATAAAAGCCTCGACTTGAGGTAATAGTGTGTCACAATCGTTAACTTGTTAGATCATTGACACTTGATACATGTCGCTTGCAGGCCCATTATTTTCTTTGTCCCTTCCTTTGTGGTTGAATGACCGTTTTCCTTTGCGTGCCCGTTACGACTTCCCTTTGATGTATAAGTACTGCGTATTTCTCGCCACTATTTTTTTATCACTTTCTTTTGTGATTGTACAAACCAAATTAATTGTTACAGTTTTTCAATAAAAAAGTACTATAAAACCTAAGATTATTTTGTAATTGTTATAGCAGTACTAATTAGGTACACTGTTTTTGATATTTCAAAATGTGTCTTGCTACGCGACAAGCTACGACGTAGCTAGCACATGTGCTACGATCGCGTAGTCTCTCGCGTCGAAAGTTTGAAGTTGTATGTAATTGCGCATTCTTCTACTAAAATGACAATATGTTCGCCAACATGGGACGTAACGTACATGGGACGTAATAACAAAACCAAAAGGTTGTACAGACAGACTCTTGTAAACGTAGAACACTTCGGCTTACCCCGTCTGGGATTGTAGGCGTGAATTTTATGCATTCTTCTTCATGGATTCCGATCTGAATTTTGAATTACATTTTTAAGTTGATCTCTTCAGATTAAAGTGGAAAAATAACGTGAAGCTCTTAAAAACTTTATACGTAGCTACCACAAAGATGGTATCAAAAAAGTTCAAACTTTAATTGCAGCTTCAAATTCTCAAGATAAGTAAATATAATTTGAAATCTTTTAAACTGTTCAAATAATTAACAAGCTGTCATAACTACTGCAAATAAATTTAAAAGTTTGAAAGCAGTAACTTGGGAGAAACTTTGGATACCTGCTAATTAACCTTACAGGTATATCTCGAAATCATGAATTGAAATCTTAATTAAACGTTAATGAAGTAAACGAGACGCTTGGATATTTAATATTGAAAATTATGATGAAATATTTCTGATGGAAACTTTTTCAATATTTTAGAAAGTACTTCGAGCCGAGCTCTCGTTTTCCTAATTAACCTTAATTTGTTCGTATCTAACAACTGATTAGCTGCAAAAGAAAACATCTAGCGGCCTAAAACCAGCGAAAAACCATAATATCACATAGCTAGATCGCACAGCTGTCACTTAATTTCAGCCACTGTATGTTTACCTCGTCAAGTCACTCAGTAACCAAATGTACAAACAGGCTGTGAATGTATGTGAAGACGAGTAGCGTCAACACATAAAATACAAATTCAAACACACACACTTCCAACTTAGCCATTGCCACGGATGGTATCGAGAGCTTCTGCGCTTACACACCCACATAAAAAAAAACAAAAACAATAATTTATCGGTCATAATAACACATGGCGATTATTCTATTATTATTTACGTTACGTTACGTTCAAAACATAAAAATTACATTGTATAAAAACTTAAAAAAATTAAAAACTAACTTCTGGAAAAACTCTACAAAGTGGAAAATAACGTTAATTTCGGAAGTCGGTGACTTTTGATAATTATGTATTTTAATTTTTTGTCACCGCCTTCCGAAATTAAAGTAATTTTTCACTTTGTAGTGTTTTTCCCGAAGTCGGCAGTTTTTTTTTTCAGTTTTTAGCTATAGTACTCACCCATTCGAAATTTCATCATCCTTGGGGTCAAAACAATGCATATTTAAGCGATAGCAGTAATTGCGGTTGATTTGCTGTCATTTTTTGAAGAATTCCGTTGTCTGTCTCCGAAACGAATCCTCAGATCTATATGAAATTTATATGGGACCATTTGGAAATAAACTCCTTTGGAACAAAAAAAATAATTTTACAAATCCGTCTAAATATGACGGAGTTGTGCCCGAACATACATAAAAAAAGTCGAATTGATAACCTCCTTCTTTTTGAAGTCGTTTAAAAATACAAGAGTTACCCAGCAGTAGCCCACCGTTACGGGGAACAGGGTCCAAGCTACCGGTGGACGTCGGTCAGGGCTCCGAGAGGGACCTCCTTTCGTTATTATTATGAATTATCGATAGAGCCATAACCATATTTGGATAGAATTTAATACGTATCGTGTCCAGCGTGTCCTGTTGTCTGCTCACTAGAGGATTTGAAGGATGCTGCTGAAAGTGCTAAGTTCGTAGCCAAATTCTAGGCTCGGACTGTGTATACATAGATTGCTATCGACACGCTAAGAAGAAGAATTGAAACACTGTGTCATTGTTACAGACACACACTCCTCAACCCCTGTGGTCTGCCTGGTGATAGAAGGCGGCACCAATACCGTGCGAGCCGTGCTGGAATACGTCACCGACACACCGCCGGTGCCCGTCGTCGTTTGTGATGGCAGCGGCCGAGCGGCGGATCTCATCGCTTTTGTTCATAAGTAAGTGTTAATTTAATATATCATAATCGGCCTATAATGTTCCCACTGCTGAAACACAGGCTTCCTTTCAGAGTGAGAGGTCTCTGTGAGTGAGCTGTAATCTACCACGCCCACTAGTCAGGGTTGGTAGATATATCACATGTCAATAGAGCATAATGAAAAATAGAGCACCAACCGACCAATCCGATTCATCTGTCCTGGAGGATAGATGGATCCGGTTTCCATGGACCGGTTTCCTCACGATGTTTTCATTCCACCGGTTGGTGACGAAAGTAAAGCGCTTGTCTGGGTTCGAAGTGTTTGAACATAGTACTTGAAAGTCATGACCGCTTACCAGTAAGCCACCACTGCTCTCATCCTAATTTAATAAATATTTTAGCTCGCAGAGAATCGAGAATCGAGATCGAGAAATCGATCTCGATTCGATCGATCGAGAATCGTTAGCGGATAATGATGAAGAAGCAATCTCGAAGGGCATAATTTATTAAATTTGGTAATTTACAGAATAGTTTACTAAGATCTCTGTAAGTAAAAGATTCCTAAAGTGTTATTATAGGTACCTGCTAACAAACAAAACACATAGGAACGACAATGTTGGGTTTGCCGTAATAACCACACTATTTCAATTAAATTAAACACATTTATCAAATGCAAACCCCATGCTATTCAAATTCCTCACCATTAAAATTCCACCATTACAAGATCACACGAAATCCTCAACTACCCACATTTCAAGAAGTATTACCAGATGGAGAACTCCGGAGTTATTTGTCAAAGGGACTTCTATACTCTTTGATATTGGTTCGAAAGAAGTACTTCTTAGGCGCCTAAACTTAGTTTACGAGTTACTGCTGAATAACTTTGAAGAACTAAGTTGTTTATTAGTATTGAAATCGTGTTTGCTAAAGGATATTACGTCTATATGGTGATACTGTAGAATGTGAAGCTAATTTACATTGATCAAGTATTTCAATTCTGCATTTGAATCCATCGAATCTGATTTTGAAATCACTATAACAAATATAGGCTGACATACTGGGTAATTTGTTGCACCACTTCTTCTTCTAAAGCACTAGAGAGTGGCGATAGATGTCTTTTGTAATTTTGACGTTCATAAAGTGCTGACCCTTACGCTTTTGGTTTTTGATTGATTTTGATACAACGACGCGTAGACTGTTACCACGAATTCAGTACACAATTCTTGGCAGAATGTGATGATACCATTTACAAAGCTTAACCATATTCTGACAAATAAATTATTTTGAGATCGACCAAAGACTCTTCAATCAAGTCTTCAAACCCGGATACAGTGTTTGATTTGAATCTTGCAGCCGCTAAAATGGTCAATGGTTCACTTAAATTGGAGAAAGCTTACGCTTGCTTCTGACTTTTCATAAGTGCCTATGAAGGTTGATGTATTTTTTTTTGTTTTTGACTTTCTCAATTTTTTTTGTTACATTAAAGGAACTTTGAGTAAATGCCTAAATGAAAGCCTGCTGTTATATGTCCGCCAAAAGCCGAGCCGAAAATCCAACAGATTTTTTTTTATAACTGGCTAACCTGTCAGTTTCAGAGATTTTCTCTATGCCTTTGTATAAGAAAAACAAAAACATAACAAAATAGTCTGACAATTTCAGCACCAAACATTGAGATTTACCTACATTTATTTCTGGATGCAAAATTTCGTTCCAGGAGAGATGTTGCTACGAAAAGATTGAAATCTTGTTTTCAGAAATTGAATTCGGATCGTATCGGGAACCTGTGTCCATGTCAGTCATGCTGTGCCAAGATTCTATGTAATATGAAAATAGCAGAAGCAGAATAAAACTTTAAATTATTGAAAGGTTCCCAAATATGTTGAACTAGCTTTTGCCAGCGGCTTCGCCCGCGCGGAACTTTCATCCCCTATTTAACTCAATTAGGGGTTGAATTTCGAAAAATCCTTCCTTATTCCTTGTCTACATTATAAACGAAACCTATATGCAAAATTTCAGCTTTCTAGGTCCAAGGGTTTGGGCTGGGCTTTGATGAATTAGTCAGTCAGTCAGGACTTTTCTTTTTATTTCTATAGATAGTCCTTGCATGCATTTTTTATAATTGTATGTACACACATGTTTGAGCAAATAAAGCAATCTGAATCTAAATATAATAATATTTGCAAACTGTTTTAATAAAAAACAACTTTTTTACAAAAATATAAAAACAACTTTTTTTGTGGAAACTAAAGAACTGTAAAAATTTTCAAACCCTTTTCATTAAAAAAATATTTTTTGAAATTGATCCACAATTCCAAAAAAAAAAAAAAATACAGAAGACAGACGAATTGAGAACGTCCTCCTTTTTGAAGTCAGTTAAATGTATTATTTGCCCGTTTCTCGTCGGTCTCATCATGAATATTTCACCATAAGACGGAAGGTACATTTTGAGATATTTCGGTTCCTAACTAAGCAGGTAGGGACCTTCCTTAGATGCTCTCAAAGTAAATGTCAAGTACTGCTTAACTTTGAGAGTACGTACGTTCCTTGGAGTTAAGTATTTGTTGATGTTTACTGGCACACTCAAGAGAGAGCTCGAGTGTGCAAGTATCAATAAGTACTTACTGTAAAATATTAGTAACTAGCTGTGCCCGCGACTTCCGCGTGGAATAGTGTCTTTGGGTATTTGTCTCTTCTCGCAAACTTAAAACATTAACATAAACCTTACATATTTCCATACAAACTTTCATCCCCTATTCTCTATTGTTATTTTACACCGTTGAGGGTAAAACTTTTACAAACTTTGAAGGTCATATTTATTTATATCGAATCAACAGCCTAGAAAATAAGTTTCAAGCTTCTAGCTCTAAAAATGACGATACTTCCATACAACTTTTCATCCCCCCCTTTCAACCCCTTACAACCCTTTTTTCGCATTAAAAAAGTAGCCTATGTCCTTTCTCAGGCTCTAGACTATCTGTGTACCAAATTTCATTTAAATCGGTTCAGTAGTTTTGGCGTGAAAGCGCGACAGACAGACAGACAAACATACAGAGTTACTTTCGCATTTATAATATTAGTAAGGAAGTAAGGATTAGTTAAGAAAACTAAATAGTTCGAGGAACATATAATATCACGCCTTTTTTTCCAGAATGGGTGGGCAGAGGTGTACCCCATATTTCGCCAGTTGTTTTTTTTTTTAAGTATCGTGTCTTAAAACCGAAAAAGGATAGAAAAATCTAAAATTGAAAAAGTTCGATGAAAATTTAATTATTTAGAGTGAAAAACGTATAAGGATAGATTACATGCCTACCTCTTCTTTCTAGTCTTCATCCTCTTTCTAATATCTTATCAAAAGTTCAATCTTCAACTCAACCTAACCAATTTTAGCATTAATTTGCTTTAATTAATCTGTTTTTATTTAGTAACGAAATACCCTTCATCACCTCAGGTATGCATCAGAGACAGGCGAGCAGACGGTCCTAGAATCCATGCGGGACTACCTGATCAGCACCATTCAGAAGACCTTCGAGGTTGGCTTGCAGCAGGCAGAGCTATTATACGGCGAACTGCTACAGTGTACCAGGAAGAAGAACCTGGTAAGTACTTACCTGAGGAATTTATTATTTTGTGGTTAGTTAGTGAACACTCAAAAAGGTACCCGAAATGCCAAACTTATGTGGCAGTAGGCAGGGCACATTGCTTGCAGAACAGATGCCCGATGACGCCGAAAGGTTCTGGAGTGGTGACCGCGTACTAGATGACGTAGCGTTGGAAGGTCTCCCACAAGGTGGGCCGATGACCTGGTGAAGGCCGCAGGAATCCGCTGGATGCGGGAATCACAGAATCGGTTGGAGTGGCGGAGCTTGGAGGCGGCTTATGTGAAATGATGATATTTATTATTTATTTAATAGTACACATAGGTACATTATTTTACATTTACTTTGGTGCCAACATAAACTCATTAGAGTTTTACCATGCACCAAGGTCATCGACTACATAATATTTTTTAAAACCACTTAAGTAGGTAGCTTAGCTTACAAACAAACAACAAATAAAACGATGGCGGACAGTCATCCAGCTGATGGCAAGTGGTTGTCTTTAGACAATTTGAATTTGCGTTAAGCGGCACGCGCTCGCGACAAGCCATGCGATGACCCGTCACTGGCAACGGTGACAGCTCCGCAAATCGCGGTGGCTTGTCGGTACGGTCTTAGCAAGTGCTTTAATTTATTTTCTCCGTTGTCGCTGCTGGTAAGGTAAGCAACTGACTCTGTTCTGAACACCGTTCATTGGTTTTACATAACGGAGCGACTAGCGATTAGGTAGAACAGCGGAAACGGCAATCTATCTGCGTAGATAAACAACATATTCGTACATTGTATCCGTCAAGCAAATCCAATAACTGAATTTATGAAACTAACAATAAGAAAACACAATCTCATTTATAATTCCGTAAGAAACATAATATCATTTATATATCAACTCGGTTTTGCTCCATAAATCTTCTTGAATAAATAATGAAGTTCTAGATATGCCAAAAAGCGCGTTGGGTAGATGAAATCTTCAAAGCCGCGGGAAACACCTGGATGAGGGACGCACGGAACGGGGAAAAATGGTAGGGAAAAAAGGGATGCCAGAGGCCTGAAGTGATAAAATGATATATGAATCAAAGGGCCTACTATCCTACATCTATCTATACTAATATTATACAAAGTAAAAATTTGTTTGTTTTGCTAGAGGGTAATTAATCTCTGGAACTACCAGTCAGATTTGAAAAAACATTTCTGCATTCGATAGCCCCATTGAGGAAGGTTATAGGTTATTTAAAATCACGCGACAACCCTTAGGATCCAAGCAAAAAGAAAATAGTCGAAAATAACGCTTAGTGTAAACGCTTAAGGCGACGGTATCTCTTTCGAACAAAACGCACCCCTGGCAGGCATCGGCCCTTGCGGACCCCACCAGTTCGGCGCACCAGGACACATGGCACGCCGTGACCACCCCAGGAACCAAGTAGCACAAGGGCCCCAGACGACCCCGTGTCTGGCACCCTTGGTCCCCTTGCGACTTTTCGGCCGCAGGGGATAGGGAGAGCGGCCAACGCTATACCGACACTCCTCTTCCCCTGCGGCCCTACCGCGTCCGCCATCAAACGGTGGCGGCCCCGTCCAGGCCACGGAAGGGACGAGCGCTACTCAGAAGGTGGTTTAGGCGTGAAAATGGAACAAAGAAACTAACTTTCGCATTTATAATATCATATTATAAATGCGAAATTATTTAAGTTAGGATTATTTTACGAACGTTTGACTTCTTATGACCAAAACAAATCTCCTACATTACGGACTAAGTACTTATACCTTTTAGCTTTGAAATAACATGTGAACTCTCGCATAATAAAATGGAGATGGTACGTATAATATGATTACATTTTTTCCTTCGCTGTTAGCTGTATGTATGTTATGAGTTTAAGGGTCTATTATACTCGTAAATACTGAGGCGGTTTCGTTTATTTTTGCTATCAAAAAGCGGGATGAATTAAGGAGAATTTACTGCACGTCAGGCAGGTACTTAGAATTTCTTAGAAACTCGCTGAGAATGGTGTTTCAAGGTTTAAATGTTAGGTCTTTATAGTGGTATTCAGCTGCATCCGGTCCCAATATAGTTAGCCTATCTGACCTCCACAGTCCAGTTACTGGGTAATACGGTTACTGGGTAAGACTAGCTGCCAGAGATTTGGGCTTCTGACGACCCGTAACGTGTGTCAAAGATCAACAAATGACAGCCGGGAACAACGGCTTAATGTGCTTTTTGAGGCACGGAGGGGTCTAGGTATGTAAAGATGGTCACCCATCCACGGATCAACCGCGACAAGCAAAGCTTAACCTGATCGATCGACCCGTGCGGCTGTTATTACCTAGCCACAAGCCCCTCCACGAGTTGGGTACACAAACGTATTAGGGTTAACTTATTATAACGGCTGTAAGTTACCTAGCCATTTACTTCCCGCGTTTGCGGGTTCCAAGTTCAGGATCGACACGGAATAAATTAGGGGCCATTCAAGTATTAAGTAAGCACTACAGGGGCGGTCCTTGCTTTGGTTATTTGGGATGACATGGGGGATGGTGGGGTCTGGATGGTGATTACGTCAGCAGTAATTTTTTTTTACGTTTTCCGATTATCCACATAGTCGATTTTGGTTTGAACACATGGTAACTCAAACTCAAACTCAAAGCATTTATTTCAATTAAACCATTTTCAGGCACTTTTGAATTGTCAAAAAGTCGACCAGTTGGAAAGTTGAAGCTAGTTGCCCATTCCAAAACGTAGATCTCTATGGAGAAGAACGGGCAAGAAACTAACCCTACGTATCTATGAATGGCTCGAAGAAAACGATGTCGATATTACGAAATCACACGAAAGTGAGCAGAATGTTGTACGTACATTGAGCAGCAAACATCCCATGTCATCGAAGACTTAGAGTCATGGATTCGTGTGTCATGGACTGAAGACTGTTAATTTGATTCAATGTACAGACGCTGGCACAACAAGACACCCCAATCTGTCAAATTTCATTGATACATTCTCATCTTTATAACATAAGCATAAGGTTCATGTTCAATTGGGAATATTTGAAACTTTGGGGTAGCTTGATGTGTTGGCCTCTGTAACAAAATTTTAGAAGAAGTTAGTTTTGTTCGTTATAGATTATAATAACTGAATACCATCTCAATATTTACTTAAATAAATACTACAGGGTGAAATTGAAAACATGCGACAAACCGAAATGGGAGATTGTACTCATCATTATGAACAACTTTTACTAAGGGACCAATGATGCAATCCCGAAAAAAAAACATCTGTTCCCTACATTTATGTACGCATAACTCGTCAAAATGTAGGGAACAGCTGTTTTTTTTTTGCGATTGCATCTTTGGTCCCTCAGTAAAAGTTGTTCATAATGATGAGTACAATCTCCCATTTCGGTTTGTCGCATGTTTTCAATTTCATCCTGTATATGCGTTAAAGTCCTTTATTCCAAGCCTATTCCTTTATTTCAATTAAACTATATAACTACAGCGAATAAACTAAAAAAAAGCGTCAAAAAACTCATCCGCATCGCTGTCGACTGGTAATGTACCCAAGAGACTGGCGGCATTACCACGTTGTATAGCAATGCTCAGCCTCTGGCCAAAGTAAAAAGCCTATTCCTTATTTCTAGACTTATACCTGCTACTCATGAATCATTTAATAAACCAGAACACATTGAAAAATGCACGTACCAATGTTTACGTCAGCATGGGAGGGGGGGTAAGAGCTTTGCTTACTTTTGTTGACGAATAATTGCAAAAAATCTGCTTACGTAATACTTGAATGGCCCGTTACTACCGACTTCATCAAAAGACCCTGCGTTGAATACTGGGTATTTTCGGTGTACTTACCTTATAAATACGTGATCTTTCTATCGAGATGAGACGGTCTTGCCAATTGTGATGGAATCTAATAATAAATATTAATTTGAGTTTGATCCCGGCGATCCTTTCTATGTACGCGCGTGGGTACCTAGTACAATATGACATAATCAAGAAGATTAAGATCGATCAGTCCTATATTTGTCGAGATGTAGGTTTTTATGGAAAACTTATCAATAATTTCTTTAGTGGGAGTGTAAATATAGCCGTCTTTTTTTGCCCATGTGCCAAATCTTTTCCAAATTATGTTGGGATCAGCTTCCAGTCTAACTAGTTACAGCTGAATACCAGTATTTTACATAGAGTGACTGCCTATCTTACCAATCCACAACCCGGTTACTGGGTTACACAATACCCTTTAGTAAGACTGGTTGTCAGACTTTTGAGCTTCGGACTATAGAGATATGGTATGAGGAACAGGGTGTAAAGTCCACTCATACTCTATAATATAGGAAGGATCCTCCGACCAGACGGGTGTCGTGTCTGGTGGGCAACTGCCCGACGGTTGATGTCGGGATGTTGTATCTATGCGAGTCGCGCGGTAAACTCTGATTGCGCGATGCAGGATTTGTGTGACGTGAGGTCTTGCGTAGTTCGTATGTGGCATTGTAGATGGCGCCATATCAGTTTTTGTGTTTTTAAAATCTTTGATTTTGTAGTTCGCATGTGGCGTTGTAGATGGCCGCCACAGGATTGCCCATAACGCCTGTCAAAGATCTACAAATGGCAGCCGGGACCAACAACTTAACGTGCTTTCCGAAGCACGAAGGGTTCTCGATATGTGACGGATAGGTACCCATCCATGAACCGACTGCGGCAACCGTAGCTTAACCATCGATCGACCCGTAACGTTTAGTTTCATTAATACGGACTTTGTTCGCTAGACGTTTTCCTCCGAATTTCACTCGGTGCAGATGTTGCAGGATATTTTGTCCAAATATGAATAAGATTACGTTCGCAGCGACGTTCGTTGAAAAATGTCGCAGTGGGATTTTATCACTCAATGAATTTTCAACTCTCGGTGTTGTATCGAGCATTCAAAATCCAACGGAGTGCATCTCGAAAAACAGACTGTTCGATTTTCAAGTTTCGGCGGTACCTAAACCGTGCGTTGAAGATCCTGACGTTAAACAAAAATCCTGCCGTTTTTACGTCTGTACTAATGTTGAGTTATTGGATAAAGTTGGCAATCATCCAGAACGGACTGGATTTATTTAAAAAAAACCTGATTTGCCAATAATCCTGCGACACATATTTATTTATTTATTATTTATTAAAACTTAATACACAAGTAAAAAATACTGTACAAAGGCGGACTTAATGACTGAGGCATTTTCTACCAGTCAACCTTGGGGTGATGCAGAGAGAAAACATGGTAGGTGCAACATAGGGGATAGGTTACTAACATATAACATTCTAAACTGCGGAAATTGCAGTTCATTTTAGTTGATTCAGATGAGGCCCGATGCCTGTACGAACAATAACATACTTTCTGTAACAGTAAATATTCACAACCTTTTATAACACCTTGATATCCTTATCATGAGCTACACCACCATTAAAAGCATGTAATGACTTATACATTATTTATACATAATCATTATTTACCCATGGGGGAAACCCATTAATCATCGGACATTGTCGACTACCCGCATTCATCATTCATATATATCACGGAAACTTTCTATGATTGTTCATTGACGTAATTTATTTATGAAAACTACTGCACAAGTAAAAAGTATTGTACAAAGTAGGACTTAATGTCTGTGACATTTTCTATCAGCGAGGCTTAGGTGATGCAGAGAGTCAGTTAAGGGATCGATAACTCGAAGACAAAACGAATGGAGAGATATACAAGGTGTAACTTAAATAACGCACAACCTCTTAAGGGGTTGTTGTACTCATCATTATCAACAAGTTTTACTATGGGACCAACCCTGAAATCGCGAGAAAAAAAATCAGCTGTTCCCTACATTTTGACAAGTTATGCGAATCCAAGTGTAGGGAACAGCTGATTTTTTTTTCGCGATTTCAGGGTTGGTCCCATAGTAAAAGTTGTTGATAATGATGAGTACAATAACCCCTTAAGAGGTTGTGCGTTATTTAAGTTACACCTAGTATATATAGATGTAATAAGTAGGCCCAATGAACACATGACTAAGCAAGTCCTCTACAGTACATCAGGCTCAAAGAAGCGAATGACCACTTCTCACTTGGATGTCTGTAGTCAACACCGACTTGAAACAAGGCCAAGTGAATGACTCAACGATCCAGAACCGAAACATCTGGCGAAGAATGACGAGGAGAGCCGACCCCAAACTAAATAGGATAAGGCTAGGCAATGAGAAAGAGAGACAAATATATCAAGAGAAATAACGATAGATAGAGGAGAAAACGAATCCAGCAAATCAGCGCAGGGATGATTCTGCCAACTTCTTATTAATTTACGTAAGGAGATCTCAAACTGTCTCACATAACAATTAATGCAAAATTAATTCTATTGCGCTAGCACTCGCTGTACCAGCAGTGGTGGCCAAGCGGTATCGGCCGCTACTTACGAGTTGTAAATGTATGTAATGTAATTTAATCACGACTGCTCTCAAAACGGTGAAGGTGTAGCGGCACTACAGAAAATACTTCGCAACAATATCTGAAATACAAAAAGAGAAGTGGCGCCATCTACAATGGCACAGGCGAACTACGCAAGACTCACGTCACACAAATTCTGCATCGCGCAATCAGAGTTTACCGTGCGACTCGCATAGGTAGATACAACATCCCGACATCAACCGTCGGGCAGTTGCCCACCAGACGCAACACCCGTCTGGTCGGAGGATCCTCCCTTTTCCATAGAGTATGAGTGGAATTTACACCCTGTTCCTCATACCTCTATAAAGGAAAACATCGTGAGGAAACCGCATGTCTTAGAACTAAAACGCACTGGGCCCTGGTAGTGGATTACAGCCGACTCCCTCTCACAGAGAGAAGGCCTGTGTCCCAACAGTGGGAAAATCATGGGCTGAATTAAACATGGCATACCTAAACGGTGAAGGTTCTACTAAATGTGTAAAACACCTACACACTAAGTAGGAACTGTCACTGTTTTCTAAATTGATGAGAAATTTTATGGCATGGTCATCTCACGTGGAGGTGATGTGAACTGACCACCAAGATCGTGCGATTTGACCCCGTTAGACTTTTCTTGTGGAGTTTTCTTAAGTTGCAGGTGTATGCGAATAAGCCACAAACCACAGCGGTCCTCAAAGCCAGCATAACCCATGCCATCGGTCAAATTCAGCCTGATTTATGCGCCAGAGTCATGGAAAATTAGATATTTCGGATGTACTGCACCCAGAGAAGCCGTGGCGGACAATGAACGATGTTATATTCCACACATAATGGCATCAATAGGTCTTTCACACGAATAAGAAAATTCGATGATATCTCACACACACGTTGTTTTATTTAAATTTAAAGATAGAAAGCGCTTAATGAAAGACCCAGTATAAAGAGTCATTTTGTAAGACTCGCTCAATTATAAACCAGCTTTTACTGCGTAAAGTCATTTGTTTAAACATCACAGAAACATTGTATTTTATTTTCCATTTTATGCTTGAAAAGGTTATTGAGTTAAATCCTGAAACAGTGCAAGAAAAATGTCAAGGAAAAACTGCCGCAATATGAAAGTCAAATGCATCTGGGAATAATAGATAATGGTACCTAGTTATTACCACCGTGCTCCTTCATAAATTAAACCCCTTTCAAGGCTTGACGTTTCAATTTCTTTTGACCCAGATCCTGCTCTCCGTCTGTACAGATTTATTATTGTTTTTTCTATAAATATGAATTTAATTTTGAAACCAAAATCTACTCTTAACTATCCAATGCAATTTTTGTGATAGTAATACCTATGAATGCAAGATAAAAACTAGCAAAACCATAATTAGCCTATAAGGTTCGCGCTGCTGGGCAACAGGCCTCCTCTCGGTAAGAGGGAATGGTCCACCACGCGGGCCCAGCGCGAATTGGTAGATGTCACATGTCTTCGAATTTTTGGTCCTAGGACATGCCGGTTTCCTCACGATGTTTTCCTTCGCCGTTTTGAGAGCAATGGTGATGAAATAATTTTACACAAAGTAAATCGCCTGGTTGGGTTCGAATCTACAACCTATTACTGGGCTACCACTGCTCCAGATCAAAACTAGATGTGTTAGCAATTAATTGGTAGAAAACAAAACCTCATTCATTCAATCAAACTAATGAGGGTTGTCATGAAAATTCACGTTACGATCTAGTGTAGGTAATTTCCGAAAATAAATATCAATTATAAAAATCCAAAACATCCATATCTCGTTGATTGGAATTAATAACAGCCTTCGTTATTAATTATAATAATAAAGCCAGCTTGATGCGAAATTCATAATTAATTTTTAATTAATTTCAAAACAATATTACCTACTATAAGCTGCGCTTCACAAGTACACTAAATTAATATAAATATCATATCGTGATTTATATAAAATGTCGTGTTCGACGCCAATTAATAAAAAAAAATAACATTTTGTTTTGTTTTGTGTCGCTTTAATTTTGTATTGTATACACAACAGACACACACACACACATCAAAACCCACACAAAGCACACATACACATGTTTCGCATGCGTATCAAGGGCTGGCCGGAAAGTTTTAATAACTTGACAAAGTATAAGCATTCAACATCATGCCTGACTTTGTCGACTTCTTGTCCAACCAGATGCAGCTGAATACCAGTATTCTACATGGACCCACTGCGCCTATCTGATCTCCACAACCCGTTACTGGGTAACACGATACCCCTTGGTTACTGGTTGTCAGACTTTCGGGCTTCTGACGAGCCGTAACGACTGTCTAAGATCCATTAATGACCGCCGGGATCAACGGCTTAACGTAGTTTCCGGGGCACGGAGCGGCTATGGTATGAAATATGATCTCCCATCCACGGATCAACTGTGGCAAGCGTAGCTTAAGCAGATTGATCGACCCGTACGGCTATTATTACTTAGCCACAAGCTCCTTGACAGAGTATTGCATTAATACTATATTAAAAATAATACTTCCAATAAGAGTAGTTACATAAAAAGTCAGTTAGAGTAGATTAGTATGCCAAAAACAGAGCGTGAAGCCATTTGAGCTTCATTTTGTTGCTCATAAATTTACTCAAAAATACCAATTCAACAAACAATGTCGTCTTACCAACCTCATTAATTAAAATCCCTATTTCATAATTTAAACGAGCGTCAGCACGAAATGAAGAAACCTCAACCTTAGTACCTTAGAACCCGCGGCCCCTGGCACACAGGCAACTGAGGGAACACGGGTGGGTTTTAGTCAGTAAAAGTCTGACACGCCCTTCTCCACCCAGAGCGGGAGAAGTTATTTGATGATTTCCCACCCAAAAAAAAACCTTAGTAATTACAAATTCAAGCTAAGCGCGAACAAACAACGGACAGACTTGTATATGTATAAAACCAGGAGCACTACTAAAATCAAAACGACTCGCAACCAGCACTAAAAAAAATGTATTTTCAATAATGTCAGGGACTGTTAATCATAGCAGTAATGAAGAATTCAGTTGGAAAAATATTACTTTCTCCTTCAGAGATAGTTTGCAGCATAATAGAAAGGTCCGATTGATGGGCGTGTCTTGTTAGCACGTTTAATGGACGACCCGGGGCGGCGGCAAACGAAGGCGTTTCACAGGGAGATATTCTGGGCCCTGCACTTTTTAATGCCACTCTTGTTAAATTTCGCTTTGTGATAAGTTGAAACTCACCGTAAAAATTACACTTTCTCTTGTTTAAAAATCTGCATTTATTGCAGATTCATCTCGTACAGCAAATTTTCTGTTAACTTTTTTGTTCATGTATTTAAAGCCTTATTTAACAAGCATATTTCGTGTACCCATTACCTTCACCTAAAAGTCAATAAGTTTTGCTTACCCTTCTAGATACTTTTATTTTATTACTAAGCCGGGTAGCAAAAGTGGTGGTTTTCTATTATTTTCCCAATTACAGTCCAAAATTGGAACTGTGCCCGAATTATAAGGATAAGGACACCCGTATCAAATTAACACCTTTGTGGCTTAGAGACTATATGATAGTCATACCTTAAGGAAAATGTATTTATAATATCAAAAATGCCGTTATCTATTATTGATAACATATTTTAAGGTAACACAAATTAAAAAGCTTTTGTTAGCAGCAATTTAAGCGCTGTAGTGTCGAGTTTTACGCTATAATTTTACGGCTTGGTAATTTAACAAAATTACTCTCCATTGAAAGGGTTTATGGACGCATTCACTACTGCATTTAATTGTCTACTATCTTCACTATGAATTTGTAGCTTTTGAGGTTTATCTCAACAGTCATTTTCTATTGCAGTATATGAATTGCTTTGAACAATATTTGCTATTCCATTTCACAAGCTGTAGTAAGTAGTAGGAGATGTAGTTGTGCCAATGGTCATATATATATAACTAGCAAACCCGACGAACTCCGTTTCGCCACCAGATGGCTTCGTTTTATGTAACATTTCGTTTGGTGATTAAAAGAAGAAGATTTTTTTTATTTTATTTATTTCCTGAATTTTCATTGCTATAAACCTCACGGAGCCCAAGACCTTTCAAACGAATGCAAAACCGTGGAAATCGGTTCGTGCGTTCTGGAGCTATAGCGTCAGGAAGGAAAACCCGACTTATTTTTATAGAGTAGATTAGTGTTTTTTCTTTTAAATGAACTAATTATAGGCACTTTTGAATTGTCAAGGTCAAAGGATGGTCGGTCAGTCAGAAAAATGAAGGCGGTGAATGTAAAATGTATTTTTTTTTGTGAATACTCGTCACCTTTTGTTTTGTGAAAGCTCGAAGCTGCTACAAAAACACTTAACCAATGCACAAATTGGTTAGATTAAAGTACAGTGGGCTGCATCAATTGGGTACCCCAGTTGTATTCAAATTTTAATACAACTAGGGTACCCAATTGATACAGCCCACCGTACATAAACAACGATTACAGGTATCGTTACAAATTGTTCTATTCAATTTGATTACACCTGCTTATCGCAAATTACACATTGAGTGTAATTGCATTTTAAATGGACTACAAGATAAATACGGTTGGTAATAAAGGTTTTTATTATTTAACCACGTGTTATATATAGCCAGGTAAACTGCAGGTTAAGTGAAACAAAGTTTTCACCACGTTCTGAACACGTTCGTGCAATAAATACTTGGCACTTCCCTGTTTACAGTAAAGCTAGCTTACGTTTGCGACTGTGCCTGTAGAATATAAATATGTTCTTGCCTTATAGCTTCTTTGTTCAATGTTCTAGACAGGTATAGCTCTGTATTACGTTTCCAATTGTATTTGTTGTTACTATTCAAAAACGTTTTCATTTTGTTGTCGAACTGGAATTCTTGTTCAAAGTTTGCGTGGCTGAATATATGTTTTTGTTTACTGACTTTGCGAATATTTTGAGCCCCAAAACTCCCCGAAACGAAAACGAATCAAACATGAACAATTTATCTGGCCCTACCTATGATCTCACGATCAGGTCATCGGACAAAGTACCTATTAAATTTTCCATTCAATAATCTCTCAGTACCAGCTCTGAATCTGGATTTGTTCATAACTGGCGTAATGTGGGTGTATCATACCTGTTAACAACAGTTTCGCTAATATTTTCCTGCCTACCCGTTAGAGGACACGAGCGTGATGTTATGTTATTATGCCCCATTGATGGCTATGGCTCGCCCCTTATTATATGGGACCTAAACATAACTGTTAAAAGTTCTGGAGTGGCGACCGCGCACTGGAAGACGTAAAGTTGGAAGGCCTCCCACAAGGTGGACCGATGACCTTGTGAGGGCCGCAGGAGTCCGCTGGATGCGGGAAGCACAGAACCGGTCGAAGTGGCGGAGCTTGGGGGAGGCCTATGTCCAGCAGTGGACGTCTTTCGGCTGAAATGATGATGAAACATAACTGTCAAATGAGGGTGTACTATCGAGATACCTAAGCTGCCCCTGCCTTCGGCTTAATGTTTTTTTTTTATGTTAGACTAACTTTTACCAGCAGCTTAGTACGCGTAGAGGTCGGGTATTATCCCAGGGGAATCTACCTCCGGGTTAAAAAGTATCTTATGTGTTAATCTAGGCTATACACTATTGGTGTGCCAAATTGAAATTTTAATTTATTTAATTTTTTTATTATTTTTAGTGTAAATTTTTGATGGTATATTGGCGTGTGCTAGCTGACATATGGCATATGTAATGTTTTTTTTTGTGTTTCGTAATTTTAATTACCTATTATTGTATAGAATCAAGTTCTTAGAACTTAACAGACAGCTGTGCTGCTGGGGAGTTTGTTGCGCTACTTCTTCTTCCCAGCTAAAGCACTAGGAAGTTGTGAAGGGCGCGTTTTGGGGGGACTGGCAGTAATTTTATTTTGACGTTCAAAAAGAGCTGACTCTCAGCCTAGTTTGAATAAATGACTTTTGATTTTGATTTTGATTTTATCCAAATCCGTTCAGACGTGTTTGCGTGATTGAGTAACAAACATCTAAATAACTTTCACTTTTATAAGCTTAGATAGATAGTATAAGTAGGATGATAATTTGTACAGCTAAAGCCTGTCTCTTCGCTACCTCACAAATGAACCGTGTTTAACAAAACGGACGCCCACGCCAATAAATCTAAGTGGTTGACTTAGATTCGTTACAGAGAAAACTGAAAATCCTTTTTTTATCTTTTCAACTACTTACTCCCAAAAACGTTTTCAGGGTGACATGAAAAGAACAAAGCCTAAGTTTAACCCTTCATATTTACATCTTAAGGCTCTGTTTGTTAAATTAAATTATGTCTAGACGCCGACGATTGCAGTAGTATCCACACAATTGAACAAAAAGTATCCATAGATCAACCTTTGAGAGTTGAAACTCTTTGGATCAAAGGATTTGGGATCAAAATGCGTTTAGAAAAATGCTGACGGTTTTTGATTCGGAATCGAAATTCAAATTGCCTATTGAATGATTATTTCATGTTATTTTGACATTTGAGGCCAATTCAAACTACGCGAGGTGTAATATTAGTGTTTACAGAATGTTAATTAAATATTATGATTCTATAAATATAATTATGTGTATTTCAGTCGCAAATCATATTTTGATCAACATAAGTACAACCTGACACTAACTTGCAAACTGCAACAAGAAAAAAATCGCTGGCGTCACATGTTCATATTTTCTCTTCTTGTTCTCACACACTATTGTCTACATTTCTTTTTCATTTCTCCTTTCGCAGGTCTGCTGGAAGAAATTTCTATAGAAATAAGCAGTACCTTTGTACTCAATTGTTTTTTATGCTGTATTTGTATGTATTTTACTGTGTGTACATAAATAATAAAATAAATAAATAAGGACATTATTAAGAAGAACTAAAACCATTTTATTCCCGATTCGGTAAAAAAAGGGTGTTTGAAGCAAGAGTTGCATTAAACATAATCACAAATAAACAATTGATAAATGATTTCATTTGTATCCTATTGTATGAGTCAAGAAATAGGAAGAATTAATAGAAGCACTTAATATTAAACAAAAGGTTTGAGTGATTTTTTTTTGCACTGAAACTGCAAAAAATATCCTTCGACAACCAATTTCATTTATTTGCATACCATAATGTGAATTAAGTTGTTACAAATAGGCTTAAAGCTAGGATACAGTTATGGACCCTGTAAGAGCACAGCAACACACACACAACCAATGTGCCTATATATCGACATGTCATTGTTCCTCAACTCGAAACGGCGTACGTGGTTAATTAGCACCTGTTGATTGACAGCCAATTACACTCAGGATTGATTTTGTCAAAGGACAGCAGTTTTGGGTCATGACTTTGGCGGCATCTACACCGCCACATGCAAACTATGGTTCACACTGACGTCACGCAAATCACGCATCGCGCAAGCAGAGTTTTTGCAAGCGTCGACAAAACACAGTGTTCGATTTTCAAATCTCGGCGCTAAGCGGTGAATTGAAGGTCCAGTGGGTGAAAAAAATCCGCGGGAACGTAGATGTAAGTAAGTCCCGCGAGTTTTCAATGTGGCACTAGCAGAAATAACATTCATCTTATCTTTCCGTTCGTATCCAGTATTAATGAAAGAAGGGAAACCAATGTAGGAAATTAAAAAGAAAAGAATACCTACGCAGTTCCTTGATAGCAAAACTTAGGCAAACTTTGAAATTGATTAAGTAGACGAAGTAATTTCCCCAAAAAAGTTTGACGGAAGCTCCCGCTTACTTAATTAACCCAACCATTTTTAAAGAAAGGTTCATTGGATTAATTTACTTCTTTTTTTTAACACTGATTTTCGTTTGAGCTTTTTTAAGAAACATAAGTACCTACAGGCATTTGAAAAGTAAATTATTTAAAATGTGTGTTGCCATTGCAAATAAACGCTCAGTAGGTACTGATCACTGGCCGTACTTACTTATCAAAATAAAGAACGAGCGTTCTATTTTTATTTTAAAATTAATAATATTAATTAAAATAGATTGTAATCAAATGGAAAGCATTCTATTTTAGTATTTTCATTACTGTCTGAAACATTTCCGTTACCCTTGCCACAGAAATTCGTTAGAAACTAATTTTCCAATTCGCGCGCCAATTTTCTACAATCATATTACAGCCACAAAATAGGTTTGTTGCTCGGAACCATTCAGTGATGGCTTTCATTCAAAGTTTCCAATTTCAATTTGCAATTAAGTTATAGTTTAGGGCCAATCAATACAGGAAATTGAATGATTGATATTAGTGGTGAGACTGAATCGTTGATTTTCGACATACTTATTAAAAAAATCGAATTGGTATAAAATAAAATGCTGGCAACAAAGAAAAATAAAAGGTGTGCTCCAAAAACAGAAAATCCATGGAACAAAGCACGAAATTTTCTATTATTACGGCGCCAGTTATACAAATTTAAAAACAGAAGGTAAAGGAGGTTATTCGAAAAATTGTTAGTCTTTATTAAAATGTTTCGACATTTTGTCACCATAATTTATTTATTGATTTTTTATTTATAATAGTTTTCTGTAAGATCCGTCACTGTGTGAGTGTAATTTAATAATTATACACAAAAAAGTATGTGATTTCTTTCACACTGGTAAGTAATTGGGGCGACGCGGATGTTGGGGACCGAAATTTTACACGGATGAAATCGCGGGCAGAAGCTATCAACACCATTTCTAATTTTACCTACACGAAATTATTCACCAAAACGTTAGCAACTAAGCTACCTACATTAAACGTAGAACGTACCTACCTATCGCTTTTGCATTAAAAAAATCCACCATTTTGTAAAGCCTTTGTTAGTTGTCCGACCAGATGGTAAATATACCTTTTGTTTGTTACTTTTACTTCCTGTTTTACGAACGTGATTAGTTTTTTGTTTCGGGATTTTCGTAAACAACTGTTTGTTGGGACTATGAGCCGCGATAATTTGTGGTTGTAGCTTGTGATGACTGGCATTATAATTGGTACCGTGACATTATGTGACTGTTTATTTATTTAAACTTCTCGTACACAATATGGTACAACGGCGGACTTAATGGCTTAGGCATTTTCCAGTCAACCAAGGGTGGTGAAGAGATAAGATCGCAGATGCTCTAAAGGCCAACACCGTATTTAAAATCGTAAAAAATCTAGTCGCAATCTCATTTCAGCGAATACGAATTGTCACAAATGTAGGTCATTTAGAGTAATTTTTGACTGATTGACACAGATGAACGACAGACAAGAACGTTCTTAAAATATGAAAATTGCCCCTTTGTTGGTTTTGTTTTTGTGCAACAGTTCAATGTTGTGGTAATGTGAATTACGATTATTATTTTGAATTTTTATCTGAACGTTATTTTGTTGACTAAAGTTATTTGTAGGTTAATTTATAAACGAGCCGTTGCCTGCGACTTCGTCTGTAATCTAGGATGAAATGGCGCCACTTCAGTATACAAGGTTATCATAAATACCTTAACTATTTAACAGAACCTCATGTAAAATAAAAAAAAATATTTGCTAATTTAATTTGTTTAAGGATACAACCCAAAAACAATTAATCAATTACAATCTTGTCGATTATTATCGATTCTGGTTCAGAGGAAAAAAAATAGCAAAGGGTTTCAAAATTACATTCTATTTAATGGAAATACGAAGCAAGGACGGATCGCTATTGTGCGCCCAATAAATTAAAGACAGCAAACGAACATATGGGTCACCTTGCGTGTCCTTACTATCTTCGTGATCTGACCTTCGACCCTTTGTTTATGCGCGAGCCAAAATGGGATCCTATCAATAAAAATCTATTAGACTAATAAAACTAAGGGACAGCCAAATTTGTATCAATTTCTTAAGGACATCGTCCGACTCCTTAAGTAGGTTCTCAAGGTCAATAACCGACCCCAGTAAGCCTTTTATCAGTAATTAAATTGAGTTCGTGTCAAATTCTTTGCGTTTCACGGGTTTATTAGAATAAACCATTAAAATTCCGTGGTGATTACGGAGCTAAATTATATTGAGGTTAGGTTGTTGACCCTTTCGTTTATATTTTTTTGTATGTTAAATGAAAAGCAGGAGTATAACAAAATAGCTATTAATAATATGAAACGTGAACAACCGACCTTGATTCCTTTCAGGCGTTTATTTGCAATGAAAAGCCTTTTTCATTAAATCCTAAAAAGCTAAATTCTTTTTAAAAGCCTTTTATAGGTAAGTACCGATTTAATGAAAGACGGTGAAAATAAGATAAGATGTTCAATGAAAGATAATATTTACGCTAACGCTCCTATAGAATGGTCGGATTTATATCTTTTCCGTGGGGAAATCCTTATGTAAATACCGTCTGTTTGTGAGGAGATAGGTCCATGGCGGGTTCCTATCGAATAAAGCTGTACAGCTTCTTCTACCATGACTAGGGAGTGTGAGGTATCCTCACATAGCGGTCCTTAGCTGAGGTTCGTGCGGGCAATTTTTATACGCGACGAAATTTATGCGTATTGTTCTACTCTCGCTATTGACCCGAGCTTAGAGAATCTCATAGAGCGCATCCCAGCGCGTCAAGAAAGCCCTCTAATAGATCTTTTACTTTCGGCGGTAAGCTGAGTGTTGAAAATAGAGTGCGCAAAAAACAGCGCCCGCGCGAAGCATATCGAACGATTTTCTCTCAACATTATCTTGCAATAAGTCACCTGACTCTGCTTAACCTATTCATTTTCTGGTTAGCAAAAGCATCGTACAATGGACCTATAAAGCTCCCACTGCTATGGGACAGGCCTGTCTGTGAGTGGAACGACCCATAATCCACCACGCAAGCTCAGTAGACATGGGCGAAATAAATAGCTCACTGAAAATAAAAAGAGCGATTAGCTCTTCCACTTTAAAAAGCTATATCACTCCGCTAGCACACTAGCTCTTCTGTAGCTCAGTGACTCAGATGCTGACTGTTAGCTCATGTTTTTTTTTCTTAAACATTGCGGTTTCTTTTTATAATGTGCCAAAGTATTTTCTAATTAAAGTCAATAATCATAGAGAAAAATTTACAGTGATTTATGTCATATGATATTTTTACATTGATGTATTTGTGCCGGAGATCTATTGTTAGAAGAACGAATGATGTGATCTGAAGTATTCCGAAGGGAGTCGATTGAGCCGTTCGGCCGGTGAATTCGGTCGGTCGTCGGTGTCTCGCTGAAGTACTGAGCTAGTGAGTCTGAGTGACCTAACTGAATTAGTGAGCTATTTCGCGAACGAGTGAGTCAGCGAGAGCGACGTCAATCGAAAAGAGCTATCTCTTTTCTATCACTCGCTCACGAGTTACCCATGTCTAAAGCTCAGTGCAGGATGACTCAGTCGGTTCTGCTCAACTTACTAAATTTAATAATAACATAATCTTCTTCCCCAGATCACGGTGTTCCGAATCCAAGAGCGTGCGGAAGGTGGAGAGGTCCAAGAATTGGACCAGGTCATCCTAACAGCATTGTTCCGGGCACAGCACCTGTCTCCAAGCGAGCAGCTTTCATTAGCTCTCACATGGAACCGGGTGGATATCGCTAGGTCCGAGATCTTCGTTTATGGGCAAGAATGGCCTCCAGGTATGTGGAAATAAGAGTTAATTTATACACAAACAAGTAAAAATCACATAAGCATCGAAATAGTCCATCTACTGTTGTGTGAAGAGATCCGAAGAAGAACCAAGGTAACCGACATAGTCCGAAGAATTGCCAAACTTAAGTGGCAGTGGGCAGGGCACATTGCTCGCAGAACACAACACAGGAAACAAACGTGGTAAATAATTGTGTTTCTGTTAGATTTTGACTGACGACCTATTTCCTTAAAACTCCAATAAAACGGAACAGCTAAAACTATCCTACTTCATCCTCATCATCCAAAACTCAACTTCGCCCACTGCTGGGCATTGGCCTCACTTTTCTCAAATTCAATCCCCACGCTTGTGCCAGCCGCATCCAGGTATTAAGGTGCTCTTACACGAGCAATTTTTTGAGCAATTATTGCTCGGCAACAGTAATGGATCAATCTGGACACAATCTGTAGCAACAACAATAAATTGTTGATGTGTTTCGGCAATATTGTTTCTATCTCTAACATCTGGAGCAATTCCAGATATTTTATGAGTTACCGAATATTCAATCGGTTTGGAATTTTTTTGTCAATTTTCTTTCTATCTCGTTTGTACGTATAACTACGTCTAGTTTTTGCGAGAAAAACCGGCCGGTGGCGGGGGAGGCGCATAGCCTAGTTTTTTAAGTTGCTCCATATTGTGTGGCCGTATCTCTGGCAACAGGTTGCTACATGTTGCCCTAAATTGCTGGATTTAGTCGTGATGTCATATTTGACGACAATTGCCCAAGATGGAGCAATTTTAGTTGCTCGTGTAAGCGCACCTTTACCCGCGATGGCAACAATGCCGTCCGCTCAATCTCGCCGCCGACGGACTGACATCTCGTCTTCCAGTCTTTGGACGCCTCTGTGTCACAGCTTCACTCCAACTGTCATCACTGCACCTTCCCAGCTGTCCTGCCCAACTCTGACTTCCATAATACGCTTTCCGATATCGAAGACCCAACTAAAGATTCTACTTAAACTTGTATATTTCAACAAGAACATCTGTAAAGCATGTTTCATAATTAATTTTGTAATAACGTCTTAACAAGAGAGTTGCCAAAACCGTTTAGCGAAGAACTTAGTTTACTTAGTACTTCAAACCTTTTAGGCAACAAACTAGTTACATAATAATAATGCGAACTTGATGTGCCATTAGCATATTTCAATGTAAACACAGGTAGATGATAATCTTCGGAGCTGCGATAAGTAATTACGTCGGTAGTTTACCTAGACTATTCCGATGAGCTGTTTCAGTTAAGTCGTTGTATGCCGTGTACACATGCTTTATAGACATGGCAACGATAATAAAAACGATAGTAAAATGCTCAGATTGAGACAACTCAATCTGAGCATTTTATTATCGTTGCCATGTCTATTTTTTTAAGCAGACAATATACAAATATTGTCTGCTTAAAAAAATAAGGATGACGCACTCGAAGTAGATAAAATGTAGAGGCTAATAAGAACAGCTCTCCGAATCTGTAGGCATAAGACGGTCCCCCAGAAACGCCTGGCCTTCACCACTTCCTAGTGCTTTCGCTGGGAAGAAGAAATGGTGCAAAAATCTCCCTAGAAAGATTTACTGATTGATTTACTAAGTTGTGGAGATCAGACAGGGCATTACTGGTATTCAGCTGCTTTCGGATAAACTGGAAGCTGAACCCAACATATTTGGGACGGGGCAGATTATGACTTTTGTCTAGCTTAATACTACACCAGGCTTTTTTTTAGCAATTAACTATGTATTAATAAATAAAGCAATAAAGTGAAAATCTATCTCTATCACACAGAAATTTCGTAGAATTTTAATTACTAAACTTCGCAAATATACATACCTATTTACGTAAGTCTTCAACGTAAATACTATAAATTCAGACCCCTCACAAAATTAATACATACCAAACTAATAAACTTAAATTAGTCCCCAGTTTAAACAGTGGAATCAAACTTTAAAGGGTATATTCATTAACAGACCCTGCAAACTCTCAACATTTACAAATAAATTACATTTGGACCGTACGGAATAAATTCATGGATTCTGGACCCTTATTGGGTTTGGGCGTACAAAATGATTTACCGTCATATTGCCATTTGAATTGGACGTAGGCAAATTCGCACAAATATTTACTTGATGTTACGTAAATGTGGGGTGTATGATAATATGTGTACAACTTTGCATAGGATACATAAACAGGATAAATTCGTGATGGAACAGTTTATTTTCTTTTAATGTAGTTTGTTCGATAGATAATTAGGTAGGTACCTACCTGTGCTCTTTATAATTTCTAACGTTAATATTTTCGTGGTACCGTGTACGACGTTCACGTCACAGCATTGGGCACGCCACGATAGCGGCGGTAAGTCCCCTCTTTGAGGAGTGGCTTGAGAGGCGGCATGGCGTCCGCACCTTCCACCAGACGCAGGTCCTCACCGGACACGGTTGTTTCGGGAGGTTCCTGTTTCGCGGGAGGCGGGAGGAAACGCCCGGGTGTTTCCATTGCGAAGATCGCCCTGAGGACACGGTGGACAAAAGTCTGACACGCCCTCCCGCTCCACCCAGAGCGGGAGAAGTTATTTGATGATTTCCCACCCAAAAAAAAAACGTCACAGCATCCTCATAACACAGGGAAGTAGGTAAAAATGGAAACATATATTATAAAGACAGCAGCAACATATGAAGCAGTGGTGACCCAGTGGTAATGGCTGCGACTTATGATTAGTAGGTCGTAGATTCGAACCCAGAAAGGCGTTTTACTTTGTGTAAATTATTTCATCACCATTACTCTCAAAACTGTGAAGAACCAAAAATTCGAAGACATGTGACATGTACCAACCCGCACTGGGCCCGCGTGGCAGATTATAGCCTATTCCCCCTCGAAGAGCGAAGGCCTTGTACCAGCTCGTCAAAGAATAAGAAGTCAGAACATATTATTCCGAAATATCTGACGTTAACTTGCGTCTGCTGGTGTACATTTACCAAAAATAACAAAATCAAAAATAAAGGTATAAAACCGAAAACATTTTCACAAACATTAATAAATCAGTCCTGTCCTGACCATGTCAGAATGAAAAATAACATGGTTGGATTGACATTGTGTGATTTACGACACGGCACTTTGTTCACTAAGTAGTATCTCTTCCTGTGCCAATTCCCAGGAAAACAGAGGCCTATCCCAGCAGTGGGTGAAGTCAGGCTATGGATGATGATGAAGTAGTATATCCTAGGATATTTTCTTTCAATAGGTTGTTGTTGCCAAAAATAATTCTCCTCCTTTTCAAGGAAATTTCTCGCCGGCTGATCCACACTTCACGGTACCATAGGACTGGCTCGTTTTTTGGCCATAGAATTAGCATTGTCAGTGAACGTGGCAAAGCTGCTAGTCTTCTGGGCACATTTCCGCATGACAGCAATGCGGACGAGTACTTCAACGCCTAAGTAACCAAAAACAAAAGGATTTTTTTTTATTTGTATATTTATTTAGTTAGTTAGTTATACATATACCGACAGCTTTTCCGGCCATTCAGTTACCTTTTAAATGCTTAGAAATATCCATTAAAATTACATGATGTTCTCAGTGTCGTGTGAATATGAGTGCACATAAAAGTAATAAAAGAAGATACACGTGTATAAATAGTAAGTATTCAGTTTGCTGTCAATATTAGAACACTATTTCCATTTTCGCCGACTATTGGCATATTACCCCTGTGGTATATAACTTATTAAATATTAGACACGTGTATGCGAGCTTATCGGAAAACTAAATAGCTTTTGTTGTGGATTCCCTTGCGATATCTTCTATTTTCCGGGATGGAAAGTTTTCTGTTTTGTTTCTATGGAAACTAAATAACAAGTTGTGGAGTTTTATTATGCGGTGACAGTTCTTTTTAAGGCTATAATTACACTCAAAATAACATCACGCCTGTAATTCCCACAGGGTTAGACAGAGGCGTAGTTAGAGAATACCAACATTTCGCCAGTTATGTTTTAAGTCCCACGTAAAGGACAGAGACAAGCGTGACGTGACGATACGCTTGTCTCTATGAAAACTTTATGGAAATTGTTCTACTAAAATCTATGACTGGGATCTGGGACTGTCAGCGAGAGCCTTAATAGGGTACGAATCCAGTCTCGAGGCTGCTACTGTGTAAATGACAATTCACATAAGCCCAAACATTTCCTGTTTAGTTGCTCGCTCAACGTTATAACTTAGTAAACTGTCACTCGAAACAGCATCTACTCACACAAACTACTAGTAGATCTATCCTTTGAATTAGACAAAAACATCCGAAAATACAAAAACATTTAGGAACGGTTTTCGTTCACCCCTAAATAACAATGGCAGATAACGTAAAAGCGAGGCAATTGTAACCTTAGTGTCCTGTTAAATTTGCATAGCACTGACATAGGGATCTGTTTTCGTCTCCCAGTCTTCTGTTTGATTAACGGAATTTTGTATGGGGAATGGGAACCAGGGGACCCCCTTTGGGTGCCTCCATTTTATACAAAACAAAAGACGAAAGTTTAAACGCATAACTTTGTATAAATATTGGAATACGAACAATTGGATCGTGAAAATTCAATTGTTTTATTGTTTTTTGCAGACAAAGGTCGTGGAAAATTCAGAAGGTTTTGGTGAAGAAAACCCTTTTCCATTAGAAAGTGTAAATACAAATGTAATTTGTTATAAAATTAAATGGATAAGGACCGCTTCGTTGGTCTAGTAGTCGTGAGCGCTACTGCTGAGCATCAGGTTTTGGGTTCGATTTCTGGGTCGGGCAAAGTTTTTTTTAGTTTTCTTCCCTCATGAATTTGTCAGTAGCAGCCCAGAGACTGGATTTGTGCTCAGTTGATGGCAATAGGATCAACCCCTATTACATAAGATTTAAACATAACTAGCGAAATATGGGATAATATTTTGGTAAGTAAAATGGATATACAGGATAGGTAATGTCCCTTCTGCTGTTTAAAGGCTTATTTTTCCCTTTTTCACATACGTCTGTCCACCGATATTACAGGCCAGACCTTTCGGTAGGAGTCAAGTTCATTCTCGTATTGGTCTGCCGCGATGTCGTCTCGCAATTTAATGGGATACGAACAGTGGTTCTTTTAGGCCGCAGCTCATCTGACATGCAGCAGACATGTCGGGCTTAATGCCACTAAACATTGTCAGATTTCAGGGTAAAATCCGTCATTTTGGTTTCGCCTAATACCAAAAATCTTGCTGCCAAGTGGCAAGTGTGTTAAATGAAATGTGAGTTAGATGTTTGCAATTTTCCGCTAACGAATCCAAACAGAGAGCGAATGGGTAAGATGATGCCAAATGCCCAAAGCTCATGCATTTGGCATGAATATAGAAGACTAAAATTGTACATAATAGCACAATGCACTGAGATAGTTGGCACCAAAAAAATTACGTAATATTAAGCGCATTTTCCCACGGACGTAATAAAATCCCGAAAAAATCCCGGGACTACTACCGAGAGTTGAAAACTGAACAGTAAGTATAACATACTGTTCGATGAAGGACGCGCTGTAATGCACTCTGTAGAATTTTCAATGGTCGGTTTAAAAAAAGTGTGCAAAACCCAGTCCGCAAAAAAATCCCGCCGCGACTTTAATACGTCCGTATAAATGTCGATTAACACGTAGATATTTTTTTTACTCAATACACTTAGAAGGACTTTTACTTAAAGCAGATCAATCATGTTTTTTACTTTAAACCTACCACTTTACATAAGTAGCTCCTAAAATAAAAATAAACCTTCATCTGCTTTTTTCTTCTAAGTTGTCGGCCATTGAAGCAGCAAGATCTCCCTCAACTTACATTACACGTTTCTTTTATCTTCTACACGTTGTAACTTAACTCAATGTTGCAGAACAAGTACAATAACTACTTTGTTACAAAACTAAGTGTCAGGGTACAACTTTTCACTTTACAAACTCTGGTTACTGCTCGTTAACTTTTAGGTTAAGTGCTGAACACGGCATGATTGCCTTGTCATTAAATGAATCACACGATAATGCCTTTTGCGAGTTTTCGCTGCGTTTTCTTAGAATTTAAGTTAGGATTTTTTTTTACTTGTGCGCTTGGGGCATCCCCGTCAGGAACGAAATTCCTTACGGGGTACTCGCACGCACACACAGACATTCGTATATAATAGAGAGAGACAGAGGTAGAGAGTCGCATGGAGGGGCATAACGGTTTTTCAGCGTGACGATTTCTAAAAATCAACTCCTACCGCAACCCGCGTTAAGGAATTTCGTTCCAAGTGTCCCGAATACGATCGACATCCAAGTAAGTCTCTTCTTGGTCGCGTACTTAATTGCTGAAGGTCGTGTCCCTGAAAGGCCTTCCTGGCTTTATGCGCGATGTTCTCCCACTTCGTGCGATTCTCGGCTTCTCTCATGGCAGTCGTAACAGATTCCAGTGAGAACGGTTACCTGGTCGGACTAGCGGTTAGGTGACCGGCCGCGAGGTCTTTTACTATATATTTTGGTCATCACCACCATCTTTTCAAAGTTATCTGGTTCCCGACGGGCAATGTATTTTGCCTTTCAAGTAGGTACTTCCTTAAAATTAATTACTCCGATGTTTTAAAATCCACATTATCCTGAAGGATTGAATGATTTTTCCATGAATTCATCTGGATCACACGAAACTTTCTGCATATCCTGATCAGAAACATGTGTGGAACTCTGCTGAAAGGATAACCCATTTTTAACTAAATCTATAAACTGTTCTTTGGGAACACCAACTTACATATTACCTTGTTATAAATATGAATACCAAATATCTTATTTTACTATTCAACCACTAAATTCATATCTACCTATGTACTTTCGCAAAAGTGCCAGAGATACTGCCAAAATGACTCCATTCTCGGCACGATCCTATTCCATTTTATTACGTCTATATTTTACGACGTTCATAAACACAATATCGGGCCGTATGTGGCGTGAGACGCGTAGATAGGCATCAGGTGTCCTGTAAATAGATTCAAAGAAGCTACCCTGCGTACCCAACGAAATAAGTACTGCAAAAGACTCAGTTTTCTAAAAGAAAAAGTAAGGAAGAAATAGGCTTTTGAGTTGTTCTTCTGTATGAGGTAAAAGGTATTGGTACTCGTATTTAGATTTTCTCTAAAGAGCAATATTTATGAGGAATCCAAATGCAACTACGTCTTGTCAAACTGCCCCAGTTTTCAGTCAGGTACATCGTTTTCAGCTTCGTCTGTCGCATCCAATTAGACTTTGTGCCCAAAGCAGCCATACTTAGTAAAGTATTCTCTGTTCTTAAGCCTGAACTACCTTATCTAAACCTTCCATACTTAGTAAGGTATTCTCTGTTGATAAGCCTGAACTACCTTATCAGAGGCTTCGAGGCTTCGGGTGTCAGATCCAATTAGATTGTCCAAGTAGTCTATTTCCACGTTATTTGTCCAGGTCTGTAGATAGACCACTTCGTAGAGGCTTTTAGTTGTGGAATAATTCATTTACGTCACCTCTGCCTGTCAGTAGTGCCGTATTTAGTGATTTTACTCCGCAATAAATTAACTTACACTTAACCTGGTTTGTTAACTAGGTTTCGTTTCAGTAAAAATATTCGCGTGTCTAGACTGAACTTCTGTCTCAACCCTATAGTAAAATAGATACAGGTCACGTCTGGGGAATAAGGATGTTGCTTCAAAACACAAACTAGGGTTTTCTCTCTCGCACAATGGATTGAGGCTCTCGGTGGAATCCATTGTTGGCGGATTATGGTGGAAGTCGGTGGATTGAACTGGAATTTCTCTGTGTATCCAATAGTTTGAGAGCGAATTTAGAATTAGATTCTTGAATATTTCGTTACTTAAGGTGAATCTGGTCGACATTTTTTCCATACAAACTTCAGGAGTGTATTACTCCACTGTTCGACAATGTACATCAAAAATTTAACATGTTATGGATTTGTCTTATTATTAATATTGTCTGTACGGAAACAGAATACTAAAATAAAAAGCCATTAAAAAGTTATGAGCCAACAAAAAATCGTTTTTCTTGCTAATTTAACCTAACTTTGGGCGTGTTTAAGTAATAATAGACGTGTAAAATCTCCAAAACCAAGTCGGTACCGACAAAGCTTAAATATCGAAAAGTTCAGTAAAATATATTGGTAATTGATTTATGGTTTTTGGTGGTTTTTTCATGAAACCCGATCTTCCGAAGGACTTTTCAAAAAAAAATACGCGCCTGTTTTATAATAAATGATCCTGCATCGCACTCAATAACTTTGTGCATGTAGACTAGCGTCTAACTGCTCATCACTGATACTACCTCTGTCGGACAGGATGCCTGGTGAGTCAGCGTGCTTTTTAGCCAAGCCCACCAGTGAGTTAGAGCCCGCGACTAGATTCCCCTTAAGTGCATGTAAGCGGAGAGCTTAACACAAATTGGAGCATAATACATTCTCTTAATAAAAAAATAATTTCAAATTTATGGATTCCAAATATTTTTTGTGTCACCCCTATTAATGTTGCCGCGAAAGTTAAAACCTTTATTACAATGTAATGTCATCTTACCAACATTGAATTAATTTCTCAAGTCAAGTCTTACTTTACGATAATACTTTGTCCGCAAACTTGCAACGAAGTAGTGATAGCATCAGATGGCGACACCAACTTTTAAATTGCTTTCAGATTCCACTTTATTCTTGGAAAAGAACTCTAAAATCATTCTCTACATTATGTCAAAAAACGTTTTTTCTTTCTTTCTATACTAGATTCTGCCCTCGGTTTCGCCGGTCGGAACGAGTATTACTATCAAGGTGAAAAAAGTATCGTTATCTTAACACAGGGCATGGTCTATCCGCGTGCAAAATCCATCAGCCGTTAAGGCGTGAAAATTATAACAGACAGCTGTCTGTCTGTACTGCTGTATGTACAGAGTTATATTATTGGGAGACCATGGTGGCGCGATTATGGTCGTGCTCCAATAAAAGTTTATTTACAAAGAAACTACTGACTTCCAAAAAAACAGTGACATGTAACTTTAATTTTGGAAATTGGTCTTTCCATTTACGTATTTTCGTTTTTATGGAACTCGATGGTTTGTTGGTTGTTTTTTTAATAATCTTTTTGCTGTTCTGTTTTTAGTTGTGGTACCTACCCCACACAAATAATATACCTTGTATATTTTCAGTTGCTGAGCAAATAATAGTGACATGAAGTTATAATGACAACATCAATACGTAGTTTTTCCACCTAATGTATGATGATCAGAGATCGGATATTCGGATGCATATTTACCTAAAGTTCATTTTTAGCTATGAAAGTATGGAAGCAGCTTTATAAATTATTTGTAATATTTATTAAAAACCCCGGGATTCTTGGCATAACTATTCAGATGTGTATTAATTTACAATTAATGTTTAACCCGATACAAATATGTGTATTTACTGGAGGAGGGGTGGTTTGTATTAGTTAAAACAAAAATTAAACAAACTACTTACCTGAATTAAGACTTTTTCGATTCAAAAGCGCATTCCATGTTAGCCAACATCTCAACTTTAGGTGAATATGCATCCGAATATCCGATCTCTAATGATGATACACTAGGTGGAAAAAATACGTATTATTGAAGTTGACTCAATAGCCACTAATCAGAACTTAGCCTTTATATGGGACCCCTCTATAAGTTATTTCCAACAAAAGAAGAATTTTTCAAATCGGTTCTTAAACGACGGGAGTTATGGGTAACAATATTTTTTTTTAAACAACCGAATTGGGCACCTCCTTTTTTGAAGTCGGTTAAAAATGTAGAACCACTCATTTGCTGATAGCTCGTAGAAAAAAGAGCGGTAGTTTCATTACTGAGTAGTTTTAGGTCAATTATAATGGTTAGTTGATCTTCTCGTTAAAATTTGTTGTTACTGGCGATATAAATGTCAGAATCGTGAAAATTATCGTTGCAGCAGACTATGATGTTAATTACTGCACAAATTTATTGTTCTAGAACGTTAATGGTGGTTGTTCTATTAGATGTATGTTTTCAGTTTTAAATATGATGCTGTGAATATAACTCTAAATGTTTGTGTATCTGGATATTGTAATCCATAAAGAAAAACAAAAACGATTTGATGGAGGCTTCCAAATGAACATCATCATCATCTGCCTGGCCTTTTCCAACTGTGTTGGGATCGGCTTCGGCTTTCAAATGAACAGTTTTCTCAAATAAAAAAAGAATCTAATATAAAACAAGGTGCTGACATAATTTATGTCATGAAAATCCAATGCAACTTACATTAATATAAATGTGAAAGTTTGTAATGTTTGTTGCTCAATCACGCAAAAACTGGCTAACGGATTTGAATGAAATTTTGCACAAACACCTGGATTAACATATAGAATACTTTTTTATCTCGGTAGTACATTCCGGTGGGACAATTTTCGACCTCCACGCAGGCAAACCTTAGCTAGAAATTTATAAAACCGCCCTCACATAGGTACTGTAGAGTGTTGAGTGTGGGAATTGTAGAACTTGTTGAGTGTATGGGATACTACACTACCGAAATTATATTCCTTTTAAATTTTATACTTATATTTTGAACTTTAAATCAATATTACATGTCATAACTACTACATGCCAGATGCATGCAACTACATGCAACTACATGTCATACTTCATAACTCATCTTTTTTCTATTCCGTTCTAATGGCAATCTATCATTATACAGGGTGATTGGAAGATGGGTGCAAAGCTTTAAGGCGAAGATAGTACAGACAATTTAGAACCATTTAAGCCATGGTTGTCTTAGACGAAGTCTTACCAAATATTTTTAACCAAATTTTTAAGTTTTTTTTCGGAAATTCTCAAAATGTAATGTAAACTGCATAATTATGGCCAAATTGAATGATAAATGAATTCATTTTTTATTTATTTAATTAAAGTAATGTGTAAGCAATCAAGCAAAACATGTTTTAGGCTTCTGTGTCATTAGACATTTTTTTTACAGACATTTAAAGCTCAGAAAAAATAAAAAAATTGTACAATACGTCTTTTAAACCTTATTAAAAAAAAAAATTGGTAAGACTTCGTCTAAGACAACCATGGCTTAAATGGTTCTAAATTGTCTATACTATCTTCACCTTAAAGCTTTGCACCCATCTTCCAATCACCCTGTATATTATATTTTTTTTATTCAAAAACTATTTTATTTTAAGCTGCCAGTCTTAACTATCGGTCAGAATGATCCATCATCATAGAACCTCTACAGTACCGTGGTCAGCTTAGAACTTATATCCAAATAAAACTTTCGTTTTTCCACAGCAATAAGATGAAAACAAATGTACTACTCGTGTTAAAGAAATGTAGCTTAATAAATACTATCTAGTACCACTATTACAGTCTGAAACCCCAGTATATTTTGCGGAACAAATCCACCGTAGATAAAGGCAATGTTTTTCTCTCCACAGCAACTAATGTGGTTGCAAGTTCTCCTCTTAATGCTTGAAAGAAGTGGGTTTTGCTATTGCACTGTATTGCGAGCGGGTAAACCCTACAGTATGTATTCAGTACTGTTGAATTTCCTTGGAGATTGGACGCTTTTTATGGAATGGCCGTACCTAAGAAAAATAATTCCCTCGTCTGTCGGGACGATTCAAATGTTTTATACAGGTGTAACAGAAACCCTATTGCTATCCTTAAGCACTAAAAATAACAGCTGGTATAGAATCACTGTACATAGTTTCAGCTCAAAATTAAATAAAGAATTAATACCAAATTTTCGGTTTCATATGTTTCTTAAATTAAAATCAGTGCAAACGTGTCACCGCACTACGTAGGTCAATGACTTTCCATGTTACTTGCCAATATCACGATAAATCTCTTCCGAGTGATGTGTTTATTTCAATTTGAAAAGTTCAGTTTCTGGTATCAATGTATTAAAAATTCTCATAACTTCCGAACATGTAGAGATAGGATTAAAAAACCCTTCCAATATCGTTTGATATCATCCAAAGAAGCCGTGTCCTTGGTATGTATATACCTTTCCGTTACACGTTGTATACAGCTCCAATACAAAACTTTGAGTTATAGTCATCGAAGATTCCGCGTGACGTCATGCGGATTTCCGCAAAAGATTTTCACAAAGAAAAGTGCCTGTCTGGGTTCGATCCCACAACCTGCAGCTCGTAAGTCAGTCACACATAATGTTATAATCCCTTCTATCCTTCCATTATCTGCCTAGCCTTTTCCCCACTATGTTAGGTCAGCTTCCAGACTAACCGTATGCAGCTGACCTCCAGAAGCCTACGCCGCCCGCCCCCTTGGTAAGACTGATTGTCAGACTTTCAGTCTTCTGATGACCCGTAACAACTGTCAAAGATCTATAAATGACAGCCGTACGAAACCAACGGCTTAACGTGCTTTCCGAGGCACCAAGGGTTCTTGGAATGTAAAGATGGTCCCCATCCACGGACCAACCGCATCAAGCGTAGCTTAACCTGATCGGCCCACCCGTGTGACTGTTATAACCAAATAAGGAGTTTATTTTGTCTCAAACAACAAAAGCAATGAACAACAAAATACTTGATAGGTACTAAAAATAACAACGTTTTACCGAACAATGAACACTAAATCAACAAAACCGATAGTCGTACATTTAAAGTACCTGTTGTAACTTTGTATCGATATTACAAAGTTTTAATTGCAACTTTCATAGGTATTGCAACAGTGGATCGATACTACTAAAATATTTAGCTTCGTCGAACAGGCGACCACATTGTTGCCTACTTTGCTTTAAAAGAATAATCAATCGTTTAGAAGGGAAATTAATTGCAGTTGCCACGATATCATCATCATCATCATTTCAACCGAAAGACGTCCACTGCTGGACATAGGCCTCCCCCAAAAGGGGGGTTTTGCCATAATCGCCACGCTTGGCAGGCGGGATGGCGATCGCAGTGTGGTGGTAAAATGCATAGAGAACGCTGCTGCCCATTGTAAGTACCTTAGTCGCCTTCTACGACACCCACGGGAAGAGATGGGATGGTGCTATTCTTTTACGTCTGGCACCACACGGAACCACGATATAAACTAGAGTAATGAATATTGATAGCGATGGTTTAATTAAACTGTAACTACGTTTATTTGTCTATTGTTATGGAACTTCACACACTGGTATACACATGTTTTGGCAAATAAAATTATCTTTATTTTCAATAACTTGCTCAATAAAACATACACAAACAAAAATCACATACAGTTTAAGATATTGTGAATTCGTCACTTACAGAAGTGAACGGCACTAGCGTATAACTTTACAATTAAAGGACGTCTTAGATACCGTTAGTTGATTTAGGTACTGAAAAGTTACAATGAAGCAAAAATGAGCTATGTTCACAAATACAATAAGAAGTATTGACATTTAAAAAAAATACAGAAAAAACAGAAGAGGAAGAAAATGGAATTGGAGACAATTTTATATATATACATATATATTTTGTTTTCTGTGGGATAATTTTCGACTACGCAATAGCTATGCCTGTAAGTCCAGCACCCTAATTGCGTACCTCACGATTAATCATAATCTGTTTCGTTTTGAAACAGAGTGCTAAACCATTGCTTCATATGTTCGAAAAATGTGTCTGCTCAACAACGTTAATAACGCAATGAATATTGTTGAAAGGTCAAAATTAAACAGATTATGATTAATCGTGTGTTACGCAATTAGGGTGCAGGTTTCCTCATTATATTTTTCCTTCACCGATGTTAGTAAGGTCCAGAATAAACTCTGTCAGTTGAAAAAAGTCACACATAATTCTATTTTATTTATCTACTCTTAGAACTTGCGTTAAGTACGGCAGAGGACACCATCTGCTGGACAAAGGCTTCCTCAAAACATCGCCACAACGACCAATTCTGTGCATCCAATCTGCAAACTATCATAGAAATTGACGCATCTAAAACAGTACTTCCGTATTCGTATACTCTTCAATAGATAACATAAATTGGAATAACGTTATTAATCTCCAGATTTCGCAAATATGCCTCTAAATCCATTTACATATATTAGAATCTTTGCCGTAGAATCGTACTATTCATAGATAAATGGATCCGATTCGGATTGCAAAGTTGCAATTGCTACGATTGATGAGATTGTCTGTACCTTTAGGATTACGTTGAATTGCATTGCGAAGCATTCATGCTTTGATGATTTGTTGTACTGCTTCGACTTCTAAAGCCGTTTTAAATTAGCAAAAGACTTTCGCCGACGGTATTAATATTATTTGTGCTATCGTTAACAACGTTTACAAATGTTCGACTAAGCCAAAGTCAAATGATTCATTATAAATAGGCACTTAAAAAGGAACATAAGAACCTCGAACTTTCCAACAAAATATGTAGTATCTATTCTACTATAATACTACCTACATATTTCTACCTTGTTTCTCCTTGTATTGTCTGCCTTTAGGTAGTTTTGAATAGAGAAGAATAGGCAAGAAAGTCCACAAAGAAGGGCACGGATTGTCATCCTAATTATCCATATTGTGGTTATGAGTTCGTGCTGCACAATTACTGCGTACACTGACTGGACAAGGCCACTCAATCTGTGTGGTTCTTCAAAAGGCCATTCCAAACACTAATCTATATGGCCTTCCCATGATGTGACTAAGATTATGTCTAGACTTTAAAAAATACTGTGACCGCTGAGTTTTTTGCGGCTTTCTTGTCAGAGTGGTCAAGATAGGAAACACCGATGTTATTTAGTTTTTAAAATATGATTTACATGTTAAAGAATGTGTACCTACCTACTTTTAGTAATAATAAAATCATTTATCAAATAAAATATCAGATTTAATTAGTCGTTAAAAAAATATTTTGGTAGTTATCACAGATCATTTTATATCGTCTTTAATTTAATTTTACAAAAAAATGTTTTAGTACAAAAAATATTTAAACCAGAAATTGTAAAAAACAAACTTGACTGTAAATATAATTTTCATTGCCTTCCATTCCTGCGGAGTTGTACTTACCTCAGTTAATTGCATAGCTCCAAGCGAAGTATTTCTTGACCATTGCTATTTTATTTACGTTCAGCCACAATTTTATTACCGTGCAAAGTTGAAGAAATAAATCATTCTACCTGTAAATGTAGCTTTGTGCACACTTTTACATTACTATAAAATTAAAATATGATTCACATTTTTCAATTGTTTTATTCAGACTAAATTTCTAAGTTTGTTTTGTAAGCACGACGACATATCAAATTCATTTCGAGAAGTCAGTTTATAAGCTGACTTCTCATTGTAGGGAAACCTTGCGAGGTCAGTTAAAACTGAAAATGTATAGCTTGATATTATGTCGTCTTATGCACGAAGATGAAATTAACTTGAATATTTCTAAAAACATAATCTTTTTACTAATGTAAAATATTCGTTTGATATCAATTATGATATCAGGAATACCTTATTACCGGAGATCGGATATTCGGATGCATATTCACCTAAAGTTGAGATGTTAGATAACATGGAATGCGCTTTTGTATCGAAAAAGTCTTAATTTAGGTAAGTAATTTGTTTATTTTTTGTTTTAACTAATACAAACCACCCCTCCTCCAGTACACACACATATTTGTATCGGGTTAAAAAATAATTTTAAATTAATACACATCTGAATAGTTATGCAATCCAAGAACCCCGGAGTTTTTAATAAATATTACAAATAATTTATAAAGCCGCTTCCATAATTTCATAGCTAAAAATTATCTTTAGGTAAATATGCATCCGCATATCCGATCTCTGGTTATTACACATGCAACTGTGAAGATCAGACATTGCGTTTAGGTTAAAAAAAAAAACATTACTAAGTTACTTCTCAAAATACCTATCTCAAAATTATATGGGTATGATTACATGTACCAAGATATAAGCAATTTAATATCAGGTACATCTTCAACCAGTTTATCTACAATAAGACAAAGATGTATTTAATCGTAGGTATCCTATCTCTTCTGCATCCTTGGCAAAGTACGGTTTAATAGCGATGATTTTATTCCAATTAGAGTTAAATTCCTGCACATAACCATTGGAAGATTATAGCGTAATTGGTTGTCCGTTGCTAGTTCAATTACGTAAAAGAGAATTGTAAATAGCTTCGATACGATAGAAACAAACATAACACAGGCATGGAAAATACTTTTCAAGTATTGAACACACAATATCTTAATATTCGTGACTTTTCCACGAAAACATTACGGAATATTCCCTCAAATAACTAAAAATGCAAAACATCCTTATAATCATCTGCCTAGGCTTTTCCCAACCATGTTGGGGTCAGCTTCCAGTCTAACCGGATGCAGCTGAATACCAGTATTTTACATGGAGCGGCTGCCTATCTGAGCTCTACAAAACAGTTACTGGGTAACATGATACCCCTTGGTAAGACTAAAATAACTAAAACTGCAATTAGGTAATTTTTAATTCTCTTTGTTCCAGGTGCTCTCGACGAGGCTATGATGCAGGCATTAGAACACGATCGTATAGACTTCGTCAAACTTCTTCTAGAAAATGGTGTCTCCATGCGCAAATTTCTAACTATACCCAGGCTGGAAGAACTGTACAACACCAAAAGTGGTCCCAGTAACACCCTGAGGTATATCCTGAGGGACGTCAGACCGCACCTGCCAAGGGGATATGTGTATACCCTACACGATATTGGGCTGGTCATCAATAAACTCATGGGTGGTGCTTATAGGTAAGTTAAATCACATAACAGTAGTTTTTAACTAAAAGATAAAATGATTCGCACGTTTAAAAAATAAAATAAAGTTAGCAACATAACTTAAACCGATAAATATATTTTTTTGTATTTTTATTTGAACGTATAACGTTATTTCAAGTAATTTTAAAGTCAATTCTAGCACAGCTTTGAGTAATAAAGTAAAGAGCAGAAGCTCAAAGCACATTATTACAAGTCTGAAACGTTGCTATCATAACTTGGTAAAATTCTTTGACCGTAGCGATGTAAATTTTCATAAAAACTTGAATACTTTCATGCTTTTATTTTTACTGGGATTTAAACAAAATTTCTATTTGAATATTTGCATTGCAAAGGTAGATTAAAATATTTTTGATGCCTTCTTTTTTGCATTTGAGCTTTAAACTTAGTATATTGACTCCAAAAGTTCATTGCACACTTTCAAAACTTGCATCATTTTCTTTCTCTTTTACCAGGTGCTACTACACAAGACGCAAGTTCCGTCCGATCTACGCAAAGGTGATGAACAAGAGTGTGAACGTCCATCGGAATAGTGCCTCCTTCACCAGGCACAACGCTGGTGGCCTGTCCCTCATCACTGGCTTCATGCCTGTCACCACCGAGATGGCGCTCTTCGACTATCCTTTTAATGAACTTCTTGTAAGGGAATATTGATTTTTCAGTACTTTTTATATTCTATTTCAGCCTGAATTTTATAGTGCAGTGTATGCGAAAGTCCTCGCAAATAATATTTGTCTCTTGGTAGATTTATTGAAGAGTCTTGAGGTAGCTAGATTTTCTGGCTATAATATAAATATGTACTATACAATTTTTCGTGAAGTAGCTTCTAATCGCCGTGAACTTATGTAGGTACTAGACTGGTAATTTTTTTTTTTGGCGAATACGATGCAAATACTACATATTCCAAGTGGGTTCGTTTTACCACCAGATGTGGGCAGTATTAACAAAACGGCATCAAATGGCCTTACTTATGTGGACGCATGGCGAGGAGGCATTAGCTAAGTCACTGGTAGCCTGCAAGCTGTACAAGGCGATGGCACACGAGGCTGCTGAAGATGACATGGAGACTGAGGTCTATGAAGAACTCAGACACTATGGCAAGGAGTTCGAAAACAAAGGTGAGGATTAAAATTTTGTTATATATCTATGATCAACTCTTCGACTATTCTTACCTCTTAACTCTCTTCGTCTATCGTCTGTCGCAAAACTTTAACTTATTTTGTTATTTGTTGATTAAATAATTATCTAATTACACGTGAAACTATATTATTAATAGTGAAGTTTGTGCAACTACTTTCGTAAAGTAAATCCGGCTTTATACCCACATAAACTGATAGATTAGGGTGAACAGATTTAATAGGAAACTCAAAGTTTAAAAGGTCAAATATATCATATCTTAGTCACCCCGCTAAGCTGAGGAATTAAATACATTTTCCCAAAATTATAAGTACACAGCATAAAATAATCGATAAAGTTCCTAAAATCACCAAAGTTTTGATCACATTTTATTTTACGACCAATTTGTATTAAAACTTGCGAATCGTAGATTACTTGAACATGACGAACTCATTTCACTGAGTTCACAAGTAAAAGCTTACACGTGTTAGCAATCACAAAGTTTTTCTAAAGAAATATTTGTGGTTCGATTCAATATCAAGTAAAAACATTTGCTTAAATTAAAACTTTAGCCACAGAGATGTAAGTACTCTTTCTTTAAGAAGAACTTCTAATTAATGGGATGTTAAAAGTTTGCTTTAACGTTAAATGACAAACGTTTACCCGTTAATACTGCAAGCTATTATAAAGTTAACAGCGTCATAAAACTAGATACGTGAGGGCTAGACACCTAATATGTTAGACTATAAACTTTAATTAACGACTTTTCTACAAGACTAATTTAAATTTCATCGTCTGTATCTAGCCTTGGAGCTTCTAGACTACTGCTACCGTCAAGATGATGATCAAGCACAGCAGCTCCTAACTTGCGAACTTCAGAACTGGTCTGGTCAAACTTGCCTTAGCTTAGCCGTCGCAGCCAATCACCGCGCGTTACTTGCTCACCCTTGCTCACAAATTATACTTGCTGATCTATGGATGGGAGGACTCAGAACAAGAAAAAACACAAACCTTAAGGTAATTGTAATTTTATTTATATTTTTTGTCTCTTTTCTTTTAGTCATTCATCTTATTAACGCACAGACTTGTCATTCGCACATTTCAGAATGCGAAAATAATGGAGACGTGTTTTGATAACATGGGGAGAGATAGTTACGTTATCAGCTATAGTTTTTCCACGTATATCACGAATACGTCCAATTAGAGAGCTTCACTCTATATGTGGGTGATCCTGATCTGTGGGATTGACATATATAACACGTCTCCCTTGTTAGTAGTTAAAGGGCACGATCAGTAGATTTCGATGTTAGACTATAACTTAGACAATAACAAAGAAACTCGATTGTAAACATATATAATTTGATGTCTGTGTGTCAATGAGTCGCTTTATATATTATAATCATTTGGAAATTCGCATGCACTTTGTTTATGACGCCGATTTATGCAAGTCCAATTTGATTTTTCAGAAATTCATATTTTTATTGAAGAATGTGTGTCAAATTAATGGCAGATTAAAATCTTTAATTCGACTCATAGACATGCATACAAGATTTTAATTTAAAAAAATATTGCTACCTCACTTGCACATAATCGGCGTCGAAACCCCGTTTCAATTAGAAACATAGCATGTACCGCTTAAGTCAAAGTGAGTTAGCATCGACGAGCATTTCCTTTGCCACATCGGCTTTGTCGTGATGTGTGAAGGTAATTCTGAGCCTGCTGTGTCCGCTGTACATTCTCCAACTGGAGTTCAAGTCGAAGGAAGAACTGCAGCTGATGCCGCAGACGGAGGAGGAACACCTCGAGAACGAGAGCATCGAAGATGACAGGAGTACCAAGGACCCCAATGACGCTGAGGTAAGATTTCGTGTTCTGTTGCTCACCATCTTAGTTTTACATTCACATAAGAAGTATGACGTCACGTTAGCCATTTATTTATCTAGTCACCTTTATTGCAAACATAATACACATTTCTCAACAGGGATTATATAGTCTCTTTGCTATGTTTTAAATTATTTGCACCTCTACAAAAAGTGACCTTTATTTGAAATCTCATTTAAGAATCTTTCTGTAGCGGAAAGCTTAAAACTAAACAGTAACAACATAATAAAATTCCATTTCTTTTAACTATGAGTAAAGAGACTAATTCATATAACGATCGGTGATGGAGTTATTTGTGTTCACACATATTCCATGGTCACTCATACAGAAGCAGATAATATTATGTATATGTAATATTTTACAATTTCAGAGCTTAGATATAATGTTAGAATAAACTATGTAATTGTTGCGTATGTAGGTTGGAGTTGCGAAAAGGCGTACGCTATCGATCAAGAAGATAATTCCGCCTGGACAGCCGTGTAAAGTGAAGAAGGTAGACGAGTCTTTGAGACCTCAGTGGTCTACTGTGATACGAACACAAATCGCACTAATGTACTACACAGGCGTAGAAAAGATACATTTAATAGTTTGACATTCCACTGAACACAATCTCTTCAGGTCTGCACTGTTCTACCTATACGTGTTTAGATGAAAGAATACCAGATTTATGTACCTATGTCATCATAATTGGCACAGTTATATTTGTTTGTCTCTTCTTCATGATCTCTTAACACTTCACACGATAAACCTTCTGTTCTTGTGTTCGTATTACATCAAAGTGCACATACAAAGCAACATCTTTCTTACGCGGTACGTCGAAGGCTTTGCGTGATAGTAGGCTTCCGTGGCTCCGTATACTTCCATTCCAGCCTCTCAGTTCACCCCCTTTCTGTCTTTACGCCCGTCTTTATGGGCCACGTCATTCGTTTATAGCTCACCTTGAATTTTAGCACTCCAAGAACATTTTCGTACAAAACGACCCTCTAAAGAAGCTCAATTTACGACGTCTTTCTAATTTACCCAGAGACATCGATATTAAAATTGTAAGGAGACATTTTTCTAAAGATACTCGTTGCTTTTGAAAATTCTAAACATTTGCAGCGGTTTACTGCCGCCATAAAATATAATAACGACACTAATTAGAATGGTTTTTAATTAAAATAAATCCGAGGTGACGCTTAAATGGTGACAATAAAATTCTCTGTACTTATATAAAGTTCAATTTATGTCGATGTGGACCGTAGTTAGATTTTGTTATTATTTTTAATCCTTATCTCAAGCTGTCGTCTCAATATTACAAAGATATTTTCTATATTTGCTAGTATATCGTTCGAGGCTTTTACGTTTACAATTATTTTATGACTGTCTTTATTCTCAAAATATGGATGATTTTATTAAGATTCAGCTTGTAAACGTCGACTCTTACACTTGATGTGGTGTCGTGAGCTTATATTTGGATATTGTATGCGTTGTTAATATCAATATTCTGCTTATTTTCATGCTTGCGTCTTGAATCTTGTACTAACGTACTGTCACCATACTCGTTGTCATCTCGGCCTGGTCTCTGGAGAATGAAGCCGCAAGTGTTCAAATTTAGTCAATGTTTACTGTGAAATTCAAGCTTACTCTGAATGTTTTCTATTACCAAGTCTTATTCTATTTTACTACGGTGTGAACATTTTGTTGTAACGTTTAAATACGATTTTGTCTGGACTCAAGCAGGCGTTGATTGGCTCAGGGGCCGAATGCGAAACTCGTGTCGATCAGAACGGGAAAGTTGGTAAAATAGGGTGGGAACCCTTATACAGAGAGCTGCCAGAGCCCCATTCACCTGAAGACAAGATGATGAGGCCGCTGAGGCTCAAGAAGAAGATTTATGAGTTCTTTACAGCGCCTATCACCAAGTTCTGGGCCGATTCGGTGAGTAAAGCATTACTTACTTTACTTTGAGGGACACTAAACGCTCATAGGCGTAATAACAATAAAATAGATCGAGGTCAAGAGCAGGCCCATTAAATAATAAAAAAATTAAAAAAACGATTGTGTCTCGTTCAGTCTCCGAATGTCACAATAATATTATTTCTTTATTCTGATGCACTTAGGTTGCAATTTTCAAATACTATTTTTCTGAAAGTAGGCATTGTTAGTGTTATTTGCACTGACGCATCTTGTGTAAAATATTATTCATAAACTTTTATGCTGGTGTAACTAGGTATGATTACAAGTCATTAATTAAGACATTATAACAGGAAGAAATAGCGCTAGATTTGAACATAATGCAGGATACAAAGGCTGAACAATTTTTAGCAGTAAGAACCTTTCCTTTAGATTAATTATACGAAAAATCGTGTTATTCGGGCATTCTATTATAATACAAAAAGAATGAAGGAATCTCATATTACTACATACCCGGTAATAATTACTGTTGGAAAATTGCCGACCGTTGCCTTATAATTTTGTAGAATTAGCATAATTTTGTCTTCATTATTTTAATTTTCTCCCTTCTCTCTAATTTCACTTTTATTTCTTTTGTTATTTGTTTGTTGTCCGTGGCATTCCGCCATTGCTTTTGGAAACCACTCCTTTGTTTTTTTAGTATCATTTTCTTACACTCTTAAGTAATTCAGTATTAGCCTTAATTTATTACGAACTATTTCAATTAGATTATTTTGCTGGTAAGGAACTTGAATTCAGTTGAAATTCTTCTTTGCTCAAATGAAGCGAATTCGTAACTGCGAAACAGTTTTAACTTAGCAATTGCAGTTAGCTCAAAAGGCACACTAAATTACTTTACCGCAAGTTTGTATATTTTCCGTTAACGATGCTAGAATTGCATATATTTATAATTTACTTGTTATGTTTAGCTGACTTTGGACTATTTTTCCCTTTCGAATATGTTTTACCTAAATCATTGTGTTAAATGATTTTATTTCTGTAAGTAGGTTTTTACAAAAACTTCTTCTACACGTCAATCATATTTTAATAGAACTAGACGAAGTTTCTTAACTGACTGCTCTGAGAAGAAGGCCTTTCTTCTCATAGTAGAAGCAAACTCAGAGGTCTCAAGACTCTTCTCTCTTTTAAAGTCCAGACATAATCCTGATCAGATTATTTGAAGACCATGTGTCTGAAATGGGCCTTTTATCCTAAACTAACTTCTCTGGCAGTTAATTAGAATATTTCCTGGTTAAAGTGCAACCTATTTAGTGTTATGAAGGATGTCAGTTGATTTTGACTTGATACATCTCTTCGGTTTTTGGTTTGTGTACAGTTCTGTTTTACTCGTTTTTCCCTATTAAAACGTTTATTATCGCTACGAACTGTTTTCTTTCTACCGAAATATCCCACATGGTAGAGCGTAGTTACAAATGTATGTGGTTATATTTTTTTTATTGGTTCCTCTGTAAACTGTGTAATATGGGTCACTTCGTTACGTTTGTTACATTTCCTCACGATATAATTAGCTATACTAGGTACTCTACTAAGTAGTAGCATTATCTCAATCAATTTAAAATTCCACTGATTACAAATCAATACAATATATATGCACGTTCATGGATACTTTGTCGCAGTGCACGATAGATGACAAATCAATATCCAACCGCTTTGATTGGTTTACAATTTCCTTCTACGTCACTTTTAATGCAATAATGGGCTATATTTCATTCTGTTGGCATTAAAAATATACGGTGCTCGACTCGACTTGACATTGGGAGCCAGTAATTAATATTTAAGTGGTCTGTAGGAAAAGCACTAAAATATAATTTTATAATATTGGATCTCAATAGAATCTACGATTATATTATGCAATAGGAGTAAGAATCAGACATCCCTTGAATTCGATCCTCATAGCACAGGAATGTCAGTGCAAAAGTATCCTCAATATTTTCCTTATTTTCGTGTTATACAACCGTAGTTTTAGTATATGCAAAACCCGAAAGACACGTCTAGTATTTTTGTGTTAAGTATCTATGTACAAAATTTCAAAACTGTATCATGAAAAATCACAAAGTTATACGCTTGTTTTATTACCTAGTTGTCTACACAAGCATGGTCACTACGCGGCATATCTCGACGCCCGCGCTTCCAGCGTCGTATTGTCCTCATTAATAGGCAGTAGGTACAGTCACGGACTTTAATTGATTAGCCACTTGCCACAGTTCCTATTTTAGCCATGTAATGCAAATCGGGCTTAGTCGGTTATACTCATAAATGTCCAGAGTTACGACCCAAAGTCAACCAATTGCAGGGCTAGCAACCGTAACCTAGCAACAATTGTTTTAGCGTAGCGATGGTAACGTTATGATTAGTCATTTCGACATCGGAAAAACTCGCACCCACGATTTTATCCGAACGCGTAGCGTCCAAGAGACGTTCATGAAAAATATGATAACTATTGCATAAAAACATTAATGGTTACGGCTACGATTCACCAAAATTCGAAATTGTCGTCTCTGACATTTCAACTGTCACTGTCTTTGGATAGGTTTTCAGAAATAACGAGTATTTAATGAGCTCTTATTCAAAGGAGGTCAGTATCAAATAGATTGGATAAACTTATGCAACAGTGTATTGATTTATCATTGACAATTTATTAGTCAACCTCTATGGATAAGACTATTTCCGATTATAAGTAATTTGTCATCTTGTTTACGAGCATGCGGTTTAAGTTCGTGTAATCTCGTGAATGTATAAAACTGCAAAATTGGAAAGTTTAATAGTGGCTTATCAATTAAAGTCCGGGACTGTACCTAACCGTACGGCGATTGTATTGTAATTAACTAGTGATAACATTTTCCATCACACTTGCAAAAGTTTTTGGGAAAAAATATAACATGGTGTAAAAATTATTGGAATCGATTCAGTTACTTATTCAGAACAAACTATATCCAGGTTTCGTACATACTAAAAATAATGTTGCATATGGTGACTAATTCATGTATTCTTGTTTCCAGATAGCCTACATATTGTTCCTATTGATGTTTACATATACAGTATTAGTCAAGATGGATCCAACGCCGTCTTGGCCTGAGATATATTCTATATGTTATATATTAACTTTCTTATGTGAGAAGATAAGGGAAATCATTACGTCCGAACCTGTTGCTATTAGGTAAGTTATTGCTTCTTCGTCTTTATTAGTAAGGGCATGAAACCCAACGTTTTTATTAAGTAGATGGTTAGTTTGTTAACCTTGTCATCATCTGCCTAGTCGTTTCCCAACTATATTTTGGTTGGCTTCCAGTCTCACCGGATGTAGCTGAATACCAGTATTTAATATGAAACGACTGCCTATTTGACCTTCACAACCTAGTTACTGGGAAATACGATACCCCTTGGTAAGACTGGTGAAAACGAGTCATACCAAGAGTCATACATAGTCTGATAAGGCTTTCGGGCATTCTCACGACCCGCAACGACTGTCAAAGATCCAGGAATGACAGCCGGAATCAACGGCTTAACGTGCTTTCGGAGTATATATGTAAAGATTATCACCCATCCACAGACCAACCGCAGCAAGCGTAGCTTAACCTGATCAATCGGCCCGTGCAGCTGTTATTACTTAACAACAAACCCACTAATTTTTTAACCTTTATATATAGTTATTACGAGTAACCAATCAATATTCTTCAATTCAATTCAAGCCCGTTTTATTTTAACTATAAATTTCCTGTTTTGCGGATTCGTCAATTTAAAAAAATATCTCCTGAAGATGTTATTAATTGCAGTGAGATTTAAAGTTAGATAGCTAAGTTGTCAATTCTGTATCAAATCAAAAACTTCCATGATCCCCATCCCGTAGCTTCGATCCCCTTCCTTAGTTGATATTCATGTTTCCCTCATCTCAATTAAGATGATAGGACCATTAATCATTCTATTAATTTGAGGATCGTTGGCGAGACTATCAATAACAATATGAACTTCGATATTGTTTGAGGATGATCTCAGAAGTTAGCTGCTCATCGTTGGCAGTTAATTATTATTTCAAAATGTTTTTAGATCGAATGGATACCTCAAAGGGTTGATATACAAAAATCCCGAGATGCACAGTCTCGAACAAAAGTATCCCTTAAAACTGTCCCCAATCAGGCGTCAGTTATGATAAAACACATTTTTTTTGCAAATTCAACCTTACACGCATGTTAAAGTGGTTTTTACAAAGCAATGTCCACAAGACTGACTGAAAGATGACTGACGATACCATTGATTGACACCAGCGCACATTGCGCCCATGTATGCGGACGTTTTTGAGACGCTGAATGTGTATCTTGTCTTTATTGTATATCAATGCCTCTTAAAGTCATTGTTTTTTTCTATTACTGACATTTATCTGATCCGCATGAGTTTTAAATTACAAAACAAAACCACCGATACTAAAAAAGTATATTATTATTATTTGGTTAGACAGCAGCTAATTAGCTGATGCGTACCTATATATCAAAAGGTTTGGACAAAACTAATCTGTCTATTCGACTCTTGAAGCAGTTCAGTGTGGGAGCCATCATAACATTTTTCGGGAGCCTATATATGTTTTTTTACAACTCGGTTAGATTATATCATTTTTCTTTTAAATACATAAATAGGTGTATGTGATTCTCATAAACAAAATTGCATTAAATCACACCCAATAACATTAAAATCCGTCCAATGTCCACGCAACAGTGTGATCAATCATTAAACCCAGCAATAGCAAATTGGTATTCTATTTGCAAATTAGTGGTTTTCGCTAATCTGTGGTATTTGGGGCACATTCCGGTAATTTAAACTGCATATTAATTAAGTTTCAGTCATTATAGGGACCTGGAATAATATTTGCATCCGAATGAATGCCTGGCTGAAAATATGAATAAATTAAAGAAAAGTTTGTACTGTAAAAAAAAATGTAACCGACTGTTGTGGTTATTATTGCTAAGACTAGACCGAGAAATACTTATGAGATCTATGCTGTAGGCCGGACAGTAATCTCATAATGCAAGACACCCATTCGTTTTGTTTTTTCAAGTATATAATTATTTTATTAGGAGACACATTTTGCGTGCATTTGCAGTACAAGAAAGAAAACACTCAACCAAAAATAAATTTTAATAAAAACCTTGCCCACCATCCCTGAATTAAATTAATTTAACACATTCTTGAACTACAAGCTATATTTTTTTTTCTAGACATAAGTTCAGCGTATGGGCGTGGAATCTATGGAACACGTACGACGCGGGTTTCATCATATTCTTTCTGGTGGGCCTGACCCTGAGGCTGCGATCCGTGTCCATGGACGTGGGCAGGGTCATCTACTGCGTCGATATTATTTATTGGTACTTAAGGATATTGAATATATTGGGTGTTAATAAGTACTTAGGTAAGAACTGTTCCTTCTGTTACTTTAGCTCTCCTTATGTGTCTATCATCCAGTAGTACAGTAAATTTGTGTTATAGGAATCTTTAAATACCAAAATAAATATAATCTGAAATTCGACATCATAACAACTCACAGACGCTATATGAAGCACTTCGTTTTCATGTTCATCTACATCTGGTCTTCTACCTATTTCGTTTTAATCAACAGGTCCTCTAGTCACAATGATGGGTAAGATGGTAAAAAACATGATATACTTCGTGGTGCTATTACTGGTGGTGCTAATGTCTTTCGGCGTGGCGCGGCAAGCCATATTGTATCCAGACGAGGAAGCAAGCTGGCATCTCATCAGAGAAGTAAGTATGAACTTTTGTTTATGATACATTGACTTTTGTTAATGCTATATTTTGTGACACTGAAAACGATACAGAAGATACTTAAGTTTTAGGTGATCAAATAAATAAGAAGTATCATAGAACATAGCAAAGATATTAGTGAAAACATATCTACACTTGCAGGACCTAAACACTGTTTTTTTTTTCTATAAAGCGCAGTGCTTACAGCTTCAATCATGAATTAGTGATAGGACTATGTTGTTATCAGGAAACATTGAGTAAGGAAACGTCAGGATTAGTTATTTAAAGTCAAGAGTCGTAATATCATGTCTTTTTTATTCTATTACTTCATAGAATCAATATGCTAGCACTTAAAATTAACACTAACAAGATCACAAACCACAATCAAATATACCATCCAAATCTACTAACATTTGCAGGTCTTCTTCCAACCCTACTTCATGCTATACGGAGAAGTGTTCGCTGAGCAAATGGCCCCCCCTTGCGGCCTGCCCGGTCTCGAGGAGTGCCGCGTGGGCCACTGGGTCCCCCCTGTGGTCATGAGCGTGTACTTGCTCATCGCCAACATTTTACTAGTCAACCTTCTCATAGCCGTCTTTAATAACATCTTCATTGAAGTCAACGGTGTGTCGCACCAGGTTTGCGGCAAACTCGATAACTGTCGTAGCTTCGATGTTGTTATAGTGCCTGTTGCGAGATTTGATTACGTTACGGTTGGAGTTCGAGGACTTATGTAGTAGACGGTAGATTTTCACTCTGTATTTAGAAAGGTTGCTTTTATATTCGTAGATTTAACGAGTAAACTATCCATAATTTCAACAGTTAATTTGCATAGATAGAGTTTGTTGGGTTTATGGAAACAAAGCCTAGTAAATGTAAAAGAAATGCTTCTGTAGTACAAAGTGAAATGGTCGACTGTAGTTGTATCGTCTATGATCCTGAGTAGATTAGTACCTGGGTAGTTTTAGTTTAAAAAGTTTATCCGTATTTAGTTTTCCGGTATATTGAGTTGGATTAAATATTATTTTACTTAAAATTTTCCTTTCATTATTACCCATTTTATTTTGACCGCCATTTTAGTTTGAGCTCCCGTTGTCCGTAGGTATTCTTCCAACCGTACTTCATGTTGTATGGTGAGGTATTCGCTCCTGAGATCGACCCCGAGTGCGGGAAGAACCCCGGACAGCCTAAGTGTGTGACCGGCAGGTGGATCACGCCCGTCGTCATGACCATTTACTTACTCGTCGCGAACATTTTACTCATAAATCTACTTATTGCCGTCTTCAACAATATATTTAATGAAGTCAATGAAGTCTCGCATCAGGTTTTTTATTTTATTTTTTCTTTATTTGCTTTTTTAGTTGTCCGTACCATGGTTGAAAAATTTTAGTTTTAAATATATGGAATTACTTCGGCATTTGCCTGTTGAAAAGCGCAATTTCAAAACCTGAAAATGAGTGTTTTATTAATACAATAAATACCACTTTAACTAAAAGCTTATTTGAATGTTTGTTGTTGAAATAAATGATGGTCCGGAAAACTGATTTCGCAAGAATGATTTGCATTTTGCTTTTTTTTTGTATTTTGTTAGAATCATGGTCATAATTGGTTCCAACAAAATTGCATGGTTGACGTTTTTTATTTCGTTATGATCTTGTTTACCTTTAGCATTATCTTTCGTGATCAAATACGTCAGCATTAGTTGCCTTTGATGTTGTTACTTTGTTTTTGTAACACCGTTTATAATATGAGTTTTTTTTTATTCCACTTTTAAACATTATTCCAAATTGCCCCTTGAAAATTATTGAAATAATTATGGAAATAAAATATACCGATTACTGCGGTTCCTCATCTTAAATCAGCAAATCAACCTTTCAGGTATGGATGTTCCAAAGATTCACAGTGGTGATGGAGTACGAACAGAAGCCGGTGTTGCCCCCTCCGTTGATAACTTTATGTCACATATACGCAATAGGCAAGTGGGTAACGAGGAACGTATCGCACAAACGGTTCCAGTATGACAATGGGCTCAAACTATTTTTAGAGAAGGAAGATATGGAAAGACTTTATGATTTTGAGGAGGAATGTGTTGAAGGGTATTTTAGGGAACAAGTAAGTGATGTATCAAATAGAAAATGATATCAATAATTAGTCAATTTAAAAAGTACTTCCAATAATTCATACAATTGAATGTTTCAGGAAGTTAAATTGTCTAATTCTATAGAAGAGAGAGTGAGAAACACAACTGATAGGGTAGAACATATTACGACCAAAATGGAAGACTTGAATCAAAAAGCTAATTGCCAAATACAATCGGTTCAGGTAAAATTATAATTAAAAGCTTTTTAGAGTGTTTGAAACTTTTCAGATAATTTTTTCTTAATTTAGTCACAGTTAATTCAAGTTAACGTTTTAATTGATAGTAGTCAGAGTAACAATATTTAAAATAATAAAACCTTTCCAGAGTGTAGAATTTAGGTTAAGGAAGTTAGAAGACGTGGCAGAGCAAACGATGAACCACTTAGCAGTGATCCACCGGTTCATGGCAACGCACCCATCCCTCGTCAACCGAGGGTCCACTGATACCCTCGGACCTCCACCACCCACCTTCCAGGCAGGAGCCGCCAGGCTAAGGACTGCCAGTGATCGTTCTGAGGTAAGTGCTGTTTAGATTCGTAAAGATAATATCATGAAGAGTTGTGTTAGCATTATTTGGTGACAGAATATCCTATCCTGAATTGAATGTAAAGAAAATTATGTACCTAATAATCGTTGTCTAATTTCATTAATTTATAAATATTATTTATTTATTACTTACGTTGGTTCGACCCCAACAATGATTTTTAACTTTTGACTTAAAGTTAATATCTTAACAAGGTAAACTTACCAAGATCGTCAATATTGACATTTGATGAAACATTTAATCCAAATCAATATCTTCATCAATTTTGGTTTTCGATGTACTTATCTATTAATTTCATTATATGTTTGATGTCGATCTCAACAAGAATGCTTGAGAACACTAATTGCAACGTTTTATGTTTATCATTAGCATGATAGTCGATGTTTGCGTTAATGCTAATTTCAACTTTTGTCTTTCATTCAATGTTTGTGACCCCCCACCTAACCTGCAAATTGTCAGAATATTTTGACTTGTTTGAAACTCCTTCTTTTTATCAAGAGAAAATCTTCTAGCAGTGACACATAAATTACAGGAGTTGAAGTCTCAAAAAATGTCTGATTATTTGCACTCGCTTTAGTGTATTTGGTTCTGCGTCATTCGGAGATTTACATGTTATCAATCAATTTGCAATGTCGTTATAATCAACATCAATATGCAATATGCGACATCAAGTTATGCTCACATAGCCTAACTTGGATCAATAGAACATCCAGAATTTCCTCTTGCACTAACAATTTAAACTTCAACAAAATTGAAGCTAACTTCTACAAATTGTATGATATTGTATTTTATGCCGGTGTTACTTACAACTTATAGTTTGCCTACCTTGAGAATAGCTGTAATTGTGAAACGGAAATTGAAATTAGTTTCTGTAATTTCATAGTTCGCCTTTTCAATATGTATTTAGAAATGTGAAACGTTATTTGCCCTTTCCCGTCGTAACAATTGGTTACTATGATGGATCTTTCATACCAAAAGAGTCGTGTCGTCCTTTATATATTTAACCAGCAGCGCTCCGCGGTTTGACCCGCGTATAGTGTAACTTCCCAACAGTGAAATATTTTTTCAAATCGGTTTAGTAGTTTCGGAGCCTATTCAATGCAAACAAACAAATCTTAACTCTTTATAATATTAGTATAGATTACAAACTACATTCCAATTTATAAATAGAAACTTCTAAAACCAAACAAGACTACTTGATCTACACAAATAAGTCTAAACTTCTTCGAACGAGGAGTTCATTAATGCCCTCAGGCTTAATTAATATTCCATATCAAGTTTTCGCTCAGTTTCAACTCTCGAATTGTACTCAGTATTATCCTTCTAAAACAAAGCCAAATTGCAAATAACTCCCGTCGCCGAAATCAGAAACTGTGCAATGTAGGATATTTGTAAACGCTTTATAATTACACGTGTAACAGTCTATCCCATTGCTTTCATTGCCGTTCATAGCAAGATTCATTTAGATATTCATAGCTTGTACCACAGTATCCGATTAGGCACTATCTACTAGGTGAATTTTAAAATGAATCAGAATTTGTATCAAATTACCTGCAGTAGATAAAGATGTTAGATGCGAAGAAGAGCATGGTCAAACAAAATCTCTGGATGACGTTGTACCAAATGCTAGTTAGGTAGCTATGTGTGACGTCACGACAGGTGCTGTCGGACAGCGACACGGGCGTGGCGCGGTTCACCGTGCGACCGGTGCAGGAGGAGGATGAGCGGTCGAAACCCTCCGATGTAAGCACCCCTTTCGGCCCTCTCTGCCGCGTAGCTGCCCGAACAAGCTGCACGGGTTTCATAGGCCATGACAAAGAACCAATGATAACTGTAGATGAAAGTGTAAGCTATATGAATGAACATTAACCTGTCATAACATCAACGTCTGAAGAGACTATAGGGCTGTTTGGTGGAACTGTCTTAATATAGATTTCTTAACAAAATCCAGAATATCCATCACATTTCCAAACGGAGCAAAATTGATTGAATTGAACGTCATTAGCTGTCTTGTTAACTCGTTTAAAAATTTTACTTCCTTCTATAAATTGAATATGATGATGTAAATTATTTGTTCGACAATAGGATGACGGCGAAGTATCGGTTGTACATCAGGCAAGTTTAAACCATTTGGTTGACACATTTTAGAGCACTTAGTTGGAACTTCTATTTTTAGAGTTCCACCTGAAACTTGAACAGGATTATCTCCTTAGTGCACAAATGCAACTTCGTATGAAAGCTTTTTAATTAACAGAATTGAAATAGCGTCTGTACATTTAGCATTTGCTATAATTTATATTGTGTTGTCCAACTTCCTCGGCACGTGTGTGTCACTCGTGTATTTGGGCAGCCAGTGAACTAGTTCACTGTAGGTACTTTAATTGGCTATTAAAATGAATAGTTCATTATAAGAAATTAAAGGTAATGGCAAATAAATTAAATGCTTTTGTGTCGTGTGGGACAGCACCGTGAACCTTTTTGTTTTTATTCTTGTTCATTTTGTTTACTATGCAGTTTTGTTATTATTTTATTATATTTGGCTCTGCAGTTTCATAATCTTGTAGTTAGGTATTCTATTTTACTTTTACGTGAGTTCTTAAGTAAATTTTGCTTATTGCTCAAAATCGTAGGTACTCTGCATATTATGCAATTTAGATTTAATTACTGCATAGCACTAAAGCTTTTTACAAAATTGTTGAATCACGCGTTAACAATGTACGCACTTTTGGCTTTCTAATTTGGCTTATCGGCGCAGTCTCACTTGGCTTCTTCATTTCCACCTAAGAATATAATTGAACTTCGATAAGCAATATAACCTTGAAGTTACACCCTTTATTATCTTGATCATCAAATTATAATAGGGTACAATTTCGTTTTTAAAAAATTTCTCCTCTAAAATTTATTTATATACTAGCTCGATGAAACTCAAGGTATTATTGTTTCCACATTATTTGTATGCTTACCAACTATTGTAATGCTTCCTGCTCATCTTCATCGCTCATTAACAGGATGAAATGCCTCAATCTGGGCCAGAGGCTCCTGTGGAGAAGGAACCAGACGCGGACTCGATATCAACATCATCTGGGGAAGGCCACGCAGGTCCTAACATAACGGTGATCAAAGCACAGCCACCAATCACACCGGCTAGACAGAGGTCCTCCGATAGCAACAGGACGGAGCCTAGTGATGAGAAGAAAGGTAAGTTACAAAAAGTATTAAAAACAGAATTTATAAATACATTTTTTTTACAAACTACTCCAAAAAAGGATGAATCATTTTTTCTCCTCATAATTGCCCAAAATCTTACTCTGATGTTTTTTAGATATCTACCCACATCCTCGTCTGATAGCGTCGTCGAACGACGATGCTTTCTTACCGGAAGTGCGTGAGGTACCAACAGATCTTCAAAGCCTGCGCCCTCGCACCACTTCCGCTGGTACCCGGCGCACTGCAAACACACGACGGTAAGTTACACAAATATCCTACTTTGCATTATCATGTATTTCACATTTTGAAGGTATAGGTAATACAGTATACTGAGTTACACGATTTTTCAAAGCGTTCATAGTTCGATTAAGCCAATGATATAACAAAACCTGAAACTGATTTGATTTTAATTCCAGTTTCAGTAATGCTCAGGCCGTACTTTGGATTAACTTTTTACTTACAATAAAAGTTATTTTGTAGGTCTGTGTGTGTAAATATTCCTTCCCAATAATAACATTTAATATATATCACTAAACATGTTTACTCAGTATAGTCTGGGCATCAATTCCATGTCACTAAAGGTAAGCAAGAAAATAATAGTATCATCAAATTCACGCAAAGAATTCAAAGGAGCATGTGCATTCATTTTCACGGAAGAACCAAATTACGACCGAGACATAACAAGAGTTTCCCAATACATAGGTACAGCTTACAATGGAATTGCCATATAAACCAGGTGGTCCCATGTCGTATCGTCAAGCATGACCGCGTTACCTTTTGTTCTTGATTGCCATTCTCACTAACCATTACTTCATTTGTTTTGGAAGAACTATATTTGATGGAGTTTTGGCCGCTCTGGATGGACAGTTTTTGATTAAATCCGAAAATATTTGGGTACTTATAAAAAAAAATGAGATAGTACTCCTAAGTAAGATATTTGATTAAAATTGGTTGTGTACCAAAGTAAAGTACCTAATGAAAAACTGTACTACTGTTTTTCTACAAAAATCTCGAGAATCTAAACGAAATAGTTGTCGATTTTTCTGAATGCAATCATCATTTGCATTCACCACAGCCACCAAACCTCACTCATTTCTATATCCTTCATTTACAAAATCGGCAAATACTGTGTTTATTTGTATAAAACCAAAATTATCATCGCCATAATTGTTTTTAATTTTATTTTTTGTTACCTTCTTGCATCTGTTAGGAGACGGTTGTGGAAACAGTAAGTCAAATAGAGTCATTGGCGAATGGCTTAGCTTCTTAGCGATTGTAGTTAGACGTAGATGCCTTACTGTATAATAAACATTCACTTAAATACAGCTTGTGTACACGCTCAATATCAATATGTTTAGCATTAACAAGCACTACTTTCGACAGTCACACACAACACGGTTTTTAATGTGACGCAATTTTATTTGAGCATCTGTCTGTGTTTCTGTACATCTCTACACAAATCAAATCTTACTTCAGCCATATCAACATTGAATTTTCTATTTGGCTATAGATTTATATGATCAGCTGTTATGTTTCCATAAAATGTATAATGCCAACTTGGAAAGTATTTAATGTAATATTGTGGCTATTATTTTCAACATTTTCTTTTCTGATGTAATTACAATTATTTCTACAAGGTAAGCTTCGTCTAAATTCCAAATTTCCTCATTTACAAACTTTACAGTATTCAAATAATTTAATCTTCTAACATCACTGTTGTTCTCTGTTGTATTTTCGATTGTCTTGTCTTCACATAACTTACTAATCTCAAAATTATAACCACTTTGATTATTTTTCAACAAATACTTCTACAAAACTTCTTCTAAACTGCCATTGCACACATACTTCTGCCACTTTCTTGTGGGAATATTATTATTTTACTTTCCTATAAAGATGCGCTGACTTCGTCGTTTCAAGAATTGTATCTTTATAAAATCGCCATCCATTATTTCAGTCAGAATAATATTTTGGACCTAAGTGCTCATCAAAGTCAGCACATCTTTCAACGTCAGACACTCAATACAAAATAGTCATAAGACATAAGACGAGCTGATATTACCAGGCGTTCGGAGGGTGGCAACGACTGCGGCATGGGCGGCCACTATTCAGCACAGCACCTGGCGCCGCGCCGTCAGCACAGTCAAACGCACTCCGAGCCTGACAACTCCGCAGTAGACGCTGGTTCCGTACACAACTCCGTCACTGGGACAAGTACGTATACTAATGATGATGATCTATTTCTGAACGATACAAATCATGCTGCTGGTACATCGATTGTTTTTAGGCTAGAGTCTTCAATAATCATCATCAGCCACATACTGCGTCTTGCCGTTACTGACGCTTTGAAGAGTCCATCGCTTTTTGTGACTCCTACGGGATTAGAAACATAAAACTCTTTCCTAAGAGCATCATTTCATTACCCACCGTTACCTTATAACAGGTCGTCAGTCCGGTTGGGAAGCAACGGGCGGCGCTACCGGCATGCCATCAGGTCAGAGACGAGTGGGTGGCGCGCCACGTTCCTTGCTGCTAGCCATGCACGAGTATACCAGCATCACTGATGAGCTGGAGACAGTGTATGGACTCTTCTCACCGCCGCATACGCCAAGGTAAAGAACATTTATGTTAATCTTAGGGGCTATAAAAGATTACACATAAGAAAAGTATATACACAAAACTATTACCTTCCTTCTGCAGCAGTCAGGTAAGGCAAACTGAGGGTGTGAATCCTAGTCTCACCCATTTCATAATTTAACTTAATCAAGGTACTAAAGTTATTGCGTTTTAGCATATTAACAGGGGTCCAGAAAATAAACGTTATATTTATGTGGCTATCACCATAGATGTCGAATCACGTTTACGGACTTTATTTTCGTTTATGAAATGAGGATCGGCCCCGACTTGTAGGTCGACGAGTTACCGTAGTTCGTGGGTTCGAACTTTACTTTTTGTAAATAATTTCATCACCACTGCTCTCAAAACGGTAAAGGAACATTATAGGCTGATTTTGAATAGAAGGGATCAAGATGAATATCATTCTCAAATGTCCATTTTGCCCATAGAACACCAATAACCTCTCGTCTCCTATCACCGGCCCGAGCCGCCTCCCCTTCAGCCCGTCGCCGCCACGCCAGCGAGATGTCCAACCCTGAGTTCGCGCTGTTCATGGAGAAGGAACACCTTCGAGGTGCCGAAGAAGATGACTACATCATCATGGAGAACCTTATTCAGAGGCGGTGAGTGATCCTTTAGGGGACGGAGAAGAATCGTGCCTTGCTTGCGAAGAAAGAGTACACTGATCATGATATCATGGTGGAGGGTATTTTATTTGCGCATATTTGTTTATATTGCTGTAATTATACGTTACATGACGTTCTAGCTGAGCAGTATATTGTTGCACATTTTAGAAAAGATGAGACTCTAACAGCTGTGAAAGAAAACCAACGTTCTTAGTTTCTTATTGTATTCTTCTTGCACTGGTACTGCTCAACTAAGAACAGCCTAAATTGAATGATTTTATGACGTATTGCACATTAGCTTTTTCCCGCGGTTTCGCCCGCGTAGATGTCGGAAATTATGCCACGGGAACAAAAAGTAGCCTTGGTCCCTTCCAGGATACCATCTATCTACTAGCCTATCGAAATCCGTTCACTGGTTTTGGCGTGAAAAGATAACACACAGGCAAAGTTACTTTTAAATTTATAACATAAAGAGTGGATTATAATAAAACTATTAGAACTTGAGTAGTCTATGTGAAAACATCAGTGAAAGTTGTTATTTAAGCAACAACGACGTGGAAGATGACGAAATAAACGAGTAACAGATACAAAAAAATATCCATGAAATTCAAATACTTGTATTAAGTTTTTACTTTTCAAGGAACCATGCTAAACAAATTTAAATGTTCCTCTATAAATCTACAGATTTAGATGTCTCAAGTTCAAGACTCAAATAGTTGTTACGTAATCTCTCATCGCCCAAGAAACTTCAGATGTTATGCGACATATTGATCTCAATAATGACGACCCCACAAATTCCAAACTTTCCAAACTGTTGCGCCACGTTGGTTGGTGATATTGAATCTTATTGATCAAAGTCGCTGAGGTATCTGAAGTGGAAGACTATTTGTTTGACAGTAAACACAAAGGGAAATATCACTTTGTTGATAACACGAAATCGACTAAGCTTGCTTTAATAAGTAAAATTGTATCGAAGTGAAACTTTACTTTTATATCTGTAGAATACCATAATAAAATTTATAGATATCGAATAAAAAAAAGAATAAAACAGGGCAAAATTCGTTTCACTAAAGCAAACAAAATCTTAAAACATGCCTAAGTAGACCAATCGACAACAGGACACATTCAACTGCGGTATCCCAAAAATCAAACAGCGGAACTGCACTAGCAAGGCATGGCAAGAAGAGCTGAGCTTGCTTCGGCTTATAGCTTTTGTGAGCGTCCTGAACTCGATCCTTACTCACCAGCCATTTGTACTGTAGCCTAGAAATGGGTGGGCTTGGCAGATACGAGGAGGAGGAGGGTGAGGGGGCTGACGGGGCCGAGGGCGGCGTCAGCGGTATCAGCATCAGTGTGTGCGTCAACACGAGCGGCGCTGACGAGCTGGCCGTGCCGCCGCAGACCAGCTCGCATCTCACTGTAGGGGATAGGCGCCTGCCACATCAGAGGTATGGGATTTGTGAACGCTTTTATTTGTGTATTGTTTTGGTCAGTTAACTTGAATCTTCCAGGTTTGCAAATCGTAAGTGTGATGCATAAAATGTTATTCTTAATTTCTCTTAGATATATTATATCTACATTCTATCTTCTTGGTGAATTTTCTTTGTTACCTATAGTCAATCATTTCTATTAGAAATTTATTAACAAATGTAGTAGTTCCTTCACAGTTCTCCTTTCTTCCTGAACCGTAGACTTCTGAAAACCTCCCTTCTTTTTTCTTGAATTCTTTTATGATTAAAACACCTCAAATATGCAGTATCATTCACTTGTCTTACTATTTCTTCCTCCATTATAATTACTTACTTACTTTCCTTTCCTTATTATAATTACTTTCCTCAATACTATAGGCACTCGTTGAGAAGGTCGTCAGCTATTGACAGCCGTGAGCTGCCGTCGCCGCTGCAGCCGTTGTTAGACGACGATGCGTGTGGTGAAGTACTGCTACCCGTGCCGAGGCAACCTTCTGGTGAGTGGTCTTAACTTCTATAATATTTTGGTTCCTATTCTACTAACACTATGGTTTTCGAAAAATATGTGCCTGCTAAATAGACGGACATGCAATGAAATATGCTTCCATAAGAAATGGTTAATGGTTCTGGCTGGCTATGCACTGGTATATCAGAAGGTGTATCGCCTCGTACAACCTGAACTGCTAAACTCAGCTCAGCAAGCAAGTTATCTGCTTCTGTTTAAAATATACCATGCTGTCCTTTCGGTTAATCATGTCAGTATCTGGGATTTCATTGGTATCTCTTGATTCATCATCATCATCATATTAGCCGAAAGACGTCTACTGCTGGGCATAGGCCTCACCCAAGCACCGCCACTTCGACCGTTTCTGTGCATCTCGCTTCCAGCGGATTCCTTGACTATTCCTTGATTCAGATCGTTTGATATATGAATCAATTGCATCTAGCTGGGATAGTTTTTACATTTGTACAATCTAGAAGTTAATATGTCCTGTGTGACACCGTTCATTTGTCCAGGAGACACCAACGCGTCTAGCGAGCTGTCCCTGTCGCACATGGTGAGCGAGAGCCTGCCCCCGCGGCCCTCCATAGTGCTGGACTCGTCGCAGCTGCCGCGCCAGCGCTCGGCCGAGCTGCCGCCCGCGCAGCCGCCCGCGCCCGCGCGCCCCGAGACCATGTGCTAGGTGCTGGTAAACTTTACGTACATAACGGGAACACAACGCTCTGTTGAGTTACAGTGTTACTCAGAAGGAAAAAAAACGTGTTCCTTGTCGGGATATTTTCTCCCATGGGTAACAGTGTAATACAACATGGTGTAACTGAACAGGAAGAAAAGAACAAAACCATTTATAACGCCCGGATACTGCTGTTCGGTTGTGTTAAGATTGCGTGAAGTGTTTTCTCTTCTTGTCTGCCTCGGAAGACACGTTAAGCTGTTGGTCCCGGCTGTCATTTGCGGATCTTTGACAGTCGTTACGGGTTGTCAGAAGCCCGAAAGTAGGACAACCAGTTTTACTAAGGGGCATGTAGCACCATTTAAATACTGGTGTTCAGATGCATCCGGTTACACTGAAAGCTAACCCCAATATAGTTGAAAAAATACTAGGCAGTGTCTTCTCTTCATCCATTAGGAAAATGGTTTTGATAACATTGACCAAGACTTAAAATGAAATTAAATTAATTTCATTTTATTTTAAGTCTTGGGTTGGGATGGGTTTAAACCCATCTCAGCATTTTTTCAGCCTTCATTTCTCACTGGAGTGTAAACCTTTTTCGGTAAACTTGATCCAATAGCAATAATACTAATAAATAAAATTCTCTTGCAGGTAATAACAAAGCAGTCACAACTCCAAAGAAATCCAGCTCTTCAAGGTGACAACCAAATAAATTAGTAGTTCACAGAACAGCAGTGAAGGACTGACCTAGTGAAGTATTAGCCATAATAATTGTTAACACCAAATCCTTAACGTTAGAGTTATGACGACTTGTAGAGCCCTTTGTAGGCCTTTTGGGACCCTTTTCAATGTTACCTAGTTCATACTTGATACTCTCGTCTCTTGCGTGATGCTTAACAGACTGAATTGAACTCAATTCTAAAACGAATCATATCGGACCTTTTCAATTACTACACATTTTGTAAAGTTGTTTTTTTTTTTGTAAGAGAGGTTTCATTCTACTCCGGTTATATGTCATCTTAGAGAAATACGCGTCGGTCATGATACTTACCTATGTTTTTAAACCTATGAGCAATATGCGTAGTAGCGGTGTAACTTATGGATAAGTTGCTCAAAAAATACTTTAAAAAGAATATTGTTCACAATATATTAAAGAACATTTTCGAAAAGATCATCAAGCAGATCTTTTTTTAAAACACGCATCGCGACGCTTCAATGTCGAAGACTGTGAATTACATCAATTTATTTTAAATTGTCCAAAAATGGGCCTTGTGCTTAATAAGTAAGGTTCAAAATCAATTCAAGCATTCTATCTTTCTCCTCCGTCGGAGGGAATTTATATTTAGCTGTAAATACGCCAAGTGTCGCTATTTAATATATCGTCTGTAGATACATGGTCCAATGCATGTCATTACGTACTCGTTTCACTTAGATCGAATCTAAGGAGTAGGATAATTTTATACTTACCTAGTTTCTTACTTGTACTAAGCGTATTGAACATTTAGCATAATGTAAAAGTGCCGAGAGGACAAAGTACTTCAATACAATTTGTCCTACTCTCAAGATTTGTACAAAGGTATAGAAAAATATTGTACAGATTATAAACGGTTCAGAAATAAGAGCTAGGGGAAAGACAAACGACAATACTAGTGCTCACGTTGTAAATACTGTTGTCAGAGTTAAAGGATTTAATAAAAGGTACTGAGGTTTATAAATTAGGACAGTAGTTATAACATTCGGAACCATATAATATGAACATGTTGAAACTTGAGAGTTTACGCTTCTTCAAAGCTTAACGAATCAGTGAGCACTAACAAGCGCATCTCAATTGTTTTAAGTACCACTTTCTACCATTTTGAACATATCAGACACAATTACTAAAATAAGCATTTTATGTTTTGAAACGTATCATTACGTATATTGTTAAAATACTTGCGTTTTTCATTTTTAATACCTTCATTTTATTTGACCAATTTATATGAATTTACTATGCATTTTAATAATTTTATACACTTGAAATACTGTTACAATGAAATCGATCGTAAATATTGTTTGAGTAATTCCGATATTGGGATGTCGCCTTTGACGAACAAGTTTTTTTTCTGTATTTTAATTATTTTGAATCCCTTGACAAATAACGGTCATCACAATGTGTTCAATTATACCAAATATTTTGTGCAAATTTTACCATTTTTTTACTATATTTGCAGTACAATGAAATAAAATGCATCTTTGTATATATAATTGTAGAAACATAAAAATATGAAGGTGATTATTGTATATTTAATAGGAGGTTAATAATATACTGATTATTATAATATAATTAAGCATCAAATGTATTGTTAAGGTGAACAGATGCAATAAATTATTTTACTTTTTAGTAGACACTGAATAGGGGTTTTATCATATCTTACAATCGCGTTTGGTCGGGCGGTATCAATAAAGCAATAATTTTGTACGTACAACATTTATTTCTATATTCTTATGACTATGAAAGGGCCGAAAAAGTTACAATATGTATTTTCCGTTCAATGAGTCGGGGAATGTTTGTGGGAGACATAATGGTGATGATTCTGTTGTGCAACAACTAAACTTAATTTAGGTTATTGCTATCTTTTTCTTTATAATGAAACAAGAAAGAGACGGAAATAAATTAGAGCTATAAAATTTAGTTGAACTTGAACTAAGATTGTCTTCGATGCAACTACGACGAAATAAATTCATCATGCTTCAAATCACAGCAAATTCAAGGCAACCGAGACGTAATTTAGTTTGACAGTTCTAATGCGTCACTTGTTTTATGTCTTTCGCGGTCTGTCAGTAAGAGATAGCAATACTCTTATCTAAAGTTTAGGTGGTGAACAAAACAATCCGCACCAACGAGTAGTAGTTTTGGCAATAAAAGAACAATACAAGGCCATGATGCTTACAATATAGGGTGACTGGTAATTAGTGACCGATATTTAAACATATGATTGTAGGTACTCATCTTATCAAACGATTTTTTCCAAAGAAACTATTTTTGTTTTTAACTGGCGCATGTCCCCAATCACCCCAATATTATATTAAGTACCTAACAAGAATAATAGAACATAAGCTGTAATTTTATTTAGTTACCTACAAACAAACAAAAAAATCCACTTTTACCATACATTATTCTTTTGTCATTCATTAAACCATCGTACGGACGCGCGCGCGCATCAGCTGTGAGTTGTTTGACCCCGGGGTCAGCTGATGCACGCGAAGTAAGTGTTTTTTTGTTGTGTGTAGGTAACTAAATTAAATGGCAGCTGATGGTGTATTATTCTTGTTAGGTACTTAATATAATATTGGGGTGATAAAATTGGGGTCAATAAAATAGATTTAAAAAAAATAACGTTTCTTTGGGAAAGTTGTTTGTTATGATGAGTACAATCATGTGGTTAAATATCGGGCACTAATTACCAGTCACCCTAAATATCTTTTATTACCTACAGATCTCTGTGTACTTCTTATTCTTAATTTTCCCAAAGCAGTTCATTGCCTGTGTTAATGTCTTCTAGAAAACCAGTGAGTGTGATGGAAACAAAATGTGTATGAAATAAATATTGATTGACTACTTTGCTATTTCATAAAAAGATTCTAACTGTAATGTAACAAAACCTTAAAAGTCATACTCTATCTACTTTAGACAAAGAAAATCGCAAAGCAATTAAAGTGAGTAAACCATGTATCTGGAAATTAATGATTGTTTCCATTACATTTACTGGTGAACATGTTATAGTTATTTAATAACTACAATATAAATAAATGTCACCAAACATGTATCGATATCCGTACAACCGAGGAATTGAGACGTGAAGTTATATGTTCCGAATAGTCCAATTATATTCCATATAGTTTATTAATAATAAATATTTTACGGAGAATAGCGAATAATGTAATTGTACATATTGTGTAAATGTTAAAGTTGTTATTTTTTACCAAAATGAAATGTTGTGAGAGAGCGAGCCGAGCGCTACCAACATCCTGGTGCTTCATCAGCACAATCTTTTAATCATAATTTTTAAATCTTTGAATCATCTTTATCTTTAGCACAACGTTTTGATTATTCAAGAGAAACGACTTGTCCTTATTGGGACATTTTATTCTAGACTCAATTCATTCAATATTTTTCAGAGTGATAAAACTACTTCATCTGAGTTATATAAAGTATGTACAATGGTAAAATAAATATTATATTTGTGATATTACAGTCTGTTTGTTTTATTGTTTCCCATTCGTAGTATTAATCTCTTCATTGTATCTCAGTACATTAGGTAAGTACCTCAATTTTGGCGATCCAATAAATTATACTTACAAACGGGTAATATCATTCATCGATCGATCGTCTATAAACTATTGTATCGGTATTTATCGGTAGTTTATTGCTTCTTGTAATAGTCGCTCAATTTCACTGCATTATTACGTAAGCAACGATAACGTATTTATTGAATCTCTCGGTCAACATCTGCATCAATACAGTAATTATTTCTCGACTATGCTGAAAAGTATCTACAGTTTACTGTAAATCATTATAAAATATTTTCCTTGTTACATATTGCATCTACTAATTAAACACGCAAAAGATGACAATATAAATAAGATGACGTAGTAAAAGTATTACCTATTGAACGTACTTAGGTAAGCAGCTAACTTGCTCTTGTAATATACAGGTTGAAATTGAAAACATGCGACAAACCGAAATGGGAGATTGTACTCATCATTATGAACAACTTTTACTAAGGGACCAAAGATGCAATCGCAAAAAAAAAAACAGCTGTTCCCTACATTTTGACGAGTCATGCGAACATAAATGTAGGGAACAGATGTTTTTTTTTTCGCGATTGCATCTTTGGTCCCTTAGTAAAAGTTGTTCATAATGATGAGTACAATCTCCCATTTCGGTTTGTCGCATGTTTTCAATTTCACCCAGTATATAATGTACTGACCTAAAATAAACAGTTGCTCTGTACCATTCACAACCATGCTGAAGCAGTATTTTAATAAATCATAATTTCCCGACATATAATGCAACGCCACTACTTCCTCCATTTTGAATAAAACACAATCCGGCCAGATGAATCTTCGCCCGCCTAATGTAGACAAGAACATCAAATCTGGCAATTATTATAACTCTTGACATAAAAAAACAGTCATGGGCATCGAAAGGTATTTCCTACTTATACACTTTACCACGCAGCAATGGATTCAATATAGGTAAGCTCCGATTCAGTATACATACAGTAAGCTCCACCATACATAAGTCCGCACGAAGTGGATCGCACAACCTGCAGCTACCAGCCAGATAGACGGGATAAAATTACCATTTCCAATAAACGTAAGAAAATTTTCAATCAAAAAAGTAAATATTGGATCAAAATCGCGAGGGAAAATAATTTGAGTAACTCACAGAAGATTACCGAGGTTCTGCTAATAAACTGACGGTGGCTTTATAAAATTAAATGATAAACAAATTCCATTCAAAACTGACGCCATTGAAACTTTGAACAAAGGTTAATTGAGCTATTTATTGTAATTGATTTGCTTTAAGATTAAGTTACAAAGGCCAAACAATATAGAATTCATGGAACAAGTAAACTAACATCTGTAGCTGACTCGGGGCAAATAAATTAGTGTAGTGTGGCAGACAGGGTAGCGATTTAATCTGGTACTTAATCGAATCTAAGAGGTGCTTACACACTTGCTCGGATCGGCAGTATTTGTTGAACAACAAAGCCGCCCCGAAGTAACTACTAAACATCGTCGGCTTTCATTCGCCTTGTGCCGATCGGCAAATTCCATTCGGCATCTACCCTCACTAAATCATGTTCGAATCGCCTTGGCACACATGGAAGGGTGACCTCCTACCGAGTTATGACAATCTGGTACCTCGAAGGCATAACGTGTTTTCTAACTAGCTCAGCCATCTATATTTGGTTTGCTCCCTACCGAATTATGACAACCTGGTATTTCAGCGGCATATAGCGTTTTCTAGCAGACACAACTATGTTAGGTGTGCTCCTACCGAGTTATGACAACCGTACTTTGAAAGCATAAAACGTTTTCTAGCTGACACAACTATGTTAGGTGTGCTCCTACCAAGTTATGAACAACCTGGTACTTTGAAGGCACAATGCGTTTTCTAGCTGACACAGCTACCATGTTTGGCTTGCTTTAGGAACTCGGTAGGAGCCACACGTAGCATAGTTGTGTCAGCCCGTAACATAGTTGTAACAGGCTTTCATAACTAGGCCTACCTAGTTATGAAAGCCTTCATAATTAGGCCTACCTAGTTATGAAAGCCTGGTACTTCGGCGGCATAAAGCTTTTTTTAGCTGACACAGCTATATTACGTGTGGCTCCTACCGAGTTATGACAACCTGGTACTTAGCCGGCTTAAAGCGTTTTTTAGCTGTCACAACTATGTTACGTGTGGCTACTACCGAGTTGTGACAACCTGGTACTTCGGCGGCATAAAGCTTTTTTTAGCTGTCACAACTATGTTACGTGTGGCTACTACCGAGTTGTGACAACCTGGTACTTCGGCGGCATAAAGCTTTTTTTAGCTGACACAACTTTGTTACGTGTGGCTACTACCGAGTTGTAACAACCTGGTACTTCGCCGGCATAAAGCGTTTTTTAGCTGACACAACTAATTATACTTAATATTAAATAGTGTTGCATATTTGTCAATGTATCTTAAAATGCACACTGCAAAAGTCACTGCAAAAACAAGATCTTTCGGATCTGTCTCAGCGGAGAAAATATAGCTTCAGCTTTGTTGTGAATGGTACTGAGCAACTGTTTATTTTAGGTCGGGATATTATGTATACATTACAAGAGCAAGTTAGCTGCTTACTTACGTTAAATAATAATTTTACTATGTTATGTTTTTTTTTATGTTATATTCGACATCTTTTGTGTGTTTAATTAGTAGATACAATATGTATCAAGGAAGCTATTTTAAAATGATTTACAGTAAACTGTCGATAATTTACAACGTAGTCAAGAAATAATTACTGTATCGACGCAGAGTTTGACCGAGAGATTCAATAAATACATTATTGGTACTTACGTAATCAAGCAGTGAAATCGAGCGGCTATTACGAGAAGCAATAACTGCCGATAATTAATACCGATTCAATAGTTTATAGACGATCAGCAAATATCATACGATATTACCAATTTATCGTATTATTTAGTGGATCGCCAAAAATGAGGTAGGTATTGTACTGAGAGACAGTAAAACTTACTTTATAGATACTATTGTATTTTTGAAAATGGCATGTATGTAATCAACGCTATATATAGGTAGGTAGACCAACGCCGTGGCAGAGAATAGTTAAAATGCTACAAAGGAGATTGCGGAAAAGGAGCTCAGAATGCAAGACGGCAGCAAAATGGAAATGTAATCCCTTAGACGTATCTAAGTAATGATATTTTAGCAAGCTCTTAGGTAGATACGAATATAACTGAAACGTTGGTCCTGCCGGCTACTGTGCCACTCATCGTTGCAATATTAATTAGGTACACTGCAGCTTTAAGGCCAGTGAATTCCCTATGATGTGTGCTTAATAATACTATGGATGTAGATACCTGAATACAGGTAAGCGGTACATAACATCGTGACTGTATTCCCCGAAGAGAGAGAGAGAGAGAGAGAGAGGAAGGCAGACGTGTATGGTTACCTAAGCCCTCATGCTCTATGCTACCGCGCAATGGCAAATACACTATAAATCCGACCGCAAAATAAAGTTCGAACCAAACTCACGCAGTTTAATGCATAAGCGACTGTCCATAAAACAGCGCATAACAGAGGTCTTCAGAGACAGGTTGAGTTATTCAAATAATATAATCATTTATTTTAAATTAACAATAATCAACCAACATTAATAAACAATAATCATAATAATTTCATAAAAACGCACACATGGTATTTTTATTAGAAAACGAATATTTAAAGGTTTGTATCTCCAAACAAGACGCAACTGTGTCAATGCAGCAGTGTTTCTAAATTCAACATCTAGCGATTCTGGAGCAGGAGTAACCGCAGTGCGGACACGACGTGTTTGACCGGCAGGAATCTGACGAGCCGTATAGACTGCGGTCGTGTCTACGCACAATACTTAGAGATTTTGTCTTCAGTTGTCTAGATGTCTGCTTTCGCACTGGTCGCTTTATAGGTTTCTTTTTCCTGATTCTTTGCTGAAACGAACTCGTAACCACGGTCCCCTTAGCAATGTTCTCCAGCAATTTGTAAGCCTTGCTCTTCGACTTACGAGGTAGATGGGGCCGGATGACCCTAAAGAATTCTTTTATCTCCGTTTTTACTTCATTGTTCACGTTGTTATATTTAGACTTGCTTGAGGTCGCCGATGGAGTATATAAAAGATACTCTTGTATTGGAACTGCTGCACCGTCCCCGTCGTGCGGCGTCTGTTCAATAGCCATATCTGTGGCCATGTCTTCTAAAGGTGGTGGTAATGTCGTTTGAGTATCCTCAGAAGGCATTTCATAAATTATCTCGTCCACATTTACGTCGGATAGTTCCTCGACTTCCATTTCTAGGAAATCGATTATCAATATTAAAACATTCAAAAGCCAGTAAAATCAAAACAGTTCTACAAATAGACTGTCAAAATATCAAGAAATCGAATGAACAAAAAAATTTGTTATTTCAACGTGACAATTTGGAAGAAAAAAGTTTTTCTAATTTATTAAATGGCTATTAGCATCTTTTAGCTCCCATTATTATTATTATACTCTTTGGCTTTTAGACGAGGATTTTTTTGCAGAGATTTTTTTGGATGAATGAAATCGGGAATACAAAGTCCAATGAAACTACAAACCTCATTGCAAACGTACTCTCTAGTTCCAACCCACAGAATACTTTGTAATATACTTCCAACCTCAGAGTACATTTTAGGCTACCAACTCTCAAAAAAATTCGCGTTGCTTTAAAGTAAAGTTTTTCAGAATCATTTTAAGAGTTTAGAGAAGTGTTTTATTTAGTGACGAATTCTGAGAAAGTTTCAAAAATACTAAATTGTTTTTTCTCGTATCCCATGAATTTTCGTCTAGGCTTTACCCTGGAAGGATACGTCCTGGAAGGAATACGTCAAATTACAAGCTTGTGGTATATATGTTCCTTGATTACAAGTCACACTGTTTACATGGATACTGCTTTAAGCGCTAATTGCAGATGGAGCAACTATTGCAGCAACTGGCAACTAGCTGTTTACATATACATATCTCATATAGTCAATCAACCGGTTCCGAATAAAGCAGTTCCAGTAAAAAATTAAAACAATCAACCATTTTAATTCACACCTGTATTTTCATTGGGACTACGATTTGCAAGGAATAATTACGTAAGTATTTAAAATAAAAACAAATAAACTTATAAGTGTCAACTTTATTTCCATTACTGTTAGATCTTATATCTAAAATGAAACTTATAACAATTCACACGATTGGAATACTATCCCCAGTGTATACAGAAGCTCTATACAATTCAATTATTTGATCAACAAACAGGTTCGCAACAGCAAAGCTTTTGACGAAACATACATTCGACAATTTCATTGAAAGGTCTCTTTGATTAGTACAAAAATGGTACCTGATGTAAATACAACATTTTATTTATTTGACACAATATAACAATATTGTGGTCTTTTTGGAAAAGTGTTTTTATTTATGTGTATTGAAAATGTTACAGGATTATTATTTTAGCTAAACGTAGACGAAATCGTGGTCTATTTCAAAGTTGTTCCGCGTTGATAGCTCCGTCGCGATGTTCGAAGGGATTTTATCTGTAAATTCATAGAATAAGAAGTGAGTACAGGATGTCTGAAAGTGGCACCGATAACAGTAAAGTTGTGAGGAAATCGGTTGTTATGGGGCATGTGTTACGGAGGAATGAGGAAAATGTCGTGAGGAAAGTTTTGAGTATGAATGTCGATAGCTATAAGAGTAGGAGGAGACCAAAGAAACAATAGATGGACTGTGTGAATGATGATTTGGTTAGAAAGGGTGTGACAACAGAGATGACGAGAAATAGACAAGTATGGAATAAATGGATTAAAAACATTCAAAATCCGTTCATACGATACCAATTTAAATACCACCAAGTTCAAACAAAACAATCAGTAAAAATAGTAGGAACACCAAACACACTTGCATAAATATTCATAACACCAATTCGACTTACCATTGCACCTATACACGAGATTGGACCAGATGATCGACTCCTGTGAGAAGCAGAACACCCCGAGCCGTCCTCCCTTGAGCGTGAAGTCATACACGTTGCCCGAGTCGGCCACCAGGCGGTTGTTCTCGTACACCTAATGGAAGTCATATTTACTTTGTAAACGATACATTAGAACTATTTTAATGATACATTAGACTGGCCTCCTTGAGAATGAGGTCCTGGGATCGATTGCCTGTTCGGGCAAAGTGTTTGTGCCCAATTGATGGCAGTAGAACTTAGATGCACATAACTGGCAAAATGTCTAACACTTTGTAGAAAACAGGCGTACTGTTATGTTATAAACTATTGTTAATGTGAGGACTACCTATGTGGGACGATATTAGACTTCAAAGAAAACGATTTCCTTAAATCTTTAGTAGTGCAAAGGGATACGATTTAATTACAATTTGAGTACAAAGGTAGGTACTGTTTATTTCTTGGGAAATTTCTTCAAGCAGACCTTCGATAGGAGAAGTGAACAAAAAAAATAGACAAAAGTGTGTGAGAACAAGAAGAGAACAAATGAATATGTGAAGACTTAAACTAAAATATCTGGGAATAACTAATATATAAAGGCCCAGTATTTTTACCTTCAGTCTGATGAGGCCAAGCTTCGGTCTGTGCAGCAGACGCCAGCGGTAAGCGGTCTTCTCACGCCAGCCCACGTTGCGAGGGTCTTTCCAGAGGAGAGTCACCTGGGGAAATAGTTAAAGAGATCATGAAATTGATGCAAACAAAACGTGACATTGAATATGGCAGCAAACAAGGGGTCTACTCCATAAGCACGATACCCTTAGTTACAGCCGAAGTTATGGGCGTTTCCACCTCCGTATTAACTACGAACAGAAGGTTAGTTTGGTGCCCGACCTAATACTGAAACGTAGTAGCTCTATGTGGTCTGTGAGACTGAATGACACCACGATTTGACAGTTGTCTCAACTCCTGAGGGACAATTCTCGTTATTTTAAGAACGTTTACAGTCTGATCTCAGTCTCAATCTGTCAATAAATAATAATTTAAAAAACTTCTATTGAAAAGCGTGGGGTGCTTTTGGAAGTATTTTATTAATCAGTTAATATCAAGCACCCCACGCTTTTTAATAGAATGAAATTATTTTCTACTTTTTTTAGTTTGGTTTATATAGCGTGTTTTTTAGTTTTTTTTGTTGCCTAGATGACACTGCAGGTAGATTTTTAAGTTTTTTAATAACGTGCGGCTGTAATACTTGGCCACAAACCCTTGCCCTGCCCTGATAAGTAATGTAACACAAACTGAATGATATGTGGAACGTTGATAATCCAGTTGAGCTAGATTCTCTTATGCCTACACGTCACGAATAGCAAGCAATCAAACATAAGCGCGTCACGACTCACGGACTCTCGGCCGTAGACAATGCAATTAACACTGTATTCAATCCGCAGTCCCCTTCTGCACGTCAGATATGTTACCGTCGTGTTAGTAACGTAGATTAATTACTGCTTGGGAACAGATGGCTCCTAGATATATTAGCAGTTAAATTAATTTAACAAAACGATATACATTCTGTACAAATATTTATTTAAGTATTTACTTACTCGTATATACTTGAATAAACATTTATTTAAGTATTAACAAATATTTATTTAAGTACTAACCATTTTTTTTATTAAAGTATTTGCATAAATACTTAAATAGTACTATATAGTGTGCACGGCGCTTTATAATAGTGCTGATAAGAACAGCGCGCTCGATGTGTACAACGACGCGCGTTCTGAGAAACTTACTGCGATGTACCCACTTACTAGATTTATTAAAATAACTAATTTACTACTACTAACTGCACGACGAGCGCTCTGGAACTATCAATTATTACCTACATTGTTATTTTTAAAACTTTATTTCTCATTAAGTGATTATGTAAATCTTTGAGAAATAAATGATATTTTGAACCGTAAATAAATTTAATATGTAATAAAAATAATTTAATATGTATAAATGTTTCAGTTTAATATCTAAGTATTACACAGGGTTGCAGCGTCATCGACGCACACCATGTTATCATGGATTCAGTACGATTCTGGAATAAAAAAGGTTTTCTATGAAACTGCAGTTTTTTTTTGATAACTTACGAATTTATATGCTATGGGTGAGTAAATTCATGGTATAGTTTGCACGTTGACGTATGCCAGACACCATTTTTTTTTTGAGGTTGGGAAATCTGCAAATAACTTATCCCGCTCTGGGCGGAGCGGGAGGGCGTGTCAGACTTTTGCTGACTAAAACCCACCCGTGTTCCTTCAGTTGACTGTGTGCCAATGGCCACGGTATCTCTTTCGAACAACCCACACCCCTGGGACAACCCGCACCCCAAGTAACAACCTGCACCCCTGGAAACAACCCGCACCCCTGGAAACAACCCGCACCCCTGGAAACAACCCGCACCCCTGGCACAACCCGCACCCCTAGTAACAACCTGCACCCCTGGAAACAACCCGCACCCCTGGAAACAACCCGCACCCCTGGCACAACCCGCACCCCTAGTAACAACCTGCACCCCTGGAAACAACCCGCACCCCTGGAAACAACCCGCACCCCTGGCACAACCCACACCCCTAGTAACAACCTGCACCCCTGGAAACAACCCGCACCCCTGAAAACAACCCGCAACCCTGGGAACAACCCTCAACCCAGGACCAAAATTTCCACAATTTCCATTTAAAAGTTTCCACAAACTAATTGACTATGTAGATAACTCAACGTAAATATAAAAAGTTACCAAAAATAAACCTAAGTAACCAAAACACAACTTATTTCAAAACAAACAAAAACAACACTAGAAGTTTGTTAGAATATAATTATGTATGTTTTAAGCAATCCAAAAAAATAATTATTGTCAGAAACCCTAGAATTTGCAAGCAAGCCATGTAATTACGATTTCTTACTATTGATTCATTATTCAACTACAGAAATTGACCTAAATCTTTTCATTTTCATTTAGAGTGGACTGGACCCGAACTCATTTCATTGTGCATACAAGAATTCTATTATAACTTAGGATTAAATTTGTTAAAACTTCATTTTCTTCTGCTAATAAGTAACTCATACCAAGTAGATTAAGTCGAGATGAAAATCCGAAATGACTTTACTTTTTAATAAACTAACCTTAGAAAAAACTCGGGTTTTTCTTTATAACAAATACAAAATTTGTTCATGAAATTAAGTGCCCCATTGTTTGTGCCAGTACCAAATTTACACTCCTGGGCGGAGTCGTCTTGTGAATCTCCACCTAAGCAGCTTTTGTTTTCTTCGGCCTACGTGAGTCCGGAGATGCGACTAATGTAAAGCTCGCTCGTATATATCACTTACCTGATCAGGAGTAGTATCAGTATTCCAGAGCGCGTTCCTCAATGTCTTGCCAGGTCCAGTCTTAGAGTTGACCAGCTTCAGCTGTATGCCGGGCTCGGCGACCGCCCTGAACGGTGTGGTCTGCCAGTATGTCTGTGTGTTCTTCTTCCACATCACCACGTAGAAACGCTTGTTGTTTTGATAGCTAGGTAAAAAAAATCGTTCGTAAATCATCATAGTCTGCCTGATCTTTTCACAACTAAATTGGGGTCAGCTACCAGTCTAAACGGATGCCGCTGAATACTAGTATTTCACATGTAGAGCCTGCCTATCTGACCTCCACAACCCAGTTACTGAGTAATAAGATACCTTTTGGAAAGACTGGTTTGTCTGACTTTCGGGTTTCTGACGACCCGTAACGACTGTCAAAGATCCACCAAAACAATTGAGACTGACGGCTTAACGTGCTTTCCGAGGCTTCTTGGTATGTAAAGATGGTCACCCATCCACGGGCCAACCGCGGCAAGCGTAGCTTAACCTGATCGATCGACCCGTGGGGCTGTTATTACTTAGCCACAAGCCCTTCCTATGGGTTTTATTCTTTCAAGTACGGTTTGAAATTGAAATGAAGCTGAAATTAAAGCAGTTGTTTCATTCGTTTTGATTTGCATTTTTATCTGAATTAGCAGAATATTTGTCTGATAATAAAATTTGTTTATATTCTCGATAACTTTCGCCCTCTGGAAGGACGCCAATGAGTTCAAAGTCCGGTACATCAGATTTTAAACCTTATGTTTATTCATTTCGTTTGATGTTTGTGTTTTAGTTTTTAGCTAGTTAGAGACTTGATTAGATGCCCTTGAACGCACGTGTTTGAGGCACTTCTAAGTTCTATCTAATTGGCACATCTAGACAAACAGACTAAACTGCGAATAACAAAATTAATTTGCGGTCCGTTCTACAATGCTACAATTAGATAAAAATATCTAGACCGCTTTAAATAAATAATTCTCTTTTGTGATGCAGTACTCGAATTTAATCAACTAGGTTATGTAAATTCTGCAAGCATAAAAAGATATCGCGATTTTGCGTGCATTTTATTTTTTTATGGAATAATGAAACAACAATTTAATCTAAATAAATAACACTTAAAACGTCAGGCAAAATTCATTGAATTTAAATTCAGTCAGTTCAAGTGGGATTAAAATAACTTAATATATTTAAATAAGCATCACTAGTATCATATGGTATTAATTTTCATTGAACCGATGTAACTTTTTGAAAGTTTAACGGACCCTTGTAAAGTTTTATTAGACAGAATCTTTTGCCATGACAAGCTGATTAAATTCAATTATATTTTCGTTTTAGATCTGGGTCATTGATTCTTTGTGTCAAAATAAGATCCTCTACAAGTTTAGCAAAACCCTAAGAAAAATATTCTTATCGGAAAGACAGAGGTACACTTATAAGTATGCTTTACATCAAAAGAAACAAAACGAAGAAACCAGAGTAGCCATTTTTGTCCCTTGAAATTTCCTGAAAAAAAGTTATTTTTAGTTTTAATTGGCCAAAATAAGTAGGTATCTTAGTTAATAAAAAAAACTCACCCAAATATAAATCCAATATAGTCATCGTCAATCTGTGTGTCCACAAACAGCGTCCCTTCGAAGTCGACTCCGCTAAAGCTTTCGAAGCCCACAGCTAACCCAGGGTCTGAGTTCAAGGTCTGAAGGATCTCCGCGCCTTGGTTCGCGATCTCCCAGTTGGGGTCCTGTTGGGATTCGCCCTCAGGGTCTAGCCGGACTGTCATATAGTTTCTAGAAAATAATTTAAGTGTTCATATTATAAAATTAAGTCGCTTGTCGAGTCCATCCGCATGATCGCGTTGTTTTTCTAAACTCCTCAACAGATTTTGATGCAGTTTTCAGCATTAGTTAGAGAATGTATTCCGGAAGGTGTATGTGTTTATTAATTAAGCTGAAAGCTCCGGGGTAATCCGCAAAATTCATTTTTTTTACGTTTATGACACTAACCTCCTGCAACTTGATGTATGATGATAAAAATACCATTCGCAACCGTGACACGTATGTATTTACAAAATTATAATCATTAAAATCATCAATACAACCCTCTAAGGTCATTTAATTCAATTGAAATGACTTGTAATTATATTTTCGAAAAATCATTCAATTGAATTTACAAAATGGATGTAAGAAAATTTGAATTTCCCGGGCTTCTTTGGATCTTCCACCTCAATATTAAAATACATTTAAATAATAAAACTCGATATTATGTGAAGTCGTAAATACCGTGCGAAGCAGGGGCGAGTCGCTATATTTAAGTCTGAGTCACGAGTACTCACGAGCATACAAACCAAGAATATCATCTTCGTCGTGTAACTGATATTACACACAATTATTTTGATTTGTGATCAAGAACAGTTTTATATGACTTTATATAAATGCTGACATTTATAATTTCATAATAACTTTATTTGTCTTCAGAATTCATCATCTGCCTAGCCTTTCCCAACTATGTTGGAGTCAGCTTCCAGTCTAACTGGATGCAGCTGAATATCACTCCCTATCTGACTTCCACAACCAAGACTGGTTGTCTTTGTCAACCCATAACGACGTCAAAGGTCCACGAATACAGCCGAGACCAACGGCTTAACGTGCTTTCCGAGGCACGGAGGGGTCTCGATAAGCAAAGATCTTCAGAAGTGAGAATTTATAGTAATATACGACTAATTTCAAGTAACTTTAACCACAAATCTCAAAACGAGGTTTGTACGCTCTAGTATTAGTTAGAACGTGCAAAACCCGTTCAGACGTTCACTATCTTGTTTTCACGCTCACACTCTAATTAAACTTGAATCCTTTCTTCGAGCTGAAAACTTCCAATGAAGAGTATTAGATGCGTCAGTAAGATCTTAGTGATTCATTGCAAAACATTTTCCACTAATCTACAATCTTCACCGTTAAGTTTATTCATCCTAGATTGACTTCCTGACACTTAGTCGACGTAACAGTTCTTTTCGTGTTCAGTCACACTGGCATTAAATTAGACAATTCCATTACTCCTAACAGTTATTGTATTTAGTCATTTGTAGTATAGTATCGCGGCGGTGAGTTGAAAATCGAATAGTGTGTATTTTCGGGATGCACCCTGTTGGGATTCTCAATGCTCGGTTCAACACAGAGAGTTGAAAATCGCAGCCCACGTGAACTTAGTAAAATATGACTTACAAGCTGTGCGCCCGATGTGATGATGTGTCCCATCGGAAGAAATGACAATTATCGATACAAACTTTGAACCCTACAAAAGTTGAATTTACAAACATCCTTTCTTTGTGCTCACCCTTGTTATATAAAACCCTCTAGTGTGATATTTCAAGGCGTTCTTCAGGGCGTTTTTTATCAGTGTATTTTTTTTTTTACTAACAATAAAATCATCTCTTCGGTTTGTATTTCGAACGTTTACCATGTTATATTTCCATCGTTTTGCTTTACCACAGACAAGAGATCTTCAAAATTGATTGTCTATATATTTTCTAAATTTTCATAATTACGTAGAAAATTCACAAAAGTGCATACTAATAGTGTGTACTATTACGTGTGTGTGTATGTTCATCTTACCTGAAATCAGTACGATATATCTTGGAGTTGTTCGGACAGTTGTCGAGCTCGTTTATCACATGGTCACCATCGTAGTCATTATCACAGGCATCGCCGACGCCGTCATCTAGATTTTAGAAAAAATATGATGAAGTACCTATATGTAGTAAGAATATCTCTGCAACGTATTGGAAGACTTTTAGAACAATCAAATACCTTTCCGAATACTGAATAGCTTATAGCTGTTATAACAACAAGCCTCCTATTGCGCTTATATTAAGTACCAAATCTCATTTAGAAACACTCAAACTGAACTTATTAGTAAAGGGTCAACCCTTTACTAATAAGTTGGCAGTTCTTCATCACTACATTCATATATAATTTAAAGTTCAACTCTTATCATTTCAAATTAAACCATTTACTAGTACTTTTGAATTGTCAAAGAGTCGGTCATCCATAAAGATGGAGCTAGTTGCCCATATCTAAGCGTATTAGGTTCCTATGAAGAAGAGCGGACAAGAAACTCCGAGGCATAACATAATCAGCCTTAAATGTTCCCACTGCTGGCACAGGCTCTCTTATACGAGGGAGTGGGTTTTAATCCACCACGCTGGCCCAGAGCGGGTTGTTGGAACCAAAACTTCGACGATATGTGACACATGCACAATGTTTTCCTTCACCGTTTTGAGAGCAGTGGTGATGAAATTAAATACACAAAGTAAAAAGCCTGCCTGGGTTCACCTACACCTCGTAAAGTTGGGGCCGATACCACTAGGCCACCGCTTCTCTAACTAAACGCCGTGGACACTCTTTGAAAAAAACAAACTAAAAAAGAAGAAAATATTTTAATTCAATTAAAAAGCGTGGGGTGCTTTTTGTGGTATTTTTATAATCAATTAATGTCAAGCACCCCACGCTTTTTAATTGAATTAAATTATTTTCTCCTTTTTTAGTTTGGTTTTTAAAGCGTGTTTTTTAACTATTATTTATTTTCTATTTTCTATTTCTGCTAACAACAAAAACGTGATTTTTTTTTCATTTTTCTCAAAAAAAAAATTATAATTGAATTGTCATCGGTCCTCGATAAGTTTACAAAGTTTCAATGAAATCTGACCGTTTAGAGTGGGTCAAAATCGCGCTGCGGAGTCAGTTACATACAAACATACAAGTGAAGCTAATATAAAGCGTCTAATATAAATATTGTTACGAAATATTAGTCCATGTCCATCGTCCATGTTGAAATATAGGTACCAACATATTGCCGAAAAGTAAACCCAAGCGCACTCACTATTAGAATCCTTCTGATCCCTATTCTTGATATAAGGACAGTTGTCTTCCACGTCGGGCACGCCGTCTCCATCGTCGTCATCATCACACGCGTCCCCTATGCCGTCCTCGTCCACGTCCAGTTGATCACTGTTGGGCACTGTCGGACAGTTGTCTATGCTGTCTTGGATACCGTCCCTAGAAAATATTTTAAATACTTATAGCACATTTTTTTGTTAATTAGATTGTGTCAACTTCGATATCTTTATGTTGTTAACTCCGTTATATTTTATGAATTATCGTGGTGTTAAGCAAGACTCTAAGTTCATGGTATGTTAGGTTAACACCGGTATCTGGCACAAATAGAAACAATATTTTTCCTACTTCTATACCTGAACATCTACCACTATTTATAAACGACGTTTTAACGACGAAAACGTATGGTTAATCAGTCGCTAATCATTACTTAAGTTTAAGCAACGTTTATAAATAAACCAACTATTGTATAAGTAAGGGATACCCTAACCGTTTCTTTGTTGTAGTAAATTTATCGGTCATTGATTAATCATTATTCATTTATTTATCTTATCCTTAATTTGGAAATTGATGCGAACTGTTTAATTGCGTAGTCTTCTCTTATAGCTAACACACAGCTTATCCACAAGAACAACCTGAGAAACAGGGTGTTAAGTTCAGTCTTCCTCCATAGAAAAGGGAGGATCCTTTAACCAGACGGATGTTGTGCCTGGTGAAGTGATGAGCAACTCCCCGACGATTTTTTTTTTGTTTGGCATTTCGCAGTTGACCTTGAGAGGCCGTGACTGCTTAACCGGACTTTCCTGGGGCTGCCATTAAGAAAACTTTACGTCTCTAGCCAGGGGCAGGTCTGACGATTGATGTCGGGACATTATATATGTTACCGGCCAAACCCGATTTCAGGCCAAACTGGTTTATTAAGCCGGGGCACCCCGATTAAATGGGTTAGGTTAGAACTGCGACCAAAAGGGCGCGAGCCGAGCGAGCGCAGCGAGCGGTGCCGCGGCAGCGGCCGGCGAGCGTTACTTCCAAAGGCTGTTAACGAAACGGTTAATTAAGCTAGTTGGCTGCGACATATCACGCGTAGGATTAAGTCTGTTTGGCCTAGGACAAACTACTTTGGCCTGAAATTGGGTTTGGCCGGTAACACTCGGCTCGCGCCCTTTTGGTCACAGTTCTAACCTAACCTAACCCATTTAATCGGGGTGCCCCGGCTTAATAAACCAGTTTGGCCTAGGACAAACTAGTTTGGCCTGAAATCGGGTTTGGCCGGTAACATATATACGCGGTAAACTCTGCTTGCGCAATGCAGGATTTTGCGCGAGGTCAGTCAGATGCGTAGTTCGCATGTGGTGGTGTAGAAGCCGCTACAGCATATATACTTACTGATCTCTATCAACATCGCTATCACAGCTGTCGCCTACGCTGTCTCTATCAGCATCTTCTTGTGCAGAGTTCCGTATACGGGGACAGTTGTCACAAACATCGCCTATCCCATCGTTGTCCAAGTCTTCTTGAGCCGGGTTGTAACGCCGTGGACAATTGTCCATTTCATTTGGTATACCTGGACAAAGAACATTATCAATAATTAAAGGTTGAATTAAAGGCTAAATGTTTGTGATACGAAACCGATGTGATGCCTTTGGGTTGGGACGAAACTGAGAATGCAAAAACAAACAGTTTTATGTTCAAAGTTGTTGAAGAAAAAGTAAGACTTTTTGTATCAATAATTTATGAAGATTTTCCATATTATATTCTTCTCTGCATACTCTACGTTTCAATTCATTTATGTACGGCGTTACCAGACAAATTCGCTTACGAGCTTCAGGGCCTGAAAACCAATTTGTAAGTAAAACGATTCATAAATTCGGTTTCAATGTCACCGAAATTATGTCTTCCAATGGAGTATGCGTAAATACTATGATTTTTAAAGGAATTTCGAGTAAACAGGTTACTTCAAGTTCTAGGCAAGCGTCTATCTTCGACCGTATCATAGCTAACCATCTGGTAAAAAAATGTAAAACTATATCAGATAAACATAGTATAAGAAATCCTTTTGTGTCTGTGTAACTATGTTATTCTTCTAAACTACACAACGGATTTAGATTCGGTTTTCATCACCATTTAGGGAATTTATTCCAGAATCCGCTGTTTTACAAAACAGCTCTGTTATGAAAAACTACTGCACAACGTTTAGCTGGATTGTCATTGCGGTACGTTTAACAAAACTGCTACCCACGTCTATGTAGAATTGTTTATCTGCAGTCACAATAAGCGTTTAGTGTGACTTCTATGTCGAATCGGTCGCAGTCACTAAGCAAGGGCACCACTGACCACTTGGTTTAGGTTAGGTTAGAACTGTGACCAACCACGCTACCAAGTTGATCGCAGATACTTGTCTTTTTAGTATTTATAGGACTGACTGTTATAAAAATCTGATCATAACACATGTATAAAACATATTCATTACTATTACATATGTACGTAAAAAAAAACTCGATGTTTTGTCAAGTGGTAAAAAAAACCGTTCGAACCAAGAGCGGGTCGTTATTTAGATATAAAACTCAGCATCCTCTCACCATCATTATCCATATCAGGATCACAAACGTCCCCGAGCCCGTCTCCATCAGTGTCCTCTTGTCCAGGGTTGTACCTTCGGGGACAGTTGTCACACGCGTCTCCTCGCTTGTCGCTGCGGTCTTCATCGCGGTCCAGTTGGTCAGGGTTGGGAGTTAGGGGGCAGTTGTCCTGGGAACGAAAGGATTATATATTTTAGGCACATTATCAGGCTTAAATCAGTGCTTTAACATTTTAACGGATTCCGTTTGTTAAACCATATGGCGATAGATAGAATGGAGATAAGACATCGCAAAATTTTAGACATGAACATCCTTTTTCAGTGGGGGAAACCAGATCGCTTGACCCACCCTAAAAAAAGCCACAGCAACACTTTCAATCATCATCTGCCTAGCCCTTTCCCAACTATTTTTGGGGTTGGCTTCCTATCTAACCGGATGCAGCTGAATACCAGTATTTTACGTCGAGCGACGGCTTACCTGACCTCTACAAGTCAGTTAAGTACTGACTGATTGTGCGACTTTCAGGCTTCTGACAACCCGTAACACCTGTCAAAGTCTGACAAAGAATAAGTCTGTCTTTTCAGGGCACGGAGAGATCTCGGTATGTAAAGATGACTGACCGCGGCAGATCGATTGACCCGTGCTGCTAATATGCAGTATTTTTGAATAAGAGACTGCATTCGAGCTTAAAGACGAACTCTGGCTGAAAATTTCAGTTGTCTAAACACTGTACGGCAGCCGTTTTAAAAGTCTGTACTCCAAGTCCCATTTACTTAACTATTATTTTTATCGTTATTTTTATTCGACAGAATCGCTCTTACGTGCCTTCTACAAACAAATTCATTAAAATATTCTCGTTATTATCAAACGGCGGTTACTGTCTGTCTCTCCGCAATGAAATCCATTGACTTCTATAATTCTTTTATCTCCAAGCTTCGTGAAAATGAGAATAATTTAGTACTGAAATATTCTAATATATTGTAAGCGCGGGATTTTATTTGAGCACCCTAAGGCCTTTGTGAAAATGGTCTCAATTATTATGATGTAGTGAACAATCTTATTTGCATGAGAACTTTATAAAACAAATAAGAACAAAGGCGTCCTGTCGTCTAGCCATCTGCTACTAACTAATAAATAAAAGACAAAATTCTCACGAATATTTTTGAGAAAATGTTTTGAGCTAAAACAAAATAAAAATGTACAAGAATACTGTTCATTTTTTTTATCTCCAAGCTTCGTGAAAATGAGAATAATTTAGTACTGAAATATTCTAATATATTGTAAGCGCGGGATTTTATTTGAGCACCCTAAGGCCTTTGTGAAAATGGTCTCAATTATTATGATGTAGTGAACAATCTTATTTGCATGAGAACTTTATAAAACAAATAAGAACAAAGGCGTCCTGTCGTCTAGCCATCTGCTACTAACTAATAAATAAAAGACAAAATTCTCACGAATATTTTTGAGAAAATGTTTTGAGCTAAAACAAAATAAAAATGTACAAGAATACTGTTCATTTTGTTAGGGATTTAGGCAGACTTAGCTGCTTAGATAATAATCGAATCTTAGAATAAAGACATTAAGCTAAATCAAATGGTCAATTCTGTAAAATTCTCACCGTAAAAACATAGGAAAAATGAGCTTAAAGTGAACTGTCATTCTACCTGATCAAGGTGGGTGGCAAATGCACGGAGGCGGGTGCTAAAACTGCGTTTTGGACGAAGTTCTTCAAGACAGCTCCCGAAAATTTGATAAATTTTCGTCATGGGTGTCGTTTTCATGGTTTTCTAGAGTACTGAACACTCTCGAAAACCATGTTGACGGCAATAGTGACGTCAAAATTAAAACCAAAGATAGCGGCTGCGAAAACTTATTCTAGAATGTCATTAAAAAAGAATGAATCCCGAAAACACCATAGTCAATTCTTAACTGTCTGGCCCTTCCCAGAAATAAATTCTGGATCTGCCTTTACAGCTGGTGCTAGGGATGATTCTATTGACCACTTACTTCATCTACGTTTTCAAGGTGAGTTTTCTACAGAATAGATCGACAGTAATTTTTCTTTTTTAACACAGTATATCTTCGAAATAAAATAATTAAAGGCTACACACAAATAAACTTTTGATTCGTTTTGACGAAGTTGGAGCTAAATAGACAAAGAAACAAAATTATGTGAATATATAAAAGCTTTCAATTATATTCAACACCATTTAATTAATTGGCTACAGGCAATTTTATGATTCGTATTCGAAGACATGTGACATCTACCAATGCGCACTGGGTCCGCCTGAATCCATTATGCGGACCCAGTGCGGCCCACTCTAACAGCCCACTCTCTCCCAACATTATAGGCTGATTATGCTAGTTTTACGATACATCTCTATCTGTCTCCTGAACTGTTACCATCACATTTCGCCTTTGTTGTTGAATCTAAGTCACTCACCGGCAGATTAGCGATGCCATCACCATCAGCATCAGGGTCACACGAGTCTCCAATGCCATCGCCGTCTGCGTCTTCCTGTCCCGAGTTGGACACGCCAGGACAATTGTCAGCCTTGCAGCGGGGTTCGGAACAGCCTAGCTGGTGGTCTGGGTAACCGTCGAGGTCCTTGTCAGGACCGCAGACTGTACCGTTGCCAGCCCAGCCAGTCTGGAATAAAAGTAAAATATTTAACAGATCTTCTACAAACGATTTTTACATAATGGACCTTTAAAAACTATTGCGCTTCTAATTACGCACACGTTCTTTAAAAAATTGAGCCACACGTTCATCGCAGTACCTGACTAAGTTAGGATACCCCAACGAAACGGGTTAGGTTAGGTCAAACGCAGAAGCTGTTAACAGCCATGCGCAAGCCGAGCGAGCGAAGCGAGGGACGCCGCGGCCAGCACGCGGTGCGTTCAATTTAGTCGTAGTTACTTGGCAATTTTGTACATTATTGTCTCCAAAATAAGAATTAATTAAGGTTAAAAAAGAGGTGCAATCATTAAATTAGAGACGTCATCATCAAATCAAATCCCCTTCTAGCCTCAGCTTCTATCTTTTAGCTTCAGTCTTATCATTAGATTACCGTGTTCAATACTATTTTCAAGAGTGCAATGTGTTCGATTACTTCGATTAAATACCTGTCAAATATTTTGGATATAAAGGAGTTTTTCTCCATAAGATGGAATTACTTTAGGCCGAGAAAATAGATGCTCGCATTTTGAAGCCATGGACTAAGGCAACTAGACTGCTGATAGTATCGTTAGAGTTAATGACTTATCCCACCTTATTTCGCTGTAGAAGTCTTTTCGTACAGATGAAAGATATTTTGGTAACGTTGAATATTGTTTTTCTCAACAAATATTGCGTGTAATGATACTCGTCAAGTACCTAGTTACTAATACATCAAGTCTGTCCTATCAACAAAGGGATGTTAAATTTCCCTCGACAAAGTCGCCTGCTGTTATGAAGCGTTGCCAAACATGTCGAGCGTCACGTTTTGCCCGTAAAGTCTCTAGTCTGTACCAGTTGTATCTCTTGAAAGTATAAACAAACGCTGTTCAGATTAAATTAATACGCAATCACTCACTAAAAGGAGTCAGTCACACATCTGTGTTTATAAGCTTCCAACTATAAAAGCCAACGCTTTTTCCAACAATTACTTTGTTATTAGCATTATTTAATTAAATCAACCTCAATTATTGTCAAATAAAAACATTTTAAGGTTATTTAAGTATGTTAAATTATAATTTCAGATTTAAGTATTCAAATACATACTCAAACCAAAGCACACAATTTGTAAGTGGCACTACAAATTGGCTTTCACAGGTACGTTTTCGAACCCATTTGTTTACATTTATATCAGAAACTTTTCGAACAGACCAAAGTATTGTAGCTACCCAGCGTATACGTACCGCACAGACACACTTGTATCCATAGCCGCACACGGCGTTATACCGGCGACAGTGCGCGGGGTCGCAGCGCAGCACGAGTTCGCCCGGACCGAAGCACGGCCGCGTCGTGTTCACGTAGTAGCTACCTCCACATGGCACGCACGTGTACGATCCCTGAAACAAGAACAAAGTAATTAATAATCGTCCTAGAGAAAATAGGTGAACGGAATCAGTGGAAATATTCTGTTCAAAAGAACCATTACATTAAGTAAAAGGAACTGATGCTTGTTAAAAGCACTGGAAGCTGCAACTATAGTATTATCATAATTAGCCTATCCACTGTTGGGTCACAGGCCTCCTTTCTGTGAGAGAGAGTGGGCCGTAATCTACCACGCGGGCCCAGTGCGGGTTTTTTTTTGTCTGGGAAATCATCAAATAACTTCTCTCGCTTTGGGTGGAGCAGGAGGGCGTGTCAGACTTTTACTGACTAAAACCCACCCGTGTTCCCTCAGTTGCCTGTGTGCCAGGGGCCGCGGTATCTCTTTCGAATAACCCTCACTCCTGGCAGGCATCGGCCCTTGCGAGCCCCACCAGTTGGTGCTGACATCTCTTTGAGGCGCACGTGGAACACAACGCGCCATCGACCCGGGCGTGGTCCTTACCGGACAGTGAGCTACCCATTACTCGCCGTCCGCAAGCCCGCGCCTACGGTGGCCGGGAATCAGCCTGGGATTCCCGACGCCCAGGGCGTCTCCCGCGGCAACTACGGCCGTGAGGGCGCATATACTGCCTCTCCCTCACGTGCGCCGCCTCCCTCTTCGCGAGCATTACTGCTTCGCAGAAGGAGGTGACGGCTAACCATTCACTCTCGCTCCGTACCATGACCTGGATCAGGGCCGGACGCGAGAGATCGCCACCGCCGATCGCCTCCACGAGGAAGCCCAGTGCGGGTTGGTAGACGTTTGGTTCTAGGACATGTCGGTTTCCTCACGATGTTTTCCTTCACAATTTTGAGAGCAGTGGTGATGAAATAATTTACAAAAAATAAAGCGCCTGCCTGGGTTCGAGCCAAGACGACAGTTACCACTGGGCGACCACTGCTCTCTAATCGTTTTTATAAACATTCTCTGAAGGTGACCATCAAATTGTTTAAGAGTCTAACACATCTTTAGCAGGCAAATTCTCGTGATAAAAAACAGAAGTCTAGTCGCAAACTCATTTCAATGACAATCTATGTAAAAAATTAGGTAAATTAGACGTATTTATTGGAATGTTCTAATTTTTTATTAATGTTTTTTTTTCATTTATTATTGAATGTTAATTAATTACAAGTACTTACCTATTATTGTATAGAATCAAGTTTTTCCAACTTAACAGACAGCTGTGCTGCTGGGGAGTTAGTTCCGCCACTTCTTCTTCCCAGCTAAAGTACTAGGAAGTGGCGAAGGGTAGGCGTTTTTTGGGGACTGTCGCATGTAATTTTGACGTTCCAAAAGTGCTGACTGTCAGCCTAGTTTGAATAAATGAATTTTGATTTTGATTTTGAAAAAAAATGCGAACGTTTTAATAAATACAGAGCCCTCTAGTTGGCACTGAAGATAAAAACGTAGGTTGCTGACTGTTAAGAATCTTACCGGAGTATTAACACACAGCCTGCCTCTCGGACAATTCGCCCGTCCGTCAGTACACTCGTCCACATCAACGCACTGTTCTCTTCGCCGCTCTTTGCCAGATCCTCTCCATCCGGAGCTACCCTCGTACCCAGCGGGACAGGCTCCGCAAGTGAAGCCACCTTCTTCATTCCGACAGGACACGACCTCGTCACACGGACGTATAAGGTCACATTCGTCTATGTCAACGCAAGATAACCCTGGAAGAAAAAAGGATATTTTTTTTAAATTCTGTTGTTTGATTGTTGCTGGTTATGAATTTTCTTTCAACCTTTATAGCGTCTAATTCACATTCCAGAGCAATAAAGTAACTGGAAATTGGTGCACATTGTTTCACCGTGATCATTATCATCTGTACCAAACATTGCTGCCAAGTGATGAGGTTCACAGACAGCTTAGCAGAAGATCACGTCAGTCTTATTATCACTTACCATTCCAATCAAATCCTTTAGGACATCCTTCACAGTCATAATACGGACTGGTCGACTTGGGACTGCACCGCCTAGATCCACAGGGTTTATGGGTGTCGCAGATGTGCTGACACTGTTGTCCGTTGCCGTTGTACCCAGCAGGACAGGTACCACAACGGGGACCTGATGGTGTGTCCGTGCATTCTACACCTGAGAATTTGAAACGGGAAATGATTGTTTATGATTTCAGCTTTCAATAGCTGTGTTAGAACGGCTCATGAAATTACTATAGGAGTAGGCACTTTACAATACCTGCTTACCTTGGTAGCAAGAACTCTGGCGACAAGTCACTCTGTAGCATTTCTCTCCGTTTCCATGGTAACCCTCCGGACAAGAGGCACACCGGTAGGTACCATCCGGCATGTCCTGACATTGAACACCTGCCAAAAATAACGTTAATTCTTTATCGTTTCCTTTGTAGAATTGTTTATTTCTTAACATACGATTTAAGGGCTCGAAAATCTTGAAGATCAAGACAGCAACTTAGAGTGGTAACATAGAAGCGTATAGTACTCACGTCCGCCAAAGCATGGGTTGGCACTGCAGGCGGTGCGACAAGTTTGTCCATCGCTAGTCTGTCGTCCTGGACATCGCTCACACCGGTAACCCTGCTCTGTGTCCACGCAGCGTTCCCCTGGAGAACAGATGGAACTCAACAACCTTGGCATAATGTTTAATCATGACAAGATGTAACCTATACATCTTCAGTCTTCTGATATCAATATATATCAAGGGAAATATGACATACTCTTGCAAATCGTCTCATAAGCTAACAAATCTTGGGCCTTCTAACCAGCACTATTCGCAAAAGATATTGTCACACTAAGCCAGCTGAAGTGGAAAATTGCCGGCCGTATTAGCCATAGAACCAATGACAGTTAGGGTAGACTTATTCTTGAGTGGAGACTGCGGAAAACGTAAGGTAGGACGCCCTCGCCCTCAGGCTAGGTGTAGCGACGATCTTCACAGGGTGGCTGGTAGGAGCTACATGAGATTTGCCGCAAGAATTCAGGGGAATGGCGAGCAATTAGAGTCCTATGTCCAGCTGTGGACTGCTGTAAGCTGATGAAGATTGTCACAATCTGCCTTGATAATGCCGAAAGAGACTTTTATTTCGTAAACTTTCTCTGTACTTTCATCTAAAGGAGGGTACAGTAAGTGTGTCGCTTTGTTGATAAAGTGACGTGATGATCCGCATATATGGCTCATTAAACGACACTGGGTAGCTTGTAACAATGGCAGTTAATGGTTCTTTGAACCCAATGTGACAACTGTTAGTAGCTTTACCAGCAGGCAGTTAGCATCTGGACTTGGAGTTTTGCCAAAACTCAGTGACGATCAATACAAAAGTTTACCTACATAACATCATCCTTTTTGTGGTACCATAGATTTACTTTCCACTATTTGATCTGATGATCTAATAGTGGAATTATACAGTTAGCTCTACAAACATGATTCTTTCTTCGCCAGTTCAGTGAAAAACAAATAAAATAAGCAGGCAAACAGTTTATTCAATCTTTTTCTATACTGGGTCAAATTTTTCAGATGTGATGGGTATCTATTGATGAGCAAACAAAGTATTTTATGAATTCATAATTTTAAATAATTACACGAACACTGTCGTTATCCCTGTAGTCAGCTGTATGCTGAATAGTCAGTTATATGCGTAAAAGTAACATGAAATTATGAGTAAAAATTTTTTTTTGTTGATATCAATAGCCATCTCTTTGTTGCCGAAAACGAGGTAAATGGCGTACTAAAGGGTATTACACCCTTTTTAGACATGTGTCTTAATTCGATTATAAAATGCTAATAAACCATATTAGTAAGATTAGTGCCATAAAAATGCATTTAAATTTTAAATTTTCATATTTCGCGCGTAATTTGACCAAAACGCTGGACGCACTGGTTTTCTGTTTAAGCAAATGCGTTGACATTTTGTATGATAACTGTTTATAATTTAATGAATGAGTTATTATTCTTCTTATCATTGGTTTGCTGTTCCTGAATGTAAGATATTATTCCAATAAAAATTACTTTGGTTACGAAAATAATAAAAGTACAAAGTTGCTCAGTTGATTAGTTAAAACAGCGTTATGACGTAATAACCTGGCGGCTACTATTTCATGGTGTTCAAAAACAGATTAAAAAACACCGGCCAAGTGCGAGTCAGACTCCCGCACGAAGGGTTCCACGTTGGTTGTATGGGAGCCCCCCTTAAATATTTGTTTTTATTTTTATTTAATTATTTATTTTTATATTGAATATATAACTAAATATTCTGTGAATATTCCAAGCGTCTACCTGTTGCCGTTATCAATATCGAGCAAAAACTAGAAAAAAAACACGTTTGTTGTATTGGAGCCTCCTTTAATATTTATTAAATGTCTAACTATCACGGTTCATGAGATATAGTCTGGTGACATAGATTTTTTCTCGTATATAGGTAGTAACATACCCTATTGGAGCGGCCTGTGTCCAGCAGTAGAAAGCTGTAGGTTGATGATAATAATAATTACCCATCACTTGACTCCGTATATATATTCATGTATGCATCCCCAAGAAGTAATTATGATCAACGGCAAAGTCTATCTATGTCAGTGTCACTTACCTTGTGAACAGGGTCGTCTGTTGCAGCCGATGGGTCTACATCTCTTCCCGTCGCCCTCCATGCCTTGTGGGCAGGACCCGCAGTCGTAGCCAGTGGCTGTGTTACGGCATTCTACGCCTGAATCATACGGTTATATTGATAACATCATTAGAAAAGATTTGTCACCTTGATGTTATATATAGAGGATATTCTTAATAGTAAACTTTATTAAAGTAAAAGTTGTCAATGTAAATGTGTGTCTGTGTATGTGTTTTATGCACTATAGTCAAATGTCTTTTAAAATTATGTTTTTTTCTAGCCATTTTTTTCATCTAATTGTAAAAATGTCTCATATTTTTTTAACGATTTTTTTATCTTGACGTTTTTATACCATCAACCTAGAAAAAATGTCATCATGTCCACAATTAACTACCAAAATCTCAAAAAAAAACTCAATAAATAACTCAAAAACAACATTGATTATCTGCGTTTACCTAAATTACCTTGAACAAGGAACATCATTACACTTTCGCCTACAGAGCCACCAATCATCCCGACATCATTATAATTGACAAATCTAGTTATTCATTCACAAATATGAATAAGGTTAATCAAGCAACTTGATATTAGGTGGGCGAGACTTGCGACTCTGTAGGCAGACAATATTCTGACACATATGGACTAGTACACACGACGATATATTAAATTATACATATCCAGTATAAGCTGACCCCGCATTGTATAGGCATTCCATACAATCTTAGGTCAGCTTATACTAAAAAGGCATAGCTTGATATATCGTATGAAATAAAACGCGATTTTAAAAGAACACTTTTAATAAAAACCCACACTTTGAATATAAAAGTTGCTTGATACACCTTAAGTAATATGATGATGTGATATAGCAAGAACTAGATGATGCTACTAAAATTAATGAAGCTTACATTATTAATGATTATAATGAGAATGTAAATATAGGATACGTGTTAGTAAATGCTAAAGTAAAAAATATTAATGTTAAGAATTACGATTATTGAGATTCATCCAATATTACTGCTAAATCCTACATTCAAAACAAAACTATGGAAGATCCTAAAAAAACCATTTCTAATGAAATCACTCCGTATTTACCTACTGTTAATGAAAACTTTACACAAACACAAAATCTTTATTTTTTTCAGTACTGTTTTGAAAATACGCCACACCTAAAATTTCGATAAATGCAAAACTGAAATCTCTTGAAACATGTATTTCCAATAACCTAGTCGTCATAATCTAAAACTGGCAAGACTACTAATATTGAATACTTTTATAGTTTTTCAAAGTAACATTTAATAACCAGGATAGCATGAAGTTCCAGTGCATCTTTCAACAGGCGGCGGAGTGGGCACGCGGTTGCAGCACTGACGCAATTGAGTGCGCAGGTTGTCGATGATACCCTTCTGTTCGCCGACCTCGCGCCGAAGGAGCTCGATCGTTTGACGAAGAAGAGTCAGCTGACGGATAACTTCGTCTGCAAGATGAAACAGAATGATAGTCATTAGAGGAGTCTATGAGATTTCATTAAAAGAAAGTATTGTGACGATGTTTAGCGTAGGGCTAACTCCAGCAGTAGATGACTTTCGGCGAGTGATGTTGATGATGAATTCAATGCTTGTGGAAAAAATCGTGGACCCAAAAACCATGTTGTAGCTTCTTTCGTTTCGAGCATAGATCATTGTAAAATTCTTATTGATTCCAAATAGACAAAGATTGATGATCAACAGTTCTTCGACGCCTAAGTGGTTAAGTGATACTTTGGTTTTGTATAATGTTTTAGTACCAAGAGTAAATATGTAAGTAATTGAATAATAATTTACTATTGTATGCGTCGCATAACCTGTTAATTAAAGAGTAAAATACGCAGATGACTCCGCCCTGAACTGTAAATATGGTGTTATCCCACCAACAATGGGGCACTTCATATTGTGTCCAGCGTCTCCTGTAGTCTGCACGCAACAGGAGTTGATGGACTCTATTGAAGGTCGTAGCCGAATTCTGGGCTGACTGTACATAGATGACAATCAACAAGCTAAGTAGAAAGAATAAAATAGAAAATTGACAAAAAATTTACTTACCATCACAAGATTCAATAGCATTCGAAGGTATATCGCCTCTGTTGGGAACCGGCTGCGGTAAGTTGATATTAGGATCGATATAGTTTCCTCTGTAATCGTCTCCTTGCATCTGTTCCTCACGCTTCCTCCTCGCATCTTTCGCCATGAAGTCTCTAACTTCTTCGTAGTCAGTTTCTTCTACAGTCGTGAGAGCTGGAGGCCTCATGGTGTCTTCATGGTGGTCACAGTTAAGAGAGTCTAAAACAGCCCTTTCGCTGTTGTATACTTCTACTGGTGCATTTTCTTCGTGGTACTGTAAGGATATTGGAATACGTACTTTAAAAACATACAGAAAATCTTCTAAACTATTAACGACAACCATCTTTGATTTTTATTTGAAAACCCTAAATTAAGTTTTCCACTTTGATGGTTTCCTTTTATTATTAGGGTTAAATAAGTTTTAAAATAAAATCGTAGAAATTTTCAAGCGCACTCAGCAGTATCGTGAGATTGGGCCTGGCTCAAAGGATGCTTGAAAATAAAACGCTGGCCACTCAAGTATTTAATACTGGTTTATTTAGTAACCCACTCGTGCCTCTCGTTTTCCTATAAAATATTCAGATTTTTTTTTGACATGGTCGTTGACTTTCTATTACAAAAGAATTGAAGATTTAAAATCTTCGAAAATAAATCGAATAAAACGAAAATGTCGACCAGAGTTATTTCATAATAAGCTGTTACTTACCAGTTTCATTTTCTGACTAGACAACATAGCCAGCATATCGTGCCTGCCAGACATAGTGTGCCAATGCAGGGGTTTGCAGCCCGCGACCAGCTTAACTCTGCTGGGAGTGATGACCAGAGCCAGGGTGCCTCGAGGGTGCTCGCCCAAGCCCCAGGATACCGACTTCAAGTGACCACCGTGAAGGCTCTCCAAGGACACTAGGAAATGTTTAGAAATTAGGTACAAAGAAAAGAACCAATAACAAAAAAAAATTGACACAGAAACACGTACATACAAAAAGAAAATTAACATGAAAAATAAAGAAGACTAAAAAAACAAAATAGATCTGTAATCATGAGCACATAGCAAAAATAGTCAACATGTGACAAGAGGGGTTCCGCTCTGCATGATCCTGTGCTATGGGGGATCCACAGCAGAGTGCTGATTTTTAGTGGTCACCCTAAAAATTACATACATACAAAAACCAGTCTGGCGTAAAGATTTGTACAGTAGTGAATCTTTTTTTTTCACATAAGGGTACAGATGTTTAAGGCGGTGATTTCTTGAAAACGCTCAAAAAGGTGGCTTTTTAAACCAGTGTATCTCTACCTATAACCGTAAATAATTTTGAAAGAAAAAAATATAATATGATATTTTCAAGAGATTTTTTCATAGAGTGACGGAACTCAAAACATAATTAAACTTACTTTATTGCATCAAAAAAATCATTAAAGTCACCTCTTAATTATCTTTAAAACCAGTTTATCCCTTCAATAACAATTATAATTATAATTAAAAATATACCATAAAATTCCAAATGCCGAACTGCATCTAGTGCTGGATTATTTATTATTAAATAGTTAATCTAATTTTATACGATTTTATTTGCATTTTTACGACAATGCCTGCTCATTTGTTATTCGAATTTATTACAACAGATTTTAACCCGTATCGGATTGCAATAAGAACTATTATCATAACGACAATATTTAAAGTTACCAGGGCCTCTTTGTAAAAAAAGATTAACTACTGTTAAAATTTCACAGCCAGTAGAAACTACTTAACTAACAGATAAATTAAATTACGTAACTATTACGTATACCTACACATGATAAAGTACATAATTTTTATAAAGTTATCTAGCAGACTTAAAGCGGTAAAACATGCCATTAACAAAAAAAGGGAGATGTAGATATATAAACTTAAATCTATAGGTACCTACTACTGAAATTATTTCTACAAACCGGTTATCAGTTACCTCTTATCAACTGTGAATTTAACTGAAATAAATTGAGTTAATGAACTGACAAGCTTCTTAAACCAAGCTAGAAGATATAGCTGAATGCATCTTCAATCATATTTACGACATAACTTTTTCCTGATAGCGGTGGCTTAAATTCATTTCGATTATCAGAGATATCAAATTACATTTTTGCAAGATAATAAACAGCAATGGATGATCCGCTCTATCCGAATATTTAAATTTCCTTTTTAGCTCCACAGTTTTCCCAATGAACAAAGTATAAAAGTAACTGTAGGTAATACGACTGAAGTGGTTTTATTCACTACGGCACATATGTCGTGGCCGTTTTAGCACAAAATGTGGCCGTTTAGCACATTATGTGGCCGCTCTAACAGTAATGCCTTTAGGCGTTACTACAACATAAATTGTATACTTTTCTTTCTTAGCCAAGCGGTATTTACCTAAGGGTGAAATTGACTATATTTTTCTTTTAGAAGTGTTTATACTTGTTTTGTACAGGTGGCCCTGACTAACAAGATTTACGTCGTGGGATCAAACAAAGTCAGGCGCGTTACTTTGTGTAGCTTATTTCATCAGCACTGCTCTCGAAACGGTGCACGGAAACATGTCCTAGAACCAAAAATTTGAAGATATGTGGCATCTACCCACCCGCACTGGACCCGCCTGGTGAACTACGGCCACTTTCTCTCAAAAAGGAGGAGGCCTGTGTCCCCGCAGTGGGAACAAATTATGCTGATTATGTATACCTATTGGTTTTGTCTTAGTTACTGGCCCACACGATGAAATACTCGTACCAGTTTCCTAGGAAGCCACTTAGAGTACAACGATGAATCCATTGTAATATAAATTGGAAATGGCTTACGTATCAATTTAGAGGTAAAATACGTATATATCCTGTTTCCTTTGCGTAAAAGCAAATACTGTACCGTTTCGAGGAAGTGGTTAAGGTGGAACAAGTCCACATTTTTCCCATACAAACTTCGGAAGTGTGTGTGAAATTTTACGTGTTACCAGTTCTGAAAGATGGTGGTTTAATGTAAAATCCATATTTTGCCTCTTTAAGGTGAACCTAGTCCACATTTTTTGTATACAAACTTCGGGAGTGTTTCACTCCGCTGTCTGACATGGCACATCCAAAGTAAAATATGATATCGTTTTGTCTCATTATTAATATTGTTTGTATGGAAACAGAATACTAAATTAAAAAGCCATTAAAAAGTTAGGAGTCAACAAAGATTTTTTTTTTTTGCTAATTTAAATAACTTTGGGCGTGTTTAGGTAATAAAAGACGTGTAAAATCTCCAAAACCAAGTTGAAACCAACAAAGTTCAATTATCGTAAAGTTCAATAAACTTTAAAGGTCATTGATTTGTGCAGTGGTTTTTTCATAAAACCCGATCTTCCAAAGGACTTTTCTTAATTTTTAACGCGAATTTTGCGTGTAGACTAGCGTCTAACTGCTCATCACTGATACTATCTCTGTCGGACACAAAGCCTGGTGAGACAGCATGATTTTTAGCCAGGACCACCAGTGACTTCGAGCCCGCGACTAGGTTCCCCTTAAGTTATCATTTCCTCCGTGTTTATTAACATTTTAGAAAACAATTCATTCTCACGCTTTCTCTCAATATAGCCAGGTACTTCGATATTAGCTCTGGTTCGTGTTTATATCATAATCAACTTGACTTTCCTGATTCCTCTAATAGATGTAGATGTGTTGCCTATAGATTATTTACAGTCTATATTATGATAGATGACCGTATATATTGATCGTTACCTAATATTCTGGCTATATCTTACTCACCCTTATTGCTCTTCCCATTGTAATAAAGCGAGATAGCAACATCTTCAGCTCCCTTCGCATGAAGCAGTTCTTCTCGACGGGCACCGCTGCCATGAAGACCTCGCACCAGGATGGCCAGTTCGCCACCATCGCGGGCGTTCACAGCTGCTGCTATTACGGTGCTTGCTGCATCTGGAAATAATTTATAATTGAATTTACTTAACATTGAACACATACATACATATTATATAACATCACGCCAGTATTCTCCGAAGGATTAGGCAGAAATGTACCTATAGACTATACACCCACATTCGCGAGTTATGTTTAACTCTGATGTTCCGGGATGAGTTTATTACCATCACTCGGGCACAAATGTCTCCGGACTGCTATTGAGAAATTTCAGATGTAAACACCCAATGATAATTTACTCGATCCGGGAATCGAACCCAGAAAGAGCAGTTCAGTTTCCATACAGATTGATCGTATTGTCATTGTTCATTGGTATCGCATAGAATTGAAAAACACAAGTCTTGAAAATATGTCTAAGGCAAATTTTGTAGCCCGCGAGAAGGAATGACGGTAAAGTATACCTTTCCAGTCTCCGCTCGAACTAGGAAAAAAACTACCCCCTTCTTATAACAAAACGCGATCCTTAGTTCTATAGAGGCATGAGGAACAGGGTGTAAAGTCCACTCATACTCTATAGAAAAGGGAGGATCCTCCGACCAGACGGGTGTTGTGTCTGGTGGGCTACTGCCCGACGGTTGATGTCGGGATGTTGTATGTATGTGAGTCTCGTGGTAAACTCTGACTGCGCGAAGTAGGATTTCTGTGACGTCCAGTCTTGCGTAGTTCGCATTTGGCATTGTAGATGGCGCCACATCAGTTTTTGTATTGCAAGATTTTTGTAGCGAAGTATTTTTCTGTAGTGCCGCTACAGTTCTAGCCTAAAACTCTCGAGACAGTTTTTGCATTGCGATTTATGTAAAGTTCTCAAAACAAAAATGAAAACTTATATTCCATTTGAAATAAGATTAGACATTTAACTAAACCTTTTTTACAGTCCGATCAACCGATTTTGACTTCTATTGCGTTTATGGCAAGACAAATGGCAGCTGCAGTAAACAGTTGGTATTGTAACCACTTTTTTGCTTTTAATGCCATCCTTATGCCTACGGTATAGAAGTCAGAATCGGTTGAACGGACTGTAAAAAAGGTTTGTTTAAATGTCTAATCTTATTTCAAATGGAGTATAGTACGGACTAAGTTGTATAGTTAGATCTTTCCTAGGTTGTCAGTTTTGTAATAAGAACTGCATTTAAATAACTATAGGGCTCCTGATCTAACGAAAAACTTTATTTTGTAATAAGGGGCCCCATGTGGAAACCCATTAAAGCTAAGCAATACCATCGATCCACAGTGCTACCAAACTGTAGCCGAATCTTCAGTCATTAACAAACTAAGTCCGTGGCAATTAATCGTGGCTATGAAATGTAATATTACTAAACAATACATGATTAATGATAGCCGTTTTAATGTATGCTAAATTTGCCTCGCTGTATCAATTTTAATATAGCTTCTATAATCTAGATTATGTACAGACACCAGCAGGTGAAGCTATCCCAAACTGTCAAATTTTCCCAAGTAAACATGGACCTTATCATATTGTAATAAAGTTGAAAATCTAGCAAAGAAATTTGACAGATTGGGGTAGCTTGATGTGCTGGCGTCTATACGTAAGATCAGTCCCAAGTAAATAAAATTCCTTATTTTCAAATTGGCATTCACTAAGCTTAACATCTATGTACGCAAGGTCGAGGTGAGTTTCAGAAATCAGCTCAAAAGCTCTAAAATCAAGCTTCAGGAGTACTCCTGCTTATTGCTTAAGAATAATGGCACTCACAATAATTTATTGTTCTTATTGAAAACCTCTCAAGAAAACGTTCGAATCGTTTACTTAAGTCAGCAGATTTGCTCCTAATGGGCTTTCGTGCCGCGAATCACTGACTGCGCGAAATTGGATTATTATTGGAGAATTAATAATTCACCCTATTCAATGTTTAATTAATTATTTCTCTTTCCGTTTTCTTTTTTTTGTTGTTCTTTCTACAGCACTAACAGCACGCCTCTTTTCTGCGAAGGATTAGGCAGAAGTGACCTATAGTAGGTACTCAGGAACACCAACATTTCGCCAGTTTAAGTACCATGTAATAGTGTTTATTCCGATTTAAACTAAGGGAATATGTAGACGTGTGTCCCTTAGGACCTGCGCTTACTGGCGGCACGGCACGGCAAGAGATTTTTAAACTACAAATAGAAATATAACTTAACAGTATGACAGTAAAATTATAATTTCAACGGCAACGATGCCACGGTATCCTTAGGCATGCCGTGACGTCCTTAGACATCATCGTTGAAATTAGAATTTTATTGCCTCACTAGCTTCCGCCCGCAGCTTCGCCCGCGTGGAGGTCGGAAATTATCCCGCGGGAACATACTACCGGGATAAAAATTATCCTATGTGTTAATCTAGGTTATAATCTATCTGTGTGCCAAATTTCATCCAAATCCGTTCAGCCGCCAACAAACATCTATCCATCCATCCATACTTACAAACTTTCGCATTTATAATATTAGTAAGGATATATAAGTTATATTCCTATTCGTCGCATAAAAATGCTTTGCTGTGCCGTGCCGTTAGTGGGCGCAGGCGCAGGCCCTTAGTCGACATAATAACATAGCGGCAGGATTTGAAAATCGAACACTGTTTTTTCGATGCACGCGACAAAATCTCGTCGCGATTTTTAACCGACTTCAAAAAGGAGGAGGTTATCAATTCGTCGGAACCTTTTTTTTTTTTTTTTTATTTTTTTTTTTTTTTTATGTATGTTCCCCGATTACTCGAAGATGGCTGGACCGATTTGGATTTTGTTTTTTTTGTTTGAAAGGGTATACTTCCCAGGTGGTCCCATGATCATCAAGTCAGGATCTGATGATGGGAACCTGGAGAAATAGAGAGAACTCTTCAAATTTTATAGGCACACGAAGCGATTTAGCTATTTTTTGGAAGAGTACTTTCTCGGAGTGGTCTCATTTCAATTTGGTGAAGATCTGATGAAGAACTTTGGAGATAGGCAACGGAACTCCTCAATAAATGATAGCAAATGGACTGGGATTGCTGAAATCTCATGTCTGTCTATTGCTTACACCAGTTCATAACATAACATCACGCCGGTATGCTGTGAAGGGGTAAGCACATGTGGACCACTAAAAAGTGAAAAATAAAAACTTTTTCCAAAAAAAAAACAACCGACTTCCAAAAACACTACAAAGTGAAAAATTACTTTAATTTCGGAAGGCGGTGACAAAAAATTAAAATACAGCTCCAAAGACACCGACTTCCGAAATTAAAGTTATTTTTCACTTTGTAGTGTTTTTTTGGAAGTCGGTTGTTTTTTTTTTGGAAAAAGTTTTTTATTACCTACGTCTGTGTGGCCGTTGACTTACAGTTGTCCGTTGTTAGTACCCAGATACAAAGACGTTGCCTATCAACAAATATAAGTCAATGACTGCAAATGGTAATAAACTCTATTTGAACTGTTTGAGCTTAGTTTTGATTAAAAAGCGAAATAATAGCTTGGTTGTTAACAAAGAACGTTTGGCCCTTCCATTACTTAGACTACATTTCATTTTATTAATGTAAAATAATGTTATAGAACTTTCAGATTTACGATAAATTTTGTACCTTCAAATTATTCAGCAAAATTCTAGTTGTTCACATAAATTCTCAGAACTTTATTCGAAATAAAAAATCTCTTAGAAATAAAGTAATTCGCAAAAGAGAGCAAAGTTTTCTGTTACAGCAAGATAACAAATCTAAAATCGTACTTAAACCGAGCGACCAAGATTGGCAGAATAAAAGACTTTTTCGACAAAAGTACACCACAAAATGATCTAAGTAGAAATTCGTTGAAATTGTCACAAAGATCACAAGTTCAGTAGATAGGAGTACCTACCTATTGTATAGATTGTATTGGTTTCGTGGTTACGCACGATAACAGCTCGTCAACCCATTGAACTAAGAGATAGCCGGATACTGTTGCTAAATCGAATATATACTGTGTATAAAACCATATTTCTTAATTTAGCATTGAGAGTATTGAGACCCGATATCAATGAACTTAGAAGACATATAGACCTTATGTATAAAGTAATACATACTTCTAAAGCTCTATATTATCTAGTCATCTATATCAACCGTCATATTGTAAATGAAAGTTGCTTTACGTGTCTGTCTCTGTGATCACGTTTTTCTTCTAAACTACGCAACGGATTTTAATGCTGTTGAGACAACTTATTACGGAAGATTTATGTATATAATAACTACATTAATATTTAAATAAAATATAATAAAGAAATCTCGATGTATTATGAAGAAAAAACGGTCGCAGCTGGGGTGGTGACAATTAGAAATACGTACCTAGGTAGCTACTATGACGCTTTTAAACATTCTAATTTGGTGTGTAGGTTTAATAACAAGTATAACTTAAGTGCTGAAAATGGAAATCAGTACCACCTGTCACCAACGTCTGGATTAACGGTGAGATATTAATACAAACACCTGGTTCTGTTCTAGGCATTTACTGTGACGAAATATAGTCCATAAATCATCTTAGTTGTGATTACCGTTTACACTGTCGAATAATTCAGAATTGAATAACTTTTAACAAGAGCAAGATTTAAATCAGAATCTGTTTAAATCAGAAACTAAATCTTAATCCAAGACCCTTGAGGATACTTATAAATATAAAGTGGTTTTCACTCCGACCAAATTCGAGTCTAAAACATGAAATATTGTGAAACATTAGTCCAGGGGCCTTAGTCTGCTATTTTTATAAATTCGTCATTCCAACACGATCCCATTGTCATTCATTTATCATTTTGCTAAAAGTTCGTAATCTGCTAAATTCATAGTGGTCGATCATTGGTCGGTCAATGGTCTCGTACCTAATAGAATTGTGTTATAATGGCATTTTTGTATTGCCATTATTATAAAACTTGTTAGTAGAAATGATTTTCGAAAAACTACTACTAAATTTGAACCTTTATTCATGCCAGATTTTATTTATATATATTTTTACATATTATTTATTAGTGTTATAAGCAATCTAAAGTAGTAGGAAGTTCGTAAATTAAGTCAGTCATTTATTTGTCATTATGTACGAGATTACCAATAAATGCCATTTCTTTCAATGGAGTATCAGTGGCTGACCATTGGAAAGTCATAATGACGCCATTTTATTAGTAGACTACCAAACTTGTCAAAATCAACAATTATGAAATCAATGATAGACCATTCTGACACTATTGTCATAGCAGACTTGAGGCCCAGGGCCTCAAGTCTGCTATGACAATAGTGTCAGAATGGTCTATCATTGATTTCATAATTGTTGATTTTGACAAGTTTGGTAATCTACTATTAAAATGGCGTCATTATGACTTTCCAACGGTCAGCCACTGACACTCCATTGAAAGAAATGGCATTTATTGGTAATCTTGTACATCATGGCAAATGAATGACTGATTTAATTTACGAACTTCCTACTACTTTAGATTGCTTATAACACTAATAAATAATATGTAAAATATATATAAATGAAATCTGGCATGAATTTTAAATTTAGTAGTAGTTTTTCGAAAATCATTTCTACTAACGAATTTTATAATAATGACAATACGAAAATGCCAGTATGACACAATTCTATTACGACACCATTGACCGACCAATGATCAACCATTATGAATTTAGCAGATTACGGACTTTTAGAAAAATGACAATGGGATCGTGTTGGAATGACGAATTAATAAAAATAGCAGACTTGGGCCCCTGTTTGGATGAAACCTTGGCATTGTAACTAGTTGTCAGCTAGCCATTCCTCCGTCAGTGGCAGGATCTTTAAAACATTAAAACACATGTATTTTAAAAGCAACAAGAGCAAAATAGGCAGTTCCAATAAAACGCTTGTCGTTGTCGGTCGCTCCCAGGAAAGTTATTCTGGACCGTATGACACAACCGTTGACTCATACGAGACAGATCACTATTTTAACTTGTTTCTTACTTATTTACTTAACTATCGTGTACTCCAGTACCATAAAAGTCTTTAAAACTATTCAATTCCTTAACAAGACCGTTTCTACTAGAATGTAAAGACTGGTGTAGGTACAGTCACGGACTTTAATTGATAAGCCACTTGCCACAATTCCTATTTTAGCCGTGTAATGCAAATCGGGTTTAGTCGGTTATACTCGTACATATCCAGAGTGACGACCCAAAGTCAACCAATTGCAGGGCTAGCAACCGTAACCTAGCAACAATTGTTTTAGCGTAGCGATGGTAACGTTATGATTAGTCATTTCGACATCGGAAAAATTCGCACCCACGATTTTATCCGAACGCGTAGCGTCCAAGAGACGTTCATGACAAATATGATAACTGTTGCATATAAACAAAAATACGAGTAGTTACGGCTACGATTCACCAAAATTCGAAATTATCGTCTCTGACATTTCAACTGTCACTGTTTTTGGATAGATTTTCAGAAATAACGAGTATTTAATGAGCCCTTATTCAAAGGAGGTCAGTATCAAATAGATTGGATAAACTTATGCAACAGTGTATTGATTTATCATTGACAATTTATTAATCAACCTCTATGGATAAGACTATTTCCGATTATAAGTAATTTGTCATCTTGTTTACGAGCATGAGGTTTAAGTTCGTGTTTAATCGTGTAATCTCGTGAATGTATAAAACTGCAAAATTGGAAAGATTAATAGTGGCTTATCAATTAAAGTCCGGGACTGTACATGAAAGACCATAATCGCACCTCGTTAGCCAAGAAATAGTAAAAATCAGCATGAGTACCAACGCAACTTGGTCTTCTTTAGAGAAAACTTGCTTTTGCTAACGGCTTCGCCCGCGTGGAGATCGGAAATAATCCCCCGGGAACGTACTACCGGGATACAAAGTACCTATCCTATATGTTATGTTAACCCAGGTTATAGACTATATGTGTGCAAAATGTCATACAAATCCATTCATCCGTTTCTGCGTGATTGAGTTACAAATAACTAAATATCACAACCTTTCACATTTATAAATTAATAGGATATATTATGCTAATAATGAAGCTGTAGAGTTTGAACTCTCTGGCACTACTGGTCAGATTTGAAAAACTCTTTTTGCATTGTTGAGGAAGGCTATTTATTTAACATCGCGCTAGGACCCTTATGGTCTTATTCATAGAAAGTTATCGAACATCTAAACAGTTGCTAAAGTCCGGTTTTCAAAGAGAAACCAGACTTTAGCAACTGTTTAGATGTTCGATAACTTTCTATGAATAAGGCCGTTAGAAGACAAAAGCCAGAAAGAAATATAAGAGAAAACGAAGTTATAGCGCAGGCAGTAGGTAGATGCGAAGCAACTTCGTGGTTCGGGAGAACAAGAAATTTTATGCAGACGAAGTCGCGGGCAAGAGCTAATATTACCATAAATTCGGTATTGTATCTTAGAAACAACACTGAATGATGTTGAGTGAGGTAAAGTAACTTTTCAATATTACAAACGATCCATCAGAGTCTACATACATTTTGACATATTGATGGACAAGTAAAACAGAAACCGGTCTCAACAATGTTTAAACATTCGATCATGTTGTTTATTTGTATACGTTTTAATGTTTACTTGGTAATAAAACGAAGAATGTGCTATTTTAAACGTTTGAACAAGGAGTTTGTTGTTTGTAGGTATGTAACAGGATATCGCCATCGAGCTAGACCACGGCGAAGGTGGTGTGATGATCTGATAAAGTTTGCAGGACCAAAATGGGCAGAAAATGCACAAAACGATAAATAGGAAGCCTTTGCCTAGTGGGCCACAATAAGCAAACAAAAAATAATGTAAAATGAAGTGGTAGCGGTATGTGCAGTATAGATACAGAGCTTAACATTAGTAGCGAATAACCAATTGATCCACAATGATGACCTTGTATCAGCACTGTAACAACTGTAAAACTGAAGTCTGTGAATAGGGAATGCCCTATTCACAGACTTCAGTTTTTAGAAGCTCAAAATCAATGGCATCCCATTGATTTTGCGGTCATAAAGACAACGGTGTCAGGTAAAGTCCAAGAATACTAACAGACTGTAAACTGAATATCTGAGATATACAAAGCTTGCCTAGCTTTGTATAGCACACAATGTAGAGCTTCGGACAGAAACAATAACATAGTACGTCGATCAACACATGATCACATCCATGGAAGCACTAAAAGGCGAACATTGCTGGATGCGATGGTATGCGTCGAGAACAATGCTCAAAGACTTGAACGGGTTGGACGTCTGAATAAAACAAGTAGCGAACATGAATAAGAAACCCAGTTACTCCTTCGAAGCCTTTTGAGGATCAAAGAAGTTCCCGTTACTCTATTAAAGATGTCTTCTGATCTCAAAGCTTCGCACAGTTAGTAATTGTGGCGACATAGTGATGTCACAGAGGAGCCGATGGCGTAACGGTATGAGACAAAAAGTTGAGTCGTTTCGCCTTGTAGGGCCTTCCTGCTGAGCGCGCCGCGCGATCCTGACCCCAATGCAATTCCATGGCGTTATGCTTTTTTCTTTTGAAGACTTGTTTATGGTATCGCTGATATTATGTTGTGGACAGCTAGAATGATTTTTTTTATAGGTACAGCATGTATGTTTGGTATCTTGGGGGTTGGTTGACAGTATAGTCAACCGACCTCCAAAATACAGACAAATGCCGACTTTGGGGATCACCGTCCAATCTGTTCTTGTACAACCTGATTATCCCATTAATCCGACTATCCTTAAAGTACTATTATTATAAATGTGAAAGTTTGTATATTAATATGTTTATTACTTAATCACGACTCGGGTGTTTGGCAGTTTATAACCTGGATTAACACATAGGATATATTTTATCCCAGTAATACGTTCCCGTAGTATTTCTGACCTAGGCGCGGGCGAGGCGAAGTAAATTTTAATTTGAACTACACTAGTCAGTGTTTTCAGAAAAAACATTAATAGTTTAAAATTTGGTAGCAAACTGAAAAAGTAGGAAAGATTTACCTAAAATCCTTCACGTCTATTTTAGCTCACTATAAGCCATGAACAGGCAGTGTAAGTACTGTGATCGTTAACGGGCTGATGTGTTTAAGGATCCTAATGCATAAGGAAACTTAATTGATCGTCAAGTGTCGACAATCAATACCGGTAGTGTTTATCAGTTCATCCGATAGCAACAAAGTTTACCGACAGGTTGTTACTGTAATTATCTAAGCTGTTCCGACGTTGCGTCTTATTGGCCCCTGAAGTGTATGTATCCTGGTGTAGGATAGGATTTTTATACCGAACAGTCCTATGCTATAAGTAAACAAAATACATGTTCGTTTTATTATAAGACGCTTAAAAATATTTTTTTTCTTTTGTTTAATGTATGTAGGTACTAATTACGTCAAGTCTCGATACTGTAGGAATGTCGGGATAAAACGTATCTTATGTCCTAATCCAGGTCTCCCATGTGCCAAATTTTATCCGAATCCGTTCAGCCATTTTAGCGTAAAAACGTAACAAACAAACATACAAAAAATCAAATCTATCTCTTTATAATATTACTTTCTCTTGTTGTCTTTCACTTATTAGACATTATTATATGAGATCTGTGTATGCGTTTAGTTCGTAAGCCTTTGTATAAATAAATAAATATATATTAACTTCATACGACTACCACAATGCGGCAAAATGGATTACGTACAGACATCATATGTATGCAGACGACTACTATGGTAATCAGTGGCTGTGAATTAGGAATAGATTCAAATCACACCAGCTAACACAATGGTCACCAATTGAGATTCCTTCACACCTAAAAACGCACACTACAGCCACAATCATCTGTTTGACCATTCTCTATCTGGGTCATAGCTAATTGTTAGTCTAGTCTAGCTACATTTAATTAGTGATATCATTTCTATAAGCATTTGTTTTTTCTAACAGGAAATCTCTATGCATAACTACATAATACACAACGGCTCGTTCGTATATTTGTCACAAGGCTCATGGGCAGTGAAGGCGGTACAAATTAGGCTATCAAACCGGTGCGTGGGAAGTGTTAGGGTCCGCCTTGCCTAATACAGTAACGAAGCTTGGCAGATGCATAATCAGCTATTCTTACCGGTTCTTGGGATATTTGGGCTGATTTTATGAGATACTAGCGACCCACCCTTGGTTCGCCTGGATTTGTGTAGTGTTTAAGTCACCAAGATACAGGCTGTAACTAATTTCAGACTCGCTGCTTAATGTGTCTAAGTCTTCTGTTAGTCAGAGTTTCATACCATGTATTACCACTATTTTAGAACCTTGTGGAAACTAAATTTATCAATTTAAATTTAGGACTTGATAAACCGTCGAGATTTCTGTATTATAAGTATTATTATAAACGTTCCCGAATAAATTCTATAAATGTTAATGATAACCACATCGAAATCCATTCCTTAGTTTAGTAGAACAACGCGGTCACACATATAGACCCGGAAAACGATTTCAGTTAATAATATGTCAAGATTTATATACAACGTGTAACGGAAAGGGTATATACATACCAAGGGCACAGCTTCTTTGGATGATATCAAACGGTATTGGAAGGGTTTTTTATTCCTGTCTATATGTTCGGAAGTTATAAGAATTTTAAGTACATTGATACTAGAAACCGAACTTTTTAAATTGAAATAAACACATCACTCGGAAGAGATTTATAGTGATATTGGCAAGTAACGTGGAAAGTTATTGATCTACGTAATGCGGTGACATGTTTGTTATGATTTGAATTTAAGAAACATATGAAACCGAAAATTTCGTATCAATTCTTACAGTATTTTATTTTGAGCTGAAACTATGTAGTGATTCTAGACCAGCTGTTATCTTTAGTGCTTAAGGATAGCAATAGGGTTTCTGTTACACCCTGTATGGAGGAATAAGAAGATTGATAAAATCGGAGTCTTTAAAGAAATTGTTTATGAAACTAGTCCTTTTTCAGCTGATCAGTGAGCCTAAGCGAGCATTCGCACACATAAAAAGGATTTAGTCAGCCTCTAGTGTTTGTTAGTGACCTGGCGACTACCGCCAACTTCCGAGGGTAACCCTCCAGCCGAAGTATCTTGAACATTAAAGTGTCTCTACTCTAGAAAAGACGTTCCTTTTTATCTCAGAGAGGCATTTAAAAAGAAGTCCATGACAGTCAATTGAATGCAACATATAGTGACGTATAGTTTTCGTTAGCAGAATTCCTATTAGTGCCAAGAACGTCGAGATACGATGTTCAGAAGAAGCATCACTTTTGTACGTATGTTTCCCTTCTTCTTTTTTGTTTGTGTATTAACTCTTAAATAAGAACGGTCAGTAGGAAAATCTTGATACAATGGAATTCAAATTATAAGACTGCCCGGATTTCTAACAAACCGGATTCAAGGCGAAAAGGAGGATTCGATCAAACGATCCCCGAGATTAAAAATTCTTATTAACATTATTTTCTTTAATATCTTCGGAGGTCTTCCACGGCATTTTGAAGTTCCGAAGAAATTATAATAACAGATTGTATCGGCTGTTCCGAAGTAAAAATGTATTTTTAATACAAAGATTATGGAAATTATTAGGGAGTATTAAAATGGGGAGAATACGTAAGTTACTTTTTACGTTGACTGTTTTCTATATACATTGCATATTTTAAATCTTTTATCATGCAATTTGATTAACGTAAACCAACTGCATGGAAATAATTGGAGAATTTTTATAACTCAAGTTGCTATACTACCTTTTTAAACAATGTTTAATATAGTATGTACTTTAGTAAAAACAGTCAATTTCCCGTAAAGTTATGCTGAACCTCAGAAACACCCAGTCGCACAAAGACAAACTTTAATGCCACATTACAATCATAATAGATCATTAACGCTAATAATTTCATTAATTTAATGATGTTGCACAAAACAAATTTAAGGCGCTAATGGTGCTTGCTTTGTACAACAAAAACTGACAGATTGTCTCATTTGACACTTCATTATTTAAAAATTATAGAACCAATAAAATCGAATCTAATGTTGCTTTCTGCAACAAGTTAATGCAGTATTAGTATTTAATGAAGGCTCTAAAAGTTAAAGTTCGTTTCTGCAACTGCCTGTTAAACCCTTTATTTCTAAGCACTAAAACTCTTTAATTCATCAACGTAAAGTTTAGCCGGAGTTTGAACAAAATGTCGTCCTTCGACCCGGATCACACAATATTAACGATCTGTTCCACATACCAATCATAATTCGCTTCCCACATGGCTACCTAGATGATTTCATATTCCAATTTCATAACAGTTCATTGTATGCATGATACATTAATTAAGTGCTAAAGTAGCTAATTCAATTATGATGTCATTCTTAACAAGTATTACAACTTCATTTAGCCTCAATTTGGCATTTGGATTTCCGTATCTACAAAATAGCTCCATGGCTCCTGATCAAAGCAGATTTCAGCTGCTATATTTTTAAGATTGTAACTAGATAGGTTAACCTTTCATATCGTAAAATCCATACCTGTAAACCCCGAAGAATTCGAGGTGTACCTATAATAGCATACCCAAATTTTGCCAGGTTTGTTTAAGTCCTATGCAATAGAGGTCGAGCCTATTGCCATCAACTGGGTACAAATCCAATCCCCAGGCTGATACTGAGAAATTCCTCAGTATTAACCAGCACAACGTATACACTAGCTTAATTATTGCAAATGGTTATGGCTCACATACAACGCTCCTCAAGTTTGGATTCCGATGTACAGTCACGGACTTTAATTGATAAGCCACTTGCCACAGTTCCTATTTTAGCCATGTAATGCAAATCGGGCTTAGTTGGTTATACTCGTACATGTCCAGAGTTACGACCCAAAGTCAACCAATTGCAGGGCTAGCAACCGTAACCTAGCAACAATTGTTTTAGCGTAGCGATGGTAACGTTATGATCAGTCATTTCGACATCGGAAAAACTCGCACTCACGATTTTATCCGAACGCGTAGCGTCCAAGAGACGGTCATGACAAATATGATAAATGTTGCATATAAACATAAATAGTTACCGCTACGATTCACCAAAATTCGAAATTATCGTCTCTGACATTTCAACTGTCACTGTCTTTGGATAGGTTTTCAGAAATAACGAGTTTTTAATGAGCTCTTATTCAAAGGAGGTCAGTATCAAATAGATTGGATAAACTTATGCAACAGTGTATTGATTTATCATTGACAATTTATTAGTCAACCTCTATGGATATGACTATTTCCGATTATAAGTAATTTGTCATCTTTTTTACGAGCATGCGGTTTAAGTTCGTGTTTAATCGTGTAATCTCGTGTATGTATAAAACTGTAAAATTGGAAAGTTTAATAGTGGCTTATCAATTAAAGTCCGGGACTGTACCTATTGTACCTACCTATACTCCATTTACAATAGCATTAGACAGAAGTTAAAAAAGGTTCTTTTTAATGTACACTTCGTAACAAAATTATATTAATGTTGCAGTTACGATTTATGCCAAAAAAAATTAAGTGTCAATGCTAAAAACCTAAAAGAAGCGGGAGTGAAAAACACCGAGTAACTAAATTAGTTTATGACGACGAAGTTTTACCAAACGTATTGTGGGTCGTAAGTTGTTATTTAAAATAAAGTATTGTAAAAAATATATATTTTATTTTCTTATAACCTTAATTAGATTTAAATCATCATGTGATTGTTTGTTTCATTCATTCGTTTTGTTGTAGGTTTGTAATGTGTGATGAAGATGTTATTGTAAATAGAATATTATCTAAAATAAACATTACTTTTACTTCGTTTATCTCAGTATTTAGTACTGTCTTAAATCTACCTAAAAAAGTTAAAACTTAACTTTGAAATAAAATGTTTTGCACTCCTGCTTCTACGAGCCTCTTTTTTTTAAAGCTATAACAGATGGGGTATAAGTAGGTATACGAGGGGCATCAACTGTTGACTGTCACATTGACATTGTAAAGTCGAGCAGTAACTGAGGAAATGGCTACGCCACTTGCAAGCGATGTATTGTGAACGTCTGGACAACTTCCTAAGAGGTACGCTTGTGCTTACCGCATAAAAGCTCCCACACAGCGACGTAGTAGTAGAAGGATTTCTATAAAAAATCTTGGAATTTGTTCTACCAGAATCGTGTCGCACCTGTCTACAGGAACCCTTAAGGTAATAAATACCTACTTATCATTAAAAAAAACTGTTAAAACTTAGCATCTGGTGGAATAAAACCCCAAGAACATACCAATATCGCACAGAAATATTTTAATATAAAACATAGATAGAAATAAATCGTACACCTAATCAATAAATTCAAGGAACATTAACTCATAGGCTACATTACTACATAATTAAACTTGTAGGACCCAATTCCCGACGAGATGCGTAGGCGCAGGCTCGTAACTAACCGCGCCGATGAGGTCATTGTTGCAACCTGCTTACTGCTGCATTTTATTAGCGAACCTAAATACGTATTTGGTCAAAAGATATTGCGTTTAACTATCGTAAATAAATAAATTTATGTATATAATATGTTTCGTGTTTTATGTTTTCGGATTGGTTAAGAAAGCGTCTTCCTTTTGCCATGTTTAAGGAAATGACACATAATAGAATCGACGTAGCGGTACTAAATAATTTCTTAGTAAGGTGGCGCTACTAAGACATGACTAGAATAATGACGGCCTTATTAGAATAATATTAGATCATCAATTCATCACACTATTAATCACCAATAATATTAGGTCATTGTCCAGTTTTAACACAAGTTTCCTAGACTACTAGACTAATCCCCATTTTCTGAAGGGCTAGTCAACATCGTTCATTAGTTTTAGGTAAGGTTCTTTCAAGGGAATCCCAATAGATAAGTTTGACGAGATTTAAATAGCAAATATCGATAATGCTTTCTGTCTCAATTCTATGACTGATATTGTTTTTTTAAACACGTCTGCTTAAAAAGTGAACTTTAATTAAAAAAGATGGAAACAAGAGTTTTGAAAGGATGACTATTAGACTGAACACTATAAGCAATCTCATGCAGTCAGTTTACAGTTTCCTTCTTTTCAAATTAAAGTTCATTTTTTAGGCAGTCGGGTTTTTTTATTTTTATTCAACAGTTTTTAGTTAATATAATTATTTTTAACGTTAATGAGACCTAATTATGAATGAAACCCTTTATCTTGATACCCCACTCAATAGGTTTTGAGAAAAAAGTATTTTTTTTAACCACAATATGGCGCCAAAAATCGACCATTTTTTTTCAAATTTGATATAGCCAGTGTCACTCTCACAATTATAACGATCCTAACGGCACCTTTCAAGCTGAAATCGATCAAGCTGTTTAGGCTACAGAGCGAGCTAAACAAATATACATACATACACTCGAAAAACATAACCTTCCTTCTGGCGCAGTCGGGTAAAAATAAACTGCTATTTTTTATTAGGCACAACATTTTTTCGAAGACATAATTAACTGTGTGTGTGATCCCTTTGGGTAATTCACATTCCAGTTTACTTTTTAATTTATGAACACTTAACTAACTTCACTGTAGTACCTGCACCGATTTAGGAAAATATTTGGCTTAGACGAGAAAAATATAAACTACTTACTACTAGTGCGTTAGTTTTTTATTTGGCGATAATTCTAAGATATAAACAGGAACCCGGGCTTTTCAAGTCTGATGTCAAAAATGGAATGAAATATTTTGTGAAGTGACAACGCGATGTAAGCTCAAATAAGTCTTGTGTTTTGAACACAATGTTGACGTACCCCAGGACAAAATACATACGTACGTACATACCTAAACAAATCTTTTCATGTAAAAAAGGACCAAATTATGCAACATGCTGCTTAACATATTCTCTTCAGGACAGACCTCAATATTTTGGCCGAATAATTTTCATAGATATTAAAGTTGTAGGAACAGTCATCTGTTCAATATCTCAAATATTTGGAGAAGAATAAAATGTAAGTCCAAGAAATATTTAAAAAAAAATATTCAATTAGTTTTGTGTCCACTTTACATGACTGCTCTTGCAAAAGTTCTGCCTGTGGACCAAAGCTAGAACAATAATCTTGAAATACCCCTTTGACTTCAACAAAGAAAAACTATTTAAGTGAAATTAAAGTGGATGCATAAAAAATCGTAAAATATGGTGGGAGTAAATGGTGATCGGCAGGTTTGTATTGCTGACGATAAGTCTTACTACGATATTAAATAATTTAATTATCTAAACAGAAAGAGTTGTTACAAGCTGATTTGTTTTTAGGGTACCGTACCTCAAAAGGACAAAAAAGGACCCTTAAAAGATAATTTAGTTGTGCGTCTATCTGTCAGTCTGTCGATAGGTACCCGTTTTCTCAGGTTTGGTAGGAGGTATGAAGTTGAAATTAATATCAAATATACGAAGGTCCCTTGGAGCTCTAAAAAAACCTAGAACCATGAAATTTGGCAAAAAACACACGTAAAGGTTCTAAAAGGGGATAAAGTCCGAAAATTGTTAATTTGTAGTTTTATCACATTAACAAAAATATTTTTTTGCGATTACAAACTCACATTTGAAGAATTGACCATGACGTGTATCGATGTATGACAGAACATGCTTTTCAACTACAATAAACAAAGCATCAAAAAACTCATCCGCATCGCTGTCGACTGGTAATGTACCCAAGAGACTGGCGGCATTACCACGTTGTATAGCAATGCTCAGCCTCTGGCCAAGGTAAAAACCAGCCCTTGGGTCACGGGCTGGTCACTACAATGTTAAGTTTGTTTTTGGGATAAATACATCCCAACTACGGAATCCTTCACGGTGCGTGAACCGACACACACTTAACCCGTTTTTAAAAAACATCGGGGTCAATAAGTATTCCGAATTTGTAACTATCTAGATAGGTACCAAATCACGTCTGCTCGACCATCACAATTTACCAAAGTTATCTGGGCAACACGACACTTATCAACAGATTTTATTTTAATTAAATCTGCAAGCTCTTTTATTAACTGATAAAACCATTAAATCACACATCTGTGAACATAATCAAATGCTAGTTCACATAGAACGCCATACTGTTAACATTTCGTAAGTTGGTTCATGTGGCTTGGTAAAAAAATATATTTGGAGCCTAATAAATTATGTATAATGTACCCACCAGATGTATAGCTAGCCATCTGAAGCGGTTTGTAGTTGAATTTGGGTAAGCTGACATTGGGAATCAAATATGTAACCGAATTGTCAGAAAGATCCTAGGACCAACGCGCAACGTGTTTATTCTTGGGTCCCGCATCGATTCAAGAAAAAATATACCTGTGTTGACTTTCCATTTATAGAGTTCTAAGAAAATTATGACAGATGTAAAATTTGTTTGTTTGGATTTAGGGGTAATCTATGAAACAGCCAGTCTGATTTGAAAAAAATATTATTGCATTTCATAGCCCAATTTGTGAAGAAGGTTATAGGCCATTTACCATGACGCTACAACCTTAAGGAGCCGAGTAAAAAGAAAAAAAATTCAGAAAGAACGCTATCCCACTAATATTATAAATGTGAAAGATTGTATGTTTGTTACTCAATCACGCAAAAACGGCCGAACCGATTTGGATGAAATTTGACACACAGATAGTTTATAACCTAGATTTACACATAAAATATTTTTTATACCGGTAGTACGTTCCTGTGGGATAAATTCCGACCTCCACGCGGGCGAAGCTGCTATAAGAAAAGCTAGAAGAATATTTAATGTTAAAACTAGAAATTTCGCGCGGACTTGGAGTGGCGGAGATAAGTTAGTAATTTATAAAAACGGTACCTGTCTAAAAACTGCAACACAAAAACTTGAGAAATAAGTATTTCTTAGACCAGCAAAAGGAATTACTAATTTAATTTCACTTCAAAATAATAAACGATGGTGTTGTATCATCTCAGCGCTGGAATTACGTACATAATTTAATGATTTACAAGCAAAACTAAACATGATATTGCAGACATAAAAGGAGCATGGTTTGATGGGGTAGTACGGTAATATCTCCCGCGCCGTCATAGAACGTGATATTATTTTTCGTCGAAGAAAATATCTAGAAAATTCCTTGTTTTACCTCCAAGCCAAGCTTATTAATATTAATTTACGATGTAACGAGCGTACTTGTAAACGAGCATCAAGTGGGGAACTTTGGAGATGTAAATAGGCTTCGTACCTAATTTTTAATGTATTTAGGAAACGATTTTGATCACCGCTCGTCAAAAGGTATAAACAGAATTGTACCTACCTCGTGAACATATAGAAATACATACAGGTAAAGAAAGGCGTTTTAATTAGGGTATCAGATAGGATGCTTGTGGAGTGACCATAGCCAATAAGAAGTTAAAGTCAAAGTCAAAGTCAAAACGTTTATTGCGAACTAAGTGTACAGTGTTGATGTTGGTGTGTTGGTGTTTGGGGGTAGAATCCTTAGAAATTCATAATGATTTCCGCCAGTCCATCTGTCACTTATAATTCCTTATACTTTAACTTCCTTCCATCTTCTTTAACTTTTGATATTATCTTATCAAAATACAGTAAACGAGTTATATTTTTGTATTTTAAACAAGTCTTAAAGTAGAATAACTTGTGATGATGATTTGGCGGACAGGCACTCTAATCGTCCTCGTTTCGTAAGCTGTAATTTAATTATGTTATGAAGTGAGTAAATAATAGGCAGCTGCATATTTTATATTGTCTTTATAGTACCATTAATTAGTGCCATTGGTTAGCAATTTTAGAACCTTTTTAGCGCAGCCGTAAGGCACACACTGTAGTACCTACCTACCTAGTTATTTATATTCACTTTTTTTTTGTTGTTGTATTTTGTGTTTCACGAACTGTGTCCAAATAAATGGTATTCTTTCAATCTTTCTTTCTTTACCCACCGTTTATTTAACGCATAATATCATTTGGTAGTCTGTGAGAGAAGTGGTGGCCAGTGGTAACGGCTGCTAAAAAGTCGATGGTCGTAGGTTCGGACCTAGACAGGGATTACTTTGTGTACATTATTTCATCACGAAAAAATTCGAAGACATTTAGCAACTACCGACCCGCACTGAGCCTTCGTGGTGGAAATGATTACGGCACACACCTTTCACCGAAACGAGGCCTGTGTTCCAGAAGTGGAAACATTATAGGTAAATTATAATGAAGATGAAGCTGTTATAAAGACAGTTGATGATGTAGAAATATTATAGTTTCAGACGACACCCATAAATGCAACACTCGGTATATAAATAGCAACGGTGTTCAAATGGTAACAAGCTATTTCTACTCACTAGAGTAGACCAATCAGTCTCCATTAGAAGAGTCACAAAATGCAAGTTGATAACTGCATGGATACCTTTATCCAGGGGCCCAAGTCTGCTATTTTTATAAATTCGTCATTCCAACACGATCCCATTATCATTCATTTGTCATTTTGCTAAAAGTTCGTAATCTGCTAAATTCATAATGGTCGATCATTGATTCATTGGTCGGTCAATGGTGTCGTAATAGAATTGTGTCATAATGGCATTTTCGTATTGCCATTATTATAAAACTCGTTAGTAGAAATGATTTTCGACAAACTACTACTAAATTTAAAATTCATGCCAGATTTCATTTATATATATTTTACATATTATTTATTAGTGTTATAAGCAATCTAAAGTAGTAGGAAGTTCGTAAATTAAGTCGGTCATTCATTTGTCATGATGTACGTGATTACCAATAAACGCCATTTCTTTCAATGGAGTGTCAGTGGCTGACCATTGGAAAGTCATAATGACGCCATTTTATTAGTAGACTACCAAACTTGTCAAAATCAACAATTATGAAATCAATGATAGACCATTCTGACACTATTGTAATAGCAGACTTGAGGCTCAGGACACATGTAGACTACACATAATACGTGATGATGATTGACTACGTATGAACGAACAAACCCTTTTTTAGTCCTCTAGATGCCATCATCTTATTAGGTAGAACCTAGTTTATAATATCAATTCTCTTTTTCACTTTTTGAGTACTAGAGTTTTAGGCAGGAATCTGCTCGTATGTATTTCCGTGTTTATTTATTTATTTATTTAATACTTCACGCACAGAAATAACAGAGTTACATATGAGGTAACATCCAAGTAGGTATAAATAAAGGTAAATGTCCTTCACCAAGTTCTTTTTCCTTAACAGTAAACAAATTCCACTAATTTTGACTCACAGCTGGATTACGACATCCACAACAATATCGTAACCACAATATTGTAAACATTATGATGCGCTTGAGCATTGTATGAAACCAGTATTATGTTCCCTATATGGGCTACCATATGTTCCTTGACATGGTTATTGTGAGGCTTCTGCTTCATTCAGACTCAAAATATAATTTTGTACAACTTGGTCATCATTGCTGGTGACATTTAAGGGTAGTAGGTAACATGAAGCTTCGAGGAGACCCCTCCACAGTCTCCCCAGACATGTATCCCTAACAGGCGTTGCACAGAGGGGGTTTCGGTTCAGTCTTTTGTTAGGTAACGTTGCCCCTTCCATGTAGGTATACATAGTAACTACCCGGGTGGTTTTAGTGAAGTAAAAATTCCACACTGCATGCCCGGTTTTTTCCCCGAAGCCCGGAAGACTTTTGGAGGTTTGAAAGGTATGAAATTAACGGAACAATTTTGTATATTTGTAGGTAAAGTATAAGAACGATACTATGCAATTAAGCGATATTGGGACATGGCTGATGCAAAAGAATGAGGAATAAATACTCGCAGGGACGAGGAAAAGTATATGAATGAAAATGAAAAGAAGCACACAGGAGAAGCAAGTAAGCTGACTACGTAAGTACCTAGATAGTCGGCTTTCTTGCTTCAATCTTCTTCATATCTCTACGTGCACCAGCGCTTTTTAAATGTCGCAGCATCATGCTGAGGTAGGAGCCTTTTGGCCTCGTGCAGGACTTTCTGTTTTATTCATTTTTTAAATATTTTTTTCCTTCCGAGAAATTTGTTTTTTTAATTTTTGTACCAATGTGTGTTTATTTTAGTATGTGATCTTCCTGTGCGAGTCATAATAAATACTATTTCTTTCTTTCTTGCTTTCTTTCTTTACACTAGTAGGAATGTGCAAGATTAAGTGCAAAATGCATATTTAAGTGCTGTGTCGACGTAAATAAACTTAAATAAGGGCAAAATGATGCTGCTCAATATAACATCGAGTACCTACCAAATTAAAAGAAACCAGACTATGTAGATTAGCATCTCACCAAATTAGCTCAACCAAGATCAAAACAAAAGGACCATACCTAGGAACATTTTGCTTTGTACGTGTTTCGCCTACAACAGACTAATGTTCTTCCACGTTAATATCATTTAATCCTGAGGTCACTCGACGCAGCCTCGACTAAGCGTGACAAATAGATTACGAGACGGTTTGTTTACCTTGCCGGGTAAATTCGGTGGCTTTGTCTATCATAATAACGTGTCACTGGGAGCTTTAGGGACTAGGGGTCCTTTTAGTACCTAATCATACTGGTATAGGGGAATCTTTGTTACTACATGAGCTGAGGTATTATCATTCTACTAGCGACCCGCCCCAGGGGTCTACGGTCTGTAAGTAGTAGATCCGTCAAGACAAATGTTGATTCTAATTTTTCGGATGGGCAAAACCACATCGGGTGTAGGGACACCTGTCAAATCATATTGTCATTCAATCTTAGTTCGGAAATCGAAGTAATCTTATGTCCGTAAGAGATAGGAACGGAGTAGGAAAACCCGTAACTTCGGCGTAACTTCGAAATTCATGCTGAGAGAGTAGACCCCTGCTTCGCACGGTTTATACTAAAACGGTCTTGAGTTAACATCCACATTTCTTCATTATAAGGAAGTTGAAATTGTATTACAACATAAAATCACGCCTTGTTTCCCGGACGGGATTGGGCAGAGGCGGGGCTGCCATCAACCAGACACAATACCAGACTCCAGGCTGCTACTGAGAAATTCCAGATAGAAAAACCCAATTACACTTTGCCCGACCTGGGAATCGAACCCAGGACCTTGGGCTTAGTAGTAGTGCTTGCGACCATTATGCCAACGTGGCAGTTGTAAATTGATAAGATTTTATGCAGTGCGCAAACTGTAACCATGAATTCAACATATCATTCTAGACCCCCCAGCACAGTAATTTATGGTCGGTTATCTATACATATAATAAAATTGTAACAGGCCGATGTCTGTACATTAAAGATATTGAAGAAAAAATAGTATGGGGGGTCTTTATTAGAGCAACAGAAGCCAAAACAACGGTTTTAGAATTTTTGTCTGTCTGTATGTTTGTTACCGCATCACGCAAAAACCACTGCATGGAATTGAATGCAGTTTTCAATTATGTATTCCGAGAGGTCTAACTTAAAAAATAGGCTATATATTATCAAAAAAAAATGATTATCTACTTGATTCTAAAGTCCACGCGTATGAAGTCGCGGGCAAAAGCTAGTACAAAATAAATCTGCTGTTCCATACGTTTTGATCGCGTAGGTATTGCACTTTTCTGTGAAACAGCTGGTTTTTTTTTGTATAACCGACAAAAAATTGCTGTGCTGGGTTTGCGCACTGGATAAAAACTTATCCTGTATCTACACTTATACCTTCCAGAATCAATTCTCTAAATCCCTGGTGAATAAGTCTGCATCAAAATCCGTTGCATAGCTTAGAAGAACAACGCGGTAACACAGACATGACGAGAAAAACAACTTATTTTATACTTATGTAGAAATGTTGCATTAGATATCATATTTATACCAGCTAGTGTAGGGTTGGGCACAATTATCGCGATAAAACGAAATGAGAGAAAAATGCAGAACATGGATATAAAGACCAGTGTTGTCGAAATCAGAAAAAAAAACAATAAAGAACCCATCGGACATAATTTTCAAATCTATGGTAGTATATACCTAAATTACCTACCTAGATAGGAATAAGAACCAAGTAAACAACAGCCTACTGAATTAAAATCTACTAGCGTAAAAAACTGAAGCTGTTGCAATAGCAAAGTATGCCCGCCCAGTCGTTGAAATTCCAGCTCAAATCCTAAGAAAATGCCTGAACTTCCGTTCCATCTAATTATGCCATCCTATGTGTGCATTCGTTCTATTTCTCTCCGAACGCTAATGACCCCGGGAATAGCATCACGGCTGTCCTAATGGGAATTTATCTTTACTTTGACTGATGTATTTCTATGCCCGGGGTGATTTGTATTTTTTTAAGCGTAAAAAGCTTGTGGTCGTAGCTCTTTATACTTTCCGTATAGGTGCTATGCTGATTTAAGTCAAAGATAAGAATCGAAGTGAACCAGACGTTGAAAATTAAAAAAGAAACAAAACCTATCCCCTTTATCTACAAAAATTTAGGTACTAAAGCAAATCTGGACATATGGCTTCAAACTTTGGGGATCAGACATCGTGCCTCCAACATAGTGAAAGCGCAAAGGGCACAAAACTACATACTAAAACAAAAACCCAACACAACGCACCATGGTTTATCAAGACTGAAGAAGTTTATAAAATCCTCAATATTCCGATGGCCAACGAGGAGATAGGTAACAACTACAAATTCTGACTGCTAAAGCACCCGAATAAGCTTGCGGGGCAGCATAGGCTTACTATCCCAGAAAGCATCCTCCGATAAAAAAAAGCGGCGGAGAATTTTCGACCAGAACAGTCAGTCCGAAGAATGACTTCTAAAACACAGGGCAAACTCCACTGGGAGTAGCGCCTCACATGCCAACAGAACCATCTCATTTGGGGCTTGCGGACGGCGAGTAATGGGTAGCTCGCTGTCCGGTAAGGACCAAGCCCGGGTCGACGGCGCGTTGTGTTCCACGCGCGCCTCAAAGAGATGTCAGCACCAATAGGTGGGGTTCGCAAGGACCGATGCCTGCCAGGGGTGCGGGTTGTTCGAAAGAGATACCGCGGCCCCTGGCACACAGGCAACTGAGGGAACACGGGTGGGTTTTAGTCAGTAAAAGTCTGACACGCCCTCCCGCTCCACCCAGAGCGGGAGAAGTTATTTGATGATTTCCCACCCAAAAAAAAAAAAAAAAAACCATCTCATTTGCTCATAGAGTTTAAAAGACTAAAAAAATACATGATAAAACTGGAATACAAAACTATCTATTGTGCCAACAACTATTTCAAACAATCACAGAATCGTAGCTACTTTTAATCACTACTTATTGGTCACAAAATATACAATGTATAAGATTCATTTTCTCGTTCATTATTTACCTGCCCATGCTAAAGTTTAAACACCCATAAAACAACGTAAATTAAATAAGTAATTGCATGCAAACCAATAAAAAGTAGCTAGGCCACCGCCTACAGTCTTCGAGTACGGTTTAATAGTAGGTACCTTATTGTCAGATTCCTTCAACTGACGCCTACGCCTACACCTAGTGATAAGATGCGGACTCGCATTGTTTATTTTTAGTACATTTTCTATCTTAACGACCTCTACCCTTTCAGAATGAGCAAAATTCAAACAAAATCGACTTCAATAAACTCATTATCTTAATTATGATATTTCGTATGTGCAGCTTTGTACAAACTGAAAGTTAAAACAATGTTGCTCAATTGTTTTTGTTTACTTAATAAATTAAAGTGACCAAGCGTAATGATCAATGCTGGTGCCTTCTCTCAACTTCTCTATATGAGAAGAGGCGGTGAGTGGGTCGTCTTAGGGAGGCCTTTGCCCGACAATAGGACCATTTATTATAGGTTGGTATTTTTATAATTAAAATGAACTTTTGCCTAATAAAAAGAGCAAAATTCATAGGTGATCGCGTTGGTTACGAAATCTTTCAAAAACTTTTGCTTTTGTTCATGAGTTAGGTATGTATGTACTGCTGTTGCCATACTGCCAGCCAACTGACTACTGTCAGCTACGTTTGTGATATTTTTTTTGTGAATATCTCGTTATTTATATTGTTGATACCTATTTGGGACAGTTAATAGACTATGGAGATAAATAAAAATAATTGGTGCCCTATGACATCGGTGATAGCATGGTAATTCTACAGATCACGAGTTTATGAGCTTGTTTTATGATGGTTACGTAAATAATTATTGTACCATAATCATAGGACTTACCTTCATCCATGGTGAGTGATTGTGTGACCACCACCAAAGCAAGCAGCGCCAAGGCTCGCGCGCACATGGCTGAAGAAGCCATGTCTGCTGAAACACCATACTTTTTTGTAGATCATTTCAAAAATATAAACCACTATCAAGAAAACAAAATGTAAAGTCTTATATGAAATTGTTTGTGTGTTATAAAAAAATAATCAGCCATAGATAATAGGTCTTTACCTATGAAATTGCCGTTTTGTATGAAAAAATTTAAACGAATTTTTTTCATGTATTTTTTATTTGTATTAATCGAAGTAATCACCCATGCAATCAATGCATCTTTGCCATCGCAGTGGCAGTTTATTGATGCCCTTCTTAAAGAAATCAGCTGGACGGGAGGCAACAAATTCTTCAAAGGCATTTTGTACTGCCTCTCGGGTATTGAATTTTTTTCCCGCCAAGAAGTTATCCAAATTCTGGAAAAAGTAGTAGTCTGTAGGCGCAAGGTCTGGTGAGTAGGGCGGATGATGGAGAGCTTCCAACCCCAGTTCTTGCAACTTGGAGACCGTCTGCTGTGCAGTATGAGGTCGCGCGTTGTCGTGCAGGAGCAGCGGAGACGAGCGATTGACCAATGCTGGTTGGAGATGTGCCAGCTGCTCCATCATTGTGTTCAGTTCTTCACAGTACACATCTGCAGTAATGCTCACCCCGTTTGGTAAGAAGCTGTGATGAATCACACCGGCGCTAGACCACCAAACAGTGACCATCACTTTTCTAGGGGTAAGTTTTCGTTTAGGGCATTGTTTAGGTGCTGAACCAGGATCCAACCAACTTGCTGAGCGCTTGCGGTTATCAAACAGAATCCATTTTTCATCGCAGGTAACAATGCGGTTCAAAATTCCTTCATTTGTGTGTCTGTTGAGCAGTGCAAGGCACGTCTCGACGCGTACTTCGCGCTGACGATCATTGAGTTCGTGGGGCACCCATTTGTCAAGCTTTTTTACCTTGCCAATTTGACGCAAATGGACCAATATTGTTTTGACGCTAACGTCGAAAGCTGCTGCTAATTCAGCCGTAGATTGTGTATCATCAGCTTCCACAATCGCCTTTAATTCGTCATTGTCGACCAAAGTCTTCGGACGACCGCGAGGTTCATTTTTCAGGTCGAAATTTCCAGAACGGAAGCGAGCAAACCAATAACAGGTGGTGCGTTGGTTTGTAGTGTTAGCTCCGTAAACGTCGTTGATGTTGCGTGCCGCTTGTGCCGCGTTGCTGCCACGACAGTACTCATATTCCATAATTACTCGAATTTTTAACGTATCCATGATGACGAAAAAGATTGAAATGCGATGAAAATGTAACACTAATCAATAAACAAATGACTACTTTTGGAAAAAAAATCCATGTTTTTAAAATAAAATTAATTTGAAATTAGAATTCTTACCCAAACAAAAATTATTTTGATTTGAAATGGCCAGTACTGCAAAACGGCAATTTCATAGGTAAAGACCTAATATATGTATTTAATTTAAATAACGGGCAATTTCATTTCGCAAAAAAAAAAAGCTTAGGTACTTATAGTTGATCTTTTCATACATAAAATTTGAAAAAAAAACGAAACTATGTAAGTAATGTATGTAATATTCAACAAATCTTTAAATTACTTATAACAAAATGTGTAAAAAGTAATCTCCAATTTTTATTTACCGCGATTTTATAAGTTTTATTGGAACACTATTTTCCCGCGGAAAGTTTCGATTGTGCGCAAGCTCGGGTGGACAAGTGCACGTGCGCGAGCCGCTTACGCGCTTTTCAACTGCCGCGATCTCGGGTCAAACGCACGTATTACCGTTTCATATTCAATGAGCTATCATTTTTCCCAGCTGCAAAGCATCATTCACGTGGGTAAGTAACTGACTTGGTAAGTCAAAGTCAAAGCATTTATTTCAAATAGGCACTTTTAAGTGCCTATATGAAATAAATGCTTTTTGTTCAAAAGTGCCTTTTAAGGCACTTTTGAACGTCAACATTTACATTAAAATAGAATTGATTCTAGTCGCCCCTTCCAAAATGTAGTTTCGTATGGAGAAGAATAGGCAAGAAACTCCGTTACTCTTTTAAAATGTTTCAAGTACAATATTTAACATAGTACATTCACTATATGATTATGTGTGAAAACGATGCACCCAGAATAAAATTACCATACCAAAATAGGTAAACAGAATCAAATTGAAGCAATACAGATTAATTAATTCTGTGATAGATACATGGTGTTCACACATTTACAAACATTGTAAAAGTAAGTATAGGTACGATTTTCCTACAATATTAACAAGTAATGAGTCAGTGTGTGAGTTAAAGTAATCACTGAGTGTAAATCAATGTCATAAATATAATTAATTATACAATTCAATTAGCAACCAGTTTGATTTTGTCTAGACTCTAGATTGTCCTATGGAGCAGGACCAGCATGTTTCCAAGCATTCTTATCTTGGATATAATCCTCTAATTTGTAATACGCTAGTTTACAAAGTTTACTTTTAATGTGAGCTTTAAATTTCCTTTCATTTAATTGCAATATATCACAAGGTATTTTGTTGTAACATTTAACACAGTACCCCATAAAAGATGTATATACTTTAGCTTATCTGAAAATACGTATGTACTTTATAAAATACGTATGTACTTTAGCTAATCAGAAAGTACATACATGAAATAACAAAAAATACCAAGGATAGGTGTGAAATTGCACAAACGAGAATGTAATTCGTGAGGATACATTAATGTACAGGTGAACTATAATTCGACATATTCCTAGTGTGACCCTTTGAAACATTCAGGCACTCCATATAGCCTAAAAAGTTTCTGAAATCTTCTGAAAAACATTTTTCCCTAAACTCATAAATTCGGGCGAGTTCAGATTGTATAGATTACTTTCTATCAGTCAATCAATCAACTCGACTCAGCCTATCGCAATCCACTGCTGGAAGTAAGGTTCTCACAACACCCTTACTTTCTATACCTACTTGTCAATACATAAATAAAGAACTTCAGACAGGGGACTAACCTACACAAATCATCATCTATCGTTGGTGTTCCTAAATTATTGAGAATTCAAAATCGTCAAAGTTTTCGAATGTCCCGCCCTCAGCCTGCCAAAATAAAATGATACGTCACTAAATTTACTCTATGGTGGCTTAATTTATCGAACGCAGACTTCGTTGATTCATGCTATTTTTAACCTGTGGTAAAAGTCAATTTTCTTTTTATAATGTGGCAATAAGTTGGTTCTGCCACTTGTCGATGGTCAATGTTTGAGTGAGTGATTTGTCGCAATCGCAAATGTCATAGTATTTTTTGAGCTCAATATTATCAGGATGGCAGAAAATAGAGAGGAAATTCTAGCAAATTTTCAGGTAAGAGAGCCTTTATAAGTTAGCAAAATCTTAATTTTCCTATCACCACCCTTTAGTGTTTGAAAAAGGTTATGTAGTGTATAACAACAGTGACTCTTAATTCTCGTTTATCTCTTTGTGCTCTGGTCTTATCGTAGTTTTCAAAGATTTTTTCAAAATTTCTTTGTCCTTTTTGTATAACTGCATAGGCTATTCGATCGTGAATCATACTTTGGACACGTGTTATACGTTACAAATTAAGCCTTTATTTTCTTTGTGCATAGTCGTTCACTTCCTTGAAGCTACTGAGCTACAAGGTAAACCTTGTGGTTGGTGATTACTGCGTTATTCAATTGCGTAGTATATGTAATTGTGGCAACGTTATACTTCGTTTTTATTAACGAAACTAATCATTCTAGGGTATAACAGCCATAGAAGATGTTGCAGAAGCTATATACCACCTAGAAGAAGCAAATTGGGACTTACTCGTAAGTACACTACTTTTTCATTCTAATTTTAAACAGTAGAAAATATATAACATAAAATAGGATGTCAGTTTTTAACCAATTCATCATACTGCAAAATATTACTTGTATACAAAGGGTTTCTGACTTTCTCTAAGTCATATCTGTATATGGGTTTGTTTATATTTTTATTTGTTTCAGATGTCACGTGTGTCATTGATAAAAATATTTTGCTTCTACCCTAATAATTCTAATTTAATGATTCCAATTTAAAAATTAAGAATGAGTAATATGGTTTTTCAACCTACTCAAAATCTGCATGTCATCTCATGTCACAGCCTCCATATCATTATTATTAGAGATCTATACTCTATGTTCTATTATTAATAATGATTTAATACCTTGGTTTACAACAAAAGTAAGTTTTTATTTTGAACATTAGTGATCCATATTGTGTCAGTATTACAAAACAACTTATAATGTAATGCTAGTACCTAGTACTGATATAAAATAATAGGTAAGGAGTTAAAATAACACACAGTCCATGCAGAGGACAATCAGACATGAAAACATTTTACCTAACTGAGCAACCTCCATACAAAATGCCCAATATTTGGAGTACAGCTCTCTACTACAGCTCTCAGGATAACTTGTAGTTGCAAGTCGCACTCTCCTCTGCTCTGGTTTATGGCTACACCAAATTGTCTTGTACCTGAAGAAATATATATCTTAAGCTTGGTATTGGTGTAGTGTTAAAAGTGTAGTACAACCTTCCAATATTTTCCCTTAGAACTACAAAAAAAAACTAAATAGTGTGTTCAGAAATACAGGGTGGCAAGGACAAAAACAAACTGTAACCTTGACTTCAGCATATGATTCTAGACCCCCCACCAATATTTTTGTTGGATATCATAAAAAAATCTGTTATTTCATACAAAACTGCAATACCTACATGGTCAATGTATGGAACAGCATTTTTTTTCAATATCCAAGAAAAATTGCAACCTAGGGGCTTCGGAATTCTGTACTGAATCCAAGGTAACAGATTGCGTGTCAATGTCCTGGCCACCGTGTATATTGTCATGCTCAAGAATTTCACCAGCAACAGTATTTAACTATTTCCATGATTACATGCACTTTACATAAGGCTATAAACATTGAGCGCTGTCTTATTCAACATGACTAAACTTGCTGGAGTAATTTGAGTCTTATCATTACAAGTATCCATACTGTAATGTTCAGTTGTTATGGGTAACTAGAGTCCCAAAAACTGACAACCAGTCTTACCAACGGGTATCCGTATTACCCAGTAACCCAGTTACAGTTATGGAGGTCAGATAGGCAGTCAGTCCATTTAAAATATAATAATAATAATATAATAATAAAGCCTTTTATTCGGACATACAATTATGTTTCTTACGCTACTGTCTTGTTATTTTACATGATTAAAATTCACGTATTTGGTGCTTCTTTACTTTCTGTAAGTCCGTTTGCCAATTGGCAAAGGCCTCCTCCAACCTACTCCATTCTGTTCTCTCTCTGGCTACTCTACTCCATGTTATGCCTGCGACTTGCCTGATATCATCGTCCCATCTTTTATGTTGTCTGCCTCTTTTCCTTTTACCGATACCGATAGTAATGGAATGTTCTAATATAAAACATGTTGATTAAATGCATGCTTTCGCTTAGTATCAACAGTTGACTTACCTGCAAATGTTTGTACTCTCTTGGTAACTAACACAATGGTAGACTTATATAATGATATCATCATGTTGTTCCAACTAATTGGTATAACAAGCTGGTATCTGCATCTTTCTGTCTGAGGGTGTCTTTCTGAACCTAGTAGTTAGCTTTGCTAGATGGATACTTAATTGATGGACTAGCTGTAAAGTCATCTACATAAACACATAAATTGACGGCACGGTTGGCGCAGTGGTTCAGCGATGGACTGCTGCGCTGCGTGTCGCGGGTTCGATTCCCGCACGGAACAAATATTTGTATGATCTGCAAGTAGTTGTTATGGGTCTGGCTGTTTGTGTATGTGAGTTTAAATGTTTGTAAACGTACCCATGATACAGGAGAAATTCCTAGTGTGGGGCAACGTTTTTTAAAAAAAAAAAAAAAAAAAAGTAGGTAAACGGAATCCAGTTGTACAAGAGGGAGGGTCAAGAATGAAAAATAGCTCAAAACGACCTACACATAACAAAGCAAGGAATCAACACACCAAAAAAAAACAAAATTAATACATACAGTAGAGACTTCTCTGAAGAAAAGTTTAATGATTTTCCCGCAAAATTAAGTTCTATCATCTCTGAAATGATCCTCAATTTTGGTACTTTACCTACTTTTATGTTGAACTCCAATTAGTCATAATGAGTGATAGCTTCACTCATTATGACAATTACAAATATCAGCTTTTTTGAAGCGCTTATAATATCGAAAGATATAATTAAGACCTACATTTCTATTGATGACTATTTCAGACATTAAATCAAGTTGACCAAGCCTCAACAATAAGCTAAGAGTCGACTCTTGGATATAAATAAAACATTTACTTATTCGTTCTTAGCTCGGTTTCTTTATTTGATCAACTTTGCATTAGTGAAATTGACCTTCTCAGAGTAGTTGGATAGGAAATGACAACCTCATCTAATTAAAAAAATAATATTGGTGTGTAAAAGTGTTTGTACAAACATAGTTAGAAAAATTAAATAATTTATCAAGTTTTCTAGATTTTATGTAACAACTACTTGTTTCACTCAATCGATAATATTGAATAAAACTTGTAGAATGTTAGAACTATGTTTTCCTTGCATTCCATGTATGGAATTGATTATGGTTACATGTTATGACCATACTGTAAATGTACATATGTAATGTATACAGGTTGGTAATTTGAAATTAAAATGATCACCCTGTATTAACATTTTATAATTCTAAGGGAAAAGCGGTTAATGGTCACGGTGTCGCAAAAATAAACTGGGGGCAACCCGTAGCTCGCTGTCCGGTAAGGACCAAGCCCGGATCAACGGCGCGTTGTGTTCCACGCGTGCCTTAAAGAGATGTCAGCTCCGACTGGTGGGGTCCGCAAGGGCCGATGCCTGCCAGGGGTGCTGGTTGTTCGAAAAAGATACCGTCGCCCCTGGCACACAGGCAACCGCGGGAACATGGGTGGATTTTAGTCAATAAAAGTCTGACACGCGCTCCTGCTCCACCCAGAGCGGGAGAAGTTATTAGATGATTTCCCACCCTCAAAAAAAAAATACCAGAAGGGTAATTGTACGAATGGCTTTCACTTTGTCAGTTCAACAACATTAATTTACAAATTTTTCGAACATAATAGGGTGTTTTACTCTATAATTTGTTTTTTTTTTTTTTTAATATATAATTAATATTGCAATCTATCTATTTAGACATTCAGCAATGGGTTGGAATTTGTTGTCAATTTTGTGCGGTACTTGTCCATTGGCAAGTCCGCCTTTCGGTTTAGTCTATATTAATAGATTCTAAGGGTTTTTTTCTTTTGAGCCTTCGTGGCTTGGTTCGTTTACTTTATATTAGAAAAAATCTAAAAATATATTATTGAGATAGCTTAGGCAAAAAACAGTCGGAAAATGTTAGTTTTTAGTTCATAAAATAACAAAATAATTATTAAAATTCAATTCAAAGATTTCAGTTTTTTTAATCTGTTTTTGAACACCATGAAATAGTTGCCGCCATGTTATTACGTCATACCGCTGTTTAAACTTTGTACTTTTATTATTTTCGTAACAAAAGTCAGCGTTTTCGTCAAATTACGCGCGAAATTTTAAAATGTAAAATATAAATGCATTTTTACGTCACTAATCGATTAAATAAAAATGTTGTTTTTTTGTGGTTTAAATAGCACTTCAGAATCTAATTAGGACACTTTTCAAAAATGGGTGTAATACCTTATTGTACGAATGGCTTTCATTTTGACAGTTCAACAACATTCTTAGCGTTATTTAAGTTGTTGAGCAGGCAAATATTTCGAACATATGAAGCAATGGATTAGCAATATCCTACAAAATAATTGATAGTATGTTATGCAATTAGGGTGCAAATGCAAGTTCTTAACAATGTCAGGCTGTTTGTGAGTAATTGCTGCGGTTGCGTCAACTCTGTGGAACAACACGGAACGGTCGGATCGGGCTTTTGATTTAAATTTTCAAAAACCATAACGTCGATTGTGTATGAAATACAACACACCCAGCACATCACATCGCGCCTGGTGTGTGGAGCTTCTTAAAACACAAAACTGTTAGGTTTGGGCTTGCAGGGGATAAGTCGGTATACCAATTATGTGGCAAGGACACAGTGACTGTGGAATGGCAGCCGAAAATTTCCAACAGCTGATAGCTAATAAGAAATTTAGGAAATTATTTACTGAATATATTACAGAAGTTGCTTAAACCGTTATAAATAAAAATAAATAGGCTAAGAAATGTATGCTAAATAAATATATTAGAATAGAATATATTGAATAGCATATAAGAACACATGTATAGATAATAACTTATGGTAATAGAAAATAGTATAGATGTAAGTAGAAAAAACATTAAAAATACAAAAATAATAGTATAGATCAGTAAGATTAGCCATTTAAGATGTTAGCCTAGTAAATAAACAAAAACTTATCTCCAAAATATAAAATCACAAATGTTAAAATTTTAATGGAAGCCAAAACAAGATCTCTGATCATGTCAGAGGACACTGAGGTCAAGCAGGAGTGGGTTTAAGCCGGCAAGAGTCCGGCACTTGACGGCACATCTGAAGACTGCGTTACTAGTGAGGCAGTCTGGGCGTCCATGAGGATTTCTCACTCCTGCCCAAACAAAAAAAAAAGGACACAGTGTGGGATCTTTTCTGTCGTAATGGCCTACTGAAGCTAAAGTAGATCCTACAGCAAAAACGACCTAGGGTGCAAAATTATTGCTTACGCGACACAAAATTCGTTGATGTCATCCACCGTCATATTTCATAATATGATGTCTTTTTTTGGGAATGACACCTCGAAGATCAATCTAGGAGGTCATCGGCTGCTTAACCGGACTTGCCTGTGGCTATCTTAATAAATAACGGCCTCCAGCCAGGGCATAAAAACTTAAAACTAAGCGACTACACGCTAAGGGCACCCATCTGGGGGACGGACCTCGGCTTAGGATCGTCGCTGGAAGAGGGCAGCAAGTGACGGCTAGATCGAATTCATACGAAGCCATCACACTCACTCTCACTTTATGTTCGTTACAGGCAGCCATCAACCGAGTGATGCCACAAGATGGGCCTGGCTCGGCAGTACATGAAAACGACACACATGATGTTGAGATGATAGACGATGACATATCTGTGATAACACCAAAAACTCACCCACCAGGTATGACCTACATAATTATATCAATCTTCATTATCAAAAAAACTTTTTCCAAAAAAAAAACAACCGACTTCCAAAAAAACACTACAAAGTGAAAAATAACTTTAATTTTGGAAGGCGGAAGTTTTTTTGGAAAAAGTTTTTTTTTTTTTCAGTTTTTAGTGGTTCACATGTGCTTACCCCTTGCCAGCATACTGGCGTGGTGTTATGTTATGAACTGGTGTAAGCAATAGACAGACATGAGATTTCAGCAATCCCAGTCCATTTGCTATCATTTATTGAGGAGTTCCGTTGACTATCTCCAAAGTCCTTCATCAGATCTTCACCAAATTGAAATGAGACCACTCCGAGAAAGTACTCTTCCAAAAAATACCTAAATCGCTTCGTGTGCAATTTGAAGAGTCTCTCTATTTTTCCAGGATCCCATCATCAGACCCTGACTGATGATCATGGGAGCACCTGGAAAATATAACCTTGCAAACAACAAAAAAATAAAATCTAAATCGGTTTAGCCATCTTCGAGTAATAGGGGAACATACATAAAAAAAAAAAAAAAATTTTACAAAGTAATTGTTATTAATACAACAATAGTATTCAATTTCAACGATGAAATCATGCATCTACGCGCATTTTTGTAATATTCCTCTTAAGCCATAATTTGCTAGTAACAAACTGTCAAAGATAATGTTTTTACAACTATTATTAAAAATATTGTTCCTTTCATTTTGTTTTTGTTTTTTACTTAACATTTGAATGTTTATTCCGCAGACCGGGAAGACCGTAATCAAGCATCAACCTCGACGCCTTTAAATTATACCCCCACTACTTTTGTAGAACTACAAGTTCATTATAATAATAAGATACATGAAATTAAAATATCTGTGAACAAGACAGTCAGTGAGTACTACTTTAAAATATTTATAGTCGCCTTATTTATATTTTGGTGGCAAGCATAGATCTACAAGCCTATATTCATTCGAAATTCACACGGACGTAAGAAAATCGCGTGGGGGCTTTTTCGGGCACTAGAATTTGAACTCTCGGTGTTAAACCGAGCATTGAGAATCCAACCGAGTGCAGCGCAAGTGAATCTCAGCACGTCGAAAAAACATAGTGTTCGATTTTCAACTCTTGGCCCTAAGCAGTACGTTGAAGATCCATTGCTCGAAAAAATCCTGCCGCGATTTTATTACGTACGTGTGAAGTTCGACGAAGGGATATTGTAAAGTTATCTCTATGAATTCGGTTTCATTACGCTTATTATTTTCTGGGATGGAATGCCCCCTTTGTCTTTCTTCTGACCAAGATACCTGCATCAAATTCTACCAAAATCAGTTTTATATTTTTGCAATAAATATTTACAGTAAAATCCATCCACCATACAATAAAATTTATCTCTTTATTAGCTACAACACACACAGAAGCATTTACTCAGGTCATAATTTAATAAAACTCAAGCTATGACCGTTTCAACTGGTAACATTACATGTTACCCTTTTTTTCCTCAGGTGATTTAAAAAAGGAGTTGGAGGCCAAATGCGGCGTGCCAATATGCCGACAGCAGTTGTCGGGACTGGGCGGCTCGCGTGCAGTCAACAAAGCGACGCTACACTCGCTCAATCTGCCACAGAACGCCGTACTGCGACTTAAAGCCGCTGAAGCTAATATGGCGGATGAAGAGTGAGTACAATAGCTCCTTAATATTTTTCTCGGCTCACCATAAGCTATGTGGTTTCATGAAAAGAAAGCTAGTAAGAGGGAAATGTTTAATCACACTTACGTTTAGTTACACACTCGACCCCGAAATCGCACCAAGGAATCCTAAACTTGACTAAGAAAGATAGTTGCAAATATGAGGTTTAGAACCTCAATTTAAATAAGCAACTTGATTGAGTCGTGTAAACTTTAAAGTTTTTTTTTCCCATTATTTTACTGCCGCTTTCCAATCTTAATCAATTATTGAACCTGTTGCGGCATCTACAACGCCACATGCGAACTACGCATCACACTGACGTCACGTAGGATTTGGACCACGCAAGCAGAGTTTACCGTGCAACTAGCATATATATGATACCGGCCAAACCCGATTTCAGGCCAAACTAGTTTGTCCTAGGCCAAACTGGTTTATGAAGCCGGGGCACCCCGATTAAATGGGTTAGGTTAGGTTAGAACTGTGACCAAAAGGGCGCGAGCCGAGCGAGCGCAGCGAGCGGTGCCGCGGCAGCGGCCGGCGAGTGTTACTTCCAAAGGCTGTTAACAAACGGCTAATTAAGCTAGTTGGCTGCGACATATCACGCGTAGGATTAAGTCTGTTTGGCCTAGGACAAACTAGTTTGGCCTGAAATTGAGTTTGGCCGGTAACACTCGGCTGGCGCCCTTTTGGTCACAGTTCTAACCTAACCTAACCCATTTAATCGGCGTGCCCCGGCTTAATAAACCAGTTTGGCCTGAAATCGGGTCTGGCCGGTAACATATACAACGTCCTGACAATCGTCGGGCAGTTGCCCACCAGACACAACACCAGTCTGGTCGGAGGATCTGTGAACGTTACATCCTATTGCTCATACCTCCGAAAAACCTTGTAATATCGGTATCAGCCGGTATAACCTCTTCACAATACTTTAATACGGTTTATTTTAAAACTACAAGTTATCGATCATACTATTGTATCTACCAGGGTCGCAGAAAGGCTGACAACCACATACGTCTTGCACGTGAAAGTCGACGACAAAGAGTACACGCTCAAGTACCCGGGCACTAAGACTGTGCAAGAGGTCAAGAGTGACATATACTCGCTCACAGACATACCCGTCAGACATCAGGTCAGTGATATTTATTTATTAGGTACTCACACCAATTCAGCAGTAAATTACTTACGGACATTATCAACGCAAGTAACTCACTTTACTCCATAATAATTTAAGAAACTCGTTGTACAAAACAATTTATTGCGTAACGAACTGATGAAATCAATTGACATAAATATTATGTCATAGACACTCTTTAAAAGGAATATCGAACTATCCCCAATGTTTTTTTTATTATATAAATATGCACTTCTAAGAACTTTTTGATCCACCCTAGTAATAGTATACTTTTTTTGCGTGTTTTATGTTAAGTGCTTTATTTCTTCCTGTCTGCCCTAGCAATGGACAGGTTGGCCTGCAATAACAGGGCTGGATGAAACAATTTTAGCGATGGCTGGTCTAGATCTTCCACAACATGAGCTCGCCGTGCGACGCGCACCTGGCAAGCAGAAGGAGTATAAGAGGGTAAATAGTACGGTACTGAACCCTTTTACTAACCCATCTATATGGCTACAAGGTTCTTTTTGGTCATGGCCAAAAGTGAGACCAAAGCCGCCATCTTGTTTTTACAAACCGCTTCACAAAACTGTGGAGAAGGCAACTGTCAAAATGGCGCTGTCGTAGCTTGTTCCCGAAAAAAGTTTACAGTATTTCTATTGATCTTGTTGAAAACGACTCGTAGTGTTATATGCTCGAAAACTGGAGTCTACCGTTTTCTGAAAAACCCTAAACTCAGAAGATTGTGGCTCAAAGCAGCTATTCGTAGGGAATAATTTAAACTAAACAGAGTTAGAGGTCATGTTGGAAATATATTTTTTAAGAATATTACTAGGAAAAAAAAACAATATTTAAGGTTTTTCATTCTGACACTGCTTGTCAAATAAATATTAAATTAAAATTTTGAAATTACCGAAAATCACGAAATAGTGGAATAAAACTGAACTCATGAACACAAAATGGAATAATTGAACGAAATTTCAAAAAAATTGTAGGCGACCTAGCTATGGTTACGCCATCTACAATTAGCTTTGACCGACCTTCCCCATTGCGCAAACATTTAAGAACAGCGCACACTGTACGTCGTTCAAACACCAGAAGATCCTTGTAGCTGTATGTTGTACAGTCGCGGAATTAAAAGGTGTAGCAGCTTCAAGACAATTTTTTATCTGCACACTATGGATTGATTAAAAGTGATCGTTCAACGTGAAACGAATTTATTTGAAAATTGATAAACCTTTTCATTCCTCGTGTATATATTTTAACTAACACACTTCCTACTTAAATTTTTATCTGAATGCGACGCTCGTTTAAATGTGTTCTTTGTTTGTTTAAATAATAAATAAGATAATGAAAGACTATATATCCTTACTAACATTATAAACGCAAAAGTTTGTATGTATGGATGTTTGTTACTCTATTACGCAAAAACGGCTGAACGGATTTGGATGAAATTTGGTAAACAGATAGATTATAACCTACATTAACACATAGGATACTTTTATCCCGGTAGTACGTTCCCGCGGGATAATTTCCGACTGCCACGCGAGCGAAGCCGCGGGCGGAAGCTAGTTTGTCATAGATCCCCTGCAGTGTCAAAAAACTCTTTCCATAACAAAGAATGTAATAATTCCAGATAATAGTGGAGAGTTCAGACAGTGAAAACAGTTCGGTCGAGGAGGTAGAAGATACAGCTGAAGGGTACACCGGCGAGGACGAAAATATGTTCGTCGACCTCGTGCAGACCGAGAGGCTGCAGCCGCTCAGTGAGTACACACTTACTACTTTAATAGAGAACTCATTTTGGTGGATAAGCAATTCGTCTTTCAACTTAAATCATCCGGAAATTCTAATCCCAATAGGGTATTTTCCAATTTATTAAAAACTATTTTAATTTGAAGATTGGGACGAAATATTTAACAGAAAAGTTAAAATAAATTGATTTATATACATTTTCTCAAATAAACGATTTTAATGAAATTCATTTTTCGTTGTCTTGAATTTACCGCCAAAACCATGACTTTTTTATCACGTGACCGGCAGCAATCTACATGATCTGACCAAAATTATGTCTGGAACTTAAAAGAGACTGTGACCTCTGAGTTTATTTCGGCCTTTCTTCTCAGATTAATTAGACAAGAAACGCCGACCTCATCTAGTTTTTAAAATACGGTCTTTTAATTTCTCTCGTGAACTGTGCAACATAAGAAAAACGGAGGGTACCTCGAAACGCAATACTTACTACTATTTCGCCATTGTTCCGTGTAGTGCCGGACGTAAAAGAATAGCACCATCCCATTTCTTCCCGTGGGTGTCGTAGAAGGTGACTAAGGGACTTACTAGAGAATGGGCAGCAGCATTCTCTATACATTTGACCACCATACTGCGATCGCCAACCGGCCTGCCAAGCGTGGCGATTATGGCAAAGGCCTTCCTTTTGGGGGAAGCTTATATCCAGCAGAGGACGACTTTCGGCTGATAAGATGATTTCGCCGTTTAAAAGAAAGATTAAAATAAAAATAGATTGTATTATCTTGAATTAAAGACTATTGTTAAATCCCAACTTATACTTATTATTTGTGTTGTAGTGTCAGACAGCGTAGAAGACGAGGCGCTAGGCTGCATAGAGTTCTCGCAGCGGTTCCGGACACGGTACGGACCCAACACGCCGCACTTCTTTGAGGGAACTCTGCAGGACGCCATCAAGGAGTCCTGTCTCAAACCTGCCAAAGAGGTGAGTTACAATCTTCATGATCACTCCCTACTTCCCTAGGCCTTATCCAAAATTTATTTCTTTCTATTCGCTTCGTTTCGTTTCTAAGTACATCATCCATATTTCGTTTCCTGGGTCTTCCTTCTTCCAACAAACTCTTCAGTTTCATTATTAGTAGAACTTACACACAAACTTTCCGGAGTAAATTGTCTTAATGATGGTGAAAAACGCATCACAGGTGATACGGAGTAGGAGTCGGCCGAAACTACAGATTTCGTGTTTAAGGGCCGCCTTACACGGACTACTCGAGCAGTTAGCGATTGATCAACATACACGGACCGCTCTCGCAGCCATAGTCAACAGCTTGAAGCTGTCATTGATAACTGCTGGAGCAGTTGGTATGAACTGCTCAACAAGTCACAAATGAAGAGCGAAGGCGGAGAGACTGCGCGAGAGCAGTCGACAGCTCGAGCATTCAGTGTATGCCTGGCGACTGCTTGACCGCAAGACCGCCCGAAGCAGTTGCAACTGCTCGAGCGGTTTCGTGTATGTGTGCACGTAGAAGACTGTAGTTCACTATGCAGTCGCAGCTTGAAGCAGTCCATCATGACTGCTTCAAGCAGTCCGTGTATGGCGGCCCTAAGGTGTAGGTTTCTATTAATAATAATAAAACTTTTTTGTAAGCAATTTATCAAGGACCCCACGTAATTCTTTTTGTTACATTCCAATTAATATTTGCTCACCAGATACCGGAATATGACGGAAACTTAATACGTATATTTCGTATTCTTTGCTCTTGCAAATAAATATTATTTTTATTCTTTATCATTCTCCAGCGAAAACTCCTAGGCGTATACTTGCACCACGACCAGTCGGTGTTATCCAATGTGTTCTGCGCACAGCTACTGGGCTGCGAGGCAGTACTTCAGACCCTCGCCGCCAACTTCATAGTGTATGGCTGGGACATCTCACACCCCGACAACAATAACATGTAAGTTACAAGCAATACTCGACCTTAGCTGCTCGAACTTGTAGGCTATAATCAACTGTAAGGCAGTACTTCAGACCCTCGCCGCCAACTTCGTAGTGTATGGCTGGGACATCTCACACCCCGACAACAATAACATGTAAGTTACAAGCAATACTCGACCTTAGCTGCTCGAACTTGTAGGCTATAATCAACTGTAAGGCAGTACTTCAGACCCTCGTCGCCAACTTCGTAGTGTATGGCTGGGACATCTCACACCCCGACAACAATAACATGTAAGTTACAAGCAATACTCGACCTTAGCTGCTCGAACTTGTAGGCTATAATCAACTGCGAGGCAGTACCTCAGACCCTCGTCGCCAACTTAATCGTGTATGGGACCTCTTACCCCACAACATTAATATGTGAGCAATACTTGACCTGACACAGTTCTCAATTAACCTGGAAGAGGGCAGACAACTTCTGATTTCTTACGATTGTATTTTTTTATTGCGAGATTTTTCTTTAAATAACATGAGAGGCTTGTGGTTAAGCAATAACAGCCGCCTGGTTCGATCGATCAGGTCAAGCAACTCTTGCTGCGGATGATCCGTGGATGGGTGACCATCTTTACATACCGAGACACCTCCGTGCCTTGGAAAGCACGTTAAGCCGTTGATCCCGGCTGTTATTCACGGATCTTTGACAGTCGTTACGGGTCGTCAAAAGACCGTAGGTCTAATAATCGGACTTACCAAGGGGTATTACCCAATTAATGGGGTTGTGGAGGTCAGATAGGCAGTCGCTTCATATACAATGCTGGTATTCAGCTGCATCCGGTTAGACTGGAAGCCAACCCCAACATAATAGGGTATATTACTCCATTATGAGAAAAAATCTAAAAATATATATTATTGAGATAGCTTAGGCAAAAAGCAGTCGGAAAGTGTTAGTTTTAATGGATTAACAAAATACATTTTAAAATTCAATTCAAAGATTTCAGTATTTTTAATCTGTTTTTGAACATCATGAAATACTAGGCGCCATGTTATTACGTCATACGGCGTGTCAATTGAACAACTTTGTACTTTTATTATTTTCGTAACCAAAGTATTTTTTATTGAAATAATATCTTGCATTCAGGAACACCAAACCAACGATAAGTAGAATATTATCTCATTTTTTTTATTATAAACAATTATCATACAAAATATCAGCGCATTTTTTTACTTAGCTAACTGACGTCATACCCACAGACCAATATGGCGTCCACCATTTTCGTCAAATTACGCGCAAAATATGAAAATCTAAAATTTTTATGCATTTTTACGTCACTAATCGATTAAATAAATATGTTGTGTTTTTTTGTGGTTTATTAGCATTTTAGAATCTAATTGAGACACTTTTCAAAAATGGGTGTAACACCCTATTAAAGGAGTTGTGGAGGTCAGATAGGCAGTCGCTTCATGTACAATACTGGTATTCAGCTGCATCCAGTAAGACTGAAAGCCAACCCCAACATAATTGAAATGTTAGGCAGATGATGTTGCAAAAAATAACAAATATAAATAATGTTGCATTATATGTTTCCAGGTTATTATCATCAGTGGCGAACGCATTAGGGCCGGTAGCGAGCATGACGATACGGAACATCCCCGTGGACCGCATGCCCGCACTCGTCGTCATCATGCGAGTACGGTCCAACACCGAGATATACTCCGTTATCAACGGTAAGTGATAACTTGATAAGATAATAGTGTTATCATCATTATTGATAAAGATCATTGATTTGTCCAAACGCGCATACCTGCGTGCCTATTTGAAATAAATAATTGACTTTGATGTGTACTTGTGGTAAAACGCACGTCTTTATCTTATTAAAATCCTATACAAAGCAAAGTGAACCTTATTACATCAACATTGAGCATATAATTAGGCTATAATGTTCCCATTCTGGGACATAGGCTTCCTCTCTGTGAGAGCTGTAATCTACCATGTAGGCCCAGTTTCAGTTGGTAGATGTCACATGTCTTCGAAGTTTTGGTTCTAAGACATGGTAGTTTCCTCACGATGTATTCCTTCACCGTTTTGAGAGCAGTGGTGATGAAATAATTTTGATCCTCAGCAGTCCCGCTTAGGACACCGCGAAGATCATTCATCATTATTTTTACTAGCTGCCATCCACCAGTCGAAATTTCACAAAATTCATTTAAATTTTAATCAACAATATTCAAAAAAAAATCGTAAAAAGGTGAACAAAGTTTTTGCTTCATGTATTAATAATATACAGGATGTAAGGGAAACGCTTCCTAACCCAGAACGTAGGTTATATACAACCTAAATGCAAACGGATACGAATAAACTTTCGCCTTAATTTGGTTATTTTGCATCAATTTAAAACGTTTGACGCTTCTGTAATGTTTCTACTTATTTTATTTTGGCGGCGCTCTAAAAAGGATGCCTAAACATAAAGTTGCCGCCTGGACTTGGGGTCGTTTTTAAATGTGTTTAATCTCAAATAATGGTTCATTTAACTGTTCTCACAGCATAGTGTACAAAAAATTCAAAAGAACATCTAGATTTTTTTATGTTATTGTATCAAGAATCACTACCCCTATCACCTGTCTTCGTTTTAGGAAGCGTTTCCCTTACACCCTGTATAGGAGGATTGTTCTTGGTTTTCCTGGGCGTCGGCAATCAAGTGAAACTCAATTTTCTATTCCACATGTTTACAGGTAACGTCGGCGTATCAGAGCTACTAGGTGGTCTAGTAGAAGCATTAGAACGGTTCAGCTCGGCCCGAGAAGATGAGGCCAAGATGGAGAGAGAGCGAGACGCAAGACAACGCGTCAAGAGGGAGCAGGACGAAGCATACCAACGTAGTTTAGAAGTTGACAGGTACGACTAATGATGAAGTAACATAGGCTACTTATGAAAAACAATTAGTAAAGAAACACATTCTACTTTTCCGTTATCGATGCGAAAAAGTCGCGGGCACAGCTATACTCCATTTGAGATAAGATTAGACATTTAACTAAACCGTTTTTACAGTCCGATCAACCGATTTTGACTTCTATTGCGTTAGTAGCATAAAAATGGTAGCTGCAGTAAACAGTTGGTATTGTCTACTTTTTGCTTTTAATTCCATCCTTATGCCTACGGTATAGAAGTCACAATCGGTTGGACTGACTTTAAAAAAGATTTGTTTAAATTTTTAACCTTATTTCAAATGGAGTATAATTATTTTAATATAATAATAACAATATGAAGTTAATGATGCGCTTTTCGTATTACAGAGCTAAGGAAGAAGTAAAGAAAAAAATAGAACTAGAAAGAAATCAAGAAATAGAGCGGGCGGAGTCTGAAAGACAAATGGAGGAAGCTAAGAAAGAGGTAAGTCCATTTATTGTTTGTTGTTTCCAGCCTAATTTTAATGTTCGACGATGAAATTATAGCCGATGAGGACGACGACTACAGGCAAATGAAAAACTTTTAACTGAAACTCAAAGCAATTCCAACTAAACCATTTACAGGAATTTTCTACTGGCAAAGACCCGGTCAATTATTAAAAAAAGTAAAAGCTTGTTCATTCCAAAACGTAGATCTCTATGGAGAAGAATGGACAAGAAACTCCAAAGACGCTCTTTGACATCAATGTATGACTTATTCCTGGGTACATTATTCTTGTAGCTTCTATACAGGAAAAGTTTTTATTCAGTGCGCAAACTTTAACCATGAATTCAGCATACCATTCTAGACACCCCAGCGAAAAAAAAATTCTTCGGTTGTACAAAAATATCAGCTGTTTCATAAAATAGTGCAATATCTACGCGGTCAAAATGTATGGAGCAGCTGTTTTTTTTTTGTATAACCCACAAAAAATGTCCATGCTGCATGCATGCATGCATGTCAAGAATGATATGCTGAATTCATGGTTACAGTTTGCGCACTGGATAAAAACTTTTCCTGTATGTGAGAAAAAAAACTTGACGACTATGACAAAGTACCTACTATCGGTTTTAGCACTCTAAATAACTATGAAAACGATACCTGATGACAAATTGAAAATATTCGCAGCCGCTATTTTGGATTTTCACCTCACTATCGGCTTAAGCATTCTTGAAAACCATAAAACGATACCTATGACGAAAAATATGAAAAACGTTCGCAGACTTCATCTTGGATTTTCATTTTGGCCTCAGGATCTGCTTCAACAACCTTGAAAACCATACAAACGACATTCATGACAAAAAAAAACAGTCGCATAACATATTTCCTGACGATTAAAAAAATAACGCACGTAATTGTTCAAGTTTTCACTTCTGTCGGCACTCCCGGAGTGCCACTTGTTTTTTTTATTATTATGAAAAGATTTACAGCCAATATAGAGAGGCCAAATATGTTTTTACATTGGGTTTTGTGAGTAATGTTCCTATGGTTTCCGATACTGCTGTGGCCATTGTATCTGACCGATACTCGATTAAGTAGGCTCATTGGATTCCTCATCAAGTAAGCTTTCATCGATTTTTAAAGTTGGGCAGATTTACGGCTAATATTAGACTCCACCTTAAAATATTTTGCTATTTGCAACAGATTTTCTTACGGTTTCAGTCACTGCCGTAGGTATAGTATTTGTTCGGCGTTAGATTTTTTAGGCTCATTGCATTCCTTTTGATGCAAGTTTTCGTCGGTTGGAGTTAACTTTTCATTTCTGAGCTTATTACGACCGATATGAGACGATATATGGAGTTATTTTGCTATTGTCAACTTCATATTAATTTTTAACCATATTTCGGCCAATATTTTTGCTAATTCACTCTATGCCCTAGCAGTGCTTTTTAACTCTTGACAACGATACCGGAATCAATGTTCTAACTAATGACGTTTTTGCGCTACGAGAATGGAATTTCGACTCATAGTGAAAAATAGAGGGTCGCGCGCATACGCAGTATAACGTCATTATAGCATGCTTAAAAATTGTTATAAATATGACCCATCTTTTGTATGCTCAACCATTACTCTAATACTAAAACTGTCGTAGTTATTAAGCTTGAAATATTACATGTTTTTGTCGGTCAGAAATATTGGATCAAAAATAGCTTCTTCTTCTTCATATGGACCCACTATCGGAGTTAGCACCCACGAAAACCATAAAAACGACACCCAAGACGAAAAATTCGGCAGTCGCCTGCTCGGATTTTCATTTTGGGCTCACTCTACGGCTCTCTTCTTTAATGCAAAGAGTGAAGGCTAAATGTGGGTGTACTAAAGGTACACCTTCAACTAACCCGGGGAATACAGGTTATCATGTTCAGATCCTAATGGTGTGTGCCCTGCAGGCGGAGCGTTCAGTAGCGGCGCGGCGCGTGCCGCCCGAGCCGGCCTGCAGCGCGGCGGCCGGCGACGTGGCGCGCATCCGCGTGCGCCTGCCGCCGCCGCACGACCACGCGCTCGAGAGGCGGTTCAACGCGCACGACACGCTCGCTGTACGTATGCCACTGTCACTGTCCCGCTGCGCACGCTGCTCAGCCGGATTGCAATATTCAATACTAAATCAAAAATAATTATCAGAAAAGAAATCGTAACCAGCCCAATAATATTATATTATTGTTTCTACCTATCTACCAAACAAAATTTAATATTTATTTAATATCTACAAAATTTAATATAACTTTTTCTGTTATCAATTTCAGGCACTACTAGACTTCCTGGCGTCTAAAGGTTATCCACAAGAACGCTTCAAGGTCATATCCAGCTGGCCTAGGAGAGATGTAAGTAATTAGTTCCTAGAAATTCACATCCTGTTTTCACAGGAATCCCCAAGACCAATACTTGCAGTAATGCTTGGCGAGCCAAAAGACTGGCAATGCCCAACAGTGGACATCTTATAGCTGAATTTATAATGATGAATAATAACCTATCATAAAGCCTGGTTTCCCCGATGGGTTGGGTAGAGGTGTAGAGTACACCCACATTTCGCCACTGCAAGTCCCATGTAATGAGGAGTGAGCCTATTGGCATCAGCCAGGCACAGTTCCTGACTCCGAGCTGCTACAACTGCTATTCAAAAGGAACAACTACATAGAATACAAAACTATTGACCATAGAAGTTACAATATAACACACAGAGATAAGAAATACACAAAACTAGACCATATTGCAGCTAACAACGCTTTTCACAGATTAACTAGAATACATAACAGTAAAATAATTATTGCTAGGGTTACAAATACATTTTTTTTTAATGCTGACTGATAAATTAACTACCGTGTAAGATACATAATATGTGGATATAATATTTAAGAACGCTTAAGTATAAAACTTGAATCGATAGGGAAGACATAAATGACACAGATAGCTGAATAATCTTGATTAATCTTGTACTTATTACAGCTCACACAGGAATCTCCGCTCAGCACACTGAAGGCTCTCAAGCTGTACCCGCAAGAAACTGTGATGCTGGAGGAGCGGTGAGCCGCGCCCCACGCGACGCACTCCATACTCCCGCGCAACACTACTTAGACAACCGCATTCCAGTACATTACATTATGTCAGATTATTTAACTACGTATGTCGTTTGGAACGTTGAAAAAAACTACCTGATATAAGCCCTAGTTAACATCGTGCCTATATTCCCCGAGGAGATGGACAGAAGTGTATAAGGTCTCGTTATTTTTTAACCGACTTCAAAATAAGGAGTAGGTTCTCAATTAGGTTGTATTTTTTTTTCTACTTAAAAACGAAACTTGTAAGTCGCCGCATCTCGGGGGGAAAAATAGAATGAAATATTTGTTATGTTTTATTTTGTATATAATTAATTTACAATCGTCGCGTCAATTTCTCCTGTAGGCTTTTTAAATATGATTTTATATTTTACAGTAATTACTGCTTGGAATCGGTTCTGAATCAGTTTAGTAGAATCATAAATGTGGTTCTAGAAAGGCGAAGTGACTAATTCAACTTTTGGTATCACTGAACGCTATTTTTATAACTCATGTCCATTCTGCAACAGCATCTACAGATCTGACGACATACGTTAGTCCCGCATTTCAAAAAATCTTTATTCAAGGGTCTGTTGAAGATACCTTTTAATCATTTTAACTTCCTTCAAGGCTGTCTCTTTACCCCTATTTAATATTTAAAAAAGCGAAAGATTCTCTATGACCATGATGCAGCTACTATATACTATGTGTAAACGAGACAGCCTCGAATGAAGTTCCTACGCGGAACACACGTTACTTGTTTATGCCTTAGCAGAAATATTAAGGTAAACTGTAAAAAAACGTAGTAATCACCAATTTAATTCGCCCAAACTATATGCGTGTTGTAACTTCAAATTGAGAATGAAAATTTTTAACATCAATTGTTATTCTACCATTCGAATTTAAATCTTATTGTACATTAGTAGTGTTTATATTGCGTTGCGGATAATGGAGCTCCTTGCGTTTGTGAGCTTTCTAGCGAACAGTACTGTCAAATACGGACATTTGTTTGTGTCCAGTGCAGCGTTTAAAAATCTTCATTTATACCAATAAATGATTGTTAGCTTAATATTATACATTGATTGTTCGACTGGGTTCAAGGGGCGGGGCTTTAAATACAGAGTAGTGACGTCATTTGTAAGTAAAAAAGAAATAAAAACATCACAATATTTTAAATAGCCAAAGAGCTGTGTTTAAATAATGTCAAATGTTGCGACGTCTATAAATAAACAATGTGTTTAAATTCCCGTCCCGTAGTCAGTCATGTACTGATCTTATGTAAACTTCATTCTAGTTCTGTGGCCGAATGAAAGATTCCAAGTTTAGTCAGCCACAGTACCGTGTATTATATACATACTTGATAATAGTATAAATTATTATGAACGTTGGATATCCGTACAGTTTTGGATGATGTTTGTAATTTTTTCACGAATCCACTCTGGAGTGTAACGGTGTAACGCGAGGAGGTTATGTACCCAAATAATAAACAGATGGAAGATTATTCGTTTATTTTATTTACTGCTACTTTCACACTTCGTACTACATCACTTGCAACCTAAGATTTATCACAATTTTAGGATAATATACATAAACATCGATTTGGGTTGGGTTACAAATAATGTTCTTGGGTGGAACATAGCAGCTAACTATCTAAAACGGTAGGCACTTGAATTACGAAAACCACCCTTACTGCTTAAGAAATAAAGACGCTGTCAATGCCAAACAGTTATCATTGACGTGCGGGCGACTGTTCTAACTCTACTCAGTCTCTACAGCATTTAACCTGTGAGTTTGCATCACTGTTAAAATCACAGTGATCTTTATCCTCGGTACAATAAGGATATTATTGGGTTGCTGTTGTCTTTGCAGCCTTTTGCAACTAGAATAAAGATGTGATGCAAAATCAGGGAGAAAATAAGTAAATGAATTGTACTCTGAACCTACTTATGAATCAGAACACCTAAACGCTACTAAAGCATTATTACCAGAGATCGGATATTCGGATGCATATTTACCTAAAGATAATTTTTAGCTATGAAAATATGGAAGGGGCTTTATAAATTACTTGTAATATTTATTAAAAACCCCGGGATTCTTGGATTGCTTAACTATTCAGATGTGTATTAATTGAAAATTAATGTTTAACCCGATACAAATATGTGTATGTACTGGAGGAGGGGTGGTTTGTATTAGTTAAAATAAACAAATTACTTACCTTAGTTAAGACTTTTTCGATACAAAAGCGCATTCCATGTTAGCCAATATCTCAACTTTAGGTGAATATGCATCCGAATATCCGATCTCTGGTTATTTCACTATTCAATTTGTAGGTAATCGAAGTTAGAACAGTTAGATTTCGATTTAGTGCGATTGGAAGGTCACGACCGCACTACTTCCTAAATTGTTGCAACCCAATGTAATTCTACTTCATGACTAGAGTCGTCTGCCCGATTTAAAATTATATTTGGTCTGGTGTGATCACTAGCTTCCAACTTCCTAATTAGTTTCTACAAATTGGATAATGTAATAATCACTTATGTGCGAATTTCACCAATTACATTTTTTGTGATAAAATTCGCCCTAAATTAATTCCTAAACTGTCTCACACTACTCTTAACGAACCTGTGGACTACCAGCTCGCACATAAGGATCAGTACAGACGTGATCATGCCAAGTGAGAGCGCTAACAACGGCGTAGAGAACTCCCTAATGCCGACACAGAACACACTGGAATCCGGCGTGTGCGCGCACTCGGGCATCGGCTCGTCGATCTCTGATTGGATGCGGGGAGGCAGTCCTACCTCGTACATCTTGCGGATACTGAAAATAGCCCAGAAAAGTAAGTATTATGCAAAAAAATCCTAGTGAAGAATTCTTCCCGGGATCATCTTTACTGAGGCTGAATTTCATCAACAAAACCTTTTCCAAAAACATAATGTTTTTATTTTTCACGTTTTAGTTATAGTACCTACCCCACACCAATTCGAAATTTCATCATCCTTGGGGTCTTCTCAAAGTCAATCAAAACAAAACAATGCATTTTTTTTTTTGTGTGGTAAATCATCAAATAACTTCTCCCGCTCCGGGTGGAGCAGGAGGGCGTGTCAAACTTTTACTGAGTAAAACCCACCCGTGTTCCCTCAGTTGCGTGTGTGCCAGGGGCCGCGGTATCTCTTTCTAACAACCCGTACCTCTGGCAGGCATCGGCCCTTGCGAACCCCACCAGTTGGTGCTGACATCTCTTTGAGTCGCGCATGGAACACAACGCGCAGTCGACCCGGGCTTGGTCCTTACCGGATCACCGCCGCCGATCGCCTCCACGAGTACATGGCGGTGCTCCGCCCAAGCCGGGCAGACCTCCACCGTGTCCTCAGGGCGATCTTCGCAGTGGAAGCACCCGGGCGTTTCCTCCCGCCTGCCTTATCCAAAATAGGAACCTCCCGAAACAACCGTATCCGGTGAGGATCTGCGTCAGGCGGACGCCGTGCCGCCTCTCAAGCCACTCCACAAAGAGGTGACTTACCGCCTCAATCGTGGCGTACCCAGTACTGGGTTGCGACAATCGCACTCTCCATGTCGCCATGAGATCCCGCCGGAGCTCTGTCCGCTGTGCAGCGATTTCTCGCGGCAGCGTAGTTACGCCCGGGCGTTTGGCCTCCTCGCGCCACTTCCAAATGTGCTCGAGGACCTTTGCCTCCAGATGCCATGGCGACAATCCGGCAAGGAGGCCCGCCGCCTCGCCGAAGATCGTGTGGTATTCCCGGACCATCCGGATGGCCATGACCTTATGGAACGCCTTCAACCAGCGGGCTGGTTGGCGCCTCAATGAAGGCGCCCACACCGGTACCCCGTATAGGGCCATGGACCGCACGATCCCCGCGTAAAGCGTAGAGCCTTCGGCAGGAGGCGTTTGGCCCCCCTAGATTGGGCAGGAGCCGCTTCAAGGCAGCCCCGGTCCGCTCTAGTCTGGGAGCCAAACGTCGGAAATGCTCCGCGAAGTTCCACCGGCTGTCGAGGACGAGTCCCAGGTACTTCATAGTCGACTCGACGCCGATGTGAACCCCTCCTGCCGTTATCTAAGAACCCGCCGGTGGCGTATTCCGAGGACCATGAAAACACGTGGCCTCGGACTTGTACAAAGCCACCTCGAGTCCCAGTTGCCGGATCCTATCGACGATTGTCGCAACCCCGTGTGTAACTAAGTCGGCCGCCGCCTGGTACGACCTCCTTTGCGCCAGGACCAGCGTGTCGTCAGCGTAGCACCCAGTCGTACCCGATGTCCCACAGATGCGGCCCCAGGACCGATCCCTGTGGGACACCGCACATCTCTCGCCGGTTCCACTCTTCTTGGTGACCGGAGTAGATGATGGCCCTGTCCGTCAAGTAGGCCTCAACCACACGACAGAGGTAGGTCGGCATCCGGTTATGCTGGAGTGCCTCCCTGATGCAAGTCCAGGGCAGGATGTTGAGGGCATGGGCGATGTCTGGAGACACCGCCAAGACGACCCCACCCTGGGCCACAGCATCCCCCGTCGTGAGGGCTCGCACGCGCATGATGGCATCCACCGTGGAGCGCCCCCTGTGGAAACCAAACTGGCTCTCCGCCAAATCCCGCCCGACGAGGCAGTCTGCAATGACTCTTTCAAAGAGCTTGCCCACCTCGTCGAGCAGCATGATGGGCCGGTAAGCGGACGGAGAGTCCGCGCGGCGCCCCGGCTTCTTAATGAGGACCAGTTTCCCCGTCTTCCAATGAAGTGGGAACCGGCCCTCCTCCAAGCATGCGCTTAGGAGCCCTCTTAGTCGAGGCCCGAGAGCCTCCAAGGCTAGGACCCAGGCTTTTTTAGCATTCAGCCCACGCACCGCCACTCTCAACTCTACCTCGGTCACCTCTGGAGCATCGTCGTCGTCGTCGGTATGGTCCACCTCGGGCACCACAGGAGGCGGAACCATGGGCGCGGCAGCATGCTCCCCTCGCGAAGGGATGCATATTTATGCGATAGCAGCAATCGCGGTTGATTTGCTGTCATTTTTTGAAGAGTTCCGTTGTCTGTCTCCGAAACTCATCATCAGATCTATATGAAATTTAATTGGGACCATTTTGGAATAAATCCCTTTCGAATAAAAAAAAATTGCAAATCGGTCTATATAAAAATATTAAAAAATATATTATAAACATGTCGAATTGATAACCTCCTCCTTTTTGAAGTGGGTTAAAAACAAAACGCGATCAGTTCAAGAGATGTCAGTGTTATTATTTTATGGAATGTTGACACTGTCAAATCTTGAACTGTGTTTAAACGTGTTGATTGCGTTCAGTTCCTTTGGTGAAACCAGCCCTTAGGTATTAGAAAACTGAAAAGCAGTGAAATCCCGTAAAATAAAAATGCTGTCAAAGTTCCCGCGTACGTTAAGTCATGCTAAGTACCACAACTTCGTAATACATATTTATTTTTATTACATTGTACACAAAATTATTCGCGATCGTAAAAAGTTTGTATTTACAGAACAATAATTTTTAAAATAATAATTACAACCCTCTAAGTTTATATTTATAACCCTATTGAAGGACTATTTTATGAAATCACCATTATTTCGTAAGAAAATTTTTATTTCGGGGGCTACACTGGCTCCACGGAAGAGAAAAACTGTTTTTTCTCTTCCGTGGGCGCTTCCCACTTAACTCTAAGAAAAATAAAGGTGCAATTTTATTCTACTGCTGCATAAGATGTTTGTGGAAAGGTTACCTTATTTTCACTTATACAATACTTACGCATAAGCAATATGCTCTTTATAAGGCGAGTTCTTCCTAACAACTACGCCCATTCGCTGCAGCGGATACATCTGCACCAAGTTAGTCTCGCAGATCTCCCTCTCAGTGAACGATGCCTTAATTAAAGGGAAGGCGAAGGTGGTCTCTACGTGGAATGCAAAGCCTCCCTTCTTCACCAGAGCTATGCCTTCTTCTGGGGTGAAGAAATTGTAGTGGGTTGTGGTAGCCACCTTTTTGTGGTAGAGTTCTATGGCTACTGGGTCTGTTGTGCGCTGGAAAATGGGCCTCGATATAAAATGCTGTTTATAAATGAATATAAAGTAAGGGTCAATTCTCACCGAGACGCGGCGCGACGCGCACTTTTTAAGGTAGCAACAGAATATCTAACTTATTTACAACACGAAAAGGTATAATTTCACTACGAGCGCGAAAGCGTGTCGAAGAACGCTAAGGTGCACCGCGTTGTGCAGCCCGTATACCTTATTGTGAAGTAAATAAGATCTATTTTGTATCGTGATCTTAAAAAGTGCACGTCGCGCCGCGTCTCGGTGACAATTGACCCTTAGTATTAGCTGCGAAGCGCTGTTGGCCCAGTGGTAACGGTCGCGCCTAATGAGTTGCTTCGAACCCAGAAAGACGCTTTACTATGCATGATAATTAGATTTCATCACCACCGCTTTCAAAACGGTGAAAGAAAACATCGTGAGGAAACCGGCATGACCTATTACCAAAAATTCTAAGAAGAGACATCCACCTACCCGGACTGAGCCCGCGTAGTGGAATATGGCTCACTACCTGACCGTCTCACCAAGAGGAGGCCTGTGTCCCGACAGTGTGAATATTCTTGCCTGATTATCTTATGATCTATATCAGATTATAATGCCTACCTCATCCTGATTCCCTTCATTCTGAAGTTACCGAAATCCTTACCTTAAAATAATCTTTATCATACACAATATCATGAGATCCGGCTTTTAAATCGCTGTCCAATAAATCCTTCAGTGTCCTGATGTTCTTGGGCGCTACCAGCAGCAACGAGGACACTATGGTGGCGTTGTAGTACTGGTACAGAGTCACAGCATACACGAACGAGGTGAAGATCACCAGTTTTGTGGAGGTCGATTCACGGTTTATGGACGAGCCTAGAAGATAAACAGGTATTGGAGAGGTAGGTAATGATGGACAGCATAGCAAGAAGAAGATAAAGAGGATGGCCAAAGAAAATATGGAATGTTTGAGAGGTGATTAAAGGCTGTGAAGGGAATGAAACATAGATGTCAGAATCAGATGGCGGTTGATGTCTGTATGGAAGCAAAAGACGTAGGTAGGTACCTACACACTGCGCTAACCGCAAATAAATTAGCAAACTAACATCGAAATATTATTAGAGCACGGTTGATGTGCGACGCGATTCTGTCAGAACAATTTTCAATACATTTTTCATAGAAATTGTTCTACTAAAGTCGCGTCGCGTCTGTCTGCGGGACCCTTTATGCAAGACATTAAGTACCTTCCTAATGCATGTAACGGAAAAGCATGAGGTAGAGTCTTACCTTGTTGACAAATCGCTCCCCAAATAACCAGTCCAGCCAGACTCAAAGAAGAGTCTTCATTATCGCCCCTATTGTTCTGTACCACCAGCATAGCCCACAGTGTGACAACCGTCACCACCAGCATGGTGATGACGCAGTACCACACGACGACACTCAGGGGACGCGTGTAGATCGTGTAGAAACCACCCGGGTACTTAGGGTGGCGGAAGATGAAACTGTGCCTACAAAGTGATGAAGAAGAAAAATCAGAAGGGCGTAGGTAATCCTCGCTTTGGAATAGCTAATGGTAGCAGCGAAAAGTTCTGTTTCTTCTTGCCTTCACTTGTGGAAGAGTCAAGTATCCATACGAGCTAAGCCAGCAACGAAAGGCGTAACCGATCGACCGTGAGATGTCATGACAAAGTATTGACAGACGTGCGTTGCTGACCGTACATATACGGTCAGCAACGCCCGTCTGTCATTCGTGGATGCCTATCTTAATAGGATGGACAGTACAATCTTCCTGTGTTAAATAAATATGAACATAGTTAACCTATTATCAAACTCCACTTTGGCAACGTGCCATCATCGTAATTTGATGTTACAAAAATTGCCCTATCTATTATATTAACAATGGATGTTAGCACAACCAAGTCGCAGCAGCAACTTTTACCTGGACATCCAGACCTCCGATATGTACTGTACGTGCTGCCCCCTATCGATGCGGTAGAAGACGGGTGCTCCGCCTATCTCAGCCATACCAGTGTATAGAGCATTCACCATCCCGTCGAAACTGCCGTTGCGTTTGTATCCCCACGAACTGACACGGTGCATGTCGTAGCTGCAAAATGTTAAAAAACAGTGCTTTATACATATACAAAACCTTCTCGTTGACAAATATACATATATTTGTCAACGAGGTTTTTATTTAAGGTAAATTTTGACTGCAAACTAATTCTGCTAAGCTCGTAAGAGAGCAACCGGCAGATGAATTTAGTATCTACCACAGCATAGATATGTTTGTCATAATGCCCGATAGTTGAAAGTATCGGGAGCTAGTTTTCAGCACCACCGCAATCCCCGGTTAAGATTTGGGCAGACCCTTAAGCCATTTCCCAAACAAAAATAATTCCTTGAAAGTTAAACCAAGGACGAAAGCGCAGCATTGTCTCCCTGAAAAAACAATGTCCAAAAACGATGAGACTGCTGTTTAAAACTTACCTGATGTTGTACATATCTCGCATAAACTTCAACATTGTGAAATATTTCATTCGATGCACAGTGTCTACGTCAATCTGCGATCTAATAGGCTTCTCCATGTACTGTTCTATAGTCTGGTTGGCCAAACTGGGCGACGAGAGTATAACAACCGCTGTCTTGACGAACGCGCCTTGTAAGTTCCATCGTTTCGAGTCTTTGATAAATAATGAAGCATCCCAACGTCCTACCATTCTAACATTGTATTTCCCCTTGAAATTAGATCCAGTGTTATAGGTTTCATACAGATTGAACGTTTCATTCATCTTATGTGCGACGGTAACATCGGAGTCGACTTCTGCTGGGTACCGAGATAAAGTTTCCGTAGTTACCGACAGATGTTCCGTGATTATTAAATAGGAATACCCCTGAAAGGATGTGGTACTGGAGTCTAATACTGAGGTCCATCCTTCGCAGGCAGTGTCTATCACTAATCCAACTCGAGGATAAGACTTCGTGACATTATAAGTAACATTATAATCAATTTTTGCGCTCGCAATCAGAATATCGTGATCATTGAATACCTTTTGCATAGTATTCACAAAATAACTATCGTAACAATGAAATAGTACTCCGCTTTTAATATTTTTATGTTTCAGAAGGTCGATTATTAAAGGAATGTCTGTTACCGAAAGAGATAATAATACGTTGCAGAACAAATTCATGTTGAAGTAAAGCCGCCGATTTATATAATAAAACCGTGGTCAGTTTTCACTCTAGCGGACTGTTTAAACATCTCGCAGTACTGGAACTTATAAGTTTTTTGTAAATACACATAAGCTGCAATCATCTAATCATCGTCATCACATTCGATTAAACTTTGAAACGCGACTGACAACAAAATGGGCGCGATTACAAAATAACTACTTTTCACAGAACACATGAGTGTTTTGTGGTGACCTAATACGAGTAAGAGCCCGCCTGGTATTAACTAGCCGGGCTCCTTTTAGGCCACTAAGCCACTGCGGTGCACAAACAAGTTACCCTCGCTCGGGTGTGGTGGCAGTTCGGTGCGAGCACGATGTGCACTGTGTGGACTGCGGCAGATTCATTAGGTACAGACGCCAGCACATCAAGCTACACCAAACTGTCAAATTTTCCCAATTGAACATGAACCTTATGCCTATGTTTTAAAGTTGGAAATCTATCAAAGAAATTTAACAGATTGGGGTAGCTTGATGTGCTGGCGTCTGTACAAGCAGGACACTGTACAAACAAACATGTGGTCTAGTTTGTCATGAGAGGTATAGCATTTTTAACCGACCTAAAGAAGAGGAGGAGGTTCTCAATTCGACTGTTTTTTTTTAATGTTTGTTAGCTCAGAACTTTCGATTGGGTAAACGGGTAAACCGATTTGATGATTCTTTTTTATTTGAAAGCTGGTGCTTCCCGTGTGGGCCCATTTAAATTTCATATAGATCTGATGATGCGTTTCGGTGACAGACAACGAAACTCTTCAAAAAATGACATCAAATCAACCGCGATTGCTGCTATCGTATAAATAGGCATTGTTTTTACCCCAAGGATGATGACATTTCGAATTGGTGTGGGGCAGGTACTATAACTAAAAAGTCAAAAATTAATAAAAAAATACTTAAAAAAACAACACTACTTACAAAGTGAAAAATAACTTTAATTTCGGAAGTCAGTGACCGGTGACATGAAAATTAAAATACATAACCAAAGTCACCGACTTCCGAAATTAAAATTATTTTTCACTTTGTAGTGTTTTTTTTAGAAGTCAGTCGTTTTTTTTTTTATCTGACGAAGCGACACGCGCTTTACATATGGTAACCAAGAGTACCAACAAACATGCTGTGAATCGCTTCGTGAGATAAAAATACTGTAAACAGAAGATGCGCAACATGTTTTTGTTGCTAGAAAAACGTCGCAGGCAACCGGTGTCTTGCAATGACAGAATTAGGTTGATGAGAACAAGAAACTATAAAACAACTTTTGTGATATCAATGATAATAATAATTATGTGCTTACCTAAGTTTTATAATAAAACTAACTTTTGTCCGCTCGTCGCTCGCGTCGAGGGTACAATACCACGAGACCGCACAACAGCGAAAAAAAAAGGATGTATGATGTGTACTTCCGCATTCACAATATACATAAATAAATGGATAATGTTGCGCCGCAACGTTTTAAAGCCCTTACTGTCAGTAAGTCAAATTATGAATATAAAATGAGGGAAGCTTCTGTTGACGTTAATAGAACCCCTATTAATGTCAACATCATGTCAAGTTTGATGAGAATAACTACCTCGTGGGTTTTAATGGCAAGAATTATAGTATAGCCTTTAGATTTGACAAATTCTAAAAAGTCATGCTATAGTACCTACATTTGCTTGCTATATGTATAGGTAAAACAAAATTCCCCTCAGTATATTTTGCAGCATTGTTGTTTACTGTTACGTACCTACTCAGTAAATAAAGAATATTTGCCAATAAACATTTTTAATAAATATTAAATTACTATTCTAAACAGAAAAGGCAAATTCAACAGAGGCAAACACGTTTAAAAACTGTAAGTAGAGAAAACATCTTGGAACGGAAACTCTGCCTTATCAGGAACAAGGAGATCCGCCAGGAAACAGACAGTACCAGCAGCGCCTTCGTACAAACTCTCCGGATTATCTGGTAGCCTTGCATCTCTAATAAACTCTTCCGTGACCATGAAATCAGCAAACATTTTTGCTCTATGCAGGTATTTTTCCTCACCAGTTATTCTATACAGAAGTAGGAACACGTAACCATTGCCACCTACTCCATGGCAAATGCCAGGGCCCTTGCGTAACAACCCCTTCTGCCACACCAGATCACCAGCCTTGATCATAGCATCGTAAAATCTCTTATCTTTGTATGTTAAGTATGCTTTAGCCATACAATAGATGGTGCCAGGAGCACCATGACACCAATGCACCAGCTTATGGTCGCTCAGTCCAATTTCCTCCATACAACATGGCCAGTTTCCATCCTGAGTTTGCAATGAAGCAAGGTATTCTAATGTTTCTTTAATGTCACTAGCAGCAGTCTTATTAAACCTTAAATATCCAGGTACAGAGAGGAGCATCTGTAAAATGAAGCTCATTCCATGTGCGGCTCCAAGGTACTCAGTGTTATAATAATGGTACATCAAGGGGCAAGGACTTTGGTGTTTCATAGAGTATTCCCTTCCCGAGTCGACTATCACATCACAAATCTTGTATAACTCCTCATTTGTAAAAATTGGTGCATTAAGTTCTCTGCTCATCCACAACGCTCCAGCGAGGTAGCCAGCACGCCCGACAAAAAACTCATCCCCACCGCATTTGAGGAACTTAGGGTTAAGATATTGCGTGTACAAAGACTTGTATGTCTTCAACATGTCAGCAGATTTCTCATCGCCCGCTTCATTGAAAAGAACAGTGGCTAAAGCGTAAGTACCGGCGTCGCCCAATAAGAACGAAGTCTTATCTCCAGCCGTCGTATCCAAAGCTGGTTTTAAATATTCGATGCCTTTTTCTAAGTACACAGACTTATTATCCGACAAATATGGGTTCTTAGAAAGATAATAATACATGAACGAAACGCCGGTCACTCCTACATACAGACCTCCATCGACGTTCTTCCGTGAAGGATGCAGGCGTTTGGAAATACTATTGGTGTACTCATGTAATTGAGCAGTCACCTCGTCTTTATCAATCGTTACAGGGTCTCCTGGCTTGTAATCATCGTATGTATTTAGAAAGAACCGTACCATTTTTTCTTCAAACGTAATGGGGGACAGTAAATCTACTGTCAGCAAGCTCTTAAATGTACGAAGTACGGTTGAAGAAATCTTTTCAAAGCTTCTACGCATCAATGCAGCTTTTATTGAAATACCTTTGTAAGAAAATAAAATAAAGTAGAAATATTTTTTCTAGCAAACCTCTCTTTCGCTAGCAAGATGCGATTATGTTTTGTTTTTTAAAAATATTGACACAACATTGACATAATTACAAAATTGCCAACCGAACAACAGCCAGCAGGAAACAAAAATTTACAGTTGCGTTCATGTTAATTGGACGTGTACAATCAATCAACCGATCAATCAGCACAAGTACAAGGTAGTAGAAAAAACCATATATTGAATAGTTAATTATTAAAATAAAGTTAATTGAATAGTGAAGAGTCTAAATTTATGAAACAAACACCGAAAACTCGTTCTCACAGAGTTCTACATATAAAATAATTCAAGGCCGTGATAGGCGTTACTAAGCAACCTAGTTTTCTGAGTGATAAAATTATAATGGACCAAAACTGTCTTTTGTACAAATTTATTCTATGTAATCAAATAAAATTGTATCAAATGGGGCCAACTGTTTCTTAAGACTTTTTGTACCGTTGTTATTGTATAATTATTAAATTAGAATAATGCCTATCACGTACAATCGGGGAAATGTAAGTAACTAAGAAAATTACATAAATGCAGCTATGGGAATCGATGCATAAATGTGTAAATTAATATATTTTTCCGCCATCGATCGTTGTGTATTAATTTTGTTCTTGTAAAGGTAAGGAAGATTGCTTTCCGCACAAGGGGCAGGTCAGCTCAGTCTCTTGATGCAGGTGGGCCACGAGTTGACCCTGGTGCTGCTGGTGACGGCCGCTTATTTTTACAAATAAGACCAGCACTACCAGATCCAAGACCTGCCCTAGCTCAACGATCTCACACAACGCTATCAGGGTAAGTACCTAGCAAAAATTTGGACTGTTCCTTCTCAAACAAACCATCAGTTAAATCCTTCCTTATAATATAATATAAACGCGAAAGTTTGTAAGTATGGATGGATGGATGGATTGATGGATGTTTCTTACTCTTTCACGCAAAAACGGCTGAACGGATTTGGATGAAATTTGGCACACAGATAGCTTATAACCTAGATTAACACATAGGATACGTTTGTCCCGTTAGTACGTTCCCGCGGGATAATTTTCGACCTCCACGCGGGCGAAGCCGCGGGCGGAATCTAGTCTATACTTCTATATCTATACTTCTATACTAATATTATAAAGAGGTAAAATTTGTTTGTAAGTTTGTATGTAGGGGGTAATCTCTGGAACTACCAGTCGGATTAGGAAAAATCTTTTTACATTTGATAGCCCAATTCTTGAGGAAGGTCATAGGCTATTTTACATCACGAGCAGAAATAAAAAAAGTGAGTGCGTGCGGGCGATGGGATGCGATGTGGCGGGGGCCAACATTTCACGCGGGCGAAGTCACGGGCGAAATGCTAGTTATTTATAAATTATCTGTTCTTTTATAAATTATTTCCTCATAACGAACTAAGTATAATTAAATTCGTTTAAAAAAAAGATTTTATAATTATTTATTAGGTAACGACGATTCTCAAAAACTCCTATTACCCATATCTATTCTATTGAGTCTTTGGAAAATTTATAAAATGGTACTTTATAGAATAGAATGTCTTAAATCTAGATTTTTTTCTCAATTTACAGAAATGATTTCGTGCTCAAAGAAGATAGCAAAGATGAAACAATCAATTTGCAAGCTGTGGGCGAAGGAAAAGTTCAACTTTCTAGAACACCACAAGAAAAAGATCGACTACCTGACAGGATCAGCCTGGATAGGTAGTTATAATATATATACCTAGATTATTAATAAAACTAAGTCAGGACTTCCGATACCAGCAGTATTTTACATCTGCCTATGCTATCTAGCAGTGGCGTGCACAGAGTTTTTAGACAGGGAAGGCAGTTTTTTTTTAAAGCCTACAAAAAATAGAATATCCGACACAGCATACAACCTGTAAGGCAATTAAATGAATCATATTGTTATGTACTGAATTCAGAATTAACTTTACCTTTAGTTTATATTAATTGCAAATTCGGTATACAACTACTTTTCACGATCACTTGTTTGTTTTTTTTTTCACCGAAAGATATTGTAGGGGATTCTATTGAAACACCTTTTTTTAATTCCACTATTCACATTTATTGAATCACGCACTAATAACTATTACAAAATACTGAATTACTGCTAATTTAATATGAACATAACTTGTCTCATTGACGACTAACTTTAAACTGAGTAAAATGTGTACAATTCTGAACTATTTTCCTTAGAAATTTCCTTAAGTAGTTTTCTACTAGGGTACAAGTAGCGGTTATGTTTGACATCAAACATTTGTTCTAAACCAGTCACATTAAAGGGGGTGGAGCCTAATGGTCAAGCGTAAGCTCGATTTCTCTCGACAAGTTTAAACCTGCGCCCGATTCCTTCGAGAAGCTTCACTTGGATCGTGGGAAAACCGGTCACGTGCCGATTCTTCGTGGAATATTACCAATGTTTACGTCTTTGCTTTAATTTTACTGCGCATAACAGATTTGGTTGTTTGTTAATAGCAGATTAGGTACTGTAGGTATATGCAGGTAGGTACTTATGTATTTAGGCTTAATTCTAGTTAGGTTTTGCCTTTAATCATGTACCTTTCAAGATAGTTTAAATTCTAATTGAGTGATTGGCTTAGACTTACATTCCTACTTGATCTGTAGGTATTCATGGACTTAAAAGTATGGGAAATCAAAACCAGCCCTACGCTTAGGTATGCAACAATAATTTACTTATATTTACCTAATACCAAATCTTTTTTATTTAAAATAATCAACCTTATTTTCTAATTTAGGACTTGACGTCGCCAACAGTCTCCCCCTTAGTGCGTTGCACTCCATCTTGTTGGGGCGACGTTGAAGGTACGATCAGGACTAGACGTGATGCTGGCCGCCGCAGGATACCCGCTGCTGTTCGCACGTCGACGATCCTGGTTCTTCCGTCTGGTCCGGGATGAGTGGCGATTATTTCACCGCGTGGCCACGAGTAGCGTGGCAGAGAGTGGGTAGGTACTCTCGCAACCACCTTGACCAGAAATGATCGGCCAGGCGTTGGGATGTCTTCCTGTTGGGAGAACCGTTGAGTTCTGTGTCGTCAAAGGGGCCAAAGAGGGTGGCTTCGTTTGGCCGCCCGATGGAAAAATGGTTCGGGGTCAAAGCTTCTTCTTCTTCTGAATCGGCGCTGATGATGTGCGGCAAGAGGCTTGAATCGCCTACGGTCTGATTTGATCCATTTTATTACTGTTCTGGAGTTGGTCCAGAAGTATCTTTGGGTCGCGGTCAAATCTCTATGAATCGATCTTGTGAAGCCCGTAAATAATGCTCCCCCTCGTTTCTTCGTACGTCTTCCGATGGCGACGAGCATGGGTTCAACGTCTACTCCTAGGCAGGTGAAAGGAGGATTGGTCTTCGTCAGACGTTCAGGTGGCAGGTCTTCTTTCTTTTGTAGGGCAGCTAATTCGTCTGGGAAGCTGTCTTCTGGCACTCTTCTTATTTTCTCGTCTTCGTCGCGAGTGTTGCGCAGACTCCAGGTGGAATGAAGACTGTCTTTATTTTCTTCGTTCTGGGGGTGGACAATAGCGGCATCAGGCAGATACCATGATCTTGAGGAGGCAGGTTCGTGTGTTACTTCCTCAGCGTATTCGCTGTTGATCAGGTTTGCGACTTGTTCTTCTGGTTTCTGTTCAAATTCTTTGTCCATTCCCGTTAGTAGTCGTGCTGCAGCTGTTCTGTTTTCTGGTAGACTTTCGGCGTCCGTCTTCCAGATCAGGTCTGCGCTGAATCTTCCATCCGACAATCTGGTCGTTGTTGAATGCAGCACGTCGAGGGCTCGTTGATCTATGTCGCTGGATGGTTCCCTGGCGGCGACTTCTAGAGCTTTGATGTCGCAGTGGTCTCTAGTCGTCTTCTTAAGATAATCATCTTTTCCTGTTGGTGTTGAAAGATGATTAACCATTCGCTCCGTATCGTTTCTCGTCTTGGTTCCGTGCAAGACCCATCCCAACTGGGTTCTGGAGGCTACTGGCTTACTTCGGTCACCAACTTTCACTTCCTGGGACACGATCAGATGCCAGTTGTCTTGTCCGATGAGTACCGTAGGACGAGCGTTCGGATATTTTAATTGTTCTGCTATTTGTTCTAGATGGGGGCAATCTTCTAAATCCTTATTGCTGACTTCTTGGGGGGATAGGTTCAAATTCTTGACAGTATATCCTGATATTTTCTCCATGTTTCGTTCGAATCTTCCCCGAATCTTGATGTCAAACTTCTTGGATTTCTGGCTCATTCGATGCCCACCTACGCCCTCAATTCTCAGTTCTTCTTCAGGACCCTCTACCCCAATCATATTCACAATATCTTCGTCTATAAGGGTTACTGTTGATCCTTCATCCATGAGGGCGTATACTTCTGCTTTGGCCTCTGGTCCCCATAGCTCCACTGGCACGATCTTCAGGTAGGCTCTCGCTATTGCTCGAGTTGCATTTATCGTTGATGCTATGGCTTGGGTCTCTTGTGGTGGTTCTGGCTTTGGCCAGTCTTCCGAATGTAACATCACATGATGACCTCTTTTGCATTTTCCACACGGTTTTGCTTTGCAACTGAACCTTCTGTGCCGTCCTAGCAGGCATTTGAAGCATATGAAGGCTCGCTTGGCCTGTTCCCATCTTTCTTTTACAGAAGCATCGACGAACTTCTTGCATTTGAACAGTGCGTGTTCCCCTGCGCACTCAGGACAGACTATCTTTTCTTGCTTCTTGGCGTCGTCCTTGCATGAACAAACTGTCGCCGCTTGTTGTTCGTCTTGCTCTCTATCTGAATCCTCGTCGTATGATGAATATTCTTCCTCATCGTGCCGTTTAACTCGAGCGGCGTTCACGCCCCGGGATCCTGAAGGTCTCATTCGGCTTCTCATTCCTTCCTTCTTCACTCTGGTTCCCGTGAACTCGTGCATCTCGAACTGGTCTACCATCTGATTGAAGAAGTTCATAAGGCCAATGAGGATCGGTTCATCATCTTCTTCTTTAGATGCTCTGTACTCGTACCACCTGAATCGTACTAGAATACACATCTTCTCTATTATACGATTCGATATATCACTCGAGTGTAGATAACTTTGTTTCTTCATTTGTTTCACAACGCTGACTGTATTGGCCACAGCTCCAGCATATCTCACCAACTCTCTTGCATCTTCTGACATGGGAGGCAGCTTCTCTATGTTTTCTATCTCGCTTCTTATTAGGTAAGTGGGTCTCCCGAATCGACGTTCCAATGCAGTCATTACTTCTTCCGGGTCCACTTGTGTATAGAGAATGGACTTCACCGCCTCTTTGGCTTTTCCTCTTACTGCTCTTCTCAGTCTTCCCATATTTTCGATTCCACTGAAGAGAGCCTGTGAGTCTTTGTACGTAGCTTTAAAAGCCATCCAGTCTCTTGCATCGCCGTCGAATTGATGTAGCTCACTGACATACTTCGGCGCGTGCTGCGTATTCGTTGCTGCTTTGCTGTCAGTGGCGGACTTGACTGCTTCCATTATCGCTTCTGCCAACTGACTGGTGGGGTTCGTTGCGGGTTGCGCTTCCTTCGCTTTTGAAACCCACCTTTCAGTGGCCTTTTCAGCAGCCGCCTTAGTTGCAGCATCCTCTTCGTTATCGCTCAAGTCTGTGTCTTCTGCGGTGACACGTGTTAATTCTAACTTTGTATTTGCCATCTTAGTCTTCAGCTTAATTTCTTCCAGCTGTAGTTTTTCCAACTCTAATCTGGCTTCTAGCTCTTTCTTCTTATTCGCAGCTTTATTCGAAGTAGATTTCGCCTTCTTCTTCTTCTCCACTAAGGTAACATTAGATTCCTCGACCATGGTTGTATCTTCGGTAGCCGCGCTAGTATCTGTCACCTCTTCGGAGGTAGTAGCTGACGTCTCCGTAGTCTCTTCTTCCGTGGTCGAGCGCGTGCTGTCTCCTTTACGGCTTCGCGTCATCATTCTTATTCACTTCACTTAATGTCAATATATTGTTCAATGACTCACCTGAGTTTATATGAAGTCCTTAGCGGAGACTGCTATGTTATAGAGACGTACACACACTTCGAACTTACAGTACATACACACGTATACACGTAACACTTATATACTTATTCTACACGTTCTTATTATACAGGGTTACGCCGGGCTTCGAGTGATATTCGAGCTTCGAGAGGACGCGGCGTTGTTCCTAGCCGACCTCCCAGCAATATTCTTCACTCAGCTAGTTGCGCTCCCACAAATAGGTATTTCTTGAATACCTAGCCTCGAGAATAAGCGATCTTCCTAGTCGCTTATTCCCAGCAATTTCCTTCAGCGGCACACGTAAAGCTTCAAGTGATACAGGGGCTTCGAGAGGGCGCGGCGTAGTTCGTAGCCGACCTCCCAGCAATATTCTTCACTCAGCGGGTCGTGCAGCCACCAATAGGTATTTTCTAGACGTCCTAGGTTCTTCAGCGGCACACGTAAAGCTTCAAGTGATACAGGGGCTTCGAGAGGACGCGGCGTCGTTCGTAGCCGACCTCCCAGCAATATTCTTCACTCAGCGGGTCGTGTAGCCACCAATAGGTATTTTCTAGACGTCCTAGGTTCTTCAGCGGCACACGTAAAGCTTCAAGTGATACAGGGGCTTCGAGAGGACGCGGCGTCGTTCGTAGCCGACCTCCCAGCAATATTCTTCACTCAGCGGGTCGTGTAGCCACCAATAGGTATTTTCTAGACGTCCTAGGTTCTTCAGCGGCACACGTAAAGCTTCAAGTGATACAGGGGCTTCGAGAGGACGCGGCGTCGTTCGTAGCCGACCTCCCAGCAATATTCTTCACTCAGCGGGTCGTGTAGCCACCAATCGATTTTCTAGACGTCCTAGATGTCCTAGCTTCGAGAATAGGCGATCTTCTTAGTCGTTTATTCCCAGCAATTTTCTTTAGCACACGTAGGACTCGTGGCGTGATTAGTGCGTGGCTCGTAGAACTGATCTTTCACCAATAGCTTTCTTGGTATTCGTGAGCTTCTCTTAAAACGCTGCTAATCTTCAAACAGCGATTTATCTTCACGTAACTTCAGACTCAGGCTTCAGTTCTTTTTATCCGGCTCGAAGGACCATTATTGTAGGGGATTCTATTGAAACACCTTTTTTTAATTCCACTATTCACATTTATTGAATCACGCACTAATAACTATTACAAAATACTGAATTACTGCTAATTTAATATGAACATAACTTGTCTCATTGACGACTAACTTTAAACTGAGTAAAATGTGTACAATTCTGAACTATTTTCCTTAGAAATTTCCTTAAGTAGTTTTCTACTAGGGTACAAGTAGCGGTTATGTTTGACATCAAACATTTGTTCTAAACCAGTCACATTAAAGGGGGTGGAGCCTAATGGTCAAGCGTAAGCTCGATTTCTCTCGACAAGTTTAAACCTGCGCCCGATTCCTTCGAGAAGCTTCACTTGGATCGTGGGAAAACCGGTCACGTGCCGATTCTTCGTGGAATATTACCAATGTTTACGTCTTTGCTTTAATTTTACTGCGCATAACAGATTTGGTTGTTTGTTAATAGCAGATTAGGTACTGTAGGTATATGCAGGTAGGTACTTATGTATTTAGGCTTAATTCTAGTTAGGTTTTGCCTTTAATCATGTACCTTTCAAGATAGTTTAAATTCTAATTGAGTGATTGGCTTAGACTTACATTCCTACTTGATCTGTAGGTATTCATGGACTTAAAAGTATGGGAAATCAAAACCAGCCCTACGCTTAGGTATGCAACAATAATTTACTTATATTTACCTAATACCAAATCTTTTTTATTTAAAATAATCAACCTTATTTTCTAATTTAGGACTTGACGTCGCCAACAGATATAGTATTGAATACGCATCATTTTTTATTTTATCTAGGTACACACACCACCTGAAAAACTTTCTCAGTGGATATTATTTATTAATCACACTACTATCAACGTTAAAATCTTAAATACATGCTCACAACCAAAACAAATAAATCAAAACAAACAATGGCTTCGGAATATACAGGTTGAAATTGAAAACATGCGACAAACCGTAATGGGAGATTGTACTCATCATTATGAACAACTTTTACTAAGGGACCAAAGATGCAATCGCAAAAAAAAACAGCTGTTCCCTACATTTTGACGAGTCATGCGAACATAAATGTAGGGAACAGATGTTTTTTTTTTCGCGATTGCATCTTTGGTCTCTTAGTAAAAGTTGTTCATAATGATGAGTACAATCTCCCATTTCGGTTTGTCGCATGTTTTCAATTTCAAACTGTATAAAATAATTCGACAAAATAAGTAATGGTTGTTTAAGTAGCGACAATTCAATGAAACAATTCTACTTTTTTAAAATAGTCGCTAACCAACTTTGCTCGGAAAACTTCGGTAAGTTTCGAAATTCGTCATGTCAAAAGCCAGTGATTACCTTGTACGGTTTTTTTTTTGGGTGAGAATTCATCAAATAACTTCTCCCGCTCTGGGTGGAGCAGGAGGGCCTGTCAGACATTTACTGAGTAAAACCCTCCCGTGTTAAAAATAGTTAAAAATAGCCCAGGAAAGTAAGTATTATGCAAAAAAATCCTAGTGAAGAATTCTTCCCGGGATCATCTTTACTGAGGCTGAATTTCATCAACAAAACCTTTTCCAAAAACATAATGTTTTTATTTTTCACGTTTTAGTTATAGTACCTACCCCACACCAATTCGAAATTTCATCATCCTTGGGGTCTTCTCAAAGTCAATCAAAACAAAACAATGCATTTTTTTTTTGTGTGGTAAATCATCAAATAACTTCTCCCGCTCCGGGTGGAGCAGGAGGGCGTGTCAAACTTTTACTGAGTAAAACCCTCCCGTGTTCCCTCTGTTGCCTGTGTGCCAGGGGCCGCGGTATCTCTTTCGAACAACCCGCACCCCTGGCAGGCATTGGCCCTTGCGGACCCCACCAGTTGGTGCTGACATCTCTTTGAGGCGCGCGTGGAACTTTATCGCCCCCGAAACGCCCTGCATACTAAATTTCATGAAAATCGTTGGAGCCGTTTCTGAGATTCTGATTATATACATTAACAAGAATTGCTCGTTTAAAGGTATTAGATAAGCTCTTATACAGCCTTTATACAGTCTGAAAATACAGCTTCTAGTATAAAAACGATCTTAAATACAGCTTGTATACAGCTTTCAATGCTAATTGGGACGGCACTGCTGCCTAGCATAGGCAGATGTAAAATACTGGTACCTATTCAGCTGCATCCGGTTAGACTGGAAGCTGACCCCAAGATAGTAGTTGGGAAAAGGCTAGGCAGATGATGATAATATTCATAGGTGGATACGCTAAGGTACCCCGCGAAATTCTAATTTTTCTCAGTTTTTTTAGGATCTCTGTCCGCAGCTCCGCGTTAGAAGTGTTAGGTACAGACGCCAGCACATAAAGCTACCCCAATCTGTCAAATTTATTTGATAGATTTTCATCTTTATAACATAAGCCTAAGGTTCATGTTCAATTGGGAAAATTTAACAGTTTTGAGTAGCTTGATGTGCTGAACTTCGTTTAAGGTGGAAGCGCCAGACTAGCCAATGAAATTCAATATTTCTTAGGTTTTTTGCAATTTACAGGTCAGTGTCACGTTCTATGTCGATAAAAATATGATTCGCGACCGTAATAAATATTAGAGTTATGGAAGTTTTGTATTGAAGGCAGTGATACCAATTTAGCCCATTCGGGGTTAGAATTAGCCCTTTTTCTTCTTGTTCAGCCCCGAAAATAATGATTTAGCCCCTAATAATATTGCCTGTCAAAACCATATAAACATAAATAACAAAACAGGATGAACTTTTGAGTCCCTAAATTCCATAACATAAATACGAACTGGCCATACCAAGTTAAACCAAACATACTAGACATAGGCACATAGGTAATCCGATAGGATCTCAAAAATGTATCCAATTAAAATTTATACTGAACAAGGCTGCGTGCAGTGAGGCCCAAGCCCAACCAACATGGTCGTCAGCGCAAAGTGAAACCCTTCGAGAGGAATTAGATGAAGACTGCTATTTAGATCGTAATTTTATGGTTGAGTTATAAAGACGAAAATCTATCAAAGAAATTTGACAGATTGGGGTAGCTTTATGTGGTGGCGTCTGTACCTAACACTTGTAACGCGGTCGTTTGTCTGATGTTGTGTCGCCCTTCCCCTTTTATGCTTATGTAAAATTATTTCTGCCCATTTATTGGGATCTCGGTCAAATTATTCACGTACCTACTTTCTTATTTTGTTTAATTTCTTCCATAATATAGATATTATATTATTGAATACATATTATATTATATTATTTAATCAATATTATATTATCATCACGTATCGCGATTTTTTTTTTAATGGTTTCAGGAGAGGTCTTTCGTCAATACCCCATATAGTCGGAGAGCCCGGCTTACGACTTTTGTCCTTACAGCACAATCTAATTAACAGTTTGTCGGGATTATCTTCATTAGACTTAGGTAAACTTGTGTTTCTGGATGTATATGACAACCAAATTGACAAAATAACTTCCTTGGAAAGGCTGTTTGGCTTGCGAGTGCTTTTAATGGGAAAAAACAGGTAACCAACAATCAATATGACTTAAATAATATTGTAAAGTTTAATAACTATAGACTTTCATTCGTATATTAAAATATTACAGGATAAAAAGGATCGAAGGTCTCACCAACTTAATCAAGTTAGAAGTTTTAGATTTACATGGAAATAGGATAGGAAAAGTTTGCGGTTTATCTAACTTAAGTGAACTGAAAGTGCTCAATTTAGCTGGTAATCAGATCAAATGTGTCGGACAAACGGATCTTCAGGGTCTTGTATCTCTAAGAGAGCTGAATTTGAAACGGAACCGTTTGAGAAAGCTGCTTGGATTTCAAAACACGCCAAAATTACAAAAACTGTATCTTGGTAATAACGATTTGCAAAGGTATATCTAACAGTGTACACACGGCTACACATCAAGCTATACATTTCCAGTATAAGCTGATCTCGCATTGTATAGGATTTCCGTACAGTGCGAGATCAGCATAGTAAACTGGAAATGTATAGCTTGATGTGTAGCCGTGCGTACATTTCGAATCCACTATTTAACGTCATAATGGTTTGCAGTAGGTATATTTATTTCAAATTTACAGTGTAGAGGATATGTCGTCTCTTGCTGAAGCGGAATCTTTGGTTGATGTGTCGCTAGACGGAAATCCTGTGGCTTTGGGTGGGGATTGCGTACCGTTTCTTGTCTCATATCTGCCTAATTTACTTACGTTGAGCAACATGCATGTTACTGAACAGGTAAGAAAATAGACAAACATTATTACAAGTAGAAGAAAAAAACAGGCCAGCATCTTCGTTTTAATTCTAAAATCTAAACAAACAAAAACAAATGTCATGTGAATTTAATGGTGCGCTTTAAATTACTATTCATCAGTGACACATTATAAAAAACCAATTTTACGTTTGTTACAGGTGCGTAAGGCTGCGATGGCTTGGCGAAATAACAAAGAAGCAGCACACGCAGCTTACTGTGCATTAGGTGGAGCGGCGCAGCAAGAAGCTAGACGTGATCAAATTATTAACAATGCTCGTACTAACTGGGAATTGCTCAGGTTTTAATTTCATTTTTGTATAACATAATACCTTATAAAATTATAAATTCCAAAACCAAGTGTGAGCCTTTATATCCTGTTTTTAGATCGGAAAATAAGTGCTTTGTCCCTGCAACTAGTCTAACTAAAAATGTAGACACTGACAAAGAATTCTCCATAGAAGCGACAACATTGCTAACACAAAGTGGTAAAACTCAAACATTAGAAGCGGCTGCACTTCCGGATGTCGTAGTGTCTATACAACAAGCCGAAATCGAAGACTCCGATTGTAAAATTAATAGCGATACAAATATTGCAAATGTAAAAACGAGCACCGACCATGACCATGTGCCAAAAGCGTCACCAATGAAAAAATTACAAAGAAGTTCAACAGCCAGAAAACTTTCGGAAAGAAGAGTTAACTTTTCTGACAGAAGTGCCTCCCAAGACACAGACGCATCTCATTCCACATCCACTAGTAGTGATTTGAGACTACCACCTATATTATTACCGATAATTTCTTCTTTGGAAAACGTTAAACTGGCAGATAGCTCAGAACCGATACTAAAACGCTGGGAAAGTATTTCAAGTGTCGAACCAGTAGTTGATTCTTCATTCAGCTCACTGCCTTCTTCCAGTAGTGACAGTGAAGAAGAAACAAAGAAAAGACCTGTTCGACGCATGCCAACAGCTTTCAGGCGTCGAGAAAACTTTAGTACAATTCGATCGAAGTCTGTCTGTGATCCAGAAAGTCGCAGATCTAAATCCAAGAATTCAGATATAAGCGAAAACGCGAGCAATATATCAAGTAGTACAAATGTGGGTTCTGTTGCCAATTCCTCGACTTCAGGAAGTGATCATAACAGTAAGGTTCTGAGACGAGAAGGCTCCTTAAATAACAGAACGAGTAGAAATATAAGGAGTGCAACAATATCGCGGAGAAATGAAAGGGCATCTTCAGCAAATAGAGCATCTACAGCTAGAACAAAGTCGGTGAAAAATTTGAATTTAGCCAACTTCAAATCTTCGGAGCCTGTGCCGAAGACATTACCTGCATCCAAGGACAGAGAACAAGGTAGTTTGTTTTTTAACAACATCAAATATCTTACTATAGTTTGACCACATAAAAACCTTTTTCTACAGGAGTTGATTATCTAGTGGAAGTCTGTGACGGAGTGGTGAGCGCATGGGGAGCTGGTGCCGTGCGGCGTCTCGCTCGTGATTGGGACTGGGAGCGTGCGCGCACAGTCACTCGTGCTGCTTACCATTACATACATTATAATGCAGTCGCACAATCACTGCCTGAGCTAAAGTCCAAGTAAGTAAAAACTATTCATAATATTTATTTTGCGAAAAATTCTAACTAATCATTTTGTTTATCAGGTTTCCAAATGTCAGCCACATATCAGTTCGTGCGACGGGTCTACAATGGCTTGGCCAATTGCATGCTCTAGCTGAATTGCGAGGTGTGACCGGTCTAACAGTATTGCCAGAAGGTAACCCCATTTATGCGAAAATCTGGAGAGAATATGCTGTCTACAGACTCGCTCATTGGGGATTAAAAGAGATCAATGATGAGCCGGTAAGTAACTTTATATGCGAAGTAAATACTGGAGTATTGGGTTAAGAGAGAGTTAAGAAATTATGTATCCTACAGGTGACGGATGAAGAAATTAAGTTGGCAAATAGAACTTATGGCGGACTGAGTGATATTGTACTTCGAGCTATACCGGACGCTCCATTACAACCTCTTTTGTCGAGACTAGGAAGAAGTGGTAATAGTGCCGCTAGTGCTAAAGCCTGGTTAAGAGCTGCTGATCCAGCTTTGAGGGACGTCATTGCAAAAGAAGCCTTACAATATAAAAAAGGAAACGTGTCGCAGGTAAATTCACCAGATCAATAATAATTAATTACTCGTACATATGTGCCATGCATACCTACCTATCAAAACCAATTTGCCTAGCCCTTTCCCTACTATGTGGGGTCGGTTTCCAGCCTAAGCGGGTGCAGCTGAATACCAGTATTTTACAGGACTGCCTATCTGACCTCCACAACCCAGATAGTACCAGGCTTTGGGCATCTGACTACCCGTTACGACTGCCAAAGATCCATGAACGATAGCCGGAACCAACGGTTTAAAGTGCTTTCTGAGGCGCAGAGGGGTCTCAATATGGTAATGGATCCTATCCTATCTACGAACCGACCTTGGCAAGCGTAACTTAACCATCGATCGACGAAGCAGTAATGCTCGTGAAGAGGGAGGCGGCGCACGTGAGGGTGAGGCAGTTTATGCGCCCTCTCGGCCCTAGTCGCCGCAGGAGTCGCTCTGGGCGTCGGGCGAGCGAGTAATGGGTAGCTCGCTGTCCGGTTAGGACCAAGCCCGGGTCGACAGCGCGTTGTGTTCCACGCGCGCCTCAGAGAGATGTCAGCACCAACTGGTGGGATCCGCAAAAGCCGATGCCCGCCAGGGGTGCGGGTTGTTCGAAAGAGATACCGTGGCCCCTGGCACACAGGTAACTGAGGGAACACGAGTGGGTTTTAGTCAGCAAAAGTCTGACACGCCCTCCTGCTCCACCCAGACCGGGAGAAATTATTTTATGATTTGCCACCTTAAAAAAAAATCGAACGACCCGTGCAGCTATTTATTTAACAACGAGACTCTCCTCCGATCCTGGATACCTACATGTATTTCAAATACATAGGTAACATAACATTCATTATGTTTTTGTAATTGAATGCCGTTGTTAGTCCGATTATCACCAATAAAATTTTAATTTATTTCACAGGAGGACATGAGCTGGCGTGTTCGTGGCCGCGGTCAACTTTCTCACGCAATTGATTTAGCTTGTGGGGCTGCGCAAAGACTTAGAGCTCTCGAAGTACAATGGCCGACAATATTAGTCGAAATGATTGAAGATATTCTGAGGGACTTTGCAGACATGGAAACACATGTGAAGGAACAAATGAAAATGCTTATGGACACAATGTGAAGTAGTATAGAAATAATAGCTTTATTCAGACTAGAATTAGTGTCAAATATCGCGCCGCCAAAATCTAGATTTAGTATGACCACAGAACTGTTTCTCTTCTGTGAGTATAACAATTAATTACAGCATCAACAAAAATAAGTGTCATGGGCTATATAGTCGATTAATTTAATTTATTTTAATACCACGAAAATTATTTATTTTTATTTTGTAAACAAAACATCTATCGAAATGTTATTTTTATAAGCTTTCCTTAATAATATATTATAGTGTAGAAAACAATAAAACCCAGTAACTTTGTCGACTGAACAGTATTGTAATTTGCTCAATCTAGGTACCTAGGAAATCAAACTGATCAATTAATAGCATGTTTAATGTTTTGTAGTACCTCAGATGTTAGAGCCATTTGTAGTGGACTAGTTTATCGTGTTTTAAATAATAAGTTATGTAGGTATAGAAAAACAATAGTACTAGGTGATGGAACTGCCCTGTGTGTGCCTCCTTAATTTTAATAATAAACAATTTATAAATATTTTTTGTATTTTTTTTTATTTAAATTAACATCTAAAAAAACTGGAACTCGTGGGGATTTTGCCTAGAAGTGAGGTGAAGCAGGCTAACAGTAACATCTACTTGGATCTTGTTGGCCATACGATACCTAACACAAGGTAGCTCCGTCGAAAATATTATGAACGCATTCGTTCTTCCTCCAGCGCCTCTCCTATAACCAGGTGCGGTTCCAGGCTGGCGAGAGCCTGTATGATTTATCTATTTAACAATTTCAGGAACTATAACTGTAGTTTAGACATGGTGACTAGAGATCGAGGCACCAAAACCAAAATCAGTATAATCAACCGAAGGTAGGAGCGCGTGCACTCGTTGCCTCGCTCGGAAAAAGAGTATTTTATCTATGGAATGAGCTCACCTGCCAGCATAGTCATGATGTAACGTGTAGGTACTGAAGTTTGGAAATAAATTACAGATCGTGGCAGGTAAGTTGACATAAAGTCCGACATTTTGGTTCAACTTACGTGCCGCCTCAGATTATAGAATAAAGGTAGATAGACCGCGCGGAAATTTATGGTGAGGCACCTTTGTAGACATGTGTGCGTGATAGCTTGCCACCTTGCCAGTATACTATTGTAGTCTTTGGTGATAGCACTGTAAAAACTTTTTAACAAAAAAAATAATCCCCCGAAAAAACTGAAAAGCAAAAAATAATAAACCTTTTTTTGTATAACCTTGATAACTAAGTTCTTAAACTAATGCAAGTAAGTATGCCTGAGTATATATTTTTGTAATTATTTTGAGTTTTCAATTAACCTTAATAACTAGTTCTTATACGAATGTAAGTATACCTAAGTAATTTTTAGTCAGCGCCAAACAAGCAAATTAATTAATTACTTACGTAAAGCGTGATACGCAACGGCCGGCGCGGCGGGACAAGCCCCTTCTCCGGAAAATGCCAAGTGTTCACGAAGTTAACGTCAGCAACATCAACCCGAACGGGCACTTTCAGTATATTCTAATGTACTCTGTGCACACGTCGTTACGACTGGTCGTGCGGAAAACGCATTTTTTGGAATATTAATGTTTATCGCTGGAGATTTCACGTTGCATTAATTTTATTTGGTTATTTCTTTAAATTTAAGGTAATTTAGTGAACTTTGTTCATTGATTGGATTGGGCCTTCACGACTTGTGTAAATGATCAGCTTATACTGGAAATGTATAACTTGATGTGTAGCCATGTGTACACACGGTTACGCATCAATCACGCATCAATTTCCAGTATAAGCTGATCTCGCATTGCATCGGAATTCCGTACGGTACGAGATCAGCGTAAACTGGAAAGGTATAGCTTGATGTGTAGCCCTGTGTAAATTAGGTTTGAAGTGGTCTAAAACCCAAACTTTACATGCTACTTAATAGGTACTGTGAAACGAGTCTGCTTTTCTGCATAAGTTGACAAAGTAAGTTCGCCTATTTCTATAAGATGAATGGTCAAAATAATCTGAACTATCCGAAATGGTGCAAAGGAAAAAGAAAAGGTAAGACTTTGTAGTGGCACAGCACAGGCTGAAAATAAATGCCAATTGTCCATTATTGCTTAAAAACGAGGCATTTCAGCACTTTATTTTGAACGTTACAAAATGACTACCAACCAATCAAACGAAAACGAACGAAAACAATACGCTGACTGCTGACTGACAAAACTGACAAACACTTGACAGTTGACACTTAAAAAACTTGTCAAAAGGAAATAAAGCCTAAATATTTGTAATTATCATTATTTCTCATAAATTATTCACTTTAAAATGAAGCAGTGATTGTAACGCAATACGAAATGGATGACACTGAGAGCACAACAACATCTGCTGATGAGAACACCGGTAACTTGTGCGACAACCCGACAAGAGACACTTTAGCAGAGGGCTTGCTCGGGCTTCTGAAACCCACTGTGGACCAATTAGACGACAGGGTTAGAGCTACGAGGTAACTAATGATAGTAAATAACTAACAACATTGGGGCCGCCTTTGTTGATACATATTTACCTTTATTGAGTTTGTTTCAATTTTCAATCTTAGTCATTCATGAGATTTGTCGACAAACTGGATTATAACCTCTTCTTCTTCTCTTCGTTACCACACTTTTATTTGTCTAAAAATAAGATAATAAATTATAAAGTGACTTCTCATTGTTTCTCAAACATAATTTTCCTGAACATAGATGTTGGCTACAACCTAACAACAATCTTACAACTAAAAACTAGGTCACACAAGTATCTTAAGAGTTGATGACCCCTTCCCTACTGAAACATCTTGTATCTGCCTACACCTACAACAACATCTTCATATAATTCCATCAATACACAAGCCGTTCAACCTGTAACTTGTAAATTTCCAGGATATCCCAGTTAGAACTGAAACAGCAGATAGAATCATTGAATGAAGAGCTGCAGAATGTACGAGAGGCTTTGAACAATCACCCTGACTTGGACCCCTATGTGAAGAAGCTGATATCTTGCAAACACAAGGTCACCGTAGTTCTGAATGTGCTACAAGCATCACAGGTTGGTTGTAACATTTTTTTAATATATTTAAAATAATTGCATAGTTTTTCCTGTTGATAAAATATAGAGCTCTGTTATCCTATTCGAATTAATATTGTTGTACTGACCACACACTTAAACATTGTATTGAAAATATACTAAGAAGCAGCATTATACGGGCATAAATTATACGGGCATAAATTTGGATTTCAGGACAGACTCAATGAAATAAGGCGGATGGTAAACAAAGAGAAGACTGTACGCACAGCTGTACTCCCTGAACCAACTCTGCAAGAGCCTGAACAAAGCACCAGTGGAGTGGTCACAGATAGAGGAAGTATCAACTGACACCATGGAGACTCCATACCAGAACCACATTAACAAAGCTGACTACGACCATGTGTATGAACCTGCTGAGGACAGCTTCCTACTCATAGATGCCTTAGAAAAAGACCTAGAATATCTAAAAAACAAAAACCCCACATTCTGTTTAGAAGTCGGTTCTGGCAGTGGTGTAGTTGTAACAGCTTTTGGTATGGCATTCCCACAATCTTTCTGTATGAGCACCGACATAAATTTTAAAGCTTGTGTGATGTCTACACAAACTGCTGCTCATAATAAAGTTAATTTAGATTCGTGCAATATGGACTTGGCTAGTTCCTTCACTGATAATATTTTTGATGTTATCATCTTCAATCCGCCTTATGTGGTGACCAATAGTGAGGAGTGCGGTGGAAGTGACATTACGGCTAGTTGGGCTGGTGGGGCTAAAGGCCGAGAGACTACCGACAGGCTACTCGACATGATACCAAAGAAACTAGCCAATAATGGAGTCTTCTATCTTCTGCTCATTGAAGAAAACATTCCTGATGAAGTTGTTCAAATTATGTCTAGTTATGGATACAAATCCGAAACTGTCATAAGGAGGAAAGTTAGAAATGAGCAACAATTAGTTTTAAAGTTTTTTTTAAATAGAGTAGATATTCTTAATTTGCAATATTGATAAGAAAGATTTTTTTTTTTGCTTCCCTGTTATTATTTACAGCTAGAGGTCAAATTAAACAATCTTTTAATAATGCAGTCACTTTGTTGTATATTAATAAGTATGAAAATAATTTATAATATGTAAGAATAAAATTTTGTATGAAAAACAATAGTCTTTATTTTCAAGCAAGGTTCTTTTTGACAGCTTCCCCAAACGCTTTAGCTCCTACATCGTTTTCTGTGGCTCCTGGCAGCGAGCAGCATATATTTAACCATCTTTCAATGTTTGGGAAGCTTGAGATATCCCAGCCAACAGCCTGAAAAACAATACTATAATTATTTTAGTTACTATTTAAAATTTATTTGCATGCCCTAAACAAAATATGGACTGTGTAAACCACCAACTTTTACAACTGGTAACACCTATATTTTCTGCAAATAAATGATTCTTCCAAATACAATAAATATGTTTTCTCAACAACATAATAATGGTGTTTTATTCTTTATGATCTTTTGTTAGGTAGATATGCTATTGAAAATAAATAAAATATGAATAGTTTACCTCTAATTAATTAGAAACTTGTCAAAATAGACAATGTTACAAACATGTGGGTGGATTTCTCTGCTCTTTGGTAGGAGAAATGGGGCATGTTAGAATGATAAAATGAAAAGTGCTTGCAACCAGAGGCTTCTGAGTATGACCTGTCTACACTGTCATTGAACTATTAGGATCCATGCTAAATTGCAGCCCTTTTTGGCCTTGGTTACCACACAGCACACAGATTGTGATTGCCAAGAAAAAGACAAGACACTGGCTAACCCGGCTCCTATAAAAATGTAGTTTATAATAATTATTATAACATTATTCTTACCATAATGCTGCTCAGAGACGCATAAATAGATGTGTCTGCAATAGTAGGATGATCACCAGCAACCCATTTGCTGTCATTGAGGAACTGGTTCAGAAAGCCAAGAGTGGTGTTCAGGTCATCTTTTAGTGGCTTCTTTATTTCTTTCTCTCCAAGGAATAATATTGGAAACTGGAAAATTAAAATGGTGGACCTGTTTTTGAAATGAATGGGCACATTCACAATCAATAGTTGGGGTGGACTTCCAGTCTAACCGGATGCAGCTGAATAACAGTATTTTATAAGGAGCAACTGCCTATGTCACCTCCACAATCCAGGTACTGGGTAACATAATACCCCTTAGTAAGATTAGTTGTCAGAATTATTGTTTATCACATTCACATCCTAATCTATCTAAGTAGCACACTATAAAATGAACAAGATTTAATACTTTGTATGTTGAAAGTTTTGAGCAATAGTGGCACAGTAGTAACGGCCGCGACATACCAATTGTGAGTCGTAGGTTCGAACTCAGACAGGTGTTTTACTTATTGTAATTTATTGCATCACCTCAGCTTTCAAAACGGTGAAGGAAAACATAGTGAGTAAACTGGCATGTCCTAGAACCAAAATTTGAAAACATGTGAGTTCTAACCCGCACAGGGCTCGCGTGGTCGATTACGGCCCACTCCCTCTCACCGAGAGGAGGCCTGTGTCCCAGCAGTGGGAACATAATTGGCCGATTGTGATGATGATGTCGAAAGTTTAAAAGCATATCATATGGATACCGAAATCAATAATAACTTACACAGATAGCCCTGATCTTCACATACAAAGAAGAACTATCGAAGTACAATCTCTGATTGACCAAAGCGCGCTGTTTCAAATCTTTTGGATAATACTGATCATCCTTTCCATACTTGTCGGCCAAGTAACACGCAATAGCTCGGCTCTCCCATATTATGAAACCATCATCGTCCAATGTGGGTAGGCAGTGTTGAGGATTTATTTTCAAAAAACTTTCTTTCATTTGTTCCTTTCGGAATAAATTTACAATTTCGACATCTATCGGCACTTCTACTGCTCTAGCTGCAAGTAAAGCTCCGCGCGAAGGGCCACTGATAGGAAAATGATAAAGTTTCACAGACATTTTAATAAAATGAGAGAAAATGCAAAATTTAAAATACAAAAGTTTGAAAGTTTGTTGACTTCAAGACTTCAAGTCAAGCTAACTACTTCAAGGCGACAGTCAAGAAAAAACAAGGTCAGTGAACTGCAATAGGTACTGAACGAAACCAGTTCATCCTTAAAAATAAGTAAAGTACCTTATACACTTTTACCGGGGTACTAGGTACTTATTTTTGCCTCAGCTTAATTATTCGATCGTCGTCCAAAAGATGATAAACAAGAAAAGTTTTTATCCAGTGCGCAAACTGTAACCATGAATTGGAATGAAACCGCTGTTTTTTTTTTTGGTTATCCAAGGCAAAATTTCTGCGCTGGGGGATCTAGGATGATATGCTGAATTCATGGTTAAAGTTTGCGCACTGAATAAAACTTTTCCTATATATACGTTAACCTGACTTCAAATATTTTAAAGACTTTTACGAAACCCGTAAATCTCATTTCCTATAAAAATATAAACATGTCGAATTGGTAATCTCCTTCTTTTTGAAGTCGGTTAAAAACCGTAATTTGCAATACGATATCTAATATTTTCTATGCGTATACATGGCTACACGTTTCTAGTTTACGCTGATCTCCCACTGTATGGAAATCCTATAAAATGTGAGAACAGCTTAAACTGGAAAATTATAGCTTGATGTGTAGCCGTGTGTGTGTACTTTTAACCAACTTCAAAAAAAGAAGAGCTTCTCAATTCGGATGTTTCGGTTGTATTTTTTTTTGTACCATTAGTCCCACTCTATCTTTGAAAAGAAACTGTCAGAACTCAGAAGAGTTCCTGTCATGTCATAAATGTCAATGTCATTGTCAAATGTCAAACCATAGCTCAACAACCTCCAGTCCTCTGTCCTGTCATGTCAAATTGCCAATGTTTTGCCATTTTATTACGAATTTGTGCGTGTTTCTAAAACATAAATTAGATTTATAAATTAAAGATGACTGCAAATATTTGTAGAGTCTGTTTAAATCAAGAATTACTAGTAAATATATTTAAAAAGTCAGGATTTCTTACGATACCTACGAAATTAATGTCTATTGCAAAAGTACACGTGAGTATGATAATATTATTGTTTTTTATTCGAATATAAAATGAAAGATGTATGGTGTTATGTGCTGGGACACTAGGTGCTAAATATACCAATTATATCAGAAAACAGCACTGCACAAGGCATATTGGGGTAGCTATATATTTCAGGATAACTAATCAAAGTATAAGCAGGTGGGAGTGGGCAGTGGCCATACACTCTGGCTTGCATTAAATAAATCCCACATTTTCGCTTTATCGCGACATAAACGAATTTTGCAAATCAAAGGCTTAAAAATTAATATGTTTTTATATTTTAGATAGCACCAGAAGATGGCCTGCCAGACGCAATTTGTTCAAAATGTGTTAAAAAACTAGACGACTGTGTGGAATTTATTAAGCTATGTGAAACGTCTGATGTAAAACTTAGGGCCTTATTAGAAAATAACTGTATGGAGAACAAATTGATGATCGACAATAGCATAGAAAATGATGACTTCTTATCAGACAATGACACTTCATTATCACCTAAAAGTGAGGCAGAACAAGTGTTGTTTATTGATGAAAGTATAGATCACAGTATCATGGACCATACAACTTTAACACATAATTTTTTGGAAAATGAAACAATTATGGACACAAAAAAAGAAATTAATTCAAAATTAATAAATAAAAAGACTCGTAAACAACAATGCTTCACTTGTGGCAAAGTTATGTCATCAAGGCAAGTAACTAAAAATAAGTCAACTGTATATAAATTAATTATAACTGTATATGAATTACCGAATCAAAAACAAAATGAACTTTTTGTTGGTTAGTTTGTTAGTTTTTATACAACTACTGGAAGAGTTTTCATGAAAGGCAGAATAACTTGTTATCTAATTTGCCTCAGACTGAAACTCTGAGTCTCAACTAGTTAACAAGTTGTATGAGCGAGGGTATCTATGTCTATGTTACAGGGTTTAATTTCTGCACTTAGTCCTTCAAGTGGACCATTGTGCGTGTAATGAGTGAGGGTAACAGCCACACGATTTCACTATTACATGTGGCAAAATAAAGATTGATATATAAATAGTATTTCAGAGGATGATCATTTAAACTTATCAATTTAATTTGTAATGTAATGTAATGTAATGCACCGATCCCAGCGTGGTTTGACCAGACTCGATTAATCGAATGAACCCCAAGATTCGCACTAGCCCCTGTAGCCTCATGCTTCATGGTGTTACAGAGGCCATTGCATATCAAGAAGTAGACCGGGGGGCGCGGTAATGGTCAGGTAGACAGGCCCTTAGGATAGGAAAGGATTGCGAGCCTACCGGATATGCATCCTTGAGTAAGCATTGGACTAGTGGAGAGACGGGTGGTATTTTTTATAGGAGGGCATCTTTTCACGACGTCGCCGGCATGTTGATTCAGGTCGAGCTTCTTGTGCAGGTTTAACTGTTTTCTTAGCTCTTTTCTATGCAGTTGCTTCACTATGTTCTGTGTTGTTGTTTTCATATTCGTCTTCTGAATTCTCACTGCTATCAGCTTCTGTTTTTTTGTAGATATCGTTAGCCGCTTTCTTGATCTTGTTTCTGTTTCCAGCCATGTCCTTCCAATACGTGATTCCCATGTTGAAGTATTTCATGTCCTGTTTTAGGTTGTCGTTCCATGTGTAAATAGGTCGTCCGACCTCCTTAGATTTAGCCTTATACTGCATTGCTGCATGCAATAGGTGTGGTTTATCCCGTCTGAAGACGTGTGCCAAGTAGCACATCCTGTGGTTCTTGATGCGTTTTGTTACGGTTTTCCGTCTAAGATTTGGTGCATCTTCTTAGTTCTTGGTTTATTCCTGGCATGGTTAATCAAGTCTCTCATGATAAGTCGTTCATATTTTCGGAGTCTTGATCTGTTCGCCTTGGTGAGGGTCGATAGTTTTAAGCCTTATATCATACAAGGTACGATAACCATTCGGTACATAAGTCTAGCTAACTTCCAGTCCATCTTTGAGTTTAGTATGAATGGTAGTAATGATTTGGCGTTTCTCGTGGCCTGTTGGCATCATTTTCTAATTTTGCTTTTCCTGCTTAATGCGGATGTTATGTATGCGCCTAGGTATTTGATTACGTCCACTGTTGGTATACTTACTCCGTTGAGGGTCACGTTGGTCGTTTGCTGTGATGTTATGGGGTCCCTAATTAGAATTTTTGTTTCGTTTATTTGGAGGCCTACGCTATTTAGTAAGGCTTTAATGTAGTATAAGATACGCTCTAGACCTTCTAGATTATCTGTATTATGGATAAGGTCGTCCGCAAATGATAATACCATGGAAAGTGAAATTTCGCGGTCCTGATCTAGTTTGATTAAATGATAGTATCTTCTAGTGTTCTAAGGACTTCGTCAATGACCAATGTAAAAAGGCGAGGGGACAGGGGGCACCCTTGCTTAACTCCTTTTCCTTTGACAATCCAACTGCTTTGCTGACCACACCATTTGATGCATGTTCTTTCATTCCAGCATGCCCTGATTATCCTGTTGGTCATCGATTTGTTGGTTCGTTCCAGTAATATATCTCTTAATGCGTTGAAGTCAACGTTGTCAAGGTTTTTTCTATGTGGAGGGCGAGTACGTAAATTCGTTTACCTGCACGCCATCCTTCGTCTAGAACCCTTTTGAGCGTAAAATTGTGGTCATCTGTTGATCTATTGTTTAAGAACGCTGGTTGGTAATTTCCCAGCTCCGTTATTGTATCGTTTACTTTTTTTTTTTGTAAGTATGAGGCGTAAATTCTGTAACCCGTGTTACAAATGGTTTATATGCGGCGGAAATCGTCCGCGTCTTTAGGATTATTTTTTTTGGGATTGGGACTTGTACGGTCTCAAGCCACATGTCGGGTAAAGTGTTCTGTGTCCAGGCGTTATTCATGTGTTTAGTAACAGCTTCCTATAGTATTTGGGGCATCGCTTTGTACAGTTCGATTACCATTTGGTCTGTTCCAGGGGCTGTCCCGTTTCGCATTTTATTGATGATTCCTGTTATTCGTCCACCGTTGGTCCTTCGCAGTGTGGTTCGATTATCGGTTTTGTTATATTAACCGTTGGTATCAGAAAGCCCTCGGATTTTTTTAGTTTTCTTCCCATTTCGCCGGTCGCGTGCCATTTGTAGCGTGTGGAGCTGTATGCTCCTGAATTCATCCGTTTCCTGTAGGCTGGTTATATGAATGCCTCTGCGTGAAAGTTCAGCGTCTATTCGATTTTTTCCGGGTTTTGAGGCGTCGCGGACGTTCCAGGTTGCAATGCACAAGTCTGGGCAGGTGTACTTAATTACGATAGAGGTCCGGTGTCTTAGTATTGTGTATCCGGTGTCGTCCGCAATTACGTCAGATAACGGTGTAAATAGTGTTGCCTGTCGTTGTTCACACGGCGATAACGGGTTTACCTGTTGGGGGCTGTTCGTTTGAGGCTGGGGTTTCGTGGGTTTTTCCTGTTCTTGGCGTGTGTTGCACCGGTTACTTCTTGGTTTGATATGATGTGGTGTTTTAATGTTGGTATTTGCATTAGGAGTTTCGGGTTGTTGCTGTATTGTTTTTCATTATTCCGGACCCAGCTATCATAGTGGATCACCACATACGAGTACACATCCTCTATCAGAATCATCTGATAGAGGATGTGTACTCGTATGTTGCCGGGTACTGGATCGCCCGTGGGTAATACACCTGTGTATTTCCGTTGATTATGTGTACATGCACGTTTACGAGGTAGAATTCAGACGCGGCGATAATTATATCTTCGCCACTCCAGAATGTTTCGTTAAATTGCGCGGTTATATAATTTGTTATCCTTTGTTCCTGGGAGAGAATAGTGTTGGGGAGAAATTCCTGTATATTATTTAGAAGTGTTGTTGATGTTCCAAAACATAGGTGGCTAGGTCTTGACGGACATTTCTGTGATCAAATGTTAAGCCCATTAAAATGTTTATTTGGTGGGCTAGTGCCCTAAACAAACAATTTCCATCTTTTAAAATGGGCACAATTGTATCCATTGTAAGCGCTTTTGTTTGTAGGGGTAGTCAGAAACACATGTATGTAGGGGCTGAAACTTGCTAACCTTAAAGTTTGTTTTATGGGCTGACCTTTTTTTTTGTTAGTTTTAATTCTTTGTTTATCTGTAAAGCAAAAACGTGCAAAGCCAACGGAATAGTTCGGGGTACCTATTTAGGCCATCTGTTTCCGATTGAATATTTTTTGACCGTGGCCCCTTGCAATCCACTGTGGAATTCATTACACTGTTACAATAGTAAGATCCTTAAGTACGGTGTCTTGGACGGTACCGTATTTTGTGCTAGAATATTGGCGTGTATCAAGTTCTTTCCTCTATTACAGTGGGTGTAAGCACACTGGTCCACAAAGGAGGTGATTTGATTTTCAGAGATCACGCGCGGCGAATAAAGGCCCGCCGCATGCAGTACCTATAGCAAACGAATCCCTGTAATAATAGGAGCGATCTCACCAAGTCTGCCTCTGGGGTCCGTCGTCCTCCAGCAGCCCGTCTCCACTGCAGGCTGAAGCGCACTTCAATATCACTTTTGCTTACTTGTTTGTGGTTAAAGTGTAATCAAAACTATACAAGGCCTCTAATTGAGTCAAAGAGAATTGGATCTTATTCCAAGGGGATGAGACTCAATTTTAACTGCATAAGTTAATGCAAATGTCCACACGATTTTCTATAACACTGTTGGCTTTAACATAATTTTTTATTCATTGTATTATGCTTATAGCTTAATGCTCTAATCGGGGTATTTGAGGTCTTGCGTTAGTTATGTTACACTTTCACCAATTTTACAAAATACACTGTGGCAAAACACAAAACACACGCGGTTTGATTTCAAATTCGAGGCCCCAGTCAACATCTGGTGCGAGGCTGCGAGCTCAAAGAAGGCGACCGCTCGCTTCAACGGCTCAACTCCGAATCTTAAACTTATCAATTTAATTTAATAATTAATTTAACAAGTCATTGATTTCAGGTTCTAACAAAAACAACTTTAACCCCTTCTCTAGTATAACATTTCGCATTTGCTGTTTCAGATTTCGCCTTAAGACGCACATGCGGACTCACACAGGAGAGCGGCCATTTTCCTGTCCACATTGTAGTAAAAACTTCTCATTAGCACAGAATCTGAAAGTGCATTTGAGAATACATACAGTAAGTAGCATTTGCCACATTGGTATTCAGTGGAAGGACTAGTTTGGGGGAAATATTTGTCCTAATCTAATAAATCTTTAGCCAAACTAAGGCTAATACTGGGCGGGATGCGAATGCGAGACGAAATACGTTACCGGCGATTGTTTAAAAAAACTTAAATGGAGGTGTCCAATTTGGCGCAGAATAGTCGCGTGATTTTCCTAATCTTTAAAACAATCGACACACGCAGTCACGTTCTGCATCCTGGGATTCCGCTCACTGTGGCTGCAGTTTTTGTAACACACTTATAATGGTCCCCTCTAATTAGGCGTAGAGTAAAATGATAAATATATGAAAGTTCAAGACCATATTTACCACTTTTTGAAATAAATTAATTGAAACATTATAATTTTCAGGGAGAGAAACCCCTACAATGTCCAATATGTGGAGATGCATTTGCTCAGTCAGCAGGTTTGGCAGCACACAAACGCAAGCACTCGGGCATACTACCGTATGACTGTAAGCTGTGTCCGCGCTCTTTCCGAACTATTGGGCATTTACAGTACCATACACGGTAGGCATTCATTTGATCAATATTTCATTTATATATTATACATTATACATTTTTTTTTTTTCTAAACATTAATATACATATTTTACAAAAATATTGTTAGTTATATGGCTCATACAAAATTGACTAAAATTAAATAAGCATTTTCAAGTAGAATAAATAGACCCAAAATAACTTCCTTATACTCAGATCTTTCTCCACGTAAAGTTAATCTGATTGTTAGCTGATATCCCAAAACTAGGGTAACATTCTAAGCTAAAATGTTATATGCTTATCTATTGCAGGCGACACACAGGCGAAAAGAACTTCGAATGCGACACATGCGGTCGAGCCTTTATCACTCGCAGCGATTTAAAACAGCACTTACTGACGCACACTGGAGCCCGACCCCATGTCTGCTGCATCTGCGGATTGCGGCTGACCCGCGCCTCGCACCTTAAGAGACACATGCACCTTACACACGAAAAAACTGTATACTCTTGTGATCACTGCCCAGCGGAATATATAAAAAAAAGCGATTTAGAAACGCATATTAAAACGCATGACGATTAGAATTTTTATGAATTTGAATATGCTATTTATAAAGTAACCTGTAGATAAATAATAGATTGAAGCAATAATTTAATAATAAATTTAGATATTATACCACAATTATTTATGTCAGAAAAAAAATATGTACTAAAAGTCGAATTAATATGATTATTGTTCCATAAAATATATTTATGGTTACATATTTCATTCCTTTTCTTATTTCCTGTGATATAAATCGGCAACTAATAAATGTGTCTTGATAATAAATATTGGTGTGGTTTTATTACCCGACTACGCCAGAAGGAGGGTTATGTTTTTCGAGTGTATGTATGTAATTATGTATGTATAATTCTTGGGCACGCTTTGTAGCCTAAACGGCTTGATTGATTTCAGCTTGAGAGGTGCCGTTAGATACGTCTTATTGTGAGAGTGACACTGGGTATATCAAAATTGAAAAAAAAAGAATGTCCGATTTTGGGCGCCATATTGTTTATTTTTTTTTCCTCAAAATCTATTGAGCGGGATATCAAAATAAAGGGTTTCATTAAAGTAAAAAGAAACTGCCGATTTTTGGCGTCATATTGTCTTCCAAAAAAAATATTGTTGAATTTAAGAACATGCCTCCGACTGCAGGAGATTGCTTATAGTATTCAGTCTAATAGTCATCCTTTTAAAACAAGTTTCTTGTTTTTAAAATAAATCTACGCCTACAGCCAAGAACTGCTATTGCGTTATACCATTCAACTTGTTCTACTGAAAACAACCTTCTATTGTACAAGACATGATACATCTACATAGTAAAAAGTACTCTGTGGTACAACCCGTGCGCATTAAGATGGCGCCTGACTCGAACGAATGACGTTTATAGTACTGAGTGTAAAAAAAATGATGTTTTTTTGATTATTAACATTTATTTTGTGCTAAGTAGTTTCTCATAATATACTACTTTACGATGTTTTAAACGTGACAATACAAACTATTTAGACACAATTTTTTTTTTTTGTGGGAGTCTTAGAAAACCAGCAAGGAATCAATAGAATAAGTAGATGTCACAGAGTACTTTTTTACTATATAGGGGTTGTACTTGCTATCTAAACAACAGTGACGGAAGCAGCAGAATGTCATCAAGATACAAAAAGTGGATTAAAAACGTATTATCTAGACTAACGCAAAAACTACCGAAGCAAAGTAAGAAAAATTTATATGGGACCACCCTTGAAGCACCCATTCAAAAAATAATTTTCGAAATCCGTCAATTTTATTGTCGATGGATTTCGCACGACAAAAATACAATTAGGAACCTCCTCCTTTTTCAAGTCGGTTAAAAAACGATGAGTAGTCCGAAAGCTAGCCTAACAAAATTCATTCAATCCATTTATTGCCAATGGTTTGGTCAGCGGACGAATGAAAGGAATTAGGAAACCACAGAACACATATACTCCTAGCGGAAGGAAACTAACAAAAAGTAATATAGTAAATACAAGGCCAAAGACTATAAAACCATACTCTATGTACAAGGCAGATGTGAGTGGAAACCAGGGAGCACGCCCATATAGTAATCTTTTTGGTGAAATTGTAAGGTCCTTCAGAGAGGTCAGGTGCGTACCTAATAGTCGCAGCTCGCTTGCGTCGACACAAAAGGACTGTAAGTATCGAAGCAGGTGAGGTGGCGTACTGTAATTTCTGCCTACCCACATGGGAAAAAGCCGTAAATTCAAAATAAATAAAGAATTGTTTACGATTACATTTACAGATGCGAATGAAACAGCCCCAGTAGCTAAGTAATTAATAATACTTGTCTTGGGGTTGTCTCGCTTCTTCCCTAATAAAATAATTATTGCTTATTATGTATATGACCCAAATGATTTAGTACCTAGTGATTGTAGGGAACATAGGTAGGGAGAGCCACGGTGTGGTGTGGTCAAAAATGGATTTTTTCAAATCTGTCATCATGTTGCCGTCAATGTTTTTTTTCTTTTTTTGAGGCTGGGATATCATCATATAACTTCTCCCGCTCTGGGTGGAGCAGGAGGGAGTGTCAGACTTTTATCGACTAAAACCCACCCGTGTTCCCTCAGTTGCCTGTGTGCCAGGGGCGACGGTATCTCTTTCGAACAACCCAAACCCCTGGCAGGCATCGGCCCTTGCGGACCCCACTAGTTATTGCTGACATCTCTGACGACGCGCGTGGAACACAACGCGCCGTCGGTCGAGCCGGGCATTTTTTTTTTGTTTGACGTGAAGAAATGCCTACTGCGCTAGCACGGGGAGATAGCGCAGTTATGTGGAACTGTAATCCACGAAAACTCCACGGTGTCCTCCAGTGCCGCTTGAAGCGGGAACACGGAAACGCGCAAGCCATCCGCGAACCCGCCGCGGCTGTCCGTCACCGGACCTTCCTCAGAGGGGAATAACCCCTATTACCGGCACACCAGGACACATGGCACGCCGTGACCACCCCAGGAACCAAATAGGTAGCATAAGGGCCCCAGACGACACCGTGTCTGGCACCCTTGGTCCCCCTGCGACGGGTCAGCACAGTGGCCTCGCCGCCTGCCACTTTTCCTCCGCAGAGGATAGGGAGAGCGGCCAACGCTATACCGACACTCCTCCTCCCCTGCGGCCCCACCATGTCCACCATCAAACGGTGGTGACCCCGTCCAGGCCATTCCAGGCCGTTCCAGGTTGGAAAGTAGTGGAATTTAATTTATTTTTCTTTGAAGTGTTCGAATTTCGAACATCCAGAAACATAACAATACATTTTTACTTAGTAATTATGTTTTTTTCACTTCTTTAGTGAGATTATTTTATAACGTGAAGTGTCAATTTAAAATTTTCAAGTAATGATTGCGTTAAAACTTCGGATTTGCGCCACCAGATGGCAGATCCTTCGTCGTGCACGTTCCCTATCCAATTCTTATTTTAGGCCACAGGCGCTCTTTTTTAACTTTTTTTTAAGTAGTAAATAACTGGCCTTCTTGGATTCCTCCATTCTCTTTAGCAATTCCTTATACCGAATATCATCTTTATTTTTACGGCAATCTCCGGTTTTTCAGTATTTTTTAATCCTGGCAATATTAACAATTTTGAATTTTAAAATCGTTAACGCTTCCCTGTCCTGTTTGTTACGAGTGCAAGATTTTTCTTTGTGATTTTCTAGAAAACTGGATTAAGCAATTGTTTTGTAAACATAGCTGCTGTATCACCATCAAAAGAGCTTTCCTGAGAAGTATTAGGTATCTAATAAAACAGGGAATTGTTTCTGTTTCGGCAGTTTGAAATATTGTGACTGTTATCACTATGTCGGCAAGAGAAATTTATTACTCTGAGAAATATTACGATGAAGATCACGAATACAGGTAAGGGATTTACTAAGTAACACTATTTAGAGTCCATAAACATCAAAATTTAAGATATAACCTTTAAAAAATTTGAAACTTGTCAATAGTTCACGGGGGTTAAATTCTTATTTCTGGCTCATTCTACTTAAAAATACCGGTACTAGTAATACAAAGTTGTGGTGGTATACTTTCCTTGGAAGTATGCGGATCAAATAAAAAGAAAGTTTTTTAAAAGGTTCAAGGGCAACCATGGGGCCGATTTTAACTCTGGGGTTTGAAGATTCGGTATCAAAACCGAATCTAAGAGATTCAATACTCGGAGTCTTGTTTTTGTGAACTGGTCAGCTTACTGTAGAACTGTTTGATTACATTGTTTTCCTTGATCTGTTTGTGTAGTTATTCTTGTGCTAGTTTGAGTAGTACTGAATACTTAACAAGAAATATCAATTTGCTTACTATTGAGCCTGTAATTGTTTACTTCATTTTTATATAAACATATTACAATATATTCAATTTATTACTTGAAATATTATTTCATACCAACAATATTAACCAAACTTCAAATAAAACTATAAACAATCCTTTTCTCATTGTAAAAACTGGATTACTCACAAAAATATTGGTATTTCCAGGCATGTGGTTCTGCCGAAAGAGATGGTGAAGCTGGTTCCAAAGAACCACTTAATGACTGAGCAGGAGTGGCGTGGTATTGGTGTGCAGCAGAGCCAAGGGTGGGTGCACTACATGACGCATCAACCTGGTCAGTAATACTTAATATTTTTGAAATGTTATTTAAATGAATAAAATAGAAACATAGTACAATACATATAGTAACTATACTGCAGTAAGCCGAACTTGTTGTTCATTTAAAGAAGCTTCAGCAGTCATAGGCTATGATGATGATGATGATGGGACTCCCTTTTCCGCACGTAGACTCCCATTCGAAAATAGACTACTTGTTTACTGTAAAATTTATAAACTTGATGATTTGCCACTTTCATATAGTAATAAATAACCTTCCTACTATGTGAATTCTGTTGACTAAATCTGTACAAGTATTGTGTCTTTTATTTCTCTTTAAACAAACTCCAAAAGATTCTATGTAAGACTCATAATGGGACTCAAATTATATTAATCCATGCACACTACACACACATTACACTATACTTTTACTATACCTCATGTTTTATTATTAAATATTTTTTTTGGTTAATTAACTTAAACTTGACTGTTTTCTTCCCTTTATCAACAAATAATCTTGAGTTGGAAAATTTACCATTATAATGAAAAGGTCAGATTAAATTCGAGGTGAGAGAGTCTGGAAATCTGTCACACAGGGTATGAAAAATCAGCTGTTTCATTTCACCTACATGGTCAAAATGTATGGAACAGCTGATTTTTTTTCGTATAACACAATTTATTCACTTCAATTTATTCACAATTTATCGACAGTTTATAATCTCGCGAGATAGATTATAAACTAGGTAACGGTGTTCACATCTTACGGTGACATTTTTTTTAAAGTAGGTATTTACGGTAGTTACACGAGCTTTTAAATTTTTCCCTTCTAACAGCTCAATACTGGAGTACTAAGAAGGGTAATCAAAATTAACGGTAATAAACTATTTAAATCAATGGTATTACAACTGGTAATAAGATTGGTAGTAACTAGGGCAATATAACAGCCTGGTAATCTCTCAATACTCATTACTACAGCTTGTTCCATAATTATTCGAAATAGAGATCAGATACTTTTATTTTGCTCAGATATTACACCAGATCACGTCTGGGCCCATAACCTGTTGGCTGAGGTTTGTTTTCAATGAAAATAGAACATCATTGTAACACATTGGTTTAATCAAGTAATTTACATTTTATGTACTTATATAAAATTAAACTCATCTGAAAATATAAGAAGACAGAACAGAACAGTTGCTAGGCAACAACTAAAAAGACTACTCCTAGAACATAGTGCATTATAATCTTCATTGTTCAACACTATGTTTAAACTGTGCAAACTTTTGAGAAGAGAGAAAAATAAAGATAAAATATATTATTAATGATTATGTTTCTAAATCAGTTTAAACTTTACTATTATTTGTTTTTTCTAAAAATACTTTTCCTCCATTCCAGAGCCTCACATCCTGCTATTTAGGCGAAAGAAAGAAAATAAATGAGAAGAAGCGAACCCAGTGGTGTAAGGTGTAAATGTATAGCTTTTAACTGATATTAGGATTAATGCTAGCTTTAATTAATGTTGCCCATCTCGATCAATGATGAATCTCTTGCTTCCATAACAATAATTACTAATGATCAAAAGAATAATATGAAATGAGAAAAGGTTTTGTACAATTTGTGAATTGTTATTTTTGGAACTGCTTCTTAAATAGTTGGTAAAGTTTAATATGCAAGAGTTTAACCAAATCCATCAAACAATCAATAACATTAATTGATTATTTAACTCCCATTAGGGTCACTTTCAACAGATTTTGATCATCCTTTCAATCATTACATGAGTATTGTACATACATAGTGCTTCAATGATTCTCATGACCTGTGAAGCCCTAACAACAAGATGTATTTAAAATTTTAGTGTAAATCTTGAAACTTTCTTATACTTTTTTTGGTCAATAGTGCAGCCCAATTCAAACTTGATGGCGGCTCAGAAGTGCGCTACTCGCTGCGCAGTACCTAACCCCCTCTGACAGGTGAATTTGTTACTGCGCAGCTACTTGCCTCATGTCCGAGCCTTCATAAAGTTTGAATCAGGCTGTAACAGCAGATTCATATGTAATGAAAATAAATTGTTACTTGTTGTCTGGCACTAGCAACTAACAGTATAGTACTTATACCTACTATATTATTTTATGGGCTTTACTGATGTTCATTCCATAATTATTAAGTTTTTGTTAAAAGCGAGTTTGGATCTAGAGCTGTTTAATCATAAAATTCATTTTGGGATAGGTACAAAGATACAGCCTGTTTTTTTAAATGAGTTCTAGATCAATGCTTACTTTTATTTCTTAAATTAGTCATTAAATGTTTAATAAAGTCATAACTGCTCCCGTCATGACTTGAATTGTTATGTACTGCACCTATGTGAAACAATTTGCAATAATAGTAAGCATTCATCCTTATTTAATTTTCTTAGTAATTTCTTGATGCTTCAACAATATGCATTATCTTTTAGGGTGTAAATAACAAAATAAAAGGTTCATGTCCTAGCAATACAAACAATTCAGTAAAATCATTTAATTATAATTTTTGAATTCATGAGTAATATATTTTTAGGGTTTTTACAAAGTGCCTTAGTATAGAACTTATGAGAATATTGTGATAAGCGTTTTGACTTGAGAATGTAAAATATGGCAATGAATTTAGGTCTGTAAAGTTGACTTTTTGATGTTTGACCCCCAAGTAATTGTTTGTGTATAATCCGAGACAATCATAATTATTGCATGTTGTAAATACAGTGATGTAATTATCGGCGTTTTGGCAGCACTTATTGTTATCTAACACAGTAATTGGAATAAATTATTTGGTGCTATGTTATATAGATGTTTTATTTTATGCATTTTCTTTCTTATTTATTTATTATGCAAGGCACACCAACGACAAATTTACAAAGATAGTAACATTAGGTGATGACGAATCTTCAGTACTGTGTAAATTAAAAACAACGCCGACGTTTATTTAGTTCAGCGATTCCTATTTATCATTTTTTACCAAGAACAATCGGGACCCTAAAACTTTAATTCGAAAAACTTATTCCAAATTAATTCATTTCAAAAATCAATAATGACAGAATACATGTTTTTCTTTTTGTAATTGACTGATTTTGATTAAAAATGATTAATTATGATTTTTATTGAGTATTTTTTATAATGTTAAAATCCATTTTATCGATATTGACTATTTTCCCTTAATCAAGTAGAGCAATTCCTAACCAGGCACACCTACGCAACTTGATCTTGAACTGACCAATTGCAGCCGCGCATTCTTCCTCGTTCCCCGGCCCGCAGTAGTGAATCATGTACTGTAAAGAAATCGGCCTATACGCTCTCTAGTGGTTTAATACTCTATGGAATATACCGACCTCCACGCGGGCGAAGCCGCTGGCAAAAGCTAAGTAATAAGAAATAAAATACAAGTACCTACCTAATCGTGACTACAACTGCTGTTAGTATTGTTTTTTTTTGTTACACGCTTTATATTAGCTCGGGTTGTATGTATGTATGTATGTAACGGGATCTTTGAGCGCGATTTTGACCCACTTTAAACGGTCAGATTTCATTGAAACTTTGTAAACTTGTCGAGGACCGATGACAATTTAATAATATAAAAAAATTATTGAGAAAAAAAAATAAGTTTTGTAGTTAGCAGAACTAAAAAATAGAAATTATGTAATATTTTAAAAAACTAAAAAACACGCTTTAAAAACCAAACTAAAAAAGGAGAAAATAATTTAATTCAATTAAAAAGCGTGGGGTGCTTGACATTAATTGATTAAAAAATACCTCAAAAAGCACCCCACGCTTTTTAATTGAATTAAATTATTTTCTCCTTTTTTAGTTTGGTTTTTAAAGCGTGTTTTTTAGTTTTTTTATCGTTATAGATATCCATCACGTCTGCTGAGTTTCACTAGCTCTTTTAATTTGACCTTGTCTAGGTTAAAGGTATTGACCGGGGTCTACCTGGACTGCTGTTAGGGTCTGGGTTCAAATGACCAAGTTGAGTAGGGCAGTGGGTTTCTCATCTCTCAAATTCTCAATACCTACCTAACAGTATAGTCTGTTTTTTGTACAGAGGCCACCACAGCAAGCTACCCCAATCTGTCAAATTTCTTTGATAAAGTTTCGACTTTATTACAAAAGCCTAAGGTTCATGTTCAATTGGGAAAATTTTAAAGTTTGGGATAGCTTGATGTGCTGGCGTCTGTACCTGAGACTTGGCTTCATAATTTATTTAATATTTAATGTAATTATAATTTCTATGCAACTGTTGAATGCCCTACGGGTGGGACGTAGCTGATCCCAATTGACTATTTAAGACCTGTATTATGTACCTACCTATGATCCACAATAAAGATATTGAATTGAATTTCAGCCGAAACACGTCCACGGCTGGACTTAGGCTTCTAAGCATTGACACTTCAAACGGCTTTGTACTTCTCGCAACAAGCGAATTCCGGCGGCCTTCACCAGGTCATCTTTGTGATTTTTGTACCTGAGTCTGGTGTGGAAACGAACCCAAATACCCCACGCGGAAACGCATTTTTATTAAATTTATGATTTCAAGTAGAAATCACGCGAGGGTGCGCGCGCCCCTGCGCATCGGAGTGGCGCGTGCTGAGATCTGCCTTATCCTTCAGGAATACAGGTGTGATGTTGTGTTCTGAAAGTATCGCACCAACACAAAATTGTTCTAGGAATAAGGGATAGACAGATTAAGAACAATGGTTTTAGTTGATTTAGGAGTACTTTATTTCATGCTGTTTTTGGAACCTAAATATAAGTTACATAAAATAATCTATTTTCTTTTTTTCTTAGCACTTGGTGATAATGTGGGCAGTTTTGCAGTTGTGTCCGTTTGTGAAAACTCCATAGGCTCCATTTTTATATCATCTGTTGACACTGCATCCAAAAGTTCCAACCCTTGTAGTTGCTCTTGTTCTAAACTGTGCAGCATTTGGAAGCCAGGCTCCAAAGAAGGTGTGAACGCACCATCTAGGGCAGCGGGAAAGTGCAACTCCGGAACTTCTGATAATTTCAACTGTGGTGCTATATCCCTTAGAGCTAGTGCTGCCACCTGAGATCTTAGCTCCTCACATCTATGTTTAGTCTTTTCATGGTATCTAACCACTCTGTCATTGTAAAATTCATGAAGATTACCAACATTAAGATCTGAAAATACTTTTGTAATTGCATCTGGGTATCCTGATTTTAAGCCACTTGCTTCCTTATCAACCACTGTCCTGAGTAATTTGCACATATTGCTTAAATGCAAGTCTAGAGTGTCTGCTAAAGCAGTTAAAACAGCATTTGTTGTGGTTGATACTCCAACATGGCCAAGAGCTATGGCCGCACATTGACGCAAAGCTCTTTTGTGACTTTCGGGTGTAAAAGGCAGAATCATGGGGCCTTTGCCTAGTGAAAAGTCACAATACTCTTTTTCGAGGAAATTGATCGGTGGGACTGTCTCGTGTTCTAGTTTTAAATCTGGTTCTGGCGGCTCTACTGGTAAGCTCACGGGACCAAGACGAGCACCTTCATAGATGGCCGTTTCAGCTTGTTCCAGTATACTTGATAGTTGTCTCGCATGAGTATGAAGCTGTATCGTGTGTGTAATTAAATTTGGCTTTGGGAGTTCGATAGGCGAAGATTTCACTGTGATAGATATTTCAGGAATATTTTGCATACCTAACTCTATGATCGGGTTAAAATTTACGTTCTGCAGTAAAGTCTCGTCCGTTCTTTCGTCTTCCATTTCGCCCCAGAGCTGTCTTGTATTCATATTTGCAGGATTAACAATAAAACAACGCCGATCGCTTTGTGATTACAGCAAGCACAAGTCACAACAATAAATAAATGTCAAATAATTTGACATAATATACTTGACTCAAATTCGAGGTGATCCTGTCAATGCCAAATTGTTAACATTTTTAGCACAAAACATCTGTCTCACTCTTTACATAGCATTAAATCATGGACTTCATTAAATTAAGTTTAATGCTCAGCAATGAAATGGAACTCTTTGTCATGTGTTGATGTTTATGTCAAAAATTACATTTCAGTTTTATAAAATTGGATTTATTCGGAGTATTGGGCCTTTGGTACGCGACAATCCTCTGGAATTCTGGATGGATGATTCACTGTTTTATGTCTGTGTTATTATTTTTTTTACAATGTCTGACATATTCTCGTCATTATTTGACATTATACATCAATTTTACTACCTACTATTTATTTTCAGTGATTGTCATCGAAATCATGTCACTTGGTTCAAATAGATTCATTTTATATAGGTAGATTCTTTGACATATTGTGAATGAGAGAACGTTGTAGGCCTTAGAGACTAGATTTGTAGACGTTTTTCTATTCTGTATTTTCATTCCTCTAAGTACCTGGTACTTATTGACTGGCCTGCACTGTCCTCCCATACCTATTATCACTGTAATTTGAAAACATTGTAAAAGCCAATTATTTTTAAAAGAGTAACCGTGGAGTTTCTTGCCGGCTCTTCTCCATAGGAAACGACAAATTGGAACCGTGCACCTAGCTTCTGACGTTTCATAAGTGCCCATGCAGGCTTATGTGAAATAAAATATTTTGATTTTGATTTTTTGATTTTGAACTGACACAAAATTGACTGATCAATGAATTGATTGACTGATCAATGTCATGTGGTGACGCCCAGGAGTAATAGTGTTCTGTGGTGACGCCTATGGAAAACTTACGACTAGCAGTGGACGTAGTTCGGCTTAAATGATAATGGTGATGGTAATCAGCCCTTTTTCCGATGGTGGTACGCCACCTGTGATTCTGACTGCTAAAGGTTCTGCGATTGCTCATGAATGACCACCAGTGAGTGACGTTTCGAACCTTTAAAATTAGTACATCACGATCTAGTAGGTAGTTGATTACTAATGCTACGGCTACATTGTAGCAAAAATGTGGACTAGACGCGCGCTCTCTGTTGCTGTCCAGCGAGGTCGGTCGGTTATAGCAATAATGTTTTTTTTTTGGGTGGGAAGTCATCAAATGACTTCTCCTGCTCTGAGTGGAGCAGGAGGGCGTGTCAGACTTTTACTGACTAAAACCCACCCGTGTTCCGTCAGTTGCCTGTGTGCCAGGGGCCGCGGTATCTCTTTCGAGCAACCCGCACCCCTGGCAGGCATCGGCCCTTGCGGACCCTACCAGTTGGTGCTGACAGCTTTTTGAAGCGCGCGTGGAACACAACGCGCCGTCGACCCGGGCTTGGTCCTTACCGGACAGCGAGCTACCCATTATTCGCCGTGCGCTAGCCCGCGCCTACGGTGGCCGGGAATCAGGGTATCAATAAATGTATCAGTATAATCAATAAATGCATATGAAAGTTTATCGGTAATCATTACAAAAAATAAATTTTGCTGCTGCTGAACAGATTTTGATGAAATTTGGTATGAGGATACTTTGAACCCTGGAGACATAGGCATAGGTTAACATATGTCTTGTGTTGTTTGTCTGCCGTGTGGTCGCCACTCCAGAGCCCTTCGGCTCCATCAGCCATCTATTCTGCGAGCTATGTGCCCTGCCCACTGCCACTTAAGTTCGGCAATTCTTCGGGCTACGTGAGTTACATTCGTTCTCCTGCGGATTTCTTCATTTCTGATTTAATCACGTTGATGAAACTCCAAGCATAACCCTCTCCATTGCTCTTTGGGTGACTTTTGACCTTCTAATAAAGCCCATTGTGACCGACCACGTTTTAGTGCCATACGTCATCACTGGCAACATGCACTGGTCAAAGCCTTTCGTCTGTAGGCACTGCGGTATTTGGGACGAGAAGATATTGCGTAGCTTTCCGAACGCTACCTAGCTGAGTCGGATTTGACGATTGACCTCTTTCTCGAAGTTGGATCTATCTAACTGGACAGTTTGTCCTAGCTTGCCCTCCCCTAGCTACGCCCATGTCGCCAACCAGTCTTGAGCAAGCGTGGGGATCAATGCTCGTGCCTTCTCTGTATTAGAAGTTGAGAAGAGGCCTTCGCCTAATAGTCTGGGATTATTATTAGGTACATAATAGGTACCGTACCTATTTAGAGTTTTAGTCGTTGCTTTTGCCGCAGTAAAAGCGGTTGTTTGGTCCGTCTTAACGGAATGGCAAGCGAGAGATCACATATGGAGTCTATGTTCGGACCTTTCGAATAAAGGAGCAATGTAAATTATATGTTGCGGCTGAATGCGTGAGCGTACCCCGCCCAAGCCAGTGGTAGTTTAAGGACACGTGTGTGACTTTAGTCTGTACAAATCTGATAAAGCCCTACTCCTGCCCGAGATACTCATAAGAATAATCATACGCTAAAAGTTTATATTTGCAGTCAGTATATTTTTTGTGACAGGTACCTATTGTGTTTCCTATTAGTTAGTGAAACAATTATTGGGATAGGATTGTACTAGCTGTGTCCGTGACTTCGTTCGCGTGCGTGTAGGAAAACAATACGTATATTGGAATTCATGGGTGTTTATGCGCGGTTACCTAATTTTCTTTCTAAAATAAAAGCTTTACTCTTTATAAAAGTCCCGTCAAAATCTGTCCAGCCGTTTCAGAGACTAGCCGGAACAAACATCTTTTTTTTTGTTTTACATACCAAACAAATCTTCATTTCATTTGCGTTTAGTAAAAAGCTGTTATTTTGACAGTGTAAACAGACATTTAATTTATTTTTTTGCTTTATGTAGTAGTATAGGTAAACAAACACACATTTTAATTTTATTTATTTGTAGTACATACTATTGTATTATTTGTATTGTATAGATTAACTCTAACAGCTACTACGCAATAGGGCCGTCCGACCGTATCAAAAATATGATTTCTCTTTTAAAATATGTAATAAAAATTTGCTAAACAATCCGCGTTTTAATTAATTACTTATAGTTTAGAACACAATTTTCATAACAAGTTTAGGAAAAAAATACTGCATAGGTTGTATACCTACTGCTATTTACTGCTCAATTCCATCATTTAGTTGTAGATAGAGGTCAAAGATAACAGTCCATCAATCAATCAACTCAGCCTATCGCAGTCCACTGCTGGACATAGGCCTCTCCCAGGCTGCGCCACAACACTCCATCTTCCGTATTCCGCATCCAACCAGTCTGTCCCAGCCACCTTTTTAAGATAACAGTCGCTAAGTGAAAAACATTGATTCTCAGTAACATCTGAGGGGCAATTCTCGTAATTTTCAGAACGTTCACAGTCTAATCTGTCTCAATCTGTCAAAAATACCTCCAGTTTCCATACATTTTTGACAAGTTTTTGACATTTGGTTGTCGCTGAGATCATACTGCGACTAGATATTTTGAACGTTTTTAATTACGAGAATTGGCCTTCTGGAGGGACTGGTAACTTGATACCAATCACACACAATCTCGCTGGTAAAAGGTTACATGTAGGTCGTCGGGTACCTATATATTGTCTAATAGGTAGGATTTTTAACATAAAAACATCGAGAGCTTAAACTTACACTAAATTGTTTGTTTAATATCCGTAAAAATTTTTATAGAAGTGGTGGTGGCACAGTGGTAGCGGCCGTGACTTACGAGTAGGTCGTAGGTTTGAAACCAGGCAGGCGCTATACATTGTGTAAATTCTTTAATCACCAAAAAACGGTGAAGGAAATCCCCGAAGGGTAAGGCAGAGAGAGGTTAACCTGTAATACACTCACATTTTCCCATTTGTATTTAAGTCTTCTCAATAGGCATACGATATTTTTTTTTGTGTTTTTGTTTAAACTGCATCAGTTTAGATAAAATTGTGTATGAAACTGTACATAATTTGGTATTTCCCGGTTTTAAATAAGTTACTAATTCGAAATTGAGTTGGTTTCTATTTCCCCGCAGTAGGTGCAAAAGTAGAGTATTCTTCACGGGAATAAGCGGCGCTGGCTGCACTCAGGAGTTAACACATACCTCTCTCACTGCGCTCGGGAGCCCTAGAAACCTTCGTATCGTTCGGTATTCAAAGCGCGAGTGACTTATGAAAGAAAGAAAGAAAAGAAAACACATTTATTTAGCGCAGACTATTGACATAGGCACATAATATACCTACACTGTGACCTACACCAAAAAAATATCTTCTTTAACTTCTATTTGATCCCAGTCGTGGGACCCCCTGGGATAATTGGCGACACAGACATTGGACGACGCGGTTGGCGCAGCGGTTAAGCGATTGACTGCTGCGCTGCGTGTCTTGGATTCGATTCCCGCACGGAAAAAATATTTGTATGACCTACAAGTAGTTGTTCCGGGTCTGGCTATTTGTGTATGTGAGTTTAAATGTTTGTAAACGCATCCACAATACAGGATAAATTCCTAGTGTGGGGTAAAAAAAAAAGAAAAAAAATTGTTCAAAAGCTGGTCCGTTTAGGGAATAAGTATAACTATAATAAATGTACATCTTCCAACATAAGTAATAAACAGTGATAGGAATAGGTAGTGCCTATTAGCCTAAACTTCGAAGAACAGAGACAAGAAACGGAGACTTCCTTAGGACTAAATTATTTCCGGCACATCTGTCTCGAAATTTCGAGACAACACTTAAATACATTTAAAAAAATGTGTTATTTGGAATAAGTAATTCGTCTATATTTATCTAAAGTTTGTCTATAAATGTGATAGTTTGTATGGATGTCCATTACTCAATTCCACTGAAAATGCTGATTTTGGTAGTGATATAGATTAAGGTGTGGAATAGCACATATGCTACTTCCTATTAAAAAAAAGTATAGTTCCCATGGGATACAAAAACAATAGAAAAAAAATTCAGAAAATTTTATGGTTGTAACGACTGTGTATGTTATTATTTTATTATGATATATCTAGTCGCAAACTTTAGGTAAATATAGACGAATTACTTATTCCAAATAACATTTTTAAAAAATGTATTTATGTGTTGTCTCGAAATTTCGGGACAGATGTCTCGGAAAAAATTTAGTCCTAAAGAAGTCTTCGTTTCTTGTCTCTGTTCTTCGAAGTTTAGGCAAATAGGCACTACCTATTCCTATCACTGGTAATAAAGCATCATATTAAACTTCTTATCAAAATCCTACCTAATGCTATGAATATTGTTAGCTGAGAAGGGCTAGAACTGGGGACTGACTACCGAGATGACGACTAATAGAGAAGTATGCAAATAGAAGACATAATTGTGCTGACCCTAAACAAATTGCGCTAAGGGAAGGACTAGGAGAGTGATAATACTGATGATTGTTAACTGAAAAGCCGGTCTCAAGTGCTGGAAATAGGCTCAAGACCGATCTTAAAATGAACATTGGGAAAACCAAAATAATGACCAACATTCCTGAAATCATAAACTGTCAGCTTCCAGTGGTGAGAGTGGCTGCGTATATATATTTAGGGCATTACGTTACACTCGGCTTTAAAAATCAAGTAGCGGAAGTAAAACGACGAATAATGCAGGCGTGGGCTGCATTCGGTGCCAACAAACAATTACTGTTGTGGAAAAATACCCCTACGTCTTAGAGTCAAATTCTTCGAACAGTGTGTCATGCCCGTACTAGCCTATGATACGGAAACCATAACTCTTACGCAGGAGTTAGCTGAGATGTTCCGAGTCGCGCAGAGGGGCATGGAGAGAGCTATGCTCGGGATCACCCTACGAGACCGGAAACGGAATGATTGGAATCGAAGTAAGACCAAAGTCAGAGACATTATGGCCGTAATGCGCAAAGAAAGTGGACATGGGTGGGGCACATTGCGAGAATGGACAAGCGCCGCTGGACAAGACGAGTTCTAGAATTGAGACCCAGAGCCGACACCCGAGGGCGCGGAAGACCACCACAGTGCTGGGTGGACGACATCCGACGACACGGAGGTCGAGACTGGATGAGTCGGGCACAAGATCGACAGGAGTGGAAGAAGCTTACATCCAAGATTGGATAACCAAAAGGCCACCATGATCATGATGATGATGATGAGTAGATACTAGCTGAGCCTATTTCTCTACTACTAGGTGTTTTTTACTTTTATGTGTAAAATAAACGTAAAATAACACCATACGAACGTGTTAATTAACAGTCGCCAAAAATTCAGAGTTTCAGGAAACAAGCGAATAGTTTCATGAATTAGATCCGACATTGAATATAATTAAAATAAGTCGGATGTACTAATTATGGCGGTTAAGGTCGTCTAAATAGCGTTAATCGTTTTTAATAGAGTAGCGACAATGTTGGGTAAATAGGCATTTGGAGCGAGGTTGTTATATAATACCTATTTGTAACCACCCATTTTACTTTAGACAAATTCATACATAATATTCTTTATCAGCCTAGCGTTTCCTCAGCTATATAAGGTTCGCTTTTAGTCTTACCTGATGCAGCTGAATATCAGTATATTACATGGAGTGGCTGCTGTGGCTGCCTATCTGACCTCCACAACCCTTCAGCTTCATATTGTTTAATAACATTGTTTATGTTAGCTGTATGTACCCTTGGTACCCTTGGTAAGACTGGATTTTCGGGCTTCTTATCACCCGTAACGACTGTCAAAGCCAACCGTGTTCCCTCAGTTGCCTGTGTGCCAGGGGCCGCGGTATCTCTTTTGAACAACCCGCGCCCCTGGTAGGTATCGGCCCTTGCGGACCCCACCAGTTGGTGCTGACATCTCTTTGAGGCGCGCGTGGAACGCAACGCGCCGTCGACCCGGGCTTGGTCCTTACCGGACAGCGAGCTACCCATTACTCGCCGTCCGCAAGCCCGCGCATTGGCGAACAGTGGTTACGTGCACTTGCAGAGTTTATAGTCTCCCCAGAGATGTGCCCTAACAGGCGTTGCACAGGGGGGATTTCGGATCGGTCTTTTGAGAGGTAACGGTGCCCTTTCCACATGTAGAAAGTGACCACCGGGCTGGTTTTAGTGAGGTAAAAGTCCCCGGTTTTACCCCTGAAGCCCGGGGCCCGAAAAAAATAAAAGGTACCTATATTATTATGTAAGGTTAAATCTGCTTCCGTTACGATTATATTATCCCTCGCGTACACTCACCCACTTGAGTGTAGAAGCGGTAATAATGTGATAAGACACTTGTCCCACAAATTCACCCTGTATATTTCAGTGAATATTGAGGAAATGTACGTGTATGCATGAGAAAATAATATCTGTAACTATATTAAGTTAAAGTATGCTGCATATCAATAATATAGATTTTATTTGAACTATTGTGGCTAAGTAATAGCAGCCGCACGGGTCGATTGATCAGGTTAAGCTACGCTTGCCGCGGTTGGTCTGTGGATGGGTGACCATCTTTACATGCCAACATCCCTCCGTGCCTCGGAAAGCACGTTAAGCCGGTGGTTCCAGTTGTCATTCGTGGATCTTTGACAGTCGTTACGAGTAGTCAGAAGCCCGTTAGAGTGACAACCAGTCTTACCAGCGTTTTTTTATTTTTTTTTTTATTTTTTTTTTTAATAACGGGGTTGTGGAGGTCAGATAGCAAGTCGCTTTGTGTAAAATACTGATATTCAGCTGCATCCGGTTAGACTGGAAGCCGACCTCAACATAGTTGAAAAGGTTAAGCAGATGATGAGTAATTAAGTGTGCCGCATTTCAATAATAGATTTTATTTTTACACGCTTTATATTAGCTTCACTTGTATGTTTGTAACTGACTCCTTAGAGCGCGATTTTGACCCAGTTTAAACGGTCAGATTTCATTTAAACTTTGTCAACTTATCGAGGATCAATGACATTCAATAATAAAAAAAAATGGAGAAAAATAGAAAAAAAAAGGAAAAAAAAACTGAAAAAATCACGCTTTTGTAGTTAGCAGAACTAAAAAATAGAAAATAAATAATAGTTTAAAAAACTAAAAAACACGCTTTAAAAACCAAGTTTTAGTTTTTCAAACTATTATTTTTATTATAGGAGTAACGATAATGATATAATCAATCGACCCACTTGTACTTATTCAACTGCTTTTCAGGAAACCTTGAGCTGCGTCCCACCCAGATGAATTAGAAAATCCTTGGAACGTTGAACAAATAAAAACCAGTAATTATCATCCCACTTTGCTTCTCGTTTAAGAAATTTTATGTCCGTAGCCAGCTTCTTTTAATTGGCTACGACGATCATTGAGCGTAGCAAACTCGTAGCTTCCGCCTACGAAATTATTACCTGTCTACGTCAATGAGATTTCGTAGCACGTCGTAGGCGTAATAAGTCTTAACTGGTTTGCTACGATATTTTGGTATTCTTTCGTTTATTGAAATATTTTATTTGTGTTTATTTTTAGATAAACTTAAACAAAACATGAGATAATATCACGCTTATATACCCCAAAGGGTTAAGTAAAGGTGTACCTATATATAGCACACTAATACTTCGCCAGTTTTGTTTAGGTCCAAGGAAATTGGGGGCGACCCTATTCCCATCAACTGGGCACAAATCGTGGCTGCTAGTTTGACTCTAGGCTTCCGAGCTGCTACTGACAAATTCCAGAAGGAAAACAAGTATAAACAAACAAACAAGTAGGTATATCATATTAAGCAAGAATGGGATTTTAAAAAAAGTATTTTCTGGGAAGAATGAATTTTTATTTGATACTAGCTTTTGCCCGCGACTTCATACGTGTGGACTTTAGAATCAAGTAGATAATCATTTTTGTTGATAATATATAGCCTATTTTTTAAGTTAGACCTCTCGGAATACATCATTGAAAACTGCATTCAATTCCATGCAGTGGTTTTTGCGTGATGCGGTAACAAACATACAGACAGACAAAAATTCTGCTCTAATAAAGACCCCCCATACTATTTTTTCTTCAATATCTTTAATGTACAGACATCAGCCTGTTACAATTTTATTATATGTATAGATAAAACTTATATTAAAAAAAAACGTCAATTTCTAATTTGCAAAACATGAATATGTAAAAATATGTAAATGACGGTTTCAAGATTTAGTAGCGATGTAACAAATAATATAGAAATAAATTATGAAGAGGGGATAATAGCTATTGTTCCAAGTTTGCGAGAGTCCTTTTTATAATGAGGTTAATTATTGTAAAGCCTTATAATAAACGGTAAATTCTTCTCAAGGTACGGTCTGCGAACTTTACTAGATGTTTTACTTTATTCATCAGCACCATTACGAGTTTTGGAAGAGATCATTAAAAGTTACCGCTTAGTTGGGTTTCTCGTTTGTTTAGTATAAGTGTATAATGGATCTACTCGAAAAGCAGTCGATAGGAAGAAATGCAGGGAGCCTTTGCCAATGGGCACACAGACCAAGACAGCCGGTGTCAATTAAATAATATTTCTTTATTTGTTTTATTTTTTTAATTTATTTACAACTAAGAAGCTCGACCTGAATCAACATGCCGGCGACGTCGTGAAAAGATGCCCTCCTATAAATAAATACCACCCGTCTCTCCACTAGTCCAATGCTTACTCAAGGATGCATATCCGGTAAGCTGGCAATCCTTTCCTATCCTAAGGGCACGTCTACCTGACCATTGCCGCGCCCCCCGGTCTACTTCTTGATATGCAATGGCCTCTGTAACACCATGAAGTATGAGGCTACAGGAGCTGTTGCGAATCTTGGGGTTCATTCGATTAATCGAGTCTGGCCAAGCCACGCTGGGATCGGTGCATTACATTACATACATTACATACATACTAATAATTTTATTGTAGTAGCATAAGTTTTAAATGGTCTGAATAAATGGCTTTTATTAACATTATCCTATTATAATAGATAATGTACTAGAATTTGCCAGTGGCTTCGCCCGCGTGGGCTTAGAAAATCCCACGGGAACGTACAACCGGGTAAAACAATATTCAGGTTATAATCTATCTGTGTGACAAATTTCATCCAAATTCGTTCAGTTGTTTTTGCGTGATTGAATAACAAACATCCAAATGTCTAAACATACAAATTTTCACATTTATGATATTAGTAGTATTATTTAGGAAGGAACAGAAGGTGGAATACTTAAAGTTAATATAGAGTTTGGAAAGGTAACCATTAAATTAAATGTACCCATCAAGTTATGACAATAAAGAAGAATCGAATCGAAATTTAAAAGCTGAGATATCCATCCATAATCTGCAACTACACTCGAGAGCAATGAATCCGGGTCACTTAAAGAATCCTAAAAATCTCGGAAACTAAAAATGCTAGGTTAATGCAATAAATTGTATTTAATAGACAATGTAATACTCCTTAAATGAAGGTATTAAAACTTCATAGTTATTGTAAAGTTATATCATAAAAAAATCTAATTTGAAAAAGGGCCACTTTCGAAGATGGAACTACGAAATTACAGCATTTGGTTTTGCTTTTGTTTGTAATCTGTCATTTATGTGGGTACATAAACCATGTTGATAGTGCTCTATATTCATTATTCAAGCTGAAATTATGTCGCTTACGCCTGAAGAATGCACCAGAATACTTACAATGCTGGAAACCGGCCGGAGTCAGCGCGATACAGCCAGGACTGTCGGTGTGTCGCTGTCAACAGTACAAAGAGTTCTCCGACGTTACGAAGAAACTGGTTCTAACCTACGCAGACCAGGAACGGGCAGAACCAGGTGTACCACAGCACGAGAAGACCGATACTTGGTGAACACCATGCTTCGAAATCGCTTTCTCACAGGAACTGAACTCACAAATCAGTTTCGACGCCTCGGAGGAAGTAACCCAAGTGCATGGACAGTAAGACGTCGGCTTGCTGAATCTAACTTAAAACCCCTTAGACCTGAAAACGGCCCTAAACTGGAGCGTGGGCATCGTATTTCAAGACTAAGATATGCCCAGAGCCACGTAAATTGGAGTATTGAAGATTGGTCAAAAGTTATGTTCTCCGACGAATCAAAATTTATGCTCTACAAGCACGATGGAAGACACAGAGTGTATCGAAGACCAGGGGAAAGATTCAAGCAAGCATGCATCGAAGAAAAAGTAGCCTACGGTGGTGGGTCTGTACTTGTGTGGGCCGGAATTTCTTCTGAAAGTCGCACAGAGCTGGTGATCATAGAAAACGGCTCTTTAACTAGCGTAACATATGTGGAAGAAATCCTCAATGATCACGTTGGTCCATTTATGGTCAATTTAGGTGAGGATGCTATATTTATGCATGACAATGCCCGACCTCATACAGGTAGGATTGTGAATGACTACCTTCAAGAGATGAACATTACTCGTATGGAGTGGCCAGCGCGCAGCCCGGATATCAACCCGATCGAGCATGCTTGGGACGAGCTAGGCAGATGCGTAAAACAACGAAACCCTCCCCCAATCACGCTTCGTGAGCTCAAAATTGCTCTCACAGAGGAATGGGAGAATATTCCCCAAAATCGTATAAGGAACTTGGTGTACAGCATGCCAAACCGCGTAAACGCAGTAATGGAAGCACGAGGAGGCAATACGAAGTATTAAAATTCAAGAAAATCGTAATAAAGTTCAAAAATTTCATGTTTCCTATTTTTGTTTTAAGGAGAGATCAGCAGTTTTTTTCTTTATGTAATTTTGTGTTAATAAAATGTATGGTGACTCATATTTTTTTTACTTTCATTTAAGGAGTATTACATTGTCTATTAAATACAATTTATTGCATTAACCTATCATTTTTAGTTTCCGAGATTTTTAACATTCTTTAAGTGACCCGGATTCATTGCTCTCGAGTGTATATGAAATTCCAACGCAACTCTTAGTTGTTATCAATGTCACAAATCTTTCCAAACGCGTGACGCCAGCCGTAGGACGACCGCGACTGGCAATAGGGCGGCTTTCCATTCCATTCAGGACATGGAAGTACAGATCAATCGTCATGTCCCCCCCTCCCCCACCATGATCCCTAGCCTGGAGGATATCCAGACAGAGTGGCTTGCCAGTGAGGTCCCGACTGCCGACCGCGACGCATGTGTCGCACGCACCGTCGACCGCTCGAAAACGAAAGTGATGCGGTGTACAATTGAAAGTATCTAGTGATTTGTGAAAATTGTACTGTATTCCGCTGTTTTTATTGTGAACGGTAAGTACTGAAAAAAAAAACATAATTTTAACAATTTATTCTTTACATAGCTGACTTTTCTTTTGTAACTGTAACATTTTCGGATAATTACGCGGTATTATGAAATGGAAATTGCGTTCTTTATCAATTAAAATGCGACGCTAAATGGTTGTTAGTAACAGTTTAGTAAAGTTACTTGAATGGTTAGTAGTTTATCGTAATTATAAAAGTAGTAAACCATAGATTTGAAGATAAATCCCGTTTTTAGGAATGGCTTTGTAAATATTTTTCGTGCGCAATAAGGTAACACTTTAAGTTGAAATATTTGCTAAATATTTCTAGAAAATATGAATTAGGTATTATTTCTCCATTCATTTATTATTATTTAATGAAGATGACTTATAAATATTGATAGATTTTCCTTAAAATCAACATTAAATATCCCGTTTTTGTCTGGATCAAGTAGCGCGGGAAATTTCGCCAACTGTTGAGATTCTGTGCCATTGTTTCGCTTCTACTTCCATTATCTTCGTTTTAATAACATATTTTTTTACCTTAATGGCTTGCTATGTTAATTCATTATTTTATTTTGCGAGATGTATTTAGTTACATGGTTTATTTATATATTTGTACATGTGCAGATAAACATAAAACTATGTACATATTTGAGTGTATTGTTGAAATAAAGCACTGTGCGTTAATTGATTAGATTCATCTGCGTTTAATGCACCGTAAAAAAAACATTGATAAATAAAACAAAACGTACCGTTAGTTATTTTTATTATCAAACATATTTATAATATGATATGATTTGGGATGTATTTATGTGAGTATAATGATATGAACTACATATTATTATAGTGAAACATTATAGAATTTAAATGTGTTCTGGTTACTCTTGCTCTAAATATGCTGCCTTGAGAAATTCTTTTACCTAGTTAATCTAGATTTCATGAATTTTCAGACTTTTATGTTTGTAGATTAATCCGTCATCTCTAAGAACTCAACCAGTTTCCAATGTGGAGGCAATAATCTTTTAGGTTAAATTCAAATAACACCTCAGTGTTGCTTAAAGGCACTTTATTTTAATCTGTTGACAAATCTTACATAATTATGTCAAGTCTTCTGTCTGATTGGTCAATGTTGATTTGTTCAACCGACTAGTACAACGTACTCTTAACCTCTTGTCTCTTTCAATAACTGCAGAGTAAAACAGGTGCATCACATATTTTCTAAGTTGACTTATCTTCAACAACATAGTCATTTTCGGTGTAGTTAGTAGTAGTAGGTGCTTTTCAACAAAGATAAGGATCTTTGTTGAAAAGCGTAATTAAAATCAACGAATGAAATTCATTTACTACCTATGTAAATATCTATCATTGCCTCTTTTGATGTAGGGTATTGTTCAAATTAATAACACAAATCTCTTTTAAAATAGAGATCAAATTAGTCCAAATTATTTCTGCAGGAAGAGCTCAGCTCTTCCACGGAATTGGCCACTTCAGCTGCGTATATCAATAAATAAAACAAGTGGTTTCACTGCCGGATAGAATGACAAATTCAATCCCCCCTATTGGTCTATTTTTATCAATCGCCAGGCAGCAGGCAGCTAGTTCGCGAGGGACCGCAACTATACTTAAATATTTCATGTCCGCTTATATCGCGCGGAATAGTTTTGACATATTACAATGCTCTCTTTGGGTTATCGTGCCAATCCTGGGAATCACCCAGGATTGTCACTATTTACTAGATACATGAAAATTAAATAAGTTTTACATATTTCTTTATAAGCTTTATTTTTATCCCTTACATGTAATTTTGTGGTGCGCACTTATTTATTTATTTGTTTGTAATTTATTGTTAGGTGTAAGGGCCGGCTATTGCGGTGAATCCCTCCTTCAAAGTTTTACATAAGAGGTTGTAAAACTTATTTAATTTCCTCGTTGGCTATTGCTGAGCATGAGGTTTGATTCCCGGGTCGGGCAAAGGGTTTTTCCATCTCAATTTTTTTAGTAGTTTATATGTGTGCCTGGTTGATCGCAATAGGCTCGCCTGCTATTACATGGGACTTAATCATAACTGGCGATATGTGGGTGTACTATAGGTACCCCTAATGCCTAACTATTCGAGGAATACAGACGTGATGTTATGTTATATATTACATTTAATTACGTATGACACAGTATTACACAGTATTACACACAAATTACAGTCATTGTTGATTGTGATAGGGAGGCATTCAAAGTTCTACCCGTCATAAATATACTTGTTTTTGGGTCAATTGAAGGAAAGGACCTTTTTATGTAACGTCTATTGTCCCATTGCTAAGTAAAGGGAACAAACATTCTTTCCACTTAAGAAAATTGGAAAGGTCGTACCTAATTATATAAAACGCGCGTTCGCTCTTTTCATTTGGCAAGTTTTGACAATGAAGACGAACTACACAAAACTTTATCGAAACTAATTTACCGCCATCCCAACTGACGTAAACAGATATAATCATAGCAATTCAAGGGTCTACGGATCGGCGTACTATTTAATGTGGAAAAGTTTATATTTAGAGCATTTCAGAAACTAACAACTCCGTTTTGAAAATTATTTTGTTTCAGTTCGTATCCCTTGTGTTATTCCAACGTCCGTTTATCAGATGCCTATTTTTACACGCTTTATATTAGCTTCACTTGTATGTTTGTTTGTATGTAACCGACTCTTTAGAGCGCGATTTTGACCCACTTTAAACGGTCAGATTTCATTGAAACTTTGTAAAGTTATCGAGCACCGATGACAATTCAATAATTTAAAAAAAAATTGAGAAAAATTAAAAAAAAAAACACGTTTTTGTTGTTATCAGAACTAATAAATAGAAAATAATAATAGTTTAAAAAACACGCTTTAAAAACCAAACTAAAAAAGGAGAAAATAATTTAATTCAATTAAAAAGCGTGGGGTGCTTGACATTAATTGATTATAAAAATACCTCAAAAAGCACCCCACGCTTTTTAATTGAATTAAATTATTTTTTCCTTTTTTAGTTTGATTTTTAAAGCGTGTTTTTTAGTTTTTTAAACTATTATTTATTAAAGGGGAAAATAGGAAGGGCTCTTGTGGAAACAGATCTTTTCATGCGGAAAGGTTTCAGCGTTTTTGTAAATTCCGTGCAATATTTCTATCAATATTTATGGAAATAACGAAACCAGCCAGCCAGCTGAGAACCAGTCTTACTAAGGGGTATCGTGTTACTCAGTAATTGGGTTATGGAGGTCAGATAGGCAGTCGCTCCATGTTAGATACGCTGGTATTCAGCTGCATCCGAAAAGGCTAGGCGATCATTCCAAAAAGGTGGATAAGTCAATTGGTTCAACTCCAAAAGTTTAGAGCGGCAAATCCGTCACCCGAAAGAACCTTTTAGTATAAAATTATTAATAATTCCCCGTTTCCTTTTTTATCTTTTTCGTATCTGCGGTCGTAACAATAAGGTTCAAAATTCGTATCTAGTTACGAGAAATATAATTAAATTCTATTGGAAACTCAAAGGGAAATGATTTAAGAGTATCAGAAATCCCTCCGAGGATTGTTGAGTGTCAATTGAATAAAAATAGGTCACTGTGCTGGTGGCTGCTCCAGCTGGGTGTTATGAAAAGTGATATTTGAGTCAGCGATCTGGCTGGGGAGGACACGCAAGTCAAGTAGAAAGGGAACTCTCGGTAAATATTTATTTCTCATTGTAGTTCAATGCTTGCGAAAAGGCGAATGGTCTATCTTTACAATCTCATCAACTCGTTTCGCAAAAGTACATCTATTTTTCTTTCAATCTGTTATGCTTCACTAGTGAGCAAAGCCCAACTTTTGTCTTCAAAATCTACTTTATAATCTTACATGTATCGTCTTAAATAGTCCTGGGATACGGTGGACCGATGACCTGGTGAAGGCCGTATGAATCCGCTGCATGCGGGAAGTACAAAACTGGTTGAAGTGGCGGTGCTTGGGGGAAGCTTATGTCCAGCAGTAGACGTTATTCAGTTTAAACGATGATGTATCTTCAAGTTTCCACGTCTAACTCTTACAACCTTGCTCTAATCTGTCACAGTCATTGCATCAATCACCCGTACATGTTTATAATCTAGAGAAGTGAATAAATAAATTGCACAACATGCAGCGTTCATGTTGACACCAGCAGCTTCGCCTTGGCATTGGGCGGAAACGCTCGTTGGCGCAAATTGCATTTGCCATACTTCGTTAGGATTAGGTACCGCTTGACGCTTGTAAACAACGTGAGATGCAAAGCTTTTATTTCCGCGTTTAGTTCTTGCAGTAGGAAATTTGACCTTAGCATAATCAGCCTATAATGTTCCCACTGCTGGGACACAGGTCTCTCCTCTGTGAGAGGCAGTGGGCAGTAATCCAGCACGCGGGCCTAGTGTGGGACGCCAGATGGCATATGTCTTCGAATTTTTGGTTCTAGGATATGCTGTTTTCCCACGATTTTTTCTTTTTCCTTCGCTGTTTTGAGAGCAGTGATGAAATAATTTACTCAAACTCAAAGCATTTATTTCAATTAAACCATTTACAGGCACTTTTGAATTGTCAAAAAGTCGACCAGTTGGAAAGTTGAAGCTAGTTGCCCATTCCAAAACGTAGATCTCTATGGAGAAGAACGGGCAAGAAACGCCATGGACACTCTTTTTAATCATGTTAGGTATTACAAAATCTTGGGAACATTATTCTTGTTGCTTCTATATGTGAGAACAATGTAAAAAAAAACAATTCTAAATATAATTTTTAAAATAAGCCATGGAAGTTAGGAGATGACCAATCTCAACCGACGGCGCCCGTTCACGAACTACACTAAGTAAAGAGCCTTTCTGGGTTTGAACATACGACCTATAACTCGTAAGTCGCGGCTGTTACCACTGAGTCAACATGACTGCTCTTGGCCACCACTGCTCTGAAATAACTTACTGAGTAGGTATTTAATGTGTCTAAACTAGAAAGTGAGGTAGTGACATTTTGGTATGAGGGTTATGGCGCAGTATAAAGATGACCAGTATATCAACTTCGATCTTTTTGTGAAATCAAACGCGGGTGTAGGGTTGTCAACCAAACTTATGAAGGTATATGTATGCCGTGGTTGATCTTGATTTGGGAAGTTATCTGTCTGTAATTGCCCACTGTAGACATAGGCCTTTACCTAGTATTGGGTCAGTTACAGGGAATGATCCGCGCATTTGGGCGTTAGCGGTTACCGAATGTTCTCAAGTTTTCTCGAAATGGTAAAAACATGGTTTAAATTTATTATACATTCAAGTCGCTGTTCGCGTTTGTTTGTGGACCACGTTGTTCTTCTAAACTACGCAACAGATTTTGATGCGGTTTTTCACCATCATTTTGAGAATTTATTTCGGAAGGTTTATTTATGTGAGAGTGCTCTCAAAAGGGTGAAGGAAACCGGTATGTCGTAGAACTAAAAATTTGGAGACATGTGACATCCACCACACTGCACCATTGCAGAATGGTGGATGTCTTTTCAAATGTCTTCGAATCCACCAACCTGCACTAGTCCAGTGTGGTGGACAACGGCCCCACTCCCTTTCAAGGAGGCCTGTGTCCCACCAGTGGGAATGTTTTTTTTTGTCCAGTAGTATGATGTTTTATTTGTATAAAACATTAATATTTAATTGAATTTAATAAGCCTTTATTTACTGATAGTCCTCCGTGATGACTACAACTAATTACTATAAAATAAAATTTAAGCAAAAACACATAATTATTGCAGTTCGGTGTCTTCGCCGATCAACCTGTCCTCTCATACATAGGCCTCCCCCAGGCACCTCCATTTGCCATGGTCTCATGCGTCTGTAGCCCATTATAATACTTACAATACATACATTTTTAACTTACACTTAAATATAAGAAACCTCGATGTTTTGGCAAGTCGTGGTTGGGTCGCTTGTAATAAATAAAATATCGAAGGACTTAATTAAACAAGCCATCAGGCCATTTCAAAACAAGGACTCCTTTGTTTGATGTCCGGGATAATCCGAGATCCGAGTAAGCCCGAGGGACTGGAATACTGTTTCATTAGTGGAAGCACTTATAATTTCCTGTCCTATTGTTATTGTTAGTAACTGTTGTTCTGTCTTTATTACACTGCTTGATTAGATACTGAAATATAATAGTTTCATCATCATCATCATCATCATCATCGTTTCAGCGCCCTGGGCGTCGGGAATCCCAGGCTGATTCCCGGCCACCGTAGGCGCGGGCTTGCGGACGGCGAGTAATGGGTAGCTAGTGGTCCGGCAAGAACCAAGCCCGGGTCGACGGCGCGTTGTGTTCCACGCGCGCCTCTAAGAGATGTCAGCATCAAATGGTGGGGTCCGCAAGAGCCGATGCCTGCCAGGGGTGCGGGTTGTTCGAAAGAGATACCGCGGCCCCTGGGACACAGGCAACTGAGGGAACACGGGTGGGTTTTAGTCAGTAAAAGTCTGACACGCCCTCCCGCTCCACCCAGAGCGGGAGAAGTTATTTGATGATTTCCCACCCAAAAAAAAAAAAACATCGTTTCAGCCCGAAGACGTCCACTGCTGGACATAGACCTCCCCCAACTTGGGGGGGCTTTCCATAATCGCCACGCTTGGCAGGCGGATCGCAGTATGGTGGTAAAATGCATAGAGAACGCTGCTGCCCATTCTCTAGTAAGTCCCTTAGTCGCCTTCTACGACACCCACGGGAAGAGATGGGATGGTGGTATTCTTTACGTCCGGCACCACACGGAGCATAATCGTTTAGGGCTGTTGATTTACTTAAGACGACTTCCAATAATTTTTTTGTCATATTCACATCTGAATTAGGTACCTTTTCTATTTTTTCTTCGGCTTAGCAGAGAAAAGAGAATATTCTGTCTTATTTTGTGGTCGTAGGCGGAACTGCTGAACATGAGGCCCTGGGTTCGATACCCAGTTCGGGCAAAGTGTTATTGGATTTTTCTATCCGGAATGTCTCAGTAGCAGCCCGTTGGTCCCGGCTTTCATTTAAAGATCTTTGACAGTCGTTACCTATCCGTAACCAGCTGCATCCAGACCCTGCTGTAAGACTGGAAACCGACCCCAACGTAGTTGTGAATAGACTAGGGCTAGGCCGATAATGACATGATAAATGCAAAAGTAACTCTGTTTGTATGTTACCTTTTCATACCACATAGACGTCTATGTAACACACAAACAGAGTTACTTGGTTGAAGGACATGGGATAATTTTTAGGGTTCCGTACCCAAAGGTTAAAACGGGACCCTATACTAAGACTCCGTTGTCCGTCTGTCTGTCTGTCTGTCACCAGGCTGTATCTCATGAACCGTGATAGTTAGACGGTTGAAATTTTCACAGATGATGTATTTCTGTTGCCGCTATAACAAAAAGTACTAAAAAACGGAATAAAATAAATATTTAAGGGGACTCCCATACAAGAAACGTGATTTTTTTGCTCGATATTGCTAACGGCGACAGGTAGACGCTTGAAATATTCACAAAATATTTAGTTATATATTCACTTTAAAAATAAATAATTAAATTAAAATAAAACAAATATCTAAGAGGGGCTCAACAACAGACATGATTTTTTTGCCGTTTTTATAGATGAATGATGAATGGTACAGAACCCTTCGTGCGCGAGTCGGACTCGCACTTGGCCGGTTTTTTATTCTGGATGTTTGTATAAAAATGACTCGCAGACGAAGTCACGGGCAAACGAATATCGATGATATATTTTTGAATTCCGAGGTTATAGTGTGTGCCAAAAATCTGCAACCTTAGCCGTGACTAATCCCTAAATACTAAGATCTAAAGGCTCACAGTCCCGGCTTACAACAAAGCGCCTTAATAAGGTACTTTATCCATCGTAATGGCCCTGAGAGGGTATTTCCCACGCAGCCTCCGTACGGCGGGCGGCTCCGGGGGCGGGGGGCATCAACAAGTGTCCTTCAAACTACCTGAGTTGCCTTTGTTGTGTGTGTGTGTAAATAAAGCCTTCTTTAATGATGTCCCGACCTGTTGCTAGGATCCGATCCGAGAAGAGATAGACAGACGTGCATCTAAAGTACACCCACATTTCGCAAGTTATGTGTAAGTTCCATGGAAATGGAAATAAAAAAGGGAAAGGAAGGCGGGTTTTAAATTATATATCATAATAACCGTACTCCATCCAGTGACTTTATGTTTGTTTGATAACACTTATCACTAGTTATCGCGGGAAGAAATAAGGTTCAAAACAGCGCGATGCGTTTAATGATAGTTGAAACGAATGACCACCAAATTTTGCAGTTTTTATTAAATTAAAAATTAATCCACGCCTCAGATAAATAATTTGTAAGTATTTCTTTAGTTAATTGAATCCCCATTATTATCACAACATAAATTAAGATAGTTTACGCTCAAAATTTGGAGAATTGTACGAGGATTTTTTTTTATGGAGCTCTGTATTACGACTTTTTATCATGCTGATTTTTTTAAATTTTATGAATAATTTTTGAAAAAGTATTTTCTTTAAACATTGACAATACAGATTTTTTTTCTGGTTGTATTAGGTATGTATCAATACAATTGTGGAACAAAATACTGAGCGTTTAATATGGTGTCCTATGTTTGGGCAGCGCCTAAAGAGACAAAGTGTAGACAAACTATTTTCTACTTTACATGGGATGACTTTGTTAGGAGGTGGCAATTTATTTGACGAAACACGATAGCGTTGTAAAGGGAGAAGCGTCGTGTTCCAAATTTGCCAGTGTAATAAATGTAGGTACCGCTATTTTGAGTCACTTAAGTATTCTTCTTAGCCTGTCAATAGAAGTCGAATTTGGCTACGAGCTTGAATAGAATAGAATTTTATTTGCTCAGAATGTAGGTATTTACAATAGGGTGGTTACAATAATATTAAACACACATGCATTCTACCATTTTGGCACTTTCAGCAGCGTCCATCAACTCCTGCAGCGTGCATGCAGCAGGACACGCTGGACAAGATATTATGTGCCCCATTGTTTGTGGGACAGCACCACATTCACACTCCAGGGCGGAGTCATCTAGGAACCTCCACCTGAGCAGGGTTTCTCTGAGTCCGAAGTCTAATTAGTCATGGCAACGAAATATTAGTCTTTTGATTGTTATAATTGGCTGATTGCAACGAGTTTGGCACTTTTAGGAACGTTCATAATCTCCTGTAGCGTGTAGACAACAATACACGCTGGACACGCTAATAAGTGCCCCATTGTTAGTGGGACTTCACCACATTTACACTCCAGGGCGGAGTCATCTGCGAATCTTCACCTGAGCAGGGTTTCTTTGAGTCCGAAGTCTAGTAAGAGACTTCCAAAAATGCCAAAACGACTCAATATAAATATTAGTGGTTTGATTATAATAATTGCGACTGCAATTGGTATAAGCATTGTAACTGCGTTCATCTACTCTGAGATGGACGTTTCGTGATAATTATTGATACCACTCCCTCTGATAGATGTGGTGAGGCTTTTTTGCAGTTCTCTTCTAGACAAATAGCAAAACAATACCTTTGGAGTAGGTACATCTGCTCCTCAGCTAGTCAAACGGGTAGGTAGCTAGGTAGATAAAGATGAAATGATTAGATATTTAGCACTGTGGTAATGCGGTTGACTGCTCATCGAACGGCAGATGTAATTAAGTATCTTCACATGCGAAAGCTCTAAATAACTTTTAATAATCTTTTATATATACGAAAACTTCGTCTGTTGCCCGTGGTACCACCAGTATTACTACCAGTGGTACCACAGATAAAAAACCCGTAGAACTACCACGGGAAGTTTTGTTTTTACCCGTGTTACACTCATAGTCGATATTTCATAATTTGACACCTGTCACTTTGACATCTGTCCCTCTGACTTTGGCTATTAAACTAAATAAACTTTTTAATGATCTTTTATCTGAATACTTGTTTATTATTCTCATTCTTCATATGAATACTACCCTACCCTTGCTTATGGCAGGTACCTTAACATAAGACGGAATAATTAGCTGCAAATCCCGCTCAAATACAGGTCGCCCTCGGCTTCTTGTGGAGAGATGTGAAAACGGAACAAGTGAGGATTAAGCTTTACTGACGCTGAAGCTGAAATACAGCGTTTGAGGCGCTTTTTTGTATTGTCGTTACGTCACATTTTATATATTTTCTGTTATAGCTACATGCTATTGAATGAGATTGTTTGAATAAACTACGTATTAAATAGTTTTAATGCCATTCTAAAAAAGTCTTGAAAATTAAGTTGGGTGTTAGGTTGAGTGCTTAAATCTTTTGATAGCATAAAATAACATCACGCCTGTAATACCCAAAGGGTTAGGCAAAGGTGCACCTGATAGGTACACTTTTGACTAAGCGATATGTGGTGTACAATAAGTAGGTACTATCCAATAGTAAACCCACATTTCGCTAGTTATAGAGAAGGAGCTTATTGCCATCATTCGGGTATAAATCCATCACCCGAATTGAGAAACAAACTATTAATGACAATCTGAATCATTTTGAAGGATATTGCTAATCCATTGCTTCATATGTTTGAAACATTCGTCAACTCAACAACGTAAATAACGCAATTAATGTTGTTGAATGTTGTTCAAAATGAAAGCCATTTCTACTGAGTAATTCTTGATGGAACTGTTGGGAGTTTTGACTGATGTTTTTACAAACGTAATTTTTATTTTATTTTACAAAACAACACACTTTTTTGTTTTTTTTTCTTTGATCTTCTTTCAAGTCCATTATAATAATGATATACTTACCTTTTTTTTCTAGTTAGCAAAGTAGCAAAGAATGTGTCATATTCCACATTAAATCGGCCTAAGCAATTGGACCCTCGAGCGGTGTACGATCTCACGTGGGTATCCCTTTGAGATACAGAACCCAATTTTAACGAGATTGGGGAAAAATACATGAGCGTGGACGGCGGCACCTATTGTGCTAAGGGTCACGTAGTCGATTGAAGGGGCAATTATTTGGACCATACAAATATGTGCTCACAAATATTGGATCCAACTTCCAACTATGGAAATTTGCCGGCGGTCTCTACAGCTACGGCTTCGTACAAGAGCGGTGGTGGCTACATAATCGTGACGGTTATCATGAAAATAATGTCAGCGGGGTTTGATAAAAACCACTCTATAGGAAAACCAACTTACTTTTGTAGCGGCACTACAGAAAATATTTTGCAACAATATCTAAAAATACAAAAAGGGAAGTGGCGCCATCTACAATGCCACAAGCGAACTACGCAAAGGTTCACGTCACAGAAATCCTACATCGCGCAGTTAGAGTGTACCGCGCGATTCGCATAGACACAACATCCCGATATCAACCGTGCGTCGGGCAGTAGCCTACCAGACACAATACCCTTCTGGTCGGAGGATCCTCCATTTTCTATAGAGTATGAGTGAACTTTACACCCTGTTCCTCATACCTCTATGCTTTCATAAATACCGTTTCAGTGACGTCCACGTCTATTGCCTGTAAAGAGCAGACGCTATGTGACGGCCACCGTCTTCTACATAGGACATATTATAGGATAATGTTTGGAAAACTAACTATGAATTTCAAAGTTGGGATTCATAATCCAATCCTAATTTTAAGAGCTATTTAACTAGCAATCATCGAATAAAAAAGGAATTAATAATCGTAAACATTCGGTAGCCGCCAAATGTTTACGATTATTTTGCACTCGCACAACTGTGTCGGGCTCTATCTCTGTCCTTGTCTATTGGCAACTTTATGCATGTAAGTGTGATCACAGATGTGTGACTTTCGTTACATATAGTTGTGCACTGAGCCCAGGTTTAGTGATTGCGATGTTAGAGTGTACCTTATGTATCTTCCGCTTTAAAGTTTATCTAAGCGAGAAGGTCTAATTGTCTATGTGACAATTTCACCATCATCAGCCTAAATCAGTAAACTGCTGGACGTAGGCCTCTCCAGCTCGATTCTGGGCAATTCAGCTGCTACCCTGCTAAGTTTAAATTTATTGGGAATTATTGTAAGTAGGTAGTGGTCGCCCAGTGGCTGAAATTCGACCATAATTTATTTAAATCAAAAACATTAGCTTTCTGCACCTTAACTGTGCCAAAATTCATACTTCTCCGTCCGCGTAATTGTCGTAAAAAGGAGTACAAAGTGTTTGCTTCACGTATTATTATATAGAGAGATAGATAAGGGGTAAAACAATTATGAGTTTCACTGTTACTCCAAACTCATAATTTTACCCCTGCGTGTATACGTAGGCGTCTTGAAATTCAAGTCTCATGCGATGATGCGATATGTCCTCTTTACATGTTATGACCAAAGTTGTAAATTGAAGTGGACCCCCCCTGGGTTTGTCTTCGAGATGAGTAGATCTCAATCGATCTAGAACAGCCATACTCAATCTTTTTTTTAATGCGATCAAAAACACGTTTCGGTCTTGATGTCGCGGACCGCAAAAATTATTTAGGTCTTAATAAAAAACCTCATTCAAAATTGGTTAAGTATTTATTGAAAAAAGAAAAGGTGATCACAATAAAGTCAGATATACAATACATAATCGTGTAACCTTTATAATAATTATAATATAAGGTTATCATGAAGCCCAAATTTTGAAATAGCTAACTTTAAAAGAACTAACAATGACTTCAGGTTTTAACAAAGATGTTTCGTATGAAACATCCTAGTTTTAATGAGATTTTTAATACTGTGAACACTTCTTCAATTTAAAAGCTTGGACTGGAACTCCAGGTGGTCCAATCACAAAGGCCCGGCGGGCCGCATGCAGCCCGTGGGTCGCAAGTTGAGTATGACTGATCTAGAACCATGGTGACTGTGATGATTATGACATAAAATAAATTAGTAGGTAGGTACTTATTTTTAAGCTGACTAAATCTTGTTGGTACATGTTAATTAAGATCACAAGCCGTCATCGTTTAGTCGTGCCGATGAATAAATGGCGATTAGCAGAAGGTTCGTGTTCTCGCCGGAAAACTTAATGCGTGAGATGGTCGGCGCAACAATATGTCTTTTACTTCCATACTTTTCTAGTAGCCGTCATATCAGTAGTAACTCCTGTTCTAACCATATCATCATTCACACAGTTCATCCATCGTTTCTTTTGTATTCCACTACTTTTATACCCATCGACATTGATACTCAAAACTTTCCTCTCGGCATTTTCCTCATTCGTCCGTATCACATGCCCATACCATGACAGTAACACCACACATCCTCTTAGCATTCTCATTCTCCTTCGCCCCTTTTGTGGCCCAACATTCTGACCCATACAAGACATTGCCGTTTTTTTTGTAAGCAATTGACAATTTTTTCAACTCACGGGGCGTGTTGCGTTCTACTGATGTTTGGTAGAATTGCGGAGAATTTTTATATCACTTTTACGCTGTTTGTTTTTAAAGTTGTTTTGTATTTTACCTGTTTTTGTATTTTACGTCACCAAAAAAATAGGTTATATAATTAAGGTTATGCTCCTGAAAAAGCCACAAAAAATTACGTCACAGTGTACATAACATTAATGCGATGGCCACATTACTTGCGCATGCACCTGTTATTAATTATTATCATTTATTATGACCGGTAGGTACCTCCTGAGATTGCATTGTTCAACGTACATACATTTGTAAAGTTTGTTATTTTTGTTAATTTACTAGTACCTAATGGGGTCTAATCAATAGCTTTTTACATAAGTAAGGTTTTTACATATAGATTTCATCGGGTTTGCACATACAATCGCTGCTTTGTATTTGGCCAGCCAACTAGCTTAAACGAGTAAAAAGCTTAGTTGTAACTAAAAGTTCGCTGGGGTAGGTTGCGTAACACACTGACGTGCTACGCCATTAAATCGCCATACCGCCATAATACCATTCCTATTGTTAAATAGAAACAATATTAATTGCGTTATTGATGTTTTTGAGCAGACAAAATTTTCGAACATACGGTTACTGACAAATACGTGCACTGACTGGACAGCTCCACTCAAATTTGTGTGTCTCTATTCGCAAAAGACTATCTCAGATGCAACATCATCATCTGCACGGTCCTCATACAGCCAAGTTTATATCTGAACCTGAAAAGACACTATGACTATGACCTCTGTAGTTTGTTTCGGTTATTCTCAAAGTAGTCGGGTAGCAATAACCGACCTTGTATAGTAATAATTTTTGATGCGGTAAAGTGTTTATTTAACGAATTCACATAAATAAATATCATGTATCATTTAAGCGCTTTGGACTTTGACTCCTCGAGTGAGAAATCTTGTGTACTTACATTATATCCGGCACACCCTAGGTGGTCAGTCTCGCTAATAACCTTGTTGACTGCCTAATCTTTGCACAACTTAGCATTGACTTTCTTCGTAACTCGGGTCGACTTGATTAAATAACCTAACTTGTTTCTGAAGTCCACAGATAAAGTATAAGCAAAGGGTTCTCAAACAGAATGTATCAAGTGTCAAGATATCGAATCCAAAACACTATTCAAATGGATTAACTTCGGTTAAAAATACCTCGGAAATGATTCATTTATAGGTTTTCTAGTAAAAATCGTGTCGACTTCTTCTTCTGATGCCTCTTTCAGTAGTGACATTTCCAAACATTTTTCCTTGTCCTTTGGGAAGTGGAACAGCTCAGCAGCAATCGTGACTCCAGTCTGATCTTGTGACTGTCCTTCAAAAAAAACACGATAGATAATTTAAAGTCCAGTTAAGTTAATACAAACGAAAACTACGCCTCAGTCAGTTGAGCTACAGCTCGTAGTATCAGGTAGGTAGATCAGGGCAGGCAGTTAGGCAGTTCGTGTGAGCGGAGGGGACGCGGATTGATACCGATACCGCTAAATAAAGATTTCCGCGACGACATCCGTGCGGGGGTCCCGCATGCTCCCACGTGCGCCTGCGCATCGTAACGCGAAAATGGATGCTGTGATCGGATAACAGTTTCGACATCAAAATATTGATGTTTTAGGACTGAATTGTGTATGATGTACCTGCCATAATCAGCAGAAAATAAGTTTCTGATGTGATTGGACAAAATAAGTTGTTTAACCAAATAGGAATTGAATAACGTAATCATCAGCCTATAATGTTCCCACTGCTGGGACACAGGCCTCGTCTCTTCGCGAGGGAGTGGGCTGTAATCCACCAAGCGGGCCTAGTGCGGGTTGTAAGATGTCACATGTCTCCGAATGTTTGACTCTAAGACATGCTGGTTTCCTTACTATGTTTTCCTTCACCGTTTTGAGAGCAGTGGTGATGAAATACCTACACAAAGTAAAGGTCTGCCTGAGTTCAAACTCACGACCTTCGTAAGTCGGGGCTGGTACTACTGGGGTGGCCCAGTTGCTCACACATTGCTCCTCTTCAAGATATTGAATAAAAAGCGGAAAATAAAAGTATCTTAGAAAATCCCACTGGTTAACTTTTCCTAAGTCTAGGTTTGGCTTCCAGTTTAACCAGAGTGCATGTAGATGAAGCAGATACGTCTCTAAATTGTTTCATTTGCATTCGCTGAGCGTGAGGACTGACTCTTTGCTTTAGTTGTTGCAGGCGCGACCGCTGAGAGTGGTGTCCGGGGTTTGATAACCAGGTCGGGAAAGTAATATTGTTTTTTTCCATTCCATGTTCAATGTGGGAGTACAGTCACCAAAAGAGGTCAGTCACCAGGGTCGTCGGATATAGTTGAAGTTTAGTAAGAAACCGGTCGACGATTTAGAATACAAAGAAAACAATCAGTTTATTTATCAAATTTAATTTCGTTCGAAAAAATCCACGGGTTTTTTACTAAACTTCAACCTTGGTTACTTATCTCTTATGGTGACTGTACTATATAACCCTTGAGTCGTACAAAAAAGGTCTATTATGTGGGTTTGTGTGATTGCTCATCGTATAGACACTTGTGCATCAATTTGTTTAGTGTCATTAGTGCACGTCGTCGGCCGCGACTACAATAGTTCGATGTGCTCTGCCAAGAGCTACTCCTAATATTAACTGAGGAACGCAGCGCGGTCACGGTAGCGTGACCAGACAAACTGTATCTTCAGGATACGTTCTAGTTTTGCTTAGTTAGCACTTATGTATTTAAAAAAAATTAAACATTTAAAAAATCCCTCGACACAAACAAAAATCCTCTAAAAAGTTAAAAAAAAATGTTTTGGCCCTTTAAGTTTCATAAGAGTTTGTAGGTAACTTTTTAATCAAAGCATCGCGATCGGCGCATCCGGGTACTGCTGAAAATGTTATCTCGTCCACAATAGCATATATTCATTATTGCTGAACGTCATTTGTTTGACGTTTTCACAAAACAACCCTCTTTTTCTATTAGTTTATTTAAATTAGACTGAGGATCAGCACGTTTTGAACGTCATAATTATATGACACAGTACCCCAAAATGCTCGATTTAAACAACTTCCTAGATCCTAGTGTTTTAATTTGTACGTTAGTAAAAGATACCCTATTGATAAATATCGTCATAAATGCCATCAAAGGTTTAATTTGGGGACTTAAAAAGGTTCACTGTTCGGTTTGCTAACGACTCGATCGACTCGAGGGACTGTTTTTACTTAGCCACAAGCCCCATTTGCTTACTAAAGACAGGTTAATCAAATGAGCTATTCCAGAACTGTCAACATTAGATTTTTAAATATCGAGATCCATATGATCCAGTAATGGGTACTTCGTAGAGGTCAAGCCGGTAATAACGTTAACAGTGTCTGGGTTCAAAATGAAGTTTGACTAGGCAACTAAAGTTAGTAACTAATTATTTTGACATTTTTATAACATTTTACAATTTGACAATTTTATATTGTACCTACATTTCATTTTTATACAATTCTGACATTTTTATAAGTTTTTGACAATTTTTATTATAATTTTTCGAGTTGGCGAATATTTTAAATTTAGTTACAATTTTATTTTTATCTGTTCTATATTTTAAAATAGTTTATGATTTAAGTGTATGAGTTTTGAAACTATGGACTAATGTTATGTCTGAAATAAATAATTAAATTAAATTAGAATTAAAGTGCCCAAAGAATTGAATTGCTGACCAGTTAAGGGGGACGGTCTGTTCCGTAGAAAACGTATAGTCATTAAAATGAAATGTCCCACATCAATCTAGCATGTAGCCCCCCTACCCGCCCCGATTCCATCGAGAGCGAGAGGCATTGTCTCGTCACTTTATCAGTGTATAATTATTATGATTTATGGTCAATCTTCTCGCCGGACATTCCCAGGAATCTCTGATAGTCTAGTCTAGACCAAGTTTAAGAACTAATTAGTGTTTTGAGCGTAATAACTGGTATGGTAATGGAGCCAACTGCTTCGCTAGTATGTTTAATGCAAGATAAGTGACTGAACCAACAAAAATTGATGCAGTTATAATCTGTTATAACTGCATCAATTTTTGTTGGTTGGGTAATTGCGTGACACACTAACAGTAGGAATGGCATTAATTTTGACAGCTCAACAACATTCATTGCGTTATTTACGTTGTTCAACCAACAAATCTTTCGAACATACGAAGGAATGGATTAGCAATATCCTTCAAAATTATTCTGATTATGATTGATAATTTGTTACGCAATTAAGGTGCTGGCTTATCTAGTAGGTAAATATTTTGAATAAAAATCTAGCTTTCGGTTATTTTTAAGTGCGTGATGTCGTTTACATAGTATTGAGACACTGAAAAAACATAAATCAACCAATTTAAAAAACAAAAGAAGATCTTGTTTTCCCAACTGTGTAAATACATAAACCAGTAATTTATATACTTTCTTCTTTCCCCAGAAACAAGAACCAAAAACAATGCCGCTCCAAATCCGAAGAAATCGTTGCGCGTCGTTCGTGCGCGACAACCTCCTGACGCTGCTGACCGTCATCGGCGTGGTCTCGGGCACCATCCTGGGCTGCGGCCTCCGGGCCTCGGGCCAGGAGTGGTCCCGTCGTGACGTCATGTACTTCCAGTACCCCGGGGAGCTGTTCCTTAGGATGCTGAAGTCCCTCATCGTGCCGCTGCTGGTGTCCAGTATCGTTTCCGCCATTGGGTCCCTGGATTTGAGTTTATCTGGCAAGTGAGTTGGTTTTTATTTGTTTAGTAATTATGTTTTTTTCTGTGTCCGTCCAGCTATGGACATAGTTTTAGCTATCTACACGTAGTAGAGTATTAGAGCTACGATGAAGCTAATTAATATTTTGTAAACGAGGCCACTAGTACCTAATGCAGCTGTGTTCGTGGCAACTTGGCCAGGTTCTGATCAACTGTACTTGTTCGTGAAACATTAAAAAGTGTAACAAGAATGACCTGTACTGTGCTACTTCTTCAATGAATCGATATCGCCCGGAGATTCACCTAGTCTAGTGACTCCAGTACTGAGCTAGCGCCCGTCAATGCCAGCAGAGCAGCTGAAGTCACCGTGCACTTAGGGACTTATTATCGTTATGCTCTCCATATGTATTGGGGGTCTGCACCAGCAGCGCTGGTCCAGTGCGTGTTGGCAGGTCGCCAGAGCCTCGTTTGACGAAAGCTGAGTGTACCACGTGCAGTTTAGGTTGGCTTCTGCTTCTTGGTTGAAATTAGAAACTCCTTACACTTCTTATACATTGGGCAATGGCCTCATTTTTAGAGTAAGTGAGTTGACAATAAAAGGGGGTTACATAATCTCTTGCTGCAACCTGCAACTAACTCCTCATTCTTTCCAGGGTTGGTCTCCGCGCGATCATCTACTACATGACCACAACGGTATGTGCTGTGATGCTGGGCATAGCCCTGGTCACTACTATCAAGCCGGGCAAGGATCCGGAAGCCTACACACAGCCTAACGCCACCAAGCTCAACATTAAGGATACTCTGACGTCCGATACGCTGCTGGATTTGATCAGGTCAGTTTTTATAATGAAGATATTGTTAGAAATGTTTTTAAACTGATTTTATTACCAACTAACCATGCATTGACATGGTGCGGGTTGTTCGAAAGAGATACCGCGGCCTCTGGCACACAGGCAACTGAGCGAACATGGGTTGGGTTTTAGTCAGTAAAAGTCTGACACGCCCTCCCGCTCCACCCAGAGCGGGAGAAGTTATTTGATGATTTCCTACCCAGAAAAAAAACCATGCATTGACATGGAACAGGAAAATATATAATATTATGTAGGTACAAGTAAATTAAAAAGGAGAAAACCTCATTAGGCATAAAAAAATTCGTCCGCATCGCTGTAATGGGAAAAGTGCCCAAAGGGCTGGCAGTATTGCTACGTTGCATGAAAATTACGAGTTTATCTCTTAGAAATAGGTTTGAAGATGTTAATTTTGGCTTTCACACAAACATACATAAACTCACGCCTTCATTCCATGGACCCAGGCTAAAAATTACAGAACGCCACCTGGATGCTCGTTTTGCCTCGTTTACGTGCACACATCAGCACCTTAATTGCGTAATTCACGATTAATCATAATCTGTTTCGTTTTGAAACAGAGTGCTAAACCATGGCTTCATGTGTTCGAAAAATGTGTCTGCTCAACAACGTTGATAACGCAATGAATATTATTGAACTGTCAATTTGAAACAGATTATGATTAATCGTATGTTTCGCAATTAGGGTGCTAGCATGACGATTTCTATTTCTACGAAGAATAGACTGTGGTTTTTCAATACAAAGTTACAAAGTTTCGTTTCTCCATTTTCGACATCGCACCGTAGATATCCTTCTACAATCTGTCATTTTGTCTTTCGTTTCTAATGATCTTTGTCTAGGTCCTTATAAATGTAGACTATTTCAGAAGAATATTTCTTCCCAAACTCAAAATCACACTGACAATAAACTTTCTACTCGACGGCCACAAATTTTATACGATTATCTACAAAATCATGATTCGTTTAGAACACATAACTGTGATAATAGTCATGTCTATTCTTCCGTCGACAAATCGGTGCTCGTGCTAAGCCTGCTGGTCATACACCCACGCCGGTTGCCAGTACTACGCATTTTACCTTTCTCAAGAACATCACCAATAAGGTTTATCGTCCCTTATCGCCGTTTCCACTCATATCTGCCTTAAAATACCTTCGCTTATTCCCGAATTAATCGAGATGAAACTCATATCCAATTATTTAATCAATTTTGGGTTTTCTAAGATAGGGGTGCAACTACTTATTGGCCGCAACCGCAGAAAAAATGCTTTATTTATCTATCGTTACGTCGCCGTCGGTACTATTAACTATTCAGTAAAAAAAATATCGGGCACTTGGAAGGAAAACTGTGATCGAGTCCCTAATAATAAAAATGCGAAATAAACCGGCAGCTTGGACCTCGTTCCCGATACCGGTGGGCTACTATATTGTTTATATTTTTAAATGTTTTTGCATAATTTTTGTAATTTTTTAAAATATGCTTAATATATATGAAAATAAATATACGATAAAAAATTGCGATTAAAAATATATTCAAATTCTAGCTTCCGCCCGCGGCTTCGCCCGCGTGGATGTCGAAAATTATCCCGCGGGAACGTACTACCGGGATAAAAAGTATCCTATGTGTTAATCTAGGTTCTAATCTATCTGTGTGCCAAATTTCATCCAAATCCGAACAGCCAGTTTTGCGTGAAAGAGTAACAAACATCTATCCATCCGTCCATCCATACTTACAAACTTTCGCGTTTATAATATTAGTAAGGATACTTACTCGTATCTGAGAAAATTATACGACCCACAATTTACAGAGGCTTCTTAAAACATATCTGAAGTTACCATGGTGAATCAATACCCGTGGGTAGCAAAGCTGCCAGCAAAAATTTTCCTTATATTCCCGGGAAAACTAAATATAATATGAATGGTAAATTTCTGTATAAACGTAGAAATGCAAAAGCAAAGCCTCCTTACATTGGGGTCCTCAGAGGGACGGTTGAATACAAAATGGCGCAGGATTATCCGAAGCAATTTTGTGGCAAGGTTTTTTTAATAATCCCTAAATTAACACTAGAGCAAAAACAACAATCAACAGATTGTTGTTTTTAATCTCAGAAAGTGATTGTTTCTTTTTTCTCGATTTATCGAGGTCGAAAATTATCCCACGGGAACAGACTACCGGGATAAAAAGTATCCTATGTGTTAACCCAGGTTATAAACTATCTGCGTACCAAATTTCATCCAAATCCGTTTTGCCGTTTTTGCGTGATTGAGTCACAAACATCCAAGACACCACATCACAAAGATCTAAATATCCAAACATACAAACTTTTACATTTATAATATTAGAGAATATTAGATAAGATATTACTATATCCTACTGGATACCTACTTTCTTACCTTAGCGTCTACAATAATAATTATAGCAACATAACCGAAAATTACATTTTCGTTCATTTCGCTCTACCTATATATTTGATGCCATTCGATAGGGCGCATTTAAGGGGAACCTAGTCGCGGGCTCGAACTCACTGGTGGGCCTGGCTAAAAATCACGCCGTCTCACCAGGCTTAGTGTCCGACAGAGATAGTATCAGTGATGAGCAGTTAGACGCTAGTCTACACGCACAACGTTTTTCGATAATTGAACTTTGTCGGTACCGACTTGGTTTTGGAGATTTTGCATTTCTTTTATTACTTAAACACGCTCAAAGTTAAGTAAAATTAGCAAGAAAAACGAATCTTTGTTAGCTCGTAACTTTTTAATGAGTTTTTATTTTAGTATTCTGTTTCCGTACAGACAATATTAATAATGAGACAGAACGATATCATATTTTACTTTGGATGTGCCATGTCAGACAGTGGAGTAAAACACTCCTGAAGTTTGTATGCAAAAAATGTGGACAAGGTTCACCTTAATTACGTTAGTTGGCTCTCTAAAAAGCGACTATGAAGTTTTTAGCACATAGATTAGCGTCTATAATTAAAGCCACATAACTGAAAATAACACATTTAGGGGCTTGTACTGCTTGTGCTACTTAAGTAATAACAGCCGGATGGGTCGATCTATAGATAGTTTAACCTGATAGAACAATACAGGTTAAGCTATGCTTGCCACATTTGGTCCATGGATCGGTTATTTTTACATACCAAGACGCTCGTGTGTCGTGGAAAGCACGTTAAGCCGTTGGTCCCGGCTGTCTTTCATGGATCTTTGACAGACATTACGGGTCGTCAGAAGCCCGGATGTCAGACAACCAGTCTTACTGGGTTGTTGTGGTCGGATAGGCAGTCGCTCCATGTAAGATACTGGTATTCAGCTGCATCCGGTTGGACTGGAAGCCGACCGCAACATACTTAAATTAAGATTTAATCTTAATTCAAACTATATTCCCCCATTTACACTGTATTTATTTCAAATACATTAAAATTCTTTAACAGTTATTATTCTAAAATAGTTAGGAAGTTTAGTTAGTACCAAATTAAAAGCCCAACTTACTATACAAATAAATGAAACTCAGGATTCAAAGTACTCGTCCGACGAACCAGCCTTCTGGTCACGTGAAGTGTCGACCAGTCGGCGAGAAATTTCCTTAAGGTGGAAGCGCCAGGGTAGCCCGCGAAATTCAAATTTTGTTACGTTTTTTGTAATTTGCAGGTCAGTATCAGGTTGTATGGTGATCTAAATATGATTCGCGACCGTATCAAATAAGGCTTTTCAGAATCATAATCATTAGAATCAGCAATACAACTCCATAAGTTAGAATTGCCCTCAAATGTCATAATTTCATGAAATAGTCATTCTTTAGAGTAATGAACTTATAGAGATGTATTGCTGATTCTAATGATTATGATTCTGTAAAGCCATATTTGATACGGTCGCGAATCATATTTAGATCACCATACAACCTGACAGTGACCTGGAAATTGCAAAAAACGTAACAAAATTTGAATTTCGCGGGCTACCTTGACGCTTCCACCTTAAAAAGGAGTCTCATACTCGGACCCCATGACCCGAGATTTTCGACTCAAAACTGTTATCACCATACAGTCACAGTATTTGCGCCGCTGTACTTAAATTACTTGTTTGACACTCAGAATATAATATCAAGATCGTGAAACTAGATTGGAAAAGAATTTCCCGTGCACCTTCAGACAAAGTTAACAAGAGAAAGACTCTGCGATTTATTAAAAATACTTTCGTATCATTCAAAGTATGGGCATGTGATACGGAGGAATGAGGAAAATGTCGTGAGGAAAGTTTTGAGTATGAATGTCGATGGCTATAAGAGTAGGGAGAGACCCTTTGGTCTCCCCCTACTCAAACAGTAGATGGACTGTGTGAATGATGATATGGTTCTAAACGGAGTGAATACCGTAATTATGGCTTATGCGTATGGAAGAGAAATCCATGTTGCGCCGACTGACTACTACGATGTCTTTCGGCCATTCATGAAACTATTTATTTTACCTCATTCCCACAAACTCCTATGTGCTAAAACATTTTAACACAAATAAAACAGCGTGACATTTCTAGAACATACGACTACCATTAACTGGACCGCATCGTACAATTCGTATAATGTGACTCGTGATGATTGGCTTAACACTCTTAATAGGTGAGTAATTTTGCCATCCGGGTGACCCGGGCCAAATTACGTTGATAAATTATATGCATGATTTGAATATTACGTGTTTGGAGGTAACAGTTATGAAGTTTCCGGTTCTGGCTGCGAATGACGATGTTGACAGTTACCCTTTTAATTAAAAACCCGGGAAAATATAACATGTTATGTGTCTAACCTTTTTCAAACTACGTTGGGGTCAGCTTCCAGTCTAACCGGATGCATCTGAATACCAGTATTTTACATGAAGCGTCTGCCTGTCTAGCCTCCACAACCCAGTTATCGGGTTGGTAAGCCCTCGGGCTTCTGACGACTCATAACAACTGTCAAAGATCCACGAATGACAGTCGGGACCAACGGCTTAACGTGCTTTCCGAGACACGGAGGAGATGTGTAAAGGTGGTCACTCATCCACGGACCAAACGCGACAACCGTAGCTTAATCGGATTGATCAAACATTGCGGGTTAATACTTAGTCGCCAGCCTTCCGGTAAAGTATTATGTACGACAAAAATATGAGGGTACGCTGATGTTTCTTACAGCACAACTACGGCGATGTTAGTATATACCTGACACTTATCATGGTTAGATAACAGCCTTGCAAAATGCAGCAGAGCAGCGGTGGATCAGTGGTAATGACCCTTGACATACGAGTTATATGGTCGTGGGTTCGAACCGAGACGCGCTTTACTTTGCGTAAATAAATTCATCACCACTGCTCTCAAACGGTATAAGGAATAAATCGCAAGGAAACCGGCATGTGCTAGATCCAAATATTCGAAGACATTCGTAGATTACAGCCCAGTCTCTCATAGAATGTTCCCATTACTGGTATACAGGCCTATATTTTGTGCAAAATATATGTTACACTACAAATTGATCGCCATCTTTGGATGGGACGACCTTATGTACACGGTCCACTGACTTCCAAATATTGCCTCGGAACTAATTTGGTTCAAGGTGAGTTCTTGTGAACCACCTTCCTGAATAAATCCTGAGAGGCATTAATCATTCAGAATTAGGTAAGCCACGCTAAACTAAATAAAATTAAGACTAAAACCATTCAGTGGTTAAATTGTTAGCACGCACCGCTCTCGGCCAGCAAAGATCGGAGGTCACAGCTGTCGCGCTATTGCCCATAATTGCCCATCGCCTGATTTATTGCTCGCTCCTCGCCGCTGTAACAATGTGTCAATTGTTTAACACCTTCCATACTCATGTTCAGTTGACAATCGAGTGCTGACAGCCGTAAATGTTTAAAAAGACCATAAGTTGGTTTCTTTGTTTTGTTTTACACCGCTCGAAAGGACCTGAATCCCATTTTGCTCGTGTAAAACATGCGTATTAGCAAAATGGATTTTATTGTCATTTGCAGAAAGCTCAACATGTAAGCTACATAGGTATTGAGTAGTAAGGGTAAACTCGTACGATGCCTTATTCCAGTGAGCCTTACAAACACATCAAAAGTCCTTACAATATTTCAACAACAAGTTATTTCATAAAATACTGAATTCACAGCTCCTGAAACGTTACCCTCAATTTTTAATCCAATATTAGGAATGATAATACTTAATTATACGAGTATCTTCCTTAGGGCTGATTTTGCCAGAGTCAGATATAATTTATCTGTGGAAAAAAATTGACGTCTGTCTGACAGTTCTAGAATGGGAAAACTGTCAAAAATTCTAAAATTGAATTTATTCTTAGGATAAGATTATTATAGGTATAAAACTTTGGTGGAAATCGAGCTTAATAAATAGGTGGGATTGCATTCAAAGCAGGCTTTCATATCTGCTTCATGATTGATCAAATTCATTCGTACCTAGAACCGGCATGACCTAGAAGACATGCGACATCAACCAACACGTACCGGGCCCGTGTGGTAGATTACGGCCCACTACCTCTCATCGTGTGAAGGCCTGCGTCCCAGCAGTGGGAACATTAAGTATAGGCTGAATATGCATCCATACTTAGAATGATACAAAGGTATTTTGGCGTCTGAATGACATTGACAGTAGAGGGCGCTATTGGTAAATATTTGGAATAGTGTCACAGACATTGTAGGTGGACAAAAACAAGATGGCGGCGTTAATTCAAATTAAACCGCCAAAAGAACCATGTAGTATTTGACATGTAGGTATGACGCGCGAAACATGACCTATGCGTGACAATATATGTCGTATCCTATGCGTGTAGCATGGCGACATAGGTAATTGTCAATTGCAGCCGGTGTGAGAGGAGCGATGCGTGCCACAATTCACGCTTGTCGCTTCGTTCACTTATTTATACTGCGCCCTACATACTGCGTAGGGCTGACGTGAGATACACAAATCGAGAGATATTACATGTATAGATGCAAGACACTGATCTTTAACTGTTCGTAGTTTGATGCTTAACAGTTTAAGGATGCGCTGCGCAGACTGCACTAAGACTCTGAGACTGTCTCTGATTTCATGGGTGCGTTTTGGTGATATACCACAGAAGCTTCTGCCGCGACGAAGTCTTAAGACACACAACATACTACAATTACAGCCACATTTTTAAAGAACTCTCGAGCTGTTACGTCGTCTGTTTGGTTGGCTCCTAGATATTATGGCGTGATGTTGAACAACCTATAAACTTCCTCAAAACTTGTGTAATAATATTTTTTCAAATCCAACGGCTATTTCCAGAGATTAGCGCATTCAAACAAACTCTTCGGTTGTTTTTATTAGTAGAAGATTCTTGTTTAGACATGTATTCAATAAATATCATTATCTGGTGTTCCTTAGCCATGAAGAATACGACACCGTACCTAATGGTACCTACTCGCATTGGTCATTCGTTATTTCATAGTTCACTTCGTACGTTCTTTGCAGTCCTAGGCATTTTTTAGGTCTCGTTAGACTTCACTGAGATACCTAAGTATACCTATGCTTGATATGAAGGCTGTCGCCAGTGCCATTGGTGACCAGCCATAATAACCGTGATTTATTTTAGCTTTCTACAATAGGATCTAGACACATTCTACAAGGTTACCTGTAGACTCACAAATCCTTTGATACTCGAACTAACTCGATTCCAAAATAACAAGGTTTCTAACCCTTCCTAACAGCGAGTTACTTAATTAGTTAACAGCTCAATACTCACGAGACATATTGAGCTGTTAATGAAAGGTACTTAAATGTGATTCTCACGGGAAGACGAACCTTTGGCAAGGGCAAACGTTAGGTAGCTTTGTAGCTTACGTATCTAATGCTTTCAAATGTTAGGACGATTCATTTATTATGTTCAATGAGCAAGACTATGCTGATGAAAGTGTTGTTGAGCGACAAAAACGCATAAATCTTTAAGTATGCCCTTTGGATCCAATCACACGGTTTCTTTTTATTAAAATTTGAATTTAAATAAAAAGTCACCAACACCCCTCTTTTTGCGTCGGGGGTTAAAAATAGTTTAAAAAACTAAACAACGCGCTTTAATAGAAACCCAGACAAAAAGTAGGAATTTCGTTTACAGTTCATAACAATCACTATGGTTATGGGCGTACTCCGAACCTTTTTGTACCTGCAGTTGTTTCATTAGAATTTTTTACTCGCGATTCTTAAAAATATTGTCATTTAGAAATTGTATTCCATGCAGTACTATGGTAGTTTTAAAATGTGGAAAATAAAATGAATTTTAAATAAATTCAAAACACCAGAACTTTTTACTCTGACTGTACTTTAAGGTGTGTTTAGGTACGTCAAATCTACAAACATAACCAATATATATGTAGCGTTGCCAAACGGGAGCGTTACCAAACGGGCGCTACCCGTCGCGTTGCGTTAGTCTGAACGAGATATCCTTCAAAATTATTCAGATTCTGATTGATAGTGTGTACGCAATTAGCATGAACATACGAAAAAAGGATTGGCTACATGGTCACTCTGGCCATTGCAGGCGCTTAGCATATAGCTCATAGCAATCGGAAGGTAAACGTTTAGCGGAGGACGTTACCGTGTATTTAAAACAGACTTTATAGACCCAGAGATAGAACTTAATCGCCATCTATTGCCCATCATCAAGTCCCAAATGTTACCACTACCTTATAACCATATTTACCCGCGGTAGCCTCCTGGCGACTGGCGGGTGCCACTTCACTTTCGGCTGTTAATGGAATGATTCGATTTGCCAGAAATCCAGTTAGCCCTCCTAACTTTTGGGCAGTTTTATTTCCTTTTAAATTGCGAGTCTACTAGGATATCGACATTTTTTTTAGTACATATTTAAGAAGCTGAACTCTAAGGTTAGATTTCAGGCTTACGGTCAGGTTATGTAAAAAGGTAAATATGTAACTAATGACAGTGTAACGTACATATACATTACCTCATTAAAAAGATTATTAATAACTAGCAGTTGCCCGCGGCTTCGCCCGCGTCTAGGTAGTATATTATCCCATGGGCACGTATTACCGGGATAAAAGTATCATATGTGTCAATCCAGGTTACAAATTATCTAACTACTAAATGTTTGCCAAATTTCATCCTAATCCCTTCAGCCGTTTTTGCGTGATTGAGTAATAAGCATCCAAACATTTAAACATCCAAACTTTCACATTTATAATATGAGTAGGATAGTATGATTCACCATTTTTTTAAAATAAACAAGCTTAAAATAATAATGATAATATTGTTACGAGCTTGGGGTTCGGACAATAGGGTTTTTTCCAATTTTATAAAAACTGTTTTAATTTTAAGATTGAGACGATATAACAGAAAAATAAAAATAAATTTATTTATAGCCATTTTCTCCATTAAAATCAAATTTATATTTCGTTGTTTTGAATTTACCGCCAAAACGCTTCTTATGATGACTTTTTAACACGTGACATCGTGACGTTAGCTTTGTGTAAACAGCACCGGTACAAATACTTAGTTTGGCGCAGTTTTAGAAGTATTTGTGCACAGAGGCACCGCACATTAGTAATATCACTTTCTATCCATTTAAAATCTTCTTAATTATAAACTCGACATTCACTTGTTTACTTACTAACTACTTTAGTTTACACAAAGTTGACATCACGTGGGGTCACGTGATAAAAAAGTCATCGTAAGGAGCGTTTTGGCGGTAAATTCAAAACAACGAAAAATACATTTTATTTAAATCGTTTTTAATTGAGAAAATGGATATAAATCAATTCACTTTTATTTTTCTGTTACATATTTCGTACTAATCCTCAAATTAGAATAGTTTTTAATAAATTGGAAAATACCCTATTAAAAACTGCTAAACGCACTAATTGCAAAACACAATTTCACTATTGATTACTCTAAATCGCACTTGAAGATCGCTTCAGATGTTCTCGCATGTATCGCTTGTTCAATACTGCCGGGTCTTGATCCGTTCCGGCCTTTTATAGGGCTCTAGGAATATTCGAGAAATTTGTACTGTAGAAGCATCTAGAATGTTCGAGTACATACCGGCCCTGACTGAACAGATGTTGATAGTTCTAGAAGGTTCTAGCATCGAAATTTCTAGAAAGATCTTGACTCAATTAATTCTGCTACTCGATACTAGATGGCGCTAGTGGTAACTAATCCTGACATTACTTTTGGCACGTAACAATATGCACATGGGCATCAAAACAGTCGTCCGCTTCGCTGCTGTCAACAGCAAAGGTGCTACGTGCCTATCAATAAATGATTAAAGAGAATAATCTTGAGGCAAATTGACTGCCTTTAAAGTTCTACTTAAAAACTACTCTTACACTTTGCCCGACCTGGGAATTGAACTCAGGACCTCATCACATGTCCAGCTAGCGGTTGTGACCACTAGACCAACGAGTCACAATATTCGTAAAAATACCTCCTTAACTTTTGAAGACACGCACGTCGTAAGAAAATAGGTTAATCATCATTCGTTGGCTCGCTGGCAGAGGGCCAGAGACTATTGTCCACTTATGCACTTTTGCAATCTGGTCGGTGTTATTGTGGTAGGTTCAGGGGCAATCAACTTATATAGAAACACGTGTTCATTGACTGCCTCGTCGATCTAGTTGTCGCAAACAGTACTGCTGGGCTTGAGGTCCTGGCCTCGATTCCCAGGTCGGGGAAAATGTTATTGGCTTTTCCTATCTAGAATTTCTTAGTAGCAGCCCAGGGTCTGGATTTGTGCCCGGTTGATGGCAAAAGGCTCACCCCTATTACATGGGACTTAAACATAACTGGTGATATGTGAGTGTACTAATATATGTACACCTCAGCCCGACCCTTTGGGGAAACAAGGCGTGATGTTACGTGTTCGTTGTGAACTTATGTAATTTTGGATGATTTTTTTATGAGAATACAATAAGCGAATTTCTATTTATTCCTGATTCGAAAGTACGAAAGCTATTGCTAGATTTGGGCGTTCATTATCATGGGATTTGGACCCTTCATTGGGAATTAATTAATACCGCTATATGGAATAAACCGTCGATCGATCAGGTTAAGCTACGCTTTTCGTGATTGGTCCTTGGATGAGTGCCCATCTAAATACCGAAACCGTGTCTTCGAAAGCCGTTGGTCCCGGCTGTCATTCGTTGATCTTTGAAAGTCGTTACGGGTCGTCAGAAGCCCGAAAGTCTCACTACCAGTCTTATCAAGGGATGTTAGAGCGTGTGGAGATCAAATAAGCAGTTGCTCCATGTGAAATACTGTTATGCAGCTGCATCTTGTTAGGTTAGGTTAAAAGACGATCTCAACATACTTAGGAAAAGGCTAGCCAAATGATGAAATGGAATAAACCGTTACGAGTACTGTTTTTTGTTGGAGCAAACACCAATTCTGTGCGAAAAAAGGCAACTTGTATTAATTATTTATTTTTGATTTTTATTTATAAGGGAAAATAAACAGTTACATATTACAATTTTACACACAATTTGAGTTACATAGTGAGTAAATGTATTATAACGACATTTTTCATAAATTATCAAAACAAGTTATGCGATGTGCGCTTACAATTTTATAGAACTTACCATAAAGTTTCATTAAGTGTTAGTGATAAAATTAAACTAAAATTAAACAGGCATGCAGATAATAGAAAGAAAGAGAAAAATAAAATAAATTATAAAAATACAGTCTAAGAATTGAATATTACGGAAACTGTTCCGTAAAAAATAAATAAGTTAAATTTACCAGTTGTTAAGGCAGTAGTACTACTATTTAACCCTATCAAAAGTATCTTATATCTCGGAAGATTAACCTCAACATCAAGAGTCATGTATACCGTTTGCCTATGAGTACTAGTCAAATGCATCTGAATAGTAAATAAATGAACAAACACAACAATAACAGCGGAAGTGACGAACTCTTGCCATTCACAACAATAAGTTTAAAAGGTTTGTCCTTGGTTCTATTTTTAAAACTATGTATACCATTTTAAATTTACCTATTGCTTTTTTGCAATAATAAGCTAATTACCTGATGACTCTGGAAAAAGTTGAAGGAATGAGATCATAGTGATTTGAAGAGTTATACCTGCAGACAGATAGACAGACAGGAAGTATAAATAAAAGAGAACCAAAGTTGCTTGACGTTATTCCGTTTTCGTGGTTTTTTTCGTACATGTCGTTCCGAAATTGGAAGCTTGATAGCGACATTATCCTTTGATGTTATATTATGTACAGCAATATAAAAATTATAATAATAAATAAACACTTTATTCAGTTAGGACAAAACACGGTACAAGGTATTAAAAAAAAATTGTAACAGATTACTTAGGAGTCTTAGATAGATTTTTACAAATGCCCTGGACCCCATACTAGGATTCCCTGTGTCGTGGGGTTCATTATAATAGTGTGTAAATGAGATACCTAATTTCGCGGATCCTTATTTTTTCCTTTATTAAAGACTAGCTGACCCAGCGAACTTCGTACCGCCAATAAAAGTTGCCTGAACTATTTGTGAGACTAAAAAACATTTTTTTTTCTTTATATTTTCTCACCGTTTAAACCTTCCCTGGACTGCTACAAATATTTCATAACCAAAATTACCTAAATCGGTCCAGCCATTCTCGAGTTTTAGCGAGACTAACGAACAGTAATTCATTTTTATATATATAGAAGATGTTATGTTTTTTGCTGTAACCTACGCTTTTATGTATCTGTAGGTTATGATAATTCATAAATTATCTGTTTGTTTCAGAAACGTGTTCCCGGAGAACCTTGCGCAGGCGACGATCGCGTCCTACCGCACGAGGCTCGTTTTCGACAAGAACGACACCAAAAGTCGACTAGGTAGAGTTATTTGTTTCCCTCCTGATTATTTAACTCCCAATAAATATTAATGCGTTGTGCTTGCTACTTTTTAACAACCATTGAAATACATAACTGTGCACACACAATGACAGGTGCTTATGTTATTTCCGCTACGGCAATAGGTATGACACGATTGTTCGGGGAACCTCGTCAGAAAAATTCGGAGTTCATAATAAAAAAAACTAAAACCCGACTTCTGAAAAATCACGCTACTTAAAAGTATGAAACAAAAATCACGCTACTTAAAAGTATGAAACAAGAAAATATTATTTAGTCTTCGTTCATCACTTACGGCACTTACGGCGACATAGCTGTTTCCAACGAAATCTCATTTGTCAAATTATGATAAGAAGTTTTGAAGGAACAGATGAACATACATAGGTACATACCCACATACTTACCAGTTAAAATCATAACCCTCTTTTTGGATTCGCCATAGTCGGGTAAAAAGCTGTTGTACATAAGCTTCTTGAAATAAATAAGTACATAGTAACTAATCTGCAGTCATATAACAGCTTGTGTACATAATATTCACGAAAAGCTCAAATCGGCAATATTTCACACATAATAGAACTAAATATTAGCACAATTAGTGCCCTATGGAGGCACCAATAGGCACTAAATTGTGCTATGATTTGGTTCCCCTCACAAGAGTAACCAAACACTGATTTAAGAAAAACCTAAATCAGCAACATCACTGAACGACGGCGTGTGCAGACAATTTGTGAGCAGCTAACTGAACAATGACTTTTATTGCAAAATGATGATGAATTGCTCTTCTATTCGTGAACAAAACATCCAAGTCTTTGTTCACAAATAGAACAGTCAGCAATTCAGGTCTTGACGTCACTATGGAGGAATTGAAATGATTATTGCTATGTTCAACGTGACTCATAAATAGGTCCGTTACTTATGAGAGTTTCCAATTGTGTCAATATTGTAGATCTTAGGTATTATTATTTAGTATCTTGGAACCCTGGGGTCCCGGACTTTTGGAAGGCGTACGAGGAGCCCAAGCCAACTCGTAGAGGCCCCTTGCACAATTTTAAAGGATGTGGAACCACCAATTAACCGACGATTAACCCATATTATCATATTATTAGGTTTCAACAAGTCTTCGGCCTTACCTATACTGTCGTGAGATACGAGACTTTTCAAAGTAGGTCCCTACTGGTCCACCACTGGCCTACACTGGTCCTTCACTTATCACTTATCATAACAATTGTGTAAGCAGTTCGCATTTCTGGGCAGTTTGAGGTCTCAAATGCAGCTTATTGGTTTTCTGACGAAAAAACGAGATAATGAGGCTCGAAAACATTCTGCAGTCGCGTGAACAATAAAGTAAAATGAAAGCCGAAAGGAGATATGTTATAATATTTTTAAATCCATAATTGAATTAAATTAATTCCATAATTTAATTTAATTCTGCACTTTTCCAGGTGAATTGGAGACGTATCAGATCACGGGCGAGTACCAGAGCGGCAGCAATGTGTTGGGGCTGGTCTGCTTCAGCATTGTACTGGGCATCACACTGGGCAAGATGGGCGACAAGAGTCGACCGCTACAGGAGTTCTTCCACGCTTTGTCGGAAGCTATGATGATCATCACTGGATGGGTAATTTGGTAAGTTCGCCAGATAAATTATGGGACTCAGGCACAAAAGGAATATTTGGATCTTACTGTGAAATATGACGTATCATTCAGCAGCATTCGTATATGCTGCAGTTTCTGCAGTAGTTTGGGGCTTGCATAAAATATAAATATATTTATGGTTCTAAAAGTTTAATATATTTAATCATTTATTTTGTATTCTCGGCTCATTATTAGCCGGAAAAAGCTGATAACACGGGCCTAAGCCAAGTGCTTACCAGTTGGATTAACTGCGGTGGTGTGCAGAAGATTGCACAGAAGATGGTAGAGTATTTGTGTTTTGATGTGGGTTTTCTGAGTCACATTGCAGAAACTTTCTCACGAGTCTGCATGTGTTTAGTATCGCTGCCTTCTGCAGCAGATGGTAAGTATTTGGAGGTAAGGAATTAAGGGATTGGTGAAGTTGTTTCGGTATTACTCCTGTTGTAGACAATACTATTGGTACTATTATGACTTTTTGCAAATGCCAAAGTCGGGCTACTTCATCTTTTAATTCAATGTATTTGCTCAGTTATAAAATTAGTATATAAAAATAATTATTTTGAATAAACGTGGGAAAAGGAATTCGGCAAAAAAATATAAGTATTCACTTGTTTAACAGAAACAACCTTCTCAAGAGTGGATAGATAAATATATTAATAATAATTCACAATAATTAGAGAATAGCCACTGCTGTTCCAACAAAAGCCTCACAAATGAAAAAGTCATGGAAGAAATTTGTATTAACCTTTGACTCATTATAAAAAAAAACCCTTTAAACTTTCCAGGTTATCACCCCTTGGTGTGTTCTTCCTGGTGACAGCGAAGATCATGGAGATTGATTCATTTGCGGAGCTGGTGGGTCGGCTGGGCCTGTACTTCATGACGGTACTGCTGGGGCTGTTCCTGCACGGGTTCGGAACCCTGAGCATCCTGTTTATATTGGCCACGAAGAAACTCCCCTGCCGGTACATTGCGAAGATGGGGCAGGTCATGGCTACTGCTTTTGGTACTGCTTCCAGGTAAGATGAATTAAGTATTATAGTGACGCGTAAGTATTTTTTGCGTGAAATTATGAAGTTGAAAAGTTATCTGGAAAAGAACGGAGTTACCGACATAGCTTGTAGAGTAAGCAAGCTGCAGTGGCAGTGGGCTGGCCATGGTTGTCGAAGGACTAATGGCCGATGGATCAGACGATCGAGTCCTAGAGTAGAGACCGCGTATCGGCAATCGTAGCTTGGGACGCCCCCACTAGCTAGATGGATCGACGACCTTAAGAAGGTGGACCGACTGGATGCGGAAGACGAAAGGGTGTTATGGCGCAGCATGGGAGAGGCCTATGTTCAGCAGTGAACTGGATTGGCAGAGTTGATTGAAGTGTTTTTTGAACCAATTTAAGGAAATTAATATAATTTATCAGAATACAATTTTGTAATAGATACCTACATCGTTCTAACTATCAATTGACTAAATGTAGACAGACATGTTTGGATGTCTGTAGCTATTTCTTTCCTCTTTAAATACTTTTTTTCCAATTTAACTTAGTTTTTGCAAAATGTTTTTACTTCCTGTTGAAATGTCGTTATCGTCTGTGTTGTTGTTTTTCCGTAAGCTGTATGCTTAGGACTACCTAAGCATACAATTCTAAAATATGGCTCTGATGCCTACTAAGGCATCAGAGCCATATTTTAGAATTGTAGGCACTTAGAAAGGTTTATTAACTCACAAAAATCTTGAGCAAGAATGTGTATCACCAATTTTTATTTTCCTAGACTAAAATGTCTGAATATCATTTTCCAGTTCTGCGACGATGCCAATAACGATCGGCTGCTGCGACGACATGGGGCTGGACCCGCGCATCACGCGCTTCGTAATCCCCATCGGCGCCACCATCAACATGGACGGCACGGCGCTGTACGAGGCCGTCGCCGCCATCTTCATCGCGCAGCTCAGGAAGGTCGAGATGTCATTTGGCAAGATTATTGCTGTCAGGTGAGCCTATTATTAAGTTTAGAATTTCCTTAAGTCATTCATGTAATTTAGTGTATTTAACACTCCTGGACTCCTAAATCGAGCCTGGTTTTTTGTAAAGGATCTATAACTTTTAAAAAGGTCGTGTTTTCGAATTTGGAATAGTTAGGTACACCAAGATGATGGCCTTAAAAATAGGTATATAAAAACTTTTTGCTTGACTCGATAATTATTTTGATGTTTGATGGCCTAGACGTGTAAAAAAGTGTAGTGTAGTGTAGTGTATCAAACCAAAAAATATGCTACTTCAATTGCCATTACCTATTTTAAAACCGAAAAGCAGCAATGCTACTTTTAGACGGAAATGTATTGTCACAGTTAGTCACAGTATTGGCACCTATGGAACCCATAGGCAACTACCACTTACTTTATAAAGTTACACATTAAGTAATGTGTTTTAATCAGCCTTGAAAATACCAAAGTGTTGCTTTTGCTATAATATTATTTCTTTACGTCAGCTCAGACACTGATCCATATTTATGTTAGTATACTTTACAGTTATGTTAGTAACCACTGATATTATCTCAAATTTTTAATCAGTCCATATATTTGAGGACCTACGTGTATATTTAGGTACTCGAAACTTTTACTTCAAATGGTTTATTTTATTTATTTATTTATTTTATTTTAAAGAAGGCTTACAGACTAACAAATCAATGATACAAATAAAGTAATATAAAAAAAATTGCTAATAACAAGCCTCCACATATAGTTAAAGAAAAATGTCGATAAAAAAAAAGTACATACAAGTTAATATAATTAGTTAATATGAGATAACTTAATTATCCATGAAAAAGGACTGTGTGTGTGTGTGGACTGTGTGTGTGTGTGGACTGTGTGTGTGTGTTCCTTGGTTATAGCCATGATGACATGAATCGTTTGTCGTAATTTCCAGTGTGACGGCCACGGCAGCGAGTATAGGCGCGGCGGGCATCCCGCAGGCCGGCCTGGTCACCATGGTGATGGTGCTGGACACCGTCAACTTGCCGGCCGAGGACGTCTCCATCATCCTGGCTGTTGATTGGCTGCTGTAAGTCTTTTGTATTTATTGTCCAATCAGAGCGATGTCTTAAGGTGAATATAGTCGACATTTTTTCCATACAAACTTCGGGAGTGTATTACTCCACTGTTCGACAATGTACATCAAAAATTAAACATGGTATGGTTTTGTCTCATTATTGTCTGTACGGAAACAGAATACTACAATAAAAAGCCATTAAAGAGTTAGATGTCAACAAAGATTCGTTTTTCTGGCTAATTTAACCTAACTTTAGGCGTGTTTAAGTAATAAAAAAAGTGTAAAAACTCCAAAATTAGGTCGGTACCAACAAAGCTCAAATATCGAAAAGTTCAATAAACTTTATTGGTCGTAGATTTATGTTGTGATTTCTTTCATAAAATCCGATCTTCCGAAGGACTTTTGACACAATGTATGGCAATGCTGATTTTTTGACCAAAAAATAAACCAGACCTCTGGTCACGTGAAGAGTCGACCTGCAGCTGCTTGGCAATGTCTCGAAAAACTAAGTCGGCACTCGGCCCTAGAGTTTTGGTCAAACGTCTCAAACATGTAATTTCGAATAAGATTGGAATATTTGCGCCGTTTGAGGTTTTCCGCACATGCAGCAGCCACCACAAGAAAAACAAATTTTTAGTTATTAAAATATTTAAATTGAATCAACTTTGATTTCGCCTACACCGAATACTCTACTTCGTATAAATTTTATTCCAGCGACCGCTTCCGTACAACGATCAACGTGGTGTGTGACGCTTTGGGCGCCATAATAGTGACGTCACTGTCCCAAGGAGACATAGAGAAGACCCGCGCTATCAACAACGATAGGGACGGGGCGCCATCCCACGAGCTCACGGAATTGGAGAAAGGCGATCATTGAGCTAAATACCACAAATATATGTCCTCCACTGACTATTGTGGACAGAATACGGAATAACGTCATTGTTAAAATAACACAGATTGATGAAAATCGCTAAACGAGCACAAGACAGAAGCTTTAAATTCAAATCATATCGTATTTAAAAATATAAAATTGTTCCAATGCTATTTTAATTATTTTGGCATGTGTGTTCGAAAAATCAAATTGAAATACCTAATGAAACAACGTAAAAGAACTCGTTATTCCGTCGCGTTGCGAAAACTGTTCTGTGTTCAAATGAAGTTATAGTTACCGTTATTTTTAGGACACTACGTTGCAGCTTAAACTGATATTATGTGATGGGATGTATGATTTTCTTTGTTTGTAAAATGTTGATGCTTGAAATAAAATAGTGATTTCATTGCAAACCTTTACAAATATTGTTTTAGTTTATTTATAAAATTTTATTAGAAAATGGTCATGTTTATATTTACGCATAATATTTACAATGTGTTTTTGGGACACTTGAAAAGGCTCTCTATGCACCGTATTATTCAAATTTCACTGTATAAATATTATCATATCGTACCAAAAGTTGGTTATCGAAATAATGTACGTATGATAATTAATATCCAGCAATTATGGTTAAAATGTTGATGTAAATGTTAGAAGGAGCTTATAAGAGGTGTCAGTGTGTTCTATATGTGCCATTTTATGTAGCTTTAAAGTAGCTGTCGTGATGATGTCTAGAATTTTCGACTCTCTATTATATTCGTGTCTACGTAAGTCAAGACTCGATTATGTGAATATGTGTACATGTGGCTTAAGATATATTCTCATTTAGAGATTTAGTAAGAGCTGCACTTTCACTATACCCTATGAAGTGTTTAACTACATATTTTCAGCTATTTTGCTACTACACAACTTTTTCTGTCCTGTCTAAGGATTTTTTGAGACAAAATTTAAAAAGAACTTTAAAATATATATAGGCTAGGTCCTGTCTAGTGATGCGACACATAAAAGTAACGTACAGAAAATTTACCTTTTGAGACATTTAAAAAATCCGTAGCTGAAACTTTCCATCTATTTTTGTATGAATGTACATTAGTCGAGTTGAATGTGTATGTAACGTATGTAGAATGTGTTTGTATTATAAGTAGAGACTAATTATACGCGCTAAAAGTTGATTTTACCAACAATTATGTTAATTTGATATTGTTTTACGTTTTATTCGATGTTTTTGGTATTTCAATTAAATCTTTTGTACTTTTCGACAAGTTTCGTCATTGCGAAAAAGTACTTAATAATCATTTTGTTTAATTGCATTGTTTAGTTTCATCTGTATTTGTTGATTTAAATTAACATCGAAGTGTTGGTAAAACCAAATATGTATTGTTAGTATAATTCAGAGTTGTAATGTTAAGGACAGCCTGCATTCCAGTTATTTCAAACTAATACATGACACTTAGTGTTGTGCTTCTATTTATTTACATTCGTTATCGATTGTTTTTATCGTTACAAACGATATAAAATTTACCGTTAGTAGTTTGAAAATGTATTTATATTCTTCGCTGCTTCATCGTCTTCTTGTTTGTAAATTTTTTTAGTGGATGTTTTTATCCCTTTTTAATATATACACTGTCTGTGCAAATAATGAGTTTTTTTAACGGAATAATCTCGCCCACCTTTGAAGCAATGTGTTAAGTTTATTCAGCTCAGAATTGGTAAAAAAGACCTAGTAGTGTATGAGTTACTAAGTGATTCTCTGAAGAAATTTAATTTAGAAAACTAGTTATTGGAATAAGTTACGACATAATATATTATATCAAAATAATTTTTATGTTTACGACCACAGCAGAGGGAAAGTCATTTAATTGTGGCCAAATATTAGCTGTAAGCTATAAGGATTATAGTAAGATATTTACCATTAAAAATATTATATAACCACATTTATGTACGTAGATGTAATGTTTATAATAGTCTCTAGTCCGCACTTTAATTATTATTAGTCCGTTATTTTAATTGATGTTAAAAAAATAATTCGGAGGTATCATGGGAGAAGTTATTTATAACGGAAGTCAACACCTATTGGATCTTTACACTAATATCTTTTACTAAGTAAGGAATAACTTATTTTGTTATTATTATCGCCATTATGTGTATGTATTGTCGCACTAAGTCTTATATTACTGAGTTTAAGATCATACCAAATATTGTAATATAAGAATAAGTTATTTATTGATGTCGGCTCATGATTCCCTGTTGTTATTTAAAATGGATGTTATTTTAAATAAATATTTGTGTGTAAATGTTTTTTTTACTGAAGATCATAAATAACAGAACAACTTAATTTAACTTTTTATTAAAAAAATTAGCTCTTGCATTAACTTAGGATTAAGATTTGGTATAAAAATTTCATATCTCTTTGTATGTATAGAGCTGAGTCTCTATCACCTCACAGCCAAGGTACACTTTTACACTACTAAACAAAAATAAAAGAATCTTTACATTAAAACTATAGTTAAAAAAAAACAACCTTCAAAGAAATAACAATTAGTGTTCGGTATCAAAATACCTACTAAGGACTTATCGTCTGTCAGTCAGTCTTATTGAATAAATATATACGTAATAACTTAAGCGTGTTCTTATTGGAATGTATCAACTTTACATGCTGGAAAGCCATGAGTATCCTAGTTGTGACGAGGAACTAGAGAATCAATGTCGATTGTCATCATAACGAGTGACAATATCAATCAATGAAGCCTCATTAAACTAGCTATTAGTTAATAATTAAGGACTATATTTATAGCTAAGTCACAGGAATGTTACATATCAGTGCGTAACACTCAACAATTACAATTACGTTAACCTACTCACAAGGCATGGCACAAACCGCACGAACCGTAGTCTTTGTGTAACTTATCGCGACCTAGATATGTTTTCAAGACTCCACCTTAAAGCTTTCTTTTACACACATACGAATCCAATAACGATATTCAACCTCATTTCAACGAGCTGTCGCGCTCAGAAAAAGAAAGAAAGTCGTTAAAAATAACGTTATTCGTCAACCGTTATTTTATGTCCTAAACTATTTAGTCAGGAGCAAAACAACGACTGAATAGTCTTTATCCAATAGTCGACGATTTTTTTTATGTCTTTGATTGGACTTAACAACACAAAACAGCAACATCAGATCTAAGGTGGTGTCTAAGTGCATCGTCCACCATATTTATCGGCAAACTATAAAACCTACAGAGAATGTCATTCAAACTTCGAATTACGACTTTTCCAAGCACCTCAAATGATTTTTAGTCGTAACTTTCCCTAAAAAGGTTTTTTTAACACAATTATAAGGCGAGAGAGAGTGAGATAGCTATACCATGCCGTTGCTAACATGATTGTTGTTGATTGTGTTCCAATGTTTCTGCGACCCGTTCTGTGTTCCGTTGTATCCCGAGTCCCTGCGGACGTTTCGCTCGCTTCCCATAGAATTCCTCGCTCTAGCCAGGGTCGCTGCTGATATCTCCATCGATTCACCGTAAGGTAGTCTTGAACCACGCCTCATGCTGCCGCTTCGACATCGAACGTTCTGGAAATCAAAATGTTGCGGTGTTTTTATGGTGTAATTTTTTAGTTTGATTTAATAATGAGTAAGCTGTACAGTCTCCTTCAATTACAAGCGTGATGAGTGTGCTTTCGTTTTAATATAAGTATTTTGAACTCTGGAGGCGTAAGGTCTCAGCTTACTGCTGCTCAGTTTGCTGCGGTCTGTCATTGCTATTGGGGGGCGTTGATGAAGAGGTTGGCGGTTACGGTCGCCTTGGGAAGATCACCTTAAGGTAAACCTAGTCCACATTTTTTACATACAAACTTCGGGAGTGTTATATTCCACTGTCTGACATGGCACACCCAAAGTAAAATATGATATCGTTTTGTCTCATTATTAATATTGTCTGTACGGAAACAGAATACTAAAATAAAAACCCATTAAAAAGTTAGGAGCAAACAAAGATTCGTTTTTCTCGCTAATTTTACTTAACTTTGGGCGTGTTTAAGTAATAAAAGAAACGTAAAATCTCCAAAACCAAGTCAGTACCGACAAAGTTCAATTATCGAAAAGTTCAATAAACTTTATTGGTCATTGATATATGCATTGGCTTTTTCATAAAACCCGATCTTCCAAAGGACTTTTCTTAATTTATTCGCGATTTTTTTACTATAAATGATCCTGCATCTCACTCAATAACGTTGTGCATGTAGACTAGCGTCTAACTGCTCATCACTGATATTATCTCTGTCGGACGCGAAACCTGGTGAGACAGCGTGATTTTAGCCAGGCCCACCAGTGAGTCCGAGCCCGCGACTAGGTTCCCCTTAAAGAAGCTCGTAGGTATCATGCAGATTGCCGCCGTGTATGTGAGGTGGATTGGTGACCGGACATTCAACATGAAATAGGTTCCTATGTTCCTCATAGATAGTGTTATCATCAGGCCATGTTTGCCACAGTTATTAAGGACTCGAAGTCGGACTACTGAACTGACTTTTGTTTAGAGACAGAATGAGCATATGACCATGCGTCTCCAGAGTTCTTCCCTGCACTTGTCTTCTTCTTTCTTAAAACATATTTAAACAAATACATAGATAGATGGCGTGAGACTTACAAAGTAACTCACCCGTCCGGCGCGCCACGTCCACCGGTTCCGGTTGAACACGCCGTACACGATGGGGTTGGCGCATGAGTTGGTGCATGAGAACAGCCACATCGCCTTCTGGATGGCCGGGTCCAGGCTCTTCAGAGATTCTTTGTCGATCCAGTACCTGAAGATCAGAAAGGATGGGGTTCTTAGATCTGTTTATTTTCTGTTAATACTGAAGTTTCACCATTGCTGTTATGGTCAAGATGTTAAAGTCAACGTTCGTCATTGAGAAGTGATGAGAAACACAAGAAAACTGGCAAAAAGGCAGAAGCATCATCTTTGAAGGTAAAGATGCAATTTAGGTAACATTCAAATTAGTATGTGGTCACATCGTGCCGAACTGCATATGCATACATTTTGATTTTTAAAGAGTTCAGCTTAGATGCAATCAAAAAGATTGGACCTAAGTAGAATAGGCAAAGTCAGGAAAACTAATCAATCTTAAAATCACAACTGCCATTTTTTGCCTGTTGTAAACAAAGGTTACAACTCTGACTGCACGTAGGATGTCCATTTGCTTAACACTTAAATTTCCCTGACTGTAGGTACAGTCAGCGTCTAAAATATCGGGACGAACAGACTGTTCACAATAATCTACACAACTGTGAAAATTAAATATTAAGTCAAAGACACAAGGAATGTTTCAGAATGAAGACCGTACCTGACACCTGTCATTCTGACAAGAACTTTATCGAATTGAGATAAAGTTTAATTTTCATAGTTGCTTATTTATATCATTTTGAACGGTCTGTTAGTCCCGATATTATTGGCGCTGACTGTACATAGTTAAGTCACAAAATATCGTGTGAAAGTCCTCGCCTTAAGTGAGTGGCAGAGCTTTGTCAGTCATTGAAGGATTTTTAAAGATTATCTGTGGATGTGAATATTTTGGTAATAACGTAAATACGACTTACCACAAACAATAACAGTAGTAAGGAGACCAACAAGTAAAAAATACTAGAACTATGGTGACGGTCATCTTCAGTGTCCGAGCTCGCGCTCTGCCCAAGATGCCCACGCCGCTTCGACGCATCTTATCTGCAATGATCAAAGAAATATTTGATCTTATTACATTAACATTGAGTGAGTTCGGTAAGTCGCGGCCTATACCACTGGACCACCACTGCGCTTCACTGTTTTTTTTTTGGGAACGACATCTCGCAGCAGTCTTTGCTCGAGCACCGATTTGTCGACGGAAGAATAGACATGACTATTAACTAAATGATGATGATGATGATGAGAAGATAGCTATTAATTATCACAGTTATGCGTTCTACACGAATCATGATTTTGTAGATTATCTTATATACTTTGTGGGCGTCGAGTAGAACGGTTGTTGTCAGTGTGATTTTGACAGTTTGGGAACAAATATTCTTCTGAAATAGTCTACATTTATAAGGACCTAGACAAAGATCGTTAGAAACGAAAGACAAAATGACAGATTGTAGAAGGATGTCTACGGTGCGATGTCCAAAATGGAGAAACGACATTTCACTTTGTATTAAAGCACTGTCTATTCTTCGTAGAAATAGAAAACGTCATGCTAAGCCTGCAGGTCAACCTATGAGGTTGTTGGCTGCTTAACCAGACTTGCCTGTGATAACCTTAAAAAATTAAGGCTACCAGCCAGAGGTTAAAAACTTAAAACTAAAGCAACTGCTCGCTAAGGGCACCCCCTGTGGGGTACGGACCTCGGCTTATGGCATTGCTGGCAGGGGGCAGCAAGAGACAGACTGGATCTGACTGAACTTCTCTTCACTGATAATACTTCGGGTTTCTGTATCCCTACAACACTGGTCCTTTCTTCAGCAGACGATTTTAACAGTGTGTGTGTGTGTGCGTGTGTGTGGTGGGAGTTTGTGTATGTGTGTGTATAAATTCCCTTACCATTAGAAGTATTAGCTCTCCGGATGATCTCGAGCAGCGCGGCAGACGAGCAGTACAGCGTGGACAGCAGCGGGATGACGTACATGAGGATCATGTTCACCAGGAAGTACGCGAACTCGTGGCACTCCGTTGGCAACGAGCCGTAAGACACGCACTGGTAGTATCTAGAAGTGAAACCGGTGGTTATTAGTACATGGCGTTAACTAAACAGTGTATTGTGTTTATTTTGTGTTTGAACTGATCTTAACCAGTCTTGCCATTGCCAAGGAGTATCGTCGTGTTACCCAGTAACTGGGTCTTGGAGGTAAGATTTAATTGAATAACGTTTATTATTATTTATTATTCATGGTTTTTTATCTCCACAAATGACATTGTTATATTAGTTGTAATAAGTTGACGGGTGGTTTTATCAATTTTTTGTCATTTATGAAAAAAAAAATGCAAAATGTAAAACAATGCGGTGCTATTCTACAAAAATCTCACCGTAAAAACTTGGTATAATGAGCGCCCATAGCATCAGGTGGAATGGCAGCTCGCTCCACCTAATTTTTCACGGTGAGATATTTTTAGCATAGCACCGCTGGTTTCGGCTGCATCTGGTAACACAAGACAACTTTGTCCATACTAAAGTAGAAGGATTTTTTCGTCTTGCAATTTATATCGATTCTTACTCTAGTCCTTGTAGTCACTCGTATAATGAATGGCAGAGGGTTATGTTTTACGTTTAAGTCTCATGTAATAGGGGCGAGTCCAGGCCCAAATCCAGTCTCTAGGCTGTTACTGAGAACATACCTAATAGAAAACCTAATAACACTTGGCCTGATCTAGGAAACGAACGGACTTCACGCTCGCCAGTCGTGCTTGAAACCACTACACAAACGAGTTAGAATGTACGAACTGAACAGCACACAAAAAATCTTTTACATTATTTATTTACGTATTCATAAACATTTTTATTACTAATATTCAAGTATGTATCTATTTTATTTGCCTGCGTCCGTGTGTCACTGCGGGGTGCCAACTGAAAACCAGCGCTGGGTGTCTAACACCCAGCAAATGCTGAGATGGTAACCCTTTCGGTATGGGCACACTAAGCACAATTTTACTGCAATTTTATTGTTATGTTTATTGTTCTCTTTCTTTTTTTTATATGTTTGTTGCTGTTGTGTTGTGTCTGTGTCGAATAAATGTTTTCTATTCTATTCTACAAATTAGTTGAGTACATGACGCGGGCAAAAAATCAACAACAAATTGTATTGGGAAGGGACTGTTTTATCACGACCTGTAAGATAAACCTAACTTCATTACCTACAGTTAAAATTATTATAAGACTGTATACACACACGCAGACACACACACACATAACCACACACATGCACATCTACACGCACATCAAAGCACAAGCCCAACGTACGCAAAAATATTTTGTATAAGTGTTAAAAACAAAATTGTTACAATTTTTTTTCTCAAACTGCAATGTTGACAATATTACGTTTTTAAAACCGCACTCTAGAGCCACAAGAAACAAGCGATGCTTAGTTTGTGGCTCACCGATTATGTCACATTTTAATGTTATATTGGTACTACCTATGAGTTTATAATCAGGTACCTACATAATCTACGTATTCCCATGACTTTTAGCGAATATAAACCAACAGAAACCTATATTCTCATTTGAAATCCTAATCATTGACGTAGCCAATAAAACACGCACTTGTAATCATATTGATATTCGATCAATCAACAAACCTTTCGACAGTTTATTACCGAACCACATTAGGGAACTCGTAACTTTTATTATGTTATTGGAAGGCAAACAAGCCGAAACATTTCCGTTACAACTCGTAGGTACCGAAAGCTATGGTTTCCTAAGACTGCGGTGGCCGCCATATAGCGTCCGCAATTTACCATCGAATAAAAAATACTGTTTTTTTTTTAAACTAGCTTTTTCCCGCGGCTCCGCCCGCGTGGATGTCGGTTATCGTATAAAAAACTAGCCTATGTCCTTCTCCATATCCCAGGCTACATCTCTGCTAAATTTCATGACGATCGGTTCAGTGGTTTAGGCGTGAAAGCGGAACAAACAGACATACAGAGTTACTTTCGCATTTATAATAATTAGTAGGGAAGTAGGGATTAAGTTGCTGTGGCAGGCAGTGGTGGCCCAGGGGTAACAGCCGCGACTTACGGGTTTCAAGACGAAGGTTTGAACCCAGACTTGCGCTTTACTTCGTGTAAATTATTCCATCACCACTGCTCTCAAACAATGAAGGAAAACATCGTGACGAAATCAACACGTCTTTGTACCAAAAAATCGTATACACAGGGTGTCCAGTATTTAATGGATATCCTTGAAATAGTTCATGGTAGAACTAATGGCCAGTCAGAAAAAAAAAATCTGTAAAAAAAATTATTAAAAAAAACCACCGACTTCCGAAAAAAATACTACAAAGTGAAAAATAACTTTAATTTTCTGAAATTAAAGTTATTTTTCACTTTGTGGTATTTTTTCGGCAGTCAGTTAATTTAAAAAATAAAATTTTACAGATTAAATACAAATAAAAAAAGATTTTTCTGAATGGCCATTAGTTCTACCATGAACCATTTCAAGGTTATCCATTAATTACCAGACAACCTGTATGTGACATTTACCAACCCGCACTTGGCCCGCGTGGTGGATTACGGCCACTCCTTGCTTCGCCGTAGTCAGGTAAAAATACTATAGATATTTTAGACAAGTAATGTATCACATTACCTTATCGAGAGTCATTAGATTTAAATAGCGAGATAACTGAATATTGATGTATGTAGGACTTGGTTTAATCTGAATCAATTTATCTTTGATTGCTTTCAAATGAATTCTGAATACATTTCAATGAATAAAATTGCTTTTCAGTATTTTTAGCGTGCTAGGAAATATAAAAATTCTGTTTAATACTGAATTAGCATTGAATTGTATTTTATTTAATTATTCATTTCTTTTCTGTAGGAAAAAGTTGTGAGCAAAAAGTTGCTCTGTAACGACCCCATTTTCGTAGACTATTTGGAGTGAGACGATTTTTCAGGATATAACGTCTACTACTAGTTATGGGTCGTTGACGGTTTTTCCGTTAACGTAACGTCAACGTTGATTTACGTTCGTCAACTAGTTAAATTCGTCAACGAGTTAACTTGCAACTAATGTCGAGTTGCAACGTAAACCGTTCACTAATTGAACGGTTTTAATTCAACGCTGCGACGTTCAACGATTCTTTTAATGGTATACTTTTCTTAAAATAAATATTTCAAAAATCAACTCTTGTGTACGTTACTTAGAGTTCAATTTCTACGATATGACTGTCGCTCGGAATCTATGATGGTATTTTGAACGTAAGTTTTTTGCTCAAATTTGCAAACGTACCTTACGTTTGCAAATTTAGTTTAGTTGATTATTAAACGAGTTATATTATTAAACGTCGTTGACAAATTCAACTAGTTGATTCATAAACGGTAAACATTAATACGTTGACAGGAGATCAACGGTTGATTCATCTAGTTCGTTGATTCAACGCCCATCGCTAACGTCTACTATTTCAGAAGATAGGTAATCATCATCATCATCACCATTAATTCATCATTTGCAGCTTTGTCCCACCCACTGCCGAGTTTAGACCTCCTCCCATTTGTGCCATGCTTCCCTCGTCTGTGCGTGTGTATCAAAAAGGAAGATATGTTATCATCACCACCATAGGGATCTCTTTTCTTGTGCCAATCCTAACGATCCTGTACCAGCCTTATCCTTGGGTTCCTCATCCCAGGTTTTTCCCGCGATAGCAACAATGTCATCCGCCAATCTCGCCGCCGGATAACCGACACCTCGTCTTCATCATTACGCCTTGCCAGGTGACCTGCCCAACTCCATTTAAGTTCCATAATTAATACATTACCGTGCCTCGGAAAGCACGTTAAGCCATTGGTCCTGGCTGTAATTTGTGGATCTTTGACAGCCGTTACAGGTCGTCAGAAACCCGAAAGTCTAACGACCAGTCTTGCCAAGACACAATAATCAAACTCAAACTCAAAGCATTTATTTCAAACTAGCTGTGCCCGCGACTTCGTGCGCGCGGAATAGTTTTTTTTATTATTTATTTATCTGTATAGCTATTAACAAAAATTTAAAAAAAATCTAAAATAAAAGTAGCCTAAGTTATTCTTTATTATATCAGCTATCTGCCACTGAAAGTCTCGTCAAAATCGGTCCTGCCGTTTCAGAGATTAGCCGGAACAAACAAACAGACAAAAATTGTAAAAATGTTATTTTGGTGTATGTGTCCATATGCATTTAGAAAAAAGCGGTTATTTTAATATTACAAACAGACACTCCAGTTTTATTTATCTGTATGTATATATATAGATGTATAGATAAACCAATTACAGGTACTTTTGAATTGTCAAGATCGGTGAGTAAGAAAGATGAAGCTAGTTGAGGTTAGTTAATAACTAAGGAACTGGTTTGTGGAGGTCAGATAGGTAGTCACTTCATGTAAAATATTGTGTTTCAGCTGCATCCGGATAGACTGGATGCTGACCCTTAAGGTGAACCTAGTCCACATTTTTTGCATACAAAATTCGGGAGTGTTTTACTCCACTGTCTGACATGACACGTCTAAAGTAAAATATGATATAGTTTTGTCTCATTATTAATATTGTCTGTACGGAAACAGAATACTAAAATAAAAACCCATTAAAAAGTTAGGAGCCAACAAAGTTTTTTACTTAACTTTGGGCGTATTTAACTAATAAAAGAAGTGGAAAATCTCCAAAACCAAGTCGGTACCGACAAAGTTCAATTATCGAAAAGTTCAATAAACTTTATTGGTCATTGATTTATGCATTGGCTTTTTCATAAAACCCGATCTTCCAAAGGTCTTTTCTTAATTTTTTCGCGATTTTTTTACTGTAAATGATCCTGCATCTCACTCAATAACGTTGTGCGTGTAGACTAGCGTCTAACTGCTCATCACTGATACTATCTCTATTGGACACGAAGCCTGGTGAGACAGCGTGATTTTTAGCCAGGCCCACCAGTGAGTTCGAGCCCGCGATTAGGTTCCCCTTAATTAGGATGATGAATACTGCCAACGAAATGCCTAAACAGCGCGAAATAAACATCCCAACCACACACAACACTAACGATGTAAGTAACTATTTCAGTACCACAAACTATTTATATGAAACGGAAATTCCCTCAATACAAACAGAGTTCTTAGCCATGTTTATGTAAATAAATGTACTCAATGTTATTAGTCTGTTAGTAGCAAGCTCAATAACCCTATTCCATCAATCCAGTTTTACGATTGGCGTCTATCGGCGAGCCGAGAACGTTTCTTTTACTCAAGGAAAGCCATGAAATGTGTGGATATGCTGATTGGTATCGTAAATGCAAATTTTATTACATAGTCTAGTATTTGTTGGTGGTAATGGTGGAATTCTACAGAGTATGGTCGCGTCGCGTCGCCACAGTTGTGGGAAGTAAATAGGATTTTGACTCTTGAGGTACCTTGATTGGGCATTAGCATTGGTTCATTTTAAACAATATTGTTTTGGAACATCCGGCTTTCAAAATAAAGTAGGTACCTACCCAGTTTAAATTAGCCGTCAGTCCCGGCTGTTATGTATGGATCTTTGACAGTCGTTACGGGCTTTCAGAAGCTCAAAAGTCTGACAACCAGTCTCAACAAGGGGTATTGTATTACCCAGTAACTGGGTTGTGGAGGTCAAATAGGAAGTCGCTCCATGTAAAATACTGGTACATGGAGCGACTGCTGAAACCACTGCTATAATTTCATTAAGTTTGTTTTTACAAAGTTGTTCAATCCTGGGAACCCGGGATTACTTATTCATTCAGAAAGGAATGTCCATATGTCTCCTCTTCTTTTCCCAACAGTTGAGCTTTATAAATGCTTTGGAGTTCTCACTGTGAGACAGCTCTTTATCCTCCATACCGTAGTGTTACAGAATCTAGACACCCCTTTTTTTTGGGTGTGAAATCATCAAATAACTTCTCCCGCTCTAGGTGGAGCAGGAGGGCGTGTCAGACTTTTACTGACTAAAACCCACACATGTTCCCTCAGTTGCCTGTGTGCCTGGGGCCGCGGTATCTCTTTCGAACAACCCGCACCCCTGGCAGGCATCGGCTTTTGTGGACCCCACCAGTTGGTGCTGACATCTCTTTGAGGCACATGTAGCTGGTTAGTTCGTAGTAATACGCACCTAACAATAACAATAACTAATTGTTCTCAGCTACACTCTCTACTATCATTATCCTTTGAAATACTAACATCCGATTCACTAGCTCTAATACTCAAAAAGCTCTGACATATTCTATCATCGCCCTTTAGATCAGCATTATAAACGTCTAAACTATCATCTAGATTACAGGCTGAACTTTAGGCGCAAATGTAGAACAATCTGGCTGAAACAGTGCCAATATTACGCCGAGATTCCGCCCCGTTTGCATAATGTTTATGAAACATCAGATCAAACGATATGGAGTATATTATTGATATTAATATCTTATAACAATCATCGCTTTTCATTTATATTTGTACTAGGATTTCCAGAAATGTTTGTGGTGTTCAAAGTGTTCCGAACCTGATTTGATTAAATATTGGAACGAATATTGTGAACAAAGAGTACGAAGATATTTGGAACCATTTGGGAATACTATTCGATTACTGGGACATTCAGATTGCCAGTTCTAGGCTCGGTAGAGGAAGCACAGATTATTGGATTGAGTCCCAACTCGGTTAGATTCAAAATAGAAATGGAGGGAGTTCAATGTCATTCTAACCTTTCACAAAATTATTTTAATAAACCGCCCACCCCCTTGTTGTTAAATAGGCGATTTGCTAGGATTTATAGCTAAGCATACGTTCATCGTAACTTATTTTAAAGCAACGTGTATAAGTAGATAAAGGAGAAAAGTGCAAAGTCGGCTGAGATTCTAGTTTCGCGTCGATGTTCTTACCATCCTGTACTGTATAGTCCCATGTAATAGGGGGCTCGCCTATTGCCATCAATCGAGTACAAATCAAGACTTCGGCTGCTACAGAGGAATCCCAGATGAAAAAATCCAATATAACACTTTGCCCGACCCGGGAATCGAACCTAGGACCTCATGCTCAGCAGTAGCGCACAGCGACCACTAAACCAATGAGACAGTCGTAAGTGATTTTAATTTTTTTGTATTGAAAATATATTCTAACCTTTTAAGTAATATCGATATAAGTATTGTCAGAAATATTTCATTGAGAGTTAATCTTTATCGGTAATTCTTCTTACCGACTTACGTACTCATCTGTTAAATTATACCTTTATGAGAGACTACAATCTCTATTTATAGCTACTGATATTTTTCTAAATGTACGTTTTTTAGGAAAATATCAAACTCTCTGAGGAAAATATGAGTCTCTCTGAGGTATCGTATCCGGAATGGGGTGATCCGGCAGAGAACCAAAGTTCTCGACATAGCTCACAAAATAAGGAAGCTGAAGTGGAAATGGGCCGGCCACATTAGCCGTAGAACCACTCAAGCGCACGTACCCCACGTGCGCTTGAGTGGAGACCGCGAATCTGCAAACGTAAGGTGGAGCTCCGATCTTCGCAGGGTGGCTGATAGCGGCTGGATGAGAGTTGGCGAGAGTCGAGATGAATGACGTGCCATTGGAGAGGCCTATGTCCAGCAGTGGACTGGTGTAGGCTGATGGTGATGATGATGTCAGCTTTTAGGTATAGGTACTATCGAGGAAACTAACATCTATACACCGCAAGGACTATTATTGCTTGCAGCGCTCAGCCGCTATGGTAACGCTTGCTAACAGATGTGGTCATTGTGTGCAAGAGATTTTGTTTTGCAAATAGGTCAGATGTAAGTTTCCTCGATACTACCTACTAGCAAATTTTCTCCTTTTCAAATATGTACATTCAAGTACTCTTTTTAATCCTTATCATTTAATTTTATCTGTGAATATTTCCCGCATTTTCGTAACAATCGGAAAAAAAACTTTTAATATTACCATAACAATGAACCAGAATCTTTAATAAATAAAAACCGTGGAAGGTTCAAAGAATAACAAAAGAATCCTGTTTATTTTTATTATCGGACCACTCTTGAGCACGAATTGTGAAAAACTTTGGCTAAACGTCATTCTTGTCACTTTCGCACAACTGTGAAAGTACAAGCGCAAGATAGAGACATGAATACGTTTACGTTTTTCTGCTTGAGTATGCAATGCAATACAATGTTTTGTTGGTATATTGGCGTGTGCCAGCTGACATGAGGCAAATGTTTTGGGTTTTGTAAAGTTATTTACTTACGTGGGTGGACCATGGAAGGCCACTCTAACGAATAAACACTTTTTATTCGTTTATTAATTGGATAAATGAACGAAACAAATTATCAAGTAATACTTTGTTTTATTGTGTACCACATAAATCACTTTTTTTAACTTAGCTTTAATCACTATTTATTCCACTATTACTACTATTTATTCTATTACACTACTACCATTACACTATTACCACTATTTATTCTATTTATACCTTGGTATTATAATGGATGAAACACTTTCGTTCAAACAACATATAGAAGCTTTAAATAGTAGAATTCGCAAGTTGATATTTGTTTTTAAAAAGATACGCTATATTGCTGATCCAAAAATTGTTAGACAAGTTTACTTTGCTCTATGTCAATCGATATTAACTTATGGTATTACCACATGGGGTGGTGCGGGTAAAACACTGTTACTAACCACCGAAAGAGCTCAGAGGGCGATTCTCAAAGTGTCTACTTCCCGCCCTTTCCTTTTTCCTACTAACCTACTATACAAATCATGTGAAGTTTTAACAGTTAGACAACTTTTTGTAATGGGCATTGTTTTAAAACAACACACAGCTCTATATTACAGTACTGATTATACTAATAAAAGACGTAAAGATATCGTCTGTCCACAAAATATAACTAAGCATGCTTTTATATCCAAATTTTACCTGTACCTCGGTCCTCTCCTCTATAATAGACTAAACTCGAAAGCTAACATTTATTCCCTGAACTACACCAATTGTAAGAGAACTCTCAATGATGCTCTCCAAAGTATGTCTTACGAAGAAACAGAGAATTTACTAACTGTGTTAAAGTAAATATTTATGTTAAATATTTGTCAAATTTTGAAACTAAGTTAAGCGACTCAACATTTATAAAATTGTTTCTATTTTCAGCTTGTAATTATTTATTAAATTTTTAAGACTATTTTAGCTCTTTTTGCCTGAAATACAGGATTACCTAGTTCAGGCACGTAATTCTTAGAAATATTATTTGTTATATTTAAGCAAAACTGTACATATTTTTAAGCCTTGTAATTTTTGAATAAATTTTATTATTTATTTATTATTATTAAACGTGAGTTTTGTTAAGCTGTTCCAAATGGCCTTGCAAGGAACACGGCTCCAAACAAGGCCAATATTATACTTTAGTCGTTCAACTTAAAAATAGAGTTGTAACAATCAATATATCCGCTTTTACTAAAACTACATAATAAGCTCTTTCATTTAAGCGAAACATTAAATGCTCAATATATTTTTATCATTTATAAAAAACTCAACGAACATTACTTGAACACTATCGTATAACTAAGAATGTATTAATGGAAATCATTTAAAAATAGTAGTAATGAGTATTATATTGACATCAAATAACTTGCGAACGCGTTTGATAATGAAATTAAAAACTTTTTTTTTACCTAAAATGGCCTTCTTAGGGGTCCGTTCTTTGTAAGGCCAAAATGTTCCTAAGAAGGCCAAATTAACAATTATCAATGACTTTTTTATATTAATTATAATAAAATAATAGACACTATAGACGTAATTATTACAAACTTATCATAGCACATAGTCTTGAAGTCAGGAATGTTTAAAATCAACGGTTCTTAAGATTAAAAAACGAAAATAATTATAACAAAATAAAAAGGCCTCTTGTACCCTAGCAAGGCCAACCGTCAAAATTTTTATTGGCCTTATAAGGAACCACCGACTTTCCTAGGAACACTACCAATATTTTAACTCAAATCGAGGCAAAACTATTTCTTTTCCCTTTAGTACCATAAACATATTCTTATACTACAATTCACAATAAAAAAATATGGGATGATACTGGGTTTTTTAACTAAAAATTTACGTTTTGCTGTGCGCGCGAGAAACAATTATAACGTCGACGACCAAAGTCTACGAAGCGTGAGATCGCACTGCCACAATAGTGGCGCGAGCGACTCGCCGCCGCATCTGTGGCTTTGAGTTTGATAGAACTCAATGTGTAGCAGAAGGAATATGTCTTTACATGCCAATAACTACGACTTTTCAATAGTTGGCCTTCAAAGGAGCGTGGCCTTCCATGGTCCACCCACCTTATTGTATAGAATCAAGTTCTTCTAACTGAACAGACAGCTGTGCTGCTGGAGAGTTTGTTGCGTCACTCCTTCCCGGCTTTAGCTGTCCCCTAAGACTCACATATGACACTAAAGCTTTTTATCCCTGTTAGAAATAACTAGCACACCTTGATTTAACTTGGCTAACCCATTTTACTGTGACCTATCCCACGATGGAACAAAAGGTATGGCAGAGTATGTATAGTAGGTACTCGTACAGTGTTTTTTTTAAGGGTTGGAAATCATTAAATAACTTCTCCCGCTCTGGGCGGGGCGTGTGAGACTTTAGTGACTGAAACCCACCCGTGTTCCTTCAGTCGCCTGTGTGCCAGGCTCTGTCGACTGGTAATGTACCCAAGAGACTAGTGGCATTGCCACGTTGTATGGCAATGCTTAGGTCACGCAGAAGTGTCAAGCAGGCGTTTAGAGATTTCGTTAAACAAACCATGTGCACTCCAAGCAAGGAAGTGCGTTTTGGGGGACTGTGATGTTTATTTTTTATGCTGACTCTCAGCCTAGTTTGATTAATTGATTTTAATGTTTAACTCGAAGAGTGTTTCTATAAACTTATTAGGGGCGAATTTCACATGTGAATGTGTGTGAATGGGCAAAAAGATCCACTGTTACTCTTTTAAAACGTTTTAAGTACAATATTTAGGATAGTACATTCATTATATAATTATGTGTGAAAACGATGCACCCAGAATAAAATTACCATACCAAAAGAGGTATTTTTTTTTTAATTGAAGCAATACAGATAAATTAATTTTATGATAGATACAATGGTGCTCACATATTTACAAACATTGTAAAAGTAAGTATAAGTACGATTTTCCTAGAATATTAACAAGTAATAAAATAAGTCAGTGTGTGAGTTAAAGTAATCACTGAGTGTAAATCAATGTCATAAATATAATTAATTATACAATTCAATTAGCAACCAGTTTGATTTTGTCTAGACTCTAGATTGTCCTATGGAGCAGGGGGGCGATTCTACTAATTTGCAACGTTACACGTTAAACTGTGTTTCCACAACAGTTCGATTTCGATCGCCGTTCGATAGTTACATAAAAAGTCATTCTACTATTTTATAAGCAAAATGGAAACTAAACTTAAAACGAATTGCAACTGAACTGTAGCGGGAACACAGCGGGTAACCCGCGTTACCAACATGCTAAAATAATATGTTTTATTAATACCAAAAAGAAAAAAGTTGAATCTAAAAATGTTACTAAACACGAATATGTGGCACTAAAAGTATTTTCTATAATTAAAAGACATAATGATCATAATTTTATCATTAACTTTGTCCTATAGTAAACGTCACGCTCATGTTCGATTTTGTTAGTAGAATAGGTTTTGACATTGTTTCAATCGATCGTTGGCGTAACTAAAACGTAACCGCAGCTGTGTCGCAGCTGGACCGTTGTTCATTTTAGTAGAATGCGAAAACGCTTAAAAGTGGTGATTCGGTTGCGATTCTATTGCGTTTTTTTAACAAATTTGTTAGTAGAATCGGCCCCCAGGACTGCAGGACCAGCATGTTTCCAAGCATTCTTATCTTCCTTCTGACTTGCAAAACGTTCAACATTTCGTCTACGAGTGAACTACTCAATACTAGGTGATAACGCTAAATGAAAGTATGCTCTTAGGAACCAAAAAGAGGACGTAATTCTAAGAACTATAATTGCAACTTTGACTTTCATACATGATAACTAACACCCCTGGGGTAATTTTGACAGTTCCATAACATTCATTGCGTTGTTGCTGTTGTTGAGCAGACAAGTTTTTCAAACATGTAAAGCAATGTATCGGCAATATCCTTCAAAATGATTCAGATTTTGATTGATAGTGTGTTACGCAGTTTGGGTGTCGGAGTCTGATTTGAAAATTTGAAGTTGAAAACTTGACAAAATCTAGCATGTCTTAAAATGTCTTTGCAAAAAACGTTATTACTTTTGTATTTCGAGGAGTTTATTAAGTAGGCAATGCCAAAGTAGAGTTTGACAAGTTCATAACTTCAAATTCTTAATTCAAACACCGGGTATAAGTTTTACCTACTAGCCTCAATTCCAAATCTCGAGGTGATTCGTTGACCTGATCGAATGCGAAACCAAAGTCCCGAGGCGGATACACTGACATTATTTCCAATTCCATTCAAACACGTATTATTCATACATTGGTTCCTATAACAAATATGTTTATAAAGTAGGTTTTTGATAGGTTTCCTCAGTCCTAAACGTGTTAGTAAGTCGATGAATATTAATCTCGTGTCAACGCACTTTCCCGCTTAATCGGTTACAATTCGTTTTCTGTTTTGGTCTTACTGACGGAATAGGTTTTAAATAGAAACTAAATCGAGCCAAGTGTGTGTCGGAACAAGCACAATGAAGGGTGCCGTAGTGGGGATTAAATTATCTCAAAAACAAACTTAACTTTGTAGCTGAAAAAGTGTTGTGCCATACATTGATAAACATCACGGTCAACCGATCCCAGGTTTTCCAGCTGCAAATGTTAGTTTATAATCGCAAAAAAAACAATGTTGTGTGATAAAACTATAAATTAACGATTTCGGTTTTTCCCTTTTCGGACTTCATGATTAGGTCTACGTTTACCAATAAAAATTTGGCGAGAAGCAAGGTTGTACCTTGTCCACACGGCTACACATCAAGCTATACATTTCCAGTATAAGCTGATCTCGTATTGTATAGAATTTCTGTACATTGCGAGATCAGCGTAAACTGGAAATGTATAGCTTGATGTGTAGCCGTGTGTACCTTGAGCACAAGTAAGTAAAAAAAACTCGAAAATCGTTCATTTGTAATTTTACACGTGCGTGGCCAGTTTTTCTATTCATTTTACAAACTTTTGAAGGATTAGGCAGTTCTACCAGACTGTATTCAACAAAAATATACTTGTTATTTTTAGATAGAACGAGTCGATTGTGGTTCTAAGTCTGTGTAGGTTGTGATTCTAAGGTCTTATCTTAAATCTGCCACTTTTTCTACTCCACTCGGCACGGCCGTTCGATGCAATTCATACGAATTTCCTCCAATACATCTCAGCCTAAACATCATGTACCTACAGTCACCAAAAGAGATAAGTAACCAAGGTCGTTGGATATAGTTGAAGTTTACTAAGAAACCGATAGATGTTTTCGAACTAAGTTAATTTGATAAATGAACTGCTTGTTTTCTGTTAATTACCGGACTACTAGACCCGCTGCAGGGTACCAATACCATCGCCCATGGTTGATATCCCGACCAGTCGTACTCAGCGCTACTCCTCCACATTTATTATGCGCACAGCCAAAGTGTGGAAATCTCTGCCTGCGTCTGTGTTCCCTTCAAAATTTAACCCGTACACCTTCAAATCCAGAGTGAACAGGCATTTTCTGGGCACGCTCGATCCTTCATAGACCTCATCAATCGCTTTCCATCAGGCGTGATCGAGGTCAAGAGCGGGCCCATTTAGTAATAAATAAAAAAAACTATAAACTATAAAATAATTAAATTAAATTTTATTGAAAAACATCCATCGGTATGTAACTAAACTTCAATAATTATATCCGACGACCCTGGTTACTTATTTCTTTCGGTTACCGTACAAGAGAAAAAGATCGCTATGGTGCGCGAAGTAGTGTTCATTTTTCTTTTGCAGTACTTCTCATCATACTTAAGAGGGATGCTCTAGGGTAGCTATTTACCAAAACAATAATTAGCCCCTTACCCCTTAACGTCGGGATGCTCCTCCACGTGGAAGATAAAGCTCTGCGGCAGACTGGCGAGCCCGGCGCACACCCACGACGTAATCAGCGCCCTGCGCACGCGCGCCTCCCACGTCACGTTCAGAGGCTTCAGGATGGCGTAGTATCTGGAATATGAAAGTAAACAATGATATTTTATTATACATAAGTGTACAACTGCAGTTATGTTTACCTTAATATTTAAGTTTGTTCACTTATGGTCGATTAATAAAATTTACGGACTTATTGGTTAAAATTGAGAGTGTTGTATCTTCACCAGTACCGAAGCAAATACCTCAAAGCTTTGCATAGTAGACTCTGTCATATAGACGGCAACATTTTAACGTGCACGCGGCGAACCTCCCGACTTCCCCGGCCGTTTTTTTAGGGTTCCGTACCCAAAGGGTAAAACGGGACCCTATTACTAAGACTCCTCTGTCCGTCTGTCATCAGGCTGTATCTCATGAACCGTGATAGTTAGACAGTTGAAATTTTCACAGATGATGTATTTGCCGCTATAACAACAAATACTAAAAAACAGAATAAAATAAATATTTAAGGGTTTTATTCGATTTTGCTCAATATTGATAACGGGAACAGATAGACGCTTGAAATATTCACAGAATATTTAGTTATATATTCACTTTAAAAATAAATAATTAAATTAAAATAAAACAAATATTTACTCCCATACAACATACGCGATTTTTTTGCCGTTTTTATAGATAATGGAACGGAACCCTTCGTGCGCGAGTTCGACTCGCACTTGGCCGGTTTTCTTAGCGCTTGTCACTTGTTGCCATACCTAATTGCTACGCTTGGCAAGCGGGTTGGTGATCCGAGTAATATACTACTGAATCGATTTCAGTAAATTATAAGTTTTTGTTATTATGTATTTTGCCATACCTACCACTGATTGAGCCAAAGACAATTCAATCTTACTCCGCAAGAAATAAGACTCAATTTTAAATGCATAAAGCAATGCTTGGGTCGACACGTTTTTCATAATACCAGTTAGATTAACAAAAAAAAAATAGTTTTTGTCATCGTATTATGCTTTTAACTCAATACTCTAATTGGGGTGTGAGGTCTTGCGTTTATTATGTTACTCGTTGTATAAGCGATTCTTTCGAATATCTAAAACCCGATTATTTATTTAATCACACAAGATGTGAGGCCTACATTGAAACTTATTTTATATCCTCAAACCAGACCCTCACACGCACCCTCTTGCAGCAACGATTTTAGGTTAAAAAGTTCCGATATTCATTTTCCACACACTTTGGTAATTTCGCTTTGGCAGGCCGTTATAATTGCTAAACAACAACAAAGGGCATACCGTAGATACTCGTAATTATAATTTAAAGTTAGTATATTATTATACCGAAGAACTGAACTTAATTGGTTTGAGCTTAGTACAGATTTGAGCTGACACAAACAGCCCACGACCCACCTCATGGGAACGCTAAGTATTGAAACTACAGCACGTGAGACCTAGTAATACCTAAGAAATCATAAAGAGCCTATACTGTTCACACTGCTGGAACACACGCCTACTCTCTGTGAGAGGGAGTGGCCCGTAATGTACCGCGTGGCCCAGCGCGTGTGGTAGATGTCACATATCTTCGAATTTTTGGTTCTAGGAGGGCATGTCCTAGAACCAAAAATGCGAAGATATGTGATTGATGAGTGATTTTCTCACAATAAACCTACAGCTCGGTATGTCACGGCCGACCACTGGGCCGTATCATAAATAAAAGTCATATCTTGGCTGCTGAGATCAATACTACAAAAGCAGTACCGAAATGTGGTTGTTATTTTAGGAAATTTCGGTGTCTTACGACTTCAACGCGAACGTAGTCACGGGGCCAAGTTATTATTTTATATTTATTTTGATTTATCAAAGCATTTATGCAAAGTTAAATATCTCAAGTGCCTGTAATTCCACTAGCATTTTTACAAACCCTGCAATCCGATCCCTTCCGTGATAAATCCGAATACGAACAACCTTGGCACTTGTAATGCGGACAGCTGAATGATCGATCTCGTTTGACGACCCGTCTCGACGGCACTCATATTTACGTACGTCATTATTTGGGGAAGAACCCACGTGGGTAGACTCTTATCTTAAGTGCGAACGATCTAGTTGTATATTTGTGCTGGGAATAAGCATGTAAATATGATTTTTCTGTTTTGCCACAAAAGCTCAATAGATTACTGTGTGAGTTGAAAACCAGCGTCAGGCACTAGTTGTCTGGCATTTATGCTGAACTGGCCCTTTTTAGCGCAGCCATGAGGCACACTTTGACGCACTTTACACTTTTTGTTGGTTTGTTTAATTTTATTATTTTGCTATATATTGTGTGCCTTTTTTAGTCGGTGCTAAATAAATGTATTTTCTTTCTTTCTTTCTTTCTTTACTGTTCCTATTTGTGTGACTTAGCCCACGTTCCAATGTACGTTATATTATTGCGGCCAGATTTTATCATGAACAGGATCTTCAACGGACTGCTTAGCGCCGACAGTTGAAAATGGAACAGCAAATCACACTGTTCGATTTTCAAAGCGCTGAGATGCTAACAAAATGGTTGAGCTGGATGGTGCTGATCCACGCGTCAAGTTCGTGAACGGGCGCTGTCGGTTGAGACTGGTCATCTCCTAACTTCCAGGGATTATTTTTAATCTTGTATTTAGAATTGTTTATTTTGTTTTTCATTGTTCTCACATATAGAAGCAACAAGAATAATGTTCCCAAGATTTGTAATATCCAACTTGATTTAAAAGAGTGTTCGTGGAGTTTCTTGCCCGTTCTTCTCCATAGAGATCTACTATCAGACTAGACTTTTTGACAATTCAAAAATGCCTGTCAATGGTTTAATTGAAATAAATGCTTTGAGTTTGAGTTTGATGCACTCTGTTGGATTCTCAATGCTCGGTTTAACAACGAGAGTTCAAAATCGAGTGCGCGAAAAATCCTACCGCGGTTTAATTACGTCCGTGTGAACGTCGACTAAGCATGTAATATTCATTTTCTGTTTTGTCACAAAAGCTCAATGGTTCACTGTTTCTATTTTTGGTACATAAAGTTTGTTTTAAATCCCAGAGACAAATCTGACATTTCAATTCTTTTGTTTGTACTTTTTTACTATAGAAGTTTGACATGAGTTTGAAATTACACCTGTCAAATTAGTAACTGGGTTTAAATAAACGAACTGTAGTAGACCCTTTTCTGTAGAAAACATTTATCTCTCTGTTTATTACAAAAATACTTACCGACTCTAAAAGCTTGCAAAGTTTCAATTAAGTAAGTATTTGGACAGTCGAATTAGTTGTCCTTTTCAAATACTCAAAAGACATCCATTTCATAATTACTTTAGATACTTTGCCACACTGTTTTATAATAAACAAAACTGTTAGTAATTTGTAAACAGGAAATATTCTTTGTAAAGTAGCTCTTTGAAGTATCTCCCACCATTATCTAATTCTGTCGTCACTCAGAATCGCAATCATCAGGTTTGAAGCATGTGTGAATTTATAGGCACATGAGACATTTCAATAATGTCTTTGAAGAAGGCAAAGCAAGGTCAGGCCTTGGATTTGAAGGCAGCTGTGTCGAGTTACTATAAGGTTAGCCTTAAGCGGTATAGCTATTTCCCAAAAGCTTTTCTTCCGCTTATTGGTATTTCACTTAAGAAAATTACTAAAATTCTTTCGGTTCAAACTTTTTAATAACTAAAGACAGCTTATTTACATCGATAACTTATGTCTAAGGAATGAAGATTGCGATTTCACAGCTTTTGTATCCTACTAATATTTTAAATAAATAATAGTTTTAAAAAACTAAAAAACACGCTTTAAAAACCAAACTAAAAAAGGAGAAAATAATTTAATTCAATTAAAAAGCGTGGGGTGCTTGACATTAATTGATTATAAAAATACCTCAAAAAGCACCCCACGCTTTTTAATTGAATTAAATTATTTTCTCCTTTTTTAGTTTGGTTTTTAAAGCGTGTTTTTTAGTTTTTTAAACTATTATTTATTTTCTATTTTTTAGTTCTGCTAACTACAAACACGTGATTATTTTTTTCAATTTCTCATTTTCTTTTAAATTATTGAATTGCCATCGGTCCTCGATAAGTTTACAAAGTTTCAATGAAATCTGACCGTTTAAAGTGGGTGAAAAACGCGCTCTAAGGAGTCGGTTACATACAAACATACATACAAGTGAAGCTTATAAAGCGTGTAAAATAGTGGAAGGTTGTAAAACGATTGAACGAATTTGGATGAAATTTGGGACACAGCTAGTTTATTACCTGGATTAACAGATACTATTTATCCCGGTAGTAGGTACGTCACCGTGAGATAATTTTCGACCTTCAAGCTGACGAAGCCGCTTGAAAAAGCAAGTAGAGAATATGTTTATTCGCTATATTTGTTTTCAGACCAGTTTTTGTCCGAATTTGACCGCGAGGTTATCGAAAAAAGGTATCCTATGTGTTAATTCAGGTTATAAACTATGTGCCAAACATCCAACCGATTTTGCATGATTGAGTAAAAAAGATCCAAAATACTTTCATATTTAATCCTACTAATATTATAAACGCGAAAGTTTGTAAGTATGGATGGATGGATGTTTGTTACTCTTTCACGCAAAAAGGGCTGAATGGATTTCAATAAAATTTGGCACACAGATAGATTATAACCTAGATTACCACATAGGATACTTTTTATCCCGGTAGTACGTTTCCGCGGGATAATTTCCGATTTCCATGCGGGCGAAGCCGCGGGCGGAAGCTAGCAGGTCATAAAGTTGAAAAATTGGCCGTAGTAGGTATAGGTACCTAACAGGTTGCTTGAACCTACAAGCGTGTTATGTAGCACTTAAGAAATCTTAGGCTAAGTCACTTTACACTGGATATTAAAAAAATCCAAAGCGAACGCTCTACGAAAGTTCAAAGCAATTTTAAAATGTTGTCGATCTATATAGGGTTCTTCTGAATAAGTCAAAGGTTTTTACGCAACCAGTAGGTGCTTTTAGCATGAATATAAAGTCTGGAGCACATGATTCATTAAGCTATATATATAACACTAGATTTTGCCGGCGGGTTCGCCTGCAAAGAGGTCGAAAATTATCCCACGGGAACTTTTTACCAGAATAAAAAGTATTCTATGTGTTAATCCAGGTTACAAACTATCTGTGTGCCAAATTTCATTAAAATCTGTTCAGCCATTGTTGCGTGATTGAGTAACAAACATCCAAATATCTAAATTTCCAAACATACAAACTTTCACATTTAGGTATAATATTATAGTAGGATTTCCGACGCGTAGATAGGCCAGCACCCTAATTGCGTAACACGCTATTAATCATAATCGGTTTCATTGTGACAGTTCAACAATATTCATTACGTTATTTACGTTATTGAACAGACACACTTTTCGAACATATGAAGCGAGGGTTGAGCCATCTGTTTCAAAACGAAAAAGATTATGATTAATCGTGAGTTACGCAATTAGGGTGCTGGATATCTTTATTTATTTATTTTAAAAACATGACGTAGATATTCGATTTACAGAATAAATAAATTCATTCCATTTCTCTTATCGAAATTTTGATTTATTCAGCCGATGTGGTCTGCGGTCGTGATTATTACTGATTTCATTATTATTATTGCTGAAAGTAAAATATCTGTCTATCGATCTCTCGAATAATGGTGAAAATAAAAATACATTAACATGGATTTCGAATTTGCGGCGAAATAAATGGTTTTTGTTTAAGGTTTTCCTGCTTCATCAATTTACATTTTCATTTTTTGGTTCATTTATTCTTAAGACGCAAGCCTACGCATTCCTTATTAACAAAATAGAAAACAGCATAGTATAATCATATTCAGCCGATTATATGATCCCAGTGCTTGGAACGCAGGCATTCTCTCTGTGAGAGGCCGCATATAACCACGTGGATCCAGTGCGAGTTCGTGGATATTTCACATGGTTTCTCGGTTTCCTCAAGATGTTATATTTCACCTTTTAAAGAACATTGGCGATGAAATAATTTACTCAAAGTAACGTACAGTCACCAAAAGAGTTAGGTCAGCAGGGTTGACGACTAAAGTTAAGTTTAGTAAGAAATTACCGATGGATGATTTCAAACGAAATTAAAATAATTGATGAATGAACTGTTTTTTTTCTTGCAATTTCATTATTTTTTATTCGAAAATGTTTAACGGTACCGACAACCCTGGTCACTTATCTCTTATGGCAACTGTACATAGAGCTCGTAAGTCACGGCAGTTTTGAGCGAGCAGTTAAGAAAATAATGAAATGATAAATTAATATTATAAAAAAAGTGAATTTAGTTCTCCACTCACCTATCAACAGCGATACAGATAAGCACGAAGCTGGACAAGTACAGCCCGAAGGTCCTCGTGAACATCATAACGCGGCACATGAGGTCCCCGGCCAGCCACTGCACCGTGCCAGCCCACGCGATCTCCAGCGGCATCATCAGAAACGTTACCTGCAACAACACTGCTTACCGTTTCATTTGAAAGAATGAGGAAATAATAACATTTATTTAGTAACAGTTTGTAAAATATACATTATGTTGCAACAAAAAGTGTGCCCTACGGATTCGTCAAAAACAAATTTACAAAATCAAAAAAAAAACCTTATCGCCTAAAAAGTGAACTTTAATTTAAAAAGATGGAAACAAGAAACTTGTTTTAAAAGGATTAGTGAATACTTTATGCAATCTCACGCAGTCTAGTCGGAGGCATCTTCTTAAATTTAACGATAAAGACCTTTATTGCCTCCGACTGCATGAGATTGTTTATAGTATTCAGTGTAATAGTCATCCTTTTAAAACAAGTTTCTTGTTTCCATCTTTTTTAATTAAAGCTCACTTTTTAAGCCGTCGGGTTTTTTGATTTTGTAAATTATTTAAAAAAACGCGGCTTTGTTTATGGATATGTCTAAAGCATTCGACCATGTAGATCATGGTATACTGCTAAACAAGTTAGAGCGTTATGGGATTAGAGGAACTGTATTAAACTTATTAAAATCTTATCTCTCTAATCGCACTCAAATCACATCGCTTGATAGGCTATGTGCGAGCTCGAAAGTTATAAGAACATACATGTCACGTCCTAGAAAGACCACTTATGGTGTTCCCCAAGGTAGCATTCTTGGCCCTCCATTATTTAACATTTATATAAATGATATGCCTAAGGTCAGTAAGCATCAGATGGTTTTATTTGCTGATGACAGCACTATTTTATTTTCTAGTAATGACATAAGTATTCTTGAAAATGACATAAATGACGATCTTAAAAATATAATAAATTGGTTAGTTAATAACAATCTAAAAATAAATCTTGACAAAACTAAAATAATGACATTTAATCAAAGAACAAATAAACCAAAACTGAATATAAGATATGGTAACGTAGCAATCGCTGAAAGTGACATCACAAAATTTCACACATAGACAGTCATCTGAATTGGAAAAATCATATCGACGCTTTGTCAAAGAAGCTTAGTCAATTTGCGTATGCTCTGTACAAACTATCAAAAACGGTTAACCGCATTACAGTACAAATAGCTTATAATGCTTATGTGTCTTCTAGCATTAGGTACGGAATCATCTTCTGGGGAAACTCTACTGACAGAGACATTGCCTTTAAAGCTCAAAAGAAATGCTTGCGGTCGTTTACGAAATTACAATCGATTGATAGTTGTAAACCATTATTTAAGGAACTTCTCATAAAACCGCATTTTTCGGTAAAAGTGTCCTAGGTATGGCCCCAAAAATATATAATAGTATACCAGCAGTTATTAGAAATAAAGAGTGTCTGGGATCCTTTAAAAGGTCCTTGTTTAAATTTCTTCTAGATAGATGTTACTACTCTATCATTGAGTTTACTACTGATAAACAGAGGTATGACGATTCCGACTTGCTAATTAACTCATATGATTTTTAATTATTGATAAGTACTAATGTGTTTACCTATTTATTTAAAATTGTAATGACCTGTGTACCTACTGACATATTTTTTAAATTGATTTTTTTGTTATGTATTGGCATGCCACCTACTAATTATAATTGTTTGTTTCTGTAAATTTTGTACGCCATTTAATGGCAAAACATAGTGCACATTTTTTAAAATACTAACTGTAACCATACCTATGTTTAACAAAATAAATGATTGATTGATACATTATGGCGCCAAAAATCCGCCAATTTTTTTTTAAATTTTGATATAGGAAGTGTCACTCTCACATTTAAGACGAATCTAACGGCACCTCTCAAGCTGAAATCAATCAAGCCGTTTAGGCTACAGAGAGTGCCAAAGAAATATACATACATACCTACACTCGAAAAACATAACCCTCTTTCTGGCGCAGTCTAGTAAAAAGGTCCATTTTACCATTAAGGGGGAAGCGCCAAATAGCCCGCGAAATTATTTCTTACGTTTTTGGCAATTCGCAGGTCAATGACAGGCTATATGTTGAACAGAATAGGATTCGCTACAGTTACACGTATATGTATTTGCAGAGTTATAATCGTCAATACAACACTCTACGTTCATATAAATCCTTTTGCTTTGCTTTTTCCAGGGCTTCACCCGCGTGGAGGTCGTTAATTATCCCACAGGAACGTACTATAGTGATAAAAGTATGAATCTATGTGTTAATCCAGGTTACAAACGGTCTGTGTGCCAAATTTCATCCAAATCCGTTCGGCAGTTTTAGCGTGATTGAGTAACAAACATCCAAACAACCAAACACAAACTTTCACATTTTTAATAGGTATTAGTAGGATTTTTGTTAGTTGGATTGAATTACTTTTTCATGAAATAGTCAAAATAATCTGTAAAGCGATCGTGAATCATATTCCGATTGGTTTTAATTATAACATAATCATAACCGATTAAAGAAACCCTAATAAATTCCGGTGCCTACGAAATCACGTGATCGTAGCAAAGGACCAGCTACGCCGTAGCGTGATTAGAGCGCGTCGTTGCGTAGCTGTAATCGCGCGGCGCTCCGTGACCTTAGAGCCTGTCCAGATGAAGCGTTCTGCGCGCGAGTCTAGTCTTTGTGTAAATTATTACACAAAGTTAAGCACGTATCTGAGATCGAAACTACGACGCAAGACGCACGTAAGACGCAAGTTTAACTGCCACATAGAATGTACTAATTAAATAGGTCCAGTTTACTTTTATCTAATACCTATTACCTTCATCCAGACTACTGTGTATCCATACATGTGTGACTTTCACATTTTCCTTTCAAATAATCCGGTTCGAAAGGCAGTGAACAAGTAGTGACTGATACCCTAGTTACCATGGCACGTGTTGGAAATTGTTATTCACGTCACGAGGAATGAACCAGATACATACAAAAACCACACGAAGGGAATTGTAAAGGTGAGTATAGACTAGAGTATTTACCTATCACAGAACACCGAGCCGCTCTAATGTGTCAACCATTCCGAAACCGAACAATAAACAAAGCTCATCTTGATTTGGCAAACGAAGCGAATGAACGAGCGAATGTGTGTAACATTTGATCGAGCAAAGACTCGAAGCGCGGGAAAATCGTGCGTCATGGAACAAAGGCGACATTTTAACGAAAACTAACGCAAAATAGAATGGAATGTTAGACGTAAATGCTCATTTGCCAAGAGCATTATTCCAACGACCGCGCACCGTGTCGAGCATTCGCAGGAAAGTTACATTACATGTAAATCCTTTTTTAAATTTGTAAACACGTTACATTACATGGAATACTTTAGTAAATGCTCTAGTGTATACTAACCTTTAGATAAACTTTGAGGAACACGAAATAATATGAATATCGAATAATCAACAAAAGAAATGGATGGAAGAGAGTAACATTTTGGCCCTTAAAGACAACGTAATTGAAGAATTGTAGGCTTCTTCAAATGCACTTCAAGATGATATATTGGTGTCAGGTTTATCTTTCATACTAACAATTCAATGCCATAAGTTTACCTATTAAATAAATTTATGTAGTGACTCACCAACCCTGCTCCGTACCTCGGAAAGCATGTTAAGCCGTTGGTCTTGGCTGGCATTCGTGGATTTTAGCATCTAGCTTCTGACGTTTCATAACTGCCCATGTAGGTTTATGTGAAATAAAATATTTTTATTTTTTAGACAGTCGTTACAGGTCGTCAGAAGCCCGAAAGTCTGACAGCCAGTCTTACCAAAAGGGTATCGTATTACCTAGTAACTAATTTGTGGAGGTCAGATAAGCAGTCGCACAATGTAAAGTAGGTACTACTGGTATTCAGCTCCCTCCGGTTAGATTGGAAACCGACTCCAAGATAGTTGGGAAAAGGCTAGATAGGCTGATTGATGCAGTGAAATAGAAAACAGAGGGGCAATTCCTGGCAGTATATGCGCCCTCACGGCCGTAGTCGCCGCGGGAGAAGCCCTGGGCGTCGGGAATCCCAGGCTGATTCCCGGCCACCGTAGGCGCGGGCTTGCGGACGGCGAGTAATGGGTAGCTCGCTGTCCGGTAAGGACCAAGCCCGGGTCGACGGCGCGTTGTGTTCCACGCGCGCCTCAAAGAGATGTCAGCACCAAAGGGTGGGGTCCGCAAGGGCCGATGCCTGCCAGGGGTGCGGGTTGTTCGAAAGAGATACCGTCGCCCCTGGCACACAGGCAACTGAGGGAACACGGGTGGGTTTTAGTCAGTAAAAGTCTGACACGCCCTCCTGCTCCACCCAGAGCGGGAGAAGTTATTTGATAATTTCCCATCCTCAAAAAAAAAAGGGGCAATTCCTGTAATTTTAAGAACGGTCACAGTGTGATCTCAGTCTCAATCTGTAAAAAATACCTCTAGTTTCCATACATTTTTGACAAGTTTTTGACATTTTATTGTCGTCGAGGTGAGACTGCGACTAGACTTTGAACGATTTTAATTACGAGAATTGGCCTTCTTATCTATCTATCTTTAAATAAATCGAAAGAAAAGTCCTTACTGACTGACTGACTCATCAACGCCCAGCCCAAACCCTTGGGTCTAGAAAGCTGAAATTTTGCACAGAGGTTCCCTTTATAATATAGACAAGGAATAAGGAAGGATTTTTCGAAATTCAACTAGAGATGTTATATTATGGTCATTTTAGGTAATCCTATTATTGAATATATTAGTTAACGCATAGATACTATCATAGTATGCGTTAACTACTACGTTACTACCATACCTATTACTGGGTATTAGTCTAATATTAGTGAATTATTCAACCCCTAATTGAGTTAAATAGGGGATGAAAGTACGCCGCTGGCAAAAGTTAGTTGCTAATAAGAGTTAACAATCTCAGCGTATCGAAGGCAATATAGATTATGTCAGCCCAGAACTAAGATTTTTAACGAACATTCTTCAGTACACTGCCTATCCCTACAGCGTTCAAGCTTTAAAATAATCAAATATTTTTTCAAATGAAAACGCCGCGTCTTCAAACACTTGAGAGCAGATCAACCAAAATACATAAAAGATGAGGTTGTTATGGATCGCTGCTATTTACTCGCAAGACTTGATATTCTAATGCTGAGCAAATTATCTTACGATCTACATTAAATGCCTCGGTTGGTCGCTGTGTAAATAATTAAAATTCGTTGATTGTGAACGGAGTTTGGTGAAGTTTTTTTTGTGTTTTGCGGTAATCGGTGCGTTGGGATTTGGATTTTAAAGATAGGTACATCATTTTGCAGCATGTGTGTTTAACGTGTTTAATCTATCTTATATATATAAAAGCGAAAGGACACACACTCATTCATTCACTCACTGATTTAATACGAAATCTCAAAAACGATTAGACCTACGAAGATGAAATTTGGATTTTATAAAACTCCCCCGTAAAGGGGTGGAATAGGGGGTGGAAGTTTGTATGTTTTTTTTTATTTCTTGGGCCAGAGAAGCCTGTTCCAGATAATTTTCAACATTGACGCGGGCGGAGCCGCGGACAGCAGCTATTCTTGTTATAATTGTCACTGTACTTGAAAGCGATTTCAACTATCCCTTGCTATAATGCATTTAGAGTTATTTGCATTTGAGCTGCAACTTAGCACGAGCACCGATTTGTCGACGGAAGAATAGACATGACTATCAACTAAATGATGTACAATAGGAGAAGATAGCTATGTTTTTCTATTAATTATCACAGTTATACGTTCTAAACGAATCATGATTTTGTAGATAATCGTATATACTTTGTGGCCGTCGAGTAGAAAGTTTGTTGTCAGTGTGATTTTGACAGGTTGGGAAGAATAATCTTCTAAAATAGTCTACATTTATTAAGGACCTAGACAAAGATCGTTAGAAACGAAAGACAAAATGACAGATTGTAGAAGGATATTTACGATCGATGTCAGAAATGGAGAAACGTAATGACACTTTATATTGAAAAAGCACTGTCTATTCTTCGTAGGAATAGAAAGCATCATGCTATGCTGGTTTCTTTAGATGAGGTTAATTATGAGGTTTAACACGAAATAATCGAGGCGATTGTTATGTTATTGCACGAGATACAGAAGTTTTTCTTCAATCACTTTTCATAAATGTCTTTCTACGTAATAAAACATTCTGCTGACGTACTTACTACTAATGTTGAAAGATAATTGTAGATACTCGGATATTCTAGTGTTGTGACGTCTTACAACTGGGTCAGACGAGTTTATAAATTTAAAATATCTTACGTCAATCGTCTGCTCAGCTCACTCAACAGGTAGTGGAAGTGTGATGGATACCGAGAAAAATATTTAACGGCCATTCTGAGGGCCAATTCCCGTAACTATGAATAGTCAAAATCTAGTCGAAAATCGCAATCTTATTTTATTTATTTAAGGAAAAACAAACAGTAGCACAATAAGAGATATACATAAATGATCTTAAATATTACATTTTAACAATTATGCTACCCACTACGTTCTCCAAATCTCCACAGATTACAATTTAAAGTTTTTAAAACTAGCTAGTAACACAGATACAGTACCCATACAACAGTCATTGTCATAGAACTTATATCTGGATTTTTAAATTTATAATATAAATTAAAAGTAAAAGTTTTGTGTGCATATCTAGATTATTAAAATAAAAAGTAAAAGTAAATTTAAATTTGTGTGCGTACAATATTAAATATTGTGCTATTTTAAATGACTTTGCTGATCCTTTAGGGTTGCTTGGATTTGCTTCTTAAATGTTTTTTTACTGAGAAAAAGAATGTCGATCGAATTAAGCTCATTATTATATGTCTCAACCAAACGATGAAGTGATCTCAGCGACAATCAATCACAAAAACTTAACAGTAAATTCGAGGTTCTTTTGACAGATTGGGACTGAGATTAGAATGCGATACTTCTTAAAAATACTGAAATGGCCCGTTCGTTTGTTTGTCTAGGTTTTATCTAATGTCGAACACAGCAAAGAAACCCGTGGTTTCGTCTGTTATTCTGTAACTATGATCGTGTTCCGAGTAGTTTAGGTGGAATTCTAAATAATTCTTTTTAAAAACGTCTAGCTTCCTTGATTATCCTATAAACAAACAGGATATCCAAAAATCATATACATACATACAGGGTGTAAGAGGAACGCTTCTGAAGCCAGAACGTAGGTTTTATACAACCTAAATGCAAACGGATACCAATAACCTTTCGCCATAAATAGGTTATTTGCCATCAATTTAAAACGTTTGACGCTTCTGTAATGTTTCTACTTATTTTATTTTCGCGGCGCTTTAAAAAGGTTGCCTAAACCTAAAGTCGCCGCCTGGACTTGGGGACGTTTTTAAATGTGTTTAATCTCAAATAATGGTTGTCATGGCGGGCGGTTAATACAAGTGAAAGACAATAGGTAGTTACAAATTTGGCGGGAGCGAACGAGAGCCGCGGAAGGAAGATATGACGTGCGCGCGTCGGAGCGGGCGTCGTACGACTCGTGTTTGCGGAAACCGCGGGAAGGGCGTCGCAGGCGACGCGCGGGCTGTGCGCATGCGCGGCGCTCGGCCGACATCAAGTTAACCCTGCGGCAGCGCACTATAACACGTTCCAACCCGCAAATGCGTGTGATATGGTTCATTTAACTGTTCTCACAGCATAGTGTACAAAAAATGCTAAAAAAATTAGGTAAAAAATTTAAAAAAAAACAAGATTTTTTGGTGGTATTTTATCGAGAATCACTAGCCATATCACCTGTCTTCGTTTTCGGAAGCGTTTCACTTACAGCCTGCATCAAAATTCACGTCTTCTTCCCATGGGGCTAGGCAGAAACTACTGAACGCCACGCCCTACGATCCCTACATGCTCCTTTTGCCTCGTTTACGTTCATACATCTACTCATACACGCACCGTGATTGCGAGTACTACGCACCTGACTTTTCTGGAGAACATCACCAATAAGGTCGCTATATTTCCTTCCAAGGTGTCCTCTCTCAACGTTTCCATTAACATTTGCCTTTTAAATACCTTTTGTTAGCCGACTTTCATTCACCCTGTCAACATGACCAAACCATCTAAGCATACTCCTTTAAATTGTTTGTCACTACATCGCACTGTTGTCTTCAAAAATTATGTACCACATGAAGCATCCTATCCGACTATCCTATCCTACAAATATTATAAATGTGAAAGTTTGGATGTTTGTTACTCAATCACGCAAAAATGGCTGAACGGATTTTTTTTTTTGAGGGCGGGTAATCATCAAATAACTTCTTCCACTCTGCGTGAAGCGGGAGGGCGCGTGACAGAGTTTTACTGACTAAAACCCACCCGTGTTTTTTCAGTTGCCTGTGTGCCAGGGGCCACGGTATCTCTTTCGAACAACCCGCACCTCTGGCTCAAATTCGCCACACAGATAGTTTGTAACCTGGATTAACACATAGGATACCCGGTTCTCGTGGGAAAATTTTCGATATCCACCCGGGCAAAGCCGCTGGAAAAAGCTAGTGCTAGTTAAAAATCAATAACTGCTTACCATAAGATCAGCCACAGCTAGATGCATCAGTAAGACATCGAGCCGACTGGCCCTCCCCGCCCGCTTCCTCTTCATCAGTTGTGACAACACTGTTAGGTTGCCAGTGGCAGACACCACCATCAGCACACTATACACGGTCATGGACACCATGTGCCCATGGTTGAACCTCATGTCCAAAGGCAGCTCATCACTGGTGTTCAGATGCGACCAGTTCTTCTGCGAGGCCCCCCCGGGCCCCGAAACTTTTTCATCTATATCCATGGTAGAAGTTGAAACTATTTTGTGTGAAGCCAAGTGGATGGTGACATTTTCGATTTGTGCGTTGGCATTCGTTGTTTTCTGTAACAAGAGAGGAAGGTTTTGGTAAAATAATTGTGCAATAGCTTTCTATTTTAGAAAGAAGAAAGTAAGACAGAAAAATTGTTTATTCTGCAACAAACAAAACACACATAACAAAGAAACAAGATGCATAAAATACACACATACACATTAGCCAAAAGTATGTTTATTTGAAATGCTTTCTAGAGTAAGTCGCCAAATCAGTTAGATTCAATTCTTCTGGTTCGCTGGCTATTAAAGGGCCAATAATGAGCACAATTGTAATTTTCCAAAAAGTAGGCACTTATCGAGTTGCGGAAATGTTATCAACAAAAATACATAACGTTAAGCTGATTAGGAAGAAAAGATTAAAGTAGACGACAAAAACAAAGAAGCCTGTCTAAAAAAAAGTTAGTTACAGTAATGGATTACTGCGTCGTCGAATTGCCGGTGGGCGCCATTAAGCATTTCTGTCTACGCCGCGGCTCCGCTGCTACGCCGTAGCTGACGTAGCCTTAACCACGCTACGCAGCTACGCGGAATTTTTGTGGATAGATAATTTTATGAGATTGGTTTGTTTGAAATACATAACTGAGTACTTAAACAACGCATAAGGAAAATCTACAACTCTGGTGTATTAAAAAGACTGCTTAGCTAAGCTGCTTACGAAGTATATTAGCTAATACTTCGTCTTCCCATTTCAAGAAGAAAATTTATTTATTTATTACAAAAAAGTTTTCGTTTTAATTCTACACAATGAGAAAGCTTTATATTTTACGTCAAATAGAAAAGTTATTTTCTGTCTATAGTCTAAGATAGACAACATTCGGCCTTTGTTCCCTAATAGACCTTAAAATAGCTGGTAACCATAGTGATAATACTCTTACGAAAGTTTTAAGCTCCGTTACTATAATGGAGTCGTAGATCGGACTTTTATTCTCTTGAAAAATGGTAGAATGTTGGACTAGTACGAGTCTCAATATAATAAATGTCTTTACTATGTCGCCATAAATGTTTTAAATAATATAAAACAATAATAATACCTTATTTCAGATTTTGATCGTACACATTACGTTTAAGCTTTGTTAGTAACAAATGTAATACAATTTTTTTATTTATATATCTGTTGCAAACACCTGACGCACCGGGTACGCACCCAATGCGCCTTGATGGCGCAACAAGGCTTATCACTGATGACCTTCAGAATGCCGTTGACGCTATCACGCACTCTGCGATGAATTCATCATGGACGAAATCCTTTTTAATGAGATGGTAATTAAACTGATGGTCCTTGCTTCAGCAAACATTCCTGGCAGCGTAAATTTTTTCATGAACTTCTTTTCAACAATTATTTTTCTAGAATGTTCGATAAGGACTCAGTAATAATTGGTTTTTTTTTTTTGGGTGGGAAATCATCAAATAACTTCTCCCGCTCTGGGTGGAGCGGGAGGGCGTGTCAGACTTTTACTGACTAAAACCCACCCGTGTTCCCTCAGTTGCCTGTGTGCCAGGGGCCGCGGTATCTCTTTCGAACAACCCGCACCCCTGGCAGGCATCGGCCCTTGCGGACCCCCCCCATTTGGTGCTGACATCTCTTCGGAACACAACGCGCCGTCGCGACGGCGCGTTGTGTTCCACGCGCGCCTCAAAGAGACGTCGACCCGGGCTTGGTCCTTACCGGACAGCGAGCTACCCATTACTCGCCGTCCGCAAGCCCGCGCCTACGGTGGCCGGGAATCAGCCTGGGATTCCCGACGCCCAGGGCGTCTCCCGCGGCAGTAATAATTGGTTGTTTTTAAAAACAGTAATAATTGGTTGTTTTTAAGATTTTTGTTCGTATATTGGTATGAATGGATTTAAAAAAAGAACTCGAGGCCAGCAAAGTTCGTCGTTCGTCTTTGCAAAAGCACGGAATACGGAACATGAAAACATTTATATCAAAATAGGTAGCAATTAAAATGCTATGAAGCAGTCATTTTTATGATATTGAAAATACTGTAAATGTGTATAATAATGTGTGTAACTACCTCGTTGGTCCAGTGACCGCAAGCGCTAGTGCTGAGCAATTGGTCCTGGGTTCGATTCACAGGTCGGTCAAAGTGTTATTGGGTTTTCCCATTAGGATTTTTTCAGTAGCAGCCCGGAGCATAAATTTGTGCCCGGTTGATAACTTAAACATAATTGGGGAATTATGAGTGCTACCTCCGCACCTTTACCTAACCATTCGGGATACAGGCGTGATGTTATGTTTAAAATAATGTGAATGAAGCAGACACAATGGCTGTACAGTCGTATCGAAACGCCATCTTTTAATTATAAGAAACCCAAAGAAGCCCGTTTAACACGCTTTTTTTAAATATTTATTATATTATTAGCTTCACCTATGTTTGTAAGCATGTTTGTAACTTTGGACTTGATGTTGATCCATTTCAAACGGTCAGATTTAATTTAAACTTTGTAGACTTATCGAGGACCGATGACAATTCAATAATTTTATAAATTTGTTCCATAATGTTAAAAAAGTAAAAAAAAAACACGCTTTTGTAGTTAGCAGAACTAAAAAATATAAAATAAATAATAGATTAAAAATCTAAAAGACACGCTTTAAAAACCAAACTAAAAAAACAGAAAATAATTAAAAATAATTATAAAAATACGAGAGAAAGAGAGAGAGAGTGATAAGTCTTGCGCTGGGGACTTTATTGCGTGAATTCTTCTTCCCAGCTAAAACACTAGTAAGTGATGAAGGGTGGACGTTTTGGGGGGCTGTCTTATGTAATTTTGACGTTCAAAAACTGCTGACGCCCAGCCAATTGGGGTGAGCGTCAGCACTTTAGCGAATCAATGACTTTTGAGTTTGAATTTTGATTTTACATCCACCACACAACTGTATCATAAAAACATAGCTTGTACATTTATATTATATCTACGTCACATATATTTAATCCACTTATTCTCTTTTCCACATCACCACACTGACACAGTATTTAGCCCACGCAGCAACTATCAAGGGCATGGATTTCAGCTAGACAAACACAGGCAAGGCAATTAGCCGAGGATTATGTCTGTTAGGCTTAATGAAACTTAAATTAAAGGCTTTATGTAAGGATTAGGACATATTTCTAATAATAGCTAGAATCAGTGACATCATTTACAAAGGACAACATCTTATGAATCAACAAATCTTGAAAACTTTCTAATTTTCGAGCGCGATATTTGGACGAATCAAACGACAAATACAACAATAAAAAACTCAGTTCTCGCAGTGCTTCTATAAAGTATTAAAAACCCTAAAGTGAATCTAGTCCACATTTTTCCCACACAAACTTCGGGAGTATATTACTCCAATGTTCGACAATGTACATCAAAAATTAAACATGGTATGGTTTTGTCTCAATATTAATATTGTCTGTACGGAAACAGAATATTAAAACAAAAAGCCATTAAAAAGTTAGGTGCCAACAAAGATTTGTTTTTCTTGCTAATTTAACCTAACTTTGGGCGTGTTTAAGTAATAAAAGAAGTGTGAAATCCCCAAAACTAAGTTGGTACCGATAAAGCTCAAATATCCAAAAGTTTAATAAACTTTATTAGTAATTGATTTATGCAGTGGTTTTTTCATAAAACCCGATCTTCCGAAGAACTTTTTTAAATTTTTTACCCGCCTGTGTTACTATAAATGATCCTGCATCTCACTCAATAACGTTGTGCGTGTAGACTAGTGTCTAAGAATTCATCAGTGATACTGTCATTGTGGGACACGAAGCCTGGTGAGACAGCGTGCTTTTTAGCCAGGCCCACCAGTGAGTTCAAGCCCGCGACTACATTCCCGTTAAGTACTCGAAAGCGCTGGGAAGAAACCCAACTTTCCCCGACCCGGGAACGAACCCAAGATTCAATGTTTACGCACCACTAACTTGATAAGTCAGTTATTGTTATTATAAACCATTAGCATAAAAAACTAAACTAACTCACCATCTGCCCTGCCTTTTCCCAACCATGTTGGGGTCGGCTTGCAGTCTAACCGGATGCATCTGAATACTAGTATTTTACATGGAGCGACTGCCTATCTGACCTCCACAACCCAGTTACTCGGTAATGCGATACCCCTTGGTAAGACTGGTTGTCAGGGGCTTCTGACGACCCATAATGACTAATGACTGTCAAAGATCGACAAATGACAACCGGGACCATCGGCTTAACGTGCTTTCCGAAGCACAGAGGGGTTTTGGTATGTAAAGATGGTGGTCATCCATCCATCTACGGACCTACGGACTAGCTTAACCTGATCGATCAACCCATGCGGCTAATATTACTTAGCCACAAGCCCCTGAACCTAAACTAACTATCACCTTCTATTTGTTGATGGCCTCGACAACACTAAACAAAATACACAAAAGATAAATGTTTTTTTTTCTGTAAGTACGTTTGTACTAACCCTTTAACACGTTAATAACATTTTAAAAACTTGATGACGTCGGCGTTTTCTATCTGACTACTCTGAGAAGAAAGACCGAAACAAACTCAGAGGTCACAGTCTCTTTTAAAGTCCAGACATAATTCTTGGTCAATCAAGACTTGCGATTACATTTTTAGCCCAGATGCAAAAAATAGCCTATTATTACTCTTTATAAGAAACATTTTAGCTAGAGTTTACTAAGATTATTTACGAACCCCCAAGAGAAAAAAACTTCAACAACAGGATATTCTGTAGATGGCTGAGACTTTAAAAAACCGCTTCAGTTAGCTTCACAAGGGGTCTAAATACTTGATCAGCAATTAACTGTTCTTGTGTTCTGAAATGCCGTCTTGTTATCGCCAGTTTTGAATAAGGTAATTTGGCGTGGGGCTTGAGAATAACGACTTCGTAATTTCAGCATTATTAGGGAATATTTAATCAGAATTAAAGTTATGTGTATCAAAATCAAAATATTTTTTTTTTATTTCACATAAACCTCATGGGCACTATGAAAGCCCAGAAGTACGATATAAATAACAACTTGTACCTAATTAATTTGTAAAAAAATAACAATCATAACTTAACTCAAACTTTAAACAAACTTAAATATGGCGTTGAAAAATTATTTGTATAAATTATGTGAGAGCTCATTAGGTAGGTACAGAAGTAATCTTAATAAACTCTTCAAAATGGAATACAGAAAAGCTAAGTTACAAATTCACTCTCTCTTGTAATTTAGAGTCATTTAAGCTTATAAGAAGGGCTAAAAACGACATAATGTACATTTAATGAATAATTTTGCACCAACTCTAGTAGGTAAATAAAAATTAAGACTAAGATGAAATACCTAAATAAAAAAACAGTTCAACAATTGCCAGTATCTACCAACTTTACTTAAAATAACCTAAAACCTTTCAAACATTTGTAGTGGTTTGTGTTTAACTAAACCGCCTCTCTCTGCGATTGGGTACCCTAACTTGCTCTTTGGCGGAATTCAAGACACACTAAACACATAACATATTGTTCTCCACATCACTTGTGCCGGAGTCGTTACTAGGGACTTGTTAATTAAACTTGCACGTTAATCGACAGGTATTTTGTTAGTTAAAATATGACAGTTTAAAAACATTACAATGTTGTTGGTGCTGGTGTTTAAATAAGTTTTATGGTGGCGTCTCTGACTCTTGCAAATGTGACAACATTGCTGTGTTGAGTTCTCCCCTATGTAATTGGTAATGAAATAGGAAATAATAAAAAAAACAAAGATTGCAATCGTAGATTCGCTCTACCGCATGCCGCGTCATAAGATGGTCGCGTTTCTATTTCGTTTTGACACCTCGGACATACAGAATGTCGCAAAGACATTACTTGATTGCCATGGAAACGCCATTATTAATGTGTAAGATTAATCTTCTTGGTATGGACACTTTTTACTTAGTAGATACGGTGAGAGCAAATCTCTGCTTAAAACAAAATCTCTATAACGCTTTATGGTTAAAGACGTTTATTCCTATTAATCTTATTTCCTACTAAATACACGAATGAATGAAGGACGGTAGGTACTCGTAAATCAGCTTGTAAGTAGTAGATTAAAAAAAATCTTTTTCTACAGCAGCGCTGTGGGTAATAAGAAAAAATGAGTGTACAATTGATTACATATCATTTCTTGATAAAAAGTCAATCAACTCAACTTGTTTGAGTGAGAGTTTCCTCAAAGCTCGATAGATGGCGTTATTAAGTTTTCTCAATCTCACAGTTAAGATTTTCTGCAAATGTGATGTGTTGAATCGTTTTTTTGAATATATTTGTACTCGCAGGAAACTTTGTTTCATTTTGATTTATTGGGCAGTTGTCAGTTATCGGGTGCATCAACATTTATGGTCCTTCGAGCCGGATTTAATTGTTTATATTTTTGAATGTGTGGCACGGAAAACAGGGTCGATTACCCTGAAGTGCAAAGTTCATCACCGATACTGACGTGGTGATCAGCAGTACGACGAGGTTGGCGTAAGAGAGGCACCAACAGTGTCGTGAAGACTTCGCCCTTCGAAGACAGTGACAGGGAAGCTACAAATGTGACAAGATCATCGAGCGGAACGTCAAGGACTGTGACGACACATTATGCAGCGACGTCATCAGTGATGTGCTTAAAGAGGTTTGGTTGAAGCAAAACTGTGAGTTTCGATCAAAGAGTTTTTAATCTAGACTTGTAATTTTCTCAGTGAAGTGAAATTTAATTTCGAAGTGTTTGGGACTTGTAGAATTTTAGCATTAGTTTTAGACTTAGAATAGATTACGAAAAAAAGTGTTGTGACGGGGAACCTATGCCCGATTTTTTCTAAGTTTAAAAAATGTTTCAAACACTTGTAATTTTTTTCGGTTTTATCATTAACTTGTAAAATTTATTCGTGTTAATTTTCACAGATTGCTTTAAATTACTGAATTCGTTTTGGATGATTAAAAGGTTTATAGATTATAACACAATGGAATCCTTACGTAAACTACAGATGAATAACAAAACAATAATTGAAAAAGCTAGAATTAATTTTAAAAAATCACCAAAAGATCGTTTAACAGTAAGTTATTTAGAAGCACGACTTGAGTCACTAGAGTCACAGTGGCAACAATTTGTAGAAACTCATAGGCGCATTGTAGAAAAGGCTACTGACGAAGACGTCGAAAAATATGTTTATTTTACATCAGACATATACGATCAAACAGAAGATGCATATTTGACATATAAGTCTGAGTTAAAAGAGCTATTAATAAAACCCAGTCCTTCTAATGTTAATTTATGTACTAATAACAAAAATAACTCAAATGTACAGCTACCAAAGATTTGCTTGCCATCGTTCTCGGGGCAATATTCAGAGTGGGTTACGTTTCGCGATTTATTTAATTCACTGATCGCTAACAATGAAACACTGGATGAAGTTCAAAAACTACATTATTTAAAGGCTCATCTTTCAGGCGAAGCAGAACAATTGCTACGACATATTCCAGTTACTGCATCTAACTATCGTGAGTGTTGGTCTTTGTTAAATAAAAGGTATGACAATAAAAGATTTCTAGCCAATAATATGCTAAAGCGGCTTGTTTATCAGTTGCCCATTATTAAAGAATCATCAAATGCTATTAAAACTCTGTTAGATACCACTGTAGATTGTCTTCATGGATTGCGCACTTTAGGTATTGTTGTAGACACGTGGGACGCAATTGTTGTTTTTTTAGTATGTGATAAATTAGATCCTGAATCCCGTAAATTGTGGGAGTTGAGGATAAGTTGTAATGATGAGTTACCTAAACTTGATGAACTAAAAATCTTTATGGAGTCGAGGTTTAGAGCTTTGGAATATTTAGAACCCAAAACAAATCCCAAACCTTGTGGTCGTAATGCTAATAAATCTTTTCATATCACTAACACTCAAAATTGTATTGTTTGCTCTGGAGATCACAAATTATGTCATTGCAAAGAATTCTCTAAGAAAGATTGTGACGAACGTCGTGAGTTTGCACGGGTCAGTAAGCTCTGTTTTAACTGTCTTGGAACCAACCATTCTGTATACTTTTGTCGTCAGTCCACCAGATGTCACCTTTGTCAAAAGAAGCACCACTCACTATTGCACCCAAAAACAACTGCCAAATCTGCTGAAAATGTTGATAGTTCAGCAGACAGGAATGTTGCGGCTGCTAATGCAGCTACTTCTTCCAATCACCGCGAGATTACCAAACCAATTTGTTGTTTTGCAGATGTTCATAACCAGGGTCTGTTAGCCACAGCCTTGGTCAACGTTGAATCAAGAACTGGGACTGCTCTTGTTTTAAGAGCCCTGATGGATCAGGGCTCTCAGGTCTCTTTCATTACAGAGGCTGCAGTACAGTTGCTTGGATTGAAGAAAACACCTGCTTACACTGACATACTTCGACTAGGCGATGATGAGGGAAATACAATGCCCTCTAAGTGGAAAGTTCGATTCAAATTGCAATCACGCCTAGATCCCACTTTTGTTTTATACGTCGATGCTTATGTATTGAATAGGCTTACATCACGTCTTCCTGAGAGGAAGATCGTTCAGGTGTTGCCTTTATTTTCATCTTTGGAATTAGCAGATCCTTCCTTTTATATGCCTGGGAAAATTGATTTGCTGTTGAGTACACGTGTGGTCGGGGAAGTTTTAATGGATGGTCTAGTCAAGGGTCCGCCTGGAACTCCAGTCGCTCAGAAGACTAAATTAGGATGGATTCTGTCTGGTGAGATCCACACATCGTCAGTCTCTAGGCCAGTTTGTTATAACGCTGTATTAAAGTCAGATGTGAACACTCTACTGAAGAAATTTTGGGAGTTAGAGTCAGAGCCGTCCAATCATAAGGCTATGTTGACCGAAGAAGAGCAGAAATGTGAGGACTTTTTCGCTAACTCAACAAAAAGAGATGAAACAGGGCGATATATTGTCAAATTGCCGTTTAAGTCTGATCAACCTAGAAGTCAGTTTGGTAGATCAGAGGCTATCGCTCGTAAACGGTTTCACATGCTGGAAAGAAGACTGGCAACCAATCCTGATTTTAAAACGCAATATACTGCTGTTATCAACGAGTACGTTCAGTTAGGACATGCTGAAGTTGTTTCCCAGGAGGATTTAGAAAAGGATGCTGTTTATCTGCCGCATCACGCTGTAGTACGCGATGATAGAAGTACTACTAAGGTTCGGGTCGTCTTTGATGCTTCTTGTTCGGGATGCAATGGAGTTTCGTTGAATGATGATTTAATGGTTGGCCCGAGATTACAATTAGATTTGCGTCAAATCATAATGCGGTGGCGCCGCCACCCCATAAGTATAGTAGCGGACATTGTGAAGATGTACCGTCAGATAAAGGTAAATGAAGAGGATATTGATTTTCAGCGTATTTTGTGGCGCGACAACCCTGATTCGGAGTTGCAACATTTGCGGTTGTTGCGTGTCACTTTTGGTACATCCTCTGCTCCTTACCTGGCAGTACGTTCTTTACAGCAGATTGTTTATGATGAAGGAAGCTGTTTTCCTTTAGTGTCAGATCGTATTATAAAGGATTTTTACGTCGATGATTTCTTATCTGGTTGTGAGTCTGTTGATGAAGGTCAGCAAATTTATCAGCAAATGAATGAGTTGTTAGGTCGTGGAGGTTTCCAGCTGCAAAAATGGTCAAGCAACAGTGAAGAGTTGTTCAATAAAATCAAAGATGGTTCATCAAATGAAAACTTGGAATTTAAAATGGATACAGTCATGAAAATTTTGGGTTTAACCTGGGATAGAAACACAGACCATTTTAAATACACTGTCCATCTTCCTCTTATTAATTCTCCAGTGACGAAAAGAAAAGTAATTTCTGACATTGGCCGATTGTTCGATCCTCTTGGTTGGCTTGCTCCAGTAATAATTACAGCTAAAATATTCATCCAACGTCTTTGGCTTGCAGGCATCGACTGGGATGATGAACTTCCAGATCATCTTTTGAAAGATTGGCTTTGTTATAGGAACAACCTGCACAACCTCAGTAACTTTCGATTACCTCGATGGATTCACACAAGTCGACACAATGTCCTTCGAGAACTACAAGGATTTTGCGACGCTTCTAACAACGCCTACGCGGCTGTTGTTTATATTCGAACTGTCGATTCCAACGGCCATGTTCACAACAGTCTAATAGCATCCAAGACTAAGGTGGCCCCTGTTAAACAGGTTTCTATACCTCGTTTAGAGTTATGTGGCGCTGTGCTTCTCTCAAAACTTCTTTGTGAAGTTTCGGACACCTTAGAAATTGCAAAAGAAAATGTACATGCTTGGACTGACTCTTCAGTGGTACTCGCTTGGTTGAGTAGCCACCCAAGTCGATGGAAGACATTTGTCGGAAACAGAGTTTCTGAAATACTCATTGTCATGGACAGTCATCAATGGTCACACGTCCAGTCTAAGGAGAATCCAGCAGATTGTGCTTCGCGAGGAGTAAACCCTTCCGAGTGTGCAGAGCTTGAATTGTGGGTGCAAGGACCTAGTTGGCTGAAAAATAAAACTATAGATTATAGCAAAAGGGAATTTGAGAAAACTAATCTAGAAAAAAAGGAAAAGATATTAGATGTTGTCTGTAATGCTATAGTGAAAGAAAATGACATAATGGTCAAATATTCATCTCTTAGGAAGTTAACTAGAGTCATTGCATATTGTAGAAGATTTTTAAAATCAAGAATTAATGTGTCTTCTACAATTTATTTAAACTTTTCTGAAATCAATCAAGCTTTACTTATATGTATTAAAATATGTCAAAAGGAGCACTTTAAAGAAGAAATAGATATTTTAAAAATAAAAGCAACAATAAATAAAAGAGGAATACTTACCTCGCTCAATCCTTACTTAGATCAGGAAGATATTTTGAGAGTTGGCGGGAGGTTAAATAGAGCGAACATTCATGAAGATGAAACATCCTATAATCATTCCACACAACATCACACTTGACACACCTTTTGATAGCTGCAAGGTGGCTTTACGGTCTTATTATTTCAAAGCATACTGGCTCGGACAATATCACACGAGTTGTTTCATTGCGTTGTAAGGGTTCCATCATAAAAAGACCTGTGTCAAAGTTAATATTGCTTCCTGTCACTACTTGATAATATGTTATGTTTTTTTTTATGGTCTATAATTGACTAAGAATAGTGGTTAATTTGTAATTAACGTTTTGCTTTAAGATGTAATTTCAAACTATAGTTTTATAATTGTAGATACTTATTATACAGTCCACTTATGTTTATTTATTTTTTGAATTTTGTGCCCTCCCATCTATTTTGGAATTTGCTTCATGGTGGGTGGTTATTTAAGTTTATTTTATTGTTATGATTAATTTAATTTTGGACATTCTGTCCATGGTGGGCGGGATGTTTGAGTGAGAGTTTCCTCAAAGCTCGATAGATGGCGTTATTAAGTTTTCTCAATCTCACAGTTAAGATTTTCTGCAAATGTGATGTGTTGAATCGTTTTTTTGAATATATTTGTACTCGCAGGAAACTTTGTTTCATTTTGATTTATTGGGCAGTTGTCAGTTATCGGGTGCATCAACACAACTCAAAGCATTTATTTCAAATAAACCAATTACAGGCACTTTTGAATTGTCAAGGTCGGTGAGATAGAAAGATGAAGCTAGTTGCCCATTCCAAAGCGTAGGTACCTATGGAGAAGAACGGGCAAGAAACTCCATGGACACTCTTTTATTATCATGATTTTGTTACAATCAGTTGGTTACATCATTATGTTGAAATTATCAATGTGAGAACGATGTATAAAGACGTGCACATTATAAGCGTCCGTAATTAAAACAAAACAAAAATAAAATAACAATTTAGAAATTAAAATAAGCCGTGGGAGCTAAGAGATGACCAGTCCCTACTGGCGGCGCCCGTTCACGAACATGACGTATGGATCAGCACCATTCAGCTCAACCATTTTGAAGGGCAATCACACATTGTTATTAGCGGCAAGTTGTCCAATGACGTGTTATGAAATATCATTGAAAGTGTCAATATTTTCAACATGTTGATGTTTCAAAATGTTATCATAGTTAGTAAAGATTATAACTAGGTACAAACCTACATGTATTTGATACTTTGGTATATAATATTTATGTAAGTAATCATTTTATGACGTTTTTACTAAACCAAACTAACTAATTTGAATTTACATTAATCAATGCGTAGCTTCACTCCAAACTAGCCCAAACATCTCTTGTCCTTAGAGACGTCATCTTAATCCATCCCTGACGTCCGTTATCGAGATAATGAACGAATGGGTCGGACAAGGGACGGATTATTGCAAGTCAACAATTTAACTGGGAGGAATTAAGCCAAGGTGAGTGACGTCACAAGCCGGTAGGTAGTGACGTGGTTTGAAAGTTTAAGTGCTTTTCCATGTTTTAATAACTAAATGGTTCAGTAAGGCAGTGTTTGGTTATCCTATTGTGTTTTGTTATTTTGTTATCCTGTTTGGATGTTTGATAATCAATCACGCAAAAACTGTTGAATGGATTTGGAGGAAATTTGGCAAAAAGTATCCTATGTGTTAAACCTGCACCCAAATTGCGTAACGTACGATCAATCATAATTTTGAATCATTTTAAAACAGATTGCTAATCCATTGCTTTATATGTTCGAAGAATGTGTCTGCTCAACAAGGTAAATAACGTAATGAATATTGTTGAACTGTCAAAATGAAACAGATTATGATTTATCGTGTGTTAAGAAATTAGGGTGCAGGTTACAAACTATCTGTTTGCCAAATTTCATCCAAATCCGATCAGCCGTTTTTGCGTGATTGAGTCCGGGAACGTTCCCGTGGTATAATTTTCGACCTCCAGGCAAAAGCTTTTTTTTTAAATAGACTAGAGCTTAAGTGGTCTAATAGTTTACCATTTTATTTTTGTATTAAATAGTGAAGGTGACAGTTCAGCTTTCTTTGAATTTTACGTGAATAGCTCTGCAGACCTAAGTATAGTATAATCATGATAAGCCTATAATGTTCCCAATGCTGGGACACAGGCCTCCTCTCCGTGAGAGGGAGTGGGCCGTAATCCACCACGCGGGCCCAGTGCGGGTTGGTAGATGTCACATGTCTTCGAATTTTTGGTTTTAGCACATGCCGGTTTCCTCACGATGTTTTCCTTCGCCGTTTTGAGAGCAATCGTGACTGAAATAATTTAAACAAATCAAAGCCTGTTTGCTGCCGTTACTCCCCCACCACTGTTCTCCAAGTATAGTCTTTTGTTTTGTATTCATTATTTTTAATTTCCAAATTACTCTATATTAATTCCTGTGACACTCTGAACACAATTATGTTCGTGACAAACGTGTATGTTTGTGGTGTTACAATCTAATTATATTATAAGCCATGAATACGCCATGCTCCATTACCAAAAATAACTACAATTAAACAGGGATGTTCTGGCATAAATGGTTTGTTATGATTTTTTTGTTATGGTTTAAATTCTAGGTAACTACTCGTACTTATAGTTTGGCTTCAATTAGTAACACACATGCAATCCGCCTCAAGAAGAAAATCAGTATCTAAGAATCAGTGGGAAGTGTGTGTGTGTGGGAGTGTGTGGTTCAGTGAGAATCAGTAAGTCTGCGCATAAATCTGATGTTAATTTTACAAACACAAGTTTGTTTTGTTGATTGCTTTACAGTGTTTATCGAAGTCCTGGGTTCGATGGCCAGGTCGGTCAAAGTTTTGTTGGGTTTTTCTAAAGGGAATTTCTCAGAGCAGCCCAGAGTCTATTGCCATCAATCGGGCACAAGTCTAGACTTGTGCCCGATTGATGGCAATAGGCTTGCCCTCTATTAAATAAAACTTTAAAAAAAAATTGGCGAAATGTGGCTGAACCGGCCGTATTACATGTACATGTACTCTGCTTAGCCTTTCGGGAATTATAGGCATGATTTTATGTTCTGTCTTTAATTTATACTTTAAAATTGCCAGATCTTGCAAAAGTATACTTATTCGTTTTTCTCTGGCATAAGAGCGTAATGTTATTTTAGTTTCAAATTCCCTGATATATGATAAATGATTTTACACGTCAATCATATTTTTTTAAACTAGATGAGGTCGGCGTTTCCTATCTGACTGCTCTGAGAAGAAATGCCGAAACAAACTCAGAGGTCACAGTCTCTTTTAAACTCCAGACATAATCTTGGTCAGATCATGTAAAGTCAATGTGGATTGTGGTCCGAAATGGTCTTTTGAGGAAAGAACCACACAGATTGAGTGGACCTGTCCATTACCAAAGAAAGGACATTTGGATAGGCCGCATAAATTACTCAAACTGCCAGATTAACATTAAAAACTAACTGAGAAAGAGATGAAACACAAAAAAAAAAACAAAAAGCAGTCCTCTCATTCACAATAATTAAAACAATAATAATAATATTATATTTCTGAAAAAGGTAACAAAGGCTTTGGTAATTACCTACCTTACATAACGTTGTACGTCACATTTTGAGCCAGTCCGTAGGCTAAGCCGCTCAGTGTCCAACCCATATTGCAGCTTATTTTACGGTGAGTAATATGTTACTTCATTTTGAATGTCGTGAGGAAAGTTTGATACGGGTCGTCAGAAGCCCGAAAGTCTGACTGCCAGTCTTACTAAAATTACGATACTTTTTGGTTATTACCTAATAACTGGGTTGCGGAGGTCGGACAGGCAGTCGCTTCATGTAAAATGCTGGTATTGATTTAATGAGCCGGGAGCTGCATTCGGTTAGGCTGGAAGCCAACCCCAGTACAGTTGGGAAAACAACAGGCAGATTGACTGTGAGATAAGTTTTGGGTATGAGTGTGGATGGGTATACGAGTAGAAGAAGACCAACAAAATGAAGGATGGACTGTGTGACAGATGATATGGCGAGAAGTGAGAAAAATACATGATGCGTTGACCCCATATAAATAAGAATTAGGACAAGAAAAGGATTACTCTGAAATTAAATGGATAATCTCCCATGGCTTTTTATTGGGTGGGAAATCATCAAATAACTTCTCCCGCTCTGGGTGGAGTAGGAGGGCGTGTCAGACTTTTACTGATTAAAACCCACCCGTGTTCCTGCTGTTGCCTGTGTGCCAGGGGCCGCGATATCTCTTTCGAACCACCCGCACCCCTGGCAGGCGTCGGCCGTTGCGGACCCCACCAGTTAGTGCTGACATCTCTTAGGCTCTCATTATTATGATGACTTAGGTATTAGTACTTCTTATGTGCTGTAGTTTCTATAATTAGCAGTAAACACTGAAAATGAGGTAGACCGTAGCGGCGTAGATAAATAAACAGACGCCTGTTTATTTATCAAGCTGAAACCAAAGCTACGTTTCAAGTTCAGTTCTTCTATATAATAATAAACTAACTTTAAATGAGAATTATGAGTATCTACCCTTTGTTGTTGTTAAGCAATTATAACGGCCTGCCAAAGCTAAGTTACCAAATTGCGTGGAAAATTAATATCGGAAGTTTTTAACTAAAAACCGAGCTGTTAGAGGGTGCGTGTGAGGCTGTGGTGTGAGGTTACAATAGTACTTTATGATACAAATGTGCTTTGAATACATTCGAGGCGTAACATAATTGACGCAAGACCTCATACGGGGTGTATGAGGTCTTGCGTATTGTATTGTTGAGTTAAATTAGAGTATGACCTAACTGTTATTATTAAGAAACTCGTGTTGAACCGAGCATTACTTGATTTTTCTTTGGCTCATTTGGTGGTAGGTATGGCAAAATACATAATTTCTGAAAAAAAAAATACCTATTCTTATTGAAAAATAACTGGAATCGATTCAGTGATCAATTATGAATAAAATACTTTCAGGCCTTGCGTCTATTCTGTTACACTGTATACGATAAGGAAGCCCGGTGTGTAATTATTATTAATACACAAGCGTTTCATACGATGCTTTTCAACCCAAAAAACAGACTTGTTTTGTTATTAACTTTTATTTATGGAAACAATTAGAGAAAGTACAATTCTCAAAATAATACCGAACAATTTTCGTTGGCATTTGTACAGGTTATAGTATTGGTATTATTAATAATTTCGTTATTTTCGATGATTCTGTATTCTGGACATAGCAACCAGGATTTCCGCGCCAAAATCTTAATGAAGGGTAATTACTTTTACCTAATCATTTAATACTCTAAATTCAAGATACCCAGAAGGTAACACGATATCTTTACACGGCCTTTATTATACCCTAGTACTAGAAATGGAGCATTCAGTCAATAAAGCATCATCTGAGTCAAACATCTCCGTTTGTACGGACACCCAAAGTAATCCTCCCAACTTTGTCTCCCAACGGAACAAGCGAGCGCGGGACTATGAATACAAATCTGACTTTAGTGATTTCGAAGAAGAAGTTAAAACACTTATATCATCGTTGATGGTAAACCAAAGCGAAGAGATAAAAAAAATGTCTGCTACATTGATGGAAATCAGGGCTACAAACACTAACATAGAAAACTCAATGGCCTATCTCACCTCTCAAAACGAAGAGCTAAGTAAGAAAATAGAGCAAATTGAAATGAAGGCGAAGAAAGATGAGGAGTACATAATTCTACTGGAAGATAAAATCGAGGATCTGCAGCGAGGCAACCGGAAAACTGTGATAGAGGTAAAAAACGCACCAAAAATTAGTAACGAAACTAGGAGCGACTTGATAAAAATGGTTACAAGTTTGTCAAATACCACTCAATGCCCTATCCAGCAAAACGATATAAAAGACATTTTCCGAGTCCCAAGCAAGCGCAGTGATGTGAAAAACGGACCGATCGTCGTCGAGCTTACTTCAGCTATACTAAAGAATGACTTTTTAAAATCGACTCGAAGCTACAACAGATCTAACAATGAAAAATTATGTGCAAAACATCTAGGATTCACTACTAATGAATACACCCCCATCTACGTATCTGAGCAGCTCACCACCAAGGGGGCACGCTTATTTTTTCTCGCCCGCGATCTGGCCAAATCTAAAGTCTATAAATACTGTTGGACTTCCTTTGGTCAAGTATGTCTCAAAAAAGACGATAGCTCGCCAAAAATAATAATTAAGAGCGAAATCCAAGTTAACAAGCTTATGCAACAAATATGACTAGTACTAATTAATCACCACGCTACATGTAGAAAGTATAAGCACATTAGTTTATGTTACTGTAATATTAAGTTAAATCGTATAAGACTTAGGATAACAGTTATTATGTTAAAATTATCTATTATTGTTTTATTATTATTAATTACTATAAGGGTTAAAAAGTATGTTATTTTTACGCGCGCACACACACTAAAAACACACTGTAATAAACTTTCCATGCATAATTTTACTTGCACTTTACTAACACAAACATACACATTCCGACTCACAAAAGACTTTGAAATTTTGTACTGCAGACATTTAACAATCAAGTATGGATAGAACCCTGGACACTATAACTGAAATAGACAACACAGAAATAGCCCAAGTGTTAAACTGCTCCCTTCCCGATTTAAACACAACAATAAAAATTAAAAGCACTGATTTCACGATTGTATCACAGAATATCAGAAGTATCTATTCAAATTTTAGTGACTTACAATTGAACCTAGCTAATTTAAATTTTAACAATGACGTAATTGTTCTAACCGAGTGCAGGCTAAACCCTAATAAGAATATTCCTCAACTATGTAATTACTCGGCCGGCCGCACTACTAAACATTTAAACAGAGCTGATGGTGTCGTAGTCTTTGTTAATAATACGCACAAGTGCCAAATAAAAGAGATAGAATTAACTCATGCTTCTTGCTTACAAGTTGATATTAAACCCGATCTCATAGTCCTAGGAATATATCGCTCACCATCAAAAGCAAACGCGGAAGATTTCATAAACTCGTTATCTCTCCATCTGGCTACCGTTCCTTCAAACAAAAACGTAATAATAACTGGTGACATTAATATAAATTTAATACACAGACAAGAAGAACAATCATACGAGAGATCAAATAGACTTAATTATTTAAATATGTTAGCAACACACGGCCTGCTCCCCGGACACTCACACCCCACTAGAGACAAAAGTTGTCTAGACCACTTCATGCTAAAACTTAGACCCAACAAAAAGTCAGCATTCATTGCAATCATCAATACTACTATCACCGATCACTCTATGATTTTTCTAAAACTAACGGAATTGACTAATACACATAAAACATTAAGAATTAAAACAACAATAAACGTCGAACATGCACTCGAGCTTTTAACAACTAACAACATTCACGACCTCACAAACCTGACTAACCCTAATATACTACTAGATAGTCTAATAAGCCTGCTACAAAAATGTCTCACTGCCAGTACTCTTGTTATAAGAATCCCCCTTAAAAATAGATTGATTAAACCTTGGATGACATTAGGCTTGCTGCGTTGCATACATAATCGCAACAATATGCAAAGAAAGTTAAAACTAGACCCTTTTAACGAGATACTAAAAATCACCTATAAGAGATATAGAAACTACTGCACCAGCATCATTAAAAAACAAAAACGTAAACACGATCGCGAATTACTATATAAGACACACAAAAACCCTAAAAAACTATGGCAAACCATAAACAGTATTTCCCAACGAAAACCACCTAAAACACAAAATACAGCATTGCTGGAAACAGCTGCTAACCCCCTCGAGGCAGTAAACAAAGTTAACAGATACTTTTCCACTATAGGGAAGTGTCTTGCTGACGACATAATAAATAACCCTCAGAATAAACCTAACAGCGTTGCTAGCTTACCTCAGGACGTTGTGGCTTCACCGGTCTCGTCCTTTGTTCTTCTCAATTCTGACCCTGATGAAGTAGCAACCGTAATCATGAGCCTAAATTCCGATAGTGCAACTGGCTGGGACAAAATCCCTATAAATTTCTTAAAAGCTGCCAAGTCCATTATTTCGCCAATTATTTCACACCTTATTAACCTCTGCTTTGAACAAGGAACTTTTCCTACAGCCCTAAAACAAGCTGTAATAACACCTGTGTACAAGAGTGGTATCACAGCTGACCCATCTAACTACAGGCCGATATCTGTACTTCCATCCTTGTCTAAAATCGTTGAAAGATTAATAAATCATCGCTTGACCAGATATTTAACAAAACATAATTTAATCTCGCCCTCACAGTTTGGCTTCAGACAGGGAAAGTCTACAGAAGATGCAGTCCTGGCACTTACATCTATAGTCACTCAAAAAGTGGACAGTCGTAGTAAGTGTCTGGCAGTATTTTTAGACCTAAAAAAAGCCTTCGACACAGTCAGTGTCCCTACACTTTTAAACAGGCTAGAAGCCATTGGCGTAAGAGGAATACCACTTGGACTATTTAAAGAATACCTAACCGAACGCAGATATGTGGTAAAAATAGGATCAGTCACTAGTTCCGAAGAAATAGTCACATACGGAGTAGGACAAGGTAGTGTGCTCGGTCCGACGCTGTTTCTCATTTATATAAACAGCCTATGCAACATGAGAATCGATGGAGCTCACATATTCTCATATGCTGACGATACAGCAATTGTTTTCTCGGGAGATACATGGGACAGCGTCAGTCACACCGCCGAACGTGGCTTGTCTACAATAGCCACCTGGCTCGAATGTAACCTCCTAACTTTAAATGTCTCAAAGACTAACTACATTTGTTTCTCCATTGACAATCGTACACAGCCATCTCAAGATCTCCAGATCAAAATACATACCTGCTCTGACTTCCCTGACACCAACTGCTCTTGTTTAAAAATCAGCAGAGTACGTAGTGCTAAATACCTTGGCATTATGCTCGACCACAGGCTATCTTGGCACTTGCATCTAGAACTGATAATGAACAGAGTCAGGAAATTAATTTGGACTTTCAAATCTCTTCGTCACGTAGCTACTAAAGATCTTATTCGACAAATTTACATGTCTCTAGGTCAATCCATATTGACATACTGTTTACCAATTTGGGGTGGAGCTTCAAAAATAAAGTTTTTGGAACTAGAGAGGGCGCAGAGAGCTTTACTAAAAGTCATGTAGCCACGACTATTCCCCACCGAAACCTTATACTTAACTTCAAGCCTCTTGTCAGTCAGAAAACTCTATGTCCTGCTGATTACTCTGAAGAAGCATAAATCCCTTCCCTTCGTCACTCCCAGGACACAAACTAGGAGGAAGAATAAAGTAGCTCCAGAAACCCCAGTCAAAACTAAATTCGCTACAAGACAATACACAAAGCAATCTTCTCACTTATACAATTCTCTCAACAAAATTCTCACCATATACCCTATGACATACCGCGACTGCAAAAATACGCTCACTGAATGGTTGAAGAGCAAACGTTACGAAGAAATCGAGGCTATGCTCCATACAATCACATAATTCCCAAAACACATAATCTGTAGATACAATCACACCTTCCACACCAACATTCACACCCCTACACCACACACACCGCCACCTCACACATTCTCTCTCCCACACACACACACACACACACGCATAACTCAGTGCGCATTCCTTATTTCTTTATTTCTTTGTTTACAATTCATGTTTTTTTTTTTTTTTGTTGTTTTTTTTTTTAATATTTATATTGTTTAAAACCTTTTGCATGCTTCAAAATTATCTACTGCTTATTTTCACACATAATTATGTATAGTTAATGTAAACTGGAAGAGCGGAACCACCTAATACAAGCAAATATTTGCTTAAAAGGTGACTCCAAAAACAATGTAATTTACATAAGTCGATGAAATAAACATTTTTATTTTTTATTATTTTTATTTATCTTTCCCACAAGACGTCGTTCAATCTAAACTTGAAGATCGTCGAAATCCGTTATTTAATACCGGCACCGGACTTGTTGGGTGTTCCTAAACTGATTGGAGGGAGGGAATAAAGGTTCCGGTTCTAGGAACCGGTGTACAGTCACGGTGTTTGTTTAATTGAGCAGTTCACCGGTTTCGGGGGACGGACGTCCAAGTGATCCAGTATATGCTAATGCTTCGGATGAAAATAATGCGGGTTTTACACAGCAATTAGGTGAACGATGGGGGTCAGAAAAAGCAGAAAACGTGGGTGTACGGTCACCAAAAATATAAGTAACTAGGGTCATCGGATATAATTGAAGTTTAATATGAAACCGATGATGTTTTCGAATAAAATTTAATGTCGTGCTCTTAATTTTCGCTTTTCTTTAGCTAGTATCAAAAAGTATTTTCAGACTAAGTACTTGCTCGAAAATGGCCAACTAACTTTAAGTAAGACATTATAGCCGGGAAATAACTAACACTGAATTTGAGTATAAACAAATAGGAAAACAAATTGTTTATTTGTAAAATTTTAATTCGAAAATATCCATCGGTTTCTCACTAAACTTCGAATATATCCGACGACCCTGGTTCCTTATCTTTTTTTGTAACTTAAGTACAGCTTTTCCAAACCTTTTCAGAAAAACAGGCGTGATGAATTTAAGTCTATATTACCTACTCTGTTATTATAAGAATTTTCGTTCGTGCGATCCAAATAAACGGTTGGATGATCTACAGTTCGCAAATTATGTTAGTGTAGGTACCCTTAACGTTCCTGTTATATTTGAAAGGGAATATTCAATTCCGTCCTTTCTGTAATCAAATTCTAGTTCAACCTTCTAAGAAAAATGTCCTTAAACTAAAGCTACCATCATCTAAATACATATGCATAGTGGCCTACGTTCAGGAGCTGTAGAAACAAATAAAAAGTTTGATATTATTTATCAGGCCTTCAATATTTCAGTTGCAGATCAAACCGAATATCCAGTAGGAAACGACTTAACCACGAGATATGACGTCACATTTGTGTATACAGTCGGGTTATAAAAACCAAAATGATTATTATCATTATCTACGAAGCGTTTACCCACTATGTTGGATTGGGCTTACAATCTAACCAGATGCAGCTGAATTACGTAAGTTGACACTCTTATTTTTATGAAAAGCGACTACGAAGTTGTTAGCGTATAGATTAGAGTACACCTAGATATAGTTTTCGCTTATTTCGCTCTGTCTTTGATGAAATTCGGTAGCGCCTAATTTCGTTAGTTGGCATTCTTATTTATATCAAGAGCGACTATGAAGTTTTTAGCGTATGGATTAGCGTATTTTACATGGAGCGAGTGCCTATCTGACTTCCAGAAACTGCGTTATTGACAGTGATGAAAAAACAGAGGTGTGTTTGTATTAGTGATGTCATCATTAAAAAGGTAGATCCGTAGATACGGATCCGGATACGGATAGTTGGCGTCAAGATGTGCGGATACAGATACGGATCTTAACTTTCTTGCTCAATCGGTGTCAGTGTGCGTAACCTTGAAACGATAGCTGACGCCACATGATGCTTTGCGTGACAGAACATGTTTCGACTTGCGTTGCGCCGGTCTTTCTTTTGTTTTGTTTATAGTTTAGTGTGATACTGGGCAGCATAGATAACGTTTTTTTTAACTACAAAGAAGTTTAGTAGTGTAATTTAGTTATTAATAAGGCAAAAGATCCGTCAAAAATGTAACGGATAGGGATACGGATACGGATTTTTCTCCCGTGGATATCCGCGGATACGGATACGGATATCCGGAACATCACTAGTTTGTATATTTTAGAAATTAGAAGTTAACGCGCTTTAAACCGCGGCTTCGTCCGCGTGGACATCAGAAAATATTCCACAGGAACGTACTATCGGAATTAAAAGTACCCTATAATCCAGGTTATAAACTATTTGTGCCATATTTCATCCAAGTATGTTCAGCCGTTTTTGCGCCAGCACGGAACATACTTTCCGACAAACGGACAAAAAAATCTTCATTCCTGTTTTATTAGGTATATGTTTAGATATATAAATGGAGACGCATTTGTATTTAGCCTATTGTATTCTACTGATTCAACAAAACCAATCGAATGTGAAAATAGATAAAGTTATCACTGTGTTTGGTACATTATGAAGTATGCCTGAAAATTATCTTTCCACTCTAGTTCACTTACAGATTGAGCTGTATTGAATCTTGTGATGCGTACCTAACCATCGGATTTAACTATAAATAATCGTTTGGTGTATAGAGAGGTTATATTTTGATGTTTTTCATACAAATTTAATCAGCCTAAAATGTTCCCACTGCTGCTTTTTCTACTTATCGTTGGTTTGCTGTTCCTGAATGCAAAATATTATTTAAACAAAAATTACTTTGGTTACGAAAATAATAAAAGTACAAAGTTGCTCAGTTGACAAGCCGTATGACAAAATAACATGGCGGCTACTACTTCATGGTGTTTAAAAACAGATTAAAAAACTGAAATCTTTAAATTGTATTTTAATATTTATTTTGTTATTTCATGAACTAAAACTAAAATTTTCCGACTGCATTTTGCCTAAGCTATCTCAATAATATATTTTTAGATATTATCTCACATACTTACTGTATGTGAGATAATATCTAAAAATATATATTTTTTTTAATACCCAATTATAAGTTACATTATTGTTTGGTTTATACTTTTGTCTTTGTGTTACAAGAGGCACAGGGTAAAAACGGTGCCTCTCCATCTCTGCCCGTCCATTTTTGACAGTCTTAAGGACAAAGTAAGGTGACATGTTTCATGGGAATGTCACGACGTATATGGAGCTGAAATATTACTTTCCTTATTTGAAAACAATATAACAATATATGGAATGAAATAATAATGTTTCAGGTGTTTGGAGGCTGTAGTGAAGACTTTCCATTCGGTAATTCGTTTGGTTGTTTATTACTAAATCATTTTTTTTTAAACGTTGCCCCACATTAGGAATTTCTCCTGTGTTTTAGGTGCGTTTACAAACATTTAAACTCACATACACAAACAGCCAGACCCGGAACAACCGTTTGTAGGTCATACAAATATTTGTTCCGTGCGGGAATCGAACCCGCGACACGCAGCGCAGCGGTCAATCGCTTCTTGCGCCAATTAAAATATTGATCTTCCATCAATCTGTATAAACTTAACATAGGTAACATTTGACCTTGTTTCCCTGAAAGATGGGGCAGAGGAGTATCTAAAATACATCCACATTTCGACAGCTATGTTTAAGCCCCATGTAATAGGGGACAAGCCTTTTGCCATCAACCGGGCACAAATCCAGACTGGGTTGCTACTGACAAATTCCAGATAAAAAACCCAATAACACTTTGCCCGACATGAGAATTGAACCCAGGAACCAGTACCGTTGGTGACCACTAGACCAATGAGGCAAGGGAGCACTAACTTAGATACCCATAAATATATTATCTTTACTTATACAATAAAGTATAATATAATAAAGCTGAACAGTTTGTTTTTTGTCTAAACGGCCAAATCTATTGAACTATCCAGTCGGATTTGTAAAAATCTTGAAGCATTTGATAGCCCAATTCTCTAGAAATTTTAAAGGCTATTTATCATCACGCTAGGGCCCTTTGGAGCCGAGCAAAAGCGAATAAGGCAGAAAGAACCCTCAGTGAAAATGAAGGTAAAACGCTCGGAGGCGATACGATGCACGCGGGGTGGGTCAGGACAGGGGGGAACTTGCAGGCAGAAGCTAGTGTCATATAAAAATCAATACCCGAAAAGAAAACTATTTAAAAAAGTAACAAATTACAGATTTTTTTTGTTGAGGCTGTGATATCATCAAATAACTTCTCCCGCTCTGGGTGGTGTCAGACTTTTACTGACTAAAACCCACCCGTGTTCCTTTAGTTACCTGTGTACCAGGGACCACTGTATCTCTTTCGAACAACCCGCATCCCTGGCAGAACAAATTCTAGATTTATCAACTATTCTAATAAGTATCTAGGTTACTCATCCCGACTTCATTACGATCGTTTAACTAAAACTATTCAGGTCATATTTTCCTAAAGTACTTAACTAAGATCACATGGTCACGTTACCTTCAGAATGAGGCTAACAATAAGTAAATGAAGACGATCCTGTAACTAACCCGAAATATATAAGGTAGAACTCAGCCTCAGACCACGATCACATATTAGTTTAACCCTTAAGGTTGATTTGTATAGTATACTATACACTAAAATAAAAAAAAATATTCTCAGAAAACAAAATAATTTAAATGAAATTTTCTTACCAAAAAGTAATTTCAGAACGCACCTCTTTCAAATAATAAATAAACGAAACTATTATCTATGGTAAATTTGACAGTTGTGACGTAAATGTGAAACCATGCGCAGGAATCTTGTTCACGTCAAGGTAAAATGAATTATAATTTCTTATTTACTATAAAAATCGAATATGTGTGTTGTGCATTCAAATCACAAATGTATTGAGCTCAAGCTAATGCTAAATTATTTACGTAATACACTTATTTTCATCGCTTTTTATGAACATAATCTTGGGTGTATAGCATACCATACGTTGCGACTGTTTGCTCAACAAGCATCTTATTTGTGATGTATATTATTCTATACACTGCTAACTAATGGGTGATGGTGATGTCAGTACTATAATTGACTTTGATCGTATATTATTACGTTTACGTTTTTTTACTTATCGACATTTTTTTACTAGGTACTTTTTTCTTGCATGGTGTGGGCCTTGCTTTCATGCTTGCTTTTAACAACTTCTAGCCTGGACAGCGTGATCGGTGTAGACGCATACTAGCGCTCGTTCCTAAATTCAACGCTACTTCCGACGTCACTGATGCCACAAGCAATGAAGACGAAGTGAACAGTCGCGACTCATCCCCTGCTCCATCTATAAATTCATCGTTAGAAAGATTAGATTTCAATAGCCCAGATACATCCAGTAATGATTCCTATATAGAAAACTCAGATGAAATTTCTTTATCGATTTTCCATCCACACTTGGAATCCATAGATTTTCGAAGCCACGAAGTTGTAGCCGATGCCTGCGAAGATCCACCACCACTCACACCCGTTCTTTCAACAGTATTTCCTTCCGATACGCAATGCAATTATAATGCTATACCTTCAATCACATCGCTACCCTCCTTACCATCAGTTCAACCGTCGCCATCCATGACCATCTCAAGCAGTTTCGATATGAGGTGTATGCTGGTCTTACAAAAAGCAACCGACAAATGGCGAAAACTTCAGTCCAGGATTCGGTGGCTGAAGAGAAAAAAATAAAGAAACCAGCAACTGAAAGGCCCATAGATGCCATCAGATATGACGCATTAGATCACTGGCCGGAACACACTGAGTATCAGAGGTGCAAATATTGTAAAAAAGGCCAAGCAAGTACTCGTTGTACCAAGTGTAATGTCAACCTTTGTTACGTGGCTAAAAGAAATTGTTTTGTGGCTTATCATAAGCACTGATGTCATTACTTTATTATACTTTGAAACCATAATTTATCGTTGTATTATTTTGATCAAGCTATGTCAAAAGTGCATTTTGTATATTATTCTATACGCCCCTTACACATGCGATTTACTAACGTCGGGAGCAATGTATAGTATAGTATACACTAATTATCTCCGATTATCAGCTAATTAGATTTTTTACCCTATTTTTCCTACCCTTATTTTAGGTCTAATAATCATAATCAGGTATTATTTTGACGTTTTATTTCGATGAAACGTCGTGCGACCTTAAGGGTTAAAACAGTTTAAATTGTCTTGCTTAATTTATACCATATCTTTATGAAGGTTGTAACCTACATAAATACATATACATATAATATTTTATGCCTCCCAGCAATTGAAACATTATAGGCTAACAAATACAGCAGCTAAGAAAACGCCGAAAAAATCCACGTTTCTTGTTTGGGGCCCCCTCTTTAAGGGACTAACCACACTTATTCAGCTCTGTTCAGCTTTTGTTCATGGAAAACAACGATTTTGTATGGAGATGCGTAATAATTAAAAAAAAAAAATAGAAAAAAAAGGAAAAAAACTGAAAAAATCACGTTTTTGTAATTAGCAGAACTAAAAAATAAAAAATAAATAATAGTTTAAAAAACAAAAAAACACGCCTTATAAAAACTAAAAATGGAGAAAATAATTAAATTCAATTAAAAAGCGTGGGGTGCTTGACATTAATTGATTATAAAAATACCTCAAAACGCACCCCACGCTTTTTAATTGAATTAAATTATTTTCTCCATTTTTAGTTTGGTTTTTAAAGCGTGTTTTTTAGTTTTTTAAACTATTATTTATTTTTACTTTATTTATAGCGACCTTGAACAGTAACAGGTTGACACTTGCAATTTCACAGTGTCTACTCAAGACTAAATTTTTTAAAGTTTCTCTTAATTTTATTCATGTAGGTATAGCGTCCATAGTTGTGAGACTCTGTGAAATTGCAATTGTCTACCTCAGCCCTGTGACTGACGGACAGACGTTCGAACAGCGGAGCCTTACTAATAGGGTCCTGTTGCTACCTTTTGGGTACGGAACCCTAAAAAAACTAATCATAAAAGCTAAATGTAAAAACAAAACCCGATAGACATTCTTTTAAACAACGCAACCCCTCCAGCGAGATTGTTCGTAAAACACGTGGATGATAATTTCAGCAGGCTTAGCACCAGAACCGTAGAGAAGCGTTTTGTCGACGGAAGAGTAGACAAAAATTACGTTCTCGTGTAGACAGTTGATAGTTTTGAACCGAGAAATGTAGACAAGCAATTTCTATTCTACGGTAGAGTAGAAATAGAAAGCGTCATGCTAAGCCTGCTGAGGTATAATCACATAAAGTCTTCTGATTTTTTAACTCCCGACGCAAAAACGACGTGGTGTTGTATGTTTGACGTGTGTGTGTGTGTGTGTGTGTGTGTGTCTGTCTGTCAGTGGCAACGTAGCTCCCGAACGGATGAACTGATTTTGATTTTGTGTTGTTTGAAAGGTGAATTAGTCGGTAGTGTTCTTAGACATGTTTCATCAAAATCGGTTCAGCCGGTTGAGCCGGTTGAGTTATCGATAGTCATCGCATCTGCAGAGTCTCGCTAGGTAATTTAAATGAGCCCTGTTAGCCATAGTTATAAAATGTACGTGTCTTATAAGCTAATCTGGGATTAAGTGGCAACATTGCAATACGTAATTTGTGAGCCCTTTGTTGCCATGTCGTATAAATTAGACCCACACAATGATCGATTTGATAAAATGAATTCATATTTTCTTTACGAAACCAGTAGCTATCCTTAACAAAACAAAAACTGAAGGTGGTTTTATGTCACAAATCAAATCAAATTTTATTTTCACAAAACTTTGAGTACAGGTTAACTTAAATACTACATCATGATTGACGGATAGGAATATGTCAGTGGACAGCGGAGCAAAACCCAGTTCCGTGCTAGGAATTAACCTGTGTTACGGACACTAGGGCTGCTTCATCATCTCACTAGAAACATTACCTCAAGCGTCTGTAGTAAAAAGTAAAATATTGAGTTACTGGATTCCCAATTTAGGCATGCCTGTAGATAAGGAATCCATATAAAATTTGGTACTAAAATACAAAAGTATGAATGTGCCACATTCACGACGTGTAAGGGTGTGTTTGTATATACAAAGTGTGAGAGAGTGAGTGCTTGTGTGGGTGTGCTTGTGTTATGTTATAACGGATGAAGATTAATTAAATTAGGCTACTGTTTAAGGTAAAGGGAGTGCTTTAAAAAAAAAGAATGCAATAAAAAGGAAAAGAAAAGGGGGAAAGGTGTGATGTACGTGCAACCGGCGTGCGTATGAGACCTGGTGACCAATTCTCGTAATTAAAAACGTTCAAAATCTAGTCACAGTGTCATCTCGGCGACAAGCAAATGTCAAAAACTTCTCAAAAATGTATGGAAACTCGAGGGATTTTTGACAGATTGAGACTGAGATCAGACTAACGTTCTTAAAATTACAAGAATTGCCCCTTTGATGTATGAACGTAAGCGAGGCAAGAGGAGTTTGTTGCTCCATGTAAAATATTGGTATTCAGCTGCAACCTGCAAAATTGGTTAGACTCGAAACCAACTCCAACATAGTTAAGAAAATGCTAATTAATAAAGGTTATTTGAAAAAGGTTATATCCACCAATAAGTTCACCAATTTGACATAAAGGTGCGTTGTGTGCAAAAAATCATAATATTAGCCGGTTACATTTCAATATTCAACTACCTACATCGCAAAAAATGCGCAGTGAACTGTGAAACCATATTATTCGGTTGAACACAATCATTTTATGATTCTTTTGTTCTTGTAAGATTCTAGATGGCTACTTAAAAGAAATTGTTTCAAGTTGTTCGGTTTTACGCAAACCCGTCGAATCTGTTGAACTGTTAACTGGACAGTCACCAAGAAGCTTATAGATAAAAGTGGAGGCAACGCTCTCAATACCTAAGTGAAGACGACTGTGGGCTAACGCTCTCTTTCTAAATACAAACATAAGAACGAGACAGTGAATGTGTTTTCTCTCTCTTATGTATATATTTAGAAAGAGAACATCCGACCACAGTCTCGTCTTTACTTAGGTATTTAGAGTTTTGCCTCTCTTTTCAGGTTACTTTTCAAACCAAGCATGTAAGATTAAAACTGAATTTAAAAAGTTTATGCATATTACTCAGGACCAGAGGAGAAATTCTCGTTATTTTAAAGAACGTTCACAGCCGATCTCAGTCTCAGTCTGTCAAAAATATCTCGAGTTTGACAACTTCTTGACGTTTGATTGTCGTTGAGATGAGAGTGCGACTCGATTGTGAACGTTTTTAATTACGAGAATTGGGTTTCTGTGTCTTAAATGAAAATGATCGCAAAATTAGACAAATTGTCAAGCGCGCGTGAACTGCTATGAATAATATTAGATATATCGAGAAACTGGTCCTTAGTTAAATTTTTTGACACGAAAAGTCGATAGAAATAAAAGAAAGAAAGAAAATACATTTATTTAGTACAGACTGAAAGAGGCACACAATATACAGCAAAATAATAAAATTATACAAATCAACAAAAAGTGTAAAGTGCGTCAAAGTGTGCCTCACGGCTGCGCTAAAAAGGCCGCGATAGCGTGTATGGTCTACTCTACACGTTACGGGGCATTCAAATTGTCTTGTGCCGTGTAGCATGTATAGCCATGTGCTACGCAACGTTCTACGGCATAGTTCATACTGCTACGACGACTGGTGTTCAAGCGAAAAGAACTTATGAAAAGGTTTTTTTTTTGTTGAGATTATTTCAGCATGATTATTTTGATCATCATAATATGGCTAAATATGAACCAGTAGTACGGCTACTGTGATTTAAACTTTACGGCTTAGAATTTATGGTATCGTTTACATTGTTAAAATTTGGAAGCCACATCATCTAGACACAATGCATGTGACATGTTAATATGTACGAATTGTGCTTTGCATTTAGATTAGAAACCTTCATGCACATTTGATCGTGTAAATTCATGAATAACTTACACATGTTAACAGACAAGAAACATTAATTAATTGCTAACAAAACTATTATGACAGGATGCCAAATGGGAAGTCATAGAACAGATAGGCCTAGACCTAGTTTAGACTCTCCCAAAACTTAATAAAACTACTTTACTTAAAAAATAACTAGCTTATGAATGTAGTTTGTGGAGATAAATAAACGTAAAAAAACATTTAATGCAATACTAAGTAAATAAAACCGGCCAAGTGCGAGTCGGACAATATTTGTTACTACATATTTAAAATAAAACACGTTTATTGTATGGGGACCTTCTTATTTTTTTTTTACTTTAATTTATTTTTGTTGTTATAGCGGTAATAGAAACTCACACTCAGAAATTTTCAACTGTCTATAGCCACTGGATACAGCCGGTGACAGACAGACGAACGGACAACGGAGGCTTAGTAATAGGGTTTTTTTGACATCCTTTGGTACGGAACCCTTAACTATAACTTACGTTATATTATAGTGACCGCAATTTTGCCAGGGCCTTGTTAACTTTAACAAAAGATAAAAATATAACCTCTCAATTGTTTGGGTCCCTATTCGAATTATTCTCGACCGTATTCTTGGGATCTAACAAGACATACTTATTATGTTTTGAGAAATACCAGACAAATATGTGTAGGTACCTACGCAACTGGCAAGTTGTATGGAGGTAAGCGATTATCCTCGCATATAAAAGAAGAAAAAAACGCCTATAAACGTCACACACGACCTTTAAACATCCATTAGGCTGAAGTTTATTTGTAGATATGAGAAAACATAAAACAATCTGCGTTCTCAATTCAGTTTCCAAAAATAAAAACAAATAAGTAGATATGTATTTTTGGGAAAATAAATTAATAACCCACATATAAGGTATAGTGGGCACTTAAAAACGGCTAAACTGATTTCGATGAAAATTGGCACACAGACAGTTTATAACCTGGATTAACACATAAGATGCCATTTGCCCCGGAAGTTCTAAGGAACTTCCGGGGCGGTAAGCCGTGGGATAATTTTCGACCTCCACGTGGGCAAATCCGCTGGCGAAAGCTAGTAGTACATAAATGAACTAACTTGACATTTATTTAAATGGAAATAACATAATTTCTTAGTAACACCACGGAGTTTTGAAGTTGACGGTGTAATACCCCCGTGAAAGCCGTTTTTTTTGGGTGGGAAATCATCAAATAACACCCACCCGTGTTCAGTTGCCTGTGTGCCAGAGGCCGCGGTATCTCTTTCGAACAACCCGCACCCCTGGCAGGCATCGGCTCTTGCGGACCCCACCAGTTGGTGCTGACATCTCTTTGAGGCGCGCGTGGAACACAACGCGCCGTCGACCCGGGCTTGGTCCTTACCGGACAGCGAGCTACCCAATGCTCGCCGTCCGCAAGCCCGCGCCTAAGGTGGTCGGAAATCAGCCTGGGATTCCCGGCGACCAAGGCCATGAGGGCGCATATACTGCCTAAACCGTTAGTCGTAAGCCTGATCTCTCTCCGATCGTGTAAGATTGCCGTCTGATCGGATTAGGAGACTGAGCGAAGAAAGAGTGCACCTATGTCTGCGCACATACCTTGTGGTCTATAATATCTCCCGCGCCGAAGGCATAAGTCTTGGTTGAGATTGGTCGCCATTACCGAAATTCGGTCTAGAAGACTATTAGTTGAGAACACAAACTTGTAAGAAGGTTGATACTTCATCTTAGTTTTCCTATTATTAATTCCTACAACTACGATCCATCACTCCGGCTTTCAAAGTTACTTCATAGTATTCCAAATTGTAATACTATCGCGAAATAATGTAAGTTTCTACGATACGTAAGAACTTAGTAACTATTTATGCGTAGTACAGACAACAGATGTATAGTTTGTGAGAACACCAAAAACTTGGTAAGTTTGTAAAGTATATTTCAATACTAACGAGTAAATAATAGTCATCATGGAACATGGTATTAATTTCTATTAAAAACTTTGTCCTTTGAATATTGGATAGATAAAATATTGAATAAACATTTATGTAGACAGAAAAGAGGTTGTCGTCATGTGCCATATTTCAATAAAAAATATTGTTTCTTGTTTAATACTTGAAGCTGTTTTCCTGCGAAGGGGTAGGCAGAGGGGTACATAATATATTTTATTTTATTTTTCACTTTTAATTCACATACAACAGTGTAGCCTTGGCTCTTGTACTAGGAGTTTCTGCATAACAAGGGTCAGAAGACCAATTCTCGTAATTAAAAACGTTCACAATCTAGTCGCAGTCTCATCTCAGCGACAATCAAATGTCAAAAATGTATGAAAAATCGAGGTATTTTTGACAGACACTGAGATCAGACTGTGAACGTTCTTAAAATTACGAGAATTGCCCCTCAGTTAATATGTATAGTATCAAAGCCAGTAATATACTACACCTATGTTTCGCTAATTATTTCATTTTCTGAGAACTTAGGTACCTAAATATTATGGACGTAAAGGAACACTTTCCGGAATTGCGCGTCTCCCTGATTTCAACCAGTCTTAGCTCTTTAATTACGTAGGCGTCGCCGCCAAGATATTTAATCATACATACCCAAATATCTACATCTTGTAATTATGACGAGCCTTATCTTCAATGGTAATTTGAACATAATTGGGCACCGTCGCATGGCTTTACAAAATGTGTCAGGGTCTAACCTGCAGTCCACAAGCTATAATGCCGTTAACCAACTAATTAATTAATTAAATTCATTTATTTCAGGCCAGTTTTTACACATACGCCCATATTAGAAAATAAAAAATAAAAATAAAAATAAATTAAATTTGAAATAGATATTAAAATTAAATTATTAGTACATTCATTAGATTACATATATGTAGTTTTCTTATAATTGTCAGGAAGGTTTAAATTCAAAGAGTCATGCTAAAATTATTTAATTGGTCATGTAAATGGTGCGAAATACAGTAGTCACAATGCTGTTCTTACACTTAATCAGTCTCAGATGAAATGATGCTTTAAGCCTACGTAATACAGCATAAAAATCGTCGACCCTGTTTTCGGCAAACATACCAGACGCGCTACACCGCCAGGGCAGATTAAGATCATCATATCTCGAGTTATGGACAAAAAAGCGCAGAAAAATATGAAATGCATGCATTTCGTTATGCAACGGATGGTAAAAATTCTAGTAAAAATGTAAATTATAAGCCCTTAGTCACTTTTTAGTTTAGTAATGTTGCTTACCTGCGTTTTAGCGTAGTAAACATATGAAACAAGGCAAGTTAACGGTGTTTTAATTTTTTTTTTATCGCGGCATTTATGGAATAAATAGTGGAAAAATACTGCTTAGACTTACTATCAGAATACCAGCGCTGCGACACTTTTTAAATGTCGCAGCATCATGCTGAGGTAGGAGCGTTTTGGCCTCGTGCAGGACTTTCTGTTTTATTTATTTTTTAAATATTTTTGTTCTTCCGAGAAGTTTGTTTTTTATAATTTTTGTACCATTGTGTTTATTTTAGTATGTGATCTTCCTGTGCGAGTCACAATATAACCTTGTATTTCTTTCTTTCTAGACAGGAAGATAGAGATTTTTTTTCTGATTATGGTGGCATCAAAAACTAAAATCGACCAAAAGCGAGTTAACGGCATTATAACTTATGGACGGCAGTAACACCGACTTAACAGCTTAATTCTAAACTTTCAGATATCGAACTGAATTTATTACAAATCCCTGATATAGAAAAACACGTGCCGAAATCTTTTTAGTAAACATTGTGTCTATCATAATTAAAATGAGTATAAACCAAAAAAAAAAACTGCGTACAAATATCCTGTTACTCAAATGAAACGAGATTGATGGCGTCAAAGAATTTTGCAACCCTGTTTGGGGACTTTTTTGCTGTCTATACGGATTATAATTACGTTTCAAATGTAGATACGATTCTGAGAACAGCTCTTTCCTTTGCGCGACACCCCAACTTGTTAAAATGACCCCTAGTAGTGTTAAATATAGACCAGGTTGTAAGTGTCTAAGGGCTTATCTATCGATGTAATTAAGTGATTATTTGATACAATTTTTTTGCCAGCGACTTCGCCCGCGTGAATGTCGAAAATTATCCCACGGGAACGTTACCGTGGGACCCGGTTCCAGTACAACCGGGATAAAAATATCCAGGTCTCAATCCAGGTATCTATTTGTGTGGCAAATTTCATAAAAATCTGTTAAGCTGTTTTTGCGTGATTGAGTAACAAACATCTAAACATACAAATTTTCACATTTATAATATTAGTAGGATTTTTGTTTGAATGTTTCTTTGGCCACCGTAACAACCGACTCCCTCTTCTTAGCGTGTCAATTACAATCTATACAACCTAGAACTTGGCTACGAGCTTACCTTAGTCTGCAGACAACAGGACACGTTAGACACGTTATTCAGTGTCCCATTGTTTGAGGGGCAGCACTACATTTACACTCCAAGGCGTAGTGAACTGTGAATCTCTACCTGAGCAGGTTTACTTTACCTCGGCCTACCTGAGTCCGAAGTCTATTTAAAGACTTCCTGCAGGCTTAGCACGAGAACCGTAGAGAAGCGTTTAGTCGACGGAAGAGTAGACAAAAATTACGTTTCCATGTAGACAGTTGACAGTTTTCTACCGAAAAATGCAGACAAGCGAATTCTATTCTACGGTAGAGTAGAAATAGAAAGCGTCATGCTAAGCCTGCAGGTAGTAAGCCAAGGCAACTCATGCTGAGCAATTTTATCCCCGGATCGGATGAGTGTTACTAGGTTTTTTTTTTACGTTTTCTTTGGCAGCCGGCAGTCTGCATTTCTGGCAATAATAATATAATAAAAAATATTTTCTCCCACAAGTAGGTATTAAAATGTAAGTACACAATTTAAATTTCAAAAAGTTTGAAGATGGGAGACAGGAGCCAATACTAAGTAAAATCTGTGCTACGGGTCTCCTGGTCTCCTTATCTCAAATACATGATTGAGAACTATGACTAAGGACGAGAAGAGAGAGAGAGAGCTAATAAATAGACACATAGCTAGCGAAATTCATCTGTTACATTACTCCTGTATATCCGTTTAGTGTAAATTTTGGAGAACACGCATCCGTGTTAGTTCCCAACCACAAGGGACCTTACCAACATTGCACACACAAATATTTGCCTCAGTGTGGTAATTAAACTATCCGCCAACTATCTCTACTGCGCACAGGGGGCTTTAATGTTTATGACATCATCGTCACCGTTTTCTTATACTATGAGGAACAGGGTGTAAAGTTCACTAATTCTCTATTAAAAGGGGAGGATCCTCCGACCACAGGGGTATTGTGTCTGGTGGGCAACTGCCCGACAGTTGTTTTTTTTACACGCTTTATTAATATAGTGTAGTAGTGAAGCTAATGCTTCACTTGTATGTTTGTTTGTTTGTAACCGACTCCTTTGGACGCTATTTTGACCCACTTTAAACGGTCAGATTTCATTGAAACTTTGTAAACTTATCGAGGACCGATGACTATTCAATAATTTAAAAAAAAAATTGAGAAAAATGAAAAAAAAATCACGTTTTTGTAGTTAGCAGAACTAAAGAATAGAAAATAAACAATAGTTTAAAAAACACGCTTTAAAAACCAAACTAACAAAGGACAAAAAAAATATTCAATTAAAAAGCGTGGGGTGCTTGACATTAAGTGATTATAAAAATACCTCAAAATAGTCTTGTGCCTGCTCGGTCATTTCTCCGTACTAGTTCATTTCGGTCAGTGAACTAGTTCATTCTATTAGTTCTATTCGATCTTCGCTCTCAGTCAGTACTTCCATAGATCACAGAGCAAAAAAGTTTCATTTAAATCGTATCAGTCAAATCAGTCGCTGTCATTCTTGTTCTCGTTCGGACATACGGTATGGCTCTTTGTAAATGTACGAGGAGTTAATAGAACTAACAGACCGATTACAAGTCGGCATTTGGAAACGTTTCTTTTAGTACAGTGCAAAGAAACGGTTCCTATTCGTTCATCATTCATGAACTACACAAGACTACCTTAAAAAGCAGCCCACGCTTTTTAATTGAATTAAATTATTTTCTCCTTTTTTAGTTTGCTTTTTAAAGCGTGTTTTTTAGTTTTTTAAACTAATATTTATTTGGACTGACATCTCGCTATTCAACCGAGGATTTTGTTTTCTGGGAACCTATGTGGTACGGATCTGGAGTTAGGGCGTCACTGGAAGAGGGCAGCAATATCATGTCAATCATCACCGAAGCGAAAAGGCTAGACCGGTGATAAGGCTGAACGTATTGTGATAAAAGCCGGCCTGAACGTGCTACGCAAGACTGCAAGTTTCCTCAGAATATTTTCCTCCAACATAAATCAATATTAGTGATAGATACAAATCTATTTACACGTAGTGTCGTAGTAAGCAGGCCAGACGGACGCATGTTTTGCCTGCATGTCAAGATGTGCCGATACGACTAACGAGCTGACACCTGCCACAATTGACCTTAGGGGTCACCGTGACTCCGCACGAGTTGCAGGACAACAACTGGAGATTGACAACAATTGAAGATTCTAGACGATATCGGCGATGCGAGACTGATAAGGGTTGAACATATTGAAGCTTTTATTGTGAACGTGTTGAAGGTGAAATTTCTAAAGCTATGAAATGTTTGCCTTTCAAATCCTTATTTTCGCAAGTATCAAATGGAGATTTTGCTTACCTGTTAACGTAAAATATCTTTCCTTTATTTTAAACAATTGTGTGTGTGTCATTTTCTGTGGCAGGACACAGAGATCCTCACACTAATTAGTGATTTGATAAACCGTTACGTTGCGTTAAACTCAGCTGTTATATCTAATTAATTCAAACTGTTGATCTGTCGGTTGATGGCAATACGCTCGCCTCTTATTACATTGGACTTAAACATAACTGGCCAAACCCTTCGAGAAAAAAAGGCGTGATGTTATATTATGTTAGTTAAATTAAGAAACACGGTACACGAAATTTGTCTGATTACGCAGGTTTTCGAGAAGTAACTCATTTATTAGATAATAATTGAAACGATATTTCATGTCGTGCATTAAAACTTATGGCAATAAAGTATTTTAACTGTAAAAGTACGTCTGTAAAAACAAAATCAGCGAAATCGACAAAAAATCATTTAAGACCTCTTAACGCACACCGTTAAAACTGTAAAAAACAGATATCTTGACAACCGAAGGCCGCCATGGCTCACGCACAATGGTCCACTTGAAGGACTAAGTGCGGAAACCAAACCCATAACATAGAATATAGAACAGATATCTTTCTATTTGTAACATGTTTGAAATACCTAGATACCTACATGGTAGTTATTATATTCATATGTTGGGTCTTAACCAACCAACTTTAAGTGAATAATTTTAATTTGTCATTAGCATTAAGCTATTGACGACTTGATTACGTAGTATTATCGGCGGTATAGACTTGATCTTGAGATAGACTTACGGAATATGACATCGTTAGTAGGCACTAGGTACGAAGTGTCGAGAAAGAATCTAGAGTAGTGTGTAGTGATTATTGCCGGTGTTGTGTTGTGATGTAGCTTTGCAGTGAAGTGTAGTGTAAGTAAATACCTAGATGGCAAGTAAAGCATAAATTCAATACTTATATTTTCTATTAATGTTGTAGCTGTTGCGCGTGATTTCATCTACGATCTAGGATGAAAAGTATACCACAAAAATATATAACCAAACACTACAAAATATACAATGGGCACCCTCATCGTTTTCTGCGAGCTTTTCCAGGAATTAAACCTTGGAATAGACAGAAATTACCCTGGACATAAAATGGGGCTTGTCGTTGGTGCAAATAATAAGTACCTATATAAATACAATAAGCTTAAATAGGTACACAGATATATACACATCCAAGAACCGTGGAAAATGGGCCTTAACCTTATACATTATTATTTTAACGTTGAATTTACACACTTCACAGAATCTAATTAACAGAAACACGAGATACATCACGTAAATGGACATCTTTCGTTTGGTAAGATTAACAATTAACTCGTTTATTGTTGTTTACAGTTTCACTCGTGTGTTACTTGTGATGTCGTCGTGTGAGCAGCTCGTGAATAAAGGCCCCTGCAAACAGGCGCGACGCGAATCACGTAGGGCAATTTCTATGAAAACTTCATGGAAATTGTTCTAATGGAAATTGTAAGTCGAACCCTTAAAGGCTTCGAAACTAGTCGGTAATTCGGTATTGCCGAAACAAACACATGAGTAAAATTTTAAACAGTGATTAACGTGAAAATGTCTCACCAAAGACTGAGTTATTGTAAGTAACTATGTTAGGGGGTTTTTGGTTTATACTTTAACGGGAAAATATGGCACAGTAAGCAGCTTTATTGGTAAGGCTGACTGCCTAGGATATGCTGGATAACTTCATAATCAGTTTGTCACGTTCCTTCCCATTTCTGGAACTCTGGCCTCCTCTGAGAGATAGAGACGGCTGTAATCCACCACCCGGCCCTAGTGCGGGTTGGAAGATGTCTCATGACTTCCAATTTTTGGTTCTATCTAGGACATGTCGGTTTCCTAACGATGTTTTCCTTCACCGTTTTGAGAACAGTGATGATGAAATTATATAGGTACACAAAGTAAACTGCTCGTAAATCGCTGTCGATATGTACCACTGGGCCACCATATAGAGATGAAACTAGCGTGTCAAAATCAAGCCAAAAGCACTGATTTTTAACCGTCTTCAAAAAGAAGGAGGTATGTTTTTTTATGTATGCATGATTTGCAAAATTCTTCTTTTGGGGCATTTTCCGAAATGGTCCCATTTAAATTTTATATGGATCTAATGATGAGTTTCGGAGACAGACAAGGGACAGACAATGTTTTTTTGTTTGTGCAACCTGTAATCTTTAATTTTTGTAATTGGTTTTAAACCGTTTTAATTAAAGAAAGAAATAAATAATAATAATAATAAATAAATACATATCCAAAGACACCAACTGCCGAAATTAAGTTATTTTTCACTTTTTATTTTTTTAAATTTATATGTATATTTAATTGAATAAAGGAAATAATAATAAGGGGAACTCTTCAAAAAATTACAGTAAATCAACCGCGATTGCTGCTGTCGCATAAAAATATGCATTGTTTCGATTTGATTGACTTTGAGAATACCCCTAGGATGATGACATTTTGAATTGGTGTGGGGTAGGTAATATAACTACAAAATGAAAAATAACTTTTATTTCGGAAGACGGTGCCAAAAATTTAAATTACATATCCTAAGACACCGACTGCCGATATTAAGTTATTTTTCACTTTTTATTTTTTTCGAAAGTCGATTGTTTTTTTTTTTTGGATAAAGTTTGATCAGATCGAACCGTAAGTTTACGCTAATTTCTCTCCTATGAGGTTACCCGGCACATTCTAAGCAGTGAAACCCACTAATAACCTTGCTCACTGGACTAAATATATATCAGATCGTAACCTATTCACGTGTCTTCGAGCAAACGCTATAAAAAGCTTCAGAACACAAATCAAAAACACAACACTGTTCTTTTAACGTTCAATAGTTACCAACCAATATCTTGTGTAATACGACACTGACTTTGATCGAGCAATCGTGGATTGGGTAGCTAAACTTTCTCGTGTTGCCAAGTCAGCGCCAAGAATTTTGGAGCGAAACCCTTTTTGTTGGGATATTGCCTTCAGGGTCGGTTAAAAAAGGCTACGTGAATTTTTGGGCCCTCTTTTCTGTGTATGATCTGAATGCTTGAAGTTAGAAAACACGGGACTTAATAGGTATTGATAGTAAAGCTGTCTAATTTTTGCTGCTAATGTTAGGTTAGAATTTGAGTTGAATAACGGGTCTAAGTTATCGTCTGTGTATGTACAGATAGAAATTCTTAAGAAACACATATTCACTTTTCACGAATAAAAACACTCCACGACACCATTAACGGCAGGGTCCGAGCATCCGCTAGCTAGCGTGAGAGTTTAACGCCAAAGGACATGTTTGATTTTTGTATGGAGGCTGGGCTTTTATTCGGAGCTGCTATGAACAGGGAAGAGATTATGTTTTTAGGAAATTACATAAATGAAGGGACCTGTACGTATTTTTTATATTTTTTTTTAAAGCACCCTTCCTTAGTTATTATATTTTTAAGTAATTATAATTTAAAAAAATCAATTGCAACCCACAGTAATTATTGACTTTGGCAACACTTTTCGGTTGGATGTCATTATTGTCATTGTGAAATGTGAACGTCAATCAAGTGTCAAATTCGTTTGCGTCTGTGGTTTTTCACAAATATCAAGTAGAAATTACAAATACAATAAACCTCAATATTCTTAGGCTAAGGAAAAATGGTAATTAAATAAAAGAGTATTATGACAAGGGACATGACAGCTGACAAGTGTGACACTGACAATCTTACTGATACTGACACAGGTAATGTTTTCATAGATTCCATTAAGAGGCAAAGGAAACAACGCCATACATACAAATAATAGACATAATTCGTTGGATTTATTTTAAACCCGTCTAATATTGTTTTAAAATATATAAGGTGCATAATATGCTTTATGAAATATTATCTAACCCTTTTTTCTTTATTTCAATGTGCAAAAATAATATAAAGATATAAAAATATCTGGATATAAAATATTTATTTATTAAATAATGGTGCTTTTAATATTTTTTTTGTTTTTATAAGGTCATCCTGAATAATTTTCCCTATCATAAAAACCACACATGAGAGCTGTTCAAAAATAATAATATTTTAAGCCCATTAAAAAACATGTCCTTTGACGTTTGCGTTTGTCGAAAACACACTTTGTATGAGAGACGCCATGCTAACGTTGCGTTAGCGGCAGCGTTTCCACAACTGTTTATAAACACAATTACATTAGTTTACGATTACGTCGAAGGACACATTCCATTCGAATCTCAACAAACTTGTTATTAAAATGAAGTTTTCTAGCGCATTACTACTGGCATAATTATGTTATCAAGGGGAGTGGTAACTGGCGGAACCAGCACCCTAATTGCGTAACACACGATTAATCATAATCTGTTTAATTTTGACAGTTTAACAATATTCAGGCAGACAAGAGACATACAACTGTCAAGTTGACATAAGCCCCGCCTTTTTAACCGACTTCAAAAAGGAGGAGGTTATAAATTCGTCGGAACCTTTTTAAAAAAAAAAAAATATGTATGTTCCCCGATTACTCGAAGATGGCTGGACCGATTTGGATTTTGTTTTTTTTTGTTTGAAAGGGTATACTTCCCAGGTAGTCCCAGGATCATCAAGTCAGGATCTGATGATGGGATCCTGGAGAAATAGAGAGAACTCTTCAAATTTTATAGGCACACAAAGCGATTTAGGTATTTTTTGGAAGAGTACTTTCTCGTAGTGGTCCCATTTCAATTTGGTGAAGGTTTGATAAAGGACTTTGGAGATAGGCAACGGAACTCCTCAATAAATGATAGCAAATGGACTAGGATTGCTGAAATCTCATCTCTGTCTATTGCTCACACCAGTTCATAACATAACATCACGCCGGTATGCTGTGAAGGGGTAAGCACATGTGAACCACTAAAAAGTGAAAAATAAAAACTTTTTCCAAAAAAAAAACAAGTCGGTTGTTTTTGTCTGAATTACTTGCCTTCCTCCTACAAACATAACAGTTACTGTAATTTCCTTGTTTTATCAAACGAGAGCAAGCACAATATTACCGGAATTTATTCTTCGTGGTTTGCTATTATTGACAAACAGAATGGACATAGATAACTATTTCCCCGAATCTTTCTTTCCGTTACGATTCAGTATTGCGTAAGGTAATATGTATCATTTACTACCCTCGATTTTCCTTTGAAAACGAATTGTGTCACGTCCTTCACGATTTATTCATTTGCATTTAATGAAGTCTTTTGTATTTTTTTCTTATTAGATACATATATGGCCGCGTTGATATCAAGCTTATTAATTTTATTGTTGTCGGATAATTTTAATAAATAAGACCCAAGCGAACACTCCCACGCGAATTTCATCTAGAGCCTAACCATTTGATGCTATTATCGCACTTACTTTAACAAAGTTAGGGTCTGTAATCGTGTGGACAGTCAATGTTGTAGTGTTGATAGTAATTGTATTTAATCGTACAATTAATGCAGATGAGGTCGTAAGGTCCGGTTGTTTATAACTTGATGTTTAGCACAAAGTAACATTGCGTCTCGCTGTGATATTATTAATCTTGCTTTTTCTACGTTTTTATACTTTAGCGTTCAACTTACAAGTAAGCAATTCCTACTGTCAGTAGGAATTGCTTTCTTTTTGACAGTTCAACGACATTCATTCCGTTATTTACGTTGATGAGCAGACAATTTTTTCGAACATAAGCCGCAATGGATTAGCAAAATCAATCAAAATTATTCAGATTCTGATTGATAATGTTACGCTATTAGGAAGCTGGTTACTGTGAAGTGTTTGTATCATTTAAAAAATTGTTGCTACTTAGCTACCTAAGCCATATTCAGTTGGTTTCTTCGTCAGATGGACCTATAAAGTAACTAACTCAGTACAAAAATTGTGTTTGTTTATATATATAGGAATAAACAAACCCTTTTACAAATAGACATAACGGACATAGTCATCTATGCAGGGATTGCATGGAGGTTAAGGAAACGGTTGCGCATATACTATTTGAATGCACAGGCGTCACCAAGATTACGACAAAAACCCTTGGGGCACTGACCGGAGACCAGGAGATTTAATCAACTTCTGCAGGGAGGTGGGTTGGTTAGAATAACCTCCGACGGCCGCCATGGCTCACGCACAATGGTCCACCTGAAGGACTAAGTGAGGAAACCAAACCCTGTAACATAGAACATAGAAAATTACATCCTTTAGTTTGTAGGTAAGTGGGTAAAGGTCATGTAACTCTGATTTTGTTACTTGGAAGTCTTGGAACACAATTTTAATAACAGATCACGCGATTTATCGCGAAACGAGCCGATATCGTAAGAATGTCCTGTATTTTTTTTTTTTTGTAAGTTGTCAAGAATTTTTCAAAGCGTTCTTAAGAATCCTGAATTATTCTTTCATAAAACTCCCAATCAGGTAGGTTATTTAAGTTTTAAATAGCTCAGTCTGTTCTGCTTTACCTACACATTTTTAAATGTCATCTTCTTGCATATTTAGGTCACCATTCAGGTGATACACGCCCACTGCTGGATAGGCCTTCCCCAAGCACGTGGCTGTGCTTGGACCGGATATATCCATCTCGCATCTATCCGGATTCCTTCGGCATTCACCAGATCGGATTCAGATTATCGGTCCACCTTGTTGACCTTCCAACGCTATATCTTCCGGTACGCGGTCGGTACTCCAGATCCTTTCGGCCCCGTCAGCCATCTGCTCTGCGAGCAATGTGCCCTGCCCACTACCACTTAAGTTCAGCAAGTCATCGGGCTATGTCGGTTATCTTGGTTCTCCTACGAATCTCTTCATTTCTGAAATCTCTCCATTGCCTTTTGTGTAATTTTTTGCCTTCTAATGAGGCCCATTGTGAGCGTTTATTCAGGTACGTTACGTCTAATTTTGCTCTAATATTCCAGTAAATATTCGGAAAGAGTATTAAGTACCCCATTTCTCTGGCAGTTAGTGGGTTTCACCAATTGCCAGAGAACACTGAGAAAATATAGGTAAATATAGGTAGATACGGTAGATCTACATTATTATTATCCAATTATATCATAATTGGATAAATTTCAGCCCACATAATATTATATCAGTGTAGATAGGAATACCAAAAAATACTATTAAAAAAAGAAAGAACGAATGGAACCGTTTTTAGAAAATCCTTTAGCTGGAAATACTTAAACAGGTTTCTAAAAATATGTAGAAACACCTGAATTATTTCTGTGGACATAGAAAGAACGAGGATTTCGAAGAAAGCCTGACTACTGAGAGGAGGCAATTTTGGGGTTAGCTAACAATATATGTATACAGGATGTAAGGGTAAACACCTTTGTCACTGAAACCATGGGCAGTTGACTTAAATATACAATAAACCAGCGAGTTACAAATTAAAAAAGTACGTTCGAGAAATGAGCGACGCTACGACGCGGCGTTACGTGCACTCGCTAGCGAGACTGACAGCTGACTGACCGGGGTCGCGACCCGCACGTCGGAGTCGGGCCACGCGGCGTGGTCCCGTATTGAGACGCAAGTTTGTTGCCCTCGTTTGTAGGGTGAAATGTTCTTGTGGAAAAAAGCAGATTTTCATTAAACAAAAAGGTTGTTTTTTTTTCACTGATTTTACGTTCTATAAACGAAACCAAACCACTGGTTTCAAGGATAACGGTGTTTACCCTTACAGCCTGTATACAAGGAGTTTTTTTTTAAATATCCTATAACTCTAGGGTATGAATGAGACCATATCGAAGAATCAACTGACATATTAATTATTTTTCAATTATCATTTTTGTTTTAATTTTCATACAAAATTATTCGATATTGCCACGATTACTAATGTAAAACATCCTCACATGAAATATGACAACGTCGCATTTTCTTAGTTTTAAATATTTATCAATGAAATTTAGAAACCTACACACATCGAGAATCTATACTCTTTACCTCACTACTGCGTTTGGCAACGTCACAAAAGTAGAGATTCGTCATACGGGTGAAAATGTTTGACCTAAATTAATTATGATTGGTGATATCTTCAAAACTATGAATTTTTGGAGATCGAGATTTTTGTATTACTTATTTTTACGTAGATAATATTACCCTACAGTTATGGGACATAAAAAAAAACATTGTATATATTTGAAACTAGCTTCCGCTCGCGGCTTCGCCCGTGTGGAGGTCGGAAATTATCCCGCGGGAACGTACTACCGGGATAAAAAGTATCCTATGTGTTAATCTAGGTTATAATCTATCTGTGTGCCAAATTTCATCCAAATCCTTTCAGCCGTTTTTGCGTGAAAGAGTAACGAACATCCATCCATCCATACTTACAAACTTTCGCGTTTATAATATTAGTAAGGATTAGCTTAAGCCCTCTCATCATCAACAGCTTGTTACAACAATACCCAAGACAGCTAACATACAACACGGTTTTTTTAGTTTATGACTTTATATCCTTTAGGAGGCGCCATTTAATGTGACGTCACATATAACCCGCGAACGATCAAGTTGCTTCCAAGGATTCCTCATTAAGTAGTTTAGATGTCATGAGACACATGTCCATAAATACATAGTACATACTGGTCAAAATCATAAACCTCGGTTTTGCTTTTCAGTAGTCGGGTACTAAAATAAAAATAACTCTTAAGGAAAAGGGACATCCTGAAATACTTGAAACCTCAAGGGAAATAATTCATTGCCCCAAATTCATTGACTTTCCTCGTTAATTAAGGGGTAAATAAACTCATAAAAGCGCTGATCTCTCGGTGAGGCCACACGTGCCGACATGGTCTCATGTACGTACGTAATTTGTACGTCTGTCTGTAAAGACGTACAAATTACATACGCATAAATACCTCCCACGAGGTGGACCGATGACCTTGTGAACCGGTCAATATGACGCCTTCGGGGAGGGCCTAGGTCCAGCAGTGGACGTATTTCGGCCGAAATGATACTGATAATTATGAGTGCTATAAAAACGACGAAGAAAATCATCGCGACGGAACATGTCCTAAAGCCAAAAATGCGAAAACATGACATCCACCGACCCACACTGGGCGTGTCAGACTTTTACTGACTAAAACCCAACCAAGTTCCCTCAGTTGCCCGTGTACCAGGGGCCATGGTATCTCTTTCGAACAACCCGCACCCCTGGCAGGCATCGGCCCTTGTGGACTCCACCAGTTGGTGCTGACATCTCTTTGAGGCGCGCGTGGAACGCAACGCGCCGTCGACCCGGGCTTTGTCCTTACCGGATAGCGAGCTACCCATTACTCGCCGTCCGCAAGCCCGCGCCTACGGTGGCCGGGAATCAGCCTGGGATTCGCGACGCCCAGGGCGACTCCCGTGGGACATAATCTTGGTCAGGTTAATCTTGCTAATATGTATTATCTATCCTGGGTGCTTACTAACTTATGTTTAATCTTCGACATTCTATTTTGGTGCATACTCTTTGACATACCTAATCTATGAAGAAGATTGCGAAAACCAAATAATGACGACAAAACCAACATCCACAGTCAACGGCACCAAAATCATGCTAAATGCTCACCTATTTCATAAAAAGGATAACCTTAACTATACCTAAACTAAATAGTTACGTTAAAATGGTAACTTCAAGTCATTACCGATGAACCCTATTGTTGTGTTTACCTTTCGTATTTTGGTTCGTTGATTAGGGTTAAATGTGCTGGTGGCATTTGAAGCCACAAAGGTACCTTCATGTATGACACGGGTAACAGGTTGCGATCTTCGTAATACCGTCCGGAGACGCATTTTTCGGTTTTTACACAAGGTTATCCTCACATCCAAGATGATTATTTTTTAGGGTTCCGTACCCAAAGGGTAAAACGGAACCCTATTACTAAGACGCCCGCCGCTGTCCGTCTGTCACCAGGCTGTATCTCATGAACCGTGATATTTAGTCAGTTGAAATTTTCACAGATGATGTATTTCTGTTGCCGCTACATCAACAAATAAAATAAATATTTAAGGAGGCTCCCATACAACAAACGTGCCTTTTATGCCGTTTTTATAGATAATGGTACGAAACCCTTCGTGCGCGACTCCGACTTGCACTTGGCCGGTTTTACTCTTTGACAATGGTATTATTTCTTTGTTCGCTCGACCACTAGACAGAACAAAACTTAATAAAATAAGAACAGATTTGTACAGGTAGCTGTAGAGCCAAAAAATAACAAAATCTGGGTTGAAGAATTGGTTTATTTATTTAAACTTCTTGTTCACAAAAAGGTATAAAGGCGGACTTAATGCCTTAGGCATTCTCTACCAGTCAACCCAGGGTAGTGAAGAGATTAGATGGCAGGTGCTTAGGTTGAGGGTCCCTGAAGTCAGGATTAGTGACCCCGGTACAATAGAAGAAACAATTTCGCGTGTACGGAGATAGAAGCTTTTGTTTTTATTTTTTGGGTAACGAGGGTGAAGCGGTGGTTGTTGGTACTTTTCTGTTATTAAAAAATAGTATAAAATAATAGTTTAAAAAACTAAAAAACACGCTTTAAAAGCAAACTAAAAATGGAGAAAATAATTTAATTCAATTAAAAAGCGTGGGGTGCTTTTTGAGGTATTTTTATAATCAATAAATTTCAAGCACCCCACGCTTTTTAATTGAATTAAATTATTTTCTCCTTTTTTAGTTTGGTTTTTAAAGCGTGTTTTTTAGTTTTTCAAACTATTATTTATTTTCTATTTTTAGTTCTGCTAACTACAAAAATAATAAATGTGAATAATGGTAATATTTTGTATAAAGAATTATTTTCATTAGTACAAACAGAGTTCAATCACTTTTTTAAGCAGAAATCTAAAACTATTTGCCCTAAATTTTTATTTAGTGACTGGGCAACTAAAGGCATCAGGAAAAGTAGAGAAAGATTATTTGAATTGTATGGCCTTAAGCCGTATATTAACACAGAAACTTTTACTAAGTATGTTGCTACTTACTCTAAAACTTTTAAAAATATCTGCAAAGTAGCTAAAGCTTCATTCATTAGCCACAAGGTTAAATCAGCAGATAATAAAATTAAGGCAGTTTGGAAAATTATAAACAATGAAACGAACCGAAGTAAAAGCCTTAATAATGATTACGCACTGAACACTTCCCGCGGTGTCATTAGCGATAACATCGATGTTGCTCAGGAATTTGCAACTTTCTTTACCAACATTCCTATTAAAACTACAGAAACTTTAAATTCTTCGCCTGCACTTGCTATAGATTTATTAAGAGGGAATGTTTCAGCCTGTGCCGTGGAATTCAAATTTAAACATATTAACCCTGTGGTCGTTGTAAAGACATTTAAGCAACTTAAGATCAAAATTACCGAAGATCTGTGGGGCATGTCTACTAAAGTATGTCAATCCATTATTGAGACAATTGCACCCTATTTGGCTTTAATATTTAATTTGTGTGTAGATCAAGGGGTGTTCCCGGATTTAATGAAGTATAGTAAAGTTATTCCACTCTTCAAATCTGGCGACAGCAAAAATACTAATAATTATAGACCCGTATCAATTTTGCCAGTTTTCAGCAAGGTGTTTGAAAAAGTTATGTTAAATCAAATGCTCAATCATTTTAATCGTAATAACATCCTACACGATCAACAGTATGGTTTCACCAGAGGACGTTGCACAACCGACGCCGGTGTCACCTTATTAAAACACATCTTCACCGCATGGGAAGAGGCGCAAGATGCAATAGGTATCTTTTGCGACCTATCCAAGGCGTTTGATTGCGTGAATCACGAAACACTTCTCTTGAAACTTGGGCATTACGGACTGGGTGAACTTGCGCTTAGCTTTGTAAAATCGTACTTGGATGATAGACTGCAGCAAGTTCAAATAAACGGTGTGAATTCCTTGGGCTTAAAAGTCAAAATGGGTGTACCGCAGGGCTCAATATTGGGTCCGTTCCTCTTTTTAGTATATATAAATGATTTACCTCATTTACTTAAAAACCGACTACAAATGGTGTTATTTGCTGATGACACATCACTGATTTTTAAAGTTAAGAGACATGCACAGGAGCTTGACGACGTAAATAACGCTATAGTTAAGGTCCATAATTGGTTTACTGCAAATAATTTGGTATTAAATGGAAAGAAAACTAAATGCATAAGATTCACGTTACCGAATGTTAGAAGTAGTGAATGTCACGTTGTATTGAATAAGGAGATTCTAGAATTCGTCGAACAGACGGTTTTCCTGGGGATCACGCTTGACTCAAGGCTACAGTGGGGTTCTCACTTAACATCACTTGCAGGGCGGCTAAGTTCTGCCGCTTACGCTGTTTGGAAGATCCGTCAATTAACAGACGTGGATACCGCGAGACTGGTCTATTTTAGTTACTTTCATAGCATCATGTCTTACGGTATTTTGCTATGGGGACGTGCTGCGGATATTGAGTCGATCTTTATTCTGCAAAAGAGGGCTGTCAGAGCCATCTACAACCTACGCAGACGCGAATCTCTTAGGGAACTGTTCAGAACAATTAACATCATGACGGTACCTTGTCAATATATCTTTGAAAACATTATGTATGTGCGTAAAAATCTACATCTTTTTAGTAAGATAAGTGACAGGCACAATTTTAACACTAGAAATAGGAACAAATTAGATCAACCACGTTTCCGATTGTCTAAAGTACACACTTCGTTTATGGGGTACTGTGTAAAATGTTATAATAAAATACCAGCCCATATTCTGGAACTAAATGAAAATAAATTTAAATTATGCATTAAACGCACACTATCTAGACAAGCATATTATAAGTTAGATGATTATATTGTTGATAAAAATGCTTGGCTTAATGCTGGTCCGACTCCACAGGCTCCTGGGCTTACTATTTAAAATTTTCATATTTGGAAGAGATGCGCCCCTTTTTTATGTTTTCTGACATTATGAACATTTCTGTTCCTATTATTTTTATTTTTTGACATTACGAATAAGTTTTTATTTTTACTGAATCAAGTATTGTTTATTAAAATTTCAAAAGATGTTAAATATTTTTCTTTCTTAATTTTATATAATTTAGAAGCATTTTGTTTAAACTTTGTAAATGTGAGTACCATGCATCCGTATAATAATTATGTTGTTTTGATGTACGTTGACTTGAAAAAGCGTGGCAGTCGAGAGTATGTCATGCTCACTTAAATGTCTCGCTGATGGTGGCGCGTGTGTTGGATCATTCGGTTCCCTACAAAATGGTTGAGCTGGATGGTGCTGATCCACGCGTCAAGTTCGTGAACGGGCGCCGTCGGTTGAGACTGGTCATCTCCTAACTTCCATGGCTTATTTTAAATCTTATATTTAGAATTGTTTTTTTTTTTTTTTTTTACATGGTTCTCACATATAGAAGCAACAAGAATATTGTTCCCAAGATTTTGTAATACTTAACATGATTAAAAAGAGTGTCCATGGAGTTTCTTGCCCGTTCTTCTCCATAGAGATCTACGTTTTGGAATGGGCAACTAGCTTCAACTTTCCAACTGGTCGACTTTTTGACAATTCAAAAGTACCTTTAAATGGTCTAATTGAAATAAATGCTTTGAGTTTTGAGTTTTTTTGAATAGTTTAAAAAACTAAAAAACACGCTTTAAAAACCAAACTAAAAAAGGAGAAAATAATTTAATTCAATTAAAAAGCGTGGGGTGCTTTTTGAGGTATTTTTATAATCACTTAATGTCAAGCACCCCACGCTTTTTAATTGAATTAAATAATTTTCTCCTTTTTTAGTTTGGTTTTTAAAGCGTGTTTTTTAGTTTTTTAAACTATTATTTATTTTCTATTTTTTAGTTCTGCTAACTACAAAAACGTGTTTTTTTTTCATTTTTCTCATTTTTTTTTTAAATTATTGAATAGTCATCGGTCCTCGATAAGTTAACAAATCAATGAAATCTGACCGTTTAAAGTGGATCAAAATAGCGTCCAAAGGAGTCGGTTACAAACAAACAAACAATACAAGTGAAGCTAATATAAAGCGTGTAAAAATATGTTTGGTGTTGGTTTTTTTGGCCTTTATTGTGACCACTGTTGTGCAAATGCCACCCCTTTTACCTTCTAAACCTCCCTGTCTTGTGCGATCTCTGGCCACGTTGGCCGTGCAAACTTTATCAGAACGTCACACCACCTTCGCTGTGGTCTACCTCGATGGCGATGTCCTTTCTCGGGCGTCCAGTGAGTGTGATATTTGCCCATCTCATCATTAATAATTTCGTACCTATTATTGATGTAATTAAAATATGTTTTAATTTGAGTATAGGAAATTCATTTTTAGGTTGGGATTGAGGTTGGGGTTGTTTTTAGGTGTTTTTTTTTGTTTGATGTACATTTTTAGTTATTGTTTTTTCCAGCCTAACCCATCCGGAATACTAGCGTGATGTTATGTTGTGTTGCGTACATTTTTAGGGTCGTTATTTGTGGTATAATACACGGAAAAAACATACATGTGATACATGGAAAATATCATAATATTTTCCATGTATTTTGTGTGTACTTTGTACAGTCACCAAAAGAGATAAGTAAGTAACCAGGGTCGTCGGGTATAGTGAAAGTTTGGTATGGAACCGATGGATGTACTCGAAAAAAATTAAATTAAATAAATAAGAAAATATAAAACAATCAATTTATTCATCAAATTAAATTTCATCCTAACAAAATCCATCGGTTTCTTATTAAACTAAAAAATTACTACAAAAAAAAAAACTATATCCGATGTCCCTCGTTAAGTTTATCTCTTTTCTTGTGCACATGTATAAAATAATAGTCAAATAAATATAAAAAAGAACATTTAAGGCTAAGTTACAAATAAAAATAAGCGGATAAATTCTCACAAGAAATCTATTCACGTTTAGATACGCAAAACCTCAACCTCAATGTACTTACTGTGTAAGTTTATTACGAACGATCCTATTTCTCGTAAATAAGTGTTCGAACGGGCTTAAAAGGTCGATAAAAAGCTTTGCCTAAATCCGGCTTTCGTCGTTGAGAATTTGGTTAGAAAAGTGATTGAAAACGCTTTAGGAAAGCTTTTAAATTAACTTTTAAACACACGTTAAAGTTTACGTCATCGCAGTTTATCTATCATAACATAACTTCTATTATTTAAGAAAATGGCTCTGGATATTTTGTTTAACGTGTAATTTAAGTAAAATTAAGCTAGCAACACAGCAATGGCAGCGACTATTGTTTTATTTTCTTTATTTTTATCACTTTTCTTCATCACTTTTTTTAATCTTTAGTTAAAACGAAGACAATGGTGTGGGTAATATATTTGTTAAATTTTAATTTAAGTATTTCTGTGTATTTTGTAGCATGTAACTGTTCTTGTCCCTCACAAATAAATAAATGTTTCCCGAAGGGGTAGACACGTGTACCTAAAGTGAAATTAAAAAGAAAAAGCATAATAAAACAATTTTAGATTTATTTTAGAAGACTAATAAGCTAACTTTTGCAAAGTTTCCTCTCTCCTACCATGTTGCTGTGCCCGACAGGAGCCATAATAAGTTACCACCTAAGTACACATTGAGTATTGAGTACACCCATATTTTGCCAGGTATGTTTACGAAAGTTCATTCCACGCGGGCTGGCAACAACGCATTTATAATAGTTTTTCGTGGTTATTTCATTAAATACAAACAAAAGTACTATTTTTTTTGTCAGCCAAACACAAGATCGTTGGTATTTATAATTATTTTTAACATTTACTCTTTAATAAAAACGCTTAATCGTACTTAGTAGTGCAAATAGAAAATAACTAACGGTATGTCAATTTTCATAAGTAAATACCAAAATAACTGTAAAAAAAATTGCATACAAACTTGAAACACCAACGATTTAGTGCATGGCTGAAAAAAAATGTTTACTTTTATTTGTATTTTATGAAATAATCACGAAATTCGCCACAAATGCGCCGTTGCCAGCCCGCGTGGGAGAACGCTCTTAAGTCCCATGTAATAAGGGGCAAGTCTGCTATCGACTGGGACATATATCTCAATTCTTTTTTGCGTACCATAATGTATAAAGTTGGTAAGGAAATAATATTAGTCACAATAATGAAAGAAAGAAGAAAAGAAAGAAAGAAAAAGTATTGATTAAACTCGCACAGGAATATCACAAACTTAACTACACAATATGCTTAAAAAAAAAAAAAAATTAAAATAATATAAACAGTAAAAAAAAAAAAAAAAATCTGTACGAGGCCAAAACGCCCCTATCTCAGCATGATGCTGCGACATTTAAAGGTGTAGCAGCGCTGGTATCAATTATGGACCCTGTCGGGCACAGCATAGATCAAGTAGGAGACAGAAGAAAGAACATTGCGTGTTTAATGTGATAAATATTACCAGTTATGTTGTTAGTAAGTTGTTTTACTATCACAGAATTAAATTTAAAAATTATAATTATTATTTTATAAATTCACATCACATCACACACATTTTATAAATTATACACATGTATTTTTTATTTTTAATTTTCTTATTATTTATTTTTGTTTATTACGTATTTACTATTTATTATCTCTAATGTAAGTTGTTTAGTGGATGCTTCATATTTATTAAAAGGTATTTTTCGTATTATGAGTAAGTAGGACCTATCTTTAATAGTGAGTATCATAATTTCTCAGTATCTAGACTGCTACTGAGAAATTTCTGATAATAAAACAATAACACTTTATTTGTTTATTCATCTTTATTAAACCTCACAACTATAGTATCACCGTGGATTGATCCTTCTTAATAAGTTCATCGTTGTGCTGGTTGTTAAGTACATAACCTAGTAGAGATCAAACAAAGTATCTGATCGATTGGAATTTAAGAATTAGTACTAAAAATCAATTTAGTCTTTGCCCAACTATGTTGGGGTCAGCTTCCAGTATATCCGGATGCAGCTGAATACCAGTATTTTACATGGAGACACTGCCTATCTGACCTCCACAATTCAGTTAGGTACTGGGTGATTTTTTTGTTTCAGAAAATAAAGTCATAAATAAAGCTAAGCGAAAACGAAAGTAACAGCGTGGGTGGTCGATGAGACTCGACGCGGTGGGTCGTGGGAACAAGAACTCGCCGATGAATTCGAGGGCAGAAGCTAGTTAAGAGATATCTTTATATCTCTTAGCTAGTTTCTGCCCTCGACTTCGTCATTTAGTACTTAGAAGATTAGAAAATACAGAGTAATTAAATAGCCATAGATTGCGCTACCTCATTTGGATTGCATTATTATAACTTTAATAGAATATTTGGAACTCGCCTCATTTTGGTCGGCATCATAATTAATTTGTTGGAATAAAACTCACAAATTCACCCCCGGCTGTCGTTGGCTAAAGATTAACATTAATTCTGAAAATTAATATCTTTCTTCATGTTTAAATAAACGGCGTGTAATTACAGAATGAGTGTTTGTCAACGTTAATCACTCCACATTTTATGACTGTCAAGAGTCTTTTAATATAATTCTTCTTTAGGGTAGGGACACAATTGGGACAACAGCGGGGAAATTGCGTAACTGTAAGAATGACTTTCATTTAAACATAAAAAAAAGAAAAAAACCTTATATTTCTCGTAAATGTACCTACAATGTTCATAAACAGTTTTATTTTGTTTTATACTAGCTTTTATCACCGGCTTCGCTCGCGTGGAGGTCGATGATACATAAAACCTTCTCTTGAATCACTCTGTCTATTGGCGTAGTTTAAAAGATCTAGGCGTACAAACACGAAAAGCGACTTTGTTTAATACTATGTAAGGATTATTTTTATTTGAGAACACCTGAGGTGAAGCCCTCTTCCAGAAAATGCTAGCTTTCTGTCTTTTGCTACGCCCCTCCAATATGATTCAACTATTATCAACATAATATAACCTCAAGATATTCGGCGTTCTTGAGACTCAATTTTATAGAAACAGAGATGACATAAATGTTAATGGATGAAATGGACCATTCACGTCTCTTAGCTTTCCTAACAATAGTAAATTCATAGCTATTAATATCAGCGGGGTAATTGCGTAACACACTAACAGTGGGAATGACTTTCATTTTGACAGTTAAACAAGATTCATTGCGTTTTTTTAAGGTGTTGAGCAGACAATATTTTCAAACATGAAGGCTTCATAATGAAGCAGTGACTTAGCAAATATCCTTAAAATTATTTAGATTGAGATTAATAGTGTGTGAACCGTGCGAAAGTGGGCTTGGAATGATTGAAGTATGAACTGAACAAAATGTGGTGTACAGATTAACAAATTAAATAATTAACCTGTTTGATTGTAAACATGAAGCCTTATTTTAAAATATAGCCTCTAATTACCCTATAAAACCACAGCATAATGTTTTTCCTTACAAATCCCATAGCAACAATGTCTATTTCCACCTCGCATTTCTCGCCCAGTGTGTCACCGTCCTAACGTACTTAAACACGGTTCTTACAGTAAACTCGCCTCCCTGACAGCCGCGGAGAGGTATTAAATTGAGCTTAATTTTTCTTCAGGCCCCGAAATATTCGAGACACAATTTTTTTCTTCAAATTTACTTGGCGACAGAATTATGGTTCAAAGCTATGCTAGTGGAGGGTAATTGAATAGATTGATGTCAGCTAGGTTGTGTTACGTCGTCGAAAATAAATAATTTTTGTTTATACATATAGGTATTTATACAGTCAACTCAGCCTATTGCGGTCCACTGCTGGAATACGCCTCTCTAAGGCTGCGCTAGGCTGAATTGATTGATGGAGACTAGTGATGTTCCGGATATCCGTATCGGTATCCTTGGATATCCGCGGTTGAAAAAAGATCCGTATTAGTATCCCTATCCGTTACATTTTTGACATATCTTTTACGGATCTTTTACCTTATTAATAATTCCAAATTGCACTACTAAACTTTTTTGTAGACATTTTTTTAACTCGTACAACAAACACAAACGTTATCTATGCTGCCCTAAACTATAGACAAAACAAAAGAAAGACCCCGCGCAACACAAGTCGAAATATGGTATGTCACGCAAAGCGTCAAGTGACGTCAACTATCGTTTCAAAGTCAGGCGCACCTACACCGATTGAGTAAGAAACTTAAGATCCGTATCCGCATCCGCAGATCCTGACGCCAATTATCCGTATCCGGATCTGTATCTGCCGATATACATATTTCATTACATCACTAAATGAGACAAATACGGGTGAAAATAAATAGGTGCGCCAAATTAAAATATATAATTCAAAGTGTTATAATGAAAATTTAGAGCATGTCTTAGGAAAGGTATGCACATACGTGCGCATAGGCAAGCGATTTGGCAACGTGCGTCGTCGCGTGCTTTATTTTTCGAAGAAACGGTCTGGGCTGACTGTATGTAGATAGCTCTCCACACGCTAAGAAGAAGCTTACACATGTATGTTGGACGTGCACTGACTAAAAATTAACTAGTTGCACCAACTGAAACCACCTAGGAAGTTTGTCCCACGGAGACTGACTGACTTTAAGTCTTGGTACTTCAAGTGCAACGAAGCGTGGCATGGAACTTTTTCGTATCTGTTATAGTACATAAATAGAAAGCCCTTTGTCATAATTTATATCACTTCACCCATAATTGTCCACTATCATGTAATAATCTTACAAACCACTAATAATGAACAGTCGTGATCCCACTTTGCACATAAGCGCCACCATTCGTTTTCCTTTGCGACTCCCATAGGAGGTGACCTTATTGGCTAACGGAAACTTACGTAATTAATCGTTATGATAGAGGTAATAGGTAACTAAGGAAATACGTTTAGCTATACTTTTCTTTCAATCATTACGGGTAGTCTGAAGCCATGAAGCCAGTCAGAACCCTGACGTATGGTTCTGAGATGTGGACGCTCACGCAGGACGCTGTGTACAGGCTGAGAGTTACACAGACAGCCATGGAGCGTTCCATTCCTGGCATCAGGCTAATAGTTTGAGTTCTAAACGTCGAGATACCAAGACGTACGAAGGTCTTCGATATCGGAAAGCGTATTATGCAACTCAAATGGATTTGGGCTGGACCTGACAAGGCGCAGTGATGACAGGTGGAGTATAGCTGTGCCAGAGTGGCGTCCAAGGACTGGAAGACGAGATGTTGGTCGTCCGGCGGCGAGGTGAGCAACCGTGTTCCCATCGCGGGCAAAACCTGGATGAGGCTGGCACAGGAGCGTGAGGATTGGCCTAAGAAAATAAGCCTATGCACAATAGTGGGTGAAGTCGGTCTGTGAATGATGAGGATGAGTCGCCCAAAAAGTCTCACAACCAGTTTTATAGTGGGATTGTGTTTCCCAGGACTGGGCTGTGGAGGTTGGTTAGGCAGTCGCTCTATCTAAAATATTGATATTCAGTAGCATCCGGTAAAATTGGAAGCTGACCAAAACATACTTTTGTTTTTTACTTCTGCCAGGCGTGCGGGTTGTTCGAAAAAGATACCGCGGCCCCTGGCACACAGGTAACTGAGGGAACACGGGTGGGTTTTGGTCAGTAAAAGTCTGACACGCCCTCGTACTCCACCCAGAGCGGGAGAAGTTATGTGATGATTGCACACCCAAAAATAAAACCAAAACATACTTGGGCAAAGGCTGGGCGGATTGATAAGTTTGGTTTCAGTTCGTAACAGGGTTATGTTACAGAAATTTATGTATGGCATCACTTAGTACGACCCTTCTTTTGTAACCAGCCTAATTAATTACGGAATAATTCTTTTCTTTTTCTATTATCTATCTATTTATATAAAAATGAATCCCTATTTCCCTTCGTCACGCCATCACACGTGAACGGCTGGACCAATTTTGCTAATTCTTTTTTGTTGTGTTTGTTATGGTCAGGAGAAGGTTCTTATGAAAGAAAAAAAAGTGAAAGTTGCGCGTAACATTAGAAAATGTAAGAAAACTTAACGACCATATTAACTTTTCTAATACTAAATTACATGACCTTAAGCGACGTGTATAAATAAAGGGGCTGATACAATTCCTGATCAAGTTTATCTCTATACAACCAACAAAAAGCGTGAATCCCATTATTTTTCTTGTTTACCATCTTATGTGTAATCCCTCTGTTATGTACCGAGTGTATCACGCCAATCTGCGACCTATTCACGTTGGTCCAGCGAGATAGCCGGGTCATCCTGCGACCTTCCGAAATGCGATAAAGTTAAATATTCTTGTTTTTATTCATATCTCACGAGACGCTGTGATGTTTTTTTTTACTAATATGCTCGTTTTGATATTGTTTGTTTGTATGTATCTACCTAATTATGATTGTTAAGATATTGTTACGAGCTTCGGGTTCGTGACAATTAAAAACTGCCAATAAAAATTACCAAAATCGACACTTTAATTAATCACACAAATTACAAGACACAATTTCACTATTGATCGCTTTAAATCGCACTTCAAGATAACTTCAGATGTTTTCGCATGTATCGCTTAACCAATACTACCACGATCCCGATCCGCTCCCGCCTTTTATAGGGCCATAGAACATTCGGGAATCGAACCATCTCGAATCTTCGAGTACATACCGGCCCCGACTGAACGGATGTTGATTATTCTAGAAGATTCTGATATCGAAATTGCTAGATACATCTTGACTCAATTAATTCTGCTACTCGATACTAGATGGCGCTAGTGGTAACGAATTACTTTAGTTTTAGCGCGTAACAATATTTTTGTTAAATAATGTAAAGGAGGCTCGCTCAATAAATATGGGGTTCCATTATTTAAAAATAAGCCTTTAAACCAGGCTTAAGCAAAGTATTTGAGGTCATTTTTATCACAGAATGTTAAGAAATCGCAAGCATCAAACTATTAAGTTTTTTTTATCAAAGTAAATAAAATCATGACGCGCGTTCGTTCGAAATTCGAAGTTAAAATTTTGTTTTGCTTACTTTTGGTCAGTCTTCGTTGTAGAGGCCATTCTATACTTTATAAAATAAAATAAACATTTACTAAATAAAAAAACCCGACTGCCTAAAAAGTGAACTTAAATAAACATTCTTCTTAAATTCAACAATAAAAACCTTTATTGCCTCCGTCTGCATGAGATTGCTTATAGTATTCAGTCTAATAGTCACCCTTTTAAAACAAGTTTCTTGTTTCTTATTTTTTAATTACAGTTGACTTTTTAAGCAGTCGGGTGTTTTGATTTTGTAAATATTTTTTTTATTTCACAAGTTTTAGTTAATATAATTATTTTTGACGTTAATCAGACCTATTTATGAGACCCTTTATTTGATACCCCACTCAAGAGGTTTTGAGAAAAAAATATTTTTTGAAGACACAAAATGGCGCCAAACATCGGCCATTTTTTTTTTGTTCAGTTTTGATATACCTACCCAGTGTCTCTCACAATTAAGACGAATCTAACGGAACCTCTCAAGCTGAAATGGATCAAGCCGCTTAGGCTACAGAGCGTGCCAAAGAAATATACATACATACATAGACTCGAAAAACATAACCCTCCTTTTGGCGCAGTCGTGTAAAAATAGTTGAAATTTCATTACCTAGCGATGCAATTTATGACTTTTTTAGTACGCAATCACCAGTTGTGCCGAAAAAGTATTTTGACCCTAAAAAGAAATAAGATCGATTGCATTGAAATGGGCAAAAAAGTTTTTGAGAAAATGACTATAATGTTTTTTTAAATTTCTCAAAAACATTCTCTGTTGCTACAGCGGTTACTGCCCCATCTCAAAAATGGACACTGTTTCTAGACGTATGTTATCAACAACTCTCTTATCCTGACGCCCTAAGCCGACGGGTCGCTACATAATTATGTATATTATCTACAAATTCCCCCGTCCACATTGTCAACCCTTTTGCCAAAATTGGTGATTCAAGAAGCCAAACCAGTATTATCTGGGGACCAAAGTTAAGAAACTATTTGAAAGAAAATTTCTCGGCAGAAATTGCCACTTATATTAAAGAGTCCCCCACGAAAGTAAATTCACAAAAGCTTCATTTACACTTTTTTTACCAACTTTGCATAGATTTTTGTATAGTACAAAATCAGGAGAGTATTAGCATATTCACATAGCAAGGTAAAAAGTTCTGTAAACAAAGGCACGAATGCTTTCAGACAAATTGTTAGATTATAGACTTAACACACTATTCAAGGCTGTCAGTACCAATGCCCAATCTATAGATAGTTACTGTGGTATTTATAGTCTCGACCCTGCTTCGCACGGTTTTTATGACATGACAATACATCGGGATTTCTTTTATTATAAGTAAGTTTAAGCATAATCAGCCTGAAAAGTTCCCACTGCTGGAACACAGGTCTTCTCTTAGTGAGAGGGAGCGGGCCGTAATCAACCACACGGGCCCAGTGCGGGTGAGATGTCACATGTCTTAGAATTTTTGAGCACGTGAGGGAGAGGCAGTATATGTGCCCTCACGGCCGTAGTCACCGCGGGAGACGCCCTGGGCGTCGGGAATCCCAGGCTGATTCCCGGCCACCGCAGGAGTGGGCTTGCGGACGGCGAGTAATGGGTAGCTCGCTGTCCGGTAAGGATCAAGCCCGGGTCGACGGCGCGTTGTGTTCCACGCGCGCCTCAAAGAGGTCTCAGCACCAACTGGTGGGCTCCGCAAGGGCCGATGCCTGCCAGGGGTGCGGGTTGTTCGAAAGAGATACTGCGGCCCCTGGCACACAGGCAACTGAGGGAACACGGGTGGGTTTTAGTCAGTAAAAGTCTGACACGCCGTCCCGCTCCACCCGGAGCGGGAGAAGTTATTTGATAATATCCCAACCAAAAAAAAAAGATGTTTTCCTTCACCGTTTTGAGACCAGTAGTAATGAAATAACTTACACAAAGTAGAATACCTGTGTGGGTTCGAACCTGCGATCTAAAATTCGTAAGTCGCGGCTGTTTCCACTGTGCCACAACTGCTCCAAGTAAGTTTAATATTAACGTATAAACACATGAAACTTCCGGAATATCTAAATGACCGTGAAAGGAATATCAAAATACGTTGCGTAGCTTAGAAAAATAACGCGGTCATGACGGACACAAAGCGAATTTAATTTATAACATGTAGATGACACCTAGATATAGATGATGTCTAAAATCGATATCTAGAATCGAAATAACATGATTAATATTCAAGCCGAAAGCTTAAAGTTTGTGAGTTTGGTAACTCAGTGTTAATTAATTAAATTAGGTACGTCCTAGAATCGATCAAAGTTACAGCTTATTGAATTAAAACAGTCGAAAATTAGCGACAAAAGAGGTCTATTGTTGATTTAACTAGAAACACAATTGTGCACAGTTAACAGAAAAGTTGATCACGAAACTCAAACAATAGGCGATTTGTTTTGAGAAAAAGCTTACAAAAACATAGCTCCATTAATTCTGTAATCAGTCCGATTAAAGATGAATCAAAAACACAAACAAAAAAGAAATAGGCAGACATGGAGACTGCCAACAGAAGGAAAAAACAATACGTACGTCACATTAGCATGTCGGTGACGTGAAACCATAAGTTTTTCCCCCAAATATAAAACGCGACTAAAGAAATTATCACTTAAAAATATACCGATAGAATTGAAAACTTAAAACTTTGAAAAAAAAAATATGTCACATTAACATGTCGGTCACACTAGCGTGTCGGTGACGCAGCTACATTAGCATGCCGGGGACGTCGTCACTATAACATGTCGGTGACGCGAACTCAGTTTTGCCCCTACAAAATATCGCTCAATTTCGCAGAAGCACTGTCCAGATAATAACTTACATTAGATAAAAAAGGACGTACCAAAAAATGGTAAGAAACGTCTCCCTATAATCCAAATCTTTTCTCACGCCTGTAAAGACTTTTATTATACCTCTTAACGTTTTCAATTAAAGTTTGCATAAATCTTTTCTCGTAGCGTCACTCGCAAGGATTTACCATTATTTTATAATTTTCCGCAATTTTCTTTTCGTAAGAGGTTTTTTATTGTCGAGGAAAATGTTATTTTTGAAAAAAATAGTTTAATGAACCTTGGCGAAAACTGTGGAGCTTTTGTTTCGAATTTATATACGTTTTTGTGTGATCGTGATAGTTTAGACTTCATTCTGATTAGGAAGTAGATAACGGGTGTAATGATTCATGTGCAAAAACCAACAATTATAGATTATAATATGTTGCGGTTTCTTTTCTTTTTGGAGTTGTGGAACTGTCAAAATTAAAGCGATTGCTACTGATAGCGTATCACGCAATTACGCCACAGTATTCGCCGAGCGTTGAAAATCGAACAGCCCGCTTTTGGTTAAGCAATCATTTAGGTGACATCTAGTGTTAAAGAAAGCGTCGTATGGTATAATCATATCAGTCATAAACGATCGTAAGAAAACTGTATAAATCTAACTATTTTACTGGTTGGGACAATCAACTCTAAGTTAGGACATATGAAATATGTTATTTTTTTAATTAATTTGAACTACATAAATAAATTAGATAAGTAAATGCAAAATATAACACTACTTTTAGCATAAATTAACTTGATCATATATAAAAATCCTTAATCAAATAGGTATTTCAAAAGTTTTTACTTACCAATACAAATCTCAACAAAATCAGTAGCAGCAAGGTTTGCCTTCCGTGATCCTGAAACAAGAGAAATACCGAAATATTACTAACTACTTCTACGGAATTCATCATCATCATCATTTCAGCTGAAACACGACCACTTCTGAAACAAATAAAGAGTGAAAATACATTTATTTAGCACATAATGAAAGGTACATAATCAGAGATCGGATATTCGGATGAATATTCACCTAAAGTTGAGATGTTGGCTAATGTGGAACGGGTTTTTGTATCGAAAAAAAAACAAAATTGTTCTAACTAACACACACCACCCCGTCTCTTACAGACTTACACATATTTGTATAGGGGTACATTTTAAATAAATATGCATCTAAATAGTTATGCAATCCTAATAATTTAGAAGTCGCGTTATGCATTCTCGGTGTTGCTGGCATGCCACGATTTTTTTACAAAAATATTAAGGCGCCGCTTCCATACTTTCATAACTAAAAATTATACATCCGATTATCCGATCTCTATACATAATATACAGCAAAAAAAAATAAAGTGAGTAAAACAAAAATCTAATAAAAAGTGTAAAGTGCGATTAAAGAAACTAGTGTGCCTCACGGCTGCGCCAAAAATGACTGACACTGGGCTTCTGGACATCCAAGTACCGCCATTTCTGTACTTCTCGCATCCAGCAGATTAATACGGTCTTCACAAGGTCATCGGTCTGCCTAAACTACTTACGATACAAAAACTGTCTCATTATGTGCTACAAAGGCGGATCAAAGGGATTAAGGCATGGAGGTTGGACCCAATTTGTGGTTATTACCAGATCCTACTAATCTGTTTGTCAAACGATGGACATGTCAATTTTTTTGTGTCGGATCATATGAGACTGTCATCGGGAAACCCAAATGTAGCGACCACACCAATGAAGAACCGATCTATTCTGAAAATATTACTATGAAATGTTTACTTATGTAAGTAGATCTTTTAAGACACTTTTACACGTCAAAATTTTATAACTATATGGTGCCGGCATTTCCTAGCTGACAGATCCCAAACTCAGAGGTCATGGTCTCTTTTCAAGTCTAAAAATTGTATTAAGTATAGGTATTTTATGTAATTCTAAAAATGCAGGGCCATGTCTGGATTAGGGTCTTTTGAAGAAAGAGCCATTGTAGCTTTGAGCTGACCTGTCCAACAGACGGCACAAAAGCTCACTTGAAGCTCACTTTACATAAGTTTTTACCTTGAAATTTTTACAGAATAGACCGGCTGGACCAGAATAATGACATCAATATTAACATTCGTTTCCTGGCAGTCACTCCATCTTGAATTTATTTCTGAACTAACTGAATTACGACCTGAAATAACAACACCCACACAACTTTCAACTTACCAAACACATAATCTTAACTTTGATAACAGAAAACAAGTAAGTACCACACAGTAACCATTTCAACACCGTATCAATTAAACATCTGCTAGAGGTAGTTTAGTAATCAATTTTGTAATTAATAAGTCAGTAAATCAAACATTCTGAGAGTAAATACAAACCATCGGTACATATTTACTGTTTAATGTACTTAGTTAAGGGGGAAGCACCCTGTCGCTTCCCCCTTAACTATTTAGCGATTTTTATTTTTTAAGAGAATTATAATTATTAAAATTTTAATTCCAAAAACCGGAAGAAACATTTTACGAGCTACCTTAACGCATCTACCTTATAATGATTTTTTCATGAAATAGTCATTCAATGGGATTAAATGAGCTTAGAGGCTTGTATTGAGAATTATAATTCTTTAAACGTACGTGTTACGGTCTCGAAACATTTGTTAATCAACATCAACGGCACGGTTGGCGCAGTGGTTAAGCGATTGACTGCTGAGCTGCGAATCGCGGGTTTGATTCCCGCACGGATCAAATATTTGTATGACCTGCAAGTAGTTGTTCCGGGTCTGGCTGTTTGTAGATGTGAGTTTAAATGTTTGTAAACGCCCCACGATACAGGAGAAATTCCTAGCGTGGGGCAAAGTTTTAAAAAACAATATGTATTTACAACCTAGCACAGTATATTTATGAAAAACAGGATATTTATGAAAGTAAGTTGGTGTGCTTTCTTAGAGAGAGTTTTTGACTGCGTGAAGTCATAGCTCGCCGCCCAAAGATATAAATATAAAATCGCGATATAAAATCTAGCGATTTAAATCTATGGGCAGCGCGCCAATATTGTTTAATTATACGAGTATTTATGCCAATCAAAGTTTATCGCGAATATTTTTATTAATTAGAACTTTTAATTACTTCAGTGGTAGTTAGATATTTTAGTGCATGATTATTATGTTTAGAGTGTATTAAAAGAGGTTTAGAATACGATACTATGCAGAATCCGATAAAACTGGAAAAGATCTTGGGTGTCTAATGAAATAGGTACTTAAGGATCATTTTCCACCAAACGGCTCGTATCGCGTCGGATCGGAAAGGATACGAAGGAATGCGGCGACAGCCGATCGCGTCCGGCAAGATGTCGACGCATACGATCGCGTCCAGCAGGATGTCGACACGTACGATCGGCTCCGTACGTACGCGAACGTATCCATTTCTGCGCCTAGTCAAATAGTTTCATTCCTACCGAGTTGACGTGTTCTAATTTTTTTAAATGGTTGATATTGACGTAGTATTGTTGACATTAGAAGAAGAAGAAAATAATGATATTTTTTCTTTTAAATCCATGATTGAGTGACGTGCAGTGCACTTTCGAGAATGACTGGTGCCGCCCGGTGGCCACGGCTTTGAGCGCACGCAACAACAGCCGAAAGGATCCGTTCAGACGCGATTATATCCGAATCCAATAGACTGTCGCGGAAGACATCCGCGGCCAAGCTGCTCCATAATTTCAGTGTCTAATTACTTAAAAAATGAAAAATCTAATGAGAGCGTTACAAATATATATTTATCCTCAAATTATTAACGAAATAATTTCACGAATAATGAATAAAACAAAAAACCGCGTACGTCCGCAGACAAAAGGTTGTATGTCTACAGAACATCGTTAAACCGTCATTAATTGGGCCATCAGATATGTACCTAAATAAATATTGTAACTTTTATTTAGATAAGCTTGTGTTTACGGGAAATGCGCACAAACAAATAATAATGCAATTACGAAGAAATAGTCAGTGCTAAGAATACGCTTAAATATTTAGACAATCCTACATATTTCTTACCCTGCTAGTCTTTTTTGTAAAAAAGTTTTTTAATATTCACTTTTTAATTATGGGACCTCACACCAATACGTTTAAGCAGGAAGTCTTAGAACTAATCATTCCCAGGAAAATTTTGAGAGCCTGTAACTGAAAACAGTTATCGAAATATCCAGACTTCTAAATATTATAGAGATTGAATCCCCTTAGTACCTCCAATTCGCTCCAACTCTTTTTTCGATCAATCTGCGAGAAATCATTTTTTTCTCAGGTCCTAAATTCTGAAAGAGTCATTAAACATACGAAATCGACCAAATCTGTGTTCACGTAATCGTAAAATAAGCTTCAGCATTAGGGTGGAATAATTCAGCTGAACTTTAACCATCACCCTCCACATACTGGCAAAAGATCGCAATATAGTCGAATATATCCGTAATGTTGTTTGTCGACTGATTGCATTCCCTCCCGGGCACCGCGATAACATTTCACCCGTGGGTAACTAAGTTTTGAACGAACGATCACAACAAAGTTGTAAAGATAAACTTAATTGGAATAACATCAATAGAAATGGAACCAAAATCAAAATATTTTATTTAATACATGGGCACTTATGAAACGTCCGAAGCTAGGTTCACGGTTCTTATAGAGAAGAGCCAACAAGAAACTACACGGTTACTCTTTTAGGAATAATTGGCTTTTACAATCTTTTCAAATTAGAGTAGATATGGCAGGGCTGTGTAGGCCTGTCATCAATTACCAGGTACTTAATAAAATAGACAATGGACTTCAAATGTCAAGAAATAACCTAATAAACATTCACACTTATTTTATTTTATTTTACCAATCCACACTGGGTCCGTGAACAGTGATGGCGCAGTGGTAACGACCCCGATTTACGATTTTTTGACCCACTATATGTTTTGTGTAAATAATCTTATCACCACTGCTCTCGAAACGGTGAAGGATAAAATCGTGAGGAAACCGGCATGTTCTAGAACCAAAAATTCGAAGACATGTGACATCTGCCAACCTGCACTTGGACCGCGTGGTGGATTACGGCCCACTCTCTCTCTCACCGAGAGGAGGCCTGTGTCCCAGCATTGGGAACATTATAGGCTGATTATGGTTATGCTGCGCTCGCGTAGTGGATCACGGCTAATTTCCTCTCAGCACCTCTCCAGAAGTTGGCTTTTTTCTTTGCGTGTGTAAATCATCATGAATGTTCTCAGCTCTAGGGCGGGTGGATTCTGTCGCACTGATCCCTGATCCCACCATCGCCCTTTTACTACTGGACTACCAGACGCACTGCAGGGTACCATCCGCACTTGGTTGATATCCCGACCAGTCGTACTCAGCGTTACTCCTTCACATTTATTATGCACACAGCCAAGTGTGGAACTCTCTGCTTGCGTCTGTGTTCCCCATTTACCCCGTCTGCCTACAAAACAAGGGTGAACAGGCATTTTCTGGGCACGCTCGATCCATCATAGACCTCATCAATCGCTTTCCATCAGACGTGATCGAGATCAAGAGCAGGCCCATTTAGTAATAAACAAAAAAAAAATGCGCTGTTCTTCAACTATCTTTGGCCGTGATTCTGGAGCACTTGCGCTGTTGTTCACGCTCCCCTATCCAGGCAGGGGATAGCAGCATTAAAGGCTGACTATATTGTATGGTTTCATGTTGGTGATGCATTTACTATCAAAACAATATCTCATATCTTTCCTGGAAATAACGAGTATTTTGTGTATTAAATGTCGATATGCTGATCTTATCAGTGATGTCCTTCGAAGATCACGTGCACGCGCGTATGAAAGTGGACGAAGCAAAGGAAATAAGGGTTGTAGCCCGTGGCGTGAAGTTTCTACCTATCCCTTTAGGAAAAGGCTTGAGTTTGTGTATGTTTGTACACATACTCGTATTGATAGTCTGGTTTATTGTGCGTGGGGCCTATCTCCCAAATTGCAATGTATTTTTGAAGTGAAAACTTCTTTAGGCGCGTTGGGCATATTTTAAGATAGGAAAAACTAATTGAACTCGCACCACTATTACCGACACCACTGATAATACGAACGTACGAACGAACAACGTTGAACGTTGTTTAATCTGACAATTCAAAAAATATTTCCTGACGATTCCAAAAATACACATGTATTCAAGTTGTTCAAGTTTTCACTTCTGTCGGCACTCCCGGAGTACCACTGTTTTTTTTACTGCGTGTTGGTATCGCATTACCCAATACCTGGGTTGTGGAGGTCAGTTAGACAGTTGCTCATCTAAAATACTGATATTCAGCTGCACCCGGTTTGACTGGAAGCCGACCCCAACACACTCGGGAAAAGGCTAGCCAGATAATGATGAGGTTTACTGCGTCTTACATCAGAATTCCGAACAACACAATGGTATAGAGCATAATCAGACTATGTTCCCACTGCTGGGAAACAAGCCTTCTCTCTATGAGAGGGTGTGGGCTACCAGGCGGCCCCAGTGCTGGTTGGTAGATGTAACATGTCTTCGATTTTTTTTTGTTCTGGGACGGTGAAGTGGTAAAGGAAAACAACGCGTGGGCATGGTTCCCACACGATGTTTTCCTTCACCATATCAATGGTATACAAAAGGTAATATTCCTCGATGTTACACATGATTATGATAAAGTTCAAGCCTGTTTTCTTTCTAAAGAGATGACAGGTATTATCCTGTCAAGGAAGTCGTAAATTACAATAAAAAAGAAAACAGGCGGAAGAACAATGACAGTGAGTGCTTTTTCTCGAGAATTATCTCTCGGTCTTTTTCTTTGCTGAAAAGAAAAATTTCTTACTAACAAATTATTTTTGAATAAGTTTTTCCGTTTCGCTTTCTTATAACCAGAGATCGGATATTCACCTGAAGTTGAGATGTTGGCTAACATGGAATGCGCTTTTGTATCGAAAAAATCTTAATTTAGATAAGTAGTTTGTTTAATTTTTGTTTTAACTACTACAAACCACCCCTCCTCCAGTACATGCACATATTCGTATCGGGTTAACCATTAATTTTAAATTAATACACATCTGAATAATTATGCAATCCAAGAATCCCGGGATTTTTAATAAAAATTACAAATCATTTATAAAGCCGCTTCCATACTTTCATAGCTAAAAAATATCTATAGGTAAATATACATCCGAATATCCGATCTCAGCTTATAACAGACAGTTAACATAATGCTTGCAGCGTAAAACCATTTTGGAACGAAATGTTCCAGTTACATAAACGATTGTAGTCAACTTTCTTCTCTGGAATTTCACATGAGACTGACCAAATGATTAGTCTACTATGGTAAGCTATAAATGGCTAATTCTGCGCCAGGTGCGCCGAAAAAGAAAAGAAGGCGTAAAGTATATACAGGGTGTGGCGAAAACAACTTTTCTACCTTTTGTAACCATTGAAAAAATGTAAGAAAATGGTTTTTGTTGAAACTACTTGGTTGTAGTTTCAACAAAAACATTTTTTTTAAATTTCGTAATTAGAAAAAATATATATTTTCGGTATCCTTGGGTAAAAATGGTTAAATAGTAATAATATGTTATAGTAAATTATCTGATATATCGAATCCATAACGGTGGGCCACTATTTACGCCACACCCTGTATGTTTGTGCGCCGGGCATAATTGACAATTAGTAGAAATTAATAGGTACTACTAATAAAAAAACTAACTTCGAATAACATTAAATAGGCCTACAGACTGTATTAAGTGAAGGGGAATGCGCTAAGAAAGCCCGCAAAATTCCAATTTATTTGGGATTTTTTTATGAGGGTGGGAAATCATCAAATAATTTCTCCCGCTATGGGAGGGCGTGTCAGACTATTACTGACGAAACCCCACCCGTTTTCCTTCAGTTGCATGAGTGCCAGGGGCCACGGTATTTCTTTCGAACAACCCGCACGCCTGGCAGGCATCGGCCCTTGCGGACCCTATCGCAGTTGGTGCTGACATCTCTTTAAGGCGCGCGTGGAACACAACGCACCGTCGCGTCGTCGACCCGGGCTTGGTCCGTACCCGACAGCGAGCTATCCATTACTCGCTGTCCGCAAGCCCGCGCCTACGGTGGCCGGGAATCAGCTTAGGAGACAAGTTGTATATTTAAATTTGATTCGCGACAGAAACACGTTTATGTATTTACAGAATTCATTTTTATAATCCGCCTAGCCTTTCCCAACTATGATGACGTCCGATAAGTGCTGATTCTCAGCCTAATTTAAATAAACGACTTTTGATTTTCATGGGGTCGGCTTCCAGCCTAACCGAATGCAGCTAGTACTTTACATGGAGCAACCGTTTATTTGAAATCGAACCTGTAGATTTCGAAAGAGTATAGGCAAATGATGATGGTGATTTTAAAGACACTGAGGGTCGAAACTTTAGTATCTGAAAGTTTCATTGGTCCTGATTTCGATTGCTCGAAGGTCCGAAAAGTAAATGGACTTAGCTTGTTTCCAGCCTGAATTATTTGAATCGGGAAAAGTCTGGGCAGATTAAATAAATAACTGAGTAGGTTTAGAGTACGTTTTTCCACCGCCATGAACCATGAACCGATGCCTGCCAGGGGTGCGGGTTGTTCGAAAGAGATACCATCGCCCCTGGGACACAGGCAACTGAGGGAACACGGGTGGGTTTTAGTCAGTAAAAGTCTGTCACGCCCTCTCGCTCCACCCAGAGCGGGAGAAGTTATTTGATGATTTCCCACCCAAAAAAAAAAAACCATGAACGTGGCTTATATTTATAGCTATCAGCATTAATGTCATACTATCCATTTTCGTATCACCTATAGATACACGTGGGTAGGTTATATAGATATTAAAAGAGTACTTCCATTCAATAGCAAGGTTATACAGGTGCCATTATTGTCCTGCTAATAGCACCTGTATTGTGACGTCATAATGGTAGCATCATGTTTTTGTTCGCAATGTGTTTCATGTTAGTGCAGGTCATGATTGACGGTAGACGGCGCCAAGGGCGGTGAATTACGTCATCTTGTTTACTAGTTAACCCCTGACGCAAAAAGAAGAGTGTTATAAGTTTGACCGCTATGTGTGTCTGTCTGTCTGGCTGTGCGTCTGTCCGTGGCACCGTAGCTCTTAAACGGGTGAACCTATTTGCCTGCTGTTTTTTAAAGTAGTTTTTCTAGCGGTGTTTCTTAGACAAGTTTCATCAAAATCAGTTCAGCCATTTCAAGATTTTCAGCTCTTTTCTGGTTGATGAAGGGATTTGAGCATCTTCCACGGGTCTGATAGTCTGTTGATTACCACTATATTTACTCTCCCCCGAACTGCCTTCCCTAATATAATTTATTATGTACATTAATATCACATAGTAAACAATTTGTCCGCAGTGTGTTTACAACACATGATTTTTTCCCGAAACCGTAATTTTATTATATTGGCTCTGAGCGAACAAGTTTCAGTTGGAGGATCTACCTATCTGTAACATCTTGCAAAGTATTGTAATTTGACCTATGTTTACAAATAAAGCATTCATTCATTCATTCATTCAATACTAAAAGTCACTACACACTATACGATAAAATATAATTACATGTTTGAAAATAGCGCCGTGTGAACGCAGTCTGGTTATGCGCTAACAGAATAACTAGGTGCTTTTGTTTTGATAAATAGTCCAATAGGTCGGTATTCCGACAAGACCGGGAAAGGAAAACAAATCGAACCTAAGCAAAACTAATTCAATTGATTAACTGCAATAATATGTTTAAATATGTTATACTGTGGCATGGATTTTGCGCTAAATGGTTGGCAGTTCATCGTAAATAAATACGTCGCGCTGTATTCTTGGGAGGCGGAGGTCACGTTTCAAAGGCCCACAGAGCCGGAAAACCTAGCCTTGAACAGTAGAGGGTCAATAAACTTATTATTGGGTACTTTTGATCCCAAACAATGTTTGCGTGTGATAGATTAAGGGATTTGTGTACAGACAACAGTAAAACTTATTTATCAGTCGATGCCTTTGATTAGGACCTACTTGAGCATCGTGTCGAATTAAAACCACTTGTAGTGGATTAAATCAAAGTCGATTAAGTCAATGATCTCTTCATACTTTTGAAGTTGATTAGTAAGTACCCTTATTTACATAGGTACTTCATAATCTTTAAAGATTGACTCAATTTAGCCATTTTTATTCAACATTTATTTATTTACTAGCTTTTTCCAGCGGCTTAGCCCGCTTGGACGTTGGAAATTATCCCACCGGGACGTACTACCGGGATAAAAAGTACATATCTAAGTAACCTATCTGTTAATCCCGGTTATAAACTATCTGTGTACCAAAATTCAGACCAAACCGGTCGGTCGTTTTTGCGTGATTGAGTAAAAAACATCCAAATATCCAAACATACAAACTTTCACATAATAAATATTAGCAGGAAGTAGAATTTTTCAGAAAAGCTAACAGTCTAATAGCTAGATAAATAATGTACACTATTAGTGCTTACAGTTGTCAATAACAAGCCTCCACAGATTAAAACCTAGATCCTAAGTTTTTAATAAACACAATAGGATCTTTTGCAACAAATAAAACCAAGCAAATTATATTTTTATATACAGCAATTATAACAAATTATAATATTTATAAACACTGCTTAAAGTTAAGTAATGATTGGCGACTGCTTATCCATTATTTTTTGGCGTTTAAACATCTCTTAACTATAATCTAAGTTTATAAATAAACCACTTTCTTCTTTTAGACAAAACTTTTAAATAATCTAGAAAACTAGGAGTCGTCGCAGCGGGGTATTTGTGTAACACTAACAGCTTTCATTTTGACAGTTCAACCACTTTCATTGCGTTAGTTACTTTCTTGAGCAGGCAAATTTTTCGAACATATGAAGCAATGGATTAGCAATAATATCCTTCAAAATTATTCCAATACTGATTAACATTGTGGTACGCAATGTGGGTGCTGATCGTAGATATTTTTAAGATTTACTTTGGTAATGACTGTAACAATTATGTACTTATTTGGAGAACTAACCATACACCACTCAGACATTGGCACAAAAACCATTGATAACATCCCGTTGCTATTTGACTCGACATTAATTGTCTTTGGTTAGGCAATCCGTTTATCTGTCAAGGATACAGTGACCCTGCCTTTATGTAATCGTATGTATGTCCTCCAAATACAAGGTTTAAAGGGTGGAACAGATCATGTAAACAGTGGAATTCGCCAATTTTGAAGACGATACGTTCACCTTGTGACTTTTTTTCAATAAATATGCGTGCCTACCTTCGCTCTTTCGCTGTATTCCAAAACCCAAAAGCCTCATTCTTCATGGTAAAAAAAATAGAAGCGAAAAAAAAATTTGCAAAACTTTTTTTGACATTTAGCTTTCTTAACACTGCGAGAATACATGTTACCTGCAACATGTTTAGAGCACCACAAAATAATTTTACTGCAACATTGTTGTTAACTTTTGTTTCTAAGAGGCTGGGATTCAAAGTGTGTAGGTACCTAATTAACTGTGTTAAATGTCCCGTGTGGTGCCGGGCGTAAAAGAATAGCATCATCCCATTTCTTCCAGTGGGTGTCGTAGAAGGCGACTAAGGGACTTACTAGAGAATGGGCAGCAGCATTCTCTATGCATTTTACCACCATACTGCGATCGCCAACCCGCCTGCCAAGCGTGGCGATTATGGCAAACCCCCCCCAACATGACAAGCACAAACAGTAAATGGCCCCTAGTGCCCGGCGGCCCACCTACCCTTGGCTACGGTAGCGGTCAAGGCCACGGTGAGGCAAGGGGTGCGAACAATCCCCGGAAGAGATCCGGCTACCACAATCACCGAAAACTGGACCTGGCAACATAATAACACGCGTACACTCCGGACCGACGAGAAGATCGTCGAACTCGAGGAAGGATTGAGCAGGTTACGGTGGGATATAGTAGGACTATCTGAAGTCCGACGAGAGGGGGAGGACTCGATAATCCTCAAATCCGGTAACTTGCTCTATTTCCGGGAGGGCGACCAGCAGTCCCAAGGTGGTGTCGGGTTTATCGTCCATAAGTCCCTTGTGAGCAACGTGGTGAAGATCGAGAGTGTGTCGACCAGGGTGGCGTTCCTTATACTCAGAATATCCGCAAGGTCGAAGATAATAGAGAAAATTATCAATAAACAACTTTTAAACTACCTGCACAAATACAATTTATTAGCGAAAAATCAGTACGGCTTCAAAAAAGGAGTATCTACAGAAGATGCAGTGTTAGGCCTAGCTGAACTTGTAGCTAGGCAATTAGATAATCAACATAAATGCCTGGGTCTATTCCTTGATCTAAAAAAAGCTTTCGACACAGTCTCTGTTCCCACCCTTCTATCCAAGCTGCATAGCATGGGCATACGAGGCATTGTTCATGATCTCTTCAAGAGTTACTTGACAGACCGAAAGATCTGTGTTAAGATAGGATCACATATTAGTGATGATCAGATAATTTCATATGGAGTCCCGCAGGGCAGTGTCATCGGCCCTACGCTCTTCCTTATCTACATCAATGACTTGTGCACCCTCACTCTACCATCTGCTAATATTTTCACGTATGCCGATGATACAGCCATTATAGTACATGGGAGGGACTGGGATGAGGTGAAAAATAATGCTGAAGAATCCCTGCAAATTGTCATGGAATGGCTTCACAAAAATCTTCTTACCTTGAATCTACAAAAAACAAATTACATCCCGTTCTCAATTCATGCTAGAACAAAACCTCCAAACACATACTCAATTAGAGCGCACTCCTGTCTGGACAAAACGACCTGCTCTTGCCTAATGCTCCCTTCAGTAACATGTGTCAAATATTTGGGTGTGATGATCGATGATGGACTGAAATGGAACAAGCATATAGAGTATACTGCCAGCAAAGTCAGGAAAACAATTCACCTCTTCAAATCATTAAGGCAGTCTGCGGACTTAGAAATCCTAAAAATGGTTTACTCTGCACTTTGCCAGTCCATCGTTGGCTATTGCATTCTAGCTTGGGGTGGATCGGCCAAAACTAAATTCCTTGAGCTGGAGCGTGCACAAAGGGCGGTACTTAAGGTTATGTTGCGGAAGCCCTTTCGCTACCCGACTCATCAGCTTTACACCGAGCTTAAACTCTTAACTGTGAGACAGCTATTTGTACTCAGAGCCACTCTCTGGAAACATAACCAGGTACCACCCCCAGACTTAAATAAACGTGGTCAAAGAATAGTTTGCCCTACCACTAGTCATAGAACTTCCTTCGCCAGACGACAGTTGTATGTACTGAGCTCTCTTGTCTACAAAAACATTAATAAGTCAACACAAATAGCTAGATTAAACAAACAAGATGCTAAGGGTAAGCTGAAGAACATGCTGTACCTCCTAGACTACGCTCAAACTGAGGAACTACTAATCACCCAGACATAAGTCACAACATCCGATACAAAGCACCTAATTTAGTCACCGTCTTATTCTTTAATATTACAGAAGACCTCTCGACTACTTACTAACTGAAACACAGTCTTACTCTTACTTGCGACACCACTACATTCACATTCTAAGGCTCCTCACGTCACACTCACATAACACAAAAATACATACGTTTCCCAGTCACACACACACACCACACACACACACACCACACACACACACACACACACACACACGCCACACACACACACTCACAACGCAACAAAACACACGAATCCCTCTCACACAAACTGAATCAGCCACTCAGTCATTTTACTTTTATAGTCTAATTTTAATTTAAGTTTTTAATTTGTTATATTTTTTGTTTCCTTTTTTACTTTTTTTACTTTGTTTTCAAATTTTATTTTAGTTTTCTTTAAATCACTATATAATAATACTATCTTTTGTACAATATCACCTTACCAGCTCTATATTTCCATAAGGGTTTATAGTGTCCAAGTGGCAGTAGAACACTGACTCCTAAGTCACAGGTATTCCTAGTTTAGGAGTCAGGGTTTCAACTTTGTGTTCCTTTAATTATTGTGTACTTTAGCTAGTTGCTAAGCATATTGTAAGAACTTGTATCAATAAATTATTATTATTAAAAAAAAAAAAAAAAAAAAAAAAAAAAAAAAAAAAAAAAAAAAAAAAAAGGTATTCGCTGAAGGTCATACAGGTTTACGCCCCGACCTCGTCACACCCCGACGATGAGGTGGAGACTATGTATGAGGATATTTCCAGAGCCATGCATGGTTCCAAAACTCACTTCACCGTTGTCATGGGGGACTTCAACGCGAAACTAGGCAAACGAAGCGATGATGAGCTGCGAGTGGGGCAATTTGGAGTTGGACGTAGGAACCACCGGGGTCACCTACTGGCTAGTTTTATGGAGAAGGAAGGCCTCTTTATGATGAACTCATTCTTCAAAAAACGTGAGCACAGGAAGTGGACCTGGCAGAGTCCTGATGGTGCAACCAAAAATGAGATTGACTTCATTATGTCGACGAAGAAGCAAGTATTCAATGATGTCTCTGTGATCAACGCGGTGAAAACTGGTAGTGATCACCGTTTGGTAAGAGGCACATTGAATCTCAATATCAAGCTGGAAAGATCTCGACTAATGAAGTCTACGCTCCGTCCAGCACCGATCCAAGTCCAAAACTCCGAAAGCTTTCAACTCGAGCTCCAGAATCGTTTCGAGTGTCTAGGGAGCTCTGTGGACGATTTTAACGATGGGTTCGTGGAAACTGTCCATACGGTCGGGTCTAAGTTTTTCAAGACCCGTCGTATCGACAAAAATAAGAGGCTCTCTGATCCTACTTTGCAGCTCATGAAGGAGAGGCGTGAGATGGTTCTGCAGTCTTCAGACGACGCACTCGAGTACCGGCAGCTTAATAGACAGATCTCTAAGTCCTTGAAAAGCGACCTCCGCCGCTTTAATACACAACGTATTAAAGACGCGATAGAGCGGAATAAAGGCTCCAAGGTCTTTGCTAGGGATCTGTCTATTGGGCAGAGTCTGCTTACGAAACTGAAGACCGATGAAGGCAGGATCGTATCCACCAAGCCTGAGCTGTTGAGAGAGATTGAGAGGTTCTATGGACAGTTATACACGTCAACAAGAAACCCCGTTACAAATCTGGCTAATGACCCAAGAGCTAGATTGACCCGACACTATACTGAAGATATCCCGGACGTCAGCTTGTACGAGATTAGGATGGCTCTGAAGCAGCTCAAAAACAACAAGGCGCCGGGTGATGACGGAATTACGGCTGAGCTTCTGAAGGCCGGTGGAAAACCCGTTCTTAAGGCCCTCCAGAAGCTGTTTGATTCCGTCATACTCGAGGGCAAAACGCCACAGGCATGGAACAGAGGTGTGGTGGTACTTTTCTTTAAGAAGGGCGATAATGCCCTTCTTAAGAATTATAGGCCCATCTCACTTCTGAGCCACGTCTACAAGCTGTTTTCCAGAGTCATCACGAACCGTCTAGCGCGCAGGTTTGACGACTTCCAGCCTCCCGAACAGGCCGGGTTCCGTAAAGGCTTTAGCACAGTAGACCACATACATACGCTGCGGCAGGTTATACAGAAGACCGAAGAGTATAACCTGCCTCTATGTTTAGCGTTTGTGGACTATGAAAAAGCCTTCGATTCGATCGAGACATGGGCTGTACTGCAGTCCCTCCAACGGTGCCAGATCGACTATCGGTACATCGAGGTGTTGAAGTGTCTGTACGAAAACGCCACTATGTCAGTCCGACTCCAGGACCAGACCTCGGAACCTATCCTTCTGCAGCGTGGTGTTAGACAGGGAGATGTTATCTCTCCGAAACTCTTCACTGCTGCACTGGAGGATGTCTTCAAGGTTCTGGACTGGAAAGGGGCTGGCATCAACATCAATGGCGAGTACATCACTCACCTTCGGTTTGCCGATGATATAGTTGTCATGGCTGAGACCATGGAGGACCTCAGTACAATGCTCGATGACCTCAGTAGAGCTTCCGAAAGAGTGGGTCTTAAAATGAACATGGACAAGACAAAGGTCATGTTGAATGCCCGTGTAACACCCACTCTCATGACGGTCGGAGGCGCTGCACTCGAAGTTGTGGACGAGTACGTTTACCTAGGACAAACTGTCCAGTTAGGTAGGTCCAACTTCGAGAAAGAGGTCAATCGTCGAATCCGACTCGGTTGGGCAGCGTTCGGGAAGCTTCGCAATATCTTCTCGTCCCACATACCGCAGTGTCTCAAGACGAAAGTCTTCGACCAGTGTGTGTTGCCAGTGATGACATATGGAACCGAAACGTGGTCGCTCACAATGGGCCTCATAAGAAGGTTCAAAGTCACCCAAAGGGCAATGGAGAGGGCTATGCTTGGAGTTTCCCTGCGTGATCGAATCAGGAATGACGAGATCCGCAGGAGAACCAAGGTAACCGACATAGCCCGAAGAATTGCCAAACTTAAGTGGCAGTGGGCAGGGCACATTGCACGCAGAACAGATGGCCGATGGGGTCGAAAAGTTCTGGAGTGGCGACCGCGCACTGGAAGACGTAAAGTTGGAAGGCCTCCCACAAGGTGGACCGATGACCTTGTGAGGGCCGCAGGAGTCCGCTGGATGCGGGAAGCACAGAACCGGTCGAAGTGGCGGAGCTTGGGGGAGGCCTATGTCCAGCAGTGGACGTCTTTCGGCTGAAATGATGACCTAATTAAATAAATAGAATAGAAATCCTCCATTAATTCAAAGCAATCAGTGATGAAAAGAAAAAAAAGAAAATCTCAACTCTCTTTGTATGTGGGTCAAACCCCTATACTACTTAAGTAGTTAGTAGGTGATAAATTGCATCGGTACCCAGAAGGCCAATTCTCGGAATTATAAACGTTCAAAAACTAGTCGCAGTGTCATCTCGGCGACAAACAAATGTCAAAAACTTGTCAAAAATGCATGGAAACTCGAGGTATTTTCGACAGATTAAGACTAAGATCAAACTGTGAAGGTTCTTAAAATTACGAGAATTGCCCCTCTGATTGCATAACACACTATCAATCAGAATTTTAATTATTTTGAAGGATATTGGTAATCCATTACTCCATATTATCGAGAAAATTGTCTACTCAACAACATAAATAACGCAATGATTGTGGTTGATCCGTCAAATATAATAACGCGTTTCGGGTCATCCTGCCCTGGCGGTGTAGTGTGACTGAGATGTTTACTGAGAGCAGAGTAACCACCGACTTCTTTGCGCTCATGGGGAAGCTCAGGGCGTCGTTCTTTTTGCGTGTGGTGGCAAGTCAAAATACTGTTGGCAAAGCTGTTTTTCATACTGTGCATTTAACGAGGGAGACAAAATAAATGTACTCAGTATTGTTACGGGGTACATTTGTTTTGGCTTCCTTGGTGTGACATGGTGGGTAGTTTTATTGTTATTTTTCTTTTCTTTACTGTTTGTATTTATGTTCGTTTGTTTATTTTATCTTTAGTTTATCTTTTGTTTTAGAATAAGTTTTCAATTTTAATTTTATGGGTGCTAATGCCTGAAATAAACGATTAATAAAAGAAAAGAAAAAAAAAGAAAGTAATTCCTACCTTTTAGTGTGTTGCACAGTTAAGTCGGAGAAACAAGTAACGTAATGTGTCATTTATCTCTTTCTACAAATACCTGTTTGACATCGATGACATTACAACAAAATATTTTAACAAGGTCATGACCCGTTCTTCTCTCAGACTGCAACTTTATCCTATGGCTTAATTGTGATTACTAAATTACCATAATAAGGCTTTTACTTATAGAATAATACGATGTTTGAACTTATCAATATAATTGGGAAAATAATTGTAAAACCGAATTGTCAATCCCTACTTAATATGATAAATGCGAAAGTATCTCTGTCTGTCTGTTATGCTTTCACGCCTAAACCGCTGAACCGATCATCATGAAATTTGGCACAGATATAGCCTAGGATATGGAGAAGGACATTGGCTAACTTTTTACGCGATAACCGACATCCACGCGGGCGGAGCCGCGGTTAGAAGTTAGTTGAGAATATTTTAATGAACAAAGTATAAACCATAACTTTAAGCTTAGGTAATAAATGTTAATGACAACTTCCACTCCATAAGTACCTACTTTATTTAAAACCATTCTCTCAAATCGCTTAATCTTGCGAAATTCTTTGATCTTTGTTCCTTTTGGCAAATTCAAAGTCGAACAAGCAACAAGCTTTTAAAACTTTGTGATCGCGACACAGACACTCTTAGGAGGAAAACTTGGCTACAGTCATGTCCCCAAATAAAGGTATGTACAGAAATTAAATCATAAATTATGGGTACGCTATCTTTATTATTAGATAAGATGTTAGTGTATTTATTTATGGATGTGTGTGTATGCGTGCGGTTAAGTATTAAGTGAAAAAAGTTTTTCTGATAAACGAAGATTATTTTATCCATGTGTACCTTTTTATCCCTAACGAGGGTATTTTGTAGAAATACATAGTCATGTCTTTTGTAGATCACGTAAGCCGGACACGATGTCTTTCATCTGTTACAGGGTCAAAAGCTTGGTATTTGGTGAATTTTTCCTTAAAGTAATTCGATCTAAATGTTTGGTGGTTTTCTGTGCGCTGGTCAGCAGCTGTGTCAAGAGTTATCCTCTCAGAAATTCGAGCAAAGAAGTTAGTTGTGGAATACGCTATGCTAACTTATTTGGAGACTTTTAAAATGGGTGAGATCACCCACCAGCATAGCAATTCACAACTACGCGATACACTTCCGTACCTAATCGAACATCAATCAATGTTATCTACGGTTCAATCAGACGTATAAACGCTATTCACAAATCCAAAACATGAACATTTTGTCAGTTCAATTACAGCATCTTCCGACAGCTGTTTAATGTTTGGGGTAACAGGTTATCGAAAGGTGCCATTTTCGATACGATAGTCTGTCGAATGGTTGTGAATAGCTATGCTAGTCAGCAGCTGTGTTCGGAGTTATTTTCCGGAAAGTTGAGCAAAGAAGATTGTTGGGTAATACGCTATGCTACCTTATTTGGTAGACTTTTATATTGGTTGAGTCCATCCAACTTTCGCAATTATCGCGGTATTCTCTTATCGTAGCTATCAGCAGATAATTTAAATTATCCTTTTATATGGGTCCCTTGAAATGTCACATGACATTGCGGCAGACGTAAACAAACATGGCGGGATGAGTTGGACTTGTCTAAAAACGGTTGATCCTGCTGTGGTAAATTTCAGTGCGATGCGAAACATACAAATTCTTGAGCAATTTAATCAAATTGCGTGACTACGCACACATGTGTTACTTGTGAGGTGACAAGATCTTCACTATACCTGACCATAGGGATCAACCAACAAACAATAGCTTACGATGGAACATTGTTCGGCCATGTAATCTAGGTCACCTTTGCAATCTGGGTGATATGACAGAACGGAGAGAAGCTTCATATGTACTGTGACTGTGGGACAAATGGAATACAGAGACAAGATATTGTAAAATAAATAATAGTTTAAAAAACTAAAAAACACGCTTTAAAAACCAAACTAAAAAAGGAGAAAATAATTTAATTCAATTAAAAAGCGTGGGGTGCTTTTTGAGGTATTTTTATAATCAATTAATGTCAAGCACCCCACGCTTTTTAATTGAATTAAATGATTTTCTCTAGCTAACTGCTAGCTAACTGACTAGTTACAAACATACATACAAGTGAAGCTAATATAAAGCGTGTAAAAAAGTTATTGTGCCTATAGTTACCCGTGAAATTCAAATTTTATTTTCATTGCTCTCGCCTGTAGTGTGCGATGATTGATTGAAAGTCATGTTTAGTCCCACCAAATCTGCGTCAGCATTTAGATGTGTGATTGGTGATGCTGCTGCTCAATCTCTTCATCATGTATGCATGTGGCTATGGAAATATCGGGATAAAACGTATCCTATATCCTCATCCAAGTCATGGTCTAACCTTGTAGCAAATTTTATCCAAATCTGATAAGCCGTTTTAGCGTAGAGAGTAGCGTGTTAGAGTTATGAAATTATAAGGGACAGTGATTAGGGTGTAAAGTTCACTGAGCCTCCATAGAAAAGGGAGGATCCTCCGACCAGACGGGTGTTGTGTCTGGAGGGCAACTATCCTACGATTGATGTCGGGACGTTGTATTTATGCTAGCTTGCGTGATGCAGGATTTTACGTGACGTCAGTCTGATGTGTAGTACTTATGTGGCGTTGTAGATGCTGCTGCAGCGTAAAAATAAACATACAGAAAAAACAAATGTTTCCTGTTCATAATATTAGTTTAGATTTTGTACTATATTTTCATAAAACCAAAAGTATCTAGTTAGGTACACATTTTCCTTGGTGTCGCCGCTTCAAAGTGCGTTTCTCGAATGCGTTTGCATGTTAATTGCCAGTGTATTAAAAGAAAGATGGTAGGCTCGGTCCAATTGACCGATTGACGTCACAATGCTGTGACAAGTGCGGGGGCGTGTCACTGCGTCATCAGCTCCTGACCTGACCCTCTTGTTTGACATGAGACAATTTATTGGATGCCACGTGTGGGCTGAAATATTATGTTGTCATCAAGAAATATAAGTTTTATTCTTGGTCCAAAAACTTTCTGGTTATTTAGTAAGCGCTGATTTTACTTTATATTTTTGCAGATTATTGAAACAACATAAGATAACAAAACATCACGCCTTGTTTCCGGGAACCGTGGGGCAGAGGTGTTCTTATAGTAAACCTATAGAGGTATCAGGAACAGGGTGTAAAGTCCACTCATACCTATGGAAAAGGGAGGATCCTCCGACCAGACGGGTGTTGTGTCTGGTGAACTGCCCGACGGTTCATGTCAGGACGTTGTATATATGCTAGTTGCACGGTAAACTCTGCTTGCGCGATGCAGGATTTGTGTGACGTCAAGTCTTTGATACGTAGTTCGCATGTGGTGTTGTAGATGCCGCCACAAACCCACATTTCGCCAGTCATGTTTGAGTCAATAACTTTTTTTTAAGCGTTGCCCCACACTAGGAATTTCTCCTGTATTATGGGTGCGTTTACAAACATTTAAACTCACATACACAAACAGCCAGACCCGGAACAACTACTTGTAGGTCATACAAATATTTGTTCCGTGCGGGAATCGAACCTGCGACACGCAGCGCAGCAGTCAATCGCTTAACCACTGCGCCAACCGTGCCGTCAATGGGTCTTAAACAAACCCCCCATTAGGGGGCGACCCTATTGCCATCAACCGGGCACAAATCCAGATCATTCCTTCCATCACTCAGAGCTGCTACTTGGAAATAACACTTAGCCTGACCTGGGAATCGATTCCAGGGTCTCATGCTCCGCAGTAGCGCTTGCGATCACTAGACCAACGAAACAAATGATTTCGAAAACAGGGTAGGTACCTATACGTAGACATATTTACCCACAGTTCTTTCAGCCATCTTGAATAATCCATAGACCACGACCATGAACTACATCAACAATAGACAACTAGTCATTCACGTACATCCATCAGGTGAACAAAAACAATTTGCGTAAGTAGAGAAACATCGAGAAAAATTACAATCTCTCACGCGTTTCTCATTAGGAAGTCACGCGACGCTAACAGGTGGACAAAGAGTAAAGAAGGAATTAGAAGGTTCACTTTAGGTTTTCTATCACAGAAGAGTAAAGGGTCCCGCAGACAGGCGACGCAGCAGCGCGACTGTAGTAGATATTTTTCCATAAAGTTTGCATAGAAATTGTTCTACTCGAGTCACATCGCACTGTCACGTCGGGCCTGTCTGTGTGAGCCTTAATCAGTAACGTTTTTTCACCATACTCGCATATGCTACCGGTTGCACGCTGTTGCGTTCTCGGTTTGTGCAAGACGTGCGCTTTATTCTTGGAAGTGGAATGTGGTATTTTACTTTTTCATCTACATATATCACTATAACCAGTAATCGTTTGTTTATCAAACGTTACATTCGATTCATCCTAAAATCTAAGGATAGATATAGATCGCGGCACCTAAGTTGGACCAAAATCTGTACAAACAACCGGAGGTACTCGTTGCCTCGCACGGAAAAAGAATGAGGTCAACTTCTAGCAGAGTCATTGATGTAACGTACACTAAAGTTTGGAAATGAATTACAGATCGCGGCAGGTAAGTTGAAACAAAATCCGCCATTTTAGTTCTACTTACGTGCCGCAATCTGTACTTGGCGTGGTATCTAGCTGTCGATTTCATATAGAAGTGAGCCTTCTGTAGTAGATTCTTGCTCTATGAAACAGTGAATAGACTGTTCCAGACGCTGCTGTCAATCAATAAGGATTTGCAACAACTACCTGTGTGTTGTAGAAAAGTTTGTGATAAAATGTAAACTGGTATTTTTATTACATCATTCCTTTCATCTTTCTAGTAAGCAATATTGTTAATCTGTCTTTCAATGTTACCACCTACCTATTAATAAGCGTACAAGTGATTTGTGGTTTAGTGGTGTTAATAACCTTAAATTTCACATGGTTTAATTAAGTACCACGTTAACAGCAATATATATAAACACTTTATAACGTTTAAAGAAAAAAAACAACACTTTTATAGCAATTAACTCGATAAATAAATAGTTGGACAGTTCATACAAAACAATAATTAAAATGGGTAACTCAAAAGTTTTAAAGTTAAAATTAAATACAAAGTTTTCAGAAACAGCCGTCTTTTCACATAATTGTATAAATAAGCTTCATTATTAAGTTAGAATTTTCTGAAATAAATCAATTCTAATTTGTATCGTAGATACACAATAGATCTACACGGGCGTGAATTTGGTCTATTTTAGACCACAAAATCGTTTTGGCTCTATTATTTTAATACTTGCGTTTGTCAGAGTCTTCGCTCGCGTGAAGGTCAGAAATGATCCCATGAAAAGTAGCCCATGTATTAATCCAGGTTATAAACTATATGTGTGCTAAATTTCATCCAAATCGGTTCAGCCGTTTTTGCGTGATTGAGTAACAAACATCGAAACATCTAATCATACAAACTTTCACATTTATAATATTAGTACGAATGTGAGGACTATGTATGTTTCTGTTTTTATCTCTTTCTCAAGAAGCCTCCTCGTGTAGCGCAATTTGTTCCACCAGTAACTCGAATGAACCGAGCGCTCGGCGCATCCTGGACAGTCACACCCAATACCTTGATGACTGGCCAATTCTTCCCTTGCGGTGGTAGAGCTAACGCTCGCCTGGTTCGCGACCACCCTCACACCGGAGTCCGGCGTCAAGCAGCTTGCTTTGTTTCGTCGATGCGTGGGAGTACCAGTGCCTTGAACAAGAGTGAACAGGCATTTTCTGGGCACGCTCGATCCATCATAGACCGCATCAATAGTTTTCCATCAGGCGTGATCGAGGTCAAGAGCGTGCTCATTTAGTTTTTTTTTTTTTTTATCTAGAAGTTTGAGTACTGTTTGCGACCTACCAAATGTCCTTCTTTGGTCGAATCGTTGTGCTACTTATGTTCTGAGATGAGCTGCATAATTACTAACTAATGTCACACTCAGTCTGTGTGATTATTTCCTAAAAAGACCATTTCAGACACCAATCCACATGGTCTTCACATGATCTGACCAAGATTATGTCTGGTCTTTAAAAAAGACTGTGGCCTCTGAGTTTGTTTCGGCTTCTCTTCTCAGAGTAGTCAGATAGGAAACGCCGACCTCATATAGTTTTTAAAATATGATTGACGTGTAAAAGTGTTTGAACAAACCTACATAAATAATATTGAATAATACCAGTGACAAGGCTAAAAAACCTACGACGGATTTGGCTTGATCCAAGCCCGTAGGCTACTTTTCAAGGTCTAAAACCAAAGTTTCGTAACAGGAAATGCTGCAGGCTGTTAGTTATTTATAAGTTAAGAACTATATGCTGCCAGTCTTCTGGGCACGTTTCCTGATGACAGCGATGCGGAGGAATACTTCGACGCCTAAGTGTCCTTTTGTTTTTTGTATTTATTTTGTATATCGTAGTTTTAATTATCCAGATTAAATGCGTTAAGAACTTTAGTCTACTTTCGAATACAATCTTTACTTCTGGTTTCACCCGCATAAGGCTGTCTCTCCACGCTCATCACTATTCGTCTAACAAATCTTAAACATCTTTCAAAGCTCACTTTCGTATTATTTTGACTTCAAGCTGACTTTGCCCTTCAGATACTGAATCTACTTAAGGGGGATGCGCTAAGGTCACCCGCGCAATTCAAATATTTTCTTCGTTGTTTTTGCAATTAGCAGGTAAGTGTCAGGTATGGTGCAAAAAAAACGTAAGAAAAATTTGAATTACACGCTTTCGCCGTAACAAAAATCTTAAATACATTTATTCATTCATTCACTGAAATACCACGCACTGCCAAAACCGCTGGGTCAATTGCACAAGAGTTCCTTACCTAACAAAGGTAGAAAATTGGAAATTCGCCACCTATTGAGGATGAATGTTTGTACAAAAGTTTGTCATTTTTGCCGTAGGGAAATTCCATCGGGTGCACCGCTTGGTTTATCAATTGCCTAGCTTTTGCCGAACTATATTGGGGTCGGCTTCCAGCTTAACCGGATTCGGCTCAATACCAGTATTTTACATAGAGTAGTCACTCTAGGCAGTCGCCTATCTGGGTAATACGATAACCCTTTGTTAAGATTGGTTGTCAGACTTCGGACGACCCGTAACGACTGTCAAAGATCCACGAATGACAGCCGTCACCAATGGCCAAAGGGCAGCAAATGCTGTAACCCTTTCGGTATGGGCACGCTCAGCACAATTTTACTGCAATTTTATTGTTATGTTTATTGTTATGTTTGTTGTTCTCTTTCTTTTTATATATGTTTGTTGCTGCTGTGTTGTGTCTGTGTCGAATAAATGTTTTCTATTCTATTCTATTCTATTCTATTCTTGGTATGTTAAGATGGTCACCCATCCACGGACCAACCGCAGGAAGCGTTGCTTAACCTGATCGATCGAACTGTATGGCTGTTATTACTTGGCGGTTCTTAAAATATTTAAATCAACATAATAATTTTTGCCCACAAGATTATCAGGGTTCATGTCATTCTAGTGCATATATTCGATATTTTGGCACCACTAGGGGTGCAGACAACTTCAACGCGGCATATTACACAAAATGAATGGTGACATTAATTGACATAACATCAACTTGTCGCCTGAAAATATTTCACTATATTTCAGTGGCCATTTCAATTTGATCGTTAAGTCATATAAGGCAGCGGTCATTGTGCTACAATTGAAGCGATTTAAGTGTTATGGGCATTTAGGGCTCTTTCAATTTTAAGCGTTTCATGCCAGGACTGCGCGGCATCGGAGTGTTGAGGCGTGGAATCAGCTGTTCTACTGCGCATTGATGGTTGCTTTTTTTATAGACAATTGCCACGTTGCAAGCGCAGTGCGCAGTACAACTGACGCAGTTTTTTTTTTGGTAGGAAAGACATCTCGGAGGTCAACCTATGAGGTTCATCATATCTTAAGGGCACCCGCTGTGGGGTATGGACCTCGGCTTAGGGCTGCAAAGAACGGGCTGGATCGGAGTTAAACTGACGCAATCCGACATCAAACGCAGGCGCGACGCGACGCGACTGTGCGATAAATGCATAGAACAATTTCCATGAAGTACAAGAGTCGCGTTGCGCTAGCCTTAATTTGAAAGAGCCCTTAATAATGCAAGTAGGTATTTATCTGGCTTTGGAACCAGTACATAATTACAAAAAAAAACATAGGCATTACAACCTTTAATATTCAGTCAGAACTCGGAAGTCAGTGGTGATAAAAGTTAATATCCTCATACTGCCACTCTTTTATTACTGTAGTTAAAATTAATTAAAAAAATAACAAGTTGCCTATATCCTAACTTAAATAAAACGGATAAACTAAAACAAAGCGTCGAAAACTCATCCGCATCGCTGTCGACTGGTAAAGTACCCAAGAGACTGGCGGCATTACCACGTTGTATAGCAATACTCAGCCTCTGGCCAAGGTAAAAACCAGTCCTTGGGTCACGAGAAGTGTCAACCAGACGTATTGAGGTTTCCTTATAGAGAGCATGAGCACTCGGACCCCACGGCCCGAAGGTTTCAACCCCAAGCGGCTCGAAAATATAATTACCAATAAAGTTGTTCTACTTTCGCCGCTTGAGGTTTTCCACAGCCGCAGCGGCAACGCCAGTACACCACACCGAACCAGGAAGAGGGGATGGCGCAAGAGTATCGACACACGTTGCATCCCACACTAAAGGCCTACCCATCTTCCATGGAAATAAAGACTAGTCGTCCGGTCTCTTGCCATCGTCGCGTGCCAAGCCATTGGGTTCTAATCCAGCTGGAACGCCGACAGTGACAAGAGCTCGTCGGATGATGTCGTTAATGTTCGCGTGCCGCGCTAAGCGGCCCGCACTTCGGCTGCAAGATAGGCCGTGGTGTCCGAGACTGTTGACAATTTCGCCACAGTGACAGCGATGAGGAAAACAACACGGAGTTCCTAGTCGTAGGGAAGCAACGAGGCGGAAAGTAGTGTCGTCGAACAAAGTGCCAATGTTCGACGACGGTAGTGCATGAAGCCACAGACCCGACTCCCATTTACCCACAGCCAGCAGTCGCGCACGTTCTGCAGTAGTCGTAGAAGTGTTCAGTAAATTGTCTTGTGCAACTCTGCAGAGCGGGTCCTCCTACTTACTTATTAAATACTTCTGCATTTTTTCCGTCTGACGGATACTAAAGAAAAACTACATGCCTACTGTCATCATTGTCTCAGTCTAGTTTAAAAAAAGAATATTATAAAGTATACGTTTTTTTTACTCGGACTTTATCACATTCACATAGTACTTACGTTGAAACGCTTTTCTCAAGCTAAATACTCGCTCCCTTACTTTCAAACAACATCGTCGCGGTTACATATCAAACTTGTCCTCACATTCGTATTTCACACAACAATTCATCAAATAATATGAATGATGAAGAAAATAACAACTAATCTCAATACATTATCAGCAACATAATTACATGCTACAGACTTCCGCATCGCATCTGTTTATCTCGTTATTATATTTAAGCGTAAGTAAGACGCTACAATGCTTATACATATTATGTGTCAAATATAGACTGTAGTATTCGTCATTATCCATACGGCGCCGTCCTTTTGCATACTGTGGTAAACATTCATAATGCCTAAAGCAAAATGGATAACGCCTAGGTATTATGTAAAAGTTCTTGAAATTCAACTGATTCGATTGCCTTATTCATAATGTCTAGGCGAATTGATACAACCAGAAGGCCAATTCTCGTAATTAAAAACGTTCAAAATCTAGTCGCAGTCTCATCTCAGCGACAAGCAAATGTCAAAAATTTATGAAAAATCGAGGTATTTTTGATAGATTGATACTGAGATCAGACTGTGAACGGTCTTAAAATTACGAGAATTGCCCCTCAGTTCTATTTTCTACCACGTGAGGCGATGTATAGTGACAAGTCAATCTACCTGCGACATATGCATAGATATAAGAGTCTGAATAATCTTTTCAACAAAAGGACTCAGTTATAGCATCATTCATCATCTGCCTAGCTTGCTCCCTACTAGACTACGGTTAGTTTCCTGTCTGACCAAATACATCTGAATACGAGTATTTTACACGGTCCACAACCCAGTACCTGGGTAACACGATACCCCATGCTAAGACTAGTTGTCAGACTTTAGGGCTCATGAACTTCATCATTATGAAAATTCTAAACATGATATAACAAAAAAACGCTAAGTTCATTTGTATTAAGCTTTAAGGCATTACAAAATATCTATACACAGTATTGTCTTGATCATCATAGTTAGAAAGCAATTATCTAATATAATTTGGTCGTCGAGAGGCGCCAAATTGAAGAGGGATGACAAAGCCGCTAACGCCAAGAGATTAAATCGATCGCACCATCCTTAACTACTTTAAGTGTACCTACCCATCAGTACTAGGTATATAGTAAGTTAAAGTTAAATTGATGTAACTTACACCTACTAAGAAGAATATTGCGGAGAACTTTAAGTTACTAGAATTTTGGGATTCTAATATCATTTGTTAGTTACAAACATGTGGGACGCAAGGGTTGCGGGTTTTTCGAAAGAGATACCTTAGCCCCTGGCACACAGGCAACTAAGGGAACACGGGTGGGTTTTAGTCAGTAAAAGTGTGACACGCCCTCCTGCTCCACCCAGAGCGGGAGAAGTTATTTGATGATTTCCCACCCAAAAAATAAAAATAAAGGGGTTGAAATTCATTCAAGATGAGAGGTGAGAATGGTATCTAAATGACCGTTATCAATCTTAGGATACCCATTGATTGTCAGACGAACTTGTAATTCATCAAGCAACTGAGGGAACACGGGTGGGTTTTAGTCAGTAAAAATCTGACACGACCTCCTGCTCCACCCAGAGCGGGAGAAGTTACTTGATGATTTCCCACCCTCAAAAAAAAAAATTAAGAAGTAGAGAGCTGTGATGGTCCAGTGGTAGCGGCCCCGAATTATTGTAGCTCGCGGGTCCGGGCACTTTACTTTGTGTAATTTATTTCATAACCACTGCTCTCAAAACAGTGAAGGAAAACATTGTTAGGAACGTCCTCGAACCAAAAATCAGGAGACATGTGACATCTACCAACCCGCACTGGGCTCGCGTGGTTGATTATGCCCACTCTCACTCACCGGAGGCCGATGTCCCAGCAGTGGGAACATTTTAGGCTGATGCATTATAGCTAATTTTATTCTGGGTGCATCGTTTTCACACATAATTATATAATGAATGTACTATGTTAAATATTGTATTTAAAACATTTTAAAAGAGTGACGATGGAGTTTCTTGCCCATTCTTCTCCATACTAAACTACATTTTGGAAGGGGCGACTAGAATCAATTCTATTTTAATGTAAATATTGACGTTCAAAAGTGCCTTTTAAGTGCCTGTTTGAAATAAATGCTTTGACTTGACTTGATGATTTACTATAATAGAGGAAGCTGTTATCCAGTATACGTAAGTATATTATACCTTTTCGGAAACCTACATGACTGTAGAGAGCTGAGTTACCGTATATAGTACAAGAAACCACACGATATATTTCCGCCTGTTTAAGGGAAGTAACATCTATGTAGATAAGTACATATCTACACGTAACCCGATCACGGGTATGTCAATCAAAATATCATCCGCCAGCCCTTACCCAATTTACTTCTTTTGGTGCCGGCACAGTTAGATTTTTTCTTTCTTAAATCTCGAGTAGTCTTCATTTTAGTGTCCACTTCCTACCACCACACTTCCTTCTTTCAACCAATACATCCTTTTTTTTATCTGGCTCATCTAAAGTTAATATTATAAAGAGTTATTAACCGACTTCAAAAAGAAGGAATTTGAAAAAAGTTTTTTGTATGCCTGTCTGTTACGCTTTAACGCTAAAATGGCCAAACGGACTTGGGCACGACACTATAACTAGAAGCATAGGCTAATTTTCATCCTGAAACCCAGATGCAGGCAACAGTTTCATAAATATTTAGCCACTTTTCTTCTTATCTATAAAAAATCAGCATATTAGATGTTGTGTTGACCGAATTCATTATTTGTTTGAACTGTTACGTATTATAAATACGATATGAGTAATACCATGCTTTGTTATACTACAAGATAAACATTTCATTTCATCTCATAATATGTATTTTATCAATTTGTTTATGTCACAATTTCTGTTCTAATATAATCTATTATTTATTTATTATTTTTTATGTGGCCCTGGATAGTTGACGGAAATCAAACCTTGTGCGACCTTCGCCTGCGCCGTGATGGTGACAGTGGTGGATGAACACTATGTACTTTTGACCATCGTATAATACCGTCTAGAAACTTTTTTTTACGAAACAATCAAATTTTATGGCTTTTACAATTTTGCTCGCCAAACTTTGCAGTTTGATGGCGAGAAGCGCTTGTTTTCAATGTTATTTTAAACTTATATGAAGCTAACCTTATATATAACTACTAACTAATGAATACTAAACAAATAACTAATTATAAGTTTCGAAGTGAGTTCATTTTTCGATAGTGGCTGAATCCTCGATCGTGAAATAAACTCCTTAGTTTCGATTTTAGAATACCTTTACTGAGTTTAGGGGTTTGTCTTAAAATATTTATTTTATTAAATACTTTTGGTACTAAATATCTGGAAGTAATTTCCCCATAGTAATTTGATATTTTCGGTACAACTAGTCTTTTTTACTTCTACAACACTTCTTCAATTATATGTATTTTCAACAGGTACTTTAGACGCATCACTATAATATAGTGTTCTAAACGTATCAGATACTCAACATTCCTGTCTATTGGACATACATTTGTTCAGATTCAGGGACTATCCTAGACTAGCCACATCCCTAAAGGAAGAAGTGCCAGGGAAGCTAGCGGAGTTTTTTTTGCGTTGTTTGCAATTTGCTGATAAGACTGTCAATTGTATGATGAACCAAATATGATTTGCGACACTACTTAACAAGTATGTACTTCATACATCATTATTTTAGCCGAAAGACGTCTACTACTGGACATAGGCCTCCCCTAAGCTCCGCCACTACGACCGGTTCTGTGCTTCTTGCATCCAGCGGATTCCTGCGGCCTTCACAAGGTCATTTATCCACCTTGTGGGAAGTCTTTCAACTCTACGTCATCCGGTACGCGATTGTCACTCAGGGGGGCTACTCTATAAGTCCGTCGTCGAAGCTACCGGCCCGTCCGGAAATAGTTCGATATACTCCCGATTTATTAACTTTTACAGGTGGCAAAAACACATCGAGAGTACGGACAACAGTCAAATCGTGTTGCTATACAATTTAACTTTGGGCCCCAAACTAATCTTATGTCCGTAAGTGATACGGAGTATGAAACGCCCGTAACATCAGCCGTATCTACGGATTTTGTGCTTAGCGTGTAGACCCCCAGAACCTTTCAGCTTCAAAGCATGCAGCCCCTTGAGCCCCTCGATATTTATTACCAGAATTATAATGATTAAAATCGTTCATATAATTCCATTGAATGTCTATTTCATGAAATAGTGACTTCAGAAGCGGAAGCATTAGAAGCCACGTTTCATACGTGCCCATATACACAGATTTATGTCAAATTAAATATTCGATGTTCTTTTTTTGAGCGTTCGTGGCGGGAACTCGGAAGAGAACACAAACGTACCCAATGCATGTTATATAATGCTTATTTAGGTACTATGTACTATCGGAGAAAGAGAAATAAAACTTCACTGTCATTTCCACCTCAATAGATGTAAAGGTCACGTGCGGCTATTTTTAATACGGCAGGTATAATATGTCAGGGACATCCTAGTTCGAGCCTATTCTAGATAATAAATATCGAAACGAGAACGGAATATTACATGAGGTTTTGGGAGCGAAGCCAAAGGGAGGATACTTGTGAGGATCTTAGTATGTGGTTATGTGTAAAGATTCTGCCTACCAACCCCATGGGAAAAAGACATGATTGTAGATAAGCGTGTGTATTTGATAGGCCTTAGTCGTATAAAGGTCTAAGAGATGTATAACAACTGGCAATGGGCCCGCGTGGTGGATTATGGCCCAGTCTATCTCACAGAGAGGCCTGTGTCAATTTACCGCTGCCTGCTAAGAGAAACGTGCTATGCTGACCATATTAATATTGTTTAATAACATTGTTTATGTTAGCTGTAAGTTTTCCGAATAAAATAAAGTAGGTGTTATTTATATTTGGGTTCACATTCAGGCTAAGCGTGCAGCTAAATATTAAAGTAATGAATGCCTCATCATGACAATGTCTAACCCCGGAAGCGAAATATTGTTGAACCCAGATTATCAAAAGAAAAGTTTAATTGCCATTTTGTTTATAATAAAGCCGGGTTCATCAAACTGTCGTGAACCCTTTTAATTAGCAAACAGGCTTAAATTGTTTTTGCCTGATGTTTTGACTGTTGTTTTGTCTGAGAGCAATGGTGATGAATGGTGAAATTACTAGAGAATGGGCAGCAGCGTTCTCTGTGCATTTTACCACCATTACTGCAATCGCCAACCCGCGTGCCAAGCGTGGCGAATATGGCAAGCCCCCCCCCCCCCCTCTAAATTAGGGGAGGCTTATGTACAGCAGTGGACGTCTTCCGGCTGAAATGATGATGATGATGATGAATGCTGGAACAGTGGTACTTACGAGTTGGACGTCGTGGGTTCGAACCCAAGCAAGCGCTTTACATTGTGTAGTTTATTTCATCAGCTCTTAAAGACGGTGAAGGAAAACATCGTGAGGAAACCGGCATGTCCTAGACCCAAATATTCGAAGACATGTGACATCTACCAACCGGCACTAGGCTCGCATGGTGGATTACGGCCTATTCCCTGTCACAGACAGGAGGCCTGTATTCCCAGCAGTTGGAACGATATAGACTGATTATGCATAAATTGTTTCTCATTATAACTACATCGTAGTTTAACAAAGAGATGACATCCTTTGAACATCACGCCTGCATTATTCCAAATGACAGGCAGCGGTGCTTGACACACTTTGCCAGTTATGTTCCATTCGCGTTTATGAGGTCCCACAAATCCAGACTAGGGACTGCTCTTGAGAAATTACCATTGGAAACCCAATAACACTTTGCTTAACCTGGTGACTGAGCCCGCCGTGGTCTACTCCCTAAGCACGAATTCCGTACTTTCGGCCGAACTCTTCGGGCGCTTCCTACTCCATTTTACTAACGGATACAAGAATGAATGACAACACGATTTGACAGCTAACCCAACATCTACTCATGTGACCCAACGCCTAATGTGTTTTTGCCCGTCAGATTTTTTTTATTTGACACTTGTTTTGACGAATTAACTACTTTCGAACGGGCCCGTTTCTTTGTTGACAGTTCTACAGGCAGTTGCAGAAACGAACTATAACTTTTAAAGTCATCATTAAATACTCATCTTCCATTAACTTATTGCAGAAAGCAACATTAGACTCGATTTTAATGGTTCCATAATTTTTAATAATGGAGTGTCAAAGAGGCAGTCTGTCACAGTTTTTGATCCACAAAGCAAGCACCATTAGCGCCTTCAAGTGGTTTTGTGCAACATCATAAAATTAAGCAAATCATTAGCATTAATGGTCCTTTATGTAATGTGGCATTAATTTTTGTTATAATAAAGGTTTGTTTGTTGTTCGTTGTTGTGCAACTGGGTGTTAGAGTTGACCCTCTGAACCCCATGCTCAATAGTCTACTAGCTACTAGCCCAACGAGGAGAGACAAATAAAATGCAATAAAAATAAATTCAATAAAAAGCCTTTTATTCTACCATATAAAGTTTCATTTCACATATTACATAATTATCATTTAAATTGTTGTTTATTAATAATAGTTTAATTAAAATTTATAGGTATTCGTATTATTTTAAAAATATTTTTAAGTTTTGGATTCAAATATGGAAGGATTAAAATATTAATTAGTGTGAAGATAAAAATAAAATAATTTAATAATAACAACAAAACCGATGCCGCAAAACATAGACAAATCAGAACTAAACCCAAACCCGTATAGGTATGTACCTTTAAGTGATCTTATCAGTCTTTTACCGTTAGATTTCCCTAAAGAATAAAATATTCTTTGATGAATAATCTATCAAACGTATGAGATCGCGACTTTCAAAAGCTGCTTATTAACCGACGTAATACATTTTAAAAGTTCTAGCCCATGATTGGCAACTAAGTACCTTAGGTACGTAGGAATTATTTTTACAAAAAAAAAGCCAGACCACAGAACTTTTGAAACTACATTCCTGTTTCCTTAACCTTTCCTTTTTGTAAGAAAACAAACCATCGGAGATTCAAATTAAAGCGAGCAATTTTATATTAGAGCAAAAGTCTACTGCAAACTTGCCCGCCGAGTAAAATGACACAATTCCTTTCATTTTGACCGTTCAGCCACGATCTTATGGTAAAAGTTTTCAAACGAACTTTATTGTTGAGGTTCCAAATTCAAATCACATTATGCACCAGCGGGTCATAATGGAATTCAGCAGATATAATATTATTGCCCAGCTAGAATCTACATGTCTTTATTCACTTGCTAGTTACGTTTGCGTTTGTATAACATTATAATTTGACATTAGCAAGTAGGTGGTATAGAACCGAGTTTTTCGTTTTCTATATTCTGCATACTTAATCTAAAAAAAGTACCTAGCTGCTTTCTATAATAAAATCCACGTCTAGATAATTTATCCATTAAACACGTAAAACTAAATTGTGTAATGAAAGCAAGCAGAATCAAATAACGTGTTAGATTGGATATCAGAACACGGGAACATTCGCCGATAAATCCGTTCAAACCAATTTACTTACAAATTGATTACAACCTGGGATTCATTGCAAACTAATTGGAAATTTTCTAATATTTACTAAATTCGTTTTAAATGTTTTTATTAGAAGATGTGACATTTAAAAACTAATTCGCATCATCACATGTGTGTCTACTTTTCATCAGTGGCGTGGACAGAGTTTTCAAGCAGAAAATAAAAAAGGCAAAAAACAGAATAACCGATTGCTGTACCTACACTGCAAACTGGTTAAATGAACTGACGAACCATTCCGCGACTCCTTACCGGAGCGTAGACCACACCTGTGAGGCAACTAATTGAATCATATTGTTTTATATTATTATATTGAATTTACGATTGACTTTACCTTTAGTTTGGATTATTTAATTGCAAATTCAGTGTACAACTACTTTTCACGATGACGAAAGTTTCTATGTTTGGATGTTTGTTCCTCAATCACGCAAAAACGGCTGCAGAGATTTGTATGACATTAGACACACAGATAGTTTATAACCTGGATTAACACATAGGATACTTTTATCCCGGTAGTACGTTCCCGTAGGATAATTTCTGACCTCCACGCGAGCGAAGCCAAAAGCTAGTAACGTTTTTTTTTTTCGGGTTGCAAATTGATGGGCTTGACAGACTTTTACTGACTAAAACCCACCCGTGTTCCCTCAGCTACCTGCGTGCTAGGGGCCGCGGTATCTCTTTCGAACAACCCGCACCCCTGGCAGGCATCGGCCCTTGCGGACCCCACCAGTTGGTGCTGACATCTCTTTGAGGAGTGCGTGGAACACAACGCGCCGTCGACCCGGGCCTGGTCCTTACCGGACAGTGAGCTACCCATTAATCGCCGTCCGAAAACCCGCGCCTACGGTGGCCGGGAATCAGCCTGAAGCTAGTACCGTTTATAATAAGAAATACAATACAGCTGGAATTTCTTTTTCGCATTTGTTTTGTTTGAAACTTAACCCAGGATTATGACATTGCGGGGTGCAGGCAGAAAACCTCCTCGTGTGCCTGATTGCTGCTCGTTCCTTTCGAATACGTTCGGGGGAAAGGGCAGTCGTCAGGCCGGTGCATCCTGGGTACGGCCAATAGTCTCTCCATGTCGGAGAGGGTATTGACTGTGGCGAATTTCTGCGTGGGGGGGAGCCTTACGCTCCTGGGTCGGTCGATTTAGACCACCCGACGGTCGTCCACTCCCCCCTCTGCTTACAGAGGGCGGGTTGATTGGGCGCAGGATGTTTCTCCGCAGAGAAACATGGGCGGCGCTCGTTGTGCACTTACCCTGCCAACGAGCTAGTAGCGGGGGATCTGGTTCCCCCGACTGCAACCGTCGAAATCGTAATCCGTGACGAGATCATGGTCATGTTTTATGACTCGGAACGGGACGAGGATCTTGGCTTGATCGCCTAGATCGCGAGGAAGATAACCTCTATAAAAAATTCCTCTAATACCAAGTTTTGGTGTGCGGCGAGGGTATGAATGGCTGAGGAGTAGTGTCATCTGCAACTTTATTGTTGCAGGTGGCGCATCAGTTCCGAGCGCACCCCCAGCCAGGGATCAGTGGACCCCCTGGTTGGGTTACAAATGTACACTTGCCTAGGGACAGGGGGTTACCCTAGGTGGACCTTTTATATCCCCCATACTCGTGGGAATCATATGGATACCGAAATAAAAAATAAAAAAAATGTCGAGAGGTTGCCGATCGTATTGATCGAGTCGAGATCGAGTGTGGGTGCAATGTCGGATTCCGACACTACATCCGAGAAGATGGCGAGCGTGGCGAGCGTTAGCTCGGAGCGCTCTCGGGCTGAAGGGAGTATGGCTGAGCATCCCTCCAAAGGAAGGAGGAAGCGCTCGCCACGCTCCCTTAGCGAGGAAAACCTGCCGGCCCCTAAGGTGCCAACGGGCAGGAGTAGGCGAGGTCGCGCAATTAGCAGACCTTCTGCTCGTCTACCGAAGGGCGGTGTAAGGAATCGATCCGTGCCGGTGTCCCAGCCCAATACACCTGCTCCGGTGGAGCACGCGGAGAGCTTGGAGAGCGTGAACTCCGAGGCCACGATGTCGGACCTCAGCGATGGCTTACTGCTGGGGTCCAACAAGGCGGAGGCCAATGCTGCCAAGCGGGCGCAGCGCAAGGCCAGAGCGGCTGACGAGGTCGAAGTGCTGGCCCGTCAGCTGCGGGAGCGGCGCTCAGCCCGGTTGGCTGCCGGGGGGAGCGTTTCGGCGGTGGCGCTCAGTCGCCAAGTTCTGGACGGCGTGGGCGTCGTCCTTCAGGTTGCCACTAAATCGGGCAATCTGAAGGGCACGTTCACGCGTGCCCTGAAGGAGGCGGCCGACGGAATCAGGGAGGCAGTTGAGGTCCTCCAGAGTCGGTCAAGCACGGAGGAGACGGCGAAGCTGTGGGAAGAGAACCGCCGTCTCCAAGCCGAGTTGGAGGACCTCAAACGGCAGTTTGCCGCCCAGAGCGCAGCTCCTGCGACCACTGGATCGCCGGTTCCGCCGTCACCTCCATTGTCGACCCCATCATCGGCCGCTGCACTTGCGGATGCGGAGGTCGAGAAGATCGCGCGCATCTGCATGATGCAGTGCGGCAAGATGGTGTCGGCACGCATCGAGGCCATTGAGGAGAGGCTCCTCCCAGCCGAAACCTCCCGCCCACCGCTCGCTGCGGACAAGCAGCGGTTGGCTGGATCCGCCAAACCGGGGTCAACGGTTGCGGCGGCTGAGCCGAACGGGTCCGGGAAGGGGGCCAGTAAGACAGCGAAGACCAAGTCTGCGCCCACTTCCCGGAAGGCTGCTCCCCCGGCGTCTACACATGGGCCCAATGCCCAGACTTCCGGTCCCCCGGCGACTGTTCCCGGGTCCTCCACGGAAGCCTGGACAACGGTCGTCAAGAGGGGCCGCAAGAAGAAGGCAGCGCCGCCCGCAACCGCAAAGGCACCTGCACCGGCCACAAATAAGACCCAGAGGCCGCCTAGGCAACGAGCCCCACGCTCCGCGGCTGTGGTGATTACACTGCAGCCCGGAGCCGTCGAAAGGGGCGTCTCGTATAAGGCGGTCCTATTGGAGGCGAAAGCTAAAGTCGCGTTCCCCGACCTTGGCACACCGTCCGGCTTCAGACTGAGGCCGGCGATTACGGGGGCGCGGCTGCTTGAGGTGTCGGGTGCCTCTTGCGGAGAAAAGGCGGACATACTGGCCGCCAAGTTGAGGGAGGTCCTCAACCCCGAGGACGTTCGAGTGTCCAGGCCGATGAAGACCGCTGAGCTGCGAGTCGACGGCCTGGACGACTCGACCACCTCGGCTGAGGTTGTGGCGGCCATCGCCCGAGTCGGCGGATGTCCGCCCGATGACATACGGGCGGGCGAAATCCGCACTGGCGCCTCCGGGCTCGGTGTGGTGTGGGTGCGTTGCCCGGTGGCGGCGGCCAATAAGGTCGCCGACGGTGGGCGGCTATTGGTGGGCTGGGTTGCAGCAAGAGTGAAGCTGCTGCAACCCAGGGCTTTGCGGTGCTACCGTTGCCTGGACATTGGGCATGTCCGGGCGGGTTGCACCGCCGAAATAGACCGCAGCGAGCAATGCTATCGCTGCGGTCAGCCCGGCCACAAATCGGCCCAGTGCTCCGCGACGCCAAACTGCAGCCTCTGTACAGCTGCAGGGAGGCCCGCTGGGCACAGAGCGGGTGGGAGAGCATGTAGCGCGCCCACCCAAAAAAAGAAGAGGAGAAGAGCCAAAGCTGCAGGGGGCTTGTTACCCCCCCCTCAGCCTGGGTGCCCTACGGCCGACTCCCGGCCTATTGATGGTGCGACGGAGGGAATGGACTGCGCTTAATGGCGCCTTACCATTTCCTCCAGGGCAACATCAACCACGCTGCCAGAGCTCAGGATCTATTGATCCAGAGCATGGCAGAGTGGTCGATTGACGTGGCCGTGGTCGCCGAGCCGTATTTTGTCCCCCCCAGGGGTAACTGGGTGGGAGATCTTGACGGCTCGGTGGCCATTATTGGCGGGGCTCTCGTCAACCCGTCCCGAGGTCACGGCTGGGTGGCCGCCCTCGCAGCCGGCATTGGCACTGTTGGGGCGTATTTTTCGCCCAACAAGAGCCTCGCCGACTTCGAGAACTTCCTTGTCGAGTTGGGGGCCGTCGTAGGCCGACTCCACCCTCGCCCCGTGCTGTTACTAGGGGATCTTAACGCCAAGTCTTCTGCGTGGGGATCCCCGGTGACCGATGCTAGGGGTGAGGCGCTGGAGGAGTGGGTGGTCACGACTGGCCTGGTCGTCTTAAACCGGGGCTCGGTACACACGTGCGTGCGGCAGCGGGGTGGTTCGATCGTAGACGTATCGTTCGCTAGCCCTGCTGTCGCGAGCCGTGTCCGCGACTGGCGTGTCGCCGTGGAGGTGGAGACGTTGTCGGATCACAGATATATCCGCTTCGACGTCTCCGCCCAGACCACCGGCGGCCGCAGTCCATCGGCCCCGCGAACGGACGGCCCGCGCTGGGCGCGTAAGCGCATCGACAGGGATGTTCTCGAGGAGGCCGCTGTTGTCCAGGCCTGGATCCGGGAGTCGGCGACGATCGGACCCGTCGACGTCGAAGAAGAGGCGCTGTGGTTCCGCGGGGCGATGACGCAAATCAGCGACGCGTCCATGCCCCGCGTCCACGCGCATTCAGGAAGGCGCCAGGTGTACTGGTGGTCTGCCGAGATCGCGAAACTACGTGTCGAGTGCGTGGCGGTCAGACGCCAGTACACCCGATACCGGAGGAGACGTCGTCGGGTCCCTGACGGAGAAGCCGCGCGGTATGAGGTGTACCGCGCGGCTAAGGAGGCTCTGTGGCTGGCCATCGGCGAAGCGAAGACGCGAGCCAGGGAAGAGATGTTGGAGACTCTCGACGGAGATCCGTGGGGGCGCCCCTATCGTGCGGTTCGAGGGAAACTTCGACCCGCGGCGCCTCCACTCACGGAGAGTCTCCAACCTGAGTTGCTGGAGCAGGTCGTCGCAGCCCTCTTCCCGGCAAGAGCGGAGCACACTCCGCCGCCGATGGCATTGCCCGCAGCTGCAGAGCCTACCGAGGAGAGCGCCATCAACGTCCCAGAGGTGACACAGGCAGAGATGAGGGCGGCCGTGATGCGGCTCCGGGCCAAGAACGTGGCTCCGGGGCCCGATGGTATTCACGGCATAGTGCTAGCCCTCGCTCTGAAGGAGCTAGAGCCCCAACTGAGAGGACTCTACACCGCGTGCCTTGAGCAGGGCCAGTTTCCCACGTTGTGGAAATCTGGTCGTCTGGTCCTGCTCAAGAAGGTGGGGCGCCCCGCGGACTCACCGTCCGCGTACAGGCCCATAGTGCTGCTTGACGAGGTGGGTAAAATGTTTGAGCGGATAATCGCTGCCCGCCTCGTCGGCCACTTAAGCAGGGAGGGGCCTGACCTAGCCGAAAGCCAGTTCGGCTTTCGGCACGGGCGCTCCACCATCCACGCGATATCGCGGGTGAGAGTCCTGGCGGAGGAAGCGGTGTCCCGGGGCGGGGTGATGTTGGCCGTATCGTTGGACATCTCCAACGCCTTCAACACCCTGCCCTGGAGCTGCATTCGGGAGGCACTGCGTTATCATCGGGTGCCCCCGTACCTCCGCCGCATCGTTGGGGCTTATCTGGCGGATAGGTGTGTCACCTACATGGGACGTGATGGCGGAAGCCAGCGCCGCATGTCGTGCGGTGTTCCACAGGGTTCGGTCGTGGGACCGCTCCTGTGGAACATCGGGTACGACTGGGTGCTGAGGGGCGAGCTCCAGCCGGGCGTGGACTTGACGTGTTATGCGGATGACACGCTGGTCACGGCCCGGGGGAGCTCGTACAGGGAGGCAGCGTTGCTAGCGACGGCTGCGGTGTCACAGGTCGTGACCCGCATACGGCGCCTAGGCCTGAAGGTGGCCCTCAACAAGTCGGAGGCCATGGTCTTTCATGGCCCCCGGCGGGCGCCGCCGCTGGGATCACACATCGTGGTCGGGGGGTCTCGAATCGCTGTCGAGTTTACCATGAAATATCTTGGATTGGTGCTCGACAGCCGGTGGGATTTCGGCCCCCACTTCCAGCGGCTCGCGCCCAAGTTGTTGGGCGCGGCTGGGGCGCTGTCAACGCTGCTTCCCAATCTGGGGGGCCCGAGCGCCGCCTGTAGGCGGCTCTACGTGGGGATCGTGCGATCGATGGCCCTGTATGGGGCCCCGATCTGGGCGGCTGACCTGACGGCCGGCAGCATCGCTGTCCTGCGAAGGCCACAGCGAGCGATGGCCGTCAGAGTCATTAGGGGATATCGCACGATCTCCTACGAGGCGGCTTGCGTACTGGCCGGATCCCCGCCGTGGGACCTCGAGGCGAAGGTACTCGCGTCATTGTATCAGTGGCGCGAGGACTCGAGGGCGCGGGGCGAGTGGCTGACGCCGCGACATTTGGAGTTGCGTCGGTCACAGCTTCGCGCAGCCCTGGTGGCGGAATGGCGGGACAGGCTTTCACGCCCTACCGCCGGCCCCGCCACCATCGGGGCGGTCCGGCCGGTACTCGAGCGCTGGCTCGGGAGGAGGCACGGCTCCCTGTCGTTTCGGGTGACACAGGTGCTCTCGGGGCATGGTTGCTTCGGGAAGTACCTGTGTCGCATAAACAGGGAGCCGGACGCTCGGTGTCACCACTGCGTCGACTGTCGGGAGGATACGGCGTGGCACACGCTTGCAGAGTGTGCTGCTTGGGAGGAGCCGCGCCGTGCCCTCATCTCAGGAGTAGGCAGTGACCTGTCGCTGCCGGCCGTTGTCGACTCGATGGTCGGCAGCGAGGAGTCCTGGGACGCGGTGGTATCCTTCTGCGAAATCGTACTTTCGCAGAAGGAGGCTGCGGAGAGGGAGCGGGAGATTTCTTCCGCTAACCCGATCCGCAGCAGACGCACCGGGCGTCGGCGGAGGGCGGACAACGCCCTCTTCCGGCCCCCCTAAATGGGTCCAGGGGCGACGGATCTGGGGAAATCCGTCGCCCCCTACTTCTTAGGACCCGAGATGGCGGCGCGTAGTGTTCCACGCGCGCCTCTATTTGATGTAAGGGGGGAGTTTAACACCTCACTCCCCCCCTAACGCGAGGTGGCCCGCACAGGCGGGCCGGCACTAGCCGGGGATCGCGGAAGTCATTTTTGTTCCCGTGATCTCCGGTGCAAGTGTGAGGCGGAACACCGGGGTGGTTTTAGTCAGTAAGAGTCTGACAGACCCCTCCGCCCTCCCCAGGGCGGAGGACATCCATGAGGATTTCCCCCCGTAAACAAAAAAAAAAAAAAAAAAAAGGATTATGACATTGTAAAAAAAAAACTTTAGGTACAACTTACAAAACAATTCGAAAAGATTCTATTTTTTGGTTATACTTGCTGAACGTAGAATGGAGCGAAATTAATAAAGCTTATCCTTTGGTTATTGTTTATAGCCAGGGCTTAGGATTTTTTAGACTTACGCTACTCAATCGTTCGTCTACATTATGCGGTGTTTCATAAACGAGTTATTCAAATATTTCTGTAACTTTCAGAACAAGGCTCACTTGCTCTTTCTGCACCTAAATAGGTATACAAGATCTCAGGTTCCTTGGAAGTGTAAGGTGTAAGTAGGTAAACAGTTTTTGAGAACACAGGAATTCTAGTGTCCTTAAATGATTCGTAACTATCACATTTGTGGAATCCTTACTCGGAACTTTTGGCAAAACCGTATTTATGTATGATGGTTATATTTAACAACAAAGAGTCGCGGTAAAAACGGTGACATCTTATATCTAAACAGTAACGAAGAAGTTTGTACGTTTGTCTTGGGTTGATGGATCAGGTTAAGCTACACTTGCCGAGGTTAGACAGTGGATGGGTGATCATCTTTACATACCAAGACCCCACCACGCTTCGTAAAGTAAGTTAAGCCGTTGATTACGGCTGTCATTTGTGGATTTTCGACAGTCGTTACAGGACGTCAGAAGCCCGAAATCTGACTATCAGTCTCACCCTAGGGGTATCATATTACCCAGTTACAGGGTTGTGGAGGTCAGATGGGCAGTCGCTCCATGTAAAATACTGGTATACAACTGCGTCCGGTTAGACTGGAAGCCGAACCAACATAGTTGGCAAAAGGCTAGTCATGATGTCTGTATGCACGTATGTTCCGGAATAACACAAAAACTGCTGAACGGATGTGGATAAAATATGGCAAACAGATAGTTTATAACCTGGATTAACACAAAGGGTACATTCATGCGGGCGAAGCCGCGGGCAAAAGCTTGTTTCCAATAAAGTATCGCTTTCTGCTAAAGAGATATTTGTGGAATTTGATTCGTTCCGCCAATACCCGTGGCGTACTATAGGTAGGGTTGTAGGTACGAATTCGCGGCGTATTGCGTATAAAATGGTTATCTTGCGACGCCAGTCGGTACGCCACGACGATCGGCTTAAGAAAAGAATTGATTTTTTTTACTAGATAAAAGAAGAAAATCAAATTAATGTTATTACTTTATTTCATCAAATTCAAAACGTGCCAGTTGCCTGATACCATAAAACGTATAGCTTAAGTTTTCGATTCGCCCGCGTATAAATTAACTTCGTGCGATACACAAAATAATATTATTAGGTTAAAAATTCGTTTCTGTACAGCTGTCATCTGAAACGTCACTCCAATGCCTATATAAAAGCGGTTGTCAACCGACCCGCGCCCCTTTTTTGCCTGTCAGCGCTGGCGCGGTAAGGTCGTTGGATTTTGTCTCGAATCACAGCTAAGTCTTTGTTCGGTGGTCATTTCCTTTCTATGTGCGAATATTGCCTTTGTTTATTGTGTTTTATTGTTTCCTATTAAATATTGCGTGGTTGTTTATGTTAATTATTTAGTTTGTTATTTAAATATAACTTAGGCTGATCTGACGGTTGTTTTTTTTTATTAAAATACCACTCCTGGTCCCTAAGAATATTTATTTAAAAATGTCGATTCGCCCGTTTCAGGCGATAAAACTCGTGTGAATCGACTAATAAACCCGACGATCGTCTTGAACGTTATTTCAATCAAATGTTTAATAGACAATGGTAGACGATGGTTATTACATGTAGATAGTGGGAAACCCGAAAGTTTGACAAGCAGTCTTACCTTTTACCAAAGATTATCGTATTTTATTTTATTCATTTTAGGAAAGCTTACAGCTAATACATTTCTATATCTAGTACTTACAATGTGTAGCTGCACCTACGTCATGTTATATGCATCCATTCATCATGCGCGCGCGCCGGTGGCTGGTGTAATACTGTCGACCCAGGTTTTTTTTTTTTTTTTTTTTTTTTGTAGGGCATCTCGCAGTTGGCCTTGAGAGGCCGTGACTGCTCAACCGGGCTTTCCTGGGGCTGCCATTAAGAAGTTAATCTTAACGCCTCCAGCCAGGGCTTACAAACTAAAATTTACAAACTAAGCGACTGCACGCTGAGGGCACCCCCTGTGGGGTACGAACCTCGGCTCAGGGCGTCACTGATAGGGGGACAGCTATCTCTATTGGGGACAGGCTGGATCGAAAAATTGGCATTATTATTATTAGGTGGGGAATTTAAAGCTACTGGCTCAGCTGCGGCGCGGGCTGGCGCTTCCACGAGCAAGGGTCGGTCGGGGGTCTCGACGTTAGGCGCCGATACTACTAGGGGTCTTCGCGGGGCGCGAGGACCTCGGCGGCGAGGTCGGAAGGACGATTTTGTGCGGTGTGTGCGAACTGTACTGGTGGCCCTATTGCTTTCCTGGAGGAGAGTAATGTGGTCGTCTGGGTCGGTGAGGACATGTCTCGGCCGTCGGACAGAGCTAATCCTACTGGGGACATAAGTGGCGGCCTTCACAATCAAGGGATTGCGGTGAATTTCGGCTTTATCGAAGAAACGCTTCGCGGTGCGTTTCATGAATTGACTGACAGTGGGGATTTTCAGATCGAGATGGAGGATCTCGTTCCGAACGAACCAAGGGGCGCCTGTGGCTTGCCGGAGGAATCGGTTCTGTAGGGTCTGCATCCTATGGATGAATCGGGGGTTCGCGTGCGCAAAGATTGCACACGCATACGTCATGATGGGCCTTATACACGCCGTGTAAATCCGCAACTTGCACTTTAGTGACAACTTGCTACGTGCATTTAGAACAGAATGTAACCTGCCGAGAGCGAAGGCGGCGCGTGAGCGCGCCTTCTTTATGTGCTCTGCGAAGGAGAGATGCTGATCCATGGTCACACCAAGGTATTTGGCTTGCTTCTCCCAAGGGATAGGCTTGCCGAACAAAGAGATGGGACGGGGGGGCTCAGGTCTAATGCGTCGCGGTCTCGTAAAGAGGACTGCTTGGCTTTTATCCGGATTTATGTCGATCCGCCACTTTCGAAACCACGCGCCAAGGACGTTGACGGTGGTTTGGAGAGTGGCGGCTATCGCGTCCTGACTTTTCCCAGTGTAGTAGATGGCTGTGTCGTCTGCGAACAGTGCCAACTGTGCCTTTCTACTTTTGGGGATATCGCTCGTGAATAGAGTGAATATGAGCGGGGACAACACCGCGCCCTGAGGGACGCCGGCGCGAATGGGATGGGGAGACGAGATCGCCCCTTCGATGCGATAGCGAAAGGTGCGGTTCGACAGAAAGTCTCGTAGGATGAGCACGAGACGGTCTGGCACGCCGAGACGGTACAGCTTGTAAATCAAGCCGTTGTGCCAGACCTTGTCGAAGGCTTTCGCTATGTCGAAAAATACTGCACCGGTTATCGTACCGCGCTGGAAGCCAGCGCTTATATGTTCTACGATACGGTGGACCTGTTGCACACAACAATGTTGGTTACGGAAACCGAACTGTTCGTTGGGTATGAGGCCTTTTGTCTCGGCGTAATTTCTGAGTCGCTTATAAATAAGTCTCTCATAGATCTTGCCGAGACTACTCAGTAAACTGATGGGGCGGTAGCTCGTGGGCTCGGATTTGGGCTTGCCCGGCTTCGGGATACCGATAACCGTGGCCTGCTTCCATGCATCGGGGAATATATTATTACTCAAGGCACCATTGAAGATGGTGGTCAAGAGCATGATCAGGTGGGCGGGCAGCATCTGGAGCACCTTATTGGTGATTCCGTCAGCGCCGGGGGCCTTGCGGGGTTTCAGACCTTTGATGACCTCGTGTACTTCGTCCGGGGTGACGAGAGGTAATGGGTCATCAGGGTCTTCGACGGGCGGGAGGGAGGTTCTACGTTCGACTTCAGCGTCCACCTCAGCGAGATGTGCTTGGTCTACTGGTTGAGAACTGGGAGTGCATTGAGCCTCTAGACTGGCGGCTAGACATTCGGCCTTGTCAATGTCGTCGAAGGCAACGGTGCCATCGGGACGGGTCAGGGGGGGCATGGAAGCTACTTCTTTGGATTTGAGTTTCCTCTGAAGTTGCCAGAAAGCTAGGTGGGTCGGCTCTAGGTCGCTCAGCATCTTGTCCCAGCCCGCGTCCCGCAGCTCCGACATGCGTGTCTTTACAGCTCGCTGTAAATAGCGCATGTGGGCTTTGTTGGCGGCGCAGGGAAAGTTGCTGTAGGCACGAACAGACGCGTTCTTCTCATTCAGCAGTTCGCGTACATCGTCCGGCAGCTTCCAGCGGGGGTCTTCCCCCACCGGAACCCGCCTCGAACTTTCGTCCAGGACAGATTGTACGTGACCCGTGAATGAGTCGATCGCGGCCGTTGTGTCGGCGAGTGAGTCGAAACGATCGGGTATAGAGTCCAAGTGGGCGGACGTGTTGGCTTTCAGCGAATCGCTTACTTGCCTCCAGTCCGTTACCAGTTTGGTGAGGGGCGGTAGGTCAGGATCTGGGAGACCCGTCCGGGGGGCCAGATGCATGACTACGGGGCGATGATCAGAACTGAGCTCGTTTATTGCTTCTATGGAATTCAACCGGAGGTTGATTCGCTGCAGAATGGCAATGTCGAGTACATCAGGGGTGTGATTAACATCGTGGGGATAGTGGGTAGGCGTCATCGGGGCGATGACGTCAAAGTTCAGGCGCGAGCAGAGGTTGAACAATTGTCGCCCTCTGGTCGAAACCCGAGAACTGTTCCACGCGGGGTGTTTCGCGTTGAGATCGCCCGCTATGATAACGGACTCACTCATTCCTAGTAGGAGCGCGATATCGTTTGCGATTAGATTGAAGTCCTCCGAGTGGGACTGGGGAGGGAGATAAGCTGAGACTAGGGTGATAGGCTGATGGCCAGTCATGCCTAGTCTGCAGACTGAGACTTCTAATCGGGCCAGGGTTGGCGGATCCATAGGGATGCAGTATAGGGACTTTTGGTAGTAGATGAGAGTTCCGCCCCGATGGCAACGTGACCTGTCGTTGCGCACTACGCGGTAGTTTGCAATTTTCGGGTCACGGTTGCAGGGTTTAAGGAACGTCTCCTGTACTAATAGTATGTCTAAGTGATGGTCGCGGAGGAAAGTGGCGATCTCATCACGTTGGCCAGTTATGCCATTGGCGTTATAAGTACCTAATTTTAGGGATCGGATCTTTAGACGAGAAACAACCGTGTTAGACATTATGGTGCCTAGGTTGGTTGGATCTAATCATGACTAACGCTTGCGTAATATCTGGGTACGCTTCGTATATGGCATATACCTGGAGGAGGTTGCCGGCCTTGGTGGCTGCGTCGACTTCCTGCGCCATCCGTTGGGCACGGGGGGTGCAGAAAGTCAGGAACGCGCTGTCGAGTATACTATACGCGACGGACGGGGTCATGGCCACGGGGCCGTTACCGGTTGCGGGGGGAGCGGCTTGACGCGCCGCGGGGCGCGCAGCGGGGTTCGCGGCGGCGGCGACGGGGGCGGCGGTCGCGAGAGAGTACGGGGACGGGGTAGTCAGCGCGGGAGCGCCGGTACGCGGGTCCATAAGCGGAGGGATAGGCGCGGGGGTGGGCCTGGATGAACCCATCGCAGGGAATGCCTGCTGATGGTTCAGACGGTTCCAGGGGCTAGGTCTCTGGGGACAGAGACGGTCAGGGAGGGCCGCGGAGGGAGCTTCCCTTTGCTGACGGGCGTCTGCACGCTTCGCCAGCCTGGGAGAGGAGGACTTGGGTGCTTTAGAGCAGCCCCTATAGTTCGCGGGATGACCGGATTCACCGCAAAGCACGCAGCTCGGGGGCTCCGTGCAGAGGGTGCGGTCTTTGGGACGCGGGCAATCTGCCGTACTGTGCACTCCGAGGCACTTTACGCAACGGGGGGTCGCGTAGCAGTGCGACTGCGAGTGTCCGTACAGTTGACACCTATGGCATTGGCCGACGATCCCCGACTTGCGGGGCTTTTCGATCCGGATACCGGATAGATGGCAGACTGTACGGACGTTAAAGATCGGGTTATGGCCTTCTGAAGGAGGGCAGACAACGAGTACCATGTCGAATGGTACTCCGCGGCGGGCACGGTGCATGCGGTGCACTTCGAGTACGGGGACGTTCTGGGATTCAAGGTCGGCCTTGATCTCCTCAGTCGCGATCTCCATCGGAACCTTCTTGATGACAACTCTTGTTTGTCGGTCTTCAGGAAGGGAGTAGGTGTGGAACGACACACCTCTGTACCGGAGAAGTTTAGTGAGCGCCCGATAATCGTTCGCGGTCGGGACGGACACTTTAATACCCTGCTGGGTAGCTTTGGCGCTGGTGTAACCGATTCGTTGTTCGGCACACCATTTGGACACATCAGTCCACTTGCCCTTTTCCTGAATGAACAGGGGTGGGGGCGCGGCCACCTTCTTACCCGCTGCGGTGCGGGGCGCGACGACTGGGGCGGTACTCTGCTGTGAGGCAGGCGCGGTCGCGGTGGGGATGGCGGCTGGAAGAGCCTTTTGGGTCGGAGTGGGGGTGGGGACCGCGGCGGAGGTCGACGGGGTCAGGTTCGGGGGGCGCGGCGCGGAATCGTCCTCAAGGGCGATCATTTTAGCGGCTTGACCGGAATTGCATTTTCCCTTCTTCCGTTTTCCTTTCCTACCTCCGGCGGGAACGACCTCGAAGCCTTCCTCGGAGGAGGGATTGGTCACGGGAACGGGAACGGGAGCGGGAGCGATCGCGACGGGTATGGGTTCGGGCACGGGCACGGCCTCGGGCTCGAGTTCGGGCTCTGAGGGAGCATCCTCGGCGTCCATCGAGCTGCAGTCAGACTCGGCGTCGGAAAACGCGGGGGAGGTCGTGGGCTCAGATCGCATTTCATCGAAATGCTTGGCCAAAGCGGGCGGAAGCGTCGAATTAAGAGTCCGTTCGACTCTGGCGCGGAATTCGTGGCTCTTTCCGTACGTAGCCAATGTCGCCCAGAAGGCGTCATCGGGTTCGTCCATTTCGAGCAGCGGGAGGTAGGGAACCTACTTTACGCTCATATGGAGCGAGCCTATCAAAATAACTCCTAACAATCCTAACGTCTAAGTCCCCGGGTGGGATGCCCGGGGATGTGTGGCACTCCCTGCCGGGTGCAGGCAGGGAGGTGAGTACCTAAGGTGAGCCCTAAGCTTGTAAACCTGTTGCCAATCTTAATGTGCAACAGGGCCCTGTGAGTCTAGCGCGAGGGGTGTAGACACACCCCAAAGACACTAGGTGAGTAGCTGTGGAAGCAAGACTGTCACCAGTACCGACTAGGAGATCCCCCAAGGCCGGTGGTCTGGGACCCGTCCAATTCACTGCCTAGCCCTGAAGGGGTTTCGGCGGGTGTGTTGGGTCAACACCCTCTCGGATTCGTTGGCACCGTGAGGTTTCAACCGAGAACCACGAAACTGTGGATTTTACCCAGAAGGGGCCAAGTGAATTTACTTGACGACTCTAATTAGAGAAACAGTATTGCCTTGAAAAAGACAGTTTTTAATATCAATTAACGACTGTATTGTTTTTCAAATACAATGGCTAATTAATGCAGCCGGGGCGGCTGCGATGCGTCACTGCGGGGCGCAGTGAGACGGGCGAGCGGCGGGAGGGTGAGTCACGCAGCAGGTGGGAGCACAATTAACACGTCCGCTCGGGGTGAGCGTCACGGGCTAATTGTCGACCCAGGCCCGGCGCAAGCTTTTATATGTGAGCCATAATGCGAACATTTTCGTCTTACCGACATATGATTTGTTTATTTTATTATAATATGCATGTAGGTAGCCTTAAATAATATTGTAAATATTTTTGTATATAATAGGTGTAGTTTGGCAATATATTCATTCTAATCTCAACCGTCTTTCACTTCACACACTACCAGGGACTCCTACCTCAACAGTGGTGACCCCGACGTGATTACAAAGCTACAATGACATCCAACGTAGATTTGAAGAAAGACGAGCAAGAAGTGTCCGGTGTGTCAGCTACTCTTCGCATTCCACCGATCTGGCGCGACAGACTGCGGTTATGGTTCGCGCAGTTCGAAGCCATCGTTTCTCCACACAAGAAGGGAGACAAAGCAATGTACGAGCTCGTCATTGGCCAGCTGGAACGCCAGGATATCGACGAAATAGCCGACATAATCCTCCGACCACCAGAAACCGACAAATACGAAACGTTGAAGAAACGATTACTGCAGGTCTACGAAGAATCCGAACAAAGACAAGTCCAGCGATTGTTGTCTGAAATGGAACTAGGTGATATGAAGCCGTCACAATTATTGCGGCGCATGAAAAACCTCGCTGGTGACAACATATCTGACTCGGCGCTACGTATCATGTGGACGAACCACCTACCACAGTCAGTCCGCGCTGTCCTCGCAGTCAGCGACAACATCGCGAAGAAGTCAGACATCGACGATCTCGCGCAAATGGCTGATAAGATCCTGGAACATTCACATCCACAAACTATCGCTGCTGTCTCCACCTGTACAAGCCAAGCGACAACTCACGAGATGACCATTACAGAGAAACTTACTGAGAAGATTGAATTACTAACTCGTGAGATCGCCGAACTGAAAACGAATCAATCATCGTATCGGCACAGACGACCATTTCGAAGATATCGTTCCAGGTCACGAACACCATCTAGATCCCGCCCCAACCGCAGTGATTCATCGTTTCGAAATGATAGGACCTGTTACTATCATCGAAAGTTCGGAAAACAAGCTCAACGGTGCACACGTCCTTGCAATTTTGAAGACCCAAAGATGACCTCGGAAAACTAAAACCTGCGTTGGCTGAGGCGGCAACCGGCGCGAGAACACTTTCACACCGCCTATTTATCACCGACAGGAACTCACGCCTGTCGTTCCTGATTGACACCGGCGCCAACATCTCTGTCATTCCGAAGAAAGCCGGTATGAAGGCTACACCTACAAGTTTTTGCCTATATGCGGCCAACAATACTTCTATTTCCACATACGGTGAGAAGACACTCGAATTGGACCTCAAACTACGAAGACCATATCGCTGGAAGTTTGTTATCGCAGCAGTCAGCAAACCAATCATCGGCGCTGATTTTCTGAGGCACCATCGCTTATTAGTCGACATCGCTGGCGAACGACTCATCGATAAAGTCACGAACTTATTCGTAAGGGCACCAATGTCATACTCCAACGAGCCAACGGTACGAAGCATAGACATGGAACATCCGTACCACCAGCTTTTAGCAGAATTCCCCAACATCGCTCGACCATCATCAATGAAAGAAACACCAAAGCATCGGGTCGAACATCACATCGAAACCACCGGTCCGCCATTGTATTGCAAGACTCGACCATTAGCACCGCACCTCTATCCGGCTGTGAAGAAAGAATTCGAAACCATGATGCAACAGGGTCTGTGCCGACCAAGCAAGAGCCCGTGGTCAAGCCCACTACATGTAGTTCCCAAGAAAAATGGTGACATACGTGTATGTGGAGACTATAGAAGATTGAACGCGGTTACGAAACCCGACCGCTACCCAGTTCCACGTCTTAAAGATTTTACATATCTTCTCCACGGCAAAAAGATCTTCACCACATTAGACCTCTGCCGTGCATATCAACAACTGCCCGTGTATGGACCCGATATTGAGAAGACAGCAATAACAACACCGTTCGGGTTATATGAATTTCCTCGCATGTGTCCCGGACTTATGAACGCTGGACAAACATTTCAGCGGTTCATCCATCAAGTGCTCAGCGGATGCGACAACACTTTTCAATTTATCGATGACGTCATCGTTGCTTCTGAAAACAAGGACAAACATTATGATGATCTACGTGCTGTCCTACAAAGATTAGACGATTACGGGATTACCATAAACCCGTCGAAGTGCGTCTTTGGCAAGCAAACTGTCAAGTTCCTCGGCTATGATGTATCAGAAGAAGGAATCAAACCACCACTAGAAAAAGTCAAAGCTATTACCGACTACCCCAAGCCTGAAAACATTCAAGAACTACGACGTTTCCTTGGGATATTGAACTTTTATCGTGACAGTTTACCCAACGCTGCAGGTATTCAAGCACCACTGAATGCATTCCTGCACAACTCAAAAAAACGAGACAAAACCAAGATCAACTGGACAAAACAAGCTGAAGAAGCCTTTGAAGCGTGCAAAGTGAGCATACAGAACGCCACTATGCTTGCTCATCCATCACCGTCTACGAAAAACGCATTATCTCTAATGTGCGACGCATCGAACACCTGCGCTGGCGCTGTTATACAACAACGGGTCAACAACAATTGGATTCCTCTCGGCTACTTCTCAAAGAAGTTTTCTGATACGCAGCAGCGATACAGCACATTCGATAGAGAGTTGTTGGCAATCTATATGGCTGTGAAATATTTCCGCAACATATTCGAAGGACGTGAACTCATAATCTACACCGATCATAAACCGCTCACATACGCCATTCACAAACCACCGTCAGCTAGCGACACGCAGCGGCGAACACGGCAACTACTGTTTATCAGCGAGTTCACAACAGATATTCGGCATATTAGCGGAACAGATAACGTAGTAGCGGATGCCCTTTCGCGAGTTGAGACAATCGACGTACCAACTCCAATCGACTACGTACAGCTAGCTACAGCGCAAGAGCGAGACGACACGATACCAACACTTATCAAACAAACCAACATTCAACTAAAGAAAATCACGGTTCCCGGAACAATCAAGCCAATATACTGCGAAACATCGACAGGAAGCTTACGACCGTATTTGCCAAATAACTATCGTTGCATCGCTTTCAAGGCCGTGCACAACTCTAGTCATCCCGGCATAAGAACGACGCGGAAAATGATTCAAGATCGGTATTTCTGGCCATCAATGAACGTCGACATTGGCAACTGGGCAAGACAATGTACAGCGTGTCAACAATCAAAAGTACAACGTCACACGCGCAGCGACATCGAAACGTTCCCGATCTGCGAAAGATTCCAACATATACATATAGACATCGTTGGTCCGCTACCTACGTCAGCACACGGACACCGGTACCTGCTAACAATCATCGACCGCGCCACACGCTGGCCCGAAGCTATCCCAATGCAAGACATGACGTCAGAAACTATAGCAAATAACGTCTATGAAACATGGATATGCCGTTTCGGTTGTCCAACCACAATCACGACAGATCAAGGACGACAGTTTGAGAGTCAGCTGTTTCACGAACTCGCAAAACTATTGGGCGCTGAGAAAACCCGTACTACTGCCTACCACCCGCAGAGTAATGGAATCGTCGAACGTTGGCATCGATCACTAAAAGCGGCACTCATGGCAAGACTCGCGGACAACAACAAGTGGCTGAATGAACTACCTACAGTGCTCATGGGACTTCGTGCTGTAGCCCGGACCGATACCCATACAAGCCCGGCTCAACTAACATACGGACAAGCACTACGTCTACCCGGCGACTTCATATCGCCATCTACGAGCAACACAAGAATGAGTCACGACTGTGCGGAACAATTACATCGAATTATCACTCAACTTACGCCATCGTATGTGCCGCATAGCAACAAGCGCAGTATGTTCGTGCATAAAGATCTGCAAACATGCAACTCAGTGTTTCTACGAATAGACACCATCCGCAAGTCACTGCAACGACCGTACGAAGGGCCTTACCTTGTCTTGGAAAGAAACGACAAGTACTTCAAGATACAGATGCCCGGCAGAACTGCAAACGTCTCCATTGACCGCCTTAAACCTGCGTACACAATCAACACAGACAGCGAACATCGCACCGCGAACATAACTTCAAGCTCAACATCATCTTCGACTACAGACCCTAAGACATCAGTGAATGATGAGCGGAGAACCAGATCCGGAAGGCTCGTGAAGATGCCCGTACGCTTCGCTTGAGGGGGAGTCCTGTAGCTGCACCTACGTCATGTTATATGCATCCATTCATCATGCGCGCGCGCCGGTGGCTGGTGTAATACTGTCGACCCAGGCCCGGCGCAAGCTTTTATATGTGAGCCATAATGCGAACATTTTCGTCTTACCGACATATGATTTGTTTATTTTATTATAATATGCATGTAGGTAGCCTTAAATAATATTGTAAATATTTTTGTATATAATAGGTGTAGTTTGGCAATATATTCATTCTAATCTCAACCGTCTTTCACTTCACACACTACCAGGGACTCCTACCTCAACACAATGTGTAAACGTTGGCCAGTTACAAGGTGTTGCTAACGATACTATAACCCGCAGTTACTGGGTTGTGGAAATCAGATAGGCAGTCGCTCCAGTTAAAATACAGGTATTCAGCTGCATCCGGTTAGACAGGTAGCTGCCCCAACATAGTTGGGAAAAGGCTGGGCAGATAATGGTGTTCTAAAATGGTACAATGTGGTTAACAGTTACAACGCCTTACACCAGAACGATGTCGACTCGTTGGTTCACGGTGCAACGACAATGAAATGACAATCAACGATAAATACACCCGGAAAAAGAATTTTACGGCAAGCGTTTACCGTGTAGGCCCTACAATCGTCCGGAAGGTGGATCAGATGAGGGATTTAGGGGTTGTTTTCTACAACGCATTTACATTCGTACCTCATGTCGAAAACGTCATTAAAGAGGCGTCTAAAATGCTGGGATTCGTGATTAGGAATGTTGCTGGTTTCAGGCGCAGTAGTACCAAGATCTTATTGTACAATTGTATTGTTCGTAGTATCTTGGAATACTGCAGTACAATCTGAAGACCTCAGTATACCACGCACAACTTTAGACTGGAGCGAATATAAAAAAGATTTCTTTGGCATCTGGCTTACGCCTGCGGAAATGACAAAAGGAAAAGGTGGTTTCATTGGAGAAACGTAGACGAATTGCTGATACCTACCATCTTCCTATATAAAATACGCCGGTGCAAAATGTACTGTCCGCAATTGTTAAGCCAGTTCCAGTTTAGGGCCTCTGCTAGACTCCCTCGTGTTCCTATCACTCCCTTGCACCCGCCACTCCGTGGAACAGTTCTCGGCGCAAGCGCTGTCGTCCCTCGACTCTGCAAACTGTTAAACTGCTACAGCGATCTTGTAGACGTGCACTTCGACTCATTTGCCAAATTCTACAGAATAGTGTTTAATAATACTTAATTTTGTTATCCATATGTGTGTTTATTTTTAAAATCATCGGTGTCTCAATGTTTTATGTCTCAGACCAATTTTTATTTCATTCGTATTTTGATGTTATTATTAAACTTATTATGTAACTTTAGTTTTAACTTGTTCTTTTGTTATACTTAGTTAGTTCTTAATTTTGTAGTACACAGTACACTAGCTTTTGCTAGCAGCTTCGCCCGCGCGGAACTTTCATCCCTTATTTAACTCTCTTAGGAGTTGAATTTCGAAAAATCCTGCCTTATTCCTTGTCTACATTATAAAGGGAACTTCTGTGCAATTTTTCAGATTTCTAAGTCCAGGCTGGGCGTTGATGAGTCAGTCAGTCAGTCAGGACTATTCTTTTTATTTATATAGATAGATAGGTGTAGTGCTTGTACACAATCATTACGTATATGGGGCATACGGTGCTAACTTATAAGAAATTGTTGACCTTAGATTTAAGTAAAATATTATCTTAAAATTGTAACGATGTAAACAATTGTTGGTTAGCCATTTAAGAGAAAAAAAAACACAATTATCATTATTATTTATAAAACCTACTTTGGTACCACTGTTTCCATGGACTGAGGAGATGAAGGGCAAAATTACCAATTTCTATTTGAGAAAAAGCTTTGCCAACGAGCCTTAGATACAAGGGAGATGGCAATCTTTAGTAAATAAGTGTAGTTCGTAATTGCTTGCCCGGATTATCTATACACAAGGAGCTACGGGGTAATAGCGAAACACACTAACAGTCGGAATCACTTTCATTTTAACAGTTCAATAGCATTAATATTGCGTTACTTATGTTGTTGAGCAAACAAATTTTTCGAACATGTGAAACAATGGATTAGCAATATTGTTCGACTTGATTCAGATTGTGATTGATAATGTGTTGCGCAATTCGGGTGTTAGTTAGAGACAGAACTTTGCTTTTTAAATATTAGTTAGTTCGGTTCGGCGGTAAACCTAAGAAATACAATTCTTTTTGTGTGAATCCCAAAGGGTATTATTACGCACAACCAGGAAGTTTTAGGGTTTTATTGACTTTCGTATTATATTCAGACTAGAAAGAAAATTAAACGAAAAGCCCTGTTTTTGAGGCTTCTTTAACCCGCGCCGAAAGTTTTTTTTAATATTGACTTATCAAAAACATCATAAGTTCAGGATTTTTGTTAGGGATTTTGTGTAATTTAGACATGCATAATTATATGTTTCACAAGTTGTAGTCTGTTTTTTCTATAATCAACTGTGAGGTGTGTGGTGTTGTGGTGTGTCTGTTTGTGCTCGGTATGGTCGGGTACAACCAACATTGGGTACGACGGGAATTCACGCTTGTCGCGTTTCTGGTGAGGTGGGATTGAGCATAACCCAGGAAAGAGATACCGCAGCCCCTGGCACACAGGCAACTGAGGGAACACGGGTGGGTTTTAGTCAGTAAAAGTCTGACACGCCCTCCTGCTCCACCCAGAGCGGGAGAAGTTAATTGATGATATCCAACCCAAAAAAAAGGAAAAACTCAGGAGTAATGCAGCACATGAATTTATGTGTGCCAGACCGCTACGTGTGGAGGCGTGGAAAATAGCTGTTCCATACATTTTGACCGCGTAGGTACCTATTGCACTTTTCTATGAAACAGCAGATTTTTTTTTTTGTCAAACCGACGATTTTTTTTTTCGCTGGGGGTCTAGAATGATATGCTGAATTCATGGTTACAATTGGCGCACTGGATAAAAACTTTTCCTGTATATATATAATCTGAATCTCGGAAATGGCTCCAATGTTTTCATGAAGTTGCAGGGAGTTTCGGGGGCGATAAATCGATCGAGCTAGGTTTCAGTTTTAGACAACAACAAACCAAAAAGAAAACCAAGCAAAGCTCGATAATACCAGATATTATCCATTATTCGACGACGACCGTACATACAGCAATATTTACGCGTCTGCCACCCACCACGTATTGTTTACAAACACACACCGCACTGATTACCTTTATCTAATTAGCAGCTATCAACACAAAGATGGGACGAAACACGGATTTGGATTAAATAAACAAACACTCAACGAGCAAGGTGGCCCAGTGAAATCGGCCGTGACATACCGTGAAACGGGGCTACTTTCCCACAGGTTTTGGCATAGTATTGGTAATTACTTTTTTTAACAATCAAAATTAACGTTTTTTTTTATTCCAACAGAACAATTGGCTATTTGGCCTTTGGCTATCAAACTCATACTAATATAAAGCCCCACAGGTCCCCCAAAGCTTTTTTTTTTATATTGTCAAAGTTACCCGCGGAAGTGGGGTTTTTTTGACAAGGCATTAAAATGCAACTTATGTCAGAGATTTAAAATGTAAGGGTTACTTGAACATCATTTTGATTAAATAATTCAATACTGTATGCATTATACAAGAAATTTAAATAAAAACAACAAGTTTTAGAGATCAATAAGTCATTTTTATTATCACTTATGTAGGTTACAAAATTATAGGCACTTAATCATCATAGACACACTTTTAAACAGTATTTTAGCGCACTGTTTAAGTAGCCCCATAAACTGTCAAAATTACCCTTACTGTTAAAGTAGCCCCGTTTTACCGGTACCGAGTTGTAGGCACGACCTACAACTAACTCGTGTTGAACCCAGACAGGAGTTACTTTGTGTAAACTATTTCATCACCACAGCTCTCAAAACGGTGAAGGAAAACATCGTTAAAGAACCGGAAAAATTAGGAGACATGTGTCACATCTCCAGCCCACACTGGACCCGCGTGGTGGATGTCTGCCCTGTGACTGTGACAAGCCTCAGAGGACGTTATAGGCTGATTATGTAAACATACATTCAAATACGATTTAGTTAGCATTTGGATTATTAATGTTATTAACTGACCCGCCCCAGCTACGCAGCAAAGTTACATTGATTTCACTGAATTAATGTGAAATGAAATCAATCACATTAATTTTTCGACGCTTTATTTTAATTCGTTCGTTTTAGTTCAGTTAGGATATAGGAATTTTGTTATTTTAATAAATTACTTCGACCGGCTTAAAATATTAAGCCGGTCGAAGCGGCGGAGCTTGGGGGAGGCCTATGTCCAACAGTGGACGTCTTTCATAATGATGAAGACTTTTTTTAATGATTGATTTCAGTTAAGTTTTACTATTAGGTACTGAGCCTCTTCAGCATTAACACAAACCTACATAGCATCAGTCCTGTATTCCCGGACGAGTTAAGCAGTACACCCACATTTTGCCACTAATTTGAGTTTGAAGTTATAGAAGGCGAGCCTATTGCCATCAAACGGGCACAAAGTCAGACTCCGGGCTGCCACTGAGAAATTCCATCCAACATTTAATCAAATCAAAAGTAATTTTTTCAAACTAGGCTGAGAGTCAGCACTTTTTGAACGTCAAAATTACATAACGCGGCGGGCGTTCGGCGGCGGCTTCACCACTTCCTAGTGCTTTAGCTGGGAAGAAGAAACAAACTCCCCAGCAGCACAGCTGTCTGTTAAGTTAGAAGAACGTGATTCTGTACATTAATAGGTAAGTAATTAACATTACCAAATACAAAACATAAAATTAAATTATTTGCCATAAGTATGTCAGCTAGTTCACGTCAATATAATAATCTAATAAACAATAATAATAACACATACAATAATATAATATAATATTAGGAAAACAAGTTGCACAATGTCTATTATTGTTGAATCACTAGATGAATACAAGGAAATCTATTCAAAGAAGATAGAAAGCTTTGAACAACAACATTGATGTCAAAGTCAAAGCATTTATTTCAAATAGGCACTTAAAAGGCACTAAAATATTACATTAAAATATGAGTCATCAGCATGATCTACCTATAATGTTCCCACTGCTGGGACACTGGCCTCCTCTCTGTTGGGGAGAGTGGGCCATAATATACCACGCGGGCCCAATGCGGGTTGGAAGATGTCACATGTCTTCGAATTATTGGTTCTAGAAAATGCCGGTTTCCTCACGATGAAATAAGTTGTACAATACCAATTATTGTTAAATCACTAGATGAATGAACACGAAAACCTATTCAAACAAAGATAGAAAGATTTAAACAACAACATTGATGAGTCATCTGAGGTAGGTACAAATGCAGATTTGTTTGTGTCGGTTAAGAGCAATGATGAATAACATGTTATGACATAGAACAATGTTCCGTCTTATCTTACACAGCACAGAATTGATCATTCTATAAACACCGGAGATTTTTTACAGAGTCATTATCTATCACTTTCCTTTGGGTGACTACCGACATGACGAGTATTGGAGAAGTGAAGAAAGCAGAACAAAAAAATCTAAAAACACACGCTAAAAACCAAACTAAAAAAAGCAGAAAATAATTTCAAAAAAGCGTGGGGTGCTTTTTGAGGTATGTTTACAATCAATTAGTATCAAGCACGCTTTTTTTAAGCGTGTGTTTTTAGATTTTTTAATCGATTTTTTTTTCTATTTTTTAGTTCTGCTAACTACAAAAGCATGATTTTTCAGTTTTAACATTATGGAACAAATTTATAAAATTATTGAATTGTCATCGGTCCTCGATAAGTTTACAAAGTTTAAATGAAATCTGACCGTTTGAAGTGGGTCAAAATCAAGTCCAAAGGAGTCGGTTACAAACAAACATGGCATGGCATGGCAGAGGAATGTTGCTTTTTTAGCCGAGTCAGAAATGGTGACTCCGCTAAATTATTAGTTTATTGACATATTGATATAAGCTGGACAATTTATGTCAATATGTCAATAAACTGAGAGATGATCTGAGATTAATTCTGGAGTGGAATATTCGAAAAATGTGTGTGTCAAACAACGTAGATAACGCAATGAATGTTCTTCATGGCAAAAATAAAACGAAATTGTACATACGTATAGTTAACTTTTGTTTGGCCCATTCAGCAAGGCAAATACCGTTCGCTGAAGCAGCCATTAGGTCCTCAGATATGCAGGTGACAGGACAAGCGGTGCAAGATGGGAGGTGAGCCATTGTCTGTGGAGAGACGCCGCATACACAACGGAGGTCTGAGCCATGAACCCCCACTTGTGGTGTCCTTGCTGCGATCTACTTGGATTCGTAGTCTATTTAAGGTTTTTCAAGTAGGCCACAGTAACTTGTGCAATTGAATGTTATTGAACTGTCAAAATGAGAGCCATCTAGAAAGAAAGAAATACATTTAATAGTACAGTAAAAGTCATAAGTGGATTACCAATTTAAAAAAGCAATAGACTGACACTTCGGCTTAACTTACGACCTTCTTATAATAAGTTATTTCTATACTATAGACACACACACTCTCATACACATCTACAAATGATTGTATTTCATAAATTCAACCATTAAAGTAGATGGCATGATAGCTTAGCGGTTACCATACTTACGTTAGCGCGTTTGTGCGTAGCGAGTCGCGGGTTCGAATCCCACGCGCGGTGATAGTCTTTTTATTGTTTTAAAAATCGCTTTTGACTATAGTTTCTTGTTCTGTTCGTCTTGTCCACTAAACTTGTAAAACTTTATGATTATACCCACAGAAACCTAAATAAATTTAAATGATATTAAGGTGCAGTTAACTACGAGTTAGTTACGACTCATTCACCGCGACTAAATAGAACGGTGTTGTTTGTTATTGTGTGCTAGTGACGTGTGTTTAATCTATCAGCGGTGTTCTAGTTCATTTTAAAATGTAAGCATATTTAAATATAGAAATGAAAGCGAATATTATTGCGCTGCATAAAACCGGACTTAATATATCACAATTATCTGATAAAACCGGACTGAGTGTGAGTATTATGATTTCATTATTTTAATAAACATTCATCTAATTAAAGTATAACTGCTGATCCTTGTAGTTATTTTTTGAAACGTTTAATAAATATCATAAGGTCTAAATAGAAGAAAAATATCAAATTTCAAAGTAAATTTATTTCCTAGATTTTTGAACGATGAAAATAACATTATACTTAATTAATATTTGTATGAAATTTCTATTTGAAACAATTTTGTTTCTAAATAGTAATACATATTAGCATGCATTTTGCTTAGTAGCCTAACAGTACCCCTTTTTTGTTTTAGTGAAATATTGTGAATCGGTGGGTGAAAAGATATGAGGAAGGGAGTAGCCTTGCCTGTCGAAAGCAAAGTGGAAGATACCAGCTCATAAAAAAGGCGCAGCAACAGCACATGTTCAGCGAATATGAAACAAGTAGTTTTAAAACGACAAGACATTTTGCTAAATTATTCGACACGTCTTTACGAACCGTGCGCCATGCACTTCACACAGAAGGTTTGCATCATCGAAAACCAGCTCAACAACCAAATTTAACGGGAAAAAACATTAACATTAGAATATAAATTACAAATATTTATTGATTTTAGTAATATTCAAATAATATTGTGTCATATCCGTAATATGGATTATTTTGAGGTTTAGTTTCAATCTTCTTTTCGTAATGAAAATGAATACTTAAGCTATAACCTCAATAAGTCCTATTAAATACGATTTGTTAATTTTGAGGTTTGTGATACAACAAACTCTCTCGCAGTAGAATAAAAGTAGTATTACTGAGTCATTTAACTGTATTGTGACAACGCGTCTGCATTTGTTATATTTACGTGGGTAGATTTGTGTAGATTATTGTGGTTTCCTTCGAGTACCCACACACGGTAGAAATGACAGCACAATATTATTATATTACTAAGATACAATATTTTAAGCTTGATTATCATAGTTGACCAATTAGCTACTTTACTTCAATAAATTGTTATTTATGAGAAACTAAACTGTTTTAACAAAAAGTTATTATTAGTTATGTTTATACTTCATAAAATTATAACGAATAAACATTTTGTAATCACTTATTAAACATTTTTATTCTTAATCCTTTATTTAAATAACAATATAAGTAATAAAAATAAAAAATCTCGTTTATTCATTTATCGCATAATAATTAATAAAATAAAAATATTTTATTACTTTTATGATAAAAGAACAGAAGAAGATTATTGTTGAAAAGAAAAATAAAATCTCATCGCGAGATTTGAACCCAGATCTATGAGTTTCTTAATCCCAGGCGATATGTTATGAGCCATCAGAACTTGATATTACTGTTTGAATTTTAGCAATGGTATGAACGGACCAAGGTCATACGTAATTACGTACTATGTGCGATGGTATGTTTTTTGTTTCATTCGACGCCAGTGTGTGAGCTCTGAGGTGTGCGTTCTGTGTTGAGACATCACTTATACACACAGCTGTAGGTACGGCCTGGACCGCGAGTTTATAGCAATATAACCCTTAGTATGCTATTGGACTTATGACTCCTTACTGTACATACTAAAAAGGCACACAATAAACAGCAAAATAATAAAAATAAAAAATCTACTCTCAGTGTGTATGCAATTAATTACCCAGTAGGACATCCAATAAAATATGGCCCTCATTAAAGCGTTGGCTCAGAATTAGTCACCTCAGACGAGACCACGCGCTCTGTCGCGTGACAGATCCGCATATATGACCCGTGTGACTCCGCTATCGGTATCCAGAATTGATTTATGATTTAACACTTAATTAACCGCTGTTTACCGCTCCCTAATTAAAAGCACTTTATTATGCCGCCAGCCTGATATGGATGCAATAAAATTGTACAAATTATAGGCTTGGGATAAGGAATAAGATATTAATTCAGCGGAGAGTACGAAAAAGTTGGTTGGAAAAAGTTTTTACCACTTTTATATGAAATTTATATCACGATTTCTGAAGTTACGAACGATAATTAAAGATAGGGAAATTTATTATAATCTAACAGTGTTTGCAATTATCCAATTACAGATATCTCCGCGGATTTTGATTACCCACATTCAATGGGGTTGAAAACTGAAAGGTAATCATAGGTGGCAGCACAAGTCAACGTCTACAAATCGCCATTGTTGTGTTTAGGTTCACGTATTAATTAAAAGACGAGGTAAGGAAAAAGCAAACGTCTACCACTGGTAAAAATGCAACTAGTGGAAAAGACATTAAATTATGAACATTTTCTAATTTGTAGGTTATCTTAAGTTTATTTTGTGGTAAAAACTGAACGCGTACCACAGATAAATAACCTGATCGGAGTTGAAAACTAACTCGAGAGTATACTTCCTGATTGAAAAACTTCAGAGATGTTATTTCTAACACAGATATATGATAATATAAACAAAAACACACCTTTACCTACTATAATTTCATAATATCACACCACAAGTGCCTTTAGATACTAAAAACGGATTTAGTTCTCTTGGGAGCATCACCTGTATACGAATTTCAGCCATGAAAGTCTTTGGGTTTTAAAGAATACTTAAGCACATAGTGTCGACGAAATATCAGACTTCCAATTTTTTTCTTGGAGCGCTTTCTCCCTCATTTTTCGTCTTTTAACATCTTTGGCAAACACAATGTGTCCCCATATTTTGGCAGTGAACAGCTGCGCAACGGGGGATATTAAATAACAAAAAACGTATAGATAGTGACAGCTGGCTGTCAGATACTTGGACGTTGGCAGCAGCGACATCTGAAGTGAGCAAGTGGCAGTTTTTATCCCCATTATTTTGCAGTTATAAGTTTTTAACATATTAAACCACTTCGTCACACCTACATTCTGTCTGGTCCTTTCGTTAACATTAATCCTGTACACGTCATTTTATTTATGAATTAACAAGACAATCAAACAATTTCAGGACCGCTGAAGTATAAAAAAGTGCTTGAAATTCGTCGATGTAAGAAATAACTCGCATTACGAAGCCCGATGACAAGGATCAAACAACGATTTCTGTACTAATTAGGAATTTGCTCTCAAGGTTGGGAACTCGGTTAATTGAATTGGTTTCAATATATATTTTGCCCACGCATATTACCTTATCACATATAACATGACGCCTATATTCCCCGAAGGGCTAGGCAGAGGCACATACAGGCCTTTGCCTTACAGTCTGACAATAATAGGCAGACATTGGTTTATCGTGGCTAAGTAATAACAGCCGCATGGGCCGATCCATCAGGTTAAATTAAATTAAATAATCATTGATTTCAGGAAATGATTCCCATATTAAGCACTACAAATTACATAGAAATAATATATAAAGATTAATTATAAGTACATTAAAACATTACCTACACATTAAAATCATTATATTCACAATTACAGTCATTAGGTTAAAATTCATTCGATTAGAATTAATAATAATGATAAAATAATATTCACTTAATAAATGGTGACGAGCTGGCATGCAGGTGCATCCACCTCTCTAACAACACCGAGTCCCACCGCTCGGACAGTATGCTCAGGATACTGTTAGTGCTGCGTCGAAAGCGACTTAGTAGCGAGGCACTCCGCTTCCTAATAATAGCATAAAAGTCATCGGTTTGCGCCTGCGCGAACATCGTAGAAGCGCTGCAAAACCGCGGCAACCCTAGCAGCACCCTAAACGCATTATTGTCACAAAATACAGAGAGTACAGAAGTCAATCACATGTATGTACTTCACTTTTCATACCTACGCTCGGCGGTCGCGCTAGGGTTGTCAACTTTGGCTTATGCACAAAAAACTATCGTGGTAGTGAGAGAGAGAGAGAGAGAGAGAGAGCTTAATTAGATTAGTTAGCTTAGCCACCTTACAAGATATTCTTGCCATGATCATAAATAATATTAACTCTAATAGTTACGACCGGCGGGCGGGGCGGCGGCGACCGGCTACGCGTGGCGGCCCGGCCCCGGCTCGCCAAGCAGTTCTATTTTAACTATTTATAATGAAGAAGATGAGCGTATTTTTTAGCTTACTTAGCTGTACGCGCAAGGCTACGCTACGCTTGCCGGGGTTGGTCTGCGGATGGGTGACTATCTTTCCATACTGAGACTCCTCCGTGCCTCGGAAAGCACTTTAAGCTGTTGGTCCCGGCTGTCATTCGTGGATCTTTGACAGTCGTTGCAGGTCTTACCAAGGGGTTTCGTGTTACCCAGACTGCCTATCTGACCACCACAACCCAGTTGTTAGGACTGTTAGGGTTGTGGAGGTCAGATAGGCAGTCGCTCCATGTAAAATACTGGTATTCAACCGCATCCGGTTAGACTGGAAGCTGATCCCAACACATCTGGGAAAAGGCTAGACAGATTGATTGGTTTATCAACCAAGTATAAAAAATGTGGAAGGTAATAAATCTCACATTAAAATACTCTCTTCCATTGATAACAATATGAATTGAATTCTGGAGTGCGGCTAAATATAAACCCTAAAGGTTAAAGTAATTTGATTTTCGTATCACTCAATCTTCAATCACGTATCCATCATACATTTTTGATAAGCCGCCATACGCGGTACAACGTCACATCAAAATATGAAGAGGATTTTTTTTATTTTTACAAAGGACTAGTTATTGCCAGCGACTTCTCCCGCGTGCTGGTCAAAAATTATCTTACGGGAACGTACTACCGGAATAAAAATTATTATAAACTACTAGCTTCCGCCCTCAGCTTCGCCCGCGTGGAAGTTGGAAATTATCCCGCGGGAACGTACCTACAACCGGGATAAAAAGTACCCTATGTGTTAATCTAGGTTATAATGTATCTGTGTGCCAAATTTCATCCAAATCCATTCAGTAGTTTATGCGTGAAAGAGTAACAAACATCCATCCATCCATATTTACAAACTTTCGCGTTTATAATATTTATTTATTTATTTATTTATTCACAAAATCCACAGCTCTTTAACAGTTTCACATAAGATAAATAAACGAATCTTACAGCCAATTACGGATTTACAATTTAATAACTACACTTATTATATGCATCAGAAACAAACAGGATGTCATGCTAGCACCTTCATCCAAATCCTTGCCTTGTCGTGCCTTTCATCTTAATCCGTTCGGCCGTTTTTGCGTGATTGAGTAACAAGCATCCAATCACCAATTCAATCATCAATTTACTTATATTTGAATAAATATTCAAAACACGAGTAATTGCACCTACCACTGTTTGTCTCTGCATCACCCAAAGGTCGACTGGTAGAAAATGCCTTTGGCATTAAGTCCGCCTCTGTACATTTCTGTGCGTGAAGTATTAAATAAATAAATAAATTATACTCGTATAGTAGGATAGAATTACGGCATCATGCCTATATCGAGGGGTTAGGCAGAGGTAGACTTATAATTCAACCATATTTCGCCAGTTATGTTTAATTCCCATGTAATTCGGGGCGAGTCTATTGCCATATTTGCCATCAACCGACTACAAATCCGGAGTCCGGGCTGCTACTGAGATTTTTTGACGGAAACACCCAGTACTGCTTTGCTCAACCTGAGATTCAAACCCACCCACAATCCACATGGTCTTCACATGATCTGACCAAGATTATGTCTGGACTTTAAAAGAGACTGTGACCTCTGAGTTTGTTTCGGCCTTTCTTCTCAGAGTAGTCAGATAGGAAACGCCGACCTCATCTAGTTTAAAAAAAAATATGATTGACGTGTAAAAGTGTTTGTACAAACCTACTTACAGAAATAAAATCATTTATCATTTATCACCATGGGCTCAGCAGTAGCGCCTGTGATCACTAGACTAATGTTATTTTTTTTTTTATCCTTCTACCTAAAAGAAAAGTATGTTTATTCCAAAGCGATGCTTAAATATTCGCCTTCATTTCAAGTTTACAAACAACAACGAAACATTTTATTAGTATTTGTTTCAAATATAAATAAGTAAGTACTTAACTTTCGGATAACTGAACTTAATTAACTTTTCCGACGACTTTTCAATTTCTGCTATTTCAAACATTGTTTTAATTACTGTAAACAGGAAGGTCAATTCAATATTGTTTATTACATTTTGGTTTTAGTAGTTTTAGTCCACGTTCGTTCGTAAAAATATCGTTACGGGATTTATTCGCGTGCTGGATCTTCAATCCTCTGCTTAGCGCCGAGAGTTGTTAATCGAACTGTGTGTTTTTCCGACGCGCTGTGATGCAGTCTGTTGGATTCTCAATGCTCAGTTCAAAACCGAAAGTTGAAAATTCAGTGCACATTCAAATTCCGCTGCGATATTTATACATCCGTACGAATGTTATCGTAGTTTGTTGAATATGTGCTGAACAAACACTGTTTCTTTGTTTTTTTCTTTTATTAAATTCTGGCTCTTCTAATGAGGCCCGTTCATGAATATTCAAACCACCAGTTGGCGCCACTTTGACAAGAGGTCTTCCATTTCGACAATAAACTTAAAATATTTGATGTCATTCGTTTGATTCTTTGGTTCACCATTCAGTCCGTAGGCGCTTTGAAACTTTTGACAGGTGCCCGGACCTGACGTCTCACTGCTGCCACCTAGTGAACGTCATTCTAAGAATAAAGTTAGTTATACTAAACCACTAAGTATCATTATTATTCTTAACAACAACCTTTTTAAGACAAAAAGGATGGACCATGGACGAATTAGAAGTATGTTCTTGATCTAATCAAGAACACACTTCTAATTCGTCTATCGTCCGAAACTTCTCCAACCAAACATGACCAAAATCTAAAATCCCTAAATGAACTACCTAAAGGTATCCACGTCCCTATATCAGGGCCGTGTCTGGGGGCTACTCTCTAACTTCGTCAACGACAATACACGCCCGTTCGAAAGTAGTTGATTGTCAAAACAAGTGATAAATTTAATTTTTCGAACGGGCGATAGTACTATCACGGACTTAAATTGATGAGCCACTTACCACAGTTCCTATTTTAGCCGTGTAATGCAAATCGGGTTTAGTCGTTTATACTCGTACATAGTCCAGAGTGATGACCCAAAGTCAACCAATTGCAGGGCTAGCAACCGTAACCTAGCGACAATTATTTTAGCGTAGCGATAGTAACGTTATGATAAGTCATTTCGACATCGGAAAAACTCGTACCCACGATTTTATCCGAACGCGTAGCGTCCAAGATACCGTTCATGACAGTTATGATAACTTTTGCACATAAAAATAAATAGATACGGCTACGATTCACCAAAATTCGTAATTATCGTCTCTGACATTTCAACTGTCACTGTCTTCGGATAGGTTTTCAGAAATAACGAGTATTTAATGAGCTTTAATTCAAATGAGGTCAGTATCAAATAGATTGGATAAACTTATGCAACAGTGTATTGATTTATCATTGACAATTTATTAGTCAACCTTCAACCTTTATGGATAAGATTATTTCCGATTATAAGTAATTTGTCATCTTGTTTACGAGCATGCGCTATAAGTTTGTGTCGTGAATGTATAAAACTGCAAAATGGGATAGTTTAAAATTGGCTCACCAATTAAAGTCCGGGACTGTACATCGCGAGTAGGGTCAATTTTAAAATCGAGTTATCATTTATTCTTAGTTCGGGCTCCGAACTTATCTTATGTTCGCCCATTATTACGGCAGAAAGTATCCGTACTTTCTGCCGTAATAATGGGCGTAACCTATACCGTATCACCGATTTGGCCACCGTAGGCGCGAGCTTGCGGATGGTGAGTAATGGGTAGCTCGCTGTCCGGTAAGGACCAAACCCAGATCGACGCCGACGGTGCGTTGTGTTGCACGCGCGCCTTAAAGAGATGTCAGCATCAACTGGTGGGGTCCGCAAGGGCCGATGGCTGCCAGGGGTGCGGGTTGTTCGAAAGAGATACCGTGGCCCCTGGCACACAGGCAACTGAAGGAACACGGGTGGGTTTTAGTCAGTAAAAGTGTGACACGCCCTCCTGCTCCACTCAAAAAAAGTACGGATTTCGTGTCTAGGGAGTGTGTGAATAGACGACAAACAATGTTATAAATTATAAGTAAAAGTTGTTCTTTGGAGAACGTCTTCTCCATCAGTCAATACTCTTTATTTATTTCCTAGCTTTTACTAGTTGCTTCGCGCGCGTGAAAGTCGGAAATTAACGGAACGTGCTACCGGAATAGAACGTATCATACGTGTTAATCCAGGTTATAAACCATCTGTGTGCCAAATTTCATCCAAATCCGTTCATCCGTTTTTGCGTGATTGAGGAACAAAGATCCAAACTTTCACATTTATAATATAAGTAGGTTAAGTGGGATTATTATTTAAATATGTAATGTAATGTAATGTAATGCACCGATCCCAGCGTGGTTTGACCAGACTCGATTAATCGAATGAACCCCAAGATTCGCACTAGCCCCTGTAGCCTCATGCTTCATGGTGTTACAGAGGCCATTGCATATCAAGAAGTAGACCGGGGGGCGCGGTAATGGTCAGGTAGACAGGCCCTTAGGATAGGAAAGGATTGCGAGCCTACCGGATATGCATCCTTGAGTAAGCATTGGACTAGTGGAGAGACGGGTGGTATTTTTTATAGGAGGGCATCTTTTCACGACGTCGCCGGCATGTTGATTCAGGTCGAGCTTCTTGTGCAGGTTTAACTGTTTTCTTAGCTCTTTTCTATGCAGTTGCTTCACTATGTTCTGTGTTGTTGTTTTCATATTCGTCTTCTGAATTCTCACTGCTATCAGCTTCTGTTTTTTTGTAGATATCGTTAGCCGCTTTCTTGATCTTGTTTCTGTCTCCAGCCATGTCCTTCCAATACGTGATTCCCATGTTGAAGTATTTCATGTCCTGTTTTAGGTTGTCATTCCATGTGTAAATAGGTCGTCCGACCTCCTTAGATTTAGCCTTAAACTGCATTGCTGCATGCAATAGGTGTGGTTTATCCCGTCTGAAGACGTGTGCCAAGTAGCACATCCTGTGGTTCTTGATGCGTTTTGTTACGGTTTTCCGTCTAAGATTTGGTGCATCTTCTTAGTTCTTGGTTTGTTCCTGGCATGGTTAATCAAGTCTCTCATGATAAGTCGTTCATATTTTCGGAGTCTTGATCTGTTCGCCTTGGTGAGGGTCGATATTTTTAAGCCTTATATCATACAAGGTACGATAACCATTCGGTACATAAGTCTAGCTAACTTCCAGTCCATCTTTGAGTTTAGTATGAATGGTAGTAATGATTTGGCGTTTCTCGTGGCCTGTTGGCATCATTTTCTAATTGTGCTTTTCCTGCTTAATGCGGATGTTATGTATGCGCCTAGGTATTTGATTACGTCCACTGTTGGTATACTTACTCCGTTGAGGGTCACGTTGGTCGTTTGCTGTGATGTTATGGGGTCCCTAATTAGAATTTTTGTTTTTGTTTCGTTTATTTGGCGGCCTACGCTATTTAGTAAGGCTTTAATGTAGTATAAGATACGCTCTAGACCTTCTAGATTATCTGTATTATGGATAAGGTCGTCCGCAAATGATAATACCATGGAAAGTGAAATTTCGCGGTCCTGATCTAGTTTGATTAAATGATAGTGTCTTCTAGTGTTCTAAGGACTTCGTCAATGACCAATGTAAAAAGGCGAGGGGACAGGGGGCACCCTTGCTTAACTCCTTTTCCTTTGACAATCCAACTGCTTTGCTGACCACACCATTTGATGCATGTTCTTTCATTTCAGCATGCCCTGATTATCCTGTTGGTCATCGATTTGTTGGTTCGTTCCAGTAATATATCTCTTAATGCGTTGAAGTCAACGTTGTCAAGGTTTTTTCTATGTCGAGGGCGAGTACGTAAATTCGTTTACCTGCACGCCATCCTTCGTCTAGAACCCTTTTGAGCGTAAAAATGTGGTCATCTGTTGATCTATTGTTTAAGAACGCTGGTTGGTAATTTCCCAGCTCCGTTATTGTATCGTTTACTTTTTTTTTTGTAAGTATGAGGCGTAAATTCTGTAACCCGTGTTACAAATGGTTTATATGCGGCGGAAATCGTCCGCGTCTTTAGGATTTTTTTTTTTTTGGGATTGGGACTTGTACGGTCTCAAGCCACATGTCGGGTAAAGTGTTCTGTGTCCAGGCGTTATTCATGTGTTTAGTAACAGCTTCCTATAGTATTTGGGGCATCGCTTTGTACAGTTCGATTACCATTTGGTCCGTTCCAGGGGCTGTCCCGTTTCGCATTTTATTGATGATTCCTGTTATTTCGTCCACCGTTGGTCCTTCGCAGTGTGGTTCGATTATCGGTTTTGTTATATTAACCGTTGGTATCAGAAAGCCCTCGGATTTTTTTTAGTTTTCTTCCCATTTCGCCGGTCGCGTGCCATTTGTAGCGTGTGGAGCTGTATGCTCCTGAATTCATCCGTTTCCTGTAGGCTGGCTATATGAATGACTCTGCGTGAAAGTTCAGCGTCTATTCGATTTTTTCCGGGTTTTGAGGCGTCGCGGACGTTCCAGGTTGCAATGCACAAGTCTGGGCAGGTGTACTTAATTACGATAGAGGTCCGGTGTCTTAGTATTGTGTATCCGGTGTCGTCCGCAATTACGTCAGATAACGGTGTAAATAGTGTTGCCTGTCGTTGTTCACACGGCGATAACGGGTTTACCTGTTGGGGGCTGTTCGTTTGAGGCTGGGGTTTCGTGTGTTTTTCCTGTTCTTGGCGTGTGTTGCACCGGTTACTTCTTGGTTTGATATGATGTGGTGTTTTAATGTTGGTTGGAATTTGCATTAGGAGTTTCGGGTTGTTGCTGTATTGTTTTTCATTATTCCGGACCCAGCTATCATAGTGGTGATTCTGATAGAGGATGTGTACTCGTATGTTGCCGGGTACTGGATCGCCCGTGGGTAATACACCTGTGTATTTCCGTTGATTATGTGTACATGCACGTTTACGAGGTAGAATTCAGACGCGGCGATAATTATATCTTCGCCACTCCAGAATGTTTCGTTAAATTGCGCGGTTATATAATTTGTTATCCTTTGTTCCTGGGAGAGAATGCTGTTGGGGAGAAATTCCTGTATATTATTTAGAAGTGTTGTTGATGTTCCAAAACATAGGTGGCTAGGTCTTGACGGACATTTCTGTGATCAAATGTTAAGCCCATTAAAATGTTTATTTGGTGGGCTAGTGCCCTAAACAAACAATTTCCATCTTTTGAAATGGGCACAATTGTATCCATTGTAAGCGCTTTTGTTTGTAGGGATAGTCAGAAACACATGTATGTAGGGGCTGAAACTTGCTAACCTTAAAGTTTGTTTTATGGGCTGACCTTTTTTTTGTTAGTTTTAATTCTTTGTTTATCTGTAAAGCAAAAACGTGCAAAGCCAACGGAATAGTTCGGGGTACCTATTTAGGCCATCTGTTTCCGATTGAATATTTTTTTGACCGTGGCCCCTTGCAATCCACTGTGGAATTCGTTACACTGTTACAATAGTAAGATCCTTAAAGTACGGTGTCTTGGACGGTACCGTATTTTGTGCTAGAATATTGGCGTGTATCAAGTTCTTTCCTCTATTACAGTGGGTGTAAGCACACTGGTCCACAAAGGAGGTGATTTGATTTTCAGAGATCACGCGCGGCGAATAAAGGCCCGCCGCATGCAGTACCTATAGCAAACGAATCCCTGTAATAATAGGAGCGATCTCACCAAGTCTGCCTCTGGGGTCCGTCGTCCTCCAGCAGCCCGTCTCCACTGCAGGCTGAAGCGCACTTCAATATCACTTTTGCTTACTTGTTTGTGGTTAAAGTGTAATCAAAACTATACAAGGCCTCTAATTGAGTCAAAGAGAATTGGATCTTATTCCAAGGGGATGAGACTCAATTTTAACTGCATAAGTTAATGCAAATGTCCACACGATTTTCTATAACACTGTTGGCTTTAACATAATTTTGTATTCATTGTATTATGCTTATAGCTTAATGCTCTAATCGGGGTATTTGAGGTCTTGCGTTAGTTATGTTACACTTTCACCAATTTTACAAAATACACTGTGGCAAAACACAAAACACACGCGGTTTGATTTCAAATTCGAGGCCCCAGTCAACATCTGGTGCAAGCTCAAAGAAGGCGACCGCTCGCTTCAACGGCTCAACTCCGACCAAACAAGTGGGATTATTATTTAAATAACACATAAATAAAATACAAACACCCTTTTTCTATGTAAGTACCATATTTATGCCTCGCGTTACTGTAAAACCCTTTGGCCACTGAACAAGCAGAGCCTGACAACCCAAGTGTTGACATAGGACAAACTACGTTACACAGCCAACTGCGTATGAATACACACCCACATTACGTATAGTCTATTGTAAAATTATCTCATAAAAATGTAAACAAAAACTTTTCAAGTTGAATTCTTGCGCAATCACTCACTAAAGGGAATTAGTAACACATTCATCTGTATTTATAGAATAAAAAAAAACGATAGATTTTTTTTATTCTGCACAAACACAACGCACATTAAAATGGACACATAAAAAGTAGCTAAAGTAGTAGATACTCAGGTAGAAAAAGTTTTAATTTTTTTTTTCTTTAAATCGTTGCCCCACCACACTAGGAATTTCTCTTGTATTGTGATGCGTTTACAAACATTTAAACTCACATACACAAACAGCCAGACCCGGAACAACTACTCGTAGGTCATAAAAATATGTGTTCTATGCGTCGTGCGCCAACCGTGCCGTACTGTCCATTGACTGACATTTGACATTTTGAAGGTTCCATCTTCATAATTACCTCACCGCTCATTCCAACAATAATTGTTACAATAACGTTATTACGAAGAATCTCCCTAGTTGGTCTAGGGTTCACAAGCGTGATGAGCGTGAGGTCCTGGGCCCGAATTCACTATGACCACTTAAGGTGAACCTAGTCCACATTTTTTCTATACAAACTTCGGAAGTGTTTTACTCCACTGTCTGACATGGCACATCCAAATTAAAATATGATATCGCTTTGTCTCATTATTAAATTGATTTCTACAAAACACGATATTGAGGTAGTTTGAACGTAGTAAGATTCCGCGGGGAATCATTATAAACATACAGAATTGGGGCCCTGGGTTCGATTCCCTTGTCGAGCAAAGTTTTACGGGGTTTTTCCATCAAGAAAACTTCGGGAGTGTATTACTCCAGCGTTCGGCAATGTACACACGGCTACACATCAAGCTATACATTTACAGTTTACGCTAATCTCGCACTGTACGGAACTCCTATACAATTCGAGGTCAACTTATACTGGAAAAGTATAGCTTGACGTGTAGCCGTGTGTACATCAAAAATTAAACATGGTATGATTTTGTCCCATTATTAATATTGTCTGTGCGGAAACAGAATACTAAAATAAAAAGCCATTAAAAAGTTATGAGCCAACAAAAATTAGTTTTTCTTGCTAATTTAACCTAACTTTGAGCATGTTTAAGTAATAAACAAAGTGTAAAATCTTCAAAACCAAGTCGGTACCGACAAAGCTCAAATATCGAAAAGTTCAGTAAACTTTATTCGTCATTGATTTATGCAGGGTTTTTTCATGAAACCCGATCTTCCGAAGGACTTTTCTTATTATAAATGATCCTGCATCTCACTCAATAACGTTGTGCGTGTAGACTAGCGTCTAACAGCTCATCACTGATACTATCTCTGTCAGACACGATGCCTGGTGAAACAGTGTGCTTTTTAGCCAGGCCCACCAGTGAGTTCGAGCCTGCGACTAGATTTTCCAGCTCGGTACCAATAATTGTATCCACTTCGGTTTCTGCCCTTTACCCATCGTAATTGGTGTACATAGCTTATTTTCGTTTTATTTTTTTGTAACCTTGTATGTAACTAACGGTTTCTTACACTTACTATATTCATTAAATACTCTACTAGTGCTGTGCACTTCTGTAAGTGAAGCACTCAACAATACCTAAAACTATAAGTAATTTTTGTTTGTGTATGTTCTAGTGAGTAAGTCGTTAAAGTGCCATATCAATAAATAAATAGATACTTTCGGAACAGACTATAGTAGCGTTGTCTTACTTTACACTGACGCCAGTGGTCGCCAACCTTCGCGATGAGTTATGGCAATCAAATTCGCGTGCAGACACTCATTGACGCAATTATTGTGATGGACAAATGTCGGTAGTTTATTGACACAGTGACCGGCCATGATGAGTTGTATTATGTAACGTTACAATCAACTCTTTTATTAAAAAGATGCTCCAACAGTCTAAACTTTAGTGCCCTGTTTCGTGAACAGACTTTTATTAGAACATTGTAAGAGAAAGCAGTGGACCGATGACCTGGTGAAGGCCGCTGGAATCCGGTGGATGCAAGCATCACAGAATCGGTCGAAGTGGCGATGCTGAGGGGAGGCTTATTTCCAGCATTGGACGTCTTTCGGCTGAAATGAATGAATGAATGAAGAGAGCAGTGGTGGTGAGTGGTAACGGCCGCGACTTATTGCCTACCCCTGCCTAGGTTCCAACTTCCAACCCAGCGCGTTACTTTATGTACAATTTTTAATTTTCATCCCCACTGCTCACAAAACGGTAAACGGAAACATACTGAAGATATACAGGACGAGTTTTTATCCAGTGCGCAAACTGTAACCATGAATTCAGCATATCATTCTAGACCCCCGGCGCAGAAATTTTTCGTCGGTTACACCAAAACAAATCTGCTGTTCCATACATTTCTATGAAACAGCAGTTCTTTTTTTTTTGTCTGTGTTTTTGTGTTCTGTGACAGTAACTTAAGCCATTTATAGATCAACAAAATGTAAATGCATTTAAAGAAAATAAAAGATTTAATATTATTATTATTTGAAAACTTCTATCGGTTTTGTTACTCAACTTCAACTATATCTGACGACCCTGGTTTTTTTTTTTGGTGGGAAATCATCAAACAACTTCTCCCGCTCTGAGTGGAGCAGGAGGACGTGTCAGACTTTTACTGACTAAAACCCACCCGTGTTTCTTCAGTTGCCTGTGTGCCAGGGGCTACTTGTCTCTTTTGGTGACTGTACCTACCTATATTTGAGGATATATTAAAATACTATCTTCTGACGTTAAATATAAGACATCTCTATCTTCTTATCTGAGCAGGCCATCACATTCACCTTCAAATAAATGTTTGTTAAACTTTTATGGCATCATGTGTATTTCCAGCTCGCGTGTTTCTTCTACTAGATACGGTCAGCCACTAAAGTAGTTTAACATTCCTCATTTATTTTGACACAAAACATATTCCATATCGATATGAGTCTCTCAATCTTAAAGGTCTCTCTATCTTTCTCTTCTTCTTATATTTTTCTCTAGATTCTTTTAATCTGACTTCTGTTCCGATTTCAATTAAATATTTAGCTCACTAATTTAGCTAAGTAATAACAGCCGCATGGATCGATCGATCAGGTTAAGCTATGCTTGTTACGGTTGGTCCGTGGATGGGTGTACATCTTGACATACCAAGACCCCTATGTGCTTCGTGCTTCGGAAAGAAGGTTAAGAATTACGGGTCGTCAGAAGCCCGAAAGTCTGACAACCAGTCGTACCAAGGGGTATCGTGTTACCCAGTAAACGGGTTTTGGAGGTCAGATAGGCAGTCGCTCAATGTAAAATACTGGTTTTCCGCTGCATCCGGTTGGACTGGAAGCCAACCCTAACATAGTTGGGAAACGGCTAGGCAGATGAAATATATTTTAAAAAAATTGTTATTTCATGAACTAAAACCTACTCTATTTATAAGCAACCAAGTTTTTCAAAATCAATAGGAAAGTACTGCACCTTAATTGCGTAACTCACGATTAATCATAATTTGTTTCGTTTTGAAACAGATGGCTACACCATTGCTTCATATGTTCGAAAAATGTGTCTGCTCAACAACGTAAATAACGCAATGAATATGGTTGAACTGTCAAAATGAAACCGATTATGATTAATCGCGAGTTACGCAATTAGGGTGCTTGTCTTTTGAGAAAAAAATGTCTTCCAAAATTGGGGAACCTAGGAGGTGCAGTGAACTTTTTTCTAGAATTTTGATTTGTGTGGCTATTGCATTAAATTTTTCTAAGGTCAATTGTTGTCGGTGACGTCAGAGAGATAAATTTCACATTGTGATGGATTAAGGTCCAGGCCAATGGATTTAAATGATTGTTTGAGGACTAGTAGGTCTTTCAAAACGGTGTCTACATCACTACCTAGCGTTCCATCATCTAGATACCATACGTTAAATTTTGAATTTAGTTTCTAAAATGACAGGCCCGAGAGGGTCACCCTGTTGGAATCCTATTGCAGAATCTAAAACATTGTCCTTGTATAATAATTTCGAAGGGTACCTGTAACATTGCCATATTAAACCATAAATTTTGGGTAGGCAGACAAAATAGTAAAAGGCAGATGATAAATTTAAATTTATAAAACTGAAGTGTGACGCTGTTGTCGCTGATTGTGCCTATTATAGTGTACCTACTACAAGCAATATTCACAAATGGACATTAGGAACGAATTTCTATATTCTTTCGTATTTGCGAAGGATCCCACGAAAATAAAATAACAATATTTTTGGAATGTAATATTTTTAGACTTATATTTTATTTCGGTACGCTTTTTACCTTTCCGCACGTGTAACACAGGTCCTACCACAGACATATAAAACAGTAGGGTCCTACTATCTCATTTCAAAATATTGACGTAACTTACCTACTACTCAATTTAGTTTGTTTTACAAACGTTCAAGCTTAGAATTTATTTTAAAGCGTGTTTATAAAATTACATTGACGTAATTGAAAACATACTGGAAGTTTGACTGACGCATAATATTATTGGAAGCGAAAACTGCGTGTTTTGATCGTGTGGCTTATCTGTATATTTAGTTTACCAACCTAACATTTTAGTAGCCATAAATCATTCTATTTATAACTTATATTTTATGCGTTTTGTTTCTTTAATCATATGATTATGATATCTCATTTTGGGTCTCGTTTTTTGCAGTTTTGGTTGAGCAACTCTAACAAATTCACACTCCGGACGCCCGAATTGAGACCCCCACATTTTTTTCATAAAGTATGGAAATAATTTTCTTTGCCGTAATGTTGGCTCCCCTGTCTGTAGAGTGAAGCTTACCAACATTACGGCGAAATTGTGCAACATTTTGTGAAACGTAGATACTCTATACCTATCTATAAATTCAAATTCGGAACAAGCAAGACACCAAAATTATGGCCAGTATGTCGACTTCAAAAACGGCATGAAAACTTTTTCACTGACTTTTTTTTTAAAGAACTTAGGTACCTGGAAATGCACCGTTGCTTGATTTAGGAGTCCAAGAGTATATGAAATTTTTCACCGTTTAAATCTGTATTATTTACGTACATTTACTAACAGCCTTTATGCCAGAACGGATCCTCGCTTGGCTCTCGGAAACCCCCGCCTAATTTTCAATTCTATTATGTTCGCCTACCGTCATTAGCTTGTCAAAAACTTCCATCCTTTGTGCTGTAGGGGTCTCATCAGTAAACAATTTAATACTCCGTTTGAAGAAAGGCATATTTATGGAAAACTGAACACGGAAGACTGAGACATGGTACCGGTAAGTATTTATCTTGATTGAGGCTAGTTTGATAACAGGTAAAATGTATTTCAGAAAACACATTTAAGATTCACAAAAATAAAATCCAAGTAAAGAAACTGTGGTTCGGGGTACCCCCGTCAGGGAGGTAGTTCCCTACACATTTTCTTCGACTCCAAATGTAATTTCTAACACCATGGAAACGACACCCATGATGAAAAGTTTGAAAATTTTCCCAGCCGCCATCTTGGATTTTCATTTTGAACTCACTATTGACTTCAGCACCCTCAAATACCATGAAACCCTTAGAATAATATATTCTATGATGAAACCTATCTCTATCTCTTTCTATTGTATAAAATAGAAAGCCGCATAGAGCATAACGCTTTTTCGTTACGAGGCGATTACTAAAATTTTCTGTACGTGAAGATTTCTACAAGTTTACTTTTTACCGCAAGTTACGTTAAAGTAGGTACTATCCTTCTAATACTTATAATACTTCGTTCCAAAAATCAACATTACTAACTTACTACCTACTAATAAAAATATAATTGTACCATAGACACCAACGACTTCCACATTACGTCATAATTTCATACGTGTTAGTAGACCCTGATATGAGCAGTCTTCTTGTATATAGCGTTGTACACACTAAACAATTTCTCAACAGATTAGGCTCCACCACTAACACATATTGGCTAAACGTTACATCTATTTGATGTCTTATCAACCAAGAACATTTCTCGAGAAATGTTTAGAAATTCCTCGATTTTCTCAGAAACTTGCCAGATTGACATCCACACTCGATGAATCTCCTTAAGGCTTTCAATGGATGTATACTGAATTCAATCGCAATTGAATATTTTAATAAACTTATGCTTTTGAACGCTGGGAATATGTGCTAACAAATAATGAAGTAGATAGGTTCAGTTGTGTTAGTTATGTTGTGAGTACCACATTATAAACGAGCTCGTTTGTGCTTATGTGAAGGCGACGTAAAAAGCATTTCCACTATACAAGGTGTAACAGAATGGACGCAAGACCTGAAAGTAGTTTGTTCCTAATTGACTACTGAATCGATTTCAGTAATTTTTAATATAAGGTTTTAAGTATGTATTTTTCCATACCTACCACTGATTGAGCCAAAGAAAATTCAATCTTATTCTTCAAGAAATAAGACTCAATTTTAAATGCATAAAGTAATGCTTGGGTCGACACGTTTTTCTTAATAAAATCAGTTAGCTTTAAAAAAAATAGTTTTACTCATCGTATTTTGCTTTTAACTCAAAACTCTAATTGGGGTGTATGAGGTCTTGCGTTAATTATGTTACTTGTTGTATAAAAGGAAAACAAAACAATATACTTCAGCACTTTTACGACAGACTCCACACTTGTAAACGTTAATCTTCTGTTTAAATCTTATTGCAAGCACGTACCTACAGTTATAATTCAGATCCAGCCTGTCCAATCTTGCTGTCCTCCCCCCAACGACGCCCTAAGCCGAGGTTCGTACCCCAAAGGGCATGCCCTTAGCGTGCAGTTACTTAGTATTTTGAAAAAATCGCCCCTGGTTGGAGGCTTTGAGTTCGGTTAAGGCAACCACAGGAAAACCCAGTTAAATAGTCACGACCTCTCACAGTAAGCTACAAGAAGACATAAAAAAGTACAGTTATAAAGAAAGAGAGAGAATGCTGCGTGCCAGAGAGTGTATGCCGTGTCGCACGAGTGCAGAAAATGAACGCATGCGCGTGCGCATCGTTCCTAAATAAACTCGTATCTTGATGCCAGCCTAGTATAGTCCCACTGCAAGGCAAAGGCCTCTTCTTATTCAGAGAAGTCATGAGCATTGATGACAGGTTGGTTTATTTATTTGTTAATTAAGTACTTGTTTTACATACATCATGTTCATCAATTTGTTTTTACCACAAAAAGTGAAACAATTTGAGTTTTAAATACTTAAACCCAAAAGTCAATTTGCCTCTACGAAATGTTGACTTGTTTCAACCATAATATCCAACTCAATTAAAAATCCAATTATGAAATACAATAACTACATCGAAAACACAAATCTATGGTTATATTACTTCTACTTAATTTTCTCACAGTAAAATTTCCCAATTGTCCGCTGTCCTACTCCGTCAAGGCCTCAAAATTCGGAATTATCCGAATCGCACAGATCACAAAATTTTCTTGGCTCACTTATTTTGTTGGTAATTGGTTTATAAAACCCTTCGTGTTTCCAATTTATGAAGTAAAGGAAGCAATTAAAACTTGACGTAGAGAAGCTTGCTTAAGTATATATATTGTTAGGTTTTCTTAATGCTTTAAAAATAAACGCTTGCTGATGATAGTGTTTTAATTTGAAGTAATAATTCCTTTGGTATACAGGGTACCATGATGCACCATGGATTCAGTACATAATACTGAACCCTTACGGCCTTATTCATAAAAACTTTTCTCTTTGAAAACCAGACATTAGCAACTGTTTAGATGTTCGATAACTTTTTATGTATAAGGCCGTTAGCGTTTAAAACTTTTCTTCGATTATTAAAAAAAAAAAATCCTGTTCAGTACATTTTTCCACGTAGGTATTGCAGTTTTCTATGGAACAGCAAATATTTTTTTTTATACCCGACGTAAATTTCTGCGCTGTGGCGCTTAGAATCATGTGCTGAATTCATGGTTTTAGTTTGCACGTCGATGTTCCTACCATTATAAAAACTTTGTTAGTTAATTATAGGTTAATATAGTCATATCGAAAGAAAGATGTTGACTGTCCCGTTGGTCGCAAGAGCGAGAACTGAGCGATGGGTCCTGGGTCAAACCACCACACAGGACCACACACTTCTAGGTCGCAGTAGCAAAAGCAATACTGCCCGGTCTTGATCCGTTCCTGCCTTTTATAGGGCGCTAAGAACATTCGAGAAACGAAGCATCTAGAATCTTCGAGTACATACCGGCCCCGACTGAACAGATGTTGATAATTCTAGAAAATTCTGGTATCGAAATTGCTAGATAGATCTTGACTCAATTAATTCTGCTACTCGATACTAGATGGCGCTAGTGGTAACTAATTACTTTAGCTTTAGCGCGTAACACTACTTTAAGTGTTTTACGCAATTACCCCTCTGATCATTCTGCGGTCGGGTCGGGATTGCCGTCCCATCGGACTATGAGAGTGAGGGAAGAGAGAGTGCGCAAATGTCTGCGAAACACTTGTGCACTATCTATAAGATAATGATGATGAGATGGCTAGTCTCAGTTTGAGGTTGGCCGCAATGGCCGAACTTCGGTCTGGGGGACTATCAGCCAATTGCAGAAACGAACTTTAACTTTTAAAGCCAACATTAAATACTTATCTTCCATAAACTTCTTGCAGAAAGCAACATTAGACTCGATTTTAATATTTCACTAATTTTAAATAATGAAGTGTCAAACGAGGCAATCTGTTACAGCTTTTGTTGCACGCACCATTAGCGCCTTAAAGTTGTTTTGTGCAATATCATTAAATTAATGAAATCATTAGCGTTAATGATCCATTATGTACTTTGGCATTAATATTTGCCTTTGTGGAACTGGGTATACAACCAGTCGACCCACACTTTTCTCTCGATAATAGATAAACAACTATTATCGAGAGATAAATGTTAAGATGCCCACATTAGGCTTAGCATGACGCTTCCTATTTCTACTCTACCGTAGAATAGAAATCGCTTGTCTACCTTTCTCGGATAAAAACTGTCAACTGTCTACACGGAAACGCCATTTTAGTCTACTCTTCAGAGATGGGCCGAATGTGGTTTGAACCGAATCCGAAGTTCGGCCGAACTTCGGCCCAATACCCTTTAATTGCAATAAAAAATACTTGATGTAAATTAATGTTTAGTTTGTGAACCAAAAACATGATTTATTTTTCAATTTACGAATTTTATTCAGATGTTTGTTAGAAGAATACTGAGCTTATTTCATTTTTGTAATAGTATGTCTAATTAATTAGGCAGAGATTTTCAAGAATAATATGAAGAACTGATTTAATTTAAGGATTACATTTACAATGTCCCTAACTAAAATAAATGACCATGAGTGAGTAAAAGACTTATTCGGACGAATTTTATTTTACAGTAATGCTATACTCTAACTCTATTAAATTTCACTCAAAATAGTGCAAGTAAGTATTATTATTCTTGTGCCGAATGTTCGGCACCGAATTTCGGCAGCTTGAACCGAACTTCGGCATTCGGCCGAAATTCGGTTCAAGCTGCCGAAATTCGGTTGAACTGAATGTGAACCGAATTTCGGCCCATCCCTACTACTCTTCCATCGACAAAACGCTTCTCTACGGTTGTTGTGCTAAGCCTGCATATTTATAATTTTATTTATAAATCTTTTGTTAATGTTCCTTGAGAAGAGTTCTGTATAATTTATGTTCCACAGATTTTTTTTCTTTATAAATTATGTATGTAAAATGCGGATGAAACTATCTGTTTGCCTTTATTTACAAACATAAATTCGTTGGTACAGAATATTTGTATGTTTCCTACAAAGATATCCTTATAATAGAACCCCGTTTGATCGAGTAATGTACGAAAAGAAGGTCATGTTTTTGTGCTCGATCTCTACCAACAATAGCCTTTAACCAACCCTCTCTTCAGACGAGAGTAGGTACATACTTAACCTGATTTGCATAATAATCCGAATATTATGTTCCCACTGCTGGGACATAGGCGTCGTCTCGGTGAGATGGAGTGGGCCACTACGCAAGCCTACTGCGTGATATCACATGTCTTCGATTTTTTTTATTCTAGGACATGACAACAGTACTCATAAAACACATACCCGCACACCATCACCATCACACACACTGTCACTCACACACCATCACACACACACGCACAAACACACCCACACACGATCTCACACACATATATATGTACAGTTATTGCATACCAAAAGAGCTTGCGTGCATCTTTAATTTCTTTTTTTTGATCATGTTTTTTTTTACCTATAATTAATTTGTTGCACAGACTATGTTATGAAGCAAACGGGTGAAGACACTGGCTCCTGTAACACAGGTTGTTAGCTAGCTCAGGAGCCAGGGCTTCAATTATGTATGTTACACCTGTATTTTGTGTCGATAAACAATTTTATTATTTACTAGCTGACCCGCCAGAGGTTGTCCTGTCTTAACTATGAATATTAAATTCGCAACTTTTTTTTTTCTTCCATAAGAACCATCTTCTGACAATAAGAAACACAACAAAAAAAGAATTAGCTAAATTGGTCCAGCCGTTCACATGTGATGCCGTGACCAAGGGAAGTAGGGATTCATTTTTATACGTATAGATTTATTATATGGCGGTTTTCGCCCGATGTTTTCCTTCACCGTTTTGACAGCAGTAGTGATGAAATAATTTACTCAAATAAAAGCCTGTCTGGGTCCAAACCTACGACCATTTTTTAAACGCTTTATATTAGCTTAGCTTGTATGTTTGTTTGTTTGTAACCGACTCCTTTGGACGCTATTTTGACCCACTTTAAACGGTCAGATTTCATTGAAACTTTGTAAACTTATCGAGGACTGATGACTATTCAATAATTTTTAAAAAAAATGATACAAATGAAAAAAAAACACGTTTTTGTAGTTAGCAGTACTAAAAAATAGAAAATAAATAATAGTTTAAAAAACTAGAAAACACGCTTTAAAAACCAAACTAAAAAAGGAGAAAATAATTTAATTCAATTAAAAAGCGTGGGGTGCTTGACATTATGTGATTATAAAAATACCTCAAAAAGCACCCCACGCTTTTTAATTGAATTAAATTATTTTCTCCTTTTTTAGTTTGGTTTTTATTACTTTAGGGGCCTGCCTTTGACCTCAATCAGGCCTTATGGGAAGCGATTGATGAGGTCTATGATGGTCTTACAACTCCTAAGTCGCATTCCTGATCAATAAATATAAAAAGAAAAGTCCTGACTCGCTCACTGACTAACTCATCATCTACTTTTAGTGTGTTACGGAATTAGATACTCCGCTGTCTTGCTAAGGGGTATCGTATTACCCAGTAACTGGGTTGTGGAGGTCAGATAGGCAGTCGCTCCATGCAAATCAGCTGCATCCGGTTAGACCGGCAGCCAACCGCAACATAGTTGGAAATTGGCTAGGCAGATGGACATGACATAACCGTTTAATAAATATCCTATCTAGCTTGATAGAAATATAATATAAAGCTAATAATAAATACCGTCCTTGTAAGGCTTATAGATTTCTTAAATACGCCACAAAAAAAATCTATCAAAAACTTGTTTCCTTTTACATAAACAATGCTTCTAAGAAGCCGTAATCGTATTGAGAACTTTAGTCGAATTTAATAGAATTGATAATAGGCAGTCGCTCCATAATAAAAACATAGGCTGTCATGAAGACAGCTGACGGAAGTGGAAACTTAAACTGAGACATGCTTTCACTACTGGCATACTCATAGCTATAGACTGTTAACATGCTGCATGCATGTTAGCATGCCGGGGACGCGAACCCATAAGATTTCCCCCTAACAAAAATCAGTCAAAGCGCTTAAAAAATTCATTAAAAAAAATTAAAAAAAAATTAATTTAAAAAATCTATATACATATAATAAAATTGTAGAAAAGTGGTGTCTGTACAATCGAAATATATAAAAAAAAAGTAGCAGGGGTTGTTATTATATCGATGCTGAACCCGAGATTGTAATTAAATTTTTTTTTGTCTGTTTGTCGGTTTGTCTGTTTGTCTGTGTGTTTGTGCACGCTAATATCAGAAACGGCTTATTCGATTTAGATGCGGTTTTCACTAATATATTGTAGTAAGCTTCACTTAACATTTAGTGTTTATTTCATGTCAATCGGTTCATAAATAAAAAAGTTATGTCAATTTAAAGAATCACGGCGAACATTTGTTAATCATTCATCCCCGATGGCCATACGTCAAATATCGTATACAGAGAAGCATTACTGTAAAGTAAATTTTTTGCTACCCAAACGACGGTATATTATTATGTAATTCAAAATATGCTGCCCAAAAAGTCACTATTCCACGCGGACGAAGTCGCGGGCACAGCTAGTTAAAAAATAAAATTTGCACCTGAACACAGCTCGCATTGTTAGGTAGGTTCCTCTCTCTGGAACCCTGTCCGCCGGTAGCTTGGACCCTGTTCCCGATACCGGTGGGCTACTATTTTAATATTTTTTTATATATTTTATATTCTAATATTTAAAAATGTAATTGATATGTATTTATTGGAGTAAACGAAAAAATTCTAAAAATAAAAAGTCATTAGTGGTCCACCCACAAATGGCCAGCGTGGTGTATGTATGAGTACGACCCGCTCCACCACACAGACTCCTGACTCCTAGAGTCCTAGCAGAACATAATAATTGGCTCATTAAGTAAATACAATAAATTGCTACCGAACTTAAGCTAGCCATTAAAAAGCCGTTACTTTTACGGGAACAAGGAAGAAAGCAAAGACATTTAAAAATAATAACGAAATCTCTTTGGTTGTGACAATGTACGAGTAACTACCATTTACCTTAATTTTCAACTTTTTTTTATTTTTCGGAATTTTCCCTTTACTTGTGCTATAAGACCTTGCTTTTAACCAAAATTGTCAATTCTAAGTCAACCGGAAGTACCCTATAGGTTTTGGGTCGAAAACCTATATGGTAGTTCCCGTTGACCTAGAATCACGAATTTCGGCCCAAAGCAAATTCCAAAAAATAAAAAAAGTTGAATATTAAGGTAAATTTTGGTACTTACAAGTTTTCGCGAAAATCTAAATTTGACCATATCTTTTTTATTAAGGCGGTATAATGGGTAGGTATGGAAGTACGGAATCCTCGGCACACGAGTTCAACACGCACTTGACCGGTTGTTTTAATTCAAGATTATCTTCGACCTTCGACCAGCCTCTGCTTATGGAAAACGATGGTTATTGTAAGATGAAGGACGTTTGCCGGATCAAATGTCTGTTATCGTCTGCCTGAGGTTATACGAGCGCGACGAAGCTTGGCTGTAATACAAAGGAATTATAAAAAGATCATGGTTTATTTAATTACGAAGCCTAATTAACATGTAACCTCCAAATATTCAGGGTCCTTGAGACTCAATTGTCTGGTAACAGGGATAACATAAATGGAGTGCAGCGAATTTTCGTGGTATTATTATTTGGTAGTGATAGTTATAGTTGCAGAGTCATGGCTGTAAATAGACGTCGCTAGTGAATTTTTCGTAAAATTCTGGAGTGTAAAATACCACGAATTTCCTCCTCTGTTAAAATACTGTTATAAACGTTTAAACATGTCCCCAAAGAGGTTGAGAACCGGTTGAAACATTGTTACAAACAACAGACGTCCCAAAAAACAAAACAATTTCGTCCATTAAGAGCGTTCTCCCCACGCGGGCTAGCAACGGCGCATTTATGGCGGTCTTTCGTCATTATTTCATTAAATACAAAAAAAAGTATTAAAAAAATTTCAGCCATGCACTAGATTGTTGGTATTTTCAAGTTTGTATAATATTTTTTTTTACAGTTGTTTTGGTATTTACTTATAAAAATCGACATACCGTCAATTATTTTATATTTGCATTACTAAGTACGATTAAATGTTTTTATTAAAGAATAAATGTTAAAAATAATTAAAAATACCACCGGTCTAGTGCTTGGCTGAAAAAAATTGTACTTTTGTTTGTATTTCATGAAATAATCACGGAAAATTACTATAAATGCGTTGTTGCCAGCCCGCGTGGAATGAACGCTCTTAAACAAACTTTTATTTGCACACTAGCTTTTGCCAGCGGCTTCGCCCGCGTGGTGCTCGAAAATTATCCCACGGAAACGTAATATTGGGATAAAAAGTATCCTATGTGTTATTCCAGGTTACAAACTATCTGTGTACCAAATTTCATCCAAATCCGTTCAGCCGTTTTTTCGAGATTGAGTACACACACACATCCAAACACCTAAACATACTAACTTTCACATTTTTAATATTAGTAGGATAGTAGGATAAACATTCGGTAAGTACCTCAACATCAACATTCGTCATGGACCAGTAAAATAACATTATTACATTCCGGACATTATATATCAGGAATATCAATTTACTAACAAAATTGACTGATAAAATAATAGCATTGAAGCCTTCAAGCAATATTTGACAGGATATCGATTATAAACAGACAGGATAAATTTATGGTTGAACAATTAAAAAAGCATTTCTTTACAATAAAAACTGATATTTTTATGAATGTCAATAGCTATAGACAATAAAGGACCAGTGGGCTTACGACACTTCGTGGGTTCGAATTTTTTCGCCACCGCTCTCAAAACAGACAAGGAAAACATGGAGAGGAAACCGGCATGTCCTAGAACTAAAAATTTGAAGACATGTGACATCTACCAACACGCACTGGTCCCGCGTGGTGAATTATGGCCCACTCCATCTCACAAAGAGTGCCCCAGCAGTGGGAACATTATAGGCTGATCTTGGTATTTTGCAATTGCTAAAATATAAGATACTCAATATACAGTGATAATGTTCTCCTCAAATGATATTTGAAAGTCACATAACTTCTATTGGAATAATATTTTACTCTAAAATTAAATTAATTTACAAAAGATAAATAATAACAGAGCTGAGTGCCTTTTAAATTCAATTTTTATGCGTAGGCACGATCTCCAAAATGTGTATCTGCATTTTAATTTAATAAATAAAGTAGGTTATAGGTGGCAATGGCATCGCCAATGTGTCTTAATCTTTATCTCTTTTCGTATAAAATGATATAACTCAAAAAAATAAGTTCGTGTATATTCCTCAAATCGATTATTATTATTTATAACGCAAAGCTGAAGAATAGTTTATTTGTTTGAACGCGCTAATTTTTGGAACAACAGCTCGGATTTGAAAAAAAAAAAACGTAAAACAGAATGACATTCCTTTTTTATCAAATGGCCAGTAGTGTATATAATAATTCGATTATATATTTAGTACTTACTAATTCCATGGTCTATTCAGGCAATACACTTTATTGAAAGACATTAAAAAAGAAAAGTGCTACGTAAGTTTACCCCACACGTTATGCTTTTATGTAATACAAATTTTATGTTTTCGAATCTAAGAATACTTATGGAGGTATAGCAGGCCAAAAAAGGCCGTTAACTCATGTGAAAGCCATTGACCTGCTATATAAAAGTAAAACTTTATGGCATTCAATATTTTTTGAGAAACGTAAACAGGATACCTATTTATGTAAAATAAGGTTCTATAATACAATACTAAGAAAAACAAACCAGTCTCGATGTACAATCGGAAATGAATAAAACTTGAAACCTTCACTATTATACAGCCGAGAGCTATAGAGTTAAAATCATAGATTCAATTTAAACAATAACATAATTAATTCATTCAGCCAATATTATTACTTCTTTAAAATAATATGGAACACAATTAGCTTAATATAACAACCATTGTTACAAAACAACCAGCTAAGTATTTTCAATTAATCCTATTACGCTTTATGGCATTTTTATGGAGGCCACTTTACTCAGGCTGACCCAAATTGATTCAAGGGTAGTAAGAATTAACTTTTTAATCATAAAAAAACTTTCGCTTTTACCTTAAGATTATAAGGAAAAGTTTTTCGAGTCGTTTTGAGTTAAAAATATTATTATGAGTAGGTATTTCCTTCGGAAGTAGAGGGCCTACTTTATTATTTTCCTTATTTTCTGACGTGTTAATTCGTCGAGTTAATTCATTTCTCGGCGAATCGACAAATCCAGAAATACGTATTAATTAGGCACCTAGTACGTCTTGAATTGTAGGCAATAAAGTAATAAAATTAGTTTGATTTTCTATTATCTGATAAGAAACACAATTTTTTTCGCCTACAGAAAATAATTCAAATATTATAAAAAAATGTCGATTCGCTCATTTCGGGCGAGTTAATTCGGGCAAATCAACCCCTTTTTCTTCGAAATTCGTTGAATATATAGTAAAAAATCGTTTAATAATCAAGATGTACTCAAATTAGTAAAGTCGACTATTTTTCTTAAACGTAGATAACGTTTTGAACTTTGAACAGCCAATCACAAGCGAATAATCTTTTGCGCAGTTATTGTGAACGATTAATGTCACTCTATATTATTATGCACTTAAATATCGGTATCGATAAGTATTTCGATTTATTACTTGTGGAATTCCATTTGAATTCCATCGAATAAAATCGAAAGTGTCTATGAGACCGATACTCCCTCAAGTGATGCCAACGAACCTATTCCACTGAGTTCTTACAGGACGACACAACAACGTCTAGAAATTCTTAGAAACTTCTGAAATAGTCAGGTAAATAATAGAAGATAAAAGTAGCAGAGTGCAAAAGGCACGTTGACATCTATAGTCACACTTAACTTTCGGTTTCGATAAATATTTCGATAGAATACTTTTGAAATTCAAATTGAATATGTCGAATGGAATCAAAAGTGTCAATGAGCCCGATTTTCTCGGTCGATATACTAATGCTATCACTATCACACAAAACAAAGACCCCCGCCGCGTCTGTCTACCCATCTGTTTGCGATAAACTCAAAAACAACTGAACGGATTTTCATGCGGTTTTCACCAATAAACAGAGTGATTCATGAGGAAGGAGTTTCTATAGATTGGTGAACGCGGGCGAATCCGCTGGCCGCTAGTGCTGTATAAAAAAGAGTTAGGTACTTAAGATATCTAGGCAGAAGCCTAGTCAGTATTTCAGCAATGTCTTTCTTCAATTATTCACTACCACGGAAAACAATAGCCCATTTTAGTCAGCCGTGTCGTACGCTGTAACAATGTTATATAATTAGAGACGCAACAGCGACCCGGCTCGGGATAACAGAATAATTAACTTAGTTTGTGGCGACTTATACGATAATCCAAATATAGCAGGCGTTATGTAATTAACTCTGTATCCACTGGAATAGTTATACTTTAAACGTATTATTTATTTTGGATAAACAAAGTCACAGCATAAGCATGTATTATGTTCCCACTGCTGGGACACATGCCTCCTCTCTATAAGGGAGTGGGCTGTAATGTAATCCACCTTGCAGGTAGGTAGACGTCACTTGATGTGATTTCTGGTTTTAAGACATGTTTTCACAAGATGTTTGCCTTCACCGTATTGAGAGCAGTGGTGATTTTAATATACAGAGTAAAGAACCTGCCTGGATTTTAACTGGGGCCGATGCTAATGGGCCACCACCTGCTCTTGCCAAAGTCAAAGATGAATCAAAGATGTAGTGACAATATTTTTAAAGAGTATGCTAGAGATGAATCATTGATGTGGTGACAAAAATTTAAAAGACTATGCTAGAAAGATCAATCAAAGATGTACCTAGTGACTGAAATAGAAAAAGTATGCTAGAAAGATGAATCAAAGATGTAGTGACAAAAATTTAAAAGAGTATACTTAGATGGCTTGGTCATGTTGAGAGGATTAATGTAAGGCGACTAACAAAAGGTACATACCCGGCAGATGTGAGAACAAAAAAAAACCCGACTCCCTAAAAAGTGAACTTTAATTAAAAAAAGATCGAAACAAGAAACTTGTTTTAAAAGGATGACTATTAGACTGATTACGTATCCGTAGTCGTCACATAATGTGTTTTTTGGCTCTAAGACAACTTTCCACATGATGTTTGCCTTCACCGTATTGAGAGCAGTGGTGATTTTAATATACAAAGTAAAGAACCTGCCTGGATTTGAACTGGGGCCGATACCACTGAGCTACCACTGCTCTCCTCAAAGTCAAAGATTAATGAAAGATGTAGTGACAAAAATTTAATGTAGTGACAAAAATTTAAAAGAGTATGCTAGAGATGAATCAAAGATATAGTGACAAAAATTTAAGAGAGTATGCTAGAAAGATCAATCAAAGATGTACCTAGTGACTGATATAGAAAACAGTATGCTAGAAAGATGAATCAAAGATGTAGTGACAAAAATTTAAAAGAGTATGCTTATATGGCTTTCTGTTAGTACTATAAAACCAGTAATCTATCTGAAAAGTCCTCAACGAAACTTCCAAGGCCAGGCCTTAGAACTCCAAATACTTGAAACAAGTCGCTTTTAATTGTTGTCAAGTCCCCACAGAAGTGAAAAACATGGCCAACATTCCAATATTATCAAAACATTTAAACAAAAACTGGCAACATCGCCACATTTGCAACACAAAGATGGAAAAGCAAGATTATAAAAATAAAATGCCTTTTTGGAAGCAATTCGTGGAAATTGTAATAGTAAAGTACCCATTTCAGTTAAAGTAATAATGTAAAAATAAAAAGGTCCAATTTGAAATAACAAAAAGTAAATTAGGTATCTACCTACTTGTAATTCATGTACACAGGGAAAATACCAGTCCAAAAATGATATTTGCGGTTCTAAAGTTCTTAGTATTTTGTCAGCACGCTTAACAATATTTTATCAAGCTAGGTTTGTATCTATTTTATTATTAGATGAATAAATCATATTTTAGGTCTACCCTTTCAACTACATACCCTTAATAATTTATCAGGGGCCCCTAATAAATTATTAAGGCTTTGTTAAAGTTGATACGCTTTATTTAGTAAGTAGATCGATAAATTTGCCCACCTAATTTTAACTTCGAGTACCCAATAGATTTTGAATTATTGATCAATTAATGTTTTAGTGACGAATTTATATGAAAATACCATGGATGTGTGGAGCTTCAATGAACCAAAATAAGGTTATAATTTTATATTCATATATAATTAAGATTTACAATCTTGGTGAGCGAGTATTCAAGTTACCTACTCAATCAAGGTTTGACATAACAAGTTTAGGAGATAGAGGCACCCTCAATGCGTAACACATTATCAATTAAAATCTGAATCATTTATATATATAAGTTAGGTATATACAGGGTGATTGGAAGATGGGTGCAAAGCTTTAAGGCGAAGATAGTACAGACAATTTAGAACCATTTAAGCCATGGTTGTCTTAGACGAAGTCTTACCAAATATTTTTAACCAAATTTTTAAGTTTTTTTTCGGAAATTCTCAAAATTTAATGTAAACTGCATAATTATGGCCAAATTGAATGATAAATGAATTCATTTTTTATTTATTTAATTAAAGTAATGTGTAAGCAATCAAGCAAAACATGTTTTAGGCTTCTGTGTCATTAGACATTTTTTTTACAGACATTTAAAGCTCAGAAAAAATAAAAAATTTGTACACCCCGTCTTTTAAAAATTATTAAAAAAAAAAAAAATTGGTAAGACTTCGTCTAAGACAACCATGGCTTAAATGGTTCTAAATTGTCTATACTATCTTCACCTTAAAGCTTTGCACCCATCTTCCAATCACCCTGTATATTATATTAACACTTTATATAGTTATATGCACTTATATTTATTCCTCTTATTTATTGCACCTACCACTGTTTGTGTCCGCATCACCCAAAGGTCGACTGATAGAAAATGCTTATGGCATTAAGTCCGCCTCTGTACATGTGTGTGCTTAAAGTATTAAATAAATAAATAAATCATTTTGAAGTTCAAAAATATGTGTGCTCAACAACGTAAATAACGTCTTAAAAACCTTAAAAATCCGACCTGACTACCACTCATAGGAATCCAAACGTATCTTTCACATCCCGCTACGACAAACTACATCTCTAATTACACATTACTTTTGTGTATAACAAGGTCACCAGTAATTTGCTTTGACCCAAAGAACTCTCTCTCCAAATTTGCCAAACAATATGGCTATTTGGTATTTTATACGTTGAATCAGAAAACATTCTCAGAACACTCAACTTACACTCGGAATCCTACTCCCACCACAGACACTGACACCTACACACCAGTGTGGCGATGGGTCAAAACAAGCCGATTCCCATCGGCTTACCTATGAGAAATCCCACCTCACATTCATTATTTCCAAGTACAATACATTTGTATGTGTTTCTGATACCTGCACGCAAAGAAATGCAAATCTTCCGTACAAAATTCTATGATTCCAACTCAGCATCAGAGCAGGCGCAGTCCGAAGGGGGGGTCACAGGGGACATGACCCCCCCCCCCCCAAAATCTAAGGTCAAATTGAAAAATCTCAATAATAATAAAAAAAAGGAAATTTCTAACTATCCCCTAACAGCGACATCTAGTTTAGAAACAAGGAACCGAACTAAGTAGTTTTGGTAATCCTAGCAAAATCGATTTGCGTCGTTATGATAAAGATTGTATATCAATATTCTAATGATGTAATTTGTTGGTTTATTGTAAAGATTCAAGATAAAGGCTGTCTACTCAGTTGTGAATTCTGATTCTTGTTGTTAACAGGTTTAGCTCTTCTAAACATTCACCCGGAAATAGTACCAGACATCTCAAATATTATCACCCGATTCGCAAATACAAAAAGACGACTTCCACTTGTTTTATAGGTGATGTATAAAATAAAATTGTGTCTTGTGCAATAATGTTTTTTTTATTCCAGATACCATTTTTTATTAGTGTAGTGAGTGATCCCCTCCAAAATTTCAGGCTACGACCGCGCCTGCATCAGAGAGAGAGGGGCCTTCTGAAAAACTTTAAACTTTACTTCACACACGAACACACCCACACCGTATTTTTGATTTATTAATATTTTATGTTTGATTGTTTAACATTTTATTTATAATTAATTGTTCAATATTATATTTTTAATTGATAAATATTATGGTTTTGTGCTTTGTTCAGTGCAAATTAAGCTTTAATTTTGTTTATTAAATTTACGATTAAAGCTTATACTATCACTTTGATCTCGGTATTAATTAAGGTTTATACAATCGTTTGCAATTACCTATTATCACATAAACTCCAGTGGCTCCCGCAGACAGACGCGACGCGACAGCGTTACGCGACTATTGTAGAACAATATCCATGAAGCTTTCATAGAAATTGTTTTACTCGAATCGCGTCACGTCTGTTTGTGGAAGCCTTTATCACATGGCTAGTCCCCAAGATACAGGGGTGCCTGTTTAGGGTTCACTGTTAAGATCGAAATGAAGATCTCTAACTATTACAGACCTACATTAAGTTAATCACAAGGGAAACATTGTATTTATATACCTTTGGTGTTCCAATTACATTTTTTTTTAATTAATTTAAATGTTATTCCCGAACTACCTAGTAAAGACGATTTATTCTCAAAGTTTTATCAACAACATTAGGATAAGCAGAATAGCAGGTGGATTGGGTAACATTCTAACAATTTTTAATTTAGACAATTCAACAACATTCATCGCGTCATTCACGTTGTCGAGCAGGTGAATTTTTCAAACATATGAAGCAATGGATTAGGTACTTCCTTCAAAATACTTTGGATCATGAAAGAAAGTGAGTTACGCAATTCGGCTGCAAACTTCCTAGTTACATAATAACAAGGAAAGTCATAAAAATTACTATCAGACACACGTGTAACGATTATTATTTTTATTAGTATAACATCCGTTCAAAGGAAAACAAATTTTGTTTATAATCTGTCAAATATGAGTCGATATACACAACGTTTTTAATATTGAACGAAACGGAATGATTTCATTGGATTACGTTTGTTATGTGATGAAACTACAATAGGTAAAGTAATATTTTTTCTGTTTACTTGTCCGCTTATAAGTTTAATCAGCGGGGCAATTCTCATAATTTTAAGAATGTTCACAGTCCGATCTCAGTCTCAATCTGTTAAAAATACCTCGAGTTTCCGTACAGTTTTGATAATTGATTGTCGCCGAGATGATACTGCGACTACATTTTGAACGTTTTTAATTACGAGAATCGGCCTTCTGATTTCTCAAGAAATATTTATTGGTAGCTTACTTGTGTGAATCATAGAAAATGTAGCTACATTTCCGATTATGAAAACGTTTGTCACTATCGTGTGGGTACCAAAATATGCAGTCAAATACAACAATCTGCCTAACTATCTACCCTTTTCACAACAATGTTGGGGTCGGCTTCCAGTCTAACCGGTTGCCGCTGAATATCAGTATTTTACATGGAGCCTATTTGACCTCCACAACCCAGTTACTGGGTAATACGATACCACTTAGTAAAACTGTTTGTCAGACTTTCGGGCTTCTGACGACCCGTAACAAAGATCACTAGGTACCTACTACCCTTTTTACCAAAAACACTTTCCACCAAAGTACTTCAACATGTTGGAAGGGTCGGCTCGTCTGAAATTCTCCAAATTGATGAGTAATGGGGCTAAAATGTCCACGATACACCCTTTTACGGGCGCTGGCGACATATACGGGATTTATATAACACTGTTATAGTACTATGCTATTGTACTATTGACGGGCTGATAGAACTCAACCGGTATTAAAACAAAGTAACACTTGGGCACGCCACGATTGCGGCGGTGGGTCCCCTTTTTAAGGAGTGGATTGAGAGGCGCCACGGCGTCCTCACCTTCCGCCTGACGCCGGTCCTCACCGGACACGGTTGTTTCGGGAGGTTCCTGTTTCGTAGGTATAACGTGGGAGGAAACGCCCAGGTGTTTCCACTGCGTAGATCGCCCTGAAAACACGGTGGCGCTTACGGTGGAGGTCTGCCCGGCTTGGCCGGAGCACCGCCGTGTCCTCGTGGAGGCGATCGGCGGCGGCGATCTCTCGCGTCCGGCCCTGGTCCAGGCCACGGTACGGAGCGAGAGTGCATGGGTGGCCTCCTTCTGCGAAGCAGTATTGCTCGCGAAGAGGGAGGCGGTGCACGTGAGGGAGAGGCAGTATATGTGCCCTCAGGGCCCTAGTCGCCGCAGGAGACGCCCTGGGCGTCGGGAATCCCAGGCTGATGCCCGGCCACCGTCTGCGCGGGCTTGCGGACGGCGAGTAATGGGTAGCTCGCTGTCCGGTAAGGACCAAGCCCGGTTCGACGGCGCGTTGTTTTCCACGCGCGCCTCAAAGAGATGTCAGTAGCAACTGGTGGAGTCCGCAAGGGCCGATGCCTGCCAGGGGTGCGAATTGTTCGAAAGAGATACCGCGGCTTCTGGCACAGAGGCAACTGATGAACACGGGTGGGTTTTAGTCAGTAAAAGTCTGACACGCCCTCCTGCTCCACCCAGAGCGGGAGAAGTTATTTGATGATTTCCCAACCTAAAAAAAAAACATAGTAGCACTTAAGACCTAGGTACTATAGTCACTGAATAAATTCAAAATGGTAAAGGATTTGTAAGAAATTATCTACCAAGTAAACTAACGTGAATTTTATATAGGTGGTGAAACAGCGGGGTAGTTGTGTAGTACACTTACTGTAGGCTTTAATTTTGACAGTTTAACAGCATTCATTGCGTTATTTACGTTGTTGAGCAGGCAAATTTTTCGAACACACGAAAAAATGGATTGGCAAAATCCTTCAAAATTATCAGATTGTGATTGGTATTGTGTTATAGGGTGGTGGTCCTAGGAGCTTGTCAAGTTTTAAGTTGAAATCGTTTGGTTTTTTGCAGTTTCTTCAATTACTAGCAGATTTGCTAACAGATATAAGTTTTCAGACTAATAACTCTGAAAAACTTTCAGAATCGCATTTTATAATCGCCAACCTTTAAAGCGCGGTAAGAAGCATTTTTTTAGGTATTTGACATTAGCGCATCGCGGCAACAAATAGTATGGTTCAAAACAGCGATGTTCGTTGAATCGAATGACCACCAAAAAAAGTGATATTGCAGTCTTAATTACATTTATGATGATACTTTATTTTTTAAGTATCATCAGCAACCTGATTCCAGCCAAAAGGTACCACTCAGCAGTTGACACTGCTGGACATAGGCCTCCCCAAGCGTCGCCACATCGCCCAGTCCTTCTTTCCCATCCAGCGGGTTCCTTCGCAAAGGCAAAGTTAAGTATGTAACCTCTAAATTCAATTGTAGGACACGAGAATGAACGATTAATTAAGAAATCGATTATATTTACAGTAACAACGCTTCTGTGCACAGCAGATGCCTACAGGCTTTCGGAGAATCCATTGTTTTAAATTCAACGGTTCAAAATGCTCAAAAACAATCGTTTATTTCAGACATTGACGATCGTTCCTGGAATTTTATTGTACTAGCAATAAAACGAGGTGCAAAATAAACCTACGTGTTGTTTATTCATTTTCAGGTACGATAAGTGAAGCTTTTTACACGAGTGCGAACCAATAAAGTTGTAAAACGATGCGATAAAAATACAAGCCATAATAACGTCATGTCGCAGTTTCTATTGGACATACTACAGTCCTATTAGATAAACAACAAAACGGTTTCTTTTTTCTTTATTATCTATGGATCTGCGGCTAACATGGACATAATATACAAACAGGACTGAGCACTCCAAAAATCGGATCATACAAAAATGAACCATAACGGTTGCGCCTTAGGTTTAATTTTGTTAAGCTATCTTAGCCGAGGCAAAACGAGCCGAGAGAGATAGCCGAGCCGAGGCGTTTGTCCCTTTTTCTCAATTGCCAAAAGATGAAAATGTTATAAATGGTAGAAATATGGGTAGAAAATATTTCACCAACTATAAGTAAAATTAGTAACATATAAATATTTTTAGCTTTTAGATTAAATTTAAATCATTTTATTTATGGTTTTACAATCTGTATGTAAAGTAAATAAATTTATTTAGTTAAATAATCAAAATAATATGATTGTTTGGTAGGTATCATAAGATTACTCTGGTATCACTGAAATCTGACATCAATGGTGTCATGGCGAATTTCTCTGTTGTTTTGTGGAGACGAAACGCAACGAAAGACGCATTCTAAGTTTTACGATTCTTTTTTATGTGAAAATGGTGAAAAAGTGTTGTATCAAGACATGTAAAAGTGAATCATATGCTGGTTGTGGCATTTCATTTCACAGGTAAGGATTAGCAAAGATTTTGTTTACTAATTATGTAGTATGACCACGCTCTTGACGCTTTGTAGACAGAAGACACTAAAGCTTCAGTGTATTACTAAATATATCTAGCTATGTAAAGCAAATAATTATTAAAACTCTTAATATGAGTATAGTAAATACAATTTGTACCTATGTATCTATAACTCATGATTGAAATAACATATTTTTGTGTTGGTTACAGCTTTCCATCGAAAGAAGAAATGAAGCAAAAATGGTTGGATGTAATTCTCGAATCACAAACAATTACCAAAAATTCTGTTGTGTGCAGTCTTCATTTCAAACCGGCAGATTTTTGTATTGCAAAATCACGACGAGCGTTGAATGCTAATGCAGTACCATCAACTTACTAAACTAAAACTTATCTTCTTTATTATTTAACCGGTCATTGTGCTAATAAATTATTAAATAAAATTTCGTGTGAAGATTGTCGCAATATACTTTTATCTCGGAAACAACACTCAGATCATCCATATTTTATAGATGTTACGAAATTTTCGTCGTTTACCGCTTTTATTAAAATATGCTTCAAGATTTGCTTTTGAAGTAATAAAGTGTGGTGAAAAATTGTTTCTATCGGATTTAAGTGTGGTTTCATTCCAAAACACCAGTAAAAATAAAATTTTGATGCGATTAAAACAAATGTTTTACACAAGATTGAAACATCTAATTAATCCACCGCATCCTATCCAATGCATAACGGATGAAGAACCACACGAATTGCAGTTGGTAAAAGAATTAGCTAATTCGTATTTAAATTTAAGAATCTTTCACCATGCAAAATGTAATGCGTTAAGAAACTTAGGCAGTAAGATTGGCCTAAGGCAGAAACTGCATAAAACTATTTTGTTTAGCCATGTTTGATTTTAATAAATGTTTGTCACACACACTTAGTTTTATTTCCCTTCAAATACCTACTGTAGAGCAAACGGAAAAAACCGGCCAAGTGCGTGTCGTACCATGCACAATGAAGGGTTCCGTAGTTCGGATGAATTTATCCCAAAAACAAACCTATCTTTGTAGTTAAAAAAACATGTGCTCCCATACATTTCAACTGCAAATGTAAGTTTGTATGGACAATAATGGGAGTTTTATCTGGATGGATCCTATAAGGGTTCCCTTTTTTCATTTCGACATAAGGAACCCTAACAAGAGCAAGGAAGAGGAAAAGCCATGGTCTCGGAACGAAATTCATGCATCCTTGCCTATTTCATCGGAAGTCACGGATACGTTTTTGATGATTTGAGACAAGGCATGTGTCTCAACAATATTGTAGTCTAGCTATCATAACTTCTTTTCTCAAAAACATGGGCACACACACCGAGCTTTCGAGAAAAAGTCTATTTTGTAAGTATAGTTTTTAATTATGGTTTTATTTCTTTTATTTTCATAAATAAAATTATTATTTCACTATTTTATAACATTTCAATATACACAATAATATTAAATTAACCTATAGAATAATTTGAAATCATTTGCGTCTGCAGGTGATTTCAAAAAAGTTTCCCGTTCTATGACAATGTTTGGTCACCCTATTAGAAAGAGATGAACAGCCTCGGTATACAATATCTCTCTCGGCTCGCGTTTTTGGTACGAGAGCTCAGTCCTGTTTGTTTAATAAGTCCATGGCGGCTAATTCCTTTGTACGCTGTCAGGGAAATTCATTGTTAAGCAAATTGACACCCTACGTCATTTTGCCATGTAGGTGACAACCATTTTATACAGCTGTCTGTTTTTTCCTTGAGGATAAAAGTTTCTCCGTCTCAGACTACTATTATTATTTTACGTCTTATAACTTATATATTACCTATGTAAATATTTTGTTTGAAAAAAAGCTGCCATTATTAAAAGAAAACTATAACAGCTGTAGTTAGCCGTTCAAATAATCGTCCCTATTGTATTTATAGATACAAACGGACAATACATTAGAATGGCTCTAGTCACATACGAATACACAATGCAATACAATACCTAATATCTTTGTTCGTTTAAATGTGGTCATCACATGTCATAAAAATAAAAATATGGCAGTCACATCACATTCTGCCATATACGGCGTGCAAATTGCTTATTAATAGCTCACTACTTAATTGCTTACTATAATGTTATTATATACCGTTGGCTAGTAATAGACGCCATTCCTATTCGTTACCATTATTCCTATAAATTATTATTGACCATTTCAGACACCAATCTACATGGTATTGATCTGACCAAGATTATGTCTGAACTTTAAAAGAAACTGTGACCTCTGAGTTTGTTTCGGCCTTTCTTCTCAGATTAGACAGATAGGCCTTTATAGGTCTCATCTAATTTTTTAAATATGATTGACGTGTTCAAGTGTTTGTACAAACAGAAATAAAATCAATTAACATTTAATAAATACATAATACGAAATTATTAGGTTACAAGCCGTTTCCTAAATTACAGAAACCAGCCATATAGAATTTCCCATCGGCAAATATTTCCAACTTATAAAAAACCTCCGACCCAATCAAAAACCTCTAAAAAGAAAAATAAATAAAACGTATTCGCCTTTTAATTTAAATAAGAAGTTGTAGAGATAGTATTTTCATCAAAGCATTGTCGTCGGATATGTTTGCGCAAGCTCGTACCGACGGTTTTCACGCGATTGTGCGTAAGAAAACCGCTTCGCTACTGAGTCGAGTGAGAGGCAGTCGCAACCGCATCTTGAGAACTGTAGCGGAGAGTTTTGGTTCTCCAATTGTGAAGCAGTTTGTGCAGCGGGTGATTGGTACTAACACTAGATAATAAGTTGTTTTAATATTATGTTACTAACACTCTATGGATTCCTTTTCCGAAATAAAAATAAATATTATTAAATATTATATTATTATTATTGTCACTTCGGAAGATAGCTAATGTAAATTATGCTATCTATCCGTTTGGCGTTTTCATGTAACGTCCCCCCCCCCATCATAACAATGCTTTAATCTAAATACTACCTACAACTTCTTATCAAACTTAAAGGCGAACACATTTTATTTGTTTACTTTTAAGAGGTTTTTGATTGGGTCGGGGGTTTTTTAAATTTTTAATTAACTTTTATTTCCTGCTTTTGAAACTTAATATAGTAATAGTAAACACGTTACGATCGACGCATGTCCATGTGTGTTGCCCACAGTGAAATTTGTTTATAATTTATCCTCATTCCTCATTACTACTCCATCATCAGACCCTAATCACCATTTATCTATAACCTATTCATTGAGACCTTTTTATTGAGCCCAAACATGATACTACTGCTGTTTGTTGGGGACGAAGTTGGGTATCCTGGAAAATCCAGGTGATACTCCAGAATCAGTTCTAGGTTGCTTTGTTCGTCTAATATCATTGAAGTAATAGAATACCAAATTACGATTCGATCAGACCCGTGGAAGATACTCAAATCCCTTCATCAATCAGAAAAGAGCTGATAATCTTCAAACGGTTGAACCGATTTTGATGAAACATGTCTAAGAACCACCGCTAGAAAACCTACTTTTAAAAAAAAAAAAAACCGCACCCAAATCAGTTCACACGTTTAAGCGCTACAGTGCCACAGACAGACACACACACATAGCGGTCAAACTTATAACACCCCTCTTTTTGCGACGGGGGTTTATTTTTTTTTTCAGGCTGATTACTTTCGCCGCACCAAACTTACATACCTTATTTGAATTCTGTGAAAGTGAATGATTTAAAAAAATCCTTAGGTAGGTACTAAGTGCTCACTTTCGCTTAATAAGGCACTAAGTATTATCTAAAAAAAAACACAACCGACTTCCAAAAAAACACTACAAAGTGAAAAATAACTTTAATTTCGGAAGTCGGTGTCTTTGGAGCTGTATTTGAATTTTTTGTCACCGCCTTCCGAAATTAAAGTTATTTTTCACTTTGTAGTGTTTTTTGGAAGTCGGTTGTTTTTTTTTTGGAAAAAGTTTTTATTTTTCACTTTTTAGTGGTTCACATGTGCTTACCCCTTCACAGCATACCGGCGTGATGTTATGTTATGAAGTGGTGTAAGCAATAGACAGACATGAGATTTCAGCAATCCCAGTCCATTTGCTATCATTTATTGAGGAGTTCCGTTGCCTATTTCCAAAGTTCTTAATCAAATCTTCACCAAATTTAAATGAGACCACTACGAGAAAGTACTCTTCCAAAAAATACCTAAATCGCTTTGTGTGCCTATAAAATTTGATTATTTGACTATTTCTCCAGGTTCCCGGTCCAGCCATCTTCGAGTAATCGGGGAACATACATAAAAAAAAAACTATAAACGATTTATTAAAAGTTATTTTTCACTTTGTAATGTTTTTTCCGGAAATCTTTTGTTTGTTTTAGAAAAAGCTTTTTTAAGATCGATAATCCATTTTTCCCCGAAAAGCTATTTTCGCGGAAATTATTTTTGTAACGAACGTTTTTTCCCACAATATTCCTGGAAGTAAGTATCCTGTTTATTATTATTTAAGAGCTATCAATAGATTATTCACTTAAAAATATGGTCGTGAAATACAGGATGGCAAGGAACATCGTCGCGCAAACTGATAGCATGAATTCAACACATGATACCAAAAGAATGTTTCATAGAATAGTATGTGACAGGGGAGTAAGTGGTATGCACCACGCGGGCCCAGTGCGGGTTAGTGAAGTATTGTGGGTGGTGACAAAAATACAACAAAAACATCTCATTCAAGTATTTATCTCTTTTACTTGAGATATTGATCGTTAAACGTGAGCAAACTGGAACGCTCCAATAAATTATTAAAGAAAGTACTCCGTTATATAAAAAAGTCTGACGTATTTTTATATCAAGAACTAAAATAATTATATTATGGCTACATAGGAGGAATCGTTTGAAGTTCTCTTAGCAACGGATCCGCTATCTATGAAAAAAAACACAAAACACAGCTACACACAGCACACATACACAGCTATGATGTATTGTTATCAAACAAAATTGCGATCGCCCACGTGACCTGTGCATATATTAAAATGTCACCGAGTCCTATGAAAAACCCAATAATACACAATACTTTGTAACGTGGCCTACTATTGCTTTTATTAAATATCTGCAATATTTGCGCACCAAATAATGTATGCAATTTTGACGGAAAATTAATAAACTTAGTAGGCACGTGAAAAGTCACGTGCCTACACTTCGAACGGACTACCAAACTACGTCAGAAACGTCTACGTCATTATGAAAACAATCCGAAATTAAAATTAGAAGAGATTTTCTCTATTAGGTACTGAACCAATTTTTTCAAGGACTTGCATATTACGAGTATTGTTATTGTTCAGTACTCGAAATATACAAGTCCTTGTTTAACTTTTTCTTGATTAAACCGAAAGTTTTAGAAAGGAAAAGAATAAAGAAAAATTGCGATCAAACTACTCTTATCCATCACCATCATGAATAGTGAGTACTACGCATATGACCTTTCAGAAAAACACCAATATGGTACCTACCTGAGTTCATACTTTGGATAATACAACGTAGGCTCTGTCCTAAGGTCATTTCACTCCGCAGATTAGTAATACATTTTAAAAGCTCTATGATTCACTCTGACGTCCAAGAAATCGCTACATCGCAAAAGTTACACAGCCATGAAATATTTGACACCACTATCAATCATATATATTCGTGTAATCGTATATATAGAAAGAAGAAAGAAAGAAAAAAGATTTATTTGTCACAGAAACACGTTCATATAAAAAGATGACATAACATTAAAAAAAAAACATGATAAATAACACAGATATTTATACATAGGCATATAATAGGTCTTTACCTATGAAATTGCCGTTTTGTATGAAAAAATTTAAACGAATTTTTTTCATGTATTTTTTATTTGTATTAATCGAAGTAATCACCCATGCAATCAATGCATCTTTGCCATCGCAGTGGCAGTTTATTGATGCCCTTCTTAAAGAAATCAGCTGGACGGGAGGCAACAAATTCTTCAAAGGCATTTTGTACTGCCTCTCGGGTATTGAATTTTTTTCCCGCCAAGAAGTTATCCAAATTCTGGAAAAAGTAGTAGTCTGTAGGCGCAAGGTCTGGTGAGTAGGGCGGATGACGGAGAGCTTCCAACCCCAGTTCTTGCAACTTGGAGACCGTCTGCTGTGCAGTATGAGGTCGCGCGTTGTCGTGCAGGAGCAGCGGAGACGAGCGATTGACCAATGCTGGTTGGAGATGTGCCAGCTTCTCCATCATTGTGTTCAGTTCTTCACAGTACACATCTGCAGTAATGCTCACCCCGTTTGGTAAGAAGCTGTGATGAATCACACCGGCGCTAGACCACCAAACAGTGACCATCACTTTTCTAGGGGTAAGTTTTCGTTTAGGGCATTGTTTAGGTGCTGAACCAGGATCCAACCAACTTGCTGAGCGCTTGCGGTTATCAAACAGAATCCATTTTTCATCGCAGGTAACAATGCGGTTCAAAATTCCTTCATTTGTGTGCCTGTTGAGCAGTGCAAGGCACGTCTCGACGCGTACTTCGCGCTGACGATCATTGGGTTCGTGGGGCACCCATTTGTCAAGCTTTTTTACCTTGCCAATTTGACGCAAATGGACCAATATTGTTTTGACGCTAACGTCGAAAGCTGCTGCTAATTCAGCCGTAGATTGTGTATCATCAGCTTCCACAATCGCCTTTAATTCGTCATTGTCGACCAAAGTCTTCGGACGACCGCGAGGTTCATTTTTCAGGTCGAAATTTCCAGAACGGAAGCGAGCAAACCAATAACAGGTGGTGCGTTGGTTTGTAGTGTTAGCTCCGTAAACGTCGTTGATGTTGCGTGCCGCTTGTGCCGCGTTGCTGCCACGACGGTACTCATATTCCATAATTACTCGAATTTTTAACGTATCCATGATGACGAAAAAGATTGAAATGCGATGAAAATGTAACACTAATCAATAAACAAATGACTACTTTTGGAAAAAAAAAACCATGTTTTTAAAATAAAATTAATTTGAAATTAGAATTCTTACCCAAACAAAAATTATTTTGATTTGAAATGGCCAGTACTGCAAAACGGCAATTTCATAGGTAAAGACCTAATATAACATAAATATTCGGCAGCTGCACGCCATGACTGTGACAAGAAGGCTTCCACTCAGCGTGATGCTGTGCTATGGAACCCACAGCACAGCGCTGATTTTCAGTGGTCACCCGAAAACCACGTACGAAAATCAAGTCAGGATTTTTACAATTTAGACAAAACAAGTAACAAAAAAAAAAAGAAAATACTAGTATTCAGCTGCATGCGTATAGGCTTGGCAAATGATGACCTATTATATAATCTAAAACAAATTAGGCACTGATGGACAACTTTTGTTATCCGCAACTAAAACTTGCGCTTTTTCTGAACAGCGAACGAAACCGAATCGTCATGCTCGGGTCGGTGACGCTGAATCGGGTATACTCGGCTCCAGTCGTAAGTTTTCACTTCTATCGTGTGGTCATACGCACACACCCACTTTGTATGACTGCTGTTAAAATAAATAAAAAGTAGGTACTGTTATAAACAAATACACATTCAGGTGAACCAAAACATAAACGTGAAAAAAAACCCAGCCACGTTTTGTGAAGGCTACGTGGCTACGAATTTGCTACGAATTGTCGTAGCGTGCCTACGAATTTAATGAGCTAAATTCGTAGCTACTACGATTTTTCCGATAAGTTTGAGTAATGTTTTTCTTTGATGTTTCTCAAAATATGATTATAATTATCTTAGAAACTTGTCAACACATTATAGTTTATTTTGGAAAATTCTAAGAAATTTCATTTGTTCCAATATCAAATATCTTGGAAAATAATAAGGCTTAAACTATGGAATTTATTTTATCTCATCTTTAAAATAATTGCTTTTAGTTGTTCAGGAGACGAATTTTCCAAATAGATAAATCAATACTTTTGTACCTACAATCAAGGTGCGCCCGAAGAATTTTGACGAAAATTCTCAATCCATTGCTTCATTTGTTTCAAAACTTCGTCTGTTCATAACGCAATGAATGTTGTTGAACTGTCAAAGTAAGCTGCCATTGTAGGTATGTTACGCAATTACTGAATTACCTCTTCGGTCTTCTACTTAGGACTCGAACAATGAACTTTACTGTCAATCATATAGGTGCTATTTTCGGCTTTATCGTCTAGCTAGATCAAATTTCAATCAACAAACTGAATGTTTGCCTTCCGATTTAGACGTCACATAGTTACGTCATGTCTATTGGGTCACCGCAGGAAATTAACAGCGTTTCGGTTGTCATTGATAATGATACTTTTTGAAGCGATTTTTAGTCTAACCGAAACTTATGACACTGGAGTTTTAAATGTAAGTAATAGGGTATTTTACTCTATACGAGAAATAATCTAAAAATATATTACAGAGATAGCTTAGGCGAAATGCCGTCGGAAAATGTTAGTTTTAGTTCACGAAAAAACAAAATAAGTCATAAAATACAATTTAAAGATTTCAGTTTTTTTTATCTGTTTTTGAACACTATGAAATAGTAGCCGCCATGTTATTTCGTCATACGGCATGTCAACTGAGCAACTTTGTACTTTTATTATTTTCGTAACCAAAGTAATTTTTATTTCAATAATATTTTGCATTCAGGAACAGCACACCAACGATAAGTAGAAAAATAACTTATATTTAAATTATAAACAATTGTCATATAAAATATCAGCGCATTTGTTTTTAGCAAACTGACGTCATACCCACACAGCAATATGGCGGCTACTGCGTCCAGCGTTTTCGTCAAATTACGCGCGAAATTTGAAAATGTAAAATGTAAATGCATTTTTATGGCACTAATCGGTTAAATAAAAAAATTGTGTTTTTTTTAGTGGTTTATTAGCACTGTAGAATTTTATTAAGAGACTTTTCAAAAATGAGTGTAATACCCTGTTCTCTTCGGTAACAAAAGTAGACTGGCCAATCTGTGTGCAAAAGTAACATGGTTTGTTTGTTACGCTTTCACGCTGAACGGATTGGGAAGAAAGGCACACGGATAGGCCATGTCCAGCGTAAGGATATAGGCTACTTTTCATCCTAAAAAACGGACGAAGTCGTGAGCAACAGCTAGTAATTAATAATGATGTATAAGTATTTCGTAAGTTCTTATCAAAATGAGTAAGTACGTCTTTTTTTTGTGAGAAATCATCAAATAACTTCTCCCGCTCTGGGTGGAGCAGGAGGGCGTGTCAGACTTTTACTGACTAAAACCCACCCGTGTTCCCTCAGTTCCTGTGTGCCCGAGGCCGCGGTATCTCTTTCGAACAACTCAATCACTCAATCTTCAATTGAGCAAAACAGTAAGGTAGTTCTTAAACAGTGTTATTTCATTCTTTTTCCGTATAGGATTCTTTCAGTTATTCTACCGGTACGAACCCCTTAACACATCAACTGAAACTTTGATCAATATGAACATTCAATGAGCTGCAAAACATACATCATTTCAATTGGAAACTAGTATATATTTGATCTACAAGCAACCAATAACGTATTCCCTTTCCTTCTATTGATATGTCGTGCGCAACGCAATCTCGTAATGCGGGATCCCGCAATGGGGAAGGTCGGGAATCCCCCCGGATTGCGAATGCAAACATGACAAAAATGGCAATAGGAAAAGTCCTGTTTTTTTTCTTACTTTATTTTTTTCGCATCATTAGCGTATAGAAAAACAGTCGAGAAGTGTCGTAGGACTGAGAGGTGAAAATCTCGCTGCGGTTTTATTACGTCCGTGTGAACGTCATCTTAGTTAGTTAGTTAGGAAACCATTGCGCATGTGCTTTTCGAATGCACAGGCGTAGTCCAGATTAGAACAGAAACCCTCGGGGAACCCAAATGTTACACGGATATTCTCAACAGACCAGAAGTTATAGCCAACTTCTGGAGGGAGGTGGGCTGGCTGGAATAACAACCGAAGGCCGCCATGGCTCACGCACAATGGTCCACTTGAAGGACTATGTGCGGAAACCAAACCCATAACATAGAACATAGAACGTCATCTTAGTCTGTCAACGAAAATACAGGCCCATCCGAAAGGTTGGTCGGTCAAAACAAGTGTCAAATTCAATTTTTCGGACGGGCAAACACACATCGGGAGTAGGGACAACTGTCGAATCGTTTTGTTATTCATTCGTGGTTCGGGTCCCAAACTAATCTTATGTCCGTCAGTGGAATGGAGCAAGTAAGTTCTACTGCCAAAACTACGAGCTTCGTGCTTAGCGAGTGGACCCCCTGTATTCGAAGGGTTGTATAGAGAATAAGTATAGGGACTCACATGTCACCAGTGATGCTTAAGGTGGCGATTTCTTGAAATCGCTCAAATAGGTGGTTTTTTAAACCAGTGTAAGTATCTCTTTAACCGTAAATAATATATGATATTTTCAAGTCTTTTTTGCATAGAGTGATGGAACTCAAAACATACTTTAATGCATAAAAAAAAACATCAAAGTCACCTCTTAATTATCTTTAAAACCAGTTTATCCCTTCAATAACAATTATAATTAAAAATATTAGTACCATAAAATTCCAAATGCCGAACTGCATCCAGTGATGGATTATATATTATTAAATAGTTCATATCTAATTTTATACGATTTTATTTGCATTTTTACGACAATGCCTGCTCATTTATTATTCGCATTTATTACAACAGATTTTAACCCGTATCGGATTGCAATAAGAACTATTATCGCTCATAACGACAATATTTAAAGTTAACAGGGCCTTAAGACTCATGTAATGGGGGTCTTGCCAATCCAATCCATTCCGGATTGGATTCGCAAGCCCCTTTAGAACCTTAGAAGTTTTAAGCATGTTCCATTGCGCATTTTGAACTTATACATTTAAACGAGCGACTGTTTCGGTATCCAGTAGAACATTTGACACGGATATCGTAATCAACCTACAATGTTCCCACTGTTGGGACACAGGCCTCCTCTCTAGGCCCAGTGCGGCTTGGTACCTACTCTTGGTAGATGTCAAACTCAAACTCAAAGCATTTGTTTCAAATAAACCAATTACAGACACTTTTGAATTGTCAAAGAGTCAGAAAGATGAAGCTAGTTGTCACAGTCATGATTTTGAATCTTTGGTCCTAGGACATGTCCTAGGACATGTCCTAGGACCAAAAATTCAAACATCGTGATGTAACATGTGGCATGCATACTCCTTTTGCTTCGTGTACACATCTGGGTCATACGCGCACGCCGGTTGCGAGTACTAGGTACGCACCTGACCTTTCTGAAGAACCAATTTATAATTTTGTTATATCCATCAATCATAATAATACTATCTTTATTATTTCGTCCGCAAATTATTTACGTCCAGTTTGGTGATTTGGCCCTGACTCTACCGTAATCAGTGTCATATCATAACTCATAATTAACTAGATTGTCATCGTTGTTCTAATGTGCAGAATTGAAATACGGATGTCATTTATTTTAGCTGAAATACTCATGCGCAGTGTATCTTAAATTAACTTACTGTTATCATAGTTTTTTTTTCTAATTGGTCCCAATTTTACGATTGATGTATGTCGACATTGGATTCTATTTTCAGCGACTTATGTTTGACATACAATTGGTACAATAGAATTAAATAGATACATGGATTTTCAACTCTCGGCGTAGAACCGAGCATTGAGAATCTAATAGAGTGCATTCCGGTGTACCTAAAAAACACATTGTTCGATATTCAACTCTCGGCGTTGAACCGAGCATTAAGAATCTAATAGAGTGCAATCCGGTGCATCTAAAAACACACTGTTCGATTTTCGATTCTCAGCGTTGAACCGAGCATTGAGAATCTAATAGAGTGCATTCCGGTGTATCGAAAAAACACATTGTTCGATATTCAACTCTCGGCGTTGAACCGAGCATTGATAATCTAATACAGTGCATTCCGGTGCATCTAAAAACACACTGTTCGATTTTCAACTCTCGGCGTTGACCCGAGCATTGAGAATCTAATAGAGTGCATTCCGGTGTATCGAAAAAACACATTGTTCGATATTCAATTCTCAGCGTTGAACCGAGCATTGAGAATCTAATAGAGTGCATTCCGGTGTATCGAAAAAACACATTGTTCGATATTCAACTCTCGGCGTTGAACCGAGCATTGAGAATCTAATAGAGTGCATTCCGGTGCATCGAAAAAACACAATTGTTCGATATTCAACTCTCGGCGCTGAGGCAGAGCTTTGAAGATCCAGTGCGCGAAAAAATCCTATTTCGACATTTTTACGTCGATACGAACGTGGTCTGACTGATTTCGGCTTACGTATTGTTGTGGCGGAAATTTCTTTTAACTGGCATATTACTATTTCGTTGGTCAAGTGGCGAGTGCTACTGCTGAGCCCCTGGCTTCGAGCCTTAGTATCTAGTTTCGACTCCCGGGTTGGGTAAAGTGATATTGGCTTTTTCCATCTAGAATTTCTGAATTTGTTCCCGGTTGATGTAAATACGCTCGCCCCCCATTTCATGAGACTCAAACATAACTGACGAAATGTGGGTGGACTTTACACCCCTCCTTATCCCTTTGAGGAAACAAGGCGTATTGTTGTTACCAACTGCAACGTATTTCAGAAATTGCATCTAAGTACATTCTAATACTTATGTTCGTCAAAATGTTGGCCTGACTTTATTAACTGTTTTGATGTGAACCGCCTAAATCGATATATTGTTGGACATTGAACTTGGACCAACTTTGGCGATTGTGTAGAAAGTGTTCGGTTACAAGTAAATATTGTCCGTCAGCGTCATAGTCATAGTATTATCATGTTTACAACTAATTTATAAAGGGCCAGGCTCTTCGCAAACCAAGATCGCTTTTGTATAATAAACTTTATCATCATTATTTTAAAGTACGAACGAGCCCGCGCGAGCACACTCGAGCACACTCGAGGAGTCGTTTGATGTCTGCGGCGCTAGTCGTACGAATTGGCATTTCAAGACATTGAAGATATAGTTTATTATTGAATGTCACTACTGATTCCTATGCGTCACGGTCTCAATCTTAGTTTAGACCTTTTGACCCGTAAGAAGGAATATCTATCACCGACCTTTATTAGCAGGGTCACCAATAACATGTACCTATGTACCATCCTTAATCCTTATCACCGCAGAAAAAATCTTTTGCAGACATGAAAAGAAAACTCCACCGTTTTCTGCCTTACCGAGTTTTCTTTTAATAAAATCCTAAATTGTTTTCGTAAAAAGTTGTTACATTTTTACCATTTTTATGAATTATGTTTGATATTATTTATTTTGGTAATGAAAAATATTTAAATTTGGGAGTGGGGGAAAATGGGAATGTACTAAGACGCTCCAATCCTGGATTACGGTAAGCCTCTTTGGGCAAACCTTGGAAATTTTTATCCTGGATAAATATAGGAAAAATTGTTATACCCTGCCACGCGATTTAGTGAAAGGAGAATGCCAGGAACCTCTATAGAGCTTTGACCCATAAAATAAAAGTTGGTTTACAGGCATGCCAAATGTAGCATTCTATTGCTGCATTATTAGTGATAACTAAAACATGTTTAAATGCCTTTAGAACTTGCTGTTTTCGTTTAAATCTATAAACAATTTTCGTGATCGCGAAGAGATTAGGGAGCGTAAAATACAAACAAAAATGCAAAGGTAAACAGAACAGAGCAAATGTCAATGAATGATTTTTTGACATTACTATTAGCTCGTCAATGACGTTTCGTTACACCTAATGACCTACCTACTAATGCTCAAATGCGAAAGATTTATTAAAACATATGTACATTCATATGCATAAACATATATTCATATTACATAGGTACATTATTTTCTTTAACTGTGTGTATTTAATTCAAATACATATAAAAATCCGTACATAATAAAAGATGTAGTTTTTAAATAAAATAACTCGTTTTGTTCCGCGTGTATGCGCGTTACTAAGCAACGCGGATGGTTGCGAAAAATACAGGAGATAGGCTTTGGGTTTTTAAATTCCTTTTTATCACAAACTTTTTATCCGCAAGTGTAACATAATAACAGTTAAGTAACAAAAGGTCATATTTTCATGCGATAATTTTGATTAAGTTACATTTCCTGTAAATTGATAAAAGGTGGGGCAGGATCTGGCATTATCTTTTCATTTATAAATTTTCTACGGGTCAAAGCACCGAACAAGGATTAATTTGAATGAATTCTCGTCTTGAAAACATAATAGTGCCTTGAATAGTTGTTCACCAATTGAGACTGTTGACTTTTTTTCAATTTATGGGACGTGATGTCATTAATTGTCACAATCAGTGATCTGTGTGACAAATACCCTCTCTTACAACACACAATTACATAGGTTATGTTACTGTGTCGTCAGTGAAACCCGTTTTCCATTACGCAATAACTATATAGTTAATGAAATATATTCCTCAATATGATTTCATTTAGTCAAACTTTTCTAGAAAGAAGGAAGTTTTCAGTGGTGGCTGAGAAGTATTGGCCCCGACTTACAAGTTGTGCGTCGTGAGTTCGAACCCAGTCAGGCAATTTACTTGCTACTACCAGGGTTTTTAATTTCATCACCACTGCTCTCAAAACGGTTAAGGCATAAATCGTGAGGAAACCGGCATGTCTTAGACCCAAAAATTCGAAGACATGTGACATCTACTAACACACACTGGGCCCGCGTGAACGATTACAGCCCCCCTGACAGAGAGGAGGCCTGCGAGTTTTAACCTTGGAACAATATAGACTGATTATGCATTTTTAACCCCCGACGCAAAAAGAGGGGTGTTATCAGTGTGTCTGTCTGTTGCACTGTAGCCGGGTGAACCGATTTGGGTGCGGTTTTTTGTTTTTATTTTAAAGTAGGATTTCTAGCGGTAGTTCTTAGACATGTTTGATCAAAATCGGTTCAGCCGTTTCAAGGTTATCAGCTATTTTGTTAGGTGCGGTAGGGTTCTTAGACGCATAAACCCATGCAAGATTATGGAATTACTCTGATGCTGCAGCCAGGATGTCAAGCATACTAGTACACTCGTGAAAAAATTATAGCATATACTTATGTAGATATGTTCTCGTTTGTATTGAAGGGTTTTATTTTGTAACAATATTTTGATTTAAAAGAGTGTCCGTGGAGTTTCTTGCCCGTTCTTTCCCATAGGTTAATTTTTCTGACTGACCTTTTCTTGACAATTCAGAAGTGCCTTTGAATGCGTTGAGTTTAAAAAACTCTGATATTTTTATCGTCATATAATAGTACGAGTATAAGAATAAAAATAATATGTATAAGAATTGGAGTGTAGTACTAACAAAGACGGGTTATCGAAAATCATCACTTGCAAATGAATTTCTGCGTTCACTTTTCAAAAGTCTTCAGGTTTTAAAAGAATAAATAGCACATGGTCTCGACGAAACATCGGGTTTAAAAATTTTTTTCAGAGAGCTTTCGCCCACAATTTTCTTTGTTTAAGATCTTTGGCAAATACATGGGTCCCCGTTTTTTTGCAGTCAACAGCTGCGCAACGGGGTGTATTAAATAATTATGCGTAAAAGAAGTCGCTTGTTATAAAAAACATATGGATGACAGCTAGCTGTCAACAATGAGCCACTAAATCTATACAAATAAAAAAACAAAATGAAATGTTATTAAGTTATGGTAATGGTATGTATTAGTTCTTAGGTGATATGCTTGCGATTAATTTAATTTTTTACAATTTTAATAAAACATATTTTAAATAAAAAAAAAAAAAAACATTTATTTCAGGTACTCCCATATTCTCACAATCACAAGTTACAAATACGAAATAAATACAAATCACAATATAAAAATAAATACAATATCATCAAAATACAATGTTAAATAAAAATTATCAAGTGAAATGTCAAATAAAATTTTTGACATGAGTTTGACATTCCATCTGTCAAATTAGTATCTAAGTTTAAAAAAACGACATAATTATATGTTGTGACGGTGATATGTTTCATCTTAATCTCGTTAGTAGTAGTAAGTCGCGTCTGTTAGCCCATTGTCTGTTGCGGAACAATGGTCAAATTGCGCGCGAAAGTTCAGCCACTTTTGGGTGCGCTTGCGCATAAACGGCGCGTGAGATTAAAACGACGATATCACCTAAGTTAATTATAGCAGCTGTTTAGAAGTTACGTCGTTGGAATCGCTATGAAATTAGCTAACAGATTATGTATGGATTAGTTCAGTTTGCCCTTGAAATACTTATATTTGTAATCAGCGTGAAATGATTAAAAAAAAAACAACCACTATTTCAAAAAGTTTTTATTATGCATCGCGATCCGACGGATAAGGGGTTAGGCAGACTCATTGAGTCTGATAACAATAGAAAAGTAATTGTGTTAATTACTTGACACTCTACACAGTCTTGACAGTCAAAAGAGTTATTGATCATACATCGGTAACGTTAGATCAAATGAAACAGTAGGTAGTCTATCAATCAATCGGTACAAGTGTCACAATAATCCGTCTCACTCTCTCGACCTTGTACCGAGAGAGATAACGAACTGATACACTCCATGTTTTATATTACCAGGTCATCTACAACATAATTATCTCAATCGATTTATTTATGTTTTACTACTCTTCAGTTAGATGCTGCTGTTTTATTTAATTGAATTTAAAAGGTTTTGTGTTCAGTGTTAGTTGACAACAGAAAACCTTTTCAATACAATAAAATAACGTAATGGTAATGCTTGACTTTTCATGTATTTTTCTGTCTGCTCGGTTAGTGCACTTTAAAAACCAGAACCATTCATTAGACGATTTTTTAATTCCTAGATGTCATCCATATAAAAGATAGTAGGGATATTATTTCTTACGTAGGGACAATGGGACATAGCTAGTTTTCCATTCATACACTTATTTTTTCGTCTTCATTTTTTGATGAACAGATTGGTGTTATTATTTTTATGAAAAAAATGGCCGACATAAACCTCGTTAACTTATCTAAAAGGTTTCGACCTACTGAGGCGTGTCATCTGATATTCAACACTATTTCACCCGCGCGCTCAAAACAAAAACAATTTGTGCTCACATAAATATTTTTGTATTCCGCTCGCATCGTTGGAGCTGTCAGTGTTACGTAGGTGTGAGTGGACATGTTGCCTTATTTCTTTGTCAGAATGGGATCGAATTTTCGGAATATTACGTGAAGAAAACTCAATTGAATTTTTGGAATCGTTTGATGCCATCCTTGAACCAAATGATGGGAAGATTTTGTGTAATCTGAGTAAATGCAGGAATAATCCGCCAATATATCACAGGTTTAATATTTCTCAAGCTGTTGTAAAAAATATATATGAAGAAAAATAAAGTTTCTTTATACTTTTGTAAGATTATATCGAGAATTTATTTTGTATTGTTAGCCCGTGAAAGTCGTAGAAAGGGATCAGCTCTAGTCTATTCAGATGCGCCTTATAATCGGCAGGTACCACCACCATCGCACACCTCCAGATGGGTACCACAATAACAGTAGGAATAGCTTTCATTATAATTCATTGCGTGATTTACGTTGCTGAGCAGACAAATTTTTCGAACATATGAAACAATGGATTAGCAATATCCTTCCAAATTATTCAGATTCTGTTTGATAGCGTGTTACGCAATTAGGGTGCAGTACAATTACTGAATTGGTCGAATGATTAAAAAAACTAAAAGGTGTATCTTATCTTACTCGTTCATTAAAAATACTGTTTCGGTAAGAAGAAGTAGGTATTGATAACAACACTAGGTATAGAATAAGAATTGAGCCAAATTATGTCCGGGTCAAGCGGTCCGATATGAACTGCAAAGTGTTGGATACCAAAACATTAGGTCGTTTAAGTTAAAAATGCCCAATTATACATTATAAAATTTCCTATATGTAGCAGTGGTGGCCCAGTGGTATGGCTCCGACTTACGATTTGAAGGTCGTGAGTTCGAAATCAGACAAGCACTTTCTTTTGTGTATTAGATTTCATCACTACTGCTCTCAAAACTGTGAAGGAAAACATCGTGATGTAACATGTGGCATGGTATAATATGTAGCTCGTAGCAGGTGGCGTTCTATAGATTCTTCGATAGTTTCATATGGGTACATGGGAATGGGGGTAGGCAGAAACTACAAATTGTATAAAAAAATATATACAAGATGTAACTTAAATAGCGCACAACCTGTTAAGGGGTCATTGTACTCATCATTATCAACAAGTTTTACTATGGGACCAAACCTGAAATCGTAAAAAAAAAATCAGCTGTTCCCTACATTTTGACGATTTATGCGAATACAAGTGTATGGAACAGCTGATTTTGTTTCGCGATTTCAGGTTTGGTCCCATAGTAAAAGTTGTTGATAATGATGAGCACAATAACCCCTTAACAGGTTGTGCGCTATTTAAGTTACATCTTGTATATATATACTAGCTTTTGCCATCGGCTTCGCCCGCGCGGAGATCGGAAATTATCTTTTTTTTATCTAAACCTAAACCATCCAGGGCGCCACCCAAACGCATATAAAAAAAATCATTCAAACCGGTCCAGCCGTTTAGGAGGAGTTCAGTGACAAAATCAAAATCAAAAGTCATTTATTCAAACTAGGCTGAGAGTCAGCTCTTTTTGAACGTCAAAATAAAATTACATAAGACAGTCCCCCAAAAACGCCCGCCCTTCACCACTTCCTAGTGCTTTAGCTGGGAAGAAGAAGTAGCGGAACAAACTCGCGGACAGACACATGTACAGTAGAATTATATATATAAAGATAATATACTCGTATATACAGGTTGAAATTGAAAACATGCGACAAACCGTAATGGGAGATTGTACTCATCATTTACCAAGGGACCAAAGATGCAATCGCAAAAAAAAAAACAGCTGTTCCCTACATTTTGACGAGTCATGCGAACATAAATGTAGGGAACAGATGTTGTTTTTTTCGCGATTGCATCTTTGGTCCCTTAGTAAAAGTTGTTCATAATGATGAGTACAATCTCCCATTTCGGTTTGTCGCATGTTTTCAATTTCAACCTGTATATAAAAATAAAATAAAACTCTGCTACTTGCTAAGTGGAAATTTATTTACATTGTTAAACAAAATATTTTATTTTATGTTATTTTTCCGTTGTTTTTCCTTTTGTTAATTAACATAGTCATAGTAATTAAGGTTAGTACCTAGCTACACACTTGTAACTTCCAATTTTAGTGTGAGCAATGTGTCAACAATTGCACATTTCCTAATTTATTTACCCATTTTGATAGCTGCATTTGTATAAGGTTTTTTGTTTTTTCTTTCGCTACTTCTAGTTAACCTAGCTCTATTAATGCCGTGAAACTCGGTTATTGGCTTAATAGATTTTTTAATTCATAACTAAATTAATTATAAGCTGTTGAGTTTCCAAATAAATAAATAAATAAGTATGTATATCCTAGTTTTGACAGCAGCTTTGACCGCGTGGAGATCGGAAATTATCCAAAATGAATTTACTACCGGGATAAAAAGTATACTATGTGTTAATATAGACTATAAGCCATGTGTGTGCCAAATTTTATCCAAATCTGTTCGGGAATTTTTGCGTGATTAGTAGGATAAATTGTTCTAAATTAAAGGTCTGAGTATTCTGGGGTGTCTTTCACCTAAAAGTAACACTTAGCCACATACAGGCGGGGAAAATTATTGGTCCAACTGATACACAACGTAAATTTGCCGTGTTATAGCTGTATCATACAACTGCCAAATAAACCACTTGTGGTTTGAATACACGGGCAATTTAAGTTGTTAGTAAATTTGCTGAACAATTGATTTTCCCGTCTTAACATTGTTTATGTATGTTTAGGAAGGTAAATAAGCACGACTACATATCAAGCTATACATTTCCAGTAGAGGATTCTGGCGGATTTTAAGTAAGGGTGAATTTCACCAAATGTTTATACCTAGAATAAGTCTTATCCTGCGAATAAATTTTGAATTTTTGATAGTTTTTCCATACTAGAACTGTCAGTCGTCAATTTTATTCCACGGATAAAAGATATTTGACTTTGGTATAATCAGTCCTAAACCTAAAATATTCTAAGTTTATATCTGAACTAAATTTTTATATACTCTTGGAACCGCTTTCGATTTAGCTTGTAAACTATTCGAGATCGAGTACCTATTGTTACAGTAATTGGACTTTGGGAATCCCAGATTTTCTACTAAAATATTATTATATATATTTCAATTTAAATACAAGAGCCTAATAAATACTTTAACAGTTACCCAGTGATGAACGAATTTGCTAAGAACGCACTCGGTGCCAAGTTGTATGACAATTGACTTATTATCGTTTGTTTATAGAAGAGAGTATTAATAATATCTCTCGCCTGGCAATTAGTATTTAAATTAAATGTCACTCCAATATAGTTGGAGTCATCTTCAAAAGAACTCAATCAGTTGAAACTTGTTATCTATATAAAATACCTTAATATCTGCGCAAACAAAATGTGTTTTTTTTTCGCAACAGCTTATTTAAATAAAGAACTCTGTTTATATATTTTATTATTTCAATAGGCGTCTACTTCTCAGCAAGATTCTCAGTTATAAAACTGGCAGTGATGATACCTTTTGTCGAAGTAAATAATACTCACGTTTATACGTAAAAAAGATACCTTACTTTAACAAAATCCTGAATAAATATTTTAATAAATCTAGTATAGTACTTACAATATTCCCGGTAAAAGCATTCCAATGAAAAACATAACAGAAAAAAGAAACTACTTACAAAAAAGTTTTCACATCCAAACTTTTTCTCACCAACCAGCACTTCACTTCACTTTTAAATTCAATTTTAGAATCACTTCACTTCTTTACTCGAATAGTCGATAATATTCTGATGACGATTTATTTAGTCGAGTATATTCACTAGTGATGATTTTGCGATAGTGATAAGAGATGATTGTGTGTACGTTTGTTTCGTACGCGCGCGGTCTTGCTACTGGTTGTGTTGTCGGGCGGGCGGCCCGCCCAGATGTTATCTCAGAAGTACCATTGTACGCGACGCGAGCTATGAGCGTGAGCGGGATTTAATTGTTTTCGTTTAGAACAGATCAACGGTCCCTACGTATAATTCCATAACTACAAACGATATAGAGTAAATAATAAAGAGTATGCTATTCTATTCTTGCCCTTTTTGTGTTCATATTTACTTTATTTGAAATCTGGTGTTGTAAATTAATAATAAAATAAAATAAAATAAAAACCAGTAACACCAAATCATATTTATCTATACAAGGTGTAACAGAATAGACGCAAGACCTGAAAGTAGTTTGTTCCTAATTGATTACTGAATCAATTTTAGTAACTTTTAATATGGGTATTTTTTCAACAATTATGTATTTTGCCACACCTACTGCCGATTAAGTTAAAGAAAATACAATCATAAGTCAACGCAATAACACTCAATTCTAAATGCATAAAGTAGTGTCAACTAGTTTTTCTTAATAAAAACATTTAGCTTAAAAATAAATTAGTTTTGGTCATTGTATTATACTTTTAACTCAATACTGTAATTGGGGTGTATGAGGTCTTGCGTTAATTATGTTACACATTGTATGTATATGTATTGATTAGTCATTTCATCGTTTCATTTATTTCCTCTTCGTAATAGGTATAAAGTTTTATAAACCAATTTAGTTAGATTTTGTTACAGAAAAATTACTGTCGCGGCTACGACGCTACATCACCGCTACGCCATAGCAGTGACGTAGCACCGTAGCTATAGCGTAGTATCGTAGCAAAATTTAAAAACTTTTTTTGTGTCTCAGTAATTAACCGATGAAAAAGGAGGAGATTCTCAAAGTAGACGCGGATATTTTTTATTTTGATTTTTTTTATGTATAACCACGCATAACTTTTTACTGAATAATTCTATTTTCTTTTTGTCCCCTAATAGAATGAAAAAATATATTTTTAAGAAAAAAATAACGGCACTGATAACAGTTTAATTTTTGATATTTTTTTTGTGATTCTCAATTCCTATCGATCTATTCTATAAAAATCTCAACGTGAAGACTAAGGTTAAGTAAGCGTGAAGTAAGCTGTCAATAGAGTCAATCTATGGTATCAGTGGACCTTATGTTTTCACGTTTCTATTTTTACAGCTGGTATTACGTAGAAGCTATAAAGCAGCAAAAGTGCCCGAAAAAGGTTAAATAAAAAAAAATGTTTATTTCAGTTTCCCTCGGCTGTTAGGTGGACTGAAAAATAATTGTATTAATTACTTGACACTTGAAGGTTTATCATATTTGCTGTACATTAGATGATTTGGAGTCTCCTTTTAAGCATAGAAATGATTGTGATACGAGACTCCGCATTTTGACTTGTCATTATCAATAACTAAGAAAAAAACAGATTTAAATAATAATAAAAATGTAGCTTAGTGAGGCGTAGTGTAGCGTAGTGAAGCGTAGTGTAGTGTAAGGTACGTGAGTGAGAGAACATGCGCGAAAGTACGTAGTGCCTATATTCACACCGGCCATGATTCATCGGCCGTACTGTACCAAGCACATATTCCCCCGCTACCGCTTCTGCTTTGCACCAAGCCATCCCACAGGACACCCCGTTGCCGTCAATTGTTTCACTCGTTAAGCACTTCGTAAACACGTCCGTTTTAATGATGAGAGCTGCAAAGGTGTCTGCAGTTTTATACCAACCCTTAAGTGTTTGTTTTTACGCAAACCACTAGAACAATTTACTAAGGTGATTCATAAGTATGATTTGGATTTGTAAACAGAATAGGGAGGTAAGGACGGTGATTAAACAACTACGTATTTACGAAATCATGTGTTTTTGTTATTTATAAGTATTGTCCTAAACTATTTGGGTTACTAAATAGTATGATGAAATCATTTGTTTACCACAAAGGAGCAAAATCATTATTGGGAAAGTGGTACAAGCCACAGATCTTTCGATATTAGTCATCAATTACATCATTCTATGATGCAATTTACTTTGTGACATATGGCTGCACTGGCGGGCTCTTCTATTAGTCTGGTAAACGACTACATTCCATGACCTCCCGAATGGTTATGTCCAAGCTTAGATAAACATATAAGCAGGAGATACGGTACTTGACCACAGCGCGCGGTTCTATGAACCAAGTCCAATGGACACAGTTGCACTCAGTCACACGCGGACCATCATCTTAACTGCGCATGTCGATAAAGCTCATAAATTCTTAGTTTTGTCTATTTGTCACACATTCCTTTTTTACACGCTTTATATTAGCTTCACTTGTATGTTTGTTTGTTTGTTTGTATGTAACCGACTCCTTTGAGCGCGATTTTGACCCACTTTAAACGGTCAGATTTCATTGAAACTTTGTAAACTTGTCGAGGACCGATGACAATTCAATAATTAAAAAAAAAAATAGAAAAAAAATACGTTTTTGTAGTTAGCAGAACTAAAAAATAGAAAATAAATAATAGTTTTAAAAACTAAAAAACACGCTTTAAAAACCAAACTAAAAAAGGAGAAAATAATTTAATTCAATTAAAAAGCGTGGGGTGCTTGATATTAATTGATTATAAAAATACCTCAAAAAGCACCCCACGCTTTTTAATTTGAATTAAATTATTTTCTCCTTTTTTAGTTTGGTTTTTAAAGCGTGTTTTTTAGTTTTTAAAACTATTATTTATTTAAAACGTGTGACGGCTTGACGATCGCAATATGTTATTCACACAACCTTACCTAGTAACAAGCAATTTAATAGATAATGATGAGGTATTACGAATCGGTAGAGCAGTGCATTGGTAACGGTCGCGACTTACGAGTTTGTATATGGGCATATGTCTCCCCCAAGCACCGTCAGTTCGGCCAGTTCTGTGCTTCTCGCATCCAGCGGATTCGTGCGGCATTATGGAAGGTCTTCCTTGGCGTCTTCCAGTACGCGGTCGCCACTCCAGAATATTTCGCCCCCAACGGCCATCTGTTCTTGGAGCAATGCCCACTGCCACTTAAGTTCGGTAATTCTTCGGGCTATGTTGGTTGTATCTTGGTTGTCTTACGGATATCTTAATTTCTGATTCGACCACGAAGCGAAACTCCAAGCATAGCCCTCTCTACTGCCATTTGGGTAACTTTCAGTCTTCTAATGAAGCCCATTGTGAGCGAAAAATAATAACAAAACATAGGTATAAAATAGTTCTCCCTGTTACATGGAACTCAATAAAGTAACAGGTGAAATTATTTACCCACTACCTACCCCTCCGCAGAATACAGGCTTACTTGTGAAAGTTTCTTTGTAGGAAACTCTGAGGTCAGGGGGCAGGTCATTGAAGGGGAAGTTTTCTAGTAGGATCGCAAAATTTTCTAGGAATTTTCACATTTTCTTTTAACGATTTTCGGCTTAAACACACGCTAACGTTGCTCGAGGATTCAGGGCCCTTTAAAGCCAAGATGAAGAGGGTTATCTTCCGACGAAGCCGGTCGTCCGCCCAATCATGCAGAATCGAAACTATAAAGCTACCATTAACTGGGTACGTCTATAATTGACTTGAATGTGCCCTGGCAACTGAGAGTTTGTCATGCTCACTCAAATGTCTCGCTGGTGGTGGTGTGTGTGTTGGATCATTAAATTCCCTTCAAAATGGTTGAGCTGAATGGTGCTGATCCATACGTTATGTTCGTGAACGGGCGCCGCCAGTAGGGACTGGTCATCTCATAGCTGCCACGGCCTATTTTCATTTTTAAATTGTTATTTGTTTTTAATTACGGACGCTTTTAATGTGCACGTATTTTTACAACGTTCTCACATTGATAATTTGAACATAAATAATGTAACCTACTTTCTGTAAAAAATTGTTAATAACAATATCATGATTTAAAAAGAGTGTCCATGGAGTTTCTTGCCCGTTCTTCTCCATAGGTACCTACGCTTTGGAATGAGCTTCATCTTTCAGACTCTTTGACAATTCAAAAGTACCTGTAATTGGTTTATTTGAAATAAATGTTTTGAGTTGAGTTGAATATTGTATAAAATTATGAAATTTTGGACTCTTCCAAATTATTAGACTGGTCAACATTATTTATAATGTCAAAATATTAATAGTGTAATCAAAAATTTGTCTTATCATCGAAAATATAAATCATAATGTCAAAGAATAAATCATGTCAAAAATATAAATCTTAATGTCAAAATTAAAATTACAATATCAAAAAGTATGTTTAAAAAAAAATTGACGGAATAAAAACACATGTCTAAGAGCCAATCAAACATCTTACATTGAAACTTATTAATTGGTAATAAATATTCTCAGGGCAGGTGGTAATTTATCGATGATGGCGCTCACTGATGGTGGCGCGTGTTTGGATCATTCGGTTCCCAACAAAATGGTTGAGCTGGATGGTGCTGATCCACGTGTCAAGTTCGTGAACGGGCGCTGTCGGTTGAGACTGGTCATCTTCTCCTAACTTCCAGGGCTTATTTTTAATCTTACATTTAGAATTGTTTATTATTATTGTTACATTGTTCTCACAAACAGAAGCAACAAGAATAATGTTCCCAGGATTTTGTAATAGCCAACTTGATTTAAAAGAGTGTCCGTGGAGTTTTAGGTATGTCCGTTCTTATCCATAGACATAATTTACGTTTTGGAATGGGCAACTGGCTTCAACTTTCCAACTTATCGACTTTTTGACAACTCAAAAGTGCCTGTAAATAGTTTAATTGAAATAAATGCTTTAAGTTTGAGTTTTATTACAAATTTTAATTGTCATACAACTGGCATTTCTACCGTATAATAGGTACATACAACTAAGAAAGCACTCAATAAATCAACTCCGCCTATCGCAGTCCACTGCTGGACATAGGCCTCTGCCAGGCTGCGTCACAACACTCTATCCTCCGCCTTCCGCATCCAGTCTGTCCCAGCCAGATTGGGGTTACCAACGTAGCTTGCAAAGTAAACAAGCTGAAGTGGCGTGGGCTGGCCGTGTTTGTCGAAAGAACGACGGCTGGTGGAGCAGACGAGTCCTGGAGTGGAGACCGCGTATCGGCAAGAAAGCCTACTGCTGGGTGTCTATACTATATACTATGTTTTTTTATTTTATTTATGTAAGTAGATCTTATAAGCCACTTTTACAAGCGCAGAAGCTCCACGACCTGATTCCACCATCGCCCTTTTACTACCGGACTACCAGACGCACTGCAGGGTACCATCCGCATTTGGTTGATATCCCGACCAGGCGTACTCAACGTTACTCCTCCACATTTATTATGCGCACAGCCAAAGTGTGGAATTCTCTGCCTGCGTCTGTGTTCCCTTCCTCATTTAACCCGTCTGCCTTCAAAACAAGAGTGAACAGGCATTTTCTGGGCACGCTCGATCCATCATAGACCTCGTCAATCGCTTTTCATAACGCGTGATCGAGGTCAAGAGCTGGCCCATTTACTAAAAAAAAGTCAATATTTTAAAAACTAGATGGCGCCAGCATATCATCTCAGGAGAAGAAATGCCGAAACTAAGTCAGAGGTCATGGTCTCTTTTAAAGTCCTAACATACCTAAGTCCCCTTATGTACCTATTTATAAACGTTGCTTAAAGTTAAGTAATGATTAGCGACAGTTTAACCATACATTTTTGACGTTTAAACGTCTCTTAACTATAAGCAACATTTTTAAATAAGAGGGAATATTATTTGTATTATAAACATACACAAACGTAAAATGACGGTGGGAAATCAATAGTCAATTACATAGGTAGATAAGTTATTGAAATCGGCATGATCTGGGGTTTAAACTTGAATTATTAGCTTTCGTGGAACTGTGGGGTTCAGTTAACTTACAACGATGTTTTGTAAAGGGACGACACCTCACCTTTGACGTTCAAAAGTATATGAGCTTATTTGAATTAAATGATGTGACATTGACTTTGAGGAGGAATTTGGAGAAACATCGATTTTGTCTGTATACAGTCACGAGCACTAATATGTATACGCTTACCAACTTTTAAAAGTGTTTTTCTCCTCTTCTACTGATTTTATGTTTTTATGAAAATAATATTTTGGAACCCACGACGCTTTTGAATTTGGCTATGTGTATACATATTAGTGCTCTTGACTGTACGTATTACTAAGTATTACTAGAACGTCTAATAAATTATTGACGTTGGTCTAGTGGTCACAAGCGCTACTGCCTGAGCATGAGGTCCTGAGTTCGATTCCCAGGTCGGGGAAGGTGTTATTGGGTTAGTCTACCTGGAATTACTGAGTAGCAGCTCGGAGTCTAGATGTGTGCCCGGCTGATGGTAATAGGCTCGCCCCTTGTTATATAGGACTTAAACATAACTGTACTGGGTGTACTATAGGTACCTACACCTGAACCCCACCCTTCGGGGAAATAAGGCGTAATGTTATAGTTGTTATGTAGTAACTAAAACTATCCACAAATTAAAAAATGGCGTCAAAAAATTCATCCGCACCGCTGTCGACTGGTAACGTTCTCAAGAGACTGGCAGAATTACCACGTTGTATGGCAATGCTTAGCCGCTGGCCAAGGAAGTAACCAGCCCTTGGGTCACGGGAAGTTTATTTTATTTTATTTTATTTTATTTGGGAAACTTACAGCTAACATAGACAATGTTATTAAACATTAGACCCAATGGCTTGGCACGCGACGATGGCAAGAGATCGGACGGCATGTCTTTATTTCCATGGAAGATGGGTAGGCCTTTAGTGTGGGATGCAACGTGTGTCGATACTCTTGCGCCATCCCATCGTCCTGGCTCGGTGTACTGTGCTGGCGCTAACGCTGCGGCTGCGGAAAACCTCAAGCGGCGAAAGTATTAGAACCTTATTATTTTCGAGCCGTTTGGGGTTGAAACCCTCGGGCCGTGGGGTGCGAGTGCTCATGGTCTCTTCAAGGAAATCTCGAAAAGACTGATGGTTGACACTTGCCTTGACCCAAGGGCTGGTTTCTACCTTGACCAGCGGCATAATCAGCCTATAATGTTCCCACTGCTGGGACACAGACCTCTCGATGAGAAGGAGTGAGCCGTAATCCACCACGCGGGCCCTGTGCGGGTTTTTAGAAGGCACATATCTTCGAAATATTGGTTCTACGTCATGCCGGTTCCCTCACGATGTTTTCCTTCACCGTTTTGAGAGCAGTGGTGAAGAAATTATTTACACAAAGTAAAACATCTGCCTGGGTTTGAACCTACGACTTACAAACTCGTAAGTCGCGACCGTTACCAATGCACTGCTCTACCGATTCGTAATACCTCATCATTATCTATTAAATTGCTTGTTACTAGGTAAGGTTGTGTGAATAACATATTGCGATCGTCAAGCCGTCACACGTTTTAAATAAATAATAGTTTTAAAAACTAAAAAACACGCTTTAAAAACCAAACTAAAAAAGGAGAAAATAATTTAATTCAAATTAAAAAGCGTGGGGTGCTTTTTGAGGTATTTTTATAATCAATTAATATCAAGCACCCCACGCTTTTTAATTGAATTAAATTATTTTCTCCTTTTTTAGTTTGGTTTTTAAAGCGTGTTTTTTAGTTTTTAAAACTATTATTTATTTAAAACGTGTGACGGCTTGACGATCGCAATATGTTATTCACACAACCTTACCTAGTAACAAGCAATTTAATAGATAATGATGAGGTATTACGAATCGGTAGAGCAGTGCATTGGTAACGGTCGCGACTTACGAGTTTGTAAGTCGTAGGTTCAAACCCAGGCAGATGTTTTACTTTGTGTAAATAATTTCTTCACCACTGCTCTCAAAACGGTGAAGGAAAACATCGTGAGGGAACCGGCATGACGTAGAACCAATATTTCGAAGATATGTGCCTTCTAAAAACCCGCACAGGGCCCGCGTGGTGGATTACGGCTCACTCCTTCTCATCGAGAGGTCTGTGTCCCAGCAGTGGGAACATTATAGGCTGATTATGCCGCTGGTCAAGGTAGAAACCAGCCCTTGGGTCAAGGCAAGTGTCAACCATCAGTCTTTTCGAGATTTCCTTGAAGAGACCATGAGCACTCGCACCCCACGGCCCGAGGGTTTCAACCCCAAACGGCTCGAAAATAATAAGGTTCTAATACTTTCGCCGCTTGAGGTTTTCCGCAGCCGCAGCGTTAGCGCCAGCACAGTACACCGAGCCAGGACGATGGGATGGCGCAAGAGTATCGACACACGTTGCATCCCACACTAAAGGCCTACCCATCTTCCATGGAAATAAAGACATGCCGTCCGATCTCTTGCCATCGTCGCGTGCCAAGCCATTGGGTCTAATGTTTAATAACATTGTCTATGTTAGCTGTAAGTTTCCCAAATAAAATAAAATAAAATAAACTTCCCGTGACCCAAGGGCTGGTTACTTCCTTGGCCAGCGGCTAAGCATTGCCATACAACGTGGTAATTCTGCCAGTCTCTTGAGAACGTTACCAGTCGACAGCGGTGCGGATGAATTTTTTGACGCCATTTTTTAATTTGTGGATAGTTTTAGTTACTACATAACAACTATAACATTACGCCTTATTTCCCCGAAGGGTGGGGTTCAGGTGTAGGTACCTATAGTACACCCAGTACAGTTATGTTTAAGTCCTATATAACAAGGGGCGAGCCTATTACCATCAGCCGGGCACACATCTAGACTCCGAGCTGCTACTCAGTAATTCCAGGTAGACTAACCCAATAACACCTTCCCCGACCTGGGAATCGAACTCAGGACCTCATGCTCAGGCAGTAGCGCTTGTGACCACTAGACCAACGTCAATAATTTATTAGACGTTCTAGTAATACTTAGTAATACGTACAGTCAAGAGCACTAATATGTATACACATAGCCAAATTCAAAAGCGTCGTGGGTTCCAAAATATTATTTTCATAAAAACATAAAATCAGTAGAAGAGGAGAAAAACACTTTTAAAAGTTGGTAAGCGTATACATATTAGTGCTCGTGACTGTATACAGACAAAATCGATGTTTCTCCAAATTCCTCCTCAAAGTCAATGTCACATCATTTAATTCAAATAAGCTCATATACTTTTGAACGTCAAAGGTGAGGTGTCGTCCCTTTACAAAACATCGTTGTAAGTTAACTGAACCCCACAGTTCCACGAAAGCTAATAATTCAAGTTTAAACCCCAGATCATGCCGATTTCAATAACTTATCTACCTATGTAATTGACTATTGATTTCCCACCGTCATTTTACGTTTGTGTATGTTTATAATACAAATAATATTCCCTCTTATTTAAAAATGTTGCTTATAGTTAAGAGACGTTTAAACGTCAAAAATGTATGGTTAAACTGTCGCTAATCATTACTTAACTTTAAGCAACGTTTATAAATAGGTACATAAGGGGACTTAGGTATGTTAGGACTTTAAAAGAGACCATGACCTCTGACTTAGTTTCGGCATTTCTTCTCCTGAGATGATATGCTGGCGCCATCTAGTTTTTAAAATATTGACTTTTTTTTAGTAAATGGGCCAGCTCTTGACCTCGATCACGCGTTATGAAAAGCGATTGACGAGGTCTATGATGGATCGAGCGTGCCCAGAAAATGCCTGTTCACTCTTGTTTTGAAGGCAGACGGGTTAAATGAGGAAGGGAACACAGACGCAGGCAGAGAATTCCACACTTTGGCTGTGCGCATAATAAATGTGGAGGAGTAACGTTGAGTACGCCTGGTCGGGATATCAACCAAATGCGGATGGTACCCTGCAGTGCGTCTGGTAGTCCGGTAGTAAAAGGGCGATGGTGGAATCAGGTCGTGGAGCTTCTGCGCTTGTAAAAGTGGCTTATAAGATCTACTTACATAAATAAAATAAAAAAACATAGTATATAGTATAGACACCCAGCAGTAGGCTTTCTTGCCGATACGCGGTCTCCACTCCAGGACTCGTCTGCTCCACCAGCCGTCGTTCTTTCGACAAACACGGCCAGCCCACGCCACTTCAGCTTGTTTACTTTGCAAGCTACGTTGGTAACCCCAATCTGGCTGGGACAGACTGGATGCGGAAGGCGGAGGATAGAGTGTTGTGACGCAGCCTGGCAGAGGCCTATGTCCAGCAGTGGACTGCGATAGGCGGAGTTGATTTATTGAGTGCTTTCTTAGTTGTATGTACCTATTATACGGTAGAAATGCCAGTTGTATGACAATTAAAATTTGTAATAAAACTCAAACTTAAAGCATTTATTTCAATTAAACTATTTACAGGCACTTTTGAGTTGTCAAAAAGTCGATAAGTTGGAAAGTTGAAGCCAGTTGCCCATTCCAAAACGTAAATTATGTCTATGGATAAGAACGGACATACCTAAAACTCCACGGACACTCTTTTAAATCAAGTTGGCTATTACAAAATCCTGGGAACATTATTCTTGTTGCTTCTGTTTGTGAGAACAATGTAACAATAATAATAAACAATTCTAAATGTAAGATTAAAAATAAGCCCTGGAAGTTAGGAGAAGATGACCAGTCTCAACCGACAGCGCCCGTTCACGAACTTGACACGTGGATCAGCACCATCCAGCTCAACCATTTTGTTGGGAACCGAATGATCCAAACACGCGCCACCATCAGTGAGCGCCATCATCGATAAATTACCACCTGCCCTGAGAATATTTATTACCAATTAATAAGTTTCAATGTAAGATGTTTGATTGGCTCTTAGACATGTGTTTTTATTCCGTCAATTTTTTTTTTAAACATACTTTTTGATATTGTAATTTTAATTTTGACATTAAGATTTATATTTTTGACATGATTTATTCTTTGACATTATGATTTATATTTTCGATGATAAGACAAATTTTTGATTACACTATTAATATTTTGACATTATAAATAATGTTGACCAGTCTAATAATTTGGAAGAGTCCAAAATTTCATAATTTTATACAATATTCAACTCAACTCAAAACATTTATTTCAAATAAACCAATTACAGGTACTTTTGAATTGTCAAAGAGTCTGAAAGATGAAGCTCATTCCAAAGCGTAGGTACCTATGGAGAAGAACGGGCAAGAAACTCCATGGACACTCTTTTTAAATCATGATATTGTTATTAACAATTTTTTACAGAAAGTAGGTTACATTATTTATGTTCAAATTATCAATGTGAGAACGTTGTAAAAATACGTGCACATTAAAAGCGTCCGTAATTAAAAACAAATAACAATTTAAAAATGAAAATAGGCCGTGGCAGCTATGAGATGACCAGTCCCTACTGGCGGCGCCCGTTCACGAACATAACGTATGGATCAGCACCATTCAGCTCAACCATTTTGAAGGGAATTTAATGATCCAACACACACACCACCACCAGCGAGACATTTGAGTGAGCATGACAAACTCTCAGTTGCCAGGGCACATTCAAGTCAATTATAGACGTACCCAGTTAATGGTAGCTTTATAGTTTCGATTCTGCATGATTGGGCGGACGACCGGCTTCGTCGGAAGATAACCCTCTTCATCTTGGCTTTAAAGGGCCCTGAATCCTCGAGCAACGTTAGCGTGTGTTTAAGCCGAAAATCGTTAAAAGAAAATGTGAAAATTCCTAGAAAATTTTGCGATCCTACTAGAAAACTTCCCCTTCAATGACCTGCCCCCTGACCTCAGAGTTTCCTACAAAGAAACTTTCACAAGTAAGCCTGTATTCTGCGGAGGGGTAGGTAGTGGGTAAATAATTTCACCTGTTACTTTATTGAGTTCCATGTAACAGGGAGAACTATTTTATACCTATGTTTTGTTATTATTTTTCGCTCACAATGGGCTTCATTAGAAGACTGAAAGTTACCCAAATGGCAGTAGAGAGGGCTATGCTTGGAGTTTCGCTTCGTGGTCGAATCAGAAATTAAGATATCCGTAAGACAACCAAGATACAACCAACATAGCCCGAAGAATTACCGAACTTAAGTGGCAGTGGGCATTGCTCCAAGAACAGATGGCCGTTGGGGGCGAAATATTCTGGAGTGGCGACCGCGTACTGGAAGACGCCAAGGAAGACCTTCCATAATGCCGCACGAATCCGCTGGATGCGAGAAGCACAGAACTGGCCGAACTGACGGTGCTTGGGGGAGACATATGCCCCAGCAGTGGACGTTTTTCGACTGAAAAGGTGTTTATTCTTCTTTATTCGCAGACTTGATTTAAATTCAAAGTTCGTACAGCTTCGGAGAATTTTCTAATGGGTAAACCCAAAAACATATCCCACGCAAGTAGGTACCTAATAGCGCTTGACCGCTAATGTTTACATGAATATGTAATAAGATTTATTTCATCAGAAACGTATTTGTCCACTTACCTAATTAAGTTTTAATATTATGTTACTACCTACTGATATAATTAAAGGTTAAAAGTGATAGGAAAGTCTAAAGAATATCTCGTGTCGTCTACCAGGTTACCTAAAAGTCGGAGGTATCTGTGTGTACAGTCACCAAAAGAGATAAGTAACCATTGTCGGCGGATCTATTTGTGCGTTATTTACGTTGTAGAGCAGACAAACTTTTCGGACACATGAAGCAATGGATTAGCAATACCATTCAAAATGATTAAGATTGTGATTAACCCGACGCGCGTCTAATTAGCAGACACAATATAAATTCTATTGTTATCGGAACACATGGTGTGCACTTGACGAGCAAAGAGTTACTAGTGTGTTACCCAATTGGGGTCTGCCAGGGGTGCGGGTTGTTCGAAAGAGATACCGTGGCCCCTGGCACACAGGCAACTGAAGGAAAACGGGTGAGTTTTAGTGAGTAAAAGTCTGACACGCCCTCCTGCTCCACCCAGAGCGGGAGAAGTTATTTCATGATTTCCCACACTAAAAAAAAAAATAGAAAATACCTCAACTAGGTATAGGTATCCGACGACCTTGGTTACTTATCTCTGTTGGTGACTGTAGCTATTGAAGCGAGGATGCCGATATGAGATACATCGATGAAAAGGGTACCTAAATACACTCTCAGATAGGCAACAAAAAAACCTAGACAAGTAAAGTATAGGTAATTTTATTTTCTGTGTTTTCAGCATCGGGTTTAGGGCAAAACATTACCCGCGATCCTGACGTACCAGTGATTTCGTAAAAGACATCTGGGATAACCGAGTGTTAAAAAACTGTTTACTGATTGACATATAATATACCTACCTAGGTAAGGTAAGTGTTAAAGCTTTAAAAATTGAAGATTCCGTGTAAAATGTTCTTCCCTAAGTGCTACTGCGTCGGACGTTGAAGCTGAAAGCTCTTCAAATATCGAGTGCTTTATTTAACCAGAGGGGCAATTCTCGTAATTTTAAGAACGGTCACAGTCTGATCTCAGTCTCAATCTGTCAAAATTACTTCGAGTCAAGTTTTTGACATTTGAGTGTCGCTGAGATGAAACTGCAACTAGATTTTAATCGTTTTTAATTACGAGAATTGGCTGTCAGATATTCAATAATAACCTCCTTTAGGAGTATTCTCATAATGGTACTAAAAAAAACTGAAATACTTTTAAAATAGCCTAATCATCATCATCTAGCCTTTCCCCAACCACCATTACTTATATATATTTTTTTTCATAAACAGTCGACACGCGTCAGCGGCAGTCGTTGACTCGTCGACGGCAGCCGTCGACATTCGAGAGCTATAAAGGAGTTGTATTGCTGATTCCAATGATTATAATTCTATAAAGCCATAATTATTTGTAACTTTCGCGTATCATATTTGAATTTTCGATTTTTCGAAAGAGAAGTAGGTACAGTCAGCGTCAATAGCGTACACTGTCCTCCCATACCTATTATCACTGTAATTTGAAAACATTGTAAAAGCCAATTATTTTTAAAAGAGTAACCGTGGAGTTTCTTGCCGGCTCTTCTCCATAGGAAACGACAAATTGGAACCGTGCACCTAGCTTCTGACGTTTCATAAGTGCCCATGCAGGCTTATGTGAAATAAAATATTTTGATTTTGATTTTGAATAATATAGGGACGAGCAGACTGTTCAAAATGATCTGAACAACTATGAAAATTAAATATTAACTCAATGACATAAGAAATGTTTTAGAATGAATACAGTAAACGACAACTCTCAATCTGACAAGAACTTTATTCAATTGAAATAAAGTTTAATTTTCTTAGTTGTTGAGATCATTTTGAGCAGTCTGTTCGTCCCGATGTTTTTGATGCTGACTGTACGAGCGTTCTAAAGAACTGTCACAAACAAATATTGTTTTAATCACAAACGTACAAAATATTGTGTGATATGTATGATGACCTGAGATATGACAAATCGAAGGATTCCTGGAAGCTATTAGTTCACGTTCACTCGAACGTAATACCTAATATCGCGGCAGGATTTTTTGTGCGCACTGGATTTCATCGCACTGCTTAGGGGCCATCCATAAATTACGTCACACGTTAAGGGCGGGGGAGGTCAACGAAATGTGACAACGGACAAAAGGGTTAAAAGTTTTGTAACGTTAAATCTAAAATACTAAAACTCGAAATTAATATGTAAACCAAAAACTTAAAAATATTACTAACTCGATCTATATTTATAGGGCTTATGTACGTTTCAGCTGGCGGCGAGGCGACAAAAGGGTTAAAAGTTTTGTGACGTTAAATCTAAAATACTAAAACTCGAAATTAATATGTAAACAAAAAACTTAAAAATATTACTAACTCGATCTATATTTATAGGGCTTATGTACGTTTCAGCTGGCGGCGAGTGCTGTTTTAATTTTAATAAAAAAAAAACTGCTGCAGTTTTAATTGAATTACTTCTAAATATAAAATTGAAAAATAAGTGACGTCACACAAGAGGGTAGGGGGTTTCATAAGTGTGACCACCTGTGATAAGGACGGAGAGGGGGCGGGGTGTCAAAAAACCATAAAATTGGTGTGATGCAATTTATGGATGGCCCCTTAGCGTCGAGAGTGGAAAATCGAACAGTGTGTTTTTTCGACGCGCTGGGATGCACTCTGTTGGATTCTCAATTCTCGGTTCAAAACCGAAAGTTGAATATCCAGTGCGCGATAAAATCCCGCTGCGATATTATATTACGTTACGTCTATGAGAAGTATGAGAACGTGGGCTTACGGTACATGCCTACACTTACTTTGCACTGAGTGTGCAAAGGAAGTGTATGTTCCTACCTACTTCTAACATAACATCACTCCTGTCTTCCCCAAAGGATTTCGGCAGAAGTGCTTTTAGTGCACCCACATTTCGCCAGTTACGTTTAACTCCCATGTAATGGGGGCGAGCCCGTTGCCATCAACCGGGCACAATTCCAGACTCCAGAATGCTACTGAGAAATTCCCAATAGGTGGGAAAACCCAATCACACTTTGCCCGACCTTTTTGGAATCGAATCCAGGACCTCATGCCCAGCAGACCACTCACGTCCCACTCCACACCACAGGCAACCGCTTCACTTTGTGTACCTCGCAGCAAAACACGATGCCGACAACTTTACGTGTTTAGTTATAGTTTTAAGCTGTTTATTAATATGTATTAGTTTGTTTATTATTGTTTAAGATTATTTTTGTGTATTTTATCTATGGGCCTTAGTTGCCTGATAATAAAATGATTATTATTATTATAAATATTCATCACGGCTGCTCTCAAATTAAACGGTGAAGGAAAACATCGTGAAGAAAATGTCTTCGAATTTTTGGTCCTAGGACATGCCGGTGCATGTCCTAGGACCAAAAATTCGAAGACATTTGACATCTACCAACCCGCACTTGGCCCGCGTGGTGGGTTATACTTATAACCCCCTCTCGAAGAGTGGGGCCCTGTGTCCCAGCAGTGGGAACATTTGTTAGTTCATTCAGTATTTGTTTAATTACCAAATAAGGTAATTTCTCAATTATCTAAGCAAATAAAAAACAATTTACAAAATCAAAAAACCTGACTGCCTAAAAAGTGAACTTTAATTAAAAAAGATGGAAACAAGAAACTTGTTTTAAAAGGATGACTATTAGACTGAATACTAAAAGCAATCTCATGGCCTGCACCTCCGACCTTTTTGATTTTGTAGGTAAAAATTTTTTTTTTCACAGTTTTTAGTTAATATCATTATTTTTGACGTTAATGAGACTTATTTATGAAACCCTTTATTTTGATACCCCACTCAATAGGTTATGAGAAAAAAAAATTGAAGACACAATATGGCGCCAAAAACGGGCATTTTTTTTTTCCGTTTTGATATACCCAGTGTCACTCTCACAATTAAGACGAATCTAACGACACCTCTTAAGCTGAAATCGATCAAGCCGTTTAGGGTACATAGCGTGCCAAATAAATATACAAACATACAAACACTCGAAAAACATAACCCTTCTTCTGAGGCAGTCGGGTAAAAAATAAAAGATCCCCGAACTTTACATAACTAAGAACACACGAATTCACCACGGCAGGTCAGAAGTTCAACATGTGCAAGTTCTTAAATTCGTTAATTAACCAACGTGTTAGTTAAGTAATCTGAAAAAATAAAGTGGTCCATTATTTACAGATAGATACATACATAATAATATGCGTTGTTTGTGTAGAGGTGAGATAACCCTCTCGACCTCGGCTATTGAAGCCGATAGCGCGTCGAAGGCGCGCGGGAATCTGGACGATTAAAGAGATGTCTGAAAACGTGGTGAAAGAAAAATGTACAGTGCTAGTGTGCGTGTGTGTCTGTTTGTAATGTCAAAATAACAGATTTCTAAAATACACTGAAAGTTTATACGATACTTATAAGTAAGTAATCTAAAAACAAAGAAACAATTTATAAAATAAAAAGTCCCTGTCTGGCTGTCTTTCTGTTTGTTCCGACTAATCTCCGAAACGGCTGGCCCGATTTTGACGGGACTTTCACTGGCAGATAGCTGATGTACAGACGCCAGCACATCAAGCTATCTCAAACTGTCAAATTTTCCCAATTGTATATGAACCTTACTTTTACGTGATAAAGTTGAAAATCTATCAAAGAAATTTGACAGATTGGGGTAGCTTGATGTGCTGGCGTCTGTACAAGGTTATTTTGGCACCTGAGTGACATTGACAGATGAGCGTTGCTGGTAAACATAATGTTTTTTTTTGGGTTTTGGCTTCGCACGGTTTGTGCATTTAGCCAGTGTCAAGTAAATTTTCTTTTCGATCAAGTAAATGGCCCGATATCGGGCACGAAGTTACAAAACAGTCATAGTCGACCTAGTCAAATCAAAGTTATTGTAAAGCGGTAGCACAGACATAGTGGTCGTAACTTTACAACAACCTAATATGAGTTTTTGGGGGGAACACGAAAAGTCCACGTTAGTCACTTATTTTCACCTTCACTACACTTGTGCACTCACACGTAACTAAATTAAATAATTCACTACCACAATTATACAATTTAATTCGCTATTTCACTAAATTTCATGAAAATGAAAATTCGTGCGACATATTCCAACGCGATCCCGCCAAAAACCCCTGGTAAACATTATTTTGTGAAATTGTCAACAATATATTGTAAAAACAAGATGACGGCGGCGGCATTGGTTCAGATTATGTCGATATCAGAACCAACGCCCCCGCCGAAAAGATCCTTGTACCTTTAACTTATATCATTATCTGCATCACCTTCTTGTCACAATGTAAGATCCATCTATTCCAACAAGTTCCTATAGGTCACGATGACTCTAAGTCCAGTCCACAGTCCGTCAGATAAAAAAGTCCCGCTCTAGACATAGCTATGGGCAGTATCGCGGCGCGGCATACGACCGCGGCATGGACACCGGCGCGGGCGCACGTGCCCGTCACGCTTACAAACAGCGGACGATCGCACCGAGCCCCTTACGCAATGCTCCCGGAAGCACTCGTGATATGGGTTTATTTATTATGTAGGTTTATTGGTATATTTTCAAGGTACCTTGACTATAAAATCAGAGTGCAACTCTGTGGCACCTTGGGTGGGACTTAAATGGACTTAACAAGAATTTGAAACGCGCTTTGACCTTTTCCTATGTGGATAATTTCCAAGGACAATGCAAAGAGAAGCTGATATAATAGGTGGTAAAGATTTTGGGCGGGCGGCAGCACAGCGCGGTTTTCACTGGCCAACAAGCCCAACCGTATACATATCTATTGAAGTAAAATTAAAAATAAATAAACTTCCATTAGTACGAGAGACCATCAACCTTGTATGTACAGACGCCAGCACATCAAGCTACCCCAATCTGTCAGATTCCTTTGATAGATTTTCATCTTTATTACATAAGCATAAAGTTCATGTTCAATTGGGAAAATGTAACAGTTTGGGGTAGCTTGATCAGCTGGCGTCTGTACCACGTATGCACGGTTATATTCCTCATTATTTCCCTTAATCGTTTTGAAAGCAGTGGTGATGAAATAATTTGCACAAATATAAGCGCCTGTTTGGGTTCGGACCTACGATCTACAACTCCTAAGTCGCGGCCGTAACCACTGGCCACCAGTGCTCGAACGCTTTTTTAGAGAGTTCAGGGTGTTTTGCCGCAACCTGGGAGAGACCTTTTGCCGTGGACTGTGATAGGCAGAGTTGATTAATTGAAAGAAATAATTTCGAAAGCATCCCTGTTGGCTGATACAAGTCTGACCTGAAATACTGAAATAATGAAACAACTTTGAAATACTTTCAAAATGAAAACTAAACTTAGGTTTATTCTAAGTACTTAACATAATACTTTGAAGAATTTAAATCAAGCAATCAACAGCTGGAATTCTGAAATAAGTTCTTTGGATTTCTTTGAATATTACCAGTTTATGAAAAATAAGTTTCAGGTTATTTTAATAAACAGTTATCTAGGTAATAATTAGCCAATTTTCACTTTTCAAAGTAAATTTTCATTTAATTTTACAGATTTCACGGGTGTTTAATCAAGACACAAAAGTCTCTAATGAAAGTCTTTACTTAATCTTTTAACTTAAAACCATTTACATTGGCATTTAAACCTATATTATTTTGTTCAAACAATTTACCAAATAGGGAACTATACAATTCATTCTTGCTTTCATCTGTCCATAAGGCTGATTTTTCTGGAGCCATATAATTCACTAACTGATTATGAACCACATACTTTATCTTTCTTCCTTTAGTGGCTTTTGTATCCACTTTTCTCTTCATTTTGCTTCTCATTTGCTGCAACGCTATCCATTGTCGACTCAATTGTACTGGGTCTGATATGTCCGCAGACTTACATTCAATTAGTTCTCTAAGTAACTGATGATAGAAATCACTGTCATCAAATATTTCTGGAATATATTCGTCATTGTCTTTACGGTCTCTTGTTACTGGGTTGACTTCGGCCTCATCAACATCTTTGCTTTCTTCTTCTTCTGGAATATCCTTTTTGTAGCCAATAATATTGTATTCAGATCTTTTCAGTTGTGTACGTCTCACCAACTTCTCTCTATCAGACAGAATATAAGATATCTGTTGCAAGACTGTGTTTGTTGGCGCATTTTTAACGTTAGTGGCAGTTGCAAGTCGTGTTTTGTCATTCCATTTTTGAATTGAAGTGTCTCTGAATGATTTGAAAGCTTTGTGGGAAGTTGAGATGTCGGTTTCATATTCTTCAAGTTTGCGTTTCTTGGTTGGTGCAGTTTTACTTTTAATTTTAGGTGTTGATACTTCTTTAACGGCTTCCTCTTCAGGTTCAGTGTCCGATGGTATCTCTTCATTGTCCGTATCGCTTGGGATTTCTTCATCACTGTCTTCTTTTGCTGTTTGCTTTACATCAGTCTGTCGTTTGCTTAATTTCTTATTGCAAAGGGTCTTTGTTTCCGGATATTTGCTGAGAAGCAAATTTTGAAGGGATAGTAACCTGAAAAGATGAAATGAAATGGATTAGTAAACACAAAGGCGGCATTTTAATTATAATACAGACATAACATACATAAACTCACGCCTTTTTCCCATGGGGGTAAGCAGAAACTACAGAACGTCGCCATCTATGATGCTTACATACTCCTTTTGCCTCGTTTATCTTCATACATACAGTTTTACATGTACGCCAATTGCGAGATTGTTAATTATAATATTGTAAACTTGTTCAGTCTTATTTCATCCAATCCTCAAGATCCTAAAGTTCTGAGCCAGTCTTTGCATTTCCAACTTTATTTTGATTTGGGTAAAGTTCTAAGTACAAAAAGACAACTAAGCATCGGACTAAATTGTTTGTTTTGCAAAAAGAACTGTATTTTGATTTCTATTAGGTTCTTATTTCAAAAACAGGCTTGAGGGTTTAGACCAAACCTAGAAAAACCTTGTTTTGTAATAAGACTTATTGACTTTAAACTTTTAAGTTATATTACACAAATTGTAATTATTGGGAGTAAAACTTACTTATCCAAAACATTGGTGACGTTAGCCTTAGTTGCATTCACCTCCTCTACATATTCCTCATTCCCCTTCAATTCACTGTAAGCTTCAGGCATGGGCATCTGATTAGCGGTGTTCACACATCTTTGAAGATGAATCCTCATCTCCAGCAAACTCTCCCATAGCAACAACTGGTTCCTTACACAAATACCCTTCTTAGCATCTTCTGATAAGTTCTGCTTTTTAACATGTTCAAAGTTTTCTTTCATAGGTTCTTCCATTTGGCTGATATCATACCCTTCTCCCTCGTCATCATCTTCATCACTGTCTTCTTCACCGCCACTACCCTCTTCGTCATCCGAATCAGCATTCAATTGTTTTTGGAACTGCGTGATGCTATAATCTTCACTTTCTGCATCTGAATCTGAATCTCCTAAATCCGATGATATCTCGTCACTAGTTTTTGTTCTAGACAGGTCGTTCTCTGAGTCTGACCCACTGGAGCCGTTTGAAAAGTCCTGTTTGCTCTTTTGAGGTTGTTTTTGGTGCGGCAAATCATCGTCTGAAATGCTGCCTTCTTCATCAGAATCTTCGAGATCTTTCCGAGATACGACTTGTCCCTCATACTTTTTACTAACCTCGCTCAATAAACCTACGTTTCGTTTACGGAAATCACTGATAGCCGCCTCAACTTCACTATCTGAAGAACCCAAATCATCACGCGTAACAGTTTTTGGTTTTGTGCCGAAAACTTGGTCATCTTCAATGTCAGCACGAGGTTTTACCGTTAGAGCATCGGCAATTTTATCAGATAGTAGCTTTTGTGGTGTTTTCTTCTGTTTTATCTTCATTTTGGAGTTATTTTGTAATTTTAACCAACAAAATACCTTCACGTGTCTATGACATTTAATAATTGTCAACTCAAATGTCAATTAATTTTGACTTTTCCCTACCGAGGATTACGAAGCATGCTAGATTTAAACTTTGCTTTAAGAATAATTAATGCAATTATTGTAATATTCATTATACTCTGGACATTAAAAAATTTTAGGGCTATTATTCTAGTTAAGCACAAATATATTGGTAAAAAACACAAAAATCATAAATAATAATTAGTGTGTGTGCGCACAGATGAATGTTGATATAGACAACTTTGTAAACATGTTTGGTTTCGTTTTACGTAGTGCATTACGTAGTCAGTCCTACTGTGTTCAAATTTAAATTCTACATTTTTATTGAATAATATTATAATACGGGATAAATAGTAATAGCAATAGTAAACTACTAACCAACGTATGCAATACAATTTTGTCGAAAAATAATAATAATAATCTCTGTGCATTTGTGTAATCGCATCGATATTCATTTCATCTGTTAATTGGCGCGAAAATTGACATGACATTTAACAAGGAAAGCAAGCCAAAACGAGTATCAAACTCCAATCGGTAAATAAATACGCATTCTTTCGTAAGTTAAAAGCAACAAAATGCCTAGAAGAAGAGTACTGCCGAAAACTGTAACGTGGTTAAGTGAGGAAATACATGAACCACAGAGTTTAACCCCATCTTTTCACCACTACGAGTAAGTTAACCTGCAAATTCATAACAATTTTGTTTTTTTTTACTTCTCCGGAATCTCCGACCTCTCACATAGTTTCTTTTTACCAGGAAGTTTCAGTTCGCGAATATCATAGCTGGAATTGGAGACTGTGTTCTTATTTCGAACGCTGATTCAGCTGAACCGGATACGGAGGCAGGTTGTGATGCGGCTCGCATTATATCATTGTATGAAGATGGCACCAACGCCAATGATCCCTTCAGAGCCAAGGTTCAGTGGTACTCGAGGCCCAGTGACCTTCCCAACTGGTGTTTTAGTAATATGGAATCTATTAGTTTCTATGCAAAAGAGGTGAGTAAACAAGATACGGTTATATACAAACTCTTCATAAAATCACTAACTTTTGGGATTTTATTATGACAAATTATAAAATCTTATAGACATACTTACCTTACAGCCAGTGAGTACACTAACAATGATGTTACGTTGAAGACAGGGAAGTTTGGCATTAATTCCTTATGCACATGTGGCTTCCCTGGTACCTCATTAACAGCAAAACCGTGTGAAAGTCTATTAACTGCTCCCAAATTGCAATGTTAATTTTTATTCTTTTTATTATTATTATTTTTTTACAATGTCTGACATATTCTCGTCATTATTTGACATTATACATCAATTTTACTACCTACTATTTATTTTCAGTGATTGTCATCGAAATCATGTCACTTGGTTCAAATAGATTCATTTTATATAGGTAGATTCTTTTACATATTGTGAATGAGAGAACGTTGTAGGCCTTAGAGACTAGATTTGTAGACGTTTTTCTATTCTGTATTTTCATTCCTCTAAGTACCTGGTACTTATTGACTGACCTGCACTGTCCTCCCATACCTATTATAACTGTAATTTGAAAACATTGTAAAAGCCAATTATTTTTAAAAGAGTAACCGTGGAGTGTCTTGCCGGCTCTTCTCCATAGGAAACGACAAATTGGAACCGTGCACCTAGCTTCTGACGTTTCATAAGTGCTCATGCAGGCTTATGTGAAATAAAATATTTTGATTTTGATGTTACAAACAAAATCATTTTTTTTTTTTTTATAATCATTGTTAGGTACAATTTACTTACATTTAATATAAAACAATTTTTTATAGCCTATCTTGTGTCCCACTGTTGGCCAAAGTCCTCTCCTACTAAACATTTTAATTTTTTACATGCTAATTAAGAAATCTTAATCTGTCAATCCCGGCTAATGAAACAATAATTTTTTCTATTGTATTGGAAACGATGGGTTTCATGCCGGACTTAACTGGTTAAATACAATCTAACACTAAAATATATATCTACACTAATATTATAAAGAGGAAAACTTTGTTTGTTTGATTGTTTGTTTGATTGTAATGAATAGGCTCAAAAACTGCTGGACCGCTTTTAAAAATTCTTTCACCATTCGAAAGCTACATTATCCACGAGTAACATAGGCTAAATTTTATTTTGGAAAAAAATAAGGTTCCGTAAGATATTTGGGGTTTTCGGACACAAGGTGTAAAAAATCAACCAGAAAAGTTACTTATTTTGCGTACGCTGCCTAAACTATAAAAGATAGAACCATAAAATGTTCTAATTAATTGTAGATCTTATAAATATCTACAAAAAAGTCCGCGACACACTATACCTATCTATGTCGAGTGAGGCACAACAACCATTTTTTTATTTATTTATCGTGATTTTTTTATTTATTTATCGTGATTTTTTTTTGGACTATATTTAAACGCATTTATTTTACTCATGCTATAATCCTTATCAAAATAAATTATTTCATCACTAAGTACAGTTTATGTAGATAATATTTGGTCTTTGAATAATTAAAATTGGACGTTTGGTTTTAAAGTTATGGCGAAATTAAAATAATACGATTTCTGCTGCACGGCCCGTTGCGAAGTGGGCGTCACCAAGACGGGGTGCGCGTGCGGGAGGGGAGTCTATGCAGCCTGCGGATAATGACTGCGTCGTCGATGTCTGTGAATTGACCTGGGAATCATTTTGCTGACCGTGTCTTTCCTGGGTAGGCTTTTTGCAGCGGTAACCGACATCCACGCGGGCGGAGCCGCGGGCGACCGCTAGTATCCTATATATATGTATTATGTACAAGTCAAGAAAGGAAAGACGTCACTGTGCATCAAAAAAATAATCAAGTTAACAATTTCCAGGTAATAGAAGACCATCGTCCTTTCAACCAAGATGTATCAATAGAAACATTCTTCAAGAAATGCTCCATCACTCGCACCATTACAAAGGATATGGATGAAATTATTAATGAGCCATACCATTACATATGCAGATACCGCCTCATGGCTATGAGCAGACGCAAAGTACAGATTGAACCTGTGCTTGAAAAAGAACGGAAAGCAATCGCATTATTAAGTACACCCAATAAGACACAATCAAATATACCAACTCCAAAGACACCAAGCAGTTTAGTCAGAAGAATGAGTAGAGTATCCATCTCAGAAAAGAACTGGAGTGTCAGCAAAAATGATGGAACGAAAATACTGCTCAAAAGAGCTATATTAGCTGACAAAAACGAAAAAGATTCACCAAAAAAAATTACTCCAAAATCAACATCAAAAAAAGTTACAGATACACCAAAGAGCTCTAAAAAATTATCCAAGAATAATATAGAAGATATTATGTCTATGGAACTGAAAGAAAATTCTGATGATGAGATTCCAACATTGATTATAAGGCAGCATGTTCCCACCACACCAAAGAGAAAGCAGTCAAAATCAAAAATAACAAATGAGGAGACTCCTAAAAAGGTTTTAGTATTTGAGGATGAAGTAAAAAGTACTCCTACTACGAGACGAGGCAGAGCAAAGGTTGCTATTAATTATCAGGAACCTGATGTTTCTCCAGTAAAGAGGACTCCTAGGAAAGCTGTACAAAAAATGTCAGAGAGTGATGATGACTTTAAACCAGCTCCTAAGACACCAAAAACCCCAAAGACTCCAAAAACGCCCAGGGCTAGGACACCTGCACAAACTCCCAAACGCAGTGCGACTTTAAGAATTTTGACGAGTCAGCTGACACCAACATTACATAATAGAGCACACTCTATTGATAATATTGATGGTAAGATTTTCAAATATAACATAGCCTTTACTATTCAGGGCCTGAATTCACTTTGACCACTTAGCAATTCCTTACTCGAAACCACGTCCATCACACTAAACATTCTAAATCAATCAATCAGTCAATCTAATATCGACAAATAGTCTTGGAACATACAGAATATGACATTTTGATTCCTTACCATTACATTGGTTTCTACAAAACACGATATTGACAGAGCTTGGACATAGTAAGATTCTGCGGGGAATCGTTATAACCATACAGAAGTGGGACCCTGATTGAACATTTTTTGATGCTGTGGTAAAGTGAAGTCTATAATTTATATTTTGTTGCTTTCAGAATTCTTAAAGGATAACAAGTCTCTTCCTGGGAGAGAAGGTCAAATGGAGGAAATTCTATCATTTGTTAGATCAAAACTTTTGGATGGTACCAGTGGGTTAGTTTTACTGTCTTCTAATATGCTATCTGTATACAGTAGCTATTTTGTATTTTATTATTTACTTCGCCCACGAATGAAATGTTGGACCCCGACACGACATGTCGTATCCCATTACCCCGCCCAAGCTATTACTTCGTTTTCACTTACCGTTCTTTTCGTCTTTTTATTATTTTTGCTCCGCCTCAAGAACTCGAGAAATGAACTATCAAATGCAAAATATTGTTTCAAATCTGACTGGTATTCGAGATATTACGCCTACATACAAACTTACGTCTTTATAATATTAATATAGATGTACAGACAGCATATATATTATTATGCTCTGTGACAGACAGTATAAACTAACATCCCCTCTGTTCCGTTTCCAGGGTTCAAAAATACATATTGTAATTACATAACGTTTCAGATATTTTTGTTGATATTATAAAAACCAGCTATCCAGGCTATTAGGATCATTAGCTTAATAAATTATTCGGGACCTTCCATATAATATCCATCTTTGTTAATATCAAGTATTGAAGTTAAAACCTGAAATTTTAAAACAGCCTCTAATTTCTTCCAGATGTATGTACATATCAGGAGTACCAGGTACAGGAAAAACTGCCACAGTTAGCTCAGCTCTCAAGTACTTGAAGGAAGAAGTAGACTTACCTGACTTCCAGCTGGTTGAGGTCAATGGCATGAGGATAGCTGAACCCAGACAGGCTTATGTGCAAATATACAAACAGCTTACTGGTGAGACACACTATTTACAAAAATATTTTTTTATTTTATTTTTTATATTATTGAATCATTTTATCTGTAACTTTTATAGTCAGTGTCATAAGGTTCATATTGCTTTGATTTAATTTACAGGTAAATCAGTAGTCTGGGAGCAGGCCTGTGCATTATTAGAAAAGAGGTTCACAAATGCTGGACCAAGGAGAACACCAACTGTTTTGCTTGTGGATGAGGTAATTTATTACTAGTGATGTACCGACTAGTCGGCCATATTTGTAGTCGGCGACTAGTCGGCTAAAAGCGCCGACTGGTCGGCCCATTTTTACTCCTATTCATATGCATAAAAATTTAAAAGACGGTGATTGAAATCTTTACGGTTACTATTTTTATAATATTTAGAATCAGTTTCTACAGTTTACTTTCAGTGCAATCTAGAATAGGATTATTAGGATATTGGAATAGGAAGAAACGCCGTCTCGCACGTAAACAATGATCGACAATTCCGCCTGCTCGCCGGGCTCCGCGCACGAGCCGAAAGCGTAGTCGCGAACATTACAGATGTCACCAGAACTCAACCGAAAGCAATGATCGGCTTGGCCCACTAGTCGGCCATTCTGCAGCCGACTAGTCGGCCAAAGTCATAGTCTGCCCATCTCTACTTGTTACTTTTCTGATTACCATCTACAAATTATCACATATATTTGTCCTTATATTGATGGACTAGCTTCATACCCTGATGTAGCATCGCATCGCCCGACTTCGTTTTCTCTCAGCGTTCTTTATGAGGTTTTTTCCTTTTAGTCTGCTCCTTAGTCTCGTAGCGTGATGTTAGATAACTTTTCTCAAGAATTGCAAATGCAAAATATTTTTCCAAAAAAATCAGAAAAATGATAGTAAATGAGAAAGTGCATATGCAAACATGCTTTTCAACTTAATAGCTAATTTATAGTTAGTGTCTGACTTAACTTATTTTCAATAAGAAGAAAAATTAAAATAAAATTATCATGTAACATTTCAGTTAGACGCCCTCTGCACCCGTCGCCAAGACGTCCTCTACAGTATCATGGAGTGGGCTGCCCACAACACCGCCCTCCTCACTGTGCTCGCAGTGGCCAACACCATGGACTTGCCCGAACGAGCGCTGGCGGCAAGAGTTGCCTCCCGCCTTGGCCTTACAAGGCTCACCTTCCCACCATACACTCATACACAGCTACAGAATATTGTAGCTACGAGACTGGCGGGGGCTAATGTTACTGCTGATGCTGTGCAGCTTATTGCTAGGTATGTTTGTAATAAGAATGCTATAAAAAATATCGTAAAAACCCCAATTTTTTTAAATGTAAAGCTTAAGAAAGATTTTTTTTGAAATAAGAAAATCTCATGACGCATAACATCGCGCCAATGTTCCCGGAGGGGTTAGGTAGTAATCTAATACGTCAATCGCCAAATCCAGCCTTCTACACCATTTGTGATTTGATGTCGAAACCAACGAAGCCTTGCGTCATAATAATATGACGTCAGTTTTGAAATAAATTTTGTTATGGCTTTTCCTTTAAAAAAATTCTAACAACAGACAGGAAAAGTTTTTATTCGGTGCGCAAACTGTAACCATGAATTCAGTATATAATTCGAGACCTAGAATTTTTCGTCGGTTATACAAAAAACAATCAGCTGTTTCATAGAAAAGTGCAATACCTACGCGGCCAAAATGTATGGATCAGCTGATATTTTGTTTTTGTATAACCGATGAAAAATGTCTGCGCCTGAGGGGTCTAGAATGATACACTGAATTCATGGTTACAGTTTGCGCACTGAATAAAAACTTTTCCTTTATGTAGAATTTCAACATAAATGATGTAACCAATTTTTTTTATTTAAAAGAGTAAGAGAGTGTCCATAGTTTCTTGCTTGTTCTTCTCCTTAGGTACCTACCAAGCTTTTGAATGGGCAACTAGCTTCATCTTTCTGAATGACCAACCCCTTGACAATTCAAAAGTGCCTGTAATTGGTTTATTTGAAATAAATGCTTTGAGCTTGAGTTGTGATTTTAGTAGATGTAAAATGAAAACTAAATCAATCCATCAATTAATAAACGCTTATCAAATTTTAACTCAATACTAAACAAAATTTATTATTTCTTCCAGAAAAGTAGCAGCCGTATCAGGCGACGCTCGACGCGCACTCGCCCTATGCTCCCGCGCATTAGAGTTAGCGGGACCTGAAGGCGCAGGTCTGAAGGAGGTGCAACAAGCTCTCGGTGAAGCCGCCTCCAGTGCGGCAGTGCGAGCTATCAAGAACTGCTCGCCTGCCGAGAGGCTCATGTTGAGGGCTGTGGCTGCTGAGGTGAGGTTCTTCTCGTAATTATTTTGCTGCACTTGAGAAAGAGTTCCGAGTTCACATCAGCTTGAAGTACACCAGCTTAATAGAACGTAGTAGTAATACTTTTATTCCACATAATTAAGTATTAAAAAGTCCCACCGCTTCTTTGTAAGACTGGTACGTGTCCCTGTTATTTCGATGTTGTGTATATGTACAACTTACGTATGGTACGTTAGTTGTATATATACACAACACTACTACTAACTTTGACAAGGTACCTAAAACGGCACCTTATTGGCAGATCCGCTGCGCTAACGCGAAGTTAGTTTCAATACGTTAACGAACGCAACGCTAGCGCAGCGTCTAGGCGACGCACACTGGTTCAATATTGGAGAATTTTGGACATAGAGTCGAAGGCTGTCGAAGGTCAATGGATCGGCGTATAATTTTTTTTACTGGTAGCTGACACTAATACAAATCACTATTACTGATGAAAGTTTTGTGAAATAATGCTTATTATCTGAGAAAAAAATTGTTCTTTTAATTTTTGTATGGAGAAAAACGTATTTTTATTTTTTACTTGCGGGATTCAAATGTATTCAAACTAAAACTTGCTGTTAATTATCAAGGGTGTTATTACCTAAATTTCGGGTATAGTCACTTATAGCCGCGGAGCACTGCGGAAGTTTGTTAAAAAAATGTTTTTTTTTTTACTTTGTCAACAAAGCTAATAACATTCAACTAGTGATAATCAAATATTAAATAGAGAGGCCATTAGTACAATCTGATAAAGATGTGACGTCCTAATTTGCTAATTTTGTATCATTAGTAGATTTTAACCAAAAATACTAATTTTAGCTGAGAATTTCCTAGAAATTGTTTATTATTTGTTTATAAATTATTATTTATTATTAATTGTCTATTCACTTGTTAGAAGAGTATGTTGTAGTTAAGAGCTCAAGAAGTTGAGTGATCATTTTGATTTAAAAATCGCTTAATATAGTTGTTGAGGGTACTTAGCAAAACGCTTTTTCCAATAATTACTTACCAAATATCTGCGTCACACATTCTGCTTTTTATTGAGAATAAGCAATTAGGTATATGTACGTATTGTCATTATCCATATTTAAATTAAATAGTTCATTAGCAGTCATTAATAAACAATTTCTAGGAAATTCTCAGCTAAAATTAGTTTTTTGGTTAAAATCTACTAATGATACAAAATTAGCAAATTAGGACGTCATATCTTTATCAGATTATACTAATGGCCTCTCTATTTAATATTTGATTATCACTAGTTGAATGTTATTAGCTTTGTTGACAAAGTAAAAAAATAACATTTTTTTAACAAACTTCCGCAGTGCTCCGCGGCTAGTGACTATACCCGAAATTTAGGTAATAACACCCTTGATAATTAACAGCAAGTTTTAGTTTGAATCCATTTGAATCCCGCAAGTAAAAAATAAAAATACGTTTTTCTCCATACAAAAATTAAAAGAACAATTTTTTTCTCAGAAAATAAGCATTATTTCACAAAACTTTCATCAGTAACAGTGATTTGTATTAGTGTCAGCTACCATTAAAAAAAATTATACGCCGATCCATTGACCTTGGACAGCCTTCGACTCTATGTCCAAAATTCTCCAATATTGAACCAGTGTGCGACGTCAACCAACATTACACGATCTCCTTCCATTTGTGTCGATCGTTGAGATCTTGAACACATCAAGATCTCAACTCCAGCTTTGCTACAATTTCACTTACTACTATAATTTAATAATACATTTATTTATTTTCAGGTGGAAAGAACAGGCTCCGACGAGACAACCCTCTCACGCGCGCTACAAACAGCGGCCGCCATAGTCTCGCTCGACGGCCGTCCTTACAAAATGGCGCCAAGTATCCGCGCACCCACACCATCGCAAGCGCAGGCCATATGCACACGACTGGCTGCACTAAGACTGTTGCTGCTAGAACCTAAGCCGGCTGAGCCCAGGCTCCTGCTGAATATAAGTGCTGATGATGTTCATTATGCTACGAAGCAAATTTCTGTTTGATTATTTTGTACGTCAGTGACGAGTTTAGGCACACAGTTGTCTGTGTGCCTACAGATTATAAATTAGAATTTCGCGGACTACGCTTCCCCCTATCACATTATTCAGTTACATTATTTGCACAAGTAAATAATTATCCCACGGGAACGTACCACCGGGATGAAAATTATCCTATGTGTTAATCCAGGTTATAAATTATCTATGTGCCAATTTTCATCCAAATCCGTTCAGGCGTTTTTTCATGATTGAGCAACAAACATCTTTACAAACTTACACATTTATAATCATATCATCGTATATCATATCAGCCGAAAGATGTCCACTGCTGGACATAAGCCTCCTCTAAACGGGTGGATTTGCCATAATCGTCATGCTTAGCAGGCGGGTTGGCGATCGCAGTATGGTGGTCAAATGCATAGAGAACGCTGCTGCCCATTCTCTAGTAAGTCCCTTATTCACTTTCTTCGACAGCCATGGGAAGAAATGGGAAGGTGCTATTCTTTTACGTCCGGCACCACACGGAACACATTTATAATATTAGTAGGATTTTATGACAAAGTGATTCAAAGGGATTAAATTAACAAAGTTTGAATTTCGAATGCTGCTTTAGCGCATCCTCCATGATGTTTATTTATATAAGGATTTAAGATCTCTAACAAAAGATGTACACTATACATGACACATAAATAAAGGGGAACATCAAGTATTAAAGTAGGTGTACTCCTTCACGTTTATGAGACCACAGCATGCACAATTGAGTTAATAACTAAGCTAACAAAGTAAAAATATGAATTATAGGTAAAATTTGAAAACAATTAAAACATTTCTTATATTTAGACAGAGACTCGCAGATGTCCAAATTGTTAGTTTTGGCTAACATGTTATATTGCCTACAATGTTAAGAAATTATTATTATATGGTTGACACATGGTCATCTTGAGCCTGCGCGACATTGAACATTTGCGTACTCTACTTGATAATGCAAAACTTGTCAAAATATAATTCAATGTTAAAGTACAAATAAAAAAAAGGATAAAATGTATTTTTTTATTGCATTTAATGTTTATGATAACGGAAATTACATGTATTTGTTAAATAAGAGGTTTGTAAAGTACACATTTATAATGATTTTAACACTTTCTATTGACACAGTGTTATTTAAAATGACTGATAGTTTGTAAGTTTTTTTTTATGATATAATAAATTATTTCAATTTTTTTATATTGTTATGTCATTGAGAAGTCCCCAACTTGTATAATCTTGATAAGCGCTTCAATATTATTGCCGTGCACTGCTTTTCTACTTGCTGCTACCACTGCCTTGCCGTATTTACCTACTGTAAAATAGTTTTTTTTTTTATTTACCTTACTAAAAAAGAATATGAGAATTAAAACATGGGCTTCCTATAACCTAAAAAATAGAAAGTACCTCTGAGTCTAACAGCCTGCTGCAAAATTGTGTGCAAACTTTTCAGAGCAGTAACTGCTTGTTCCTGAGTAGATCGTCTGATATAACATCCTGTGAGAAGTTCCTCATTCAGCATCACTACTTCCTTGTAACGGTTTAGCATCTCCTTCCTAGAAAATGTGGCTGAATTAAAATTTACTCACTAAATGCAAAGAAATATTTACAATGTTTTTGAAAGTCATACAAATCATAAGCTGCCGCATCTTGAGCCGCTGGTAGTAATGCAGTTATAAGTTGTGCCCTCTCCGCAGTCTCTGCTGCTAACCGAGATCTCATCTCTCCTATTTGTGATACGTGCTCCATTTCCTCACGAAGTTTCTTTTCAGCTTCGGGAAACTCTCCCACGGACTAAAAGTTTTAAAACATCCCGCCAAAATGAATTTGCCTAAGGTATGGAAATGAATAAAACTTTACCACTCCATTTTAGTGAATTTAGTCGATTTTCCATCTGACATCTCTACAATTAAATGGCGCCGCGTCAGTTATTGTGCCGGCGTGGGGGAGTTGTCAAAGTCTGGGGATTTGGGGAATCGTTAGAACGCTTAGCACCGAGTTTTGGGAGTTTTTTCGTGAAAAATTATATGAAAATGGTTGAAAACAACGATGTTGAATTATCTGCAGCAGAGGCAGAACAGTATGACCGTCAGATCCGTCTGTGGGGCTTGGAATCTCAGAAAAGGTTACGTGCATCGAAAGTTTTGATCATCGGAATAGCGGGCCTCGGCGCTGAAATTGCCAAGAATGTTATTTTATCCGGAGTCAAACATGTATGTTTGTTAGACAACGAGAAGCTAAAGGAAATAGATCTGTATTCGCAGTTTTTGGCCCCGCCTGAGAAGATCGGGGAGAATAGAGCAGAAGCTTCGCTGACGAGAGCAAGGGCTTTGAACCCAATGGTGGAAATTACATCGGAGACGAAGTCTGTTGATAACCTCACTGATAAATTTTTCCAACAATACGATATTGTTTGTGCGACAGGCCTAAAGCAAGAGCAACTTGAGCGCATCAACAACGCTTGCCGCGATAGCAACAAGAAATTCCTATGTGGCGATGTTTGGGGCATGTACGGTTACATGTTCGCCGACCTCGTCGACCACGAGTACTCTGAAGAAATTGTTCAACACAAAGCCGTGAAACGCGGATCAGACGACGCGGAGAAGAATGCTAGAGAAACAGTCAGTATTAATGTAAAGCGCAGAGCAATATATGTCCCTTTACAGAACGCTCTGTCTGTAGACTGGATGAAGCCGGAGATGCGATCAAGACTACGTCGCGGCGACCCTTCGTACTTCGTGATGAAGATTCTACTGCGTTTTAAAGATGAGTACAATAGGAACCCAGACCCAGCTAAGAGGAAAGAGGATACCAAAATCCTGTTACGTATGAGAGATGAGCTTGTGAAGGAGCTATCTCTGCCTGCTGGATTTATTGTTGATGCTCTACTTCTAGATGTCTTTGGCACAGTGTCTGGTGCTGCGGCTGTTATTGGTGGTGTAATTGGCCAAGAAGTTGTAAAGGCAGTGAGTCAAAGAGAACCCCCTCATAATAATATGTTCTTCTTCAACCCTGTTAAATGTGTTGGTTTCGTTGAACTGTATGGTCAGTGAAGTTCACTATTCAGTATAGAATGTAAGCAATGTCGATTTAAGTTTAATAAATTATTTAAGTACACCTCGTTGATTTTATTGAAGTTATAAGTTTCATTATAAACTTGCATAGTTGCATTTCAGTAGTGAATGTGAATGAAATTAATGTAATTTTCTTTGTGTTTGCAAAACAGATTCATTGTGATTATCAAGAACCATCATCAGTCTTCGATAGATGATTCATTTTAACTTAAAAAAATATGTCATGTGGAAACATACCTGCAAATCACTCAGATTTAAATAAACAGCCAAACTCTGTATCAGATCTCCAGCCAACCTTATATCATGGGTGCTAAACTTGACTTGTCCATCAGCCCCAAAATCCATGCACAAAAATGAATGGTCTCTCAAACACAGAAGATTTAAATGAAGTTCCTTAGTTTCTTCTGTCTCAAGATCCAATTCTTCGTCTAGTAGAAAGTTCTGGTTTATCCAGATACAGATCCTTTGCACCCTTTCAGTAATGCGAAAAGTGACCCAACTGTTTCCTTTATTACGTATTTCTTTTTTGATCAGCTCATACATTGCAAACCTTGGGAGTTGTTTTGTTAGCTCGAATATGTGGAACTGCTCGCTGTCTGGGTAGCCAATGAGTGCCTGTACCAATACACATAAAAACATAAACTCGCGCCTACTTCTCATGGAGGTAGGCAAAAAGTGCTGAACGCCACCTGCTACGATCTGTACATACTTACTCCATTACCTAGTTTACGGTCATATACCCATGTTGGTTGCAAGTACTACACACCTCAATCTTACCTGTATTTAAAAATTAAAGTGCATGGCTGTGTGCATCTCATACTGATTTCATTAAAAGTAAAATACGGTAGACTGTTTTTAAATAATTAAGATGAACTTCAAAATATTTGAGCAGCGTCATAATTGCAAACGTTGCGTACACGCAACGTTGCGGTGTTAGTGTTACGAACGAGATGCGCCGCTTCCGCTCGTCTTAGCAAAATAGCAGCTAACCTTGATATGAACATCGACTGGCACATCACGTGGAGGTTTTAACGGAACATGTAGCAGAGACCTCAGTTGGCTGGGCTGCGGATGGCGCACGAAAGTTTCCCCGCTCTCGAAAATACCCTCCGCCAGAACCAATGCGGCGCGAACTATTGTCTCATTATTTGTTGATACAGCTAGTTGGATGCTTTCCTAAAAGTAAAGCGTTTTTATTTAGCGTAACTCTGCAGGCACATGACATAATAATAATTTGACTAAGGGATTTCTGTTTCAAAGTCAAGGCACACTTATCGAGAGAACCCTATCGGAATGTTGCCGATGAAAATACACAGCACCTTACGCGCGTCGCCGCGTCGCTCGTCAAGCTCCACCCGTGACCTCGATGCGAATAGGAAAAAGCATTTATCTTGACGCGTTCTATTTCTATTCTACCGTAGAATAGAAATCGCTTGTCTAAATTTCTCGGTACAAAACTGTCAATTGTCTACACGAAAACGTCATTTTTCTCTACTGTTCCGTCGACAACACGCTTCTCTACGGTTGTCGTGCTAAGCCTGCTGGCTATTCGTTCTTATTGCATGAACCAAACTGTCAATACCCTTACAAGCTTTAGCCAGGCGGTTTTGCCCGTGTGGTTTTCGAAAATTATCTCACGGGAACGTACATACCACCGAGATAAAAAATATCCTATGTGTTAATCCAGGTTATAATCTATCTGTGTGGCAAATTTCATCCAAATCCGTTCAGCTGTTTTTGCGTTATTGAGTAACAAATATCCAAACATACAAACTTTCACATTTATAATATTACGAGTAGTAGGATATCGTGAACGAAATCCAAGATCAGGGCGTGTACCTCATCAGCAGTATGCAGAACAGCCACCTGCAGCCTGGTGTTAGTAGGCATAGCCGAGGCTGGGCGCTCCAGATTTTCCAGACTCGCGCTGCCACTAGCAGCATTAGCCTCATAATGCTGCAGTTCCACCATCAGCGCCTGCTTCTGGTTGAATAGCTCCGTGATTGCCTGACGGTCTTCTTCTGAAGGCATGTTCTTGGAGGCTGTATTGAAGCCAGAGTTTTCTTGATAGGGCGGATATCCTAATACTGTCGAGATGTTCATTTTTTTAGACAACACACTATTAAAAAGGACCAAATGGCAACTGGGGCTTCTAGAATCAAGGGAACTACCCAAAGTTCACAAAAATCGCCGGTTTAATCGTATGGCACGGTATCCTTTGCAGCATCCGCCTACAAAAACTTAGCGTATCATATTATTATTCATAGCCAAGGTTTGCAGCCGGTGTTGCATATTTACTTACCCTCGCCCCTATCAGACACGCATACAAGATCAGGGACTCCAACGGACCGGTAATCTGCTAGCAACATGGCTGCTGCATTGGCGCGCATCTGCACACGTCGTAACACCTGGCCTGTAGTTCCTTCACGCCAATCTACGCGACCGTTTGACCAGCAGCATGCCAGCGTCTCGCCGGACCATTGGAGGGCCAGTGCGTTTTGTTTTGACTGTCCGAGAAAATCTCAATTCAGTTTGTTTGTTTCAGTTGCCACTTTACTAAACTCTCTGCTTACATACCTTCACTCGCCATAGTCGAATCCCTTCCTCATAGATTCCAATGGTGCCGTTAGCAAGTCCATACGCAAACCTTACTTCGTTGACTGGAGCGAGACATAATATCGGCCCAGTCTCAGCAATTTCGGCTATGAACTGATTGTTCTTCAGAACTCTGATAAATGAGTCGTCACACCCAATGAGAAGCTGGAGATAGAAACGCCAGAAAAAAAAAGTTAGGCAATTCGCCAACCTTCAAAGCTGCTCTGTCACCGGTCAAAGTTGGGTAACCATTCAATACAAGATCACCTATCTAGATAAGTTCTCGCGCACTCGGTATCTATCATGTAGGCATCTAAGCCTTGGATGCCTATGGGCTTAGCCAGGTTTTAGTATCTCTGGGTTCAAGAAAATAAAACGACTAAAAGTACATAAACCATTATCGAATGCGATCCGATAATCGATGGTGGCGGAGGAATCCAAACCACCGTATATTTTAATGTAGGTAATAGGATATGCCCCACGCCTGTTCTTATTTTAATGAACTTTTCAGGGGGGGGGGGACGTTGAACCCCCAAAATCCTCCCCCTGGCTACGCCCGCCTACATGATAATTACCGAGTGCTGTTAAATTCTAAGGCATCCTATTATTAAGGCCTACCTAGTTTAAGCCAAATTACCTAGCTACTATATGCAGTGCAAGATGGAAGACTGGGTACCTACTTAATGTTTTTTTACGTCAATCAGGATAAAACACCGACAATGTTGAGTTCTCTCTTACCTCATTCTCCCCATCCTTGTCAAAGTCGAAAGTGATCATAGCAGAAACTTTCCCGCTGACGACATTCCAGAACACCTCATTTCCTTCCCAGTCGATAGCCTGCACAGAACTGTTGCCGCCGATGATCGCCAGAGTCTCCGTGTACTTGCCGAAGAAGCCAGCTACGATCACGTTAACACCGTCAGGGGCTTCTTTGAAGAAGAGGTCTGTATTGTCGTGGACATCGTATGCTGAAAGTGGTTAAACTCGGGTATTGCTTAGTGTTTTGGTAAAGTGGTCTCGGGATTGATGTGTGCGACAAATTTTGCGTCTGATGCAGTGGCTTTACTTTAAGGCTGAAGTGTCTGGTCGAAAGAAAAAGCAATAGCATATGACCGAAAGGATATCATGTAGATGCAACAAAAGCTTATTTGTTTCTTAATTCACCTACTAAGAATCACGGTAAGTGCTATAGAGGTTCAATTGGCCATGCAGTTATATGTAATGCACATACGTACATAACGGGCTTGAAGGATTGAAGATGTAGGAGTATGTTTATTGTAGATAGGTACTTATAACAAGCTCAGAAAAATTTGAACAGTGAACAAGAACAGCCTCACCTAGTATTTGTGTAGGAGATCCAATAAGCAGCATATCTCTCCCAGTGTCAGGCCGCAGTGGTCCAGCCGCAAGGGCTATAATGGCCTGGCTGAGGTTCAATTCTGAGACCTCGCCATGCGCCTGCGACCTTTGTGCTCGACCACTGGCCACTCCACCATGGGGGTGATGGATTATTATCTGTGAGTTTATGAAAATAGGAATCATAATCCGATAGGAAGTGGTGAAGGGCGGGCGTTTTGGGGGACTGTCTTATGTAATTTTGACGTTCAAAAAGTGCTGACTCTCACCCTAGTTAGAATAAATGACTTTTGATTTGATTTTGATATATTATATCGAACTCTTCAATTTATTTTTGGTATCTCGCGATGTAACCATTTTTAATTTATATGGATGGTGATAAATATATATGGCTGCTCAGTCTTAAAGTCGAAAATCAGGGCTTAGGAGCCGAAAATTATCAGGGAGCTTCAAACATGGTGCCAAAAAAATGCTGCTCCAGCTACTTCCTTTCCCTCATGAAACTATTTCGTATCCTTGATATCGCATCTAAAATTTTATATTTCTTTTCCATGTCCAAGTAGAGGTACTACATGGACATGGCAAAGGAATGACTAATTTGGAAGGCCACTATTAATTTATTCTGAAGTATTAACTTTATCATATCCAGCAGATGCGGTGAGACAGGGGTGCGTTCCGTCATACTTCGCAATGGTCACCACATCAGGCGTAACTTTATGATTCAACTCCAACTTGAACACAGGCTGAACCGTTGATAGTTGCATTTTGTTATCGACTGTGTTTTGTTTGTATCCAGTTAAATAAGTAGGTGATTTTTTTGTTTTCCTTTGTTTGTTGCCATGGTTACGTGTCGTGTTGTACGTAGGGTAGGTACCATAGCGAAATAGGAAATAAATGGACGTAATATCCATTTATATCGATTGTTTATTCAATTTCGCGTGAAATTATTGTTCGCAGTTTCTTTACTATTATTTGGTTAGACATACTAGCAGCTAATTAGCTGATGCATCTGTATCAAAAAGCTTGGAGATATTTAATCTGTATAATGTATTCCTTGCTTTGTATTTAATTTTAGTCGCCTTTTCACCTTTTGCGTTATTGTGCGTTCAAAAACCTACTGTTTTAAAACACAGCATTATGTTATGTGTAGAATTGGTTACGTTTTAACAGTATATTAAGTAGGTATTTGTTTACGGTATAATTTTATTTGAAACTAGCTGACCCGGCAAACTTCGTACCGCCGCCGCCGATAAAAGATTTCTGAACCTTTTGTGAGACTACCAAACGTCAATATTTTTTTTTATTTATATAGATTTTCTTAATATTTTCCCTCCGTTTAAACCTTCCCTGGACTGCCACAAATATTTCAAAACCAAAATTAGCTAAATCGGTCCAGCCGTTTTCGAGTTTTAACGAGACTAACGAACAGCAATTCTTTTTTATATATAGATTAATTATCTGAAAATAGGAAACGGAAAAACAACACGTTTTGATCGCACACCAAAGGTAAACGTCAAGTTGACACTTGATTGTCATAGTCAATTTATTTTTTGGCATTTTGTTTTACGCATTTATAGAAATGACATGCTCCTAAAGTCGTGCCGATAACGATAATATTATTAGTAACGCGGAAGTGTTATGTGTTTATTGAATTAGTACAAGTGACCAAATGGGTAGTGAATTGAATTTTGAGTCTACGGAATCCAGGTATTTTTCAATGTTTTATTTTAGATCAGTATCTCGAAATCTCGAATTCTCGAGTTATTTTGACCTATCATTATTGCGCAATTGCTTAATAATTTTCGTATCGAGCCGCCTTTGCCACTGCTTCTGATGTTTTTAATTTCATGTTTTAGGATATCATATTTTTGTAGGTATTCATCAGTCCGCACTTGATGCCTTTCGTCTGTAATGCCAAGAATTCACATTCCATGTTATTATATTTGGACTCAATATCTCATGCCGTTCATTTATCATGTCATTATTGGCTTCCTAAGGTAATTGTCATCATAGTCATAACATTATTTATTCCTGCACTTACACATTATGAAATTACACTGCAGCTGTATTTAAATGTTTTTTTCTGTCATGCATTTAGACATTAAAATCTTATTTTCTAAGCAAATCTGAAGAATCCACTGTCTTCAAGAGTTGTAACATTTTTCTGTTTAGAAATAAAAAAAGACCCAACTAGATAGTAACCGCCTCCAAGACGACCCACTGACCAAAATACTAGATAGGTAGTGACTAAGAATCAGTTTTGATGTTTCGAAATAATTCTTTGTATGAAGTTAATAAGTATAGGGTCTAAATTCCCATTCCTGACCATCAACATTTACCTTACTAGTTATCTCATTTTGAAAAAATACCTACCAACCTGGTATTTTTTTAATTTAAATTATGAAATAGTTTAATTGATTCAAGTGTTTTGGATCAGTATAATAATTAATTAATAAAAATTAAACTATTATATATCCTAACTTAACTAAATATGACAAAATAGTTAACATATTATAATTGTTAAGAAATGGATACATGGCATAATAAAATCATGCAATTATTTATCTTCAACATTGCCCAAACAAAGTGACAATGTAAAAGTATTGCATCAAATAATAAAATTCTTACTCATTTTCTCATATAAAAGTTTACTGATAAGAAAACAGCTTATTCATGCTTATTCACACATAAAATAGCATCATGTCTGTATGGCCCTAAGGGTTAGGTAAAGGTGCACCTATTGTACACACGGCTACACATCAAGCTTTATATTTCCAGTTTACGCTGATCTCGCGCTGTATGTAAATCCTATACAATGCGAGATCAGCTTATACTGGAAATGTATAGCTTGATGTGGAGCCGTATACACCCGCATTTCACTTATAATACTGGTTGTAGTCGTTTCTATTAGAAAGAAATAAAATATACTATGAAGGAACTAGTTAAATGAAAGTCAATATTAAATTATATATTTTCATGTTAATTTATTAAATACATCATCATCATCTGCCTTGCCTGTTCCCAACTATTTTTGGGGTCGGCTTCCAGCCTAACTGTATGTAGCTGAAAACCAGTATTTTACATGAAGCAATCTGACCTCCACAAATCAATTACAAGTGTACTTGGTATACAGGATGTATAAAAAAGTTTTTCTTTATTAAGAAAGTAAAAACCCACACTGTATATTATTCATAACAATTTCTCCCAGTTTTTACTTTGTTTAAGTACAAAGATAAAATATATCAATATAATAACATTATGTTGATATTCTTTCAGATACTAATATAACTCAGCAAGCACCAATGGTGTTCGACAATAAGCAAGTTATTTAGCTTAAGTGTTGTGTGATTCCTTTTATTATCTGTGAAGTCTGTTATTTTTATGACTCCTAAACATACTGGCTTATTACATGAAAATTAAAACATTTTTAATTTCTGGGAGAAATTTGACAGTTTGGGATACCAAATTGTCAAATTTTCCCAATTGAACATGAACCTTATCATATTGTAATAAAGTTGAAAATCTATCAAAGAAATTTGACAGATTGGGGTAGCTTGATGTGCTGGCGTCTGTACAGTCACATACAAAAAAGTTTCCTGTTTTTGTTTAAAGTATCAATTTTATTTAAATGATGAAATGAATTTTACATAGTCATATCTGTAAACTCATATATTTCTTTTGATGAGATTTTGTTCACTAAGGGCTGATTTTTCAATAGTCAGTTAACTTTTCACTGAGGAGCAAATATTGCGATTTGACAACTTTTTTATAGAAAATATGTCAAACTTTATTATTATTTATTATTCCCATAAAAGTTATCTGACTATTGAAAAATCATTCGTCATTCATTTATTTATGACAGATCATGTCAATAAGAATTGTGCACTGTTACTCAGAATTATGAGTTTGTTCTGTAAGTTCCACCATCAAAATTGCAGGAAACTTGACTTGATAAAAGAGGGCTACCCACTTTTTTGAGGTTTTCGATCTATGAGAGGTATCTATTTACTACAGCTGTGAACAATATATTGCCACTGTGTATAGGAGTCAATATTTGTGTACATGCATGTGCAGTGTTGCCAGACATTGAGTTAGCTTACTCCAATGACCCTCACATTTAATGTTGCAAGCTACCATGATTCATCAGTGTTTCATAGCAACTACCAGAACTGATAAGTTTCTGATGTAACCCATAATAATGAAAACATTTAAAGTAATGTAATGGATCTAAATAAATTGCCTTCTCATAATTTCACAGCCAAAGTATTCCGAAACAATTTTAAGCTTGGAATGATCCATTATCCTGTGTATTTTTATTTTATTTATTATTTGGCAGGCATGTCTTTGCTATCTTAATAAATTATTGTTTATGAATTTGTGCGTTGTTGTGTTGTACTCCCTAAATCCCAGCCAAACGTTCGTATAATTATAACTTTTTTATTAAATATCGATGGTTTTTTTCTTTTTAAATTTCAGTACAGTTAGCAGGACATGGATTGGAACTGTTTTATCCATTATATGGAAGTAAGATATATTTCCAGTTGATGTCACCATTTTAGTTGTCAATGCTTTATTTTATTTATTTCGGGCTTCTTATTTATTTTATTTTAATCGATTATACTAATTCTAGGGTTTTTCTGTTAGAGTGAATGTAAAAAAAAGTAAAAATCGGATGTGACACAAATGTCTATTGTTATACATTCTGTTGTATTAATTATAAAGTTTATCACCAAAATTTCTCCAATTTATAACATAAGTGGAATTATTAATAAAAGTGTCACAAAGCCAAATATAAAAACTAGATTCTAAAAAAATAACCCAAATTGTAAACTGTATTTTAGGTCCCCTAATAAAAAATGCCTTGCTTTTCAAATTACTTGGTTAATATTTCACATAAGAACTCATAAAAAATAACATTAATAATAATTACTTCATGTTAAATAAATATTTTTCTGCCTTCGTAGTTAGGCGATGCTAAAGCAATTACTTCTGTCGGGGTCGTGGAGAATAAACTCAAACTCAAAGCATTTATTTCAATTAAACCATTTACAGGCACTTTTGAATTGTCAAAAAGTCGACCAGTTGGAAAGTTGAAGCTAGTTAGAATACGCCAGTGAATCCCGCAGATAGCTGGAAAAACACCGTGGGGTTTTAATCGGTAGGAATCTAACTGACATAACGCTATCGCTTCGTGCTCTTTAGGTGGAGGGTATACACGAATATGTCAAACAAAAGTCATTTATTTAATTTAGACTGAGAATCAGCACTTTTTGAGCCTCAAAATGACATAAGACAGTCTCCCAAAAAGCCCGCCCTTCACCACTTTCTAGTGCTTTAGTTGGGAATAAGAAGTGGCGCAGCAAAGTCCCCAGCAGCACAACTGTACGTTTAATAAAAAAAAAATCAAAAGGAGAATGTCCATTTTAATACAGACGAGGTCCATATTTTTTTAGTACTTATTAAATGAATTCTGGTTCTAAAACATGATTAGGCATATAGTATTTCAAACTTTGTTCTATGAGTTATGACTCACTACTTAAAATGACTGCCAGTTGTGGCCTTGGACTGCGCCTAGACTTGACCTTCGCGCTTGGTCAACTGGTAATGAACAAAGAAACATATTGGTTATTGTAACAAAATATGTCAACCAATACTTTATTAGGTACGGCATTATTTTAGGTTCGCCTAATAATTCGGGCAATTTATATTCTGGTATTTTCGTACCAATACTTTCTAACTAACCTAAGTACCTACAAAAAATGGTAAAAAAAATACGTTTAGTTTCATAAAAACTTTAAAATGAATGAATCCATTTATAAAGAGAATATACGAATGTGGAAAGCTGAAGTTCTGATAAAATATGAATATATTTTACAATCGTTTAGTAGTTATTTTGTTACATAATAGGTACCTTTCGGCATAACATGCTTAGTGATTTTTACTAAATAAAATGTACGATACGAGGTATTAGTTTTAATTTAAACAATTTTTTTCCTAGTTGTAAAAAAAATCAGATGTGTGGCTTCATCAAAACAGGCGAAAGTGGACCTTAAGTCTTAAGAAAACTAAATGAAAAATGTAAATACGGTCTACTTTGATTTCATCGGAATCTTTTTTAGCATTATAACAAATACAGCATAGGTAGGTCTTGTTTATTTCTTGCAAAATCACCCTACTGACCAATGCTTAAAGTTTATTTTACAATATCTTCTAAAGTACAGATGCCAGCACATCAAGCTACCCAATCTGTCAAATTTCTTTGATAGATGTTCAACTTTATAACGTAACGGTAAGGTTCATGTTCCATTGGGAAAATTTTACAGTTTGGGGTAGCTTGATGTGCTGGCGTCTGTACCTAATTAAACAGCTATGACTAATTTATTTGTAACAATACTAACAAGTTCGTCTAAGATACCAACCCAAAATACGAAGTAATTAACATATTTTTTATTTGCATTTTGAATTGTTTTTATGTTATTTTTTATTGTGAGTTGTTTTTAGTTTGAGTGTGCGTTGACCTGTCGAAATCAATTTGTTTATTGAGCCAAGTATCAGTGATGTAATTGATACTAATTGCAAATCGTTGATTGAAGTCGAATCTTCCAGATGTTTTAATAAAGAAACTTGAAACTTATTGTTCCTTTATTGTCTGCCTATAACACTATCAATCAGAATCTGAATCATTTTGAAGGATTTTGCCAATCCATTGCTTCAAACGTTCGAAAATTTGTCTGCTAAACAGCGTAAATCAACGCAATGGATATTGTTGAACTGTCAAAATGAAAATCATTCCATTTTGTTAGTGTGGTACGCAATTATACCCATCTGGTTCCAATGTTACTAATTGTTAAGTTCTATTAGTTTTATATTTTGGTCTTTAGATATTTTAATTAAATGCTTACATAATAATCCCTGAATATTCCCAATGCTGGGACAAGCCTCCGCTCTGTGAGAGGGAAATGCTTAATGTGGCTCAATAAACAAATACCTTCTTTCTAGTTTAACATTCCTGGAACTAAAACTCTTATTTGAATTATATTTATTTTTGTTCTTCTAGTTGGACCGGTGGGTGGTTCAGCTGGACCCGTCAGTCAGATGCGATGCTACGTAATGTCGAGAAAACAATATTATCATGTAAGAATATTTTTTATATTTTTTTACCTGCATTGCTATTTACAACCATTCGACAGGTTGTCGGATCGTAAATGACACGTTTTCAATGACTAAATTACCTTGCCGACGACAGCAAATAGCTGTCGGAAGAATGGCGGTTGTATTTTTGATTTAACCTAGCACAATTTTCGGTCTATTTGACCCCTACGATAACATTAATTGACGTTCGATCTATTTATATTTATTTAAGTATACGACCACGCATAACTTGCTGTATCGTGAGTTCATCGATGCGACATCAAATACAAAAAACGAATTAGTTTAATATGTGAATCGATCCTGAAACGTAGCCGAATCACAGCAGCCACTGCGCCAAACGTGTCGTTAAATTTTATAGGGTAAACAGTGCATATATTACATATTTTTATGGCCACGCAGCTTTACTGTGCTCCGAATAAAAAGATTATGTGTGGTGGAAAAATTACGGGCACGTAAGACGTTCTATAATTTTATTATTGTGTGAATGTGGCCGTGACCGCCGCAATGGTAGGGCAAGTTCAGTGGAGTTTATGCTGTAATAAGCGGAGTTAGCCATTTAACACCACACGGTTCGATCGCTTAGATTAAGCTACGCTTGCCGCGGTTGGTCCGTGGATGGATGACCATCTTTACATACCGAGACCCCCTCCGTGGCACGGAAAGCACGTTAAGCCTTTGGTCCCGGCTGTCATTAATTGTGGATCTTTGGCAGTCGTTACGGGTCGTTAGAAGCCCAAAAGTCTGACAACCAGTCTTATCAAGGGGTGTTGTATTACCCAGTAACTGGATTGCGACCTCCACAACCTGATGGCAGCAGCTCCATGTAAAATACTAGTATTTTGTTAAAAAGTATAGGTATTTTGTTAAAAAAAATACTTAAATTGGGCATATACATTAACAGTAGAAGCCCAAATAAATTACTTGCATCTAGCCAGAGACTGCATTTGTATAGCAGGAATTCCAATTGTATGGCAATCAAAATTTTCAACAATTTACCTTCTCGCATCAGAGTGCTGCCTACTAATAAATTCAAGAAAGCAATATTTTCCTGGCTTTTAGACAACTGTTTTTATTCAGTTCACGATTTTTTTAATTATAAATTTTGACATTACATGTAATCAGTAGGTACTTAGTGTGGATTGACTTTTTAAATTTAAGGCATTTGACATTTCATTCATAAATATATTTAAGTTTTTGTTTTTAATTAATAAAATTTGACATTGTATTAAAAATAATAGTTACCCATAGTCATTTCAAACTAAATGGGAATTGTACTTTAATTTAAATATTTCTACACCGGCAACGGTAGTGTATGTGAAGCTTTTTAATAATATTAAGATCATAATGTACCATATACTCGGAAATAAATATACTATACTACTATACTATACTGACCGCCCGCCGCGCCGATTGAGCCAAAGAAAATAATGTAGTAAAATATAGTTTTGGTCATCGTATTATGCTTTTAACGCAATACTCTAATTGGGGTGTATGAGGTCTTCCGTTAATTATGTTACACATTGTATACCGTACAAAATTACAACCCTCCTTTTTGCTTCGCCGTAGTCGGGTAAATAGTACGAGCAAAATTCAATATTTTTAACACCGTTCCCCCTACGTCACGTTAACCGGAACCTGCCCATTACTGAGCGGTAATGTGTCAATAATTGTGGGGGAGGGAGACTGCACGCCCGACACTAGGGCGAGTGCATCTACAAGTACCTATGACACTTTTTTTAAAGCTAGGTTGATATTATCTAGAAGTCATAAGTGCAGATGGCATTAAGCCCGGGGTCCAACTCTCTTAAGTCGACATTCACATAGACGTAATAAAATCGCGGCGTGATTCTTCCGCGCACTGGATTTACAACTTTTGGTATTGATCCGAACATTGAGAATTCAACCGAGTGCAGCGCGAGTGAGACTCAGCACGTCGAAAAAACACAGTGTTCGATTTTCAACTCTCGGCGCTCAGCAGTGCGTTGCAGATCCAGTGCGCGAAAAATTCCTGCCCCGATATTTTACGTCTGTGGGAACTTAGACCAAATCTATACTAATATTATAAAGAGGTAAAGTTTGTGAGGTTGTATGGGGTAATCTCTGGATCTATTAAACCGATTTAGAAAATTTCGTTTACCAATAGAAAGCCACGTTATTTGTGAGTGTCAGGCTATATATTAACCCGAAAAATGAAAATATTTTTTCGTGGTAGCTGGATTTGTAAAGTAAGTCGGAGAAAAATGGTCAAACGAAAACGTTTCTTACAAACGCTTGAAAAGTTGTAGAGCTTGCTAAAATGCATGCCTACAAAAAAGTCAGCGACAGCATATTATTATGTCTAACTTTTATATTTAAGTCACAAAAAGCAGTTTTGTTATATAAAAAAATAATTTAAATCGTTAGGTCATGTTTATTGGTTATATTATCAACAATTATGAATTCTTATCAAAATAAGTAAATTTATCATCTCAAGTGTTTAAAACAAAATACTTTTCCCTTTTACTGCATATAATTTGGACGAATGGTTAAAGAGATAATACGACATAGGTATAGAACCGCCACCGTGTCGTAATCTATTGAGTGATATAAAAAAAATGACTGCCCAACGAAGTGAGCACGGGTCAGCTAGAGCGGAATAAACAAACCAACTTGCAAAAATTGAACGATGCGGAAAACGATTCCTAAAAACACAGTGTGTACTCCAAGCGCAATGTTATCATTTTAATTATTTTCCGGGATGTAGTCCTGGCGATAAAACATTACATATACGCGATGTACACAAGCCTACGAGCTGATAACGATCATCAGGAGCATGACGTGTTATCAGTAAGATAACTGGCACATTCTAGCTAGAGTATAATGAACCTTTAAGTACTTTTAAGTAGGTTGGACTTTGAAACAGGATTTGTGCTAATTTTTGTCCTTGTTAGAAACTAACTAAGGACTAATAATCCATTATCTATCTACATATACTATATTAATAATAAGCTGAAGAGTTTATTAGTTTGAACACGCTAAACTCTGGAACTACTAGTCGTATTTGAAAAGTTATTTTTGCATTTCATAGCCTAATTCTTGAGGACTGTTATAGGCTATTTAACGTCACGCTAAGACAATTAGGAGCCAAGCTAAAAGAAAAAAAAATAAAGAACGCTATAATAGCGCAGCAAGCGATGGACCTGCGACGACGCGGTGGCTCGGGTATTGAAAATTTCACGCGAAGAAAATTGCGGGCAGAAGCTAGTTATACATAAGGCCCAAAAGGCAAGCCATACCTCGATCAACTGCCTGAAGTAAGGGGGCGTCCATTAATTACGTGAGGCGTTTAGGGGTGGGAGGGGGTCGAGTCGAATCTCACCCAATCTCACGTGGGGGGAGGGGGGTCTTGGTAAATAACGCGTTATTAATATTTTTTTCCGTAAAGAAACAATGTATTATTATGTAAAACATGTTTTTTCCGCCAATATGGCCAAATCCTACAAAATAATATTTATCGCGGTTATGCGAACGCCACAAAGTAGCACAGTACTTCCTCGATGGTTAAACCGCCACCGCCCAGCCAAGTCAGCCAAATGCATCGCATAAATCCAACGCCAATAAGCATAGATTAACGTTTTTACACTAAAACCACGTATTTGAAATATCTCACGTGAGATTATGGGGTGGGGGGGGGAGGGTCGAGCCAAATCTCACGACATCTCACAAGAGCGGGGGTGGGGGTCGAAAAATCGCCAAAATTTACTCACGTAATTAATGGACTCCCCCTAACATTTATTCGATAGAACAGCCTCAATTCCCGGACCGGTAATTAACATCAGTGATATCTAGCACAGCGGATACCTAACCGCTTTCCCTCATCCCTTTTGAGAGTTGCTTTTGAGCAGAAACTGCAATCTAATGTTTAAATACAAGTATTAGTAAGCCCTGTATTCGATAAAGCAAAACTTTTTCCAAAAAAAAAACAACCGACTTCCAAAAAAACACTACAAAGTGAAAAATAACTTTAATTTCGGAAGTCGGTGTCTTTGGTGCTGTATTTGAATTTTTTGCCACCGCCTTCCGAAATTAAAGTTATTTTTCACTTTGTAGTGTTTTTTTGGAAGTCGGTTGTTTTTTTTTTGGAAAAAGTTTTTATTTTTCCCTTTTTAGTGGTTCACATGTGCTTACCCCTTCACAGCATACCGGCGTGATGCTATGTTATGAACTGGTGTAAGCAATAGACAGAGATGAGATTTCAGCAATCCCAGTCCATGTGCTATCATTTATTGAGGAGTTCCGTTGCCTATCTCCAAATTTCTTCATCAAATCTTCACCAAATTGAAATGAAATCACTACGAGAAAGTACTCTTCCAAAAAATACCTAAATCGCTTTGGGTGCCTATAAAATTTGAAGAGTTCTCTCTATTTCTCCAGGATCCCATCATCAGATCCTGACTTGATGATCATGGGACCACCTGGAAAGTATACCCTTTCAAACAAAAAAAAACAAAATCCAAATCGGTCCAGCCATCTTCGAGTAATCGGGGAACATACATAAAAAAAAAAAAAAAAACAAAAAAAAAAAAGGTTCCGACGAATTGATAACCTCCTCCTTTTTGAAGTCGGTTAAAAACAGGGCGAAAACCACTACATTATCTTCCATATTACCAAAAACGTGTTTTTTTGCCATCGACATATACGATGACCACAAAGACTATTGACTAATAAGGGTCAATTCTCACCGAGACGCGGCGCGACGCGCACTTTTTAAGATAGCAACAGAATATCTAACTTATTTACAACACGAAAAGGTATAATTTCACTACGAGCGCGAAAGCGTGTCGAAGAACGCTAAGGTGCACCGCGTTGTGCAGCCCGTATACCTTATTGGGAAGTAAATAAGATCTATTTTGTATCGTGATCTTAAAAACTGCGCGTCGCGCCGCGTCTCGGTGAGAATTGACCCTAAAAGGCTGCAAAAGAGACCTGAGGGGCAATTCTGGTAATTTTAGGAACGTTCTGTCTCAATCTGTCAAAAATGCCTGGAGTTTCCATACATTTTTGACCAGTTTTTGACATTTGATTGAATCCGAGATGACACTGCGACTAGATTTTGAACGTGTTTAATTACGAGAATTGGCCTTCTGATCATGACCCGATTGACCTCCTGATCATGACCCGATTGACGTCCCCCGCGTATCTAACTTAGTTCAATAACGTAGGTATATTATTGTTTTTTTTTTAAATCGATTTCCTACTATAAATGCACTGATACGGTTGGCATTATCAACTTATTCATACAATGGGTGACCTCAACTGGCTTGCTGATTAGTAATCCTCTAATACTCAACCTTGACAAGGATAATATTATCGAATATTATTGACGTAGTACTTAGCAATACTTCTTAGTATTAAACATATTAATTGGATCTCCCACAAATACCGCTAAAAATGTTCCGTGGGATTTTAGCCAAGAGAAGATAAATCAATGTGGCACAGTTAAAGTTTATGGGAGAGTATAGGGAGCTATAAAAGAAAAAAATGTTGATTTTGACGACTGGGCGTCATTAAGTGGGCACATACTTAAGGATATTTTGTTAGCAAAGAAATTCTTCGATATCATGTTGGTTTTGGTATCGGTCGGACGTCTCTTTTCTCCCATCACGTTCGTGAATCCCTAAAAATTTCGCTAGACTCGGATAAGTTATTCGAAATTTTCTTAGAAACAAAATATATAATCCTGCACCCTAATTGCGTAACACGCGATTAATCATAATCGGTTTCATTTTGTCAGTTCAACAATATTCATTGCGTTATTTACGTTGCTGAGCAGACACATTTTTCGAACAAATGAAGCAATGGTTTAGCCATTTGTTTCAAAACGAAACAAATTATGATGAATCGTGAGTTACGCAATTAGGGTGCTGGTCTTCTGCACCCGGTTTGACTGGAAGCCGATCCCAACAAAGTTGGCAAACGGCAGGAAGACGACAATGATGATGTGTCTAATGTTAACTTCCTTATCTTTATTTTATTACCTCATTTACCTACATAATTATCCAAATGATACCAACCTTCGCGAATTATTTATTGCCTATAATACGAAGGTATTGACGCATAAACTGTTTTGCGACCGAATTGCGTTAAATAATATACTTACATGTTTCTTTGGAAGGAATCTTTCATCCGCAATTGGTTGAGGTCCCGACAAGAGGCACTCAGCGCTTCTCCTCAACATTCATTACTTATCCAACAGTCGAAGTGTGGAAAACCCTCCTTGATAGCTTCTGACTTTCCTAATTCATACTACCTACAACCCGTCAATGTTCAAAGCATGAGTAAACGGGTATCTCTTGAGTACGTCAGCTCCATCGTGGAAATCAACCATCATTTTCCACAAGGAGAGATCGAGGTCAAAAGCGGACTCTTTCGATCACAGGTGCACGCCTACTAAACTATTGCAAAAACTGACGCAAGACCACTTAAAAATAACTTCTCGTCATTTTGGTATCTCACACGATTATTTAATATTGTCAGTAGTAAGATTTTTGCCCGATCATAGTGAGGCGGCAGAAAAATTGCGAGTATTTTAAGATGCTATATTGAGCGAGCATACTTAATAGCTATCTTGTTTAGGGAATCCGGTTCCTATGTGGTTAGAGGTAGGGACTGCGGATTGAAGACATCACGCACGCTCGGTGGGGACATGGTAATAGTAATGGGGCGGAAGTTTAAATATGTCATGACATTGCGTTTTGAGCGAAATACTTAGATAGCGTTGTGTTTTAGTGTAGGTATAGATATGACGTTAAGGTACAATAAACTCGGCTTTGGAATTGGAATTCAATTACATGGTTCCCATATTTAAGCACTTACATTGTTTTATTTACATGTCACGAATTAGGAACACAACTATGTAGGTAACTGGTTCTTTGATACATTTCTGAAATGTCTAAAAAAGGACAGCAGTAATGAGTCAACAACTTTTCCTATACAACTTACAAGATGTGTCTAATTTTCTCCGAGAAATACATTTTATCTGACTTCATTCCAGGCTTGAAAACCGCATACAAACGTTTCTACGTGGACATAGGCAGCGTGGTGGGACAAAGCGACAAGATATGGACGATATCGTTAAACGACGAGTCCCCCAAGACGCCGCTGGTGCTCCTACACGGAATGGGCGCAGGCCTGGCGCTTTGGTGCCCTAATCTAGACTCGTTTGCAGCGAACAGGCCTGTTTATGCTATTGATTTGTTGGGTAAATATATTTTTTCTTTGCGGCTCTATAGTTGCCGTAAAGACTGCTGAATTTGCAGCTACAAGATCCTGGGTTTGATCTCCAGGTCGAGCGAAGTATTATTGGATTTTTCATCGCGAATTTCTTAGTAATAAACTGGAATTTGTGAAAGACAATTCGTAATTAATAGTTTCCACGTGTAAATTTGTAACGCGTAAGAGAATTGGACTTGAGCCAAGTGTCACTCACCCAAGTAAGATGTCGACGACTTTGGGTCAAAGAAAACTTATTTAAGGCACACATTTCCGGGTCAGAGTTTTCCGGGCTCCGGACTGTCTGGGCTCAGTGACCGCTTATGTAACGGCATGCTCCAAAATTTTGACTTCTGGGGAGTTCATTGCGCCACTTCTTCTTTCCAGCTAAAGCACTAGGAAGTGATGAAGGTCGGGCGTTTTGGGAACTGCCTTATTTTAAAAAAAGTGCTAACTCACACCCTAGTTTGAAAAAACAACTTATAATTTGATTACAACCCGATTGCCACAGATATGTGACCAATGTGACGGTTATACAAAATGTATGAAAGCAATCATTAATCATTAATACTGGACGGGACACTTGGCTCGGATGGCCTGGAACATATAGAAGATTAACACACAGACAATTGAGGTTGGGGACTTGGAAAGGGCTCCGTGTCTTGCCGGCTAGGAATGGTGAATAGTTGTGTACGGTGGCTTTGGTCAAATAATAACCCTTACATAAAATTGACCTTGCGTGCTTATTCAGACACAACGACAGATCGACCATAGCCGTGGGGACTTATACTGCACTCACGGACACAAAACTCTCCTAAGACACACATAGCACATCTCCTTTGGCTTTGTATTCAATTCTCGTCATCTCAGTACTTGAAGCTTTTAAAATGTTGTCGAAGTTAAATTTTAACATTGTAATTTTAAGGGTGTGAGCCTGGAGATCTGTAATACAGGTCCCTAACCCAGTATAGAATCCAGCTCTCACAAAGGTTTGAATTTACCGAACTTGTACATTTTTGAGATAAATAAATATAAAATTATTATATTATTAGGTATTATAGGACCCATCATCTGCAGTTCTTCTGGTGACAAAATCACATGCAACCCTTATCCCCAGGTTTCGGGCGCAGCTCCCGTCCTAAGTTCACGTCAGACTCCCAAAAGGTGGAGGCACAGTGGGTGGAGTCAGTCGAAGAATGGCGGCGCGAAGTCAACATCCCGCAGTTCATCCTGCTAGGTCACAGCCTCGGCGGTTATATCGCTACGGCTTACGCTATCAAGTACCCTGACAGGTAACGATTGAAAAATTCTATAGAATAAAGACCCACCAACTGCATGTACATTCAACATTGACTTACAATATTATTCAGGGAAGGTATTACTGCTAATGTGGACCTATACAAATTATTATAGGTATAACATTCAAACAGACAATACATCGGACAAAAGCTGGTTATAAATTAGCACTAAAATTGAAACGAAGTTAAATTAGCATAACAATAAAAGAAAATTAAATAGTGGACCAAACGAAAATTTTTGTAATGAACTTATGAGAATTAAAATCTTACGCTAGCAGAATGATTACTTTGTGTAGTGTTTGGGACACCATGATATAGGCTGTGCCTAGTTTGGGACCCGCTGCTTAATCTGACTAAGTCTTCTGTAAAAGAGAATTTAATACCTTTACCACTAATATCTGGATGACCAAGCTTTGCTCGGATTTTTTTTTTTTTTTTCTAAAAATGTAACCCAGCTACATCGATTTGTCGCCCCCGAAAGCCCCTGTATACAAAATGTCATGAAAATCGTTGGAGTCATTTCGGAGATTCAGATTAAATATATACACATATTAGATACCTATGTACAAGAATACCACTATTTGTAAATAAATTAGAATTTGATTTCATGAAGAGCATGAACACTTCATGGGGCAATCAGTGTAACAAAATTCAAAGTTAACTTAAAGAAAAATACAATAATTCGTGTACCTTGATGAGGTTTCACTGGTAGGGACGGTAGGGGCTACGAACTGGTAGGGCTTGGAACTTTTAAGAGAAGCCATATCGATATCGAATCGAAGTCGCTTTTGGATGCCAGATTCACTTAATTCGTTCATTCATTCATTAACGACAACGCAGCCTAAACCTCTGGGTCTGGCATGATTTTTTGCACTAAAGTTGCTTTTAGCAAAAGGAAGGACTATTGAAAATTCATGCCTAAAAGGGGTTAAATAGGGGATGAAACTTTGTATGAAAGTTCGTCATTATTGAATGATGAATCTCATCGGGCACAACGGGCTTGCCATTAAATAACTTTTTAACATCAAATAGACCAACGGTCACTTCCATAACTCACTCCTAACAATTCTCTTGCAGAGTCCGCCACCTAGTCCTAGCCGATCCATGGGGCTTTGCGGAACGTCCACCAAATGCCTATGAGAAGGCCCAGCTTCCATTGTGGGTACGGGCCATCGCCACTGCCGTGCAGCCTCTCAACCCACTGTGGGCTGTCCGCGCCGCCGGACCGGCCGGCAAGTGGCTGGTCAGTAAGACCCGCCCGGATATCTCGAGGAAATACCTTAATTTTGTACCGGATGCAGAAAGGGTTATACCTGAGTATATTTATCAGTGTAACTCGCAGACGCCTAGGTGAGTTTAAAAAATGTAACATCTACAGTATTAGATGTTTCAAAAACATCATTTCAATGCAATAAGCTTTTTTTTAATAGCTCATAAAAGCTGTTTTACGCATTTCCAAAACTGTAATCGAATGGATACCTCATAATAGGGTATTTTACTGTATATGAAAAAAAAAATATTATTGAGATAGCTTAGGAAAAAAGCAGTCGGAAAATGTTAGTTTTAGTTCATGAAATAACAAAATAAGTTTTAATATTCAATTCAAAGATTTCAGTTTTTTTAGCCTGTTTTTTAACAACATGAAATAGTAGCCGCCATATTATTTAAACTAATCAACTGAACAACTTTGTAGTTTTATTATTTTCGTAACGAAAGTAATACTTATTGAAATAATATCTTACATTCAGAAACAGCAAACCAACGATAAGTAGAAAAATAACTCATTTCTTAAATTATAATCAATTATCATACAAAATATCAGCGCATTTGTTTACACAGCAAACTGACGTCATACCCACAGAGCAATATGGCGTCCACTGCGTCTGGCGTTTTCGTCAAATTCCGCCGAAATATAAAAGTTTAAAATCCAAATGCATTTTTATGGCACTAATCGATGCATTAAAAATGTTGTGTTTTTTAAGTGGTTTATTAGCATTTTAGAATCTAATTAGGACAAATGGGTGTAATACCCTATTGTCACTTTAGAAACTCCCGCCTATCAATTCTCGGACTACAGCTTTCTTAACTAGACAATCAGGGATATATTATGTAATATATAAATATAGCCATAAAGTGACCACCTTCTTAGCGTATTGATGGGTTGAGTTTGTTGTAAAACTCCAGAAAACTAAGCCACACGAACTCAGTTCGCTGACGGCTAAAACGGCATAACGACCACTTTACTTATAAAACAACCACAATCACTCATTAATCACTCTCTTCAGAGCCTTCTGTACATCTTTTTACACCTGCAGCCTGTGGGCAGTCTATACTCAAAGAGCGTACAGTGCCCTACGAGTACAATACAATAATGCGCTTAGAACGATGTTGCGGCTGCCCCGCCACTGTAGTGCATCACGTATGTTTGCAGAGGCGCGCATCGATTGCTTCTACGCTACTCTGCGCAAGCGGTGCGCGTCGATGCTGAGCAGAGTTCGGGCTAGTCGCAACAGCGTTTTAAGTATGATAGCCAATAGACTTGACTGTTTGTACGTGAATCGATGTATAAGTGCACACATGAGTATTGATACCTCGATTCATGGGTCAGGCAGGGGGCGAGTAGATTAAGATTGTATTACTAACACTAGTTATAAGTTATTATACTACTAACAAATTGGATCTAAGTTATCTTAAATAAAAGTTTTATTATTATCTCCTTTATTCCTTTCAGTATACATATAAATTACATTTTTAAATATTAGTATAAAATTATATAAAAACATTTAAAAATTTATTATTATTATTAAAACTCATGTTCCGCAGCGGTGAAAGTGCCTTCCACACACTGATGACGGGTTTCGGCTGGGCCAAAAACCCGATGGTGCGTCGCGTGGACGAGATCGACTCGGCGCTCCCTATCACCGTGCTGTACGGCTCCCGCTCCTGGGTAGACAACAGCACGGGCCAGGTGCTGGTCGAACATCGGGGCCCTGCTAATACTTATGTTCAAGTAAAAAAAATCTAATATTTTTTTTTCATACATTATCATATTTTTATCGTCATTTAAGGCGAAAGCTTATGCTTTGGCGCCCGAAAATTTCAAATTTTCTTTCTTTTTTTCCGAATCGCGAATAATATTTTGACCTACTGGGTAATTTCATAACACACTAACGATACGGTAGGAATGGTTTTCATTTTGACAGTTGATTGATGGTCAATTGTTAGTTATTGTTTGATTGGTGTTGTTGTATATTGAACAAAATATGATTCGCGTGAACAAATAAATTTACAGAATGATAATCATTAATACAAATTAAACACAAATTATAGACAGACAACAGTATGGACGGTTTCAGAGCTCATTTTCTAAAAACTGTCAAAATTTAAATCTACTTAGAATTTTGTTAAATGAGTTTTTTTAATTTATAAGTTTTTATATGGGAATCTTTAAAGATGAAAATTAGAAATAAAGAGCATTTCCATGAAAGCTGTCAAATAAAGTTTAGTAATTATTAAGGGCCTAACAATCGCCTACTTCAATATTAGGCCTCCCTAATTATACTTGCAACCAAAGTTACAAAAACCTTAATAACCACAAGATTTATTTTTACAGGTAATCAACGGCGCAGGCCATCACGTCTACCTAGACAAGCCGGACCTCTTCAACAAGTTCGTCCTGGAAGCATGCGCACGCGCAGACGCGCACGACCCGCGCCCCGCTCTCGCGGCCACGCCCCCCACCCCCGCGATACAGGCCGCGCCCACCCCCCCGGCCCCTGCGATACAAGCCGCCCCCGTGAAGGCACAGTCCTCGGAAACAGCGCAAAACTCTTGATAATAAAAGTACGTTAGTTATATTATTACAATTGTTACGCACATACGGTTATGTTTAGCTACGACTCGTTTGTACTGTTTTGAGTTGAGCGTGTGTTTATGGTCGGGTAGTAAATGGAGGATAAGGGGTTGTACAGGGTTCTACAATATTTGTCTTGTGTGTGAAAATAACGCCTTACATTGTACAATCGAATTGACATTCTTTTCGATTGGTCAATACTAGTTACACGGTACCAGGCCGTAAAAATGGCATTTCGATTTTACTTTCACGTTAATCCTCCCTAATCCTCCATTGACGACCACTTACTAATACAAGAATTGTTATTGTTCTTTTATAAGAGATCTATGTGTGTTTGAATTAGTCGATTTTGTGTAATCGACTAAAAATGTCCATAACTTTGTCACATAATATGTGGCATCACTAAGATAAGCCTATACTGGCTTGATTGTCTCAAGAGAGTTTGGCTTAGTTAGTACGAAGTAAAGTATTAAAGTAATTGAATCTTAAAGACTCTTTTTAAAACTATTTATGCTTCAGACAGAACAATCCAACAGACTAGCTACTTTTCATTTTAGACGTCAAACTCCTGTTTATAGCAGAAACAAAAGGGTTACATTATTATGAATGATTTATACTTAAATATGTCTTCGAAGTATTTGTTTTATGTATATTATAACTACAGGTTTACGGGTAAAAGCTATGATTTTGTTGAAGTTTGACTTTGTAGTGAAATGTTTTAATTATGTTTTTATAAACTGTACTTTATTATTAGTCAACAGTTTTAGAACACGACCAATACCTACAGTGTAATATTAAGTACTTATGAAAACTTCCATACTCTTGTACTTTTAATTCCAAACATCAGTGCCTTTAGTATTAAAAACTTGTCCTCTCTTCAATTAGAAACAAAATTAGATATTTATTGGCAAATATAAACTTTTTCCTCTGAAACTCTTTAGAAAAATGTTCTTAAAAGTTCTATTAATTTGGCGTCGCCTCTTCTAAACTGTAAAGTTTTTATACTTGGCTTGTGGAGCTACCGAGTACCTGGCTTGAACAAAAATATAGGGATCACAAAATAATGAGACTATTTCTCTCCATCGTTTTTTTTTACTTTGTTAAGATGAAAGTATAAAAGCAAAATGTTGTGTGCGAGTCAAACCTAATCATAAATAAATATCCATTTATCAATAAGTGCGAACTCGCTTAATGCACGTAGTTATGTGGTAGCTAGCCAACCAAAATAATTAGACAAATGAGTATAATGCGGCCCTCTTACGTCTTAGGTCACCAGTTATTTACAATCTGCAACCAGCAGTAACCTGCAGCAATTGCAGATAACTTCCATTTCGTCTCTTTAATTTGGTTGGATAGTTATTAGATAACTTTTTGTGTGATTGGCTTGCCCAAGTTCAGTGAAGGCAAAAAGTTGGCTTATTGCGATGCTTACATACAATAAGCATACATTTATGCTGACGCACATTGGGTCGAATCACACCACAGTGCTAGAATCTTCCTACATCAGTATCGTAATTTTTGTATATAGCATCGCACAGTACAGGTGGGGCCGCACATGGCTTTTCATCTTGGAATGCGATGCGACCTGATAAAGATGTCATATACGCTTGTTATATGGAGACAAACACAAAACATTTTGTTAGAGGGTACTTTCGTCTTAACAAGCACAACGGTGTTGTTTGACTATGTGTAGCGTAATGCGAGCTCGTTGAGTATTGTTGTTTAGCCACAGGCTTTTTGATACACGGAATGAAATATTGTGTAAATAAACATAATTTATTGAATACTTTGTTTTACTTTTACTGAATCCAACACTGCTTCCTTTCTTGTCCTGTGTACTCTTCCTTGGCTGTGAAACCCCATGAAATATATTTATTTATTTATTCATAGGGGAACCAACAGCTATAATATAAAGATAACAATTGTATAAGTAACATGAAGCCAATTACAGGTTCCCACGGATAAAAACAGAAAAAAGAAATAGAAATCTTATGATCACTAACAAGCACGATAAAAAAGAATAAAATATATAAGGTACAATAGGCACTATGCACTTTTGAAAAATTCAGCGTTCAGCCGAGTGCGAACAGAATAGGTTTTGGTGGTAAATGGGTCAAATGAGAACTCTTTAGAAAGGATATTGAAGTCCTTACTCGCTCGCACCATATATGAGTTATGCCTGTAGTTGGAAGAGGAAAAAGGAACGGAGATAGGTGGATTAAACCTAACTGATCTTTGAGGGACGTTGAAACGCAGTTTGTGCAGGAGATCAGGACAGTCGATCTCGTTAGAAATAATTTTTAAAAGAAAAGTGCAATCCGCCAATCGACGACGATTTAAAAGTGGCTGTAGATGAAATTTCTTGCAGAGATTTATGTAATTTTCAGAATGGTATGGTATACGCAGCCGAAAACATAGGAAACGAATAAATCTTTTTTGTATGTTCTCAATACGATCAATGTACTTGCCATAACACGGGTTCCAAATTTGTGACGCATATTCAAGATGACTTCTCACATAAGAGCAATAAAGAATCTTAAGGGTTTTGGCTTTCTTGAAACACCCTGCGATTCTCATAATAAAACCCAGTGCCTTCGAAGCTTTGGCCACTATTTGCTCAATGTGCACGTTAAATAGAAGTTTGGAATCATGAAAAACGCCCAGGTCCCGTACACCATCACATCTGTGCAATAGCTGCCCTTTAAGTTTATAAGTTGTAGGGAGAGGGACGCGTTTTCTGCTAAAGGATATTATTGAACATTTCACAGGGTTCAAATCAAGTTTGTTAACTAAGCAATAATCATCCAATCGCGCCAGGTCAGATTGGAGAGCTTCCATGTCATCGTCTGATGATATTGCAGAAAATATCTTCATGTCATCAGCAAAGCAAAGTAACTGTGAGTTATGGAAACACGAGTCGATGTCGCTCACATAAATGATAAAAAGTAATGGACCCATCAAGGAACCCTGAGGAACACCACTAGGAGCTGAAACCCAGCTTGACACGTAGTTACTAATAACAACAGCTTGAGATCTGTTTTCAAGGTAAGAAGTAAACCAACGAAGTAGATCACCTCTGATACCATTATTAAAGAGCTTTGTCTTAAGGATATTGTGATCAATTCTATCAAAAGCCTTACTGTAATCCGTGTAGACCACGTCGACTTGTGCCCCCTTGTCCATTTTGTCCGTTAAAAAGTCATTCAGCAAAGCCAGGTTAGATACAGTTGAACGACCCTTCAGAAATCCGTGCTGAGAAGGGCTGAAAGACTGACTTAGTGCTGCGTAAACTTGGTTATAGACAACCCTCTCAAAGATTTTAGCTAAAATACACAGTTTGGAAATAGGTCTGTAATTAACTATTTCATTTTTGTGCCCTTTTTTATGCACCGGAGTTATAAAGGCAGACTTCCAGATTTGGGGAACAGTACAAGAGGAGAGCGATTTTTTAAACAATAGAGACACTGGCAATGCTATGGTTTTAGCACACCCAATCAGCAATTTAGGTGATAAGTGGTCCGGACCAGCAGATTTAAATGGATCAATTTTACTAATTAGTTTTTCTATGGCATCTAGGTCAATCTCAATTGAATTATATTGAATCTGAGGTTATATTGGAATTTAAAGCAGGTTGGGAAGTACAATAATTAGCACGCACGTCATTGATAGGGTTAAGAAAAGTAGAATAAAAGTGGGAAGAAAATGCGTTACAAATAGAATCAGGAGAAGAAATCGTCACATCACCATATTTGAGAAGACCGGGAATCGCATTGGACTTGGATCTCTGCTTCACAAAGCTCCAAAAGCGTTTAGGATTCTTTTCGATAGAGGCTTCGGTATCAGCTAAGTAGTTGGTGTAACAATCCGCTTCCAGTTTATTAACCCGCTCACGTAAATGTTTAAAGGCCGCCTCGTCAGAAAGTCTGCCATACGTCTTAAATTTACGAAGATATTTGAACTTGTCTTTAATCAAGCGTTTAAGTGCCGGGGAGTACCAAATTGGGTATGAGCTGTGAAAAACTGTCTTAGTGGGAACAAACTTGTTTTGAATATCCGCTATAGTAGCATAAAAGTGGTTTACAGCATCATTAAGCGACATGTCAAAAAATACGTTCGTCCAGTCTATAGCCGCTATTTCCCTGTTAATGGCATCAAAGTCAGCCTTACCGTAAAGGTAACGAGTAAAGGGGGCGGGAGTTAAGTAGGTGTACTCTGCAAAGTTCACGTCGATACAAAGGGCTGGATGATATTTGTCGACAGGTGATAAAGGCACCAAACATTCACACACTGAGACAATTTCGTTACATAAAACTAAATCTAGAATCTTACCATACTCATTTAATATTCCATTATATTGACTGAACCCTAAAATACGCAATTCATCAGTTAGCATGTACTCGTCGCCGCTACAAACATTCCCATGTGATAATGTGTTGTTATTTAATTTCCACAAAATTCCACTAAGGTTAAAATCACCAATAACTAAATAATTATCCGTTGGATTGTTTAGCACTATACTACTTAAGCTATGGAGAAAATTTGATAATTGGTCGGAAAAAGAATAACCACGATTCTGCCTGCATAGATAGATGACGCAAACATGCAATTTAAGGCAATTTCTTGTGTTGGGCTGACGTACACTAAAAGTTACCCACAAGTCTTCGGCTGAGGAGTGAAATAATGGTTGGGGAACAGCAGAGATACACTTACGGACAGCTATCAAGACAACACCTCCACGAGACTGACCAGTGAGACAATAATCCCGGTCGCGACGCCACACAATATACTGATCACCAAATAACTCCGAGTTTGATATGCCGTCTACCAACCAAGTTTCCGTTAAAACAATCACATCATACGAACACAAGCAAAGTTGGTGAAAGAAGGATTCAGTCTTTGTACGTAGCCCACGAACATTCTGATAATAGACATGCAGTTTTTTATTGACGTCTAAAGCCATCGATAACAAACACAAGTTGTAACAACAAAATTATCAGCACGATAATAAACACTCAAGTAACAAAATGCTAAAAGACTAACGACTGCAATGTCTGACACAATGTTTACGGATAGTAAATACTCATCGTTATTGTAATATAACAAAATAAAAGCGATTAATAAACTAATAAGTAGGGTAAGTAGGCACACACAATTGCTAAGTGGCAAAACAAACCTAGCAATATCACAGGTAATTATACGAAGAAGCAGGCAGTAATTAGATTCCATAATAAGTGCGAGCGAGATAGGCATAGATTGGGATGTTCTAATGAATAGATCAACGCGATAAGAGAAACATATGGCCCGTTTGCGAATACAAAAGCGAGGTGACGAAGCTTCGAGCTCATCAGCGATGCTAAACCTTTTACATAAAATAAAGTTGTAAACATTTGCGGCTATTAGTACAAAATAAATAAAAGTGAACTTAATTCTAGACATATGTTTTAAAATACTTTGATAAGATAAAGATAACCTAATGATACGCCACTCTAATTTAGTTTGTTTAAATCTTTATCATTAGAAATCACAAAAACAGGCGATCCTTCCTGTCTGCGGACATGAATCTTTCCGTGTTTGACCCATACGTGTTTAAACTCTTTCTCCTTTGCCAATGTTCGGGTCCTGTTCAGCAACTTTTTGGAGTCAGGGTTGAGGTGATCATTCACATAGACTCGGTTGGATTGACCTACGAATCCAAGGTCGTGGGTGGATAACGTCTTAAAAGAACGTGCGGCAGCAACAAAGTCCTCCTTGACATATCTATTCAGAAAGCTAACCACAATTGACTTGTCCTTTGTGTTGAACAATGGTATCCTGGAAATATAGTTGATTTGGGTTTTAGGAAATGTAAAGTTAACCTTCTGGCTAATTTTATCCAAGATAGCGAACAGATTTTCGTCCTTTTTTAGGGGAATACCCTTTATTTCTACATTGTTCAGCCTTGATCTCTGGTCACTAGCGGATAGCTCCGATCTTATTACATCAATGTCAGATTGAAGAGAGCAAACAGAATCCTGAAGTTGCTCGAGCCCAGCAACCCTGGTCTCAATGCCTGCAAGTTTGGCAGAGAAATCATCCAGTCGATTACCATCGAACTCACGGCTGACCTTGAGTTCTTTGAGCTCCTCTTTAATGCATTTGACATCATCAGACAGCGTTGGCAGGCCAGCCAGTTGAACCTTGAGCTCACGAATCTCATTCAGGATCGTTTCTAGAGACGCAGGTTCAGGTGTTGGTAACGGAGACGGGGAAGGAGTCGGTGACGGAGAGGAAATTCGGCACTTAGGACATTTCCATGCCGCTCTTCGGTCAGCTCCCAGTTTTCTCCACCCGCCCTCCGTGATGCTAGCGCAGCCAAAATCGAGGTGCCGCTTGCATGAGGAACACTGAACGCCATCATTAAAGTCAGAATTGCAGCTGGCACACTTCATCATTGTTGACGTTGAAGTTTGACAATGAATAAAATGTTTAGCACCACTGACAAATAGGACCGGTCAAGCGAGGCGTGTAGGTACAAAGGTACTCGCGTAGCGATCGCGCAAAGTGCGTAGCGGACGAGCGAAGTGCGTGCTTGCTTAGTGGGTGATCGCGAGTAACTGAACAGGTATCATTAATTTAACAGGTTCACTGTCCACAGACCACATATGGTCTGTAGAGAGACTTCCATATCAGTCCACAGACCGTATGTGGTATGTTCGCCCGTACAATTTCTAAGCCATCTGATACTGTGGACGTAAGGAGAAAGTCTCATATTTAATGCGGACTTGGCAGGACACATCATACGGATTATAAAAAGTGCTGGGACATAGGGAAAAAGTCGATATTTTTTTTCTAAAGGGTATGAAATAAAAAGTGTCAGTAAATCAGTGAATGATTTGAACTTCACTATCTGAAATGTCAATAACGTCATATTAAATGCTACAAACTGTCAATATCACCAGATATTTTTGTTGCCAAACGATAAAAAAACGTAATAAAAAGGAAATTATGCGCAGACCACATAGGGTCTGTGGACCATCTGTGGACTCACAAGGTAATTTTTACCGTCCTGGAAGCGCTACGAGTCCACAGACCATATGTGGTCTGTGTTAAAAAATATATTTCAGAAGAGTATAAAAATTTTGTAACACATACATGCATACATTTTAATCACAAATAAACTGACTTTAAATAAAAACATAACTGGACTTATGGACCATTCCCACTCTGGAGCCTGGACAGTGAACCTGTTAAATCTTATTTCAAAAATCAACAAATCAAAGATATGACATATTCACACACCTATGATAAGTGTGCACCTACCAAGTTATGGCAACGTGGTACTTCGATGACATTGGTATAAAATTAATGACACTTTCATTTAATTTGATCGGGTTTCAGGGTATAACGGTTAAAATTGATCTTCCACTGTACACACGACTACACATCAAGCTATACATTTCCCGTTTACGCTGATCTCACACTGTACGGAAATCCTATACAATACGAGATCAGCTTGTAGGTACTGCAAATGTATAGCTTGATGTGTAGCCGTGTGTACAATCAAAAGAAGTGCTTCACACGGTTTTAATGATTTGATAAAACATCGAAGTTTCTTTTATTATAAGGGAGGGAAAATTAACCCTCCATATTATGATCGCATCGAAATCAATTGCGCAGTTTAGAAGAACCCGGACATATAAACACATAGCGCCTTTAATTTCTAATATATTTAGGTATAGATTAGCTACTTTCTGCACATTGTTTTGCGCCAAATGCTAAAATAATATGTACATTAAAACTGCTGATTTCTGAATCTCATTCAAGACTTACTTAAAAAAACTAGTTTCAACCAATCAATGTTTGAGTTTTGAGTGAGGTTCTGACCCAATACGAGCCTTAATATATTTTTTGGAAGATTCTTTGTTTTTCCAATAAATCAAAAGCTTACGAAAATATATGGCTTATATTAAAACAGATTACACAATCGAACGATACAATTAAATCAACGCGGTGGTATACAGATCAACATAGTCTCAGGTGGGTGTGGCTGACGATCGTCACTTTGCCTTCGTCTTGTAGGTCGCGCAGTGCCTCGTCTAACTGCTCTCGGGATACTGTCTGGAATAAAATAGAAATATTGAGAAAAAATCTTAAAATATATTATTGAGATAGCTTAGGCAAAAAGCAGTCAGAAAATGTTAGTTTTATTCGTGAAATAACAAAATACATTTTAAAATTCAATTCAACGATTTCAGTTTTTTTTTAATCAGTTTTTGAATAGTTGTGTTTCAAAAGTAGATGCTTATTCCGCGTCCTGTATCGCCAGTATCTTAAACAAAAACAACAACCCTATAAATATACCAATTATACTTACAACTTGCGAATTAGTATTGATCTCCTGCAGCAGCTTGGAATGTGTGATGGTATGTGGCTTGGAGTAGGGCTGTATGAGAGCCTTCAGCGCAGTCACCAGGTCCGCACGGCGTCTGCGCGCAGCCGCGCCCAGCCCCGTCGTGAGGATGCCCACGTCGATGCGCCCCGACGCCGGGTCGGTGGCAGACTGCTTCAGGGCTTCGCGGTGTAGTCTGCAAAATAAAGGTCAAACCAGTTAACTCTACTTTCGGCTCCATGTGGGTTGGTTATGGTATGAAAAAAATAGTTCAGCTGCTTCCGGTTAGATTGAAGTCGATCCTATCATAGTTAAGAATAGGCTAAGCAGATTGATTACAGTACCACACTAAAGACTCAAGCATCAGCTTAAAACTAGTTTCAACCAAACAAAATAATGGTTTTTAACTATACTTGGATTTTTAATAGTATTCAGTAACTTGACAGTTCAAAGAAAAATTGTTACCATACTAAAACTAAGTGTTGGGCTAGTGAACGATTTTGCGTAAAGAACGAATTATAAAAATAGTTTGAATTTTATTTTCGTTATAAAACTTTATAAATTCGTTTGTAACATGTGGAATATAAAATTTTTGAACAAATTCTACTATTTTTAATAGTGCTTAAATCGTGTTTTTAAGACAAGTTATTAAATTAAAAATATAGTTTTTGCATGTAAGTACATTATTTCAAGTTCCTTCAATTTCATTCATTCTTACACCACCTCACTATCTTTTTTATTCATAATCTGGTAACCCTTCAACTATCAACATACTGAATACAATTAAAAGTCCAAGTATAGTTTTAAATAATGCTTGAGTCTGGAATAAGGTTCTGCAATACTTAGGCCCTTGTGAGTGCCGTGAATTAGTTTAATGCTCCCGGCGCTATCTTGGACCGCGCCTAATCTCGAGCTCAACATTATTTTATTTGCACCTGGGCTTTTGTCGCTCCTTATAAATGGTTTTTGTCAATCAGTAGTATTTGAAGCCGTACTTTCAACCAAGATACTTAGTAATTTTATTCGCCCTCTATGGGCCCGTGGAACTCCTATAAGCCTAGAGAAATAAATCTTGGAAGTAAAAGCAAATCATCACAAAATCTCAAACACTACAATGCTTTAAATCTACGAATTTGAACGATGTCTCGCCTTCGGGAACTTTATATGGGAGTCAAACAAGGGGTTATATACAAGTTTGAATGTGGAAAAGTCGCAGGGAACAGCTAGTATTTGCATAAATTACCTGGACGCTTCATCGACATCAGATATCTCGACGACGGGAGAGAGTCGCAGCCTGGCGTGTGCCTCCGCGAGTCTGATCAGAGACTCCAATTGTCGCGGGTACGCAGAGATCTGACCGCGACCGCTGCCCACTCGCCTGAAAACCACATACAAATTGGGAAAATCCAGGGGAAAAATAAACAGTGATAAGTGTGTCAAAAATACGTCCATTTGGCCGTATTTTTATTGCGTTGACTTACAGCTCCAAGGGTCTAAAGATCGAAATATTTGATATCAGTCTGACAAAACACAACGACGTAATCCTAAGAGGATATTTTTTTTCCTTTTGAGGTAAGAAACCATAAAGAGACGCAACAAGGTAATATTGTTTTGTGGTATTATTCGCGTGTCAGTAGGATTAGTGGGTTTTCGCATCAGGAATTGCTCAGTAGCAAGCCTTTAAATTACATTTGTTCCCAGTTAATAACGTCCCATGGAAATTGAACGTAACTGGCTAGCAGTGTAATGTTACGTTACCTCATATCGACATAAGAGTCAATAAGCCTTTGCTGCGCCGTCTCGCTGAGTGTCGGCTGGACGTGTTCCTTCGCGAACACTATATAGTCTCGCATTAACGCCATGTTCTGTAATATACAGAAAATCAACATTATTTTTATCTGACTTTCATAAAGAACACAAACAGTGTATTCTCTTTGTCTTATAATAAATAAGAAAGTCGTTATTGGACGATTTCTTAATTTTATAGTTGCTTAGCAGTTTAAGTTATATTTAAATTACTTTTAAGCTAATAGGCTAGATTGTAATGTCAATAAAGTATCACGAATTGTGATATTTTATAAGACAAACAAAAATGTTTTTATCTGGTTACAATGATCAGTCGATAGTATTGTTACGAGCTTCAGGTTCGTGACAATTAAAAACTGCCAATAAAAAATACCAAAGTTTACACTTTAATTAAACACACAAAGTATCGAAATTGCTAGATAGATCTTGACTCAATTAATTCTGCTACTCGATACTCGATGGCGCTAGTGGTAACTAATTACTTTAGCTTTAGCTCGTAACAGTATGATGGTATAACTTCCTCAGGCACTTCCACAGAGCTTTTTGACTTAGAAACATGAACACATCCACGGTCTTATTTATAAATGTCGCTTAGCTTTTAATCAATTGCTAATTAACGTATTTGCACAATTATTATTTATAAACGCTATTTAGCGGTAAGAGGTCGTCATGACAGCCAGTCATATCGCATATTTTCTGGGAGACCTCATTACTTACAACAATATCTTCGTCATCCTGCGAGTTGACGAAGTCTTTGTAGTACAGCGACACGAGATGTGAGGCGAGGCGCCGGTCGAACACCTCGTCTTGTGGGTCAAGCACCAGGAATATTAAGTCGAACCTGGTGAGACAAAAGATCACGTTACTTGCGTATCTATAAAATAAATAAGGTCGATCCTGGAGTTGTTCCATACAGCGTGACGTTGCAGTAACAATAGGTAAGATTTACAACTTTATTTATTAACCTTCTTTGCCCCACTGCTTTGCAAAGGTCTCTCCATACTTTACAGTTGAGTAAAATAAAAATCTGCAATAAAATAAAAAGCAGTGTATTGCTAGCCCGTCAGAAGAGTTTCTAGCAGAGCTGATGGGCCAGTCTTCGACAGGGGCTTAGCTTCAAGTGTCAAGTAATTGATAAAAATAGAAAAATTATTGCGTTAGACTCAATCTCATTAACGCCGTGCGAACAACGACAGGCAACACTATTTACACCGTTATCAGACGTAATTGCGGACAACACTGGATACACAATACTCAGAAAACCGACCTCTATCGCAATTATGTACACTTGCCCAGACTTGTGCATTGCAACTTGGAACGTCCGCGGCGCCTCAAAACCAGACAAAAAAACAATGAATGAGTCTGCCTAACAGCCTTATTTTAGTTGTTTCTATTCAGTTTGCAAGTATTGCTTGCTAGTTTGCCGTATTGCGTCGACGCGCACCCTGTTATCATGGAGTCAGTACATGATTCTAGACCCTTCAGCGGAAACATTTTTCGTGGATTATCAGAACAATAATAATCTGCTGTTTCATAAAAAAATCAGTAGGCGCAGTTCGAGTCCGCGCCGTTTTGTTTTCGTGAAAACGAAATATATTTTACATAGGTTTTTGTAACAAATGTTCCTACGGTCCCGATACTGCTGTAGCCATTGTTTCTGACCGATACTAGATTTAGTTGGCTCATTGCATTATGATTTTTTTCAGTTTTGAGCAGATATACAGCCAATATTAGACGACATCTTAAACTATTTTGCTCTTTGCAACAAATTCTCTAAAGGTTTCAGTCACTGCCGCAGATATTTGCTCGGCACTAGATTTTTTAGGCTCATTGATGCAAGCTTTCTTCGATTGGGATTTTTTTCATTTCTGAGCATATTTACGGCCGATATGACACGATATATGGAGTTATTTTGCTATTGTCAACTACATATAAATTTTTAACCCTATTTTGGCCAATATTTTTGTTGTTTCTCACTTTTCCCTAGTAGTGCTTTGTCAACTCTTAATCATGTCTCCAGAATCAGTGTTCTAACTAAACACGTTTTTGTGCTATACGAATTGGAATTTAGATGAGTAGTGAAAAATAGAAGGTCGTGCGCATGCGCATGCACACGCAGTGCGACGTCGTAGGCAAATTATATCTCGTTTAAAAAGTTGTTATAAATAAAACGTAACTTTTGAATGATCATCCATTACTCTATCACTAAAATTCTTGTAGTTATTAGCGGTTGAAATCTTACATGTTTTTGGTGGTCAGAAATATTGAACTTACCACCAGAGGCCTTAGCGTGAGTTTCATTTAACCATCTCGATCAAACGCATCGAGCGCGTTTGGCGCTCCGATTGGCCCTGGATTGGTGACGGACCAATCGGAGCGCCGAACGCGCTCGATGCTTTTGTTCGAGATGATTAAATGAAACTCACACAAGGGCCACAGTACTCCGAGCGAAAAGCCGTTTTCACTTCAAAATATGTAACAGCTGATAAAAAAAAATAACGACGAAAAATTTATAATTCCATTAATTACAGTTTGCGCGTCGATGTTACAGTATTACACGCCTGGGAAAAATAGCAAAAAAAAAAAACTACGGTAGGTACATAATTTGTGATTAACTTTTGCAGACTGAGTGTTTGAATTATTTTGTATCCAAATTACGTACCAACTTGAACACACTTGTAACGAACCTAGACATTAATGTATGGGGCAGCTGCACGTTCTCCACAATAGTCTTGTTCTTGTTCCACTGCGACTCCGCCGGGTTGGCAGCTGCCAGGATCGACGTGCGCGCGTTCAGCTGGCAGATGATACCCGCCTTCGCGATCGATAGGGTCTGTTGTTCCATTACCTAGAAAAAAAATAGAGAGATTGTAAATTGTTTTTTTCGCGCCATGGTTCTCTCTGCCTAGTTTTTCAGCTACTTTTGGGATCGGGCTTCGGGCTTTAAGTTTATTTTTATTTTAGATACATAATTAGAATGCCGCGCAAAAAAAGTAAAACGTAAAATCCAATACATTGTTTTCCTACATGCGTGCGAACGCAGCCGCTGGCACAGCTAGTAGTTTATTATAAACTCAGTTATTAATAATACAAGTGGGGCTTTTAAAATAATCCAAAATATATGAAATAGATTTTGGACGTGAAAACGTCAAAAATGTTCATTTCGTCGGTAAGCTCAATACTTCTGACCAACAAAAACATGTATGATTTCAAACGCTAATAAAGCATTCAACCTATTTTCTACACTTTTTTTCGAATTAAATCTTTGCTTGCACACAGGATTTTCTTGTTCTTCCTATCGGAGGCATGACAGTATTTCAAATTTCGTTGGGCCAAAAGTAAATGAGGTTAATTATTAAGGAAATGTGGTACTCACTTCGTGCAACACACTGCGCGTGGAGTCATTCATCTTGTCGAATTCATCGATGCAACAAATACCATTGTCTGCCAATACCAATGCTCCGCTGAAAAGATACAAAAACATTTTTTTTTCAAGAAGACATTATTTTAAGCAAAAGAGCATATCATTTTATAATAGGTTTCTTGTTTGTGCAGAATAAACTTTTTTTGCAGCAGTGATGGCCCAGTGGTAATTACCCCGGCTTACGAGTTGTCGTGTGTTCGAAACTTCGAACCCACAACAGGCACTTTGTGTGAATAATTTCATCACCACTGCTCTCAAAAACGGAGAAGGAAAACATCGTGAGGAAACTGACATGTCTTAGAACCAAAAATTCGAAGACATGTGACATCTATCAAAACGCACTGGGCCCGCGTAGTGGGTGACCTGTGTTCCAGCAGTGGACACATTATGTGCTGATTATTGATTATGGAAATAATTTGGTTTCTTTCTTCTTTCTAAGTATTGTAGCACATATTGTTTCTGCCTAGAAAATGATGCGATTTTAAGTAAGATTAACTTCAGTGCGTTCTTGTATGGAGTATTGCAGCCACTTATGGGATGGCTCAGCAAAATACCAACTTGCTGCCCTTGACTCGGTGGAACGCAGAGCAAAAAGGCTCAAAGGCGACAAAACGTTGGTAGCTAAGCTTCACAACTTGGCTTATCGGCGTAATGTTGCTTGCCTGTCGGTCTTTTACAGACTGTACTTCGGAGAGTGTGCGCAGGAGCTCCACGACCTGATACCACCTTCGCCCTTTTACTATCGGACTATCAGACGCACTGCAGGGTACCATCCGCACTTGGTTGATATCCCGATCAGTCGTACTCAGCGCTACTCCTCCACATTTATTATGCGCACAGCCAAAGTGTGGAACTCTCTGCCTGCTCTGTGTTCCCCATTTAACCCGTCTACCTACAAAACAAGAGTGAACAGGCATTTTCTGGGCACGCTCGATCCTTCATAGACCTCATCAATCGCTTTCCATCAGGCGTGATCGAGGTCAAGAGCTGGCCCATTTATTAATAAAAAAATCATCATCTGCCTAGCCTTTTCCCAACTATGTTGGGGTCAGCTTCCAGTCTAACCGGATCCAGCTGAATACCAGTATTTTACATGGAGCGACTGCCTATCTGACCTCCACAACCCAGTTACTGAGTAACAGGATACCCCTTGGTATGACTGGTTGTCAGACTTCCGGGCTTCTGACGACCCGTAACGACTGTAAAAGATTCACGAATGACCGCCGGGACCAACGGCTTAACGTGCTTTCCGAGGCATGGAGGGATTTTGGTTTGTAAAGATGGTCACCCATCCAAGGACCAATCGCGGCAAGCGTAGCTTAACCTGATCGACCGTGCGGCTATTATTACTTAGCCACAAGCCCCTCCATAAGTTATTACTATTTGGTTTTCTTTTAATATGTAGTTTTTGCCAGTCTGACTCGGGAGGATTCAATACGCTTTGGAAAATCTCGACCACAAACTTTGCCTTCACCTTGCAAAGGTAAATGACTGTTTTTATAATAGGCCTGTGTAGGGCTTTAATGTACCGTTACTCACGTTTGCAGCACCAGCTGGCGCGTGTCGGGGTCCTTGGTGACGTAGGCCGTGAGCCCGACGGCGGAGCTGCCCCGGCCGGACGTGTACTGCGCGCGCGGCACCAGCGCGTGCACCCAGCGCAGTAGCTGCGACTTGGACGTGCCCGGGTCGCCGCACAGCAGGATGTTGATCTCAGATCTGTGGCGGTGGAAAGCTGATGTATAGAATATTACTGCATCAAAAGAGGAGTTCAACACCGAGGCAAACTCTAACTACACTTATGTTGTCAAGTTATTAATTTTTTTCAATCGTGTTGGTACAGTATATCTGAGCGGTTAAGAGTAACCAACCCATTATAATTCTCATACGAACGAGCGTAAGCAAGCGATTATGGCGTTATAAAAAAAATCCGCCACATGATTTGAACACACAGGTATCTTGTGGTTTATATTTTATAACAGCAGTTTTTTTAAGAAACAAATTCATTTTTAATAAACATGAGTATACAACAATGTGTTTATAATCATCAGAATAAAAAGGTATTACACCCATTTTTGAAAAGTGTCTTATGGAGATTCTAAAATGCTAAAAAGCCACTAAAAAGACAACATTTTTATTGGATCGATTAGTGCCATAAAAATGCATTAAATTTTTACATTTTCATATTTCGCGCGTAATTTGATGAAAACGCTGTACGCAGTGGACGCCATATTGCTCTGTGGGTATGACGTCAGTTTGCTGTGTAAACAAATACGCTGATATTTTGTATGATAATTGTTTATAATTTTAAAAAATGTTATTATCTACTTATCATTGGTTTGCTGTTAAGTACTGTGTGTAATATAAATTACTTTGGTTACGAAAATATTAAAAGTACAAAGTTGTTCAGTTGATAAGTTTAAACAGCGTTATGACGGAATAACATGGCTACTATTTCATGGTGTTCAAAAACAGATTAAAAAAACTGAAATCTTTGAATTAAATTTTCATTTTTTTTCTTATTTCATGAACTAAAACCAACATTTTCCGACTGCTTTTTGCCTAATCTATCTCAAATAATATAAGTATTTTTAGATTTTTTCTCATATTGAGTAAAATACCCTATTATAACCTACCTAAAATGTGTCCGTCCAGCGGCATTAAAGTTCTTCTTAGTTCCTCCCAAAAGTTGTAGCAGACATCCCTTTTTAATGTCTAAGTTCTCATAGATGGAGGGAGCGATGGCGCGTGCTAGACGATCGTAGCTGTCTGCTTGAGCTGCTAACTCTTTGAAGACCTCGATGCGTTCGGGAGGGAAGCGGTGTTCTTTGCTGTGGAGAAGAATTAGATGTTTTAGTAAAAATATATTGTTGTATGAACACGAAGTTTGGTTGTATTTTGTTTTAAACGCAACCAAATCTGGGAATGTGTTTTTTAATATTCGGCAATGTTTTGACAAAGACAGAAGAGCAGTTTAGATGCGAGGTGGCATTGGAATAGAGGGTCAAATTAAATTATCTGGCAATACTTTACCCACGTGTTAGGTATCGATGTCGAAAACGAAAACGAACAAAAGAAAAATTTCATCATTCGAACGTTGTCTAAATTTTATATAACATTGTCATGTACGGACGCCAGCACATCAAGCTACCCCAATCTGTCAAATTTCTTTGATAGATTTTCAACTTTATTACAATATAATAAGGTTCATGTTCAATTAGGAAAATTTGACAGTTTGGTATAGCTTGACTTGCTGGCGTCTGTACATCAAGGCATCCATACTATTGTTATGTTAAGGTGGCAGCTAATTTAATTTGACCCTGTACAAAAGCTACTAGCGAGCCGATATTCCGCTTTCTAACGTATAGCGTTTTTGGCGTGTTGATTTGTCGTTCTTTCACACAGCAATGCAGCGAGGGATCGTCGTGATTTATGCACCAGAAAGTGCCATGAGCTATTTTTACCCCGAAAAATGCAGGATTCTCGTGTGATACACCACAGCGGGCATGTAGTCTGGCCTCTATCCCCCAGAGGGCGAGTGCCACAATAGTCTAGATATACGTACGTACCCCTCCTCGGTCTCCAGCAGCCTGTCGCTGTGCACCTTCCTGTAGTGCAGCGCGTCCACGTGCGTCCTGTGCAGCGCCTTGAGCGTGGCCTTGCGCGGGTGCACGCTGGCGGGCGCGGCGCGGAACACGCCCGTCACGCTGACGCGCTCGCCGGCCGCCACGGCTTCTACTAGCGCGCCGTGCGCCAGCACGCTCACGGTCGCGGGCGTGCGGCCTGCTGGCATGTCGTCTGTGGAAATACAAACATGTTAAGTTAAGGAAAACATTTCGTGCTTTTCATTGATTTCTTTATTTATTTATTTAACCACTTATGCACGCACATATAAACAGACAAGAAGAAAGGAACAGAAAAATGCGTACATAGGTAATGCTTATTTCTACAGAACCCTCGAAAACCATGTTCGAAATTATGATAATTTTCGATTTTTTTTAAATATCTGCTTCAGCACCCTCAAAAACCATGACAACGACACCCATAACGAAAATTTTGAAAATATTCCAAGCCGCCATCTTGAATTTTCATTTTGACGTCACTATCGGCTTCAGCACCCTCATCATGATGATTTCACATCCAAAAAAAAGGGAGCATAACGTTTTTCCGTTACGTAATGATTTCCACAATTTTACTCCTACCGCAAGGTGCGATATAGAACTTCGTTCCAAAAAATTGAGGGAATAAATATATCATCAAAATTGCAAAGTCGATCCACGTAAGCCTTCGGCTAATCTTTTAAGCTGAAAAAAAAACTGCCTGTACACCATACTGTACTCACCAGGCGACTCCTGCAACTTAACAAGCTGCTTATCGCTGAAATGCGACCGGTTGTGTATCAGGTTGTAGGAGTGCGCAGTGTTGCAGTGGGCGCAGTGCGCGGGCTCGGGCACGCGGCCGCGCTCCAGCTCGGCCGTGGCCGCGGCGCCGCACACGGCGCAGCGGAAGTACGCCTCGCGCATCTCGGGCACGATGTTGGACGTGCGGATCACCATGCCGGAGAGGGTTACTAGTTGGTCGATGTCTGAAAAATGGAATGAAATGGTTATTAAGTGTCCGACCGAAATACAATTTTAAAATCGAAACCGAACCTTCGGCTCCGACCCAACTGAAACCGTGATCGAACTTTCGGCTCCTCTTCTAGATTCGGCCGAAATCGAAACAATTGAAGTTAAGAAAAAGTTAGCCAATTAAATGAAATTATTTTATGATACCCGTCGTTTTTCGTAGATTTAGATTTTTAGCAAATATAATTTGATTCAAGGCTGATTTTGCAATCATCAAATTATTTTTATACGAAGATAAAAATTACTTTTGTGTGAAAAATTGTCAAAATTTCAAAACAATGATGGAAAAATGAGCCCTAACTCAAATACGTGCAGCTTTTGCAATTAGCGATTTAATATTTTTTCCCTTGCAGCTTTGGCTACCTAAAGGCATTTTATTGCGACGGTAAAGATTCCTTAGTAACAAACTACTTACCTTCGGGGTTCAAGTCCCGCATGTGTCGCTCCGGCGCATTGAAGGGCCGCACCTGTATCTGATGCTCCAACACCGCCGCCGGGTAGCGCTCGAAGAACAACTCGTTTACTGCCGCATCGAATGCTGGGACCACCTTTACAAATAAATAACATTATAACAAAGCCTTTTTTCACAGGGGAACCAATGTACCAACTAGGTAACCACCATTGCCCGAAAAATTTACAAACTTAAGTGTCAAAGGGACACATTACTCGCAGAACAGATGGCCGATGGAGCCGAATGGTTCTGGAATGGCGAACGCGTACTGGATAACGTAGAGTTGGAAGAACTGTCACAAGATGAACCGATGACCTTGTGAAGGCCACAGGAATCTGCTGGATGCGGGAAGCATAGATTCAGTCGATGTGGCGGAGTATGGGGCAGGCCTGTCAAGCATTGGACGTATTTCGGCTAAAATGATGATGATAGCCTTTATTTCCTTGAGTGTTAAATAATCTAGCTTCTGTCCGCGACAACGTCCGCGTGAAATTTCTAGATCCACGACCCACCCCGTCGCATCGCATCGTCTGCCCTTGCTTAGTTTTCACTGAGTCTTCTTTTTGTTTCTTTTTTTTTTTACTTTTGGCTCAAATTTGACTGTCAAATGCAAAAACGTTTTTTTCAACTCCAACTGGTAGTTCCAGAAATTAATTAATAAAACAAACCAATTTTACAGCTTTATTATCAGTAAGGGGTCATCCATAAATTACATCACACAAATATGGTATTTTGACCCACTCCCCGTCTTCGTCACAGGTGGTCACACTTGTGAAACCCCCTCCCCCCTTGTGTGACGTTATTTTTAGAAGTAATTAAATTTAAACAGCAGTTTTTCATTGTTTTTTATTTTAATTAAATTAATCTTTAACAAAAGCAAACATAAAGTCAAATATTTTAGATAGATAGAAGAAGCCTTATAAATATAGATGGAGTAAGTAATATTTTTCAGTTTTTGGTTTACATATAAATTTCGAGTTTTAGTATTTTAGGGTTTAACATTGACGTCACAAAGCTTTTGATCCCCCCAGCCCCTTGTCACACAATGTCACATTTCGTTGACCCCCTTAACGTGTGACGTAATTTATGGATGGCCCCTAAAGATTGATAATGCACTGCAGAAGTGTATAATAATAGTAATAGCGATTCGACATTTTGCCAGTTGTTTTGAATCTTAAAACAATCACTGTTTGAGGACGATGTCCGGGTAGCTATTGACAATTCCTATACTAGGACATAGCAATTGTCAATAGTTTGTTGCTCCCAAGAAGCTTATAGATAAAAGTGGAGGCAACACTCTTAATACCTAAAACACTCTCTTTCTGAGTACATATATAAGAGAGAGAAAACACATATCACTGCCTCATTCTTATGTGTGCATTTAGAAAGAGAGTGTTCGACCAGTCGTCTTCACTTACGTATTTAGAGTGTTGCCTCCACGCTTATTTATAAGCTTCTTGATTGCTCCACGTCTTTGTGAGTTTTCCCAGGGCCAGTCGTAATATTATTTCTGTCATTAGACTTACCTCTTGAGGATAGCACACAAGTTGACGATGCAATTTCGAATCGAATGCGTTGATGTGTTTACAGTCCACATCCAGGAATGGTTCTTCTAATGTATTTATCTGAAAAAGAAACAACATTTGATAAGTAAGTTTGAAATCATAAACCATATAAAGACTGCAATTAAGAGACTGGTCATCTCTTAATTGCGGGCAGTTAAGGCATATTTTTAGCCGAATTCAATCCAAGGTTTTATTAATCTTATATATTTTTTAAATTGTTTCTTCCTTTTTTTTTTACATTGTTCTCACTTGCAGAAGCAACAAGAACAATGCAACCTTGTTTTTTAAAGGAAACTAATAATGATATGGCGGTATGAGCTAGACTGTTTTTTAAAGTATTGATTGTTGGCCAATCATTGGATTAGACCCAGAAAAGTGGAAAGAGGGAAAGTGCTGCAGCGAGACGACATAGGCTTATAAATAATTATTATAGCCTTATTAACAATCTTACAAGACATGGTTGTACAAGTAAACTATAGCTTAAATATGTAATATTAATTACTTAACCTATTAACTTAATTATTTACTTATCTGTTGACGACTAATTCTTTTGACGCAGATATTAAGATCGTTTTGCGTTTCCGCAAAGGCCTACCCTAGAGCTTGCCACATTCTCCTGTCACGGGTCAACATTCTCCGTGTTATACCAACTATTTGACGGATATCGTCTTCCCAACTTAAGACTCGGCCTCCCTTTCTTAGGCTTATAGTAATATTTAATATCTATATCTAACCTCTTCCAACTTCTGTTCATACAGCGGCTCGTTAGTCAGAGCAGTCGGTTCCACAAACCTCTGTAGGAACTTGATGAACTTGTCGCGACACTCGGCGATGGCCACGTCCGTACCCCACACCACCAGTTGCGGCTCGCTTGATGCCACCTCTGCGCCGGTGTCATCGATCTGAAGTGAAAGTGTTAAAGTTTTATTTAAAACTATCTTTTATTTAAAATTATCCCACGGGAACGTACTGTCGGGATAAAAAGTATCTTATATGTTATTCCATGTTATAAACTATCATCATCTGCCTAGTCATTTTCCCAACTATGCTGGGGTCGGCTTCCAGTCTAACCGGATGCAGCTGAATATCATTAATTTACATAGAGCGGCTGCCTATCTGACCTCCACAACCCAGTTACTGGGTAATACTACACACTTTGGTAAGACTGGTTGTGTAATAGGGACTATAGACTGAGTAGAAATAACCTTAGAATAATCATAGGAACAATTACGGGCCATAACCCCCTTAACAAACATCTTCATAATATAGGCGCCACAGACAGTCCGCTTTGCAGAGGCTGCCTTGACGCCGAGTCATCCTGGAATGCGAGGCCGTGGCTTCTCAACGTGAAGAAATCCTCGGAACAGTGAGGTTGCTCCGCGAAGCCTGTGAAGCTCCCAGGAAGCTTCTGTGCTTTTGGGCGGAGCTAGGCTGGCTTTGTTAGCCAGAATCCTCACGCACAACGGACCGAATGGGAGTCTACGTGCGGAAAAGGGAGTCCCATCATCATCATCATCATCATAGGGACTATAGACCTCAGTATCTATCTATACTAATATTATAAAGCTAAAGTTTGTTTGTTTGCTTAAACGCGGGAACGCAGGAACTACTGGTCCGATTTGAAAAAATCTTTCAGTGTTAGATAGCCCATTTATCGAGGAAGGCTATAGGCTATATATCATCATATCACGCTAAGACCAATAGGAGCGGAGCACCATTGAAGATTGTTTAAAAATCGGGGTTATTTTTCCTTTTGAGAGCTTCCGCTGCGTAAGCGGTTAAAGTTTTGCAAAAATCATGTATAACAGAATTGTTCCCCTTTAAAAGTTCAAAAAAAAGTCCGCAAAAGCAAATGTCTATCTTTCAAGTTTTGCTAACTATAACCTTTTATATGGTAATCTAATTTGTTCGAAATTAATGCATTATTTGAAAGAAAGAAAGAACTTGGCATCACTTGATTTCAATCAATATCTTAGATGTCATAATTTTAAAATAACTCCGCAACAAAATCTATACTAATAATATAAAGATAAAGAGTTTGTTTGGTTGGACGCGCTAATGTCAGGAACTGGTTCGAATTGAAAAATATTTTAGTGTTGGATAGCCAATTTATTGAGGAAGGCTTTAGGCTATTTAACTTCACGCCAGGACTGTAAGGAGACGAGCAAAAATAAAATAAAAAAACACGAATACGAAATAGGTACTCGCACGGGCAGGCGATTCGGACGGGGTGGGTCGGCGGAGCAAGAAAGACGCGGACGAAGTCGCGGGGAGAAGCTAGTGTGGTATAAATTTTAACTTGCTAGGTCCACCCGTTCCTGAGAAAATCGGTGGTGACACACGGACAGTCAGACGGACAAGAGAGTGATCTTATAAGGGTTCCTTTTTTACCTTTTGAGGTACGGAACCCTAATAAAAAACCTTGAAAATAAGGGCGTACGATACGCGAGAACACGTATGATAGGTTCAAGATGTTTGTTTGTGGTGATGGTCTTCAATACTTGGGCGACATGCAACCTATTTCTACACATCAGCAAAATAAAACCTACAAAACTTTTTAATAACACACAAAAAACGAAATCATCAATCGACATGACTCTGACTGTGTAAAATCATGGAAAAATACAAAATGATGTAGTACGAGACGACGAAAAAAAAAACCATCAGGAAAATGCGCGATTCCAGATGTGACTTGCAGATTAAACCCTCATATCCTAGTAGCGAATTTGAGTCAGCTACGAGTTTGAACGAAAAAGCTTCGTCTATAATCAGTAGCTGTAGGATCTGCCTGTCTTCGATCCTGGACCCGGCAGCCTTGACGTGCGGTCACAGGTTTTGCGAGAAATGCCTGACGCAGTACTGGCGGATACGGGAGAAACCGGATTACATCGTGTGTCCGCTGTGCCGGGCTTGCGCATTCAACGTGGATTTCGCTAAGGTATGCGAGCCTAGGGAACACTAGGAATCTTCATTAAAGCCTAAATAAAAGCGCACTGCTGAATTTTCAACGCTTGGATCAGCGCCGAAACTTGGAAATCTAGCGCGTTTTTATTTAAGTGTCATCTAGTGCAATGGTTACACTGTCGCGATAACGTGTACTATTCTTCTTCCAAAGAGAGTGCGCCAACTGTAGCCATTGGATTAGTAAAACTAGTCCAATAATAGACTGTCATGCTGAGTGCATACATAGTTTGTTGATAAAATAAGTTTGTATATTAAATAGGTTAGTAAACTAGTGTATGCTGCAACAATACTAATCATAGCACTGTTCTGACTCCTTGGTGACCTGTAGATTTCTTAGATTTGGTAGCTGCACTGCAGCTAAGAATAAATTGTTGAACATTATGTTCGATATCATAAGGTTCCGCACGTAGTCCTTCAGGTAGACCATTGTGCTATGGTGGCCGTTGGAGGTTATTCTAACCAGCCCGCCTCCCTCCAGAAGTTGATTATAAATCTCTGGGTGCGAGTTTCTGTCCTAATCTGGGTGATGCCTGTGCAATCGAAGAGCATATGCGCAACGGTTTCCTCAGCCTCTATGCAAGCCCTGCATAGTGGACTGTCCGTTGTGACTATTGTGTGAAAGTGTTTGTATGTCATATTGCCCCATGTTTCCATAATGGTCCTGGTCACCAGGTGCAGGCTGTTCCTATCCAGGCGTAATAAACGTCTGGTTAGCTTGCCATCTAAGGATGGCATAGCTTCCCTGGACTGCCTGCAGTCTGGTGTCGAGGTCCACCAGCTCCGTTTGTGTGTGTTTGAACATATTATAAGTAAAACATATTTCAACAGAAAGAAAAACGCGCATCAACCGAAGACTTCAGAAAAACTTTCACAGAAATGACCCACATGAACGATTCAGAGGTCAACAAAGCAGTGGTATTTTGCTTCAAGATCAGTGTTCTTTTCCCCGCTTTGTACTGTTTAGTGAAATGGCTGAAGATACCTGTCGTAGATCTATTCACCAACATACGTAACTATCTAACAAATTGAAATTGTGCATACATGTCCAGCTATGGTATTGTGTAATAGTTAATTTAATATTTATAATAAAGACGAAATGTAACCACATTTTTTTTTTTTAACTTGGATCCTTTGAGTTTGGGCTTGAGGTTAAGTAATAACAGCTACAGCTTGCTTTAATTGGTCCGTGTGAGTGACCAATTTTACATACCAAGACCCTCTGTGCCTCGGAAAGCATGTGAAACTGTCATTCATAGATATTTGACAGTGATTACGGGTAAGCCCGAAAGTCTGATTACCAGTCTTACCAAGGGGTATGGCATTTATACAGTAACGGGGTTGTAAAGGTTAGTCGCTCCATATAAAATACTTGTATTCAACTGTGTCTGATTCGACTGTAAGCCGACCCCAACAACAAAACACATAATGGGTGACTAATTTAGTATGTCATATAAAAAGGGCCCACATAACATAATTAGTAATGCATTTTTTAGGATTTTGTGAATTTAAGCACCTAGGAATAACACATTTATGCATTTATTTAAAAGTTGGAATTTACTATCATGAAATGAATTTCATGATAGTAAATTCCAACTTTTTGTTACACTTACTTGTCTAGTAGGTGTAGGAGCACTGGGCGCTGGCACATTGCGGCCAGGCTGATTGCTCTTCAGGTCAGCTCTCTGTCTCGCAGGCGTCATGACACCGCGTAAGTTGGAGCGAGGGGTGCTCAGGGAACTGGGTGTGCCGTAGTTGAGAGGGGAGCTCATCTCTATGTCTGTACCTGGATATGATTTGGTATTCTTGAAAGCTATTAATTTATTTAAAGAATGCCCAACATGCACATTCAATTATATCTCTCACAGTAATGTCTAGTATAATTAAACATGTATTATTAGATTTTTGCATAAAATAAATTGTTAATTATGTAGTGTCAGCATACACACTCAAAGGTGAAAACTAAATAAGATTCGCAAGATTATACAATTTAACAAAAACTGGGGCATTTCCACACAAGCATAAATGCAGAAGTGCTAACTCTACTTACAAGTAATTTATGGAATTTTATATCCAACAATATTGACAGTTTATTAAAACTGTTGTCGTTTGTTATGATAAATTGAGTAATTTTTTCATGGTTCTGCAAAATTTTGCACCAAAATTACTTCTCATCAATTTTGATAAGAATAATATTTATTTGCTGTAAAGCATGAGCATACATGTTTTTGCTTAACAGTTACATACAAATTAATAGAGATACCCATTTTGCTTTTTGTTTAAAACTTTATAACAAAACAACTAAGCTCGATTGGACCTACCCAAGCTAGATTATATATATTTCCTAAATACTATTGTAAGCCCTAGTTGAATGTCTGTTGTTGGTGTTCTTTGTTTGATTAATAAATAAATTATTTTGAACCCGCTTCCTAGGTACTATTTACAAAATATAGTTATCTATCTATCTAAATATTAATGTGTGAAGCAAAATCTTTGTACACCTTTTTACGAAAATTGTGCAGACAGATGAATACGAAATTTTGCAGTTATAGTTTTTATGGAGAAGGAATGCAGAAAGCCAATATAAAAAAAATACCCCTATTTATAAAAGGTGCTTATAGTTAAGTAGTGATTAGCGACTGTTTAACTATACATTTTGGAATTTTAAACATCACCTAACTTTAAGCAACGTTTATAAATAATGGGGAAAGTTAAATACATTATGGTCGCATTTTGACAACTGGATGTCCACTAATATAGTTTTTGTTGTATGTTATTGCTTATTGTCAGCCTGGAACATCCAACTGTTGAGCGGACCCCTAACCCCTACCATGCATGATTTTCAGTTATTTTGGTGTAGTTACGAACGTTGCTCATCTGTTGCTTTCGGCCACTTTTAATTCAGTTTTGTAGATAGAAACATACCAAGTGGACTGGAAATAAAGGCACGTGCTGGTGATGTGCCTGGTGCTTCGCCAGGAGTGCGCGGCGCCCTCCTAGGAGTGCCAGGCGTATGTGGGGTCCCTCGCGGAGTGCTAGGGGTGCCATCTGAAATATAATTTTGTTTGAAGAATTCGTTGAATTTCTTTATCAGTCGGTATTAAACAGTATCGGAAGAGAGCAGATGACAGGAACTAGGTATAAAATGCAAAATTCTCATTGTTCTTCAACTGACTGATCTTTACAAAATAATACTAAAGTTTTCCAAGACAAGTAATTTCTGTTCAATAACAAGTGGTGATAATTAATTTTATTTATACAATTACAACAAAGAAATAATAAGTAACTATAAGGAAAGCGTACTTTTTGAAGGAGTGCCGGAGGAACGCTGTGGTGTTTCTGGAACAACAAGTTGCTGCGACGAGCGGGTCCTCCGCGACGGCGTTGGAGTATCCGACGACGCCTGGGATGCCGGGCGCTTCGATGGAGTAGACATTTTCTCCTTTCACACTTATCACTGAACTAAATATTAGGTTGTTTTCAGAAATATGATAAACAAACGCGGCGTACGCACAATAGGTTACTTTTCATTTGGCGCGAAATATTGACAGCAATTGTCAGATTCCACACGAGTTTGAGAGTTTCAGTTCGAATCTCAGGATCGAATCGATTCCCACTTTTTACTTGATGAATATTATTTTATTGATTGATAGATGTAAATTGGGTTCTTTTTTCTGAAGAATTTGATTGATTTTGTTTACAAATTGACGGTGGCATAGTTTGATTGGGGCCCGTTACCTTAGACCCGTTACTTTTATCACCAAAAGTGTTTATGGGGTTAAAGATTGTACGGAAAAATCCAGACGTGCGGTCTAATTAGCTTGAAACTCGGTACAATTTACAGTACGGGTACGGTACAAGGTACGGATACAATTTACATGCAAAATCTTATTCTTTTGATCGGTAAGCTTGGCCCGAATCTTCTATATAGTTTTTCCAAAACAATATTTTATAAAAGGGGTGGACGGGATGTAGGAATATGGAGGTGAAAATACCACCAAAACGAAGTCGCAGCAGAAGTGCAACAGGGCTATATATTTAATAATTATTTATCATAGTGCCACTGCAAATCGACTATCTATCACCCAAATTCCGACCTGATGAAATAAGGACGAAATATATCAGCTATAGGTTTTTCCAGAAGGAAACCAAATAACTAATCGACTAAATAAAATTGTCTCTGGATTGAGAGACAACTCTATTGTTGTCAACTTTCCATAAACAAGACAAATAACTTTTTTAAATCAATTGATCGTTCATTCACCGCTGATGTTTTTACGGTGTTATTTTATGATAATAAATAAATATAACGATAATTGCGAACTAAAGGCGATTGTAATGCTCAGCAGTATTTAAAATTAGTGCAATAAAATTATCAGAATCAATGTTCTATGCTAAAATATTGATTGGCGTTGAAAAGCTATCTTTGTGCAATCTACCTGCATCGTAGAAAATATTTTCGTGAATAATTATCTTTGACGGGACAAATAAGATACGTTTTAAATGGACAATTTATAGTGTGTACGCATTGTTGCGTAGTACTTATGTTTACTTGTGATTCAGCGAGTCTCCCAAAAGGACTGAAGACATGTCGGTAAGTATCGGTAGGTACCGCGATGATTCATTATATCTCTGCGTGCATTTCCATTGTAAAGGTCCTGGATACGGTGCCCGCGATTAATATTTAACCACATGGGACTCCGCGCAGGATACACAATAATCACGCTGTATGAATATAACACGCTTAAAATGCAAATTAAGGGGTACCTTTTTGTCTAATAAAAATAGTAGGGTAGAAATCTAGAATTTAAGAAATCCCGGCTCATCATCCTTACAAGAGCAGCCAGTAGCCAGTAGTGTGGTTAAGGCGCCAGGGATGATAGACCAGGTAAGATTTTAAAAGGTCAACTTAAAATAAATGTTATTGTTTATGACTGAAACAAGAAAAACATAGTTTCATAGTACAACCAATCATTTTGTAAAGAGACTATAATTTATATTCATAGGAAGGTATTTATAATAAGGAATAACTAATAAAGTTATGATTTTACATAGAATCATTAAGAACATGGCCTTTTCAGTTTCCTTCTTCAAAATTCAAGGTAGGCTTACAATATTCATCTTGAGTCTTGAGATTTCCTTTCATAATAAAAAAAAAATATTGTTTAGGCAGCAATGGTCTTACATTTTTATTTTTAGAACCACAGAGATATTTTAAAACCATGATTCATTGTTTTGTTATGTTTACCTGATTTCCAATAGGTATCTAAATAAAAATTACAAAATTGGTAGACTGTAAATGTTACTTTACTCAACTTTTGTTTAAAATACTGGTTTTTTTCCTGTATAAAATTATTCCCCTATTCTAATTTCAAATAAAAATAATTCTACCCATTCATGTTTGCATGCTGATCCATTGAGGTGAGAGGTCAGTGACCTCTGTTGCAAAGCAATGTACAATTTTTTTAATAACTGACATGATGGGATTTGAATGGTCATCATTTTAATGTGTTATGTTTAGATTCTTGAAATTGGATTAGTTTTTTTTTTTAATGTAGATAATGCATATAAGAAAGTTATTTTTTTAATCTTTATCTGCTAATAAGTTAAGCTCAACCTTATTTTCATGTGGAACCTTTGTTCACAAATATACAAATATTCACTAATAAAATATTGATGGTTGAATATCTTTTTAGAAATATTTCTAGTTCTAGACTTGAAAATTTGCATTCATATTCATTTAGATCTGTACGATCATAAATTACTATACAAGAGAATCAATGACCTCAGTAGGTCAGTGCAAGGTCTTCGAAGACTATTGCATTGGCACGTGAGTCAGGCAATTTAGTAATTTAATGAAGTTTTAATTCAATTTTAGATGTTCAGATCTTTGTTCTTATAGTGTCTGTTTCACTGTTATTGTGATATTTAATTGAATTCTGAAAAATATGAATGAAATTGGGAATTCAATGTAACATCATGCCTGTAATCTCCGAAGGGTAAGGCAGAGGTTTATACTATAGTAGGTTCACCCACATTATCCCAGTTATGTTGGGATTTTTGCATTCCATGTGAGCTTGAAACCTCACCATGTGTGTATGTTTATTGTCTACCTAATTCTAGTGTTAAATAATTTACATCATTTAAAACATTGTGATAGCCTAACTGAATTGTGGTACCTAAGTAAAAGTTATTATTTCTTGGAATAAAATGGTTCCCAGTGGGTTATCAAATACTTATTAGTTATGTTTAGATCATTTCTTGACCATAAAAAACTAAATCAACTCTTTTTTAAAACATACTATTGATTTAATCATTCAATTTTATAAATCGTCGTAATTTGCCATCATTTATTTGTATCAAGGTAAAAATCTTGTCAAAATTCTCCCCCTTAAAATCCATTTAAAACAAAAGGGAGCTTCAGGCCAAGTGTTGATTAAGGAAAACTATTGATTTCTGTAGCTCTGTGTAAGGGGGCATATTTCTCGTAATCTCGAGCAAGGTAATCCTGCCTACCCTTCGGGATGCGAGATCGCATGCGCCAAGCGCTGTTCACCCCTCATGCGGACTCCGCAATTATATGTATATATAACTATATTACCGTACTACGCATCTACGACATCCACAATACTTGAAACGTTTCGTGTGGAATCTATTTGGCGATGTTTTGCTTTTTAATTTTAGTCTTGTATGTCGATTTTAGAGTCGCGTGTCGCAGTTTTAGAGTCAAATAATTATCTGGGACGTAAGCAGTTGCTTTCCGTCCCGCGCTTGTTTTAAAAATCTATAAACGAAAAGGGTTACTAAGATACGCAATAGCACCCTTCCAATTTTATCTACGCGTAGTGATTGTTGTACATTATGATACTCAGCAGCTTCGCCCGCGTGGTGGTCGGAAGTTATATTATGGGAACGTATTACCGGTATAAAATCCCATGTGTTAATCCAGGTTATAAACTATCTGTGTGCCAAATTTCATCCAAATCCGTTCAGCCGTTTTTACGTGATTGAGTAACAAACATTCTAACATCTAAACGTAAAAATTTCCACATTAATTTATAATATTAGTAGAATCGTTGGATAAGCCCGGGTTTTCTGCTAAGTTTAGGTAACAACGCACAGTTGTAAAAAAAAAAAATATTCCGAATGGCTATATTCGATTTAGTAGTTTTCTAGATCTTTCCAAACATAGACGCGAAACCTTTGAACTGTCTATTACATGTCCCGATCATTTATAAATTATAACAAACGAGTAAAATCAATACCATAGAGGAGGGCGTAGTATTTTTTTGTTACGATTCTGGCAACGCATGATGCATCACTAATGTTGCTGTTGACCCTACCAATTAACTCAAACGGGTGTGTGAGTATAGACCGAATAGTTTGACGCTCAAAACGGACAAAAGAATGAAACCTTAGTGCGATCGAGAAACCATAGTATGCCTACGTCATTCAAAAGTGTGACGTACGTATTTGTAAAGCAAAGTTTAAAACAGGAGAAAAGGTCAAGTGGTTTGAACCTGAAAGTTCTTTATTATTTTTACTCAAAAGTTTTATTTGACTATCGTTGTGGAGTTGTGTTTCAAACTTTCTTCTTCATTAATTTGTTGCTTAAAAAAAAACGTCATCATCATCTGCCTAGTTTTGTCCCAACCATGTTGGGGTCGGCTTCCAGTCTAACCGGACGCAACTGATTCCCAGTATTAGACATGGAGCGTGAACCATCACAACCCAGTTACTGGGTAATACGATACCCCTTAGTAAGACTGGTTGTCAGACTTTCGGGCTTCTGACGACCCGTAACGACTGTCAAAGACAGCCAAGACCAACGGCTTAACGTGCTTTCTGAGGCACGGAAGGGTGTTGGTATGTACAGATGGTCACCAATCCATGGTCAACCGCGGCAAGCGTAGCTTAACCTGATCGATCGACCCGTGCGGCTGTTTATTACTTAGGCACAAGCCTAAAGTATTAGAAAGGCAGGCAGATGCGTAAATAATTCCTGATGTAACGCTATGGAAATCAAGCAATGACTCAACTTTAAAGACATAATAACAGAATCGATTATCATAACCACTGATATCATTGGTATTTTCGTAGTTATCAAACAAAGGAATATTTGAGACGTACGTACGTTTGAAAGCTTTCTTGAAGATCCTTGATGAGAAGTTAGTTCACGTACATAATAAAATCGTGGTGGGATATTTTTGCGCACTGGATCTTGAACGCTCTGCTTAGCGACGAGAGTTGAAAATCCAACAATATTTTTTTTCGACGCGCTGGGATTCCGTTGGACTGCACTCCATTGGATTCTCAATCCTCGGTTAAACGCCGAGAGTTGTAAATCCAGTGCTCGAAAAAATCCCGCCGCGATTTTATTACGTCCATGGGAACTTGGGCTTAAGGGGATTAGGTACTAGCTTTTTCCAGCAGCTTCGCCCGCGTGGAGGTCGAACATTATCTCATAGGAACGTACTATCGGGATAAAAAGTATCCTATGTGTTATTCCAGGTTAGAAACTATTTGTGTGCCAAATTTAATCCAAATCGATTCAGCCGTTTTTGCGTGATTGAGTAACAAACCTCTAAACATACAAACTTTCACATTTATAATATTAGTACGAAGTAGGATGATGTAAATTTATAATTTTTCACTAGGTTAACTTAATGACAGCTTCTTAACCTACATATAACGTTAAAGACTAGGCTAATAGCGTAAGCGTAGCGTAACGTAGAGAAACCAAAATTCTCTCTCGGTGGAAATACGTAAATTTTTAGCCCGTTGGGATAACAGCCGTTTCCTGTTCCGTCAAACACTTCCCAGCAGAGATTCATCGCATTCCGGAAATTCTGATCTAAGCCCTCAGGTCCTAAGATCCACATTTCCGGAATATAACACGAATGTAGGGATTGGAGTAATCTCTTTACCCTCAAAATCTTGTTTTTTTTAGAGACTAATCAAATTTAGTATAATAATCAAATAATATGAGTCTATCAAACTAGAGATCCCAATTTGATATTTGTACACAAATGATTGGCCGGTCGCCTTTTACGACACCCGTAGGACGTGATGGGACGGTTTTCGGAGCTGGGACCACACGGCTAGTTTATTTATTTGCGTTTTGGGTTGTTGAAATTATTGAAGTTATAGAAAGAAAGAAGGAAGACTTACATTGTTCAAAATTAACTTCAGAGAAGTTGTTGAACCTTGTAGACCCTTGTCATAATATTGCAACTTTTCACAAACAAATTCAACTTGACCTATAGTTTTATCTAATCAGGCTAATGACTATTCCTAATTCCACTATCTCCAGTGACTTAGGTCAAGTTTAATTAGCAAATTGGTATCTATCAACATTTTTCACTTTACCGACCTATCCACTAAGACGTCCGTTGGTCATGTCTCTAGAAAGCGAAGCTACGAGTATCAAATTTCGTTTAGACTTGAGACCAATCACCTGATGGATATGATTCATATTACTAAAATATATGCGACTGTAAAAAACGTGTGTAACTTTAGAAACATCGCCTCTTTGCGATCTTATTTGTTTTGGATGGATAGATTATGCTATAAAATATCCGTACATTCAGCTGCTGTATTTTTTTGATAGAATTTTTTACTTGACAACTATCATCATTATCTGCCTATCATTTTCCCAGCTATGTTGGGGTTGGCTTGTAGTCTAATGAGATGCAGCTGAATACCAGTATTTTGGCTTTGATCAGTAACTTGGCAACTAAGCACTATAATCGAAATCCAAAGCTGTTATAATGTTTATTTGTTGTAATGTTCAGTGAAACTTGGTTGGCAGTGAGTGTGCCCACAACTGGTCGTTCGTTCAGGTAGATTTCTCCGGAACAGTCCAGCGTTGCTCAATGTTTAATTAAGATTTGCTGACCTTTAATTTTCCTGTAACTCTAACTAAGTATATTGTTATGCTCCAAAGTTGTACTTTTGTAAAACTTAGTTTTATTTCACCCCTCTTGTTGGTTCTACCTTCGGAATAATATAATGGTTTCTATTTTGGTTAAAGGTTTGTTTCAATCGATTTTTAATTCGGAAATGATTTTAATTACAAGTTATGATTAACTTGATGTGTTTGTCCAACAAATATTGTGTGTTGTAGTTGTATTGTAGGTAATTTGAAATGTCAACATGGAAATAAGGAAAAGTCTAACCGATTTTTGCACCAATAATGGCACACAAGTTCCTGGTGCTTCTCGTTTCCAAATCTAACTTATTTTATATGCCAGCTGTCTCCTAACAAAATGATTTAGCAATGTTAGCTACCACTGCGCTATTAGGAAGGGCGGTGGGCGCGGAGCAGTGGAGCACCGTCGTAACATGCCCGATCTGCGCAAACCTATTGTTTCACTCTATACCCACAGAAAAAACGCCAGCTTTCATTTTTTTACTACAAATGTACAAAGAATGTTACCTGCACTTAGAAAACGGTGTATGTGCGTAAATAAAGGTATATTGTACATATTTACAATTTCAATGCATTTCTTCCACCTGTATTTATTTTATTAGTGTGCGTCGAGCGTAGTAACCTTTCTGTACTATATTTCTGTTTTATTGGTTGGTATCGCAGGTAAGTTTTCATTGTTTGGGACTGTTCATAGAACAGTCCCAAACAATGATTATGATGTTTGTTTTGTTGTTTGGTTGATTATGATGTTTAGGAGTGATTTCAGTCATGCTCATTTTGCGGGTCTATAGTTAGATGTGTAAATGCGTGGCGCGTCACTCACTGAGTGTTATCTTATGCGTAAAATGGCGTCAATAGTCCATAGTCTACGGTCTCTATTCCAAACAGTTTCCTTCAATCGACTCTCACAATCTACGCAGCGTTTTAGATACCTAATACCCAAGCAAGAACATAATATTTAGAATAGCTTTTCATTTAGCTCATTTGTTATCAACTTTTTGAAAAGTTTGTCAACCACTTCGTTGACGAGATTCTCGGAACAAAGATAAAATACCAGTAACAGTACCGAAACTATTTGTCACTAAAAGTGAAATACAAATAACAATGGCATCTTTAAATTGTCACCGCACCTAATTAGCGTTATTTATTTCGTTTGTTAATTCCAAAGTCATTCAAGAATCTTTTCTACTGAAGCTGCTTTTACATATGTATTACGTCTTTATCCTTCCCTGCATTATTGTCCGTGAAAATATCTTACCCCTTTCGGCCCTAAAGGGATGAAATGCAAATCCCTTCGCTGAATGTCTCCCGTCAGCGCTTTCAAGCGTTATATTTAGTTGACGTTCTAACGGACGTAATAAAATCGCGGCAGGATTTTTTTGCGTACTGGATTTTCAAATCTCGGTGGTGAGCCGAGCATTGAGAATCCAACAGAGTGCATCTCAGTCAGCGCGTCAAAAATCGAATAGTGTATTCAACTGTTCGATTTTCAACCCTTGGCGCTAAGCAGTGCGTTGAAGATCCAATGGGCGAAATAATCCTGCCGCGATTTTATTACTTCCGTGTGAATGTCGACTTAGTTTTTAACCGACTTCAAAAAGAAGGAGGTTATCAATTCGACTCGTATATTTTTTTTTTCATGTAGGTATGTTCGGGCATAACTCCGTCATATATAGACGGATTTGCAAAATTCCGAAAGGGGCTTATTCCGAAATGGTCCCATTTAAATTTCATATAGATCTGATGATTCGTTTGGGAGACCGACAACGGAACTCTTCAAAAAATTACAGCAAACAAACCGCGATTGGTGCCATCGCATAAATATGCATTGTTTTGACCCCAAGGATGATGAAATTTCGAATTGTGTGGGGTAGGTACTATAACTAAAAATTGAAAAATAAAAAAGGTGTTTTCTTTGGGCTAGTTCATAGATTTGATTAAGGTGAATGCGCAGTGGTAGACCGCGAATTTCAAATTTTCTTACGTTTTTGCAATTTTCAGGTCAGTGTCAGGTTGTATCCTGATCAAAATGTGATTTGCGAATATAACAGGTACGTGTTTACAGAATTATAGTCATTAGAATGTCAATATATCTCTTATAAGTTAGATTTGTTCCACAAGCCCTTTTCCATAAGAAATTTGTTCTTATGGAACAAATCTAACTTAGAAAGATGTATTATTGATTCTAATGATTATAAATCTGTAAATACGTACATGTTATAGTCGCAAATCATATTTTGATCAAGAAACAAGCTGACACTCACCTGAAAATTGCAAAAAACGTAACTAAATTAGAATTTCGCGCTCTACCACTGCGCATTCACCTTAAGAGATTTAAGATAGTTCTTAAATGGCGTAGTCGCCATGATCGATTTGGCTTGAATTAAACATAAGTATACCTACTGCCTTGAATAGTTAATTCAGGCGCAACTTACGCTATTTGATTCTATTTTCATGTCTGTGCAGGAATCGATCAATATCGCGTAATTATTTCGGAATTGGAACAAAATATTTCTCTAGGTTTGCCCCACAATCGATAGCGCCATCGAAGGACTCTTTCAATCGTGACATTATTACAGCATTTTTATCCGCGGTTTCGCCCTTCAATGAAAGTAAGGGCAGCTAGGGAAAGCATCGATTTTCGGCACCCTACGCACTTCTACAAAGTTCGGGGAGCGCGGGGGCGTCAAGATGGCCGCGGTAGGGTCTACCCAGACCTGCCTCACGCGCACTCGCCTCACAAGGTCACGGTGCATGTGGTGCCACCGCTGCGCCTCCCAAAATATAAAATCTCGATAATAGGAAATAGTTTCTGTCCCTTTCTTTTCTATGACAATCTGCGTTGGTCTCTGTTCCACATCCGCTATCCGCTCGTTATACTATTCCATAGTGATAGTTGCTCCTAGTGTTGATTTTGGTTGCTGTTCTAATAAGCTCTGAATCGTAAATCTATTTTTGATGATTTTTATTGATTCCTATAACGTGGGCAATCTCTCGAGAATGCAACACCCACGCTAAACAAGACATTGTTAAAAACATTACCTTCGTGCTAAGATTCCCCATGGTAAGGCAACAGAGTTGTAACAAATTCCAAAAACTTGCGAAATTCTCTTTGACTACCGCGTCCATAGTCCCGACCCTTGCAACCCTAATCATAGCAAACCTCCTTATCTAAATTATGGAAAATTTTGGAATGCGACACATAGCTTCTCTATCGCACCCTCGTCTATTAAGTGTTGCTATCTCACTTTCTCTCTACCTACGATATCACAAGGGGTAGTGGTAGGGCGCGCACAAAAGATTTTGGGATGGATTTTTTTTCGCAAACTGCACCATATGAAAAGATTCAGTGCAACCATCAGTTCATAGCAGAAGCATCGATAGGGTGCGCTTCTGCGTCCATTTTGTTATAAGTTAATTCATTTGTTTTTAAGTAAAATTATCAGTTGTTGTGTATTAGTGATAGTGGTAGCAATTTGCTGCATTTTAAACAACATTTACAATATGTTCCTAGTGTTAGTTTTTTTTAAGTGTGAGTACAACTGTTACTTAATTAAAACTGGTGCGTTAGTGCGTGACGGTGGAAGTTATTAATTTAACTAAAAGTTAAATTCTAAGACCTTGTATTTGTGGAATTAGAATTCGTCAGCAGGGTTCACAATCGCCATTAGGTTAGAGACTTTTTCTTCATAGAATAACCATGTGTTACTTTACTTACAAAAATGCTGTGGCGCTTTCCAATCCCCAAAACCATCATGATTATTAATATCTCCCAGTGTTTCACGAAAATAACACGGCGTTTGTTTGTTACAGCTCTGATGACGTAACCAAAGACGCGGAGAATGACGTCTTTCGCTAACCTGACGCAGTCTCTAGCATCGAGTCTGCCATCGACGTCGACAGCCAGCGGCTCCGGGCACAGCTCTAACGACCAGGAGGACCCGCTCGCTATGACGCACATCATATGCAACCTCCTCGAGAACATGAATAAACCATCGAACCAGCAGACCGCACCATCCACCTCGGCACCGTCCAGCGTGCCATACGACATTTGGGCACTGCCTGCGTGTAGCTCCCTGCAGAACCCACTTGGACCCATAAGTCGTGAGTACAACGTAACCTCCAATAACAACCACAACCACAACTATAACCACAATCACCACCAGCATCAATCCAAAGAAGACAACTCGAGCGGCTCGCCCGGCACCTCGTCGTCGGTGTCCATCACCTGTTTCCGCTGCGAGGAGCGCACACCGACGACTCGCTGCCTCGAGTGCAACGATTTATTTTGTCACGAGTGTTGTCACAAAGTAACATCTGACTGCCAGCTGAGAGAGCACACGCTGCTCCCTATACACCAAATATCGCCCATAGGGGCCAGGCCTAACTCTGTGAATAACGAGAAAGAACTCATGTTTTGCGACATACACGGCGATCAGGTTAGATATTACTGTGAGCCTTGCATTGTCTTTATATGTCAGGAGTGTACGCTGTGGGTGCATAAAGATCACAATTATACGCCCATTAAAGGTGCCCTTGACATGTGTCGAATCGGTGTTTTTAGAGCTATTGAAGACACGAAGACGGGAACAAAAGCTATAAAAACTGCCATAGATCGCGCTGTTGCTATGTCGAAAGCTTATGAGAAAGAAACAGCAGAGGCTAATATGAAAATAAGGAAAGCGATGCGATGTTATGCTCAGGCTATCGAAGATCGTGAAAAATATTTATTGGATAAAGTAGAAAAGATGCGTCAAGCTAAAATGAATGAATTATCAGATCATATGAATACACTTAGAGGCATATTAGCTGGATTAGCCCATACAAATGAAACTCTAGTGCGTAGCATGGACTCTGAAGGGATCGATTTGTTTATGGCGAAAGAAAAAGGAAGAGCTCAAGTTGACTATTTTTCTTGTATGTTTAAGAACATGTATGTAACAGAGGAACGAATCGTGTTCATCCCTCCTAATTACGACTTAGTGGATCAGTTGAAAAGACAGTGTGACGTGCAGTCCGCGCCGTCTAGTTCACTGCACTCTCTTGGCTCTTCATCATCTATGCAGTCCCGCCAGTCCTTGCTATCATTACAGTCATTACAGTCGGCTCAGAGCTTTCAGCATCTAAATTATAACATGCCTGGATCTAACAACATTAGATCATTACCAGACTACGGTGGACCGCACACGAGATCAACTAATTATTATGACCATAGCATTTCATCAAGTCTAGCCTTGGATTCTAACCCCGGCCGCGGAATTGGTCAATCGATACCAGGATATTGGATGTCTGTCTCAGTCAGACCTACACGAAGCCCTGTTCCTGGCGTTCCAATGTTCTCGTTTGCTCGCGAAGGGCAGGATGAAGGACAAGTATCCAGACCTTGGGGTCTTTGTGTAGATAGAGAAGGAAATATCATTGTTGCCGATAGAAGAAACAACCGTATTCAAATATTTAGCAGTAGAGGAGAATTCAAGACGATGTTCGGATCTAAAGGCACTGGGCCTGGAGAGTTTGATCTCCCAGCAGGCATCACCACGGATACTTACGGACGCATCATTGTGATTGATAAGGACAATCATAGAGTGCAAATATTCACATCTTCCGGTAACTTTATTCTTAAGTTCGGTTCATTTGGTAAGGAATGTGGACAATTCCAATATCCGTGGGATGTCGCTGTAAATACTTTAGGAAATATTGTAGTGACTGATACGCGTAATCATCGCATTCAACTGTTTACCAGTGACGGAACGTACATAACCAAGTTCGTGTTTGAAGGGGCGAACCCGGCTAAAATGCTGAAAGGGCCCACGACTCCTAGAGGTGTGTGTTTTACGACATCGGGCAACATTATAGTGTCGGACTTTGAGAATCATCGGCTATTAATGGTGGACCCGACTCTGGCTAAAGTGCTACACTGTGTGGGTCGCGAAGGTTCTGGAATCGGTGAACTCAATCGCCCATCAGGGATAGTGACTGACGATGACGGACGCATCATAGTCGCCGATTCTAAGAACCACCGTGTGTTAGTGTTTACGTCAGAACTGCGTATCCTGTGGGCCGTGGACTTGAAGAGCCCCGGCCTGGACGACAAGGACCGGCCCAGCGACGTGGCGCTCACGCCCGAGGGCTTCCTTGTGGTGCTGTTCGAGACGCTACCCGACACCGCGCGCGACATCTCCTCCCACGGCAAGCAATACATCAAAGTATATTAATATTATATTACTGTACCTAATGTTAAGGCCAACTAAGTTCGTGGACCTAAGGTCCGCCGTATTTTATTTTGTTTCGTTTTATTTGTGATTTATTTGACAATGTGCCAATTTTATTATTAACGTTTGGAAAAATTCAATCGAGCATAGCTTGCGCGGAGAATCTTAGTTTGCCCATCGACCTACCGTGGATGTGCGAACCATGTTCTCCTTGAGTCCTGATGTATTTTTCGTTACCAGTACTTTGATTTTCGTTTCCGTATTCGACTAGTCTCTAAGGACCAAACAATGTTTGCAGTGTAATTTACGATGTAATTTAGATGCCGCAATTATAAATAGCTGTCATTAATCTGTATAACTGTAGAATACACCAAACTCATAGTCGGTGCACTTAATATTTAATGTCGATTACTTATTAATGTACTCTCCGGTCCGATCCCTGCGATGTATCGCTAATGTAATCGAATAGAAAAATCGTAAAGATAAACTATTATAGAGAATCACAATGTGATGTAAAAGATGTTTTTATGTGAGATAAATTAAAGGATAACTTGAAAAGTATTTTTCCACAATGTTACATTTTTGCGTTTTTTAACTTGGTTAATTAATTGATGCAGACGTTGATATGTATTTTTATAATAAGTTATTTTGCATAATGATTTAGGTGCATACAATATTTTTATTGTAGTTAGGCGCGCGCTGTGGCGGTGCTCGTTCTCGGCTAGAATTATGTTCGTATTAGTTACTTCTTAACGCTCGAAGGCTTCTTCTGTTTTTTTCCGCGGCTTGATACGATGGGATGTGAAAATGTATGGATGAGCAAAAGAATCAATGCAATAAAACTTTAAGGCTGACTTTAGAAGACTGTCTTAAAGAAGTTGAGTTGCGTCGGCGCCGGTATCGACCGGCGGGCGGCGGCAGTCGCGGCTGGCGGTGTCGCACGATTAAACCAAAATTCTAAGTATTATTAAAACACTTGGCAAATGTACAAACGTACCTCGTTTGGAATCTAAGCTGATGATCTTATCGTCGTATTTGCTTATGAGACGTGATATTTTTATTTTCATACGTAAAATGTGAAAGGTTTTTTTTTTAATTTTATTCTGTAATTTTCCCTATGTCGCAAAACTTTGACTGCCGGCTTGATCGGGTTTATTAAACGTTAGTGTTAGAAATGAATTAGAGGCGAGTGAGGATGACATGACGTTCTATTAAATTTATTTATTTATTTTGATAGTTAGTAATATGCCTGTTGACGGCGTAAAGTCAATGTACGGTCACCTCGCGTACAACGTAGATCGGATGTTGTGAGTGCGTACAAGCTACTTCCACGCATTTAAGTCTTACTAGCTAATTTATAGATAGTCTTATCTAAATTAAAAATGATTTCAAGAAGAATTTAAGAATGTTATTCGCGTGGTCGTTTACAAAAAAAATCGTTTTAGTTCAAATATTAGTTATTAGTGAAATTCTTTTGAATAAAAAAAAACAATTAAATCGATATGATATTTTTCAAAACGTATGTTAGGTGACTTCGAGATAAATCCCTATGTGTTCAGTCAGTATGTGTTCACTTAATATAATTAATTGTTAGATAAATAATTTAAAACTAAGTTTAGTTGCATGCGAGACGGTTAAGTTAACACTCGAGTATCGTTGTGTTAGATTGTGTGCACTCTTTCTCCCGTCATGGTTTTCAATAATTTGACAAACTTACTACCCTAGCATGAATTTGTTATTATATATTATTATACTTATTTTATTTTTTTCTAACGTCAAGTCTCAAAAACAATGTCTGGTCTAAGTTATCCTACAATTTATCGTTTGCAAACAATTTGCGCAGTTTTTGATGAAATGTAGTTAGAGAATTGTTCAGTTAAGACAGATTGTATGAAAACCATGTATATTATACGGGATTTAATCTTATATGGTATAATATCTCATGTCTTTGTCGATAGCTGAATGTGAGGAAAAGTTTTTGTTTTCAATATAATGTTTTGTACATTTATACCTCTGGCTTTGATTGAGGTAGGCAAAAGGTTTAATTTCGAGCTATGCCTCGTGCCTTGCCTCGAGGCAAGCTTACGTTTGAGGCTGTTTACTTCCTCGAGCAGGACTCCAAATGAGCAAGGAGAACATTATTTTGTAGCCAACATAGTCTTAAAATTTCTTTTGCTTAGACTCCTCCGTTGTTTTTTGCAGAAACTTTTCCTCCGTTAAGCTTTTGATCTACGTATTATAATATGATATAATAATATTACGCGTGTTACACCCCAAAATATATATAAGTAAATCAAATTTATAGTGAATTGAAATAAACTTAGCTTCAATCAATTGAAAAGGCTTGCATGGACAAACTATATTTGCAAGTAGGAACTGCTTCGATGTACTCTCCTAATTGTAGCTAATTGTATATAAAGCAGTTTATTGGGGTCTCAGCAGCAGCTCGCAAGAGATTCGATTGTGTTGCTCTGGGACTTGTATTACCATTATTGCTTTCGATATGGGCAGTGAATAACTCTCATATTCCTAACATGTACTGAGATATTCCTGAGTGGTAGTTTGTCCGGTAGCTCTTGTTATCCATTCGCGGTAATTAGCTCTTGTATATTGCGTAATCAACGCTAGAACTTTCTCCCAATAAATTAAACTAAAGCATAATAAAATTACTGTAAGTTACGATACGGTTAGAGATACATTTTCACGTTTGTACTTAGGATTATTCTAGAGTAAGTCTTCTTTAAAAAAATATGTGGTATTCCTAAAACTTCGATGCTTCAAACAAAAATTTTCTAGTAACGGTGTGGACAGTAGACATAAATTAAGGTACTGATAATTATAGATAACGTTGACTGGAATATGAGTCTGAAATTAAATACTTAAGATGGGAAAATTATTGTTTGAAGTCTAAACTATGTGTCACAAGACGTCGGTAGATTTAATGTTGGGTGCGTTTTATTTACTCGTGGTCTAAGTACGCTTGCGTAGGTACGGTTTTCGCATTTATTAGCAGTCTTTCCCTTTATAGGATAAGTTAACAAATATATTACATAATATTCATGTTATACGGTGCACTATGTGTGCTGTCAGCGCTTTAAATCATATCTAATAGTACAATTTTGTAATGAAAACTCTGTCCGACCTGAGAGGGGTGTACTAAAACTTCTACAAATACCATAAAGTAAATTATAATAAAAAGGTAACCGCTATTAAGTCACGCTTGTGTCAAGCTAGTAGAGCAGAAGCGCGGGACGCAAAGAAGATGGCTCTATATAAATGTTGCCCGTGCTTCTTGCATTTATTATAAATTTAAATGATACCTTAATTTGGAATTCACTCGATGTACAATCAAAATCAAAAGTCATTTATTCAAATTAGGTTGAGAATCAACACTTTTCCGAACGTCATAATACATAAGACAGTCCCCCAAAACGCCCACCCTTCACCACTTCCTAGTGCTTTAACTGGGAAGAAGAAGTGGCACAACAAATTCCCCAGCAGCACAGAGTGAATGAATCAAAATCAATGTGCAATTTTTGCCTAAAATGGCCTAAACTTGGTACATTTTCATGAGAGTCGCGCGCTTGTTGTACGAGGCATCTCGATCAGTGTATTCATAAAAGTCTATCATACATTTGTCTGTAACAATATCCTATTATTATATTTTAATCTTCAATATGTTTATGCATACCATAAATATGTTGTAAAGATCCCAATGACCACCTTCGTTGATCGGACAGGCGTTTTATTACATGCTGTTCACATAGCCCAGAAACATTACAAAGTGAATACTCCTGGTTAACAGGTATAATTGTGTAGTAACTTTTCGGCTAATAATAATAATTGTAATCACATTTATCCCACTTAAAGTGAATTTATTCTTATTCAGCATTTCGTAGTTTTTGAAGCAAAGCTTCTCTTAGGCTAAGTACGGCTTTTTGTATCATGTAATGTAACATCAGTAAACGTAACCAAGTGTCATGGACCCGCGCATTCTATTACTGAAAGACGATCAGTCATAATCGTGTAATGGAATGCTCGGTTTCCAACCAATGATTATATAATCACTGCCATAGAATAAGTTTCTTTGTTTGTCCTTTGTTCGTTGAACGTCCATGTAGCATGTTACAGTACAGCGCTGATTACATTACACGTTGCACAAGCATGTATCCAATTAAACATGTTGCAGTTAACTCATTTGAAATGTACATAAATAGACTTACTATATTTTCATATGCAGGAATGTAAATAAAATAGTGTGAATTGTTTACCTTAATATAATAAGATAATCACGTACCTATATGATATAATAACACCAAGTTAGTTGAAATAGTTAAAGCGAAAGCCGTGCCGAGCAACGCGTTATAGTTAGGTTATATATGTGCAGTGTCTTGCGTCTTAACGGTGTTGACGAATTCCGCATATGAATTAATAATTAAATATTTATCCTTTCCAGTAAGTGATGGAATTAACGTTTACTTTTTGTTCAGTGCCATTATTAAAGTATTACGTTATTTTTAAAATAATGTGTTGCATGAAATGCATTTTTTATCATTATTATACTTTCAATATTTTTCTTGATTTCGATCACAGTATGTTTTTTAGCCGACAACGAATCTCATAATTATAGTAAATACTGATTCTAATGTCGTTGGAAACTTAGGTAACGGATTTGCAAAGCAACTCCCTCCATCTTGCGGCCGGTGCACTCGTAGAGTGCCGCCGGCTTGTCGTGAACGAAGTTTTAAATGATCGGTGTGAATGCTGTCTCAGAGCCCTTTGCAGACGGAATGGCAGGTGACATCTGAAAGGGTTATATTACGCGCTGATCTTTGACTACCACATAACTACTAGTTACCTTTGTTTAGAATTGTAAATTTTATCATTTCATCAAACAAGTCGAGTATTGGTAACAACTAGACCTGAGGTCGTTATTGTACAACTGAGCTGAAAGCTGCTGAAGCATTACTTAATTTTATGACTGCATTTAGTTTTGATATAGTTTGGTTATGTTTTATTTAAAATGATTTTGTTACTCAAATGGTTCTGTGGATTCGCAAAGTGTGTTTACTTGTTTTCGGATTGAAAATGAAAGTAAAGATTAACGAAGTGTCGCGTCTAATATTGCGCTGAATATGTAAGGCATACAATTAGATTACCTACTGACCGATTGACCTTAGTAAACATACTTCGGTGATGATCACAAAATCAAAATGTACAATTTTGTCGTGAAGCGATGTGAACTTTGTGAGATCTGCTAGCTGCTAGCAGTATAATTGTGGTTTTGTGATAAATACAATAAAATTGAGAACTAAATAATATTGGAACTTAATGATAATTTTTGTACAAGTTTTTGATGTCTATCACGACGATTGTAGAAGCATTCGGAACATTCAGCAGTTAGTCGGGACACGTCACAATGTTGTGGTAAGGGTGTGGGAGCGAAGTGAGACGCAACACTAAAACTGCATAATAATAATGATACAATTATGAGATTTTAGCGAATGTAATACCTAAGCCATTTTCGTGCTATTTTTGTAACTTATCTAGGAGCTTGTGTTGTGTTAGTCTTAGTGTAGGAATTATGTGCATCCATCTCCCCTTCGCGAGTGTCCTTGCAGACGAGGTCGCTTCTTTCAACAGAGAGCGCATAGACAAGCCAGTGAATGTATGCCACATGACAGTTGGCAGCTGTCAAAATGTCACGTGGTCCAGCTGTGACAAACACAAGCCTGGCTTTTCTATTCGTTGTCGTCACACCTAATGCACCATGTCTACCACCAAGTTTTATTGCACAACTTTAAGTCCGTAGCTGACTTGCTTTTTGGAAACATTCACAGCAAGTCGAGTTGTTGGGTTTACAAATAAAACCGTCAAAGTTAACTAACTGATGTCAAGCGCAAATCTTGTCTGTGGGCACCGTGTATTTGATTGTTTGAAGCGATGCTTGCTTTGCATTTTTAATCACTAGTCTCGAGAGGACAGGCAGAGGACAAATACATCGTCAGCAAAGGGTGGATGAATGATATTGTCAATATCAATGTGTAACAGTAAGTAGTATTTTTGTACACGTGACTCGCTGGAAGCTAGGACCAGCTTCCTTGGGCCTAACTCCCCGCGAGGCGCTTAGTGGTGTTCAAAGATCAACCATAAACTACCTCTTTTGTTTTGTAAAGTTTTTAAGACTGATGGTAAGAAGTAACCATGAATGGTGGAATGGTGGTTTGATCACCGCTTTAGAAGCCTGTTGTCTACTATTTTTATTAAATTTTTAGTTTTCTCTATGTAATCGTAGAAGCGTCCATAGCACTGTCACGTTTAGTTTGACTTGAGCAATTGCATACATAATATTCATGTAGTGTAGTTCAGCTTACATTTGTCATAGCGAGTGGACAACAGTCTTGTTCTATTATAAGCCCCTAGCGGGAATGGCTGTGGAGATTGCTGTCACCCGCGCCGCCCAATCAGCGGCTATTAGTGAGCGCGCGTGGATGACAAAGTGTGACTGGGGATAGGCTCACAGATATTTCCGCTAGATTATAATTATCTACCTTAGCTTACGTAATTATTGTAATCATCTCTAATGTGTGTAATGAGACTGAATTTTTTTTGTAGTGTTCCTATATTTTTATTTAGACTATTTTACTGCCTACCGTATTTCATTAACTTTATTTTATACCTTCGATACATATTCATGCATCATTACATTCATCCTTATAATCCTATCAATTTATGTAAGACGCTATATAATGTCAAATTTTTGAAATTTTTTAAATGAATTTTGTATGAGAAATTAATCAAGTGATTGATAGAAAATGGTCTTTTATTTTTCTCCACACACTTGCCCTGCTGCAGTTCTATTGTGAAAGAACAACGCTGTCTTCTATTCTCCATACTGGAATAATATTTTAACAAACTAGGTATATTCCTTTTTGTAATCTGGTCTTTTGATAAATAGTTCACTGATACAAAATTCAAAATACTCTATAACCAGTAAACTATGTAGATATTTAATATAGGTGTAAGGGACATCGATGCGCAAACTTACCATGAATTAAACCTTAAATAGTTTGACGAAAAAAATCCTTTCACTTTGACGCCCATCCAAAGCCAAAATATTTATTTCAATGAGGCACTTTTTATAAGGAAATTAAATAGAAAAGAATTGATTTTATTTGCCCGTTCCAAAATGTAGTTTGGAATGAAGAAGTTTTGCCTAAAAACTCCATAATTACTTTTAAAATGTTTTACAATATTTATCATGTGTTTTGCGCGACGAAGTCTATTACACCGTGTATATTTTTTAAAGGATCGTAATGTTAGTTTTGAAAATATAAAGCCGTGTCTAGCATGAGCATAATCAAACTATAATTTTCCCACTGCTGGGACACCTCTCAGTTGGCTTGCTAGGGAATAGTAGGTGGATGTTACATATCTTCGATTTTTAGGTTCTATGATATGCCGGTTTCCTCACAATGTCACGCCAGAGTTCGAACCCGCGACCTTTATCACGTAAATCGTGGCTTACTACTAGCCCACCGGCTACAGCTTTTCTATGGATAAACCATAACCAAACAGATTTGAAAAGTCTGGTTGGTATGTCTGTATGTCATGTCAATGCCAAATTGAATGACATAGGTATTAGACAGCGTTAGAACATTTGAAAAAGTAATTATTTTCATATGTACAGTTGAGAAAGCTAATATAAATAGATAATCAAATCTATTTTATTGAGATAAGTAACAAGGGATATAGTTGAGTAAGAAACCCATAGGTGTTTTCGAATGAAATTTAATTTGATAAATGAACTGTTTGTTTTTATTAATTTAATTATGGTTGAACGTTTACGAGGTAAAAGAAGTATGTATGAATCGTAGCAGGATCTGTAGTTTCTGCCTACCCACCGTCACGGGAAGAAGGCGTGTATTAATGTAATTCAATAAAATTTTATTGGAAAACACCCATCGGATTCTATCTAAACTTCAACTATATCCGACCTACTTTTTGTGACCATACATAAATATTTAAAAGAAATATAATATCTTTACGCTGACCGGCGATGGGTCATCAAATCAGTGCGATGTTCTCCAGTTTGGGCAGATTCTTCGAGTATCCTGTAAAGCGGAAACCGATCTGTTTCTACAGACAGGAGGACTTTAGTGCAACAGGTAAATATACAAATGGAACTGTTAACACTTTAACTGTCCAAAGGATATTTACGTTCCCATCACCAAATGTCCAATAATATTATTATATTTTGAAGGTAATACGAGGTCATGTAATGAATTTTAGGTAAGCGAAATTTCGTCTACAGAGTCCGAGGTAGCCATCAGATAAAAAAAATCAGACGTCCGTGCATTACATTTAATGCATTTAAACATTAACCCCCTTATTTGTAGACTGCTTAAAGATAAGAGGTGTTTAAACGTCGAAAATGTATGGTTAAACAGACGCTAATCATTGCTTAACTTTAAGCAACGTTTATGAATAAGTAGGTAAATGTAATGCACGGACTACATACCAGTAGTGTTGTTCAAAAACATTGGAACACATTTGAGAAATCATGGTCAATTCACGCTTATGTTTCATTTTATGGCCCTTTTATTTTATCTTGGCCTTTCGAGAACTATTTCGACAGATTTATTATTTAAAATTCTACCAAATGAGACCATATCCTTACACAACGAAGGATTAAAGATACGGGCAAATGTGATATTTGTGCGAATAAATATGCAATTTCTTCAGCATTACATTGTGCTTTTAGCTCCGTTATTTATCCGTCTTTATTCTAATTCAGTATCTTACTAAATGTCTTAATTCCGTTGAGGTATTATTTACAACACGATAACTACATGGTGCATTATATATCATGCACGAACGTATCAAGTAAAGTCTTTATTGGTGCATTACATGTAATGCATGGACAGTAAAGTTGAAGTGTTAAAATATGTGTAGTCACAAGCGCAACTGAGCGTGGGGTGAGCCAAGGTTCGATTCCCAGGTATATTTAGCAGCAGGTCGAGGTTTGAATTTGTGTCTGGTTTATGGAAATATGGTTACCTTTGCCCAATGTTACATGGGTTTTTATAATATCTGGCAAAATGTGGGTGTAGATTCCAATCCGCACCCAAGACAGTACCTAATACCTATATGTAAGTATAGTAGGTACCATCGTGTACTAGTCTGCATGATATTATAAAGAAATTGTCGAAAGTACCTACTCACGTCCTTTGCCAAGGACACTGCCTTTGCTTTATTTACGCCATCTCAGTTTTCCAAAACGAATCTTTAGGTTAAACCGTAAAGGCTCCCGCAGACAGGCGCCACGCGACTGGTGGAAGACAAATTTATTAAAAAAATCGTAGAGATAGTTCTACTGAAGTTGCGAGCCGCTTGTCTGCGGGAGCCTAAATACAAATACCTAATTCTGTCAACAATAGGTGAAGCTCATAAGAAAGTAGCAGATCAGCAAAGGAATATCCAGAATGACTACGACAAACTAGTCGATTTGTTCTACACGCGGTTAGCGGAGCAACGCCAGTATAACCATGTAAGATGTTTTACGAGTAATTTTAAATTGGGGATTAGAAAACTATACTTTGTAATCTCATTGGACCCTCATGACGAGTGGACAAACTTGTCTGACTCCGCCGAGTAGGTGGTCCGCCTCGCTACCAATTTTCTGCCTGGCTACGTCAGTATGTTTGCCATGAGTAACTCTCATAGCAGGGTTTGTGGCTAATAATAACATCCGCACGGGTTGATCTATCAGGTTAAGCTACGCTTGCTGCGGTTGGTCCGTGGATGGGTGACCATCTTTACAAACCAAGAACACTCCGTGCCCCGGAAAGCAAGTTAAGCTGTTGGTCTTGGCTGTCATTTGTGGATCTTTAACAGTTGTTACGGATCGTCAGAAGCCCGAAACTGGGGGCTACTCTGTAAGTCCGTCGACGAAGATACGGGCCCGTCCGAAAATAGATCGATACTTAGCAATGAACCCTATTCCCGATTCAGTAACTTTTCCGGGAGGGCAAAAACATAGAGAGTAAGGACAACTGTCAAATCGTATCGGCATACATTCTTACTTCGCCCCCCCCCCCCCAACTAATCTTATATCCGTAGGTGATACGGAGCAGGAAAGGACCGTAACATCGGCCGCAACTACGGATATCGTGCTTAGAGAGTAGACCCCCTGACAACCACTCTTACCAAGGGGTATCGTATTACCTAATTAGTCGCTCCATGTAAAATACTGGTATTCAGCTGCTTCCAGGTAGACTGCACTGACCCCAACATAGTTGGGAAAAGGCTAGGCAAATGTTTTGTTTTTTGGGTGGGAAATCAAATAACTTCTCCCGCTCTGGGTGGAGCAGGAGGGCGTGTCAGACTTTCACTGACTAAAACTCACCCGTGTTCCTTCAGTTGCCTGTGTGCCAGGGGCCGCGGTATCTCTTTCGAACAACCCGCACCTCTGGCAGGCGTCGGCTCTTGCGGACCCCACCAGTTGGTGCTGACAACTCTTAGGCCCTCATTATTATGATGACTTAGGTATTAGTACTCCTTATGTGCTGTAGTTTCTATAATTAGCAGTAAACACTGAAAATGAGGTAGACCGTAGCGGCGTAGATAAATAAACAGACGCCTGTTTATTTATCAAGTAAAGTCTTTGCGACATTCTGTATGTCCGAGGTGTCAAAACGAAATAGAAACGTGACCATCTTATGACGCGGAATGCGAATCTACGATTGCAATCTTTGGTTTTTTTTTTCGTTACTAATTACATTGGTTTATTTTTTGTGTGGGAAATCATCAAATAACTACTCCCGCTTTGGCAAACAACCCGCACCCCTTGCAGGCATCGGCCCTTGCGGAACCCACCATTTGTTGCTGACATCTCATGAGGCGCGCGTGGAATACTACGCGCCGTCGACCCGATGGTTATGATATTTACTCTCTAAATGTATTTAGTGCCAATTTTAGAGAATAAGTTAAAATCACTTTATTCTTGAAATTTTGCAATAGTCACGAGGTAATCAATTGGAGTACCTAAACGCTTTCATGTATTCCAAGTAAAAATTGCTTGCGCAACTTCAGTAAGTTTTATTGTGTGACGCACACGCTTCTCGTGTGACTGCCCGGCCGCGTGTTCAAAAACTTTTCAAACACCCCGTACAAGTGTTGGCATGAATAAGCGTTGTAAATACGCCGCTACGTCATTGCGTACTTACACGTGTTTCATTCGAGGATTTCTGGAAAACACAGGTGTGTTTTTTTTCGTCGTTACGCCAGGCACGTGTCCTAATACATTTAAATATTTTACTTAAATCTCATTGGTTTAGACTTAACCACCTTTTTGCAACAGGGCGTAGTAGGTGCGGCCAAACAGGCCCGCAATGAATCAATCATTGCCAACATAACACCAGTACCTACTTCCTCCAAATAAGTTTTGTCATCCCCATGTGGGAGATGTCTTAGTATTCTTTTCTCTTCATCTTGCCTGCCTGCTCAGTCTTACAACATAATCAGCCTATAAAGTTCCCACTGCTGGGACACAGACCTCTCTGCGAGAGGGAGTGGGCCATAATCCACCACGCCGGCCCAGTGCGGGTTGGTGGATGTCACAGGTCTTCAAACTTTATTGGTTCTAGGACATGCCGGTTTCCTCACGATCGATGTTTTTCTTCACCGTTTTGAGAGCAGTGGTGATGTAATTAAATACATAAAGTAATGTGCTTGCCTGGGTTCGAACTGACGACCTGCAACTCGTAAGTCAGGGCCGATACCACTGGGCCATCACTGCTCCCACTACTGCTCCCCCCACTGCTTCCACCACTGCTCCCACCACTGCTTCCCCCACTGCTCAGTCTTACCGTACCAAAAAATAAATGTGTGAACATCTAGGAGATGAAGGAGAAGGATCGCCGATGGAGTATGCAGAAGGTAGTAGAGCGCTTCCCTGGGTGGAACGAGGTGACCATCGCCAACCTGCACAGCCTGTTCCTACTGTTTGACAACCAGTCCAACGGCATGCTGGGATTTGATGATTTGTTAGTATCACGTTGATTTTTTTGCATTGTAGCAGTTTAGCAACAGGTAGGTATTTACCTTAAAAAAAATTGCTCCATTGGCCTCGTGGTCGCAACCGCGACCGCTGAGCGCCGGATCCTGGGTTCGACTCCCAGGTCGGGCAAAGTATTATTTATTTTTTCAGTAACAGCCCGGAGTTTAGAAGTTGGCGGTGTGATACCCCCGGGCCGTGCCTCGGAAAGCACGTTAAACCATTGGTCCTTTCCGCCTGATCTATCTCCGGTCGTGTCGGATTGCCGTCCCATTGGACTAAGAGAGTGAGGGAAAAGTGGGTACACCTGTAGATGGCTAGTGTAATAAATGGCTAGTCTCCTTCGAGTTAGGCTGCCATGGCCGAAATTAAGGACAAGCAGTATTTACGCATGACAGTGATATCAGAAGACTTGTTTTGTAGTAAAATCAACCATGGAGGTACCTACTTATAGACAATTTGTGCAAAATACGCTACAGCAGTTTCAGAATTTTCTTATTATTCACCATAACTAAAACGCCGCTGATGTTTTATGAAGAAGATTCGACAAGCACATTTCCTATTTTGCAAACAGTCTATGCTCCGCATTTCCCCGCCCACCACAGGACACTACATTAGCTACTACCTATCCGAGTATCCAAAAACTAGAGACACAATATAATTGGCATTGTTTTAAGAACCTACCTATTTGCTGCTTCACTATAATATGTACTTAGTATTATTTTAATTTCCGTCATCCCCTTTTAGCGGGGCGGTGCTGGAGAGTCTGGGCGATGAGAGCGGCATGGAGGTTCGCAAGGAGAAATTCAATTCAGCAGACACGGACAACGACGGGTGGATCACGTATGACGAGTTTCTATCGGTAAGCTCATCAATATAAAAAAAAAACAACCGACTTCCAAAAAAACACTACAAAGTGAAAAATAACTTTAATTTCGGAAGTCGGTGTCTTTGGAGCTGTATTTGAATTTTTTGTCACCGCCTTCCGAAATTAAAGTTATTTTTCACTTTGTAGTGTTTTTTTGGAAGTCGGTTGTTTTTTTTTTAGAAAAAGTTTTTTTTTTTCACTTTTTAGTGGTTCACATGTGCTTACCCCTTCACAGTATACTGGCGTGATGTTATGTTATGAACTGGTGTAAGCAATAGACAGAGATGAAATTTCAGCAATCCCAGTCCATTTGCTATCATTTATTGAGGAGTTCCGTTGCCTATCTCCGAAGTTCTTCATCAGATCTTCACCAAATTGAAATGGAACCACTCCGAGAAAGTACTCTTCCAAAAAATACCAAAATCGCTTTGTGTGCCTATAAAATTTGAAGAGTTCTCTCTATTTCTCCAGGATCCCATCATCAGATCCTGACTTGATGATCATGGGACCACCTGGGAAGTATACCCTTTCAAACAAAAAAAACAAAATCCAAATCGGTCCAGCCATCTTCGAGTAATCGGGGAACATACATAAAAAAAAATAAAAAAAAAAAAAAAAAATAAAAAAAAAAAGGTTCCGACGAATTGATAACCTCCTCCTTTTTGAAGTCGGTTAAAAATACCTTCGTATTGCGAGCGCTGATCTAGTCGGTATAGGTACCTAATATGTATTCTAAAAGTTCGTCGAACGTAGTTATGTGCAGAGTGAACGGCGCGCAATGGTAGTCAGTAAAAGACGTCGTATTACGACATCCGTACAAAACGTGACTTTACCACACCCTCAACTTTTTAATTCATTCATGCTCGTAAGTATTGATTTTAGCAACAAGTAATTTCCTCGTTCGAACTAATTTTTCCATACATTATTGTATCAATGGAACGGTATAGTAGGCATTATGGCGGTTACGTAACGTCCCTGCAGCGTAGGCGAAACGACGAAGTTTCGATTATGTCTAGAAATAGTCTACGCCCGATACGTAATGATGGCTACGCCGCTACGATGCTACGCAACTATGACTACGCTGCTACGATAACCGCTACGACGACTTATACGAAACATCTACGACACTACGCTGCTAAGACAACGTCTTGGCCGCTACGAAGACTTCAATAAAACGTCTACGACGCTACGCAATGACGTCTACGCTGCTACGACGGCGTCTACGAAACGTCTACAATGGTACGCAACGATGACTACGCTGCTACGGCGGCGTCTACCAAAGTTCACGCGGCTAAACGTCGACGTAACGTCTCGTTTAAGTAACGTATACCCGACGTCTGCGCTGCGCATGCGATGAAATTGTGATTCCAAAATTTAGATTAACTAAAACTAGCAAGTCATTTCTAATAAACAGTATCCGCTTCTATAACAAGCTGCCAAAGTCGGTTACAGAACTTAGCGATGGAAAGTTTAAAACTCACATCAAACGTGTCCTTATCAAAAAAGCATATTATAAGATAAAAGACTACGTTGAAGACAGGGAAGTTTGGCATTAATTCCTTCTGCACATGTGGCTTCCCTGGTACCTCATTAACAGCAAAACCGTGTGAAAGTCTATTAACTGCTCCCAAATTGCAATGTTAATTTTTATTCTTTTTATTATTATTATTTTTTTTTACAATGTCTGACATATTCTCGTCATTATTTGACATTATACATCAATTTTACTACCTACTATTTATTTTCAGTGATTGTCATCGAAATCATGTCACTTGGTTCAAATAGATTCATTTTATATAGGTAGATTATTTTACATATTGTGAATGAGAGAACGTTGTAGGCCTTAGAGACTAGATTTGTAGACGTTTTTCTATTCTGTATTTTCATTCCTCTAAGTACCTGGTACTTATTGACTGGCCTGCACTGTCCTCCCATACCTATTATCACTGTAATTTGAAAACATTGTAAAAGTCAATTATTTTTAAAAGAGTAACCGTGGAGTTTCTTGCCGGCTCTTCTCCATAGGAAACGACAAATTGGAACCGTGCACCTAGCTTCTGACGTTTCATAAGTGCCCATGCAGGCTTATGTGAAATAAAATATTTTGATTTTGATTTGATTTGGCATATTATTATTCTACGCTGGAGCAATGCACATTGCTACTCCTGGTTCACTCACATCTGGCATCATGTCTAGTTGACGAGGGGGCGATTTTCAAGTCTTCGTTCATAAAGCTTTGTTCTATTTATTATTTACAAGACTCCTCCACCGTGTTTTCAGTTGGTGTACAACTTCAACCCCGGAGAGGAGGGCCGGGTCGCCGGTCTTGCAGCTCTGTGCAATGACGTCGCAGAGAACATACAGTTTGTGAGCAACCTCACCGTCGGCGAACAGCTTGAATATGGACTGTTTTAAATATACTTGCTTCTTATGTTTTTAATGACCTTTTATTTCTTAAGTGTTCATTCGTTTTCATTCATAAAGCGACACTTGTGGAAAAAGGCGCTGTTGGATTTTTGCCGCTCGGTTCAGCGCCGATAGTTGATAATCCGACAGCGCTGTTTTGTTTAGGCATTCAGTTAGGTGTCGCCTATTATTAGTGAAACGGGATATGTGTAGCAGGGAATTCCTTTCAGTGGTCGCAACGGGACAAGGGCTTAGCTATAAAGCCGGGGTTTCAATGGTAAAGCGATTGAGATGCTACACCAGTTGCGTTTAGCATTCATAAAGCTTCCTCTTGGTTCTCACCAACCGGGGCACTCCCTCTCGAGATTGGGCCGTAATCCAACACGCGGCCCAGTGCGGGATGGTAAATGTCACATGTCTTGATATTTGTGGTTCTAGGTCATGTTTCCTCACGATGTTTTCCTTCACCGTTTTGAGAGCAGTGGTGATGCAAACTAAAGCACCCGTCGGACTTCGAACCTACGGCCGTTACCACTGGGCAATCACTGCTCTGTTGCGTTCAATCAAACATAATAACATAATTAAGGCAGGGGCCGCAACACAAAAGTGTCGTGTTATTTTCGCACATCGCCGTTTCTTCGCTCGATCGCTATCTCCTTTTCAGTTTGGCGGTAGCCTAAGGGAATGCTAAACTAAATGAAAAGTGTTCGCTCGCGTCTTTACTCAAAACCCTCTCAACTTTCGCATCGTAAAGTCTACGGATTGTCAAAATTTAGAAGACAGATCAATAGTTTGTCGACCTACGATCAAGCGATGGTAGTGACGGGCGCGTTACCAAGGGCAAGGCCCTCGCTGCCACAAACGTACCCCGCGTTCCTCTGATCCCTTAGATCACACCCTTCCTTTATACCCCTCCGGTTCAACCGGTCAAGCCTGCACGGGACACCACGCCCCTTCATGACGAATACAATAGTATTTTTTATTGAAGGTTACTTAATTTATAATAATGCGTTTGGATATATTGCCAGCGGCTTCGCCCACGTGGCGGTTGGAAATTATCCCAAGGTAACGTACTACCGGAATAAAAACAATCCTAAGTGTCAATCCAGGTTATAAACTATCTGTGTGCGAAATTTCATCCAAATCCGTTCAGCCGTTTTTGCGTTATTGTGTAACAAACATCCAAACTTTCACATTTATAATACAGGACAAAATTTTAACCAGTGCGCAAACTGTAACCATGAATTCAGCATATCATTCTAGACCTCCCTAGCGTAGAAATGTTTCGTCAGTTATACAAAAAAAAATCAGCTGTTTCATAGAAAAGTGCAATACCTACGCGGTCAAAATGTATGCAACCGCAGATTTTTTTTTTTATAACCGACTATGAATTACTACGCTAGGGAGTCCATAATCATATGCTGAATTCATGGTTACAGTTTGAGCACTGGTTAAATTTTTATCCTGTATTACTAGCTTTTGGCAGCGGTTTCGCCCGCGTGTCGGTCGAAAATTATCCCACAGGAAAGGACTACTGGGATAAAATGTATCCTATCGTGGATATAATCTATTTGTGTGCCAAACTTCATGCAAAAACGTTCAGCCGTTTTTCCGTGTTAAAACAAACATCAACACATCCAAACAATTTATAATATTACTAGGATATACATTTATATTATAAAATTATAATATAGTAGGAGTAGGCTAGCAGGATGTTCAGATAATTCAGATATTGAGTTGTTAGTTAAAAATAACGGTGTGGCCGCGATAATTAGCAAGAGCGCGATAAAATTGTTGGTATTTTTGGAAAAGACAAGTAGTCTGAGTATTCCTTACATACAAGTCGTTACGACAGTCAAAAAGTCGATTATTTATTAACATTTTTAATCTTAAACATAGTAGTAAGTATAGAAGTTTTCTGTAGATATAAAACAGTTTCCTCACTCGCTGTTGTAGCATGGTGATAAGGCAGCCACGGTAAGTCCACATACGCACGAACGTATAAATATCGCCGCGACATTTTTCCCGCACTGGATCTTCGACACACTGCTTAACGCCGAGAGTTGAAAATCCAACAGTGTATTTTTCGACGCGCTGGGATGCCCTCTGTTGGATTCTCAATTCTCGGTTTTACAGCGAGAGTTGAAAATCTAGTGCGTGGAAAAATCCCGCCACGATTTTATTACGTCCGTCCGTGGGAACTTGGGCTGTGATATGCAAACACCCCGCTGCCGGTCAGATAAAACGGTTGTCAATAGCGGAGCTGATCATCATCACTAAGCGAGTCCACATCGCTCAGTTCGTTAAGGCTGGGGTCACACGCGAGGCACCGCGCGCCCGCCTCCTTCCAGCATTCCGCACAGTACACAAATGGACACTTCGGCTCGCAGCAGCAGTGCCAACGATTTGATGGGTACTGCCCTGAAAATTTATTTATTTATTTACTTATATTTACAGTTTGCACCACACATGTATAAGTTATCGGTCAATACTAGTTAGAACACATACAATCTAGAATTAGACTATAATTATTACATAAAACTAGACAGAATTTTATGAAATTAAGAGATTAATCAAAATTAGATAACATTAAACAAAATAGCTAATATTAGAATGTATTCCAATTTTATCCAAATTCTATCTAATTTTACCAAATTTTTCTAATCAATACAATTTAATTTCATTATCATCTGCACAGCGTTTTCCCAACTATGTTGCGGCCGGCTTCCAGTCTAGGTATACAGCTGAATACCAGTATTTTACATGGAGCGACTGCCTATCTGACCTCCACAACCCAGTTTACTGAGTAATACGATACCCCTTGGTAAGACTGGTTGTCAGACTTTCGGGCTTCTGACGACCCGCAAGGACTGTCAAAGATCCACAAATGACAGTTTGCAATACAATTTAATTTAATAACTCCAGAAATGAATTAAATTGTATCTTGTTAAAATGTTAGTAGCATTATTACGATTGCATTTCAAGAGGTCTCAATTACAGTTTTGGGGTAGGGCGGTAGCCGTCTTGTAAGACTACCTTTATTTAATACCTACATCCAATCACCAATAGCTACAACTGAGTTATTTTTGGTATAAAATTCTCTTATGTAGAGTACCTACTGTTAGTGGCTATATTATATAGGTACCCTTGGTCCTGTGAGCGTGGAGGGCAGGGATAATGTCGAACTAAGATAGTGAAACAGAATCGGGATGTACGGTGACTCTTTATGTAAGACCACATTTATTATCCATTCATTTCTTCTCGTGGGAGTCATAAGAGGTGACTAAAGAGACTTACTAGAGAATGGGCAGCAGCGGTCTCTATGCAGTTAACCACCATACTGCGGTCGCTAACCTGCCTGCCAAGTGTGGCGATTATGGCAAATTTCCCTTTGGGGGATGCCTATGTCTAGCAATGGACGTTTTTCGGCTGAAATTGCCCTTAATTCAGAATCGACCCTAGCGGCAGTCAGTGTTTATTCCAAAGGCTTTGATATAAGCTACAATCTACCTAATTACAAACTACTTTCCCACCCTCATCGTTCCTAGGTGCCGTCTCGCCACAAATGAGGCAGGTCATCCTTGCAGCGGGCAGGACATTTAGCCAGCCCAGCAGATAGGGAAACTTCATCCTCAAACTAAGGAGGTTTTCGCCAGAGAGGTAGTGAGCGCGCACGGCTTGGACCGCTTTCCTGTATGTAGATCGAAACAATAAGAGTAGGTAATCTTGATGATGAGACAGAATAAAATGCTTTTTAGAATATTACTCCAATATGGATGAAAACCTCATGGATTTCAATCTACAAAGTACCCTCTCCTACTACATTTGTTAATTTTTCTTCCCACTGACGTGCGAACAACGTGTAGTTATACCAACTCAACGTATTTCTTTATTGACTTACTAACACTTTAAATGGCAAGTGCTAGGCAGGTACCTGCGCAATGTTTTATCCATTTTCATCCGTTTCTTGAGAATATCGTTGTAGAGATGCAATACGCGCTGTTTCTCCCGACGGGGATAAAAGTAACTGCAGATTTGTCTGGAATGAGTAATAGTTGCACCAATAACACGTCAACAGGTTTTTTGTTATAATTATGGCAATATACTGAACTGTAAGAGGCTTAGACAACTATGGCGAAATCTGCACAAAAGTGGCTCAAAAAGTTTTTTGTAGAAAAGGGGTTTATTTTATCATTGTCAAAAAATCAAAATCAAAATATTTTATTTCACATAAGCCTGCATGGGCACTTATGAAACGTCAGAAGCTAGGTGCACGGTTCCAATTTGTCGTTTCCTATGGAGAAGAGCCGGCAAGAAACTCCACGGTTACTCTTTTTAAAAATAATTGGCTTTTACAATGTTTTCAAATTACAGTGATAATAGGTATGGGAGGACAGTGCAGGCCAGTCAATAATTGTACTTTGATAGTACGCCAATATTGGCGAAACATAGCGAACTACCTTATTTTACAAATAAATTATTTTTAAAAAGTATTATGTCATTTCTTTTGTTGTGTCTTACCTTCTGAGCCTCATCGTATACGGGTTCACATACAGCAGCAACAGTATCCACACGTATCCCCCGTAGATTTTGACAAAATAAATAGGAGGCATGGCGCGCGGCTGCGGCACACATAGTTTGTTGGTGACCTCGCGCTGTACTCCCTGGGTTGACGAGAGGTTGGAGATCAGCTTACGGAGAAGGGTGGCTAGCAGGCCTGTGCCTTCCACCTGAGTGCGAATTCATGAAATAAAATCTTGGACTGATAGACGTGGAACATTTGAGGGAAAACGTGGTTTTGAGGGATCCTGACATTCTTGATCTATATCACACACACATCTGGGTAAGTTTAATGTTTGGTATCACTAATAGATAGTAGATAGATACTACTTTGGAGTAGCCTCTGTCTAGCAGTGGACAAGAAAGGATACCTACTCCAGCTATGATGATTCATATAATTTCATTTAATTAAATATTTGAAGGATAAACGGGTACTACCGCTAGGAAACTGTGGGTGGCGTGGACTCTAAGATGCTACTGCTCAACTTTTCGAGAATACAAAACTCAGCAGTTTATTACCTCAATTTTCAAATCCTGCGTCCCTTGCTGCACGACCTCAACCTGGGCATGCTGGCGTACCACGTCCAGTGCTTCGAAAAAAAGGCGGTCCAGCATGACGAAGGTGGTGGCCGTCACCACCTCTAGCATCACCTTCAAGATCTGCGTCACAAGCTTGCTGTGCGGCGATGTCGAGTACCACATTGAATGTATGTCTATGTATTTGTATCGCTCCATCTAAAAAATAAAATCTTTAGCAGCTATTTTGAGGTGGACACTATATGCTTTGGTGTTCTTTTTTATTTTGTGGTTTAACCAGATCAATAGGTACCTCTACTAAACCTAGTTCCGTGTGGTGCCGGGCGTAAAAAGAATAGCACCATCCCATTTCTTCCCGTGGGTGTAGAAGAAGTCAACTAAGGGACTTGCTGGAGAATGGGCTTCAGCGTTCTCTATGCATTTTCCCACCATACTGCGATTGCCAACCCGCCTGCCAAGCGTGGCAATTATGGCAGAACCTCCCCAAAAAAGAAAAACGGCCCCTAGTACCCGGTTGCCCACCTACCCTTGGCTACGATAGCGGTCAAGGCTTTTTGGGGGAGGCCTATGTCCAGCAGTGGACGTCTTTCGGCTGAAATGATGATGATGACTAAACCTAATATCCTATATCAAAAAAGGTTTTAAATATCAAACATATCTATCGCGAAAGGGTTTTTGTTTAGTAAGACATCATCATCATAATTTCAGCCGAAAGACGTCCACTGCTGGACTTGGCCTCCCCAAACTCCGCTACTTTGACCGGTTCTGTGCTTCCCGTATCCAGCGGACTCCTGCGGCCCTCACAAGGTCATCGGTCCACCTTGTGGGAGGCATTCCAACAAGACAAGACAGTCAGACATGGTTAAGCAGTTATTATGATTCGGCACCATTATATTTGACAGCATCAATATTTACAAACGCGTAAAATCTTTAAAGTTGTTAAAATATTCCTCCAGTTCCTGGTATTCAGGTGCATCCAGTTAGACGGCAAGCCGACCTCAATGTAGTTGAGAAAAGCTGGGGAGATGTTCCTGTAAAATGCGTTTTAACGGTATTACGTTATTACCTACACATTACCTTCTTCAGTGGCAAAAGCGTAACCTCATCCTTCTTCTTTCTCCCTTCGTCCAACTTCTTAAAGTATCCCGTAATGTACACATTATCGAAGTTAATGCTGGTCAGGTACATTTCGTGGTACGTCACGGCAGCCATGACGATGCGTAGGAACAGGAGCGCCATGCAGACGTTGAGAGCGACGAAGACCACACCCATGATGACGTGCTTCTCTTCGAAGGAATGGAGGACGCGCTCGCCTGTTTCTTTTGCATCCTGAGACCGTATTATGAAGTATTAATACCAACTTAATTCCGTTGTTAAAACGGGATGGTGCTCCTTCTCTCTCTCTCTCTCTCTCTCGCAGCAAATCTAAGTGCCTCAACAAAAAAAATCCCTAATTACTACGAAGTAGGTACCTATTTATACCATGGATAAAAAAAAAACACAGTGAATAGACACCGTTTTGAGGATTTAAGGAGCCCAACAAGGAACCCTTATAGTTTCGTCATGTCCGTCCGTGTGTCCGCAGCTTAGCTCAGAGACTCTGTTCCTAGGTACTAGAAATCTAACTTTTGTTAAAGTTATGTCTCCCAAGCAAAATGGTTGATGTGAAAAAATTCACGGAAAAAAGAAACTATCACAGCTAAGTTGGCTTTACAAGTTAATGAGTAATAGTCGACCAACTTACATTTGCAGTTGGAATATGTGTTAGTAAATGTTTTTCAAATACAGTGTTAAGTTTGTTCTTGGGATAAATTTATCAAAAAATAGGGTATTTTACTCTATATGGGAAACAAATCTAAAAATATATTATTGAGATAGCTTAGCAAAAAGCAGTCGGAAAATTTTAGCTTTATTTCATGAAATAACATATTAATAAATATTAAAATTAATTTCAAAGATTTCAGTTTTTCTTATCTGTTTTTGAACACCATGAAATAGTAGCCGCCATGTTATTACGTCATACCGCTGTTTAAACTAATCAACTGAACAACTTTGTACTCTTATTATTTTCGTTACCAAAGTAATTTTTATTGAAATAAAATCTTACATTCAGGAACAGCAAACCAACGATAAGTAGAATAATAACTCAGTTTTTAAATTATAAACAATCATCATACAAAATATCAGCGCATTTGTTTACACAGCAAACTAACGTCATACCCAGCAATGTGGCGTCCACTGCGTCCAGCGTTTTCGTCAAATTACGCACCAAATATGAAAATGTAAAATTTCAATGCATTTTTATGGCACTAATCGATTCAATAAAAAATGTGTTTTTTTTTAGTGGTTTATTAGCGTTATATAATCTAATTAAGACAGTTTTAAAAAATGGGTGTAATAGCCTATTACGGAACCCTTTATTGTGCGTGGTCCAATTGGCCTGGCCCAACACGCACTTTAGCCCAATATACGGGATTCCGCTGAATGCTAGAAGTATTCAGGACCAGCAGTGAACGTTTTTGGCTGAAATGATGATAAGAACGAAGATTCGACATTTAATTACCTGGACATCATACAAGTTGCGCTCAAATGTAACTTTATATTTCAGGTTGACACGGTCTAATCCGCCACCTAGTTCTCGTGTAGCATTCTTTAGACCGATGTATCCTTCGCCGAAACCACGGTCCATCTACAAATGTTAAATTAGAATAGGTACCATACGTGAGATTGTCAGCAACACCATTATTTTGCACCTGTAGGTACAGTATTCGTTAGTGTAGATACCTATAAATATGTTCGATTAATCATGGTCATGATTGGCTACCGTTTATCTGAAAACATAAATGGTAAATGCCTAGCCAGAGGGGTGCAGTTTACCTACTAGAACGCTAGTGGTGGAATCATAATCAGCCTAATAACGTTCCCACTGCTTAGACATGGGCCTCCTCTCTGTGAGAGGGAGTGTGCCGTAATCCACCACCCTGGCCCAGCGCGGGTTGATAGATGTCACACATCTTCGAATTTTTGGTTCTAGGAAATGCCGGTTTCCTCACGATGTTTTCCTTCACCGTTTTGAGAGCAGTGGTGATGAAATAACGCTGACTTTTTCAAAAGTGCATTGTGCTTATTGTACCTTATATAGGTATTGTATTCTTTTTTATCGTGCTTGTTAGTGATCATAAGATTTCTACTACTTTTTTCTGTTTTTATCCGTGGGAACTTGTAATTGGCTTAATGTTACATATTCAATTGTTATCTTTATATTATAGCTGTTGGTTCTCCTATGAATAAATAAATAAATAATTTACACAAAGTAAAGGGCCTATCCGGGTTCGAACTTACGACCTACATCTCGTAAGTCGCGTCAGTTACCACTGCGCCACCACTGCTCTTACTTTACTAGCATATATAGAACGTCCCAATTGTTGAGGCAGTAGCCCATTAGACACAACACTAGTCTGGCCGGTTGGTCATCCCGTTACTATGGAGGACGAGTGAATTTTTTGCACCTAGTTCCTCATACCTCTAACGCTTACCTGTTTCCTACTATCACAAGTTTCATTCTTCTCGAAGGCCTGCATAAAGTTGCAGATACGGGTGAGCTTCAGAGGCGAGCATAGCATCCTAGCCGTGGCCAGAGGCATACTGTGATAACAGTAATCGTACGCTGTGGTGATGGCTTCAATGCACACGGTCGCAGCCTGCGTCAGCTCGTATTGACACCTGTACTCCAACTTCTTTTCATATATCTTTAGGTAATGGTCTGCTTTGTTTTCAGATGATGTGTGTCTAAATAAATTAGAAGAGATGGTAAGTAGGTTTTGGTTATCAGTTAGCTTATCAAAATCAAAAGTCATTTATTCAACCTAGGTTGAGTCAGCACTTTTTGAACATCAACATTACATACGACAGTCCCTACATCGCTCTCTCTTAACCACTTCCTAGCCTTAGCTGGGAAGAAGAAGTGGCGCAATAACCCCCCCCCCCCAATACTTAGCCAAATCAACTTTTAATTCTATCTTTGAACGCGAGATTGACGTGACTTCTCCAATGAGTCTAAGACTATAGAAAAATTGTTCTAAGTGAATTTCGCCAGTAAATTCCTAATGGTAACAAATGTATTTTTACTGTGTGCATATACATATGTTGGGAGTTTTGTTTGGGTCTGTTAATATACCACGGTTATAATTGCTTTGAAAAAATATTGAACTAGGTAACAAAGACATGATAAAATCAAATCGAAATTCATTTGTTCAAACTAGGCCGAGAATCGGCACTTTTTAAATGTCAGAATTACATTCAGGAGACAGTCCCTCAAAACGCCCACCCTTCACCACTCCTCAGCAGCACAGCTGTCTGTTCAGTTAAAAGAACTTGATCCTATACAATAGTACGCAAAGTAATACTTACTGATACCAGGCTTCAATATCTCTAGAACGCGAGCCCAGGTCCAGCATGACATCCAAGTTGTCACTCTGTTGTCGTTTCATGTCTACCTCTTCTGTGTCCTCTATCTCTTGTTTTATGGGAGCTACTATATCATGGATTGATCTAGAAGCAAATCATCACGGAATATCTATTATCACCAGTAACACGCTAAAACTTAATCTGTCATAATAGGTAGTTATTACAAAACGCGTTCTACATTTAGTTCTAGCCTAAAACTCTGAGCCAATTTTTGCATATTAAACTTTATATTGATTGGGGTAAAGTTCTTATTACAAAAATGTCAACTTAGCATCTGTTTTGTATTTCGATTTCTGTAAGGTTCTTAGATCAAATATAGGCTCGATGGTTTAAAAATCCATACCTAAAGAAAAATCTTGGGTGTGGGTTGTTCGAAAGAGATACCGCGGGCCCTGGCACAAAGGCAACTGAGGGAACACGAGTGGGTTCTAGTCAGTAAAAAGTCTGACACGCCTTCCTGCTCCACCCAGAGCGAGATAAGTTATTCTAAGATTTCCCACACAAAAAAAAGAAAAAAAACTTGTTTTGTAGTAAGACCGAATATGTCTTATCAATTTTGGCATTTTGGAAGCAAAATGTTTTCTTTGATAAGTAAAAATCGCCATAAACATTCGTTACAAAAAAAGGTTTTAAATAAAATTACTTTAGTTAGATATTATACGTTTGTACGACTAATAAACAAAAAAAAAAAAATTGTAGGCGCAGTCCTAGTCCACGCCGTTTGTTTTCGTGAAAACTTTTGGTCACAAGTTCACAACTGTAATCAGGTGGCCAATTCTCGTAATTCAAATTCAAATTCATTTATTTCAATCCATAGATCATATTTGATTTACATAATATAAAATTTAACATTATAAATAACCATAATAAATATACATAAAATAACTCAATAAAACCAAAATTAAAATTAATAAAATTAAACTAAAATACACAAAATTAAATACAAGATTAATAATACGCCTGCCTCTGAGTCATTTGTTTGTTTGTCATCACATTAATCATATAACAATGATTAATGTACTGACAATCAAACCTGTTCGCAAATACACTCAGGATGGTGTTGGAGGTGGTCCGGAGCCTGCGCCCCAGAGATGCACACCGTTTTCGCATCGTCGTATAAAAACAGTCGACACGGGCGTCGGCGAATATCCCTGACGCGCTGCAGTGCCGGGGCAGCCCCAACAACACCCTGAACGCATTAATAACGTAATTAAAAACGTTCAAAATCTGATCGCAGTGTCATCTAGGCGACAAGAAAATGTCAAAAACTTGTCAAAAATTTATGGAAACTCGAAAATTTTTTGACTGATTGAGACTGAGTTCAATTGTGAACGTTCTTAAAAGTACGAGAATTGCCTCTCTGACCTAACCTAGTGAGAGAAGGTCCTATAATAATCCATGATCAGTTTTACCACGCACAATCCAGTCAATCTTGGTCTATGCCAACTATAAATGAAAGTTCACATTGAAATTAAACTAATCAGACTTAACGATGCTATTCTCTAACTCAGCCCAGTGTAGTGAGCAAGTTCTGTGACGTGCGAGCGAAGCAAGCCCACCGATGACTCGACTGAGCGGAGCACTTATTCGTGCAATGAGCGAGTGAAGCGAGCCCCCCATAAGACAAGCGAGTGCAACACACAAGCATATTCTAAAATCGAGCGAACGAAGCGAGCCCACCCACTCCACGAGTCAGCTTGCAAACCAGACAAGCGAGCGAGAGGAGAAAAACTTGTCTCGAGACTAGCCTGCAGGGTAAGCCTACCTTCGCCATGAGTGAGCGAAGCGCAGTAGGTGGCGACGTTAACTATTTTCTAAAGTGTGCACGCTACGTCGCTAAACTAGGTTTTGTTCCCTATTTTTTAATAGCCATATTAGTATGTACTTTAAAAAAAATCTACTCTCGGCGGTCGATATACTACTTTATCTCTCTCTTTGCCTAACCCTTATCCCATTTCAATTGGGGTCGGCTCTCCTCGTCATTCTTCGCCAGACGTTTCGGTTCTGGGTCGTCGAGTCGTTCACTTTGGGCTTGCTTCAGGTCGTTGTTGACAACAGACATCCAAGTGAGAAGGGGTCTACCTCGCTTTTTTGGACCTGGATTCATGTGGAGGACTTGCTTAGTCAAGTGTTCTTTGGGCCTTCTCATTACATCGCCATACCACCAAGTAAACACTACTTTATAGCTAACATTAAAAAAATAAGCCACGAGTCCGATATAGTGTAACTAGGTACTCATCACTGGGCCGTAGCTGTCAACAACAGCTCTATTGACGGGAGCATCACACGCACGGGTGGTCATATGGGTGCTGTGACGTAGGCAATCGAAGGCTATCCTGTAACCTAGGTAGGTAGACGACTATTTACTAAATATTTACGATGAAATGGAAAATTGGTATCGCTGCTTGTCAGTAGGTAACTGGAATAGTCGGATGCCGAAAATTAAGTAAGTAAGCTACCTACCCTATATTTACACATAATTTAGGTAGTCGGAGATCAAATCGGCCTGGATTGCTAATGAAAAGCTATTTTAGATTAAAGGTAAGTACGAGAGGGGAGACATCGAAGCGCAAACTGTGACCACGACCAATTCAGCACATGCTTCTGAACCTCTCTGCGTTTTTAGTCAGTAATTAAAAGATACATTTTGAACGCGGAGGTATTGCACTTTTCTATGATACAGCACATTTTTTTTTTATAACCGCTGAAAAATTACTACACGAGGGGGTCATCAATCATGTGCTAAATTCTGGTATGAGCGTCAATGTATGCCACTCTGTATATTTTTAAATGAAGTAATTCCATGAAACACATTTGTGATGCTTTATTTTATCGGATGTCAAAAACGACCTGACGCTTTTTCGTATCCGCCGCCGCCTCATGAGATGTCAGCACCAACTGGTGGGGTCAGTAAGGCCCGATGCCTGCCAGGGGTGCGAGTTGTTCGAAAGAGATACCGCGGCCCCTCACCCCTGGCACACAGGCAACTGAGGGAACACGGGTGGGTTTTAGTCAGTAAAAGTCTGACACGCCCTCCTGCTCCACCCAGAGCGGGAGAAGTTATTTGATGATATCCCACGCAAAAAAAAGGTTTTTCGTATTTACCCTGTAATTATCCAGATCGCTGATAGAATTTGTCTAGAAACGTATGGACTATGGAGTCCAATACGTTCCTAGACCTATGTCTACTGCCGTCCATAAGCTTTAATGCCCTTAACTCGCATATGGTCGATTTTTGTTTTTTGATGCCACTATAATCAGAAAAAAAATCTCTATCTTTCTGTCTAAGCAGTATTTTTCTACTATTGATTGATGCCGAGATAAAAAAAAAACTTGCCTTGTTTGATATGTTTACTACGCTAAAACGCATTAAGCAAGATTACTCAACTAAAAAGTAACATGAATAAGTTGGTTAACGGCATTTTAGCTTGTGGACGGCAGTATAATAATATACCTACCTATAGATCTATAACATGCTGGAGTATGGATCTAGGTAATGGTGATGTCAAACCTCAAAGTATCCTTCATCTGCTCCATTTCACTTTTCAGACTGAGTGCAGTCCTCCTGAAGGGCTCCAACATCACGTCGTATCTCGCTTTGGACAGATTGAATGACAGTTGGGTACTGCAGGCAAACACTCGCACCACTTCTCTTGCGTTTAATCCCATGTTTGTGATCGGACCTAAATGTAAATAATAATAATAATAAAAGAAAAACAAATAAAAGATAAGATACTGAAACAAATAAAAAGAGAAAGATAAACAAATCAAGTATCTTGACTTGGCTCACGAGGTTGTCGATATGTGGGATGTGGACTCAGCGATCATTGTACCTATAGTCGTTACAGCAAATGGCTTGATAGCCAAGAGCCTCGAGCAACATCTGAGGAGGCTCTCGTTGGGCAGCTGGGTCAAGGGCTTGATCCAGAAAGCGGTACTCCTGGACACGGCTCGCATTGTCAGGAGGTTCCTCTCTCTGGAGCCCTGACCGCCGGTAGCTTGGACCTTGTTCCCGATACCGGTGGGCTACTATTTTTTATATTTTTAAATGTTTTTATATTAATATTTAAAAATGTAATATAAATGTGTTTTAAATGGAATAAAGGTTATAATAATAATACCAGCCTGTTATTGTCCAATGCAGGGCAAGAGTTCACCATCATTTATCATTTACCATCAATCACCACGCTTGCTCAAGACGGGTACCTATGCATTGTTAGAAATCGGATGTGAACTCATAACCTCTTGCTCGTGAGTCCGTAAATCAACTGTAGGGTTACTACTAAATTATGCCACTGGGACGTACTTACGTGATAAAAAGTATCTTCAGTTGGATGTCCAGACCTGTGTGCCAGATTTAATCGAAATCCGTTCCGCCATTGAAGGTAACGGACAGACAGTAGAGTTGCTTTCGCAATTATAATATCGTTATGGACAGGCCCGGACTTAGGACCCAGAGCCCATAGGCACTTGTCATTCGCGATAATTCATCCCTGTCGCACAGCGGCCGGCTGGCCCGCACGTGCGTTAACTACCTACGACGCACACCTGCGGATCAAATTCTTGGAACCAAAACTCGTAAGCGCCTCGATCATACTATTATTATTATCTTGTTGTCAAAATGGTTAACAGCTGTGCCGATTGCACTAAACCTATTAGATCAACACAACAAATAAAATGCACGAAATGTGCTTACTATTATCACGCTATATGCGCAAACATAACGGAAACACGCAAATTGACCGAAGAACAGCGGCAGCGTTGGAAATGCCCTCATTGCCAAAGCAGTGAAACCAGCACTGGTCACTTGAGTACCACCCCTGACAATACCTATGTTTCATCCCAATGCATTTCAGAGAAATCTCTTGAAGTGCAGAATAACCCCGTCTTTCAACCTGTAACCGTGGACTCTAATGCTCTGAATGACCTAGCCCTAGAAATGAAGCTTATCCGCGAAAGTGTCATAGAAATGAAGTCTGAAATGAGGTCACTGACCGATCATATCACGCAATGCAATAGCCGCCTTGACGAATACGGGCACAAAATTTCCCGCGCGGAAGAAAAAATAAATAATCTTGAAAAATGTGCCTCTCAAAACTTAATACTACAAAATACTGTAGCGCACCTTAAAGAACAACTCAACTCTCAGGCCCAGCAGTGCCTAAGAAATGACATAGAAATTATAGGAATAAACGAAACTCCAACAGAAAGCTTGACCCACATAGTTCGCGTCATCGCTCATAAAATAGGTGTTGATCTTGATGAAAAGGACTTGGATTACGTGACGCGTGCTGGACCGCGCCGCCAAAAGCACACTAATGGTACAAGTACAACCGATATAACATCCGAGTCTGAAAACATGCTACCCCGACCACTCGTCATCCGATTTCTGAGACGGAACAAACGAAATGAATTTTTAAGTTCCGCTAAAAACAGACGTAACCTTAACTGCACCGACATTGATATCAAAGGTACCAAGGGAAACATATTTTTTAATGAGCGGTTAACACCAGAAAACCGTCGTTTATTTCGTGAGTCTCGGCAACTCAGCAAAAATGCAGGATTCAAATACTGCTGGATTAAAAATGGTTCTATTTACATACGTAAACGGGAGGGAACACCACCCATCAACATCACTAGCCTGGACGAACTTCATCGTCACGTTCCCGGTGCACAAGATTGTACCTCTCTACAAACAAACTCATTTGATAATGGCAACTAGTACGTATAGAAAACTTTGTTTACTATTTTGCTCTTTTTTACTTTTAATTGTTAACTATCTCATTTCCTATAGAAGTAATTTTTGTTATTTTATACATTTAACTGTTAAATATCTCGCGTCCTATGGAATAACTTTTTGTTCATGTTTACTTTTAACTGCTAATAACTGTCATGTGTCTTATAAAAATACCTATTCATATAGTTTTCTTGTAATTATTAACTATTTCGTGTCTTACAGAATATTTTTCTGTCCTTGTTTAATTCTACTTGGTAACAACTATTTTGCGTGTTATAAATATACCTATTCTTCTTATTTACCCTTAATCTTGAGATATTTTGTGTCATATTGTAATATTTTTTGTTTATTTTTAATTTTAATTTTTAACTATTTTGCGTCTTATAGAAACTTAATTTTTAAAATGTTTCATGTTCATATTATGTCATCTACACATACATACACACACACTCTAAACACACTAACCGCGTACCTACACATATTCAGACATTTCCTATCGTACAAACGACGTTTCCTTCAGTGTCAGAAAATCCTAAATCTTCCAAAATGTATTTTGGTTAATAATGGAAAATGCCTCACACTAACTTGTTGGTCACTGACAGACCCTTTAAAAAAACTTTCTTTCTCTAAATTAAAATACTATATTAATGACATTACTTAATATAGTACAAGACTTAGACGAAAATCTACAAGTAAACTGTCATACCGTTGAAACTATTGAACATTGCCAAACATTAATGGAAAATACTGAGTCAAATTTTAAAATTCTGTCACTCAATAGCAGAAGCTTCCAACACAATTTTGAAAACTTTGCGGTAATGCTACAACGAACTACTGTCTGCTTTGATGTTATAATTTTAACGGAATGCTGGCTGACTGACAGTAGTATTATAGATCCTCTGCCAGGATATAGTTCATATCGAACAACGGTTCAGCAAAATAAAAACGGAGGTGTAATTTGCTTTGTTAAAACTGATTACAAAACTGTGGCAATCGAACCGTTAATACTAGACGCGGATCGACTTCTCATAACCATCGATGATAAAGTTGCAATACTAGGCATTTATAGATCCCCGTCGTTTACCAATATTGAACCATTCTTAAACTCATTAGACGCCTTACTAAGCTCACTGGTAAATAAACAATCATTGATTGTCACTGGTGACATTAATATTGATATTTGCAACTCTACCAATAGTCAGTCATCAGAGTACCTTACTTTTATGTCTTGCCATGGGCTACTTCCTGCCATAACTAGCCCAACTAGGGACAAAGCGTGCCTAGACCACATATTTATAAAAACTCAGAACACATGCTTTGGGGTCGTATGCAAGTCTTCAATCACTGATCATGATATAGTTGTTGCTAATGTTTCCTTACACAAACCTTCAACCAGTACTGCGAAGAGATGGATAAGCAAAACAGACACTGAAGCTGTTATTGCTGACCTAAACTGTGTTGACTGGTCCGTCATCACAAATGACACAAATGTAAACACCGCAACTACTGAATTTACAAACATTGTTACATCTACCGTGGATAAACACACGCAAAATGTAAAAATTGGTAGGAAATTGGCATGCATCAAACCTTGGATCACCCCGGGATTAATAAGATGCATGATTCATCGCGATAAATTGCATAATGATTGTAGATCTAACCCTGATGATCCCATTCGAAATAAAATATACACTCGATACAGAAACTTTTTCTCCAAACTTCTTTCAAGAATCCGATCTAAATACAACAACCAACAGATACTTGATAGCAAAAACAATCCAAAACATCTCTGGAAAGCAATAAAATCAATAGGTCACATATCTCCTAAAAACAACGAAACCTCCCAACTACTGAGCCCAAATAGAGAAAAAGAAACACTCAACTCTTTTAACTCACACTTCACCTCAGTAGGAAAACGTCTGGCAGATAAAATACTTGAAAAACTTAACCTATCTCATGAATCTTTAATAAATACATACATCTCAGACACTTCAAACCCACAGTCTCTTCTCCTTGAACCGACAGATACTTACGAAATTATCAAAATTATATCCGAACTTAAAGTCGACAGTGCTCCAGGACCTGACAAAATTTCGGTTTATCTTATCAAAAGAGCTCTAAAATCTCTAATAACACCAATGGCACATATCTTCAACTTGAGCCTTGAGACCGGTACCTTCCCAGAGTGTTGGAAAATAGCTGCGGTTTCCCCCATCCACAAAAGCGGTCCCAAACATGCACCAGACAACTACCGGCCTATAGCATTACTAAGCTCTGTCTCTAAAATATTAGAGAGGATAGTTAACTCCCGTCTTATTTCTTTCATTGAGAAAAATCAGCTCATCTCTAATAACCAATTTGGTTTCCGAAGGAATAGGTCAACCGAAGACGCTGCCACTCTTCTTGTCGACTGTATCTCTTCTCATATAGAGAAAAATGAAAAATGCCTTGCCATCTTCCTTGATCTTGCAAAGGCATTCGACACGGTTTCAACTGGCCTTCTCCTCAAGAAACTAGAATGGACAGGAATACGAGGCATTTGCCTTGAATGGTTCAAAAGCTACCTGACAAACCGAAAGCAGTACACAAAAGTAAGCTCCCTTTCTAGTGATCAACTTCCCATTGACTTTGGAGTTCCACAGGGCAGTGTACTTGGTCCCACGCTTTTCATTGTCTATATTAACGATATACTTAAACTCTCTGTGAATAATGCTGAAATAATAACTTATGCAGATGACACAGCTGTGATATTTCACGCAAAATCGTGGGAACATGTACATTGTCTAGCAGAAGAGGGATTGTCTCTAATCGCGCATAACCTGGACAGAAACCTTCTCACGCTAAATGGCAGCAAAACAAAATATATTGTTTTCTCCAAGACCGCCGCTTCTATCCCACCAGTACACCTAAAACTCCAACTACATCACTGTTCTTCTAATATTTCTACTCTCCCTTGCGACTGTCCTCCTCTTGAACGTACTTCCTCTCTTAGATACCTCGGAATTCTTATCGACAACCACCTAACCTTTAAGCACCATATATCCAAAATTTCTGGCAGAATTAGAAAACTTATTCACACCATGCGTAGACTACGAGACTGTCTACCCACAGACACGCTAAAACAAGTTTACTTAGCGCTTTGCCAATCAATCATTCAGTATTGCATCAACGTATGGGGTAGTGCTGGAAAGACCTACTTGATTGAAGCTGAAAGAGCTCAGAGAGCGCTTCTTAAAGTAACTTTTAAGAAGCCCTACCGGTTTCCCACTGATTTACTCTATCGCGAAACAAGAGTTCTCAGAGTCCGCCAGCTTTTCATTCTTTCTGCCTGTATTAAAACGCACAAAAATATTAAAAGTAGATTCGACTATACTTCAATAATCAGCAAAAGAAACTATAGAATCCCAACACCTGACGTCACCTCTTTGCTAGCTAGACGCTCCCCGGCCTACTCTCTCATTAATACGTACAATAAAGTCTGACTCAAACTAAGTCAAACTCTGCGAAATTAAAAACACTAACTCATTCGAATGCAAAAAAATTGTTAAGAAAATGCTGCATATTACTGGTTATGATGACTCGGAACAATTAATATAACGACCCTGACCTGACACTGAATCAAACGAAGTATATTGTATGGGGAACAAAATACACACTTACACACGACACATTTTACGCCACATACACACACCACACATACACACCCCACACACACGCCAGACACTACACAAACGTTACACATACATACACTCATAAAATACCATACTTGAAAGCACCTCTCTAGTCTCCACTGTTGTACTCGTATCCTGAACCCCAAGATACAGACTAACTGTCTAGTTTGGGGTTCACTGGCAAATAATATTTGTAACTAGCTGTAGGTAATATTTAAGCTACTCATATGTCGTCTCAACTTGTTGTTAATCTATCTATGCTTACTGTATTACCTGGAAATAAATATTTTCTATTTTCATTTTACCTCCCATCCCGAAGTCATTTTGGAAATTTAGCTAATAAAATCCACTAGTACCTACAGAAAATATATCTTATAACCGACTTTAATTTTGGATAGGTCAGATTTCTTTTTCTTTCCTATGAGTGCTATAGGATACGATAAGAGCTCGCAGAGCGCAGGACTTGTAGTATTTTGGTATTCATCCCTGTCCGCTTCCATCAGGTAGGCATGCTGCCTGGTCAGGGTAGGTTTGGGTCCCCTAGGCTGGCTGGGCTCCTAGGCACATGTCTTGCGTGCCTAGGCGTAAAACCGGGGCTGAATATGGATGTAATAGTTACTCACCGGCCACAACATAAGTCAAGATAACTGCCTTGACTACTCCCCGCCCAGACTTGCCACAATACATCGGGAATATCAGCAGGCATATACATCTTACTTGTATTGATATAGCGTTTCCTATACCTGTAATTATAATAATGTAGGACGATAGTTTAGGTACAACACCTATAGCTTTGAGGTGCTAATAAGCATTTGGCAGTATATTGATGTCTAATTTATTTTATCGTAATAGATGATCAATAGGTTCAACATGTCCTGGAAAAACGCACACTACCAAACTCGCCAGTTATGTTGAAGTCTCATGAAATAGGGGCAAAACTATTGCCATCAACCGGGCACAAATCGAGACCCCAGGCTGCTACTGCGCAATTTCAGATAGAATAAAATAAACCCATAACACTCCCCAACCCGGGAATCAAGGGCAGGAGCACTCGGTATCGTCCGAGACAATGGCGAAGTCGGATGTGTGTGCGTGCGTGTGTTTTATGCTGACGCTACTTGTCTTCACGCACACATTCACAGCGTGTTCGTACACTTAGTTACCACAAGTAAAGCGCGTGCGGCTTCGTATGATAAATAATACTGTAGCGCAATAAAGCACTCGTACAACGTCAGTCTTTAAAAACATGGCTAGGATTTTTTTATAGCAGTGGTCTTCATTCTCTAAAATAAAATAATGATTTGCAATTACTTACCAAGCAATACACTTAAAACTAGAGACAAATGAGATCCTAAATTGTTAGGAAAGGGTATCCTCTTCAACAAATAATAGTAATAAGCTTGACCCAAAAAGAAGCCAGCGAAGAAACTCGTACATCTCAAGTTGCTACTCTGATTACAGTCTGAGAAGAAAAGCCTGTACACCGGCGGACAGAACACACACAAGCAGTACTCTAGAAATTTACGTAAATAGTAGGTACACAAGCACATTTATAAATATTTGGTAAATAAATATTATTGTTATGAAATGTCGTATAAACGATATTGACATAATTTTTTTTTGTCTGTGGTTGCTGATAAGAAGTTTGTTTTACTTTTTAGATTTCGTTGCTAAAGACTGGGTTAGTTTTAAGGCTACTACAAACGCGCGCCTAGACATGTATTATTATAACAATTTCCATGAAGTTTTCATAGAAATTGTTCTCGAGTGTCGCGTCGCGCTGAGACTAGCGACGTACGAGCCTTTAGTGCCGTTTTATTAATAACTAGCTTCTGCTCGCGACTTCGTCCTCGTGAAATTTCTTGCTCCCCGATCCATCGATTCGCCTGTCCGTGTAAGTAGGTACTTCGTATTGGTGACAGTTTTTTTCCCTTTGGCTCCTATTGGTTGTAGCGTGATGGTGTATAGATTCCTCGATAAATGGGCTATCCAACACTAAAATATTTTTAAAATCAAACCAAGTAGTTCCTGAGATTAGCGCACAGAGTACTTTGTAATATACTGAAACAGATAGCTAAAAAAATATATACTGGATTAGCGTGTTCAACCCTCAGGTTCAACCAAACAAACTTCAGCTTTATAATATTATAAGCAGAGATTGGATATTCAGATGCATATTCACCTAAAGTTGAGATGTTGGTTAACATGCAATGCGCTTTTGAATCGAAAATGTCATAATTTAGGTAAGTAATTTGTTTATTTTTTGTTTTAACTTATACAAACCACCCCTCCTCCAGTACATACACATAATTATTTGTATCGGGTTAAACATTAATTTTAAATTCTTAAATCACTCCTCCTCCAGTACATACACATATTTGTATCGGGTTAAACATTAATTTTAAATTATTACACATCTGAATAGTTATGCAATCCAAGGATCCCGGGGTTTTTAATAAATATTACAAATAATTTAAAAAGTCGCTTCCATACTTTCATAGCTAAAAATTTTCTTTAGGTAAATATGCATCCGAATATCCAATCTCTGATTATAAGTTATAAGTATAGATGTGAGTGTTTTATTAATATGAGTTTTTTGTTGTTTCATTGTGATGTTTAATTTTGTTTGCTTTTATTTGATCAACAGCTAAGTCGAAAGCGATTGGAGCCATCTGAACAGCCTTTCAATCAAATTGAATTTCAAATTCATGGTTTTTTTATGAACTAAAGTTGTTCCACTAAAATCGAACCGTGTAAAACATTAACCAACCATTTGGACACTGAAGATATGAATGAAAACAACAACTCTAAATGTATAATCAAATTTTATTATCGATCATTGTTTAGTATAATTAGTCTTATAAAATTCAATACGTGTTGTATAGAGAACCTAGATATTTACTGAGATGAGTTAAAACGAAAATACCTCAAGCAAGTAACAGCAGCATTAAAAATGCCAATTTACAATAAATTAACGAATCACTAATCCCGCGACCTACGTCTCAACTTCAACACAGTTCAACAAAATTTTGCTATTTTTTCTATTTGCATTTTATCTCATATATTTTGCTAAGCTGCTGTTCTATTACGTTAATAATCGTGTAAATAAAATGCTATTTCGTACATAAAAATATAAGGGTTCACTTCTGGTTTTATCATTAGAATAGTTTATTGCTTTTCAATATCATTCGAGACAACCTTGCTATCTTATACATACAGTTAACAGAAAATAACTAACATGAGAAGTTAAGTAGGTAGACCGTGGTTATAGACGTATAGACATTACTTACAGTTCACGCTATCGATATTATTTAGGCTACAAAACTTCGAGGCAGGATTGATTACGTGTAGCGATGGACAGTACTCGGGCATTAATACGACACATCGGGGTGTTAGAAAGAGACTATTATCTTGAGATGAGTGAAAGAGACGACGCTCTACAAAGTCCTTGACAATGACTAACGTTTTTCTGTAGCTGGATGTGCCGTAATTATGACCGGGTACTGTAATAGTAGCCTACAGCATAGCTTTTAATGCACGTATATAGGTACTTATATCTACCTAGCCCGGGCGATATTTTCCCGCCGCGATTATTTTAAGCGCAGTGTGTTTTTTGACACGCTGGGATGCACTCTGTTGGATTCTCAACGCTCGGCTCAACACCGAGAGTAGAAAATAGAGTGCGCGATAAAATCCGGTCGCGATTATTTTTACGACCGACGGCGTACAGAGATCGATCGCTAATAACAAGAAACTCGACATTATCATAACTGAGTTCTGAAAATCCGAAGGTAAATATAAAATTTGGATGAAAATAAATTTTTGGGCTTCTGTTGGGGCTTTTGACACTCTTTTATATACGCCAAAGAATTAACGGTAGTAAATACTTTGTCTGATAGGAGGTTTTTATCCTATTATCTAAGTTTCTAAGCGCACTCTGCTACAACCTTCAGCAAGACATCTAGTTCTAATAAAATATTATAGAATAGTACAAAGTGAACCCAATTTCTCGACCCTCTATACATCAGGCGGCTTAACATTACTGTGACGAGACACATGTCACAAACCTGCAACAAATGGCCACAAACCTGCGACAAAATATATCACAAGCTCAAGACACGAAATGTCTCAAACCCGCGACACAGAATGTCACAAACTCGCGACACAAGACGTAATAAACACGCGACACAAAATGTCACAATCCCGCGACAAATGTCACAAACCGACACATGTCTTGTTACAATAGAAGGCTATAGAAAGTTGTGCGAGTCGCAGTCAAGTCAAGCGGGTTGGAACAAATGGAAGCTAAGTAGCATCGTGGAAGGGGTTACGCGAGCGCGATCGGCGGGTCTTCGTCATCGCGTTCGGTTATCATCGGCTCCGGCTTGTCAGTCACTTCGGGCACCTCGAGGATCTTCGGCCCGTAGAGGAGGAGGTATGCGCAGTGCCAGTCTCCTGTAACAATATATAGAGGATACAGATAATTATTGTTGCTGACGTTGCAATATGGTTTCTGGTAAGGAATAGATCGCATCCCACCCCGAATCTATATTATTATGTGTGATAATTATTGCCAAGTGGTATCTGGTGGCTCCGGATTAAAAATAGTGACTATTAAGAGGATGCTAGAGAATATAAGTTTGCTCAAACAACTTAGTCACTTGCTGAGTTTGCAGGCAACAATCGCCTGATCTGATGGTAGAACTGACCATGTTAGGTCTTAACTCACCGCCTCCGCTGAGCTTCAGCACCTCCTCCTCCTGCACGGGCGTGACGGCGTCGTCGTCGCAGCGCAGCCAGGTGTCGCCGCGCGCCACCCACGCCACGTAGTGCCCGGACGACGACGACCGCCCGCGGTGCGTCAGGACCGCCTGCAGCCGGTAGTAGCCGCTGTTGTTGCTGCCTACGTCTGAAATATACGTAAAACATGAGGCAAATGTCATACACTTCAGGAATTTAGATGTAATGTAATCATGGAAAATAAATACAATGAAATGCATCATCAGTAGTCAATTAACAACTATGCACAGGCGTCCAAAATTGCACACTATTCAACTCGGTACTCGGACACGTTAATAAAAAAAGGCAGAATCGAAAAAAATACATTTAAAGACTAAAAATCTGACTGCAACAAAAAATTTCAAAGCAAGAACAATTTTCAAGTAGCCATATTTGAAACCCATGTAGGGTTTTAAAAACGGCCACAGTACTAATACTTTCATTTCAAGCAGCTTTATTTTTGGGATCTTCTCAAGCACTTCATAGGATCCTAGTGAAGAGTTTTCAAAGGGGTCATGTGGAGTGTAGAAGTGGTGCTGTCCCAACAAACAATGGGGCACATAATATCCTGTCCAGCGTGTCCTGCTGTCTGCACGCTACAGGAGTTGATGGACGCTGCAGAAAGTGCCAAGCTCGTAGCCTAATTCTGGGCTGATTGTATTTAGATTGTTATTGACACATTAAAAAGATGAAGAAAGGGGGTTATCTTTATTAACGCATCAGAAATACTGTGTGAATAGTCCATTGAGATAATAAGTACGAAAAAACCATAATTTGCTTTTTAAGGTCCCCAAGCTCAGTTTTTATTCAGACTCGGGTTTTAAGTCACTATAAACTAGGGTTAATTAAGTTATAAATTTTTGAATTGCTCGTCTTAAGGTGAACCTAGTCCACATTTTTTGCATACAAACTTCGAGAGTGTTTTACTCCACTGTCTGACATGGCACATCGAAAGTAAAATATGATATAATTTTATCTTATTATTAATATTGTCTGTACGGAAACAGAATACTAAAATAAAAACCCAATAAAAAGTTAGGAGCCAACAAAGATTCGTTTTTCTTGCCAATTTTACTTAAGTTTGGGCGAGTTTAAGTAATAAAATAAGTGTAAAATTTTCAAAACCAAGTCGGTACCGACAAAGTTCAATTATCGATAAGTTCAATAAACTTTATTGGTTATTCATTTATGCATTGGCTTTTTCATAAAACCCGATCTTCCAAAGGACTTTTCTTATTTTTTTTACTATAAATGATCCTGCATCTCACTTAATAACGTTGTGCGTGAAGACTAGCGTCTAATTGCTCATCACTGATACTATCTTTGTCGGACACGAAGCCTGGTGAGACACCGTGATTTTTAGCCAGGCCCACCAGTGAGTTCGAGCCCGCGACTATGTTCCCCTTAACAAAAAAATATGGGTACTTATATTAAACAGCTGTCATAACTCAACATTTACAACCATTGTTTGAGCTTTACTTGTCACTTCCTAAACCGAATATTCCAAAGACCATTGGTCCTGCGACAATCTTGTCTTTTGCTTTTTGATGCAGAATTAAGTAAGGAAGAAACTTGTTGTAACATAAATTGACGTAAAACCAATAAATTTGTTTAAGGTGAATGCGCAGTGGTAGAGCGCGAAATTCAAATTTTGTTACGTTTTTTGCAATTTTCAGGTGAGTGTCAGCTTGTTACTTGATCAAAATATGATTTGCGACTATAACATGTACGTATTTACAGATTTATAATCATTAGAATCAATAATACATCTTTCTAAGTTAGATTTGTTCCGAACAAATTTCTTATGGAAAAGTGCTTGTGGAAGAAATCTAACTTATAAGAGATATATTAGACATTCTAAAGACTAAATTCTGTAAACACGTACCTGTTATATTCGCAAATCACATTTTGATCAGGATACAACCTGATACTGACCTGAAAATTGCAAAAACGTAAGAAAATTTTAATTTCGCGGTCTACCACTGCGCATTCACCTTAATATAGAAATATTTTTTTTGTACAAAATATCACAATGGACGTTTCACACAGTATTTTGAATGCCGGAATAAATATAAACCCGGTGATATGTTCACTAGGATTGATTCGCAGATTTGTTATTACGCCTATGGGCGTTTAGTGAACCTCAAAGTGTTCACATAATACTGTTTAGCTCTATCCTTGGCCACTCTCATACAGCTGTTAACTGCTACACGCGACGCAACCGTTCTTCGCAGGGTGGCGAACAAAATCTGTGAATATCTTACCATTAGGAAACCAGTAAGGAACAGTCCTCGTCGGATCCTTTTTCTTAATTTCCTTTGAACTGTCGCCGTGGTTCTTCGTACTGAGAGATGACTCCACGTTCGCGTCTTCGAATTCCTACAAAAGAAAATTTATTTAATTCGCTTAATCATGAATTTGAAATTCTAGAACCGTTAAATTACAACGAAAAATTAAACATGAGCGTTTGCGGACGCGATTAAAAAGATTTCAACGTGTTCCATAACTCCTTGAAAATATATCTCTATGCAGTTCACCAAATAAAAAATCCATGAGATTTAATTTATAAGTATTTAAATTAATTCGTGAAACTTCACAGAGACACAGATATCGAGGCCCTATATGCAGCGAGTCATTGACTGACGTGCCATTCTCAGTTTTAGCGTTTGCGTATAATACAATGCGTGTTTTTTTTACGTCGGCGACTTTTCAGGCCGAACAACAGCGTGGTGCGGTATGAAATAGCCTTTATTTATAGAGGAAAAAGAATAAGGTATTCCCGACAAGTAGCCGATCCGAGTAGCCCATTAATTAATTAATACAACAGACGGAGGCAGGGCAAGCGCCATTACTCCGTCGCGGACGTCCCCTTATCAAAGAGAGCTGCTTTAGAAAATTCCAACCTTGAATTTGTTCCTCATGGGCATGAGTCTCTCCTGCAGCTCGGGCGAGCACAGCTCGTACACGTCCAGCTCTAAGGGGAACTTCACGTCCTTCAGAATCTTGGCGTTGATTGACTCCTTCTCCTTGTAGTAGAAGCGGACGAATTGCACCGTTAAGTACGCTGGCAGACGGCTGATTTTGCTCTGCAAAAGATATAGATTTAAAATTTTCCCACAGAAACATCAGTTCGAGACAATAATTTATTGCTGATCCAGGAATATGAGTATAGAGACAGAATAATGAGTTTGAGAGAGAGTAATGAGTATGAGTCAGTTATGTTTGAGATCTCTTAGTTTGCGTGACTTACGGTTTTCGTGTAGATCGCATCCCTTCCTAGAGACTGTGACATTTTTGTGATTTGCTCTGCCATTTTCTGTAAAAAAAAAAAACACTTAGAAAACATAATATTCGGCAAAAACACGTTCTGTTTTATATAATTTTATTTATGACAACATGAATGCACTATGTAAAGACACTATTGCCAGACAATTATGTTAGATCCGTTAAAGTACAGGGTGCTGCCACCATGGAAATCGTCGCGCAAACTGTAACCACGAATTCAGCACGTTTCTACATCCTAGGGATCTAGAAACGTGCAAATTTTATGGCAGTTTAATAAAAAGCAGCTGTTTCAGATGCGATTCCTACGAGGCCAAAATGAATGGAACAGCTATTATAATTTTTTTACTGACGAAAAATTTTAACTCATGGGCGGAAGAAGCATCTACTGAATCCATAGATAGGCTGCGCGTCGATATTTCTGCCATCTTGTATAGTCTGGCAAATAGTAATACGTAATACGTTCTGAAAGGCGCTGGTATGCGCATAAAATCCAACTCACAGATCTGAGCCCCGACTGCAAGTACTTGACGTCCTGTGAGATAAAGCAGGACAGCTGCAGGAAAGTCTCCTTGGTGCGAGAGGGAGCCTCATCGGCCTCCGAGCAGACCAGTTCCACGTCTAAAGTACCGCCGAAGTACTGCTCGATCACTGATATTCTGGTGACAAAAAGTGTGATTTAAGCATTTATCCTATGTTTTCCTTCGCCGTTTTCACTGTGAGGAAACCGGCATGTCCGGGACCAAAAATTCTAAGACATGTGACATCTACCAACCCGCACTGGGCCCACTCCCTCTCCAAGAGAGGTGGCCTATGTCCCAGCAGTGGGAACATTATAGGCTAGTTATTGATCAACACATTATTAGAATACAAAGGATTCCACGCTGGGCTGACAACGGCTGAATTGCCATAAGGTTAAAAAAATGGGGCATTAAATACTTGGTTGAAGGCGCTCGGTGGCGAGAAGTATCTTTGATGGATTGATGTGTAGTGCAATCAACGACAGTGATACTTTCAAGAGAATAATATACCTTTCTGGAGGAGTATTAGCCGATGGCAGCCTCGCTTGCAAGGCCCGTATGATCTCAGTCCAGCACTCCGACGCGTCCTGCTGCGCCAGGCCGCCGCCGGGCCCGCGCTCCGCGAACCTTGGCGCCGTGGCGTGCAGCGCGCGCAGTAGCTTGGCGGCGGCGCCTGCGCACGCGCCCGCGCCGCCGCCCTCCAGCGCAGACATGGTGTCGCTGAGGGCCGACGTCAGCTCTCCCGCTGTGCCGCCGCCTGACGCTGATGTAAAACAAAATAGCAACACAAAATTAGGACCGAAACTTAATAAACACTGATGGATAAACCCAATAACACTTTGCCCGACTTGGGAATCGAACCTAGGACCTCCTGACCATAATAATAGGAGTAGAATCCTATCCTATGCTTATGCCTGTGGCATTAAGTCCGCCTTTGTACATGTTTGTGCTTGCAGTATTAAATAAACAGATAATCTTTATCAGCATTCAAAGAGTCTAGTGAACATTCGTAATTTTTTGCTTTCTTTGTAAACATCATAATCAGCCTAGTCATTTTTGAACTGTGTTGTGGTCGGCTTCCGGTCTAACCAGATGCAGCTGAAAACCAGTACTTTACATGGAGCGACTGCCTATCTGACCTACTCCACAACGACTATGACACTATGGCATCGCTGTGACAAGCAATGAGACGCAGGCGCCGACCACAGCAGAGTACTTTAAATGACGCCGACTTACGGCATAAGCAAAAAGAAAATCACATCGAATTTATATTGTTACGGCCGTCATGTAATACAGACAATTTACGGTAATTAGAGAAAAAAGATAACTAAGGTTTTGAAGGTGTGAGAATTCCGATTTACAAGAAATGACAAACAACGAACAAAAAAACAAAGAAGAAAGAAATAAATAAAAACAAAGCGCAATACGCGGGTCTTGACGCCAAATATCCGTATCCGGATACACATTACACATCACACACCCACACACCGAATCACACACCGGATTCACATTTGGATCTGCGGATCTACATTTTTAATATCCGGCACATCACTAGTTTTATCGATCCGCTGGGATGCACTCTGTTGCATTCTCAATGCACCGAGAATTGAAAATCCCGCCGCGATAAAATACCGCCGCGATAAAATCCCGTGCGCGATAAAATCCCGCCGCGGTAAAATCCCGCCGGGGTAAAATCCCGCCGCGATAAAATCCCGCCGCGATAAAATCCCGCCGCGATAAAATCCCGTGCGCGATAAAATCCCGCCGCGGTAAAATCCCGCCGCGATAAAATCCCGCGCGCGATAAAATCCCGTGCGCGATAAAATCCCGCCGCGATATAATCCCGCCGCGATAAATCCCGCCGCGATAAAATCCCGCCGCGATAAAATACCGTGCGCGATGAAATCCCGCCGCGACAAAATAAACCAATGGGCATCATGTCTTACCATCATGGTTGGTAAACCATGATGGTAAGACATGATGCCCCAGGACCCCAGGACTGTTGAACACCTTTCCGAATGGTAATTCGGAAAGGTATTCAACAGTCCTGGGGCCTTAGTCTGCTATTTTTATAAATTCGTCATTCCAACACGATCCCATTGTCATTCATTTGTCATTTAGCTAAAAGTTCGTAATCTGCTAAATTCATAATGGTCGATCATTGATCGGTCAATGGTCTCGTAATAGAATTGTTTCATAATGGCATTTTCGTATTGCCATTAATATAAAACTCGTTAGTAGAAATGTTTTTCGTAAAACTACTTGAACATTTATTCATGCCAGATTTCATTTATATATATTTTTACATATTATTTATTAGTGTTATAAGCAATCTAAAGTAGTAGGAAGTTCGTAAATTAAGTCAGTCATTCATTTGTCATGATGTACGAGATTACCAATAAATGCCATTTCTTTCAATGGAGTGTCAGTGGCTGACCATTGGAAAGTCATAATGACGCCATTTATTAGTAGATTACCAAACTTGTCAAAATCAACAATTATGAAGTCAATGATAGACCATTCTGACACTATTGTAATAGCAGACTTGAGGCCCTGGCTGACTGCCCAAGATGCGACGGATATCTATACTTACATATTATAAAGAGGTATTTATATACTATTATGTTTGTAAGTTTTTATGTAGGGGTAATCTCTGGCACTACCGGATTTGGATTTGAACAATTCTTTTTGCATTTGTTTGGCCCAATTCTCAATGGAGGTTAAACTAAGGTCCCACTTTCAAAGGATCCGTAAATAAGAATAATTGTATCCTTTGCCTATACGATGGCATTTATTTAATTATAATTGTTACTTACCGCGTTGGATCATAATTTTCAATTTGATTTTGCTAGTGAGATTTTAATTGTGTTTCCTACTTAATAGTTTTCCTATAATTGTTTAAGAATTAATATTTTTTATTTCATATTTTCGTAGTCGAAGTTCCTATTACACATCTAACTTTATTAAAAATTTGTTAATTATTTTATTTGATTAAAAGTTTTGTTTAAATATTGGTTCTGTCTGATTGGGATGTTGCCCTACTTACATGAAAAATATGTTACTAGTTTCTAAGGCAATAAAACGTAAGAAATTATATAAATATGTACTTTTTTTTTCTGAAATATTCGAATATTATTCGAATAATTCGAATAAGGCTGAAAAAGTATTTGAACATTCGAATACCAAAAATATCGAATATTTGCAATCCCTATCCACAACCTAGTTATTAGGTAAAACGATACCTTTTGGAAAGACAAGTTGTCAAAATTTCGGTCTTCTGACGACCCCTACCGAATATCAAATATCGACGAATGACAGCCGAAACCAACAGCTTAACGTGCTTTCAGAGGCACGGAGGGGTCTCAGTATTCAAAAATGGTTACCCATCTACGGATCCACCGCGGCAAGCATACGTTAACCTGATCAATCGATCCGTGCGGCTGCTGTTACTTAGCCACGAGCCCTTCTGGGGTTTTCTTTGTAAACATGGCAACGAAATAATTGACTCGATTTTTTGTGTTTCATTTTTCAACCAGCTTCCTTTCAAATATACCCGCCTGTCACAAATAAACATTAGAGTTTGTGGCTGAAGTGGATCTTATGAGTGGAGCATATGATAGCATAAGCATAATCAGCTTATACTGTTCGCATTGCAGGGACCCATGCGTCCTCCCGGTGAGAGGAAGTGGGCTTAAATCCAGGCCAGTGCCCACTGGTGGAGGTGTTGATCCATACGTCATGTTCGTGAACGGGCGTCGCCAGTAGGGACTGGTTATCTCTTAGCTGCCACGGCCTATTTTAATTTCTAAATTGTCATTTGATTTTTGTTTTTAATTACGAACGTTTTTAATTTACACGTCTTTTTACATCGTTCTGATATTGATAATAATTTGAACATAAATTATGTAACCTACTTTCTGTAACAAAATGTTAATAACAAGTATCATGATTTAAAAAGAGTGTCCATGGAGTTTCTTACCCGTTCTTCTCCATAGGTACCTACGCTTTGGAATGCGCAACTAGCTTCACCTTTCCGACTCTTTGACAATTCAAAAGTGCCTGTAATTGGTTTATTTGAAATAAATGCTTTGAGTTTGAGTGCGGATTGGCGGGTGTAGAAATGTGTAAAAATTCGAACACATGTAGTCTTCGATTTTTTTCTTGTAAGACATGCGGGTGTCCTCCTTGAAGTACACACAAACTAAAGTGCCTGCTTGGAACCCATGATATGCAACTCGTAAGGTTCGGCCGTCACCTTTTGTGTAGATGTCGTGACCAATTTCGGTTCCTATTGGTCGCAATTTGTTGTCTACACTTCGTTTTGCTATAGTGGTAATAGGCAGCGTAAAAATATGCAATAATAACTTACTCTTATCATAACTAAGTAAGGCATTCTTAAGTTCAGGTACTGTCTTCAGGCACTGGACTGTAGCGTTCATGTAGCATGTGTTGCCCAGGTTGATCAGACCCTCGGGCAAGTCCATCTGAAATAATCGTACAAGCTTACAATCATCTCATAGAAAAACCTCCACCTGCTGTACTTTGGTTCTACTAAAGTTTTAGAATATTTCTGTTATGTTCTTTTACATAAAGATGTTTGACCAAACAATGTTTTGGACTGTAAAGAAAAAATAAAAATGGATTGGAATGGTTGGATTGTTTTTGGACTGAAATAAATGTTTTTTTTTGTTATCGCTACATATACGATACTATACAAGATGGTAGGGAGGGACATCGACGCTCAAACTGTAACCATAAATTCTGCGCAGGTGTCTGGACCCCTAGCGTATAAATTTTTTGTTAGTTATCAAAAGTGCAATACCTACGCGGTCAAAATGTATGGAACAGTTAAGTTACTTTTTTAATAACCCACGACAAATTTCAACTCGAGGATTCAAATTTAGTAGTGAGTCCATGGTTAACTAAACTTTAGTTTATAAGTAAGATTCTAGTGATTTATGATCCCCCAGACGGATTTCAAAGTTTGAGAGCCTATAAGGTTACAGACTCTCAAACAAAATATACAGAGTAAGCGGCAATATCAATAGTTCTTCTATGTTAAAAGTCCATCCACATTGTAACTAGTTGCAGAGCAGTGACACAGTTTTAAGTTTTCGCTCTTTTCTGCCTTTCTTCTGATGCGTCGCTCAACTGCTGATTATCATTATCAGCCTAGCCTTTTCCCCAACCACGTTGGGTACGGCTCACAGCCTAGCATGCAGCTGAGTACCAGTATTTTACATTAAGAGACTGCCTGTCCGACCTCTGTTACTGTCAACTTTTTGTTGTTACTGTTCAATAGTCACTGGGTCATATGATAACCCTTGGTTATCCCGCGGTTTTGGTTTTCTTGAGTTGCCAAGAAAAATACCAAATTCCTTCTCCCACTCTGGATGAAGCAGGGTGGAGGGCGTGTCAGACTTTTACAGACTAAAACCCACCCGTGTTCCTTCAGTTGCCTGTGTGCAGGGGCCACGGTATCTCATTCGAACAGCCCGCACCCTTGGCAGGCATCGGCCCTTGCAGACCCCACCATTTGTTGCTGTATTAATGTTTGTTTTTCTATCCAGGGTAGTATTATACTCACAGCAGTAGCCAGCTCCGCCTCGTTCATGTCTTCAACGAAGCGCGTCTGTTCCACAGGGGCGGCTGGCACGTCCTCCTCCTTGCTGCCCATAACCAGCACCAGAGCATTCTGGAATTTTACAACTTTGTTATATTATGGGGATATAGTGTCGTATTTAACTTGTTTATTCTTAAGTGTGTCTTCATAGGGCGGTTCACTTAAATTCTTTAAAATGTATTTTTCTTTATTAAATTCATGTAATTTGTTATCATTTAATTGTTCTTTTGTGTGTTGTGCTATTACTTTTGTGTGCACACAATACATGATTTATTGTTGGGGGGTTTATATCCAGAATTATTTAAATAAAAAGCTTCTGATGATTTAAGAGCTGTATTCCGTGCAAAGACAAGATGAAGAAGAAAAAAGTAACAAAAGTTGTACAAAATGGTAGGTACTTATAAAATAACTTACTTACTTTCGTACTTTTAAGCTAAACATTCACGCAGTGAAACGCATTGGTGCATTATTGCTCAAGAAACTTGAATAGGCGTTTAAGTAAAAAACGTTAGTATTCTAAACATTTATATATTAAAATACATATTACCTTTGCCATTAAAGTTTATATGGAGGAGTGCAGAAAGCTAAAAAATTTATGTGTGTTGTTTTGTGTTTTAAATGAATTATGGTCGAATTTCAACCACTGAGCGATCACTAGTATGTAGAGATATATCAGTTAAGAGTTAATTTTATTATAAATGTAAAGGGTATAATAATCTATGTGTCGGCACTTTATTATAAGCATGTTTGTTCAACTTCAAATGATCTTATGAATGATGTAGGTCATTTCAATGGTGTTTGAAGGTGGCAAAGGCAGCTGCCAAGAGTTTTGTTGTAAAGGTCTCAATAACGGGTTACTGTTTTGAATTCCTATGGTTAAAACAAGCAACATTTGTGATTTACATAATAATAACTATTTGTTTTAATTGTTACAACAACAGAATTTTTCGTTTTAGGTATCATCTGTTATCATGTCTGTTAGCCTAGTTAAGTACAGTGCAATAACTACCCACTACAAATTACAAACCTAAAAGAATAGTCTCTTTGTTGTAATATTTTAATTATTTCTTCTTCCCAGCTAAAGCACTAGGAAGTGGTGAAAAGTGGGCGTTTTTTTTGGGGACTGTCTTATGTAATTTTGACGTTCAAAAAGTGCTGACTCTCAGCCTAGTTTGAATAAATGACTTTTGATTTTGATTTTATTCTATTGAGATATTATATTAATTATAACTGATACACATGTATCAAAATAACTAAATGAGTCATTAGCTTTGTTAAATGTTTACATTACATGCCAAGGTTACACAGGTCATCTACTTTCAGTAGTGACGATTTTGATAAGTAGCCATAATATAATGTAAAATTACAAGAACGAAAGAAAGAAAAATAGGTTTATTTGTCAAATAAACATATTATGCATGCCAAAAGATAAAAGACTGGAATTTTAAAGAAAAAAGAATAATTAAAAATATTTCTATAATCACATGCACTGATAATAAATAGTCTTCTGTGACAAGAAGGCTTCCAGTCAGCATGATACTGTGCTATGGGGGACCCACAGCACAGCATCATGGTGAATTACAATGGTATAGATTACTAAGATGTAAGGAGTAAAACTACAGTTTAAGGAATACTATGTTAAATCTTGTAAAATAAATAATTTACCATAATATTAATTAAAATGCAGAAATGTTTGGGTTTTTAAATTCCAATGTGTCGTATCTTAATAAATCATTTTGAAGTAAAAAACCATAAAACTTTTGAACTAGCATGAATTCTTGCATACAGGTTTTTATTAATATATGCACATAAATATTTAGAAACACTTGAATTTATCTACTTGCAGTATCTACCTGTTTCTTTTGCTAACTATATAGTTAGCATAAAATTGTTGGGTATGAACACACATAAGTTGAATTAGTTAATTAAAAACACACTTGAATTCGTACACTATTCGACTATCTACAATTTCAGTACCTAGGACCTATCTGTCTCTTTGCTAATTATATGTAGTTAGCATGAAAATGTTGGGTGTACACACATAAGCATTATCAGTATCTAAAACAAAATCATAAAGTAGGTACACTATAAAACTTACATTCGTCAACTTAAAGTTGGCCCAGGAGTCGTCCCTCAGCGTGACTCCCTTGCAGACCACCTTCTGCCTCTCGGGCTGCACCCCAGTGAGAGCAAAGATCTGTGCCTTGAACACCACAGGATCATCATCCGTGTTCACCTCCACGCCTGGGTACATCTCCTTGCCCCATTTTACCTTCACTGTAATGGCTATGATGATTAATTACTACATTGACATTAGCAAACAAGTTTTTAGACTTAAATGGCAATGTTTGGCATTCTTATCATCTCTTCTTTATCCTTATTTATATAATGTTCCCACTGCCGGGATACAGGCCTTCTCTCTGTGAGAGGGAGTGAGCTGTAATCCACCACGTCCATGACTTTGAATTTTGGACGTGCAACTGCATAATTAGAGAACTAACAAGGGACGTAGACTGATTTTATACAGAGTTGGATTTAGGGATTTTAAAAGTTTAGTCAAGCATGTGTGAAGCTAAATAGAGTTGTATGATTACAAAAGTGTAATCTGCTTGCCAGTTAGATACTATCTTAGTGGGCAAGTACTTTTGTTTTCGTGGTTGGAGCAAATGGGCAAAGATAAGAAAGTATAATACAAAGATTGATAAGTTAGTACTGTACAGTATGTGACTTGTGTGCAGTTACAAATTAATTCTACTAACAGTTTAAGCTGCTGCGAGTAGCAAGAAAACATTACAAATGCCGGGTATGTTTTACGGGCAAATTGGGGCTGCGTCATGACATTGCACTTTTGGGTACCAAAACCTCGTCGTATATTATTGTCGATTAGAGTTTAATTACAAGAATTTTTCAATACATCTAGACAAATTTCAAAAATTAAAACGTAAAAATATCAAAAGTAAAATGACAGTTGCAAAAGCTATAACCTCAATGCTCAAAGAATGATGTAGCATTTTCTGAAAGTAACAAGTATTCTGCTTTAGTAATTACCTGAAACCTTAGGCATTATGGGTTCTGTCCACGCAACACTGAGGTGTAGAAAACAAATAGATATTCACATAAACTTGCAAGAAATTGAAAGTCACGATTCGCATCCGGACTGATGACAAAATTCACTTGACAGATAGAATGAGAATGACAGCAACTTTCATAGATAAAAAAATCGAACGTTTTGGTCCACGCAGTAATACGTTTAATTCATCACTCAATTTGTTTTATTCTATATTCCATTTTTATAAAAGGTATTGTGATCGTAATTACACAATATGATAATTAATTACATCATAAATAAGTAGAATTATGATAAATCCAAGAAGAACTCTACACATTTTCATATGACACATTGAACTAAAGTGATTAAACCCTAAAATGCTCTTTGGTTGAATTTATCTACGGAAAAAACATTGAATCATTCAACCTACTGTTTTATATGTCTGTGCATTCAACAAACAACTTAAGGCTGTCTTATCTAAAAAGTTTCAATGACTTTCAAACGCACACAGCACGTTATAGTATTTGTATGCAAACTAGTCCAAATTCATCGGATTCGCACATGCAGCACACAAACCTTTAAAAGCCCATTTGATTGTATGGACAGGTGAGTAAAATTTTCTCGAAGGCTTTTTCCTCATGTGATCGCACGTCTCACTTCACGCGGGAGCTATACGTTCGATGAACTTTCCACCGGCGAAGGCTGCGCAAACGCCTCCAGGCGCGACATGCGCACGCCAGTCTCTGTACATATTCCTGGCGTGTTGGACGTTGCTATAATATTTAGTCGTGATTCCGCGATTTTCACACGACTTCAGTTAATGCTCTCACTTGTACTAGTGCTATATGTGAAGTGATCGTAAAGTGGTTATTGTCAGTGGATAACAATATTTTATGCAATAAAATCTGAATGCGGGATGGTAATTGGACTTGTGAAGGAACATCGACTGCCGAAGCCTACTGTAAGTTTGCAAGCTTTTGTGGTTAGATTAAAGGGCAATAAGTTTATTGCCGGTGGCTCTACCGGTGTAAGGAAGTGGGTGTTAACCGCTTGTATTCATTTTTACGAGACCATTCAAAACATAAGAACTCAATATCTATAAACAACTATTTAGCACTGTTAATCATTTATGCGCTCTTCATATAGACAGACGTAGGCGCCCTTTTACCAATTTCAATTAAAAGCTTAAGAAGCAAAAAATAATCAAAGAAATAAAATAATACAAAATTAATAAAAGATCGAAAACCGGAAATCACAAAATATTAAGAGGCTCTACCTATCCAAGAAGCCCCAATTTTAATAACTGGTCCCAAAAGATTCAAAAATGCATGTAAAAGGCAGATAAGAGAAAATAAAACAAACCACTAAATGATGAATGATAAGATCGTGAATTTTTCCTTTTATGTATTTCCCCCAAACAACTCTACAAAGCCCAAATATATTCGTTCGAGGATTAGCATAACACAAAGTAATTTTGTTGAACCCAAACAAACTAGAATCAAGCTCAAGTTTACCTTCATATTAGCATAGGCTCTGCTTAGAATACAAAAAAGCTTTGGGCAATCGCGAACGGATTCCTTGTGATGTTTTTGCCTTCGCTGGCGTGAGGAATTTATAATGCGGTACCCAGGACTTTACGTTTCATTTACCTGACGCTAATAGCCCGGCCGCTGTCCGCAAGGCGCAGCGCAGATGCCATAATGATAACATTTCGCTGTACTACTTGTTCTTGTCGTGCTCAAGGCTCCTCTGTAGTTATGTTTTCCTAGTACTTGGAGGCTGTTGGACACAGATTTTGTACAGACAAATTCAGGCTCTAAAGTATTTTGGCACCATTTCCATTAACTGCACTCATACAGACAGTAAGTACGAGGTATCCTGCCGTTATATTTTCATCGTCTTTATAAGTTTCAAGCGTGATGAAGTACACCAAATAAAACTTCATTTCAAATCAATCAAAATCAACTTCACCAAGATTACATTTTGATTACTCTAAAAATGTTAAAAAGCTCTTAACACCTCAAAATCATTGAAAAGCGAACGAAACCTACACCTGACTCAGCATCTCTTATTAATGGACAGATTCTCAGTATTGTTGTCAGTAAATAATCACTGCTGATGAATGAAACGCCGAGAAGAAATGCGTTAAAAATATTTGGACGTAAAAAGCCGAAGAATGATTAATGACGTGCTAAGCGCACAAACCGTGGTTTTTAGTAACACTACGCACTTTCACTGTTGCGTTTTTAGTAGATCTTTAATCGTTTAAAGGTTTGTTCTGACTTCTTTGTAGCAATTGCTTAAAGTTGAACGGTTTTAAAACAAAAGAGGGCTTGATAAACATAATGTTGTTCTTCTAATAGGTACAATGGGAAATTATTTTTTATTTTTGACTTGTGACTTCTTGATTTTTGTTTATGAAACAACATCCCTCAAGAATAGGAGAATTTGAGGAACCGCTTCGAAATTCTTAGAATGAAATAAAGACAGTTCGGTTTACAATGCAAAACTTGGAGCGCAAAACGGTTTGCAAAGTTTGGGTAGAAGCAGTTAAAGTTCAAGCAAATGATAAGATCTAACAAGGCTTGGCAATGTTGGGTCTTAAGTTAAAAAGAAGAAGGAGGTTTGACTGTGATGGAAGGGACCTGAAAGTTTTACATATTTTCAGTTATATTGAAAAAAATATGAAAACTGAAATATTTTACCACCATTAGCAACGTTGACCTACCTCTACCTCGAATTCTATCAATATGTTGACCGAGTCGAGGATTGTTTTTTTTTGTTTTTTTCGGATATAGGAGTAGGTACGCTCTTAATCCTCCACCTGATGTAACTATATCTTTTATGTTTTTTGAAGTGCCTATTACTCTATGTTTCTGAGAAAATCTTGCGCTGAGTGAGTGAAAGAAGATTTGGTGACTCTCTTTCTTTAGTCACCAAATCTTCTTTGGTTAACTGTTGCTGTCAATTAAAGCTGAAAACAACGTTGAATTAAGAAAAATACCTAGACCTCAGATAGGTACGTTCTTTAAATGTAGGCATGGTCATGCGTAGGTATGTTAAATGTTAATAATAAATATCTTCTTGAAGGACACACCAATAGTCGACCGTCAACTGTTTCCTCTTCAACCAGTTCCAGTAATTAACTAGTTTTTAAAACGATTTGAAACGCTAATTATGCGCAATGAACGTCCAATACTGGCAATACTTTCTCGCTTACTTGAACTTACATATTGACTTTATTATACCGTTGGCAAGTTACTTGTAAGCCAAATTAATACCTGGATTTTATTTATCGTAGGTACTAATATGGAGAGTTTATCATCATTTGCGGCGGGAAATTACATAATACATATAAGGTAATATTAAATCATCTTTATAAATTAAAAACCTAATGGTGGTCATTGGGAAATAACCTAAGCGAAAATAGCACATTATATTTTGTGTAGTCAGTCAGTTGTTTTATCTGTTGGTGGTATTAATTATTACTTATTACTTTTAACCGCGCGTTTTTTATAAAATAATATAATAAATAGCGTATTATCTCTTGCGTGTTCGTCAAATGCTACTATATTTTTTCAGACTTGAATTACTTCATGTAAATTCAACCTAAGTGTATATTTTTCCCACGAACCTCAAAACGATTAATCCTGTGGTTAGAATTCTTTGAAGCAAGGGGTTTACAGTGTATCCACAACGTAAACACTTGCACAGACTAATATTAAGTACTTTTTACAAAAATAAATAACCAACTTTAAAAAAATAGAATACAAATAGAAATCGTCACGAATCTAAAGGACGACTTTTTAGTTTTGGTATACCCCCTCACGAATTCGTATACCAATAGGTATTATTGAAGCTTATTCAAAAATCACTCATCAGTACTTGACCAAACCAACCACATCAGGACTACATCTGTGCTGCTAGGGATTTTTTGTACCACTTCGTCTTCCCAGCTAAAGTACTAGGAAGTGGGGTCTTATATAATTTTGATGTTCGAAAAGTGCTGATTCGCAGTCGAATTTGATTAAATGATTTCTTATTTTTATAGTATATAAATTGGTCCACTATTGACGATAATATCGATGAAAATACGTTAAAAAACATACAGACGAACAAATACCTCCTTTTGTGACGTGGATTTAAATAGCTATAAATTGACAAATATTTACATCCTTCCTATAAATATTACGTCAGACATCCGCGACAGGCGTAAAATTGTGAACAACAAAATAATCTAGATTTAATCTCATTTAAATAAAATGCACATATGAATTACTATTTAGACCACTTAATTTTTCCCTGTATTTTCGGTTTCGCAATTTATAAAATTTATGTTACCTACCGTTTTTATTTGACTGTAAACACTGAATAAGATAGTAGAAGTGTGCTAAAGATTCTGCATTTAATAATTTACAGAATAAAACGAAGCCAAAATGTGAAAAATATTGTAGCTCAGTACCTCGTGATAGGAAAAGAAAAAAGGCGTCATAATGGAGCACACCATTAAATCAATCTGCCAAGCCTTTTCTCAACATATTGGGGTCGGCTTTCAGTCCTACCGGACGCAGCTGATTACCAGTATTTTACATGGAGTGACTGCCTATCTGACGTCCAGAACCCAGTTACTGGGTAACACAATACTTCTTGGTAAGACTAGTTGTCAGACATTTGGTCTTCTGACTACTCGTAACGACCATCAAAGTTCCACGAATAATAGTCGGGACCAACGGCTTACCGTGCTTTAAGTAAGTACACACGGCTACACATCAAGCTATACATTTCCAGTATGCTGATCTCGCATTGTATAGGATTTCCGTACAATGCGAGGCCAGCGTAAACTGGAAATGTTTAGCTTGATGTGTAGCCGTGTGTACACGGGGATATATTTTACTTTCTCATGTAAAGTATCGCTACAAAGAAGGTCAACTATGCAAAGCTTTTAACTTTTTATTGCCGGTCGCTAATTTTTATGTCTCACGGCTCTGATCACATTTTAATAGTCAGTGAAACTATTAATCATAGTTTTTATATGATGTTCTTAGTAACATTCAATGCACGCAGGCTTTCTCGAGCTGTTTTTGTTTTCCTTGACATAATGGTGGAGTTCTAATAAGAGGGTTGATTGTTAATTAAGAAACTCATTATCTTTTGTGTATACATATAGCTACGTATAACAAAGTTCTCATATTGACTAATGCTTTAAGAATTCTTCAAACAGGCGCGTCGCGTCACGACAGCGCAACGCGTCAGGTGTAGAACAATTACCATGAAGTTATCATAGAAATTGTTATATTGTGTGTTCCGTCGCGCCTGTTTGCAGGAGGCTTTGAAGATTTTTAACCGCCTTTAAAAAGAAGGAGGTTATCAATTCGACATGTTTATATAAGTATTTTTTTTATATGTATGTTCAGACATAACTCCGTCATACATAGACAGATTTACAAAATTATTTTTTGTTCGAAAGGGGTGTATTCCGAAAATGTCCCATGTAAATTTCATATAGATCTGATGATGCGTTTCGGAGACTGACAACGGAACCCTTCAAAAAATTACAGCAAACAAACCGCGATTGGTGCTATCGCATAAATATGCATTGTTTTGACCCCAAGGATGATGAAGTTTCGAATTGTGTGGGGTAGGTACTATAACTAATTTAAAAAACTAAAAAACACGCTTTAAAAACCAAACTAAAAAAGGAGAAAATAATTTAATTCAATTAAAAAGCGTGGGGTGCTTTTTGAGGTATTTTTATAATCAATTAATGTCAAGCACCCCACGCTTTTTAATTGAATTAAATTATTTTCTCCTTTTTTAGTTTGGTTTTTAAAGCGTGTTTTTTATACTATTATTTATTTCCTATTTTTTAGTTCTGCTAACTACAAAAACGTGTTTTTTTTTTCTCTCAATTTTTTTTTATTATTGAATTGTCATCGGTCCTCGACAAATTTACAAAGTTTCAATGAAATCTGACCGTTTAAAGTGGGTCAAAATCGCGCTCAAAGGAGTCGGTTACATACAAACATACAAACAAACATACAAGTGAAGCTAATATAAAGCGTTAAAAAAAAACAACCGACTTCCAAAAAAGTAATTTTAGACTCAGTAGTGTTTTTTTTTTTTAACAAAGTTTAACGAGTCTTAAGTAATTTGGTTGAAATAATCCCCAATTACATCCTTTTCACAACTCAGTTGGGGTCGGCTTCCAGTCTGTTCGGATGCAACTGGTAACCAGTATTTAATATGGAGCAACTGCCTATCTGACCCAATTACGTAGGATTACTTTTTTTTATTTTTATGAATATAATGATGATTGTGATTGAACAGGCTTCGGGATGCTATTCCCAATCCTTTCCTTTTCCTCCCTGTTTAAATTCACCGCCACTCGCACTCGCCTATCACTGTGAGTGCGAGAAGGACAACGCATCGCTCCCGCCATCTGCCGGCGTGGAGAGAAAATAGGAGTTCGAAAAACGAAACGAAGATTGCCGGCCGGCGACAACGCGTGCGTTGAAAAAACACCAAAATATCGCGAAATACGACTGCTAGTGATACAGTGTGGTGATCTCCTGGCTCCCAGCATCCCGTGAGTACCTGACCTCTTCAATTTACCATCTTTTAGCCTGTTTACCTGAGTAGGAAACTTCAAAAGCGTCCTTGGCAATACGCGATACTCAATCATATTTGTGGTCCATTTCGAGCGCGAATACCTGTAGATTACAGTTTTTTCAGGCATTCTCAGGTTCAATTTCAATAAAAAACTCTGAGAATTGCTAGATTTTCGCATTTTAAAAGTATTATCCTACAAAATTGTGTTGTCACACTCGCAGTATGCGACTATGCGGATTCAGAGGTCGTCTTAATTTTAGTCGGGTTATATCACAATAATTCACGTAATTTACGTGACTAATTGCTGGTAATCTTATTATCTATAACTATTCACGATATTTATACACTAACAAACATTATTACAATTTAACCTAACCTAATAAATCTCAACTTAGGTTCGTATTTTCATAATCATTATTTTACATACGAAACATAATGGAGGAGGGTAAACTTAAACTTCTTCAATCTCAACGCGAATATGTTTATCGTGACATCGAAATCCTTTACGACTTATCAAAAACTATGATTCAAGATCGTTCAAAGGTATCGTCGTTCAAGGCGAGATATACTCGAATACATTCAATTCGCGAAGAATTTGTTGCGTTATGTAGTAAAATACAAACTGTGGAGTTAGCCATGAAACCTGATGCACAAGTGTGTCAAAAGTCTTTGAGTTCGTTTGATGATTTGTACTATGCCGTAATCAGTGCAGCGGCTGACTTGCAGATCGCTGATAAGAGCGACTCCATGCAAACGGGACGTAACGCGCGGCTACCGAAACTTGAGTTACCTAAATTCGATAGTAACATAGAAAACTGGCAAACATTTTATGATATTTACAAAACTTTAATTCACGATAATAATTCGATTTCGCAAATAGAAAAATTTCATTATTTAGCGTCTTGTTTACAAGGCCCGGCTTTGTCCATTATCAAAGGAGTTCCGATGACCGCCGATAATTACGAAGTAGTTTTTAATAGTTTGATCGAGCGTTATCAAAACAAGCGTATTATAGCTTTAACATATCTAGACAAATTCTTTAACCAGCCAGTTTTAAAATCGGGTAACTTCCAAGATCTACAAACTTTAACAAACGTAATTTATGAGGCATACCATGCACTCCAAGCTTTAAAAATTGAAAATTTGGGTGATTTTATCTTATTTTGTTTAACTTCGCGCGCGTTGGACTCGGACTCGCGTAATCGTTTCGAATCTCAGAGAAACATTTCACAATTACCTACTTTTTGTGAATTGTTAAAGTTTCTTCAAGATTATGTTAAAATCTTAGAAACTAGTCATTTATCTTCTAAATCTCATCTCAATAACAATCCTAACTCTCGTAACCTTGAAGGGAAAAAACCTTCGCCCGCTACTAGTAGGCAAAATAGCAGCGGATCCAAACGCTCATCTTATCTCGCAAAATCTATCTCACCTGCAAATGTGACTTGTGCTCATTGCAGTGATGCGCACTTGATTTATCGGTGCCCTACCTTTCAATCCTTAGATTCTCGTGCTAGACTCGCGTTAGTACAAGGTAAAAACAATATGTGTACAAATTGTTTACGTACAAATCACGTCATAGAAAAATGCATATCTAAAATGTCTTGTACGGTGTGTGGATTACGTCATCATACCTTATTGCATATTGACCCAGCGCCATCCAGCGCCGGCGCAACTACTGGAGCGAACGTTACAGCTCATTCTCACGCCGCCGTTCCCAACCGCGATATGGTTTTACTAGGGACATGTCAGGCGCGCGTGTTCAACACCGCCGCCGGCACTCAATGTACCGTGCGTGCACTCGTGGACAGTGGGGCGCAGGATTGTTTTATCACCGCTGCGTGCGCGCGAACACTCGGGTTAAAACTCCGCCGCTGTAATCTTAGCATAGCCGGACTAGGACAAAACTCAGTCACACAAGTAAAGGGGGTGACGGAATGTACTATACGACCTGTACATGGTGATGCTCCACACTTTAATATCAAGCCAGTCGTATTAGATAACATTACTGCTCTAATACCTAGCGTTAAAGTACCATCAGTCGTTCGAGAACGTTGCAAACATCTAGTGTTAGCCGATCGCGACTATGATGTTCCCGCCAAAATCGATTTATTAATTGGGGCGGAGCTATTCCACGAAATCTATGACGGTCAACGAATCAATCTGGGGTCCGGTTTACCTACCGCTCTGCATAGCGTTTTCGGGTGGATTCTGTCAGGGGCAGTAAACTCCAATTCTGCACCTTTAAACACCGCGTGCTCTTTAGTGGCCACCACATTTAAATTAGATGAGCAAATTCAAAAATTTTGGGAAGTGGAGGAACCACCGCGCGCTGTTATCACCGTACCCGAGAATAATACCTGTGAACGCATGTACACTGATTTAACCTATCGCGAACCTAACGGACGATACGTCGTACCTATCCTCTTAAAGGATGGCGATCGTTCTTTGGGTGAATCTTACAATAGTACCTTGTCGCGTTTAACTCATCTTGAAAAGAAACTTAATCGTCAGACTGAACTTAAATCCGATTATGTTAATTTTATGCGCGAGTACGAGAATCTAAATCATATGTATCCCGTACCTAACCCTGAGGTACCTACTCTCAATCGTTATCTTATCCCTCATAGTTGCGTCGTTCGCCCAGAGAGCACGACCACTAAATTGAGAGTAGTTTTCGATGCTAGTTCTAGAACTACTAACGGTCTATCTTTAAATGATATTGTATTCACTGGCCCTAAGCTTCAAGTGGATATTGTAGACATCATAACCGGTTTCAGATTACACACAGTAGTTTTAACTTGTGACATCTCAAAGATGTATAGAGGAATCTTGCTTAGACCGGAGGATCGGAACTTTCAACACATACTATGGCGAGAATCTCCTAGTGATCCAGTTAAAGAGTACGAACTTGCGACTGTCACCTACGGAGTTAGAAGTTCACCTTATCTGGCCATCCGCACCCTCCATCAATTAGCAGCCGATCATGGCGCCGCGTATCCCCGTGCAGCTGAAGCTCTTCTTCACGAGACATATGTCGATGATATTACGACCGGCGCGCCATCTGTACGCGAAGCCATAGAACTAAAAGATCAACTTATCAATTTATTAGGTTGTGCTCAACTTGAGCTCCGAAAATGGAGTAGCAATTCACAATCCTTTCTTAAAACTTTGCCTGTAGATCATTGTCAATCACCTAAACTTTTCTCTGAAGAAAGTGATAAATCAACGTTAAAAATCTTAGGAGTCCAATATGATCCTGTGAGTGACAATTTCAGTTACTCACAGTCCCCAATCGAGGACAATAAATGTACCAAGCGTTCCATCTTATCTAGCATCGCGCGTATTTACGATCCTCTTGGGTGGCTCACACCTTTTATTTTAAAAGCCAAATTGCTCCTTCAAGATTTGTGGCGTCTTAATCTTTCATGGGACGAACCTGTGCCCAGAGACATAGCTCTAGAATGGCAGGGTTTTATAGCGGATCTTCATAATTTAAAATTAATAGAAATCCCTCGTAGGATTATACCTTCTCAGTCTAAGGAATCTCAACTCATCGGATTTTGTGATGGATCTACTAAAGCATATGGATGTTGTGTTTATCTTCGTGTCGTTACCTCTCACGATGTACAAGTTTATCTGTTAATTGCCAAGTCCAAAGTAGCACCTCTAAAAGTGTTGACTGTCAACCGCTTAGAGCTTTGCAGTGCTGTATTACTGTCCAAAGTAATAAATCGCATTCATTCCTTGCTTAGTTCAAAAATCATATTGAATCAATCTATCTTGTTCACAGACAGCTCGACTGTATTGTCATGGTTGAATACTGAGCCACACAAGCTTAAGACATTCGTTGCCCACAGAGTGGTCCTAATTAACGACAGTCCTGTGCCAACTGAGTGGCGACATGTGTCCACTCATGACAACCCAGCCGACATCTGTAGTCGTGGCTTATCATGCTTATCTTTATCTTCTTCTCAAATCTGGTGGTCTGGTCCTCAGTGGCTGTCCAACGAACCATTCAACTGGCCTGTTTCAGCAGTTGAAGTGTCCGATAACGTGCCAGAACTTAAGCCCGCATCACGCGCGGGTCATACGGGTGTGACACGTGACGCTGACTTGCTTGATTCCATCCTGGAACGCCACTCCTCTCTTTCCCGAGTGGAAAGAGTAGTTGCATGGATCTACCGTTTCATCAACAACGCGAAAACTAAACGTTCTGACCGTAACTTATTATCTTATCTGACAGCCACTGAATTAATCCAATCTTTAGATCATTTAACAAAACATGTTCAACATCAAAGTTTTAATGATGTCATATCTTTAATAGCATCCAAGAAACCTTTACCCAAACATTTATCTAAACTCTCTCCTTTTCTTGACACTCGCGGAATCTTGCGAGTGGGGGGACGTCTCAAGCACGCGTCATTACCAGGTCGCGTCAAACATCCATACCTCTTACCTAAGATTTCTCAATTGAGTACTCTTCTTATTGACCACTATCATACAACTTATCTTCATTGTGGGCCTCGCCTACTCCAATCTTTAATTATGCGTCGATTTTGGATACTCGGCATTAGAAATCTTATCAGATCGCGGTTATCTAAATGCGTGACCTGTTTTAAAATCAAACCTATTCCACTTCAACCTTTACAAGGTGACCTTCCATCTTCTCGATTACAACCGGGTCATTGTTTTAAAACAATCGGGATCGACTTCGGAGGTCCTTTTATGATAAAAGAAAGTAGACGTCGTAACGCTAAAACTTACAAAGCGTATCTTTGCCTCATAGTCTGCCACGCGACCAAGGCTGTTCATCTCGAGCTGGTTACTGAGCTCACATCTGAAGCATTCATAGCGGCCTTGGATCGTTTTGTATCGCGGAGAGGACTTTGTCACTCCATAGTCACAGATGGTGGTACTAACTTCGTGGGTGCCAGGCGTTACTTGTCGGAAGTTAGCGAAATGCTCAACCGCGAAAGCGATAGTATTTCCAGTCACCTCGCTTCTCGTGAAATCACGTGGAAGCTCAATCCTCCTTCCGGTCCTCACTTCGGAGGCATTTTCGAGAGCGGTATAAAATCGACAAAATACCATCTCAAACGTATTATCGGATCCCAGATTCTTACCTTTGAAGAATTTTATACTATCTTAACGAAGGTGGAAGCCATGTTAAACTCTAGACCCTTAGTAGAACTATCTTCCGATCCCGGCGAGGTTGACGCTCTTACAGCTGGTCACTTCCTCATCGGTCGACCTTTAGTATCGCTGCCTGAACCGATGTATGCCGAAAACGAGACATTACGTACTCGTTGGCAGCTATTACAGCGCCTATCACAGAGCTTTTGGCGCACTTGGCAAAGGGACTATTTGCATACCTTACAACAGCGAATGAAATGGTTAAAACACGGCAACCGTCAGCCAAAACTGAACGATCTTGTAACCATTTATGAACCCAACTTACCTGCTAACGAATGGAGGTTGGGTCGCGTTGTACAGCTGCATCCGGGTAAGGATGACATTACTCGGGTTGTGACAGTCAAAACATCTAAAGGCTTACTTGTAAGACCTGCTGTCAAAATTTGTCCTCTTCCAATTGAACAAACTAATTAATCTATCTACTTATATTTCCATACTTATAATTTAACGCACTTATAACACTTAAACATTTTCAAGTATCTATTATATATCAAAATTGTATATTACATTTAAACTTATTTTAATCTTATCAGCTTGATGACAAATGAATCCGCATAGGCCTTAAGTCTCGAACTTCATCTATCTTATCTTGTGAAATCCCTGGTTGATTTCAAGTGGGGGGATATGAACAGGCTTCGGGATGCTATTCCCAATCCTTTCCTTTTCCTCCCTGTTTAAATTCACCGCCACTCGCACTCGCCTATCACTGTGAGTGCGAGAAGGACAACGCATCGCTCCCGCCATCTGCCGGCGTGGAGAGAAAATAGGAGTTCGAAAAACGAAACGAAGATTGCCGGCCGGCGACAACGCGTGCGTTGAAAAAACACCAAAATATCGCGAAATACGACTGCTAGTGATACAGTGTGGTGATCTCCTGGCTCCCAGCATCCCGTGAGTACCTGACCTCTTCAATTTACCATCTTTTAGCCTGTTTACCTGAGTAGGAAACTTCAAAAGCGTCCTTGGCAATACGCGATACTCAATCATATCCATAGGTCGCTGGTTCATATCCGGCTCGAAGGACCACATTAGAAATCTTATCAGATCGCGGTTATCTAAATGCGTGACCTGTTTTAAAATCAAACCTATTCCACTTCAACCTTTACAAGGTGACCTTCCATCTTCTCGATTACAACCGGGTCATTGTTTTAAAACAATCGGGATCGACTTCGGAGGTCCTTTTATGATAAAAGAAAGTAGACGTCGTAACGCTAAAACTTACAAAGCGTATCTTTGCCTCATAGTCTGCCACGCGACCAAGGCTGTTCATCTCGAGCTGGTTACTGAGCTCACATCTGAAGCATTCATAGCGGCCTTGGATCGTTTTGTATCGCGGAGAGGACTTTGTCACTCCATAGTCACAGATGGTGGTACTAACTTCGTGGGTGCCAGGCGTTACTTGTCGGAAGTTAGCGAAATGCTCAACCGCGAAAGCGATAGTATTTCCAGTCACCTCGCTTCTCGTGAAATCACGTGGAAGCTCAATCCTCCTTCCGGTCCTCACTTCGGAGGCATTTTCGAGAGCGGTATAAAATCGACAAAATACCATCTCAAACGTATTATCGGATCCCAGATTCTTACCTTTGAAGAATTTTATACTATCTTAACGAAGGTGGAAGCCATGTTAAACTCTAGACCCTTAGTAGAACTATCTTCCGATCCCGGCGAGGTTGACGCTCTTACAGCTGGTCACTTCCTCATCGGTCGACCTTTAGTATCGCTGCCTGAACCGATGTATGCCGAAAACGAGACATTACGTACTCGTTGGCAGCTATTACAGCGCCTATCACAGAGCTTTTGGCGCACTTGGCAAAGGGACTATTTGCATACCTTACAACAGCGAATGAAATGGTTAAAACACGGCAACCGTCAGCCAAAACTGAACGATCTTGTAACCATTTATGAACCCAACTTACCTGCTAACGAATGGAGGTTGGGTCGCGTTGTACAGCTGCATCCGGGTAAGGATGACATTACTCGGGTTGTGACAGTCAAAACATCTAAAGGCTTACTTGTAAGACCTGCTGTCAAAATTTGTCCTCTTCCAATTGAACAAACTAATTAATCTATCTACTTATATTTCCATACTTATAATTTAACGCACTTATAACACTTAAACATTTTCAAGTATCTATTATATATCAAAATTGTATATTACATTTAAACTTATTTTAATCTTATCAGCTTGATGACAAATGAATCCGCATAGGCCTTAAGTCTCGAACTTCATCTATCTTATCTTGTGAAATCCCTGGTTGATTTCAAGTGGGGGGATATGAACAGGCTTCGGGATGCTATTCCCAATCCTTTCCTTTTCCTCCCTGTTTAAATTCACCGCCACTCGCACTCGCCTATCACTGTGAGTGCGAGAAGGACAACGCATCGCTCCCGCCATCTGCCGGCGTGGAGAGAAAATAGGAGTTCGAAAAACGAAACGAAGATTGCCGGCCGGCGACAACGCGTGCGTTGAAAAAACACCAAAATATCGTGAAATACGACTGCTAGTGATACAGTGTGGTGATCTCCTGGCTCCCAGCATCCCGTGAGTACCTGACCTCTTCAATTTACCATCTTTTAGCCTGTTTACCTGAGTAGGAAACTTCAAAAGCGTCCTTGGCAATACGCGAAACTCATTCAGTGATTCTTAAAAAAAAGCCTAATTGGAGAAGAAACAATACCTAGGTACCTGGGCACCTCGATTTCACGGTGTAAAACTGGCGATATTTTTAATCAATTTATTTATTTATTTAATTAAAACGGTTTAATACCAATTACAGAAATTAAAGACACAGTTTGCACAAAAAAAACATGCACAAAAGACAGAAAATAATACAAAATATTAAGGTAAAAACTTTACAACACTTTTATAAATCCCTCTCACAGTACCAATCTGACATGCCGATATAAAATCATGTGGACTTTACCAACACCTGCCAAGCTGCAAGAGTTGTCTGTTTTTTTGAACGCGCTAATCTCTGGAATTACAAATCGGATTTGAAAAAATATTCGACATTCGATAGCCCAAGGAAGGTTATAGGCTATTTAACATCACGCTATGACTGTTAGAGCCCAGCAAAAAAAAAAAATACAGTAAGAACGCTAAGCGGAAATTAAGTGCTAGAGCAGATGGGCCATGAGATACGATAAAGTTCTTCGGGGTCTGAAATTTTACGCGGAAGAAGTCGTGGCAGAAGCTCGTAAAACCTACATACAGAAACGTTGGAGTAAGTTATAAAACAAACCGCGGCATTTAAACCGAACGGTAATTAGAAAATCGTCGGAAAAACGAAGTCTTTAGCAATAAACCGTTAAAATATGTGTTAATTACTAAGAGCCGACGCCAAAGAGCGGTCGGAAAAATATGGCCCGAGCGTGTTTATGTGTCAGTAATATTATGTTTATGAAAGCGAAGAAAACCAATAAAATGTGAAGAGTTTCTGGATGATTAAAGGTTTCTCTGATAGCGTTTTACGACTTGACCATAAGCTATGCTTGATGATTTCCCACCCAAAAAAAAAAAACCATAAGCTATGCCTGAGTTGTAGAGCACTAAGACAACTTTTTAACTCTCGGTACATCGAGAATTTAACATAGTGCATCACATTCACATCGCGACGAAAATCCAGTGGTGTCAAAAATCTCTTCGCTTTTTTATTGCGTCCTGTCTGTGGTAACGTGGGCTAAGTCCCATAAAGAAGTTGTGTGCTAGCTAAGCCAGCTCAAAGAGATTGTTATATACTACGGTTTCTCATACTTACTTGATACGTAGGCTTGATATCTAGGGAAGAAGGCTCTGTGGTTTTTTCATACTAGTCCACTTTTCTTTTAGAGTAATTAATTTCGTTGTGGGTTCTAAGACAGTTGAATCATTTCTCTAGGACTCGTCGAGCTGCATTGCCTCAACGCAGTTCTGGTTAGTCACCACTGTATTTTCTGGCTGACAGTAGTGCTATTCTGTAAAAATGTGACCGTGAAAAAGTGAGCTGTCATTCCAGATACTAAAGTACGTTTTTTAACCCCAGATAGTAAACTTTCAAGCCTTTTTGTGTTTGCTTTTTAGCATTAAAAATGTATTATTGTTGGCTGAATTCATTTTAAATTAATTACATTGGCTTGAAATTAATTATTAACAATCACAACTATTCACATTCGCTAGCCATAGTAAGTGGCAAACATATTATTATCTGAACCTATTTTTTTTTATAAATCTTTACTTATCCATCTTACAACTGTCAAATTACTAATTGAGTTAAAAAAAAACGAACTATAGGAATGTACACTATTGACAGCTCACTTCAAACTGACTTCACCTTTCTTTTCACGGTGACCGGCAGGAGTTGGAAAAAATGTGGTGTGTGGTGTAGCAATCCTATAAATCCAAATGGAGCAAAACATAATTATTATACGTAGAAAAAAAACCATAGTATTTGGTCGAAAAGATACCGTGTTAGTTATATGTCTATTGTTAATTACAGTGTTGCCAAAACTTTCTCTGCTAACCTATGACTACGCTTGATTTATCACAATACGTGTGGAAAATATCACGTAATAAATAATAGTAGTATCGGTTGAGTGGAGATCATAATCTACGCTAGACATCCGAATATACCACTATATTACAGGATTACATAATAAATGTCATTCTACTTGTAAATTACGATAGTATTCAGTTTTATTTATGCAATTTGCAATGTCCAATAGACTATGTTTAACCAAGTTATGTTTTATAAAAGTAGCTGGCTGAAAACTTATTTCGCTTTTCGTTTGTCGCTGAATATGAATCATCTGTTCCTAATACAGTGGAAACAGTGATCTTACTATTGTCATCATCTGCCTAGGTTTTTTCAAATGTCGGGGTTGCTCCTCAAATATTATACACAAATACGAGAGAGGCAATTCCTGATTTTTCCTGATTTGAAGGGCGGGCGTTTTTGGGGGGACTGTCTTATGTAATTTTATTTTGACGTTCAAAAAGAGCTGACTCTCAGCCTAGTTTGAATAAATGACTTTTGATTTTGATTTTTTGATTTTTTAAGAACGTTCGTTGTGACTCACGAAATAATTTCTACAGCAATCCCAATAAGTAGACTCTATGTCGATTGAAAGTGAATTTCCTCAGACTACACAGTAACTGTATAACTGAAAATTACAGCTGCTATCTTAGGTCTACACGCAAATAAACATTATCCTATGTGAAATTCTAATTACAAGTCTAAAGTAATTAATAGATTTGATATCGTAATTTTAATTACACTCTGTGATAGATAATAATGGAATGATGGAATCTAATTTTCTTCCAACACTGCGTTGTTTTGCTACACAAAAAACTAAGCGTTTCTATATAAACAGTGTTTATGTGAGAGTTTTCTTATTATAATTTTATAGATCTCTTGCAGTAATTGTGGAGAAAAATATGTTTTGTTGAGTAATCTAACTGTCACAGGAAAATTGGGAAAAAATCTCTGTGGCATCCCGTAATCCGGATTTGTGCTCGGTTGATGGCAATAGGCTCGTTCCTTATTACAAGGGACTTAGACATAACTGGCGAAATGTCGGTGTACTATAAGTACTGCAAAAGTCGCACTGCATAGTCCCCCGACCGACCCTTGCTCGTTGAAGCGCCAGCCCGCGCCGCAGCTGAGCCAGTAGAGTTAAATTCCCTTTTTAATAATAATGCCAATATTTTGATCCAGCCTGTCCCCACTTGCTGTCCCCCTATCAGTGCCGCCCTGAGCCGAGGCCCGTACCCCGCAGGGGGTGCCCTCAGCGTGCAGTATATAAGCGTGCGTAGTAGTGCGTGCGTGTGTATTTAAGTAGTTTTTAAGCCCTGGCTGGAGGCGTTAATTTAATTCTTAATGGCAGCCCCAGGAAAGCCCGGTTAAGTAGTCACGGCCTCTCAAGGTCAACTACGAGATGCCCGTAAAAAAAAAATTGCATAGTCTGCAAAAGACGACTTTGGGTTGGACAGGCTGGCTATAAAATAACTTTAATCACATTCGAACTGTCAAGCTAATTTAGAATAAGCCTTCAAATAAATTAGAATTTGTTTTTTGCTTCGAAAAGATTGGGTAGCATGGCAGGCGCGTTGCTGTAAACACGAAAGCGCGGAATAAACTAAGTATTTTCCAAAAGCGCACTACAAAGTGTTTTATTGGTCGATCCGGTACGGTCTGCTTAGCCCCTATGGGATTACGGGCGTGATGTTATGTTATAACATCGACACGACTTGTTCATATTATGATGTGATCATGTCATCACTTTGTGGAATTAAATACTTATCCACCTTTTCAGTTTGTCACGAGATCCAGTCTTGTCTTCAGACGAGATGTCCTACTTTATAGTAGTATGGTACAAATAGCTTACATTGCATTGCTAATCTGAGAATACCAAATGCGTGGCTTTTCCTTGAATATTCTTCAAAAAACCCAAAGCTACCGAATCAAATTCCCCCAAAAACTCATGTAAATGGAGATAACAGAATTATATAAATTGGGCTTTGGCTACTGGGTCGACGATGTCCAGAGGCGTCACGGTTCACGCTCCGTAGCTCCGGCTCCTTAACTAACTATATCATATTCGTTACCTATGTTTATTATTATACAGTTACTTGAATCCGAGAGAATTAAGGATTTTTTGTACCAAATTCAATGTGTAGAACAAAAGACATCAACGCGCTACGCTGCACTGCGACTTCTTAATTAAAATATCGTAGCTTTAGAAAATAAATAATTATAATATTAACAATGAAACTTGATACTTGTATAAATAGCCATATTAATAGTTCCAATTTCGTTGGCTCATAAACAGCTGAGACGATATTTTACATGATTATATGACGAACCGTAAAGTCGTCGGCATCTTTATGAGGGAGACAAGGTCTAACTTTTATTACAGCTCTGACATAAACAAGACAAATGACATGCAACACGTAATCTAGCAACATGTTCACATGCCATTTACTTCAGCATTACAAACGTAAAGTTAATGTGACATTTCGTTACATAAAACGTGCCCATTCATTAGAATTGTTACATCACTTTACAATGGGTACACTCGATTACATCTTGATCGTCAAAAATTATAAACATGATGTAATATTATGTAAAATACGGAAACAGAGCACGGAAGCTTCCATAGACATCAATTCACTTGTTTATGGTAGCCTGTTGTTGATGGACAAGTTATAGTATACTTGATTCAAAGTAAAAGTAGGTTGCGATGATTAAGTTTTATAATTTATGGCTGTAAGGGCCATTAACTGGTTCATTTAATGAGAGTAAACTTTCGATTTGCTTTGGAATGTAGATACTTTGCTTTGGGCGTTATGATTGATTTCTTTATGATCTAATTGATAGTTTAATGTATGCGGCTTAGCTGGGCTCGTTAATGAACTACTCGCATCTTCACACTTGGGTGTAGAATCTCAAGTGTTGCTGTCATAATTTTAACGTTATTACTACCTACTATAGTTAGTTAAAGCGGCTTGTGGCTAAGTAAAAAAGCCTTTCGGGTCGATCGATCAGGTTAAGCTGTGCTTGCTGGTCCGTGGATGGGCGACCATCTTTCCATATCAAGATCCCTTCGTGCCTCGGAAAGCAACGTTAAGTCGTTGTTTGCGACTGTCATTCGTGGATCTTTGACAGTCGTTACGGGTAGTAAGAAGCCCCAAAGTTTGACAACCAGCCTTACCAAGGAGTATCGTGCTACCCAGGGTTATGGAAGTCAGATAGGCAGTCGCTCCATGTATTCAGCTGCATCAGGTTGGACTCAAAGCCGACCCCAACATAGATGGGGAAACGCTAGGCAGACGATGACTACTTACTATAGTTACTAAAGGTGCTCTTACACGGGCAATTTTTTGAGCAATTATTGCTCGGAAACACTAATGGATCAATCTGAATCAATTAAGTGGAGCAATCTGGAGCAACAACAATAAATTGCGGATATATTTCGGGAATAATGCTTCTGATTGCTCCATATATTTCATGAGTTGCCGAATATCTAATCGGTTTGGAAATTTTTAGTCAATTTTCTTTTTATTTCGTTTGTACGTATAACTACGTCTCGTTTCTGCGAGAGGAACCGACCGGCGCCGGGGCGGAGGCGGCGGGGGGGGGGGGACGGTTTGCCTAGTTTTTTTAAGTTGCCCCATGTTGCATGATATTGTGTAGCCGTATCTCTGGCAACAGGTTACTACATGTTGCCATTGTCTTAAATTACTGGATGTAGTCGTGACGTCATAGTTGACGAGAATTGACCACGATGGAGCAATTTTAGTTACTCGTGTAAGCGCACCTTAAGTTTGGCGATGACGTTTATTAATTAGGCTAGCATCTCAAGAGTAATGTTTTTAATAAAACGTTAATTATGCTCAGAGGAAATAAGTAAATCAAAGCAAACAGACACTCGGTACACTTGGTACGCCTTCGTGTCCTTTATTAGATTTACTTGAAAGTTTGTATGAAAGTATTCAAGTACAAATGATGGCAAATCGATCGTTATAGGACATACATGTTCTAAGAATAGATATACCACCCTGTAGCTTCCGTTGGAAGTCGTTTAACAGGATTAGGATATTTTATTGAAACTGTATCTGTCTGTTACTGATCCAATCAGAGATAAGAGAAGACTGGCTGAACAATGAACTATAAAATTGTAAGTTAGTAGTCATGAAATGTCATCAATGACTTATAGCAAACACTGCTTCTTTATAAAGTAGGTGTATCCGATAGATTCAAGCTGATTGGTGTCAACCTAGACCAAAATATATAGGTACTGAATATTTAATATAAAGAATGGATTCGTCACAACATATTCTTTGGTATTGTTCGGCGAAGTTCTAAGTTCACGGTTACTGACCAATACGTGCATTGATTGGACAGGTCCACTCAATCTATGTGGTTATTTCCTCAAAAGACCATTTCAGACACCAATCTACATGGTCTTCACATGATCTGACCAAGATTATGTCTGCACTTTAAAAGACACTTGGACCTTTGATTTTGTTTCGGCTTTTCTTCTCAGAGTATTCAGATTGGAAACACCGATCTCATCTAGTTTAAAACATATAAGTGACGTGTAAAAGTGAGTTGTACAAACTTATGTTTTTATTATCATACCTTAGGCTCTGGCCACACTATTATTCTTTGCGGGGCTCGGCGGGGCCGCGACACGTGACTTTTCGCGCCCCTTTGAATATGTCCATACAAGTGTTGACCAGCATAGTTATTCACAACTGTTCGATACGCTTCCGTGCCGAATCGAACATCAATAAATAAATCAAGACAACGACCAGTAAAATAACCCTTAATTTAATTCAATAAGATTCACGCGTTGAAGCTAATTATGTGAAAATATTAGATTAGATTTTTTTTTGCTTTTTGCAACCTTTTTCAGTTGAACATGTCTGCTTGCATATAATATTTTTTAATTATTGAATTTATGTTATTAAATAGAAGAAAAATGTTCCTAAACTCAACACTATATCTAGTATAGTCAATGTTGTGTGAAGAGGTAACGGATTTTTTTTTTACAATGGTAAAAACCAAAAAAATTTTATACAAAATTGCAACTTTTTGAAGATGAAGGAGTAACTATTTTTGCCAATTATTAGTTACCTACATTTTGTTTATATAGTTTCATTTTGCCGCAAAAAGTACCGAAAAACTGCTTATTTTTGTCAGATTTGCAAACGTGTCCTTAAATGGTCGAACCCCATTTTTCTGACAGCTATTTGCCGTCGGAGGCAAGGAAAATTAGTTATTGAAAACGTGCCATTTTAGATTCGACAACCTGTCGTATGGTTGTGAATAGCTATGCCAATTGGTATTACACTAAAAACTTCGATATTTTTTTATGAATTTTAATAATTCATTAACGTGTTCGTGGCATATCATGATTTCGACTATCGTATATCCAGGGTTTCTGCCGGAACTCTGCAGACTGTTGTCAAATTCGCCAATATAACAAGTCTATCTACATGTTTACTAATTAGGTTCATTACAAACAGTAGTAGAAAGTAAACATCGTTTAATTGGCTTGCCTGTTGTATGTATTCTTGTCAGGTAGCTGCCACCCACGTCAGTCAGTCACGCTTGGTAGTGTACTCGATATGTCAGAAACATCACTTCGTAGTTTTATACTTGTGATACTTAACTGCTCTCGTTTTAGTTTTCAAACCGTAAACAACATCTGAATTTAAAACTTTAGACAAAATGAAATTATATAATAACTTATAATATAACATCACTTATTTTGCATGTACACCGTCTGTTGAGACAGCTCAAAGCTGCAATGGCTCTTTCTTCATAAGGCCCTTCCAGACCTAACCCTGCATTGTTAGACTCAAATAAAATCCTAATAATATAATGTTTGAAATTTAAAAGAAACCATGACTTCTGAGTCTGTTTCGGCATTTCTTCTTAGACACAGGCCATCTATGGAAATATCGGTCCCATCTAGTTTTAAATACATATTTTAAAATATTGATGTGTTAAAGTGTCTTAAAAGATCTACGTCCTTTTTATAAATATGATTTCATTAAGATGAGAGGGTATTTATTGTAGCACTGTTCTTACCTTTATTAGTTTTTCAATCATTTGAATAACAGAACATCAAACCACAATACTTTTGTATAGACTTATTTAAGAATTCATAACAAAAAAAAAAACATCGAAAAGAAGCGTCCGAAGATTCATTATGTTTATCATCTCAGCCTGGAATTACCCAATAGACCTCCCCATTTTTTCGCCATACTTCGTGGTTCCGTGCGTCTCTCATCCATGTTTCCCGCGACGTCGACTATATCATCAACGCAACGCGCTTTTGAACAGCTTTGACTTGACCTTGGCCACCATTCGGTCACAGCTGCCAGAAGTATCAAAAACCCCCGTTTCATTTGGCCTGACCTTGGCCACCATTCGGTCACAGCTGCCAGAATTATCAAAAACCTTTTTGATTAAGTAGAACTGGCTAAAAATGGTCTTACTGCCTAGATTATATTGTAGCCATATTCTCTTATTTTGTATGTTTACCACCGTTCTTGAAGATCCTTTAGTATTAAGAGCTAGGTACATATGAAGGAAAAATTCGGTCTGTAAAAACAATCCTGTTTCATCTAAATTAGAGACGTCATTATCGGTTTTTTATTCACCACGGAATAACTTCAGGAATACCAAAACTCGAACAAAGGCCAACAATCCCGGTTTAACGCGCTGCTCGCGGGTTTTTATTAAACGTGTTCGATATAAAAACTTGTGCGGAACAGCAGATGCGCTCACGCACCTGTCGCGCGACCAGGGAAGTTTGATTCCTGTTTAGAAACTAGGTGGGTTTAGCCACTTCTTTATTTGACAAATATAAACGCATTCTAATTATGTTAGGGTTGCTAAATCGAAGGATTGTGAATGACGAAACTATAATTAGTTGATACAGTCTGGTGAATAATGGACAATGGTAGTATATTGAAGTGCTTAAAAACATCTACGCAAGACACGAAATCCTTTAATTAATTGAATAGTGTTCATGGGCAAAACGCAGGCGCATTGAATTTAAAGATCACATGTCACTGCACACAGTAGAAAATAGTCAAAATGGAGAGTCCACGTTTTCTTATCCAGATGTAGGTACCGCACGTCAGTGGTAGCAAAACCAGCGGGGTAATTGCGTACCACACAGAGAGTAGAAATGCCTTCATTTTGACAGTTCAACAACATTCATTGCGTTATTTACGTTGTTGAGAAGACAAATTTTTCGAACATAAAAAGCAATGGATTAGCAATTATCTTGAAAATGATTCAGATTCTGATTACTACGCAATTAGGGTGCAGTATTAGCTGGCTTTGCATTCTATTGAACTCCGACTTACCTAAGTACTCCTGATCAAGGTGTTACCACCGAAATGCGATTTAAAGTACTAATGTTCTGATGTCCGTTCTTCCAAATATAACATGTCCTTGGATCCGGTAACTACGTCGGATGCAGAAAATGGAACACGAGAAGAAATACTACTTTTTGAAGCAGGTTATTTCCAGCGCAGCAGTAGACAGCTCAGTCTGTGATTCTGATTAATGAGCGGAATTAGACTTCTTTTGATGAATTTCAATCTAATCGATCGTCGATCGACCAATCTTAGGTTGGTTGGTTGCCGTTGGTTGGTTGGTCTCTATGTCATAGGATCTCAGCATTAAGCTTTGGATTTCGAAAGATCATTAGATATACAGACCTCCCTACTTATGCTAGTTCAACCACGCAGTTGTATGCTTGTGACCGCTATCTATATATACCTATATACTAATAATAAGCTGAAGAGTTTGTTTGTTTGTTTGAACGCGCTTGTCTCTGGTACTACCGGTCGGATTAACAAAAATATTTTTGTCTTTGATAATCCAATTGTTGGGGAAGGTTACAGGCTATTTAACATTACGCTACGTCTCTTAGTAACCGAGCAAAAATAAAAATAATAGGAAAGAAAGTGAAAAAGAAAGTAATAACGCAAGCGATGATGGACTTTCAGTAAATGTGACTCGGTAGACCGGGAACCGAAATTTAACGAGGAAGAAGTTGCGGATATAAGCTAACTTAATTATAAACAAAAGGAGGGCCTTTTGTTCTGAAGTAATACAACAGCCATGGGAAGTGATCACATGATCTATGTACAGTCCGTTATGATAATATTATGATTATGCCTATCTATCACCACTGCGGTTATGGTGTGAATTCAAAAGAAAATATGAAAATAATGTTTTTACAGTAACGTATTTGTGAATTGGAGAACATACAGTTCCTGGTGTGTTTGCTAGCAGAAAGGTAAGTGTAGCGTTAATAAGTGAACCGCTTTGCTTAGAGATATACTATACTTATAGCCAGTGGCGTAACTAGGGTGGGGCAGACAGGGCAAGAGTTCTGGGCGTCTATCGAAGAGGGGCGCAAAAAGTCGTCAATTATTAAATAATAAAAAAACTTCAATAAACCATTTCATACTGTTACCTAAGAAATCTGAAGAGCTACTTGAATATATTGCGCAGTACGGAGATGAAAGCGTATTTCCAAATCTGCCTATTTCTATTCAAATTCTCTTAAAATTGCAAGCGATTTTAAGCAAGTTGAAATTAATACCTTGTTTATAAAGGTTATAATTGGTCAAGAAAGGTTATGCGCCTAGCTTTGCTTAGTGTAGACCGAGATGATAAATTACGAAGGGGCGAAAAAGTGATGCGTGCCCTAGGCGCCATTTTCTATTGGTACGCTCCTGCGTATAGCTTCACTATCACTTTACTTATAGGACCTAGTGTTCACCCTAGAGCCAGCAACATTCACAGTTCACAATCTTTCTAGAAACAGTCACAGTTTAGTAAAGTTCCAGGGTCCCGAATTTTTTTCTTACGTTCTTTACAATTTTCAGGTCAGTTTTAACCTGTATATTGAAGAAAATCTGTTTCGCGACTGTAATACGTATGTCAGAATTAAAATCATCAATCCAACAGTCTTCATCATCATCATAAATATTCATTTCAGCCAAAAGACGTCCACTGCTGGACATAGGCCTCCCACAACACTCTTAGTTAAATTATTTCCACTGAATGTTATTTGTTGGAAAAGTCATTTAATGGAATTAAATTAACGTAGGGGTAAGAAGACTTGAATTTCGCTGGCTGCCCTAGAGCTCCCAGCTTATCTAAGCCACCATACTTTAGGGATATAAGTAAACCAATTATTATTTTCTCATTAATTTACCACCTCTGTATTCAACTCCTCTGACTTAATAAAATTCATCCTTGCAATTTTCAACTGCAGCAGCTCCCACTGTTGAAGATCAAGCAGCTGCACACAGCTATTAAAACAAAAGCAAGAGAGCGCATGACAGATGCACATGTTATTGGGTCTGTAGTCGCATGTTTACGGCAAGGGCAGTCACCTGCGTGCGCGCAAGGACGCGCGCCATTCATAAACGGGTTGGTTTCGACATCAAGCGTAGGACTTATTGAAATGCTAGTGATCTGGCGATATTATTGGTTGTTTATTGATGTATTTAGCAATACAATTTGCCCAATATAAACATATGTTGCTTATTGAGCCAGTAGTACGGTGGGCTGCATCAATTGGGTACCCCAATTGTATTAAAATGTTAATACAACAAGGGTACCCAATTGATGCAGCCCACTGTACCTAGCAAATGAACTACAGGTGGAAAACAAATTAAGTTTTGGAGTTGGTAGGCTGAATAATTTTTCGAACATTGCAAAGAGTAAACTCTCTATTAATAAGTAAAGTATCTGGTTAATAATTATATCAACTTGAAGCTGTAAAGCTGTAAACCTGTAAAGGTTTCATAATGATTATTGTCCAATACTCAGAATTTTGTTGGCAATCAACAAACTAAAATCATGTAATGAGCCATGATCCGTCACCAATTTTATCGTTCACCGCAATCACATCGTTTTATAAATTCCGTTTTGCAAATATTTATACTGCGAAACTAACACATCAAACGGACAAATATTGCATTGCAACCTGAAATATTCCAGATAACTCGTTTCTTTACTTCAAAATTAAGAGCATTGAATCAGTGAATGGAGAGTCTTAAGTTTATGTGTTGCTAGTCTCCGTAACTCTATTAGAATGGCTGCACCGTTACCGCTTTCAGTGCGCGTTCTAAAACGTTAATCACTTTAAGTTATTGACCATTTTATTAACCGTTTGCATTCCACGTCTTTTGTCTCTGCTTGTCTGCGATGAAAATTTTCACTTTATGCTGTGTCCCGTTTGCGTTTTCTTTTTAGGTTATATCTACAATGAGTTATGTTTCAGACAGATTTACCAGTCTAGACATTTTATGAGGCCTTAACAATATTGTCGTGTAACTAATGGAAATGTTGAATAAAAACTTCCTGTCTATATTCATCTATTTATCCAACTTTCTTTTTGAAATACATAAAGTCTACTTTGGAGTACCTATCCTTAGTAAACCCTAATGGTGGACTGTATATACATTTTTGGCTGGTCGGTTATTTTTCCTTCAAGGCAGAATAAGAGGCTTTTAAATATAGGAATACTCAAACAAAATAAACCAATAAAATCATTAGAAAATAAACAAATGCATTTTTCAATGCCGATCACACATTCGCATATTTATTCACGTGCCAAACAAACTTCAACTTGTTTTCCCCCACTGATGTGTGAATCCAGCGCATACAGTAACGAGCGACGCACCGGGGAGCGAAATAACTGTTTTTTTACTGGGTCAGGATTACTGCAAACAAGTTTACTTACTTATACCCATCTGTAAAACCCCACGCGTTATGTGAAATGTCAATGAAACTTTTGTACGGATAGCTGGCGGACAGAGAGGATGGTCGAACGAATGGTTCATGTTTTGAGTGTTTGCTTTTCATTCCAAATGCGTATACGATTTCGAAGAATTGATCCTTGAGACGTCAATGTGCCGCCACCGTTATGTTTGCACCTCGAAGTCAAGGAGGAGAACTGAGTTTTATAATTATGAGCGCTTCTAGATACCTTAAAATATCATATCGTTTTGCCTTATTATTAATATTGTTAATATTGTCTGTACGGAATAAGAATACTAAAATAAAAATCCATTAAAAAGTTAGGAGTCAACAAAGATTAGTTTTTCTTGCAAATTTTACTTAACTTTGGGCGTGTTTACGTAATAAAAGAAGTGTAAAATCTCCAAAACCAAGTTGGTACCGACAAAGTTCAATTATCTAAAAGTTCAATAAACTTTATTAGTCATTGATTTATGCATTGGCTTTTTCATAAAACCCGATCTTCCAAAGGACTTATCTTAATTTTTTCGCGATTTTTTTACTATAAATGATCCTGCATCTCACTCAATAACGTTGTGCGTGTAGACTAGCGTCTAACTGCTCATCACTGATACTATCTCTGTCGGACACGAAGCCTGGTGAGACAGCATGATTTTTAGCCAGGCCCACCAATGAGTCCGAGCCCGCGACTAGTTTCCCCTTAATATTATAAATGCAAAATAAACTCTGTATGTCTGTCTGTTACGCTACCAATCGTCATGAAATTTGGCACAGATATAGCCTGGGATATAGAGAAAGAGATGGGCTACATTTTCACGCGATAACCGACATCCACGCGGGCGGAGCCGCGGGCAAAATTTAGTACAATTGTAAGCATGTAAGCAAAGCAACGTTTTTTCCTTTTTAAGTTTAAATGTTTCCATTTATATAAGCATTTCAGTAAATTGCAAACACGATCAATTTATGGGAAGATATCTTACTCATCTTATCTTGCTCATACCAAATCCATATGTTATGAATATCTTATAATTAAAACTACAGTTACTTTTTGAAGACGTAGGAAATAAAACAGACTAACAAAAAATCGTATCAGTTTTCAACGATTTTTCGTAGTCAGTCTTTCGTGCTCTAATCTGAATTTGATGGATGCGCGGGCGCAAGTTTCCCATTTATTTGGACAGTCTGTATTCTGCAGCTTCACCGTGCTGTGTACCGTTCAAATAGTGGTCTTAACCAAATAACCGCTAGCCATTAGAGACAAGCAAAACGCTGCGCCCGCGCCGCTGTTTATGTGAATATTCATTAACATATTACACTATACGTAAGTACAGATGTTGACAATTCTGAAAATTGAAAAATGTAGATTAAGTATTTTGTTATGAGCTAAAATATGTTTTATTTTCTTTCTAATTGGATTTTTTTTATTAATACCATATCAAGAAACGAGGTTCTAATGTTATGTATAGACGCCAAAATAAATAAATAATCGTCGGATATAGTTAAAGTTCTATATCCGACGACCCTGGTTACTTATCTACCTTGGTGACTGTATATCTTGTCTATATTAAGTAGGTGTACTTATTAATAGGTAACTGAAAAAACTGGTCTAAGGTGTTTTTTAAGGTAATGGAAAACTACCGGAAGTTACGCGCAACAGCCAAAAGTCAAAAAGAAAAAGTGTAGGTAAACAAGATTATTTCACAAGACTTGTTGTCGTGTATGTTTAAAATTAATAAATAAAAATATTTTAATTCAGATATCAAAATCCATGGGTAAAAAATTACATAAATTAATGAGCGTGATTAATATTTAAACTTACTACATGTTATGATAACTCTAGAGCTTACAAATAAACGTATATTAGGTATTTATTTACAGTGATTTATCTCATAATTATAAAGATGACTCGCAAACTTGCGAGAAAAATAAAGAAAATAGAAAGGAACTAAAGAAATTATTGATAAACCCATTATTTATCGTAAAATTCATTACAATATGTTTTACATAATCCTATTTGTCATTCACTTACATAATATCGTTTGATATATAGCGTGACATCAATTAGTATGCAAATATATTCCCGGTATTAGAATATTTAAATACTTTCGTTACAACATTTTATGAGACACAAATGCATACGTTTAGTTTAAATAAGTTATATTAAATAACTTAATTAAAATGGGTTGTGTGACAGTAGAGGTGAATGTGTGTGATTTAATGCATTCTTGGTTTGAATCTTTTATAATATTTAAAACCAAAAACACGAGTGCCATGCCAATATTCGAAATATGGTCAGAGATATACTTAAATTGATTGAAGCGCCTATTACACTATTCAATTTGTAAAATCGAAAGATGTTATCGAAGTTAGAACAGTTAGATCCGATTTATTGCGATTGGAAGGTCCCGACCACACGGTCGAACAATTTAGGAAGTGGTACACACCACTTCCTAAATTGTTACAACCCATTGTAATTCTGCGTCATGACTGAGTCGTCAGTCCGATTTAGAATTCAATTTAGTCTAGTGTGATCACTAGCTTCCAATTTCCTAATTAGAGTTTTTCTAAATAGTGTTTCTACAAATTGGATAGTGTAATACGCACTTTAGAAAGACCAGATATAGTTCGGTACATAATAAAAACGTTCCCCTCCTCTGTTATGCAAGTTTATTAAGTACGGTAACAGTAGAAAAGTAATTGTTTTAATTGCTTACTTGACAGTTGAGCTCGCCAACGTCTCTCTTAGAGAAGAAGAGCCAATACACTACAGGCTAAAGATTATACCCATTCTATTGTTAAAAAACGCACAAAAGTGCGTTGCCTTCTTCGACTGATCTCCCATAAATGTATCTAGGTCGTCACGTCAGATATTCCTAGGCCTCCCTCGTCAACGACGCCCGTCTTCTGGCACTCACTGCATGGCGCACCTGCTAGTATTATAAATCGAAAAATTAATTCGAACGAATAATAAATGATTGCAAATTTTGTCGGATGACTTGACAAATGCCACTGTATAATTTAAAAACACACGAGTTCTACATCATTTTCAACTTTCAACTTTGGCTTTTCAAATTCAACTTTTTCAAGCTCTCGTGTATGTAATTGGTACGTGAGCTTGAAAAAGATCAAAATATGTGTTGGAGTAAACGTGCCATAAACCAAAGGTTTGAACCTTGAAGTGCTAAAAACTATAGATATAATAAAAAAGAAGATTGAAAATTGAAACATCCTAGTGAAAAAAAAAGTCTTTTTTATGTCTTGTTCAAGCTTGCGTTCGTATCTTTCTAATTATTTTCTTAATATATCCGAGCCACTAGGTGTAAAAGGAAATGTCCTTATTAGTAACTGTCTGTGGTCGCTACACCGCACACATCATGCACTTTCCCTTTGAAGCGAGAAGCATTCCAATAGTTAATTGCAGGATGGGTCGCTTGACATCTATTTCTATCTTTGTATAGGTAAGAAAAGATAAAAATACAATTTCTTTTCATTAAAATTTAGATAGATATTAATTCTGCTAATTATTATATTTCCCATTTCCCTTTTTTTATAATTTGAATCAAATGTATGACCAACCATGCGACAACACGAAGCTTATGTTCAGCTATTGAAGCCTTCGGATAAGCGATGATAACTATGATACACCCCAAAATCTCATGCTCTGCAGTAGCTGAGCATAACATCCCCTCTAGTCTCAGTAGATCGGTTGCTTTGTTCGGGGCTGAGACTAATTTTGTCATTATTTCGGTTATGACGGCAAACCGAACTGTTGATATTAAAAAAAGATACCAGAAGTCCAGCTAGGGATGTAAACATAAAATGCTTTTTATTATAAATAAAAAAATCAAACATATTCTCTGAAATCACAGTTTTGCACACAGACTACATAAAGATACTACGTATGTTTGGCAGTAATTAGGCACTTTCATACGAATACTGAACGCAGAATATTTTTCTATATTTTTTTTTTCCTTTCAAAGAATGTAACTGTCAAAACAGAAATACCAAGAAAGAAATTAGGTATAACGAGTTCGTATAACATAAGGAGAATACATATATTATGCAGAAAAGAAACCATCCTGTTATGATATTCATCTTTTTGACAATGAAAGTTCTGTTTTACATCATTAACCGAACTACAGAACAAGTCTCAACAGTTCGGTTTGACGTTATAACCAAACTGTTGAAACAAAACTAGTCTCAGTAGACCGGCCCCGAACAAAACAACCGAATTACTGAGACTTGAGGTAACATCCTGGGGTCGATTCCCAGGTAGAGAAACGTGGTATTAGGTTATTTTATCTGGAATTTCTAAGTAGTAGCCTGGAGTCTGTATTTGTGTCAATAGACTCGACCCTCGTTTACATGGGACTTAAACATAACTAGCGAAATATGGATGTATTTTATGGTACACCTTAGACACCTCTGAACAAACCCTTCTGGGAAGCAAAGCGTGATATTATGTTATCTTATCCTTGTCATCGAACCAGCAAAGTCAAGAGAACGTTCTCTCCAAAGCTTCGATACTTACTTATTCAAAAAGATCTGAATTATACCAACCACAAAGTCACTGTTTATAATGGTCCACCACCTAACAATAGTGCACTGATAATGAAATTACGACAATTATGTGCGATCTGCGATCAGGTGTTGGGAACAATCGCTGGCATTCCGTTACAGGTTGAATGACCATCTACGTGCCGACACCTCGCCATCGCCACCGCATCATGTAATCACATCCTTACTTACCAACTTACGATAATAATCGTCGTGAAAGATTTATAACAACTCGATCTTGATTTCAAGGCAGGATGGCAGTTTTACATAATCTGTTTTTTTTTTTCTTTTTAGAACCTCATTTGAATTCCTCGCGGTTTTTTTATTGCGTTGTCTATGGTCTTGTTTACTTTTACTTTTAAATTCATAGAACCAGTTCCCCAGTGATTGATGATGTAGTTCGATACTAGTAACACAGAATACTAAATGATTCCGTCATCCGTGTATGTAGTAGTGTCATGCATAACCTTAGCAGCCTTGTTATTGAATCTATTAAAGTTAATTTCTTGGTAGGTAGTTATTGGCGATGTTCTTCAGAAAAGTCAGGTGTCACTTGCAACCGGCGTGTGTGTATGACCTGATGTACAGTAAAAGACATAAGTGGATTACCAATTTCAAAAAGCAATAGACTGACACTTCGGCTTAACTTACGACCTTCTTATAATAAGTAATTTCTATACTATAGACACACACACTCTCATACATCTACAAATGATTGTATTTCATAAATTCAACCATTAAAGTAGATGGCATGATAGCTTAGCGGTTACCATACTTACGTTAGCGCGTTTGTGCGTAGCGAGTCGCGGGTTCGAATCCCACGCGCGGTGATAGTCTTTTTATTGTTTTAAAAATCGCTTTTGACTATAGTTTCTTGTTCTGTTCGTCTTGTCCACTAAACTTGTAAAACTTTATGATTATACCCACAGAAACCTAAATAAATTTAAATGATATTAAGGTGCAGTTAACTTACGACTCATTCACCGCGACTAAATAGAACGGTGTTGTTTGTTATTGTGTGCTAGTGACGTGTGTTTAATCTATCAGCGGTGTTCTAGTTCATTTTAAAATGTAAGCAAATTTAAATATAGAAATGAAAGCGAATATTATTGCGCTGCATAAAACCGGACTTAATATATCACAATTATCTGATAAAACTGGACTGATTGGGAGTATTGTGATTTCATTATTTTAATAAACATTCATCTAATTAAAGTATAACTGCTGATCCTTGTAGTTATTTTTTGAAACGTTTTATAAATATCATAAGGTCTAAATAGAAGAAAAATATCAAATTTCAAAGTAAATTTATTTCCTAGATTTTTGAACGATGAAAATAACATTATACTTAATTAATATTTGTATGAAATTTCTATTTCAAACAATTTTGTTTCTAAATAGTAATACATATTAGCATGCATTTTGCTTAGTAGCCTAACAGTACCCCTTTTTTGTTTTAGTGAAATATTGTGAATCGGTGGGTGAAAAGATATGAGGAAGGGAGTAGCCTTGCCTGTCGAAAGCAAAGTGGAAGATACCAGCTCACAAAAAAGGCGCAGCAACAGCACATGTTCAGCGAATATGAAACAAGTGGTTTCAAAACGACAAGTCATTTTGCTAAATTATTCGACACGTCTTTACAAACCGTGCGCCATGCACTCCACACAGAAGGTTTGCATCATCGAAAACCAGCTCAAAAACCATATTTAACGGAAAAAAAACATTAACATTAGAATATAAATTACAAATATTTATTGATTTTAGTAATATTCAAATAATATTGTGTTATATCCGTAATATGGATTATTTTGAGGTTTAGTTTCAATCTTCTTTTCGTAATGAAAATGAATACTTAAGCTATAACCTCAATAAGTCCTATTAAATACCATTTGTTAATTTTGAGGTTTGTGATATAACAAACTCACGCGCAGTAGAATAAAAGTAGTATTACTGAGTCATTTAACTGTAGTGACAACGCGTCTGCATTTGTTATATTTACGTGGGTAGATTTGCGTAGATTATTGTGGTTTCCTTCGAGTACCCACACACAGTAGAAATTACAGCACAATATTATTATATTACTAAGATACAATATTTTAAGCTTGATTATCATAGTTCACCAATTAGCTACTTTACTTCAATAAATTGTTATTTATGAGAAACTAAACTGTTTTAACAAAAAGTTATTATTAGTTATGTTTATACTTCATAAAATTATAACGAATAAACATTTTGTAATCACTTATTAAACATTTTTATTCTTAATCCTTTATTTAAATAACAATATAAGTAATAAAAATAAAAAATCTCGTTTATTCATTTATCGCATAATAAATAATAACATAAAAATATTTTATTACTTTTATAATAAAAGAACAAGAAGGTTATTGTTGAAAAGAAAAATAAAATCTCATCGCGAGATTTGAACCCAGATCTATGAGTTCCTTAAGCCCAGGCGATATGTTACGAGCTATCAGAACTTGATATTAAAGTGTGAATTTTAGCAATGGTATGAACGGACCAAGGTCATTCGTAATTACGTACTATGTGCGACGGTATGTTTTTTGTTTCATGTGACGCCAGTGTTAGAGCTCTGAGGTGTGCGTTCTGTGTTGAGACATAACTTATACACACAGCTGTAGGTACGCGCCTGGACCGCGAGTTTATAGCAATATAACCCTTAGTATGCTAGTGGACTTATGACTCCCTACTGTACATATGAACATAAAAGAGGCAAAAAGAGTTGCATACTCCTTTTGCCTTATTCTTCTTAGCAGGATCTTAGCAGGTGGCGTGTCTTCCCCCATGGGAAGAATTCTCGGTTATAAAAACTTGCACGATTCTATAAACGATTAACCATTTATTATCTGGATGTACGAAATCCATAGTTTCGGCCGTAGTTACAGACGATTGCTGTTGCGTATCACCTACGGACATAAGATTAATTTTGTGCCCGACCTAAGAATGATGGGGATTTTCCAACAGACGCGACGCCGCCGACACGACAATTGTAGAACAATTTCCATGCAGTTTTCATAGAAATTGTTCTTCGAGAGTCGCGGCGCCCTGTCGCGTTGCGCCTTTTGCGTCAGCCTTAATGACACCACGATTTGATTGCAATCCCTAGTCCCGATAAGTTTTTACCCGTCAGAAAATAAAAATAAAGGGTGGGGGAAAGGTGTAGGGTGGGTACCTACACTTCGAAGTTTCGAAATATACTTTTGGACGTGCTCATATCTTCGTTGACGAACTTATAGAGTAGGCCCCCTGAAGCTATATTGCGCGTGATCCAATCACTCTAGTATTAACTTATCTACACACAATAACCTAACGGAAATTGAGACAGCAAAAACAATTTTCAAAAATATCTCAAATCTCGTCTAACAAAAAAATAACAATGGAAGATGTCTCAATCAAATTCAGCTCAAATTGGTTCACAATAAAACTTAAAACATAAAGCTTCGCGGATGTCGGTTTACGTGTCGAGGTCAACCCATTGTTCGTGATATTATTATAGGCATTATGTGATCATGCCTTGGTCTCTTGGTTTGTCGAATTTACAATTCAATATGGATCCTCTTTGAATCATTAATGTTGTATGCTTACGATTTGTCTCCTTTAAAATAAAGGGTGGCAACGTAATGTTATCTACCGCGTTTACTTGAACTTAGATATTACTGAGAACCAATGTTAAAATAAGCTTAGAAAATCTTAATAGGCTTTTTCTTTGTAGAAAATTTCGGAAATGGACAAACCGTCGTCTGTGAAAATATTTTACAAATCTTATGTCAGTGTTTTTCTCCGTGGGACCACTATCTATTCTAACTTGAATGAGTCCAAGGCTATTATTTACACATCCTTTCCGAATGAACCCACAGATGAAAACATGACAAAGATGCAAGATAAGATAAGTTAATAAGATACGTTACCAAGTTTCGCGTGCTCACTAAGTTTTACATAGAAGCAAGCTTTGTAAAGCGAGTTATAAGCGCGTAGGCGCAGCTAGACCAGCAAACAGTTTAGATCTGAAGTATTGTGCTCGTTAAACCTAGCACATTATTGTTACTGGCAACCTTACACAATACTCTTTGCTACCTGCTGTTCTGCCCACCTTGTATGGCAAAACGTTTTGCGTGCTTATAAATACGTGTGTAAGCAGATAGCGTTCTTCTTCCTCGTGTTTTATGGGATAAAATGGCCATGTGTAGGCAAGAAGTCTTTGGAGGTAAAATTTCTGCCATTCCAAAATCTCCTGTTACAAGTTACGACTAGGAACGGAATCTTCACCATAATGCAGGTACCTACACATGAAATACTTTTAAGGAAGTCTCTATGAACATTAAATTGTACAGACGCCAGTACATCAAGCTACTCCAATCTGTCAAATGTCTTTGATAGATTTTTAACTTATGGCAATTTTTTTTTTGTGTGGGAAATCATCAAATAACTTCTCCCACTCTGGGTGGAGCAGGAGGGAGTGTCAGACTTTTACTGACACCGTGTTCCCTCAGTTGCCTGTGTGCCAGGGGCCGCGATATCTCTTTCGAACAACCCGCACCCCTGGCAGGCATCGGCCCTTGCGGACCCCCCCCCCCCCCCCCTTGGGATAATTTGACAGTTTGGAATAGCTTGATGTGCTGGCACCTGTACACCAATGTGGCTTCGTCACTTTATAGACAGACAACCAAATATAGACTGACTGCTCGTTGACTGCCTCGTTGGTGTAGTGGTCGCAAGCGTTACTGCTGAGCATGAGGTTAGATTCCCAGGTCGGGCAAACTGTTAGTGGGTTTTTCTATCTGGAACTTCTCAGTTGCAGCCCGCGGTTTGGATTTGTGCCCGGTTGATGGGAATAGGCTCGCCCCGTCTACATGGGACTTAATCATAACTGGCAAAATGTGAGTGTACTATTGGTAGGTACAACTCTGCTCAACCTTTCGGGGAAACAAGGCGTGATATTATGTACAAATAACAAAATATAGACAACTAGCTGTTGCCCCCGGCTTCGCCCGCGTGGTGGTTGAAAATTATCCCAAGGGAATGTACTACCGGGATGAAAACTATCCTATGTGTTAATCCAGGTTATAAACTATTTGTGTGGCAAATTTCATCCAAATCCGTTCAGCCGTTTTTGCGTGATTGAGTAACAAACATCTTCACAAAGTTTCACATTTAAAATATTAGTAGGATTCTACGTTCGACAACCAATCTTGCAACACGCTTTATACCGACGTGTTGGATCTTTACAGGTATTCCATTCGAACACAAACAACACATAGGTACTGACATTGCACCCCACTTCCGCAGATCATTAACAAAGGTGCTTGATGCATCATAATGACCCCCGCACTCCCATGGCTTTAGTTCCAAGTACAAGACAATGGCAGTCGCGGAGGTATCGTGTCGATATAATTATTGTGATGCCTAAGCGTCACCAATCCGTTATTTGTGGGAGAAAGAATGTCTGACTCTTGTGAATGTTTGTTGCGGATTGTGTTCTGTTTCGTCACTGGGATTTTGGACCTTAGAACATACCGTTTTTGTGAGTAAAATAAGGGAGTTGCATCTTATACCGTTGCGACCTTGATATGACTCTTCACTAAAACGAGAAGACCGTCTATCTCTTCTCATTACACAACATTACACAATGAGTTGCACAGAATCAATCAATCGTGATTACCTGATTCCGTATGGCTTATGCATAATTACCCTACAATGTTCACACTACTAGGACACAAGCCGCCTCTCTGGGAGAGGTAGTGGGCCATAATTAACAACACGAGCGAATTGGTGGATGTCACATGTCTTCGAATTTTTAGTTCTAGGACATGCCGGTTTCCTAACGATATTTTCCTTTGCCGTTTTGAGAGCAGTGGTGCTGAAATAATTTACACAAAATAACGTGCCTGGTTGAGTTTGAACCCACGACCTGCAACTCGTAAGTCGCTGCCGTTATCACTGCACCACCACTGCTCGACATGATTCCTGGTTCCCTATAAAATTAGATGAACAGCAAGTTGATAGTGTATCTAACTGAGCAGTAGAATGTCTCATCGTTCAAAAATTAGATGATGTTAAAACTACCAGAAAAATCGGAGATATCTGCCATAAAAGTTGCCAAAGTAACTAAACGAAGCCACTTAGCTAGGTAGTCATCAACACTTACAAGTCACATTTAATAAATTAATCATCAGCCATCAATCAATAAATAATAATGCTTTCATATCAAATCAACACCCTGCCACTTCACATCTTGTCAACATTCCAGCGCCAAGCGGAATATTTTCGTAGCATCATTAAGTACCTGTCACGACCTACATCGTCCACCTTATTGACGTGATTTATAACATCATTTCATGCTGTATTTGCGGCGTGCCGACTGCTTCAGGAAGTCACAATTACTAAGATCGATGCCCACGAACTGGTTTAGAAAGCCACTCAGTTTGCAGTCATACGCTAAGTACCGGAAAATAAGAATTAAAGTCGAGAAGTAAGGGATAGTAGTAGAAAGTCGATCGTAGGAACTGTTTCCGACAGACCTGCACCTGTGCTGCACCCTAATTGCGTAACACATTATTAATCATGCAGAATCTGAATTATTTTGGAGGTTACTGCTAATTCATTGGGTCATATGTTCCAAAAACTTATCTGCTCAGCAAGTGAATCTCGCAATGAATTTGTCGTAACGAAGGTGTTGAACTGTTAAAATGAAAGTAATTCCTATTGTCAGTATGTTACGCAATTAGGTACCCCTCTAAATTTGGAAAATGTTAAAACGCACGCTGGCCATAATAAAAAAAAACCAGCGGACCCAATGCACGTGTTTCGACTTGGCAATGCCCCCCAATTTTTTATTATGAGTATTCAAATCCAAAAACGAATCCGTGTAGGAAGACATCCAGACAGACTAATAACAACGAGAAATACTTCCGTTACGGCCGATTTCAGTATGATATTATGGCCTGTGCTATTACAGCAAAACTTTCAGTATAAAAATAATATGTATGGATCACTTGGGCTGCAGCTAGGCGGTACGACGAATGTACAAGAGACAATTTACAACACTACACACCATAACCATATAAAAATAATTGCAAGGCTGTATACGGTGAAAACTTGATGGACTATTCATTTCATTTCAAGCTTTCTGAAATTTTCTCATTATGATTGTTAATTTTATGTGTCAAGTTATAGTCCATTTTATTGTTTTCCAGCTACATTGAAAGATGGGGCATTAAGTTGTGCCCACTCAAGGTCGTGCCGTCGTGGTTGTAGTTAATCGAAAAGGTGACTGTAAAGATAAGATTACTTTGAAGAAAACCGTTTTGAATGACCACATAACCATGGACATAACCATTCTTGCCTGTTTTCTCTAATAATAATAAGCAAATCGCGGTAATAAGCAAATCTTTAGGTATTACAGGAGGTGAAGCAGGGGAAGCGGAGACGTAGCTGCGCCCACTACCCCTTCGCCCGCGTGAATTCACGGCAGCGCGCGGCCTTATTCTAGCGCGGCGCCGCGCGGCGTCCGTATTCTGGTCACCGCTAAGAATTGTTAATCCCGGGATTTTCAAAATAAATTTTGCTTTTGATTAATCATTTGTATTAGGTTTGTATAAATATATGAATGTTCCTATGCTTTGTTCACCTTGTTTCCGCGAAGGATTGGCAAAAGGTGTACCTACCAATAGTACACGCACATTTCGCCAGTTATTTTTAAGTCTTATGTATTAGGGTGCGAGCCTATTGCAATCACCCGGGCACAAATCCAGAATCCCTGTAACGCTTTGCCCGACCTAGAAATGAACCTGGACCTAAATTAACCTTTAAATGGTCTCAATGAACTATAGGTCCCTCAGCGCGCTATGGAGCGGGCTATGCTCGGAGTTTCTTTGAAGGATAAAATCAGAAATGAAATTATCCGGAAAAGAACCGGAGTCACCGACATAACTTGCAAAGTAAGCAAGCTGACGTGGCAGTGGGCTGGCCATGACTGTCGAAGGACCGATGGACGGTGGAGCAGACGAGTCCTGGAGTGGAGACCGCGTACCGGCAAACGTAGTGTGGTACGCCCCCCTGCTAGATGGACCGGCGACCCTAAAAAGGTGGCTGGACAGACTGGATGCGGAAGGCGGAGGATAGAGTGTTGTGGTGTAGCCTGGGAGAGACCTATGTCCAGCAGTGGACTGCGATAGGCTGAGTTGATTGATTTGAATGAATTATTCCCTCCTGAAAAGCCTTATGGAACTCTGCTCCTTACCCAGAATCTGATTTAATTTCAGATAAAATGCATATGATTGAGTGAGAAACATTTGCTATTTAACCTGCTGACTCATAAGAGAAAAACTTTTATGACAGTCATTAGATCAACATACCAACCGCATGAATGTTGATCAAATAAAACATAATGGTCGAATGGCTATGTCGAATATTTTTAGAAAGAAAAAAAAACGATTTATTATGTAGTTGATAATTATAATTTTGGTTTTATCTACCGTAGATGTCGAGTCAAAATCAAGAACATCCATCATCAGTTTGATCAAATTTACGGACGATTACCAGCCGAAATATGGCCATTGGAAAACCGTATATTATTTTGCAATAAAAACTGTAAAAGTACATACGGAGAAAGAGGATACCGTTGCCGTAACCGCAGTGCACACGATTCATCAAAACCTAAGTCTAGTCCAGACATTCGACACTGAATAGGTAACTGTATCGATCGAGTATCGGTAATCGACCACCGCACCGACTCGAGTGCGTAGTCTGTACATAAATATCTTAATACTGGTATTGAGACACGGTAGCGATGAATCTATCATTCTGTTTTTTGTTTGTTGTCTGTCAATAAATTTTCTAGTGAATAGACATATCATTCTAATGCATCCAGAGGCTTGTGGCTAAGTATTTACAGCCGCACGGTCACGGATCAGGTTTAGCTAAGCTTGCTGCGGTTGGTCCTTGGATCGGTGACCATCTTTACATACCAAGACCCCTACGTGTCTCGGAAAGCGCCTGCAGTCATTTTTGGATATTTGGCGATAGCTACGGGACGTTATAGGAGCCCGAAAGTCTGACAACCAGTCTTACCAAGGGGTATCGTATTACCCAGTAACTGGGTTGTGGAGGTCGAATAGGCAGTCGGTCCATGTGAAATACTGATATTCAGCTGCATGAGGTATCCATGGATCCTATTCAGTAGAAACAGATTTGGATGGATTCAAAAGAAAATTAATCCCACTGAACGTACAAGATATGTAGCATGCAGTTTTTTGTGATGGAATAAACAGATCAGGCTGATTATTTGCAAAAGGCTGAAAGACAGGACGTTCACGAAGACTTGGGCATCTGGAAAGGTCCATGAGATTAACGAAACGATGGAATAATTGCTTTGATCTGAATCATAGAAGACGTCTTTTACAAGCTTTAAAGGCTATTATTCCTTATAGCTTGTACAACCAATCGATCACTAATAAAGAGATCGATGATAGAGCCAAAACGAAAAAACAAACCAATTAATTAATTCGGCAGGTACCGTCTATTTGTGTGTTTTGCTGCAGACGAAAGTTTCAGTCTTCTTATTTTTTATAAATTAGGTTTTACCGAGTCATCGCTTTCAAAATATCTATTTGAAACTAAGTTTTGAAATCAATAGGTCATTCAAGAGGTTTTGAGTTCAGTTCAGTGAACCGATCATACTAATGTTTGATTAACGAGAAGATTTAATGAACGAAATATTTACTTTCCACTAAAGTAAATATTGTCATTTCAATTTCGCGTGACATAGAATCCGTTGTGAGAACCCCTCTCACCCATATTAATAGACTTTATGTTCGGCCTATCACTGAAAGGCTCAAAAAGGTGTTTTTTTTTTTTTAAACCAGTGTATCTCTTTAACCATAAATAATTTTGAAAGCAAAAAAATATATTATATTTTCAAGTCTTTTTTGCATAGAGTGATGGAACTCAAAACATAATTAAACATACTTGAATGCATCAAAAAAATCATCAAAGTCACCTCTTAATTATCTTTAAAACCAGTTTAGCCCTTCAATAACAATTAAAATTATAATTAATACCATAAAATTTCAAATGCAAAACTGCATCCAGTGATGGATTTTTTATTTATCTAATTTTATACGATTTTATTTGCATTATCACGACAATGCTTGCTCATTTATTATTAGAATTTATTACAACAGATTTTAACCCGTATCGGATTGCAATAAGAACTATTATCGCTCATAACGAAAATATTTAAAGTTACGAGGGCCTTAATCAAAGATCCGACGCAGGAGTAAGGTTCAGAAGTTATATTACGGGTAGCAGCTCTAAAATGGTGATGGACAGGACACTTGTCTAGACGTGGCGAGGGCAGTTGGAGCAGAGCCCTAACGGAATGGTTGCCAAAAAACGGTAGAAGGAGCGTTCGCAGACCAATGGCCAGGTGGGAGGATAACCGAAAATCTCGTGGAGCTAGCACTGATCAGGGATGCATGGCTCAACCGTGAACTGAAAAGGCTAGGCAGATGATGATGGCTTACATACCTACGTTAGCATCATGATTTTCCTTTCCACATCGCATTGCGTATGTACCTATCTAGTACAGTCAGCGTCAATAACATCGAAACGAACAGAGCTTTCAAAATGATTTAAACAACTATGCAAATTAAATATTAACGCAATGACACAAGGAATATTTCAGAATGAAGACAGTACACGACAAATCTCATTCCGACAAGAACTTTATCTAATTGAGATAAAGTTAATTTTTCTTAGTTGTTGAGATCATTTTGAACAATCTGTACGTACCGATATTTTTGACGCTGACTGTACCTAATAATAACAAATGAGGAAGGGATACCCGATATACAAGAACTTGATTTCTAGATACAGCTCAGCTATTAGGTTTCTTATACAGCTTATTACGTTAAGTACCTACCAACGTCTCTTTGATCTCAGTAATGGTAGGGAGAGAGAGAAGCTACAAGCTATTTTGTCAAGTTTGATGATTTTTTTTATTTATCATGCTATGTTTTTTCTTACTATTTTAGCATAGATGTAAAGCTCGATACCTAAACTTCACATAAATGTAATTAATAATATGGCGTCAATAAATACTTTCAATTTTCATGACTGGGCGTAAAAAGGCCGATCTTTACCCACCTCCTTTGTGACTTTGTATGTAGGGGGTCTGTACTACTGATCCGAATTCGAAAATGATTTTACTAATGCGAAGCTACAGTAATTCCGGCTGTCTTGTAGTTATTTGAGTTGATGCAATAAACATTTTTTTATTAATCTTTTTTTATCGGAGGGTGCGGGCCAGCCGCAATAGTATCCTGAACGTTTCGACTGTCAGTACGTGAACCACTGCTGCATGATTCACGTATCTTATTTAATTAAATGTAGGTATAATTTTCAATCTAAATGTTTTTTTTTTTTTTAATTAGTTTAATACATTTTTAATTTAGTTTATTAGGGGTTTACTCCATATGCTAAAAATACGTTATTGAGATAGCTTAGGCAAAAAGCAGTCGGAAAATGTTAGCTTTAGTTCACGAAATAACAAAATACATTTTAAAATTTAATTCAAAGATTTCAGTTTTCTTAATCTGTTTTTGAACACCATGAAATAGTAGCCGCCACAGTAAGTCTGTGGTAGCCGCCATGTCATAACGTCATACCGCTGAATAAACTAATCAGCTGAACAACTTTGTTGTTTTATTATTTTCGTAATCAAAGTATTTTTTATTTAAATGATATCTTACATTCAGGAACAGCAAGCCAACGATAAGTAGAATAATAACATTTTTTTTTAATTATAAACAATTATCATACAAAAGATCAGCGCATTTGTTTACTTAGCAAACTGACGTCATACCCACAGATCAATATGTTGTCCACTGCGTCCAGCGTTTTCGTAAAATTACTCGCGAAATATGAAAATTTAAAATTTAAATGAATTTTTATTGCAAATGTTTTTTAGTGGTTTATTAGCATTTTTTAATGTAATTAAGACACTTATCAAAAATGGGTGTATGATCCCTATTGTATGATCCAAAGTTGATTGAAATAAAATAATAAGTATATATTTTATGTAAAAAAAAAGATGTTTCACACGGACGAAGAACTAGTGTTAAATCATTAGGAAGATGACTAAGATTTAATTCATGATCTTTTATTTTAACAGTCTGTAGGTACTTTCAAATTTCAATAGCTGATGGTACATAAATTGATTTAATTTTAAAGAGTCATCGATCACACGCTAATATCTAAACAAAAAAAAAGACTGAAAGTAGAAAGTAGATCATAAAACTAGAACATTTATTAAGAATACTGAAAGTCTTTGAAAAAATCTAGAATGCAAAGAACGAAGTGTTGGAAGGAAAGGAATCTTTACACCTATTGTGTACGCCTCGTTAATCACACAAGTATTGTAATGCGATATGAAATCTTCATCTTTCATTGGATAAAATGTTTTCTACTAGAGATCTGACATGCCTTTAGCTCGGAAAAACATAAATAGAACATAATCAATAGTTTGTCCGAAAATTTAGTCAACAAGAATATAAAAACTCGAGATCACTATCTTTCTCCATTTGTTGAAATTTGTCTCCGATATGGAAAGGAATGGTCACTGGCAAGCATAGCGTGGGACACCATTAGCGTGGGGGACTGACATCCTTGAAATATTTAAAAAGATGGCTAGATCAGATTGGACACAGTAGTCACAGAACTGGGAGAAACCCACATCCAACATAGCACTACAATCACGGCAAAGTTGATTAATTGTTTATTATTAAGTCCCGCTTCCCCAATAAAGAAGATTTTCATCCCGTTACCACTTTCAGCCAAGCTAATGCTTACTGAAGAAAGGTAACTGGTAAAAGCTTTAGAATAAGTAATTAACTATCATTGTCTTCAAAGCAAATGACGGTAACGTAGGCCACAACTCATTGAAACGACATTTTCTCGTCTATGACATACTTTCTACATAAATTGTAAACATAAGTACAAGTTCTGGCGAGATGGAAAGCAAAGGCAGGCTTCGCAAACAGCCAGAGGCAAAACCTTGAATGATGAGTTTATTAAAGAAGAAAGTATCGCTTAGGGCAACTCTTGATAAAAAGTATTGACCCACATAAAGCTGCCAAGTTCCTTTTGGTAAATGTTTACTTGTGGATAAAGCAAATGTACGATCATTTAGTCAATTTAATTAAGGAGCCATTCACAAAAACAGCAATCGTTGTGATACGTGAATTTAAAAGTGATGATAGAAATATCTACACCCAATACCATAGCAAAACCAATCGCAGCTGTAGATCTAATAAAGAAAATAAACAAATGAAAACAAACATCGAAACGCTTGCATTAATCCACACACAAAAAGCAGCATTTAACTGTGAATTCAAGTAAAAAAGCAACAAATTAATAATGATCCGCAACGGTGATCATAAATCCGCACAGCCGTGCAAAGCAGCTAATTGCAATAGATAAATGAGAGAGATAAAACGTTTGGCAATCTGTCGATGGATCAGCGCAGACGCAATTTATCGCCAATTAAATTTGCATATTCCATTCAAGATGGCTAGCCTTTGTAATATTACCTTATTTGGAAAGGTTTGTAAGGAAATTGCTAAAGATACGATGGGCTATTGTGTAATGTCTTGTGCTTGTTGATTTTCTTACACTTTCATGTATCTTGTTTCTAATAAATAAACCTGTGACTTGTTCTCTTCTATTGCATTTCGGTGAGTTTAAATCTTTCCTTATTTAGATACTTTGCCGATTGTCTTGCCTTGCCTCTATAGTTTTTGCTTTTAGAATACTAGGTATATAGGTACTCTCAATTCAATTCAATTCAATTCATTTATTTGTCCGAACATGGTACATTACATGGTCTTAAATTAATAATTGGTCTCATCATATTCTGCCACGTGGGGCGCGCAAATATTAGGTACATACAAAAATAAAATTATTACAGTACTAAACTAAAATATTAGGTAATAAATTGATACTACACTACACACTACTCTTCATATTTATCTATCTAATCTATCACCTCTTTATTTGCATACTTGCTTCCGCCCGCGGCTTCGCCCGCGTGGAGGTCGGAAATTATCCTGCGGGAACGTACTACCGGGATAAAAAGTATCCTAAGTGTTAATCTAGGTTATAATCTATCTGTGTGCCAAATTTCATTCAAATCCGTTCAGCCGTTTTTGCGTGAAAGAGTAACAAACATCCATCCATCCATCTATTCTTACAAACTTTCGCGTTTATAATATTAGTAAGGATATATACTCGTACACTTTTCATTTGTGATTTCGTTTCTTTGAATACTTTGCTTATTAAGACGTTCTCTCTGGCTTGCATTCACAATAACTAATATATCTGATCTATCAGCTTTTTATTTCCATACTCATGTATGTAATTAATGATCTCATTTCTCCATTACCTAACTTTTTCTTTCCCATATATAGTCATAGACATAACTCTCAGGTAAAGACGTGCCGACAGCATTATTTGCCTGCTTACATCATCCCATATCATCGAAACTATCAATTTATCAATCGATCGGATCTTTCCTATCGTGTGAAGTGTGAGCCACTCTTGCGCAGGTAGGTACTTGCATGCAAGACCAGTTGTCTTCAAGACGCATAAACTGGGTCGAACACTTTCCCAGAGCTTCACTTTACTCGCACTTTGACGCTTATTCCAATGCTTTTACGTTTGTAATAATAACAGACAATTAACGTATAGTGTCTTTAACGAGACGTGGTAACTAATTATGGCGATGTTTTCAACGTATTAAAAACGTTGATCTACAAGTTGTCTCTACATGATGACAATGCATGGGTGTTTTAATTGTTAGCCGATTCTTATATTTTACTGGCTGTTAGTGAGTCATAATTTTAACTTTATAATGTAGCGCCTTGAATTTTCATGTAGAAATAACTAAGGACTGGATCTTTATTTATTTATCAAATGTACTTAATAATTAAAACTACGATATACAAAATAAATATAAAAAATAAAAGGACACAGGACTGGGGTTTATTAAAGACCTTTACGGAAATGTCACTTTTAATGACCTTTTTCATTATATATGTACTTTCTCCCCCTTATTACAATAAAAGGTTTTTATTAAGATCAGGTTTAAACCAAAAAGTCCGTTTTTGAAGTAAGAACCCAATAGTTATAGAAATGCAGTTCTTTATACAAAACTGTCAGTCCGATGCTAAGTTACATGTCTGTGTTAAGAGCTTTACCTAAATCGAAATAAAGTTGGAAATTCAAAAATTGGCTCGGACCTTTAAGCTAGAACTAAAGTTAGATCGCGTTTTGTAATAAGAAGGTCTGAGTTTATCTAAGACATTATTGATATCGGTGAAGCGAAACCGACTACAAGTCTGAAATCGCAAACCCCTCTTGAGCAAGCATGGTGATTAATAGTCATGGCTTCTCTATAAAAATAGAGGCCTTTATCCTACAGTGATACAATAATAGGTTGGAATTATTTATTTGATAAATAAAAAGTGTAAATGTGGTGCTGTTCCACAAACAATGGGGCACTTAATATCTTGTCCAGTGTGTCCTGCTGTCTGTGCGCTACAGGAGCTGATGGACGCTGCTGAAAGTGCTAAAATCGTAGCCAAATTCTGGGCAGACTATTTAGATGGCTCTCGACACGCTAAGAAGAAGAAGAATAAAAAGTACCACCATTTATGAAAGCAAAACGATTTGAACCAAGCTTTTATAACCATTCTTGTTTTTCGTTTGCATTTCATAGTAATAACATGTCGAATTGAAGTTACAATAGTGCATAAATCTAAAGTAAATCATAGGCAAGCCGAGGGCTACCGCATTCTTCACAAAGTAAGCCCTCCCGATGCCGCATGCCGTCGTAACCAATGTTTTTTTTGTTCTTCATCATATTTTACTGTAACAATGAGCAGCAGGCTTAGGACGAGCACCGATTTGTCGACGGAAGAATAGACATGACTCTTAACTAAATGATGTACAATAGGAGAAGAAAGCTATGTTTTTCTATTAATTATCACAGTTATATGCGTTCTAATAGAATCATGATTTTGTAGATAATCGTAGTGATTTTGACAGTTTGGCAAGAAATATTCTTCTGAAATAAGATGCTTATAAATAATACATTTATAAGCACCTAGACAAAGATCGTTAGAAACGAAAGACAAAATGACAGATTGTAGAAGGATATCTATGGTGCGATGTCAAAAATGGAGAAACGAAATGTCACTTTGTATTGAAAAAGCATTGTCTGTTCTTCGTAGAAATAGAAAACCCATGCTAAGCCTGCAGGAAAGAGGATAACTCTTTCCTGCTCATTGTTACAGTCCAATTAGAACCAGACTTAGGAAATAGGACTATAGGTAACTAAGTCATTTCTGGAATATAAAGCCAGGTGACTGCCTCGTTGGTCTAGTGGTCGTTAGCCCTACTGCTGAACATGAGGTCTCGGGTTCGATTCCCAGGTCCGGCTAAGTGTTATTGGGTTTTCTATGTGGAATTTGTCAGTAGCAGCCCGGATTTTGGAATTGTGCCCGTTTGATGGCAAAAGGCTGACTATTACATGAGACAGAAGAAATGTCGGTAAACTATAAGTACACCTCTGCCCATCCCTGGGGAAACAAGGCGTGTTATTATCACAAGAATCTCAGAAACAGTAGTGTAACTCTGAAGAAACTGTTACAATAAGTACCTACCGTCTTCACTCTTTACTGAGATCTTTCTTTATTTCTCGGATTGTTTTTTTAATAGTTGGATTTCCGAAATGTGCTGTTCAGTTTAATTCCCTGCGGCAGTATATAAATAGTCTTAAATGTCACAACCTGTAAACAGATATTAATCTAGATTAAAAAACCAGTAATAAACTGCATTACCGAATACTTGAGGCCTCTTTCAATTACCGCGTAGTTAATAAAAATGGAAACAAGTTTACAATACGAGGCAGACTACTTGAAACAAGTTTGTGAAATAGCTTCAAGTCTCGCAAAATAATGTCATGGGTATAATTTTTATCATAATAATAAAATGATGATGATGATGATAATTATTTTTACGACATACCTACAGTACCTACTCACTTGGCAACTACTTTGTTATCTCTGTTAAGTACCAACCAGTCTGTTTGGTACATAATTTAATATTTTATAACATTTGTCAGTCTAAAAAGTGTTTTTATTGTTGAACTAAATAAAGATCCCGTATCGTGCTTGCTTGGCATGACGCTAATACGACGACGTACGAGTTACGAAAACGTACGAAGATCTTCGATAATGGATAGCTTATTAAGGAGCTTAATTGGACTTGGGCAGGACACCTGGCAAGGCGCAGTGATGACAGGTGGAGTAAGGCTTTGACAGAGTGGGGTATATGGACTGGAAGACGAGATGAGATGTCGGTCGTCCGGCGGCGAAATGATCGCGGGTAAGACCTGGATGAGGCTAGCTGGCACAGGAGCGTGGGGATTGGCACAAGAATAGAGAGGCCTATATATGCCTAGTGGTGAAGTTAGGCGGTGGATGATGATATCGACCTTACATTTGTGACACAAATGTAAGCCTAATGAATTACCTAGATACTAGAGCTAGCATCCATGAAGACCATTGCAGCTGGTCTATTCCGCCAGATGCAAGAAGTGAATCAAATTGACCGGACAATCACAAAACAAAAGAACATGCAAAACGCATAAAGGCTTCTTAAAACAGGCGCGACGCGACAACACTACGCGACACTTTTAGAACAATGCCCATGAAGTTTTCATAAAAATTGTTCAACGTGAGTCGCGTCGCGTCTGTTTGCAGGAGCCTCAACACTTTTTCAATACAAGAGCAAACACGGATTATAATCATATTGCAATCAACCTACATCCACGCTCTGTTGAATTTAGACGATGCATGGGAAATTCATTACCAATATTTTTTCATCTCAACGCTGCATTATTAGGAATTGTTCGACACGGTATTTGACGATGGCCGACAATTACATGTTTTTTATGAACATGGAAATGATAAACCGTATAATGGCGAAGTGTAAATGGAACCCCTAACAAGATTGATATTGTACATAAATAGTTATTGGTTACTGAATTTTCATTATTTTACTTTATGTACCTTCCTATTATTTTTAAGATTTCACCAATGTTATTGACATGACACACATGTTAGTGTAAGTTAGTGTCGTTTTAAACATGTTTAAATATTTGTACCTATGCCAGTCCATGGTGAAACATGTAAGATCATAATTTTATTATTAAGACTTTATTGTACTATATTTTTATAGATATATATTCTATTCTATTCTGACGAAAATTAAACATTATTGTTTAATTTTTGTTATTATTATTTTTTATTCGAAAAAGTAACTGGTAGAGGAAGCATGAGATACGGTCATTTTATAAGGGAACCCTACCTACTTAAACTTTACCACATTGATAACTTTACTAACGTGATTTGTGACTAGCACCCTAATTGACATACTATCAATCAGATTCTGAATTATTTTACAGGATATTGCTAATCCATTGCTTCATATATTATGTTCGATTTTTTTTATGTCAACAATGTAAATAACACAGTTAATGTTGTTGAACTGTCAAAATGAAAGCTATCCGACTGTTACTTTGTTACGCAATTACCCTTAAGGAAATAAATTAAATTCGCATTAGTAAAACTTTCCAAGTCTCAATCAGTAAACATCTTAATTTCGCAATCTAATTGGACCATTTACCGCCTTTTGGCAATAAACCTTTAATTTATGCGACCTCCTCAATTAAATTAGAAGATAAATAGACGGAATTAGGTATTATACTTTTGCCTGCCTCCAAGTTCTAGACATATCTATGAATATTTATGATGAGTGAAGACAGGATGCGTAACGTACCTACCTACGACCAATCACACACTACGTCCTGCGTTACATTATAATGATCATAAAACATAAATGTATAATGAATGCTCGGGCATAATAAATATAAAGAAATGCTAGACTGGACTGGAAAGCAGACGACTAATTTGCACAATTGCGGAGAAGGTACCACTAAGGTACTGGATTCTTTATAATTTTATTATTAAATTAGCATGTTCTGCCCGCGACTAGTGACGCGATTTAGTGAAGGATTTGGAATCGGTTAAGTAGTTCCAAAGATAACCTTCCTACAAATCTACCTTCATACATTACAGCAGTGGTGGCCCAGATAAACGGCCGCGACTTACGAGTTGTAAAGAATGGGTTCAAACCCAGACTTGCGTTTTACTTTGCGTAAATAATTTCATCACCACTGCTCTCAAAACGGTGAAGGAAAACATCGTGAGGAAACCGGCATGTCCAGAGACCTGGAATCAAAAATTCGAAGACATGTGACATCTACCAACCCATTCTGGCCTGCGTGGCGCCATTTAGCCATTTAGCCATTTTAGAGCAAATTTCCCTTGTTAAGACATTTATCAAAAGAAAGTCTTTTGCCCTGGAATATCGTAAAGTTCTCTCGAATGCCCGGGGTTATAGCTTGCTTAGTTGTAAGCTTCGAAGTAAAGTTTCATCATTCATGTCGATTCAATCTTACGATATCGCAGAAAAAAAGCATTTCGAAAGTGTAATTTTACCATTGCATGTGCCAAAAGTTAAGGAAAATCTATGCAGAGAAACCAATGTGAGTTATTTACTCAAACCGCTCTCAAATATTGATACCTATACATATATCTGCGCATATCGTAAATCTCCGCGTCACTCTCAAGCCTAGCAGAGAAAAACGAACATTCTGCAAATGTTGACATAATCGGAGTGCCTCATCTGCTCGCATGACTTGGCGGAATCTGCCGCCGTCGGCGTCGGGAGAAACGCGGAATGCGTCGAAAGTAAAATTACAATGATTTAACGAATTGTGAATCGTCGGTCATACTTAGCAAGTGAACAAGTGAACGAGATCTAAGTATTGGGAGACCGGATCTTTGTTTGCTATTTCCGATGCTAGCGCTGATTGGATGGTTGAAGAAACTATTTCGACACTTTCATGTCTAGACTTAATTAGGAAAATATTGATGATGGTTCGATTTTTATTTGTGACAGTCATCATGATAGTTTTCCTGATAAAAAATTCTACATATTTCGTTTCTTTTACTTTTCATACTGTAGTGCTATTCTAACCTGAAATTTAGGTGAAGTAAGCGTGAAGTGAGCTCTCAACACTGCCAAGCCCTAGCATTGTATTATGTGGAATGACAGTTTATCATCATCATCATCGTCTGCAGCCAGACTTCTCCTAATGCTTGGTAAAGGCATCTCTTTTCTTTTGTCAATCCCCACGTTCCTGTGTCAGCCTTATCCAGGTTTGGCCACTAACAGAATGACAGCTCCCTTCACCTACATTTTCACAGTATTATTTTTACAGAATAGATCGGCTCTTGTACTTGATGTAGGTACCCAGTACCTAAGCACAAGGTTGCAACTGCATAGAAGCTCCATCATATTACAATGTGGTACCTCTTGTAATTAATCAGGTAATACATTCATTTTAAACGCAGGAGCCCGTTTTTTTTTTTTTGTGGGTGGGAAATCATCGAATAACTTCTCCCGCTCTGGGTGGAGCGGGAGGGCGTGTCAGACTTTTACTGACTAAAACCCACCCGTGTTCCCTCAGTTGCCTGTGTGCCAGGGGCCGCGGTATCTCTTTCGAACAACCCGCACCCCTGGCAGACGCAGGAGCCCGTGACTTGCAAGTTTGTAGGCACTTTACTTTTTGTAAATAATTTCATCACCAGTGCTCTCAAAACGGTGAAGGAAAACATTGTGAGGAAACCGGCATGTCCTAGGACCAAAACTTCAAAGACATGCGACATCTAACAACCTGCACGGGGCCCGAGAGGTAGATTATTATAGACCACTCCCTCTTGAAGAGAGGAGACTTGTGGCCCAACAGTGGGAACATTATAGTCTGATTATAATGACCTTCATGCTAAACGCCGAAGCCAGATATTAAGACGATGATTTCTTGAAAACGCTCAAAAAGGTGGTTTTTTAAATAAGTGTATCTCTTTAACCGTAAATAATTTTGAAAGCAAAAAAAAAATGATATTTTCAAGTCTTTTTTGCATAGAGTGATGGAACTGAAAACATAATTACGCATACTTTAATGCATCAAAAAAATTATCAAAGTCACCTCTAAATTATGTTTAAAAGTAGTTTATCCCTTCAAAAACAATTGTAATTATAATTAAAAATATACCATAAAATTCCAAATGCCAAACTGTATCCAGTGATAGATTATTTATTGTTAAATAGTTAACATCTAATTTTATACGATGTTATTTGCATTTTTACGACAATGCTTGCTCATTTATTACAGCAGTTCGTTTCTTTGAAATTAATCTCAAAACAATCACCTCAAAAGCCTTATAATATCTCATTTCATATCTCGAATACAAAAAAAAAACAATTAACTAAAGTGTTACCCCTAAAAATAACCTGCCATAAATAACAAAGTCGATTAAAAGAACCGCTAATTATTTGAGACCTGACACTACCACCTTAGTGGCCTGCTATAGGGGTCATTTTATGTTGGGCATAACTCTGAAGTAGTCTGAAGGCGCCTGTGAGTCATTGAATAAGGCACTTATGGCCACGGACCAATTACGAGTTTATTTTTCGTATTGTAAAACAAGTTTTATACAAAACTGCTGTCACTTGCATACTTTGTAAAAAAATATGGCTTGCCTGACAGTCGTTCCCTAATATTGCGCTTGCGCAGGGTTTTGTACAGTTTTTCTTTGTGGACTAAACACAAAAATACGTTGTTTGTGTGAAATATAAACATGTATCGGTTAACTTGAATAAGAAACTGAATAAAGCTAGCTATAGCTGCCATATTAACCGCCTTTGAAAGTTATATTAGCAATGTATCTTCTGCGCATAACATTACATAGGTACATACAAGAAAAGTTTTTATCTAGTGCGCAAACTGTAACCATGAAATCAGCATATAATTCTAGAAAAACAGCTGTTCCATACATTTTGACCGCGTAGGTATTGCACTTTTCTATGAAACAGCAATTTTTTTTTGTACAACCGACGAAAATTTCTTCGCTGGTTAAACTTTGCGCACTGAATAAAAACTTTTGTTGTTTATTTTTTACAGTCGTGTGTATTTTTTCTTTGAAACTCCTCTATAGTTGGACATAAAATCGCCAAGAGATATTGATATAATATTAATTTGATCTCTTTAGCCCCCGGCCGGCTAATTTCAATTAGCAATCTACTAACTCTTTACCAGCTGTTAGTGGTTGCCCAGTAGTATCGGCCTGATTTACTTGTTGGGGTCGATACCACTGGGTATGGGTCCTTTTGGTCGTGAGTTCTAACCCAAGCAGGCACTTTACTAAGTTTAGGTATGTAATTTCATCACCACAGAGCAATGCTCTCAAAATGGTAAAGGAAAACATTGTAAGGAAACCGGCATGTCTTAGAAACCAAACTTCCAAGAAAAGTGACATCCAGCAAACCCTCACTGAGCCCGCGTGGTGGAATATGGCCCATTCCCTTTCATGAAGAGGAGGCCTTTGTCCCAGCAGGGGGAACAATATAGGCCGATTGATAATGATTGATGTTCGTGCCCGTCGCCCGGGTGAAATTCGATTCCGGTGCACGGTGGTGACAAATCGGTCGAGCTATTCTTAAGTGATGATATTTCATACGTATGCGGCAATTGCTTTTTATAAATATAGATTTAAGGGTGTCAGGGGCTATTGGTGTATCTATTTCCATTCGTTGGATATGGCTAGTCTTGTCTTAAGTCGAAATAGAATCTGCAACTAAGAGCACCGCATCAACATTACGCGGATTCTTGTATTTTAATTTCCAAACTTCTGTAGCATAGGTAGAGGCATAAATAAGCACGTATTCTTAATCTAACTCTTTCTTCTTTCAGAACCAAAGCACTGAACACTAATGTTTGGGTCGGCTGTGACGCGATGCGCGAGGAGGACCTGGAGGTGGCACTCAAGGTGGTGATCGTGGGCGACGGCGGCGTGGGCAAGTCCAGCATGATCCAGCGCTACTGCCGCGGCACCTTCACCCGGGACTACAAGAAGACCATAGGAGTCGACTTCTTAGAACGACAGATTGAGTAAGTCTTAGAGGCTTCAGTTGTTTGATATATATACTGAATGTTAGCTAAAAGATAAAAATAACCTGTTTTTGGACAGTCGTTTAAACACACACATACTTACCTCTCTATCAGCTCTTTCTTCTCTTGTTTTTCTTTCTTCATTAATAAAACAAGATTTTTGTCAAAACAAACTTTGTGCTCGAGTGCTTTGCAAATCATCACTTTAACTAAGTATGTATTTGGGTGCAACAGTTTTCTTGACCCCGAAAAAGATCAAAGTATTATAAGTAAGTAAATAACAATCAAAATTGTCAAATCATAATACCCAGATCGTTAAGACCGACATAATCTTTGAATTAGCCACCCAAAGCGAACCACGATTAAAAATAATTGAGTGATCACCGAGAAGAACTAAAAAGGCTAGATAATTATGGGTTTTAATTAAATTGAAGACATGCTGAGATGTCGTGTTCTAGATGCAGAATATGCACTCTAATTAGGGTAATCAAGCTGCCACCGCAGGTGTGGTCTGATGTAGAATTGATAGCATCCTTAGACGTCATCCAATGAATAACTGGAGGAAATGATGGTAATTGAATTTACTGGACATGTCCTAGGAAAGCAATAGTGGTTCCATTATTGGTTCCATTCCATGTACGCAAAATACGCGCTTTGACGTGGAGTTGCGGACAACAGCCCGTTTTACCTATTACCCTACTTCCATTTTCTTTTGTGTCCTTGCGTTTAACTAAGTGATAGAATGTTCTCGTACTATTTTTAATCCCCGTCGTTTTTTTGTCGTGTTATAAGTTTGACGTGTGTGTGTGTCTGTTTGTGGCATCGTAGCTCCCGAACGGATGAACCGATTTTGATTTAGTTTTTTTTATTTGAAAGATGAGTTAGTTGGGAGTGTTCTTAGACGTGTTTCATTAAAATCGGTTCAGCCGTTTGAAAATTAACAGCTCTTTACTGGTTGATGAAGGGATTTGAGCATCTTCCACGGGTCTGATCAAGTCGAAATTTGGTATTCTATTACTTCAACGATATTAGACGAACAAAGTAACCTTAAACTGATGCTAGAGCATCACCTGGAATTTCCAGGATACCCAAGTTACTCACCAACAAACAGCAGAAGTATCGTGTTTGAGCTCATTGAAAAGGTCTCAATGAATAGGTTATAGATAAATGGTGTTCAGGACGAGGAATGAGGATAAATTAGTAACAAACTTCACTGTCTGAAACATACGCAACGTTGCGCACATTTAAGCGAGACATTAAGTTTAAAAAGCAGGAAATAAAAGTTAAATTCAAAATTCAAAAAACCCCCGACCCAAACAAAACCTCTAAAAAGTGAAAAAATCATATTTAATGGCCTTTTAAGTTGTAGGTAGGTAATATTTTGATCATGGCATTGTCAAGTCGGAGGACGGTCAATGAAAACGCCAAACAGAGGAGGCCTAGCATTTTCATTAGCCGTCCCCCGACTTGACAATGACTTGCCATGCCTTGCCTTAATTTCCATTCTAACACATGACTTTCTTTCATCCTTAGGATCGACGGCGAGGAAGTCCGACTGATGTTATGGGACACGGCAGGGCAGGAAGAGTTCGACGCTATCACGAAGGCGTACTACCGCGGCGCACACGCATGCGTTCTCGCCTTCAGCACCACAGACCGCGACTCGTTCCTCTCGCTACACTCATGGAAACTTAAGGTGACTATCTTTTTAAACTTTGATTCATCTTCATCAACGTACAGCAGGCGACAACTGCACTAGGTCCTATCCAATTGGACGCCTTAAAACTCAATCAAGATCTAGCTCATTCTTTTGCCAGCTACGCATACCTATGGGTCCCAGCTACCCTAGGAAGATCGTCGCTCTAAGTAACTCCTTAGTCAAGTAATAAAAATGGAAAATTAGTAAGCCGCATGTACGGAGTTCTGAATTCTAGCAATTTCCTGATTTGAGATACGTTACCTATCATTTATGTTTACAGTTCATTCAAACTGATTTATAAACTTTCATAAGTACCTAGTCAGATATTGCGCATTTAGGTACTAAAGATAATTGTTTTCGTAGACATCCAAGTAGGGAGTAAAGAAAAGCTTAAATGGTATGATTCACTTACGTATTGACTATAGATATTGCAAAAAAAAACATCTATTCACCAAATAGTTCATAGCTACTAGCTACCTACAGAAACATTCAATAAGTTTTTTTTTTTGGGTGGGAAATCATCAAATAACTTCTCCCGCTCTGGGTGGAGCGGGAGGGCGTGTCAGACTTTTACTGACTAAAACCCACCCGTGTTCCCTCAGTTGCCTGTGTGCCAGGGGCTGCGGTATCTCTTTCGAACAACCCGCATCCCTGGCAGAACATTCAATAAGTTAAAATGAAACTAAAGACCCTCTATAAAGTTCTGCAGTAAAACCGCCTTAGACAGCAATTTCACGCTAATCGAATCGCAACATCTTACATAGTTGGAAGAGATTTGATTTCGCTGGTTGTGCAAGTAATAAACATGTAAATAGGACCGTATTACTGAGAGCGTTTGGTAAGTGCAGATAATTTTATAGAAACTACATATACCTTAATATACGCACATTGGTCATTGGCCGGGCCGCATTTGACCCTGTTAACGATTGAACTAACTTGCACATACATTCATGTTAACGTTTCTCGTTCTGGTTATTATAGAGATCACTTTTTGCGCTATTTTTATTGAGACCAAGTCACGAGCAGCTGGGAAAATGTGCACAAGTAAAGTTGGTGTTTTATTAGAAACACAGCATTGATCTACTTACTTAAAAACCGGTCTATCGAAACATAAATCTTCAAAACATACATATTAATGCCTAGCTCTTAAAATTCAGTTCCATGTTCCTAGGTATTTTGTTAATTGAAGCAGCACATTAAGATAAGTGAGGTCGTGACTCGCCCACACAGCCGCCAGTATCCCGACACGGCTCCACTATCTAATACACACAACTATCAAGTAACTCACATCGACTGTTTACATTGCGCCAACTATATTTGAACCGAGAACATTCATCTCCGATCTTGGAATCAATAGCGAAGATGCACGGGTCTCACGCGTTCGTCCTTACCTTTGCCTGTTTACTGTGCGGAGTGAATTCATCAGTACATATATGATAGCAGAGAGTTTATAATATGTAGGTACACAATACTACGCGTCAGGGGAGAACTATGATCTGAACGAATTGCCGGCACAAATGTATGGAGTGTCCTTCTGGCCACCGAACCATAGGCAGCGGGACAGCTGTGAAAAGATCAGCTTCAAGAAGTTGACGCAAGAAGATGTGGCAGTGGCTAGACTGGCTAGCAATGAGTGTAGCAAACTTAGGTTACCGGTGAACGAGACTGTGATGAAAGCAACATACATCAATAATGCAAGGAAGACCGTCAATTTACTTTACTACGGCGATGCAGAAGTGAAAGACATATCGTGGTTGTGAAAAGAATATAGCGAAGTATATATTTAAGAAAGTGAATCATTATTCATAATTTCAGCCAAAAGACGTCCACTGCTGGACATAGGCCTACCCCAAAAGGGGGCCATAATCGCCACGCTTGGCAAGCGGGTTGACGATCGCAGTATGGTGGGTAAAATGCATAGAGAACGCTGCTGCCCATTCTCTAGTAAGTCCCTTAGTCGCCTTCTACGACACCCACTGGAAGAAATGGGATGGTGCTATTCTTTTACGTCCGGCACCACACGGAATAGGAACACGGAAGAAAGTGAATGATAATATGTTTTGGGTATCAATGGTTCGGCTGGCGGTCGAGGCATATTGTATTCCAAGTTCCTGCCAATCTCTTCGAAAGTGCAAACCGTTGTGGACAGCATAGAAATCATGAGTGGACGAGAAGGAAGCCCTGATTATAGTCATAGTAGATAATCGTACAAATATGAATGTCATCATCATCATCATCATTTCAGCTGAAAGACGTCCACTGCTGGATATAGCCCTCCCCCAGGCTCGTCCACTTCGATCAGTCTTGTGCTTCCCACATCCTTGTCATTTTGGGGGGGTTTTTGCCATAATCGGCACGCGTGGCAGGCGGGTTGGCGATCGTAGTATGGTGGTAAATTGCATAGAGAACGCTGCTGCCCATTCTCTAGTAAGTCCCTTAGTCGCCTTCTACGACACCCACTGGAAGAAATAGGATGGTGCTATTCTTTTACGCCCGGCACCACACGGGAAATATGAATGTATTTCCTACTTAAATGTATAAAAATCTACTTATTAAAATGCCGTGAACTCTAAATAGAGTTGTTATTAATTAATCCATGTTATCTTCAAGTAATGGGTAATGAATGTGATAATTTAATGTATTCTAAAGTGCGGAAAGTACATAAGTTTTTATTTTGTTTTCAGGTGGAGAATGAGTGCGGGGAGATCCCCACAATCATAGTTCAAAATAAAATTGATTTAATGGACCAATGCGTCGTTGGACCGTAAGTTATTTTGAAACAATTTTCTTTTTTAATTTTTGGTCGGGCATAACTCCGTCATAAAGACGGATTTGCAAAATTAAAAATAATTTTTGTTGTTCGAAACGGGTTTATTCCGAAATTATCCCATTTAAATTTCATATAGATCTGATGATGAGTTTCGGAGACAGACAACGGAACTCTACAAAAAATGACAACAAATCAACCGCGATTGCTGCTATCGCATAAATATGCATTGTTTTGACCCCAAAGATGATGAAATTTCGAATTGGTGTGGGGTAGGTGCTATATCTAGAAAGTGAAAAAATAAACTTTTTCCAACAAAAAAAAACAACCGTATTCTGGAAAAACACTACAAAATGAAAAATAACTTTAATTTCGGAAGGTCGTGAGAAAAAATTATAATACATATCCTAAGTCACCGACTTCTGAAATTAAAGTTATTTTTCATTTTGTAGTGTATTTCCGGAAGTCGGGTGTTATTTTTTTTTGGAAAAAGTTTTTATTAAACACATTGAAGATGATTGTCATGCATAAAAGTGTTGATTTCTCTTGGGAGTTTGGATACTACAAATCGGAATCCAAGTTATTGTCTAAGTCTAAAGTCGTAGAAATAAAGAATATCATTTTTGTGACTGGGAATCATTGACTTTTAACTTCATGTTTCGTTCAATGCTGATTGACTAATACAACATCAAAATGTCATAAAACACTTTTTTTTTCATTACTCAACTTAGGTGAATTCTTAGCGAGACAACATGGGCATTTAAAAGCCCCAAATACTTTGGCATAAAGTCATCCACTACTTTAAACCTAAAAAAAAATATGCTGTTTCATAGAAAAGTGCAATACCTACGCGGTCAAAATGTATGGAACAGCTGTTTTTTTTTTTTGTATAAACGACGAAAAATTTCTGCGCTGAGAGGTTAAGAATGATATGCTGAATTCATGGTTAAAGTTTGCGCACTGAATAAAAACTTTTCCTGTATATTTTTTACAGTCAAACGAATATCTGCGCTAACACTAGCAGTATAATGAAAATCTACTTTCCAGAGACGAAGCGGAGCTAGTGGCGCGTGCGCTTGGCTGTCGACTGATGCGGGCGTCGGTCAAGGAAGACGTGAACGTGGGGGCGGTGTTCAGGGCTTTAGCAGCAAGATGTCTGTCCGACATGCGGCGAGACGACGCTGATGCAATGCCGCCGTGTCAAGCACCCGTTATAGGTAAGATTAGAATCTTCTTTTTTCGACTCATTATCACCCAGTATTAGGCAACGCTAGGCCATTCTTACCAAGGGGTATCGTATTACCCAGTAACTGGGTTGTGGAGGTCTTATAGGCAGACTCGTCGAGTAATATACTGGAATTCAGCTTAATCCGGTTAGAATGGAAGTCGACCCGAACAATTATAAAATTGAAAAGGTAAAGACATTCTGATGACTTGGCGATGCTTGGGGGAGGCCGAATTCCAGCAGTGGACGTCTTTCGGCTGAAATGATAACTTAGTAAAGGTTTCCTCAAGCCTTCTTACTCTTGGTAGCAAGAAATTCTCATCCCTAACCGAGGAGTTGTAATATTAATGTGATGCAGATAATTATTATCAATTCTATGGGATGGGTACCTACCAATCAATATAGGTACCAAATTAAATTAAGATGGCGGACTACTATTGCTCTACCTCAAATCTTTAGGGTTATAACAAGATGAATCGAGCACTATACTTATCTCTGAAACAGCGCCCAAATTGCGTAACACAACACACTTACATTCGACATTCCGAGGATTTTGAAACAAATTCTGAATCCGTTACTTCATACCTATGCTTGCAAAAATTCGTCTACTGGACCACTTGATTTAATGAATGTTGTCAAATTGTCAAAATGAAAGGCATTGCAATTAAAAAGTTTGTGTGTTACGCAATAACCCCGTCGCTTTTTGAAGTTTGTAAGCAATCCTTACCAATCGAAATCAAAACTGTTTCCAGGAACATTTACAAATCACAACAGTAATGGCACAATCCTCCTGCGGCCGACGAAGCACCGGCCAGGCGGCAAGAAGAAGAACGTGCTAAGAAACGCTTGCAGACTACTGTGATGTCAACACAATCCTGTGTGACTGCTCAAGTTTTAACTTAATTTAACTCTTCAACCGTGAAGGCAATGGCGTAACTAGGGTGGGGCAGGTAGGGCACGAGCCTAAGGGGGGCGCGAAAACTCACCAATTATTAAATAGGAAATCAAAAATCACTACAATAAACCATTTCATACATCTAAGACATCTGAAGAGCCACTTGAATGTATTGTGCAGTATGGGGATGAAACGTATTTCCAAATCTGCCCTTTTCTTTTCAAATTGTACTTAAAATTGCAGCATTGCAAGTTTTGAGCGATTTTTAACAAGTTAAAATGAATACCTACGTTATTGGTCAAGAAAGGTTGTGCGACCTAGCTTTGCCCAGTGTAGGCCGGGAAGATAATTTATGAAGCGGCGCTAATGTGATGCGTGCCCTAGTCGCCTTTTTCTATTGGTACGCCCCTAAGGTCCAAGCTGGACAAACTTACATGGAATTGACTTGGAGCCTTATTCAACGCTCGAAAGTACCTTAGAATCTGTTGTCTTAATATTTAGTTGGCATCTAGTGGTTCCACACCTAAATACACACAACACAATATTAATTCGTAATAAAAATAATAATCGAAGACAATATCGAAAGATTATTATGTGAGAGTACATACTAGAGCCAACCAAAACTAAGGAATTAAAAAAAAAAACTGCTTTATTATATTGCAAGTACATCTTTTAAGTGCATAGTCCTGCCCTAGAACTATGTTGACTTTCCTGAAAACGACCCTAATTTTAGTCGAATAAGAACGCTGTTTAGTCATATTTTAATGTTTTTTAGTTAGTTGATATTAAAATAACAAATCTATGTAAATATTTTGTACTTTTATCCAACTATTCATTTTATAAAAAATAAATTATTTGCAATTAGGTAACGTGTTTTATTTTAATATTATTACAAAGTAACTGCCCGCGTCTTCGCATGTCGGAAATGATCCCACGGGGACGTGCTACCGGGACAAAAAGCCTATGCTACCCACTCCTTATAACATCAGCTATCAGCCAGTGAAAGTCCCATCAAAATCAGTCCAGCCGTTTCGGAGATTAGCCAGAACACTCAGACAGTCTTAAAAAAAAAGATTTTTTGTTATAAGTACCTTAGGTATACTTTTATGTAGGTTCTTTTTTATGCATTTAGTAAAAGCTGTTATTTTGACATTACAAATTTACAAACAGACACTTTGATTCGTGCTGTACACACCACCATAGCTATTCACAACCATTCGACAGGATAACGTATCGAAAATGACACATGTCGTTATCGTTATTATTATGATTTGCCTTGCCACTGACAGCTTATAGCTGCCGAAAGAATAGCAGTCGTTTAATTGATTTAAACTGTAAAAAATTTCGGGTTTTGGATTTTAGTGAACAGCGTTTATCGCTCGTACGATAACATTGATTAATGATTGATTCCGTATGGAAGCGTATCACCAGATGACTTTGTTGTTTGAAATACAAGTTCTATACCAAGGGTATATAATTGTTCCCTTATCGAATAACACGCGTATTTATCAGTAAAACACCGTTACTAGCGTAATTTTATGAAAATCCTGATACTGATATCTGAACACATAAACACACTTCCACAATATGTTAAAGAAAGTAGATAACTAATCGGCGATGATATGAAAGACTAGCAGAGTAATAATAGGGTATTTTACTGTATATGAGAAAAAATCTAAAAATATATTATTGAGATAGCTTAGGCAAAATGCAGTCGGAAAATGTTAGTTTTAGTTCATGAAATAACAAAATAAATTTTAAAATTCAATTCAAGGATATTATGTTTTAAAAAAAAATGTTCACCTCACAACCTCGGAAAGATTCTGCAGAAATCTGCGTGCTAAAGTGCATTTTACCCGCTAGCGTGGAAAGAGTTTTTGAAATTCGAACCTTTCTATTCAATCATTTTCTAAACAGCCAGTCCACTGAAAATGCATTAATCCTTATTTCATGTCAGTCAGCCAACCCCATTTTTGGAATAACCGCACTGGCCAACAGGACGACTGCATGAAAAAAAAACTTACAAAAAAATCCTCTCCATTCAATTCGCTTTCCATAATTTTGGTTTGTTTTTTGATAAAATCGTAAGAAATCATAAAATATGAGAGAGTCCAGCAGCGATGAAGATATAAATTTAGCACCTGCAGAGTTAGTTCAAGCGGTACATAATGCCGAATTGAGTTATCTTCGGGAGAAAGACATTCTAAAGGCGAGAAAACTTTCGAAGACTACAGTGCAATGCTATCATACTTCATTGACTTAAGTACACTAATTTAATATATTATTTAGGCTGTTTTTCTGGCACCTAGCATTTTCCTCGATGTAGTGAGGTGAAAAATTGTGTGTTTCGCTCGTCAGCAAAGGTATTCTGCGTCTCGTACCTTTGAAAGCCTCGCTACGCTCAGGATTCTATATTTGATTTATGCAATCCTAGAATCCTTCGCTTGCTCAGCTTTTAATACAAGTACCTACTCGCGCCAAAAAACTACTTTGCAGCCTTGCATAACAAATAACTATTAAAATTCAATTCAAAGATTGAAGTTTTTTTAATCTGTTTTTGAACACCATGAAATAGTAGCCGCCATGTTATTACGTCATACAGCGTGTCAATTGAACAACTTTGTACTTTTATTATTTATTAAAAAATATTTTAATTTGAAGATTGGGACGAAATATGTAACAGAAAAATAAAAATAAATTGATTTATATCCATTTTCTCAATAAAACCGATTTAAATCAAACATATTTTTCGTTGTTTTGAATTTACCGCCAAAATGCTCCTTACGATGACTTTATATCACGTGACCACACGTGACGTCAACTTTGTGTAAATTAAAGTAGTTGTAAACAAGTGAATGTCGAGTTTATAATTAACAAGATTTTTAATGGATAGAAAGTGGTATTACTGGAGTGCGGTGCCTCTGTGCACAAATACTTCTAAAACTGCGCCACACAAAGTATTTTTACCGGTGCCGTTTACACAAATCTGACGTCACGTGTGGTCACGTGATAAAAAAGTCATCGTAAGGAGCGTTTTAGCGGTGAATTCAAAACAACGAAAAATTTATTTGATTTCAATCGTTTTTAGTTGAGAAAATGGGTATAAATCAATTTATTTTTATTTTTGTTAAATATCTCGTCCCAATCTTCAATTTAAAATAGTTTTTTTAATAAATTGGAAAATACCCAGATATTAATTATAATACACTAAAAAGTTAATTGTTTTTTTATATATATTTCAAAACACGTAAGATTATAGAAGCGCGGGGTTAGTTTTCACTTGGATTTACGCCAAAGTGAAATGACTCTTACATCAACGTGACTAGGTAGGTTTTACGTTAAATTAAACACACCAAATAAGATTACATATTATGGTATGTATTTAAAACGACGCCATTACAACAATTTAAAGACCTAACTATTCAAGAAATTGCTAAATCACTAAAAATGCAATGAAAAATACAATGATACTGCTACAAAAACTTTTTTACGACATTTTATCGAATACAGAGTGAAACTGGATTATTAACAAACTTATTTTTGACCTTAACATTTACACATTTTGACATTAACTTTCTAAGTAAATAGCAAATCAAATTTTAAAAATGTGTTAACATAACTTCACGCTGTACCTATTTAAAATGTCGTTTACAGAAATCAGGCTAACAAATCACAATGTATAAAAAAAATGTATGAGCGCCTTTACATGTTAGAGAGAGATCCTCAGAATAAGGCTAAACGTCTATTTCTAACGGCTATACAACATGCTAGCCGCGCATTTGTGGACACTGGCCACGGTTCATATAATAATAGTAGTGTACACTCACCTTAAGACGACTTAACAAGCTAATCGTAACTAAATAAGACATACAGGTTGTACTTACACATAGTACTATATGTTACAGTGTACTTGGCAATAAATATAACACATCGAGCTCGAGCTTTAGCCCACGTTCCCATGTCATAATAAAATTGTGGCTAGTTTTGTTCTGGCCGAGAGTTCAAAATCGAACAGTGTTTATTTTCGAAGCGCTGGAATGTACTCTGTTCGATTTTCAACTCTCGGCGCTAAATATGTAGTGCGTTTTAGATATAGTGCGCAAAAAAAAAACCGACGGAATGAGGGTTCTCTGAAATGCCGTTCACTAGGTGGCAGCACTGAGACGTCAGGTCCAGGCAACTGTTAAAAGTGTCAAAGCGCCTACGGACTGAATGGTGAACGAAAGAATGAAACGAATGACATCAAATATTTTAAGTTCATTATCGAACAGGAAGACCTCTTGTCAAAGTGGCGCCAACTGGTGGCTTGAATATTCATGAACACCCTCATTTGATTACCTACGTGTGAATGTCGACATAGCCGTCTTTTGCGCGAGCGATAAATTTACGCTATCGCGCAATGGATATTCAATTCTATGTTGAGCCGAGCGTTGAGAATCCAATAGCGTGTCCGTTGCGTGTCAAGAAAGCACACTTTTGGATACTCAACTCTTGGATGACGTTGTACAAACCCGAACTTTTTCTAAAATCTCAATGTGCCATATTTACGGTCATGTTTACAACGTTTATTGGAAATTGGCGATCTCAAGCACTCATACACATACAACTTAATCAATTTTCTTCACAACTTACCAAATAATGTGATGATTTGCAAATATAAAACCAATACAAAAGAAATAAAGTACAATTTTAATTAACTATGAAGATCTTGAAAGACCACAGGTGATTCGATGTAGGTAGTAAAGTAGGCCTCGTAATTGCTTTAAGAGGGATGCAGTAACCCGCGAAACCACTTTTCTCACCGCGAAACAGCATTTTTTTTTGTAAAACCGACGAAAAGTTTCTGCGCTGGGGGGTCTATAATGATATGCTGAATTCATGGCTACAGTTTGCGCCCTGGTTAAAAACTTATCCTGTATAATAATCACAATATTATTAATAATATAACGATCAGGTAGGTAGTTGACAAAATAGATGAATGGAGGGGAGGTATCATTAAATTATTTAAAGTTAGTTAGTCACAGTTTGTTTTTAAAGAATATTTCCCCAGAGCAATTTGTAAAATACCACAATATTATATAATACTTAAAGACCTGTTTATAATGAGATAAATACTATAGTTTTTAACCTTTATATATAATATCTACTAATTTAAATACGTAACTAAGCATAGGTTTTTTGGAAGCGAAGTAAGTACAATTTAAATATGATTGAATATTTTCCTTTTTGTTCGTGGGGTGGGGTTAATTTTACTAATCTAATTATAGTTTTGGAAGTACTTAAGTACTTTACAAAATTACGAAACCAGATGCAGATATATTTTGATGATGAATAAATATTAATTTTGGTTTGACTTTTGACACTAGGCATGATATGTATAGGCACTATATGTATAAATACATAATAAAAAAAAAATAACAACTCCACATAAAATTGTACAAAAATTTACGATCACCGGTGAAGTTAAACACTCACTAAATTATTTTAAAAGTACTAGTAATTTCAGCAGTCATTTTTTCACAATTCTCTCAAAGTGCAAATGACGAAATTGAGCCTCCTAATACAAATGCTTACAAAACTCGGGACTTATTAAGACACACCTAGTTTAAGATACAGATAGTCCATGTGACAGGCACATGTATGAAAGATTTCTTTCATTCCATTGATATTAAAAAAAACCAAGATCCACAATCAGCGTCTCAAAAACGTCCGCATAAATAGGGCGCAATGTGCGCTGCTGTCAAATAGTAACGGTGGAGTTTCTTGCCCATTCTTCTCCATACGAAACTACATTTTGGAAGGGGCGACTAGAATCAATTCTATTTTAATGTAAATGTTGACGTTCAAATGTGCCTTTTAAGTGCCTATTTGAAATAAATGCTTTGACTTTGACTTGGAATAGTACCGTCAATAATCGTTCAGCCAGTCTTTTTGGACATTGCTTTGTAAAAACCACTTAAGGTAAGTAAAAAATGTGTTTTATCATAACTATAACCACTGACATTTAATTGGGGACAGTTTTGAGCGTTACTTTTGTACGAGATTGTGCATCTTGGGTTTTTTTGTTTATCCATGGTGATACGTAACAAAATTGTATACTACAATTTGTCATACATTTGTTTATGCAAATATTTAAATCGTCAGATTCGCCCATCAGCGACAAAAGATGGTCGCGTTTCTGTTTCTTTGACAATGACATTTGGTGATTTGAATACTGTTATCTCGCTGTCATATTGAAAATCGTATCAGCACACGTTTTCGTGAAGGCTAATCGAAAGATTTCAATCTTTGTTTATAACTCAACACATACTGCTGTACGACAAACAACCGACAATTTCGTTCTTGCTGCGATCCGTCTGTTGCATCAAGCATAATAAAAACTTAGTATCATGTGACATGGAACTATAAAAGTAAATCTATGTACAGCCAACACAGAAAAGTTTGTTTTACAGGCAAATAATACACACAATCTCTCTGAAAGCCTAATGAATTTAATCTGTTGTCGATTCTCACGTTAAATAATCGCCGGTCGATATTTTAGTAAAGTCAACCGCACATCAGGATTACGAAAATATGACCCATACTGCGATGACGTAAAGGTGCAGTCAGTGTCCAATTGTTACCACTGATGTTCGGTTTACTGTACCTAAACCAAGCAGCTCGCAGCTTTTGACTTTGGCTTTGACGGCCTGTTATTTAATGTTATACGAATGGTCCATTAAAGAACGAAATAAACTCCCCAGTTGCAATCAACGGAATTTTTATAAAAAAAAAAAAAAACTAGTAATTATACACATAGATTATCACAATACCAAAGCTTTTTGACACTGCAGGGTCTAAATGAGGGTGCCTATTTTGATGAAAATTTAAAGTTAAACATAATGTAATCATGTCTTACAGTTTGCAATAATAAAACGAGACAGCAATATATTGTACTTCGGTTTTGGTTCACAGATACATTCATAAGAGCTGAACGCTTATTATTTAAAATATTGTACTGAAAATAAGAGAACTTGAGATTTTATCAACATCACGTGCTTTTGGACTTTCGCCCATTATGGGTTTTAGCGTTTAATTTAATAGGAATTACAGGGTTTGGTAAATAAATACTTACTGGGAAAATTATAATGAAAATTAAATCATATTTTCTTCATAAATGCAAGTCTAGATACTATTTTAATGTGATTTTACTTTTCATAAATGAACTTTTAATATTTATTTCACGATGCAATTTTGGCTCTTATAACACAGGTATTGTAACCTGGCGCAGGAGTCAGAGCCTTAGTTTGTCTGTACCAACACATTTTTAAGTCCATTATAGAACTTATCATTATTACATTTAATATGACGACGTCGTTCTAAGCGCTTAAACGTTACCTGTTACGGATGAAAGAACTTGAAGTCAAGCGAATAATTAACTGTAACTAACACAGGTAACTGATACGAATACGAACTTCCTACTAAGATGAATCAATTTAAGCTACTATTTAAGTTAATTCTCTTTATACAGCCATCGTGATATTAACCAAAATTACAAGCAAATGAAGAGACCTACCCTAAAATCACACACGAACCGTACAACAAATGTGACGTTGACAGTCTTAAGTTACACTAACAAAATATGCACAATAGGCACCGCTTCTCCAGCACCCCAATTGTAGAACACACATTCAATAACAATCCGAAAGATTTTTTATGGAAATTCCTTTATGTTTGAAACATTCGCGCAAAAACGTAAGTAACGCATAGGATGTCGTTGAACTTTCAAAATGAAAGCCATTATTGTAAGTGTGTTACACAATTGCCCCGCAGGCACAGTTCAAATAAACGTGAAACTGGCAGTACAGGCGCTTAGCGAATGTCAAGCTCGCTGTCAAGCATAGCGTTTACTCACGAGCAAGTGGTGACGTTTAACTTAGAAATGTACGCTAGGAGGCCCTGGAGGCGTTTCTTGACTCGTTTCTGATCGTCGAGTGTGCAGCCCAAGATGGCGGATTCGAAGTTCTTGTCGGTACCTGTGGAGGGGTCTGGCTGGGACGTGCACGCGTTCATGAACGTTTGACAGCGGGTCTGCGCGATGACAGCGTCGTCGTGCACCGAGATCACTAGTTGATCTATGTACATGTTTACCTGGAATTAGAAAAGTGTTGGTTAGTAAGAGTAATTTGATATGAAGCAGTAGCATTAGACATTAATGTCATTTTCTTATACACTCAGAGGCACATTTAACCGTCCACCCATCTCGAATTGCATATCGTTTATGTTAACTTACGCTTTGAATACTAAGTGTAACTTCGTGGCTATGTCTAAAATAAACAAATCAAACATAGCCGCATTTTGTTATTTTCGTAGTTTTTATTCAACAATAATCAGTTGAGTCGAAATTTGACAGCCTCGCCCCTCGTTTTGTGTGACGGATACATTTGATTTAAAACGTCATACAATTTCTTCGAATAAAACAGAGGGGTTAAAGTGCCATGGTTTCATTTACACCAAAAAAAATGCCATTGGATGCAGCTGGAGTAGCCAGGGCTGTAGCTTTTGCAGGCGCTGGGCTTAGCCAGCGTGTTATATTCGCGTGTTAATAAGTATTATAGGTATGTCCTAATCCCGAAGGCCAATTCTCGCAATTAAAAGCGTTCAAAGTCTGGTCGCAGTCTCACCCCGGCTACAATCAAATTGCAAAAATGTATGGAAACTGGACGTATTTTTTTCTCTCTCTTTGTGAACGATCTTAAAATTACGGGATTACCCTCTGGTCATGGCCTACGCATGTGCCAAATTTCATCTAAATCTGTTCAGCCGTTTAGACTGACAGATGGGTACCTAGTTGATTACCACATAGGATACTTTTATCCCGGTAGTACGTTGCCGTGGGATAAATTCAGAACTCCACGCGAGTGAAACCGCAAGCAAAATCCAGTATTTCTATAAACTTCGTACCTACTTCATTAAACTCTACTTGGAAAAATGCAAAGAGCCTTCACATTTACGTGTAGTAGCTAATTATATAAGTTATTACTGGCCCGCATAAACAAGCGGTTATTGTATGAAAATATCGGAATGAAAGAACAGGCAATTGTATAAGTTGTTCATTGTGGTCGAGCTATAAATCAACCGACCGAATTAAATACCTACCTATGTTGCCCGAAGCAGCAGTCAATATAAATATTTTTCCCTTTGTTCTTGTGTTTCTTTGTATGGCTTCTAGTCACGAAAAAAACATTTGAAATTGTGCTTTCAATTGTATTTTACGCTTATCATTATACTAACAAATATGTGTACTACGCTTTGGAATGGGCAACTAGCTCCATTTGCCAGTAATTGGTTTATTTGAAATAAATGCTTTGAGTTTTGAGTTTTAGTTTATCGTTTTGTGTATTAGTCGACGTTCACACAGACGTAATAAAATCGCGGCGGGATCTTGCCGGCCGACGGATTTTCAACTCTCTGTGTTGAACCGAGCATTGAGAATCCAACAGACCGCATCCAAGCGCGTCTATAATGGAAATGTGTTTACAGTTCGATTTTCGACTTTCGGCGCCAAGTAATGAGTTGATGACCCAGTGCTCGAAAAAATCCCGGCGCGATTTTATTACGTCAGAGGGAACGTGTGGTTATCGTTGGTTTTATTTATGCAGGCGTCACCTCCTTCTGCGAAGCAGTAATACTCGCGAAGAGGGAGACGGCGCACGTGAGAGAGACGCAGTATATGCGCCCTCACGGCCCTAGTCGCCGCAGGAGACGCCCTGGGCGTCGGGAATCCCAGGCTGATTCCGGGCCACCGTAGGCGCGGGCTTGCGGATGGCGAGTAAGTAATGCGTAGCTCGCTGTCCGGTAAGGACCAAGCCCGGGTCGACGGCGCGTTGTTTTCCACGCGTGCCTCAAAGAGATATCAGCATCAACTGGTGGGGGCCGCAAGAGCCGATGCCTGCCAGGGGTGGGGGTTGTTCGAAAGAGATACCGTGGCCCTTGGCACACAGGCAACTGAAGGAACACGGGTGGGTTTTAGTCAGTAAAAATCTGACACGCCCTTCCGCTCCACCCAGAGCGGGAGAAGTTATTTGATGATTTGAAATTATAAAAGCCCACAATCGGTGTCCAAATGAAAATAAAAAACGATAAAATTATGATCATAATCAGACCAGATTCAGCTAGGCTGGGCAGTGTTTGGGAAGTTTCGTCGAATCGTCTCGTTACGTATTCCGCAGAGCCTAAAGTCTTCAATCAGAGCGTCTTGCCTGATATGACCTACGGAGCCGAAACGTGGACACTCACGGTACGGTGAGTGAATGAGATGATCCGACAGAGAACCAAAGTTGTCGACATAGGTCACCGAATAAGCAAGCTGAAGTGGCAATGAGCCAGCCATATTAGCTGTAGAAACAATGATCGTGGTCCGTGGGGTAGACATGTTTCTGAGTGGAGACCGCGAATCGGCAAACGTAAGGTAGGACGCCCTCAGGCTACATGGAGCGACGATCTTCGCAGGTTGGCTGGTAGCAGCTGGATGAGAGTTTCCGAGAATCAAGGTGAATGGGGTGCAATTGGAGAGGAATATGTCCAGCTGTGGACTGCTGTAGGCTGATGATGATAACCAGATTAAGACCACTGTTAAATTTCATGCTTCTTCAGTGCTTTTAAGTAACCTTTGCCAATGCAAAAATTGATCCCGTGACCACAGAAACTCATACCCTAACCCACTGCGCCATTAAAATATCACTAGACAGGTCATGTAACTCGCAAACCGTAAGTGTGAACGCATGTAGCTATAGCTAGTAAACAATGGTGCGTCGGCGTCGTTTGGAGAGGACATCGCACTCATACAAATGTATTATGTCATCATTGTTTTTTTGTTGTGACTGTTTTGCGTTACATGAATTGGTGCAGAAGTTTCACTGCCTAGTTATTCTATAACGATGATGATCTGCAGGTTTATTCGAGCTTTTATTTATTTACTACTAGTTTCCGCCCGCGGCTTCGCCCGCGTGGATGTCGGAAATTATCCCGCGGGAACGTACTACTGCGGTAAAAAGTATCCTATGTGTTAAAGCGTGAAAGAGTAAAAAAGATCCATACATCCATACATACAAACTTTCGCGTTTATAATATTGTAGCAGCATCATCATTTATGCCAACGCCCGTAGCGCGCCTTAACTCGAAAGGTTTCTGAAGTGCCCGCTATTGTATTTTGTTATTAATATGTATAAGTAGTTGGTATTTTACGAAATAAAAGTTAGTACCTTTTAGCGTCTCGAACTGGTTGTTTCTCTTCATAACCTACAGACCTAACAATATTATAAGTAAGGAGTAAGGTGGTACTCCTCACGGCTAAGTAGTAATAGTCGCACGTTTCGATCGATCAGGGCCTCAAGTCTGCTATTACAATAGTGTCAGAATGGTCTATCATTGATTTCATAATTGTTGATTTTGACAAGTTTGGTAATCTACTAATAAAATGGCGTCATTATGACTTTCCAATGGTCAGCCACTGACACTCCATTGAAAGAAATGGCATTTTTGGTAATCTCGTACATCATGACAAATGAATGACTGACTTAATTTACAAACTTCCTACTACTTTAGATTGCTTATAACACTAATAAATAATATGTAAAAATATATATAAATGAAATCTGGCATGATTAAATGTTCAAATTTGGTAGTAGTTTTTAGAAAAACATTTCTACTAACGAGTTTTATAATAATGGCAATACAAAAATGCCATTATGACACAATTCTATTACGAGACCATTGACCGACCAATGATCGACCATTATGAATTTAGCAGATTACGAACTTTTAGCAAAATGACAAATGAATGACAATGGGATCGTGTTGGAATGACGAATTTATAAAAATAGCAGACTAAGGCCCCTGGTTAACGTCTATGGATGGCCATCTTTACATAACGACACCCCTCCGTGCCTCGGAAAGCACGTTAAGCCGTTGGTCCCAGCAGCCATTCGTGGATCTTTGACTGTCGTTACGGGTCGTCAGAAGCCCGAAATTCTGACAACCAGACTTAACAAGGTATCGCATAACCCAGTAACTGTTGTGGAGGTCAGATACGTAGTCGCTACATATAAAATTCTGGTAATTAGCTGCATCCGATTAGACTGAAAGCCGACCCTAAAATAGTTGGAAAAGGCTAGACAAATTGATTGATCGATGTGCGGCTTTTTCTACAAGTAGTTTTTAAAAGGCTTTCTTTTTGGACCTTCTTGGTTGTCTTCAATATGTTTGTAACTAAGCTAATTGCCCAGATGGTAAGATTCATGTTTGATTTAACTGTTGTGTAATGGAACGAATGCTGCATTGACTTCGTAACAACAATGGCGTCTGGGTACTTGTGGTCAAGGCACAGCGAAGCTAAAGAAAGCCCGGTGAAGTGTGGTTACGCTTAGCCCAGATGCCTAAGATAGCTTGATAGTTCCACAAGGAAGAATGGACTACTTCCCTAACATTCACAACCTAACAGTGTAATTTGAAAACAAAATGATAATTATTTTTAAAAGAGTAACTGTTAAGATTCTTGCCGGCTGTTCTTCAGCTTCTGACGTTTCATAAGTCCCCATGTAGGTTTATGTAAAATCAAATATTATTTTGAATTGAAATGAACATTGGTATCGTAAAAGGCAGCTTAATTTGTTATGTCAGAAGGATGAATAGTGACAGTGAATGGGATAATGTCCTATTAGGCCCAACGTTTGCTCAACGTTTTCGTAAGCTAATGGATGGAAGAGTACCTAAGTTATGAATTATTTTTTTGTAAATTTTGCGCTGGTTAAGATTTTTCCCAGTTCCACAATGAAGAACAAAGTATCTTCATTCTGAGTTGGATAATATGAGTGGCCTCTAAATAATCAACAGGGTAAAAAAGCAGGTGCTCCTAAAACATCATTTTACAACATATTTTGCGCAGAGGGTAATATCCTGTGTAGCCTTCTGGCTATCATTAGAAGACCTGTATTTAGCAAGGGCAACCTTTTTTTGCTAGTCCATTTAACGCTGGCGATTTTGTCGGTAACAACTATGAAGTAGGCGAACCAATCAGTGGGATAAAAGTAGGTAAACCTCGTCCTATAATTGCTTACATTTTATTTGCTTCCAAGCTCTGTGTGTGCAGGTACAAAACCATGTGCACAGTCCCTATAGCGTACCACATATCGTAAGTCATGCCCTAGTGCGACTGCGCCTGACGAGGCAAAACACTTATGTTTATCCCACTTAAGATAGCATGTAAGTATGTGTGTTACAAGTATTGTAAGTAATTAATTAGTGATCTCGTGCAGACACTAAACTGCATGATTAATTAAAGTGTTTCTTGTGGAATGTTTGTTTTATACGTCGCCCATATTGATTTGTTAACAGCGTTGTGTAGCATCATTGATTGATTGAATCTATCGTTATGCTGCCCTACAGTGACATTTAGGTTTTTATTTGGATTTTAGTTGGAAAATTTGATACTATGTATACATAGGTAGCATGAAGCCATGCTAAACTATATTTGGGGCTGATATAGTGTATTTTCAGCTTTTTTTTTAAAGTGCCTTCGCTTCGCCTTTAAATAGATTGGACAGATAATGATCTGCATGTTATTTTATACCTCAAAAATATTAAAATACTTACCAACTTGAACGTAAATTAACCCCAGGTGACTATAATAAAAATAATTATTATCTATATCTTAGATTCAGATTTTAGCACGGAATTAAGTCGGTATAGGTACATACGGCGTCATAATTATCAAGCTATACATTTCAGTTTTTGCAGGCCTTGCATTGTATAGGCTTTTTGTACAATCAGAAGTCAACTTATACTGGAAATGTATATCTTGATATGTCGTCGTGCTTACCTATCATAATACATTTCTGAAGGTTCGTTTGGTAACAAAAAAGAAACGATGCTCAACTCAAAGAGTTGGGTAGGTACCAACAGCAACATACTACAATTTATTTTTGTAGCACTAGCATTGACATTATAACCCGGCTTGTAAGTCAGGGTCAAACATTACACATAGCCCGCTTACCGTAATTATTATTTTTTATAAAGAAACACTCAACATAAATAAAACTGCACAATACAATGCTGAATTTTAAATTGCACCAGTTTAATGAATTCCTTAATAAAAAACGATTTTCGTAATTCGAAACATTTTCCTGGTTGGTTTATCTATTTGTCGAGTACCTACTTCCTTAAAACAGCGATACCTACTATCGATACAATAGAGTTAACGAGTTTCAAATTGTATGATTCATATTACTTTTAGAGCATAATAGTGGTTATCAAATAATTTTATAATGGATCCATGAATTTAATGGGCCCTCTGACCGTTCATTGTTGCGGTCATCGGGACATTCAGGATATACCTACTTAGCATAACTATTATTATAGTATAGTCTGATACAATGATGTAATTTTTCCCTTGGTGGATTACTGGCTACTTATCCTAGAGTTCCTCGCATAGGAATCGAGATTCTTTTTATTTTTTTAAAGTAGGACAGATTATTTTTTAAATAAGTAATCAATCCTACTTAAAGGTTATTGCTATGTTAAATTGAGTTTAGTAGACTGCGTTGAAATAAATAAATTTATTGCTACCTACTTAAATAGAAACTGCACCCTAATTGCGTAACACGCGATGAATCATAATCGGTTTCATTTTGACAATTCAACAATATTCATTGCGTTATTTACGTTGTTGAGCAGACACATTTTTCGAACATATGAAGCAATGGTTTAGCCATCTGTTTCAAAACGAAACAAATTATGATGAATCGTGAGTTACGCAATTAGGGTGCCGGTTTAAGTGCACGTCTGCCTAAGGGTCAGCGCCCACTGGCGGCATGGCATGGCAAGGGATTTGTAAGCCACGAATAGAAATATAACTTAATAGTATGACAGTAAAATTGAAATTTCAACGGCAACGATGCCGCGGTATCCTTAGGCATGCAGCGCCGTCCTTAGGCATCATCATTGAAATTTGAATTTTATCGTCTTACTTATAAGTTATATTTCTATTAGCCGCATAAAAATGCCTTGCCGTGCCGTGCCGTTAGTGAGCGCAGGCCCTAAGCCTAACACTTCGGGAAATACAGGCGTGATGATATTAAATTGAAAATCGTGTTCATTGTTATTTAGAAGTTACATCTTTTATCTCAAAAAATAAATTTAGTTTCATTATAGATATAAATGATTGTCTAAATTAAAGTTTGATGTAATTTTTATTTAATTTATTGACTTTAGTTTATAATTTATTATACATAGCTTATTATTTTATAACTATAAAATGTATATTGTTTTGTTCATAATAATTATTATATTTTATAGATATACATATGTGTTGTTTTTGTGAAACGATGGATGGACTGTGTGAATGATGATATGGTTAGAAACGGTGTGACTACGGAGACGACGACTAATAGAGAAATGTGGGAGAAAAAGACATGTTGCGACGACCACAAATAAATTGGGATAAGGGGGGGGGCTACTCTCCTAACTCCGTCAACGAAAATACAGGCCCGTCCGAAAATAGTTCGAAACCTCGAAGTGACTCCTACAGCTGATTAATTAACTTTTTTGAACGGGTAAAACCATACAGGGAGTAGGGACAGCTGTCAAATCTTGTAGTAATTATTGGGTTGGGTATTGGGTATTGGGTGTAGTAATTAGACCAGTAAATTAAATATTTATACATTAAACGTGTTAAAAAACAAAATACAAGGCTGACTCAGTGTCTGAAAGAAAAAGCCTAAGTTACGCGAATCTAGAACCAGTTTCAGTGTAATTAAAATGTAGCACTTAGTGGATTACTGTTCTAGTTAAGTAATGTCTGACAGTTCCCACGCTTTGATAAGTATCGCTACCGGATCTTATGTCTATCGACCTGGGGGCCGATTCTACTAATTTGCAACGTTACACGTTAAACTGTGTTTCCACAACAGTTCGATTTCGATCGCCGTTCGATAGTTACATAAAAAGTCATTCTACTATTTTATAAGCAAAATGGAAACTAAACTTAAAACGAATTGCAACTGAACTGTAGCGGGAACACAGCGGGTAACCCGCGTTACCAACATGCCAAAATAATATGTTTTATTAATACCAAAAAGAAAAAAGTTGAATCTAAAAATGTTACTAAACACGAATATGTGGCACTAAAAGTATTTTCTATAATTAAAAGACATAATAATCATAATTTTATCATTAACTTTGTCCTATAGTAAACGTCACGCTCATGTTCGATTTTGTTAGTAGAATAGGTTTTGACATTGTTTCAATCGATCGTTGGCGTAACTAAAACGTAACCGCAGCTGTGTCGCAGCTGGACCGTTGTTCATTTTAGTAGAATGCGAAAACGCTTAAAAGTGGTGATTCGGTTGCGGTTCTATTGCGTTTTTTTAACAAATTTGTTAGTAGAATCGGCCCCCTGATCATGACGTCATCAAATAGATGAAGTTAGAAGTGCACAGTCAAGTCTTTGGCAATACCAGAATGCATATACAATTTCTAATGAAGAGATTAGCATTTAGCTGTCATGGCTAGTCTACGAATAATCGAATTACTTCGCGTGGGCGTCGTGAAAGGCGATTAAGGGTGTTATAGGGCCGATAAAAGTGACTGAAATTCAATCTTCACACTATAGTTTATGCATACCTTAACACCCTAATTTGGTAAACACGCGAAATGTCATGCGTCATTATACCTACCTAAACAGGAAAAATGTTTAAATTAAATTATTACGACGAATTTCTAATAACTTGTCTGTCATACCTACTTATACCATACATATTTGACACTCTCTAGGACAAGCAGGACAACCAAAAAGAATATGACTGTATTTCTTTTTAGATATGGCCCGTATTATTTCTGAATAAAACCCGCGTTTTTAAACGATGCAAAAAAAAACGTCATCAGAGTCATGTTTTTTTTAAAGAAAGCGCCAGTTTTATTGTCATAATGAACAATGCTTTAGAAACACAAACTTTAAAGTTTTGAGTATTTCCATCGGATGTGGATAGTTTGCTATCTAATTACAAAGGTCTTTCTGATCAGGGTGCTCATGTCCCAGGACACTACGTCACTGTGAAGATGGACGGTGGACAATGGTGGAAGTACTCAATAAATGAAAATCCTATACACGAAAAGTTTTTATTCAGTACTCAAACTGTAACCATGAATTCAGCAAAAAAAAATCGTCGGTTATACAATATTGAGCTGAAATTGCGCTGTACCATTCATTTTGACCGCGTCGGTAATCCACTTTTCTATGAAACAGCTGATTTTTTTTTGTATAACCGACGAAAAATTTCTGCGCTGGGGGTCTAGAATGATATGCTGATTTCATGGTTACAGTTTGCGAAACTTTTCCTGTATAATTACGTCAAGGTTAGCGACTACTGAAGTCTATTACTACTCAGCCTACTGTCTTGTACGAGTTCCGATTCAGATCTGGTACAAGACAGTAGGCTGAGTAGCAATAGACTTCAGTACTCGCTAACTTTGACGTAATTATATAGTATTTTCATTTATTAAGTACTTCCACCATCGTCCAACGTCCATCTTCACAGTGACGTAGCGTCCGATCGTATTTCCACTCTGAAACTTCATGCTACCAAACAAACTACATCCCTAATTATCTATACATTTCAGCATAGCCTAAACAACTGATAAACATGGCTATGTGTACGTAGGTAAGGGCAGTTTTTGACTAGATTTAAAATAAATAATTATATTTTAGCCTGCCTCGTTGGTCTAGTGGTCGCAAGCGCTACTGCTAAGCATGAGGTCCTGGGTTCAATTCCCAGGTTGGGCAAAGTATTATTTGGTTTTGTATCTGTAATTTCTCAGTAACAGTCCGGAGTCTGTTTTTGTCCGACTGTAGACATTAAACTTGCCCCCTATTACATGGGACTTAAACATAAATGGCGAAATTTGGGTGTACTATATAGTTACACATCTGCCCAACCCTTTGAGGAAACAAGGCGTGATGTTATGTTATTTAATTCTATTTAAAATCTAAAAGCTAATTCTATTCAAGTCAATTTGTTCTTATTCAAAATTGTCTATCATAAGACTGAAATTTTGCCTGGTACTCAAGAGTTCCACTAGCATATTTACCTGGTGCAAGGCCTCCTCCTGTTGGGGATCCCTGTCGGTGCGCACAGCTACCTCCACGGTCATAGCACGCGCCAGGATGCGCTCCGCATACCGGGTTATGTCATCTTTATCACCTGGATAAGACATGGTTGTTGAAAACACAGATATTTGCAGGTATGAAGCTATGGAGTACTTGCGAAAACGTTTTGATAACATAGACATATAGACTGTTTATTTTATACAGGAAAAGATTTTATCAGAAATTTTTCGTCGGTTATACAATAACAAATCAGCTGTTCCATACATTTTGACCGCGTAGGTATTGCACTTTTCTATGAAACAGCTTATTTTTCTTTTGTAAAACCGACGAAAAATTTCTTCGCTGGGGGGTCTAGAATGGTATGCTGAATTCATGGTTAAAGTTTGCACACTGAATAAAAACTTTTCCTGTATACACAATTTTAATTAGGTACTATTTAAAAGGGCTTATGACGACTAACAGGCCGTCCAAAGCCCGAAAGTGTGATAACCAGTCATACCAAGGGATATTGTGTGTGGTGGATTTCAGATAGGCAGTCAATCCATTTAAAACACTGGTATTCAGCTGCATCTTTTTAGAGTGGAAGCTCAATAGTTGGGAAAGTGCTAGGCAGATGATGATTTGTAAATCTGCTAAAAGCATTCTTTAAGGTCAACCTAGTCCACAGTTTTTGCATACAAACTTCAGGAGTGTTTTACTCCACTGTCTGACATGGCACATCCAAAGTAAAATATGATATCGTTTTGTCTCATTATTTATATTGTCTGTACGGAAACAGAATACTAAAATAAAAACCCATTAAAAAGTTAGAAGCCAACAAAGATTAGTTTTTCTTGCTAATTTTACTTAACTTTGGGCATGTTTAAGTAATAAAAGAAGTGTAAAATCTCCAAAACCAAGCCAGTACCGGCAAAGTTCAATTATCGAAAAGTTCAATAAACTTTATTGGTCATTGATTTATGCATTGGCTTTTTCATAAAACCCGATCTTCCAAAGGACTTTTCTTAATTTTTTCGCAATTTTTTTAGTATAAATGATCCTGAATGTCACTCAATAATGTTGTGCGTGTAGACTAGCATCTAACTGCTCATCACTGATACTATCTCTGTCGGATACGAAGCCTGGTGAGACAGCGTGATTTTTAGCCAGGCCCACCAGAAAGTTCGAGCCCGCAACTAGGTTCCCTTAACTCAACTTTTTGAGCTGATTGAGGGTAGTTGAGAGCAAAGAAAATTGATAAAAACAATAGCACAATGAACAGACCAATGTAGTCATCATCATTAGCCACTGCCAATGCACTGTATAGTAGTCCACTGACTACTATAAGGTCCACTGCTGTGCATGGGCTTCTTCAATAATACACCAAACAAATCAAATCTGTTTACTACTCTTCATCTAGTTAGTACTAGTGGCTAGTAATGGTAGTTTGAACATCGCTCATTTTTACTTTAAATCTTATTAAATTACTTTTAACACTGGCACAAAACACTTCTAAATCACTCAATGAATTACCGAGAACTACTTACACTATAACTGGCGAAATGTGGGTGTATTAGGTACAGGTGGGCCTCTGCCTAACCCTTCGGAGAATACAGTTGTTATGTTATATTAACTACTTACATTCAGTCACATCGCTCAGCAGTTCTGAATGCTTGATGCTGTCAAGGGTGGACAGCAAGGAATCACGCTCCTCTTCAATACGGACAGTATCACGTCGCAGCCGCTCCACACGCATCTCCACTTGATCTAAGACGGCTATCAATCTGTCGACGGAGTTCGATTTATTATTATGAAGGATTGCTGACCCTTAGCTATAGAAGGTATTTGGCCTGAAAGGGCTTTTTACTCAGAGTAGGCAGATAGGTAATGCCGACCTCACCTAGTTTGAAAAACGTAATTGAGGTGTAAAACTGCTTTTACAAACCTACTTACAGAAATAAAATCATTTATCAATTAAATGTTTAATCAGACTTGATGCTTTGTTGGAGAAAATTTATAAATATCAATGCTGAGGGAGAGTATGTTGAATGCAACACTGCAGCTGCCCCCCAATTGGTTGTTGTATCAACCTATTTTTCAAGGCCCACCCAATATTCGCTTTGGGAAATGCTGGCATAAAGAATACACACTTCATTCCATTTGTTACCATAAAACAGACTCAATTCTTAACTCTGTACTGGGACAGTGAATATTTATGTCTCCTATCATATTCGCTGTGAGGATATGAAGCAACATTATTGTAGCCCTTATCTGCACTCTGTGGTCTAACAAAAGATAACTCGTACTCTGTATTATCAATGAATTATACTCATTGAAATTGTATGTCCACCATGCCCATAGTTACATTTATAATCCTTTCCTTACAAGGAATCACATAGTTAACAAAAAAGGCCGACGAGCTATAATGTTTTCGGAAAACATCGTAATGTAATTAATTATAAGCCATAGAAATATAACTGCTGCGTGGGTGAGCACATAGAGAAACTTTTTTTATAACTCGAAACGCTTGGCGTTGACCTTTTATGGAGGCTGACCACGCGTTCCGCCACCTCGTTATCGTCACGCTACCCTCGCATATGGTCTTTTACATGCACTTTTCGTGGAAGGTTACCTGTCTTTCGGCGCCTGTGACCCGAACGCCGACGTTTCGTCGATGAGAGGCAGCCGCGAGCTCTCACCGGTGTACAAGTCCACTGCGAACTGATCCACTTCCATACTGTCGTAATCGTTGCCTCTCAATCCGGCCAGTTTTTTTACAATAAAACCCCAGAGATTTCACACAAATGTACAATAGTAAAATAAACAGGAGGAACAATTTTCACCCAAGACGTCAAAATCAAACTAACCAAAACAAATTGACTGACGTTTCTCAAATTCTCTTGAACTTTCCGAAAAAGAAACCGACTGTCATGAACTGACGTGACATTTGAACAATAGAAGTTACTGTTTACCATATGTCGAGATTGAACTATAATCCCTTGAGATAAGAGCTACAATTGTATTCCATAAAGTTCCCCGCCCACTGCAAAATCCAAAAACAAGGATGAATCATAGACCAGTTCTCTATATTTTTTATTAACAGATAAAAATTACAGCTTCTGGCTACCAGTATGAAGAATAAAGCTAAATACATTCCGTCTCAATATTGTAAAATAATTATTTTGATGACTTTTCGCCAAGTTGTTTGATGATGTATAGCGCAGACAGGTACAATGATGGAAGAACAACAGGGTGATGTCATCTTTACCAGTTAATTCATTTTGCAGCAACACAAGAAATCACCAAATGTAGTTTATGTAGTCATGCAAAATATTACCCTCCTTCTGGGGTAGTCGAGTAAAAAGGGCGAACTGTATTCTCTATAGGTCAATGATCCTGAGGGTATAATGTTGTTACTGGTTTTATGTACGCCCCACAACGGGTTTGCATGAGTTTCACAATGTACGATACTCTAGGACCTAATGTCCAATACAAAGATATGATTAAGCCAATATAATACACATGCATCTTGCCCATGTCTGGATTTTGCACTTTATTGAGTTATTATTAGATCGTTCGAGAAGTCTTTAGCTAAAGCTCTAACCATACTAAGGCGAATCCTTCGCGATGCGACTGCGCGTGTCGTTCGTTTTAATGATTAAGAAGAAATCAGACGATGGCGAGACAAACATGGTTTAAACACCTCCATAAAGGTTAGTTGATTCACTTGGCGCGAGCAAATGCCGTCCCGCATCCCGTACTGGGTTTTACATAAGGCATGTTATCGTCTCTATTTAACGCAATAATCGCGGCCAAAGCGCGTGCGCCTTTTTCAGATGTTTACCATGTGCTCGCACCACGTTTGCGCGTCCATACAATTTACATAACTTTCTTCGACTGCGGTGGGACGCGGGCGTGCCGCTCCTGCGCGTTCATTGTGCATCTATATTGTTTCGAAAACATCGTGTTAGTATAGGTGTAACATCTCGAGTTAGTATAGGTGTCTCACACAATTAAGTCATTTCGGTTGTTACATTTATGTTATGTGTAACAGTGTCAGGGTGAAATGAAATTCGTTCGTGGTGTCCCCACCACAACTCGCTTTCCGAATCGTGTCTATACGTAGCTAATTATTGACATTGATTCGCGAGCGTGCAATAAAAAATTAACTTTAAAACAACATTATTTTTGGTTTTTTTTTACCCACACCTTTCCCTTTGGGCGTGGGTAACTCCGGCCGAAGGTCTTCCTGTATAAAATGTAATTTGTGGCCGAAGGCACGGCCCCCCGACCGACCCTTGCTCGTTGAAGCGCCAGCCCGCGCCGCAGCTGAGCCAGTAGCTTTAAATTCCCCACCTAATAATAATAATGCCAATTTGATCCAGCCTGTCCCCAATAGAGATAGCTGTCCCCCTATCAGTGACGCCCTGAGTCGAGGTCCGTACCCCACAGGGGGTGCCCTCAGCGTGCAGTCGCTTAGTATGTAAAATTTAGTTTATAAGCCCTGGTTGGAGGCGTTAAGATTAGTTTCTTAATGGCAGCCCCAGGAATGACCGGTTGAGCAGTCACGGCCTCTCAAGGCCAACTGCGAGATGCCCTACAAAAAAAAAAAAGAAGGCACGGCCGTTTGGCGGGCCGGTCGTCAATTATGACTGCTCTTTTCGACAAATGGTGACCAAAAGCAAACTACCTGACAAAAATTTGTTACGAAAACAAGTGTCGTGTGAAGCAACCTTTACTTGTAGCGTAACTCGAAAATTTTTAAACTCACAGAAGCGTTGTGCCACACTTGGCCAAAGTAGTAAACGCCGCACTAATATGGTTAGCCGCACTGGGTACACTTTCTTGAGCCGCGCATGCGCTTTCATAGCACCACACAAAATATTTTTTAACGCGCAAGAGCGATTGCCGCATAGGGTAGTGAGCTATTTAATTAGCATTTGCAGAAAGTTCGCTAAATATTCAACAGTGAATGTGAACTTTACAAGAGAGCATCCTCGGCGCAGATCCGTTTTGTGTGAAACGGATTTACGCCAAGGTATTATTAACTTAGACCCTTTCCCCTGCATAACTAGGCACACATTTTTAGCACACATAAAACATAGGAAATTTATTTTTAATGAAAATCGGAATTATTTACAAATACTTTATTGTTATCTTATATAATAAAAACGGAAGTAAGCTGTAAAAACATAAAGTTGATTAATTTGTGTTATATTACAAACAAATAAGACTGCTTGTATTATGGCGTAACCACACTTGCTGATTCATTAAAAAATAAAATTAAAAAAAACAAAAAAATCTTCTGTTCTCTTCTAATTGACGGATTCAATCTCAAAGTGTGGTCGAGGCATAAGGGACGGATAGTTACTAGTAGTTTATGGCCGTCTACCCTTGAAGTTATAAAAGTTAAATAATTATATTATACTGGTACCAAATGTGTACCTCACTAAGTAGTAACGGCGAGCGGAATCCACGATGAGCACATATCGATGTCGGGTTAGACCGCTAGGGAGTATCGCTTTACGCTTAATTGTAATTCAGCGCTGTCTAGCTTTCTGTGCTTTGTCAAAGAATCCACTCACAGTTACTAATACATTTTCCGTTACTCAGATGCTACGTTAGCGTCAACAGCTTTTGTCCAACATAATAATTATAATTTAGGTCACATCGCCCTATGAGTTAGAGTTATCAAGTATCATCACAAAGTTGCTAACGAGTGGTGAGCGGGTGGTGGTAGATAGGCTATACCAACGGCTATACGCGCTCCGCAATTGGCACGTTAAAACTTGGCTAGTCAGCAAACCGGAACACGGAGTCGAAATAATTGTACTTGTCTCTTTTTCGCTCCCGATATTTACGACATGGCGTCCTACTTCCACATGTCATCCATAGTGTGATATAACAAATTTAAATTATTAATGACGTTTTTGAAGATCGACTATTGCGTATCTTTACCTAAACCTCTTTTTACAGCCAGTTCACAGCTATTATTTAACTCTGACAACAGCAACCTCATTGTTAAGAGAATAAAGATCACTGTGATATTGACAGACTTGTTAGTAGCAGCAACTTTATTGCAACGAAAACAAAGATCACTTTATTTTGACAATGACGCAAAATCAAAGGTAAAATAAGTGTGAATGGATTGTAATTATAATATCATTGCAGTCTACCGCGAAAATAACCTCACTATAGCTTATAGGAACCAAGTTACGTTGACTCTAACGTAAATCAGGCATACATTATACATTCATTTATCTTAAAAAAATAAGGAATCATTCAAATCGAATCTATGTATAAGTACAAATATAACAATAAATAAATCTCTGATTCATAATGAAGAAATAACAAATACAATACTGACATTTGCGATGGACAAAAAAATTAAAACAAATTATTAGAATCTTTTAACCGTGTATGTTTTATTATTTCATATTATTAGTATATTTTTAATTATTTTACAATTAGAGGGAATAAAATTATAATTTTCGCGCTCAACGTCGAGTGGTACCTCCATAAATTACATTGATATAAAACCTCAAATGTAACGGTCGAAATCGTCAATCGTCAATCGTAAATGTGTAAAGAATATTTTTATATTCTTTACACATTTCTCTCTTCAGCCGGGTGTTTTCACTTTCAGTGAACTTTGACATTGAGAGCGTTGGGTACTATCTATTTACCGACACGCCGACCGCAACCGACGATGTATAGCCGTCCGTCATCGACGACGGCCGAATGCTGTTGTTGTTCGTAAAAACACGGGCGCGGTCTCGCTCGTACGCCACCCGCGACCGCCAGGTGTGACGGGGGCAACGAACGTTTTGGCAACCTGCGGCGTGTCGGTCGTCCGTCGTGACGTCACCACACGCTGTCGGTGGCGTCTGACGTTCTAAAGAGACCGTAGCCTATTTGTTTTCATTTTCATTTTAATAGGGCATTTTACTCTATATGAGAAAAAATCTAAAAATATATTATTGAGATAGCTTAGGCAAAATGCAGTCGGAAAATGTTAGTTTTAGTTCATGAATTAATAAAATAAATTTTAAAATTCAATTCAAAGATTTCAGTTTTTTTAATCTGTTTTCGAACACCATGAAATAGTAGCCGCCATGTTATTACGTCTAACGGCGGCGGCGTGTCAATTGAACAAGTTTGTACTTTTATTATTTTCGCAACCAAATTAATTTTTATTTAAATAATACTTTACATTCAGGAACAGCAAAACAACGATAAGTAGAATAATAACTCATTTTTTTAATTATTAACAATCAACATATAAAATATCAGCGCATTCGTCTTTATAGCAAACTGAAGTCATACCCACAGAGCATATGGCGTCCACTGCGTCCAGCGTTTTCGTCAAATTATGCGCGTGAAAATTTAAAAGCATTTTTAGGGCACTAGTAGACTACCCAATTTATTCTTCAAAAATATTTTAAACAGAGATTTCATATTATTTTAGAACATGGCTAAAGTAAAATCTACTTTCAGTTTCTTTTTTAAATATGTAAGCTGTTTACTCGCCGAAATGAGGTGTTGTAGTGGACATAAGAAATCGAAAATAGCCAAAATCGATCCTATCCAGCACGAAAAGATTTATTTGTGACTGCTTGAAGAAGTAATAAATACATTGTGACATTTGGCAGATAATTTCATATAAGTTCTGTTTTACTTAGCTGGAGTACTGTTACACCTCTGTCCAACCCTTCGGGAAACAAAGGCTTGATATTATTTTAGTTAGGTTTCTTTTTTAATTTATATGGTAGGTAGTGCCAACCCGGACACTGTGAAACTGGCCGTTAAGAATAATTTCCCCATCCACTGACAATACAACAGTTTAAAATAAGAATATTCTACATAACGTCTAGTAAAGCTCAAATCCGGAACGACAAACATACTTCTATCTCTATCGCTCTAATGGTAGATATGGCGCGTGTGAGCGAGACGGCATTCACTTGCCGGTCCACTCGCTGATCCTGCCGTTTTCGAACGCCAGGTTCTTTCTAGGCAGAGGAACTAAACTACCCCGCTTGACGATTCCCATGTCTTCGCCAGGGTAGTACTGAAAATAGTTTGATTATTAATATTTTTACCAAAAGACTTATTATTAAATCTGGCCGAAATGGTTTATTGGCAGTTGAAAACAGTATTCAAGACGAATGACTCAGTTTAGAATTATCAATAGTTGAAATTGAGTTTTTTTTTACGATCCTCGTGTATTGATTGATCGTTTAATCTAAATAAAAATGTTTTAAGACAACTATTCATCTTACCTGACACTGCGAAACAAACTTCAATATATCTGAACGTATGAATTCATTGTCCTCTTTCACTTTCTCCAATCTGAAAAGACAAAATTAATAATAAATACCTAACTATACCTATACCACCCAGGCAGGCGCTTTGGTAAATCACCGGTATGTCCTAGAACCAAAAATTAGAAGACATGTGACATCTACTAACCCGTACTGGGCCCACCTAGATTACAGCCTGGCCTGGTTCTCAGTAGTGGGAACATTATAGCCTAGGCTGCTTATGTTATACATGGATTATTATTATACTCACAGGTCAGGTTTAGCTATTCGTTCTACTATACACTTGCATGTTTTCTCACATAACGTCTCGTCAAACAGCGGTATGCCAAACTGCAGATCCACTATTGTCCACCTCTGAAAAAAAAAAATGTTCCGTTTTACCACACAATGCGCACGCGCAAAATGGTGAACCACATTTCTAACAAATATAAGAAGTTTTCGAGGAATATGAATATGAATTTAATTCAAATCAGAAAGTTTCTTCAATTTATTAAGTTGTCAAATTTTATGTCACGTGTTATTTAAGAGAATTGGAGGAGAATTTATTAATAACTATACCAGTTTATTAATCTATCACAGTATAGATTGTAATTGAGAGTGTATTACGCATTTAGGGTGCAGGTCTCAATAAAGACCGGACATAAAGAAGACCTACATGGATGAAAAATTACTGAGATAATGTTTAACTCAAAACAGTAATCATACCTCAGGTCTACAAGCCTCATCATCAGACACATAGTTCGCCGTATCTACCCCACTATCGCCCTCCGCAGCCGACATCTCCGTCAACTTATCGGTCAACTGCGTAAACATCGAGATCGACTCCTCAGCGGGACTCAACAAATCGTCCAACTGGTTGGCCGACTTCTTGTTCAAATTCTCACTACTGACCGACGACGAATGAATCGGCACTAAGTCATCGGATAAGGCGATCGATTCTTTGCTGGTCGAGTTTTCTTTGGAATGTTTCTTTTCTAGGTCTTCAATACTGGCTGAAGACGAATGTATAGGTACTAAGTCGTCGCTATTGGCTATGGACTCTTTGCTGTGGGCGTGTTTTGTGACGTCATCGAGTGCCATGTTGTCTAGTTCATCGCATAGTAACTGGCCACATTCTACGCTAGTGAAGCCATTTGCTGGTGAACTGTTCTTGCTCTCTGTAGTAGGAGTGACGGCGAAGTGAGACTCTATGGGGGATTGTAGCCTTGTCAGTGTTTTGGAGTACTCTTCAGTGTACTTTTCTGTGGAGTCTGTCGATGATAAGGAGATTTCGCTGACTGGTTTCGCAATGCCGCATATTTCTTTTTTCTTCCGTTGTTGTACTGTGGAAGAGGGTACGGATTTTTAAAAGATTAATTCTGAACCAGTAATTAATATTGGGAGTAGCGGTGACCCAATGGGAACACCCCCGAGTTACGTGTTGTAAGACCTGGCTTCGAAATCAGGCAGGCGGTTTCCTTTGTGTAAATTATTTCATCACCACTGCTCGTAAAAACGGTGAAGGAAAACATCGTAAGGAAACCAGCATGTCCTAGGACCAAAAATTCAAAGACATGTGACATCTACCAACCCGCACTGTGCCCGCGCGGTGCATTGCGGCCTATTACCTTTCACAGGATCGTACCATATCAATTCTTCACCTAGTACTTGCGATTTGTTCCGTTTGCCCAATTCTCAGAACACGAGACAAAACTTTAAATTTTGGATCGATTAAAATAACCTCCATAAGCGATATTTATGTAAGTCTAGTAAACCCTGGATAATCAAATACCGAACCATGCTTCTGACTTTTCCACCACGGGACCTGTTCTTTCTGGATCTTTTAGCTGTCCGTAAGAATGATTTCATTTATTTATTATTACTTCATGTAGCATCGCCTGTACGTAGCCAAACTAACAAGCAAGCTCCCTAAAACACACACCACCAGGAGGCGCCACTACCGCTGGAGCTTTAAACCGAAAGAAGAGGAAGTAAAAAGGATTTATTAAGATTTTAAAATACTATTTTGTTACCTAGTTGCACAGTAGCAGGTGGCCGTGGACAGCCCAGGTCTGGCACGCCGATATCTGCCAACGTGACGTAGCCCACTGAACGTGTTAACCTCAGCCGCTTCAGTAGTCGACGGAGCCCTGCATGACGTGACCACATCGCTTGAGACTCTGAAAGTGGAACAAGATAGTTTAAACATGGTGGAGGGGCTTGTTTTAAGGGGAACCTAGTCGCGGGCTCGAACTCACTGGTGGGCCTGGCAAAAAATGACGCTGTCTCACCGGGCTTCCTGTCCGACAGAGATAGTATCAGTGACGAGCAGTTAGACGCTAGTCTACACGCACAACGTTATTGAGTGAGATGCAGGATCATTTATAGTAAAAAATTCGCGAAAAAATTAAGAAAAGTCTTTTGGAAGATCGGGTTTTATGAAAAAGCTGATGCATAAATCAATGACCAATAAAGTTTATTAGACTTTTCGATAATTGAACTTTGTCGGTACCGACTTGGTTTTGGAGATTTTACACTTCTTTTATTACTTAAACACGCCCAAAGTTAAGTAAAATTAGCAAGAAAAACGAATCTTTGTTGGCTCCTAACTTTTTAATGGGTTTTTATTTTAGTATTCTGTTTCCGTACAGACAATGATAATAATGAGACAAAACGAAATCATATTTTACTTTGGATGTGCCATGTCAGACAGTGGAGTAAAACACTCCCGAAGTTTGTATGCAAAAAATGTGGACTAGGTTCACCTTAAAGAAAATAGTATGTTGATCAAATTAAGTAGATGTACCTAGAAAAGGAAATAAACACAAGTTTATTGAAGAAACCAAATTCGTAAATAAATCAATTTTATTCTTTGGATGTCTATAACAAGATTATATTTTAGAAAAGAGGTGAAAACTGAGAAAGATGTTATATAATAAAGCTTAATATGACATAATATCACGCTTCGTTGGCCCGACGGTTTAGGTATACACCCTCATTTCGACAGTTATGCTAAAGTCCCATGTAATAGGGGGCGATAATAGGGTATTTTCCAATTTAATGAAAACTATTTTAATTTGAAGATTGGGACGATAAATTTAACAGAAAAATAAAAATAACTTTATGTATATCCATTTTCTCAATTAAAAACGAATAAAATCAAATTTATTTTTCGTTGTTTTGTATTTACCGCCAAAACGCTCCTTACGATGACTACTTTATCACGTGACATCGTGACGTCAACTTTGTGTAAACTAAAGTAGTTGGAAAAAGTTTTTCTTTTTCTTTTTTTAGTTATAGTACCTACCGCACACCAATTCAAAATGTCATGATGACATTTGACCTTGGGGTAAAAACATTGCATATTTATGCGATAGTAGCAATTGCGGTTGATTTGCTGTAATTTTTTCAAGAGTTCCGTTGTCTGTCTCCGAAACGCATCATCAGATCTATATAAAATTTAAATGGGACCACACGGGAACCACCAGCTATCAAATAAAAAGAATCATCAAAATCGGTTCATCCAGTCGAAAGTTCTGAGCCAACAAAAATAGAAAAAAAAAATACAGTCGAATTGAGAACCTCCTCCTTTTTTTGAAGTCGGTTAAAAAGTATAGCTACAGAACTTTTGGTTCCACGGTATTGTGCTGAGAGGGTTTTAGCATTACCGGAACCTCAAATAGTTTAGGTTGCTCTTTTATCCTTTCATGTTTGAACGAGGACGAGGTGGCAAAAACTGACCGGCGGGGTAATTTCATTCTTTCAGTTTCACAACATTCATTGCGTTATTTACGTTGTCGAGCAGACAATTTTTTCGAAAATAATAGGTCTTTACCTATGAAATTGCCGTTTTGTATGAAAAAATTTAAACGAATTTTTTTCATGTATTTTTTATTTGTATTAATCGAAGTAATCACCCATGCAATCAATGCATCTTTGCCATCGCAGTGGCAGTTTATTGATGCCCTTCTTAAAGAAATCAGCTGGACGGGAGGCAACAAATTCTTCAAAGGCATTTTGTACTGCCTCTCGGGTATTGAATTTTTTTCCCGCCAAGAAGTTATCCAAATTCTGGAAAAAGTAGAAGTCTGTAGGCGCAAGGTCTGGTGAGTAGGGCGGATGACGGAGAGCTTCCAACCCCAGTTCTTGCAACTTGGAGACCGTCTGCTGTGCAGTATGAGGTCGCGCGTTGTCGTGCAGGAGCAGCGGAGACGAGCGATTGACCAATGCTGGTTGGAGATGTGCCAGCTTCTCCATCATTGTGTTCAGTTCTTCACAGTACACATCTGCAGTAATGCTCACCCCGTTTGGTAAGAAGCTGTGATGAATCACACCGGCGCTAGACCACCAAACAGTGACCATCACTTTTCTAGGGGTAAGTTTTCGTTTAGGGCATTGTTTAGGTGCTGAACCAGGATCCAACCAACTTGCTGAGCGCTTGCGGTTATCAAACAGAATCCATTTTTCATCGCAGGTAACAATGCGGTTCAAAATTCCTTCATTTGTGTGTCTGTTGAGCAGTGCAAGGCACGTCTCGACGCGTACTTCGCGCTGACGATCATTGAGTTCGTGGGGCACCCATTTGTCAAGCTTTTTTACCTTGCCAATTTGACGCAAATGGACCAATATTGTTTTGACGCTAACGTCGAAAGCTGCTGCTAATTCAGCCGTAGATTGTGTATCATCAGCTTCCACAATCGCCTTTAATTCGTCATTGTCGACCAAAGTCTTCGGACGACCGCGAGGTTCATTTTTCAGGTCGAAATTTCCAGAACGGAAGCGAGCAAACCAATAACAGGTGGTGCGTTGGTTTGTAGTGTTAGCTCCGTAAACGTCGTTGATGTTGCGTGCCGCTTGTGCCGCGTTGCTGCCACGACGGTACTCATATTCCATAATTACTCGAATTTTTAACGTATCCATGATGACGAAAAAGATTGAAATGCGATGAAAATGTAACACTAATCAATAAACAAATGACTACTTTTGGAAAAAAAAATCCATGTTTTTAAAATAAAATTAATTTGAAATTAGAATTCTTACCCAAACAAAAATTATTTTGATTTGAAATGGCCAGTACTGCAAAACGGCAATTTCATAGGTAAAGACCTAATATGATGCAATGGATTAGTGATATCTTTCTAAATTATTCAGATTATGACAGATTTGTGACCCGAGTTGTTTAGGAGTTGGCGGCCATAAATGAGGAAAGGTCGAGCTGTTGGCAAGTTACCTGCACAAGTGTCAGCTTCAGGCGGGAACATGAGATGCCGCAGCGGCGCTGGCTGCCGGACCCCCAGCGCCTGCAGCAGCACGGGCCCCCTCCTGAGCGCGGTGTTGGCGGCCAGCAGCGCGGGCGCGGCCGGCAGGGCCCCGGCGGCTGCGCCCGCGCCTTCCAGCGCCGCCTCCGCCCCCCACCACGACACCGTGAGGCGCGAGTAGCCCAGGAGCAGGCGGGGCACGCCGCGCAGCTGGGTGCCTGGCCAGGTCATATAGGTCAGAGGGGCAATTCTCGTAATTTTAAGAACGTTCAGTCTGATCTGTCTCAATCTGTCAAATACAGGGTGTAAGGGGAACGCTTCCGAAGCCAAAAGGTAGGTTATATACAACCTAAATGCAAACGGATACCAATAACCTTTCGCCTTAAATTGGTTATTTTGCATCAGTTTAAAACGTTTGACGCTTGTGTAATGTTTCTACTTATTTTATTTTGGCGGCGCTCTACAAAGGATGCCTAAACCTCAAGTCGCCACCTGGACTTGGGGTCGTTTTTAAATGTGTTTAATCTCAAATAATGGTTCATTTAACTGTTCTCACAGCATAGTGTACAAAAATGCTAAAAAAAAAACAATTTTGTTGATGGTACTGTATAGAGAATAACTAGCCCTATCACCTGTCTTCGTTTTCGAAAGCGTTTCCTTTACACCCTGTATACCTCTAGTATCCATACATTTTTGACAAAATTTTGACATTTGATTGCCGCTGAAATGAGACTTCGACTAGATAGTGAACGTTTTTAATTACGAGAATTGGCCTTCAGGTTAGGTTACGTAGGTAGCCCTTATACAACATGTAACATATAATTAACACAAGACCTCATACACCCCAACTAGAGTATTGAGTAAAATCGTGTTGACCCTAATATTAGTTCACTCAAAATTGAGTCTTATTGCCTAGAACCTGTGACCATCTTTACATACCGCGACTCCTCCGTACCTCGCAAGTACGTAAAACCGTTAATCCCAGCTGACATTCGTGAATCTTTGCAAGTCGTTATGGGTCGTCAGAAGTCTGAAAGTCTGACTATGAATCTTCCCAAAGGGTTTTGTATTCCTAGTTACTGGGTAATGGCGGTCAGATAGGCATTCGCTACATGTAAAATACAGGTATCGGGAAAAGACTGGGCAGATTTATTGCAAAAATTACATTAAATTTTCTTTGGCTCAATCGGCGGTTAATATAGCAAAATACGTATTTAAGAATATATTAAAAGTTACTGAAATCGATTCAGTAGTCAAATTATATTCAAACTACTTTCAGGTCTTGCGTTTATTCTGTTACATCTTATACAACATGACAAGTGTTGATGTTTAACAGGCTGCCTTGATTAAAAGAACTGGTCGTAACTCACCCTTAGTCAGCAACAACGTAGGAGGTCCATATCCAGCTACATGATATAAATAAAGCCTCATCCACGGAGTGTGTGCCTCAGGCGGGGCGGGGCCCACGTGTGGTAATGATCCAGCGGCTGCGCCCGCGCGGGCTTCTCGACATAATGGCGCCGTTGATATGGCAAGTCTATAACACATGAAGCACGCGCTATAATGAATCTGTCAAGCTGCATTAGCATCATATCATAGAAGAAAACATCCATACTATATTTGAATTTTTGTATGTTTGTTTGTTACGCTTTCACACTAAACGGCGGAACAGATTTGGATGAAATTTAGCACATGGGTGACCATGACCTGGATCAGGACATAGGATACTTTATCCCGATATTCCCTCAGGACCGAGACTTATGCATAAGACAGACAGACATAAGACAGGTGGATAAGATCTAAGTGAACGCGGGTGACAGCGCCGGTTTTGAAGATGCAAATAAGAGCTTTACCAAATACAGTACATCCCAAGACAGATATCTATCTCGCTACGTTCAAAAAATCCCTGTCATAGTATACTCACTTATACTTAGTCGACAACAGTCTGCTCCTGGCAGCCGCTCCCAGCGCATGCAGCGCTTCACAGCGCAGCAGATCAAGCGGCCGTAACTTCGGTCGGAGAGTACGCAGCGCTATCCGTAGACACGCAGCGGCTGCAAGGTAACGCCGTGCTTCACCTTCTATCTCGGGGTCTGCTACCACCTGGTATGACGAAACATTTTTTTAAGTGAAAAGAATATACTTACACAATTTTTAAGAGAATAAAGTTTTCTCGGTGCAGAACTAATTAATTGCTCATTCATTCTATCACAGGGGTCACCAATTAGTTTCGTTCGGGGTCCGTTTTAAGAAATGAAATAACCATCGCGGTCCGCACATCATTTTATAGAAAAAAATATTTATTAAACAAATGTAAATACGGAAATAACAAAGGTATTTTTTTACATATTGTACGGTCTCATCGCCGTACATTTTTCTGCTTACTCAGTAACCTACTTAAGGCCAACGATGCGCGTCATAATTTAGCATTATAAAATAACTTGACTAACGAATTTAAATGTAGTGTACATAAAACTGTGTAGCTATCAATAACTGAGAGAAATAATCGCTTACCACTGTACTATTGTTACTCACTCTTAACTTAAATAAACTTAACTACTTAGTGCATCTTAGTGGAACGTGTTTCTCTATCTAACTTTAACTTAAAAACCTTCACAACAAATCAGTGTACGGAGTTAACTACTACAACCCGTACATTTATGGTCCTTCGAGCCTTCGTGTATCTAACAGTGTTTGTGTCTCTTGTTACGGTAGCGAATCGGTTCAGCTGGTCTCCCGGAAGAGGGTCGCCCCAGTTGGATTGAGAAGGCGCAAATACCTAGCCAGAGTACAGGCACATTGGGTACCGGAACGAACTACAATAACTAGAAGAAGAGCCTTCGACTACTGGAAGAGCCTTCGACGATCACTAGAAGAGTCTTCAACTACAAGGAGAATCTTCGGGACCTTTTCAAAAAGGTACTGTGTGAACTACAAGGAGGCTATCATCTACAACCAAGATGAACAAGCTGTCGCTACAATCAACATGTTTTGAAAACATCAAAACATTATGTGCCAACTATAACAAGGATAGCAAAACCCGAAAAACAAAGGAATATTTGAACAAGCGGCTATCCTCGTTAGAAGCACAATGGATGGATTTCAATGCACGGCATACATTACTGTTGCAAGAAATTGAAGACAAGAACATTAACTATTTTGTGGAAGATGTCTACGGGAAGACAAAGACCATGTACGAAACAACAAAAGCAGACATTTTAAAAATGTTGCAAACTACTGAAGAAAATGTCAAGTTCGACCTAACAGACTTGTCGAGAGGAGAACCTGATGAGAAGACAAAGATTTTGCTGACTAAACAAGAATGCCACTTCAAGGCCATCGATCGGGCTATGGCAAAAATTGAATTTGACGTCTTAGCCGAAAAATGGGAACTTGACGATCACTTGTCCATCTTGAAGTTGAAGTGGGATGCTGTAGACAATACTCACTGGGAACTGGAAGCCTTACTGAAAAGTTCGAATCATACATACTATGACAAGTTCAACAGCATGGAAGCAAAATATGATCAAACAAGGAAACAACTGAAAAGTAAGATGTGGTCTACCGCTCATCATCAACATTCAGCACCCAGAATAGAGATCCCAGAATTTTCAGGACACTATAGCAAATGGATATCTTTCAAAGATCTGTTCCTGGAAACTATACACAAAAACCCGACATTGAATAAAGCTCAAAAAATGCAGCATCTGAAGACCAGGCTGAAAGGTGAAGCAGAAAGACTGGTGCAACACTTGAGCATCAGCGCCGACAACTACACTTCCTGTTGGGATATACTAAACCAACGGTATAACAACCGCCGACTGCAGTTCTCGTCATACATGAACACTATGCTGCAGTTGCCTGTCATACAGAAACCAGACGCTTACAACTTGAAGAAGCTGCATGACGTAACAACAGAATGTCTAAACGGTTTAACAAACATTGGTTTTGATATAACTAGTTGGGATCCTATGATTGTCCATCTGATGGCACAAAAACTAGACTGCGGGAGCTACAATGAATACATAAAGAACTTGCACGATAACAGAGAAGTGCCAACACTTCAGGAATTTTTGATGTACTTAGAAAACCAGTTTATGGCGTTTGAAACCATGAAGACTTCAAAAAAGGACATACAGAGTTCAGAGAAGTCAGCTGGAACTGAAAAACATGTGCCTCGAAAAAACTTCGATCATAAGAAATGGCTACCAAAAACTTACCACACTTCATACGGGCAGTGCCCTCTTTGCAAAAACAATCATGTTTTAATGCGATGTCAGCAGTTTATTGACATGGATACAAAGCAACGAAACAGCACAGTTGCAAAATTGTGTTTATGCAAAAACTGTTTGTTTAGTCACGAAAACCAAACTTGCAACTCTGCGAAAACTTGTAAGGAATGTGATATGAAGCACCATACGCTCTTACATTACAACAATTCCAACAAAAAATCACCTTCGACGAGCAATGAACACCAACGCTCAGGTCAACGACCATCGAGGGAAACTGAAACGCCGAGTTCAAATCATCTATCAGCCAGCGAGATGGAAGTTTTACTGACCACTGTCCAAGTTAAGGTGAAATCGATAGATGGGACTTACATAACTCTTCGTGCGCTCGTAGATCAGGGCTCACAAGTTAACTTAATAACTGAAAATGCAGCACAACTCTTAAGGCTGCCAAGAAACAAACTAACTGTGAAGATATCTGGAGTTGGAACTGTATCAGGCGACTGTAAAGGACGCCTTAAACTAACATGCAAATCAATCCATTCCGAATATACTTTCAACACTGAAGCATTGATTATGAAGAAACTGATCAATAAACTACCGAACAACACATTTGAACGACCAGATTGGTCGCATTTGCAAAACTTAAAACTAGCGGACCCTGAATTTAATATTTCAAGGTCTATTGACATACTGCTTGGAGCTGACGTATACGCTGAAATTATACAAGATGGAATACTAAAAGGCACACCAAAGTCACCTGTTGCGCAACAGACACACCTAGGATGGATTTTGTGTGGAAAACTAGAAACCTTTAACTGTCACGTCACTCTGCTAGACTTGGCTGAAATAACTAAATTTTGGGAGTGTGAAGACGTCACTAGAACAAACACTGACCGATCTCAAGAAGATCAATGTGAAACTTACTACAAGGAAACTACTCGCCGTGGTTCAGATGGAAAATACATTGTGAAGATGCCCTTATGTCCGAATTACGAAAGTAAGATTGGAACATCGAAAACAATCGCAGTATCACAATTGCTGCAACTAGAAAAAAGGTTTCAAAGAAATGGCCGACTTGAAATATTATACAAAGATTTCCTTAGGGAATACCTGGAGTTAGGCCATATGAAACCAGCAAAACCTATAACATCTTCGACTACTGAATGTTTCTTACCACATCACGGAGTACTTCGTGAAGAATCTACTACCACGAAACTCAGAGTTGTCTTCAATGCATCTCAGAAAACGAAAACGGGATACAGCCTGAACGGCCTACAAGAAAAAGGCCCCAACCTACAAAAAGATATCCAAGAACTTATCATAAAATGGAGAACTTACAAATACGCCTTTACAGCTGACATCGAGAAAATGTACCGATGTATTTGGCTGTCTGAGGAACAACAACAGTTGCAGAAAATTATTTGGCGAACTACGCCGTCAAACAACCTGCAAGAGTACCAACTTTGCACCGTCACTTATGGAACTAAGTGCGCGCCGTGGCTGGCCATGAGAACCATCAAACAACTTGCATACGATGATGGCTACAAATACCCAACGGCAGCCAAGGTACTACTGAACGAAGCATACGTCGATGACGTCATAAGCGGCCACAACTCACTGGAAGGGGCCCAGGAACTCCAGACATCGCTCATAGATATGTTAAAGGGAGCCGGCATGAACTTACGCAAGTGGTCCAGCAATGATCCAGCATTGTTAAAGTACTTAAGTGACTATCAGATTTCACGTAGGATCACTTTTGACTTCAAGCAGGAGGAATCCATGAAAACCCTAGGTCTAGGTTGGGATCCGCATGCTGACACATTTGTGTTCAACTGGAAATATGAAGAAAAATGTCGACCGGAAATAACTAAAAGGCGGCTGCTTTCAGAAATTTCGCAACTCTATGATCCGCTGGGTTGGCTATCACCCGTAACTATAGCGGCAAAAATTATATTTCAAGAAGTATGGGTCAACAAACTTGAGTGGGATGATCAGTTACCGTCATATATAGCAGATAAATGGCTAAAACTGAGAGCTGACATACCCAATGTAAAACACATGAAAATCAAGCGCTGGCTCGGTTCAACGAACCAAAAGATCGAACTATTTGGATTCTGCGATGCCAGTGAAAAGGCTTACTCCTGCGTAGTTTACAGCTGTGCAAGAGATGAACATAACAAACAAACAATAACATTACTTGCTGCTAAAACAAGAGTAGCACCGTTATCACAAACGATTACATTACCGAAACTCGAACTTTGCGGCGCACTCTTACTATCGCAACTCATCGAAAAAATCAGAGAAGCTCTGAACGGTTACGACATAACTACGAGCGTTTGGTGTGATTCCCAAGTGGTCCTGGCGTGGATACAGGGGGATACATCTAAAAGAGAAAAATACGTCGCAAATCGAGTTGCAAAAATAAGACAAATCATACCAGCCGAGCAATGGCGTTATGTGAAGTCGCAAGATAACCCTGCAGACTGTGCATCAAGAGGATTATTACCAACGAAGCTAACAACATTCAGTCTGTGGTGGGAAGGTCCTACATTTCTGAACACCTTCCAAGAACAAAAGCGTGAAGAAAACCTAACATGCACATTTACAACTAACATAGGCAACGTCTTTCAAGCGAAATCCAACTCTATGAACAAAGAGACCAATAATTGTATTCATAACTTATTAACTAATTGCAGTTCATTGACCAAAGCGGTCAGAATTGTGGCATGGATACAACGATTTATCGGAAACTCAAGTAATAACACGAAACGTGACACCGGATGCCTCACTTTATGCGAATTAAACAACGCAAATGAACAAATAATAAAATATGTACAACAGACGGAAATTACGCAAGAATATAAACAACTTATGAAGAAAGAAGCTATTTCAACGAAAAGTAAAATCTTCAAACTTAAACCATACTTGGACAACAACGGCTTAATCCGAGTCGGGGGTCGACTGAAACATTCCAGTTTACCTTTTGAGATGAAGAATCCAACCATTCTACCTAAGGGTGGACGACTTACTCAGTTGGTGATTAATCAAGCTCACCTAACGACTTTACACGGAGGAGCCAGACTAACTTTAGCGTACATCCGACAACGGTACTGGATCGTTGGCGGTAACAGAGCGGTGAAAGCTGAACTTCGGCGCTGTGTGCGCTGCCATCGCTACAACCCATTGAAGTTGAACCAACTCATGGGAGAACTGCCACCGCAACGAGTAACACCTTCGCGCCCCTTTACCCACACGGGAGTTGACTTCACAGGACACGTCGAAGTCAGACTCAACAAAGGAAGAGGGGTCAGAACTTCGAAGGGTTACATATGCATATTTGTATGCATGGTGACAAAGGCTGTGCACATCGAACTTGCATCTGACTTAAGTACTGAAACTTTCATAGCAGCCTTCCAGAGAATGTGCTCCAGGCGCGGTACACCTGGTCACGTCTACTCCGACTGTGGTACTAACTTCATAGGCGCATCAAGGTTGCTCCAGAAAGAGTTCGAAGACTTCAAACAAATCTTGTCGCCAAACTTCTTCAATAACATCGCAGACATGGGAGTACAATGGCATTTCAATGCACCTGCTTGGCCGACTGCTGGTGGACTATGGGAAGCAGCGGTCAAGTCGATGAAATATCACCTTCGTCGAGTGCTAGGAGACCAAAAACTGACGTACGAGGAATTTACTACCCTGCTTGCGAAGATAGAAGCGTGCCTGAACTCCAGGCCGCTTTGCCAGCTCACTGAAGACCCCGAAGAATTTTATAACTACCTGACACCGGGCCACTTTCTAACAGGGGGACCAACAATGTCTTTACCACGAGCTGACTACACCGATGAAAACTTCATTGACTTACGGCGACGATGGCAGCTAACTGAACATATGTACCAACAATTTTGGAAGAACTGGTCAAGTGACTATCTTACTCAACTACAAACGCGCAGCAAATGGAACAATCCCAAGAAAAACCTAAGCGAGGGGGACATCGTACTAGTCCGGGACAACAACTTGCCGCCAGGAAAATGGGCCATGGGACGGGTACTAGAACTTCACCCTGGAACGGACGGATACGTTCGAGTGACAACCTTGAAAACCCAAACTGGTGTCATTAAACGACCTATAATCAAACTATCAGCTCTACCTATCGACACAACCTGCTACAAAATTTATGAAGAAGGTAAAGCGGATTTACAAAAAACGGAGAAAACTGAAAAAACTACCAAAACTAAACAATCTGGAGGAAAATGTCTTACAAACATTTTAATGTTTCTTTTCACAATGTTGATACTTGTGAATGGATCATATGGTTCGCAACTAAGGTCAGGCACTCAAATTACCAACCTGGAATCCGAGCGACCGATTTACTATGACACCATAGGCAAAATTGAACTCATTCACGATGAATGGACTTTGCTTACGTACTACAACTTAACAAACTACTGGCAAGGCGTTCATCATATTGAAAAATACTTAAACGGTGTAAATGACCTTTGCCAAAAGATCCATCAAAGTTATTGCCAAGCTACGACGGATCAACTTTCCCACGAGATGGAACTACTTAACTTCTACAACACAATCCTGCTGACTCCGCACAAGCATTTATCAACGCGCAAGAAGCGCGGTTTGATCGACGGAGTAGGAATGGTTGCAAACAGCTTATTCGGCGTCTTAGACCAGAAGTTTGCTGACAAATACCACAAGGATATTGAAGCCATACAACTTAATGAAAACTATTTGCGTGAACTCGCAAAAAACCAAACATCGATCATGCAACTACAAAATGACGTTTTGAAGAAAAACGATGAAAATATCAAGCTTCAATGCAAGATGATAGAAAACTTCATGGAAGAAACTAAGACAAATCTGGGCAACATTGACACAGAAATACAAATAATGATGGCCACAAGTTACTTCAACTCCGCTTCGCTCACAGCATCGCTACTACTACGAAATCTTAAGGAAATTCAAACTATGCTCCTGAATACACTCACTAATGTCTACAGTGGACATATGGACGTGCACTTGATATCACCAGTCACTTTAGTAAAGCAACTGGAAGACATATCCGGCAGACTGCCGAGGACTCTGTCATTGCCAACAGAAAACATCAGAGAAGATATCAAGGAACTTTACAAGTTGCTGTACGTGAAAGCACGAATAACAAAGAACTACTTTATGTTCGAAGTCCACATTCCTTTAATTTCAAATGAGGACTTCACCTACTATCGGGCTATCGCTATACCATTCAAGGCGGAGTCAAACTATAAATTGATGCAGTTATCTTCGGAATACATTGCCGTGAACTTTGAGAAGAATTCTTACATCTCATTAAAAGATAAAGATTTCAGGCAATGCATCAAAAGACAGAAAGATAACTTTATTTGTAACGCAAACATACCAGTGTTCAACTTACAAAACAAGAATGCACCTTGCGAAGCAAAACTTCTGGGTCATCGTACAACTACGACACCGTGTGACGTACACAGCGTGTCATGCGAGGAGGCATGGATCAAGTTGCAAGAATCAAACAGCTGGCTGGTTGTTTGTTGCGGAAGGTGCGAATTACGTACTGTTTGTGAAAACGACGTAATATCGCAAACTATCACATCGGTGGCTATAGTAACTTTGAGTCAAGGATGCGTACTGCAGTCAAAAGAACTCACCATCACTTCGCACAATCAGTACAACAGCAACCTCAACGTGAACTATGAGATGCATGTACCGAACCTGAATTCGCCGATAAATAACATTGTTAACGTCACACTTCATAACACGCCACACGAACTCTTTACTCTCAAGAAGAATGACTTCGAGGAGATTGACAAAAAGCTGCGGTTCCAACTAGAGAACGAGCCGAAACTACCATCCACTATCACGGATCATGACATTCATCAATATGTAATTTGTTACCTTTTACTAACAATTGCTGTTATCATTTCCCTGTCGATCATAACAAGGAAATACTGCACATTGCTGCGGAACCGATATCCGAGGAAGACAAATAGAAAGCAAACGCATGAAGACATCGAACTTCAACCAATGGGATCTCGACGGCAGACTGCCAGAGAAGAAAAGCAGCAGGCGCCCATGGACGACAGCCACGATCAACCTCAAACACACCGAGACAACATTGCATTTAATTTTGATTAATTGTTTAGCTATTAACTTTTACTTTACTTTAACGTTTGACTTTGTAAAGGCGTTTCTTTCTCTCTCTCTACTCATCTTAGCTACTTTTGGGGGTTGCCAATATGTACGGTCTCATCGCCGTACATTTTTCTGCTTACTCAGTAACCTACTTAAGGCCAACGATGCGCGTCATAATTTAGCATTATAAAATAACTTGACTAACGAATTTAAATGTAGTGTACATAAAACTGTGTAGCTATCAATAACTGAGAGAAATAATCGCTTACCACTGTACTATTGTTACTCACTCTTAACTTAAATAAACTTAACTACTTAGTGCATCTTAGTGGAACGTGTTTCTCTATCTAACTTTAACTTAAAAACCTTCACAACAAATCAGTGTACGGAGTTAACTACTACAACCCGTACACATATCAATGAGAAAAATGTAATTTTTTGTTGCGGACTATCTGTCTGAAGTTTAGAGTATAATTGGTGCAAGCTATTGAAATTAAATCCTGGAGATAGTGGAGATGTTCATCAGTAAGTCAAGATCGAATTTTATTCGCGACGATCAACATTTTCGCAATCCGCGAACTCTTTCTCGCTTGTTAGCTGGTTACTTCGCCCAGCCGTTTTCGAATTGACGTCAACAAAGATAATGCGGGGGATACATTTTTATTAAATTACGTACTCTGTAGTGCAAGTTGCTGTGTTCTCGCGGTCCGCACAAAATGGGTCGGCGCGGTCCGGATGCGGACCGCGGTCCGCCATTTGGCGACCCCTGTTCTATCAGTTATTTAGCTTTTCCTACTTTAAATTTTATTTGATAATAATAATAGATTCAGTTGAGGCCGAAGCAAAGAGAACGTGCTAAGGTGGAGATTCAGATTATTCAGTTCTACAGTGTAAATGTGGTGCTGTCCCACAAACAATGGGGCATATAATATCTGGTCCAACGTGTCCTGCTGTCGGCACGCTGCAGCAGTTGATGGACGCTGCTGAAAGTTTCAAGCTCGTAGCCAATTTCTGGGCTGAATGGCTCCACCAGCAACATGTCATCGGCGTAGCTAATGTTATTGACGCAGACGCCATCTATCGAGCAACCGACACGCTTGCTACTGAGCTCGACGATGAGGTAATTTATGTATTGGTTGAAAAGCTCTTAACAGCAATTGGAAAACTATTCAACTAATGTCACTTTTTTTTAAATATGATAGTGCAGCTGCTGTAGTAGGTCCTAAAACTTGGCATTTAAATATATTATGCAAGTGCAAAAAGAGTTCCTAGAAAAAGAGTTCAGTACAGACGAAATAAAAAATAAATCAAGTGCACTTATGTTTCCTGCAAACTTATTAGCTTGATACGATTTGATTGGTACGTTTTAAACTAACTACAGTTTTGACAACGAAAAGCATCCTTATACCGATACATCGTCCGCGATGAGTAAATAAACAAAATCTCTAGTCAACTCACTTTGTCAAGTTCCATAAGTAAGCTATCGAGACTTTCGTCCGGTAGCTTGCCAACTTCAAACAACGTCACCGCGTGGCTCTTCAGATCCTGAAATAATTCAAAGGGAAGGTAAGGCCTTGAACAATGTCTATTGTGGATTTGTGACAAACCTATAAAATACATCTACATACCGGAGATAGATTCCCCATCATAAGGTAAGCTGCTAAGGTAGAGTCGAACAAAACAGCGACTCTTCGACCACCACCGTTCGAAGGTTCAACCCCATCTTCTGGACTCTAGAAATATGTCATGTTTAAAAGATTGTTTTATTAGAAATTTTGGTCGGTGATCGCAATTTAACACAATGCGAAGAGTCAAAGAGACAGACATTTAGGCAACAAGCTTTTGGTGACCCATTTAATGGGTAAACTATAACATTGTCATTTTGCTGTCTATATCACATCGAGAGTAAGGACAACTGTCAAATCGTGTTTTCATTTATTCTTACTTCGGGCCCCAAAATAATCTTATATCCGTAGGTAATACGGAGAAGTATACGCCCGTAACTTCGGCCGTAAGTATGGATTTCGTGATTAGAAGTAGACCCCTATATTTTGGTACTGGAAAATTAAAATGTTTAAGTTGATGACAAGATGACGGAGGTGCTAGCACATTACCTTTAAATAAATAGACGTTACTAGAGATGCCTCTACATCCTTGTGAAGTAATTACCTGTTTGGAAGTGGATGGTGTTTGCTTGATGAGGATCGGTTCCATTTGTATGGAGTCATCGTCCATGTTGGGGTCAAACGTCAACGGAGCTATTTGTCTGTATCTGTAGACAGATGGGAAACGCGTCTTTAAAAAAAAAAATGCAATCTTCTTCACACTTTATTTGACTAATGCACTGCCTAAACTTTTAAGGAGAAATGTATTAAGTATCTTATAATATTGTCGTTAGAATGTGTCTTTCACAAAAGTGGATTTCATAATTATAATCATTTATTTGTAAGAATATGGTATATTAAATGGTAATGGTATCATCATATTCTGCCAAGTGTGGCGTGCAAATATTATTTCATATATTATAACAGGACTACGATTATTGAGAATTAACATTGTTGATTGCATAATTATGAATTAAAACATCTTATAAATAAAATATTTTAATTCATAATTGAGGAAATATGATAAAATAAATTAAAATTTATCTTATCATATTTCCTCAAATATCTTTAGCACATGTGTGATCAGATTGCTACTATGCTACTTATATACTATTTTAGCAAATAGCGACACTATCGACACTTCTTGTACAAATGTTAAATACTAACGGCTGATGGCTGTGCGTGGTGACGGCGTCCCTCCAGGTGGCGTGCTGCGGCGCCACGGGCGGCGGCTGCAGGTTGTTGGCGAAGCCCAGCCGGCAGTACAGGGAGACTGCTTGCTTCACTGACTCACATTCCACCTGCATGGAGTGATAAGTGAGAAAGAAGAAGCAATGAAAACCTGCTCAGGGGAAGATTCATTCAGATGACTCCGCCCTGGAGTGTAAATGTGGTGCTGACCCACAAATGGGGCACTTAATATTGTGTCCAGCGTGTCCTGCTGTGTGCACGCTACAGGAGCTCGTGGAAACTACTGAAGGTTCACAACCATTAGACAGACTATCATATCGAAAATATGCCATGCCCTCGGCAGCAGACAGCTGCCGGAAGAATAGCTGTCGTCTATCGTCTTTAAACGAGCAATTTTTGTGTACTAAATTTTTAAATTAAAATTTAAAAAAAAATGTGTATTGCGTGTATATTTAAATAACACGTGTATATATTTATACAGAATCTCGGAAACGGCTCCTAGCTAGGTTTCATTTTTAGAAAACGTCAAACCAATCAAAAACGAGCAAAGACCTGGTCATCCAGATATTATGATTTAAACGACAATACTTTCGGGTTTTTGATTTGTAAACAGCGTTTATAGGACACCTACGCTAACATTGATTTAAGTTTGATTCAATACGGAAGGGTATCGATTGGTTGTGAGCCATCCTTGTGTTGTTAGTTGTACCTACAATAAAGTGTCAATTCTGCAAGTTGCTCTCTACTTATTGATGTGACCTACGACCTCGTTTGAGCAGTGTGTCAGTGTCATATTAATAATTAACTCATTATGTGAAAACAAAAAGTTAAGCCATAGTGAACTGTAACCTTAAAAGCATACAGTTCATTTTTTATAAGGATAAAAATTGGAAAATAGAACTCCATTTTTCCTTCCTAATTAACATTATTGCAAATAGGTATGGAACAATTGAACCTTCGCGTTAGATACAACAGCGTAAAATTTGACTATGAACTATTTGGCTATTACAAAAGTATAATAGATATTCTATTCTAATTGAAAATTTGTTTTTTCAAAGTCAAAGCATTTATTTCAAATAGGCACTTAAAAGGTACTTTTGAACGTCAAAATTTACATTAAAATAGAATTGAATCTAGTCGCCCCTTCCAAAATGTAGTTTCGTATGGAGAAGAATGGGCAAGAAACTCCACCGTTACTCTTTTAAAATGTTTCGCTACCGTATAATGTTCCCACTGCTGGGACACAGGCCTCTTGTCTGTGAGAAGGCGTGGGCCGTAGGCCGTAATCCTGCAAACCGGCCCGGTGCGAGTTGGTAGATATCACGTCTTCCAATTCTTGGTTCTAGGACATGCCGGTTTCCTCACGATGTTTTCCTTCACCGTTTTGAGAGTAGTGGTGATGAAATATCTTACACACAGTAAAGCGCCTGTCTGGGTTCAAACCTGCGACCTACAAGTCGTAAGTCGCGGCAGTTACCACTGGGCCACCACTACTTACTACTTATCCTATCCTACTAATATTATTAATATGAAAGTATGTATGTTTGGATATCAAGATGTTTGTTACTCAATCACGCCAAAACGGCTGAACGGATTTGGATGAAATTGAGCACACAGATAGTTTATAACCTGGATTAACACATAGGATACTTTTTATCACAGGATTACGTTCCCGTGGGATTATTTCCGACCTCGACGCGGGCGTTGCCTCTGGCAAAAGCTAGTACTTAATAAAAAGTGCCCCCCACTAACCTGCAACACAGCAGCCAGATCAGCCACGCTGGTGTGCTCATCAATAGACACAAAGACCTTATAGAGCAGCGTCTCGAAGTAATCCCCAGCTATTCGGTTCATCACGAACCCTTTGAGCGGTGGTACCGACACCTTGTCTGCTGCTGTTATTGGCACGTCCAGGTAGATTAGCCCGCGCCTGTAGGTAAGGTAATATAGACTTTATGCGATGGTTTGAAGGTTGATAATGCTTTGTATGTTGGGAGGTGTCTTGTGACTTTATATGGCAAGGGGCAAGTTGAGAATATGATAATATTTTGCCCCCAGCAGCACATTTTTTTTGCGAATAGTTTATTGACGTACACACGGCTACACATCAAGCTATACATTTCCAGTTTACGATGATCTCGCACTGTACGGAAATCCTGTACAATGCGAGATCAGCTTATACTGGAAATGTATAGCTTGATGCGTAGCCGTGTGAACAAACCTACTTACAGAAATAAAATCATTTATCATTCATAGTCTTTATTGGAATAATAATGGAGATATTTTTCGACCAGTTTGATTTTAGTGAACATGAAGTGTGAGTCATTTATGCACATTCAATCAGGTAACAATAGAAAAATGATACTCCTTCATATAACGACATTATTCAATCAAATCCTAGCCTATTGTCGTTCAGTGTTGATCAGAAACTGTCTCATGACGATTTATATGTGTTTTGGTTTTTCGGACCAACATTCTATAAGCACATACTTTTAAATTAATTGATTATATTTTCAACCATATTAAACGTTAATATCATACCTGTACAAATTCTTGACGACATAGTAGTCGAGTGTGCCGGCGGTCTGCGATCCGCGGTCGATTAGCAAGTCTATTAGCGCTCTCTCGCTCTCGCCTAGAGGCTGCCGTGAAACAAGCTTTGTGTTATGTCAGTTAATAGTAAGTATGACAAGTAAAAGCCAGAAACATCAAACTGAAGAGACTGACACGGCCGGCGAATTCTAAGATTAAATATCGTTTATTCACACTAGGCTGCGAATCAGCACTTTTAGCACATCAAAATAACCTAAGACAGTCACCCTAAATGCCCACCCTTCACCATATTCAAGTGTTTTTGTTGGAAAGTGGTAGCGCAACAAACGAACAGCGGAAGATTGTGAAAGTAAATAATAAATTGAGAGAAAGAACAACTTTCTCTACAACATTTGAGAATTATAATATGCTTGACCGTGCCAGGTGTAAGCCAAGGCCAGAATGCATGATACATACAGGGTGTCCGGTATTTAATTCATAACCTTGAAACGGTTCATGGTAGAACTAATGGCCATTCAAAAAAAAAAAATATTTTAATATTTTTCTGTAAAAAAAAATCAACCGACTTCCGAAAAAACACTACAAAGTGAAAAATCACTTTAATTTAGGAAGTTGGTGTTTTTGGATATGTATTTGAATTTTTTGTCGCCGCCTTCTGAAATTAGTTATTTTTCACTTTGTAGTGTTTTTTCGGAAGTCAGTTGTTTTTTTTAGAGATTAAATACAAAAACAAAAATGTTATTTTCTGAATGGCCATTAGTTCTACCATGAACCATTTCAAGGTTATCCATTAATTACCGGACACCCTGTATATGGCACGGTTGGCGCTGTGGTTAAGCGATTGACTGCTGCGCTGCATGTCCCGGGTTCGATTCCCGCACGGAACAAATATTTGTATGACCTACAAGTAGTTGTTCCGGGTCTGGCTGTTTGTGTATGTGAGTTTAAATGTTTGTTAATGCACCCACAATACAGGAGAAATTCCTAGTGCGGAGCAATGTTATTCAAAATTTTAAAAAATATACATAAACAAATGTTTTAGTTAGACAAACTATTTAGTACTTTAAGACAAGACTGCATTTGAAAACAGCTTAAAATAACCTCTGACCAGCAAGGTCTAGGATAAATTTATCTAGGTATTAATTTTATTTGATTACAGATTGTAAAAGACTTTATTTTTTTTATTTTTTTATTACTTTTCAACTCTCAGTTCATCAAAATACTGCACATTTTGTGATGATAGCGATGCGGACGAATGCTTCGACGCCTAAGTATCCTTTTGTTTTTGTATTTATTTGTATAGTTAGTAATTAAATTTATATTCAAGACAAATAAAGACTTTAATAGGTAAAAAAAAACAAAGTGCAAAATTATTTTCGTTCATGGATTGTTTCTTTTGTTAATTTTATATTCAACCAATGTTGTTAACACAAATGTAAATAAAACTCTTTAGCACACTCCAATTAGGACAGCAAAAACTCAAAACAATTTTTAGTTTTTAAATCAAAACAAATTCTACTTAATCGCCAATACAATAGGGTTAATATTACCTTAACATCATCTTCTAGGACATATCCAAGCTCAACTCGCCACCACGGTTGCATGGGTATGTTTAGAGGTACGCGCGGGAGTAAACCGCGAATCGCTTTGGAGCGCCCGCGCCGCCCTAGTGAGCGGGCTTTTGCGACCAATTCTAGGTACTCATTCCGACCAATACCTAGCAGTCTCAGACCTATGGAAAAAGGTTGTATCATTTAGAGATTTTAAAGTCAAGAAATAGTGATTTATTAAGGGTAAATCTAAACCTGAAAAGTTGACCTATTTCCTGTTAATAATTCAAAATAAGTGCAATTAGTGTGGAAATGAAAGTAATTTGCATGGAAGTCATTTATGAATTTTGATATAAAAATAAAAAGATTTTGTCTGCAATAGGAGATAAAATGTTTCAGCTACTGTCTCCTGTGCCTGATAAAAATAAGTGCCCTACAGTGAACAAGGCTATACTTTAAAATATGAAAAGTAGATTGACTCTTAATACAAACTAGTTAAGTAAGTCATACTCACAGTCAGCAGCAGTAAAGTTAGGCATAGTATCATAGCTTTTCTCCATCTCTATAAGGAGAGCCACCACCTCCACATAGTAAATGAATGGGGTTATTCTTAAACCTAAAAGTAAAACAATAATTTTGAAACTTATTTAACTATTTTAGTTTGAGAAATTTCTTGTATTTCTGCATCATTTATGCATCCCAAGTGGAGTTTGAATGCACAATCTCTCACTCACCAATGCACAACTTTAAACTTTGAGCTATTGCCAGTGTTGTAGATATAACCATTATTTATAATTGACCATGTGATATGAGGTATACGCACGAACACAAAAAAAATATTTTTATTGTGTAGAAGGAGACTAGACTTATTTTCCGAAAACCCTTCAATATTGATTGAAGACCTAAGGGCCTAAGTACCTAAGAAACGCCACTGCTGTCGATGATTGTTGCCACATACTGGGCCTAACTCATCTAATAATTTACCATCAACTAGAAAAGAGAATATTTTCACCATTATATGGCCAAAATACTGGCTGGTGAACAAGGTTCTAGCAGGGCTGACTGCCTAAGATGTGCAGGACATAAGTTTTAGCCTTCCCTAGCATGGAGCGTCCACGCAACACATAAACGTACATCTGTTTTAATTGTAGGCTCAATTAAACACTTACCTTTAACAATCATATCTGCTAGGTGATAGGGGTAGAGCATGAGTCTTTGTATGCTACTCTGTATAAGTGTTTCATAGTATTTCTTTTCATCTTTACGAACAGTCCTGACTGTTGAAAAAAAATTTACTCTTAAATGTGTAGCAATATTTTAACAACTCAATTGATTAAATGATGATGAGAAAGATAAATGATAGATTTGAATTGATTAGAATTGTTACACAATACATAAATATATCTGTAATTATAAGGTCATTGAATTATAATTATTTAATAGGTGATTTAAAAGATTTATTTTAAATTTAATGAATATTCAATAGGTAAATAGCAACTTACCAAGACTTCCTCTGTACCTTAATTGATTTTTAATACTGAATTCGAATATGTACCTCTCATATTCTTTGGGAGAATCACCCAACAGCTGAAACAACAAAGTAATGTTGTACCTACTTATTATACATGTCACTTGTATTGTATGTGATAGAGAAATGCAGTGCTCGTGATGTTAACCCCACTTATACTGTACTCTAATTACCGAAGATAAACATCATTAACATTGAATCATTGATACTGTTAAACAATAACATAATAGTTTACCTTCTTCACAGGCGCAGGTAATTGCGACCACTGTGTCTTTTTTCTAATACATTCCTCAATTTCGTCTTCCATGGTACTCGACCATTTAAATACCGATTTTAAATAATTACATTGATAGCGAGGAACTCATAACGGCCTTGGATAAATGGATAAACTGCACAAAATATTTTTGATAAGTAAAAGCAAGCAAATACTACCGCGCGTTCAGAACAGTGATAAAGCAACAGGATTACTGAAGTATTGCACCCAATACCAATTTTAATAGAAGTAAGGAAACATCTTTAAACAGTTTTTTTATTTATTTATAAATTAATCATTTCAAATTTAAATGAAAAACATAGGATATTGATAGGACAGTTTATAATTATCAGCTAATTGAAAACGTCACACAAAAATTTGTAAACTGACCATGTTTTTGAACGTAAGAGGAGAGGTGCCATCCTTGCTGTCATTGATTTGACATTAGAATAAAAGTTGCCATGAACTAAGAGAGGCAATCGATTGATTGCTAATAATTGATTGAAAAGATTGATTGACAAATTAATAATCTTAAAATCATCTAAATTATGCTTTTTAAAATGCATAAACAGTAAAAAATTACAAAGCTTTCAGTGCGAAATTGTCATACACAATTTTACAGAGAAAAACGCTCAACACTATAACAAACACTACTGTTTTATAAGTTTGTCCAGTAAAAGGTTTCTTTATAAGTCGTGTACTACAGTACAGTAGAACTGCGCTTCTGCACAAAATAACGAATTATGTCTCTTGCCTTGAAGTCCATGCACGAAGAGTTCACATCATAATGATTCTATAGATAATTAATCATTACAAACATGCATTAATACGCACTTTTATGATTAATGCTTTTATTTCTGTTGGTAAACCTACATATGGTTTGTACAAATCAATAATTTTTATACGTCAATCATATTTTATAAACTATATGAGGTCGACATAGCTTACCCGACTACTCTGGGAAGTGCCGAAACAAACTTACAGTTATAAAAACAATTACTTGGTTTCTAATACCTTTACCTATTTGATTTAGCAGGAACTTAACAGTACCTACCTATGAGGAATTTAAGGGTTTACGAATGGATAGATTATGAAATGAGTACCTATCTACATATGAGGAAGTCTGAAGACGTGTGGCAAGTGGCACACGATATACTTTCTTCTATATTGGAACCGATGACTGAAACCTAGATACCTAATACAAATTGATAGCTATTATATTGTATTGTGTATCTATGTTTCAGGCTTATACTTCTAAGTTTAGACTTAGAAGTTGTGAGTAAATCGGTTGTTCAAATGGCCATGTGGTGGAGGAATGAGGATGGGTATCGTGTCGTTACATTGAAGGCAATTAAACAACATTTGCTTGTACAAAGTTTTATTGGAATTCCCCCTAATCCTCCTGTTGACGATATTAGCATAGGCGTGCGTCGGCAAGTTTAATTTCAGAGGGGTGCATCTTCAGCTCCAAAAAGCGAGCTCGATTATTTTCATACTTCACTTCGGATGTGTAAGGTTATCGTTTGTCCACTCATACAATGAGTACCTTTGTCGACTTGGTGCAGAAAAGGTTAACAATTTATTAAGAGAATGTACGATGCTCTTGCATCGTACATTCTCGCGAGCAAAGTGAGCTCGATAATTTTTGCATCTCGCCTCGAATGGGATAGGTTTTATTTCCATGCCCATGCATATAGAAAGGGAAATAACTGTGTCGATTTATATAAAGAAGTTTTACAAATAAGAGTAGGATGCAAGAGCGAGCGAAGTAAGCTCAATAATGTTAGCACTCCGCATATAGTCGATTAGATTTTCGGAATTTTTACATTTTCGGATTTAGGTTTTCTGATATTTTTTGTTGTTGAATGTTTCTAAAACTGCCAATATTTTATTTTGAAGCTAGGGAGATGAAAGTGCACCATCTTGTATCCTGATCCTGGCACCCATGAGTACTTAGGTGGTACTATAATAATATCGTTCTTAGTTGAAAGCGGTAGTCATTTCTTAACCAGTGAAAAAGTTGATTCAAAGGCTGAGTGAATTTGATTTATCATATCTGACGCTAACATTGATTGTCCGTATATAACGTTAGCCTTATAATTACTTAATCTCGTAAGTTTTGCAGCTGCATATGCAGCGACACTTTGGGCCAGTTGTGTGTGACTTTCGTTCTTGCAAAGTTCCGCCTTTAAAGCCCAATTATAAAATGTTCCTAGAGATCCAGATAATATATCTCCTTGTCCTGCAACCCGCCGTCCTGAACCTCCTCCTGTTGCTATCCAACTGTAGCTAGTCATATTTGTATAGAAATTATCTTTTTCACCCTTTACCAAAACGCCTACGCAATCTCCCCAGTAACTGTACCAGTTACTATCATTTTTAGAAACGGCTGCCATTAACCTGTTTGCTTCGCGCAGATTTGGTGTCATGATCACTCCAGGACAAGGATAACCTTTTATTAATGATGTATTCTTGGAAATAGCGTACAATCCATCGGCGTCTATAACTAAAGGTTTTCTCAACTTCTTGCAATCCTCAATAATATCAGAAATCAAGTGTAATGTTTCGGGTTCTCGTCCTAAGCCAGGACCAATGACGATTACATCCATTTTTGGTAATAATGATCTTATTTTAGACGCATATTTAGAATTCAAATATGGGTAGACGATAAGGTCAGGACTGTAAGTCTTAATGACATTTGCAGCACTATCCGTAGTTATTACAAACGCCAAGTCTGCCCCAGCCTGAAAGTACATTTTTTTTATTATTAACATTTATAAACGATCATAACATCACTCCTGTATTCCCAAAAGGGTGTGTAGAGGTGTGACGTAAACCCTCTGCCCTCATTAGAAACTCATTTATCATTTTAAATGAGTTTCATTCATCATATAATTATGTATTTTAACGTTTGTTTGTAATTAATAAATGCAGACTGGAGAGCAGCAGATTTGCAATCTGGTTTTATTCGATGTCGGATTCTAGATGAAACTAGGTACTAGGTACTTATACCTTTACTGCTATTTAAAACTTAAGTACCTGAGTGCGGAGCGTGGCGAGGCAATTTATTTTTAATTATGGAAAGGTTTTTTAAGTACCTACTTAATTTAATTAAATAAAAATTATGTATAAGTAAGTACGTGCCTTTAATGATGTTATCGCCGAAAAATACGGTGCTCCTGTATATTCCACCGAGCCACCAATTACTCCTATCTTACCCGCCTCCCCCTTACTTTTATTAACTGTTTCGGGAAGAATTGATTTGCTAAGAAGTCTAAAAGTATTCGATTGAAATTTAGTATCTAAAAAATTACACATAGTATTATTTTCAATTTCATCACATTTCACTAAAAGTAATGTTAAGCAAACAATAACACAAATATAAAGTGTCATGTTGTTAAAGCAAATCATTCACCGATCACTCGAGAATAGTGTGCCTTTGTTTCTTCCTCGATATAACTACGACGCTTCGTTATCAAACAAGTACAGATTTTTTACATACACATACGCCGACTTTTGTTTTTATCACACTACCACAGGCACAAAGCTTCAGTGTTGCCACCTTAGCCCTTTTCGGGATTGATGTAGCGCTATTTGTACTGACCGATCCCGTTTTTCAATCCTTTAATTATATAATAGAAGGTACAAGTACTAACCCATTTTTTTTCTATATAAGTTTTGAGTCAATTTTATTCCTTTTTAAAAGCCATTTCTAGCTTTTTTCATCCTGTTACAGCTCGTTTCAGCTTCGCAAGCCCCTTTCAAAAACTAAGGTGGCAACACTGCATAGCTTACGAAGGCTGCTTTCCGAATTAGAATATTATCGCTCACAGCGCTCACATCAATAATTTGCTAACGCTCGTGAACGCGCTAACAGTGCTCACTGAACGTTAAAACCTATATACACCATATTTATCTTGTATACACCACACATTTCTGCTTATTTTAAATCTAAGTTGTCTAAAGAAATGATACGACTAAAAACCAAACAGCATAACTGTCATTTTTGACAGCGCTCACGGTGATATTAGTATATACTGATCGCCTGATATGGTCGGCGTTATCGTAAAGGTATAGACAAACTGAGCCCACGTACGCAACGTGGGAGAGTTGTTTGTTATTTTTAAATGAATATTTCCGCGCCGCAAGAACAAGAAAAAGAGTTAAGAAGATCATGAGAATAAATAAAGAAAGAGAAAGCTTTGGGGAATACCATACATCGTTACAGAATCTGGAATCTGATGGAGACCGATTACTGATACCGATACCGAACTACTTTCTATCATTATACTCAATGCATTTAATATTATAAATAGCTTCATATCTCCTAAATCAATGAGTTGTTCGTCTCCCATTTTCGAATCGAACTTTTCCCGGCGTCTATTCGTGACTGACGCGCTGCGAACGTAAGTTCTAGAAACACACTGATTTTACGCGTGGAATGGCGTATGACATCCCCTACGCCTTCCCAAGCCGCGCCGATCTGGATCGACAGATCTAACGTTGCGTGGGACGCGTGTGACACCGTTGCGTATGATAAGTATGTTTCTGAGTTAACTGTTTTCATACAAATTCAAGAATCTAGATGTCATCATGTTCAACTTTTTCGTATGCCCTACGCGAAATCAAAAAAACTACCAACCAGCAAACTGCACTTGTTACTTACTACGCATATGCCCAGGCATGGCTCAGCTATGGGGTGATGCTGTGGGGTAACAGTACCGATTCACAAACCATATTTATTTTACAAAAGAAATTAATTAGAATAATAACCAACATAGGACAAACAGATAGTTGCCAACCGCACTTCCGAAAACACAAAATACTCACACTTCCCTGCTTGTACATCTTGGAATTATGTAAATTTGTCAGAAAACACCCAGAGTTCTACACCACTTGCGAAGAAACACAAACAAAATACACCTTTCGTCATAACAAAAACAAAATAAACATACCTCAATCCCGACTCAAAATGCACTCAACCGGACCTTTAGTTATGTCCATTAAAATGTACAACAATTTGCCAAATGACATCAGAGAAGTTAAGAAAACAAATGTATTTATTAATAAATTGAAACAATTTTTAGAATCCAAGACATACTACTCAGTAAAAGAGTTTTTAGATGACAAATCGATTGGAAAATAAAATTATTCTCTCTATAATTTACCAAACATTATAAAATATATACAATACGGAATATAGAAAATCAAAGACATCTAAATGTGAAAACAGGATTACATAAATAACAACTTAAACTAATAATAATGTAAACAATAAATAATAACAAATAATAATAATTAATTACCTAGTATTCATACGCAATACCTAAAATTAAAATTACAAAAATATACTATACCTATATACTCACACCTCATCATATATACATAACTACTTATATACCTGTACGTAATTATACATACACATAGATAAGAACTATACACCCAATTTTACATTTAATAATTTAAAATAATAATTAATTGAATTGCTTGAATTTGCACGTAGCCCTCTTCCTCTCTCCTAATTTTGCTGTGCCCGACAGGGTCCATATTGTTCCCACTGTTAATTCCATCTTTTAATTACATATGGAATGCAATAAAGAATTGAGTATTGAGTATTGAGTATGCGTTGCGTACGTGGGCTCAGCTTGTCTTTACCTTATGAATGCGCATGTCTTAACGTCATCTATGAAGATTCACGGGACATCGTTATCGCGCCCACGCCAATTTGTAGTGTGAGCACGCTCAAATCGATAATATCGTTATTCCGAATGCAGCCTAAGAATGCATGCGTGCGTGAAGGTCAAGAATATGAAATCGTAAAAAAATGTAATTGCGGGGTTTTATAAACAAATAGATATCTTTGAGATCTTAGATAATTACATTTTCATATTTCATTTTCTAATTTGAAGAATTGAACAAACGAAATAAATTAAATGGCAACATTTTGCTCCATCTGTCAAAGTCAATCAGCCGTCGTAGTTCTGAAATAATAACAAAAATTCCGCAGCTATTTTCGTATAGAATTACTTCAAAATGGATGATAAATATGAAACTGTTAAACTTGAATATACTATAAACAAATACTCAAGTTATTCTGCTAACTATGTACCCGAGTATGTGTATATTTTAGTGTGTTAAGTGCAATTTCATTTCATATTAATCTTGAAAAAATCCCGGTGTGCGCTATTTATTTCTAGTTTTTGCTAGGAATTCGACTGCTTATAGTGTTATTTTATTGTTTTTGATAGCGCCAATATTAATTAGTAGAAGGACAGCGCATAAATATGGCTTTGTTATGATAAAAAACGTGCACTTGCATTTCAGGAATATCACAGTAAATAACCCCACAGACCAGCTATCCCGATGGTTCACAGACAGCAATACGCCGCAACAGTTCATCGTTTTAAGACTAAAAACGCCAGCCATAGTGGAATCCATAAAATTCGGGAAGTACATAAAGGCACATGTCAGTGACCTTAAGAAATTCCAAATTTTTGGAGGAACTGATGAAAATAACTTATCTTTATTGCTAACTGCGTAAGTATTTATTTAATCAACAGTATGGTTTTGTAAAAAGAATATTATTAGTTTTGAATTTTTATTAAGGTGAAGTTTTAAATATAAACAATTCATTGAATAAAATGAATAAATGCAGTAATTTTCAAAAAACATATTATTAACTACTATTAAAACTACCTTACATATTCCAAAAGTTATACTAAAACAAACAACATCTTGCTCGCAATCCCGGAAAGGTTAGTCAAAGGTGTACCGACAGTACACCCACATTTAGCTAGTTATGTTTAAGTCACATGTAGTAGAGGGCGAGTCTATTGCCATCAATTGGGCTCAAATCGGGGTTACTAGAGAATAGGCAGCAGCGTTCTCTATGCATTTTAACACCATACTGCAATCACCAACCTGCCTGCCAAGCATGGCGGTTATGGCAAAACCCCCCCTTTTGGGGGATGCCTTTGTCCAGTAGTGTACGTCAGCTGAAATGATGATGATGATGATGGGCTCAAATCCTGATACAGGGCAGCTACTGAAAAATTCTAGATGAAAAAACAATAACAATTTGCCTAACCCGGGAACAAATCCAGGACCTCGTGCTCAGCAGTAGTGCTTACAACCAGTAGACCAAGGATGCAAAAGTTTTATATAAAAACAAACCTGTTATCAAAATTAATATTTACAGACAAAATGACTAGGAAATCCAGTCATTTGATTGTTTTAGCGCATTTAATGCTTACAATATTTGCAATAAAAAAAATACAATATTAAATTTGGTATTACTTACCAACATTTTACACAATAATAATGCTTTTATGCTTTTATGCTTTGTTGTAAATAAATGTCTTGTCTTGTCTTATAAAATTGTTTCTCATTGGATTTTTATAGAAGACATACTTTATTACAATTAAAATGTTTAATTTTTAATGAGTTTGTGTTTTTAGCCTTGCAATTAGCCATAAGCTTTGACAGTAGACTTTTCTTTATCATAAAATGTGTCTTATAAAATATGTCTTGTATTATCTATCGACACTATACCTACACCATTGTATACAACAATAAATAAATAATTAAAGTACATTTTCAGTGGTCTTAAAAAGGACAGTACCTCAGAGACATTCAGGCTTCGCTATCGCACTCCAGAAGGCTTGTACCTCCCCATACAGTATGTGAAGATTGTCCCCTTGCAATCTTGGGGCCCTGCGTACAACTACACCATATGGTACGTGGAATTGAATGGGAAGAACCAGGAACAAATCATAAGCAATGCTATGGAAACCATCAGTTTGGTAAGTTTGTCTTAAGCTCTGGCCAACTGAAACAAATCCCGCGATGCGGGACGAAATTCTTTCGGGCAGATCGTGTTAAATGTGGAGTGAATTTTTGTGGAGGTGTTAAACAGGCGCGAATAGTCGCGTGTCTTCCTAACCATTAAAACAACCGACGCGCGCAGTCTTGTGAAGTCGCGGCCCGCCCTCTAGAACTTGAAATATATTTTTCCTATTTGTTTTTCACTCGTGATAGCTTCAAACAACAGTCTGCTTTAATCCAAGCAAGAATTTTCTAAAGGAACATGTCAATAAGGAACGACCCTGGACCTAAGACTTGAAGTCGTTCTTGTGACCACTAGACCAACAAGGCATATTCTGTGTTTCATAAACAAGACTTTTAAGTTTTAGTCTTTGTAATAATTTTCAGTTCTCAAACTATTACTGTATGGCAGTATTGTAAGTTGAGCAGTACAGGACAGACAGCAGACAGGCACTTACTTTGTGGAAATTGTTACATCACCACTTTTCTCAAAACGGTGCAGGAAAACATCATGAGAGACCCAAAAATTCGTAGACATGACATCCGCCAAACCGCACTGGGCCCGCGTGGTGCATCACAGCCCACTCCCTCTTACCAAGAGAAGGCCTGTTCCCAGGAGTGGGGTAGGCTGAGTATGTTATAGGCAACTGCCTATAGATTATACTGAACTGATTACAGTCTATAATTATGTGAATCCTACATGATAAGCATAATACTGATACGTATCGCTATAATGGCTCTATTCTGTACTTTCTCCTACTATACACAAAAACAGTTGAGTTTTTTTGCATGGGTACTAAATAATAAAATAATTATTTGGTACACCTTGAAAATGGTGACATAGATCTGCAAGCCTCTACGTTTGTTTATCTCAAGGACAAATGCAAATAATGTAAATACTATTACTTGAGGTCAAAGAAGATAAAATATGTTGTACCTTCATTTTCGTATTTTTAATTAAACAAACCAAGTACATTTCAATATAATCAGCTCTTTTGTTTTTTTATACAACTTAATGAACTTTTATTGAAATAAAGAAAATAAACCAAATACATTTATTTTACATTTACAGACACAAAATATCAGCAGATAAAAACGTATCTAATAAAAAGTTTAAGGTGCGATTGTACGGAATTAGCAGTAAAGTGTGCCTCATGGCTGCGCCAACAAGGCCCAGTTCAGCGAAAATGCCAGACAACTACACACAGTTTGGGGAATCTCCCTTATCATCACATGAAGTAGTGACAGGGTTTTTTATGAAAAAATACTGTAATGTTTAAAAGTTCATTAACCTTTTGACCGCCAGAGCGTAAACACATCGGCGCTCTCCCACGCCAAGCCACAAATCCGGCGCTCTCCCACGCCAAGCCACAAATCCGGCGCTATTCTTTTTTGTAGGAATTTCCTACAAAAAAGAATAGGGATTCCAATTTTTTTTCGAAAACCAATTAATCTTTGCATTTCGTCTCCTATTTTTTAAATAAAATATTACTCGTAACGTCATTATTTTATTTGACCCTAAAAGTGTTTTCATGTCGACATTAGCCAGCAGCATTAGCAAGTACTTGACATATACCTACTCACTTATCGCGAATGCAAAAAGGCTTTGTCGAAATGGCTTAAGTCAAAGACCTATGACGAAGTAGAAAATATGGTGCAATCAATGATACTATAATTAAATAAATATATATACTACACCATGATATTTCTGCTGCTAATGGAAGATAATGTCCTAGGGACATTATCTTCCGATCCCAAGACCAGTTCGTAGGGTTAGTCAGCAATTTTTTTTTTTTTTTTTTTTCTTCAACCCTTGGCCACCCAATGCTGAGTGTAGGTCTCTTCCAAATCTCTCCACTTTTGGCGGTTTTGTGTCGTGGCTATCCAGTTTCTTCCGGCCACTTTAATGATATCGTCTGTCCACCTAGTCGGTTGTCTTCCCACATTCCTCCGTCCTGTTCGTGGTCTCCACTCCAGCACTTTTTTCCCCCATCTCCCATCCAGTCTACGGCATATATGGCCCGCCCACTTCCACTTTCTTTTTGCTATCACTTCCTAAGGTTCACTTAGTCAGCAATTACAAAAAATCAAATAATTCTGCAGTTTAACTCCAATTTAGTAGACTATATTAAATCCTCACAATGTTTAACGAGTAGACCCAAACCTCACTCCTACACTTACACCCACTACTCACATGCACACATTCACCACCACTACCTCCACACCATCTCCACACATAATCACACACGTTCCAGCGCGCTTTTTGATGTTTTTTTTTCTTTTTTATCTTTTCATTCTTTTGTTATTGGTTTAAGTTTAAGTAATACGTATAATTTATTTTGTACTGGCTCAAAAACTAAATAGAAAATAAATAACCAGGGGAAGGGCGGAGTATCCTAACACAAGCAAACTATTTGCTTAACAGGATTCTCCCCATTGGAACTAAATTATGTTATTTGAGTTGATGCAATAAACATTTTTATTTTTATTTTTTATTTATTTTATTATTTATTATTAGCCGACGGTGGCGTGTTGGGCACGTTTTCATTTGTCGGCTATACCCGACGGTGGTGGTCAAAAGGTATTAAACTCTCTTTTGTTCTTCGTCGTCCTCAATGGTGAGGATGGCGGCCACTTACGACGCGTCTCCAAGTTCGGTCTTCTGAAATGAGGATCGCTTGGTACATGGTACATTCAGCCTTAACTTTGGACCATTAAATTAATGAGGTTTTATTTCAATTCCAGCGTAAAGAAGAAGAAGCAGTGCGCATGCTACTCAAGCACTTGCGCCGCCGTCGTTACAAGGACGCGTTCGAAGCCCTATCGCGGGAAAGTGGGGTGATGCTCGAAGGACCACTGCAAGCTAGGTTGTGGAACGCGCTCGTTGAGAATGGAGACTACAAGCTGGCTGAAGAGATCTTTGATGAGGCTGTAGCTGGTAAGATGTTGTGTTTATTTTTATTTCCTACTAATCCTATCCTACTAATATTATGAATGTGAAAGTATGTATGGATGTTTTTGTTACTCAATCACGCAAGAACGGCAGAACGGAATTAGATAAAATTTGGTAGACCGGGATTAATATGTAGGATGATTTTATCTCGGTAGTACGTTCCCGTGGGCTAATTTCGTTAGCAAAACCTAGTATTATAAATGTGAAAGTTTGTGAGGATGGATGGATGTTTGTTATTCTTGTACGCAAAAACGAATGAACGGATTTTGTTGAAACTTTACAGTAATATAGCTTATACATCAGAATAATACATAAGCTACAACTTATAGATATTTTCTGTGATTGGCCATAATTAACGATAAGTATCACGTAAGTCGGAAAAATTCCTGCCGTCTGAGAGCTATCTTGACGTGCGTTGCTTAGGAGCGTTCATTCCACGCGAGCTGGCAACAACGCATTTATAATTGATTTTCGTGATTATTTCATTAAATGCAAACAAAACTAATATATTTTTTTCAGCCAAGCACTAGATCGTTGGTATTTATAATTATTTTTAACATTTACTCTTTAATATAAACATTTAATCGTTAAAAGTAATGCAAATAGAAAATAATTGACGGTATGTCGATTTTTATTAGTAAATAACAAAATAACTGTACAAAAAATAGCATTCAAACTGGAAAATACCAACAATCTAGTGTGCATAGCTGAAAAAAATGTTTACTTTTGTTGAAATAATCACGAAAAACCGCCATAAATGCGCCGTTGCCAGCCCGCGTAGGAAAACGCTCTTAAACCGTTACAGTTACACGAATATATTGTATATTGTGGGATTGTTTGCCTTAAACGGTTCTAAATAAAATCCCGAGACAGCATAAATCTACCTTTTATGTGGAAGCCATTATTTCTTTATCGCTTTCGGTGTGGCGTTACAATGTTGTAATCACTAATTTAAACTCTCATTTATCTTGCTCGGTATTGAATCTCCACTATGCAATATGGGCGCGGCGAATTGGTCCAATGTTATGTTCATACATTACCATATTCCCCATATAAGCTCGTGCATATGGGGAATACTTAAATATTCCCGGGGTCTGGATTCGATCCCATAGCAGAACAAACTGTGATTGAGTTTTTACTTCGGGGAACTCTCAACAGCAGATTTGAAACTTGATTTGTACACGATTCGAATGAAATGTTTATTTATGTAAGTAGATCTTTTTACACGTCAATATTTTGTCGGTCATTATTTTAAACCTAGATGGCGCCGGCATTTCCTAGCTGACCCACCCCTGAGAAGAAATGCCGAAACAAGAGTTTGTTTCGGCATTTCTCTCTCCTCACCTCTGAGTAGTGGTCATGGTTTCTTTTAAAGTCTAAACAATATATTATTAGGATTTATTTGAGTTTAACAATGCAGGGCCATGTCTGGAAGGGCCTTTTGAAGAAAAAGCAATTGCAGCTGTGAGCTGAAGCTGACCTATCCCAACAGACGGCATGCATGCATTGTGTAGCTCGACCCAGTTTTAGAGAGCTTAACGACCCGTCCAAGACGTGACCAGATTTGCAGGACATTTGCGTATGCCATATACGAAATATTCAAAACCGCCAGACAGTTCACATACACACACACACACTCACTTCAGTTTCGTCAAAACCGCCAGACAGTTTCACATACACACACTCACTTCACCCCACCTCCACTCTACACTTATACTACAAAGTAACCTATACCTAGTTTTTTCTGTATTAAAAAAAAAATGTAATTCCTCAATTAATTATTAATTAACTTTCTTTTTTTGTCTTGTCTGGAACACTGTCTTTGTATACATTTTCTTTTTAGACTGGGCGTTTGATAGCTGCGCCACAGTATTTTACTTTTGTGGCTATCTTCGTTTTTCTTTGTAAATTATTGTAAACTTAAGTGGTTCCAAATAAACTAGTTATAGTAATGTAATGTGCAATCTAGCCTGCATGGTACTTACTGGCCCCAAATCATCATTTGTTTAAAATTTTAAGCTTGTTTGATTTACTTAATGTGACTTTCATGTTATTTACTAAATGAATACTTGTATTTCCGGTTAAATCTATAATAAGCCTTTTATTTTAATGTATTTAAAATATTCTGGAATCCGGCTTAATTTATATTACATTTCTATTTAGTTACTTCCTTTTGACTTGTTTAAAATATTGTATTTTCTGGTTGATTTTAAGATTCTATGTTGGTATTAAGTATTTATTTTGACACATGCGCTTGAACTATTTAAAATAAGGATTTATCTTGACGCATCCGCTTGAATGGTTTTAAATATTAAGGAATTATTTTGATACATCCGCTCGATTTTGACACATTTGTTCGAATTAAGTATAAAAAATGTTAAAGAATTATTTTGACACATCCGCTTGAATTATTTAAAATTTTAAGGTAATATTTTGACACATCCGCTTGATTTATATAAATTCTACTTGGTGACAGAGCGTGAAACTTTCATGTTTGGCGATAATTTTGTATATAAAAACTATTGTAATCCGAATGAAAAGACATTTTCGCCGCTCGTGGAATAAACACCCTGGGTTGAAATAAGGTATTTTTTTTGGTACAGAGAGTACAAAGAAAATACCTTGTTCAACATTTTCCTACCATTTCCTATTACTGTGTGTGTAAATATATTGGTGCAAACCAATATGTTTGACTCCGACAACGACGGCGATGATGCGCCGACATACTCGTTCATTAATGGAAGACTTGTCCTTTATTATCTTGTGATTATTTTTCTAATTTGTAGGGTGTACATAATAAAGAGTATTTTAATCCATATCCTATTTCATAACCCACCTTGGTATTTCGAAACCTAATATGCGTCAGAATGGGCAACTAGCTTCATCATTCCGAATGACCGCAACTATTTCGATTCAAAAGTGTCTGTAAATGGTTTAATGAAAATAAATGATTTGAGTTTGATTTTCCCAAACAGATGGTGAGTTAGACTGGTACATGTCATGGCAGCCCCTTATACCAGTATGGCGGCAGATGTCAGCTTGTTCGTCACAAGTGGAGGACCGGCTGTGGAGTGGCGAGGCACCGCCCCCTCCTCCTGCGCGGCAGCATGACCTGCTGTGCACTGACAGAGATCCAAGACCTGATACTGCTGTGAGTAGAGAAGCTAAGTTAGAGAAAAAGATTGTTACTAATAGGTGGCGCAAAAGTCATCACCCTGTAGGAATATGCTATACTTTTTGTAATTGGCGGCAAATGTCAACTAAAAAACACGCTTTAAAAACCAAACTAAAAAAGGAGAAAATAATTTAATTCAATTAAAAAACGTGGGGTTGCTTTTTGAGTTATTTTTATAATCACTTAATGTCAAGCACCCCACGCTTTTTAATTGAATTACATTATTTTCTCCTTTTTTAGTTTGTTTTTAAAGCTTCTTGTTTAGTTTTTTAAACTATTATTTATTTAAACTATTATTTATTTTCTATTTTTTAGTTCTGCTAACTACAAAAACGTGTTTTTTTTTCTTTTCCTTTTTTTTCATTTTTTTTTTAAATGATTGAATTGTCATCGGTCCTCGATAACTTTACAAAGTTTCAATGAAATCTGACCGTTTAAAGTGGGTCAAAATCGCGCTTTAAGGAGTCGGTTACATACAAACAAACAAACATACAAGTGAAGCTAACATAAAGCGTGTAAAAAAAGGTTGTTAGAGATATTCGCGCAAACTGTTAGCATGAATGCAGTTCATGATTCTAGATAGCGCAAAAATTCTAAGTAAATTAAAAAAAAAAAAATCTGCTGTTTACCTACACGGTCAAAATGTATCGAACAATTTTTTTTTTATAAGCAACTACTAATTTCAACCCTAATATTTTTCCAATTATCCTGCGTCACATACAAAAATTTCTGTGAACTAACATTTAAGAACAATACAATATATACTCACTTTCATAACTAAATGTAGTTTTGTAATTATTGAAATATTTGACCCACTTTTATCATCGTTTAGGAGGCGCCAATAAACGGCGTGGATCCGAATGAATTGTGCGAGCCGTGCGGCGCGAGCGCATGCTGCAACAAGCCCGGGCCGCGCGGTGGCCATCAACTTGTTGTGGACTCCACCACTGGTATGCATAAACTGTGCACAAAAAAAGAAAAATTACAGAGCTTGAAAAAGGTTTTGATGGTAAACGACGCAGTTAAATATATTTTTATTAATAATATAATAAAGGTTTTAAACATACAATTATGAAACAAGGTACTCAGGTATTAAAGTACCTTTTACAAAAACACTACTGAAGAAATAATGACGAAGCGATGGATGGACTGAAAGAAAGATGATATGGCTTGAAAGGCGGTGACTACCGAGATGACGACTAATAGAGAAGTATGGAGAAGAAGACTTGCTGCGTCTATTCCAAATAATTTTGGATAAGAATAAGAGAACGATGACTACTGAAAAAATACTGACATAAAGCACTTGCTAGAGATGACTTATGGCACTGAAACGTGGTCGCTCACATACATACATATACATACATAATCAGCCTATAACGTTCCCACTGCTGGGACACAGGCCTCCTCTCCGTGAGAGGGAGTGGGCCGTAATCCACCACGGGGGCCCAGTGCGGGTTGGTAGATGTCACATGTCTTCGAATTTTTAGTTCTAGGACATGCCGGTTTCCTCACGATGTTTTCCTTCACCGTTTGAGAGCAGTGGTGATGAAATTATTTACACAAAATATTGCGCCTGTCTGGGTTCGAAAGCACGACCTTCAACTCGTAAGTCGCGGCCGTTACCACTAGGACACCACTGCTCGCCACGGTCGTTCACAATGAGTCTTATTAGAAGGTTAAAAGTCACCCAAAGGGCAATTGACAGGGCTATTCTTGAAGTTTCCTTACGTGATCGAATCAGAAATGAAAGGATCCGCAGAAGAACCAAGGTAAGCGACATAGCCCGAAGAATTGCCGAACTTAAATGGCAGTGGGCAGGGCATATTGTTCGCAGAACAGATTGCCGATGGTGCCGAAAGGTTCTGGAGTGGCGACCGCGTACTGGAAGACGTAGAGTTGGAAGGCCTTCCACAAGGTGGACCGATGACCTTGTGAAGGCCGCAGGAATCCGCTGGATGTGGGAAGCACAGAACCGGTCGAAGTGGCGAAGCTTGGGGGAGGCCTATGTACAGAATTGGCCGTCTATCGGCTAAAATTATGGTGTTGATGATGAAAGCACTCAAGTGTGAAGTCAAACTTCAGAAGTTACATAATAATACTTATCATATCACAGGTACGCTGTACCTCTTCGGTGGTTGGAACGGCTCAGAAGACCTGGATGACCTGTGGTCCTTCGACACGACGAACGAGCGCTGGACGCTGCTGTGCCATCACAGCGGGCAGGTCGGTGGACCCAAGCCCAGGTCCTGCCACAAGATGGTGTTCGATCCTGTGCATCGACGGCTTTTTACTCTTGGCAGGTAGGTTTTTTAAATAATCTTTATTAAACTAATAATATTCCTGAGGAGTTTGTTTGTTTATTTGAACGCGCTTATCTCTGAAACTACCAGTTGATTTCGAAAAAATCTTTTTGAATTTGATAGCCCAATTTTTGAGGAAGGTTGTACAAAGCTTTAAAAAATATTTGGTCCTTTACATTTTTAGGTCAACAATTGTACTGTTTTAAAACTTCTGCCTATTCATCTCCATGCTGATAAATATGAAAGTAACTGTCCGCCAGTCTGATACCTTTCACGCCTTTACGGCTGAACGAATTTGAATTAAATTTGGCACATAAATAAACTGTTTTTTAGGGTTCCGTATCCGAAGGGTACAACGGGACCCTATTACTAAGACTCCGCTGTCCGTCTGTCTGTCTGTCCATCTGTCACCAGGCTTTATCACATGAACCGTGATAGTTAGACAGTTGAAATTTTCACAGATGATGTATTTCTGTTGCCGCTATATATAAAAAACAGAATAAAACAAATATTTAAGGGGGGCTCCCACACAACAAACGTAATTTTTTTTTCCGTTTTTAATGATACGGAACCCTTCGTGCGCGAGTCCGACTTGCACTTGGACAGTTTTTTTTTTTGACATTGCGTAATCATGAAATAACTTCTCCCGCTCTAGGCGGAGCGGGAGGGTGTGTCTGGACTGTTACTGACTAAAACCCACCCGTGTTCCTTCAGTTGAGTTGTGTGCCAGGGGCCGCGGTATCTCTTTCGAATAACCCGCACCCCTGGCAGGCATCAGCCTTAGCGGACCCTACCAGTTGGCATGACTGATGGCTGACATCTCTTTGAGGCTCGCGTGGAACACAACGCGCCGTCGACCTGGGCTTGGTAAGGACCAAGCCCAGGAGTAATGAGTAGCTCGCTGTCTGGTAAGGACCAGACAGCGAGCTACTCATTATTCGCCGTGCGCAAGCCCGCACCTACGGTGGCCGGGAATTGCCTGGGAATCCCGACGCCCAGGGCGTCTCCTGCGGCGACTACGGCCGTGAGGGCGCATATATTGCCTCTCCCTCATTTGCGCCGCCTGCCTCTTCGCGAGCCTTACTGCTTCGCAGGAGGTGACGGATATCCATACGCTCTCGCTCCGACCCTTGGCCTGGACCAGGGCCGGACGTGAGAGATCGCCTCCACAAGGACACGGCGGTGCTCCGCCCAAGCCGGGCAGATCTCCGCCGTATGCTCCACCGTGTCCTTCGGGCGATCTTCGCAGTAGTAACACCCGGGCGTTTCCTCTCGCCTTATCCGAAATAGGAACCTCCCGAAACAACCGTGTCCGGTGAGGACCTGCGTCAGGCGGAAGGTGAGGACGCCGTGGCGCCTCTCAATCCACTCCTCAAAGACCAACTAACCATGACCTGAGGGATAATTGCGTAAAACACTAACAGTAGGAATGTCTATCATTTTGAAAGTTAGACAACATTCATTGCGTTATTTACGTTGATGAGCAGACGATTTTATCCGACATATGAAGCGATGGATTATTCTTCAAAATAATCCAGATTCTGATTGATATTGTGATACGTAAAAGGCTGGTGGGTAAGACAGAAGATATCCCAGTAATACTTTGCCGTGGAATAATTTTCAACCAACACGCGGTCAAAGCCGCGGGGTATAGCTAGTCAGAAATAAATAACGTGTCTAATATGAATATTTATTACAGGTATCTGGATAACGCGCAGCGAATACCCAGTAATATGAACGTAAGTTTATTTTTTACTTTTTTAGTTTCGTTCGCCACACTGTTACACTCAACGCTACAATAAATATATAATGTATGCTAAACAAAACAGTAATTAAATTCTACTATTTAATACTAGGTACTCCGCTCTTGACCTCGATCTCGTTTGATGAAAAAGTGGTGTATAAACGACGATGGTCTACTTTACGATATCTTCTCGTTATGAAGTGAATCGGTTATAGAAACTAGAGTACCAAAGCGTATACAACGGCGACATATCAAGCTATACATTTCCAGTTTTAGTTGGAGAAGTCAGCTTATTTTTTAAAGACATGCAAGTTCAAATTCGACATAGTCTTCCTTTATCCTATCCTTATTTTGGGTTCCGTACCCAAAGGCTGCCAATGGAATTCTATGACTAAGTCTTCGCTGTCTGTTCGTCCGTCTTATCTGTCACCTGTCACATAAGGGGGCGTCCATTAATTACGTGAAGCGGTTAGGGGGGAGGGCGTCGAGTCAAATCTCACCCAATCTCACGTGGGTGAGAGAGGGTTCTCGGCAAATATCACGTAATTTATATTTTTTTCCGCAAAGAAAGATGTAAAATTGTGAGAAAACTGGGTTAAATTAAGTATAACATGTTTATCCGCCAATATGGCTAAATCCTACAAAATAATATTTATCGCGGTTATGCGAACGCCACAAACTAGCACAGTAGCTCCTCGATTGTTAAACCGCCACCAGCCAGCCGAGCCAGCCAAACGCAACGCATGAATCCAAAGCAGAGAGCAAGCACAGATTAACGTTTTTACACTCAAAATATGCATTTTGAAATATCTCACATGAGATTATGTTCGACCCAAATCTCACGACATCTGACTAGAGCGGTGGTCGGTAGTCGAAAAATCGCCAAAATTGCCTCACGTAATTAATGGATGCCCCTAACTCATAAATCGTAATGAAATTAGGTTCGTGGTGAAATTAGTTTTTTTTTCACAGTGTGCATTTCTATTGTCATTAGAACTATCCTTACTAATATTATAAACGCGAAAGTTTGTATGTATGGATGTTTGTTACTCATTCACGCAAAAACTACCGAATGGATTTGGATGAAATTTAGCACACAGACTTTTTGTCCCGGTAGTACGTTCCCGTGGGATAATTTCCGACTTCCACGCGGGCGAAGCCGCGGGCGAAAGCTAGTAACTAATAAAAATAAAATAAGGATTAAAATTAAAATGGGTCCTCATACAAAAAACATGTTTAAAAAAAATTGTGTTATATATTGTACGGTGGTACGGAACCCTTAATGTGCTTGTCTTTTTAAAAGTTCTGATAATCATAACAGATTCAATGTTAAGCTCATGTATTTGGTGTGGAAATGTAATAAATTCACATTTTCAATAAATAACCCAACAGAGTGACCTGTACATGTACGATGTATCTTCCGGGGAGTGGTCAGAAATCTGCAGCGACACAGCGGCTGCGGGCGGGCCAAGACTTGTGTTCGACCATCAGATGTGCATCGATCCGGATACTCAGACCATCTATGTGTTTGGCGGAAGAGTGCTGCCTGCTAATACGTATGTACAACCTTACAAAAACGTTACCCACATCATACTCGTTTCTTGTCAAATGATGTTTGTGATCCTATCTAAAACTGTCATGCCATTTACTTCAGCTTCAAACAACTTTTCGCCCTATATATGCTTGATCAAAAACCCTCTCGGCTCGCCGTCTAATAAGCATATTTTGATTTCATTTTACTTTTATTTCCATAGTTATAAGAAAAAAACGTATTTGAAAAATATAAATTGAACGTATCACGACCTGCCCCAGAAGGAGGGAGTGTATTTTCTCCTATACGATCGATTTCGTTACAAATTTCCACGATCTAAAGATTTCGTTAGTATTTATTCAATAACATTATGCTTTTTCCCAGCGAGGAGGTAGTGAGTCCTCAGTACTCGGGCCTGTTCGCGTACTACATCGCGACCAACACGTGGCACTTGATACTGAGTGACCGACACGAACTCAACGCTCCGCAGGCGCGCGTCTCACACTCCATGCTGTTCCACCCTGTGAGTATTTTATATATATTTATTTAGTACAGCGAGGAAGGTGTATGTATTACTGAACATTAAACTCTTATTAGATCTTGTAAGAAATTGCTTTAAATTCAGGGCGGATCCTGAGACTCTTCACCGTTTGATATATTGGACTAATTTGAAAAGTTTTATGCATCGATTGGTGATCGTAGTCGCAAATCCTCTAATTAGGGGAAATAACAGAAGACTAATTCCCGTAAATAAAAACGTTTAAATCTAGTCGCGGTCTCATTTAGAGGTATTTTTGACAAATTGCAACTGAGATCAGAGAGAAAATTCTCTTAATTAAAAACGTTCAAAATCTGGTCGCAGACTGGACGTTCTTAAAATTACGGGAATTACCGCTCTGGTCTATGGTCATTATAATTACTTGAATTAGTAAAATAATTTAGTAAGTAAATAGTAAGATAATTTCGCCTCGAAGGACCAAAACCTCAATTCCAGCAATTTTGCAAGCCAACAGTGTCATAACGGCACACAGACGCACTGGCATTCCCGAAGTTCCCTTTTTATTGTAGACGTTATATGCCATTCTTCCTTTCCATTGTCAGATCCAACGCCGCCTATACATGTTCGCCGGGCAGCGCAACAAGGAGCACCTGGTGGACCTGTGGTGGTGGGACGTGGGCTCGGGCGAGTGCGGAGCCCTGTGCCGCGGGGGCGCCGCCCCGCCGCCGCCGCAGGCTGGCTTCACGCAGCGAGCCACGCTGGACCCTGATACTGATGAGTTGTTTGTGCTGTCCGTGAGTATTGTGTAATTAATCAAAGGTCGGAATTAGGTAGAGTTATTTATGTACTTACACTGATTTTATACAACGAAAAAATGAAGTGGATACGTCCCAAATCCCGGGATTAATTTTGAAGAGCAGAAGAATCCCGTAATCTAGTAAGTAAAAAGTTATTTACTTTTACACAATTTAAACCACTGCACGTGCGATGTTGCCAAATTTCTATCTCTGAGGTTTTTATTATTATTTATTTGTAATATTGTTGGTCACACGGGATTGTCTATTAGAAATCCCGGAAAGATCCATATTAATATCAACATTTCGATGCAAGTACATAAATAACTCTACCTAATTCCGACCTCTGATAATGATATAATGTAGGTAGTTGGTGGTGTGTGCCAGACCTTGATCGTGAGTTGTAAAGGAAAGTTTTGCGAAGGGTCTATCGAAGGTAAAGCTTGCCGCGGTCGGTTCGTGGATGGGTGAATATCCATTGGTATCCAATGTACATTAAGCCTATGGTACCGGCTGTCATTAGTGGATCTTAGATATTCGTTACGTGTCGTCAGAAGCCTGAAAGTCGAACAACTAGTGTTACCTACGGGTAGTGTATTAGGCAGTCGCTGCATCTAAAAATACTGGTATCTAGCTGCATCCGGTTAGACTGGCTTAACATAGTAGGGGAAAAAGCTTAGCAGATGATTTGAAGTAAAACATTGTTAAACTGCAGAAAAGCTTATATGACTCAATGTGTATTTATTTGGAGACCAGCCGAACCCAATAACACTATCATTCAAATCAAATCAAAATACTTTATTTCACATAAACCCGCATGGGCACTTATGAAACGTCAGAAGCTAGGTGCATGGTTCCAATTTGTCGCTTCCTATGGAGAAGAGCTGGCAAGAAACTCCACGGTTCCTCTTTTAAAAATAATTGGCTTTTACAATGTTTTCAAATTACAGCGATAATAGGTATGGGAGGACAGTGCAGGCCTGTCAATAAGTACCAGGTACTTAGAGGAATGAAAATATAGAATAGAAAATCGTCTACAAATCTACAGTCTGTAAGGCCTACAACGTTCTCTCATTCACAATAAGTAAAAGAATCTACATAAATAAAATGAACCTATTTAAACCAAGTGACACGATTTCCATGGAAATCACTATTATATAGTCTGTGGTTTCGACAAAACTAACATTCTTATTATTTGTAGTATGCTTTCGAGTAAAATGTAGCGAACTGACTATCTTACTATATCATCCTATTGTAATGAAACCTACATTTACGAATAAATTTGATTTGATTTGAATAGTCGATATTAGATTTGATGTATAATTATAAATTAACTACTTTACTTAAACAGTGTACAACATCACGTTCATGGTAATTATTTGACATCCTCCATTTAATTTTATACATATTATTATGTTGTACACTGCCATATTGGCGTGGATTACGTGGATATATTTCATAAAAAAACGATTATCCATTTCTCTTATCTTACAGGGCATGAGCAAAGAGAAAGACAAGCGCGTATACAACACGCTGTGGGTGTTCTCCCTCCGTCGCCTGACGTGGACGTGCGTGTACCGCAACGACAGTCTCGGGCCCAACGAGCCGCGCCCGCGCTTCGCTCACCAGCTTGTGTATGATCCGGTTAAGAAGGTATGAGACAAGTTATAGAAGTTATGACCTTGACATAATCTTGAATGCACCCAAATGGTGCATTCAAGATTATGTCTAAGAGACTGTGAATTCGGAGTTTGTTTCGACCTTTCTTCTTAGAGTAGTCAGATAGGAACAGCCGACCTCGTCTAGGTTTGTACAAACTTACTTACCGAAATAAAAGAATTTATCATTTGTCAAGGTAGCTCACGATATTCAAATTTTCTCACTTTTTGTATTTGTAGGTTGCCAGCTCGTTTAATCCTATTGAATTTTTTTTTTTTAAGAAATAGTCTTTTAGTGGGATTAAATTTAATTAAAAGTTTGTATTGATGCTTATATTTCTGTAAAGTTATATTTCTTACGGTCGAGAATCGTATTTTAATAAACATAAAGGATTTTTTTAATTCTGTGCGCAAATTGTAACAATGAATTCAGTATATCATTCTAGATCCCGCTAGCATATAATTTTTTTTGTATAACCGATGAAAAATTTGTACGCTAGGGCGTACTTCATGGCGTAATTCATGGTAACAGTTTGCGCACTGGTTAAAAATTAACCCTGTATAACTAGAAAATTATTTTTCGTTGCCTTAATGTTAGAATAATAAATGTTGATTGTTTCCCCACGTGACTGTAAATTCGTCATGAAATCAATTCTTAACATGTTACTAAAGTCAGCAATCAGATTGTTTTTATATGCTCGCTTATCGATGATTATTTCAATGTCGAATTTTTGTGGTCCTTTGAAGAGATTTAGTTCAAGGTAAATTTAGTTCAGACGCTTATGAATCGATCAAAAGTCTCTTACAATATTTTTAAAATTCAATTCAACGATCGGTAGGTATATTAGAAATGTGGCACAAAGAATTACACACAGCATATTGAAAAGTCATGCATCCGAAACCCGTGTAGATGCACTACCTGTTCGGCGGCAACCCGGGAAACCAGAGCAGCCCGCGCGTGCGCCTGGACGACCTGTGGGCGCTGCGCCTGCGCCGCGCGTCGCTGGGCGGCGCGGCGCAGGCGGGCCGCGCGGCCCTGCGCGAGGCCGCCTACCGCGCGCTGGCCGCCGCGCCCGGCGCCGCCGCCGCCGCGCTGCACTACCTGCGGCACGACCTCTACGACGCCTTGGACCACTCCTGTCCCGACCAGGTCACATTGGTTTCACACATCATTTTCGGGTTATTGACACTTGAGTAACGACAATTATTTGTCATGATACTTCACCCGCAACTTTAGAGTTTTATTTTTTGACCGTTAATAAAGAGATCTTATAAGGCATAAATAGATACACAATTCGTCTTTTATGTATATTTTAACTGTGGGAACATTATAGGCTAGTTATGATATTTAAGCAGGCACAACTTTCCTAGTGAATTTGTAAAAAGATACTATGTGAAAAAAAATCATACATAAATTGAGTATACAGAGGAAATATAAATAATTTTCGTTTTAGTTTTTCGGTCGGATACAAAATTTTGCTCCTAGCTCAAACTACGTTAAAGAAATTCATTCCATTAATAATAGTAAATACAAGTATATAAACAGGAGGGGAAATAATTATAAGGCATTAAAAAATTCTTCCGCGTCAAAAAGGAAAATTGCCCTAAAGGCTAGCAACATTCACATATTGTATGATAATATTAATTCTTTTGCCATTATCCTTGTAGGACTAATTGAATTTTCTCAAATAATTATCATGTGCCGTGCTAGTATTTTCGTGCTTTCAAGCACACATCATAATTTCATTTGCACTAACTTTAAAAAACGTGCCCACTAAAATAGTATTTTCGGTCCCAGGTGGCCCGCTTCCAGAAGCTAGCCACCGTGCTGTTCGCGGGCGAGGCGCCGGCCGGGCCCGCGCCGGCCGCGCTGTCCCCGCGCCGCACGCGCGCGCTGGCCCGCCGCCGGCACACGCAGCCCGCGCCCGCAGACCTCGCGCATGCGCTAGCTCAGGTACTGCCATACTTTTTTTAATAATACCATTCAAAATTCTACATCACGTAATTTTAAGTTTCGGGAGAGCGAAGTGCCCCAATGCAATCCTTTTTTGACCAACTTCAAAAAGGTTCTCAATTCGTCTGTGTATATTTTTTTGAATGTTTGTTTCGCGTTATCTCCGAAGACACAGACTTCCGAAATTAAAGTGGTTTTTCACTTTGTAGTGTTTTTTCGGAAAAGTTATTTTTAGCTTAAAATATCGCTTCAATATCTAGATGTACCCTACAGGTAGAAAGAAAGAAATGATCTATACTTTGTTACACCCGTAGCAAGTTTCCTGTTAAAATGTAATGCTTGTTACTCAACCAACATGCTGCTCGAAAATTTACACGAATTTGGACATAACTGAAATCCTTGTTCGCATCATCGATGGCTTTTTAATTTTATAATTATCCCACCATCTCGTTGATAAAAAGCGATAATAGTTTTAATATAGAATAAAACTCCAACTTAACCTGAAAATAAACATGTTTTATTTTAAATGAATTTAGATTAGATTAAATTCACTTTAATTTTTAAATCTAAATAAAATACCAATTTTGCACGGCAGGTTCTAGGAGCCGAAGACAGCGCCCCCGAGCCAATCCAACCATTCGAAGAGGTATCAGAACCCACTCCCGATACCTGGGACGTGGGACAAGACGACGAACTCTCCGGCGAACGAGACGACACTCCTGAATGGAACGAGCGCGCGCAACGCATAGTACTCTATGACAATCTATGCCGGTTCTTCAGGCCGTCGACTGTACCACCTAAGGGAGATATCACTGACTTGGTCACGCTGTAAAATGGTGGTGGAGGGTGATAGGTGTGATGGTTATTGAGCGCCAGTTGGATGGTAAATTTTTCTGGTACGTAGGCAGCTGAAGTTTTTTAATGACGGTCGTTTTTTGACGTATTTGAAAGCTGTTTTTGTAACCACCTGTTTTATTGGTGTAATCAAGAAAAATAACTGTTTGGTTATAAGTTACGTATTAAATGTGAAATAGCTTGGTTGTCGGATGAAACCTTCCTTTTTATCGAGGTTTTAAAATTAACATTAAGAAAAATTGTATGATCGGCAGGCGCGTTTACAAAGTCTCTGGTAAAACCCGGGAAACGAGAGTTTGCACACTATTTTTAAGTCCGGTCTGTCTATTTCCATCTTTTCTAGAACTTTGATCCTGTGAAGTTTACTTTACGAGGCAAATAAATGGCACACATACGTCTATACTCGGTGCTTAAAAACTCATTCAACGGCGTTTCTTTTTACTTTAAAAATATTTCGTGAAATTTCCACCTATCTACCAAGTAATTCGACGTTTAAAATATTAAGAATAAATAAAGTTAATAACATTTTAGTCATCTATCACAATTATTGCACTGATTCGTAATTTATTACCGTGTAATATTGATAATAATATGGCTACCGTTATTTTTGTATTGATGTATCTTTGTAAGGCCATGAGAGCAATAGTGACTCGAAAGATTATTGCATAAATATCCCTCATATTATCGTGACGTTTTACCGAAAGCCTTTCGAAACAAATCAAACTCAGTTCTGTAGTGTGGGCAAAAAAAGATTTGTGATTTTCAAACTTACTTAACATTGCTCAGGGCACAAAGCAGTAGGTATGATATGATGATATACCTCCTTTGCAAAAGCTAGCATGGAATCCACATGTACTCCATTCGTCTCAAAGATCCAAAATCTAACTATGAAGGCTGGGAAGAGGGCATTCAACTCGTCCAAGTATTATTTGAGTAAATTGGAAAGTTCGAAACTAAAGAGTAATCTCATCATTGTTCTCGTGGCCATTCTAAATAAATAAACCGTGTGGTTTATTAACTGTGTAGTTATAAACTTAAAATATACTAACATATTTATGTATCTCGTAACATAATACTTTGTAATCGTTCTCTTCATAATCTATTCAACGTATTTCACAAGTGACAATATTTTATTTTGTAACTACAAATATGAAAGTATAATTTATTTTAGATTTTTGTTAACGTTTTTATGATTATGGACATTGTATGAACATTTTAAGTTAAAAATATTTATCAATTTAATGCAAGATTGACATAATGACTTATTAAGTGTTATTTGTGACTAAAATAAGCGTGAGTCCTTTTTTATGTAGATGAAAATTAAGAGACTTCTGCACTCTTCTTATGTACCCAAGAGGCATAAAATAATACATATCAATGACTATTTACTCAATGATGGGGATAAAAACTGCCACTTGCTCACTTCAGATGTCGCTGCTATCTAACGTCCAAGAATTTGACAGCTAGCTGTCACTATCTATACATTGTTTGTAAACAAGAAAAAAAAAACCCGATATTTCGTAGAGACTATGTGATATTCTTTTTAAACCTGAAGACGTGTATGGTAGAAATTTGTATACAGGTTATGTTCCTACGAGAACTGAGTCGTGAGTGTGATATTAAACGTAAATTATAGTAAAGGTAGATGCGTGTTTTTACTATGGTTTTAGATCGGGATCGTGCTAGAACAAATGTCTGAAACTGTTCAGTCAGGAAGATCATCCTTGAGTTAGTTTTCAACTCCGTTCAGGTTATTTTTCTTGTAGTCCAGGCTTAAAAAAAAACTACTTCAAGTTAACAAGCCCAAGATAGCCTATAAAGTATAAAAAGTGCATATAATTAGTGTCTGTTCCACTGCAGTTGCTGTTTTACCAGGAGTAGACACTTCATTTTTCCTTAGCTCGTCTTTTGATAGTGCTACACTCCAAGTCTCATACATATTTATCTTGTTTTCGTTTAATTTGTGATCGACACAAAAGTGAATACAAACAAAACAATGGCAATTTGTAGACGTTGGACTGTGCTGCCACCTATGATGAGCTTTCAGTTTTTAACCCCGTTCTCATTAGTGTTCATCAGCTCTACATTTTTGATCATTTTTGGAGTGCCGACTACCAACTAGGAAAAAAGAGGAGGGGCTGGTGGGTTTTTAAAAAGTCGTATCGATTTGTTTGATATTATTATGTAAACCGAATTATAGGCTTTGTTTGCTACAAAATAAAACCCTATAGCTTGTTGCAAGCACTACAGTTGAGTATAACGGTTTTAAATGTAAAAAACGCTTGAAATGGTTTCATTTTGTCAATCTTGCAAGCTTTTGTACATAACGCACATTATGCCTGCTTGAACCTAACGTTATGTAACGAATGGCTCTAAAACGCAGCAACGCAAAGAGGCTTCTTACCTTCATAAAATTGTAAATAATCTAACTCTAGTTCTTACAAATAATGTATCAATAAGCGTGTAAGGCCGTGTTCCCTATAACAGTCTAGTCAGAATTGAACACTACGTACGCGATACGTTCTCGACATTGTATACTCATAAATAAGAAAGAAAAGACATTTTGCATTTCAATTCAAATTCCGAATTTTATGAACAAGTCCAAAAAATATTTCTTTAGGTAGGTACTTGTGTAAGTGGGTATGTACTACTCTTTTTGGACGATTATAACACTAAATTTTGCAAGTTCTTATTAGATTTAAATAACGATTTTATGTTTTTCGCAAAACAATGCACCTTATATAAGTCAGCTTTTAGAATTAGAAAAACGGGAACGCGTATATTTACAGACTGTGATAAAATTGCTGTAATCAATGATGTAAGTATTCGGCGTAAGGAATCACAACAAGGGTTTTTGAAGCTAGGGAATGTTGCCAAATTTGAGTACTACCATAAAGGGAAATTGTCTATGGTATTTAACATTTAATCACGTACTTTACAAGTAATAGTTTTAAATTATTGTTAGTTTACAGTCATACATTATATCCAATGACAGTAAACATTTGACTGTGTAAAGCATTTTATTTCTCTATAAGTTTTACAGCTATGTAGAGGTAAACTCACTAATATTTTACGAATAACCTTATATTTAAGAATGGATCAGTCAGGTCACTTGCTTTTGTATTAGGAGCGGTTACTAAACTTGTCGTACAGATTAGATTTCGATATTTTTTAATGATAACGTATTCTAACCTTTCGTGTAATTTTGTTCGAAAAGTGCAAGGATGAAGATGGATCATTCATTAAACCATTCCATTCATTCATTCAAACGGTATGACAGGACTTGCCATACAGAATAGATTCGATGTTTTCATTGATATCTTATTCTAACATTATGAAAAAGGCATTCACATTTTTTGTGACTTAAAATGTTGACATGCATTCTGCACTTCTTAGAACGAATCTATTTATGCGTAAATTTATATAATCTGTAGAGAAGCTCAATGTGAATTTTAGAACATTTTACTCAAAAATACTCCCGATAATGTACTAGTACGTACAGTCACCATAACATGTGTGAACACATTTATGTTGCTAACTGTACATAAGGACCTAAATACTCGAGTGTATCTGTAAATATTAGTATTGTATCCGTAATTAAGAGAAATTACGTACGTACGCCAGAGACGTCTTGTAAATATTGCATTTGTATTCGTGTAAGAGTAAATTATTTGTTTTCAATTTGTAACTTGAAGCATTCTCAGTCTGTATGTACATAATATGCGTATTAAACTCATAAAGTTGTTTCATTTAATATAATCCCTTCAATCCTTATTCAATGCTCAGCTTTCCTTTCTTTGTTATCGGAGTTATTCCTCAAGTTTTAAGATGAACCTTTATTACTACTTTCAAAATATAAAACTCCACTTTTTCTATTTCACGAGTTTTGGATTCATCGATAAATACTTTCAATTTGGTCCTTCGAGCCGGATTGTCAATCCTAAGCTTTGGTGTTGGTAAAAGGCTTCAGAAATCAAATTATGTACTAATCACATTTAAAAATACAGAATCACGTCATAATATATCCAGCGACCTTTTCAAATGAAATGAGGTAATTCGAGTACTAGTACAGGCTGTTACAAATAAATAATTATTTTCTGCTTTTTTAGTTTGGTTTTTAAAGCGTGTTTTTTAGATTATCTATTATTTATTTTCTATTTTTTAGTTCTGCTAACTACTTAATTTTAATTTGTCATCGGTCCTCGATAAGTCTACAAAGTTTAAATGAAATCTGACCGTTTGAAGTGGGTCAAAATCAAGTCCAAAGGAGTCGGTTCCAAACAAACATGCTTACAAACATACAGGTGAAGCTAATAAAAGTGTGTTAAAAAGAAACCACACAAAATGTTTTAAATATATAATTTATTATTCTCATACATGATTCAAATCAGTCATTGTGACAACACGGTGTGCCTTACACAGTGAAAATAAATCCGCTCTGCCATGATATGTTCCCGCGCAGGTTCATTACATCTGTCGGTGAATATTTACACAACACCGCATTATACAAGAATCAAGCTCATTGGGGATAAGAGATTCTAAAAGACTTGTAATCTGGTTCGATTACTAGCAAAATAAATAAGTGGCCATCTGAAATTAAAGTGAGGATAAATATTGTTCTGCATTCAGAGTGAACCATCAAACTGTGCAATGTTATCGAAAAGCGTGGGTTCGGAGGCAAGCACATTGTTTCTTTAGTTACATTACATCAGGGGGCCTACTCTCTAACTCCGTCAACAAAGATACTACGGGCCCGTCCGAAAGTAGTTCGAAAATACGAAGACAATTAATTCACTTTTTTGGACGGGCAAAAAAACATCGGCCGTAGGGACAACTGTCTAATGATGTTGTCATTCATTCTTTTAATCTGTAACGCAACAAATCTTATGTCCGAAGTAGCAAACACCCGTTACTTCGGCTCGAAACTACGGACTTCGTGCTTGGAGAGTAGACCACCAGAACATTGATTTCACACGATTTAAATGATAATGCAAAGCTCCCAGCCGCACCCAGCTTCAAGTTAATTGACGTCTTAATCAGCTACAGATTAAAATGAGACCACGGGATGTGGGAACATTCATGCCTCGAGTTGTCCAACACCTAAATCATGTCGCAATACAATAATAAAGTAGCGGGCAATGCATAACAAAAAGTTCATCTTTAAATAATATAACTCATAATCAATAGTTACTCTATAATATAACGTAATATCTATATGCCTAGGCAAAATAATTATCTAAATGTTATGTAATAATGTATAAAGAAAAAATATTATTTTTGGTTAATCGCTGTGATTACCACCACCGGCAAGTGACAGCAGACATCGAGCGATGCCCACAAGTATAAATACTGCGTAATATAATACACTGAAAAATATAACGTGTCTATGAAACAACCAATTGCACTAATACTTTAACTCATAATACGTAGTGGCGAAATAGTTTCAGCGCACTGAACAATATAGTCGGTAATTTTTAACAATCAACAATACATCAGAAATAAACGATGTCGAAAACATGCCAAGTGAATAAGGCAAACTCAACAGTGTCGTAAAATACAGACAAAATTCAAATCTTGCAATGAATATCATTTATCGAAAAACATACTGCTCTTATAACAAATAGCATATAAAAATATTATTATGTCGATGCAAACCGACTCTAGTACGAGTTTCATTATGCTTTAAATGATATTGATGAAACACGCACTAGCCGCGCGGGGGAATTCCTGACTAGACATAAGAATACATAAACGATGTCTGCTGCTAAGCTACATACGAACAAAATAATACTAGAAAAGAAAAATACATAGTAAAGCTAACAATTGGTAAGTCCATCGTTTAAGTACAGTCCCGGACTTTAATTGATAAGCCACTTTTAAACTTTCCTATTTTGCAGTTTTATACATTCACGAGATTACACGATTAAACACGAACTTAAACCGCATGCTCGTAAACAAGATGACAAATTACTTATAATCGGAAATAGTCTTATCCATAGAGGTTGAAGGTTGACAAATAAATTGTCAATGATAAATAAGTTAATCCAATCTATTTGATACGACCTCCTTTGGATTAGAGCTCATTAAATACTCGTTATTTCTGAAAACCTATCCGAAGACAGTGACAGTTGAAATGTCAGAGACGATAATTTCGAATTTTGGTGAATCGTAGCCGTAGCTATTTATGTTTCTAAGCAACAGTTATCATATTTGTCATGAACGGTATCTTGGACGCTACGCGTTCGGATAAAATCGTGGGTACGAGTTTTTCCGATGCCGAAATGACTAATCATAACGTTACCATCGCTACGCTAAAACAATTGTCGCTAGGTTACTGTTGCTAGCCCTGCAATTGGTTGACTTTGGGTCGTCACTCTGGACTATGTACGAGTATAACCGACTAAACCCGATTTGCATTACACGGCTAAAATAGGAACTGTGGCAAGTGGCTTATCAATTAAAGTCCGTGACTGTACATGAAGAATGCTCTAATGAAAGCTAGTCAATATATTATTATATCTATAAACAATAAATGCAAGGCGCTGGTCCCGCGGCGCGCGGCTCTGAGCCGTGCTCCGCCGCCCTTTGAGCTATGCAAACTAATTACGCTACGACAGTTAATATTGCAAATTAATTTCACTACACGAGGAGACTATCCTCGCTAGATTACCTACTAAGTATACTTGAAGGTTAATGTATCTAGCTCTATCTTAAACCAGTAAAAATACCTACTAAGGGCGAGTGCCCACGCTACATGGAACGGTCCAACTAGCCTAAGGTCAATGAGACGCTAGGAAAGGTCAACGACTAAGTCACCGCGCGGTCGTACGCGACCCGCGGGAAGCTGCCAATATCACATCCGATAACGTAAACAATAAATACGTAACACTTAATAAAATCTTTTTTTTAATTTTTTGTAAATTTTGTCTTATCAATAGATTCGCTGGTCGGCGCCCGTGAGCAAAGTTTTGAGCAACAAGGACGAGAACTGATTCATTACATTTGTTTTAATTTTACAAGAAAATTGGTGGTTGTAAGTTCGTGGTTCGTTATAGAAGTGCGCGTAACATCAGCGGGGCGCGACCAGCTCATGGACAAGAAATGGACGCGTGTGGCGACGCCACAGGACGGCAGAGTAACACAACAGTGGCGCGGAGGGGACGCGGGCCTGCGAACGTACACTCAACACTCAAGTATCATCACATTATATGTCTTTCAATGAAGTTTACAACGCTCATCAACAAATTCCGGGTAGACTCAAACTCTAAGCAAGATTTTTCTCGTTCGCAGCCGTCCGCAGTTTGAGTGACTACTAAGTCAGGTACAGTCCGACTCCGCGCCACAACAGTCTAAACGTCACTAACAAAAAATACTGAAACACTACGAGTATAACTAGAACAAGATGGACGAAAGTATTCGGCAGAGGGCCACAACAACACAACAAACGTATCCACTACAGAACAGATTACATAGTCTTTTTGCGCACACAATGGATGGACGTCAACGAATATCTTTTTTTCATTTTAGAAATTTTTATTTGGACGTACTAAACATTCGTATCGAGTAGAGGATTCTATGAATATAGTAAGATTCGAACGATAAATATAATGTATATCATAAAAAATAACGTCGCACTGTTTCATCGAAACCTCCGTTCAACTCCCACACGTATAAGAAAATGTGCTTTCGTCGGCGCAGCCCACGCACTGGGCAGGGGAATGTACCGCGGGTACCTCACGAGGCTATCACGCCTGCTGCCTAGTGCGTCGTCTGCCCGCCGTGTCATCTGTGATATCGTAACAACGGTGATAAATTCATATGCGTAATAAAATACACTGATCCTATTACAAAAATACTCGATAAACATCAATTTGACGATGTGCAATAGATAGATATATTATTGAGGAAATTCGATATCAAGTCTGGATCGGTGGTGCGCGGGTGAAGTACGCGAACAGACGCGACACGAGAAGCTCGCACACACAGTGCGGCAACAACAACAACTGGCCGGCGCGGCCTGCCTCACGGTAAAAATCAGTCAACTTTAATATTACAACACCAACCGTTCACCGGCAGGGGGGCCGCGACAATGGGCTATGTTTTTATTCAATTAATTCTATGTTTTCGTTCCTACATGCTAACGGGTCGAGCGTCGCGCGCGCACGGCTGCACAGTTTGACGGTTCACAGAGCTACGGAGGCCGCGCGGGCGCTCCGCACGACCCGCGGCGCCGGGCCCCCCGGCCGCACACCCGTACGATTAATTAAGATTAAAATTTTATAAAACGTATAAAGAATTTAGTCCCAGGGGGACTCACAGTTATAAAAAATGTCGCGAGCTCGGCTCGGCTGCGCGTCCGTGCGACGCGTGCGACCGCTCGCGAGCCGCGCCCGACACTAACACTATAAATTCGTGACGCCATCGGTCGCGTCGGCCGCCCGCGCACTGCCGCGGCACGTCCGCAAGGCGCTTCCAGCGAAAGAGTCCGTCGCAGCGACGGCTCTAGTGAGTGCCTCGTGCCCGGCGCCCTAGCTGCGCAGGTGCGCGCGCGAGGGCGAGGGCGCGAGCAGCGCGCGCAGGGCGGCGGCGGCGGCCTTGAGCGCGGACACCAGCCGCTAGAAGTCGCGCCCGCGCGCGCGCGCCGGCCCGCCCGCCTTGGGCACGCGCCGCGTGCGCATCTCGCGGTCCACCTGCGGGGGACACTGTCGTTAGTGAAGGGCCAAACTACAACCACCTTCTGTTTCTATGCAGAATTATATCAGCCAGTATAGACTACTAGTATGGAATTCTTAAGGGGAACCTAGTCGCGGGCTCGAACTCACGGGTGGGCCTGGCTAAAAATCACGCTGTCTCACCAGGCTTCGTATCCGACAGAGATAGTATCAGTGATGAGCAGTTATACTAATCTACACGCACAACGTTATTGAGTGAGATGCAGGATCATTTATAGTAAAAAAAAATAAGAAAAGTCCTTTGGAAGATCGGGTTTTATGAAAAAGCCAATGCATAAATCAATGACCAATAAAGTTTATTGAACTTTTCGATAATTGAACTTTGTCGGTACCGACTTGGTTTTGGAGATTTTACACTTCTTTTATTACTTAAACACGCCCAAAGTATAACTAAAATTAGCAAGAAAAACGAATCTTTGTTGGCTCCTAACTTTTTAATGGGTTTTTATTTTAGTATTCTGTTGTCGGACAGACAATATTAATAATGAGACAAACGATATCATATTTTAATTTGGATGTGCCATGTCAGACAGTGGAGTAAAACATTCCCGAAGTTTGTATGCAAAAAATGTGGACTAAGTTCACCTTAATGGAAATCTTAAATTCATTCAATGACAGACAACGCACTGAAATTTAGCACTAGAATTCCTTATAAACCTATCACATAGCCCTAGTCTACCTACGCCTTCTGAACATTTAACATAAGCAACATTGACCAAAAATTATTACTGGCAAACTGGACCTTATATTTTTGATATGAAAAGTCGCTGTTTGCTTTAGCGTGCAATGTAGCTCCCGCAATACATTGTACTTATTTATGGGTGCATGCAACAGTAAATAGGAAAAAAAAAAACTTTTTTTTAAGTAACCTAAATTCCCAGGTATGGTCCAGTACAAAAAATTTATCAAAATGACGAGGAGAAAAGTGACTCCGGCTTCATTAAGCATGTTTTTACACCTGTACATCTCTTCTAACCCGTGACATTACCTCCAACTCCTCTAGCCTCTGTGTGAGCGCCAGTTTCTGCTGCACAGCCAGCCGCAGCAACTGGTTGAGGGTCTTCTTTTCTTCCTCTGCGCCGGCCAGCGCCTGGGTCAGCTCGTCCACTTGGGTGACATACTCCTCGCAACGAGCCGCGAACATCGCGCGGAGACCTACACGCAACACGAACTATTATTTGATGGACTTGTATTTATCGCAAGTGAAAATCTGTCGTTTTTGTAATGCTTAAAAGATATGTGTGATTTAGCAAAAAATTGCCTTTCACGCAAATGTCATTTTGCGCTAATCTGTCTTTGTGTATCGTGGAAATGGTCTTTCACGTGAGTGAATTTGCAGAATTGTTCTGGTATTAGAAAAATAATTTTAACACATTTTACGTAAAGAAACATTGGATCAAAAATTGGCACTGTTTTATCTGTTACACCGAAAAAAGAAATGATCAATGAAAAGCAACAAAAATGTCAAAAGAAGTGCATACCTCGACATTTCACAGGAGCAAGAAAAAAGTTCCAAATAATTCCTCAAAAAGGCAAATATAATTAACCATACTCACTGGAGAAAGTAGCAGCATCTTCCTTCAACAATCTCAACTCGTTCCTCAGCTTCAGCATAGTCTCAGTAACGATGATCTTCTCAGTCTCGTATTTAGACTTGAGGTTAGCCAGAGCGACCTCTGCCGTGTTCTTGTTGGACTTGAGAACGGTACGTAGGGTCGCGATCTGTTCGCGCTTCGTAGATAGCAGGGACTTCAGCTTGATCACCTGTTCTTGAAGTTCTACTACCTCGGCGCCGCGTTCTTCGGAGTCCATTACTGCAAGTTTAAAAAAAAGTTAAGGTTTGTATTTGCATTGCATTTTTTGGAAAACGGGATGTAAGGTAACCTCTTTGTAAGTTAATCTAAGGAAGTCTGGACGGAAGTCTCAAGTACTTGATTTAAAAAATAATTCAGTTTTGAAATTGGAATGTATTCTTGGAAGAGGTTGTAGTTATGTGGAAACTTCTTCTCAAGCCTAAATAAAGCTGGCACATGTCAGGTACCTGATCCAATTGTTAAATTTAGTTTCCAGATTGGATGGGCCCCGCACAAAGACGGTTGATTGCGTTTGATTATGCTCTCCAGTCGTGCGCCAGGGGCTATCGCGTTGTATGAGTAGAATGACATTGAGGATGACGAATTTCTACGGTCCAAAACTTTTATCTTGTCACACGAAAAGAAGAAAAAGCGACAATTCCGACTGTTTAAGCTTATGAAATTGAAGCTTCGGGTCAGAATGAAGCCCTAACTCTATAACCGTATCAGAAAACTAGAAATGAGCGGCCTCAATGATAGTAAAATAATCAGGATAAAACTAAAATAAATTACTTAAATTCTTCACAAATTAAGGACTATTAGAATATTACTAATTACTCAATCTTAGAAAGCAGATGGATCGTTCCGTTACTAATTTGCAGGCGCAATTATACTGGGTCGTTAAGCCCGCATTCCATGGGTATTAGAATTATGATTTAAATTGAGATTCAAATGCGAGGTGGCCAGAGATCGCACAAGACCGGACAGGAATAAAGGTTGACAAACAAAAAAAAAATAGTGCGGTTACACGACCATCTCGCCACTACAGCCAGCGCTCTTCCGCTAACTACCAACATAATAAAGCCAACCAAAACCTTTCGAACCATCCTGTTCCTGCATCCATCATATGATATACTGCAGCATCATCACACACGTCACCAGGCTGGTTCTCAAAGTCGTCTTAATTCCCGACGTTAACGTCGAATCGCTTCTTTGGTACGGTATGTTCTTACAGTACACACTCCCTCCATTTAACACAGTATTTCTCCAGACGGAATGTAAGTTCATTGAATTTTGCATGCTGTTACTATTATTATTGGACATAATAATGTTTCCAGGGTTGTGAAAAGGGAGGGCAGTATTCGGGAATGGTATAATAGGATTGTTGTTTTGATAATTGGTGTTATTATTCCAATTATTCAAAGAATGTTGTATTTTCGCATTAGAGTCGCTAATTTGAGAAAGTTTTGACATATTTTCGAAGTAGTTAGTTATTTCTTTGACACTTCTCTGTTGAGGTATTTCTTTCTTGGTAGTATCAATGTCTAAGGATTGTAGGTGACATATTAAATTGTGTAGCTTTCGCTTCGTGTCGGCTATTTTTAGCTTGCAATTGGTTTGATCCTTTAATTTCTTTATGGGGGTGTAGTAGGGGATCCGGGATTTGGAGTAGTGTTCGGTTTGGACACCTGGGTAGAAAAGTGACGTGAAATTACATGGGTTCAAAGGAATGAAAGGATTCAATAGTTTGTAATATAAGATACTGTTTTTTCGCAGGTTTCAAGTTATTTGTTGCCATTTATAAAAGTGTTTGGGCGGCAAACAAACAGACAAATATAATGTTGCATTTGTTTTGACGAGGAAGGATCACTGGAAATTTTGTTTTATTCATTAAATTGAAGCTATCATCCTAAGGCTGAATGTCACTTGCACGTTATAAAACGACAAGGTCTATTTGCCTATGTGACACTAAGCTAGTTTAAACCTTAGTGAAGTTTAAATTTTGTGACAAAATTGTCAAAAGTGGTAAAGATTTTTGTTAGATGCCGAGTCTCTTGGCAGCAGCTGCAAGGTGTACCCGTGCGGCACGTACCAGGCTGGTGCCTGTGGCGCGAGTCCAGCGCCGTGTCCAGCGCGCGCCGCAGATGCGTGAGCTGGTCCAGCAGCGTGTCGGCGGTGCGCGCCACGCCACCCGCCGCGCGCAGCCCCTCCAGCTCGCCCGCCGCCAGCGCCAGCGCCTCGGCCTCCGCGCCGCGCCCTTCGGCGCCCGACACTGAGGGCACAGGACACATATTTCAAAAACATTTATGGTAGTTTGACTTTGAAAATGTGTTTTTTGAAGATCAGAAATAACAAAAGACTGCCACTTATAAAACATTCATCAATTTGTTGAGTTGGGAAACAGTTGGCCTTTCAAAACTGTCAATGATCTCTTCTTTAGATCAGTAGACAATTCCCATAATTAAAAACGTTTAGAATCTAATCGCAATCTCACCTGAGCCACAAAAGTTGTCAAAAATATTGTATAATGTCATTTTATTGACATAAAACAGTGATACATTTACTTATTGAAGCTCTGACTTCTGAGCTAGGTTATAACTTGTGTTACAGGAATCAGTGACTTTTTTCATTTTTGTTACATTAACATTTATACAATAAAATAAAAATAATAATGAAATCGTACAATCATCGAAGATAATGTATGAGAGTGTGTGTGGGGGTGTGAAAACGAATGTGTTTAAGCGTGTGTGTGAAGTAAATATGTAGGAAAAAAAAATGATTTATTTTTGGCAGATTGAGATTAGAATGCATAAAAATACGGAATAACTTAACACAATTGCTTTCACAAACCGAGGGATTTTGGAGTAAAACCATGATTTGCTTTTTATTGTTTGAAAAAATTTCGCCTCTACAAAGTAGACAACTAAATTGAATTATCAAAATGAAAGGTATTGCCATTGTATGGGTTATACAATAGGCTGCTGTCATATCAATTAAAGCAGTGTAATCTTAAGAAAGTAATGATACAAAAGAAAGGATAGTAGTGTAAGTGCCGCTTACCGTCGTTGTGCCCGGCGTGGTCCAGTAGCACGCGCTCGGGCTGCGTGCCGTTGACCGCGCACACGTGGTGGTAGATCTGCGCCAGCGTGTCCGCCGCCGACTGCAGTGCCGGCCCCGCAGCGCACAGCGCGCGCCCCGCGCCTGCACGCAGTTTGGTTAGTACACGGTAGGTGGGTGGGAAATTGGTCACGGCGATCATCTTGAATACTACTTCTTATTCAAAACATGTGACGATATTTTTCTTGGTACATAACTTACACCGTCGCATGAGAGTGGGAAAAAGCTACAAGACTTTTTTTCTTGATAAGTCCTATTACAGTCAAATGATTTTTTAACAGCTCTCCTTTTTTTTCTATGCCTTTTCTTCTTACGTTCTTCCACAATAGGTTAACACGTTTAAGTAAGTAGAAATCATAAATTAATTCACAAAGTACAATCTAACCTGTTGAGTTTAATAAAATTTACATTTATAAGAGTTCTTCATGCACCAAAGGTGGGCAATAAGGATTTTTTTTTTAAATTTATTCCTTAATTCGACTTAAAAGGGGATGAAATTAAACCCAATCCGGCATGGCTTGTCTATCTAATAAAATACTAGTCGCATTACCTCCAGCCAGCGTCCTCAGCAGGTCCGCGTCCGCGTCCAGCGCCGCACAGCGCACCTCGGCCTCCGCCACCCTGTCGGCCAGCTGCGCCAGCGCCGCCCGCTGCAGCGCCGCGGCGGAGGCCGCCGTGCCGTCGCTGGGCAGCGCGCCCGCCGACAGCTCGCCCAGCAGCGCGGCCAGGCCCGACAACTCGCCGCCCGACACGCGCCACCACGTCAGCCATTTAGCTGCGCGCGCTGATACGCCACCTGATTCTACCTTCTCATCGTCCTGCAAATATTCATTATTTCTTCTAGAACCGTCAAAATTGACCAAAAAACCTTGGTAAGACTGAAGATAGTGTTACGCTGCGATGCGTGTCCACATCGAATGAGCTCATGTTGCCTCGCGAGGCGACTCGGTCGGTTTAGATCCAGCTCATAAGGTCAGGGTAATTGGACGTGTGTAAAGTAACTTGCACGCTCAGCGAATGCAAGTTCAAATAAACCGTGAGTTTATTAGCATACAACCAATGTTAATGTAACATAATTTCCTGTGTATGGTCTTTCTTTTTCTGCTTATATTTTTAGCTTCTGTCAAGTTATCTCCAAATTTTACTCACACGGACTTCGTTCCCTTCTTTCGCATGGCTCCCTGTAATATTAAAGATCCAGAAACAATGGTACTGACCAGAGGCGCGCAGTCGGAGTGCAGGGCGTGTAGCGCAGTGACACGTGAAGCAGCGCGCGTCAGTCCAGCGCGCAGTAAAGCAGCCACCGCACTCTCGCTCTCTGCTGTCACCTGTGCGCTGCGCATAGATGCTTGAAGTTGACCCTATGAAACACGACAAGAATATCAAATATACAAACTTTTTCCAAAAATGTTCTGTTAACTCCCACTTTAAACCAAAGGGACGACGAGCACTGGCTACCACGCTTATGAAGTGATGCCAAAAACAATGTGGTTGGTTAAAAGCCACTATTTAATGGGTTGAGAATAGTTCCGGAACCCTTCTCAATTTTGTTTAACATTGAAGACAAATTATTGTCTTCAATGTTTATAAAACTTGTAATCCAATTAGTACTTGTATGTGCAATAGCAACCATGATCAGTAAGAATATTAGTGACATTTTAACTTAATTTACATGAAAGAAATTCAGAGTTTATCACCTGTAGTAATATCGTAGCTGAAAAGTAGAATTTCCTGACAGTCCAACATCGAATTTGGCAGAAAAAATGATTTAGGGTGAATTTCACCAATGAAACTGACCGTGGTCAGCACATCTAAACCGCGTTCAAGAGCTGTCAGTGCCACATTTTTTGTGAAATATTGACACTGAACGAAGTTTATATGTTCTTTTTTTTAATCCATTCATCCAGTAAAACCTATGTTAACTCGGTGCTGAATTAAAGATGAACACACTCAGATTCATGACACATTTCAACTCAAAACGCCGACAGCCAAATTGCTACATTACATCCAGACTACCTACAGTTATCTCGAGTTATCTAATTAGTATCAATTCCCAAATCTCATGAAACATTCCAGGTAATAACGTTGAGGTTCACGAATGAGGTCAGTTTCGTTAAACGAGACTGAAATATGCATACAGGCTGGAGCGAAGTTACCTTGAATATTTGAACAGCGAGACAACCGGTTGGTCGTAATTTGAATTTGTGACTAGTATTGTAGCTGTGTAGTTAGGCAATTAAATGGCTGAGACTGACTTGACCGACCAACCAAGTCTAACGAACAATTCGTCATTTGACGAAATATTTCGAAACAATGTCTGCTACAAAGTTTTGTTATGTAAGTTGTGAGCACGTAAAACTCGCAGCAAGATAACGTGCTGGGAATTTTTACACATTGCAAGTCAGTTGATTGCGTCCATAAATAATCAAACTCGCGCGCATATTTTGATCTCAGAACCATCACTTAGTCAATCAGCAGAGCTATTCTGTAAAAATCTCACCATCTTACAGATTATATCGGCAGTTCGACACGCGACTTCACAGGGTGATGTTCTCAAGATTGAACTCCGATGGAATTACTTCTATTCTAGCAGTAAACTACTCAAAACCAACACAAACATTGAATAAGTATGTCACAAGAAAGTTTTAACATTAAAACATCTCTACTACAGTTACAATACAAAATCATGGGGAACAATGACTTACATTTTCGTTATGTGCCTGTTCGAGTTGCTTCTCAAGTCGTGATATTTCGTGCAGGTGTACTTCGGAGAACAAGTCGGCGTGGTGGTCACCCATCGCGCTGGCGAGCTCTGCTGATGATGAGCCGCCCGGTTCACCGTCGTCTTCTGCACCGTCATCTGGCATACCTAACAAGAAAAACATGGATTTGGTGAACTCTAGAGAAAGAAAATCCTGTTTTTTCTAAGTAATTCTTTGGTGGTTTAAGATAAGTTGACGAGAAAACCTAAGCTGATGATGAATCGCTCGGTTCATCCTCGTCTACCTAAACAACATTGTTTTAGTCGGCGCGGGTCCATTTTACTTGGTCAGTTTTTGGTGGTTTATGATATTAGGCGACAAGAAAAGCTAACTTATCAGAATATGTAAATCACGTCACATATTGTGAACTCTTATCTCAGGGTAGTTACGGTATTCGACTAGGCTGTAGTAGCTTAAGTTTGTATGGAAGTAGTCTATCCAAATTTGGTCTCGATAGTGCGTGAAGATTATTTAAACACAATCTATCGAAGGTCCTTCTCCCAATTTACCTTTTTGATTAGCGTCTGCCATCAGGCTTGTTTTTTATATATTTCCAGTAATTAACAATTTGAACACTGCACTATATTTTTTTTAATAAATAGTAACGATTTTGTATTTTACGTAATTAGTATTTTGATGCTAAACAGGAGAGGGTAGTTTTGAAACTTGACAACCACGAACTGTCATCGAAATATTTATATTCCAAATTCAAATTCGCAGATTTAAAGAATTGATACTTAACAATGAAAGACGTGATGACGGAACTTTAAAAATATTTCTTCTTTATTTTTATTTTTATATTCCAATTTGAATCGCTTGATGAGTTGATACATATTTGAAATTAAAATAATACGTAATACTTTTTGAGACAAATGTCGGATCGTATAAGACTGATGTAAATCGATGTTACTTATATGTGAGAAACGACGAAGAGCAAATGACGGGTGAGTTCAAGACGATTTCTGCATGACAACCCTAAGACACAAAGAAGTTGTGTCCTTTGACAAAAATGATGATTTTAATCATGATGACCGAGGTTACCGCCTCATCGACGGGGTGGTGTGTGTGTTCAGATCCGGGACTGTTGTGAATGTTCGGGTCCAAGTCTTTTTCAATTCACTAACATCGGTAAAGGAATACATCGTCAGTAAACTCTGTCTTCTTTCTTCTTCTGCCCGCGACATTGTCCACGTGAAATGTCTCGTTCCCCCACCCACCGCGTCGCATCGCATCGCCTTGCCACGTGATTACTTCGTTTTCGCTTACCGTTCTTTCTACCTTTTTTATTGTTTTTCTCGGCTCCTAAGGGTGCTAGCGTGATTGTAAGTAGCCTTTTTAAGAATGGGGCTATCCAATGCAACGATTTTGAAAGTGAAAACTTCTTTAGGCGCGTTGAGCACTTTTTGGGTGAACAAAAATCATGGAATCATCGTCGGATCAACAAAAATCATGGACGTCATCGTCACCTAACGCTTTCCATGAGCTATATGTATACTGTGTATATATGTGTACTTTTTTGGTGAACAAAAAGCGAGAAACTCGCGTCATATCAGATTATGAGCCACCGCAGGGGTCTATTTAAAATGGTGGTTGGGTGAACGAGCACACGGATGAGTCGCGCGTTGATGTCTTTTGGAAAAGTCCCTTTCTTTCATTACGGAATTCTAATGATTTTATCCCTTTCTTGCCCTTTGTATTTATATCGTAAAAATCTGGGCTGTTACCTTTAATGGCTGAAGTCGATCGCTCGTTTATAATTTTTTACCGAGAGCAATCAGGACCCAAGAACCCAATGTGAAATCCTGTATTGACGATTAAAAAAATACACACGTAATTGTTCAAGTTTTCACTTCTGTCGGCACTCCCGGAGTGCCAATGTTTTTTATTATTTTCAAATCTGACTGGGTAGTTCCAGAAATTATCGCGTTCAAACAAACTCTTCAGCTTCAGTATTTAATTAAATCGCCAACCCGCCTTGAGTAAGCGTGGTGATCAATGCTCCGATGCTCATGCCTTCTCTGTTTAAGAAGGGGCCTTTGTCCTGCAGTGAGACAGTGCTGGGATTATTATTATGTAATAAACTTACCTCGTATACTATACGCCAAGTTAGTGATATTGTAGGCGGCTTCCCTGCTAAGGTGGGCGTCAAGCTCCTTCTTAGCAGCGAACTTGGCTTCTCTTTCGGCTTGCAGCGCTTCAAGCGCTTCCGCCAACTGCCGCTCAGCGATGCGGCGCAGCGCTGCGGTCTCTTCAGCCATGGCGCGCGCATTCTCAGCCTCTTCTCGTAATTGTCTGACTTCATGTTTTAGACCTTCGAATTCGACCTGCAAGGATGGGAGTATTAGTACCGTTAGCTTTCAAATCTTAGAGTTTTATATTGTGCTGGGCAGCAGGATGTGGAGCTGTGTCGCAATCTATGCTCCACCTCCTATGCTGCGATCTGTGCCTCAAAAAATGCAGCCAAAGTGACCTCTGCGTTGCCACCGACGACGCCGTGGAAGGGGTAGAGTTCTTGGCAACAAAAAAAAAAAACGAACTGTTGCGCCACCGACACGAAAAAGAAGATTGTGCTGCTGGTTCAAATGAGTTCAGTTAGTTTTTTTCTTTAAATCAGAACGATATATTTATACCTTCATATAGTTGCAAAGTGGCACTTAACATACAAAGCTATTTAAATCCATACCTGCAATAAGCAATACAGGCAATACTCCACTCTTAACTACGATATTCTCAAACAGTTTGGAAAATTCAATAGTCCGTATAAGTTCCAGATACGATTTGCATGAAGATATATGAGCCAATCAATTAGGGGCAGGTTTCGCGACTAGCGGTGGGCACGGCTCCAAAGTTGCGCGTAAAATGTCAATAGGGTAGGTACTAAACAGTATCTATGGGCGATTGTGACGCGAATAGTTAGGACGGGAGAATATTGAATAATAAACTGTGATTGAGTTTTGTAGGGAATACTAATCTGGCGTTTGTAAGTTACTTTCGTTTTATGGGCTTCTGTAGTCTGATTAAAATAAGTAAGTACATGAAAGCTGACATTTCTTGAGTTCTGTTTTATTCTGGTAGTATTATGAGCTGATAAAGTGCTCATCCTGCTTTGATACCTACAGCTCTGCGGGTAGATGCCTCATATATCATTATGCAATATCTGCATATTAACATATAATCTTAGACAATTATTTTTGGAACGAAGTACCTTAACGCAACTAGCGGTAAGAGTTGTCTGGTAAAAATCGTCACGTAAAAAAATGTCTTTACTCCACAATTTCTATCTACAACTATCGCAAGTAGCGTTATGTCTCCTCCATGCGACTTTTTCTCTTTATCTCTTTCTATTATATACGAGTGTGTGAGCGCGCGTGCGAGTATCGCGAAAGAAACTTCTTGTTCTTTCGTCCTGACGACGCGACGGGGAGCCCCTGACCGCACACGTTTTTGTTTTACTAAATAGTTTGGTTCCTCTTTTGCCCTCCGATCACGCCGTAAAATGATGGATGAGACCTAAGATGGGCAAGTAATTCTTAGACTCTCTCTGAAAAGAAAACACTACCCTCCTTTGAGCCTCCACCGCAGTCGGGTAGTTAGTAAAAGCTGAGTAACTAACCTGTGACGATCTGAGCGCGGATACTTGTTTCTGTAGCGATATATTCTCATCCTCCAAGTCCCCTATATCGACCAGCAGCCTCTGTTCCCTCTGGCGTGCCTCCCGGAGCTCTGCCCTCAGGGCCACGCGCTCCGACTCACGGGACTGCTTGTCGTGGCCGAGCTCGGAACTTTCGGCCAGCAAGCGATCTCTTTCGCTTAGTACGCGATCTAGTTCGTGACGTAACTGTAAAAAAAACGAAACAATTGAAGTACAATTACATGAATTTTTCTAATTACCTATATTAGTATTTCACCGATTATATTTACGGCTTCTTCAGACAGGCGTGATGCGACAGCGCGACGCGACACTTGTAGAACAATTTCCATGAAGTTTTCATAGAAATTGTTCTACGAGAGTCGCGCCGCACTGTTGCCATTTACTGAGCACAAAACCAGACTCCGAGCTCCTAATGGAACAATTCCTGATTGAGGATTCTACGCTTAGCAATCGTACTTGCGACCACTAGACCGACGCGGCAAAAAAAAAAAACAATATTTTATAGATAATATTAAAAGTAGAGTAGATTTATAAAAACGTGGCAGAATGAAATACGACATGTACTTTACAGAATATAAAAACATTAACAAGTAATAAATCTAGCTTGTACCTATACAATTTAAACGTTATAAAGGTGTTTGGAACGTGATAAAACGTTATTGATGCAAACGAAACGCGTATTGTATACGATTTATCGTCACGGAGTTTTCATTTATGGCGTGAAAACATAGAAGCTTGAGTACAGTAACGAGCAATACCTTGCATTGAACGCAAAACAAAAGCGATGTTCTCGTGAAATAACAATTGAAACTAGAGAAAAGAACTATTTTATAATTGTAAATGGTTTCGAAAATACTATGCTTGTAAAACCATAAAATGTCTATCAATACTTTAGGAGAAAACCACTTTTGAATCTTCCGTAATAGGGTATTTTACACTACTTATATGAGAAAAAATCTAAAAATATATTAATGAGATAGCTTAGGCAAAAAGCAGTCGGAAAATGTTGGTTTTAGTGGATGAAATAAGAAAATACATTTTAAAATTAAATTCAAAGATTTCATTTTTTTTAATCTGTGTTTGAACACCATGAAATAGTAGCCCCCATGTTATTACGTCATACCGCTGAATAAACTAATCAACTGAACAACTTTGTACTTTTATTATTTTCGTAACCAAAGTTATTTTTATTGAAATAATATCTTACAATCAGGAACAGCAAACCAACGATAAGTAGAATAATAACTATTTTTTTAAATTATAAACAATAATCATACAAAATATCAGCGCATTTGTTTACTCGGCAAACTGACGACATACCCACAGACCAATATGGCATGGCGTCCACTGCGTCCAGCGTTTTCGTCAAATTACGCGCGAAATATGAAAATGTAAAATTTTAATGTATTCTTATTGCACTAATCGATTAAATGTAAATAAAATGTTTTTTTTTAGTGGTTTATTAGCATTTTAGAATCTAATTAAGACACTTTTTAAAAATGGGTGTAATACCCTATTGTAAACTATTTATGCTAGTGATAGTACCTACATGCGATGTTAAATTGTTTACTATCTACAACTTGACTATAAACTGAATTTATGTATCGGATTTAGAGATAACTGTACAACTCTATTATGCATGAATATTACTCGGATATTTGTCGATCGTTTATAAACGATAGCGACATTTAGTGTCGCGTTCCAATGGCTTAATTCAATCAGCTTTGTTCATCATTAGTTCCGCTATGTAGTAAACCGTATTTTTCTTACGATAGGCAACCTAACTTCTTCGTAATAAGAATTAGGATGTACGACACGAAATTCACACTTTGGCAAATCGCCTTTTTAAACCTAAGTATATTTACAGCATCCGGATGCGCTAAGGTATTTCGCGAAATTCAAGTTTTCTTCAGTTCTTTACAATTTGCAAGTCACTGTCAGTTTGTATGTTGATCAAAATACGAATCGCGACCGTAACAAACATGGCTTTATAGAATAGGTTATTATACCCTATATGAGAAAGAATCTAAAAATATATTATTGAGATAGCTTAGGCAAAATGCAGTCGGAAAATGTTAGTTTTCGAAATGTTCATGAAATAACCAAATACATTTTAAAATTCAATTCTAAGATTTCAGTTTTTTTAATCTGTTTTTGAACACCATGAAATAGTAGCCGTCATGTTATTACGTCATAAGGCATGTCAATTGAACAACTTTGTATTTTTATTATTTTCGTAACCAAAGTAATTTTTATTTAAATAATATTTTGCATTCAGGAACAGAAATAAGAAAACCAACGATAAGTAGAATAATAACATTTTTTTTTTAATTACTATCAATTATCATACAAAGTATCAGCGCATTTGTTTACTTAGCAAACTGACGTCATACACACAGAACAATATAGCGTCCATTGCGTCCAGCGTTTTAGTCAAATTACGCTCAAAATTTGAATATATAAAATTTAAATGCATTTTTACAGCACTAATCGATTAAATAATAATAATTGTTGTGTATTTTTAGTGGTTTATATTAGCACTTTAGAATCTAATTAGAACACGTTTCAAAAACTAGTGTAGTACCCTATTATAATCATAAAAATCGTCACTACTTCATGAAAAAGTCATTCAATGGAATTAAATAAATATAGACGGTTGTATTGATGATTTTTCATACGGTTTCACCAATGGATGCAGTGATTTATGAGGAAGGTTTTTAGGTGAATTATTCTTTAAGGTTTCGTGTAAATTGGCTGAAATATGACGATGATTCTTACAGATGTCGGAATAAATCATGACGACTGGGACCTTTGCTAGCGACCGCCGCGTAAACCAATATAGTTATATGAAAATAATATGTATTACGGAATTATTCCTCTAGGGTACTTATAATCCCGGTAATATTAACATATTACCGGGATTATAAAATATCCCACAGTAACTGTGGGATATTTTCTGACATTCAAGCGGACAAAGCCGCGGACAAAAGCTGGAATCATAATTATATGAGTGACAGAGACAGCGACCAACTTTTCACTTTACTCGAAAGAACAGAGAGACAGTAAAAACATCACCAACGCCGGACGTACTAATATTTTATGACTTTTCCCTCCTATTAAGTCTTCATTGTATGTAACGGTATATAGGGGTTAGGGTCGCTTACGTTGATTAACGGCTTGATAACATAACCCCGTTGAAACGCCGCGATCATTATATTTAGCCAGCAGTTTCGCCCGCGTGGAGGTCGAAAATTATCGCACGGGGACGTAATATCGGGATAAAAAGTATCCTATGTGTTATTACAGGTTACAAACTATCTGTGTGCCAAATTTCTAAATCCGTTCAGCCGTTATTGCGTGATTTGAGTAACAAACATCCAAACATCTAAACATACAAACTTTCACATTTATAATATTACTTGCTTTTGCTAGCGGCTTCGCCCGCGTGCAGGTCGATTATACATGTCATCATCACCCTCTTGAATCACTCACTCTGTCTATTGATGAAAACCGCATTAAAATCCGTTGCTTACTTTAAAAGATCTAAGCGTACAAACACGAAAAGCAACTTTGTTTTATACTATGTAAGGATATAGTAGCAAGTAGGATAATTTTGTACTACCACTCTTTTTGAGTGTATGTTAATGGACTGGTATCTGCCACACCCATCACTGTCTACATTCTTTTACACAGAATGTGAAAGCATTAATTGTGAAATTTCATGTTCATAACAATACCACAGAATAGTACAATACTCAAATAAATCGACCGGTCCAAATCGATATCACTGAGGTTATTGTGAAGGACATTTCTATAGACTAGGGTTAATTATGAAGCCCGGTTCAACGTTACTGCCAATACTTTTCATACGTTATGATTCCACCTGAAAGTATAGAAACTTCTGGCGTCTTTTAATCACGGCCTTCTTGGTTTTCTGGGCTAGATTCGACAACTATAGAGTATTGTGAAGATCTGTCTTCAGTTTTGTGAAGATTAGGATAGTGTTCCTGTAACGGCTGCTGTGGTAGTAAAATGGTAATCTTACTAAACTTTCCAACCATTATTGTGCGACTATGAAAATAAAGTACGTACATATGACCAGTCTTACCAAGGGGTATCGAAATTCCCAGGGTGGTGGAGGTCAGATAGATAGTCGCTCCATGTAAAATACCGATATTCAGCTACATCCGGTTAGGCTAGGCAGATGATTATATTTCAACTTTTAGCTATTGAGTTAATAAAAATAAATAAATTATATCTTAACTTAACTAAACTATAGCGTCGTAAAATCCACCCGCATCGCTGTCGACTGGCGGCATTGCCACGTTGTATAGCAATGCTTAGCCTCTGGCCAAGGTAAACGCCAGCCCTTGGTCACCATTTATATATTGATTTACTCGTACAGACTGTAAGCACTTTAGTGATGAGCCCCGCCTATTTCGCGTATAGGCGAACGACAGGGAGCGGCCAATCGTAAACGTAACGCGGTCAGGCCTCACTTAGGTCAATAAACTAACAGAAAACGTACGAAGTATCGTTATGTAACGTAAATAAAAGGTGGTGGTGACAAGCTCTTGAAACAGGTGGGACTGTGGGAAATAGAGAAAAGTGTTAAAAACGGCAGCGTAGCCAGCGAAATAAAATTACAGTTTGCAGGTCAGAGTCAGATTGTATGCTGAACAAAATTTGATGCGCAGCCGTAACAACCTATTTATCGAATTATAATCATTCAAGCCGTCAATACACTGAGTTCATTTAACCCTATTGAATGACTATTTCATGAAACATCGGTTTGCATGAATTCAAATTTTCTTAAGTTTTTTGCAATTTGCAGGTCAGCGTATGTTGAACAAAATATAATACGCGACCGAAACCAGCATATATTTATATGATTATAATCATGTAAATCATCAATACAACCTTCTAAGTTCATATAACCCTATTGAATGACTATTTCACGAAATATCAATCAATAGACTTTGAATTAATTAAAATGTTCAATATTCAAATTTTGCAATAGGGTTTAATTACGGAAGATTTAGATTCTAAAATGGTAATAAACCCGACTAAAAAGACACAATATTTTTATTTAATCGATTAGTGGCTTATAAAATCATTTAAATTTTACATTTTCATATTTCGAGCGTAATTTGACAAATACGCTGGACGCAGTAGGCGCCATATTGCTCTGTGGGTATGACGTTAGTTTGCTCTATAAACAAATGCGCTGATATTTTGTGTGATAAATGTTTATAATTAAAAAAATTAGTTATTTTTCTACTTAACGTTGTTTTGCTGTTCTTGAATGTAAGATATTATTTCAATAAAAAATACTTTACTTACGAAAATAATAAATGTACAAAGTTGTACAATTGATTAGTTTAAACAGTGGTAAGACGTTATAATATGGCGGCTACTATTTCATGGTGTTCAAAAACAGATCAAAAAAACTGAAATCATTGAATTTAATTTTAAAATTTATTTTGTTATTTTATGAACTAAAACTAACATTTTCACACTGCTTTTTGCCTAAGCTATCTCAATAATATATTTTTTTTCTAATAAACAGTAAAATACCCTATCAGCTAAACCACTAGGAAGTGGTGACGGGCGGGCCTTTTGGGGGACTTCTTATGTAATTTTGACGTTCAAAAAGTGCTGACTCTCAGCCTAGTTTGAATAAATGACTTTTGATTTTGATTTTGTACGGGTCGTTTGTTGTTGTTGTAAGCCATATTTGTTACGGTCATGTGAACTTCATGTTCACGACAATACTCAAATAAATCGACCGGTCGAAATCGATATCGCTGAAGTTATTGTGAAGGACATTAATTTACAGGATAGGCGGTTAAACTTTCAATACTTTTTCATACGTCTTGATTTCACCTGAAGAATTGTACTGGCGTTTTTTAATCATGGTCATCCGGGTGTTGACTATTCGACGATTAACGAATTCGATTCTAAGTTCATATAACCCTATTGAATTACTATTTCATATCAATCAATAGGGTTTGAATGAATTTACACTTTGGCCTTCACGGAGGTGGTCGTAAAAGTGAACAAGGAAAAGAGCAGTAAAGTATCACGACGAAAGTAAGTATCGCATCTCACCCTTACCTAACATTTTACGATCTGGAATCCTTTTGTAGAGTTGTGATTATGACATTATCTATCAAGGTCGCCTGTTATAGAAACACGACAAAATCCAGTCAGGTCGTTTAAAATTCATGAATGGAACACGAAGAAAGGTAATCAATACGAAGCAGCCAGTTGCTACCCTATCGATTTTTAAGGAAACCGATTTAATTACGACGACTCACAGTCAGGTGTGACTCATACTACGTAGACTTTGTATGTCATTGCCATTCTTAATAAGCTTGTCGGACAGCCGTTTGGTATTAAGCAGCTTCCGTCATCCGTCTATATGACATTCCCCACATGACAGACATGCTGTGGGAACATGTAGAGTTAAATTAGCCTCGAATTAGATATTCTCAAAGTATGTTTAGTGGTTATTAGAAAACCCGTAAGAATAATCAGCCTGTGTCCCACTGCTCTGGGACACAGGCCTCCTCTCTTCGAGAAGGAGCGGGCTGCTAACGCCCACGCGGCTCTAGTGCGGGTTAGTAGATGTCACATGTCTTCTAATTTTGGGTTGGGTTGTTTTCCTTCACCGTTTTAAGAGCAGTGATGTAGTGAATTTATTTACACAAAGTAAAGCGCCTCCCTCGGTTCGAACCTACGACCTACCATTATTCGTAAGTGGAGGCCTTTACCACTGGCATGTTGGTACCGTCACTACGAAAAGAAGAAGGAGTACAAATCTGACGACTCACAAAAGACACGTCTGGCAAAGAATGACGAGGACGAAATGGGATAAGGCCAGGTGGAAAATGAAGGTGATAAAAATCTGATCGAACAGGATTCGTGATACACCGTCCAAAGTTGGAGAAATCTAGCCGTAAAGCAAATGGTGATACTTTATCAACACGCAACAAATTAAGAAGTAAACTTGTCATTGCCAATGGCAATAAAATTGTCACACGTCCTGTTCCTTCTTGGCCAATAAAATCCAACATAAAGCCAAGTCAAAGCCAAATCATATAGAGCACAATAAGTGCACCGCCACACGAACAGGCACGACACCGGACGATATAATGCGTTCAGACTGCTCTGAATCAGGCATTGTAAACAAATCTGTTACAGTGATAAGAGAATCGACCTACAGGCTCGCGGGCAACCGCACTTACTCATAGCTCGTGACTCTAGCTATACGTGATTAATTAACGAAGTGGAGGAACTTCATAGTGAAATATTAACACGTTGAATAAATTATTTCATTTAATTTTTCGAGGTAAAGTGTTTGTAAAATAATCTTACAGAGTGCTCCGTGCCTATTGCTGGAGAATGGGGCAGTTAAGTTCGAATTACTTTGAAGTTAGTTAGATGGGCACATAGATAATGGTATTCAGTTTCTAAGCAATAATAGAGAGAATAGAATTTCTAACAAATAACTAACCGAATAATAGTTTTCAGAATAATTCCCTATCGGGACTTTATCTCGCAAATAGTCGTGACATAAAAGGACCCTATTGAATGAATTCATGAATTATGCATGTGCGAGACATAAAAGTTCGGGACGGGGCAACTTTATGGCGATAAACCCGTAAATGGAGATTAAATCTAGCCGTATTTGTTCTCTTGGCGAGCGGCCAGCAACAAAACAAGTGTCAACAGTATTCCATTATAACTGTAAACACTCCTTGACGTGAAACGAGAGTAATGTCTACCGACCTCTCCCTTGGGAAAGCCAGTTGAATAAACACGATATAATAACACATTATAATACCTCGCCTCCTTCATTCATTTTTCAGTGTCGCCGAAAATCTGCGTGCACTACACTAAAACATATTTACACACATTCACTTGGCACACGCACTAAATATTCGGCATAATTTAAAATACACGAGTGCACAGAACTCGTGTGCATTGCTAAAAATCTACACACCATTGAGTAATGCGTGAATACGTGAATCAAGGCCGGGCAAATAAAAATGTATTTCTGGACCAGTGTTATGGATTCCCGTCGGCTGCGCTTACGCCATTCGGAGGATTACATCACGGACGAGAGGTCTATTTGGTTCGCGGGTATATCAACTGCTGCAACGCCGATGAGGATGAATTTTGAATTTATGATTAACCACGGTTAGCACTATTTTCTGCGTTGAAAATAATATTTTTGCTAATAAGGAGTGTACTTTAATACAAAATGTAGTTGTAGTGTGTTGAGTAGGGGCGTCTCGCGCGCACTGCTCCGAGGGTCCGCGGATGATTCACGTCAATTGCTCCCATTCCATTAAACCGAGCGTAGGCATTCTGTCAGATGTGCCTCGGGGAAATTGTTAAATGAGATAATGAGAAGCTCGTCATAACTTAAAATTAAACTGTTTTACATCAGCGGAAGACATCGCCATGTGCAGTTTGTGAGTGTGCAGTTTGTCACCGGCTATAATTTGAAACGGTACTTCAAGTTATTTTATTTTTCCGTTATCAGTTGCAGCAAATTACTCTCACTATCAGTAATAGCAATTTGCACAGTGTATGTGTAGGTACACATATCCACATAATATTATGCGTACTACGTATGTATCTGGAGATAAAATCTACAAACAAATCTACTTTGTAAAATCTGTTAAGTATATTATTTATTTATTTTTTGTAATCTCATTACTGTAGAAACCTTATCAGTCCTTACTAACTTACCTGCGATTAGACTCCGTTGGTAAGTTTGCGGGACAAAATCGATAAGACGTCAAATTATCGCCTACGATTCAGATCTATAGTGATTTTTTAATTGTTTATCCCACTAGAAGAAAAGCTTCCTTTAACGACACATAAAGTTTGCCACAAATTCTAATTTACAATTCAATCAAAGAACATGTCATATTCCGTAATAGAGCATAATATACAGGAAAAGTTTATATCCATTTCGAAAAGTTTAACCATGAATTCAGTATACCATTCTAGACCCCCGAGCGATGAAATTTTTCGTCAAAAAATTATCAGGTGTTTGTGTTTCATAGAAAAGTGCAATACCTAAGCGGTCAAAATGTATGGAACAGCTGTTTTTTTTGTATAACCGACGAAAAATTTCTTCGCTGGGGGTCTAAAATGGTATGCTGAATTCATGGTTAAACTTTTCGAAATGGATATAAACTTTTCCTGTATAGATAAGATTTTACATAAGAGCCAAATACATACGGAGTGATTTTTGTACGCAGTGTGGACGCGCGTTTAGGCGCCGCAGCTAGCACTGCTTTTTAAACGCAGCAAAACGCGTCGTCGACGGCCTTTAAGGTTCCCGTAGACAGGCGCGAAACGACCCTTGTAGAACAATTTCCATGAAGTTCTCATAGAAACGAGAGTCGCGAGATACGAGAGTCGCGTCGCACCTGTATTAAGGAGCCTTAACATAGAACACGAGCATAAAAAAACACCGTATGCATAGGCCCTAAATCAGCACAAACATTGAAAAAAATTAACAAAATCAAATATAATTTGAGCTCTTACAAGTGGCGGCAAAATAACACTGACCGTGCCACAAGAAATTATTTTCTGTGTTCAATTTTCAGCTTTATTCCATTGCAATTAAAGTTAAGTTTCAATTGTTATCAAAATAGATACTTGGTTCCTCTATCACCTTCACGTCTTTCATGAAAAATAAATTAAATAATACCTGTTTGGATTCACTCTCCAGCTCCAGGATCTGAAGGGTGAGGGAGCTCTCCATAGCGGCAGACTCGTTGAGGAGGGCATTTTCTTGCTCTATTCCACTCCGGGTTGTTACCTTCTGTGTTGTGTCTAGTTTCATAAGAGCCTGGGGACAAAATAAAAAAATTGAAACAAACGTAAATGGGAATGGGAATTCAACCTTTTTGATGTGTAATTATTTGTGTAGCTTTTGCACACACTTTCACAGGGATCCTAGGGGAACTTCTTTATGTGTATTTAAAAAGTATCATGTGAGTTAATTTATACTAGTAATATTATAAAGTTAAATTCGTTTTTTTGTTAGTTTGTAATATCTGGAACTTCCAGTCAGATTTAAAAAAATCTCTTTGAATTTGATAGCCCCATTCTTGAAGAAATTTAAATTTGAAATCGCAGTCTGAAGCTAGGTAGTCTAGGATAATATAGTCTATCTATGTGCCTGATTGCATTAAAATCTACTTAGCTTTCTATGAGTAACGGTTTACCAAGTCATCAGAAACTTACACATCTTTAAAGTATGGAAGGAAGAATTAAAATGAGGAGTGACGGAACAAAAGCCGTTATTGACCAGGATATGTTTATTTTTTATTTTTTTGTTTCTCAAAGTTGAAATACACATCCCAATACTAACAAACTGCTTCAAAAACCAGTAATTCCTACTGAAACCAATGCCAAAAGTCGATGGTTTGATCAAAATCCTACAAATACATCTTGTTGCAACAAAAACCAGAAATTACACGCCCGTGTCACTGGTCACTTCACTTCACTTTAATCTGCAGATATAGGAAATACCTATTTAATTCATATTGTTATTTTTCAAATCCCATTAATTCCAAAGTATACATTTCAAACACGATAAATCCAAATAGTTGGATCAAAATGTCGACAAATCCAGACTTGACTTGATCTAAACCCTATAAATCCAAAACGGCTTGAACAAAAACCGTTATCTCCATAGTTCTTTGCCTAATATCTTGTTAATAACAATCGTCATTTTCAAAAACATTTCACTACCCTAACTATAGGTAATTTTACTTTAAGTTTGTCATAAAAAACTTTTTGTTTCTATAAATTACACTATGCTTTAAGATTTTTATCATTTAAAAAAAAAAATACAATGTGGATTTTACGGTTTTTGATTCGTTGCTCTTCAAATAATAACTGACTAACTGACTTTTTGCTAGTTAATAAGACTGTGTTTAGTACTTATAGAGACCTTAATTTCAGAAACATAACATTAGTTATTTGTCCTTGTTATGTAGTTTCTAAAGCCTTTTGTTCTCTAACAAATACTTTGGTTAAAAAAACAAACCTTTTTCTTGTATGGGAAACCGTTTAATGATTTATTTTATTATTATAATTTGTTGTTAAAGCGGCCACAGTAGTACACACTCTGTCAAAGTTAGAGATTATTATTATATTATAGTTATTTTTAGATTCCATTATAATTATTTATAGATTCCATTCTAACTTTCATAGTATGTCTAGAGACAAAAAAAAAATTTAGAGATATTTCTATTTTCATTAGTAAATGGGGAACATTGCTGCTGACATTAATTTAATTATTCATTATTGTCATGCCATCCAAATTGTTACATCGTAATTAATCATGATTCTAATTAGAATTTCTAATTTACTAAAACTTTTTGTTAATGAGGCTGCTGATAGTTTTACAAATGACATCTCACATGCATACAGCAGGTAAACTAATGGATTGGTAATTATACCATACAGAATAAGTTTTCACTATTTTCCTGAGAGCAAACTAGTGTCAATTACAATAGTCCAACATGAAATTAATTGGTATGGTATGCACTGATAAGCAGAATACTGTAAGAGTTTATTTATGAACCAAAGATATATTCAACTTGTTTCAGGAATTTTTGTTTTCTTTCATGAAAAAGTACTTTTTTATCATTTACAAATAAATGCTATGAACAGTAGTAATACACAAAAATTTTTAGCATCTGGAGCTGAATTAAGAGGAACCTGTATATTGGGTAGGAAAAATATTATAGTAAAGTTGTATTTGATATTTTAGTAAGATATAAGTTAAAAGATTAATATTCCTCATGCATAACTCTGTAGACTTTGACACAAGTTTTACAATAAAAGTAACTTCGAACTATAACAATTATATTACAATCATTTTTTAGAGTCAAATAGAAACTGTTAAAATACATAGTCATTTCATAAAAAGGTATTATAGTAATTTTATGTAACATAACTTCATTAGGCCTTAAAACTAACTTTTTCACTCAGAAAAACTATCTCAAAGTTTAGAAACAAAGTTTTATTGAACTTTTCTGAATGGTAAATAAGAAAGTTGCAGTAACTAATAATAAATTAATGTAGCAATTGAATGTACAATAGCAAGAAGATGAAATAGCTAACTGTTCCAGTGTATGTAGGTTATTATTACTCATAATTTTCACTTGCGACTTTTGAAAGTAGTGCATAATATGAATCGTATAAAGACGGATTAAAAGTCCGTTTCGGCACGTTATAATGTACCCATTAATGCATGAAGAGTGAAATGAGCAGAATGTAGGCCACTAACCTCTTGTGTGATTTCCAGGTCGTGTTTGGTGTTCTCGTACAGGCTCTCCAGCTCGTCGCATCTTTGCTGCAGGGAGCTCTTCTCCTCCAGCAGCACCAGGCCCAGTTGCGCAGACTGGATCTTCTCGCTGCTGGCTTGATCGAGCTCGCGGCCAAGCCTCTCGATCTCAGCCTTCAGCTCCGCGATCGATAAATCGCTTTGAGCCGTGGCTGCCATCGTGGGACAGTTAGACGGCTAGATATTCAATCTTCATAAACAAAGTAAATAATCTCAGAAAAACAACTATATAAAACGTGTAAAATCAATTGTTTCTACATTCTCTCAAAGGTAAAACGTCTTGACAGCTCATTTCAGTGTTGTCAATGAGATGTTTGACTCTGACACCTACCGATGTCACGTAAATAAAATAGGTACCACAGAAGAATATTTTTTGATGAGTAAATAATAAATTGTTATTTATATGTTATTTGGAAATTTTCCATGAATTTTATTTCTCAACTAATAGCACTGCTACACATATTTTTTCTTTAATAACCGATTATTGAAGAAATTGGAACTCCCGAGTCGGGATCAATATTTTACCACTGGTAACACGAGAAAACAGACTAAAAAAATATGAACAACCTGAAGCAAATGCATTGAATAAGAATGCCAAAAAAACTATAAAAAAAGAGAATCACTCATTCAGCTCGCAGCCTACCTAGCTACAAAAATCATCAGTGCATAGCTATATAGTCTTGTCTCGACTGATTATTACCTAACTGTTTTTGTAAGTTACCGACTGTAGCGGAAAGAGTCAACAGCCTATTTACCTTGAACTTTACTGCATTAATGCTCAGACTTGAGGTAAATAGGCAGAACATAATCATACAATTCCGGTTTCTTCCTTTGAACCCAAAAAGGTTTTTTTGAGTGGGGAATCATCAGATAACTTCTCCCGCTCTGGGTGGAGCAGGAGGGCGTGTCAAGTCTTTTACTAAAACCGATCCGTGTTTCTTCAGTTGCCTGTGTGCCAGGGGCCACGGTACCTCTTTTGAACAACCCACACCCCTGGCAGGTGTCGGCCCTTGCAGACCCCACCAATTGGTCCAGACATCTTTCAGGCGTGCGTGGAACACAATGCGCCGTCGACCCGTGCTTGGTCCGTCTGAAACAGCCTGGGATTTCTGACGCCCAGGGCGTCTCCTGTGGCGACTAGGGCCGTGAGGGCGCATATACTGCCTTTCAACCAAGTGCGCCGTCTCCCTCTTTGCGAGCATTACTGCTTCGCAGAAGGTGACGGCTACCCATACACTCTCGCTCCGTACCATGGCCTAGACCAGGGCCGGACGCGAGAGATCGCTCCCACAAGGACACGGCGCCGGCGGTGCTCCACCCAAGCCGGGCAGACCTCCATCGTATGCTCCACCGTGTCTTCAGGGCGACCTACGCAGTGGAAACACCCGGGCGTTTCCTCCAGCCTTATCTGAAACAGGAACCTCAAGAAACAAACCAAAAGGGTGACTCGTAAGGAGTGCTTTACGGGCAGGTAATTTAATCAACTAGCTTATCACTATCACAGTCCACTACTGAACATAGGTTCCACCTTAAACTAGCGCAACAAGTTCACTTCCCTCCGTTTTCAGCCCTCCATTTTATGGTCAGTGGTAAATAGTACCCACTACTAAAAGCCAATCTTCGCTAACGGTTTTGAAGAAATAATAAAACAAATAGTAGAAAGTGTTATTTACTTTTTTATTTTTCAAACACCAAATTGACAATAATTACAAATTTTGTTATAAAAATTACAACGACGAACATCCAAATCAAATTAAAGTGAGGGATGACAACCTGGTTTTTTTTTTTTTTTTTTTTTGGGTGGGAAATCATCAAATAACTTCTCCCGCTCTGGGTGGAGCGGGAGGGCGTGTCAGACTTTTACTGACTAAAACCCACCCGTGTTCCCTCAGTTGCCTGTGTGCCAGGGGCCGCGGTATCTCTTTCGAACAACCCGCACCCCTGGCAGGCATCGGTCCTTGCGAACCCCACCTATTGGTGCTGACATCTCTTTGAGGCGCGCGTGGAACACAACGCGCCGTCGACCCGGGCTTGGTCCTTACCGGACAGCGAGCTACCCATTACTCGCCGTCCGCAAGCCCGCGCCTACGGTGGCCGGGAATCAGCCTGGGATTCCCGACGCCCAGGGCTTCTCCCGCGGCGACTACGGCCGTGAGGGCGCATATACTGCCTCTCCCTCACGTGCGCCGCCTCCCTCTTTGCGAGCATTACTGCTTCGCAGAAGGAGGTGACGGCTAACCATTCACTCTCGCTCCGTACCATGGCCTGCACCAGGGCCGGACGCGAGAGATCGCCGCCGCCGATCGCCTCCACGAGGACACGGCGGTGCTCCGCCCAAGCCGGGCAGACCGCCACCGTATGCTCCACCGTGTCCTCAGGGCGATCTTCGCAATGGAAGCACCCGGGCGTTTCCTCCCGCCTTATACGAAACAGGAACCTCCCGAAACAACCGTGTCCGGTGAGGACCTGCGTCAGGCGGAAGGTGAGGACGCCATGCCGCCTCTCAAGCCACTCCTCAAAGAGGGGACTTACCGCCGCTATCGTGGCGTGCCCAATGACAACCTGGTAATGTAACAAAATGGGGTTTACACACTGATTGTAAAGTTTTCTGCAACTTATTCAGTGTAGAAACACCATAATGGTATTTCATTCATACTTCCAAACATTATATTGCATTCTTTAAATTATAATAAAACAATTTGCTAGTACCGCTAATGTAAAAACATTACAATAATGATATTTTGATAATGACAGGATATAATAACACTGTAACAAATAGGGAATAAAACAATGTTTGAACGTAACAAAGAATAATTTATAAAATACTCTATAACGCCTCTAGTAAATAACCGACGCGCAAGCGCATCTAGTCTTGAGTTCTTGACTGAATCTAGAAGTATGTAGAACGATGATCCTGTTCTTAAAAAGGATGCGAAACGTAAGACAATTTGCAGGCCAGCGTCAGGTTCAATCATCAATACCACCCGCTAAGTTCATTTAATACCATTGAATGACTGCGGCGGTAAGTCCCCTCAGGCGGAAGTCCCTTCAGGCGGAAGGTGAGGCGCCACCTTCCGCCTGACGCAGGTCCTCACCGGACACGGATGTTTCGGGAGGTCCCTGTTTCGGGAAACGCCCGGGTGTTTCCACTGCGAAGAGCGCCCTGAGGACACGGTGGAGGTCTGCCCGGCTTGGGCGGAGCACTGCCGTGTCTTCGTGGACGCGATCGGCGGCGGCAATCTCTCGCGTCCGGCCCTGGACCAGGCCATGGTACGGAGTGAGAGTGCATGGGTACATGGGTAGCCGTCACCTCCTTCTGCGAAGCAGTAATGCTCGCGAAGAGGGAGGTGGCGCACGTGAGGGAGAGGCAGTATATGCGCCCTCACGGCCCTAGTCTCCACAGGCTGATTCTCGGCCACCGTAGGTGCGGGCTTGCGGACGGCGAGTAATGGGTAGCTCGCTGTCCGATAAGGACCAAGCCTGGGTCGATGACGCGTTGTGTTCTCGCGCGCCCCAAAGAGATGACAGCACCAACTGGTGGGGTCCGTATGGACCGATCCCTGCCAGGGGTGCGGGTTGTTCGAAAGAGATACCGTGGCCCCTGGCACACAGGCAACTGAAGAAACACGGATGGGTTTTAGTAAAAGACTTGACACGCCCTCCTGCTCCACCCAGAGCGGGAGAAGTTATCTGATGATTCCCCACTCAAAAAAACCTTTTTGGGTTCAAAGGAAGAAACCGGAATTGTATGATTATGTTCTGCCTATTTACCTCAAGTCTGAGCATTAATGCAGTAAAGTTCAAGGTAAGTTCAAGGTAAGTCTGACACGCCCTCCTGCTCCACTCAGAGCGGGAGAAGTTATTTGATGATTTCCCACCCACAAAAACAAAAAAAAAATCCATTGAATGACTATTTCGAAAAAGTAATTAAAAACATGTACACAAGTAAAATTTCGCCTAAAATTCCCTCCAGGAAAACTGGTGGAGATACATTGCAGCTAGCCTAGGTTTTACATAGAATCTAATGCGCAAGAACCAACATAGGTGTTGATTTTTTAACGTTTTCTTTCCACATCTTTGGTACGTTCAAACCCACCATTCATAAATAAGCAAATAAAAATAATGGATTGCGTATTAATTAATATCGAACCAAAAAATATTGGCTCTCTAAACTATGTTAGCACCGGTATGAATATCAGTTGACATGAAAAAATAACGATGATTTCCCAGTAAATTCGCTTACACTCATTTAATAATTGACCTAATTAACATACTAATCTTACTGTAAAAGGAATGCAGAAATATTATTGCTATTTAAATTCACAAAGACAATTTTGGAATGATCTATGTTAATTTCGCAGTAAGTCGACATTACTAGATTTATTTTTGAATCTTCACAATCCTAACATATTAATTATTATCTAAGTTGTAAAACACAATGAGAACGCCAATTTATTTTTGGTTGATGCTAGATTTACCAAAGAGCTAAGAAAACAGGGTTCGTTTTTAAAATTACATAAGCGTTAGGTGAGACGGGCGTGAATCAAAAAACGAATTAATCGATATTAGAATCTAGGAGGCTACTGTAAACATTTCGGCTTTATCCCACACTGGAGGTGATTTATATAATAAGTAATAAATAAATATTGGCGTTTACAATGTGGTTCCATCTACACACATTATCCAACTAAATAATATCATTTGAAGAAAAAAATAAAACTTATAAATAAAGATGACTATGAAGATGTTATACTTAAAAAATAAAAATTTGTAAAATTTTATTATGGTCACAACAAATTCCAATACTTTGTACTAATCGGCATTTTAAATATTAATAAATTATGAAAATAATTATAATTTATTTTGGGGGATACTATTATGAAAAATTGGCACCGAGATGGCGGGAAACGATTTAAAGCTGAGCGACTACTGTTTGCAGCGCCATTTTGTTTTTCGTATTTTTTTGTGACAAGCACAAAAGTAGTATTGCTAGCATATAAAATACTTGCTGCACTTCTCATAATGAAGTGATTATTTTTATATACTTTTGATGAGCCCTTGTTAAAGTATAGTTTTCTGAACATATTATTGCAACTGTTTCATAGCCGTATTGATAGTGAGTAGGCTGTTTGTTATCTCTTTTTCAATTAAAACCATTTATCACAGCAAGATGTGAAAGAACCTTAGTAAATCAGTACCTTACCTTACCTGTACCTTATTTATGCAAATAAATGATTTTGATTTTTGTTTTTTTTGATAAACAAAGTCACAGTATTGTTGTGAGCAAAATTTAACTTTGAGATTATAAGTTGAGCAACACAAAATAAATTAATCGCATCACTAAAATGAGCAAGATACGTCATAACACTAAACCAATGTGTTATTGCTGTTCTCATGGACGATTTAAATGTGAATTATAATTTATTTTAAATTAAATAATTAAACATATTTGTTAATTTGTAGTCTACATTTACTTGTACTGTTAGTATTTAAAAGTTGGATGTAAAGGTAAGATTGAGGCATCGAGTGCGAGATAGATGGCGGTACTATCAACACAACTGATATTATATCAACTTTTGTATATTACTCTTGTAACTATAGCATTCAATAATATTAAGTTATGAATAAAGACATTTTATAGTTGAAAAAAACTGGTTTTTAGTAGCCTTGACCCAAGGAAAGTAGGTATTTCACTGCACTCGAAGCCGAAATCTCTTTGTAATTAGATCGTTAGAGGCTGCCCCACAAAAAACCTAATTATTGTATTCAAGAAAATGTTAATTTTACTTACTAATTTTAATTTCACTACCAGAAATATTGTTAATAGGAAACACATCAAATCTTATTTAACTACTAGCCTGTATAACATTTTAACGAATAAATTCTGTTAATTTGGCAGTGGAGCGATCTAAGAGTTGCCATTTGATGGTTTTGACACTGCCATAGACAAGAAAACTCCTTTGGTGTGGCCTTTATGGTTATTTTATTGATGTACAGATAATTTTAATATCGAGACTTTACTTTTAAATGTTTTTACCCAGATTAACTATTGTATCGCACTACGATTTAATAAAGATATTTTTATTTTGAAAGTTTTCTTGCCTTTGGCATCTAACACAATAGGGTATTTTCCAATTTATTAAAAACTTTTCTAATTTGAAAATTGGGACAAAATATGTAACAGAAAAATAAAAGTAAATTGATTTATATCTATTTTCTCAATTAAAAACGAACTTACACAAAGCTGACGTCACGATGTCATGTGATAAAAAGTCAGCGTAAGGAACGTTTTGGCGGTAAATTCAAAACAACGAAAAATAAATGTAATTTTAATAGTTTTTAATTGAGCCATTTTCTCAATTAAAAACAATTAAAATTAAATTCATTTTTATTTTTCTGTTAAATACATATAACTGATATAACGTCCCAATCTTCAAATTAAAATAGTGTTTATTAAATTGGAAAATACCCTATTCTACCTAATATTCACTACATATAACTTGCTACTTATACACCAAACAATGATATCATATCAAACAATAAATTCATACTAATATCGTCCAGGACGTCTAACCAATAGACATAATATCTACGAACACACTATCTGCTTCAATTTCCAAATAAAATATGAGATAATTTAATATTATCTACTAAACTACTAGTAATACTTATTTATTTATAAGTACAATAATGAATATTCAAATAAATATATAATAGTGAAATTAGTTTAATTTAGAGTCCATGGCCTAGAGAAAAAATAGGATGTGGTAGGAGCGAACAAAAGAGGTGCTTTTGATAAGGTTACGGCAAGCTAGCGTTGTCCAATCAAAATAAAGGTATAAAAATATGGCCCCGCCCAAAAACGGAACGAGGTATCATCTTGTAATTAAATATGTTATTCTCAACTCTAGACCCCGGCCTTAACAACTGATTGATAGAAATAAACTATTTAACATTACACATAGACTAGACAAGTAAATAATGAATCCATTTACATAAATAAATATTGAGATGTATACATTAATCAGCACCAAAATGATCATAATATTAATCATATTTTTTCTAAGGTTGAAAAAGTCACTTACTATAAGATTCATTTATTTTTACCTAATTATTTACAAAACAAGATAGAACATCGAATGGGAAACACGTCGAGAAGAAGGTGAACAAATTGAATTTACAAGAAAGTTTCTAGAGTACGAAAGTACGAAATATATTAAATTAATTATATTTAATTCTTAATTTTAACGACTACCTAACATCTCGACTGACGTCTACTAATATACTAACTAATTCTACCGTTTGTAGAAGAAAATTCAGGTTCAACAAATTTCGTGATCCAAAGTTACGTACGGAAAAGAATTTCCAGAGTTGCCAGTATCAATTTAGTACAACCTAACATACAATCTTTCGCTTTAATTGCCCCCCGGGTCGCCCTGCCCTACGGAGCCCCAATAAAAAATGATACTGACACGTATCTTTTCACTTATTCTACAACCATCTTATTATTACACCCGGAGTAAAGTTACACCAAATACAAGGTCAAACTGACGTAACATGCGCCCGAGTTCACCAATATGTAATCAACCATTTAATTAAATACCCTGGTTAGTTGTAGTTTCTTTAGAGATAAGCATCACTTTTGTATGTTTTTTTTTTGTTTTTTCTTTCTTGCCTGTTTATATGTGTGTGCATAAATGGTTAAATAAATAAATAGTAATAAATACATTTTGGTAAACACGGGCCTTTCTGGTGTTTATCTGAACTCCGAGGTCCATACAAAAAGAACTGCCAAAGAAGTTTACATAATCACACAGCCAGTAGACACGTCATCCCGCGCGGGCGCAGGTGGGCGGGGCGGAGACACTGTTACGGAGGGCGTAGGTTCCACCCCGCCTGACTCCTTCCTCCCCGCTTGCTTCGACACCTCAGCCTTTTGCGGCGGAGGGAGTTTTGCTTCTTGAGTTTGTGGTTTGACCTTCGTCTCCTGCCCTAGGGAACTGGTGCTAGTAGTTCTGACTCGGGATTTGGACATCGATAGGCGACGCTCTCGGTTGTTGATGATCGAGGTTAGGAAGGGAATCTGGTTGCTGATCGCCATCATAAATGGTTTATAGCCGAGGCTAGAACATAAAAATGTGTTGTCAAAGTATCTCTAGGCAAACGGTAATATGATATTAGTTATCATAATAAGTGGTTAAAATTTCACAACTAGGAAGATGTATTTAAATATGTATTTTTTAATGGGATCCTTTCTTGCATTGCTATGATTTTAGTTGAAACGAATTTAAGTGGCAGCGGAATCTACAGAAGTAAAAGTTGGCATCTATTGTAGCTATTCCAAAAATTAAATAACAAACATTTCGTATAAATTATAGTGTTCAGTTAAGTCACAAAAGATAAGATTGCAATAAAGACATACCACTCTGCATCAGTCCACGCGCATATATCCTGCAGCGTCCTGCGCAGTCGCCGCACCGCGTCCAGACTGACGTCATTGCCGCGCGCCGCGTTCGTAGTCCGTAGCACAGCGAGCGCGTCGCGTAACACTACCGCTACGATTACTGCCCATTCTACGCAGCTTGCTTCCGTCATCAGTTGCAGGTAGTATCTGTAAATTGTTATAAGAAGCTTTGTATGGTCTGTTCCAAAAGTATCTGATTAGAAAAAAATCGAATCTTCTAATCTAACGTTTTCATTCTGAATTTAAGGTGCGACGTGTGCGAGCCGCCCCACTGACTATATACTGACCTGAGCTGCACGTGCGAGGTGTGAGAGCCACGCTCGGCCTGGTGGTGGTGCAGGCGCTCCATGAGCGCGGCGTAGCGCCGCTCCTCGCCCGCGCCCAGCGCCTCGCCGCCCCACGCCACGCCGCCGCCCTCCGCCACGCTGCCCTCGCCCGCAGAACTGGCGGGAATTCATTTTTGAATAAGGAAATGTGTTAAACGTGTAGCGGGATCTACACCGCCACATGCAAACTACGCATCACACTGACGTCACGCAAAATCCTGCATCGCGCAAGCAGAGTTTACGGCGCAACTATATAGCATATATACAACGTCCCAACATTAACAATTCGGCAGTCGCCCACCAGACACAACACCCGTCTGGTCGGAGGATCCTGCCTCTTCTATGGCGGTCGAGTGAACTTTACGCCATATTCCTCATAGCTCTATTAACGTAAAGCTCGTCTCGAAAGTGGTATATTTACTTTTTGTTAACTGTTTATTATATTACATAAAGAACAAACGTTGAAGAAGTCTCCACTTTTTGTCTCCGTTCTTTGAACTTTAGGTACCTATTCCGGCTCTACCTATTCCGATCACTGGTTATTACAGTGGACTATTTAAAAATAACTGGAGTCAACTTGCGAAGTAATCGAATATGGTCTAATAGACCATAATTATTCGGTTACCTCGCAAGTCAATCCCTATCACGCACTAATTCGGCTTAGCTCTGTCTATCAGAGAGAGCTAAGGCCACTGGGCCACGTATTAGGTTGCTTACTAAATGATTTTTGTTTCTTATTTCTTTCTTACCTTACAGGTCCAGGTGACACAGGGACTGCACCAGTCATCAAAGGTAGCGCGGCACGTAATGGAAGGCTCATGTAACCACTGTCACCGCATAAACTGTCTGACTCAGCTGATGGTGTGTATGAACCTAAAATTATTATTTTTAGTATGATTTTTTAATGCGAAAGACATTAAAGGACTAGAAATTATCGCGATAATGTTGGCGTAACGGTGTAGGTGTAACGGCATGTTTTAGAATATTAAGTTCAGATTTCCTTTTATTTAAGGTGGAAACTCCTGGGTAGCCTGCAAAATTTAAATTTTACAGGTCAATGTAAGGTTGTGACTGAATTTTGCACGAAATAGACGTTCAATGGAATTAAATGAACTTGGAGGGTTGTATTGCACTGACCTGCAAATTGCAAAAAAACGTAAGAAAATTTAAATTTCACCTTAAGTTTAATTTATTGGCTTAAAAGTATAAGGTTAATTGCTTGACTACGGCTGACGTCCTTTTGAACGCCAATTTGTAGTTTGTTTATTGAAGTGAAACTTCTTATGCGACTTCCAACAAGGTTGCGTTAAACGTTTAACGCTAAAGGTTGGGTTAAACGTTTAACGCAACCGAGGGAGAGAGAAAGAAAGATACACAAAAGTAGAAAGTAGGAGAGAGAAAGAGAGTGAGTCGGTTTCACTTCTTCCGCGCAGAGGGACTCCACGCACTTTTTTTTTTGGTTGTATGTTGTGGAATCGGATAAAAGTTACCGTTTCAGTGTTGGATGGATTGCCACTAGACCACTGATGAAAGAGGCTTGTAGTCTTACGGACCGATTTCGGATCATAGGACATTCGGTGGGTCATCAACGATTTATCAAGACTTACTGGTCACAGTACTGCCCTTCCTCTGCAGATACTGCTCCGCATCGTTCACTACAGGGTACGGCCACGCGAAGTCTTCGTGCAGTCTCTTCACACACAGCACTGCGCTATCTACCCTAGCTGCTCTCTCCCGCTCTCCAGCTAGCCACGCGACCAAGTGCACGTCTAAAGCAGCCGCCATTTTGCCTAGTGCGTATAAACGGGCCGTGGAGAGGAGGAGACGCGCGTGGCGTTGGATCATCATGTCTATGAAGAATTCTTCGGCTGTACCGTTGTAGGCATCCCTGGCAGGACGAATAAATTTGGTTATTCAATGTTTTGAAATTGTCTGTTAGACAGAGACGGCACTAATAAGCATCATGGCTTAGTAGGTTCACATCACCGCGATATATTACCCGTTGCACGTTACAAGGACAGTAAATACCCCTTTGCCTTAAACATAAACATTTGTTTCACAGAACCGCCACCTCACTACGTACCCCGTACTATTTTGGTCCTTCGAGCCGGATCGTGCCTCACGTAATTTCGGTAATTCGGAGCTTCGCCGGGCGAGATCAAAACTATCGTAACAAAAAACAATGAGTGTTTATCGTGACTTGTAGTACATGCTGAGTAGCAACAGAATACAATAATAAATATCCATCCATTTTAACTTCTTATACGCCTTTTGAAAGTAAATCAATTATTTATAGTAAACATAACTCATTTTTAAAGCATCCAAAGACGCTGGTGTGATGAAATAATGGTCAACTCATTTATAAGTTATCAATTAATATCTATGTATTTATAAGATATAAATTGTCAGAGAAGTCGGATATGAAACGCCGATCTTATCTAATTTATTATTGAAAGGGGAAATTAAAAAACAAAATAGAAGTAAATACCATTCATAATTTGGCATGCTATGAGAAAAGATTGTTTGTTTACAGTTTATGCTGCTGGCGCCACTGGTGATGAAACTTAGTAGTTTTGTCTACAATGTACGTACCTGTCAGCCCTGGCAGGAACAGACTTCTTCCTCTTGACGGCAGCGGTGGCTCTGGCCGGCGGAGCGTGCGGCGCAGGCGCAGGCGGCGCGGGCGCGTGCGCGGGCGGCGACGGCTCGCGGGGCGACACCGTCGTGCTGAAGCTGCGCCCGCGCCCGCCTGCCAGCTGGGGGACGGGGAAGGATGTAAGCTAACAACTTATAGGGGTATATTCATAAAATATGATTAAAGTTAAATGATGTTTAAACGTCAAAAATGTATGTTTAAACAGACGCTAATCATTACTTAACTTTAAGCAACGTTTATAAATAAGGGGGTTATTGTTCAGAAGAACTAACTATTATTACATGATGTTTAGTTACTTTGAAAATCATTTTATCTTATAAAAGCCACAAAAAAAAAACGTTTCTTTTAACTTTAGCAGAATAATGCAAGTTAAAAGCAATCCCAATCAATCTATATACTAAAATAAAATCATGCAATATTTTTTACCCGGCTGGTTACCTGCATGCTGCCCAATATAACAGACAAGTCTTCGGCATTGGGGCTGACTGTCTGCGACTGAACCACTTGTCCGTACTTCGCTTGAACGTTCACCGAATTCCTCGGCGAGTCGACGTCATTCGGATCTATAGAGAAAACAATAAAAAGTATAGTCACCTCGTAATTGCTTTAACACTGTAAGGTTGAATATTATTTGCACGTCATAAAACGATAAGGTCTATTTTTGCAATAATCAATGTTATAGCTAGATATTTTCAACCTTACTGAAGTTTTAATTGACTGGGAGTTTACAATATCGACTATACCATAAGGACACTAACTGTTAAAGTATGCCTTATAGTTTCGCACTTTTTTTCCTCAATTATTTAATGGGTGCGCTTGCAGAAAATCGTAGGGCGACTCGATGGTCCAAATACAATTGAATGCTGTATTTTAAGTTTCATGGAATAGATTACGCTTCCTTCTGAACACATATAATTAACAGTGTTTATCGATTATTACACACATTTTTGACAGCAATAAAGTTTCAGATAGGACTAAAAATAAGATTTACCTATAGCTCTCAAGAATCTGACAAGATCCCTGGCGAGATCCCATCTCTCCTGCTGCAACGCAGTATCCAGTAGCTGTGTCGCTAGCTGTCTGCTAACCGTCGAACTTTCCAAGTTCTAACAACAAACATTTATGTTTAACATTGAACAATATTCAGGCAAATGCTATTTATGTTTCAACGAATATTCAGTTTTTTTTAGAAAAGATACTGGTTAGTCGAATCTACTCATTGTTTGAGCCGGATACTCACTTATGGCTGTAACGTAACATGTAAACGTTACAGTAACTGATACAGTTACAGCTTGGTAGTGACTATCCGGCTTTAATGACGGAATATTAGATTCATTGAATATATATAAAGATATAAGGCACTACATCGTGTGCTCAGGCTGTAAAGAAAATATCTAAAGCTCTTGCCACATAGCGAAGGCATGGCGAACCAAAAGCGAGGCGGACAATTGTGGTAAATCGTCTTGTATGCATCACGTCAAACAGAAAAGCGAATGCGGAGCGTAGCACATTCAAAATTCGCTCTTGCCACGCCACGCGCCTTCGGTCCGCTGTTCTATGTGGCAAAAGCAAAAGCTACTTAAGGCTTAAAGAGGTTTTAAACCCAAATTGTAAGTATATAAGAAGTATCACTACTCTCAACTAAGTAAATTTGGTCAGTCTACGTTAAAGTAGAAATTCGCGTAAAGAAGCGGACTGTATTGTTTTAATGTACCTTAAACAGCTGCAAGAAGAAAACATAATTAATTCAGAATCGTTAAGTTTTATAATTAATGTAGTTTTTGTCTGAAAACATTGCACATATACCTGGAGTATGATAAGGTATGACGCGGCTGTGTCAAGCATCTTGCGTTGTAGACATTCTTGGAACAATTCCTTTGGTTTCCCCGCTGCTGAGAATAAATACGCCCACAGCGCTATCTCTGTCTTTCTTGCGCACTGGACTACAGTCTGAAAGAGATATTATATTTGTACGATTGACACCAAAGTTGTAAAGCTAGATGTATATTATAATTTAACTAGCGCCCCGCTCTTGCTTCTTATAAGTTTAATAGTATTTTTATACACATAATCCTTCCGGAATACATTTTCTAAATGATGGTGAAAACGACAATATCGCAAAACCGGACTCCCATAAACTTAGTAATAGGAATTCATTCTATTACAAAATGTAATGCTTTTCTTTGGATAGCAACTTGCATCACTGCCATGCAGGATTTACATGCTAACCGTCCCATTTGACTAGCTGCATGTATAATGGGCTGTTTGTTCACTTAACTGTTTAACGCGCAATCTTTTATAAATCCATTTGCATACGTTTAGTAGGTGTGAATGTGTGAGATATGTAAAACATTTGTTCTACTTAGGTTCTAGAAAGTGGTTATCAGAAAAGATTGCAGGTAAACCAATAAATTATAAATACGAAATATGATTATAGCCAACAATTTTGTTGTTCGTTTGAAAAATAACTGCCGGGACACAGACCTCCTCGAGAATGAGCTGTAATCCACTACGCAGGCCCAGTGCGGGTTGGTAGATGTCACTTGTTTTCGAATGTATGGTTCTGGTACATGCCGGTTTCCTCACGATGTTTAACTTCACCGTTTTGAGAGTATTGGTGATGAAATAATTCAGACAAAGTAAAGCGGCAGTCTGGGTTAAAACCTCAGACCTACAAACTCGTAAGTCGCGGCTGTTACCACCGGCCAACAAACCTTACAATTAACAAATAAAAATTACTTAAGTTAAATTAATTTAATAGTTCATCATCATTTCAGCCGAAAGACGTCCACTGCTGGACATAGGCCATCCCCAAAAGGGGGTTTTGCCATAATCGCCACGCTTGGCAGGCGGGTTGGCGATCGCAGTATGGCGGTAAAATGCATAGAGAACGCTGCTGCCCATAGGCCATCCCCAAAAGGGGGTTTTGCCATAATCGCCACGCTTGGCAGGCGGATTGGCAATCGCAGTATGGTGGTAAAATGCATAGAGAACGCTGCTGCCCATTCTCTAGTAAGTCCCTTAGTCGCCTTCTACGATACCCACGGGAAGAGATGGGATGGTGCTATTCTTTTACGTCCGGCACCACACGGAATTGAATAGGTACCTACACAAAATAAATACTTCTAAAAGCCAATTCAAGTCTCTTAACTCACGCCCTATGACAACAATTTCCATCAAAAATAAAAAAACACCTTTATTTTTTAATTACTTATATTAAAATTCCACTCACCTGCAAGTACACAGGAAACTCATGCACGAACTCAATAATAGACGGCAGTTGAGCATCAGGTATGGGCTCCTTACTCGTAGCCTCTTCTTCCAACACCTCATGTAGGAGCAGTTCTAGGGAGTGTGGGAAGTATGCCAGTTGTGAACAAGAGCGCGCTATCTCCCACGCGTGGTAGCCCAAGTTACGACGAAGCAGCTGACGGAGGATTTGGTGGAGGTAGACTTGGCTCTGAAGAAAAGTAATGAAGGAAGATATATTAACGGCAATATGTCAGTTTCTTTTATCCATCTCGATCTAACGCATCGAGCGCGTTCGGTGCTCCGATTGGCTCTGTATTTATGAAGGACCAATCGGAGCGCCGAACGTGGTCGATGCGTTAGATCGAGATAATTAAAACAAACTGACACTAGGGCCACTGAATTATGCAGGTTGTTCCAATGATAAACTACAAGTCCTTAATATAAATCAACTGAAATTTAAAATTAAAAAAATATATATATGAAAATCAGCACTTTTCGAACGTCAAAATTACATAAGACAGTCCCCCAAAAAGCCCGCCCTTCACCTCTTCCTAGTGATTTAGCTAGAAAGAAGTAATTTTAAAGGATAGTCGTTTCGTGTCAATAGTATATTTAATGGTAATCCGCCAATATCTCCTAACGAGGACCTAAGCCTAGTGATAATAGATTACGGCAGGCCATTGGTGCGGCATTGAAGCTACTAATTCAAAACCTCCTAATATCCTCTTTAGTCTCTTTCGCATAGGGCTGAAATTGGCATGAAGTAATAAATCACAGAAGTTCTTCTCCATAGAGATCTACGTTTTGGAATGGGCCACTAGCTTCAACTTTCCAACTGATCGACTTCTTGACCATTCAAGTGTAAATGGTTTAATTGAAATAAATGCTTTGAGTTTGAGTTTGAAGGAAATTATAGTAATATCGTAAGCTCCATTTGCACCATATTTAATAATTTTTCATCACTTGTTACTATAAGGTTTCAGCAAGTGCCCTGACCTGCACTTATCAATAAGGATATCTGGTGGATGCATCAATTTCAAATTAGTCAGGTTAATAACTAGGATATCATTAGTTATTAAGGCGTAAAATTGCCAGTTACTTGGAAAAGTCTTATTTATAAATGTATATTGGTTTAAGTGCTATAATTGAATTTGTAATAGAGGAAGCAGGATGGAACTGAAATATATAAGTTTTTAATAAGTTCCTTCGGCTGCATAATGGTAGTGGTACTAGGGATGAAACCTGGGCTTTAAATACTTTTTGAGAACCGGTACCATTGGGCTTGGTGTGACACCAGTACCAGAGTAGCACTAGTACTATCGGCACCGGTTCCTGACGTAGTACCTGCACTATTGCTTGTGCATATTTCTAATCGGTACTGTACCAAACAAATAATTCCGTTACTTAGAGTGAAGAGAGTGATGAAACAGATATAGTCAGTAAAATGGAGTTAATGGCATTAGAAAAGCGCCGGGCCTGGAACCGGTCTCCAGGTACGGAAATGGCAAGAACCGCTAAGTATCGATACAAAACCTGTACTTTAGGTACCGGTTCCAAGCCCTGGATGAAACTTATGCGAATGTCTGTGGTACCAATTTTTTTATCAGACTTAAAATGTACGCCAAAACGAAAGTAAAATTGTTTTTTTTTTCTTTTATAATCGGTAATAATAGTGCACATAAACTTACTGTTCTATTGACGACACAAAACGGCAGCGAAAATACTGAGTTTGAATCTGAAGCGTATAAAGTTGTGTCGTTCTCAGCACCCAGTAGGATAGCATCATCGAATAAAATTGCTGTCAACATAAATGTTATTTATGAATAGAAGAAAATATATTTTGTTTATAATTTTTTTTAGCCTATTTTGCGTCCCACTGCTGGACAAAAGCCACCTGTTTTTCCTTCCAAACCTCCCTGTCTTGTACGATATCTGGCCATATAATCATAAAAAAACACACCTAAAAATCTAAGCAGTGAAATGAAGTTTGACTTTCTTGCTGCTTAATTTTCCACACACAGTTTTCAGTAAAGTTATGTAGATATCATAGACCAAATAAGTTATTCATACTGTTGTCGATATGTAGGAGCATAGATACTTACTCAGTGGATAAATATTAAGATGGAACGGCAGCATGATCCTTTTAGCCATAAACGTATGTCTCCCTGAATCAGGATGTCTAGTCGCATCTCTTGGTAGCAGAGGCAGCCACACTCTTGCACCTAAGGCCCCACACCAGAGCCATAAGGCCCGGGAGAGTTGTGTTTGTGAGCCGGATACACTACCACAGGACCAGACGCTTTCGACGCAGGATGCGAGGACTGTGGCTGGAAGGCAGCTGTATGCCTGAGAACAATGGGATGAACATATGTTATGTTATTAACATCCATCCATAGTTAAATAAATAAATACGAAAACAACTCTGCCCGTCTGTCTGTTACCATTTTACTCCTTACCGGATTCGGATTAAATTTGGCACACGGGTAGAACATAATTTGGGTTAGGAGTAGGATACTTTTTATTCACGTGGGATAATTTCCAACCTACACGCGGGAGAAACCGCGGCCTAAGGCTAGTTCTATACAGGTTGAAATTGAAAACATGCGACAAACCGAAATGGGAGATTGTGCTCATCATTATGAACAACTTTTACTAAGGGACCAAAGATGCAATCGCGAAAAAAAAACACCTGTTCCCTACATTTATGTTCGCATGACTCGTCAAAATGTAGGGAACAGCTGTTTTTTTTTTGCGATTGCATCTTTGGTCCCTTAGTAAAAGTTGTTCATAATGATGAGTACAATCTCCCATTACGGTTTGTCGCATGTTTTCAATTTCAACCTGTATATGCAGGACCGAGACTTCACGTGATGCTTAGGTGAGATTTATGTGTAGCAGTGGATGTGTATTCGGCTAATGTGATGTAGATGATGATGGTTTAAATTAAAGGTTATTACCGGCTGCTTAGGAGCCAATCAAACTATAGATAGATGATGACAGTTTTCCTATCAGAGAAAAAATTATAGAACTTGTGCTCAATCTGAAGAAATTGATTGGCAAAGAGCTGCTGCATTCTGATGTTTTCGTGGCCCAACGCTACTGTGCAGCAAAATACATTTAAATTATAAAATATTGTTGGACAGCTATCATGTTATCTTGTAATTAATATACAAATGTAGGGCAACCAAACGGATCCGATCTAGATTATTACGAGTCAAATAAAACACAAGAATTGACTAGTAATAACTGTCTTATTATATTACTGGCCTATAGTAAATAGATTGATTTTATGCCATTTAATTGCATGTTTCGAGCACATAATTTACACCTTAAGCAAACAACCAGTTATGTATTTCAATGAACTCAAAATGTTGAAGTCATAACGGAATGTTTTGTTCGTGTCTGTTGAAGTCGGTGGTTTTACTGAACGATTTCGGAGCCTACATATTATGCAAGCATACTGTTCCTACCTTGAAATAAATAATTACTATCAAGTTCACGATCATATAAAACAGGTGCAAAAAGATTGATGCGTAATGTTATATACAAGTAATATCTGATAATGATCACACTGACCGACATCCGTCAGTGGAGCGTGCAATCAACCGGCCGTTTACGACGCCCAGAGCCGCACGCACAGACGCAACTGGAGCAAAACGTCGTATCATTAACGCGTTTAAATCTATTGCAGCAATACAACACGATGCGTAGAAACCTTAGATTTACAAATATTAAGTTATCACGGATAGCAATCATATAAATCATAGACGCAATTGATCAGTTTCCGATCTAAAGCTAACTGAAAATTTTCGTGCGCACCCGCGTCCTGCATACCGAGGCATCGAGTCCTCTTTACATATTAACTCGCGTTTTCACTTCCCGAAGGCTGTTCTATGAAAATGAGGAAGCCTGATGCAACTCTGGGTGATTGTTGTTACAGCTAGAGCGGGTGCGCGCCAAACATTCCACATCCGCAACATAGGACATGAAGGTCTAAACCAATCGCCTATAAATGCCTTCAAAGTGCTGATTGCTAAGCAGTGCGTTTTTGACATCACGTCAGTGCGTCTCCGGCATAATGAATATTTACGTAGCGGTTCGTGCAAACAGTTTTTGCTTTGAATTATCATGGTTTAAGGATATGTTTGTGAAGTGTTGTTTGAATTTTGCAGATATCGTGCCTCCTCGCCTTGACGGCGTCCGTAGCGGCTGACGGACTAGGAGGTGGACTTGTATATGCGCCAGGCCATGCTTCAGTAGATTATTATGTGAGTTTTATCGACCTCCTGCGTTATTAAAATAAATTATGCCTTCTTTTAATAATCGGGTTTTTGGTTCTTGTAGGCATATCCCAGATACGCCTTTGAGTACGCAGTAAAAGATCCTCACACGGGAGACAACAAGGCACAATGGGAGAAAAGAGACGGAGACACAGTAAAAGGTGCCGAACATAGTATTTTAACCAAAAAAGCTTTTGATATAAACTTTTTAACAAAACAACTATTTAATTTGTTTTTTGTTTACAGGGGCTTACTCATTAGTGGAACCAGACGGCAGTATACGAATCGTAGAATATTGGGCAGATGACAAATCAGGGTTCAACGCTGTAGTGAAGCGCATAGGACCTAACCTGCACCCAGTGTCAATACCAACATCCATTTACAAGGCACCCATTCCAGTGTTGGGCCATGCTTCGGCCATTGCCCCGATTTCAGTAGGACCAATAGCTAAGTTAGGAGGATTAGCAGGCGCTCCCTTAATATCAGGACCGATCGTCGGTGGAGCAATATCTACCGCGAACCTTGTGAAGCCTATATCAATAGCGCCAATCGCACCAATCGTTAAGACTCCAATCGTACCTATCGCGCCAATTGCATCATACGGGCCAATAGGACCTATAGGACCGATATCTAAACCGTATGCACCTATAGCACCATTATTACCATCATACTCGGAACTCCCAGGTCCTATATACAAGGCTGGACCAGTATATGCAGCACCTCCACCTGTCTATAAATCTGGGCCAATATACTCTGCTCCTCTGCCAGGTCCAATAATCAAAGCTGGACCAATATTGGCCGGAGGGTACGGAGGTTACGGGGGTGGACTTGCAGGAATTGGTGGATACGGAGGACTTAAAGGCGATGGTCTGATCGGAATTGGAGGTTATGGAGGACTGAAGGGTGATGGCCTTTTAGCAGGATACGGTGGATACGCAGGAATCGGAGGTTACGGAGGAATCAAAGGCGATGGCCTGGTAGGAATTGGATACGGAGGAATTAAGGGCGACGGTCTGGCCGGATATGGCGGATATGCAGGACTAAAGGGTGATGGTCTCCTCGCAGGGTATGGTGGATACGGAGGTTTGAAAGGCGATGGTCTTGGATATGGTGGACTCGGTTTGGGTGCAGGTTACATCAAAGCCCCTATTGGCGGCGGAACATTAGCTGACCTTGGCCAGGGCATACTAAACCCGTGGGGCGCGGGCGGATCTTACGGCAAACACTGATTTACTTACTACAAATCTGCTATTTCAGAAAAAAATAACTAATTCTTCATGCCGCTGTCCATAAGTTACTTCTACTTTCCCTAACTGTGAGTCCCCTTAAAGACAGCTTTAAGTTTCGACAAGCCAAGAAACTATTATTGTACATAAGGTATTTAATATTTATGTTGCTAATTATAAGTCAGACTAGCACTAATAAAGCATATACCACCATGTGGTAGAATTCAGTTGTTTTATTACCCTGCAATTTTATAATTGAGTTACAATTACTTTATTACCACTTTGGGGGAGGCCTACGTACAAGAGTGGACGACTTTCGACTGAACCGATGATGATGATGATGATTTCATTAAAAGTAGAGAATATTAGCCACCATAGTTACAAAATCATACAGCAAAACAAAATTCAGACATGTTAAAGAAAAGAGAGAAAGGAAATATGTTTGAGTTAAAACATGACGCAAAGAATAAAAACAAACACCAGAAGAAGAAAATGGGGGAAAATATGCGATACGTGATGTTGATTTAACACCACACTCCAAAAATGAATCTCAAGGAATGAATCTCTAAAAACAACATCAAAAAACGTGTAATTATTAATCTAACTATAATCCGGCCAATTGGTAGTTTCCGCAAATTATATAGTAAACAAGGCTTTTCAAATATAATTAGACTGATAATGTTTTAACGCTTGATTGAACTTCTGATCTTTATTTCCCTTTGAATATTTAATTAAAGGGAAAACCCAATTTCGATGTGTAATATTGAGACTGAGATTTGAGACACTTGCTCGATGTAATAAATTGGTAACGAAGTCAAAACTGACAATGAATATTTTGGAAAAAGTACTTGCTACGGGGTGTGGCAAAGTGTCTGATGAACAAAATATAGTTTTTATAAATTCTGTCCACTGTCTGGATGTATGGTCCGGTTTGGCGCAAAGACGGTGGAACGGATTTGGATTAAATTTGCCACAAAGATAGTTTACAGCATCTAACCTGGATTTACACATAGGGTACTTTTAATCCAGGTATTATGTTCCCGTAGAATATTGACCGACAACCACGCGGGAGAAGCTGCCGGCAAAAGCTAGTACTTAAATAAAAGCGTGATCAATGATATACAGGAACATCGATGCGTAACTTGGTACCATGGATTCTACCATCTCTATTTTTTGAGTTCCATAAAATACATAGGCAAAAAAATAAATCTAGGTACTACATGTTTCTGAACCAATGCGTTGAAAATGTTCGTTGGCTATTATTTCATTTTTTTTGATAACCGACGAGACAATCTTTACGCTAATGGGTCTAGAATCTTGAGCTGAATTCATAGTTACAGTTTGTGCGTCAGTGCAATCCTGTATAAATATCATCATCTGCCTAGCCTTTTCCCAACCATGTTGGGGTCGGTTTCCATTGTAACCGGTTCCAGCTGAGCACCAGTATTTTACATGGAGTGACTATTTGACCTCAACATCCCAGTTACTGGGTAATACGATACCCCTTGGTAAGACTGGTTGAGTTTCGGGCTTCTGACGTCCCGTAATGGCTGTCAAAAATCTACGAATGACAGCCAGGGCCAACAGCTTAACGTGCTTTCCGAGACATGGAGGGGTCTTGGTATGTAAAGATAGTCACCCATCCATGGACCAACCGCGGCATCCTGTATACATGTTTTTTTTAATAATTAAATAGGGTACCTATTCCACTAATTTTTGAAAAGTGTCCTAATTAGATGCTAAAGTGCTAATAAATCACTAAAAAAACATCATTTTTATTTAATCGATTAGTGTAGCGTTTCCCAAACTATGGTTGGCAACCCACTGGTGGATCGCGAGCGAATATTGGGTGGGCCTTGAAAACTTGGGAGATACGTCCAAGTAAAGAACTCATTGATTTATCAGAAGATACGTCACTGAAAAATGTATTCGATGGCAAGCCGCGAAATACTGGGTCTCAGTTGCTGACAACTATCCTTGCTTATTGCCTGAAATTGAAGTTGAAGCTAAAGCTATAAGTAGTGACAACAAAAAATAGGAAACAAATATATCCTTCTCTTTGAAATAGCACTCTTTGTAATTAGTTATTTGCGATTCTTACTGAATGTTTTTTTCTTATTTGAACAGTCCTTCATTCAGACCTAGTTATGCTCCTTCTTTTCTCCATGACAGCCAAGAGGTGAGTCTCGAATTTGGAAGTTTTGTTAGATGGGTCGCGATCCAGTCTACTTTGGGAACCACTAGATTAGTGCAATAAAAATGCATTTAATGCAATTTGACGAAAACGCTGGACGCCATATTGCTCTGTGGGTATGACGTCAGTTTGCTAAGTAAACAAATGTGCTGATATTTTGTATGATAATTGTTTATAATAAAAAAAATGAGTTATTATTCTACTTATCGTTGGTTTGCTATTCTTGAATGTAAGATAGTATTTCAATAAAAATTACTTTGGTTATGAAAATAATAAAAGTACAAAGTTGTTCAATTGACACGCCGTATGACGTAATAACATGGCAGCTACTATTTCTTGGTGTTCAATAACAGATTAAAAAACTGAAATCTTTGAATTGAATTTTAAAATTTTATTATGTTATTTCATGAACTAAAACTAACATTTTCCGACTGCATTTTGCCTAAGCTATCTCAATAATATATTTTTAGATTTTTTCTCATGTAGAGTAAAATACCCTATTGACTATTATTTCGGACAGAGCCGTATTACACCAATTCTGATAGTATTATGACAGATTGGAGACATGCAAGACTGACAGTGATGGTCGTAATCACATGATTGACTATATAATTTATGTATAGGAATGTAAACACGATTGTTTTGTTGCCAAGTTTATAGAGGAAATCTAGCGAGGGTTCTGTCCACTGTCTGCCTTAAAGAGGTTAGTAGAGGGGAGTGAGGTAGCTAAGAAGGGTATTCATACTGATATAATGGTTCATCAATTCTACTATTTGAACAAAGGGAGACAAAATTATTGTTTTACAATAATATTTAAAAACTAGCTGACCCGACAGACGTTGTCCTGTCTTAAATAGGAATATAATATTACGCGCAACATTTTTTTTTTTTCATAAGAACCTTCTCCTGTCAATAACAAACACAACAAAAAAAGAATTAGCAAAATTGATCCAGCCGTTCACGTGTGATGCCGTAACCAAGGGAAACAGGGATTCATTTTTATATAATAGATTAAAATATTATTAACGATTGGCAGGAAAAAAAACATCTTTCACCCCATTTTTTTTCTATCCAGACATTAAAAGTTATGACCCCATATAGCTATGTAGCAAATCATTGGATACCTTGAAGCCTGTTGGATACTTTCAAAGGTAACGCTAAATTATATTCTAACTACAGAATTGCATTAACCACATTTTTTACATACATTGGGCCATATTTCATGTGAATAACGAACCAGTAACATGGAAACGGGTCACACAAGTTCTACCAGCGTTACACTTATAAAAGGACTGTGTTTATACTGACAATTGAACATTCGGCGTATCACTCGCTGACAATATGAATCGATTTTTAATGGTGGGTAATTATTTGTTGATATCATGTCTGAAAGTAATGCGGAATTAACATTGACGCCTTTAGGTCGATTACTTTTGTATCTTTCGGATTTTTATGTATGAGTAAATGTATTGTAGTATTGTTTGTGCATTTAGTTGGAATAAGGTTTTGAATTGAAATTATTTACAAAAGGTGACCTTGTCTAAAAGTAAATTAAATCTACATTCTTTGGCTATTCATTCTTGCAAAGAAGTAAAAAACATTTATAATAATGGTATGGTTTAACTAGTAATGTATATGATTTCAGATTGCGTGCACACTCGCCGTAGCTATTGCTACTGCTTTCGCTGGTGCCATTAGCGTAGTTCCAGTCGTTGACAAAATCGTAAGTATCCGTAATTCCAACACAGATCAATAGTGATGCAACATGTGCTGCTTAAATGTGTTTTTTGAAGTTCTTGTGTGTTTTGTTCTTCTTTAGGCGCTTTGAGCACTTTTTGGGTGAACAAGAATCATGGAACTCACGTCTTCGTCACCGAACGCTTGAGCACACGGATGAGTCGCGCGTTGATGTCTTTTGGAAAAGTCCCTTTCTTTCAATAGGAAATTCTAATTCGTTTATCCCTTTCTTTCCCTTTGTATTTTTATCGTAAAAATCTGTGCCCTTAATGTGTACCTTTAATGGCTGAAGTCGATCGCTCGTTTATCATTTTTACCGAGAGCAATCAGGACTCAAGGACCCAATGTGAAATCTTGTATTGACGTTTAAAAAAATACACACGTAATTGTTCAAGTTTTCACTTTATTTATTAGTTTTGACTTTAATATTCCAGGATTACCCACGCTACGCGTACAACTATGCTGTCAACGATCCAATAACAAAAGACAACAAAGCGCAATGGGAGACAAGAGACGGCGATGTCGTCAAGGGCTCCTACTCATTGGTCGAGCCTGACGGAACACTGCGCGTCGTGGACTACGCAGCCAATGACGTAACTGGGTTTAATGCAGTCGTCAAGAAGATAGGTCCGGGTATACACCCTCCAGTGTTACCAATAGAACCTAAAACTGTAGCTCCTTTAACTTCAATAGTTGGTCCTGTGAACTATGGTTTCGGAACTGCACCAATTGTTACCAACCTACCGAAGCTAACGAACTTCGGAAAGTGGAGTCTACCTTGGGATCCCTTCACGCATTCCTATGGAGGATGGGTCCCACTAGCAGGTCCCTTATTAGACAAACCATACGTCACAATATTCAGTAAGAAATATATTGATGGGAAGGTTCATAAGTGGTCGACAGGACCAATACCGTTGTATGGTAGAACTTTAATTTTGAAGACGAAACATTGAACTTGTATTATGAAAGATGTTGAATTTGTACATAGCCTTGGTATATTTATTATTTTACCATACTGATCAAGGAATGGTCTTATCTAAGGTGTAATTCATTGAATTGAACTAGTCATAATACTTTTCTTACAATGTGTTCTACGCGTTTGGGTTACTGAATTTACTTACCGATAATATTTTAGTCAGAAATAGGACTGAAATGAACTAGTCTATAAATGCTTTGTAAATACTATTATTGTACAGCGACGAATCTACTGTAAATATGTAAATAAAGGCATTTAAATCATGATCTGAAGTGATTGTTTCATAGAGCCAAAAAATACATTATTGGATATATTTTATTATGTAGTAGTTATCAGCTACAAGAAACCATGTTTCACTATCAACCAAACAGTGAGTGATCTGCAGACTATGAAAATGTATTACAGAACATTACAATTTATACATATTACTATCACTACAATTTTTTTTTACTGTCCATACCAATTTCGATAGTTAAATGGAACAGGAACAAAAAACAGCTTGCTTTACTTCCAAATCAAGTTAAAAAAAAACTAGATTAATCAGTCTTACATTACCTACATTTATTTTTTCCTTGACGCAGACCCATGCCACATTACAAAGTGTCTCAAATTTTAACAGGTTACCTTTAACTTTTACTGAGACAGAATTTTATGACAGACAGCAGATTTGAGGTTATAACCGAGATTCGCAACCTTGTCTTTTTTTGTGGGATTTTTAAGCCTTTCTTTTTACCAGACTCCCTTGCTGATGCTGATTAAAGGCTAATGCACATTTGGGCAGATCACGCAAAAATCCTTTTACAGGCGAACCGCACCGCGCTTGTTTTTTACTGATTTTCCTTGCGCTGCAACCCGATGTACACTTACTTTAAAACAACAGCAATAATACTGAGATGTTACAAGAAAAGTGTTAAGAGCGTTTATTCTGAAAGTTAGCAACGTCGCAAATAGCTGTCAAATATTTACCTGTTTTTATTAATTTGTTAATATTACTGTATGGAAGTATGAAATATCGCTAACTAGTGACCTAGAATATAAATAATGATTTGCAATTCTAACACTAAATTTGATGTTGTAATTGTTTTAGGTGTATAAAGGGCATTTGAAAAGTTTCCAAGTTCTTCTTTTACATCTAAAACTAAATGATATCAATGATTGCATTTCATAATAAATATTTTAGGTCACTAGTTAGCGATATTTCATATTTCCATACAGTAATATCGCCAAATTAATCAAAACAGTGAAACATTTGACAGCTATTTGCGACGTTGCTCAGTTTCAGAATAAACGCTCATCTAAATGGTTATGTGAAAAGAGGCAAGCCAAAGAAAATGTGAATGATGATACTAGAAAGGAAATAAACAGAGAAGACTGGTAGCTGAGAGACATGTATGGTAGAAAAAGACATGCTGTGCCGAACCCTTTATTGGAATAAGGGTAGCAGGAGTATGATGAAAATGGAAAACACTCTAATTTCATGTTGACAGTTTAGAGTGGAATAGTTTTTGTAGTCTTATAGAATAATAGACATAATGATATTTATGTTCCTACAAAAATCAAATCCCACACGCTAATCCATTAAAATTGTTCGCCTCACATATAAGCACACACTATACTGGGTTGCAAGGACATCGCAAATTGAAATCAGGAATTCAGCAAATGATTCTAGACCCCACTGGCGTGTCGTCAGTTATCAAAAAAAATATTGTCGTTTCATAGAAAAGTGCAATACCTACGCGGTCTAAATGTATGAAACTTTTTTTTTGTTTTTATTAACCGACGAAAAATTTTAACACCGTGACGTTCAGACTCATATATTGAATCCCTAGTAACAAGTTGCTCGTCGTTATCCTTGCCCTGTATATGTTTTATTTAAGCTCAGAAAACACGATAAGTAATTAAATAAAATCTTTGTCGCGTCGACACAAACACAAACTATATGAGAATAGCTTATGCAGTGGCAAAAACATAAGCCGCTGGACAAGATAGTAGCGGTGCTGACTGCCCGGGGTGCACTGGACTAGACGTAAGTTTAGGTATTGTTACACGTGGAGAGTATTTTAATGTAAATTTACTGTTAGATCTCACTCTGCGAATTGCTATGCTGCTATGCGAGTGTGCGACAGCTATCATATAAGTCATCATAAAAGCAGATTAAGTTCAAGTTGGCTTTTAGAAATCAGGTCTACAGTCAAGGATTGAAAATGTTATAGCACCTTAAGGTTAATGTTTACTTGCACGTCATTATGTTTTAATCTACGTATTGCAAAGATTTTGAATAAAAATGGAGTTCGAAAAGGTAACAAATGTGGAAAAGAATGTGTTTGAAAATTCCTTAACATTTTCACTCCTTGACCATAAATCTACGTGATCTAAGATACAAAAGAGCTAGAGATGCGCGGCGACCGTTAAGCTTCCATGTACAAATGTACGCAGAAAATGCTATCAAAACATATCCAGGTTTATAAATACAGTTAAGTCAAATAAAGTTTAAAGCCTATTTGGACATGTCCAATCACGAATTCTTATACAAGAGTTCTTACCAACGATTCCTACCTTAAAATCATTCGAAAAGAGTTCTCAATTTTCATGAACATTTGTGATAATGACTATAAATAAAAGTACTAATTAATACATGATCCAGGTGTCAGGCCGTCAACCGAACAATCGCTAACAATCAAGAAAACTATACGTCATTCTAACACATAACAACCCCAATTTACACATTAATTAATCATATTATACGTGCCTAACTACCAGTTATGTATGAACTATTTATGAATACTAAATCAGGCAAAAAGAACTGAAACAGACCGGTTAAGAACAAGATGTTTGACAGAAACTGGGGCGCTGCCGGGTCGAATAATTAGTGTAGTATAAATAGGCATGTCGCAAATGACAAAATACAGTGCACTTCGTTTGCTCACTGGAATACCTTGTCAGAAACATGAACATGTATATCACGGTAATAGCTTCCGGCATTTTGAAAACTGTTTCTTATTTTCAATTGATTTTTCTCTAAAGTTAAATTTGGTCCTTGCCTTTTGGTTGAAGCAAAAATATGAGTGTTGGCTTTTAATTTATTGGTTTATCTGGAGTCATCGAAAAGGACTATTTAAGTCAAAGGAATATTTTGCAAAGGCATATATTTTGATCGAAATATTTTTTAATGCTATAGCGAAAGGTAATGACTTAATCTTGGCCAAAGAAAAAAGAAGATGCGGACTTATTTTTGATGCCCTGTGATCATTTTCTCTCTGTTTTCATTATATGGGTACATGTACGATTAAAATGATTGTGTGTCTAATAAATAAATCTTAATCTTTACCTATTGTATTAAACAGGTCACCTGCCTGCTGGCTCTCGTTGCGGCAGCTTCGGCAATTCCACCCGCGACGCTGTCATACGTTCCCATTACCACCATTGATAAAATCGTAAGTAAAACCCTACATTATTAAAGCGTATTAATATTCATAATTTAAAAGGAACTTAATTGTGTAGATTCGAATACCAAACTAGACGAAATTTGTAAATCTAATCATACAAAACAATTTTTCCCAGCCGAACCCAAATTATGGATTTCACTACGCGGTAAACGACCCGTCGACGGGCGACAACAAAGCGCAGTGGGAGACCCGCAACGGTGACGTGGTGCGAGGAGCATACTCCTTGGTTGAACCTGACGGCAATGTCCGCCTGGTCGAGTACACTGCTGACTCACTGACTGGGTTCAACGCCATCGTCAAACGAACAGGACCGAGTGTTCATTCTGTGGCGTTACCGATAGCGGCACCTATAGTTGCCAAGCCGATCGTTGAGACTCTTGCGCCGATCACGCCCGTCATCACCAGGCCACATTTCGGACCGATAAATGTTGACCCTATTGGTCATGGACCTATTGGCCCTATTGGTCATGGACCTATTGGCCCTATTGGACACGGGCCGATCGGCCCTATTGGATACGGACCCATCGGCCCACTTGGCCTTATCGGCCATGGACCTATTGGCCCCATCGGTCCAATTGGACATGGCCCTATCCCAATTGCTCCTATCCCTGAAATCGCACCCGTAGCAGAAGTTCATCATCAGCCAATCATAACACCCGTGATCGACACGCCACCCATCATCGCGCCAGTGCCGACATTCGACCTCCCTCTGATCTACCCGCTGCCCCCGGCCGGCCCGTGGGTGCACCTGTCGGGCACTTCGTATGGAGGGAAGGGCAACATCGTCCGCCGCTGGGCCACCGGACCGATCTCACTAGATGGCAAAACGCTCACCATCAGAACCAAACACCATTAAACTAATTTAAGTTTCAAATGTAAATAATTCCTGTAACTAACTTCTCCGTGTATAGGTAACCTATTTAGTTACTCACGGCGCTAGTGTGTTCTTGCATTTCACGGCGTACATGCAAAAATACACATAGGTCATATTAGAAGTTAAGTTTGAGCGGTATAATCCAAAGCAACGAAGTGTACCTGAATAATAAATAAATATTTTACGAAAGAACTTGTTTTTTTTTTCAGCGTATTTGTGGGTAGTGCAGCGTAAAATGGGCTCATTTAGTAATGCGTGCCGAAAATTCAATGACACGCGCATTAACTGGTAATTGTATGTGTTTTCATTACATAACAGTGTAAATTAGTTAATTACTTGTGCCGACGCTTCATAAAAACTTTTATTCAAGTATTCGGTTCTGTACACTGATTAAGCGTTATGTAAGAATATATTCTCAGAAATTGACATTTTATAATAACTCGCTCACTCTAAGCCGCAACCAACTTTGCTAAAGAAGCATAGCCTTCGCAAAGGGTGTTGAGTTGACACCAGTGGTTCAGCTTATAGTTGGGGACTCTTTACCTACATTAAGTAGTTACCCAGTGTTCGAAATTCGAATATGTTTTTTTAACTAATTTAATGTATTTCTAATGCATGCCTTGTCCATAGAAACTTGAACTGTGCCAGATTTTATACTCCGCCCGCTTATTTTTCGTAAAAAGGTTTACAGAGTTTTAGCTTCACGTATTAATATACAGGAAAAGTTTTTATTCAGTGCGCAAACTGTAACCATGAATTCAGCATATCATTCTAGACCCCCCAGGGAAGATATTTATCGTCGGTTTTACAAAAAAAAATCTGCTGTTTTATAGAAAAGTGCAAGATCTACACGGTCAAAATGTATGGAACAGCTGTTTTTTTTTTTGTTTATCCCACAAAAAAAATTGCGCTGGGGTCTAGAATGATATGCTGAATTCATGGTTACAGTTTGCGCACTGAATAAAAACTTTTCCTGTATAGAAGATAGATATACAAAAGGCTACCTGTGGTCTTTTTTACAGTCTAATATCATCATCGTCACCCACAGCTGAGCAAAGGCTTCTTTTTTCTTGTGCCAATCCCTACGGCAGTACGCTGCTGTACCAGCCTCATTCAAGTTCTACCCGTGCTGGTAAGACAGTCAAATATACTAGTTCTCAAACGAACAACAAAACAAATAGGATACATACCAATGTATTTTCTTATTCACACCTGAACTGGATGGTCTGTATCACAGTGATCGTTTTGCAAGCCCTGCCGAGTTCTGCAAAACTATCACGGTTTTTTTTTTTTTTTTTTGGGTGGGAAATCATCAAATAACTTCTCCCGCTCTGGGTGGAGCGGGAGGGCGTGTCAGACTTTTACTGACTAAAACCCACCCGTGTTCCCTCAGTTGCCTGTGTGCCAGGGGCCGCGGTATCTCTTTCGAACAACCCGCACCCCTGGCAGGCATCGGTCCTTGCGAACCCCACCTATTGGTGCTGACATCTCTTTGAGGCGCGCGTGGAACACAACGCGCCGTCGACCCGGGCTTGGTCCTTACCGGACAGCGAGCTACCCATTACTCGCCGTCCGCAAGCCCGCGCCTACGGTGGCCGGGAATCAGCCTGGGATTCCCGACGCCCAGGGCTTCTCCCGCGGCGACTACGGCCGTGAGGGCGCATATACTGCCTCTCCCTCACGTGCGCCGCCTCCCTCTTTGCGAGCATTACTGCTTCGCAGAAGGAGGTGACGGCTAACCATTCACTCTCGCTCCGTACCATGGCCTGCACCAGGGCCGGACGCGAGAGATCGCCGCCGCCGATCGCCTCCACGAGGACACGGCGGTGCTCCGCCCAAGCCGGGCAGACCGCCACCGTATGCTCCACCGTGTCCTCAGGGCGATCTTCGCAATGGAAGCACCCGGGCGTTTCCTCCCGCCTTATACGAAACAGGAACCTCCCGAAACAACCGTGTCCGGTGAGGACCTGCGTCAGGCGGAAGGTGAGGACGCCATGCCGCCTCTCAAGCCACTCCTCAAAGAGGGGACTTACCGCCGCTATCGTGGCGTGCCCAGCACTGGGTTGCGAAAACTATCACGGTGATACAATATTATCCGTTTCTCATTAAACTATAAAGGGTATTTAAACTTACCGGATTATTATCTTCATCAACGTCATACTCTTCTCTTTGAACCATCATCAGTTTACCGCTGGCGTTGATCACCTGAAAATATGAACCACATTTTGAACATATAAAGTTAGCTAATCATATCCTACTATCCCGCTAATATTATTAATATGAAAGTTTGTATGTTTGTGAAAAACGGCCGAACGGATTTGGACGTAGTTTGGCATAAAGATAACCTGGATTAATACATAGGATTCTTTCTATCCCGGTGGTATGTTTCTGTGGGATAATTTCCGACCTAGACGAGGGTGAAGCTGGTGGCAAAATCTAGTAAAATGATAAATACGAAAAAAAATTAGTTGCATGGTAATGTTTGCACGGTATTTCCTTTGTATGTCAAAAACGATCCGAAAAATGGAAATTGGGTTTTTTACGCTGGGTTCTGACTACCTCCAGTCCCACAGGCTACTGAAGAAACACCTGACCAGGTTGCAAGGCCCCATGTCACCCATCTGGGTTATTTAAACCCAGACTTGTATTTGCTAAATCGGTTTGGATAGCCTGGCTTATTTCAAAATGTTATCTCCATTATGGAAGACCAGAGGTCATATTATGTTTTAAAAACATGATTTGTCCAGTGTGAGAGAGATATGAGAGCTATACAAGACAGATAGCACCATCTTCTATTTCGCAACGGAACCTTGAGCCGGAGTCTTAGAGCCGTCATGGTTATATGACCACGTTCGCACAGACGAAATAATATTGCGGCGGGCATTTTATAGCGGACTGGATGGAAACAATGCAGTGAATCTCAGCGCGTGGAAAAAAAACACCATTGGATTTTCAACCCTCGGCGCTAAGCAGAACGTTGAAGATGAAGATCGCAGTGCGTGAAAAAATCCCGCGGCGATATTTTTCATACGTGATACGTGAAGTAACAGATCATGGTAAGGCCCTAGGACGGAGTAAAAGACTTACGTTGTCTACTACGTAATAGGGTATTACACCCATTTTTGAAAAGTGTCTTAATTAGATTCTATAATGCTAATAAACCACGTAAAAAAACACAACATTCTTATTGAATCAATTAGTGCCATAAAAATTCATTAAAATTTTACATTTTCATATTTCGCGCATAATTTAACGAAAACGCTGGACGCAGTGGACACCATATTGTTATGTGGGTATGACGCCAGTTTGCTAGACAGCAAACTGGCAACAAAATATCAGCGCATTTGCTTAGACAAGCAAATGCGCTGATATTTTGTATGATAACTGTTTATAATAAAAAAAAATAGTTATTTTTCAACTTATCGTTGGTTTGCTGTTCCTGAATGTAAGATATTGTTTTAATAAAAATTACTTTAGATAAGAAAATAATAAAAGTACAAAAGTTGATTAGTTTAAAACAGCGGTATGACGTAATAATATGGCAGCTACTATTTCATGGTGTTCAAAAACAGATTTAAACAAACTGAAATCATTGAATTGAATTTTAATATTTATTTTGCTGTTTCATGAACTAAAACTAACATTTTCCGACTGCTTTTTGCCTAAGCTATCTCAATAATATATTTTTAGATTTTTCTCATATACAGTAAAATACCCTATTCCTTACCAGTGAATCAGGCTGACGTTGCACATGCACAAATACAGTGGATGAGCGGTGGCGCTGCGGCGGGTCCTGTAGCCGACATAGTGACGCAGATACCACACAAGCTGGGTGTGATAATGCTGATACATCTACTGCTTGTACGCAGCGCATTTCTATGTTTCCGGCTGAAAAGTAACATATATTTTAGCATGATCAACAGGACAAGCTAGAAGAGATTAATTATAGATTGTTCCCAATTAGTTGTGACAGCAGATCTTTGCCTCTGCATGGCATCGATTGATATTAAGCTGTTCACATAGTCACGACGACACATACGATTAACGATGATTAATTTTTTGTTCGTCAATTTATCTATTGTACAGAATAAAATTAGATTCATACAGCCCAGTATAGTCTGTTATCTGCACGCTACAGGAGTAAATGGACGCTGCTGAAAGTGCTAAGGTCGTAGTTAATTCTGGGGTGACTGTATTTAGATCTATCGACACGCTAAGATTAAGTATAGTCAAAAGTTGAAATTCTAAAACTACAAAGTACTTCTATCAACTGTAATAACGACGCAATCCAACAGGGTATATGTGAGTTGACATGGTAGGGCAGGCAGATACCGCCCCTCGGTGATTCGCTTTCTCTTCGACTTAAGCTTTTACAGATTAAGCACTGTACATAATTTACTGACCATTATCCACACAGTTGAGCTCGTATATGGTGACGAGCGCGTCGGCTCCGAACACTACGAGCTGATCGTCTAGTATGTCCAGCACGAACACTTGCGATTGAACGCGAACTATTTTCGCGAACTTGTTGTCCAGTTTCGCTTCACGGGGGTAGAAGCGTATCTCGTCGTGACCATCTAGGATGCTGTAGCATCCTGTGGGATGAGAAACGTCAAAATAAAGTTAATAATAAAGCCATAGCGTAGAAAAATAAACAATACTTCGTATACAAACAAACACCAGCCGTGCTATTCTGTCACCATCTCACCGGGTGAAGTGAGCCGAGTGAGCGTGGAGTGACCTGTCAGTGTCATCCCACTGATGCTAGGGACTGACCAAGCATTACATTTACAATCATAATCTAGATTAAATCTCGATTATGATGACTAGTCCTTATATTGCGCGACGCGCTCGCTCCTCAGGCAATATAAGGACTAGTCTAGGAAAAAATAGACAGACACAACATTGAGTTTCTGACTGAATTTTTGTTTTACTACTTTATTTTAAAAACCTCCCAAAATGATGCACACTTAAATACTAGTTTTGAAATTGTAATAAAATTATCAATAGAATCAGCATGAAAAATATTATTTAAATCTCGATTATGATTGTAAATGTAATGCTTGGGCATCCCTAGCATCAGGTGTAATGACACTGACAGCTCACTCCACGCTCACTTCACCCGGTGAGATGGTTACAGAATAGCATAGCTGCTTCGTACGCGTTCAAGCTCGTGCTATTTAGCCACAGCAAAGCGGTTTTAGAAAAATCCAGGTTCGCTTCTGTGTTGTTTCTTTTACTTATAATCTGTGGCTTTTCTGACCAATATTGTTACACTTGAAGTCAAATCTGAAGGTCGCACCTACACATACAGGGTGTCCCGAAACTCAACGTCAAGCGGGTACGGGGCAATAAGCTAGGTTGTACCAGTTCTAGCAAAAATAAAAAAATATAGTACATTTTTTTTTAAAGACAAGGCGTCAAAGTTTCGTGATAAAACGTTTTTAACCATGACTTAATTATAATTAAACTTTATTTTTTTGTACTAGACTCACAATATTAATTATTGGTTTTGTGACTGCAATCAATAGCATAGTTATTTATGAATACATTTAAAAAAAAACACTGAACAATTTAGTGTGATCACAGTACCTAAATATCTGATCTAGGGTGTTGATTTTCAACATTTTCTAAAGAATACCTATTATCACTTAACCAAGTAACATGGATTTTATCTTTTATTTTTGCTAGAACTGGTACAACCTAGCTTATTGCCCCATACCCGGTTGACGTTCAGTTTCGGGACAACCTGTATATATATATATATGTCACCGTATAATTGTGAACACCGTTAGTTTATAATCTATCTCGCGAGATTATAAACTGTCGATAAATTGTGAACTGCACCATACTGCTTACTGACCGAATAGCTTAGGTTAAGTTAGAACTGCGAACAACCGCGCGCGAGTCGAGCGGGGGCTACTTCCAAGTTAGTGGCAGTTATTTGACTATTTAGTAATAGCGCAAGGTACTATCCGTCTTGATACCAGTTCACAATTTGACGGTTTAACTTCGATAGATTATAATCTACCGAAAAATAATACGTTAAATTGTAAGCAGTATGTTACGGTACACAATCTTTCGACAGTTCACAATCTCGCGAGATAGATTATAATCTAACGGCATTTACAATTTTACGGTGACATATAAATAAGCAGCCTATAAAGTTCCCACTGCTGGGGCGCAGGGCTCTCATTGAGAGGGAACCTAAGGACCAAGCATTCTGGTCATGTGAGACATGACTGCGTCACACCAGGAGCAATCCCTACACATTCCAAAAATTGTTCTTCAATCGTTTTGCACAAATAATAAGCCCTTAACTTTACCAAGGAATGAGCCGTAGACTACAACGAAGATCCAGTGTGAATAGGTTAACGCCAATGGTTTTTTTTAAATATTCTAAGGCATGATCTCCTTACGATGTTTTCCTTCACCGCTTTAAAAGTAACCCATGTTTTGGTAAAACTACCTAAATGTCTAGAATTTATTATTTTAGACTTTCCAAATAACCCCTAACCTATAACTATATACTCTCTCCACCACAGCATGCCGCCCGCGACCACAAAGTCCTTCTCCTGCGCTTCGTTGCCGAACAACTTCCATCTTCTTGACAAACAGTTGTAGTGCGCTAGTCCTGTGCGACCGGCCACGCATACGTTGACGCCAGTTTCGTCTATAGCGCTGTACTGTGAAAGGAAACAAGTTTGATTTCATTTATTAACTTGGCAACAGGTTGCTACATGTTGCCATTGCTCTAAATTGCTGGATGTAGTCGTGACGTCATAGTTGACGAGTATTGATCAGGATGGAGCAATTTTAGTTGCTCGTGTAAGCGCACCTTTAGCAACGACGCCGTCAACTATTACATTAATATAGAAAATAAATAATAGTTTAAAAAACTAAAAAACACGCTTTAAAAACCAAACTAAAAAAGGAGAAAATAATTTAATTCAATTAAAAAGCTGGGGTGCTTGACATTAATTGATTATAAAAATACTTCAAAAAGCACCCCAGCTTTTTAATTGAATTAAATAATTTTCTCCTTTTTTAGTTTGGTTTTTAAAGCGTGTTTTTTAGTTTTTTAAACTATTATTTATTTTCTATTTTTTAGTTCTGCTCACTACAAAAACGTGTTTTTTTAAGTAATTATTTTTTTTCCTTTTTTTTCATTTTTCTCAATAAAAATTTCAATTATTGAATTGTCATCGGTCTCGATAAGTTTACAAAGTTTCAATGAAATCTGACCGTTTATAGTGGGTCAAAATCGCGCTCTATGGAGTCGGTTACATACATACAAACCAAACAAACAAACATACAAGTGACGCTAATATAAAGCGTGTAAAAAACATACCCTCAGCGGCCAATTCGTGGCAATATAAGTGGCCGGCAGCGGCAATATAATCCACTGCTTTCTGCACTCATTATCATCTACGAACTCCCTATAGTTGGTACTGCTCTCATATTCCATATTAGGCTGGTCTGGTAGCCCATTCTCTGCCTGGTAGATCTCTGATGACGAGTCTATGATGGAGATCTTTGTTCTTTTTGTCAGGTTGTCTTCGAGGTTGATATAGAGTTTGTCGTCCGCTTGTAGGTAGAGGTGTCTTTGGTTACTCTGGAAAGATCGAAAATTATGGTTTTGTTCGGTGATTGAGGTTTAAATTAAGAACTATAAGCCAGATGGGCTGTATTTAGTGGCTGAGATAACAACAAAAGCTAAATAGACCAACAACAATGATTACATTGACAGGATGAGACTACATAGATTAAGAGAGGTGCGAGATAGACCAAGGTGGACTTGGTGTATCGTTAAAAGCGTCTTGATCGTCCGCAGGTTGAAGGTTGTGACGTCATATTAAATTGAATTTGGCGCCCTTTATAGGGCATAAAGTCACGAAGTAAAAAGGGGCTAATTTAGAACATTTAAAAGAATGTGAGCTGACTCTAAAATAATTGAAATAAAAAGGAAATTCCAAAACTAAAACCCGACTAAAAAGAAAAGAAAGAAAGAAAATACATTTATTTACCACAGACTAAAAAGGCACAAAATATACAGCAACAGAATAAAAAAATAAAGATAAAAAACGTGTGTGTGTAAGTGTGTGTGAGACTACTGAAAAATCACGCTCCGATATGGCATGGTTGTGGCATACGACTAAGGCGTTCAGATGAGAATATTTTCTTGTTTCATAACTTTTGGAACCTGTATTTTGCAGCAGTTGGGTTTTAGTATTTGAACTTACTTTTATACAGATATAGGTAGATTACACTCATAATATCAACTGGATTTTTATAAACTTACCATGCAAGGGTTGACGCTGAGTGGACTTTTAACAAAGTCCAGTTGAATAATGTTAGTACTTGAATCCCCTTCCACTTTGACCATCCACAGCTGGTATCCTTCTGTCGCCCATTCCTGGACAAAATAATAATACTTTACAACTTTGCAAAGGATAACAATAACAACTTTATAAACTAGCAGTTTGGTGGCTTTACAGTACTTTACAATGTTTTATCAGTCGCATCCACAGCAAGTATTTTCACTAAGTCGAAAAGATTGAATAAGATCTTCGTAATTTTCAAATGTTAGCTTGAAAACACAACAACACTCTAGATATAAACAAAATGGTCAGAAGCGTTTGAAAACATTTGTCATCACTCATCAGCTAACAGTCCCTTAGCAAAACAGAAGAGAATCTATTTTAATGGAGATATTGATTGTAATTAAAATATTTTTACACTGGCAACGGTAGTTTATGTGAAGCTGGTTATTAATATTAAGATCTTAAAGTACCCACACACTCAGAAATTAATAAATGATATAAGTAAAGTGTTTCGTCCGCTTTAGCTCTCTCTCTTATAGCCCCAAAAGTCAAAGTTAAAATGTTGTACCTACTTACTAAAGTAGTCAAAACCAGTTTGTTGAACTTGCTAGAGTTTTGGTAGCGAGCATATAAGTAGGGCTCCGAACGTAATCTGTATGGACACGCCCCCGCCCCTCTCGCAACAATTATGATAACAAACATGCATTAAATTGCTTTTTTCTTTACGCACTTCACATTAATGTGTTATTTAGTCTAATTTTCAAGTAATACAACTCACGAGCAGTTTAATAAATCGTTCTTAATTATTTCTGCAGCTTTATTACTATTTGAATTTGTTACTATAGAGAATAAAGAAACTATGTATAAAAATAGTTAGCGTTTTTATTCTATATTCCTAATCCCGTTTGCTCTATTCATGTGGCTATTTCGTAACATAACTAGTTACTTCTAAGAAGGAACACATAACTACACATGACATGATTTAGATAAAAAAAATCTGGAACATCAAATCGTTCTTAATTATATGACCAGCCAGTAAGTAGTAATACTAGGTTCAGATCTAATGTATAAAGAAAGAAAGAAAAAGTATTTATTGAGACTCGCACAGGAAGATCACATAGGTACTAAACTAAACACTTAATCGTACAAAGATTATATAAAACAAACTTGGAAGTAAGAAAATAAAAATAAAACAAAGTCCTGCACGAGGCCAAAAGGCTCCTACCTCAGCAAACCGCGACCACAACGAACGAACCGCTAGTATCAAAAAAAATTGCGACACCGAGAGAAATACAAATAAATAATAGTTTAAAAAACTAAAAAACACGCTTTAAAAACCAAACTAAAAAAGGAGAAAATAATTTAATTCAATTAAAAAGCGTGGGGTGCTTTTTGATGTATTTTTATAATCAATTAATGTCAAGCACCCCACGCTTTTTAATTGAATTAAATTATTTTCTCCTTTTTTTTCTCCTTTTTTAGTTTGGTTTTTAAAGCGTGTGTTTTAGTTTTTTTAACTATTATTTATTTTAAATTTTTTAGTTCTGCTAACTACAAAAACGTGATTTTTTTTTCTCAATTTTTTTTTTAAATTATTGAACTGTCATTGGTCCTCCACAAGTTTACAAAGTTTCAATGAAATCTGACCGTTTAAAGTGGGTCAAAATCGCGCTCAAAGGAGTCGGTTACATACAAACATACAAACAAACATACAAGTGAAGCTAATATAAAGCGTGTAAAAAATACATTCAATTAGTTATACTTGTTAGTTTGAAAAAAACTTCCCTTTAAATAAGCGTTCTTAATTATATGACCACCACTGTATGTACTTACTAAACTAGACACAACGAGTGGGTTGGACTTGCTAAGGTCCTGGTTGAGTCCGTAGTCCCACGCCAACGAGCACATGAGTAGGGCTCCAAACGTACTCCATATAGACACGCCCCCTCTCTCCCAACTAACTGCTACAGCTCGACCGTCTGCTGTCCACCTAAAAATTATATAAAAAATGCATCATAATAAGAAAGCCACCGACCACAAATGTCGATACAAAAATTAACAAACTTTGCTGACTAGCTAATATTTTTAACTTGATTAGCTTCTCTATGCAAGGTCAAGTTAAATTAACTGGCGAAACTTCACATTCGATAAAATATAAAGTTTATTGTTCAAAAATTGCACCATGTAACCTATTTTTCTGTTCTAATCTTCTTGTCTGTATATACAAGGTGTAACAGAATAGACGCAAGACCTGAAAGTAGTTTGTTCCTAATTGACTACTAAATCGATTTCAGTAACTTTTAATATAAGTAATATTTTTTTAATTCAAAAAAATCAAATCAAAAATCAAATCATTTTTATTTCAGGCACTGCATAAGTACGTACACACAAATACATTTCACCCATAGTGACTACATGTCATAGATAAGCAGATATATTGTTATTATATGGTTATTACTAAGTTATATTAAGTAGGTATTTTAGGTAGGTATTACAAATTATAGATTAAATTAGATAAGTTAATACATTATTAGAAATTATTATTAGATAATTATATTTGATAGATTAAATTAGATAAATTAATTCGTCATTATTATTACTTGATTACGTCATAGTCAATGCTGAGATTGAACAATTCGGTTCTAGTCACGAAAATTGTACGGAATACAGTGGTTATAATATTATTTTTACAGTTAAGCAATCGCGTTCGAAATGAAGCTCTTGCCCTTCTCAGAACGGAAAAAAAGTCACCCACTCTATTTTCAAAGAACATACCAGACGCGCTACACCGCCAGCGCAGGTTAAACATGGCCCGAAACGCGTTGTTGTACTGTACACGAAGTGAGTTGTAAGCTCTCCTCGTGTACTGGTACCAAAGTTGGCTGGTGTAGAACGCCCGGCAGTAGGCCTCGAATAGTGTTGCCTTCACTTGCTTGGAACAATGAGCAAAACGTCTTGCAAGCATGTTGCTTCTACAAGCAATGCAAGGAGCATTGCTTGTAGAAGCACTTTGCCGCTCCAAATCATTGTCGTCCGTTAATTTTTCATTCAATACATGTCCAAGATATTTAAAGGTGCTAACAATTCTTAATGTACAATTATTTAAAGTGATGGGTAATACAGTCTCAGGACCCTTTCCATATTTAAAAATCATAACTTCAGTTTTCTGAACATTATACATCAATTGATGAGCAGCTGCATATCGCTCACAAATCTCCACGAGTAATCTGAGACCGTTGGCCGAGGGGCTGAGCAGCACCATATCGTCTGCATAGCTCAAGTTGTTTACGCTTATGCCGCCAACATGGCATCCGACCCTAGAGCGGCTCAGCTCCTCGATCAACTCGTTGACATATAGATTAAACAAAACTGAAGACGTAACCCCCCCTTGTCTAACGCCACAAGTAAGTCTGTAGGGTTTAGAATAGGCACTGCCCCATCTAACTTGGTTTATTTGGTTGTCGTACCAGTATTCCAGTATATTTACAATATCCGGGGGGACTTTAGTATGGCGCATTTTGTCCCATAATATATCATAATTAATAGAATCAAAGGCTCGACTTATATCCAAAAAACACGCAAACACTGAGGTTTTCTGTGATATATATTTATGAACAGTATTCTTAAGAGCAAATATAGCTAAGTCGGTTGACATGCGTTGTCGAAAACCGAACTGCGCATCACTGACCGGAATGATATTTTCATTCAAATGTTGAGAAATGAGTCGTTCAAAAATTTTAATTTTAATTATGTCTTTTGCCATGCCTACCACTGATTGAGCCAAAGAAAATTCAATCTTATCTCAGAAGAAATAAGGCTCAATTTTAAATGCATACAGTAATGCTTGGGTCGACACCTTTTTCCTAATAATATCGGTTAGCTTTAAAAAAATAGTTTTGGTCATCGTATTATGCTTTTAACTCAATACTCTAATTTGGGTGTATGAGGTCTTGCGTTAATTATGTTTCTCGTTGTATATGAATGTGTGTAAATAAACGGTTAAATAAATAAAAACATTAATATACCATTATATTAATGTGAAGTTGAGTGTGGTTCTCACACTAGGATTTCCTGGGTCGTGAGTACCAGGTTCAACCATAATAGTATATATATGCTAAACAATGAAACAATAACATAAAATAGAATGAGAAGGAAAAAGTAAGCAATTACTTTCGTGCTGCGTATTCCCTTTCTCATTAAATCTGTGAAGTTTCGCTACTATATTCAAATTTAGCTTGCATAATTCGACCTAATATCAGAAAAGAAGTTATCAGCACAAATAGGTAATAAGGGGACTTTACCTCATACATTTTACAGGTCCAGGATCACCGGGGAAGTCTTTGGAACTGAGCACCATCGTATGAGACAGTTCTAGACCACCCGTAGCTTCGTCTATCGTGAATACATCCACTTGAGAACTGAAATATACACAAATAAATCATTATTCAACACCAACAGTAGCCGATGATTTATTAATTTAAAAAAAAGTAATTTAACGATGTTTATTTCTGTATAAGTATAACTTCTACGACACTTTCACAAGTATTTTTTTTTTGGTCAAAGATTTAAAACTATACTCCATTTGAAATAAGATTAGACATTTAAATTAATCCTTTATTACAGGTCGTTCAAGCGATTTTTACTTCTATTCCGTAGGCATATAATGCGTTCAGGGTGTTGTTGGGGCTGCCCCGGCACTGCAGCGCGTCAGGGATGTACGCCGACGCCCGTGTCGACTGTTTTTATACGACGATGCGAAAACGGTGTGCATCTCTGGGGCGCAGGCTCCGGACCACCTCCAACACCATCCTGAGTGTATTTGCGAACAGGTTTGATTGTCAGTACATTAATCATTGTTATATGATTAATGTGATGACAAACAAACAAATGACTCAGAGGCAGGCCTATTAAAAATCTTGTATTTAATTTTGTGTATTTTAGTTTAATTTTATTAATTTTAATTTTGGTTTTATTGAGTTATTTTATGTATATTTATTATGGTTATTTTTAATGTTAAATTTTATATTATGTAGATCAAATATGATCTATGGATTGAAATAAATGAATTTGAATTGAAATTGAATTTGAATAAGGATGACATTAAAAGCAAACAAGTTGTAACAATACCAACTGTTTACTGCAGATGCCATTTGTCATGCCACTTGCGCAATAGAAGTCATAATCAGTTGAACGGACTGTAAAAAAGGTTTATTTAAATGTCTAATCTTATTCCAAACGGAGTATAGATATCGTCGGTATGATATCATTGATACTCACTTTTTCCTGCCAATAGCAATTAATCTAAACTTATGGTTGACTCTCGCGCAAGTCGCATCATCGATGCCAGGTGCCCAAATACCTTGAACAGCCTACAGAGAAGAAAATATAATTTACAAAGATTTTCGTATCACGTGTAACAGTTATCCTAGCAGACAATAGTTGAGAAAGTGATGGACTTTATGTTTGAAGACTCATCTCATAGGAGTATAAGCACGCAAAAACATTCGACAAAGGTTGTCCCATTGCCAATGCCTATCACACAGAGGATCTGGCTAGGAAATTAATTAAAATGTGCCTATAAAGGAAAACTACAAGGACAACACACGAATTTAAACTTTTTAGGGGACTCAATAGCGTGCTTTAGGGTCTAAAATCAATTATCACAACACTCTCTTTACAATTTCTTACCATTAAATCTGTGTCCAATAATATCTGGGATTGTCAAAACACGTTTTATTAAAAATATTGCATTTCAATGTGTTTTTTTTTTGTTGGTAATAAAATGAATTATTCTGTATGTCATTGATACAACTATAAAAACACTAATTGATCAAATTCGCTCTGCCAGAAACTCTCGAAAAACGTCATACAATTTCAGTAACCAACACAATGTAGGTACTTTATTTTTATTAGTAATAACAAGTATTATGGAGAAATATAAAATAGTAATAAGCCCATGTCCCCACAAAAGTAAGCACTGGAGGCAAGGCACTGCTTAGCGCTGTGAATTTAAAATCGAACAGTAAAACACACTTATAAATTTTCGACGCCGTTGGATTCTCAACGCTCGGTTCCACACCAAAAGTTTAAAATCCAGTGCGCGAAATAATCCCGCCGCGATTTTATGTCGTCCGTATGAACGTCGACGATTGTTACCCGATTAGTTTCGGACTCAAACGGAGAGTTTATTCATGATCACCTTTAAAAAATAAGTCGGGAAATCCCGAAACAATACCTACATGAGTAAAACCATAAAACATACCTAAAATGTCTCACGAAAGTTTTAATATCAGGAATAACAGGCATTATTATTAAAACATCGATAAAAATTAAGGAAAATAAGTATTTTTATACTCACATTGGGATCAAACTTGAGATTAGGGGCGGTTAGATACGCCGCCCGTCCGTCATTGAGCGTTATTCCAAAACCGCACACAAGCGGGGAGTATTCTATGTCGTTCACATGCGTATTGTCTTCTAATATAGGCTCAGCTGAAATTATCGGCAAGAAATTTATTTTACGTTAGTAAAAAAGGACAACATTTAGCTTAGATAGGCATTAAATCAGGCAATGGGTATAAATACGCTTATTATTAGAAGTGGAAGGGGTAAGTGTGGTGTGACTATGAATTTCACAGGTCCAGGATCACCGGGGAAGGCTTTGGAACTGAGCACCATCGTATGTGACAGTTCTAGACCACCCGTAGCTTCATGTATCGATGGATAGTTGATAGGCTAAGGAATGATGGGATAAAGCAACGGTGCGGTTTAAAAATAGGTGTGATAAGACACAAATTGAAAAGAGTATGCTTAGGTTACGAGGAGTGGTGGCCCCAGGGCCAGGGTAACGGCCGCGACTCATAAGCAGTGATAGGAATAGGTAGTGCCTATTAGCCTAAACTTCGAAGAACAGAGACAAGAAACGGAGACTTCCTTAGGACTAAATTATTTCCGGCACATCTGTCTCGAAATTTCGAGACAACACTTAAATACATTTTAAAAAATGTGTTATTTGGAATAAGTAATTCGTCTATATTTATCTAAAGCTCTTGACCTCGATCACGCCTGATGGAAAGCGATTGATGAGGTCTATGAAGGATCGAGCGTGCCCAGAAAATGCCTGTTCACTCTTGTTCAAGGCACTGGTACTCCCACGCATCGACGAAACACACCAAGCTGCTTGACGCCGCAAAGGAAAAATTGGCCAGTCATCAAGGTATTGGGTGTGACTGTCCAGGATGCGCCGAACGCTCAGTTCATTCGAGTTACTGACAGAACAAATTGCGCTACACGAGGAGGCTTCTTCATGCATCCCAGAAATATTATGGACTGATTGACTGATAAAGTTAAGTAATTTTTTTTTTTTTTTGGGTGGGAAATCATCAAATAACTTCTCCCGCTCTGGGTGGAGCGGGAGGGCGTGACAGACTTTTACTGACTAAAACCCACCCGTGTTCCCTCAGTTGCCTGTGTGCCAGGGGCCGCGGTATCTCTTTCGAACAACCCGCACCCCTGGCAGGCATCGGTCCTTGCGGACCCCACCTATTGGTGCTGACATCTCTTTGAGGCGCGCGTGGAACACGACGCGCCGTCGACCCGGGCTTGGTCCTTACCGGACAGCGAGCTACCCATTACTCGCCGTCCGCAAGCCCGCGCAAAGTTAAGTAATTGGGACTATTATGATTGCTTACTCTCTTAGAAAACTTGACAGCACATTGTGCCTTCCTTATGTGAAACTTAAGCAGAAAGGTATGCTAAGGCTTCTTGTTTGATATAAAATCATCATCAGCCTAGCTTCTTGTTTGATATAAAATCATCATCAGCCTAGCTTCTTGTTTGATATAAAATCATCATCAGCCTAGCTTCTTGTTTGATATAAAATCATCATCAGCCTAGCTTCTTGTTTGATATAAAATCATCATCAGCCTAGCTTCTTGTTTGATATAAAATCATCATCAGCCTAGCTTTTTGTTTGATATAAAATCATCATCAGCCTAGCTTTTTGTTTGATATAAAATCATCATCAGCCTAGCTTTTTCCCAACTATGCTGGCGTCGGCTTCCATTCTAACCAGTCTTCTATAGTTCCGTTCTATACCTATAGTTTTCAATGTTTTGATGGTATATTGGCGTGTGGGCTCTGACATATGGCAAATTTAATGTTTTTTTTTTTGTGTTTCGTAATGTTAATTACCTACTATTGTATCAAAATCAAAAGTCATTTATTCAAACTAGGCTGAGAGTCAGCTCTTTTTGAACGTCAAAATAAAATTACATAAGACAGTCCCCCCAAAAACGCCCGCCCTTCACCACTTCCTAGTGCTTTAGCTGGGAAGAAGAAGTAGCGGAACAAACTCCCCAGCAGCACAGCTGTCTGTTAAGTTAGAAGAACTTGTTTCTATACAAATGTAATGTAATGTAATGTAATGTAATGCACCGATCCCAGCGTGGTTTGACCAGACTCGATTAATCGAATGAACCCCAAGATTCGCACTAGCCCCTGTAGCCTCATGCTTCATGGTGTTACAGAGGCCATTGCATATCAAGAAGTAGACCGGGGGGCGCGGTAATGGTCAGGTAGACAGGCCCTTAGGATAGGAAAGGATTGCGAGCCTACCGGATATGCATCCTTGAGTAAGCATTGGACTAGTGGAGAGACGGGTGGTATTTTTTATAGGAGGGCATCTTTTCACGACGTCGCCGGCATGTTGATTCAGGTCGAGCTTCTTGTGCAGGTTTAACTGTTTTCTTAGCTCTTTTCTATGCAGTTGCTTCACTATGTTCTGTGTTGTTGTTTTCATATTCGTCTTCTGAATTCTCACTGCTATCAGCTTCCGTTATTTTGTAGATATCGTTAGCCGCTTTCTTGATCTTGTTTCTGTCTCCAGCCAAGTCCTTCCAATACGTGATTCCCATGTTGAAGTATTTCATGTCCTGTTTTAGGTTGTCGTTCCATGTGTAAATAGGTCGTCCGACCTCCTTAGATTTAGCCTTATACTGCATTGCTGCATGCAATAGGTGTGGTTTATCCCGTCTGAAGACGTGTGCCAAGTAGCACATCCTGTGGTTCTTGATGCGTTTTGTTACGGTTTTCCGTCTAAGATTTGGTGCATCTTCTTAGTTCTTGGTTTATTCCTGGCATGGTTAATCAAGTCTCTCATGATAAGTCGTTCATATTTTCGGAGTCTTGATCTGTTCGCCTTGGTGAGGGTCGATAGTTTTAAGCCTTATATCATACAAGGTACGATAACTATTCGGTACATAAGTCTAGCTAACTTCCAGTCCATCTTTGAGTTTAGTATGAATGGTAGTAATGATTTGGCGTTTCTCGTGGCCTGTTGGCATCATTTTCTAATTGTGCTTTTCCTGCTTAATGCGGATGTTATGTATGCGCCTAGGTATTTGATTACGTCCACTGTTGGTATACTTACTCCGTTGAGGGTCACGTTGGTCGTTTGCTGTGATGTTATGGGGTCCCTAATTAGAATTTTTGTTTTTGTTTCGTTTATTTGGAGGCCTACGCTATTTAGTAAGGCTTTAATGTAGTATAAGATACGCTCTAGACCTTCTAGATTATCTGTATTATGGATAAGGTCGTCCGCAAATGATAATACCATGGAAAGTGAAATTTCGCGGTCCTGATCTAGTTTGATTAAATGATAGTGTCTTCTAGTGTTCTAAGGACTTCGTCAATGACCAATGTAAAAAGGCGAGGGGACAGGGGGCACCCTTGCTTAACTCCTTTTCCTTTGACAATCCAACTGCTTTGCTGACCACACCATTTGATGCATGTTCTTTCATTCCAGCATGCCCTGATTATCCTGTTGGTCATCGATTTGTTGGTTCGTTCCAGTAATATATCTCTTAATGCGTTGAAGTCAACGTTGTCAAGGTTTTTTCTATGTGGAGGGCGAGTACGTAAATTCGTTTACCTGCACGCCATCCTTCGTCTAGAACCCTTTTGAGCGTAAAAATGTGGTCATCTGTTGATCTATTGTTTAAGAACGCTGGTTGGTAATTTCCCAGCTCCGTTATTGTATCGTTTACTTTTTTTTTTTGTAAGTATGAGGCGTAAATTCTGTAACCCGTGTTACAAATGGTTTATATGCGGCGGAAATCGTCCGCGTCTTTAGGATTTTTTTTTTTGGGATTGGGACTTGTACGGTCTCAAGCCACATGTCGGGTAAAGTGTTCTGTGTCCAGGCGTTATTCATGTGTTTAGTAACAGCTTCCTATAGTATTTGGGGCATCGCTTTGTACAGTTCGATTAACATTTGGTCCGTTCCAGGGGCTGTCCCGTTTCGCATTTTATTGATGATTCCTGTTATTTCGTCCACCGTTGGTCCTTCGCAGTGTGGTTCGATTATCGGTTTTGTTATATTAACCGTTGGTATCAGAAAGCCCTCGGATTTTTTTAGTTTTCTTCCCATTTCGCCGGTCGCGTGCCATTTGTAGCGTGTGGAGCTGTATGCTCCTGAATTCATCCGTTTCCTGTAGGCTGGCTATATGAATGCCTCTGCGTGAAAGTTCAGCGTCTATTCGATTTTTTCCGGGTTTTGAGGCGTCGCGGACGTTCCAGGTTGCAATGCACAAGTCTGGGCAGGTGTACTTAATTACGATAGAGGTCCGGTGTCTTAGTATTGTGTATCCGGTGTCGTCCGCAATTACGTCAGATAACGGTGTAAATAGTGTTGCCTGTCGTTGTTCACACGGCGATAACGGGTTTACCTGTTGGGGGCTGTTCGTTTGAGGCTGGGGTTTCGTGGGTTTTTCCTGTTCTTGGCGTGTGTTGCACCGGTTACTTCTTGGTTTGATATGATGTGGTGTTTTAATGTTGGTATTTGCATTAGGAGTTTCGGGTTGTTGCTGTATTGTTTTTCATTATTCCGGACCCAGCTATCATAGTGGTGATTCTGATAGAGGATGTGTACTCGTATGTTGCCGGGTACTGGATCGCCCGTGGGTAATACACCTGTGTATTTCCGTTGATTATGTGTACATGCACGTTTACGAGGTAGAATTCAGACGCGGCGATAATTATATCTTCGCCACTCCAGAATGTTTCGTTAAATTGCGCGGTTATATAATTTGTTATCCTTTGTTCCTGGGAGAGAATGCTGTTGGGGAGAAATTCCTGTATATTATTTAGAAGTGTTGTTGATGTTCCAAAACATAGGTGGCTAGGTCTTGACGGACATTTCTGTGATCAAATGTTAAGCCCATTAAAATGTTTATTTGGTGGGCTAGTGCCCTAAACAAACAATTTCCATCTTTTAAAATGGGCACAATTGTATCCATTGTAAGCGCTTTTGTTTGTAGGGGTAGTCAGAAACACATGTATGTAGGGGCTGAAACTTGCTAACCTTAAAGTTTGTTTTATGGGCTGACCTTTTTTTTTGTTAGTTTTAATTCTTTGTTTATCTGTAAAGCAAAAACGTGCAAAGCCAACGGAATAGTTCGGGGTACCTATTTAGGCCATCTGTTTCCGATTGAATATTTTTTTGACCGTGGCCCCTTGCAATCCACTGTGGAATTCGTTACACTGTTACAATAGTAAGATCCTTAAGTACGGTGTCTTGGACGGTACCGTATTTTGTGCTAGAATATTGGCGTGTATCAAGTTCTTTCCTCTATTACAGTGGGTGTAAGCACACTGGTCCACAAAGGAGGTGATTTGATTTTCAGAGATCACGCGCGGCGAATAAAGGCCCGCCGCATGCAGTACTTATAGCAAACGAATCCCTGTAATAATAGGAGCGATCTCACCAAGTCTGCCTCTGGGGTCTGTCGTCCTCCAGCAGCCCGTCTCCACTGCAGGCTGAAGCGCACTTCAATATCACTTTTGCTTACTTGTTTGTGGTTAAAGTGTAATCAAAACTATACAAGGCCTCTAATTGAGTCAAAGAGAATTGGATCTTATTCCAAGGGGATGAGACTCAATTTTAACTGCATAAGTTAATGCAAATGTCCACACGATTTTCTATAACACTGTTGGCTTTAACATAATTTTTTATTCATTGTATTATGCTTATAGCTTAATGCTCTAATCGGGGTATTTGAGGTCTTGCGTTAGTTATGTTACACTTTCACCAATTTTACAAAATACACTGTGGCAAAACACAAAACACACGCGGTTTGATTTCAAATTCGAGGCCCCAGTCAACATCTGGTGCGAGGCTGCGAGCTCAAAGAAGGCGACCGCTCGCTTCAACGGCTCAACTCCGAATCTCTAGAAGAACTTGTTTCTATACAATAATAAAAATTACGAAACACAAAAAAAAAACATAAAATTTGCCATAATGTCAGCTAGCACACGCCAATATACCATCAAAGATTGAAAACTAAAAATAATAGAAAATTAAAATAAAACGTAAACAGAACTTCCAATCTAAATAAAAGCCTCTAGGCATAAAATATAGAATATATATAGAATCAAGTTCTTCTAACTTAACAGACAGCTGTGCTGCTGGGGAGTTTGTTGCGCCACTTCTTCTTCCCAGCTAAAGCACTAGGAAGTGGTGAAGGGCGGGCGTTTTGGGGGGACTGTCTTATGTAATTTTGACGTTCATAAAAGAGCTGACTCTCAGCCTAGTTTGAATAAATGACTTTTTGATTTTGATTGATTGATTGAACCGGGTGCAGCTGAATACCAGTATTTTACATGGAGCACAACCCAGTTACTGGGTAACACGATACCCAGTGGTAAAACTACCTGTAAGACTCAGTCTGTCACACGAACACACATACTAGGATATAATAGAAAGAGAGGGGAGAAAGTCGCATGCAGGCGGTATAACGCTTTTTATTTACGTGAGAGTTTCTACCAGTCAGCTGCTGCCGTATTCCAAAATGCAGAATGAAGCTGAATCTGTACAACTCAGGACTATGGCCATTCGACAAGATCATGACAAAGATCTTCGTTTGGATTGTCAGAGTTTCGGGTTTGTGACGACTCATAAGACCAACGAACGACAGCCGGTACCAACTGCTTAACATGCTTTTTGAGGCGCGGAGGGGTCTTGATCTGTAACCAAGCTTAGTCAACCATCCACGTACCAACCGCGGAAAGCATAGCTTAACTTAATCGATCGATCCGTGCTACTATTATTACCTATCCACGTGCCACATTTGATATAAAACGAATTCCCATAAAATGTGTGGTCATGTGTAAACTACAGACATAGATCACAGATGCACAAACTCCCACGCTCGGAGTATTATGAAGGCCAGACAATAATGTATCTGTTCTTCGAAGTTATTTGATGTCAGCACTTAGTAATTACTTGACTTTGAAAGCTGATTCCAAGTTAAGAAGCGACGGCAATAACGGCACAGACATATTGGACATTGTATTTCATATACGAGCTGGTATCCGCAACTGCAAATGCAAACTCGGATATTGCGTACGGAAAATCTATAAAGATTAATCATTTTATTCTAATTCTATCATTATAATCAGCTTAAATGTTCCCACTGCTGGGATATAGGCCTCCTCTCGGTGAGAGGGATTGGGCCGTAATCTACCAAGCGGGCCCAATGCGGGTTGGTAGATGTCATATGTCTCTAATATGGTAATACAGCCATTTAAAAAAAGTGTCTTATTTAGATTCTAAACTGCTAATAAACCACTAAAAAAACACAACATTTTTATTGAATCGATTAGTGCGATAAAAACGCATTTGAATTTTACATTTTCAAATTTCGCACGTAATTTGACGAAAACGTTTCACGCAGTGGACGCCATATTGCTCTGTGGGCGTAACGCAAGGAACATATATACCACAAGCAGGGGTAACGTCAGTTTGCTATAAAGACAAATGTGTAGATGTTTTATATGATAATTGTTTATAATTTTTAAAAAAATCGATATTATTCTACTTATCGTTGGTTTGCTGTTCCTGAATGCAAAATATTATTTAAATAAAAATTACTTTGGTTACGAAAATAATAAAAGTACAAAGTTGTTCAATTGACACGCCGTATGACGTAATAACATGGAGTCTACTATTTCATGGTGTTCAAAAACAGATCAAAAACATGAAATCTTTGAATTGAATTTTAAAATTTATTTTGTTATTTCATGAACTAAAACGAACATTTTCCGACTGCATTTTGCCTTAGCTATCTCAATAATATATTTTTAGATTTTTTCTCTTAACTCTTCGCACGTCAAGTGCACACCATGTGTTCTGATAACAATAGAATTTCTATTGTGTCTACTAATTAGACGAGCAACGGGTTAAAGAGTAAAATACCCTATTCTATCTAATTTTGTATTGTTTTATGTTATTTAACTGAATTTTATAATTGTATGTGTAACTGTAATATAAGTTGGTTGTGCTTCTTTGGATGATATCAAACGATATTGGAGGGTTTTTTAATCCTATCTCTACGTGTTCGGAAGTTATGCAGCATACGCTGTTAGAAAAATTCGTAATTTAACTGATATAGAGACAGCCCGTTTAGTGTACTTCAGCTATTTTCATAGTGTAATGTCGTATGGTATTCTGTTGTGGGGAAATGCCGCCGACATTCAAACTATCTTTGTGTTGCAGAAAAGAGCCGTGATTAGGTGGATCATTCTGATGGCAATGTATACGCTTTTATAACAAACTTCCTAGCCATGTTCAAGATCTAAGTCTCAATAAATTTAAATCATTCATTAAACGTAAGTTGTGCCTGAAAGCCTTTTATACCGTTAAGGATTATATTGAGGACAAAACATCTTGGGATTGACCTGCTCAAATTTTTGCATACTAAGGTCCGTATTACAGAACGTTCCTCAAGTACAGTTTGATCTGCAATCAGTCGATCACAGTTTAAGTATAGAATCAATACTTGAGCATCGTTCTTATTCCAGAACGGTAATTAATCTATACTCAGTTAAATCGAGACTCAAATCGAGCCTCAAGCAGAGATGTCTACTGTCTATGCATCAGCCTGTTTTCGTTTACGATTTAAAAAAAATACCAAGTTTGTTCTGTCTCTTCACTGGATCAGAAATAATAAAATATACTTTAAGTACCCAATTATTTAGGAAATTAGCGTTATTTTTTCCGGTCTCGAATAGTAGAATCAGTACAATGAAATGCCCCATTTATTGAAGTATCTTATGGTAATTTTGTATGCAAAAATGTTTAGCTTAAAAGACTCTTAACTAAGTCCGTAAATAGGTATGCTATTTAAAAGGTTAGTATGTCAATGTCAATAATGCACCGCTACTAAAATACATGATCAGCAGCGTTGCCGTTAGCATACATTTTACACATTTGACGTACCTTTTAAGCCTCCCATGTGCAATGTGTAATGGGGTCCATTTTACGTACCTTTTCAACTTATCCAAAATTTGAAACCGCCGCCAAAACGAGAAAACGAGATAGGTATTCGCTCCTAAGTACCGGTGGCCTGTGAAGTCACAGACCTACGCAATGTAGAAATAGGAACTAGATCTGTCTCGCTGACTTAAATCCTAACATAGCCGACATATCTCCAGCTCTCTTTGTAGAAGTTCGTGACAGCATAGACTCTGACTGCAATGGTAGGTCATCACAATATTTAAAAACTCGATAAGGAAACAGAAACTGACATAATATATAAAAATCTATGCTCAAGCGCGGTCTCGACCACACTTGGGTGATTACAGATCCAATCAATGCTTGGGTTCGATTCACGAACTGAGTAACGATCTAAAATAAAGCCCAACTCAGCCAAACTATGATCAGTGAATCTGTGCTTGAGGAACGTTCTAAAATTAAAACCAGGCTCAAAACTAGTTTTAAACAGAGATCAATGCTTGAGTTTTCTTCTGTAATACGGACCTGAATGTTGTTCTTTTTTTTTTTTGCAAACTTATACTCTTCGACATTTGATTATTATTATATACACTTTGACATGAATATTTACTTTGTAATATTATAAGAAGTATAATATTATTATTGTTTTAATTATTGTGAATGTGAGGACTGTGTGGATCATGTTTTGTTTTTTTTTGTTTTGTGTTTCATCTCTTTCTCAGTTAGTTATAATGTTAATCTGCCAGTTTGAGTAATTTATGCGGCCTACCCAAATGTCCTTTCTTTGGTATTGTTCGTCAAATCTTTGAGCTCCTCAAGTTCTGAGTTGAGCTGCATGATTACTGATAAATGCGTGTACTGATTGGACAGGTCCACTCAATCTGTGTGGTTCTTTCCTCAAAAGACCATTTCAGACACCAATCCACATGGTCTTCACATGATCTGACCAAGATTATGTCTGGACTTTAAAAAAGACTGTGACCTCTGAGTTTGTTTCGGCCTTTCTTCTCAGAGTAGTCAGATAGGAAACGCCGACCTCATCTAGTTAAAAAAAAAAAATATTATTGACGTGTAAAAGTGTTTGTACAAACCTACTTACAGAAATAAAATCATTTATCATTTATCATTATCATTTATCATATGAGAATTTTAATACATTGGCACCAGAAACCGAACTTTTTAAATTGAAATAAACACATTATTCGGAAAAGATTTATCGTGATATTGGCGAGTAACGTGGAAAGTTATTGACCTACGTAGTGCGGTGACACGTTTTTTATGATTTGAATTTAAGAAACATATGAAACCGAAAATTTTGTATCAATTCTTAGAGCATTTTATTTTGAGCTGAAACTATGTATAGTGATTCTATACCAGCTGTTATCTTTAGTGCTTAAGGATGGCAGTAGGGTTTCTGTTACACCTTGTATAAATATGATCATTCGATCCACTCTAGCTCCTTTAGAAACGCCTTGGTGTTACTGACGATCTCGCAAAGAGTACCTGGGTCACCGAAATACTTTGTCCTTTATGTGAATGGTGTAGATTAGAATAGCTTTATTTCCTTACCTTTAGAAACCTGTTGGTTAATAGAGAACGGGATTCGTCCTAAATCGAGACAGTAGTCCCTGTTCTGTGTACCGTCCCATCGGTACCGCAGTAGGTGGGCTCTAGTGGTGCATACGAGGATCTCCGTGCCTGATATACAGCACATTCGAGTAATCTGTCCATCCCATACTAGCACCTCTTTTAACTGGAAGGAAAAATAAAAAAATACTACTGACTTAGATCCAAAATAATGTTTCAGGTGTGAAAATCTTTTGAAAAAAAAAAAAGTTATTCCCAATACACCAGGCATCGAGTATTAGAAAGAGTCTGTCGCACAGGTCTGAGTGATAGAGACAACGCTCTAAAAAGTCACACTTTAAAAATTCGTAATCACTACATCTATGTATATACATATATACAAACAGAACAGACTGTACCACACTTTTTGAAATAAATAAATTATTATTAAAATTAAATATATAAAATGAATTGCTGTTCGTTAGTCTCGCTAAAACTCGAGAACGGCTGAACCGATTTGGCTAATTTTGGTTTTGAAATACATATTTGTGGCCGTCCAGGGAATGTTTAAACGGTGAGAAAATATAAAGAAAATCTATATATATAAATATAAAAAATAATTGAGGTGTGTTAGTGTCACAAAAAGTTCAGAAATCTTTTATCGGCGGTACGAAGTTTGCCGGGTCAGCTAGTAGTATATAAAACAAAGTCGCGTCCCCCTGTCTGTCTGTCCCTATGTATGCTTAGATCTTTAAAACTCCGCAACGGATTTTGATGCGGGTTTTTTTTAATAGATAGAGTGATTCAAGAGGAAGGTTTATATGTATATAACATGCATAACATAGTAGAGAAACACTGATAATTTTAGAGGTTTATTTTTTTGCGCTTACATTGCAAACGCTGGCTACGAGATAGATCAAAATAATGTACTACAGTATTGTACACCTTAAAAAGGTCTACAAAAAAGTCCACAATGGTATATGTCTATCTCTTAGGGATAACCCACACTAACCATTTTTTATCCTTTACTTTTTACGCGAAATAATGGCTTATTTACGAAGCGATTTTAAGCAATACAGCATTAATCCTTATCAAATTAAGTACCTTAAATACATTGTTCATTTAATATAGATCAATATGGCCCTTTATAGCATGTAATTTAAATGAATATTTTCGAAGATATTACAAATTTAAAATGCAGTAGCGGTTGCGGCATTTGTTTTTCACATGGCCAATTATATGTCGCTCTTTCAAGAGTAACCTCTAAAGAAAACATGTTTGTATTTTCCAATGACAAAAAGCTGTGAACGTTGTATATAAAGACATTCTGTAGTATATTTTGTACCCGACCGACCCTTGCTCGTTGAAGCGCCAGCCCGCGCCGCAGCTGAGCGAGTAGCTGTAAATTCCCCGAATAATAATAATAATGCCAATATTTTGATCCAGCCTGTCCCCACTAGCTGTCCCTCTATCAGTGACGCCCTGAGCCGAGGTTCGTACCCCACAGGGGGTGCCTTCAGCGTGCAGTCACTTAGTATGTAAGTTTTTAGTTTTTAAGCCCTGGCTGGAGGCGTTAAGGCCCATAGTATCCTCATCTCCCGTTTGTATGCTAAAGCACGACTGCCGCCCGCGCCCGCGCAGGGCACCTCTGAGCCTTTATCTCAATTCAAAATGGGGATATTCCTTTGATTAATTTACAATTGTGCTTCGGCGATTCTGTGGTACCTCTATCTATTTTTCAGTGTATTTTTTTTTCCAAATAACGAAGCCGTTTAGTAGGAGTATGGAATAGAAGCCAAAATATTGCGTGTTGGAAAATATTTTTTTACAGCAAAACTATTAACCATACAAAAAAAGTACTTCGGGCAAAATGATCTATATGAATCTATAGCAAAATCATATATTTTTCAAATCTTCAAGACAAGCCGTTAATGAGCAGTAGGGTTCATAAAGTGACCGTGTTACGCTACCAAACGGGACGTAAGCCCTTAAGTTAACTCTTAATGGCAGCCCCAGGAAAGCCCGGTTAAGCAGTCACGGCCTCTCAAGGTCAACTGCGAGATGCCCAACAAAAAAAAAAAACTTTTGTATCAGCATTGCACCCGTGCGGAGCCGGGGCGGGTCGCTCGTATTAAATAAAGTATTGATAAATTACCTATATTGTGTGCAAAACTGCCTACGAATAAATAGCTTTTATAAATCTATATCTACACTAATATTATAAAGAGGTAAAGTTTGTAAGTTTGGATGTAGGAGGTAATCTCTGGAACAACCTACCCGGAGCTAAATACTCGTAAGCAATACATTCCAACGGGTGTACTATGCCAAATCGAATGCCATTGCCAAATAATCGAATATCGAATGTTTGTTTGATGGCGATGCGTTGAACGCTCAATCAAACAAACGTTCGATATTTTGAACACTCGATGTATTGAGTGTACGATAATGTTCGATTGAATAATTGAATGTTCGATTTATTAACCATTTGATATTATGAACATTTCGATTTATAGTGGTCTATTAATTGATATTCGATTATTTGGCATTCGATTTGGCATAGTACACCCCATTCTAACGGTAAGCGTACATAAGCTTTAGGGCAAAGTGCCATACGACCAGGGCTTTCAGATGAGAATATTTTCTAGTTACATACTTTTTAGAGCGTAGTTTTAGTTTTTGAACTTTTTAGTGATGATTTTACTGAGTGCATAACTCAATACATAATCTAAGAATTAAATGAAGAAACATTTCAAACCTTACCGAAATGCTTATGAAAATAAATACTAAGAGCGAAACCATTAATTTTTGAAAATTACCTTTTAAACGGCGTGGAGGGAACTTTTAGCGGGTGTTGAATTTTGTAGGGGAAAATACGAAAGCGCGAACGAATTGAGGGCGAAGTGCTAGTAAAATGTAATATGCATATACCGTGAATAATTACAGTATTTTTGTCGTTGAGTAAGTAGGCCACACTTTATTTTAAATATAAAGTAGGTACTTTCTGCTATCTATGCTCATGGGTCAACGGAATTCTCTCACTTGTCTATTTCGCAATACCTAAAGTTATGCTACTGGTCATGAAAGTGTTTTTATGACAACATCAATAACTTCTTTACTATCAGATTAAACACAAAGTAGTGTACCAGGGGAATTCATTGACCATGGGTTATGATAGGTTTCAACAGTAGCTCCAATGATTATCCCCTACATAAACTCATAAATTTTAAGTACCTCTTATTAATATTAGTATAGATCATCGATATCCGTGGTATAGATGATGTCAGTACTTACATTATATTTATTGAATTTTTAACACTTTTTAGACGTGATCTGTCCTGCATGTTGGACATTTGTATTATGTAATTTGAAGATATATTAGAATAGAATACACAGAAGAAAAGTGAAATGAACTAAGTACTTATTTATCTATATTATTAATATTAACATTAGTAATAAAAACATTACCAGGGTGATTTTCAGCGATGGTATGACTTCTTTCACGAATAGCTCAGCGGAGTCTCGTCGCAGGCTAGCGGTGGGGGGGTCATACTGTTGGTAGGCTGTCTGTTCACTGTGCGCTTCTACGTTATACAATATTAGGTGGCCTTCTGATGTCTGTAATAGAAAAGGTGATGTTGTAGATTGCTGTCACTTAACTCACTAATTTATACATTACATTATGCATAGATTCCTAGTATTCATAAGTTTTTGTATTTTAAACAATTATTCTATAATAATTAACAATATTTGCCTCAACCAACACCTCAGGAGTCTCTTGGTAGGCAGCTAGATCAAGGGCTTGATCCAGAAAGTAGTACTTCTGGACATGTAGTATATCATTAGGAGGTTCCTCTCTTAGAAGCCCTGACCACTAGTAGCTTGGATCTTGTTTCCGATACCAGTGAGCTACTATATTTTTTTATATTCTAATATTTATAAATACAATTTACATGTTTTTTTTAATGCAATAAAGGAAATCATTATTGGAAAATATGTATAATAATTTCAATGTTATAAATAAAGAGGGTGCTTGGGTGACTTAATTTAAAAATGTTGGTCTGCATCTTCAAATCCTACGTATCCAAGCAGTCTTATTAAATGAATCAATAAAATAGAAAGAAGGAAGAAAAAGTATTTATTGTGATTCGCACAGTAAGATCACATACTAAAGTAAATAATTAGTAGTCTCACTTTCCATCTTATATTGTATTTTAAAAAGAGGTAAATTAGCCTAAAACATTGCTTGGATAACTTAATGCAAGCAATTTTTTAAGCTAACTCACCTATAACGTTACTTTATATTTAGAATAACATTTTTTTTCTTTTTGTTTACCTTTTTGCTGATAGCATACATACCTTTAAAAATCAATCAATGTTATAGGTTACAGGGACAGCAACTACAAGATAACTAATTCTTTTCAGTTTCATTGTGTGACTAATGGAGAGTCGAAAGACTTAAGTAATGACATAAGTAGCTACGCATGAGTCAAACCATTTTCAATAACTTTGGTGTGTTCAAATTTATTTTAAATTACATTTAGCTGTCTGTTCCGCATTCAAAGAGTGCTTATCTTCATTGTATCTTATTTTTCATTTTTAACTAACACTAATATCAACAAAGGAGTTTGTGTGTAAGATCGTGGCATTCAGTAGATTCTGCCTGCTCCCATGGGGAAAGCACGTGAGTTGATGTATGTATGTAATACGAAACAAACAGGTTTTTAGCAAATACTTACAAAATCTGAATCAATAATAACACAATGCAATAAATATTTCTGATATTCAATACAATACTTTACTTACAGAAATGCATATCATAGAAGAGTCCGGTTTCCACTCCACTCCAACATTGACTCCGAGTCGCTGAAGAGATTCTGTGCTCCTCTTATGGTATACTATAGGGACTGTTGGCTAGAACAGAGACATTTGAGATATTAGAGGCATCTGAAATTGAGACATTTAAATTTAATGACTAAAACTAGAGTGGCCCTTAACCCTAGGATTTTGATTTTTTTCTCATTTTATTATTGTTATTCTTCATTTTTTTTTCTTATTCTTCTGCTTAATACTTATTATCGCCTAGGAGGCTATTGGTGGCTATTGCCTAGTGGTGCAAACTATTAATATAAGTTGGTTATGAATAAGTAAATAAATTAATTAATTTTGTTTTAAAACTTTTACTGAAATTCAAGAGGCTTAAACAAAACAACATGCAAGCTTCCTACCTTGCATAAATTTAAAACCGTTTTGTTTTTCAGAGAAAGTCTGATTAGTCCACAAATTAATCTTACTAATATTATTATTGGAGATCCTAAATAAATAAAATATAAATGTGGAAGTTTGTAAGTTGAGATGTTTGTTACTCAATCACGCAAAAACGGCTGAACAGATAATTTGGCACATAGACACTAATTTTATCCCAGTAGCACATTCCCGTGTGATAATTTCCAATCTCCGTGTGGGAGAAGCGGCTGGCAAAGCTAGTCTTTAATTTGCCACTTTTCTTCTATCCCACCTTGTAACAAACAAGCGAATAACTTTTACAGCATTAAAGAATTTACTGACGGGAAACATTTTTAAATGTAACCAACAATATTTGCATGCTATTATTTAAGCTAAACATGTATGCTCTATAATGTACTTAAACCAACTTTATATACCATGTTTTATGCAAATAAATATTATTTCTATTTCTAACAAAGCCCGATGGAAATATTTTATAATAAATAACTATATGTCTGAGAAAGCTGATTTTACACGCTTTATATTAGCTTCACTTGTATGTTTTTTTGTTTGTATGTAACCGACTCCTTAGAGCGCGATTTTGACCCACTTTAAACGGTCAGATTTCATTGAAACTTTGTAAACTTATCGAGGACCGATGACAATTCAATAATTAAAAAAAAAAAATTGAGAAAACTGAAAAAAAAATCACGTTTTTGTAGTTAGCAGAACTAAAAAATAGAAAATAAATAATAGTTTAAAAAACTAAAAAACATGCTTTAAAAACCAAACTAAAATAGGAGAAAATAATTTAATTCAATTAAAAAGAGTGGGGTGCTTGACATTAAGTGATTATTAAAATACCTAAAAAAAATTTTTAACACCCACTTAGGACACAATTACGACTCTAGGCTCAAAATAAAACATAAATATTAAATGAGCCCTTTCATTCAGAAAGTTCATAAGATCCAATTTTTACAACCATTAGTACAGACGCCAGCACATCAAGCTACCCGAATCTGTGAAATTTCTTTAATAGATTTTCAACTGTATTAAATTACCATAAGGTTCATGTTCAATTGGGAAAATTTGACAGTTTGAGATAGCTTGAAGTGCTGGTGTCTGTACATTGATACTTCATATTGTCTAAATCCTGCCTTTGACATCAGGTTTATAGATGCAAACCAAAATGAATAAAATATTGTTGATTATTTATTATTCAATAACACATTAACAACATAGGTACATATTACTATGATATATGGGTGATCCAAAAATATACTCAAGTTTATTAGACATACCAAGTTGTTGCAACTGATAACTAATGCAGTTGTACAAAAAAATATTGGAGATGTTTTATAATGATAATAAGAAATGATATGATTAAGTACCAGATAAAGACATTAAAGTGTTTTCTAATTTTCTAATCTTATAAAATTATTAATAACAACAGATTGTTCTAACAATCTTCAACAGTTCATGTAATTGTGAATTTCAGTAAAAACTGTGAGCAAAGGTGGAATACACATGTAGTTTGTCAACATGACCTCAATGTTCACACAAAAATAAACATACCTTACAAAACCATACTGCGAGGCAGTCATCGCTCAATGAAGCAAACAATATCTTGTCTCTATTCGAAACAATTTGTTTTATAATTTGATTATCTGCACCTAGATTTTTCAGAACTTTGGGCCATCCTATGGGAAAGTACATTTTGATTGTCAAACATTTGCCACTTGTATGAGAAATGTAGTTAAACACTAGACGCCTTGATTAAACTGTGTCACTAGTTTCTGTTGTAAAATAAGAACTTCTGGTATGATTTGATATTAAAAATTTGCTTCAGCTTCCCAAAAACGTCAACACAATTCGCCACTGTCACAAAATACACACACAATCTTACGCCGCATTCCGAATTAGAAAAATAGCGCCGTGAGCGCTCACATCAGTAATTTGCGTTTCGAGTTAAGATTCCACGATTATGGCCACATTCCGAATTAGAAAAATAGCGCTCAATAATTTGCGTTCTGAGATAGATATCACGACTATGACAGCTAAGAACTGTCATTTTTGTCAACAATACGGAACGCTCGTGAACGCGCTAACAGTTCTCATCATCATCATTTCAGCCAAAAGACGTCCAGTGCTGGACATAGGCCTCCCTCAAGCTCCGCCACTTCGACCGGTTCTGTGCTTCCCGCATTCAGCGGACTCCTGCGGCCCTCACAAGGTCATCGGTCCACCTTGTAGGAGGCCTTCCAACTTTATGTCTTCCGGTGCGCGATCGCCACTCCAGAACTTTTCGACCCCATCGGCCATCTGTTCTGCGTGCAATGTGCCCTGCCCACTGCCACTTAAGTTTAGCAATTACATTTTAACAGTGCTCACTCAATGTTAAAACCTATTTACACCATATAAAACTTGTATACACCACAAATTTCGTCTTCTTATTTGGTTAGGTGGCGACTCTAACCAGAAGCACCATAACTAAGTTAGTTAAAGGCTACGTTCCGAGATACGATAATATCGATTTGAGCGTGCTCACACCCGTTCCGAATTGGCGTGAGCGCGATAACGATATCCCGTGAATCGTCATAGATGACGTCATGACATGCGCCATCTTGCGATAACGCCGACCATGCTTATTACTAATATCACCGTGAGCGCTGTCAAAAATGACAGTTGTGCTGTTTTGTTTTGAATCATATCATATCTATAACTAACTTAGTTACAGTGTTTCTGGCTAAAGTCGCCACCTAACCAAATAAGAAGACGAAATTTGTGGTGTACACAAGTTTTATATGGTGTAAATTGGTTTTAACATTGAGTGAGCACTGTTAGCGCGTTCACGAGCGTTCCGTATTGTTAACAAAAATGACAGTTCTTAGCTGCCATAATCGTGATATCTATCTCGGAACGCAAATTATTGATTGATGTGATGTGAGCGCTATTTTTCTTATTCGGAATGTGGCCTTAGTATTACGCATGGTTGGCTTTATCGCCAGATGGCGCATGTCATGACGTCATCTATGACGATTCACGGGACATCACGCCAATTCGGAACGGGTGTGGGCACGCTCAAATCGATATATTATTGACAAAAAAGACAGTTCTTAGGCCACATTCCGAATAAGAAAAATAGCGCTGTGAGCGGTCGCATCAATAATTTGCGTTCCGAGATAGATATCACGATTAAGGCAGCTAAGAACTGTCATTTTTGTCAACAATACGGAACGCTCGTGAACACGCTAACAGTGCTCACTTAATGTTAAAACCTATTTAAACCATATAAAACTTGTATACATCACAATTTCGTCTTATTTGGTTAGGTTAGGTTTGGTGGCGACTCTAGCCAGACGCACTATATCCAAGTTAGCTAAAGTTAGGAAACGATTCGAAAAATAAAACAGCACAACTGTCATTTTTGACAGCGCTCACAGTGATATTACTATTACGCATGGTCGGCGTTATCGCAAGATAGCGCATGTCATGACGTCATCTATGACGATTCACGGGATATCGTTATCGCGCTCACGCCAATTCGGAACGGGTGTGAGCACGCTCAAATCGATATTATCGTTTCTCGGAACGTAGCCTTAGCTGTCATAATCGTGGTTTATCTATGTCGGAACGCAAATTATTGATGTGAGTGCTCACAGCGCTATTTTTCTAATTCGGAATGTGGTCTAAGTGTCATACATCTATTGAAGTAGGACCTTTCGTTCGGTAAATTATGGAAGTTAGTTGTAATTTATTAGTAGAGCTAATTAGAGTTTATTTTCATCAATAAAAAGTAATATTCATAGTATGTACATGTATATCAAAAAATAGAGAGAAAAGAATCACAGGGCATCAAAAAATTCTTCCGTATCGCTGTCAATGGGAAAAGTGCCCAAAATGCCCGGCATTGCCACGTTGTACGGTGAGTGATGCTAGATTCTTTGGCCAAAGAATAGTGGGCCTATTCTAACCGCTTGGCGGTTGGGCAGGCCTTTGGTGTGGGACGCAACATGTGGCGACAGCCTTGCGTTATCTCATCTTCCTAGTATGACGGGGTGTGCCGGGGCGGCTGCTGCAGGTGCGGAAAACCTCAAATGGCGAAAATATTTTAATCTTATTGGGAGTTATAATATGTTGGAGCCGATTGGGGTTAAAACACTTGGGCCATGGGGTCCGAGTGCCCACATGGTTTTCCGAGATATCGCCAAGCGGTAGTCGACTCTTCACGTGACCAGAGGCACAGAACTAACCATGTTTTTCCCATCTCAATGCACAGAACACTTAAACTCCTTGACCAGAGGGCTGGCCTATTCGTTGGCCAAAGAAAAGAATCAGCATCGAACGTGGCAATGCTGCCAGCCTTTTGGGCACTTTTCCCATTGACATCGATGCATATAATTATTCAAAATTAGTTTTATTATTTCCGAAGTTATTTTTAACAATTAGTATAGTATTAGTTACATAAAAATATTGTAATCATTTCTGAAGTTTAAAAACAACAGCTTTTGGTTTTATTATCCAAAGTACTGCAGGCAGGGCTGCTGGATCAGAGTTGCATGGCCTACTGCTCATCGTATATGGCCCGGATACACACAGTCAAATGCACACATGATGCGCTTGCAAACTGTTTGTGCAAACCATTGGTATGTGCAAATAGAGAACAAATTATTAAAAAAAAAACACTACAAAGCGCAAAGTGAAAAATAAGTTTTTTATTTCGGAAGTCCGTAAGAAAGTTATTTTTCACTAAATATGTTTACCGGTTTTTTTTGAACGCGGGTTGTTTTAATTTACACTTTTTTGTTATGGTATACTTACCCCAAGCTACTTGACTTGCCATGTAAAGAACTATGACAGGAAGTAGTAGAATATCATAAATGATAATCTAAATGATATTTTGAAACCGAATAAACAAAGTGGATTAAAAAATGTATCATCGAGACAAACGCAAAAACTTCCCAAGCAAAGAAAAAGAAAAAAAATTAAAAGAAAAAAAAAAAAGAAAAATTAAAGCAAGAAAATTTATATGGGACACCCTGGGAAGTATACCCTTTCAAACAAAAAAAGAATTATCCAAATTGGTTCAGGCGTCTAACAGTCTACGAGTAATCGGGTAACATACATAAAAATAAAAGATTCCGACAAATTGAGAACCTTCTCCTTTTTTGAAAACGCTTTTAAAAATGGCAGTCCGTATACCTACGTCCCAATATCGAGAATGTGTATTTGGGCTATTAGTTTGTCCCACAGACATATAACTGTGGTTTGTCCAAACTGTCTTATTAGGTAACCTTTGACCAGTGTTAACAGATTTTAATGAATTTTATCATTTCTACCAATAAAACTAAGTCTACTAACTAGTCGAAGTTTATTCCATTTTCAACGAATCCAGTTCTAATACGCCTTTGACTTTATCAATAATAAGAATTCTTGGTTGGATAGATTGTTTAAAAAAAAATATCTAACATTTTATAGAAAATGTTCTTTAAACCCTGTTGTATCTGTAGGTTGAATAAAGGGAAATTCATAGGTAGTAACTTCCATGAGATACAAAAAAATACTGGTACATCCAAATTTTAACAACTAAACATTTTAACACAAAAATTGGTTCCTTTTGATCTTGCTTTCTTGGCATCCTTGCTTCTTGCGGGGGTGAGGGTGCAAGGGAGCGTGTCGAGCGGTCACAGGGCTTTGCCCCCCTGCCGCGGATTGTATTACGGTGGCTCGCGAAACCGAGCCTCTCATGAGATTTGACCCTGGCAGCTGGCAGTAGAAATTGAGCGCGTGTCTTTTGCGCTTGCGCCCCATCGCACCACCATATTAGTTGGCCGAAAAAGAGAAAATTTAAGTTAGATTTAGATTTAACTTGGCAACACTGCGTTTTTAGCAATTCCGATGCTAACAACAAAAAATCTTCTTTTTCTTGAATATTATGAAAATAATTGTGATTGTAACGCGATATTTCTTCATTTGTCGTGTTAATAAATAATATGTAACTGTTAAAGTGGTTTACGCTACCATAAGACACCAACATGTCTGAGAATAAGGATTCGCAGGCGACCAACCTCTGTTTAACTGAGGATGCATTTGATCAGTTCCAAGCAGTTTCAATGTATCAGGAAGAGGAATACATCACTCTGCCTCCAATAGTATTAGCGAAGCCCAAGGAACCAGATCCCGGCGAATTTAGTAATCTCAGTTATGTTAATGAGGTAGTTGTATCTACCGAGAACCAAGTAAACAGTACAGTCAATGACAACACGGAAGATATGGTGTCCGAGATGGAGCAAGATACCTTTGAAGATAATTCTTACTTAGAAGCAACTGCAAGCTTAGACGGCAACATAAACGAAATAAACGATTTAGACCACGACTATGTATCACGGAATGTTACTAGAAGAGGCAGAAAAAAGAAAAAGGTGAATAAAACTGATACAAAAATAGTCTCCAACAACGTTACGATCCTCGGTGCAAAACCCAGCAGTGACATTCAGGTAAACTCTGAACAAGAATCCTCACCTGTAAGTAGCACTGTACCTCGTAAAAGCGGTAGAAAACCTAAGCCTACACCTGTTCCCCCAGAACCTGTTATCCTACCAGGTATTAATCAAGATAGTTTGAGTATCTCTAGCTCTCGACTTAGTTCAGATCAAGAACCTTCTGACATAGTAGCCAGTGTTAAGAGAAAGCGTGGTCGGCCACGAAAATCACTTCATAATGACCAAAATAATTCTAACAAAGACTTCTCTAGCGAAATGAGTGGTTCTGACAGCAACAGAATTGATGATGTGCTTCTTCCCCGCAAGAGAGGAAGACCAAGAAAAACACCATCTGAATCTGTAAATCTTCAAAATAAAATCAAAAATAATACTGAAAGCCCATCAAATGACCTCATAAGCATAGAAGATTTACATGGGACAGAACTCACAAACACACATGAAAGGAGCAAGGAGTTGATAGATTTAGATATATCTAAAATAGAAAATAGAGACTTGGATAAAAAAATATTTAGTGAGTCAGATAATGATGAGCTTGATGACATTACTTTAAGTAAATTAAAAACGCATTCTGAAACATCAAAATCTGCTGACGAAAATAAGTTAACTGAAAATGACGAGGATCAAAGCTTAACAAATAGCAGATCTGAATCGACTATTTCATATCCCCCAGCAAATAAAAAAAGAAACTTGCATAAAAAAGGGAGAGGTAAGCCGAAAAAAGTACATGCAGATATTGATAAGAAAGATCTAATGGAAACTATTGAAAAATCTGACTCTTTGGTAGCGAGTTCAGTATCTAATAACGAAACTAATTTAAAAAGCTTGCAAACAGATTCTGATGACAATGAAAATTTGACCCTGAGTCAATTAAAAGAAACTAACACTGACTTGGCAAATACTGAAAATAATAACACAACAGTAGTACCAACTACTTGTAATAATGATGTTGATGTTGAAACGGTTGAAACTAACAGTGATGCTAAAGTGATTAAAACTCCCACAAAACGCAACATTAAAATGCCAGTTATGTCAGACTTTGAATACAATGTTGACAGTGTTATAGAGAAGGAAGACACCGGAAATGAAGCAGATGTTAATAATGAGTTACTTGTAGAAGATACTTCTAAAAGACCGAATCGTAGAAAAGTTGCAAAATTACGTTATGAAGAAGAGTCTGATGAGGATCCCTTTGCAAATGTCGAGTTATCGGATGATGATGATGAACCAAGGAAAGGTAAAAAATATTACTCTGATGATGAATATGTACCAGGCAGACGAGGAAATAAAGATATAGATTCTACAGACAGTGAATTTTCAGAGACTCAGGTTAATGAAACACATTTAAAGAGGAAAAAGTTATGTAAAAAATTAGACAGTCAATCTCCTCAGAAAAAAGGAAAATTGGATGAGTCAATTCACGATGTGGAAAGTGATGATGTAGAAGAATTTTTAGAACCTTCTACATTAGTAAAACCAACTGATGACGCCAAAGCACAAAGTTCAAAACTCTGGGGCAGTAGCAACGAATTTGAAAACTTCCTTGCCAAAAAGATTCAAGGTACTAATTTAAAAATTAAAAAAGTTTCCGCAAGTACACCAACTGATAACAAAACTCTTGATATACCAGTCTTAGACCCTGGAGCAAAGAAGACCTATGAGATGTGCAGCCAAACAAATGTGATTCATACTGCATCCACTGCGGTCCAAACCACTCCACCTTATGATATCCCTATGAAGGAGAATGTTGGTTTAACACCAGAACAATCCGAAAAAGCTTGTTATTTCCTAAATAGTATTGTGAAAACAACTTCTGAGTTAGGTACATTAATGACACAAAAATCTGAAGATTTTATCAAAAAGAAAATAAACACTACTCATGTCACTGACACCATGAAGATGGATTACTGTGTGAAAAAGTCATTCTTATTATTCAAACTAGCTAAACACAATCTGATGCAGATGGAAGAGGATCTGGCTGAACAATATGATGAATTTCTAAAAACAAATAATTTAACAGCATGTAGGGAACAGCCAAAACAAATAGAGGCCTCAGTAAAACAAGCAAGTAGTGACAGTGACTGTGAAATCGTAGAAGAACCAGCTAAAACAACCTCTGTGAATAAATCTAAGGAAAAACAAAAATTCAATCCTAAAACTGTGTTTCTCAACAAAGAACTTTCTATTAAGATTGCTAAAAAACCAGAGACCAACAAAAAACTTGATATTAAAGGGAGACATACAGTATGGATTAATGACACAGTGATGGTAAAAAAAGTTTCGCAGTCTTTTTTAGCCCAGGACAGCCGAAATAAAAAACCTCCAGATAATAATATTACAACAAAAATGGTAAGTGATTTTTTTAAGAATTATTACCATCAGAAAGCAATATCACTTTGTGCCCCTTTTATAACCACAGATTGGCTTAATGTGAGCAAAGAATGTGTGTGCAACTATTTTGTTGTAAAACCATTTCTATATAATAATAATAATGATGTAAATTATTCTGCCAATGGAGGAATTAGCACAGAAAGCAATGCCAGTACCTCGGAGACAAATCCTGCTATAATGCAAATACCTAACAAAACCATATTAACATGCCCAGAAACCCTCCTTAAACTGTGTTTTCGGATTGTGAAAAATCAAATATATGATAACAGATATGTCAAAAAAGTTTGTCATCAACACATGCAAAATGAACTTACAGATGGGAAAGACCAGCCAATGACATTATTCCGACAATGCCTGGGAGTCCTGACTAGTAGAGCTGTTAAAACCGTGGAAAGGAGCCCAACACCCTTAAACAACATAACCCCTCAGGTATCAACTGTACCACCTCTTAAAATTCTGTGCCACCAAACAGTGGTGGCATTGCTATCCAACTCGGGCAAAAAGGATCCCAGAGAAGAACAAGAACTGGCAGAAACAAGGTGCAGTACAGAAGAATCTAATAATTCGATTTCCACCTGTTCTTCAAAATATTCATCACCATCAATTAAGATAAATGAAATCAAGTCACTCTTGTCCTTATGTGTTGAATTCATACAAAGAAAACAAGTGACTAGCCACCAAAGAATGGTGCCATTACTATCCAACTCAGACTTAAAGGTTCTCAGAGAAGAACAAGAAGTGGCAGAAATAAGGTTTAGTTCAGAAGAATCGAATTATTCGATTTCCACCTGTTCCTCAAAATATTTATCACCATCAATTAGGATAAATGAAATCAAGTCACTCTTTTTCATATGTGTTGAATTCTTACAAAAAAAACAAGTTATTGAATCAAGTTATATCACTAGTGTTTTAAAACCAAAATCATTGACAACCTCTGCTTTTGAGCGTGTTAAACAATTGATATACGCAGAGATGAATGTTCCCTTACTTGAAACTAATCAGTTCAATTTAAGTGATCATAATGATGGAATTATTATTGAAGGCTTAACAATAAATTGTGTAAATACATTATCAGAGGAAGCATTCCTGAATCTAGAACATTCAGATGCGGATAATCCAGATAGCTCGGAGTACTTAGATGACTTTGATAATGAAGAGCATTGTGAGCCAGAATTTAATGAAATTGAGGAGGAAAACCCAACTGAAACCGAAACCAGTTGGGTATCACAAGTGCAAATGCAGGAATTTAGGTCGTGCTTCAACACCACTAACACAGATGTCAACGAAGGGGAAATGGTTTCAGTTGTTACTCAAATTAAACTTGAACCTGAATATGACGATGTGCCTGATAATCTAGATGCACTAGCTCATGTGAAAACTGAACCATTTCATGGACTTAACGAAATGACAGTAATACCAGAAGTCAAGCCAGAAGCTATAGAAGTCTTAGGTTCTGTACCAACAGAACTCACCGAACAAAATAGAGGTAGTTATGATGTCGACGCATTCGAACAATTTGCTGCTTCCAACAAAATTTTGCACGAATTACAAGTCGAAGATATCTTCACCCAAAGTTCGCACAGAGTACGAAGACAACATGAACCTGATTATGACGAAGATGACATGAGCATGAGCCTCCTAATCCCACAGACATATGAACCGTTGACTATTGAAACAGCAAAAGGGAGTTTAATGGAAAGTAGTTCTGATGATGATAGTGCTCAAATTAAAAAGATTACAGGGAAAAAGAAGCCTGATAAACGTAAAGGTAAACAGAAGAAATCTGAGCCAAAGACTATAAACAAAGAAACACCTACAATGGTGACTAAAGATAAGCCAACTAATAACGAAGTTGCTAATTTAACCAAAAGAATGAGAGACAAAATTAGACAAGAGGAGAAAAAAGACGATTCTACAGATTCAGAATCTGAAAATCTACCACTACGCCTAAGAAGCAAGAAAGAACAAGAAAAGTTAAAAAAGGTGCAGGCCAGTAAATCCAAAAAAAGTGAGATACAATGTAACAATGTTGATTCTACTGATCAAATTGATGATATTGTGGACAATTTTACTGGCTTTACAGCTATTGATCAGAATGAGATATCAAACTATCAGAAATACATGCAATATGTGTATGATAAAATTATACCAGACAAAGAAGAAAAGATTGTCCAAATAAATAATAAAGTTGCTGAAGTAAAAGAAACTGGTGAAAAACCACTAATTTCTAATGAACCTGTAGAATTATTGGAGTGTGAACCCACAATGCCCATTTTTGATGATCCAGTAGGCTCTAAAAGATCTATCAGAAAAAGCAAAGGTAAAGTTGAAATATCAAAGAACGTAGAAATATCAAAGATAGAAGAAAAATCAAAGAAGGAAGAAATATCAAAGAAGGAAGAAATATCAAAAAAGGAAGAAATATCTAAAAAGGAAGAAATATCAAAGAAGGAACAAATATCAAAGAAGGAAGAAATATCAAAGAAGAAAGAAATATCAAAAAAAGAAGAAATTTTTAAGAAAGTAATATCTGTAAAGAAAGAAGAAGTTTTAGAAGAAACTCCTTCATTTGTAGCCCGCCATGGTTGGCACTGCTATCCAGTTAATGGAGCTGATGAAAAGCTATACCAAAGTTCTTGTGTAGCTTTGGAGAAACTGCCTGAATCTTTTGTCCAGACATATTTTGAGTATCAAGGCATTACAAGCAAAAAAAATGTTGATGACCATGAGATTGACAGGTAAAGTAACCATTTCTTATTTAATTGCTTCTTAATAGTTTCCTATACAGGAAAAGTTTTTATTCAGTGCGCAAACTTTAACCATGAATTCAGCATACCATTGTAGACCCCCCAGCGAAGAAAATTTTTCGTCGGTTTTAGAAAAAAAATCAGCTGTTTCATAGAAAAGTACAATACCTTCGCGGTCAAATTGTATGGAACAGCTGTTTTTTTTTTGTATAACCGACGAAATATTTCTGCGCTGGGGGGTGTAGAATGATATGCCGAATTCATGGTTTCAGTTGGCGTACTGGTTAAAAACTTTTCCTGTATACAGGAAAAGTTGAAGAAGACCCCCCAGCGCAGAAATATTTCGTCGGTTATACAAAAAAAATAAGGCAAAGTAGTTAAGGCTTGAGTTTATGTATGTATGTTAATTTAACATAAAATATTAATGTTTATAATACTTTCAGGTTGACAAACCTAAACTCTTTGAACAGAACAGGTCAGTTTAACTTGACTAAAGGTAAATTAAAGTCTAAGCGGGATGCTAAGGGTGACCATACGTCTGAAGTGGGCAGCCGGGCTGAAAGTCCCACTTATTCTGACCATTATGATGAGCTGGAGCCTTCTGACGATGAAGGAGCCAATGTTGATGATGAAGTTGCTCCGCCTGTTGTAAGTATAAAACTGAATAGTTTGTTTGTATGTTTTAACTCGATAATCTCTGGAACTTAAAGTCGTATTTGAACAATTATGTTCTCCTTTGTAAGCCCAACTCTTGAGGAAGGTTATAACGTTATATTTAACATCACGCTACAACACTTTGGAGCCGAGACGAAAAAATTAAAAAAACACTTCTATTCTATTTTTAAAGGTTCTGGCTCCATCGGTAACGTTCGATGATTTTGTCAATGTCAAGGTATGAGAACGTAATGAATTAAAAACGAAGCAAACTTTGTTTTTAAGTGTTTTTTAATTTTTTCGAAAATGAAGTAATAGCGTGGGCGGGCGATGCGGGTTAATTGTTTTAGTTAAAGCTATTGCAATAACGACAGTGTCTCAATATTTCTGCTGATAATTGTGATATTCCTACTATAATATTATAAAAATGTAAAAGTTTGTAAGTAAAGTAGGTATGTATCTTAATAAGATTTATGCTAGCGTTTTAGAGAATGGGCAGCAGCGTTATCTATGCATTTTACTACCATACTGCGATCGCCAACCCGCCTGCCAAGCGTGGCGATTATGGCAAGCCCCCCCAAATTGGGGGAGGCCTATGTCCAGAAGTGGACGTCTTCCAGCTGAAATGATGATGAGATGAGCTTTTGCCAGCTGCTTTCACTGTCTATGCATAATATACTACTGTTTGTTTTCCCAAATGAAATAAATAAATAAAAAGCATCCTCTGTGTTAATCCAGGTTATGTTATAAAGTAAAACTATCTGTGTGCCAAATTTCATTCAAATCCGTGCAGCCGTTTTTGCTTGATTGATTAACAAACATACAAACTTTCACTATTATAATATTAGTAGGATAAAAAACGATTCTTACCGGCTTTAGGCATAAATGAGAAAAAAATTGTTTATCTTCCAAAATTAATAACAAAATATTTACAGCCACTTAAGCACACCGAAAACACGTTAGCAAAAGACCTCCTAATGAACGACAACGATAGTGATTCTGACTCCGGCGTCAAGGTGAAAAAAGAATCTTCTGATGGTACCGAAAAGACCAAAGTCAAGTCTAAGAAGAAAGAAGAAGTTGGGGTAGAAGATGGCGCAGACCTGATGCTGACGGCTGACAAGATGATGAACAAAGAACTGACGTTATTGCATGCACCCGTTGTGGTGACTGACGATGTTCAGAAAACGCCTTCTAAGGGACCTGTTACGAGGAATAAACAGGTAATAATACCTACTATAATTTTTGTGAGTAAAGACTTTCTTGCCTGTTGCTCTCCAAAGGATCCTACTATGCTTTGGAATAGACAGCTATAGCCTGACTAAGGTGCTCTTACACGGGCAATTTTTTGAGCAATTATTGCTCGGCAACACTAATGAATCAATCTGGATCAATTAAGTGGAGCAATCTGGAGCAACAACAATAAACTGCCGATGAGTTTCGGAAATATTGCTTCTGATTGCTCCATATATTTCATGAGTTGCGGAATATCCAATCGGTTCGAAGTTTTTAGTGAATTCTCTTTCTATCTCGTTTGTACGTATAAGTACGTCTCGTTTTGCGAGACGAACCGGCCGGTGACGGAGGCTGCGGGGGAGGCGCATTGCCTAGTTTTTTAAGTTGCTCCATATTGCTCCATATTGTGTGGCCGTATCTCTGGTAACAGGTTGCTACATGTTGGAATTGCCCTAAATTCGTCGTGACGTCATAGTTGACGAGAATTGCCCAGGATGGAGCAATTTTAGTTGCTCGTGTAAGCGCATCTTCAGGTATGGGCGCGGCGTGGTGGGACAGCAATGCAGGCCGCTGATTCGTCAATGCAAGTCTATCATTCGTCACCACTCACAGCATCCCGTGACCCACCGCGCCGCGCATACCTAAGGCGCCTAACAGCGGTATCTGTCAGGCTATACCTTGCATCTTTGTGATTGGCCGATCCCTGTACAATTCAAAAGTTCCTGTAATCGGTTTCATTGAAATAAATCCTTTGAGTTAGAGTTTGCATACTAGTCTTAAATTGTTAAGACTTGTATGCAAACTCTAACTCAAAGCGTGCAATAGTGTGCAGTAAGTTATACATCCTTATACTCCATTTATTATAGCTTTAGAAAAAAGAGGCTCGTAGAAGCAGGAGTGCAAAACATTTTATTTCAAAGTTAAGCTATAACTTTTTTAGGTAGATTTAAGACAGTACCAAATACTGAGATAAACGAAGTAAAAGTAATTTTATTTTAAATAATGTTCTATTTATAATAACATCTTCATCACACATTACAAACCTACAACAAAACGAATGAATGAAACAAACAATCACATGATGATTTAAATCTAATTAAGGTTAAAGCATTTTTTTTACAATTCTCTATTTTAATTAAATTCCTCTTTATTAATGATTTATTAAAAAAAAAATATCTCAATATGGCATGTTTCTGATCTTTTTTTTAAATATAGGTATTTTCGAACGATTCAAGCTTTTGTCTGAACATTTATTTCTTTTCCTACGCAAAGTTGGAGCTGAAGGAAACAAACTTAAAATAGCAAATAATTTTTATTTTTCTACAGAAAAGCGCAACGAAAAATCAGCCGTCTACCAGCCAAACGAAAAATGAAGAAGATTCTTCTTCTGAGGAAGAGAAGCAATGGGTGAGCACCAAGGAGAAGCTTCTCAAAAGAATGGGCAAAAAGGACCAAACCAGGTATTGTCAACCATATCTTCTTATATTTGTTGTTTATAAAATTGAAATGTATCTGCCTATCTCAAAGTAGAATAAGTTGATTATATTTAAGTCAAGCCTTTATAATAAGGATTAAGTAATAAATAATAAGGTGAATGGCAATTAATAATAAGTAATAAGGTGTTTTAATGTTAGTCTCTAAATAAAGTAATAAATAATAAACGTTTCTGTCTTAATACTATGTCCTTTGTTTTTCATTTATCCTGGATATAAATTCTACCATTTAGTCAAAGATCACTAAATAGGATTGGTGGTTAGACGTTAAAACGTACCGAACAGAGAACCCGACAAACTATTTACTTTAGTATCCCTAAAAATGAGTAGGAAAATGGAGTATAAAATGAATTTATTGGATCAGACTTCTAATTCTAAAGGCTGTTATGTAAAGGAAACTGCATTAGAGCAAAAAAATCGGGTTCGTCAGTAAACTGCTGTAAATGCTGTATTGAAAAGGTTATAAGTTAGTTTTCTATCCGGTAATTTAAAAATTTCGAGATTGTGGTCAGTTAGTTATTCATCTTTTTATCCTCATTCCTATTAAACTTATGTTTTAGTTTTCCAGTTTTGTTACCTTGCTGCATAGAACTTATTTTGTAACCAAACTGGAAGTAGTCACTGGATAAGCTAGCTCTGGAGCCAAGGTTTCATGTTTTTCCGGTAACCTGTGTTTATGCCAATAAAACAATTTATGAATTATTCATTCAAATCTGTTATGTAAAGAATAACAAACCCTGTATTTATCACGCCGCATTGCAAAAACCCATCTACATCACCTTCGTGCATTTTATATCATCGCACGCTGCTGTGGCACGAGCTTGCCTTACTTTAAAGTGTGTCTTATGCTTAAGGTGGAACAAGTCCACATTTTTTCCATACAAACATCGGGAGTGTATTACTCCACTTTTAGACAATATACATAAAAAATTAAACATGGTATAGTTTTGTCTCATTATTAATATTGTCTGTACGAAAACAGAATACTTAAATAAAAAGCCATTAATAAGTTATGAGCACACAAAGATTCGTTTTTCTTGCTAATTTTACCTAACTTTGGGCGTGTTTAAGTAATAAAAGAAGAGTGAAATCTCCAAAACCAAGTCGGTACCGACAAAGCTCAAATGTCGAAACTTTCAATAAAATTTATTAGTCATTCATTTCTGCAGTGGTTTTTTCATAAAACCCGATCTTCCGAAGGACTTTTCTTAATTTTTTACGCGCCTGTTTTACTATAACTGATCCTACATCTCACTCAATAATGTTGTGCGTGTAGACTAGCGTCTAACTGCTCATCACGGGTATTACCTCTGTCGGACATGAAGCCTGGTGAGACAGCGTGCGTTTCAGCCAGGCCCACCAGTGAGTTCGAGCCCGCGACTAGATTTCCCTTAAAAGCTGTTAGACGATATAAAACATCACATAGTAAATATATTTTTAATAATTATACAAAATATTTATTTAAATGTACGTAGTTTGGACGACGCCAAACGAGCCAAGCTTGTGAGCGAGTTCATAGAGAGGCGCGGCGGCTTCGCCGACTCACACACACGACCACGCAGCGCTCGCACGCGCCGCTCCACCAAAAAGTTCCTGGAGAGGCAGAAACAACTTGGGTAAGAAAAACTACATAATAGAGTATTTTCCAATTTATTAAAAACTATTTTAATTTGAAGATTGGGACAAAATATGTAACAGAAAAATAAAAATAAATTCATTTATATTTATATCCATTTTCTCAATTAAACACGATTAAAATCAAATTAATTTTTGTTGTTTCGAATTTACCGCCAAAACTCTCCTTACGATAACCTTTATATTACGTGACCACACTTGACGTCAGCTTTGTGTAAACGGCACCGATACAAATACTTTGTGAGGCGCAGTTTTAGAAGTATTTGTGTACAGAGGCACCGCACACCAGTAATACCATTTTCTATCCATTAAAAAGCTTGTTAATTATAAACTCGACATTCACTTGTTATATCTACTTTAGTTTACACAAAGTTGACGTCACGTGTGGTTACGTGATAAAAAGTCATCGTAAGGGGCGTTTTGACGGTAAATTCAAAACCACGAAAAATAAATTTGATTAAAATAGTTTTTAATTGAGAAAATGGATATAAATCAATTTATTTTTATTTTTCTGTTACATGTTTCTTCCCAATCTTCAAATTTAAGTAGTTTTTAATAAATTGGAAAATACCCTATTTTACTCTACGTAAACTAGCGCCAATTGGCCAGACAGCTTCGAAGATTTGAACACTCATTTTTGTTCAAAATATGTATTCAAAATTTGCACACATGCTCGAATACCCGTACCACAGAGGATTAATTGCGTAATACACTATCAGTAGGATTCGCTTTCATTTTAGCAGTTCCACAACATTCAAGGCGTTGTTTACGTTGCTAAGTAGACAATTTTTTCAAACATATGAAAGAATGGATTAGCAATAAGCTTCAACTTCATTTGGATTCTGATCGCGTGTTACACAATTAGGGTGCAGATCGGGACTTTAGAAGCTAATGCTTCAGACTAAACACCGATAAACACCAGCTTAGGTTTAAAGAATCTTTATTCTCATAAGAACATATCATACAGTTCACTTAAATGAGACTTAAGTTTTATCATAAATAGGTAATCGTCGTCTAAAGACGAAGCATGCAGATGTAGAATAAACAAAGTAACAATAACAACGTATGAGATCAGCAGCAAAACAAATAAAAAATAATAATAACAAAAGTGTGGGTAGTTGTATATAAATCAAGTTAACAGCTAGCCAATTTGACACCAAGGTACCCTCATAAGTACTGATTCACCTTGCAAGGAACACAAACAACGATTAAGGCTTCTCACGCTCTTTGAGTTCAGTTTGGAGATTTTGTAAATACATAGGTTCTTTGAGCTGGGGTTTGGTCCGAATATATTTTTATAGTGTTTGGCAGTTTTGAACGATTCTTCAGTAAATATTTTGGTGTATCAGGAGAATCAAATACTATTTTTATAGGGCGGAGTTTATCTGCATGATATTTGCCCAATCTTGTAGATATTAGGGGCTTAGGACAGTCTTGAAAGGCTTGTGTTAAGATCTTGTGTACTTCTTCAGAGTCGCAATTGTTGCCTGTGGAGAAATCGGACATCTTGCTCGATCAGACCCACTAATATTATGTTCTTGTCTCTTTGAAGTCTATTTTGCATTTCGACAAAAAACTCATGCTGTGCTCCAAAATGTAATTCAGGTTTTCGATTTTCACCTTTAAGTTGATGCAGCTCATCCTCGATTGTTATAATTTTACTTTGAGTAATTTTATGTTCGGTTGTAATATTTTCCACGGATTTATGCAGTTTCTTATATTCTTCTGTTAGGTTATCAGTTGTTAATTTTAGATCCTGAATATCTTGCCTAATTTCGTTCCGCATTTGCGTTATATTTTCAATTTGGTCGTTCATAGCTTCCTTTATACAGCCCATTATTTCACTACGAAATTGGGCTAAATCTCTTTTGAAATCATATTCCAGAGTATGCGGTTTTCTCTTTCTTGAGTCTTTGATAGCTCGACCTTCATCATCCTCAAAATTGGACAAATTAGAGGTGGATCCACCACTCACACTCCCGCCAGACATTTTTGCCTTTGTTGGAGTTCGCGGTAAATTCATGATACCTAGCTCTCGAACTAGGCTCACGGAACCGGTTACGGCTTCTTATCTTTCTCGATCGAAGATAAACTGTTTGTGTGATTTATGTAGTTTTTTTTTAAATACACTTTATTTGTAGCAACACAGGAGTTAATTTAGTATAGCTTTAGTTTTAATATTTTATACTTTAACGATATTTTATTTAGTACGTTTTAAACACGCGTCCGCACACTCCGACACTCGACGAACAACCTTCAGACGAACAAGCTTAGCGCGGAAATTCATGGAATTAAACAGTCCTCAAGAGCGATAGCACGCTCTCGTTCGCACTCGTTTTCTCTCTAGACACGGAATAATAAGGTTTATTATCCAATGTCATAAAAATATGCTCTGTCCTGAACTTCTCTTTGGTTTATGTTGAGCCTTATAATCTCAACGCCAAGTCGAGGACAAAATCGATGAATTAATCATAAAATTAGGGGTGAAGAAAGTTAACAAAATAAATTGAATTTTTCAGAATATTATCAAGAGAGCTGTTCGGAGAATCGTCAGACACCTGTATGTCCAAAAGATCTCAAGCTAGCTTGTTTAGAGGACGTCGTAATATTAGAAAGGTAAATTAGCGCATCAATGTGTTTAGAAAACTAGCGACCCGCCCTAGCTGCGCAGATTTCTGTGCTATATCGTCTGCCTAGCCTTGTTGGATCAGATGAGTATCAGTATTTGACCTCTAAAGCTATATTTGTAACGGTTGTGAATCATATTTTAATCAACACACAAACTGACACTGCCCTGCAATTTGCAAAAATGTGAGAACATTTGAGTTTCGTGTGCTACCTCATCGTATTCTTTTAAAGTGAAATATTAACAAAAGTTGTTCCACAGGTTATAGACAAGAAGTCTCTGGCGCGCAGTACTGTAGTGGCAAATATGGAGGAGTTCGAGAGAAAGAGAAGACTGAATGCTAAGCAAGCCAAATTGGTAAGCAAAAAATGTATATTCATTGTAATAAGGTATAAATTGGAATGATAGACGCTCATTAGTGAAATGCTTGTGACGCTGACCCTAGTCAAATTATTTGCGCTATTGGACCAATACAAAATATACCTTTTTTTCTATACTCACAAAGTTTATTGTCATCAAATTCCAACTCGTTCGTACAGAGAGAACTACTGGGCTGCGAAGAGGGTGTGAACGTGCTAGTCATTAACGACGAGGTGTGTCTGGAGTACGACTTCGAAGAGGACCGCCCCGTCGTCACCGTGCACCCCTTCTTCACTAAAGTTATGAAGGCTCATCAGGTATGGAGATAGGGCCTTTTGGCCTCATACAGGACTATTTTTAACACACTTTTATATTTCTTCTCTTGTATCTATGTATGTAATGTACTCGTATTTTTGAACGTAATTTTCACCCACTTCAAAATGTCAGATTAACTTGAAATTTAGCACACTTATCAAGGACCGTTTACAATACAAGAATTTAATAAGTTGTTCTCATTATCCTGTCTAGGACTCTCTACCAGCGTCTGTGTTCCCTTCCACATTTAACCCATCTGCCTTCAAAGCAAGAGAGACCTCATCACTCGCTTTCCGTCAGGCGTGATCGAGCAGGCTCATTCAGTAACAAATAAAAATATAAAAGGATCAGCGATTTTATTAAATTTTAAATATAGTATTAACTAGCATTTGCCAGCGGATCCGCTTCGTAAAACAGACTTGTTTGAAAACATTTTTTTTTGCGTTATTCAGTTCTGAATATACAACATGTATTAGAGTATTGAGATAAAAGCATAATACAATGACCAAAACTTATTTTTTTTTTAGAGCTATATGTTATTATTAAGAAAAACGTGTTGACCGAAGCATTACTTTATGCATTTAAAATTGAATCTTATTGCCTTGAAATAAGATATGTTCATTAGCCTAATCGGCAAAGTACATTTTTTTTTTCATAATATCCATGTAGTCAATTAAGAACAAACTACTTTCAGGTCTTGGATTAATTCTGTAGGTGCGATAATTACACACACGGACAATTATTTAGTAAGGTATAAGCTAAAAAATACTCATTGACAAGAGACTGCAACAGTCGTAGCTAGTTTGCTGCAAAATTTGGTTGTATTTGTGGGCTAGATCCGATAATCATTAAATTGTTTTTTCTACAGTACGAAGGCGTGAAGTTTATGTGGGACGCTTGCTTCGAGAGCCTGGCGGAGTTAGAGGCAGGAAGACCGGGTGGAGGCTGCATCCTCGCTCACTGTATGGGACTTGGCAAAACGCTGCAAGTACTGGCTCTGTTACACACGGTACGTACTTACCTCCTTGAACTATAGGATACTGTAGGAAGGTGTCTGTTAGCCGTTGGAACTGACGTCGAGTCCTTTAGGAGAAACGTAGCGTGGCGTACCACCAAGCTAGTTGGACGATCTATCGTTAAAAGACGGCGATGTAGCTGTTATTGCGCAACTGAGGAGATACCTAATTACAACAGCAGTCCTCCGAAAGTAAACTGGCTGTGCTGGCGTTGCGTCCCATTTCCAAAATGGCGTTTTTTATACGCAGCGTACGGCGGATGCGTTGCGCAAACGCTCACAATGACATATTGTTTACACAGATGACTGTATGAGATAGCACAGCAAGTCATTATATGTGTTTTAACGGCGCAATATTTCCCAGGTATTGACTCACCCTGGTGTGAAAATGCAACGCGTTCTCGTGTGCTGCCCTCTATCGACCGTACTCAACTGGGTCGACGAGATACACAAATGGATCGGACCAGTAACGAATCAGATAAAGGTAAGATATAGTGTAGTTGTATATATGTACACAAGGCGGCAAGAACATCGATGCACACAATGAAACCATGAATTCAGCACACGATAGTAGACCCCTAGGATAGATATTTTTGGACGCTTATTAAAAAAATCTGCTGTTTCATAGAAAAGTGCAATACAGCTACGCGCTGAAAATGTCTGGGATACCAATAAAAAAAAAAACCATAAACAACGCAGGGGGATTCAGACTCGTAATAAGTAGGGCCGTAGTCTCTACAATATTATATTTTAAATTAGTTTTTGCCTGCGGTTTCGCCCGCTTGGTGGTCGGAAATAATCCCACTGGACCTTACTACCTAGATAAAAACTATCGCTATTGTGTTAATCCAGGTTTCAATCTATCTGTGTGCCAAATTTTATCCAAATCCGTTCGGCCGTTTTTGCGTAACTGAGTAACAAACATCCAACCATCTATTCAAACATTCACATTTATAATATTAGTAGGATATTTTACCTGTACAATGTGACCAACTTGTTTCATTTCTTTTTTCAAGCAACGTAAAATAAAGAGGAAATTACAGGTATAGCATTCATATAACGTTTAAAAAAAAATTGTAGCCTATAAGGTTTTTACCCCCACAACAGGTACATGTGTCTAATGCTTTTTCAAGTAAGTAACTTGAAAATGCTTAGCCTTGTAGGCAAACCAGAGGGGCAATTCTCGTAATTTTAAGAACGTTCACAGTCTGATCTCAGTCTCAATCTGTCAAAAATACCTCGAGTTTCCCTACGTTTTTGACAATTTCTTGACGTTTGATTGTCGCTGAGATGAGACTACGACTAGATTGTGAACGTTTTTAATTACGAGAATTGGCCTTCAGGTTATTTCAAGACCATCCGTTGTCTACGGACCTTTTAGAAAGAGCTTGGCATGATACATGTTTGATATGCTTTTGTTTCATGTGCTACATTTCATACGTTTTTGTTTCTTGTTTATCAAAACGGATCGGATGGAATGAACAATTTTAAATTTAAAGGCAAAATACAGTAGTTTATCAATAATTCGAATCAATAGAAGGACAAAATAAATAGGTATTTTTTTTTATTTGATTACTAAATCGCTTTTGACCTCGATCACGCCTGATGGAAAGATTGATAAGGTCTATGATGGACCGAATCGAATCGAAATAAAGTAATATTGTACTTATTCCTTAATAAGTGTGCCTTTTTGTATTCTCTTTCGCAATTTTGCTTATTAAAAAAAAAACAACCAACGACATGTACTTAATTACTTTTTTAATAATAAAAAAAATTACTTCAATTCAGACCCATTTTTTTTTGGTTGGGTAGTCATCAAATAACTTCTCCTAGCAGCAGCAGGAGGGCGTGTCAGACTTTTACTGACTAAAACCCACCCGTGTTCCCTCAGTTGCCTATGTGCCAGGCGCCGCGGTATCTCTTTCGAGCAACCCGCACCCCTAGACCTTAATCCATATAGTGTTAGTAATGCACACTACTCTTATGCTATGTTAGTAAAAACAAAAACTTAATTCATAATATATCTGTTTAATGGAGGGACGCTGATTCCCAAGTCACGGGTATAAACCTAGTTTGGGAGCCAGAAGCCCTATACTTAAGATACTACTTCTGTATGTTGCAATGTAATTTCTGTAACAATGTTGTCACTTTTTTTCGAAATAAAGTTTTGTTTTATCTACACCAAAAACTTTCGTACCCACAGGTATTCGAACTATCAAAACTCAAGAAAACATACGAACGCGCCTATCAACTAGAAGACTGGTATAATGGAGGCGGCATATTCATCATAGGATACGAACTCTTCCGAAGTCTATCGACTCTCGATCCGTTCCTCGACGACATACGACCAACAATCGTCAACAAAATACGTACAGCCCTACTCGACCCCGGTCCGGACATTATAGTCTGTGACGAAGGACATTTACTCAAAAATGATTGTTCTGTTCTCGCGGTAGCAATGAGTAGGGTTGTCACGAAAAGAAGGATTATACTGACGGGAACGCCGATGCAGAATAATTTGAGAGAGTATTATTGTATGGTGAACTTTGTTAAGCCTAATTTGCTGGGAACTTATTCGGAGTATTCTAATCGGTAAGTGGTAGATTTCAAATTTATTGTGAAGGTCATTATTCAACCTATGACCTATACTGCCCCACTTCTAGGATAAAATGTCTCCCCCTTATGATTTCTTAATATCTTGTACTTTGGTGATTATTCTAGCCAATCCGGTATGTTTTATCATAAATATTTGATATGCCTTAAGTTTTTATTGACAGATGCTGTTGGTAAGAAACGCAAAAGGCATAAGACAAAAACGAAAATATAATATTTCATCAAAACTAACCTCTATCTCAATCCAATAGGTTCGAAAATCCAATAATGAACGGCCAGCACCGAGATTCCGTTGAAGAAGACATAAAACTAATGAAGGCTCGTACACACATCCTGCACAAAGTGCTAGAAGGCTGTCTTCAAAGACAGGAAGCTTCCGTACTCTACCCATACTTGCCTAAGAAACATGAGTACACCGTGTTTATAACCCTAACGCCATGCCAGTGGGACTTATACAAGCACTACTTGCATACCTACGGAAACAAGACTAAACACAGCATATTGAAGGACTTTCATATACTACAGAAGATATGGTCGCATCCTCAAGTGCTGCATAACTTTCAGACGAAGGCAAGGGATCGGGACGAGAAGAATAGGATTAAAGGTATGTTGATTTTGTAATACCTAGTTTTTGTCAGCAAGATCAGCTATGGATTGATACGTGAAGGATAAATATAAAAAATATGTTAAACATTAATTAAAGGTAAAAAACGGTTCTACACAAAAGTAAACAGGCCTAAATAATAATAATAATAAATATCTATTCTGTAAAAATCTCAACATGAAAATTAAGTAAGTGAGAGGGATTGATACTGTTACGAGCTTGGGTTTCCAATTAAAAGCTGCCAATATAAATTACCAAAAATTACACTTTAATTAAACACACTAATTACAAAATATAATTTCACTACTGATCACTTTAAATCGCACTTGAAGATCGCTTACGATGTTTTAGCATGTATCGCTTGTTCAATACTGGTCGGGTCTTGATCCGTTCCGGCCTTTTATTGGGACCTGGGAACATTCCAGAACCGTCTACTGTAGCAGCATCGAGAATGTCAGAGTACATACCGGCCCCGACTGAACAGATATTGGTAGTTCTAGAAGGTTCTAGCATCGAAATTTCTAGAAAGATCTTGACTCAATTAATTCTACTACTCGATACTACATGCCGCTAGTAGTAACTAATCCAGACAAGACTTGTGGCGCGTAACAATACTATTGACATCACTTTCCAAAGTGCTGTCAATAGTGTTCATTCCCTCTCACTTACTTAATTTTCTTAAGTATTTTGTGCAATTAGCAGATCAGTGTCAGGTTAAATGTGGATTAAAATATGATTCGCGACCGTAACAGGTTTGTGAGATTCGCGTCGCCACACAATGACATTTTGTATTGTCTATGGCACAGTGACCCCACAGTTTTTTTTTAATAGTACTAACTTTATCTCTATGTATCTATGTATATGTAAATTATCAATTGTTATAATTTGTTGTTTCAAGCGATGGAAATGAAAGAGGAAAGTACAGGTATCTCGTCCATTATCTTCGTTCGCGCACGTTTATTACAAAGTTTTCACTACATTATATCCATTACAAACATCACATATGGTAGCGTAATATACTAAAGCCGCAAATTTTGTTGCGTTACATATAATGTTGCTGGGAACAATGTCGTCTAACGTTTTTATTTTGAAAACATAAGCCTCGTATCCACTAGGCAACATTTGACGCTCAACATGTTCCGCAACGTTGATCTACATCACGTGACGTTGCCAGCTGGCGTGTAACACGACGCTCTACAGACAACTTCTAAAAAAACGTTCCTCGCTGCCTTTCAACATGATGAGCAATATGTTGTGACGCATGTCGCGAGTCAAATGTTGCCTAGTAGATACGAGGCTTGAACATCAGCCTGCAAAATTACATATAACCAGGAACATATTGCCCGCTGCACAAAAATACATTACGCATCTTCATTTACCAATTTATACGGGACATAACGCGTTGGTATGTCCAAGACTTTTCGCTTTTTAAAGAGTAACCATAGAGTTCTCACGCATGCGTTTACTATTTAGCTCTAACAGTAGTGCCTTCGTACTTTGCCAAACTAAAGCCTCATTTACACGATGCCAGTTTCTTGCTTGTGGCATACAATAAAGTCAAAGCAACTAATGACTTGCATCGTCAACACTGTTTTTATTCTTGCTTAAACTTATGGCATTTATGCCGGGGCCACACTGACGATCAACGTCAATGCCCATCATCGCGCTAAGCAACGCGGTAAAGATTCCTATAATTAAAGCTATAAATTCAGTGGCCACACTTGAACGGTCAAAGTCAATGCCCACCGAGTTATCGCCTAACGTCAAATGGCAATGTGAATGCCGTTGTCAAATTATCGCGATAAGTTGTGGCTACGCCTACGGTTAACGTCCATCATCGTGATAATCAACGGCGTTTCCCATTGGTGTGGCCCCGGCATTAGAGAAGTAAGAATCCGGCTAGTAAGACGGAGCAAAGACACGGACGGTTCAGATCTCAAGTTTGTATGCGGCACTTCCCCATAGACAATGGCCCACCTTCCATCCTGCGCCGCATGTGTCACTTGTGCATTTGATGATCTTATGGCTGCGTCCGTGAGCGGAGTTCGAGCAGCTGAATTTTAGGTCAAAGATGTTTGAACTTTTTGCCATCGATACGCCAAGAACTTATGGCATGCCACAGGCAATAAAATCGCACCGTGTAATTCTGAATCCGTCTGTAATACGCTCTAACCGGAACTATATTTTCACAGCGGAGAAACTCGAAGATGATCTGGCAACCGAGGACCTGGAAGAAATAAAGCCGAATGCGGTTGAAGACCTGTGGTGGCTGGAATACTTGGACGGTGGCAATATGTTGGAGACGCTCGATAGCTCCAATAAATTCGTTGTGGTCTTCCGGATATTGGACGAGTGTGTCGCGCTGGGCGATAAAGTGTGAGTAGTATAATAGTTTAAGCATAAAAAAAAATGTATAGAGGCGAAGTTACACATAGTACACAGAATGTACAGGTGCGCTTACACAAGCAACTAAAATTGCTCCATCCTGGGCAATTATCGTCAACTATGATGTCACGACTACATCCACCATTTAAGGACAATGGCAACATGTAGCAACCTGTTGCCAGAGATACGGCCACCAAAAGCAATCAGAAGCAATGTTCCCGAAACATGTCCGCAATTTAGTGTTGTTGCTCCAGATTGCTCCACTTAATTGCTCCAGATTGATGATCCATTAGTGTTGCCGAACAATAATTGCCCAAAAAATTGCCCGCGTAAGAGCACCTTTAGTCCGAACGCATTAAACTCAAAGCATTTATTTCAAAGAAACTAATTACAGGGACTTTTGCATTGTCAAGGGGTCGCTAGGCATTAGAGCGAGCATGATATACTCTCAGCCGCGCGCCAGGGCAAATTCAATTCAATGAAAGACGTACATGTACACAGTAAATGGTAGTTTTATAGTTGGTGCTCATAAGTCATACTTCATCATCATCATATATGCCTAGCCTTTCCCCAGCTATGCTGGGGTTGGCTTCCAGTCTAACCGGATGCAGCTGAATACCAGTATTTTACATGGAGCTACTGCCTATCTGACCTCCACAACCCAATAACTGGGTAATACGATACCCCTTGGTAAGACTGGTGCTCACGTTGAACCTACCCAAGAAGCTCGACCTGAATAAACATGCCTCCTATAAATAAATACCACCTGTCTCTCCACTAGTCCAATGCTTACTCAAGGATGCATATCCGGTAGGCTCTCAATCCTTTCCTATCCTAAGGGCACGTCTACCTGACCATTACCGCGCTCGCCGGTCTACTTCTTGATATGCAATGGCCTCTGTAACACCAAGAAGCATGAGGCTCCAGGGGCTAATGCAAATCTTGGGGTTCTTTCGATTAATCGAGTCTGGTCAAGCCACGCTGGGATCGGTGCATTTCATTCATTCTTCAACTCCAATCTTGTTCTTATTTTCTTTTTTCAATCTTTTTATTATAAATAGAGTATAATATATTCAGTTTTGGGACGTTAAAAAGTAACGTGTTTCGCTTTCGATCATTAACAACGAACGAGGCAGCGGGGATATCTTTGAAAATGAAATTATACTAGGCTGGCATTGCACAGTAGAGCTAAGAATGTGGCTAATCTAGTTGTGTTGGTATGTGTATATTAAAGGTTCCCGGTTCAGTGTTCTAGGTTTGTTTTAGTCGTGTCACCTTCAAACGATATCTTTTTTTGTCCACAGGCTAATATTCTCCACATCACTGTTCTGCCTGGATGCCCTGGAATACTTCCTGAAGAAGATAAACAAGTGGGCTTTAGGGCACGACTACTACCGGCTGGACGGGTCGGTTCCGGCCGAGGTGCGGCAGAAGTGGTGCCGCGAGTTTAACGCTGACAACAACTATAAGACTAAGTGAGTTTGTACCCAATTCTCGAATAGAAAAGCACTGATCAGAACATTTTCTGATCACAGTGGATAAGAAACTTTATCATTATTATCATAAATTGCAAATTTGATGTATACATCGAACAAATTCTTAGTTCTGCGTCTCTCGCGCAAACTCGGTTGACGTTTAAGACACTGGCAATTGGTTTATTATTTATAAAACATTTGGTCTGCTAATAGGGTGATTATTTCAGTATCACATCATTTAGCTTTTAAATAATGTTGACTCAAGTACTATATCAAAGTCAGCGTTATGCCATTGTAAAAATAATAGTTTAAAAAACTAAAAAACACGCTTTAAAAACCTAACTAAAAAAGGAGAAAATAATTTAATTCAATTAAAAAGCGTGGGGTGCTTTTTGAGGTATTTTTATAATCAATTAATGTCAAGCACCCCACGCTTTTTAATTGAATTAAATTATTTTCTCCTTTTTTAGTTAGGTTTTTAAAGCGTGTTTTTTAGTTTTTTAAACTATTATTTATTTTCTATTTTTTAGTTCTGCTAACTACAAAAACGTGTTTTTTTTATCTATTTTTTTTTTAATTATTGAATTGTCATCGGTCCTCGACAAGTTTACAAAGTTTCAATGAAATCTGACCGTTTGAAGTGGGTCAAAATCGCGCTCAAAGGAGTCGGTTACATACAAACATACAAACAAACAAACCAACAAACATACAAGTGAAGCTAATATAAAGCGTGTAAAATAAACCAATACGTACATCATTACAAATAATTCTGGTCTCATATGCCCAGTATCTACGGGTCCGTTTAAACCTAAACATTAACCCTCTTGTTTAGAATAAATTATAAACGTTGCTTAAAGTTAAGAGATGTTTAAACTTCAATAATGTATGTATGGTTAATCAGTCGCTAATCATTACTTAACTTAAAGCAAAGTTTATAAAAAACGGCTACCAGAACCAAGGAAGGCCGCAGGCGCGCAAATTACCCACGGAGAGTTACATACTGACATACAAGTGAAGCTAATATAAAGCATGTAAAAAGAAACGGTACACATAATCTTTTTCACACTTTGTTAATCAAGATAGTATAAAATACTCTCATTTCCACTCAGATTGTTCCTGGTATCTACCCGCGCCGGCTGCCTAGGCCTGAACATGACAGCCGCCAACCGCGTCATCATCATGGATACGTCGTGGAACCCTGCGCACGACATACAGAGCATCTTCCGAGTCTACCGCTTTGGACAGAAGAAGGACTGCTACATATACCGCCTCGTCGCTATGGTGAGTCGCTATCTACTTGCTCACCCATGGAATATAGAGCACGTTCGGAGTCTATGAGGGTACCTGCATACAAGCCCAAAAGACCGGCTTGCCCTTAAAAAAACTAAAGGCAACATCGCCTATCAAGCATTAAAATCAATTATTCCTCGCGCTATCCGCCGTGCGAAATGCCAAACCTAAGAACTCAGTCAATAATTTATAATTTAAAAAAATACATTTGCACTTTTGTGCGCACGCGTCGATGCCAATCTTTTTCACCAATATTGTGAGATCCTGCTTCCTTTGTTTTCGCAGTTTTCTCGTAAAAATTGTTTTTAAAATGTTAAAAGTATAAGAGAATTTTCTTATTAACAATTCTCATTTCCCAGGGTACGATGGAGCAGAAGATTTACGAACGTTCAGTGACAAAGCAAGCCGTCGCCTGCCGCGTGGTGGACGAACAGCAGATCGACCGCCATTACAATATGGCCGAACTCACCGAGCTATACAAGTAAATAACAACCATAACTATTTCTAGTCCTCCTTACTTCGAAACCCTCGTTACTGAGAAAAAAAGAAACAGAAAATACATACATGTCTATTCTATCTTCTTTATACAAAAAAAAAACAATCTCGGGAAATGATCCGTCACATCCGATGGCAAAACGGCCTTCGTTCAGCATAATGCTGTGACACTATGCGAGACAAAGCCACAGGTTATTAGCAACGTTGACGTGACCAAATAGAGTTTCCTTCGTTCAGGTTCGACGAAGGTGGCTCATGCGTAGCAGGCGGCGTAGCCGTAGGCGTGCACGACGTAGCATTGCTACGCGTAGCACGCGACGTGCTGCTACACGCTGTACATGAGCATGACTCGCTGCTACGAGGTTCTAGCGAACAGGGCCTGCCTGAGCACGAGCGGAACGCGGCTTGGATGCAGTTCCAACAAGAGCAGGCGCATAAACGTAACTATGACTTGTATTAATACCACTAAGTATAAGTATTTTTAACTCCACCCCTATTTTTGTAACTCTGATAGATAAATATAAATAAAACTATAATAAAAGGCAGTAAAAATTTAAACATAGTCTGTAGAAATTGAGTACCAAAAACCTTATCAGAGATATGTACTTTTTTATCGATTTAATAATAACACATTGCATACTGAATAACACTCACGTAATTATTTTTATTACGTTTCCACAGAAATGGAAAACAAACTAATCGTGACCATCCCAAAGGTTGCGCTAAAGCGTATTCACGACAACACACGAGCATCTGCATCAGCCACCGTCGTTAAAGAAGAAGACACCAGCGACTTCAACCCTAACGAAGTTAAAACTAAGAGAGGAAAGAAATCTTCTATCATCAAGTGCTGCATACCCATACAAGACAACAACAACCCAGAAACCAGTAGCGGCCCAAGAAAAGAACCGTCTATCATCAGACCAGGGACCAGTAAACAATACAAGGACTACGTAGCATCCACTTCATCCGTCGACCAGAAGCCTTTGGCCGCCCTCTACCAAGAAGAAGTCATGGTGGAAAAAATCACAGATATACTCATCAAATATGACTTCCAGAACAAAAAAGGAACGCCGGACATAGCCAATCTAGTCAAGAAAGTCAGAAATATTATGAAGAGAGGATTTGTCAGTGAGGAAGATATGTCTGATGATTTGACTGCCAGCATCGCGAGGGTGTTACTCCCAGAACAAATGTCTCTTCCCATGGTCACTAATATCATGTGCGAGTCTATCAACAATTCCGCGGAACCGAACGTAATACCAAGCAATGCTGACCCAGAGTTGATAACGAGTGACCCCACTCCCAGTACATTGTATACAAATCAAAGGAAATCTGACGAACCTGAACTGAGGACAAAGAGAAAGGCTGCAATAGCAGCTGAAAAGAGTATCGATTCTTTAGCACAAGAGGTAGTCATCAATTTAGATGATGATGATGATTTCGATTCAAGAGATACCGATTTTATACCGGACGGAGATTTGGTAAATTTAAAACCAAAAAAAAAGTCAAAAAACTTAACACCAAAAATGGTCGAAACAGACGAAAGCACTATGAGTGCTGATGAGTCACCAAACCCAACTACCAATTTTGACAGCTTGAAGACTAATGATAAACCCAGTATGACGAATGAAGATAAAGTCACAATAAATGCAGATAAGGACACGAGTATTCCTAAGAAGTGTGGCCCTACAAAACCGAAAGATAGAATTATTAAGACTTACGCTAGACCCGACAAAACGGACACTCCTAAACTACCTAGCAAACCAACTGACAATGAACCAACTGCGAGTGTCAGTAAACCCCCAGAAAAAGGTTATTCAAGCATACTATTAAGTGATGATGACGACCAACTATCAGGCATCACGACTACTGAGAAACTTGTCGAAAGTCCGAACACTTCGAACGACGAGGTAGTGTCTTTACCGATGTCTTTGTTGAAAAATCAGAATTTTATCAATATTGTAGCGCATACGTACTTGGTTGGTAATCCTATGTTAGATGAAGATGCGGCTACGCTCGCTGCACAGTATAGTACGTTGAAAGCGCTTAAAGAGGCCGAACAGACAGGCAAGAATGTGTGTAGCGGACCCATCTATGACATAGCTATGAAGGTAAGCTGACTTTTTGAGATATTTCGGAACTACTAGCTTTTGCCAGCGACTTTGCCCGTGTGGAGGTCGAAAATTATCCCCCGGGAACGTACTATCGGGATAAAATTTATCCTATGAGTCATTCCAGGTTACAAACTATCTGTGTGCCAAATTTAATCCAAATCCGTTTAGCTGTTTCAGCATGATTGAGTAACAAACATCGAAACTTTCACATTTATAATATTAGTTGGGGATAAGCTTCACCAAACAGTCAAAAATAAAGTTGTATACAGACGTGTTTTTTTTGTTCCAAAAACAGCTCTGACTTGACTTAACACCCTACAGGTAATCGGCAAAGAAATACTAATGAAAATGTGCACTGCCAACCCAAAAGCTGCCGCCTCATCTGCTAAAGATGCTGCTGCTACCATACAGATGAAGGAACAGATGATTCAAACTCAGAAAACCTTCGAGGAAACCGCTGCAAAGAGTTCCAAAGCCAAGAGTGCTAAACTCCGGGAAGATTTGATTCAGCAGAAATTCGCTATGAATAAGGCAAAAGCAGCTGATAAGGCAAAGGCGGCTGAGGTTAATCCTGTGATCTCACCACCTGCAGTCAGTGTTAATAATACTGTGGTGCCGGTTGGGTTGTAAGTATTGAGCTTTATAATTTAGAAAATGCAAAAAAAAACTTCTAATTGTTATAGACTAGCGACCCGCCCCTGCTTTGTACAGTTTTTACGTCTTGAGATTTATTTGTGATTATTATACACATAAGCCTTCCGGAATACATTCTGTAAGTTATGGTAAAAACCGCATAAAGATTAATTACTATATATTTAATTGTACTAGTGGTGGCTAATAACGTTCATTGAACACTGGTCGAAATTAGACCATAATTCATTTAATTAAGTGTGAACGAATGCATTATTATACAGGGTACATTTTTAACCAGTGCGCAAACTGTAACCATGAATTCAGCATATCATTCTAGACCCCCTAGCGTAGAAATATTTCGTCGGTTATACAAAAAAAAAATCAGCTGTTTCATAGAAAAGTGCAATTAATACGCGGTCAAAATGTATGGAACAGCTGATTTTTTTTTTCATTTGATTTATTTGCATACTATAATGTGAATTAAGTTGTTACAAATAGGCTTAAAGCTAAGATACAATAATTATAGACCCTGTAAGGGCACAGCAACATAAGTATGGATAAATAATTAAAATAAAATAAGTAATAGCATTTAGAACATGAATCATTCTTAATTAAATTAAATATATTTAGATTACAATATTTATTGTTTATTTTGTATGTGTGAATGTAATTGGCAAATTTAGAAGTCATCTCAATTAAGTATTTACATTTTATTGCAATTACAGTCACAGTTTATCATTCATGTATTCATTTATATTATGATAGCTTTTGTTTATTAGAAATAGCCGACCGACGAAACATTTCTATGCTAGCGGGTCTAGAATGATGCTGAATTGATGGTTACAGTTTGTGCACTGGTTAAAATTTTATCCTGTATAAAATATGAGCTTTCTGCACTCCATCTCCAATATAAACTTTAACTGTGCCAAATTTCATACTCCTCCGTTCTCGTAATTTTCGTACAAAGTTTTTGCTTCGCGTTTTAATTTAAAGAACACTTTATTTTACACCAGAAAAATACATGACAAAAAATAAATGAAACACCGCAAAATGTACGATGGACGGCCTTATCGGACGCTAGCTGCGATCCCTTCCAGGCAACCTTGGAATGGACAGTGATTTGTCTAACAAAACTGTAGTTTATGACCATTACGAAGTTTTTTAGATACGAAACGACGAACACGACTTCATTTTATACTATTTATAGTATTATGCCAGCACCCAGGGTATGGGTCGAAAAATCATTCGTTCGTGTGCAACAACTCGCATCCGAATCGTCGCTTTAAGTAGCTATTGATGACTTCTGTTCATGCCCAGGACCCGACTAGCGAGACTACTTATAGCGACGACTCGGATGCGAGTTGTGGGCACACGAACGAATTATTTTTCGTATATGGCATCGAAAGTGTTACCGATTAAGTACCTAACATTTGAAGACTACAGATGTGACGTATGGTATAACTGTTTACTATCACGCCTGTATTCACCAAAGCGATAGGCAGAGGTGTAAGCTGTAATAGTACACCCGCATTTGCCATGTATAATTGAGGCCTAAGTAACAGGGGTCGAGCTCTATGGCCATTTTTATAACTGATATATTTTGTTTAGTATCAAGACAGCGACGTGTATAGGAGGCAGACAGGGGTTCGGCCTCCCGCAGGTGAAGAGTGAGCGCGTGGAGTGCATCCTGCCCGACGACGATGACGTCATCATGAGCGACGTGCGCGCCGTACCAGACCCGCCCGCGCGTGTCCCGTCGTACGCCCCACACACGCCCGTCCAGTCGTACGCCCAGCCCGCACCCGTCGCGCCGTACGCCCCGCCCGCACCCGTCGCGCCGTACGCCCCGCCCGCACCCGTCGCGCCGTACGCCCCGCCTGCACCCGTCGCGCCACACGCCCCGCCCGCGCCAGTCCCGACACACGTGCCCACCACCAAGCCCATCGTCCTCAACAACATGCTCTACAAGTCAATCACACGCGGCGTAGAAGCCCAACAAAACTTTAGGGTTACCGTCGGCTGTGGAAACGGATCCCCCGTATCGACACCTATGTTAGTAACGCCACCTAAAATTTTCTTAAGGCCTTTCGTGCCCCCGCCGGTACAAATACCAAAGTTAAACATAACCGCAACTACAGCCACACCGACCATCGTTCAAGCGAGCGCACCGCCGCCGATCGTGCCCGAACGAATCTTGCCGAATGACGACACCATCTGTATAGACAGCGACGAAGAGGAATCCCCCTCGCCGGGTGTTCTATCAACAATAAACTCCGCGGTCCCTGCAGACCCGCACCAGGCGCCAGTCCCCGTGTCCCTCACAAGCGCACAGAATCCAGGAGTAAAACTCCCTCTCCCGCCCATGCAGAGCCTTCTCCACCTCTCTGCTCCAACCTCTCATTCAACATTACCACAGAAATTGGTGCTACGACAAGTCATGTCGCCTAACGGCGCACAACCCCAATTTGTTCTCATACCGTCCGATAAACTTCCGTTGCCATCAACCTCCAACGCAGAACCACCAAAGACAACTCATGTGCAGCCGAAAATAGTTTCACTTAATTCGTTCAACACCGCACCGAGCGAGCCCCTTTTACCTGCTAAGAAACCTGAAATAAGCCCCAAAGCCAACAGAACAGCGTGCAAACCGGGCGATATACTCAGAATAACTAAAACGGGAACTATCGAAGTAATAACGCGGGCCGATTTAAATACAAAATCGGATAAAACGGGAGCCGACCCTATGGACATAAACAATGTTATCGTTCATAGCCCAAAGTCGATTGCTCCGAAACCACCGGAAGAACCAAATCGCAAAACTGCTGCAATTAATAAAACTAAAAAGATTCTTCCAAAACCCAGAACATATGGGACGTTAGACCTAACCGATACAACTCCCGAGGTTTCGAAATCAAAGTCGACTGGCCAGAAAACATACAAGTCCTCGACTGTTGACTTAACTGAGATGTCACCTGTTGCTGCTAAACAAAGAGCGATCGCTCCAAAACCTTCTACTACTGCGACGTTTGATCTAACCAATTCAAACGAGATTGCGTTACCAAAGAAAACTTCGTCACAAAGAATAGAAAAAAATAAAACCGAGAAGAAAGCAGACGCAAGGAAATCGCGGCAGATTAGTAGCCCCCGGGCCACGAGTCCTGAAAACCCTCTGTCAATTCTGAAGGACGTCGTGCACATAAAAGCCCTAGACTATGCAGAAAAGTCTGTAATCCTAACATCAGAAAAAAGTAGAACCTCCAATATTTCTGTGCAACACGTCGTGTCAACAGAAACTAAGACCAAAGCCGCAGATGCAAATAAAGGGTTAAAATTAACCAAGGTACCAAAGGAACTAGTACCGAAACATATAGATGAAGCAGTAGAGAAACAGATTAGGAAAGACGCTCTAATGAAGAAAATAACGCCTTTATTAAGTAAGAACCAACCGAAGACTTCAGAAGAACCGAAAAATCGTGGAAAGAACACGATAAGCTTCGACACTTTGAGTAGTGCTCATACTAGCAAGATATTGAAAAATACCGGACCCGGTAAATCGACGGACAAGAAAGGCAAATCTCTCTTGAAGACTACGGAAACTGTTGATCTTACGTACGTATAAATTTTTGACTTAGTTGACATAATTACCCAAAACAATACAATCGGATTATCCGAACAAATAGATAGGCAAAAATATACAGACTTGTAATAATAGCCCAGTTATTAAATAGGGACTTTCAACAAACTCATTTTAGAAGTTTTTATTCTAAACTTTGAATCCTCGACTTTTTACAATATAGAACCACTTGGCGATTAAGCTATAAACCATTTACGAATTAATGCATCCTTTTTGGATCAGTCGAGTTTCGTCTCATATGTTTTTATTATTTGCAGTAACATGTTTCTACCCGGAACTACTATCAAGAATAAGAGCGACTCTAAGAAGAGGCAGTCATCTTCTACGGAAGTCACTGCGGCTAAAAAGAAGAAACCTGCACGTAAGTATTTTGAATGTCACTTATACTCCGATTGAAGAAAATTAGACATTTAAATAAACCTTTGTTACAGCCCGTTCAACTGATTTTGCCTTCTATTGCGTTCGTGGCATGATAAATGGTATCTGCAGTGAACAGTTGTTATTGTAACCACTTTTTTGCTTTTGTTGCCATCCTTGTGCCTACGGGATAGAAGTCAAAATCGGTTGAACGGATTGCAAAAAAAGGTTTATTTGAATCCCTAATCTTATTTCAAATGGTGTATAGGTACAGTCAAAGAAGAGCTGAACCTATTTGCATCACAATGTACTTTAAAATATCACCTAATTATCTATGTCTAAGTAATATTGTTCGATCGATAAGGCTAAGCTACGTTTGCCATGATTGGTTCGTAGATGGGTGACCATCTTTACATACGAACACCTGATCTGACCTCCACACCCCAGTTATTGGGTAATACGATACCCCTTACTAAGACTGGTTGTCAGACTTTCGGGCCTCTGACAACCCCTAACGACTTTCAAAGGTCCACGAATGACAGCCGGGACCAGCAGCTTAACGAGCTTTCCGAGGCACGGAGGGGTCTTGGTATGTAAAGATGGACGCCCATCCACGGACCAACCGCAGCAAGCGTAGCTTAACCTGATCAATGGACCCGTGCGGCTGTCATTACTTAGCCACAAACCCCTCATACATACACAACTTACTGTGGCTAGAAATAAACCTTTTCAAACTACGCAAGTTGTCAATAACATGGTTTTTTTTTCCACAGCAATGACCCTGAAAGACTTCGATTTGGATGATATCGACGATATCATTGAACTGGAATAACAGCTACTATTGGAAACTTTCATATACCATGATAAACAAAGGGTCAATGTTTTTTTCTCACTGCGAGTTCGACTCACGCGCCGAAACGGCTATTTTAACCCTTTTGAACTTCGAATTACGTGTAAGGTACCTAATTCCGGTTTAGAAGTATGTAACAATGTCATTATATTAATAACAAGATTACTAAATAAATTATTGAAGAATGTATCAACAATAAGTACTCGCGTTCCAGTTCGATTTTGTAACGATTTCGATTTATGTCGTATTTATGACGTAATAGGTACACACGGCGACATATCAAGCTATACATTCCCAGTTTTAGCTGACCTCGCATTGTACAGGCTTTTCGTACTATGAGAAATTAGCTTATACTGGAAATGTATAAGCTTGAGATGTCGCCGTGTGTACCATAAGCTAAGAAAACCTTCCAGTTGTATGTAGGCGGTTTTGTATAGGGAAGCTTCAGTCATCATTGTTCTAGTGCGAAAACGGGATGCCGCTATCCGACCTGTATAGCTCCATCTCTTTTTACCCGGGGACAATTATGTCTTCTGACTCTGCCCTGTACAGTCAACCTCCCAGTTTCATAAAGTAATAAGCATGGCAGCTTATAAGCAACGCTTAAACTGACGGCTGGCGACAAGTATTCAATCTTAAAACCATCGATATTAAAAAAATACAGTGTAAACTTTTTACAGCGTAATTTCTATGTAATATAGACATTACTTATTTAGATTTATATTTCATGATTCTTTTTTACACATACGCTCTAAGCATAATTGACATCTATGGATCGAAAATATCACCGTTTCCATAAGGTAAGTTGCAGTTTACAAAAAGTTTACACTGTATCGCAACATTTTAATCGGTATTGAAATATTATTACATGATTTGTAAAGCAGTGATGCTCAACCTTAGATGAATCTTTCTCTTTCTGTTTATCCTCATGGATATATTTAACGTTTAGCCATAACAATACTGAAACTGTATTTCAGCCTCGGGTATTATTGACTATTATCAAATAAGTAATTTTTATACAACAAACCCTATGAAGGGCAAACCAGACGTGATTTCTTTTCAAAGAATATATAGACATGTTTTAAGTAATAGACTAGTAGGTTGGACTAAAGAGAAATTGCGGAAACCGTAGGTTGAGCATTGCTGATCTAATTATATTACGTGTATCTATTAAAAATGGCACTAAAAGTCCTCATATTCATGCAACAAAAGACAAAACAAAGTTGTCAACAATAGTTGCGCAATATTATTGCTGGATCATGTTTTTGTTATGACATTTTGGCTGGCAACAATGCACACAGTGTCTGGCAACACATAGTAGAACAAAACATGTCACTGTATCAATGTTGCGCAGCTATCTTTTGTCATGAATACGAAGCTTGAAACTTATGACTGCCGAACGTCTAAGGACCATGTTCAACTTCACTAGAAATAGTTTGGACATTTTTTAGAATTTTAACATTAGCTTGATTATTTTCAAGTTGAACGTGGTTTCAGAGTGGCGTCACGTAGCGGTAAAAGTTAGGAACTATACTAAATATCGTAAAATTTTGTGATTTCCCACTAATATAAGAATGCTACTTGATTTTAAGTTTCGACTTTAAAGTGGTTAAGTACAGTTGTGTCTACGTTTTGATTGTGATAAATCTTTTTTTTTACTGTGCGAACTTATTTTGTCCTATTTGAATATTTAGTATTTTTATCAAATGGCAGAGTATAGTAATACATAATTTAGATGTTAGTGTAAGTATTATTGTGTAGGATTAGGTTAATTCAAAATTATCGGTTTTATATCTATTTCTCGACTGGAATATTATTCAGTAACTATCTCAGGTTCAGTTTTATTTCATTTATAATTTCTGTAAATTGATTAAGAAATTATTATTTTACGTATGTGCTTTAGTCGTATGTTCCACATATTGAAATAAGAATTAACCATTTTAAATATGGACCTCCTTTGTCATTTTGGTGTTTGTGGAAATATAGCATTAAAATTACATATGTAATTGTAAACATGAGACACGTGTCTAATACAACTCTATTTAGTTTAGTGATAATCACATTTTATTTTAACCTTCCAGCTAAAGGATTGCAATTTTACGTTTTGTATAATTAGATGTAAGCTTACAAATAAATAGAAACAAAATATGAGTGTTTCTGTTCACTGATTCATGAGAATAAAAGCCAAATAATTATCGCAACTGTATATTTTCTTACACTTTACAACAAAATATATTAAATATTTAATAATTTACGCACCTTACACTAGAACATTAAAGCTTCTACATAGATATATTCCAAAAATAATTTCATAATAAACCTATAACATAATGCCTGACCAGTCGCATATCACGTTGAAACTTAGAATTATATAAATTAATTACTTCCTATAATCATAATTATAAGATCTTGGATGAACTTAGAACTACAATAATTACGTTTTTCAGTGTTTAATATTATATTTGTTCGATAAAAATCTAAATATCTTAATGTTAAACTAATACATTGCATTGGATTTTTATTAATCATCATTTGTATTGTACTAAATAATTTAACACGTATGGTTGGTGATAGCTTCAATCCACTTCTGAAATACATATATTTCGACCGAAATATATTTATATTACAGAGAAAAACAGATATGCAAATAGATATTAATAATTAGGGGTTATTAATCAACAGATAATAATCATCAACAGCCTCAACAGGGCAATAATAGTAGATCCACTATACGGTTAATCCAGATCATATGAACATAATATCCAGATTTTTGTCATGCGCTTGCGCTCCCCTTTAGTGTAGTTAGCTTTCCCGTGGATTAAAATTACCACCAAATATAAGAACAAGTTTAATTTGGCTGTTTTAAGCTATATATCTATTTATAGTTATATAAAACACCAATGAAAATATCGAGGAAACAAGTTATTTAGAGATCTGTCAAATAATATCTGATGCTTGTGGTGTTGTATGGGGATAAAAGTATACTTTGAACAACTATAAAAAACTTTACTCCAGGTTTACAAGGTTGAAAATATTATCACTGCGTTTTTGTTAGTGTACGCACGGCTACACATCAAGCTATAAATTTCCAGTTTACGCTGAACTCGCACTGTATGGAAATCCTATACAATGCGAGATCAGCTTATACTGGAAATGTATAACTTGATGTGTAGCCGTGTGTACAACTAAAAATATTTCTGATGTCAATACTCTTCAGCCCCACAATGCTTTTCAATCAAATAAAGAATACATTACTAATTAACTTTAAAGAAAATACACAGTAATATTATAATATCTTCAATAATAATTATCAGATGTTAAATACCAGTAGTGATTTATTTTACAACGAATCTCTTACGAATACTAACAGTGTTAAGTAGTTCTATATTTTGGTAGAAATTGCGTCGAAGGTAGCAGTCAAAACGATTCTGCGAAAAACTGAAAGGTATCAGTAAGTCTCATTGACTACAGCATAGCATTCGACAGGCTATCGTATCGAAAATGACATTTCGATAACCTGATTTGCCTTTTTTTTGTAGGAAATCATCAATTAACTTCTCCTGCTTTTTGGGTGGAGCAGGAGAGGGCGTGTCAGATTTTTACTGACTAAAACCCACCCGTGTTCCCTCAGTTGCCTGTGTGCCAGGGGCCGCGGTATCTGTTTCGAACAACCCGCACCCCTGGCAGGCATCAACCCTTGCGGGCCCCATCAGTCGATGCTGACATCTCTTTGAGGCGCGCGTGGAACACAACGCGCCTTCGGCCTGGGCTTGATCCTTACCGGATAGCGAGATACCCATTACTCGCCGTCCGCAAGCCCGCGCCTACGGTGGCCGGGAATCAGCCTGGGATTCCCGACGCCCAGGGCGTCTCCTGCGGCGACTACGGCCGTGAGGGCGCATATACTGCCTCTCCCTCACGTGCGCCGCCTCCTTCTTCCCGAGCATTACTGCTTCGCAGGAGGTGACGGCTACCCATGCACTCTCGCTCCGTACCATGGCCTGGACCAGGGCCGGAAAAAACATCGGGTTTTGGCTTTGTGAAAAAAGTTTATAGAACTCCTACGATAACATTGATTGATGTTCGATTCGGTACGAGCGCCTATCGGATGGTTGTGAATAGCTATGCTGTTCTGCCGCAATTCAAATGTTTCGGCATCTGTGTTTGATACACATGACTGCATAACATTCCACGTATCATGAATGGTTTAGTTACATTTAGACATGCGGACTTTCAACACAAACATTTCGCATACTGAAATATATCAGTACCTTTTATCTAAAATTTTAAATCGATAGATTTGCCCTCACCGTACGAAATCGCGCGAAAAAAAGTGTCCATACTGAGAGGAGTGAGCTCTCTGCATTTCCATGAAAATCAAGTCAAGTCTCGAGAAAAAAGGCCATGTTTTGAAGCGGTAGGACCAATCTACGATTTAAACCTTTGCCTTTTTGATATTAATAAAACTGATAAGATTATTTCGCTATTTCCAATACTACCTTTGGAATGAGCTTTTAAAATTTATTAATAAAATAACTTTATACATTCGAAAAAAAAATATCACACCACAATATTTTAGCAAGGCGCAAGAAAGTTAAACTTTTACTTAGATTTTGAAAGTATTTTTTTTACAAAAGGTACCCAAAATTTTGTTAACAATAGTCTCTCAATTTTTCTTTACTAAACAGGCCACGATCATACCTATAACTTTTATTTACACAATTTCAACGCGGGTTTTCACACCACTAATGATATTCCACAAACAATTTAAAAAAAGAGGTCCTTATACAGGTAACTTATTTAGCAATGGCACTCCTGGCAAACAAGGCCTTTTAGCGCTTAGCTGTCAAATGTTAACTCAGTCTACCCAATCTCAACAAGCGTCGTGCTGTTAGTTGTCCACGAACTTTCGTGTAAAACTAACGTAAAGAACACAAGTAAGTATTTGATGTTTCGCCACTGAATCATTAATAGATCTCAAATTGAGTTTCTTTTTCCACAATATATTTGATTGATAAACCAATTAATTTACGAGCTCTTAAAAGGTCTGAATTTTAATCTTTTAATGATCCTTTATATTTTAAAATAATGGTAAAAACCAAAGTTGCCTCAATAAAAATATAGGTAATTTAGTAGTAATGCCAAAGCCTGCCATGTCAATGCCATCACTAAACATCTGTATCGAAAATAAATGCGTAGTCCCACCGTCCTACCGATGTCCTCACCGCGAGTCCACGACGCTGGCAAGGCGTGTCTTGTCGAAAGCGCAAATGGCAGCTAGTAGCGACGAGCGCGCGTCGCACGGGGACGCGGCGCCGCCGGCCGGCGTGCCCGGCGAGCCCGGGCCCGTGCCGCGACTGTCTGTGTCGTGAGCTGCTGGAGAACAGTTAACTACAATAACTATAAGTACCATAGAAAATTAATACTTCGTGTACAAACTATGCGTATCGTACGCCCCGAACCAGTAGCGCGACTCTCTTATACCAGTCGTGCACAACTGCACTGATGACTGAAGACGTAAATGATGCAAAGAACAGAGTCGACAGCTCTGTTCAGTCGTGTCGAGTCGCTACGTACGGGTCGGATAAAATATAAGTATCCGACACTAGAAGTTACTCTCCTCGAAGAGAGTAGGCCTATATACCAGCAACGGGGACATTATAGGCTGATTATGGCTAAGTAGAGCGATTTTAAACGCGTTCGTCAAAACTGTAGCTATGCAGCGAAAGCATTGAGTTTATGATACATTCAACTGGTCAGGACCGCACACCAGTAATTCCCTCTTTTTAACCATTAAAAATCTTGTTAAATTATAAACTCGACATTCACTTGGTACCAACTACCTACTTTCGTTTACACAAAGTTGACGTCACGTGTGGTCACGTGATAAAAAGTCATCGTAAGGAGCGTTTTGGCGGTAAATTCAAAACAACTAAAAATAAATTTGATTTGAATCAGTTTTAGTTGAGAAAATTGTTAAAAATAATTTTATTTTTATTTTCCTGTTATATATTTTGTCCCATCTTCAAATTAAAATAGTTTTTTTTTTATATAAATTGGAAAATACCTTATTATTTTTAAATGAGAAACCGTGTAGTTTCTTGCCGGTTCTTCTCCATAGGAAGTGTCAAATTGGAACCGTGCACCTAGGTGCATTTATGAAACGTCAGAAGCTAGCTTCTGACGTTTCATAAATGCCCATGCAGGTACATTAGTGAAATAAAATATTTTGATTTTGAGTAAAAGACAAATGCTTACATAGAGCGGGTGGCGTCGGCGATGAGGCGGTGCTTGCACTCTGCGATCGCACTGTCTCTGCCAATGATGACGTAGACTTCCATAGACTATCTCGTTTTTTCTGCAAATTTGTTACCCTCATTTTACATTGGCATAAATACTTGTGTCAGCACAAGCCATTCTAAAGTAGTGTCCGTTTCAAAGGCGCAGCAACGGCGATATTAAAAAAAAAACTACCAAGATTTTGCAAAAATTTGTAAAAGTTGATTCCCAAAACCATAAATTTGTCAAAGATATGGTTAAAAAGGTATAAGAGTTTGAACGTGGCCGGGCCATTGAAACGCGGAGAACCGCGCGGCCACGGAGATCTTTAAAATTAAGCATTGCAGAGACCTGAAATTTAGGTAAATGATTGAATTTGTAAAAAATAAATAAAAAAATATAGAAAAAAATCCTAGGTTTATATTTTAGGAGCTGTAAGACTATAACCCCATGGCCGCGCCATTGAAATGGTGAAAAATACGATATCGCCGATATCTCGCTGAAAAAGCATCACAGACGTCTGAAGTTATTTGTAAAACCCAGATTTGAATTTCTCATTTATTTCTTGTAACTTTACACATACAGGAATGTACCTATAATTAAATAATAACTTACTGCTCTTCGCTTTTGTTTCTTAATTTCTTCTTCAGAACCGAGTATTTCTTGTATACGGACTTCTCTTTTCGCGGTTCGCACCTGAAATAAAAAGAAAACAAATGGTAAATACAAAAAAAAAAAACAAAATTAAATATCCGCTTTCACTTAAACTAGGCGACGCCTAAATGCATGGTTAAAAAAAGCACGCTCTGGGATTTCTGCTGACTCGAGCGTTGAAGCATTAACTTTTGCGCAAAATTTAAGGGTGCCTAACCGGGAATATTAGGATATCCTCATCATTTGTTATTATGGGGTTAACATTATAAGGTCATTCTCCACTAAGTAACCTAAGTGCACACACCCTTTCATCATCGGCCTAGTAGCCTTTTCCCAATTATGTTGGGGTCGGCTTCCAGTCTTACGGATGCAGCTGAATATCAGTACAACCAACTAACAGTTACTGGGTAACAGGATATCCCTTGGTACAACTGGTTGTCAGACTTGGGCGATTTTTGACGACCCTTAACGACTGTCAAAGATCCACGAATGACAGCCGGGACCAACGGCTTAACGTGCTTTTCGAGGCGCGAAGGGGTCTTGGTAAGTTCACACACCCTTTGTTTAAAATTAATTGTACAGATCATATTGAAATCACCCCAACATACCAATTTCTGTTCGCTCTTCAACCTAGCCTCCATATGCGTCACCGCCATCTTCAGCTCATCTTTCAACGCGATTGGAAACTTGAGGTGCAGGCGTTCGTAATGCGGGATCGCAGTGAGCCCGTTGAGAGGGGCGCGCACGAAAAATGGGTGTTGTAGCAAATTGTCTATCGATGGGCCGCCGTGCTTACATGAGATCTTGGATAGGCACATTCGGAGAACTGATTCTGGAAAAATAAAGTTATTTTTATTGTATACTAGTTGTGCCCACGGCTTCCGCGTGGATGTCGGATATTATCCCACGGGGACGTGCTACCGTGACAAAAATTAGCTTAAGTTACTCCTTTTAACGTCAGCTTTCTGCCAGTGAAAGTCTCGTCAAAATTCGACCTAGATAAGTCGACGGTTTACCTTCTAGGGAGCCTCCTACCTTTGCCAAACGTTTCTGTACGCGATTACGCCTGTAGAACTTTTCGGCTTCATGGGTCATTCTTTGTGTGGGCAATGTTCATCTAATTTGCATTATAGAATACAGATACGCTATAAAAATCTAACCTAACGGGTTGGTTTTTGATCCCAACACAGAAATCAAGTGTTACATCTAGTCACTCATTATAAGTCAATGTGAAACCTAACCTATCATGGAAGAAACTAGAGGCTCTTTGCAACTCGTCACTACGACCTGCAACCCTCTGCATAGATAAAACCCACAATACATACCTAAATCCTCATTCTGCAATAGAGGTTCACTCTCATAATGGTCACAGAAATAATCCGTCAACGGACACCCAACAGCCATCTCATACAGTGTCCGTCCGAAGCAGTACACATCGATGGCCTCCGCCGAGACCCCTCGCCTTAGTTGTAAGAGATGTGGCCGGTACAGGCAGGGGACGCCTACTAGAATGTTCTCTATGTCCATTAGAAGGGCCCGCTGGTTTTCTATTGCTATATTTCCGGGGTGGATGTGGCCTGGGAAATGGGAGAAAGTTTGATTAGACATAGATTGGTAGTTGGGTACTATGGAGCAAGGGCAAAAGAATATTGATTGGAATGCCAATTTTCATGTATCATTGCTCAAAACTTATTGACAAATTATTGAGTGACCACACTTATCGACGCAGAATCTGCTTGAGTTAATCACGTATCATGACAATTGTCGCACTGTTATACCTTGAGTGAGATACCTGATATACAGATCTATTTCTAGTTCAGGTAGATCCAATGATTATACACCTCTAGTTTAGAAGTTATTCTTCTATCCTTGGCATGCAAAACGATGATTGTACTGAATGGCGCAAAGTTACCATGGCATTCCTGTGTTGTCGATGCTAGTAGTGCTGTCTCTGTCTAGCATTGACTTTAAAACGCATAGAACTTCTCCATTTTGTGTGATATTTATCCATTTTTTTTACTGTTGGTTAATAGTTTTCAAGCTATTGAAAAATCTAATAAAAATAATCCAGTCATATACCCTATTTAAGGGATTTTTGTTCATGTTGCACAAATTAGAGTGTGTGATTGTAATTATGACTTCCAGAACCATCCAATTTGAACTTATATCAAAAATTGTTCTCGATAAGGTACGACAATATTTGGAGGGGACGGTGAGAGATGTTAAATAACCTGCAATACGTACCGTGAGGTATTCCTTTTTCATGTAAAAACTTCAACGCTACCAATATCTGATATCCATAATGCGCCAGTTGTCCTAACGTAAACGGTTTCCTTATCCTAGGGTTGCCATATTTCGCTAAATGGTTTTTATTATACTCCGTTCCATAGAGTATGTCTCTTAGACTTCCGAATTCATGTATCTTTCTAACTACGAATGCTCCCGTTTCTAAATTTTGAATAGCTAATACTGGGTCTATGTGGGGGTGCTGAAAACAAGAAAATTATTTTATTATTCCGTACCTTGAGTTCATGGAGAGAAAGTAAATTTTTCAATGCATACAACGTTTTTGATAGCAAGTGTCTTAAGTATTGATCGTTTGAAATTAACAGAGAGAGACAATTTGACATTGACAGCGCCTGTATGTCGTAGCAATAAGGGTGATTTTCGTAATTCAAGTGTTAAAACTGATGTGCGGTCGACAGTACAATGTGTAATTAAATTTAACTGGAAAAAGTTTACGAACGTGGTTTGCATCGATATCTAATAAGCCAACCACGATAATGAGAAAACTGGGTGGACGGCCTTCATACTCGTTCATCAAGTATCAAGCCCTGAATTACATGAAATCGTAAGTAATTACTTGATTAAGAAGGAGCAGTGGTGGTTCAGTGGTAACAGCCGCGACTTACGAGTTGTAGATTGTAGGTTCGAACCCTGCCACGCGCTTTAGTTTGTGTAAATTATTTCATCACCACAGCTCTCAAAACGGTGAAGACAAACATCGTAAGGAAACCGGAATATCTTAGAACAAAAAATTCGAAGACATGTGTCATCTGTCAGCCCACACTGGGCCTGCGTGGTTGATTACGGCCCACTCCCTCTCACAGAGAGGAGGCCTGTGTTCCAGCAGTGGGAACGTTATAAATACTTGATTATGCTACATGATCAATTAGTAATTTGCATACTTACAGAATGATTTATCAAGCTTTTGAAGGCCGTTTGTAAGTCTTTATCACTGAGATACCTGTCAGCACCATAGCTCTGGTATGATAGCATGCAATTTGTTCGACTTTCCGTGTCCGTGACCTGTATAATAAAATGTTACCATTTACCGATTATGAAATTATGCTAATGTCTACTAAACAAAGCCAGAATTGTACCAGTTCCGAGTAAGATTGAAACTTACGCATTAAGTCAGTATACTTTAACCTTAAAATAGATTTCTACTTTCCTATGTTTTTTTCTTTGCATGTGTATAAACAAGAAGGCCTAGAAAACGTTGGCGTGACGAATCAGAAATGTGTACGGGAGATTGACCGGGAAAGGCAACACGCAGGGAAGAGTGGAAGGTTATGTTATACCGGCTGATTTTTTTTAGCGTCTGGACAACAATATGGCATGTTGTGTAAGTAGAATAGAACTCATATGCGCTAACCTTTGCCTGGTACCATTGATTTAATAAAAGTTCCGAATATCCTTAAAATACATGAAAAAGAAGACACCCTATGGCACTCGCGTAAAACGAATAATAGCCAAAATAGGTAATAGTAAATGGGCGTAAGCTGCGATTGCCCATGAATGGAGCATGACGATAGTGTGAGCGAGACACTAGCATTAATTTCGCTCTACATCTTTGTTCAATTTCCGTGCCATAGGCTTCTACTCCGTTCACCTATTAACCCCTATTTTTTTCCAGACGGTAAAAAAAATCATCCGGTATAAATAGGTTGAGCACACTGGAATAGGGTTTTTATTACACCCATTTTGGAAAAGTGTCTTAATTAGATTTTAAAATGCTGTGCTATTTAATGCAATAAAAATGCATTAAAATTTTACATTTTCATATTTCGCTCATAATTTGACGAAAACGCTGGACGCAGTGGACGCCATATTGGTCTGTGGATATGAGACGTCAGTTGGCTGAGTAAACAAATGCGTTGATATTTTGTATGATATTTTTTTATAAAAAAAAATATTATTCTGCTTATCGCTGGTTTGCTGTTCCTGAATGTAAGATATTACTTATTTCAATAAAAATTACTTTGGTTACGAAAATAATAAAACTACAAAGTTGTTCAGTTGATTAGTATACTCAGCGCTATGACGTAATAACATGGCGGCTACTGTTTCATACCACACAGATTAAAAACACTGAAATCTTTGATGCCCTCCTATAAATAAATACCACCCGTCTCTCCACTAGTCCAATGCTTACTCAAGGATGCATATCCGGTAGGCTCGCAATCCTTTCCTATCCTAAGGGCACGTCTACCTGACCATTACCGCGCCCCCCGGTCTACTTCTTGATATGCAATGGCCTCTGTAACACCATGAAGCATGAGGCTACAGGGGCTAGTGCGAATCTTGGGGTTCATTCGATTAATCGAGTCTGGTCAAGCCACGCTGGGATCGGTGCATTACTTTACATACATTACATTACATTCATGAACTAAAACTAACATTTTCCGACTGCTTTTTGCCTAAGCTATCTCAATAATATTTTTTGTAGAGTAAAATACCCTATTCGCTAGAAGCGGGCAGCACAGGTCCGGTCTAGCGATGGGCAGGCTTATATCCACCAGTGGGCGTCTTTCCGTTGTAATCATTGATGATAATGGTGATCTAATGACGTAGCTATAATAAACTCTTTGTTTATATCTGTATAGTACTTAGACTTTAAGTGCTTGAACCTTTTCTACATAATTATCGGCACTTATTTACAAAGTTAAGGCTCTTTGAACCTAAATGCGTAATAAAAACATGTCTGTCTAGGTTTTTTTATTATTATCACTTGCCCGATAAGCAGACTGTGGAGTTATTATGATTCATAATAATGGGCGTCAGTTGATTGCCACGACAGGCGACACTATCATGTTTTAATAAACTTTATTTAAATAAAAGTCTTGTGTTTTTCTTTTTTTCCTGGCGATGTACCCGTGACAAAAGGCGTTAGGCTTATGGACTGTAACTGTATGTCATGTATGGGTTCTCAGAAATTAGTGTTTATAGCACACTTTGAAAATTATACCTTTGACAAAAGTGTGGATGCGTATGTTGTGTGTGTTACTTTCTTCAAATGTTTTAGTATAATTTTCTCATCGCAAAGACTACAGTAAAATTATCTGTGATTCATTCTTCTTGAAATTTATCAAATTTATAGCATTCTGGAACAGACTGCTTTAAAATAATACTTTAAACATATTATCTATATTACTAAAACGGTGATACGTTTTAAAACAAAAAAGCTATTTATGAAGTTATGGGTGGCTTAAGGGGAACCTAGTCGCGGGCTCGAACTCACTGGTGGGCCTGGCTAAAAATCACAGTCAGCAGTTTGACGCTAGTCTACACGCACAACGTTATTAAGTTAGGTGCAGGATCATTTATAGAAAAAAATTCGCGAAAAAAATTAAAAAAGTCCTTTGGAAGATCGGGTTTCACGAAAAAGCCAATGCATAAATCAATGACCAATAAAGTTTATTGAACTTTTCGATAATGGAACTTTGTCGGTACCGATTTAGTTTTGGAAATATTACACTTCTTTTATTACTCAAACACGCCCAAAGTTAAGTAAAATTAGCAAGAGAAACGAATCTTTGTTGGCTCCTAACTTTTTAATGGATTTTTATTTTAGTATTCTGTTTCCGTATAGACAATATTAATAATGAGACAAAACTATATCATATTTACTTTGGATGTGCCATGTCAGACAGTGGAGTAAAACACTCCCGAAGTTTGTATGCAAAAATGTGGACTAGGTTCACCTTAACGCTAGTAATGACGTTTCAAGCACTTTACAAAAGGAAAACTGACGCACGCCCGGGCTGTTTTCGAATTAAACGATCTCGAAGAATGAATCTTCAAACGGCTGCACAAAATGTATTGAATCATAGCTAAGAACATTATCGATTAAGTCACCTTTCAGACAAAACAAAAATAAAATCGGTCCATCCGTTCAAGAGCTATTATGCTACAGACAGACACAAATACACACTACAAACTTATAACACCCCTATTATTCGTGGAGGGTTAAAAACGAAAAATGTAACACAATAATAATAAATCACTGCCTACCTCAGAGGGGAGTTAATCTTGAAGATACATAAACAAAGTATGTCAGTAGGTGGTGAGGTCATTTATGCATGTTCTAAACAGATTATTTGCTAGTACATTGCCCTTATTTAAAAACACACATACGCGATGCGAGTTATCAGTCAGTGGCTAGATTTTGTGTCCAACAAATGTAATCTAATACACCAATTACTAAAATATTATAAATAGTATTATATATAATCAATATTTGTGACAACTACACAAGGACGTGTCTTTCAGTTGACCGATAATGACGGGATATGTGTGTATATGGATTTTTTTATTAAATTCAAGGAGACTGTGCAAATAATTCTGAAGTTATCTTGTATACAGTAAAAAGGGGTACAAGTTTTTACTTCCCGTATACAGGAAAAGTTTTTATCCAGTGCGCAAACTGTAACCATGAATTCAGCATATCATTCTAGACCCCCCAGCGCAGAAATTTTTCGTCTGTTATACAAAAAAAAAAACAGCTGTTCCATACATTTTGACCGCGTAGGTATTGCATTTTTCTATGAAACAGCTGATTATTTTTTGTATAACTGACGAAAAATTTCTGCGCTGGGGAGTCTAGAATGATATGCTGAATTCATGGTTACAGTTTGCGCACTGGATAAAAACTTTTCCTGTATACGGGAAGTAAAAACTTGTACCCCTTTTTACGAAAAACGACGCGGGAACATGAAATTAGGCACAGTTCATGTTTATAATAATATGAAGAAAGAGTGCAGAAAGCTAATATTTTTGATTATTGTTGATTAAAATTTAAATGAATTATGGTCGACTTTCGACAACTGTCAAGAAAACGTTATGAAAAAATAAGAGGGAGAGCTTTTTTTGTAAAATATTACACAACACAATGAACAGAGCTACATTTTATAGTAGAATATGGCTCGCGCGTGTACAAGGGCGTGCATACGGGCGTTACTTAAATAGCTTTAGCTTAGGAACACTGACTGCCAAGTCAATAGGTATACACGTGGTTTGGGAGCCAGGGGACATGTTTAAGACACTACCTCGGTTTGTTGTAAATATAATGTCTGTAACAAAGCTATCACCTCTTTTTAAATACTTAAAAATATTTATTTAAACCCGCTAACACTGGCCCCTATATCCGTCTGTATTTTCAAGAACCTTGTAGTTTACATTACTAACCAGATAATAATATATCGTTGCCAAATTGAGTAAGAAATTAGATACTTACTAAAAAATAATGTTTCCGTATCCGCCAGCCGACGGCAGGCAGCGGACCTTTCAATTCGTATCTACCGTCACCCCGTAACGCGATCGACACAGTCTGAAGAGCTTGTTCTGTAAGAAATAGTAAAGAAAACTTATAATATGTAAGTATTATGAATTGGAAAGGCTTGTCTGTATGTTACGTTTTCACGCCTTAACCATTCATTGAACGGATTTCGATAAAATTTGACAAGGAGATCGATGGCAATCTGGGGAAAGACACCCTACTTTTTGTCTGGGAAACATGTTTCTTAAGTTAGCGATATCAAAATTTAAATTAGTGCTTTTAGAAAGAAATAAAAAATATTTGTGTCGGCGTTTTTGTAAAATCATCCCTCAAGGGGGGAAAAAGGAGGTGATTTTAAAATTCATATCTTTATTGATATAATTTTCGACATCCACGCGGGCCGCAGGCAGAAGTTTCAGGCCTTCCCTGGAAGAATGTGGTATCCACTAACCGACTCCAGAACAGGTTGGCGGATGATCTTCGACATGTTTTTCTTCACCCTTACATAAAGAAGTTAATGTTTCTTTAAATCAACTGTTCGATTAAATTAAATAGTTTTTAGATAAATCATAAGGTTTAAGGTTTTTAAGGTTTGTATACTAACTAGTGATGTAACGACTAGTCGGGAAAGCCGACTAGTCAGCCTGTTTTTTACTCGTATTAATATGCTTAAAAGTTTAAAAGACGGTGATTGAAAAGAAATCTTTACTGTTATTATTTTTATTATAGAATCAGTTTTACAGTTTAATTTCAGTACAATCTAGAAAGGTATAGGAAATTAGGATAGGAAGAAGCGCACTCACACGTAAACAATGATAGAATAAATGCATAGTAAACAAAAACATTTCCCGACAATTCCGCCTGGCCGCCGGGCGCTGCGCACTGGCACCTACGAGTCTAAAGCGTAGTCACGAACATTACCGATGTCACCGGCACCCTAATTGCGTAACTCACGATTCAGCATAATTTGTTTCGTTTTGAAACAAATGGCTAAACCATTGCTTCATATGTTCGAAAAATGTGTCTGCTCAACAACGTAAATAACGCAATGAATATGGTTGAACTGTCAAAATGAAACCGATTATGATTAATCGCGTGTTACGCAATTAGGGTGCTGAACTCAACCGAAAGCAATGAAAGGCTTGGCCGACTAGGCGGCCATTTTGAAGCCGGCTAGTCGGCCCATCTCTAATACTAACCAAATGGACGTATGTTTAAAAAAAAAAAACCTCTTTTGCCTGAAGATGATGTATAACTTTTAGACTTCAAACTATTTCGCCAATAATACGATTGCTAACCATTGGAACAGTAACGTGGACGTATGCCTAATTAAATACCACAACGAAATATGGGATCAATTGAACAATTATCCTCTAGCAATACGAAATGAGGTTTCAAATAGAGCGGATCATTGTCAGCCTTGACCAATAAGTGTCAGTTCACATTAGCACGATAATGTTACTGAAGGTAAAGTGAATACATACGTTATTTACATAAGAAAAAACATATGATATACTATAGCTTTCGCCAGCGGCTTCACCCGCGTGGAGGTCGAAAATTATCCTACGAGAACGTACTATCGGGATAAGAAAGTATCATATGTGTTAAATGAAGGTTACAAACTATCTGTGTGCCAAATTTCGTCAAAATCCGTTCAACCGTTTCTGCGTGATTGAGTAACAAACATCTAAACATACAAACTTTCACATTTATAATATTAGTAGGATATGTTTGCTTTAAAAAGTAGAAGATTTTATAAAAAAGTTTGCACAAGCTTGTTTAATTATATTAACATAACAAATACACCTATTCACAATGTCGTCCCGAACAAGCGTGTAGCTGTGAGTGATATGTACATGTTGATTGCTTAAATAAATAGTTATATTCTACCTCCAATATAAAAATGATAGACATCGGTACTTAATCAAAATACAACAAGGTATCCAGAAAACAGGTATGGTCCGTGCGGTGTTTCTTCCCGTGGGTGTCTTATCAAGCGACTAAGGGAGCTACTAGAGAATGGGCAGCAGCGTTCTCTATACATTTTTAAAAACATACTGCGATCGACCAAAAACGACAAGCAAAAAAATTGCGGGAAGCACAGAACCGGTCGAATGGGCGGAGTTTGGGAGAGGCCTATGTCCAGCAGTGGATGTCTTTCAGCTGAAATGATGAATGTTGATCATGCAGAAAACGCCTCAGCGGAGTCGCTAAATATCTCATGTAGAAATTTGAACAAAGATCAATTAAAAATAATTTTATTTAAAAAAATGACGTTGAAAACTGCTTTTTAAGTGCGTATTAGAACGAAATGATTTGAATTTGAAATAATTATGCAAAGTTCTCGTCCTTCTTTTGTTTTAATTTTGAAACATAGTTACATCTTAAGATTACATCTTAGGGGGCATCCATTAATTACTTGAGGCAATTTTGCTGAACTTCGACCCCTACCGCACTGGTGAGATGTCGTGAGATTTGGCTCGAATAATCTCACGAGATTTATTTCAAATAGGTACGTGGTTTTAATTAATCTTTGATTATTATTTGCGTTGGATTTATGCGTTGCATTTGGCTGGCTTGGCTGGCCGGTGGCGGTTTAACCATCGAGGAGCTACTGTGCTACTTTGTGCCATTCGCATAACCGCGATAAATATTATTTTGTAGGAATTAGCCATATTGGCGGAAAAACATGTTTTACATAATTTAACCCGGTTTTCTCGTAATTTTACATTGTTTCTTTGCGGAAAAATAATTTGAATAACGTGATATTTGCCGAGACCACCCCTTTCCCCCACGTGTGATTAGGTGAGATAGAAATCGACCCCCTCCCCCCCATAAACGCCTCACGTAATTAATGGACGCCCCTTTATGGTTACATCAACTCTGAAAGCTAAGAAGAACAATCATCTAAACTTGGTCAAGGTTTTTAGTCTTGTCATCTCAGAATTTGTAACAGTTTTTGTTACTTAAAAACTAAGTCTCTCATTTAATCTTGCATTATTTAATACATGACATCATCTTCATCTGCCTAACCTTTTCCCAACTACGTTGGGGTCAGCTTCCAGTCTAACCGGATGCAGCTGAATACCAGTAATTCACATGGAGCGACTGCTTATGTCCTCCACAACCCAATTAGGTACCTACTGGGTAATAACATTCCCCTTTTCGGGCTTCTGCCGACCCGTAACGACTGTCAAAGATCGACAAATGACAGCCGGGACCAACGGTTTAATGTGCTTCACGATGCTCGGAGGTGTTTCGGTATGTACATAAAGCTGGTCACACATCCACAGACCAACCAACAGCAGCATGCGTAACTGAATCTGGGGGCCTACTCTCTAAGCATGAACTCCGTAATCTCGGTCGAAGTTACGGGCGTTTCCTACTCTGTATCACTTACGGACCTATGATAAGTTTGGGGCCCAAACTAAGAATGAATTACTACACGATTTGACAGCCGTCCCAGATGATGACCAATGATGACTTATGAAAGCTGGTCTTGTGGCTTAATAACAACAGCCGCACGGGTTGATGGATCAGGGGGTCTACTCTCTAACTCCTTCAACGAAAATACGGGCCCGTCCGAAAATAGTTCTAAACTTCGAGGTGACTCCTACAGCTGTAATTAACTTTTTTGGACGGGACCTATATGGTTTTACCCGTCCAAAAAAGTTAATTACAGCTGTAGGAGTCACCTCGAAGTTTAGAACTATTTTCGGACGGGCCCGTATTTTCGTTGAAGGAGTTAGAGAGTAGACCCCCTGATCCATCAACCCGTGCGGCTGTTGTTATTAAGCCACAAGACCAGCTATCATAAGTCATCATTGGTCTAAATAACTTAACATTAATCAAAATGATGACTTTACTAAATTCCTTGTGAATATCTCATTAATTAAAGTGTGTTCACCTCAATCAACACAAACATGTTTTCGTACAATATTGTACACTTGCTTGAAAATTGGGTTCATCCCTAGATAGTGTAGTTCTTATCATCCTTACTCATTTTAGCATTAAGATAATATACTTTGTTCTTAGTAAACAATAGATATGTGAGATCCTTTGAAACTTTAAATAGTTAAACATTCACCTAAGAATTGAGTCAGAGTCTGAATATGGCTATAGGGCTCGCAAAGACCAAAGGAACAATAGATGGATAAACCAGCATCATTTTCCTGCCGTTCTCTCAATTTATTTGGGATCGGCGCAGAATCTCTTTTTCTTCCAAACTTCTTTATTAGTCGTCATCTCATTAGTACATCCATTGTTTATTTGGTATTCCCCTACTCTTTTAGCCATCCACATTCATATTCAAAACTTTCCTGACGACATTTTCCTCATTCGATGACATTGACCTCACATGCCAATAGATGGGTCGATAGAGATACACTATACAGGGTTAGATTTCAAAGCCCTGTCAAATTGAAGGAGGTGGTACAGAGCATCGAACTGAACAACTTTATCTTAGGGATCAATATAGTCATCGCGATAAAATAATCAACTCTCCCATACATAACTTCAATACCTACTCGACCAAATATATGGGACGACAGATTTTTATTTTCACGATTAAGATGTAGGTCTCATGGAGAAAGTGGTTCAGTCTGATGGTCTGTACCACAGCCTTAAATTCGGCAGGTCTTTGAAAACTAACCCTGAAACACATTATGATGTATACGACAACTATAAAAAAGATGACTCAACTATTGCAATGTATAAATAGAAATACTCATTTTATCATACAATCTGAGGCAGATTGTATGATAAAAAGTTTACAGAAAGATCATGTGAAAAAATTCGTACCTAGTGCATATTTTACTACATGCTTTTTGCCTTCATCTTTACTTGTAAACAGACAAACCAAAATGGTTACAATTGATTAGAATTAATAAGTTTCATCATCATCTGTTTAGCCTTTTCCCAACTATGCTAGGGTCGGCTTCCAGTCTAACCAGATAGATTGATAAGTTTAATTGATATAACAATTTGATTTTGGTTCGCCCTATATTACATACTCAGCCTATAACGTTCCCACTGCCGCTGCGGAAGAGGGAGTGGGCCGTAATCCACCACGCGGGCCCAGTGCGGGTTGGTAGATGTCACATGTCTTCGAATTTTTGGTTCTAGGACATGCCAGTTTCCTCACGATGTTTTCCTTCACCGTTTGAGAGCAGTGGTGATGAAATTATTTACACAAAGTAATGCGCCTGGCTGAGTTCGAACGCACAACCTACAACTCGTGAGTCGCGGCCGTTACCACTAGACCACCACTGCTCTCAATTATTCGCCCTGCTCGCCCTATATTACATGGGACTATAACATAACAGGTTAAATGTGTATGTAAGTAGTATACTATAGGAACATTACTGCCCAACCGTCCGGGGAAAATAATTATAAGTATAATAATGTTGTGTGTTGGTTAGGCGCTTGGCCCTGTCCATAAGAAGCGTTTTATACTAATTTCTTTTAAAATACCTCATATTATTTACCTGCTATATCCAGTGGGTAATTGCTAGGGTCTAGGAAGCTCCTCACTTGTAATGATAAAGCTAACACCTCGTAAGACAGCACTTCATTGATGTAGTTCTGAAACCAAATCGATTTGTTAATACTTTTTAAATTAAATTACTATTATACTATACTAGCTTTTGCCAGCGGCTTCGCGCGGAGGTCGGAAATTATCACACGGGAATACTTCGAAGGCATTAAGCGTTTTCTAGCTGACATAATTATGTTAAGGTGAACCTAGTCCACATTTTTTGCATACAAACTTCGGGAGTGTTTTACTCCACTGTCTGACATGGCACATCCAAAGTAAATTATATAATTATAATTATCGTTTTATCTCATTATTAATATTGTCTGTACGGAAACAGAATACTAAAATAAAAACCCATTAAAAAATTAGGGGCCAACAAAGATTCGTTTTTCTTGCTAATTTTACTTAACTTTGGGCGTGTTTAAGTAATAAAAGAAGTGTAAAATCTCCAAAACCAAGTCGGTACCGACAAAAGTCAATTATCGAAAAGTTCAATAAACTTTATTGGTCATTGATTTATGCATTGGCTTTTTCATAAAACCCGATATTCCAAAGGACTTTTCTTAATTTTTTCGCGAATTTTTTAGTATAAATGATCCTGCATCTCACTCAATAACGTTGTGCGTGTAGACTAGAGTCTAACTGCTCATCACTGATACTATCTCTTTCGGACACGAAGCCTGGTGAGACACCGTGATTTTTAGCCAGGCCCACCAGTGAGTTCGAGCCCGCGACTAGGTTCCCCTTAAGTGTGCTCCTACTGATTTATGCCAACCTGGTACTTCGAAGGCATAAAGCGTTTTCTAGCTGACACAACTATGTTAGGTGAGCTCCTACTAAGTTATGACAACCTGGTCCTTCGTTCAGAATACCAATTTACAAAAGAACTACTTATTTAAGTAAGCATTTCTTATTGGTTTCTACATTTTAAACTATTATTATGCAGAAAAGTTTTTTTGGTATTGCCCCACGTATTTATAATAAAGTACCTGATCTGATAAAAAATATGACTGTAATACAATTTAAAAGGGCACTAAACCAAATATTAATTGAGAAAAGCTATTACACAATTGACGACTTCCTTAATGATAAATCTCTGCACTGATTGTTAAACTATTATTATGAATGACATACATGTTCCTATTCTGACACTTTTTGTTCAGATTTACACTTTGACATACAATTTTTTTTTTTTGACATATTACTGTAGAAATGTCACTAATGATATTAATCTGTTTTTTGTTTCTTCTTTTCTTTTTTTTTTGGAATTCTGATGATTTGACATTTATAATTATTCAATAGAATTTCTGTATGATTTTGGAAAGGAATATTATTTGCATGCCCATGAGACGGTAGAATATGGAGGACTACTTTTTTAAGAAAACATCTATGTACCAATTACCCATGTTTGCAAAAATAAATGATTTGATTTGATTTGATTTGATCCCCCGGGAACGTACTACCGGGATAAAAAGTATCATACGTGTTAATCTAGGTTATAATCTATCTGTATGCCAAATTTCATCCAAATCCGTTCAGCCGTTTTTGCGTTAAAGAGTAACAAACATCTATACATACAAACTTTCGCGTTTATAATATTAGTAAGGATGTTTTAAGCAAATAAATTATCTTAATCAGAGGTCTGCGTTATTGGTCTAGTGGTTGCAAGTGCTACAGCTGAACATGAGGTCCCTAGGTTTGAGTGTTATTGGGAGTTTCTATCTGGAACTTCTTAATAGCAGACCGGAGTCTGGATTTGTGCCTGGTTGATGGCAATAGGCTCGGCCCCTATTACATCATGGGACTTCAAGCATAACTGGCGAAATGTGGGTGTACTTTAGATACCCAACCTTTTGGGGAAACAAGGTGTGATGTTCTGTTTTTTTTTTTTTATTCTAGGATAATCAAAAAAAGGCTTGAAACATTCTCTGATTAATGTCATTGCAAGCTCTATTAGGGGCAGGAAGGGGTAAAAGGAAAAGAGTGAGACAGAGCCACTTTAAAAGAATTAAAATATGTGTATCACCAGTTCAGTCTTCATCAAATTGACAGTAAAATCATGAATCATCAGTAACATAATACAAGGAATTGAACTCAGTTGGCCGGGAGGTTTCCTTATTAACTCATTCAATTCATTCATTGGATTTTATAACATGTCTGTGCAAAGGAACAACGAGGCCTTAAGATTAGGGGTGGGTGGAGACTTAACAGTAGGGCTCCCAGGTATAAGGTTTATTTAGTATTCGTGGAATGTCCATTAGGTATAATGGGGCAGATAAGGCTAATATTACTGAGTTAAATGAGGTATGTAGATGGGTATTTTAGATACTTAATAGAGATAATGGAAGAAAAGTATGTCTCTTCAGATATGTGCATTTCACAACACTCTCTCCTTAAATGATAACTACAAATAGTCGGATTAGTATAACAAGTTAAGTAGCTTTGTTCAAATGTTATTTGAATATAAATAGATTAAGCTTGTTTATGACAAGGCTAAGAAACTGCATAGCTGATTATTAATTTGAAACAAATAAAATCCCATATAAGATTGCTACATTAACTCATTTATTCTAGACAGGAAATATTTAAAAGAATTATTATCTTCAAGTAGTTATACTATTGTAATACATACAAACATATACTCTCGCCTTTACCCATGGGGTAGGCAAAAACTACAAAAACCTTTTTCTTCATTTACATTCATACATCTGGTCATTGCTAAATTATTCTTGAAAAATATTTCAGATGTCTCCAGATTATAAAAACAATAATTCTTATAGGTATTCTAATTTCAAATGAATATGTATCTGTTGTTGTGTGTGTGTGTGTATTAGTAGTTTTACCAAATATTTATAGAAGATAACACTACAAACCTGTAAAGCTATTTGTCTTTCAGCAATAAATGCTGGCTGCATGTTTCCGATGAGTTTCTTTGGTGGTATGGGCAGTTCTATGTTGGCCTGCAGTAACCCTGCGTGTAGGGCTGCGAAGTCCCGGTACCGACGCGACACTTTCCACTTGTTATCCTTCGAGGGACCTCGCTGCACACGCAAAATATATTCCTGGAACATTTAACCATTTTAGAGTTTGTTATGGGTTGAGAAATATCAAAGTATTTGAATTGAAAACTCGATACTACAACGAAGAACACAGGATATTTTTTCTCCGCTCTTTACGCTGATACTCTTGTAAATCGGCCGACGAAACGGTACACAAATTGCTTTTTAATGTGTTTACGATTTTTTCCAAATAAATCCAGATGTTTCACATCATTGCATTTAAGACTAAGAAGTAAAAGGTCTCCGCAGCAGACCGTAAGGTATTTCAAAACAAAAAATATCACTTACTGTGTGTTTATTAATGTTTTGTGCATTTTCCACTGTGCAGCTAAGCTTTTCTGTGTCATCTATTATTAGGGCTTTGGTGTGCGATGTTTTTTCGAATATAGCCATTGCACCAGGTATTTATAATTCATTGATCGATATTACACTAGGACAAACACCACTAAACAATATGATAACACTAAATATAATGAAAAAGAAACTGGAGTCGTATCAATCATGCAATTTAGTGAGGTGTGTTCCAAGAACACTTCTTTTATCGAATTTTGTGTAACTCTTTTCACATTCTAAAATATACGAGCAAGAATCTTAACAATGCTAAATAACTACAAATAAAAATACTTTTCGCTATGGAATGAATTCCCTTTTTTGACAGTGAAGAACTGTCAACTTGGGTTTGATTGACAGTCGTGGTCCAGCTGTTTAGAAATTCTGGCAGTATTTCTTCCACAGATTAAATAGATTTCTGCAAGAATCACAGGGTACTCAAATACTCATCAACATAATCCTGAAATGAAAATATTTTCCTAACGTTCTAAAGATTTCTAGTGATAACTGGATTATTTTTTGTGAGAATAGAAACGATTAAAGCAATCAGCTGTTCAATGGCGTTCTGAAAACATTGACGCTGGGAAATCATGTGTAAACACCTACCAAGTTATTAAAAAATAATAGGAAACACGTACGGCTAAAAAAAGCATTTGTTTCGGCATACTTCATTGACGTAAGCAATTACTTTCAGTGCGGTAATCGTAGACAGAGGTAATTTATTTTAGTTTATAAATTTCGGGAGATGATAATTTGTCTTTTGTATAGACTGTTTCCGTTTCAGGTTTCGTTCTGAAATCTAATACATTCAATTTTCTTTATTTAACTGAATGGAGTTTGTGCTCTTATAATAAAATAAGATTATATACTTGCATTCTTGAGACGTTATGTTTATTTTGTTTTATTTCGATTTAGTTACATTCGCTACGCAGCATTGTTATTTTTGTATTTTTTGGAACAAGAAAATTAAATATCTACGTTACCAAACGCACGTTCTACTGCGGACATAACCATAGACCGCGATCGAATAAGTCACTTCCTGTTCTACCGCAACGAGTCGCGAGCGGAGAACTTCGACTACCTTGGGCCTCTTTATTCGTCTGCCATAGTTATAAGAATTAGTGAAAAATGTCTCTCATCTCAGCCCGTATTGCCGGCTCTGTAGCCAGGCGTTTACCCAATGCCGCTTCGCAGGTAACTATCATTTAGAACAAGAAAATGTAAAGAAAATGTGAAAAGTTGGAACATGAAAATTCTACCCGGTTATCACGTCTCGCGGAATGTCCACGGGTTAGGAATCATTGATGATTTGCATAGGATTACTGATCTTCAGTTAGTTATGTAACTATAAGTTTCCTTATATGACCATTCTGGACCATATTTTCATAAAGACTGCTTATTACATTATTCTGTTGTGTATGATCGGTGTTATGTAATAATGGGCGATTCGATTTTCAGGTCTTTGGAATCATGAAATTAGTGAAATAAAGTAGAAAATGTTAAGTGAAAAGCGGAAAGGAGTGCATTTGTGTCAGTTTCGTGTGTAAATGTAATGTGAAATGTGTTGATGTTGGTTATGTCGGTCGGCAGGTATCGAAGGTCGCGGGAATCGCGGCCCCCGCCGTGGCTGTTGCTGCACGCAACTTCCATGTGTCTCCCACCCAGAAGGCCGCTGAAATCTCCACTATCTTGGAGGAAAGGATCCTGGGTGCCGCTCCCAAGGTTAGTTTCAAGTGTTACATAAACTTGTTCTTATCAATTAATATCAGTACTTTGGTAATGAGATGGCGCTGATTTACGCTATTTCACAGATTATGAGCTTGCAGTGTGAAGATGATATTGATCCATGACCCATTTCAGTTATGCAGTTCATTCACATTTAATAGATATCCTGCAGAGCCTTATTTTCTATGATAGAATGAGAGTACTACCTTATTGAAAATTGTTTATTTATCTAATCCTTATTTAGAAAATGATTTATTTTATATTTTGGGCAGTATCATGGAAATCTATTTTTGATTATGAAACATTATTTTTCTGGAACAGCTTGTCTAACTCTGGTTTAACTAAGTATGTCAAAGTTCATTGGGGTCAAGAAATCCTATGGTTTAGAGGTTCCTGTTAGATCTTCCTTTCATATTTATGTGGAAATAATTTATTATAATGATAAAGTTTGTAATAAATTTACTCAATCCTCTGAGAACTGGTTCTATAAACACACATTCTTTATTTAAATGTTTAACAATCTTTTTTTTTCCAAATAGGCTGACTTGGAAGAGACTGGCCGTGTATTGAGCATTGGTGATGGTATCGCCCGTGTCTATGGTCTCAAGAACATCCAGGCCGAGGAGATGGTGGAATTCTCCTCCGGTCTTAAGGTTTGTTTGGTTACAATACAATAAACCCAACTTTTCTTTTCCTATGGAATTTACTCAGGAAGATTTCTGGCTGCTGGAAATCTTCAATCTTTACATCACATACCCCTTCCCATAAGCAGCAGGCTTAGCATGGCGCTTGCTATTTCTACTCTACCGTCGATTAGAAATTGCTTGTCTACATTTCTCAGAATAAAACTGTCAATTGTCTACACGGTGATGTCATTTTTGTCTACTCTTCCATCGACAAAACGCTTCTCTATGGTTTGCGTGCTAAGCCTGCTGGTCACAACTTTGGATGATAGATTAAAATCAATATTCTCTTTCAGTTATGTAATTGGCTATGTTGAATTAATATGTTGTAGGTAGATGGTTTTTGAAATCAGGTAGCCTGTAACAAATTCTTAAGATCTGTATTAAAATAATGATTGAAAAGATTTTACCAAAACTGGGAGTTTTAAGTACATTTATATAATACCACAGTAGTTTAATACAAACCGATACTTTGTGTTATTTTTATCATAATTATGATTAAATTGTCCTATTATATTGCACTCTTGTCTTTTGGAATGATAACCATATTATATTTATTTTAAAACTCAAATGCAATTCTTTGTGTCAGTATTATGACACCATTTATCTTCAATAACAGCCATTTTTTTAACAACTCTTGTATCTCAGCAGCTGGAATACTGGAGTTAACTTGACACTTTACACCAGTCATATACCTAAGCATAACTAATCCACATCTATAATCGCTTTTAATTATAGCCATTTTTATACAAAAGTACCCAAGATGCACAGTCTCAAACAAAAGTAACACTCAAACTGTCCCCAATTATACGTCACTGGTTACAATTATGATAAAACTCATTTTTTTTTTTGCAAATTCATCCTTAAACACATGACAAAGTGGTTTTTTAATAAGCAATGTCCAAAAAGACTGACTGAAAGATGACTGACAATACTATTTGAAACCTCCACATTGCGCCCTATTTATGCGGACGTTTTTGAGACGCTGATTGTGTATCTTGGGGTTTTTTTATATCAATGATTATGGCGAGGATTTTCTACCACAAGAATTCTACAATATACAACCATTTTCACATCCATAGGGTATGGCCCTCAACTTGGAGCCCGACAATGTGGGCGTGGTAGTATTCGGTAACGACAAGCTGATCAAGGAAGGAGACATCGTCAAGCGTACCGGCGCCATCGTAGATGTGCCTGTCGGTGAACAGCTGTTAGGTCGCGTAGTCGACGCTCTGGGTAACGCCATCGACGGCAAGGGACCCCTCGGCACCTCGACCCGTATGCGAGTGGGTATCAAGGCCCCCGGTATCATCCCCCGTGTGTCTGTACGCGAGCCTATGCAGACTGGTGAGTTGCTGGTATTTTTAACTAGAAAGTTTTATTTAAGAATTTTAGTGAGTCTTGTAATTGGGGATCACTTAAACAATAATTTGCATCTCCAATAACAAATAAGCTTCCTAACAATTTAAGACCCTGATTACATAATTTACTACATGAAAAGTACCAAAAGAATAATACTTGGTAGACTTATTTTAAATTTATTGCCTAGTTTATACTCATACATACACCATTTTAAAATGCGCTTTCTTTCCGACATTATGCAACAAAACCACCACAAAAAGTCATAGGAAGAAAAATGTCACCATAAAACTAAAAAAATCCTTTATTCCACACAGGTATCAAGGCTGTCGACTCCCTAGTACCCATCGGTCGTGGACAGCGTGAGCTGATCATTGGAGATCGTCAGACTGGCAAGACTGCCCTGGCCATCGACACCATTATCAACCAGCAGAGGTTCAACAAGGGACAGGATGAGAAGAAGAAGCTGTACTGCATATACGTCGCCATCGGACAGAAGAGGTCAACCGTCGCTCAGATTGTGAAGAGGTTAACTGATGCTGGTGAGAATTGAATTTTAACTACCATTTTGTAGCTGGACCTCAGTTTTTTTGTGTAAAATTGTATAGTAACGGTCCAAACATCACAGAAACGGAGCAGATGATAAAGTGGAAGCACTTTGCATTTTAAAACTAACTCTGATTGCTACTTTCAATATTTCGCCTAAAGAGAAAACCTACAAAGCACAGAGATTTTTTTCTTTATTTGTTACATCATCTTGTGCACAGGTTTTACTATTGCTGTGTAATAAATCATCAGTTCCTTGTGCAGGTCATTTCTTTCACACTACATCTACCCAAACAGCAATTTTTCTTACTCAACTAGAGTACAACAAGTATCTTACTACCACATTCTTTCCCTCCTTAGGTGCCATCAACTACACCATCATCGTGTCTGCCACGGCCTCCGACGCCGCCCCTCTACAGTACCTCGCCCCCTACTCGGGTTGCGCCATGGGAGAGTTCTTCCGTGACAGCGGCAAGCACGCCCTCATCATCTACGACGATCTGTCCAAGCAGGCTGTTGCCTACCGTCAGGTATGGACCAAATTGAAATTGTTTTCTTTTTTTTTATATGAGCCACCAAATTAAGTAAACCTGCACAAGGTCAAAAAGGGGAAGGTGCTGTAATTTTTAAAACAAATAAATAAAATATACAGGTATTCTGATATGGCCAGAAAATTTTTGGGCCCTGAATAAAAATGGGACTTACAACTTGTGTTGCGTTTTTAATCTGATCTCGAGACCTAAATTTAGCTCAAATGCCTGCAATTTTTATTACAATACAATCAGATGTATCTCCAGCTAACATCACAATAACATAAAAATGCGACAAGTCAAATAATGTTGAATTCTGTTGACAGATGTCTCTGCTGCTGCGTCGTCCCCCGGGTCGTGAGGCCTACCCTGGTGATGTGTTCTACCTCCACTCTCGTCTTCTCGAGCGTGCCGCTAAGATGTAAGTAAAAAGAGGTCATAAATAAAACAGCCTACACTGCAGCAGAGCAGTATTCTAGTGATAATTGATATCTCTATTAACAGTAGAATAATGTTGAAATAAATAAATTTTACTTTAAAAGTTATGCTAACACTATGTTGTGCATAGCTAGCTAAAATCATCTACATTTACACACTGAATATCTGCGAACTTACAACACCAAAAAGCATGTCACACTAAAACTACCAACTCCAATGGTAAATACCGATATGTCACCCTATCCCCAGGTCCGACAAGATGGGCGGTGGTTCCCTGACCGCTCTGCCCGTCATCGAGACCCAGGCTGGTGACGTGTCTGCTTACATTCCCACCAACGTGATCTCCATTACTGACGGCCAGATCTTCTTGGAGACTGAGCTTTTCTACAAGGGTATCCGTCCCGCCATCAACGTCGGTCTGTCTGTGTCCCGAGTAGGATCCGCTGCCCAGACTAAGGCTATGAAGCAGGTTTGTGACTTTTAAATGACCTCTAAGAGGTGTCTATTTTTATAGGCCTAGAAGAAAATTGTGTGAAAAGTTAGACTCCTACCTAAAGGATTGGGCACTAATTGGAAAAGAGAAAGAACAATGGAAATATGGAAGGGAGGCCCTGCAGTTGAACACAATAGACTCATAAAAAAGTCTGAGCTTTCAGACTTAGAATTTTTTTTTGTGAGTAACCTCCGGCGCGGAAATTTCATCTCAATCAGTCGAGCTATTTTCGAGTTCTTGCGAGACTAACTCACGTCAATTAATTTTTAAATACATTATATACTTCACCCTCGTGAATTATTAGTCCTGCACCCTAATTGCGTAATACACGATTAATCATAATCTTTTTCATTTCGAAACAGAGTGCTAAACCATTGCTTCATATGTTCGAAAAACTGAGTTCTCAACAACGTTAATAACGCAATGAATGCTGTTGAACTGTCAAAATGAAACAATGTGTTACGCAATTACAGTGCAGGTCTAAGTGTTCATTTTTAGACAAATTATCCATGGTTCAAAACCAGCAGGCTAGCATGACATTTTCTATTTCTATGAAGAATAGACAGTGCTTTTCAATACAAAGTGACATTTCGTTTCTTTATTTTTGACATCACACCATTGACATCCTTCTAGATCTGTCAATCTGTCATTTTGTCTTTCGTTTCTAACAATCTTTGTCTAGGTTCATAAAAATGTAGACTATTTCAGAAGAATATTTTTTCCCAAACTCAAAATCACACTGACAACAAACTTTCTACTCAACGGCTATAAAGTAAATACGATTATCTACAAAATCATGATTCAATTAGAACGCCTAGCTGATAATTAATAGAAAAACATAATAATTTTCTCCTATTATACATCATTTAGTTAATAGTAATGTCTATTCTTCCGTCGACAAATCGGTGCTCGTGCTAAGCCTGCAAATGACCAAAAATGAGAAGCAATTCAGCTTTCAAATTTAATCTCTAAACATAATTTACTTGTACCAGGTGGCCGGTTCCATGAAGCTGGAGTTGGCCCAGTACCGTGAGGTCGCCGCGTTCGCGCAGTTCGGCTCTGACTTGGACGCCGCCACCCAGCAGCTCCTGAACCGTGGTATGCGTCTGACCGAGCTGTTGAAGCAGGGACAGTACGTCCCCATGGCCATTGAGGAGCAGGTAATATATACGTTTTACTATTTTTTTACCTAACTGATTATGACCCCAAAATCAGGACAGGCCCTTACCCATTGATTTTGGAAAGGACAGTCATAACGGGCAGAAAGCTTCTGCTTCATAGACTGCAGCAAGGAGTTAGCTTACTTGCGCATGATGGTTTGAAAGCCGTATGCGCGTAGGTCCACTGCCTCAATAGCATCCTAAAGGTGTTATGACACTGGGTGCACAAGGCCGTGTAGGTTCGCTGCGTGTGTTTCCTTAAACTGTTATCGTGAATGAGAACGAGAATATTGCCTCTCACTGCCAAAGCCCTGCGTATCTCGTATGTCCTCGTCATCTTTAAGGTCACTTGTTACAATGTGACCCAGATACTTCAGGTTGATTAAGCCCGTGCGACATCGCACATGCTTCACATTGAGACAGCAGCTTCCTTAATCCACTGATGGGCTGATATTTAGAACCACACAAACTAGATACAAGAATTAAAAAATTAGGTCTATTTTTCAGTTACCAATTCTATACATCCCTAACAAAACCTCAATCTCACATAACACAAAAAAATCTAATTTGTATTTTTCCATTGACAGGTCGCCGTCATTTACTGTGGTGTCCGTGGTCACCTCGACAAACTTGACCCCGCAAAGATCACCGCTTTCGAGAAGGAGTTCACTCAGCACATCAAGACCAGCCACACGGCCCTCTTGGCCACCATCGCCAAGGACGGTCAGATCACCAAGGAGTCTGATGAGTCACTCAAGAAGATCGTCACCGACTTCCTTGCTACCTTCACCCAGGCGGCGCACTAAAAGTCTAGCTTTTACGAACACGGGCTTTGACAAGAGATTGTGAGTCGCATTTAGGACACGTCAACTTTATACCTTCGTAGGCAGTCTCATGTCAAACACCATTGTATGTTAACGGCTCGCTCATGGAAGCATTCCTATCAGCTATTGTTTCGTAAAACTTGGGAGTGCTTCAATCAGCGGCCTAGTAGTAGTTGTCATTCGTATGGACTGTATTGAATGTTGATACAATCATGGAATGTATTTATCTCGAACGTCAGGAGTGGTTATATATTAATAAATATCGTACACAAAAAAATATGTAACGTTTTATTTTTATCCCCTTTTATCATTAGGAACAACCTAATCGGGACGTCTCGAAACGAAACGAAAGTTATGCTGAGTGTTTGTGAAAAATCTGACGATTGCCTCATTTTACAGAGACTTCGAATTTTTAAAAGATCATGTACTTAGTATGTGTGTGCTAGGAACCACTTGTTCAGTCACGTGTCCCATCGCCTACACGTGTTAGGTACTCCTAACGCAGGATTTTAGCGAGTTAGCAAATAGTAAAACCAGCAAAGTGCGAGCCGGACTCGCACACGAAGGGTTCCGTACCACAATGAATGAATTGATGAGATACAGCCCACTGAGACAGCGGAGGCTTAGTAATAGGGTTCCGTTGGTTACGCTTCGGGTACGGAGTCTGACTTACATAGTGGCATCTTCGTACAGACACTTCAGCACCTCGATGTACATACGGCAGCACATCAAGCTACCCTAATCTGTCAAATTTCTTTGATAGATTTTCAAGTTAATTACATGAGCATAAGGTTCATGTTCAATTGGGAAAATTGGACCGTTTGGGGTAGCTTGATGTGCTGACGTCTGTACCGATAGTCGATCTGGCACCGTTGAAGGGACTACAGTACAGCCTGTACAGCCCAAGTCTCGATTGAATCGAAGGCTTTTTCGTAGTCCACAAACACTAAATAGAGGCAGGTTATACTCTTCGGTCTTCTGTATAAACTGCCGCACGCAGCGTATGTATGTGGTCTATGGCGCTAAAGCCTTTACGGAACTCGACTTGTTCGGGAAGCTGCCGTTTTTTATGTTTTGGGGACTTAGGTGGAAGGTGTTCTACCTGTGTTCCCTTGCGTTGTTTGGAGGTGAGGTTGTGGTCGAAGAGCGGAAGTGAAACTCCAACTGGTTGTTATTATGATTAGGGATACGGACAAGATTTTACAGGCGACGCCACGTAATCTAAGGTGCATACACAAATGCACAATACGTGACGCCACAACATATGTGTTAACAAATTCCCAGATTCGTTTTACAATATTGTTTTAAGACTAATAATAAATCTTAGGATTTTTATTTGGTGTATTTCCGGTGTGGTCCGTCAGTTCACACGCACATAAGTATCTTGCCTGTCGTGTAACTAGCGTGTGAGAAAAGAGAATGCAAGCAGCATGGGAGCAAGCTATGGTGACAGTCAGTGGGGCTATTTCCGTAGTGGAAATTAGTCCAAAACCGTATAAATCCAGTACCTATTCATGAAAACTAGTCGTCCTAATTTAAGCATCTCTTACTTATTCCATACTCTTACTACTGAAAAATCTTGTATTGTTTGATAGGGTTTCTGAACGGTTTTTAATCAATACCTTTCTGATAATGACACTGACAGTAATTTGACTTGGACAGAAATTCGCGCATGTCGCGCAGGTCAACGCATTGTTTGTTTCCTCTCTTCCCGGTTGTTTTCCTTATTTCCTAATTGTGGGGCCGAAAACCCATTTAAATCTTCTATTAAAAAGTGTCAATTGAACTTTTTACCTATTACTAAGCTTTCTATGATTCTATTCTGAGAATTCGTGGTAATAAATGGAGTTCTTTGAGAAAGCGCATGTTTCGAAGAAGCAACCTTTGAAAAAAGATAACAAATCAGAAGAAATAGTAAAGAAACAACTGAGGCAAATGTTACAGGGTTATAAGAGAAGTGACAATGAGCTTATTAAACACAGTGGAAACTCCAGTAACGATATAGTTGAGGCTCACAGGCGCCTGGATGATTCGGCGTCTGTCAGCGGTTTTTCAGATCTAGAACTCACAAATTCTGAAAGCGAAACAGATATTAGTCCTGCAACAACTTCTAAAACTGTCGGCAAGAGTACAGCTAGTACTGATGATGTTAATCTGTCTCATTTATCTGGCATTAACTCAGACACAGATGATAATTTAGATGAACTTAATCTGGAGGATTTTGACAGTCACGAATCCATATCTGAATGTAGGCAAAACAACGAATCTTTATCAGAAAATATTGAGTCCAGTGAAGATTTAGAAACAAGTGGAGATGTGACATATTCAGACATAGAGGAGATATCATCAGAGACAGGTTCTGAAGGCGGACATTCTGAAATTTTCGATCCTGATGGAGATTTAGCCTGCATGATATTTGAAAATCTTGGTAAACTTCAAAACAAACCAACCTTAAAGAGTAAGAAAAGAAAAGTAGAAGAAGAGCCTAAGCAAAGTAAATCAAAGAAGAAAGAAATAAAAAATAAGCCATCTAACAAAAAGGAAAGCATTGATGATGATGCTGATGATGACAATGATGATAATTGTATAACAATGGAAGCCCTAATAATTAATATTGATCATGATGAAGCAAGTATGTCTGACAGTAACAATACGCATAATTCTGTAGCAACCAATGAATCGTCTCCATTTATATCAATCACTGTAACAGACATGCCAAAACAAACCCTCAGTGACATCTTCGAGGAGTACAGACATCCTACAATCAGACATTTACAAGATATTGGCCATACAAGTTATGATACTGAAATGTTTACATCAGAAACAGACATGGCAGTTGAAGACGTGGACAGTTTAGTACCAGAATTGGGTGATGATAACACTATTGAGGACCTAGATAATGATATTATTATTGAAGATCTAGATGATGATAATATTAATGAAGATCTAGATAATGTTAATATTACTGAAGATCTAGATCAAATTGATGAAATCCTAGATAAAGATTTGGGAACAGATGAGTCTCAAGAAGAAACTACTAAAGATTATGACAGCACAATACAGTCAGACACAGAGAGGAATCTGTCAACTGAGGAAGAAGTCATAAAGCCTGTTAAAGTTTATCATGGCAAAAATTGTTACATCTTCGTGCTAACACATCCAGTAAAACTATACCTTAATGGCAAAGTAAGAGTTAAACCTATAGCAGGCACAGTAGAGGTTTTTGGGCATACACTAAAGGATGTTGTTGACTTGTATGCTCCAAATAACAATTTTGCTCAATGCTTTAAGACTATTAAAACTCCTAATAGTGATTATGGATTGTTTAGAAAATTGACTGCGGAAGGATTGTCAGTGCGTGAAGCTGAAGAAATAGTCACCAAGATTGGGATGTTTGACGGTATAATAAGTGTCTCAAAATTAAATGATGCAAGGATGGACTTTGTTGAGAGCAATGTCTTCATGGACCTGTTCTCAAAGTGTAATAAGGCACATGGTAGCCTTAGAAATGCTTCTGCTGATCTTGGTTGCAGCCTCGTTTTGAAGAAACCTTGGAGGTACTTTGAAGAGAATGAATCTTGGGATCAAGCTGTAACCTATGGTCTTGGTAAGTTAACACCTTTGTGATTACTTTTTCTTTATTTACATAACTGTATGGTTATAAGTTCTACCATGACCCATTTCAAGGTTATCCATTAATTACTGAACACCCTGTATATCTGGCGACCCTACATCTGTTTGTAGTATGATTCTATTTGCACCCATATTATTCCATGTACAATAATATTGTTGATCAAATCTTAACACTAGCATCTTTTTGATTTCAGAAAGTAAGAGCCGAGGTATAGTGTGTGGTGGCAAAGGACTGGGCAAGTCGACATTCCTGAGATACTACGTAAACAGGCTGCTGGCTAATGGCCCAGTGCTGGTTATAGACTTGGATCCAGGGCAGGCTGAGTTCACTGTTGCAGGCAATGTGTCAGCCACTGTAGTCACTACACCTCTACTCGGGCCCAACTATACGCATTTACAAAATCCAGATATGTATGTATACAACTTGATTTTTTCTTGTTAAGTACTAAAATTTCTACAGTATTTAGAAAAATTGTCGGCTTGGCTAAAACAAAAGCTAACAATTACTGGACACTAGGCTGTAAATCTAACCTAGGTTTGAATTATACTGAGCGCGCGATTGTCTAAACCCCACGATGGACTAGCTAGGCTTTTTGGACGAGTATAGTTGTAGCCTACATTGCGAGGTACAATAAGCGGTACCTGCGGTTCCTCCAAACATCAAGGGAACTAATCAGATCCCGGTGTGAGGTCTCGCCTAAAGCGAACGCAATCAAGTAGCCCGCTAAATTTTAAATGCGCGGGCTACGCATTCCTATTACCGCAGTATGAGGCCTAAACTAGTTACCCCGAGTAATACACAATAATTGAGTATAAAAGTTAAAAATATTGGTTTCATATTTTGACGTGATATCTGTTCAAATTAATCTCCCTCATCCAAATAGACGAAATTATAGAAATGGCATCATTCTGTCATCTTTTAACACCACAACAATAAATAGAATGTACAGTAGAGTTCATTAATATATTGGCACTGTCAAGGATTCAAAATATTGTGAGCGTTGGATAGCTCAATAAATTCTATAGAACCTATAGATCAAAAATATGTCCTCATGTGAACGGTTCAATAATAATATGCTGTGCATTAGGCAATAATATGAAAAATTATGAGAAAAAGCAGTCACATATTAATGAATCTAAATCTTGACCACAATTTATTGATACTTAAAGTTGTCACAATATTATGATCTTTTTTGACGTCATATATTTTTGAAGCCTGAACGGGCCAATATAATATTAATCAACTCGACTGTACAGAAACGCCTCGTCTACAGAGTTATTATATGTACCTATAGAAGAAGCACTTACATACATACATCACCCCTTGTAATCCTCAACGGGTTAGGCAGAGTTGTACCCACATTTCGCCAGTTATGTTTAAGTCCCACATAATAGGGGGCGAGCCTATTGCCATCAGCCGGGCACAAATTCAGACTCCGGGCTGCTACTAAGAAATTCCTGATGAAAAACCCAATGACAGTTTGCGCGACCATTAGACCAACGAGGCAATCAAGAAGCACGATAATTGTATCCAGCATCTGATGCCAGTGACAGGTTTTTTGCACTGTAGGACCATTTTCTATACAATTTCGACAATCATTCTTGTCATGTCATACCTGCTAAGCGTGGTTGTGAACTATAGGTTGTTTATGGTGTATCACACCAATTTCACATCACACTGATATCTTACCAACCTTCTTCTTTCCAGAATGCTCAACATTGGCATGATTAACACCATGGACAACGCCAACCGTTACGTGAATGCACTCACTGAAATCTTCGCCCGCTGTCGCTCCAACCAGGCATATTACTCCATGCCTTGGATTATCAATACTATGGGCATGTGCACGCAAATGGGGCTCAAGTTAATCGTCCTCACCATCCTACACGCACAACCAACCTTCTTGATGCAAATAGACTCAAAAGTCGCCAAAAAACGCTTCGAGTGCCATTTTAAACCTAATGCTGTTAGACATATGTATCATGACTTCAAGTATGATCGCTTCTTCAGAAATGTTGAGCTTCCCAATTTGGATTACGCGTTCATTTTGACGCAGCACCCTGAAGGTTCGGATAAGCATAATACTGCGTTATCGCCGAAGGATCAAAGATATTTGAACTATTTGGCGTACTTCGGTGAACTGATGAACATCCACAAAGGTGCACAGCTACTGGGGATTGTACCGTACGAGTGAGTATCATTTTGTTATGGGGATTTTACATTTTTAAATGCATACCTATATTATGTTGGTAGAAAAGGTTTAAAACTTTGGTAGAAAGCAGTAAGAGGTCCTGCAATTACCGGATACCTACTAGAGCTCACTTGCGTCTATGTCGAGCACAATGTACTTATGCAAAATGCAAAATAAAGCTTTTCAAAGTACGCCTTTTGAAGTCCATTACTAGAAATACATAATATGCCTAAATGTAATGCTCGAAATGTAGCCTGTAGGGCTTTTCTTTCTACAGAGTTGAGGTTTTTTAAACATCCCTACTAAAGTTAGTATATAACTCAATATCTATTCCTATCAACATCCAAAGGATTCACTGCGTTGTGTGGCTCTGAAAATCTAAAAATGAGTGACCAATGGCTATATAAACTAAGAATAAATTAAAGGAAAAGTAATCAAGGTATAATAAAAATATCATTTTTTCTTTCATACTTCTCCATTAGTTGTCATTTCGGTAGCTTTCTAGCCACATCATCATTAGAAAAAGACATGTTGCGCAGACCGTAAATAAATTGGGAGATAAGGCAAGAGAATCATCTTGTGTGTTTAGTTTAGTACCTATGTGACCTCCCTTTGCGAGTCACAATAAATACTTTTTCTCTCTTGTCCCATGTTACTTGGGGTCGGCTCAACGCATTTTCTTCTTCAAGGACAAGAGAATGATGACATTTTTGTTATTTATTACGCGTGCAAGAATAAATAAGCTCTATTAGATTCTATTCTCGCTATGGTAGATAGATACCCGGTAAGTGAAGGCATACGGTAAAAAGTTCTTGACTAGCGTAATATCCAGTAGCGATCTTGAATAGTTAACAGTGACACAATTTGCCACGTACTTGCTACACATGCGAGCGCTCATGTTCTGTGAGAACGCGTATATTACACGACTGCATTACCTGCGTGGGAGTGAGCAAGAAACACAATATTTACCCATTATCCTACTCGATAAATGCCTCCATCTGTTTCGGCGATTTCACGATCCCGTGCTATTTCCGGCAACACTCAATGCTGGTCGAATCTCGGGAGTCGGGTACTGTCTGCCGAGTCTCCCCATGGTTTATCGCGTATGATTCATTGTCCACCTTGGCCTACAAGTTACGGAAAATACATGCATTCGTGGAATTTTAGATATAAATGCATTGTTGGAGTTATGCCCATATACATGATAGCTAGTCTCAAGCTTTATGTATAAAAAAAACAAGACTACTTTGGAGTTAGAAACGATAATATGCCAACGTTTACATAATCATAAAAATTAACAGGATAGAACATTTGGTGGGGTTTTCCATTCTTATATTTTAATTACTTAGTTCAATTGGTGGATTGTTATGAATTACATGTTCGAACGTCCGATTATCACAATAACTGTGAGCTACAATTATGAGTAATAAGATAATGATTGTCCGGGAATTGAGCGTGATTCACGCGAAGGCTAACAATGGCTCGTTAATCAATCAGCGACTCTGTTATCATTTCAGGTTCTATGAAAGTCTTGTAACTTCAGAACTGAGTCGGAATATCGGCATACTATGTAGCATGTACTCTGCTTCAAAAACCTTTTATTATCTCATTTGTCTTTGCAATGCCCGCAAATCTTATAAGCTTACGTCAAAATGTACCCATTAATATAGACCTGCATAGGTTTTGAACAATTTGTGATTACCTAACAGCTATCGGAAACATCTGGGGTATGCTTTCATGTTACCACTGTAGAGCAACAGGTGGTGGCTTACCAACTTCTCATAATAAGTAGTTAATTATGTACCTACAAGCATACTGTATTAGACCTAGCATGACATTGGAAACCACTAAATTATTGTATTTTTTTGTTCTAGAGTGAGCTTGTCAGATGTGAACGTGTTTACGAACGTGAAAGTTGCAAATGATGTGGTACTAAAGGTGATTAACGGAAAAATAGTAGCGCTCTGTCAACTCGCCATAGAAGATAAGGGAAAAGTGTTTACCCTGCAAGATAACGCACTGCTATGCCACGGACACGGTAACTACTTTTAGTTGTTTTAGAAAAAAAACTTATTAGTCCACAAAAACCAGAGTTGAAAGACTGGGAAACAAAAATCTTGTTTCTTTTTTTACATGATTGGTTTACAAGGCAAAAAATCTGTTCTTTTATTGAATATTGGTAGCCAAATTAACATAATAGGATAAACCATAATAAACTTATTATTATTGATATCCGAAATAAATAACTGGTATTCATGTTTTCAAACTGCTACAAAAGCAGGTGCTCTACATTTAAAATTAAAAACTTGTTTTTGAAAAGTGTTTAGTGACAAAATCATACTATATTGATTATTAAAAAAGCATAACCTAATGACTAAGAAATCACTGAAATAGGTGCAAATGTTTCAAGCAAACAAACAAATAATGAACTGTTAAAAAATTTGTAGTTTTACTCATAATGTATATAATGTAATTTCAAACAAATAGCATAAGAGGTATGCATAGAAATATAATTAATATCGTAAAATGTGTTATCAATAGGTGTAATAAAGTGCTGATTAAATATGATAACTAAGAACGTGACATACTCGGGCATTTACTGGAGTTATTTGTATTGTTACAGGTTTGGTCCGCAGTGTGGACTATGAAAAGTGGGTGTTGTACATAGTGACCCCGCTACCTGTGGACAGACTGTGCGCAGTGGACGCGCTGGTGTACGCGGATTGGACGCCCGAGCTGTGGGGTCCGGAGCGCCAACTGCCCGAGGGAACCGCAGTCCCCTATCGCAGCCCCACTAACTACAGACAGAAACAACTGATGCTGTCGCCCAGACGCCGGTTCAACCCGCTACAACTACTAAAAATGTCAAGGAGTGCCTAAATTGAAACTTTCAATGATTGGTTAATAAATTTGTAATTGGAATAAATCCAAAATAATAAATCTTAAATTATATAAAAGGAAATCTAATAATTATTTTGTTAATTATATTTGACGATAATTTTGTACTTACAAGACTAATGAAACATAACATAAATGATCATATTTAACTTAAATATCCCCCATTCTAAACACCTTTGCTTTATAAATGCTGCATTAAAATTTTATAAAAAGTCAAAAAGAGTCTAGTTAAGAATTGTTGACATGGGGTTCCTTTATTACTAATAAATTATATTAGGAAGTTATGATTTCACACAAACAATAGATTACAATACAACTGCCCTATAGAATCAGATTGGACGTCTCAGAGACGCGTCTAGCTGACAGGCACTTAGATGAGTGGGGCTTACGCTCCGTGTCAAATAAACATCCTACACAATTTATACACCACTATTTTATTGAAAAATTAAAATACAAAATACCAAACTAAACAAGTCTCGGTGAGATGCCACCGGTCGAGGAATAATCTATATGTAGAAGAAATGCTACTCGATTATATAACGTGATATTATAGCAAAATTCCAGTGGCCCTGCCGGAGACGGGAGGTCCACATGCCCCCGACTACTTTTGTTAAGGCATTTACGCTTACTCTTTATAGATAATCTATAAAATATACAAAGTACCAATTGTGAAAGAGTAGCCACACAAATACTGAGTGAGTGTGCGTGCGACGCGGGCCGCGACGTCGCGTCAGCAGTCAGTATCGGAAGGAAGCACTGTGTGGCCGACCTCGCGACTGCTGCACAGTCCGAGTCGTTTCAAACTAAGTTATCAGGCAGTATGCGTACAATTCATTAAATCAGAGTTCTCCCGACAACAGCACAATTACAGCAGGGAACACCTAGTCTTCTTCTTCTTTTTGACCTGTAATGCAGCGCGAGTCGCCGTCTCGAATACCTCGCGCACTCCCTCCTTGCTCTTGGCGGAGCACTCCAGATACGCGAACGCGTTAATCTTTTCCGCCATGGCTCTACCCTCTTGCGGCTTCACCGGCTCCTGCTTCATCTTGCGGAGCTCGTTAATCGTAGCCGGGTCATTGCGCAGATCCTTCTTGTTCCCCACTAAAATTATGGGCACATTAGGGCAGAAGTGCTTTACCTCAGGTGTCCACTTCTCCGGGATGTTCTCGAGCGAGTCGGGCGAGTCCACCGAGAAGCACATGAGGATCACATCAGTGTCAGGGTACGACAGCGGCCGCAACCTGTCGTAGTCTTCCTGACCAGCTGTATCCCACAAGGCGAGCTCAACCTGCTTGCCGTCCACCTCGATGTCGGCGACGTAGTTTTCGAACACAGTCGGCACGTACACTTCCGGAAACTGATCTTTGCTAAATACGATGAGCAGGCATGTTTTACCACACGCACCGTCACCGACGATCACTAATTTTTTGCGTATCGCAGCCATCGGTCCTGTGAAACAATACAACGCAAATAATTATGATGGTGTCGAGCGTCAACGCCTTTCATGACTTATAAATATGGCCGCCGTATAGGATTATGGGTAGGGAGTAGTCAGACAAGCCCTCAAATGTGAATAAGCACCTGAACTAGCGGAAGAAGTACAGCACCACCACATAGTACCCTCACATACGAGGGTGTTATTTATTATATTTTGTAGATACCTGAAGATTGTGGCTAATTTCTGCAGAATATTGGCTTATCGACACTTTTTAATCGTCTTTGCTCATCACAAGCACTTTCGTTCGTAAGTCACTAATGTTGCAACGTTAGAAAATATACCATCAGCTTGAATTGTAAAAGATTTTGCTAAAATTATACATTCGTTTCGTACAAAAATGCAGTAGCATCTAGGACCTTATTTTATAGATTGTAATGATATTTTATTGATGAATAATAGTGTAATAAAAGTGCAAATTGCAAATACACCTAAAATATGACTTGCCATATTAAAATATTGTGGTTTTGACATTTGTTAAAATTCGGATACACGTCCAAACCCAGTTTAAGGTGTGTAGAGTAAAAATATTATTAGTGAACATTGAGTAAAAATAAAATATCCAGACCCTCGTCTAAATTCACTGATTGCAATTACCTTCTGATCTCCAGAAGTATCGGTAGCGAATTACAAAAATCTACATTCGGCTAGTAGTAACTTAATATTTTAGCAACGATATGAGTTATTTTATTGGAACCGTGGGCCAAACACAATCTTCGAGCATTTTTTTTGTGGATTTTCGTTGTAGCCTAGGAAATCTTAAAAGTAATAGGCTAAAACCGTTAAGTTTTGTATGATCAAAATACTATGAGATTTTCTATGGACACGGTTTCACTTCCCTACAAATAAAGTACTGCGTGAAGTGTGAACGTTTATGTATCACATAGAAAAAAGAAGTTTTACAGTACCTAGGGTTGTTTTGTTTTAGCAGCTGTCTTTTTCATGGGGTTATTGCAGTGATGTAATATTCAGTAAAGGCGTACTGCTTAGATGTAATGTAATCATTGGTTTATGTGAAAATGACCGCATGGATATAAATAAACTGTTGACACCGTCAGTGCGAACTATGAGGTCATACATAATATGTAGGCACATATAGTTAACGGTGTTCATAAGGTCAAAAAAACGTCATGTTAGCTAGACTGAGACCGGTATCTCCTGACTTTATGTGGGCAAAGTATTTCTATGATGTGACGTCACGTATGTTTGACCATGATAATTTTATCGTCAATTTTCAAACATTAAATATGATGAATAATGATGATATTATATCTACACGTACAACCTACAAGAACGCATAATACTGTCGTCATAACAACACTACATTGATGATAAACTCTAACTCCTAGTTTATTTCTAGTTTTGGCATCTGGTAGGTAAACTACGTTTGTCGTAGGTACCTACTAGCTGTCGTTTACGTTTCCCCAATTCAATTAACTATGAATGTAGAATAAATGACCTACTTAAATGAGTGAACTAAGGCCTTAGGAACGTGCAAAAACCACAAAGTAGTTCAGTACTTACGGAGTTACTTCGTATTTGATTAACAGCTGATTTGCGCTTGATTGACCCGTTTCTTATCGGAAAACTGGCCGGAAGCCGAATTATTTAGACTATTGCGGACGATGTGTTTGTAGTAGTGAATTAATGAGTCATGTACTCATTCATGGCTCATTGATGAAAACCAACTATGTTGACTACTTTCGGCTCCTCTGTTTATAATCTTTGATGCGTTCTTTTTAGACAATCATTATTAGACCTTACATTGTAGTCGGTTATATATTTTTTTGCGTTACGTCGCTTCCAAACAGTTCGGAGACAAGTTTAATGCTTCCGTGCATTTTATAATTACTTGAGGCTGTAACTAAGGTAGATACCTAGGTAGTTAGTCACAGTTAATTTATAAAAGCAGTCGTCATAATCGAGTTTCCTCAATTGCAATCAGCACCACACCTTAAGAGTTAAAAACCATGGATTCCACCTACTTAGGTTGTCTGTTTTTATATTTCTATGGGTAAAGTTATAGGTACTTAGGTCACCTACCGTATTGTAGCCATACAGACCTAGCTACCAGACTAAGCAGCAAGGCGGATGCTGGTAATAAGTACCTAGTTACCTAGTTGGGATTAGATAATGGCGCTATGCTCGCAGAATAGATAACCAAATGGTTCTGGAGTGGCAATCACGTGCCGAACACAATGTGAGTAGGTCTGGGAACAAGGCGGACCGATGACTTGGTGAAGTTCGCAGGAATTTGCTGGAGAAGTACAGGACCGGACGACCCGATGTGCGACGCTTGGGAGAGGCCTGAGGCCTGTTTCCGCTGAAATGATGATGAATGACGTCAGTTGCAGGCAGAAGTGAACCGTTTGGAGACGTAAAGACTATCCCTTTCGCACTTAGGTACGCTAAGAGTGTGTAAATACGAGAGAAGCAGACGAAAGTTACTGCTGTAAAGAAATACCTACTGGCCATCAGGAATCGAATCAATTGACGCCTGGCTTTTGCAATTTAGGCAGAATACTGAGGAGTGCTTCGTCTGTACGAGAGTTGGGACCTCACTTAGGTACCGACTCGTATTTCAGTTGGTTGATACCTTTTCGGTGTTATAGGAAAACTCGTATGCTCAAAATGGCAGGTAGGTAGGAATAGACCTTAGGGACTGCGGAACTAAGGTTGGAGATGGAGGTCATTCCAAACGGAGATCTTTGTCATGAGCTCGTCTAGTGGCATAGTCCTGGGTTGTACGGAACCAGGTTCATTCTGCATTTTGGAATGCGGTAGCAGTTGACTGGTAGAAACAGTCACGTAAATAAAAAGCGTTATTTAATACTACACGCACAGAAATTTTACAGAGGCGGACTTAATGCCATAGGCATTTTCTACCAGTCGTTATGCCGCCTCCATGCGACTTTCTCCTCCTCCGTTTCTATTATAGCCGAGTATGTGTGTTCGTGCGACAGTTTGAGTATGACAGGTAGTCTTATCTAGGGGTATCGTGTTACCCAGTAACTGGGTTGTGGAGGTCAGATAGGCAGTCGCTCCATGTAAAATACTAGTATTCAGCTGAATCCGGTTAGACTAAGAGCCGACCCCAACGTAGTTCTAAAAAGGCTTAGCAAAAGAGAGATGTTTGTGCGAGTATCAGGTAAGGAACCAAGTTCCTGTTTTTTAACGTCTTGGGTCTCTTTGGTATAAAAGATGATTTAGATGTTCCTAAAATAGAGGAGAAGGTTAGGGGAAAGAAAAAAAAAACAATTTTATTTCTCGTATTATCCATTGTTCCCGTTTATTTACAACTACAAATATACGTAGTATCCAACAACCTTACATTTTAATGCTTAACAACGAGAATAACGTTTTACTTATAATTTAAAACAATTAGATTGGTTATCAATTAAACAATTTTGCACTACAATAATCAAAATCACGTGCGTTTTCATATTGCATATTACAATTTTACATAAAACGGCAAAAATAAAATTTCTTATAAACACTATCATTTTATTTTTCAACAAGCAACCAATAAAATAGGTACCTACGCAGAATAACATAATTAATGCAGTTTCCACTAGGGTTACAAGCCTAAAATAAAACAAACGTAGAATTATCAGTGATTAATAAATGCAATAGAGTTTGCAAGATAAATCAAGCCAACGGAATGCAGCAAAAAAGGAGCCAAGCATGTTTGGCAAGTGATTCAAATCATAAACTGCATACTAACATTCCCTAAATTGCTTGCCAAACGAAAAAATCTTGGCTTATAAAATAAGTACAAAAATAAATGCTTATTTCCTTGATATATAAACTAAGACATTAATTGCACGAGAATTCGTAAAAGTCATGGCAAATACTTCCCTACGTAGTGTAGAGTAATAAATAAGACTAATATTGCTTCGTAATTAAATCACGTATTTAATAGTGTGTTGCGATTATACCTAAATCTAAAGTGAAGGCACATTTACTCCTATCGACCAGTGTTTCATAAAATCAAGCCTTCTAAAAGACATGATTATATAAGTACGTCACATTTTAATTTTAAAATGTTACGTACGACCGTACGTAAAAACACAAGTATATAGATACTTGTGTTTTTATAGGACTCTCGTTAACAGAACCAGGTTTGTATGATTTTAACTCTAAAACATTATCACAATAGGTTTGCAGCAATCCTGGTCGATGCTACTTCAGTCTCAGCGTTTCTACTCTTCCGAAGACATCTGAAATACAACAGAAATTGTTATGAACATCTTTTGTAATAATTTTGCGGTTTTCTTTAAGTACCTACTTACATTCAACAATAGAGACAAGTAGTTAGGTAATGCAGACAGCTTATTACAATTACTTTTATACCTAATGAATTCAGTTCTTGATTAAAATAGCCTTGAAGAGTGACAATTCTTAAAATTAAAACACCCAGACGCGGATACAGGAGAGGGGTGTTTAAAGCAACAGATACTGTAGCCCCCGTTCTTTGTACATAAACAGACGTTTTATAACTTGTATTTTTTTACTTCGTATTCAGTAGGTATATTAGAAAGATTTGCCTCACCTTGAGCCAAAATCTAGATTTACACCTGAAAACACATTACTGACTGACTGACTAATATTTTTACTTCCTCATAAGCAATTCTCTCATAGTTCGTGCCAATACAATTGAAGAAGTTAGCTAAACTAACTACGGACTATAAAGCCGTGGATTAATTGGAAACAATTGCGCAACATGTAACTGCGACATCAAATGTTCTTGGGAACAATACCGGGAGACCGTAACACACAAGTAGGTATGTTGTTGAATCTGAAATGATGTTGCGCAACTTTGCTTCCCAGAGAATAAGTATACGGGGCATAAGTTTTAAGTACTAACAAGTTTATGTGCCCTGTTCATGATCGTCGACAATCAGCAGGAACCAGTGCTTGATAAATACCATGTTCTTAGAGCAGGGATGCAGGTTTGGGCAGACTCTCTGATAGACGATTACCATTACGTACCTGTAGGTTTATCTGATTAGTTACTGGTATGCGCGTTTTCTAATAACCTACTGTGTTAAAAAAATATATTTCAAAACCTATTTTCTTCACCTTGGAAGTTGGTGTTGTGTGTGCCCAGTTAATGACAATAGTCTAGTCTGTTATAAACTTATAACACAGGAAGCATACCCCGGTAAATATATGCGTGATGTAATGTTACAGTGGAGAACCTGCAGTTTGGTCTACGTGTTCCACATCATAGACGCTTGAAAATAAGGTCTGTTTCACGAGCTACATGAAAAAAAAAGTATTTAGTCAGAAAGTTGCAAACGACATTAAATGCAGCATAATTTTAACCTCGTAACATCACACATACATTGATAAAAAATTATGTGCATTTTTTTCTTTATTAATAAACCTATTAAGAAACTAATTTATTTTAATTCCTTCCTCGTATTTTGCCAAGGCTGTGTTTTATTTTTGTTCTCATCGCGTTTAGTATTCTTTCAAAGTGAGACACGGATCGTATTCCTTGGTTTTATATATTTTACTTTAATGTGTTTATAGTGTAATAAAATATAACATTTTCTGTAGGAGTACATAATGGTGTGGTTCAAATTCACGGTCGTTGCTTGTGAAGCCGCTTAACTTAGTGGAATTGAGCTGATCTCGTCAGCTGGATTCTGGGATAACTAACCACACATTCTGTGAATTTCTGATACACCAAAGTGTCGACGAGACAGACCGAGAAAACAACGACTGGACAAGGGGAATTTAATATTGACGAAACATCGTCAATAAAATACCGTGAATGTTAGAATTCAAGGGGACAGGCTATTGCCCAGCTGTGGGATGTTATAGGCATTATTTAATAGACACTTAAATTGATGGGTAAGAATCGCCGCTATGCATTGTGATATACCAGGCACACTGTACCTGATAGTGATACTGATTATTTGAATAAATAACTTGTAAGATGATAAACAAGGTAAACATAATATGTGTTGAGGTCTTTTTTATTTTATGTTTTTTCTTGCCAGTAGTGAGGTGCTGTTGCATAGTCGATTATTATATTCGACTAACGACAAATTGACAACTTCTGAAAAACAAAAACGAGCGGGCAGTACTAATTTAATCATATTAGTCTGGGTTCTTGTTATTACTCTCACTCTTACTCGGTGCTCATTAGAAAAGTTTAATATGCAGTGTTTTTTGTTTTTTTTTCGCAAAGACTTATCATTTCAAGGTCACTGTTTTTCGTCATTATAATATCTCGACTTGTTTAGTGAGTAAACCATTGCTTTTTGTTTTTTAAGAGTGTTTTTAGTTTATAGAAAAAATATACATTCCTTATTTTTTGGACTGGCAACTAATGGCAATAGCCGTGGCATTTTTGAAGTTCAAGGGCACACTGATGCTATGAATAACTTCGAGTTAGGAAAAGATAATATAAGATTTTTTAGGAAATAAAACAAGTTATTAAGTTTTAAAGATTATTTTATGGAATAATACATTATTTTACATATAGTTTCGCTCAATAGATTACTTTTTACAATTTGTGCTTGTGAATTGGTGGCTTAAATTTAATACTATGTAAGTAATACTATATTTATGACTATAATATCCATAATATTTCTGATAATACTACGCCTGTAAACAAATAAAGGGGGGATTACTGTTTTTAACGGAATTAAACCTTGATGGAATGTATTAAGGCATAGTTTTACAAATGCTTTTTACCTAAGTTGGGAGTGTGTTATAAAATTTTTGGGGGGGTTCCATGACCAAGATGTCTCATTTTTTGCAAGAAATACATAGGAATTTACGGGTCCATATTGATGTTTGGTGCATAAACATCAAAAGGACTGCCCAAAGAAACCTTTCATTAGCTTCAGCACATCATCACTCAATAATTTTTTATTTTTCTGGTACATATTTCGTCCCAATCTTCAAATTAAAATAGTTTTTAATCAATTGGAAAATACCCTATTCAACCCCAAGTTCATACATTCTTGGAGGGTTTTATTTATAATTTTAATGATAATTGCTCTGTAAAACCATATTGGTAACAGTCGCAAATCCCGCATTTTAATCAACATACAATCTGAAGCTGACCTGCAAGTTAAAAAAACGGAAGAAAATGTCAATGTGGTCAATTTGGGCTAGTTTTCATACCGCTATAAAATTTAGTTGAAAGCTATCGGAGCGAGCGAATTTCGTCTCGCGGGATTCGCCTCACTTGGACCAGAGTTTAAAACATCACAAATGATTTACTTCTTTACCTTTTGCCAAGCGAAGATGCCGTAAGAGACTCCTGCGCCGAGCGCAAAGGCGAGCAGGTAGGGCACAAACTTGAGAGACGGACCGAAACGCTTGCGCATCAACATGCTGAGGAAGTTGATGTTGCTATCCGAGTACGGAGGGTAGCGGCCGCTGAAAGGAAAAAAAAAATCTTTATGTAAAATTTTAAGCAAGTATAGCCTATTGGAGTCAGTATTCGATATTATTTTTACATTGAACGAAACTACTTTAAAGTCGCGATATGTATGGGTCGTAAAAAGTGACTAAAGTCAGTGACAAACCCGCATCTGCGTCAAAATGCCTATTGTTATCTGTCAAAAAAACCGACCACAACCCTACTTGTCGAGCGGGACTTATGCCATTTATTACGACAAAATTCTTACGTCCACATCTATGTATGTAATAAATTAGACTGGTTTTTCGAAAATGTTTTATAGTTACAAAACTGAGAACAGATCGAGTTCTGACACTAGGAGCTGATATTTTGTATAACGAAGTAACCTATCTATCAGAATACCAGCGCTGCAACACCTTTAAATGTCGCAGCATCATGCTGAGATAGGCCTTTTGGCCTCGTACAGATTTTTTTTTTTTTACTTTTTATGATATTTTAAATTTTAATTTTTTGTTAAGCATATTGTGTACTTCGTTTGTGATATTCCTGTGCGAGTCTAATAAATACTTTTTCTTTCTTTCTTTCTTTCTATACTAAACTTTTACTCACAGAATGACAGTACCTACTGTAGCTAGTCCAGGGAATCGAATACTTTTCTGTCCTATTATTCCGTTAATATCGATTGAAGCTGTTTATAGTTTTGGTTCAAAAGTCACCCCTAAGCTGTGGACTACAAAATAAATATCAAAATCCACTTACGAAGCCAGCTTCTCTCCGATAGGCGAGAAGTTCTTGATGAGACAGCTCTTCTTGTGTGTGAACGTGTCGAAAGTCTTCTTGCCGTGGTAGGCGCCTATGCCACTAGCACCGACGCCGCCGAACGGGAGGGTCTCAACTGTTATAGGAGAATTTATTAGTAGGGGGATAAGGTTGGTTATTGTTTGTGTTGCTGAAATTTTCATTTGTTTTTCCATTCTTCTTTGTAAAAGTGTTGGTAAGTATATACTAAGTGCGCGAGTTTTCTCGATATTATAAATGAAATAATTCATTTATTCGATTTATTACAGAAAACAGTTTTTGTTTTATTCCGAATATGAACTAAGTCTTTTAATAAGAGTGAGAGGTGTTAACGCAGATATTTCCTGCGTTAAATTGATTGACTAAACAAAAATACCATTTAGTTTTGTTTAATCAATCAACTTAACAACAACAATTGAAAATCTCAGCAATAAAAAGGTTATTTTACAAAATAAAGATCTACGTTCTCAAATCATGCTAATTCATGCTATTAATAAGTACTGGCAGACAGATAGAAAGTATAGTTTTAAGTTAGGCTACGAACACATTTAATACATACAGGCTTTACAGGCAACCATTACCTACTTTTTCAAATGTTGGGGTAACTCAAAAATCAGCACTATTAATTAAAGATAATGCTTTTTTTCTGGTCACCATACGCCTTGACTTTTTGGATTGAAAATCTTAAGTTCAGTCTTCTTTTAGTTACCAAAACCAATTGCGTTTATTTGCAAGCCGTTGACTACAAAGACTTGCAAAAAAAAAGCAAGAAGTAGAATGTGTTGCTTCCCGGAAAATAATTATTAAGAATTTTCCTATTAAATGTTTTCTAGGAAACTTCCTGATTCTCCCAGTGTTGGCAGAGCACCAGCATTGTTACAGCGCATATCATTGCAGCTGGCGATAAAGTGGCAGAGAGGAGAAACAAACTGCGATATTTTCTCTAAAATTCGCTGTCACTTCGCTTCCATTTCATCGCAGGCATTAATATTAACTTCTAATAAAGAAAAACTATTAATATAAGACTGAAAAATATCCAAACCTCCCATGTGCATCATTGTATCGTTAACGCACATCCCTCCGCTACTAGTGTTGTCCACAATACTCGATAGAACCTTCTTACTCGTACTGAACACGTACAGCACTAGCGGCTTCTCTCTATATACAACAGAATACATCAGACCTCCACCGAACAGGCTTTTATTTACTACAGAAGAGTAAAGAATATTCAAGATTTTTTTAAGAAAGTTTTCTGCCAAAGCTTTGTATTAAAGAACAAAAAAAATATTAAAGACCTCGACAGCTAAAAAGTTTCAACAAGTAAGTATACATTTTAAGTCTGGCAACAACAACTTTGACAGTAAAACTAAACAACAATTTTTAGTCAAATGGCGACAAAAATGATTAAGTAACAGGAAATTTAACATTATAGAAATTATACAATTTAACATAGAATTCCAACACCATCCTTCACCGTTACCGACCACCACAAGACACCGTGAACATAAATATACCGAAGATGTAACCACATGTCTAGGGACTGTGAACTTGCTGGATCGATATGCGACCGCGTGTACGTGATGTGACTAGACCATTTTGAACGTTATAATAATTAATTTATATCAGATATAGTAGTACAATACCTACATTAAATGAATAAAAACAGATCATATGTAACCATAACATTAAAATAATTAATTCTTATATAGGTATTCAGCATTCCTATTTTCAAGAAATCATCTTCGACAAATAACAATAACAACCTTTTCTATAGTTACTTGCAAGTAATTTGCATTTTTTTTTTTATATAAATGGCATTTCGCAGGTCTACCTTGGAGATTGTCAGTTGCTTAACCGGGCTTGCCATTGGGTGCCAGGGTTTAAAAAACCTTAAAACCTAAGCGGCTATTCGCTAAGGGCACCCACTGTGGGGTACGAACGTCGGCTTAGAGCGTTGCTTGGGGACAGGATTTATCGGATTAAAAAAAGATTTTTCCGATACCGGGATGTAGCCTGAGCCTCCTAGGTGAAAGCCAGATATCCTATATAGTATGGTAGGTAGCCAGTAGACCATATATTATGGAAACAAGTATCAATATATAGTTGCTTCGTTATTTATACTTGCAGGTTGCTATCGGTCAGGCTCTCATATTTCTTACAAAAGGTTTGTTGTATCAGGCAATGTGAGCCTACATGGAGTAATTGTATCAGTTATAGTCGTATTCAGAGTTGCTAGATAGGCTTTGCAATTCACTGTGCTTTGACCAACCATTTTTTAAGGGATTGTCTAGTTGGGTACGCCTATACTTACGAGAAAAGCAATCTGGAGATTTCTGATGCCTAAACCTTTTAATTTAAATAAATTGTAAAACTAGTTTTAAGATAAAGGCTATTTGAATTGAATGGTCTAGAATGGCAAATTATTATTTCTCCACCGTGAAATCGTACTGTCAACCCACTCCTTGGAAGGAAGAAATCAAGCCAACCCAATGTATCACCTTTTCCCGACGACTGTTTGCAAAAATATACAAAACGATTTATAATTCATTTGTATTTTAATTTTTTTGAATGATTAAATAAGTGATTTTAGCAAAAATTGAAGAGAAGTTTGCGTGTGGTATTTTTTATTGATAAGCTACTGCTCCCAAAAAAATAAGTGCATTTAATTTTATTACGCTTCCTCCCTATTGGGGCCCACATGGGGCTTATACATAACTGTCTAAATGTGTACTATGGATTCACCTCTGCTTAACCCTTCGGGGAACACAGGCGTGATGTTATTTGTGTAATTTTATTATACAAAGTCTATGCTTAACTTTATACAGGAAAAGTTCTTATTCAGTGCGCAAAATGTAGCAATGAATTCAGCAATTTTTCTAGACCCACCCCCTAGCGAAGAAATTTTTCATTGGTTATACAAAGAAAATCAGCTGTTCCATACATTTTGACCGCGTAGGTATTACACTTTTCTATGAAACAGCTGATTTTTTTTGTATAACCGATGAACAATTTCTTGCGCACTGAATAAAAGATTTTCCTGTATAAGCTCTTTGACAAAGTGCAGTAACGTTTCCTTTAAAAAATGGTGATGTGCGTATGCGCATATTTTATTTACTTACGCAACGTATTCTGGAGTAAGAGATATGATTCCATTATTATTACTATCGAGGCAGCATGAAGTGTCATCGATATTTGGAGGTCTTGTCAGTCTAAAATTCAAATTTATGTAACTTTTACAGGCAGCCCATTTCTGTCTATGTTTTAAACAGTCTGCATTCATGATTATTTTCTAACAAAATTGTTTTAACTTGATGGATACATCGAAATATTTAGTCGTCGATTCCATATTTTTCTCAGTTGATTTATCCACCACAGATAATGTATTTTCACGCTTACCACACATGTATTTCTTCATACAATATTTCCGAAACACAGATCGAATATTTTTCCTTATAAAAATCGTTTATTTATAAATGTTTTGTATACTTTTACAAACAGCCAATGGTAATGTATTGTCCTTACCGCCGTAAAACATGATCGTATCGTTGATACTGATACTGCCCGACCGGGTCTGTTCAGTGAACAACTTTTGTATGTTGCTTTGATTGCTGAACACGTAAAGCACTAACGGATGGTCCCTGAAAATTGTTTATGGTTTCACTCTGTGGTCGCCATGGTTCCTTCCCATGGATAATGGTAAAGACTGGTAATGATGGGCCAGTCTCAATGGTCTGGTTGCGGTTATCGAATATTTCGAATACGAATCGACTATTTTTGTCAGAGGTTTAATTCAAGTAGAATAATTATACTAATTAGATATCTAATACAAAGATAATGATTTAAATAATTAATATGAATTGAAAACTGAAATGAATTATGTTTATCACACAGCGTATTACAACTTGAGACAAGTAAATTTTTTAAGCTCTGATTTTGTTCCAATAACTTTCTTTTAGTATCAAAATATAGTCGATTCGACGTTAACATGAAATAAAATCGACTATTTCGTTCTAGTTTTGATGAATAATCAATTCGATATCGATATTGGTAGTAATGGGTCGATATGTAGATATTAAATAAAAATATTTCGTGACTGTCCTCTGTAAATTGTGCACTGTATGGGGATTACATGACATTGATTTATATTTTCTAGCGACAGTTAATTAAATTATATTGAATAAATGTATGTTTTACCATTATTATAAATTATCATTAAGACTAAATTATGAAATCCCCACGATAATTTAAATGCAATTAATATGTGCTATTTATTTTACTCTAAAACTCCCAAAATGACAATAGATGATATTCCCACAGTTTGTAGTACTAGAAGAGTAGTAATAGAACACCCAAAAAACACAAAGACACACTAACATTGTATTTTCACACACTAACAAAAGTTGTAACTAACTTAAGGTTTTTACTGTTACAATGCAGTTATAAATAAGTCATCATCAGAGATCGGATATTCGGATGCATATTTACCTAAAGATAATTTTTAGCTATGAAAGTATGGAAGCGGCTTTATAAATTATTTGTAATATTTATTAAAAACCCCGGGATTCTTGGATTGCATAACTATTCAGATGTGTATTAATTTAAAATAAATGTTTAACCCCATACAAATATGTGTATCTACTGGAGGAGGGGTGGTTTGTATTAGTTAAAACAAAAAATAAACAAATTACTTACCTAAATTAAGACTTTTTCGATACAAAAGCGCATTCCATGTTAGCCAACATCTCAACTTTAGGTGAATATGTATCCGAATATCCGATCACTGGTCATCATATATATTCAAGTTTAAAGTAAGATCAATGTTTATCTAAATAATAATGAGATATTATTTTCAAAATATTTAGCTATCAACAATTAAATTAGATACTTTTTTATCCATGGAACAGTAAAAATCGTCAACAATTATTAATCCAAACAATACTGAAACAATCTTTGCACTGATACATTAAAAAAATAACAGCAAACTGCGTCTCTGAGGCTCCGACCTGCGACCAAGCGACCCGAATGCGTTAAACTGGCCGCTTGGTCTTAGCGCGACCAGACGACGCGTTTTTAAGCCGTCGCTTCAAGCGGCAAAAACAAAACAAGAGTAGCCGGGGTTGCCAGCTCATAAGCAAAAACTCAGTTGTAAAAAACAAATAAAAAAAAAACAATAGAATTTAAAATTGCGCGCTCCTCCACTAAAATGTCCACACAAACATTTGAAATATGTATGAACCAATCTGTGGAGAAGCACAAAACTTTAAATTAGATTTTGTATACTTTGCATTTTGTTCAAAACACTTAATTTTTTTGGAGAAGACAACCCTAACCAAACCAACACTAAATAGCGTAATCTTTGAACTCAAAAACAAAATAGCATTACGAAACACTAGAAAAAATAAGTAAAAACAGACTTACCGGTCATTGATGAATTGAATTGCTTCAAAAGCATTTTCAACGGGTACTATAGGCAGTAGGGGCCCAAAGATCTCGTCTTGCATGATTTTGTCTGAACCCACAACGTTTGCGATCACTGTGGGTTCTATGAATTTGTCGTTTGCGTCGTACGAACCTCCAATTGCGATTTTGTCTTTGCTTGCGTCGATTACTGCTTGGAGGCGGCTGGAAAGCGGAAATATTCAATGAGTTTATTGGACGATCCCAAAACCGTCGTTTTTAGCCACTTCAATGTTTGTTTCTTTCGTTTATTATTTATAACGAATACTTTTAAACTTTGATATGACACACTAATACCCAACACACACCAATAATACCTATATTAGACCAAATCTAAACTCCTTACCCTAACTCCCCCAACCCCCCCCCCCAACCTAAACTCGCCTGAAAAGGATTCGCTTTATGAAAGATGAAACCTATTTCATCTTTCATAAAGCGAATCCTTATCAGGTGAGTATTATAAGCCCGTTCTAAATAATCTGGGAAAAGTTCAATGTTACGTGGAACTTGTACAGCGTTGTCTTCATTTAAAGTCCCCATTTGGATAAGTTTAATTAAATATAGGCAGCACTGTTATATGCGTAGGACTAAGACATGGCTATGAAGCGTTCATCAATCCTGTTATCCTTGTCTTTGGTGTAATCTTTGAAGATGGCACGACAACGGGACTTTTTTATTCGCCCATAATCTCCACAATTTCCTCCTTAAAACTTAGATACTCACCTAAAATGCCTTCCATTAATAATTCTGCCGAAATCTGGCGACTTCTGTACATCAGCTCCATACCACTCCTGGAGGATCTTCTTGGCGGCAGCCACAAACTTGTCCTGTACTTCCTTGGTGCACAGGATATAGTCTGGCGCGATGCAGGTCTGTCCTGCATTGATGAACTTGCCCCAGAGGACGCGCTTCGCTGTCACCATCACGTCCACTGTATTATCGATGTATACTGGGCTGTTGAAACAGAATTTAGATGTAAGTATAATGTAATGAGGGTTTTCATGAATATTCAAGCCACCAGTTGGCGCCACTTTGACAAGAGGTCTTCCAGTTCGAAAATAAACTTAAAATATTTGATGTCATTCGTTTCATTCTTTCGTTCACCATTCAGCCCGTAGGCGCTTTGACACTTTTGACAGGTGCCCGAACGTGACGTCTCAGTGCTGCCACCTAGTGAACGTCATTTCAGAAAACCCTCATTCACCGCTGTCAGTTACATGTGTCATAGTATTGTGTTGTTTACTAACACTTATTTTTGAAGACAATGTTACTAACCCATATGGAGGGCAGGTGGATGATGATAATGTAACTAACCCTGCACGATTCTTCGCTCGAATGAAAGATTTTGAATTTTAATAAGCAACTTTGTTCGCGTCGGCTTCCACAGTCTAACCAGATGCAGACAAATAACAGTAATTTACATGGAGCATCTGCCTGACTTTCACAACCCATTTACAGTGTATTTTTTACATTTATACAGGATGTGGAAGACAGGTGGTGAATAATAATTTACTGGGTAACAGCATACCCCTTGGTCTAGAGAAATCAACCAAACCTAGAAATACTTATTTTTCTTCACATTGACTACCAAGTACCCATTTGCTAATATCGCAAGAAAGTACGTTTGTAAATCAGAGGAATAAGGATCCTTGCTCCAAAGCTGGTAAATTAAGTTAAATTTTATCGATGTGCATTTGCGCATACGCAGGAAATGTGATTTCTTTCAGTAAATCACTAAATATTTATTCGCCTAAGCCATGCTTGGGGAATTTAATAATAATAATTTCAGTTAGTCTTAGTAGGACTGGTGGTCTGTGTGACCACATCCTGATAAGTTCTGCTTAATTCTTTAGGAAGACAATTTAATGTAAAGAAAATTATGTGGTAGATAGTGCCTATCCTTAAACAGGCCCTTAATCTCAGCATATCTAGGCTTTAATCTACAATCTCAGCTAGATATGCCAATTTTTCTTATCATTACTGTGTAACGTTTGGACGTCAATGACATAATTATGTTAAGTATTGCAACGAGATTTAAACAAATGATCCGATTACACGTGAGATACCATATCTAAACTATTCGGCGTTTATCTGGTGTTGTGTGTAGGGTGTCTTTTTTGTGTTTTCTGTTTGCTGTAAAGCTGTGGGTATGTAAAGATGGCCACCCATCTACGGATCAACCGCGGTAAACGTAGGTTATGGACCCGTGGCTACTCCCACATACTTATAGTTTACAATAGGGTATTTTCCAATTCATTAAAAACTATGCTAATTTGAAGATTGGGACAAAATATGTAACAGAAAAATTAAAGTAAATTGATTTATATCCATTTTCTCAATTAGAAACGATTTAAATCAAATTTATTTTTCGTTGTTTTGAATTTACCCCCAAAACGCTCCTTACGATGATTTTTTATCACGCGACTACACGTGACGTCAACTTTGTACGTGTGTCAACGAAAAATGTTTTTGCTTTTAATCGTTTTTAATTGAGAAAATGGACATAAATAAATTTATTTTTTCTTTTCTGTTAAATATATCGTTCCAATGATCAAATGAAAATAGTTTTTATTAAATTGGAAAATACCCTATTCTTCTCGATAGTACAAAATAGTGTACCTTTTGCCTCCAAGTTCCAAAGTGACTGGTGTGAGATTCTTGACGGCTGCTTCGTAGATGATCTTGCCGATGCTGGTGCCTCCGGTGAAGAAGATGTAGTCGAACTTCTGTTTCAGTAGCTCTGAGGTTTCTTCGGGACCGCCCTCTACTACGATTACGGCATCCTAGAATATTAGACGGTTTTAGGATCAGTATTATTTGCATGACCAGCGGGGTAATTGTGTGACACACTAACAGTAGGACTGGGTTTTATTTTGATAGTTCAACAACATTTATTGCGGTATTTAAAGTCATTTTTTGTTTGTGATTTTGCAGTAGGTATCTGTCAATCCCGGCTAATAAGACACAATTAATTTTCTATTGAATACATAGAAAATTAATAGTGTGTGTTGTGTTTTAACCGGTTAAAATAAAATAAGTTCAAAAGGATAGACAGTAGTGACATCCAGACTCCAAATAAAAACAAACTGACATCACCAATCTGATTAAGGCGTTGCCCAAACATAGGACACCGTAAAGCGCTCATTTTTTTTTCGCAAAGTTACACGTATTGGTAAATATTACAAGCCAGAAACAAATGAGTGTATTGTCAAATGTTCAAAGAAAATACTTATTTTAAAATTTTTCTTAACAATAAAATAATATCAAGATAAAACAATTGTAAAACAGAGCTCAAAAAAAATATCGCTTAATTTTGAAAATGTTGAGCGTCATTTATCATATTTTATGTAATGATAATAAAGGGAATTCAATCAACTAAAGAAATACCTCAAAATTATTCCATTGAGCCGTACATTTAATTTAACTTAAAATGAGTATAAGGACACATTCATTATATATGGAAATCCCTAATAAAATTTTTAAACAAAATTGCTCCAAAAATACATTGTAAAAGTGGCACAAACTTGGCGCGTATGACATTGTAAAAAATAAAAGCCCAACTTTGACAAAGTGAAGGGAAATCTTGTATGTTTACAATTTAAATAATTATAATATGCTATGCTGCAGTGAGTTTATAACCCTGTATTTTTATACTGTTCATTAGCTGTAAGCACTTCCTGCTTCTGTTATTTTGTCCTTGGCATGGCTCTCAATAATGTATTCGAGATAAGGAGACCAGAATCATATTTTAATCAACATACAACCTGAATAAAATTTTAATGTCGCGGGCCGACGCGCTTAGGACTACCAAACAATATAACAAACCAATACTCATATTGAGATAAACAAAGGACCACTTTACACACTTTAGGTACACTTTAGCCCTGGATCGAAAGAGCTGGAAGTCATGGGAAGAGCGTTTTTCCCAGCACTGGGATTATACAAACTAACAGTAATACTCACATTATACAAACTAACAGTAATACTCACATTATCCAAATACTTAGGCAGAGTCTCAGCAATAAAGGCAGCACACGCGGCCGCCAGCTCACTAGGCTTCACAATCACGGTGTTACCACCGGAGATAGCACCAGATACTGGCAGGAGCAGCAGTTGCAGCGGGTAGTTCCATGCTCCGATGACTAAGGTTACACCGTAGGGATCGTTGTAGATGAGCACGTCGTCCAGCATGTTAACAAAGCCTTTTGCTGGCTGCGGAAGAGGAATTTGTTACTTTAGTGACATGTCTGAATTTGGAGACATGGAATCGACGTTACGTGTTAAAAAAAATTACGTCCGAAAATTATTTTTTGGAAGGTGGGTACTTATTATTGTTTTGTTTGTTTTTTTTTGCCAAGTAATATGGGACCACTCCTAAGGTTCGCAATAAAAAAGAATAACCGAAGTCGGTCAACGTGGTGAATTATTGCTGAAAATACATAAAATAAAAGAAGATTCCAACGAATTGAGAATCTGCTTTTTTGAGATCGGATAAAAAGAGGTGCAGTGTTAGCTGCTGGCCCACCACCGGACCTCTTTTACCTCTGACCTAGGACTCGTAAGTCGCAGATACGAACCCAGACAGGCGCTTCACTTTATGTAAATTATTTATTTCATCACCACTGCTCTCAAAATGGTGAAGAAAATCATCGTGAGAAAACTGGCCGGCGCGGGCGGTATGGTTAAAGTCACATGACTTCTTGGTAATGTTAAGACTATGTTTCAAAATGTTATGTTTTCGGTTGTCATTAGAAGATCTTTGACAGTTGTAACGAGTAGTCCGAAGCCCAATAGTCTGACAACCAGTCTTACCTAGGGGCAGCGTGTTACCCAGTAACTGGGTAGTGGAGGTCAGATAGGCAGTCGCTCCATGTAATATACTGGTATTCAGCTGTATCCGGTTCATAGTTGTTAAAGAATAGGTAGATGGTAGTGTACAATGTAATATGATACTGACTAAATATACTTAAGTAGTAAAACTATTCAAATATAGGCAATTTTATATGCTGAGCAATTGAGCATCGACTAGCAGCAAGCAATGACGTCATACTCGTCGTACTCATATTAATAGTCAAGGACATAGTTTCCAGTGCATAGTTCATTGTTAATCATGGCTGTAAGCGATTAATCGCAAGCGGGTTTTCCATATAATTGCGTGCCTATAATTACTCCGGCTTGTTATGAAACTACGCGTAAAACGGAAGTGTGAAGTTTCTAGATTTATTTATTTACTTTCTTATACTGCACATATAGATTACTTATAAGCGCTTAGATGTGCCCAGATTTCGGGCATAGAGAATATTCTGATACATTTTATTTTCATGTAGACTTGTTTGGTTATAACCTAGCGTGCGTAGGTAGGTCCCCATAAGATAGATCATCGACCTAGGGAAGGTCAAGGGAATACGATAAATACTGGTAGCGCAGGACCGGTCGTTGTGACGTTGGTTAGAGGAGTCTTATTTTCACTAGGAAACGAATTCATTCTGTTTACAGCCTTGACGTGTGCCCAAGGCTTTTGGTTAAATTCGAAACAAGTAGGGGAAACCCGATAAATGAATGTGTCAGTCGTTTTACGAGTAAATCTAGGGGACTCAAAACAAAACACATTGGTACTCAGTGATCTCATGTTCATGATTATAAAGATAGGTTTTTGCACGCTATTGGTATTAAATTTTAAAGCTAAAGCAACTGATGTTCCTAGTAATACGACCGACGCATAGGCAACAAGTTGAGTAAAAAACCAGTTTGAGTGAAGACATTACAGAATCCAATAGCTGAGTCTATAAGTCGACATTAACAGGTTGTGCGAGGCAAAAAAGGCGATTACTCACTTGTAATATGAGTTAGTTTTTAACCAGATATGAATATGAATGAGAATTTAGGTGATGTGGACATAATGGTGACACGCAAAATAGTATTTACTATTATATTGCGATATTTTTCGGCACTGGATCTTCTACTTAGCGCCGAGAGTTGAAAATCGAAAAATAAAATGCTATTTCATACATTTTGACCGCGTAGGTATTATTGCACTTTTATGAAACAGCAGATTTTTTAGGATAATTCATGGTTACCTACAGTTTGCGCGTTGGTGCCATATAACCCTGTGTAATATGTGAAGGTGCTTATTGCCGGTAGTACAGACGCCAGCACATCAAGCTACCCCAATCTGTCACATTTCTTTGATAGATTTTCAACTTTATCACATAAACATAAGGCTCATGTTCATTTGGGAAAATTTGACAGTTTGGGGTAGCTTGATGCGAGTCTGTACCTCAACAATAGAATAAAATGTACCTATGAGTAATGTATTCCAATTCCAACATTCAGTTGAAGTTCAAGGTTGTAATACTTGTAGAACAATAGAGAAAATAATGCATGTGATTGAATATAATGAGGCAGATTTTATTGTATAATAATATGCTTGTCATCGTATACCTATGATGTTAGTTTATATGAATTGATGTCAAGCATGAGTGATACAGTTAAGTATTAGCTATAGAGTTTGTTTCATCATAATCCTTAATAATATTATAAACGCGAGAGTTTGTAAGTATGGATGGATAGATGGATGTTTGTTACTCTTTCACGCAAAAACGGCTGAACGGATTTGGATGAAATTTGGCACACAGAGAGATTATAACCTAGATTAACACATAGAATACTTTTTATCCCGGTAGTACGTTCCCGCGGGATAATTTCCGACCTCCACGCGGGCGAAGCCGCGGGCGGAAGCTAGTAATATTAGGTCTTTACCTATGAAATTGCCGTTTTGCAGTACTGGCCATTTCAAATCAAAATAATTTTTGTTTGGGTAAGAATTCTAATTTCAAATTAATTTTATTTTAAAAACATGGATTTTTTTTTTCAAAAGTAGTCATTTGTTTATTGATTAGTGTTACATTTTCATCGCATTTCAATCTTTTTCGTCATCATGAATACGTTAAAAATTCGAGTAATTATGGAATATGAGTACCGTCGTGGCAGCAACGCGGCACAAGCGGCACGCAACATCAACGACGTTTACGGAGCTAACACTACAAACCAACGCACCACCTGTTATTGGTTTGCTCGCTTCCGTTCTGGAAATTTCGACCTGAAAAATGAACCTCGCGGTCGTCCGAAGACTTTGGTCGACAATGACGAATTAAAGGCGATTGTGGAAGCTGATGATACACAATCTACGGCTGAATTAGCAGCAGCTTTCGACGTTAGCGTCAAAACAATATTGGTCCATTTGCGTCAAATTGGCAAGGTAAAAAAGCTTGACAAATGGGTGCCCCACGAACTCAATGATCGTCAGCGCGAAGTACGCGTCGAGACGTGCCTTGCGCTGCTCAACAGACACACAAATGAAGGAATTTTGAACCGCATTGTTACCTGCGATGAAAAATGGATTCTGTTTGATAACCGCAAGCGCTCAGCAAGTTGGTTGGATCCTGGTTCAGCACCTAAACAATGCCCTAAACGAAAACTTACCCCTAGAAAAGTGATGGTCACTGTTTGGTGGTCTAGCGCCGGTGTGATTCATCACAGCTTCTTACCAAACGGGGTGAGCATTACTGCACTGCATTATGATGGAGAAGCTGGCACATCTCCAACCAGCATTGGTCAATCGCTCGTCTCCGCTGCTCCTGCACGACAACGCGCGACCTCATACTGCACAGCAGACGGTCTCCAAGTTGCAAGAACTGGGGTTGGAAGCTCTCCGTCATCCGCCCTACTCACCAGACCTTGCGCCTACAGACTACTACTTTTTCCAGAATTTGGATAACTTCTTGGCGGGAAAAAAAATCAATACCCGAGAGGCAGTACAAAATGCCTTTGAAGAATTTGTTGCCTCCCGTCCAGCTGATTTCTTTAAGAAGGGCATCAATAAACTGCCACTGCGATGGCAAAGATGCATTGATTGCATGGGTGATTACTTCGATTAATACAAATAAAAAATACATGAAAAAAATTCGTTTAAATTTTTTCATACAAAACGGCAATTTCATAGGTAAAGACCTATTATTATAAATGTGAAAGTTTGTGAAGATGTTTGGATGTTTGTTACGCAATCACGCAAATACGGCTGAACGGATTTGGATGAAATTTGGCACACAGATAGTTTATAACCTGGATTAATATACAGGATACTTTTTATCCCGGTAGTACGTTGCCGTGGGATAATTTCCGTATAGCACGCGGGCGAAGCCGCGGCAACAGCTAGTAAAAAATATTTTTACAATATATCATCATCTGCTTAGCGTTTTCCTAACTATTTTAAGGTCTAACGACTTCTATTCTAATCAGATGCAGCTGGATACCAGTATTTTACACGGAGCGACTGCTTACCTGACCTCCACAACACAGTAACTAGGTAATACGATACCCCTTGGTAAGATTGGTTGTTTTACAAAACGTATGTGTAATTAAATTGATGTACAGACGCCAGCACATCAAGCTACTCCAATCTGTCAAATTTCTTTGATAGAGTTTTTTAACTTTACGCCTTAACCATAAGGTTCATAGCGGACAGAGCTCCGGCGGGATCTCATGGCGACATGGAGAGTGCGATTGTCGCAACCCAGTGCTGGGCACGCCACGATAGCGGCGGTAAGTCCCCTCTTTGAGGAGTGGCTTGAGAGGCGGCATGGCGTCCTCACCTTCCGTCTGACGCAGGTCCTCACCGGACACGGTTGTTTCGGGAGGTTCCTGTTTCGTATGAGGCGGGAGGAAACGCCCGGGTGTTTCCATTGCGAAGATCGCCCTGAGGACACGGTGGAGCATACGGTGGCGGTCTGCCCAGCTTGGGCGGAGCACCGCCGTGTCCTCGTGGAGGCGATCGGCGGCGGCGAGCTCTCGCGTCCGGCCCTGGTTCAGGCCATGGTACGGAGCGAGAGTGAATGGTTAGCCGTCACCTCCTTCTGCGAAGCAGTAATGCTCGCGAAGAGGGAGGCGGCGCACGTGAGGGAGAGGCAGTATATGCGCCCTCACGGCCGTAGTCGCCGCGGGAGAAGCCCTGGGCGTCGGGAATCCGAGGCTGATTCCCGGCCACCGTAGGCGCGGGCTTGCGGACGGCGAGTAATGGGTAGCTCGCAGTCCGGTAAGGACCAAGCCCGGGTCGACGGCGCGTTGTGTTCCACGCGCGCCTCAAAGAGATGTCAGCACCAAATGGTGGGGTCCGCAAGGGCCGATGCCTGCCAGGGGTGCGGGTTGTTCGAAAGAGATACCGCGGCCCCTGGCACACAGGCAACTGAGGGAACACGGGTGGGTTTTAGTCAGTAAAAGTCTGACACGCCCTCCCGCTCCACCCAGAGCGGGAGAAGTTATTTGATGATTTCCAACCAAAAAAAAAAAGAAAGGTTCATGTTCAATTGGGAAAATTTGACAGTTTGGAGTAGCTTGATCTGCTGGCGTCTATACAATTACATAGGCGGCCACATATTTTAAGAAATAACTGGTGATGTAGTTGTTCTAACCAGTCATTAGGGCAAGCACATTGTAATTTCATAGTGTATGTTACTCCAAATTCGAAGTAACGATGGATGGACTGTGTAAAGGTGAAATGGCTAGAAAGGGTGTCACAACTAACAACCGAGATGACGACTAACAGAGAAACATGGCAGAAATAGACATGTTGCGTCGACCCCAAATAAATTGGGAAAAGAATAGAAGAATGATTGTAAGGTACTTCAATCTGCACTCTAATTGCGTAACACATTAATCAATCACAGTCTGAATAATTTTGAAGGATATTGCTAATCCATTGCTTCGTTTATTCCGAAAATTCGTCTGCTCAACTACGTAAAAAACGCAATGAATGTTGTTGAACAGTCAAAATGAAAGCCATTCCTACTGTAAGTGTGTTACGCAATTAGCCCGCTGCTGGCGTTAATTCGTCTCCTCATGATATTATGATAAATATTTATTTGATTTTAACTTTTAAAGCCGATCACCTAACCTACCTTAAGTCTGTTAAGGTCAAAGCATTTAACTTTAAACAAAGAACATTTAAATTAGTTTTTGTTTTTTATATTCCCCTTGCGGAAAGTCAGTGTATGTGGGTCAATGCCTCAACTCGACTCAAAAGCCCAGAGTTCATTGTTGTCAGATTTAAATATAATTTAAGCCGCATGTGGACTTTGAATTGAAGTTAATAGAATGCAAACGAGAATGACACACAGAAAATTGGTCGATGACTCCTGCAATTTGTGAGTCGAGGAGGGTGACGAAATTGAAATTATTATTTTGAAACGTAGAAAATGCACATAAATAATTTAGATATGAATATATTTGATGTATTTTTAATAGCAGTCGATTGCCACAAGAATTAGCATCGTTATCGTTGGTATGTATTGTTGAGAAGCATGATTCAGAAGTCAGCTTAAACGGATAATTTTGGTTCTTAGTTCAAAGCAAAAAAAAAGAAGTAGGTATAGTTCGTTTTTTAAACCCAGACAGTAAATACTAAATTCACAGGTGTAATGTCAAACTCATAAACTGAAAAACAAACACTCAAAGACTTGAAATGTCAGATTACTACCTGGGATTTATAAACAAACTTTATTGCATAGATTTCTCAGGTCTAGAGGCAGCAAATTGCATCGTGTCTATCATAAGTTCATAATATTATTTTTTATTCCATGTACATACTACAATATTTTTATTTTTAATAGGTAATCATTTCTGTTTGAATGTCGAATAAAACAAATGTGTTTAATGTTATGTAAAAAAAATATAACAGCAGTTCTTTTGCTTTAATATGGACCTAAAAAAATAATATGTGTATGCATGGTGTTTTTGCATTTATGAATTGATTAAGCTTGTTAATTTTTTTTTGTTTATACATACACATTAAGTTGTTGTTGTTTATACGTACATATTAAGTTTTTTCTACACTAATATTATAAAGAGGAAAACTTTGTTTGTTTGATTGTTTGTTTGATTGTAATGAATAGGCTCAAAAACTGCTGGACCGATTTTAAAAATTCTTTCACCATTCGAAAGCTACATTATTCACGAGTAACATAGGCTAAATTTTATTTTGGAAAAAAATAGGGTTCCGTAAGATATTTGGGGTTTTCGGACACAAGGTGTAAAAAATCAACCAGAAAAGTTACTTATTTTGCGTACGCTGCCTAAACTATAAAAGATACAACCATAAAATGTTCTAATTAATTGTAGATCTTATAAATATCTACAAAAAAGTCCGCGACACACTATACCTATCTATGTCGAGTGAGGCACAACAACCATTTTTTTATTTATTTATCTTGAATTTTTTTTGGACTACATTTAAACGCATTTATTTTACTCATGCTATAATCCTAATCAAAATAAATGATTTCATCACTAAGTACAGTTTATGTAGATAATATTTGGTCTTTGAATGATTAAAATTGGACGTTTGGTTTTAAAGTTATGGCGAAATTTAAATAATACGATTTCTGCTGCACGGCCCGTTGCGAAGTGGGCGTCACCAAGACGGGGTGCGCGTGCGGGAGGGGAGTCTATGCAGCCTGCGGATAATGACTGCGTCGTCGATGTCTGTGAATTGACCTGGGAATCATTTTACTGACCGTGTCTTTCCTGGGTAGGCTTTTTGCAGCGGTAACCGACATCCACGCGGGCGGAGCCGCGGGCGACCGCTAGTTTAAAATAAAATAAATGTAGGTAATATTTATCAATTCATCCTACTAGGTAAGTGTCTTTTTGTTTTTGAATTTATTTGTATACTGAGTTATTTAGTCATTAAATTTAGTTCCCAGTGCAAATACATAGTTAGCTGTGTTATATATTTATTGTTTATATAAGCATTTTAATGTATATAAAATAAAAAATCCCACCAAGTAAAATAGAAAATCATTCAATTGAAATGTTTTATGACTGAGAAATTTCCATTGTTTTTACCGAGTATCTGAACTGTATTTAATAAGGTAGTACCTACTAGCTTTGTCACGTTGTTCTGACTGAACGTGTCATTAGGTGTCATGTTTTCATAATAAGTTTTTATCTTAATTATCTATCTACTCGTTCTTATAGACGAACTGTATTTATATTTTTTGTCTTTTACGCGGACTTTTATTATGTAGGTGATGGCATTAAGTGACCTAAAACACATTAAATTGACAAAGATATTTAATTTTATCTTGCCTCGTACGGTTTTTATGACTTGACATAACGTCAAGATTTCTTTATGGAGTTTAAAAGCGACTTTAATTTAAAGTATGTTTAGATTCTTTTAGAAATCTCTTTTGCAGTGTAAACTATTACAGGTCTGACGAAAGACCAGATTTTAGACTTATCGAACCTACCAATGATCACCTGCTGTAATGGCACAACTTAGGTGAAGCCTGTATCCAGCAATGCACTGAAATAGGCTGATTTGATTGATCACTTGAACAAGATTGCTCACCTTCTCAGGCTTAGCCCAGTCCTCCAAATGATGAATAGTGTTCTTCAGATCGTTGACCAAGTAGTCCACTTCCAGAAGCACTGCCTCCATCTTGCTCCTCCTCAGATCTTTGCGCAGGGCTTCTATCATTGCGGTGCGGTTCTCCTCGTACATCCGAAGGAGGTTCTTCAGCTGTTGCAGACGCCATTTTATGGGGCGAGTGACGCCGCGGTTGAACGTGTCTCTTGCTCTTTGGACCGACTGCGGATAGAAAAATACAAGTTATGATTTGGGTTCTTAGAGGCGATTGTAATATTACGCAAAGATGGATAAATACCTACACATAAATAATGGATTTTCGATTGTTAAAAAAAATGTGCAGAACGGGAACATCACAATTTTGGTTTAGTAACTATTTGAGTGAAACCTTCCTTAAAGCTCGATAGATGGCGTTGTTCATTTTCTAAATCTCGCTGTTAAGATTTTCCACAAATATGATGTAGGGAATAGTTTTGTAATATACTTTATACTCGAAACAAATTTTATTTTATTTTGGTTAATGGGCAGCTGTTGGGTGCACTAACATTTTGGGTCCTTCGAGCCGGATTTTTATTACTATTTTTGAGTGCGTGAAAAACAGTGTCGATTACGAATACCCTAGTGCCTATAGTTCATCGCGGCCGTGGTAAAATATTAAAGCTTAAATATTTCAACGCTGGTGGGGTCTGGAATCATGTACTGAACCAAGGTAACAGTTTGCACGTTGATGTCACACCGTGTATTGACCAGTCGGAAAACCCTAGGTATATCTTAATTTCTTACATAACGTGGCTTGCGGAACTTTATTCATAGCTGCATTTATTTTAGAAATATGAATATCTATGCGGACTTCCGACTTCGTAACTATAACTGTAAATGATTTAACTCAAGGTCAAGGCCAAAAACAGAATCCATAAGCATCGCGAATTCTCGAGTTCTATGCGAGAATAGATCACAGAATTCACAGCTGAATTTGCGCAAGTCAAATTAGGATCTCACACATGCATTGGAAACGTGCCTTGTTTAAACAAGTGTCTGGTAATTAATGGATAACCTTGAAATGGTTCATGGTAGAACTAATGACCATTCAGAAAAAAAAACATTTTTTATTTGTATTTTTTCTGCAAAAAAACTGCTGTAATATAGACTATTAGCATCACGATCATTAGGAGCTGAGAAAAAAAAATAAGACAGAAATATTGCTAAGCGAAAAGAAGCAAATAGAGCGGGCGGGCGATGTGTTGGAACAAGAACTTTCACGGGTAGAAAATGAAGACATTGAACGGAATCAGTACGGTCTTTAAATAGCTTTTTATAACTAGTAGTTTTCCTTGTAGAAGTAAATGTGGATATTTGTAATTAAACAAATATATGCATTGTTGGTATTGTGTAGATACCGATTTCGCGTAATAACAGGAAATACTGTGTTAGAAACTGAAGAACAGACAATTATCTATTTTTCGCAATATAGCAGGATATTTGAATTTATATTATAATTCAATTGTTGTATTTATTATTTTTAAGTGTTCCCATTTTTAGGCAATGGAACGCTATGCCCAAGTAATTATTATGAAGGATTCTTGCTTATTTATTTCAGCGGTCAAAACGATGTAAGGATAATAATACTTTATCGCCGCATTTTTAGTGAAAAAAATATTAACTTTCAGTAAAAATCATTAAATATCCGAGTAATTATTATGACCGCGCTACTTACTATTGAGGGATTTCTCAGCATCACGTTGATGGCAATATGCTCCCTAATATACAAGGTGTAACAGAATAGACGCAAGACCTGTAAGTAGTTTGTTCCTAATTGACTACTGAATCGATTTCAGTAACTTTTAATATAAGTATTTTTTTTTAATTATGTATTTTGCCATACCTACCACTGATTGAGTCAAAGAAAATTCAATCTTATTCCAGAAGGATTAAGACTCAATTTTAAATGCACAAAGTAATGCTTGGGTCGACACGTTTTCTTAATAATATCAGTTAGCTGTAGAGAATACGATCCCGGGATCCCGAATCCCGGGATCTCGGGATCCCGGTCGTTTTCTGACCCCAAAAATCCCGAGACTGTACTTGGCTAATCTCGGGATTTTTGGGATTGCCACAAACAGGCCTAGTTTGCATTCCGTAGTCCGTTGCGCCTTGACAATGACGGTGCCTAGAATATATTAATAGAGCAGTCACTTTACGCTAGAGCTACCTAAAACTAGAAGCTAAAAGGCTGGAACAATGGTCTATAATAGCATTTATTACATAATGACAAAAACATTCTTTAGATGGCCTTATGATACGTACTACACAGGTACCTTACCAGGCCCTAATAATATGTTTGTTGTAGAACTTACAAAAAAAAGTCATTTGAGTATTTAAACTAGGCTGACACAATTCTTACGTAGGTAACTATAGTTTTGTTGTTTTCTTACAATATTGTGATTTGTGTTGTGCAACAATATTAAAAACATTTTTAAGAAATTATTCAAGTCTATTTTTTTATTTCAGTCCAACTAGAAACCACATACATAGTATAATCCCGGGATAGTCTCGGGATCCCGGGATTACGCATCATAAATCCCGTAGTCCCGGGATTGTAAAATATGCTCGGGATTGTATTCTCTAGTTAGCTGTAAAAAAAATAGTTTTGGTCATCGTATTATGCTTTTAACTCAATACTCTAATTGGGGCGTATGAGGTCTTGCATCAATTATGTTACTCGTATAAAAAATGCAATAACATGGGACTTAACTTAAACCTACTATAAGTACATGTCTGCCTGACTCTGCGGGGACTACAGGCGTGATGTTAAGATATTAATATAGTCTATAAATCCTAAAAATAAAATAATGATGGTATTTGATACCTTAATTCATAAAATCTTTACGATCAGAACGTAAGCGGATTAAAATAATTAATAATGAAAATGTATACATACAGGCGGCATTATTTGTTTAATAAAAACGTGTGAATTAAAAAAAATATAAAAACGACTACCTACTACGTAATCCGGAATTTAGAGGTCGCTTGGCCGGCCCAGTGGTCAAGGCCTTGCCTCTCATGCATAAGCTCGTGGGTTGATGTGACTTTATTAATTTATATGAACAGAGGCCAGCACATCAAGCTCCTCCAATCTGTCAATTTTTTTTATGGATTTTCAACTTTATTACAAAAGTATAAGGTTCATGTTCAATTGGGAAAATTTGACAGCACAAATGGAAAAATTAGAAAAATAAAAAAGTTGAAAATTAAGGTAAATTTTGGTACTTACTAGTTTTCGCGAAAATCTAAATTTACCCATATCTTTTCTATTATGGCGGTAGAATGGGTATGTACGGATCCCTCGGAACACGAGTTCGACTCGCACTTGACCGGTTTTTTTGAATATTTCAATGGCCCGTGCCTTCTCTGTATAAGAAGGTGTCTATAGTCGTCAGTGGGGCAATACTAGGCTGGTATTATTATTATTATGGACTTCGGTTCATGTTAAATTTAAGTTTGTCATTATAAGTAATCAAAATCAAAATATTTTATTTCACATAATCCTGCATGGGCACTTATGAAACGTTAGAAGCTAGGTGCACGGTTCCAATTTGTCGCTTCCTATGGAGAAGAGCCGGCAAGCAATTCCACGGTTAATCTTTTAAAAATATTGGCTTACAATGTTTTCAAATTACAGCGATAATAGGTATGGGAGGACAGTTCAGGTAAGAATATGTTAGAGTCAAGTGTCAAGCCAGAGTTCACGTGCATAAGTATGTATTTTCTATAGAGATTCTCGGACGAAAGCAGCTTTTACAATATTGTACATTCATTGTTTACATTGCATTTTAAGTAGCAAGTTCACATACAATTTATTATGGGCTCAGTAAATACAATTCACTTGTAAATACCTGCTTACAGATATTTTAAATAATGTTAACTTACTTTTAACTATAGTTTGCTGTATAATTGTAGTAATGTTTGCGTAAGGTAAACGTACCAATACTGGTTTTGAAATTCACTGACTCTTAAGGTAAGTACTGTATGATAAATGTTTTTTGTATATTGGTGATAAGTATTGAATTTAGAATTAAACTGTTTGCATTAAAAAAAATATCCGTTATTTTATGTAAGTCGTTCATTTCTATTATTTTAGGTGATAATAAATACTTATTTAAGCAAATGTATAATTAGGCGATTTGTACCAACACTCGTCTGATTTGTACTTTTCAAAAAGGACCCAGTAGTCGTCGATTGTTGATGCTATACGGCACCTATTTTCCGCAAACTCAAGAATGTTCCTCCTTTTTCGAGGATGTCTACTATTTATACTGTTTACAAATGTATACTCCCCCCCCCCTGTATCTGCGCCTGGTTGTGTAATGTGTTAGTTATCTTAGGGCATTGGCCTCAATAAATAACTGCTATAAGTAAAAGGCCTATTTGTTGATACTGAGGAACTATAGAAATATTTTACATGAGTTTATTTTATGACAATAATATACATATACCTCGCGGGATTCTTCATAGTAATAATCGCAATAAAAAAAATGGAACTCAAAATAGAAGGAAACTAACCAGAGGCTGTAAAGTGTTTAGTCTAGTTACGAATTTCAACGTAATAAAAGCTGTTTATATTTATTTTAGTAATAAAAAAAACGCTTTAAAAGCCAGACTAAAAAGGCAGAAAATTCTTTGCAGAAAAATGCGTGGGGTGTTTTTTAAGGTATTTTTATAATCAACTAGCTGTCTTAACTATGAATATTGAATTCGCATTATAAAATATATGTTACGCGCAACTTTTTTAATTTTTTCAAAAGTACCTTCTCCTGACAATATTAAACACAACAAAAAAAGAATTAGCAAAATTGGTCCAGCCGTTTACGTGTGATGCCGTGACCAAGGGAAATAGGGATTCATTTTTATCTATAAGATAATAATAATTTAGATTAATACCAAGCACCGCTTTTTTGAAATTATTTTATGCATGTTTAGTTTGGTTTTAGTGTTTTTTTTTTAGATTTTTTAAACTATTATTTATTTTCTATTTTTTGTTCTGCTAACTACAAAAGCGTGATTTTTCAGTTTTTTTCTCGTTTTACATTTTTTAACATTATGGAACAAATTTATAAAATTATTGAATTGTCATCGGTCCTCGATAAGTCTACAAAGTTTAAATGAAATTTGAACGTTTGAAGTGGGTCACTCTAGTCCAAAGGAGTCGGTTACAAACAAACATGCTTACAAACATACAGGTGAAGCTAATAAAAGCGTGTTAAAAAGGATAAAGGAAAACGGGAAAGGAGGAAAAAAAAAAACCCGACTGCGTAAAAAGTGAACCTTAAATAAAAAGATGGAAACAAGAAACTTTGGTTTTTAGAGGTTGACTATTAAACTTAATACTTTATGCAATCTCATGCAGTCGAAGGAATCTTCTTAAAATGATCAATAAAGACTTTTATTGCCTCCATACATACATACACTCGAAAAACATAGCCGTCCTTCTGGCACAGTCGGGTAAAAAAGGAGTATGTATGGATCGCAGCATGTAGCGTTCAGTAGTTTCTGCCTACCCGCATGAGATGATAGCGTGAGTAAGTTCCTGTTACTTTATCTCCTGGCCCATATTTGATATTGGAAAGGGAAGGTGATAGCGTCCATAAGTGTTTGATGACTTTCAAAGTGTTTATACAAGTACAAAGTGTGTATCTATACACATTCTACTAGTCACTTTAATGTTTAAGTATAGAATGACATGATAAGGAGCACCCAAGGACCAGAAATGCACAAAAGAAAATGATAAGGACCACTCAGGAATATTTAGGTAAATAGCATTATTAAAGAATTTTTTTTTCGTAATTTTTGTTTTCCTCATACCTCTTCCAAACCTGCACCCTAATTGCGTAACACGCGATTAATCATAATCGGTTTCATATTGACAGTTCAACAATATTCATTGCGTTATTTACGTTGTTGAGCGGACACATTTTTTCAAACATAATTATTATGAAGCAATGGTTTAGCCATCTGTTTCAAAACGAAACAGATTATGATTAATCGTGAGTTACGCAATTAGGGTGCTGGGTATGCAGGCGAGACGTTATATGTTTTTAATGAATGGACGCTAGCAGAAACCTCAAATGTCAGTTTTTTTTAAATTAATTATGCTTGATTTTTTTGCTATTCTTATGTTTTATCAATATTTATCCGCCATGTTAAAAATATATTTTAAAGACACGGAAGTTATGCTTAATCACGGAAGTTTGCAGTAGCAGTGTATTACTGATTCTGGTCGATAGGAAGGTCAGTTTTTTCAATCTGTAGACATATTTATTTCTGTAAGTAGGTTTGTACAAACACTTTCACATGCCAATAATATTTTAAAAAGGAGATTTGGTCGGCGTTTCCTATCTGACTACTCTGGTTGTCGAATCTTCTCATAAGAAGAAAGGCCGAAACAAATTCAGAGGTCACAGTCTCTTTTAAAGTCCAGACGTAATCTTGGTCAGATCATAATAATATGAAGACCATGTAAATTGTTACTCAAAATGGTATTTTGAAGAAATAACCACACAGATTGAGTTGACCTGGCCAGTCATTGCACGTATTTGTCAGTAATCGTGCAACTCAACTCAGTACTTAAATAATAATGTAAGTAAATATAAATTTAAATGGCTCACCTCAGCGACACTACTCGATTTGGGTTTCAAATTTGTTATTCCTGTAACAAAAGAATTGAATATATTATTATAATTGTCTGGTATGTAAATCTTAGGTGTTGTGCAAAAGGTGAAACCTTTTGGTGTTAGATGATTTTGGGTAAACTCCTATAAGTAGGTAGGTACCTACAGATATTGGCAAAGGAATAAGATTGACGTATCTTCATACTTTATTATCCATTTTCTACGGTTCCAGACAAGTCAATCTATTTTTTTACAGTTTATGATGCAGGTAGTAGCCTTACAGTTATCAAATCAATTCTTAGTCTAAATTAGATTGCCTACAATTTGTGTTCCATAATATTGTATCACTATGTTGTTACAATAAAGACCCCAATGTGTAATATGTTTTGTGGCTACACATTGGTACAGAAGCCAGCACATTAAGCTACCCCATTCTGTCAAATTACTTTGATAGTTTATCTATACATATAATAAAATTGTAACAGGCCGATGTCTGTACATTAAAGATATTGAAGAAAAAATAGTATGGGGGGTCTTTATTAGAGCAACAGAAGCCAAAACAACGGTTTTTAGAATTTTTGTCTGTCTGTATGTTTGTTACCGCATCACGCAAAAACCGCTGCATGGAATTGAATGCAGTTTTCAATGATGTATTCCGAGAGGTCTAACTTAAAAATAGGCTATATATTATCAAAAAAAATGATTATCTACTTGATTCTAAAGTCCACGCGTATGAAGTCGCGGGCAAAAGCTAGTATTATACAGTAAGTGATTTTTATACCCTTCCAAATTTTTCAGGGTGATAGTACCCGTTAAATTGAACAACTTTCTCCAAGGAACATGGGTCGAAATATGAAAAAAAAAATCGACCTCCCATGCAAAATCAATAGTTAGCTGGTCGATTTTGTATGGGAGGTCCGATTTTGTTTTTCATATTTCGACCCATGTTCCTTGGAGAAAGTTGTTCAATTTAACGGGTACTATCACCCTGAAAAATTTGGAAGGTGACTAAAAAATCAGCCCGTATAAAAGTTTAAGGTTCATGTTCAATTGGGTTTGACAGTTTAGGATAGCTTGATGTGCTGGCGTCTGTTTAATATTAAGGAACAAAAGTTGTCGACAATTAAATGAATTCTTATCAATGTACACATAATACATCTTTTTCAGGCTGAGTAAACCACAACATTCGATCTAAGGAGCGTGCATTGTGCACCTAAATTGAACAAAAAAAACTGGTCCTTTTGTTGAATCCAAGGTTTTAAATTAAAAACAGGGGGCCGATTCTACTAATTTGCAACGTTACACGTTAAATTGTGTTTCCACAACAGTTCGATTTCGATCGCCGTTCGATAGTTACATAAAAAGTCATTCTACTATTTTATAAGCAAAATGGAAACTAAACTTAAAACGAATTGCAACTGAACTGTAGCGGGAACACAGCGGGTAACCCGCGTTACCAACATGCCAAAATAATATGTTTTATTAATACCACAAAGAAAAAAGTTGAATCTAAAAATGTTACTAAACACGAATATGTGGCACTAAAAGTATTTTCTATAATTAAAAGACATAATGATCATAATTTTATCATTAACTTTGTCCTATAGTAAACGTCACGCTCATGTTCGATTTTGTTAGTAGAATAGGTTTTGACATTGTTTCAATCGATCGTTGGCGTAACTAAAACGTAACCGCAGCTGTGTCGCAGCTGGACCGTTGTTCATTTTAGTAGAATGCGAAAACGCTTAAAAGTGGTGATTCGGTTGCGGTTCTATTGCGTTTTTTTAACAAATTTGTTAGTAGAATCGGCCCCCAGGTTTTATAACAAACTGGTTTATATTTTGCAGGGAACAACAAAGTGGATTAACTTGACTTGGCCTTTCTATTTTTTTCTCTTGTTGTTTAGCATATACACACCATGGTCGGTATTATTTACAAGAGACATAAAAATTACTGGCGGTATGTGGGTGTACTCTATAGTAAAACTAGAGGTGTATCTCTGTTCACCTCTGCCTAACCAAGGGGAACAAGTCGTCATGTTTTTTTGTTAAGTATTTTATGAAAAACTGTGCAGTATTATAAAGCTATGATTATAATAGGTATGTTAGTTCAAGTCATAATGACTACGTTAATGTAATTATCAATTTAATCTTTAGTAACAAGATTATGTGATAATTAATTGGTGGATTGTGGATGTACCTACTATACTATACTCCATTTACAATAGCATTAGACAGAAGTTAAAAAAGGTTCTTTTTAATGTACACTTCGTAACAAAATTACATTAAACGTGTTGCAGTTACGATTTATGCCAAAAAAAATAAAGTGTCAATGCTAAAAACCTAAAAGAAACAGGAGTGAAAAACACCGAGTAACTAAATTAGCTGATGACGACGAAGTTTAACCAAACGTATTGTGGGTCGTAAGTCGTATATTTAATATAAAGTATTGTAAAAAATATATATTTTATTTCCTTATAATCTTAATTAGATTTAAATCATCATGTGATTGTTTGTTTCATTCATTCGTTTTGTTGTAGGTTTGTAATGTGTGATGAAGATGTTATTGTAAATAGAAAATTATTTAAAATAAACATTACTTTTACTTCGTTTATCTCAATATTTAGTACTGTCTTAAATCTATCTAAAAAAGTTAGAACTTAACTTTGAAATAAAATGTTTTGTACTCCTGCTTCTACGAGCCTCTTTTTTCTAAAGCTATAATAAATGGGGTATAGAGGTACACCTCTGCCTAACCCTTCGAGGAAACACGGCGTGATATTATGTTATGTGATTATTATGGCGTATTTAGCGCTACCTTGCATAATATGCATTATAATATTAACATAAATATTTGTATGTTTGGACACAATTGACTGCAAAAAAATTTACACCCTGTATATTTATTCAGGTTGTTGGCGCTAATTAGCTCAAAAGTATGTAATATAATATTTCAGACATAACAGGCTGCAAAAAAGCTACCACACTGTAGTTGTTGAAAAAAAAAATCATGGCTAATATTTTCTATTAACTATTCCGCTAGCTGTGACAGTAACAAATCTTCCAATTAGATTAATATTGGTATGTACCTAGTTGGAATTTTATTAACATTTGATTTATTGCGGTTGGATTAAAGAATTATTGTAGGTGTGTCACAGTAGATAATTTATTACAATAGTTTTGTTGCTAGTATGTTTTAATAAATAAAAAAATATATGTAAATTTAATAATAAAGATTCTGACATAAAAACCAAAAAAAAATGGTATTTTTGTGTCTAAGACTAAAAGATAAGAAAATAGCACTACCAGCAATCATAAAATAAAACAATCATAAAATCAAAATTAAAAGTATTTATTAAAACTAGGCTGAGAATCGAACTTTTGAATGTCACCGTCATTACTTCCTAGAGTTAAAGGCAAGAAGAAGTGAAATAAAAACTTCCCAGCACCACAGCTGTTAGAAGAACTTGAATAGGCATTTTAAGCAGCAGAAACCAACTGCATAAATAATAGAAACCTTCATAAAAATTATGTAGACTGTACACTATGGTCTGAACCCACTTTTCCTCACTTTTTCACAAAGTGTGCAAAACATATAATAAGTTCGTGTTGTGAGTCTAGATAATTATAGACAGCTTCACATTCAACTTGAATTTTTTTATTTTTATTATTATTAGATATTTATTAAACTATATTTTCTTTTGTATAATGTACATGTATGATAGTGCCATGTTTTAGATACATGTAAGATCTATAATTACGACACAGTCTATGGGTTAATGTTGTGTAGGTATGCATTTAGTAAATACGCCTTTATTTAATTATATAACATCAATAAAATCTATTTATAACTATTACCTATTCTATTACTATCCTTATTAGTCACCTAATCTTATTAGTAAATATTTGTTGTGAAGTCTAATATTATGAACTGATGTGGTTATTGTATTGTATTAATAAATATTCATGCAAATGGAATAAATAGTACTAATTAAATAAAGCATACTTACATGAGTAAAGCTTTACTTAATTTAATTTTATAAATGAATAATGCATGTTAATCATTTTTTTTTAAAGCTAGTGTTTGGGCTGGCCTTCAACTGTATTTTAATAATTACTTATCAATTTTTATCATACATGGATAAAAATAGAGAGAAGTGGAAAGATATTAACTGGGGAGGTCTTTGCCTTGTCGTAGTACATCACAGGCTTTTAATAATACCTGCAGTTAGACAGTACTAAGTATTATGACATTGTTGGGGCAATATCCCTTCCCGCGATTCATGCCCGCCTTACAAAACTAGTTCTGTTTAACTAAACTACAGCTGCGTACAGTTACAGCAGTTGTAACTGGCCATGGGTCATTTAACAAACATCTCTTTGTCATAGGAGTAACAGACAGTCCGCTATGCAGGGTCTGCATGGAGGAAGACGAGACAGCGACTCATGAGCTGTTAAACTGCCTGGTGGTTGCCAATTACAGGGCAGAATACTTCAGTAACCCAGGTACCGTATGTGAGATTGGCAGCAACACCAAGAGTTGCTGGTTTTTCTCGAGGAGCTGGGGTGAATCGAATAATGGATTCACCCACCCGTACGCAAGATACGAGCTTTGGCATGGAGTTGCAAACAACAGCCCGTTTTACCTATTACCAATATCTGGATGAAGCTGGCATAGGAGTGTAGGGATTGGCATAAGAAAAGAGTGGCCTATGTCCAGCAGTGGGTCCAAGGCATTAAGTCCACCTTTGTACCTTTTTGTGTGCGAGAAGTTTAAATAAATAAATAAGTTGGGCAGAGGATGATGATGAAGTATCACAATTATTTTATCATTAAGCCTGTCATAGTGATCTGTTTAAAATTCACAATAATGAACACACTCAATGCTACTCAATCCCTCAGGGTTAAACACTTTTTTAAAAAACTAATTAAATTGGCAGAAATTTAAAGTCAATCCTCTGTCTTGAATAATGAATGAAAGTAGCTGTCAATTACACAAAATTCATAAATAAATGGATTAAGATTTTAGTTTTGTTTGTAACCAGTAGAACATGATCTGTTTACATTAAGTTTAGCTTTTTTCCTTTACTGAATTAGTTGAAAATAAGTAGCAATGTGTAAAGCTTGGCAAAGGACTAGGTAGAATAACTAGATTTTAATTACAGTAGTGTAGCAAACTATGGACCAGAAAATTTGCAAATGGTACGAAAGCAGTCTTATAAACAGTGATTTTACGGGCTGGGGGTACTTCAGTAGAAAATTATTAAATAATAGGACGCTTCCGCAGAGAATCGAAATAATTCCACTCGTTTTCAATCGAGAACCGGTTTTATGTGCTCCGAAACGATAAGAAATACACGAACACAGAACAGCAAAGACATTTTAATTAAACAGTTCAACACTCACCCAGCGTCATTTTGTAAATTTATTTACACAAACACGAGTGGATCAAGTTCAAAGTTGCTGTGCAAGTAAATAAAAAGAGCTTATTATAATAATTATGCGATAAGGTATCTATTATCACTATTATCAGCGTACAAAGTCCACCAACTTTTTTAGAACACGCAACCGATAGTGATGATTCGAAATAATTATCTTAATATAGTAGCTCAATTCACAGCAATACAGAAAATAATATTCACTTCTTTTGAGCACCCAACTTTCCATCAGCTGTTTGACAGCGAAGTGAATGTGCGTATGTCAAAATCAAAAATTATGGCGATGAACGGTTGAATGAATGATATTATTGAATGAATATGTCCACTAGCGTCATTGTGGTTAATTCACCAAACTATTTAGTCAATCAGTTCATTGTGTTTTTCTGTAGTACTTTACCATTACGCTAGATGGCAGCGCACTCAATTACTGACGTAACAAAATGGAAAAATTGAGTAAGGTCAAGATTATCATTGGAAATTAGGGGAACTAAGCACTTACCGAGATCTGTTTGGAAATATTTGATAGTGGTCCATAAAACAAGTAACATAGTGAAAACAAAATAATGGAGTTGGATACCTAATCAGGGCTGGGGAATTGATTTAGGCCGGGGTATGAGATGCTTCACCTTACTGTAATAGACACTACTGTTAGCGCCAATTATTGGCACCGATTCCAATAATTGAATTACTGATTTACAGCTGTCATCATTGCCCTCATAATTTTAAGACCAACTATATTTTTGAATAAACTATTGCCAACCAATCTAATAATGGAAATAACTATTAGGTAGGTAGGTACATATGAAGCAAAGCAATCTGCTGACCTAGGAATGTGCTTGTTACTATAGGACATATAGTTATTTTTCGATTAAAAATAATATTATTCATAAAAATAAAAGTTTTTTTTTAAATTTGAAACAACAACAAATTATTGAAATCGTGTATTCCCGTTGTCCCCGCAATCTGTGTCCCCATAACGGGGACAACGGCACCCTAATTACGATGAATCCTAATCTGTTTCGTTTTTAAACAGAGTGCTAAACCATTGCTTCGTATGTTCGAAAAATGTGTCACCTCAACAACGTTAAGAGGGAACTGCTTACTGACAGTGCGGAGGCAATAGTTTCTTCAAATACCTATTTTTCAAATTCCTCGCAGGCCCCGTCCCCTCTTAATAACGCAATGAATATTGTTGAACTGTCAAAATTAAACAGAATAGGATTAATCGTATGTTACGCAATTAGGGTGCTGGACGTCAAAAAAAATCCTTACCGTTATCCCTGTTTTACACGGACAACGGGTAGTTAAGATTTAACGTATCGTTGTCCACTTTAATTTTTTATTTCTTTTTTAAACGTGGGTGCGGCAATTCTAGCACTAAAATGAAAGGTATTTTGTATATAATTAATTTCAATGTACAGGTACTTATATAAAAAAGAAAATAATTATAAGGCGTCAAATAATACGTCCGCATCGTTGTTAATGGGAAAAGTGCCCAAAAGGCTGGCAGCATTGCCTGTTTGCCACGTTGTATGGCAATGTTGATTCTTTGGCCGAAAAATAGGCCAGCCCTTCGGTCCCGTGAAGAGTCGATCAACCACTTGGAAATGTCCGTTTGTTCCCAACGAGTAACACCCTCAAATGTCACACTGTTACTCGATGGGATTTTTTTCTGAAAAAATTCCCAACCGGTCACACTACCAGTCACACTGTTACTCGATGGGAACACAATAATGACTTGGCGACTAATAATGTTAGTAGGGTGGCAAAGATAATATATTACCAGTCTAGTTAGAGTAGGTTATTTTTTTTTTATGGTTAGGTTAGGTTAAAACTGTGACTTCCTACGCACGAGCCGAGCGAGCGAAGCGAGCGGTGCCGCGGTAGCGGCCGGCGAGTGCCAGAAACGACTAGATTATGTAGAAAATCTAAACCTGCTCTAATAATACAATAATAATATATTATTTATGAATGCCCATTTTCTATTTTATTTTCGCCATTAAGTTTCCGCTTAGATATTAATTCTGTTCCCAAAAGAAACTTGTAATATTGTGACTGGTTGGGAAATTAGTAATAAAAAGTTCCCATCGAGTAACAGTGTGACTGGTTGGGAATTTTTTCTTAAAAACATTCCCATCGAGTAACAGTGTGACATTTGAGGGTGTTACTCGTTGGGAACAAATGGAAATGTCTCGGAAAACAAAGTGGGCGCTCGGACTACATGGCCCAAGAGTTTCAACCCCAAACGGCTCGAACATATATGATGGCAGTGCCTGCAGCCAGAGGCCCGACTCCCACTCACCCACAGCCAGAAGGCGAGCACGCTCAGCAGTATTGGTGGACGTATGTATTAATAAGTTTATTCCGTACCAACCTGCAGAGCGTATTTAATTGGATTTAGAATTAAAATAAAGAAACAAATAAGAAATGTTTTACTTTTATAAGTCGTTTTTTTTTTGGAATTGGTATCCTGCACGAAGTACCAGTAGTCATAACTTAGTAGGAGCTCACCTAACATAGGGGTAATCGTATTAAAAATAAAACATATTACAATAAATTAACGGGGACCACGGGAAGTAATTTTAATTATTTTATTAAATTTCCTTTGTCCCCTTTAACGGGGACATGGCTTACGGGGACAACGGGGATACACGATTGAAATACCTGCCTAAGATGATAGCTACAAAAGTTAAAAACTGTATCGCATGCTATTAATTTTGAGACTTATATTTATGTAATTATTTGCACAACCATAGGTACCTAGCATTCGTAACTCAAAACAAACAATGTGTCCGTTTTATATTATATTTACTTACCCGTGAAAAGAGTAGGTCACTTATGTAACTAATAGCTGTCTACCTATACCTACTGTCGAAATAAGCGACATTACCAGAGCCCTGACAAGAATTAATTAAATCGATCTACCGCAGATCTAATGCGTTCGCGACGTTGACTGCATTTAAATAGCATAATATGCATGCGTGGTTTGTTAAAATTCCATTAGTAGGAACAGGTAGGTAATATGGGATCGTTGCTTCTCAAATCGTATAGCATAACAGCCATTCCTGCGTGATCGAATCAGGAATGAAGAGATCCGTAGGAGAACCAAGGTAACCGACATAGCCCAAAGAATCGCCAAACTTAAGTGGCAGTGGGCAGGCCACATAGCTCGCAGAACAGATGGCCGATGGGGCCAGAGGGTGCTGGAGTGGCGACCGCGTACCGGAAGACGCAAAATTGGAAGGCCTCCCACAAGGTGGACCGATGACCTTGTGAGGGCCGCAGGAGTCCTCTGAATGCGGGAAGCACAGAACAAGTCGGAGCTTTGGGGACGCCTATGTCCAGCAGTGAACATCTTTCGGCTGAAATGATGATGATGATGATGAATCAGCCTATAACGTTCCCACTTCTGGGACACAGGCCTCCTCTCTGTGAGAGGGAGTTGGCCATAATCCACCACGCGGGCCCAGTGCGGGTTGTTAGATGTTACATGTCTTCGAATTTTCGGTTCTAAGACACATTTCCTCACGATGATTTCCTTCACCGTTTTGAGTGATGTTGAAATTATTTAAAATACAAAGTAAAGCGCCTGTCTGGGTTCGAACCAAGGATCTACAACTCGCAAGCCGAGGCCATTAGCACTGGGCCACCAGTGTTTCAAATCGTATGATGTCTCAGAAACATACCTTTTTGTGTGGTCAGTGTATGTAGGGACCTAGTGTCACATGAGTACGTTAGTACCATTTGGTAGCGTAACACGGTCACTTTATGAACCCTACTGCTCATTAACGGCTTGTCTTGAAGATTTGAAAAATATATGATTTTGCTATAGATTCATATAGATCATTTTGCCCGAAGTACTTTTTTTGTATTGTTAATACTTTTGCTGTAAAAAAATATTTTCCAACACGCAATATTTTGGCTTCTATTCCATACTCCTACTAAACGGCTTCGTTATTTGGTAAAAAAAATACACTGAAAAATAGATAGTTAGAGGTACCACAGAATCGCCGAAGCACAATTGTAAATTAATCAAAGGAATATCCCCATTTTGAGATAAAGACTCAGAGGTGCCCTGCGCGGGCGCGGGCGGCAGTCGTGCTTTAGCATACAAACGGGAGATGAGGATACTATGGGCCTTAATGCTTTTTTACGTGATTCTGGTAGAACAATTTCCATTAATTTTTTCAAAGAAGTTGTTCTCCTAGAGCCGCCACTCACCTATCTGCGGTATCCTTTATACTGTGGTAAATCTATACCGAAGTAGCACAGTATAGGTAGGTACCAACCATAGAAATATAATTCTTATATCTATGGTACCTACCCATTTTTATTTAAAAGGTCAGTCGATCACGGTCATCAGGGGGCCGATTCTACTAACAAATTTGTTAAAAAAACGCAATAGAACCGCAACCGAATAACCACTTTTAAGCGTTTTCGCATTCTACTAAAATGAACAACGGTCCAGCTGCGACACAGCTGCGGTTACGTTTTAGTTACGCCAACGATCGATTGAAACAATGTCAAAACCTATTCTACTAACAAAATCGAACATGAGCGTGACGTTTACTATAGGACAAAGTTAATGATAAAATTATGATCATTATGTCTTTTAATTATAGAAAATACTTTTAGTGCCACATATTCGTGTTTAGTAACATTTTTAGATTCAACTTTTTTCTTTGTGGTATTAATAAAACATATTATTTTGGCATGTTGGTAACGCGGGTTACCCGCTGTGTTCCCGCTACAGTTCAGTTGCAATTCGTTTTAAGTTTAGTTTCCATTTTGCTTATAAAATAGTAGAATGACTTTTTATGTAACTATCGAACGGCGATCGAAATCGAACTGTTGTGGAAACACAATTTAACGTGTAACGTTGCAAATTAGTAGAATCGGCCCCCAGGTACCGACCTACAACCACTAGATGGAACTACTATTAATATTATAATGTTTGATACCTATCTAAATCAGCACGCAGGGGCCATTTTGAGGGACAAATTTTATTGTAGAACGAAGGTAGTTATGTAAGCACACGTTCCCATAAAATCGCGCTAGCCAGGCAGCAAGGCAGATGATGATGATTAGTATAGAGTAGACTACAGGTGGTGGCGATGCGCGTTAGCTAGACACTCAGGCAGTTGCCTTACCACCCTTATTTCAAGACTCAGGCATGGTGTCATCATCACTGCAGCCTCATTTTTTTTTTTTTTTTTTTTTTTTTTGGGCCTTGGCTTCGCACGGTTTGTGCATTTAGCCAGTGTCAAGTAATTTTTCTTTTCGATCAAGTAAATGGCCCGATATCGGGCACGAAGTTACAAAAAAGTCATAGTCGTCTTTAGTCAGTCAAGTCAAAGTTATTGTAAAGCGGTAGCAACTTTACAACAACCTAACATGAGTTTTTGGGGGAACACGAAAAGTCCACGTTAGTCACTTATTTTCACCTTCACTACACTTGTGCACACACATGTAACTAAATTGAATAATTCACTACCAAAATTATACAATTTAATTCGCTATTTCACTAAATTTCATGAAAATGAAAATTCGTGCGACATGTTCCAACCCGATCCCGCCAAAAACTCGCAGCCTCATTATGACAAATCAATTCTTTTGTGTCAAGTAGAAGTTTATTTTTAAATGTAATGTTAAGTAATTAGTCAGAATTCCTTAGAAGCAATGTAAGTGGCCTGTCCAAATATTCATATAAAGAAAAATGATTCGGCAGAATCGGAAAAGATGATACTGTAGGTACCTACTGGACTTTGGTTATTATTGATAATTATTGGACTTTCTTCACGGTACAATGTACGATTTTTCGAACATCATTGTTGTTTTTTTTCTAGACCAAATTAATTAATTAAAAAGACGAAATTTATTTTAACAATAAAAGCGGAGACATAACGTATAGTTCTCTTATTGAGCAGAAGGGTAATTTAATTACGTAGTACACTAACAGTAAGAATGGCTTTAATTTTGACAGTTCAACAAATTTGTAACACCCATCAATCAGAATTTGAATAATTTTGAAGGATAATTATGTTCGAAAAATTTGTCTGCTCAGCAACGTAAATAATGCAATGAATATATTATATATATTTCATATTTTAAAAAAAACGTTGCCCCACACTAGGAATTTTTCCTGTATTGTGGGTGCGTTTACAAATGCGTGGAATGTTTTTGAACTATCAAAATCGAAGCCATTATTACGCAATCACCCCGCTGAACCCATATTGAATAAAAATATCAAGTTCACAAGGTTGTCTTTATTTGTAGAATTATGTGTAGTTCAATTTCCATCTAAAGCATTATACATATATGTAATATTATTTACGGTCTGTCTACAGAATTACTAGTTACACACGGCTAGACGGTTAGGTACGACATAATTCTTAAAATAACGGCCCCCGGAAGTAAGTTTCAAATTCGGAATATCAGTATAAACTAACCTTTTACATGTGCCTACTAAAAACACGTGAAGAATTTAAATCGATACAAAAATAAACAATAAGAGCATCTTCCTAAAAAAATCAACTAAGTAAATGATTTCAGAATATTACCTAGCCTGTATATTTGTTAGTAAACGTGAAAAAATAGAAAAAACCCAAAAAAAAGTCGGTTTTTTTTTGGAAAACGTTTTTATTTTTCACTTTTTAGTTATAGTACCTACCCCACACCAATTCGAAATTTCATCATCTATTGGGTCAAAACAATGCATATTTATGCGATAGCATCAATTGCGGTTGATTTGCTGTAATTTTTTTATGAGTTCCGTTGTCTGTCTGCGAAACGCATCGTCAGATCTATAGGTATATTTAAATGGGATCATTTCGGTACACAGGAACCCCTTGCGAACAAAACAGAATTTTGCAAATCCGCCTATACCTATATGACGGAGTTATGCCCATAAAAAAAAGAAGGTTGTACCTTCCTTCATCAGCTCAGCGTCATGAGATGATGATGACCATATGCAAATATCTCAATGACTTTAGAAAATATATGAAAAACATTGTTAATACCTATAACATTTTAGGGTTGCCCTCGATTTCCCTGGGATTCCATCATCAGATACTGACTGGGTGTCAATGGCACCACCTCAGGAGTATATCCTTTTAAATAAAAAAAGAACTTTGAGAATCGGTCCACAAATGGAGCAGAAATCGGTGAACATACCTACATAAAATAATACATACATAGAACCTCCTCCTTTTTTGAAAAATAAAGAAAAATTGTTTAATCAGCACAAAGAAAACGGACATTACAAAAAATACATAAAATACTGTGTGTATTTCACAAAGTAAAAACATACTTCGTGGCTAGGCACTAAGAACTAGATATACTCGTAAAAGCTGAAAGCCAGAACATGATTTTTCTTTCCTTCACTGAAACCATAATTGTATGGTTATTATAATATGTCATAACGATAACTGAAACGCAATGATATCATCATAAAGATTCGATATGCAAGTATGTAAGATCACCGGTCACGACTATGACGATTGATGATAACTGATCTGATGAAGAGTTGATGGGCTCAATAGCTGAAAGATTTTAAAGTTAAAAAGTCACTGCTTGGATAGTCCTATTGTATATAGGTACAACGAGGTAGTCATATTGAAGGATGTGGTACAGACCATCGCAACTGAAAAGGGGGAAAGCCGTATGGGATCATCATCGCTGTTCGGGTTCCTCCGACCATTCGATAATCTTCGGGTGCTGTCGTGAGACAGCGGAAGGCGGCGGGCGGCGGCAAGAGGAGCGTTGTGCGGGACGCGGGCCGTCGAGCGAGTAGGCATGGGTAATATCGCTTTTACACTGTATCAAATCGTATCTATGTATCGGTTTAGAATATCGGATATCGTATCTATATATTTCAGTACCTATATATTGGCTGAATCAGTGTGTGGAACTCGGAAACGAAAGTGGTACTGTGATTTTTAGGTTTCGGTTTTGTTCGGTATATGTACATCTAAAATACATACATGTATTTTATTTGTAACTGTATACTCGAAATCAGTGAATGTATTTTTTGGTAGTGTTGATAATATGACACTGAAATGAAACTAATACAGTCGTTTCGGTTTTTTAGATTTATATTTTTATCAAACTCAAACTCAAACTCAAAGCATTTATTTCAATTAAACCATTTACAGGCACTTTTGAATTGTCAAAAAGTCGACCAGTTGGAAAGTTGAAGCTAGTTGCCCATTCCAAAACGTAGATCTCTATGGAGAAGAACGGGCAAGAAACTCCATGGACACTCTTTTTAATCATGTTATGTATTACAAAAACTTGGGAATATTATTCTTGTTGCTTCTATATGTGAGAACAAGTTAAAAAAAAAAAAAACAATTCTAAATATAAAATTTAAAATTAGCCATGGAAGTTAGGAGATGACCAGTCTCAACCGACGGCGCCCGTTCACGAACTTGACGCGTGGATCAGCACCCTCCAGCTCAACCATTTTGTAGGGAACCGAATGATCCAACACACGCGCCACCATCAGCGAGACATATAGGTGAGCATGACATACTCTCAACTGCCACGCTTTTTCAAGTCAACGTACATCAAAACAATATAATTATTATACGGATGCATGGTACTCACATTTACAAAGTTTAAACAAAATGCTTCTAAATTATACAAAAATATAGTTTGCAATGTATTTGAGAAATTAATCAAATTTGATTTCCAAAAAGAAAGAAAAATATTTAATATCTTTCTATCTATCAATTATTTTATCAGTGAATTGAACTTTCCTTCATACTTTTCTCAGGCTTAGGACTGACTGCATTACTAATAAGTAAATAAAGAAATTGGAATATCTGAATATCATACATCATGCGATACGATGTCGATATAGTGTGTTGTTCGCTATATTCGCGGATATCTGATATATAGATTCAGTGCCGTCCGATACATAGGTATTGGATATTGTGCCGATACATAGATATTGTATCTATATACGATTTATATCGCCCACTCCTACGAGCGAGTCACTTCACGACCGATCTCCGACGACGCTACGCGCGCGCACTCCATACCCTTACCACACTAAAATTAATTGTACCTATACTGAGTTTTAGTCCTCAGTTAGGTCCCTAACATCGCTGTCCCATATTGATGTCCATGACCATTTTTGATATACGCTGTATATTATGTATATAAGTATGCTGCAATGATTTGGACTTCGAAAAAAATTCGGGAGTGCTTCAGGTTCTTTCAGACTTCGAACGATTCATAAGTTCTTCTGCATGAGCTGAAGAGCACCGTGGTGGTTTACCTACGGATTAAATCTCAAAAGGAGTGCTCCTCACTCGAAGTCCAGTCAAAGTTTAATGTTTCAGAGTTTCAAATGAAAAATATAAATTTGCCCTTCTATTTTTCATTTAAATAGATTAAGCACGGAATAAATAAAGTAGTTTAAGCTGTCAGTCAAACGTGAGCCTCTTTGAATAATTAATAAAAGAAACTAACTTCAAAGCAAGTATTGATTCCGTTACCTGGCCTTAGTTTTTATATTGAAATACTAATGCTAGGTCTCAACGTGGGAGCTAGCACGTGTTCTTCGGCATAATAATATATATCGCGAAATGAAGAAAACTTGCAAGTTTTCCATAATTAGGTGAAAATTATAGGAAATCATGTTTTCATGTTATGTTCGTTTATATTTTCTAAGGATTCCTGCTAACTTGTCTTATTATAAAAGCACATGTTTCTCTGAAAAAAAAAATCTTTCCTTCTTTCTTTTCTTTACCTACTACTAGGTAGGTACATAGAAACCAGGGGCGTAGCTACTTCAGCCGTATCAATGATACGGGGCCCCCGGGCTACAAACGCCTCTAACGTGAGTAAGCAAAAATTAGTAAAATGTTATCCACACGAGAAAAAAACATATAAAAAAACTGTCATACGTGCCTATAGAGTTCACTTCAGAAATGACATAAGTCAAAAAAAGTAGTCTCTTTTTTTCCCGGGTCGGTACACTATACAAATGACCCGCGCGAGGGGCCGTCATTTGTCACTAGCTTCAAGTCCCGCTGGCCCGCCGGGCGGGCTACCCGATTCACGCGGTTTATATCTTTATTTTAAAATATGGATAAAGTCTTATATCTATATCGTCTGCGATAATTTCACTCTATGGCCAGATAGTCTCGTTAAATACATAGGTAATTCAATTTTTTTTTGTTGGTCTGAGTCAAAACCATAAATATTTTCTGGCAACATAAAAAAGTGACGTTTCGAACTCGTTGGTCATAGTAGTTTTTTTCTGTCATGCTCTCTAGTTTTTTAGTATTTTTCCCAATTTTTTGTGCATTTTCGACGCTAAGCGGATAAATTAAATATTCATTTAAAAGTAGTTATCACATCGTTTCTGATAAGTAATATTTGCATCAATTATTATCATAAAAACTTTTTTTTCGACAAAACATGTTAGGTACGTAAATAAACCGTTGTAAAAAAGTCCTCGTTTAATGCAAGCATTTTTGTTTCTGCTGTGAGAAATCTTTACCCTTCATTTGGGCCCCCCAACTAATTTTGATACAGGGCATCAAATCAAAATCAAAATATTTTATTTCACATAAGCCTGCATGGGCACTGATGAAACGTCAGAAGCTAGGTGCACGGTTCCAATTTGTCGTTTCCTATGGAGAAGAGCCGGCAAGAAACTCCACGGTTACTCTTTTAAAAATAATTGGCTTTTACAATGTTTTCAAATTACAGTGATTTGTAAAAGTTTTAGTAGTGTGTAGTAAGATTATGTAAAAGTGACTGTTAATAGACATTAATTGCTGCTGGGTGTACCTACACGACTAGCGATCGCAATCACAATGGCTTCCATTTGTGACAGATCATCATATACCTAGTGTTTTAATTTTCTCTTTCTTTTTTTTTTGGCCTCGCACGTATCATAACGTGTTGAACATTTTAATCTCAAAATTGTCTTTGGCTAAATTGAATGGAGCCGCAGCCCGCAGTCTATAGGCTCGCGAAAACAAAATCTGTAATTTATACACCTCTGCCATCTCATAAGAATTGACTTAGTATAGTTTTTGGTGTCAGACTACTTTTGTTCCAAATCGTTCTTAGATAAGTATACCTACCTACTCGTATAAACAAGTATCCTATTTAATACTTAAGGGGAATCTAGTCGCGGGGTTGAACTCACTGGTGGGCCTGGCTAAAAAGCACGTTGTCTCACTAGGCATCGTGTCCGACAGAGACAGTATCAGTGATGAGCAGTTAGACGCTAGTCTACACGCACAACGTTATTGAGTGAGATGCAGGATCATTTATAGTAAGAGAGGCGCGAAAAAAGTAAAAATAAGTAAAGTCCTTCGGAAGATCGGGTTTTATGAAAAAACCGATTCACCGTAACAGTGTTTACTGTGCTTTCTGCAGACCTCTCCAACACAACCCTTCGCAGATTATAGGCGTGAAGTTATGTCATGTGCTAAAATGAGAAAAAAAATACAACAATTGTGTAGAACAATATTCTGTTTTTTATTTACACGGTGATTTTAACAATAGACCACGTTTCTCGTCCGATATAATTGCATAGCGATCCAACACAAAGCCTGCATTTAGCAGGTAAACCTAATTACTTGGTACTCGTTGCAAAATAACATGGTATTAAAAAAAAAAAAAACTGAGGTGTTAAACGACGGACCGTATTATTAACAGTTCCACGGAAAGAACTGAAACCATTAAGTTATTTTCCGTGGAAAACAACTTAATAACCGGAATGGTATTATTTATTTAGATTTGGGATTGCCCGTTTGTCCGCCCTAGATTCTTGGGGTTGGAGTCTTTTAATTGTATGTTATTTAGGAATGAAAGAAAGTTTTGAGTATGAATATGGATGAATATATGAGTAGGGGAAGACCAAAGACATGTTGGATGAACTGTCTGTAAGATGATATGGCTAGAAACGGTAGTTGAGGGGACTACCGAGTGATGAGTGATGTTTTGATGGAAGTAGGAAAAAAGAAGAATGATTGCCTCATTTATTAGACTACTGAGGATGACCAGTTATTTATACTTTGGAAAATTAACTTAATAGCCATTCCTACTGTTAGTGTGTAACGCTATCATTGGAGACCCTGTTGGCTATCAAGCATAACAAAGTAGAGGAGAGGAAGAGGGAGAATTTTTTTTTTTGGTTGGGAAGTCATCAAATAACTTCTCCCGCTCTGGGTGGAGCAGGAGGGCGTGTCAGACTTTTACTGACTAAAACCCACCCGTGTTCCCTCTGTTGCTTGTGTGCCAGGGGCCGCGATATCTCTTTTGAACAACCCGCACGCCTGGCAGGCATCGGCCCTTGCGGACCCCACCAGTTGGTGCTGACATCTCTTTGAGGCGCGCATGAAACACAACGCGCCGTCGACCCGGGCTTGGAGAATTAATACAATATAATAGTCGAATTAAAATTTGTCTAATATGTTGTTATAATTTATATTATTTGAGTAAGTAATAATTTTATAAAAGCATACACACAAACAAAAAACAAACATACAAGGTAGGTGTGTCACTTAAGTGTTACATAAGCACTACCTCGCTTGACATTGACAATGATCTGTGGAACGTCTATGTAACTAATGCTTAGTAGTTTTGTATGTGATTATCTCAGTAGCTTGTCAATGCTTTACAAACAAGTCAGATGGCTACATGATTGTTTGCGTAGGTATGTTAATCATTAAGCCTATTGCGATGAGGGGTTTAAAAAATCACCAAAATTATAATATGTTTTTTTTATAAACAAAAAAAAACCTTGCATATTTATGGACGGTTTCGAACAAAAACCAACAGTCCCCTTGAAAAGAGATAGCTATCTAATACCTAAGTAGTTTCACCAACCCCGTAGCAGGCGCGACCCGACTCTATTAGAACAATTTCTATGAAATTTTCATGGATTTTTTTCTATATGAAACACGTCGCGCGCGCCGTCGGCGTCGCCCTTGTGTCGCACCTGTCGGCTCAGCCGCATTTGCAAAATTTTGACTCAACCAAAAGGATTAATTGTGATAAACAGTGATAAAATATGCAATAGATAGCTGTCAGTTCAAATCTAGGTCATTTCCTATATTTTACTAAAATATGCGCATGCATTTGGAAGCGCGCCAGAAAATGTATTTTTAGGGAATACATCGAATACCTACAGACCTACTGTTTGTGAAATATATATTTGAACACAGCTTCCACTCGGGAAACATATGCTCTGAGACAAAATGCTCTAAGTACGAAGTCCGTAGTTTCGGCCGTAGTAACAGGCGTTTCCTACCCCGTTTCTCTTACGGATAGATTCGTTTTAATAATGAATGATAGCATGATTTGACAGCTGTCCCTACCCCCGAATGCCAACGTAATCTTGCCTGTCCAAAAAATATTTGACACTTATTTTGACGGATCAGCTGATTTCGGAAGGACCCGTAACTTTGTTAACGGACTTAGAGAGTAGACCCCCACAGTTTAGGAACATAAGGTTAATACTGCACTACACAGCTTGATACATAGTTAATTAACCAAAAGTGACACTGACTGGATATGTCCACTCGTGTCGTTCTTCCTCAAAAGGCTTTCAGATGCTGTCACCATTTCATAAGCAAAATTCTTCATTTGCGTCTTAATTTTGCTCTTTTTATAGCTAGCTTTTAATAGTCTACTTTAATGGCACTGTTTTTGCAAATAAAGATGATCTTATCTTACCTTATTTTACTAATGTACATCGTCGTCACATGATCGGACCAAAACTATGTCTGGATTTTAAATGAGACTGCAACCTTATAGTTTGTTTCGGTCGTTCTTCTCAGAGTCCCCGATGGTCCCGCTAGCACCAGGATAGCACCCTTTGGGTACGGAACCCTAAAAGCTTAGCACGTTTCAAATTAATTGAAATTATTATGATTTGTTATTAAGTACTAGCAGCGCTCCGCGGTTTCACCTGCGTAGTTCTCGTTCCCGTGGGAATACGGGGATAAAATATAGCCTATGTTACCCAGGGATAGTGTAGCTTCCCAACAGTGAAAGATTTTTCAAATCGGTTCAGTAGTTTCGGAGCCTATTCAATGCAAACAAACAATCAAATCTTTCGTCTTTATAATATTAGTATAGATTAAAGTATACTATTGAGCAGATTTTTTGCCACATAAGTTTTGCAACATTATTATTTTTAGTTTTTCAAATTAATTATAACTTGGTTGGTATTAAAGTACCATTTGCTTGTTTTTTGTTATCTACATGTTTACCTAATATTTTTTATCATGTTGTTATTATTTTTCCGTTTTTTGTCGGTAGCTACTTACCTATTAATTAAACTTTTTGTCACTCATAGAAGGATGTAAGAAACGGTTGTTTTTATTAATTTTCTGACCTTGATAAATTTTAATTATAACCTTTACTTTATTATTGGCGCAGCCGTGACGCTATAGATATTAAGTATAATAAAATTGTTTATATGCGTGAGGCACACAAAATGATATTATTTTATGGAATGGAGTTTCTTTTACTTCATTTTTACATTGTGTCAACTCATGAAATGTGTCAAATAGGTAATAGTAATATCTTTTCTTACTTTCATAGACGCGTTATTTTAAAATAAATAAATATCGTGACAAAATATTGCTTAGGATGTAATTTCACGATATCTCTCTAATGTGTACTTACGTGTTTTCATACATTTATGTATTTCTTTCTGTTTTATTTTATACATGTACATACTATTAATATTATTTTATGTCTAGTGAATTTTATTATAATAACTATTATAATCTTATCACAAGCCCCTACTTAGGCATTGGTGAATCACGACTCATTCTTGATTATCGCTGTATTAGGTATTCTAGTTAATAAAGGTCACCTATACGAATAAAAACAAAGTTACCTATGTATTTCCCAATCCGTGCTGATATTATAAATGCGAAAGTAACTCTGTCTGTCTGTCTGTTACGCTTTCACGCCTAAACCGCTTAACCGATCGGAATGAAATTTGGCAGAGATATAGTCTGGGATGTGGAGAAGGACATAGCCTACTTTTTACGCGATAACCGACATCCACGCGAGCGGAACCGCGAGCAAAAGCTAGTACCTAAGTAATATTTAAGGCCTATTACAGTAAATAAAATAAAATGGAACACAATTTAAATGAAAATGTATGCTTTATAATTTCTAACGTGGCAATATGTGCGTGCACGTCCATTATATGTATGGAAACGCGTACACACTATAAAGTTATCGTGAATGTTTCCATGCATTTTACTTACCGTGTTTTTATCGTGACGAGTTTAATATGATGACCAAATATAAATTAATTTTTTAATTTTTAATAATCATTTTGATTCATATGAAATAAAAATATTTAAGTTATTAAAAAACCATAGGTACTTATCCTTTGCGGGATCCTGCTGGATTTATGGCAATCCGGCAAATATCCCTCTGCCTTTATTTATAAACGTTGCTTAGCGATAGTTTAACCATACATGTTTGATGTTTAAACATCACTTAACTTTAATCAACGTTTATGAATATACCCCAAAATCTAAATTATAAATAAAATTATAAATGTGCATCACATTACCTCGAAATGTGTTATTTAATCGGAACTTAGCCGTAGTCGATAAAAAGGCCCTAAATGACCTACAATCAAAAATTGAAAGTGATAGCGAGTTACATAATAAGGCTGCCGGCTGCCGTGACTAGCAAGGTAGTGACCGCAAATTCAACTACTTGTGCTACTTGTTTAAATATTTCATCAAAGTCCGTTGACTTTGGAGGTTCAAAGTCAAGTTTGTTTATCTTATCTTACCTTTGATTAATTTTCTATACAAATAATTTCAAGAATTATCTTCACAGCTCAAGATATCCATCAGATTTCTATAGACGGTTAAGTACCTACAGGTACTATGACATAGACGTTGTTTGACTTCCAATAATTTTGGAGGGAGATTTCGTTTGGCATCTCTCAAAGAAAATTATTCTCTTATGAATTTTTTTAAACCTTTTTCTCCGATGAATTGTTAAAAGGTTGGCATTGGCGTCATAATCTTAAAACGTTTATGGTACCTATTTTGGTCATGGTTGACGTCAACATTTTAAAACAGTTAGTTTTAGCCTACAAAACGAAAAAAGAAATGCTGTAGGATGGTTTAATTAAAATTGGTAAATGACCGAAAAAATAAAGCAAATTTCTTGAGATAACATTAGTAAGAACAAACTATTTATTAAGTTCGAGTCAGACAGATGCGGCGCGACGGTGTGACGGGATTCTGGTAGAACAATTTCCATGAAGTTCTGATAGATATTATTCTATTAGAGACACGTGAATGACGACCTTTATATGTGAGTTGTCCACTCGCAAGTTAATGTTTGCACTAAAGTGTTTCAATATTTGTAATTAGCAGTTATTATACTAACGAGGATCTGCTAATTACAACGTGTAGGTCCACAATCGAACATAACACTGAATGTAGATTAGTGATGTTACGTAGGTGTAAAAGTAAATGAATAAAGTATGTATGTAAGTGTTGCCGGGAGGATTTGCGGCCGTGAGATCGGCCCTACTAGGTGACGGTGCCTGCTAAGGGCTAATTTTACCAAAGTCAGATATCTTTTATCCGTAGAATAAAATTTACGTCTGACAATTCTACTATGGAAATCTATGGAATCTGTCAAAAATTCAAAATTTATTCTCAGGATAAGACTTATTCTAGGTATAAAAGTTTGGTGAAATTCGCCCTAAGTATGGCAAGTTTATACCAACCGGGGGTGCGGCGAATGTGGGGTCAAGTATTTCCCGGTCCCCTGACACTTGGAAGGAACAGTGGGGTTTTAGTCTATACGAGTCCGACAAAACCCTCCGTTCTGCCCAAATGGAGGGTAGGTATCCTTGAGAATAGGGTATCTTCCAATTTATTAAAAACTATTTTAATTTGAAGATTGGGACAAAATATGTAACAGAATAATAAAATAAATAGATTTTTATGCATTTTCTCAATTAAAAACGATTTAAATCAAATTAAGTTTTCGTTATTTTGAATTTACCGCCGTAACGTTCCTTACAGTGACTTTTTTTATCACGTGACGTTAGCTTTGTGTAAACTAACGTAGTTGTAACCAAGTGAATGTCGAGTTTATAATTAACAAGATTTTAAATGGATAGAAAGTGGTATTACTGATGTGCGGTGCCTCTGTGCACAAATACCTCTAAAACTGCGCCACACAAAATATTTGTAGGTACTGGTGCCGTCTACACAAAGCTGACTTCAAGTGTGGTCACTTGATAAAAAGGTCATCGTAAGGAGCGTTTTGACGGTAAATTCAAAACAACGAAAAATACATTTGATTTTAATCGTTTTTAATTGAGAAAAGGTACACATTAGGTAAAGCCTTGGAAATCAGAACAAAAATAAAAATTCTTCAAAAATTTATTTTCTGATCTTCTAAGGATAATGAGCATAATCAGCTTAGATTATTTCTAAGGTATTATTATTATTATTTTAAGTAACAGCAGTTGATTACGGGGTCCACCGACTGCTGGCATAAGTGTAATTAGGTACTTGCAGTAATGAGTTAAGTCAATATTTTTGTTTGTTTTGTAATCATACCGGGCCACTCAGGAAGTTTTGCGAATAAAAGTTTTATGTATCAGACTGGCCAGTTATAATCTATTTTGAAAATATGATTATTTGTAAGTAAAAATAAGTATACCTTCGAATTTCAAAATTTCCTTCCACATTGTTTGCGAGCTAATTTAAATTATCGTGTCTCATTAAAAATGGATCTGCGCTGGGAACATTTTCGCGCTTTGATTTTTTACGATTTCAAGTGTCGCCTGAAATCGTACGATAGACTCCAAATAGCATTCATGGATGAAGACACTTCTAAAGCAACCGTGTATCGTTGGTATAACGAATTCAAGCGCGGTCGACTAACTTTGGGGGATGAAGAAAGAAGTGGTCGCCCTTTGACAGCTGTTATGGAAGAAAACGTGCTAGCAGTGAAAAATTGAATCCATGACAATAGGCCGGAGGCTCTACGCGGGGGTCGTGCGGTCCATGGCCCTATACGGGGCGCCGGTGTGGGCGCCTACATTGAGGCGCCAACCAGCCCGAAAGCTGAAGGCGTCCCATAGGGTCATGGCGATCAGGATGATCCGGGGATACCGCACGATCTCAGGTGAGGCGGTGGGCCTCCTTGCCGGATTACCGCCATGGGATCTGGAGGCAAAGGTCCTCGCGCATATCTGGGAGTGGCGCGAGGAGGCCAAACGCCGGGGCGTTACTCCGCTGCCGCGAGAAATCGAGGTGCAGCGGACAGAGCTCCGGTGGGATCTCATGGCGACATGGAGAGCGCGATTGTCGCAACCCACTGCTGGGCACGCCACGATAGCGGCGGTAAGTCCCCTCTTTGAGGAGTGGCTTGAGAGACGGCATGGCGTCCTCACCTTCCGCCTGACGCAGGTCCTCACCGGACACGGTTGTTTCGGGAGGTTCCTGTTTCGCATAAGGCGGGAGGAAACGCCCGGGTGTTTCCATTGCGAAGATCGCCCTGAGGACACGGTGGAGCATACGGTGGCGGTCTGCCCGGCTTGGGCGGAGCACCGCCGTGTCCTCGTGGAGGCGATCGGCGGCGGCGATCTCTCGTGTCCAACCCTGGTGCAGGCCATGGTACGGATTAGCGGGAACACCACCGTGGGATCTGGAGGCACAAGTGCTTGCCGAAGTTTACCACCAAAGCGTGGAAGTACGGGCGGAGACTGGCAGTGGTCCGCTGCCTGAGGTGGTGACAAGATGGCGGAGAGAGGCACAGACTGCCATCATGAGGCAATGGGCGGAGAGGCTGGAGACTCCCAGCGCCGGTCACTGGACTGTTGGGGCTCTCCAACCAATCCTTGAGGAGTGGGTAAGGAGGCGACACGGCACGTTGTCCTTCCGTTTAGTGCAGGTATTGTCGGGGCATGGCTGTTTTGGCAAATACCTGCACACAGTGGCAAGACGGGAGGCGACTCCCGTGTGTCACCAGTGTGGTTGCAGCCAGGACACGGCTCTGCACACTCTTGAGCAGTGTCCTGCCTGGGAGGTGCAGCGCCGAGTTCTGGCAGCAGATATTGGGGAAGACCTGTCGCTGCCGGTCGTTGCTAGGGCTATGATCGGCAGTGAAAGGGCTTGGGTAGCGGTTGCGACTTTTTGCGAGGACTTAATCTCGCTGAAGGAAGCGGCAGAGCGGATCAGGGAGGCAGATTCTCTCGCTGACCCGATTCGTCGCAAAAGGGTAGGACGGCGCAGGCGGCGAAATGCCGACTTGATGCCGCCACAACAGGGGTCAGCGGGCGATAGACCGGGGAGTCTATTGTCCACGCTGCATGGTCCCTGAAGTTGCGGTAATGTCCCAGTGCACCCGGACATCGCCGATGGAGGAAGGAGCCCGGAGGTGGGCAAAGAAGAGGGTGCCCAGAAGTGGGCCACGCTGGATGGGTCGCGAATGTCATGCGTAGCAGTTCTCGCGGCCCACCCATCAAGGCGAAAGTAGGTGCACAGGCGGAGTTTTTAGTGGGTGTAAGCCCCACATAACCAAGTCGTCTCCCCGGACGGCGTGGTATGCGTAAGGCATTTTCTACGCTGGAAAAAAAAAAAAAAGCCCATGGTACGGAGCGAGAGTAAATGGTTAGCCGTCACCTCCTTCTGCGAAGCAGTAATGCTCGCGAAGAGGGAGGCGGCGCACGTGAGGGAGAGGCAGTATATGCGCCCTCACGGCCGTAGTCGCCGCGGGAGACGCCCTGGGCGTCGGGAATCCCAGGCTGATTCCCGGCCTACCGTGGCCGGGAATCATCCGGGCGCGGGCTTGCGGACGGCGAGTAATGGGTAGCTCGCTGTCCGGTAAGGACCAAGCCCGGGTCGACGGCACGTTGTGTTCCACGCGCGCCTCAAAGAGATGTCAGCACCAAATGGGGGGGTCCGCAAGGGCCGATGCCTGCCAGGGGTGCGGGTTGTTCGAAAGAGATACCGCGGCCCCTGGCACACAGGCAACTGAGGGAACACGGGTGGGTTTTAGTCAGTAAAAGTCTGACACGCCCTCCTGCTCCACCCAGAGGGGGAGAAGTTATTTGATGATTACTAAAACCTACCCGTGTTCCCTCTGTTGCCTGTGTGCCAGGGGCCGCGGTATCTCTTTCGAACAACCCGCATCCCTGGCAGGCATCGGCCCGTGCGGGCGCCATCAGTTGATGCTGACATCTCTTTGAGGCACTGGGCTATCCTATGGTTGCCTTAATACATTCAGGCCTTCAGCCAGGCGTCGCTGGAGTAGCGTAGCAATATCAGCAACTGACTGGATCTAATCATGATTATTTAGGGGTGGTTTGTTAACATTGGCTACGTCTATATTTACCGAAATTAAAAGGCAATAGAAAATGTTTTCCTCAGTTACTGAAATGGCAACCATGTTTACAAATTGGGCGTTTACGTAGCTAGGAAGTAGGTATACATTCCGTATCAGTATCACACAGGAAACTTTAAAGCTGCTGTGTTTACATACATAAATATTTAAATGAAAAGTTTTATATAATCTGCAGCATTGTAATAAGCCATAGGTAAATATAATATTTTTCATGTAAGTAAATTCGTTTTGATGGTACGGAACCTGTACTACGCAAGTCCGACTCACATTGCCCGGTTATTGACTTATACCTATGATAAAGGTCATTTGGGTTTATAAGTTTGTGTAGAAACATCTGTGTTGTTAATATACCTACATAGTTAAGTTAGGTATATTTTATGTTAAAAGAAATTTCTTTTCTTTGAGTTTTCCGAAGAAACATCGATATAGACTGAATCAATGACAGTCTATCTATCATTGAGTAAGTGTAAATCGATGTTCGTTATCTTCAGTATGACTACAAGTCAGTCAACAATAAAACATTGATGATCGTGCATCGGCATTGTATCAAGAACAAAAGACACTGCGCTCGTAGGTACCCGTTCGTATTCAAGTATAAAGTTAAATTAGGAATAAAACATGGGTGCGAGGTTAACGACATATTGACATCAAACAACAATATAAAGTACGAACTAATCATCAGGTAACTTTTAGGTGGGACATCACTAACTGGCTAGCCTTTACCCAGCTATTTTGGGTTCAGCTTTTGGACTAACCGGATACAGCTCAATACCAGTATTTTACATGAAGCGTCTGCATATCTGACTTCCACAACGAAGTTACCGTTAAGGGCCTACGTCCCGTTTGGTAGCGTAACACGGTCACTTTATGAACCGTACTGCTCATTAACGGCTTGTCTTGAAGATTTGAAAAATATATGATTTTGCTATAGATTCATATAGATCATTTTGCCGAGGGTACTTTTTTTGTATGGTTAATACTTTTGCTGTAAAAAAATATTTTCCAACACGCAATATTTTGGCTTCTATTCCATACTCCTACTAAACGGCTTCGTTATTTGGTAAAAAAAAATACACTGAAAAATACGCGCTACGTGCGGAAAAGGGAGTCCCATCATCATCATCATACACTGAAAAATAGATAGTTAGAGGTACCACAGAATCGCCGAAGGACAATTGTAAATTAATCAGTATTTACCAAGGAATATCCCCATTTTGAGATAAAGGCTCAGAGGTGCCCTGCGCGGGCGCGGGAACGGAAACGGGAGATGAGGGTACTATGGGCCTTAATGTAGCTCGCATTGAACGAATCGCCTCCATCTCCAAGTGAGATGTCGAGATAAAAGCTTGTCTTAACAAAACACTAACCCCTTATTGTTATATTATTAAAAACCAAGGTTTTTCTTTAGGTATAGTTTAAACAATCGAGGCTGTTTTTGAAATAAGAACCTAACTGAAATCGAAATACAGCTCCTTTTAAAAAACTGACAACTTAGTCCGGTCCTAAATTGACATTTTTGTATTTCCAACTTTACCCAAATATAAGAAAAGTTGGTAATGTAAAAACTGACTTTAGGCTAGAACTAAAGTTAGATCGCGTTTTGTAATAAAGACGGTATATATAATATGTTACCCATTTTAAGTAGGTACCTAGTTGCACGTTACATTGTAGCCATAAAATAAGGTGTTTTTTTCTTCTGAAAATAAGAAAACCTGACCGAGGTGAAGACATACAGACACAATATACACTGCTTTTGATTTTCAATCAGAATTTTCTAAAGTGGTTCTCATATGACCATCCTCGAAGAAACAATAGCTTCTTATATTTTCTATGTAAGAAGCCATTCTTTCTTTGTCTCATAATTATCTTAGCTTGTCAAACTCAAACTCAAAGCATTTATTTCAATTAAACCATTTACAGGCACTTTTGAATTGTCAAAAAGTCGACCAGTTGGAAAGTTGAAGCTAGTTGCCCATTCCAAAACGTAGATCTCTATGGAGAAGAACGGGCAAGAAACTCCATGGACACTCTTTTTAATCATGTTAAGTATTACAAAAACTTGGGAACATTATTCTTGTTACTTTCTATATGTGAGAACAATGTAAAAAAAAACAATTCTAAATATAAGATTTAAAATAAGCCATGGAAGTTAGGAGATGACCAGTCTCAACCGACGTCATTCTTCAACTTAAGGATATCTATGCTTAAGGGGAATCTAGTAGCGGGCTCGAACTCACTGGTGAGCCTGGCTAAAAAGCACGCTGCCTCACCAGGCATTGTGTCCGACAGAAGTACTATCAATGATGAGCAGTTAGACGCTAGTCTACACGCACAACGTTATTGAGCGAGATGCAGGATCATTAATAGTAAAACAGGAGCGTAAAAAAATAAGAAAAGTCCTTCGGAAGATCGGGTTTTATGAAAAAAAACCACTGCGTAAATCAATGACCAATATATTTTATTGAACTTTTCGATATTTGAGCATTGTCGGTACCGATTTGGTTTTGGAGATTTTACGCTTCTTTTGTTACTTAAACACGCCCAAAGTTAGGTTAAATTAGCAAGAAAAACGAATCTTTCTTGGATTCGACTTTTTAATGGGTTTTTATTTTAGTATTCTGTTTCCGTACAGACGATATGAATAATGAGACAAGACCATACCATGTTTAATTTTTGAACAGAAAACTTCTTTAGGCGTGTTGAACACTTTTTGGGTAAACAAAAATTATGGAACTCGCGTCATCGTCACCGAACGCCTTCCATGAGCTATATGTATACTGTGTATATATGTGTACTTTTTGGGTGAACAAAAAGCGTGAAACTCGTGTCATATCAGATAATGAGCCACTGCAAGGGTCTATTTAAAATGGTCGTTGGGTGAACGAGCACACGGATGAGTCGCGCATTGTTGTCTTCTGGAAAAGTCCCTTTCTTTCATTAGGAAATTCTAATTCTTCTATCCCTTTCTTTCCCTTTGTATTTTTATCGTAATGGCTGAAGTCGATCGCTCGTTTATATTTTTTTACCGAGAGCAATCAGGACCCAACGACCCAATATGATATCCTGTAATGTCGATTAAAAAATACACACGTAATTGTTCAAGTTTTCACTTCTGTTGGCACTCCCGGAGTGCCACTGTTTTTACACGCTTTATATTAGCTTCACTTGTATGTTTGTTTGTTAGTTTGTTTGTTTGTATGTTTGTATGTAACCGACTCCTTTGAGCGCGATTTTGACCCACTTCAAACGGTCAGATTTCATTGAAACTTTGTAAACTTATCGAGGACCGATGAAAATTCAATAATAAAAAAAAAATGAGAGAAAAAAAAACATGTTTTTGTAGTTAGCAGAACTAAAAAATAGAAAATAAATTATAGTTTAAAAAACTTACGTTTTTAAAGCGTGTTTTTTAGTTTTTTAAACTATTATTTTTTTATGTGCATATGTTGAACAGTGGAGTAATACACTCCCTAAGTTTGCATGTAAAAAATGTCGACTAGATTCACCTTAAGTTATCTTCAAGATCTAATTCTAGGAGCCAATCTACCCATACGCAGAAATTAAGACCTAACCTAGGACCTATCTAGCAAAACAATTTGAACAATGACTTTCTGGGGTTACTGAAATCATAAAATAACACTAACTTAACAACGAAACTATTCAGTATAGAAAATCTATTAACATTCTTCTCTGTCATAATAATCGCTCTTTTATTTTAACTGTCAAATACTGTTCTTAATCTTCGTGTCGCTGGCACAACACTATTTAAATATTTTGGGCCACCGTTAAAAGATGTTATGAGATTCTTTATTATCTGCGAGTTAAATTCCATAATGGTGTTTCTATTTTGATTTCCAAGGAGGCCAATGAACCGCCAGCCATTGCGCGTGCGCCTCTGCGGTACACAGCGAACGACGCGCGTAGTAGGTACCAAGCATATTGTAAACATTGATGAATGCTGATTAAGACTTCCCATAAGGGCAACTAGGCCCGCGCTTAGCACTAACATGGTGGCTAATAGAGATGTATGAAAAAAAAACATACTATTTACAAAAGTAAGTATCTACTTAAGTACAAGTATGTTATTGAAAAATGGTGTCTTTGGTATTGTTTTTTATTTTTTTGCCACCGACTTCCGAAATTAAAGTTATTTTTCACTTCGTAGTGTTTTTTATGAAGTCGGTTGTTTTTTTTTTACTTTTTTATTTTTCACTGTTTGGCAGTGGTATTAAACCCGACACAAACTCGTAAAACTTCACTTGCTAAGTAAATAACGGTGATAGGAAGTTTCTAGAACATCATCAACAAACACAAGTGGAAAAAAATATTGAAGCTGACGCAAAAACCACTAAACAGAACTTGACCAAGGAGGTAACAAATATGAAAAGAAAGATAAAACATTTGAATTGAAAACCTGCTCCTTTTTCTAAAGTCTATAAAAAAAAATTGAGAAGATTTTTGAATACATTTCAGGTCTATTAAAAAATCTTCACAAATTCTCATAAAATATTAGGCTCTTTTCCATTGAGTACAATTAACTCGTTGATAGACGATGCTCCGGCAGACCGGCTCGACGTGACGTGATTCTAAAAGTAGAACAATTTCTATAAAAACCTTCATAGAAATTTGATATCTAGAGTCGCGTCGCGCCCGTCTGTGAGAGCCTTAACAAAATTATGTGTCTTCTAGATTATGATTTATTGTCTATCAGGTAATCAGGTTAGATATGACACTCATTATATAATGTAACCTGCATGTTGCATCGACGAAGAATTACGAGGGCCATTTCGAAAGTTGCGAACGTCGTAAATAATATAACTAAGTGTCAAATTTTTCACTTTTTTTATTAAATTATCATTTTTTCATCACGGGCAGAAGCTGGTAACAATTATACAACCAGTTTCTGGTGGAAAACTGGTGAAACTCAACTTTAGCAGTAGGTACTAGGAAGCTGCTACCAAAGACAAGCGTACGCCTAGAATTTCCATAACTCAAACTGGTCAGGGCAGTGCCCAAGGAAGCACTAAATTATACAGAAACATTCCTACCGGGAAACGTCTATGACTTACTATTGTAAGTCATAGACGTATCCCGGTAGGAATGTTGAAAAGCTTGAATCGTGTAGGTACACTAAGTACCTTGTACTTAGTGTTACGTGGTATTCCACGTAACACTAAGTACACGATACAAGCTTTATGAATAGCTGAAGCTGGTGAAGGGTTAGCAGATGAACAGCACCCTAATTACGTAACCCACGATCAATCATAATCTGAATCAATTTGAAACAGATTGCTAAACCATTGCTTCATATGTTCGAAAAAAATGTGTCTGCTCCACAACTTTAGATAATAATGCAATGAATATTGTTGAACTGTCAAAATGACACAGATTATGATTGATCGTGTGTTACCTACGTAATTAGGGTGCTGCTTTCGAGAGACTCATTGCCAGTAGTACCTTCAAAAAATATACGAAAAGATCTACCATTTTTATGGGTCACCCAGATAGCGCCTTGTAGACGCGACAATATAGTATATCTAACTGGCGACCGTAAGATAAATGCCAAAAGTTCTTCTTCTTCTGAAAAGCCCGGTGAGTCCCAGGCAGATGATTTAAATTCTATCTACATATACATATCAGGGCCATCTCGGGGACGTGGACGAACCGTGGTCCGGCAGCGGCTCAAAAAAAATCGCTGTATACAAGCAGCGAGGTGTAAATTTTTCTAAGAGAGAAACCGAAGCGAAGTCGGCTTTAACTTACTGACTTATGAATAAAGAATAATTACTATCATTCTAAAATTAATATAGGAATGTAAAGAATTCAATAAAATAAAATTGAACAGCTGAAAACTAAATAAAATGTTCAATATTTCTCCATCTCGTTCTTGCTGACGCATTTTTCTATATCTGTTTCTGTCATAACCAGATGTACAGCGGCTTGCTCTCGTCCACATCAAGCGGTGCCACGAGACCTAAAGTGACATCATTACGGGATCGCTGTTGTATGGATTTTTAGTTCCCAATTATGCCATTTTAATACAAAGCAAAAAAAACGTTTTTGTTATTTAAATGTTGCCACTATTGACGTGCCATTTTTTAATAGCGATAGAGTTGCCGATGCGAATCCCCGAAGGGAAGCCGGTAGGAATCGTGTTATATGGTGTTTTCGCCACTGCTGTATACATTTTATATGAACTCGTTTACACATATCCGTTTCCGGGCCAGCGACGGAGCTTCAGTGGCTTCAGTGCCTTGCGTGGGCCACGGCCCTATCTCGTCCCGGGCACGGCCCTGATATGTTTAGTTAGACCTTTAACTGTTTAGAATCCGAATAACAAAAGAAAATCAGTGGAGTAGAGAAGTAGGTAGAAGAAGTAAGACTAGTGGAACCTTTAGCTGTAGGTATGTTCTGTGAGTGAGACCAATACGTACAGGTTGGGTTTCCACCTCTAAACCCACTGCACTGCTGGGCTGTTTGTCGCGCCAGTTCTCCTTCCTAGCGAAAGCACTGTCTTTTAGAATCAGCATAGTTTGAATAAATGACTTTTTTTTGTCGAGTTTCTGGTTGATCAAAATGCGCTACACGAGGAGGCTTCTTCATGTATCCCAGAAACAACAATAACAGACTTGATTTTGATTTGGCACACCAATTTCAAAATCATGATGAGACTAATTTTCGAATATAGGTACGTATAGGTAGAATAAAAACCAATATTTGTATGAATAGAAACAAAAGTTCGTATCACCTTTGAATCTGGTTTTAAAACATGGCTTGTTCGCGTGTGGATTGACATTCAGATATTTTATATTTTCTTGGTTTGATGTCCGATGATAAACTTGTTTAGATTGATTGGTGTCAAAAGCAAAAAAAGTAGGTACTAATAGGTATAGGAAAGGAATAACAACCTAATATGTAGCCTAATGCTCAAATAACTGTCGCAAATATTTTTACTCGTAAATAATTCATAATTCCAAAATATTCTTTAAAAAAAAGATTATGTCGTCATGTCATGTGATAAAAAAACAAAAGAAAAAAAAAACATTTGCTAGATTTGGCTTTATAGAACTTTCAACATTTTTTACAGCATTCGCTCTAAAAAAAAATGTTAGACATCAATTCTTAGTTTCAAATCGCGACATTTCTCCGCGTGGAAGTCAACGCTACCTACCACAAAACATCTTTGGCACTCGTGCAATAGTGTAGCTTTCTATCAGTGAAAGAAACATTAGGTACATATCTCTTACAAACGAACCCACAATATTTAATCTCCATGTAATATTATGCGCTAAGTTAACCCAAATTAAAATTTACGTATAATAGTTTTTAGCAATTTGCAGGTCGCCGACCAGCGTCAAGCTGTACACACGGCAACACATCAAGCTATACATTTTCAGTTTACGCTGATCTCGCACTGTACGGAAATCTTATACAATGCGCGATTAGATAGGTACATCAGTCCATTTGTAGGTATAGATATAAATACATATATTTTTGATTATTTAAAAAATCTTAATTGATTGTTCAAAACTTCAAACCATTGCGCGATTCTTTATTATTTAATATTTGCTAAGGAAATAAGACAATTTTGAGACAAGGAAAATGTTTATTTACGTCTTCTAGATTTGGCTAAATTATTCAAAGTCAACTTGAATTGACATTGAATAATTTAGCCACATCTTGTCACCCCGGTTAACACACGTGGCAACATTGGCAGTACCAGTACCAGATGTACAGCTAGAAATTTTTCTATCATTTACTATATTGATGGAGTGACATGAAATAATGAAACATCATTTCTGCCTCATGCCACGACCTGTGAGTCTGTAGAATACGGAATTGGTGCTCTGAAATAGCGAGACAGGTTCACGGACGGTAGACCACGAAAGATATGACGTCACAAGTTGGAAGTCCACTTTAAATTCTACTTTACAAGAAGTAGCACATAAACGTGAACGACAGAGAAGTAGATATATACATTAGTCATCTAGGTATTTAATTGGTTGTCTGTAGAGAATACAATCCCGAGCATGTTTTTCAATCCCGGGCTTACGGGATTTTTGAAGCCTTTTCCCGGGATCCCGGGCCTATCCCGGGATTAGACTATGTGGTTTCTAATTGAGCTAAAATTTAAAAAAACGAGTAATAAAAAAAAAAATTCTTTAATGTCTTTGCACAACACAAATCAGAACAATAATAAGAAAAGAAAAAACACAAACCAAAAAATACAATACTTTTGCAAGAAATTAAAAAACAGCACAAAATAACTATTTAGAATTTCGAAAATATAGTCGCAGAAATATCAAAGCATCCAATGTTTGACTTCCGAGCCTGCTTCGTAGTTTATTGCCAACATAAGCAGCAGCTGAAAACGCTCGTTCAGGTTCTACGCTGGTTGGAGGAATAGACAATAGATACTTATATGCTGTTTCTAAGTGATATCCACGAACTCCTCCATTTTCGAACAGGCTCATTTCACGTCTAATACTATTTGCCAACCCCAATTCATTTTGTACTTGTACTTCAGGATCTGGGGATTTCATACTCTTGTTAATTTCCAGCTGTAACTTTTCCTTTAATGTCAATTGGGGTTGGGAGGTTTCTGACCTTAGCTCATCATCTGTTTGTGATCCTGACCTTGCTTCTTCTTCCGTGTTATCTCGACTATTAAGTCTTTTAACAATACTCTTTATTTGCTTCCTCACTAAAGCCTGTGTCGGAACTGGAAATAAGTCGTGCCATTCCAAATCCGATAATAACTGATTTTCATCATCCATTCGTGGATTTTGTAAATAATTTAACACGCCAGTTAAATCATCACTTCGTCGTTGCTTTATACGTTCCACTAAGGATGTTTTAATTTTTTTGGCAAGTGCTGAGTTTTTGCTAGACAGTTGTTTTATAAGAAATTTCAGAGCGGCATCAGCTGTGCATAAATTAGCATCTCGCCGACAGATTGCTTCTACTGTCAATTTAATTGGGGTCAGCACATCAACAATTTTATTTACCAATTCAAAATCAACATCTTCTAAACGAATTGGATGATTGAGATCTATAAGAGCTTTTTGAATGCATGCTTTTAAAAGATAAAATCGCTCCAGCATTGTTAAAAGACTATTCCACCTGGTTTTACAGTCCAAAAGAAGTGACAGCTCTTTTCCATGTTCAATTTTCACATATTTTTGAAGTACTGTTTCATTTTTCAATGGAGATCTTTTGAAATACACTACAACTTTGCGGATTTTCTTTATCAGCTCATTAATATTTTCATATTGTGTTAACTCTGGTACGTGTTCTGGCACTTCTGGCGCAAGATCATTTTGTGACATTACGATTAAACCTGATTCTGGACAGTCTAAGTCTTCTAAATGGTGTTCATCATCGCTGTCGTCCATATAATCAACATTCACAGCTGGTTCATTTATACTATCATCTGAGGTAGGGCTATCTTGCAAATTATTATGTTTTTCATAAAGCACATCACAGACCGCCAAATTGATACCATGTGCGAGACACAGTTGTTGTTCAGTGCAAACAAGCCGCCCCACCTTTATCATAACATTCGGTCCATCGGTTACAATAGCCACGATGTCAGTTTCTAGGGAAATGTCAAATTTACTTAGACGCTCTTGCAATATACGAAGACAATTTTCAGCTGTCATACTTCCGTAAATAGGAACAAGTCCTAAGTTCCAAAATTTTTTATATGAATGAACGTTGACCGCCATGTATCGTTTATTGGAAGTTGAAGTCCACTCGTCGAAAGAAAGACTAAATCTTTCACCTGCACTTTTCAAATGTTGTAATTCTGCAGTTACTTGCTTTCTGATTTTTTCACTGTAATTCATAACACGTTTTCGAACAGTGACGGCTGACTTTGGTAAATCCGTGTATTTTGCTAAGAGCAATTTTCTCAAATCATCTGAGGTTATGAATACACTGAATGGAAATCCATCTAATGCAATCATTCTTGCCAAGATATCATCCAGGCTATCGTCGGCACTTTTAGTAAAATAATCATCTAACTTTCGCTTGGCTGGCGGCGGTGCTGTGTTCAGATTTTCAGAATCTTGACTTGTTGAAGCTGATATAACCTTGATATTATGTTTTGATAACAAATGTGTATGTAATCCCTTAGTTGATCCACCCAAAGTCTTGAGGATGGCTGGGCATCGCTTACATTTAGCACTATTCCCGTCCTTCGCAACTAAATAATAACTCCACACTGACGTCGTATCACTGTCTTTTTTATGTTTAACAAAGTCTCCCGCCATTTGAAATACTTAATTTCAGATAATTGACTTTTAAATTTTAATGGCGTAGCCTACGTAACCCGTCACTGACAGAACAATAAATGAAAAAAATAAAACCTGATTTGCATATTTATACTTTCGTACAGGGAATCCCCGACGGGAAATACCCGCAACAATATTATGATATGAGATGATCGGGTGATTCCCCTGTTGGTCCGTTGGGGAATTACAATTTAGTACCTTAAGAGTATTGTATTAAAGTATTCCGAGTGGGGAAGTCCCTTCTAAGTTCAACGACAAACATATTATTAGGACTGTACCTGTGTAGTAAATAGTGGGTACCTACCTACGTATTGTACGAGTTGCTTTTTGTCGTAATGTATTAAAATAATCTAGGCAAGGTTATTTTCAAGACGCAACGGACTACGGAATACAAACTAGACTTGTTTGTGGCAATCCCGAAAATCCCGAGATTAGCCAAGTACAGTCCCGGGATTTTCGGGGCCAGAAAACGGTCGGGATCCCGGGATCCCGAGATTTGGGATCCCGGGATTGTATTCTCTAGTTGTCTGCCACGAACTCCTAAATCCTAAAACCGAAAGATCGAAGACTGGTCTGATCTTGACTCCGTCCGAAAGAACTGGCCAACACTAGCAAAAGACAGGATTGTATGGAAAAGGGAGAGAGAGGCCTTTGCCCAGCAGTGGGCAATACAGGCTAGTTAGATAGATCGATAGATGTGTGATCTACCAACCCGCACTAAACCCGCGTGGTGAATTACAGCCCACTCCCTTTCACAGATATGAGGCCTGTTTCCCAGTAGTGGGAACATTATAGGCTGATGCTTATGCTGACACGAAATCGAAGCTAAAATAACAAACACGTGTAACTTAAGATACAATAGTCCATAACAGAGATCATAAAACTTAACTCAAACATCATCAACCCAAGATCACTTACTTACGTGTGAAAATATTTGTGGAACTTAAGACTCAAGGCGCTTGCGCATATCGTGTGGACAGGACGGGCGTATGTCAACAATTGTTACGTCTTCATGTTAATATAACAATCTAATGAAGTGTCTTTACGTCTTCTACAAACAATGGGTCAGGTTCAAGTTTGAAAGTCTATTTGATCGTTGCTACTGCGCATGTTTTTGAAGGAGTATATGCGCTTGCAGCGGTCATTGAATTGGACTAATTACCTGTCTTTTGTCGTGGTTTTGGCCATGTGATTTGGAAGTGTATTCTTGAATTTTGCTACAACCCAACTAGCAAAGAGATCGTATCAGCAATTACTCTCACGACTATGGATCGAAAACCACTCGTATGAAAAATCCAATTATTTCAAAAAACCGTATAAAAGCAGATTTCTTGATTATTTGGCACTCATCGCTTTTTGGCTCTATAAACATGTCTAGTAAACGTGGACTCAACGAATTCATATCGCATTTACACGATAATTATATAAAGATATCTCTAGATCGCCTTCATGCAACCGTGAGTCCTATAAAAGCTCTTTGAAAGCAACTGAATAGCTAATTAGTCGTAAGACTAGCTTTTAAAGCACGATCTTTCGACATTTAATTATTACAGCAATATTGTGGAGAAACGCTGTTCATTCAACAAAATAGCATCTCGGTTACTATAACAGCACCTAATTTCATACGATAGCTTACTGCAAGGCTTTCATTCGACTTAACTATTGAAGTTGAGAAAACACTTTAAAATTATCTATTACAGCCCTGAAGGTGCTCTAGATATTATTTGATGGCCATCATACCGCGTAATAGTGGTATGAAAGTTCAATAAAATCTTTTACAGCACTGTAAACGCCATTTTGTCATACCAATAACCGTATGCGTAATTTTGAGAAAATGTATGTGATTGTGGCAACGCTCCTAGCCTTTTTGGAACGCTTTTTCTGTTGACAGCGATGCGAATTAATTCTATAAATAAGAAATCGAATCCGATTTAATTTTCTTCAGCGAACCTAGCTTGCATATACTTAAGGGCCTACGTCCCGTTTGGTAGCGTAACACGGTCACTTTATGAACCCTACTGCTTATTAACGGCTTGTCTTGAAGATTTGAAAAATATATGATTTTGCTATAGATTCATATAGATCATTTTGCCCGAAGTACTTTTTTTGTATGGTTAATACTTTTGCTGTAAAAAAATATTTTCCAACACGCAATATTTTGGCTTCTATTCCATACTCCTACTAAACGGCTTCGTTATTTGGAAAAAAAATACACTGAAAAATAGATAGTTAGAGGTACCACAGAATCGCCGAAGCACAATTGTAAATTAATCAAAGGAATATCCCCATTTTGAGATAAAGGCTCAGAGGTGCCCTGCGCGGGCGCGGGCGGCATCGGCAGTCGTGCTTTAGCATACAAACGGGAGATGAGGATACTATGGGCCTTAAGGTCGAAAGAATTTCGACAAAACGATGAAACGTTCACTCTCGCACGTCAAGTGTACACCATGTTGTGTACAGATAACAATAGAATTTCTATTGTGTCTACTAATTAGACACGCGATGGTTTAATAAAGAAATCTCTATTTTTTGTCAAGTAGTCAATGGTGCCGATTCTGTTGTCACAAAATTCTCTAAACTAAACTAAAAATCACCTAAATTTAGTTTATTCCTGTCAAACGATGATTTCCCATTCTGAAATTGACTAAAGTGACACAACTTAACTATATTTTAGTTTGACAGCACTAAGATTGCACTGCATTATTAATTTAGTGAAGATGGTAATTTTGCTATTCTGAGTTTGCCGTTTTTTCACCAAAAATTTTGACTATATTAGTTTTTCTAACTAAATCTGACTAATTTTAATCGCGTTTAAAAAAGTGTGGAATAAAACTAGTGGTCATGAACTAAAATTCACACCAACACTTCGACTTGAGGTGCAAAAACAACTGATCTTTTTTTTCTTTTCGTTTGTTTATAACTCGAAAATGGTGTGTCCTATCGCAAAAATGATGATAATTTCGACCCCCTTTAATAAACCCGCAAGCCCCATAATCTCAACATGTTGGTAATATTTTTTTTTTTCCAAACAAAAAGTTAAAAATTCCATATAAAAAACGTCGAGGCTGCTCTTCTGCGCACGCTTCATTCAGCTCTTAAAAAAAATCATTGCGTAGGGCACACAAGTACCACGTTGCGAAGCCAAAAGAAAAAAAACACCACCTGCAGGCTTGGCACGACAACCGTAGAGATGCGTTTTGTCGACGGAAGACTAGACAAAAATGACGTTTCCGTGTAGACAGTTGTCAATTTTTCACCGAGAAATGTAGACAAGCGATTTCTATTTTACAGTAGAGTAGAAATAGAAAGCGTCATGCTAAGCCTGCAGGAATCGCGATTGTCAAATTCGATTTTAGTTGTGTCAAAATTATTTTTTAGTTTAGAGATTATTTTTTGCAGAATAGCTTTAAGATTCTCATAGTCAAAAGTAAGGAATTTTAGTGATAATTTAGTTAGTTTAGTTCGGTGTACAACAGAATCGGCACCATTACCGGGGTTTGCCAATTTCAACTAATTTCAAGTCTCCATATTTTATTGTCAAATTCTTCTCTTTTCAATTTAATATTTCTAAGGTTTACTACTTACGAGCCTACAAAATGCAATTCATGCACCTCTTACAAGAAAGGTGTATTTACAATTTCTATTTCCGTTCCTCGTAAATGGGAGTCCAAGATAACAACTTGACCACGTTAAATAAGACCAACAAAACGGTTGCAACTCAATCTTAAACTTGTTTTTTCACCAAGCACTTTCGCGCAGACCAGCATTGTTAAGGCTTACTTTTTATTATTATTTACTTTAAAAAGTCATTGCATAACAACTGAGTGGCCAGTATCGTAATAATGAGGTTTATCGCCTTTTAACGTCAGGGAACACTGACTTTTTTCTACTTCTTTCTTGTCAATGGTTCAATAAACTTGATATACAGGGTGATTGGAAGATGGGTGCAAAGCTTTAAGGTGAAGATAGTATAGACAATTTAGAACCATTTAAGCCATGGTTGTCTTAGACGAAGTCTTACCAATTTTTTTTTTAATAAGGTTTAAAAGACGTATTGTACAATTTTTTTATTTTTTCTGAGTTTTAAATGTCTGTAAAAAAAATGTCTAATGACACAGAAGCCTAAAACATGTTTTGCTTGATTGCTTACACATTACTTTAATTAAATAAATAAAAAATGAATTCATTTATCATTCAATTTGGCCATAATTATGCAGTTTACATTAAATTTTGAGAATTTCCGAAAAAAAACTAAAAAATTTGGTTAAAAATATTTGGTAAGACTTCGTCTAAGACAACCATGGCTTAAATGGTTCTAAATTGTCTGTACTATCTTCGCCTTAAAGCTTTGCACCCATCTTCCAATCACCCTGTATATAAATAGACTTCGTTCCCAAGTAGGCCGCAGCAAGGACAAACTCCACAAATGGGGATTCATGCTCGTGTGTATGCGGCGTCTCTCCATAGACAATGGCTCACCTCCCATCTTGCACCCCTTGCCCTGTCACCTGCATACGTGAAGACCTAATAGCTGCGTCAGCTAACGGCATTCGCGTTGCTGAATTTTGGGCCAAACAAATTTAAAAACTATAATTACTATATTTTTGGCATCGACACGTTAAGAAGAACAGGAACTTGATATCATGTGTGGCATGCCCTTATTAAAGATAAATGATAATGATATTTATTTTTAATAATTTTGAAAGCAAAAAAATCTTTGCTAAGTCTTTTTTGCATAGAGTTATGTAACTCAAAACATAATTAAACATACTTTAATGCCTCAAAAAATCATCAAAGTAACCTCTTAATTATGTTTAAAACCAGTTTGTCCCTGCAATAACAATTATAATTATGATTAACAATTATTTTTATGATTTTCCTTCTACTGTTATTACACGCGTTGTCTACATCTCTGTTATCTTCTCTCCTATCGCAGGTGTGCTGGAAGAGATTTCTGTAGAAATAAGCATTACCTCTGTACGTATTTTTTTGTTCCTTTCTTCTTGTCTGTTTATATGTGTGTGCATAAATGGTTAAATAAATAAATATACCATAAAATTCAAAATGCCAAACTGCATCCAGTGATGGATTATTTATTATAAAATAGTTAATATCTAATTTTATACGATTTATTTGCATTTTTACGACAATTCTTGATCATTTATTATTCGAATTTATTACTACAGATTTTATCTGAGTTCCAGACTCAATCTTGGTCTTGGGGTTTTGGGTGTAGATTAATAATAATAATCATTTTATTGTCAGGCAACTAAGGCCCATAGACAAAATACACAAAATAATCTTAGGAACGTTATCTAGGAACGTTAATGAACCCTACCGTAGTCGTAGCACGAGCACCGATTTGTCGACGGAAGAATAGATCGAGTCCAGCGTATCCGAATCAAAATAAATTGGTATTCGAGTAGGCGAATCCAAAGCAGGAATCGAGTCTGATTCCAGTCAAGCCGTACTTGGCACATCGATAGTAATTATACCCCTCTATGCCTAACGCAAGGGTTGAATCGAGGTGGCTTTGGAAAAGAATGCCTGGGGATTTGGGGGAAGCCTTTTCTCAGCAGATAGACTAACTTTAAAAAAAAGTGAGGGATAGTACGATACCTATGTAGACAGAACTAAACATTCAGATATTTATTAAATAAGTTTTTATTTAGGCTTCAGTTTACAAAAAGTATTGTGTTTGGAACCTCCTTTTATGCAAACAATGCCTGTTCTGGAGACTCCGCTGTGCTCTTCCATAGTACATAGTACAGCATAATTACTTAATCTAGTAACAAAAAACCGTACCTACTGTACTTCAAATATCAAATAAAAATAAGGATGTTAGTGATATACCCTTGCGCATGGAGTAGGGAAGTGAAAACCCTATTCAAATAAGAACGTTAGTAAAAAGAACACCCGATTACAAGCGGCGACGTTTTTTAATTGGTTCATTTATTGTTAATTATTTTAATTACGATTTTATCGATAACGTAGATCCGACGTAGGTAATTACGATCGTACTAATTGTTACATGATGTTATCATGTCTATTTTTTCTTTCTAACAATTAGACGTTAATTACTTTTATAAAAGAAGGTAATATCAATAAATGAATGATAGTTCTTTGCTCTTATTTCATGATTATTATTGGAATAACACATAAGTAACACAGCAATATTGTAGTAGCGACTATTGTTTTATTTTCTTTTTTAACCACTTGTCTTCAACCTTTAGTTAAATCGTGGAAAATGGTGTGGGCTACATGTTTGTTAAATCTTAGTTTTAATCTTTGAGCTCCTCAAGTTCTGAGTTGAGGTGCATGATTACTGATAAATGCGTTCACTGATTGGACAGGTCCACTCAGTCTGTGTGGTTCTTTCCTCAAAATACCATTTCAGACACCAATCCACATGGTCTTCACATGATCTGACCAAGATTACGTCTGGACTTTAAAAGAGACTGTGACCTCTGAGTTTGTTTAGGCCTTTCTTCTCAGAGTAGTCAGATAGGAAATGCCGACCTCATCCAGTTTAAAAAAATATGGTTGTGTTTGTACAAAACTACTTACAGAAATAAAATCATTTATCATATAAGAATTTCTCTGTATTTTGTAGCATGTAACTGTTTTTTGTCCCTAATTTATTCAAGTATATGTTAATTTCCTGCATTATAATATGTGTAAGTATATTATATTTTAGTTTAAGACGTCACATGTTCATATTTTCTCTTCTTGTTCTCACACACTATTGTCTACATTTCTTTTTCATTTCTCCTTTCGCAGGTCTGCTGGAAGAAATTTCTATAGAAATAAGCAGTACCTTTGTACTCAATTGTTTGTTTATGCTGTATTTGTATGTATTTTACTGTGTGTACATAAATAATAAAATAAATAAATAAATAAACGAAAATTCGATTATGCATGCTAGTGGTTGACTAGTAATCGAAATTAGATCATAATTCATTATAAAAATAATATCTTTATTTTCAAATTTTATACTCCGTAATTTTCGTTAAAATGGGTATAAAGATTCTGTTTTACATATTTATATTTAAAGATATAATGTATTTATTGTTTTTGTAATTATTATACAACCACAGACTGCAGTATTGTCTCTCCTTCTTGCCCATTGTATCCCTATTTAAAATTTCTACATTTACATCCGTACTTTGTATGGTGTGTTTACAAATTACAGATATAAATAGACAGCATTGATAAACTAGGTACATAACATAGTCTATGTTAATATTTAGGTTTGTTTATTGGTCAAGGTTTAACCGGCAAAAGGACCTTGTTATTAAATCTTCAAAGAATGTGTTTGTTGTTACGATTTCAAAATTATTAGTCATTTTAAATGAACTAAGCATTATCAACCTGTATAATGTTCCCACAGCTGGGACACAGGCCTCCTTTTTGTAAGAGGGAGTGGGGCGTGGCCGTAATCCACCACGCGGGCCCAGTGCGGTTTGGTGGATGTGACATGTCTTCGAATTTTTGGTTCTAGGACATGCCGATGCCGGCTTCCTCAAGATGTTTATTGTATATTTTATATACAATATCGGATATTTTCACCACTTTGAGAAATTAACTAATGAAATGAAAATTAAGAATAATTTACGCAAGCACAATTATACAATGTGTGTACCTACGTACTTCAATGCAAAAAAAATGCAGAAAATAAAAATAAAACTTACCGCTTCCGTTCATAGTGGTAACTTGCTTCGGCTTGTCGATATGTATCACTGGTATATCCGATTTATCGATAGGCGCAACAACTTGATCGACATCAGCGTCGATATCGATGACGTGCACGTCACTGTCTATAGCACTCGCGTCTTGCCCCGTCGGCGCCGGCATTTCAACTAACTGCTACAAATGAGTGTTTACTACTGGCTGAATGTCTGAACCTTTGCCTCGATTGAGGCTGAATAATAATTTTATTGCTTTTTTTCGACCCGCGGTTTGTTTTTATGACGTTTGATTTGAATTTGGAACAGTAGGCTAAAATTAGTGTAGTATCATCTAACTTGCCGATTGTTTTTTTAATGCCATATTAAGTTCGAAATTTATGTGTTACATGATTAAATGGTGCATATTCAATGACTTCTGAATTAAGTGTTTATAACTTGCGTTACTGTGTTTATTTATGCAAATAACGATATTGGTTATACTATGTACTAATCAGTGATACGTAATATTATGAATTTATGATAGGTAGATATTTGGAGATCGTGAGAATTATCTGCTAAGTGTTTTATTGTATTATGTGAGTTATTATCAGTGGTCGGAGTAGGTAGATTGATTTTACGTACTCGCGTCATGAATCGTCATAGAAATCATAACATGGATAAGCCTTTTTTTCGGGATTTCATTTTGGTACCTACTTACGGGATTAAATCAAATATTGTGAAAGTAAGGATTTTTAAACTACTACATTAGAAATTTATAGAATGCGATAGAGAAACGTTTAAAATGGTTTTTTTCTTATTTATCAAGTAACAAAGTGAATCTTATCTACTATTGTGCGTCCTTTCGAAACTTTGTTGTTAGTTGTTATTTCTTGTAAGTTTATTATCTGCTGGTTGTAATTGTGACTATTCTTGAATTAATAAATAAAAATATTTTTTTATACGTCTTAATATTTTTTCGCATTCAATGCAATAACTTTTTATATATTATATTGTTTTTATAGTATACCTATTCTTTTCTTGGAGTCGTTGCAGTGTCCACCTCTTCTATCCTTTCTTGTTTCTCTTCATTAATATTAAGTAGGTACATATATAGTGAGTGCCACGAAACATGAGGCTTGACCCGTGCTGCCCTTGCTCTTTCCGCCACCCGTTGTCGTCGACAACCGTGCGTCAGAAGGATAGCGGAGAGGTAAGTCCCATCTTTCATCCCACGCACCACAGTAACTAATTATTAATAGAATCCCACTTTACGTTTGCTACTTTTTACTCAAGTTTAGCCATGCCATAGTTTTTTTACTATATCACCTATATACTATTAAATATACAGCAAAAGGGTTAAACATTTCTTATTCATATTGATGTATTCTTTATTCTACACATTACAACATTTGAAATTGCTTAAAAAAATCTTAATAATTTCAAAATCCCGGAATCCCGGAGGCATATCCATACTAATATATACAAGCCAATTCATTGACCTCAAATCAATCTACCAACTCCGATCACTGGTGATTATGGAAGCAGAAAAACACAGTTGTAAGTACAATGATATTTGTAAGTAGGTTCTTGTTTTGGTCCTAGCAGTAAGTTGTTTATTATTTTTAGATGCACACCTATGATTTTTTAATGTATGTATATCTACATTTAGAAAAAAACCAAGGTACCTACGTTTTTTTTTAAGATTGGTCCATACCTATATGGTGGCTTTGGACAGAGAGAGGTGGAAGGTGAGTACGGAGGTGCCCAGCAGTGCGAAAAGAATGGCTCGTCAAAAAAGAAAAAAAAAGAACGTTTTCTGTTTAGTAACATTAATGTGTGTTTCCGAGGCCCATTTCGACCTATATAGGGGAAGTACGGCCAAAATTACATATACGGACAAAATGACACACCGGGCTTTTTTCGAAATTGGCGAGCTATAATGCTGCAGTTGTCATAACATTACATGTCGCTGGCTATGGTCGCATACCTGTCAAGTTTTTGGCGCCATTGACTCGGTCAGAACGGAGTAACTGGTACGAACGCGTTTTGTGCGCGTAATTTTTTTTTGTTTAGATGGAATTCGTCTCGTTTTTGGTCAGTTTTATGTGCTGTTTTTACATGTTTTGATGTCAATTTAAAAAGTGTAGCATTACACGTAATTATTTATACTTAAGTATTAATTTATAAATCTCGTGTTTAAATAAATTATGACTTTATTAATTTTTTGATAACCTGTGGAGTAAAATGGCATACTTACATTCGGGGCAAAACTACATATCTTTTTTCGATGAGGTTCTTTTCGATCATGGCACAGACCAACAAAAGGATCCATAGACTTAGCCAGGAAAATGGTGAATACAGGTACAGAAGATTCGTTACGATGAGGACTTAAATGTAGATGATTTCCAGCTGCTTCATGATGATTGCACGTGCATTTGCTACAACGAAGTCTTTTTCTGTTCCAAGCCCGATGAGTGCTGACAACGGTACAACAATTGTTCTCTTTGGGCAGATATATCATGTGCTGATGTACTTCGTCTGTGAAATATGTCCTTACTCCATTATTTTCGTGTTTATTATGTATGTCATTTTGTCCGTACTTTATGGACAAAATGAATTTTCTTAGACTGCGATTAATTCAAATTAAATTTTTAATATGGTTCCTATTCAATTACGAGTTCACGTATAATAGGTTTAAAACGAATGAACTAAAGATGATTATTAAAACTAAATGCCGATAATAACTATGTAAATTAAATATACTTATATATGATTAAAAAACAAAACCGGATGTCGTTTTGGACGTACTTCCCCCACTATGTTCATAAAATATTCCTGGCAAATGGAATTTGTTTACGAGAATGAATTCGTTATATAGTCTTGAATTTTCGGTTAATAAATATTTATGACAGATTCTATTTGAATCATGGAAATCGTAACCTACACATCATAAACAACATTTTGCGTTGGTAGTTTGATAAAACCGGTTTTCTTGTGGTTACAACTTGAACCAACGATAATAATTAAGTTCAATGTTTTACCTAATGATCAAAAGAGTTGAACCATTGAACCACAGCATTTTGTAGTAAGTAACCTACACCACTTTAACAAGTTGGTTGGTTGGGTGGTGCCCACCCCGTCTCTTATAGAGGGTGCCTGTCTCCCAGCTGTGGGAAAATAGGCTGATTATGCATAGGTATATTAATGCTTATGTGGTGGCATGGTAACTACCGCTTTATAGTTTTACTAGATTCCGCCCGCGGCTTCGCCCGCGTGGAGGTCGGAAATTATCCCGCGGGAACGTACTACCGGAATAAAAAGTATCCTATGTGTTAATCTAGGTTATAATCTTTCTATGTGCCAAATTTCATCCAAATCCGTTCAGCCGTTTTTGCGTGAAAGAGTAACAAACATCCATCCATCCATACTTACAAACTTTTGCGTTTATAATATTAGTAAGGATAAGGATTTATTTATTCAAAATATTTACCCTCAGTATCTATACATTGCTGCCATCTAAACGGAAGTTCATTTATCCCTTTTCGATAGAATTCTGAGGATCTAGGTCGGAAATTATCCCGCGGGAACGTACTACCGGGATAAAAAGTATCCTATGTGTTAATCTAGGTTATAATCTATCTGTGCGCCAAATTTCATCCAAATCCGTTCAGCCGTTTTTGCGTGAAAGAGTAACAAACATCCATCCATCCATCCATCCATACTTACAAACTTTCGCGTTTATAATATTAGTAAGATGATGATTCATACTCACTGATCTATGAGTCTAAGAAATAAACAAAAAAAAAGGTCCGAAACAAACAGAGATCTCTTTTAAGGTGAATCTAGTCGAAAAAAAATCCATACAAACTTCGGGAGTGTATTACTCCATTGTTCGATAGTGTACATCACAAATTAAATATGGTATGGTTTTGTCTCATTATTAATATTGTCTGTGCTGAAACATAATACTAATTTAAAAACCCATTAAACAGTCATGAGCCAACAAAGATTAGTTTTTCTTGCTAATTTTACCAAACTTAGGGCGTGTTTAAGTAAAATAAATAATAGTTTTAAAAACTAAAAAACACGCTTTAAAAACCAAACTAAAAAAGGAGAAAATAATTTAATTCAATTAAAAAGCGTGGGGTGCTTGACATTAATTGATTATAAAAATACCTCAAAAAGCACCCCACGCTTTTTAATTGAATTAAATTATTTTCTCCTTTTTTAGTTTGGTTTTTAAAGCGTGTTTTTTAGTTTTTAAAACTATTATTTATTTTCTATTTTTTAGTTCTGCTAACTACAAAAACTTTTTTTTTCTCATTTTTTTTTAAATTATTGAATTGTCATCGGTCCTCGACAAGTTTACAAAGTTTCAATGAAATCTGACCGTTTAAAGTGGGTCAAAATCGCGCTCAAAGGAGTCGGTTACATACAAACAAACAAACCAACAAACAAACAAACAAACAAACATACAAGTGAAGCTAATATAAAGCGTGTAAAAAGAAGTGTAAAATCTGCAAAACCAATTCGATACCGACAAAGCTCAAATGTCGAAATGTTCAATACACTTTATTGGTCATTGTTTTATGCAGTGGTTTTTTCATAAAACTCGATCTTCGGAAGGACTTTTCTTAAATTTTTACGAGCCTGTTTTACTATAAATGAACCTGCATCTCACTCAATAACGTTGTGCGTGTAGACTAGCGTCTAACTGCTCATCACTGATACTATGTCTGTCGGACACGATGCCTGGTGAGGCACTGTGCTTTTTAGCCAGGCCCACCAGTGAGTTCGAGCACGCGACTAGTGTCCCCTTAAAGTCCAGACATAATCAGATTTAATGAATCCATGGTAACATTATCTCTACAAAAAAAATTACCGACTTCTGAAAAAACCCTACAAAGTGAAAAATAACTTTAATTTCGGATGTCGGTGTCTTTGGATATGTATGTTAGTTTTTTTCACCGACTTCCGAAATTAAAGTTATTTTTCACTATGTAGTGTTTTTTCGGAAGTCAGTTGTTTTTTTTGTTGGAAAAGTTTTTAATTTCACTTTTTAGTTAAAGTATAGTAGCCACTGTCAGAACTGGACCAAATTGAAATGGGACCACACGGGAAGCACCAGCTTTCAAATATAAAAATAATCATCAAAATCGGTTCACCCAGTCGAAAGTTCTGAGGTAACAAACATAAAAATGGCCTGGAATAAGACATAAACTACTTTTTGTCTCTGGAATAGGTTCCCATGGGTTGCAGGAACGGGATCAAAATTTCATGATTATTTTTGGTCGCGATAACCGACATCCACGCGGGCGAAGCTGCGGGCATCAGCTAGTTTATAATATTACTTACACGTACTTATAGAGGATAATAATATGTAGTATGAGGGGCTCGTGGCTAAATAAAAACAGCCACATGGGTCAATCTTTAAGGTTAAGCATTTGTGGATGGGTGAATATCTTTAACATACCGAGATCCCACCGTACGTCGCAAAGCACGTTGTCAGCTGTCATTAATTTGTAGATCTTTGACAGACCGCCGCCAGCACTTGCCGCCAGCACTCGCCGCCAGTAATGTCGCTTGCCGCCAGTAATGGCACTTGCCGCCAGTAATGGCACGTGCCGCCAGCACTTGCCGCCAGTAATGGCACTCACCGCCAGCAACCGCCACCAGCACTTGCCGCCAGTAATGGCACTTGCCGCCAGAAATGGCACGTGCCGCCAGCACTCGCTGCCAGTAATGGCACCTGCCGCCAGCACTTGCCGCCAGAAACCGCCGCCAGCACTTGCCGCCAGCACTCGCCGCCAGTAATGTCGCTTGCCGCCAGTAATGGCACTTGCCGCCAGTAATGGCACGTGCCGCCAGCACTTGCCGCCAGTAATGGCACTCACCGCCAGCAACCGCCGGCAGCACTTGCCGCCAGTAATGGCACCTGCCGCCAGCACTTGCCGCCAGCAACCGCCGCCAGCACTTGCCGCCAGTAATGGCACGTGCCGCCAGTAATGGCACTTGCAGCCAGAAATGGCACTTGCCGCCAGAAATGGCACTTGCCGCCAGAAATGGCACATGCCGCCATCATTCGCCGCCAGTAATGGCACTTGCCGCCAGAAATCGCACGTGCCGCCAGCACTTGCCGCCAGTAATGGCACGTGCTGCCAGTAATGGCACTTGCAGCCAGCACTTGCCGACAGTAATGGCACGTACCGCCAGTAATGACACTTGCAGCCAGCACTCGCCGCCAGTAATGGCATCTGCCGCCAGCACTTGCCGCCAGCAACCGCCGCCAGCACTTGCCGCCAGCACTCGCCGCCAGTAATGTCGCTTGCCGCCAGTAATGGCACTTGCCGCCAGTAATGGCACGTGCCGCCAGCACTTGCCGCCAGTAATGGCACTCACCGCCAGCAACCGCCGGCAGCACTTGCCGCCAGTAATGGCACCTGCCGCCAGCACTTGCGCCAGCAACCGCCGCCAGCACTTGCCGCCAGTAATGGCACGTGCCGCCAGTAATGGCACTTGCAGCCAGTAATGGCACTTGCCGCCAGTAATGGCACGTGCCGCCAGCACTTGCCGCCAGTAATGTCGCTTGCCGCCAGTAATGGCACTTGCCGCCAGTAATGGCACTTGCAGCCAGCACTCGCCGCCAGTAATGGCATCTGCCGCCAGCACTTGCCGCCAGCAACCGCCGCCAGCACTTGCCGCCAGCACTCGCCGCCAGTAATGTCGCTTGCCGCCAGCACTTGCCGCCAGCAACCGCCGCCAGCACTTGCCGCCAGCACTCGCCGCCAGTAATGTCGCTTGCCGCCAGCACTTGCCGCCAGTAATGGCACGTGCCGCCAGCACTTGCCGCCAGTAATGGCACTCACCGCCAGCAACCGCCGCCAGCAATTGCCGCCAGTAATGGCACTTGCCGCCAGTAATGTCGCTTGCCGCCAGTAATGGCACTTGCCGCCAGTAATGGCATTTGCCGCCAGCACTCGCCGCCAGAAAACGCCGCCAGCATTAGCCGCCAGCACTCACCACCAGCAACCGCCGCCAGCACTTGCCGCCAGTAATGGCACTTGCCGCCAGTAATGGCACGTGCCGCTAGCACTCGCCACCAGTAATGGCACTAGCCGCTAGAAATGGCGCTTGCCGCCAGAAATGGCACATGCCGCCAGCACTCGCCGCCAGTAATGGCACCTGCCGCCAGCACTTGCCGCCAGCAACCGCCGCCAGCACTTGCCGCCAGTAATGGCACGTGCCGCCAGTAATGGCACTTGCAGCCAGCACTCGCCGCCAGTAATGGCACTTGCCGCCAGCACTCGCTGCCAGCACTCGCTGCCAGCACTCGCCGCCAGCACTTGCCGCCAGTAATGGCACGTGCTGCCAGCACTTGCCATGCCATGGCAAGTACTGGCGGCAAGTACTGGAACTTCGTTCCATCCGGGTGTCCCTTGACACCTCTCAAGTTTTTTTTTTTTTTTTGGGTGGGAAATCATCAAATAACTTCTCCCGCTCTGGGTGGAGCGGGAGGGCGTGTCAGACTTTTACTGACTAAAACCCACCCGTGTTCCCTCAGTTGCCTGTGTGCCAGGGGCCGCGGTATCTCTTACGAACAACCCGCACCCCTGGCAGGCATCGGCCCTTGCGGACCCCACCCTTTGGTGCTGACATCTCTTTGAGGCGCGCGTGGAACACAACGCGCCGTCGACCCGGGCTTGATCCTTACCGGACAGCGAGCTACCCATTACTCGCCGTCCGCAAGCCCGCGCCCACGGTGGCCGGGAATCAGCCTGGGATTCCCGACGCCCAGGGCTTCTCCTGCGGCGACTACGGCCGTGAGGGCGCATATAGGCGCTGTTTTAGTTGAATAGTCATTTAGCAATTTTACACTCATTATACTAACCACGTCACACTGCCAGTCTTTTCAATACTCAGATAACTTTTATCAAAGGAATAAATATTGCTATGTAAACACCTTGTGTGTTATATACAACTAGCTTCGTAGGTAACGTTTTTACGACTTGACAAAACATCGATATTAATTTGATAAATTTTTTTTTTTGATTTTAATTGTTTTTTTTTTTTAAATATAGTATACACGTAAACCTTACGGAATAAATTCTCTAAATTATGGTGGAAACTGCATCAAAATCCGTTGCAAAGTGTAAAGGCGACTTTACTTTAAGTATGCTATGATTCTGTTAGAAACGTCTTCTGCAGTAGACACTTAGGGGTCAGCAGACGGTTACCGAGTCGAACATCAATTGATATCGTAGAAGTCCTTTACCCGCTGTTCACACGTCCAAAACCCGTAAGTAATATTAAATTAAATTAAATAATCATTTATTTCAGGAAATTATTCCCATATAAATTACATTACACATTAAAATCATTGCATAACAAATAAATAATAAATTAAATTTAATAAAAAATAATAAACTAAAGTTAATAAAAAATAATAAATTAAAATTAATAAATTAAAGTTACAGCCCATTCACAATTATAGTCATTAGGTTAAAATTCATTCGATCAAAACAATAATCACTTAATAAATGGTGACGAACTGTCTCAGTTCAAATCAAATAGACGATCGCTATTCTTCCGACAGCTGTCGGGGGCAAGGCAAATCAGTTTATCTAAATGTGAAATTTTCGAAACGATAGCACGTCGAATGGTTGTGTATAGCTATGCTGGTGATAGACCAGCAGGCTTAGCAAGACGCTTTCTATTTCTACGAAGAATAGACAGTGCTTTTTCAATACAAAGTCACATTTCGTTTCTCCATTTTTGACATCGCACCGTAATTAACCTTCTACAATCTGTAATTTTATCTTTCGTTTCTAACGATCTTTATCTAGGTCCATTTATATGTAGACTATTTCAGAAGAATATTTCTTCCAAAACTGTCAAAATCACACTGATAACAAACTTTCTACTCGACGGCCACAAAGTATGTAGGTAGGTACGGCTATCTACAAAATCATGATTCGTTTAGAACGCATAACTGTGATAATTAATAGAAGAACATAGCTATCTTCTCCTATTGTACATGATTTATTTAATAGTCATGTCTATTCTTCCATCGACAAATCGGTGCTCGTGCTAAGCTTGCTGACATCCGACTAACGTGGCCATACAGACAGACACGAAAAGCGACTTGAATTTATTAGTAACTAGCTTTTGCAAGCGGCTTCGCTCACGTGGAGGTCGGTGTATTTATTTTAAATATAAACCTTCCTCTTGACCTTGAGTCACTCTGTCTATTGATGAAAACCACATTAAATTCGTTGCGTAGTTTAAAAGATATAAGCGTACCGACACAAAAAGCAACTTTGTTTACCACTATGTAGAGATATGTGTAAAAATATAAAAGTATGTTAAACTGTCGTATCTGTACTCTTCTTCATCTGAAGAACCAATAACTAGTCAGATTATCTACTTTAAAGTATCTACTTTAAAGTAGATAATCTGACTAGTTATTGAAAAAATAGTCCTAAGACAAATGAAGGTCGATTGAACTCGTTTGGGCAGACCTTATTTAGAACTACGACTTTTGAAAATAGAACAACAATAAAATTGTCTCGTATAAACTTATAAGGGGTTTTTGCTCCTTGGCCTTTCACAAAGGCGTTAAAATACGTATCTCGAACAAATTTATTCAAAATACGCTTTTTGGGAATGTCATGGTCACAAAACACAGGTTAGGTTTTGTTGGAAACAATAGTTATTTGTTAAGCAAGGCTGCAAAGTTGTTTTTTGGCGGGAGTACCTAGCGAGGCTTTCAAAGGTACGAGACGCAGAATACCTTTGCTGCCGAGCGCAACACATAATTTTTCACCTCACTAATAGCGAGGAAAATGCTAGGTGCAAGGAAACCAGCTTAAATAATATATTAAATTAGTGTAGTTCAATGAAATATGATAGCGAGGGGCTTGTGGCTAAGCAGTAACAGCCGCACGGGTCGATCGCTCAGGTTAAGCTACACTTGACGCGGTTGATCCTTGGATGGGTGACCATCTTTACATTCAAAGACCTGTCCGTGCCTCGGAAACCATTAATCCCGGCAGTCATTTGTGGATCTTTGACAGTCGTTACGGATGATCAGAAGCCCGAAACTCTGACAACCAGTCTTACCAAGGGGTATCGTATTACCTACCCAGTAACTGGGTTATGGAGGTCAGATAAGCAGTAGCTCCATGTAAAATACTGGTATTCAGCTGCATCCGGTTAGATTGAAAGCCAACCCCAATATACTTGAGAAAACGCTAGGCAGGTGATGAATGAAGTAGTTATGATAGCATTGCATGCTAGTCTTCGAAAATGTTTTCACGCTTATACTCGTAGAATGTCTCCATGCATTGAATAAATTGTACGGTACATAATAGAGGTAGTTTTCGCGCGATTTTTCCGGAAGATAACTCAATTTTCGGCATTATCTACCGCTTGCACTAACTCTGCAGGTGTTAAATTTATATCTTCGTCGCTGGTGGACTCGCTCATATTTTATGATTTCTTAAGATTTTATCAAAAAATTAACCAAAATGATTGAAAGCTAATTGAAAAGAGAGGACTTTTTTTAGTTTTCTTTTTTTAAAGCAGTCGTCCTGCTGGCCAGTGCGATTATTCTAAAAATGGGGTTAGTGCACTGATATGAAATAAGTATTTTTACTATATAGACTGGCTGTATAGAAAATTATTAAATAGAAAGGTTCGAATTTCAAAAACTCTTTTCACGCTAGCGGGTGAAATGCGCTTTTGCATGCAGATTTCGAATGACAAACAGAATCTTTCCGAGCATGTGAGGTGAAAAATATTATTATATCTTGAGATTGATTTACTTAGCATAGATATTTTTCAATTATCAGATTATTTTATTAGAAGCAAAAATATGGCAGTTTGACAAATTTTCTTTGCAAAAGCCGTCAAATTATCATATTTTTTCTCCAAATACCTAATAGTTATCTTGACTTTAAAAAATTGGATTTTAAAGGAAAAAGAAAAAATAGAATGCTTTTGACGAAAGACTGACCGTATACTTAGCCTTGTTATAATTGGTAGACATTTTAGCCAGTAGTGAAGCACGAAATCACGAAACAATACACGTTCCAAAAACTGAAGTAGGTATTAGTTACAAATCGTAAAAAAATGCACGTGCTTTGTAGCTCCTAGTCAAAATTACACTGGTGAAAAATATTTTTTTTCCGAAACATTTTTAAAGCAAGTATAGTATTATGGTAATTTGCTATTTTATTTGTCAGAAATGCTTGATGATTTGTGAGAGTTATTTGTCTTAATGAAAACGAAATTGATAAGTACAGTCGGACACAACGAAGTAACTAGTATACTTTGCTTATTTTCACAGTATTATGTCTTATGGCGTTCTGCTGTGGGGATCGGCAGCGGACGTAGATTCAATTTTTATTTTACAAAAGAGGGCAATCCGCGCAATCTATAAAATGGGGCCTCGCGAGTCTCTTAGAAACAAATTCAACGAAATTGATATACTTACTCTGCCTTCTCTTTATATTCTAGAAAATATCTTGTATGTTCGTAAAAACTTAGGTCTTTTCAAAAAAAGATGCGATTTCCATAATCTAAATACACGTAGTAAAGATGAAATTGTGATTCCAAAATTTAGATTAACTAAAACTAGCAAGTCATTTCTAATAAACAGTATCCGCTTCTATAACAAGTTGCCAAAGTCGGTTACAGAACTTAGCGATGGAAAGTTTAAAACTCACATCAAACGTGTCCTTATCAAAAAAGCATATTATAAGATAAAAGACTACGTTGAAGACAGGGAAGTTTGGCATTAATTCCTTCTGCACATGTGGCTTCCCTGGTACCTCATTAACAGCAAAACCGTGTGAAAGTCTATTAACTGCTCCCAAATTGCAATGTTAATTTTAATTCTTTTTATTATTATTTTTTTTTTACAATGTCTGACATATTCTCGTCATTATTTGACATTATACATCAATTTTACTACCTACTATTTATTTTCAGTGATTGTCATCGAAATCATGTCACTTGGTTCAAATAGATTCATTTTTAACCGACTTCAAAAAGGAGGAGGTTATCAATTCGTCGGAACCTTTTTTTTTTTTTTTTTTTTTTTTTTTTTTTTTTTTTTTTTTTTTATGTATGTTCCCCGATTACTCGAAGATGGCTGGACCGATTTGGATTTTTTTTTTTGTTTGAAAGGGTATACTTCCCAGGTGGTCCCATGATCATCAAGTCAGGATCTGATGATGGGATCCTGGAGAAATAGAGAGAACTCTTCAAATTTTATAGGCACACGAAGCGATTTAGGTATTTTTTGGAAGAATACTTTCTCGTAGTGGTCTCATTTCAATTTGGTGAAGATCTGATGAAGAACTTTGGAGATAGGCAACGGAACTCCTCAATAAATGATAGCAAATGGACTGGGATTGCTGAAATCTCATGTCTGTTTATTGCTTACACCAGTTCATAACATAACATCACGCCGGTATGCTGTGAAGGGGTAAGCACATGTGAACCACTAAAAAGTGAAAAATAAAAACTTTTTCCAAAAAAAAAACAACCGACTTCCAAAAAACCACTACAAAGTGAAAAATAACTTTAATTTCGGAAGGCGGTGACAAAAAATTCAAATACAGCTCCAAAGACACCGACTTCCGAAATTAAAGTTATTTTTCACTTTGTAGTGGTTTTTTGGAAGTCGGTTGTTTTTTTTTTGGAAAAAGTTTTTATTTTTTATATAGGTAGATTCTTTTACATATTGTGAATGAGAGAACGTTGTAGGCCTTAGAGACTAGATTTGTAGACGTTTTTCTATTCTGTATTTTCATTCCTCTAAGTACCTGGTACTTATTGACTGGCCTGCACTGTCCTCCCATACCTACCTATTATCACTGTAATTTGAAAACATTGTAAAAGCCAATTATTTTTAAAAGAGTAACCGTGGAGTTTCTTGCCGGCTCTTCTCCATAGGAAACGACAAATTGGAACCGTGCACCTAGCTTCTGACGTTTCATAAGTGCCCATGCAGGCTTATGTGAAATAAAATATTTTGATTTTGATTTTAACAAAAAAATAGGAAATTCGTTTATAATCATTAGCGATGAATAAACAATAAAACATCCAGATATTTGTCAAACTAATAGAAGCAATGCTTATGCTTATGACCCCACGATATATGTGAATACTTACGACCATGACCGACTGGAGCCGAGTACCTATACGGGATTCAGCTCTCGGTATACGCGATTGAGCGCCCAGTATATGCGATTCAGCGCCCAGTAAACGCGATTCAGCGTCATTGACTGACTAGAGCCGATTATACCTGATTCTGCGTCACCGACCGACTGAAACCGAGTAAACCCGATTCAGAGTCACCGACCGACTGGAGCCGAGTATACGTGATTAAGAGTCACCGACCGACTGAAGCCGAGTAAATCCAATTCAGGGTCACAGACCAACTGGAGCCGAGTATACGTGATCAAGAGTCCCTGACCGACTGGAGCCGAGTACCTATGCCCAATACAGCGTCACCGACTCGAACGGTTCAGCTTGGCTATTCTGTAAAAATGTCACCGTGAAAGAAACGTGAAGTGAGGTTTAAAGTGAGCTGTCATTCCATATGATGTTAGACATTGACAATATTGACAGCTCACTTCAAGCTCACTTCTGAAATTTTTAAAGAATAGCACCACAGTTTCGTTCACTGTTCAGAAAATGCGCCAAAAGAAGTTGTCACTTATTTGGTTTATAAAAAAAACACGCTACATAATGCTTTTACGCATTTTACAAACAACCCTAGGTTACGTAGCTATAGCCTATAACACTAAATGGCGAATAATCACAGCGGATAATTGTATAAGGAACGAGGAAATTCACGTTACGCCGCGTTACCGGTTACTTGTTACGTTGCGTTACGTAACCGAGTGTTACTGTGCTCTGAATGCTCTGATTAATTTGACTGATATTTGTTACGAAGTGGGTTTAATTATGAGGTAGGAAGGATTAGTAAAATGCACGGTTTAATTAAGCTTTGAACTAGAACTTGAATGAAATGGCTCTGAGAATAACACACACACATATCCCCGCTAAGGTGTACAGACGCCAGCACATCAAGCTACCACAATCTGTCAAATTTCTTTGATAGACTTTCAACTTAATTACAATATGATAAGGTTCATGTTCAATTGGGAAAATTTGACAGTTTGGGGTAGGTTGACCTGCTGGCGTCTGTACAATTAGTACACTCATATTTTTTCAGTTATTTTTGAGTCCCGGGTGTGAGCCTAATGGCATCAACCGGCCACAAATCCAGTTTCCAGCCTGCTACTGAGACATTCTAAGTGGAAAAACTCAATAAATCTTTGCCTGACCGGGGAATCGAACCCAGGACCTCGCAGCAGTTGCAGCTCAGCAGTTGCACTTGCGATCAGTAGACCAATGAGGCAGTCTTTGACAATAATCTCCGACTTATTGCTTGCCTTTCAACAACCTCGCAGTGATCTATCCATTGTGAGTATTTGACAGTCTTAAATAGCCAATGCATTAAAAACTAACAACTGAGGAAACATTGGGACCCCAGATTACATCTTTGTTAGTGCGCAGTCCCTGGCACAGATGGTCGTCATAATTCTGCTCAGCATAAATGTGTGGCTACCTACTTATACAAACACATACATAACCTACGCCTTGTTCCTATGGGGATACGTAGAGACTACAGAATGTCATCTGCAGGCTTAGTATGACGTTTTCTATTTCTACGAAGAATAGACAGTGCTTTTTAAATCAAATCAAATCAAAAGTCATTTATTCAAACTAGGCTGAGAGTCAGCTCTTTTTGAACGTCAAAATAAAATTACATAAGACAGTCCCCTCAAAAACGCCCGCCCTTCACCACTTCCTAGGGCTTTAGCTGGGAAGAAGAAGTAGCGCAACAAACTCCCCAGCAGCACAGCTATCTGTTAAGTTAGAAGAAATTGATTCTATACAATATTTTTTTTTTAAATACAAAGCGACATTTCGTTTCTCTATTTTTGACATCGCATCGTAGGTATCCTTAAAAATTTAACATGGTATGGTTTTGGCTCATTATTAATATTGTTTGTACGGAAACAGAATACTGTACGGAAATAAAATAAAAAGCCATTAAAAAGTTAGGAGCCAATAAAAAAAAGGTTTTCTTGCTAATTTTACCTAACTTTGAGCGTGTTTAAGTAATAAAAGAAGTGTAAAATCTGCAAAACCAAGTCGCTACCGACAACGCTCAAAAATCGAAAAGTTCAGTAAACTTTATTGGTCATAGATTTATGCAGTGGTTTTTTCATAAAACCCGATCTTTCGAAGGACTTTTCTTAATTTTTTACGTCCCTGTTTTACTATAAATGATCCTGCATCTCACTCAATAACGTTGTGCGTGTAGACTAGTGTCTAACTGCTCATCACTGATACTGTCTCTGTCGGACAGGATGCCTTTTGAGACAGCGTGCTTTTCAGCTAGACCCACCAGTGAGTTCGAGCCCGCGACTGGATTCCCCTTAAATACCGTGCCTCGGAATGCACGTAAGGCCGTTGTTGGTCCCGGCTATCAATCGTGGATCTTTGACAGTCAGAAGCCCGAAAGTCTGACAGTCAGTCTGCCAACCTAGTAACTGGGTTGTGGAAGTAAAATACTGGTATTGAGCTGCATCTGGTTTGACTGGAAGCGACCCCAACATGGTCCTGCCAGGGGTGCGGGTTGTTCGAAATAGATACCGTGGTCCCTGGCACATGGCAACTGAGGGAACACGGATGGAGTTTAGTCAGTACAAGTCTGACACGCCCTACCGATTCACCGAGAGCGGGAGAAGTTATTTGATGATTTCCCACTCTTAAAAAAAAATACCAATATGGTTGGGTATTCCCCAGCAGGGCTAAGTAGATTGACTTACTTCGTGTCAAAATTCACAATTGACTAGTCTATTCTTCTGTAAACATCCAATTCCGCACAACTCGTAAAGTTTGATAGAATTTCAAATTCGTAAGCTGGCCTTGCCGAGCATAAGAATACATCATAATATTAAACGATCTATTATGTACTGGTGACTGCCTTTGTTTAGTAAGCGGTACTTCTGAGCATTTAGTCTTAGGTTTGATTCCCGGGTCGGGCAGTGTTTTATGGGTTTTTCCATCTTAAATTCCTCAGTGGCAGCTTGGACTCTGGATTTGTATCCGGTTGATGGCAATGGACGCGCCCTTATTACTAATTGAACATGAACCTTATTATTTTGCAATAAAGTTGAAACTCTATCAAAGAAATTTGACAGTTTGGGGTCTGTACATGGGACTTAAACATAACTGGCGAAATGTGGATGTACTATAAGTACACCTATTTAATCCCTACCGTCGCCCCTGGCACACAGGCAACTGAGGGAACACGGGTGGGTTTTAGTCAGTAAAAGTCTGACACGCCCTCCTGCTCCACCCAGAGCGGGAGAAGTTATTTGATGATTTCCATCCTCAAAAAAAAAAAAAACCTATTTAATCCCTAGATAATTTATTCCCTCGTAAGTTTTACTTTCGTAGTATTTACATTGGCTTAGTTGTAGGTATTATTCATGTTTAATTACCAATATGTTTTGTCTCATAGTTGTTAACAGATTATTTTTTATATCAACTTAATTTTAAATGTTAATGTCCTAATTTAATTGAAATGTTAAGTGATGGCCCGAACGAAAGACAGGTTTAAATAAACTTAGATCAGGCGGATAGCTACCTAAAATTCTAATTCCGAAACATTATCACTAGCACTTGTAATAAAAATATTTTAGAAATAGTTTATTTTTAGGCACTATAATTGTATGGGAAATTTATTGCTGTTGGCTAAATGGCTTTTTGTATACGTTTTTTTTTTTATAAATTAATTATATTATTTATTTATTACCTCTGCCTAACTGGTTCTAAGACATTTTTTTCTTCACGATGTTTGACGATGTTTTTCTGCTCTCAAAACGGTGAAGGAAAACATCGTGAGGAAACCGGCATGTCTTAGAACCAAAAATTCGAAGACCTGTGATATCCACCTACTCGCACCAGCCCCGCGTGGTGGATTACGGCCCACTCCCTCTCACCGCGAGGAGGCCTGTGTCCTAGCAGCTGATTATGTTGATGGTAATAGGCGCGCCACTATTATATGGGACTTAAACGAACTTAAACTTTAGGTGCACCTCTGCCTAACGCTAAGGTGGGGCCGCTCGTCAGGGCTTTTGTCTCCAAGCCGACGACGTAGCGGCCAAAAAGTAGGTTGCGGTGAGGTGCACCGCAACTGAGGCGGGCCGCGATGTCTTATGGGAGGCATCGCGGCTGAGAGTTACAGGTTGCGGTGGAGGAGGAGTGCCGGTACTTTTGAGTAGCGCTCTTCCCTTCCGTGGCCTGGACGGGGCCACCACCGTTTGATGGCGGACGCGGTGGGGCCGCAGGGGAAGAGGAGTGTCGGTATAGCGTTGGCCGCTCTCCCTATCCCCTGCGGCCGAAAAGTGGTAGGCGGCGGGGCCACTGCGCTGACCCGTCGCAAGGGGACCAGGGGTGCCGGACACGGGGTCGTCTGGGGCCCTTATGTTGCTTGCTTCCTGGGGTGGTCACGGCGTGCCATGTGTCCTGGTGCGTCGAACTGGTGGGGTCCGCAAGGGCCGATGCCTGCCAGGGGTGCGGGTTGTTCTAAAGAGATACCGTCGCCCCTGGCACACAGGCAACTGAGAGAACACGGGTGGGTTTTAGTCAGTAAAAGTCTGACACGCCCTCCTGCTACACCCAGAGCGGGAGAAGTTATTTCATGATTTTCCACCCTGAAAAAAAAAATTCGGGAAATATACATAGACGTGATGTTTTTGTGTTTTGTTTTGTTATTACCTATAAGCATAAATGTTGCGTGTGAAGTTCATAAGTCACCATCAATACATATAACCTCCCTTGCCAATGTAGGTACAGTCGTCAACGTCGCGTGTTGAATACTGCAAGAACGTTATTTTATTATTTGAATACATTAATTTAATGACTTACACGTGTCTGTGGGTCACTATAATATTATACATATGAATGATTTATTTATAAGATAATTTATGATGGCTTGTATTGTTATTTGGATAGGTATATATATATTATAGTAATGTGTTGAGCAATAGGCGATTATGGTGATGAGAATGGCCGAAAGCTCAATGAACGACTATAAGACTCTTTTTACACGCTTTATATTAGCTTCACTTGTATGTTTGTAACCGACTCCTTAGGGCGCGATTTTGACCCACTTTAAACGGTCAGATTTCATTTAAACTTTGTAAACTTATCGAGGACCGATGACAATTCAATACCTAATTTAAAAAAAAATAGAGAAAAAAAGGAAAAAAAAACTAACAAAATCACGCTTTTGTAGTTAGCAGAACTAAAAAATAGAAAATAAATAATAGTTTAAAAAACTAAAAAAACACGCTTTAATAACCAAACTAAAAAAGTAGAAAATAATTTAATTCAATTAAAAAGCGTGGGGTCCTTGACTTTAAATGATTATAAAAATACCTCAAAAAGCACCCCACGCTTTTTAATTGAATTAAATTATTTTCTACTTTTTTAGTTTGGTTTTTAAAGCGTGTTTTTTAGTTTTTTTTTATATTATTTGAACACATTAATTTAATGACTTACACGTGTCTGTGGGTCACTATAATATTATATGAATGATTTATTTATACGAGAATTTATGATAGCTTGCATTGTTATTTGGATAGGTAGATATATATTATAGTAATATGTTGAGCAATAGGCGATTATGGTGATGAGGATGGCCGAAAGCTCAATTAACGACTATAAGACTCTTTTTTTTTCTGTTACAACTTAACCTAACATCACGACTGTATTCCCTGAAAGGTTAAGCAGAGGTATATGCCTATACTACACCCACATGATAGCTCTATAGGTATTTTGATTACCAACTATTAATTGAAACCACTTTGTACTTTTAACAATATAATAACTTCGAACTTTATACAGATGACAAGGGAAATATTGAGCACATGAAACGACTGAAATGGGGGTATTTATTGATCACAAGTTCACAACGCAAAAACTAACGACTTCTGGCCGAATCCTATAAATTACGGACCGTTAATGGTTAAAATGAAGGCTTTCGCATCTTCACCAATAATGAAGCAAAGAACTTATAGCTTTGCATAGGTCCTATGGAATGGAAGTAGCTATCACAGGTAAAATTAGCTTATGAATTTATTTAAATGCCCAGTTTGGCAATAAAAAATAATAGTTTAAGAACTAAAAAACACGCTTTAAAAACCAAACTAAAAAAGGAGAAAATAATTTAATTCAATTAAAAAGCGTGGGGTGCTTTTTGAGGTATTTTTATAATCAATTAATGTCAAGCACCCCACGCTTTTTAATTGAATTAAATTATTTTCTCCTTTTTTAGTTTGGTTTTTAAAGCGTGCTTTTTAGTTTTTTAAACTATTATTTATTTTCAATTTTTTAGTTCTGCTAACTACAAAACGTGTTTTTTTCCCATTTTTTTTTTTAAATTAGTAAATTGTCATCGGTCCTCGACAAGTTTACAAAGTTTCAATGAAATCTGACTGTTTAAAGTGGGTCAAAATCGCGCTCAAAAATTCCGTTACATACATACATACAACCCGAGCTAATATAAAGCGTGTAAATTATTTATTAGTGAGAATAAAATAATTATTTATAAATATTATATGGGGAATCAGAGTTCGATTTCGAGAGGGAGCCTGAGAAACGGCTACCAGAACCAAGGAAGGCCGCAGGCGCGCAAATTACCCACGGAGAGTTACATACTGACATACAAGTGAAGCTAATATAAAGCGTGTAAAAATGCTACCATTTATAAGAAAAACGACTCGTATTTGTTTTTAGGATCCGAGCATTAGTATGCTTGGATTGAATGACCGAAACACAGAGTAGGTACAATATTACCGAAATAACAATGCCAATCAAATCACTTGACGTGACAGTTGCCAAGGTGATTAGTATTACATGACGTACTGAAAAACATAAGTGGTCTAGCCAATCCTAAAGGGGCACTGTATCCATATTTGTTTATGGCCCCTCTTTATCCGACTGCTGATGAAGCTCCAAAAAGATGGCTTACAAAAAATACAAAATGGCATACAGACTTAGAAGGTTAATAAGCTCACTTAGCTCAGGTCACTGTAATCTCAGAATGTAATTCGAGCGAATCGAGCTAGAATTACGGAGCATCCTGACTCGGATCCGGTTTCATTAAAGAGCGAGGCAAGCGACCTCGAAAATGGGAGCGTTCTTGACCGAAATAGATTTTACTAAGCGAATGCAAGAGCGAACGAAACAAGCTAAGCTGTCATTGCGAAAGCAGAAAAATGTATGAGCGAGCGGAGCGAGCTCGATAATTGGAGCACCCTGACTTGGATAGGTTAGATGTTCTGTGTGATTTTACCAAATGAATGTAAGATCTTGAAAATTGCACTTCGTTTGGAGGCCCCTGCACCTTGTAGCTACGCCCCTGTAAAAACATAATAATTATGACAAGTTCTAGATAGACAACTGCTGGAAATGAAACATAACCCTTTAAATATTACTTACAAGTAGCTAATAAGTAATACACTCGTGGAAGCCTAGTGTATTTTTAAACAGACTCAATACATTGTAGGTAATGGGGCCGCCTACCGCCTACGTTTAATGACTGTATTGTTCATATCGACGTATGATCGACTTTTAATTGACGAACTATTCGTACAAATGGTTCACAACGCTCACAATATTTTAAACTAATGTCTTTTAAAGATAATTTATTGCTATTTTTAGTATAATTCGTTGTTAGACCGTCGGGAATTGTAATGGAATTCTGGCATATTTTAGGAAACGGTTTTCGTCGAAGCTTTGAATATGTCTGTGTTGTGTGTTGTGTTGTTGCTTTTTAAATATTTTAGTTCTGTGATACTCAAAAGAATCTTTAAGTCTAGTAGGAACCTATCAATATTTTTCAGAATAATATGATAATAGTAAATAGTTGTTCAGGCCAAATTGCCATGACAGGCAATCCATTACGGGTTAAAATCTGTTGTAATAAATTCGAATAATAAATGAGCAAGCATTGTCATAAAAATGCAAATAAAATCGTATAAAATTAGATAATATCTATTTAATAATAAATAATCCATTACTGAATGCAGTTAGGCATTTGGAATTTTATGGTATATTTTTAATTATAATTATAATTGTTATTGAAGGGATACACTGGTTTAAAAAAAAATTAAGAGGCAGCGTTGATGACTTTTTTGATGCATTAAAGTATGTTTAATTTTGTTTTGAGTTCCATCACTCTGTGCAAAAAAGACTTGAAAATACCATATATTTTTTTGGTTTCAAAATTATTTACGGATAAAGAGATATACTGGTTTAGAAAACCACCTTTTTGAGCGTTTTCAAGAAATCACCGCCTTAACGTGTTTTACGAGGCACGGTGGTATTACACCGCCAACTTCTAAACTCTTCTAACACTTTTCCCGACTGGGACTCGAACCCCAACGCTCACATACCATGTTACTGCCCCGACAAAACCAACGGGGCAGTAACATGATATGTTGATACTTCCATACCAGTGGCGAAGCTACAATTTTTATTAGAGGGAAGCCGAAGAAAAAATTGTTCCATTCTCATAAACTCTAGATAACATCAAAGTTCAGTAACTCCTTTACTTTTTCTAAATTTAAAGGGTGCGATGGTAGGAATTCTTTGTTCAATCCCTTCATCAATCAGAAAAGACCTGATAATCTTCAAACGGCTGAACCGATTTTGATGAAACATGTCTAAGTACCACCGCTAGAAAACCTACTTTTAAATATAAAAAAAAACCGCACCCAAATCGGTTCGCCCGTTAGCCACAGACAGACACACACACATAGCGGTCAAACTTATAACACCCCTCTTTTTGCGTCGGGGGTTAAAAATAGGCAGATAGGCGCTATTGGCACGACAAAACTTGGGTAATTAGCTTAGTTACGTATCAACTTGTCTCTTTTTCGCTCCCGGTAATTACGACATGCCGTTCTACTTCCACATGTCATCTAATTGTATGACATTGTGTCGTTTTTGAAGATCGAATGTTGGCTAGGTAATCTATTTTACCTAAAATATAATTGAAAATGACTTTTCAAAGCATAATGTTTTCTTGTTTCATTAACCATAATAACCTGAACTTGAAAAGTAAAGCCATTTATAAAAGTTTCATGTAACTCTTACAAAAACGCGAAGCAAGCATTAAATCTGGTTACTCACACAGGCATTAGCCACAGAGTACATTTTTATATAAGGGCATTAGCATACCAATTATACCTACAACGTGTAACGGAAAGGGTATATACATACCAAGGGCACGGCTTCTTTGGATGATATCAAACGATATTGGAAGGGTTTTTTAATCCTATCTCTACATGTTCGGAAGTTATGAGAATTTTTAATACATTGATACCAGAACAAACTGAAACAAAAACATCACTCGGAAGAGATTTATCGTGATATTGGTAAGTAACGTGGAAAGTTATTGACCTACGTAGTGCGGTGACATGTTTGTTATGATTTGAATTTAAGAAACATATGAAACCGAAATTTGGTATCAATTCTTAGAGTATTTTATTTAGAGCTAAAACTATGTTAGTGATTCCTTACCAGCTGTTATCTTTAATGCTTAAGGATAGCAATAGGGTTTTTGTTACACCCATTATTACTTTTAGGTACCCATAATCTCCCTTATTCATAAACGATGATTAAAGTTAAATAATGATTAGCGTCTGTTTAACCATACATTTTTGACGTTTAAACATCATTTAACTTTAATCACAGTGTATGAATATGGGGGAATGTGTTTAGGGTCGTCAGAAGCCCGAAAGTCTGACAGCCAGTCTTACCAAGGGGTATTGTATTACCAGTAACTGGGTTGTGGAGGCAGTCGCTCCATGTAGATTACTGGTATTCAGCTGCATCCGGTTAATCTGCAAACTGACCCAAAACATAGTTGTAAATAGGCAGATGTTGACAATCAGAATCTAAATAATTTTGCTAATCAATTGCTTTAGGTTCGAAAAAATTGTCTGCTTAACAACGTAATTATACATTATACGCAATGAATGTTGTTGAACTGTCAAAAAAAAAACAACCGACTTCCGGAAAAACAGTACAAAGTGAAAAATAACTTTAATTTCGGAAGTCGATGACTTTGGATAACTATGTATTTTAATTTTTTGTCACCACCTTCCGAAATTAAAGTTATTTTTCACTTTGTAGTGGTTTTCCTCCGGAAGTCGGTTTTTTTTTTTGGAAAATTATTTTTCACTTTTTATTATCTCTATACCTACCCCACACCAATTCGAAATTTCATCATCCTTGGGGTCATATCAATGCATATTTATGCGATAGCAGCAATCGCGGTTGATTTGCTGTAATTTTTTGAAGAGTGAAAGAAAACATCGTGAGGAAACCGGCATGTCCTAGAACCAAAAAATCGAAGACATGTCATGTGACATCTACCAACCCGCACTGAGCCCGCGTGCTGGATTACGGCCCACTCTCACCGAGAGGAGGCCTGTATTGAGAACATTATAGGCTGGTTATGTTGTACGGTTAATGTTCTGGAGTGGCGACCGCGTACCGGAAGACGTAGAGTGGGAAGGCCTCCCACAAGGTGGACCGATGACCTTGTGAAGGCCGCGGGAATCCGCTGGGTGTGGGTAGCTCGAGACCGGTCGAAGTGGAGGAGCCTGGGGGAGGCCTATGTCCAGCAGTGGACGTCTTTCGGCTGAAATGATGATGATGCTGCACTTGCTGCGTTGAATTATTACACTTAAATTTATTTACTTAATTGGCAAAAGCCTACCACAATTGTAGATTTGTACGCCAAATGGCAAAACACAGAGAAACTGTAATTGACAATTGTACCATCGTGCACATTGTTGTAACCATGTTTACAAATAAAGACTATTGATTGATTGATTTGATTTCGTACATGGATGTCATAAAAGTCATTGCACTCGGATCCATTGTTTCATTGCTGCATATCTGATGATAGCGATAAGGCAGCAGCGAGAACAAAAGAGATTTATTAATAGAAGATGAGACATGAAATGCCAGTGGCCTCAATTTACAATGTGCAAATAATAAAAATGAAACACAAACCATGTATTTCTATTAAATATTTATTGAATATTTTGTATTGTTTTCTCATGCCTAAACAATAATAGCCGCCCGGGTCGATCGCAGGTTAAGCTACGCTTGCTGCGATCACTTCATGGATAGGTGGAAATACATTACTTATCGAGACCCCACCGTGCCTCCCTCTTTGAGGAGTGGCTAGAGAAGCGGCACGGCGGCCTCACCTTCCGCCTGACGCAGGTCCTCACCGGACATGGTTGTTTCGGGAGGTTCCGGTTTTGGATAGGGCTGGAGGAAACGCCCGAGTTTTTCCACTAAGAAGATCGCCCTGAGGACACGGTGGAGCACACGGCGGAGGTCTGCCCGGCTTGGGCGAAGCACCGCCGTGTCCTCGTGGAGGCGATCAGCGGCGGCGATCTCTCGTGTCCCGCCCTGATTCAGGCCATGGTACGGAGCGAGAGTGCATGGGTAGCCGTCACCTTCTTCTGCGAAGCAGTAATAAAATAAATAAATCATTTAATTCAGGTAAAAAAGACCCATAACATAAATACCTTATAGACTAACATACATAATTATGAAAATCCACACAATAGTAGCACTTCACTTTGCACTAGCTTTCCTTTGTGCTCTCCTGTGGAACTTGTCCGCGGAAGCGACGGAATGCTCGCGAAGAGGGAGGCGCCGCATGTGAGGAAGAGGCAGTATTTACGCCCTCACGGCCTTAGCCTCTGCAGGAGACGCCCTGGGCGTCGGGAATCCCAGGCTGATTCCGGACCGCTGTAGGCGCGGGCTTGCGGACGGCGAGTAATGGGTAGCTCGCTGTCCGGTAAGGAGCAAGCCCGGTTCGACGGCGCGTTGTGTTCCACGCGCTCCTCAAAGAGATGTCAGCACCAACTGGTGGGGTCCGCAAGGGCCGATGCCTGCCAGGGGTGCGGGTTGTTCGAAAAAGATACCGCAGCCCCTGGCACACAGGCAACTGTTTTAGTCAATAAAAGTCTCCCAGAGCGGGAGAAGTTATTTGACGATTTCCCAACCAAAAAAAAACCCCACCGTGCCTCTGCTAGCGCGTTAAGCTATTGGCCCCGACTGTCATTCGTAGATATTTGACAGTCATTATGGTTAGTCAGAATTCCAAAAGTCCCATAACAAATCTTATCAAGGGGTAACGTATCGTGCTACTCAGTATACCTAACTGGGTTGTGGAGGTCAGATAGGTTCAAAGGTCGGATGCCAGTCTAACCGCATCCGGTTAGACTGACAGGCGACCTCTGAAAAGTTTGGGAAAAGTTAGGGAGATTGATTGTTTTGAATTTTGTTTTGTATTGTTTGTGGGGTCATGGGGTGAAACGCAAGAAAGGTGTTTTTTTTCATGGATCTCTAATTCGGATTTTGAAATTCAAAAAGAATGAGTCACAGATTTTTTTTTTAAATAAACAAATAAATTAAACATGTATGACAGGGACAGACATCCTGTATGACAGGGGGCTCTTGGTTTCTCCAGTTACCAAGGATCAACATGAGAAGGTTTAGACTATATACAATGCACCATAGTATAAACAATAATTGAAAGATAAATAAAATTGGAATAAAATAAAAATTACAAACATGCCAACATTTTGATAATGAACAGGAAAGTAAAAATAAAAATAAATTCAATTGTTAATAATTCTACAATACATTTATTTTTCGATAAGAATAAGAATGGGGGTAGCATGTGTGTGGTGAGATGTATGATGGGTGTGTGGATATTGGTAGAGATCATCCAATTTAAAATTGCAGGCCCTTCCATTAAAATGTCTATACAAGCATTTGAAATGTGTATGCAACAAGCAGTGTGCAAGCAGCTTGCAGTTTTAATTTACACGATCTCTATGGTTACATTATATCCTAACCTACTGTAGTTTTCCATATCTGTCCCAACCGAGACCGCTTTTGGGTCAATTACATTGATTTAATAATCACTAGGACTGGGGAGGTCCTTCGCGTGATGGTTCAGACGTCATTTTTCTTTCGTGCTTCAAACATTATAACATTCAACAAGGTCGTTTAAGGTCACGGTCAAGGCAAAGGTAAGTTAATTTTTCTTTATTTAGGCTCGCGTTTAGCCAATATTAGACCTTATTTTAAGCGATTATGTGGTCGACAATGGTATACTTTGGCCATGAAATACCCAATAAAACCATGATATCAAAATAAAATTGGGTATTTATCTATGGTATTGTTCGTTGTTCAAACTCGATTTCCTGTTTTACTTTAACAAAACGTTTACACAAGAAACTGAATCTTCCAGTTCCAGATGCAGAAAAGACGAGCCAAACGATAAAAGCGGAGAAACTTTGCGCGGAAAAATAAGCAACAAGATACCTATCCCTTTGTTTTTCACTGTATTGTGGAAATTGCAAGGAATGTTTTGTGGAAATTGTATGGAACTCGGAACTACTAGCTTCTGATCCTGTTACTGTGTTCCTTATTGTTAGTGTAAGTAGGGTTGCTCGTTAGAAATTAAACGGTTTTCGTTTTTTTTTGAAGCACCGCTGCACCGGGTTGAATTCGAATGTTCCCTGTTTTGACTAAATACCATATTGGAAAAGAGTTATGAAATTGTTATAACAATATTAATTCAATTCTATATTTATTTTAAATCGATTTTTTTAAATGCATACCGTAAGATAAAATGTATCGCGACTATTTATAAAAATAACATCTTGCCTGTTCACATAATAATTTATAAGCAAAAAAATATGACATGATGGCGCAACAGATTCTAATTTCAAACGGTGCGAATTTTGTATTCAAATCACAACATTTTATTATGGTGAATAATTCAATGATTCTGTGAGAATGTCACTTCCTCACGAAGCCAAAACCAGCTCTAAGAATAGTTCAATTGTAATTATAAGTTAAACAATATCTAATAATAAGCTTCTTTTCAGTCGGATTTAGGATTTTGTAAAGAATTACCGGACCAAGACAACATCCTTTTTTTGGCATCAGGAAGGTTACATAAACTATTGTTATGAATTTTCACATACTAATTAGGTACAAATTACATTTGAGTGAGACAGAGTAGTAGGTAAGTCTATAATTTAGGGGAAAAATAATTTATGTGTTGATATTGAAAAACAAAAACACGTTTACTAGCAAATACGTACAAAAATCACAACCAAATCGGGTCATCTGTTGGGGTTTTTTTAACCGATTTCAAAAAGGAGGTTATCAATTCAACATGTTTTTTTTAATGTATGTTCGGGCATAACTTCGTCATTTAAAGACGGAATGGCAAAATTCTTATTTTTTTGTTCGGGATGGGTTTATTCCGAAATAAATAAATAAATAAAATAAAATCCATTTATTTCAGGTAGGTACTCCCATATTCTCACAATCACAAGTTACAAATACGAAATAAATACAAATCACAATATAAAAATAAATACAATATCATCAAAATACAAATGGAAAATGGTCCCGTTTAAATTTCATATAGATCTGATGATGAGTTTTGGAGACAGACAACGGAACTCTTAGAAAAATGACAGCAAATCAACCGCGATTGCTGCTTTCGTATAAATATGCACTGTTTTGACCCCAAGGATGATGAAATTTCGAATTGGTGTGGGGTAGGTACTATAACTAAAAAGTGAAAAATAAAAACTATTATTTATCACTTTTTAGTTTGTATTTGTTGTTTGTTGTTTTTTGGAAAAAGTTTTTATTTATAATTTTTAGTCTATGTAAGTAGTATGCAGGGCAAAGGGCTCTTTCTCCTTTCCACTGATCCATCTTGAGTTAGTGTAGACAAAACCTGTCTGTAGGCGTTAAGGGGAACCTAGTCGCACGCTGGAACTCAATGGTGGGCCTGACTAAAAATCATGATGTCTCACCAGGCTTCGTGTCCGACAGAGATAGTATCATCAGTGATGAGCAGTTAGACGCGAATCTACAAGCACAACGTTATTGAGTGAGATGCAGGATCATTTAAAGTAAAAATTCGCGAAATAATTAAGAAAAGACCTTTGGAAAATCGGGTTTTATGAAAAAGCCAATGCATAAATCAATGACCAATAAAGTTTATTGAACTTGTAGCGACACTACAGAAAAACACTTCGCAACAATAAGTAGAAATACAAAAAGAGAAGTGGCGCCATCTACAACGCCACAGGCGAACTACGCAAAGACGCACGTCATAGAAAGCCTAGATCGCGCAGTTAAAGTTTACCGCGCGATTTGGATAGGTACAACATCGCGACATCAACCGTTGGGCAGTTGCCCACCAGACACAACACCCGTCTGGTAGGAGGATCCTCCCTTTTCCATAGAGTATGAGTGAACTTTACACCCTGTTCCTCATACCTCTATAAACTTTTCGATCATTGAACTTTGTCGGTACTGACTTGGTTTTGGAGATTTTACACTTATTTTATTACTTAAACACGCCCAAAGTAAAGTAAAATTAGCAAGAAAAACGAATCTTTGTTGGCTCGGACTAACTTAATGGGTTTTTATTTTAGTATTCTGTTTCCGTACAGACAATATTAATAATGAGACAAAACGATATCATATTTTACTTTGGATGTGCCATGTAAGACAGTGGAGTAAAACACTCCCGAATTTTGTATGCAAAAAATGTGGACTAGGTTCACCTTAAATTATAACAGTTATGCGTTCTCAACGAATCACGATTTTGTAGATAATCGTATATACTTTGTGGCCGTCGAGTAGAAAGTTTGTTGTCAGTGTGATTTTGACAGTTTGGGAAGAAATATTTTTCTGAAATAGTCTACATTTTTATGGAGCTAGACAAAGCTCGTTAGAAGCGAAATACGAAATGATAGATTGTAGAAGGATATCTACAGTGCGATGTCAAAAATGGAGAAACGAAATGTCACTTTGTATTGAAAAAGCACTGTCTATTCTTCGTAGAAATAGAAACTATAGAAAGCTTCATGCTAAGCCTGCTGGAGGTCAGATAGACAGTAGGTCCATATAAAATACTGCTTTTCAACTGCATCCGGCTTCAAACTGGAAGCCGACACAAACATAGGATTAGGCTAGGCAGATGATAAGATGATGAATCACTCCTCTATTAGTCGTAATCTCGGTAGTCACAACAGACCCACAGATATAATCTTTCACACAGTCCATTCATCGTTTCTTGAATGAGAGAGTATGTCGAGATTTTTTCTGTAGCATACATTTTACTTATCAAATTTGACAATATAACTTGATTTTTTTTCGACTTTACCACTTGTCATCGTTGTCATTAGTTAATCTATTGTTTATTGCTTCAATTAAAAAAGAGTTGTCCTAGTGTTCCTAATCGATGTCTTATTCTAACTCGTACCCAATGCACTTGGACCTGTGCCCTAAATGCGTGTCACACTATCAATCAGAATCTGATTAATTTTGAAGTAAATTGCTAATCCATTGCTTCAGATGTTCGAAAAATGTGTATGCTCAACAACTTAAATAACATGTTGAACTGTTAAAATTAACTCCATTCCTACTGTCTGATTCTATGGCAACAACTGATAACAACAACAACACAAGTGACACACAGGTGATATTGTTATTTGCGGAACTTTGTTTATGAATACCTACAGTTTTATCAGCACTTGTAGAACAAGTTCCATGAAGTTTTCACAAAAAAATATTCTACGTGAGTCGCGTCGCTCTGACGCATCGTGCCTGTTTGCAGGACCCTTTATGGGGTTATGGAGCACTTTAATCATTAATGATGAATGTCTTCAACGTTCCGTAAGTTTTTTTTATGAATAAGGCCGCACGTAACTATTCACCCGTGAATAAAATCAAATGGAAGTTTGACTTATTAGATGTTGCTATGGCAAATTACGGAGTACCTAAAGTCGTGTACATTGGCAAACCTGGATTACCTTTAAGATTCTAGATTGACATGAGCAATTTATTATGCACTCGCTGTGTGTATGGATATTTATCAATTTATCGAGATGAATCTTGCTGTCAGTTGTTATGTAATAGATACTTATATGAATTCGATTTAAATAAATGACTGAAACGATAATACATGCGTTTTGGAATAAATAACTTAATTTTAAATTGCAATCTTTGAGTAATTAATCGCCTCGATTAGAAGCGAATCGAGTTCTTGAAATTGAGTGTAAGTATAGTTTGTTCCAAAGGAGTGACACAAGTGTAATTTTTTTTTAAACTTTTTATATTATTTTAAATTTTAATTTTTTGTTAAGCATAGATATTGCGTAGTTAAGTTTGTGATATTCCTGTGCGAGTCTAATAAATACTTTTTCTTTCTTTCTTAAATAAACCATGTTTTTTTTGACGATTTAGACAGAAAGCCAAAGGGCTTTTTTTAAGGGTGGGAAATCATCAAATAACTCTTCCCGCTCTGGGTGGAGGCATGTCAGACTTTTACTGACTAAAACCCACCCGTGTTCCTTCAATTGCCTGTGTGTCAGGGACCACGGTATCTCTTTCGAACCACCCTCATCCCTGGCAGGCATCGGCCCTTGCGGACCCCACCAGTTGGTGCTGACATCTCTTTGAGGCGCGCGTGCAACACAACGCGCCATCGACCCGGGCTTGGTCCTTACCGGATAGCGAGCTACCCATTACTCGTCATCCGCAAACCCGCGCCCACGATGGCCGGGAATCAGCCTGGGATTCCCGACGCCCAGGGGGTCTCCTGCGGCGACTAGGGCCGTGAGGGCGCATACCTATACTGCTTCTCCCTCTTCGTGAAAACATTGATCTTCATTTTCACACGAGCCTAGTTCGTTGGTTTTCAGTCACGAGTCACGAAGCCTATACGGCTGGACGGCGCGTTTCTTTGTGCTTTGTTATATGGGAATGCTCGTCACGGGCCGCCACAGTCCCCGACAGGCGTACCAAACGCCTCGCGAAGCACGTCAGTTAACGGGCCATCGGATCGCGGCATTACGTTTACGGCCATATTAGGAAACTACATAGGTAGCTTATTTACGAGTTAAACGATGCATTGTGTAGTAGTAATAACCAGTTGTTATTCATGAGGAAAATCGTTACATAAACTACGTTTTTCTTTAATAGTTCTCAGTCAGGTCATTCATTTAAGCGTTTATTATGAAGTAGGGAGCAAACAAGTTTACGTAAATGTACGTAGGTTTGCCTTGATCTCAAATAGTAGGTAGTTAAGTAGAAGTAAGTATTTAGCTAGATATCAGGTCAGTGAAGGGCAAGAACATCGCCGAGGCTAGCTTTGTGATTTCTAAGCTAGTTGCTAACAGTGTTGGCAAATGTTTGATTGACGATTGAAAACTAAAACCAACGTAATTAGTTTCAACTAGCGCGGGCTTGCGACGGCGAGTAATGGGTAGCTCGCTGTCCGGTAAGGACCATACCCGGGTCGACGGCGCGTTGTGTTCAGCGCGCCTCAATGAGATGCCGCAAGGGCCGATGCCTGCCAGGGGTGCGCGTTGTTCGAAAGAGATACCGCGGCCCCTGTCACACAGGCAACTGAGGGAACACGGGTGGGTTTTAGTCTGTAAAAGTCTGACACGCCCTCCTGGTCCACCCAGAGCGGGAAAAGTTATTTGATGATGTCCCAAAAAAAAAAAATTGTTTCAACTAACGATTGACGATTAAATTAGTTTTAAGTAGTTTAAACGAAAACTACATTTTCAATCGTGGTTGATTTATCCTACTAATTTTATAAATGTGCAAGTTTGTATGTTTGTTACTCAATCACGCAAAAACGACTAGATCGGATTTGGATGACATTTCCTAGCTTGTATTAACACTTAGGATACTTTTTGTTCCGTTAGTAGGTACGTTCCCGCGGGATAATTTCCAACCTCCGCGCGGGCAAAACCGCTGGCAAAAGCAAGTTTATAATATAAGTAGAATTAATAGGATAACAGCTTACGAGTAGTAATAAAAAATATACAATATTTTCGATGTCTTTTCTATACGTCTTATTGATTGGCCCGTATAATTTGAAAGTGCATAGATCTCCTGAATGACATAAATATCACAGCCAGTCCATCTGGCTATTTGTGTGTTTGAAGTAAATATTATAGGTGGATGAGTAGCTCTAATTTTTACTGTAAATACTTGCCAATAGTGGTCCTTGTAATATTTATGACAAATATGTCATAAACACTTGTGCTAAACGCATTTTATTTTAGTTTTTATCGATGTAGGAAGTAAAAAGTTATGTCCAAGTGAGCTTTTTGTCGATTTATTTTGTATGTATTTTGAATCATGATCTTGTATTGAATTTAACTATCCAGTAGCTAGCTACTCTGTTCACGCAATATTTGACAAGAAGCTGCAATACTGCACTTGCGTAAGTACCAATTTGCTTCGAAGCTAATTATAATAATGTACTCCAGACCGATTTTCTTCACAGCAAAGACTAGCCATTGACCGACGACGCGGGAAATATTATAGTGCACAAGTGTAGGTATGCGCCGACGCAGGTGCACTCTCTAAGTAGTTATTTATGCCTTTATATGTCCAAATGTACCTACTAACAAATTCCTTTTATGATTTGATACATAAATGATTTGATTGATTGTTATCGTACGCAAATTGGCGGACATTATAATGACACTGTTCGGGTTAACTGATCCTTTTTACAAACTTATTGACCTTCTAATTACGTAGACGATTTTTAAAATTATGGAATTCTAAAAACGTTTGGACTTTTTTTGTTGATAAATGAGCCTCTTTTTGACTTTTGGCGTCTCAGTTGGTCGCAGTAGGTAACTAAACTAGGGTCACTCAAAAAAAAAGGGTTAGAAGCCGAATCGGTCACAGTAACTAAGCCTGGGCACATATATTTAATTAGAAAGCAATATCTAATTGTCATATTCGTAACTTAAATTGGCATATTTGAAACTCAAATTGGCATAAGTATTCGAAACTCAAATTGGCATATTCGAAAATCAAATAGTGTCCTATTTGAGTTTCGAATATGCCAATTTGAGGCCACAGGCTCAATTAATACAGCCAAGATCGAGACTGCTTATATGGACATCTAGGTATTGGTGTTATTATTGCGATACTATTGTCAGTTTGCAGAACAGAACCTAGTATTTAAATCGACCTTCACATTGCGAATTCGATTTATTCATTTCCAAAATGATCGTTGTCGAAAGAAATAATTTTATCGAAAGTGCGTTGGACACGCCTTTATAAGATTTTATAGGATCAATGTGGAGATGTACCTAGGTAATTAAGATGTCGTAGAATTGTCCAATCAAAAAAAACAAAATTCATTCTGCAAATTAGTCTGAGAATCAGTACTTTTCGAACGTAAAAATTACATAAAACAGTCCTCCAAAACGCCCACCCTTCACCACTTCCTAGTGTTTTAGCTGAGAAAAAGAAGTACCTAATAGGTATTTAGCAGATAATAACCTGTCATAGTCTTCTGCTAGACACGCGCATCCGAATGGTACCTATTGCCGCTCTTACAACGCTCACTTTGGTTAGGCTAGCAGGAATCCGGCGCTGGATGCGAGAACCACAGAACCGGTCGAAGTGGCGATGATTGGAGGAGGCCTATGTCCAGCAATAGACAGTGGACATCTTTCGGTAGAGATGATGATGATGGCTTAGGCAGTTTTTTTAAAGATATCCCACATTAAGGTGAACCTAGTCCACATTTTTGGCATACAAACTTCGGGAGGGTTTTACTCTACTGTCTGACATGGCAAATCCAAAGTAAAATATGATATCGTTTTGTCTCATTATTAATATTGTCTGTATGGAAACAGAATACTAAAATAAAAACCCATTAAAAAGTTAGGAGCCAACAAAGATTCGTTTTTCTTGCTAATTTTACTTAACTTTGGGCGTGTTTAAGTACCTAATAAAAGAAGTGTAAAATCTCCAAAACCAAGTCGGTACCGACAAAGTTCAACTATCAAATAGTCCAATAAACTATATTGGTAATTGATTTATGCATTGGCTTTTTCATAAAACCCGATCTTCCGAAGGACTTTTCTTAATTTTTTCGCGATTTTTTTACTATAATTGATCCTGCATCTCACTCAATAACGTTGTGCGTGTAGACTAGCGTACTAACTGCTCATCACTGATACTATCTCTGTCGGACACGAAGCCAGGTGAGACAGCATGATTTTAGCCAGACCCACCAGTGAGTTCGAGCCCGCGACTAGGTTTCCCTTAAATCCTTTTCATATTTTTACCGGAAACCATATTGAGCAAAGCTCATTTCCAAAAAGTTAACGATTTTTTTTTCATAGAGGAAAGCTACCAAACGAGGTTCGTCGAATCGTCGGATATACGAGTAGTGGCAGTTTAGTAAGAAACCGAACGATATTTTCGAATAAAATAAAATAAAATTAATAGAAAACATACAGTTAATTTATCAAATTATATTTTATTCGAAAACATCCATCGGTTTTTTATAAGCTTGAACTATATCCGACGACCCTGTTTACTAATCTCTTTTTGTGACTGTACCTACGTTAAAATATTTAACGGTTTTTGGGCTCAAAGACATCTTCAATGCCACGGATATCGATGTTCAATGCCGTTACCGATTTTAGCCATAACAACAAATACTCACTGGTGGTATGTATAATATCAAGGCTGCTGCGAGTCTATTTATATACATATTCGTGCAGTTTGAGCCATCTTGTATACCTATACAATATACATAATATAAACTAAAGTCGATTTTCGTGTCTGTCTGTGTCATCGCGTTGTTCTTCTTAATTCGATGGATTTTGATGCGGTATTCACCATCATTTAGGTCATTTAATTTAAGAAGGTTTATTTGTCATTATCATCTGCTTTTCCCCCAACTGTGTTGGGGTCAGCTTCCGGAGCTTAATACTAGTATTTTATATGTAGCGACTGCCAATCTGACTTCCAGAACTCAGTTATTGGGTAATACGATACCCCTTGGTAAGACTGGTAGTCAGACTGACGAAAGGTTCACGAATGCAGCATGGGTCTCAGTATGTAAAGATGGTCACCCATCAAAGCACTAACCGCGGCCATCGTAGCATTATCTAATCAATAGACCCGTGCGGCAGTTATTATTTAGCCACAAGCCCCGAAGGTGTATTAACCAATAAAATTAAACTAAGAAATACTAAATAGGTACAGAAATCTCGATGTTTTGTCAAGTTATAAAACCCGTAGGTACGAAGCAGGGGCGGGTAGTTAGTATTAGACAATAGGTGATTGGATCATTGGCATTTGCAGAACCTTGTACAATTTTGCATGGAATTGCTTTATAAGTATCAATTGCATCACAGTACGATAAAATCTGTGTGTTCCGCGTGGTGCCGGACGTAAAGAATAGCAGCATCCCTTTTCTTCCCATGGGTGTTGTAAGAGGCGACTAAGGGACTTACCATTAGAGAATGGGCAGCAGCGTTCTCTATGCATTTTACCACCATACTGCGATCGCCAACCCGCCTGCCAAGCGTGGCGATTATGGCAAACCTCCCAAAATGGGGGCACTATATCCAGCAGTGGACGTTTTTCGGTTGACATGACAAGACGATAAAAATATTCCAAGAACCAAATTAATTAAATATTAAAACAACAATGCTAACCACAATAATTTTCTTAAGTATCATTACTTTAGTGTAGATAGTCCTCAATTCGTCATAATTTACTTTGAAGATTCGTTTACTAAAGAAGTAACGAGTAACCGCTGGTAACATGTTAACAACTGGTCTAACCGGTTGGTATGCTGTGTAACCTACAAGATTATATAACAGATTACATTAACGACCCGTGTTAAGGTCGCACACAGTTAATGATACGCTAATGCTACTTTAAGTCCACGTTCACTGACGTCAAAATATCGCGGTCGGATTTTTTCGCGTACTTGATCTTCAACGCACTGCTCAGCGCAGAGAGTTCAAAATCAAACAGTGTTTTTTCGACACGGTTTTGGGATGCATTTTGTTGGATTCTCAACACTTGGTTCATGATTCTGTATACTAGGGAGGCACGATTGCCACTCTTGTTAAATGAGTGTGTAGGTACCTGTTCCACCTCTGGCGTCCAACGAAATGTAAGCAGAGCTAGCAAGTGAAGATGAGTTGGTGAGCAACGAGCAGCGAGTGCGTGACGGCGATGAGCTATTACTCGCTGGTATGCGTATGCACATGGTATGCATCAAGTTGAGTCTCTCGGCGAGGGTTCTGCCCGCCATGCGAGCTTCGCCGAGAGAGTACTCCTTTTGATAGCTTTTGTCGCTGCGATAAACAAGAACTTGCCGGCGGTATGAACAATCTGCAAGAAACTATTAATTTATCTATCTCAATTAGGTACTTACAGTGGACCTACAATCTTTTGTACGTTTCATGAGCGAGAAAATCGTTGATAGCTAGTTGTTTCCTCGTCGGCGGTAGAACAGGTGCCTTAGCGATGGAGATTGTAGCCCATTGCCATTTTCAACGAGCAGTGAGTGCGTGACGGTGATGAGCTATTACTCGCTAATCGCTAATAGGTATTGCATAGCGCAATACCTATTTTACGTTTGACGTACAAATAATATAAGTACTTATACCACCAGATTCATCATTATAATTGAACTTTGTAGCTATGTACAAAATTCTCGTGAATGCTTCTTGTGAAAGAAACTTTTTTTATGTTTAATTTTTTAATGCCTTTTAACGGCTAAACGGGTTTATGACCTGGGTGAGGACATATCTATATTCTCCCAATTTTAAGAGATTTGACTGTGTCGTGGAATTGATAATAATTTTTGGAACAAAATAATCACACAATAATATTACTAAAAAACATTTAATTTAAATTTTTAATCTTAGATATTCACTAAACCAAAGACGTAACAGGTCATCATAGCTCGTCCTTTGCTTCATCATCAACAACCCCATCGATCGCCATTTTGGAATACTTCTCCAAGAAGTCTTCCCAGAACTGCTTCCTCTCGCCTAGAGGATTGGTCTTCATTTTGAGTAGCTTTGTAATGTGGAGGTAATCAGTATCAGAGTGTTTACTTATCGGCTTCCAGGTGATACCTTTTAAAACTTGGTCATCTGCTGAAGGTGTGGGGTTCCTGAAATTAGAATTGTTTGTTAGTTTTCGTATTATAATTATGACTTAGGTTTTGGGAGATTTGCCCTTATGTTAGGTTAACAACGATCTGCGAGAAAATTGTGTAACACGTTAACAATAGGAATGGCTTTTATTTTGAAAGTTCAACAACATTCATTGCATTATTTACGTTGCTAAGCAGACAATTCGAATATGTATATGATGCAATGGCTTAGCAATAATCTTCAAAATGATTCAGACTGTGAATGACCTATAAGAAAATGATTTTGTACCTACAGTGGAAAACAAGAGTTAAAGAACTAGGTTTAAGTTCCTTATTTCCTAAATGAAGAGCGTAAAAATGAGAAGACACTTCGACAGAGTGTGAGGAGAAGAATGTTTAGTTTTTCGTATGATTTCATACAGCTGGGCAGGGAGATGTACACTCGGCTGCACATCAAGCTACACATTTCCAGTATAAGCTGTTCTCGCATTGTATAGGATTTCCTTACAGTGCGAGATCAGCTTGATGTGTAGCTGTGTGTACGTGCAAGCTGTAACCATGAAGTCATTTGTAATTTATTGTAGTTTATCGTCAGTTCTCAAAACAAAATCTGCTGTTTCATAGAAAAGTGCAAAATATGCGGTCAAAATATTTTGAAAAGCATTTTTATTTAATAATTGACGAAAAATGTCAATTGAGGGATTCAGATTCATGTACTGAAACCATGGTAACAGGTTGCTTATCAAATAATTTCTCCCGCTCTGGGTGGAGCAGAAGGGCGTGTCAGACTTTCACTGACTAAAACCCACCCGTGTTCCCTCAGTTGCCTGTGTGCCGGGGCCGCGGTATCTCTTTCAAACAACACGCACCCATGGCAGGCATCGGCCCTTGCGGACCCCACCCGTTCGTGCTGACATCTCTTTGAGGCGCGCGTGGAACAGAACGCGCCGTCGACCCGGGCTTGGTCCTTACCAGACAGCGAGCTACCCATTACTCGCCGTCCGCAAGGCCGCGCCTACGGTGGCCGGGAATCAGCCTGGGATTCCCGACGCCCAGGGCGTCTCCCGCGGCGGCTACGGCCGTGAGGGCGCATATACTGCCTCTCCCTTACGAGCACCGCCTCCCTATTCGCGAGCATTACTGCTTCGCAGAAGGAGGTGACGGTTACCCATGCACTCTCGCTCCGTACCATGGTCTGGACCAGGGCCGGATGCGATAGATCGCCACCGCCGATCGCCTCCACAAGGACACGGTGGTGCTCCATCCAAACCGGGCAGACCTCCACCGTATGCTCCGCCGTGTCCTCAGGGCGACCTTCGCAGTGGAAACACCCGGGCGTTTCCTCCCGCCTTATTCGAAACAGGAACCTCCCGAAACAACCGTGTCCGGTGAGGACCTGCGTTAGGCGGAAGGTGAGGACGCCATGCCGCCTCTCAAACCACTCCTCAAAGAGGAGACTTATCGCCGCTATCGTGGCGTGCCCAACCCAGTTACTGGGTAAGACTGGCTTTCAGATTTTCGGGGTTCTGACGACCCGTTACGATTCCTAAAGTCCAACGGCTTTACGTGCTTTCTCAGGCTCTTGGTATATAAAGATGGTCTTCCATCCCCGGATCAACCGCGGCAAGCGTAGCTTAACGTGATTGATCAATGTAATAAAAACAGACGTTATAAATCTAAAATAAATATGCACACATTTAAACATACCTCGTTTTAGCGAAGTTACTCCACAGGCGGACCATCTTCTTCACCACTTTCACCTCATTCTGTTCACTAGGCAGGCTCAGAATCTGATCATAACTCTTTTTTATACGAGAACATACTTGCAAGTAACACAATTCATCCCCGACGGTGGCTCCGTGATGTCCCATACTTGACCGAGCTTTGGTCATCAACAACTGACTGTTCTCATTCCACTGTCCTCGGAAGTCAAAGACATAGTAGAAAACATCAGATGTCAGACTTTTCGCTAGTTTATGAGCAGCTAAATCTACAGCATAGTTTTGTAAAACATCAGCCATGTACACAGCATACTCCAAAATATTTCCGTAATGAAGCGATTTATCCTCAAAATAAAAGTTAACAATATCTTTACCGGCTTCCTTGTATTTAGAACTGTCACGTACGAATCTAAAGTTGGTCCTTATAGGAAGCTTTACTATGTTCTTTTCAATGGTATCAGTCACGAGGGTTGGTTCAAATATTAAAGGAGATGCTATGTCTAGACCCTCTCGAGAATTGAAACCGATTATAACTGGAACATCATTAACTACTTTACTGTTTTCTGGTAATGTTGCAAGGACTGCATCTTCGGTATCATGTTCAACGGTCGGTGCGAAAGGAAAAGAACTTATCTGATATTTGTCGATGGATTCCGTATCTAAAGTATCAATTTCAGCAAGTAAAATTTTCTGAGCATCCAATTTTTGCAGTTCTTCTAACAAGTCTTTACTATCAGCTGCTGTAATATTCAAAGCACCTCCGAGTTGGTATGCCTTCTTCTTAGGATTTTTAGCGAAATACATGGCTTCCAAAGATGTTCCACTTTGAAGAATTGCACCGGAGAATAGGCCCTTGGCTTTTTCTGAATATAGTAGTATATCAGCCAGTGCAGCTCCACCACGGCTTCCCATCAGTGTTACTCTTTTGGGATCACCACCGAACTGTTTTATATTGTCCTTAATCCATTCCAGACCTATAATAAAGTCTCTCAAACCATTATTGCCTTTAATGACACCATCTTCAGTTGTCAAGTATCCGAGAATGGCCAGTCGATGACTAATGGTGACGACAATGACGCCTTCTTCGACTAAGAAGTCTGGGGAATAAGTTTCGGTGCCATTGAACCACGTTCTAAACTGATCGTTGTAGTCAAAGACGATGATGGGAGCTTTTCCTTTGACGTCAGGTGTGAAGATGCTTACATAGAGGCAGTCTTCGGAGCCAGATATACCAAAAGGCTCCTTATTCCTCATGCTGGAGCTGAACTGCATGCATGTTGGTTTGTTTTCAAAGGCTTCTAGGTTGCCATTCCAACCATTGTGCGGTTTTGGAGGCTAAAAAAATATATTAAATAGAGTTTTCATATATTAGTGGGATTAAGATATTTTGTTGTTTCTACGCTGACACATCTAGGTCAAGTTTCAACTGATTTGCATTAAAATATTATTAACTAACATTTAAAACATGAAATACCAACTAAATTAGCTAAATATACCTCTGTATAAAAGAAACCCTTCCATTAATTAAAACCAACTCACAATTTTTTTTTCCACTATTGAAAACAATTAAATCCGTTTCCTTTGAATAATCCCAGAAGCTTTTCTATTTTAACTATAAATCTAAGAGAGTCGTTCAAATATTTAAGTGTTTTCACAGGTTCGGTTACCCTAAATATACCCAGCAAACACCCTACCGCTCTTACCTGAAATCTTAATTCTCCTGTGGGTGCTTCCGCAAAAGGTATTCCTTTAAATGTATAGAAATCTTGCTTTTTAAGTATAGTTTTCTCTGCTTTGCCCACAACAACACCTTGTTTTAAACTTATTTCTACTATTTCGTCACAGAAACACTGTTTAATTATAAAAATTGTAAGAAAAAATGTTAACGTTTTCATTTTTGTTGATTGAATTTAGTATTTTTGTCGATTTATTATGGTGAGTATTAAATTAACACATTGTGTTTGATACCGACTAGGTTACTAAGACTACAGATAACAAAAGGAGTACGTGTTCTTTGTATTATCTTTGTAGATAATTAATTATCCAAAACCCATTTATCTGGATTTTCCTTATGTTCGGTTTAACCGATTATAAGGCATCTATTCTCTTCTAAGTTGTAAGGCCGCTATAACGTTATCTATTATCGATTAACGGTCGTGATATAAATGATATATAATCTGAATCACAACGATTGCCAAACTAAAAATAAAAATGCTATTAAAAACTACTATTTCTATCATATATTATTTATATTTTCAATTTTTTTTTTATATTCTTATACCATTATGCACTATTAAAACACTGCTAATGCAATGGGTTAAAAAAAAAATAGCTTTTAAGGGGCACCTAGTCGCGGGCTCGAACTCACTGGTGGGCCTGGCTAAAAATCACGCTGTTTAACCAGGCTTCGTGTGCGACAGAGATAGTCTACACGCACAACGTTATTGAATGAGATGCAGGATAATGATCCTAAAAAAAAAAAAAAAATGTATAATAAAAAAATTTAGAAAAGTCCTTTGGAAGATCGGGTTTTATGAAAAAGCCAATGCATAAATCAATTACCAATAAAGTTTTTTGAACTTTTCGATAATAGAACTTTGTTTTTATTACTTAGGGCCGATTTTTCAATCCTCAGTTAAACAGACAGATAGGGTTTATTCGATAGATAGCAAAAAAGTCTGTTGTTCAATCGTCAGATAGGCTTTATTGGTCGAATAATTCACTTAACTGAGGAATAAATCTATTTGCCTCTTTGACGGCCAGTTAACCGCTTATTCCATTGTTAAATGACTTTGACGTTACTAAATTTGAGGCTAGTCTTCGTGGTTTATAATAAATATTAAGAAATGGATATTTTAGATAGTATTAACGACATGGCAATTGAGGAAGAAGCCATAATAAATGAATATGTTAATCCAAGTGAAAGAAAGTTTAACGCGTGGGATTCAACAGAATTCCATCGTCGATTCAGACTTACCAAAGTATCAGTGCAATATTTGCTGTTGTTGGTAAAAGATAAAATCAAGAGCAAGACACAAAGATCAGTTTTTATAAGCTTGAACACATATGTTTATTGGTATTGACTTGAACAACGTAATTAAATAAGCACGGTACCTTACCTACTAAAAAAATACATTTTGTTTCAGAAACCAGTGTATTTGTGTTGTCTTTTAATTTTATATTATTTTCTTAAACCTCTCTACTAAACTCACAAATAATTGAACCTCAGCATTATTAAAGTTTGCTGAACGCTCCCTCTTTTTGTTTTCCATTAATATCAATTCAGAAATCACAAATAAAAACACCACACAGTCAAACTTACAACCTCGTAACGTTTTGAAAAGTGAAATGACGACGCTGCCATCTGTTTGAATCACGTTTAGTCCGTCCCGTTCTAACATTCGCTTATTCTGTATATTTGTTTCACCTCCCTGAAGTTAGCGTTTTCACAGATGAGATATTCGGTCGGTTAGTTATTGCTTGGTTAAATATCATTTGAAAAATTGACAACCACTTAACCGACGAATAAAGAGTCTAATAACTTTACTCTCTAGTTAGCTATTGGTACTTTTATCTGAGGATTGAAAAATCGGCCCTTAAACACGCCCAAAGTTAAGTAAAATTAGCAAGAAAAACAAATCTTTGTTGGCTCCTAACTTTTAAATGGGTTTTTATTTTAATATTCTGTTTCCGTACAGACAATATTAATAATGAGACAAAACGATATCATATTTTACTTTGGATGTGCCATGTCAGACAGTGGAGTAAAACACTCCCGAAGTATGTATGCAAAAAATGTGGACTAGGTTCACCTTAACGTCCCATTGCTGGGCAAAGGCTTCCCTACTCTCTTTCCACCCCAAAGCTCCCAAACACACAAGCTCACACGCAAGCTCACAAGCTCTCTGTCCAAAGCTGACAAGGACCAATCTTTACTAAAGGAGTCCAGCGCAACTTGCCATCTCCGTCTGGGCCTGCCGCGATGTCGTTTGCCATTAAGCGGGACCCATTGGGTCGTAAGTTTTGCCCATTGATCGTCTGACATACGGCAGATGTGTCCAGCCCAATTTCATTTAAGCGTGGCAGCTTTCCGAGTGACATCAGTTATTTTCGTAATGGAACGGATTGTTGTATTCTTAATCCGGTCCACAAGTTTGATATCCAGAATACTCCGTTCCATAGCTCCCTGGCAAACCTCGAGCGTGGAAAGAAGTTGCAAAACGCACCGAAAATACCTTTAATGAAGGGCGACCTTCCTCTATCGCTCAAGAGAAGACTCATCAACGTATGTATACTTCCCATTCTCACATATGGTTCTCAAACATGGTCTTTCACAATTCAGCAATAGGATTAATAGTGCTATATTATTTTTATTTTATTCGTTCTTTGACTATTACTATTATTTTTAATTAAAAACAACGATTTTGTTTTGTTTCTAAAACCATTGTAAACATTAGTCATCGTAAAACATTTGCAATTTTTTTGGATATCTTTTGTCATGTAAAAATAGGGTATGGGCCATTAGATACTAGTAATGTTGAATATCCAAGGGGACATCTTTATGAAGAGGCACCATCATGGGATGATAGATATTGGCAATAAAATAATGAATAATAATCAGATGTATAAAATTAGGTCGCTAGAAAAATCTTTCGGCCATCTTTGAAAATAGAAAGACAATAAGAATACTATTTTCACAGAGTGCAATCACAAGTATTGGGCTACATCTGAATTCCGCCGGATGATATCAGTATTTTTATAAAATAAAAGCTACAAAGTACACTTATAATAATTAATTATTTTCAACATTATTCACAAACATAAAAACCAATTTCACTAATAAACTTTATAGTTCATCTTTCACATCCTTGACAACCCCATTGACTGCCATTGCCTTGTACTTGGCGAGGAAGTCATCCCAGAACTTGACTCTGTCTCCATGAAGGTTCTTCTTCATTTGAAGTTCGTCGCTAATGACCAAGCACTCCTTGTTCTCTTTGGTAGCTGGGGTCCAAGTGAAGTCACTGCCTTCTGGAGTGGGATTACTGAATATAAAAGAAAAATTTAATTAGTTGAATTTTTTATCTTTTAAATATATTTGGAGGTTTCTTTTTGCCTGGCATAGGCCGAAGGGGAATAATAATAATTGTTTTTTTAAATTATAAATTAATTCGATAAAAAACTGCAAACCATTCATGTTATCGCTGTACTAGGCATATGTGATAACTTGTAAGCTTATACTATTAAAGATCGCCGATGTTTTGTGCTGAATACATTTCTAATTATTATGTGGGTACACACTAGCTTTTGCAAGTGGCTTCGCCCGTTTGGAAGTTGGAAATTTTCTCACGGGAACCTACTACCGAAATAAAAATTATCCTATGTGTTAATCCAGGATTTAAACTTTCTGTGTGCCAAATTTCATCCAAATCTGCTAGACGGTTTTTTCGTGATTGAGTACCATACATCCAAACTTTCACATTTAAACTATAAAGTAGGATGGTAGGAAGTAGGATTCAATAATTTAGATATTCATAAAAATTTGAGGCTTTAAACAACCCTCCTCGCGAAAAAGTAGATGAAAAACACTACCTAATAGATTTATTAAAGCAATCTGTAATTTTTCTTTTAAACTTACCCAGATTTGGCGAAGTTTGTCCATAACTTAACCATGTTTCTAATAACTTTCAGCTCTTCAGAGTCTTCATCTACCAAAACTTTTTTATAAAGCTTGTTAATTGGTTTGCAAACGAAGAGATAGCACAGTTCATCGCCAGTGGCGGCGCCCCATGTTCCCTCCATCGTCAACGCACTATCTACAACCTGGTTCTTCCTCATATTAAGTTCTCCGCTATAATCAAACGTGTAGTAATACACAGAGGAACTAGACTCATTCACATACTTCCTCAATGTATAATCAATAGGATAAAAATTCAACACATCTGCAGTATAAGTCAGATATTCTCCTGGTTTGCTTATCTTTACATAACCTTCATCGAAATAGAATTGTTTCAATTCTTCGATAGCACGAAAATAGATATTCGAGTTCAATTCGAAATGGAAATCAGCTCTTACAGGAATCACCAAGAGAAAATCTCGATCAGCGAATGTTAGATATTGAGGCTTACGAAGAAAACGTTCATTGATTTCGATACCTTCTCTAGAATTGTAACCGATCATGATGGGTATATCTATGTCGATCGGGCCTTGTTCAGGTAGACGGGTGATGATTGCATCAGGGTGATCTGGCTCAACGACAGGTCCAAAGGGTACAGTCGCTATCTGCGTTCTTCTACCTTCGTCGGCATCCACCGAAACAGAATCTTGCAAAACTATTTCCATTGAAGATAAAGGTAATAACTCAGAGAGTAAATTGGAGCTAGTTACCGCTGATTTCTCAAGTACTTTAGCAAATGCTGTCGCTTTTTCTTTTGGATTTGTTGGCATATACACGGGATTCCACGCAGTTCCACTTTGTAGTATTGCTTTACTGAATAGTCCTTTAGCCTTACGTGAATGTAGCAAAAGATCTACAAGAGCTGCTCCTCCATCGACTCCCATTAACGTAAGCCTATAGGGATCTCCACCAAACTTGTCAACATTTTGTTGCAGCCATTTTAGAGCTAAAATGACATCTCTAATTCCATTATTTCCTGGTAGTTTTTCATCGTCGAATGCTAAAAAGCCTATTGATCCGACTCTGTGGCTGATTGTGACTAGAACCACATCTTCTTTTACAATGAAGTCTGGACCAAAGTCCCGGGAAGCGTTGTGTGTGATTTTGAAGTGTTCATTGTAGAGGAAGACTATGACTGGCATGCTCAGTTCTTCATTGTTTGGTAGTTTTGGAGTATGTATGCTTAGGGTTAAGCAATCATCTTGGCCACTGAATCCATATCTTTTGATAGGCCTTACCGGGAGATTCATTTGAGAGCAGGGTTTTCTTTCTTTTTTTGCTTCTAGAACGTCGGTCCATCCTTCATGTGGTTGGGGCGCCTGGAATTTGCAAACCAAATTGTTAATTAATGTCTATCATCATGTAGCATTTTCAGCAATATGTTGGGGTCGGCTTCCAGCCAAACCTTATGCAGGTGAATACTAGTATTTTACATGGAGCGACTGCCTATCTGACCTCCACAACCCAGTTACTGGGTACTACGATACCCCTTGGTAAGACTAGTTGTCAGACTTTCTGGCTTCTGACAACCCGTAACGAGTGTCGAAAGATCCACGAATGACAGCCGGGACTAACGGCTTAACGTGCTTTCCGAGGCTCGTATGTAAAGAAGGTCACCCATCCACGGACCAACCGTAGCAAGCTTAGCTTAACCTGACCGATCGGCCTGTGTGGCTGTAATTACTGAGCCACAAGCCCTACTGTTAATTAATGTCAATTCATTTATTTTGCCAAATCTACTTTGAGCCTTTAAAAATAAGAGTGAATTCAAAATTTTAATATTGCGGTTATAATATATCGTATGTTTATTTCTACGGTAGAAAGCTATGGTAGAAACTATGAGAATGAGCTAAGTTTTGATGTCAATATTGGAAAATAAAATAGTGAGAGACTACCCGGCGGAGCGACGTCAGTGAATAATATTAAAACTTCGCTGATATGGACCCAACTTTTAATATATACGAGCATAGTCGGATAGATGCAGATACGAGGTTGTTAATATTATACTTTGATTCAAGTAATGTTACAACTTCTGTAATAATGCAGGAACTGTTATGGGTAGTATCGTAACGTTATTAGCATTTATATTAAACCAAAACAAAATACTTACGAAGAGTTTTGATCCTACTAATAATAAAAATCCTACTATAATATTGTAAATGTGAAAGTTTGTATGTTTGGGTGTTTGTTACTCAATAACGCAGAAACGGCTGAACGGATTTGGATGTGATTCGGCACGTAGATAGTTTATTACCTGGATCAACACATAGCATACTTAGCATCTCAGTAGTACGTTCCCGTGAGATAAATTCGGACCTCAACGCGGGTGAAGCCGCTCACAAACGCTAGTTTTTCAAAAGTATTTGTTTTGGTGGAATAATTAAGGTAATTAGGTATAGAGTTCAGAAGCAGTCTAAAGCTGGACATAGTTCTCTCTTATTATACGCCACTCCTCGCGGATCCTCAGCCAAACTCATTCATCTTTTATTAGCTTACGATATATCCGTAACTCATATTTTCCCCTAACTTGTTCTTTTTTGCGTCATGTTTGCCGCAAAAAACGTTTATTTGCGGCAAACATGACGCAAAAAAGAACAAGTTAGAGGAAAATATGCGTTACAAGAAACCATCAGGCATTGCTCTTACCCAGCAAAAACTAAATTTTAAGAAGTAAGTCAAAGAAAACTCACCAAGAACCTAATTTCACCAACCGGCGCCTTCCCATAAGGAATGCCCAAAAAAGAGTAATATTTCTCATCTTTTAATATAGATTTAACTTCAACACCGGCCACTTTCCCTAAACTAGTTTCTACTTTGACGTCAGCATTTATTATTTTGATTAAAAACAGCCCAAAAATAACTAAAAACGGTTTTATTCCTTCCATCTTGGTTATGTTTTATTAATAATTTGTTTGTTTGACTACACAATCACACATGTCGGTAGACCTGACGTGTACTATAGATAAATGGTTACTAATCTTGGGTTTAACACTAAAGTATTTATTATCTGGTGTACGATAAATAATATTTTAGTGACTTAAGTACTTTGTTTGTTATCAGATTTCTGTTGCTACTGGTAATTTTTTTTTACAAAGATGGTGGTGGATTTCATTAACGGATTGAGGAAAGTTATCGTGTTTCAGGGTAGGTATTTCAAAGACCACCAACATTGCTCAGTGCTGATTGGCAACTTCAGTTCAGTGGGGTAATTGTGTAAAAAATGATAAATATTCTGATTAATAGTATGTTATGAAAATAGGGTGCACGTTTGTCCAGTCTAAAATAAATCGAACCATCGGAACGAAGAAGCAGATAATCTAGTGTTAGAAAGAAAAAGTATTTATTGTGACTCGCACAGGAAGATCACTTATACAAGTACTAAACTAAACACACAGTCGTACAAAAATTATAAAAAAAACAAACTTGGAATTAAAAAAAATAATAAAAATAAAACAGAAAGTCCTATACGAGGCCAAAAGGCTAGTGATATCTAAGAACATAACTTTGAAAATACAGAATTTAAAAAGGTCACGTTTATACTTGCCAAAGTTCGAACCCGTAACTGCGAGATTAAGTATCGACTCTCTAAACTTTCGTGTTTTGGCGATATATCGAGATTGAATCGTAAAATTAATAGAAGAAAAACCGATGAGCTTCATCTTTCCCGCCTAAATTAAAAGAATTCCCGTACGCTCTAAAACTGAAGACAGGCAATTTTATGAAAATTCTTTTTCTAATATCGTTATATTTTTTATCTTTTTTTCATAACGATCTTATTAGTATTATATTTCTGAGATGATCTTCGTTCCCTTAATTTCCGCTCCAATAAGTATTTAGGTGGATACTCAAAGGGATCGGAATCACCATGAACTTAGGTCGAAAGCCTAAGAAATTTTTATGAATATAATTAAATTCTGAAGCAACGGGCGATGAAAATGACGTATCTTTTTTCTAGGTTAGATAAATAGTTGGTTTGGCAAAACTTAATAAAATTGAATTCCAGATAAATTGGTGGTATCCGTTATGGTTAGGTGGATCCAAGTAGCGATGAGGTCAAAAATAAAAACGGAATAAAGGAAAGCGATGTATATATTATGATCGAATAATAACATGCTTTCTTTACGGAAACAGCCTTCGATCTGTCTCAGTAACAAACAGTGGGTCGATTTCGTAACACATACAGTAGAGATGGCTTTAATTTTGACAGTTCAACAGTATTCTGATGATAGTTGTCAATTAGGGTGCTGATCTATCAGTTGGTACTGATTAGAGCAGAAGCTTGTTCTGGAAAATAATAAGATAAATCTAATTAAGGCTCCCGCAGATCGGCGCGCCACTTTAATAGAACAATTTCCATGAAAATTTATCTACTAGAGTCGCGTCAAACAGTCACGTCGCGCCCGTCTGTCTTTAAAATTACAGCAAAAAAACATGGCAGAGTCGCCTAAAATGTAGAGTATTACGTGGTTATTGGATTTGTTCCGCATTCACCTCAAAAACCGGCGTGCATGTATGACCAGATGTATGAACGTAAACGAGGCAAAAGGAGAATGTAATGTATGTTTCTGCTTACCCCCATGGGAAGAAGGCGTGAGTTTATATGTGTATGTCACCTCAAAATGTTTGCCCCATATTTAATTCCTAGTCTATGTTAATCACTATATTTTTCTAGTGTACATCAGTGGCGAAAGCAACATATAACACGATCCCTACCGGCTTCCCTGCGGCACGGCACGTCAATAGTGGTTACTATTGACAAAAACATTTAGTTACACTACGGGTATTTAATTCAACATAACATTCAAACAACAAAAACGGATGTGTTTAGCTGTGTATTACAACAGCAAAAATCTTGTTCTAAATAAATCTGGCGAACTAAAAATTCATACAAAAGCGATCCCGTAATGATGAACTTTAGGTCACATGAAATCGTTTGATATGGACGAGAGCAAGCCGCTGTACATCGGTTTATGACAGAGACAGATATAGAAAAATGCGTCAGCGAGAACGAGATGGAGGAATATTGCACATTTTATTTGGTTTTCAGCTGTTAAATTTTATTGTATTTAATTCTTTACATTTCCTTATTGATAAGTCAGTAAGTTAAAGCCGACTTCGCTTCGGTTTCTCTCTTAGAAAATATGACACCACGCCGCTGGTGTACATCTCAATTCTAAATGCAAAATAGAAAAAAAAATACCTACTTAGGTAAGTAATTAATTCCTCCTTGTTCCCTGCAGGTGATAACAATCAAAGTACATTGCTTTTACCGGACTTATTTAAAGTAAAGCAAGTAGTTTCAGGTGCGGTATTGAGTCACGTTCGGTACTATCGGGTTAAGGCATCGTAAAACAACATAAGTACTAGCTGGTTCAACTGCTTTTCTACATGAATGTGTAATGGGGTTGGTTAAGTGGGTAAGTAATATGGGAGAGTTCTGAAATAGCTTTCAGTCAGAATTCAGTTAGTAGAAAATTAAAGAAATGGTTCAATGAGTCAACTATGGTACAACCACATTTTGCTAGTCATGTTTAAGTCCCATGTATGTAATAGGAGGCGAGCCTATTAACAGCCACCGTGCACAAATCCTGACTCCGGGCTACCACTGAGAAATTACAGATAGAACAAACAAATAACACTGCTCGACCTCGGAATTGAACCCAGGGCTTGCGGCCTTGGGGGGCTACTCTCTAACTCCGTCAACGAAAATACGGGTCCGTCCGAAAATAGTTCGAAACTTTAAAGTGACTCCTACAGCTGATCAATTAAGTTTTTTGGACGGGTGAAACCACGAACGGAGTAGGGACAGCTGTCAAATCATGTAATAATTCATTCTTAGTTTGGGCCCCAAACTAATCATAGGTCCGTAAGTGATACGGAGTAGGAAACGCCCGTAACTTCGACCGAGATTACGGATTTCGTGCTTAGAGAGTAGGCTCCCTGAGTAGTAGCGCTGGCGACCATAGAGCAACGAGGCAGTCAAAAAATTCCGATCCCAAATGGTATAATGTACATACGTTGGTGCTTGAAATAACGGAATTGTGGTTTTCAAGCAATAAAATTGTACTTACGTTACCATGCGACTATGAGATTTCCCAAGAGAACGTTATAGGAAGCTGCGTTTTTAACCCGCATAAAAAAATAAGCTGAAATTAACAATCCGTCTGCGAAGCGCTGTGTTAATTATATTATCTGCTTTCTTCATTGGCTTTTTAATTAAGGTTCTTCTTGTACAGTGGGCTGCATCAATTGGGTATTCCTGTTGTATTAACATTTTAATACAAATGGGGTACCCAATTGATGCAGCCCACCGTACATCAAGAAACTCAATAATCGCTACATACTGATGACTGTGTTTCAAACCTTAGACAATAGAATCCATAGAATTAGGTTAGGTTTAGGCTAACTTAACTTAACCTTACCCTATGTACTAGCCTTAACTATGTAACCTCAGTTAATTAATATAGGTACACATACGATTAATATACAAATAATATTATATTTAATTAACAGAAACCAAACAGTTCCTTTAACAAATTAAATTTCATTTGAAAAATCCGTTGGTTTCAAACTAAAAGTCAACTATATCTGAAGACCCTCGTTACTTATCTCTTTTGGTGATTGTACATAATGTTTTTGGTTCTTCAGTATCTAGGTATAAGAAATAAAAAATTTGATTGATTTTTTTAATTGGTTTAGGTAGTTTACTAATGGTGGTAGAGTATGGTCCTGTAAAAGGTCAGGTCCAGTTGAAAACCAGTGTCAGGCACTAGTTGTCTGGCATTTATGCTGAACTGGGGCCTTTTTAGCGCAGTCGTGACGCACACTTTGACGCACCTTACACTTTTTGTTGGATTTTATTTTTATTATTCTGCTGTGTATTGTGTGCCTTTTTAGTCAGTGCTAAATAAATGTATTTTCTTTCTTTCTTCTGTCTATGCTTAAAGTAGATATAATAATATATGCTTTCGGATGCACTGGGATTTACTCCAGAACCTGAATCGTTTCCAGCTTACCGAACTTTCGAGAAGTTCAATGAATCGGAAAAATTAAAACCAAGCAATATAAAACTACTTCTAAGATTGAATTTTGATTTAAAACCAAGGAGACATAGGTTCTATATTGAGGGTATTTGCCAATTCTGATATAGAAATAATGAGATCGACCCTACGTCGAAAAGTATACCACTATATACAGGGTGTCCCGAAACTCAACGTCAAGCGGGTACGGGGCAATAAGCTAGGTTGTACCAGTTCTAGCAAAAATAAAAAATTTAGTCATTTTTTTTAAAGACAAGGCGTCAAAGTTTCGTGATAAAACGTTTTTAACCATGACTTAATTAAATTTTATTTATTTGTACTAGACTCACAATATTAATTATTGGTTTTGTGACTGCAATCAATAGCATAGTTATTTAGGATTACATTATAAAAAAAAAACACTGAACAATTTAGAAATTTGTGATCACAGTACCTAAATATGTGATCTAGGGTGTTGATTTTCAACATTTTCAAAAGAATACCTATTATCATTTAACCAAGTACCATGGATTTTATTTTTTATTTTTGCTAGAACTGGTACAACCTAGCTTATTGCCCCGTATCCGCTTGACGTTGAGTTTCGGGACACCTGTATAGTTTCAACCTCAGTGAAGGTACAATTCATTGGGAGTACCTATTTGTCAATAGTGGTATAGAAATTACAGGATCGACGCTACATTAAAAAGTTTATATCACTTTATTAATTCCACGTGTACAACTAAATGAAAACAACACCTTGTCATTATAACTCATCCTTTTTATTATCAGATTCAGTGACAATGCCATCGATGGCCATTCTTTCCCATTTCTCTATAAATTGGTCCCAGAAATTGAACCTGCGTTTGTATAAATCTTGTTTTATATTCATGTGTTCGTCGATGTGGAGATATTCCTTGTTTTCGATGTTGTATGGTGGCCATTGTAAGCCTTCAAGGTCTTCATCATCGTCTGGTGTTGGGTTCCTGAAAGATAATTTCGTTTATTTACTTTAAGTCTTGTTTAAATTCTATAATTAGTATACTATAATCCATTGAGTATAAGATTCGTTTCATGTGACATACTTATTATTATTTTTTTGTTAACCTATTTAACTACGTCAACGAAGATGTCAATTTCACAAAGCATGACCTTTTGCTAATCTCATACTGCTGAAAATGGTATGTTTTTGTCACGTCGTCTGTTGTTTTTATTATTAGAAACATTAACAGTGAGCCAAAAAACCTGAGTGCCGTATTGATATATATGATTAAATACTTAGTTAAGGAGACGTATTTTGTCACAAGACTCACCTATATTTAGCAAAATTCGTCCACATTTTGATCATTTTCTTCTGCACTATTTTCTCTTCTGGTACATTCTTTTCAAGCTTCAAATACATATCTATCAAAGCAGGACATTTGAATAGGTAGCACATTTCGTCTCCAGTAGCTGATCCCCATGTCCCTTCCTGTATTGTTGAATATTTCATCAAGTTCTTCTTGTTTTCATTCAGATCGCTGACGTAATCAAAATGATAGTAATAAACCGGTTTCAAAGACCTTTCAGAATATATTCTTGTTGTATAATCTACGACATAACTCGTTAATGCATCTCCCATATACGTCACCAAGTCCGGCACAGTCTTTATATTAATTTCACCCTTCTTGAAATAAAAATCAGTGATTTCTTTAGCAGCTTCATCGTAAACATCTTTTATGGGATTAAATCGGAATTTCAAACGTCTGGGCAGTAAAAGGGGGAAGTCTTTTCTGAGAAAACTTATGTATCTTGGTTCTTCAAGATATTGAAGCATAGAATCCATGCCTTCTCTTGAATTAGAACCCATCATGATGGGGATGTTAATCTTCTCTGTTGAGTCCTCTGGGTATTCTGTTATCAGACCATCTAGCTGTTTTTCAACGATCGGACCAAATGCGATAACACTCTTCTGTGTGTGTTTAAAGTAATCGTTCGGACTTGCATGTAGATCTCTAGAAAGCAAATTGCTTGCAGGAATTCCTTGTAGTTCCTTCAATAGTTTAATATCGCTGCTTGAACCTACATCCATAAGCTCTCCAAGTTTAAACGCCCTTTCTCTGACATTCTCTTGTAAATATGCGGAAGACCAAGATGTACCACTGTGTAATATAGCTGCACTGAAAAGGTCTTTAGCTTTCGAGTGCATGAGTAGATCAATACCAGCTGCACCTCCTTGAAGTCCCATTAGAGTAACTTTATTCGAATCACCACCAAACTGTTCAATATTATCTCTCACCCACTCCAAGGCTTCGACTATGTCTTTTAAGCCAGAATTTCCTAGTAAAACTTCATCTTCTAGTGATAGAAATCCAATCGCTGACAACCTATGGCTTATAGTAACTACTATAACATCTTCTTCCACAAAGAAATCTGGAGCATAATCCTTAGATTTGTTATAGGAATTATGGAAATGGTCGTTAACTATGAATACGATTACAGCTCGTTTGTTTTCGTCTATAGCTGGTGTAAATACGTCCAGATACAAGCAGTCTTCGAGCCCGTACATGCCGTGAGGGTTTCCTTTCTTCACATTATTGTTGTATTGAATGCAAGCGGGTTTTTCTTTGATCGTTGGCAGCGTTTCGTCCCAAGGGTCGACGGATTGAGGTGGCTGAAAATATATGATACGGTATTGTTATATTTCTATGGTCGCATTAAATCTTTTCAATGTAGTTTGTGTGAATGATTTTTGGGAAAGGATACTTTAGGTTCGTGTAAGTGAAACTACTATGATTTTTTTAACAAAAGATTTGACTTGACTTTAGTTTCAATTGTCTATTATGTGCAAAGGCTATTTAAATATTTACCAGATGAAAAAATGTACTCAAATATAATATAATTGCATTTTATATCTGATGTTAGGTTGACTAAAAAGGGATTTAAAACTATATATTTATTTACTCACCATAAATCTTAGTTCACCGACAGGTGGAGCGGCATATGGTATACCCATGAACCCAAAATATTCCTCATTCTTTATAAGAGTCTTCAAGACTTTCCCCACAATTGGACCATGCGTTGTTTCTACCACTGGGCTTTTTTTACACACAATTAAATTAACACATAGATTAAGAGAAATAAAAATATTAATTATATTAAAATCCATTTTGTTGAAATCATGACAGCCTATATTAGTGCAATGATCGATTGTAACTACTACACCTGTTAAATGATATCACATTATCGGGCCATGTATTTATCTTTATTATGTCCATAAAATGCCGGTAATTTAGAATTGTTAAGTAACTGAGGAAATGAGATAATTTTTGTGACCTAGAAATTATCAAACAAATGTGCAGTGTTTTTGTGGTTAGAATCCAGTTCACGGAAAATGTTTAAGACAATTACTGGGTAATTAAATAATTAATTTAGTTTCTTACTTTCGCTTTCACACAGTTTGGTTTCTTTTTAAATATTTCACTATCAAGATAAGGTTCTTTAGGAGAAGTTGTGAGTTGACTTGATAGTTTAACTAATTTAACCTTTAGGATTTCCTCTAAAGACATCAAATATAAACATCAAACCTCTTTTGGTAGGGAAGGACACGACTGAAAATGATTAATGAAAACTTAATAGGTAGTGTATGTAAGATAACCTTCAGATAAACCAGTAAATGCAATGACTGAAAACAGCGTGGTCATTTATAACAGTTTCAAATATTATGAAAACATTTTCACGGATTTTATTAATGTTTATAATGACGTGTCCTTTAAACTCACTAACGTTATGTTCAGTGACATTATTTAGTGTTACTTGATTATTCAATCTGGATTTATTTAGATTTTTAACCAAACTATCATAAATATTATGAGTATCTTTATAGTCTTGTTGCCTATTATCTGTTGTATAGTTATTTGTGCTACACACAGTGATGATGTTTATGTTATGAAAACAAATGGGAGTAAGATTATTGGAAGAAAGTTATTTACGATTTTTGAAGACAAACCTTTTGCTGCATTTTGGAAAATTCCGTATGCGGTTCCACCGATTGGGAAGTTAAGATTCAAGGTGATTTATGAGATTATTTTTATGAATCATATTTTTTATTCTCTTGGTGGTATTTTTATATTTATTTATCTTTATCAGCAGAAAATAAGTAATGATTTAGTTCTTGATGTACTTTGTACTCGTAATGATATTGTAATTGCGTAATACACTAAAAGAATGGCTTTCATTTTGACAGTTCAATAACATTCATTGCGTTATTTACGTTGCTAATCTGACAATTTTTCGATCATTTGAAGCAGGGGATTAGCTTAGCTTCAAAATGATTCAGATTGTAATTGGTAGAGTATTACCCAATTTGGGTGGGTACTGGTGACTATGTATGTCTGATTTTAATGATATAACTATACCTATTCAATTATTTTCAGCAACCAAATCCACTTAGTTGGTTCAATAAATCAGTCTACAACTATAGCATTCCATACAATGAGAGTTGTGCATCTGGATTATCTGAAGACTGTTTGTACCATTCCATTTATACTCCTATTAACAAACACTTTTCCCCCGTCCCCGTTATTGTCTGGATCCACGATAAAGCCCACATGCATGGCCCAGATTTTCTGATCGATGAAGATGTCATTGTTGTTACTGTCTCCTTTAGAACCTCAATATTCGGTTTTCTCAATACCGGAGACCAGTTTGCTGAAGGCAATATGGGAGCTAAGGATATTCTGACTGTCCTAAGATGGATAAGAGAAAATATTAGTTACTTCAATGGTGATTTAAATAAGGTGACAGTATTTGGTTCTGGATCAACTGCTCCCATTGTCGCATCATTGTTATTGTCTGCTGCTGGTGAAGATTTGTTCAGCAGAGTAATAATACAAGATGGCAGTGCATTATCACCTGCTGATTACAGAAGCTACAACTTTGAAATCACGAACAAATTGTATTGGAATCTGAATGGACCATTTGAAAAGTTTAATCGAACGAAGTTGTATGAATTGCTTTCTAATAGCACCGTCAGAAAGTTATTAGTTGCCAGCCATGATCTGTACGACAGCACTGAAGTCAGGGACAATCAGAGGCTTATCAATTCGTTTTCCCCAACTGTCGAAGTATCAGGAAAAAGTACTTTCATTAACAAATTCCCCTTCGAAGTATACAAGCGAAAGATTACAAATAATGCCGTGGAAGTTATGATAGGCTATAGCAACTTAGATTCCCTCCACAAACTGGACGGTTTCGTAAGAAACAGGAAACTTCTAAAGTATTTAAATTATAACTTTCAGTATTTATTGCCATTTGAAGGGCGGAGAGACGAATACGGATCGAAACTGTACAGGAAGATAAGGAGGAAAATAATGGATTTCTATTTCGTTAATGGGACGGTTGGGGAGAGGAGCCTGCGGAGATACGCGAAGTATGTGTCGGACCAAGTGATTTATCCGATACTCCGTCAGGCGAGCCTACACTCCCGAGTGTCGTGTAATAACGTTTACTTGTACCGCTTCACCTTCCGAGGGTCCTTGAACATCATGTGGAACACGTTCCTCCGCAATCTAAACCTGAGTGGAGCTACATCGGGCGATGAAATCTGTTACCAATTCAAATGTAAATCTTTGAGTACAACCTATAATACAGCCACGACTTCAGATGAAAGGCTCTTCATTAAGAAGATTGCGAGGCTATTGGCGAATTTCGCTAAATACGGGTAAGGTTAATGCAGATTAAATATTTGCTCTTTTCTCTTGTTAATGAATTTTAATTTAAGTGGTTGAGGCTTAAATCCTTAATGCGGAGTTATTTTCTAATTGTTTTGTCAGCTCACGGTAAGCTTGCTTTGATAGTATTAAAAGATTGTGAAGTTAAATGTAACCAGGGCGTTGAGGTACTTTGTGCGGTATTCTCATTTGGTATTTCGAAATTAAAATTTGTTTGTACAACTTTACAGAGGCGCTTATTTGTTGAGCCTCGATTCTGGGAAGTATTTTAATGAATTAAAATGAAATCTGTTTGATATTGATAGTGGTTCATCAGTGTTATTAGATGGTTATTTGTAATCTCCTTCTCAATTTTGAATGTTGACTTTAATCCATATTTTCACTGTGTCTATTTTATTGTTTTTACGCTGTTTGTTTTTACGTTTCATCACATATTATTAATTAAAAATAAAAAAAATGCTAAGAATAAAAAAAAACGCTAAGATGCTAAGATTAAAAATGCTAAGATTTGTGGTGTTACGGAAATAGATAGTAGGTATAAGAAATTAGTAAATGAGAGCAAGTCTGAAAGTGGTACTGGTAACTGAAGAGTTGTGTGGAAATCAGTTGTCATGTTATGAGCATGTAATGAGGAGTAGTGCCCAACCAGCAATTCAGTCCGATAATTTCAGCTTATAACTCTAAAAAGCTTTATAAACGATTTATTAAGGTTTTAGCGGTGCCAGAGTGTTGTATAAAAGCATTCGACAGTACATTATTGCTCTAAATGCTAAGAGAGCTAAAAATACCTATAAACAAAGGATGTAAACGTTTACTACGCCATTTTATACAACCGTTATAGTCAAGTACTATAGCAAGTTCTAGTATAACTAGTACATAATAATATTGCTCTATAAAATTGTTAACAGGTGCCTTTATTTATCTGATTAGCGTAATAAGGGTTCCAAACGAACTACAATAGTAGTTTCGTTATAGCAGTGATGAACACTCAACTACAGGGCGATATTGTGACATTGTGGATATTCAGATCGCTGCTATAGTACGTGTGCATTAGTAGTCACAAAGACTTTACAATAGAGTGTTTTTGTGATGTAGTCTAATTTCAGATCACGCTAATAGAACGTAAGTGTACTATAATAGTTTTTAGATGCATAACATAATTTTATCGATAAGCATATCACACAGACACAATAATAGAGCAGAATTATTGTATAACAACTTTTTTGGTGCCTAGCAATGTGCTTGTTAGTATTATAAATGAGTATCTATCACTATAATGTCGCAAAAGTGGCACATACATGTAGATAAATGTTTCTATTAAATTACAGTTAAGTCCCAAAAAAATGATTGGCTCGCTTTTACAACAATATTCAGAAATTTTGATACGGAATTAATGCGACGTGCATTCTGCCCTAAAAACAAAAAAAATGGATCTAGAGAATAGGAAAAGATATAAACGCAGTGGAACTTATAGAAGAGAAGTGAATAGACGTTTTGAAAAAGCTTCGTCATCATCAAACAATCAAAGCAGTAATAGTAGCCAAAATCAAGTTGGAATCACAATTACGGGAAACGGTTCCGTACAAAATGTGTCTTACAAAGATATTATTTCTGAAGAGAGTCCTTACTCCAGCGATATTTCTGAATCTTCAAGCAATGATTCAACATTCGAAAAAGACCAACAATTTCGTGATGGCGTGAAAAATTGGGCCATTAATTATAATATTTCGCATGAAGCAACAAAAAGTTTAGTACAATTAATTAACAATAGAATACCGAATACATTACCTAACGATCCCCGAACGCTTCTTAAAACAGAGAAGACTGTTACAACTTCTCCCGTGGGAACTAGACAGATCTCTTACAACTCAACAACTTATTTTGTGCCATTATTACATACTGTATAATAAAGACATTTTACTAATTCCTAAGGTTATTTACGCAGATGGTATATAAATAAAAATCTTTATAAATTAAGTAAATGGTTCTTTATTTTGAACTAAAAAAGAAAAACCTTTAATTTCTCATTCTTCTATCAGACTTGATCTCACGTTAAAATCAACCTTAAACCTGTGTGTTTGCCTCTTTCAAGCGTCTGCACTATTTTGAACGGCATCTGAAATAAATGTTTATCTTTAAAAAGTTTGAATTTAAAACAAATAGGTAAACACATTACATTTAACATTTAATTAAATAATTAGGTACCTTTTGGCTTAGTTTAGGAAGTAAAGTAGCGTATTTTCTTAATTTTATTCTGATATAGAATTATTCAAAACAAGCACTACCTATCCTGAGTGCGAAACAGCGCGTTCTAACGTGTATTTCCGAGCGGAGGATCGAGGATTAGCGGTGCGGGGCGCAAGGTGGGGGAACGGTTGAGCAAGCGAAATAGTGCGGGGAATCCCCTGAAAGACAATGTGTAGGTATGGCGCTGGACTTGCTGGGCTTACTGTGTGAACAAAATTTCTAGATTTTATGGTCAGAGTTGCTTTATAAAAAGTTTTTATTATGTATGAGAATGCTATTTAATTGCAAAGCCGACATTCATCGGAAGGATAATGGTCATAAATAGCCATAAAATCGCAACCCCGACACCAGAAAAATAATTCATTTAACAATTGGGCCATATTTCTTTTATATATGGTGAAGTGACTCGGTAAAGATGAATTAGTATATAATCCACAGTTAACACAGTTTGCACTTAATATAAAATGTGTGATTTTCCACGGCCATTCCGCTGCTGTAAGCAGCATGAAATCGTCTCGACTAAGAAATTTATCGATATCCATATTGGCGTCCATTAGGTACACTGAAAAAACACAATGTTGACTGGAGTTTATTTTTATAAAGGTATTGCTTCTAAAGTTCAGTGATGCTACTAGATACACACATAGGCACCTCATATAAAGAAATATAAACACTAGGTTCGTAAAACTTGATATAACTACGTAAGTTCTTCCCGACGAAAAAAAACTGGTTACATGATTAATTCACACTATTCGTCAGTAAACAGTTTATAATTTAGTTTTTCATTACCTTCATTCTGTCTTCAGAACAATAGTAAAAAGAAAACACTATTATATATTCAGTCATGCTCACACAGAACCCCAATTTTAGGTTGAATTCACGATGACTGACAGTGAAGACATTATCACGGCAAGTACTATAATGGCTCTTAGAATATCGAAATCACTTTATATGATAAATATTTTAGTAAAAGCTCAACAATTTGAGGAGGGCACTTAAAATTCATAGTAAACCTATCCCTAGTTTATCAGTAAAGCTGCAGTCGCACATCATTTCCACCGTAATAGACTAATATTATAATAACAAAATAAAATCTTACTCACCTACGATTGCTTGTATCCTTTTGTAAAATTATTTTACTTATTTTTTGCACTCTGCACTGTCGCAAATGTAAAATAATGAATGGTGAGTGAAAAATGTGAGGTAAAGGAAACTAAACTCTTGTATAGTATGAAAAAGTACTATAAAAGGTTCTACAGTAGCCAGTACATCATTATTTTGAGACCTGCATCACTGTTACAAAGATTTTATTGGACTGTTTCATCATTTGGAACACTGCAATAAAATGATTTTGTCACTAAACAGAGATCTAAATGCGCCACTTCCGAATAAAAGATACGTTCTTTGGGGTTTTATAGGACCAAGGACAGTTTTTTACAAAACGTTCTATGGTTTTTTATAGTACTAGTTTTTGTTGCTTGGGTGAGAAAAATGTCATGAGGAAAGTTTTGAGTACGAATATGAATGGCTATAACAGTAAAGTAAAACCAATGAAGTGCTGGATGGAATGTGTGCAAGACGATATGTCTAGGAAGGGAGTGACTGCCAAAATGAAGAATAATAGAGAAGCATGGGAGAAAAAGACATGTTGCGCGGACTTTAGTCCTCTTTCTTATTATTTATTTAATTAAACTATTATCATTGTGTAAAATAAAATTAAACATTTTAATTTTACGCTATGCTATTATTTTGCGCAGCTTAGGCAATGGAAGAATGTAAATAATGAATGAAAACCTGGGCCCATTATAGATTTAAGTTCCTACGTTGTATACCTACATTCTGTCAAATAATTGAATTTGACCCTAAACAAATTGGTAAAAGGACCAGAACGATCATGAAATAATAAATATTTTAATAAATCATATTCTCACTCATTATTTTAAAGAGAGATATCCCAGAATCACCAATTAAATCAGCGTGTTCATCTATTTTCCAGGAACCCAACGCCACATTCCTCAGACGACGTTCTAGAAGGCTTACAATGGCTGCCTCTGACTCCCAACAAGAGCATGAGAGGACTAAACATGGGATCCACCCTGAAGATGATGAAAATGCCCGAAGAGAAGAGAATGGAGTTCTGGGACCAGCTGAGACATGACTTATTTTCTGATAGAGAAATAAATGACGAACTGTAATGGTGTTTTGTGAATAATTTATTTTAATATGTTGCACTGTTAATACCTATGTGTAAATGCTAAAATATTGCGGCGGGATCTTTTGCGCATTTTTCAAGGCTCTGCTTAGAGTTGAAAAACGAACAGTGTGTGTTTTACGACGCCCTTGGATGCACTCTGCTAGATTCCCCACTCCCTCTCTCAGAGAAGCGGCCTATGTCCCAGCAGTGGGAATAATATAGGCTTATTATTGACTGTTTGGGGAAATATCTTAACTTCGGGCTGCTCCTGAGAGATTCCTCATGAAAAAACAAAAGAAAACACCACACACTCCGATGTAGTTGAGTGTGTCGCGGGTTCGATTCCCGCACGGAACAAATATTTGTATGACCTACCGGGTCTGGGTGTTTGTGCATGTGAGTTTAAATGTTTGTAAACGCACCCACAATACAGGAGAAATTCCTAGTGTGGGGCAACGTTTTTAAAAAAAAAAAAAAAAAAAAAAAAAAAAAAAAAAAAAAAAAAAACCATTGCTACGGTTAGTTGTTATGCTCTTACCCCGCAAGAAAACGAAACCGGGCTTCCTATTCTTCTTGTTCACTTTAGCATTATAGCAGACATTGGTACGCATATTTTATTAGTAGTCGGCGTTTATGTGCTGATAACAATGATAGTAAAAACCGAATCAAATCGACAGCTTAATTAACGAGCTAGCTTGTAATCGGCTAATGTGTTACTTTATTAGCTAACAACAGAACTTGAACAATTTTATGAACGCCTACAGCTTAACAGTCGGAGCGTAATTAAATCAGAGTGCTCCCAAATGTTTTTGTACCGAGTACTGTTGAACGGAATGGTGTTAATACTCGAATGTTAAGCGGTTTTTTTTTTGTCAGAATTACATACAGGGGCAAGAAAATTGACGCGCAACCCGTTACCATAAATTCTGTATAATATGATTCTGAAAAATTCCCCTGCGCTAAAAATTTTCGTCGGTTATTAAAAAAAATATATTAGCTGTTCCATACATTTTGAGCACTTTTCTATGAAATTCATGGTGAGTTTGCGCGTTGATGTATGCGTATACTTTATTGTTTCACTCTCATCATCCACCTAGCTTTTTCCCAAGTATGTTGGGGTCTACTTCCAGTCTAAACAGATGCAGTGGCATACCAATATTTTACATGGATTGACTGCCTATCTGACTTTCACAACCACTGGGTTTTTTATTTTTAACTCTGACGCGCATGAGTTCCAAAGTTTCGTCTCGCACCGATTAGCCGAAATAGATAGGCTGTCAGATAGAGGCGATTGGCGCTGGGTACCTTCCCAGGATAACCCAGCTGATAAGGCTACCCGTTTGTGTTGGTCCGACGACCACGCAGAGTGGCTTTCGGGCCCCTTGTTTTTGTGTGACCCACAGGTGCGGTGACCGGGGTGTCCTGTGGCTGAGGCGCCGGAAGTGGACTTTGTTCGCATTCCGCGGGTCCACGCCACAGCAGCGTCTGTGGCGCCATTCTTCAGCTTCAAGCGCTTATTACGGGCGCGCATACTCGCGTCATCGTCAAGTAACTTCTCCCGCTCTGGTTGGAGCAAGAGGGCGTGTCAGTATTTTACTGACTAAAACCCACCCGTGTTGCAGTTGCCTGTGTGCCAGGGTCCGCAGTATCTCTTTCGAACAACCCGCACCCCTGGCAGGCATCGGCCCTTGCGGACCCCACCACAATACCCCTTGGTAAGACTGCTTGTCTAACTTTCGGGCATCTGAAGACCAGTAACGACTGTCAAAGATCCACGAATGATAGCCGGAACCAACGGCTTAACATCCTTACCAAGGCACGGAGGGGTCTTGGTATGTAAAGATGGTCACCCATCCACGGACTAACCGCAGCAAGCGTGGCTTAACCTGATCGATCGACCCGTGCGGCTGTGGGTAGTTAGTCACAAGCCGATAAGGGCATGATAATAATTATATCAAATCATTGTCAGAAAACTATACATAGGCGCCGATTAATTTTGAATGTGTAACAATCTGCTTGTCTTTTCGAAAGTCATTTGATGATTGGGCACGCCACGATTGCGGCGGTAAGTCCCCTCTTTGAAGAGTAGATTGAGAGGCGCCACGGCATCCTCACCTTTCGCCTGACGCAGGTCCTCACCGGATACGGTTGTTCTGGGAGGTGCCTGTTTTGTGTAAGGCGGGAGGAAACGCCCGGGTGTTTCCACTGCGTGGATCGCCCACGGTGGAGCATACGGTGGATGTCTGCCCGGCTTGGGCGGAGCACCGCCCTATCCTAGTGGAGGCGATCGGCGGCGGCGAGATCTCGCGTCCGGCCCTGGTCTAGGTCATGGTACGGAGCGAGAGTGCATGGGTAACCGTCACCTCCTTCTGCAAAGCAGTAATGCTAGCGAAGAGAGAGGCGGCGCACGTGAGGGAGAGGCAGTATATGTGCCCTCACGGCCCTGCGACGGAGATGCCGGAAATGCCGAAGCAAACTCAGAGGTCACAGGATCTTTTAAAGTACAGAAAATTTTAGTCAGATCATGTGAAGACCATGTACATTGGTGATATGACAGGAACCATTCTTACTTATATTTGTTATATATCTAATAGATTCATTTATGTATGTTACTGTACCCGTAGCAATATAAAACTAGGTCACCACTGCTGCATGTGTGTGTGATATCAGATATCATTTTAAACGCGTGTCGGCTCACATTGAATTTTGAGAGCATTTTTATGTTCGCTTTAATACAGTTCATTTTGTGATGGACTGCAAAAAGTTGTTTATCTTTTTTACCGCTAAGGTACCTACCCGATTTAATAGGTTTTCTTTGCAGTACTAAACCACAGCACATAGCTTTTTAATTTTTATGAGCGCCATCTTGTTATACTTATTACTGGTACTAGTAATTTTTTTTTAAATTGGCGAATGACATTTCGCAGGTCAACCGAGAAGGTTGTCGGCTGCTTATCCGGACTTGCTTGTGGCTGCCTCAATAAGTTAATGCCTCCAGCCAGGGCTTTAAAAACTTAAAACTAAGGGCACTGTGGAGAACGGACCTCGGCTTGGAGCGTCACTAGAAGAGGGCAAGGAACGGGCTGCATTGGCAGTGGTAACATAATGCACAACCTTAAATAGAAAAAGGTGTCTGAGGTTCTAGATTACCCCTCTCTTAGATCACATTTGCAAGGATTTCCAACTCTCCTTGCCAGTTTCTTCATCAACAACTAAAGTAATCAGTAAAAGCATTGAATTTTACTTGACCTTTACTGATATTCAAAGACTACAATAGTATACTGGGGCGAATGTGTTTCTTCACTCAAGTAACAGCTAAAGTATAAGTCAATAGAGTTGCCATTACACAAACGTCGTAATTCCCCCAAAAACTCGTCGGGAGCTTTTTTTACACATGGCAGCCAGCCACAATTTCACTGTCAAGTGGTGTCAGCACCAAATGGTGGGGTCCGCAAGGGCCGATGCCTGCCAGGGGTTCGGGTTGTTCAAAAGAGATACCGCGGCCCCTGGCACACAGGCAACTGAGGGAACACGGGTGGGTTTTAGTCAGTAAAAGTCTGACACGCCCTCCCGCTCTGCCCAGAGCGGGAGAAGTTATTTGATGATTTCCCACCAAAAAAAAAAAACTGTCAAGTGGTGCCAGATGACAAAGTGAAAGTTCTTCTATGAGTTTCTTTGTACACTACCGTTTTTAACCGACTTCAAAAAAAGGAGGAGGTTCTCAATTCGACTGTATTATTTTTTATTTATTTTTATGATAGTTGGCTCAGAACTTTCGACTGGGTGAACCGATTTTAATGATTCTTTTTTATTTGAAAGCTGGTGCTTTCCGTGTGGTCCCATTTAAATTTCATATAGATCTGATGATGCGTTTCGGAGACAGACTACGGAACTCTTCAAAAAATTACAGCAAATTAACCACGATTGCTGCTATCGCATAAATATGCATTGTTTTTACCCCAAGGATGATGACATTTCGAATTGGTGTGGGGTAGGTACTATAACTAAAAAGTTTATAGTAAAAAAAAAACAACCGACTTCCAAAAAAACACTACAAAGTGAAAAATAACTTTAATTTCGGAAGGCGGTGACAAAAAATTCAAATACAGCTCCAAAGACACCGACTTCCGAAATTAAAGTTATTTTTCACTTTGTAGTGTTTTTTTGGAAGTCGGTTGTTTTTTTTTTGGAAAAAGTTTTTTGTATTTTTAAAACTACATAGAGCTTGGAAAAAATGTTAATATTGCAAAACCGTTGTACCCGGCTATCATACACATATCTATGACAGTAGTTTAGTCTAGTCATCAAAACTAAAAAGTTTGATGAATGTGTGAAAAATAAAACCCTAGGACATCGGTATTGTCTATAGTAATAGGGTATTTTCCAATTTTATAAAAACTATTTTAATTTGAAGATTGGGACGATATATATAACAGAAAAATAAAAATAAATTTATTTATAGCCATTTTCTCCATTAAAATCAAATTTATTTACGTTGTTTTGAATTTACCGCCAAAACGCTCCTTATGATGACTTTTTATCACGTGACATCGTGACGTCAGCTTTGTGTAAACAGCACCGGTACAAATACTTAGTTTGGCGCAGTTTTAGAAGTATTTGTGCACAGAGGCACCGCACATTAGTAATATCACTTTCTATCCATTCAAAATCTTCTTAATTATGAACTCGACATTCACTTGTTTAGTTACTAACTACTTTAGTTTACACAAAGTTGACATCACGTGGGGTCACGTGATAAAAAAGTCATCGTAAGGAGCGTTTTGGCGGTAAATTCAAAACTACGAAAAATAAATTTGATATAAATCGTTTTTAATTGAGAAAATGGATATAAATCAATTTACTTTTATTTTTCTGTTACATATTTCGTACTAATCTTCAAATTAGAATAGTTTTTAATAAATTGGAAAATACCCTATTGGCATGCGAAAATTGGCATGCGGAAGCCAGGCTGACTTCTACTATTTTCTTGTTTTTTGTACTGAAAATTGACGGGCGGAATAACATGGTGAATATTGGAATATTGTTGGTCTATTTTCAAACAGAAAGGCTATTGAACTACGTCTGCTACGCTAAAGTAAATTAGGAAATAATACTTTGAACTTGGTGAAAAATGCAACACGTAGTTGACAATAATGGTAAAACAACCCTGGCAAAAACTATGTATTTGCTGCAATGGTGAAAAAGAAACTGCATGTTACCGCTGTAACCATCTCACCGCGTGAAGTGAGCGTGGGACGACCTGTCAGTGTCACCCCACTGATGTAAGAGATTGACCAAGCATTCGGTGAAATGAAACTGACAGTTCACTCCACGCTCACTTCACGCGGTGAGATGGTTACAGAATAGCAATGCAGGTCATGTGCGTGTTGGGCCACGCACAATGAAAGGTTCCGTAGTTGAGATGAATTTATTCCAAACACAAGTTTAACATTCTAGTTAAAAAAAATGTTCTTCTATACATCCATATACCTCACGGCCAATTTTCTAAGTGCAAATAGTAAGTCTGAAATCGCAAAAAATGTGATAATACTACGAAAGAACGATTATCGGACTTTTTCCTTGACATGTGTTGTGAGAGCTTGCTTCTAACTAAATTTCACGATTAAACGGGAAGTAGGTACCGACCTAGGCAGGCATAGGTTTTGATTTATTTACACGAGTAAGTACCTATCAAAATATGTCTCAATGGTCGTATATTGTTATTGCGTTGACTTAGAAGTTTAGTTTTTAAAGCTATAAGGGAGCATAGACCTACGTATTTGATATTAATTTCAACATGATTGAACCTCCACGCATTCCTGAGACAAGGCACCTTGACAGACAGATGGACAACGAAGTGATCCTTCTTATAAGGGTTCCGATTATTTCCTTTGATGTACGGAACCCTAAAACAGTGAAATTTAAAGTAGATTAGTCATGAAAAAAGTATCAAGATTTAGGTATGACTAAGCAGAAACGGGTTAAATAGTGAGGCAAACGCTTGGAATTCTATTGAAATGAAAAGGTTATAGGAATTATAGGTAGACTATTCAGTTTAGGTACTCCATATGGCATAAAAGGGTCTTGGTCACTGTACTGATCTTTATCACTGATCTGTTACCCAGAATACGATTCTAAACCTTTCTATTGGCCCCTTTATAACTATAACCTGTTATGTTACGCAGTTGGTGTTTTTGCAAAGATATTTTATGAAGGCATGCTCAAAGAAGGGCAGTGGTGGTAGTGGAAACTGCTGCGACTTTCGAGATGTAGGTCATAGGTTCGAACCCTGCTTGGTGCTTTATTTTGTGTAAATTTCATCACCACTGCTCTCGATACGGAGAAGGAAAACATCGTGTGGAAACCGTTATGTCCTAGAACCAAAAATTCGAAGACATGTGACATCTACCAACCCGTACTGGGCACGTGTGGTGTATTACGGCCCACTCTCTGTCACCAAAAGGATGCCCGTGTCATCTGTCCCAGAAGTGGGAACATTATAGGTTAATGATATGTCTGTTGTGGTGCTCATAGAAGAGAAGCAAGTATATTTAGTAAAATCTGCGCGCTGCATATCGGGGTAAAACTATCCTTTGTTCTAATCCAGCACCCTAATTACTTAACACGCGATTAATCATAATCGGTTTCATTTTAACAGTTCAACAATATTCATTGCGTTATTTACGTTGCTGAGCAGACACATTTTTCGAACATATGAAGCAATGGTTTTGCCATCTGTTTCAAAACGAAATCTGATTAATCGTGAGTTAGGGTGTTGGTCAAAGTTTATCCAAATCCGTTCAGCCGTTTTGGCGTGAAAACGTGTTATTGATTTCATTGTACTCAAAAATATTGCAGTAACAATCGGAAGTGCTGAAAATATATGAAAATTAAATAACGTTCTCAATTGGTGAACCAATGTAGGTAATGGCTAAAATGTATAATTATTGTAAGTAAGGTCAGAGATACACCCTGTGTTCTTTAAAAAGCTATTAAATTTATTTGGTGTGTGTACCAGGCCGTTAAAAAAATCTCGAGAGGCCGTATAAGCCCGCGGCTCCCAGTTTGAGCACCGCTGGCCAAGATCAAAGATTCGCCTCCACAAATAATAAAATATCGGGCACAGGGAAAGATATCGAGTCATCGCATCAAATAAATCAAATTATCATTATACTGAGGCATGAGGTTAGAAAGAGGACAGGGAAGGAATGGAGAGGAAAACTTGTTTATTTTGTTTTGTCACAAATAAAACAAGTTTGTGATTGTGGGACTCAATTATTCTTGAGTTTTGTGTTTGTTAGGCAAAAGTGAAAATGTTAAAGAAAGAAGAAAAATAGTTTTCTATGTATTTTTAGGGTTCCGTACCCAAGGGTGCCAAAAGGACTTTATTACTAATGTTCAGTTCAAGTAGAACGAAAAAACCTCGCGCAATTCAAACCGAAAGCAATCGAGTCGCGAGCCGACTGTGTCGATATTCATACAATTTTCTACTTTAGGCTATGGTAATCCGGTCACACACACACACGACCGAGATGAGGATACTGAGATGGGTAGGAGGTGTCACTCTTTAGGACAGAGTAAGAAACGAGTACATCCGTGGAACTTTTAAGATCCGCCCAATCGAAGAAAAACTCTCTGAAGCACGCCTGAGGTGGTATGGCCATGTAATGAGAAAGCCCAAGAACACATGACTAAGCAAGTCCTCCACATGAATCCAGGTCCAAAAAAGCGAGGTAGACCCCTTCTCACTTGGATGTCTGTTGTCAACAACGACCTGAAGCAAGCCCAAGACTCGACGACCCAGAACCGAAACGTTTGGCGAAGAATGACGAGGCGAGCCGACCCCAAAAGTCATTTATTCAAATTAGGCTGAGAATCAGCACTTTTCGAACATCAAAATACATAAGACAGTCCCCCCAAAAGCGCCCACCTGTCACCACTTCCTAGTGCTTTAGATGGGAAGAAGAAGTAGCGGAACAAACTCCCAGCAGCACAGCTGTCTGTTTAGTCGGATAGAATTGCTTCTATACATACATAGACGAAGTAATATAAACATTACGAGACACGGAACATTAATTAAATAATTAGTCATACATATGTCAGCCAGCCATGCCAATATACCAACAAATAAAATGAAAACTTAACTCGAGCACAAAGCTTCACACTAGCCTCTATACAAAGTTTCATGCGTCTGAACCAGTTTTCGTAATACTTTTTCCAGTCCGCCGCAGACACCTCGTTTACAACTTGCTCGAACGCTGACAGCGCATCTTCCGGCGACGAAAATTGTATCCCTTTGAGCTGATTTTTTATTTACAGGAATAAAAAGAGGTCACACGGTGCTAGGTCAAGGAGTAAGGAAGGTGACCCAGGAGTTTGACCGGCGTGCTGTCCAGGAAGTCCCTCGTTTAGAGCGTGGTGCGAAAGCGCGTTGTCATGGTGGAGCAGTAGCCTGTGTGGTTGTGTACCATTCAGCGTTGATGCTTCTTTGGTTTCATAAAGGAATAGACACCAAGGAGCCAGGCAAATTGAAAAAGCTCGCGATCAAAATCTTCCCCCAGCTTCTGGATCGCTTCACTTTGGTAGGCGTTGATTCGTTTTGAAACACCCAAACGGTCGACTTGGTTTCTGGATCGTAATGGTCGTAAACACGCCGAGACGAGCCTGCTCCTAATTTGTTTATCATAATTATCACGGGGTGCCGTCAGAAATTTTACACGTGCAACTTCGCGTGAGGAATGGTGATTCCTCACGCGAAGTTGCACGTGTAAAATTTCTGAAGGCTTCCCGATCCAAACTGCAGTATGTGCTGAATCTCTTGATACGTCGTGTAACTCGCCTATTGTCATGGATAAAAAATTTCACTGCTAGCACGTTTTCTCCGTAACAGCCGTCAAAGGGCGACCCCTTCTTTCTTCATCCCTCAAAGTTATTCGACCGCGCTTGAATTCATTATATCAATGATACATGGTTGCCTTAGAAGGGCCTTCATCCATGAATGTCATTTGAAGTCTATCGTACGATTCGTCCGGTTTCAGGCGACACTTGAAATCGTAAAAAATCATAGCGCAAAAATGTTCCCGGCGCAGATAATTTTTTTAATGAGACACGATAATTTAAATTAGCTCGCAAACAATGTAGAATAAATTAATTTTGTAAATTTGAAATTGGAACGTACCTATTTTTTACTTACAAACAATCATATTTTCCATATAGATTATAACTGGCCAGTCTCCCATACATAAAAACTTTTTTTCGTAAATACTTTCTGAGTGGCCTGGTATGTATAGGTAGGTACTTGCCATTTCGAGTGCCTTACGTAATTTGCAATAATCAGCACCTTAGTTACATAAGACACTGGAAATGCAATCCCTATTATTTTTAGAAGTTACGAGTAGTAGTACGCTGTCGCACTGCTGAGCAAACTGCTCCCGAAATCCTTCCAGGTATCCTTTTCTAGAGCCACCAAGATCCAACCCGGTACGCGTCTAGGTCGTCTTGACACTTCTTTCTGGGCTGGCCTCGGCGGCTCCATCCATCCTCAGGCATTCACCGTGTGGAGACTGTTGCCCAGCGGTCACTGTCATAATCATTATAATCAGCCTATAATGTTCCCACTGCTGGGACACAGGCCTCCTCTCTGTGAGAGAGAGCGGGCCCAGTGCGGGTTGGTAGATGTCACATGTCTTCGAATGTTTGGTTCTAGGACATGCCAGTTTCCTCAAAATGTTTTTGGATCACGGCTTTGAGAGCAGTTATGAAATAAATTATAGAAACGATAGCGCCTGTCTGGGTTCGAACCATTGACCTACAACTAGTAAGTCGCGGCCGTGACCACTAGGCCACCACTGCTCTACAAATGTACAAAAAAAAAAACGTTTCCAAACTTTGCACATTATCTACTACCTAATTTGTTTAAAAAAACATGGATGCTTTAATCAGAGTCAATGCGTTGTGTGACGTCGCTGTATTAACCAGCTACTGTTAGATATGAAACCAGGCGGTCACTTTGCATCTATACAATTCAAATTAAGTTCATAATTACTCAGGTGTCAGTGACTGACAAGAAAACAAGTCTTTTCGACGAAACGGTGTGATCACGCGAGACAACGAGGTGAGTTATTGTTATATATTGCTAAAACTTTTACTTTTTAACTGACTTGAAAAAAGAGTAGGTTCTGGCTTCGTCTGTATTTTTTTTTGTATTGATTCTTTATGTAAGTATGTTTCACGATATCTTCGAAAGTTGTTAGACACCGATTTCCGAAGTTATAGTTATTTTTCACTTTGTAGTGTGTTATTTGGAAGTCGGTTGTTTTTTTTCGTCATCGGGTGTCGTGTGGTGCCGGACGTAAAAGGAATAGCACTATCCCATTTCTTCCCGTGGGTGTCTAGAAGGCGACTAAGGGATTTACCAGAGAATGGGCAGCAGCGTTCTCTATGCATTTTACCACCACACTGCGATCGCAGACCCGCCTGCCAAGCGTAGCGATTATGGCAAAACCCCCCAAAAATTACGAGTAGCCTGGGGGAGGCCTATGTCCAGCAGTGGACGTCTTTCGGCTGAAATGATGATGATGATGTTATTTTTGGAAGAAAGTTTTTTATTATGAGGTATATTATGGTGACAAGGTGACTAATGAATGACCTCAGAATACAGATATAAAGTCTATCTATATCTGTGCCTCAGAATAATCATTTTAGACAAAATCGTTTCCTACAGTTCGGACGCCGTCGGGTTTCTTCGTTAGGTGTCGCACGTCGGGTGGCTGCGCGGCCGACGCGGCGAGCCACGGCGAGGGCGCCTAAGCCACCCGACGCCTGACGAAAAAAGCCGACGGCGCCAGAATCTTACTTTAAACATAACACTGCCTATGAAATTCTTCTATTATAGTGCCTACTTTAATTCTTGCCAGAATATTCTTGGAAAAGATGAAAAAGACAGTTTGCCTAGTTTGAAGTACTAGATACATTCAGCATAAGTTAACACTAACGACTAAAAGAAACGACTGTGTACTGAGTGACGTGCGTCAGGTGTTTGCGAAGACCTTAACTTCGAAACTCCACACATTCAACATATTGTTGGACTTTATTAATTAGTTTCCAGAATGTGAAAAATAATACAAATTATAGTTTAGAAAACTTTATTTGCTAAAACAGATACAGTTAAACTTATTTTATAAGAAACGAAAATGATTACAGTAAATTAAACAGTTGCAAGAAATTTGTCGATATTTGAACAAAGTGACAAAAAATAAATTTGTCGATATTTGAACAAAGTGACAAAAAATATGATAGTAAACACTGTGAAAAAAGTACATTTAAAAAATAATGCACACTATCTATTAATTTGTTTGAGTAAATATGGGATGCTTTAATGAGAGGCAATGCGTTATGTGATTTTGCTTAATTTACTGACTACTGTTAGATAACCAGAAACCAACTTATTGTATGTTTTCTTCATTAATCGTTCGCTCCGAATAGTTCGGAGCTCTATTTGGTGGCGCGTACTATGTGGCACTTTGTGGGGCACCCTGCGGGACGGACTGCGGAGCGTACTGTGGGGCAGTTTGCGGGGCGTATTGTGGTGCATAACCATACTGCGATGTATATTGTGGGGCAGCCTGTGGTACTTGCTGCGGGGCGTTTTGTGGCCACTGTTGGGTGTATTGTGAGCCAACCTGTGGTTGCTGCTGGGGGTATTGTGGCCACTGTTGGGTGTATTGTGAGCCAACCTGTGGTTGCTGCTGGGGGTATTGTGGCCACTGTTGGGTGTATTGTGAGCCAACCTGTGGTTGCTGCTGGGAGTATTGTGGCCACTGTTGGGTGTATTGTGAGCCAACCTGTGGTTGCTGCTGGGGGTATTGTGACCACTGTTGGGTGTATTGAGAGCCAACCTGTGGTTGCTGCTGGGCATACTGTTGCAAGGGTTGTGGAGCGAACTGTGGGGGACCTTGTGGGGGATACTGTGGTGAAGGTTGTGGAGCATACTGTGTGTAGTACGGTGAGCCATTTGCTTGATTATTCGGCATGCCATACGGGGAGCCGAAACTTGAACTGAAGTTGTTTGGTGGGGGTGCCGCAGCAACTGTGTAATTAAGATCCCTTTGACCGTTCTCCTTGTGACCTCCGACGTTAACACCAAAATGGTTTTTGGTTCCAAGAGTTGCTACCCCGTCTTTATACCCTCCTTCTAAACCAATGTTAGCATCGAGACCGGTGCTGTAGCCCCAACTGCTCGAAGTGTGAGTTTCCGTATATTTCCCATCATCATTGCCAATCAACGGTGCACCTGAAATTGAAAAGTACCTAACATTAACATGCGTTCTATATTCAAATGCATGTTTCCAGTTGATGTCCCTATTTCCACTGAAAATTACACGCAAACTGAAACTTAATGTGTGGGGTATTAACGTTATTTTTCCAAAACCAATATTTTTGTATATATTTTGAGGATAGTGCGTGCATACGGTGCATAACATTATAATAAGAACGCAGGCCTGAGTCTGTGTTCATCAAAAGTTTAGATTTAGGACAGGTTTAAAGTAGGATATTGCCATTAACTGGTCACAAATCAAGACTCTCTGGGCTGCTACTGAGAAAGTAGAACCACAACAACATAGTAATATAAAAATAAATAAATGAACTACGCATTCGTCCCGGGGATCGGACCCTGCCAGAACCAGAATATAACATAACATCACGCTTATATTCCCCAAAGAGACACGCACATTCGATACGGAGGTAGCACCCACATTCCGCAAGTTATGTTGAAGTCCCATATCATAGGAGGAGAAATTCCCACTAAAAAAAAACTCAATAACATTTTGACCGACCTGGAAGTCGATCCCAGGACCTCCTGCTCGGCACTAACACTTGCAACTACTAGACCAACGAGGCAGTCAATCACAAACCCACGAAATAATCTTGACTGTGAAAGATTTGTAGGACTTCAAAAAAATTAATAGTTTACAGACTATACATTTTTTTCGCTACTCGAAAGTAATGTGTTACAAACTAAATAACTCATATCACCAATAAGTCGTCTTAATGTCACAGCACTAGTATTTCAATGGCGGTCCGCACACGATGCAACCAATCACAAACTAAGTAGGTAGTTAATAACGCGTTCCTAACTCGTAATCGTTGAAATACTAGTGCTGCAACATTCTGGCTCCTCATTTGGGTTTGTGACACGCACGGTAGGGTCATGGACGATGGACCATGGAGACACGACCAGTAAATTAAACAATTAATTTAAAAAGTAGGTAGATAACAAAATAGTACTCACAGAGGCATAATTCCAAAAGCGCCAAAATCAGGATAACACCTACCTGTAAAAAAAAAGTTACTATTAGGGTTTTGTGTCAAAATCGTGATGACTTTGAGTTTAAAGAAAGACTTTCTGACTTTCTTTACTGTCAAACAGGTACCTAAACGCTACAAAGTCAAATGGTTTCTATAAATTTGGCACTTCTGAATGTCTTTTTTTTTTTTGGGTGGGAAATCATCAAATAACTTCTCCCGCTCAGGGTCAAACTTTTACTGACTAAAACCCAACCGTGTTCCCTCAGTTGCCTGTGTGCCAGGGGCCGCGGTATCTCTTTCGAACAACCTGCACCCCTGGCAGATTTCTGCATGTCTTTGACTAGCTTTCCATGATAAGATAACATTTTGTCAGCATGTCCTACAATATACAACGTGTAACTAAATTAATGCACATTATTATGACAGTAGTTTGTTCAGAATCGTTTATTGAATCGATTTCTGTCATCTAAACGAATAATAAATAATTATATTAATACAGAGATATGATTGGATTTTTGTATAAACATACAAAAAATCAAATCTTCTTTGGTTTGTGATTTTTTTTAAACAAACCCGCATTTTTTTTTTTTAAAGACCATACTTTGATGTTTTGTTGATTATTATAGATCCAAACACTGCTTGAGTTCGATTAACGAACTGAGTAACGATATAAAATAAAGCCAAACTCAGTTGAACTAAGATCAATATTATCTATGCTTGAGGAACGTTCTAAAATTAAAACTAGAGTCAAAACTAGTTCTAAACAGAGATCAATGCTTGAGTATCCTTCTGAACTGTAATACGGACGGACCTAAATGTCTCTTAGCTAAGCTGTGTACTGACAGACGGACAGACTGTTCGAAACTATAAGGGTTCCTGTTGACTATGGAACCCTAAACGAGACAACTTAGCTCCGGACTAAGTTCTCAGTTTTGTAAGAAGAACTGCATTTTTATACATCAATTAGTTTCTGCCCGTGACTTCGTCCGCGTGATAATTCTTGCTCCCCCGACTCAACCCGCCGCATCGCATCACCTGCCCGCGCTATTAATTCGCTTTCACTTAGCGTTCTTTTTGTTGTTTTTTTTGCATTTTACACGGAACCTAGGGCTATTGCGTGATGTGAATATAGCATATAGCCTTCCTCAGGATGTGGGCTATCAAATGCAAAAGGATTTTTTCAAATCCGATCGGTAGGTTCAAAGAATATCGAGTTTAAACAAACAAACGCTTCAGCTTTATTATCCCGACTAGTTCCCAACTAATATTATAAATGCGAAAGTAACTTTGTTTGTCGGTTACGCTTTCACACTTAAACCGCTGGACCAATCTTAATGAAATTTGACACTTACGGAAATAAGGGAAAATTTAAATATTATTACTCATTGGATCCCTGAGTAAAGTTATTGTTCTCAGAATTACTAAGGTGTCTTCGGCGATGGCGAAAGTTGGTCTGAGCGATGATGAGTTAGTAAGGGTTTTTAACCGCTTACCTAGGGGATGATTTTACATAAAAGCCTAAAAGCTTTTAATAACCACTTTATGGGTTAGCTTTAAAATTTGCGGGTTTCCTATACTTACAAATTTTTCATCCCCTATTTTACTCTTCATAATTTAACAGCGGGCTTGGTGGTATTATACTGATTTTAAAAAAAATCTGGAGGACACGGTCTTATTACAAAACAAGATTATATACCCAGGATTAAACCATCGGGCCATTTTTAATTTCGACCTCTATACAAACAAAGATAAAGTTGTGATTACTCGTACAATATAATAATGACGTTAAAGACAACGACAATACGACGTTGTGTATGATGTGTAGTTGCTGGTAGGTTGTCAATTTTGTATTAAAAACTCTATGAGGCTGGGAATAAAGTTCGAAATAATATAATAACTGGCTTGATGCTTTGAGCTTGGACCAAAGTTAGAATTAGTTTTATAATGATGCGGATAAAGTTTCGTTTGCTGGTTCTGATATTCAGGCAAACATCAACAGAATATGCGATCATTCTTTTTTTTATGTTGGCATCTCGCTGTTGACCTTGAGAGGCCGTGACTGCTTAACCGGGCTTTCCTAGGGCTGCCATTAAGAGTTAACTTAACGCCTCCAACCAGGGCTTACAAAACTAAAAAATTACAAACTAAGCGACTGCACGCTGAGGGCACCCCCTGTGGGGTACGGGCCTCGGCTCAGGGCGTCACTGATAGGGGGACAGCTATTGAGGACAGGCTGGATCAAAATATTGGCGTTATTATTATTAATCGGGGAATTTAAAGCTACTGTCTCAGCTGCGGCGCGGGCTGGCGCTTCAACGAGCAAGGGTCGGTCGGGATATAAGCGATCAGAAAATCAATAAACACTTACAATTAACTTCATGGTGGCTGCAGACAGTATGCTACGTGTGACAGTCACTTCACTGGGAACCTGACTAAGCTCCGAATAGTACTAACGGTTACGAGACGAGAGTCTGACTTATAAACATGACGGATTCAGTTATCTTGTGGTGAAGTCAGTCTTATTAACAATATACCTAATGAGGAATTTTGTCGTTAAGGAAAATGGTATTCCTTTTGTATATGTCTAAAAGTGGATGTTTTGTGACTCAAATTATTAACAGGATGACACAACGGCCACGACCACCTCCACTTGGAGTCAAGGGGGTTTCAAAAAAACAACTGAAAATCAACTTCAAGCTCCCACTAAAAAAAAAACTTGACAGAAAAACACAATAACTTTGTATTTGCTTTACCTAGGTTTCAAACCCAAGACCTCGATTATGATGATTACTTAAACAAAGCCATGAGAGTGAAAGTTGTTCACATAACTCACAGGATAAGTAAGCTGAAGTGGCGAGCGATAAGGCCGCCCATTGTACATTTTGTGGTGTTCCTTGCTATGTATTTTTGTGGTGTACAATAAAGTATATTTAAATAAACGTAAATAATAATCAGCCTATAATATTCCTACTGCTTCGACAAAAGCCTTCTCTCGGTGGGAAGAAGTGTGCCGTAATTCACCACGCAGGCCCAGTGCGGGTTGGTAGATGTCACATGTCTTCTACGTTTTGCTTTAAGGACATGCCGGCTTCCTCACGACGTTTTACGTCACCGGTTTGAGAGCAGCGGTGATGAAATCATTAGTGCAAAGTAAGGCACCTGTCCGGGTTCGAACCTGCGACCTACACCTCGCAGCCGTTACCACTGAGTCACCATTGCTCACGCCATATTAGTCGTAGAACTAACGTCCCTCAGGCTAGCTGGAGCGACGATCTGCTGTATGATGATATGATTCTTGTAGCAACTAAACCTGTATGACCTTCAGCGAATACCTTGCGGATAATTTGAGAATAAGAAACGCCACCCTGGTCGGCACACTCTCGATCTTCACCACGTTACTCACAAGGGAGCTACGGACGATAAACCCAACACCACCTTGGGACTGCTGGTCGCCCTCCCAGCTAAAGCACTAGGAAGTGGTGACGGGTGGGCGTTTTTGGGGGGACTGTCTTATGTATTTTGACGTTCGAAAAGTGCTGATTCTCAGCCTAATTTGAATAAATGACTTTTGATTTTGAGAAATAGAGCAAGTTACCGGATTTGAAGATTATCGAGTCCTCCCCCTCTCGTCGGACTTCAGATAACCCTACTATATCCCAACGTAACCTGCTCAATTCTTCCTCGAGTTCGACGATTTTCTCGTCGGTCCGGAGTGTACGCGTGTTATATGTTGCCAGGTCCAGTTTTCGGTGATTGTAGTAGTCGGATCTCTTCCGGGGATTGTTCGCACCCCTTGCCTCACCGTGGGATTGACCGCTACCGTAGCCAAGGGTAGGCGGGCCGCCGGGCACTAGGGGCCATTTAATTTTGGTGCTTGTCATGTTGGAGGGGGGAGGGTTTGCCATAATCGCCACGCTTGGCAGGCGGGTTGGCGATCGCAGTATGGTTTTAAAAATGTGGAGAGAACGCTGCTGCCCATTCTCTAGTGGTTTCCTTAGTCGCCTCCTACGACACCCACGGGAAGAAATGGGGTGATGCTATTCTTTTAGTCCGACACCACACAGTACACACATAGGTACAAACGTGGTCAAAATGTAAGGAAACAACAATATTTTTTTATAATAACTGATGAACAATTTCAATGCAGGGGAGTTCAGAATCATATACTGAATCTATGGTAACAGGTTGCCTTGCCGTCCTGTGTATCTGTCTGCCGCAAGGTTGCATCTTTAGTACTGTGATTATGGTATCCAGTTGAATTCTTCGCAGAGTACGCTGTGACTGCGGCAGCTATCACGACAACAATAAAAATAAATTCTGTGTCTCCTAGAAAGAATAAAAAGAAAATTTGCATCAATTAAAATGAAATGTGTTTGGTTTTCGATCAGTCAAAATAAATAATTATACAGGCGTATATATAACAGCTGATAACAACTATCATTGACTGACCCTATAGTTATTATTACTGACCCGTAAATCGGGATTTCCGAATGTGATGAGTAATAGTGTTTTCACCACCAGAAAGGATGAACTTAAGGAATAGAAAACAAGAAAATCGCATAAAAAATCGTAATATTCGGTATTGTTACACGAATAGGTATTTTAAATTTTTATGCCATACTTGTGATGATATTCATAAGTGGGTAGATTAATATTGTTGGTGGTGGGTTATAAAGCAATGATTAAAGATGGCAGTCATTACTGGAGCTTGTCGTTTGATTTACGTTCCGCATAACATAACAATACATACAAGCCGTAATGATAATCGTTGATAAGAATTTTATCTGTTTTAACTCTCCGATGACAAGTATTTCACCGGTAGTTATGTATAACTAGCTTTTGCCCGTGGCTTCGCTCGCGTTAATTTAGAATTTGACAATAAATTCGGGTTGTACTCTGCTCGTTGTTTGGCCGTTGCAATCATGGGCTCAGAACGGAACATTATGCTAGGACGCTTCTATACACAATATTGTATGTCCTTCTATTTGATGCTGATACGTATACATTCTGGGCGTTGGACATACGCGAACATGCAATGTTTGCCCTTGCGCTTTATTAATTGTAATAGCAAAACTTCGTTTTATCGGAAACTGGAGTCTTTTAAATTGAAATGGTAAGTCAGTGGGGATTATTGGGATTCGAGGTATAATCACACTTTCCCCGTTTTCCACACCAGATGAAATAGTGGCATCGACTATATTTTGTCCTAACTGTGTAATCCAAAGCCTCGTCCCATTGCATAATCGGGGTGCATCTAAATTGCGCATAAGCATATCTGGTACACCTAATTTTAATTGAAGTTTAAGCGAGCGTACACCTGACAGCTCTAGAGCATTAAAAAAATCAGGGGGATATGAAGTGCTCTGTTCTGGGTCCATGATAGTATCTATTGAGAAATATTCCTTTGTATCTTCATGCACCTTATACAAAATATCAGTGTTTATCTGGTTAATAGTTTCGTTATTAGGTGCAAGGATTGCTTTCGCATAAAGCCACTGATCACAATTTAAATTTACTTCTGAGGCTGTGTAAACTTTAGCAATGAGAACTCATTGCTTAAACACTGTTTTCGACCAAATTACAGAATTTCCCCGTCACTAAAATACGACCATCAGCATCCGTGTCCAAACGTCCATCGCCAATTTTCAACAGCGTTTCTGCATAATGCCCCGAATCTGCGTCTATGTAAAGTTGCACTCTCGTATTCGTAGATTAGCTAAATTTTTTTACTTTTGGCCATAAGCATGATAACTTGACCTAGGAAAGGTGTGCCTGTCTGGATCACTGGTAGAGTTTTTCGGAAATCACCAGCCAGTAAAACTACCATGCCTCCCATAATATCAGTACTGTCTCGCACGTCCTGCAGAGTTCGGTTTAACGCCTCTATATATTTTTGAGGGACATCGTACTTTCGTTCCATACTTAAAGTTTACACTGTCGTAGCATCATACCTCGAGAGCTATATTTGCTGCATCCACTTAAACTGGAAGCCGGCCGCAACAAAATTGGGAAAAGGCTACGCCAATGATGCTGGACATAGATAGATCGTTACTATCGACAATGATTTTCCCAACTACCTATCGCTACAATGTATGGTCAAAGGGTATCAGGAGTGGTGTAATTGTTTAACTAACATTAATACTAACATTTATTTACTAACAGAACTTGACATCTTCCAAAAAAAACCGACTACCTACTTCAATGGAGTTAACCTGTTCGTTTAAATAATGTTGTCTCGGGAGCATTGGGCAGTCAGCATCTACAGTCGTTACGGGTCGTCAGAAGCCCGAAAGTCTGACTACCAGTCTTACCAAGGGGTATCGTATTACCCAGGAACTTGGTTGTGGAGATCAGAATATAGGCATTCGGTACATGTAAAATACAGGTAGGTGTTTAGCTAGATCCCGTGAGACTGGATGCTGACTTCAACATAGTTGGGAATCTATAATCTTCAAACTGCAACGTAACAACGCTGTTTGGGCGCAGGAATAGAAATGGTAGTACTTAGTATTTCTCTAGACAAATTCCTTCACAAAAAAGTCTTTTATCTCGTAGGTACTCTTTGTGATTTTCGTACATTATTTTCAGTCGATGATTTATAATTATGCATTATACTTACTAAGTGATATTTTGGCTTCCACAACATAAAGCTAAATAAAGCCTTTAAATAGCGGTAAACAACATAAATCATTTTATAACAAAGAAAGGGGTGCAAATGATATCTCGGAGAAGGAAGATATTGATGAATTAAAAGCCACCGGAGTGCTCTATTTTCTTGAATGCTTTTGAATGAGCCTGTCTCAATATACAGATGAGTAAGTCAAAGGATTGGTGTGGATAGTCTTATAGAGGTATGAGGAACAGGGTGTAAAGTTCACTCCTAATCTATGGAAAAGGAAGGATCCTCCGACCAGACGGGTGTTGTGTCTGGTGGGCATCTGCCCGACGGTTATTTTTTTTTTTTGTTGGGCATCTCGCAGTTGGCCTTGAGAGGCTGTGACTGCTCAACCGGGCTTTCCTGGGGCTGCCATTAAGAATTTAATCTTAACGCCTCCAGCCAGGGCTTACAAACTAAAATTTATAAACTAATCGACTGCACGCTGAGGGCACCCCCTGTGGGGTACGGGCCTCGGCTCAGGGCGTCACTGATAGGGGGACAGCTATCATTGGGGACAGGCTGGATCAAAATATTGGCATTATTATTATTAGTCGGGGAATTTAAAGCTACTGGCTCAGCTGCGGCGCGGGCTGGCGATTCAACGAGCAAGGGTCGGTCGGGGAAAACGACTGTTGATGTCGGGATGTTGTATATATGTTATATCCGGCTAAAACTAGGTGTAGCCGCACTTCGGCTATTAGCCGTAACATATATACTAGTCGCGCGGTAAACTCTGCTTGCGCGATGCAGGATTTGTGTGACGTCAAGTCCTTGATGCGTAGTTCGCATGTGGCGATGTAGATGCCGCAACAGTCTTTATAACCGTTAAGGCTTTCGTGGTAGTACCTACTGTATTTATAGCAACATCGGCAACATTAGCCAATGGTAAGACCTGCACCCAAATTGCGTAATACGCGATTAATCATAATCGGTTTCATTTTGACAGTTCAACAATATTCATTGCGTTATTTACGTTGCTGAGCAGACACATTTTTCGAACATATGAAGCAATGGTTTAGCCATCTGTTTCAAAACGAAAAATAGTGCGTTAAATTGTAAATGGTTTTTGCAGTTCACAATGTTTTGATACTTTGTAATCTCGCTAGATAGATTATAAACTGACGATGTTCATAATGTTACGGTTCATAATCCACAGGCCAACTTTAAACGCGGCGATGTTTTTCGAGCAAAAATCCATCAACGCACTGCTTACCGCTGAGAGCTGAAAATTCAACAGTGTGTTTTTTCATGGGCTAAAATGCACTCTAATGGATTGTCAATGCTCGGCTTACCACTTAAAGTCGATAATCCAAAGCGCGACAAAAAGTCACCTGGCTTATGGCTGTGGAACATACCTACCTACATATGGGTTAACGTTCTACCCAGCGTTAAACCAGCGCTGGGGCTCTGTCTTGCATAGGGTCGCAGCATAATGCTGAGTGATAGCCGTTTTGCGTGGATGTGACGCATGTTTCGCTCAACCTTTTCTTATTTTTTTTGTGTTCCTTAACTTTTTGCGTCATGTTTACCGCAAATAAACGTTTTTTCTTTCTCTTTCTTTCTTTCTTTCTAAGTTAATCTTAAGCATAATTAACTTATGGTGGGACATGTTACAGGCCAGTATTATTGAATAATCTCGACGCCAGTTAAAGTGTCCATATAAGTTACTTAAGAGGAAACTAGTCACGGGCTCGATCTCACTGATGGGCGTGTCTAAAAAGTACGCTGTTGGGAGATGAATTAAAACGGACTCCACAATACTTTTTTAAATCAAATTAATTAAAATAGCTGTACGAGAAGTTGACGTTTTTGACACGCGCCCTTGTCAATAGCTGTAGTCCGAATGCGACCATAGATAAACACTGAGTCATGCGCGTGTTCATACGCTGTCTCCCCCACACTACGCCCGGGGTGAACATTATTGATGCACAATTCATAGTAAAACAGGCGCGTAATTTTTTTATAAAAGTCTTCCGGAAGATCGAGTTTTACGAAAAAACCACTGCATAAATCAATTACCAATAAAATTTATTGAACTATTCGATATTTGAGCTTTGTCGGTACCGACTTTGTCCTGGAGATTTTATACTTTTGTTACCTAAATACGCCTAAAGTTGCGGTTAAATAAGCAAGAAAAACGAATCTTTGTTAGGTCATAACTTTTTAATGGCCTTTTATTTTACTATTACAGTGAAGTAATATACTCCTGAAGTTTGTATGGAAAAAATATGGACTCGTTTCCTCTTAACAGTCAAAGTTTAAATTCTACGTTACAGACGAGAGATGTAGAGGAACCTTATGTACTCTATTTAGAGAACCCGTGATCGCTTCAAATTCGAAACTTGAACAAGTTAGTCCCGTATCAACGAGTTCCTCGCCGATTAAAAGTAACCCGAGGCCCGAGGGGCGTATTTTAAAAGCGTTCGCGATCTAATCTCAGTCCTAATCTGTCAATTTTTTTTTCAATATCACAACGTGTTTCCACGTACGTAAACATATCGGAGTGGGATTTAATCGCGCACTGGATTTTGAACTTTCGATGTTTGATAATTAGTATTGAGAATCCAACGGAGTGCATCCATCCTAGCGCGTCGAAAAATCACACCTTTCTATTTTCAACTAAATACTATAATTAAATAAATATAATATAGGTACTACGTTATGTTATTTCTGCTGTTAACGGAAGATAATGTCTTAGGGACATTATTTTTCCGATCCCAAGACTAGTTCGTAGGGTTAGCTAGCAATAATAAAAATCAAATAAATCTGCATTTTAACTCTAATTAGTAGATAATAATAAATCCTCACCATGTATAATGTGTAGGCCCAAACCTCACTCCCACACTTACTTACATCCAGTACTTCCACACCATCTCCACACATAACACACACTTTCCAGCGCGCATTTTGATATTTTTCTTTTCATTCTTTTGTTTTTTATTGGTTTAATTTCTATAATTATTGTATTCAGGCTCAATAACTTAATAGAAATTAGATAATATTAGGTTATCAACTACGGACTCAGCAGCTATGGGAGGACATATCATACATACCTAACAGATATTTATAATTTACAACTTAGAATATTAAAAGTAATTACACCAAAACATATAAACAAGAAATTCAAAAACAGTGACGATGATCTCTTTAAGTACTGTAAAGTTATGAATGTGTTCAATAAAGTTCATTTTTCAACTCTCGCGGAAGTCAATAGACCTGAGCTGCTAACAGAACAAACAAGACCTGACTTTCTGAGAACGATACCACTTAAAAATAAATACATCCTACCAAAATATAATAATGTGTACGGTATGAGGGTTGCAGAATATTTAGTACCATTTTTTCTAAATAAACTTCCAGAAGACTTGCAAACGCTTTACAAAACTAATTCGAAAAGTTATAAGTATAAATCCAAATGTTTCCTTACACAACATTTCTCAATGTAGTTATTATTGCTTGTTGTTGTTTTTCTTCTTTTTTTTTCCAATATTGTCTTATGTCTAGTGTTATACTGTTTTTTGTCAAACTATCGTGTACAATAGTTAATAAATTTTTTATTGTGTTTTTATTGAAATGAGTGGCTCGCCATCAACAGATAAACCCTGAGAGGTTTTCGTTGTGTGGCTTAAATCACGATTGTAATACTCAAAGTGTTTTGGAAATAAAATAAATAAATAACCTGGGGAAGGGCGGAGCTCCCCATTGTAACTAGAATAAGTTATTTAAGTTGATGCAATAAACATTTTTTTTTTACTCTCCGCGCAAAACGCGTAATGCGCGTACGCGTAATGCGTTGCAGATTCATTGTTCGAAAAAATTCCGCTGCGATCTGTCTCGTGATCGAAACAGACCTTACCCTGAAAATACCCTTAAAAAAATACCCTAAAACTTACCCTGCATTATTAGTTTCACCCTAAATCTAGGGTAAATTACCCTAAGCTGGCATCACTGCTCACAGAGTACGTAAGAATACTTCGCTACCGATCTCCGACGACGGCACGCGCGCGCACTCCATACGCTTACCGACATCGAGTATTATTGTACTTATCTGGATTACTTCTATTTTAAATTACCTCCTTTGAGCCTTTTCAAGCCTATGCGTTTTAGCACTCCGTTAGGTCCCTAACGACCTGCAAATAGCAAAAAAAAAAAAACAAAATGTACACTTCCCCCTTAACCTTAACCCCCTTATTATTGTATTATATTATTATTATTAACTAAAACAATGGGTGACCCGCTGAACCCGCTGAATTTCAGAGAAGCATAATGATCAAAAAGTAAGATTTTAAGACACTGTCTTCATTAGAATTTCATTCACGTCTGTAAGCTGTTTCTGAAAAGAATATGACGAGAAAAATATTATTTTATTCGTCGTCAAATTCGTGGTATTCAACATTCAGCTAAGCATAATCAAACCGTATTTTTCTTAAGGCTTTGTCAGCGGTTTTTTATTCAATTAGACTTCGAAGGCCCTTTTGCTTAATTTGTACCTGCCGAGAATAAAATCGTAACATGAGAACAGACTAATTTAAAAGACCCAACAATTCTCCTACTAAAATTATAAATGTGAAAGTTTGTATGTTTGTTACCCAATCACGCAAAAACGGCTTGACAGATTACGCGGTTTACGCGGGCGAAACCGCTGTGAAAAGCTAGTATGACATAAGAATACCTACACCAGATATGAACGATACTTAACTTATATTGTTTTGGGTAGCATTGTGGACGATGGGCCTAAAAGTGCACTCAGTATTGAACCCTCTCATACTTGTAGTTTGTCCTCCTTCTCTAGAACCCGAGTGTCACAAGTTGTTGAAAGTTTTGCATTCGGACAACTTCGTCTATGTTCGGTGACCGTTCGATAACATGCAAACCGTTCAAGTTTGTTCCAAACGTAATTAGTTCTGCGATAGTCGTTGCATCTATCCTTTTTATTATTTCTGTTGTTTAGAATCAAAAGTTCTTAGAGATAATGAAAGAGACGTGTTTTTCTTAGCCTGTTACCTTTGTTTGTTAGTATCTAATTCAGTTAGGAACCTCCTTCTTTTTTTAGTGTTTGTCAATGCGTTTGGAAGGTAGATATTATTTATTTTATATTTATGTAAACAGGGTGGCCGAGTCATCGTCGCCAAATCTGTTACCATAGATTCAGTACATGAATCTGAAACCGGCGTTTAAATTTTTCGCCGGTTATTATACAGAAAATGCTGTTCCATTTTGTCCCACTTTTCTATGAAACTACCGATGTTTTTTAAAATTTTCTAGGTTACAATGAATAATGTGCAGAATTCATGGTTTCAGTTTGCGCGTCGATGTATGCCAAAAAAATAATACTTTGTCTGTTAGTTTTTCACGCTTTAACGGCTGAATGGATTTTTGTGAACTTTGGCACACCAGTAGACCATGACCCTGGCTAGAATAACGGATATTTCTTATCCCGGTAGTACGTTTCGATGGGATATTTTTGGACCTTCACGCAGGCGAAGCCGCGGGCAAAAACCAGTCACTTAAGTTTTATGTTCAGAATATCGAAACACAAACTGGGACCCAAACTATTGACAAGTTAGTTTGTGCGCTCGATCATTTATGATCAAAGTTGCACTGTTACCTGCAGTAGGGGGTTGCCAGATCAGAATTTAGGAAATCCTGGATCTTGCATTAGAATATTTAGGACACGGTGATTCGTTCATTTTTCTCTGATTCCGAGTGTGATAACTGATCACGGACTGAAAAAAAAAATTACAAGTTGAAATACTTACTCACTGTTTTATTCATTGATGAATCTGTGAATCTTTGTAAAAAAAAAAAATCTTATTAATATATTTTTTATTTCACTCGGCGTTTCCAACCTGCTTATTCTGAGAAGAAAGCCCGACACAAACGCAGAGCAGAGGTTATACAGTCTCTTTTAAAGTCCAGACATAATCTTGGTCAGATCATGTGAAGACCATGTAGATTGGTGTACAAAATAGTCTTGTGAGGAAAGAAACATAAAGATTAAGTGGACCTGTCCAGTTAGTGCACGCATTTATCAGTAATCATACAGAAACTCAGACTTTACGAAGCTCAACAATTTGACGAACAATACCTACGCTAAAGAAAGGACATTGGTAGACCGCACACATATCTCAAATTGCCAGACCATGATTGAAAATATTCCCATCTTCTGAGTACAGCGGGCTGCGCTGGTGCGGTTGCTGCAGGTGCAGAAAACCTCAAACAGCGCAAATATAACAAACTTATTGGGAGCTATATGTTCGAGCCGTTTGGGGTTGAAACACTAGGGCCTTGGGGTCCGAGTGCTCATCGAGTATTTCGCGACATCGCCAAGCGGTTGGTCGACTCTTCACGTGACCAAAGGGCTGGCCTATTCTTAGGTCAAAGAATCAGCATTGCCATTCAACGTGGCAACGCTGCCAGCCTTTTGGACAGTTTTCCCGCTGACAGCGATGCAAACAAATTCTTTGATGCCCAGTGAGCTTTACTTTATATACTTGTACATACTGTCTAATTATTTATTTTAAGTCTGTAATAACTTGGATATTTATAAAATAAATGTTATTTTCTTTAACTTTATGATTGAAAATAAATGAGACAAAAAGGACCCAGTAAGTATTAAGCTAATCTTTTCGTTCACTGTCACCATTTTCATCGGTGTTTGACGGTGTTTGCGGGACTTGATGACGCTCTGAGTGTATAGACACACGGGCTGGTGTTAGAGGGACATACTGGACATTCTGTCGGGCACCGGTTTGCTGTCGGAATGCTTTCCGCGCGTTGATCAAAGCACGGTTGAAAGCTGGTTAGGGCTGTCCGGTATATTGTCTAATAGTATTAGGGTAGAATCTTAAAATGATTTGATGTCATTTTGTAAGGGTATAGTTTACAGCTTAAGCTGTAAACTATACCCTTACAAAATGACCCTGATCCCCTGAACCCTGAACCCTGAACCCTGATTAATCAGGGTTTTTGTTGTGTTGAAAGTATGGGTGAATTAGTCATCAATCTCCTGCTCTTGTTTCAATTTATTTAGGGTCGGCGCAAGATTTCGTCGTCATCTTGGTAGTTCCCCCCTATATAACCTTATCATCATTCACACAGTCCATACATCGTTTCTTTGGTCTCCCGCCAACCGGTTTCCATACAAATTTTCAGTTATCGGTGCCAATTTCAGATTTAATATAAGATATGGGTCGTTCTTTGCCCAAAGAATTAGCATTGCCATTCAACGTGGCAATGCTGCCAGTCTTCTGGGCACGTTTCCTGATGACAGCGATGCGGAGGAATACTTCGACGCCTAAGTGTCCTTTTGTTTTTTTGTATTTATTTTGTATATCGTAGTTTTATTAAGTACTTTTCTTTATGCGTTTGTGTTGGTATCATAATTAAATATATATAAGATTATGTCTAGGAATAATTTCTTATTATATACCCATTCAAGTAAAACTACACATCCTAATTTACATTCTCATCGCAGCTGCATGCAATTGCCATTCATGTATCCCTTTTGTGGCTCAACATACAAGACAGTAAGTCTAACCATGGTTTTAAATATCTTCACCTGTAGTTATGACCTGCTGCTATTTCATCCATCCTGTTTTACTTCTGTGCTTATGCCATCCGACCTCCTTCTCCATCGATTTGCACGAGAGAACCAAGAAATCGAAAATCGGAACATTATTATTGAATATGATTTTTTAAATAGATCTCAGCCCTCTACTATCATTGCCCACAAAAACAACGTCGCTAATCTATTTGCCAATAATGGTGATTGTCAATTTCCATTTGACCTTTTTTATTGGTTTTTATCGATAAAGGATTATGAAGATTTGTTAATTACTAATGGGATGCTTATTAATGTTATAAACGTACTCTCTATCTCTTTCTTTCCAATCTTCTATAATAAATAAATCTTCTATTTTATTTTTATATAATTCAGACATTTTTATAAGTTTTTTACAATTTTTATTATAATTTTTATTTATTTAATAGTTTGTAATTGAATGTATACCTACTTAAGTTTTGAAACTATGGACTAATTTTATGTCTGAAACAAATAAATAAATAAAATTTTATAACAGAATAGAATAAAATAGAAAACATTTATTCGACACAGACAAAATACAACAGCAACAAACACATAAAAAAGAGAACAATAAAATTGCAGTTTAATTATGCTGAGCGTGCTCATACCGAAAGGGTTACCATCTCAGCATTTGCTGGGCGTCAGACACCCAGCGCTGGTTTTCAGTTGGCACCCCGTAGTGACACACGAACATTACTTATAATATATCTAAATAGACGATACTGATACCGATTTGGATCCCCAATTACGTGTTCCAATAAGAAAGATAAATACTATGATTGCAATAACAATGAGAGTAATAAAGAATGAGTAATGTTATGTGGCAACCCTACTCGGCATCAAACACAGCAGGATAGTGGAGGCGTGTGGCGCCTGTCGGCAATATACTGTGTGTGTATCGAAGAGTTGAGCCTTAACAATAGCGGGTTGTTGAGCGATAGTGGCTCAATAGTAGTGCAGTAATACAGTTAGATAGTTGAGGTGTGTGGCGCTTGTCGGCAATATACAGTGCGTGTTTCTAAGAGTTGACCCATAACAATAGCGGGTTGTTGAGCCATAGTGGCTAAATGTTGAGCAGTTAAATAATTCAGGCGTGTAGTGCCTGTCGGCCACAAAAATTGTTGTGCCCTAACAGTAGCAGTAGTAACAGCGGCGCAACAGTAGTGCAACTTAGCTATCGTAATGTAAGTGACGGAAATGTACGGTCTAGTCAACAGCGATGTGTTTAGCTATATAGTGGTGAGATACCAATCTTTCCTCAAGTATAGTGTATTGACAAAATTATTGTGATCGCATTGGCGTCAATTTCATTAATTTCTTATTACATTTAACTTACGTGTTTTTATACAAGATATACCTACAGTCGCATAATTTTCGTTGAAACTGTCTTCTTAAAATGCTTTGATTTCCTACTATTATTTTTCTCATGTTACATCTAGTGACAGGTTATGCGCGTTATCAAAAGGTAAATTAATGTAGGTACGTATATTTATTGTCTCCTATGCGTGGAATGCATCAAGTTGACAGCTGTCAAAATCGTTCTAAAATCAAATCTGTAAGTATAGCATCGATAAACCTTTAGATACGCCGTCAAGCTGAAAGCTATATTTCAGATAAATATACAATACATGTGAACATGATATTTTCAGTCCGCTGATGTCATAGCCCGTCTGGAAACGTTATACAGTAATATATAAATAATGTTCTGTACTGTGTTTAGTGCGGGGGTGCTGGTCGAGTCATGAACATGGCCATAAATTCTCCTGGCCAGCCCCTAACGTCTCTTTGGCCTAGTAACAGGAACAGAGTGCTAGCCTAACCATGTTCGAAGGAAGTCTTGAGATATTTCGCCTTATGGTTCTGCGATTTCATAAGATTCCCTAAGGAGCCATTATATTAATTATCTGCCTAGCCTTAACCCAACTACATTCTGCCAGGGGTGCGGGTTGTTCGAAAGAGATACCGGGGCCCCTGGCACACAGGCAACTGAGGGAACACGGGTGGGTTTTAGTCAGTAAAAGTCTGACACGCCCTCCCGCTCCGGGCAGAGCGGGAGAAGTTATTTGATGATATCCCACCCAAAAAAAAAAAAAAAAAAAAAAAAAAAAAAAAAAAAAAAAAAAAAAAAAAAAAAAAAAAAAAAAAAAATCAGTGTAGACAGATACTTCTGAGTACCATTATTTTACATGGAGCGATTGCTTACCTGACCTCCACAACTCAGTTGCAGTGGTAAGACTGGTTGGCAGACTTTCGGGCTTCTGACGACCCGTAACGACTGTCAAAGATCCACGAATGACAGCCAGGACCAACGGTTTGTCGTGCTTTCCGAGGCACAGGGGTCTTGATATGTAAAGATGGTCACCCATCCATGGACCAACCGTGGCAAGCGTAGCTTTACCTGATTGATTGACCCGTGCGACTGCTTTTACTTGGCCATGAACCCTGAAAGTGCCATACTTAATATATACAATTTTTATTATTACATTATTAAGATACATTTTATAACACCACGCCAGCTTTGTTCGATGGCATAATTATACATAATCAGCATATAATATCCCCACTGCTAGGACACAGGCCTCCTCTCTGTGAGAGGGAGTGGGCCGTAATCCACCACGCGGGCCCAGTGCGGGTTGGTAGATGTCACATGTCGTCGAATTTTTGGTTCTAGGACATGCCGGTTTCCTCACGATGTTTTCCTTCACCGTTTTGAGAGCAGTGGTGATGAAATAATTTACACAAAGGAAACCGCCTGTCGAACCTATGACCTACATCTCGTAAATCGCGGCCACCACTGCTCAGCTCTATCTGATGAAAATGTAAACAAACGAATCAGACAACGTACCTGTGAATGTCAATTTGTAGTGCCAACGATTCGAGTGAATTGATTTGATTATTTGAATACTTTAATCCGTTTTATTTTTAAATTACCTTAAAAACGTTTCCATTTGACGATAAATCTTGTAACTTACATTTTTGTCGATGACTTTTCAGTAAGAACTTATCATTGTAATTCAAATATTAATGAGCCTTAATGATTGCCGTATTAGGCAGCGCAATAAGCTAGGACGGGGCTAGTAGTCATTATGTGCGCCTTAGGCTTGTAGAGAACCAAAAAGAAAAAAATAATAATGATAAAGATAAAAGAAGGATCGCAATATCCGACTTGGTGACAGGTCTAATTATAATCATTTTAATATTATGTTCTCTTTTCCCTTGATAATGTCACAAGGCACTCAAAATTCCCAATTAATTTTCAAATGACGGGACAGCATCTAACAAGCAGGGTTTCTTCACGACTTTTTAACTTAGAATACATTAATTAAAAGGGATATCTGAAAGATAAATTGCCTTTAGATAAAACCGACATCAAAATTTAAGTAAAAAAAGATGAATCTTCATCTCCATTTGTGGGGTAGATGACACGGAGTGGTCAGAAAATGGAGTACTCATACGCATGTTCATCGTACTACTAACTGAATAATGTATTAATAATAATAATATCTTTATTCATCAAGTAAAATGACTCAATTGTGTTAGTAACAATATTCCTTATCCCTATGTTAGTATTCCTATTCTAATCGCTTAACCTAAAACTACTATGTCTGCTATGTCACACAGGGATTCGCAGATGAAAACTCTCTTTATTTTTCTAGATGTTAGACTGTTATTGATGTTGGGTATGCCAGCATTTTTTGGTTTTTGTTCGACTTGACTGAATGGTCTAAATTAGGGTTCAGTCGTTGGTCCAGTGATCGCAAGCTCTACTGCGTACCATGAGGTCCTGAGTTCGATTTCCAGGTCGGGCAAAGTGACATTGGGTTTTTCCATCTGAAATTTCTCAGTAGCTGCCCAGAGTTTGGACTTGTGCCCGGTTGATGGCAACAGGCTCGCCCCCTATTAAATGGGACTTAAATTGGGGTTTTGTCATTGTATAATTTTTGGTTTGACCGAACATTTTAAAACTTCATTGGCTACTTACTCTGTGGTTGGTATAAATTAAGGGCGGGGTGATTACGCCGGGAGCACATGGCAGATTAGAGCCATCTAGATAAAGTACTGCCAAAATTATCAGCGGTGGGGGAACACGCCTTACATAGCTGACATGAAACATTACATGTAAGGTATGATAAACTGTGATGAGTAGATTAAGGTTGCTTAGTGGCTATTACAAGAACAAGTCCATGTATCTTAATTTGTTTTTCATTAGTCTTTACGAAGTTTGTCACAATTTATTCCGGGTTGCTAACCTTGTAGTCTAGTTTGACACAAAACATAGTAAGAACCTAAATTTTATTGATCAGTCAGCGTCGAAAGGAGCAGTGGTGGCCCCACGATGGCTCAGGTGGCCCCGACTTACGAGTGGTACTAACCCAGATAGACGCTTCCAAACTTGTACAACCACAGCTAACTATGGAGGCTTGTGAATGGCTGGTGGTGAATTAGCTCACTCTTACTTTTGTATTGTTAACTGTAACTGTAATCAATAGTTGTTCGTTTTAATTTTTCTAATTTGGTTATTGTAAGTATATAGCTTTTTTTTTTTTTTTTTGAGGGTGGGAAATCATCAAATAACTTCTCCTGCTCTGGGTGGAGCAGGAGGGCGTGTCAGACTTTTACTGACTAAAACCCACCCGTGTTCCCTCAGTTGCCTGTGTGCCAGGGGCCGCGGTATCTCTTTCGAACAACCCGCAACCCTGGCAGGCATCGGCCCTTGCGGACCCCACCAGTTCGGCGCACCAGGACACGTGGCACGCCGTGACCACCCCAGGAACCAAGTAACAAAAGGGCCCCAGACGTACCCGTGTCTGGTGCCCTTGGTCCCCCTGCGACGGGTCAGCACAGTGGCCCCGCCGCCTACCACTTTTCGGCCGCAGGGGATAGGGAGAGCGGCCAACGCTATACCGACACTCCTCTTCCCCTGCGGCCCCACCGCGTCCGCCATCAAACGGTGGCGGCCCCGTCCAGGCCACGGAAGGGAAGAGCGCTACTCAGAAGTACCGGCACTCCTCCTCTTCCGCAGCCTGTAATCTTCAGCCGCGATGCCTCCCATTCGACACCGCGGCCCGCCTCAGTTGCGGTGCACCTCACCGCAACCTACATTCTGGCCGCTACGTCGTCGGCTTGGAGACAAAAGCCCTGACGAGCGGCCCCACCTTGGGGTTCCTCTTCGCTTCACCGTGGGAGCGGACCACGGCTACTGAGCCCCCCCGCAACGACAATGCGGGAACCCACTGGGGGGGGTAAGTATATAGCTTAGGTTAAAGTTTAAGTTCTTAACTGTCGCATTAGGGTTAAACCTGTAATTATAGTTTAAGCTGTTATAAAATAAATGAATAAATAAATAATAAATAAAACTATATTAAAAATATATTTTTTTTTTTAACTTTGCCCCACACTAGGAATTTCACCTGTATTGTGGGTGCGTTTACAAACATTTAAACTTACATACACAAACAGCCAAACCCGGAACAACTACTTGTAGGTCTTACAAATATTTGTTCCGTGCGGCAATCGAACCCGCGACACGCAGCGCAGCAGTCAACCGCTTAACCACTGTGCCAACCGTCCCGATTTAAGTATTTACTATGAATAATCAACATTACTTTTGACGCTGCATAAACCTTCAAGTGTCAAGTTATTATCACAATTACTTTTCTATTGTTTTCAGACTCAATGAGTCTGCCTAACAACCGAGGGGATAAGTATAATCAGCCTATAATGTTCCCACTGCTGGGATACAGGCCTCCTCTCTGTGATAGAGAGTGGGCCGTTATCCACCACGTGGGCACAGTGCCGGTTGGTAGATGTCACACATGTCTCCGCAGGGAACGGGCATGTCATAGAAACAAAAATTTATTTTTTACACGCTTTATATTAGCTTCACTTGTGCTTGTTTGTGTGTAACCGACTCCTTAAATTTAAACCCACTTTAAACGGTCAGATTTCATTGAAACTTTGTAAACTTATCGAAGACCGATGACAATTCAATAATTTAAAAAAAATTGAGAAAAATAAAAAAACACGTATTTGTAGTTTAGCAGAACTAAAAAATTGAAAACAAAAAATAGTTTAAAAAACTAAAAAACACGCTTTAAAAACCAAACAAAAAAAGGAGAAAATAACTTAATTCAATTAAAAAGCGTCGGGTGCTTGACTTTAATTGATTATAAAAATACCACAAAAAGCACCCCACGCTTTTTAATTGAATTTTCTCCTTTTTTTGTTTGGTTTTTAAAGTGTGTTTTTTATTTTTTTTATTTGTTCTAAGACATGCCGGTTGCCTCACGATGTTTTCCTTCACCGTTTTGAGAGCAGTGGTGAAGAAATAACTTACGCAATGTAAAACGCTTGTCTGGGGTCGAACCTACGACCTACAATTCGTAAGGCACTGAGCCACCACTGCTCTTAATGTATCTAAACAAGATACATTCCTACCTAGCAACACACAGAGTTCATAATAGATGATAATGGATGACTCTGCGTAACACAAAACCCACACAAGGTTATCGGGCGGGCGATAAATCGTTCGGAAAGCCCGCTCATGGTCAACCGCGGCAGTTTCAATGCTATACTTTGTATTTGTACGGTGTTGTGTTTAGTTTGCTGGAATGGGATAGGTTTTTACACGCTTTATATTAGCTTCACTTGTATGTTTGTTTGTTGGTTTGTTTGTTTGTATGTAACCGACTCCTTTGAGCGCGATTTTGACCCACTTTAAACGGTCAGATTTCATTGAAACTTTGTAAACTTGTCGAGGACCGATGACAATTCAATAATTTAAAAAAAAATTGAGAAAAAAAAAACACGTTTTGTAGTTAGCAGAACTAAAAAATAGAAAATAAATAATAGTTTAAAAAACTAAAAAACACGCTTTAAAAACCAAACTAAAAAAGGAGTAAATAATTTAATTCAATTAAAAAGCGTGGGGTGCTTGACATTAATTGATTATAAAAATACCTCAAAAAGCACCCCACGCTTTTTAATTGAATTAAATTATTTACTCCTTTTTTAGTTTGGTTTTAAAGCGTGTTTTTTAGTTTTTTAAACTATTATTTTTATATAGGAATGCAGTCTAAACCAGTGCTAAATGTCACGATTGCTCTGTTGGTTTAGTGAAATTGCTCTCAGTTTTGGCTTTCGCTTCCGTAGAACACTATCAAAAGCTACACTCTACACAACCATTTAAATAAAATGAAATGAAATGTTACCTGTTCACCAATTCAAGTCGAAGCTGCACAAATGACTAGTAAATAAATGTTATTATAATGTCAAGAAGGACTTACAGGATAAAATACAGATAGATACCTATAGTAAGAGAAAATTGACATTGAATAATATAACAATAAACATATTGTGACATGCAGTAATAATTTTATTTGACATTTATGTAATTTTATTTTAATGACATGAATTATAATTCATCTGACACTTTTTATTATTAATCCTTTGACATTTATAGTACTTAATCTGTTATTTTTTTTATTTGTAATGTTATTTTAATAATTATACAATTAGATTTATCGATTATGTAAACATTTGCACATCTTATTAGGTAATGTAACATCTCTTTATACCTACCTGTATTATGCAAATAAATAATTTGATTTTGATTTGCTTTGATTTGTTAATTCTGTAGTAGGATATCGGAATCACTTTTATATGTCATATCATATAAAAAATAAGCTAGATGGGTTCGAAATTTCCTATCTGACTACCTTTGAAAAGAAATGGCGTAAAACTGTAGGGTCAAAGTCTCTTTATAGTCCAGACAAAATCTTGGTCAGCTCTTGTGAAGACAATGTAGATTATTGCCTGAAATGGTATTTTGAGGAAACAACTACAGATATGTGAATGGACTAGTCCAGTTAGTGCAAGCATTTGTCAGTAATTGTGTAGCTCAACTTAGAACCAAAATAGCTCAACGACTCGACGAACAATACCAACGAAAAGTTTTTTTGGGCAGTCGATCCGCTTCAATGCAAAATCAAACAATAATCAATATTATCGAATGAGTGCTCCGTACGCTGTTTACAAAACCAAAACTAGTTTTATTTTTCAGTTAAAATGAAAATAAAGATACGAGTCCCGGCTATCATACTTGGATCTTTAACAGTCGTTACGGGTCATCAGAAGCCTGAAAGTCTGACAACCAGTGTTTACAATTTATGTTTTTGGAATATTGATATTGTTTAAAACCTTTTGCATGCTTTCAAAATTATTTACTGTTTATTTTCACACATAATTATGTTTAGGAAAGAGTGGAACCACCAAATATACAAGCAAATATTTGCTTAAAAGGTGACTCCAAATTTAACAATGTAATTTACTTATGTCGATAATAAACATTTTTTTATTTAGTTACTGGGTTGTGAAGGTCAGATGCAGTCGCTCCATGTAAAATACTGGTATTGAGCTGCACCCGGTTAGATTAGAAGGACTGGAAAAAAGCTAGGGCTAGCCTTTTTACACGCTTTATATTAGCTCGGGTTGTATGTATGTATGTATGTAACGGAATCTTTGAGCGCGATTTTGACCCACTTTAAACGGTCAGATTTCATTGAAACTTTGTAAACTTGTCGAGGACCGATGACAATTTAATAATTTAAAAAAAAATTGAGACAAAAAAACAAGTTTTGTAGTTAGCAGAACTAAAAAATAGAAAATAAATGTTAGTTTAAAAAACTAAAAAAACACGCTTTAAAAACCAAACTAAAAAAGGAGAAAATAATTTAATTCAATTAAAAAGCGTGGGGTGCTTGACATTAATTGATTATAAAAATACCTCAAAAAGCACCCCACGCTTTTTTAAAGACGACGGAAGACGACGATAACGTTGTTCATTTTGATTTGATTGAATGTGGTTTCACTTCATTTAGTTTATTTTGATTTAATTTAATTTAAATTAATTTGACATTATGTACTGATTTTTTTAAATTTGGTTTTGTTAATTGCATTTGATCTATTTATTAGGCTTGTTATCTGTATTTTTTTATTAATTTATGTTTGGCAATGGGTGTTATTTATCTGAAATAAATGAACTTATTATTAAAGAAAGAAAGAAAAGAAAGAAAAATATTTTATTTCTGAGATGAGGGTCCCACAGATAGGTGACTCAAGGCCCACGGACATTCTGGTAGAACAATTTAAATGAAGTCTTAATAATAATTGTTCTACTAGAGTCGCCTCACGCTGTCGCGTCACGCCTTTCTGTGTGAGACCTTTAAAGCTACTTAACCATACACTAACATGGGTCGTCAGCGCGTTGTGTTCGCGTTTCGCGTTGTGCACGTGCGCCTCAAAGAGATGTCAGTACTAACTGGTGGGGTCCGCAAGGGCCCATGCCTGCCAAGGGTGCGGGGTGTTCGAAAGAGATACCGTGGCCCCTGGAACACAGGCAACTGAAGGAACACGGGTGGGTTTTAGTCAGTAAAAGTCTGACACGCCCTCCTGCTCCACCCAGAGCGGGAGAAGTTATTTGATGATTTTCCACCCAAAAAAAAAACACTAACATAAGCTCTAAATATTAATAGTTACCAAGCTATCGAAATATACCCGCTCGTCCAATGAACGACAACAATCGTTCAGGCATCGCCATTATTATAGTACCCACTATTATGTTGTGTTAAAGGCTCGTTGGCCTCAATCAGCAATGTTCGGATTAATTTGATGGTAATACGGGTATAATATTAATCCTTAATACTTAATGAGTAATTAATGGTTTTGTTGATACGGGAGGAGGTGGCTTTAATTTTTTTGCTCGGTTCAGTTTGCATTATTTACTCAATCATAAATACGCCTCGAATTCGAGTGTTCTTCCTCTTTTGAAGTCGGTTAAATATGCAGTTCGCTGTTTACCGTTGTGGTAGTCAAATTCCAATTCAAATAATTTATTTTTCTTTTCACAAATAGTGGCATCATATTAATTTAGACAAGCATGAAAAGTATGTGTCACTAGCTTGTGAGAGAATGGTGTCTGTGATAGAAATACTTGTATAGCAAATCACCAGGGTCCCACAATACGGTATGTAAACATTATGATGATCAATGATAATCTCACAGATTAAAAAAAATAAACAGAAAGAGAAGTAAGTGGAAAAAAACGGTGATTTATTATGTGTAAGGAAATTAGCGTTCGTGTTTTGAATGCGGAACAAATAGCTCAACGTAACATGAACGTTCGTAGACTTTCTCGTAGCACACAGCCTACGAAAAGCTACGGGCGTCTACGAATTTCGTAGCATCTCTACACGGTTTCAGCGTAGCACCGTTATTTTTCTTTTTTGAGGCAACTAAAAGTTGTGCATATTGCATGGTACAGAGTATGTGTATTACAGTGTTCAAAAGGATATAGGGTTTCCTTATTACTTGGGACTTCCGCCATTAGTTTTTTTAATTAAGAGGAAAAGCAGCATCATTTTAAATGTTATATTTAGAATTGTTTTTTTTTTACATTGTTCTCACATATAGAAGCAACAAAAATAATGTTCCCAAGTTTTTGTAATGCTTAACATGATTAAAAAGAGTGTCCATGGAGTTTCTTGCCCGTTCTTCTCCATAGAGATCTACGTTTTGGAATGGGCAACTAGCTTCAACTTTCCAACTGGTCGATTTTTGACAATTCAAAAGTGCCTGTAAATGGCTTAATTGAAATAAATGCTTTGAGTTTGAGTTTTGAGTTTGAGTTATATTAATTTTCATAGTGTTTTCTCTAAAACGGAATAAAAAAATGTCTAAGTGTTCCTCTCAGCTGCGTCAATATGGAGGGAGGTACTCTCCTGTACCAACGAACCGATGACGTCACACACTTAGTGTAGGATTACTTTAAAAGGAATCCTCCGTTTAACACGATTGGTATTGCGTTACCTGTTTGAACTTTTATTTTAAAAATGGCACTATGGAGGAACTGTTTTTTTTTCTAATCAAAGTTACCTTTTCCTAGGTAAAGTGGGCAGCAAATTAGTGATAACAATGCCATTATAAACTGGCCTCTTAATCTATTGAAACTCCGTACTACGCTAGGCCAGCTCAAGGTCACAGTGTCACTATCGACGTGCGTTTGACTATTCTAACCCATTTTTACCAAAGGCTAAAAATAAGTAGGTTCTGCATTTGATAGAGTTTAGTGTTTACACAATATAATTTTTTTTTTATTTTATTGTTGTGCTTTTTAAATTGTAAGTACAAGTTAGATAAATAATGTAAATGTTTGCATGCCGAATGCTAAAATATGGCTGACCTTTGATGATCTTAATAACTGTTGTGTATTACCCATATTTGAAAAATAAAATACTCTTCTATTCTATTGTACACCAAAACAGATTGACGTGTTTTTATGACCGATTCTAGAACACCTAGCGTCGAAATTTTTCGTCGGTTATCAAAAAAAAAGTCTGCTATTTCATAGAGAAGAGCAATACCTACGCGATCAAAATGCAATTTTTGAATAAACGGTAATATTTTTTTAATAACCTATAAACAATTTCCACTCCGGGGGTTCAGAATCATGGTCAGAATTTCTGTTTACAGTTTACACGTCAATGTCCCTGCCAGTAATACATTTCTAGCTACTGAAAAGGTTGGTTGCTTATCAAATGCAACCTTTATGTAAATACAGGCAGGTAATGAAATAGCTTTGTCATATTTGAACTATCAAGAAGATGGGTCTAGAATAAACTAGGATAGGTTTTGTTTCGGGAATAAAAAAAATAATTGACAGACGCGGAACTGTATAGCACTAATCCTTGAAATAAACGTGAAGTTTATATTTATACACACGTTTATTTTTTAATCTTCGACCCGGATACCAAGGGTTCTCAGAGCCGTGTACCACCCTTTTAAGTAAAACAGGCATGATGTACACTCAAAAAACAACTGAATAACCCAACAGAAATCGAAATTGTCGGTATGATTGTTCCAATACTATTGTATTCAGTATTTATGACTATGTTTCGTATTCAAAACACATTAATTGGTATTGTTATTTTGACTACCGAGGGAGGACAGTTTGACTGACGTGTGCATTAGCTAATTACGACATCGCAAACACTAGACAAACACAGTATATGCTAATTAGTCCGTCTGTCTGTAAACACAATTAGCTGCAGTGTGTACTAGCTCAACGGTGATAAGTGTTTATATTGTAAGGGTGGAGGTACATTTAATTATTTAACTAGCCACTCGCTCCTGCTTCTCACGGTTTTTATGAACTGATTAAACATCGAGGTTTTTCATTATATTTGATTTTAAGAGCGTACTCCTCGCGCGGTCTGGCAACATTTCAAGTGGTTTCATTATCAGCTTATAATGGTCCCAATGCTGGGACTCAAGCCTCATCTCTGTAAGAGGGAGTGGGCCTTAGTCCTCCAAGATGGCTCATTGCAAAGATCAATAGTTGAAGAACCGATATTCGAATCAAGTTGTGCCGTACTTAGCCGCAATATTGGTACGTATTTAGCAGGTTTAATTTATAATTAAGTAACCTAAATGTTTTAGTTTTATATTTTTTGCAACGCTTCGATCCCCAACGTGGTTGTGGTCTTGCATGTTGTATAGTAAACAAAGGGCATATTCTAAAAAGAATTAAATTTAAAACATGGTTTTAACACACATAGGATAATAGACATAGGCCTCTCCCTGGCTGCGCGACAACACCCTCTCCTCCGCCATTCGCATCCAGTCTGCAGCAGCCATCTTTTCATGGTCGTCGGTCCATCTAGCTAGGGGGCGTACCATACTACGCGTGCCGTTACGTGGTCTCCACTTCAGGAGTCGTCTGCTCTACCAGTCCTTCGTCAGACAAAACGAGCTTACTGCCACTTCAGCTTGCTAACTCTGCAAGCTATGTCAGTAACTCTGGTTCTTTTCTTGACGGTTTTATTTCCGATTTTATCCTTCCAACAATTACAATTATTATTGTCAATTTTTATAAGCTTTATATTAGCTTCACTTGTATGTTTGTTTGTAACCGACTCCTTAGGGCGCGATTTTGACCCACTTTAAACGGTCAGATTTCATTTAAACTTTGTAAACTTATCGAGGACCGATGACAATTCAATAATATAAAAAAAATAGAGAAAAATAGAAAAAAAAATTACGCTTTTGTAGTTAGCAGAACTAAAAAACAGAAAATAAATAATAGTTTAAAAAACTAAAACCGTGGGGTGCTTGACATTAATTGATTATAAAAATACCTCAAAAAGCACCCCACGCTTTTTAATTGAATTAAATTATTTTCTACTTTTTTAGTTTGGTTTTTAAAGCGTGTTTTTTAATTTTTAAACTATTATTTATTTTCTAAGAAAACTTTTGTTCATACAATAGGCTTCCGCAGACTGGCGTGACGAGACACCGCGACGCGACTCTTGTAGAACAATTTCTAAGAAGTTTTCATTGAAATTGTTCTACGAGAGTCGCGTTGCGCCGGGATCCTTATGCCTGACAATAATCCATTCTTAGATTCACAAACACGGCTCATTGTGATGATCGCGTTAATAGGTACCTATTTCTATGCAATGAGAAGGCTGATCCTTCATAGCAAGCCACACAATACAACGCAAGCCTCTAATTGGTATTTACCATTAACCGGATTACCGGGCAGTGTAGCCGAGCCTTTGTCTCATTTGCGTGATCAATCATTTCAGCCGACGTGCCTGCGTGATTGATGCACTCGGACTGATCACTCTGATCGGGACTGATCATTGGAACATTCGTTCAGATTTGGGGGTGAAGGTTTTGTGAAGTTGTAAACTGAAATAGGTAAGGGTTATTGTTAAAAACATGACTTCGTCATTTAAAAAACGATTTTAGAAAATCTTCTTTGGTTTGAGATACGTATTATTAAATTAAAAATACGTATTACTGAAGCTCACTCACGTTTGAGTGAGCTTCAATAATACGTATTTTTTCCACTTAGTTTATATCGATAACTGACTGCTGTGGATTCCGGAAATTATCCCGCGGGAACGTGCTATCAGGACAAAAAGTAGCCCATGTGTTACTCCTTATAATATCAGCTATCTGCCAGTGAAAGTCCCGTCAATATCGGTCCAGCAGTTTCGGAGATTAGCTGGACCAAAAAGACAGCCAGACCAAAAAAACTAATTATTTTTTTCTTCCGTATATACTTTTATATGCATTTAGTAATAAGCTGTTATTTTGACATCACAAACAGACACTTCAATTTTACTTATTTGTCTAGATACGCATAGAACAACGGGGTGTTCTAAAACTGAAAGATAAAAAGCCGATTTCCGGAAAACTCGTAGGTAATTGAATAATCTAAAATTTTCCCCAAAATTAAGTTTCCCCTAAGTGTTGTTTGGGGTATAATTCGAGGTTACCCATACGAACATTAGCGATGTAAGATGCTTCGGTAACTTAATAAGTCTGTTGGGAGAAAGTTAAGTTATTGTGAGAATAATATGGGTTGAGACTATTATGGTACTAATTGGGTTGTTAACTTGGATACTTGAGAGTGATAAATAGTTACAAAAATATTAAAAAAAAAGTATTTAATACATCCTGGAGATTTACGGGAAGGGTAAAGTAGTCCCGCTACTATCATACATCAAGATTTACTTAGCTAAGCATTATTCCTGATGGCGTTGCTTCTCCCAGTCTGCTTCAACTTTCGGTATCTTGGTTAATTCGTGCAAAGCGATGGCGAAGTAAATCGGACGGATCGGTTGAAATGCCGGCAGATCACGGGAACAATCTGCGACTCCCACATCCCACTTAAACGGGAAAGATATGTAGAGGTATGAGGAACAGGGTGTAAAGTTCACTCATACTCTATTGAAAAGGGATGATCCTCCGACCAGACGGGTGTTGTGTCTGGTGGGCAACTGCCCGACGGTTGATGTCGGGATGTTGTATCTATCCAAATCGTGCGGTAAACTTTAACAGCGCGATCTAGGCTTTCTATGACGTGCGTCTTTGCGTAGTTCGCCTGTGGCGTTGTAGATGGCGCCACTTCTCTTTTTGTATTTCTACATATTGTTGCGAAGTATTTTTCTGTAGTGTCGCTACAGATATATACAACAATGGTCAGGCCTGCTGTCTTATATGGGTCAAAAGATATGAATGAAATGCAATTGTATGCAGCTGAGATGAGAATGCTAAATGGGCTGTTGTTACACGGATCGATAGAATAAGTAATGAGTACATAAGATGAAGTCTGGAAGTGGCACCAGTAACTAAAAAATTGTGTGGAAATCACTTGTCATGATATGAGTTTATGAGGAGAAATAAGGAAAATGTTGTTACTAAAATCTTGAGTATGAACGTCGATAGCTATATGAGTAAGTGAAGACCAAAAACCGATAAATGGACTGTGTGAATGATGATACGGTTTGAAAGAAGGTTACTACCAAGATGCCGACTAATAGAGAAGTATGAAAGAAAAATACATGTGGACCTGACGACAAATAAATTGGGATTAGGGCTGGAGAAGGACGATGATGTCGCACAACTGTCAAATTATAAGTGCAAGATAGACATGTTTACTGTACAAAGATAAAAAATTTTGAAGCTGGGAAATCATCAAATAACTTCTCCCGCTCTGGGTGGAGCAGGAGGGTGTGTCAGACTTTCACTGACTAAAACCCACCTGTGTTCCCTCAGTTACCTATGTGCTATGGGCGACGGTATCTCTTTCGAACAACCCGCACTCTTGGCAAGCATCGGCCTTTGCGGACCCCACCGGTTGGTGCTGACATTTCTTTGAGGCGCGCGTCGTACACAACGCGCCGTCGACCCGGGCTTGGTCCTTACCGGGCAGCGAGCTCGCGCAAGCCCGCGCCTACGATGGTTGGGAATCAGCCTGGGATTCCCGACGCCCAGGGCATCTCCTGCGGCGAGTAAGGCTGTTACCTTAGGTTGAAAGAGTATTAACAACGACAACATTTTTTGTTAAGTATGTTATGTATTGTGAAATTAAATATTTGCAATTAATTTAGTTAATCAGACATTTTGTAACGTTTGTAGCTATAACTGAAGGAATATTATGACATGTTTAATAATTTAATGTATTTTGAAATTAAATATTTGCACACCACATGTAATGGTAGAAAGTGAATGGGCCACATTTATAATAACATCATAACTACTACTTTCTACGCTTACATTTTGGCAAATAAATTACTTACTTACTTACTATACTTCCAAGCGTTGATTGAGCGCGTCCGGTCTGCACCATGTGCAAAGGCCAACTGATAGAAATCCGACGACTGACGAAACACGAAGTTTGCCGAGGGACTTTAAAATAAAATAGTTGTACTGTACCTAAGTCAAAGTACGGGCTAAGTAACATTTATAGAGCACAGCAGTAAAGCGAAGGACCTTACTGCCGTGCAATTATTTGCAACATGACAGGGCTTATCGCCTAGAACAACATTGAGCAGGTTTACCTTTTTTTCTCTAATGCCAGTGGGTTAATCACAAAGCACTCATAAAACTTCAATCTTATACGATTTTCGACAAACACAATACAGCCGATTTCGAAAGTATCAAATCTCCAACCCCAACGCTCCCTTGCCTAACATAAGCAAAATCATAACCCTTAACCGCCACTATTAGCAAGAAGATCAGTATGCAAATAGGTCAACAAACAAGTATCCGTCGATAGATGATCTCCAAGAGTGCTGTAACAAGGGTTAAGTGGGCGTTCCCGGCAATTTGCAAGTGATGCGGTTGGCCCCTAAAATTAATTAAGTCGGCAGACTGGAGGTTAAAACCCTTCCCGTGTACCGTGATTTCCGCGAGACCCTAGGGGCGAAAAGGCTTTAAAACTAGCGGAGATTGTAAAATATGTTGTAGGTAAAATATCTAGTTGGCATTTACGGCGTTTTTCATGAGTGAAGATTAAAAGATTCCGTGTGTCTTATGCTTTAGGTAGACTATAGACCGAAATGTGCTGGAATCCTTCTAAATTTTTTGCTCAACGCTCGCGCTTGCTTACTTACGGTTTTTTTTTTGAGAATGCGAAATCAGCAAATAACTTGTCCCGCTCTGGGTGGAGCAGGAGGGCGTGTCAGACTTTTACTGACTGAAACCCACCCGTGTTGCTTGTGTGCCAGGGGCAGCGGTATCTCTTTCGAACAACCCGCACCCCTGGCAGTGCTTACTTACGTCAGTTTGCACTCATATTTTATAAAAGCGACAGTGAAATTTTTAGCGTATAAGTCATCGTCTAGATAATTATGGTGAAATAAGTGATAACTACTTTTCGCTTATCTTGATGCCATTTGATAGTGCGCACCTTATTACGTTAGTAGGCCCTTTCTTTTTGCTACATTCACGGAAAAATATTGGGGTAATTTAGTTAACTAGTTTTTTTTATTGGTATACATCGCTTTTCATCGCCTGATGGAAAGCGATGTATACTAATAAAAAAAACTGGACTGATAAAGATGGAAGGCGATGAGTCAGATCTATGATGGAACGAGCATGCCCAGATGCCTGTTCACTCTTGTTTTGAAGTCGGACGGTTTAAATATGGAAGCTAATACAGACGCAGGCAGAGGGTTCTACACTTTGGCTGTGCGCATAATGTATGTGACAGAGATGCGCTGAGTACGACTGGTCGGTATATCACTAATACATCAATATTCACGTTTTATTTTCATGATGCCAGTAGATGCAGTTTTGTATAATGATTTAAAAACTTTTCTGGACAAACGCAGGTCAGGTGGAGTACTAGAAATGCTAAAAAAAATTCCCATACATTTGGCGTGTTGATGCTTGTTCGGTTTACGCATATCGTATAACTCTTAATTGTGGGTCAATAAATATGCACGTAACTCAAAACTCTATCATTAATTAAATATACATTGTATAGGAGTCAAGAAACAAGTTGCAATATTTTTTTCATTTTTAATGAATTACTTATTTTACAATTTCTTATTTTGTGTTACGTTTTTCTAGTAGAACGGAATGCAAGCTCAGAAATTCGTAGTCTTCGAACATGCCGGAAGTGACTACAAAATGCATGTGAATCACAATGTGAATAAATATATTTTCTTAGCAAACTCCTTGAATTTTCACTAAGGCAAATTAGTAAGTGCGATTTCTGCTTGAATCATCATCACCATAATTTCAGCCGAAAGACGTCCACTGCTGGACATAGGGGGGGGAGGGCCCCAGACTCCTCCACTTCGACCGGTCTTGTGCTTCCCACATCCAGCGGATTCCCGCGGCCTTCACAAGGTCATCGGTCCACCTTGTGGAAGGCCTTCCCACTCTACGTCTTCCGGTACGTGGTCACCACTCCAGAACCTTTCGGCTCCATTGGCCATCTCTTCTGCGAGCAATGTGCCCTGCTCACTGTCACTTAAGTTTGGCAATTCTTCGGGCTATGTCGGTTGCCTTTGTTCTCCTACGGATCTCTTTATTTCTGATTCGATCACGTATGGAAAATCCAAGCATGCTTGGGTCATGGGTCTTATCTGAAGGCTTAAAGTCACCCAAAGGGCAATGGAGAGGGCTCTGCTCTGCTTGAATAAAGCACAAAAAATATTTAAATTTACATGATTTGGGGTTTTTGTATTTCAATGATTTGGGGCTAAAACAGAGATGTAAGCAAAGCAGTGTAGTTGTAATAGCAAGTGACGTCACAAGATGGCCGCCACAATAACTCACATTTGAACTACCCACAGAACAGAGGAAAGAGATGAATTACATAAAGTAGAAAACTGTTTAATTTTTATAACGTTTTTGAGCAACAAACCGTAGTATAATTTGACTTTTAATACTTTTCATGGGTTTATATTAACGTGCTTCATTGATTAAGAAAATAAAAAATAATAGTTTAAAAAACTAAAAAACACGCTTTAAAAACCAAACTAAAAAAGGAGAAAATAATTTAATTCAATTAAAAAGAGTGGGGTGCTTTTTGAGGTATTTTTATAATCACTTAATGTCAAGCACCCCACGCTTTTTAATTGAATTAAATTATTTTCTCCCTGTTTAGTTTGGTTTTTAAAGCGTGTTTTTTAGTTTTTTAAACTATTATTTATTTTCTATTTTTTAGTTCTGCTAACTACAAAAACGTGTTTTTTTTCCTTTTTTTTTAATTTTTCCCATTTTTTTTTTAAATGATTGAATAGTCATCGGTCCTCGATAAGTTTACAAAGTTTCAATGAAATCTGACCGTTTAAAGTGGGTCAAAATAGCGTCCAAAGGAGTCGGTTACAAACAAACATACAAGTGAAGCTAATATAAAGCGTGTAAAAACATGCATATTTACTATTAGATTAATTGGAAATAGGCACACCGCTGGCTTAAAGTCCCAACACCATAAAGAGTGATCCGAATGAAAATCTGTAAGTTTCAAAGTAATTTATAACAACTGTAAAGTGTGCCCGGGCATTCGAATTAGCTCCGTTCAATACGAGCACAGTTACTTGTGATCTCAAGTTCTGTCAGTTTTCATTTATTATTGGACTTGCGGTTTTATTTAGGTCATTATCGTCATCATCTGCCAAGCCATTTCCAAACTGTGTTAGGGTCGGCTTCCAGTCAAAGTCAGAGCATTTATTTCAAACTAGCTTTTGCCCGCGACTTCATACGCGTGGACTTTAGAATCAAGTAGATAATCATTTTTTTTGATAATATATAGCCTATTTTTTAAGTTAGACCTCTCGGAATACATCATTGAAAACTGCATTCAATTCCATGCAGTGGTTTTTGCGTGATGCGGTAACAAACATACTGACAGACAAAAATTCTAAAAACCGTTGTTTTGGCTTCTGTTGCTCTAATAAAATTGTCACAGGCCGATGTCTGTACATTAAAGATATTGAAGAAAAAATAGTATGGGGGGTATACTATTTTTTCTTCAATATCTTTAATGTACAGACATCGGCCTGTGACAATTTTATTATATGTTTAGATAGACACTTTTGAACGTCAACATTTACATTCAAATAGAGTTGATTCTAGTCGCGCCTTCCAAAATGTTGTTTCGTATGGAGAAGAATGGGCAAGAAATTCCACCGTTACTCTTTTAAAATGTTTTAAGTACAATATTTAACATAGTACATTCATTATGACCGGATGAAGCTGAATACCAGTATTTTACATGGAGCGACTGTCTATCTGACCTCCACAACCCAGTGACTGGGTAAGACTGGTTGTCAGACTTTCAGGCTTCTGATGACAAGTAACGACTGCCTAAGATCCTGGAATGAAAGCCGGGGCCAACGGCTTAACGTGCTTTCCGAGGCATGAGGAGTCTGGGGATGTAAAGATGGTTACCCATCCATATACCAACCGCGGCAAGCGAAGCTTAACCTGATCGATCGAACCGTCCGACTGTTATTAATTGGCAACAGACAATGTAACTTGGAAGTAATTTTGCTAAACAATTATGTTTCCTGTGTTACTTATAATATAAATGTAAAAGTTTGTATGTTTGGATATTTGTTACTCGAACACGCAACAACAGTAGAATGGATTTGGATGAAATTTCGCACACAGATAAATTATAACCTGGAATGACAGATAGGATACTTGTTATCCCGGCAGTGCGTGCCCTTGGGAAATTTTCGACCTCCAAGCGGGCGAAGCCACTAGCAAAAACTAGTTACGGTGGAGTTTCTTGCCCATTCTTCTCCATACGAAACTACATTTTGAAAGGGGCGACTAGAATCAATTCTATCTTAAGGCCCATAGTATCCTCATCTCCCGTCTGTACGCTAAAGCACGACTGCCGCCCGCACCCGCGCAGGGCACCTCTGAGCCTTTATCTCAAAATGGGGATATTGCTTGGCAAATGTTGATTAATTTACAATTGTGCTCTAGCGATTCTGTGGTACCTCTAACTATCTATTTTTCAGTGTATTTTTTTTTTCCAAATAACGAAGCCGTTTAGTAAGAGTATGGAATAGAAGCCAAAATATTACGTGTTGGAAAATATTTTTTTACAGCAAAAGTATTAACCATACAAAAAAAGTACCCTCGGCAAAATTATCTATATGAATCTACAGCAAAATCATACATTTTTCAAATCTTCAAGACAAGCCGTTAATGAGCAGTACTGTTTATAAAGCGACCGTGTTACGCTACCAAACGGGACGTAGGCCCTTAATGTAAATTTGACGTTCAAAAGTGCCTTTTAAGTGCCTATTTGAAAAACAAAATTGTTGACGTTAATTTTCCTCGTGTAAATACTTACACGAGGACAATTATACTCAACTAGTTTTTGCCCATCATCATTAATTTTACTAAAGGAAAATTATAATTAACCAGGCACATTAACAAAGGCCCGATTATTGAGTTTAAAACTTTTATTAATAGGTACCGTCATAATTGAGGTCTTAAACATCTGGTGGACTTTGGTTTGCCATCATGGTGAAAGGAGAAGACAGTCAGTGTGTGGAAACTTGCTGACTGTCCAGGGTGCGCCCGACGTATAATGGCTCAGTTGACACGTCACTCGGGGAGGTTCCTTTCGTGCATCCGTGTCCCACAAACAATGGGGCACTTAATATTTTTTCCAGCGTGTGCTGCTGTCTGCTGAAAGTGCCAAGCTCGTAGCTAAATTCTGGGCTGACTGTATACAGATATGCTATCGACACGGTTAGAAAAAACATCTGGTTACTGGTTAGTTCACAATTTTCACAGATTGTCTTATGCCTGGTCTTTCTCGTTGAATGTTGGCGTCCATGTAGCATTGCTACCGAAATGAAAACGTAAAAAAAAGTAATAAAAATTAAACAAAGATTACCAAGAAAACCAACCCCAGAGAGACGTTAAAAGATGGATGACTAGCATTCATTGTGAGATTCTTCAGCTACCAACCGACATGCAGTGATTAGATCCTCCGTACTGTAATCCTTGAAGATTGATGGCTCATCCATCCAACTTCTTATTGATCGAATTATTTGGTCGAGTGACGTCACTTAAAAATGGCGGATTTTATTAATGTGTTCGTAGGTGGCATCTTTTTTGGGGGATGTTGGGGTGTTGAAATTCACCATATACACTAGTATTATTGGGAAGCTTCGTCGAGTCTTCTCGTCGCGTATTCCGCAGAGCCTGAAGACTAAAGTCTTCAACCAGTGTGTCCTACCTGTTATGACCTACGGAGCCGAAACGTAGACACTCACGGTACGGCTGGTCCATCAATTCAAAGTCGCTCAGCGAGCTATGGAACGAGCTATGCTCGGAGTATCTCTGAAAGATAGAATCCGGAATGAGGTGATCCGGCAGAGAACCAAAGTTGTCATATTAGTCGTAGAACCGATGACCGTTGGGGTAGACGTGTTTTTGAGTGGAGACCGCGAATCGGAAAACGTAAGGTAGGACGCCCTCAAGTTAGGTGGAGTGACGATCTTTGCAGGGTTACTGGTAGCAACTGGATGAGAGTTGCCGAGAATCGAGCTGAATGGCGTGAAATTGGAGAAGCCTATGTCCAGCAGTGGACTGCTGTAGGCTGATGATGATGATGACTAGTATTATAGTATATTCATGTGTAATAGTGGAATTTGTAAGGTGAATTATAAGTATTGAAAAGGTGGAAATTTTAGCCAAAACTTTATTAAGCAACACAAAATAAACCAGGTTGCATATGCAAGTTACGGGATGCTACTAAGTAGGTTCATTGGTATCGGCCCCACTTACAAGTTATTTATAGGTCGTGGGGTCGACACAGATAGGCTATTTACTTTATTTTTAAAATGAATTCATCACCACTGCTATCCAAACGGTGAACAAAAACATTGTGAAAAAACCGGCACGTCCTAGAACCAAAAATCTAAGACCTGTGTGGTAGCTTACAGCTCAGTCTCGAAGAGACGAGGTCTGTGTCCCAGCAGTCGGAACATTATAGGCTGATTATGATGATGATAATTAAGAAATTAATGATTAAAAAAACAAGCACTTACCTAAAACTTTCTAGGGTTCAAACCAGGATCCCCTGCTGAGCAGTAACACTTACGACCACAAGACCAGTGAGGCAGTTATCTTAATAACTTTACTTAGGGCTGATGTTTCGATAGTCAAATAACTTTTACCTCAAGAACAAATCTGATAGTTTGGCATATTTTCATTAAAAACGCTGTCAAACTGCAATATTTATTCCTCAGTTATAAGCAGAGGTTGGAATTAGGTAGAGTTATTAATGTATACTAATTTCATATAACGAAAGAATAAAGTGGATATGTCCCAAATCCCGGGATTAATTTTGAAGAGCAAAAGAATCCCGTGATCTATTAACCCCTCGTATGTCAAGTGTACCCCCGGTTTTCCGATAACAATATAATTTTTTTTGTGATTATTTATTTGTAATATTGTTGGTCACACGGGATTGTTTATTAGAAATCCCGGGAAGATCCATATTCATATCAACATTTCGATGGAAGTACATAAATAACTCTACCTAATTCCGACCTCTGGTTATAAGTTAAGTAACCATTGAAAAATCAACCTTAAATTCAAAAAGCGATTTAAAACAAAATGAACCAGTTAATAATCCTTTTAACTTAAAAGCGATCGCTGCGAGATAAAAATAAGTAAAAACTGCAACGTTTAAAAGTCTTTTAGACGTCAGTCTTTTTGCTTTATTTCACGGATCGCTTAAGACAGACTTCGTGCTGCATTTTTATTCGATAGATTAAGGTCAGAATAAATTTGAATCCTACCTCAGTAATAAGTTCCGGGTTTCCACAGTGCCCATTAACTCATTTTGGATTACAAATCGTTCCGAGCTAAACCACCACCATTTTGAATTTCGCCATCTTGGATTTAAAAGTTTTAAGTGTCAACAAGATTGTGTGAATTCTTGTGGGATAGGGTTGTCCATTGCATGTTTTAAGATTTAAGTCGTAATCATGCTTTCTTATATTTTACCTATATAAAACTATTTCATTAATGGCTATCACTTTCTTAAAATTGCACAGCTTTAGTCACGAATGCGTTTAACATTCCACTAAAATTATATCCACTGACGATAGATTAATAGGTCTAATTATCGAATAATGTCTAAAATGTGCATATGGTGTCTAAACCAAAATAATTTATAGACATTAAAAACTACTTAAACCAGGTTTCCGATTTCATAAATTACAGTTGATAACAAGTCAAGCTCTATTTTAGTAAAGCTAACCAAATTCAAATTTTCTTTGCATAAAAGGTAGGATATTTTGATTTTGCAGGCTATATTGGAAAAACCCTTTATATAATGCTAAAGTAGATTTCGACAAGATCACAACTTTCGACAAATTCTAACATAAACTCATGCTTTATTCGCATGGTGGTAGGCAAAACTACATACAGACCACCACCTGAAAAAGAAATATAATATAATAAAATAAAATAAACATATACATAATAGAAGTTTTTTTTTTGGCAATTTCCATATTTACTGACGACATGTTTATAATTTTTAATAAAACATTTTTTCAACGTTGCATGCCTTAATTAAGGTAGATTGTATAGGGATCACAAGTTCTGTAACCACCTTTATTTTATTTTATTTTTATCTGCTATCAAGCAAATAAACGATTAGGTATGAATATGATTACCTATATCTAAGTAAATATATTTATTTATTTATTTATTAGCTTTATTTTTATCCCTTACATGTAGTTTTGTGGCGCGTACTTATTTATTTATTTGTTAGTAACGTTAGTTTTGTATTTAAATAAGTAAATATAGTGAAGGTAAAACAAACCGTTACGTAACGTACCTACTATTCTACATAATAATTTCAATATAAAATAAAAGTAGGCAAACACTTCCCACCTTCAAATAACACTTCCATCTAGAATGACACTCGCTTTTCACGACGAAGAAAAATGACTTGAAATTTTTCCCGCATCTACCCACGTTGGCTTGTAATTGGGCCCTCGCGACCGATTACATAAGCCAGAGAGTGGCTTCGGGCAATGAGATACAAGCCTTAAATATTAATGTAACTTTGTTTACTGAATTATAGATTTCCGTATGTATTTGTGTGGGGAAGGATCAAGGTTGAATATAAAATGTGTTGTGTTTTTGGAAGTATCGTGTGAGAAAACGAGAGAGCAATAGTTGTTGGTCGTAGGTTCAAACCCAGAAAAGTTCATTTCATTCATTTCATCACCACTGCTCCCATAACATCGTGAGGAAACCGGCATAAGTATCCCATAGTCAAAAATTCGAAGACATGTGACATTTACCAACCCGCACTGGGCCCGCGTGGTGGATTACGGCCTATTTCCTCTCACAGAGTGGAGGCCTGTGTCCCAGCAGTGGGAACATTATATGGTTTTAGATGTATTTGCCGAGGAAGGAAAGATGAAAACATTTATGTCTTTGTGATGCTGTGAGAAAAGATCATGGCATGGCCATTTAAGACATGAGAATATAGCCATAAAAATAATAGTTTAAAAAACTAAAAAACACGCTTTAAAAACCAAACTAAAAAAGGAGAAAATAATTTAATTCAATTAAAAAGCGTGGGTGCTTTTTGAGGTATTTTTATAATCACTTAATGTCAAGCACCCCACGCTTTTAATTGAATTAAATTATTTTCTTCTTTTTTAGTTTGGTTTTTAAAGCGTGTTTTTTTAGTTTTTTAAACTATTATTTATTTTCTATTTTTTAGTTCTGCTAAAACTACAAAAACGTGTTTTTTTAATTTTTCTAATTTTTTTTATGATTATTGAATAGTCATCGGTCCTCGATAAGTTTACAAAGTTTCAATGAAATCTGACCGTTTAAAGTGCGTCAAAATAGCGTCCAAAGGAGTCGGTTACAAACAAACAAAAATACAAGTGAAGCTAATATAATGCGTGTAAAAACCACGTTTGGCCACCATATGAAATTCGCAGTTTCTTATTTTTTTTATTTTTTTTTACTCACATGACTTTACAGTACTATAGAGGTTAGTATGCCTCTCAAATAAATAGTTAACTTCATCTCAATCACACCACACGCATTTCTCCGCTCCGCCTTCCCAATTCCCATCAACGATATAAAACCGTCGCTATCTGCCCCGCAAATATTGCGTGTCTTGTGACAAATGGATAGACAAATGGCCGGCTATAACCGTCTCGACGGCTATAAACGTCTCTGAGGCTATACTCGCGGCTACGTCACCTCTTACCCGGCTATATTTCTACCCGTAGAAACCTTTGGAGATGGAGTTGCAAAGATTTTGCATCCAATCAATCGTGATGTTTTATCTACGTAGAAAACAGAGGCTTACCTATTTTATTGTCACTAAGCTGGTTTTTGTTTTGCTCAGGCTTTTGTATTATGTAATATTTTTTTCATGAAATAGTAATTCAATAGAATTATATGAACTTTTTTTTAAGGGTGGGAAATCATCAAATAACTTCTGCTAGCGGGAGGGCGTGACAGACTTTTACTGACTAAAACCCACCCGCGTTCCCCCAGTTGCCTGTTTGCCAGGGGCCGCGGTATCTCTTTCGAACAACCCGCACCCCTGGCAGGCATCGGCCTTTGCGGACCCCACCAGTTGGTGCTGACATCTCTTTGATGCGCACGTAGAACACTACGCGCCGTCGACCCGGGCCAGGAGGCCTACTCTCTAAGCACGAAATCCATAATCTCGGTCGAAGTTACGGGTTCCTACTTCGTATCACTTACGGACCTATGATTAGTTTGGGGCCCAAACTAAGAATGAATATTACTACACGATTTGACAGCTGTCCGTACTCCCTATATGGTTTTACCCGCCAAAAAAGTTAATTAAGCTGCTGTAGAAGTAACTTCGTAGTTTCAAACTATTTTCGGATGGGCCCGTATTTTCGTTGATGGAGTTAGAGAGTAGTCCCCTGGTCCTAACCGGACGGTTAGCTACCCATTACTCGCTGTCTGCAAGCCCGCGCTTACGGTGGCTGGGATTTCCGACGCCCCTGGCATCACCTGCGGCGACTAGGGCTGTGAGGGCGCAGAGATTGCCTCTCCCTCACGTGTCCCACCTCCCTCTTCTCGAGCGTTACTGCTTCGCAGGAGGTGACGGCTTCCCATGCACTCAGGGTTGTATTGATGATTTGATTGACTGTGTCCCAATAAACGGTATTATTTCTTTCTTTTCTTTAAATTATTATAATTCTGTAAATACAAACGTGTTTACCTGAAAATTTAATTTTCGCGGGTTACCTTAGTGTATCCCTCTTATAGAAGAAGCTCTAGGAACTAATAAAAACTAGCGATTGATCTAAGATATTATATTGATATAATTTTATGATTATTCTTATCAAGATTATGTCTGAACTTTAAAAGAGACTGTGACCTCTGACTTTGTTTCGGCCTTTCTTCTTAGAGCAGTCACATAAGAAACGCCGACCCCATTTAGTTTTAAAAATATGACTGACGTGTAAAAGTGTTCGTACAAACCTACTCACAGAAATAAAATCATTTATATTTCATCAAAGTAAAAAGCAGAACATGTAAATAATATGATCAAAGAAGATATCAATAAGACGATGTTTTAACAACTCACTAAGGTAAATTGTTAATTTCATGTTCCCTAAAAATCATCTTACTCAGAACTAACTTATGTGTTATTGCCAAGGAAGCGTCAAAACCAACTCTCACCAATTTATTATCCAAGTCAACCGTAAGGAAACCTCCTCTCAAGTCCTCAAGGGAATAAAGGAACCAACCTCTAAACTAACCAACTACTAACTAAAGTCGGAACAAACTGACACGGAACACGGAAATAATGAGCAGGAATTAAACGCACGCGTGTAATTCTCATACAATCATCATTAGGGGATGTTAAGGCGCTGCTCCACTGCATCCCACGGCTAAGTTACGCGATTGTCTCACCGCAGACGAGGAATCGACTGAAAATTAAACCTTCAAGTGTCAAGTAATTAATCCAATTACTTTTCTATTGTAATTAGACTCGGCCTTACAGTCGAGGGATTAACGGATTTCTCGCTACACAATCAATCAATTCAGCCTATCAGAGTCCACTGCTGGACATAGGCCTCTCCCAGGCTACGCCACAACAGCCTGTCCTCAGCATCCAATCTGTCCAAGCCACTTTATTAAGGTCATCGGTCTATATTGCTGGGGGGAGTCCCACGCTACGCTTGCCGTTACGCGGTCTCCACTCCAGGACTCGTCTGCTCCACCAGCCATCGGTCCTTCGACAAACATGGCCAGCCCACTGCCACGTCAGTTAGCTTACTCTGCTGGCTATATCAGTAACTCCGGTTCTTTTTCCGGATAATTCCGGATAATAGTACAAGATACACGCACATGTATTAATAATTATCGCTGACTGTTCACTCACCTGGCGAGTATTAAGTTAGTTGTTAGCGACAAGAGCTATCAAATATAGTACTCCTTCAGCGACGCTCGCTTAGTGGGTAGGACACTCGCTGACAGACTCACGTTTGGAACATATTTAGAAGAGAGTAATAGCTCGTTGCCTTCATGCATTCGCTGCTCGTTGTTTTTACACAATTTATATTAGCTTCACTTGTAACTAACTATGTATGTAAGAAAATCTTGGAATCTTAATTTGACCCACTTCCCGGTCTTAGATTAGGATGAAATTTTGCACACGCTCTGAGTTCTGATGAAAATATATGACTAGTTAAGAAACGTCATTACAAAACCAATATGGCGGCCTCCCCAAGATGGCGGACTGGTTGTTTGAAATCCACCCCCATGATATGGGTATCAAATGAAAGGGTTTGCTGTCAGGAATATGAAAAAAAATAAAAATATTTAAAAAATGAAAAAAAAAGGAAAAAATAATCACGTTTTTGTAGTTAGCAGAACTAAAAAATAGAAAATAAATAATAGTTTAAAAAACTAAAAAACACGCTCACAACTATTTTCTCCTTTTTTAGTTTGGTTTTTAAAGCGTGTTTTTTAGTTTTTTTAATTTCTAGGAGAATCGTATACTTTTACAATTTTTGTAAGTAAAAGAGCACCATGTATCTTATATTGCTTAATTTTGAATTCTTTTCATGCCCATTCTTCTCCATACAAAACGACTGACTGTATCTAGATTGCTGTCAGCTAAGAAGAAGATAAATACCCCTCTGCCCTACCCTTCGGGTAAACAAGGCGTGAAGTTATATTATGGGGACGGTATCGTGCACTGTGACCAATGGCCACGCTACGCTAACTTGGCAAACCGATCCGTGCACAGCCGATGAAGCAGTGGACCGCTGACTTAAGGAGGTTGGAATGCAAACGACACTCAAACTGATTGCTTCTCGTTATGTGACTTGGTGTCGGTTCCTCCTGGTTGGAATCTAAGTTTTAGGGATAGTTTTGGTCGTTACAAACCGTGGATGGTAGGTAAATACAGTTGACAAGTGAATTTATCAGAATCGGGGCCGTGACTTACGAGGAGACAATAATTATTTTCTTCACCACTGCTCTCAAAACGGCGAAGGAAAACATCGTGAGGAAACCGGCATGTCCTAGAATCAAAAGTTCGAAACACATGTGACAGCTACCAACCCGCACTGGGCCGGAGTGGTGGATTATGGCCCACATCCTCTCACCAAGAGGAGGCCTGTGTCCCAGCAGTGGGAACAATATTGGCTGATTATGATGTTGCCTAAACGGTTCGTAAACGATTGTCATTCAGATTGTTCCATAGGCCATTTTTGTAGGGCTTCGGACGTCCTTATGAAGAACGGAACCCTTATAGGATCACTCGTGTTTCTGTCACAGTCGATTGGTTCCGGATCTACTGGACCGAATTTTTTACACATATGAATTTCTGTGAGCCAAACACGGACGTGCAACGCAAATAAATGAATTTTGAATATGTGGTCGGTTTGGGGGGCGAATTAGAAAATTAAAAAAATATCTAAGAAAATAGATGAAATTTACCACCTTTCTCAATATCACCAAAAATACTGAGCTAAAAATTAAAAAAAAAATATACCGAAAATAGTTATTTACTTTATAGATTACAGAAAACCCTAAAATAAGTCTTAAAATAACATGGTAAATCTCTCAATATTGTGCCGAAAACTAACATTTGCAGTTGGAATGTACTTAGGGGAGAATTTGTAATTCAACGACAATGATAAGTCTTTTCGCAGTCCAAAAGGCACTTGGCCGGTTTTTACTTGAGGCACAACGTTGAAATACTTCCTCCATGTGATTTTTCTTCTTCAAATCAAATCGCAAATACCTTTCTTTGACAGTTGTAGGTATGAAATGGCTATAATACGGCAAATTGACGTTACGGGTCAATTTGCTTCACAACTGATTTCTCTGGTTGTACTTACACAATCAATTTACATAATATATTTCTTAAATAGCTGTCTATTTCATTATAATTACAAAGTAGGTTTGATTGCTCAGATTTGATAAACAAAATATATTATATTGTACCTAGAACAGTCATGAGACGTGAGGCGCGCTCTTATCCACTGTTTGCTACGACTCCCTGTCGTATAAATGCGGGAGAGAGAGCGCCGCTGCAGAGATTGGTTCAAGCTTACAACAATAATTTTAACGAAATCGATGTTTTTGCCATAACTAAACATAAATTTAAAAAACTAATTATTAAGCGTCTTGCTCAAAATTGTTGATTGTTTTGTAGTATTTAAGTATGTTTTAACTTTTTGCTATTTGGATTTAAGATTACCAACTAAATGTAAGTTGTTGTTATAGGTATATTGATTGTATTTAATTTTAGCAATTACATTCGTATTTAAGCTAGTAACACGTGGAAACGTAGTGGATTGTACATTTACCTATAGCATACTGTGTATCTAGTTATAATATACAATGTACAATTGTTTGTTTTCCCAAATAAAATAAAATAAAAAAATAAAAGCAGAAAATCGTTTTCAATTTTCACAGATACATCAAATCAAAATGTTATTAAAGAGGATTATAAATCCAGTGCAGTGATCTATTAATTTAATTCTGGTTGTGTCTACACTGCAGCTCTAAATGCATTACTGATCTACATTCTTTTAAAAAACGTGGTGCTTTGGACTGATTCCAAAGTCTTGGTTAATCGGCTGTCGATTTTGCTCAATTACTTAAAAGCACACTGTGATTAAAATTCGAATAAAATTGAATGACTGAAAATAAATTCTCATTTCAGTGAGTTTATTCGCGGAGCTTGTGGCTTATAGGGGCTTGCGACTATGTAATAACATATATGTCCGTGGGTGACCATCTTTTCATAACAAAATCCCTTCGTCCCTCGGAAAGCATGCTGTCATAACTGGATCTTTAACAGTCGCTACGGGTCGTTAGAAGACCGAAAGTCTGAAAACCAGTCTTACTATGTGGTATCTTATTACCCAGTAACTGGGTATTGAAGGTCAGATAGGCAGTCGCCCCATGAAACTATACTGGTATTTCTGAATTCAGTCTAGAAACCGACCTTAACATAGTTGGAAAATGGCAGGGAGATTATGACAATTCATTTTAATCAGAATCAAAACTTTATCTGCTATGAATGTAGGTACAAGTATAAGATTGCATAAATAATGACATCGGCTACAGTTTACCTTACGGCGTGCAAATTATTACATAAATTAGAATACTAATACAAACAAAATACTTAATGTCAACAAAACAAAACCGAAATTAAAGTGAAATTAATTCATAATATTATTATCCGGTACATAAGTCTTTATATAATTGTTAAACATAGGGATGTAGCAATTACATATCAGTAAAACTATAACAAATAAAATATTTTTTAATTACCGCGCCTTGGCAATTTCGTTTGTACGTCCAGTGCAACAAAATAAAACGAGGAATTTTGTAAAAAATTAACTTTTCATTACTCTTCAAAGGGAAAATTAATATTGGACTCCACTCTGTATTTTTGTAAATAACGCCATTGAAAGCTTTGTAATTAAAAAATACTGGTGCTTTGAATTTATAATTAGGTGTTTTTTTCCTTTTTCGCAGTATTCTGTTTCACTAAAAAAAAAGGCATTTGTTTTTAGTCGAACATCTGATGATATACTCTTTGAGCTTCTTATAGTATAAAATTGACCCCTAATGACACCAAAAAATGATTACGCCTCTGTTTGTGAATATCAAATAATTCCTATTTTGGGGTCCTACAGAATACTAAATGGCCAATTAACTGCGACCAACTTAGATGTAGGTCATAGTTCCAACTTACGTAATCCGTTTGGTTGGAGTACCTTTTGTTTTTGTTCCGGGGTGGAAACTCCCCATGGATGTCCTCCGGCTTGGGGCGGGCGAAGGGGTCTGTCAGACTCTTACTGACTAATATCCAGCCCGGTGTTCCCTTCCCACACGTGCATCTGGGATCTGGGATCTGATGTGACTTCCGCTATCCCCGGCTAGTGCCCTCCTCTGCGGGCCACCTCGGGTGAGGTATTAAACTCCCCCTCTTACATCATAGAGAGGCGCGCGTGGAACTCTACGCGCCGCCGCGCCATGTCGGGGCCTTAGGAATGGGAGGCGACCGATTTTGGTCGTGGTATCTACCTTAGGTTAGTTACTACTGCGAATAGTGAAAAAAAAAAACCAGAAAATTTATTAAATTATTTATTTATCTTTGTTTCTGGCACAATACCCATAACTTTCTTAGTATTACTATGTTACTATAATTAATTAATACACAAACATAAACAAATTAGGAACAGTAATTATACTGTTAAAAGGATATCTATGTTTAGTAAATATGTATCGATAGCATTCCTTTTTTTTTGGTTGGGAAATCATCAAATAATTTCTCCCGCTCTGGGTAGAGCAGGAGGGCGTGTCAGATATTTACTGACTAAAACCCACCCATGTTCCCTCAGTTTCCTGTGTGCCAGGGGCGACGGTATCTCTTTGGAACAACTCGCACACCTGTAGTATTCCTTAAGTTGTATTGTTGTAAAAAAAAGGCTCAATTATATGAAAAAAAGTGTCCGTCATTGAAAGGTCAATAAGTATTTAGAAGATCAGTTAAATACCTACTTCCCTTTTCAAAAACTTGTAAACAGATCCGTGTTCTTTTTAAAATGTCATCAGCAAAAGTGTTGACTGTTAACAAAATGACGTTGTAACCTTATGTTAATTTTTCATGTTTACAAAAAAGTTAGGCTGCCTGAATTTTGCTGTTTTATTTTGTTTTGACAGTTTGACAGCCATACTTTTTGCGAACGAAGGCTGAACTCTGTAGGAGACATAAAACACGTAGCGAAACACGATGTAAACATGGAAGGAATAAATTACGACGAAATAACACAATTATGTCATAAAAGTTATACGCCTAATTAGTTTTACGTAAAGTCGTGAAATTTTACCGACGTGCATGGAGGCCATAATAACATGGCAAGGACAGTTTTCCTAATAAAGTGTTGGTTAAGAGGTAACGAAGCCGCAATAGGGTGTAGGTAGCTACAGTATTACACGTTTCGTAATCTTGGCAATAACTGCGTTTATGGGGCTGGCAATATTATGGCGTTTATTTTCTGGTGTTGCAACACTATGAGTTAAGTATGTGACATACAAGAATTGAATTGAATATTTGTGATCACTAATAGACATGGTCAGTCAGTGACTTCAATACATCGATATATCGATATTTTCTTTCACTACCGACATCCCTATGACTATTTCATGAAAAAGTCATTCTGACACTGACTTGCAAATTGTAAAGAAAAGTATGACAATTTTAATTTCGCGGGCTTCCATAACGCATGCTCAATTAACGCGAAACAAAAAGAAGTGATGTATACTGTAAATACAGTCACCAATAGAGATAAGTTACCAGGATCGTCAAATATAGTTGTAGTTAAGTAAGTAACCGATAAATGTTTTTAAATTAAATTTAATTTGATAAATGAACAGATGGCTAATTCTCGTAATAGGGTATTACATCCATTTCTGAAAAGTATCTTAATTAGACTGATATAGAGAATGCTAATAAACCTTAAAAAAAAAATGAATCATTTAGTGCCATAAAGTGCATAAAAATTTCACACTTTCATATTTCGCACTTAATTTGACGAAAACGCTGGACGCAGTGGACGCCATATTGCTCTATGGGTATGACGTCAGTTTGCTGTGTAAATAAATGTGCTGATATTTTGTATTATAATTGTATAGAATTAAAAAATGAGTTATTATTCTATTATCGTTGGTTTGCTGTTCCTGAATGTTAGATATTATTACAGTAAAAATTACTTTGGTTACGAAAATAACAAAAGTAAAAAGTTGTGCAGTTGATTAGTTAAAACAGCGGTATGACGTAATAACATGGCGGCTACTTTCATGGTGTTCGAAAACAGATTAAAAAAACTGAAATCATTAAATTGAATTTTAAAATTTATTTTGTTATTTTTATTATTGAAAACTAACATTTTCCGACTGCTTTTTGCCTAAGCTATCTCAATAATATATTTTTAGATTTTTTCTTATATAATGTAAAATACCCTAATAAAAACGTAAAAAATCTAGTCGCAGTCTCATCTCGGTGACAATCAAATGTCAAAAACTTGTCAAAAATGTATGGAAATTCGATGAATTTTTAACAGATTGAGACTAAGATCAGACTGCGGACGTTTTTAAAATTACGAGAATTGCTCCTCTTTTTGTTTTCTATTAATAAAATAAAATTTTATTAGAAAAAATACATGGATTCTTTACTAAACCTTAACTATATCCGATGACCGGTTACTTATCTTTTTTGGAGACAGTACATGGGTAGCAGAATACTCGTACCCCTGCGGCGAAACCTTCAAAAACAGGAAAAGATAAATAGTGAGATAAATAAATATATTGCAGAAGTTACTTCAAGGTCTGAGGAAGCGGAACGGGATGTTTTACAGTTGAATTTTGTTACCAACAGAAATTCGTCTTGACTTATCCTTACTAATATTATAAACGCGAAAGTTTGTAAGTATGGATGTTTGTTACTCTTTCACGCAAAAACGGCTGAATGGATTTTAATGAAACTTTACAATAATATAGCTTATACACCAGAATAACACATAGTCTATAATTTATAAAGATGCTGTGTGAATTGTCCAAAATATAACGATAATTAAGTAAGTAGGAACACATTCTGCCATCTGCGAGCTATTCTGGCGTGCGAAAAAACCGTTAGAGTTACACGTATATAATGTATTATGGAAATGTTTATCTTAAATAGTCCTACAAAAAATCCTGCGACAGCATATATATCTATCTTTTATGTGAGCCATTATCGCCAAAATTGTGAACCATAAATACAATAATAATAGAATTGATTCTAGTCGCCCCTTCCAAAATGTAGTTTCGTATGGAGAAGAATTGGCAATAAACTCCACCATTACTCTTTTAAAGTGTTTTAAGTACAATATTTAACATAGTAAATTCATTAAGTATATGATTATGTATGAAAACGATGCACCCTGAATAAAATTACCATGCCAAAATAGGTAAAAAGAATCAAATTGAAGCAATACGGATAAATTAATTCTATGATGGATACATGGTGCTCATACATTTACAAACATTGTAAAAGTAAGTATTCAATTTTCCTAGAATATGAACAAGTAATAATGAGTCAGTGTGTGAGTTAAAGTAATCAGTGAGTGTAAATCAATGTCATAAATTTATGTAATTATACGATTCAATTAGCAACCAGTTTGATTTTGTCAAGACTCTAGACTATGGAGCAGGACCAAGCATTCTTATGTTACTTAAGTTTACTTTTAATATGAGTTTTAAATTTCCTTTCATTTAATTGCGATTAGCTCTTTCACTCTAAAGAGCTATATCACTCTTCTAGCTCACTAGCTCTTCTATAGCTCAGTGACTCAGATGCCGACTGTTAGTTAACTCACGCCGCACGTACGTCGAAGGAGACGGCTCGGCTCGCTCAATAGTGAGTAGCTCTTTGGAAGTTTGGACTCTTTATTACTCACTAGCTCTTCTATAGTTCAGTGATTCAGACGCCGACTATTAGCTCATTTGACTCACGCTGCACGTGCAACGTAGGAAACGGCTCAGCTCGCTCAATAGTCATTGTCAATATCTCTTTGGAAGTTTGGATTTAAGTTAAATAAGTTTTTCTGCTTGTCTATTTAATTTTATGTCTTTACGAAAACAACACGCAAAAACATAAACAATGCAGAAAATACTTTGGCACATTATACCTTTTATAATGTGCCAAAGTCAACTACATACATATCGGACGACCCTGGTTACTTGTCTTATCTCTTTTGGTGACCGTACATAAATATTTATAATATACCTTTAACTAAAGATATGTACCTAATCATTGGATTCTGTGCGGGTTGATCGAAAGAGATACCGCGTCCCCTGGCACCGAGGCAACTGAGGGACAACACGGGTGGGTTTTAGTCAGTAAAAGTCTGACACGCCCTTCCGCTCCACCCAGAACGGGAGAAGTTATTTGATGATTTTCCACCCAAAAAAAAAAACATTGGATTCTACCTGAAATAAAATCCACAAAGGTACCGTCAACTGTGGTATCTTTATTTTCCAGGAGCAACTTTACCAATGAGAACTTTAAAACATACGTCTCGATTACTAAAAAATCGATACAAACATATATCGATTATTCTTCTTTTGTATCGGTTGGAACAGATTTTTAGTTATCGAGAGAAATTTAAGTACAGTTCTTATTGGTAAAGTTGCTTATGGAAAGTAAAGATGCCACATTTGACTGTACGCTTAAAAATCTGTAGACGAATAAATAATATCAAACATCTATGACGGTTAGCATAGCTACCAGCTGCCTCTAGTGACCCTTAGTAAAAACCCGCATCCTGTATAGAAGAGACTGAGGAGTTATCAGTGACTCGTTTGCAACAACAGAAGCATTAATTTTGATAAGGATCCAGAAAGTCCAATGGGAGAATACGTCTTGACTAGGATATAATTATATAGGTACCTACTTTCATACTAATAAATGAAATTGTCGTGTTTATTTGTAATGTCAAACTAACAGCTTATATACAATATTTTTAAATTTTCGTCTTTCTGTTTCGTAAGTAATCTCCGAAACGAATGGACCGATTTTGATTGGACTTTTACCACAGATTACTGAATAGTTACTCTTTTACTGGTAGATTGCTGATGTTATAAAGAGTAACTTAGGCTACTTTTTGTCCTGGTAGCTTGTTCCGGACGAAGCCGCAGCCAGGTAGCAGCTAGTTGTAAATAAACGTAAATTGATTAATGCTCCGTTCGATAAGCAATTGTTTATTGCCATACGAGGACGTCTGTGTCCGGTCAAACGCACTAATGCTGATAACGCACCCTATATAAGGGAGCGAAAAGTTCTGAAGGAAATACACTTCAAGTTCAATTGTTGATACAAAATGGCAATCAAGGTTAGTGTTATAATCTGTACAAGGACCGTTTGGTGCGTAGCCAAAATTAGAACTTAAGCCGCCATCTTGTTTTTCTGTGACATTTTCACACAATATGTCAACCTGACAATGTCATTCAGGGCCAAATGATCCTTGTAGCAATTTACTTGTTCTTCGATAAGTCTTGTTTTTGTTAACCGACTTAAAAAAAAATATTCGGGGTTTTCAATTCGGTTGTTTTTTTCTTAGAATTTCGTAATAAAAAAAACCGACTAGAATAATTCTATCTACTTTTGTTTGAAAGTGTATTCTTTTAAAGTGGTCTCAAATAAATTAAGTCAAGTTATGATTAGTGGTTTTTGAGTTAGCTTCGGTAATTCGTATTTTTTCCATAAATAATATTTGTTGATAATGTTATGGTATCTTTCTGTCAGTGTTATTTTCTTAGCAAGATAGCAAGTGAAGATGAAATTAATTTGTGTGGGGTAGGTACCACAACTAAAGAGTGATAAATAAAAAGCTAATTTATAGTTAAAACAAAAACACTACAAAGTGAAATATCTCTATCGGAAGTAAGTAGCAAAAAACACTACAAAGTGAAATATCTCTATCGGAAGTAAGTAGCAAAAAACACTACAAAGTGAAATATCTCTATCGGAAGTAAGTAGCAAAAAACACTACAAAGTGAAATATCTCTATCGGAAGTAAGTAGCAAAAAAACGAAAATACAAAACCAAAGGCACCGACTTCCGAAATTAAAGTTATTTTTCACTTTGTAGTGTTATTTTGGAAGTCGGTTGTTGTTGTTTGTCTTAAAGTAACAACAACAACTCTATAACCACTGTCTCACAATAAATATCTTTGACTTTGACTTTAACTTTGACTTTGAAAGTTTTTTATTATTTATGTAAGTACATATATAATGTGTTAAAGTGACATCGTAATTATTTTCTATGCAAATAATTTCAAACCGTGATTTTAATACCCGACTCAAAAGTTATCTGACCATTAAAAAAATCAGCCCCTTTGTTTTTTTTAGTATTGACGATATCTAGTACCTAAAACTTAGTCAATTATCTAATGTTTACCTCACTTCAAGCTCATGAGACTTTTACAGAATCGACCGGATCAACATCTCGCAGTCTTTGAGTGTCATGTTGTTCCGTTTCGATGTTACTAATAACGTGTTATATCATATTTACAGATTGCATACTTATTACTGGCACTAGCTGCAGCTTGCTCTTGTAAGTAACTTCACTATCATTCATATTTTAGACAGTTTTTTTTTTTAATTTCTTTCATCAATCTGACTTTCTTGGTCTAGTGACCAAATAGCTGCTACCCTGGGTTCGATCTCCAGGCTGGCAATGTGTTATTGGGTTTTGCCCGTTGGAAATTCCATGTAGCAGTCCGGAGTCAGGATTTGTACCCAACAACTGGCATTCGGCCCACACTTATACCCTAACATTTGTAAAATATCCAGTGCCCAGTCATTTCACTTATAAAAAGAGTTCCAGTTCACTTATAAAAAGAGATTTTTTTTTTTTTGTTTGGCTGTTTGTTCCCGCTAATCTCCGAAACGGCTGGACCTGATCTTCACTGGCAGACAGCTGATGTTAAGAGGAGTAACATAGGCTAGTCTTTGTCCCAGTACCAAGTTTCCGTAGGATAAATTTCCGACATCCACGAGGGCAAAACCACGGGCACAACTAGTTAATGCATATAAAAAGGTTTTGTTTTTTAATAAATCCACTGAAACTAAAATTACCGTTTTTGCAGGTTTAGACGGCGGATTTACACTCGGACTGACATCATCATCTCGAAATGATCCTGTACCTAAGATAGAACCACTGGCCTTAGTACGTCCCGGTTTTAATCGAATTCGTGCAGGCCCAAGTTTTAACCCGGGGCCAAGAAGGCCTGCCCCAGGGAATTTGCCTACGGAGAGATTTGGAATACGAGTTAGAGTAAGGCACCCAGTGGTCCCAAGGTTACCTGATGTAGTAAGATACCCTATTGACCTAAGACCTGGTGGACATCCCCCCGGAAACTTACCGTCAGGTGGAATTAGTCACCCAAGGCCAGGTGGAAATTTTCCAGGACACTTATCCCCAGGTAGATATCCATTCAATCCTGGGTGGAATCAAGGAGGTCATGATCCATTTGGGCCACCAGGTATGAATAATGGTCCTTTTAATAACGGTCCTTTCTATGGGAATCCACAAATGTTGCCTAGAAAAGGTGGAAATTTTGGTCCTGGTGGACCTCCTCCTAGGCACCCGATCCAAAGAAGACCAGATTTCAATCAAATAAACTACAGATCAAGAAATGATAATGATAATGAAAAAGATTTGTCTAAAGGAACTGTTATAGTTACCGTAGTAGCTGTTAACAAGACTGATAAAGACTCGGTACACGCTAATGTAACTATTACCGTTGTTCCAAGAGAAGGCGACAATAAAGAAACATTAAAGTTGGATACAATACAACACCTTAAAACTGCGCAGAGTATTGTGGATGAAATATTGAACAACCATAAGGACGAAGAGCAGAAAAGAAAAAAAACAAGCAGCAATCTTGAGGATGTATTGAACAAGCTAGTTTTTCCTAAGCTTTAAGAAATGTAGTAAGTACTTATATATAGAATTAAAAAAACAGTGGCATTCCAGGAGGGCCGACAGAAGTGAGAACTTGAACAATTACGTGTGTATTTTTAAAATCGTCAATACAGGATTTCATGTTGGGTCCTTGGGTCCTGATTGCTCTCGGTAAAAAATGATAAACGAGCGATCGACTTCACCCATTAAAGGTAACAGCACAGCTTTTTACAAAGGGAAAGAAAGGGATAAAAGAATTAGAATTTCCTAATGAAAAAAAGGGACTTTTCCAAAAGACATGAAAGCGTGACTCATCCGTATGCTCAAGCATTCGGTGACGATGACGCGGGTTCCATGATCTTTGTTCACCCTAAAAGTGCGCAACGCGTCTAAAGAAGTTTTCACTTCAAAAATATTTTTTTGAGACTCATATTTTTGTTAGTATTTTGAAGTAAGTAACAATAGTGCCTAGATATCCTATGACTGTTCCTCAGTATGGGACAATCTCTGGTAGCGATCATTTTCAGAATTCTGTTAGTGACTACCATGCAAGGTCTGTAGTATGGAGGCCGCTTTTTTTCGCAAGATGGCATGGAAACTACTATGCGGGCCCTTGCAAACATTTCCGAACAAACAGCATCAGCAGTATAGCATACTATGTATCTGATGTACAGTTAGGAAAATGAATGATATATCAAATTGACATACTACGTCATTGTGTTCATACAACTGTCAAAATGTGAAAATTGAAATTTGATTATACAAACCGCTTAAAGGTGGTTGTCAACTTTATAAAGAATGAATTTCCCTGCCTTTAGAATTTGTTTTCCTAGATATTTACTTGTTATTATTATGTGGTACTTAATTTAGAACACGAAAAGCACCTTATTTATTGTATTAAGTAGGTACTTATAGATGAGTTTTATAAAAAGTTATAATACTTTCTTTTCATCGTTTTTTACTCCATCGCTTAATTATTTCTGTGAGTACAACATTGTCAGTAAAACACACGACACATGATATTTTAGTGTGGTCCTCGGGTATCTCGGAGTCTGGAGTTCTGCCTGGCCTTCCTTATTGCATAATAGATTAACTGACGCTTGTTTCCTACACAACCTATTTTATTTAGCCTTTTCCCAGCTATGTTTGCGTCCCAACTTAGTTGGAAAAATACTAGGCAGATTGATTGCCTACAAAAAACTTTCTATCAGGTTGTCCAGGTACTTAAATACATTTTCCTGTTTTTATAAATATTGGTAGTAAGTACAGTTCTCCGAAAAGGGTTAGTAACATTCATCCTCAGCTAGTTTTTGACGACAGCTTCTACGAATTTTACATCACGTTTTAAGTCCAATAATTGTTTGTAAATAAATATACGTGTGATCTAATTCATATAACACGATAAGACAACTGTTGTTGTTTATAACACATGATAAATATATGATAAAGCAGCATTTCCCAAACTACATATGACGCGAGCAAATATTGGATGAGCCTTGGAAAATAGGACGATTTTAACTGAAGAACTTATTGATTTATAAAGACCACTGAAAAATAGTTTCAATCGCAAGTAGTTAACGAAATTCGGCCCTCAGTTGCTGACAAGTTAGGAGCAGAACCGAGGAGGATAGTCCTTGTCTGTTGACTAAAATTTAAGTTGATTCTTAAGATAAAATTACACAAAATAGGAAAAAAATCTAACAGATGTGTAAAAAAAGACATATAACGAAGGCAACACTCACTTGTACTCCCCATTTTTGTAATTTTTTTTTGTACCTAGGAACTTTCTGGGTACGGAGATGTTGAAGGACAAAATTCAAACTTTAAAAACATGTAGTTTTTTTTACAAACCAAGTTATAAATGTTATAACACAATTTTAAACATCCCCACGGCCCATGTACCGTTGCATTGCATATAAGCACAATGTTTTCCGCTACCGCCAAAACAGAATTTTTGCACCAAAAGTGAAAATTATTTCTCAGGAATTATTTTATGTGATGGATTTGAAATAATACTCCTTTTATGTAATTAAGTATTGAAATTTTCGATTGCAACTGAGTATTTCTTGCTTATTTGGACTTCCTTCATTCATATCAACTTCCCTGTCCCCAAACAACTCATTTTGACAAGGCCCCACGTCCTGTTTTCTTTTTAAATGTTAAGCTAAATAACATGATTACTTAAACATAGGTTTAAAAAATTATAAAATATTTTTTTTTAAATTAATCTCATTTCCGTTATTTTATTTTGTGAGTCACATGAAATCATGAACGTAGGACGATAAATTTTCTTTACTACGTTCAATGAGTCACATGTGAAATAGAGAAATGAGTCACCTATGACTCATGAACTTATTCCAAAACGTTCTTGTGAGTCGCATATGACTCATTGGACAGGGAAGTTGATATAGTTACTTATGCTTTTCTTCTCCATGACAGGCAAAGGTGAATCCCGAATTTGGAAGTTTTTATTAGGTGGGTGCGGTCCAGTCTACTTTGGGAACCACTGTCTATGCATCCATCCATCATTATCTATTCTGAGAACATTTCAGTGGGGTCAGACGCATCAATTCTGTAGATAACATATTGTATATAAGGTGATGTTTTCAAACTGTTGGACATACAGTTAGATATTATCTTCTCGTTCGTTAACCTTAGTTTATTTTACAATATGGCTTTCAAGGTTAGTATTTCACTTATTTAAACTTATGTAGGAACGTATGCAGGAACTTCGCATATTTCAATTACAGTTAAATGGAGTGATATTCTCAAAATATAGTGGCCCTAATCATAATAGTGTTTCTTGTATAGTAGGACTTGCAAAGTGCTTGGCAAATCACCATTTTTTTAAAGACTTTGCTGCACCCTTCATGGTTAAATGCAGTTCTTTTTTCCTAGATATCTAATGCCATACTTCTGTTTCTTCCAGATCGTGTGCTTGGTTTTGGCGTTAGCTGTAGCTAGCCACGGTAAGTTATACCTACATTATAATTTACTGAATAAGTAACTGTTTTATTACTCTCACGGTTTAGTTTTGATTGCATAAAGTATTCTTAGATACTATTCCCAGTGTTTATTTGTTTTAGGGGCGCCCCTAAGACGACCCACTGACAGAATAGGCCTTAAGCAATGTCAAAAGGCTTAAAGTGTAGTGTAGGTACAGTCAGGGAAATACATTGTAGGTATATCAAATTGACAAACTATTAGGCATAATACTCGGTTCCTATAAACAGAAACAAATTTATATATTTATTTATTTATTTAATACTTCACGCACAGAAATGTACAGAGGCGGACTTAATGCCAAACGCATTTTCTACCAGTCGCCTTTGGGTGATGCAGAGACAAACAGTGGTAGGTATCAATTATGTAACTCGTGTTTTGAATATTTATTCAAATATAAGTAAATATAGGTACTAATATTATTATACTTATACATATGATATAAATACTTAATTAAATATAACCAAAAATAAACATACTTAAATACACATAAATATAATAAAACAAATAAGACAAACAATGGGAAAACATTATCGTTGTGAAGATACTGCCAGCTTCTTTTGAATGTGCTCGCGAACTTTCACTCAAATCATTTTGCTTACCAATGGTAGCATTTTTTATTGGCAAACTGGGGAAATAAATAGATTCGTAAGCAATATTTTGCATCTGATAGCTACTTCCATCTGGGAGGGTCCACTATGCAAAGCTATGACGTATTTGCTTCATTATTGGTAAAGATACAGGTGTCTTAATTTTAACCAATAAAGGTCTGTAAATTATAGGAATCAGACATTAGTAAATTTACCTCAATAAAGCCATATTATACAACTGTCAAAGAATGACAGTTGTGATTGTTTTTTTTTAAAAGCATCATTGTCTGCCTAGCCTTTTTCCAACTAATTTGGTGCCAGCTTCCAGTCTAACTGGATGTAGTACTGGTATATCACATGGAGCGACTGTCTATCTGACTCCCAAAAACCAGTTGCTGGGCATTACGATACCGCTTGGTATTACTGATTGTCAAACTTTCGGGATTTTGAGGACCCGTAACGACTGTCAAATATCTACGAAAGACAGCCGGGACCAACGGATTGACGTGCTTTCCGAGGCATGGCCTATGATGGGCTAAAAAAAACATTTTAATTTTGACCCACCCTCGAAAACCTTGAAAACGACCCCCTTGGCCAAAAAAACCCTATACAAATATAGGGAATCACTGAAATGTTTATGTTTCAAACTAGCCCACTGCCTAGTCCTGTCCATAAATAGTGGCATAGTTATATCTTGTTCCACAGTTGACGTAACAATATCGCGGTAGGGTTTTTGACCGCGTACTGGATTTTCAACTCTCTGTGTTGAACCGAGAATTGAGAATCCAACAGAGTGCATGCATCTCAGCGCGTCGAAAAAGACACTGCTTGATTTTCAGCTCTTGACCCACAGCAGAGCGTTGAAGATACAGTACGCAATAAAATCCTGCTGCAATATTATTACGTTCATGTGATCGTCAAATAAGAGTGCGGTGATTACACAACTGGGTCAACGACTGTTCCTAGGTAGAATGTATAATATTATACATCTGGCATATGAAGTAGATAGCAGTTCAGTCGTCCTTTGTAAAAGAACTTGTGCAGTTGTGTCTGTGTGTGCTGTGCTTTACAATGAAAGGTATTTTTCTTAATTCAGTAGGTCTATTGTACAACTCCATGTGAAGTAGTTTATCGGGGATAGGTATTACTTTTTCGCCATATTATATTTGGTTGTGATGACCTATGGAACCGAAACGTGGTCGAAGGCTAAAAGTCACCCAAAGGGCCATTGAGAGGGCTATGCTTGGAATTTCTCTACGCAATCGAATTAGAAATGAAGAGACCCTGTAGGAGAACCTAGGTAACCGACATAGCCTGAAGAACTGCCAAACTTGAGTGGCAGTGGGCAGGGCACATTGCTCGCAGAACTGATGGTCGATGGGGCCGATAGGTTCTGGAGTTAAGACCGAGTCCCGGATGACGTAGAGTTGGAAGGCCTCCCACAAGATGAACCAATGACCTGGTGAATGCCCCAGGAATCCGCTGGGTGCAAGAAGCACAGATCTGGTCGAATTGGCGGTGCTTGGGGGAGGCCTATGTCCAGCAGTGGACGTCTTTCGGCTGAAATGATGATGATGATGATACTTGGTTGTAACGTGTTTTTTTCTTTGTTAGATAGGCAGTCCCTCCATTTAAAATACTGGTATTTACCTGCATTCGCTTATACTGGAAGCTGACCTCAGCCAGTTATGTTAAAGTCCTATGTATAGGGGGCGCGCCTATTGCCATCAATCGGGCATAAAAAAACCGGGATGCTTCAGAAACCATATACCGCTTTGCCCGACCTGGGAATCGTACCCAGAACCTCATTTTCATCTGGCTCGCAACCACTAGACCAAGGCAGTCTAATTAGATGTAGTTACTACTTAATATCAGCTAATCCATATACCATTTCCGTAATTACTTACAACCATGCAGAAATACCACCCATTAGTTGGGATATTTCGTCATAAACAACAAACAATATCCAACTGAAACTATTCCTATCTCATTATAAACATAAATATGTTTATAATGATACTGGTATGAGATAAACTCTGCTCTTCTGATCATTAACTTTCATGTTTTATGTATTTCTGATACCTACTAACATTTCATGTTTTATGTATTTCTGATACCTACTAACATTTCTGCTTATTGCGTGATGCGGTTTTCTTATTAAGGGCCTACGTCCCGTTTGGTAGCGTAACTCGGTCACTTTATGAACCGTACTGCTCATTAACGGCTTGTCTTGAAGATTTGAAAAATATATGATTTTGCTATAGATTCATATAGATCATTTTGCCCGAAGTACTTTTTTTGTATGGTTAATACTTTTGCTGTAAAAAATATTTTCCAACACGCAATATTTTGGTTTCTATTCCATACTCTTACTAAACGGCTTCGTTATTTGGAAAAAAAATACACTGAAAAATAGATAGTTAGAGGTACCACAGAATCGCCGAAGCACAATTGTAAATGAATCAAAGGAATATCCCCATTTTGAGATAAAGGCTCAGAGGTGCCCTGCGCGGGCGCGGGCGGCAGTCGTGCTTTAGCATTCAGACGGGAGATGAGGATACTATGGACCTTAAGTAATTAGCTTTTGACAGCGGCTTCGTTCGTGTAGAGGTCGGAAATGATCCCACGGGAACGTACTACTGGGATAAAAAATATTCTATGTGTTAATCCAGATTGTAAACTATTTGTGTGCCAAATTTCATCCCAATCCGTTTAGCCGTTTTTGCGTGATTGAGTAACAAAATCAAACATCCATTCATCCTCACAAACTTTCACATTTATAATAATAGGAGAATAGTAGGATTCTTCGTAGAATGGACTATGAAAAGTTCAGTACCACTTGTAATACGTAGTAGTATTTTAGAGTATAAAAAATGACAGGTACATCGACACGAAACTAAGTTAATTTTGTATAAAAAAAAAGTCTAACAAGTGAAGAACATAAGAACATTAAGAGCACATACATAATGTTATGCATGTTTTATAACCTAGGTGTTTTTTATCTTCTAACTAAAGTATGTGCACTTTTTTGTTTTTTTGTTTCCACCTCACCGCACCTTTCGGTGCCTAGGAATACTATTTTTATCCCAAGATGTGACGACAAACATGCTGTGAATGTGTGCGTGAAGACGATGCGACACGCTCTTTACATGTGGTAACCAAGTGTACAAACACGCTGTGAATGTGTGCGTGAAAACGAGTAGCACTAACACACACACTTCTAACTTCGCCATTGTCTCGGATGGTACCGCGGCGGTACCGTTCGTGACAATGTCACACGCCGTGAACGTGTATCTTAGCGCAAGAGTTACACAGACATTCTCAGAATGTTTGAATACTCGATTACCACAAGTAAAGCGCGCATCGCTTCGTGAGATAAAATACTGTATGTTTGTGCCAATTCACACACACACACATTTTGTTTTTCTTTCTTTAACCTCAAATGTCTTGGCTACAGGATTCCCTCACTACGGCGGCGGCGGCCACCAGGGTGGCTACGGCAGCAACCAGGGTGGCTACGGCAGCGACCAGGGTGGCTACGGCAGCAATCAGGGTGGCTACGGCAGCAACCAGGGTGGTTACGGCAGCCAAGGAGGTTACGGTCAGAGCGGACAGAGTGCCTACCCCAGCGGTCAAGGCTTCGGTCAAGGCTCCCAAGGCTTTCCCCAACACGGATCAAACATCCCTCAGGGAGGAATTGTTGGACCTGGCAATCAGGGCGGATTTGGGCCTGGAAATCAAGGCTTTGGCGGACAAGGACAGGGTGGACCTCATGGTAACTCTGGCTTCGGTTCCTCTGGTTTTGGAGGATCAGGCCCCGCTAACAACGTTTATCCATCTGGGGGTCACAGCTCTGGGGGTCACAGCTATGGGGGCCACAAGGGGGGATACCAAGAACACGGATACTAGATAAATGTATAACTGATTGATTGAAAGTGTACTGTTCTGTAAGTAATTGTGTGTTTTATTATGTAAATTATAAGCTAAATTTGTTTGTATTTGCTGTCTTTTATTTACGGAAAACCTCAGGTTTTTTTTAAGGTTATCATAAAGATAAGAGTTCATTTCGTTCATTTTAGAGGTGAGTAAATCAGTGTTTTTATTCCGTGATGCTTTGACTACATTTTTCGTTGTTAATACTTTTGGAGACATCTGAAGGACAGTTACCGTACTTATAAACGAAAACTGTGTTAAAACGTTTAGAATGTAGTCCGCATTCTCATCTCGGTGACAATCTCGACCGTCAATGTTAAAAACTTGTCAAAAATGTAGATAAATTAGATATATTTTTGTCAGTTTTCTTTAAAATACGAGAATTGCCTCCCTAAATGAAGGTTTACATATTTATTCAAGGCAAGTTTAGGGACATTATTTAAGAGCAGAGATGCTGAAGTATCACCAAGCCTAAAAATGTTCAAAACCCCACTATTTCAAGAAACCGAGACAATCGGAATAACGCGGCGATGGTTATCATTGATTAGTAATAAATATATCAGAAGAGTCATGAGTACGGGATGTCAATTGACAACGAAACGCAAGTGTGAAGTCGGCGCGCTTCGACAGAGTTAGCTCAAGGAACATATATACCACAACCGGGTCTAGCTCAAGGAACATATATACCACAAGCGGGTCTAGCTCAAGGAACATATATACCACAAGCGGGTCTAGCTAGCCTGATGTTCGTGCGAGACCACCACAACTGCCCCACCAGCACTACCACCACCCCCCCCCCCATCACCACTGCTCTCAAAACGATAATAAAAGACGTCGTGAGGAAACAGCCATGTCCTAGAATCAAAAATACTAAGATATGTGACATCTACCAACCCAAACTAGGCCCGGGTGGTAGATTTCAGCCAATCCCTCTCAAAGAGAGGAGGCTTGTGTCTCAGCAGTGGAAACATTATAGGCTGATTATGCTAAAGCGCCTGTCTGGGTCAGAACCGTAAGTCACAGCCATTATCACTGGGCCACCACTGTTCTAAGCAGCAGAAATACATTAGGTAACTCATAACTACTGTTCTAAGCAGCAGAAATACATTAGGTAACTCATAACTACTGTTCTAAGCAGCAGAAATACATTAGGTAACTCATAACTACTGTTCTAAGCAGCAGAAATACATTAGGTAACTCATAACTGTTCTAAGCAGCAGAAATACATTAGGTAACTCATAACTACTGCCGCGGCAGAAAACATAGGCTGTTTGCTGTGCCTCCATGTCGCACCGTTGCACGTACTAAGTCCCCAGTACCACGTATTCTGGCCGCTCTTAATGATCTCTTGGATACTAACCCAACAAACGATCTCTTCGCGGACGAATGGACGAAGATTTTATCGGCATGTCAGAAGTACTGTGAGGGGGATTTATGAAAGTGTTGTTAAGTTTTTTTTACTTTGTCTTAATATTTGTATTATTTTCTCTTATGTGGAAATGTTTTCTTTTTTTGTTTGTGCAACCTGTAATCTTTAATTTTTGTAATTGGTTTTAAACCATTTTAATTAAAGAAATAAATAAATAAATAAAGACGACCCAAACCCGCCATACAAAAACTTCAGTAGGTAACAAAATGAATGTTGTTTGTCTTTGCTCCAAATGCACAGTTAGTCTTGTGTTATGCACGAACTAACAAAAGCACTTCTGTGGCAAACTACCAGCATAACTTGGACCTCCTTTCCTCCGAGAGGTGCTAAAATGAAGGATAATACAAGGGAACTAGGTGTAGTAACAGAGCTCAAGTTAAAATTGCCATGTTTCGGTTCCTCTAGTATGCATTGCCGGACTGACAATCCTATTTCAAAAGCGTTTGGAGTAACGTTGGGTGTCTAATTCAGATAAATAGTTTATATACTACGTGGATGGAAAGTTGAGTTGGTAGCGTAAAAACTGTTTTTTTTTTTTTAAGTACAGTCCATAAAGGACATAAGTATGCTTGAAGCTACCTAACTCCATTTTAACCCACGTAGTTAGAATGAAAGAGGATAATTGAATCAAAAATGTTTTTTTGTATCGTTTTCTTGGTTTTTGAGGACGCTGATAGCGATAATGGGGTCGAAAACAAAAATACTTTATCGTTATCTGTGCCTTGGAAAGCAAGTGCATCTTTGACAGGCATTACTGGTCATTAGAAGCCCGAAAGTCTGACAGCCAGTCTCGAGGGGTATCGTATTACCCAGTAACTGGTTTGTGGAGGTCAGATAAGGCAATCGCTCCATGTAAAATTCTGATATTCAGCTGCATCCGGATAGAATAAAAGCTGACCCCAAAATAGGTGGGAAAAGGCTACGGAAATCAATGAATTTATCAAAACAGCAACTTAATCTTGCTTCTATAATAACCAGAGGTCGGAGTAGGTAGATTGATTTAAGGTCGTTGACGTCAAACGTAGAGGATAATATGGATATGCCTCCAAAATACCGGAACTTCATATTTATTGTGATATTTGTTCCGGAATTTTGAAATTAGCACGAATTTGTGTTTAAGGTGAAAAACGTATTAATAATATCAATCCACGCTACCAGTGTTAGCTAATGGTGAAAGAAATCAGTATTTTATTTTATACAAAAATACCTTGGAATAGTTACACCGTATTTTGTCCCTTACTGTAGAATTAGAAATGACGCTTGACAGTATGAGACAAAACTTAGACAGGGTCTTTTGTTTCTTATCCGATGAGGATTAAAAATAATTTATTTATGTTTTTGTTTAATTAAAAATAATTGTTCATTGAATTAAATCAATCATTCATATAATAAACGATTGTGTTAGCCTATCTGTATGTTTTTTATTTTATTTTATTCCATAATTCCAATTCCGGAACTTTTTCCGGTACTTCCCGCACATTATGGATAAAATGGTATGTCCATATTATAATATCTTGACGCAAGTATATAAAATCAATCTACCTACTCCGACCTCTGATAATAACATATACGAAACACAAACTATCAAAGCTAGACTACAGTGCAGCACTAATGTATGGCATGCATACTGCCACTCGCAAAGTGCATTACTCTGCAAAACATACTAAATGTAAGCCCGAGGGAACCGGGGCTTTTTACCGGCTTCTATAAAATATTCAGGAGGTTAATTGAGTGAAGCTAATCACTGCCGTGATGTATTTTACTAAAGGGTTTTATTTTGCACTAGCAGCGCTCCGCGGTTTCACCCGCGTAGTTCCCTTTATCGTGGCAATACGGGGATAAAATATAGCCTATGTCACCTGGGGATATTGTAGCTTCCCAACAGTAAAATAATTTTTCAAATCGCTTCAGTAGTTTCAGAGCCTATTCAATGCAAACAAACAATCAAATATTTTCTTAATATTAGTATATTTCAACGTTTTGTAGATTTTTTAAAGGTTTTGTTTTCATCGGGTTCGAAAAAGTCGGCTTTCGACGCTCTTTTTAGACATTCATTGATGACGAATAATATTGTGTTGGATAAAGTTTCTTGTCCCTACAAATCTAGTTATCTTATATAAAATAATTAGTTTATTATATTAACAAAAAATATTTTAAACTAGATTGGCGTAGGAGATGATAATGTGGGTACAGTACAATTATTTGCTTAACGTCTCTCGCCAAACTTCGGATTTCTATCAGTTGCCCTTTGCCCTTGGTGCAACAATCGACTTGGAAGTATATAGAGTTGTAATGTAACTCTTATTTAAAAAATGTGAGGAATGCTCGTTTGTATTCGGAAATGCGATGATTCCCGAAATAGTTGTACTGTACTTATTATCTCAAGCATAAGCTCAAGCATTGCAATGATGCCGTGTAGTCACCGAGGTGGTCATCATCATTTCAACCGAAAGACGTCGACGAATCTATTCATTTCTGATTCGATCACGTAGGGAAACTCCAAAATACCGCTCATTTTGAGAAATTGCGTCTGCAACAATACAACGTGCTTTCTCATCTATCGTTCCTGTTCATCATCATTAGCCAATAATGTTCCCACAGGCCTCCTCTCCTTGAGAGGGACTAGGCTGTAATCCACCACGGAGGCCCAGTGCGGGTGTGAGGTGGGATCGTTCCTATTACTGCCAGCCTTTTGGAGACGCTATTCCAGGGCAGAAACCAGCACACATATGTCTTACTTTCCAACTAATATTAAAAATGTGATAGTTTGTATGTTTGAATGTATGACTTAATGACGCAAACAAGGCTAAACGGATTTCGATTACAGATAGTTTATATACAGGAAAAGTTTTATCCAGTGCGCAAACTGTAACCATGAATTCAGCATATTATTCTAGACCCCGCAGTGCAGAAATTTTTCGTCGGTTATACAAAAAAAAATACATTTTACCACGTTAGTATTGCATTATGAAACAGCTGATTTTTTTTTGTAAAACCGACGAAACATTTCTTCGCTGGGTGTTCTAGAATGGTATGCTGAATTCATGGTTAAAGATTGCGCACTGAATAAAACCTTTTCCTGTATACGATAACCTAGATTCACACATAGTTTATAGTTTTATAGTCAGTGGAAGCTTGTAATTGGCCATCGCTTACACGTTGTACTTGATATCAAAATGTATTAGCTGTAAGCTTTCCTAAAATGAATAAAATAGTTTAATTTTGATCTCGGTGGTACGATCCCGTGGGAAAACTATTGACCTCCACGCGACCGAAGCTACCGGCAGCTAGTTAACCATAAAGCTTGTCAAATTGATTGCTATAACAACGTCTCCATCAACACCCGCGAAATATGTCCCTATCTTTACATTCCTGTTCCCTTAATTTTATGTGTCTATCTAATTATATATCTCTGAAAACACTGTGTCGTCGCGACAAGCTCAGGAAATTACCTTACTAATTGGAGTACGAAGTGTCGCGAGTACACGTGGTATAATTACTGGTAATTGAGACAATTCTACGCAAATACTCGCATTCTTCGCTGTATGTTGGTTAAATTATATTTGGAATCTGTTAAGTTCTTTATTGGCTTAGATTGGAGGCATTGTTTACAACTTACAGCTTTTTCCGGCTGCTTCGCCCGCGTGTAGGTATGTCGAAAATTATCGTGTGTGTGACGGGTTTTTGGAGGACTGTCTTATGTATTATGACGTTCGAAAAGTGCTGATTCTCAGCCTAATTTGAATAAATGACTTTTGATAATAACATGGTGGCTACTATTTAATGGTGTTTAAAATCTGGATTGACAAAAAATTACATCGTAGTTCAGCATTTCTTACAATTATTAAGCTAAGAGTTCTTCTTTTTCTTTAATTTTACTTGGTATTTAAATTTTTTCTTCTGTCCTGATTTTAAGTAAATATTATATTTAACTCAATACTTCATTACGATTTAAAATGGTTAGTTTATCTTTCATTACACAACGTGGTGGGCTGCATTGAAAAAATGAGCTTTAGCACATTAGGAGCATTAGGAACATTAGGAGCATTAGGAATTTGAACTGTTTCCTTTCCATTACAATAGCATAAAATAATAACGTAAAAATAAAATTCGTTTAATTCCGACTATTAAATTGTCCATATTTTATTAGTATTAAATTATCTTAAAAACTATGTTAGTCGTGACGACATCAATTGTATTTTTAAATTAAATCGAAATAAGTTAATTGAAATTAATTATAATACAATTAAAATAAATGTTAATATATAAATTGAAATAAATTAAAATAAGTAAGTACCAACGAAAGATTTGTGAAAATTTATTCCCTAAAGGGGTTAAATAGGCGATGAAAGTTTGTATGGAAGTTCGTATTTTTTGCTGATGGATATAGTCCCACCGGGCACATGGCTTGTCTTCAAGATAAGAGACGATAATTTATTTTTCTAAAATAATAAACTTATTTAATTTTTTCTTATTAACATTTCCGCGGTCTCGCTCGTGATTAAGCGGCTGTTTTACAAATTACCTATTGTGTTAACGAGGAAAGGATCTTAATTAAGTTTTAATTAAATAATAACAAGGCCTTTTACCAACGCAAAATATACATAGGTACTTACATGGTTTTTTTTTTCGTCACTGATGAACAGTGATAGGAATAGGTAGTGCCTATTTGCCTAAACTTCGAAGAACAGAGACAAGAAACGGAGACTTCCTTAGGACTAAATTTTTTCCGAGACATCTGTCCCGAAATTTCGAGACAACATTTAAATACATTTAAAAAAAATGTTATTTGGAATAAGTAATTCGTCTATATTTACCTAAAGTTTGCGACTAGATATATCATAATAAAATAATAACATACACAGTCGTTACAACCATAAAATTTTCTGAATTTTTTTTTCTATTGTTTTTGTATCCCATGGGAACTATACTTTTTTTTAATACACACTATAGCACACTATTCCACACCTTAATCTATATCACTACCAAAATCAGCATTTTGAGTGGAATTGAGTAATGGACATCCATACAAACTATCACATTTATAGACAAACTTTAGATAAATATAGACGAATTACTTATTCCAAATAACACATTTTTTTAAATGTATTTAAGTGTTGTCTCGAAATTTCGAGACAGATGTGCCGGAAATAATTTAGTCCTAAGGAAGTCTCCGTTTCTTGTCTCTGTTCTTCGAAGTTTAGGCTAATAGGCACTACCTATTCCTATCACTGCTGATGAACCTAAACGTCTTCGGAAATGCATTTGGACTTTTTCTCATTTTGATTTTTTTACTGGCCACGAGCCAAAATATGACTCGTGGGTAACTCATAACAGCCGTACAGGACGAACGAAGGTAAGGCTACGCTTGCTGGGGTTGGTCTGTGGATGGGTGACCATCTTTACATACCAAGTCTTCCCCGTGCCTCCGAAAGCCCGCCAAGCCGTTGGTCCCGTCTGTCATTCGTAGAGCTTTGACAGTTGTGACGGGGAGTCGGTAGCCTAAAAGTCTGACAACCAGTCTTACCAAGGGATGTCGTGTTAACCGGTAATTGGGTTGTGGAATTCAGTTAGGCAGTCGCTCCATTTAAAATACTGGTATTCAGCAGCGTCCGGTTGGACTGAAAGCCAACCTCAACGTAGCTGTGTGTGTATTGAGTCCTGTTTACGTTTATTGTTTTGTTTTTACTATTTACTTGTTTCTGCTTAAGTTTAGGTACTATATTTTGTTGGTATATTGGCGTGTGCTAGCTAATTATGAGGGCTGAAGCCGGAGGATGCAAAGAAACCCAAGTTATTCTTAAGATTAGTTTAATTAGTTAAAATTACAATACTAGGTAGTCTAATGTAGGTGATAATTGGTCGATGGTTGTACCAAGAATGCTTAAACGGAAACTAGTGTCGAGCTTCGGTCACACGGTCTGTTCTCACAAAATATGCTGCGGCGACGTCTAGTGTAAGTTTAGAAGGTGTACTGTCCGTATCTCACACCGTCTCGGCGCCATGTAGTCGCGACGGTCCTTGTGTTACACCGTAGCGTAACAAGCTGACATGTTGCAATTAATTTAATTTATGTTTTGTGTTTAGTAATGTTAATTACTTACCTATTATTGTATAGAATCAAGTTCTTCTAACTTAACAGACAGTTGTGCTGCTGGGGAGTTTGTTGCGCCACTTCTTCTTCCCAGTGAAAGCACTAGAAAGTGGTGAAGGGCGGGCGTTTTGGGGGGACTGTCTTATGTAATTTTGACGTTCAAAAAGTGCTGACTCTCAGCCTAGTTTGAATAAATGCTTTTGATTTTGATTTTGTTGGGAAAAGGTTTAGGCATATTTATTTCCTTTTGACGATACTTATCGTCAAAATTATTTGTGCTATGACTACTGATGAAGGTACAGTCGGCAATAATGGTCAATTAACAATAACTTAAAAAATATATACGGGAAAAGTTTTTATTCAGTGCGCAAACTTTAACCATGAATTCAGCATACCATTCTAGACCCCCCAGCGAAGAAATGTTTGTTGGTTTTACAAAAAAAAAATCAACTGTTTCATAGAAGAGTGCAATACCTACGCGGTCAAAATGTATGGAACAGCTGTTTATTTTTGTATAACCGATGAAAAATTTCTGCGCTGGAGGCCTGGAATGATATGCTGAATTCATGGTTACAGTTTTCGTACTGGATAAAAACTTTTCCTGTATATTTAATTATGTATTCAATGACAATTCAATTTTTTTTTAAATCTGCAAAACATAATTCATAGGGTATTTTTCTAAATCTCAATTAGCCTGTCATTATCTAAATTGATACAAAACGGTTCGATGCATTTTTATGCAGCATTCCATTTACCTAGGAGTCATATTGTTTTAATTTAACTTATTTCCCGTTATTTTTTTTTATTCGATTCATGAAATTAACAGCAACTTTAATAAACACTATTCTTAAACAATATGAAATTTAAGGATATTTGCTAGTTTTCCACTGCTTTTACATATTTTGTTTTATAATATAACCCAGGTTATGTATCGTATCGTCATTATACGTATTTTTTTTGTTAGCCTATACTGTCCCGCTGTTAGACGAAGGCCTCTCTCAATAATTATTATAAAAAAAAAAACTAAATTGTTAATTGTCTTCTGTCGCTGACTGTGAGTTCATAATAATGAGCATAGAAAATAAAATAAAACAAATTATTTTATACAACAAATAAATATATTTCCCATTAAGTTCCATGTATAAATTTTAAAATTACCTTTTCAAATAACATTTATGACAACAATATTTCAATAAGTTAGTTTACATAATTTTGGAAGATGAAAATTTGAAATCACAATGTTTCTATTTATATTATGTAATAGTTACAATTTTCAGTTTCTTCCTAATATATAATAAATAATCAAATTCATTAATATGTATACGGTATACAATATTCATAATTTGGTATAAGTAGGTACTTTCGACTACATTAATTAGTTTTTTTTTCTAATTTATTTACATAAAGATGGTCGGTGTGGCAAGACGTCTTTATATTCAAAGTTTTTTCACTTAATTATAAAGAAAATTGTTACATTGTTAATCGATAACTATTACTAAAAAAACATCGAATATGGTCCACATGAAATTTTAACTTACAATAATGCATTTACAACAGCACTTCTACGTACCTAGGGAATAAATAAATAAATAAATAAAAAAAAAAACAGAAATATGCAGAGGAATGCAGAAATAACAATAACGATAGTTCTGACAATTTTGTCCAAGTTGATTTAAATATCTGATTTTTGTCTGTAATATATAGTTTCATAATTTTGAGCCAAACACAAAGATTATACCTGTTTGGGGTAGGCAGGTTCGTAGTTATTTTATTGTTTTACTTATTCTATGCAAAAAAAAATGTAGTTTATAGTAACAGGAACACGGAGAACTGTAATTTCTACCTTCCTCATTGCAAAATTACTAAATAAATATAATATATAAAACTCTCAATAATGTCTTTTAAAAACGTTGTACAGTCGCCAACACAGTTGTTATCGTCTATCAAAATTGTATATATTCCGAATTCGTATTTTTCTGCAAAGCGTGTCCATTTCAAAGACATTAAAAAAGCGATTTTACGCTGGTAAATATTCTATTGTTACAAAACATCTGAATTACTGTAAACTATTGACTTTATTCTCTCTAGATTAGCCACTAGTTTCTTGAAAAGCGTATACTTGTTCAAAAAATGGCACTATAAAAATGTTTGCAGTCAAAAGGGTATAACTTTAAAATATTTTATTAAATTAGTAATTGTTAGAATTGGCTTAAGGTTGTGCGTTACATTCGATAAATGATTACGTTTTGCATAAGTATATATATATATTTGTAGACGAACTATTAACTTAATTTTAAATATATTCACATCAAAAGGCTTAGAAAATATTATAATTAATAGCAATATTTGTCATAAATAGGAGTATCGATGCATCAAGCAATTTGATAGCAATGTTGCGACGCAATGCACACATGAAAACAAATATATTTAAAAAAAATAAGCATCGATACTTTGACATCGCCGTTCAAAACTATTTGAATAATTTTCAATAATTATACAATACACATAATACATAAATAATGGAAAGACAACAATAACAAATGATCTAATAATACGCCCACTAAAATAAATATTTGGAAGTATCTTAATAATTATCTTAACATCGACCAAGGACTTGAAGTCCAAAAATATAATCCATAATATTAATTAGTTTTTATCATTGGATCTTTGCCACATATTTATCAAAATAAGCATAACATTTATTATAAGAAAAAAATTTTCACGTATATTTTATACGTATATGGATAAAATTATCAACAACAAATTATAAACAGTCAAATATTGGCAAAATTCAATAAAACATTTTGGTTTCACTTAGTGAAACTATATTTTAGAAAATAATAAATAACTCAAGGAGCCAAAAATATATTTCAACTTCAACACAGATGAAAGAATTGGCACATTTGAAATATTACATATAAATATAAAACTAACAGCACGATATTGCAAATATTAAATATCGACAATCTTTGCGAAATATTCAGCAAATTACAAGCTTATACGTAATCCGATACATAATAATATATATAATTTTATTTAACGTCATGTGTAATATAATAATGATACAAAATATTAACACATTGGAATAAACTAGACAAACATTGAATAACATCGACAAATACGACACCAAAACATTTTAACTTAAGGTATCGAGAATATAAAATATTGAGACACTTTTATACAGAACAGTACCAGGTTCAGTCTAACTGCGGTAGTTGACGTGTGCCCAGGAACTCCACACACGTGAAGAAACGCTTCAGCTCAATATAAAAAGCACATAAATCACCTAAAAGTAATATATTTATATGCTATATACTAACTAGTTCACATCGCTCGTTACATTTGCGACGGTACATACTGCCTGCACTGACGCCCGCGTTTTGTTATGACGTTGCCTTACATAATTCTATCTCTACTGAAATATGAATGTGAAGCGCAGACCCAACCACATGTACATGTTCCTGATCAATCATTCAATGATTTTATAGTAAAATTAAATTATCTCCTTATCCCGCGCGATCAGTTCGCGCGCAGCACACGTCAGTGCGGACAGCGCAATTATTAATGTGTAATTAGCTAAACGATGACCCTGTGTCAGTCGTGGACTGCGACCGGGGCGCCCGCGGCTGCCCCGGGAACAATTTCTATCTACGAGATTTAGAATCTACGCTCTACGCACGTAGTCGACTTAGGCACTGCCTACCTAACGATACCGAAAAAGACGGCGCTACACTAGTTACGAGTACCTAGACGAAATAATTAATAGTTATATTTATATAGAAATTTGGCAGCTACGGGTCCGGCGACCGGCGGGGACCAGAGGAGGCGACTGTACAGAGGGACCGCGGCGACCGGACGAGGCGCCGGGAGCCGGCGCGCGGCACGGCGTAGCCGCCGGACGCACGGCGCGGGAAGGCACTCGGGGGGCTCGCGGCGGCGGCTGCGGCGCGACCGGCCGCCCGCGCGCAGTCAGAGCGGGAAGCAGCGCGCCGCACGCCGCGGCTCGCTCGCGCCGCGCCGGCGCTGCACCGTGATCGTGCCGTCCGACCCGCGCGCGCCGCCGTATATGCGCTCCGGCTCCGGCGGCTCCAGTGGCTCCAGCTTGTGCATGGAGGGCCGGCTGGACAGACGCGCGCTGCCGGCCGGCGTGGACGATGCGCGCTCCGACACCTCGTCGTCCAGGTCGATGCGGCCGAGGCGCAGCGCCAGCGCGTACTCGGCGCGCTCGATGACGCTAGCCGGTTCCTCTTCGACGACGGTCGTGTCAGCAATCGTGGTGTCGGCGACGGTGGAGTCTGCCGCGACGGAGTCGGCTCGCGGCGAGTCCCCGGGCACGGTGAGCGAGTGGTGCGTGCCGCTCGATGACGGGGACATGTCACCCGCTACGTGCCGCTCCGGGGTCGCGAACACAGAATCGGAAGCCCAACTTCGTGTCTCCGAATTCTGTCGCAACGTGTCATCTACGCTCCGCTGCGAAGTGCGGCGACTGTGTCGCGGGCTTTCATCGTCAATGGCGCGGAAATCGAGCGCGCTCAGATCGACAGGGCCGGCGCGACGTCGCGATCCATCTCGGCGAAACGAAGGCCGATGCGAGGAGAATGCTGCATCGTACAATTCGCAGAGACTCGTGCGGTCCGAATGCGGTTCGTCATATAGCGTCAAGTTCCGCGTTTCGGTCGCATCGGAGGGAGTCTCATCGCGATTCGATGTGACCTCGCTGCGTTCAGAGATATCAAACGTGAATCGGGCTTCAAACCTGTCCGGGCTGAGCAGCGGTGCGGAGCGCGAGCAGTCGTCCAGCTGGCTGGGCTCCGCGTCCGGGTCGCTGAGCGGGCGCGGCGTGTCGTCAGAGTCGGTGGAGCGCTCGGAGCGCGGCGCGGTCGGGCCGGGCCGGCGGGCCAGCGCGGGCTGCGAGCCGCAAGGCGCGCGGCGGCAGCACGCCCGCTCGTGCCGCACATCGGACCCGCTGCTGCCTGTGGACTTGGAATGCGGCGGCCGGCGGCGCCGGTCGTCGTCCCGTCCGTACAGGGACGTGAATTCTTCAGAACAGAACTTCTCGAAGAGCTCCTGCGAGTTGAGCCGGACGGAGCCGGTCGCGTTGTAGAACGCTTCGGTGGGCGACCGCTCGGTCCGCTCGTAGAGGGCGCTCGAGCTCGCCCTCTTAGATTTGTCCAAGAAGCCGAACTTGTATATCTTAGGGAGGCGTCGCTCGAACACGCCCTGAGAGTGCGCGCGGGCGGGCGCCCGGGGCGACGCGTCGTGCAGCGCGCGCTCGGAGGAGCCGGCGCGCGGCGGCGGCGCGGCGCGCGGCGGGGAGGCGGCGAACTCCGGTTCGAAGTCTGCGTCGTCGAGCGCGTCCATCGGCAACTCGTCGAGCTCGGTGCGGCACTCGCAGTCCTCGCCCTCGTCGAAGGAGGGCGCGCGCGGGCCGCGCACGAAGGCGCGGCGGCGCTCGGCGGCGGCGGCGTCGTGCTCGTCGAGGCGGAAGGAGCGGCGCAGCGGCGGGCGCTCGCGGCGCGGCCGGCGCGGCTCGTCCGTGGCCGCGTGCGCCAGCGGCGGGCGCGGCGCCGGCAGCAGGCGGTCCAGCGACAGGCCGCGCCGGGGCCGCCGCGCCGGCGCCGCCGGGGGCGTGTCCTCGGGCGTCGTGGGCAGCGCCGCGCCGCGACCGAACTCGATGAACCAGAGTTCGTCCTTGAGTTCGCACTCTCACTTCTTTTCATTCATGTCTTTATTTAAATAGTGCAGCACGTAATGGAGCACCAGATCGTAGCAGTACTTGTACTCGGTCTGTGGAAGACAGCGTGTTTTAGAGCCGACGATCCACTTTACATTACTGTAACGTTAAAGAAGAATGCATACATACCATGTTCTCTACGAGCTGGGGTCGGTGCCGGCGTACAGTCTTCACCGCCTGGAACACGTCCACCTCGCCGTGTTGAATCACTTGCTCGATGCACGCGTTGGCAGCGCAGTATACGCCGGCACGACTTCGCCCGTCACTACACAACAACAATGGGAACCATCATTACGAAGAATTCCTAGAAAAACCTCTAAAATCATCCAGCTTTTCGCCTATGAAGAGTACTCACGGCGAGACGACGCAGACTGGTCCGTAGTCGGTGCGCTGCCGCCATCGCTCGACCATGTTCATGAGCTCGACCAGCGAGTTAGTCGACGATGGCACCTTGTGGCCCATCGGCCAGCAGGTCAGCTGGAACAGCTGGACAGTCTTCGTGGGAGCTTTGACGCCAGCCATTAGTTCAGTCAGTGAAATAATCTGTTAGACAAATATGCCATCAAATGTATTTGCCCGAGTTTTGCTGTAAACTAAACTCGTAATTTTTTTGTAGCTGCTACTTTTGTAATATGGCTACATTGTCGCGAAACCGCGAACTAACGCTTCGCGCTCTCTCTCTTGTGAGTGATAAATGAATAGTTCAACTTATTGGTCACTACGATGAAGCCTTAAGACTTACGTTTAGTCATTATGTCCCTATAAACATCAAACAATTGCATGAAAAAGCATGGTTTTTTTCAACTCGTTTAGAGTGATTTCATGATTTGTGGTGCAAGCAGGCCTAAGTGCAGAAATCACTGTAAATCAATCATATATGTTATCAAATAAACGGTTCCCATTAATAAGTTACCTTCTTATTGATCCTGAATATCCATGTCTTGATATTGGTGTAGTGGTTGTGGGAGACGTGGTCTATCGTGAACACTGGGCCGTACTTCTTGGAATGCCGACCTTCTGGCCAAAATGGTGGGAATTGTTGCTACAACAAATAAATTAGTGTCAGGCAATATATCAATCTACAGGTTTCACTTAGACTGAATCCTGATGAGCACACAATTTGGCTTAAGCTTCCAGTTAAGACATTACTAATGCGTTTGCCAAGATCAATAGGTCTCACTAGACTTATTATGACCTATATAACAAGTTTTTGGGGAAAGAAACTAAGTCTTGTTCAAAAACTGCCCACCGTTTGCTAACCTGCCAAAAGAAGCTTTGGCAGGTTTTGAACAAGACTCAGTTTCCCTGTGCGTGAGATCACAACAAGAGGCATAAGAACCTCCGCATATGGCGAAGACTATCACGATATTTGAATGCGAATAGAAGAAAAAATTGTAAAAACTGCTTTTTTGAGGAAATGAAATGGAACAAAATTAGGTACAAATAAATCAGAAAAAGGAAAAACCTTAGGTACTTACAGAATTCTTAGGAGGCACGCAGAGTACGACGACAGCCGCACATTCGTAGTCATAGACCAGTGACCAGAACTCGCCCTGGGTTCTGACTAGAGGCCACTCCGTCACTATGTACTCGCGGGGTTTGGTGTAACCCTGGAAATATAGTCATTTATACTAAGGCGTCAGAAAACATGAGGAAACTGGCATATCCTAGAACGAAATGCGAAGACATATGACATCTACCAACCCCTACTGGGCCTTCGTGTTTGATTACAGCCCACTCCCTCTTTTGTTTAAGAAATCTATGAATAATTATGTCAACAGCCAGGTCAAGATTGACCTAGTTTCCTCGCTGTCAAAAACTTGTTATTTTGTTTTAGAAATCAATGAAAAATGATGTCAATAGATGGCTATGGACCTGAGTCCAGACCGACCTAGCTGCCTAAAGGCAAAGCGCGTTGCACGAGGCGAGTCGACGCCGACCAAGCCTTCTGCTATGTGAGGCACCCTCGCGAGGTGGCTCTATCAGTTTGGACTCAGGACCTACGTCATTTTCCCTGACGGAACCAATTTTGTTTTAACCGGGAGGGATACTCCGCAGCGCAACCATTTACGTCGAAACTAGAGTTATAGACGTTTTTTTTTGGGACTAGAATTATAAAGACATTCCACAGGCTTTTTTATGTAACTTATACTTGTTAAAGCAACAGTGGTTCCGCCAGGGAGCAAGACGTCAGGACCTGGCTTTATTACATCAACCTTAATATACATTTACCACTTAACGTCCATGAATACTATAGCAACCAAAAAATAAGTCACGTCAAACGCCCATTGATATACTTTGTAAAAGTGAATAGTGTGTGTGTGTGTTTACTTTTTTAAATGATAAAGTAACTTTCCTACATCCTACAGTGCAGAATTATGTTTAAAACCACTGTTCAAATTCAAAGAACGTACTATTAACACCTAAGTGTGGCCGTGGTGTCATAATAAAGTCACATTAAGTTAAAGATGAAGTTTCTAAGTAACTCCGGGGACACTTTTCTGAGAAAATTGCATTTGTGTTATAAAATTGTGCTTCATTTCAGGAGGAAAGAGCGGGACTATTTTATGTCATACTGATTGAGCCTGTGGCTTTGACTGCGTGAGGAGTTTATAATTTTCCAGTTCGAAAAATAACCTCCGAAGTTGTCATAGTAGTTTGTAGTTTAGCCGTGACAACTTTTTTAACATACAAGGAGAAAGAAAAACTTTTGTAAATTAGCGGGAATAAAGTGGATTTTTAATCATTTGTGGCTGTTTCTAAGCATCATCATCATCATCATTTCAACCAAAAGACGTCCACTGCTGGACATAGGCCTCCCCCAGGCTCCTTCACTTCGACCGGTCTTGTCCTTCCCATATCCAGCGAATTCCCGCGGCCTTCACAAGGTCATCGGTCCACCTTGTGGGAAGCCTTCCCGCTTTACGTCTTCCGGTACGCGGTCGCCACTCCAGAACCTTTCGGCCCCATCGGCCATTTGTTCTGCGGGCAATGTGCCCTGCCCACTTCCACTTAAGTTTGGCAATTCTTCGGGCTATGTCGGTTGCCTTGGTTCTCCTGCGGATCTCTTCATTTCTGATTCGATCACGTAGGGGCGTAGGAGCGTTTCTAAGCATAGAAGTCTAATAAATGCTGTAGAAATGCTTTCCTTGCGAAGCATGTGTGGTGTAACTATTAATGAGGAATGATGTGACAAGACAACGATGAGGGGGGAAATTGAAAAGAGTACGCTTACATGGTTTCATGGTTTGGTCATGTTGTAGAGGATGAATGAAAGGCAGCTAACAAAAGGTATTTATGTCACCGTAAAATTGTAAATACCATTAGATTATAATCTATCTCGCGAGATTGTGAACTGTCGAAAGATTGTGAGCCGTAACATACTGCTTACAATTTGAAAAATACTTCGCAACAAATATCTAAAAACACAAAAAGAGAAGTGGCGCCATCTACAATGCCACAGGTGAACTACGCAAGACTCACGTGACACAAATCCTGCATCGCGCAATCAGAGTTTACTGCGCGGCTCGCATAGGTACAACATCCCGACATTAACCGTCGGGCAGTAGCCCACCAGACACAACACCCGTCTGGTCGGAGGATCCTCCCTTTTCCATAGGGTATGAGTGAACTTTACACCCTGTTCCTCATACCTCTATAAATTTTACGCATTATTTTTCAGCAGATTATAGTTTATCGAAGTGAAACCGTCAAATTGTGAACTGGTATCAAGACGTTGCGCTATTAATAAATAGTCAAGTAACTGCCACTAACTTGGAAGTAGCGCTCGCCGGCCGCTGCCACGGCACTGCTCGCTTTGCTCGCTCAGCTCGCGCGTCGAAATTATAACCTAACCTAACCTATTCGGTCGGTGCAGTTCACAATTTATCAACTGTTTATAATCTCGCGAGGTAGATTATAAACTAACGGTGTTCACAATCCTAAGATGACATTTAAAAGGCAGATGTCAGAGGAAACTCCGGGAGGGGACGCTCTAGGAGGACATATAGTGACCTAATTGGAGATTTATTCAGAAAGGCCAGGAGCGCAGTACTAGCAACCGGCTTGCATGTATGACGAGATGTATGAACGTAAACGAGGCAAAAGAAGTATGTAAGGATCGTGGCGGGAAAAAGGCGTCAGTTTATGTATGTACTTCAGGGACATTCGTATCTGTACACCTTAAGGACTATTTTTGCTTGCAGCGCTCGGCCGCTATAATGTGGTCATCGTGTTCACGGGATTTTGTTTTCAAACTGTATAGATATGGATTTCTTCCATAGTACATACAAAAACAAAATGTGTGTGTGTGTGTATAATTGATGCTTTTGATGCAAGTACCATTCGAAGTTTCAATTATCTACAATATTGGGTACTGCCCATTATAATGTTGGCTGTATTTAATTTAGATAAGTTGGATTTATTATTAATTATGTTATAATGTTTACATAATTTAAAAGCTAAGTCTTAAAAAAGATATGTTCAAGTATAAGGAAAATAATCATAGGGCATCAAAAATTTGTGTGCATAGTAAGTTGTCAGCAGAAAAGAGGCCCAAAAGGCTGGCAGCATTGCCACGTTGAATGGCAATTGCCGCTATAAATGTTATCTTTCCAGTTTACAAGTAATGTTCATATAAAGAGTTTTCAAGTATGTAGCTTGCAAAATGAAACTGCTGTTTTACATGCAACCCACTTGCGTAGTAATTAGTTCTTAGATATACGTAGTAATTAAGTACTTACGTCCACGAAGACAGCGTTGATGTAGTCTGTGAAACTGTTCCCTTGAAACGATGTCAAGTATGGACGAAAGTTGTCAGCTGAAACAAAATTCCTCATTAAAGTTACGCATATTATGGGTCACATAAGTAGGTTTACAAGGGTAAAACACCAATGCTACCAAAAGGTTATGACTCCAATTATGATTAGCATAACTGTCTATAAAAATACGCTCTTCACACTAGAAAGACAGACGGATTGGTGATCGTAGACCTACTCTTCTAGCACTATTATTTTAATCTTACTGCAATGTGGGAAAGAGCTATACAAGACGTACAGACGTGGTGGTAGCTATGAAAGTGGTGGTCTGCTTGCAAGATTTAATCTAATCTTGAATCTACCAAAAATGGCGATAATGTTGCATAATACAACATTTCCGCATAGAATTGTGCAGCTTATTAAGTTTAATAGAAAGACTGTCTGTGGACGACGCGCACGTCAATAACGAATGTCACATACCTAAGTACCTTTATGTAAATTATAAATTAAATTAAGCTACTCTTAGCGCAATCTGTTGGCAATGCGTAAAAAATAGTCGAAAAAATAAATTACAATGTTGCAAGTTGCGAATGGGCCGCCCAGCGCCCTAAAGTACTTTTTTGTTGTTGGCAATATTGAATTCTTTGTCTAACAAGCACCGCGTCGGTTACATATATTTTTTTCTATAAAAATTAAAGAAATTGGTTATTTCGAAGCCCTGCAACCACTCGCACCTTCCAATTTGATTCTGAAACCAAGACTGCATTTTATTTCGCCTCCATCTGTAACACTGTTTAAAAGTAAAAAAACAGAAAACACAGTTGAAACTTACGTGGCACCACCAGGACATCCCGATTCTTCTCCCTATTGTCTCCCCTGTGACCCCCTGCGCAGTCTCCTATCGTGAACCTTGGGGTCTGCTTGCAAATCTGCTGATACTCCTTCTGGTACTCATTGAGCTTCGACACTGGGTCCCTTTGGGATTTCTGCTTCAGTCTCTGCGACAGTTCCGATACGGGGAACCATGATACTCCGCAGACCACGTGTTCTTCTAAAGTGTCGTAGACGAATTTGTATTGTTCCTGGGGAGGGAAAATTGTTGATCTTTATTTTATGTAGACAGTATTTTTTAAAGGATTTGTTACTTTTTTATCGAGGACCTGACTTAACAAACGATACATAAGAAAAATATTTGGCAAAGGGAAAAGTATACCAATTGTCCTATGCAAAAATATTTTTAGTTAGTAGAACTATATTAGAGATTGATTGTAAGATTCTTTGGGTGGTAGGGACTGGCAGAATCTTGATGCTCCGAAATTTATTTGGCATAACACACTTGGCATAATCTTCTTTAAAAAATATTCCATCACCGTAACTATGTACTTACGTAGGTCTTCTTATACAACGTGTAATATAATTAACGCAAGACCGCATATACCCGAAATAGAGTATTGAGTTAAACGCATAATGCAATGACCAAAACTTTTTTGTTTAAAGCTATCTGTGTTTCTTAAGAAAATCGTGTTGACCCCAGCATTACTTTATGCGTTTAAAATTGAGTCTTTTCTCCTTGAAATATGATTGAATTTTCTTTGCCTCAATCGGCGATAAGTATGGCAAAATATATATTATAATTTTTGAAAAAATGCCGGTATTAAGTTACGGAACATACTACTTTCAATCTTACTTATAGAGGAGATACAGTCACGTTGTATCTCGTCTATATAAGTACTCAAAACACGCTCAGGCAAACGGTCGGTTCTCGTTTCGAATTCTGCACAACGTTTCTAAGACTTATTACTTTTTCTCACGAAATCACTACCGTACCAATAGTACCTACTTGCACAATGACGTGTAAAGCCCTGTGCTCACTGTATCGCACTGACAACCTATTATGGCGAAAGCGTCAGGGTAGTATTCGAAATTAAAATTTTCATACATATCAGCCTATAGTGTTCCCACTGCTGGGACACAGGCTCTCTGTGAGGGGGAGAGCGGGTTGGTGGATGTTATATTTCTTCAAATTTTACATTTAGTCCACTCTCGGCCCTTAGACCCCTAAAAAATATATTTCTTTATTTGTTTTCTCTCAACCCCTAAACATAGTTCATACTCGACCCCAGGGCGTGAGACTGAATTTTCATACAAGGGACAGGTATACCTCGTCCACTTTGACTCCTAGTTCGGTAAGTACCTAAAATTTATATTTTGGTACAGTAAGGTACAAACTAGTTTGGGGATCGAGAGGAAACGAATAACTTGGCTGGAAAATAAAATCCACTCTCGACCTCCAAGGGTCGAGAATAAACCATAGTCACGGGTCCAGTGGGCATTATTTTTTAGGGGTCGAGGGGCCGAGAGTTGACTAAACGGAATTTTTGGTTCTTAGACATATTATGCCGGTGGCACGATATTTTCTTTCACCGTTTTGAGAGCAGTGGTGATGAAATTAAATAGGTACACAGAGTAAAATGCCTGCTTGGGCTCGAACTGAACTACCTACAACTCGTTAGTCGGGGCCTAGACCACTGGGCCACCACTGCTATTTTTCGTAAGTTTTTTTCAATTCGCAAGTTAAAAATAAAAAATAAATAAAAAAATAAATAATGAAATTATGACTTTTGAGCCCAATTCAAGCTTAGAGAGTTGTATTGATGGTTCAGATGATTATATTTCTGTAAAAATAAATTTAATAATATGGTCTCGAATGTTTCTGGCAACCTTAGAGCATCCACTTTAAACGATTTTAGTGATCTGGGGTGCAGACTGGCCTTAAGAGCGTTCATCCGGCGCAGGTTGGCAACGTCGCTTTTCAATTGGTTTTTCGTGATTATTTTATTAGATTTGAATTAAAGTACAATTTTTTCAGTCAAGCACTAGATTTTTGGTATTTATAAGTGTGTGCAATTTTTTTTTTTTACAGTTATTTTGGTATTTACTTATAAAATCGAAATACCGACAATTATTTTCTATTTTCATTAGGTACTTATTACGATAAAATATTGTTGTTTGTGTAAATGTTAACAATAATTATAAATACCAACGATATAATGCTTGGCTGAAAAAAGAGTACTTTTGTTTATATTTAATGAAATAATCACGAAAAGCCACTATAAATTCGTAGTTGCCAGCCCGCGCGGGATGAACACTCTTAAGGATGTCCGTAAAAGAATCGTCAATACATACTACACAGTGGGAGCACTGCCTTAGACACGTAACTACAGGGTGTTCAATTTCTGCAGTTATTGTGGACCGTCGCGTCGGCGTCGCAAGGAAATCTCCAATTAGAGAAAATGAGTTGTTTGTTATTAGAAGCAAGCTTGCTTTCTTGAGGAACACAGACTTGCAACGTTTGTGAGGGATCTTTGCGGAATTATAGTGAATTCTGATACAATTGGTGGAATATGATTTACGAATGTGAATTAATTCAAAATTACTAAACATAATTTTTTGTCACCGCCTTCCGAAATTAAATTTATTTTTCACTTTGTAGTGTTTTTTTGGAAGTCGGTTGTTTTTTTTTTTGGAAAAAGTTTTTTTTTCACTTTTTAGTGGTTCACATGTGCTTACCCCTTCACAGCATACCGGCGTGATGTAATGTTATGAACTGGTGTAAGCAATAGACAGACATGAGATTTCAGCAATCCCAGTCCATTTGCTATCATTTATTGAGGAGTTCCGTTGCCTATCTCCAAAGTTCTTCACCAGATCTTCACCAAATTGAAATAAGACCACTCCGAAAAAGTAATCTTCCAAAAATTACCTAAATCACTTAGTGTGCCTATAAAATTTTAAGAGTTCTCTCTATTTCTCCAGGATCCCATCATCAGATCCTGACTTGATGATCATGGGACCACTTGGGAAGTATACCCTTTCAAACAAAACATAAAATAAATCCAAATCGTTCCACCCATCTTCGAGTAATCGGGGAACATACATAAAAAAAAAGGTTCCGACGAATTGAAAACCTCCTTTTAGAAGTCGGTTAAAAATGAGCTCTCTGACCAAAAGTATGAATATTAACAACCCTCGTCTGTTACGCAGACTCATTGAGTCTGATGACCATAGAAAAGTAATTGTGTTAATTACTTGACACTTGACAGTTTATGAATGCATTTCAGACTTCGACAAAATTATGACTGGTAAAGGTTTCTTTGGAAATCTATGATTATTTGATAATACCTGTTTCGTGCCGCATGAAAATAGGTAACCAAAAAAAGTAAATAATACAAAAAGTCCTATTCGTATTCAGGGTAAAATAAAATTAGCTAGAATAACTCCGCAGACGCGATATTACAACAAAACAAAAAATAAACTAATTTGATGATTTTATTTTTTTTGGTGAACGACCGTTTTTTTTGTGAAAACTTCACAGGCGCGATAGGTATCGATAAGCACGATAAAACAAAATCACACGGATTTTTTCAAGCCATACTTCAAGTACCAACACTAAGTACCAGCGGTCGTAGACCCACAAAAAAAATATATCTTCTTTATTTATATTTTATCATGTTTTGATATCGCTACTTATCACGTCAGAGTTTCACTAGCTAAATAAATTTAACCCTGTATAATACATAGAAATCTAAACCTTACCTCGTTTTCTATAAGGCCTTTCCGGGATTGCCTGAGTTTCTTCAAAAATCCGAATACATCGAAGCAGTCTTCTTCCTCAGCCAACTCGAGGTTTGCATCAATGGCTAAGTACACACCCGACCGACCACCGCCATCACTGGAACAAAATAACACATTACTTTGTCTAAACTGTCATTGAGGCATTCTCCTCTTCTTGGAATCAGAAGAACTGGAAGAGATTCTAGCAGACTGGCAGTAGTATTCACGTAAGCACAGACAGATCGCTCTAAGATGGTTAGTTGCTATCAAAAAGCGTTAACGCCTGTTTTTATTAAAGTTCATAGTCTAATACAGAGCTAATCAGTTCAGTAACTATTTAGTTCGTTAACTAAATATAGTGAATAAAATAAAAGACATGCGGCTAGGGTATGAGCTTCGCTACTGCTAGGGTCTGAGCACACCTCCGCCGCGAAAATAATGATGGGAAACCGCGTAACGAATTTCACGAAAAAAAAATTCTACATGATGTCGCGATTCGAGTAGCAAAAAATCATTAGAGATATTTGAATTGTAGCAATCGGAGAAAAATATTGCTGGTTTTGGCTTAGTAAATACTGTATAGAACTACTTTGAACCTCATACTTAGATTATTTTTTCTGTTAGGGGCCATTCAAGTATTACGTAAGGTGTTTTTTAGCAATTATTGACCCCCCCCTCCCCCTCGTCAGCAAAAGTAAGCAAAGCTCTTACTCCCCACTCCCATGCTCACGTAAACATTGGTAGCAGACACAGAACGTGTCTGCTCACTTTCTTGTGATTCATAGACAAGTAGGGTTGCCATGTGTTCAAACCAAAATCGACTAAATTTTGTAGAAAATCCAAAAGTTAATAAATAAATTCTTCTGACGTAATCACCATCTGGAGCCCCCATCCCCCATGTCATCAAAAATAAGCAAAGCAAAGACCCCCCGCCCCCCTGTAGTGCTTACGTAATACTTGAATGGCCCCTTAAATCAACTTCAATTGTACAAAAAAAAAAGTTTCGCTTTATAAACTTGTCGACTACCACAAACGCCGCGTTTTTTTGTGGACAGTTACCACCCGGGAAAGAGATAGAATCGTAATCAAATCTGTGCTTTAAAACAGGGAGTGTCGCTTTTGTTTGCCTTGTCTTACAATGGACAAGTCGTGTTGGAACTACTGCGGTTTCGCTGCTATGATTTCGCGGCAGAGAAGTGATACCCGCCTAAATTTTCCATGCCAAGGTCGATTATCATTTGTTTTGCAGTCGACTTGCTCAACACCCCACTGCCGCACATAATATATACCAAGTGGTGCCATAGGAACAGCGATACTACACACAGACAAGACACGTATCAAACTTAATTAAAGTCCTAGTAATATTGTCACGTCAAACATAAACAGACCATCGCAATAACAAGTTACTTTGACGTCAGAATAACAATTTTGTACACTGGCTACGGATTTACTTAGAAACTGCTTGCAACGCTATTTGCTGGCTCGGCACACACTTGTCACAGAGCAAACTAATTTGATAAATGCTTCGCTACAACGTTACAGCATTGCTGCAGTTCTGTACTAATATTTCTACTCTGGAATTGTGCGCAGAGAGTATTCTCGGAGGTCACAGGCTAGGCTAAAGTCGTATAAAATAAGTCCAATGTAAGCACAAAGTTAGGGATTTTTCTTGCAAGATGGCTCATAGTTTATACTTAAGAAGGATTATCAGCTTATAATGTTTCTACTGCTGAGACACATGCCTCATCTCTGTGAGACGAAGTGGGCTGTAATCCACCACGCGGGTCCAGTGCGGGTTGGTGGATGTCACATGTTTTCGAATGTTGGTTCTAGAACATGCCAATTTCCTCTCGATATTTTACTTCACCGTTTTGAGAGCAGTGGTGGTTATATTATTAGTAAAAAAACTTTTTCAAAAAAAAAATACAACCGACTTCCAAAAAAACACTACAAAGTGAAAAATAACTTTAATTTCGGAAGTCGGTGTCTTTGGAGCTGTATTTGAATTTTTTGTCACCGCCTTCCGAAATTAAAGTTATTTTTCACTTTTTAGTGTTTTTTTGGAAGTCGGTTGTATTTTTTTTTGGAAAATGTTTTTATTTTTCACTTTTTAGTGGTTCACATGTGCTTACCCCTTCACAGCATACCGGCGTGATGTTATGTTATAACCTGGTGTAAGCAATAGACAGACATGAGATTTCAGCAATCCCAGTCCATTTGCTATCATTTATTGAGGAGTTCCGTTGCCTATCTCCGAAGTTCTTCATCAGATCTTCACCAAATTGAAATGAGACCACTACGAGAAAGTACTCTTCCAAAAAATAGCTAAATCGCTTCGTGTGCCTATAAAATTTGAAGAGTTCTCTCTATTTCTCCAGGATCCCATCATCAGATCCTGACTTGATGATCATGGGACCACCTGGGAAGTATACCCTTTCAAACAAAAAAAACAAAATCCAAATCGGTGCAGCCATCTTCGAGTAATCGGGGAACACACATAAAAAAAAAAAAAGGTTCCGACGAATTGATAACCTCCTCCTTTTTGAAGTCGGTTAAAAATAAAGCCTGGCCTGGGTTCAAACCTACAACCTGTGAGTTAGGGTTGTTACCACTAGGCCACTACTGCTCTGAAGAACATACATTTATCGGCTACATAAAGTGTGGCTTTAGTTTAGCATCTTACCAGACAAGTAACTCGCGTTAGATATCGACTGAACCTCAAAGTTGAAATAATACAAGCCCCGGTGGTTTAGTAGTATTATTCAGACGCTGGTATGTAAACCTACCAGCTAAATGGTAAACTGTGGCATAATGTTGGTCTTTTTTGTTTTGGAAAGCTAAGCATACGTTACTGACGCGTCGGGCCACAGCGCCGGCAAAGCAAAAAACGTCGAAAAAATAATAGTTTAAAAAACTAAAAAACACTTAATTTAATTAAAAAGCGTGGGGTGCTCGACATTAATTGATTATAAAAATACCTCAAAAAGCACCCCACGCTTTTTAATTGAATTAAATTATTTTCTCCTTTTTTAGTTTGGTTTTTAAAACGTGTTTTTTAGTTTTTTAAACTATTATTTATTTTCTATTTTTTAGTTCTGCTAACTACAAAAACGTGTTTTTTTTTCTCATTTTTTTTTAAATTATTGAATTGTCATCGGTCCTCGACAAGTTTACAAAGTTTCAATGAAATCTGACCGTTTAAAGTGGGTCAAAATCGCGCTCAAAGGAGTCGGTTACATACAAACAAACAAACATACAAGTGAAGCTAATATAAAGCGTGTAAAAACACGTCTCTTGTATGGAGACTCCTTTAATCTTTAACTTTATTTTATTTTTATTATGTATTTCTGTATCCGAAATATTAATACACTCTCTGTGAAAATTGCAACTGTCTACCCATTAGTTTCATCAGATTCAGCCCGCTGACAGACAAACGGATGGACAGACAGCAGAGACTTAGTAATAGGGTTCCGTTGTCACCCCTCGGGTACCGAACCCTAAAAAGTGCGGTGTAGCCCTTCTAAACCTGCCTTAACCTTTAAAGAGTCCTTGTCTGCCTTTGGCCTATTCTCAGAAGATCATCTGGTCACCAGAAGATCACTTACTTACTGGCAGTGATCCATGAAATTCTCAATATTCCGATGTTCAACGAAGAGATAAATACACATGGAGATAACTAAAAATGCCGACTGCTTTAGCATCCGAATAAGTTTGCGGGGCAGCTTACTATTCCAGACAGCTTCTGCCGATCAAAAAAGTGGGGGGACATTTTCGACCAGAACATTCAGTCCGAGGATGGAATTGAAAAGATAGGGCAAACTCCAATGGGGTTGTGACCGACACGCCGACGGAGCCATCTCATCTGCTTATAGTCTGGAAGACTGATCGCATGATAAAATCGGAAAAAAAACTTACTTGCAATGCACCACCATAGGTCCTGCAGCAGGGTTGGTAGCCAGTCTCCTGCCGACCACCGCACGGACTCGTCGTCTGAATTCCAGGAGTGCGTTACTGAACGGACACGTATGTGAGTGCCACTGCGTGTAGTGGAACTGCAAGATGAACCGCTCTTCGACCACCACCTGTTGAAGAAATAGAGATGAGAATCGTAAAGCTTTTGCAAGGTCTAATTGCAGTAACTGAACTGACTTTGTTTTTTTTTTTCAAATTTCGAAGTATCATGCAGAGAGGCCTGAGGCCTGTGTGAGGCCAAAAAGGCTCCTAGCAACACTTGTAATGTTTTTTTTTATTGTTTGTATTTCCTGTGCGTGTCCTAAACAAAATCTGTTTCTTTCTTTCTTTTCTTTCTGTCTGAAAATCTCTTCAGGGGTTATCGTACACATCACAGTGAATTTTAAAATGGGACCAACCAGCAAGGTAATTTCGTAGCACATTATAAGTAGGAATACCTTTCATATTGCACCAATGCAAGTACACTCAGGAAGCTCTTGGCAAAGCCATTTTTTGTACAAGATGCACCTGCCGGCATTTGAATTGTTTCTGGTCCGAATTATTATATCTATGAGGGATTAACTAAAATAATAGAAATCATGTAGTTGCCTGTGATTATGTAATTTTTTACTACGAAGGAGTAATAACTTTGTATTTATCTGTGGGGGCTTGTAATTAGCAATTTAGTTTTATATTATTGTTTTTTAGGATGTAATTAGTCTGTAAGCCTTGCGAAAATAAAATAAAATATATATTGACAGTTCAACAACATTCATTGCGTTATTTACGTTGTTAAGCAGACTTTTTTTCGAACATATGAAGCAATGGAATAGTAAAAACCTTAAAAATTATTAAGACTATGATTGATAGAGTGTTACACAATGGGGATAAAATTGCGAAATATGAACAGGCGTTCCTTATGATATTTTGTACACATAAATGAAGCTGCTTTTTTCATAAGGTATTCATAGGTATGTGTGAGATACGTCTTTAACATGAAATGACTGCCTATTTGACCTCCACGATCCAGTTACTGGGTAATACGATACCCTTTGATAAGAAAGATTGGATAGTTTATGGATGCGCATGACAATTTTGGTCATCTGTCTTGCCTTTTTTCTGGTTATCGTAATCAGAAATCTTTATATAATGTTTCAAGCCTATTCTTTCCCTTAGTTTGTCACGCTAAAACGGCTGAACGGATTTCGATGAAATTAAGCATGCAATTGAGTAGACCAAGACCTGGATTAGGACATAGAATCGTTTTTATCCCAATATTCCCACGGGGATCGAGACCTATGCGAGTGAAACCGCAGCCCACAGCTATTACTAAATAATTTGTTAACAACATCAAAAATAAATGACTGTGTCGAGATAATAAAAAAATGAATGTGTAAATTGGACAAAGGAGAGTTAATTGTATAAATTAATAAGCGGCAATCGTGTACAATCAAATTAATTTTATTACTTAATCAAATATTTACTGAATTTATTAATTGTATTGCCTGTTGCTGTTGTGATCAAAATTCATTAGTTAAATTATGATTTAACTAATGAATTTTGAACGATTATATTTAAAACGTTGTATTATCACTACAGTCATATTACAAAACAGTGTCTCCTGCCGCAAGTCTCTGTCTGTTTGCTCGCGGTAAACTCAAAAACGACTGAACGGATTTTCATGCGGTTTTCATCAATAGACAGAGTGATTTATGTAGAAGGTGTATAATATGTTAAGGTATTGTTTAAATTGGTTAACCCGGGCGAAGCCACTGGCAAAAGCTTGTTTCTACTGTAACATCATCATCATTATGTGTCTGTTTGTAATGTCAAAATGACAGCTTTATATGTACTATATTTGCTAGACCGATTTTGACGGGACTTTACTTTCCTTGGAATAGAAAGTGAGCCTATTAACAATAATGGCGCATAAATGCAAACAATGGGGTGTCACTGCAAGATTTTTTTGGTGAATAATCGTTTTTAATCTGACATTTCAAGTCATAAGTGTTTGTTTTTTAAATAAAGAAGTTTGACATGACTTTGACATTACATCTGTCAAATTAGCCTCTGGGATTAAATTACGAACTTTAAGGTCAAACCGGTCTAAAACTTCATAGCTCTGTTCCTATTTTACAAAGAAAATTCTAAACGTTAATAATGAAATCTTGAACTTCTGTTGCAGAGTGAAAATAATCTGCTTAACACGATATAAATGGATGTGCAGACAACTGGAGACTGGGATATTTATCCACAACCCCTTTGTGCAAACTAAGTTTCAGATAAAGAGATTCTTGCAAATATTTCAAAGGAATTCTCTGCGAGATTGCAAAAATAAAATTGTGTTTATTTGTGTACCATCACGCCTGTTCTTTGAGAAAGAGGTAAGTAGGTAGGTATGTCGAGGTGAACTTTTAATGATATGTTAATACTTATTACTTATGGTTTGTGTGCTTTATCCAGGGACACTCCATATTATAACGTTCCCTCAGTTGGTATCCCGTGGGCCGTAATCCACAGCGCTATAAACGTATGTTTGTCTATATACTACAAAAAGGTAATATTTGTTTGTTTGTTAGTTTGTATGTAGGGGGTAATTTTATTTTATTTTATTCGAGAAACTTACAGCTAACATAAACAAGGGTATTACAGAAAATGAAACTAAAGGCCATGAACAAGTAAATAAACACTTAACTTAAACAACAACAAAAAAGGTCGGTAGGTACAAAATGACTACTTATGACTTAAATTAAGAAATAAATAATATACGCCAACTAATACAAATTTTTTTTTTCTTAAACATACAGAGCAAACAATTAAGTACTTTTCCTTTCCACCAACAGATGCAACACTGGTATGGAATATATCCAAATCATGTACAAATTACAGTTTATTAAAACTTCTGCTCGCACGGATTAGAATTAATGAATTCTACCTGAACGTAGACCTGGAGTGAGGGACATGCAACAAGGTAGGTTTGCGAAACATTTTGCAATGTGTGACTAATCTTAAGCTGCCTAACAGCTCAGGGCAATCTACACTACCATTTGCAATTAACGACATATCTGCAATGCATCTGCGCTCATGAAGTGGTAAGATGTGAAACCTCCTACATCGCGCTATACAAGGTGTAACAGAATAGACGCAAGACCTGAAAGTAGTTTGTTCCTAATTGACTACTGAATCGATTTCAGTAACTTTTAAAATCATTTATTTTTATTATGTATTTTGCCATACCTACCACTGATTGAGCCAAAGAGCATTCAATCTTATCCCACAAGAAATAAGACACAATTTTAAATGCATAAAGTAATGCTGGGGTGGACACGTTTTTATTAATAATATCAGCTAGCTTTAAAAAAAAATGTTTTGAATATCGTATTATGCTTTTAACTCAATACTCTAATTGGGGTGTATGAGGTCTTGCGTTTATTATGTTACTCGTTTTATAATTAGGAGTATACTTCTTAGTTTTGTATTCCAAAAAACGTATGAATCGCTTTTGAATTCCCTCAATTCTTAACCTCTGGAACTACCCGTCAGATTTGAAAATATCTTTTTGTATTTGATAGCCCAATTCTTGAAGAGAGCTATTTAACATAACGCTACAACTCTAAATGGACGAGTAAAAAAGGTCAGAAACAACGATAAAAGAAAATGAAGTACCTAATATCACGGTAGGGCGATGCTATGCCATATACGATATATTTAATGCCAAGGCCCTGGTAACTTTAAAAATTGTCGTTATGAGTGATAATAGTTTTTATTCCAATCCGATACGGGTTAAAATCTGTTGTAATAAATTCGAATAATAAATGAGCAAGCATTGTCGTAAAAATGCAAATAAAATCGTATAAAATTAGATATTATTAACTATTTAATCATAAATAATCAATCACTGGATGCAGTTTGGCATTTGGAATTTTATGGTATATTTTTAATTATAATTATAATTATAATTGTTATTGAAGGGATAAACTGGTTTTAAAGATAATTAAGAGGTGACTCTGATGATTTTTTTGATGCATTAAAGTATGTTTAATTATGTTTTGAGTTCTATCACTGTATGCAATAAAGGTTTGAAAATAGCATATTTTTTTTTTGCTTTAAAATTTAATTACGGTTAAAGAGATACACTGGTTTAAAAAAACCACCTTTTTAAGCGTTTTCAAGAAATCACCACCTTAAAACAAGAAATTTCACGCGAAACAAGTCGCGAATAAGTTTGTCATGGATTGATGGTTATGCCATATATATTTCACACATACATATTTCCACTTACATTCTTTTCACTCTTGTAAAGCCTGAAGGTACGTATGTGGAAGTTAGCGAGTTCCTCCTCCTGGACGATGCCGACGCTGATGTCTCCGTACGTCTCGTCCTTCTCTTTGTTCGGCGGCCAGTATTGGACGCACATCACCTGGTTATGGACGGAAAAATATACTTAATTAGTAGGTAAACAGGGGGAAAATACAGAGTGAGAACTTAATACTAGCGATTCGGTATTTTTTATTTTCAAATATCGAAGCATCATGTTGAGATAGGAGCCTTTTTGGCCACGCACAGCATGCACTTTTTATTGTTTTCATGATTTTGTTAGAATTAACATCCTTTGATTGTTTGCATTTCCTGTGCATGTCACACATCAAATATTATGTTTTCTTTCCTTCTTTCTTTCGAACTTGGAAAATAGTCAATACATCTAAAGATACTTTCAGTATAAGAGGCCGCCTTCTCCGGAATTCAATTGAAATTGATAATATTGATCATCATCGTTATTATATTGTTCATAATTGTAAATTTAAAAATCATAAGGAACTTCAAAATTTGTAAATATCTCGCGCTAGCAGAATTATTAACTTTGTGTATCTACTGTTTGGGTCACCAAGATACAGGCTGTGCCTAGTTTGGGACCCGCTGCTTAATCTGTGTAAGTCTTTTGTTAGTGAAAATTTCATACCATGTAAAACTACTTTGTATATTTAACCTTTTGACCGCCAGAGCGTAAACGCATCGGTGTCCCCTACCAAGCACGCCAAGCCACAAATTCGGCGCTATTCTTTTTTGTAGGTACATATTTCCTATAAAAAAGAATAGGGATTCTAAAATTTTATCGATAAACAATTAGTCATTGCTTTTCGTCCCCATTTTTACACGCTTTATATTAGCTTAACTTGTATGTTTGTTTGTATGTTTGTATGTAACAGACTCCTTTGAGCGCGATTTTGACCCGCTTTAAACGGCCAGATTTCATTGAAACTTTGTAAACTTGTCGAGGACCGATGACAATTCAATAATTTTTAAAAAATTGAGAAAAAAAAACACGTTTTTGTAGTTAGCAGAACTAAAAAATAGAAAATAAATAATAGTTTAAAAAACTAAAAAACACGCTTTAAAAACCAAACTAAAAACGGAGAAAATAATTTAATTCAATTAAAAAGCGTGGGGTGCTTGACATTATTTGATTATAAAAATACCTCAAAAAGCACCCCACGATAGTCTTCGGATCCTTATAAATTTGAATCAAATTTATAAGGATCCGAAGACTATCTGGATGCGAAAACCATGACGCTTGGTGGAGAGGCCCATTTCCAACAGCGTGATATCTACCAATCCACTGGGCCGCGTGGTGGATTACGTCCCACTACCCTCTCACCGAGCGGAGGACTGTGTCTTAAAAGTGGGAACATTATATGCTGATTATGCTATCAAAACAAACATACAAAACAAACCGTATTATTTGTAAACGAGTTAAGACCGCCTAACAAAAACCAATTTATTTGATAATCGTGGATATCAAATGCTAAAGAAATAACTCAACACTTCGCATGGGTGTTGAAATGCACTCTAGTAAAACTCACACTATTCGCCCGCTAAACTATTCGAACTGCTCATAACTCGCTCACACGAACGCGTTTTTGCTACATGAAATAAAACCGAGACTACACGAGCTTAGCGCTTACAAATAGTCTGCATTTTTTACACTGCTTAAAAACTTAACGAGCGTACTTTACTGTTTGTTAGTCGGAGCAAACCATTATTTTGTGTTTAAAAGCATTTGCTGATTTAATTTTAACAGACGAATTCCTTTTATGTACTCATATTATTAGAAGGCTTAAAGTCACCCAAAAGGCAATGGAGAGGACTATGCTTGGAATTTGCTACGTGATCGGATCAGGTATGATGAGATCCGCAGGAGAACCTAGGCAACCGACATAGCCTGAAGAATTGCCAAACTTAAGTGACAGTGCAGAACCAGTCGAAGTGGCGGAGCTTGGGGGAGGCCTAAGTCCAGCAGTGGACGTCTTTCGGCTGAAATGATGATGATGATGACTGTACACGCGCATGTATATGGCTGACACATGGCGGCCGGCCGGCCGGCCATTCGGACTACAGCTATTGTTGAGTGCGCGTGTCAATAAAACGTCAACTTAGTTCTCGCTCAGCTATTTTTACATTTGAATTTTAATACCTAAAGTATTAATGTGGAGTTGAGTCCGTTTCGATCATCTCCCAACACATAGGATGCTGTTTATCCCGATAGTACCTTCCCGTGAGATAATTTTCGACCGCCACGCGCGTGAAGCCGCTGGCAAAAAATATTTCGTATAGGCGACTCACACGAAGTTAATATTTCTTTGTGGGCAAATTGACAATTCCAGAAATAAAACGGTAAGGAAACAACGAAAAATTAAGTAATAGTAAACTGATTTTATTTCATACTAGCTTTTGCCCGCGACTTCATACGCGTGGACTTTAGAATCAAGTAGATAATCATTTTTTTTGATAATATATAGCCTATTTTTTAAGTTAGACCTCTCGGAATACAACATTGAAATCTGCATTCAATTCCATGCAGTGGTTTTTGCGTGATGCGGTAACAAACATACAGACAGACAAAAATTCTAAAAACCGTTGTTTTGGCTTCTGTTGCTCTAATAAAGACCCCCCATACTATTTTTTCTTCAATATCTTTAATGTACAGACATCGGCCTGTTACAATTTTATTATACAGGGTGATTGGAAGATGGGTGCAAAGCTTTAAGGTGAAGATAGTATAGACAATTTAGAACCATTTAAGCCATGGTTGTCTTAGACGAAGTCTTACCAATTTTTTTTTTTTAATAAGGTTTAAAAGACGTATTGTACAAATTTTTTATTTTTCTGAGCTTTAAATGTCTGTAAAAAAAATGTCTAATGACACAGAAGCCTAAAACATGTTTTGCTTGATTGCTTACACATTACTTTAATTAAATAAATAAAAAATGAATTCATTTATCATTCAATTTGGCCATAATTATGCAGTTTACATTAAATTTTGAGAATTTCCGAAAAAAAACTTAAAAATTTGGTTAAAAATATTTGGTAAGACTTCGTCTAAGACAACCATGGCTTAAATGGTTCTAAATTGTCTGTACTATCTTCGCCTTAAAGCTTTGCACCCATCTTCCAATCACCCTGTATATATAAATTAGACAATACGTTCCAATTACCTAATACGTATGTAGAAGTTACCACCTGCGTGGTTTAGCACTAACTTCTGGGTTGGTTGATATTTGGTCAATTTGGTATTATATTATCTTAGAATGGTTATGGTTTGGGTGTTGGTTCACGATCACTGACTTAATGATACGAAATTATATGGTTAAAAAGGGTACCTATATTGAATACTACAATTTATCCTAATATTTAATGGTAAATTTAAGCTAAATTAGCACTAAGATGGTTTGATTTGGTTTGGTTTGAGTTATGCGATTGGTAGTCGCTCACGAACTAACTGGTAATAGTTGCGATACATGCATTTATGGAAATGGATGCAGGAAAAAGTGCTTAGCTGTTCGGTCGCAAATATTGTACCGAACAACGTATTTCTGGAATTGTCGGTTCGCCCAAAAATAAATTAACTTTGTACGAGTCACCGTCACCAACAATACTGACAAATTTTGCAAATGGCAGACCTTCTGCGAATTTATATCAGAGCGGTGGTGATGGCCGGCCATTCATTTAATATTCTAACATTACTGTAATCTGAAATCCGAATATCTTACAGCACCTGTAAGGCCAGAGTTAGGCAGCTACCTAATCTGACAGGATTAAACAAACAAGAAGGGAGGGATCGGACGGCATTGTTTGATCGCTTTATGATTTGTTGAGGCAGTTTTCCTCAGGAGGGAAGAGGAAACTTGTAGTAAACTTTGAGGGCCTGTCAAGGGTTGATATTTAGTCGAAATGGCGATAGTTTTTATGGCGAAAAAAGAAGAAATATTGATTGAATTGTGACGTCGCGTCGTCCAGTTTAGGTACAGAGAAACGAATCGGAGTGGTAATTGCGTTATACTGAAACAGTAAGAATGCTTTTAATTTTAAGAGTTCAAAAACATTCATTGGGTTATTTACGCTGTTGAACAGACAATTTTTTCGGAAAAATGAAGCAATGGATTAAAAATATCCTTCAAAATGATTTTGTTTGATAGCGTGTTAACCTACAACCTTTTTGCAACTTAGGTATAAAAAAATATTTATTTCAATTAAGTACGGTGGGCTGCATCAATTGGGTACCCCAGTTATATTAAAATTTTAATACAACTTGGGTACCCAATTAATGCAGCCCACTGTACATCAATCTTTAACATACGTGATTTGGAGATCACCTTTTAAGCAAGAAGATGCTTGTGTTATTTGTGGTATAATTTGTCTGACATCTGAACGTTTATACAGGGTGAAATTGAAAACATGCGACAAACCGAAATGGGAGATTGTACTCATCATTATGAACAACTTTTACTAAGGGACCAATGATGCAATCGCGAAAAAAAAAAACATCTGTTCCCTACATTTATGTTCGCATAACTCGTCAAAATGTAGGGAACAGCTGTTTTTTTTTTTGCGATTGCATCATTGGTCCCTTAGTAAAAGTTGTTCATAATGATGAGTACAATCTCCCATTACGGTTTGTCGCATGTTTTCAATTTCAACCTGTATTGTCTTAATAAACTGCTGTTCCAAAACTTTGACCGCGTAGGTATTGCTATGTAACAGATTTTTTTTTTTTTAATTACCGGCGAACAGTTTCTGTGCTAGGGTCTCGAGTCATGCACTGAATTCATGGTAACAGTTGGCACGTCGATGGTTCTGCCACTCTGTATCTACGCTTTCGTGAGACCAGATGGCAGAAACACCTTCATTACTCATTTAGCCAAATATTTTGGAACTATCTTTTGCCCTCAGCTTCACCTGCCCTGAATAAAGTTTTGCACAAATCCTTGGGGAACGTACGTAGCTTGGCACGGGAAAGTAGCACAAACTTAACTATTGTACTTACAATATTAATTAGCATAAGCATATTCAGCCTAGAATGTTCCCACTGCTGGGACACAGGCCTCCTCTTGACAAGAGGGAGTGGGCCGTAATCTACCACAGCGAGCCCAGTGCGGGTTGGTAGATGTCACATGTCTTCGATTTTTTCTTTGTATCTAAAACAGGGCCCCTATTCTGTATGGTTATAATATTGATACCCCGCAGAATCTTACTGCGTTCAAGTTACGTCAATATCGTGTCTTTTAGAAACCAATTTATCGGAAAAGGAATCGAAATGTCATATTCTGTATGTTCCAAGACATTTTTCGATATTATTAATGCGATATTAGCAGAATGTCGTGTGTGATAATTCGGTTCTCCGGTGGTCCGATGATCCGGACTGGTCATCTCCTAACTTCCAGGGCTTATTTTTAATCTTATATTTACAATTGTTTTTTTTACATTGTTCTCACATATAGAAGCAACAATAATAATGTTCCCAAGATTTTGTACTCGTAATATCCAACTTGATTTAAAAGAGTGTCCATGGAGTTTCTTGCCCGTTCTTCTCCATAGAGATCTACGTTTTGGAATGGGCAACTTCTACTTTCCAACTGATCGACGTTTTGACAATTCAAAAGTGCCTGTAAATGGTTTAATTGAAATAAATGCTTTGATTTTGAGTTTGATCTAAGGAATTGACGTGGTTTCGAAATAAGGAATCGTTAAGTGGTCATAGTGAATTAGGGCCCATGCTGGTTTCGTAACGATGTTTTCCTTCACCGTTTTGAGAGCAGTGATGATGAAATTATTTACACCAAGTATAGTGGTTGTTTGAGTTCGAACCTGCGACCTACAACTTGTAAGGTAGGGGCCCGTACCACTGGGAATCACTGTTAATTAGTAGATGTTATTAAGGTTATGAAATGTTTGCCACGTGTAATACATTGACGCTGGATCTCGCGAGATGGCACGTTTATAATAAAATATGTAGGCTAGAATGGTGGTTTACTTTCTGCAGGCATAGCACGAGAACCGTTGACAAGCGTTGCGTCGTCGGAAGAGTAGCCAAAAATGACGTTTCCGTGTAAACAGTTGACATTTTTGTACCGAGAAATGTAGACAAGCGATTTCTATTCTACTGAAGAGTATAAATATAAAGCGTCATGCTAAGCCTGCTGGAGGAAACTTGAAACCAAACTCAGTAAATGAAGAAAGGCCGAAAAAAAATTACATAGTCTAGCTTAATAGGATTAAGTATTCAGTAGTCAACTCACACCTACGGTAATTTGCCATGTTACACTTAGCCATTACATACAATTGTCAAATAATGACAGTTGTGATTTATTTAATTTGATAAATATCTTAATGTTTACTATAAGTTTTGCATTTAAATGTTCAATATAATGACTCGCACTCTAGAATCAGCCAGTAAAGAATTCGTAACTGTTAAATAAATAAAAATAAATAAAATTCATTCATTTCTGGCGACACCCATATTAAAAAAAAAAATACAGAATCCTGCCTGCCACAAAGAAGAATAAATTATCAGCATAAAAAATTAAAATAAAAAGTCACAGAATTGGAATAAAATAACATGACAAAGCGTCACAGAATTGGATACCTACAGCTAGTTAAGATACTGCTCTCTCAACACAAAAACACTGGGAAAATGTTGTAAGACAAACAGTTAATACTTAACTGACGTAGCAAACGCAAGTTGTTAACTTTTTGTTGCTTTTCATAAAGGGGTAATCTAAATGAGTGTACGACTAAACGCCGACAGAAAATACGCCGACAGACTGAACACCGACAAGACTTTACTTCGACGGGACTCTTCCCCGACAAGACACTTCGCGACAGGACTCTTCGCTGACAGGGCTCATCCTTGCGCTATTACTAAATAGTCAAGTAACTGCGACTAAAATGGAAGTAGCGCTCGCCGGCCGCTCCCGCGGCACCGCTCGCTTCGCTCGATCGGCTCGCGGGCGATTGGTCACAATTCTAACCTAACCTAACCTATTATCTACCTGATGACCCCTGTCGGCGAAGAGTCCTGTCTATCCTGTCGGCGAAGAGTCTTGTCCGTGTTCAGTATGTCGGCGTAGTGCCTGTCGGCGTTTAGTCGTATACTGAATCTAAATATGTGTCCAGACAGTGCGAAGCATTTACTTCTAATGGAAAACCACGCGTGTGTCATGATTACAATTGTATGTTTATTATTTTTATTTATACACCTCTACCCAAGCCTTCGGGTAACAGGGCGTGATGTTATGTATATTTATATGAATAAATGTACTTATACTTAAATGGAACTAGTGGTGTTTATTTGCCCAGTTTAGGTATAATGACTTAAGAAATAAAATATTATGTACCAAATATAAACAATAAGTACAGAGCAATATGTTTACTTTTAAAGGGTTGAAATATTCATGGTTGGATATAAAACACTATACTATATATAATATGCAGGCGTACAGAACGCGTTGGGCAAATGTCAGAACCGTCAAAAACACGGTCTGTCCATCCGGAATTCAGTTAGCAGAATGTTTCTGACATTCGTAGGTACATGGCGAATTATTATAATGGAAGGGCGAGGCCGCAAATTGTGCGCTTCGCAAATGTATTGCATAATTTTGAATTTGTTATACCAGGCAAGGGGCTTTGTAATACCAAGCAATCTCAAGGTTTTCTGACGAGAGAATGAACAAAAACAATGTTACGGTCTTGAAGTTCTGATGAAGTAGGAAATCCTTTCTTTCTATAAGTTTGTGTAGGAGAACAGATAAGAAATCAGTTTGCTTTAAAGAACATAATATAGTATATATACAGGGTGAAATTGAAAACATGCGACAAACCGAAATGGGAGATTGTACTCATCATTATGAACAACTTTTATAAAGGGACCAAAGATGCAATCGCGAAAAAAAAAACATCTGTTCCCTACATTTATGTTCGCATGACTCGTCAAAATGTAGGGAACAGCTGTTTTTTTTTGCGATTGCATCTTTGGTCTCTTAGTAAAAGTTGTTCATAATGATGAGTACAATATTTCGGTTTGTCGCATGTTTTCAATTTCAACCTGTATAGCTCTATCGTTGTTTTGTTTGCAAAGTGTAGTGATTATGAAAAAAAACCCGCCTCGATAGCAAAAACGATTAAATTAGAAGGTATGTGTTCAGCAATGGAGATTCGGAGAGTATAGAAAACACGTTGATTTTCTTCATCATTATTAAGGGCGAAGCGCCAGGGTTTTCCGTGAAATTCAAATTTTCTTACGTTTCTACGTTATTTGCGGGAAAAAGTACTTCAATGGGATAAAATGAACATAAAGAGTTATATTGATGATTTTAATGATTATAATTCTGTAAAACCATATTTGTTACGGTCACGAATCCTATTTTAATCAACATAAAACCTGAAACTGACCTGGAAACGTAAGAATATATTGATTCTTGGGGATCCTGCTTTAAAACATTGATCTTCCATCATTATCATCATCATTTCAGCTGAAAGACGTCCACTGCTGGACATAGGCCTCCCAAAAGCTCCTCCACTTCGACCGGTCTTGTGCCTCCACACCCAGCGGATTTCCGCGGCCTTCACAAGGTCATCGGTCCACCTTGTGGGAGGCCTTCCCACTCTACGTCTTCCAGTACGCGGTCGCTACTCCAGAACCTTTCGGCCCCATCGGCCATCTGTTCTGCGAGCAATGTGCCCTGCCTACTGCCACTTAAGTTTGGCAGTTCTTTGGGCTATGTCAGTTGCCTTGGTTCTCCTGCGGATCTCTTCATTCCTGATTCGATCACGTAGGAAAACTCCGAGCATAGCCCTCTCCATTGCCCTTTAGGTGACTTTACGCGTTCTGATAAGGCCCATTGTGAGCGACCACGTTTCTGTACCATAGGTCATCACTGGCAACATACTGGTAAGACTTTCGTCTTGAGACACTGGGGTATTTGGGACGAGAAGATATTGCGAAGCCTCCCGAACGCTGTCCAGCTGAGTCGGATTCGACGATTGACCCCTTTCTCGGAGTTGGACCTACCCGACCTACCTAACTGGACAGATTGTCCTAGATAAACGTACTCGTCGACAACTTTGAGTCTAGCGCCTCCGATCTTCATGATTGTGGGTGTGGACATCGATCTTTACTGCCTCATATTCTTAACACAAACATCCCTACAACGTACCTCCAATAAACTTTACGCAATATGTTAAGCCCAAGAACAATTTTATTCCTTTCACAAAATTTTGCCGCACCTCTTAACTCTACAATCCGAAGTTAACAATCTCTAAGAAACCGCCTCGAGCTTGCATTTCATTTTGTAGGAAAATGTGAGGGAAAATTCGCAAAGTTTTAAATAGAGCGTGAAATATTCCTTTAATTGTGCTCTAACTCTTTGGTACTGAGGCGGCATGTACATCGCCCCATGCGAACTACGCATGACTGACGTCACGCAAAATCCTGCATCGCGCAAGCAGAGTTTGCGTCCCAGCATCAATCTTCGGGCCCACCAAACAGAACACCCGTCTGGTCCGAGGATCTCCCCTTATCCATGGAGGTTGAGTGAACTTTAAACCCTGTTCCTCATGCCTCTATAGTGCTGATGATACGTGACAGGTCACTGCTGTAGGATAGAATTAGAAAAGAAGTTTCATTCAACGATACACAGAATTTTGGTAGGCGGCCCATCTGATTGCAAATGGTCATCTAAGGACTTCAGAAATGTCAAAGGTATCCCAGGGACAGTGCAGCTGCTGCATAGACATTTCTGATAATCTCAATGGTGAAATATCTCACTGTCTTGTAATTTGGTAGGTATACCTCAGCTACGCTGCTTGGCATTAGAAATAGGTATGGCTTTTGCCACTAGTGCCATTCGTGGATTGTATCATGGATCCAGTACATGATTCTAAACCCAAGGGGAAAAATTCATAGCAAGGGGCGTTGAAAATGTTCGTTGGTTTATTAAAAAATAAATAGCTCTGCCGTACATTTTGGCTGCGAAGGTCATCACTTTACTATGAATCAGCTGCTTTTTTTTATAACCAACTAAAAATTTCAACTGTAGGGGCTTCAGAATCAATTACTGAAACGATGGTAACAGGTTGTGCGTCGATGTCTTCTGCCATCTTGTATTTTACGTCAGTCCTTTAAGACAGTAGTTCTTAGTAGCTTGCTGAAAGGACTAGTCCTTTTGGTTTTTTATAGTCTGTAGTAACAATGTGAAACATACTTCACAGTCAGATAAAGGCGACACGAATTGAGTGTCAAATATATGAACGTGTACGAGATAAAACGGTTTTAGTACTTGAAACAAAATTCAGGCTGAAATATGAATTTAAAGGCGTTTATTTTATGCTTCGTTTGCGTACAAAAGACATATGTGTGATAGATAATATAATATAATATAATAATAATTTATTTGTAACAAATGTGGATACAACTTATCTATCATAAACACAAACACAATGTACATAGATACGGGTATTAAAAAGATAGAGTAAACGACGATGTCTGTGCTAGTATAAACTGTGTGACAGACACCGGCGCCTTCCTCCAACAGCCTTAAGTAACAAGCTAAACCGAGACATAATGTTTTCATATACCTAGTAACAATACAAAGAAACATATATTTCTGGTACAAATAAGCATAGATACCTATTGGAATAAAAACTGAATTGAATTGAATATAATTTAGATTGAAAAAATAATAATATTAATTTTAATTTTATTTTTATGGCATGCAAGGAAATGTGTGTGGTGTGTGTGTGTGTGTGTGTGTGTGTGTGTGTGTGTGTGTGTGTTTTGCGCTTACTATTTATGATACCCTGGCGAACAGTCTTTCAGTGTCGTCGTAAGTAAGACCCTGAAGGTATTGTTTTACTGCAATCTTACACTTGAATTTTGGAAGGGGGTATATGTTACATGCTTTGTTAATTGCATTATAAAGCCGGCCACTCAGGTGCAGATAGTTTCGACTTGCCAGGGCAGTTTTAATTCTGTTTTAATTCTGATGTAGATATAACGAAAAGCTTTTACAAAGATATAAGACGACTGAGACTGACCGACTGACTGTGTGACTGATCTGACTGATCTGAATGATGTAAGATGATTGCTGGACGATTGGACTGCCCTTATATTAGGAAGTGTTGCAGTAGGCCTATAGCCAGGGCATGTTAACGAACGACGTGATATTTGCTGTTTTATTTATTTATGTTATTATTTTAATCCAAAATTTGCCCTAAACTTTATTTTTATTTGTATTTTATATTATTAATTTCCGATTAATTTATTTTTTTAATTCTTTATTTGGCATTGACTTGCGTATTTTAATTTCACATTGTATTTATGATTTGATGACATTGTATTTCTTTTTATATTGTGATTTGTATTTATTTCGTGGTGTATTAGAAGGTGTATTATTTACGCAATAAATAATACACCTTTAGTGACAAAACTTTTCATTTTGACAGTTCCATAACATTCATTATGTTATTTACGTTCTTGTACAGACGAATTTTTCAAACCCATGAAGCAATGGTTTAGGGATATCCTATAAAATCTTTCGGATTGCAATTTGAAGTGTGTTACTTGTTGCGTTGTGTTGGGGTGCTGGACCAAATAAATGCTTTTCCAGACTAGTTAACCAGTGAAGCCACACTGGGACCGCAAATAACTGAAACTTGCTTTCATCAAAGCTGAATGTAGGACAAAATAATGGTGTTTCGATCCGCAAAAGCCGGAACCAAATAATTGTATTGCACGACCTGAATACCGCAATGTCAGACCCAGCCTTCTTTGTTCAGGGTCGCTTTCCATTTGCGCATCGGAACAAATATTTGTATGACCTATATATCATCATTGTTCCGAATCGTACTGTTTGAGTACAGAGTGTTTGGAGACTGAAGGTTCATAAAGATTAAAAATACAAGCTGTGACTACATTCGTTTGAAACTTTTTTTTTCTCAAAAATCGTATATTTTATCTTTTTTTTATCCTGTTTACACCATTCTAATATGAATGCTTATTCTTGACATGTTATTTTAATATTTTGAGCTGATTTCTTCACTAGTTTTCCTCAAAAAAAAAAAAATGAAATTAATTTTGTTTTTGATGGTGAAAATGCACATACGCATGTAAGTACATATAACTATTTGTGCTTGCTGTGGTCTCCTGTAAAATAACCTATATATCATTTTGAGTATACACAAATGCAGCTTTGTTGTAAATCCCAAATGATTAAATAAATAGATTAAACATCATCAACTTTAGTATAAAATTTATAGAAAAATGGTTTTAATGGAGTTCACGCAGGATAAGATCCAGCATGGATTAACTAGCATAGATTGAGTTAAACTTGGTATTTACGATGTAACCAGTCTTACCAAGGTGAATAGTGTTACCCAATAACTGGTTTATGTACGTCAGATAGGCAGGGACTCTATTTAAAATACTGGTATTCAGCTGTATCCAGTTAAATTGGAAGTCGGCTCCAACGTAGTTGGGGAAAACTGACAAATGATAAATGTACCTACTCTCAACAAAGGAGATAATTAAGCAGGCAGCTAGCTTCGTTAACTCAATGATGACTGGCTAAATACTTTAGATCGTTTGTCTTCAAAGTGTCTATGATGTTGAAAAAGTTATACAAAGTATAAAGATGCTTCTTAATTCTTGCCTGCACACCCAACTCCTCTCAAACTGAGGTTAATATATTGTAGACGGGTATGTATAAGTACCCTTTACGCCCGCGGAAGAAATATACAAGCGAAGACACACCAATAAAAAGATACAGCGGACTGCTTGTCATAAAACAAATACGAGGAATTCCCTACAATATGTACTTGTACAACTTGAATGTTTTACTTAAACTCTGCGAGGAAAGCGTTCTTTCAGTGTTATGTAATAACATTTTCTGTATAAACTTGGCTCGTAAATTGTATATTTAAATGTTTATACATCAGGGATGGCGAACCTATGGAAAGCGACGCAAGGAGCCCCGCAACAAAAATTCTGGGCATTAAATTTAGCATGATTTTGTTTTTTTTTCTGTTTTGGCTTCGCACGGTTTGTGCATTTAGCCAGTGTCAAGTAATTTTTCTTTTCGATCAAGTAAATGGCCCGATATCTTGCACGAAGTTACAAAACAGTCATAGTCGTCTTTAGTCAGTCAAGTCAAAGTTATTGTAAAGCGGTAGTAACTTTACAACAACCTAATATGAGTTTTTGGGGGGAACACGAAAGGTCCACGTTAGTCATTTATTTTCACCTTCACTACACTTGTGCACTCACATGTAACTAAATTGAATAATTCATTACCAAAATTATAAAATTTAATTCGCTGCAAAATTTCATGAAAATGAAAATTCGTGCGACATGTTCCAACGCGATCCCGGCAAAAAACGTTAGCATGACTTAATTAAACCTTCTTCAGGGAGATATACTATAAAATAAAATTGATGTGTCAGTTTTAATGTCAAAATAACAGCGTGTTATTAAATGCTTAATATTATGAAAGTATATACGGTACTTATAACAAAAAAAACTGTCTGTCTGTGTGTCTGTTTGTTCCAGCAAATCTCTAAAACGATTGTGACGGAGTTTTCACTGGCAGATAGCTGATGTTATAGGTTGCTTTTGGTCTAAATCAATTCTTTTTCCTTTATAACATAAGTTTAGATAATAATTAAATGGCTTACATTATTTTTCTGGAACAGATGACATGTCAATAAAAATGTGTTTGTTAATACTACACTCTAAGTTATTATATGATAAGGTTAGACAATCCTTTTCTACGCAATTTTTATCTTGAATGATTCACGAGGTCGAGCGAAAAAAGTTTTTGTTCACTAGGCATCAAACATTCTTAATTCCATTAGCAAGACTGGTATTCAGTATTTCATTTAAAAGGAAATGGAGTATGAAATAGCGACAAATTTTGTGCAAGAAACGCAATGAAAGCGAATTGCGCGAACGGAATAGCTTCATTTGCAAGTGGGTCTTAAGTAATTATGTTGCGAATTGGTGTTGATGAGTAAGGATTATTATTTTATTTTCCACGGTGATTTTTTTTATTTAGTGTGTGTGTATTTTTACAGTGTTTATTTTATTCTTATAGCGCAATTTTTGCATGTTTGGATTGTAATAAAAAGGTTTCAAGATGTTCGATTTTCACTAATAGTACCTACCGGGCTTATTTGAGTTAGGCATTTTGGAAAGTAAAACGTAGGTTATTGAAACAGTTCGTTCCAAAATTTTCTTAGAGCACTTTTCTTCACTTCACTTCTTCACTTTTTCTTTAACCAATGTCAAACGTGCCTAAACGAGTTATTTTTATTCTGAGTTCTTCTCTCCAAAGAAATTGCAAGTTTTATACTTTAGTAAAGTTGAAAGTCTTACCTTGATAAAGTCGAAAGTCTTGGTTAGCATGACGATGGCTGCTGCTCGTTCCTGCCATATCATGCGCCAGAAATCAACCACCGTGTCTTCGGTTGGACCCTGAGTTACGATGTACGCATTTGGTTTTAATATACTCTGTGGACAAGGGAAATAAAGTTAATAATGGAGTTTCAGCTGTGTATGTGAGTCCCTAAGATTTAAATTATAAATTAACGTCATCATCATTTTTTCAGCCCAAACCGGTCCACTGCTGGACATAAGCTTCTTACATCCAGGGCATTTCTGCGGCCTTCACAGGGTCATCGGTCTACCTTGCGGGAGGCCTTCCAATACTACGCCTTCCGATACGCGGTCGCCACTTCAGAACCATTCGGTCCCATTGTACCGTCGGTAAACCAACGTACCTATAAGTGTTTATGGAAGACCTGTTTATTTTTTAAGCGTGGTAATAGTGGATACACCTTCCTAATATTAATTAAACACTTTCACCAGTTAACAAGTATCAATCTATTTTAACCTAAGTACCTACCTATATGGTTATTGTGCGAATATTGTTGCGCAGTTTAGTTGGATTTGTGGAACTACGCAATTGGCCAGTGCGATTTAGATATAGCATCGCTGTCCCGTAATTAATAGATATCATAATGAAAAAGTTAATTTAGTCATATCAAATCAAAGAATAGTTTAATAAAAATAATAATTTTGGACATTATTGATATTTTTTTTTTTTTTAGTTTTTACAGTAAATTACTTAACTTTGATAAACAAGACCAATATATTTTTTAACTATGCCGTATGCAAAATCTCGTAATTAATACATATCATAGGTCAAATACTAAGTAATAATACGCAATACCAGGTGGGTGGTTAGAAATTTGAGATGGGGTAGCAAGGGCAGCTTAACTCTTGTAGTAATAGCAAATATTATGTTATAAAGAGACCAATTACAGATTATGAAAATACCATTGCCTAAAATACCATTTTAGACCAATCTACATGGCTTACGCAAAAAGATATGACCCAGTGTGACCAAGTATGTGTCTGGACTGACAAAGAAACTATGACCTTTGAGTTGGTTTCGGCCTTTCTTCACAGAGTAGTCAGATAGGAAACGCCGACCTCATCTAGTCTTCTTTTAAATATGATTGACGGGTAACAGTGTTTTTACAAACCTACTAATCATTTATCATAACGTAGCTGCTCTCGGTACCCGGTCTCTAATTATAGCCAATATACATTTGCGTATACCTATGTCTACAGGGTATGTGCAGGCAGAGTATGTGTACATATACATACCCATGTACGTAATAGTTAACAGTCGCGCAGGCTGCACAGGATATCAAACGTGACTTTTACGACCACAATAAAATTTAATGGACGTCATCTGGTACACGATTTATGACACTGGATTATTAATCTAATCTTCTATCTCTCTCATAGCCGCACTAATATGATAATAGATATTTTGCGATGATCAAAAACGTTATAATTTTCACCAATAAACTAGAATGATTAATTAATGAATGCCAGGCGGATTAATTTTTTGACGTCATTTCGAATTTGTGAATAGGTTCAGCTAAGCTATAATTGTTTTTTTTTATTAATTAATTATTTTAAAAATTAGACACACAATTTTTTTAAATCCATTTATTATTATATAAACTAGACACACAATTTTTTTATTAATTTATTATTATATAAACTAGACACATTTTTTATCTTATAAATTTATTATTATATAAACTAGACACACTATTTTTTTCATAAATTTATTATTATATAAACTAGACACACTATTTCTTTTTTATTAATTTATTATTATATAAACTAGACACACTAATTAGTTTCTTAACCAGCAATATGCCCAACCTTTTCCCAAGTATGTTGAGGTTGGCTTCCAATGTTACCGGTGCAGGTAAATCCCAGTATTTTACGTAGTAGGTACTTATTCCAAATTATTATTTTTATTAACATCGCAAGGTCGCCAATCGACTTCTCAAAAAAACATGAAAGTCACTCACGAAAGCTATCACATAAAAACATTACGTAAATTATTCGTGTGCCGTCATGTATGCCGAAACACACTGAAACGAGGTAGGTCTGTCGTAAATCATTGCTGAAGTATTTTTGACATTTATCACTGTCGTTTTTCAAGTAGGTATGGGGCTGTCGAAACAAATGTCAAATGTATTTAGCAACTGCCTAATGACCTCAACTAACCAGGTACTGGGTAAAACGATACCCCTTGATAAGACTGGTCCACACTTGGGCTTCTGATTACTCGTAACGACTGTCAAAGATCTACGAATGACAGCCGGGACAAACGGTTTAAGGCGGAGATTTCTTGAAAACGGAAAAAAGGTGGTTTTTTAAAGCAGTGTACCTAAACAGTGTTCTTTAACCGTAAATAGTTATGGAAACACGAACAAAATTATATTTTCAAGTCTTTTTTGCATACAGTGATCTATCACTGTATGCAAAAAAGACTCATGCAAAAAAGAATTATATGTTTTGAGTTCTAACTCAAAACATAATTAAACATACTTTAATGCATCAAAAAAATCATCAAAGTCACCTCTTAATTATCTTTAAAGGCACTTTATCCCTTCAATAACTATTATTATTATAGTTAAAAATATACCATAAAATTTCAAATATCAATTTGCATTCAGTGATAGATTATTAACGGGGAATTGCCATGGTAGCCTTCAAAATTCAAATGTCCAAAGGGTAGTATAATGATTACAGTTCTGTAACTACATCCTTGTTACGGTCGCAAATTATATTTTTTATCAACATATAACCTACTACTCACGTAAAAATTGCCTAAAACGTGAGTAAATTTTAGAGACTTTGTCCACGTAAAAAAAGTTTTATTCAAAACACACTTTCTTAAGGGTCTACGTCCCGTTTGGTAGCGTAACACGGTCACTTTATGAACCGTACTGCTCATTAACGGCTTGTCTTGAAGATTTGAAAAATATATGATTTTACTATAGATTCATATAGATCATTTTGCCGGAAGTACTTTTTTTGTATGGTTAATACTTTTGCTGTAAAAAAATATTTTCCAACACGCAATATTTTGGCTTCTATTGCATACTCCTACTAAACGGCTTCGTTATTTGGAAAAAAAAATACACTGAAAAATAGATAGTTAGAAGTACCACAGAATCGCCGAAGCACAATCGTAAATTAATCAAAGGAATATCCCCATTTTGAGATAAAGGCTCAGAGGTGCCCTGCGCGGGCGCGGGCGGCGGTCGTGCTTTAGCATACAAACGGGAGATGAGGAAACTATGGGCCTTAACAGAATAATGCTTTAAAATAAATTTTTATTCTAATAAACGACCGTTTTCAATGATTTTTGTGTTATCTGTGGCGGAGGCTGCTGTGGCGCGTAACCCCGCGGTGGCATGTTTTTTCAACATTATTAACTATTTTCTTCATGAACCTGCATGAGTTTAGCAAAAGTAGTGTATAAAACTGCACGTAAAACTATCGTGTGGTATTATTATAAACCTCGTTCATCTGCACTTCGTATTTAATAAATCTATGTTATTATTTATTTATTTATTTAACCATTTATGCACACACATATAAACAGACAAGAAGAATGGAACAGAAATATACGTAGGTACATATGTAATGCTTATTTCTACAGAAATCTCTTCCAGCACACCTGCGATAGGAGAGAAGATAAAAAGAGATGTTGACAACGTGTAGTAGAATGGAAAACATAAAATAAAAAAAGACTGATTTAATTATACACATTCAATAGTGTGTGTTTGAATGTTTTGTAGCAGTTATAAACTACCATTCTATAATGCCGTGTAAAGTATTGAAGTCACGTTCTTGAAGTTCGTACGCCAAAGGTCAGCAAGGGAAAAGGTAAGATTTTACCTGAAGATTACAATCTACGATTCCAGTCAAATATTGGAAACGTCAGTGAAATGTACAACACCGTTATTGTACACACAACCCTTATTGAATTGCACCCTTGAAATTGCCTCCAACACGACTATTCTTAGTATAATAAAGATTTTTGCACAATATTCGCAAGATGCTGTTTCTGGGAAAACGGCGACATGCTTGATAGGGTGGCCCAACAAGATTTAAAGCCGCCATTTTGTTATTACGTTGTACGGTGATTTATTTTTGACATTTGTCACGTACAGATCACGCGATTTAAGAATAAGGAGAAGTATTAAAACCAACAACGTTTAATTGTTGTAAAAAAACATCACAAAAATTGTGGAAGTTTTGTAAAAACAGTTCGCCAATTACGTCAAGTTTTCGGTCGCAATAATGCGCCAAATACACGACTACATTCTTAAATTTTACCGGTGCTGAATGGTGCAGCCGTCAAAATAGTCACATCCGCGGGAAAATCATATCTTCTAACAGCTACATTAGAAACTATTCCGAGCGACTTACAAACTTAGCACTTAGCATTCTTTAAAAAAAAAACATGGATTTTCAACAATTGATGCTGGCAGTCAAGTTAAAACCGAGCTGTCATTTAAAAGTTACATTCCTTTTTGCACTGTCATTATTTACTTTGTGGTATAGACCACAAAGTAAATAATGATAAATAATAAATGATTTTATTTCTGTAAGTAGGTTTGTACAAACACTTTTACATGTCAATCATATTTTTTTTACACTAGATGAGGTCAGCGTTTCCTATCTGACTACTCTGAGAATCTATATGAACTATATACGCGTGTAGTTCAGAACTTCAAAAAAAGTATTGACGTAGATAAATCTAGACTTGGCAAACTTTAAAGGCAAGAGCATAAGACATTTTTATTATATTAACAACTACAAAATAAATGATCTCTACCAGTATTTAATTAAGGCAAGGCCGAACCTCCAGAACCTTTATAGAAAATTCTAGTAAATTAATATTACTGCAATTTACCTTACAAAGTAATACTTAGTAGAGCTTCCTGTGTGATAAGTGCTGCCGACAGTACCAACAACTCACAAAATAGAAAATTACAGAAGGTCACTTCATAATAAACAGAAGTATTATAAGCCTTTAACGTTCCCGCTTCTGCGACACAGACCTACTCTCTTCAAAAGAGAGTGGACTGTAAACGAACACGCGGGCCCAGTGCGGGTTGTAGATGAGTACAAGCATATTCAGCATATAATGTCGGCTGAGACATAGACCTCCTATAAGGAGTAAGCTACCATACCCCGTGGTAGAAGAAGGTGGTTGGTAGAAGTCACATATCTTCAATTTTTGGTTATAGAACATGACATGTTTCCTCACGATAATTTCCTTCACTGTTTTGAAAGCAGTGCTGACGATATAATTTACATAAATAAAGTTCCTATCTAGACCCTGTGACCTTGTAAGTCGGAGCCGGTGCCACCTGGCCAGCACTGCCCAGTTCCATATAACAAGCGAAAATAGCCGCAAGCACATAGACGCGTAAGTACGGTGATCTCAAACAAATGCCACTCACGTGCGCTTGCGCTCGATGTAGGTACGTGAAGCGTGACTTTGGATACAAACTATAACCAAAGGCGTGCGTCGTCGAGCGAGTATCCAATCATCACGCTCTTTTAAATGAATATGACATAGTCATGCGGTGGTGCGAGATGTTCGAAAGTGATACCGCGGCTGGCACACAGGCAACTGAGGGAACACGGGTGGGTTTTAGTCGGTAAAAGACTGACACGCTCTCCTGCTCCATCCAGAGCGAGATAAGTTATTTGATGATTTCCCACGCAAAAAAAAACAACATAGTCATGCGGTCAATCGAGTCGCGTTTGTGCGACAAAATTCATATTTATGTATACGATCATGTCGATTGCTTGCCCCGCGCACTGGTTTAGGTTCCGACGTGGGGTCTGTCTGCGAGCATTTTCGCTCGTCGTATCGAGCTAACCTTCTGTACTTATGTATTTTGTGACTGTACCATGTGCATTTATTCTATTCACCAGGTTTTTAATTTCGCTAAGCGCTTGCTTCTGAGCGAATATTGTCTGATAAATAGACGTTGTTGGCGTAAACATGAAATTTAATATCTAAACTCCTTGTAGCTTTCATTGTTATAGTTGTCTTTGTGAAGCTACCAACGATATTGTGTGACAATCTTGAAAAACTGTGAAAATATATAGAATGAAGTACCTACGTGAATATACTTTGTTTGATAAATCAGTTGCTTTTCTTAGGTCTAATACATTTCTTAATCGATAAATCAACGATGTACGTAGCTGTTTGCACCCCCGCATATTTTGATTCTAAGTTTACCGTAGGGACAGCCATTAGATCTGTTTCCGAAACTTTATCAATGATTCATACAATTTTTATTCACACACTATCTTTTGTCAGCAGCTTTGCTCGCGTGGAGGTCGGAAATTATACCACGGGAACGTACCACCGGGGTACAAAGTATCCTATGTGTTAATTCAGGTTATAACCTATTTGTGTGCCTAATTTCATTCACATTCATTCAGCCGTTTTGTGTGATTGACTAATAAACAATAAATAAATAAATCTTTATTTCTCCATAAATATGTTTACAGTACTTTGATCTAAAAATGGCTTAAGTTAGTGTTCCAGAGAGAAAAACCCTGACTTCTAAACTAGGTTTATGTACCTGTATTTTAGAAGCCAGTGTCCTTTCAAAGTGATGTGCATATAGAAAATAGGACAGTACACTTTATACACAATAATCCATTCGGGCAAGTCCAAGAGAAACAAAAAATAAATAAAAAAGAAGGATGAAAACAAAACAAAAAAAGATAAAAGAATAAAAATAAACATGAAATGAAAGTGTTGTGTATGGCTTTAGTGTATTTGTCTGGTGTTATGTGTGTGTGTGTTTCAGCGTGTGTGTATGTTTGTGAAAGAGTGTGAGTGAGTCCTGTGAGTGAAGTGAGTGACAAACAACTATACATACAATTTATCACGTAAGTGTTTTCTTCTTTCAACCAATTCTTTACAACCTGAAAACGTTCCTAGTCTTTTTACTCCAACTCTTTTGTCACCAAATTGGGTCCTTACCTATAATCCTTACTCCTTATTTTTATCAGAAACCTTAGGACCGGTGTCAATTCTATACAATATCTAGTTGATATTCGTCGGTCCTTCAGGGTCGTTCAGTTTCTGATTCGGGTCTTTTCAGTCGGATATTGAGCCCAACAATTCGTACAGTCATTATGTGCGGACGTGACTGGATTCATGATGGCTCAGAACCCATCTTATAAAATGGTGAATTCAAACGTTTGTTACTTTGAAACCTTTATGTACTGGAGTGGCGGATATTTTGGGAACTGCTGGCGTTGGCGGAATTGATATTAGAGTTTTCCTGTATTTTTATCTTAATGCTTTTTCTGGGAGGTACACAAAGTAAGGACAGCATAAGCCACAGGACTCCTTCCTGGCCATAATATGGACCAGGTCTGAAATATATGTTTATAATCGAGCTCGCTACGGCGTAGCTAACACCACGCTACGTAGTTCACACCGTGCTACGATCGCGTAGTCGCTGCCATTGCTTTGGGAACATTAGCATTAAAGAGCCCAAGGTTTTTTTTTTGAGGGTGGGATATCATCAAATAACTTTTCCCGCTCTAGGTGGAGCAGGAGGGCGTGTCAGACTTTTACTGACTAAAACCCACCCGTGTGCCTTCAGTTGCCTCTGTGTCAGGGGCCACAGTATCTCTTTCGAACAACCCGCACCCCTGGCAGGCATCGGCCCTTGCGGACCCCATCAGTTGATGCTGACATCTCTTTGAGGCGCGCGTGGAACACAACGCGCCGTTTACCCGGGCTTGGTCCTTACTGGAAAGCGAGCTACTTTTTCGCCATCCGCAAGCCCGCGCCTACGGTGAGCAGGAATCAGCCTAGGATTGCCGATGCCAAGGGCGTCTCCTTCGGCAACTAGGGCCGTGAGGGCGCATAGACTGGCCGTCCGCCGCCTCCCTTTTCGTGAGCATTACTGTTTCGCAGAAAGAGGGTAACGGCTACCAATGCACTCTCGCTCCGTACCATGGCCTGGACCAGGGCCGGACGCGAGAGATCGCCGCTTCCGATCGCCTCCACGAGGTCACGGCGGTGCTCCGCCCAAGCCGGGTAAACCTCCACCGTGTCCTTAGGGCGCTCTACGCAGTGGAAATACCAGAGCGTTTCCTCCCGCCTTATGCAAAACAGAAACCTCCCGAAACAACCGTGTCCGGTGAGGACCTGCGTCAGGCGAAAGGTGAGGACGGCGTGGCGCCTCTCAATCCACTCCTCAAAGAGGGGACTTACCGCCGCAATCATGGCGTGCCCGAAGAGTCCAGGGTTGGATCTGAATAGGCTAGCAATAATATTGCGCCTTATAGTCTCCGCAGGTAGGTATTGTAGGTAACTTTGTTAAGTACCAATCTGATTTAATTTTAACTGAATTCAAAACGGAGGAGGTTCTAAATTCATCTGTTTTTTTTTTAAATACATGTTCCTCGATATCTCCGGCAATTGTGGATGGATTTCAAACGCCTCAGGGGTCGTCCCATATAAAATTTTAATTCCTTTTTTTGGTAGTTTCGGCGTTAGCCTCCATAAGAAGTTTTTTTGGAAGTCTGTTGTTGTAAATAAAATGTATCCTAAAAGGAAGTCTCGGTTAGTAAAGTATGGTAACCCATTCACGAACTGACCGCGGCAAGCATTGCCTTCGATTGAACTGTGAGGTCGTTGTCACTTAGCCACGATCCCCTCTTTAAGCTCACTAGTAAGTCAACATTCACTCGTACGTAATAAAATCACGGCGGGATTTCTTTTGCAAAGTATTTACAACTCTCGGTGTTAAACTGAACATTGAAAATCCAACAAAGTGCATCGCATCGCATCAAAAATCAGTCTGTGTGTTTTTAACCGACTTCAAAAAGAAAGAGGTTATAAATTCGAAATGTTTATATATATATATATTATGTATTCGGGCATAACTTCGTCATATATAAACGGATTTGTAAAATCATTTTTTTGGTTGAAAGAGGTTTATTCCGAAATGGTCCCATTTAAATTTCATATAGACCTGATGATGTGTTTCGGAGACAGACAACGGAACTCTTCAATAAATTACAGCAAATTAACCTCGATTGCTGCTATCGCAAAAATATGCATTGTTTTGACCCCAAGGATGACGAAATTTCGAATTGTGTGGGGTAGGTACTATAACTAAAAAATAAAAAAAAAACGTTTTACCAAAGTGAAAAACAACTTTAATTCGGAAGGCGGTGACAAAAATTAAAATAGATATCCAAAGTCACCGACTTCCGAAATTAAAGTAATTTTTCACTTTGTAGTGATTTTTTTGAAGTCGGTTGTTTTTACTGTTCAATTTTCAACAATCGGCGCGAAACGATCCCGACGCGATTCTACAACGTCGGTGTGAATGTTGACTAAGGGTAAATAACCCACCCCTAAAGGCCCAATGGTATCAATTTACACCGTACTAAACAATATGATAGCTAATTAATGAGCGTCGATCGCTTCTCAGTAATTACCTTCTATTCATCTATACATATAATAAAATTGTAGAAAAGTGGTGTCTGTACAATCGAAATATATAAAAAAAAAGTAGCAGGGGTTGTTATTATATCGATGCTGAACCCGAGATTGTAATTAAATTTTTTTTTGTCTGTTTGTCTGTGTGTTTGTGCACGCTAATATCAGAAACGGCTTATTCGATTTAGATGCGGTTTTCACTAATATACTGTAGTAAGTTTCACTTAACATTTAGTGTTTATTTCATGTCAATCGGTTCATAAATAAAAAAGTTATGTCAATTTAAAGAATCACGGCGAACATTTGTTAATCATTCATCCCCGATGGCCATACGTCAAATATCGTATACAGAGAAGCATTACTGTAAAGTAAATTTTTTGCTACCCAAACGACGGTATATTATTATGTAATTCAAAATATGCTGCCCAAAAAGTCACTATTCCACGCGGACGAAGTCGCGGGCACAGCTAGTTAAAGATAATTTGGCTTTAGTAAGACCGTTAAATTAATTTGTTTGTAATAATACGCTGCAAGATGAGCTGTAGACGCTGTGTCTATAATTAAAGACGATGATGTAGTGGAAAATTTTCCTTGAAATCATTGAACGAAGTAATATTCAGGGTCAAATGAAATTAGCTAAAGAAACTGCAGACCTGATGAGTAAAACAAAAAAGAAATTAATTTGATGTTTTTTTTTGTGTTGGGTCATCGACTGATGTTAGTGTATTCACTTGTAATATCAGTTTTTTATGTAGACTTCATAAACATTTCCAACCTTTGTTCAAAAGCATACTATTCTATCAAGGACTACTTAAAACGATAATGTTTTTTGTGTTTCGTAATGTTAATTACCTACTATTGTATAGAATCAAGTTCTTCTATCTTGCGCCACTTCTTCTTCCCAGCTAAAGCACTAGGAAATGGTGAAGGGCGGGTGTTTTGGGGGGACTGTCTTATGTAGTTTTGACGTTCAAAAAGAGCTGACTCTCAGCTTAGTTTGAATAAATGACTTTTGATTTTGATTTTGACCATGCACTCAGAGAATGACATATACAGACGCACCCTTTTTCATAGTAAAGTTTAAGCTTATTTCCGTCGTAGTGTTCAAAAATGTAGAATATTTTAAAGAATAATAATATAATAGGTACTCACATCTATGTAGGAAGCATTAATATAGTCGGAGTCAGGCTCCCGGTCCACCGTCTCTAGCACCACGCGGTTGTAGTCATCTGTGGAATACGAAATGAGATATAGTCACGTCAGAGTTCAGCTTTAAAAGAATATTGGTGTAAAGACACGGTAAGTATGAACTTTCGTGGTTTTTCTTATTTATTTATGTGTACACCACCAAACCAAATTTATTTATGTGTACACCACCACCAACCAGTGTGTGTTGTACACCACCAAAATACAAAACAAAAAACAAGACTACAAATTATACAATGGGCGGCCTTATCGCTTTTCGCGATCTCTTCCAGGCAACCTTGGCATGGACAGTGATTAGTCTGGATATAAAATGGGGATGTTGTTGGCGAAAATAATAAGTATACAATAAACTAAAACAGATACACAGATATATACATATCCTATATAATAGATACATAAATACATACATACTAAATATACTGGGCGGGTAAAAAATCGTGGATCAAATGAAACAGGGCGATAGTTGAGGTTATTTGCAGTAAAAATAAAAAATTGTTTGTAGTTTTTGTTACAGTACAGTTGTCCGTGTGAGAAGCAGCTGTTCCTGAGGTGGACACTCTCTCAATGGTCTTATGGCCTTCAATTTGCTAGAGAATATTGTGGTTGTTTGCTGCAGCTAGATCATTTTTGGACGTTAAAATGGCCCCTTCACAGTTTCACACACCCAAGAATTCTCTTGGTACGGTATTGGACTGATGTCCTCGTACACCAGACGAATGTGATCTTCTAAAGCGGGAACTACTCTACCAAGAGCCTCTGGTAGTTTCATCTATAACCGCTCTTTGTTATGAAAACTAAGTGGTGAGAAGCCACATTTAACCGAAATGAAAAAAACCCAACATTAAACACTTGATGACTGTTTTGCAGACATCATTGGTTTTCATTGTCGTTATTTTGTCCCCAGATCTTGCTCTAGGGACAGATAGCTTCAACCACTTTAGGTATCTCTTGAGAGTAATGTTCCGAAATTAAAAAGGGAGTCTGAAAAGGTGGCACTGTTAACCAACAAATGATCGTAATTAATTCTGTGAGCCTGTTTTGTGGAGCGTCATTTAAAAACATAGTATTTGGCAATGTATCTTTTTACATTGTTTTATTTACTATCATTTAAAACAAAATATATATATTTTTTGAGTTTTAGATGCTTAATATAAGATCCAAATTATTATAAGTATCTGAGAACACAATAATAATAATGACAAAAATATATATTTTATATTTTTAAATGTTTTTATATGATATATATATATGTTTTTAGATAATAATAATGACAAAAAAACTTGTTTTAGTAACTACTAGCTTTTGTCAGTGGTTTTGCCCGCGCGGAACTTTCATCCCCTATTTAACTCACTTAGGGATTGAATTTCGAAAAATCCTTCCTTATTCCTTGTCTACATTATAAAGGGAAACTCTGTGCAAAATTTCAGCTTTCTAGGTCAGTCAGGACTTTTCTTTTTATTTATATAAAGATGAAAAAGCCTTTTTACGTATTACACGCGACGATTAAAATGTATGGCCAGTTCATCTACGATTTCATAACCTCATTCCACATATTCCACAAAGTGAGTTTTTAATCCTGGTGAACCCTATAGAAAAACAAAATAAGTATACTATTTGTGGTTACATATAATGAACTGAAAGCTTCGATTTGCAGATGATTGTAATTAGTAGGCTGTACCGATTTCATTGAAAATGTCGTTAGGAAAGTTTTATGTATGAATGTGAATGGCTGTAGGAGTAGGGGATGACAAAAGAAACAATAGACGAACTGTGTGCACGATATTAAGGCTAGAAAGGGGGTGACTACTGGGAAGAAGGCTAATAGTAGGAGAAAAAAAACGAGTGTGGTCGGGGGCCCCCTTAGGTACCACGTTATTTACGCTTTTTTTTCGTGTCCGTATGAATTGAGGAGCCATGTCTCAGATTTAAACGGCGGTACTACCAATATTTAGTAGTAAATTTGCCAAATTTGTAGCCCCGATCCTGGAATTTGTAGTAAAACCCTTCAAAAGTTACAGGGCTTTGAAGGTGGCTCCTCAATTCAGCCATCTGGATTGAGGAGCCACCTCAGAACTCGAAAACTAGGCTATCCATTGGCTAGTTTTCGAGTTCTGAGGTGGCTCCTCAATCCAGATGGCTGAATTGAGGAGCCACCTCAGAACTCGAAAACTAGGCTATCCATTGGCTAGTTTTCGAGTTTTGAGGTGGCTCCTCTAACTCTTCAAAAAGTTACAGCAAATCAACCGCGATTGGTGCTATCGCATAAATATGCCTTGTTTTGACCACAAGGATGATGAAATTTCGAATTGGTGTGGGGTAGGTACTATAATTAAAAAGTGAAAAATAAAACTTTTTCCAAAAAAAAAAATAACTGTTCAACCATGAACATGCAATAGCATCACAGCGTCAGCGTTAAGAGTGACATACATCTTTTCCACGCGCCGGCAACACCGGCACACCGTCAGCGCTAAGAAGTGACCTACTGAGATCTTCGCCTCATCGGCTCGATACACACACAACACACATAGAAATAGCTATCAATGTGTATTGACCACAAAAATTGTATATAATTAAGTTAATTATTGTAATAAATTAGTCATCAAGCTGGAGTCGAGTGTGATTCATCTCCTACAACCTCCTCTTACTGTGGCCAAGACACCTTTAGCCAGCAACGATCCTATGAGTCTGTGGGATCGGCAGTAAGAAAACCATATCCTGTGTACATTGCACGACGTACACAAACCCCTATTCCTTCCCACATTCCGTCTGTTACCGTAGGTCTCCTTGTAACAGGCTTCCCTCTCGTAAGCCAACGTAACTCACGTTCGGTGTGGTTTGTATGGTAGGTTAGGGCGTAGGGATAACTCGGGTGCTAAGTGAAACCTATAGGCTAGGTTGATAGTCAGTTGGGTCTGAGATAACCAACAGGTACTAGGCTCAATTGTCTCAAACGTAGCCACACTGTACGCAATTGGGAAGACGGCCGTACTAAGCTATAGTCCCAGTGCGTACATTTTGGTCCTTCGAGCGATTTTTAGGAAACCAGGGTAATTTTGTTAATCGGTACTTTAACATTGTAACATTCATAAAATAATAATATAAAAAACCAACAAGTTCTTCTTTTTGACTAACGCAAATACTGACTGACTAACGAATAACGGATCGCAAATCGGCACCAACAAAACTAGTAGGAACAGATAGGAAAAATGGACATACAAGAGATAAACGAAGTCATAAGAAGCCAAGAAGCAGATTACAATGAACTAAGACAAATATTCACTAACATCAAGAAAGACTCAGCATCAAGAAAAACTCAAAAATATATCACGGAGAGAAGAACTCGACTCACAGAAATATTTACAAGAACATCAAAAAACCATACCAAATTAGAAGACCAAGATGTGTGTGTGTGTGTGTGTGTGCGACTCCGGAAAAACACTAAAAAGTGAAAAATAACTTTAATTTCGGAAGACGGTGACAAAAAATTCAAATACATATCCAAAGTCACTGACTTCCGCAATTAAAGTTATTTTTCACTGTTTAGTGTTTTTCCAGAAGCCGGTTGTTTTTTTTTGTTTATTAAATCAGCTAAAGTTTGGAATATTGAATAGCTGTTGATTCCTATGACATCTGAGGGGCAATTCTCGTAATTTTAAGAACGTTCACAGTCTGATCTCAGTCTCAATCTGTCAAAAATACCTCAAGTTTCCATACATTTTTGACAAGTTTTTGACAATTGATTGTCGCCGAGTTGAGACTGCGACTAGATTTTGAACATTTTTAATTACCAGAATTGGCCTTCTGATTCTCTTGCCCGAACTGAACACCTTCTCCTAAAGCCATCCACATTCATACCCAAAACTTCTAACGTGATAACTTCTATCACATAATTAATCTAATTCATTCTGCAGTGATCAACTAAACGAACGTCTTTAGGTACCATTGATGCCTAACGTGAACCAGATCATCAAAAAAATCTTCAGAAAAAAAATAAAAGTTTACTATTTTATGTTGTCCTAAAAAACCTCCTTGGAAGAAGACCAACGCGCACAGAGCACATTTTTTTTTGTTGGCTAATACTGTGTCCCACTGTTGGGCAAAGGCCTCTCCATTTACCTTCCAGACCTCTCTGTCTTGTGCGATCTCTGGCCATGTTGGCCCTACAAACGTTATCACACCACCGTCGCGCCTCGCCGTGGTCTACCTCGACATCAAAATTACTGAACGCCTGAGGAATGAAGAAATCAAATAAAAACACTCGAAAATAATTTCACCAAAATATGCGCTCAAATCAAAGGCTCTTTCAGACAATACAAGCGGTTATATCAGACGTCGCCAGACAAAACCGCGCGGTAACGAAGCTTTTCCACAGTGACGTTGCAGAGCACACCGCAGTTTCCGGAGCTCACAAGTTGCTATTGTGCCTTTATTCGCGGAAAAATTGCAGACGTATGTATAGACTGAATGTTGGTGTCGGTGTTGGCTGACTGAGTTTAGTTATTAACAAGCAATGGATTCTGAAGTTTTATTGTTATTATTTAAATGATTTATTTGATCTCCAATAGAGGGTAGACAATCACATGCAAGTTAACAAGAACAGAGATAAATACCAATGTGCGCTCCCAAATACTAAAGTGCACGAGCACACCAATCTAAGTATAGTTACAAAATGAATTTGAATCAAAAAAATCCCTATTAATTTATTGGTAATTAATTACTTATGTCATTAAACCTGGTTCCTAAAGTTTCATTGATATCGAGCTTAGCTAAGTTAAGTTAACTTAGCTTTCAAAGTATTGGCTATTGGATAGTCCAGTCATCTGTTTTAGGTATTATTTTTTGTAGAACTGTTATTAGTTATTCATTTGGGAAAAAACATTTCCTACAAGATTTGTCTAACCCAGAATTGATCATTTATCTATAAAAAAACATTAATAGTAAAATCATCACGTGTTTGTCTAAATATCTGTCAGAAAGATCTTTAACATCTCTAAACACTGAACAGTACAACTTGAATAGTCTTTTTATTGAATCAATCTACTCTTTATTACGCATTTCACCAACAAAGCGGCGCCAGAGCAAAGTTTTATAACTATCCCAATTCAGCTCAGACCCAGACAAGTTGAAAAGACCAATTTATAGTTAAAAACGACCGTGTCAAAACCAAGCAACATTAAAATAAAGTTCCCTACTCACAAACGACTTTTGCCGCCATTCAATGAACCGAGATCTAAGTTTAACGTGCTAAGACCACGATGAAGCCATAAAAAAGATTTCTCTTTTATAGCAAGGTTTATGGGGAGCCAGGAATAAAAACGTACTTTGTAGAATGTAAGGAATGAGGTTATAAACTCGTAGATGGACTGGCATACCTTTTAATCGTCGCGTTTAATATGAAAAAAGGCTTTTTCTAAGTAACTAAAACAAGCTTTTTACACGCTTTATATTAGCTTCACTTGTATGTTTGTTTGTTTGTATGTAACCGACTCCTTTGAGCGCGATTTTGACCCACTTTAAACGGTCAGATTTCATTGAAACTTTGTAAACTTGTCGAGGACCGGTGACAATTCAATCATTTAAAAAAAAAATGAGAAAAAAAATCACGTTTTTGTAGTTAGCAGAACTAAAAAATAGAAAATAAATAATAGTTTTAAAAACTAAAAAACACGCTTTAAAAACCAAACTATAAAAAGCGTGGGGTGCTTTTTGAGGTATTTTTATAATCAATTAATGTCAAGCACCCCACGCTTTTTAATTGAATTAAATTATTTTCTCCTTTTTTTAGTTTGGTTTTTAAAGCGTGTTTTTTAGTTTTTTTAAACTATTATTTGTTTCATGGAACGTAATTCTGCTATTCATCTGTTTTTAGATGCTAATAATGAGAGGAAACTTACTATAATTATCGGCTGGATCTGACTCGAACGACCAAATTATATGAGAAACTAGGTTTTGCCAGCGGCTTCACTCGCATGGAGATCGAAACTTATCCCATGGGAACGTACTACAGGGATAAAAATGTGTTAATTCAGGTTTTAAGCTATATGTGTGCTAAATTTCATCCAAATCCGTTCTGCCGTTAAAACGTGATTGAGTAACAAACATCCGTTTGGATTTTGAAAAGTTTACATGTTTGGATGTTCAAATGTTTAACTAAACATGCAAACTTTCTTATTTATTATATGTATTATATACTGGGATATGTTGGTCCTTTGAGCCGGATCCTTTTTTAATTAATGATTACACAAGATAATTTAGTGGCACGGTTATTAAAAATACATAGGATCTTCAAAAGCCTCAATACGAATAACAGGCATCATGTTTTACGTGCAGTACTAAATCTTCAGTCACAACCCGTAATGTAAATCATACCCGCACAAACTGACAAATAAATATACCGGAGAGTAAAATCATAAATATGTAGAAGGGAGGCGAAGAATCTTCAGCCTACGAATGTGTCTAAAGAGGAAAATAAGTGGTCCTTAGTTACTTACATGGTATGACTTTTTGATTTTGGTTTTTATGTGAATTCGTCTTCTTTGTGGCGTGTCGACAAGAGTGTGTTTCCACTTTGACCGCCGTCTGTAACAAAAATGTACACATTAACCGATTAAGTTAGGATTTTTAGTCAGACTTAATTTATGGAGTCTAAATTTTATATTAAGTGGGTTCGTACAGTCAGCGACAATAATATCGGGACGGACAGACTGTTCGAAATTATCAAACAACTATGAAAATTAAATAATAACTGAGTGACACAAGAAAAATGAAGACAGAACACGAAAACTGTCATTCTGACAAGAACTTTATCCAATTGAGATCAAGTTTAATTTTGTTAGTTGTTGAGATCATTTTGAACAGTCTGTTCGTCCCGATATTTTTGCCACTGACTGTACAGTCGTAAAACAGGTAAGTAAGTAGGCAGGCCGCTAACTTGTCAATACATTTAAGCCATAGGTGTATCAAATCTTTGATATCTGATTTAGGTTTAACAAGTTTTAAAGGGTACAGAATAAAACAATAAAAATAATGACAAAGTAATAAAATTCTGACAACTTTTTGCTTGTACACCTAGCTCTTTTGTCAAATCTACGTACTTGGACTTAACATATTTTTCTTATGAAATTACATAAATATTTTAATTAGGAAACAGTCTTATTTTAATTTGGATTATTTCCATCTGTGATGTGCGCAAAACTCCAAGCAGAATCAATATTATTGCGCGAGCAACAATTTTAAAACTTGTGACCGCTCCAGAAAATGCTGACGGGATGGCGAAAGATATTGCAGTCATTGAATTGGTTATCGGGAAAACCAGTTCATTGGTCGCATTGGTGGAAAAATAGGATATTTGAAATATGAAGCCAAACCGGACCCCTGGCGTCAGCGAATACTTTTATTGTGCTGAGTAAAACATTAGCGTAGCAGAATTTACTATTGTCAATATCCAAAATCAGTGACCGAAAAAGGTTTCCGATCACTATGTTTAAGGAACTTAACAGTTCAAAACGTAACATATTTTAATTAATAAAATTAAAAAAAATAACTAAACCTATTCTAACCATTTTTAATTTGTGAATAGGTTTAGTTATTTTTTCCCAAGTTCAAGTTGTTCCCAAGAGACGACTGCATTACTTAACAGTACGTTTTAAATTAAATACACCATGCATTTGTTTATTGATCTGGATATAACATTACCATTATTTTTAATCTATTTTTTTCTGAAAAGAACAAACACAACTTGTCAGCATCATCATCATCATTTCAGCCGAAAGACGTCCACTGGACATAGGCCTCCCCCAAGCTCCGCCAGTTCGACCGGTTCTGTGCTTTCCACATCCAGCGGACTCCTGCAGCCCTCACAAGGTCATCGGTCATCGGTCGGGTGTGGGAGGCCTTCCAACTTTACGTCTTCCGGTACGCGGTCGCCTCTCCAGAACTTTTCAGCCCCATCGGCCATCCGTTCTGCGAGCAATGTGCCCTGCCCACTGCCACTTAAATTTGGCAATTCTTCGGGCTATGTCGGTTACCTTGGTTCTCCAGCGAATCTCTTCATTCTTGATTTGATCACTTTGATCACACAACTTGTACCGTAATTTCCATAAAACCCTTTCTTTTTATGAATAAAACGTAGTAAATAAGATACTAAGTTTTGCACAAATTTTGACTAGCACAAATTGTGTGAAAAATTCCAAGTCCCCTTCATGATAAAAACTTATGAAAAGGCGAAGGGCAGATAAAATTTCCCGGTCGACCATAAGTTTTATTTTTTATTCGAGGTTATATCTCACCGGACGCTGACGGAGTGATGGGAAAGCAAACAAAAAAGAAAAACTTCACTCGTCCCGAACTCCCGATGCTCCGATAAAGTTGACAAAAGACGGTGCCAAGTTTTTTTTGTGATTTTTATACGTTAGCTTTTTGAAGGCGGAATATCGGAAAAATTGCGAGTGGCCGCGATAGACGGTTGGTATCGGTAAAAGGGATATTTTTTTTTATGCGAGATAAATTTGAGGATTTTAATTGAACTGCGCTGTGGATTAAATAGTTAGATCTCTTTGACCATAGAAGATAAAAAAAAATGCGCTGCGCTGCGTATCTACAGAGAATTCCGCAAGGTTAATTAATTAACTGCACGCACTTTAGAAAAGTTTTGTAATCTCGAAAAAAAAACTTACTTATGGATTCTAAAATTAAATATCTTTACCTCAACAACTTTTATTTCATATTTATTAAGGTGCACCAGATTTATTAAGGTATCCAGTCCATTTTTACATTCAAAATTCTGCATCCACCATAGGAAAAACGGATGCATATCCATCGTACCAAATAACGGAATAAAGCACTATACATAAGTGGGTCACGTCAGGCGAGGGTTAACCTAGATAATTTATGTTCAGTGCACTAGGTGGCCATGTTGCCTGCCAGTGCTGCGTTCAACATTTTTAATTTCACCTCACTGTTCGATTTTAAAATGTTCGTTTCCATTGTAACTCCTGTCTTTTTCGGTTGAATGCCATCTGCTAGTGCTATGAACATTCTGTTCTTTATTTAAAATTATACATTAAAATTGCTCTATTGAATTACTATTTTATTATTATGTAATCAGTACATTAGAGGTCAATTCTAACTAAGATACTTCTATTGATGATTCTTGTGATTATAATTCTGTAAGTTCATATTTTTTTTCGGTTGCTTATCATATTTTGAACAATATATAACCAGAAATTGACGTTTAGATTATCTATGGCTACCTTCAAAATTTCCTTAAGAATACTTGTACAAATAACCATTATGTCGCTAGCGGCATCGCTTGCGTGGAGGTAAAAAATTACCCCACAGGAACGTACTATCCAGATGAAAGTATTCTTTGTTTTTATCTAGCTTATAATCTATCTGTGTGCCAGATTTCATGTAAATCGGTTCAGCTGTTTTTGCGTTATTGAGTAATTAACATCCAAACATACAAACATTCAGATTTATTAGTAGGAAGTAGGATGATCCTTTTGTCCAGAAAAGTTTTCGTCTTTATGGTTTTTAACATTACTAAGAGATTTAAATAATAGTTTAAAAAACTAAAAAACACGCTTTAAAAACCAAACTAAAAAAGTTGAAAATAATTTAATTCAATTAAAAAGCGTGGGGTGCTTTTTGAGGTATTTTTTATAATCAATTAATGTCAAGCACCCCACGCTTTTTAATTGAATTAAATTATTTTTAACTTTTTTAGTTTGGTTTTTAAAGCGTGTTTTTTTAGTTTTTTAAACTATTATTTATTTTCTATTTTTTAGTTCTGCTAACTACAAAAGCGTGATTTTTTCAGTTTTTTTTCTCTATATTTTTTTTCTATTTTTCTCTATTTTTTTTTAATTATTGAATTGTCATCGGTCCTCGATAAGTTTACAAAGTTTAAATGAAATCTGACCGTTTAAAGTGGGTCAAAATCGCGCCCTAAGGAGTCGGTTACAAACATACATACAAGTGAAGCTAATATAAAGCGTGTAAAAATAGTAGGATCTACAGTAAATCAAAAGCTACTTTCAACAGTTATTCCCAGACAAAGCACGGAAAACTGCTCTTTTTCTTCATTTTCCCAAAAGCAATAAAATTCTTAATACAAAAATCGCTGTTGAAAAATACCGTTCAGCTAGTTAGAAACTACCGGCACACAAGAAGTTCGAACAAAGAAATAGTATTTCTTTTTTAAAACCCAACCAAAAGATTAACTCGGGAAACTGAATTATGCCACAAGTTCATAATCTATTTCGTAAAACTCTTCGACCATGATTCAATTTGTTTGGTTTATTGTAGAACTTTCGTGCTTTGGGTCATTTAATTTTTACTTTAAGTTTTGAAAGATTAACACTTTGCGGGGTACTAAACGCCCCCGTACCGATGTAATAACATTTAAACTTCAATTGTGTTTCGTTCAGATAATAATATGATGTTACAGTTATTGAATTTTGTCTTTGGAGCTTTGGACCTTCTTGATTTTGCTTTAGTGTGAAGAAGCAATTTTTGAAAATTTTATACAGAGTGTATCGAGAGGTGTGGTCAAATTTAAGGATGAGGTAGAGACCATCAAACTGAACAATTTCGTCCATGGAACCAACATCGTAATCAAGAAAAAAATATTAGCAGTCCCGTAAATAATTATAACCTATTCAACCCAAATGTATGAGACAGCTGCGACAGATGAGACGGCCACGACTATCAAGTTGTAGGTTGTAGGTTTAAAAAAGGACAGCCACTTTACTTTTTGTTAATTATTTTCATCACCACTGCTCTCAAAACGGTGAAGAAAAACATAGCGAGGAAACCGGCATATCCTAGAGCCAAATATTCGAAGACATGTGTCATCTACCAACCCGCACTGGGCCCGCGTGGTGGATTACGGCCCACTCCCTCTCACAGAGAGGAAGCCTGTGTTCCAGCAGTGGGAACAGTATGCTGATTATGCATGAGACAGGTGATAATTTTTTTCTTGATTACAATGTTGGTCCCACGGAGAAAGTTGTTCAGTTTGATGGTCTGTACCACACCCTTGAATTTGACAACACCTTTATGATACACTAGGTTTCGCCCGCGGCTTCGCCCGCGTGGAGGTCGGAAATTATCCCGCGGGAACGTACTACCGAGATAAAAAGTATCCTGTGTTAATCTAGGTTATAATCTATCTGTGTGCCAAATTTCGTCCAAATCCGTTCAGCCGTTTTTTCGTTAAAGAGTAACAAACATCCATCCATCCATACTTACAAACTTTCGCGTTTATAATATTAGTAAGGATTAAGTATAATACAAACCCTTACAGTCATTGGTTCCCTTGTTCTTTTCTTAGGTATTTGGAACCGTGAAGCATATCTACCAAGTTAACGCAGGTGTAATAATGGCTGATTACTGAGTCCTCCCTATAAAATCTTACAAAATCAAAAACCCAAAATAAGTCCAAATAGACGAATGTGAAGAAAACCGAAAAGAAATAACTTCCAACGATCGCGCTACTCAAATAACTGATAAATCTCAAATTTCTATTAACTCCACAAAAGAAAACGACCAAAACGATGATCAAGTTAAAAAGCAGGATTTTGTATTCACAACAACAAAATTATGAAGCCTTTTGAAGACTTTACTTTAGGGACTTCATTTCGTTATGGAAGCTGTATTCCCCTCCAAAGAATGGATGTATTATGATACAAAAGACATAATACAATTCACTTTTTCGCTCCAAAATTACAATGCCGAATCACAATTTCTGCTATATATCCGAGAAGTCTGTCTCGTAGACAATTTCTTTTGACGCCGGCTCATAAATTGTCAATTTAATCATGTCGTCTTCCTTCGTTTCTTTTTACTTTTAATTATAACATCGTTTTTTACTTCAAACATGTTGATTTTTTATGTAAATTATTTATTCTCGTCTTTCTTTGCTTTACTTTGGTCTCTTGTATTAATATTAGCAGCCCGTAATGTTCCAAATCCTGGGAGAAAGTCCTTTTCTCTATGAGAGAGAGTGGGCTATACCTAATCCACCACGCGAGCCCAGTGCGGATTAGAAATGTCACGTCTTCTAAGTTTTGGTTCTAGGACATGCCGGTTTCCTCGCGATGTTTTCCTTCACCGTTTTGAGAACAGTGGTGATGAAATAATTTACACCAAGTAAAGTGCCTGGCTTGGGATTAAACCTACGGTCTAAAACTCGTAAGTCGCGTTCGTTACCACTGGGCCCCCACTGCTCTGGTCTTTTTTTATTGGGTGGGAAATCATCAAATATCTTCTCCCGCTCTGGGTGGAGCGGGAGGGCGTGTCAGACTTTTACTGACTAAAACCTATTATTGGTAAAAAACATTTTCGTCCTTAGATTGCAAATATACGTATTTTATTTTATTTTGTCGTGTGCAAATATACTTATAATTTCATTTAATCTTGTCGAGGACGTAAAAGATTAGAATGAAAACCATCGTTAATGTTAGACCTTCCTACATGATTAATTTAGCACAATGTCCGTTAACTCTCTACAAAAAATCTATTACGTAATTTGAGTCAAGTGGCAGAGTTGGTCCCGCGAGACTAAAGTTCGTTTTAGTGACGTTTAAGCGTATCTAACTTTTTACACGACTGCTAAAAAGGTGTGTAATGTTTTGATAATGATGATATAATGTTCTGGTTATTTTGACAATAGGTATATCTGACTAAACCTTTTTGATTTTGGACGGTACGTAAATATGTAGGTATGTAGGTCTGTACGAGCATCTGTTCACTCATAACTTCTAAACTACTTATCATAATTTGACAAATGATGGTATCGTAGGATGTGTCTTGATCGTACGCTGGTAAAAGGCTACGTGACTTTGCATTAAATTGATATGGCGCCCTCTAAAGGACGTAAAGTGATGAATTAACAACAACAAAAAATTCGTGTCGTGTTAGGTAATTAACACGAATCACAATCTTAATTAGCACATTTCAAAAATAAATATTGTGAGATAACCCCAAAATAATACAAAAAGTAAGTTCAAAGACGGGGGTCTTTGAACTTGCTTAGGAGCGAGAGAACTACTGAAAAATTACGCTCTTAAATGTATGAAACAACTGCTTTTTATTTCATGATTGGCTTTAATATAAGTATACGTAAGCATATAACACAGGCCTCTATTCTATTAAAGAGACTGGACTAAAAACCAGCACGCGGGCCCAGTGTTGGTAGGTGGAAATTCATCCTAACCTACTATAATATTACAAATGTGAAAGTTTGTATGTTTAGATGTTTGTATGTTTGTTACTCAATCACGCAACAACAGCTGAACGGATGGCTGACATTTGGAAAACAGATAGTTTGTAACCTGGATTAACACATAGGATACTTTTGGTATCGATAGTACGGTCCTAAATCAAAAAACCCATAAAAAAATTACGATCAAGGAAGGATGAAGTTAAATCCTCCATATCTTGGGTGACACTTAATTTCCTAAGAGCGTTTATCAATGAACAAAGCTTACACTCAGCCGGGGCACGTGGGGGTACGTGGGAGTGTCCGAACAGCCATTACAGTGACTTATTATCTCCCAAGATGAAGTCTTTTGGCCTCACACCAAACTGAATGAAGCTATGTGGAACGGAATTGATATTGTGAATGTCGGGAGCTGTAAAAGTGCCTTGAATTATAGTCTTGATTTTTATAATTGACAGGCGTCTGCCAGCGGCTTCGCCCGGGAAGAGGTCAAAAATTATCCCATGGGATTGTACTGCCGGGATTTAAATCTTATGTGTTAATCCAGGTTATAAGCTATGTGTATATAAATAATAGTTTAAAAAACTAAAAAACACGCTTTAAAAAACAAACTAAAAAAGGAGAAAATAATTTAATTCAATTAAAAAGCGTGGGGTGCTTGACATTAAGTGATTATAAAAATACCTCAAAAAGCACCCCACGCTTTTTAATTGAATTAAATTATTTTCTCCTTTTTTAGTTTGGTTTTTAAAGCGTGTTTTTTAGTTTTTTAAACTATTATTTATTTTCTATTTTTTAGTTCTGCTATCTACAAAAACGTGTTTTTTTTTCTCATTTTTTTAAAATTATTGAACTGTCATCGGTCCTCGACAAGTTTACAAAGTTTCAATGAAATCGGACCGTTTAAAGTGGGTCAAAATCGCGCTCAAAGGAGTCGGTTACATACAAACAAACAAACAAACAAACAAACCAACATACAAACATACAAGTGAAGCTAATATAAAGCGTGTAAAAAGATAAACATGTCGAATTGATACCCTCCTTTTTGAAGTTGAATAAAAACAAAGTCGATTTTCGTGTTTGTACGCTTAGAACTTTTAAACTACGCAATGGATTTGAATGCGGAATTTCATCAATAGACAGAGTGATTCAAGAGGAAGGTTTATGTGTATAACTAGCTTCCGCCCGCGGCTTCACTCACGTGGAAGTTGGAAATAAAGCCTCTAACTTATTTAAAATGATAAGGATTAATACCGTATTTGTGTAAATTTCTTTCCAATTACCGCTTTACAATTGGCCATTTTTTTAAGTATTAAAATGGATATATGTAGTATGTTATCCTTAAGAGCTAGACATATGCCATCGCGGACTTTTCTGTAGACCTGTATAAGATACACAAAGCTGACGTTACGATGTCACGTGATAAAAAGTCATCGTAAGGAGCATTTTAGCGGTAATATCAAAACAACGAAAAATAAATTTGATTTTAATCATTTTAAATTGAGAAAAATGGACATAAATAACCTTATTTTTATTTTAAATATATCGTCCCAATCTTCAAATTAAAATAGTTTTGATTAAATTGGAAAATACCCTATTGTTTTATAAAAAAATATAATTCAATGAGAAAAAAACGTGAGAAAAGTTGAATTCTAGCGCTTCAACCTTAAGATCAAATAGTCTTAAGTAAATATCATAACCTAGTTGGTATATTAAATAAATTAAAAAATAACTTAGCCACTTACTTGAAACTCTAGTTTGTATAATACAGGATATTTTCTCCGCTGGTCGCAGAGTTTAGGGAAGTTCTTCAGTTCGACGGGCCGGTCCGGTATCGTCTCCGATATGGATCCGTTTTCGTCAGCTGTGGAAGAAATTGCGTTAGTAGGTTGACACATACATTATAGTAATATTTACCCTCTTATTTATAAACGTTGCCTATAGGTAAGAGACAGTTAAACGTCAAAAATGTATGCATATGCTTAATGGATAAGAAAAAAAAATTACATATTTTTATTCAAAAATTGAAAGGTCATTGCTTAACTTTAAGCAACGTTTATAAATATGGGGGTAAGTTATTAGTAACATTAAGAATACAGTAATACACTTGTTAAAATACAATGTTGGCAGCTATAGCGGTTATTGTTAATTTGGCGGTTACAAATACACTTTTGCTTACTTTTCTTGTAACCAATAAAACTGATTTATTCTATTATCTACGGATTAATTTATGCATAGTATTATCAGCCTATATTGTTCCCACGGCTGGGATACAAGCATCCTCTCTGAGAGAGAGTCCCTCTGTGCGGGTTGTAGGAACAATCTACGGATTAATTTCATCATCATCTGCTTAGCATTTTCCCAAGTATGTTAGGGTTAGCTTCCAGTCTAACCGGATGCAGCTACAGATTCATTTAGTAACTAAAATGAACAAAATGATATGCTTTTTAGATTATCACGAACTTTAAGATTCAACTTTGTAAAATGCATGAAGTATGTATCTAGAATAAAAAAGCTGAGAAATTTTGTCGAATAATCGGTTCTAAACCCTATGACCTATACACTGTCCCTCTCTATTCTACTCACCCTACTCCTCACAGTAAATGACTGTATTCCAAACCAGAATTCTCCAGTGCAATCCAGAATTCTCCGGTACGATCCAGTTAGAACTGGATACATACCGTTCAAGACGAGCAGCTCACAAAGGCACGTGTAATCAGAGCAGGGTACATTGTGCACCCGCATTAGTTAGCACTTGCTTTGTTAGGTACTCTATGGTATTCTTAGCAGTATTGTATGTGAAACTGTTAAGACAGGCAGCTTGGTATTATAGTTATAATAAGTTTAATAACACAAGACTTGTACCTAACAAGTTAGAAGTAGCAAGGTTTTTGCTACTATTTATATCTATAATTATATAGTTATATGAGGTGGACAAGCCACATGATGAGACAACACAGATAACAATGGTGTAAAATCGTAACCGATTGGTACAATGGGACCTACAAACGTAGCAGAGGAAAATAGAAAAGGAGACGGGCGGACGAGCTCAACCTCACAGTTCGTCCTAACTGGAGGAGAGTAAGTAGCTCGTGATAGAATACAATGGAAATTGCTAGAAGAAGCCTTTGCCAAGGCATGCAGATTAAAGGACATACTTTAACTTGAATCATTTTATAAACCAAAAAACTATTAAATAAAATTGAATTAAATTAACAATTATTTGTTAAACCTTAAGTAAACATACAAGAAAGAACAGAAAATACGTACAACAGTTATACTTTCAGTATAGGCAAACATTTAAAATTAGAACACATGAAAAAACAAAGCTGCCTGTCATCTTCAAAGACAGTTAGATCAGAATAAAGGCTTCTTGAAACAGCGCGACGCGACTCTCGTAGAACAATTTCTACGAAAACTTCATGGAAATTATTCTACAAGTGTCGCGTAGCGCCTATTTGAAGAAGCCTTAGACCAACAACGATACCAAACTATACTGACAACTTTTTTTCTCAAAGCGAAATCACAACGATGTTAGATCAGTACAATAAGTTGTTATTTATAGGCTCATTAGTCGATTCGCACAAATTTAATCGCACGAATCGGGCGAATCGACACTTTTACAAATATTGCTCGAGTCGTCGATTCGCACACAAATATGTTATAATTTCGTGCGAGTCGCTTATAGAAAATATGATATTATTTAAAAGTGTATAGTCACCGGAGTCGTGCAAGTCAATACGTGCGTATCGAATATTAAGCCTATTTATGTTCAATATTAAATCCAGATAAAAAAGTCGGTATATTTTAAGTCTGTCTAAGTGAAGCTTCTTGTGTAATGTTTTTCTACGTGTTATATATGTTGAATGTAAAATATTCTAAGCCACACCACTCTTTGTTAATAACTTAACGTCCATTTAATTAATGTTATCTATTTTAATTAAGTACATTATATTAATGCATTGCAAAATTGTGTAACTGCCACTATTATTATAAATTATGTTAAGTTGACGAATTTTGTAAAACAATTTCGTTAATAAGATCAAATTGATATCACAAACACCCTCAAGAAAGAGCCATGTTTTTTATTATAACCTAGTGACCTACTGTTTTCATAGAGGAGTAAATCCAAATGAATAATTGATGAGCGTATTACTTATCTGTGTCAAAACACCTATAAAAAATTATCTACTCATATAAAATAAAAATGCTCGATCAAATAATTCGAAAATAATTTTGTGAGTAAAAATCTGGCCGAATGAACGAAGATTTATCGTGGAAAATTGGCATTAAGGCTTCGGGTGAAAAGCACAGAATTGTGCCCGTTTTAGTGATTGAGTGAATGAACCATCTCGACGCTGGGAATGATAAATGAGTGAATGGCGAATGTAAGGGGTTCAGAGTTGAACAACCCGTGATTTTGTCGACCGTTTTATTGCTTGATTAGTCTGAGACGTTTGAAATCTCTAGAGTTCTTATTTTGAATTGAAGCCCTAGCGAATCGTACTATTGGTTTATTCGAATTTAAAAGAACGAATTTGACAACGAGTGTCTTTCGAAATTTCATTTGCATATCAATTCCCAGTGTCACTTGTAGGTGACACGAGTGTAATTTTCTTTTTCGTCCACACGTTACGAAACGATTTAATATGGGCATTATAAATGATATCCAAAATGTTTTTTAGGTGATTTTCTTAAGCATTCTTGCTCTATAAATAATGAGAAATTGAAAAAATAAGATCGTTTATACCTGATAGATCATTTTTGTTCTACCTTCTTTGGTAACAGTATTTCACTTTTGTTTATTTCCATTTGAGAAAATTGTTTTAATGAAACTTAATTATAACTTTAGAAAACCTGTAAGCTTTACATTTGCAACCAACTTTTCTACTTTTCGCCACAAAACTGGGCATAATATACAACATGCAATAAAATTAATCTAGGTAACGATTTATTATGGAAAATAAGGTTTACATTGTAAACTCAAAGCATTTATTCAAATTAAACCAATTACAAGCAATGTGCAGTTGTCAAGTATAATAATACCAGTGCTGCGGTAGTTGTTTTTTTTTTTCAAATATTGAAGCATCATGCTGAGATAAGAGCCTTTTTGGCCTCGCATAAGTCTTCCTTTTTCGTACTTTTTTTATTGTTTTCATAATTTTGCTAGATTTATTTTTCATTCTTTGTATACCAAATAAAATATTTTTCTTTCTTTTATCAAGCTAGTGGCCAAAGCATGGTAGGTACCTATGGAGAAGAACGAGAATAAGATCAGAGAATTAAAACAAATTTACATAACGGCACAAATAAAATAACTATAAATTCAGCATGTGCTCAGCCTATACCCAACTATGTTGGGGTCAGCTTCCAGTCTAACCAAATACAGCTGAATACCAGTGTTTTACAAGGAGGGACTGCCTATCTGACCTCCACAACCCAGTTACTGGGTAACACAATACCCCTTGGTAAGACTGGTTGTCAGACTTTCGGGCTTCTGACGCCCCGTAACGACTAACTATGAATCTTGTTTATTAGTCTTTTATTACTTTGTATGTTTGTTTATAATGCTTGGCTATTATAATGGATGGTCTGTTTTGATAACAGGCTTTTAATTTGATTAATATATTCCGATAGTGAAAATAACATGGGTTATTTATTTCAGTTGATGTCCTTTAAAACACTACTGGTATACAAGGTGTAAACAACAGAATGAACGCAAATCGTAAAAATACTCTGTTCATAATTGAGTAATGAATCGATTTCAGCAATAAAAAATTGCCATACTACCACTGATCGAGCCTCAATTCGAGACTCAATTTTAAATACATAAAGTAACACAATAGGGTCAACACAATTTTCTTAATAATATCGGATAGCTTTGAAAAAATAAGTTTTGCTCATTGTAATAAGATTGTACGAGTAACTCGTCTTACGATAGCTTTATATTACACGAGTGTTAGTTAAAATGTGGAAGAATCTCAGGTATATAAAAAAATTTAAAAAAACATTTATTTCAGGCTAAACCCATATTACAATTTAAAAAAAAAAATACAATTAAATTTAAAAATACTGCCACAGAAAACAATAAAATGTCATTAACAGAAAATTAAATCAAATAAAATCACAGAATTGGAATAAAATAATATGTCACAAAATTGAAATTTTAATATAATGTCAAATTGAACGTTCAGTCATGTAAGGATTATGATCAGAGATCGGATATTCGGATGCATATTTACCTAAAGATAATTTTTAGCTATGAAAGTATCCTGCTAGGGGTGCGGGTTGTTCGAAAGAGATACCGTGGCCCCTAGCACACAGGCAACTGAGGGAACACGGGTCAGTAAAAGTCTGACACGCCCTCCCGCTCCACTCAGAGCGGGAGAAGTTATTTGATGATTTCCCACCAAAAAAAAAAAACCTAGGAAAGTATGGAAGCGGATTTATAAATTAGGTATTTGTAATTGTTATTAAAAAACCGCGGGATTCTTGGGTTGCTTAGATATTCAGATGTGTATTAATTTAAAATTTATGTTTAACCCGATAAGGGGTGGTTTGTATTAGTTAAAACAAAGAATAAACAAATTTCTTTCCTAAATTAAGACTTTTTCGACACAAAAGCGCATTCCATATTAGCCAACATCTCAACTTTAGGTGAATATGCATCCTAATATCCGATCTTTGATTATGATGTTGCAAGATCGGAACTCAAAACCTAATTTCTCTCAACTTTTTACTGAAATAATACAAACATAAGAAGAAAATGGAGGACCACCAAGACTTTACCCGAATCACGCTACCAATATCCCAATCACGTATAAACAACAACATTCTCAAAGTTAACCCTTCTATAAACACGCTAAAAATGGGCTATAAAATAACGAGTACAAGCCATTTGAAGAGCCGATGGTGGGTCGTTATTGTGTGCGTCTAAACACAGGCAGGGTTAAGGGCCTTGAATGGTCCTTCGGTCCAAAATGATGATGGACGTATTAGACATTCATGCTGAGAGTCTCTTTGCAACGGGAGATACATTAAAAAAAATATATATAGGAGTACCTTTGCAGAACATTGGACGGCAGGGTAATTGTGATACACGCATATTATGATGGCAATTGATCGCAGTGCCTTTCATTTTCCGTTCAGCCACGTTAATTGCGTTTGTACGTTGGCGTACCTCTGTGAAGTGTATGGGACACAAACTATTAAAAGAAACAACGATTGAAGCTTAAGTACGTGTGACCACGTATAATTCAGATAAACGGTACACGACAATGCTGCGCTATCCATATATGGATGGCGTAAGAGCGATTGGGCGCTCATAATAAGCGCATATATGGATAGCGCAGCCCTAATGTTTCATAGATATATATACCGTGAAGGTATGACCTTTGAAACTATTTGCAATAAATTGAGGGAAGAGTTCGAGTGCAGATGCCACCCATGGCACAAGTATTTAGTGCAAGAGGAAACCATTGCACTAACAACGACTGAGGAAGTCGGAAAGGAAAGCATTGTTAATAAAAATAATGATGCTGAATTATTTTCTAGAACAAAACAAAATGATGACAATCAGGATGACATCCACGATGACAGCCATGACGTCAAGGAGGAAGTCGAATGCAGTCCTGTGAATGCTGAAGAAGATTTAAGCGAAGTGTTCGAGACCGAACACGAGGAAGAGATGGACGAATCGGGTCAGAGCATTCCAATTATTAATCATAGTAGCTATGTTTCAGAGCCTCGGAATGAATCCTTGTCCAAGGATAACAATGTTCGCGATGACGAAACGTATAAAAATAACGTCATCGTCGATCATAACATTGAGTATGAACAAATGTCCACGGTGGTTGAAACCGACCAACTTTCATTGCCGACCGAAACGAAGGAGGACGAGCAGTCATCTGTGACTCCAAAGGGTGATGATTTTAAGTTTGCTTTAGAGTCAAAGGAAAGTAAAGCTGAACAGGAGATAGTTAAGATCGTCACAGCTTCACCTGAGCAGTCATACAGCTCATTAAATGAAATTGAGATCATTCCAATGCCACATACACAAACAAGCAAAGGAAATGATATGAAAGTTATGGTTGAAAAGTTCAAAAATATAAAGTTTCATAAAACTCTCAAATCTGTAGGTCATCGCAATTGTCCAATAAAAATTAAAAATGACAAAAGAAAACGCAATAATGTTTCGTTACGGCGAAAGCGCACCATTTATAATATAAGAATAGCGCCTATTAAGAAAAATGTCGCATACAAATATGCTGGACAAACTAAAATAAAAAACTTAACTCCAGAACTAAATAAACTCAAAAGAAGTTCTAGAAAGTTTAATAAATATTTTATAAAGACATTTTCGCTAAGGCAATTTATAGAAACATTTTTCATATTAAAGCAGAAATTTAGAAGAGTAAATAATAGGAAGATCAGGGAGATTTTTCATGTTAGATTGAAACCATTTCTCATTAATTTATAGTTTTTTTTTTGTTATCCCTTTTTGTCACATTAATTAATTTTTTTAGTGTCATTATTATATTATAATTTTAATGTCAACTAGATGTAAACATGTAAATATTATTCCATTATTTTAGTTTGGTTAACTGTACATTTTATTAATGCGTGTTATTTTGTATTCATTACATATGAACGTGAGACCACATCGGACACGAGGATACACCGGGTCACCGGGTGTCACTCCTCACAACCACACGGAGTCCGAGGGAAGTACACCATGACTATATATTCATTACCTAGGATTCACAGCGGTGAATTAGCATGGGCATACTCCAGATAATAATAACGTATGTCAAGTAACTACGCGAATTAATTAAACTTAAAAACTGTGGTTCCACCTAGAGGGGGGAAGACACTCACTCTAGGCCGACCAACTTTGCTAAAGAAGCATAGTCTTCGCAAAGGGTGTTGAGTTGACACCATTGGTTCAGCCTATAGATGAGCATTCTTTACCTTCACTCACACAAGCCATGGCCAACTTTGCTAAAGGAGCATGGTATCCGCAAAGAGTGTTGGATTGACACTACTGGTTCAGCTTTTAAATAAGGACCCACAGATTTTCATCAGCTGAGGCTGATATTAAAGGGAAAGGCGTAGGTATATTTTTAGAATCAGCTGTAGCTGATATTAAATGGAAAGGAACGAGAGAGGAGTAATTATATCTTTTTTAAATTTTAGCTCTGGAGTATGAACATCATTTAGATTGTTTTTTGATGAATTCAAAGTGTGGTCTAGCCTCTTAACCTTTTCCTTCCCTCTGACTCAATGCCGTCCGATGGAGCAAAAGCTTTTGATGTTAAGAACTTCTCTGATTAACCCTTCTGGACCAATGTGAACTTTCACATTGATTATTTTTTGTAGGAGGCCACGTCGCGTCTTTTCCTCTGGTTTTGACGTGACGAGGTTCAAGCATGACAGACTTAGTTTGTATAGGTGCACGTTGGCACGCTTTAATGTTTAACTTTGCTGACACTGTTCATAGTGTATTAGAAATGTTTGTCCTGTCCTTGAGCCTTCTCATGTAAGAGTTGGACCTCAAATTGTTAATTTATCGTTCCAGAGTTAGGTAATAAGTCATGATAGGTTTATAGGTAGGTATCTCGTGATTGTTCAAATGTTGTGAATAAAAGTTTTGTTCAGATATACGACTACGTTAATCCTTTTATTCAAGGGTGGGCGTAGCTCATGTAAAGGTTTGTTGCTTACGAATGCAACCTTTATGTTAATACAGGCCGGTGATAGAATGACTGTCACATTTGAACGATCAAGATGATCAGATTAGGATTCTATCCGTCAAAGAGTTTAAGAAGAGTTTGATCCTAAGAAAATATTTTAATTATTATATTAGGCGCGGCCCTGTAAAAGTCTAACTTATCTAAATATACAATATTGAACGTTACTCAATATTTCATTGGTACCTAGACCCCTTAGGTATCGCGGTACGCTGCCCAACGGCAGACGAAACTTTTAGAGCAATGACACGGTTGGCGCAGTGGTAAAGCAATTGACTGCTGCGCTGCGTGTCGCGGGTTCGATTCCCGCACGGAACAAATATTTGTATTACCTATAAGTACTTATTCCGGGTCTGGTTGTTTGTGTATGTGATTTTAAATGTTTGTAAACGCACCTACAATACAGGAGAAATTCCTAGTGTGAGGCAACGTTAAAAAAAAAAATGTATCGTCAGAATGATCGATCGATCTGGTTAAGCTTCGCTTGTGGCGGTTGGTCCGTGAATGGGTGATCATCTTTACGTAACAAGACCCCTCCGTCAGTGGCGTAACTAGGGTGGGGCAGGCAGGGCAAGAGCCCTGGGCGCCTATCGAAGGGGGGCGCAAAAAGTCGCCAATTCATTAAAAAATAAACCATTTCATACTGTTACCTATATCTAAGAAATCTGAAGAGCTACTTGAATATATTGTGCAGTACGAGAATGAAAGCGTATTTCCAAATCTACCTATTTCTATTCAACTTCTCTTAAAATTGCAAGCAAATTTTTAGCAAGTTAAAATTAATACCTTCGTTATTGCAGGCTATAATGGGTCAAGAAAGGTTATGCAACCTAGCTTTGCTCAGTGTAGACCGGGAAGATAATTTATGAAGGGGCGCAAATATGATGCGTGCCCTAGGCGCCATTTTCTATTGGTACGCCCCTGCCCTCCGTGTCTCGTAAAGTACGTTAAGCCGTTGGTCCCGGGTGTCATTCGTGGATCTTTGACAGTCGTTACGAGTCGTCAGAAGCCCGAAAGTCTGACTACCAGTCTTACCAAACGGTATCGTACTACCCAGTAACTGGGTTGTGGAGGTCAGATAGGCAGTCGCTACATGTAAAATACAGGTATTCAGCTGCATACGGTTACATTGAAAGTCGACCTTACACATAGATGCGAAAAGGTTGGGTAGATGATGATTGTGAAGTATAAAGTGTTACAATGAGGGCGCTGTTCAGCCACGTTCATTGCGTTATTTACGTTGTTGAACGAAATTTTCAAACTTTTGAAGCAATGGATTATGGAATGGAGGAATTCGCTTCAAACCTTCTGATTGTGATTGAAAGTGTTTAAATTGGGTTGTTGTTTTCAATTTCTGTGTCATGGAAATATGAAGATTTTACTTTAGAACGTTTTGCGTTCGTAGCTATTAGTGTTCTACCAAGTGCTTCATTGGAGTTGACGTACCTAATTAAATAATTATTATTTGGCAAAAGGTTTTGAATGTCTAAGAATTCAATACTTTGTGTATAACGAGCACTAGGAAATGACTGAAATTAAATCAAATCTCTTTATTGCATTCATGTGTACATTTAGTTCTTTTACAATGTAAGTAAGTTCCAACATTAAACCCGGTTAGGACACGGCAATATAGTAATTATTTTAATATAATAACAATAAAAATGTTATGTGCTTATTGTGTATTATTAAATGACTGTAGTATAGTCTAGCTATCGTTTTTAATAAATATTTTATTCTAGGTATTCTGCGACCGAGTAAAAGCATTTTTGTTTAGTTATTCTTTTAATTTTCTGTTAAATTTATTGAATATGGCACTGCCATGTTCTAATACGGGATATGGTAAAGCATATTGATCCGAGAAGGTGGAAGATGTAATCTATTTTGTACTCCTAAAAGTCAAAGTCAAAGTCGAATCATTTAATTCCACTAGGCTTTTAAACGTCAAAATTTACAAGAAAATAGAGGTTTATACAGACAAAAAATTTCATAGAAATGTTAACCGCATATAAAAGACAAGATAAACACACAAAACAACCTAACAAAAGCGTATAAATTTCATGAAAAATGTCTTCAACCATTTAGCTGTTCGTGAAATCTCGTCGGTTCCCGCAATGGTGCCTTATCGTTCCATCGCAGCTTATCAGTGCCATCACGGTGCCTGCTTTATCAATTTGGCGGCCATTTTTGTTGCTAACCCTTGAAAAGCCGTAGGCCGTTTGTATTTTTGAGTTCACGCGATCAATCTACGGATTGGAGAGGGTTGGATCTTTTGGCGGGTCTAAATGATAAAGCGAGATGAAATTTTTCTTGAGTTATTTTTGTAAAGGGTTTTTAATGACTGTTAGTTGATTTTTTATTGACAAGTTACTTAGTTGATTTTATCAATACTGAAGTGTAAACATTGCGTATTTTGGTGCAAAAGAAATGCAATTAATGACTGGATTATGTAAATTGTTACCGATCGCACTTATGCCTTTAAGTTGCATATTTCCTCACATAATATGTTATACGATGGTTATATTTTTTACTTAAATGTCGTAAAGAGCTCGTAGCTTCCACCGAGTCTTAAAGCTCCCACAGACAGGTGCGATACGACAGCGCGAAGAGGCACTTGTAGAACACTTTTCATGAAGTTTTCATAGAAATTGTTCAACTAGAGCTTTTGTAAAGTTTCATAATTTTAATGATAAATGATAAATGATTTTATTTCTGTAAGTAGGTTTGTACAAACACTTTTACACGTCAATCATATTTTTTTTAAACTAGATGAGGTCGGCGTTTCCTATCTGACTACTCTGAGAAGAAAGGCCGAAACAAACTCAGAGGTTTTTTTTTTTTTTTTTGGGTGGGAAATCATCAAATAACTTCTCCCGCACTGGGTGGAGCGGGAGGGCGTGTCAGACTTTTACTGACTAAAACCCACCCGTGTTCCCTCAATTGCCTGTGTGCTAGGGGCCGCGGTATCTCTTTCGAACAACCCGCACCCCTAGCAGGCATCGGCCCTTGCGGACCCCCCATTTGGTGCTGACATCTCTTTGAGGCGCGCGTGGAACACAACGCGCCGTCGACCCGGGCTTGGTCCTTACCGGACAGCGAGCTACCCATTACTCGCCGTCCGCAAGCCCGCGCCTACGGTGGCCGGGAATCAGCCTGGGATTCCCGACGCCCAGGGCGTCTCCCGCGGCGACTACGGCCGTGAGGGCGCATATACTGCCTCTCCCTCACGTGCGCCGCCTCCCTCTTCGCGAGCATTACTGCTTCGCAGAAGGAGGTGACGGCTAACCATTCACTCTCGCTCCGTACCATGGCCTGAACCAGGGCCGGACGCGAGAGATCGCCGCCGCCGATCGCCTCCTCGAGGACACGGCGGTGCTCCGCCCAAGCCGGGCAGACCGCCACCGTATGCTCCACCGTGTCCTCAGGGCGATCTTCGCAATGGAAACACCCGGGCGTTTCCTCCCGCCTTATGCGAAACAGGAACCTCCCGAAACAACCGTGTCCGGTGAAACTCAGAGGTCACAGTCTCTTTTAAAGTCAGACATAATCTTGGTAATAAGAAGGTACTCAACGACTTAAATTGTTCGTATAATAACATTCGTTATGTTTCTAAAGAAATTGAGCGAGAAAAGATTTTTCTTGGAAACGTTGAGAAAATGTTTTTCTTATTCATAATGGTAACACTAGAAATACTTTGTTGAATGACTTAGCACTCACTGGCTGACCTGACAGATTTTGTTCTATCTAATTTTTAATCATTTATACAAACATCCTATATAATTAAGACATTAATTTGAATATTTGCCATCAATTGTTTTATTTCCATTAACACCTAATTTGGACTATTCCGAACATTTTGAAACAAAAAAATAGCAAAATTGGCGTTCTCATGTGAAGTGCTGACCAGCAAACAGCATTTAATTTTGTAAATATCGATACATTTATGTTTCTTTGTTCCCAAGCAGCTACTGTGGCCTATGTAACTTGATAAAGGAAAAACATATAATTTGATACGAGGTGTTTAAATCTTGGTTGTTTAGTTTTTTGGTAAAAAATGCCTCTGGACTTTCTGCACCAATCTTCTGCACCCTAATTACGTAATACACTATGTACAATCAGAATCTGAATGATGATGAAGATTATTGCTCATCCATTGCTTCATATTATGTTGGAGAAATTTGTCTGTTCAGCAGCGAAACGAAATGAATGTTGTTGAACCGTAAAAAGAAAGTAATTTCTACTGTTAGTGTTCCAACTGATATGACCCTAGTAACGACGCTCGTCAAAATGATGCCCACGAATTAAAGAAACAACATTTTTTTCTAAGCTAGCAGATTTGATAATTTCTCACAAACGTACAGACTTGATATCAAAGTTCCACTCAAACAAACTCAAACATAAAGACATTCAAACTGACGCAGTAAATTCATTTCCCAAAGCATTATATTCACCGCATATTAACAATAATGTGTTACAAACTTACTTCATTTCGTGCGGTGTTACAATTTCCCGGCGGAGTGGCGCTGCATGCTCAAATTGCATTTAAACGGGAACATACAATATATTTCGTATGTGAGTATTATAAAGATTTAAACATTGTTTTGTCAGGACTATGAATTATAAGTTAAATTAGTTTTAGAGTGTCTTGTTAGGGTTTTCAGGAAAGTAATCGGGCGGTACGGAATTTTCGATTGATCTCCAAATAAATTAGCTTCTTGAGAGTTGCCTATGCCTTGCAGTGGTGGCCGAATGGTAACTGACGCGTCTTACGAGATGTAGGTCGTAGGTTCGAACCCAGACGGGCGCTTTTCTTTGCGTAAAATATTTCATCAACACTGCTCTCAAAACGGTGAAGGAAAACATCGTGAGGAAACCGGCATGTCCTAGAACCAAAAATTCGAAGATATGTGACATCTACCAACCCGCACTGGGCCCGCGTAGTGGATTACTGCCCACTCCCTCTCACAGAGAAGAGGCCTGTGTCCCAGCAGTGGGAACGTTATGGGCTGATTATGATGAGTTGCCTATAGAAAATATTATATTATTTATGACGAAACACCAAATTCGGCCGAGTTAATTCGTGCGTGTCGACTAATAAGCTGGAACGAAAAAATAAGTATCTTTTTTAAGTTAATCGGTTTTAATGAAAATAATGATGTAGATAATGTACTAAAAGCCAAAACATAATTCGGTAGGTCTTAGGTACCAGTCATCACACCACTTTCCTCATCAATAAAGGGCATTGATCAAACGATTCAACGTTTTGACAGCAGTGGTGATGAAATAGTTTACTCAAAGTAATGTGCCTAACCCACGACCTACAACTTGTAAGTTGATAAAGCAATAAACGGTAAATCAAGTCAAAATATTTCCCCTCAGAACTGTCCCTTAAAAACCTCGTATTTCGTCACTGTTTTCCCAGAAACTGAGAACTGTCTTAACAGGAGATAAAAGGGTAGGTACTCGTTAATCCTACAATCTAACTTCCGCGAGTCGGGAACGCAATTCGAAAACAAAGGGCGTGAGTATCGGATCCTCCATTACTGTTAAATGGCGTCGAAAACAATGGGAATGTTGAGTGTTATGCTTATGGGATCTGTTTTCTTGTACGAAATCCGTCTTCATTAACAACATCTTACAATGGTGGAGGAGGTAAAATATTATTTCTGACTAGCTCTTTTGCCCGTGTGTCCGCCCGCATGGAAGTCTAAAATTATCCCACGGAAACGTACTATCGGGATAAAACGTATCCTATGTGTTATTCCAGGTTACAAACTATCTGTGTGCCAAATTTCATCCAATTCTATTCAGCTGTTGTTGCGTGATTGAGTAACAAATATCCAAACTTTCACATTTATAATATTAGGATAGTAGGAAGACCACATCCATCTAAGTATTTCCATCAGGCTTGATCAAGTTCAAGACCAGGACCATTCGACAATAAAAAAAACTATATAAAGCATATCAAACATCTAAATATCCAAACATACAAACTTTCACGTTTATAACATGAGTAGGAAGTAGAATAGGATAGTAGTAGGATTGTTATTAAGTTGCCATATTGGTGAATGAACCAGTTGAATGATAGCAAGCCGTAGAAATCTGCTGGAATTATTAAATGAATTATGATGCGAGAAGCATAAAACCGGTTGAAGTGGCGGTGCTTGGGGGGAAGTGGGAGACATGTCCAGAATTGGTCGGCTTTCGACTGAAATGATGACATTGGTATTAATTTGATGAAAAAATGCCTATTTAAATATTTATCTACTCCTTGTTAAGCATTGAAGCTCTTTACTTAATAAGAAGGCAAACCTTCCCTTCCATCTAAGAAAGAACATCAACAATAGTACAGTTTGACAAATACAAAGAAGAAATTAATGAAATAAAGACTGAAAAAGTTAGATTAAAATGTAGCGCTGGAAATCATACTGTAAAAAGGCAGCCTAGAATTCTACAATAGTACCCATACCTAGTCTGACAAAAATAAATAACCGTGATGAAATAACCACTGCTGAAGTAAGATTACAAAATAGAGCTCGAAATTATACTACAAAAAAACATTCGGCTATCTAAAAGTCCAAGTCTTATCAAAACAGTGGCACTCCGGGAGTGCCGACAGAAGTGAAAACATGAACAATTACGTGTGTATTTTTTAAATCGTCAATCGAGGATTTCACATTGGCTCCTTGGGTCCTAATTGCTCTTGGTTAAAAATTGATAAACGAGCAATCGACTTCAGCCATTAAAGGTTACAGCACAGATTTTTACGACAAAAATACAAAGGGAAAGAAAGGGATAAAAAAATTAGAATTTCTTAGTGAAAGAAAGGGACTTTTCCAAAAGACATCAACGCGCGACTCATCTGTGTGCTCAAGCGTTCGGTGTCGATGACGCGAGTTCCATGATTTTTGTTCACCCAAAAAGTGCGCAACGCGCCTAAAGAAATTTTCACTTCAAAAATTTACTCAATTCGTCCTAAAGCTTATGACCACTTACTACTGTTAGAATATATTAGGTATTTGTTAGGGTAGCTCGCATACGACCACGGGTTTCAAATGGGGATATTTTCTTGTATCATACTTTTTAGAGTGTGATTTTTCAGTAGTCGGGTTTTTGAAATGTGCTTATTAAGCCCTTTCATTTGGTACCCAAAGGGTGCGGGTTGTTCGAAAGAGATACCGTGGCCCGTGGCACACAGACAACTGAGAGAACACGGGTGGGTATTAGTCAGTAAAAGTTTGACACGCTCTCCTGTTCCACCCAGAGCGGGAGAAGTTATTTGATGATTTCCCACCGAAAAAAAAAATCACGGCATCTATAAAAAAAAATTGTAGTTCTCATGTTTTATTGGCCTTAAGAGAGCGCCATATTTAATTTAATGTGACGTTGCATAGCTAGCGGACAATCAAGACGCTATACCTCATTTGTCAAATTATGTTAAGCAGTTTAGAAGATATGAGGGAACAGATTGAGGGAAATTGTCTAATATAAATACCCACATACATACTGGTCAACAACATAAACCTCCTTTGTGCTTCGCCGTAGTCGGGTAAAAAAACATTAGGCTGTCTAGAAGTCCGAATCTTATAAAAAAATCTTCTCCATTCGGGCAAAAAGCCCATAACTTAGTCAAGATGCTGATGACGGCCCAAAGTATAATGGCTGTGGAGAACTTTGTTGGGCGTAAGTAAGACATAAATTATGACCCTTTGAGGCTGCGCGATGAGTTCCTTGGCCTCTGTATTAACGTTTTTTTACTAAGAAAGTGTGATGAAGTTTTTGGAGTTTGGAATGAAAGAGTATTGTTATTTTTTTTACAATTGAGAGCATCTTCTCAATTGTTAAAAAAAAAAACAATATAGTTTATATTATACAGGAAAAATTTTATTCAGTGCGCAAACTGTAACTATGAATTCAGCATATCATTCTAGACCCCAGCGCAGAAATTTTTACAAACCGACGAAAAATTTCTGCGCTAGGGCAGAAATTTTTCGTCGGTTTTACAAAAAAAAATTAGCTGTTCCATACATTTTGACCGCGTAGGTATTGCACTTTTCTATGAAACAGCTGACTTTTTTTTTATAAAGCCGACGTTCATCGTTTTGAAGAATATTGCTAACCCATTTCATAGTGTCACGTGTTCTTGGGTGGAGACCGCGAATCGGCAAACGTAAGGTAGGACGCCGTCAGGCTAGGTGGAGTGACGATCTTCGCAGTGTGGCTGGTAGCAACTGAATGAGAGTTGCTGAGAATCGAGCTGAATGGCGTGCAATGGAGAGGCCTATGTCTAGCAGTGGACTGCTGTAGGCTGAAGTTGATCCTGATTGCTTCATATGTTGGAAAAAATTGTCTGTCCGACATCATAAATAACGCAATGAATGTTGTTAAACTGTCAAAATTAAAGCCACCCCTACTGTTAGCGTGTTCCGCAATTACTCCACTGGCTTAAACTTGATTTTCATTTGTTTTTTAAGTCTGCTATGTTCTATGAACTGTTACGAATATGGTCACGTACCTATTGGGCGTGACTTGCCTCCATAAGCACTGAATATGTCTGAGATATGGATATTTTATTCTAATGACGTGAGAATGTGGTGCCGTCTCCGCAGGTCCTAATGTGTTTGCAAATTGTCATTGAATATTCTACATTCTACGGGTGGCGAGATTTTTGCTGTCGGTAATGTAACTAGGTATAGCAATATCATTATAATTTTAAACGATAAATAAATAATAAAATAACCTTTTTGAAATGAAAACTTCTTTATAGGCGCGTTGGGTATTTTTTGAGATGGGAAAAACCAATTGTACTCGTGACACTGTTACCGTTACCGACACCTCTGTATATAAGTATGGCTTATGTTTAACTTACCACCATGTACATATATTGTGTATGTACAGTCACGGACTTTAATTGATAAGCCACTTGCCACAGTTCCTATTTTAGCCGTGTAATGCAAATCAGGTTTAGTCGGTTATACTCGTACATGTCCAGAGTGACGACCCAAAGTCAACCAATTGCAGGGCTAGCAACCGTAACCTAGCAACAATTGTTTTAGCGTAGCGATAGTAACGTTATGATTAGTCATTTCGACATCGGAAAAACTCGCACCCACGATTTTATCCGAACGCGTAGCGTCCAAGAGACGTTCGTGACAAATATGATAACTGTTGCATATAAACATAAATAGTTACGGCTACGATTCACCAAAATTCGAAATGATCGTCTCTGACATTTCAACTGTCACTGTCTTTGGATAGGTTTTCAGAAATAACGAGTATTTAATGAGCTCTTATTCAAAGGAGGTCAGTATCAAATAGATTGGATAAACTTATGCAACAGTGTATTGATTTATCATTGACAATTTATTAGTCAACCTCTATAGATAAGACTATTTCCGATTATAAGTAATTTGTCATCTTGTTTACGAGCATGCGGTTTAAGTTCGTGTTTAATCGTGTAATCTCGTGAATGTATAAAACTCCAAAATTGGAAAGTTTAATAGTGGCTTATCAATTAAAGTCCGGGACTGTACGTAAATAGATGCATGTTGGCATTTTAAGAGATGGGAAAAAAACATTGAAGTCGCGTCACTGTTACTGTTCCGACACCTCTGTACCTCCGAATTTGAAGTGAAAACTTCTTTAGGCGCGTTAAGTATTTTTTGAGATAGGATAAAACAATTGAACTTGCGATACTGTTAAAAAAATACACACGTAATCATTGGCACTCCCGGAGTACCGATGATTACGTGTTTATTGTTTTGTTTCTTTCCCAAGTCACAATATCATCTGAGTAAGTGCGCAAACTGTAACCATGAATTAAGCACATGGTTCTAGACCGGCTAAAGTGGATAATTTTCGTCGGTTATCAAAGAAATCTGCCGTTTCATTGAAAAGTGCAATTCCTACGCAGTCAAAACGTACTTCACGACAATGTTTATTTTTTAATAACCGACGAGAAATTTCTCGAGGATTCAGAATCATGCGTTGATGTTGTATCTGGCTATTTTTAATGGATTTCATACTATAGAGACAGTAAGTAGTGAATGCATTTGATAGCCCATCTCATGACGAAGGTAAGTAACATCACGCAAAGACCCTGGCCGTTGGGGTTCACAAGGGCCGATGCCTGCCAGGGGTGCAGGTTGTTCGAAAGAGATACCGCGGCCCTTGGCAAACAGGCAACTGGGGAAACACGGGTGGGTTTTAGCTAGTAAAAGTCTGACACGCGCTCCTGCTCCACCCAGAGCGGGAGAAAAAAGTCGAAAAGAACGCTAAGAGAATCCGAAGTAATATCGCGGGCGATGTGATGCTATACGATATATTATATGTTAAAACATGAAATTTCACACGCAGAAGCCAGTCCCTAAATATTACGCTATCTAATATTCAATTCCCGTCCAGAACCGTTGAACTCAGTTCAACCTCTTAAGCTCTAAGCGTCTCCCTTTTCCGTGTGGGAGCCAAATAATTGCGCTGGCCGTAATTTGGACACCGCCCAACACCGTATCATTGAGCAGATATGAGTAACCGACATAATATGTTAGGCCACGTGCCGCATTATGTGTGTATTTTGTTTTACGATGCCCATTGAAACTGAGATATAAATAAGGATTGTTTTTCATAATATTCCGGGCTTTTGTAAATACTAAGAACGCGTGGTATGTTCAAAAACATGCAATAAAAATAAAAATACATTTAAATTTTACATTTTCATATTTCGCGCGTAATTTGACGAAAACGCTGGACGCAGTGTACGCTTTAATGGTCTGTGGGTATGACGTCAGTTTTCTGTATAAACAAATGCGTTGATATTTTGTATAATACATGTTCATAATTTAAAAAAAATGTTATTTTTCTACTTATCGTTGGTTTGCTGTTCCTGAATTTAAGATATTATTTCAATCAAAATTACTTTGGTTACGAAAATAATAAAACTACAAAGTTGTTCAGTTTATTCAGCGATATGACGTATTAACATGGCGGCTACTATTACATGGTGTTCAAAAACTGATTAAAATAACTGAAATCTTTGAATTGAATTTTAAAATGTACTTTGTTATTTCATGAACTAAAACTAACATTTTCCGACTGCTTTTTGCCTAAGCTATCAGCTTTTTGTTTCTGTGTAAAATTTTGTAATCTTATTAAAATATTATACCTATTGTTATACAATAATATATATTTTTTTTTTTTTCATATAGAGTAAAATACCCTGTTGCACAGACCGCAAAATATCGCAGCGGATTTTTGTCGCCCACTGGATTTTCAAAGCTTAGCCCCGAGAATTGAATATCGAACGGTGTGTTTTTTCATCGCGGTGAGATGCACTGTGTTGCATTTTCAATGCTCTGTTGAACACTAAGAGTTGAAAATCGAGTAATAATCAGCCTGTGTTGTCTCACTGCAGGACAAAGGCCTCGCCATCCCGCCATCTACACCTGGGTCTTCCGCGATGCCGTTTGACGTTTTCAGATACCCATGCTGTGGTGGTCTTAGCCCACAATACATCCGACATGCGGCAAACGTGTCTAGTCTACTCCCATTTGAGCTTCGCTACTTTTTGGGTGACGTCTACGATTTGTGTTTTACAGCACAGTATCGTGTTCCGTATCCGGTCGGTAAATCGAACCCCGACGATAAAAATCCCGCAGCGACATTTTTAGGTCAGTGCGAACGTGGCATCTTAAGACGCAAAAACTGACATGCCTGTAAATTGCACGGAAAGTGTGCGAGTAGCTGGCACGCCATTGTGCCAGAACCACTTCTGATTGGTGAATGTTACTTGTTTAACGCTTATGTACGTACTACTTACGTGCTTAGTAGTTATAAGAGATATTGCCACGGGTAATCATAATTGAATTGGCTTATGGCTACACGGGTCGATCAATCAAGTCAAGCGACGGACGCTTGCCGCGGTCGCGGTCGGTCCGTGGATAAGTGACCATATTTAAATTTCAAGATTCCACATTGCATTAGAAAGTACGTTAAGCCGTTGGTTCCGACTGTCATTCGTGGATCTTTGACTGTCGTTATGGGTCGTCAGAAGTCCGAACGTCAAGGAGACAAAAAAAGAAAAAAAGGGGTATTGTGTTACCCAGTAACTGGGTTGTGGAGGTCAGATAGACAGTCGCTCGATGTAAAATACTGGTATTCAGCTGCATCCGGTTAGATTGGAAACCGACTTCAGCATAGTTATGAAAATCAAAGCTAGTCGACAAAGCTATTTTATTAGATCGGAGTTTCCATTCTTTTGACACAAATTATTTATTTAATTCTTTTAGACATGTTCACGATACCCACGTATTGTGGAAACGGGTAGAGGGGTGTAAATGGGTAAAAGGAGTTTCGAAACATAAATTGTAAACTGTTAAACATTAACGGCCCTTTTCTGCTACCCTATTAGGGAAGGACTCTGAATTTTGCTGAAGTCTAATGTTAATTCGTTTCTTTTCTGATGAGGTTTAAAAAGTCGATGCCATTTGTAGATTTACCGCCCAAAAAAGAGGTACCTGTACCCGACTGTATCTAAATGAATGAAAGATTAATTCGTATTCGTTGTATTTCGTGGATTTATGAATTTAATTGAGAAAGAGGCCCAGAGAACAAAAAAGGAACATTTTCACAGAGCTAATCAAAATGCTAATATTTCATTGACAGATAATTGACAGCGACAGCCAACTCACTACCTTCAGTGTTGCAAGACTAAATATAATATTAAACAAAATTTTGGGGATGCCAACAACATCAAATTGGAGCGTAGTTTGCATATACTAAAATAAGTACTATATTTTGGTGTAATGGTTCATACTAAGGGGCTAAATTGGAAATATTTTAATACCACAGACAAACAGGACACCCTAAATATTTATTAGAGGTAAATATTTGGGCTATTCTGTTTGTGTCAACATAGGCATTTAAGTTCTAGGAGTTTTCATACATTTGGGTATGATAGGTATTTAAATTTTATCGGAATCGGCCGTTCTATACGAGTATATAAATTTGCGTAGGTAATGCCTAAAAGCAAATACACGTCTCAATTCCAATTCAAATCCATAGAAATAGTGAATTGAAATTCATCATATTGCATGTTTGTATTGACTCGAAACTACATATATGGTAGATAATGTGATCGAATGCATCATTGGGTTATACCTATTATGTAAGTTAAACTGTTAAACTGTGTGGAAATTGGTTATCATTATGGTATGCCATGCGGAGGAATCAGGAAAATGTCATGAGGAAAGTTTAAAGTATGATTGTGGATGGCTTTAAGAGTAGGGGAAGACCTAGGAAATGATGAATGGATTGTGTGAAAGATAATATGACAAGACAGGGGTTTGGCTATCGAGATGATGACTATTAAAGAAGTATGGAAGGAAAGAAAAATAAAATATGGAGGTATGGAAGTAAAGTACATATTGCGCCGACGAGGAAGGCTGTAGTTCTTTCTTAGGATAACTCTAAGAAGGACCTCGAGTTCAATATTTTAATTGAAGTCGCTTTTTGTGTATACAACGAGTAACATAATTAACGCAAGACCTCATAGTATTGAGTGAAAAGCATAATACAATGACTAAAACTATTTTTTTTTAAAGCTAACTGATATTATTAAGACAAAAGTGTCGACTCAAGCATTACTTTATGCATATAAAATTGAGTCTTATTTCTTCAGCTATAAGATTGAATTTTCTTTGGCTCAATCAGAAGTAGGTATGGCAAAATACATAATTAAAAAAATACTTATATTAAAGGTTACTGAAATCGATTCAGTAGTCAGTTAGGAACAAACTACTTTCAGGTCTTGCGTCCATTCTGTTACACCTTGTATATGGGTGATTGCATTGTTCACCTAAACTACTAATATCTCATAATAATTTGAAATTATTCCGGAACGTTTATGTGATAACATTGATATTCAACTCAAATATACCTATTAAACTAGCTTTTTCCAGCGGCTTCGCCCACGTGCAGTTCAAAAATTATCAAACTCAAAACTCAAACTCAAAGCATTTATTTCAATTAAACCATTTTCAGGCACTTTTGAATTGTCAGAAAGTTGAAGCTAGTTGCCCATTCCAAAACATAGATCTCTATGGAGAAGAACGGGCAAGAAACTCCATGGACACTCTTTTTAATCATGTTAAGTTTTACAAAAACTTGGGAACATTATTCTTGTTGCTTCTATATGTGAGAACAATGTAAAAAAAAAAACAATTCTAAATATAAGATTTAAAATTAGCCATGGAAGTTAGGAGATGACCAGTCTCAACCGACGGCGCCCGTTCACGAACTTGACGCATGGATCAGCACCATCCAGCTCAACCATTTTGTAGGGAACCGAATGATCCAACACACACGCCACCATCAGCAAGACATTTAAGTGAGCATGACATACTCTCAACTGCCACGCTTTTTCAAGTCAACGTACATCATAACAACATAATTATTATACGGATGCATTGTACTCACATTTACAAATTTTAAACAAAATGCTTCTAAATTATACAAAATTATAGTTTGCAATGTATTTGAAAAATTAATAAAATTTGATTTCCAAAATACAAAATATCCCACGGGAACATACTATTGGTATAAAATGGATCCTATATGTTATTCCAGGTTACAAACTATCTGTGTGCCAAATTTCATCCAAATCCGTTCACCCGTTTTTGAGTGATTGAGTAACAAACATCCAAACTTTCACATTTATAATATTACCAGATTCCGCCCGCGGCTTCGCCCGCGTGGAGGTCGGAAATTATCCCGCGGGAACGTATTTCCGGGATAAAAAGTATCCTATGTGTTAATCTAGGTTATAATCTATCTGTGTGCCAAATTTCATCCAAATCCGTTCAGCCGTTTTTGCGTGAAAGAGTAACAAACATCCATCCATCCATCCATACTTACAAACTTTAGCGTCTATAATATTAGTAAGGATATTAATATTATTCAGGCGCCATCTGTTTGAGACTTATGAAACTTACGATGAATAACAACAATCAATATTGATAATCAGTTTATTGTTAATTATAAATTATGAAAACAAAAAAAAACTATCCTATCTCTCAAGTTGGAACTAATTACATATAAATGGCAATTTTCATCAAAATCAGTTGACTTGGTGAAGAGTTCACTAGGAACATACATCATGACACTGGATTTTTATATATTAAGATAAATGTTAATGTTTTGTTATGTCGCACAAGACCGTGTAAAGAAGGGGGGGAGGGGGGTTTTGCAAAAAGATACTCATTGATTCCGGTACGATTCTTGGGTCAAACTTTGGACAAAACAAATAAAAAACCAAGAACCACCTCGTGATAGGGACGGAATTAACCCAGTGTATCCAATCAGGGATGCTACCGTACATAATCAAATTAGACAAACCACTGGGAGTCCAATAATTATAATAACGTTAGCACCAAGTTCTGCTCAGCTTAATTTTCAAGTCTAAATTGCTGAAAATCTGCTACGTATGTAAGTTAATTTAAATAAGCTCTGATTTTTACCTATTTTTTTCGGAATGACTGAATTTTGATTGGGAAATTCAGTAAAGCTTGAAAATAGGTATCGTGAAACCACAAGATGTCTCCAAGGACAAGTTTTTAGAGACCATAAATCAATACTTTTTACATGTTTCTCAAAAAAAACATAACACAAAGAGAAAGAAAAATGCTCACCAAGAAAGACACTATCCAAAAAATATTTAATACTGCTTGGCAGTCTGTTGCGGAACTTCTTCTTCCCAGCTGATTAAAGCACTAAGAAGTGGTGAAGGGCGGGCATTTTGGGGCCTGTCTTATATAAATTTGTCGTTCAAAAAGCTGACTCCCAGCCTAATTTGAATTCGGACTTTTGATTTGTATTTATTTATTTAATTTCATTGTTTCGCTTCTCTATTTGCAACCGAAACACGTCAAATTTTACTAACCCACCACATTACACAGGTACATTATGAAGATTAACAATGCCCCAGTATTTATAATAATTAAGTTCAGTTCAAAGTTACTCACAGTTTAATTTTCACGTTACAATTGCTTCGTTACGAACTGCTAGCGAAGTTAAATTAGACAACTATCGCTGTTACACGAATGCTATTAAACGAAATTAAAGCAACAGAAATATAAACAAAGGTGGGTTAGTTTTAATGGGAATAAGGTTAACCATATAAGCTCAGATTTATGATAGAGAAGGAAACAGGGGTATATTCGCTAAAGTCGGGTTGCTACTCCACTTATAACTCAAGAACGGCTGGACCGATTTTTATGAACTTTGATTGGTTGGATTTATCGCCGCCCCGAATAGCAGAATAACTAAAAAAACAAGAAAAAATTACTACAAAAAATGGATTTTTCATTTTCTTTTACATTTTGTATGACAGCTAGAGAACGCTTTATTCCTTCGAAGTTCCAGGTTGTCATAACTTAGTAGTGGCTGACCTGTATCGGCTAGAAAACGCTTTATGCTTTCGAAGTACCAGGCTATCACAACTCGATAGGAGCACACTCAACATAGGTGTGTCAGCTAAAAAACGCTTAAAGCCTTCGAAGTATGCTCACCTAACTTATGTGTGTCAACTAGAAAACGGTATATGCCTTCGAAGTTATAGGTTGTCATAACTCGATAGGAGCACACTAAACATAAGTGTGTCAGCTAAAAAACGCTTAAATTATGCTTTCGAAGTACACTCACCTAACATAGCTGTGACAACTAGAAAACGCTTTATGCCTTCAAAGTACCAGGATGTCTTAACTCGGTAGGAGGAGTACACCTACCATAGGTTTTATATATTCGAGCCGTTTGGGTTTGAAATACTTGACTATGGGTCCGAGTGCCCCCTTGGTTTTCCGAGACATTGCCAAGCGGTTAGTCGACTCTTCACGTGACCAGAGGGCTGGCCTATTCTTTGACCATAGAAGCTGCATCGCCATAGGACGTGGCAATGCTGCCATAGAATGTGGCAATGCTGCCACGAGCGTTTTGGGCACTTTTCTCATTGACAGCGATGCGGATGAATTAAGGCGGAGAGCGTGTCAGACTTTTACTGACTAAAACCCACCCGTGTTCCTTCAGTTGCCTGTGTGCCAGGGGCCACGGTATCTCTTTCGAACAACCCGTACCCCTGGCAGGCATAGGCCCTTGCGGACCCCACCAGTTTGTGTTGACATCTCTTTGAGGCGCGCGTGGAACACAACGCGCCGTCGACCCGGGCTTGATCCTTATCGGAAAGCGAGCTACCCATTACTTGCCATCCGCAAGTCTGCGACTACGGTGGCCGGCAATCAGCCTGGGACTCCCGACGCCCAGGGCGTCTCCTACGGCTACTAGGGCCGTGAGGGCGCATTTTTTGCCTCACGTGTGCCGCCTCCCTCTTCACGAGCATTACTGCTTTGCAAAAGGAGGTAACGGCTACCAATGCACTCTCGCTCCTTACCATGACCTGGACGCGAGAGATCGCCACCACCGATCACCTCCACGAGGACACGGCGGTGCTTCGCCCAAGCCGGGCAGACCTCTACCGTATGCTCCACCGTGTCCGACCGGGGCGATCTACGCAGTGGAAATACTAGGGCATTTCCTCCCGCCTTATGCGAAACAGGAACCTCCCGAAACAACCATGTCCGGTGAGGACCTGCGTCAGGCGGAAGGTGAGTATGCTGTGGTGTCTCTAAATCCACTCCTCAAAGAGGGGACTAACCGCCGCAATCGTGGCGTGCCCAGACCAATGGGGCAGTTAGGGACTCATTGGAAGCACTTTACCTAATATTGAAAGATCTGCGCAATGATTCGAGATATTTTGGAGGCGCAACGATTTTACCGTCCATTTCCGTCAAATACAACCAGTCATTCCAAGATCGACTGCTGCCGATGAAATAAATGCTTGCCTCAAATAATCAAATCTGTGACGCTATGTGAAGAAACTTCAGCTGGCAGTAAACATAAGAATTGCATTGCTGAGCGATCAATCTGCTGAACATTTCTCCAAGCAATTGCTGACTATCGGTTATCGCCGTGTTCCCGTCGACGAGTCGAGTGGTTTGATTTCATTTCCTCCAAATTTCGTCTCATAGAAAGATGAGCTCTATTCCCGAATATTATCGCCAACCACAAAAATAACAAATGGTTGAGTGACTGAGCAATTTTGGCGGGTAAGAACAAAGATGTTAATGACTTAAACTTCATAATTCAGAATTAAATAGTTGGTACTCTGCATTCATTCAAATCTATTGAAACTCCTTGGATGTGCCTTGCTTATCACTGCACAATTTACAACTGAAGGTTGGTTCGAAAAAAGGAAAAAGGTTGGTCGTTGGTTTGAAATCTACACCAATCAAAACTATATAAGAAAACGTATGATGAGTGTAATGCACGCGACGATACTCAAAGGAAAGTACAAAGATGAGCAAGTTCTCATTCGGAGGCTTCCGATAATCCCAACCGACACGCCCTTTGTATTTAAACGAATTCAATTTCCGATTCATCTTGCATTTGCATTGACGATTATCCAATCTAGAAAATGCGTGTTTTTCTCATGGTCAATTGTATGTGGCATGTTCACGAGTCGGCAAACCATCCGCTGCATTTGAAAAAATGTAGTATAATTCACAAGGTGCTGCACTGAAGAAAATCAACCCGATTGCAACCCATGCCGCAAAATACATATAGCTTTAATAAAGCAAATGTCTTGCTAGCACGCGTCATTGAAATACTTGATTTCTGTACTTTTATTGACGTTTTAATTACGTTATTACAAGGATTGTAAAAATAAACGTTTTCGCTGAAGTTCGCCGGGTCAGCTAGTAATATTATAAATGCAAAAGTAACTCTGTCTATCTGTTACGCTTTCACGCCTAAACTGCTGAACCGAACGTCATGCAATTTGGCAGAAGAGCCTTGGATATGGAGAAGGACAAATACTTTTTTACGCGATTAGCGGTCATCCACGCGGGCGGAGCTACGGGCATAAGCTAGTTCTATATATATCCTTAATATTTAGTTTCCAATGATAAACCCTCCTTTTCTCTAGCCTTTAGATAATCTGAAGCAACGCACATCACTGACTTTCATTATAACACCGAGACGAAATGCTTCAAGCCTTAGCTTACCTACCCCTCCGTAGAATGTTAGCGTGACAAGCATTTCCAAAACAAGTCAAAATGTAATCAACTTAGCTAAAAACGGTCCTTTGAAATGCCTTTACTAGTAAATAGCACTAGAGTAAGGTCTGGGGAGCATTCAATAAATTCTTGTAAATGCGTGGGTGAGGTCAATGCTCTACCCTCTAGCTGAAGATTCTCTATTTGAGTACAAATGTCGAGGCAAATCTTCTACGTCGTGTAATTGATATAACTCTGTGACTTGAAAGAAACAAAATTTAGTTATTTTCTTACTTCTATTATTGCGTTATTTTCTTCTACTATTATTCATTTTGCTATCAATGGAATTTGGTTTGTAGCCAAGAAAATGTAAATTAACAAAACCGAATGTTTCGATGTTGTTTTGTTTTTTCTGTATCTATCTGTCTATCTTCTGAAAAAGCCATACATAAAAATGAAATATTGTTCGTTGGTGAAGCATCACCGATTTGGCAATTTTTGGTTTTAAAATGTTCGTTTTAGTCCGAATTAGGTTTATTTAGAAAGAAAAATGTAAAAAGTTTCCCACAAAATGTTCAAATTCGGGATAAACTAAACTACCTTTTTTCTATTTGATTTTTGTATGAATTATTAACAAGACAACGTCTGTCGGCTAGTAAAAACACCAGAAAAATTTATATAACACTCTGTATGCGCAACAGCTAGTACATTACACTGTTGTGCTACTTTATATGCGTCGAGGGCTTAACCGATTTCCAATTCAGGAGTTCGGATTAGAATATATAAACTAAGTTCTATTACGCTCGGTTTGACTTCTAGTTTACTTAGAACTGGGTTAGCACTGCCACCATTGCTGTGAAATGGTTGTTTCTATGCGGTCGTCTCGTATGCTTCATTAATGTTGTAAATAGGTTCTTGTTCTTATTAGTTATATGAATATGAACTGCTCGCCCTCACATAAACCCGGAGCTGTAACCCTGTCTTGTTGTATGACTAACTTCAAATTGTAAAATAATATCAGTCTTTTGGATACCTTACTATTTACGTAAATATATATTATAAATGTGAAAGTTTGGATGTTTGTTACTCATTCACGCTAAATCGGCTGAGCAGATTTGGATGAAATTTGGTACACATATAGTTTATAACCTGGATTAACACATATGATACTTTTATCCCGGTAGTTCTCATGGTATAATTTTCGACCTCTACGCGGACGATTTCGCTGGCAAAGGGTAGTAATTAATAATAATGTATACAGAGAATCATTTAAGGTTGAAAATGTAAGTAATCTTAAAAGTAAATGTGCAAAATAATTTCATTAAACAATTAAATCCTGAGCATTAACTTTAGCAATGCAACTATGATTGAGCAAGTATTGACCAAAATAAAAACTACAAACAATATTATAGACTTCGAAAAGAGATTACATTGAAAAGACCTTTGAGGATCAGGGGTTCGTTAATCTTTTGAATATATGAGGTATGTATTAGAAATAAATAAACTATGAATATTAAAATGAAAGACGATGCTAAAAACATATATCAACATAGAAAGGCCATTGACAAAGCAATACAAGCTGATGAATAAGCAACACAAGTACACAAAGGTCAACCAGATCCTTATCCTTGACCAATGAACCTTAAAGTTCATTTAGACGGAAACAAGAATTTCTGTATAACAACCCTTGATGTCGAGAACGAGACAACGGCGAGACAAAACCCGTAAACCCTTGAAACAATAAACGCGACATAACCTCAAGTTTATTTCAACTAATCCAATTGTAGACACTTACAAAGCTCTTGGAAAATTCTAAGAGGTCGTTGACCTAGAGATACTTTGTAAAGACGGTGACGAAGCAAAAGACGAGGGATTGGTTATCCAATATAACGAAATTATGATTCTACACGGTATTAATTGCTTTGAAAGATTGTCTTTGAAAAATAAAAAGCTAAAGATGAGCCTTATCAAAAACCACACAAGATTACAAAATTACACAGACATCATTTACAACAATGTTTTAAAAAAAGATTTTGAAAAATACAACATCAACCTGTTCACTCTTTTTCAGATTATCTAATTGCTTATACTCGAAAAACCTCTCGGAGTCGAGGGAGACGCGAGATCATAGATACAACATAGTCCAATTACTGTGGTCCTATTATCTGTAGCACTGATTAACTTGAGTATCGAAAGACTTGTTTGAACTGGACGACGTGCCGCTTTCACTAATGACAACTGAGCTTGGATACTGCCAAGATAAATATCCATTGATTTTTTCTTAGAAAAATTGGCAGAAAGTTCGGGGTTTTCGTAATCGAGAATTGATGAGACTTTGGAAAGTCAAGAGTATCTTACTCGTCTTGTATTTTTTAACTGAGATTTGTTTTGCAAAAAGTGGACTTCCACGTAAGTTATGTATGTAAAAAGCAAGTAAAAAAAATATCTGCGTCGACGTTCAGACCCCCTTGAATTTTTTTCTTCGGTAAAAATAGGAAAATTGCATACCCTCCTGATGAATGGCATAACATACCAAATAATAATTAATATTGGTCGCAAAGTGGTCGAAATTAGACCATTATTTATTTTAAACTTAATATATGTCTAATTCATTATTATATAAAAATATTGCTATTACTTTCTGTACTCCATCTTCATATAAAGTTTAACTGTTCCAAATTTCATTCTTCTCCGTCCGCGTAATTTTCGTAAAAAGGGGTTTATAGTTTTTACTTTACGTATCAATATATACATAGATTATTGATATAGTTTACAGGTTTTCGCAACATACCGTCAAATTCAAAACAATTCAAGGACAATATGACGATATGAGTGTAAACGTAAATGAAGCTAATTATACGCTGAAATAAAACTAGAACACCAAGACACTGCATACGAAATTGAATTCGCATCAAATGTTTCATCGATGGTTTCACTTAACCGATTTCAAACTTTGAAAATGGAACTCTCAACTTGTGCCCGCGGGGAGAGATGTCGCTGCACGTCACCGAGAGAAAATGGCGTCCAACATGGCGGCGACGTGAAACGTCCGACATGTTGCCCGTTTGACAGCCACTGGGGATATTGCAGCGGCAAACACGGTAGCCTACATGTTGATACTGATATTTACAATAGTATTTACGCCGTCAGTTATAGCTAGAATGTTTCCTCTTGATGTAGTAACAAGACAATGGTAAATAAAGACAACGATAAAACTGAATTGCCTAGGCGTGGAACGAGAGAGAACGTTTTATTTATCCAGACCGAACAGATGTCTCTCCTGGGATGTAAGGAAATAGGCTTGGAAGCATTTGCAAACCAGAATGCGAATTGATAGCAATCTTTTCTATATTTCTGCAAGACTTGGACGTCGATTTGTTTGGCTTTTGATTCCTACACAATAAAATTTCTAAGGAGACTGCTGCTTAATTTACCAAAGAATGTTTTTAGCATAGATTGGTGATTCATTTTGGGAAAACGTCTAGAATATTCAAATTGAACTAAGTAAAGATTATTTTAAAACAACTCTGATTGTATATTTAAATTTGCTTTAAGTAGGTAGGTACTCATTGCGGCCCTTGTTCAGTTATCAAACTAAAACAATCAAGTTTTCAATTTATTCCATCTTTGTTGATGTATCGAATTATAAAGAAACAAGTGACCTCCTTGGAATTGGTGGAAGCTATACATTTTGTTTATAAAATGTACTTATCAACGGAGCCTTTAATCAATGTTTTTCGGTGCCGTCAAAAACCCTGTGAAATCTGAATATCGTGAATTCCAACACAGATTTAATGACGGATAGTTTTATTCCCTCTGCCTTGTTGTTCAAAAAACACTGTGATTTTGCTAGCAATACTGTATTGTTTACTGAAATTGTATCGGTAAACTAACAATACGTTTTTAAGATACTGAAACACGAATAACCCTGACGCAAATCGAAGAAAAACAAGACGATAGATAAAATTATTGGGGTGACATAAATCCTGTCACGCAATCGGAAATCGTCAATGGAATTGTAACCTAAGGTCCCTCTGCGACTTACGAAGCGCCGGGGACGCGCCACGACAGGAGGAATTTGGACCGTAGCCAGGTCTACCCCTAAATGTTACTTGACGGGAACAAGTTTCGAAGTACATGACAGCAAAACTCGGCGGAAGTCTTGGGTAAGGGTTGATGGAGAGACAAATGTAAACAAGTACCGTTTGATCTTGTTTACCGACATTTTTAAGGTAATTGCACCTTTGGGACGAACATTCCTTTTTTTAATTAACACTCTTTTATTAGCTTCACCTGTATGTTTGTAAACTTGTTTGTTTGTTTGTAACCGACTCCTTTGGACTTGATTTTGACCAATTTCAAACGGGTAGATCATTTCATTTCATTTCATTTAAACTTTGTAGACTTACCGAGGACCGATGACAATTGAATAATAAAAAATAAACTGATAGTTAGCAGAACTAAACAGTAGAAAATAAATAATAGTAAAAAAAACTAAAAAAAAAACAAACTAAAAAAGCAGAAAATAATTTAACTCTATTAAAAAGCGTGGTGCTTTTTGAGGTATTTTTATAATCAATTAATATCAAGCACCCCACGCTTTTTAATAAAATAAAATTATTTTCTGCTTTTTTAGTTTGGTTTTTAAAGCGTGTTTTTTTAGTTTTCTTAAATTATTATTTATTTGTCTTTGTAATGGCAGTCGTTGTTTTTCATTATGTCGTTTCTATCTGCTAGTTTAAATTTAGGGTTTTTTTTTCTTGCTAATGGTGAACTTCTTATTCATGAAAACGTTTTTATTTGCTACATTATTATTTAGAAAACGAGGGCAGAAGTAGTGCACGCAAAAAATAAAGAAAAATTAAAAACATGTAGCTTCAAAAGCCTTAAATAAGAGTTTAAAATTTAATTTCAAAATAGGTTCAATCTGTCCTAAACCTTAATAATTAATTCATTATTAGACCCGAATGTGGATTTAAGAGCACTTATTAATTATTCAGAAGTACATTAAATAGGTCGCTATGTATGTGGTGTGGCTTAGTGGCTAGTTCTACATGAAATACTAAACTATAGTTTCTGTTTGAATTTGTGTGTTGTGTTGAAGTAAAAAACATAAAAAAAATTAAGTTCTCATACTTAACGTGCCATATTTGAGCATAATCAGCCTATTAAATTCCCACTGCTGGGACACAGACCTCTCTGTGAGAGGGAGTGAGCTGTAATCCACCACGCGGGCCCGATGCGTGTTGTTAGATGTCACATGTCTGCGAAGTTTTGGTTCTAGGACTTGCTGGTTTCCTCAAGATGTTTTCTTTTACCGTTTTGAGAATAGTGGTGATGAAATAATTGAGACAAAGCAAAGCGCCTATGGCGGCCGTAAACACTGGGCTACCACTGAGTATTTGAGCACCGTATTTAAATACACGACAGGCACGTTGTCGACGACAGCCGCCGAAGAGTGTCGACGGCTGCAGTTGCCTCTGCCATTGACGCGTGCCGTTCGTGTGTTTGAGCGCCGTATTCAAATACACGAGCAGCGCATAGGCAACGGCAAACCACGCGTGGAGACGGTTACAATTGCCTCTGCCGATGACGCGTCCGCTCGTGCGTTCGAGCACCAAATCGAAGTTCAAAAATTTCAAATTTTTGTAGTAGCAGTAATATTGAGTATTAAACGCTGAGCAAACGCAGCACCAGACGAATATATTATACTTAAGCATACAATTTAAAATGGATGATCCCTTTAAGTGCATAGAATTTTAGATACTGGCAGTCTCATAAATGTTATAAACGACTATTTTCATATTTCATAGTCATCCTATATTATTTATAGACGAAGAAAGAAAATATCTAGATAATATTATCTAAGAAATAGATAGATGAAGAGGTTAAAACTTTACTACAAACTAGAAGCTGTTAATATACTTGTTCCTATTTGTTAAGGGCAGTCTACTAAGCGATTTTTTGTTAGATTTTAAACCATACTAAAACAGACTTTTACAGTAAGCGAAGCTTTGCCTCTAATTGTTATAACACTAGCGTTTTAATTTTAGATCTAAGTAATTATAACTACTTTTTGCTAAGTTATACATTGTTATTTTAGTTTCTAACCTAGGTTTAATGCAGATGAAAATGATTTACGGAGATTTTTACTAAATACCTACAGTTTTACATTATCTATGTTTTAATAAGAAGTATTTTTTTATAGACTAATATAACATTACACCTGTATTTCCCGGAGGGAAAGGCGAAAGTGTATCGTACTAAGGTACACCAACATTTTTATTACAATGGAAGAAATCCATATCTATACAGTTTGAAAACAAAATCCCGTGAACACGATGACCACATCTGTTAACCGCCCTCTACCGCCTAGCGGCCGAGCGTTGCAAGCAAAAATTGTCCTTAAAGTGTATAGATATGGATGTCCCTGATAGTACCTACCACGTAATAGAGAATGAAACTATTGACACTAACCGGGCACAATCCCAGTGCAATTCTTGATAGAAAAACCCAATAACTCATTGCCCGACCTGAGAATCGAACCCAGGGCCTCATGCTCAACAGTAACGCTTCCGACCTCTAGATCAAATAAGTACTTAAATATGTTTGCTAAAATAATATTACTAATATCGATGAATAAACACTTCCAATATTACAAAAGTATCTGCAGAAACATTTTTTTCCTAGAGATGCCAATCTTGACAGCAAGCGAAACTTTTCGCGTCTTGGGAAAAATCATGTTGCAAAAGTGTTACAACGATAACTGGGCGTCGCTTGTGTAGAACTTGTGAAAATATCTCAAAGAGTTGCCAACATAAAATGTTTTGTAGAAAAAACCCACGTTCTCGATTTGCCAATCAGCAGTTTAGATTTTGTCAAGGATGACAGAATATTTGTTTTACTAGTGTATGATATTTTAAGGGGTGATGAACTTTTGCAATAGGAAAAACATGTAAAGCTGGAAATCTACAAAAAATAAGCCGGTATTTCAGACTTCCTGTAATACGAGCTTGCGGCTAAGTTATGACAACCGCACGTGTCGATCAACCAGGTCCAGCTACGCTCGCCGCGGTTGGTCCATAGGTGGGTGACAATTTTTGCATATCAAGACCCCTTCTGCCTCCGAAAGCACGTTAAGCCGTTGGTGCCGGCTGTCATTCGTAGATCTTTGACAGTTGGTACGGGTCTTCAGAAGCCCGAAAGTCTGACAACTAGTTAAACCAAGGGGTATCGTATTACCCAGTTGATGGGTTGTGAAGGTCAGACTGGTATTCAGCTGTCTCCGGTTACACTGGAAGCCGACCCCAACATTGTTGGGAAAAGGATACGCAGATGATAATTCAGGCTTCCAATTGCAAAAATCGTTCATATTCGTAAGTTCAATCGCCCCTTGAAATATTTTTCTCTATTAGTTAACTATACAATTCCGAAATGGCGTCCATGGGTTTTCTTTATTGTTTCTTGTGTCCATTTCAATAGCAACTTCAACAAAAAGTAATTCTTCCTTGCTTTTAGTGGAATTGGTATTGAAACTATAAAAGTTCTTAGATCTAAGTTTAACGTTATCTAGTGTAGGCTATTGTTAATTTTGTTTCTTTTCGCTATAGTTTTCCTATTTAACGAACTATCATTGTTAAAATATGTGACATCTTTACTAACATCATCTTCATCATCTATGCCATTCATTTTATTACATAGTTTGCTTCTTACAATGTGTTAGAGAGCTATATATTCAACGTAAAAAAAAAGTTTGTCGATATTAGATGTAAAATGTCGTAGCATCTGGCATCGCAAGCTTGTCGACGCGTTCATTTGTGTTCTCATGTCGCAGCGAGCAAAACTTTTAAGGGTGTGTTTACGTTTCATGAATCTCATGTTACATTAAGTTATTTTGTATGGCTGTGTTAACTTCAGAAATATGTTGAATCCGCTGCTGATTGGCTTTAAAACTTTGTTGGTTTTATTTTACATTTAGATGTTCTTGTATAACTCTTTTGATTTCAGTTTTATTAGCACGGAAATCTAGTTTATGTGCTGTAACATCGCTAACTTATACAAAGTGAATTTATCTCTATCTACCTACTTAATCTACAAACTTCTACCAAACTACCCACACTAAACTAAGATAAACAAACATAATAAAATTGCTTTCAAAGAATTTGACCTAAATAAGAATCAGGAGTTTCTCTAACATAGAGACGATGTATATATTTTGACATATCGTTTGGTTAACTATATAAGCGTTGACCTATTTGCGTCGGCTATATATCACTGTTAGTAGCTTTGAGTCCGTTAACCGAAGCTTCGAAACTAATTTGCGATATCAAACACTTATTATATATTATGTTGCCTTCGTTGTTTTTTAATTGTTCATTGATCAGATATTATTTCTTTTCAGAGTAGGTTCCTATGTTGGTTTTACTTTGTGTAGGTATGTTCTTAGAAACTCAAATCACAAAACTATCAGAGAACATTGACTTTACTTTGACCTTTGTAATTAGACCATTGGTTTTTGGTCCTTCGTTTTTCTATCTTAAGATTCTCAAAATACTGCACCAATCAAAAACAATGTGGCGTAATACTAGTTACTTCTGTTTTGTAGAACTTCTATTAAAAGAAGGAAATGAAATTCTGAACAAGCGGAAACAAGTTGCAATATGTGACGGTAACTATTGGATGTGTTCAACTGTTTGTAGCCAATATGGCAACGGTTACAAAAAAAAGATGGCGTCTCTTAACCTCGTTGTTCTGTGCAAATACTGACAACCATATTGCATTCGTTATAAGGTAACATTTTTGAAACGTTATTTTATAAAATATTTTCAGTTAGAAAACGGGTGTTTTCAATTGTATTTCGAGGTTCACAGAATTCTTTTAGAAATGAATTTGGATATGATTTATTCTAACATTTCTGTTGAATCATAAATTATGGAATTTATGAAAAGTTCCGGATTTTATCAGAATTCCGATATTTTCTATTTCACCCTTTCTGAGAATTTCACTGGTATGCGAATAGTCCCACTCGATATTCCTATTTTATTGATGCAGTATTTTTGAATACCTAAATCACGTTCTACTAACATTTTGCAGAATTTATGATTGTTTTTGTGTTTTATACTAGCATTTTGTGATTGTTTTCGAGAAAAGCGTCAATTTGTGTGGAATCAAAGCTTAATTAAAAAAACTTGAGAGGTGTCAAGGGACACCCGGATGGAACGAAGTTAAAAAAAATAATAATAATAATAAATAATATAAAAGACGAAATGAAAATATCTGGCTTGCTTTCTATAAGAGAGAGAGAGACAGACAGAGAAACATGCGCACGCCGCACGCCGCACGTTAAGTGTCGTTACAACTTTTCGTATGATTTTTTTCCGTCTAGCCCCCTTTCACAACGCGCGATAAGGAACTTTGTTCCAAAACTATGTAAAACCCTTAATTTATTCACAAATTTATGAAATATATATTTGATGAGAGTTTTCCTTTCAGTAAACTTAAAATTACCTACACATAGGTTAAATTACAATGCATAATGAAAATTAACTGTTATTTACCACATTGCTATCCTCATCTACGAAGGCAACAAATGGAAGCATTAGTGCTGCTATTCTAGCGGTAGTAAGCTTTGGCTTCATCTGGATGTTCCAAGAAAATGCGCCATCTTGCATTTTTGGAGGAACAAAAAAATCGATTTAAAAATCGAAGAACGTAAAAAAAAAGGTGGACAAAGAGTTTTTAAAACAAAAGAGGTTGAAAAGCAAAGCTTGACGTATTTTCTTTATCCAGATTAGCCTAAGGCTTTCTAAACACAAATAATTTTTTGAAAACCTTTAACTTACTCTCCGGTCTAAACGTGACTCGTTCTGAAATAATAAAATATTCTGTTAATCCTTTGCTTTAGCGATTCATCGCCCATTAAACGTTATATTGTATTTTTAGGTTCTTAGTAACCCTAAACTCGTTTTATTACATTTTGAATTTAAATATTTTAAGCTTTGAAGATTTATAGAGCATTAAAAATCTGTAAAATATACTCGGTTGAGTTGACTGCATGTAATAATAAATGTATAGTTTCTAGTGTACCCTAGTCCTTTAGAAAATATATTTAAAATCTATGGCCCGAAGACAACAATTTAACTTCACATTTTTTACATTTAAAAACATTAAAATCTTAATAAAACCATCATACATTGCTTCGTGACTAAACTACTTGAACTAACATTACACCTTGTCTACTAAAAAAGCAATGTACGACGACATTTCTTTATAAAAAAAATACTAGATTCAAAAAGGTCGTAAGTGCCCACTTTAAAGTTACACTTAGGACAATTTTAAGCTCTTTCAGAAATGTTAAGGAGCACTTAAAGTTATCTTGGAGGCCATAGACACATGTCGTGTTTGAAACACGTTAAAAGCATGTGCACTTTCTAGAAGAACCTGCTGAAGTATCACTAAGTAGAAACACTTGGATCTAATAGATATTGTGTTGTAGTTTTCACTTACCTGTTTATACCGGAGCGTACATGAAACAAAAGAACGTATTCATTAGTTTGACACATACAATTAAGTGACAGCTTTATTAAGTGCGTATTTCGTGTCGTGGGCGTCAGTCTAAAATAAGAAGTATATCGTTGTAGCTGTTCATAGATCTAAAATAGGGAGCAAGACTTTTAATTTTAAATGCCTCTGCTGAGACCATATGACTTCTATTTCATTTTTAAACATTTACCCATAAGGCTAAAATATGGAAAATTACAGAATTTTACACTTTTAAACTTTTAAATTGATTTTATGGATGGATAACCAGTCAAAAATGAATAGTTCTGCTTACCATTTTAGGCAGTCTAAAATGTTATGGTAAGCAGAACTACTATTAATTAAGTATATACAACAGAATTTTCTCATAGGACCAAAGGGGCAATTGTGTAACACAATAGCAACAGGAATGGCTTTCATTTTGATAGTTTAACAACATTAATTGTGTTATTTTGGTATATAGTTGAGTAGACAAATTTTCCGAACATATAAAGCAATGAATTCATCATCATCATCATCATTTCAGCCGAAAGACGTCCACTGCTGGACATAGGCCTCCCCCAAGCTCCGTCACTTCAACCGGTTCTGTGCTTCCCGCATCCAGCGGACTCCTGCGGCCCTCACAAGGTTATCGGTCCACCTTGTAGGAGGCCTCCCAACTTTACGTCTTCCAGTGCGTGGTCGCGACTGAATGAATTAGCAAGGAATATTTAGGATGAATTACAGGAGCTGATGCTGATGCTGACGCTGCTGAAAGTGCTAAAATCGTAGCCAAATTCTGGGCTGACTGTATTTAGATTGCTATCGACACGCTTAGAAGAAGAAGAATTAGCAACATCCTTCCAAATAATTCATATTCTGATTAAGAGGGACCAGTTATATCCTTTCAAGGAAATTCTTGTGAAAATTGTACTTAGTCACAAATAACATTCATGTCGATAAGTAATTAGAACCCTCAAAATATAGAAACAAAGAGCTAATGAACCAACTTTAAAACGAGAATCGGAAACGAACTGAAAATTAAGTAAACAAAAAGGAAGTGAAGGCTTGAACATAATCGAAACATGGCCTATACCAACATAACAGTTATTTTCATTGCGTTTCAGAATCTTGTTCAGTCGGATGGCCGTGTTTTTTGCGGCGACGCGCCGGTGTGGCGCCAGTCGCGACCCCCTTGTATCTACCCTTGGTGTGTGGTGCAAGGGATGAACTGAGCGGGGAACTATACTTTTTTAAGGCGGTGATTTCTTAAAAACGCTCAAAAAGATTTTTTTAAATCAGTGAATCTGTTTAACAGTAAATAATTTTGAAAACAAAAAATATATGATATTTTCAAGTCTATTTTGCATACAGTGATGGAACTCAAAACATCATTAAACATACTTTAATGCATCAAAAAAATCATCAGTTACCTCTTAATTATCTTTAAAACCAGTTTATCCCTTCAATAACAATTATAATTAAAAATACACCATAAAATTTCAAATGCCAAACTGCATCCAGTGATGGATTATTTATTATTATATAGTTAATATCTAATTTTATACGATTTTATTTGTGTTTTTACGGCAATGCTTGCCCATTTATTATTCGAATTTATTACAACAGATTTTAACCCGTATCGGATTGCAATAAGAACTATTATCGCTCATAACGAGAATATTTAAAGTTACCTGGGCCTTAAATAATATTTGTTTTAGGTCCAGTTGTTTAGTCTGGTAATACGATACGCTCCCTGCGTATCGTATTACTTAGAAACTAGTTTGTGGACGTCAGATAGACAGTCACTCCATGTAAAATAGTGGTATTCAGCTGCATCTGGTAAGACTGGGAGCTGACCCCAACAAGTTGGGAAAAGGCTAGGTAGATGATGAGTAGGCGAAGACTAAAGAAACGATGATCTATTTATCCTGTTTGGTCTTCGCCTTGTTTGAACGATGAATATGGTTAGAAAAGAAGCGATTACTAGATGACGACTAATAGAGAAGTATGCTAGAAAAGGACATGTTCCGCCGGCTTCAAATAAATTAAGATAAAGGAATGTTGCTGATGATGAGTTGCAATTTGGCTATCATCGATTTAAAAAAAAAAAAAAAAGTATAACTTGAAAGTTTTTACGGCGGATTTTGTCTCGGCTTCTTAACCGGACTATCCTGTGGATTCCTTAAAAATAATGGCCTACAACCGGGGCACTTCGTAAGCATTATTTAAGAAACGCTTATACGCGGACATCGACGCGGAACTTGTTACCATGGATAGTACTTACTTACATGATTCTTAACCCCCGATTTTTTATCGGTTATTGAAAAATATATGACCGCGTAGTTATTGCACTTTTCTATGAATCAGCTGATTTATTTTTGACAATCCACGAAACATTTTTAGAATATTGTACTGAATTTATGGTTACAGTTTGTGCATCGATGTCTCTGCTATCTTATTTAGTTTTTATTCGAATTTTATGAAATCGTTGACCTCTTGCTCATGTACCACACAACCAGAGTACTCTCCGGGCGAGGTCCGCTCCATGCCTCCCCGAATAAACACCCTATTACCATGTAAATAGCGACTTCACGTACTCTGATGTACTTACCGAGGTTACCGCGACACATGCTAAATATCTTACAATTATTCACAACAGCACACACCTCTTTGAGATAGATTGCAAGTTTTTATATGAGTAAACTTTGTATGAAAAAGTAATGTTCATGTTTATTATATTACAGTCTAGTATTTAACTTTTTATCAAATAGGCATACTACGCCAAATTACGGCATTTCTATTTCATATAACTGTGAAATAATGATGGTTGTGATTCGAATATAAAACGGACAATGTTTCCCTTGCTTTACGTACTCATCATAATATATGTATATAGATTATGAGAAGCGAGAGATATTATAATATGTATTTTTTATAAATTAATCAAAACTTATTATAAATACGATTGGTTTCTTTTTATTTTTTAAAGAAAGTAACGTTTTCTCGATTAATCAAATAAAGAAAACTAAAATCAATCATTTTCAGCAACTAGGGACCTTGCAAGTTTGGCCGTTCAATAAAAACAGGATAGCAAAACATAACATCACGCCTATAATCCCCAAAGGGCTAGGCGAGGGTGTACTGTAAGTACACCCACATTTGGCCAGCAATGTTTTTTAGCTTTTCTTTTTTTCTTTTGCTGAATGGTCCCCTGGCCCTGGTCGAGGTCAAGACCAGGCGGTCTTGACCTCGATCAGGGCTGATAGAAATCGATGCATGAGATCTATGATAAAACAAGTGTGCTAAGAAAAAACCAGTTCACTCTAAAATCAAAAAATCAAAATCAAAATATTTTATTTCACATAAGCCTGCATGGGCACTTATGAAACGTCAGAAGCTAGGTGCACGGTTCCAATTTGTCGTTTCCTATGGAGAAGAGCCGGCAAGAAACTCCACGGTTACTCTTTTAAAAATAATTGGCTTTTACAATGTTTTCAAATTACAGTGATAATAGGTATGGGAGGACAGTGCAGGCCAGTCAATAAGTACCAGGTACTTAGAGGAATGAAAATACAGAATAGAAAAACGTCTACAAATCTAGTCTCTAAGGCCTACAACGTTCTCTCATTCACAATATGTAAAAGAATCTACCTATATAAAATGAATCTATTTGAACCAAGTGACATGATTTCGATGACAATCACTGAAAATAAATAGTAGGTAGTAAAATTGATGTATAATGTCAAATAATGACGAGAATATGTCAGACATTGTAAAAAAAATAATAATAATAAAAAGAATAAAAATTAACATTGCAATTTGGGAGCAGTTAATAGACTTTCACACGGTTTTGCTGTTAATGAGGTACCAGGGAAGCCACATGTGCAGAAGGAATTAATGCCAAACTTCCCTGTCTTCAACGTAGTCTTTTATCTTATAATATGCTTTTTTGATAAGGACACGTTTGATGTGAGTTTTAAACTTTCCATCGCTAAGTTCTGTAACCGACTTTGGCAACTTGTTATAGAAGCGGATACTGTTTATTAGAAATGACTTGCTAGTTTTAGTTAATCTAAATTTTGGAATCACAATTTCATCTTTACTACGTGTATTTAGATTATGGAAATCGCATCTTTTTTTGAAAAGACCTAAGTTTTTGCGAACATACAAGATATTTTCTAGAATATAAAGAGAAGGCAGAGTAAGTATATCAATTTCGTTGAATTTGTTTCTAAGAGACTCGCGAGGCCCCATTTTATAGATTGCGCGGATTGCCCTCTTTTGTAAAATAAAAATTGAATCTACGTCCGCTGCCGATCCCCACAGCAGAACGCCATAAGACATAATACTGTGAAAATAAGCTCTTGCTTTAAAAGCAGACGGGTTAAATGTGGAAGGGAACACAGACGCTGGCAGACAGTTCCACAGTTAACACAAGATTTAATAAAAAAAAATGTCTACTGGTACTGAGTGCAAACGGTTTCCGCAAAAGCCACAAGAGCCGTTTAGATGCCTCTAGCAGTTAATTACTCTGTGCAAACGCGTAAGCAAAAGGTCTTTCATGTAGTGCAACTAGCTCAAGGGTGCTAAAAGAAATGGAAAAATATCAACGAAGTTCCAAGCTCTCCTAGTGACACGTATTGAGTTATTTGCTAGCGACCTCAGTAGGGTTGGCACTCCATTCATTATTTATGCGGACAGTGTACCGACAAATATGTGCCAGGTTAGCACAGAGCAATGTTGGGACAGATGCCTCAGCGAGGATTTGTTAAATGATTTACTTTTTATTTGTTTTAGCGAATTGGGTTTTGAATATTTTTTGTTTGTTCATGAGTAATTTAGGGTTTTAAAGGGCGGGTATGGTAGATAGCAGATGGTTGATACGGTTTTTTTCGGTGAAAAGGAGTATTAAGGTAAAATATGGCGTCGAAAAATTCCACCGCATCGCTGTTGATTGGTAATGTACCCAAGGTACTGGATGGCGGCATTGCCACCTAGTATGGTAATTCTTAGCCTCTAACAGTCTTATTCATATAATAAATAATAGTTTAAAAAACTAAAAAACACGCTTTAAAAACCAAACTAAAAAAGGAGAAAATGATTTAATTCAATTAAAAAGCGTGGGGTGCTTTTTGAGGTATTTTTATAATCAATTAATTTTATGTCAAGCACCCCACGCTTTTTAATTGAATTAAATCATTTTCTCCTTTTTTAGTTTGGTTTTTAAAGCGTGTTTTTTAGTTTTTTAAACTATTATTTATTTTCAATTTTTTAGTTCTGCTAACTACAAAAACGTGTTTTTTTATATATTTTTTTCCTTTTTTATTAAATTATTGAATTGTCATCGGTCCTCGATAAGTTTACAAAGTTTCAATGAAATCTGACTGTTTAGGGTGGGTCAAAATCGCGCTCTAAGGAGTCGGTTACATACAAACAAACATACAAGTGAAGCTAATAACAAAAAAAATACCCACGGAGAGTTACATACTGACATATCTACTGACATACTGACATACAAGTGAAGCTAATATAAAGCGTGTAAAAAGCTTATTGAGGTTTAAAACATTCATTATTTAAACTAACATAATTTGATAAACACAAAGCTTTTTTATATTGTACATAATAATAGCTTTGCTTTGTGTTTATCAAATTATGTTAATTCATATAATTAAAAATGCTAATCTATATAATTATTATTAAATTAATTAAACTGCTCGATAAGCCTTTGATAAAATTTTGTTTTCTTATACGTTCTTTAACTAACATATCGTTTATAAATCAGAATGTTGCCATTACAGTACACATCGAATCGTCAAACGCGGATTTCTGCCTAGACACCGAATAATCAGTTTCGGCAATTCTGACGCGGTTTTTTTTTTTTTTTTGAGGATGGGAAATTATCAAATAACTTCTCCCGCTCTGGGTGGAGCAGGAGGGCGTGTCAGACTTTTACTGACTAAAACCCACCCGTGTTCCCTCAGTTGCCTGTGTGCCAGGGGCGACGGTATCTCTTTCGAACAACCCGCACCCCTGGCAGGCATCGGCCCTTGCGGACCCCACCCTTTGGTGCTGACATCTCTTTGAGGCGCGCGTGGAACACAACGCGCCGTCGACCCGGGCTTGGTCCTTACCGAACAGCGAGCTACCCATTACTTGCCGTCCGCAAGCCCGCGCCTACGGTGGCCGGGAATCAGCCTGGGATTCCCGACGCCCAGGGCTTCTCCCGCGGCGACTACGGCCGTGAGGGCGCATATACTGCCTCTCCCTCACGTGCGCCGCCTCCCTCTTCGCGAGCATTACTGCTTCGCAGAAGGAGGTGACGGCTAACCATTCACTCTCGCTCCGTACCATGGCCTGCACCAGGGCCGGACGCGAGAGCCGATCGCCTCCACGAGGACACGGCGGTGCTCCGCCCAAGCTGGGCAGACCGCCACCGTATGCTCCACCGTGTCCTCAGGGCGATCTTCGCAATGGAAACACCCGGGCGTTTCCTCCCGCCTTATACGAAACAGGAACCTCCCGAAACAACCGTGTCCGGTGAGGACCTGCGAATTCTGACGCGGTGACGTCATAGTTATATAAATTTGACAAATAATTTGAAATTGTAACTGTCAACAGATTGCTTGAAAATTGACATTTGTTGACACACAATATTTGTACGTCAAATGGTCAAATGTAATTTTCAAAATTTAAAGGTTCCGGCTTCTCTAACTTTATAGTAGGGTTATAGAACGTTTATGTACTAAAATGTATTTATGAATAACACTTTTTGACAACCAGACTTTAAGCAAGGTTTTAGATGTTCGATAACTTTTTATGAATAAGACCGTAAGTATATAAGTAGCTTGTTATTTATGTACATATTTTATTTTAATTCTGAACAAAGTTTTTTTTTATCAAAGGAAGTAAGGAAGGTCTTAAGTGTAGGTAGGTTCTTCGTAATTTATACATGAGGACAGGAAAATCGACGCGCAACCTGTCACCATTTTTTTTTTTTTTAGTATGGGTTATCATCAAATAACTTCTCCCGCTCTGGGTGGAACAGGAGGCCTTGTCAGACATTTCCTGACTAAAACCCACCCGTGTTCCCTCAGTTGCCTGTGTGCCAGAAACCACGGTTTCTTTTTCGAACAACCCGCACCGGCCCTTGCGAACTCCACCAGTTGATGCTGACATCTCTTTGAGGCGCGCGTGGAACACAACGCGGCGTCAACCTGTCACCATGGATTCAATAGGTTCATGGTTCTAAACTAAACAGCAGGAATAGAAAACAAATATTTGCTGTTCCTTTATTTATTTAATCACTAGATTCCGCCCGCGGCTTCGCCCGCGTGTAGGTCTGAAATTATCCCGCGGGAACGTACTACCGAGATAAAAAGTATCCTTTGTGTTAATCTAGGTTATAATCTATCTGTGTGCCAAATTTCATCCAAATCCATTCAGCCATTTTTGCGTGAAAGAGTAACAAACATCCATCCATCCATCGATCAATCCATCCATACTTACAAACTTTCGCGTTTATAATATTAGTAAGGATAAGGATTTATTTATCTATACATATAATAAAATTGTAACAGGCCGATGTCTGTACATTAAAGATATTGAAGAAAAAATAGTATGGGGGTCTTTATTAGAGCAACAGAAGCCAAAACAACGGTTTTTAGAATTTTTGTCTGTCTATATGTTTGTTACCGCATCACGCAAAAACCACTGCATGGAATTGAATGCAGTTTTCAATGATGTATTCCAAGAGGTCTAACTTAAAAAATAGGCTATATATTATTTTAAAAAAATATTATCTACTTGATTCTAAAGTCCACGCGTATGAAGTCGCGGGCAAAAGCTAGTTCAAAATATTTACCCTCATTATCTATACATTTCTGCCATCTAAACGGAAGTTCATTTATGCCTTTTCGATAGAATTCTGAGGATCTAGGTCGAAAATTATCCCGCGGGAACATACTACCGAGATAAAAAGTATCCTTTGTGTTAATCTAGGTTATAATCTATCTGTGTGCCAAATTTCATCCAAATCCATTCAGCCGTTTTTGCGTGAAAGAGTAACAAACATCCATCCATCCATCGATCAATCCATCCATACTTACAAACTTTCGCGTTTATAATATTAGTAAGGAAGTAAGGATTTATGTACACACATATTAAACATACAAGAAGATTAGAACAGAAAAGTAGGTACAGATGTGATGCTTACTTTTAAAGAAATCTCTTCCAGCATACCTACGACAGGAGAGAAGATAAAGAGATGTAGACAACGTGTGTATGGGTAAAAGAGAAAATAAACTACATTTATAATCAAAAACAATAATTCACTAAATAAATTAAACAAATACTAAGGGAATATACTTACATATATAATTACAAACATACATGAAGCTGTTTTTTTTAAATAACCGACGAAAAATGTTTACTCGGAATTCATGGTTACAATTTGATTTTGCATTTTTCTGCCACCCAGTATTTGCTTTAATTTTTAACCTTATTTATATCGCCCTTAAAACCAACCCATTATCAAGTCTTGACTAATGAGACACAATTAATTATCTATCGTTATGTTACCCTCGGGGGGCTTAATGCAAGCCCGGAATATACCCCTGGAATAGTCCTAAAACATATTTTTTAATTACTTAAATAGGATATTAAAATATTTTATTACCGAAAAAATTACTGTGACTAAGGATTCCGGCGACTGGCACCTCAATTAAATCGAACCGCGCTCCCAGTCGCCGGATCCATTTAATTTTAATATTTTCTTCCAGTGCCTTGGACCACGCGTAATTAAATAACAAAATCTATTGTTGAAGCCAGACTTAATACAGTCAAACGAAAAAGTGTTTAAAGTAATAATTAAAGAAAATAACTCTTTTATTCGAAAACATCATTTGTCTATAACTATTTGAATGAAACAAAGACGGGTTAGTTACACGATTTACAACTCAAGAAAAAGAAAAAAACTAAACTTAACTCATTTCACGGGTAAAAAAGAGGATAATTCATTTTCTCATACATTTTATGTCTCAGCTAGAAAACGCTTTATACCTTCAAAGTACCAGGGGGTCATAACTCGGTAGGAGCACACCTAACATATTATAGGTAAGTGCGTCAGCTAGCAAACGCTTTATGCCTTCGAAGTACCAGGTTGTCATAACTTGGTAGGAGCTTACCAAACATACGAGTAATCATCGTATTAAAAATAATATAATCAACATACTATACAGTTGTAGTTTTTTCTTTAATTATTACTTTAAACATTTTTTCGTTTGACTGTACGGTTTTGGGCTAGATAAAAAGAAGTTTTTTATTCTTTCATGGATGGTCCCAGTCGCCGGAAGAAAAATATGAATTAAAACAGATCCGGCGACTGGGTCCGCGTATCGAATTTACTGCGGTCCTAGTCGCCGGAATCCTCCTGAGACTGACCCAGAGAGTCACCAAGGTACTTATGTAATATCCGGGAAAATAAACGAATTAAAACTTGGGTATAATTAAATATGAGTACTGTGTCCTTCGCACGTTTTTCACAAATGATCGTATAGGGAATACATACGTATATACAACTGAAGTAAAATAAAGGACTTTGTTGAAACATGTTCGTGCTTGGAATATTTTCGGGAATTTTCTTCTTTGATGTTGAAAATAGAACCCAAGTCATCACGTATTGTTTATTTTTCACAATAGGGTTTTCTCTCTGAATTTTTTATACAAAATCGCTTATCCATACTTTAGGCCGAAAAAACTATCCGAAGAGGCCCAGAGACAGTTGGTCTGGGTTTTTGTAAAAATGCTTGAAAATGTTTTGTTTTGTGCGGGATTCGTTAGCAAAACTGGTACGCTAAGCGATATATCTTATATATACAGCGTGTACCAGAAAGGTCTGGTCAAATTGAAGGGTGTGGTACAGACCATTACCCTGAACAATTTTCTCTATGAGACCAACATCGTAAATGAGAGAAAAAAACAACTGTACCTACACAAAACTTTAATTCTTACTTAACTTAAATGCCCCTACCCGATCGTTCATTCGTTCTTTAATTTTCAGGAAATTAAAAATCTGTCAAGTACTCATATTACAGAAGATGTTATGAACAAAGAAATTAATTAACTAATGCGCGGCGGCAGCCGTGATTAAACAAGCAAAATAAATGTTAATTTATTTTTAATTATAATCAAATTAGAGTATCGTAGGTACGAGACGTGGACATTGCGTGACATTGACCGGAAGAAGATAGACGTTCTGGAAACGTGATGCTGGAGAAATATGCTTGGGTATTGTGGATTGAGTTTCGCACCAACACTTCTATACGCCAGAACTCGAAATCAAAAATAATAGTTTAAAAAACTAAAAAAACACGCTTTAAAAACCAAACTAAAAAAGTAGAAAATTATTTAATTCAATTAAATAGCGTGGGTTGCTTTTTGAGGTATTTTTATAATCAATTAATGTTAAGCACCCCACGCTTTTTAATTGAATTAAATTATTTTCTACTCTTTAGTTTGGTTTTTAAAGCGTGTTTTTTAGTTTTTTAAACTGTTATTTATATTCAATTTTTTAGTTCTGCTAACTACAAAAGCGTGATTTTTTCATTTATTTTTTATTTTTTCTTTTAAATTATTGAATTGTCATCGGTCTTCGATAAGTTTACAAAGTTTAAATGAAATCTGACCATTTAAACTGGGTAAAATCGCGCCCTAAGGAGTCGGTTACAAACATACAAACAAACAAACATACAAGTGAAGCTAATATAAAGCGTGTAAAAAGCATCTATCTGTTCTGGTCCAAACGCGCCACCTCAAATACTCGGGCACGTCTCGAGGCGTGAAGGCAACTAAACTACGCAACGGATTTTGATGTGGTTTGTTTTTCATTAGGTTTATGTTGAGGTCGGCTTCCAATCTGACCGGATGCAACTGAATACCAGTATTTTACATGGAGCTACTGCCTATCTGACCTCCACAATCCAGTTATTACTGGGTAATACGACAATACCCCTTGGTAAGACTGGTGGTCAGATTTTCGGGCTTCTGACGACCTGTAACGACTGTCAAAGATCCACAAATGACAGCCAGGACCAACGGGTTAGCGTACTTTCCGAGGCACGGAGGAGTCTTGGTATATAAAGATGGTCACCCATCCACGGACCAACCGTGGCAAGCGTAGCTTAACACGATGGATCGACCTGTATGGCTAATATTACTTGGCCACAAGCCCTTCTGACCACTTTTTTATGAAACAGATTTTTTTTTTGATAACCGGCGAAAAATTTCTTCGCTCCGAGGAGGTCTAGAATCTGTGCTTAATTCATGTTTACAGTTTACTGATTGATATCTCTGTTACACTGTATCTACACTAATAATATAAAGCGGACAGGTTTATATTGTTTGTAATGGATAAACTCAATAAATACTTGACCGATAAAAAAAAAAACACTTATGGAAAGCTACATTATTCCGGAGTAACATGAGTTATAGAAATCTCGATATTTTCTCAAGTCATAAAAACCGTGCGAAGTAGTGACGAATCGCTAGTAAAGAATATAAAATCTAAAAGGATGGTCATATAATAAAAAAATATTGCTTGAATCTTGGTTAATACCCCATTCAACACATAAAAGTATTCTTATATCACTAACTTATTCTACGATGAACCGCATGAAGTTAATATAATGAATTCCATGATCCTTGTAATGCCCATCTCTTCGGTATTATGATCGCGTCAACATGGTCGGCGGCGCCATATTATATTTCGTGACGTCACGACCCTTGATTAGTAGGTACCCACTAGCAATATGGGAGAAAATGTTTGTGCGTAATACTAGTGTGAATGAAGGTTTTCTGTGAAGCGTCAGAGCATATTGACTGTAGTACCTAATATGCTTGTTGTATGTTGTTGTTATATACAGGGTTATTGGTTAAGTCGACCTAGATCCGGTGAACCTAGTCCACATTTTTTGCACACAAATTTCGGGAGCGTTTTACTCCACTGTCTGACATGGCACATCCAAAGTAAAATATGATATACCTAGCTTTGTCTCATTATTCATATTTTCGGTACGGAAACATAATACTAAAATAAAAACCTATTAAAAAGTTAGGAACTAACAAAGCTTCGTTTTTCTTGCTAATTTTACTTAACTTTGGGCGTGTTTTTTTTTTTGAGGATGGAAAATCATCAAATAACTTCTCCCGCTCTGGGTGGAGCAGGAGGGCGTGTCAGACTTTTACCGACTAAAACCCACCCGTGTTCCCTCAGTTGCCTGTGTGCCAGGGGCGACGGTATGTCTTTCGAACAACCCGCACCCCTGGCAGGCATCGGCCCTTGCGGACCCCCCCGTTTGGTGCTGACATCTCTTTGAGGCGCGCGTGGAACACAACGCGCCGTCGACCCGGGCTTGGTCCTTACCGGACAGCGAGCTACCCATTACTCGCCGTCCGCAAGGCCGCGCCTACGGTGGTCGGGAATCAGCCTGGGATTCCCGACGCCCAGGGCTTCTCCCGCTTACTTAAAGTTTGGGCGTGTTTAAGTAATAAAAAAGTGTAAAATCTCCAAAACCAAGTCGGTACCGACTAAGTTCATTTATCGAAAAGTTCAATAAACTTTATTTAAGACCATACCATAAGGGGCGCTTTCACGAGCAACTAAAATTACTCCATCCTGGTCAATTCTCGTCAACTATGACGTCACGACTACATCCAGCAATTTAGAGTAATGGCAACATGTAGCAACCTGTTGCCAGAGATACGGCCACACAATATCGTGCCATATGGAGCAACTTCAAAACCTAGGCAATACGCCTCCCCCCCCTCCCGCCACCTCCGCATCCGGCCAGTTCCTCTCGCAAAAACGAGACGTACTTATACGTACAAACGAGATAGAAAGAAAATTGACTAAAAACTTCCAAACCGATTGGATATTCGGCAACTCGTATTGGCGACATTGAGAAATGTGAAATATATGGAGCATTTATAAGCAATATTCCCGAAGCAATTGCCGCAATTTATTTTTGTTGCTCCAGATTGCTCCACTTAATTGATCCAGATTGATCCATTAGTGTTACCGAGCAATAATTGCTCACAAAATTGCCCGTGTAAGAGCACTATTATCAAGGCATATCGTGTTACCCAGTAAATATTGACTGTTGTGATACAGGAATTCTTAGTAGGTATAGTCAGCGTCAATAATATCGGGACGAACAGACTGCTCAAAATGATCTAAACAACTATGAAAATTAAATATTAACTCAATGACACAAGGAATATTTCCAGAATGAAGACAGTAAACGACAACTGTCATTCTGACGAGAACTTTATCCAATTGGGATAAAGTTTAATTTTCTTAGTTGTTGAGATCATTTTGAACAGTCTGTTGAGCCAGTGCTACACTATTGTTGTAACTTGGAGTGAAAAAAAATTATTAACTGGGTTGTTTGAAGTCAGATAGGCAGTCCCTCCATGGCTGGTAGCCGACCTTAAAGTATTTTATAGTTGGGAAAATCCTAGACAATAAATGATGATTTATAGCTGATAAATGGTGTAACAAATTTTTAACACAAACTTTTACTAACTTCACTTATTTAGTCTTCTTAACGCATCGAAGGCAAAAAGTTCAAACATTTTTAGCCCAAAATTCAGCTGCGCAAATTCCGCTCACTGACGTAGGCATAAGATCTGAGAGGCAATTCTCGTAATTTCACAGTCTGATCTCAGTCTCAATCTCTCAAAAATATCTCGAGTTTCCATACATTTTAGACAAGTTTTTGACATTTACTTGTCGCCGAGATGTCACTGCGACTAGATTTTGAACGTTTTCAATTACGAGAAGTAGCGTTAAGATCATCAAATACGAACGTATTACAATTTTAAAAGGTACATCATCTATATCTATAAATATTCGGCTGCCTATCTGACCTCCACAACCCAGTAACTGGATAACACGATACCACTTGGTAAGACTTGTCGTCAGACTTTCAGGCTACTCACAACTAGGGTTGTCAACCGTACTCTAAAATAGAGTATTGTACTCTTTTTTATGGGTGTACTCTATAATTTATAACACTAATAGAGTACGCCAAAATACTCTTTTTTCATAAACTGACTTCTATGAGGTAAGTGATTTCGTTTTTCTGCGGTTTTTCTATATTTTCCACTGTGAGACTTGACTATTTGTCGGTCATGAATATGAATGGCGAGTAAAAAGGAACAGGACATTATAAATATTGATTAAAATGAGCTCCTGATCTTATATTAACGTAGAATTAGGGAGTTCGGAGTCCTACAATTCTTATAAAGTCAATAAAAATGTTATGTGAATAAATGGTACCTACTCTATTTTAATAATCTGTACTTTTTATTTACTCTCTCCAAAACCAGAAATACTCTAAATCTTCTAAAAAAAGTTGACAACCCTACTCACAACTGTCAAACATGTACAAACAGCCGTGACCAACATTACATGCTTTTTTTTTTAATACATTCAAAGTCTAGCAAATAGTTTCAATGAAGAGCCTACAGATACAAAACGTGTTACATATTATTTACAATAGGTACCAGTAATTTATAGTGAGGTTTACATAACAACATAAACAGTGACGTCACAATGTAATTAATCAAAGCAATGTAAGTAATGAATTAATTACATGAAACTTGACGCTGGAAAGATATGGAGATATAGAATTTAGTATTTGTTAGGGGTGACTACTTTGACGAGAATTGGTACTTCAGATTATTAGGAATTTAGGACTGGATTTTTTTGTTATGCATATGTTTGAAATTCCAATTCTGTGACCACTAAATTTGACTTGTTATTTTATTCCAATTCTGTGACTTTTATTTTAAATTTTTACTCTGTTATTGACATTTTATTATTTTCTGTGGCAGCATTGTGAAATTTGATTTGATTAAATTTTTTAAGGTTTTGCCCGAAATACATGAATTTAATTTAATTTATGTACAAATCAGTGACATGTGTTCATGTGTATGTTGGTTAACAAATTATACAGCAAATATGAAAGGTGCGTAAAATCATGTTAATTTTCGATGCTTACGATATAACCTAAGTTTCGATCCCGTGGGAATATCGGGAAAAAAAAGTGCAAAAAAAAAACTACCGACTTCCGAAAAAAACACTACAACAGCCTTCCGAAATAGGCAGTGACAAAAAAAAATACATACCGACTTCAGACATTAAAGTAATTCGGTTGTTTTTTTTTTTGGATTAACTTTTTTCTTTCTAATATTACTGTACCAGTTACCAGTCTTACCAAGGGGTAGGGGGTATTATTACCCAGTAACTGGGTTGTGGAGGTCAGATAGGCAGTCGCTCCATGTAAAATACTGGTATTCAGCTGCATCCGGTTAGACTGGAAGCTGACCCCAGCATAGTTGGGAAAAGGCTAAGCAGATGATGATGATTCCATAGGACCGAAATAACTTTCACATTACATAAAGTAAAGCCTCGAAGTCATTATTGACTTGTAAGTTACACCTTAAGTGCATCCTAAAATATTCTCCTACTCAGTTTTACAACGATACCTATAAGTATCAAGTTAATAGCCATTACAGTCTGTTACGACCATTACAGTATACCGTAAGTATACCATTAAATTAGGTAAGTACCTACTCTTTTATTACGAAAGGTCATGACCTACAGCTGTAAAAAGTCAAGTCATTTTTACAAAAAACCTCTGGGCACAGTACGAATGCGTGGAGTACACGTCACTTAAATTCGAACGATTTTAAAATGTATAATACTCGTTTCGCCTAGAGCAGTGGTGACCCACTGGCAATATGGCTCCAATTTACGATTTACCCAGTTTTCATCACCACTGTTCTCAAAACGGTGAAGGAAAAGATCGGGAGCAAAACCGGCATGTCATAGAACCAACAATTCGTAGACATGTGACATCTACCAAACCGCACTGGGCCCGCGTGGTACAGACTACTCCTTCTTGAAGAGAGGAAGCCTATGTTCCAGTAGTGGGAACGTTCAACCTGATTATGCTATAATAACAAATTTGAAACTTTCCAAGCTAGGCCCAGAGCTTGATGTAGTCTTGTGTAGTTCGTGAACGATGAACGAATAGGAACCGTTTCTTTGCACTGTACTAAAAGAAACTTTTCCGAATACAGACTTGTAATCGGTCTATTAGTTCTAATAGTTCGTCGTACATTTACAAAGATCCATACCGTATGTCCGAACGAGAATGACAGCGACTTATTTGACTGATACGATTTCAATGAGACTTTTTTGCTCTGTGATCTATGGAAGTACTGACTGAGAGCGAAGACCGAATAGAGCCAATAGAACTAATAGAATGAACTAGTTCACTGACCGAAATGAAATAGTACGGAGCGATCTTCTTCTGATGTACTCTACTTAGGCAAAGGCCTTCGATAAGTCCAGGAAGCAAGCATAGACGGTGTTCTACTGTGAACGTAGTGGTTGACAGTATAATTCAATGTTACACTTTCACCACACACTTTCCCCCTTGTTATAAAACAAGATTTTTACTAAGATAAGGTTTAAACGACTTAGACAGTTTTTGAATTAAGCACCCAATTTGTATAGAAATAGGTACAGTTATTTTTTTAAAACTGACAATTTAGTCCGGTGCTAAGTTTTTGAATTAAACACCCAATTTGTCTAGAAATAGGTACAGGTCTTTTTACAAAACTGACAATTGAGTCCGGTGCTAAGTACGAAAGCCAAAACCTTGCTAGATTTATTTAGTTAGACTTTATTCATATCTATGAGTGATACTAATTGTATAAAATATAGACCAAAATACTACAAGATGTATTCTCGATTCGAAAATCGTTCGAATTTACGTTAAACTCCGCGCGCTCGTGCCTCGGCATTAGAAAACAGAAAAACAGAATGTTGCCACATCATACTAGGTAGTCTATACGTGTTGTTTCTGTTTTATTTCCAGCCAGTAAAGAAAAGGAGACAAAAGGGAAGAAGGCACTTTGCAGGAAAAGAAAACAAGCCGGTCTCATTACGATTGAGCGAGGTTAAGGAGCGCGCATGCGCGGTGCACTCATCGCGTTGCGTAGCAACAAGTGGCCGTGAGTTGTATGTGTAGGTGGGACAGTAGGTTTACTTCGTGCAAGGTTACAAATTACTGCTTTTAACGATGCTCCAATTTCATGAATAAAAAAAATCCCCTTCTCTTACTCCAGTTGCTAGAAGCCTATATTCGTATTCTGCACCCTAATTGCAAACAAAATTGAAATAAAAATATTTTATTTCATATAAACCTGCATCACTTATGAAACGTCAGAAGCTAGGTGCACGGTTCCAGTTTGTCGCTTCCTATGGAGAAGAGTCGGCAAGAAACTCCACGGTTACTCTTTCAAAAATAGTTGGCTTTTACAATGTTTTAAAATTACAGTGATAGTAGGTATGAGAGGACGGTGCAGGCCTGTCAATAAGTACCAGGCACTTAGAGGAATGAATATAAAGAATAGAAAATCGTCTACAAATATACAGTCTGTAAGGCCTACAACGTTCTCTCATTCACAATATGTAAAAAAATGTACATAAGTAAATAAAATGACCCTATTTAAACCAAGTGTCATGATTTCTATGACAATCAATAATAAATGGTCGAAAAAAAAACGCACACCTTAAACACACTATCAATTACAATTTGAATAATTTTGAAGGATGTTATTGATCCACTGCATAAACATAAGTTCGAAAAATTTGAAACCTTAAAAAGCAGTATTTTACATGAAGCGCCTGCTTATCTGACCTCCACAGCCCAGTTACTGAGTAACACAATATCCCTTGGTAAGACTGGTTGTCAGATTTTTGAGCTGAACCATTTTGTCTGTTCAATAACGTTAATAACGCAATGAATGTTGTCGATCTGTCAAAATGAAAGCCATTCCTAGTGTTAGTGTTACGCAATTATTAATTAATTAATTAGTTACATTAAACATAACATCACGCATGTTTTACCGAAGAGTTAGGCACAATGTGTCCAATAAACAATAATGACCGTTTTGTTGTCCTGAATTAAGATTTTGTTAGTTTATGGTATAAAATTAGACGGTTTAACGAAGTTAACACTAAAATATATTTTTTTCAATGAAAATTTAGCTTTTATCGTAGGTACATTGTCACGAGAACCATGTGTGTGCTAAACATCCCGATAGCTTTAATAGAAGTGGGTGAAATATTGATTGCAAAATTCCAGAACATACAAGTGAAGTTAAATAAAAGCTTTTAATAAAATATGTCGATATAATATAAGTATCTTGATAAATAACAACGGTTATTACAAAGTTTGTACGATTTGTTATTCAAATTAGTAAGTAATTCCATCCAATTCGCTAAGTTAATTATACAGCAAACACGGAAAACAAACAAGTAAAGAATATTAAGATTTATTGCTCGAAGCAAACTAACTTTATTTGCGAAATTAATGTAAGAAAGCTGTTTTCATGAGATAGATGGAGATGATTTTCGTAATTACAATAATATTTTGAAAAGAAATGAAGAGATCCGTAGGAGAACCAAGGTAACCGAAATAGGCCGTAGAATTGGAAACTTAAGTGGCAGTGGACAGGGCACATTGCTCGCTGAACAGATGGCCAATGAGGCCGAAAGGTTCTTGAGTATCGACCCCGTACTGGAAAAACTCCCACAAGGCGATGACTTGGTGAAGCCCGCAGGGTTCCGCTGGATGCGAGAAGTACAGAATCGGTGGAAGTGGCGGTGATTGGCTCCCCCAAGCACCGCTAGGTCTAACAGTGGACGTGTTTCGGCTGGGATGTGATGATGGTGATAATTTTTACTAATTAGTGCTTAAATTCAGTCAGCATATTGAAGGTTGTCTACTATACAGCATGTTTCAGAAAGATGTGGTGATATTTAAAGCTGATATACATACAGACCATTACCAGATTACGGTGTTGGTCCCATGGAGAAAGTTGTTCAGTTTATATAGTTTCTATAGAATGGACAGGAAATAACGGTACGGTTTAATTAAAGAATATGTAGTGACAAAAATAGAAAAAGGTATGGGCAAATTTAGATTTTCGCGAAAACTTGTAAGTAAGTAACAAAATTTACCTTAATTTTCAACATTTTTATATTTTGGAATTTTTCCTTTATTTGTTCTGTACGACCTTGATTTTTGGCAAATTTCGTGATTCTAGGTCAACGGGAACTACCATATATCGGTTTTTGACCCAAAACCGGTAGGATACTTCCAGTTGACCTATAATTGTCAATTTTGGTTAGCAAAGTTTTATAGCACACTTAAAGGGAAAATTCCGAAAAATAAAAAAAGTTGAACTTTCGTGAAAATATAAATTTGTCCATATCTTTTTATCGTGTTGACTCAGGACCTGGATTTTTATACAATATATATCTGGTACAAATTTCAACTTGCTAGATCCACACGTTCCTGAGAAAATCGGTGGTAACACGGACAGACAGACGGAAAAGAGAGTGATCTTATAATGGTTCCTTTTTTACCTTTTGAGGTACGTAATCCTAAAAAGTATGCTTAGATAGTTTGGGCAAGTTGAGAGGAAGAATGAAGGGTGACTTACAAAAGGTATTTACATAAAAAGGCAGATGTGACTGGTAACAGCTATAAGCGGCGCCCTAGGAAGACATACAGTGACCTAATTGGTGATGTTTTCAGAAAGGTCATTTGCATAGTACCCGCAACAAGCGTGCGAGTATGACCAGTGAGCCCTAGTGTGAGTTTTAACCATCATCATCATTTCAGCCGAAAGACGTCCACCGCTGGACATAGGCCTCCCCCAATTTGGGGGGGGGGGTTTATCATAATCGCCATGCTTGGCAGGCGGGGTGGCGATCGCAGTATGGGGGTAAAATGCATAGAGGACGCTGCTGCCCATTCTCTAGTAAGTCCCTTAGTCGCCTCCTACGACACCCACGGGAAGAGATGGGATGGTGATATTCTTTACGTCCGGCACCACACGGAACCATTTATTTAACCATCTCGATCAAAAGCTTCGAGCGCGTTCGGCGCTCCAATTGGTCTGTCACCAATCCAGGGCCAATCGGAGCGCAAAACGCTCTCGATGCGTTTGATCGAGATGGTAAAATAAAACTCACACTAAGGCCTGATGTATGAACGTAAACGAGGCAAAAGGAGTATGTAAGGACTGTAGCAAGTAGACTGTATGAACATAATTGTTCAATACAGGAAACTTTCCGATTCAAAAATAAAAAGCATGCAACCTACACTTTAGATGGAAAATTGTAAACAGACATTTCTTTTCACATAATGAATCAAACTGTCTCCCCTAACCATTACTGCATCTTTGAAACTTGTAACACTACTTCTCGCACAATTGACTCACTGAATAGATCATATGGCGTCTGAGTGCCTCGAGTTGAGTGGAGACAAGAGGTTCTTGAGTGGCTGATGATGAGGAGCATTGTGTTGAGATTAGGTGCACTTGTTAAGCGGATTAAGTTGACTGTAGGGGCTAAGTAGGAAACACCGAAACACACTCAACGATTTTATAGCGGACACAGTGAATATGAAAGCTTAAACAGTCATACAATAAAATAAAAATAAAAATTATTATTTCGTTTCTTAGGTTATCAAAATGGGCGTTACCGATTGTATACCCACGATTAACCAAAAAACTTCGCAGCCTGAGCAGAAATAACCTTAGAATAATCATAAGAACAATTACGGGCCATAATCCCCATTATGGCCCGTAATTGTTGAGTTTTAATAAACATATTTATAATATAGGCGCCACAGGCAGCCCGCTTTACAGGGGCTGCCTTGACGCCGAAGAATTTTATATAGGTAGATTCTTTTATATATTGTGAATGAGAGAACGTTGTAGGCCTTAGAGACTAGATTTGTAGACGTTTTTCTATTCTGTATTTTCATTCCTCTAGTACCTGGTACTTATTGGCAGGCCTGCACTGTCCTCCCTTACCTATTATCACTGTAATTTGAAATCATTGTAAAAGCCAATTTTATTTTTAAAAGAGTAACCGTGGAGTTTCTTGCCGGCTCTTCTCCATAGGAAACGACAAATTGGAACCGTGCACCTACCTTCTGACGTTTCATAAATGCCCATGCAGGCTTATGTGAAATAAAATATTTTGATTTTGATTTTGAATCAGCCGCCCACGTCATCTCGAAAAGCGAGGCCGTGGCTTCTCAACGTCAAGAAATCCTCGGAACAATGAGGTCGCTCCGCAAAGCAGTGAAGCTCCCAGGAAACTTCTGTGCTTTTGGGCGGAGCTAGGCTGGCTCTGTTAGCCAGAATCCCCACGTACAACAGACCAAATTGACATAGGTAGTAATAACGTTGTTAGTTTGAATGCAACTTCCCAAACAGATTGAACGTTGGAATTTCAATGCAACCTCAAAGTGACTCGTTCACTTAACCGCAAAACACACAAATAATTTAAGTCCTCAAGTATAATATTCAGATACTAAGCCAGAGTAGTCTGGAATGGTACCCAGTTGATGGCAATGGGCAAGTCCTATTACATGGACTTACAATATAACTGGTAAAATGTAGGTATAGTACAGTCAGCGTCAAAAATATCGGGACGAACAGACTGTTAAAAATGATCTCAACAACTAACAATATTAAACTTTATCTCAATTGGATAAAGTTCTTGTCAGAATGACAGTTGTCGTGTACTGTCTTCATTCTGAAAGATACCTTGTGTCATTGAGTTAATATTTACTTTTCATAGTTGTTTAGATCATTTTGAACAGTCTGTTCGTCCCCATATTATTGACATAGACTTTACCTACTATTATAGGTTCACCTCTGCTTATCCTTTGGCGGAATACAATCATGATTTTATGTTTCTTTTAATTTTAGTCTTGTACTGTCCCTGTTAATATATCGCCTCTCATTTCAAAGGACCAATTTTAAATCCAATGGGGAAATCAAATAGCTTTTAGATTGCTGTCGTCTCCTTGCCCTATACATTAACGGTCTTTAAATGTAATTACATTAACTGCGGAAGAAGCAAGTACCTACAAGACTTCCTTAAAGGTCAGCAATGCATTAGCGAACCCATCGGATATCGTGGGCGTTTGGGACATTTTGGGGAAGAATCCCTACCCGCTCATTTAATTTTTCAATTCAAAAAGCTTACTATGAAAATTAAAAATTTAAGTTTCAAGTATACTTAATTGACTATAATGATGTGTTTTAAATAATCAATTTAAAACACATCATCATCTGCCTAGCCCCTTTCCAATTATGTTGAGGTCGGCCTGGGGGCCGACCTCAACATAATTGGTAAAAAACTGGTATTCAGATGCATCCGGTTAGACTGGGGTCTAACCGGATGCATCTGAATACCAGTTTTTTACATGGATCGACTGCCGATCTGACCTCCACGAAACGATACCCCTTGGTAAGACCGGTTATCAATCATTCAGCCGTCTGACGACTAGTAACGACTGTCAAAGATCAACGCATGACAGCCAGGACCAACGACTTAATGTGCTTTCCGAGGCACGAAGGGGTTTTGGTACGTAAAAGTGGTCAACCATCCAAGGAGCAACCTCAGCCAGCATAGATTCACCTGATCGAGCGGCCCGTGCGGCTTTTATTACCTAGCCACAAGCCCAACATAAAAACGAGACAAAAACATGTAAAATAAATGTACTTATCAACGAAAAATAAACATCCAATTTATACTAATATTATATCTATACTAATCTATGCTTTATAATATTATAAAGCTGAAAAGATTGTTTGTTTGGTTGAACGCGCTAATCTCAAGAACTACTGGTTCGAATTGAAATATTCCTTTAGTATTGGATAGCCCATTTATCGAGGAAGGCTTTAAGCTATATAACATCACGCTAAGGCCCTTCGGGGCCGAGCAAAGAGAAAAAAGTACTCGCACGAGCAGGCGATTCGAAGCGACAGGGTGGGCCGGGAGAGCAAGAAATTTGTATAATATAAATGTGAAAGTTTTTGAGTTTATTACTCTTTCACGCAAAAACTTCTAAAAGGAATTGGATGAAATTTGGCATACCGATAGTTTATAGCCTGAATTAACACTTAGGATACTTTTTATACCAGTACTACGTTCTCGTGAGATAATTTTCGACCTCCACGCGGGCGAAACCGCTAGCAAAAGTTAGTTCAGTTATAAAATTATAAAAAGTAAGTAAAAATTATATTTTTGTCAGTCCCAGGAGTCTAACAGATTAGTCCTAGGTTTTATAGGATCGTGTGTTTTGATAGTTTAGAAACACGCAAGGTCGCAGTATTAATACAATTTGGCAAATTCTTATTCATTATAGCTGATTTGATGGCATTCCTCATTTTATTAGGTGGTCATTAAAATATGAAACATCCGTTTATCATAAAAAAATATTATGAAATGATAAAATAAGTTTTGATTTTTGTATAGTACCTATTCGTAGCTTTTCGTAGAGAAAAATATGGAGAAGATGTGTTTTGTGGTGTGAGTGTAATGTGTGTGTATGTGTGTGTGAGTGTGTATGTGACCTACAGTCAGCAACAAAGTCGATTTACACTTCAGTTTTAAAAATATTCATAAAAATCACATAAGTAAAATAAAAAGAACATTTAATCATACTTAATGCTGAAATTCAATGTTATGATTTTTTTTCTTGCAATTTCCCAGCGATATATCAAATTATTTTTGAAATAAAATTGTAAAACCACTTACAAAATATTTTTCAATCTCTGAAGGAAGTAATGGCAAAGCCGATTAGGTACACATTCTATTTTCAACCAAAAAAAGAGAGAATATTCTCAGAGTATTAATTTTGGTAAGCAAGGAGGGAGAACAAATTGGAGGGTCGCGATAAGCCTCGGTGATTTTAATAACGTATATTTGTAACTTATTTAATACTTTTCGGTAAGAAAGCCAATTTATTTTTATTTTATTACTGGTTTGCAAAATACACTTAAGCCTAGATAGATGATATTGTAGAGCATGAATTTAAATAAAAATCTCTGTCTCGTTGTCGAGTTATAATTTTACAAACGGACATACAGATATAGAGGCGTTTTATGGACTTATTTCGAGGACGGTGATTGGCTGTTTGATTGAATGTCTAACCGAAACTGTTGATGAAAGAAATATGATCACCAAGTGAGGGTCATTAAAGCTTAGTCGAAGTTCATCATGAAAGGATGTTTAGAAACTCCCCTAAGTGGTCTTTGAACAAACCAGTGGGCTACAAAGAGGAATAAAACTTGAGAGGTGTCAAGGGACACCCGGATGGAACGAAGTTTAAAAAAAAAAAAACAAAAAAACAACTAAAAATATATATAATATAAAAGACGAAATGAAAATATCTGGCTTGCTTTCTATGAGAGAGAGAGAGAGAGAGAGAGAGAGACAGACAGAGAAACATGCGCACGCCGCACGGCTTACAATAGCATACTATAGCAAAAAGTGTCGTTACAACTTTTCGTGAGAACTTTTTCCGCGCGATAACGAACTTCGTTCCAAAAAGTGGTGAAAGAGAAAAAAGAAGATTTTTTTTTTATTGTGACTCACACAGGAAGGCCACAAACAAAACTAAACACAATCATAAAAATATAAAAATTAAGCGTCTAAAATGAAAATAAAAAACAGAAAGTCCTGTATGAGGCCAAACGGCTCCTATATCAGCATGATGCTGCGACATTAAAAAATAAGGGCAGCGCTGGTATTCTGATACGGGGGGGGCGGGGGCGCTGTAATATCATGGGCGGTTATAAAAATAAAGTCAACCGACTTTGATGAAAATTGGGATCTATATGTAATTTGTTCCAACTCGAGAGATAAGATAGTTTTTTGTTTTATTTTTAACTGATTATCAATGTTGATTGTTGTTATTAATCGTAACTTTCATAAGTCTCAAACAGATGGCGCCTCAATAATATTATAAATGTGAAAGTTCGGATGTTTGTTACTCAATCACGCAAAAACGGCTGAACGGATAGTTTGTAACCTAGAATAATATATAGGATCCATTTTTATCCCAAAAAGCTAATCGTTTAAAATAAAAACAAGGCGGCAACGACATCGACGTGCAACCTGTTGGCTTGCTGTTATCAAGCATTTTCAGTACATGATTCTGAAGTCCCCTTTGTTGAAATTTTTCTTCTGTTATAAAACAAAAAACTTATTCCATAAGTACCTTTGAACCGCGAAGGTATTGATTGCACTTTTTTATGAGAAAGCAGTTTTTTTTTTTTGATAACCTATGGAACATTTGTACGCTAGGGGTCACTAGAATGTATGCGATGTTCGGAAAAGATACCGTGGCCACTGGCACACAGGTAACTGAAGGAACAGGCGTGGGTTTTATTCAGTAAAAGTCTGCCACGTGCTAGCTCTGCCCAGAGCGGGAGTGTCCGTATGAATTGAGGAGCCATGTCTCAGATTTAAACGAGGGTACTACCAATATTTAGTAGTAAATTAGCCAAATTTGTAGCCCCGATCCTGGAATTTGTAGTAAAACCCTTCAAAAGTTACAGGACGTTGAAGGTGGCTACTCAATTCAGACATCTGGATTGAGGAGCCACCTCAGAACTCGAAAACTAGCCAATGGATATTCCTGAAACTTTGGTAGGAATTAGTAGAGTTTATGCTTAATTTGTACAAAAAAAATGGGTTTTGTACGGCTGAATTTGAGGTAGCTACAATGCTTTGATTTATCTGAAAAATCCATAAATTTCCCCGTGCTGTTTCTCGGAAACTAATGAAGCAATTAAAACAGATTTTTAGTATTATTTAGTAGTAAGTTTGTTTTAATTTGTAGTATAAAAATAAAACGCAACGGATTCATCATTTCGGGAATACAACACATTTTATAAGGCTCCTCAATCCTGACGGTCTATAAAAAACAAACGCACGTAGCTACTAAAGTAGTTGATCAAATCGAAGTTTGATTACGCCAATATTTAGTAGAAATTTCTACTAAATATTGGCGTAATCAAAATTCCTCTACATTCAGTATTTCAAAAGATATGAATAATTTAAACATTCCTTAAGAATTTTCTGTGTAGGGTGACCATAAATAATTCAAACTGTGTTGATAAACAGAACTTTATTTACACATGATTCATTCTTCACCAAATCAGTACTTAAATAAAGAAGCACAATATATCAAACACAAAGAATAAAAAGAAAAACAAGCTAAAAGTTTAATAGATCAAATTACCTGTTTTAAAATTTCTAATCTCTGAATATCATCTCTATATTCCCTTATTCTATCATTAATTATTAGCCTTCTCTAATCTTTATTTTCAAATATATTTTCTAAAAAAAAGTCGCTTATTTTGACTGTCTGACCGACCGCGCTGTAATCCTAAAATACATAACGGATTTTGATGCGGTTTTCACCATCATTTATACAATTGGTTTCGCGAGGTTGTTTTATATGTAATACATAAACGTATTACACATAAAACAAACTTTTTTTAAAAAAAAGTAACTGCTCTCAGGTTGGACGGAAGAAATACGGTTTAAGTCTATCTAAGTTTAAGTATTAATTTTAATGAATATTTTTTTTTTCTATTAATTTTTATTTTAAGTTTCCTTCAACGTTTTAAGATCAGTGGTGATTGAATAACTCACAAAACGTAAAAGGCCTGTCTGGTAGACATGCGCAAAACAGTGCGTTTTAAAGTGATGTAATATGACATTACATTTCGTACCGAGTAATGTTGCATTACACCATGACTCCAAACATGACGCGAAATGACGTGTCACGCGTGATGGCTAGTGTAATGAAATGCTCGCGCATTTCGTACCGAGGGATGTTGCATTTACATTACACCATGACTCATGACTCCAAACATGACGCGAAATGAAGCATCACGCGCGATGGATATTGTAATGAAATGCTCGCGTTGTAGAAGATATTATTACCATCACTGTGATAGTGGCGTATTTAAAAATCGATTTTATGTACAATAGATTGTTTCGTGATGAATCTTGATTTCATTCGCAATTATTATTTTCGTCGCCATAATAACACAAGATATTTTCACTTAAAACTTAACACTTACGTAATAAAAATCTATTACAGTTTTAAGATATTTCTTTAAATATCACTCAATACCTCATTAATTAATAATGATGACACAATCGTAAACACAACACAACATTCAGTTTTATATTTACTTCGTGTTATTGTTTTGTATCGTATGTAGCGCGCGGCAAAGCGTAGGTAATGTCTTAGGATCTGATACAGAGTCATGATTGCGTTGTCAGTAAAACGTAAACCTTATTTCTTCAACGATACGGTTCCAAATAATAGTTTACTTATTTCGCTGCCAAACGACTGCTGCGCGGCGCATGCTCCTTCTCACTTGCACACAGTCACACACAGCGAAACTGATCGAGATAGAAGTTTACGGCGCGTCATGGCCCGCGCGTCATGTTTGAGAGTCATGTGTCATGCTTAATTTGGTCGAGTCATGTGTAATGCTACAGTACGCGGTCGAGTTATATGACGCGCAATGCAACATCGCATTACTTACACAAGTCTACTGTCTGGGTTCAAACCTACGACTCGTAAGTGGCGGCCGTTACCATGGGCCACCACTTTCCACGCGTCTGTATGCGTTTACGTTAAATGTAAACGTATTACATATAAAAAAACAACCTCGCGGAACAAATTCTATAACGGATGGTGAAAACCGCTTCAAAATCCGGTATGTATTTTAGGAGGACAGCACGATCGCTCAGACAGTCAAAATAAGCGACTTTGTTTAGAAAATATATTTGAAAATAAAGATTAGAGAAGGCTAATAATTAATGATAGAATAAGGGAATATAGATATAATATTTAGAGATTAGAAATTTTAAAACAGGTAATTTGATCTATTAGACTTTTAGTTTGTTTTTCTTTTTCATTCTTTGTGTTTAATATATTGTGTTTCTTTATTTAAGTACTGATTTGGTGAAGAATGAATCATGTGTAAATAAAGTTCTGTTTATCAACACAGTTTGAATTATTTATGGTCACCCTACACAGAAAATTCTTAAGGAATGTTTAAATTATTCATATCTTTTGAAATACTGAATGTAGAGGAATTTTGATTACGCCAATATTTAGTAGAAATTTCTACTAAATATTGGCGTAATCAAACTTCGATTTGATCAACTACTTTAGTAGCTACGTGCGTTTGTTTTTTATAGACCGTCAGGATTGAGGAGCCTTATAAAATGTGTTGTATTCCCGAAATGATGAATCCGTTGCGTTTTATTTTTATACTACAAATTAAAACAAACTTACTACTAAATAATACGAAAAATCTGTTTTAATTGCTTCATTAGTTTCCGAGAAACAGCACGGGGAAATTTATGGATTTTTCAGATAAATCAAAGCATTGTAGCTACCTCAAATTCAGCCGTACAAAACCCATTTTTTTTGTACAAATTAAGCATAAACTCTACTAATTCCTACCAAAGTTTCAGGAATATCCATTGGCTAGTTTTCGAGTTCTGAGGTGGCTCCTCAATCCAGATGTCTGAATTGAGTAGCCACCTTAAACGTCCTGTAACTTTTGAAGGGTTTTACTACAAATTCCTGGATCGCGGCTACAAATTTGGCTAATTTACTACTAAATATTGGTAGTACCCTCGTTTAAATCTGAGACATGGTTCCTCAATTCATACGGACACGAGCGGGAGAAGTTATTTGATGATTTCCCACCCTAAAAAAAAGGGGTCAAGAATCTTGTAAGTACCTACTGAATTATGTTTACAGTTTGCCCGTCAATGTCTATGCCACCTTGTGTACATAATATATAAAATATGGTCGTGGGCTTTTGTAATCAAAGTTATTTCAACCACAATATTTCTTGATCCGTACCTACAGGCTTGTTTAATTTACAAACCAACAACTGTCAGTGCCCAGATGGCAACAAGGCGCGATCTCGCTGAGAACCTAACTACATTACTGCTTATGTTCTTAATAGAAGAGAGATTTAATTGTGGAATGTACTGGAAAGAAGATATGAGACAGGAGGTATACGGAATGCTCATGTTAATTGCATTTGTGTACTTAACTATCAAATAATTGCAATTAAAGTTGTAGGAGGTCAGTTAGGCCAAGACAACAATGTTTGCCTATTTCAGCCAAACTTTTACGCCTAGAATAAATTACAACATTAATGAATATTTAGAAGAAAAATAAAAACCTTGATGCCTTATGGTCACATTCATTAATTGTTATCTACATAGTTACTGTAGTTAATAAGTTTAGCTAGTTAATAACGGCCTTATTCATAAAAAGTTGTCGAACATCTAAACAGTTGCTAATAACTGGTTTTCAAAGAGAAACCAGACATTAGCAACTGTTTAGATGTTCGATAACTTTTTATGAATAAGACCTTAATTGTTAAGTTCATTTACTAGTGTTTTATTTTATTCCTTTAAAAAATTATGTGGTTACTTAGCATTATTTTATAGTATAAGCTATACTACCTACATGTACAACTACTATTGTGCCATGTAGACCATATTTGTACGCCTTGCCAGGCAGCGCATAGTGATACAAGTTTTATTTTATTTCATAATTAACATCATGTACCACAACATTTTACATTTATGTGTCACAAATAAATAAATTTGAATTTGAATTATAATTTTGTTAGCTTTTCCATAGATAAACTGTTAGACATCAGTTTATTTATAAGACTTAAGAAATACTTGGTATAAAAGTAAAGTTAAATCAGGCGTGACCCGATAATTGTAGAACTATTTCCAATAAGTTTTCATAGAAATTGTTCTACGTGAGTCGCGTCGCGCTTTCGGATCGCGCCTGTATGTAGGAGCCTTTAGTCTCTCAGCCGAAAGCTCTTGTATCTATTTCCAGGAATGTTATATGAACCATGCTAAACAACTTATCAAAATCGATTCTACACGCAAATAGAAAAATACAACTACAAATCTTTCTTCCTAGAGTAATCGATTATCAACCACACGTTAGCCACACTAATGACTATACCAACGAAAGAATATCTCTAAAAGTCTTTTAAAAACAATCTCCATACATTTCGGTCCTAATTCAATAAAACAAAGGACTTTCCGATAACCCAGAATCGGTTCCGAAGGCCTCAATCGAATCCACGTAATTCCGGGGACTTTTTGTCCCCAAATGAGCCCTGCAAATCTGTCTTTGATTGGAAATTGTTTTTTTGGTAAAACTGTGGTAAGCCTGGTAGATTTTGTTTTGGTAAAATTGGCAGAGAGTTACAAAAGTAAGTAATAATACTAGTAAGGTAACAGAGTTAAATCAAAATCGTTGTTATTGTAAAGAAAATTAAGGATATTCTGTCACTTGTTAAAAACAGCTGTTTTATACAGTTTGACCGCGTAGGCATTGCACTTTTCTATGAAACAGCAGATTTTTTTTTTGTAAAACTGACGAAAAATTTCTTCGGTGGGCGTTCTAGAATGGTATGCCGAATTCATGGTTAAAGTTTGCGCACTGAATAAAATCTTTTCCTGTATACGGTACTTATAATAAAAAAAAGCATTTTTGTCTGTTTGTTCGCTCAGCCGCTTAATCTCTCGGCTGGACTTTCACTGGCAGATAGCACGGTAGCACGATCCCGTAGGATAATTTCCGTCAGACACGCGGGCGAAACCACGGGCAGCAGCTAGTTAATAAATAAACTTTTGAAATATTATTCATACAATGTCAACTTATCGATGTTACGCTGAATATTTGATACTTTTAATTAGCACCTAAGCACATTCTTTACATTTAATATATTTGATAAAACTGCCCCCTATTTCATGAAAATTAAACATAAACTATACTCCATTTGAAATAAGATTAGACATTTAATTAAATCTTTTTTACAGTCCGATCAACCAATTTTGACTTCTATTGCGTTGGTGGCCCATGGTGGCATAACAAATGGCAGCTGCAGTAAACAGTTGGTATTGTAACTACTTTTTTGCTTATAATGCCGTCCTTATGCCTACGGTATAGAAGTCAGAATGTAAAAGTCATGACTGTAAAAAGGTTTGTTTAAATGTCTAATCTTATTTCAAATGGAGTATAGCTAAATACGGATACCTACTGTAGGTTTGCTTGGTTGTCCCTTTATGGATTACCGGCATTATGTTATGTATGCATTTTAATTAAAAATATACCATAAAATTCCAAATGCCAAACTGCATCCAGTGATGGATAACAGTAGATTTTATTACAATACGATTAATAACATCATGCGCTAAAACTTATAATAATATTAAAATTATGAACAAGTATATAAAGTAAAAAGGGAAAAGCTCACTGGGCATCAAAGAATTCGTCCGCATCGCTGTCAGTGTGCATTGGATAAAACATTTTCATCTGAAACATTACGTTAAAGTCTTACTTATTCTTCTTATTTCTACTCCTCGTTCTCTCACAAAAAACCACAAGAATAAATTGAATCCACACAGAGTTTTAATCCATTTCGACGAGGATGTGCGAATGAAAATACGTGAAATTAAAAAGTGAGATGAGTTTTCACGTTAAACGCGTTACGACGGTTCAGCATATACAGGTCTATAACTTGATAGGTTTATAAACATGTAAATAAGATAGACGTGTTTTTCAGATATGGTTATAGGATAGATTCAGCAAGTATTTAGTAACCCCTTTTATTTAAATAAATATCAGAAAACAGCGAAATAATTACATGCATAGACAGAATTTTCATTTCATTCGTAGAATTTTGACAGTCGTTACAGGTCGTCAGCAGCCAAGTACCTAGTCTTACCAAAGGATATCGTAATACCCAGTAACTAAGTTATGGAGGTCAGATAAGCAGTCGCTCCGTGTAATTTACTGGTAGGTACCCAGCTGCATCCGGTTAGACTGGAAGCCGACCCCAACAAAGTAGAGAAAACGCTATGCAGATAGGATACAAAAAAGTAAGAAGAACAAAAAATACCGTCTAATTTACATCTCTGCTATTAGATATATTTTGCGAAGCAGAGGCTTTATGAGAAGAGTGTTCTCATAATCATCAGCTGACAGCAGTCCACTGCTGGATATAGACCTCTCCTATAAGACATAATTAAATTAGTTCAACACAATCTCGATGACGATATTCGAAGGGCGGGGTGATAGCAACTGGATGAGAGCTGCTGAAAATCGAGCTGAATAGCGTGTAATAGGAGAGGCCTATGTCCAGCAGTGGACTGCTGTCAGCTGATGATTATGAGAACACTCTTCTCGTAACCTCTCTGCTTCGCAAAATATATCTAATAGAAGGGATGTAAATTAGACGGTATTTTTATTCTTCTTACTTTTTTGTATCTTGTTATTATTTTAAGTATTTGCGTATTATAATTACCTTTGTAAAGCATTCAGACACAATGTAAATTGTTATTGAATAAATGAAATAAATGAGGGTAGGAGGCACCTTACATTAGCCGATTCGCGGTCTCCACTCAAGAACACGTCTACCCCAACGATCATCGTTTCTACGACTAATATGGCCAGCTCGTTACCACTTCAGCTTGCCTATTCAGTGAGCTATTTCGACAACTTTGGTTATCTACCGGATCACCTTGTTCTGGAATCATGTGCCCTAGTTTAAGGAATAATTGGAAGGCCAAAAAGTAATAGGCACCTTCTCTTTTAGTCGGATTCAATTTATTAATACCAGCGAAAACTCAAATAGTTTCAACGTCATTAGTTTGTTTTCTTTTGAAAAATAAAGAAATGAGATTAAACTAGCTATGCTTCGTTTGTTTTTCTTGAGAAGATATGAAAAACTTAGATGAAAGAAACTTAGTTGTGTGTAGTTCTTGAAGACAATCAGGTTAGTTTTGTTTTTACTTCTGAACTGCATACCTAGTTGTAGTTTGACCTTTAAAGCATAAAGTAGGTTAGTAAGCGGTGGGGTGATTCTGTAACACACTAACAGTAGGGATGGCTTCCGTTTTGACAGTTCAACGACAGTCATGGCGATATTTACGTTTTTGAGTAGACAACCTAACTAGGTACAATAGTGCGTGCGTATGTTTGTGTGTGTGTGTGTGTGTGTGTGTGTGTGTGAGTGAGTGTGAGTGAGTGAGTGAGTGAGTGAGTGAGTGAGTGTGTGTCTGTGTGTGTGTGTGTGTGTTGGTAGTTGGGCTCTATCTTGATATACCTAAACAAAATAATAAAAATAGGAAAAAAGAGACAGAGAGAAAAATGTAAAAAGCAATTTTATACAAATCTGTGCTTGGACTTTTCTGTTGGTTTTTGTAGCTTTACAAACGAGTAAATAAGTTGTTTGTAAGTTCGAAACTTCTTATAATAATCTAGAGTTCACCTAAGATTTATAGCTCGATAGCATTTCTACAGGCAAATTATGAAGCAGCTGTGAAGAAATTAGGCAATTTATTAGCAATTTTGGTGGTAGAGCCTGACTGATCTGCACCCTAATTGCGTAACGCACGATTAATCATAATCTGTTTCGTTTTGAAACAGATTGCTAAACCGTTGCTTCATATGATATCAAAATACAAACAAAATATTATATTTCACATAAACCTACATGGGCACTTATGAAACGTCAGAAGCTAGGTGCACGGTTCCAATTTTGTCGCTTCCTATAGAGAAGAGCCGGCAAGAAACTCCACGGTTACTCTTTTAAAAATAATTAGCTTTTCCAATGTTTACAAATTACAGTGATAATAGGTATGGGAGGACAGTATAGGCCTGTCAATAGTACGAGTATATAAGTCTCATTGGCGACGTCCTCTAATAAAAATAATTCCCTAACAATCAAGATCAAAATAACCTCAACTATTAATATTACCACAAATCCTCATCAAAACTTTTACTAATAGCAAGCTTAAGTAATTAAATACAGCCACGCTTTTAATAGATATTACGAGTATACTAGCCAGATTTAATGAATATTTAGTGGTTATATTTATCGCCGAATGCCATGTCTGACTATAAAGTACAAGGCCGTGAACTTAGTTGTTCTAATTGTCTGTAGTTCTGTGTTTATTATAAGTCTAACTTGCGTAAGTTACTGTGAGGATACGAAGTAGGTATCATTATTATTACAACGTTTCCAAAATAGGTTCATTAGAAAGTTTTAATTAATATCTCACTTAGCTGTTTGGGGAACCAGTTCCTAAATAAGTAATGTGATGTAAATATGTATTATAATTATTATAATAATGCCTCTTTATTTCTGAATTGTTTTTGGTTTTCATAGTTATTCAAGTTACAATATTTCCCTTAATTCAGCATACCTCTTGGCAAAAGCTTCTACTAGCAATTTCTATTTTATTCTATCACTAGCTTTTGTCAGCGGCTTCGTCCGCGCGGAACTTTCATCCCCTATTTAACTCCCTTAGGGGTTGAATTTCGAAAAATCCTTCCTTATTCCTTGTCTATATTATAAAGGGAACCTCTGTGCAAAATTTCAGCTTTCTAGGTACAAGGGTTTAGGCTGGGCGTTGATGAGTCAGTCAGTCAGTCAGGAATTTTCTTTTTATTTATACAGGTTGAAATTGAAAACATGCGACAAACCGAAATGGGAGATTGTACTCATCATTATGAACAACTTTTACTAAGGGACCAATGATGCAATCCCGAAAAAAAAAACATCTGTTCCCTACATTTATGTTCGCATAACTCGTCAAAATGTAGGGAACAGCTGTTTTTTTTTTGCGATTGCATCTTTGGTCCCTCAGTAAAAGTTGTTCATAATGATGAGTACAATCTCCCATTTCGGTTTGTCGCATGTTTTCAATTTCATCCTGTATAGATGAACCACTCTCCTCCAGTTAGGACCAATTATACGTTTGAGTTCGAGTAAATATTTACTTTCGAACAAAGACCGAATAAAATACCAACCTCCTAATATTGAAAAAAGTGTTTAAAAATACGTATGTCACATAAAGAGTGATAACTGACACAACAAAAAAGGTGAATGACGTTGACGATGGCATGGCGGTTGACAGGTGAGAAAGGAATAAGCAAATGACCCCAAGTGACATCGAACAACGGCAGACAGACGATAATGATGTTATTGAGCAGTTTAAAGTGCCTTCGGGAACTACACTGACATTCCATTTGATGGACTTACGTAACTTACTTATTACTTACTTACGTACATAATATGTCAACTCAATTTCTATTCCTTATACAATAATAAAATCGATCAACTGATGAGTTGATCGATTTGATTATATATTTATCTACTAGGCTGATGATGATCAGCCTAGTCTTTTCCTAACTATGTTAGTTTCGGCTTCTAGCCTAACCGGCTGCAGCTGAATACCAGTATTTTACTTGGAGCGACTGCTTATCTGACGTCCACATCCCAGTTTTAGATCGTGGCACGTAAGTTGAACCAAATCAGTACAAACAACCGAAGGTAGGAGTGCGTGCACTCGTTGCCTTGCACGGAAAAGAATGAGGTCAACTTCTAGTATAGTCTTTGACGTGACGTGTACTGAAGTTTGGAAATGAATTACAGATCGCAGCACGTAAGTTAAAACAAAATCCGCCATTGAGGCTCAACTTACGTGCTGCGATCTGTACTGGGTAACACTTTGGTAAACACGAAAGTCTTGAAAACAGTCTTAGCAAGGATTTTGGCTTTCTGTTTAATCGAAATCAACTATCACACAGAAAATATGGCCGCATGAAAAAATCGCCAAAAAGGCTGCTTATCCAAATCTCGCTAAACAAACAATGAGATAAAGCATTCCCAACCTGTTCTTGTTCCACAAACAAGCAGACACAAAACAAATTAGCCTCATTAATCGATATAGCATGTTTAGCATTGCCCATATTCGTCGGCTTCTAAAGGTGTAAATAGGGCCATTACTCACGGCGTAGGCAGCATCGCGTAATTTATGCGTCCGTCCCCGAACAAGGTTGTTTGTTTTCAATACTAATCGGAGTATGTTTGCGTAGTAGGAAAGTAAGCGATGTAAGCGACCTTATGGTTTAGGCTTCGGGTATTTCTGTATGGTAATTCTCATAGATACCCTACGTTTCGGGTAGTTGAAAGGTATCCATGTGGATATTGGGTTTCTGCAGCTAAAACTTCTTTTGGTCATCATCACCAGGTTTAGGAGGAATTTTGGGTAGTATTGATAATGAAAAATTATTTTATTTCTGAAAGTAGGTTTGTATTATAAGAAACTTTTACACGTCAATAATATTTTAAAAACTAGAGGAGGTCAGCGTTTTCTATCTGACTACTCTAAGAAGAAAGACCCAATAAAACTCAGAGGTAACAGTCTCTTTTAAAGTCCAGACATGACCCTGGTCAGATTATGTGAAGACAATGTCGATTTGAAGAACTACACAGATTGAGTCAGATTGAGGTCAACTTCATTCGTAAAATTCCCACTATTTAATATTGTTACCACATAACAAGAATAAACGTAAAAGCAAGGTGCATAAAAAAAATACAGTTTTCAGGTACAAAAACTAATTTGCAAGGACCAAATTACCTATTACAATCTGCCCACCATCATAAAATGTAAAATAACATAATTCCACCCTCCGAATGCTAGTATTTATCCCCAGCATAATGTATCTAGCGGCAAAACCTGCTTTCAGAGGGTAGAACGGAAGACGGCCGAGCACCTAGTTCCGGCGCCGTACCGCCAATTAGACCCGCAGGCGGATTGTACCGCCGCGCACCGGTTTGCACTGGATCCTACTGGAGTAATTTGGATTTAGCCAGATTTTTGTTAGTGTTAGCAGCGTATTTATATTTTTTTGTGGTGTTGTTTTTTTTTGGTAGTTGGTAATATTTAATGATTCCATTCTCCTTACTTTATGTACTTATTCGTGTTTTTTTTTGGATTATATTTTTGACAGAAACGCTGGTTTAAAGTTCCGGAAAAATTATAAATGTTTATGCTAGAGCAATGGGAAACTTTTATTGTATTCGAGCATTTTTCCCAGAAAATATTAAACACAAAAACTGAAAGCAACGCGAACCTATTTCAAACGCCAAGGTTACAAAGCGTTCATTCATAAACTTTCAGGCGGGTGTACATACTCATCGGGTATGAAACAGGGCGTACTGAACCGTAAGAACGGCCAAAACAGGCTGTTTGACACACGGTCCGGTCCACGTCCGGTACCAATCCGGCAAGCTTTGCCGGCCGCAAATTAAGGTGTAGAGTTTATGCTGATGTCCTAGATGAGTGACAGATGAGATAATTAAGGCAACGGACATTACAACTTCGAAGGATTAGGCTGAGGTATACCTGCTGTAGTACATCCTCATTGCACCAAGTTATGTTTAAGGCCCATGTAATAGGGTGTAAGCTATCAGTCGGGTACAAATCCAGACTATCGAAGTCGCTTTTAAAGTTTTTTTAAGCGAGTTCAAGAAAAGGAGGAGGTTCTCAATTCGAATGTATTTTTTAAATATATTTTTGTTTACTCAGAACTTTCGACTGGGGGAACCGATTTTGATGATTCTTTTTTATTTGAAATCTGGTGCTTCCCATGTGGTCTCATTTCAATTTCATATGGATTTGATGATGCGTTTCGGAGACAGACAACGGAACTCTTAATAAATAATAGTTTAAAAAACTGAAAAACACGCTTTAAAAACCATACTAAAAAAGGAGAAAATTATTTAATTCAATTAAACAGCGTGGGGTGCTTTTTGAGGTATTTTTATAATCAATTAATGTCAAGCACCCCACGCTTTTTAATTGAATTAAATTATTTTCTCCTTTTTTAGTATGGTTTTTAAAGCGTGTTTTTCAGTTTTTTTTAACTGTTATTTATTTTCAATTTTTTAGTTCTGCTAACTACAAAAACGTGTTTTTTTTATTATTTTTTTTCATTTTTCTCATTTTTTTTTTATTATTGAATTGTCATCGGTCCTCGATAAGTTTACAAAGTTTCAATTAAATCTGACCGTTTAAAGTGGGTCAAAATCGCGCTCAAAGGAGTCGGTTACATACAAGTGAAGCTAATATACAGGGTGAAATTGAAAACATGCGACAAACCGAAATGGGAGATTGTACTCATCATTATGAACAACTTTTACTAAGGGACCAATGATGCAATCGCGAAAAAAAAAACATCTGTTCCCTACATTTATGTTCGCATAACTCGTCAAAATATAGGGAACAGCTGTTTTTTTTTGCGATTGCATCTTTGTTCCCTCAGTAAAAGTTGTTCATAATGATGAGTACAATCTCCCATTACGGTTTGTAGCATGTTTTCAATTTCAACCTGTATAGCGTGTAAAAATGACAGCAAATCAACCGCGATTGCTGCTATCGCATAAATATGCATTGTTTTTACCCCAAGGATGATGACATTTCGAATTGGTGTGGGGTGGTAGGTACTATTACTAAAAAGCGAAAAATAAAAACTTTTTCCAACCGCGTGTAGCCGCGTTGTGCTGCTACCAAGCATCGGATTCTGATGCTGTTTTAACCATAATTTACATCTTTATTTATCTATACTATTATTAAAGCTGAAGAGTTTTTTGGTTTGTTTGAATGCGCTAATCTCTGGAATTACCGGTTCAATTTGAAAAATCTTTTTGCATATGATAGCCCAATTTCTAAGCAAGACTATAAGCTTTTTGAACATAAAGCTGCATGTGACCCTAAGGAGCCGAACAAAAATAAAAAAGTCAGAAAGAACGTTAAGCGAAACCGCAGGCGATGCGATGCGACTGGGGGAACAAGAAATTTCATGCGGACGATGTCACGGGCAGAAGTTAGTACATACTTAGCTAGTACATATTTAGCTAGTACATATTTAGCTAGTACATATTTAGCTAGTACATATTTAGCTAGTACATATTTAGCTAGTACATATTTAGCGAAGCCTATTGTCATCAACCCGGCACAAATCCCGACTCCGGACTGCTACTGAGAAATTTTTATCTTCTTTTTTTTTCTTCTGAGAAAGTTTGCCCGACTTTGCTCGACCTGGAAATTTAACCCAGGACATGCTTAGCAGTAGCACTTGCAACCACTACACCAACGAGGCAGTCAGTGTTTCAATTACCTAAGTTTGGGAATAATGCGAATATATCCCACAAAACACGACACAATGCAGGTTACCTATTTGATTTCGTTTACGTAGCGTTTACGTAATGGAGTTTTTGGCGAGATCGCGTTGGAACATGTCGCACGAATTTTCATTTTCATTAAATTTAGTGAAATAGCGAATTAAATTGTAAAATTTTGGTAGTGAATTATTCAATTTAGTTTAGTTACGTGTGAGTGCACAAGTGTAGTGAAGGTGAAAATAAGTGACTAACGTGGACTTTTCGTGTTCCCCCCAAAAGCTCCTACTAGGTTGTTGTAAAGTTACTACCGCTTTACAATAACTTTGATTTGACTAACTAAAGTCGACCATGACTGTTTCGTAACTTCGTGCCCGATGTCGTGGCATTTACTTGATCGAAAAGAAAAATTACTTGACACTGGCTAAATGCACAAACGGTGCGAAGCCAAAACAAAAAAAAAAAAAAAATTGGCTCAATATCAGACCCGATTTGTATTGAACTATCGAAAATTCACGACGATGCAACAACGATGTTTCATCAGTAGGTAAATTCTCTTTGGTGTGTAACTATTTGACGAACAAATGTTCTAGGGACACTGGGGAGTTTGGGAGCCTTTAGTGGTGAATTGTAATGCATAATGCAGTTTCTAATCGATGGTTTTGCTTTTAATAATTTGGTTAACGAGGTCTCGAGCAGCGTATTTTATAATGAAGTTAATCCCTTAAAATCTTTTACCTAGAAAGTTTACAAAATTGGCTCTATATCGCGTGTTTTATTTATGTAAAAACACTCTGATGAGTAAACTTAGTGTCTCTTACACGGTATTTGAGACGTCATATTCAACCCATGTTCCAAAATTGGTATTGTTCACGTATTTATACGTAAATAGCTTTGACAGCGGCTTCGCCCGCGTGGTGCTCAAAAATTATTCCACGGGAACATACTCCCGGGAAAAAAGGATAATATGTGTTAATAGTATTTGTTTCTCAACCACACAAATCACCGTGCTTTTTCATTCAAACAGGAATAGCCAAAGCCAAAGCCACATTCAAGGAATAAATAAAAATATGTTAAGCATCCATATGTAAAATTTTGCACACACATCGTTTTCCGACCACGTCATTGCATACATTTTGAGTGACAATGACAGTTCGAAAAAGTGACATGTGGTGGGTGGGAAAGTTTGATAATAATAGGGTATTACACTCATTTTTGAAAAGTGTCTTAATTAGATTCTAAGTGCTAATAAACTACAAAAAAACAACATTTTTATTTAAACGATTATAGTGCCATAAAAATGCATTTAAATTTTACATTTTCAAATATCACACACACAAACAAACACGCCATTTTGCTCTGTGGGTATGCCGTCAGTTTGCTAAAAACAAATGCGCAGATATTTAGAAAGACAATTGTTTATAATTTAAAAAAAAAAAAAAAAATTTCTACTTGACTTTGTTTTGCGGTTCCTGAATGCAAAATATTATTAAAATAAAAATTACTTAGGATATGAAAATAATAAAAGTACAAAGTTGCTCAGTTGACATGCCGTATGACGAAATAACATGGCGGCTACTATTTCACGGTGTTCAAAAACAGATTAAAAAAACTGAAATCTTTAAATTGTACTTAAAAATTTATTTTGTTGTTTCATGAACTAAAACTAACATTTTCCGACTGCATTTTGCCTAAGCTATCTCAATAATACATTTTCAGAATGTTTCTTATACTTAATAGGTCTTTACCTATGAAATTGCCGTTTTGTATGAAAAAATTTAAACGAATTTTTTTCATGTATTTTTTATTTGTATTAATCGAAGTAATCACCCATGCAATCAATGCATCTTTGCCATCGCAGTGGCAGTTTATTGATGCCCTTCTTAAAGAAATCAGCTGGACGGGAGGCAACAAATTCTTCAAAGGCATTTTGTACTGCCTCTCGGGTATTGAATTTTTTTCCCGCCAAGAAGTTATCCAAATTCTGGAAAAAGTAGTAGTCTGTAGGCGCAAGGTCTGGTGAGTAGGGCGGATGACGGAGAGCTTCCAACCCCAGTTCTTGCAACTTGGAGACCGTCTGCTGTGCAGTATGAGGTCGCGCGTTGTCGTGCAGGAGCAGCGGAGACGAGCGATTGACCAATGCTGGTTGGAGATGTGCCAGCTTCTCCATCATTGTGTTCAGTTCTTCACAGTACACATCTGCAGTAATGCTCACCCCGTTTGGTAAGAAGCTGTGATGAATCACACCGGCGCTAGACCACCAAACAGTGACCATCACTTTTCTAGGGGTAAGTTTTCGTTTAGGGCATTGTTTAGGTGCTGAACCAGGATCCAACCAACTTGCTGAGCGCTTGCGGTTATCAAACAGAATCCATTTTTCATCGCAGGTAACAATGCGGTTCAAAATTCCTTCATTTGTGTGTCTGTTGAGCAGTGCAAGGCACGTCTCGACGCGTACTTCGCGCTGACGATCATTGAGTTCGTGGGGCACCCATTTGTCAAGCTTTTTTACCTTGCCAATTTGACGCAAATGGACCAATATTGTTTTGACGCTAACGTCGAAAGCTGCTGCTAATTCAGCCGTAGATTGTGTATCATCAGCTTCCACAATCGCCTTTAATTCGTCATTGTCGACCAAAGTCTTCGGACGACCGCGAGGTTCATTTTTCAGGTCGAAATTTCCAGAACGGAAGCGAGCAAACCAATAACAGGTGGTGCGTTGGTTTGTAGTGTTAGTTCCGTAAACGTCGTTGATGTTGCGTGCCGCTTGTGCCGCGTTGCTGCCACGACGGTACTCATATTCCATAATTACTCGAATTTTTAACGTATCCATGATGACGAAAAAGATTGAAATGCGATGAAAATGTAACACTAATCAATAAACAAATGACTACTTTTGGAAAAAAAAATCCATGTTTTTAAAATAAAATTAATTTGAAATTAGAATTCTTACCCAAACAAAAATTATTTTGATTTGAAATGGCCAGTACTGCAAAACGGCAATTTCATAGGTAAAGACCTAATATATAGAGTAAAATAACCTCTTGTTTACTATCCACTCTTTGACCTCCTACTACTAAGTACCTAAAAGCCCACGTAATGTAGGAGTAACATGTTTTTATAATAGCCAGCCTTTGTAAAACTCGTTACTGTACGTTTACGTCACAAAAAGGGTCGTGCTACCAATTTCCATTACTTCGTTTACTTAACCTTGATGTCGATCCCGTTTAGTTGCGAAACGCGGCGCTTTTTCAATCCTTATACAGCTTAAAATCACGTTCGTATGGACGTGAAAATGTCGAGTTATTTTCAACTCTCGGTGTTGAACCGAGCATTGAGAATCCAACGGAGTGCAACCCAGCTCGTCGAAAAAAGTAAGTCCCTTTGACGCCTCTTACGACACCCACGGGAAGAGATGGGATGGTGCTATTCTTTACGTCCGGCACCACACGGAATCAAAAACTAGGAATAAACATTCTAGTGACTCGCACAAATTAGGTACACAACTGGCTTGCATGCTATTGTGCTATAACAAGTTCTGATAGGTGATTACATACATGGCCACGGATATGTCGTTACTTAAAGCTTGAAACCTACTTGCATAATACATATGTGCAAGTTACTGGCTTGTATATTCTTGGTTTTATAGTGAGTACCGTAGGTAGATAGGTAGATACTATAAGGGTGTTTCGTAAGGGTAGCCATATCTTTGAAGCCGTAAGAACGTCTTCCGGATAGGAAGGGACGATTTAAGGATAGTATCCGTAAAGGGTATAACCGATAGGTCTTTGGATTACCGTTTAATCCTACTATATCCTACTACAATAATAATATCATAAAATAATAAAATACAAATAAATAAAAAACCACATCTATCTATTTCCATCAGGCTTGATCAAGCGCAAGACCAAGCCAATTCAGCAATAAAAAAACAATATAAACAAAAAATCATGGTATGTTAGTTAAAGGTCATAAACAGCACCCTAATTGCGTAACTCACGATTCATCATAATTGGTTTCGTTTTGAAACAGATGGCTTAACCATTGCTTCCTATGTTCGAAAAATGTGTCTGCTCAACAACGTAAATAACGCAATGAATATTGTTGAACGGTCAAAATGAAACCGATTATGATTAATCGCGTGTTACGCAATTAGGGTGCAGAGATCGGATATTCGGATGCATATTCACCTAAAGTTGAGATGTTGGCTAACATTGAATGCCCTTTTGTATCGAAAAAAAGTATTAATTTAGGTAAGTGATTTGTTTATTTTTTATTTTAACTAATACAAACCACCCCTCCTCCAGTACATACACATATTTGTATCGGGTTAAGATCCAAGAATCCCGGGGTTTTTAATAATTATTACAAATAATTTATAAAGCCGCTTCCATAATTTCATAGCAAAAATTATCTTTAGGTAAATATGCATCCGAATATCCGATCTCTGGTTAAAAATTCAACCAGTAACTGTATTAGTAGTTCCACTTGATCTTGTTTGTGTTTCCCTTTGTTCTAAGACTCTACCCTGATGGGACTAGTGGAAACTTTAGCGGAAGTTAGCTTGGAGTTAAGTTGGTAACCGATTGGATTCGATTTGAGATTTCACTTTAGTTTAGTAGGTATTTAATGTTTGAATGCAATAATTTCCACACAATATGACAATATGAATGTAAAACAATACCCGGCGAATATATTGCGCGGAATTTGTATGAGACTATCTGCCAGAAAAGTTATACGAGTAACATAATTAACGCAAGACCTAGGCTCATACGCCCCAATTAGAGTATTGAGTTAAAAGCATAATACGATGACCAAAACTATTTTTTTAAAGCTAACTGATATTATTAAGAAAAACGTGTCGACCCTAGCATTACTTTATGCATTTAAAATTGAGTCTTATTGCTTATGAAATAAGATTGAACTTTCTTTGGCTCAATCAGTGGTAGGTATGGGAAAATACATACTTAATAAAAAAAAACTGATATCACATGTTACTGAAATCGATTCAGTAGTCAATTAGGAACAAACTACTTTCAGGTCTTGCGTCTATTCTGTTACACCTTGTATAAGAATTGATTTAATATAATGTTAAAAATTACTTTAATTTAATAGAGCTAGACGTGGGTGCGTGGAAGCTTAGGGCTTGTGGCTAAGTAATAACTGCTCCACGGGTCAATCGATCAGGTTAAGCTACGCTCGCTGCGGTCGGTCCGAAGATGGTCGATGGGACCATCTTTACATACCAAGACCCAACTTTTCAAGGGAAAAGCACGTTAAGCCGTTGATCCCAGCTGTCATTCGCAGATCTTTGACAGTCGTTACGGGTCGGCTGAAGTCCGTTAGTCTGACAACTACTCTCACCTGCCAGGGGTGCGGGTTGTTCGAAAGACATACTGCGGCCCCTGGCACACAGGCAACTGAGGAAACACGGGTGGGTTTTAGTCAGTAAAAGTCTGACACGCCCTCCTGCTCCACCCAGAGCGGGAGAAGTTATTTGACGATTTCCCACCCAAAAAAAAAAACAACTACTCTCAACAAGGGGTTTCGTATTACCCAGTAACTGGCTTGTGGCGGTCAGATAGGCAGTCACTCCATGTAAAATACTGGTATTCAGTTACATCTGGTTGAACTGGAAGCTGACCCCAATATTGTTTGGAAAAGGCTAGGCAGATGATAAGTAGATAGTGTAAACGACTTCTCTCACTGTCATTAAAAAATAGAGGAAGAAATATATTCAAATGGACAAAACTGCACCCTAATTGGGTAACATACGATTAATCATATTCTGTTTAATTTTGACAGTTCAACAATATTCATTGCGTTATCAACGTTGTTGAGCAGACACATTTTTCGAACATGAAGCAATGGTTTAGCACTCTGTTTCGAAACGAAACAGATTATGATAAATCGTGAGTTACGGTATAATTAGGGTACAGATCTAGCTAACCACTAATTTCAAATCACGACATCAAATCACGACAGAAATTACCTAATGAATAGCGAGTTGAACATCTAGCATACATAAATAACAATGAACTATTTTCGTTTGTCATATAATAGTATCGTAAAATCATCGGTCCAATTGTCTTATTTTATTGAAACCATTCCAACACGACTGCAATTAACAAGAATATTGGAGACACAACACGCAAATCCGACTGAATATCAACGACGAATAAACATTCAGAGCAGCGAAAATGCGGCTTGCTATTTACAAACTAATTTCGCGACTTTTCGGCTAGCAAAGCTGAATATTCGGCCAATAAGAGAAACATAAAGCGTTCCCATCTCTTAGGGGAACCGCAGACGACGATATTTTTGTGCGTTCAAGTCTGCACCGCACCAAGCCCGCATTCTATTTTTGACTGTCACTTCATTTAGGTATAGTCCATTCACAGTTATTTTACCTTTGACAGCAATCCATCAGGAACCTTAATGCAAAGAGAATAAAGATCACTATGATGTATAAATAGAAGTCAAAATTTAGACAGAGCATTGAGAGTGAACGTTACGTGAGTTACGTTCCCCTGATGAAGAAAAATTGCGGCTAGACGGGTAATTGCATATCACACTAACAGTAGGAATGGCTTATATTTTGACAATTCAACTATATTCATTGCGTTATTTACGTTGTTGAGCAGACAAATTTTTCTAACAAATGAACCAATGGATTAGTCAAATCCGTGTTACGAACCACCGAACGTAGATTTTTCAATTCTCAATATTTATTTGCATTCCATAATGGGAACTTAGGTAAAGGTTTAAAAAAGACATGGTCGTTATGGACCCTGTCGAGCACAGCAAAGTGGGATGAAGAAGATGACTTTATAGTCTGTTTAGTCCATACTTATGTATACCTACTAATATAGTAATGCTGAAGAGTTTGTTTGAACGCGCTAATCTCTGGAACTACTAGTTGGATTTGAATTTTTTTTTTTTGTATATGACAGCTACATTCATGAGGAAGGTTATAGGTTATTTAACATCACACTGCGACCCTTAGGAGCCGAGCAAAAAGACAAAAAGTAAAAAAAAATCTCTAAGCAAAAACGAAATAATAGCGCGGGCGGGATGCGATGCGACGAGGGACTAAGAAATATCATGGGAATGAAGTTGCGCGGGCAGAAGCTATTTAGTTAATATAACAAACAGACACAATCGCAGAAACAGTTGATCGTCTGTGTAGGCCCTTATCTGTGGGGAAGCAGGAAATCCCATGACGCGTGCCTCTTCAAGGACGTGATCTTCGTCCCCCCTTTCCCCCTTCCCGTTATTCTCCCTTTTATTTTCTCAGCCACCGCACTACTACTGTTTCCGTTCTCCTTGGGTTAGTAAGGACGGGCGAATAGTGTCGCCTAAGCGTTATTGTGTTTCGTCGTTTTATTTTTTGTATGAAAATTGTTTCGTTTCAGCCCGTGGTTTTCCAGAGTAATATGGTACGTGAAATGAAGTTTTTATTTAAGTAGGACAGGGCACTAAAGTTTAAAAGTCAACTTTGTGTTTCTATCAGAAACTTAGAAACTTTGTAAGTACCATAAATGAATAAATCATCCGTCGTGATTACTTAGTTTGTTAATTATTTTTGATGTTGGCTTAATTAGTTATGAAGAAAAATAAAACAAAATAAGTCTAAATGAGAAAAATTCTCTCCGTTCGTTCTAGTTGTTTTTTTTTCTTTTTTTTTCGGGTTTTGGCTTCGCACGGTTTGTGCATTGCCAGTGTCAAGTAATTTTTCTTTTCGATCAAGTAAATGGCCCGATATCGGGCACGAAGTTACAAAACAGTCATAGTCGTCTTTAGTCAGTCAAGTCAAAATTATTGTAAAGCGGTAGTAACTGTGCAACAACCTAATATGAGTTTTTGGAGGGAACACGCTAGTCACTTATTTTCACCTTCACTACACTTATGCACTCACATGTAACTAAATTGAATAATTCACTACCAAAATTATACAATTTAATTCGCTATTTCACTAAATTTAATGAAAATTAAAATTCGTGCGACATGTTCCAACGCGATCCCGCCAAAAACTCGTTCGTTCTAGTTGTTTATGCATTAAATAAAGTGTGCCACAGATAAACAAAAGCAAATGGACCAAGGAGTTCAAACGCAGCTATCAAAACTATGCCACAATTTGCATAACTGTCAGACTGAAATAATAAAACTTTATGGGATTTCGACATTCGTTGCAGGAAATAAAAAAAGTAGATTGAATATCGATAGCCAATAGGAATAGAAACGTTGCCAGGTAAAATATCTGGCGAAAAGCCATGAAATACAGAATTGGTGTAGTATCTAGATTTACTATTATAGCTGTTTATTTTGATTCGAGGGTGAGACAACAGAGTTATTGCTGAGGGAAAACTCACGTGCAGTAACCTTACATTTTCTTAAAAAAATAAGAAAATGACGAAAACCTAATGCCACATGATGGTTTTTATTTACAGTTTCCTCATAACTACCTTTAATTGTTATTCCCACGATAGTAAGTTAGTATTTATTTCAGGAGCAATTAATATGTTATTTATGTGACAATTCGATATAAACTTTAATTACATTGCATTTCTCCTAAAGCGAACATAAAAAAGTTACGACGTTCACAGCAGAACAATTTTCACGGGAAATCCAAATAAAAATTACTACGTAAAAGGCTGAAACAATGGGGAGCTAAATAAAAGCTACATAATTACTTATTTGTGCGTAATAAAGCAAACCGACCCGCAAAATCAATAGCAACGTAAAACAAAAGAGTTGTCAAAAATCAGAGCTATTTAAATTGACGTCACTGGATATGTCACTCGCGCCATCCTGCCATAGACACGACGAACGGGATTATTTCGGTAACATTCGTCATTCAGATCTGCATTGACAGCTCTCATTCGCACGGGAAACAGACAGCCATTTTGTTTTATTGCTTTCAACTTTCGTTTGATGTATGATAATGGCAGAGAATTGGTTTACGGAAATGGTGATAGTTTTATTGTGTAATGAAATTGAAGAGATTTTGATTAAGTTGCAAATTGTTTGATGACTTTACGCAATTGGGTGAAACAAATATAATAATAATGATTTATTTATTTGGGTGGAAAAGATTTTGTGTTCTTTCTTTTGTGAAATCGAGGCTCATAAAAAATACTGCGATTTCATCGCATTTATTACAGTCGCTCTTTCTCGTAGGGACCGAGGAGGATTGTGACAAAGTAGAGTTGTGACAAAGACGTTTTTTGACCAGATCGCGATTTTTGTTACCTAGGAGAGTTGTGACACGCTGTCACAACTCTCCTATTTAAGTTTATTATGTGGGTAGCTCATTTTACACGCTTTTTGCAATGTTTTTTTGTTGTGTTTACATGCATGTTTGCATGCTTTGATCATTTCTTACTGTCTAATTTTAATATTAAAAGTATTCGGCAATTAAAGTCGTCTTAAAAATATATTTTTTTTGTCAGGGATTTACTTAGGCATGTGGTTTGGTATTGTATGCTGAGTTCCTGTTTTTCTATTTCAGAATGCCAAATAAGTATACACGAAAGACTGATAGGGGTATGGCTAGTATCGACATTTACGAACTAGCCTTTGAAGAAGTTACGTTGAGGGGTCAAAGTCTCCGAAATGCCGCATCCTCTTACAATATCAACTACATGTCTTTGCAAAGATATATTAAAAAGAAACAGGCTTTTCAAGATAATGCAACAGAGGTGACTCCGTCCATGGGTTATGCTAGTCCCAAAGTTTTTACAGATGAGGAAGAAAACATATTATGCGAGTATTTATTGACATGTGCTGCATCCAATTATGGGCTGACAACAAAAGAAACAAGAAGAATTGCGTTCATGTTAGCAAAAAAATATAATAAAAAATATCCGGCGTCATGGGAAAAAAATGAGATGGCAGGAGAAGTGTGGCTTAAATTGTTTATGCAACGACATCCCAATTTATCTTTAAGATTACCACAAGCTACAAGCATAGCTCGTGCAACGAGCTTTAATAAAAGTAATGTGGATGCTTTCTTTAAGAACTATACTGACATTTTAAACAAACATAATCTTGTGGCAAAAGATATTTGGAACGTCGACGAGACAGGCATTACAACAGTTCAGAAACCTGACAGGGTTATAGCGCGACGTGGAGAAAAACAATTCAGTGCGATGACATCGGCGGAACGAGGAACCTTAGTGACTATGGCTTTTGCTGGAAACGCAATAGGTAATTATATACCGCCTATGTTTATATTTCCACGTAAGAGATTCCAAGAGCATTTCATTCGTGATGGTCCTACTGGTTCTGTTGGAACCGCTAACGGATCGGGATGGATGCAGGAGGATGACTTCCACTTTTTCCTTGAGCATTTCAAAAATCATGTTAGACCGTCAAAAGACAAAAAAAGCTCTGTTGCTCCTAGATAACCATGCTTCGCACACAGCTTTGAAGAATATTGAATTTTGCAGAGAAAATGGGATTATTTTGCTGACATTTCCCCCACACTGCACACATAAGCTGCAACCTTTAGATCGTGCTATATTTGGGCCTTTAAAAAAAGCAATTAATACAGCTTGTGATGATTGGATGCGCTCTAACGCTGGGAAAGTCATGAGTATATATGATATTCCATCCATAACAAGATCAGCGTTTAATGTGGCGATCACTGCAAAGAATATCAGTGCTGGTTTTGCTGCAACTGGAATATGGCCTGTTAATACAGATATCTTTGGAGAAGCCGATTTCCTGCCCAGTCAAGTCACTGACCGTATTTTGCCAAATCCAGAACCAGAGCAATCGTCAAGCGTTCAAGAAATTACGGCTAATGTAGAAAATAGACCCCACACTCCAAATCCTACTATTGGCACCATTGAATTCAATGAAGCAAGAGCCGTTACTCAAGTTACATCCATTGATCAAGCCACAACATCATCTATCAATCAATCTTTGCCAATGAATAACGCCAATGAACCCGTCGCCTCCACGTCTAGAGCTCGTACTCCTCTAGCTACTACTTCTAATGTGTTCTCGCCAGAATCAGTGAGGCCGTTGCCAAAAGCTCCGCCTAGAAAAAATAACCAACCTAATAGGCGCAAGATAAAATCGGCTGTGCTTACTGACACACCTATTAAAGATGAAATAGCTGCCATAGAAGCCAGCAGGAAGATAAAAAGCGTGAAAAAACGCGTTTTAAGCGAAGGAAAGAATATACCTAAAAAAGCCAAAAAGACTAACAAGAAGAGTGCAAATGATGCTGAAGAAGATGAAGAAAATGATTATTTTTGCTTGTGCTGCCTCGAACCTTATGCCAATAGCAGATCGAATGAGAAGTGGGTTCAATGCTTGGAGTGTAAAGGCTGGTCTCACGAAGAATGCACTGGGGGCGAGCTGCAATACGTCTGCCATAATTGTTTGTCTGATTAGGTTAAGACTATTGACTGATTTTGAAAGTATTGATCTCATAATAATACCTAATTGTTCAAAAAATAATTTAATACTTTTATATTCATATTTGTTGTTATTATAATTCCTGCAATTATTCTAAATAATAATTAAAGTTCCTTTATGCAAAAAAAGTGCGTTTTGTTTATAATTAAAGTAAAAGTAATTTTATTTATAAAATTAAATGTAATTACACAGCTGTCACAACTTACCTCGGTGTTAGGAGAGTTGTGACAAAGGGAGTAGTTACAGTTTTGAAGGTTTTTTTCAGAAACCTTATATTATATGTTGGCTTTGATGATTAAATCTAAAAGGGTAAGGATTGAGCTATATCGTGGCTAAAATTCATAACGGTGGTATGTTTCTTTACTGAGATATGTTCTTTTAAGTAAAAATTGTCACAACCTTCCTCGGTCTCCCCTATTATGATAATTTCGTCATCCAATATACCTTTCTGCTTTCAAACATAAATAAAAAATGTAACCGTGGTTTGCTCTCAAAAACATACCAAACAAAAGAAAAATAGCACACCAATCTAGAAACTGGAGTAACTTCTGAAACCCGAACCCCGATTCCTTCTAGCCCGTCACGTAATGGAGTTATCTATACACGTCAACACTACATACAAGAGAAACGGGACACCCAGAAAATGGACTCGCCCTAACAAACGACCTACCTACTTTATTAGATTTTGGTCGCTCAACCCCGACACTGTCATCGGCCCGTACATAAGAATGATTGATAATCTATCAATCTCTATGCCATAGAGACTGAATGGTTGTACTAAAATTGTTGGGCGAGAGATTTATGTATCTGCGTGATTGAGTAGAACAAATATTGTTAAAAGTATTTCGTGGTTATTGGTTTTTCTGGTTCAAAGAACGCAGAAAGCAAATATTTGTGCTAGATGCCTATAAGTAAATGTGTACTTACATAAATATTTTTTTTTTCCTCACAAGGTTCAGCTTGGCTGAATACGAGCTTTCCATTGCCGACAAACACAATATAAAAACATTTCTTTTCGGCGCCTCTGTTAACGCGCGAATGTCAAACAACAGAAGGTGCCTTGTTTACGTTGAGAAAATCAATGAAAATCAGCGATCCATGAAACAAATAGACTTTGGTACGTTTGTTTTGCCGGTAAATATTATTAATCCGTTCTTCTCGTGGTCTTGTGTGAGCAATTAAACTTGTTTACAATTTATACGTATCGTTTGTGGCTTGAGGCATCTATTAATTGTCAGCATCAATTTATCAAACTCATTCGAGGTAGTGTTGTGTAAAAAGTGTAAAAATTATACCTAATAACAGTGACACACATATCTAAATATAAAGCATTAAAAAAGTGGAACGGACTTGTGTGAAGTAGGTAGGTACAATCTATACTATTCTAAGTTTTAATGTACCTAAGTCAGATTAAAATTATTAATTTGTCTTATCTACTAAACTAGATTGTAATTAATTATTGAGAATCTAGTTCTTAATAAAGGTATAAAAAATATTTTTGATTTTTTGATATATTTTGAATTTTTCGAACATATGAAGATTGCTACATATGTTCGAAAAATTGATCTGCTCAACAATGTAGATAACACACTGAATGTTGTTGAACTTTCAAAATGAAAACATTCCTACTGGTAGTGTGATCCACAATTACCTCTCTGATCAATAAGACTAATATTTTAAGCAGATTTTACTTCCTTTTCTCTCCTAATTTCCTGAAGTAACCATTTCACTAATCACACCCAAAATCAGTACCAACAAGCATAAACGACGTAATTACACAATTCCGTCCAATCGGATAAGTCCAAATTTCATATCTCCGTCCAATAGTATTGGCTTGGAACGCCGCACCGGACCTCCAGAGGTACGTTTTATCTCCTGTTAGAGTGCCCATTTCATTCAGGACCCCTCAAAATTATGTATAACTTAATAACAGGGCCTTTATGGGACCCTCCGTGAGCTACGGCCTGTATAAAGGATTATATGGGAGTGGCCGGGAAATATAATATCGTATGAAGGAGGTTTATGCAGTTCATTGAGTTTTGTAGTTTCTTTACCGCTGTTTGATTTGATAGTAGGGTTTTTTTCTGTAACCCTTTCTTTTGGTTTTACTGGAAAGTTTTGAGAAGATATTTGAAGACTTATAGTTGTTGGTTTTATCTGGTCGTTCTATGGCGAAGAGGAAAGTAAGCTCCAGTTTTTATGCTCTCGGCATTGTCCTTTCGTTGCAAACTTGATTTTAAGAGGCCGTATACGAAATTTTCTCGATTTCGCTCATTTATTTGATTTTTAAGACGTGCTTTTACAGTTAAAATGCTGTATTATTGTACTACTCAATTTCCATAAATTTTAATGCACAATTCGAAAGATCGTTTCAACTAATATCTAATGAATGAGCTCCTTTTTTACACGCTTTATATTAGCTTCACTTGTATGTTTGTTGGTTTGTTTGTTTGTATGTTTGTATGTAACCGACTCTTTTGAGCGCAATTTTGAACCACTTTAAACGGTCAGATTTCATTGAAACTTTGTAAACTTGTCGAGGACCGATGACAATTCAATAATAAAAAAAACACGTTTTTGTAGTTAGCAGAACTAAAAAATAGAAAATAAATAATAGTTTAAAAAACTAAAAACACGCTTTAAAACCAAACTAAAAAAGGAGAAAATAATTTAATTCAATTAAAAAGCGTGCTTGACATTAAATTATTATAAAAATACCTCAAAAAGCACCCCACGCTTTTTAATTGAATTAAATTATTTTCTCCTCTTTTAGTTTGGTTTTTAAAGCGTGTTTTTAGTTTTTTAAACTATTATTTATTATTTTTGTCGATAACTATACTGCTAGATTGTGGTTCTTTTGAAAGATTATTTAATGCCAATTCTTTAAAAAAAATCGTATTGAAATACAGTATTTTAAAAGTAAAATCACGTCTATAAAATCACGTAAATCCGCGAAATCGGAAAAAAATCGTATACGGCCTCATATAGTAATGGGCAGTAGAAATTACTATTGTAGCCTAGAATTATTTCGTAGCAGAATTTTGTATATTTTTATTATTTTCTAGCTTCAGTAGTCGACACACTTCTCTTCACATGAGAGAGCATTCACTAGGTACATTCATGTCACCTTGATTTATTATGAGCAAAACGCTCAAGAATCATACCATGCCTTCTAATTACTCACGCGAATTTATCATTGTCAGAGAACCCTGAAGATGACGTAATCACGACACTTTACTAATTTCAGTAATTACGCAGACAATTCAAATATTATTTTAACAGGGCTGAGTTTTGCTAAGGAGATCTAATTTTGTTTTACAAGCTTAACTTATGAGGAATAATTTATTAGAACGTTATACTTAGAATGATTAAAATACGTAGGGAAGTAATTTATAAGAACAAAGACAATAATATTTTTTTCCTTTTTGTTTGGCAGGAGCCAAACAACTTTTTTAAAATAAAGCTGTGAGTTAAGTACTAAGTTCATAGGAATGAACTTAGTACTTAACTCACAGCTTTAATAAAAAAATTTTTTTTAAGAAAAAGTATTTTGGATTTTCCAATGAAAATGCTGCCGTTTTTAATGAAAATTCTACGTTTTAACGTTGAATCTCGGAACAAAGAATGCTTAAATCAATCCGAATAAGATTAAGCTACACACTTGCGAGGATATTTCGAGAGGCTTGTAGCTAAGTTACCGCTTGCCGCGTTGGGCCCGTGGATGGATGCCCATCTTTATATAACAAGGCCCCCGTCTGTGTCTCGGAAAGAACGTTAAGCCATTAGACCTGGTTGACATAATTGTGGATCTTTGACAGTCGTTACTGGTCGTCAGAAGTCCCAAAAATTTGACAAACAGTTTTGCTAAGGGGTATCGCACTACCCAGTAACTGGGATGCGGTGGTCAGATAGGCGGTCGCTCCATGTAACATACTTACCTATATTAATCTGCATCCAGTTAGACTGGACGCAAACCTAACAAGAAAAGCTTTGGCTAGGCAGATTATGACTTTCGAGGAAATTTGTAAAAAATATCGTATTTTGTTTACTACAACCTCAAAATAATAATGCTACACTAAACACTATTCGTCCCTTGCAAATAAAATCTCACTTAACATATTTTTTTCCTTATAATCCTCTATGATTTTAGTTCACAGAAGCAGTTCAGATAGGGCTCGAACAACCAATAATATTATTTACCCAGTAACTGGGTGGTCAGATAGGCAGTCGCTCCATGTAACATACTTACCTATATTAATCTGCATCCAGTTAGACTGGACGCAAACCTAACAAGAAAAGCTTTGGCTAGGCAGATTATGATTTTCGAGGTATTTGTAAAAAAAACCTATTTTATTTACTACAACCTCAAAATAATAATGCTACACTAAACACTATTCGTCCCTTGCAAATAAAATCTCACTTAACATATTTTTTTCCTTATAATCCTCTATGATTTTAGTTCACAGTAGCAGTTCAGATAGGGCTCGAACAACCAATAATATTATTGCCGAAAAAGGGATAAGTGATCCCCGGACAAACGGATTAATGGGCCAAAACGGTGTCGCCCATCCCCAATATACGGAACCATTTTTCATTTCACTCCGAAAAGAAAATAAAACGATGGCGCATTTTCTTTTTTAAATATTGTTTTGTTTCTCGTGGTGGTTGGTGGATTTTGTTTTCCGTGAAGTTAATAGGATTAATATTTATTGTTTTTAAATTAAGCTGTCTTGCTTGGGGAACAAATAAATTCAATTTTTGTTGCTGGAATTCAGTATTTCATAACAAGTGTTATTTTAGTCTGTCGTGTCAAATAAACATTGTATAAGTTACTTTGCATTTACATCATTGCAACTTTATTTGAATACAATGAACTTTAGTGAACTATTTGATTTTAGTGAACTATTTGATTTTTGAGGTGATTGATCTGTTTCCTTTGAATGAAAGAGACATATGGTTATGAACGAAATTCGAACACATACGCACACTGACCACTCCATTTACAACGGAACTGAAGACTATCAAATAACAAATTGGAGAAATCTTGAGGAAAAAAAAATTGGCACACGACTACACTAGTGTCATACATAATATAAGTAGGGTAGGTACTACATTAGCTATCTATAGGTACTATAATATGGATTCCGAGTCATATTAATCTACCGGGATTATCAATGAAATAAAAATGCTTATAGTTTCAAACGCGTAATTATTTCTTTCATATTTTAGATGCTGACGCGTCTGTCAGCTCTCCAAGCTGAGACTCTTTTATGTTCCTTCTAAAGAGAAGTTTGTTAGGGTGATCTGACTAAGCGTGGACAAGGTATTTATTAATAAATACTTGCATTTTAAAAACTACTTATCTATAGGAAAGCAAATACATATTACAATAAAGTTGTAGCAAGACGCAAGAATATGCTTCAACTGGCATGTGAAAAATTTAAAACTTGCTGGGTAAAATCTTTGTAATAAGCCTATTCTTTTCTATAATCAGATTATTTAGGATATATTGTAGGGTTGTATTAGGGGGGAGGGGGGGGGGGGTAAAAAAACGATTCGGTTTTATTTGTTATTTTCACTTTATAGAGTCATAAACTGTTAAAATACTGTCTAAACACTGGGCAGGTGGTACAACATTATTTTCGTGTTTAGCCCAGCTTAAATACAAAAAAAATGTCATAACGTGAGCACAGCAACCCACCGATCTTCGGTCGACAAGGCAATTGAGGAGCAGTCCATTTCCGGATTATTGATAATACTTCAATAAGCTGCAACGTGTGTATTTTGCGATGCATTACATCAACGCCACAATTAACACATCGCATTGGTTCCTCATTCTCACTCGAAGCTGCTATGTGTAGCAGACGAATCCCAAGTTCGTGCCGTGGCTTGTCATTTAAAGCCGGTTCGAGGTCAATAATAGCACCAGGTTCAACGTGAGGTGCAGATTCAGTGTCCGAATAGGACCGGGTCATCATGAGGAGCGGTATCGGAGTCCATGATAAGAAAAACAAACGTTCGAAGCAGCGAGTACAGAAAATAACATCCAGAGTGCACGAAAGCCACAGAGTACATTTTTGACGAAAGCAAAGCGAATATTTTTTTTCATTGTTGTCAGGTGTCGTTTCAATTGATGTTAGGGATGTTCAATATGTATCAATACTCAAGTCGGTACAACGGGATTTGATTGATTTTCACAACGATTCAACAATACACCGTGACATTTTAGTCGTCTTACAACGGCAGCTCACTTCATGATTGTATACAATTAATCATTTATCTATACTCTTTATTTCGACTTTTGGTAAGTGTACTTGGCTACTATGTGATGTGGAAAAATATTTATTTCAGGATTAATAATCTTGTTTAGTAAAAATAATTATTACCGGGCATCTTGTCCACGCTTAGCCGAAATTGGTGATTCCCTTTAAGATTGTGTTTTTCTATAATATTATGCCATCACTATAAACAATATTTGCGGAGGTTGCATTGCGCACCATGTAAGCTAGAGTCTCTACAGTACATAGATATTTAATTTTAGTATCAAGATCCGCACAGCAACCAATCTTGAAACCAATAAAGCTGTTCACATTTGTAATAAATAACTTATATATCCATATTTATGTTCATACAATTTTCCAGAGCGCTGGCTACCTAATACGTATAATGTAATAGTATTTTATTGATAAATAAACGATATTATCTGCCATGAGCGGCTAGGTCACAGAGTAATGTAGGTACAGAAGCTTCACTGGTTATTATGAAAACTTGGCGTTAACAATTCAAAACCCGTTTGGACCGAATCGAAGGTTGGAGTACAAAAAACAGAAAAATATTGATTATTTATTCATAAATCCTAATGTATACCACAAAACTCTGGGTGGAGCAGGGGGGCGTATCAGACTTTTACTGACTAAAACCCACCCGTGTTTCCTCAGTTGCCTGTGTGCCAGGAGCCGTGGTATCTCTTGAACAACCCCCACAAAACACGACACAATGCAGGTTTACCTATTTGATTTCGTTTACGTAGCTTAACTGTCACGTCAAGTGTCATTTTATTGACACTTAGCTAGGACAATGGCGGACAATAGAGTATTTACCAATTTAATAAAAACTACTTTAATTTGAAGATTGGGACGAAATATGTAACAGAAAATAAAAAAAATGATTGATATCCATTTTCTCAATTAAAAACGGTTTAAATCAAATTTATTTTTCGTTCCTTTGAATTTACCGCCAACACGCTTGTTACGATGACCTTTTTATCACGTAACCACAGGTGACGTCAACTTTTTATAAAACAGCGCCAAACTAAGTATTTGTACCGGTGCCGTTTACACAAAGCTGACGTTACGATGACACGTGATAAAAAGTCATCTTATGGAGCGTTTTGGCGGTAAATTCAAAACAACGAAAAATTAATTTGATTTTAATCGTTTTTCATTGAGAAAATGGATTTAAATAAATTTATTTTTATTTTTCTGTTAAATATATCGTCCCAATCTTCAATTTTTTTTATTACATTAGAAAATACCCTATTATCCAGAAGGTTTTGTAATACAAAGTAGCGAGTGAGTCTTCTGAACCCACATATTCTGTTGAAACAAGATTGTGTACCTACATTTACAAACGCAAAAGAAATATAATAATATTTTGTTTACATAGTTTGTCGAGCTTATTGGATAGAGGATTCTGTGAACTCAGTTTATAGTTTCATATTTCAACAGAGGGAGATGCGAGTTCATACTAGACAAATAAGTGAGTATTGTATTATTTGATGCAACGAGAATAGGGTACAGAATTTTCTTGTAGAAAGCTAGCTATCTGCACTAATATTACAAAAATAAAAGTTTGTCATTTTGGATGTAGGAGGTAACCTTTGGAATTACTGATCCGATTTCGAAAATTCTGTCACTGGCAGGAAGCTACACAATTGGCTAGTGCTATATGGTATGGTTTTATGGTCTATGCTGCCGACAACGCGGGCAAAGTCGCGGGCAGAAGCTAGTACATATTAAACAGAACTGAATTCGTTGGTTGCATATTAAAGTATCCTATGTTTTAAATTTTTGCATTACGTATTCTTATTACACGCTTTATATTAGCTTCACTTGTATGTTTGTTTGTTAGTTTGTTTGTTTGTATGTAACCGACTCCTTTGAGCGCGATTTTGACCCACTTTAAACGGTCAGATTTCATTGAAACTTTGTAAACTTGTCGAGGACCGATGACAATTCAATAATAAAAAAGGAGAAAAAAAAAACATGTTTTTGTAGTTAGCAGAACTAAAAAATAGAAAATAAATAATAGTTTAAAAAACTAAAAAACACGCTTTAAAAACCAAACTAAAAAAGGGGAAAATAATTTAATTCAATTAAAAAGCGTGGGGTGCTTTTTGAGGTATTTTTATAATCACTTACTGTCAAGCACCTCACGCTTTTTAATTGAATTAAATTATTTTCCCCTTTTTTAGTTTGGTTTTTAATGCGTGTTTTTTAGTTTTTTAAACTATTATTTTTTTGGTTCTATGTTCAAAGTGTTAAGTGTTACTTTATTAATATAATTATCTCAGTCAAAAACACCCAACAAATATTAAAAAAGGAACAATGCCAAACATTTCACTGGTTCCATTAACAAAATATCATAAAGCATAGAGAATATAGAGTGACGTCGCACCACGGAATCAATTACATACAGCCAAGCTTAATTAGAGGCAGCCGCCCCGAGCAACCAAGACGTGACGGCCACTAAACGTTATTTATGTCTAAATCTAGTTCAATCTAGGTAACATTATGTAGCTTTAGCTTCAGTGAAGATAAGTATAGATAGGATTCTGTCGTAAAATTGTTTGAAAAAATGTACAGTAGGTACCGTACCTACTTAACACACATTTTCTGTTGAGTAAAAAGTCGTTTTCATTTTTGAAAAAAACCGTGAGGTTACTTTAGATATTGTTTTAAGATTAGTGTTTCAGGCGTCCCTTTTTGTTTCTGTAGGTAGTAAAACATTAAAAAAAAAACGTGTCTTATTAAGTACGAAATTACAAAATTAAATTTTGATGAACAGAACAGAGACAGAACAGACAGCCGCACGGGTCGATCGATCAGGTTAAGCCTTGCTGGCCGCGGTTGTTCCGTGGATGGGTGACCATCTTTACATACCAAACCACTCCGTGCCTCGACAAGCACGTTAAGCCGTTGTACGGGTCGTCAGCAGACGAAAGTTGGACAACCTGCCTCATCAAAGGGTACACAGTAATTGGGTTGTGGACGTCATATAGGCAGTCGCTCCATGGAAATTACGGGTATTCAACTGCATCCGGTTAGACTGGAAGCCAACCCCAGCATAGCTGGCTAAAGGCTAGGCAGATAATGATGATGAGATTGACACATTTTTTTATTTAATTGTGTCTCATTATCTCATTGGTCTAAGATCCTTACTTGTTGGATTAATGAATATCATTTTGGTAACCATCCACAAAAATCGAATTTATAAATACAGTTTACCGGCTTACAAAAAACCTGCGGCATTTCCTTCCACAGATACCAACAAAACAAAAAAAAAACTATTTGTGTACGGTCAAAATGGCGATGATACACGCGCCAAAATCCGTAGAACAACGCGTATGTATAGTTGCCATAGATTGTAAACAAACACGAACTGGCGTCATCTTGACCTAGAGCGGGCCAACAGCCTTTTGAGTCTATTTCGGTACAGCACTACCCGGTACTGAGCCGAAACATATGTCGGGATATTCCAAATTCTTGGAAGATTTACGCAAATTGAAATGACAATGGTTTCGAGAAGGATTTTTATGTAGAATCATCATCTTAGTTTTATTTCTGGTAATGAATCATTTGCATTTTTTTTTAAATCATTTGCTATTTTCAAAGCTTTAAACTTTTGCGCATTTCGGTTATTCCGACTGCAATGAAAGCGAACTTAATCTGTAGACTCAAGGAATTATTATTATGACGTTGTTTAGCAAGAAAATATCGATATTTTATACAGGCGGTAGGGATATCAACGGGCAACATGTTTCACACGCAACGTGCGCATCCATGTTATCATGAATTCAGTATATTTTATTTTATTTTATTTTATTAGGTCTACCAACTATTGTTCACACTGAATACAGTGACATAACACATTCTTAAAATTAAATTACAGCGCAACAATTACTTAGAGGTAAACACCACATGCATAAAACAATGAATTATAGAGTTAAGCTAACTTACTCAGTAATAAGCGCCAATATTCAATTAAATAAATTAATATTTGTAAAAGTAAAAACAAAGGTGACATTGAAAATAGAAATCAAAATAAAATTAAAATTGGTGAAAAACTAATACATTAAAAATCATAAAATTATGATACTGACAACATTGGTAAAATAAAATTTTAAGTTATAATAAATGATAAATGAGTAAATTGATAATTCATTCTTAACAGTTGCAGGTGTATAAAAAGAGATATGATTCTGATTTTTGAAATGAAAACTTCTTTAGGCGCGTTGGGCATTTATTGAGATGGGAAAAAACAATTGAACTCGCGACACTGTTACCGACACCACTGACAACACGAACGTACGAACGAACAACGTTGTACGTTGTTTAATCTGACTATTCAAAAAATATTTCCGAACGATTAAAAAAAAACACGTAATTGTTCAAGTTTTCACTTCTGTAGGCACTCCCGGAGTGCCACTGTTTTTTTTTTTATAACCAACGGCAAAATAGCTCTGTCATCCGTTTTGACCGCGTAGTTATTGCACTTTTCTATAAAATAGCAGTTTTTATTTATAATTGACGATTTACTTCTACGTTAGGAGGTCTAGAGTCATGTGCTCAATTCAAGGTTTCAGTTTGTGTGTCGATGTCTCTGCCACGCTGTATAGGTCACAAAGCGAACTTTTCATCAGCCTTTGGCAATCCGCAGCTGGAAATAGGCCTCTCCAATCGCATTACAAGTAGCTCGATCATTGGCTACAGATATTCAGCTTACACTAGCTACCATGTAACGAATTTTAACAACTTTAAGTATCACGCTGTCAAAAAAATATTTAAAAAAATTAATACGTTCATCCTCTTAATGTCTGTAATAAATCATGGTTGGCAGTCCTTGTGCTTCGTAACAAGAATTCAATTTATCATCCGCCGTAGATATTAATCTTCGTTACCGCAATTACCAATCAAATCCGACATTAAGTAGGCTAATCTGTGAAATTTTGATGATCACAAGACTTTGATGATGTTTTTGTAAGTTTGCTTATTGGGTTGTTTAATTACAGGAATTGAGTAGATTACATTTTTGAGTTGCAATTAATCGGTTGAACGACATAAGTTTTATTTCTTATTACGCCTACACATGGTGTATTTAACAGAATAAAAAAAAATCCTGAAAGTAGTTTATTCATAATTGACTACTGAATCGACTTCAGTCATTTTTAATATACTTAGGTATCAAAAAAAAAATTGCTATACCTACCGGCGATTGAGCCAAGCAAAATACATTCTTATTTCAAGGTTATAAGACTCCTTTTTGAATGCATACGGTAATGCTAGGGTCATCTAAAAAGAGAAAGTTTTGGTCTTTGTATTATACTTTTAACTTAATACTCTAATTGGGTTGTATGAGGTCTTGAGTTTATTATGTCCCTTAAAGTGTGAATAAACAAGAACTCTACAGATAGCATACTAATTATATTATTTGAGTTGTCAAGGCGTCAACAGGAATTAAAGACCAAACATCTGTCATCATGAATCATGAATTCTCCCAAGTTTTCTTACAATTAGACATTTTGTAGATGTTTTGTAGCAACAAAACGTTTATGATGTTCGTGAAATCATAAACGCATCACTTTAAGAAAGAACAACACATTCTCAAAAATATTTTAAATTTCGAACCGAACGTTTAGTTTCTCCTTATCTTCATTGTTGTTACACTGAGCTTCGAACGCCCAGAGGCGGATGTTTCGCAGTGGAAAATTCGCTCCACATATTCTATGCTATTTATAAATGTACGTTCGAACATCCATTGAGATGTTCTATGTACGTATCACTCGCATGGATGAGTTTGGACGTTTATATTTATTCTTGTTTCCTACCTATTAAGTCCATTTACATTCCAAAGGATTTGTATTTTTAAATGTACGTCTTCATTTGTTTGCTTTTTTTATTCGTATTCGTGTCGATGTTGTCTTTGTCTGGCTGTCAGATAGACGTCACTGGTTGATACAAAAAAAAAACAAGATTTGAATTTAGATTTCAGACCCGTACTTATTCTGGGACGATGGTCCTGCATATCGATTTGAAATCACTACATTTGAGTAGACATTTGAATAAACTCTCTGTTTTAGAACCTTGAAGGCCGAAGAATCGTTCTAGAATAAGGACAATAACGGCTAAATTAGTTTTCCCCCCAAAAACGTTTACTCACTGATATTTTGGCGGTCTGTTAGAAAGGTCATGTACAACATTGGACGATTACTGGCTGATATTATCCACATAATTATTATGGTTGTGTGTGTTATTAGATAAGCGATCTAACAACGCTTTTAGTGGGATTTTATCGCCTTTTAACTCACAGTGTTTATGCCATATTGCCAAATATGTTTTGGCATGACTTGTTATGTATTAGTATTTGGAATAGATAGGTAATGCACACGTGTTATTTCCCATTATGGTTTCCCACTAAAAGTCACTTGAGATTTAGGAGTAACAACAGTCAGACAAATGGTTATGTGGTTTCATGGCTACGAAGCTGTAGTTTTGTAGTGGAACGTTTCAGTACAATATCTTAAAGATTATATTGGATCGAGAAAATAAAAATACTTTAACGTGCCTAAGGTTGTCATTCAAACATCCCGACCGCCTTGTGTCACCCTATGTAATATTTCTACATTTGTATCTGTAATTTTTATGATGGCTGCCTCCTCTAAAACTTTCACATTTATTTATGATATTAGAAGGAAGTAGAAGGTAGCAGGAGGTAGTTAGGTATAGGATAAGTAAGATAGTAGGAGTCCTACGAATAGTAGGACTTCATGTTAGGGCCAGCGCCCTCTGGCGGCACGGCACGGCAAGGGATTTTAAGCCACGAATAGAAATAAAACTTAATAGTATGATAGTTAAATTGAAATTTCAACGGCGACGATGTCGCGGTATCATTAGGCATGCCGCGACGTCCTTAGGCATCTTCATTGAAATTTGAATTTTATTGTCTTATATTTAAGTTATAAGTATTCCTATTCATCGCATAAAAATCGCTTGCCGTGCTGTTAGTGGGCGCAGGCCCTTAAGCGACAAATTTTCAACCCAGCCGGTGTCAGTCAAAGGACACCACTCGGTACCTCATTTATTTGGCGTCTGCATTTGTTCTTTCTCTAACCTGAGAGTTAATTGCCTAATACACTAACAGTAGGAATGACTGTCATTTTGGCAGTTCAACGACATTCATTACGTTATTTACGTTGTTGACTAGACAAATTGTTCGAACACATGAAGCAATGGAGTAGCATATAGATAGTGTGTTAAGCTTGGTGCTGGGTTACTATTTTTTACCAACAAATGCAAGTACTAATGTTTCTTTATTATAATTATCAACGAATTGAAAGCAGATCCGGCGAAAATACATTAAAATAACAAAAATAATCCACTGAAGATCGTGGCCATTGATACATATTTATAAAAAGACGAAGCTTTTCTGCATTATTTATCATTCTCCCGTCATCGTACCGCGAATTGTTTTTACTCTCCGGGATTTCCGCGGTGGAAATAACATGTAAATCGAACGTTTATTTATCTATAAGTATAGCTCTTTCCACTGTTGTTTTAAATGGAAATGTTTCTATGACTAAACTATTGTTGAAGTAGAGGTTGAAATATTGGCTGCTGCGCTACGTGTAGCGGGTTGCATTTCCGCACTGAACGAATTTCCTATTTGGTTGTGTTTAACAACCAGGGGGCCGATTCTACTAACAAATTTGTTAAAAAAACGCAATAGAACCGCAACCGAATCACCACTTTTAAGCGTTTTCGCATTCTACTAAAATGAACAACGGTCCAGCTGCGACACAGCTGCGGTTACGTTTTAGTTACGCCAACGATCGATTGAAACAATGTCAAAACCTATTCTACTAACAAAATCGAACATGAGCGTGACGTTTACTATAGGACAAAGTTAATGATAAAATTATGATCATTATGTCTTTTAATTATAGAAAATACTTTTAGTGTCACATATTCGTGTTTAGTAATATTTTTAGATTCAACTTTTTTCTTTGTGGTACTATAAAACATATTATTTTGGCATGTTGGTAACGCGAGTAATCCGCTGTGTTCCCGCTACAGTTCAGTTGCAATTCGTTTTAAGTTTAGTTTCCATTTTGCTTATAAAATAGTAGAATGACTTTTTATGTAACTATCGAACGGCGATCGAAATCGAACTGTTGTGGAAACACAATTTAACGTGTAACGTTGCAAATTAGTAGAATCGGCCCCCAGATACTTAAATCGTACTAGTCTTACTAATATTATAAAATGTGAAAGTTTTAATAGTTGATTTGTCACGTTTATAACCTGGATTAGGTAAAACAGAGGATACTTTTATCCCGGTAGTATATTCCCGTGGGATAAAATTGGACCTCCACGCGGGCAAAGCCGCTGGAAAAGCTAGTTATAGTTAAAATCAGGCCCGAAACATCATTAGTATTAAGGAAAATTGGTTTTCTTTAAAAAAAAGATGTTATTTCGATCCATCTCAGTATTAAATGTAATTCAGTACAGGTACGTTTGGTTAGACAGAATAGCACCCTAATGAGGGTTTTCATGAATATTCAAGCCACCAGTTGGCGCCACTTTGACAAGAGGTCTTTCAGTTCGACAATGAACTTAAAATATTGAATGTCATTCGTTTCATTCACCATTCAGCGCTTTGACACTTTTGACAGGTGCCCGGACGTGACATCTCAGTGCTGCCACCCAGTGAACGTCATTTCAGAAAACCCTCATTGCATAATACACTACCAATCACAATCTAAATTACCTGTTTGAAGGATGTTGCTAATCCATTGCTTTGAAAGTTCGAATTTGTTTTTGCTTATCAACTTACTTATCGCTATGAATGTTGTTGGACTGTCAAAATGAAGCTATTCTAAATGTTACTATATTACGAAATAACCCCGCCGATTTAGCAAAAATATTAATGCAGATAATTTAGAACATTAACTAAACAATTTTTTTAGTGTTAAAACTACATAACATTACAGAAGAAAACCGCGAGCTCAAGTTAACTAACATTATAATATAAATTCACGCGCTTTGAACGTTTTAATTTATATTAATGAGTTCTTAGCCGCCTGACAGACACAAGCCTGCTAAAGCCATCTGACAGAAGGTTTCTGAAAAATAGCTGATGTTCAACTGTTGAAGCAGCACTATAGTTGGCGTATTTTTCCAAACATTTGTGATTTGTAGCCAATACAAAATGAACCCTATCCCAACTACCCCCTAAAGTTAATTTTGTAATTGTCACGAATTAACGCCAATGTTTGCACAAATACGCCAACTGTAGTGCCGGTAAAGACGGTAGTTATTACTCCACCAGACGTTTTCGGAGCTGTAAACTTGCGCGATAATTTATAAAGATTAGGAATGGGTTTTATCGTTTCAAGTTTTCGTGGCTATAAATTTTAAGTTTGTTTTCTCATTTAGTTTTTGCAAACGCATCGGTTCGCTTTTTGGTTGTGAAAATTAAAACAAAAGCACTTATGAAACATGTTATTTATCTTATGAGCCAATAATACCTACACAATATTATATTTATCATGAAATATTCAACAAATAAAATTATATTAATAGATAGTCATATTTTCGTAGGTACTTATATTATCATGTTCAAAACACATCTTTGTACCTATGAGTCGGAATTGAAAACAACGATCTGATTAATTTGAAATGAAATTCGAACACATAAAAATGTTGATATTACTATTATTATGTTGATACCGATTTATTTTTATAAATCGAATACACCCAATTTTGTGCATTTTGTTTTGTTTTTATTTATGGCAACTCTGAAAGGAATTTTAAATTTATAAAGGATCTAATAAACAATGAAAAAAACTCACCAAGCGATATGAGGCCACTGTTGAGCATAGGCAGCTTGATGCTGTTGGGGATAGACACCAGGCTGGTAGTGCCTGATGTTCTGAAATCCTTCTTCTTCGGCTTTTTCTCCATGTCGTATCTTGTGGTGGACCGCGAGCGGTGTTTCCGCTGGCTGGTCGCAACTGACGTGCCACGCTGCCCCGTTCGCGACGACATTTTGGCTCACCCCACGAATTTCCCGCCAATATATACTCAGTCGGATATGAACGGAAGCAGACGCAATTAATGGCACACCGTCATTTTATAACACATACAAAATCACTCACAAACACTGTTTTAGTTTAGTTATTGTGGTATAAAAATTTATGGTCGCTTTTGGTTTTTATTTTTACTTTTGAAACTAAAAATAAACTTTGCGAAATAAACTTTAAAGCGAAAATTTAATATTTTTATATCAAAACATTTAATAAATATACATTGCTACTCCAGAATTTGACACATTATTATTACTAAAATGGCAATGTTTATGTTAGGGTTGCCAGTCGGAATATCATAAGGAGGCTGTCATTTCGGCAGTGCGGTATATTGACGTATAAAGTCGGCGCCTGAAACAAAGAAAGAAACACTGGTTAATAAAGGCAGAAACAAGGAATTATATCATACAAAAGTTGCAGGAACCAAGGTGTTTGGCAATGAGGGTGTTCTGAAATGACGTTCACTAGGTGGCAGCACTGAGACGTCAGGTCCGGGCACCTGTCAAAAGTGTCAAAGCGCCTACGGACTGAATGGTGAACGAAAGAATGAAACGAATGACATCAAATATTTTAAGTTCATTGTCGAACTGGAAGACCTCTTGTCAAAGTGGCGCCAACTGGTAGCTTGAATATTCATGAACACCCTCACTACTTGGCGTTTAGAAGATAAATTGGTATACATTAGCATAATCTAAGTACAAGCATCTGTAAAATTGCAATTGCGTTCACTATCTATGTTCAATGACGCATTTAATAGTAGGTACTCTGTCAGTACTAAGGGTACCTACACTCATTCATTCATTTAATTTCGCGCCAACTTTATGAATGAAAGCAAGAGTCATTGAAGGTGACATTCCGTGGAGTTCATAGATAATTCTATATTTGAAAGCATATTTTGAAATTATGTTTTGCACTCGACTTGAAAACTTTGTTTACTACCGTAAAATTAGATACAGTTAACGGTTAACCTCATTAGACCTCACGTCGGAAACTGTGTGTTTTTTCTTAGCAGTAAAAACAATTTTCGTAGTTCAACTTTGATCTGAGATTGACTGTACCTTAGGTGCCTGGTATGATTCTAAATGTATAATGGTATTTTTTTCAGAAAAAGAGCTTGCAAAACCTGTTCCAAGCATTCATCAAAATATAAAAAAGTAATTCGCCAACATAACGAAGACATTATGGATACTTATTTAACATATATAACATTCAAATTCAAATGTGTATTGCTCAACACGGTACATAATCATACATTTCTAGATGTCAAGTGAATGCGCAGTCCACTGTGTTGCACCAATTCAGCTAAGCAAAAATATTATTAAATTATTATGGGCAACGTAAATACCAACATCATATCGGAAATGTATTAGGCACATGGAAGCGGAATGGAAGCGTTGTATCAAATTTTCCCATGAATTTAATCGACGATGTGGTTGTTATGTGTGTATTAAGCTATTTATGGACGTACGTATTTATAGCAGCAATGATGCAGCTCTACAGATATGCGACTACGCAAGTACATTTAAACGGTAGGTACTCGACTCAGTCCGTACTCTGTAAATAGCATTCCTCTCCTCGGAAAAGTTCGGATTCTTGATAAATCGCGAGGAAAGCGGATTCCAAGTGGATGACAAAAGTTTTCGATTGCTGGTCACACTAAAAGTAATCGATTCAAAGAAGTCGGAACTGGTAGCCTTGGGCCTTGTTCGAATTTGGAATTAGTCACGTTGCATGCGTGCTCTGCACGTTTATGAATGAAGAAAACTCGGATGACGATGGAATTCCACGTTTGAAATTTGAAGAATCTGGAAAATTACTGCGTGATATTTGCAAATAATTTCGAAACGTTCTTTTTTTAAACAATATGAATGAGTGCGTGTATTTGTGATTGCTAAGCGTAGATATTATTAGTCGTATCAACGCTTTTAACATTTTTCCAAGTAGTTTTCAAAAAAGATTGTCAGAATAAATTGTCATAATTCTAGGAAAGTTGGCATGTATTTGCATGACGTATTTCATTGAAGATTTTAAAAACGTAACTGGCTATTAAGATTGTACGAGAAGACAAATATCTTGCTTATATTTGTACAGACAAGTAATAATCGTCGTGTGAACTCATTTGCCGACAGTAGATTTGACTGGTTTGAAATTCACAGTTTTGAAATTCGACATGAAACGGTCTGAAAAAATTATATTTTGATAGAGTTTGTAACAATTATGTGTAACGCAAACAAAGTTTTATTTAATTTAATAAAATGCTAAAGAACCAACCATTAAAAAAACAGACATCATAACAACAAAAAAATAAGGGGTGCGGGTTGTTCGAAAGAGATACCGTGGCCCCTGGCACACAGGCAACTGAGGGAACACGGGTGGGTTTTAGTCTGTGGTTTTAGTCAGTAAAAGTCTGACACGCCCCTCCTGCTCCACCCAGAGCGGGAGAAGTTATTTGATGATTTCCCACCCTCAAAAAAAAAACCTCATACGAAATGCGATAACGAGTTCTAAATTCAAAATGTTTACGTGCGATGACGTAAGATGACATGCAACAACAGACTTTCAACGCCATTGTAACTCATTGGCACCATAGATACGTGGGTAGCATAGTGCCCGCGCTAATTGCTAAACGATAATCTGTCTTTGAACAGCTAATGTGACTGTATTTTGGGCGAGAATATTATTTTTTATTTATTTTAAATATGTATAAATAAAAATATAAACCAACAATTATTATATTTATTTTAAGACTTTAATTAAGTTTTAATTTTGAGAGTGGATTCTATTATTTGCTCTATTTGTGAATCTTTTGATCTGAGACCTTTATTGGTCCACACATAAAGATCTAAGAGCCTTTACTGAACAAGTAAGGGTTTAAAGTGCTAAAAATGTATTGTCTAAAGCTCCTGTTGCAGTTTTATAATCAAATAAATATTAGGTACTGATCATACCCAGATTGAAATAGATTAACTCGTCTTTGTGCAAAAGTATATTCGAAAACAATGTCTTCTCATTCCGTAAGCCGATGGTTTATCAGTGCGAAGAAACTATATTTTTGTTGAAATTCATCAAATAATTTAAATTTGTTCACGAAATATCTACATGTACATTCCTATAAATAAACTATAGCACCTCTCATGGCTCCGACTCGGCTGAGCAGCGTTTGGGAGGCTTCGCAATATCTTCTCGTCCGAAATACCGCAGTATCTCAAGACGAAAGTCTTTGACCAGTGTGTGTTGCCAGTGATGACCTATGGCACAGAAACGTGGTCGCTCACAATGGGCTTTATCCGAAGGCTTAAAGTCACCCAAAAGGGCAATGGAGAAGGCTATGCTCGGAGTTTCCCTACGTGATCGAATCAGGAATGAAGAGATCCGCATAAGAACCAAGGCAACCGACATAGCCCGAAGAATTGCCAAACTTAAGTGGCAGTGGGCAGGGCACACTGCTCGCAGAACAGATGGCCGTTGGTGCCGAAAGGTTCTGGAATAGCAACCGCGTACCGGAAGACATAGAGTGGGAAGGCGTCCCACAAGATGGACTGATAACATTGTGAAGGCCGCGGGAATCCGCTGGATGTGGGAAGCACAAGACCGGTCGAAGTGGAGGAGCTTGGGGGAGGCCAATGTCCAGCAGTAGACGTCTTTTGGCTGAAATGATGATGATGACACATACAATACGCGTTTTGGTGCAATAGACATTTTATTTCTAAGCAGATATAAATTTAAAAAGGAGATAATTAAAATTCTAAAGGAACGGCAGTAGGCTCCATAGGTTTTACGCAATGCAGGTATAATTATTAATTGGCTATTTATATAGGATCCTGTGTGTACATCACGCATGATTTTTATTATTATTTTTAATTTTTTTTCATGGTTGTTTTGTTTTGTTTTTGTTGTTTTTTTTTTGTGTTGTTACATCTTTTAAAGAATATTGTTTGTGTCTTTTTTTTTTCTTTTAATTTCTTTTTCAATAAGGTAGCCCTGCTACAGTTATCGTTTGCTAACAGCTTGTTTTTGTTTTTACTATATAATTAGTAATCTGTGGAAAATGTTGTGGGTAGTATATTTGTTAAGTTTAATTTTAAGATTTTTCTGTCTATTTTTAATATACTACTGTTTGTTTTCCCAAACGAAATAAATAAATAAATATGACCTCTCATGCATGAGGTTATGTCTTTTCATTTCATTCTTTCTGAGTTTATCTTGGACATTACTGACATCAGTGAAGGAAAACCTCGTGAGGAAACCAGGATTTATAGTTATTATACCGATCTAAGTCTGAAATCGCCAACCCGTCCTGCAGGCTTAGCACGAACACCGATTTGTCGACGGAAGAGTAGACATGCCTATTAAGTAAATGATGTACAATACGAGAAGATAGCTAGGTGTTTCTATTAATAATCACAGTTATGCGTTCTAAACGAATCATGATTTTGTAGATAATCGTATATACTTTGTGGCGGTTGAGTAGAAAGTTTGTTGTCAGTGTGATTTTGACAGTATGGGAAGAAATATTTTTCTAAAATAGTGTAAATTTACAAGGACCTAGACAAAAATCTTTAGAAACGAAAGACAAAATGACAGATAGTAGAAGGATATTTACGGTGCGATGTCAAAAATGCAGAAACGAAATGTCACTTTGTATTGAAAAAGCACTGTCTTTTCTTCGTAGAAATAGAAAACGTCATGCTAAGCCTGCTGAGCAAGCGAGGTAATCAATGCTTGTACCTTCTCTGTATGAGAAGAGGCCAGTGCCGTGGAGAGATACAATAATAGGGTGGTAATAAAGCATTCATTGACTTCAGAACTATCCCACATTGTCAAGAACAAATCCTCACAACAACAAACAGTATTGCTCATCTCTGCCAGAAAAACGCACGATGACGTGTATTTCAGTGACGAGAGCGCCATGTTTGTGTGGGTTGCGTATGCGCAATGTGCGGGTGTAACATTCCCACGGTCAACATTGCACGATATAAAATTTTAACTATTTTCCAATAACAACAGGACATTATGAACTTTCTGTGACGTCAGTAGACGTTGGCTGCATATACGTTTATAGCTTCATGCTTTTACTGGTTCAGACTTTTTACCTCTGATTTTGCGTCACTGTCAAAATCAAAAGTGATTTTTATTCTCGTTACAATAAGGTTGCTGTTGGGTTGTTGCTGTCACTGCTGTCAAAGGTAAAATAACTGTGAACGGACTATGTGTAGGTTTTGGTCATAAAATTTTGTCATAATTAAATCTTTCATAAAACACATTGGTTTTTTTCATGTTTTAAGCCATTATATACAATGTAATATCGGGCTGAAATGATGAATACTGACATCAGTAACGGAATAAATATGGTCTACGTTATAAGAACACGTAAAATAGCACAAGACGAAAATTTAAAAAAAAACTTTTTGACATTTCCGCACAGAAATAGGCTGAAATAAACCAGATGGTAGTTGAAGCAGATTTGTATACTCTGCTACCTAATATTTTGAAAGCATGGTCTATTATTTTACGTTAAAAGTCTGCGCCACGCTAATGGAAAATAAAGGGAATAGATGTCATTACGTTTCAACGAGAGTAAATCACAGTTTTTTTAAGGACTTACATTTTTATCAACAGTAACATCCGATCCAAATCTGAATTCAAAATCCGAGCTCAATCCGAATTGGGAATTAGTTATTTTCTAAAATTGAGTTTGGATCGAGTGCACCACCTCTCATACAAATTTACGTCTCATAAAAACGTTAGGCTTGTACTTGTACAGCCGCCAGCACACCAAGTTTCCCCAATCTGTCAAATTCTTTTTATAGATTTCCATTTTTATTACATATGTTTAAGGTTCATATTCAATTGGGCAAATTTGACAGTTTGGGCTAGCTTGATGTGCTGGCGTCTGTACTATGGCTACTTTTGACCGACACTTCTCGGATTCGGTTCGAATATAGTGCACAATCGCCCTGAGGCTTTATGTAAGTAATTATCCAATGACATTGTTTCTATAGATAATATATTTTCAATCCGTTACATCCGTACCGAGTAATCCATTTTTACGAAAATAGAACAAGTAACTATCACTAAAAAAAAAAATGCATTATCAGCCGCAATGTACCTACATGTGTGTAACATCGCCGAGTTTAAAAGTCGCATTCAAAAAAAGAATTGAAAAAGTAAAATCGGAGGCGACAGAATTGCACTGGGCGGCCTATGAGCCTTTGTGGGAAAGTGTAGGTACGTGCTCTGTTTGCGAATGGACGAAAATTACATTTTGGGATATTTTACTGAATTTTGGAGAGTTGCTTTGATGCTTTTTATGTAGGTTGGTATTCTTAATTTAAAACAGTTTCTTGTGTTTGTACGAATTGCACAGAAATGTTTCTTATTATGTCACTCGGTGGCAAACAAGCAGACGTCGTGGCCCATCTGATTTCAAGTGGCCACCGGGTCGATGATCTATCCATGACCATCAGTGAATAGAAACATCGTGAATGCCATCCCAGACACCAAGCTGACATGTCAAATATTATTATTACTTCCGATGAAGGAAAACATCGTGAGGAAACCGGCATGTCCTAGAACGAAAAACTCGCACTGGGCCTGCGTGACGGATTACCCTACTCTCTCTCGAAGAGAGGAGGCCTAGCTGTGTCCCAGCAGCAATGGAAACATTATAGGCTGATTATGTGTGTGTGTGTGTGTGTGTGCTTACTCCCTAAGCACTAAGTCCGCAGTTTCAGCCGAAGTTACGGGCCTTTCCAACTCCATATCATTTAAGCGCATAATATTAGATTGGATCCCGAATTAAGAATGAATGACAACACGATTTGACAGTTGTCCTTACTCCCGATGTGTTTTTGCCCGTCCAAAAAAGTTAATGAATCGGCTGTAGAATGCACTTTGAAGTTTTGAACTACTTACGGACGTGCCCGTATCTTCGATGAAGATAAACTTAAATAATAGACAAAGACATTCAATAAGTGTACTAAAAATAGTCTTTCAGGAATAACCCTTTGAATTAATTGCATTTATTTATCTTTACAAGTCAATACAAAATTCTCCGATGGAATTATGCATAACGAATTCACAGGTCAAATTTCAAAGTAAAATGTCCGTTTTCACATGAACTCTGCGCATAATGATGACGTAACACACAAAACACTCACTTTTTCCAAAACTCTGTAAACAGAGTCAGTTCACATATATCACCAACAATCGTACATTAAACTTTAGTAAAAACAAAACGTTAGAACAGACAACAAAAAAAAAGCAGCTCAAATTCAAAAAATCAAATCTAACTTCAGCGCCATTCGTCTATGTGAACTAGGCAGAAAAAACAATAGAAAATCTTTCAGCTCAACGCGCTCTTTGCTGAATGAACGAATGACCGAGTAAACAGTTGAATGACTCACGTTCGTTATTGAATGGAACAGTTGAGTTCACTCAAGGGCGGCCGCTGTTGTCGAAATAAATCATGGCGGATTCGGAATGACATGTGCCATGAATGAGTGAATTATACGCATTCTTAGCTGGAAATAGCCGGGATAATTTAAAAAATGTTTGGTCAGTCATCCGTCAGGGAGTGTGGAGAAAATAGGAAAATTCCAAGAGATAGGTAGAAAGGTATGTAGGTACCTACACTTTATTTCAAACGCATAAAATAATGTGAAAGCCAAAACAGAAATGATTGACACAAATGACAAATAACACGCACGGGTTGAACGATCAGGATAAGCTAAGCTTACTGCCGCGGTTGGTCTGTGGATGGGTGACAATTTTTACATACCAAGATACCTCCGTGCCTCGCAAAGTACGAAAAGCTGTCGGTCCCGGCTGTCATTAGTGGATATTTGACAGTCGTTACCGGACCAGACTTACCAAGGGGTATCGTGCTATCCAGTAACTGGGTTGTGGAGGTCAGAAATGCAATCGCTACATGTTAAATCTGTTTATACCTAATCTGTATTAAGCAAGTAAATAATTTGATTTCATTTGAAATACTGGTATTCACCTTCATACGGTTACATTGGAAGCCGATCCCAGGCAAATGATGACATAAACTAGGTCATTCTATTACGAGTTATTGAAATGAGATGGTCATAGGTACATTTGTTATAAAATCTAGTCGATACCTAATCATAACACCATAAATTCGTACCTAGGTACTATTCTGTATTCCCTGGGTAACCACACTAAGAGAAAACTAACAGAAAATTAATGAATTAATTAATTAATACGAAAAAAAGAAAGATTCCCTCTATCAAATCCATTATCTCTGGTCATAATATATTATTAACTCAGGACAATGAGCTTATCCTAAAGGACGGTCTTTGTGAAACTTCTCTACCATAATCCCAACAATAATGTATGGGTAGTGCTCCAATAGATCCGGGATACAAAGTGGAAGTCCCTTTTATCCAATTTTGTTCCATTGTATCAGAGGCTAGAGGATAATCTTCTATGACAGTAACACTGACGCCACGACTCGCCTACGTAAATGTTCGTTGTAATGATGCAGTGTTGCTAACCCTACTGTTTTGACAGTAGTATTGACTGAATGTTTTTTCTACGGCATTCCTGTTTTCTCTTTCAGTCCATATTCCGAAATTTTTAACCGACGAAAAAGCGGAGGAGGTTCTCAAGTCGACGCGTATTTTTTTTTATGTATGACCACGCATAACTTTTTACAGAGTAGTCCGATTTTGATTAACAAAAAATATTGGAAAGGGTATACCCCGAAATTGGCCCCAGATAAATAAAAAAAAACAACCCTTTTTTTTTGGGTAAGAAATCATCAAATAACTTCTCCCGCTCTGGGTGGAGCAGGAGGGCGTGTCAGACTTTTACTGACTAAAACCCACCCGTGTTCCCTCAGTTGCCTGTGTGCCAGGGGCCGCGGTATCTCTTTCGAACAACCCGCACCCGACCCTAAGGGTACGAAAACAGGGGATGATTGATTGTTCACTCACAGATTTTAATGCTGAGTTGTGTATTACAAAAACTAACCAAAACTTAAGCATGTAGTAATTAGTCGATTATAGCCACATATAATCTAAAGTACAAAAACTTTTTTTAACTAAAAATTAAACCGCCGAAAAAATTTAAAAGCAAAAAATAATAAACCTAAATAACTAAGGACTTCCGAACTTAGTTATTAAGGTTAAACAAAACAAGTTTATTATTTTTTGCTTTTCAGTTTTTTCGGCGGTTTGATTGTTAGTTAAAAAGTTTTTACTTTAGACCAAAATGTTTGCTCCTTGTTCTTCGTGTACCTATAACCCAAATAAAAAAAGAAATGCTGCAGGTAAGTATGCATTTTCGGATTTACAAACTTTTTATGCTAGACAGTAGTTTTCTGCAGTTTTCTAAGGTTGATTTACTGCTTTTTAGTTTGGTATACTGTTGTGATGTGTGAAGTCTTTCGAAGTTTAACTTGAGTGTCTATTAGAAAATATTATATAGGAAGATGGTTTGCTTATTTTAGTAAATTTTGTAATTTTGTGTATTTTAGTAGTTTTGGTTTGTTTTGTGGTTTTGGATGATTTGTAGCCGGGTCAGGTTCTCATACAAAATAGTGCATTAGGTATAATATATTTCGCGACATGGCACTGTGTGTGTCTGTGTTGTCTTTAAACGAACCACTGTGTTCAATTAAATAATCGAAGTGAAAGGGCCAAGTAGGGCTGTCATTTAATTAATGACAAAGCAGATAAAAAAGCACTCAGGAAAACGGTCCAATTAAAACTATTACCATAATTATAAAAGTTATCAATTCAGAGAATTATAGGAACACGTGTATCATCTGACATCAAAATAAATTACGAAATTTATCTTATACTAGCTGTTCCCGCGACTTCGTCCGCGCGGAATAGTTATGTTTTATTATTTAATAAAAATAAATAAAATTTCTATTGCCATAGTTACTCCTTATTACATCAGCTATTTGGCAGTTCCGTCAAAATCGGTCCAGCCATTTCAGGGATTAGCCGAAACAATCAGACAGACAGAAATTGTAAAAAAAAATATTTTGGTAGGTATCTGTACCGTGGATACATCCTTAAGCATTTAGTAAAAAGTGGTTATTTTAATATTTTCAAACTCAAACTCCAAGCATTTATTTCAACTAAACCATTTACAGGCACTTTTGAATTGTCAAAAAGTTGATCAGTTGGAAAGTAGAAGCTAGTTGCCCATTCCAAAACGTAGATATCCAGACGTATTACAACCAGACACTCCAATTTTATTTATCTGTATGTATATGTATAGATCTTTTGACTTTGGTTAACCAGAGCCTCATTAAGCTAATGATTTCGTTTTATGTCGAATAATATGGCGTACAAATCAACGTTACAGGACCTAATCTATTTACCTCTTTTTTGTACTTACTCGTAATATTCAGGATTTTCCAGTTTTTACGAAGGTGGTATTTCAACGTGGTAGGGACATACGTACTTTATGGTATTATAATAACCGGTAAATGGTAGGCAAAGTAAGGAAACCAGGTCACAGAATGTCGACATAAAAAAGTTTGCATCTTCATGGCATCTTCGGTCAACAGTTGCTATTGTTGATCGAAGCAAAGGCATGGACAAAATCTAAAAAAAGATGGTTATCAGATTCTTCTAAACCAAAAAAGTTTCAGCAATTTTTTTGCCAAGAACTGCAGCCTAATCAGAATCTGAATCATTTTAAAGAAAGAAAGAAATAAATAAATAAATTTTATTTGCTCGAACATGTCATGTGTACAGAATTAAAATAATACATGCATGCAAGATCTTAAAATAAAGGGTGACTCACGACATGTCTGCCATTTCTCATGGCTTGCAAATCTATAAGGTACAATTATTATTATTTATTATTTTTATATCAATGATTTATAACTTTTACATTTATAAAATAAATATCAGTCAAGTAAAGTAAAGTTTATTTATAATCCATTGCTAGGTACATATGTTCGAAAAAATGTCTGCAACGTAGGTAAATAACGCAATGAATGTTGATGAACTGTCAAAATTAAAGCCATTAATGCTGTTAGTGTTTTAAGCAACTACCCCGCTGGTTGAGGCAATTCCTTATTCACGTTCATAAGAAGGTAAGAAAATATAAAAATATTTAAACACGCAAGGAAGTTACTTACGCGCAAAATAAAATTCACGATGAATTTTATGCTAAATGTGCGGACACAATCTTCTCCCTTACATATTTCACGGCAGACATACCTTCTAGGTACCTAATACAAGTCTGTGAACGTACCGCTTTGCTACAATTCCCTTACAAATATTTATGCAAAGGTGTCTCAAAGGACCGGGATGCTGCTAATCTTCACAATGCTAGTCTTTGTAACTACAGATTTAGATAAAAACCTAAAACCGTACTGAGGATTTTGGAGTTTTATTCTATAACTAGGTAGTTTTTGACCGCGGTTTCGCCCGCGAGGAGGTCGGATATTATCCCAATAAGACTTAGGTACCTCCTAACGCGATAAAAGGTATCCTATATGTTAATCCAGGTTATAAACTATTTGTGTGCGAAATTCGTCAGGTCGTTTTTGTCGTCGTCGATCCATCAGGTTAAGCTACGCTTGCCGGGGTTGGTCTGTGGATGGGTGACCATCTTTACATACCGAGAGTCCTATTATTAGTTGGATAAGTTTTCACGGTGATATTTTTACAGAAATTGTTGCCTTTGGTCTTAAATTAACTGTTCAATAAAAAGTAGGTACGATGTAAAATACCTCATAAAAATTCCAACTCTGTTCTGAGAATGATGCTCAAGCATCACGTAGATTTGAAACCAGATTGGGGACTCTCGAATCAAGTTTGAGCATCCATGAAATGTTACACGTAAAATAGCAGGCATAAGTGAAAACTCTCCAGTTTGCCCCGAACTGTAGAAAGTCGTATAAACGCCCAATTGAATGTTCACAATGTGTAACGATTCTTATCGTCCTCACTTAGGTACAATTACGCGCTGTAAGTAAAGGATAATCCTTACATTTATGTATATATCGTTACTGCTGAAAACCGCCGTTAACTGATTCGAACCAGAATAATCTGGAAAATTTATTGTTTGAGTTGCATGAGGAAGTTCAATAAATTGTTTTAGTTGACTAGGGAATAAAAAGGCACACAGGGAAGATCTTTGCCCAGGAGTGGGATGAAACAGGTTGAAAAAAGAAAACGCACCTAGTTGTGCTTTTGTATTTGGAATATAGTTGGGGAAATATACTTTTTGAATTGAATTCTGTGTTTATTTTGCTAAACATATTTTTACTTTGGGTATGTTATTTTGAAATCTTTACTTTCACGTGCAAATATCTGCCGTTATCTCATCAAGTAAGTAATAAATCTCTTATCTAAAATATTACTTTTTTACCGAACTATCTGTTAACGTCAGTGGGCTTTAGATTAGACAGTGATTGAATGTTGTTTTTACTCTGTCCATATATTTTTTACTAGCTGTTGCCCGCGGATTGGCGGCTTGGAAGTTAAAAATTATCCCACGGGAACGTACTACCGGGATGAAAACTATTCTATGTGTTAATCCAGGTTCTAAACTATTTGTGTGCCAAATTTCATCCAAATCCGTTCAGCCGTTTTTGCGTGATTGAGTAACAAACATCCAAACATCTTCACAAACTTTCACATTTATAATATTAAATAGGATATTAGGATTAGCAACACCTAAGGTAATAGGTTTTTTTTAAAGTTAACACAATATAACATCACGCCTTGGTTCTCTGATGGGATGGGCAGAGGTGTTCTTATAGTGCACCTACATTTCGGCAGTTATGTGTAAGTACCTTAGTCCCATGTAATAGGGGGCGACCCCATTCCCATCAACCGGGCACAAATCGAGACACCGGGCTGCTACTGAGGAATTCTACATAGAAAAACCCAATAACACTTCATCCCACCCGGGAATCGAACCAAGGAACCTGAGCTCAACAGTAGCGCTTTGGACAACTAGACCAACAAGACAATGTTTTTATTATTATTGATAGGCTCGCGTTTGACCGCTATCTCAACTGATGGTAACGACCATGTGGGGATCGCGGCTTAATATTAGCAACCACACGGGTCGATTTCCAAGGTTAAGCAACGGTTTCCGAGGTCAGCCCGTGGATGTTTTTTTTTTTTTTTTGAGCCCGGGATATCTTCAAATAACTTCACCCGCTCTGGGTGGCGCAGGAGGGCATTTCAGACTTTTACTGACTAAAACCCACCCGTGTTCCTTCAGTTGCCTGTGTGCTAGGGGCCACGGTACCTCTTCCAAACAACCCGCAGCCCTGGCAGGCATCGATCCTTGCGGACCCCACCAGTTGGTGCTGTCATCTCTTTGAGGCGTGCGTGTAACACAATGCGCCGTCGACCCGGGCTTTAGTGACCAGGAATAAACCTGGGATTCCCGACGCCCAAGGCGTCTCCTGCGGCGACTAGGGCCGTGAGGGAGCATATATACTGCCTCTCCCTCACATGCGCCGCCTCCCTCTTCGCGAGCATTACTACTTCGCAGAAGGAGGTAACGGCTACCCATGCACTCTCGCTCCGTACCATGGCCTGGACCAGGGCCGGACGGGAGAGATCGCCGCCGCCGATAACCTCCACGAGGACACGGCGGCCCGTGGATGGGTTACTCAATGATTTCGTAGATCTCCGACAGTCGTTACGGGTATTCAGAATCCCGAAAGTCTGGCAGTCAGTCTTGTCAAGGGATATCTTGTTATCTCGTGTGTGTGTGTTGGTTGCGGAGGTCAGATGGGCCGGAAACCAACATAGTTGGGAAAAAGTTTGGCAGATTGATTGGTAGATGGAGCAAACTTCCCTAGAAGTGCGAACAGATTGTAAATTGGAATGGGCTTACTTAATAAAAGTTATTGATAAATGAGTGACAGAATCCTCAGGTAGGTAATTATTCGATCCGCGCCCGGACGCAGTAGGTCAAACTTTTCTCAAACTAGAACATTGGATCAAAATAAATTCAATAAGAACTTAATTTGCTAAAACGTTTAACTCAGTTTATTGATGAATTATGAACTGTAATTAATAAATGAAGAGAACCATTTTCGTACCTATCAACCTATCTACCACCAAAGATTATTTAGTGACTAGCTTATGCTAGCGGCTTCGCCCACGTGCAGGTCAGGAAATAATCCTACAGGAACGTATTACCGGGGTCAAAAATATCCTTTGTAATAATATCCAGGTTATAAACAATCTGTGTGCCAAACATCTAAATCTGTATCGGCGGCGGCGATTTCTCGCGTCCGGCCCTGGTCCAGGCCATGGTACGGAGCGAGAGTGCATGGGTAGCCGTCACCTCCTTCTGCGAAGCAGTAATGCTCGCGAAGAGGGAGGCGGCGGACGTGAGGGAGAGACAGTATATGCGCCCTCACGGCCGTAGTCGCCGCGGGAGACGCCCTGGGCGTCGGAAATCCCAGGCTGATTCCCGGCCACCGCAGGCGCGGGCTTGCGGATGGCGAGTAATGGGTAGCTCGCTGTCCGGTAAGGACCAAGCCCGGGTCGACGGCGCGTTGTGTTCCACGCGCGCCTCAAAGAGTTGTCAGCATCAACTGATGGGGCCCGCAAGGGCCGATGCCTGCCAGGGGTGCGGGTTGTTCGAAAAAGATACCACGGCCCCTAGCACACTGGGACCGGCAACTGGGGGAACACGGGTGGGTTTCAGTCAGTAAAAGTCTGACAAGCCCTCCTGCTCCACCCAGAGCGGGAGAAATTATTTTTATGATTTCCCACCAAAAAAAAAAAACATCTAAATCCGTTCAGCCGTTTTTACTTCACTGAGTAACAAACATTTGAACATACCAACTTTCACATTCATAATATTAGTAGGATAGTAACAAATCCGCTTGTTCTCTATCAACGAACAAATCAAATAGGTATTAGTCAAGAGGAAGACCAACCATCACCTTCAAACGTTAAACAATTTCGTTTGCTTTCCAACTCCATCCAAAACTCACGAATTCTATTTCGTGGCTTGTACCTACCCAAAGATAATTAATAGACAAAACGGTAGCCGAGCACCTATACTTGAAATAATCAAGTAGACCCGGCCACCGCCTTCGGGTTCGTGATTACCATCGAAATTGACTTTGAAACACAATTTGACGGAAATCACGATACCCACTAACGAACAACCTCTTTAGACTTCAACTTTAAGGCGTGCTACACACTTGTTCGAGTCGGCATTTTTCTGCACAGACAATAATCAGCCTATAATGTTCCCACAACTGGGACACAACCCTCTCTGAGATAACCATGCGCGGTAATCTTCCACGCGGGCTCAGTGCGGGTTGGAAGGTGTCTCATGTCTTGGGAATTTTTGGTTCTAGAACATGCCGGTTTCCTCACGATGATTTCCTTCACCGTTTTGAAAGTAGAGGTGAATCAAAATCAAGCGCCTGTTTGGGTTCGGTACCAACAACTCGTCATTCGCGATGCGATGGTTACCACTTAGTCACCACTGTTCTACGGCACAGCCGGGCGCTTGTTAATATTCTAGGAAAATGGTATACTTACTTTTACAATGTTTGTAAATGTGTGAGCACCATGTATCTATCTTTATCTGTATTGCTTCAATTTGATTCTGTTTACCTATTGTGGTATGGTAATTTTATTCTGGGTGCATCGTTTTCACACATAATCATATAATGAATGTACTATGTTAAATATTGTACTTGAAACATTTTAAAAGAGTAACGGTGGAGTTTCTTGCCCATTCTTCTCCATACGAAACTACATTTTGGAAGGGGCGACTAGAATCAATTCTATTTTAATGTAAATGTTGACGTTCAAAAGTGCCTGTTTGAAATAAATGCTTTGACTTTGACTTTGCCAAAATATTAATTGGATTTGGCCACCCAGTTGTGCTGAATCATGCCGACTTGAATAAGTGTGTAGGACCTTTAATATAGGTATTTTGTGAATGACTCCATAATAATTATAACATTACACTTGTATCTTGTATTACCCGAAGGGTGATGTATGGATGTAGGTACTATAATATTCTCCTAGGTTTTGCCAGTAAAAGAGAGACGTTTAGCCACTTCTTTAACAAGGGTCACTTAAAGGGCGAAGTGCTAGGGTAGCAAGCGGAATTCTCACCAGAAAATAAAGGGCGATTTTGCTCAGTCATATTATAATTTAGGAACCTACTAGCTAATGATTTCGTCAAGCAAGCTTGATCAATAAACTAAAATTAAGCTAAAAATTAAAATACAACACCAAAAAAATCATCTCTTAAATCAACGCTTCTAAAAGAGTACCGCGTCACCTCATTCGCGTCTATACTCCATTTGAAATAAGATTAGACATTTAAACAAACCGATTTTGACTTCTATTGCATGATAAATGATGGTACTGTAACCACTTTTTTGCTTTTAATGCCATCCTTATGCCTACGGAATAAATGTCACAATCGGTTGAACAGACTGTAAATGAAGTTTGTTTAAATGTCTAATCTTATTTCAAACGGGGTATAACTCAATATTGCAAACAGTTAAAAAAAGTTACCATTATTTCTTCTCCACCAAAGAGATCTTATAAGTCTATAAAAGCCGCAGAGAGTAAAAAGATATCCAATTAGCTGTGGGACGGTCACAAAAAGAGGTATAAATAAAAAAATCATGTTAGCCGGGTGTTAGGGGTAATGCGCAAAGGTAGGCTGAATTTCTTAAGTTTTTGGCAATTTGTAGGTCAGTGTCAGGTTGTAGTCATCATCATCATTTCAGCCGATAAGCCTCCCCCAAAAGGGGCTTTTGCAATAATCGCCACGCTTGGCAGGCGGGTTGTCGATCGACAAAATGAATAGAGAACGCTGCTGCCCATTCTCTAGTAAGTCCCTTAGTCGCCTTTTACGACACCCACGTGAAGAAATGGGATGGTGCTATTCTTTTACGTCCGGCACCACACGAAACAGGTTGTAGTACAGACGCCAGCACATTAAGCTACCCCAATCTGTCAAATTTCTTTGATAGATTTTCAACTTTATAACAATATCATAAGATTCATGTTCAATTGGGAAAATTTGACAGTTTGGGATAGCTTGACCTGCTGGCGTCTGTACATTGATTAAAATATGATTCGCGACTGTAATCGTTTTTTTTATTATAATCATTAAAATCAATGCATTGAATGACTATTTTCATGCATCTTGCTCATTATAATGTTATGCTAACCGCACCTAATAACGCATTTTGGAAATTAGATGCTGACTACATAGCAACAATTCTTTCCGCAAAAAATCAGAAAACAAACGAACTATCACCATCAGACCCCAGTATAACCAGGATTGCATAAATAAACATAAACGTTAGGAGGGATTCCGCCATGCTAGCGTTTTTTTCGTTTTTCCCTCCAAAGTTACAAGTTACGATACTACTGTATTTCCCATGAGAACCACGTCTATATTAAGAAATAAAACCCACTTGTGGGACCCCACAGGATTGCTTTTCGTGATTGCCGGCGATTTTGTATAAATAATGTAGGAATAGTGTGACAGCAAACATGGGAAGTGAATATATTGCATTTGTTAAATCGGTGCCGGGAATCAAAGACTGGAATTAAGGAGAGAAATGTGGAGACGTGAACCGCGGTAAAGTACAGATTGATTTATGGAGCGATTAATTAGTATGAGTTCTACAAGTGGATATCAGAAATGATCCTATGTAAACGAACTACCGAGATAAAAAGCATTCTATCTGATAATCCAGGTTATAAACTATTTGTGTGCCACTTTTCATCCAAATCCGTTCAGCTGTTTTTGCGTGATTTAGTAACAAACATCCACATGTATAATAGTATATTATAAGTGTAGTAGGATTAAAAAAATAAAACCAGTAGGTAGGTACTTACTGGATCTACGTCACAACTATATGAGATACCGTCTCATGTACCTACGTATTTCATCTCGCCTCTCTATTTTGACAAGGGTAAGCAGAGTTAATATAATAACTTCTCCCGTTCATAAATATTAAGGTTTGAACCTTTGTACCTGTTAAACATAATAAAATTAAACCAGTATGATATTAGATTCATAAATTCTTTAAGGTTTAGCTGGTAGGATTATTGTTTATTTGTTGGTACTGTATAATATTAATGCTTGGTGGTTTTATAGGTCTCAACCTTCCTGACCCTATTGTAAGTATTTAACTTTTTCATCATTCATACATCTTTATCATTAGCCTTCATCGTTAGCTTGGTGAATTGCCATTTATGTTAAAGTAGAATCTGTACTTAATATTATAAAGAGAAAAAGATAGAATTGTGTGAGTTTGTGGGAGGGTAATCTCCGGAAGCACAGCACTTATTTAAAAAAATATATTAGGTCTTTACCTATGAAATTGCCGTTTTGCAGTACTGGCCATTTCAAATTAAAATAATTTTTGTTTGGGTAAGAATTCTAATTTCAAATTAGTTTTATTTTAAAAACATGGATTTTTTTTTCCAAAAGTAGTCATTTGTTTATTGATTAGTGTTACATTTTCATCGCATTTCAATCTTTTTCGTCATCATGGATACGTTAAAAATTCGAGTAATTATGGAATATGAGTACCGTCGTGGCAGCAACGCGGCACAAGCGGCACGCAACATCAACGACGTTTACGGAGCTAACACTACAAACCAACGCACCACCTGTTATTGGTTTGCTCGCTTCCGTTCTGGAAATTTCGACCTGAAAAATGAACCTCGCGGTCGTCCGAAGACTTTGGTCGACAATGACGAATTAAAGGCGATTGTGGAAGCTGATGATACACAATCTACGGCTGAATTAGCAGCAGCTTTCGACGTTAGCGTCAAAACAATATTGGTCCATTTGCGTCAAATTGGCAAGGTAAAAAAGCTTGACAAATGGGTGCCCCACGAACTCAATGATCGTCAGCGCGAAGTACGCGTCGAGACGTGCCTTGCACTGCTCAACAGACACACAAATGAAGGAATTTTGAACCGCATTGTTACCTGCGATGAAAAATGGATTCTGTTTGATAACCGCAAGCGCTCAGCAAGTTGGTTGGATCCTGGTTCAGCACCTAAACAATGCCCTAAACGAAAACTTACCCCTAGAAAAGTGATGGTCACTGTTTGGTGGTCTAGCGCCGGTGTGATTCATCACAGCTTCTTACCAAACGGGGTGAGCATTACTGCAGATGTGTACTGTGAAGAACTGAACACAATGATGGAGAAGCTGGCACATCTCCAACCAGCATTGGTCAATCGCTCGTCTCCGCTGCTCCTGCACGACAACGCGCGACCTCATACTGCACAGCAGACGGTCTCCAAGTTGCAAGAACTGGGGTTGGAAGCTCTCCGTCATCCGCCCTACTCACCAGACCTTGCGCCTACAGACTACTACTTTTTCCAGAATTTGGATAACTTCTTGGCGGGAAAAAAATTCAATACCCGAGAGGCAGTACAAAATGCCTTTGAAGAATTTGTTGCCTCCCGTCCAGCTGATTTCTTTAAGAAGGGCATCAATAAACTGCCACTGCGATGGCAAAGATGCATTGATTGCATGGGTGATTACTTCGATTAATACAAATAAAAAATACATGAAAAAAATTCGTTTAAATTTTTTCATACAAAACGGCAATTTCATAGGTAAAGACCTATTATCACCTTTTAAAAGTAAACTTATTCCAGGTGGACCTAGGTTATATAATTATGTAAAATATACAAAAAACAGTCATTCATTATTTGCTTAGTACTCGTAGCTTCATCGTTTGCGTGGAAGTCGTAAGACTCCAAAATATAAGAAAAATACAGCCTATATATGCTACTTGCTGATAATGTAGCTGTCTATAGATGAAAAAAAAAATCAAAATAATTTAAGTAATATTTGAGTTTATCTCTTACATACAAACATTAACAATATCAAATCTTTTCTCTTTAAATTATTATAGTTGAGATGACATTATTATCTTGAGTTCATGTAAGCCTAGAACTTTTTGTTAGGTTATTGCTCAGAACTTGCGAACAGAGTATTTACCGTCTTCACATTAACATTACACCCGTGCGAAGCCGGGGTGGGTCGCTAGTAAATAAATAAACCTCTATCATCATCATCGTCATTTCAGCCGAAAGACGCCCACTGCTGGACATAGGCCTCCCCCAAGCTCCTCCACTTAGACCGGTTTTGTGCTTCCCACATCCAGCGGATTCCCGCGGCCTTCACAAGTTCATCGGTCTACCTTGCGGGAGGCCTTCCCACTCTACGTCTTCCGGCGGTTGCTATTCCAGACCTTTCGGCCCCATCGGCCATCTGTTCTGCGATCAATGTGCCCTGCCCACTGCCACTTAAGTTTGGCAATTCTTCGGGCTATGTTGGTTGCCTTGGTTCTCCTGCGGATCTCTTCATTCCTGATTCGATCACATTTGAAAACTCCGAGCATAGCCCTCTCCATTGCTCTTTGGGTGACTTTAAGCCTTCTGATAAGGCCCATTGTGAGCGACCACGTTTCTGTCATCATTGGCAACATACACTGGTCAAAGACTTTCGTCTTGAGACACTGCGGTATTTGGGATGAGAAGATATTGCGAAGCCTGCCGAACGCTGCCCAGCCGAGGCGGATTCGACGATTGACCTCTTTCTCGAAGTTGGTCCTACCCAACTGGACAGTTTGTCCTAGGTAAACGTACTCGTCCACAATTTCGAGTGTAGCGCCTCCGATCGCCATGAGAATGGCTGTTACATGTTCATTTTAAAATAAAAAAAATAATGCCAGCCCCTTTCCAGTCCAGAACTTTGAAGATATCCTCAAGTGCAGCTGTGAACAGTTCGTTTGATCTTCTATACTCGTATCTAATTCACCACCTTTCACATAGTGCATCAATACTTTTATTGGTGTTCTCCTACTTTTCACCCGACTACGGCGAAACAAAAACAAGGATTATGATACTGAGATGGCTACAAGCTTGACAAGCTTCACTCTTAAAACGTCAAAGGGAATCCCCCTCATTTACGAATATAAGAAGGCCAGAAAAGAATATAAAACAGACAAAGGCACAGATGAATTCAGAAACGAAAAATAATCTTTTATTTTCAAATAAACAAACGAAACTTGAAATTCAGAGTCAACAAACAAAGCCGCAAACCCTGGAACACCGCAAAGCATTCGGAAAATTCTAATTAAAATTAGTCGAGTCTGTTTAGAGTGCGGACGCCAAGCGAATCAAAAATAAAATGTACCGCTTGCTCTAAATCCCGGAGTCATAACCACAGAATTTCGAGCGAAATGCAATTTAATTAACTTTTGTTCACATTATTGTTTAGTCCATCGAGAGCTTCTCTTTTTAAGTGGTAAAGCCTAAAAGGGAATTTCGTCGCAATGTGGGCTTTTATAATTTCTAACGTGACGATATTATTTGGATGTCCACGTAGATAAAATTTGTAAGGAAATACGTGCACGATATAGCTTTATCGTGGACAGTTTAAAAACGTCTTCATATAGGATGGCATCCCGACGTCGACGCGCAACCGTTACCATAGATTTCTGAACTCTGAATTTTCCGTAGGATTTAAAAAAAAAAAGTTTGCTGTTCCATACATTTTGAGCGCGTAAGTTGCGGTACCTACACTTTTTTTATGGAACAAGGCAAGACGTGTGAAGACAAGAAAATGAAGAAAATATCGTAATAAAAGTGTTAAGTATGAATGTGGATGGATATAAGAGTAGGGAACGATCAAAGAAACGATGGATGGACGTTGATGACGATTGAGATGACGACTAGTACCTACTTAGAAACGTATGGAAGATCAAGACAATGTCCCGCCGATCCCAAATAGATACTTAAATGGGGATACGGGCAGGAGAATTATGATATCTTATGGCAAGGTTTGCCGGTATCTTATAGGATTTATGCGACTGCATGAATTAATCGAACACGCAGTCTATTCTGTAAAAATATCTAAGCCTGACTTGGTTTTCAATCGACTTCAAAAAGAAGGAGGTTATCAATTCAACATGTTTTTTTTTTTAATTTATTTTCGTCATATATTGCAAAATTCTTTTTTTGTTCGAAAGAGGTTTATTTCAAAATGGATACATTTAAATTTCATATAGATCTGATGATGCGTTTTCGGAGACAGACAACGGAACTCTTCAAAAAATTACAGCAAATCAAAATAGTTTTGACCCCAAGATTGATAAAATTTCGAATTGGTGTGAAGTAGGTACTGTTACTAAAAAGTGAAAAATAAAAACTATTTAAAAAAAAACAACCGACTTCCGGAAAAACTATAAGTACAAAGTGAAAAATAACTTTAATTTCGGAAGGCGGTGACAAGAAATTAAAATACATATTATCCAAAGACACCGACTTCCGAAATTAAAGTTATTTTTCACTTTGTAGTGTTTTTCCGGAAGTCGGTTGTTTTTGTACCAACGTCGTTTTTGGGTGACCACTGAAAATCCTATAGCACAGCAATATGCTGAGTGGAAGCCCTGTTGTCGCAATTAAGGCATGCATGCAGCTGCCAACTATTTGTGTTCTATATTAGTGGGTGTAAATCTGTTTTATGTTTATATGATTTTTATTCCAGTGATCTACTCTTTTGTTATGCACGTTTTTCTCTGTGACAACTAATTGATTTTTCTTTCTTTCAGTCAGTAAGTTTCATCATTACAGTTAAGCAAATGTATGTTATGATGGAAGCTTAGTTCTTTAAGAAACTTTAATAAGGCAACCTCAAGGCACAGCATTTTATAAAACCAGCCCTAATGACAGTAAAAATTAAGCTCAAAATCTAAATTTCGCACCTCCAACCACGATTAAATATAATAAATTCAAAAATATAATGAAGAATGAGAAACGACTCAACAAATGGTGCTTGAATTATTTCATAAGAGCCACTGAATTTATATTCAAAATTCGTTCATTCCATTTCGGTATATTCATAATTTCATGAATTTTTAAAATCCACTCGTTTGTAGAGCTTGCCGCAAAGTGTGTAATGAATAAAATATATCTATTATTAATGTATTATTTTCGGGACGGCTTAGCAGTGGTGTTGCTGGATTTATTACAAATGATATCAGAGGTTATAATGTGAATTATAGGTTAAGATTATAACGCTCTCTTGATTTAGTAGGTCGAAGATAAATCACCATCAATCAGCATCGTCTGCCAGGGGTGCGGGTTGTTCGAAAGAGATACCGCGGCCCCTGGGACACAGGCAACTGAGGGAACACGGGTGGGTTTTAGTCAGTAAAAGTCTGACACGCCCTCCTGCTCCACCCAGAGCGGGAGAAGTTATTTGATGATTTCCCACCCAAAAAAAAAATCTATCAGCATCGTACAAAACCGAATAATAAATACTCGAAACTAATTAGGTATCTCTACATAAAAGACCATAAAATAAAGGGCGATGGATTTCGCTGTTATATTGTAATTAAGGGGGTTACTAGCTACGAGGAGCAGTTGTGGCTCAGTAGTAACGACCGCGACATACAAGTTCTATTTCGGAGGTTCGAACCCAGACAGGCGCTATACTTTGTGTCAGTTATTTCATCACCACTGCACTCAAAACGGGTAAGGGAAACATCTTGAGGAAACCAGCATGTCCTAGAACCTACAATTTGGAGAATTGTGACTTCTACCAACCCGCACTGGGCCCGCGCGGTGGATTACGGCCCACTCCGTCTTACAGAGAGGGAACCCGTGGGAATATTATAGGCTGATTATACTATGCTAACTACAAAATGTTTTCGTCAAGCAAACTTGATTGTGCAGTAAGTTCCCTCTTTGAGGAGTGGATTGACAGGCGCCACGGCGTCCTCACCTTGTTTCACAGTTGATTCGGAAGGTTCCTGTTTCGGATAAGGCGGGAGGAAACGCCCGGGTGTTTCCACTGCGAGGATCGCCCTGAGAACACGGTGGAGCATACGGTGGACGTCTGCCCGGCTTAGGCGGAGCACCACCGTGTCCTTGTGGAGGCGATCAGTGGCGGTGATCTCTCGTGACCGGCCTTGGTCCAGGCCATGGTTCAGAGCGAGAGTGCGTGGGTAGCCGTCGCCTCTTTCTGCGAAGCAGTAATGCTCGTGAAGGAAGAGGCGGCGCACGTGAGGGAGAGGCAGTGTTTGCGCCCTCACGGCCCTAGTCACCGCAGGAGATGCCCTGGGCGTCGGGAGTTCCAGGCTGATTCCCGGCCACCGTAGGCGCGGGCTTGCGGACGGCGAGTAATGGGTAGTTCGCTGTCCGGTAAGGACCAAGCCCGGGTCAGCGGCGCGTTGTGTTCCACGCGTGACTCAAAGAGATGTCAACATCAACCGGGTTGTTCGAAAGTGATACCGTGGCCCCTGGCACACAGGCAACTGAAGGAACACGGGTGGGTTTTAGTCAGTAAAAGTCTGGACACGCCCTCCCACTCCACCCAGAGCGGAAGAAGTTATTTGATGATTTACCACCCAAAAAAGAGCAAGCTTGATCAAAATAAATTAAAATTAAGCAAAAAAATAAAATACAGCTCCAAAAGAAAATATCTCTTAAATTTACGCTTCTAAAAGAGCACCGCGTCACCTCATTCGCGTCTAAATCAATATTGCAAACAGTTAAAAAAGCTTCCATAATTTCTTTTCCACCAAAGAGATCTTGTAAGTAAAGCCGAGACTCAAAGCGCAGCGAGTAAAAAGATATTCAATTAGGTGTGGGACGGTCACAAAAAGAGGTATTAAAAAAAAAACAGTTGCACTCCGGGAGTGCCGACAGAAGTGAATACTTGAACAATTACGTGTGTATTTTTTAAATCGTCAATACAGGATTTCACATTGGGTCCTTGGGTCGTGATTGCCCTCGGTAAAAAACTATAAACGAGCGATCGACTTCAGCCATTAAAGGTAACAGCACGGATTTTTACGATAAAATACAAAAGGAAAGAAAGGGATAAAAGAATTAGAATTTCCTAATGAAAGAAAGGGACTTTTCCAAAAGACATCAACGCGGGACTCATCCGTGTGCTCAAGCGTTCGGTGTCGATGACGCGAGTTCCATGATTTTTGTTCACCCAAGTGCTCAACGCGCCTAAAGAAGATTTCACTTCAAAAATTTTAATCCAGTGATTTTTTTTTGAGATTCGGAAATCATCAAATAACTTCTCCCGCTCTGGGTGGATCGGGAGGGCGTGTCAGACTTTTACTGACTAAAACCCACCCGTGTTCCTTCAGTTGCCTGTGTGCCAGGGGCCACGGTATCTCTTTCGAACAACCCGCACCCCTGGAATCCAATGGGATTAAGGGAAATCAACCGCAGTGGCAATGTCGCTGCCGTCGCCATCTTAAATCACCTAGCTGAACATAATTAGCCTATATTGTTCCCACTGCTGGGAGACAGGCCTCCACTCAGTAAGAGAGGGATTGGGCCGTAATCCACTGTCCGGCCCCAGTGCGAGTTGGTAGATGTCGCATGAATTTTTGGTTCTAGGACATGCCAATCCTTGCTTTTACAACAATGCTTGCTCATTTATTATTCGAATTCATTACAACAGATTTTAACCCGTACTGGTTTGCAATAAGAACTATTATCGCTCATAACGACAATATCCAAAAGTTACCAGGGCCTTAAGCGTAAGGCGAATGTGCACGGAATAACGCGACGGAATACTTATCGCGTGCGCAGCGTTTCCACTGATCATAGAAACGTAGCTTACGTGCATTTATCCACGCTATAATGGCACTCACGGAATATTTAGGTACGGAAGGAATTCAGCGCACTAAATTCAGCGGCGTTTTTTCGCTTAGGTTTGTCCTACCAGAACAATTAACAAAACATTAATTGATTATAAAAATACCTCAAAAAGCACCCCACGCTTTTTAATTGAATTAAATTATTTTCTCCTTTTTTATTTTGGTTTTTAAAGCGTGTTTTTTAGTTTTTTAAACTATTATTTATTTAGTTTGGTTGTTAAAGCGTGTTTTTTAGTTTTTTAAACTATTATTTATTTTCTATTTTTTAGTTCTGCTAACTACAAAAACGTGTTTTTATTTTTTTCTCATTTTTTTTTTTTATTATTGAATTGTCATCGGTCCTCGACAAGTTTACAAAGTTTCAATGAAATCTGACCGTTTAAAGTGGGTCAAAATCGCGCTCTAAGGAGTCGGTTACATACAAACAAACAAACAGACAAACAAACCAACAAACAAACATACAAGTGAAGCTAATATAAAGCGTGTAAAAAAGACACGTTTGCCTGAATTTCAGCACGTTTTAAAGTTTTAATTTAGTGCTAATGGTTCACTTAATTATGTTAATTGTGTATATAATTCTCCTTAGAGTTAGGTACGTGTAAATGTTAACTTCGGAATAAAAGGGTAATTTATGTACATTTAGTTAAAGTTTTGTTCAGAAAGTAGAGGTTAGTTGTATTAAACTCAGTCGCCTCCTTTCGCTTCAGAAGACCTGGAGGTTTGTTTTGGTAAGGTAAGGTTGATTTTTTGTGTTTATTTTAAAGATAGTTGATTTCTCACTAATAGTACATTACGATATAGTGAAATTAGCACCACCGCTACGCTGGGCCGTTAATATCTCGCCGTGTGACATAAACCCGCAATTAAGTCACGCTTTTCTGTGACTTAAGTAAATAAGAAATCCACTTCTTAACGTTACAGAAAAGTGACTTAATTGCGGGTTTTGGTTACGTATTGCTATAAATTATTTAATAATATTCACATACCTAGACTGCCTTGACAATATGACAAATTGAACTACTTAAGTCACAGAAAAGTGACTTAATTGCGGGTTTTGGTTACGTATTGCTATAAATTATTTTATAATATTCACATAGACCTCCTTGACAATATGACAAATTGGACTACTTAAGTCACAGAAAAGTGACTTAATTACGGGTTAAGGTCACACATTGAAATTATTTAATAATATTCACATAGATCTCCTTTATAATATTTTTTAAACGTCGCCGCAGCCTGAATGATTATTTTCTCACATCAAATACAATATTCAAATTAAACTTTAATACGCGTCATTATATTCACAACAAGACGACCACACATAGAGTCATAATTCAGCTTCAAAGAGCTTACACATATAATTCTCACTTCGCAGACTTAGGGTCAAGAATGCCATTAACCCTGCGTTTGCCACGTAATTTTAAAGGGTACATTTTTGCCCACGTCCCTGTGCGGTCCCTTGAGTTTTACTTTTAATATTAAGAGCCCTGAGATAATTGAAATCCTCGCCGATTCAGCCTTACCGCTAGAGGGGATAATGAAGCCGTACCTTTGGCTCACTTACAAAAGGGCTTATGTTACTCTTTATATCTTGCTAATTTTAATTTGCAATTTTTTAATTTTTGTTTGTAGTGTGAAAATAAGATGTCACTATTATTTGGTACTAGATTCCGCCCGCGGCTTCGCCCGCGTGGAGGTCGGAAATTATCCCGCGGGAACGTACTACCGGGATAAAAAGTATCCTATGTGTTAATCTAGGTTATAATCTATCTGTGTGAAAAATTTCATCCAAATCTGTTTAGCCGTTTTTGCGTGAAAGAATAACAAACATCCATCCATACTTACCTTTCGCGTTTATAATATTAGTAAGGATTTATCTTGGGTTACTAACTGTTACAAGCTACATTAGCCAAAAGTTTTAATAGTAAAAGAAATCATTACCTTCCTAAAAGTAAAGCTAGTTACCCAACTGTACCAGACAGGTAGTAAGCTTTTATTTAAACCGTAAAACTATGTGAGCCAGAATAAACATCCGCTATTTAAATGTTAGTAAATTTTGATGGACCAATACAAGCGTATTTTGAGTAATAAAACCACTAAACCAAAACCTTTCGATAAATTCACGAGTAAAACAGCTAATTCTATGCTGTTATAGTATACCTATGTAGGTATTATTTATATTGAGTTCAAATCACAAACTATTTATATGCGCCATGTAATTTTTCAGAAAGTATTTTCCAATGCGAAATTCTCACTAATTAAAGCTAAGTTTAAAGGGATTTTAAGCGTAATTAATAACGCACATAATTATTCTGATTAATTTAAAAACAAATTATTATAGAAAAAATCATTTATCAAAACGTATATTTGCTTAGTATATAATTTCGTAAAATCAATAACTCTCAAAGTTTTCCTGCACCCTGACTGCGTAACACACTATCAATGACGATCTGAACCACTTTAAAGGATTTTGCTAATCCATTGCGTGATAATAATATGTTCGAATACTTTGTCTGCTTAACAATGTAAATAACGCAATGAATGTGGTTGAACTGTCAAAATGGAAGCCGTTTCTACTGGTATTGTGTAACGCAATCACCCTGCTGTTACCCTTTAACTTAATTGTAAAGGTATACTTTCCGATTATTGGAATGACGGAACGTCTTTATTAAATTCGCGAGCGAGTCTTGTCTTGTCGCGTTGGTGCCGTGCAACTGCGCGTGGCCTCGTCTCGACCCCACGTGGCTTTCACCCGTCATACGTAGGGTCGATTCATAGTAGCACAGAGTCGAGGCAAATCGAAGCATCAATCAAAAATATAACATAGCAAATTCACCCTTATCTCTACAAAGTAATGCACATATCTCTATCAAGAAAAAAAACGCGCGAATTCGCGCACTTTCTACGGAATGCGCGCATCTACGAGTGACCAGCATTAATTGGCGATATATGTACATTATTACGTTGTAAAGGCATGGGCGAATTTACTATGTTATGTTTTACATTGACGCGACGCTACGCTTACAATCTGCACTGGTTTGAATCGACCCTTACTCGGTAAAAATGCGTAGCGATAAAAGTAAAACTCAGCAAAAGAGGGTTAGAACAACCGAGATGTTATTTATTACCAAAACGTTTTCGTATACGTGGGATGTAATATGACAACAGCATTGCCTTATTGTTTTTAAAAATCTGGCGTATTCAATAGGGTTATTCAATAACTCTCGTATGGTTGTAGAATTTAAATAGGGTATAGAGGGTTGCGTTTCGGCTTAGTAACTTTTATACGAAACTTGAAAAGAATACGAAAATTGGAGGTAAGTTGAGAGTAAAGAGGTTTTACAACCCCTATTAATAATAAATATAAATACAAAAGTAACTTTGTCTGTCAGACCGACGTCTGTTACACTTTCACGCCTAAACCGCTGAACCGATCGTCATGAAATTTGGCAGAGATATAGCCTGGGATATGGAGAAGGACATAGGCTACTTTTTAACGCGATAACCGACATCCACGCGGGCGCAGCTACGGGCAAAAGCTAGTAGGATATAAATCCCATAATGCCATAAGACTTCATCACAATCAGCCTATAATTTGCCCTCTGCTGGGCCACAGGCCTCGCCTCTTTGAGAAGGAGTAGGCTATAATTTACCACGTGGGCCCAGTGTGGGATGATAAAAACAAAAATCAAAATCAAAAGTCATTTATTCAAATTAGACTGAGAATCAGCACTTTTCGAACGTCAAAATACATAAGACAGTCCCCCAAAAACGCCCACACGTCACCACTTCCCAGTGCTTTAGCTGGGAAGAAGAAGTGGCGCAACAAACTCCCGGTAGATTTTACATGTCTTTGAATTTTTGTTTCTGCCGGTTTCCTCACGATGTTTTCCTTCACCGTTTTGAGAGCAGCGGTGAAGAAATCAAAAACACTGAGTAAAGTGCCTTCCTGGATTCGAACTCTAAGACTTGCTTGCGTCTAATTAAATAATAATAATAAAACCAGCCTGTTATTATCCTATTTAAAAGCCTCTTCTCATACAGAGAAGCTACAAGCAGTGATCACCACGCTTACTCAAAACGAGTGATTATTATTGGTGAGTAAAATTATTCTAAAAATACTTAGTATTTTGTCAAAATTGTTACGAATATGTTACTAACTCTATTTCAAACATAAAGTATCAAAATAACTAAAGACAGTATGTTTTCGAACCGTATAACATCCTCAAATGAAACAGAAGCATTCTAAATTGCTACCTAATGGATACAAAGGATCAAAACCGTTTTAGTTGCCGCTACACAGTAGTACAGCCAAGTGAATCTCCTTGGACACTGCCGTTCGGTAAACTAATCAATTTTCTGAATAGAGTGGCATGAAACCAACACGATGTGAGCGGTCGTGTTAGGTAAATGGCACGTAGAATTTGAGCCTGTCATTCTGTTCTGGACGTGATTATAGGACATACAAAGGATCAAGATTGTTGGCGGTTTTTGACGGGAACATTTAGGGTTGAAATTTATTTTGGGGGAGTTGAATACCAGTATTTTACATGAAGCGACTTCCAATCTTACTTATACAACCAAGTTATTGGGTAACCCGATACCACTTAGTGAGACTATTTAAGTAGTTACTACCCGTAACGACTGTCAAAGATCTTCGAATGACAGCCGGGACCTACGGCTTAACGTACATTCCGAGGCACGCAAGGGTCTCTATGTGTAATATATAGATGGTCACCTATCTACGAACCGATTTGATCGAACCCGTGCGGCTAGGGCAGTATATTATGCGCCCTCATGGCCCTAGTCGCCGCAGGAGACGCCCTGGGCGTTAGGAATCCCAGGCTGATTCCCGGCCACCGTAGGCGCGGGCTTGCGGATGGCGAGTATGGGTAGCTCACTGTCCGGTAAGGACCAAGCCCGGGTCAACGGCGCGTTGTTTACCACGCGCTCCTCAAAGAGATGTCAGCATCAACTGGTGGGGTCCGCAAGAGCCGATGCCTGCCAGGGGTGCGGGTTGTTTGATAGAGATACCGTGGCCCCTGGCGCACAGGCAACTGAAGAAACACGGGTGGGTTTTAGCCAGTAAAAGTCTGACATGCCGCTCTGCCCTGAACGGGAGAAGTTATTGGCTGATCACCATTCCACAAAAAAAAAAAACCTGCAGCTATTATTACTAAGCCACGTGTCCCTCCATAAAAACGCCTTCTAAAAAATGAAAATCATATTGAAGTAAATAATAAAGTCAAAAATAAATGAGAAAAAAAAAAGATCGCCCCGTCCCCAACAGTTACTAGTATCAAGAACGTTACGTAAGATATCCTACCTAGCTGTCAAATATAATTTTGATTTACAATCATCTGTATCAATTTCAATAGACTTAACAATAATGAAGATATATGTTACTTTTTTCGTTGTGAATTAAATATAAAATAGGTAGCAAAGAAAGCTTTCTTATGGTAGGTATAGATACTATTTAATTTCATCAGAAAAGTCAACTTTTTATCAATCAACCTGCTGAGCCTTTTCGCAAATATGTTGTGGTCGGCTTCGAGTCTAACCGGGTGCAGTTGAATACCAGCATTTTTCATGGAGCGATGACCTATCTGACCTCCACAACCCAGCTACTGGGTAACACGATACCCCTTGGTAAGACTGGTTGTCAGGTTTTCGGGTGTCTGACGACCCGTAATGGCTGTCAAAGATCTACTAATGACAGCCGGGACCAACGGCTTAATATGCTTTCCGAGACACGGAGTAGTCTTGGTATATAAAGATGGTCACCCATCCACAGACCAACCGCGGCAAGCGTAGCTTAACCTGATCGATCTCTGTTATTACTTAGTCACGAGCCCCTTTATATGTATTTATTGCTTAATGAACCTGTTCTTGATCCCGATCACGCCTGCTTGAAAGCGATGGATGAGGTCTGTAATGGAAGCGTGCCCAGAAGATGCTTGTCTTGTTCACTTCTTCCCAGAACTGTCTTTAATATTTAGGTTAGTACTCGTCTCTTTTTTCGGTTGTTTAGAAAATAACACTAAAGGATGTTCCACTGGGGGACGGGAAAAGGCAATATGTATTTCAATAAATCCAAGATCTAAGAGTTAGGGTTTTATAGTAACTGAAACGTTAAACGGCCCAACATATCTTTTTCTTCCAAAAAGGTACTTCTCTATCAATCGTCATCTCGGTAGTCACCTCTCTAGCCATATCATCTTTCACACAGTCCAGACATCATAATAATAAATAGGCTATTTGACTAGTTTCTATAAACCGTCTCATTAATTACTTGTGTATAAGGTAGTGATGTGCCGGATATCCGTATTTATATCGGCGGATATCGGCGGTAAAAAAAAAATCCGTATCCGGATCCCTATCCGTTACATTTTTGACGGATCTTTTACGTTATTAATCATTCCAAATTGCACTACTAAAATTCTTTGTAGACATTTTTTAACTCGAACAACAAACACAACCGTTATCTATGCTGTCCAGTGTCACACTAAACTATAGACAAAACTAAAGAAAGACCCGCGCCACGTAAGACGAAACATGTTCTGTCACGTAAAGCGTCAAGTGGCGTCAACTATCGTTTCAAGGTCACGCGCACCGACACCGATTGAGTAAGAGAGTTAAGATCCGTATCCATATCCGTATCCGCGGATGTTGACGCCAATTATTCGTGGCCGGATCCGTATCTACGGATCTACATTTTAATGATCAGCACATCACTAATAAGGATCGCATAAATAATGTTTACTTTTATTAATCTGTTGTCTTTCGTTAAAAAAAAACCATTACAATAATACACTGATTATGTATGCAGTCAAAACGCTTAATATAGCATTATGACGTCGAGTCGGTCGAGTGACGTCTCATGTTTGTATATCAAGGCACACGGCAGGCAATAATAGATGGATGTTTATAGATGTGTGACGTCACAGTAAATTTAGCCAATCAAAACCGTTTGCAATCATATCGTTCCAAACTCAAATCAAATAATTTTAATTGGGTTTTTTGATGAAAATATTCAATATTTTTTATGTGTGTTTAATGCAAATTGCTTTTAAAATCCATATTTAGATCCACAATTTTTCATTTTGGCAAATAGCCTATTAAGCTATTGAATTTCCTTTGACCAAAAATAGCAAAAGTTTTGCGTGAACCATTACCTAAATCTCTTGAAAATAATGGACAGCAAACAATTAACACAACTCATTAATAACTAAGTTACCAATATCCTTAAATCCTCATTCAAAAATTATGACGTGAAAGCTAAGAATGCGTAAATCCGGGGATTTTCCGCCGACGACGGTAATGTATAGTGGAGAATGGGTGGGATTATCTCCAACTATTGATCAACCTTACTTTGCACATTCATTAATAAGGGACCCGTTAAGAATCGAATGGATGGTTATAACTCTATTATTTTGTGAGTTTGTTAATCCACTATAATATCAGTAAAGTTAATCGGTGTCCTCTCTAAAATTTGCTTTAGTGTGTCAGGACTGGCCAGTGTTGGTCTCGCTAAAATCACTGTTGTGACTGTCTAGAAAGTTTTTTTTTTCTTTTTGTAATGACATCTCGCAGTTCAACCTATGAGGTTGTCGTCTGCTTAACCGGACTTGCCTGTGATAATCTTAATAAGTTAAGATTATCAGCCAGGGCTTTAAAAAACTTAAAACTAGAGCGACTGCTCGCTAAGGGCAACCCCTGTGGGGTGCGGACAGACTTTGGCTTGGGGCATCGCTGGAAGAGGGCAGCAAGAGACAAACTGAATTGGACTGATTATTAGGGGACGTACTTAATACTACAGACTCAGCGGCGCGGGCTGGCTTGAGCAAAGAACGGGATAGAAAGAAAAAAAAACCAGTCTGTGGTGATAAGATGAGATTGATATTTTGATGATACGTCCAAACGTCCATGTTCCATACAAAAATCATTGTATTCGTGTTTCTACCGGCGAGATAAAGTTTCCCCGCCTACTAAGAAACTGCTAAAATGAAAGAACCGTCCACTATCAAAGTCCAATGTAGAACTATCTAAACATCACTGGAGGAAGCCTTTTGATGGATTATAGCAGAAAACTTTCCGCTTCGCCTCCCACTGAAATTAGTTTTACCCAACTTTTATATGGTCTATGTGTGCTACCATAGTGCTTCTGTGTATTAAATACTCTAGTAACAGTAGGTATGAGGTTTGCATGTGTGTGTAACAACTCGTTTAATTGCGGTACCTAGATGGTGAAAGTGAATGTTATTGGTTACGTAAGTACTTACCTGCGTAACCAATAAAAGGGGCTGATGGGCTTGTGGCCAAGTAATAAAAATCGCACGATCCAAACGATCAGTTCAAGCTAAGCTTGCTGCGGTTGGTCCGTGGATAGGTGACAATATTTACATACCAAGATTCCTCCGTGCTTCGGAAAGGTCCCGGCTGTAATTCGTGGATCTTCGACAGTCGTTATGGCTCGTCAGAAGCCAAAAAGTCTGACAACCAGTCCTTACCAAGGAGAGTATTACCCAACAGATAATAAAATTAGATGGCCGATGGGGCCGAAAGGTTCTGGAGTGGCGACCGCGTACCGGAAAATGTAGTGTTAGCACAAGGTGCACCGATGACCTTGTGAATGTTCCAGGAATTCGCTGGATGCGGGAAGCACACAACTGGTAGAAGTAGCGGAGCTTGGGTGAGGCCTAGATATGTCTAGCAGTGGATGTCTTTCGGCCGATATGATGATGAGTATGACGTCATTCGCCAGTAAATTGATTCTATGTGGCGGCTACCGGTCGTCTAGGAAACCCTAGCTTTAGTTTTCACATATTGTGCTGTTTTGTTTTTAATGTTGTGTTTGATGTCTTTTGTCACTTGCCTGTTTGTTACCGACACCATTGACAACACGAACGTACGAACGAATAACTTCGAACGTTGTTTAATCTGACGATTCAAAAAATACACACGTACCTAATTGTTCAAGTTTTCACTTCTGTCTGCACTCCCGGAGTGCCACTGTTTTATTTAAAATCTGCTGTTTCTTAGAAAAGTGCAATACCTAAATGGTCTAAATGTTTGGAACAGCGAATTTTTTTTGTTCATAGTCAGGGTTTTCATCGGGGTTCAGAGTACCTACCTACTAAATTGATGGTAACAGGTGCGCCAATATCCCTGGCACCCTATTTATTTTCATAAATTGACAACAGAATCTTATATCTACTAATAAGCACAAACACTAGCACTGGAAATCTGTCTTACAGGTCCCGAACCTAGTTCAGACTCCAGCTCTCACAAAGGTTCTAGAATAAGGCAAAATTGGATAAATAAATTACTGTATCAATGTACCTTTATGAGAGAAATAAACCATATACTATATTATTAAACGGCAATCTAAGAACTTATAAAAACTTACAACACGCTCATCAAGAAACATGTTTTGCAAAAAATCTAATGCGCAATCATTTGAGACCACGCAAACAGAAACCCAACAAACTAAGTCAGTAACAAAACTGTTACATTTCCAGTTATACCTACACGAAAACCTCATAAAAATTATGTTCCCCTAAAAAGTTATGTAACAGTTTGTGAAAACTGTTACATAACTTTTTAGGGGAAAATATAAAAGAATCGCGAATCAAGCTTCAGTAACTAGAATTTAACGTAAACATTTACGTAAAGGCAAGAGTAAATAATGTTGGACTCGGAAAAAGTCCGACAGAATCCTTTGTGAACTTTTCGAGTCCAAATTACTATTTCCTTTTGAGCACGGAGTAGGCGAGACTCGAAAATGGTGATTTAAGTACAAATAAAACCAGATAAGTGGACTGCAGAAGTTGTGTGTCGGAAGTTATTTTGGGGAAGAAGGACTTTTCAAATGTCGTAAATAATAAAACTGAGGTGTTACTAAATCAGCTGCCTATTCAGTCAATGTGCATTCTTTAAGCAGATTTTTTCAGTATTCATTAAATAGAAACAGCCAAGTGAAGACGTCATAATTTTAACTTCTACATAAGGACACTCTACAATACAATACTTCTTTGACATAATCCGTACATGCAGCAAAATATTATTGCTATGATGATATTTATAACTGACATTTAATCATTTTTACGTAATTACGATGACGAAATTTTAATATTTGTACGCCACTAAGGCCAATCATGACTGATCATAAACTATAATGTAATTTAATAACTTGCATGCTCTGTATGATTTCTCATGTTTCTACAAATAAATAATCTTGAATCTTGATAAATATGATAGAGAAATGTGAATTCAAAAACTAAGACCCGACTACTGAAAAATCACGCCCTAAAAAGAATGAAACAAAAAAATATTCTGATCTTAAACCAGAGGTCGTATGCTACTTTGCCCTAAAGGATATGATCGCTTATTGCTAACTGTTAGAATGAATTGTTTTGTTAGGGTAGGTGAAATACGACCACGTCACGTGTCTTCATAAAGCCCATAACCAGCGGACGATTAAGACGCTCCAAACGATACCTCATTTGTCAAATACCTAATGATAAGAAGTTTAAAAATGATGACGGAACAGATGAACATAGCTTCATACATACCAGTAAAAATCATAGCCCTCCTTTTTGCTTCGCCGTAGTCGGGTAAAAGGTCAAAAGGCGCATGAGACTAACATAAGCTACCGACAAAGTCGTTGTAGGAATACGAAACGCTTTAAAAGTACTTGCAACTTATCTAGGCCCTCTACTGATACCTATTGTATGTAGAAATCTGCTGAATGTTGAGACAAACAATTCCAAAATCAAACATCAATCTCCTCGCGTATGTCAAGTTGTCAACACCATAGAAACAAAGTCAGCTAGAAATGCCTTTATGATCCACAAAGCGTACCTAACGCGTATGTTATGTGCCGTGTGTACGAACACTTTCCATGGTCACCTGAGTCACGTCAATCCAGTCCACTTTGTGGAACAAACTCAACGATAAACAGAAAATACTAAAACCTTTGCCGTAAAACGAGAATGAAGTTAGTGGGAAAAGCGTGTTTTAGTTTGAAAAGGATTCCACATTCTTTGTGCTCGAAAATTGCGTTTGGATGAGTGCTTCTAGTGGAGTTTTTGAGGTCTGGGTCCGTGTTGTTGTTTAATCATTTTTGTAGAGTCTTGGCTTTGACAAGAGGGTTCGATTGGGTTAAGTGATAGTTAAGTGCAATTGACTTTGTCTGTACAATGTGAAGTATTTTGCAATTAAAAAATCATGTACGATATAAATAATAACGGTTAGACTCAGATATCAATATTCCAAAAGCCCCAGGTTAAAAGGCACACACATAAAGGAACACACATAAAAACTGGTTAAAGGTTCATTTGAGGTATTTTCAGATAGAAAGTAGTTACCTGGAGTCTGAATTTATGCCAATAATTAATTATGCTGGTTGATGGCAATAGGATCGCCTTCTATTACATGGAACTGAAACATAACTGGCGAAATGAGGCTGTACTATAAGTATACCCCAAGAATATGTCTGACCTTAAAAACTGAACTTAATAGAACCCTGATCGTAGCGAGGCTTTCAAAGGTACGAGACGCAGAATACCTTTGCTGCCGAGCGAAACATACAATTTTTCACCTTACTACAGCGAGGAAAATGCTAGGTGCAAGAAAAACAGCCTAATTAATATACATTTTTTTTTTTTAAATAATAAAAACTTTGCCCCACACTAGGAATTTCTCCTGTATTGTGGGTGCGTTTACAAACATTTAAACTCACATTTACAAACAGCCAGACCCGGAACAACTACTTGTAGGTCATACAAATATTCAATCAAATCAATACAATCAAAAATAATATATAATTCTATTATTCAATAGTCAATTAGTGTAGTTCAATGAAGTATGACAGCATTGCATTGTAGTCTTCGAAAACGTATTCACGCCTTTAGAATGTTTCCATGCATTGATGAAATTGTATGCTTTTATGCACTTTTCGCGCGATTTTTTCGGAAGATTACTCAATTCGGCATTATGTACCGCTTGCACTAACTCTGCAGGTGTTACATTATATCTTCGTCGTTGCTGGACTCGCTCATATTTTATGATTTCTCACGAGTTTATCCAAAACTAGCTGACCCGACAGACGTTGTCCTGTCCATACAAAATTCCCATAGAAAATTTAATTTAAGTTTTCCCGATTTTTTGGCAGTTTCCTAATGCACAAAAAAATAAATAAATAGATGTTGGCCGATTCTCAGACCTACCCGATAAGCACACGAAATTTTATCAAAATCGGTCAAGCCGTTTCGGAGGAGTATGGCAACGAAAACTGTGACACGAGAATTTTATATATTAGATTAAACCTAAATTATGGAAAGCGAATTGACAAGAGACGATTTTTTTTAAGTTACTTTTTTTTTTCACGCAGCCGTCCTGCTGGCCAGTGCGGTTATTAAAAAAATGGGGTTGGCACACTGACATAAAATAAGTATTATTGCATTTTTAGTGGACTGGCTGCACAGAAAATTATTGAATAAAAAAGTTCGAATTTCAAAAACTCTTTCCACGCTAGCGGGCAAAATACACTTTTTCTCGCAGATTTCCAATGATAAACAGAATCTTTCTGAGGTTATGATGAGATTAGGTCTATATAAAATATTTATCGCAGTTATTTACACGGCAATATGCACTATCATATATATCATAGTTCATATACTCCCAAGAATTCGTCGTATAAGATTGTGGAAAGTAATCTCGTTCAATCTAATATTATTCTAGTCCCAGCGTCTGAGTTCATACGCGATATTGCATTCGTCTACTTGTGAATTTTGTACAACTATGTATATTTGGTATTGCAGGGATTGTACAATGATGAAAGAAATAAATTGTTTCACAGATAGTTTATATCCGTTTTAAATAAATATTCGTTTTTGCTCACATTTTTGTTTGTGTGGAAGTCGTAAGATGCATAATATATTAAAATAACAGCCATATTTTTTTACCCACTTCAAAAAGAAGGATGTTATCAATTTGACAGGTTTTATTTAATGTATGTTCGGACATAACTCCGTTACAACAAAAAATAAACATGCGGAACCTTTTATTCAGAAATACCAGGAGTAAGAGATTTATTTTTACTTAAAAAGAGTTCGCTGACACCGATCAGCTGACTTAGTGCTAGTGATGTGTTTATTTCAATTTGAAAAGTTCGGTTTCTGGTATCAATGTGTTAAAAATTCTCATGACTTCCGAACATGTAGAGATATATTTTTTTACCCACTTCAAAAAGAAGGATGTTATCAATTTGACAGGTTTTATTTAATGTATGTTCGGACATAACTCCGTTACAACAAAAAATAAACATGCGGAACCTTTTATTCAGAAATACCAGGAGTAAGAGATTTATTTTTACTTAAAAAGAGTTCGCTGACACCGATCAGCTGACTTAGTGCTAGTGATGTGTTTATTTCAATTTGAAAAGTTCGGTTTCTGGTATCAATGTGTTAAAAATTCTCATGACTTCCGAACATGTAGAGATAGGATTAAAAAACCCTTCCAATATCGTTTGATCCAAAGAAGCTGTGCCCTTGGTATGTATATACCCTTTCCGTTACACGTTGTATAGACGGATTGGCAAAATTATTTTCTTTATTCGAAAGTGGTTTATTCCGAAATGGTCCCAATTAAATTTCATGCAGATCTGATGATGCAGTTCAGAGACAGACAACAGAACTCTTCAAAAAGTGACAGCAGATCAACCGCAATTGCTGCTATCGCATAAATATGCACTGTTTTGACCCCAAGGATGATGAAATTTCGAATTGGTGTAGGATAGGTACTATAGCTAAAAAGTGAAAAACAAAAATGTTTTCCAAAAAAAAAAAAACGCCTGACTTCCGGAAAAACACTACAAAGTGAAAAATAACTTTAATTTCGGAAGTCGGTGACTGTATTTTAATTTTTTGCCACCGTCTTCCGAAATTTAAGTTATTTTTGACTTTGTAGTGTTTTTCCGGAAATCGGGTGTTTTTTTTATTGGAAATATTTTTTTTCTTATAAAACTCTCTCGCCCGTCCGCGCTATTTCTTTGCTTTCGCTTAGTGTTATCTCTGACGTTCTTTTCTTCGCTCCTAAGAACCGTAGCGTGATGTTAAAAAGCATATTATCTCAAGAATTGGGCTATCAAATGCAAAAATATTTTTCCAAATTCGTCTAGTAGAGATACCAGAGAATTGCGCGTGCTTACCAAAAAAAACACACTCTTCAGCTTTTTTTTATTGTTATGAATAGATAGATTTGAAAAAAGATTGCATCGTTTTTATCTATTACACAAGTAACCTTGGTGTTTTAGCACATGTCCGTAAAACTAGGTAATTTCGTACATGTGCAAGCAAGCAAAAATTTTCCAATGCAGCATTTCATATCCCGCTATCACCATTTGACTTTCATGAGATCATCATTATCAGGTCCCAGAACTGCAGATTTTAGTACATTTTTATCGTAAACTTGACGTGATACTATACGTTTTTGGTAGACGACATCGCATCTGCTAGTCTGCAGGTTCTAGTCTTGACGTAAAACTGCTGACTAAGCGCTGACATTGCACATTTGACGTAACATTAGCTGAATTAGAAGGAAAAGTGGTTTGGGTCAGTTTATTCGTGGGAACTTTGTCTTATTTTGTCCTAAATTACCTTAGTCATGGAGATTACAAATTATTAAATGTTTAAATTTTGGGCAGTAAATGTTTGGGCAAAAGTTATGTAAAATTATCTGAAAGGTTTATATGACGTCAAAAAATGAGTAAACATGACAACAAATACAGAAAGTAATTCTACAGAAAGCGCCAAACACGTAGGCAAATTTGGGATCGATCAATGTAGATTGCCACCGACACGCTTACAAAAAGAATATACATAAGTATACTACGGGTATAAGGAAAAACTGCTCTAAAACTCATACACATTGCAACATGATATATTCGTTTTCCCCGCACTCCGATATAAAAACCAGATCTGATCAGCACACAGTATCTGACGCAGCAATCGCACACAATCTGATAGCGCAGAGGCATGGCGATATGCCTGGCAATCTCATCTCGATCGCTCGCTGTTTGCTCTGATGCAAAAACAAAGAACTGGCAATCATACCACGTAACGTAGACACGGAATGTAAACGGAATGGAAGGGAATCTGTATTGACAATGGCGACTAGAAAAACGTTGAAAATTAACAGCAAAGGCGAATCTATAGTACACTCACATTTCACCAGTAGTTCGATGTAATAGAGGGCAAGCCTAATACATCAACAGGAAAAATCCAGACTAAATGCTGCTACAGAAAAATTCCATATGGACAACAGAATCTCACTTTGCCCGACGGTTAAAATTCTATAGAAAGAAAAAACAAAACTTAGTCGTGCTAAAATGAAAAAGGTGATACTGACAATATTGAAAAGCACGAAATTCGAAGTATACATAAAAGGTATGGAAATACAAAATTCAATTCATCACTGGACACGTTGCCGTTGGCTTAAAATAAAGTCGTATTGTCGAACACATGAAACAGTTTTAGTAAAGTTTTTAATAGTGTACATGTAGAACTTATTTACAGGAAAAGTTTTTATCCAGTGCGCAAACTGTAACCATGAATTCAGCATATCATTCTAGACCCCCAGCGCAGAAATATTTCGTCGGTTCTACAACAAAAAAAAAAAACAGCTGTTCCATACATTTTGACCGCGTAGGTATTGCACTTTTTTATGAAACAGCAGATTTTTTTTGTCTATCCGATGAAAAATTTCTGCGCTAGAATTATATGCTGAACGCGCACTGAATAAAAACTCTTCCTGTATAAAATACATAAAGTGAAAGTTCTGAAGTTGTTATAGATAAACAAAACAAACACAGCACTAGAGATAACTGGAAATTGAAAAAGATAGGTGAAGTAACGGAAATGATAAGGGAAGTGCAATAAAGCTACAATACTAGTAGGACAGACGTTTGTGAAGACATAACCACACATAAGGTGTAGTGAGACAACTCAATACAGGAATGAGGTTCCGTATATACTGTTGAGATAGCTCCAAGATCTATCGAGAGATAAGGTAACCAAACACATGTATATGTATGTATAACACGTGAATCTATTTAGAAAAACCTACAAGTCTTGTTGTTTGTTTATCCAATTCTTCTTCTCTCGAATTTAAAGGAGTAGCACCTGGGTAGACCGCGAAATTATGAGACTCAAGTTCTTCTAACTTTATAACATACTGCTGTGCTGCTGGGGGTTTTGTTACTCCACTTCTTCTTCTCAGCTTAAGCACTAGGAAGTGGTGAAGGGCGGGCGTTTTGGGGGGCTGTCTTATGTAATTTTGACGTTCTCCGCCTAGTTTGAATAAAAAACTTTTGACTTTGATTTTTGGAAAAATATATATTTTTTTACGGCTTTTGCAAGTGTTAAATCAGTGGCAGACTGTATGTTGCTTAAAATATTATTCGTAACCGTAATAAATATGGCTTTACAGAATTATAATCACCACAGTGAATGTTGTTGAACTGTCAAAATGAAAGCCATTCATAATGTTAGCTGTTAGGTTGTGATGGTGTATGTGGGCCATCCATAAATTACGTCACACGTTAAAGGGGAGAGGGGGTCAACGAAATGTGACATTGTGTGACAAGGGATCAAAAGATTGGTCACATGTTAAAATCAAAAATACTAAAACTCGAAATTTATATGTACACCAAAAACTTAAAAATATTACTAACTGGATCTATATTTATAAGGCTGGGGTATATGTGAGTTTAAGTCGTCGGCGAGTGCTGTGTTTTAATAAAAATAATAGACAAACTGCTGTTTTAATTTAATTATTTCTAAATATAAAATTGAAAAAAATGTGACTTCACATAAGGGGGGAGGGGGTTTCACAAGTGTGATCACCTGTATCAAGGACGGGGAGGGGTCAAAAAACCATAAAATGAGTGTGATGTGTGATTACCTCGCGGATATAACCACCGAGTCAACGTTATATTTTCCATCCGACTGCCTCAAACTCAAACTCAAAGCATTTATTTCAATTAAACCATTAACAGGCACTTTTGAATTGTCAAAAAGTCGACCAGTTTGAAAGTTGAAGTAGCCTCTGCCCACTACCTGTGCCAAACAAGCCTTTTATACCGTAATGCTAAAACATAAAATCATGAATATTGGAACAACGCTCTCAATTTTATTACAATAAAATATGTATAGAACCCTTTTATGGATTGAATTCTTATTGTAAGTAACAGGTGGAATATATCATTTTATTTCTTCGTCCTTTTCGCGATATTTAAAGAAAAAGATGGTCTATCCAATTTCGTTGTAAACTACGACCAACTCCTGCTGCGCACGGCTTACGAAAAATCGATGTATGTTTAATATTATTGTATAAGTCACCGTAACATTAAGAACATCATCAGTTTATAATCTATCTCGCGAGATTATAAACTGTCGATAAATTGTGAACTGCAAAAACCATTTACAATTGAACGCACTATTTTTCGATAGTCTATAATCTGTCCGTCAAATTGTGAACCGGTATCAAGACGGATAGTACCTTGCGCTATTACTAAATAGCCTGCCACTAACTTGGAAGTAGCGCTCGCCGGCCGCAGTCGCGGCACCGCTCGCTCGGCTCGTGCGCGGTTGGTCGGAGTTCTAACCTTTTTTTTTTTTTTTTTTTGTTTACGGGGGGAAATCCTCATGGACGTCCTCCGCCCTGGGGAGGGCGGAGGGGTCTGTCAGACTCTTACTGACTAAAACCACCCCGGTGTTCCGCCTCACACTTGCACCGGAGATCACGGGAACAAAAATGACTTCCGCGATCCCCGGCTAGTGCCGGCCCGCCTGTGCGGGCCACCTCGCGTTAGGGGGGGAGTGAGGTGTTAAACTCCCCCCTTACATCAAATAGAGGCGCGCGTGGAACACTACGCGCCGCCATCTCGGGTCCTAAGAAGTAGGGGGCGACGGATTTCCCCAGATCCGTCGCCCCTGGACCCATTTAGGGGGGCCGGAAGAGGGCGTTGTCCGCCCTCCGCCGACGCCCGGTGCGTCTGCTGCGGATCGGGTTAGCGGAAGAAATCTCCCGCTCCCTCTCCGCAGCCTCCTTCTGCGAAAGTACGATTTCGCAGAAGGATACCACCGCGTCCCAGGACTCCTCGCTGCCGACCATCGAGTCGACAACGGCCGGCAGCGACAGGTCACTGCCTACTCCTGAGATGAGGGCACGGCGCGGCTCCTCCCAAGCAGCACACTCTGCAAGCGTGTGCCACGCCGTATCCTCCCGACAGTCGACGCAGTGGTGACACCGAGCGTCCGGCTCCCTGTTTATGCGACACAGGTACTTCCCGAAGCAACCATGCCCCGAGAGCACCTGTGTCACCCGAAACGACAGGGAGCCGTGCCTCCTCCCGAGCCAGCGCTCGAGTACCGGCCGGACCGCCCCGATGGTGGCGGGGCCGGCGGTAGGGCGTGAAAGCCTGTCCCGCCATTCCGCCACCAGGGCTGCGCGAAGCTGTGACCGACGCAACTCCAAATGTCGCGGCGTCAGCCACTCGCCCCGCGCCCTCGAGTCCTCGCGCCACTGATACAATGACGCGAGTACCTTCGCCTCGAGGTCCCACGGCGGGGATCCGGCCAGTACGCAAGCCGCCTCGTAGGAGATCGTGCGATATCCCCTAATGACTCTGACGGCCATCGCTCGCTGTGGCCTTCGCAGGACAGCGATGCTGCCGGCCGTCAGGTCAGCCGCCCAGATCGGGGCCCCATACAGGGCCATCGATCGCACGATCCCCACGTAGAGCCGCCTACAGGCGGCGCTCGGGCCCCCCAGATTGGGAAGCAGCGTTGACAGCGCCCCAGCCGCGCCCAACAACTTGGGCGCGAGCCGCTGGAAGTGGGGGCCGAAATCCCACCGGCTGTCGAGCACCAATCCAAGATATTTCATGGTAAACTCGACAGCGATTCGAGACCCCCCGACCACGATGTGTGATCCCAGCGGCGGCGCCCGCCGGGGGCCATGAAAGACCATGGCCTCCGACTTGTTGAGGGCCACCTTCAGGCCTAGGCGCCGTATGCGGGTCACGACCTGTGACACCGCAGCCGTCGCTAGCAACGCTGCCTCCCTGTACGAGCTCCCCCGGGCCGTGACCAGCGTGTCATCCGCATAACACGTCAAGTCCACGCCCGGCTGGAGCTCGCCCCTCAGCACCCAGTCGTACCCGATGTTCCACAGGAGCGGTCCCACGACCGAACCCTGTGGAACACCGCACGACATGCGGCGCTGGCTTCCGCCATCACGTCCCATGTAGGTGACACACCTATCCGCCAGATAAGCCCCAACGATGCGACGGAGGTACGGGGGCACCCGATGATAACGCAGTGCCTCCCGAATGCAGCTCCAGGGCAGGGTGTTGAAGGCGTTGGAGATGTCCAACGATACGGCCAACATCACCCCGCCCCGGGACACCGCTTCCTCCGCCAGGACTCTCACCCGCGATATCGCGTGGATGGTGGAGCGCCCGTGCCGACCGCAGTCCTAACCTTTTTTTTTTTTGATTACGTGGGGAAATCTTCATGGATGTTCTCCGCCCTGGGGAGGGCGGAGGGGTCTGTCAGACTCTTACTGACTAAAACCACCTCGGTGTTCCGTCTCACACTTGCATCGGGGATCACGGGATCTAATGCGACTTCTGCGATCCCCGGCTAGTGCCGGTCCGCCTCTGCGGGCCACCTCGAGTTTGAGGTGGGAGTGAGGTGTTAGACTGGGGAGTCCTTACAGCATAAAGAGGCACGTGTGGAACACTACGCGCCTCCATCTCGGGACCGCAGTCATAACCTAACCTAACCTATTCGGTCGGTAGCAGTATGGTGCAATTCACAATTTATCGACAGTTTATAATCTCACGAGATAGATTATAAGCTAACGGTGTTCACAATCATACGGTGACATATACACACTTGCTTCTTCTACCCGGGAAATTTCTTGTTTTTGACAGAAAATATATCCCATAGCTTCGCATCACTCGCCCACGATCTTACTTCGTTTTCTCTTAGTGTTCTCTCTGAATGTTGTTCTTTTTACTCGGGTCTTAAGGGTTGTAGCGTAATTTTAAATAGCCTATTACCGTCCTCAAGAATTGGGCTATAAAATGCAATAATTAATTTTTCAAATCCGCGTGGTAACTCCAGAGAATATACCCCCTCTGCCAGGGTCGCGGATTTGTTCGAAAGAGTTACCGTGGCCCTGGTGGCACAGGCAACTGACAGAACACAAAAGTCTGACACGTCCTCTCGCTCCGCCCGGTGCGGGAAAAGTCATTTGATGATTTCCCATGCAAAAAAGTACCCCCTACAAACAAACTTACTAACAAACAAATTTTACCTCTTTACTGTAGAAGTATTTATATAAACTTCAAGGAATAAATTATCTAAATAGTAGCGAAAACCGCATAAAAATTCGTTGTGCGATTTATGAAGAATAACGCAGTCACACAGATGGACATGAAAAGCGACTTCAATTTATAATAATTATGTAGAGATAAAAATTGTGTTGCTTAAAGTCACCCAAAGGGCAATGGAGAGGGCTATGCTTGGAGTTTCCCTGCGTGATCGAATCAGGAATGAGGAGATTCGCAGGAGAACCAAGGTAACCGACATAGCCCGAAGAATTGCCAAACTTAAGTGCCAGTGGGCAGGGCACATTGCACGCAGAACAGATGGGGTCGAAAAGTTCTGGAGTGGCGACCGCGCACCGGAAGACGTAAAGTTGGAAGGCCTCCCACAAGGTGGACCGATGACCTTGTGAGGGCCGCAGGAGTCTGCTGGATGCGGGAAGCACAGAACCGGTCGAAGTGGCGGAGCTTGGGGGAGGCCTATGTCCAGCAGTGGACGTCCTTCGGCTGAAATGATGATGATGATGAGATAAAAATTGTGTCTATGTTCCAGACAAGTTTAATTATGTTTTTCAAAGACTTTATCAACGTTACATAGCTTAGAAATAAATTGAAGTTAGAAACTAATTTACGAAAATCGGATCAAAGTTTCAAAGGCGAAATATTTATTGCAAATTCTACCAAGTCTTGATAAAATCTGATTTATTGTTTATTTTCAGAAAACAAGTGCAATATCTCATGCTAAATTGCTCATCATGGAAACGAACTCAGCGGAAAGTTCTCATTTGACTTTTCTTATTGTTAGTTTCACGATAACAACAAGAATAATGTATTATTTAAACACTAGAAATATACATGTTATTTTTAAAGCTGAACAAAGCATATGAGTTCATTGCTGCCATATAATTCTTTGTTCGCAGAAGACGACAAAAAGATGAAGTGAGTTTAAATATCTGCTTATTATATTGCAAAAGAACTTCTATTTTACATTGTGTCCATCTAAAGCAAATATTAATAATAAATTAACGAGCCACGTACTTTCAACTCAAAAAACCTCTCGTAAACCCTCAATAAATATTCAAAATGGGTGAATCAAGGACGAATATTATCTAAGTCGTTTTAGACTGTTGAGGTGGAGAAATGAGGCCGTCACTATTAAATTCAATACAGCCGACGCGTCGTCCTACTATAACCTGTTTTTACCTGTCAAGATTTAGAACTTCTGGGGAAATAGCGGTACAGAGTAGGTGCTATTTCAAGAAGGAAAGAAATAGGATTATTTTCTTTCGAAGCTATCAGGTGCTATCTCAAAAGTAATAGGAGGTAGGTAACATTGGTTTTCCTTTTTTTTTGGGTGGGAATTCATCAAATAACTTCTCACGCTCTGGGTGGAGCAGGAGGGCGTGTCAGACTTTTACTGACTAAAACCCACCCATGTTCCAGTTGCCTGTGTGCCAGCGGCCGCGGTATCTCTTTCGAGCAACCCGCACCCCTGACAGCCATCGACCCTTGCGGATCCCACCAGTTGGTGCTGACATATATTTGAGGCGCGCCTGGAACACAACGAGACGTCGATCCGGGTTATGGTCCTAACCGGACAGCGAGCTACCCATTACTCGCCGTCCGCAAGCCCGCGCCTACAGTAGCCGGGAATCAGCCTGGGATTCCCGACGCCAAGGGCGTCTCCTTCGGCGACTAAGGTCATGAGGTAGGTAGGGAACATAGCTATTACTTGACCAGTTTCAATTTTACAGAATCAAACGACACAATTACATATTGCCCGTATTTGTCGTGAATTACATTACAGTACTCATCAATACCTATCGTAAATTAAACCAATAAACACAAATATCACAGCTATATTATAATAATGTAGATTTAGATGCAGTTAACACATTAGATAACGACCATAAAAAACAACCAACATTAGCGGCAAAACTTTTGTTTCCACTAGTCTCTGCTTAAATTAATCCGGTGCAACCAACCTCTAGAGAAATAAACGTTTAAATTCTGTTTGTTTTTCCTTTTCTACATCTGTTTTTATCTTTATTTGAGATTTCGCATTAGAAAAACTGGTGTGGAATTCAGCGGAGTCGTGTATTTTTTATTTAAAGTATTTGTATTAACATAAAGCATATGGAAACAAAAAGTAGGAATGGAATTTAGTAACCGATATTGTTGTAGCTTTTGTATGGCAACGAATTGTTTTATAAGAAAGCTATGTGTATTGTATATTCCAGAATCTTCTTTTATCTGAGCCAAAATTATAATCATTAAGGCACCTGTCCCGCTGACGGTAAGCGTCGAACGAGTACAGCTAACAACTAGATACAAAGAACTAGTACCGAGTGTTTAGTTTGGACAATTTTGTCACTGGGCTATGAGTGAGTGCTGGAGCGCATCGGGCGTTGCTTCGCACCAGTCGCTCGGGGCGTAATATATACAAAACTAGGAATGTACAGACGCCAGCACATCAAACTACCCCAAACTGTCAACTTTCCCAATTGAACATGCACCTTATGCTTATGAAATAAAGTTGAAAATCTATCAAAGAAATTTGACAGATTGGGGTAGCTTGATGTGCTGGTGCCTGTACCAAGCGAGTTTTACTCCAATCCAGCCCGTCCCTTGCTGACCACTTCTAACAACGCCCTAAGCCGAGGTCACAACCCCACGCTGGGTGCCCTTAGCTAAGCGAAGAGCTAGCTTAGTTAAACCTAAAACTAAGCGGCTACAAGTCGCTTAGTTTAAATTTTCAGCCCTGGTTGGAGGCCGTAATTAATTGAGACAGTCACAGGCAAGTCCGGGCCAGCAGCCGACAACCCCATAGGTTCAACTGCGAGATGTCAATTCCAAACAAAAATTTAAAATACCAAGCGATAGTCACTCAGCGAGCGAATGAGTTTCTTCATCGATACTTAGCTTTTTTCTCTGCGACAAACTAGTCAGTGATCAACTATCGATTCTCTTTTGCTAACACGAGACCTAGAATCATTTGTACGTTTCTTGAGCGAGTAAATCGTAGATAGCGAGTCGTTCCCTTGTCAGAACATGTGCCTCATACGATCTCATTAATCATTTTCCAAGCTTAGACCTTATTGATTCACGATAATCGAATTTCATCCATCTATACCCTCGTTGATGGGTAATAAATTATGTGCGAGCTTCGTATCGGATTGTCGACAAATATTTAAATCGCTAGGTTTACACACACCGTACTTAGTCAAGCGAAAAAGTGTCGTACTGAGAAGAACGAGGTCACTCATTATTGATAGCGTTTCCATGACAACCAAGTCAAGTCACTGCGCCATTTTGTGTGTTAGAGGTGTTAAAACAAAAGAGAAACGCGATCTTTTGCGAATCTAAACGCTTTAAATCTTTGACTGTCAACGAATGATGGCCAATATATCGGGAGTACGTTGTTACACATCCACTGTTGAAACTCGTTCTCGGATATTTTAATAAGGTAGACTTTTATACGCGACCCTTTGCTGTTGTCTTTTCTTTTCTTGTTACCTGCTTATGAATGAATGTTCGTTTGAAGTCGCATGATAGATTAAAATTGTTCTGCTTGGTCCCTTCTTTGGAATTAATAATGTAGATTTTTTTTTCGTAAGAATAACCATGTTAACAAACATAACTTATCATTAAAAAAAACCGGCCAAGTGCGTCTCGGACCACGCACAATGAAGGGTTCCGTAGTTCATCATCATTATCATTTCAGCTAAAAGATGTCCACTGCTGGAGATAGGCCTTCCCCAAGTTCCATGTATATCCATGCCAAATTACAGCTTTCTAGTACTAAGTCTCTGAGCTAAGCTGCGGGCAGACGGATGGATGGATATGGCTATTATAGTTTAGCCAGGGTTCCTTGTTGACCTTTAAGGGGAACCTAGTCGCGGGCTTGAACTCACTGGTGGGCCTGGCTAAAAATCACGCTGTCTCACCAGGCTTCGTGTCCAACAGAGATAGTATCAGTGATGAGCAGTTAGACGCTAGTCTACACGCACAACGTTATTGAGTGAGATGCAGGATCATTTATAGTAAAAAATTCACGAAAAAATTAAGAAATGTCCTTTGGAAGATCGGGTTTTATGAAAAAGCCAATGCAATAAAGTTTATTGAACTTTTCGATATTTCAGCTTTGGCAGTACCAACTTGGTTTTGGAGATGAAATACTTCTTTTTTTACTTAAACACGCCCAAAGTTAAGTAACATTAGCAAGAAAAACTAATCTTTGTTGACTCCTAACTTTTTAATGCGTTTTTATTTTAGTATTCTGTTTCCGTACAGACAATATTAATAATGAGACAAAACGATATCATATTTTACTTTGGATGTGCCATGTCAGACAGTGGAGTAAAACACTCCCGAAGTTTGTATGCAAAAAATGTGGACTAGGTTCACCTTAAACACAGTTTTTTTCTAAGTTCTACCCAAACAAATAAGTTTACATTTTCTTACTTCTCACAAAATAACTAAAAACTCTCGTAATAACTCAACAGAGTTATAACTCAACAGGGTCATAATTATTTGCCCTTTGGATTTGGTGATATCAATTCGCTTCATCCAATCATGTAATCGAGATGTGATAATCGTATTTTTCTCGTGTCACAAACTTTCGAAGAGTGACGTCATGAAGCGATAATACATGGAAATTCACAAATTGTTGAATCAGGAACAGCTCCGACTGTTTAATTGACGAACTTCGCTCCAGGGCTCATGAAACGGCTTCCAATCAAAATATATTATGTCCCGAAAATTACTTTAGACGCGCTGATAACTATTGAATAATTAATTTTGTATCTAATGAATGCGATGGGTTTTAGTTTAATGCTAAATTGAATAAGGCTTAAAGTAGTTTTGATTTAAAATTCATAACAGAATTATGGAGGTTATAATTATTTGATCAGATTCTGGAAGTTTCGTCTTAAGGTGAAACTAGTATCTACTAGTTTGATGTACATTGTCGAACAGTGGAGTAATTCACTCCCGAAATTTGTATGGAAAAAATGTCGACTAGATTCACATTAAGAAGACCACATACACCCTATTGCGTAACATTCTATCAATCACAATCACAGGGTTTAGAAGGAAATTACTCATCAATAGATGAGGCTTCATAGGTTCAAAAAATTTGTCTGCTTAGCAACGTAAATAATGCAATGAAACTGTCTGAACTGTCAAATTGAAAGGATTTGCGATCAATTATTACTTTATGTGTTACGCAACCACCGCTGATCTATTTATTAAGATATTTCGACCAAAATAAACTTCAAAAACTCACAGACAGTTGACCTCTTTTAACGTCCTTACCCTTAGACGACCTAGAATTGTCTAGCTCACGTCAAAGGTAATTTATTTGTTCTAGCTTGTAGTCAAAGCTTGACTTTGATAGTTTAGGCACAAAGACTAATTCATCATTCCGTCAAATATGATTGGCCTCGTTTATCTTGTTCGCAAGCCCTACTGCTGAGTCCCGGGTTCGATTGCCAGCTCGGACAAAGTGTTATTGGGTTTTTCCGTCTAGAATTTCGCACTGGCAACCCGGAGGCTGCCCGGATGATGGCAATAAATAGGTTTGTCTGAATTTGTTTGTAATTTGCTTGTATTGATTTTACAAAGTCTTTATTACTGCAAAGGTTTTTACAATGATGTTTACAAATGATCTTATTCTATTTGTACATATATCGTGATTAATTTTATTACATATATGGTATATTTTGTGTATGGCTATATTTTGCCTTTCAGTATAAAGACTTCTTCGAACAGACGCGACGCGACACTTGTGGAACAATTTCTATTAAGTTTTCATAGAAATTGTTTTACGAGAGTCGTGTCGCGCTGTCGCGTCGCGCCTGTTTGTGGGAGCCTTTATTCTATATTGCCTCCTATTACATAGGACTTAAACATGAGCGGCACAGGGGCGTGGGGACTGGCACACGAAAAGAGAGGCCTATGCCGCCTAACAGTGGGTGAAGTCGGACTGTGGATGATGATGACGATCATCATCATCTGCCTAGCCTCGCAACTATGTTGGGGTCGGCTTCCAGTCTAACCGAATGCAGCTCAATACCAGTATTTTACATGGAGCGACTGCCTATCTGACCTCCACAACCCAGTTACTGGTTATACCCCTTGGTAAGACTGGTTGTCAGGTTTTCGGGCATCTGACGACCCGTAATGGCTGTCAAAGATCCACAAATGACAGCGGGGAACAACGGCGTCTTGGTATGTATAGATGGTCACCCATCCACGGACCAACCGCGGCAAGCGTAGCTTAACCTGATTGATCGACCCGTGTGGCTCTTATTACTTAACCACAAGCCCCTCTGATGATGATGACGATGCCGAAACATATCTGGTGAAATGTGGGTTTACTGTACTGCTGTCCACAAGCTATAATGCCGTTAACTTGCATATTATTATGGTCGATTTTCGTTTTTGGATGCCTAATAAATAAGAAATAAAATTTCTATCTTTCTGTCTAAGCAGTATTTTTCTACTATTCATGGATGCCGAGATAAAAAAATAAAAACGCCGTTAACTTGCCTTGTTTGATATGTTTACTGCGCTTAAACGCAGGTCAGCAACATTACTAAACTAAAAACTGACTAAGAGCTTATAATTTACATTTTTACTAGAATTTTTACCATCCGTTGCATAACTAAATAGCTTGCATTTCATATTTTTCTGCGCTTTTTGTCCATAACTCCAAATATGATTTTGTTGGTTAACGGCATTATAGATTGTGGACGGCAGTGTAGGTACATACACCTCTGCCTACCCCTTTCGACCTACCAAGGCGTGATGATATGGTATGTCATGTAACAACCCTTTGTAAATGGATTATAGAACATGTCACAAGAATGAGGCATTGTTTTCAAGTTATTATGTTATCGTAACCTTACGTCTTTGGTATTGTTTGGGTTTATATTTCGCTGTTGCTATGGAGAGGTAACTTTATTATGTCGATGCGAGAGTACGAAGCTCTTGAGGCTAAGTTAGAACAGCCGCATGAGTTGGTCGAAGGTTAAACCACGCTTGCTGTGGTCGGTGGTGGTTCAAAATCGTGTGCTAAATCCATTGTGATAGTTTCGCGTCGACGTCTCTGTTCCTGTACATTAGGTAAAAAAGAGAAATTTTACGATGACGAAGTCGCGGCCAGTAGCTAGTAATGTTAGGTATAAAATATGTGAGTTTGTGTACCGCAACTGAGGCGGGCCGCGATGTCGAATGGGAGGCATCGCGGCTGAGGGTTACAGGCGGCGGCGGAGGAGGAGTGCCGGTACTTTTGAGTAGCGCTCTTCCCTTCCGTGGCTTGGACGGGGCCGCCACCGTTTGATGGCGGACGCGGTGGGGCCGCAGAAGAAGAGGAGTGTCGGTCTAGCGTTGTCCGCTCTCCCTATCCCCTGCGGCCGAGAAGTGGTAGGCGGCGGGGCCACTGCGCTGACCCGTCGCAGGGGGACCAAGGGTGCCAAGGGTGCTAGGGTAGTCTGGGGCCCTTGTGCTGCTTGGTTCCTGGGGTGGTCACGGCGTGCCATGTGTTCTGGTGCGCCGGACTGGTGGGGTCCGCAAGGGCCGATGCCTGCCAGGGGTGTGGGTTGTTCGAAAGATATACCGTCGCCCCTGGCACACAAGCAACTGAGGAAACACGGGTGGGTTTTAGTCAGTAAAAGTCTGACACGCCCTCCTGCTCCACCCAGAGCGGGAGAAGTTATTTGATCAATCAATCAATCAATCAATCATTTATTTTGTTAAACATAGGTATGGTTACAGTTAGTATTTTAAAAAATGTGCACTATGTTTTGCCATTAAATGGCGTACAAAATTTACAGAAACAAACAATTATAATTAGTAGGTGGCATGCCAATACATAACAAAAAAATCAATTTAAAAAATATGTCAGTAGGTACACAGGTCATTACAATTTTTAAATAAATAGGTAAACACATTAGTACTTATCAATAATTAAAAATCATATGAGTTAATTAGCAAGTCGGAATCGTCATACCTCTGTTTATCAGTAGTAAACTCAATGATGGAGTAGTAACATCTATCTAGAAGAAATTTAAACAAGGACCTTTTAAAGGATCCCAGACACTCTTTATTTCTAATAACTGCTGGTATACTATTATATATTTTTGGGGCCATACCTAGGACACTTTTGCCGAAAAATGCGGTTTTATGAGAGGTAACATTAATAGTATTCTGATAACGACGAGAGCGCAGTTTTCCAAACAAATGCAGGTTACAGCGCACAAACACTCCCATTTCATAAATGTACATAGACGGTAGAGTGAGTAAACTAAGTTCCTTAAATAATGGTTTACAACTATCAATCGATTGTAATTTCGTAAACGACCGCAAGCATTTCTTTTGAGCTTTAAAGGCAATGTCTCTGTCAGTAGAGTTTCCCCAGAAGATGATTCCGTACCTAATGCTAGAAGCCACATAAGCATTATAAGCTATTTGTACTGTAATGCGGTTAACCGTTTTTGATAGTTTGTACAGAGCATACGCAAATTGACTAAGCTTCTTTGACAAAGCGTCAATATGATTTTTCCAATTCAGATGACTGTCTATGTATAGGCCCAGAAATTTTGTGATGTCACTTTCAGCGATTGCTACGTTACCATATCTTATATTCAGTTTTGGTTTATTTGTTCTTTGATTAAATGTCATTATTTTAGTTTTGTCAAGATTTATTTTTAGATTGTTATTAACTAACCAATTTATTATATTTTTGAGATCGTCATTTATGTCATTTTCAAGAATACTTATGTCATTACTAGAAAATAAAATAGTGCTGTCATCAGCAAATAAGACCATCTGATGCTTACTGACCTTAGGCATATCATTTATATAGATGTTAAATAATGGAGGGCCAAGAATGCTACCTTGGGGAACACCATAAGTGGTCTTTCTAGGACGTGACAAGTATGTTCTTATAACTTTCGAGCTCGCACATAGCCTATCAAGCGATGTGATTTGAGTGCGATTAGAGAGATAAGATTTTAATAAGTTTAATACAGTTCCTCTAATCCCATAACGCTCTAACTTGTTTAGCAGTATACCATGATCTACATGGTCGAATGCTTTAGACATATCCATAAACAAAGCCGCGACTGGAGTTCTAGTATCAACACTAGAAACAATTCTCTTTATCACGTCATAAATCGCCATATTAATGGATTTACCTTTCCTGAATCCGAATTGTTCCCTGCAAATGAGATCATGTTTTTCAAAAAACGACGAAAGGCTGTTATATATCACCTTTTCTATTATTTTGGAAAAAATAGGAATAAGTGCTATTGGCCTATAATTACCCATGATACTTTTATCATCTTTTTTATGAATAGGTTTAATAACAGTAATTTTTAATTTGTCCGGGAAATGGCCACATTCGATGCAAAGATTGATGATATAGCTCATAGCAGGTCCTATTAATGGTGCTACATGTTTAACTACTTTTGTAATGATGCCATCATATCCATGGCTATTGGTATTATTTAAAGAGCGAATTATTGCCACTATGTCTGCTGGTACTGTAGGAGGAATAAATATGGAGTTACAATTAGTTTCAATATTTTTATAGGACGGAGTAGAATTATACGGTTGAGTGTCTTCTATAAAATAGTCATTAAAAGCTTGTGCAATTTGTCGAGGCTCATGTATTTTCTTGTCACTTATTGATAGATAATCAGGTATATTTTCTCTAGGGTAGTTGATCTTATTTTTATTGATAATCCTCCAAGTCGCCTTTGATTTATTCCTGGCTGAATTTATGTGAAAGTCATTCTGAGATTTTTGGGTCAATGTTATAATTTTCTTTAACCGAGCAGTATATTGCTTTAATAAAAGTTTATTTTTAGAAGTAGGGGCTCGCCTGTATTGCCATAACATTTCTCTTTTACGTTTACTACTGAGCCTAATTCCTTTGGAAACCCAATTAGATTTTTTACGCTGAGAGATTCTTACTTTCCTTAAAGGGAAACAGAGGTTATAAAAAAGCATAAATAGGTCATAGAAACAGTTAAATGCTTCCTCAGGATTGTCATGTAGATAGACTTCACTAAAACTAAGATTATGAAGAGAATTAATGAATTTAGACAAGTTTTCTTGGCTATAGTCCCGCCTCAGAGCATACCAATGCTTAATTAAACAAGTTTTTTTCACAGGGCATTTGATTACTTGGGCAGTGTGATCAGATAGCGCAAGATCAAGTACTGTACACTTACTACCTCTAATATTATGAACGATATTGTCTATGCATTTACCACTCGCTAATCGTGTAGGCTGATGAATTCCAATTTTTAAGTCATAGTTTAGAAGGAGAGTTTGAAAATTATTAGATGGTTTTGATTGTGTCAAAGTGTCTATATTAAAATCACCACAAATAACCACTTTTTTTAAATTACCGTGGCTACAGGTTCGCAAAATACCATCCAAGTTAGCAAAAAATTGTTCCAAACAGTCATTTTTAATTTTGGGTGGTCTGTAGATGCAAATCACTACTAAGTTATGTATTATTAATTCTATTGCACAGCATTCAAGGACATTAGCTACATAGAATTTACTTAAGTCTATGTTTTTATATTTATGGATACGATTTATAAGGATGCAAGAACCACCACGCCTAGTATTCCGCATTGAAAAGGTAGCTAATTCGTAGTTAGGGATAGATAGATGGAACTGATCTCCATTTAGCATATTGTGCTCAGTGATACACAATAAGTCAATTTTTTCTCCCTTGTCCCATAATTCTTCTAAATGGACAGTAAGTAGGTCCGACTTACTAATCAAGCCATTAACATTCTGATGGAAGATATTTATGTATTTATACACGAAAACAATTGCTACTACCAGCTTTAGGCGCTTTGTCCATACACTTGATGATTTCCCAACCTCAAAAAAAAAAAGAAGGGTAATATTCGGAACTACTGACCCGATTCCGTATCTTACACTTATAGAAAGCTAGACTATTGCTAAGTAAGAACATACAAAATGTTTAATGTTAAAACAAGAACATTTACGGGAACAGTCACGCGCGGAAGATATCAGAAATAAACTAGATACATCCCCATTTGCGTCAGATCGAGTAACAAAAACTGAACAAGCCGGTATCGATGTCAAAGACAATAAATAAACCCCGAACATGTATTATTTAGAAATCTTTCAACACATTACCCATCTCATTATTCGAGTCGCGTAACATCTGAAATAAGAGCTCTTAAAAAAAAGCTCACGTTTAATTCGTTTCAACCAAATTAAGGAGTGTTTTCGTGTAATTATATTACTGCTAGTCTACATACAATGAGGTAATTAATGAAATTAATTATGATTTCTCATTAAATGTCAGTTACTAAAAGACGGAGAAATTAGTTTGGAATGATGCGTTGATCAAATAATTCGGTGTTGTAAGCCGAACTATGAAACTCAAACTCAAAGCATTTATTTCAAATAAACCAATTACAAGCACTTTTGAATTGTCAAGTTTGGTGAGTTAGAAAGATGAAGCTAGTTGCCCATTCCAAAGCGTAGGTACCTATGGAGAAGAACGGGCAAGAAACTCCATGGATACTCTTTCAAAATCATGATATTGTTACAAAAAGTTGGTTACATCATTATGCTGAAATTTTCAATGTGAGAACGATGTAAAAAGACGTGCACATTAAAAGCGTCCGTAATTAAAACAAAAAAAACTTTTTCCAAAAAAAAAACAACCGACTTCCAAAAAACACTACAAAGTGAAAAATAACTTTAATTTCGGAAGTCGGTGTCTTTGGAGCTGTATTTTAATTTTTTGTCACCGCCTTCCGAAATTAAAGTTATTTTTCACTTTGTAGTGTTTTTTGGAAGTCGGTTGTTTTTTTTTTGGAAAAAGTTTTTATTTTTCACTTTTTAGTGGTTCACATGTGCTTACCCCTTCACAGCATACCGGCGTGATGTTATGTTATGAATGGTGTAAGCAATAGACAGACATGAGATTTCAGCAAACCCAGTCCATTTGCTATCATTTATTGAGGAGTTCCGTTGCCTATCTCCAAAGTTCTTCATCAGATCTTCACCAAATTGAAATGAGACCACTACGAGAAAGTACTCTTCCAAAAAATACCTAAATCGCTTCATGTGCCTATAAAATTTGAAGAGTTCTCTCTTTTTCTCCAGGATCCCATCATCAGATCCTGACTTGATGATCATGGGACCACCTGGGAAGTATACCCTTTCAAACAAAAAAAACAAAATCCAAATCGGTCCAGCCATCTTCGAGTAATCGGGGAACATACATAAAAAAAAAAAAAAAAAAAAAAAAAGGTTCCGACGAATTGATAACCTCCTCCTTTTTGAAGTCGGTTAATAAAAAAACAATTCAGAAATTAAAATAAACCGTGGGAGCTAAGAGATGATCAGTCCCTACTGGCGGCGCCCGTTCACGAACATGACGTATGGATCAGCACCATACGATTTCCTTTTCTTAGAATTTCGTCTCAAGGAAAATTAATCCACCTAGCCTTTCTCCAACTATGTATGTTGGGGTCAGCTTCCAGTCTAACCGGACGCAGTTGAATACCAGTATTGTACATGGAGCGACTGTCTATCTCGAAAGTCTCTCCTAAGTCAAAACTTAAGGTGTACAATTCATTAAATTGGTAAGTACTTAACTAACTTTACGTTTTAAAAAGCATACCAGAATGGCATAGAAATCTGTGCCACTACCAAAAACAAAAGCGCTAAGGCTCAGACGCGACGCTCGTTGAACAATTTCTATGAAAACTTCATGGAAATTGTTCTACATGTGTCGCGTCGTTTTCGCGTCGCGCCTGTCTGAAGAAGCCTTTACTCTCCTATGCGTGCCTTAAGGTAGGTGTACACAATTTATGAGGGACGCTCGTTAAGGCTGTGCCAGATTGAGTTATAAATAAGGCTCAGACGAAAACACCTGGGTTATTGCCCTTCCCAATTGATTGATGTCCCACTCTGGATAAAGTGCCCAGAAATAAATTGTATAAGGTTATTCTGATTAATGATTTGAGCCTGTGTAGACGTTAAATCTTGGTCGGCGCCATCTTTGAATATTTTTCTTTGGTGAAAATGTGCGTATTTCTTCTTTGAAAGTTCAATTTTAGGCTATAGCTGGCAGTGAGTGAAACTTGGTCAAATAAGTAATACGAGTATGTAAGTTATTTTTAATTCAAATAATTGTCCAGAATTACAGACAAGGTAATGAATATAATCATTTATATCAATAAATTCCTGCCTGATACCTGTAATATAGGATAGTAAACCTATTTAGTTACAGAACTATTTTTCTGAAAGTACTTATATCAAATTAAAAGTACCTGTAATACTTATTTGTTAAGTAATATTTACAAGATACAAGGTTGTTTATATTGATTTGGCAATTATAGAAGTTTTTTATTTTATTTATTCAAATCAGGCTGAGAATCAGCATAATATATTTTATTATTACATGAGACAATCCCCCAAAACCTTCGCCTATCCTTTGTGGATCAATTTCAGGTATTCTGAAGGACTGAAGAGATTATCGAATTAAAATCAAATCGATTTTACTTCAGGAATACACCGAATTATAAATGATTAATTCGTTAATTAATTTCAGGAAGAGGTACCAACAGCTAAGTGAATAACTGGATTTACTGTGAGTTCAATGTCAGTAATAAATATATATAAGTACCTACAATATTTTACAGTCAGAACCGAAAACTTGAAATCCAATAACAGTTTGAAATGCAGCTTATTTTTTTAAATGTGTTCAGGGTTTTACATTTGAAATGGAACTTTATTGAAATTCATATATCTAGTCATATTTTAAATAGTGAATTCTCGAAACTAAATGTTTCATAATAAATTGATGTCATATTTCAATCTCGAATATTAAAATGCGAGTTAAATGAAATTGAAAAATGTATCAGAAATACATTTATATACTGTTGATTTTAAATTAAAATACTCAAAATTCAAATATTAACAAGTACTTTGCAATCATTATTTACTTGTTGATAAGGAGTACCTACTTTTTATTTATAAAGGCTCCCGTAGACAGGCGTGACGCGGACGGTGCGATGGAATTCTATTACAACAATTTCCATAGAAATTCTTCTACTAGAGTCGCACCGCGTTAACGCGCCGTGCCTGTCTGCGAAATCCTTGTAGCTACAGCACCTGGGTAGGTATTTGAGATTCAAAGAAATTCATTTTGTTTATTCATTACACTGTTCAGAGCGCATTGGGCATCATTATACACGTGCTGCTTGTGGGCTCAATATACGCAAAAATCATTCAGCGCCCTACGCGTCCAATATCACAATGCGTTCAGGGCGTTGTTGGGGCTGCCGCGCTGGTGCAGTGCGTCGGGCATGTTCGCGGACGCACACGTTGATGGCTTCCACGCCGTACTCAGCAAGCGATGCGCCGCGGGACTCGGCAGGTTGCGCGCCAGCACCAACAGCATCCTGGCTGTTATTGCGGACAGGCTGGACACGCGGTACGTCCAGCACTGGGTTAATACCCACATTAGGATTTAAATAATTATATAATATACCTACTAACACTAGTTTCATAAGTTGTACTCTACTAACATCTATGGATTATTGATCAGTCCGAAATAAAAAGTTTTTATGTTTTTACTTTTTTTTTATAAATTTTCCTATTTTTGATCTGATAAATAAATCATGTCAGTCAGGGAAAATAACTGTTACTAAACAGTTATTTTGCCGCATATGCCAATAATTATTTATTAGTCGTCTTTTAAGTATTCCTTACGACTAGTTAAAAAAGTGACAGTTGTTATTTGAACCATTGCCCCTGACTTTACCTTAAAAATACTAACTACTCGTTGCTCTTTACTTGACCTCATTTCTTTTTTTTTAATCCTCAACCCTTGAAAAAAAACCTTTTGTTGAGAATTCTTAAGACTAAACGAAGCAAGAAATAGGGTAAATAGGTACCCACTTATTTAATTTCCTCGTCAAAGGCATAACGGGAGTCGAAAAAAACAACAAAAACTGATAAAATTCTAGAACTTTCCTTTCGTAAAACGTTAGAACAAACTTTTCAGAGGCTGAAAATTAATTAAAAAGAAACAGCAACACTTCTTGAAAAAACGTTGAAGAAAATAATTTGTAAGAGCTTTTACAAAAATGGCGTTTAAACGTTAACGAGGGGAACACCTACAACGTGTGAAATTAATGACTTTTAGCTTTATACTTTGTAGAATTAAATTCAAAATTAATGTTAAAAAAACAGGATTTTTTTAAATTTTGTAGAAGGGTAAAGAAAAAACTATGAAGAATCATATTATGAGTAGGTAACATACATAACATCACGCCTTGTCTCTTTGGAGGTATGGGCAGAGGTGCCCTTATATCTAATACACCCACATTTCGCCAATTATGTTAAAGTCCCATATAATAGGGGGCGAGTCTATTTAAAGTAGATATTTTTATAATAAAATCTTCTTTGTTGTTTTTTTAAAAGAGTTTGCAACAGTCTTATGGTTAAAAAATTATAACGAAACGAATAGAATTTTACAGGGTGTAAAAAACACGCTAAGCCGAAATGTACTAAGAATGCTATTACAGTGATCTCTAAGAATTATGCAGACCTACAATTTTATTTCTTATAATTAAAAGTTTAGCTTAAAAAAATCATCGAAACGAAACACGTAGAGGTAACCTATTCGACCATCTCATTCAAATATGTAAATTTTTCATACAATCTGTATCCATTAAAACTAAAACAAATAGAAAGATTCGCAGAAATAAGGTATCTCAGCTATCTTTTTGTTCCAAATTGCTGAGTACTAGAACAAAGAAACTCGACAAATAGAGATAACTTGTTCATTAATTTCATTCAAGTTTTGTTAAAAATGCCTTTCAATTTTAACATGGGGCTTCATACTTATATTAAGCTGTTATATGATAAAGTACTCTAATATATCTGAATGACCGAAGATTGCTAATATTTTCTTTTTTTGGTTTGACGTTTTCGAAAAATTAAACCTAGTTAGATCGATTCATCGCCCCCCAAACCCCTTGTATACTAAATTTTATGAAAATCGTTGGAGCCTTTTCCGAGATTCAGATTATATATATACATATATACAAGAATTGCTCGTTTAAAGGTATTTGAACGCTTTTTTACCTTCACCTGTATGTTTGTAATCATTTTGTTTGTTTGTAACCGACTCCTTTGGACTTGATTTTGACCCACTTCAAACGTCAGATTTCAATTAAACTTTGTAGACTTATCGAGGCCCGATGACAATTAAATCATTTCAACAAAAAAAACACGCTTTTTTAGTTAGCAGTACTAATAAATATATAATAAACAATAGTTTAAAAAACATGCTTTAAAAAGCAAACTAAAAAAGTAGAAAATAATTTAATTCTATTTAAAAGCGTGGGGTGCTTGATATTAATTTATTATAAAAGTACCTCAAAAAGTACCCCAGTATATCTTAGACGAGTAGTCGAGTAATTAATTAAATTTACTTCCGCACAGCAGACGAGAGGTACACCTAATTCAGTAATGTCTTCAGCTCACAACGTTAAGTCAATATTTTTGCTTATACTCACATCATTTATATTGACGTCCGTGTTTGTTCAGACATCTTTTTACGTTTTTATTTAATAGCATATTTTTTATTTAATGCTGCTATGTATAAATTGTTTGTAGGAAAATGTATTGGTTTTAGTCTCACGAGCTGAGGGCTTACAACTTACAAATGAAACCGGTCATTAAATCTTTTCGATTCCGGCACCAAGAATGGATTTTAGGATTTTCAAAATCCTAATTAGGTCATCTATTATCTATATAGGAAAAGTTTTTATCCAGTGCGCAAACTGTAACCATGAATTCAGCATATAATTCTAGACCACAGCGCAGAAATTTTCCGTCAGTTTTACAAAAAAAAAATCAACTGTTCCATACATTTTGACCGCGTAGGTATTGCACTTTTCTATGAAATTTCTGCGTGCGCTGGGGGGTCTTGAATGATATGCTGAATTCATGGTTACAGTTTGCGCACTGGATAAAAACTTATCCTGTATATATTATAAATTAAAGTCGATTTTCGTATCTGTCTGTGTAACCGCGTTGTTCTTCTAAACTACGCCACGGATTTCAGTGCAGTTTTTACCAACATTTAGAGTATTTATTTCGTAAGGTTTAGGTGTAAGTAGGTGCTACATAATTAATATGTAACTCAGACATAGCACAGAAATCTTGATGCTTTAACATGTAGGTAACTATTGCACTTGTGCAAAATCGGGTTGAGTCGCTAGTTTTGAATAAATTGTTTATTTTCAAACATGGCAAAGTCTTCCTCCTATTCAATGACAATGATGACAATATAATTTAGCCGGGTTATCAAAAACAAAACAAAATCTGTAACGTTAACTTAAACCTAAACGTTTTTAGACAGCTAACCTAATTGCAAATTACCAGTTCATTCTGTCTGTCCACTAACACTGAACACATGTTTGTCCGTCCACCGTATATGTCTGGGTTCGGCTGTAATATAATACCCGAGTCATGTACTGACAATGGATGGACATTAACCGCTAGACTGCCGTCTCACGGCAAACGTCGCTTCGCTTGTCATGTCAGTGACGGTATAACAGACTTTGTATTGAATGTCGCTTGAAAGCGCTTTTTAACTTTAAAAGCATGGAAAATAAGAATACGGTTTCTAGGTTTTAGTAGGTTATTCAGGTTCAGTTGGGTATTCAGTTCATTTTAGCTGTAGCGACCAGTCTATTATTAGCCAAATCTTGTGGTCGGTTTTTCACTGGGTTCCTGTACCTAATTCGGACTGGATATTATGATGGTGTTAACAGAGTACCTGTAGTCGATTGACGTGTTGATGTACGAAATATTATAAATGTGAATATTTGCTTGTTTAAAGGTATATTTGGATGTTTGTTACATAATCACGCAAAAATCTCATCTCAAATTTAGTACACATATAGTTTATAACCTAGATTAACACATAGGATACTTTTTATCTCGGAAGTAGGTACCAAAGGGATAATATCCGACATTGATAGTGAAGACTGCTGGCAAAACCCAGAGATTAAACTAAAAAAAAAAGAGTTCAAAGTAAACCTTAAAATAAAGGGTACAAAGTTGTTGGTAATACGCTGTAGTAATTAACTTGTAATTTTATAAAACTACAAATAAATTACTTATAACTAAGTGTGAATTAGTTCAGCATAATTATTGTATGAGAAACAACATCAAACATATAAAGTTTCAGCAAATAATGAAGTACAGCATTATTTATTTACTAACTATTCGAAACTCAAAGCAAAAGTTTTCTCCGAGTCAGCGTTCTAGTTAAAATTCACTAACTTTTCACACTAATTACGTTAACTAACTAGAATCTAAATAAATTGATCGTAATTGTTGAATATTAATTAATATTACTTATTTACATTTAAACTCTTTGTTGTTACTACACATTTAATTAAGACAAGGGATGAGTACTTTGAGAAGAATTTATTAACGCAATTATTTTTGTAAACTTAATTTTTGCGCCTGATTTTGTTGTTTTTAATTTACTCCAGTGTTGTTTTTTGCATGGTCGATCAGGAAGCGTCGCTTGCCGCGCTTGGTCCGTGTATGGGTGTGGTCAGTCCTCCACGGACCACAGTCCTTACATACCGAAGCCCCTCCCGGTTGGTCACGGCTGTCATTCATGGATTTTTGACGGTCGTTACTGATCTGAAGCCCGAAAGTGTTAATCAGTGTTACCAAGAGGTATCTCGTTACCCAGTATCTGGGTCGTGCAGGTCAGATGGCAGTCGATTCATGTAAAATACTGGTATTGAAGTGCATCCGGATAGACTGGAAGCTGACCGCAAAATATTGGGAAAAGGTTAGGCAGTTCATGAATGATTTTTAAAAGAGGTCTTGAGTTCGTTCCCCATATCGAGCAGTGTTTTTTTTTTGTTTATAAAATAATAATTAAAAAGTTTTTTTTTTGTTACTTTACTTATTAACGGTACACCCACTATAAGCACACGTCTGCCCCAACCCATAGGAGAAACACTGCGTGATGTAATGTTATGTTTACATCTGCCTAACCCTCGGGGAGAAACTGCCGTGATGCTCTAATAAGTGTGAAGCAAGTTTTACTTACGCAATAAACAACCAGAATCGAAAACCTAGGTTAAAGCTAGGTTTGTAAGTTTTTAAATTGTTGTTACAAATAGTTTTTTTTTGTTGTAGTGTTATTTTAAATATTATGTCATTTATTTATTTAAAACAATTGCTTACTGCACTTGCAGTAAGAACCAAAGCGCGCATCAAGCCAGCAACCTAATTTTGAATATAGATCTACTGCTATACACAAATAATAGGTCTTTACCTATGAAATTGCCGTTTTGTATGAAAAAATTTAAACGAATTTTTTTCATGTATTTTTTATTTGTATTAATCGAAGTAATCACCCATGCAATCAATGCATCTTTGCCATTGCAGTGGCAGTTTATTGATGCCCTTCTTAAAGAAATCAGCTGGACGGGAGGCAACAAATTCTTCAAAGGCATTTTGTACTGCCTCTCGGGTATTGAATTTTTTTCCCGCCAAGAAGTTATCCAAATTCTGGAAAAAGTAGTAGTCTGTAGGCGCAAGGTCTGGTGAGTAGGGCGGATGACGGAGAGCTTCCAACCCCAGTTCTTGCAACTTGGAGACCGTCTGCTGTGCAGTATGAGGTCGCGCGTTGTCGTGCAGGAGCAGCGGAGACGAGCGATTGACCAATGCTGGTTGGAGATGTGCCAGCTTCTCCATCATTGTGTTCAGTTCTTCACAGTACACATCTGCAGTAATGCTCACCCCGTTTGGTAAGAAGCTGTGATGAATCACACCGGCGCTAGACCACCAAACAGTGACCATCACTTTTCTAGGGGTAAGTTTTCGTTTAGGGCATTGTTTAGGTGCTGAACCAGGATCCAACCAACTTGCTGAGCGCTTGCGGTTATCAAACAGAATCCATTTTTCATCGCAGGTAACAATGCGGTTCAAAATTCCTTCATTTGTGTGTCTGTTGAGCAGTGCAAGGCACGTCTCGACGCGTACTTCGCGCTGACGATCATTGAGTTCGTGGGGCACCCATTTGTCAAGCTTTTTTACCTTGCCAATTTGACGCAAATGGACCAATATTGTTTTGACGCTAACGTCGAAAGCTGCTGCTAATTCAGCCGTAGATTGTGTATCATCAGCTTCCACAATCGCCTTTAATTCGTCATTGTCGACCAAAGTCTTCGGACGACCGCGAGGTTCATTTTTCAGGTCGAAATTTCCAGAACGGAAGCGAGCAAACCAATAACAGGTGGTGCGTTGGTTTGTAGTGTTAGCTCCGTAAACGTCGTTGATGTTGCGTGCCGCTTGTGCCGCGTTGCTGCCACGACGGTACTCATATTCCATAATTACTCGAATTTTTTACGTATCCATGATGACGAAAAAGATTGAAATGCGATGAAAATGTAACACTAATCAATAAACAAATGACTACTTTTGGAAAAAAAAATCCATGTTTTTAAAATAAAATTAATTTGAAATTAGAATTCTTACCCAAACAAAAATTATTTTGATTTGAAATGGCCAGTACTGCAAAACGGCAATTTCATAGGTAAAGACCTAATATATCAACATCTGGCCTCTGAGCAATCAGGGCGTTCAGCAGATTGATCGCCTGGGTTGTGGGAGCATATCATGCAGTATGAGTGCGCACTGGCGGGGCTGCGAATAGGCACCTCGAGGCACAGGCGCGCGACCGCCACAGTTGGTCATGTCTGTTTTATTACCACGGAAACTAACTAACGTCTAATATACAGGCTCAGCCTAGTTTAGACGTTAGGATTCATTTAGAAATGTAAACACACAGTTCACTGATTTAATATTGTAATACTGATTAATTTAAATAAGATTTGTTTAGTTTAAGATTTTTGTAAAGTGTGTTTTTCTGTGTCAATAAAGTTTTATTATTTTTAATAGTATAGGTATGGTCTGTGAGTACAGTTATGTGTGATCCGCAATAAACGAAATACATAACTCAAATACAGAAACAATCTCATAAACTACGAAGAAAATGGAAAGCTTCTTACTCGGAAGCTGTAGAAACGCCGCCAAGTCGCCAAGACTCGCCAAGTTTCGTAAAAGGCTTACGAAATACGTTGACAACTGGCGACAATGGATGGTTAGTTGGCTTTGCCTGTATAAGGTACCTATTTCGTGACTTTATCAATTACTTGGACTGTTTTGTTGTTGCCGTGTTGTTTGAGGAAGATTATTTCTTTAGTTTTGGTTGCAACTACTGAGTTGCAACCAAAACGGTGACGGTGATTTTCTTCCAAAAGTAGGTACCTACCTACTGAGGTACGTACCTACTTTTGGAGGAAAATCACCGCCGTACTGCAATAAGTGGAGAAAGCTGTGTCCTCATTTCTACTCGTTAAAGTTGTTTAAATATTTGAAACTTTTGCTTTGATTCAAAACTTAATGATTGATTAACTTTTGATAGCGGCTTCGCCCGCGTGGATGGAGGTAAGAAATTATGCCATGGGAACGTAATGCTGAGGTAAAGACTATCCTATATGTTATTCCAGGTTATAAACCATCTGTACCTATGCCGAATTTCATCCAAATGATGTTTCTTTTTTTTTTTTTTGAGTGCGGGAAATCATCAAATAACTTCTCCCGCTCTGGGTGGAGCAGGAGGGCGTGTCAGACTTTTACTGACTAAAACCCACCCGTGTTCTCTCAGTTGCCTGTGTGCCAGGGGCGACAGTACCTCTTTCGAACAGCCCGCACCCCTGGCAGGCATCGGGCCTTGCAGACCCCATCAGTTCGGCGCACCAGGACACATGGCACGCCGTGACCACCCCAGGAACCAAGTAACATAAGGGCCCCAGACGACCCCGTGTCGGGCACCCTTGGTCCCCCTACGACGGGTCAGCGCAGTGGCCCCGCCGCCTACCACTTTTCGGTCGCAGGAGATAGGGAGAGCGGCCAACGCTATACCAACACTCCTCTTCCCCTGCGGCCCCACCGCTTCCGCCATCAAACGGTGGGGGCACCGTCCAGGCCACGGAAGGAAAGAGCGCTACTCAGAAGTACCGGCACTCCTCCTCCACTGTAGCCTGTAACCCTCAGCCGCGATGCCTCCCATTGGACATCGCGGCCCACCTCAGTTGCGGTGCACCTCACCGCAACCTACTTTCTGGCCGCTACGTCGTCGGCTTGGAGACAAAAGCCCTGACGAGCGGCCCCACTTTGGGGTTCATCTTCGTTTCACCGTGGGAGCGGACCACGGCTACTGAGCCCCCTCGCAACGACAATGCAGGAACCCCGGGGGGGGGGGGATCCAAATGATGATTGAGTAACAAGAATTATTAGCAGCCTATAATTTTACTACTAAGTTACGATAAGACTACCTCTATGATAGAGGGACCCACCACGCGGGCTCAGTGCGGGTTGGTAGATGCCACGTCTTCGAATTGTTGATACTAGGACATACCGGCTTCTTCACGTAAATGTAGGTAATTTCGAACATTTCAATTTGAAACTCAACATATTATTCAAAATAATATAACATGTAAAAAACTCGTTGAATACATAACCATTTTTTGACGGTAGTTAAAAAAGTAATCACAAAAAACATTAAACGAATATCCATTAAACGAGATAGTACTCACTCGCTACATACATTACTGTGACTGTGATGGATAGTACGCTATCCCATTTGTCGGCATCGGTTGAAGGGTTCGTGATGAATATCCACTTACAACTCCTCTATCTACGAAATATCTATGTACTGCGATAAGTGGATATCTTAAACTCTTATTAATGCAATTTCCTAACCCTCCTGCTATCTAGAAATTTCCCAACTAAGTACTGAAACTATGATCTATTTAATTTCTATTCTTTACTAGCCTCCGCCCGGGGCTTTGCTTGCATGGTTTGTCAAAAAAATGTCGGTTCAAAGTATTAAAAAAAAAAAAATGTTGTACCATTATAATTTTATATGCATTTAGTAACAAGCTGTTATTTTGAAATTACAAACAGACACTTCAATATTTAGGTATTTGAATGTAAGCATTGATTCTGGGACTTTTATAATTGCAATGCGTATGACAGGACCATCATGCCCTTAATACACACTGCTACGTATTATAATTATTTGGGCTATGAACTTTAACAAACTCTTCGCATCATCACTATTTGACTGATAGAGAATATTATAGAATGTGCCTAAATAAAGTCGATTCAACCTAAGACCCCAAACAGATAATTTCTACACTCGTCTCGAACACAGTCCATCAATAATTTAGGTCATAATTGATCCAATTGAGGTCTTAATCGTGTATTGGAACATTATGCTATAGTCTATTATTCTACTCTCGCCTATAATTTAGATTGGTGTCTTCGTTAACATAAGACGTCGCTCCGTAGCACTAATGAAGAGTCAACAGTTCACGCCTTGCAAGGCTATATGCCTAACATAATGTTGGCCGTAGCGATCGTAGCAAATGCCTCTCGTAGCGGCTCGCGTAGCAATTTCCGCGTAGCACATGCTTGGCGTAGCAGCTCGCGTAGCATGACGCACCTGTCATTGTAAATTCTAATGAAGCTTTTCTATGAATTCAATCTGTGCTTAAAGATTGAATTCTTTAAAAAAAAGCTTAATATTGATTGGTTATGGTATGCGTCGACACAAAAAAATAAACTCTAGGATATTTTTTCTGTGTTCCTGACAAAACAATATTCTGTCGTCTGATTAAATCTTCGACTTTGACTCATAATATTCCAGAAAGTTTTATTACCAATATCGGTTCCGGTAACTACTGTGCTTTCTAATAATTAAGGTATTCATTGTATTCACCGGAACCAATATCGGGAAACACAATCTGATTTCTCGCAATCGTGAACAACCAATCTATTACCAGATAATAAGAAATATTCCGTTAAAAAGCAAGTTTTATAAAGTTTTGTTGCGCTTCTAAGTAATTTATTATTAAATTTCTAACAATAATTAAAATATTGCTCAGTAGATATTATTGAATTGGTGAAGAAATAAACAAATTACGGTCGCCGTGTTCGGAATTCGACCATAATTCATTGAAATCATAATGTTTTACTGTATATAAAAAAAAATAGCTTTATGCGCTCCTTCTCCATATAAAATTTAACTGTGCCAAATGCCATATTTCTCCTTCCCCGTAATCTTCGTAAAAAGGAGTACAAACTTTTTGCTTGACGTATTAATATTTATAAAGAAGATTCTAAATATACCAAATCCACCTCATCACTCATTAAGTATTGCTTTTTTTTTTTGGCCTGGAAATCATCAAATGACTTCTCCCACTAACATGGATCTCACAACACAGGGAATCCTAGTATGAGGTCCTGGAATTCAATTCATTTGAATGTAAACTTGGCAAAGTATATTTATTCTTATAAAAAAAACGATAAAATATTGTAAAAAAAAAAATTAAGAATTGTGTTGCGACAAGGCACTTCCTAGTGCTGACCGGCCACCCAATTGTTTATTTCGATTCAAAATTTGCATTTAGCCTAATCGATACTCGCAATAAAATCGAACTAGATTTGTTTTAGAAACAGAATAAAACCTAACACTGACCTGAATTTTGCAAAAATCCTAAGAAAATTTGAATTTTTCGGGCTACCCTGCCGCTTACCCCCTTTTTTGTGTGGGAAATCATCAAATAACTTCTCCCGCTCTGGGTGGAGCAGGAGGGCGTGTCAGACTTTTACTGACTAAAACCCACCCATGTTCCCTCAGTTGCCTGACGTTCACTTTAATATTGTTAACTTTAACTGCGTTGATATTTTTTTGTACAATTTCAAACAAAAACAAACAATTATCGGTCTTCCTTTCTCATTTCTAAGCAACATTGTAATAAAAACAACCACCCACACATCCCCAAATCCAATTATAACTCATTCTTCCACCTACAACTATTTAGTTACCACGGTAACCCGCCACTACCCCGCATATAACAGGGTAAGCATGGTTAACAGGGTAAACAGTAAGTTTTATCGCGGTTTGTCCCAATTACCCAATCGTTTGTTCCGACCGGCTGGCTGGAAGGGAATTAGTCTGTGTTCACCGGAGTGAGTAGAACAATCACTTTGTAGGTGAGAACTGGGAGGTTCTGTAGTGGTGTGCTTGTTGGGTAAGAGGTAGGAGTGAAGGGACTAGGTATCCGAATTGTATTATTGAACCGCATCTTTATTAGTGCTTAGTTTAGTACCGGTACTAATTATATTAAAATATTTACATAAAAAGCTACGTCTTAAAACTATAGTATGTACAAATGAGGAGTGACAGATCAAAGTGTATTAACTCCACTCACCGTAATAAGAATAGTACGAACGGATTTTTTATCTATTTCAAAGCTTGTTACTCATGTCAAATTATGACGCATCAAACTGTATTACTTTTTATTAAAAATAAACTTTTTCAAAAAAAAAAAACAACCGGCTTCCAAAAAAACACTACAAAGTGAAAAATAACTTTAATTACGTAAGTCAGTCTTTGGACTGTAATTATTTTAATTTTTTGTCACCGCTTTCCGAAATTAAAGTAATTTTTTACTTTGCAGTATTTTTTTGGAACTCGGTTGTGTTTGTTTAGGAAAAAGTTTTTATTTTTCACTTTTTTGTGGTTCACATGTGCTTACGCTTCCACAGCGTACCGGCGTGATGTTATGTTATGAACTAGTGCAAACAATAGACGGACATGAGATTTCAGCAATCCCAGTCCATTTGCTATCATTTATTGAGGAGTTCCGTTGCCTATCTCCGAAGTTCTTCATCAGATCTTCACTAAATTGAAACCACTCAGAGAAAGTACTCTTCCAAAAAATACCCAAATAAATAAACAAAACACCTAATAAATAGACGTTACGACTCTCTGGAACCGCAAAATTCAGAACAAAAATTTAATTCAGGATAAGCCTTGCTTTTAAACCTACCGAACACAGCGTCTAAACAACAAACACAAGATCAAAAACGATCCTTGATTTTCCGTGAGATTCAATTATCACGCAACAATACCTCCCCTTTTCCCGACTACGAAACTGACAAGTCATTTTTAAAAACCGAACAAATAAAAATAAAAAGAAAATAAAAGGTTTGTACTGGCGGTTGAAAGTAATGGATTTTGTAGGGAACTAACTTTTTTTTTTATTCCGCTCAACGTAGTTATTGACAACAAAGAATTCCCACTTCGCCGTAAATGGGGACAGTGGCGTATCTACACACGAGTGTAGGGCTGCCACCTACACACGAGTTTATTAGTCTTTAAGATGATTATGCCAACATAAAATGTATGCCTAAAAAAATTATGCCGAAGTATTATTATGCCAAAAAAAATTGTGCCAAAATCGTTATGCCGAAGTATATTAGGACAAAGAACATTATGCGAAAAGAAGGGATCCCGATTTCCATGACATAACTGACATTACTGAAGTTAAATATTGTGAGGAAATTATGACTTGGTTTGAAGTCACCAATCTGCCTAGAACAAAAGTGGTGGTCAATGCCTTCTCTGTATGAGAACAAGGGCCCAAGTCGGCTATTTTTATAAATTCGTCATTCCAATACGATCCCATTGCCATTCATTTGTCATTTTGCTAAAAGTTCGTAATCTGCTAAATTCATAATGGTCGATCATTGGTCGGTCAATGGTGTCGTAATAGAATTGTGTTATAATGGCATTGTCGTATGCCATTATTATAAAACCCGTTAGTAGAAATGATTTTCGAAAAACGACTACTTAATTTGAACATTTATTCATGCCAGATTTCATTTATATATTTTTACATATTATTTATTAATGTTATAAGCAATCTAAAGTAGTAGGAAGTTCGTAAATTAAGGCAGTCATTCATTTGTCATTATGTACGAGATTACCAATAAATGCCATTTCTTTCAATGGAGTGTCAGTGGCTGACCATTGGAAAGTCATAATCACGCCATTTTATTACTAGATTACCAAACTTGTCAAAATCAACAATGATGAAATCAATGATAGACCATTCTGACACTATTGTAATAGCAGACTTGAGGCCCAGGTAAGTCCCCAGACACAAAATTAAATGCATGTATCATTTTTATGTAGCATTCTAAATAAGCTTGCTTCTAAGTTGTAGTGAACAAAAGTTGCCAACTGGCCATTACCAGTTTCGCTTAAGTCTCATATGACAACAATATTGGCAATGACACGAACAATAGTTTAAGCCTGATGAAACAAGAAACCATTAAAATATGATGTTCATTTTTTTATGATTCACCAAAAGCAGCTTTATTTTGTGTATGTAATTTATTGTTGCACCTAATGTTTTCCTACTACTTTTTAAGGCAGATTTAGGCATTTTATACCAGTCTACTTTAGGGTGATGTAGAGACAAAAAAGTTTTGGATAAAGTTTTTATTTTTCACTTTTTAGTGGTTCACATGTGCTTACCCCTTCACAGCATACCGGCGTGATGTTATGTTATGAACTGGTGTAAGCAATAGACAGAGATGAGATTTCAGCAATCCCAGTCCATTTGCTATCATTTATTGAGGAGTTTCGTTGCCTATCTCCAAAGTTCTTCATCAAATCTTCACCAAATTGAAACGAGACCACTACGAGAAAGTACTCTTCCAAAACATACCTAAATCGCTTTGTGTGCCTATAAAATTTGAAGAGTTCTCTCTATTTCTCCAGGATCCCATCATCAGATCCTGACTTGATGATCATGGGGCCACCTGGGAAGTATACTCTTTCAAACAAAAAAAACAAAATCCAAATCGGTCCAGCCATCTTCGAGTAATCGGGGAACATACATAAAAAAAATAAAAAAAAAGGTTCCGACGAATTGATAACCTCCTTCTTTTTGAAGTCGGTTAAAAATAGTATCTTAAAATGGCTCTCACCCGTTCACCCCTACTCGCAAGCTGTCACCTAGACGGCTCTTGCCATCGCGGGCAAGCGACATCGCGTTTTATGAGCGGCCATCGATTTTACATAAAACTAAGCACCTTGGTACACCCCTAGCCAGGTTATAGAGTACCTACCTGACATGACGGAGGATGTTTAAAACTTGGACTACCGGGTGTTACTGTAAAATAAGGTGGATTTATTTATAAAAGTTTAAAGAAGAGCTAAAGACGATGTTTATGCTTAACGTCGCTTACTTCATGAATAATAAATACTACCGCATACGATGCTGTTATCATAAACAGCTGGGCGTTTTTAGCGTAGACTCTATAAGTCAAAACATTTTTTCGCTAAAATTTATACTTTAGTAAAACGATAAGAAGTAGGTAGGAATAATTTACATATAATGTTTTTTTTTAAACATGTCCAATCTGATAAAGTGGACTTAGTCTGATTATTCATAAATACATTTTTAAATTAAATTAGTTTGGTTTGGTTTCTTTAATTTTGGCCAACTATAGATAAAAAAAAAAATATTGTTTGTAATGAGCGTTTTGTTGGTGCAGAATAAACATTTTTTTTTTCTTTCTTTCTCCTTAAGTATATTTACTTACACGATAGTTTCCCTCGATTGTGGTTCGCCAGAACCATGTTGTTTTGAACACACCGAATAAGATTGCAGAGTGATGCTTACCCTGAAAAGAAGAGAAATATCTCATTAATAAGCATATTGTTAAAATCCAATTAGTTTATAATACACAAGCTTTTGCCAGCGGCGCCCGCGCACAACTTTCAACGCCTATTTCACTCCCTTAGGGGTTCAATTTAGAAAAATCTTCCTTATTCCTTGTCTACATTATAAAGGGAACCTCTGTGCAAAATTTCAGCTCCCTAGGTCTAAGGGTTTGGGCTGGGCGTTAATGAGTCAGTCAGTCAGGACTTTTCTTTTTATTTATGTAGATTATTATAGTACTAGCTTTTGTCAGTAACTTCGCCCGCGTAGATGTTGAATATAATCCCACGGGAACGTACGATCGGGATAAAAAGTATTCCATATGTTAATCCAGGTTATAAACTATCTGTGTCCCATATTTCATCCAAATCCGTTCAGCCGTTTTTGCGTGATTGAAACATCCAAACATACAAACACATTTATAACATTAGTAGGATAGTAGGAAGTAGAATTCTTTATTCGTTTAATATTAATTTTAATTATTTTACTTAGTTAGGTACATCATTGAAGAAAAATAAAATGAATGTACCCCGACTCGAATTGAGAATATCAAGCTACTTTGTGTTTTTTTTTTTAAATTATGATCGTCTATGTTAACTATATTAGAATAAATAAAAGCTGAACTTCAACATAAAACTAACCCACCCATACTGCAAAAACTTTTCTCAGCTATGACTAACCGGTTCTATTATAATAGAACCGGTTAGTCATCGCTGAGAAAAGTGGGTATATACCCACAATAATAAGACCTGAGACCCGTTATTCAATCATCTATACATAGATGATTTCAATAAACTGAATTGAAGTGTCTGTTTATAATCTCAACGTAATAATAGCTTTTTACTAAATGCTTAGGAAAGTACATAATTACACCACTTATAAAATGGAAACAAGTTTTAAAAAATTTGTCTGACTGTCTGTTTATTTGTTCTGGTTTGTCAGACCGATTTTGACAGGATATTCACTGACAGATATTTAATATTACTAGAGTAGGTACTAGCTTCCGCCTGCAGCATACTCCGCGTGGAGGTCGGAAATTATTCCACGGGAACGTACTACCGGGATAAAAACTACCCTATGTATTAATCTAGGTTATAATCTATCTGTGTGCCCAATTTCATCCAAATCTGTTTAGCCGTTTTTCCTTGATTGAGTAACAAACATCCAAACATCTTCACAAACTTTCACATTTATAATATTATAAATTAATATAGTAGGATATTATTAGGATTAAGTATTAAGAGTAAGATAGGCTACTTTTTGACCCTGTAGCACGTCGATAATATCCAACACCCACGCGGGCAAAGCCGCAGGCACCAGCTAGTTTGAATAATAAAATCCGTTGGAACCCAATTCATCATTATTGGTTGACGGCAAAAGAGGGTAATAGAAATCGGTTATCAGGCCAAACTGAAGAGGCGAGGCGTCCGTCAATGATTCCGGTTCAATGAACTCGTTATTGCCTCAGCGAGGCAACACTGGGGCACTCCGCGTCCTCTTGTTTATGTACAAACTAGTATATTGCTTATCCTATGTATTTGCTGTATACGGAGATTAATTGTTACTGTGAAAACCCCGGGGATTAACTGTTGGGAACATTCAAGTCGTAATTATGATTACTTATATATGTTGTAAGTAGCAATATAATATATATGTCATCAAGGCTGTAGTCTCAGAAGCGATTGACAGACGTGTAATATGTATGTTTGTAATAGTATTTAGTATATTTATAGCAGCTTCTTCTTTTTAGTGCGTCGGCATCGATGGCAATCTAAATCGACTCAGCCCAGAATTCGGCTACGTGTTTGGCGCCATCATTTCATTTCATTTCATTAACAAAAATATATTTGTGTCGAAATATAGTAATGCACCATGAACTTAACATTACTATCGTGATTACACTCAACCAAAAAAAAAAGCACTAGGTAGGTACAGCGAAAATACATAAATATAACATTTTCTTCATTATTACATGTAAAAATATTGTCTATGAAATTATTGCAATACATTCTATAATTAATCAATTACAAATAATAACTTTTTTATCCTTACAAAATTAGTCAATACTGTAATAACACTTCTGAATCAATAATGTCTTAAGTTTATTTCTAAATACATTAAAATTCTGAATATTCTTTAATTCTGGTGGTAATTAGTTAAATATATTAATTGACTGCACACTTGATGAATGTTTTACAACAATAAGCTTTGCTTGGAAGATAGAAGGCAGATCTTTTCTCCGAATTTTTACTCTAGATTCTTTCTCAGTGTCGGTCTCCAGCTTGTTAAGATTTTTTTTGTAAATGAGTAAGGTGAATTAAAAGGTAAAAGTATTGTTAAAATACTTAGCTTGATAAAATGCTCCTTACACGATTCAGTTTGGTGTAAACTAAGCATAGTTCTCAATGCTCTCTTTTGCATAACGGAGGCAGCATTCACGTCACATTGGTAACTGTTTCCCCAAAACATAATGCTGTACCTAAGCTTAGATTCAACTAGGGCAAAGTAAACTGTACGAAGCTGCGCAAGTGATAAAACGCCCCTAAAAGATGTGATAGCATAACATGCACTACTTATTACATTTGTAACTGAAATCTGTTCTGTCATTCAGTTGAGGAGAGAATCAATTTGTACTCCTAAAAACATTAGATCTAGAATCTAAATCGACTCAGCCCAGAATTCGGCTACGTGTTTGGCGCCATCACTACTGTTAATCAGTTTCTGTAATGTGCAGTTACACAGACAAGCAGGATACAATATTCAGTGCCCCATCGTTTGCTTTATCTTTGAAATTCCTGTAGTGAAATACTACGTGGATTTAAAAGATAATATCTCTATAAGTTCAGTTACTGAAGACTGACGACAACAATCTGTACAGTCAGTCCCGGAATCGACGTTCCAGACTGGTTACTATCAAGACAAGATATTTATAAAGGTACGCATGATGTCTTATCAAGCAATGCATTTCCAATATAAACTGATTCCTCATTGTACGAAAAGACTATAATACATTGCGGTTGATTTGTCGCCGTGGATGTTGTCGAATGAAATTAAATTTGACAAATGAACTGTTTCAAAAAAAATATTTGAAAACATCCATCGGATTTTTACATAACGATATAATATATATCTGACGACCCCGGTTACTTATCTCTTTTGGTGACCGTAGAAAGGGTGCCGAAATCGATACATTATAAACTCTAGAACTGTGGAAAATTAAATGACCGATTCATGTCATTCGGACATAAAGTGATCCATGACATTTTTATGTTTGATGGAGTTTTGAGCGATGTAAAACATGTCGTCGAAAAATTCCTCCGCATCACTGTCGACTGGTTATATACCCAAGAGACTAGCAGCATTGTCACGTAGTATGGCTTAGCCTTTGGCAAAAGTAAAAGCCAGGCCTTGGGTCTCGGGTCGTGTTAGCCAACCAAATCATTAGTTTAATGCAAGAAGTATAATCCACCTCATGTCTACCTCTAATACAAGTTCACAAAGCAATTAAAACCATCGTTTCGAATTTCATTGCAGTATAAATTATTTTCATCGCCAATTAGCAAAGAGCTTTGCTATCGGAAAATACAACGAGATATAAAACAATGTGGATGATAAAAAGGCAAATAGTACGTAGGTGGTAAGTGGTATCGCGTTCAACGGTAATATCGCATTACTTTTTTACTGTCAGGATTGATTTCCAAGTCTCCAAGTAAAGAAAAGTTGGGTCTGAAAATACGGGTTCATTTTGTTTTTGTAGTGAGCTTAGTTGAACTCTATCTAGGTTCTTGGAGTTATGGATTAGGTTTCTGTACAGTAATTATACCAAAGGTTAATAACTGAGTTAGAGGATGAGCAGTACTTTCAAACCACCTTTCAGCTTTCCTTTAAATGTCGCAGCATCATGCTGAGATAGGGGGCCTTTTGGCCTCGTACAATTTTTTTTTTTATATTTATTTTTTTACTTTTTATATTATTTAAAATTTATTTTTTTTGTTAAGCATATTGTGTAGTAAGTTTGTGATATTCCTGTGCGAGTCTAATAAATACTTTTTCTTTCTTTCAGTATCTAATGCAAGAACTAGCCAATGTTCCAACGGACGCACGTAATAAAATCGTGGCGCGATTTTTTCGTACACTGGATCTTCAACGCAATACTTAGCGCCCAGAGTTGAAAATCGAACAATGTGTTTTTTCGACGGCTTGAGACTCACTCGGGCTGCACTCTGTTGAATTTTCAAAGCTCGGTTTAACACCGAGAGTTCAAAATCCAGTGCACGAAAATATCCCGCCGCGTATTTATTACATCCCTGTGAAGATTGACTTAATATCGAGCTTGGTGTTCAACGGCCTAATAATTTTAATCTTGTAGAAAATACAGAGCTATACGTACTGTTTAGTTAGATTAAAATAATACAGCTGTAAGAGGTGGTGGTAGGTCCCCATGGCGATTATCATAATGTAATACAGCATAAGGATAATCAGCCTTTAACGGTCCCACTGCTGGCACATAGACCTCCTTTATATGAGAGGGACCGAGCCGTAATCCACCACGCGATCTATTGCGGTTTGGTGATTGTCACAGTTTCTTCAAAATGGTATGTGGCGCCATCTACAATGCCAGATGTGAACTACGCGTCAAAGACTTGACGTCACACAAATCCTACATCGTGCAATCAGAGTTTACCGCACGACTCGTACATATACAACATCCCGACATCAATCGTCGGGCTGTTGCCCACCAGACACAACACCCGTCTGGTCGGAGGATCCTCCCTTTTCCATAGAGTATGAGTGAACTTTACACCTTCTTCCTCATGCCTCTATAGGTATTAGAACATGCCGGTTTCCTCAAGATTTTTCTCTCATCATTTTGGTTTTTGATGATGTAGCATCGTCACTATCATTATTTCAGCCGAAAGACGTCCACTGCTGGACGTAGGCTTCCCCCCGTTATTTCCCAAGCTCCGTCACTTCGACTGGTTCTGTGCTTCCCGCATCCAGAGGATTCCTGCGGACTTCACAAGGTCATCGGTCCACTTCCTGGGAGTCCTTCCCACTCTACGTCTACCGGTACGCGGTCGCCAATTAAGATGTATCATTTTGTTATCTTGGTCTGACCATGGGGTCCGCTGTTACTCAGTAACTGCGTTATGGAGGGCAGATACGCAGTCGCTCCATGTAAAATACTGGAATTCATCAGCATCTGGTTAGACTGGTAGCTGATCTTAACATAGCTAAGAAAAGAATAGGGAGATTGATGTGAAAACATCGGTATAAAAACAATAGTCTTAGAACCAAGTACATTTTCCGTAGATTCCACTACACTTTATATATTGTTAAAACTCAAATAACATTAGCCTGAAGGACAAAATAATGTTTGCAGATGAAAGTATGCTGCACAAATCCCTGCACAAAATAAATTTTACTAGGATTAAACACAAACAAGCAGTGTTGGTCCATCCAATACGTAGCTATGAAAATATTGCACCGCCATTTTGAACAAATAAAAGTTGCGTCCATTACTTGATGGGAAAGCTAGATAAATAAGCGTTGTGAAACATATAGTAGTAGTTGTAAAAAGTAATGTATCTATAGTACATTTTATTTTTATATTTACATTCAAAAAGGTAAAATATTTTTTTTGTGACAAACGATCGGTTTCAAGATTTTTTTTGTTCGATAAAGTTAAGCACAAACGAATCACGAGTTGATAGATTTTGTTTCTGTTTGTGCAAACACTTTTACACGTCGATCATATCAAAAAAAAAACAAGTGATACTACTTAGCTCGTCTTTATGTTTGAGAAAAAGGCGTTTGACCTGCATTGAGATTTCCAGACCATTCAGTAAGATTATTCCATACGTGACTGTAATTAAATATGCAGTTCATTATATTATTTAGATGGTACCTACGTGAGTTTAACTTGTTATACATTAGTACTTAACCAAATGTGAAAAAACCTAAAATATGTTTCGCAAATTAAATACTTACATTCATCATCATCTGCCCAGCCTTTTCCCAACTATGTTAGGGTTGGCTTCCAGTCCAACCAGATGCAGCTGAGTACCAGTATTTTACATGGAGCGACTGCCCATCTGAACTCCATCACCCAGTTACTGGGTAATACGATCCCCTTGGTAAGACTGGTTGTCAGACTTTCTGGCTTTATACAAACCGTAACGACTGTCATTCATGGATCTTCATCATCAACGTGCTTTTCGGGGCACGGAAAGGCAAATTAAATACAGTGTGAGTACAATTTACATACTATTATATGCAACTTTGTCATTTCAATGTACCCATTGTCACTTCCGAAAATTTAATTAATATCCACGCAAGCAAAAATGTACAAAAAATCTTTAACATAACGAGCTTCTGGTAACAGTAATTAAATCAGCACAGTTAAACAAGTTTCGTATTTTGCAAGGGAAACTCTCTGCGGTCGCCCGTCACACCGTGTCGTAACAGCGAACAGCCTTGAGCTCATGAACAATTCAAGCCAAGTTACATCTCATTACTCTGAGCAGCGAGCTTGAACATTTATTATTTCTCAGAGATTTCAAGGGACTTAATAAATCAAGATTATTTTACTTTACTTTTATACAAGAAGATAGAAATGTAGGTGTAAATAAAAGTGAGCAAATTTTATTTTTTTGTAAAAGATTACTGTTGTGAAATAGGCCCTATTTATTCTTGCTTGAGAAATAAGTATGACTTAAGCTTAATTCAGCTTAAAGTGAGAGTGTAAAAAAAGAAATAACTGCCACTTTTTAGGTGCCAAAAAAAACCTACACATTTATTTTATCCGTCAAAGATACAAAGTTACTCGATATCTAAGTTCACCTTGACCTTCCACCAACTAACTCAGCCACAGCGACAAACGCGGAGCAACACAAATACTAACTGCAAACATTACGAACACAAACACGAAAGCCGAACACAATCAACTCTGTTTATTTATTTGCCGTTATTTGGCGCTCCGTGATCGGTAAATAGTCGGACGTTGTGATAGGCGGCCTCAGTCAATATCGGTTGTCATGCAAATATACTACTTCATTGGGATTCCCTTTGGTAGTAACTCATGGAGAGTTCGAAAACGTTCATTCATTTGGAATTTTAAACATAGGTTCGGTAGGCAGGAATCTACTGGCTTATACAACACCTATGATTGCTTGAAAGTCTTACCAATTAGTCCATCCACTCACCTATGTAAATTAAATGAAGTCGTAATAATTATTATAATATTTTACAAAATAATAATAACGCTGGGGAGGTGGCACTTAACTCGCACAAACAGACACACTTCTGACATCGCTCGTGTCTCAGACTTTACCGGGACCAGCGTGTTTGTCCACTTGCTTCCCACAAGAAAAGCGCGGGTAGCATCGTGGGATACTGTTATGTAAATTTTCATTTATGCAATTTCCAGTAATTTGAAACTACACTAAAGTTGAAACTATCTTGACAGTAAAATAGTTTCAACCTTAGTACCTTTCCATAGACAAATTCAGGGTGGCAGGGACATCGACAGAAAACCTACTACCATTGATTAGTACGTGATTCTGAAACGTGAAATTTTCCGCAAATAATTAAAAAAATGCTGTACTATATATTTTGACGACGTAGGTATTGCACTTTACTATGAAACAGCTAATTTAACCACCAACTGATGAAAATTTTCTACGCTACAGGGTCTAGAAACTGAGCTGAATTCATGGTTATAGTTTGCACCCTGTATACTTTGTACCTTGTCGTTTTATAAAGTGCAAGTGACATTGAACCTTAATCAACTATTCCGACAAAGAGGCTGCATTTTTATGAAAAAAAATGTTCTATCAAAAGCCTTTATCTGGATCAATATATGACAAAATAATCCCCTCTCCAGCTAATCGGCGCAGTAAACCACTACGTGGCGTTATATCGATAAACAGTTTAGCTGTAAGTACATACCTTCGTATATCGTTAGATTAGCATTTTGCATTGGGTATTGTACTTAGCAATGGTAGTTTTAGTCATTAAAATATTATTACACGACAAATATGAATGAAACAAATGTATAGTGAACGCACAGAATTCGGTCAGACCAGTAATCAAAAGTGAATACAAATTATGTATTAGCTTTTGCCAGTGACATCCATATTCGTGGAATTCAACGATATTATTCCGTGTGTTGCCGGACGTAAAGAATAGCAGTATCCCATTTCTTCCCGTGGGTGTCGTAGAAGGTGACTAAGGGACTTACTAAAGAATGGGCAGCAGCGTTCTCTATGCATTTTACCACCATACTGCGATCGCCATCCCGCCTGCCAGGCGTGGCGATTATGGCAAACCACCTCCTTTTGGGGGAGGCCTATGTCCAGCAGTGGACGTCTTTAGGCCGAAATGATGATGATGATGACATACCTTCGTATATCGTTAGATTAGCATTTGAATTGGGTATTGTACTTATCACTAGTAGTTTTAGTGATTAAAATATTGTTACACGACAAATATTAATGAAACAATTGTATTGTGAACGCATCGACTTCGATTGGACCAGTAATCAAAAGCAAATACAAATTATGTATTAGCTTTTGCCCGCGACATCCATCTTTGTGGAATTCAACGATATCATAAAGTATGACAAGAGCAGTAGTGGCCCAGTAGTACATATGTATCAGCCCCGAAATACGACTCCTAGGTTATGAGTTCAAGTCCAGGCACGCGCTTTATTTGACAACGCTCCGACGATTGACGAATAAAAAGGACCTGTCCTCTGTTTGACACTCCTTTTATAGGCATGATGCTACTAGCTGCTGTTCATTCCCAACAATATTATGTAATTTGATAAATCACAAATGCCTTCTAACTGGATTAGTTTTATTAGCCGGTTATTTAATAATCGAACCAGTTATTTCAAAAGACCATCCCACGCCAAAATGACGTGGTGTGCCAATTCGACAAACACTTTATGTCCCTGACTGTACATACATATATCGTTAGAATTAGCATTTGCATTACCCGCCAAACGATACAAATGCAAATTCCATCGGTTGCCCATTAATTCTTTACTTCAAGCTAACTGCTAAGCTGTAATATATTGCGGTGGGTGCAACTAAGGTACCATAAGTACCGGTGATCTGTTATTCTGGTCCTCTTCGTAGATTTTTACTGGTTGAATAAATAACCACTGTAGTAAAACTGTTCGAGTTAGAAGGCGTTTGAGATTAAAAATGCATTTAAAAAGTAAATATATCTAAGCTGCTACTCGTATTATTGCTGCAGAAATCAGTTTATCTAAACGGAATATAAGAAAAATACTGATTATATCATTATACGTACCTACTTATGTATAGTTAAAAAAAAGTGAAACTGAACTATTAAATAATATTTGATTTTATTTATTGTTTTAATTTCATTATTGCACCTACCATGACTGCTTGTCTCTACAACACCCAAAGGTTGACTGGTAAAAAAAATGCCCATGGCATTAAGTTCGCCTCTGTACATTTGTGTGCTTAAAGTATTAAATAAATAAGATATTTATTTTTATTTATTTATTTGATATGAGTGTCTAGTAGTATTTGTAGGATATATATTTTAGAAAAGTCGTTTATTTATCAGGATTGTTAATAAAATTATTAAAATTTGTTGTATTTCCAATGCATTATTATATTATATAGATAGAATCCGAAATGAGGTGATCCGGCAGAGAACCAAAGTTGTCGTATGTCGACAACTTTGGTTCACAGAATTAGCAAGCTGAAGTGGCAATGGGCCGGCCATATTAGTCGTAGAACCGATGACCGGTGGGGAAGACGTGTTCTTGAGTGGAGACCGCGAATCGGAAAACGTAACGTTGGACGCCTTCAAGCTAGGTGGAGTGACGATCTTCGCAAGGTTACTGGTAGCAACTGGATGCGAGTTGCCGAGAATCGAGTTAAATGGCGTGAAATTGGAGAGGCCTATGTCCAGCAGTGGACTGCTGTAGGCTGATGATGATGATGATTATATTATATAAAAATACCTTTCCTTCTCCATATAAACTTTAATTGTGCCAAATTTTATACTCTTCTGGCCGCGTGATTTTTGTAAAAATGGGTACTATGTTTTTGCGTAACATAATATATTAATAATAAAGAACATAACAATGGCATGAACTGAACTCGATCCTAAAGCAGATAAAAATATAAAAGCCCTTAAAAACAAGAGTGAAAAAAAAAACACCTTACACCAAAAACGAGCTCTAATTAAGCTTAGTTAACTCATGAAATTTCACGTTACAAAGTGAAGGATCCCGCTGAAAGGAAATTAAAGGGTGAACACGGAACATTTGTCATTGTCCCCCCATTAACGTCGGCGAGGAATCCTGTTCCATCGTTCATCTTGTGATAAATTCTTCGAAGTCTTTCAACCCTTCATGTTTCTATTAGGGTTGGTGCATAAAACTTTTCAACGACTATCGTCACGCTGGCGATTTTACTGGACATGAATGATAAATTATTTCCATAGATTTTTGAATCAATGAAATACATTATGAAATAAAATTTTGAGGGGCTTGTGGCTAAGTAATAACATCCGCACAGGTCGGTCGATCAGCTAAGCTTGCCGCGTTTGGTCCGTCGATGGGTGACCTTTCTTTCTCTTTCTTACCGAGACCCGTCCGTGCCTCGGAAAGCATGTTAAGCCGTTGGTCCCGGCTGTTATTCGTGGATCTTTGACAGCCATTACGAGTCGTCAGAAGCCCGAAAGTCAGACAACCAGTCTTACCAAGGGGTATCGTGTTACCCCGTAACTGGGATGTGGAGGTCAGATATGCAGTCGCTCCATGTAAAATACTGGTATTCACCTGCATCCGGTTAGACTGGAAGCCGAAAAAGCTAGGCAGATGATGACTTTATAAGATAAAAAAAATCATTCTTAAAAAAATATATAATAATAACTTCTTTTACATATAACATCCACCTTTCAATTTAAATTTTTACTTACACACTTGATAGCTGCAATGTGTAAGTTCGGTAATGTGTAACACTCTTGAAAGAGAAGAAAATAAAGATCTAAATCTTACTAATCCTAGTATCCAACTATACACCGTGACATTATAGTTGTCTTACTAAGGAGCAGGTCCACTCAATGTATCCGACATAAAATACCTCGAAGCGCGATTAAAAAATGATTACCATTAATTAAAATAATAAGTAATAAAGAAAATAAATAATGCTTTTGAATGCTGAAACACCCTGTTAATAATGTTTATCAAGCGATAGAAGATGTTTATAAGATTCCACCTCCATTTCATTCCATCTCCATAACAGGGTGTTTCAAACTACGTCATGCGTCTTAGGCAACGATATTTTTTTTAAACTATTTATATGTTCTTTATAAAGCTTTTTTTATAATGGCAATCATCGTGACAGACGCGATAGACCTGGCAGAAACGGAATTAACCTGTATAGTAATTATCACTACTGATAAATATGTCTCATTCCATAAAGGTGACGGACGTTATCCAGAAAACTGCTCAGCTTAAGTGGGACTGGGCTGGACATATTTGCCGTAGAAATGCGGCCTGACAAGACGACAAATGGGCTAAAAGAACCACCGATTAGACCCCACAGGCCGAGATGACGATGGGCGGGACGGGCTTGACTCCTTCCGAAAGGACTGGCCAGTACTAGCAAAAGACAGAAGAGTAAGGAAAAGAGAGAGAGAGAGAGAGTAATTTGCCCTTGCAGTAGAACAATCTAGGCTAGAAAGATTAAATTCCATAAAGTACAAGTAAAATGTAAAGACATTTTCAACGAAAAATGAGGTTTAATGGTAATGCTTTGACACGAAATCTAATTAAACTTTTTCCTTTGCTTCCGACTTATCAAAGCCTGTTTTTACTTGGCTATGTGGCTGCAGCGGCTTGCCTGATTAATTCCTTTTCGCTTTCAACTAGCTGGAATATCTGTGACGGATTTATGAGGGCGAATTTTTCATTTTGTTAGCAGGATTAATCATGACAGAAATGGTGAAAAAGGTGACTATTTTCATAGGAAGTATTCGCCTTGAATTACCGGTATTTTTGGGAACCGATACTAATAGCTTTGGTGTGATACCGGTACTAGACGTAGTACCTGTAGGTACTATTGGTATTTTTCGTAAGTGAGAGTAAGAAAACACATAGTACCTAAGTAAAAAGGACAGATAATGGGCATTAGAAAAATAACTTCAAGGTACAAATACGAAATTTGTGGTACGCCGCGATAACTTGAATTTGGAACCGGTACCTTTTAGGTGGAGTACCGGTACTCGTCTGAAACCGGTACCCAGGTACCGAAATGCTACGAATCGCTAAGTACCGCTACCGAACCTGTACCGATTTCAAGCCTGGTTACCACACAGTTTGTACCTCTGTTCAACCTTAAAAAGGTGGCAGAGACACACTGCCTGCTGAAGGTGGTGGATGCAACAATATATGGTTTTGTGGCACAGCCTAAGAGAGGCGAATTGCAATGCTAGTTGATTAATTGATTGATGTGCCTCTGTAGAAGTTCAAATATAAAACTTACAAAAATGATTGCAAAGGATAAATTTATGGCCTAACAGTGGAGACAGAAAATACTTATGAAAGAAAGATAGGGTCTGCGATAGCTTGTCGACAGTGAAAACATTATCACCAAGTCATCAATATAATTATCCTGAAGTCAAACAAAAGCAAAGCGATGAAACGGATTTATTATTTTATAGTCCTTTTTCAAAACCAAATCCTACTAATATTATGAACTAGTTTCCGCCCGCGGCTTTGCCCGCGCGGAAGTCGGAAATTATCCCGCGGGAACGTACTTCCGGGATAAAAAGTATCCTATGTGTTAATCTAGGTAATAATCTATCTGTGTGCCAAATTTCATCCAAATCCGTTTAGCCGTTTTTACGTGAAAGATTAACAAACATCCATCCATCCATACTTACAAACTTTCGCGTTTATAATATTAGTAGGATGTCAAAGTTTGTATGTTTAGATGCTCGTTACTCAATCACGCAAAAACAGCAGAACGGATTTGGATGAAATTTGGCACACAGGTAGTTTGTAACTTGGAATAACACATAGGATACTCTTCATCCCGATAGTACGTTCCCGGGGGATAACTTTCTACCTCCAAGCGGGCGAAGCCACTGGAAAAAGCTTTCATAAATGATTTCCCTATAGATAACAATACTAGCTTACGTAAAGCGCCTAATTAACAGTCCGTTACAGTTTCAAAGAGGTTTATCAGGCGATAATTGGCTAATTAATTACCCATCTGCTTCATGGCTTTGTTAATCTATTTACTCCAAACTATACTATTACATGTCAGATGCAGCGAACTGCATGCTATTGGCTGACTGTCAAACCACGGACAGTCGATCCTAGGTAATTATATCACACTAATTAACTCGGGGAACTGAATTTAACACGCTAGTTAAATGTTTAATTGGAATCATGAATTTTGCCAATCAGGGTTTTTTTTTTTGTGGGTGGGAAATCATCAAATAACTTCTCCCGCTCGGAGTGGAGCGGGAGGGCGTGTCAGACTTTTACTGACTAAAACCTACCCGTGTTCCTTCAGTTGCCTGTGTCCCAGGGGCCACGGTATCTCTTTCGAACAGCCCCTGGCAGGCATCGGCACTTGCGGATCCCACCAGTTAGTGCTGACATCTCTTTGAGGCGCGCGTGGAACACGCCGTCAACCCGGGCTTGGTCCTTACCGGACAGCGAGCTACCCATTACTCGCCATCCGCAAGCCCACGCCTACGGTGGCCGGGAATCAGCCTGGGATTCCCGACGCCCAGGGCGTCTCCTGCGGCGACTAGGGCCGTGAGGGCGCATATACTGGAGCGAGAGGTCCCTCACGTGCGCTGCCTCCCTCTTTGCGAGCATTACTGCTTCGCAGAAGTAGGTGACGGCTACCCATGCACTCTCGCTCCGTACCATGACCTGGACCAGGGCCGGACGCGAGAGATCGTCGCCGCCGATCGTCTCCACAAGGACACGGTGGTGCTCCGCCCAAGCCGGGCAGACGGTCCTCCGGGCGATCTACGCAGTGGAAACATCCGGGCTGTTCCTCCCGCAGGGTAAGTTCGTTTGTTTTCAATCCACTGCATTTTATGTCATTAGTGAGAATTTGGCCGCAACTTACGGGGTAGTAATGTAGTAGGTTCGGTAATGTAGCAGGCCATATATTTTGCGTACATTATTGCATAAAAACTGCTCTCAAAACGGTGAAGGAAAACATCGTGAGGAAACGGGCATGTCGCAGAATCTAAAAATCGAATACATGTGACATCTACCAAGCTACATTGGGCCTGCGTGGTAGATTACGGCCCACTCCCTGTCACCGAGAGGAGGCCTGACACAGCGAGCGTTGGGAAAAATATAAAACGATTATGCAGTGAGAACTTTAGAATATTAAGTCATTAGTGAGAACTCGGAAACAAGCGTAAATTATTATACACGCCTGTGATCCCCGAAGGGCTCTAGGCCCCTGTAACAGGGGGCGAGCCTATTGCTATCAACCGGGTACAAATCCAGACACCGGGCTGATACTGAGAAAATTCTTGCACTCTTGATGAGTCCTGAATTCACGAGTTGGTAATCTCATGTTTCGTGAGGTTTTTACATGCTTTATATTAGCTTCACTTGTATGTTTGTTTGTTTGTAACCGACTCCTTAGGGCGCGATTTTGACCCACTTTAAACGGTCAGATTTCATTTAAACTTTGTAAACTTATCGAGGACCGACAATTCAATAATTAAAAAAAAAAAAATAGAAGAAAATAAAGGAAAAAAAAATCACGCTTTTGTAGTTAGCAGAACTAAAAAATAGAAAATAAATAATAGGTATTTAAAAAAAAACACGCTTTAAAAACCAAACAAAAAAGTAATAATTAAATTAAATTAATTGATTATAAAAATACCTCAAAAAGTACCCCACGCTTTTTAATTGAATTAAATTATTTTCTACTTTTTTAGTTTAGTTTTTAAAGCGTGTTTTTTAGTTTTTTAAACTATTATTTTTACAGTCAACTTCAATTATGACTCAGTGGTGTTTATTTATTTATTTTTATAACAATTGCTTGCTGCACTTACAGTAAGGACCAAAGCGCGCAACAAGCCAATAAAACAATAAATTTAACTAAAAAACTTCACACAAACATTTGACATAGATCTACTGCTATACACAAATATATCAACATCTGGCCTCTGAGCAATCATAAAAATATTATAAATGTGAAAGTTCGTATGTTTGGATATTTAGACGCTACTCAATCACGCAAAAACGGCTGAACGGATTGAAATGAAATTTGGCGCACACGTTGTTTATAACCTGGATTAACATTTAGGATACTTTTCATCCCGGTAATACGTTCTCGTGGGATAATTTCTGACCTGCACGCGGGCGAAGCCGCTGGGAAAAGATAGGAAGTAAATAAAGTACCTACACTTTTTAAAACCACAACACTTCTACTACGTGACCTTTTTAAACAAATATAACACTTTTATCGACAAGACCTCGATAGAACCTTCCACTTTATCATAAGTCAAGTAAAATTTCTACTAGATGGTAGCTTACAGAATATTTTGTCGGATCTCAAGTTGACTTTGCATCACTTCAGCTGTAAAACCGTGTTTGCTAAACCGTGGCTTTCCTAAGTGAATACATAATTTACACGAATCCTGTATGCCACATTGCAGCGGAAAACTTTATAAACATTGAACAATTACCTACAGACAATATTGCAAACAACAATGATTTTACTGACGACATTGCATATTGTACTTATAAATAGGCTCTGTTCGAATGCGAAACGAATCGGAAAATCCTGAAACAAGTTGAGTAAAACCCGATGACAATGACACAAATTAAACTACGTCTTCGTACTTTCACGGCTTACGTCTTAAACATAAGGTTTTTATCGAATTGAAATTAGTCTCTATATTTATTTACAAATTCTTGTGTTTGTGTGTTTTTTTTTGAGTGTGGTGCATTATCGAATAACTTCTCCCGTTCTGGGTGGAGCAGGAGGGCGTGTCAGACTTTTACGGACTAAAACCCACCCGTGTTTCCTCAGTTGCCTGTGTGCCAGGGGCGGCGGTATCTTTTTCGAACAACCCGCACCCCTGGCAGTTCAGTCCTGTTCTCCTCTCTTGAATAATAAGTAAAAAGGTAAAGAAGGTCTCGTGGCTAAGTGATAACAGATGCACGGGTTAATCGATCAGGTTAAGCTACGCATGCCGAGGTCGGTCCGTGGATGGGTTACCATCATTACATATCGACACCCCTTCGTGCCTTGGAGAGCTTCGTGGATCTTTGACAGTCGTTACGGGTCTTAACAAGGGTATAGTGCTACCCAGCAACTGGGTTGTGGACGTCAGATAGGCATTCACTCCACGTAAAATAATGGTTTTTAGCTGCGGATGCAGATCCGGTTAGACTGAAAACCGATTTAAAAAAATAATTGAGTAAAGGTTACGCGTATGATGATGAATAATAATAATCAAATAAATCAATAGGTAGCTGTTTCTTGCCTCCACTTTATCTTCTCAAAATCTCCACAATACCCCACATACTTACTCATCAATAGACCCTTTATAACCTAATCATAATTATGATTAATCAAATTACTCGTCAGAATGGGCACACGGTCTGACACAAATCGAATTATATCCTCATGTTTACTTTGCTATTGTATTCACTAAATATTGGATAGACTTTGAAGGGGCATTAATCCTTATGCTAAAATACACGTAGGTACGCGTAGTTGGTTTATACATATTTCTATGCCTCTTACCTACGTCCAATAAGTAACATGTTTACATAAATAATATGAAGTATGAAACTTCATATTATTAGGCTTTTATTCGTTGATTAAAATAGAAAAGGTATGGGTCAAATTTCATGGTCTAGAGATGTTAATAAAACGTAAATTTCGTTTTGTAACAGTCCTAACAGTAAGTCCCAAAACCCAGGGAATAGTGAGAGTATAGCCAAATAATAGTTATGACACAAAGCTGAAGAAAACTGCAAAATGCCTTACAAAAGAAACGTAAAGCAAATGTGAATATTACGTAGAAGAAAGTGAGAATGAGAAAACAATGACTTTTTATCATGATACAATAAAATAATCGCAATCTTATCTCAGCGATAGTCAATGTAAAAAACTTGGCAAAAATGTAGGGAAAAATAAAGGTGTTTTTGACAGATTGAGATTAGTCTCAATCTGTCAAACTCACCTCTATTTTTCCAACATTTTGACAATAAATTGATCTCAAGATCAGACTGTGAACGTTCTTAAAATTATGGGAATTGCCAGTCAGATATATTTTATACGTGGATTAAAATTGAAGTCTAATGGTACCTACTATATCGTATTGAAAAACAGTAAAAATTCAAAATTATTCTGCCCGTAGAGTAAAGCAACTTATTATTATTTTCAGCTCAACCGTACACTTTTCTCATTTCGGCAGGAGCTATACAAGAAAAGCTAATACAACAACAACATTAGCCAAAAATTGAATTACCAAGTCAACACGATTGGCAGATTACTCGGTTGCAGATGTCAGCGCTGTTGACGATAGGTTCGTCCGAAGTCACAGCATTTTGCTGAGCAGTTCTTGCACAGGTGCGATGCTCGGCATAGTTTTTCTAGTTATTTTTATTTAATTCACTCTGCAATCGGCATCTTCTTTTTGATTTTATTGTTTGTTTGTTTTTATTAGCCAGTGTCGTAATATTTACGCAATGTTTATTGTCTTTGGTCCTAGGCACTGCCATCAAGCAATGGACAAAGTGACAAACATTTATTGGTTGAATACGAGGCCTTTTGCTCTAAGTATGTGTGTACTTTGTCTTTTTTGTGTAATTTGCGTTTTGTTTGTGTAGAATAAACAATCTTTCTTTTAGATAGAAATGGGCAAATTTTGGAGAAGCCAAGGCCCACTAAAAGTTTAAATGCCGGAAAAAGTAAGAGAAAAAATTGTATGTTAAACTCAGTTGTAGTTTAAATGAAACATTAAAAACAATAATAAAACCCACTGTTCCTTAGCCCCAAAACATGCAACACAGACTAGTGCTGAGTTCACCATTTTAATTTAAAATTAACAGACACTTTCTGTGGACCAAGCGCGACCTAGTTTTGGTTTGCATAATTATTTTTTTCGAATACAATTCCGCATGGTTTAATTTTCATATTGCCTCGTTACATAAATAAGTCTGGTTTCCTGAGAATATATTTTCTTGCGGAAGTAGCATTGAAACAATTATAAAATCCAATTTCAAGATTGTTTATTTAAATCTCGTAATTTTATTTTTATGGTGGGCAATCATCATTTAACTTCTCCCGCTCTGGGTGGAGCAGGAAGGCGCGTCACACTTTTACTGACTAAAACCCACCTGTGTTCCTTCAGTTGCCTGTGTGCCAGGGGCCACGGTATCTTGGCCCCTGGCACACACGCAACTGAAGGAACACGGGTGGGTTTTAATTTTTTCTATATCGTGGCATTTTGTTTACAACAATTGCAATACTACATAACATAACATCACACCTGTATTCGCCGAATGGTGATACCACAGTATACCCACATTCCGCCAATTAAGCATAGGGGAGTGGGCCTATCGACATCAACAGGTACAAATCAAGACTCCTAGCCAGGAGTACCAGCCGCTACTGAAAGATTCTTCATGGAAAAACCCGAAAAAAATAACAATTTGCTAGACGTGCTAAAAACATAATAATGGAAATTATTTGGATAACATAAATACATACGAGCATACAGGGCACAGGCCCTTTTGAATTACTCATAAGTAGAGCTACGCTTCTGTTTTATCAAAGTTGCCAACACAAGCAAAGAAGAAGAAGAAAGTTGCCAGTTTCAAATGGCAGAACAAATGGATCCAAGAATCTTTAAACCCTACATAAACAAAAATGTAATGTTTTATACTGTGGTAAGCATCACTTCGTAAACAGTGCAAATAATGTTTTTAAGCAAAAAGGACAATCCGGGAAAACTGAATGTGCTTTTTCCTATTTATTTATTTATATATGTATTATAGTACACCAGAAAATACATAACAAAAATAAAACATTTAAAACTAAAATGCAATGGGCGGCCTTATCGCTTTCTGCGATGTCTTCCAGGCAATCTCGGAATGGACAGTGATTGTGTGGACATAAAAACAGGGTTGTCATTGATGCATAATATAGCTACAATTCACTATAATAGATACATAGATATATATGCTGTATAATATATACTTATATACATACATACTAAATATGAAAGGAAAGAAAATAAATAACGGCTACATCAAAATCACAACAACATGTAATGCTTCTTCACGAGTTTCTTGAACAATCTTTACCAGATTGCGCGCGTTTTATTTGAACTGACAATGCATTCCACAAACGAGTAGCCTGAACAGAAAAGGATTTGTATAGGAAAGTTGCGGAATGCATTGGCATTTTAAGCTTTAAGCTGTCTGATGACCTCAACAATTTCGTGTGGGAGTCACAAAGATACTGGAAACGTTTCTTAAGATAGATAAGGGTAAAATGGGAGAAGAGCACATTATACAAAAGAGAAAGAAAATGGGCATCTCGGCGAAGGCGAATGGGTAACCACTTGAGCTTCACATGAAGTTCGGAAACATTCGCTTTGCGCAAATCGAATATGAACCTAATACAGACATTTTGAAGCCGCTCAAGTTTATCGAGTTGGTCTCGATTTGGTATCTTGGTGGCAGTCGGCAGAAAATTACGCAGTCTTTTCAAAGATGCAGCGGATGCAAATAGCTTGCGGCTAACTTTCTGTAGCTGGGCAATCCAAGTGAAGTTCTTGTCAATGAATATACCCAAGCTTTTTACTTTTTCGCTGAAGGGGACAATAGAGTTGTCAAAGGAAACTTGGAAAGAGTCGTCCAATCAATTCTTGAGACTGTCCTAGAACTGCCAACCACAACAACCTGCGTCTTAATGGGGTTGACCATAAGTCAATACCTCTTGCTCCAGCCGCATATCGGACTATATAGCGATTAATCACCAATATAGCGTCGGACATATTTCCAAGAGGAACTCGAGAGTCGATTTGTAAATCATCTGCATAAAGGTAGTAAGAAGAAATTAGTTCGTCTCTGCGATTTTATTACGTCCGTGGAAACGTGGACTAAGATGGAAACGACGAAGGTCTGATTGTGGAACCTGTGACAGAGCAGGTACGCTGCATTCCTGAAAAGGTTTTCAACTCAAACATCAAAATCCATCTAGTCTTGCTCGTTATCAGAAGTTTAGCCCAATTCCTCCCAAACCCACGCACTTCGAAGTACAAAAAATATTGACGTCACACCGCAGTGAAATGATGGCGAGGAGCGACATCGTGGCTTCGTTCACTCGTTGTTATAGCTACTATTTTAGTACAAAATCGATATTATGACGTAAAACATCTCTGTGAACGAATTATATCGAAAATAGATAGCGTTTATACCCGGTTCGTATATTTTACCGGTCGTTATCTGCTAATATTAAAGCTCGTTTACCTGAAATTATGATAAAATGTTGATATTTTACGTAAAATATTAGGTAAATACTAGTGACCAAACCTGGCTTCGTACGAGTGCTATTTACATATGGTATTCTGTTCTAGTTGTTCACAAGTTCGGAGTAGCAACCTAACAAAAAGCTTGCATGAATTCAAGATATTATTTCTTTAAGTACCTACTTACTTGTACAACAATGAACAAATGATTATTGTTGAACTATCAAAATGAAACCGATTATGAAAGAGGATAATTTTCTTCGTTTTTGAGATGACAGTGTTGTATTTTTGACATGTTATTGTAATGTATTTTTTTGTTTTTTGGTGTAATTGTTGTTTAAAATGGACATTTTAATGACAGTAGTTCATATTTTTATTGACGAATTTATTTAATGACTACTTTGACATTGTATTGTTTATAAAAAATATGAGTAATTTCACTTTGCCCCACCAAGCCCGCCACCCTGGTGTGGCAAAGTGGACTGCCTAAAATTTTGCAGTGGAATATGCCCCACTATTCTGATTTGATGGGGCGGATAACACTAGCATAAACACTTTGTGGATTCTGCCCCACTAGGGTTGGCACCTCAGGATTTGTTTTTACATTTGTTTGTAAAAAAAAAAAATGTAACCACTGACGTTAGGATTTGACAAGTCTGAGACAAGCAAACGTAAATCTAAATACATCAAAATGGTTATTTAAACAGTGTATTAAGGTTCTACTTTTGTAAAAAACTGTCACATATTAAATCTTCCTGGATTTAAATAAATACATTATATAGTTTTGCTGTATTTATTCAATTTAGTCTGACATAGCTGTGACATTTGCTATTTGTATTCCATTTACGTTCCGATCCATCCGTTGCAAACATTAAATGATTTAAAAATATATTTAGATGTTTGCCCAGAAATTGATACATTATCACTGTTGATAACTATTAAATAACAAAAAACGAAGAATAATGTACGAGAACACTATTACTAAAGGGATAATTTAAATAATAATTATTAAAAGAAATCGTAAATACTATATTACTAGTATCGAAACGTAACGTAACCACAGATTGTGAAAGAATGCGTTCAGAAACGCTTTATGAGAGTTATAGTTTTATGTTAATTTATTAAGTCTAGTTATTAAGTCTTGTGATATGTACTTGTATTATTGTCATATTATTATTTTTTATCTTTGAATAAATCAAATACTTATTAAATAATAAAAAAATGCGTTGAAATGCATTCGAAAGTAATAAAAATATCGGAAGGATTTAAGTTTAAAAAAAAATCTATATCATTTTATCCCGGCTTCGAAAAAGTAAATAAATACTTGTAATTATAAGCTCATAAAATTAGCTACGAGTCGTATGGTTACATCACTAATTACGCCGCGAACACAAATGTCAAAATAGGTCTATTATTTTGAGGTCCTTTACGTACAAACATCATGGCTTCATTTGTTTGTTAGTATTTTTTTATTTAATCTGAGATTAAAACATGCTGTTGGAGTAAAAATGACTAAACCGGTTATGGTTCACCACTGCCTCGCCCACCGCGACTTATCGGTTGTCTTTGTCTGACATTTTTTGTTTCATTCTGTTTGTTTACAAAATAGACGGACATTTGCATTTGTGGAGTGGTGGTGAGTGGTATTGAGTTTATTGTAAGTATTTTCGTATTTATTTTTCATGGATGCTGATGATTTGTGTAGATTTTTTTTAATAAGATATTTTTTGTGTTTTTCAGCTTTACAAAAATGGCAGAAGACTCTGTAGCAGGAAGTTCTAGTGGGCAAACTGGCCTTGAATTTATAAATGATGGAAAATGTATTATTAGAGCTGGGCATCAATACTATTTCAAAAGAAAGTACAAAAATGCATCTGAAATTTGGGAATGCAAAAACAGAAGGAGACAAAAGTGCAATGGGTCGATTGTAGTGAAAGTAAGTCCCTACTTATTAGTAATTCTTTTTACTGACTCACTTTTAGTAATACGGGTCTAATACAATTTAAAATAATAATAATACATATACATATAATATTACTTGAAGTTGTGCTATGTTATAAATATTTTCTAATACAGTGGACCCCCGATAATCCGGCCCCTGTCTAATCCGGCGCCCCCTGTAATCCGACATGACTTAGAATTACATGTATGTTTGACAATCTTTGCTAATACATATAGATCACGCAGGTTTGAACAGGTCACAACTCGTACGCGCCACCGCTATTGTGCTCGACGCGTATGCATTGTTTTACTTAGTTTGAATTTGACTACTAGTGATAGCGGTACGGCCTAGCGTGCGTTCATTGTTTACTATTTATTCATTGTGTATTAGCTCTGATCTCGCGTTATAACAAACTTAAACAACAAAAAAATTGATGAATATTTCAAAGCTTCATAATTTGATATAGTATTCACTACATGATTTTGATTAATAATTCTTGATTATTTTGGTAGATATGTATGTGCATTTATGCTTAATTTTATAATAAAACGTAGGCTCTCAATTGTTATTTAATTTACTAAATTCGACTTACATAAATTAAGTCTGATTTGTACTTCAAAGTACATTCATATGTACGTATAATATATAGATTCTTGTCATTAGATGTAATTTGTCGGATTACAAGGTACTCTTTCGTAAAAAAATCCGGACTATAGGGGTCTTAGGCAGTGCTCTATAATCCGACAAATTCGATAGTCCGACACTGCCCTGCATAATGTTTGCCGGATTACCGGGGGTCCACTGTACCTACATTTTTTTGTTTTCAGGGAAATATACTTTTAAACGAAAAACCTCACCAATGTCAACCTGATTTTGACCGAAACAAAGTGACAAAATTAATGCAGAAAATAAAGAGAGACATCACTTCAGCAGACGTACCAAGCATTCCAGCAACATACGACAAAAATGTAGCTTCCTTATATTTAGAAAGTAGCAACAGCAATATTGTGAGTAAAATTCCTCCATTTTGTAAAGTAAAGTCTGCATTGTATAAATACAGAAACAAAGATGCTAATGTAAAAAAAAAATATTACAATACATTATCAGAAATAGAAGTTCCTGAAAAATTTCATTCTTTTTTACTTGCCAAGTATATTGACGAAGATATTTCTATTTTAATATTTTGTTCAGAGCAAGCTAAGAATTTGATGAAAACCTGCAAACATTTTTTTGGCGATGGCACTTTTAAAAGTTGCCCACCACCGTTCATACAATTGTATTCGTTGCATGCTAATTTGGGTAGCTCCCAACAAACAACAAATATTGTGCCATTAGTATATGCTCTTATGAGTACTAAATCAACCAAAGCTTACACCGCTCTCTTTTCTGTAATAAAATCACAGATTCCGGATTGGCAACCACATAGTTTTCAGTCGGATTTTGAGGCAGCGGCTATGACTGGTTTTAAAAATGTCTTTAAATCAGCATCAATCAAATGCTTTTTTCATTTTTGTAAAGCAATTTGGAAAAAGGGGAAAGGGTTAGGGTTGACAAAATCTAAATATTTGCGAAAACAAGTAGCGCTTAGCGCAGTCTTACCCTTATTACCAGAAGAAAAGATTTTTGAAGGTTGGTTTTACATAGCCGCACAAAGCCCAGATGACGAAAAAAGTAATGAATTTAGAAAATATATGCTGCGCAATTGGCTGAAAGATAACTTTTTAAAAGTGTGGTGCGTATTTGGGGCAAAACACCGCACAACTAATGCCCTCGAAAGTTGGCATAATAAACTTAACAAAAAAATTCTTAAAAAAAGCCCCAGTTTATTAAGACTTCTTAATGTCTTATACGAAGACATAACGCTTTCAATAGTTAAATCTATGCAGAACCAACCTTCCAAGCTACGCCTTGATAAATATATACAAAACGATCAGAATATACAAGATGCCCAAATGGAGCTCATAAACGACGACATTACGGTTGGACATTTTTTGGAAAAACTAAGATAGTTTTTCCAAGAAATCTATTTTAGTTTTTCCAAAAAATGTGAACTAAACAAATACAAAATCTATGATTTTAGATGATTTTAATTCTTATAAATAGTCAGTACTCAAACTAATATAGTGGCTGTTTGTTATGATAATTATTTTGTCAACAGTCAGTATTTACCTACTTTCGTTAGGATGTTTCTTATTTGTATTAATAAGACTTTTTGCTATGTAAAATTTTATCATTCTATAATTTTAGTTTTTGTTTTTTAGCCGGAAGTAATTTCGTGGCTGTTTTTTTTGCATATAAATTGTTTTTATTCATAAGGTAATACATAAGACTGTTTTATACCATGTCGATCAATCTGTGATTCTATAATCTGTGACTCTATAATCTGTGATTCTATTTTTTGTAACAAGTAATTTAGTGGCTGTTTGTATGTATATAGTTTAAATTTATTTTTATTATTTATAACGTAATCAGTAAGAAAATACCTATATCTACACAAACCATACAAAATGATGACGAATCTGTGATTTTGAATAGTTATGTAGTAAATATGTTTCGTTTTAAGAACATATCATAAGAACAAATCATTGTTTAATTTGTGATTATCAAGATTTATCTTAGTTAGTAAGATTTTATTTGTAAAAGGTATACCAAATGATGAAGAATCTGTGATTTTGAATAGTTATGTAGTAAATATGTTTCGTTTTAAGAACATATCATAAGAACAAATCATTGTTTAATTTGTGATTATCAAGATTTATCTTAGTTAGTAAAATTTTATTTGTAAAAGGTAATTAATCTGTGATTTATAAACCGATTCCTTCCAGAAATAAATAGTACATTAAAATTATTTATTTATTTTTTACTTTTATTTAAACCACTTCGCTACGTATTAAATCTAAGCTTCCAGCACTAATAACGTTTTACTTACAGATATAGGTATACATTTTTTTTTTTTACAAACAAATGTAAAAATACATGTTAACCTTCATACACAAATCCTGAGGTGCCAACCCTAGTGGGGCAGAATCCACAAAGTGTTTATGCTAGTGTTATCCGCCCCATCAAATCAGAATAGTGGGGCATATTCCACTGCAAAATTTTAGGCAGTCCACTTTGCCACACCAGGGTGGCGGGCTTGGTGGGGCAAAGTGGAATTACTCAAAAATATGCTTTTGAATTGTAATGATGCCTAATCTTTAATTAATAATGATGTTTTTAATGTCTTCAATGTAATTTTGATTAATATTATCGCGGTTTATGCACCATCTGTTCCTACCAATTTGTACGCCACTATATGCGGCTGAACATGTTAGAACTTAATTTATGACATAGTAATTATCTTGCATGTAATGTATCATGTACACCATGTTTAAACAAATAAAAATATCTTATCTTATTATAATTAATCGCGTGTTACGCAATTAGGGTACAGGTCGTGCGCGCAATCCACGCCCCTGACTGGTTCTAGGAACAACATAGCGTAACCTGTTACATATATCCATTTATACTATGTAAAGAAGTGTAGATAATATTATATTACGTTATAATAAAATATTATGTAGATAATATTACACGCTTTTCGAAAAGCAACATTTGCAGATAAAGTTTATTTTATAACTTATCTGTATCTTGCTTGAATAGCAGGATCTTCCATAGCAGATAATGCAAAATAATGAAACCATGACGTATTATAAAATGAGAGCGTAAAAAAAAGCGGCTAAGTCCGAGTCTGACTCGCACACTTAGGGTTTGTACGCACGGCGAGCTATACATTTCCATTAGGTGTAAGCTGACTTCTCATAGTACGAAAAACCTATACAATGCGAGGTCAGCTAAAACTATAAATATATAGCTTGATAAATCGTCGTCTGAATAAATATTTAACACCGCATATTTTTTACACGCTGTATATTAGCTTCACTTGTATGTTTGTATGTAAACGACTCCTTAGAGCGCGATTTTGACCCACTTTAAACGGTCAGATTTCATTGAAACTTTGTAAACTTATCGAGGACCGATGACAATTCAATAATTAAAAAAAAAATGGAAAAAAAATACGTTCTTGTAGTTATCAGAACTAAAAAATAGAAAATAAATAATAGTTTAAAAACCACGCTTTAAAAACTAAACTAAAAAAGGAGAAAATAATTTAATTCAATTAAAAAGCGTGGGGTGCTTGACATTAAGTGATTATAAAAATACCTCAAAAAGCACCCCACGCTTTTTAATTGAATTAAATTATTTTCTCCTCTTTTAGTTTGGTTTTTAAAGCGTGTTTTTTTTTTAAACTAGGTATTGTTTATTTATTACCTGTTGTTATACACACAATATGTGAAAATTTAGAGTGTGTGCAAACTTAAAACGAATAGTAATTGTTACGATTCGTTTGCCAATATAGGAACAGATACATTGTTTATATTAGCGAACGAATTGAAACGCTGTGAGCAGAGTAAAACAGTTTTGAAAACTAATTGTCTTTCCATTAAGCCGGAATAACAGGCCCTGAGAGGTTTCAAAACTGATCAAGAGTACGCCATGAAATAATTGGAATTATGCAGAATTTTAGATGGGAAACATAATTGGTTTTAAGCGACATATAGGGTGCCACATCGACGCACAAACTGAAACCATGATTCTAGATCCCTCAGCGTACAAATTTTTCGTCGTATATAAAAAAAAAATCACCTGTTTCATAGAAAATGCAATACCTACGTGGTCAAAATGTAAGGCAGAACTTTTTTTAAATATAACCGACGAAAAATTTTCGCGCAGGAGTTCAGAATCACGTTCTGAATTTATTCTGTATATCCATGACTTGAGTAACTTGATTTAAGCTATTACGTATTGTTACGAGTAAACTACACGATGAAGCTTGAATATTAATTTGAAACTGTGCGTTGCTTGAAACTAACAGTACCCATTAGTGTTCATGTATGATTTTAACTTTGTCTAACTTACAGATCATTAGTGAATATGAATATATTCAAAGACTTGCTGCACCCGTGGCTTCGCCCGCGTACATGTCGGAAATCATCCCTCGGGGACGTGCTACCGCTACAAAAGGTAGCCTAGGTTATTCCTTATAATCAATCGGCCAGTGAAATTTCCATCAAATCCGGAGCCGGAAGAAACACACAGACAGAGAGACAGACACAAATAAAAAAAAAACAGTGGCACTTCAGGAGTGCTGACAGAAGTGAAAACTTGAACAATTATGTGTGTATTTTTTGAAACGTCAGATCAAACAACGTTCAACTTTCTTCGTACGTGTTGTCGCTAACAGTGTCGCGAATTCAAATTGTTTTTCCCATCTCAAAAAATGCCGAACGCGCGTAAAGAAGTTTTCACTTCAAAAATTACAGTGCCTGCCGTATATACACACTTACATATATTATTACTAGCTGACCCGACAGACGTTGTCCTGTCCATACAAAATTCCCATAGAAAATGTAATTTAAGTTTTCCCGATTTTTTGGCAGTTTCCTAATGCAAAAAAAAAAAATAGATGTTGGCCGATTCTCAGACCTACCCGATAAGCACACCAAATTTTATCAAAATCGGTCAAGCCGTTTCGGAGGAGTATGGCAACGAAAACTGTGACACGAGAATTTTATATATTAGATATGCATTTGGTAAAAAGCTATTTTTTTAACAGTTCAAACAGACACTTCAATTTAATTTATTTGCATGTGTAGATAAGTTTAAAAACCTCTGCCAAACCTATCGGGAAACATAGACGTAGTATTATGTTATGTTAGAAGTCTCAATATTGTAATTATTTCATAATATGAACTACTTGAATGAACACTATTACTATAACCGCACTAGGGAGGAGCCGATGAAAGCTGAAGAAAGCGCCACACTTGTGTATTATTGGGCTAAGAAGATTATGAAACGTGCCAACAACACAATAAAATAAAAACTCAGTTAGACAAGTTACTATAGGCCCCCCAACTTTTGAAAATTCATACTACTCATATATTCTATGTCATCCGTAATCGTGCGCTCCGAGACAAGGAGAGGTCTCCAAATCATAATGAATGCTCGACAATGGTCACACACAGAGACTCAAGCGCGCATCTGTTGTTTAGAAAGAAAGAAAGAAAAACTGCGTTTTACTATTACAGCAAAAAACTATTTAAAAACCAAATAACTTTAATTTCGGAAGGCGGTAAAAATTGAAAGAAAAATCTAGATTTTTTGATGGTACTGTATCTAGAATCACTAGCCCTATCACCTGTCTCATACATTTTGACCGCGTAGGTCTGTTTCTATGAAACAGTTGATTTTTTTTGTCAAGCCGACAAATAATTTCTCCGCTGGGGGGTCTAGAATGGTATGCTGAATTCATGGGTAAAGTTTGCGCACTAAATAAAAACTTTTCCTGATATTATCTGAATCTCGGAAACGGCTCCAAACGATTTTCATGAAATTTAGTATGCAGGGGGTTTCGGGGGCGATAAATCGATCTAGCTAGGTTTCATTTTTAGAAAACGAAATATATAAAATACCGATCAAAGCTCGGTCATCCAGATTATAATGAATTAAGAGAGTAAAAATATCAAATTAAATGTATTGGCATACATGTGTGTGTGCGTTGTGTTGTTACAAGTATCTCCAATCCTTTTGAACAATTCGTGAGCCATATTTTACGACACTAGAGGGTGTCGTATTCATTGCCAAGAATCCAAACCAACCAAGTTTATTAAACACCTATTATTTCTCCACTCTATTACTTTCTGAATCAAGTCTTTGCTCCCTAAAGACGCGTAAACTTTTTGTTATTGTATTGCTCTTATATTTTCCCTCCAATTTCAACTTAATATTGCCGTCACGACCACAATATTGCTGTCTCAGTTACTCTCAGGGGCGTAGAAAGGGAACAAAAGAGGACAAAAGAAATCTAACGAATCTCTGAAGAGCAAAACTTGTGCATGCTTTGTGCTTCTTAATTAAAGTGGTGATAATGAGAATTGTGTTGCACGATAAATGTGAGACTTGGATTGTAGTGCCGTTAATGCTGTTAAAGATTAAGTCTTGGATTTATTTGTACTAGAAATTGCTGTTATAGTAAAGGTATCAAGTTAATTACTAAGTGTAGTTATAAAAAAAAGACTACTGAATTTACAATATACTGTCACATATATAATCATGATTATCTTGTCATTATCTCAATTTAATTGGGGTCGGCGCAACATGTCTGTCATGGTACGCACGGCTTTTGCGAGGCGTCAGTATGTTTGTCAATCAGGTTAAATGTACAATAAACTTAACTCAAAACTAAAGTTCCACCACGAGGTCTCGCATCAATGCAAAAAAGTAATAACTGATTGGCTAAATACTCTAACTTAACTAGGAGGCAGAGAAAATTTTGGTCGGGTTGGGCTTCTTTATCATAATGTAATTAATGCCTTGTGATTACATATTATCTTTAACTTCGATTATAATGGCACAATCCGTAAACACGTAAACTCAAACATAAATACACACAAACCCACATACGCACACGCACTCACAAATATAAACACACACACACACACACACACAATCCCACATTTACACATTTTTTTTCACACATGCTCACACAATTACACACCACACAGAGCTGACAATTATTTTATAAGTCATTGTTTATTTTTGTTTTGTCTAAATAAGTTCATAATGTTATCTTTTTTATTTTTTCTTTTATATAGTCTCAATTTTGTTTACTTACTGGGGCTGTTTCATTTAAAATTTGAAAATGTAATCGTTTGAGACCAAATAAACAATTTTATTTTATTATTTATTTATGTCTCTTTCTCTATTACTTCTCTATTAGTCGTCATCTTGGTAGGTACCCCCTTTCTAGCCATTTCATCTTTCTATAGTCCATTCATCGTTTCTATAGTCATAAAGATAATATTGTTTTAATTTTTATAAACATTTGAACATCATTTTTTGCTGTCCTCTTCGATGTGCTTACACTGTTATTATCGGGGAGAATCATTTTGTATGCTTGTTAAAAACTCGTGTAATAATTATACTTAAGTACATCTGTAATCGCCCCCACGAAACTTGCCCTAATTGAGCACCGAAAAGTTAATACAAGTACTAAAAAGTGCTACCAAACAAAAAAACTTAACACAAAATACAATTTGGTTAAAATATTATTGTATGTATTGCCCCATGTCTGCGCCAAATAAGCCCAGTATATCGAAAGCTTTCTCATAGTTTTACTGTGAGACACGTACTTCACATTTCTAAGCGATGAGTAAGCAACCCGTCAATGGTTATAATACCTTTAAATTTTGTATCCCTTCCAAGTTATCGGTGTACGTGACTATAGCCAAAGCGCTTTTGCAGTTTGATTTTTTATTCTTTGAATATCACACAAGAGAGAGAATGAAAAACGATGAATTTTTGGAATTGGGTCAGTGTTTTACTTGATGCTAGCAACGGTAGCTTATGCAGAGTGGCTGAATTCAGCATTATGATTCTACCTAGCGTAGAAACTTTCGTCGGTTATCAGAAAAAATATCTGCTGTTTTATAGAAAAGTGCAAAATGATGTGAACAGCAAATGTTCTTTTTAAATAACCGACGAAAAAAATTCAACGCCCCCTGCGTTTAGAATCGTGTACAGAATCTACGGTAAAAGGTTGCTCATCGCAATAATAAAATAAACGAAGTCAGCTCCGGGTTTACGTACCAAGTGATTTCGATCGTGTTAATAAGTGCAAAACTGCAGCTTACAAATACAATATTATAAGGACAGCTTAGCTTATAAATCTTAATACAACGGCCAGCTGAACCCGGAGTTAAATAAATATTAATACTGGCGGTTGATATGGCTTGAAAGGAAGTGAATAAACAAAATACGACTGAAATAATTTGGATGAAAAAGACGTTCTGCGTTCACCCCAAATAAAATTGGGTCAGGAAGATGACAACAACTTGTCGAGGCTCGTCTATACTAATATTATAAAGAGGTAAAGTTTTGTAAGTTTGCATGTACGAGTACTCTCTGGAAATACCAGACGGATTAAAAAAAAATCTTTTTGCATTTGTTAGCGCAATTTTCGAAGCATATTAATGGTTTTTTAGCATCACGCTACAACCAGATAGAGCCGGGTAAGGCAGAACAAACGCTAAGAGCAAACGAAGCATTACGGGCGATGCGATGCTATTACTAATAAGATTAGCTAAGCTACGTAGTACCAAGGACAGCCATATGCCGTGGGTGCGCGCACGATCACTATTTGCCGTATCATCAAGTCGTACGAATGCAGGCTTACGAGCAGCACTACGTCGCTTTTCGAGTCAATATAACAATCTCTTCCAAAATATTGACATCTTTGCCTTACCAACAGGTAAATCTGGAGGCCTTGTTCGGTAAACTATTTTGAATACTGCTCCGTAATATTTAATTCTTAGACTGTATTTTTATAATTATTTTTATTTTTCTCTTTCTTTCTTTTTCTTTTATCTGCATGCCTGTTTAATTTTATCACTAACACATAATGTAACTTTATTGTAAATTCTATAAAATTGTAAGCGCATATCGCATAGTTTTATAACTTGTTTTGATAATATGTGGAAAATGTCGTGGGTTATACATTTACTCACCTCGTAACTATTTTTTTTTTGTATTATTGTAATGTATAACTTTTTATTTTCCTTAATAAATAAAAATAAAATAGGATATATTTTGTGTTAAAACAAGAAATTACACGCAGACGAAGTATACCTATTCCTACTCACATAATCATGAAACAATACAAACCCTACCAATTACTACAATGACATCTCCCAACCCTTCAAAGCTATATACCAATAAATTACCAAAGAGGTTTCCACACTTTGAGACCGTCTCTTTAAAGTAGGAAGATAAGCAGGTAAGGGATGCGTAGGATCCAGATTATGGGATATATAACGCGAGGCATTCAACAAGGAGGCGTGGACCAAAGAGGCTGTTTATCTTAGAAGCGTGAAACGGCAGGTACTTATTGCCTTTGTTGATGGTTACTGAGCGGAAGGGTCTGTATTGTGAACTAGTGAACTATGTGGGTACAATTGGATGTGTAATTTTGGTTGGGAGTGTACAAGATTATTATTATTTATTTATTTATCGAAAACAAGTTTACAATACGAATCTTAACTTAAAAACTATGCCCCACAAAATCGTTTTCACGGTTTGTCTGTGGGAACAGAACAAATAAGGTTTATTAGTGCGGACACTTAATTTTCACTTATTGCAATAAACTTATACATAATGCAACTAACAATAACATCTTAAATATATGGAAATAATAAAAACTTAAAGCTACCCAATCACCCATTCACTCTCCCCCAACAATTTGCAAACTACTTTCCTAAGATCCTCGTTTACAAATTCCTGAAAAAGAACTGCTGAATTTGGCAAATTTACCTTTTATTTCCTGACTTCTTATATCAGTAGGCAATTGGTTGTTAAGATATGGTACTCTTTAACAAGCGTTTGGTCGCCGAAATAATTCCTTATTCTAGGTACATCAAAACCTGCCGATACTATCCTAGTTGCGTGGTTATGGGTAACTAGCGAGTGAACCTCTCAGCTGCCATGACTGCTAACTAGAAGTAAGTATTTATGTTTTAAGCTGATAGGAATAATTGCTTATATTATTCAGTCTAATAGTTATCCTTTTAAAACCAGTTTCTTGTTTCCATCTTTTTTAATTGAAGTTCACTTTTTTTAGGCAGTCGGGTTTTTTGATTTTGTAAATAGTTTTTTTTATTTCACAGTTTTTAATTATTCTCTCGCACGTCAAGTGCACACCATGTGTTCCGATAACAATAGAATTTCTATTGTGTCTGCTAATGAGACACGCGACGGACATATTTTTTTAAGTTAATGAGACCTATTTATGAAACCTTTTATTTTAAAACCCCACTCAAGACGTTTTGAGAAAAAAAAAAATTGAAGACACAATATGGCGCCAAAAATCAGACATTCAATTTTTTACTGTTGTTACTTTAAATAGTGTGGTTATGAACGATAATAGTTCTTATTGCAATCCAATACGGGTTAAACTCTGTTGTAATAAATGAGCAAGCGTATGTCGTAAAAATGCAAATAAAATCGTATAAAATTAGATATTAAATATTTAATAATAAATAATCCATCGAATGTAGTTTGGCATTTGAAATTGTATGGTATATTTTTAATTATAATTATAATTATTATTGAAGGGATAAACTGCTTTTAAAGATAATTAAGAAGTGACATTGATGATTTTTTTGATGCATTAAAGTACGTATGTTTAATTATGTTTTGAGTTCCATCACTGTATGCCAAAAAGGCTTGAAAATATCAAATATTTTTTTGCTTTCAAAATTATTTACGGTTGAGATACACTGCTTTAGAAAACCATATTTTTGACCGTTTTCATGAAATCTCCATCTTAAGACTGGTTAGCAGACTTTCGGGTTTCTGACTAAAGAAAAGATATACAAATAACAGCCGGGACCAACGGCTTAGCGTGCTTTCCGAGGCAAAGAGGAGTCTCGATATACTATGTTATGGATGGTCACCCATCCACGAACTGACCGCGACTAGTGTAGCTTAACCTTCGATAGCCACCGACTCCAAACTATGCAGCTAAAATTGTCTAAAGTACCGTAGGCCTTACTTTATATGGTCCCCTTAAAAAAGAAGTGGAACCAACTTTTAAAAGGATCACAGCAGTAAACAAAAACGTCAGGTACAAAACTTCAAACGGATTTTACACACCTCGTCACTTTGGAAAAAAAGAGAAAACTCACGCTCAAGTAACCTCGTTTGAAAACTCGGTCAAAATGTGGTTGAGGAGGTAATGACAAAACTCGGTAGCCCGTTTGCACATTTAACGATGGTAGCGCCACAGAATAGTATAAAAGAAGTACAGTGTGTTATAATAATAATTATATTATGTTTTAATAAACACACCAGATAATTATTATATTTATCTACTGATTATAATATTATTCACTGATCCTAATCTAAGTAAATTACTAATTATAATTTATTAATTATTATTTAACATACTATAATGTTCACACTGCTGGAACACACGCCTTATCTTTAAGTCTGAGAGAGGGTATTTATTGTTTCTTAATATCTTACAATTTTTAATAATTTGTATGCAAAAGTATAAAATGTATACTTTTTACCACAAGATCCATAATTGTATCTTAGCTTAATTTTTTTGTTAACATTATGGAACTCAAAAAAATAAAAATGTCTAAGGGTACGTATTTTAAACTATTCTTGCTTTTCCCGAGCGGGTCGCTAAATATTAATAGAACGAGAGTCACCTAAATACAATGAGCGAAAATGCACGCAGACACGATTCATGTACAGCGAGGGCAAGCGCACTCGCGACTGGCATTTGTTTGAGATCACCGTGCATATGCGTCTATGTGTGCGTGCGCCTGTTCTCGATTGTTGTATGAAGCCAACCTTCTGTACCTATATATTTTGTGGCGTTATCAAGGAGAGTTTCAGCCATATTGTGCAGAATTCATGAGCTGTCGAGAGTTTTAGTATATTATGTAACACTTAACGAAAACTTTTAAAGTGGGGTAACTTTAAAATGAGCTTTTTTTAAATGTGATTTTTTTGTGAAACTGAAGTGGGGATTGATATTAAAGGAAGAAATACATAATGTTATTCTTAACGTGTCGATGGCAAAAATAAAACGAAAAAATGTTTGCAAATGTTTGTTTGTTTGTTTTCTAAATTCGTTTAGCCCAAAATTCAGCAACATGAATACTGTTCGTCAACGTAACCATTAAGATCCTAATACACAATGACAACATTCTACGTCCCCGTTACATTTTCACAGCTTAAAACTTCAAATAATGGAGCAAAAAAAAATTGAATTCCAATTATTTGTGAAAGAATTGTTCAGGAAAACCGTACCCAATCTTTTTGATTTAACCTACATAAGCACGTACAACACCACAAAGCGTAAAAACCTTTTTATATTTTAGGTAGGTATACAGGGTGGCATTAAATCGACGCGCAAACTGTAACCATGATTTCAGCTCATGATTCTATACCGTACTCGATTTTGGACGGTTATAAAAAAACAACTAACGTTTCATAGAAAATTGTTCCTCTGCGGTCAAAATGTAGGACACACCTTTTTTTTTATTTTTAATAATATACGAAAAATTTCAACGCAGGGGTATCCAAATTATATACTAAATCCATGGCAATAGGATGCGTGTCCCTTTTCGCCCTTTATTAATCATCGTTAAATGAATATAACAAAAGGATATTCACAACCGTCTACGCACCACCACCAACCTACACACTCATATCATAAATTATAGGAACACGTTACGGCTAACATACAATCAATGTAACAGCGTTGTATAACCCCATGCTTCACGTAATTCCCACCGTTCTCGTTTGCATAATATTTATCTCCGTTTCTCACAGATATTTTTATAACACCTACCTACGTTTGCAGGGATTTCGCTCCCGGTTTAGCGAAAGGGATTTGGTTCAAGGTAACGTACTTTATTTTGACAGATTTTTCATCGTCCGCCGTATAGCGAATTTGTTGGTATTGTGAGTGTTCTTATTATAAAACGGCTTCAAAAAAAGATGTCAATTCGGTTGTATTTTTTGTGAAAAAAAATGGGTCCTCCATTTTTTTCCGCTTAGTGTTGATAATGTTACAATTACTTCTTGTCACTATTATTTACTTAGTAAGTGAAGGTAGGTATATGAATTTGTGTGATATCACAACTAAAAAGTGAAAAATAAAAAGTTAACTAAAAAAACTGATTTTTGTCCTTTAATTAAAATATCATAACAAAAAAAAACAAAAAAACTTAGATTCCAGTTTTAACTTAGTTGTTATTTGTAACGTATTATCTAAGTCGTTTTTTTCTATGGAATCCGTAACTTCAGTTCATTGCTTCTGACAGTACATAGGTAGGTACTTACAGTAATTTTACGAACATACTAAATTCCACACATTCTAATTAATTTCATGAAGCTGTGGTTGCACCTGACTAGCTTAACTTAAGTTATGCAACAAGTAACCACAATTTAGAAACTATTGCACTAAAGTTAGAATACTTAGAATTAAAGACTTTAGCTAAACTATTTCGACGTGTTAAGTGAAGTTAGTTATTATGTCTTACTTAACATCGTTAGGTTAGTTAGCAATAGTTTCAATATGTAACGTTTAAATACACAATTTACTGTCGGTACCAGAATAATTGCATGCAGACAAATTAGCTAGTCACTCATCTAATCTACTGGACTCAATTAAAGTTATTAAAATATCTAATATTGTAACTTAATCTTCAACTTCCAACCAACTTCCAACTTAGAGGAGCTTTCTTCAGTCCAGTTAAATAAGCCTACTACTCTATTTGGTTTATTAGTCGATTCACCAGAATATACTCGCCTGAAACGGGCGAATTGACTCATTTAAATAATATATTAGTTTCTGTAAGTAGGTAGGTGATCCGCACAAAGTTAACTTATTCAGAAGTTAACTTACTTAAAACTCCAGTAATCCAATTAGACACTTAGCACGTTTTGAATTTTATGCATTAAAGTAATAACATTGGTAAAATTCGCCAAGCGGTTGGTCGAATCTTCACGTGACCAAAGAGCTGGCCAATTCTTAGCTCAAAGAATCAGCATTGCCATCCAACGTGGCAACGCTGCCAGCCTTTTGGGCACTTTTCGCACTGACAGCGATGCGGACGAATTCTTTGATGCCCAGTGAGCTTTTCCCTTTTTACTTTATATACTTGTTCATAATTCTACATTGGTTAGATTTTCTCCTATTAAGTAAGTATCTAGTAAGAAAAATACAAGTTTTTTCTTAACTATAAATACCCGGAAAATAAAATATTATTTATTTTTAAAGTGCCGTTTCGGGGGAGTAAATACGTGCAAATCGACTTATAACCAATATCCCCTGCTATTTTTTCAAAATGGACATTATCTGATCTACTTTTTTTTACTTAGGTACCTACCTACCTATTTTGTCAACTAATCATACAAATTAGCCGTCACCTCCTTCTGCGAAGCAGTAATGCTCGCGAAGAGGGAGGCGGCGCACGTGAGGGAGAGGCAGTATATGCGCCCTCACGGCCGTAGCCGCCGCGGGAGACGCCCTGGGCGTCGGGAATCCCAGGCTGATTCCCGGCCACCGTAGGCGCGGGCTTGCGGACGGCGAGTAATGGGTAGCTCGCTGTCCGGTAAGGACCAAGCCCGGGTCGACGGCGCGTTGTGTTCCACGCGCGCCTCAAAGAGATGTCAGCACCAAATGGGGGGATACCGCGGCCCCTAGCACACAGGCAACTGAGGGAACACGGGTGGGTTTTAGTCAGTAAAAGTCTGACACGCCCTCCCGCTCCACCCAGAGCGGGAGAAGTTATTTGATGATTACCCACCCAAAAAAAAAAAATCATACAAATAATAAATAAACAAAATCTTCATAATACTTGAACAAAAAACCAACCATAACAGACACAAACGTAATTCACAACACAACACAACAAAACATAGAATCATCCGGAAAAAGATTAAGCATTTTCTCATTCCGTTAGACGCCAGTGATAAAACGACTTGAAAGGGCAGGGTAGATTAATTTATATACAAGTGACGTCATGATAAAGTCATCAGCTATAACAGATTCCCCCCTCTCCAACCCCTCGGGGTTATTAACATCCCGACACGTCCCATACGAGGTCGACACGGAATTAAGATATGTAATAGGGACAGAGCAAAAGAATCTCGGGGATGTTTAAAAAGTCCTACGAGTCATTTTTATTGAGATACGTTTTTAAGAGTTGATAAGAACGAATAATGTTTTATAAGGCCATGGTAACTTTAAATAGTGTCGTTATGAGTGATAAAAGTTCTTATTGCAATCCGATACGGGTTAAAATCTGTTGTAATAAATTCTAATAATAAATGAGCAACCGTATGTCGTAAAAATTAAAATAAAATCGAATAACATTACATATATTTAATAATAAATTATCCGTCACTGAATGCAGTTTGGCTTTGAAATATTATGGTATATTTTTAATTATAATTATAATTGTTATTGAAGGGATAAACAGCTTTTAAAGATAATTAAGAGGTGATTTTGATGATTTTTTTGATGCATTAAAGTATGTTTTGAGTTCGATCACTGTATGCAAAAAATACTTGAAAATATCATTATATATTTTTGTGTTAAAAATTATTTACGGTTAAAGAGATACACTGGTTTAAAAAACAACCTTTTTGACCATTTAAAAGAAATCTCTGCCTTAATATGGTAAAGAAAACTACTGGAAATACTTGTAAGAGCATTGTTTTGAGCATAGCTCGTCTCATCGTTAGATACAGATCGCGGCACGTAAGTTGAACCAAAATGGCAACTTACGTGCCGCGATCTGTAATTGATTTCCAAACTTCAGTACATGTTACTTGCGGACGGCGAGTAATGGGTAGCTCGCTGTCCGGTAAGGACCAAGCCCGGGTCGACGGCGCGTTGTGTTCCACGCGCGCCTTAAAGAGATGTCAGCACCAAATGGGGGGGTCCGTAAGGGCCGATGCCTGCCAGGGGTGCGGGTTGTTCGAAAGAGATACTGCGGCCCCTGGCACACAGGCAACTGAGGGAACACGGGTGGGTTTTAGTCAGTAAAAGTCTGAAACGCCCTCCTGCTCCACCCAAAGCGGGTGAAGTTATTTGAAGATATCCCGGGCTCAAAAAAAAAAAATGTTACTTCAATGAATATGCTAGAAGGTGACCTCATTCTATTTTCGTGCAGCGCAACTAGTGCATGCGCTCCTACCTTCGGTTGTTTGTTCTAATATTGGTTCAACTTACGTGCCGCGACGCCGACTTCCCGTAGACAACAACTACAGAGCCCCACGATCCTTTCATACTCATTTGCTTCTTTTACGTTCATACATAAAATAATCTGCCTCGCCATTTCCCAACTATGTTAGGGTTGGCTTTCAGTTTAACCGGATGCAGCTGAATACCAGTATTTTACATCGAGCAACTGCTTATCTGACCTCCACAACCTACTTACTGAGTAACACGTTACTTCTTGGTTAGACGGGTTGAGCAGATTTTTAGGATTTCTGACTACTCCGTAACGACTGTCAAAGATGTACAAATAAATGCCTGCGGGGATAAACGGTTTATCGTGCTTTTCGAGGCACGGAGAGGTCTTGATAAGTAATGGATGCGTGCTCACTGGTCACCCATCCAGGAACCGACTGCGGTGTGGCAGTTAATATTTAGCTACAAGCCGCTAGTATACAACGTGTAACGGAAAGGGTATATACATACCAAGGGCACGGTTTCTTTGGTTGATATCAAACGATATTGGAACGGTTTATTAATCCTATTTCTACATGTTCGGAAGTTATGAGAATTTTGTAATACATTGATACCAGAAACCAATCTTTTCAAATTGAAATAAACACATCACTCAGAAGAGATTTATGGTGATATTGGCAAGTAACGTAGAAAGTTATTGACCTACGTAGTGCGGTGACACGTTTGTTATGATTTAAATTGAAGAAACATATGAAACCGTAAATTTCATCAGTATCAATTCTTAGAGTATTTTATTTTGTGATTCTATACCAGCTGTTATCTTTAGTGCTTAAGGATAGCAATCAGGTTTCTATTACACCGTATATATGTATAAGTGTAGTAGGATAAGTTATAGTAATAATTTCCTATTAAAATGATTAAACTCAGAACTTAAAAATATATCTTTTCCAACACAATACATACCAGTTTCTTTTAAAACTTCAAGCACAGCTGAGCTGCCCTAGCTTACTTTTAACATGAATCTTATATTTTGTGACCAAAGTTAAACAAAATATGCTGCTTATTAAATATTCTTATTTCTTTCATTCGGTTTTATAGAGGGGACCGTTTCAAGTCCATTTTGTTTCTCACAGCTTGCAAATGGAATTTAAATTCTGATGCTTGTTAACTAAATTTTTAAAATGATGCCTATTTATTAAATAGAAGTAAAGTTTTTTGGATTTGAATTAAAAGGTAATCTGAATGTTTTTTCATCATCATCATCATCATTTCAGCCGAAAGACGTCCACTGCTGGACATAGGCCTCTCCCAGGCTTCTCCACTTCGACCGGTCTTGTGCTTCCCACATCTAGCGAATTCCCGCGGCCTTCACAAGGTCGTCAGTCCACCTTGTGGGAGGCTTTCCCACTCTACGTCTTCCGGTACGCGGTCGCCACTCTAGAATCTTTCGGCCCCATCGGCCATCTGTTCTGCGAGCAATGTGCCCTGCCCACTACCACTTAAGTTTGGCAATTCTTCGGGCTATGTCAGTTACCTTGGTTCTCCTGCGGATCTCTTCATTTCTGATTCGATCGCGAAAGGAAACTCCGAGCATAGCCCGCTCCATTGCCCTTTGGGTGACTTTAAGCCTTCTGATAAGGCCCATTGTGAGCGAGCACGTTTCTGTACCATAGGTTATCACTGGCAACACACACTGGGCAAAGACTTTCGTATTGAGACACTGCGGTATGTGGGACGAGAAGATATTGCGAAGCCTCCCGAACGCTGCTCAGCCGAGTCGAATTCGACGATTAGCCTCTTTTTTCGTAATCGATAAAAATCTTCCAGTGGTAGAAGGCTAGAAGGCACAAATTTTGAGTAATAAATGATAGATACTTGTTATGCCAGAAAGAGGTAGTTACCGATCCTGTAAAAATCTCTTCTTCTTAGGTCATCCATACTAATCATATTTCTAACCTTACCATAAAATAAATGCGAAAGTAATTCTGCCTGTCTGTCTATCTATCTGTCTTTTTGGCTATCTGTCTATCTGTCTGTTACCTACTCATTTCTTAATGTCTGAACAGATTCAGACATTTGACACACGGATGGACCAAGACCTACTATACTTTTCATCCATCCCCAGATAATATCCGACTTCCATGCCGCCGAAGCCGCAGGAAAAAGCAAGTGTAAAATTAATGTCATAGATATCGTATCTTAAAAGAGCTTCAAACAGATGCCAACATAACTATAACAAAATAAGTGTACTACCATATAATTCAATTATAACCAGACGACCAGACGAGCAACTAGCTCTAAGATATAAACCTGACGAAGTCGGCCATTTTGTCTTGTACCATCTGTTTGTCACAGACTATACTGTGGTTTGATTAATGGTGTTAGCTGTCGTCGCCTTATCCTTCCGGTCTCTGTGAGGGATCTACTGCCTTTATTATGTACTTGTGGGTATGTATAGGTATTGTTAGAGGGATTTACTTTTGTGTAGGTAAAGAAGTTTGAAAATAAAAATATTTTGTATTTATTGATGCCCAAAGGTCCACTACTGAGAAAAATCCTACAAGGATATAGATATTCGTTTATTTGTTTTTAGAGATGGGCTGAGTATGACTTTGGCCGACTAGCCGGCTTCGAAATGGCCGACTAGTCGGCCAAGCCCTTCATTGCTTTCGGTTGAGTTCCGGTGACATCGGTAATGTTCGTGACTACGCTTTAGGCTCGTAGGTGCCAGTGCGCAGCGCCCGGCGACCAGGCGGAATTGTCGGGAAATGTTTTTGTTTACTTTGCATTTATTCTATCATTGTTTACATGTGAGTGCATTTCTTCCTATCCTAATTTCCTATCCTTTTCTATATTGCACTGAAAGTAAACTGTAAAACTGATTCTATGTATAATAAAAATAATAACAGTAAAGATTTCAATTTCATTTCAATCACCGTATTTTAAATTTTTAAGCATATTAATACGAGTAAAAAACAGGCCGACTAGTCGCCGACTAATGGCCGACTACGACTACTCGGCTTTCCCGTATAGTCGGCGACTATTACTCGTAGCATACATACATCACTACATCACTATTTATTTTGCTTCCCACAGGGGTTGGCAGAAACCACTGACCACCACCTGCTGCAACTCTTACATACTCCTTTTGCTACGTTTACGGATGTGGTGTGTGTATTAAAGCTATAAAGAATGAGTTGTCGTTAACTCTATGTTTTAAATACTCAAACAATATTTTTACCCGACTGCGCCTGAAGGAGAGTTATGTTTTTCGAATGTATGTATGTATGTATGTATATTTCTTTGGCACGCTCTGTAGCCTAAACAGCTTGATCGATTTCAGCTTAAGTGGTGCCGTTAAATTCGTCATAATTTTGAGAGTGACACTGGGTATACCAAAATTGTAAAAATATTGAAATGGCCGATTTTTGGCACCATATTGCACCTTCAAAAAACTTTTTTTTTTTAAATACCTATTGAGTGGGGTATCAAAATAAATGGCTTCATAATTAGGTCTCATTAACGTCGGAGGCATCTTAAATTTAACAATAAAGACCTTTATTGCCTCCGACTGCATGAGATTGCTTATAGTATTCAGTGTAATAGTAATCCTTTTAAAACAAGTTTCTTGTTTCCATCTTTTTAAATTAAAGTTCACTTTTTAGGCAGTCGGGTTTTTTGATTTTGTAAATTATATTAACTTCACTATCGGCTGCAGTACCCTCAAAATCTTACAAACGACACCCAAGATACGAAATTTCTTATTTTGACCTCACTATAGGCTTCAGCACGCTCGAAAACCATGAAAACGATCTCACTTTCTCTCTATTTCATTCTATTATTTATTATAAAAGGTCGCATGGAGCAAGGGATAACGCTTTTTCATTAACGATTTCTACAATTTTACTCCGGCAGCAAGTTCCAAAAATAATGTAATATATCAATTCACTGTTCATCATCACCATCAGCCTTCAGCAGTCCACTGTTGGACATAGGCTTTTCTAATGGCGCGCCATTCAACTTAATTCTCGGCAACTCTCACCCATTTGCTACCTGTCACCCTGCGAAGATCTGTTCATCACATCACTCAAATTGTGGCAAGAGGAACAGTACCTACCTAAACCATTAATTCAGAGAAGTATCGTCTCTCGAATAGCTCCAATGAAGCTTAACATTCGTACAAACGTAAGTAGGTACTAAAGGATGATTTGAATAGACCTTTGAAGAGATATTTGATACAACACATAGGTACTCTGAGGTTTGAGGATTTGGCAGAATATAAAGCAGTATACATAGATGTCAATAAAATTTACAAAAGTAGATCTAGAATGTATAAAGCCTGTTACACGGTGCGAATTAATGTCTGTGGCATATCATAAGAAGTATTGTGGGCCGCTGGCAAGAAACTTTCATCGTATAAATGGGGCTTTATTGTGACTTACTTTGTCCTTTATTTATCTTATTTTTAACTAGCTTCCGCCCGCGGCTTCGTCCGCGTGGAGGTCGAAAATTATCCTACAGGAACGTATTACCGGGATAAGAAGTATCTTATGTCTTAATCTAGGTTATAATCTATCTGTGTGCCAAATTTCATCTAAATCCGTTCAGCCGTTTTTGCGTGATTGAGTAACAAACATCCAAACATTTTCACAAACTTTCACATTTATTTAATATAGCTGTGCCCGCGATTTCGTCCGCGTGGAAAGTGTCTTTGGGTCTTTGTCTCTTGTCGTAAACTTATAAAACATTCACATAAACCTTACATATTTCCATACAAACTTTCATCCCCTATTCCCTATTGTTATTTTACACCCTTGAGGGTAAAACTTTTACAAAGGACATGTTTTTTAATGGGCTTAAAATATTATTATTTTTGAACAGCTCTCATGTGTGGTTTTTATGACAGGGAAAATTATTCAGGATGGCCTTATACAAACAAAAAAATTATTAAAAGCACCATTATTTAATAAATAAATATTTTATATATCTAGATATTTTTTATATCTTTATATTATTTTTGCAAATTGAAATAAAGAAAAAAGGGTTCGATAATATTTCTTAAAGCATATTATGCACCTTATTGCTATTTAATATATTTTAAAACAATATTAGACGGGTTTAAAATAAATCAACGAATTATCTCTATGATTTGTATGTATGGCATTTTTTCCTTTGCCTCTATGCAAAGGAATCTATGAAAACATTACCTGTGTCAGTATCAGTAAGATTGTCAGTGTCACACTTGTCAGTTGTCATGTTCCTTGTCATAATACTCTTTTATTTAATCACCATTTTCCCTTAGCCTAAGAATATTTAGGTTTATTGTATTTGTAATTTCTACTTGATATTTGTGAAAAACCACAGGCGCAAAGTTAACATTTCACAATGACAATAATGACATCCAACCGAAAAGTGTTGCCAAAGTCAATAATTACTGTGGGTTGCAATTGATTTTTTAAATTATAATTATTTAAAAATATAATAACTAAGGAAGGGTGCTTTAAAAAAATATATAAAAAATACGTACAGGTTCCTTACTTTATGTACTTTCCTAAAAACATAATCTCTTCCCTGTTCATAACAGCTTCGAATAAAAGCCCAGCCTCCATACAAAAACCAAACATGTCCTTTGAATGTCATATTTATTTATATCGAATCAACAGCCTAAAAAATAAGTTTCAAGCTTATAGCTCCAAAAATGACCATACTTCCATACAACTTTTCATCCCCCCCTTTCAACCCTTTGTTCGCACTAAAATGTAGCCTATGTCCTTTCTCAGGCTGTAGACTATCTGTGTACCAAATTTCATTTAAAACGGTTCAGTAGTTTTGGCGTGAAAGCGCGACAGACAGACATACAGAGTTACTTTCGCATTATAATATTAGTAAGGATTATAGTAGGATTTCTTCTACATATATCTGACAGGGAAAAAATTGAACCAATGTGAAAACTGTAACCATCCAGAATTATATGCTGAATTCATGCTATGCATATGCTGAATGAAGTACATCGTCGGTCTAGTGGTCGCTGGCGCTGCTGTTGAGCATGAGGTACTGGGTTCGATTCCCAACCATTGGTGATAAAGGGTTATTCTATCTGTAATTTTTCAGCACCCCGGAGTCTGGATTTGTGTTCGGTTGATAGCAATTGGCTCGCCCCCTATTACATGGGACTCAAACAGTTCAGCCTTTTTTTTTTTTGAGGATGGGAAATCGTCAAATAACTCCTCCCGCTCTGGGTGGAACGGAAGGGCGTGTCCAGACTTCTACTGACTAAAACCCACCCGTGTTCCTTCACTTGCCTGTGTGCCAGGGGCCACGGTATCTCTTTGCAACAACCTGCACCCCGGTTTGCGCACACATTTTATCCTGTAGATATACACCGAGAAATTTTAATGGTTGTTTTTCCACGGCAGAACAACTTGCCATAAGGAGTACCTACCTACTTTCGAACCATAGAGTAGGTACCAAAAAAAAAGAAGGTAAAAATTAATAAAGTTTTTTTGTTTTAAAATAATAATAAAAAATATTCATCAAATCGAAAACGTGAGAATCAATAGTAACACTAGAGGTAACTTGTAGGTACTACTCGAAAAAAGGAAATAGCGATGCATACATTTTCAAAGCAAAATAAACTCTCGTACGTGGTGATTTTTCACAATGGTTAATCTGGCATTTTTTGTTTCTAATCTTTTATTTGTTTATAAAACGATTGTATTACCAAGAAAAAACCATTTCGCTGCGGGAAAACAACCGTCAAATTTATCGGTGTATAACTGCACCCTAATTGCGTAACTCACGATTAATCATAATCTGTTTCGTTTTGAAACAGATGGCTAAACTATTACTTCATATGTTCTAAAAATTTGTCTGCTCAACAACGTAAATAACGCAATGAATATTGTTGAACTGTCAAAATGAAACCGATTATGATTAATCGCGTGTTACGGAATTAGGGTGCTGGCCTCAGCATGCTTTCGTTCAAAAACTTGTCAATTAGGTAACGATTACCACCGTTACTATGAATTCTTGTTTGAAAAATCCTGTTTCTACAACCATGCAGAAATTACAGTACCTATTTATTATGTGCTATCAGTTTGAAAAGCCTGTAGGTCTCTTTTGATTTTTGTTGCATACACAGAAACATTCACCTCTACTTCTGCTTTAAAAAGAAATAAACAGGAAAGATTCAAAATAAATTTCGACAGACCATGCGCAAATGTAGAGAAATGCATGCAATTCAAATCGTTTGAACTACATTTCACAAATACTCGGGAGTACTCATATATACCTGCTATTTTCATATCAAAAGCATACTCCCGAAGTTCCAGAGCTATGAAAAATTGCTCTGCCATAAATACATTTGACATTTGTTTCGACAGCCCCATACTTGAACAGCGACCGTCACGAATGTCGAAAATATTTCAGCAATGATTTACGACAGTACCTCGTTTCAGTGTGTTTTCGGTATACACGACGGCACACGAATAATTTACGTAATGTTTTTATGTGATAGCTTCCGTGAGTGACTTTCATGTTTTTTGAGAAGTCGATTTGCGACTTTGCCATGTGAATAAAAAAAAAGATTATGTACCTACCTTTGCTAAGGTTTTATTTAAAACTATGTTTTGCCAGTGGCTTCGCCCGCGCGGAACTTTCAACCCCTATTTAACTCCCTTAGGGATTGAATTTTGAAAAATCCTTCCCTATTCCTTGTCTACATTATAAAGGGAACCTCTGAACAAAATTTCAGCTTTCTAGGTCCAAGGGTTTGGACTGGGCGTTGATGAGTCAGTCAGTCAGTCAGGACATTTCTTTTTACTTATATAGATAGATAGATGGTTAACTTAATAAAAGTAAAAATGGGCATTTCATACGCCCGAAGATATACCAATAGTATATTTACTTAAGTTTTATATCCATACGTATAAGAAAATAGTCGGGGTATCACCGAAATGCCAAGCGGGATAAGCTCAAGAGCTTATAGATGAAGATGCCGTGTAACTAACCCCATATCATGAAACGACTCGTGGACCACTCATTCATACTTAATAGGTATTATAAATTCGAAAGCATCTATTATTATTATTTTTTATTTTATTTCCAAAACACTTTGAGTATTACAATCGTGATTTAAGCCACACAACGAAAACCTCTCAGGGTTTATCTGTTGATGGCGAGCCACTCATTTCAATAAAAACACAAAAAAAAATTGTACGTTGTATACCTTTTCATGCCTAAACTACTGAACGGATTTTGATATGATTTGGCAAAGAGATAGATGGCATCCTGGGGAAGGATAGTTATGGACTACTTCTTGTCCCGGTGCCACCTTTGTGTGGGATTATTTCCGAAGTCCCCCAGTCTCTATAAAAATGAGTGTTGAAAAACGTTGATTTTCATCAAACTTCTGTCAACTTTATGTCACGTGTCGAACATAAAAACTACACAAATTAAGTATAATTTTTATACCTGCATAAGTTGTTAACACATCATAAATCCCTACCGATATAAGCCTCATATACATCGCCATTCGGAACTGCGACGCCACGCCATGGCACGTGCAGGTATTTGTGACCGCAGTGATATTATCAGCACGGTTATTAGCCTATTCGCACGAATTTACTCGCTCGAAACGTGCAAATCGACACTTGTTTCCATGAAGTTAATTTATTTGTGGGCGAAATGACAACTCCAGAAATAGATATTCAATTGGCAAGTTTGAAATGTATGCAATAAAGTTAATGTACAGACGCCAGAATATCAAGCTACCCCAAACTGTAAAATTTTCCAAATTTGAACCTTAATGTTAAGGTATAAAGTTGAAAATCTAGCCTGCCAGGGGTGCGGTTTGTTCGAAAGAGATACCGCGGCCCCTGGCACACAGGCAACAGAGGGAACACGGGTGGGTTTTAGTCAGTAAAAGTCTGACACGTCCTCCTGCTCCACCCAGAGCGGGAGAAGTTATTTGATGATTTCCCACCCAAAAAAAAAACCATAAAAAAATAGATTGATGTGCTGGCGTCTGTACATATTTTTCTCTTATCACTTTTGTGCGCTTTTGTGCGCGCGTGGTAGATTTTTTCCCACTCCCTCTCATTGAAAGGAGGTCTGTGTCCCAGCAGTGGGAACATTATAGTATAATGACTTTGCTATATAATTCAAAAGTTTTGATTCGCCCGTTTCAGGCGAGTTATTTCATGCGAATCGACTAATAAAGCATAGACACTAGTATATTATCACTAGGTAGGTACCTAGTTCCCTACTCAGTTGAGTGGGGATTATAATCCCATAATAGTCTCATTTGGTACTAGTAACGTGTGTACTAGTTATGTATTTGTACCCGCTGTATATCCTTCTTTTTTTTTGTTGTAAATTGGCACCTTGTTCTTTTCATGTAATTCGTTTTTTTTTTATCTTATCGTGCTTTGTATGTTGTGTTGTGTCTTTTGTATGCACCAAATAAATGATGTAATATTATGACTAGGTACCTAGTTACTCAGTTGAGTGGGGATTATAATCCCATAACGATAACGAGAATATCGTTAAGTACTAGTAACATCAGTTATATTTTGTACCCGCTGTATATTCTTTGTAATTTTTTTGTAAATTGGCACCTTGTTCTTTTCATGTAATTAGTTTTATTTTTATCATAACGTGCTTTGTATGTTGTGTTGTGTCTTTTGTATGCACCAAATAAACGATTTATGTATCTATCTATATCATAGTTAGGCTAGATGATGATGTGATTTTGAGGTCTTGGTGTGATTCTATCAGTTAACTTGATATTTATATATTTTTTAATGCTTGTTAGCTTTGTTCATGAAAGCGAATTCAGGTTTTTGTAATTCAGTTATAATTGACCTATTCACAGCTTTATGATAAAAACAGCTGAAGAGAAAATGTCCACATGGCCGTAATAAAATGAAGGTGTTCTTGAATATTCAAGCCACCAGTTGGCGCCACTTTGACAAGAGGTCTTCCAGTTCGACGATGAACTTAAAATATTTGATGTCATTCATTTCATTCTTTCGTTCACCATTCAGTCCGTAGGCGCTTTGACACTTTTGACAGGTGCCCGGACCTGATGTCTCAGTGCTGCCACCTAGTGAACGTAATTTCAGAACTCCCTCATTGCGGCGGGATTTTATTGCGCACTGAATTTTCAATTCTCGGTGTTGAACCGAGCATTGATAATCCAACGGCGTGCAGCGCAAGTGAGTCTCAGCGCATCAAAAAAACCCACTGTTTATTTTCAACTCCTGGCGCGGCGGCGGCGCTAAGCAGTGCATTTAAGATCCGATTCGCGAAAAAATTGCTCCGCGATTTTTGTTTCGTCTGTGGGAACGTGCGTTAAGTATTTACTCCGCGTGTTCATGCTAGGGCTCGATTAAGTCCCTTGACGTCTATACTTTACATTTCACAATGAAAAACTGACACTTTTGTCTTGAAATTTTAACACATAACTTGCTATTTGAACTAAGCTCGCTACCTACTAAACTAATGCAAACGTAAATCCATTATAAAATCAATACTAAACCAATCACTAAAAACCGAAATAGAAACTAATTAAACCCTTGATATATTATTATTTAACCCTGCAATACCCGAGGGATTTAACTGAAATGCAATTAGTAAAGTGTCAGCCCTGACAAAGCAGGGTTGGTAAACATGGGTGGTCGGACGACCGGGGTCGTGGGGCCCGGGCAAACAAACGATAGTCACACGAGTATTTAGATATTCGGTGCCCACTGCAGACTATTGGGTTAAATTACCTCTCTGTTGGATACCTGTCTGCAAATTGCTAAGAACAGTTTATGTAGAGTTAGACCTACCGTGAAGTAGATATATCTATAGAATAGGATGGGATGGGCTTCAAAATTATTAATACACTATAAGGTGAATGCGCAGTGGTAGACCGCGAAATTCAAATTTTCTTACGTTTTTGCAATTTTCAGGTCAGTATCAGGTTGTATCTTGATCAAAATGTGATTTGCGAATATAACAGGTACGTGTTTACAGAATTTAGTCATTAGAATGTCTAATATATCTCTTATAAGTTAGATTTCTTCCACAAGCACTTTTCCATAAGAAATTTGTTCTTATGGAACAAATCTAACTTAGAAAGATGTATTATTGATTCTAATGATTATAAGTCGCAAATCATATTTTGATCAAGTAACAAGCTGACACTCACCTGAAAATTGCAAAAATCGTAACAAAATTTGAATTTCGCACTCTACCACTGCGCATTCACCTTAAGAAAAGGAGACTACTCTGAATTGTTTCAGTAATAAATAGAGATCTAACTACATATTTAATTAACACATTTTTTAAACACGATGGCCAATGTTTTATTGGGCTTTTCTATCTGAAATTTCTCAGCCTGGAATCCAGATTTGAGCCCGGTTGGTGGCAATAAGCTCGCCCCCAATTCCATGGGACGCCTTTGCCCAACCCATCGGTGAAATAAGGTGTGATATTATGTTATGTTCCTAATATTAAAGAGCTATGCATTTTTTTGTCGTCAACTTGCTTACATTCGACTCCGATTTAAATACTTTCGAGTGTGAAAAAAAAGGATTATTCCGATCTGTCACCCTGCTGCTTTGTCCCCTTAGAGGGACAGATCAGAAGAATGAATATATTAAATTCTTAAAAGTAATGCCACACATTTTAAGCAATATTACATTATGTTTTTGGGTTTTTAATAATGTGTTTCCGGTCCCCTTGAGGGGAACGCCCCTCAAGGGGACAAAGCAGGGTGACAGATCGGAATAATCCAAAAAAAAAACAGAATTGTGAAAAAAAACAAAATTAGTAACTTTGAGAAAACTAGTCTTGCCCTTGGATTGACTAAAAAGTTCCTCATACTAATTTACATATTCTGAAATAGATTACTACCTACTTTAGAACAGGTAAAATATCAATGATCCCTGTCAATTCAGATAAGTTTGTCCCGCAGAGGTCGGAGGAGGCAGTTGTGCTAATTTAGCCTCCCACACCTTCGCATTCAGCCCCTAATCAATATGTTAAATTATTCAACGGTTTCATTAGAAATTTCCGCGCCATTTCGTCCTATCTTTGTGCATGTTTTGCTTTCTATGTTACAGTATAAATTCAATCAAAATTGTTAAGAAGAAAGAATGATTAATACTTTGTTATTGTGCCCAAATAAAACAATAAAAAATAAACATAAAAATTATACAAAGCAGAACAGATAGCCGATGGGGCCGAAAGGTTCTGGTCTGGCGACAACGTACAGGAAGACGTAGAGTTGAAAGGCCTCCTGTAGGAGGCCTTTCAACTTTGTAAAGTGGACCGATGACCTTGTGAAGGCCGCAGGAAACCGCTGAATCCGGGAAGCACAGAACCGGTCGAAGTGACGGAGTTTGGGGGAGGCCTATGCCCAGCAGAGGACGTCTTTCGACTGAAATGATGATGATAAATACAAAATAGTAGTAGCGGAATTAATATGTACTTTCTGAGTTTATCTTAGACATTGCTGACCTTGGTGAAGGAAAACATCCAAACATGAAGAAACCTGGGCTTATCCTAGTAGCCGCAAGCAGCAACTAGTGACTCATACAGCACAGAAATGACGATGATTTGACGTATCGCCAGCACCGAAAAAAAAGAACCTTGAAATCCTCTTACGACAACCTACATGCCTTGTATGCAGGTATACTCATTTTTCCACAAATAAATATGTTATCTTATCTTATTCGACTTCATAAACGAATAAGATTGACTTTTTTCGCGCAATCTCTTTTATAGAAAAACCGTGCGTATGCCTTTTGGCATACCTGTCAAATGTTGTTGATAAGGGGTGATCTTTTAACAAGGGTTTCATAATAACAGATATGAAACTTCCTGTGTTATCGCAAGTGTTTAGTGATATAGATAGCTGCTTACTTCATAGTTATACTGAGTAGATAACCGTCTTTTTTTGACGGTGCTAAATCATCAAATAACTTCTCCCGGCATAAATAAATAAATAACTTCTCTTCTATTCTTCTTCTTCCCCGCGGTATCCCTTTCGAACAACCCGCACCCCTGGCAGGCATCGGCCCTTGCGGACCCCACCAGTTGGTGCTGACATCTCTTTGAGGCGCGCGTGGAACACAATGCGCCGTCGACCCGGGCTTGGTCCTTACCAGACAGCGAGCTACCCATTACTCGCCGTCCGTAAGCCCGCGCCTACGGTGGTCGGGAATCAGCCTGGGATTCCCGACGCCCAGGGCGTCTCCTGCGGCGACTAAGGCCGTGAAGGCGTATATACTGCCTCTCCCACACGTGCGCCGCCTCCCTCTTCGCGAGCACTATTGCTTTGCAGAAGCAGGTGACGGCTACCCACGAACTCTCGCTCCGTGCCATGGCCTGAACCAGGGCTGGACGCGAGAGATCGCCGCCGTTCCACATGATGTTTTTCTTCACCGTTTTGAGAGCAGTGGTGATGAAATTATTTACACGAAGTAAAGCGCCTGCGGCGGGTACAAACTTACGACCTACAACTTGCCAAGTCGCTGCCGTTATCATTGGGCCACCACTGCTCTCGACAGTGCAGTCCGATAGGCACTTGGCCAGTTTTCTATTTTCCCTAACTACATTTCAGTCAAAGGTACAGTGGAACAACTGACTTCCAAAAAAACACTACAAAGTGAAAAATAACTTTAATTTCGGAAGTCGGTGTCTTTGGAGCTGTATTTGAATTTTTTGTCACCGCCTTCCGAAATTAAAGTTATTTTTCACTTTGTAGTGTTTTTTTGGAAGTCGGTTGTTTTTTTTTTTGGAAAAAGTTTTTATTTTTCACTTTTTAGTGGTTCACATGTGCTTACCCCTTCACAGCATACCGGCGTGATGTTATGTTATGAACTGGTGTAAGCAATAGACAGACATGAGATTTCAGCAATCCCAGTCCATTTGCTATCATTTATTGAGGAGTTCCGTTGCCTATCTCCAAAGTTCTTCATCAGATCTTCACCAAATTGAAATGAGACCACTACGAGAAAGTACTACGAAAAAATACCTAAATTGCTTCGTGTGCCTATAAAATTTGAAGAGTTCTCTCTATTTCTCCAGGATCCCATCATCAGATCCTGACTTGATGATCATGGGACCATCTGGGAAGTATACCCTTTCAAACAAAAAAAACAAAATCCAAATCGGTCCAGCCATCTTCGAGTAATCGGGGAACATACATAAAAAAAAAGGTCCCGACGAATTGATAACCTCCTCCTTTTTGAAGTCGGTTAAAAAAGAAAACAGATTTAAAATGAATTATCATTATTGTTGAAAAAGATAACGCATATGAATAGTCAAAGTTGGTGCAGTTGTATCAAAATTGGACCACTTGAATGCGGTATGCATTTATTGGTTAAACACTCCCTTTTATAAAGGATAATAATGAAAGTGTACCTCATTAGGCAGAGTTGTACATAAAGTGTACCCACATTTCGGCAGTTATATTAAGTCTAAGTATCAGGGGGGGGACCCAGTTTTTGACCCACAATATCACACAGGTCTCACCTACCTTGTTAACAACCATTAACCAAAAAAGCAATTATTATTTAAACCATAATTATTGCGAGTACTTGTACCTACACTCATTACAGTGATACCTATATTATAATGACGAGTATATTGCGCGCGCTTAACGACCAGTCCATATAAATTGTAGGGTTAAATCTGTAACGGTTTAATGTATTATGTCATAATATCCATACGAATTTATAAAGCCTGTAAAACAAGCTTATAGTGAAGCCTTGTGCCCATGGGGTGGGCAGAACAGTCATGTGGTAGGACCTTAGCTTTCACCGACTTGTGATTGTTCCCATGCAAGGCAAAAATGTCTTCTCATTCAGAGAAGTGAATGAGCTTTGATGAGCTTTACTTTGAGTGGGTAAGTTATTTTTGGCCAATATGAACATCTATGTATGTCAATAAAAGCTTTTGTCCTTTTCCAGGGTTTAAAGTATCCACATATTTAAAATCGGTCCAGCCGTTTCGGAGATTAGCCGGAAAAAACAGACGGACAAGCAGACGGACAAAAAAAAAAAATTTGGTAAAATATCTTTCGGTATTCGCACCGAACATACTTTCATATTATGCATTTAAAGAAAAGCTGTTATTCTGATTTTACAAACTGACAGAAATTATGAGTCTAGGCTTCCTCAAGATATTTTACGTCACCTAGAAAATTTAGTAAGTAGTAGCTTAGAAAGTACGTATCTACTCACATTTTCGTTTTTTTTTTTACCATTTCTGTTTTCCAGGTTAGTTTTTTTATAGGACATCTGAAGGCGAATTCTCGTAGGTAATTAAAAACGTTAAAAATCTAGTCGCAGTCTCATCTCGGCGACAACAAAATGTCAAAAATGTATGGAAAACCGAGGTAATTTTGACAGATTGAGACTGAGATCAGACTGTGAACGTTCTTAAAATTACGAGAATTGCCCCTCAGATGTTTTGTTAACAATAATTTTGCTGTGCGTAGATACCATTACTGTTGCAGTCATGCAATAAAATTCTGTCTAAAGAAAATCTAGTCTGCAAGCAGCCGTAATACGTATAATAAAGCAGTATCACACCTACGAAGCGGTATTATACCGCGCCTTAATACCGCTTGTTTGCGCCGCCCGGGGCAATCGGATGCTGCAAGTTGGCATATTAAACGAGCAGCGCACTGTTTCAATATAGACAGATTATTAATTTTTTAAACGTTTATTAGCGGTAGTTATTGTAGAGGATAAATCCTACTGGATTGGATGTTTAGATGTTTGGTACCCAATCACGCAAAAACGTTTGAACGGATTTGGATATCGTTTGGCACACATCTGATAGTTAATAACCTGTATTAACATTATATTACTTTTTATCCAAGCAGGCAGTTCCCGTGGGATTATATCCGGCTTGCACCCGGTCGAAGCCGCCGGCGAAAGCTAGTAAAACATTATAATTATGGTTCCAAACACAATGTTACAGTAATTTTCCACCACTTATGCAGAAGCAAAAATTATACAACAATAGTACTCAAGTTCAAAGGAAAAGATACCTGCGGGGTAATTGCGTAACTACCACTAGCAGTAGTAAGTTTTCATTTTAACAGTTCAGCAACATTCATTGCGTCATTTACGTTGTTGAGCAGTTGAGCATAAATATGAGGTCGTTGAAAACCAGCGCTGGGGCTCTGTTTCGTACAGAGTCATAGCATTATGCTGAGCGAAGGCCGGTTTGGATGTGACGCAAATTTTCCTCTAACTTGTTCTTTTTTGTGTTTGCGCATGTTCTTTCTCTGCGTCATGTTCAACACATCAAACGTTTTATCTTTGGTATTATTCTAGGTACCATTTAGTATGATATATGTGCCACTAATGGACCACAACCCACCCCCAGCCGTTGTTCATCGCAAATATTAATATAAACTATGCAAAGCCAGCAGTGTGGTAATTCTGTTGACTGATGAAACATTAATATGTTTTAATAATTTATTAAACCCGCAAAATATTTCAATTTACCAATCAATTATTTATGAATTTCCTGACAATGTATCACTAATAACTTACTTAATTATTATAATAATCAATAAATCTCGACCGATTAAATAATTAATTTCGTTAAGCTTGCAAAGTGAAAAATTTAATATTTGTTAACCGTCTCATTTCTCAGTAAATATAGCTTTTGCCCGTGGCTTGCCCACGTAGAGGTCGAACAATATCCCATAGGAACATAGTACCGGGATAAAAGTGACCTTAGTATTAATCCAGGTTCTAAACTATCTGCGTGGCTTTCATTCAAATCTGTTCAGTCATTATTGCGTGATTGAGTAACATTCAAACATACAAACTTTCTCATATCTACAGAAGGGGGAACCGATCTAAGCACAAATATGAACATAATTAGGAAAAACTAAAATTTTATCAGCCTATGGTAATTATCACCAGAGATCGGATATTCGAATGCATATTCACCTAAAGTTGAAATGTTGACTAGTTAATTTAGGTAAGTAATTTGTTTATTTTTTGTTTTTACTAATACAAACTACCCCTTCTTGAGTACATACACATATTTGTATCGGGTTAAACATTAATTTTAAATGAATACACATCTGAATAGATAAGCAATCCAAGAATCCCGAGGTTTTTAATAAATATTACAAATAATTTATAAAGCCGCTTCCATACTTTCATAGCTAAAAATTATCTTTAGGTAAATATGCATACGAATATCCGATCTCTGCTCATCACATGTGGTATTATAAAAAAACGATCCTAATTGAACAAACCTCAGATTTCTGCCCTGGTGATGGCATGCACGCCTCCTGTTACTAACCGTTGGCAGAATTAACGTGATGTGATGGGATTACCTATCAACAACAAGATTGGTTGTTCAGGCAAGTTCAGGCAAAGAAAGATGGGTACCTATATTATTTCAAGAGACAAGTACAAACTTACGATTTAAATAAGGTTAGTATCAGTAAAAGGAACTTTGATTCAATTTTATTTTTTTGTAGTATTTTCTACGAGAAAACACCACCTAACGCTTAATAAAATCAGAAAAACTTTTTCCAAAAAAACAACCGATTTCCGAAAAAACACTACAAAGTGAAAAATAACATTAATTTCGAAAGTCGGTGTCTTTGTATATGTATTTTAGTTTTTTGCCACCGACTTCCGAAATTAAAATTATTTTTCACTTTGTAGTGTTTTGTCGGAAGTCGGTTATTTTTTTTTGGAAAAAGTTAATATTTTTCACTTTTTAGTTATAAGTTATTGTCAGAACTGGACCACCGGGAAGCACCAGCTTTCAAATAAAAAAAGAATCATCAAAATCGGTTCACCCAGTCGGACGTTCTGAGATAAAAACAAAAACAGTCGAATTGAAAACTTCCTCCTTTTTTTGAAGTCGGTTAAAAATACATCATAATCTCTTTTACTTACAGAAGCTCAACTTCGGTATTCACATTACATCACGGAAGCGCTGCTTCGTTAGCCGTATCAAAAACTGCTTCATCTTCAAAGTTCGCAACACTGCAGGCTTGTGTTCTACCATGTTTCGAAGTATCGTGAACTTTATCTACTTGTATACAGCCTGGTATTTATGTGGTCTTAAGAGATCTAAGTATGTGGAATTTGTATTTAAACACACATAGCATCACGCTTATATTTCCCGAAGGATTAATAGGCAGAGATGTACCTGTAGAACACCCATATTTCTCCAGTTAGGTAAAGTCCCTATCATATAAGGCGAGCCTATAATTATAATTATTGAAAATGGTTCGCCCATATTATTATTTTTGTATAAAATAGTGATAAAAGTAAGTGCATAAAATGTTTAAAAAGTCTTTCTGCTTTGAAAACGACATAACTATTATTAGGTGTAGGTATGTATCACAGTGAAATAATAGTTTATTTTATTACTAGGACATTTATTATCGTCTATAAACTGTAAATAATAATGCTGAAGAGTATGCTTGTTTGTTAGAACGCACTAATCTCTGAAACTAAAAGTTGGATTTGAAAAAAGCTTTTCAATTTGTAAGCCCAATTCTTAAATAAAACTATAGGCTATTTGACATAACGCTATGAGAAAACATGGCTGGCATTTTAGTACATTGTGCATCTTGTGACTTTTACGCGAACTAAATCATGGGCACAAGCTAATATGAGATAAAAAGATAATAATAATACATGCCATTCTACACAACTAACATTGAATACTTCCAATTCAAAGTGTGCACACAAAAACTTCTCATTACTACATAAATGAAAATTTGTGTTAACAAGTCGGAAAATGGGACCTAACGTAAAGTTTATCAAAGCAAAAACTACATTGTTGTTAAGTTTATCATCACAAAGAACTGCCACAACTGAATTCAGTTTAATGCTCACACACAACGAACTAACTGAAATTGAACGTTATTGCTTATACTATAAACCCATATTTAACTAAATAAAATTTATAAAATCACGTTCACGCTTAATTGTCCTTCTTTTCGTTTCCGTTGAATTTATTGGTTCCATATTCGCTTCATAGGGTTCGGCCCACAATTTAATATTTCTGTTTCGCCCCATATTTTGTTCCTTATTCGCCTCAGTATTTTTTTTATAACCGGCCACAACGAATGCAATAGAGTTGGCCGGCAGAGTTCTAGAGGGCCTAGGTCTCTATTTAGGTATTTAGCGTTATCGGTCATTGTATCGAGGCACTTTTTTCCGAAAATATTTTTACCCAACTGCACGCAAGAGTAAAAGAGAAAAAAAATTGCATCCACATAACATCACGCCAGTATTACGCGAAGAGGTAAAGAGAGATGTCTAGTACGATTACATTTCCCTTATAAAATATTTTTCAAGAACCTTTTAAACCAACTGCCATTTAAAATAATCAGCCAAAGTTCCCACTGTCGGGACGCAGGCTTCGTCACTTCGAGACGGAATGGGCTATAATTTACCACGTGAGCTCAGTGCGGGTTAGTATATATCGCATGTTTTCGAATTTTTAGTTCTAGTAATTTTGTTTTCTGAATGGTTCTGAAATGATTTACACAAATGAAAGCGCCTTGCTGGGTTTGAATCCCATAATCTACAAGTCATAAGTTGGGGTCGTTACCACTACCTTAACCAGGCTCGAAACCTTAGTTTTAACCTAGAGCAACGGAGCTTACTCCGTTGCTCTAGGCTTTTGCTGAGAAATGAACAGTGAATCTTTCCACTTGAGGACATTAGAACTACTTACTAAGTAGATAGTTACACATACATACACACTTTAAATGTCAAATCTAGACAATAGCCTGTGTTTCCTTTAGGGTTGAAAATGTGACAGGCTTTCTAGGAATAGCCAGAGTACCTACTTTATTATGAGTCTCACTCATTAAAACGTCTCTGATGACCGCCTACGCTGTGCCTCCATTTCCAGAAGAGTCTAACTTGAACTTGACACTTTTACACCCTGTAAAAATCTACTAGTGTTTGTTGTTTTAGCTGCTAGCTTTTACCAGCGGTTTTGCCCACGTGGAGCTAGGAAATTACCGGACCGGACCGGGATAGAAACTATCCTTTGTGTTAATCATAAACTAGCTGTGAGCTGAATTTCATTCAAAACCGTTCAGCCAATTTTTCGTGATTGAGTAATAAACATCCTAACATACAAACTTTATCATTTTTTTTTTTGTTGTAGGATAACAATGGTTACTGTGCAGAAAAATTGTTTTCAGTGAAGACTATTTTTCGTCTAAAAATGGTATCCGGATTGATGTCCTGAACGACGAAAATGACATTCAAAATTATAACATTGTCAAGTCCAAGAATACACATCAGGACCAAGCCTACAACAGCCACTCTTGACAGTAACAATACCTACGAAGAATAAAACAACAAACAAAATTGCGAAGATCGCCCTGAGGACACGGTAGAGCAATACGGTGGAGGTCTGCTTGGCCTGGGTAGAGCACCGCGGTGTCCTTGTGGAGGCGATTGGCGGCAGCGATCTCTCGCGTCCGACCGTGGTCCAGGCCATGGTATGGAAGGAGAGTGCATGGGTAGCCGTCGCCTCCTTCTGCAAAGCAGTGATGCTCGCGAAGAGGGAGGCAGTGCACTTGAGGGAGAGGCAGTATATGCGCCCTCACGGCCCTAGCCTCCGCAGGAGACGCCCTGGGTGTCGGGAATCCCAGGCTGATTCCCGGCCACCGTAGGCGCGAGCTTGCGGACGGCGAGTAATTGGTAGCTTGCTGTCCGGTAAGGACCAAGCCTGGGTCGAAAGCCCGTTGTGTTCCACGGGCGCCTCAAAGAGATGTCAGCACCAACTGGTGGGGCCCGCAAGGGCCGATGCCTGCCAGGGGTGCGGGTTGTTCGAGAGAGATACCGTGGCCCCTGGCACACAGGCACCTGGGGGTCGAAAAGTCTGACACGCCCTCCTGCTCCACCCAGAGCGGGAGAAGTTATTTAATGATAACCCTCAAAAAAATAAAAAAACTTTACGTCCCTCCTGGTTTGATAAAGATCTAAATCAACCCTGACGTTTCGCAAAAACATGAGCAATTCGAGGAAAAAATGGCGTATCTCGGAAACGTGGTCGCGTTTTGTTAAAAGTTCCAGAAGTAAGGGAACGTGATATGTGTCCGTGAGTGGCACGTGCAGTATCATTAGCATATCTATCAAATAAAAGGCATATGCTGTTATATCTAAAGGATGAATAAGTAATTTAATCGTATCAGCCATAAAGATTTCATTGCTGAACATCCAAAAAAGTGTACCTGACTTGCCTACTACTCCGTTGACTTTTTTGTTCCTAATTTTGTAATATTTTTATGCCACGTGCTATGGCAAGCAAGGCAGTGTTTGCTTAATGGAAACGGCCGCGACTTACAAGTTGTAGGTCGTAGGTTGGCACCCTGACAGTTGCTTAACTTTGTGTAAATTATTTCATCAGCACCGCTTTCAAAACGGTGAAAGAAAACATCGGGAGGAAACCGGCATGTCTTAGAACCAAAAATTTGAAGACATGTGACATCTACCAACCCGCACTGGGCCTGCGTGGTGGGTTACGGTCCGCTTCCTCTCACCGAGAGAAAGCCTGTGTCCCAGCTGTGGGAACATTATAGGCTAATTATACTACTGTGGCAAGCGCAGGTCACCATGACGTACAATTCATTTATCCGACTAGACTTTATGACGTCACGGGAATAGGCAGTACGTACTAGACCGTCGCTTATCGATTTGGATTAACAAATCGATCAACGACTGTTAAACATTGTAATATGTATAAATCATATCCACTCTTGAATGAAACGTGACTTATTTTTCCACCGCAAATAAGATCGGTTATTTATTTAACTCTTCATCAAGGTTAAATTATAATTAAAATTTTGCCAGAGTATATTTTTATCTGCCAAGACCTGTCATCGAATTCCGTTTAAACTTGGTACAGTGTTTTAATTTTATATATTTTCTTTAACTCTTAAAGATCATACGATATGCGTTAGAAAAACTACGGACTGTTTACTCGCGATTCTAATATTAGCGTATAGTTTTTGTGTCAATGTCAGAATCTGCAAATGTCATTGCCGCTTGGTTGCTAGCCCGCCATTGCCAGCCCGGCCGCGATCTGCCGGCCAGCCGAGCAAGTGAACGCTATGTCGTGCTCATATACATACATACATATTCTCACGCTTTCTTCCCATGGGGATAGGCGGAATGTACAGAAAGCCGTCTGCGACGCTCCTTACATACTCCTTTTGCCTCGTTTATGTAGCTTCATGCATCTGGTCATTCACGCCAAACGCTACGCCAAAATGTATGGGAATGACATTACCTGCGGAAAGGTTACGTCGTGAAATGTGTTTTGTCTAGGCCTGCTGGTGTCTGCAACTGCACTTCCAAGCGCCTATTATGATACAAAACCATTGGTTTATCCAAATAAACACCACCAAAAATTTACAGTTACAGTAGAAGTTTCCCAAAAAATTAAAAACTATTTTTCTTTGTAACACATTTATATTTTTATTCCATTGATACAAGAGAATATACACGTAGCAACGACGACGAGTCAGTTTTTCGTGGAAACAAATATTTGGAAACTAACTGTTTACGACTATATTCCGATAGAATCCAATCCGATGTAGCTGCTATTTTTATTTTCTGTTTCCAAATATTGCTGTATTTATTGGTATAGTCTGAATACTTTATGCATAGGATATTTTTTATGAAACAATGAAAAGATTTTGTTTCCATCCTAAATTCTTCGTTGATGCATCTTACTGGCTAATCACACTCAGGTTCGCATCTGAGTGTGATTAGCCCTTAGTTTGGGCCTAGCATTGATGGCCTGTAACATATTGTATTTTCCCGTTATAAATTGTAAAATGAAAATAATATTTTCGTTGGTCGATCAAGATCTTTACCTAAATGCTTCTAAAAAAACCTTCAAATTTAATTTTCCTACTTTTTTTTATCATGAACCAGCTTCTGCCCCCGATTTCATCCGCGTCAAACTTCTTGCTCACCCGAACCCCGTGCGAGTACTTCTTATTGGTGACTTTTATCTTTTTGCTCATCTCATAAGAGTTCTAGCGAGATGCTATATAGCCTTTATGTTTTCACAATAAATGGGCTATCCAACACTAAAATAATTTTTGAATTCGAACCGAATTAGTTCGAATTAGTTTCTGAGATTAGCACGTTCAACCAAACTCTTAAGCTCTAATTATTATATATAAGTACCTATAGACTATCTCTCTGTGATAAGTAAATATTTATTTTTATAAAGAAATACTTGGTTAGCTTCCCTTTTAACTTCCTTATAAAAATAAGGAAAAAAGAAAAGATCAACATTTTCCTAATAACAAGGAAGCTACAACTAAAACATGCATCCCGCAACCATCTCTCGAATGAATATTTCCACTACGAACGTACCATAACTTCAAGAAGATTCTTTTTCTTTTCTTAAAAGTATATAAAAGAGAACTATTACAACGTGGTATAAATAAACAATGTTTTACTTTGCTCTACAGCTGCTTGAATTCAGAAATTGTTCCTAACTCTCCGAACTTCCCTCAAAAGAATAAAATATAATCAAGAGCAGGAAAAGGTAACTGTAACAGATTCTGTAGCGAAAGTGTATTATTTCAAAAATCAATGGAGCTGTGGCGGCACCTATAACGCCACATGCGAACTACGCATCAATGACCTGACGTCACACAAATCCTGCATCGCGCAATCAGAGTTAACCGCACGACTCGTATATATACAACATCCCGACATCGACCGTTGGGCAGTTGCCTAACAGACACAACACCCGTCTGGTCGGAGGATCCTCCTTTTTCTATGAAGGATGAGTGAAGCTTACACCCTCTCCCTCATACCTCTATAGAGCTTATTAACATTAACAGCATGTATCAGAATGCTGGGTGTGTCACATTCAAGGGTTTATAGACCATTAAACTGAACAAATTTCTACATGGGACCAATATCGTAATCGCAAAAAAAACAATTATCCCATACAAAATATCCTATACCTACCCGATCCAAATGTATGGGACGGCTGATTATTTTATTGTGATTACGATGTTGGTCACATGGACAATGTTGCTCAGCTTGGCGGTCTGTGCACGCCCTTAAATATGACCACGCTTTTCAAGTACCTGCTCTTACTTAAACCCAAGTATTACTTGACAAACTTTTCTTCTCCTCACGTATTGACAAAATTTTCGTCGTTTATACAAAAAAAAATCAACTGTTCCATACATTTTGACCGCGTAGGTATTGCACTTTTCTATGAAACAGCAGATTTTTTTTATATAACCGACGAAAAATTTATGTACTGGGGATCTAGAATGATATGCTGAATTCATGGTTACAGTTTGCGCACTGGATAAAAACTTATCCTGTATGTTACATGTCTTCGAATTTTCCTTTACCGTTTTGAGAGCATGCTTAGGTGGTAAATATATCTGCCAGTCAGCAAGGTGGCCCTTTTAGCAATTTGTACATGGTATTAAGAAAGAAAACAAAAAGCTGGTATTGACATAAGAAAAAAAACCACCAGAAAACCATGAAAACAGAAAGATGCTAATCTTATACAAGCTGGCTTTATAATGTACCTTCTTGTTTTCTAATATTCTGCTATGGCTGGGATCTTAATCGATACAGCATTTTTTGGAAAACACACCTTTGCTATTATCATCATAATTTCAGCCGAACAACGTCCAATAGGCCTCCCCCAAAGCTCCGACACTTCAACCGGTTTTAATAATAATAATAATCATCATCATCATCATTTCAGCCGAAACATGTCCACTGCTGGACATAGGCCTCCCCCAAAAGGGGGTTTTGCCGTAATCACCACGCTTGAGGCGGGTTGGCGATCACAGTATGGTGGTAAAATACATAGAGAACGCTGCTGCCCATTCTCTAGTAAGTCCCTTAGTCGCCTTCTACGACACCCACGGGAAGAGATGGGATAATAATAATATAATATTTATTTCAGACCATATAAAATCCATATTTAAAAATTAAAAACATTAACATTTTACGTACACACATGCATACACAAAACAAAAGGATACGCTCAAAAAGATACACAATAACACTTATTTTATATAAGAAAATGACGCACGATGAGTGGTCATCCAGTGCCACATCATTGGACTGTCTATTTTGCTGGCAAAGATAGCCACCAAGCTGTTGGAGCTATCGCGCACTCACCGCATCAGGGATGCTATTCGTGTCCGCATAAGTGCATAAAAATCCGGCACGTCATACTCCGGGAACATCTCCGACGCGCTGCAAAAGCGCGGTAGCCCCAACATAACTCTGAAGGCGTTATTATATTGGAGATTCCTGCAGCCTTCACAAGGTCATCGATCCACCCTGTGGGACGGCTTTCAAAGCTACATCTGCGTACGCGGTCGAAATCCTGAATCTTTCAAACTTCTCTTCTAAAGACCGATATATTTTTGAACCACCTATGTCCTTAAGCATTCGAACGAAAAACTCTTCAAAGTGAATTTTCTTGGCATGAATTTCGTTGAACTTACGACAGACACGACTCTCATAAAGGAAAAACATAAGAAAAAATATGAAAAACATGTGAAACCCAAGGACAAACTGAACTCCAAAAACAGTAACGAAACAAAATGTATAAATACGTAATGTTTATGAGATTATACCGCGTGTAAGTGATGATAATATTCGTGAGAATATACTTGGCAATAAAAACAAGCGGGTCTTAACGCCAGGAGAATATCGCACACAGATGGCATGAATGTGCGGAATTAAAGGGGTGAAAATTGTGCGAGTTGTGTAACTACTACTGAATTTCGTACTGGCAATTATCAAGATGAATCGTGGATTTCAGGCCAGATTAATGAGGATTGTGCAGCCTCGTTGAGGTACATACACATTAACGATATTAATTTTTATTTAAAATCGTGGAAATGATAAGCCATTTTACTATCAATTAGCTTTTCCATTAGCCAGTGCATTTACTGTAAATATTAAAGTTCCTGGAGGTCGAATAAAGTGTTATTAATATTTCAGTTGAGGCAATAATGTGTGTGTTAATTGAACTTTTCATACACAAACGAAGTGAAAAATATTAATTTGGATATATTCGAAAAGAGAGAACATTGATCATACTTATTAACATCATCATTGAGGCATAATTGTTTAATTCCCTGTAACATATTGTGTTGCATTCTTTTGTTAGTAGGTACTGTTCAGTCACTATGTTTGGATGACAGTTTATGATCGGATTAGGTACATAACTATCATGCAGCTGTTGGGGAGTTCGTTGCGCTACTTCTTCGCAACTAAAGCACCAGAAAGTTGTGAAGGGCGATCGTTTTGGGGGGACTGTCTTATGAAATTTTGGCATTTAAAAAGTGCTAATTCTCAGTCCAGTTTGAATAAATGACGTTGAATTTTAATTTTAAAATGCTACCAATTTACTTAATAAAACAGTAGCCTCCAAAGATACCCAGAAAAAGTTGGCCTTTAGTAGGAAACACAGTTTAATGTAACTCTAAAAACCAAAAACTATGACAACAGAACTGGGGTAACTGCAGTCTAAGAGATAACATATTTAAAGCCCAAAAACGTTGTGTTAGAGCAATGTGTAGTCTTAAACCTAGAGATAGTTGTGAACCTCTATTCAAGTCTTTGAAAATTCTTACTTTTCCGTGTTTATATATTTTAGAAATGGCAATTTTTGTAAAAACAAATGAAAATTTGTTTGCTAAGGTCTCGGACACTAAGAAGGGTCCCGTGAGAAGTCAATACAAAAACCTCTTAGTTATCGGTGGCTATAAAACAGCACTACTTAAAAAAAGTGTTTTCTGTATGGGCCCAATAATATTTAATAAACTACCCGACAGCTTAAAATGTGACACCCTTCAACAATTTAAAAATAAACTCAAGACTTTTTTGATACAGAAATGTTACTATTCGATAAGTGATTTTTTGAACGACCCTATGTGTGACATCTCAACAGTTTAATATTATTGACATTATTGAAACACTTTTGCGCACGATTTAAACTTGTTAAAATTATTTATTAATTTACTAACTATTTTATAATTTTGCTCATGACCTTATAATAATATTAACATAGGTGACATTACCTATTTATTAAATTTTGCATGCCAAAACTCAGGCAGAATGTACCCGGCTCACTATATTTTATAACAACTTTATTGTACAATACCTACATTCTATGCGAATAAATAATTTGATTTGATTTGAGAAAATATCTTCTGATGAAATATACCTACTGTTAACATATCCATTATGAAGATACGTAGTGTGCATATGAAGCCAAATAAACGAAGCCATACAGCGCCTTAATATCCACCATTATTACATTCCAACATGGCTGCTATTCCAGTAATAATTCAGAGATGAATCCAATGACATTCATTCGAATAATTTCAGTATGTTTTGTTATAGATATGCTTGTATAGCAATAGCAGGGTTTGGTGATGGTCACTGCAGCATATCATATGGTCATCTGCATTACCAGAGCATACGCAGGTGTGTTGGGAGTTATTGAGTTTTCTGTCAGGAATTTTGGTCTGGATTTGTAACTGGTAATTAGGCTCACCCCTTTCTTACATAGGCTGATAGGCTACATAGCATAAGCATATAATGTCCCCACTGCTGGGATACAGGCGGCCTCTCGATGAGAGGGAGTGGGCCGTATACCACCACGCGGGACCAGTCCGGGTTGGTAGATATCACAACGAATTTTTGGTTCTAGGACATGCCTTTTACCGCACGATGTTTTCTTTCACCGTTTAGAGAGCAGTTGTGATTATCCTCTCAAGTGTCGCTTGATACCGCATAGGTTCATAAATACTAGCTGACCCGTGCCCACTTCGTTGGGCGGTAAACATTTTTATATCACTCAATAGATTACGACACGGTCGCGGTTCCATACCTAACTATGTCGTATTATCTCTTTAACCATTCGTCCAAATAGATGCAGTAAAAGAGAAAAGTCTTTTGTTTTAAACACTTGAGAGATTAAATAATCTACACAAAAAAGCGCTTGTCTGGGTTCGAACCCATGACCAACAACGCGTAAGTCGCAGCCATTACTACTGGGCTACCACTTATCTCATTAAAGTCTGATAAGGGAGCAATAATAATGAATACAGACGTGATCTTAATCTACTTCTGCCAGGGGTGCGGGTTGTTAGAAAGAGATACCGTGGCCCCTGGCACACAGGCATCTGAAGGAACACGGGTGGATTTTAGTCAGTAAAAGTCTGACACGTCCTCCTGCTCCACCCAGAGCGTGAGAAGTTATTTGAAGATTTCCCATCCTCAAAAAAAAAATTATCTTAATCTACTTGTATATTATATATACTATAGACAATTCTACCGATACCGATCCGGGAATGCAGCCGATTGGTTTTATCCAGTCTGATAGTTTTTTTTTTGCTGTCGCTCTAAACTAACTCCGGGAGTCGTTGAACTAGGAAAAAGCAAATTAATCGTAGTGTCCTTTGGTTAGTCGGTTTGTTTTTACATAGTTGTGTTCTTTTTATTTCATCCAGTCAATGTTAAAAGCTTGTGCTCAATAGAATTTGCAGTACCTATTTCCGTTGCAGCTTAGAACCATAGGTATGTTTGTGAGGCAAGTGGTTTGGTTTAACAGCAATTGTGTTTTGGAGTGAATTTGAGCTACAGCAACAGCATATTACAGTTATATTACTAAAGGGTTCGAGCTCACGAGTAGCACAAGGTTAAGAGATTTTCCGACACGGCTTTTGAGTACGAGCGCAATGCAATATGGCGTGAGGCATATCTTTTCCAAATCATATTCAGGAGACCAAAATTGCGAGTTTAAAAATACTCTATCACACAAACAATGAGTTCGACCCGTTATAACATACGGTGCACAATATTTCAAAGACGGATAATAGACGAAATGAAATTATCAGGAAAAGAACCAGAGTTGACGACATAGCTTGCAGACTAAACAAGCTGAAAGTGGTAGCGAACTGGCCATCTTTGTCGAAGGACCAATGGCCGGTGGAGCAGCCGAGTCCGAGAGTGAAGACCATGTGACAAGTGTAGTGTGGAACGCCCTCCAGCTGGATGGACCGACCACCTTAAAAATGTGGCTGGGACAGACTGAAAGGCAGAAGACAAGGTATTGTGGCGCAGCGTTCGAGAAGCCTATGTCCAGAAGGACTGTGACGACAGGCTGACTTGATTGACAAAAACCATGGTAAGAAGATTACTTCACCAGATGAAAGTGAAATAATATAAAATATGACACAAATAGACAGAGCAGCCATTTTCGTGGTACGTAACGACTTCAGTATCGGCACATTATTGGTCGCTCTGGTCAATAAATAAACTATTATGAGCAGACGCCAGCTCCCTACTATATTTAGATCTTAGCTGCATACAGCGGATGAGTGATCGATATTAAAGCGCTGAATGATATCACTGTGTTCGAAATTATAAAGAATGTTGTTTTTATTCAGATTCATTTTTGTTTGAGTCTACCCGGATGTAAAGTTTTATTTTCTAGTATGAAAAGTGCCACATTTATTTTTCGACATACGTTTGATAATTTGCAATCTATTAATGCTCGGTTCCTATAAAAAAAAGGTTTCGCTTAAAAAAAATAAAAAGAACGTTGCCCCACACTAGGAATTTCTCCTGTATTGTGGGTGCATTTACAAACATTTAAAACTCACATACACAAACAGCCAGACCCGGAACAACTACTTATAGGTCATACAAATATGTGTTCCGTGCGGGAATCGAACCCGCGACACGGAGCGCAGCAGTCAATCGCTTAACTATTGCGCCAACCGTGCCGTCCAATGGTAGTCCGTTGCTTACCAATGGTAGCAATTTTTATTTCCAAATTGGGTAAATGAATAGTTTCGTAAGGTTTACCTGTGATAGCTACTTCCAAGTTGGGGGTCTACTATGCGAAGGTATATTAAGGTCTTTGCTTCATTACTGGTAAAGATACAAGTCTTAATTTTAACCTACAACTGTCTGTGAATTATAGGAATCGGCCATTAGTAGGTTACCTAGCTCAGCCTTGAAACAATGCCGATCAACATTTAATAACATGTTAATAGACAATACAGGCTGTAAGGATAAACACCGTTATCCTTGAAACCAGTGGTTTGGTTTCGTTTATAGAACGTAAAATCAATGAAAAAAACCTACCTACCTTACCTACCTTTGTACTCAGTTGTTTGTTTATGCTGTATTTGTATGTATTTTACTGTGTGTACATAAATAATAAAAAAAATAAATAAAAAAAAAACAACCTTTTTAAGAAAATCTGTTTTTTTTCGCCCTACGCGCGAGCGCAACAAAGCGTCTCAATACGGGGGACGCGGGGCGCGGCTACCACGCCGCGTGACCCGACTCCGATGCAAGGGTCGCGACCCCGATCAGTCGGCTGTCAGTCTCGCTAGCGAGCGCATGTTACGCCGCGCCGTAGTCGCTCAATTCGCGTGCGTAATTTTTTTTTAACTCGCTTGTTTATTTTATATTTAAGTCAACTACCCATGGTTTAATTGACGACGGTGTTTACCCTTACACCCTGTATACAAATTCACGGCTTCCTTCCATGGGGTAGACAGAAACTACAGAAAGTCACCGGCTACGATCCTTACATATTCGTTTTACTTAGTTAACTTTCATACGTCTGGTCATACGCGCACGCCAGTTGCAAGTACTATACACCTGAATAAAATTGTGATACATTCGTTGATATGAATAAACTTTCATTCATTGCGTTATTTTCTCAACAACGTAAATAACGCAATGAATGTTGTTGAACTGTCAAAATTAAACCCGATTCTACTATTAGTACGTTAAGCCATTACTCTGTAGGTTAGGATTAAATACATGCCATCTACATGTATATAAAGGTAAATACATACGATTAAATACAAATTTCATCTTGGTGACCTGTAACACACAACCTATATCAGGCACAAGTCTCTCGCAAGGATGGCATACCTACATCTGAGACATTTTTTGTACTCTAAGTCAGCTTTGTGAAGAGAGAATAAATTACAAATTATTATTATTATTATCTAAATTGTGACAGTCGCCTGTGAGCTTTGTATTGAAATAATAAAACATAATACCGGTCCGTAAAATTCACTTTTAGTACAGAAATTAAAACAACTTTGTTGTACAAGAGATCTAATATGAGTACGTGCTCTCGCATTTTATATGGGTGTAAAGCGAAATGGTTTCCTTGGACATTTCAAGAGGGACATTCAATTCCTGTGGAATTATTGTTATGACTGTTGACTATGTTAGACAAGGAGCTATGATCAAGATTATAATTATCTGGACTTACTGTGACCTCTGAGTTTGTTTCGGCCATTCTTCTCAGAGTACTCAGATATGAAACGCCGACCTCATCTAGTTTTAAAAATATGATTGACATGTAAAAGTGTTTGTACAAACCTACTTACAGAAATAAAATAATTTATCATTTATGGCTCATACACGTGTTTCTCGTCTTATATCTTTTTATTATGTACATTAAACTTTATATAAGTCAATTATGGAGTTATGTGGTTATATTTTTCCGTGTAAGGTCGGTAGATAATATTTGCATGGCTCGAGGCTAAATAATATCAGCCGTGGCTCGATAGAAGGTTCAGGGCCCGGCACCCTAATTGCGTAACTCACGATTCATCATAATTTGTTTCGTTTTGGAACAGATGGCTAAATCATTGCTTCATATGTTCGAAAAATGTGTCTGCTCAACGTAAATAACGCAATGAATATTGTTTAACTATCAAAACGAAACAGATTATGATTAATCGTGAGTTACGCAATTAGGGTGCCGGTAACTTTAAATATTGTCGTTATGAGCGATAATAGTTCTTATTGCAATCCGATTCCGGGTTAAAATCTGTTGTAATAAATTCGCATAATAAATGAGAAAGCATTGTCATAAAAATGCAAATAAAATCGTATAAAGTTAGATATTAACTATTTAATAAAAAACAATCTATCACTGGATGCAGTTTGGCATTTGGAATTTTATGGTATATTTTTAATTATAATTATAATTGTTATTGAAGGGATAAACTGGTTTTAAAGATAATTAAGAGGTGACTTTGATGATGATTTTTTTAATGCATTAAAGTATGTTAAATTATGCTTTGAGATCCATCAATCTATGCAAAAAAGACTTGAAAATATCATATTTTTTTTTGCTTTCAAAATTATTTACGGTTAAAGAGATACACTGGTTTAAAAACCACCTTTTAGATCGTTTTCAAGAAATCACTTAAGCTCTGCAGCTAGCCGCGGTCGGTTTGTGGATGGGTGATAACCATTACAAACCGCGTCATTCGTAGAATTTTGACAATCGTTACGGGTAATCAAAAGCCCAACTAGTAATTTCAATTTTGCGCTCCTAAAAATATTTGTCAACTACTGAACTCTAATAATATGATTGTTACAGCTTTTTTAAGCCTTCAAATGATTCCTATTTGAAAACGTCAGAAAGTTATAAAGAGGCTCAATTATTTAAAAAAACTCTGCATCATTAAAAGAGCAAAAAGTTTTTAGGGGATCATTAATTTTAAAAGTTCGCATAATAGGAAGTTTATTACGTTTTTAAGGATCATTAACATATTTCCCTTTCATCAGTGCCTAAATGTCATAATATTATGACATGTCATAAGTGACAAACCTTCGCATATCGACCTCTGCTCGTATATTCACGTTCAACTTGATCTAAACATAAACTTTACGGAGGTGGAATCGTTATTGACACGAGATGAAATAGTTCCGCCAAGTATCGTGGTTATGATACAAGTTTCACTCAAGTTAACTTACGTAGGTATGTGATGAGTTATTTTGTACAGAATCCTTCACTCTACATCAGTTAAGTGAAATGGAACTACTAACTAAAAAACTGCTTTGTGAAGTGTGTGCGTGTGTGTTGTGCTGACTATTCTTGTAAATAAACCGTTTTAAACCAAAATCGTTTTAAACCCATTTTGTTTAAAAACTTTTTCCAAAGTGAAAAATAACTTTAATTTCGGAAGGCGGTGACAAAAAATTAAGATACAGCTCCATAGACACCGACTTCCGAAATTAAAGTTATTTTTCACTTTGGAAAAAGTTTTTTGGAATTCGGTTGTTTTTTTTTGGAAAAAGTTTTTATTTTTCACTTTTTTGTGGTTCACATGTATGTACTTCCCCTTCGCCGCGTACCAGCGTGATGTTATGTTATGAACTGGTGTAAACAATAGACAGACATAGCATTTCAGCAATCCCAGTCCATTTGCTATAATTTATTGAGGAGTTCCATTGCCTATCTCCGAAGTTCTTCATCAGATCTTTACCAAATTGAAATGGGAACACTCCGAGAAAGTACTCTTCCAAAAATTACCCAGATCACTTCAAGTGTGCCTATAAAATTTTAAGAGTTCTCTCTATATCTCCAAGATCCCATCATCAGATCCTGACGTGATGGTCATGATGACCACCTGGGAAGTATACACTTTCAAACAAAAAAAATAATCCTAATCGGTCTAGCCATCTTCGAGTAATCGGGGATTAATTTCTTCGCTGGGGGGTCTAGAATGGTATGCTGAATTCATGGAGTTTGCGCACTGAATAAAAACTTTTCCTGTATAGTTCTAGCTAGAGAAAATATTATTTAAAAGAAAAATCGTCTTCTGATAGGATACCTTACTAACTTAGCACTGTCATAATCTGCCCAGCCTTTTCCCAATGTTTGGGTCGGCTTCCAGTCTAACCGGATGCATCTGAATACCAGTATTTCTCATGGAGCGACTACATAATTATATCTATCTGACCTTCTCAAGTAAAGTACTAGGTAACACCTACCGTTGATAAGGTTGCTGACGACTGTGGAAGATCTACGAATGGCAGCCGGAACTAACGGCTTAATGTGCTTTTCGAGAAACGGAAAGATTTCGATATGAAAATGAATGCTTATAACAAAGCGTTGTAGGAAAGCAAAAACCATATTTTATAACGCCGCTCCCTCACTCACATTTTACTTCGCTACAGTATTAACAATTGACGAAGGTTCCTTTCAACACAATCTGGCATTACTAAGCGTTTCCAGTGACACGTATAACCTTTTAAAAACCCACAGTACATAATTGTGATTCTATTACTTTTCATTGTTTCAGAAACTGAATTACCAAGGGTTATCAAACAAAATGGTGGCTGAGTCGACAATACTTCAATTTTGATAGAGCGAGATCAGTGTGGCGGCCATTTTAGAAACCTGTTATTGTTTACGCAAGGAGGCTAGAACTTTTTCATTGGTTTTTAGCACGTTTGATCAAAATTGTATAGATAGACTAGATGTGCTTATGGTTCCGTCAATAGGAAATAGTACCCGTGATACCACTGATGCACCGTTGTATGGATTTGAGGGCCTGGGGTGCCACGGGTCCGAATTCAAGTTCCCGTGGCACCCCCAAGGGTGTCCTCCAGGGGTGCCATGGGTCCGGAATGTCAGGAACGATACCTGTCTTTCTCGTGATAATTCTACTCTGAATGGTGAGCGTGGGGGTCCTGGGTCCGTTTTCCAGGTTGGGCAATGTGTTATTGGGTTTTTTCATGGAGACATTTCTTAGTAACAGCCCGGAGTTTAGAAGTTAGCGGTGTGATAACCTCGTGCCTCAGAAAGCACGCCGTTGGTTCTATACCTGATCTCTCTCCGGTCGTGTCGGATTGCCGTCCCATCTATGATACTATGAGAGTGAGGAAAGACAGAGTACACCTGTGTCTGCGCACACACTTGTACACCTTAAAAACTCCTGTGCTGAACAGGCTGCTCTCAACTGAGAGTAGTCGCCATGACCGAAATTCAGTCTGGAGGACGATTAAATATCAAACCGCCAATATATCTATTCTTTATAAAAAGTATTCTGACGATTGAAAAATCGGCCCTTACGGAAAACTTAGCATAAGTACTGGTATCACTAGCCGTATGCGTATAAATTATTAGCTTCCTGGCGTGAGAAGCAATATGGTGCGCATATTCGGCTTTTGAAAACATTTTCATATTTTCGCACCCCAAAATTAAAGTTACACTAATGACACGTTCAAGCAAAATCGGACCAACCTCAGGTACGGCTAGTCTAGGTATAAAGCAAAATATTTTCTTTTTCATCTCAAGTTTATACAGTAAGCGCCATTTTTAAAAACACTTTTGTTCTAATCTAAAACCTTCTGACACCAACCGGTTGGTCGGTGAAGCAGAAAAAGCCATCAGTGGCGCCCCACAATGTCGACAGGGAAAATAGGGGCGGATTGAAAATATATTTCTTTCTCCTTTTTCTCGTCAAATTAGCAGGCATTGAGAGGCTGGTGATATTTCTACCGAATACTTTGGAGAAGTGATAAAACCTTTTTTTCAATTCTTTTTACGGATAAATAGCAGTGTCAAAGCATTGTCGGTAACGGTAGTTCCTTTTGCGTTTGTTGAGTTTTTAAATGAAAAAATAAGCTTAGGTTGACTTTTAAATTAAAATCTTTGCAAATTACTATTAGCATGACATGTCATGTCCAGCAGTGGACGTATTTCAACTCTAATTTATCACATTTTATAGTCGAATAAATACATATCTACATGTACCTTTAGATGAGTTACCGGCGCTGAATATTGGCAAGATAAATGCAAGGTAATTGCCTGTAGTGTTATTAGTCACGTGCCATCCAGTGACGTAACTAAATATATGTTATTATCTCTTTCTAACAACAGGAATTGGTATGGGTCTTTCCTGATCTTCGCCCACTATACATACGATTTTATGTACCTACTAGTAGGCAAAATTTGTTTACGCTGTTTTTTAGATGTCTAATGTTCGTGTATGACGCGTCTATTTATAATACGTCATTGCCTACACACTAACTGGTCAGTTAATTAATATCCGTACATCGTGCGCAGTGTATTAATCAGTACGTCAAAATGAACCTTTTGCGTGGCTTCATCGGGCGACCAATCATTTTTCCAATTATCATCACAAAATAACCAATAATAAGGCTTCCTGCAAACGCCGCAGATATGCCACTATTTCACGTAGGTATATTCAGTAGTTACTGCCCACTGCACTCAACACGCTCGCAATTTTGTGGCCATTAAAATCGTATGAAACAATGGTACCTATGACATGATTGATTCACATGTTGAATATCTGTGGATTTGATGGAGAATGGTGTTACCGCTAATGGATTTTTGAGAGGTTTTTATACATTCCTAACAGACCGGGTTAGGAATGCGACTATCCGATCCATCACAAAGATAACTGAAGGCCAATTCTCGTAATTAAAAACGTTCAAAATCTAGTCGCAGTCTCATCTCAGCGACAAGCAAATGTCAAAAAAGGTATGAAAAATCGAGATATTTTTGACAGATTGACACTGAGATCAGACTGTGAACGTTGTTAAAATTACGAGAATTGCCCCTCTGATGTCACTTGGAAAGCTGCCACACTGACATGGAATTGGGCTGGATATCTGCTGCACGTCAGACAGCCAATGAGCCAAGCTTACGACCTAATAGGTCCTTCTTAATGGCAAGCGACACCACGGTAGAGTCAGCAGACTTAGCACGAGAACCGTAGAGAAGCTTTTTGTCGTCGGAAGAGTAGACAAAAATGACGTTTCCATATAGACAGTTGACTGTTTTATACCGAGAAATGAAGACAAGCTATTTCTATTCTACTGTAGAGTAGATATAGAAAGCGTCATGCTGAGCCTGCAGACGTAGATAGCCCTCTATCTACGATGAGGTGGACTCCTTAGACAAGAACTGGTCCTTAGCAGCTTTAAACAGAGAGAAGTGGAAGGAGGGTAGAGAGGTCTTTGCCCTGCGGTGGGACAACACAGGCTTTTAATAATAATCATAATTTTCATACTATTATTGTCTAGTGTGTTTGTATTCTCATGAAAATGTACATACATACTTAAGCCAAAGATTTACTTATAAGTTTCACTTTAAATAAACATAATCAACCAATTTTGTAGAGGATAGATTATTAAGAATATACTTTAACCCCCTCCAACCCCTTTTAAAATATATGAATAATAAATAAACTTTATTATTGTTGAATGAAAGGCGTGTGCTCGATACAACATTTATTCCAGAAGGGCCAGGACAAAACAAGTGACGCTAGATGAAAACCATAGTGTCTTTTCTATGACATTACCTACTTATATCTATTATGGTGTGTACACATACACAACAATGATTAAGTCAAAAGAATACAAAGCCACATGAGCAAACCCGCGGGCAATAACTGTTCAGTTTATCAACGAATTCCGCTACCTACTCAACTAAGTACCTGCCAAGTTGTGTCAATCTTCCTGTCGGCACCAGCCACCAATTTAAGATCACCAGACCATCTATCTATGTGCTTTGACGCTGAAGTTAGATTAAGTAAGCTCTTAAACTAATATAACTCAAGTCAAAGTCCAAAAGATTCCGTCGGAAAGCGTACCAAAAGAGACGAAGTAACTCTTAAAGTAACAGCTAAGTATCCTGATGGACTAATCTTCTAAACTAGTTGCAGTTTTTTCGGTCCAATGCGCGTCTTAACCTCCTTCTCGACTTTCTTCGAGCTCGTTGACATGAGGAGTTCCAAATAAATTCTTTGGAATTTATCTATACATATAATAAAATTGTAACAGGCCGATGTCTGTACATTAAAGATATTGAAGAAAAAATAGTATGGGGGGTCTTTATTAGAGCAACAGAAGCCAAAACAACGGTTTTTAGAATTTTTGTCTGTCTGTATGTTTGTTACCGCATCACGCAAAAACCACTGAATGGAATTGAATGCAGTTTTCAATGATGTATTCCGAGAGGTCTAACTTAAAAAATAGGCTATTTATTATCAAAAAAAATGATTATCTACTTGATTTTAAAGTCCACGCGTATGAAGTCGCGGGCAAAAGCTAGTTTCAAATAAAACAATAACAGGCACTTTTGATTTGTCAAGGAGTCTGTCACTTAGAAAGATGAAGCTAGTTGTCTATTTCAAAACGTAGTTATCTACTACGCTTTGGCGAAAAACGGGCAAGAAACACCACAGAGACTCTTTTACTAATTTGACAGGCATAATGTCAAACTCCTATGCTAAAAAAGCAAAGACAAAAGACTTGAAATGTCAGATTAGGTTCTGGGATTAAAAAACTAACTAGTCTCCAAAGAAGACAGTCAATCAAATCTAAATTTAAAAAGAATACTGTTAAACTGTACAGACGCCAGCACATTATGCTATCCAAAACTGTAAAAAAATTCCAATTGAACATGAAAACATAAAATTTATTTTGTGTTGTCAGTTAATCACAGTTGAGAAATCGCCTAAAAAACTTCGTATGACATAATCGTAAGCAAGTTTTGTTTCTCACATAAGCGTCAGATAATCTCCTGGGAAGAGGCGAGTCTCATCTTTGACAATCGCAAGGACATTGTCATTGTTGGACTGGCGAAACACTCACGTCATGTTCGTGACCTGCACCCTAATTGCGTAACTTATAATCCGTTTCGTTTTGAAACAGATGGCTAAACCATTGCTTTATATGTTCGAAAAATGTGTCTGCTCAACAACATATATAACGCAATGAATATTGTTGAACTGTCAAAATGAAACCGACTATGATTAATCGCGTGACACGCAATTAGGGTGCGGGCGCCGCCGGTTGTGACTAGTCATCTCCCAACTTCCTGGGCTTATTTTAATCTTAAATTTGGAATTGCTTCTTAATTTTTTTTGCATGCTTTTCACATATTTTCACCGAAAAATGTGACAAGAATAATGTACCCAGGATTGTGTAACGTCTTTATTTAAAAGGCTGTTTTTGGAGTTTCTCGTCCGTTCTTCTCCTTAGAGATATACGTTTAAGAATGGGCAACTAGCTTCAACTTTCGTACTAACTGAACGACTTTTTGGCAGTTCAAAAGTGCCTGTAAATGGTTTAATTGAAATAAATACATCAAGTTTGACACTCCTCATATAAAAGAACCTTTAGTTCCTCTTCGCTCTGGTTTGTAAAAGTACACTTTGTAAAAGCTAACTGCAACCAGAGATCCAAATGTAACGAGAAACGGTAACATAAAAGTAAATCGCCTTCTCTCGCGCCCTTTTAAGCTGATATTACAATCTAGTTCTTTTAGCATCTGAAAAGGATACAGACGTAGAAATAATACTTTAAAACTATGTTGAAGACTAAATGGATTTAAAAAGCTTTTGATGTTTTTGGAAGAGTCCGCGTGTGAAAGAAATTTTTTGTAAGTTGGAGTGTAAAAACTGGTTGGGTTACTTTACCTTCTTTAAAACACTCGTTTGCAATTATCAATAACATTTATTCTTTAATAAAAAACATTTAATTGTACTTAGTACTGCAAATAGAAAATAATTTACGGTACGTCGATTTTTATAAGTAGGTAAATACCGAAATAACTGTAAAAAAAATAGCATACAAACTTGAAAATACCAACGATGTTGTGTGTGGCTGATTTTTTTTTACTTTTGTTTGTATATAATGTATATAATCACGAAAAACCGCCATAAATGTGCCGTTGCCAGTCCGCGTGGGGAGAACGCTTATAACGTGCTTTCCGAGACACGGAAGGGTCTTGGTATATAAAGATGGCGGTCCATCCACGGACCAACGGCGGCAAGATGCGGCTATTTTTACTTATTCACAAGCCACTCTTTGTGAGTTCTAAAGATTTTAAAATCGTCAGCAAGTCGCTTCGTCTGTACCTAGCAAACGGAGCAGCACAAATCACAGAAAACAAAACAAATATTTTCCCCCAGGAATCGTGATTTATTATCTAGAAGCTCAAATATTGTGACTGCTTTGTATGACCAGCGTCCGTATACAATGCCAGTAATACGATATAATATTTTCCGACCGATTCGAACGATGCGTTCGATTCCAATTTCGTGTCGCAATCGTAAATTGCTGTTACAACTGGGGACACAAAAACGAGGAGTTTACAGAAGATTTATTCCATGCATTGTCCAAAAGTCACCAGGTTTCAGGCCAGACTCGTTGGGGAATATTTCAATTTCTACATCAATCGATTAGAAATAGAAAACCACTCCGGTTTTTACAGGAACATTTTTTTTCTTAATGATTGTGACGTTTGCTTAAAAATCTATCTGCCTTTGGGTAGTTTTGAAGTAGCACTTACTAGTGCCAAGCAAAATAACTACTCCGACGAAAGATCTTGTTCTAATCTCTAAAGTTCTAATTTCTCATTATAAAGGCCAATTATTTTTAAAAGAGTAACCATGGAGCTTTTTGTCAGCTTTTCTGCATAGGAGACGGCCAATTGGAGCTATGCACCTAGTTTGTGACATTTCATAAGTCCCCATGTAGGTTTATGTGAAATAAAATATTTTGAGTTAAAACTAAATCTCGTCGGAGTTGATATTTGTTTAGAACCTGCTTCAAAACGAACCACCAAGTAGGATTTGGTGAGCAGTGATGGCCTAATGGTAACCAAGGTACCCAGGCAGGCGCAAATGTGAACATTATTTCTTCACGACTGCTCTAAAAACAGTGAAGGAAAAAATCGTGAGAAAACGGCATGAAACATATACCTACACGCACTGGGCCCGCGAGATAGATAACAGCCCACTTCCTCTCACAGAGAGGACGTCTTTGTCCCAGCAGTGGGAACTGCTAAGACAAAGACCTAGATAGGCTGAACATGCTTTGTAGGATTTTGATGAAACAAGTTTTTTAATAAGACGGATTATGTTTGATAAGCAAGCACTAGTAATTTTTACAATAAGATGCACATGAAACTAAAAATAGGAACACCATCTGTAGGAATAAATGATGACTACAAAGAAATGTGTGTAAGCGAATCGAATGTCGAATAATTTATCGGCAGGTGCTGGATCAGGAGGCTGTAGGAACGAAAATATTGCTGAAGCGTATACTCAGGCCCCACCACATCAGCTTTACATGCAAATGTTTGGTTAAAATGGAAATACATGCACATCGCATGCAGCAGGACCGATTTCGTAGTCCTGGCTCCTTTCCACAGGCAAAGGGAAATTCAACGGCATAAACCCTGTATATTGAAATTGTAATAAAGTTACTGAGGAGGTGATACATGATTACTGTTTCTACTCAAAACTGTAAAAGAAAACATTATGAGCAAACCGGCATGGCCTAGAACCAAAAATTCGAAGTCATACATCGACCGATCCACCCTGAGCCTTCGTAGTAGATTACGGCCTACTCCCTCTCATAGGGCGAAGGTCTGAGTCCCAGCAGGAAACAGTAAAACTCAACTTTTTCAAAAAACAAAAAACAACCGACTTCCAAAAAAATACACTTCAAACTAGCCAAAAGTCCAGTATTCCAATAGAAAAAGTATTTATAACTTTTTCCATTGCTTGTTAATTTCAGGGTTTGAGATCAAAAAACAATACAATGGATCTGCGTTACGACACTAGCAATTATTTAATCAAGAAAAGATTCCTCTCGTCATGCTTAGCATAACCCAAGATCTGAGCTTTCAATAAACAAAACCCATAACACAGCAAAGTCAATAAACCCTTTGATCCACTCTATTGTCTGTTTCTGACAAAGGAAACTCGATTAACCTTTCTGATAAAAAAAAAACCATCGACGTACCCCACTCCTCCTTAAGCCCCATTCTACCCAATCCCATACATATAGCTAAGTAGTTTAATTTGACATAAGCCAGGTTTGTAATTGAAATCGAGCGTTTGGGGACAATCGGCTAATTGGACGTAGACTCAACTGACTATGCATGGTCCACCGCGGATTAAGGCTCGCTGTGATTAGGCCAAATTGGCATAAATTGAGGTTTGCGGTCTCTTTGTAGATTTTAGTTAACGCTGATAGTTTGTGGTTGGCTGTTAGTCTGCGTTGTGTGGGTCAAAAGTGTTACCGGGTATCTATTCGTTTGAACGGTTACAGTTATTGGTGTGGATCGTCATTTCCTGATGAAACTTGCTTTTTAGGTACCACTATCAGGAGGTTATTAGGTACCGAATTTTATCACTGCCGGTTTTGCCATAGTGATAAGTGGTGGACCAGTGGGTTCGGCCGCGAGTTACGAGTGGTCATAGGTTCGAACCCGGGCTGGCGCTTTTGTTTGTATAAACAATTTCATCACCATTGCTCTCAAAACGGTGGAGAAAAACGTCGTGAGGAAACCGGCATGTCTTAGAACCAAAAATTCGAAGATATGGTGACATCTACCAACCCGCACAGGGCCCGCTCGAAGAGAGGAGACCAGCAGTGGTAATATTATAGGATGATTATGTTTATGCTGACACGAAGATAGACCAAGCATTGATTTTTACGACTGTACACCAGCATGAGCGTGTTTTATAGTGTCCTCATATGCACTACCAGATAAATTCATAAATAGAAGTGAACTAGAACTTCAGGCGACGCCAGCCTTAAGCAGTGAAATGTTACGGAACGGAATGATATGAAAGAGTGAATGATGGCTTGACAGGGGAGAATAGAAGAAAAACAAAACAACCGACTTCCAAAAAAACACTACAAAGTGAAAAATAACTTCAATTTTGGAAGTCGGTGTCTTTGGAGCTGTATTTTAATTTTTTGTCATCGCCTTCCGAAATTAAAGTTATTCTGCACTTTGTAGTGTTTTTTTGGAAGTCGGTTGTTTGTTTTTTAGAAAAAGTTTTTTTTTATTCACTTTTTAGTGGTTCACATGTGCTTACCCCTTTAAAGCATACCGGCGTGATGTTATGTTATGAACTGGTGTAAGCAATAGACAGACATGAGATTTCAGCAATCCCAGTCCATTTGCTATCATTTATTGAGGAGTTCCGTTGCCTATCTCCAAAGTTCTTCATCAGATCTTCAACAAATTGAAATGAGACCACTTCGAGAAAGTACTCTTCCAAAAAATACCTAAATCGCTTTGTGTGCCTATAAAATTTGAAGAGTTCTCTCTATTTCTCCAGGATCCTATCATCAGATCCTGACTTGATGATCATGGGACCACCTGGGAAGTATACCCTTTCAAACAAAAAAAATCCAAATCGGTCCAGCCATCTTTGAGTAATCGGGGAACATAAAAAAAAAGTTCCGACGAATTGAGAACTTCCTACTTTTTGAAGTCGGTTAAAAATGCGTTGCGTCCACCCCAAATAACATCGGAAAAGGACAAGAAGGTGGTGGTCAAGGATTGGAACGTGGCAGGTTTCGAACTTCCAACTAAAAGCAATCCAAATTGATAATAACTACTGTTTAACACACTACAAATGTCATAAAACTACTATAAAAGAAAATACGAGCACATTAACACACAGTAACAACGTTCCAGGGTATCTCCACGAGGCACAGGAACCACGCAAACGTTCCCTTTTGAAACAATCTAATTCCAAGTTGAATGAAGTTAAGCGACGCGTGCCTTCATAATTATCAAGTAACAGGGCCAGACATGGGCAACCAAGTAAATACTTACAGAAGTTTAGTGAGCACTATGTTTTGTGGCTTATAAACAGTTAACTTGTTATGGGATTGTCTGAGTTATGAAATTTCTGAAGCCCGCAAATCTTTTATGTAATCTGTCAAAACTATTAATGAGTTGAGGTTTTTTTTTAAGGGTGGGAAATCATCAAATAACTTCTCCCGCTCCGGGTGGAGCAGGAGGGCGTGTCAGACTTTTACTGACTAAAACCCACCCGTGTTCCCTCAGTTGCCTGTGTGCCAGGGGCCGCGGTATCTCTTTCGAACAATCCGACCCCTGGCAGAATGAGTTGAGGTTAGCTGATTCTCGTTGTGGTTAGGGGCTCATAACTAAGTAATAACACCCGTACAGGTCGATCCATAATGTTATTAATGTACTATGTTAAATATTGTACTTAAAACATTTTAAAAGAGTAACGGCTCCACCGTTACTCTTTTACCGTTACTCTTCTAGTAGTTTCTTGCCCATTCTTCTCCATACGAAACTACATTTTGGAAGGGGCGACTAGAATCAATTCTATTTTAATATAAATGTTGACGTTCAAAAGTGCTTTTTAAGTGCTTATTTGAAATAAATGCTTTGACTTTGACCTTGTTAAGCTATGGTTGCCGGGGTTGGTCTTGGATGGGTGACCATCTTTACATACCGAGACTCCTCCATGCCTCGCAAAGCACGTTAAGCCGTTGGTCCCGGCTGTCATTCGTGGCTCTTTGACAGTCGTTACGGGTCGTAAGAAGCCTCAAAGCCGGACAACCACTCTTAGCAAGGGATATCGTGTTACTCAGTAACTGGGTTGTGGATGTCAGATAAGCAGTCGCTCCATGTAAAATACTGGTATTCAGCTGCATCCGGTTAGACTGAAAGCTAACCCCAGCATAGTTGGGAAAAGGCTGGGCAAATTAATTGATTGGCTAGCTGATTCTATATAGATAAATGCTGATATGGGGCCGTTTTTCGCCAGTTTAATTAAAATGAGGTGGATACATGCACTGTTTACTTAATAATCTGTTTCTTCTCTACTGAATAGTTACTAAAAGTGTACAATTATGAGATGACTGTAGATTACTGAGACTGTCAATCCAAAATGTGCCAATTGCCTAATTGGTGTTTCTAGATTTGTCGGTTCGCCCAACAAAAAAATAAAAAATAGTTTAAAAAACTAAAAAACACGCTTTAAAAACCAAACTAAAAAAGGAGAAAATAATTTAATTCAATTAAAAAGCGTGGGGTGCTTGATATTAAGTGATTATAAAAATACCTCAAAACGCACCCCACGCTTTTTTAGTTCTGCTAACTACAAAAGGGTGATTTTTTCAGTTTTTTTTTTAAATTATTGAATTGTCATCGGTCCTCGATAAGTTTACAAAGTTTCAATGAAATTTGACCGTTAAAAGTGGGTCAAAATGGCGTCCAAAGGAGTCGGTTACAAACAAACAAACATACAAGTGAAGCTAATATAAAGCGAGTAATCTCGTGCGAGTCGCCTTTAGAAAATAATATTTTATTTAGAAGTGTTGATTCGCCCGATTTTATTTAGAAGTGTTGATTCGCCCGATTTAGGGCGAGTAAACTCGTGCGAATCGACTCATAAACCAAGAGTCTAACCTGATATGAACGTTTTTCTCGTACCTATTTTTGAAACTTAGCTCTTATTATAACCACAATTGCCAGCTAGTGAAATAACAAAAAAAGCAGTACACTAACACAAGAGCACTTAACATTTAAAATAACATTTTCTTTCAAACGTAAATGTGGCTAATACTACCATCAAAATTATGTCCAATCGGTTGAACACTTATTACAAACGGGTCCGGTATAAAACGGTACGTCCGAGACATTTAATCAGAACAAAATGTCAATCAGGTTGGCAAGACCCTCTAATTTGAGTCAATGTTTGGTGGGACCGGACCTTTTCCCTTTAATGTGTGGCACGATCACCTTTTAGGCACCTGTGCCACCGTCGGCGATTAGCGAGAAGCGAGAACGAGTTGGCGAGCAGCGAGAGCGCGACGACCGACGCGCGACGGCGAGCGAAGACTCGCTGGTAATATGCGTATGTACCAAGCGTGAGTCTCTCAGCGAGTGTTCTGCCTGCCAAGCGAGCGTCCCTGACTGAGTACTTACTCTCTTTGATAGCTCCTATGTATCGCTACGATCAGTCTGCGATCAAATTTATATACACCGTGAAATTTTAATGGTTGTTTTTCCGCGGCAGAACAACTTGCCATAAGGAGTACTTTCGAAGCCTAGAGTAAAAGTAAAAAAATAAAGATTTTTTTGTTTTAAAATAATTTAAAAAATATTCATCAACTCGATAAAACATTACTCAATAGTAACACTAGAAGTAACTTGTAGGTACTACTCGAATCGCACGCGCCGCCGACAAGAGACGCGAGACATTAATGTTCAAAGCAAAATAAACTCTCGCACGTAGTGATTTTTCACAATGGTTAATCTGCCATATTTTGTTTCTAATATTTTATTGATGTATAAAACGATTGTATTACCAAGACAAAACCATTTCGCTGCGGGAAATTTCACGGTGTATAGGTATTTACTATTATTTTATTATCAGCCATTAATGTCCCACAGCTAGGCAAAGGTCTACCTACTCTCTTTTCACCTACCTCTATCCAGAACTGCCAGGGACCAGTCTTTATTAAAGCCCAGGTAACTTTAAATATTGTCGCTATGAGCGATAATAGTTCTTATTGCAATCCAATACGGGTTATAATCTGTTGTAATAAATTCGAATAATAAATGAGCAAGCATTGTCGTAAAAATGCAAATAAAATTGTATAAAATTAGATATTAACTATTTGATAATACGTAATCCATGACTGGATGCAGTTTGGCATTTGGAATTTTATGGTATATTTTAATTAATCTTAATTGTTATTGAAGGGATAAACTGGTTTTAAAGAAAATGAAGAGGTAGCTTTGATGATTTTTTTGATACATTAAAGTATGTTTAACTATGTTTTGAATTCCGTCACTGTATGCAAAAAAGATTTGAAAATATCACATATTTTTTTGATTTCAAAATTATTTACGGTTAAAGAGATACACTGGTTTAAAAACCACCTTTTTGAGCGTTTTCAAGAAATCACCGCCTTAAAGGAGTCCAGCGCATGCCGACCGGCAGCTGGGCCTGCCGCGATGTCGTTTGCTACTTATCGGGAACCACTGGGTCGTAAAGTTTGGCCCATTGATTGTCTCATTAACATAAGTTTATCTTTCACTTACACGGGACCTACAATCGCTTATTTATTTCTTCAGCGAAGAAGCCGTTGATAGGTAATCGCTTCTCCGTCGACGGTAGGACAGGCGCCTTACTTTATCTTAATTGAGATGGGATTTAACAATCAGTTAATTGATTAACTAGTTCCTTAAAGAACTCTGAATGTCTTTGTTTTGAAGTTGGTTTTCAGTTTAGACGGGCGTTTCTGGGCACGCTTGTCCCATCATAGATTTTATCCATCGCCTTCCATTGGGCAGGATCGAATTTAAAAGCAGGCAATTCAATTCAGCAATAAAATAATAAAAATAATAGTTTAAAAAACTAAAAAACACGCTTTAAAAACCAAACTAAAAAAGGAGAAAATAATTTAATTTAATTAAAAGCGTGGGGTGCTTTTTGAGGTATTTTTATAATCACTTAGGTACTGTCAAGCACCCCACGCTTTTTAATTGAATTAAATTATTTTCTCCTTTTTTAGTTTGGTTTTCAAAGCGTGTTTTTTAGTTTTTTAAACTATTATTTATTTTCTATTTTTTAGTTCTGCTAACTACAAAACGTGATTTTTTTTTCTCATTTTTTTTTAAATTATTGAATTGTCATCGGTTCTCGACAAGTTTACAAAGTTTCAATGAAATCTGACCGTTTAAAGTGGGTCAAAATCGCGCTCAAAGGAGTCGGTTACATTCAAACAAACAAACAAACATACAAGTGAAGCTAATATAAAGCGTGTAAAAAATTGTACCAACTTCGGTCACGGCGCATTGACAATTTTTAAATCGGTTGGTCTTTGTTTTTTTTTGGCGCGTTTAGGTAGGTAGGTACGTTTTTATTTAACCTGTAAAACCGTGCAGTTTATCTTAATTACTGGGTTCATAAATTATTGCCGCGGTAATGGTTGCCACGTCAAACACGTAAAAGCGTTAAGTGTCATCAACACGAAACCGGTACTAATTATTAAGCACTTTATTATAATAATTATTTAAGCCTATTATGGTCCCACTGCCAGGCAAAACCCTCTTCTCATACTGAGAAGGCATGAGAATTGATCATCATGCTGGGTCAAGATGGTTTTTTTTCTTTTTTTAAGGGCATCTCGTAGTTGACCTTGAGAGGCCGTGACTACTTAACCGGGCTTTCCTGGGGCTGCCATTAAGAATTAACTTAACGCCTCCAGCCAGAGCTTAAAAACTACTTAAATACTAGGCGACTGCACGCTGAGGGCACCCCATGCGGGGTACGGGCCTCGGCTCAGAGAGTCGCTGATAGGGGGACAGCAAGTGGGGAGAGGCCGGATCAAAATATTGGCATTATTATTAGAACGGGAATTTAACTCTACTGGCTCAGCTGCGGCGCGGGCTGGCGCTTCAACGAGCAAGGGTCGGTCGGGGTTGGTAAAGATGGTTGGTGATTTCTGACTTATATTTCCTCACGATGCGTGTCTTCCACTCCTATGCCAGTAATGTCCAAGATAAATTCAGAACTTATATGAATCGAAAAATTTACATTAGTACTTGCCCGGATTTGAATTCTTAACCTCATGCATGAGAGACGAGGCCTTAACACAGTGGTTAAGGCGTCGTGGCCATCACGATAACACTTTATTAAAAACTAGCTTTCGCCCGCTTGGAGGTCGGAAATTATGTCACGGGAATGTACCTACTATCGGTATAACAAGTACCTTATGTGTTAATCCAGGTTCTTAACTATCTGTGTGCCAAATCTCATACAAATCCGTTGGGCTGTTTTTTCGTGATTGAGTAACAAAAATCCAAACATCAAAACTTTCACATTTACCTATATTGAGAGTGTGAGTGATTTTCGAGTAACTGTATAAAATTTTCCATAGCCGTTTAAAAAAAATCGGACCTCCCATACAAAATCGATCAGCTGACTATTGATTTTGCATGGGAGGTCCGATTTTTTGTTTCATATTTTGACCCATGTTTCTTGGAGAAAGTTGATAAAATTTTAACGGTGACTAAAATATCACCTAGTATAATATTAGTAGAATAAATAATAGTATTTATTCGTATCAATCAATACAGCTACTTAAAGTTACATACATAATGACTTAATTGTAAGCATAGAACTAGAAGCTATCGTAACTTGCACCCTTGCTAAGTTATCAGAATAACTTGTATTAAGGGCACAAGTCCCAACCCTTGATTCATATATTTAAGGCATTGCAAATATATGTACATAAAACCAAAAAATGGTCACAAATAATACATGAAAAAAATTAGTAAAATAAAATCAACGAGGAGTAAAACAAAAGGCAAAAAAACAAATGGTGAGTGGTGGTGGTGGTGGTGAAGTGTGTGGAGTGTGTGTGTTGAGTAAGTGAGGGATAGTTGCATTTAATTAGTAGGACTTTTCTCCAGAAAGAAGAAGCCGCTCGGTGTCAATATAATTGTGTCCAAGTAGCCAGTTTGTAACCGTTTTTTTAAAAATAATTATATTCCTGAATGAAAACGCCATTATAACGAAGGTACTTATAGTGCAGTAGCAAAGGCATAGGGAATGGCGTACGAAAGGTCGTGGGCTGCTTACCGGTTGTACTAATGACCCTCTCTTAGCAGAAGCACACTTAACACTTTCAGCCGAGCATCTGGGTATTCAAATGTTTGTTGCGCTGCGCACTATTTTCTCATACAAAATAAATGACGATTAGTGACGTTCTGCTTTTCATACAAACAAAGATAATATGAAATGTGACACTTGCGTTACTACACGTCGACGTTTCAGGCTCAGATGAGCTCATTTGCGAATGTATGTGTAATTAAAATGTATGTGTGTGAGTCGCCTTATAATATGTACAAAAAAACTAACGTGGAGTGGCGCTAGCAGTCTGCAAATTTGAAGTGATACGGCGCGATGACGTAGCTTGAAGAAATTGTTATAAGCCACTGCCGTTTAAACACGTTCTTTAATTCTTTCAAATCGTCAATTCGTTCTTTTAAATATGTCTTTCTAGACATATTTTTTGCTGACGTGATTAACCGTTGTGTCAATTAGCGTTTATGAAATTTTACATAATATTATAACGTTGCCCCGCTCAAAGTGTTAAGTTAGTTGGTAGGGTTAGACTAGTACCTACACTGTGTAGTGTACACAGATTTTTTCCCTCACCAAGTAGTTTATACAAATGAGGATACCTACATTTGTTTGTGAGTTGAGTTGCACTATTACTGACAAACCCGTGCACTGACTGGACAGGTTCACTAAGGGGGATTATCAGCGGGGAATTCCACACTTTATTTTTATAGATTCCACTTTTCCTCCTAAGGGTGATTTTCAGGGGGGATTTGTGGAATAAGCCCACTCAATCTGTGTGGTTCATTCCTCAAAAGACAATTTCAGACACATCTACATCTGCCGACCACAAACTATAATGCCGTTAACCAACAAAATCATAATTATTTCGAGTTATGGACAAAAAAGCGCAAAAAAATATGAAATGCATGCTATTTAGTTATGCAACGCATGGTAAAAATTCTAGTAAAAATGTAAATTTTAAGTCCTTATTCAGTTTTTAGTTTAGTAATGTTGCTGACCTGCGTTTTAGCGTAGTAAACATATCAAACAAGCCAAGTTAACGGCGATTTTATTTTTCTTATTTCGGCATCCATAAATAGTAGAAAAATACTGCTTATACAGGAAGATAGATTTTTTTTCTGATTAGGTATGGTGGCATCATAAAACGAAAATCGACCATAGCTTGTGCACGCCAGACATGGTCTTCACATGATTTGACGAAGATTATGTCTGGACTTTAAAATAGACTGTGACGTCAAAGTTTGTTTCGGCCTTTCGTCTCAGAGTATTCAGATAGGAAACGACGACCTCATCTAGTTTTAAAAACATGATTGACATGTAAAAGTATTTGTACAACCCAACTTACAGAAATAAAAATCTTCTTATCTGTAAGGACTAAACCTAACTCACAGACTTCTCTGTGTGTTCTGTAATATATCGCCTATTATATACTTTTGTTCTTACCGAGGCAATAATCATCTTATCGTTATTGATTACAAGAGTAATCTACCACAGACGCTTGTTATTAGCAGTCGAAGCAAAGAATCAGATTCAGAAATGATGAATAGGACTTCATCCTATTGGGTTAAAACCTAAGTAGGTTTTTAATCGACTGGCATAAATGTACGATTATGTAGTCTTACCAAGAGGTACCGTATTACCCAGTAACTAAGTTGTGGAGCAGAGGTGGCCCAGTGGTAACTGCTCTCAAAACGGGGAAGGAAAACATCGAGAGGAAACCGGCATGTCCTAAAACCAAAAAACCGCACTGGGCCCACGGCCCACTTCCCTCTCATTGAGAGTAGAGTTGCGAATAATAGTTCAATGAGAAGAAAAGAGAGATACGTATCTTTCCGGTACGATGAACTATATCTTTCATCTAGTTCACTAGTTCACTTAGTTCACTATTGACCAGTATAAACTGACCTATCACTGTTGGGTACGCTTATATGATTCGAGGTCAACAGATATTGGTTTCTATACTTTTTAAAGATACATTACATCAACATGATATCTTATCTATTCTACTAATTAACTAAGTTCTACTGTCACTAGTTCGCCGGTCAGTGTTACACGATTACGAACTATGAACTAAATAAGTGCATTTCAATTTTCAATATAAAATAATACCCAAAATTGCAAAATTGAAATTATAGTCTATTGACAAAATTCTGGAAAACTGTATCGTATTGTTAAGTGCGTAATGTATATTATTGCTCGTTCGGCAAAGCGAGCGATGCATATCAACTGTCTCACATTATTACGTAAATAAAAACGAGACAGCCGATAGGCGATACTTCGCGCTCTCAACTCGGCACACGCTCGTGCACGATCGGTTCTTGTCGCGATTCATTTAGTTCCGCGAAACGAGCGATCGTCGTTAGTAGTTCCCGAGTCAAAATGAGCGGTGAATCGTGAAGCGAACTAGTGAACTAGAGATACAGTCTGTACGAACTGAACGAAAGATTTGTTACTGCTTTCATAATGAACTAGTTCATTATTGTCTTTCGTTCGCGAACTACCCAAGTCTAATTGAGAGGAAGCCTGTGTCCCAGCAGTGGGAATATTATAGGTAGATTATATAGGTTGTGGAAGTCACATAGGCAGTCGCTCCATGTAAATTACTGGCATTCAGCTGCACCCGGTTACATTGGAAGCCGACCCCAAAATTGTTGGGGAAAGACTCGGCAGATTGATTGACGTGGCAAAAATGTAGACACCCCTTCTACATTTACTATTTAGAGCCTAATTAAATAATATTTAAATTTCACTAAATTATTTATCGATAAATTCCGTTTAGCCTTTTGTACTATTAATTAAATGTCTAATCAGAAATAACAATTCGATGGAAATCCAATAAGTTAATTAAAGTGTGTTCACAGCTAGAATCTAGACCGTATTGTGCAAAGTAGACAAGAGACGTAAAGGTCAGTCCAGACTTGATTGTAAATGTTGCTTTAATAAATTAAATTTCTCTTAGAAATAGCCTTATTCTTCTACTTCTTCCTTCGTGTGGAAAGGTCAATTGATGTGGTGAAGAGATTGGATAAATGAAATAGATTGATGGTGGGGCTAACGGATGTGTCGTACGTCGTATCCAACTGGTCTATTCTGCAAAAATAACATCGTGGAAATGAAAATTAAGTTTGAACTGAGTCGTCATTTAACTATTGCTCGGTTCCTACAAACAAAAACGGTTCGTTTTGCGTACCAATGGTAGCATTTTTATTTCCAAACTGGGCAAAGAAATAGTTTCGTAAGCTAATTTTACCTGTGATAGCTACTTCTAAATATGGGGGTTCTAATATGCGAAGGTATGAGGTCCTTGCTACATTATTGGTATCGAAACAAGAGTCTTCATTTTAACTTAAAACTGTCCGTTAATTATAGGAAGCGGCCATATTATTATGTCAGTAGAGTTTGACACTATTGTCGGCCTTATTACACACTCCTGCTCCACCTAGAGCGAGAGAAGTTATTTTATGATTTCCCCAAAAAAAAAGGGGTAAGCAGCAGGGTAGCCCGGAAAATTCATTTTTTTATTTTTTATTTGTCTAATTTAATTTATCGAATATAATTATCTAATAATAATATCTAATAATGTACGTATTAACTTAATCTAATTTAATCTTTAATTTGTAATACCTACCTAAAATACCTACTTAATATAACTTATTAATAACAATATATCTGCTTATTTAAGACATGTAGTCACTATGGGTGAAATGTATTTGTGTGTACTTACTTATACAGTGCCTGAAATAAAAATGTTTTTTTTTTTTATATTCAGGTCAGTGTTAGGTTTTATTCAGTTTCTTAAAATTTTCAAACTCGATTTTATTGCGAGTATCGATTAGGCTGAATGCAACTTCTGAATCGAAATAAACAAATGGGTGTCCGGTCAGCACTAAGAAGTGCCTTGTCGCAATACAATTCTTAGTTTTTTTTACAATATTTGATCGTGTTTTTTATAAGAATAAATATATTTTGCCAAGTTTACATTCAAATGGATTTAATTCCTGGACCTCACACTAGAATCCCCTGTGTTGTGAGATCCTGTGGGCTACTTCGTTTCGTCAACATTTTTGTAGAATAAGGAACATACACAAAAATAAAAAAGAGTGAGTACATTGTAGTTTAATTTGTGATTAATATGTGAGTATGTGTTATGTTTATGTATTTGTGAATTGTAATGTGTGAACTGTGAATTTTAACTTAAACTAAGCTTGTAAGTTGATTAAACAATCATTCGCGATCGTAACAAATAATGGCTTTATAGAATTATAATCATTAAAATTATAAATAATGTCTAAGTTCGTATAGTACACTAATTAACGCGTTACAATAATTGAATACCAAACACACCCTGAGAACTCTCCTACAAGTGACGCCCACTTGTAGGAGACTTCTCAGGGTGTGTTGGGTATTAATTATTGGAACGCGTTTAATAGTAAAAGTGTATATTAATTAGAATCAAACTTATAATAGGAGCACAAACAGGTAAAAATGGAAAAAACAATCAAATCTAATCAGAGCGGGTCGCGAGCGTGTTGACAATTTAGACCGTTGCTAAATGGTCATTTTTGTATTAATGAAATTTATCCGAATCGAAATAAAGTTGGAAATGCAAAAAATGTCTCTTTTGTAATAAGACTGTATAAGTTTGCTTTCCGCACTTAGCCCTTATTAATCAGCAAGGTAGTATGGAACTGCCTACCCCTGGTACGGGCTAACATAGTATCACCAATCATGGATCCCATTTGAAATTTCCCCATGTACTTATAACACTACCGAAACATGAACAAAACAAACGAGACGAAATTTTTTAAAAATTGAACGTCAGTTTTCGTCGAACCACGTTCTCTGACCACATCCCTACAATATATCCGGAAGCGTCCACAGCGCACGTAATATCCGTCCACCATCCATAACCTGATGGATCCATGTAGCGTGTTTGTTCCTGCACGAAGCTCCGCCGATGATAAACGAATCACTTCGTGTGTTTCCGCCGCTCAGTGACAGCTGTCAGGCTATTGATGGCCATCCATCACTCTGATTGTTAAGTGCTGCGATTGGAGGAATTGGAGATTTCTTTTATGGAAGAAATGGATTGGAGATAACCAATCTGTATAGTATGAGAAATAACTTATTATGTTGGTTCTGGTCGTATTATTAAAAGGGTTCAAGTTAAATTCTGAACCAACCAATTTGGTATCTGAAATAGAAAGTCTGACTAGGTCATACTTTCTATTTCAGTTACTAAATTTATTCAGATTCATTGATTGGATAAATACCTGTTTGTTTTGGGGCATTCGAGACTCGTCATAATAAAAATTAAGGACACAATTTATTAAAGGGTGCATGTAAACTGTACGAAAGAAACAAAAATGCATTTATTGACGTTTATTGTCATAAAAAAAACCTTAAAAATATTTAAAAAAAAAAAACAGAAAACAATGATAATAACGCCAAAAAGGAGTTTTTGGCGGGATCGGGTTGGAACATGTCGCACGAATTTTCATTTTCATGAAATTTAGTGAAATAGCGAATTAAATTGTATAATTTTGGTAGTGAATTATTCAATTTAGTTACATGTGTGTGCACAAGTGTAGTGAAGGTGAAAATAAGTGACTAACGTGGACTTTTCGTGTTCCCCCAAAAACTCATGTTAGGTTGTTGTAAAGTTGCTACCGCTTTACAATAACTTTGACTTGACTGGACTTGACTGACTAAAGACGACTATGACTTTTTTGTAACTTCGTGCCCGATATCGGGCCATTTACTAGATCGAAAAGAAAAATTACTTGACACTGGCTAAATGCACAAACCGTGCGAAGCCAAGGCCCAAAAAAAAAAAAAAAAAAAACGCCAAAAAGGCCTTAGCTCAGCATAATGTCAGATGACAACACAAGGTCATACCATGAGACGCTGATTATCAGCTGCAACCCACGAGTAAGTAGTAAAGCTAGAATTATAAACACAGAGAGAAGTGTGTGTCCGTAATCCTACTATTATATCCTACTTAAATAATATCATAAATCTGAAAGTTTGTATGTTTGGACATTTAGATGTTTGGACGTTTGTTACTCAATCACGCAACAACGGCTGAACGGATTCGGACGAAATTTGGCTCAAAGATAGATTATAACCTGGATTAACACATAAGGTACTTCATGCCCGTAGTTTTTACCTCTACGTAGGCGATGCCGTTGACAAAAGCAAGTAACAAATAAACAGATTAAAAAAAAGCATACTTTTAAGTTTTTATCCAGTGCGGAAACTTTAACCATAAATTCAGCATATCATTCTAGACCCCCAGCGCAGAAATTTTTCGCCGGTTATACAAAAAAAATCAGCTGTTTCATAGCAAAGTGCAATACCTACGCGGTCAAAATGTATGGAACAGCTGATTTATTTTTGTGTAACCGACGAGAAATTTCTGCGAATTTTCTAGAATGATATGCTGAATTCATGATTACAGTTTGCGCACTGGATAAAAACTTGTCTTGTATATGTGTGAGTGTGTGTATTGTTGTGGCAAACGAAAACTGTAAACAAATACTAATATCGCTTCTACGACGTGTGCAAATATGTGAGGCAATAATCAATGGCCAGACAAAGCCTTAATCGTTATTCAATTGCTGGTTTTGCTTTGCCTGATGCATAATACATTCGGCTGATGGATATCAGATTGGTAAACTATTTAGGAATGGTAAGTAATTAATTAAAGTTCTAATTGCTTCATCAATCGGTATAGATGCAGCATTAAATTCTGAGACGAATGTTTTGCTTTTCGATTTTTATTTTCTTACTCGTACAACGAATTCAGTCATATTCAAAGTGTTATCTCTAGCCATTGAATAGCATTTCCTTTATAATTTCAGTACACAAAACTTTTAATTATATCGTTGATAAACTGAAAACTAGAGATTAGCAGACACAAACTGGGGTGCTTTAACGTTATTTTCATAATGACTACTTTTACCAATATCTGTTAATAAAATACTTATAATAATTGACATCAAGCACCCCACGCTTTAATACGTTATAATGATTTTTGTTGTGAATCACTCTAATATGATTTAAAACTTAAGTATAAGTTTAATAGTGTTTTTTTTTCTTTTTTTAAGTATTAGTAATTTTTGACTTTTTACTTCGATTGACCTTTAAAGTAGGTTTTTGTTGGAATAGCTGGAAGTGTGTAATTTGCGCGACCGCTGCCTTCCTTGGATGTGATAGCTAGTATTCTCAGGCGGGTCTCTGATTTTTTTTATAAAATCGCTAATCCTGAGGATCCTGGTCAGGATAATGGGACAAACTTATTAATTTATTGTATTGTCATCAGTCCTTGTTATATGTGCAAAATTTCAAGAAAAACTGACGTTTTGAAGTTGATGAAAATCACGTTCAAAGATTCCGTACATACGTAGATAGATAGATACAGATGAAGATAATAATAATAATGAAAGCGTGTCAAAATAGAAGTATCCACAGTAATCCATATAATAAATTATTCATTTGTTTCACATGAAATAAAAACAATGCGTAATCCCTAATTACGAACGCTGGTTCAATTAAATGTGAGTAATCACTATTCAATGGTAGGTAATTGCGTTGGTATTGAATGAAGCTCGTTTCGTTGTAAAATAAAACGAATTCATTCAGAAATGGAGAAAGAAGCAGCACACCAATTTGTTGGGTACTAATTGAATTACTGTTCAGTGAAATACGGGTTTTTAGGCAACAAAATATTACCAGTTAGGTAGCATGCGTATTTTTTGTTGAAATCAGTTAGTTTCCTAGTTTTCATGGATATTTTTCTTTTGTAACTTAGGTGTTACCTAAGTACCTATCAAACTGCAAGTCGAAAGCTTCTTCTAATATTTAGAACATTGACTTTGACCACCAGGCTTTTTATGGCTCTTTCTAACTACCCATAATAGATATATTATGTATAGACGTTCAATGATAACCCACTCTTAACTTTAAGTAACGATTAAAGAACCCTTTATAAGTACGTGTAGTCCAGGTTTTTCACTATATATTGCTTCAACCTTTTGTGAAAATTGTCTATAGATTACCTAAGGAAAATAGTAGTAGGTAAACATCGGAAACGTTGTATTAGATATTGGCCAGGTTTTTGAACCCGTGACCTCTATCTAGCCTGTAACTAACCAGATGGTCCAAAAACATTGGACCATTAATACTTTCTTCTTTGTTTTTATCTACATATATAGTATGTAACTATTATGTCTTCCTTTGTGTTGACTAACAAATTGTAATAGACAATAGTCTTAAAATTACTAGGTCATTACCAGATTCTGGGCATCCCAGATCATTAATTAAGTACTAACAACGGTACCCTGTCTTCTAGTCAAATAAATACCGACTAGGTACGTTTATTTAGATGTAACAAAGGCTATAAAACAAAAACATAATCGTATGTTCGTGACTAAAGCTCGATTATATCAGAACTTTAATAAAGTGTGAAATAAATAACATGAATGCTTGCCAGTTAACTCATAATAACAATATTATGATAAGAATTTTTAAATTACTGACTGAATCTCATACTACTTACTAACATTGCCAACGTTTTTTTACGATTCTGACAACTTTTGCAGAACGTGGAACAGTTCTCGTATACATCTCTAGTAGTCATCAAAACTCTATTACATCGCATTCCTTTCTTTTCATACCTGTAAAAAACTCAGGAATAAAAATAGATAAACTTTATGATCTCGTAATGGCTTCAAACAAGCAATCTTCTCGTTTTTCGCAATTTACGAGCCGTCTGAACATTAACGTGAATATAACAAGGTGTCAGAACCTTGACATGAATATCGCCCTTGTTTTCACACAACTTCAACAATATTAATCGTTCGAGACTAATCCAAATAAATCTCGCGGTCCAATACATTAATGAAATTCCTTCCACGCTATTTCTGTGTTACGCTGAACCGCGCGGAGTCAGAGGAAAAAAAATCATAAGATCAGCTGCGAGTTTCGAGTCACAATGACCAAAATACTGACAACGACTCAAGGTTGAGCGTTCGTATAAAATGGCCGTAAGCTCGACGGATGATTGAGATAAGTCGCCGTCAAAGTTAGCGGAGGTACTCACTGTAAGGCGACGTGCAGGGGCGGGCTGATGAGTCACTAGCACTGTACGGTAACACTTCACTGTCAGGCCAACGGTATGTGGCAGAGGAGAGTAACTGGCGTGTAAAATTAGCGCGGCTGAGCACGGAGCGGCATACGTCTTCACTGTAGCAGCGGCGGGCGGCGACTGGGTCGTCTGGCCGGCGCCCGCCCAGCCGCCGCCCGCCCCGCGCCTTATCACACGAATAAAATTTATTTAATGGATAACCGGCCCGACGATGGGATGCCCATTGAAATTATCCCGTTTTACGACGATTATTAATGACTTAAATGGTGTTTGGCATATTGTTGCCGGCTCGGTGCACAATTACGATTATTGTTAGCGTTTCATTGAGAATATTAAAGGAATTATTGATGATAAAAGTGTGAATTTGTTAGGGTTCTCTTGTTGAACTGTAAGTAGGTCACAGATTTCGGGTAACACGACGTTTTAGAAACTAAACGTGATTTGCTGCGATACATCTTACTAAGTAGTCGCTTTGTGATATGTAGCATGAGTATAATCAACCTTTAACGATCCCACAGCTGGGACACAAGCCTTCTCTTGGTGACTGGGAGTGGGCTGTAATCCACCACGGAGCCCAGAGCGGATTAGTAGATGCCACATGTCTGCTAATTTTTGGTTCTAGGACATGCCGGGCGTATCCTCACGATATTTCCCTTTATCGTTACGAGAGCTGAGCAGTGGTGATGAAAATAGTTAACACTAGCTTTTGCCAGGGGCTTCGCCCGCGTTGAGCTTTATCCCCTATTTAACTCCCTTAGGGGTTGAATTTCGTAAAATCCTTCCTTATTTCTTGTCTGAATTATAAAGGGAACCTTTGTGCAAAATTTCAGCTTTCTAAGCCCAAGGGTCTGGGCGTTGATGAGTCAGTCAGTCAGTCAGGACTTTTCTTTTTACACGCTTTATATTAGCTTCACTTGTATGTTTGTTTGTTTGTTTGTTTGTAACCGACTCCTTTGGACGCTATTTTGACCCACTTTAAACGGTCAAATTTCATTGAAACTTTGTAAACTTATCGAGGACCGATGACTATTCAATAATTTTAAAAAAAAATGAAAAAAAAAACACGTTTTTGTAGTTAGCAGAACTAAAAAATTTAAAATAAATAATAGTTTTTAAAACTAAAAAACACGCTTTAAAAACCAAACTAAAAAAGGAGAAAATAATTTTATTCAATTAAAAAGCGTGGGGTGCTTGACATTAACTGATTATAAAAATACCTCAAAAAGCACCCCACGCTTTTTAATTGAATTAAATTATTTTCTCCTTTAGTTTTGTTTATAAAGCGTGTTTTTAGTTTTTTAAACTATTATTTATTATTTCGGCTTCATAAAGTTCATAACTCATTTGTTGGGCTAGGTATAACCTTTTATAACAAACTTCCCTCGTACTTTGCTAGATTTACATTTTAATGCGTTTAAAGCTAATGTAAAATCCAACCTTTGTTCTAAGGCATACTATTCTATCAACGACTACTTAAACGATAAGAATTATTGGTCGCAGTGATTAACTCAAGACAACGTTTGTGTTCTTTCACCAGAATTAGCTTACCTACTGACAGGTCATATGAGTTCCTTTATACCATTGTTTATTTTATTTGACTGTCTAAACCAATTTTTTTTTAATTTTTAATGTTTTTTTTTAAATTCATTGTTGAATGTTAATTACGAGTACTTACCTATTATTGTATAGAATCAAGTTCTTCCAACTTAGCAGACAGCTGTGCTGCGGGGGAGTTTGTTGCGCCATTTATTCTTCTCAGCTAAAGCACTAGGAAGTGGTGAAGGGCGGGCGTTTTTTGGGGACTGTTTTATGTAATTTTGACGTTCGAAAAGTGCTGACTCTCAGCCTAGTTTGAATAAATGACTTGATTTTGATCTTGATTTTTATAGATAAATGAAGTAATGCGCCTGTCCGGGTTCGAACACCCGACCTAAAACTTGTAAACTGCGGCCGTTACCACTGAGCTACCACAGCTCCCATTTGTGATGTGTGTATGGTGTTTAATCCTATACCACTAATATTATAAACGTGAAAGTTTGGATGTTTTTACTCAATCACGCAAAAACAAATTATTATTTATTTATTTGTCAGATAACATGATCCAATATGGTTAGTAACAATAAGAGCTTATGAACTATGTTAGTAGGCAACGAATTTAAATAAAAATAGGAATCAAAAACATTTAACAATAATCATAATAAGTACAGTAATAATCAAAGCATTAAATAATAATCTAAACATTTATTTTACCGTCCCAACCACAATGCTTACCCAGAGCGAGTGTATCGGACACTGATATTTAGTGGAATCTATTCAGAAATCTATTTCAGCGAGAACCTAACACGGCACACTAAGCGGCATGACATAACATGCGTAGATTAGTACAAAATGTGTAATGGAAAGAATAATACTTACTAACAATATTTTTCGCATAAAAAGGTAAAAAAACATGACTTTTCATTCAGTCATAACTTTTTACTGACTGCATATTTTTGGTTGCGGTTTGGTATAACGACTCAGTATTGAGTAGACTATTTTATTACATGGGTCTCGTTAGTGGTGGATATTTGGACCAATCTCCATACATATTTGGTCATTCTCCTTTGGCACAGAAATAGTTTATAACCTGGATTAACATATAAGATACTTTTTATTCCGGTAGTACGTTCCCTTAGGGATAATTTCCGTACTCCACGCGGGCGAAGCCACAGGCAAAAACTACTAAATAATAAGTTTCACTATTTCAATCCAGCATTTTCTCAACAATGTTGGGTTCAGAATACAATCGTCAGATGCGACTGAATGTTTATCGGTATTTTTCCACGAGGTGATTGCCATCTGACCTATATATAATCCAATTGCCGGGATACTGTTAAGTAAGACAGGTTCTATCTACCGAAATAACAATCACGTGTGTCAAACTAATTAGGTATCTTCTATACAGGAAAAGTTTTTATTCAGTGCGCAAACTGTAACCATGAATTCAGCATATCATTCTAGACTCCCAAGCGCAGAAATTTTTCATCAGTTATACAAAAAAATAACAGCTGTTTCATAGTAAAATTCCAATACCTACGCGGTCAAAATGTATGGAACAGCTGTTTTTTTTGTTCTGATGAAAAATTTCTGCTAAAAACTTTTCCTGTATATTAATGCGTGTAGCAAAAACTTTGTGCCCTTTTTACGAAATTTACGTGGATGGAGGAGTATAAAATTTAGCACTGTTAAAGTTTTTTATGGAGATAGAGTGCATTAAACTAATATTTTTATACACCGTGATATTTTAGTCTTACAAACGTGGTCAACTCAATGTATCTGACATAAAATACCTCTAGGCGCGATCAAAAAATTGTTACCAATAATTTAAGATAATAAATAGTTTCAAAGAAAAATAAATAATGTTTATGTATCACAAACGGTAGAAATACTAACCCAGCGCACGAGTCGAGCAGATAATAGGGTATTACACTAATTTTTGAAAAGTGTCTTATTTAGATTCTAGAGTCCTGATAAACCACCAAAAAAACACAACATTTTTATTTAATCGATTAGTGCCATAAAAATGCATAAAAATTTTGCATTTTCAAATTTCGCGCGTAATTTGACCAAAACGCTGGACGCAGTAGACGCCATATTGCTCTGTGGGTATGACGTCAGTTTGCTAAAAACAAATGCGCTGATATTTTGTATGACAATTGTATGTAATTTTTCTACTTATCGTTGGTTTGCTGTTCCTTAGTGCAAAATATTATGTAAATGAAAATTACTTTGGTTACGAAAATAATAAAAGTACAAAGTTGTTAAGTTGACATGCCGTATGATGAAATAACATGGCGGCTACTATTTCATGGTGTTCAAAAACAGATTTAAAAAAACTGAAATCTTTAAATTGTATTTTAAAATTTATTTTGTTGTTTCATGAACTAAAACTAACATTTTCCGATTGCATTTTGCCTAAGCTATCTCAATAATATATTTTTAGATTTTTTCTCGTATAGAGTAAAATACCCTATTCCATCTCCATTACATTCCATCAGCCATTTCATCTCCGTATCAGGATGTTTCAAATTACATCATGCGTCTTAGTGCATGATATTTTAAGTATTTTAATCATTCTTATTGTTCATAAATGTATTTTTTTTAAATAAATTATTAGTAGTCATTGGATACATGAAGTGGGCTGCCGTTGTAAAACAAATAAAATGCCACGGTGTATAATAATAATGCTTTAGAAATACATAAAGTTTCTAATGAATTATGGTCGAATTTAGACAACTGGGCGAACACTAGATAGAAATATAGTAATTTATAAGTGCATGTATCATTCCCGGGTAAATATAAAAATAAATAATAATAAGTACTAACTTATCAGCAAGGGTTCGATTTCCGGGACGATCAGGAAGTTCTCAGAAGAGACTGAAGACACAAGAAGACACAAGCGTGTTTTGATACGCCTCTGCCTACACCTTAGTAGAGTACAGTCGTGATGTTAAATTAAATGATCTTATTTGCACATTCTGAATCTCCTGCAAACAACTCGAGCGGGTATTCTGAGAGATCCTTATATAGAGATGTTCAACATTCCCGGAGGGTCCGGGTATAGAACCCGTTTCTTTGAAGTCGGTTCTGGGCCCGGCAGCGATCGGCATCTTAGAACAGATCTCTTGTTCTCGGAACCACTCGTATAAAACATGCTTCAGAGGGCTTAGATGGCTCTGCATTAGTCAAGGTGGCGTTGCTTGATTATAAATTAACTAGGTAGCGACCCGGTTTTTTACGATTTGGCAATTTTTTTAGATTTATTACTTTACTAGCGGGGCGTCCCGGCTTAGCACGGGTGGACATTTTCTAGTATTACTAGAAAATGTAAATAAATGAAAAATGGAAATGATGATGATGATGAGAAATGGAAATGTAAATATAGCCTATGTTACTCAAGGATAATGTAGCATTCTAACGGTGAAATAATTTTTGAAATCGGTCAAGTAGTTTTTGAGTTTATTCGTTACAAATCAAATCAAATCAAAATCAAATCATTTTGGTTTCAAGCATTGTATAAGTAAGTACACACAAATACTTTTCACCCATAATGACTACATGTCATAAATAAGCAGATATATTGTTAATACTATATACATACTATATTGTTATTTACTATATTGTTAATAATATAATAATAGATATATTGTTAAGTTATATTAAGTAGGTATTTTAGGTATTACAAATTATAGATTAAATTAGATTAAGTTAATACGTTTATACATTATTAGAAATTATTATTAGATAATTATATTTGATAAATTAAATTAGATAAATTAATGCAACAACATACATAAAACATTATTATCAGACGTTTTGGGTCGTCTGTAGAAGCCCGAAAGTCTGACAACCAGTCTTACCAAGTTTCGTGGTTACCCAGCAACGACGGCACGGTTGGCGCAGTGTTTAAGCAATTGACTGCTGCGCTGCGTGTCGCGGGTTCGATTCCCGTACGGAACAAATATTTGTATGACCTACAATTAGTTGTTCCGGGTCTGACTGTTTGTGTTTGTAACGCATCCACAATGACCACACAGGAGAAATTCCTAGTGTGGGGCAAGGTTTAAAAAACATATAAAAAAATGGATTGTGGAGGTCAGTTATGCAGGCGCTTCATGTAAAATACTGGTATTCAGCTGTATCCGGTTAGATACATGGGAAAAGGCTAGGCTTAATATGATGATGGCGTATAAATCTTCCGGAAAAAACTGTCAAAATAATGGTGAAAATTTAATCGAAATTCGTCGCGTAGGTACCTACTGTAAAGGTTTGTTGCTTATCGAATGCAACCTTTATGTAAATACAGGCAGGTAATGAAATGGCTTTGTCACGTTTGAATAGTCAAGAAGATAGATGGATCTAGATTCTATCCTTAAGGTGAACCTAGTCCACATTTTTTGCATGCAAACTTCGGTAGTATTTTACTCCACTGTCTGACATGGCACATCCATTTTTACACGCTGTATATTAGCTTCACTTGTATGTTTGTTTGTTTATAACCGACTCCTTTGGACGCTATTTTGACCCACTTTAAACGGTCAGATTTCATTGAAACTTTGTAAACTTATCGAGGACCGATGACTATACAATGATTTAAAAAAAAAATGAAAAAAAAAGGGAAAAAAAACACGTTTTTGTAGTTAGCAGAACTAAAAAATAGAAAATAAATAATAAACTAAAAAACACGCTTTAAAAACCAAACTAAAAAAGGAGAAAATTTCAATTAAAAAGCGTGAGGTGCTTGACATTAAGTGATTATAAAAATACCTCAAAAAACACCCCACGCTTTGTAATTGAATTAAATTATTTTCTCCTTTTTTTAGTTTGGTTTTTAAGCGTGTTTTTTAGTTTTTTAAACTATTATTTATTTACTTAAAAACCTCGAAGTAGTCAAGGTTGATGTATGCGTCGCTAGGTGCACTATCTTTAATGTAATTCTAGTTAAAAAGCGCTGGATTACTAACGCATTGCTATCGCTGTAATATGGTTATATTATTAACTAACGATCAACCCCGGCTTCGCACAGTTTTTACTCGAATGCGCGACGCAAAGGAGGGTAATGTGTTTATCAGCATATTATGTACCTATGTATGTATGTTTTTTTCTATGGCAATCTAGAGACCAAACGCGTGGGCTTATTTTTAACCGACTTCAAAAAGGAGGAGGTTCTCAATTCGTCAGAACCTTTTTTTTTTTTCTGTGTAACATACACACACCTCGATTACTCGAAGATTTTTTTTTTTGTTTGAAAGGGTATACCTCCCAGGTGGTCCCATGATCATCAAGTCAGGATCTGATGATGGGATCCTGGAGAAATAGAGAGAACTCTTCAAATTTTATAGGCACACGAAGTGATTTAGTTATTTTTTGGAAGAGTACTTTCTCGGAGTGGTCTCATTTCAATTTGGTGAAGATCTGATGAAGAACTTTGGAGATAGGCAACGGAACTCCTCAATAAATGATAGCAAATGGACTGGAATTGCTGAAATCTCATGTCTGTCTATTGCTTACACCAGTTCATAACATAACATCACGCCGGTATACTGTGAAGGTGTAAGCACATGTGACCACTAAAAAGTGGAAAAAAAAAACTTTTTCCAAAAAAAAACAACCGACTTCCAAAAAAACACTACAAAGTGAAAAATTACTTTAATTTCGGGGTATCATTGAATAGGTATTTGGAGGCATCTTCTTGAATTTGACAATAAAGACATTTAATGCCTCCGACTGCATGAGATTGCATAAGAGAAAAAAAAATGGAAACAAGAAAAATTTCTTCTAATAAGTTTCTTAAAAGAAAATTTTCTAGTTTTCATATTTTTTACAGTTTACTTTTACGGAGTCGAGTTATTTTATATTTTTATTTACTTTTTTATGACTTGACAAAACATCGAGATTTCTTAATGTAAGTAAATTTATTTATTTATGTATTTATTTATTTAAACTTCTCGCACACAAAAGGCACAAAGGCGGACTTAATGCCTTAGGCATTCTCTACCAGTCAACCAAGGGTGGTGAAGAGATTAGATGGCAGGTGCTTAGGTTGAGAGGAACAATGATGAAAAAACCTATAAAATATATCATAATGAATTAATAACCTATTTATGTAATATTATTTATAACTAATAGTACACATACATGCATACATATCTACTATAATATATACTTAAAATATAAATATATAAGGACAGAGGTGTTGAGACGACTCTACGCTATTTGTTAAGAAAATACCTCTGCAATTTCCGCTTAAATGCATACCGACTGGTGGCCGTTCTGATATCGAGAGGAAGCGCATTCCAAAGAATGGACTGAATATGAAAGGAAGAATGAACAAAGTCAGAAGTATGAGAAGGAAAGAGTAGAAGCAGATTGTTAGAAGAACGCAGATTCTTAGTGTGAGAAGAACATAGATATTGAAATGAGACACAAGGTAAGAAGGAGGAGTAGGGAAGGGAGAAAAGCGTAGTCAAAGCACGCAAACCTCTTCAAATCTCTTCAAATTTAATAACAAAAAATATATACAGGGTGAAATTGAAAACATGCGACAAACCGTAATGGGAGATTGTACTCATCATTATGAACAACTTTTACTGAGGGACCAAAGATGCAATCGCAAAAAAAAAACAGCTGTTCCCTACATTTTGACGAGTTATGCGAACATAAATGTAGGGAACAGATGTTTTTTTTTCGCGATTGCATCATTGGTCCCTTAGTAAAAGTTGTTCATAATGATGAGTACAATCTCCCATTTCGGTTTGTCGCATGTTTTCAATTTCAACCTGTATAATTGGTAAAAATGGAGTCGGCTTCGAGTCTAACCGGATGCAACTGAATACCAGTATGTTAAATGAAGCGTCTGCTTATCTGACCTCCATCACCCTGGGTACCACAATACCCATAAGTAAGACTGTAGTAAATCCGAAGAACGATTTAACATAATCTAGAGCTGATCAATAAAACAGTCACCTACGTCTACATCAAATAGAGATCCGAATACAATTTACAACTAGCATCAAAACCCGGTCCATCCCACAGTAATCTTAAACCGGAGACGTAAAATGAGGGACCATAAAGTTGGATCACTGTGGGCGTTTCAAAGGAGTATGTATTGTGTTATTAATAGTACTGGCGACGTGATAATGGCTTTTGTTCTGTGATGTTAACATGTGTTGAAAAGTGCAAAGAAGGCGGTGATTTGAAGGAAGGTGTTGAGTTTAGATGCTGCTGACTTAAGGTGAATGCGCAGTGGTAGAACGCGAAATTAAAATTTTGTTGCGTTTTTTGCAATTTTCAGGTGAGTGTCAGCTTGTTTCTTGATCAAAATATGATTTGCGACTATAACATGTACGTATTTACAGATTTATAATCATTAGAATCAATAATACATCTTTCTAAGTTAGATTTGTTCCATAAGAACAAATTTCTAATGGAAAAGTGCTTGTGGAACAAATCTAACTTAGAAAGATGTATTATTGATTCTAATGATTATAAATCTATAAATTCGTAGGTACATGTTATAGTCGCAAATCATATTTTGATCAAGAAACAAGCTGACACTCACCTGAAAATTGCAAAAAACGTAACAAAATTTGAATTTCGCGCTCTACCACTACGCGTTCACCTTAATATCATTATGTAAATAATCATTGAATTTTTTTAAGATAATTATTAAGACACACCTTATTGTCATTTCGGTAGTTAAAAGCTTGCAAGTCTGACAACTAGTTTTACTCAACAGTATCCCGGCAAATGGGTTATATAGGATTGTTTTTTTTTTTTTGGTTGGGAAATCATCAAATAACTTCTCCCAGTCTGGGTGGAGCAGGAGGGCGTGTCAGACTTTTACTGACTAAAACCCACCCGTGTTCCTCCAGTTTCCTGGGTGCCAGGGGCCATGGTATCTCTTTCGAACAACCCGTACCCCTGGCAGGGATCGGCCCTTGCGAACCCCACCAGTTGGTGCTGACATCTCTTTGAGGCGCGCGTGGAACACAACGCGCCGTCGACCCGGGCTTGATCCTTACCGGACAGCGAGCTACCCATTACTCGCCGTCCGCAAGCCCGCGCCTACGGTGGCCGGGAATCAGCCTGGGATTGATGGTAAGAATTTGATTTCAAAAGAACAAAAAATACTATAACAGATTGACAAACACACAATGAGAAGTGTACTCAAATATTTCTGTCGCAATAACGCATCATATGCGTGGGTACTATAAAGCTTCGGTCACATTGAAAGCGGGTTTAGCGAAGATTAAGTGGTTCGCTGAGCTTTAAGTTATTATTAGGGATCGGATAATCGGATGCATATTTACCTTTTTTTTTGGGTGGGAAATCATCAAATAACTTCTCCCGCTCTGGGTGGAGCGGGAGGGCGTGTCAGACTTTTACTGACTAAAACCCACCCGTGTTCCCTCAGTTGCCTGTGTGCCAGGGGCCGCTGTATCTCTTTCGAACAACCCGCACCCCTGGCAGATGCATATTTACCTGAAGTAAATTTTTAGTTATGAAAGTATGGAAGCAGCTTCTTCTTTTTGTAAAAAAAACCCAGGATAACAGGAATACCAGAAATGCAAAACTAGTCGGGTGTATAATATGTGACTTCTAAATTAATAGGATTGCGTAACTATTCAGATGCATACTTATTTAAAATTAACCCTGATGCAAATATGCGTATGTAGGGTGTAAGTCTCTAAGAAAAGGGGTGGTGTGTGATAGTGAAAACATTTTTTTTTTACATTAGATTAAGATATTTTCGATACAAAAGCGTGTTCCATATTAGCCAGCATCTGAACTTTAGGTGAATCCGAATATTCGATCTCTGGTTATTATAAACGATGCACCGCTGCACCGAAGAAGATTGTGTGCACTTCTTGGACCCTGTCATATACATACATACATACGTAAACTCACGCCGTCTTCCCAAGGGAGTAAACAGAGCGCCATATGCTAGGATACTTACAGACTCCTTTTGTTTTGTTTACGTAGATAAATAGTAGTGTTAATTAAGGGTCTTACGACTGAAAAATCCTATCTATGGCGCGGCGCTCCCAAAGTAGCTAGCCTCGAAACCATCTTGCCAACAGGTATGTACGTAGGTATGTATTATTTTAACCACAGTAAGAGCTAAGCTGATAAAGTTTTTGGTGAAAGGAGAGAAAAATTTACTAGAATAAACTGTATTTGTAATGGTAATACTCTGATAGAGTCTCTGCATGATTTCATTAAAATGTTCGTGCCGTAGAAAAACGAGAATCTTTCGATCCAGACGGTTGTTGTGTCCGATGGGCTACTGTGCGATTGTCCACTGGCTGTTGTGGATTTAAATGCAGGACGCCTACTTGCTAAGTCTTGTCAACGAAGATAACTTAATTGATTAAATAAAAAAAAATACGCCAAAGTGAACCCGTTACACGGACGAGTAAAAAACATCAGTAGTAAAGACAACTGTCAAATCGAGTTGTCATTAATTCTTAGTTCGAGCCCAAAACTATCATAATTATGTCCGCAGATGATACAGAGTAAAAGACGTCCGCAATTTCGGGCGAAACTACGGATTTCGTGCTTAGGGAGCAGATTTAGTGGAAAATGTAGCATTCTGAGACGTCAATCTTGACTGATCTGCGGCTTGTGGTTAACTATCAGGCATGTTATGTGGTTTGCTTATCGACGTTGCTGCTACAACCGAAACGCCCCCGCTATCAACATAACCGTGGTCTTACCCTGAGGGTTCCGTAAGGGCGGAGGGCCATAAATGTGAGATGATATTCGTGTAATTCAACGCAAGTGCAAACATTTGTAGACATCACGATGAAATATCGTTAGGAGTGTACTTGTATGCGTCACAGCGGTTTTATGAAAGAAGCTTGGGCTTTGATGACGTAAAAAGTAACGTTGTGGGCGGAATTAGGTTACTTACGTTTGTTTAGATAATTCTGTTTAGTAAATTAAGCGACAATGAACTTTAAGTGGTGTCTTTCAAGGTCTGAGCTGGGGTTGCTTTTCAAGGTTGATTTTCTTCAGTGGTATGTGGTGACGTTATCTGAGTTTTCTTTGTAATTGGAAGTGTTGATTCTCATAGGCGATATACACACATATCAATTCAGCCTATCGCAGTCCACTGCTGGACATAGGCCTCTCCCAGGCTGCGCCACAACACTCTATCCTCCGCCTTCCGCATCCAGTCTGTCCCAGCCACCTGTTTAAGGTCATCGGTCCATCTAGCTGGGGGGCATCCCACACTACGTTTGCCGATACGCGGTCTCCACTCCAGGACTCGTCTGCTCCACCGTCCATCAGTCCTTCGACAAACATGGCCAGCCCACTGCCACGTCAGCTTGCTTACTCTACAAGCTATGTCGGTGACTCCGGTTCTTTTCCGGATGATTTCATTCCTGATACACACATAGTCAGCCTATAATTTCCCCACTGCGCACACAAGCGTCCTCTCGCCCCACCACGCGGGCCCAGTGCGGGTTGGTAGAAGTCACAATGTGTCTTTGAATTTTTGGTTCTAGAACATGGCGTTTCCTCACGATGTTTTCCTTCATCGTTTTGAGCGCTGTAGCTGTGAAAATTAGTTAGATAAAGTAAAACGCCCGCCTAGGTTCGATACTACGCCCTTAACTCGTAAGTCACGGCTGTTACCACTACGCCACCATTGCTCGATGGGCCATGAAATGCATTATAAACTGCTATTGCTAGGCACATTTCAATTTTCAAGACTGTCTGGCCTCTTTGGTCTCACTATTGATTAAGTTAGGTCGCTTTTACGAAATAGGAGCTTGCTGTCCTAGACTTATGGACATTAAGTCTTCGCTTCCTATCTTATGACAGGTATATTAAGGTGGAAGCGACAGGTTAGTCCACGAAATTAAAATTTACTGAAGTTTTTTTTGCAATTTGTATGTTAAGTCAGGCTATAAGTTATTCTGTTTGTTGCCGGACGTAAAAGAATAGCACCATCCCATTTCTTCCCGTGGGTGTCGTAGAATGCGACTAAGGGACTTACTAGAGAATGGGCAGCAGCGTTCACTATGCATTTTACCACCATACTGCGATCGCCATCCCGCCTGCCAAGCGTGGAGCGTGATGGGAGGCCTATGTCCAGCAGTGGACGTCTTTCGGCTGAAATGATGATGATGATGTTGAACAAAATATGATTTGCGAACGTAACTATAGAATTAAAATCATTAAAACCATCAAAACGGCTGTCTAAGTTCATTTAATCCCATTTGATGAATTTTTCATGAAAAAAAAATAACGTAAGAAGATTTGGATTTCGCGGGCTACCATAACAATTAATCAAAATAAAAACCTACTTAAGAAATGCTTTCTAACTGCTTATTAATAACGACGTATAAAATTGGTAGATACGGTACTGCATCATTACAATAAATTAGGATAAATAATTGAACAAATTCTCCCTATTATTCAAATTCTCTGCAGCTTTAAAAGTAGTCAATAATGGAGATTTCGCCATTCCGTGAGGTCTGAACAAACAGCATTGGCTGCCGCTGATGGAGGATATTATTCATACTGCCCTGGTAAAATGGGAACTATTCCAGTTGAATGTTTGAGCTATGAATACGATTCCCGTCACAAAAGTTTTGAATGCACTTTTTGATTTAATCTTGAGAATTAATGCAGTTTTAAAACTAGATTGGGATAAAAAAAAATGTTTTCACTTCTCATGCTCTAAAAGTACGCCAATATAGCCACGAAGTGGGACTAAAGTGACCACTTTAGTCTCTAGGGAGTGAAAAGTAATTAGTTTTTTAATTTCCTTCATGTGACATAGACAAACTCAAACAGCCAGTAAATATACTATTATCTGTGGAGTGTGGACCATTTTCATTGCGAAAATGTTGAGAGTTTTAGTTCCATGGTTTTTCAAATAATTCGAATTGTACATTTAGCTCCAAGTTAAAAAATCTTTTGTGATTTTTATTTTATTAAAGTAATATTTATTAAATGTTTTTGTACTAAATTGACTATTTTTCTCGCACTCAAAGTGAAAAGTACAGTTTGCACCTCGAGACTAAACGCCAACCTCGGTTTCATTGACTCCCTCGCACGCTCGGGAGTCAAATCACCTCTGGTATATTATGGCTTCGGTCCCTCGATATAAAATATACTATTGTTTGTTATTTACGAAATAGTTGTGTTTCCCAGGTATAGCAAAGTGTTATTGAGTTTTTCCGGCAGGGATTTGTCAGTAGCAGCTCGGAGTATGGATTTTTGCCCGGTTGATGGCAATGGGCCTGCCCCTATTACATAGAACTGAAGTGAAAAGCACGAAGTTGAGACGAGGCAGTAGTGGAAGCTACCAGCTCCAGAAAAACGTTCTTAATGGGAACCTAGTCGCGGGCTCGAACTCACTGGTGGGCCTGGCTAAAAATCACGCTGTCTCACCAGGCTTCGTGTCCAACAGAGATAGTATCAGTGATGAGCAGTTAGACACCAGACTACACGCACAACGTTATTGAGTGATATGCAGGATCACTTACAGTAAAAAATTACTTTAAAAAGAAAAGTCCTTTGGAAGAACGGGTTTTATGAAAAAGCCAATGCACAAATCAATGACCAATAAAGTTTATTGAACTTCTCGATAGTTGAACTTTGTCGGTACTGACTTGGTTTTAGAGATTTTGTACTTCTTTTATTACTTAAACACGCCCAAAGTTAAGTAAAATTAGCAAGAAAAACGAATCATTGTTGGCTCCTAACTTTTTAATGGGTTTTTATTTTAGTATTCTGTTTCCGTACAGACAATATTAATAATGAGACAAAGCGATATCATATTTTACTTTGGATATGCCATGTCAGACAGTGGAGTAAAACACTCCCGAAGTTTGTATGCAAAAAATGTGGACTAGGTTCACCTTAAGAGACTGTCCTCTTCTTGTCCTCACCAACTTCGCCCGTCGCGCGTCATTAGCAGACACAATAGAAATTCTATTGTTATCGGAACACACTGTGTATGACGTGCGAGAGGTTAAGTAGGTAATTGCGAACTGCATTGACAGATTCTGAAAAAATGGTACAATCAGCTAGAAAAACGTTAATTTTTACATTTTATTTTATGTAGCCAATTGATGCAGTTTCGTGGGTTTAAAGTTAAAAAATAAACTTATTTTTATGTTGTAAAAATTTAATGTTTGGTACAGAATACGAAACATGTCATTTTTAACAACACAAAAATATTTTTTTTATTCGAGCACTCGCTGATTTTTTGAGCATCATTAGGAATACGTCGAAATCACACGCTAGCTAGTAACCGATCATAAGTTCACTCCTCCCCCACCCCCCTTTCTTCTAACGGGATCTACATCTTGGGTTTCTATCGATGAGAATACAAAATAGCGGTTGTCTTGTAAATCCTTGTTATAATATTATAATGGTCCCAAAATAGCTTTGAACCCACGAATTTAAAAAGAGCGATCCAACGGTGTATACATTCTGCCAGGGGGCGGGTTGTTCGAAAGAGATACTGTGGTCCCTGGCACACAGGCAACTGAAGGAACACGAGTGGGTTTTAATCAGTAAAAGTCTGACATAGAGAGCGGGGAAATTTATTGATTATTTTGAAAAAAAAAATACGGTGTATATGTTACCGGCCAAACCCGATTTCAGGCCAAACTAGTTTGTCCTAGGCCAAACTGGTTTATTAAGCCGGGGCACCCCGATTAAATGGGTTAGGTTAGGTTAGAACTGTGACCAAAAGGGCGCGAGCCGAGCGAGCGCAGCGAGCGGTGACGCGGCAGCGGCCGGTGAGCGTTACTTCCAAAGGCTGTTAACGAAACGGCTAATTAAGCTAGTTGGCTGCGACATATCACGCGTAGGATTAAGTCTGTTTGGCCTAGGACAAACTAGTTTGGCCTGAAATTGGGTTTGGCCGGTAACACTCGGCTCGCGCCCTTTTGGTCACAGTTCTAACCTAACCTAACCCATTTAATCGGGGTGCCCCGGCTTAATAAACCAGTTGGGCCTAGGACAAACTAGTTTGGCCTGAAATCGGGTTTGGCAGGTAACATATACATGGCTATTGGAGGGGTATACTAAAACAAGTATCATCCTTTCTTTTCAACGTGTCTGTCACTGGTGCCACTTTCAAACTTTCCCTCAGACTCAGACCTCAGACTGAGGTACATGAGAGTATGCGGTACAGAGACGAATAACTTAGGAAGTGAGTACTGAGGTCCTCAGTACTCATTTCCTAAGTTATTCGTCTCTCACACATCCATATCAACATTCTCATCTCCGCTGCATGCAATCTTTTTTCCATCCGTCTTCTTCTCGGCCCAGCATTCCGGGTACCCATATCATATTATTAAATACCTTTAAACGAGCAATTCTTGTATTTATCTATGTATATTTATATATTATATATATTAATCTGAATCTCGGAAACGGCTACAACGATTTTCATGAAATTTAGTAGGTATGCAGGGGGTTTCGGGGGCGATAAATCGGTCTATCTAGGTTTCATTTTTAGAAAACGTCAAACAAAAAACAAACTGGTCAAGTGCGAGTCAAACTCGTGTGCCGAGGGTTCCGTACCTACCCATTATACCGACATAATAAAAAAAGATATGGGCAGATTTTCGCGAAAACTTGTAAGTACCAAAATTACCAAAAATAAAGAAAGTTGAAAATTAAGTTACATTTTAGTACTTACAAGTTTTCGCGAAAATCCGTTCCTGAGAAAATCTGTGGTGACACACAGACAGACAGACGGACAGACGGACAAGAGAGTGATCTTATAAGGGTTTCTTTTTTACCTTTTGAGGTACAGAACCAGACATTTATTACAAAACTTACAACTACTGGAGCATTATCATAACATTTCTTGGTACTGCAGAAGCATTTACCCTTTTTAAGACGGCTAGGTCGAAAACTACCATTCTATACGATTACACTGGTACCGTTCATGCATACCAGCTACCCCTTTAAAAGAGTGTAATAAGGAAGGTGTTTTCCTCCCTCTTTTTATGACCCCCTAAACATCGTTCCAGGCGTTATCGAAAGCATACGATGCTTAGATATTCAACGCATAAAACATTTACAGCTGATAGGGCTGGCTCATTGCCTTATCAGGAATGAGGGTAGTATTCATCGCATCTGTCACTTTTTACCCAACTGTCCCATTAGGAGGGTGGGTAGTGTTTTTCCTTGACTTTTAGGTTTAAAGAATCTTTATTCTCATATGAACATGACCCGACCGACCCTTGCTCGTTGAAGCGCCAGCCCGCGCCGCAGCTGAGCCAGTAGCTTTAAATTCCCCCTATAATAATAATAATGCCAATTTGATCCAGCCTGTTCCCAATAGTGATAGCTGTCCCCCTTTCAGTGACGCCCTGAGCCGAGGTCCGTACCCCACAGGGGGTGCCCTCAGCGTGCAGTCGCTTAGTTGTTAAATTTTAGTTTGTAAGCCCTGGCTGGAGGCGTTAAGATTAACTTCTTAATGGCAGCCCCAGGAAAGCCCGGTTGAGCAGTCACGGCCTCTCAAGGCCAACTGCGAGATGCCCAACAAAAAAAATAAAATAAGAACATGACATACAGTTCATTTAAATGAGAATTAAATTTTAACATTAATACGTAATCGTCATCTAAAGACGAAGCATGCAGATGTAGAATAAACAAAATAACAACGTATGAGATCAGCAGCAAAAATAATAATAAAAAATAACAAAAGTGTAGGTAGTTACATATAAATCAAGTTAACAGCTGGCCAATTTGACACCAAGGTACCCTCATAAGTACTGATTACTAAGTACTGAGTACTTTTTGTTTACAAAGTTAGGAATAATGTCATAATAATAATGACAGCACGGTTGGGCGATTGACTGCTGCGCTGCGTGTCGCGGGTTCGATTCCCGCACGGAACAAATATTTGTATGACCTACAAGTACTTGTTCCGGGTCTGGCTGTTTGTGTATGTGATAATGTTAAATGTTTGTAAACGCACGCACAATACATGAGAAATTGCTAGTGTGGGGCAATGTTTAAAAAAAAATAAGATTACTGGGGAGCTGTGCCAATGTCCGTGTGGTGAGTGCAATGCCCGCCATTTTTCTTCCTAGCTTAAGCACTAGGAAGAGGTGAAAGGCGGACCCGCCAAAAATTACTTATGATAGTAGTGTTGTCTTATGTAATTTTGACGTTTAAAAAGTGCTGATGCTTAATTTAAATATATTAGGTACTAAGTATTCATATACATTCAAATTTTGAAGAAAAAGATATTTTAGTATTTTGGCTCTTTTTGTAAATCATGAACAAAGTGGACTTGAACTGTTTATAAATATTCTCTCAGAAAATTCGTAAATCGAACTGTAGCAGACAAAGCAATAAAAAAATATCAAACGTCTAGCAGCCCTAACTCCAGACATGAAGGTCGCAGGGTAAGTGCGGGTCATCCAGACCCTTTCAGCATTCCAGGAGGGTATTCAACTTTAGCCCTATCTAATACTTACTAACGAGTAAAACATAATAACGTAATTAATGGCGCCTTCTCCAAATGAGGTCATTTCATTAAGGGTTTTACTTAGGGATTTTTCGGGCCTACGTCATCATAATCGTCCAGTGAATATTAATCTACAACGGTTTTACAATGATCGCTAAAAATATTTAGTTATAAAAAAAAATGCTGATCGAATCACTAGGCATGACCACAGAACCTGTCGAAAAGTTTAGAATAAATTATTTATTTACCTTTTTTTTTTTGTTCACGTGTCGTGGTACCTACCTAATAATAAATAAAAAAAAATCACCAAATCATGTTTTCGCAGTTTTGTTCATACAGGATAAAAATGTAACCAATATGCAAACTGTAAATTCGGCATACGATTCTAGACCCCTAGCGTAGAAAATTTTCATGAAATTTTGCACTTTTCTATGAAACAGGTTTTTCTTGTGGCCGACGAGTCTAGAATCATTTATGCTGAATTCACGGTTTCCGCACTGGATAACATTTTTTCCTGTACAGTGCAGGCAGGTTGGGATGTGTTCCATAGTTTTGACACAGTTTGCTCGGATTGTTTACGACATTCACAGGAAAAGGGCGGCCTTGGCCTAGATTAAAAGGTCCATTCAATAAAATATTCGATATTAACTGGGACAGTGAAAGAAGAAGAAATATTGTCTCATAAAGTCTTATACTTACTTATTAAGTGAAGTATCACTCGATAAATAAATAAATACACTAAATTTAACTTTATGAAATAAAAAAAATGGCCGACTGCTCAATTTAGCATGATCACAAGAAATAATTGCAACAACAACTATTCCTTCTATAACATAAAAAAACCGTCCCCATATGTAAAACCGATAATAAAACATGTTACCTAGAGACTAGATTTAATTATTTCCGGACAATATTAGGTATAAAAATTGGCCGACTATTCAATTCAATGAACACAAGAAATGATTCCAACAACCTGCGATTTTTTATTTTCCTTTTCAAACCCAAAAAACCATCTCCCTGTACTTATTTAAAACCGCTAAATCTTAGTGACCCTGTATATTTTGATGCCGTCACTACCGCATGTCGCCTCATTGTCGGCCTTGTGACCCGCCCCCTGGTCCCCTTTGTGATAAATGGCTCTTCGCATTATGGCCCTCTCTCCTCTTTGTAAAAAAAAATACGGAAAGAAGTGATAAGGTTGTAAAAAGGCTCTCAAATATTGTTTTATCGTTTCAAAAGGTAGGAATTAATTTGGGTCGGGACATTGAGATGCAGATGAATTTTAATTGTTGGAGTATTTTTAGGGTATGTTGTACCTACCTATTTCTTAGTTTTCATTCAGCTTCACACATAACATTCACAGCTTTACCTAATAACATTCACTATGGTAGATATTTTTTAAATGACAATGGCCAGGTATGTAGCTGCGCGGTCATTTCATATTTTAACTAATTCTGTAAGTTAGTCTAGGTAACTCCTGAAAACTATTGAAACAAATCCTACTTGGTATAGTATTAAAAATATGATAGTTTGCATGGTTGGATGTTAAGATGTTTGTTACTCAATCAGGCTAAAACAGCTGAATGGGTTTGGATGAAATTTGACATACAGAGAGATTATAACCTGGATTAATAAATACATAGGATACTTTTATTCCTATACTAAGTTTCCGTACAAAGGTAGTTCTATATTAAGGCGGTGATTTCTTGAAAACCCTCTAAAAGGTGGTTTTATAAACCAGTGTATCTCTTTAACTGAAAATAATTTCGAAAGCAAAAAATATATGATATATTCGTCTTTTTTGCATAGAGTGATCGAACTCTAAACATAATTAATCATTTTTTAATGCATCAAAAACTCATGAAAGTCACCTCTTAATTATCTTTTAAACCAGTATCCCTTCAATAACAATTATAATTATAAACAAAAATATACCATAAAATTCCAAATGCCAAACTGCATCCAGTGATGGATTATTTATTATTATATAGTTAATATCTAATTTTATTCGATTTTATTTGCATTTTTACAACAATGCTTGCTCATTTATTATTCGAATTTATTACAACAGATTTTAACCCGGAATCGGATTGCAATAAGAACTATTATGGCTCATAATGGCAATATTTAAAGTTACCAGTACCTTAATATGATGCTATCGTGCTATAAAATCCAGATGGTTTTACGTGTGTTACATGCGAAGTACTACTTTGATTGACAAAAAAAAACTAAAGCTTTTTGACACCAATTAAATGAAAAATAAGTAACAAGTAAATGACACACACAATTTACCATAATTAATAACTCACAGTATAATGTCATTCATGGCTACGTGACTTCGCTGAATAAGCCTAATAACAAGTTAGGGCGGATCCACGTTTAGGCGTCCACGAAAAAGTAGTCGCGCGATCGCGTATATACGCGCTTACGACTTTACGTGTCTTTGAGAAGTAAATCGGTAGTCAGCTATGCCATGTTGGATAAGTCTATCAGAAATAATATAGCTTGATAATGCATTTAAAACATTGGTATTTAGCTTAGTAGTTCGAATAGTTCCCAAGGATAGGCAATACGGCTAGGCGGATGCCTGTAGCCTTTTCTTAACAATGTCTGAGTCGGTCCAGTCTAACCGGATGCAGCTGAATACCAAAAGCAACGGCCTGTCTGACGTCCACAACCCCAGTTACTGGTCAACACGATAACCCTTGGTAAGACGGAATATCTGCCCCTTTTATTTTACATTATAATGCCAATATAGTTTTACCTACCAATATCTAAAATATGGTGGACATAATAGGGTTATGAAATGAATGAAATCAAATCTAATGATGCGCGTATAATTGCAATTTCATCCAATCCGTTTTGTGGTAGACCTCGCAATTAACTAGTGATAGATGACTAATAAACCGTAACAATCCATAAATGAACTCTCTAATTAGCTTTGTTTGTTGTTTATTTTCATATTATTATAATAAATTGTTTGGTTTCGACCCAGCCGGCATATTTTGTAAATCTCACTGTGAAAATCTTTGGTGAAGTGTAGTTTTCTATTATTTGATAGTTCTATAGTAACTATACTCCATTTGCAATAGCATTAGACAGAAGTTAAAAAAGGTTCTTTTTAATGTACACTTCGTAACAAAATTACATTAAACGTGTTGCAGTTACGATTAATGCCAAAAAAATTAAAGTGTCAATGCTAAAAACCTAAAAGAAGCAGGAGTGAACAACACCGAGTAACTAAATTAGCTGATGACGACGAAGTTCTACCAACGTATTGTGGGTCGTAAGTTATTATTTAAAATAAAGTATTGTAAAAAAATATATATTTTACTTCCTTATAATCTTAATTCGATTTAAATCATCATGTGATTGTTTGTTTCATTCATTCGTTTTGTTGTAGGTTTGTAATGTGTGATGAAGATGTTATTGTAAATAGAATATTATTAAAATAAACATTACTTTTGCTTCGTTTAGCTCAGTATTTAGTACTGTCTTAAATCTACCTAAAAAAGTTAGAAATTAACTTTGAAATAAAATGTTTTGCACTCCTGCTTCTACGAGCCTCTTTTTTCTAAAGCTATAATAAATGGGGTAAGTATAGGTATACCTTATAACTCCTATACTACTATATATATTAGTTCATTTTAAAAGTCTTTATTATAAACAGAGTGCATACAATAAAATCTTATTCTAATTAAGTTCAACCATATAAGTAACAAATTCTTAGGTTATTGGTCTTATTAAAGGACACATTATATTAACACCAAGATAATTATGTCTTCTAACTTATAACCTAAGTCTTACCTTTATAAGATACTAGCGACCCACCCCAACTTCGCATGGTTTTTAGGACTTGACAAAACAGCGTAATTTCTTTATTATATGTAAGTGTATTCAACACATTAATCTAGCGGACCGAATTCTTTAAACGATGTTTCTAAAACCGCATCAAAATCCGTTGCGTAGTTTAAAAGAACATAACGCGGTCATGTACATACACGAAAAGCGATTTGTAGTATGTATAGACATGGAAACGGGTCCTCTATTCCCTAAAGAAAGTCGAGATCAAGATCTGAGTCGGGTTAATAATATCCCGTTAGAAAAATATCACACTTACGGTTAGCATTGCAATAGTAGATAACATAAATAATGTTAAGCCTGTACCCTATCTGATTCAAGCTTATATATAACCCTTTAGCGTTCAGTGGGAATACTGCAGCTTACAATTTTATGGAATTTGAAATTAAAGGAAAAATACATCGTTACCTTTAAAATTACAGATAATCTTGAGAATTCATGTGGGAATAAGATGTATTATTCGTGGTGAAGGTGTAGAAGTAACTTAGTGTAGGTAAGTGTTAAGACCTTCGTGGTTGGAGAAGGTTGTAAATAAAATTCCAGTGCCCAGAACACAAGTTATTGCTACGGCGCACAGTGGGTCAAAACTGCTATATGAGGGACATAGGATTTCTTTTTAGAAATCTCAAAAAATATCTATCAAAAGATCTCGTCATTACGATGAATAATTGTCATTACCTATACGTTTTGAACCTTTCGATCAGCTCTTCTTAATTTGCAGACAGTGGCTTCTGGTGAGCAAGTGGACCTTCTTAAATTCTCCCAATTTTGTAAAGACACCGCCAGTTTGTATGTACTGTTATATCCGTGGTACTACATGCCCTCTAGCGTAAGTAAGTTGCTAGTGCATGGTTCTTTTTTGGGTGGGAAATCATCAAATAACCTCTCCTGCTCTGGATGGAGCAGGAGGGCCGTGTTAGACTTTTACTGACTAAAACCCACCCATGTTCTTTCAGTTGCCTGTGTGCCAGGGACCGCGGTATCTCTTTCGAACAACCCGCACACCTGGCAGGCATCGGCCCACGGATATCATTTAGAATTTTGGACTTTTATCAATCGGGAAACTATCGGAAGAAGCATCAGAGGCTCGAAATAAAGGCTTTCATAAATATAGAAAGAACCATAGAAAAGTAAGTAGGACAGCGACAAATGAAGATATAATCTTCTCTTGTCGTCTGATCCAAAACTGACCATTCTAAGGTCAAGTATGCCGAAACAACCGAGAAAGGTTCTCTCACCAAGAGCAGTCGAGCTTTTGGTGTCTCTTCCAGCTGAACCCGAACTAGAATTTATAGATGTACAGACGCCAGCACATCAAGCTATCCCGAAATGTCAAATTTCTTTAATAGATTTTCATCTATATAGCATAAGCTTATGGTTCATGTTCAATTGGGAAAATTTGACAGTTTGAGGTAGCTTGATGTGCTGTCATCTGTACATACTTTACAAGATAGTGATAGTGATTAATTTTGTTAAGAGTTAAGTGGTTTTTTATTGTAGTTTGGAATAAACATAACTGTAAATCAATTTATTTTTAATAATTTATAGGTACTCGTTTATTTTTAATTTTGTTTATAATTTATTTATTTTTACTATAATTTTGAAAAACTATGGTGTTTGTACTTTTTTCGATAACTAAAATGATTATTATTCCTTAATCATAAGTATTTAAATGTAATACAATTATTTTATCTATGATATTATTGATAAAAAATTACTTTTTTTTTTCATTTGAACGGGCAAATATGGGTGCTATATAACTATGCTGACAGTGTAGAATTATGGCCAACAAGCCAAAGAATAAGACTAAAGTAGTTTTAAAGCAAGAACTGTCAAGACTTGGCAAAATTTTTGCAGTTTTTTTTTCTTTCCATACAACAAAAACATTTAAAAAAAATCCGGACAAACTATCAGTTTTAAAGAAAAACGTATATAGACAATTATTCATCGTAATGACAAGATCTTTTTTTTAAAGGGAATTTCTAAAACAATCCGATGCCCCTCATACAGCAGTTTCGACCCACTGTGCGGCGCCGTGAAGACGACTGGCTGCAAAACTGTTTGCGCGGGGAACATTGCATTTAGCGTTGTTTGTATTATTGTTACCTGTACTTTCTACAGTAAGGACAATACACCAGAAGGCAGAACGTTTATAACTCTTATTCGCTCTGAGATACAATTTACGGAGTATTCCCGTTTGAGCACCAATTTTTAGAGCATCTAATGCATTGAGCACCAAAGTATTCCCATAACTTTGGTGCTCTTGGAGCTCAAATGGGATTCATACTTCCAATTTACGAAATACAATGTGCCGCGAGCGCAAGCACGTGGTAGGAAAAATAAAAATATTTCAAAAGCCTGTGTGGCATAAGTCGCGCAATCCAGGAATCGCGACCTGTGTATTCGTAGCTTGAAGTCAATAACAGGAAATCACAACTTCTGCTTTCTAAAAATTCTAATTGAAATTCAATTCCTAGACGCGCGTCTTCTGTGTGTCTGATCCCTATACTCGTTCATACCTATGGCTTGTAATTCGCACACACTGTGCAAAGAGCGAAGTTTCACGAAGCATCTTTATAGTCTCACTTAATACTACTCAAATTGATTTCCTCGCTCGAAAGACATTTCCAGGACTTGAACGTTTTTATCGATTAAATTGAATCCTTCTAATATGTGTGTTCGGAGAATTCAGGGAAATTGCCTGTCAATTATATATGTGTCTAATTACCTTCCTATTATGTTGCTTCAAAATCACTAATAATTAGCCTATAATGTTTATACTGCTGGGATACAGGCCTCCCCTCGGTGAGAGAAGGTGAGCCGTATTTTTTTTTTAAATAGAACGGCCGAAGCCAATTACACTATTTAAACATATCAATATACACATTACAAGCTATTTAACACAGTCATGTATTCTTCTCACAAAAATTCAAAAATTCTGACAGCATCATCATCCATTCATCCGCAAACATATCAAGATTTGTATTCGAGTTCAGGAGAGCGTTAATGGCGGTTAATGTCCGAGGCATAGGTGACTTGTAATACGTAGTGTGGGTTGGTAAATGACACATATCTCCGGATTTTTGGTTCTAGGATATGCCGGTTTCCTCATGTTTTCCTTCACCGTTTTGAAAGCAAATCAAATCAAAACAAAAGTCATTTATTCAATCTCGGCTGAGAGTCAGTTCTTTTTGAACGTCAAAATTACATAAGACAGTCTCCCCAAAACGCCCGCCCGTCACCACATCTTAGTGCTTTAGCTGGGAAGAAGAAGTGGCGCTATAAACTCACCAGCAGCACAGCTATCAGTTAAGTTAGAAGAACTTGACTATGTGCAATAATAGGTAAGTAATTGACGTTACTAAACACAAAACATAAAATTAAACTATTTGCCTTATGTCAGCTAGCACACGTCAATATACCAACAAAACATTGTAACTAAACTCAAGCAGATGTAAATAATAGAAAATGAAACAAAACAATAGAGCAGTGGTGATGCAATAATTTACGCAAAGTTAAGAGGTTATCCTGGGTTCGTGAGTTTGATTTTGAACTGTGGTAGCCTAGTTGTGACGGCCGCGTACCACTAGGCCACCACTGCTCAAAATCAAACATAATTTATTCAAATTAGGCTGAGAATCAGGAATTTTTGAACGTTTAAAAACTTAACATTCATATGAATAAACATTTAATTAATTTTTTTCAAACGATTAAATAAAATAAATACACTAAGTCAGTTCTTTCACCACAATTCAAAACATCAAACAAGATTGATGCCTCAACCCTTCACTGCCAGATAGTTTATAATAATGTTCAAACTATCATAACATCCCATGAAAGTACCGCTGAGGGGATAACCCTTTTCCTCGGTCACCTTTTACATCCCTCCCGGGACTATAGGGATGGGATGTAGAGATTATGGTTATTTTCATTTCAACATCGCCAAAATCACAAACTTCTTTCACGGATAATTGTGAGGAAAATGTGAAGCTGGTGTGTCGTGTGGTGCCGGAATTAAAGAATAACACCGTCTAATTTATTTCTGTGGGTGTCCTAGCGTTCTCTATGGATTTTATTTTTTCTACTATACTCCGATCGCCAAACCGCCTGCCAAGCGTGACGATTATGGCAGCTTTGCCACGTTGAATGGCAATGCTAATTCTTTGGCAACGGAATGTCCCAGCTCTCTGGTCACGTGAAGTGTCAACCAGCCGGCGAGAAATTTCCTTAAAAAGGAGACGTGCACTCGGGCCCCATGATCTGAGCGTTTCGACCCCAAACCGCTTAAAATTGTAGTTACCCATAAGGTTAGGGTATTTACGCAGCAGCAGCACCAGCACAGTCCGCCGTGCTAGGAACATGAGATGGCGCAAGGGTGTCGACACAGTTTGCATCCCACACCAGAGGTCTACCCACCTTCCAAGGCAATAACGTCATACCGTCTGGTCTCTTCCCATCGTCACGTACCTGACTTTTTCAATGTTGATATCCAATAAAGTGTGTTTTATCTATCTATCTATGCATAGCTCACTCTTGGTTAACAGATTCGCTACAGTAATTTAGGATTACAAACATGTAAGAAGGATGTATTAAGAGCTTCCACAGGTGTCCTCCCAGCACCCTTTAATTACGTATCACACGATCAATCACAATCTGAATGATTTTGAAGGACATTGCTAATCCTTTGCTTCATATGTTCGAAATCTTTGTCTGCTCAGCAGCGCACATAACGCAATGAATGACCTGTCAAAACGAAAACCATAGTTACTGTAAGAGTTTTACGCAATTTCCCCGTGGAGAGTCAGCCCCGACCAAACTTGCAGATTGGCTAATATTCAAGGACATAATTAACTATATGTGTATCAAGTGAAGACGAAGAAACGTATGTAGATACCTACTAGAACCCAAATTACCTTAGTCACCAATCTACTGTCACGACCTACCTACAGCAAAATGTTCCCTAACGGGAACCATAAAGCCATGTATTATAATACAAGGACATGTATTCGCTCTTACATGCGTAGGCGTCAGTTGTTATACCATTACGTTTTCATCGTTCATATAAATATGTGATAAAGGTAATATTTATGTAGGTTAAGTAAATACATACGCCTCCACGTGTTTACTTACACGGTTACCTATTCAATCTATTTTTAGAAGAAAATTTTCAGATTTAATATATCTGTATTCCCCGAAGGGTTTGGCCAGCAGTGGTTTACCTACCTATAATAAACCCACATTATGCCAGTTATTTTGAAGTCCCATGTAACTTTTGAGCTTATTACCATCAAACATGTGACTGTTTGTATAAGTACAGACGGAGAAATTCCTAATACATGATCAGGCTATAATGTTCCCACAGCTGGGCAACAAGCCGCCTCTCTTCGAGAGGGAGTGGGCTGTAACCCACCATGAGGGCCCAGTGCGGTTTGGTAGATGTCACATGTCTTCGAAATTTTTGTTCAAGTACAAGTCGGTTTCCTCACGATGTTTTCCTTCACCGTTTTGAGAACAGTGTTTTTATTTTCTATTATATATCCTGCTCATAACAGCAATCTGTCATGGACATTTAGCTGCTCCTTTGTTCGAATTTCTTCTGCATTTGGTCTTTGTAGCAGTGACCAAATGCAGAAGAAATTTTGTTCAAGGACATGTTGTTTCCTCACGATGTTTTCCTTCACCGTTTTGAGACCAGTGGTGACGAAATAATTTACACAAAGTATCTACCTTGATTCGAACCTACTACTCGTAGGTACGGCGGCCGTTACCACTGAGCCACCACCGTTTACCCTTATGTAATTAAAATTTACCTGATAAAATAAACCAGTTTCTTGGATTCTCTACCCCAATACACCATCACAAACTGCCTGTTCCTCAATCTACTTGGCATTCAGCTCAGCAAGACCGTCACAATTACTCGCTAATGGTACATTTAAATGCAAAGACCAGCGGACGCCCCTCCTAAGTCGTGCCGCAACTGAACATGACCGAACTGAAGCTGTATTCAAGAAAATATCAGTGAATATCTCTTAATATCATGCAAATATACTGCGCTAATTTCTGGGGCTTTTTATTGTAAGAAAAAGTTTTTCTTTTTAGGGTTCCGTAGTCAACAAGGACCCTTTATAGTTTCGCCATGTCCTTCCGTCCGTCTGTCTGCAGTTTAGCTCAGAGGCTCTTAGTACTAGAAATCTGTAATTTGGCATGGATATTAGTCACACTGACAAAATGGCAAAATAAAATCTTGTTTAAAAACGTTTTTAAGGTACCTACTATATACGTAAAGTGGGAATGTTTTTCTGAATCTCGTGTACCCTATAGTTTGCGGTGTTGTTGGTATTCAAAAGGTCATTCAAAAACTTTAGGGGATAGTGAAAAAAAAGAACAATAAATTAATGGATCTGTTTATGAAATGTTAAAGTGAACCTAGTCCACATTTTTTGCATACAAACTTCGGGAGTGTTTTACTCCACTGTCTAACATGGCACATCCAAAGTAAAATATTATATCGTTTTGTCTCATTATTAATATTGTCTGTACGGAAACAGAATACTAAAATAAAAACCCATTAAAAAGTTAGGAGCCAACGAAGATTAGTTTTTCTTGCTAATTTTAAGTCGGTACCGACAAAGTTCAATTATCGAAAAGTTTAATAAACTTTATTGGTCATTGATTTATGCATTGGCTTTTTCATAAAACCCGATCTTCCAAAGGACTTTTCTTAATTGTTACGCGATTTTTGTACTTTATATGATCCTGCATCTCACTCAATAACGTTGTGTGTGTTAGTAGACTAGCGGCTAACTGCTCATCACTGATACTATCTCTGTCGGACACGAAGCCTGGTGAGACTGCGTGATTTTTAGCCAGGCCCACCAGTGAGTTTGAGCCTGCGACTAGGTTCCCCTTAAGGTTCACAGTGATAATTTTTGTTACAGTCAAGTGCCCATTTCCATCCCTTTTTTGACTATGTAACTGTAACAAAATTCACGGTAGTAGTATACTTAATACTCTATTTGAAATAAGATTAGACATTTAACTAAACCTTTTTTACAGTCCGATCAACCGATTTTGACTTCTATTGCGTTAAGGCCATAACAAATGGCAGCTGCAGTAAACAGTTGGTATTGTAACTACTTTTTTGCTTTTAATGGCCATCCTTATGCCTACGGTATAGAAGTCAGAATCGGTTGAATTGACTGTAAAAAAAGTTTGTTTAAATGTCTAATCTTATTTCAAATGGAGTATAGGTATATTGGAAAACTAGCTCAGCTAAGTAGGCTTTACTTACAAGTTAACGGGTAAAACGTAGGTATAGTAGAACCACAGTATAACATGTTTTTCAACCACAATGTTAAGTTTGTTCTCGGGATAAATAACCGACAGATGTCAACCGTGCCGTCTATAACAATAATTCTCCGGTAATTCATCATAACTTCGTCCATAATTGCACAGACAAAACCTTCATCTAAATTACGGAACCCTTCATTGCGCGTGGCCCGACCACGCACTTGGCCAGTTTTTTTATTTTATGTCAATGAAAGTTAATTAAGACATTGTAATTACTATATTTTTTGGCACCTACGTCATACAGGGCATCCCACGATAAACCTTAAACAAGTCAGAACACACCATATGTAGTAATAGGAAATTATTCCCATAGCAATTTGTTTAAAAAGATACAGTCGTTCAAACATCAGCATAGCACTAAATTTCCCCTAGTAGCTTAGGTACAGTTCACATTCTCGTTTGTACATCTTACAATACAAATGACAGAAATATTATGCTCATTTACCCGGGCTAATAATCCAGCAATTGTAAACAAATATGGACCTTTAATACATGCATTTAGAGTCTATATTTCAGTGTCAAAAGGAGTGTATCACTTCACATTTTGTGGTTCACAGTTCAAGTCTATAGAACTGAATTCGTCCTTGTTTTTGGTACAAATAGGAATTTAGGACGGTGCCAATCCGTTGGTAAAGAAATATAGATCTTATGTTTGGTGAACAGAGCTGACAGATCTTATGTTATTCCAGGAGGCGTAAGTACAAAATATATAATGGTGTACAAATCGAAATATTTGAAAATCATGCATTATAATTATGGTGAGTCTTATATCAGAAAATAAATTGAACAATTACATAGGTACTGTATTTATGTCAGACCTAAATGAGGAATTATTAAAATGTCAAAAATCTGTGTCAAAATAATTGCAAAGAACTACACTAAGCTTTTTTGTCATTTCTTCGATGTGTTGTGGTAAATACCGTGGTCGCGGTGACTACAAAATAGGTACAGGCAGTCAATTTTTTTTTACTATCCGTCTGATCTAAAAATATGAAGTGCAGACAAATCCGTATACATAAGTCTTTCCATTTTCTACGACGAACCCAAGCAGGCACACCGTGTAAATGATTTCATCACCCTGTTCTCAAAAGTTCAAAACGGTAAAGGAAAACATCGTCTGGAAACCGGCATGTCCTAGAAACAAAAACTCGAAGACATGTGACATCTACCAACCTGCACTGGGTCCCCGTGGTGGATTACGGCCCACCCCCTCTGACAGAGAGGAGGCCTGTGTCCCAGGAGTGGGAACATTATTGGCTGATTATGCTAACCGTATCAGTTCATATAATCCCTTAGGATTATATGAACTGATACGGTTGTATTGATAATTTTAATGATAACTAGCAGTGCCCGTGACTTCGACTGCGCGGAATTTAATAAAACAGTTATTGTTGTTGTTGTAATTTCTAAAATAAAAGTAGCCTAAATTACTCCTTATAACATCAGCTATCTGCCAGTGAAAGTACCGTCAAAATCGGTCCAGCCGTTTCAGAGATTTGCCGGAACAAGCAGACAGACAAAAATTTTAATGTTATTTTGGTATAATTATGAACCATCCATAAGCATTTAGTAAAAAACGGTTATTTTAATATTTCAAGCAGACACTCCAATTTTTTAAATCTGTATGTATGTATAGGTATGTATGTATGTAGGTATAGATAATTCTGTAAAGCCATATTTGTTACAGTCGCGAAAAGTTAATCAAAATAGAACCTGACCTGACAGTGACCTGCAAATTGTAGAGAACGTAACAAAATTTTAATTTCGTGGGCTACTATAGCATATCCCCCGCATCTCCCTCCAGGCCCACATCACCACAACATCATTCCTTTTTTCACAGTTTTCTAACAACAAAACTTCCGAGCCCACAAAAAAGAAAATCAATTTTCATTTCCCCCCAATTCCGTGAAAGGTTTAGCTGCTCCAAGTGGTCCATTTTCGCGACTCCCAAGCAATAACTGTCTATGTTCATCATTGTCACGTTCGCTCCAAGTTTACAAAGTGAGCGAGGTCCAGAAGTTTAAATAAACCTTCTGGTTTGGTCCATCGGTACTTACTTTAGGTTCTTTTACACCCTTCAGCTTCCGATTTGTTACAGAATATAAAAAAGTGGTGAATAAGTTAAGATTGAGGCAAGAACTTTAAAACAATACTCGTATGTAAGAAAGTTGCTAATTCCTGACCATAAACTAGTAAGTTGGATAAACTATCTGCTTCTGCCTACCCTTTTCCCAACTACGTCGGGGTCAGCTTCCAGTCTTACCGGATACCGCTGAATACCAGTACCTATTTTATATGGAGCGCCTGCCTATCTGACCTCCACTACCCAGTTGCTGGGTAACACGATACCCCTTGGTAAGATTGGTTGTCAGACTTTCGGTCTTCTGAATACCCGCACGACTGTCAATGATCTACAAATGTTCCCGGGACCAACGGCTTCACGTGCTTCTCGAGGCACGGAGGATATGATATGGATGATCACCCATCTACAAAGCGACCGCGGCAGCTTAGCCTCCAATGAACCCGTGCGGCTGGTTAGCCATATAAAATCTATTTGTTCTGATGTTGAAAAAATATATAGTGGTACCTTATACCAGATACTTACCTCGCTGTGATGATTAAAGAATAGCAATCATCCATGTATGTACTGAATGCAACAAGCTTATGTTTAGTCATAATCATAACAAGCTGAAGAAACAGTGTTTTATGATTGTTTACCTTTTTTTTTTTTTTTTTTTACCTTCAGTTTTATACAGGTTGAAATTGAAAACATGCGACAAGACAAACCGAAATGGGAGATTGCACTCATCATTATGAACAACTTTTACTAAGGGACAAATGATGCAATCGCGAAAAAAAAAACATCTGTTCCCTACATTTATGTTCACATAACTCGTGAAAATGTAGGGAACAGCTGTTTTTTTTTTGCGATTGCATCATTGGTCCCTTAGTAAAAGTTGTTCATAATGATGAGTACAATCTCCCATTTCGGTTTGTCGCATGTTTTCAATTTCACCCTGTATATTGTCGCCAGTGTTTCAGTCCTTTCCTCGGGAATTTCCCAAACATGCAGAGGAAAAGACCATGAAAAATCACAGAGCATACACTTTAGATGGTTATGTAAGGGAAAATAAGACATATTTTTCGTAAAAAATTGTGTTTTTTTTTTTAAAACTTGGACCTTTTTTGTGAGGAAGATCGTAAATATGTCAGCTGTCAGATATCGGCGCGGGGCTTGACGACTTTTGCGTCGCGTCAAGTCATGGGGTGAGCGGAATATTATAAATGGAAAAGATTTGGCTGTTTGTATGTTTGATTGTAATGGATAAGCTCAAAAAATACTTAAGGGATTTGAAAAAAAAAATCACCTATAGAAAGCTACATTATCACCTGGGATGTATTTTTGATTTAGTTAATTGTGGTGTCTTACGATGCTGACGTCCACGCGAAAAAATCTGCGGACAGAATCTCATAGATATAGGTTATATCTGGTCTGTCTGCAATGGAAATTACCTTCACAACGCCCCGCATTAAACGAAACATTTACAATATTTGACATACCTACTTAATAATGATAATCTCGTTGCCGCCACGTTATCTTATCACTGTGCAAGTGCAGTGTACTTACTGGTATTCATTTTATAGCACTTGCATTAATAGGCCAATGTAAGTATTCTTGTTTGGAACAACGTTTGTACTATGAACCTGTTAGGATAAATTTATTCTGTATGGCATTTGACATAGATATGAAATAATATAATAATAATATGCGTATCTCTGTCCCACAGTAGGGCAAAGGCCTCTTTTACATAAAGATGAAGACGAGCATTGATTAGCACTCTTTTTCATGATGTGGCGGGAGTATTTAACCTCCGATTTTGCATCACTATCAAAATTGGGATTGATATGAAGTTTCGAATTACGTTATTTCGACGCATGCTGTTTCGAAAAACTTTACGAGTGGTAGTTCGAAAACACATTGAGTCGAAAACTGCTATATCGAATGACGTTATCGCGAACATGGTCATTCGAAAAAATGTTTGAATCGTAAAGAAAAGAAAGAAAAGGTATTTATTGTGACTCGCACAGGAAGATCACATACTAAAATGAACACACAATGGTACAAAAATTATAAAAAAAACCAATTTCTCGGAAGAAAAAAATATTAAAAAAATAAATAAAACAGAAAGTCCTGCACGAGGCCAAAAGGCTCCCACCTCAGCATGATGCTGTGACATTTAAAAAGTGTCGCAGCGCTGGTATTCTGGAATCGTACGCTAGTAGTAGTAGTCTTGGTATCAAAACCCACTGTGGCAAATAAATCATTCCAATCTGAATTTGTCTGGAGATCGAACTCGCGACCCAGTGGTTACCAAGAACTACCTACGCTATGATGATAAAACTGACACTGAGCTAATTGTCTATACCACTAAGTATAAATGATTAATAGGTATTTATGCTTATTATGATTCAGCGTTGTATCCCTAGGATGATTACCGTTTACAAGTAAATGGCCTAATAGCGAAGAGCCTCGACCAACACCTCAGGAGGCTCTCATTGTGCGGCTGGATCAAGGGCTTGATTTAGAAAGCAGTACTCCTAGACACGGCACGCATAGTCATGAGGTTCCTTTCTCTAGAGCCCTGACCACCGACATCTTGGACCGATGGGCCACTGTTTTTTATATTTTTAAATGTTTTTATATAATTTTATATTCTAATATTTAGAAATGTAATTAATGTAATGGAATAAAAGAATAAATACTACAGTAGGAATCTATTTATTACAATGCAATAATATCAATAAAAACAAATCAATGAATATGTCATGAAATACATTATATAGTATACACGATAGTAGTCTAACAAACTCTTGACAATGAGAAGCAAAAGGAATCTTAAGAAAGTAACAAAAGTATTTATTGAAGTCGCACAAGAATATCACAATCTAAACTAAACACACGTAAAGAAACATAAAAAACAGTAAGTCCTGTACGAGGAGAATTGATTTCTTACGGATGAAAATAATTCGCGTAAAACTGATATTCAGACACATTTTATTTGAAATAAAATGTGTCTGAATATGTCACCCTCGTCACCGCTGGCGTACCAGCAGCGGTATTAGAACCAAACGGCTTGGTACGTGACGATGGGAAGAGACCAGACGGCATGACGTTATTGCCTTGGAAGGTGGGAAGACCTCTGGCGTGGGACGCAACATGTGTCGACACCCTTGCGCCATCCCATGTTCCTAGCACGGCGGGCTGTGCTAGCGCCGCTGCTGCTGTTGCTGAGACCCTCAAGCGGCGTAAATACTGTAACCTTATGGGTAACTACAGTTTTGAGCCGTTTGGGGTCGAAACGCTCGGGTCATGGGGCCCGAGTGCACGTCTCCTCTTTAAGGAAATTTCTCGCCGGCTGGTCGACACTTCACGTGACCAGAGGGCTGGGTCGTTCTTTGGCCAAAGAATTAGCATTGCAAATCAACGTGGCAATGCTGCCAGTCTTCTGGGCACGTTTCCTGATGACAGCGATGCGGAGGAATACTTCGACGCCTAAGTGTCCTTTTGTTTTTGTATTTATTTTGTGTATCGTAGTTTTAATTATTAAGTACTTTTCTTCGTGCGTTTACTAATAAGTTTGTTTCAATTTGTAGTATGAACTATATATAACTAATAAAATTTTACTGACAATTAATATAAAAATAGTAGAGGAAGGACTCGGTGGAGAAGAAGAAGATCTAGCTCTCGATAAAAAAAATATACAAGCACGACCGCATGCAGTCACAAGTATTAAAACAAGAGCAATCAATGCACAGATACAAGGTGCAGCACACATGACACACTATTTATAACTCAGTGAGAATTGGACGCGAATAATGTCGCAAGAGCCATTACAGTATCTACCTCCAGAAAAATGGTGCGAGCTCCAGAGTGCCTTCAAGAAGGACTGGCCGAGAGGAGTGTCAGGGTACTCCGTACTGGCCATGCAGAAACAGTGGCTCGATAGAGGGATCGACTATGATTTTAAAGTTTATTGCCCTTTCGGTGATGTGCAAAGTGGAATGGTTGCTGTGAATGAAAAGGTATGGAACCCTTTTATTACTAACAGTCATTCAAAACTTAACTTAAAAAGCATAACGCTAAAGTAGACAGTTGAGTATGGTGATGGATTGTAAATTATCTGTGTTAGGAGTTCAAGCAAAACAATAATATTTTAATTTCTCTAGTTTAAAGTTTTGTTAGTGTGGCTTTGTATGTATAGGAGTGGATATGAGTGAGAGGGAGGAGGTGGGAGGTCTTCTGTTACCTACAGGTTTCTGGTCTCCACAATGTATTTTTTAAACCTGTTGATTACGACACAAACTTTGTTATTATAATTTATATAATATTTGGGTTGGTACATTTTGGGTGGCCAAATTGTTAGAGACAACTTCTCTAACAATTCGTTTACCCAAATTGTGTAATACCGAATTTAAGTGTTACCAATCGAGATTATCGATGAAAGTAGGTAATCTAAAGACAATTACGATTTGATAAGGGGTACGTATCCACCAGCCGACTGAAAGAAAATAATAATATTTTCTCAATTTTTAAATTAAGCACGCAGTAAGTTTATACGATTGTATTTAATAATAATAATATAATAATAATAAACCATTTATTTTCAGGTTACAAAGACTCATTGTTATATACCTTAACCTAAATATACATGATATAATAACAAATTTAAACTGCCATCTAGCGGTATCACAGCCAACTAATCTCAAAGCTGAGTTTCTAAACAACACATAGATGGAGCTAGTGTTCGACGAAATATCTGTGGACCAAATACATACATTTTGAATGTTATCTTCATTCAACATTTTTCCTATGCTAAATAACATAATTCAAATAGCAACATGGTGGTCCATCCGTACGTCCTTTAACTGGTTTTTACTGGAGATATTTAGTTATGTTAATATGTCAGTTTGGATTTGTGCCTAGTTGAAGGCCCCGCGTTGGCGGGTTGGAGGGCTCGCCTCCTATGTGGGATTTATACAGAACTAGCGAATGGTGGGTGTAATTACTATAGATACACCTTTACTTAACCTTTCGGGGAATACAAGCGAAATATATTTTTTAATAATAATGAAAACGTTTATCCGTGGTATGGAAATTCCTTGCTATAATGGTTGATGCTTACATGTGCCTACTTTTCTATTTCAGAATGCTTTTTACGAAGTGATCATTCAATGCCCGAGCGAAAACGTCACAAACCTCGGTACTGCATTGAAGAAAACAAAAATAATTGATTGGAAACGATCAATAATTCTGCCATATACGCCGTACAACATAATTGAATTAATTAAGACAATTTTACAAGACATACATGTGGAGATAGAGCTGATATTACCTTCAGCATCATTTAAATTGGACAAAAGAACACTCTATCAAGATGTTAAGTGAGATTATTTATTGCTTACTAGCTTCCACCCGCGGCTTCGCCCGCGTGAGTTCGGAAATTATCCCGCGGGAACGTACTACCGGGATAAAAAGTATCCTATGTGTTAATCTAGGTTATAATCTATGTGTGTGCCAAATTTCATCCAAATCCATTCAGCCGTTTTTGCGTGAAAGAGTAACAAACATCCATCCATCCATCCATACTTACAAACTTTCGCGTTTATATCTAATATTAGTAATGATTTACGAACAAGCATTGGCAGCATGCATGAGGGGTTTGTAGCTAAGAAATAACACTCGCACAGGTCGATCAATTCAGTCAAGCTCCTTCACCCTCTTTGCATACCAAGAACCCACCCTGCCTCGGAAATTTACGTTGGTCCCGGACTCCCGGCTGTCATTTGTGGATCTTGCTATAGTCGTTACGGGTCGTCATTAGGCCGAAAGTCTGACAACCAATCTTACTTCAGATGGCAGTCGCTAGATGTAAAATATTGGTAGGTATTGATCAGCAGCATCCGATAGACTGGAAGACAACCCCAACATAGTTGAGATAAGACTAGGCCATTGATGGTAATTTATTGTTAAAATATACTACTCTAACGTCTCTTATGTCATTTTATGATCGTATTACGTAGACATCTCCATAAGTCACTGTTAAACAGAATTAGCATAATGTTAAGCATATGCTCATGTATGTAAATAACATGTTTGGATAGAGTTATGGCCATATTATGCGGCTACAGCAGATATCTAATGGTCGATTTGGCTACCCAATTCTTTTTTAGAACCGCAGGCTTAGCATGACGTTTTCTGTTTCTACGAAGAATAGACAGTGCTTTTTCAATACAAAGTGACATTTTGTTTCTCCATTTTTGACATCGCACCGTGGATATCCTCTATGATCTGTCATTTTGCCTTTCGTTTCTAACGATCTTTGTCTAGGTCCCAACAAATGTAGAATATTTCAGAAGAATATTTCTTCCCAAACTGTCAAAATCACACTGACAACAAACTTTTTACTCGACTGCTACAAAGTATTTACTATTATCTACAAAATCATGATTCGTTTAGAACGCTTATCTGTGATAATTAATAGAAACACATAGGTAGCTATCTTCTACTGTACATCATTTAGTTAGTCATGTCTATTCTTCCGTCGACAAATCGGTGCTCGTGCTAAGCCTGCTGTTAAGCTACTGTCAAAATTGCTTTGTCCTACTTTGTGGGAAGTTATGTCGTTATCTTTTATAGTTTTGTCCATGCATACGTATTGTTTAGAGAGCAGTGGTCCAGTGGTATAGACTCCGACTTACGAGTTGTAGGTCGTGAGTTTGAATACAGACAGGAACTCTAGTTTGTATAATTAATTTTTATTACCACTGCACGAAAACATCGTGAGAAAGCCGGCACGTTGTAGACCCAAAAACTCGAAATATGACATCCACCGATCTGCACTGGGCCCGCGTGGTGGATAACGGCCCACTCCCTCTCACAAAGAGGCCTGTGTCCCAGCAGTGAGAACATAATAGGCTGATAATAATGACACGTTTTTGTACAGGTTTCATGATAATCTATATCTATACTAATATTATAAAGAGGCAAAATTTGTTTGTATGTTTGTAAGTTTGTGTGTAATCTCCGGTAATCTCCGGAACGAATGTTCCAATTCTAAAAAAAAATCACTGGTTGAAAGCTGCATTATTTGTGAGTGCTATAGGCTATAAAGTATATTTATATCTTTCATATTATCCGAGCTATCACATTGTTTGTCTAACCAGGCGGTTTAAAACAGTTATTTGCATGCGCTGCCTAAACAATTGAATATAATTGAAAATAATGTAAGGCAACTTGGTCTGCCTTAAACAGTTCTACAAAAAAGTCAGCGATAGCATACTTCTATCTTTTATATTTTAGCAGATATAGTAGCTTTTATGTATTCAAAAAGTTTACTTATGATGATGATTTTTTAAACAACCAAATTTTAATCATTATCTAAATAATATATTTTATAATCACAAGGATATTATCATTTTCAAAGAGTACAAAGTAAATTACTGGCCTAGGTAGGGTTGTTGTGGTGATGCCTGGATGAGGCCTACATCTACCAGTGAATTCCTTTTGGCTATCATCATTATAATTTCAGGCAAAAGATGCCTGAAACTGAGCATACGCCTCCCGTAAGAACAGCAGAACCGACCGGGCCTGCGTCTGTTCACATCTAGCGAATTCTTGCGACGTTGAGTAGGTTGTCAGTCCAGTGTCCACCATGTGTGGGGCCAGGGGTCCACCCAATTTGCGCCTTCGGTAGTTACTAGACTCTTTTATTCCACAAAAGCATACAAATTAACTTTGTTTCTTTACAGCCTACCAGACGGCATGACCTTCAAGCTTCTAACAACCAAATACCTGGACATTATCGACTCCACATGGCCGCATCGCTACCCTTCATCACCTACGTACTTCAAACTCCTCATAGACAATAAGTATGGCTACGGCCTCTTCTTCAACAATACTTTAATCTGCTGGCTCCTTATCAACGAATCAGGGAACTTGTTACACATGTACACAGTCAAGGTCAGTGAATATTTATTTAATTAATTATTTTTTTAATAACTGTGAATGTGAGACCTGTGTTTTTAGTTATTCTTTATAATCAAAGATTGTCTGTTGGATTGAGTATCTTCTACGGCTTTCCCGAATTTCCTTTCTTTTGTATTGTTTGTTGAGTCATCGAGTTTCTTAAGTCCTGAGTTGAGCTACATGACTTCTGACAAAATGCTTGCATTGACTGGAAACATTCATTTTAATCTGTGCGGTGTTTCGTCAAAAGATCATCTCAGAGAGACTGTGACCTCTGAAATTGTTTTGAACTCTTTTTTCGGAGTAGTTGAATAAGAAATACCGACCTCTTAGGTATATTTTTAAAATATAATTTATTTTTGACATTTATAATAGTCATTTTTTCACCAATTTACAAAAATAATTATCATTTCAGGCACATAGGCAGAAAGGGTATGCAGAGCTGCTACTGAAGCTGGTCGCTAACGTTTTGATAGAAGATGGTAAGATAGTGTCTGCCTACTGCTTGGAAGATAATTATAACGCTTGTAAGTTGTATAAGAAAGCTGGGTTTATTAGAGTTGAAGGTGTAGCCTGGTGTTATTTGCGTAGTACAATAAATTGAATTTTTCGAGGAAGTATTGTTGTTTAATTAACTGGGATTAATAATAGGACGGTACCTTGCCAATTCATATATGAAAATATTATGTATGTAAGAAAAAATCTACATATTTTTAATAAAAACAAGTGATAGACACAATTTTAATACTAGAAACAAAGACAAAATAGATCAACCATTTTTCAGATTAGCTAAAGTACATACATCTTTTTTACGGTACTGTGTTAAATGTTACAACAAAATACCTTGTGATATATTGCAATTAAATGAAAGGAAATTTAAAGCTCAAATTAAAAGTAAACTTTGTAAACTAGCGTATTACAAATTAGAGGATTATATCCAAGATAAGAATGCTTGGAAAAATGCTGGTCCTGCTCCATAGGACAATCTAGAGACTAGACAAAATCAAACTGGTTGCTAATTGAATTGTATAATTAATTATATTTATGACATTGATTTAAAGTCAGTGATTACTTTAACTCACACACTGACTCATTACTTGTTAATATTGTAGGAAAATCGTACATAAACTTACTTTTACAATGTTTGTAAATGTGTGAACACTATGTATCTATCACAGAATTAATTTATCTGTATTGCTTCAATTTGATTCTGTTTACCTATTTTGGTATGGTAATTTTATTCTGGGTGCATCGTTTTCACACATAATCATATAATGAATGTAAATATTGTACTTGAAACATTTTAAAAGAGTAACGGTGGAGTTTCTTGCCCATTCTTCTCCATACGAAACTACATTTTGGAAGGGGCGACTAGAATCAATTCTATTTTAATGTAAATGTTGACGTTCAAAAGTGCCTTTTAAGTGCCTATTTGAAATAAATGCTTTGACTTTGACTGACTTCAAAAAGAAGGAGGTTCTCAATTCGAATGTTGTTTTTTTTTGTATATATGTTCCGCGATATCTTCGACAATTTATGGATCGATTTCTAAAATTAGTTTTTGGATGGATAGGGATGCCTCATAAAAATTATATAGGACCACCCCAAATCCAATATCCTTACTAATATTATAAACGCGAAAGTTTGTAAGTACGGATGGTTGGATGGGTGTTTGTTACTCTTTCACGCAAAAACGGCTGAACGGATTTGGATGAAATTTGGCACACAGGATACTTTTTATCCCGATAGTACGTTCCCGCAGGATAATTTTCGAACTCCACGCGGGCGAAGCCGCGGGCGGAAGCTAGTGTGTTTATAAAATGATTGTATTACCAAGACAAAACCATTTCGCTGCGGGAAAATAACCATTAAAATTTATCGGTGTATAAATACCCACATACATACCTACATACCGGTCAAAATAAAAATCCATACTCATAGAAATGAATAACCAACTTTTTCTAAAACCCGTTGTTTACGGCCGGGTCCTGTAATAGTTTCACGACCATACTCCTGTAAAGTGGACCGTACCTAATCGGGGGCAGGCCACAAATGTCCACTACTAAATAGGGGTCCTCCCTATAGACCACAATGAACAATTTCAGGAGAATACGCCTATAATAACTTTGTCGGCAGGCCGTTTGAAGACCACAGTATGATAACTTTGGGATGGAGGTAAATTATAAATATAGAGGTGTTAATCCCTTTAGTTTGGTAGATTTTTACGTAGAAATAAATAAAGAGTATGTTGACTTGATAAAGAAACATTCGTCAAAATTAAAAGTCATTTATGCAAACTAAGTTGATGTCAGCACTTTTTGAACGTCAAAATTACATAAAATAGTCCCCCAAAACGCCCGCCCTTCACCACTTCCTAGTGCTTTAGCTGGGAAGAAGAAATGGCGCAACACGTTTCGTTTACGTGTTATAACCACATAATATAACCATTTCTTTCTTCAATTTAACAATAATTTCAACTTATAATAACTGCCTCACTGGTCTAGAAGTCGTAAGCACTACTACTGAGCATGAGGTCTTGGATTCAATTCCTAGGTTGGACAAAGTGTTATTGGGTATTTCTGTCAGGAGTTTCGCAGTCACATCTCGGAGTCTGTATTTGTTCCCACTTAATGGCTTTAGGCCCTATTACATGGGACTTATACATAACTGACGTATGTGGGTGTAGGTACTATGGGTAGGTAGGTACATCTGTGCTTAACCCTTCATCGGTTACAAGCGTAATGACAATAACCTAATCGGTCAAACGCGTTCAACTCAACGCGGTCAATTTCGTTACTTAACTTTAAATCTACCTGAAACCACAGTTATGGCCTCAGCAGTTTAAAATACTCTTCGGAGCATGAAGTTTTAATCCTCCATCACCTATCCCTGGACCGATAAGAAACGATATTTACAGCAATTGCAGCAGTAGGTTTGTTTAATTGTATATTGTGATGTTTCTGTATTTATTTTTTGTTTTATTTTTTATTTTGTTAAAGGCTTGATTATTCCTTAATTACAAAAAAAAAAACTTAATAATATAAGTGATTAAATTAATTAGGGACCCCTCAGTCATTTCCAGTTATGCCTGGTTTTAGCTTTCACGAGCCATGATTTGCGAACCAAATCCACTATTTCTTCGTGCCAACGTTCTGCTGGTCTGCCTCTTTTTCGCTTGCCGTGGGCATTTCCAAGCGGCTTTTCTAAGGGTCCGTCTGTAGTATTCTGAACGCGCCAGATGACCCACCCTTCGCCATAACAGTGTTTGAAAGTGTTGAAGCCCCTATGACTTGTGTTTTCTTACTGATTGCTGGTTTTCATTTGTTTCTCTCAAGCCTGATATTTAGGATGCTTTTGTTTTGTTCCATAATTAAAAACCAGTTAGGTACAGACATTTTCACATCAATTTAAGATTACGGTACCTACAGCCAGTCAACCCACAGAAAACCAAATGCACCTAATAAAGCTTATTACGTCACAATACCATCAGCGTCATCCCACTTTCTACGTCGCTCATATACCTAAATACATATGCATAATTAAAGAGACCTTTTGCCCTAATACTGGTATCATTTACGTCATCAAAATTTACGACAGTGTCAGCAAATTGTGTCACCGTAGACGAGAAAATTTACAGATGCGAGATTTATCAGTAAATCAATTAGCATTTATTTACATAATACACGTGACGGGATGTTTGTTTTAGGGAACGTTAATTAGTAGGAAATGTTTGTAATAATAATATTTATTTTGCACGCAGTGAAAATATTTTGATAGGTATTACTTAGTAGAACGGGAAGATTTTTAATGAGCTGGAAACGTCGACATGGCAATAATTTCAACTAAAATCGAACGATATAATTGGTGAAATAAATACCTTCTTACCTGACTAGGTTCCGAGCAAGAATCAGTTTATTCTACTTAATATTATAAATGTGAAAGTGTGTATGTTCAGTTGTCTGGATGTTTGTTACTCAATCACGCAAAAATGGCTGGACAGATTTGGATTAACACATAGGATATTTTTTATCCCGGTTGTACCTACGTTAGGTACCGTGAGATAATTTTCGACACCCACGCGGGCAAAGTTGCTGGCAAAAGCTAGTAGCCCATAAATTGAAGATTTTAATTCAAACAGTTTTTTTACAGAACTTTTTCTCTTTTCTTTTCTGACCAACCCCTTGACAATTGAAAATTTTGGTACTTAATTGGTTTATTTGAAATAAATGGTTTGAGTTTGATAAAAAACAGAAAGAAAGCAGCAACACCTACCATCGCCGGTTGGTCAGTCAGAAAGATGAAGCTTCCAAAGGGTTCCTATGGAGAAGAACGGGCAAGAAACTCCACAGTCACTCTTTAATCGAAATAATTGAACTAAATAGTGGCATATTACGTAGGTACATCTGCAAGACTTAGGGTAATTTTTTATGAATATGAGATTCTTAACCTGCCGATCTATTTCTTTATTTCTCGGTTTGTTTTAATATAATGGTCTGGCAGTGTTTTTTTCTGGCGTGTCAGACTTAACTGACTAAAACCCTCCTGTGTTCCTTCAGTTGCCTGTGTGGCAGGGGCCACGGTATCTCTTTCGAACAACCCGCACCCCTGGCAGGCATCAGCCCTTGCGGGCCCTACCAGTAGGTGGTGACATCTCTTTGAGGCGCGCGTGGGTAGCCCGCATAATTACTCTATATGGTCTGGCAGTTAGAGTAATTATGCGGGGTACCCAAATGTCCTTTCTTTAGTATTGTTCGTCGAATCGTTGAGCTCCTTAAGGTTTGAGTTGACCTGCACGATTACTGACAAGTGCGTGCACTGACTGCAATAGACAGGTCCACTCAATCTGTGTGGTTCTCCCTCAAAAGACCATTCCAGACACCAATCTACATAGTCTTCACATGATCTGACCAAGATTATGTCTGGACTTTAAAAGAGGCTGTGACCTCTGATCTTGTTTCGGCCTTTCTTCTCAGAGTATTTAGATAGGAAACGCCGACCTCATCTACATAGTTATGAAAACATGATTGACTTGTAAAAGTATTTGTACAAACGTAAGTAGTTACAGAAGTAAAATTATTTAATCTGTAAACGTTTCACCATTAAAACTCAGGTGAAGTGAGCTTGAAGTGAACTGTCAATAGTGTCATTAGTTGGCCTATTCTGTAAAAATCTCGCCGTGGAAACTTAGGTGAAGTGAGTTAATAGTGGCAATCGCTAATCGTTTATTTCAGCTACGTTTTCACGGTGATATTTTTACAGAATAGACCGGCAGGTAGAATGACAGCTCAATTCACCTCATTTTGCACTGTGAGAATATACAGAATACCCCGGCTGAACCATTTCATAAGACCGCGGCAAGCGGTCTCAAATTCAGCAGTCCCCTCATTTTATAATGTGAGGAGACAAATGTGTTGTGTGACCTAATAATTCTATTAATAACAATAGAACGTGTTTTATTTTGTTTCTATAATTTATTGGTGTCGGTTACCATTCTATTTTTTTCTTTTATCTAATGAAAATATAATACCTACTTTCTAAAATTATCTCGAACGCCTACAAACATATTTTAAATTGATGTTGCTTTTCATGTCTGTCTGTTTAGCCGCGTTGTTCTATTAAACTACACATTGAATTTCTATGCAGTTTTCAACATCATTTAACGAATCATTATCATATCATAGGTAGTTAGTTGTATACCATAAACCTTTCGGTATAAATTCTCGGTTTGTACGACTTGTAAAAACGTAAAGAGGCGGCGCAGGGTCGCTAGTTACTGATATACAGGAAAAGTTTTTATCCAGTGCGCAAACTGTAACCATGAATTCAGCATATCATTCTAGACCTCCAACGCTGAAATTTTTCGTGGGTTTTACAAACAAAAATCAGCTTTTTCATAGAAAAGTGCAATACCTACGCGATAAAAATTTGGCATACAGTTTGCAACCTCGATTAACAACTTAGGATGCTTTTTTATCCCGGTAGTACGTTTATGTAGGATAATTTTCGAGCTCCACGCGAGCGAAGCCGCACGCAAAACCTATAATATCCATTTCATTTCATTTCCAACTCCCAGACTTAGCAGAAACGAATACCTATCTAGTAATACTAACTCTAGGAAGAAAACTACGCCCTAGGGAGTTCTGTGAGCTATTTGCTGTAGTGCTAAAATGTAGTTGAGCTCCTCTAGGAGTTTACCAAACTTATTTCTGCCGTCAAGCAATGAATTTAAAAGTAACAAAATGCATGGACTTTCAAATTCATACACCGTCTTTCCTGAAGTACCTACCTAAGTACTGCTGTAATAAATTTTATATGATTTTAATTCCTTAAATTTTTACTGTCTTGCTCTAGCCGGCTCGTTGGTTTAGCTAGTGGTTGCTCGACTGCAGAGCGTAAGGTCCTGATTTAGATACCCAGGCCAGCAGGCTTAGCATGACGCTTTCTATTCTACTGTAGAATAGAAATCGCTTGTCTACATTTCTTGGTGAAAAACTGTCTATAAGGAAACGTCATTTTTGTCTACTCTGCCGACGATAAAACGCTTATGTATGGTTCTCGTGCTAAGACTGCAGGCAGTGTTTTAGTAAAATTTGAACGTTCTTGTTTTATTGTTTTGATGATTTTGTTAGATAACTGTTAACAATGATACACATGTATTACCTATAGGCTTTATTTTCTGGTAACAAATAAATTAGACATCTGTAGCCGAACTAACTGAAAGCCTGTATTTCGGCTATCAGCGCCCAATGCGTCAAATATGAACACTTAAAAAATTACTATCACATGTAACTTATTTATCTTGTTTGTATTACCTGCGCGTGACCCAAGTAATATATTTGACTTTCTTTCTGTCTTTGGGTTACTCGATTAAGAAAATTTTCAGTTTCATTCCAGAGTCAAAATACTATTTGTGGCGGGTAAGTTGCAGTCGCTCACCCTTGTTACGTGAGACCCGTTGACATAACTGTCGGGAGGTGAGTGTACATACAGTCCATTCTCATTTATTTTCCTTCCGACAGCAGCAGCCCAATAGCAACTTTATAACAATGAAAATAAAGATCGCTGTAATTTTAACAGATTTTTCAACGGCAGCATGCGTACAGCAACCTGAATATAAAGATCACTATAAATTCGACAGTGATGCAAAATCCAAATTGAAATAATTCTAGAAAGCCTGTAGTTACTATGCCCCTGTGCTTACCTCTTTGGGGACTACAACCGTGATGCTACGTTAAATTTTCTTCGTGTGTTTTCTCGCCTTGCCTTTCAATTCAGGCTGCAGCCATAAAACAAGCTGACCATCAATTTTATGGCTAACGTGCAAGAGCGGTATACGATAGCTATTTGCTATAAAACGCTTGATCCTGTACTAACAATGCAACACAACTATCGGAACAATGTTGAAACGAAGACTCCTTGCGAAAATCAATCCTATAAAATTAATAAAGGCGAAAAACAATCTCAAGTATGCTGTCTTTTATTTTGCCTTGAATGGGCCTTCCAAATTAAAGAGGATAAGATACACATAACTTATGTAGGTACCATGATAAACGACACCCGTGATGAAAAATTTGATAGTTTTCGCAGCCGCCATCTGCGATTTTAATTTTGACCTCTGTGTCTGCTTCAGGACCCTCGAAAACCATCAAAACGACGCCTATGATGAAAATTTTTAAAATTATTGCAGCTGAATCCTCATCATCTTTTCAGCCGATACGCGTCCATTGCTGGACGTAGGCCCTCTCCCAAGGACCGCTTCCACTGGTTCTGTGTGCTTCCAGCGAATTCCTGCGGCTTTCACCAGATCAGCGGTCCACGTTGTAGGATAATAGAATGTTTACAGAATAAATCAGCACAATCCAAATTATTATAAGTATATGCCTAAGCTATATATGACGACATGATTAACATTCATCATTCATTCAGCATGATCCGTTTTATTTCACATAAATCACAGCAGCAGTAAAATAAAACAAACACGAAGCAAAAAACCCATTGGATCTTTCATCACACCATTGAAACATCAAGAATATGAGCAGTAAATGTTATCATTTTCTCACAATCTGATTTATGTATGTCATTTTACTATAAATCGGTTCGCACGGTGTGGATAACTCAGCTGTTTTACATAGTAAACACAAAAAGGGGATTTATTCTATTAACATACAATAGGATTGGAAGTCGTTGGTATGTCGGGTGATATGAAAGGAAATATAAATAATTGTACTTATCTGAACGCTTGTGCTCTGCGAGGAGCCAGCTACCATTGAAATACATATAGCCCAAAAGATCTTTCATTCTTATTTCAAAGAACGCCACCTGCTACGATCCTTAAATACTCCTTTTGCTTCGTTAACGTTGATACATCAGCGGGGTAATTTGTAACACACTAACAATAAGGAATGGTTTTCATTTTGACAGTTCCAGAGCGTTTTTTTTTTTTTTTGTTGAGTAGACAAATTTTTAAACTCATTTAAAACATAATATGAAGCAATGTCGTTCAATATGATTTAAATTATGATTGATAGTGTGTTGCGCAATTAGGGTGCTAGTCATACACGCACGATGGTTGCCAGTACGACGCACCTGACTTTTTAAAAGAACTTCACCAATAAGTTTAATATATTATATCCTTCAAGACCGATCGCTCCTGGCGTTTCCAATCACATCTACCTTGTACGTCACATTTTACACCTTTAGTTAGTCACATTTCATTCATCCTTGTTTTAATCGATCAATATCAAATTCTCATGCGACTTGTGTTGACCAACGTTAATTATATCTTCTACATACTCGTATTAATACGTGAAGCAAAAACTTTGTAACACTTTCTATGACAATAACACGGACGGAGGAGTCTGGAATTGGCACAGTTATAGTTTTTATGCAGAAAGAGTGCAAAAAGCATTTTTTTTATGAATTATGGTCCAATTTGGACCTCTAAGCAACCACTAGTTATATTAAACACACGGAAATATAATAAAGGATACATCTCATTCCTATCAAAAGTTTGTTCCGGTATAAAATATTAAAACCACAATAAAATAATTATTCCACAATTTCAATACCACACGTGAAGCTTTGGTATGAAACAACAATCTGAAAATGCAGCCCAGTTTTCTGGGAAAGGCATACAAATACGGAAAATTGGTTTTAATTCCGTGCCTTTTGTCCCAAATAAGCAAAAAATATCATTTTAAAACTTATACCAACTATTTGAAAAGACACCCCAGAAAAGCCACTTCTTAAAATTTAAAGTTAGTGCGATCTTGGGAATCTGCTGGATGTGGGAAGCAACGGACTAGTTTTTATGTTGATCCTTAGGGGGGGCTTAGGGGGGCTATGTCCAGCAGTGAACGTCCATCGGTTGAACAACGATGATGATGATAATGAACAGAATCATCTCTGTTACCACTTCAGTTCAAGTTTGTGATTCATCATGGAGGAAATCGGAACCTACTAGACTAAAAATGTCTTGATGGTCTACCTGTGTGCTAATTTACATCGAAATTGGTTAAGCCGTTATGATGTGAAAAAGCACCAGACCGACCGATAAAGGCATAGTTACTTACACATTTATATTATTACGTGGATGAGCTATTTCTTATAATAAAATTGCAGTTCGTGGTGACTTGAGATCTGGACTGTCTCACAATATGCAGTGGTGAAGGCTGGACGTTTTTAGGGGACCGTGTTATGTAATTTTGTCGTTCAAAATGCCAGTTCAAGCTTTGATTTTGATTTTCAAAGGCGGTGTGAACCTTCTGCCTATTTCTTCATATTTTGGTAATAAAAATAGTTCCCAATTTACCGAGCATCGTCCATTGTAATGTGTTGAAAACTCGCATATTCATACATTGGTATTGTGTCCCGTATCGTGGAAAGTATTCTCTTATTGTGCAGATTTCGCGTAAAAACATTTGTTTGAATTTAAAAAAAAAAACCTCTTTGGTACCGCTACACCAGTAGCTACTAAAGTACAAGGCAGGATCCATAATGGTGGAAAATAGGTTCAAGCAAGACATGATTTATATGAGTATGGAAGCAATAGACATGTTGTACTGACCCCAAATAAGTTGGGATGAGGGCAAGAGAGTGATGAAATAGTAGGTAGATAGAGTAACCACCTTTTTTTTGTAAAATTGAGGAATAATGCGGAGGTAATTAGGAATTTTAGTCCTAGTTACTACCTACATCAAGAGGAGTACTTCTAACACTGTCATATAGTTTGATTCCCAGAACGTTCGTTTAGAAGCACTGTTCCAGAATTCAAAGCAAGCTGCCATTGCAATAAACTCACCATTCCTCCGGGGACCTAGCGAGATATGTCTCGAGATTTGATATCAGAAGCTGTCTCATAAACCGGAATATTACTTGTTTAGCGGCATTGTAGTGTAGAGTATTTTGCATACATGAATAGCTGTTATCTCTTCAGCTACTTCTCTCTCATTTAGGATCTCTTACTCAAGTCTTACTTTGGACTATGATGACTAGAAGCGCTGAAAATGGACACTATTTTAAATAGTTGAGCCTCTTTTTATTTTTCTGGTCTTTTTTCACAGTTGGTCGAGGTAAACTAGCTCCCCCCCCGATGGGTTCCCGCATTGTCGTTGCGGGGGGGCTCAGTAGCCGTGGCTTCCCCACCCACGGTGAAGTGAAGAGAAACTCGAGGAGCCACTTTCCTCACCTTCCGCGGCCTGGACGGAGCCGCCAGCTATAGATGGCGGTCACGGTGGGGCCGCAGGGGAGGAGGAGTGTCGGTATTGCGTAGGCCGCTCTCCCTATACCCTGCGGCCGAAAAGTGGTAGGTGGCGGGGCCACTGTCCCGACCCGCCGCAGGGGGACCAAGGGTGCCCTACACGGGGCGTCTGGCACCCATGCGCTATTTGGTCCCCGGGGTGGTCACGGCGTGTCATGTGTTCTGGTGCGCCGGTGATGGGGGTTATTCCCCTACGAGGAGGGTCCGGCAAGGGACAGCCGCGGCGGGTTCGCGGGTTCGCGTGTTCCCGCCACAAGCGGCACTGGAGGACACCGTGGAGTTTTAGTGGGTTAGAGTCCCACATAACTGCGCTATGTCCCCGTGGTAGCGCAGTATGCATGAGCATTTCACCACAAAAAAAAAGTAAACTAAGCTAGGGCACCCCGACCCAATACGTTAGGTTAGAACTGTCACAAAAAGCGCGCGAGACGAGCGAGCGCTATATCCAAATTGGTCTCAGTTACTACTTATTTAGAATTTTTAGGACCACATAATAGGAATTATTTGAGGTTCTCGAAAAAAGGCGCAATCATTATTAACGGTTGTTCAATAATATTTCTAGGACAGCAAAATGGGAAAATATTATTGGTTGAATTAAATACCTGTCTAAAGTTAATTGGGTGTTTATTGATATTAATGGCAAAGCAAAATTTATTTTAACTACGGGGGTAAATAAAATAATTTTTGCTTTGCCATCTCAAAATATTGAAAGAAAACATGATAAAGAAACCGGCATGTCATAGAACTCAAAATTCGAAGACATTTGTGTCATCTATCAAATCACACTGGAGCCGCGTGGTGGATTACGGTCCACTCCCTCATGGAAACAGCAGGCCTGTCCCAGCAGTGGGAACGCCGAACGAGCTGATTATGCTTATGCTAACTAAGCTTACGGCAGACTTCTCAACATTTGATGTCGTATAAGAAGCTTAAAGGATTAAGACTTAAGACTCTTTAATCCCTTAGTTAAGAGCAAAGATGGCTGCCTTCCTTTGCGACGATCATCAATCGACACGCCAACTTGGTGATTATGGCAATTTATTTCGTACGTTTAAGGTTATGGTCATTAAAAGCTTAATTTTAGCAACGAACCTTACAACTTTACCTCTCTGTTTTATCTGTTTCATAGTTATCTAGATATTTTGTGTGGTTTTAATTATTTAAAACAACACAAAATATCCAGAAAACTATACAATTTCTAACGGTGTTAAAATTGTGTATAAAATATGCGTAATTTCTGTACGTTATATATTTACTGCTACTTTTTCTTTTTTTAAATAATACCCATGATTTTCGCGTGCTTTGTCTATCGGTTAATATTGTCCACTTGGCTTGTATGATGGCTTGTGGTAATTAGATTGGACAGTTTAATTATCGTAGATAGACCAATAAATTAATCAATAATTGATGATATGTTAAAGTAAGCATTTGCATTGACAATGTAATTACTGTTAGATTATGAAATAGTATCTATTTAAGAGGAAATCTGAAAGTGACATCGATATGTGATGCACCTAGCTTCTGACGTTTCATAAGTGCCTATACAGGCTTATGTGAAATAAAATATTTTGATTTTGATGCGTTAGGATTGAGGGAAATGTCGTGTGGAAAGTTTTGAGCATGAATGTATGATGAATAGGGGCAGACGAAAAAAAGCGATGGATGGACTGTGTGATTGATGATATGGCGAGAAAAAGAGTGGCCCCAAATAATTTGGGATGGTGCGGGTTGTTCGAAAGAGATACCGCGGCCCCTGTCACACAGGCAACTGAGGAACATGGGTGGGTTTTAGTCAGTAAAAGTCTGACACGCCCCCCCGCTCCACCCAGAGCGGGAGAAGTTATTTGATGATTTACCAAACAAAAAAAAAAAAATTTGGGATAAGGGAAGGAGAATGGCGAATGTGATAACGTTATACCTAAGTTATAACAGTATTGGTTGCAATCGCATCTAATAGCAGGGTAGCGATTTAGTGAGCTGCATCAGTCATGGGGGTGTTTTTACCCGCCATACTAAACAACTTACGCAATTAAATTCAAATCCGATTGGTAAAACAACAACACAAATTCAATGGAACAGTAGTTGCCGATTCCAATACAATAATTGGGTTAGTTTGTAGTATGTAGATGCATCCCCAACCCAGGTTTCTAATGAAATGATGATTATTTCTGTATTTTACACGTTTTTTGGTCAGTGGGTCATACTCAGAAAAAGTGTACATTTGGTATGTTTTCTTGTCCCGCTACTTCATATTAAAGTAAATATATAATAAGATGATATGTTTTCTTTTTCCCCTCGTTTTTATTATATTAGTCTATTATTAAGGAGATTTGTCTGGTATTTTAACTTTAATTTTCTTTAAAAGAGTACATTTTTTGAGTGTCAAAACATTGATAAAAACATCATCATAGATTTTTTTAGCGTCCCAATGACCATTGCACATTTTCAGAGACGAATTGTTACGAATATTCATCACTCTACTTAACATTGACTGTGGCTATATTATTCTAGATGAATCAAGTAACTAAATATGACCAATTGTTATTGTAAATCATTTATAGAAGAATTAATTTTAATTAAACTGATTTTGTCCCAAAATTATGAAGATCCGTTACTCAGGGTTAGTAACACGCAATTACATTTAAAACGCAACTATTTAAAGTTGTATAAATATTGTTTCCTATTCTGGCAAAACTATTACTTACGTCAAAATCGCATTCGTGGCAGCCAATATGTTTTTGCCGTAGTCGTGAAGTCAAAAAGTGTATCAGGTGAATATTTACAAAAAAAAAATATCAGGGTGATAAACAACTATTATTGTGGTAAATTTATGATATTTTTTGTTTGCTTACTATGTTATTTTCTTATTTTTGTATTATCTTAACGGATACGCTCAGTGCTTGAGTGGGAAACACGTGGTTTTCGTAAAAAGATTTTTAGAGGATATAATTTCTCAGATTTTATTCTCATTTTCGTTATATTGCGTTACGCTACTAAATTGAGAAATTTTTAAGCTTAGTTCACATGAACAAGAGTGCATAACTATAGTTTTCGGTATAACGTATAAGTTGGCCAAAGATTTTGTAGTGGGGGAAGTTCGCGTACGCACAATTTCATTAATTTTTACATGCGCTTACTTCTTCCACTAAGAAAATCTTTAACCAAGTTACGTGCCGGAAACTATACCTCTGTACATATTCTCCGTAATGTCGATGTGTTGATCACAAATACCTAAATAAGTTTCTACCTTTACCTACCTATTTTAAAAATAAAATCACGATGTCAAGAAAATACTTTAGTTTAAGTACAAATAAGTAAATCAAAGGCATAATTTGTAAGACAAGTTAAAAAACACTTAAATACTGCTACTTCATCTTTTTATAAGTATATAAAAATGAATCCCTATTTCCCTTGGTCACGGCATCACGCTTGAACGGCTGCACCAATTTTGCTAATTCTTTTTTTGTTGTGTTTGTTATTGTCAGGAGAAGGTTTCTATGAAAGAAAAAATATAAAAAAGTTGCGAATTCAATATTCATAGATAGGACAGGACAACGTCTGTCGGGGCAGCTAGTTTTATATAAATAATTTTTATTTTGCTAATTTAACTACCAATGCTTATACTATTTCTTTTTTAATTAATAAGCCAAATATAATCACGTATTTATTCGCCCAGTCCATGTGCCCTAATACCTTATGACATCAGTTTCGTGACGGATATTCTCAGTATCGTTACCTATCAGTTTAGTTACAAATTTAAAATGTACACTTTTTCTGAGTATGACCCCAGTATTTTAAACTTAGATGACGCCAGCAATGCAGTGAACACAGCTAAATCGATTAAAAAGCATTGCATAAAATAGATAGACGCGAAAACTGATCTATTTTACCGATTTAAAAATATGCAATTTTGCTAACGAAACCTAGCATACTACAAAAACCTTATGCGGTGAATACACGGTTGTGTGCACACAAATAGGTGTACGTATTGATCAATACTGACACGAATATCTAGGGCGCCGCGAGATTAGCAAACGCTCTATCTAATCTTTACTTGTGCTTTATGGAGCTGGGATGTTGTAAAAATATTTACCTGAGAACTGAAGGAAAGACTATGTTTTGTCATCTGTTTAGACTTTTTTAGATTGTCAGCTTGATAACGGGAACAGCATTAATTGAATAACACATTATCAATCATAATCTGTATCATGTTATATATTCCGCAAACCTAGCTCGTTGCATGTCCCTCATTCCAGATCCGCGTACAGGCAGAATTCATTTCTAATCCGTGCGAGCAGAAGTTTTAATAAACTGTCTTTGGAACATGATTTGGATATACTCAATACTAGTGTTTCTCGGCTTAAGCAGATGTTGGTGGAAAGCTTCTTTAAGGAAAAGTAATTGTTTGCTTTGATTTTTTTTGTTGTTTTAATTTGTATTAGTTAAGCGTGTATTATTTAAGTTAAGTCATTATTAGTTATTTAGTACCTACCGACCGTTTTTTGTTGTTGTTTAAGTTAAGTGTTTATCAGTGGAAACTTGTAAATGGCCTTCAGCTTCATATTGTTTAATAACATTGTCTATGTTAGCTGTAAGTTTCCCAAATAAAATAAAATAAAATGTTGGAGAGATTGGTTTTAATTTTTTTGAGGATGGGTAATCATCAAATAACTTCTCCCGCTCTGGGCGGAGCGGGGGGCGTGTCAGACTTTTTAAAATGCCGGAAGGTGGGAGTTGGAAGGTGGTTTACTCTTGAGGTGATCTCGTCTACTTTCCATAAACTCTGTATAAAAACTGATTGATTGATGACTAAAACCCACCCGTGTTCCTTTAGTTGCCTTTGTGCCAGGGGCCACGGTATCTCTTTCGAACAACCCGCACCCCTGGCAGGCATCGGCCCTTGCGGACCCCACCAGTTGGTGCTGACATCTCCTTGAGGCGCGCGTGGAACACAACGCGCTGTCGACCTGGGCTTGGTCCTTACCGGACAGCGAGCTACCCATTACTGGCCGTCCGCAAGCCGCTATTTATGTCATAAATGAGGACTGATTTACGCAGGTGACTACCGAATAACCTCTCATTCAGCAGGAACTCTAAACATTTTAAGTACGACATACTGTTCTAGATAGAATATGAAGAACAAATCGCTTCCACATTTTACTTACTTGTCTTCTATTGGGCACGCTCGTTCCTTCATAGACCTTATCAATCGGTTTCCATCAAGCGTGATCAAGGTGAAGAGCAGGCCAACTCAGCAATAAAAAAAATCATTAAAAAAATATGCTTTACTACCTAAGTAGCGCTAGGGCTAGCAGTGGTGACCTAGTGTACCCAGGCTCGTGGGTTCGACCCCAAGCAGGCATTTTACTTTGTGTAAATTATTTCAAAACAACTGCTCTCAAAACGGTGAAGAAAAACATCGTGAGGAAACCGGCATGTCTTTGAACCAAACATTCGAACACGTGTGACATCTACCAACCCGCACTGGGCCTGCGTGGTGGATTATGACACACTCCCTCTCACAGAGAGAAGGCCTGTGTCCCAGCAGTGGGAACATTTTAAGCTGTTGAAGTAGCGCTAATGAAATTTGTGATGACCCCCGCTCATCTTCCCCTAATTGATTACAGAGCTCGGCCATAGCAAAAATGTTCCCTCAAGCAAATACTACGTTCTTCCAAACATAAATCGAGTAATGCAAAGCGGCGTCGGAACAGCGAAGTAAGAAACTTTAAATTCAAAACGCCACTATTCCCTCAAACTTTTCCCAGACATCAAACTTCAGAAGGCAAAACTTTTCCTCTATCTCCAGACTGGCCAGGCCATGAAACAGAGCAGTAAAATCTGACAATAACTTGCCATATCTTTACGGCTGACATATTTTAATGATCCGAATTGTTTCGTGCACAACTTAATGGTCAATATGGAGCCGGAAGTACGTTTATATGCTTTTTATTGCTCAATCATGTCTTTTACGTTTGTACGTATAATAACTGTACATATGTAGGTTGTTCAGGACAATACAATAATTTAATAGAATATAATAGATACTCTTTATCTATGAGTTTATTTCGATTTGAGAATTTTTTTTGTCAGTTTGGGTGATGTTCACATCGATAGCGTTTTCTACAGATCGTAAACTATAATTTAAACACTACGATTTAATTTAATCAACTAAACATTTACAGAAAAGGCTACATAGAAGAGAAAAATAAAAAAAGTTTGAGATCAAGTGAGAATTTCCATAAAAATATTTAAAACCGCCAATATCCTAAGCTATAATTATTCGCTGAACATAGATGAGGCCATGTTTCGGAAGCCTTTGGAGAGAGGCTTCTAAAAAAATTATTTGGTTCTCTTTTCAAGGGCCACCCTGAATAATAACGATGTTCAAGGAGAATAAAATGGTTCTTTTTTTGTGATGCAGCTAATAAATTAATTAAAACATTTATTTATTAGCTGCATAACAAAAATTTGCAACACAAAACGCCATAGTGTTAGGTATGTCAAATAAAGCAGAAGTCTGTGTACTAATCGCAAGATTAAGACATGTACCTAATAGTCAATATCTAAGTGTATCTTTGAGAATCATCTGAAAGCGATTTTCGCGTGTGTTGTCGCTTTGAAGATCTCTAAATTTACTTACACAAGCTTTGATATTGGCAAAAAGACTTATTTGCTTTAATACGTGTAGTTTAAAAGGTACTTAATGCAGCACCCTGGATCAAAACATTGCAGAATTTGTAAAAAGAAAAGCCACAACCATATTTCTCCACACTTCAAACATAGAAATATTTTCCTATTACAAATGCAACTCACATTCGTTTCCAACTAAACCCAGTCCACGATTCCGTATAAAACCAACAGGATCTTTTAATCAGTTCACGATTTCAGGGCATACAGCGCACTCTTCCGGAAAATATCCTACTTTCTATTATAAAACCTACTACAGGTATCTAAGTATAAAAGTTTGTATGTTTGTTTCTCAATCAAAATTTCGACAGCACGGATTCGGATAAAAATTGGCACACAGATAGACTTAGAGTAGGAAAATCATTTTGAAGGATAAATATTGCTAATTGTTGCTATTGTTTCAACAACGTAAATAACGCAATGAATGTTTTTAAATTGTTAAAATTAAAGCCGTTCCTACTTTATGTGTTACGCAATAACTTTAGATTTTTTAAAGTGAAAACTTGTTTATACGTGCTTTGCGCTCATAAGCTACAATTTTCAAGCAGACATTTCCGTCACGTATTTAACAGACGTCATGAAAATCAGTCATTGAAAGTGTCCAAAAAGACCGTCTATTTGGACGCAAGGTGACGCAAAATCGGCTATCCTCGGCTCCAGTCGTAAGATTTCACCTCTATCGTCCTCTTTCATTCTTTTATATTGTTTCAGTAATACGTTCCAGAGGGATAAAATTGTGGTTCCCAAAAACGTGGGCGAAGTCACGGACATAAGTTAATATTTTCAATAAACTCACGTGAATGGTGTCGCCCTCTTCTTGGTACCTATTTCATAGCAAAGGATCCAATATCTACATTCTCAGACACCTGTCGTTGCGTGTATGTTGCTCGACATTTAATTTACTTTATATTAACTCGTGTAAACCATGTTCCGTTATGATAGGAAAAATATGAAAGATCTTTTCTTTGTATAATTCTTTGGGAAATGTGACTGGAGAAAATAATAATTATAACGATGTAGGCAAGATTTTTTATCATAATAAGTCATCATTATTTTGGCAGCTGTATATGTGCTCTATAATAGCTTCAAGGCATGCCATTAGGTATAAATATAATACCTATAAATAGTCATCAATCTGCCAAACCTTTTTCCCTACTAAATTGGGGTCGGCCCTCAGTCTAACCGGAAGCAGCTTATTTTCCATGAAGCGACTGCCTATCTGACCTTCACAACCCAGTTACTGGGTAATAAGTCCGATACCCCTAGGAAAGACTATTTTGTGGAGTTCGTTACCCATTCTTCTCCATAGGAAATTAACTTTCGGAAGGAGTAACTAGAATCAATTGTTTTTCTTATACATGTTGACGTTCAAAAGTCCTTTCATGTCTTGAAATAAATTATTTGACTTTGTAATTTTTCAAGTGAAAAATCCCTGAGGGGCAATTCTCGTAATTTTAAGAACGTTCACAGTCTGATCTCAGTGTCAATCTGTCAAAAATACCTCGATTTTTCATACATTTTTGACATTTGATTGTCGCTGAGATGAGACTGCGACTAGATTTTGAATGTTTTTAATTACGAGAATTGGCCTTCAGATGTGTTTATTATTATTGTAACTGTTACTAATGCAAAATCATTAATTATTATTCTCTACATAAAAATACTACTGAGTCATAATCTCATCTACCTAGCCTTTTCCCAACTATTTTGGGGTCGGCTTCCAGTCTTACTGGTTGAATACCAGTATTTTACATGGAGCGAATGCCTATCTGACCTCCACAACCGTGTTACTGGATAAAACGAAATCCCTTGGTAAGACTAGTTGTCACAGTTTCGGGCTTCTGACGACCAGTAACGACTGTTAAAGATGAACGGATCGTTTGAGCTCCCTAAAATAGGGTTGAGCTACACGGTGCCTGATACATACACGCCGTCTGTTGGGACAGGTCAGCTCAAAGCTGCAATGGCTCTTTCTTCAAAAAGCCCTTCCAGACATGGCCCTGCATTGTTAGACTCACATAAAATTCAAATAATACAATGTTTGGTCTTTAAAAGAGACCATGACCTCTGAGTTTGTTTCGGCTTTTCTTCTCAAGGTACAGTCAGCTAGAAATGCCGACGCCAGCCAGTTTTTTAAATATTGACCAACAAAATATTGACGTGTAAAAGTGTCTTATAAGATATGTATACTTACATAAATAAACATTTCATTTCATGACCAACAGCTGGGACCAACGGATTAACGTGTTTTTCGAAGCCCGGAGGGGTATTGGTAAGTAAACATGGTCATCCACGGACTAACCGCGGCAAGTGTAGCTTAACTTGATCGATCTACCCGTGCAGCTGTTATTAATTATTTAGCCACTATTATTAACAGCCACAAAATACAACTGAGTATAATTAGTAAAGACAGCTATGATCCATAACCAGATCAAATACCGCATAAAACCGACCAAATCCATGTCAAGCACACAATAATCATAAGAAAACAACTAATTAACATAGCAAATATTTCTTTCTGCTCCACATATTGTCCAATGTGCAATAAAATTACATATGAACCACAATACGACCGACTCATAATACATCTAACAGTACTAAGTGCGCAATTATTATGTTTGTTTATAAAGACTATGTTTCACAGTTCAACTAAGTTGATTCACTATTTACTTTGGTTGAAATTGGTACCGGTGACTGAAAAGTTGTGTGGAAATCGGTTGTCATGGTATGGTATGGGCGGTATGGGCGGGTCGGAGAAGTGAGAAAAATGTCGTGAGGAAAGCTTTGAGTATGAGTGTGGATGGCCATAAAAATAGGGGAAGACGAAAGAAACGCTGGATGGATTGTGTGAAAGATGAAATGGGTAGAAAGGAGGTGACAACCGAGATGACGAATAATAGCAAAATATCGAAGAAGTCATGTTGTACTGGGGATAAAGGCAAGAGAACGATAATAATAATTCGCTTTGGTTGTAAGATGCAGACCATACTTTGATCGGAGACTCGTAGTCTCCGATCAAAGTCAATAGGCAATCGTAGGGTATCCTCAGGCAAGTAAGAGCGACAATCTTTGCAGGGTGGCTGAATGAGATTGGCCGAAGAAGATGGCATGAAATTACAGAATATTATGTCATGATGTCAATGATGCTACCTGCAAAATTATCTCTCCGTCTCCCTTTATCCATCCGAAGGTGATCGGTAAAAAATCGACTGCCCATTGCGATACCTGTGGAGTAATTGCATAATACACTACCAGTAAGAATGGCTTTCATTTTGACAGTTCAACAACATTGTATTATTTACGTTGCTGAGCAGACAAATTTTTCGAAGGTAAGAAGAAATGGATAAGCAACATTTAGATTGTGATCAATAGCGTGTTACGCAATTAGGGTGCTGTATAAATTTTCAATACTTATAACTCATATTTGTATAGTTCAGAACTCAAGGATAAGGCTGACATTGAATGATTCACTTGTATGTTTAATCGCTTATACATTGGTTGATTCATTTAAATAATTGAAAGATGAAAGTGAACCGTGTAGCTCTAGCTTTAGTATGAAACGTCGGTATTGGTACAGTGGAGGGTTTTTTATCGCCATTCACATGACAATCAATATCAAAAGGTTTTTATTTAACGTTACATTGTCTAGTTAAGTAATGTGCTTAGTATTTGCTGATAAATCAATATACGTATAAATTATATCTATACCTATCTATGTAAAGCAATCGAATATGTATGCGTGATCGAATCAGGGATGAAGAGAAGAACCAAGGTAACCGACATAGCCCAAATAATTGCTAAACTTAAGCACATTGCTCGCAGAACACATGGCCGATGGTGCCGAAAGGTTCTGGACTGGCGACCACGTACCGGAAGACGTAGTGCTGAAAAGGCCACCCACGCCACGAGATGGAGCGATGACCTTGTGAAGGCCGCAGGCATCCACTGGATGCGGGACGCACAGAACCGGTCCAAGTAGCGGTGCTTGGGGGAAGCCTATGTCCAGCAGTGGACGTCTTTCGGCTGAAATGATCATGACTCTAATGATCATTTATAGCAAAAGAGCGTAGTTTGAAATGAACGAATAAACACTAAAGATCTTTAACTCGCTACGAGGTGAAATAGTTTAATTGATGAAAAAATTACCTTTATTTTCCGCAAGTCCTTTTGTCCCAGTTTCTACAGTATTGGAAAAAAAACTGATGGGTTTTTTTTTAAGTAGCTCTAATTAATTATCCATTTGTGAAAAAAGGGCCGGGGCCAAATCCAAAAAAAAATCATTGGTACCTCGTAAAACACTAGATTCGGCCCGCGTCTTCGCTCGCTTGGATGTCGGAAATTATGCCACGGTAACATGCTACCGAGATAAAAAAAAAGTAGCCAATGTTCTTCCGCAGGATGCCATCTAACTCCTTGACAAATTTTATCGGAATCCTTTAAGTGATTTATACGTGAAAAGGTAACACAAAAACAGAGTTACTTCCGAATTATAATACTAGTATGTAGTAATGGATAAAACTCCTGCTTTAATAAACATAACATTATTGAAAAAGCGCCAACATAATCGTTCATTTATCATATCGTAATACTCGTAAATATAACTTCGCAAGGAATATAAAAACTAAAGAGCTTATCTGTTGCCGTCAAATCGGTAGATCATAAATAATAGTGAACAATATAGTGTTGTGTTCTGTGAACAAAGTTACAATATGAGAATAATAAATCCGTAGATATACGCAGAAGCGATACTTGCTTTTTAAAAGCTTCTAAAGTCCTGTACCCTAATTGCGTAACTCACGATTAATCATAATCTGTTTCGTTTTGAAACAGATGGCTAAACCATCGCTTCATATGTTCGAAAAATGTGTCTGTTCAACAACGTAAATAACGCAATGAATATTGTTGAACTGTCAAAATGAACCCGATTATGATTACTCGCGTGTTACGCAATTAGGGTGCTGATATAGAATTAGTTTTATTTCCTACTAGGAAAACAAACACTACTTAGTATCAGTTTATTTTCGTCACTCATTGCCAATATGATATAGTATACACGTATACAGGAAAAGTTTTTACTCAGTGCGCAAATACTGTAACCATGAATTCAGCATATCATTCTAGACCCCGCTGCGCAGAAATTTTTCGTCGATTATACAATAAAAAATCAGCTGTTTCATAGAAAAGTGCAATACCTACGCGGTCAAAATGTATGGAACAGCTGATTTTTTTAAATGCAAAAACCGACGAAAATGTTTGCGCTGTGGGGTCTAGAATGATATGCTGAATTTATGGTTACATTTTGCGCACTGGATAAAAACTTTTCCTGTATTGGCAATGAGTGATGAAAGACGAGGTTCCAGGACGAGGAGGACTATATATATATATATATATGTATATAGTCCTCCTTATTGGAGTTGTGGCTAAGTAATAACAGGCATATTAGTCGTTATATCAGGTTAAGTTTATGCTTGCCGAGGTTGGTACATAGATCCCTTCGTGCCTCGAAAAGCACTCTAAGCAGCTGGTCCCGGCTGACATTCGTGGTTCTTTAAATTGAAACTTGTTACAGGTCGACAGATGCCCGAAAGTCTGACAACCAGTCTTACCAAGGCGTATCATGTTACCCAGTAACTGGAGGGCAGATAGGCAGTCGCTCCATGTAAAATACTAGTATTCAGCTACATCTAGTTACCCTGGAAACCGACCCCAACACTGTTCTGAAAAGGCTAGGCAGGATGATAATGGTACTCGTTGTTGCACCAATTTCAGGAAAATCGAACTCTAGCAAAAATTTCATATAAGCGGCTCATTCAAGAAATTTTATAATGTAGCACCTAAGAGTTGCATTGATAAATTGAACATAAGAAGGAAAAGGGCGTGCGGTTCTCCATACAAATGTATTACCCTTTTTTCTTCCTGAATAATGCCTCTAGAGCAATATTTTATTTATTATAAAATCAAGGTCTGCTGTAAACACGTCCCTGTCATTTTCTTTTTTTCAGCAAATAATTAGTACCTAAAGAAAATATGACCCTCTAAAAAATACAAAAAATGCCCTATTTTTACCGCCGTGTTAGAGGACTACCAGACAAATTAGAAAAGTTTTTACCATAAAAAAAAAATTAAAGGCACCTGTAAAAAATAATTGAATCGGCTCAGTTTTCAAGGAGAAAAAAGGGGAATACGAAACGTCGATCTCGTGAAAAAATGTGTGATAATTTCGGTCTGAGCTGCAGCTGTCCTTATCACACACTACGGGGGCAGACTCACTGACAGCGCGACGGCAATAGTTTCTTCAAATACCTATTTTGCAAATTCCTCGCAGGCTCGCCTGTCCCTAAGGAGGTGTAAACTCATGTTAAAAATTGCACATTGATGAACTAGTATAGGTAATGATAGGTGACGGCTTCCGAGCTACGCCACAGAAGGTAGGTCTCAAACTTTAGCATTCGCAGCACAAACAAAGCACTATCGCCTCTACACCAATTCATAATTTTCATGGTACCTCGTGGAAGGGCGGAGTACCTCTGCCTACCTCCAAGAGAGCGGCGGATTTTCATTCACAATGTTGATTCACCCGTCGTAGAGTAGTGCCACGACCAGTGCTTGTGAAGATACTTGTTTTTTTTAAATAAATAGAGGTGTTACTCTTTTTATAGGACGGTTTAGTGCAAGTGCGTGGGTGATCTTCTGATATGTGGAGCTTGGTGATTTTTTGTGAGTTATTTTGTACTTTTTGTAAAGCTTATGTTTTTCTTCAGAACACTTCGTGCTTTTGTAGTTCACTTCAGCTGAATTGCCATAATTTTTTTTAGTATTACTTTCAAGGAAAATAACAAAGAATATATTCATAATATATAAATGTTATAAACTTTTATTTTTAATTTGTTTGTGGGAAATAATATGGCTCTTCAAATAATAGTAAAACGTTTCAGTGAGTAACTTAACTTTGCCTTTATATTGTCAACGTCTGATGACATTTGTCTGACCTACTTACTTCTTAAAATCTGAGTTCAAAATCTGGACTGAAACTACTAGTTGATGATACTATGTATCATAACATCACATCTTGCATTCCATATTTAAAAAAATCCCATGTAGCTAATAGGGGGCGAGCCTTTTGCCATCAACTAGGCACAAATCAACCCAGGACCTCACGCTCAACAGTAGCGCTTACGACCGCTAAGCCTACGAGGCAGTCGGCACTGCTATGTAGCTATACTTAAGTGAAAATTATCTCAAGGAATCTGGAGTAGTCAAATGTAGCGAGGAAGCGTGGTGATCAATTCATGTTCCTTGTGTATCAGAAGGGTTTTTGCTTTGAAATAGAACGGAAAACACACTATATTTATGAACAAGCAGCTATCTTAATCTGGAAAATTAGTATGCCTTAATTAAAACTTTGTTTATCGCTCAGGCAACGTCTTACAAGTTCATATTTATGATCGTGGCACATCCCGCGGCATGTGTAGATGCATAAATATTGTTATTATACGCTGCCAAACAGATGTGAGGTAAAGGGATGTAGGAAAGCTTATCTTCGAATATCAAAATCTAAAGTCATTTAATCAAACTAGGCTGAAAATCAGAAGTTTTTGAACGTCAAAATTTTATAAGACAGTCCCCCAAAACGATCGGCTTTCACCACTTTCTTGTGCTTTGGGAAGGAAGGGAATATTATGAGTGGTTTATAATAATGGAGCAGGTATTTAAGAATCATAGCAGGTGGCTATAGTTTCCACCTACCTGCATGGGAAGGAGGTGTGTGTTTATGTATGTATACAGGGTGTCCCAAAAGGTTACGTAACTGGGAAGGGGGGTGATAGGGGTGGTCATAAGGGTCACCAGAAAAATAAAATAAAAAATCCCCTCTGGGTATTTAAAAAAAATGGCATTTTTTTTTAAACTAAAAATTTTACACCTTGTGGGGCTATTTTGCTAACTGTACCTACAAATATAGCTGTATAAAAAAATGCTGTTATGTAATCATCAATAACCCTTTATCAAATTGAAATAAAAAAACAATACATATCTAACCAAGATTTTAAAGAAAATTAAGTTCTTGTTAGTTTAAAAAACAAAATAGTTTTAAAAAATGCCATTTATTTTTTTCAATACCCAGAGGGGATTTATTTTTTTATTTTTCTGGTGACCCTTGTGACCACCCCTATCACCCCCCTTCCCAGCTACGTAAACTTTTGGGACACCCTGTATAGAGATAGGATATATAAGTGATGCTTACCCAGCATCGGGAATTAAATCGGAAGCATTTCCAACTATGTTATGGATTATAAGATAGGGCAACTTTAACCTCCATGTTTATAAATGTTGCTTAAAGTTAAGAGCTGTTTAAACGTCAAAATTTATGGTTAAACAGACTCTAATCATTATTTAACTTTAACCTCTGCCAGACATCACTTGGATTTTCTCTGATGGCGAAGAATCACAGTCAATGGTAATAATTGTAACATAAAATAACATAAACCATGTATTAGAGAAAAAACATGCAGTAACTATATCGCTCGTGGTATACTATTATTTGGTATCATAGTTCCTGCGTGTTCTTTATTAAGCAACGCTTATAGGAGTAAACAAGGGGGCGTTTACCCGATATTTAATTTTAAGTAAGTAAAAGAGATCTTGGAAAACACTGCTTTAAGATATTTGAATCCACATTATCTTTCTTTTAATTTAACCCTCAGGTATGTTAACTAAGTTTTATTAAGTTTAACGGTTGAATGCTTCCTGAGTAGTCAGACTATGACATGCGAAGAAAACTGTTCATTGGGAGGCTAAAATACCTTGATCAAAACTAAGATTGAGAGGGCTTCCTTTTAGGGTTTTTTTTCGTTCAACCATCGTAAACATTGTAGTTTGTCTTCTATGTACAGACGCCAGCACATCAAGTTACCCCAAATCTGTGAAATTTCTTTGATAGATTTTCAGCTTTATTACAATATGATAGGGTTCATGTTCAATTGGGAAAATTTGACAGTTTGGGATAGCTTGACCTGCTGTCGTCTGTACACAATTATAAATCGAAATGAAACTCTGTCCGTTGCAAATCGCATCATTTAGGAAGACCGAAGAATGGACCGATTTGGCAGTTTTTTGTTTTTAAAGAAAGAAAAATGGAAAAAGTTACCCGGAAAATATTCAAATTCGGGAAAATCAGAACGTGTATGGGATTGTTGTATAAAATAATTGTATTTTGGACAGGATAAGTAACGTCTGTCGAGTCAGCCAAAACATTTAGTTGATGTTGCATAAATTATGATAAGTTTTATAAAATGCGATACAAGCTGCATTGACTATCGATTTGCAGACTACGCAATAGTCGCTCACTTTCATCTAACTGCCCATACCTAACTGCTCACATGACCACGGCAAGGTTCTAAAAACGCCATAAAATTTTCCATAAAAGTGGCCAAGTGCGTGTCCGACTCGCACACGAAGAGTTCCGTACCACCGAATAAGATTTAACACCACATTTTTTTATACTTTTGCAAAAAAATACTCATTTCCTTGTATGGGGGGACCGGGGGACCCCATACAAGAAACGTGTCTTGTATTATACTTAGCGGCAATAGAAATACACAATGAAGATTTTAGAGACTACCTATTACGGTTTAAAAATACCACTTGTGTAAAATAAAATTGGGGGTCCTTTAATTTTTATTTAATTCTTATTATTTGTTGTTGTAGCGGCCATCATACAAACTCAGTGACAAGTGCGTCACGTTTCAAAAGATAGCCCTGTGACAGACGGACGGACAGCGGCCAGTTAGCAATAGGGTCTCGTTGTCACGCTTTGGCTACTCAACCCTAAAAACAAACAAACCGTGACATAACTCTGTTCGTAAATAAACAGCCATTACTAAACTGTGTCGAAGAAATTCCTATCAAAGCCCAATATGTCACACCTTATGTAAGACTAACCTTTGTGATTTATTATTAGTCGGCCATATCGTTAAATGAGTCGAAAATAGATAAATATTCCATTTATATACGTAATCTGACCGTCATCTCATAATGGAAAATGTTAGTAGGTCACCTGGCCCTAAATGCAATGCTACGGTACTATAATATATTTAATACAAACTCAAAGCATTTATTTAAAATAAAACAATTATGTACAGGCACTTTTGAATTGTCAAACAGTCGGAAAGATGAAGCTAGTTGCCCATTCCAAAGCGTAGTAGGTACCTATAGAGAAGAACGAGCAAAATACTCCATGGACACTCCGTTTAAATCATAATATTTTTACAAAATATTGTTACAGCGGGAACAGAACAGGGCCTCAAGTCTGCTATTACAATAGTGTCAGAATGGTCTATCATTGATTTCATAATTGTCTATTTTGACAAGTTTGGTAGTCTAATAATAAAATGGCGTCATTATGACTTTCCAATGGTCAACCACTGACACTCCATTGAAAGAAATGGCATTTATTGGTAATCTCGTACATAATGACAAATGAATGACTGACTTAATTTACGAACTTCCTACTAATTTAGATTGCTTATAACACTAATAAATAATATGTAAATATATATATAAATGAAATCTGACAAGAATAAAGGTTCAAATTTAGTAGTAGTTTTTCGAAAATCATTTCTACTAACGAGTTTTATAATAATGGCAATACGAAAACGCCATAATAACACAATTCTATTACGATACCATTGACCGACCAATGATCGACCATTATGAATTTAGCAGATTACGAACTTTTAGCAAAATGACAAATGAATGACAATGGGATCGTGTTGGAATGATGAATTTATAAAAATAGCAGACTTGGGCCCCAGGTCGAAGTGGCGGACCTTGTGGGAGGCCTATGTCCAGCAGTAGATGTCTTTCGGCTGAAATGATGATTATGATGATGATTGTTACAACACCGAAGACAGACCTATTTAAATAGCATAATCAGCCTTTAATGTTCCCACTGTTGGGACACAGGCCTTTTCTCGGTGAGAGGGGGTGGGCTGTAATCCACCACGCGGGCCCAGTGCGGGTTAGTACATGTCACAGGTCTTCGAATTTTTGGTTCTAGTACATCGGTCTTCTCACGATGTTTTCCCCTGTAAAGTCCCTTTCTGGATTAGAACTTACCGACCTAAAAATCGTAAGTCGGCCTGGCCGCACTATTTTTCTTTAATTAAAACTTAAACCTGACTTTCTATACTCATGTCTCTTTATGTCAAACCACATAACATATTTTTTTATCTTGTGTGTAACTGAAAAAAATGCTGCTATCAATTTATACGGTGATTTAAAAGCCTGCGAGGCACGATTTGGAACATCAATCATAGTCATTAGATTTAGAATCTTAATGTAATTGCGAGATTGAAGCGTTTATCGGTTGGGCGAAGTGCAAGACGAATCATCTATGTAAAATAATACAGCTTTTTTTGGAAATCTCTGACATTCCTTGTTCAAAAAGGTTGTATTAATCGAAGGCCTTGATACCTAATCTAAAATTATATAATATGTATGCATAATTAACCAGGCAAAACGTTGCCCTAAACCCATTCGACGCAGTAAATAGGCAATTCTTATCTGTAAATTGAGTTCTCTTGTCAGGCCATAGGGTTCCATAGCAATTAATTCTCGTGGCACGTGCTTACATAACATAGATTACTACGAAGATCCACTTTTCTTGTGATATTCTATAAAATGCAACGTACAACAATGACCACACACAACGCTACACGACAGCGAACTTAATAGTCCGGAGTAGGATGTTTAAAAGATAGAACCAAAAAGATGTTAACTTTCACGATCTTCGACTGTAGTGGTTTTCTATCCAAAATCCGCCTAGCCTTTTCCCAACTATATGGGGTTCAGCTTCCAATCTAACCGGATGCAGCTAAATAACAGTATCTTACAAGGAACGACTACCTATCTCCTCCACAACTCAGTTACTGGGTAACACAATAACCCTTTGTAAGACTGATTGTCAGTCTTTTTGGCTTCTAAGTAACAACTGTCAAAGATCGATAACGTGCTTCACAAGGTACGGAGGGATCTTGATTTGTAATGGATGGTCACTGCATTGGTTTTTAATTGAAACTATTCTATTTTACCGATACCTTAACAAATACTTGACTAGTGAAAAAATCGCACGGTTCGAACGCACTTATAATGCGGTCAGAGCGTGAACATTCGTTATTTTCACGCCCTCTGGACGCCCTTTATACCGTTGAGTTTGAGCACGATAAAATATTGTCTTCAGAGCAGTCTTTACGAAATTGACTGAACTAAAGACTGCAAACTGATAACATATCTTTAGAATTAAATAGGTATCTACCGATATAGCACTGAATAAACACAATATCTTTGGTTATTTTATTTTCTTTTGTTTTCCCTAGTTAGTTCTTGATTTAAAAGTACGGACGCCTGCACATCAACCTACCCCAATCTGTAAAATTTCTTTGATAGTTTTTAAACCCTATTTCAAAAGAATAAGGTTCATGTTCGATTGGGAAAATTTGATAGTTTGGAGTAGCTTGATGTGCTGACGTCTGTACATACCTACTTATAGTGCTTGTTGCACAATTATTACGTTTATGGGGCCTGCGGTGCTAAATTATAAGAAATTGTTACACTAACCATAGATTTAAGTAAAACATTATTTTAAATTAACGGTTTAAACAATATTGTTGGTTGGTCATTAAATATGTAGATCATATGATCTGAGTCAGCCACTGACACTCCATTGAAAGAAATGGCATTTATTGGTAATCTCGTACATAATGACAAATAAATGACTTACGAACTTCCTACTACTTTAGATTGCTTAAAACACTAATAAATAATATGTAAAAATATATATAAATGACTTCTGGCATGAATAAATGTTCAAATTTAGTAGTAGTTTTTCGAAAATCATTTCCACTAACGAGTTTTTTATTAATGGCAATACGAAAATGCCATTATGACACAATTCTATTACGACACCATTGATCGACCACTATGAATTTAGCAGATTACGAACTTTTAGCAAAATGACAATGGGATCGTGTTGGAATGACGAATTTATAAAAATAGCAGATTTGGGCCCCTGGATGAGAAAACTAGGTTCATACAACTTCTGAGCTCACCTATAGGCTGGAAGTTATTGTACGGCTAGTAATTCAATAACTGTGTATTCGTGTTATCTGACAGTTATGGCCGACTGGCTGACCAGCGTCCTACATGATGCAGTAGGTACCCACAGACAAATGAATGGCTGCGGCGGGATTGGACTGGTTGGCATCCTGTCGGATTGTGTGAAGGCTTTTGTTTTCAGTTTTGTGGGCTGCAGGAGAACTCAGATGCAAAATGACTTTGCAAATAACAGAGATGGTTATTAGTGGAGTATTTTGTAAATAGCTGAATCTTTGACTAGGTCACAGAAAACGTTTTTGCACTAAAGAAGGATGCGCCGGGGTAGCCTACGAAAATCAAATTTTCTTGTTTTTTTTTTTGATCATTTAATTCCATTAAATGACTATAGTTCATGAAATTTTATTTTATTATTATTCCATGAATAGTTCATGAAATACGATTCAATGGCATTAAATTAACTTAAAGGCAATCCTGTAAGTTTAAATTGCTGAAAATAATCTGTTGTCGAATCTCATGTCACAATCACATGAGTCATGTGTCTGTTTTCTTGTGTTATGTGTTTTCATGTGACTTGATAGGTTTGGCAGTGCGTTCGTAAATTACTTTTTGTTGATCAGTTTTTATACAGTGTGTATGGAGAGTAGACGAGATCACCTCAAGAGTAAACCACCCTCCAACTGAAACCCATTACCACAATGGCATTCTAAAAAGTCTGACACGCCCTCCTGCTCCATCCAGAGCGGGAGAAGTTATTTGATAATGTCCCAACCTCAAAAAAAAACAGTGTCCGCATTGTGCACGTACCTTTACAATCAACATAATTACATTACATTAGCCACATCAGAGCACGCGCCCCTAACATTTAGTTGTCAGCAACCAAAACAGTCACCTAGCCGAAATCGGCATGAGATAGAATTATGTTATTAATTTATTACATATACTCGTACAGTGAGTTAATAAACGAGGGACATACTTTACGGGAGTGTATAGTTAATACTCAGACACTGTAATCTCAAAACTAGTTCTATTATTTAGATCTAAATTAAAATTTTAGGGCAGTATTTGTATTTCGAACTTTATTTCGATTAAAGCAAAGCTTTTAATGCTAAACTGACAACTTAGCGGCGAACTAAGCTGGCATTTTCGTATAAAGAACTGCACTTCTGTATCAGTTAGGTTCTTAATTAAATAATTGGCAAGTGGTTTTACCCTGATCTAAAAAACACTTTGTTTTGTAATAGATAAAGGGGTACAAATAGAGTCACAATATCAGAGTCATTATAAATGTTAACCGGTCGAAAAATCAACTATTTTTCTCTTCAATGCTTATTGTTATCCAAGAAGCAATATCTGCAGGGCTCAGCCCTGTCAAACATCATTAAAAAGCTATCTTCGATAGTAATAATAAAACTGAAGAGTGTTGATTTGTTTGAACGCACCTATCTCCGGAACTATCAATCGGATTAAAAAAAATATTTTTGCATTTGATAGCCCAATTCTTAAGGAAGATTAAAGGGACAGGAAGGTAACACGTTGCAGGTACAAAAGTCCACCTAAATAATTTTTAAGCGAATGCCATCTCTGAATTTGTTGGGTCATGAGGAATCTCTTCATGCTGACTCTCTTGGCCAGCGTACTCAACGCCGCCGTCCAAGAGAGCATTGTTTTAGCAGGGGATGTTTGTTCTACCATGTTATCGTAATCGGGTTAGCGATTTTCAATCGACTTACTGTTTGCTTTGGCTCGTGATAATTAATATTTTGACGGTCTCTGTATGCAAAATAACTAGTGATGGAAGTAATATCAAACTATGTGAACCATAGCAGTAGGTACCTACGAGTTACCCAGAACTTAAGTGTTTTATGTGGTTTACTCCAAAAGACAAAACGGACCGGACGAATCATCATCATCATCATTTCAGCTGAAAGACGTCCACTGCTGGACATAGTCCTCCCCCAAGCTCCGCCATTTTGACCGGTTACGTGCTTCCCGTATCCAGCAGTTTCCTGTTACACAAGGTCATCAGTTCACCTCCCAAGTCTTCTCAGACCGGACGAATACGAATAGGAAGATATTTTAAACGAAAAAGAAAAATGTTATTAGGATCCGACCCGGACCCGAGGACCAAACACTTCTAAGAAAGGGGAAACTAGAAAGAAGAGTGACCATAGAGACTTCAGGGTAGCCCCAATTCAAATTTTCTTACGTTTTTAAAAATTTGCAGGTCATTGCGAGGTTGTAGGTACGTTTCATATTTTAATTTTGTTTTCTCTACATTCGTTCTTGCTAAAACGGTCCGTTCTGCCTTGCCTTCCCCGCTACTTAACACACTTGCACTCTAAGCAGCACAGCAAAAATACGGTGGGTGAAACTACGGGGCATAGCTAGTATCATAATAATAGAACGCCGACGTCTATAATTAACAAGATGTGTTATTATATCAACAGAACAATGCCTCTTTTTGTTACGAATGTTACTTGAAGCAATTTGCAAGAGTTTCATTAATTATTTCTTGTAATTTACAAACTGCTTCAAATAACATTCGAAACAAAAAGAGGCATTGTTAGATTAGTATTAATACCTAGGTTAGATAGGTAATCCTATCTAACCTATACCTAGACATCTTAAGAGGTTGTTGGATTACCAGCAGTATTTAGCAGATACTATGCACTTTTTAATTAATATATTGGTACTTATACAAATTATACATAGACACGTGAACACGTGAAATATAGAAAATAATAGTTACTGTGTGCAAGCTCAAATGTAAACATTTGTTTAATATTGAAACGGTTAAGAACTTCGGCCAATAAACAATCATATTATGTTACAAATACAATAAAAAACATGAAGTCAATTCATTCAATATTTTTGCAGATAATTAATAGGTACCTAATTACCTACATAACTAGTATATTTTAATTCGCTTGCAAAGAAAATTAAATTCGGTAAGTAGTAGGGCTCAAACATCTATTTTAGTTTATGACAAAATTTAATTGAGTGCTGGCAAATCAATAGCAACTTATTTATTTTCAAGAGAATATCCATAGGTACTTAGTCAAAACAAACTAAAAGCACAAAAACTTTGAAAATAAAATACCAATAAAAAATAAAAAGAAAACCAGAAAACAGCTTTTTTACAGTTTCGACCTTCGGCAGAAAATGCAAATCTGGCCGCTTTTCCTTTTCGGGCGTAAAAAAGCAGTTTTCGGTCAGACTCTACCTACCGGTTCCATGCATTCGGCCCCTCGTCTCTTTCCAAAGGACCAAGACACCAGGGTCCCGATATAAAATATGTAGGTCAACATAAACCAATAAAGACCATAAAAAAGTAAGTGCATTGCGCGAAGCCCGTCTGCTCATTATGAACTTCAATATTGACTCGTTCATTCAGAACGCAAACAATATGCCGTCGATACGACAGATAAATTGGTCCATAGGGAAATTCAACGTACCTAGTATAAATAGTTGGAGGTACAGTCAGGAAAATTAATTGTTAAGTCGGTATAAAAGCCGTTGATATACAAAAAAACCCTACATGCACAGTCTCGAACAAAACTACCTAACACTCAAAACTGTCTCCAATTATACGTCACTATGATAAAACACATTTTTTTGCAAATTCAACCTTACACGCACGACTTAATGTGGTTTTTACAAAGCAATGTCCAAAAAGCCTGAAAGATGACTGACAATATTATTTGAGACCTGCGCACATTGCGCCCTATTTATGCGGACGGTTTTGAGACGCTGATTGTGTATCTTGGGTTTTTTTGTAATTATATCAATGATTAAAGCCATTTTATATAACTGGAAAATGACAGTTGGGTTTTGTAACAGTTTTTTTTTGGGTGGGAAATCATCAAATAACTGCTCCCGCTCTGGGCGGAGCAAGAGGGCATGTCAAACTTTTACTGACTAAAACCCACCCGTGTTCTCTCAGTTGCCTGTGTGCCAGGGGCCGCGGAATCTCTTCCAAACAACCCGCACCCCTGGCAGGGATCGGCCCTTGCGCACCCAACCAGTTGGTGCTGACATCTCTTTGAGGCGCGCGTGGAACACAACGCGCCGTCGACCCGGGCTTGGTCCTTACCGGACAGCGAGCTACCCATTACTCGCCGTCCGCAAGCCCGCGCATACGGTGGCCGGGAATCAGCCACGAAAAGTCTAAGTTGGCAGTCAATTTGTTATATACAATTAATTTCGCTGAATAACAGCTTCCGTAATTATTATTTTTACGTAGTATGACGTAGTAGTAGGTATATATAAAAATCTATTACTCAATTATGGCTCAATAGAAACTTCTATCTCGTAGGTAGTTCAAATCGCTAGTTTAACACTTTCACTGTTCGCGAAGTTACGTAGTTAAACAATCGCACGAAAACATTAGGTGGGTATATGTGGCCCTAAGAAAATAATGAAGAAAAATACCCTGGGGAAGGTTAGGGATAGGTACTCTTATTAACTACTAGCTGCAGCCCGCGGCTCCGCCCGCCGCAAAGGAATAAAACTTTTCATACAAACTTCCACCCCCTATTTCACCCCTTTACGGGAGGAGTTACCTAAAATCTTCGACGTTTCCTACTCATAATCTACCTCTGTGTGTGTTTAATCAGTGATGAATGAATGAGTCCTATCTTAGATTACTAAAAAAAACATATACCTACTTTTAGGAACAGCCTGTACCTATCAATTCAAAAGTTAAGTTCTTCTATAACATGAAGCAAAAACATTCCGTGCGGTCACCGATGGTCGCCCGTTAGTACTCTACAAGATAACTATTTCATTTATAGCCTCGTTGTAATTTTCATGGTAGACAACTCTTGGCATGAAGCGTTTTCGTCCCTCCCGGGGCTGCACCTCTGAATATCTTTCTTATACTTTGAAAAGTCGCATCCGCATCTCACCCGTACTGCGTATTCGTCCCGTCCTCGTCCCAGGGGGCCTACTATAAGCACGAAGTCCGTATCACTTACGGACAGAAGTTTATTTTGGAGCCCGAACTAAGAATGAATGATAACACGATTTAACAGCTGTCCCTACTCCCGATATGTTTTGCCCGTCCAAAAAAGTTAGTTAATTGGCTGTAGGATTCACTATGAAGTTTTGAACTACTTTCAGACGAGCCCGTATCATTGTAGGAACCTGAGGGCCTACTCTCTAAATCCGTCAGGATTTAGAGAGTAGGCCCTCAGGTTCCTTCTGTATGGCACGCGCCTAGGGTGGTCAAGCAACTACGAGCCCGATTATACCTACCTACCTATTCCAGGCAAAGCTCCCATCAGTGAAGGTCGACATTTTCAAGATCGGTACTTAGCCCGAGTTTTTACTAGTACATCCAATAATATAATATAATACTTAATCCGTAAAACAATCCCAAAATTGACTTGGTAACATAAACAAAATAGAAATACCAACATCATAATAATTACCAACCCGCGAACTTTGATCCAACTTTGATGGATCGCTTTCGCTTTGCTTTTGTTTGACATTCGAAAAACGAATATTGAGCACTCGGGTTTAGCACTTGCGCGATTGATTGGCTTATGTCCGAGAAGTCGGAACCAGTGGGAAACCAATCAAAACTATTTGAGAATGGAAGGTTTTATTGATATTTGTTTTTCAACTGTTTCAAGGGTTTATCGCCATTCTATAAATTGCTTGTTTGTATTCCATGAACTGCTTCATTCAATGGCTTCGTTTGTCTACGGCATTTCTTTTTTCCGAAAGGCATTGACTTTGTTATTGATGGCTGTATTTACGTGCTATATAAATCTACATTATTTTATGCAATGACTTTAATTCGTTTATATAAATCGTACTATAGTATAAGATAATAACTAGATACCTAGGTACCTTTTAAAATTAACCTAAATTTGGATGTTTGTTACTGAACCACGCAAAAACGGCCAAACGGATTTGAAAGAAATTAAGAAGACAGACAGTTTGTAACCTGAATTAACACTTATGAGACTTTTTTCCGGTAGTACGTTCCCGTGGAACAATTTCTGACATATACCTACGCGGGCGAAGCCGCTGGCTGAAATTAGTTATTAATAAACGTAAGCATTGAGCTAAATATCAAACAACAGCTAGAAATCATAACAGCGGCATTGATAACACAGATTAATCATGATATATAAACGCATACACGGACTAATCTGCAATAAACAATACATATTCATCACGCGCCGGCCATTGGATCAATCGGCTTATCCAATCCATTTATCATATTAAAAAGTTATGTCCATTCAGTTCCCACAGAGTAAAATTTAAAATACAGATGTCATCATCTGTCACATGAAAAGAATATGTCATTAGGCAAAGGCAAGTTATGTCATACAGCCTCTTGAATGAGTTTAGGAATACATTATAATAAATTGTTTTAACGTCCGGTGGGCCTTAAAGGTACCATGCGTTCTTGTGGTAGAAAGTTAACAATATATTATTATTAGATAATCGTTACCTGTTTGGACTAATTTTAGGTGAGTGTGACGAAAGGTCAGTGAGCTATGGGAAAATTATGTCGATTTCAAGTTTGTTTTGGTCAAACAACTTTTTTTATTAGTTGATTATGTATGTCAATAAAATATCGATCAGTGAAATCGGCCCATACTAAAAACAAAACACGACTATTATGAGCTACTTTTGCATGTAGTTGACCATTATTATTTATTTATTTATTCATAGGAGAACCAACAGTTATAATTTGGAATCGGATAATCGGATGCAAATTTACCTAAAGTTAATATTTCGTTATAAAAGTATGGAAGTGGCTTCTTAAAATATATTTTTTGGAAAAAAATTCAGGGATGCCAGGAACACCGAGAATGCATAACTAATCAGGTGTAAAATATGGAAGCGACTTCTAAATTATTAGGATTGCATAACTATTCAGATGCATATTAATTTAAAATTAACCCCAGTGCAATTGTGTGTATGGAGGGTGTAAGTCTGTAAGAGAAGGGATGGTGTGTGTTTGTGAACACATTTTTTTTTTGAATATGCATCCGAATATCCGAGCTCTGGTTATAATATATGGTTAACAATTGTATATATGAAACATAAAGCCAAATATAGGTTCTCATGGATAAAAACAGAAAAAAATAGTAGATATCTTATGATCACTAACAAGCACGATAGAAAAGAATATATGTAAGGTACAATAAGCACTATGCACTTTAAAAAAGTCATCATTTAGCCGAGTGCGTACTGAACAGGTTTTGGTGGTAAATGGGTCTCATTAGGGTCATACTCAGAAAAAGTGTACATTTGGTATGTTTTCTTGTCCCGCTACTTCATATTAAAGTAAATATATAATAAGATGATATGTTTTCTTTTTCCCCTCGTTTTTGTTATATTAGTCTATTATTATGGAGATTTGTCTGGTATTTTAACTTTAATTTTCTTTAAAAGAGTAAATTTTTTGAGTGTCAAAACATTTATAAAAACATCATCATAGATTTTTTTAGCGTCCCAATGACCATTGCACATTTTCAGAGACGAATTGTTACGAATATTCATCGCTCTACTTAACATTGACTGTGGCTATATTATTCTAGATGAATCAAGTACCTAACTAAATATGACCAATTGTTATTGTAAATCATTTATAGAAGAATTAATTTTAATTAAACTGATTTTGTCCCAAAATTATGAAGTATCGTTACTCAGGGTTAGTAACACGCAATTATATTTGAAACGCAACTATTTAAAGTTGTATAAATATTGTTTCCTATTCTGGCAAAACTATTACTTACGTCAAAATCGCATTCGTGGCAGCCGTTATGTTTTTGCCGTAGTCGTGAAGTCAAAAAGTGTATCAGGTGAATATTTACAAAAAAAAATATCAGGGTGATAAACAACTATTATTGTGGTAAATTTATGATATTTTTTGTTTGCTTACTATGTTATTTTCTTATTTTTGTATTATCTTAACGGATACGCTCAGTTCTTGAGTGGGAAACACGTGGTTTCCGTAAAAACATTTTTAGAGGTTATAATTTCTCAGATTTTATTCTCATTTTCGTTATATTGCGTTACGCTACTAAATTGAGAAATTTTTAAGCTTAGTTCACATGAACAAGAGTGCATAACTATAGTTTTCGGCATAACGTATAAGTTGGCCAAAGATTTTGTAGTGGGGGAAGTTCGCGTACGCACAATTTCATTAATTTTTACATGCGCTTACTTCTTCCACTAAGAAAATCTTTAACCAAGTTACGTGCCGGAAACTATACCTCTGTACATATTTTCCGTAATGTCGATGTGTTGATCACAAATACCTAAATAAGTTTCTACCTTTACCTACCTATTTTAAAAATAAAATCACGATGTCAAGAAAATACTTTAGTTTAAGTACAAATAAGTAAATCAAAGGCATAATTTGTAAGACAAGTTAAAAAACACTTAAATACTGCTACTTCATCTTTTTATGTATAAAAATGAATCCCTATTTCCCTTGGTCACGGCATCACACTTGAACGGCTGCACCAATTTTGCTAATTCTTTTTTTGTTGTGTTTGTTATTGTCAGGAGAAGGTTCTTATGAAAGAAAAAATATAAAAAAGTTGCGAATTCAATATTCATAGATAGGACAGGACAACGTCTGTCGGGGCAGCGAGTTTTATATAAATAATTTTTATTTTGCTAATTTAATTACCAATGCTTATACTATTTCTTTTTTAATTAATATGCCAAATATAATCACGTATTTATTCGCCCAATCCATGTGCACTAATACCTTATGACATCAGTTTCGTGATGGATATTCTCAGTATCGTTACCTATCAGTTTAGTTACAAATTTAAAATGTACACTTTTTCTGAGTATGACCCATTATTCTTTAATCGCTTGCACCATGTATGAGTTATGCCTGTAGTTGGAAGAGAAAAAAGGAATGAAGATAGGTGGATTAAACCTAACTGATCTCTGAGGGACGTTGAAACGCAGTTTGTACGTATACAGTCGATCTAACGAGTTCGACTGTACTGATGTGAAAAGAATGATGAGAAAAGTGCAATCCGTTAATCGACGACGATTTGTAAGTGGTAAATGAAATTTCTTGCAGAGATTTATGTAATTATCAGAATGGTATATATGCAGCCGAAAACATAGGAAACGAATAAATCTTTTTGTATATTCTCAATACGATCAATGTAAGTTCTTGCCATAACACGGGTTCCAAATTTGTGACGCATTGTATATTCAAGATGACTTCTCACAAAAGAGCAATAAAGAATCTTAAAGGTTTTGGCTTATGATTACAACTAATTTATTTACCATTTATTTTTATTAGCTTTTCCCATCGGTTTCGCCCTCGTGGCTTGGATGACGGAAAAAATCCTACGGGAACATACTACCGTGATTAAAAGTGTCCTTTGTGTTACTCCGGGTTTTTTTTTTTGAGGATGGGAAATCATCAATTAACTTCTCCTGTTCTGAACGGAGCGGGAGGGCAGTGTCAGACTTTTACTGACTAAACCCACCCGTGTTCCTTCAGTTGCTTGTGTGCCAGGGGCCACGGTATCTCTTTCGAACAACCCGCACCCTTGGCTGGCATCGGCCCTTGCGGACCCCACCAGTTGGTGCTGACATCTCTTTGAAGCACGCGTGGAACACAACGCCCCGTCGACCCTAGCTTAGTCCTTACCGGATGGCGAGCTACCCATTACTCGCCGTCCGCAAGCCCGTGTTAATCCGGATTACGAACTATCTGTGGGTGAAGTTTCATCCAAATCCGTTTAGCAGTTTTAGCGTGATTGAGTAACAAACATCCAAACATGCAATCTTTCACACAACTACAGTCATTGATTTTGATTTTCCTATTCGGGAAATGCACTTGGTTTTTACAGGAAAAAGTGTATTCATCAAATGTGTAGATGCTAAATAACTAGTATTAACTAGTTTCGTTTAGTAATTTACTAGCTTCTGCCCGTGACTTCGTTCGCTTGAAATTTCTTGGTCCCCGACCCGCCCCGGCGCATCACATCGCAGTGCTATCACTTCTTTTTCACTTAGCGGTCTTTTTGACTTTTTTGGCTCAACGGTCTTCGCGTAATATGTAGTGCCTTCCTCGTGAATTGAGTTTTTCCAATTCAACAATTCTTTCCAAAGATTAGCGCGTGCAAACAAGCAAACAAACTTTTCAGCTCTATTATTAGTATAAATCTATACATTTCCAAAGAACAAGATTTACAACTCCAAGCTAAATTGATTTCAGGAGCTAAACACTAGCTACCTAGTCGTTTCTGGGTCGTAAATCTGAGCGGGTAATCAGTTAGGATTCTCCGTACCTGAATCACTAGCTTTTTTTGTTGCATGTGCTATTTATTTGCTTTTTCTATTAGAACAGAATAGGGTAAGTATAGTTTAGTGGTAGGGACAAACACAAAATTACGCAAAATTATGATACTAGAAGCAAAAGGCTTAAGGTAATAAGCAACATTGTACCAACCTCTCAGAAAACAGGTTGGTACCATTTGACGAACAACTCTACCACCGCGCGTGCTCATTGGTCAAAATCAAAATCAAAATCAAAATATTTTATTTCACATAAGCCTGCATGGGCACTTATGAAACGTCAGAAGCTAGGTGCACGGTTCCAATTTGTCGTTTCCTATGGAAAAGAGCCGGCAAGAAACCCCACGGTTACTCTTTTAAAAATAATTGGCTTTTACAATGTTTTCAAATTACAGTGATAATAGGTATGGGAGGACAGTGCAGGCCAGTCAATAAGTAATAATAATAATAATAATAAATAATAAGCCCCCTAAACAACCACACGTCCTGATTGACCATCTAATCACGTGGGGGGCGGACACACGAATGAGAAATTACTGACGTGGCTAACGTGGCTCTGGAAACCCACTTAAAAATGGAGACTCGTTCGAAAAGAAAACGTATAGGACCGCTGCCCGGGGGCGATCGCCGGGGCGCACTTGGAGCTGACGCTGAGTGTCACAGCATGCGAACCGTCAGCGGTGAGGAGTTGAACAGGCGGACTCCCACCGACAAAGATGCTACAGCCGAAACCATTGACGATGGTGATAGACTGACAAACAGGACAGACACCCCTGTAGAGCCTTATAGTCCAAGTACAGTATCGTACACTCCCTCAAGAACATCATCACCGTCAATACCATCTTCCCCGATACACCCCATAACTAGTTTTAATACAGTTTCACCCACTCCGGCCTTGAATGTTGCGCGGGAGGTATCTACCTTTTTACCCGCGTCCACCAAGGCTGGAAAATCAAGAGTTCGCATGAGATGGAGCAAAGAAGTAAACCTATTCATCATGCGAACTTATCTATACATCACTAAATTAGAGACCGACATGACCACCTACAGACACCAACTGCATGAACTTTTTTCGCGTCAATATCCTGAGATTTCTGTTTCGGAACAACGGATTTCAGATCAACGAAGAGCTATAGTTAGAAATAAACTGTTGTCGCAAGAAGTAATAGATCAGTTAAAAGAAGAAGTACGCACACAATTACTACAAGAATCAGAAAACTATGCAGACATTGGCACTATCACAGTAACCCAAAACACAAACGAAAATACCCTACACGAACAACCACAATCACTCACTCAATTACAACCTAATTATCAATCTCAACCATATAACCAATCGCAAGGTTACACGCAAACAGCACACACATCCACACAAACCGAATCTTTAACCCTAACGCTCGAAAATGATATTGAGACTTTAGTTGTCACAGATCAAAATCTTATCACAGATACATACATACAAGAAATACTTGATAAGTTTAGAACAACAATAACGCAATACTCCGGAATGGATCCAACAGTAAGACCAAAACTACCTAAACTTAAATACACCCCTAACCTATTTCGTTTAGTTAATTTATTTAATGAAAATATCCTTATACAATTTATATCTGATGACACACAACTTATAGACATACATTTACTTATATATTGCACAGCGGTAGTTATATCTGAAGAACTAAACTTTAAAATCACAGACCATATAGAAACCACAAGAAGAAGCCACACTATCAAACCAGCGTGGCAACAGAGACTAGAAAAAGATATTGAAAAGTTAAGAGCAGATTGTGGTAGACTGACACATTATATCAATGGCATCAGATCGCAAAAAGTAGTTAAGAGAGTTGCAACAATATTTAATAACTATTCTAATCACACTAGACACGAAACTAATAATAGAAGACCCGAGGAGTTTCTGGACACATTAAAGCAGAAACTAGCACTTAAAGTTCATAGGCTTAGGAGATATGTGAAGGCACAACAGCGCAAAAATGATAATGCAACATTTGCTATGAATGAAAAAGTATTTTACAGAAACATACAGAAAACACACACAGATACTACAATAGAAAACAACATAGACGCACCATCAAAAGAACACCTAGAAACATTCTGGTCTAGCATATGGGAAGAACAAGTACAACACAATGATAAAGCAACTTGGATCACAGAAGAAGAAACAAAATGGAGAGCAATAGATGAAATGGAATTTAAAGAGATAACAGAGTCTGATATTACAAATATAACAGCCAGATTACATAACTGGAAGTCACCGGGTATAGACAAAATACAAAATTTTTGGTACAAAAAACTAACGATCCTCCACAAGTCTATGGCAAAGAACTTGACGGAAATTATTTTAGGACAACAGAACGTACCCGATTTCATTGCAACGGGAATAACATACATGCTACCTAAAACTACATATACAACACAACCTTCCCAATACAGACCAATCACATGCCTACCTACTATTTACAAAATATTAACATCAGCAATCACAACAAAAATCAACTCACACATTGAACATCACAATATAATAGCTGAGGAACAGAAGGGTTGCAGGCGGGGCCACATGGGATGCAAAGAACAGTTAATTATAGACTCCACTATTCATAAACATGCCACCACAAAAAATAGAAATCTTCATTGTACCTATATAGATTACCAAAAAGCTTTCGATAGTATACCACACTCCTGGTTGATTCAAATCTTAGAGATTTACAAAATTAATTCAAAAATAATAGATTTTCTACGTAACATAATGCCACATTGGAAAACTACACTACAGCTTAATAACCGCAATTCTTCTCTTATAACACGACAGATATCTATTAGGAAGGGTATCTATCAGGGAGATTCCCTGAGCCCTCTGTGGTTTTGTCTCGCCCTTAACCCTTTGTCTCACTTGTTGCACCGGTGTCAGGCCGGATACAACCTTAAACATACTACTGAAGAAACAGTTATCTCACACCTCATCTATATGGATGACATTAAGTTATATGCAAAAACCGAAAAAGAAATGAAAAAGCTTATAGAAGTCACGACAGAATTTAGCCAAGATATAAATATGAAATTTGGGTTAGACAAGTGCAAGACATTACATATCATAAGAGGTAAAATCAAACCTGGCAGCTATACAGTTAACGACACCGACACCATTGACGCAATGGAACCAACACACCTATACAAATATTTAGGATACAAGCAACTTAAGGGACTCGACCACACAGCAATTAAACAGACACTAAACACAGAATATCGAAGGAGAATTAACGTAGTTTGCAAAACACAACTATCAGGAAAACATCTTATTAAAGCCTTAAATACTTTTGCTATACCAATATTGACCTACTCATTCGGAGTCATAAAATGGTCAAAAACCGACATCGAAAAGTTAGAGAGAACCACGCGCACAATACTCACAAAACACAACAATCTGCACCCTAAATCTGCAATTGAACGACTTACCATCAAAAGACAGAATGGAGGGAGAGGCCTAATCGACATCCATCACCTTTGGAAGAAACAGATCACTGGTCTTAAAACATTCTTCAATTCAAAATCTCACTCTAGTAATATACACAAAGCTGTTTCTCTAAATGATTCTAACTACACCCCACTTAACTTAAAGGAACCAAATATACAAGTCTCAAATAACCCTGACCCACAGAACCAAAAAATTGAAAACTGGAAAAAGAAAGTCCTTCACGGTAGACACCCTCACGATTTAGAACAATCCCATATAAATATAGTAGCGTCTAATAAGTGGCTTAAAATAGGAAACCTGTTCCCTGAAACAGAAGGCTTCATCATGGCTATACAGGATCAAATCATCAATACCAAAAACCACAGGAAATTTATCATTAAAGACCCTACCATCACTAACGATAAATGCCGCAGATGCCACATTCAATCAGAAACCATCCAACACATAACCGGAGCATGCACAACCCTCACACAGACAGACTACACTCACAGACACAACCAGGTTGCAAACATTATTCACCAAAAACTAGCTCTCAAACATAATCTCATAAAAAATACTAACACTCCCTATTATAAGTACGCGCCACAAACTATCCTAGAAAACGACACACATAAACTGTATTACGATCGGGCCATACTTACAGATAGGACCATCCACTACAATAGACCAGACATAACCCTTCAGGATAAAATTAGAAAAACTACTTACCTCATAGACATTGCAGTTCCGAACACCCATAACTTACAAAAAACAATCACTGAAAAAATAAGCAAATATGCTGAACTTAAGGAAGAAGTAACACGAATTTGGAGACAAGATAAAGTTTATGTTGTTCCTGTAGTTCTCTCCACGACAGGTGTTATTCCCAACCATCTCCTCCGTAGCTTGAAAGTAATAGACCTAGAAGAATCCCTCTATATCAATCTGCAGAAAGCAGCCATCCTTAACACATGCAGAATCGTTAGGAAATTTATGCAGTTGGACGAAAACACACTCTCAACATAAAGTTCACCACTCGCTACATTTACTTGGTTTTGGCCCGTAAATGTAGCTTAAACCAGCCCAGAGCTGAGAATAAGAAAACTCCCAAAAATAATAATAATAGTATTTATTCGTATCAACCAATACAGCTACTTAAAGTTACATACATATGACTTAATTGTAAGCATAGAACTAGAAGCTATCGTAACTTGCACCCTTGCTAAGTTAACAGAATAACTTGTATTAAGGGCACAAGTCCCAACCCTTGATTCATATATTTAAGGCATTGCAAATATACATAAAACCAAAAAATGGTCACAAATAATACATGAAAAAAAAAAAAAAAAAAAAAAAAATTAGTAAAATAAAATCAACGAGGAGTTAAACAAAAGCCAAAAAAAAACAAATGGTGAGTGGTGGTGGTGGTGGTGAAGTGTGTGGAGTGTGTGTGTTGAGTAAGTGAGGGATAGTTGCATTTAATTAGTAGGACTTTTCTCCAGAAAGAAGAAGCCGCTCGGTGTCAATATAATTGTGTCCAAGTAGCCAGTTTGTAACCGTTTTTTTTAAGGTGTTACTTGGATATGAATAGAATTTCAGATCTTTATTGAGTCTGTTGTACAAATGTGGGCCTTGAAAGCAGAAGAATCTCTTAGTGAATGCGAATTTACATCTATGAGGTTTACAGACTGTGTCTCTACGTCTTTTGGTAACTATGGCGTAAGGGGTGTCTAGATGCTGTAGCAATACGGTATGGAGTATAAAGAGCTGTCTCACAGTGAGAACTCTGCAGCATTTATAAAGCTCAACTGTTGGGAAAAGAAGGGGACGGAAGGTGCTTACCTTTAATACGGCTCTCTGGGCTCTCTCCAACTTTAGGAGTATGGTTTTAGGCGCCCCACCCCACGTAGAAACACAATACGCTAAGAGAGATTGGCAAAGAGCAAGGTAGACTCTCTTGACAATCTCTCCAAGTACCAGGTACTTAGAGGAATTAAAATACAGAATAGAAAAACGTCTACAAATCTAGTCTCTAAGGCCTACAACGTTCTCTCATTCACAATATGTAAAAGAATCTACCTATATAAAATGAATCTATTTGAACCAAGTGACATGATTTCGATGACAATCACTAATAATAAATAGTAGTAAAATTGATGTATAATGTCAAATCAAATAGTGCGCGCAAACCAGACTTCTTGTTACACACTCCCTTCCCTTTTCATGAAATCACTCCCACGGATTGTCGGAAAACGAGAGAACCGATGTTACATATCAAATGACCCACTTAATAGTCCTCGTAATTAGTATTGAGTATACTTATAGTCCTATGATACAGATCACTATATAGCAGCACACTATACCCTAAGCGTCCTTGTAACAATACCCTATCCTTAGTAACCGTGTGAGTTGTACGTCAACGAGCTAGTTTTTGCTCCCAGATTACTCTAACCAACAAAAACCATGAGAACTGTCTCCATAGTATTGAAGTTTGCGACACGATTGTTGAGGAAACTATGCGGGAGTGAGCTGGGAATAGTTCTAAGCTGTGTTTAACTTGCGATTCGTAGGTATAATTTACATTTTCTTTGTTGGCATAAAATACATATGTACAAAAAAAGTAAAGCCCTGACTCCTGCGCTAGGTATCAAAACATGATTGTGTTCCAGGATCCAGTGTCTTCTCCCAATCAGTAGGATCTGGATTTTATGCAATATCATTATATGGGTAGCAGATTGAAATTATACATATAATCTCAATCTGCTATCTATATTATGCTTGGGTCACTTTACTTGTGTATTTAATTTCATCACATTGCTCTCAAACCGGTGAAGGAAAACATCATGGTGGATTGTGGCCCACTCCCTCTCAGAGAGAGGAGGCCTGTGTCCCAGCAGTGGGAATATTATAGGCTGATTATGCTATTAGGTATGATATAATATGTATAGCTTTCATAAGCTAGTGCATTGAGATCATAACCTTGGACTTTCTTTGGAGCACATCGAAAACGTTAACGCCAACATAAAAAACAGTGGCTCTCCGGGAGTGCCGACAGAAGTAAGAACTTGAACAATTCCGTGTGTATTTTTTTAATCGTCAATACAGGATTTCACATCATAAACGAGCGATCGACTTCAGCCATTAAAGGTAACAGCACAGATTTTTACGGTTAAAATACAAAGAGAAAGAAAGGGATAAAAGAATTAGAATTTCCTAATGAAAGAAAGGGACTTTTCCAAAAGACATCAACGCGCGACTCATCCGTGTGCTTAAGCGTTCGGTGACGATAACGCGAGTTCAAGTGAAAAATAACTTAAATTTCGGAAGGCGGTGACAATTTTCTTAAATACATATCCAAAGTCACCGCCTTCCGAAGTTAAATTTATTTGTCACTTTATAGTGTTTTTCCGGAAGTCGGTTGTTTTTTTTTTGGAAAAACATTTTTTCATTACCATATAGATTTTGCTTTGTGATTGTGGCACTGTACTGCATTTGACATGGGTGAAAAAGCGAATAGAATGTACGGGTACAATTAATGGTGTCCTACTTCTATTCTGCATTCCCCTAAGTGTTAGGCAACGGTGTACCTACCACCTACATTTATTAGGGGGCGAGCCTATTGCCACTAACCCAGTACCAATCCATGCTCCGGATTGCTACTGAGATATTCCAGATAGAAAACGCCAAAAACCCGGGAACCGGACCTCATGCTCATCAGTATCTAGCGCTTGCGACCACTACACCAACGAAGCAATATTGATATCATAATAGGTATATTAGTATAACTACCTACTAACTACACTCGAGAGCAATGAATCCGGGTCACTTAAAGAATCCTAAAAATCTCGGAAACTAAAAATGCTAGGTTAATGCAATAAATTGTATTTAATAGACAATGTAATACTCCTTAAATGAAGGTATTAAAACTTCATAGTTATTGTAAAGTTATATCATAAAAAAATCTAATTTGAAAAAGGGCCACTTTCGAAGATGGAACTACGAAATTACAGCATTTGGTTTTGCTTTTGTTTGTAATCTGTCATTTATGTGGGTACATAAACCATGTTGATAGTGCTCTATATTCATTATTCAAGCTGAAATTATGTCGCTTACGCCTGAAGAATGCACCAGAATACTTACAATGCTGGAAACCGGCCGGAGTCAGCGCGATACAGCCAGGACTGTCGGTGTGTCGCTGTCAACAGTACAAAGAGTTCTCCGACGTTACGAAGAAACTGGTTCTAACCTACGCAGACCAGGAACGGGCAGAACCAGGTGTACCACAGCACGAGAAGACCGATACTTGGTGAACACCATGCTTCGAAATCGCTTTCTCACAGGAACTGAACTCACAAATCAGTTTCGACGCCTCGGAGGAAGTAACCCAAGTGCATGGACAGTAAGACGTCGGCTTGCTGAATCTAACTTAAAACCCCTTAGACCTGCAAACGGCCCTAAACTGGAGCGTGGGCATCGTATTTCAAGACTAAGATATGCCCAGAGCCACGTAAATTGGAGTATTGAAGATTGGTCAAAAGTTATGTTCTCCGACGAATCAAAATTTATGCTCTACAAGCACGATGGAAGACACAGAGTGTATCGAAGACCAGGGGAAAGATTCAAGCAAGCATGCATCGAAGAAAAAGTAGCCTACGGTGGTGGGTCTGTACTTGTGTGGGCCGGAATTTCTTCTGAAAGTCGCACAGAGCTGGTGATCATAGAAAACGGCTCTTTAACTAGCGTAAGATATGTGGAAGAAATCCTCAATGATCACGTTGGTCCATTTATGGTCAATTTAGGTGAGGATGCTATATTTATGCATGACAATGCCCGACCTCATACAGGTAGGATTGTGAATGACTACCTTCAAGAGATGAACATTACTCGTATGGAGTGGCCAGCGCGCAGCCCGGATATCAACCCGATCGAGCATGCTTGGGACGAGCTAGGCAGATGCGTAAAACAACGAAACCCTCCCCCAATCACGCTTCGTGAGCTCAAAATTGCTCTCACAGAGGAATGGGAGAATATTCCCCAAAATCGTATAAGGAACTTGGTGTACAGCATGCCAAACCGCGTAAACGCAGTAATGGAAGCACGAGGAGGCAATACGAAGTATTAAAATTCAAGAAAATCGTAATAAAGTTCAAAAATTTCATGTTTCCTATTTTTGTTTTAAGGAAAGATCAGCAGTTTTTTTCTTTATGTAATTTTGTGTTAATAAAATGTATGGTGACTCATATTTTTTTTACTTTCATTTAAGGAGTATTACATTGTCTATTAAATACAATTTATTGCATTAACCTATCATTTTTAGTTTCCGAGATTTTTAACATTCTTTAAGTGACCCGGATTCATTGCTCTCGAGTGTACTTCTGCATTTAACCGTCGCTTTACGTTGCTAGAATGAAAGGTGATCAGTTAAAACACTGTCATATCTTTATCATGATTAACTTTAATATCCTTTTTGCTTTGTAATAATATGCAAACCATAAATGGTGCATGTCAGCATGTAAGTAATTGTTGCACTTATGAACGTAACAATATCGAAATTATTTTGAATTTATTGTATAAACAACTGTTGGCTTGCCTAAATAAAAAAATATAATGCTGGTAAAATGCATACTTAATTTAGTCATTTTCAAATTGGTGTTTGTGACACTTCATAGATCTCATATCCTATCTCATGAGAGCCACGTGAAAATAGTAGGTATTCCAGCTGCTACACGATCCATACCTACATATTTAAATATAGGTAGTCAAATTCATCGAATCTGGCGACAGCAACATTTTCTGAATAATTTTATTTCCTTTTCTGTTCTCTGATGGCTACCAAAACTAAAATTGGCCTTGAAAACCCGGTCACACCGCGTACAGAACAGCTGATTAGCATCGTTACACTACAGTATACCTAAGAGTACAAATTAACGATCTTAAGGCGACCAGCTCAGGAACGCTATAAAGATTCAAAGCCAATTAAAATTCTCGACTGCAGTCATTTTGTAAAAGCTTGCTTAATTAATCTCTTTCAGTTGCCTCTTTAGTTTATTACCGTTAGTCGTTCAGTCTATCCGACTTGATCAGGTTTTTTTTAGTACTCTTTTGTCTAGACTTTGTAACAAGTAGACTTATAGCCCATTTAATTTCGTAATGTCTTATCGACAGTTCCAATATGGAAGCGTAAACTCTACAGACTTAACTCATAGCGCTCTGTGGTTGAACATGGGACGGCCTTTTATGGCTAAGGAGAGTATATTATTAAATTACAAGGCGTAGTACCTATATCGAGTGTTACGAAAACGTAAAAAAAGTAAATGAGCCAAAGACTAAAGTTTCATCTTTCTTTATTTCCAGTGTGCCTCACCATTACATGGGCTGAAGCCCAGAATGGTCGAGGGCCGCAGCACCAGGACCACAACGGACATGGGTGGGACATTCGGCTGGCAGTTCCAGGGGAACCCGGCAGTGACTATCCCACCCTGGGCGCAATACCACGGACATCCTTCTCGTGCGCCGGCAGAGAACCAGGTAATCTTGCCAAAAATTTGTAAAATAGCTGGAAGCCGGGTAGAAAGCCCTGGCCTTTGTAGTGTAACGTTAGTTTAATTATCACTGTCTAACACATGATTAATTTCAATTTCAGGATACTACGCAGATTTAGAAGCCAACTGCCAAGTATTCAGAGTTTGCACCGTTGGATCAACCTACGGCTTCCAATCCTTCCTCTGTCCTAATGGAACGTTATTCAACCAAGCAGTCTTCGTATGCGACTGGTGGATGAACGTCGACTGCCAGAACTCTCAACAGTTTGTCAATAACAACAACGAACAATTCGAAAATCTTAGACTAGGGCCTCAGCTCATGAAAGACATAAAGAAAATGCTTACTCATCCGATGCTAAACCCCTATGATAAGAACACAATGAAGAGCAATCTCATCGTAATGCAAGATTACAAGCCACCATTCGGACAATTGTTCCCTAACGGCGCTTTATTAGCTGGTCCAGAACGAGCTCCAAACAACGTTTATGTTCCGGCAAAACAAATACAACAAAATCTTATTCAAAGCATTCCAAACGATTTCACATATTCGGCATCTACACCAGACCCCAGATATGTACCAGTGCCTATAAATTCGAATTTTTTGCCGTTGCAAAGAGATGCAGAAATATTCCAAAGGCAGAGACAAAACGGACAATATAACGCTGTAAATAGTATTCAAATCGCTAAAGTGCAAACGACACCAACATCACAAACTGGAAACCTCATTTCAAACGGACATGCGGGCAGATTTTTACAGAATGGAAACACAAAGTTATCTAATTCTAATGGTTACTCACAAGCACAAGTGCAAGCACCACGACCAACACAAATCTCTAATAACTTCTCACAAAGACAAACAAGTTCTGTGAGCAATTCCCAATTAAGTAATGCCCAAAACACTCAAAGAGGACAAATTAACAAACAGCGGTCACAGTATTCAGAACCCAGAAGATTACCTCAAACGAATAATGAAGCACAATTTGCGAAAATACAGAACAGTCAAAATAATAATCAAGACAAACAACAGTACACATACAGTACACCTGCATCCAACACGCCACAGTTTTCAAATAATTTAAATAACCCAGCTGGTAGAGAACTAAAAGAAAATTTGGTGAGTACGATTAGAGATGTTCCATCAACTGTTATAACAAAAACTTTAACATATAGCAGGATTATACAGGAACCGAAGGTTGGCAAACCAAAGTCTAGAATAACAGTAAAAACTTGGATTGTAAAACCTACTAAATCTGCAAGACTAATAGTGGAGCCTACTCCATACACTTACGTTAGACCCTCTGCACCATCACTTCCATCACCATCCCCTACTGAAAGGCTAATTGAGGAAAATACACCTTATGTGTATGATGTACCCACATCTTTTTCTCAATCTGAGAAAATAATCTCACCAGAACTGGAATCTGAGTCATCGGAGGAACCTTATGTTTATACAAGGCCTACTTCTTCTGCCAAGCAAGTGCAATCAACTGAGATTGAAACAACACGCATCTACATTGCCCCTACAATGTTGCCGACTCGTCCTACGTTATCGGGGCGAATTCAAAATTTCGCACAAACATCTCCACTCCCCACAAAAGCTTCTCGCCTGTATCTTACTCCTTCGCCATTTACATCGACTGCTCGTTTCTATCTGCCACCACCTCGTAACCCAACTACTCTGCCTCGTTTATATTTACCTCAAAATGTTCAGCAAGCAGTGTATTATCAAAATGCTCAATTAAGAGCCACACCGACCATACCTACACCCACTCGTGTGTCTTATAGTGAAAATTTAAATCAACCTTCATTTTCTCTAATGAAACAATCTCGCATTAACGCCAACCATCAGAATTTAACGTTCACTGATATTCTGACTAAAGAAAAACTTGATATAACTGTAAATGATATAGTAAAGGACACAGAAGATATTTTGAAAACTGCTTCTCCTCCACAATATAGTCAGTATCAGAATCATAAAGAATTCAAATCCATTGATTATCCAGACAATTACGTAGCATCACGGACGACAACCGATAGCGGTGAAACTTTGACTTCTCAAGTTCCAATACAAACTCCAACGGTGTCTACAAAAAGTTCTAGAATTTTAGCAACACCTGCAATAGCCTTGCAACCTCCTAACGAAAATTTTATATACCAAAATAATAACCAGCTCTCGAATTTGCCTTTCTTTAAAGAAACTGGAATACCAAACACTATAGAACGCACAGTCTCAATAAAAATAACTATTCCAGAGAGAATCGCCGCATTTCTATTCAAAAATCGAAGTGACTCCGACTTTGATAAACTAGAAATACTAAACACCGGTAGCAGCAACTATTTAGTTATGAGTAACAACTTTGTACCAAAGAAAAATGCGTTTAATTTTATTCCAATCGCTAAACTAATTGGAAATCAAAACTCAAATAATCTTTCTGATTCACAGGCGCTCGTGTATTCGTTTTTGACTGACTCTATCAACGTAGCGAGGGAATACAACAACATTGCACAACGAGACATACAATCTTCTACAGCATCACCTGCACTAGCCCAGTTTCAAAACTTGAACAAGGAAAAACTGTCTCAAATTACGAATCAAATATCACAACTTACTTCATCACAATACTCTAGTAACAATCTCAACAGTTTTGGCATTAATTCAAATATTATTCCTACCCAAAGAGTAAATACTAATCAACCTAATCAATTTACAGGCAATGCAAAATACACAGATGGATCGAATCAGGCACAACAAATACAAACAAACCAAATAACACCTTCCCAACAAACTCAAGGTAATTTCTACTCATCACGATTCCAAGTACCCAATGCACAACAAAATCTTCTTAACAGTCAAAACCAACTGTACAGTGGTCAATTATATCAATGGTCTGTTCCAGATGTAACTACTCAAATATACAACAGTCCAAGCCCTGCAAACCTCGTTAATCCTAGCAACACTCATCAGCAAACTACACAAATGCTCAGTTCACAGCGAAACACAAATCAAAACAATGCGGTTGATAATTTTAAGCAATCGAATCCTCAATTTGAAGTTGTCAAAGCAGAAACTGTAGATTTGGATCCAGCCAAACTGCAACTCGAGCCACCTAATGAAGCACAACAATTTGCTAGTCAAGAGACTCTTAATAGTTTGCTAAATAGTGGAAATGGGATATCGGCGCATCTTGAAGATAAAATCGTAGGCACTATACCACATCCATTAGAAGACAACAAGGTGCTCAGTTACAAGAAAGACCAATCATACTACCTTTACACAAAACTAGAAGACAACACAATTGAACAGAATCCTCCCACAAACCAGCAGACCAATACAAATACTGAACAAAATGCTAAATTGATACAGTCTGCTAATAACAATATGCCAAAAAATGTAGTATCGTTCCAACTTATACCTTCAGTAAGTTACGAGTTAGAAGATGAGAAAGAACAACAAAAATTTCTAAACGCTTTCCAAATTGACGAGTTCGGTGCTCCAAGAGATATCACTAAGCCGCAGCAAGGAGAGACCCAAAACAATAACCAAGGACAGCAAATTATGACGTCAAGTGTAGACTACTCTGTTGAACACCCGACAACAGCTAAACAAAACGAACAGTATAGAATAAATCCCCTGTACTCTGGACCATCTTCGTATACCGCTCCACAATCATCAGTTGGTGGCTTAGGGTCTAGACAGGTAGCACAAAATAACTATAATTCTAGACTAGAAGATTTTGAGAGCAGTAATAACAATGGTTACCCCAAAGAAAGACCTGCGCGCCAATTTATTCCTACATACAGGTAAAACTAATATTTTGCCAAGACTAATATTATGGTAAAGTTATTGGGGTTTTTCGTATACTAATGGAATAACCTTTGGTATACAAAAAAACCCCAATAACTTTTTGATCCCCTATACGGTTGAAAAATAGTGTTGTAATTGTAACCGATGTAAATAAAAATTTAGATGTAAATAGACAAAAATACAAAGTATTTAGAGACTTGACTGCAACCAAAAACGGACAATACAAAATAATAAAATAGGTTAAAAATGTATGTAATTCTAATTATGATAATTAAGTACCTTATATGAATACTCGTTACGAATTTCGAATACCTAAGTAATTTGTTGTACAAGATGTGTGTGTGATACTGATAGCTTGATAAGTGATAAACGATTAAAGGTAAATAATAAAGGAATATAAATAAGCAGAGTTTTTTGTAAAATATAACCCCTGGAATGACGCTATATGTACGCGCGGCTAAGCCTACAAGGAGCTAAACAGTTAAGGTGAACCTAGTCCACATTTTTTGCATACAAACTTCGGGAGTGTTTTACTCCACTGTCTGACAAGGCACATCCAAAGTAAAATATGATATCGTTTTGTCTTATTATTAATATTGTCTGTACAGAAGCAGAATACTAAAATAAAAACCCATTAACAAGTTAGGAGCCAACAAAGATTCGTTTTTCTTGCTTATTTTACGTAACTTTGGGCATGTTTAAGTAATAAAAGAAGTGTAAAATCTCCAAAACCAAGTCGGTACCGACAAAGTTCAATTATCGAAAAGTTCAATAAACTTTACAAGTCATTAATTTATGCATTGGCTTTTTTCATAAAACCCGATCTTCCAAAGGACTTTTCTTAATTTTTTCGCAATTTTTTTACTATAAATGATCCTGTATCTCACTCAATAACGTTGTGCGTGTAGAATAGCGTCTAACTGCTCATCACTGATACTATCTCTGTCGGACACGAAGCCTGGTGAGACAGCGTGATTTTTAGCCAGGCCCACCAGTGAGTTCGAGCCCGCGACTAGGTTCCCCTTTAATCTTCACGTGCTTAGAACAGCTATTTGAAAGAATCAGCGAAGTAAGCAGCGTGTTCCACGACCGCCCTATTTCTAAGTCACGAGTCGTTAGTTGGATCCTGTGGAGATTTTTTTTAATGCTGTAAGATTTCCAAATTATCCATTCTAATTTGACATAGTTTGCAGTTATATTTTCAATATAAAAATAAATAGATAGGGGTAGGGCGGACATATGATTTTATTTAATGCAAAATTAGGAGATTCACATCAAGCTAGAGCCAGCACATCAAGCTACCCCAATCTGTCAAATTTCTTTGATAGATTTTCAACTTTATTACAACAGCATAAGGTTCATGTTCAATTGGGAAAATTTGACAGTTTGGGATAGCTTGACCTGCAGGCGTATGCACCTACCGATATTATGACATAATAGTTTTAGAACTAAAGATAAATTACGTAAAACAAAATTTCGAATTTTTTAACATTATCGTTACTGAAGTTTATAGCAAACGTGTTATACATATAGTGATTTTCGGACAAACAATTTTAGGAGAAGTAAGGTATTACCCAGACTTTCTGTAGAGCCGGGATTCAAATTCTACTCGAGCGACTTTTAGTAAATTTTGTTCATTTACCGTATGAAATTCTGTCTTATTTTCGCCAACGAAATAATCTGTTTCAGATTGTCTGACATATTACGCTCAGGTGGACGTGGGGGGTTGGATACGCGGGGCCCGTAGCAATTGCTACCGTTGCTACGTAGTTAATCCGGCACTGCTTTTACTGCATATAATTTTGTGAGCGATTTGCTCTATAATAATTCGGAAAGCGGCCTTAATGTCTCGAATGTTTCCGAACGACAAAATGACAAGCGCTAAAATTTGAATCGCTGTCATGTCACTGAATTTCACTGAAAGAAAAGTTTTGTTACCATGGCAGCCGAATCTTGTTTTGATTTCATTGTTTTATTTACTTCTTGGATACCGCCAATACAATCGATTGCTTCTAATAGGAGAGCTAGGGGGATTCTAGGTAAACTATAGTAAAATCCGAATAGAAGTACGTAATTATGTAGAAAATCAGTGTAAAAAGTGAAATTCTAAAAGTTAGGTACATACATAAGTGATTTGCTGCAACCATATTTGGAGTAAAAGGTGAAATACTATGTTCTTTCTTTATGAGATACATTTTGGATTTTTGGGAATCTAGATAAACTCACGACAATAAATTATGTGCATAAAACTTTCAGCTGTCTTCTACTTAATAGGGTCTTTAAAAAGGAATAAACATGACGGACTCAGGAGCGCGCCAGTTGTCGTCTGAAGACACGTCGCTCGACGATCTGGATGTCTACCTTGACCTGTACAATGATCCAAGAGCATTATGGTTCAAGGAACGAGTCCTTGCGTTCGTTGGCTTTGACGATGATAGCCTTTTCTACAACATGTTAGATGACGGGAAGACCAAACAGAAGTTTGCTAAATATATAACTGGAACTATAGAACCGGATGAACTCTGTCTCGAAAAGAGAATGATGTATGTGTATAAGGTGATCGTTGACAAGCTTATTCATGAAGATAAGGAATTTACTGAATGGAGTAAGTTATCTTTTTTTTGGCCTGGTTACCTACTTGATTTACTTAGCTATTGCTACTTTTTATAAATAATGAGTTTACATTATTTATTCATATAAATATTATTTACTGTCTAATTAAATAAAGGTGATGTTTTAATATTGTCAAACTGGGTGAATATGGATGCAGGGGAAAATTCAGAGGAAACTACAAACAGGAATTTAACATTGAAATAATATAGTTAGCTGCCAAAAAGGACTCTAATCTGTTAGGTGTGATAAAATTAACATATTAATCAGTGCCCTTGCTGGCAACAATCTATATTATCTCAATGTTATAATCCCATTTATAGTTTCTTCCCAATTGACCCTTGCATCCGTATTCACAAATAGGGATTTACAATTGCAAAAAGACTATAATCCTATTTACTAAATAAAGGTCTCCATCCCATTTTACTATCCAAATAATAATGAAAAAAAAAAATAACAGGAATTCTACCACCGGCCCCACCACCACTGCAAAAGCAAAAGAAAAAGAAAGGCAGAACAAAGACTCCGGAACCTGTTGTGGAGCTGGAAGATGCAGAAAGTAAAAAGAGTATCAAAAGTATGAAGAGCGCAAAAAGCATGAAGGGCCTGAAAAGTGGTAAAACTATGAAAGGCAAGCAAGGTGTGTATTTTACAATACGAGTATACTTATAAATTGCTGGTTTTACTTTTTTTTTTAAGAGCAGTAGTTGCCCGGTGGTAGCGGCCACGACGACATGTGACAACTACCAACCCACACTGACTGGCCCCTTGTGCTTGGTTATGGCCCACTCCTTCTCATCGAGAGGAGGCCTGTGTCCCAGCAGTGGGAACATTATACAAGGCGAATTTTTAGTCACCGTTAAAATTTTTAAGGGTGGTAGTACCTGTGAAATTGAACAACTTTCTCCAAGAAACATGGGTCGCTTTATAAAAAAAAAATCGGACCTCTTATACAAAATCGATCAGCTGAGTATTAATTTTGCATGGAAGATTCGATTTATTTTTTTCAAATCTCGACCCATGTTTCATGGAGAAAGTTGTTCAATTTCACGGGTACTACCACCCTTAAAAATTTCAACGGTGACTAAAAATTAACCTTGTATAACCTGATTACATTTTTATTTTGGTCTAATGTTAAAGGTTTCAAGAAGGTAGAATCAGTGTTCCTGGATAACCCCTTAGATGAAAGGTTTTCTGTAGCAATATTTTTTTAATGATTCAAATATACAGGATGTCCCGTAATTAATGGATAACCTTTATGGAGGTACTTATAAAGTCGAAAATAAATAAATATTTTTTTTACAGAAGAAAAGCTGGCATCTACCGCTGGTAAGTAACTTGTGTATGCCACCTGGTTTATCTAGACACGCGGCAGCGTGTCAAGCCAAGTTCAAGCCAACAGAACTGGCGAGCAGCACCGTGTGTAATATTACACAAACCATTTGGAGCCACTTTTGACCCCCCACATAACTCAAAAACTATTTTACACGTATCAAATTTCGCTCATATTGGTGGCGGCCGTGGAGCAGCGGGGTGGGGAACAGTGCACACACCTCAAATCAAACGGTTATTTAGATATTAACGTTCAAAAATCGTTATTTTTATCACTGACTGACCTATAGATGAAAACTAACCTAGTTCCTAAGACTAAGAAAATTAAAATTTGGCATCCAGATAGGTAGTTGGGTGAATACAAAGGAATAAATCAGAAACTAGTAAATTTTATTATAATTTTTCAATTTCTATCAAAATTGATGTTGATGATTTCAAGCTCTTCACGTGAATATATAACGAGTGGAGTAGGTAGGTACCATCCTTATTTTTTTTTAATCCAAACATATCAGTTTTAGTACTTATAACTAAGAGTATAGTCGACTTTCGTATTTATTACGTTATTAACTGGGATTTAGTATTAATTATTATTTCAATATTTAGCGCACATAAATAGTGTAAGATCATTGCTTATAAATAATTAAATAATATAGGTAATTCGGACTACGGCGCACGCAAATGACAGCTAAGTCTAAAAGCCTAAGGTCTGACTTGGCTAGTTCTCATATACGAATTATTATTAAGTACCAACGAAAACAGTCATGGAAGAGCCCTATATTCGATGGCTAGTTTCTACCAGCAAGCCAAATTTTCGGAAGATTAAAATAAGAACTTACAGCTTTAGAACTTGCGAAGGCTATAATATAATAATTATTTGTATATGACAACTAGCTAAGTCAGACCTTAGGCTTCAATATATTATCCTGAAGGTTTTAGTCAGTAAAAGTGTGACACGCCCTCCAAGTTATTTTATGATGTCCCAACCAAAAAAAAAAAAAAATGCTTCCATATATTATCCTAAGTTTTATCAGTTTTATCTCAATTTCGCACCCATTTCGATTTCACTTCTTTTGTCGTTGAAGTCAACAACCAAGGCATATGTCATAATATTGAACATGGCTCTCATTTCACATTTATGTTTTTGATGGTTTACTTTAATTTGAGTAACTTAATTAACTGTTTATGTAACATCGAACACTAAATAAAATAAATTGACAAGTTTAGATTTTTAATGTCAGTTATTGTACTTATTAAGAACTTTACCCTCTTTGGAATAAAGTATAAAAACCAATAAATGGCTCGAAGGCTTGGGCGTGGCTTAAAGTCAGAATGTTTTGTAATGAGACAGTACCTATGCTGCTGTCTAAGACCAGCACCCTAATTGCGTAACTCATGATTAATCATAATCTGTTTCATTTGAAACAGATGGCTAAACTATTGCTTCATATGTTCGAAAAATGTGTCTGCTCAACAACATAAACAACGCAATGAATTTTGTCCAAATGAACCCGATTATGATTAATCGCGTGGTACGCAATTAGGGTGCTGATTTTCTAGTTTATTTTTGTTTTTTATTCTTTATTTGCCCCTGGAATAAAATTCTGACAGTTTTTGTATGGAATATATGTCAGATAGTTAATACACATGCAGGATAAGACTAAAATCATATTTTATGTACAGAAGTGGATGTGGAAACCATGCTGGCGGGCGATAACATAGGAGAGGTTTCAGAAGGTGGTGACGTTCATCTTGTCGCCGAAGACACGTACTACTTTCCACCACGTAAGTCTCCAATGTTGTGCTTAATAGGGTCTCTGAATCTGCAATTTTTTCTGTTTGATTTCAGCTTAAATTCCAATACTGCTATGCATAATATGAAAAACTAGTTTTATTTTGATGGACATACGGTTTAAAATAGTTTTTTTACAGCACCTGACGATTTAGATCCGGAAGAAGGAACTTTGGACTTCTATACCATTATCGTAAGAATAATGTCGTAATTTTTTATCTAAGTTGTAGAACGTTTACTTTAAGTACGTAGGTCGTAGGCTGTATTATTTTCTATGTATAGTCTGTTCTGAAAAAATCTCATGAAAATGTAAACACATCAGAAAGAAAATATGAACAGATCAGAAAACGTATTAGGTAGGTTCCTGTGAACGTAAATTTATAGTGCCATTTACATTTGATTATTTGAATGCTTGTATCCGAAATTCGAATTTTAAATCCCTCTAAAGAGGTTTTCATTTAATTCTTTTGACAATATTGTGTTTAATTTTAGAACCTTAATTTTTGTTGATGATTTATCATTTGCAATTTAATAATTTTATTCAATCAATAATATTGTCGGAAAAGTTATGAGATATTAAGTTGAAACTGTCTAATTTAAATACAGATAGATGCCTGTATTACTAACTTACTCATAGTAGAGTAGGTATCTACTCCATAGATTTAGGTAGTTAAATAAAGGTAAACAAATCATAAAAAGGGTTTTTTATAGTTGACACTTTCTTGTTTAAAAATACGGTGTAACATAATCAAATTTATTTTCGATTTATACAATAGTTTCCTCTTTTATTAATGTATATTAAACTTTATCATTTATTCTTAAACTACTCTTCCTAGATGCAACGTTAGATTTATATAATAATATAATATTTTGTAATCTGCCTATTGTAAAGAGCCTAAATAGACAGGTTCCCTAAACCTTTTAGAAAATACAACGAATTGCTAAATTGAAAAGTATAACTTTGATGTAGTATGGCAACTGAAGTGACATGTATTAACTTTAGTCGTTTAACCAGACGCCTTTCAAAGCGCTCTCAACAATCTACATTTACGATTTTGCGAGTGCGTTTCGATTTCGTTAAATTGTGTTATTATAGCTAGCAAAATAATTTATGATAAAACGGAACGATTTATTATTAATGTGACAGATAGGTTCATCAGATTCTGATTCAGATTTTGATGATGATGATGATTAGATTATGGTATTATGTGACTATAAATAATATAATTTAAACATTTAAAATAAAAGGTTTCGCATCTATGAGTCATGTGTTATTTTTTTTTTTGTATACCTTTATTTAACTACCTAAACCTATGGAGTATACTAATTTACGCTATAATAAGTGTCTGTGTAAGAATTTCACCTGAAGGAGCAGGGTTTGTTTACACTTTCATAAGATACGTTTCGAACCGACAGTATCTAGTGTTTTTTTACATAACAGTTTGTCGTAGACCTATAGTTGCGAAGTAGTAAGACAATAAGCCGCACCATCATCTTCCGAAAACCACCTACACTACCTTTTAAATTGCTCTCTTTAACTTGTGAACAGGTTCTAGTAGTTCACTCCATACACCGATTTGTCGTGAACGTTTGTAAGTTCAGTAATCAGTTTTAAGACGTGCAAAGGGACGTAATAAAATCGCGGAGGTAGTTTATCGGATTTTCAACTCTTTGTGTTGAAACGAGCATTGAGAATCCAATAGAGTGCATGCAGCACGAAGTCTCTGCGCGTCAAAAAATCACAGCGTTCGATTTTCAACTCTCGGCGCTAAGCAGTGCGTTGAAGATCCAGTGCGCGGAAATTCCGTCGGGATTTTATTGCGTCCGTCCGTGGGAACATGGCCTTAGTATAGAGGGACACACGATCCACAAGTTAAGAGTAACAGTACTAGAGGGGAAGGCGATTGTTTCTCTCAGTTGTTGATAGCTGCACTGTTATAAGTTCACTAGCTATATTTTAATTCGTTAGTCATGTTATTTTATTCTGCTAAATTATGACACACATCTACCGATGTGCCTAATTAGGTTACACAGCACCCTAATTGCGTAACACGCGATTAATCTTAATGGGTTTCATTTTGACAGTTTAACAATATTCATTGCGTTATTTACGTTGTTGAGCAGACACATTTTTCGAACATATGAAGCAATGGTTAGCCATCTGTTTCAAAACGAAACAGATTAGTTACGCAACTAGGGTGTAGTTCGCAAAGAGGCCTTTATTCAGTAGCGGCCTGTGGATGATGATGACAAATGTCAATGAGCGATGTTGATGTGAATTCTTACCCAAAGTTTGGTCATAGTTTTCAAAGACTTGTACCTCTGACATTGCTTAAGGGGCTTGTGGCTAAGTAATAACAGCCGCACGGGTCGATCGATCTGGTTAAGTTACGCTTGCCGCGGTTGGTCCGTGGATGGGTGACAATCTTTACATACCAAGACCCCTCCGTGCCTCGGAAAGTACGTTAAGTTGTTGGTCTCAGATGTCATTCTTAGATCTTTGACAGTCGTTACGGGTCGTCAGAAGCCTGAAAGTCTGACAACCAGTCTTATCAAGGAGTATCGTATAAATCAGTTACTGGGTTGTGGACGTTAGATAGGCCTTCGCTTCATGTAAACTACTGGTACCTACTCAGCTGCCCCCGTTAGACTGAAAACTGACTGCAACATAGTTGGGAGATGATGTTGATTAAGTATGACTTAAGTTTTATGCCTATTCACACAGAGACCAGTCCCCCGCGTGATCAAGTACCCCAAGTTGACAGTATTATTCGGCGAGATGACTCCTAATATAGCAAACCGCAACCAACGATACTTGTACTTCGTGAGACAGACGCAAGAGGGCGTGCCTATCCGTGATTGTGAGCGGTTCATCAAGCTCAAGATGTCGGAATACTTCCTCACTGGACTCCTCACGGGCAGGGTGCTTATGACTCTTGGGCAGCATTTGAAAGAGGTAATAGTATGATTAGTTTATAACGTCCCCACTGATGGGACAGGTCACACAGGCCTCTCTGTGTGAGGGAGCGGGCCGTAATACACCACGCTGGCCCAGGTCGGGTTGGTGGATGACACGTCTCTTTTGAAAATTTTGATTGGAAAGAGATGATATAAGCGCTATATGTATGAGCATGAGGTAGCTACATACTTAAAAAAAATGAGGTTACAATAGAATGTGTACTTTGTTTTGTATGACATTGAGTTTGTTGTTCCATAACTTGATAAGTAGGTAGGTATCTCTGATTCTGAATTCAAATATTGAGCGTAAACGAAGCAAAAAGGAGTATGTATGTAAGAATACAACCCTTACATACTCCTTTTGCATCGTTTCCACGGGTGTCGTCCTGTGTTTTCATAGCCATGAAAAAAAAGGTGTGAGTTTGTATTCAAATATTTAATTTACTTAATTTTCTTTTTTGTTCCTAGGCCGCCATTCCGTTGTTCAAGAAGCAGTTCCGTGAGATCACAGTGACTGCGGAAGCGAGCCAGGCTATGCTGGCGAGACAGGTCTCCTTTGCTGGTGGACATCACAAGATGGCGGACGCCGGGTCACAGGTACGTGCCACTGTGACTACAATGATGCAGGAAAACAGACTTTAATTCGTTCATTCTTATGATGATTGTGTTCAAATTAAAAAAGAGAGTGTGTGCTCATGACCACACGACAGAAGTCATAACTTGCGACTGGAGCCAAGTATACCTACGTGATTCAGCGTCAGCGTCGCGTCGACGCGACACGGCTCAGACAGACAGACGGACACTTGACGGTTCAGTTTCGTTCACTGTTCAGAATGAGCGCAAAGTGTGCTTAATTAAGTTTTGCAATCATTATTTAATCATACAATATTTATATTGATTTGTGCACACTTGAGATGTCACTTTCAGAAGATGTAAAACTTAGAAGAATACGAATAAAACTATAAAAAGAGGTTTTAAACTTCTTGTTGGCACTAACACATAATAAATGTAAGAGTGGGGTATGAAAAAACTCAATAGCAACTCGATTAAAAAGTAAACTTCAGACTTTGCTCAATTATAGTTCTCAAAGCTAGTTATTTTATAGTGTAGGTACTAGCTGACCCGACAGACGTTGTCCTGTCATAACTATGAATATTGAATTCGCATTATATGTTACGCGCAACTTGCTTATTTTTTTCTTTCAAATGAGCCTTCTCCTGACGATAACAAACACAACAAAAAAAGAATTGGCAAAATTGGTCCAGCCGTTCACGTGTGATGCCGTAACCAAGGGAAATAAGGATACATTTTTTAATGTCGTCTATGTTATATTAAATGTAGACTAAATTTTACATTCATGAAAATGTATGCTAGATTTTTTGATAATTATTGCTGCTATACCTATTGTACTTTTGAATGTTTAACTCAGGTGAACTACCTTCGTCCTTCGGACTATAGAAGAATGTCTAACATAGCTAGAGGAGAAAATGCCGAAAGAAGGTTAGTAGCCAGTTTTTATTGCATTTTCAAACTTATAGAATCGGCATAAAGTAGAGATCTACCAATTTAAAACTGCACGACCCTCCACTAAAATGTCTATACAAGCATTTAAATGTGTATGCAACAAGCAGTGGAGGGGCGTGCAGTTTTAAACTAGTTGATTTCTACTACGTCATGCCATGGTTAAAATATCAGCCAATCAGCAAGAAGTGCCGAGGGTACATTTAAGTTCCTATCGTCACTTTCTAGTTGAGGGTATTTTGATTCGAATCAAAACTGTACTTTTTTCTTACTAATCCTTTCTGTTTTCATCGTGGGTACAGGAGCGTGGGTATTGGCACAAGAAAAGAGAGGCCTATTGCCATCACTAGGTGAAGTCGGACTGTGAATGATGATCCATTCTGATTGATTCCGTTGCGGATTCATCAGAACATCAACCGGAATCATTTACTGGGACTCGCTGAGCTTTATTGTCTCGGCGCTTACGCATTTCTCGTTGGTCGCGTCTGCAAATACTTCAGAGCATAGTTGCAGTGGTTGGGAATTATAGTGTGGTGGTCTTTTCCTAAAAAACAAAAGCAATCCGATTTTGAATTACCTTTGCTCGCAAATGAAACAGTTATTAAAAACGCACCAATTAATTTGGGTAGTGCAAAGATGTTAATTAATGTATATTTAATTATCTGTAGCATAAGCAAAATCTGCCTATTACTTTCCCACTTCTGGGACGCAGATCTCCTGTTTGTGAGAGTGAGTGGGCCGTAATCCACCACGCCTGCAATTTTTCATTCTAAGACATGGCAGTTTCTTCACGATGTTTTCCTGCACCGTTTTGAGAGCAGTTGTGATGAAATAAATTACACAGAGGAAAGCGCATGCCTGGGTTCGAACCCACGGACTACAACTCGTAAGTCGAGGCCGTTACCACTCGGCCACCACTGCTGTCAGTCGCCGTTACCACTAGCTTTAATTGTCTGTACATAGTTTTTAATATAAGAATTATTACTATAGGATGAAGAACATGCGGTCAGTTCCAGGCGAAATGCTTTCAAGCCGCATGGCTACAAAAGACTCGGTATTTTTTACTTTATATTATTACAAGCTTTATATTAGCTTCACTTGTATGTATGTTTGTTTGTTTGTATGTTTGTAACCGAATCCTTAGGGCGCGATTTTGACCCACTTTAAACGGTCAGATTTCATTTAAACTATGTAAACTTATCGAGGGCCGATGACGATTCAATAATTTAAAAAAAAATAGAGAAAAAAAGAACAAAAAACATGCTTTTGTAGTAAGCAGAAATAAAAAATAGAAAATAAATAATAGTTTTCTTAAACTATTATTTATTTTCTATTTTTAAAAACCAAACTAAAAAAGTAGAAAATAATTTAATTCAATTAAAAAGCGTGGGGTGCTTGACATTAATTGATTATAAAAATACCTCAAAAAGCACCCCACGCTTTTTAATTGAATTAAATTATTTTCTACTTTTTTAGTTTGGTTTTTAAAGCGTGTTTTTTAGTTTTTTAAACTATTATTTATTTTTTCTCTAGTTTTATTGATCAGCATAAGGAGGCTTAGTCTTTACACAATTTACACTTTGTTTTACAATTCTTACTGTACCTACCTACAATATACATACAAACAAAAAAATATAAAAAAAAGCTTAGGTACCGACTGAAGAAAAAAAAAGTAATAATGGTTTTAAAGCATTTTTAGTTTCTGATTAGAATAGTATCATAATTAGGTATGTGTGGTGTGTGATTGGTGTATGAATGTGTGTGTAGCCTGAATCTCTCAACCAGGTTAGATCGCTTTCTTGGATTCTTTTTATTGGAGTTGTTTCGGTTTGTCTAGAGCCCAATAATTATTGGCTTTACGAAACACGAAAATAACTCCAGTAGTCTTGAGCTGTTTGATATGATTCTCTCCTCCTGACACCAGCACCCTAATTGCGTAACTCACGATTCATCATAATTTGTTTCGTATTGAAACAAATGGCTAAACCATTGCTTCATTTGTTCGAAAAATGTGTCTGCTCAGCAACGTAAATAACGCAAAGAATATTGTTGAACTGTCAAAATGAAACCGATTATGATTAATCGCGTGTTACGCAATTAGGGTGCAGGCGTCCTTTACAAAGTGCTAAATAAACCGTACTCTAAAGGCCGAATATTTTTGAACTTCTTATTTCGACAAGGGACGACCGACCTTCAGGTAGCATCAATTCCCGAGTGTTTGTGACATTACATTATATTATTTGATTTTATTTATGCCTTAATGACCTAAAGCCCTTTATAAAAGACAAAAAAATATGCTCAATGTCTTTGTCAAATAATATTTAAAAAAATTGTTTTAGTGAAAACTCGGGAAAACCCTTAGTTTATGTTTTATTCAACAGACAAGGTCTCGGCCTTTGCAACAAAAACAGTTTAATGCTTAGATAGTATATTCGGCCGTAGTGGCAAGTGATTTCAGTAAATGCTCGGGTGTCAGATATGCTAATTTTATAAAATGTTCTAGAACGCACCAATGTCGACCGGTATTTTCGGCCAGACTGACAGTGTAAAGTCTTCTGCCGATGAAGTCATAACAGACATAGAAGACCTCGTTGGAATTGTTAACTGGTTCGTATAATTATTCAATTTATACAGGTTGAAATTGAAATTGAAAACATGCGACAAACCGAAATGGGAGATTGTACTCATCATTATGGCGGCACGGTTGGCGCAGTGGTTAACCGAATGACTGCTGCACTGTGTCGCGGGTTCGATTCCCGCACGGAACAAATATTTGTATGACCTACAAGTAGTTGTTCCGGGTCTGGGTGTTTGTGCATGTGAGTTTAAATGTTTGTAAACGCACCCACAATACAGGAGAAATTCCTAGTGTGGGGCAACGTTTTTTTTAAAAAAAAAAAAAAAAAATTATGAACAACTTTTACTAAGGGACCAATGATGCAATCGCAAAAAAAAAACAGCTGTTCCCTACATTTTGACGAGTTATGCGAACATAAATGTAGGGAACAGATGTTTTTGTTTTCGCGATTGCATCTTTGGTTCCTCAGTAAAAGTTGTTCATAATGATGAGTACAATCTCCCATTTCGGTTTGTCGCATGTTTTCAATTTCACCCTGTATAACGATATCTGGGCGTACAGCCACCAAAAGAAATAAGTTACCAGGGTCATCAGAAACCGATGAAAATTAATTTGATAAATGAGCTGTTTGTTTTCTAATAATTAAATCAAATTTTATTCGAAAATATCCATCGGTTTCCTACTAAAGTTCAACTATGTCCAACGACACTGGTTGAACTCTTTTGGTGACCGTACTGTATGTACACCTCTGCTTAACCCTTCGTGGAGAACACGCGTGTAGTTATGTTAGTAGTAACTAAAAGAGTGTAAGTAAAAGAGATTTTGTTTTTTATAGAAAGCAAGTGCATAGTAGCTATCCGATTTCTTCTGAAGTCGTTTTCTGCATCAGAACATTGCGTGTAACTTTGCCTTAGTCGACAACCCCAGCGCGTCGAAAATACATACTGCTCGATTATCAACTCTCGGCGCTACGTAATTACGATAAAGGTCCAGTGCTCGCAAAATCCAGCCGCGATTTTGTTATAGTTCGTGGGATCGGGGGCTTATTGTAAAAATGTTTATCCATTTTTAAGTTAACAGACTTGTAAGAAGTATTCATAGAGACAAACCAGTACTTTAAGCCCACGTTCCCACGGACCTAATAAAATCGCGGCGGGATCGAGATTTTTTTGCGAACTGGATCTTCATCGCACTTAAGTAAAGGAATATGCGCAGCTGTAGAGCTTAAATGACATAAAAATTACTTATATTTTATCCGCCTACTAATATTATAAATGTGAAAGTTTGTATTTTTAGATGTTCAGATGTTTGGATGTTTATTACTCAATCACGCAAAAACGGCTGAACGGATTGGGATGACATTTGGCACACCGATAGTTTGTAACCTGGAATAACACATAGGGTACTTTTTTATCCAGATAGTACGGTCCCGTGGGATAATTTTCGACCTCAAAGCGAGCGAAGCCGCTGGCAAAAGCTAGTAAATAGACACAATGCTTTTTCACCAACCAGGACCATAGAACACATAGAAGGCGAGATCCAGCTCCCCATGCCGAACATACAGTTGATGGAAGAACGCAGCCACGCTGTAGAGTTCATTGAACCTGAGCTCGTGTCTCAGTTGGAGGAGGCAGTCATAATGTGGCAGCATCATATCGACCACACTATCGCAACCTGTTTGGGCAAGGTAGGTAGGGAAGGGTAGTCCTTAGGGTAATACTTAGGGTATTTTACTATACGTATATGAGAAAAAATATATTATTGAGATAGCTAAGGCAAAAACCAGTCGGAAAATGTTGGTTTTAGTTCATGAAATAACAAAATAAATTTTAAAATTCAATACAAAGATTCAGTTTTTTTAGTCGGTTTTTGAACACCATGAAATAGTCGCCGCCATGTTATTACGTCATACCGCTGCTTTAACTAATCATCTGAACAACTTTGTACTTTTATTATTGTTTTATTTTTAAAGAAATAAATAATTTTCATTCATCAGGAACAGCAAACCAACGATAAGTACAATAATTACTTATTTTTTTAATTATAAACAATATCATACAAAAAGTTAACGCATTTGTTTATAGAAAACTGACGTCATACCTACACAGCAATATGGCGTCCACTGCGTCCAGCTTTTTCGTCAAATTGAGCGCGAAATATGAAAATGTAAAATTTAAATGCATTTTTATGGTACTAATAGATTCAATATAAATGTTGTTTTTTTTGTGGTTTATTAGCATTTCTAATTATAAGCAATCTTATTAAGACACTTTTCAAAAATGGGTGTAATACCCTATTTGCAGGTCAATGTCAAGTTGTATGTTGAACAAAATATGATTGGGATCATAATAAATAGGTATGTAGTTACAGAATTATAATCATTGAAATCATCAAATCAACCTGCTTAGTTCCTGCCAGGGGTGCGGGTTGTTCGACAGAGATACCGTGGCCGTACTTGGCACACAGGCAACTGAAGGAACAGGGGTGAACTCTGACCCGCCCTCCCGCTCCACCCAGAGCGGCCGAAGTTATAAGATGATAAACCAAGCTAAAAAAAAAATGCCATTATGGGAGTGTCGACAGTAGTGAAAATTTGAACAATTACGTGTGTATTTTTTGAATCGCCAGATTAAACAACGTTCAACGTACGTTCGTGTTATCAGTGGTGTTGGTAACAGTGTAACGAAGTCAATTGTTTTTTTCCAAAGAGAATTAAAATAGTCATAGTTTTTTTCCCATCTCAAAAAATGCTCAACGCGCTTAAAGAAGTTTTCACTTAAAAAAAAAACCCTCTTTGTTCATATTTATAACCCTATTGATTGATATTTGATGGACATTTTCATTCAATAGAAATATGGACGGGTATTTGTTAAATATACCTACAACCTGACACTGGCTTGAAAATTTTAAAAAAATGTAAGGAAATTTGAATTTCGCTACCCTGATTAAAAATGGCGAGTTGCTTAGTTGGATATATTCGTACAGGCCAATTTAATGGACCAGAGGGTTTTAATTGGGTCGTTTTAAATCTAAATATATATTTCAAGCGTATTAAATAGCCATTTGATTTGAAACTAAGAGATAAGGTTTTATTTAGCTGTAAAGAAAGGACAGCTTGATAAAGTCTTATCCATGTTTAAAACTTCAAAGCAGTCTAGCGACACCTATGCTACTGTATGAGAACTTCTTAACCAGACAGGGACCGAAGTTTACAACACAGATGGCGCCACATAACCCTACATCGTGCTAGCAATTTTATTAAAACATACTTCACTGGCTCAAAATCGAGATAAGTGAAAAAGGAAAGGGAGGCCTTTCCCCTGTAGTGAGACAATACAAACTGATTATTATTATTATTTTACAAATTCGTAAAATATCGGATAATATCATCCCGCCTGCTTAAAAGATCTCCACTTTTGTTCGACACGTTCATTTGTTTATCTTACTTACTAATAGGGTTCATTCCCGGGAATTCCCGAGCCGGGAATTCTCGGGAAATCGTTGGGTTTTGTTCCCGGGAAATTAAGCTCGAGAAAAGTCGAGAACTCGAGAAATCATATTTCAGTCTATAATATTATAAAATCAAACTATTTGCCTTTGCCGTTTGGCTTATAAACGCATGGCGGCGTGGCGGCGCGGGGCAAAGCGCAGCGGCATCTTTTGATCTCACGGCAAGTGCTGGCGGCGTCGTTTTTTTTAACACGCCTATAAAAGCGTGCTTTCAAACATACAGGTGAAGCAAATAATAGCTTCACCAGCTGTATGTTTGTAAGCATGTTTGTAACCGACGCCTTTGGACTTGATTTTGACCCACTTCAAACGGTCAGATTTCATTTAAACTTTATACCTAGACTTATCGAGGACCAATGACAAATCAATAATTTCATAAAGTTCAATAACGTTAAAAAACGTAAAAAAAATCTTTTGTAGTTAGTAGTATCTTTTGTAGTAGCAGAACTAAAAAATAGATTAAAAAACTAAAAAACACGCTTTAAAAACCAAACTATAAAAGCAGAAAATTACGTGGCGTGCTTGATATTAATTGATTATAAAAATATCTAAAAAACCACCCCACGCTTTTTTGAAATTATTTTCTGCTTTTTTAGTATGGTTTTTAAAGCGTGGTTTTTAATTTTTTAAATCTATTATTTATTTACACGTTCATTCGTGTTTCGACTTTAGCCGAGTTCGGATCAGAGTGTAGTGCTATCCTACATAATTATAATTAATATTATAAATGTGAAAGTTTGTATGCTTCGATTTCTGGATATTTAGATGTTTGTTACTCAAACACGGAAAAACGCCGAACAGATTGGGATAAAATTTGGCAAACAGATAGTTTATAATCTGAATTAATACATAGGATACTTTTTATCTCGGTAGTACGTTCCCCTGGGATAATTTTCGAACTTTCTTCATACAACTTTTGTTTAATTAACAGACTCGTGATGGTGACGGTCCAGTGGCAGAGTACAAGTATTGGCGCGAGCGTGACGCTGAGATATCGTTGTTGGTCGAGCAGCTCAAACAACCGATGGTAGTCAAGATACTGTCCCTACTGAAGAAAGCTGATTCTCCCTTTCTTCAGGTAGCTATTGATGTTTACAAGATGCACTTACCACTAGCTGTCTAAGATGTGTTGAGCTCTACGATAGCTGATGCATGCGTACCTACCGTCTGTTGGTACAGGATTACACAAGCTGTTGGTGGCACTGTCGTCAAGCAACTAAACATTGTCTTACATTGTTCTAACTCAAATTTCTTCGTTTATACAAACGTTTAAAAAAAATTTTGACTGATTATGCATGAAGCACAGGACGTTTGTTGCAGAAATGTTTGGAATAGCACTATGTTCAGCAGTAAATGTATGTCGCGTTGCGGTGATGATGATGAATTATTTCTATGTTTTTAATTGTATTTCATTACAGAATTTCACACACTACAAAGAAAGACTAGTGGAGCAATACAATATGGCGAATGATAATTTGAAGTTTCTATCTACTTTGATGCGTTTTTTTACTGTAAGTATACCGTTTAAAAATGAGTTATTAAGAACTAGATTTTGCCCGTGGTTTCGCCTTTTCAAAAATCAAAGGAGTCCCCATACAAGATTTTTTTTTAACCGGCTGGCACTTGGCCGGTTTTTTTAAATTTATTAAACGTAGTGCACTATAAAGGCAATCATCATTACGGCAATATCTTATCAGACACACGTAGTGTGCTAAACAAACCATTTCTCTGAATGCATCAAAGTATATCCATTCTTCGAGTTTATTGTAACACTTGCCAATATCCTTTCAGGTCATAGAAGACGACTCAACGCTACCCCAAGTGATAGAAATCCTCCCGGAAATGGTGGAGAGTATCTACATGATGTGGGTGCTGTCCAAAGGGTACCGCTCTGACGAGACCATGGTGCCTCTGCTGTCCAGGATCTCTTGGGCTCTTAACGCCAAGCTGGAGAAGATACTTGACGTACATAAGCTATTTGAGTATGTATAGAAAGTGTTGCCTTTTCTTGCTAACGGAACTGGTAACTAGTTTTGTGACCCTCAAAATTATTTTGCATACGGTTTGATTTGTGGGAATTCCCTAAAGTTATGGGAAAAGTCATCACAGAAAGAGTATGAAGCACTTCTTGTCAAACCGAGTTGTAACAGCATGGAATAGGCTCCCACACTGAACTGCATCAAGAATCTAATATTCTGTATATTAGATTCTTAAATATCTCCAAGCTTTTTGATACATACGCATCGCCTACTTAGCTGTTAGCAGTGTTAGCGTGTCTAACCAAATAATAATATTTATTTAAAGTGGCAACACCGTGTCAAATGAACGTCATGTTTTCCAATTTTTGCATAACTTAATCAACGAAAGCAATTCTAACCCAGTCTTACAATAGTTTTTCATAATACCCTGAACCTAAAATTTACAATCATATAGACACTAACTCCATCATATCTGTTTGTCAAAATGGATGTCGGAACGGGTCCCGCGGTACCAAGGAGCTGCTCCTTATTGATATGGCCATTAGCCAGCAGGTTCGTCGTCCCCGAATGGATCTTTTGACATGTTGGTTAGATTACAAGAAGGCCTATGACTCGGTGCCACATACATGGCTCATTAGGGTGCTGGAATTGTATAAAGTAGAGCACATTCCTGATGTCATGTGTGTGGCAATGGAGGACGGTCCTTCAATATCCAGGATGTCGAAATATCCAGAAGAATAGGTAGCCGATAAGGATCGAGCGAGGTATATTTTAGGGCGACAGTTTGAGTCCTTTGGTTCTGCTGAGCCCTGAATCCTCTAAGTACACTGCTGGAGGATTCAGGTATAGGTTATTGGTTGAGGAGAGGCGGTCAGGCTATATCTCACCTCCTCTACATGGATGACCTAAAACTCTTCGCCCTTAACAGTTTACAACTGATGGAGCTACTAAAAGTAACTGAAACCTTTAGTAGCGCCATCAGGATGGATTTTGGTGTGAACAACTGTGCGGTCATGCATGTAAAGCGACGGGAGATAGTGGAATCCGTGGGAATCCAACTCTCGGATTCCATAAACCATCAAGCCCTCTCTGCAGCCGAAACCTATAAGTATTTGAGTATTTTGGAAGCTTTGGGCATCAATGCTACTGACATAAAGCAAGCGTTGAAGGAGCGCCGCCTGAAGAAACTTTTTAATAGTCTTTTATCAGGCGGAAATAAGGTGCGCGCCTTCAACGGTTGGATCATGCCGGTCTTGATGTACTCTTTCGGCATACTCAAATGGACTCCGACCGAACTCGACGCCCTGGATAAGAGGGTCCGTACATTGCTGACTGCATATCGAATGGATCACTCACGGTCATCGGAGTGTATATCCCGCAAAAGTGTGGAGGTCGAGGGTTCTTAAACGCTAAGGCCCTCCACAATCGCGAGATATGCAGTCTCAGGGAATATTTCCTAGAAGCCGTGTAGGGATGCATCGAAATGTGGTCGCGGGGACAAGGGCCTCACCCAGCTCTCTGTGGCTAAAGAGAAGTGGCGCAAGCCGGTAGTGCTTGACACTAATGATCGCATGGAGGTAGGTATGGCAGATTAAGGAGCTTCACGAACGCGTTTCCCGGGCCCTAGATGGATCCGATGTAGACCTACTAGCGTCCGTAGCCTGGCTGCGTTTCGGTGACCTCTTTGGGGAAACCGAAGGTGCAATTATGGACGAAGTTATGATGACGAACAATTACCGGAGATTTATTGTGAAAGACGGCACGGTTGACATCTGTCGGGCATGCCACCGTCCGGGAGAATCAATCAGACACATTATCTCCGGGTGTTTTCGTCTAGCTAACGAAGAGTACTTGCATAGAGACAACCTTGTAGCCAGATTTATCCACCAGCACCTTGCTCTGAAATACAGCCTTGTGGAACCAAAAGTGCCGTACTACAGATATGTGCCCGACTCAGTTCTCGAAAATGGACATATCACACTGTACTGGGATCGATCCATTATCACTGACAGGACTATTGTTGCCAATAAGCCTGATATAGTGGTGGTGGATCGACAAGAACGGCGTGCAATGATCGTTGATATAACGGTCCCGCATGACGGGAACCTCGTGAAAGCCGAGAAAGATAAAGAAATCAAGTATCATGACTGGGCTCGCGAGGTTGTCGACATGTGGGAAGTGGACTCAGCGATCATTGTACCGATAGTCGTTACAGCCAATGGCTTGATAGCCAAGAGTATCGACCAACACCTGAGGAGGCTCTCGTTGGGCAGCTGGGTCAAGGCCCCGTTTCAGAAAGCGATACTTCTTGACACGGCTCGCATTGTTAGGAGGTTCCTCTCTCTGGAGCCCTGATTGGCGGTAGCTTGGACCCTGTACCCGATACCGGTGGGCTACTATTTTTGTAAATGTTTTTATGTATTTCATATTCTAATATTTAAAAATGTAATTGGAAAGTGATAAGTTGAATAAAGGAGATAATATAATTCAACATTGCTTTTACCGCCACGCTGTATGAACCGTTTCAGTTGATTTTAACCTTTGCGAGTGATCCTATAACAATTTTTTTTTTCATCTCAAATTTCAAGTTCACCTTTAATTTAATTTCGCCATTCGGTAGTTATATATTTTTATTTAAATGTATAAAGCTAGATTTTTGAACTTTAAAACACCTGAAAGAATGGTCGCCCGGTCGTACAGATTCAGTGCTATAGTAAGAAATTATAAGGATGCCTTCCCTGACCAGGGTAATACATTTTTTTTCGCTGGTTGGCTTTTTGGGTATTGGGCCCAATTTTGTATGAAACGTGACTCGTGGCATCCTTTGTGTTCGTTGAAAACTTTAGTTGCCTATTATCAAGTAATCTAAACGCAAATAACAATTTTCAGCTATCCCAACGAAGTAGTCCTGGCCCTGGCCCGAAACGGACAAAAGATAATGGAGATGTGGCACGCGTTATATAGAGAGACTCGACGCAGCATAGAACTGAGTAACAAGGGAGCGCGCTGGGAGTTCGATCAGCCGCTATTGTTCACGCAGACTGACTATATGGGCACTGTTGCTAGGGACTTGGGAGATGTGGTGCAGGTAGATATCAACCCTATGTCTATTGCTATACGGTAGCTAGTCCCTCGTAACATCGGAGCGCACTGGGAGTTAGATCAGCCGCTATTTTTCACGCAGACTATATGGGCACTGTTGCTAGGGACTTGGGAGATGTGGTGCAGGTAGATATCAGCCCTATGTCTATTGCTATACGGTAGCTAGTCCCTCGTAACATGGGTGCGCACTGGGAGTTAGATCAGCCGCTATTTTTCACGCAGACTGACTATATGGTACTTGCTAGGGACTTGGGGGATGTGGTGCAGGTACATATCAACCTTATGACTATTGCTATAAAGTAGCTAGTCCATCGTAAGATGGGCGCGCGCTGGGAGTTCGATCAGCCGCTGTTGTTCACGCAGACTGACTATAATGGGCACGGTTGCTAGGGACTTGGGGGATGTGGTGCAGGTAGATATAAACCGTATGTCCTTACTATAGGGTAGCTAGTCCCTCGTAACGAGGGAGCGCGCTTAGAGTTCGATCAGCCGCTGTTGTTCATGCAGACTTATTATATATACCTATAGGCACTGTTGCTAGAGACCAGAGGGTTGTGGTACAGGTAACTATTGACTCTATGTATATTACAATAGGGTAACTTGTCTTTATCAACAAGGGGGCGCGCTGAGAGTTCTGTCGAAATATGCTAATTCTAACTGTTGTCTAATTCTTAATGTCAAGAAAATATCACCCTTATTTATTTTAAAATGAAGCAACTGAATGCTCTGCCCAACGTCGTTGAGTTTTATAACCATAATAACTTTTCTAGGTACTAATTGACTACGAGCGTATATTCGGCCGAGAACTTAAATCGATCATCAGCGATCCCACACAGATCGACGACGTGCGCAAACGCGTCAAGAATCTCGTCTTTCCGATTAGAACGATCGATTTTAGCGTATTCGTGTTCGATAACAAAGAGAACTGGGATGTTATCATGGGAGACTTCTGGGCCGAAGTCAGGTATCTAGAAGAAGAGGCCAAGAATTATATCAATCAGAGTTTCGGGAATTTGAGGTGAGTTTGTCAGCAATATGTTGAATTTGTTGATTTTAAAATAGTGTGTGTTGACTGCTTTCTCGTAAGAATTTGTATAGTGCGAATACGCAGAAAATGGATAAGTTATCTAAGTTCTATGGGACCTGGCATACTGTTAGGACGAAGCAAGTCGTGCGACATCACCGAAAGACTGCCAGCATGATAGACAAAACGTGTGCGCAAACAATTTGCATAGTCGACTTCGTAATTACTATATGAAGCTAAAGTTGAATGTCACTTGCGTGTTCTAAACCGACAAGGTATATTTGTCTATTTAACAGTTAGCAAGTTTCAACCTTAGTAAACTTTAATTTTTTGGGAATTTTTGTTAACCGGTAAAGCGATTCGAGAGTTTTGAAGGATATTTCTAATCCATTTATTCATAAGTTTAATAAATTAGTCTGCTCATCAACGTAAATAACGCAATGAAAGTAGCTGAACTGTCAAAAGAAAGTAAAGTAAATGCGATCAATTGGCATTTTATGTGTGTTCCGCGACCCCAGAGGTCGTATTTTTACGTGCGATACATATTTGAATCGAATGTGAAGTCAGTGAGTAGCTTACTCATTTGAATATCGACAATATTCCCGAAGAGATAGTAGGTCAAATCGTACACCCACACTTTGCAAGTTATGTTTCAGTCCTGTGTAATCAAGAGCGCAAGCCGGGCTCTAGGCCAACGAGACAGTCTCATAAAATACCTGTAGGTAAATTATATACGTGAGTCTATAGAGGTATGAGCAATAGGGTGTAAAGTTCACTCATACTCTATGGAAAAGGGAGGATCCTCCGACCAGATGGGTGTTGTGTCTGGTGGGCAACTGGCCACCGATTGATGATGGTAAACTCTGATTGCACGATGCAGGATCTGTGTGACATCAGAGGGGCAATTCTCGTAATTTTAAGAACGTTCACAGTCTGATTTCAGTCTCAATCTGTCAAAAACACCTCTAGTTTCCATACATTTTTGACAAGTCTTTGACATTTGATTGTCGGTGAGATGAGACTGCGACTAGATTGTGAAAGTTTTTAATTACGAGAATTGGCCTTCTGGTCTTTCTGATGCGTACTTCACACGTGGCGTTGTAGATGCCGCTACAAGTCCAAGACAAAGAAAATTAAATGTTGAAATTTCTAGAAGGATAAACCTCAAAACCATTATATTGGAATCTTCTCTCCTATCTAGATCTTCAGAAGAATCGCTGACAATACTGCTAAAGTTCCTCGACTTTGACATTCGCGAGTCGATCAAAAAGCAACTGGCTACCAAGTTCGACCTCATCATGAGACAGTTTATTAAAGAGATCACCAGTATAGAGGATAAGTTTACTGTGAGTACTGGAGTATCAATTATACTATGATACTAGCTTTTTCCCACGATTTCCCCCATTTGGAAATCTGGTATACCATAAAACATTCTATGACACTCGGCAATAGTGTATGTTTCTATTACTGAAAACATCAACAGTTTAGATGAAGTAGACGCAAGGCTACGGTATTAAAAGAGGCGTTAAAAATTATGCTTGTGAATTTAATGCTTTAGCTAAAATATTTACAAACATAAAAAGTCACAGGCATGTGCAAAGTTTCTTGTTTTTTTTTTTGTAAACTACAAAACATTTTGTTCAGCGCTGTATTTGCGGCTGAAATTCATAGCAGCAACCCAAAATCTTAGGTCATATTACCTTTTGAATAAATTTAATAATGTAGGTAGCTACGGTAATAGAATATAAAAATGAATACTTACTTATATTCGAATACAGCGTTACCGCAAAAACCCTCCGCTCCTTCGCAACCACCCACCGGTAGCAGGCGCCATCTACTGGGCGCGAGCACTCTTCAACAAGATGAAACAACCTATCATGAAGTTCCAAAAGGTACACTAATTCATTATTTCCAGGACCTTATAATAGACATTGGTGATGGAGTGTACCAACTAAACTTAATGTAGGCTATTGCTATCGTTTTCCTTTTAATTAAACAAGAATGAGACAGAAATAAATAAGAGCTGTCAAATTTAGTTGAACTAAGATTTTCTTCGACGCAACTACGACGAACTAGATTAATCAGTAGGTATCCATGGGGCGAATCTGCATAAACGAATTACACAAAATACTTACGCGCTTTGCTCCTGCGCGATTTTATTACAAAAATATTACATTGTACTCTGAAATTATCTTTGTGCTTCTCTGCTGGCGAATTTGCGTGTCCAGTGTGGCACCGATCTACTCACGCCAAGCAAGTCGACATAGCCCTAAATGAGACGCTTTGGATAATATCGGGCTGCTTAAAACCGACTCCACTGAACAAGCTTTACCCGCTTGCAGGAATCTCACCACCTGCCGTACGAAGGGATGTCGCATGCGCGCTGAAAAAAATATCCAAGAATCCGGTTCTCAACATCCCCTGTACGATTACACAATGATCTCGGGCAGGCTTAAAAGTCGTTATAGCTTCTTACGCTTTATGCAGGCCAACCAAGACATACCAACCATTGTGAGAAGCAAACTGTGGGAAGAGAAGCATCCACCACCTCCCGACTTCGTTAAAGCCCAGGAACATTTGCCTCACGGGCGTGATCTGCAGTGGCCTATATGGGAAGCTCTCAATTGATTGCGTACCCAAGTAGGCCGCTGTAGACACAATTTATCAAACTGGGGGATTACTGACTCATCCAACACCCAGTGCGAGTGCGGTGCTTCTGATCAGTTCATGCCCCACTTGCTGGAGTGCTCTAAGTGCCCGTTCGCCTGCACACTGGATGATCTCAATAAAGTCACTGATGCCGCAATAAACGTGGCCACCTAACCTAACCTAACAATATAAAAAATAAAAAGTGTACAAGTACCATCGACCCAAAAAGAAGAAGAAGAAGACTCTGAAATTAGTAACATTTATTTAACTATACTCCATTTGAAATAAGATTAGACATTTAAACAAACCTTTTTTACAGCCAGTTCAACCGATTCTGACTTCTATAGCATAGGCATAAGGATGGTATTAAAAGCAAAAAAGTAGTTACAATACCAACTGTTTACTGCAGCTGCCATTTGTTATACCACTAACGCAATAGAACTTAAAATCGGAAGATCGGACTGTAAAAAAGGTTTAGTTAAATGTCTAATCTTATTTCAAATGGAGTATTACTTTGAATATTAGGGAATAAGCCCAGCAAAAGATTACTATGTGAAAAACTAGTATAATAATTCTTAAAACTTCCCAGGTCCCGGAACTAAATGACTGCCAACAAAAGAAGGAAGCTTTCAGGCAATACAAGGCTTTCTCCAAAGCAATCAAGGAATATGAAGACTCCAAGTATAAGGAATGGGTGCAGGGAGCAGCCAACTTTGTGGATAATATGATGAAGAAGAATGTTCTGAAGGTCGAGTTCCAAAAAGAGCCTGGTATGCTATTTATTTATTTAAAAATCACAGTTTTGGTTTCGTGCAACCAAACTCCACTGAGTGCAAATATCGGTAGACCAGTCGGCCAAAGCCATAATCAGCCTATAGGGTTCAAAATATTATCAATACGTAAAACAAAAGCAAACGGACTCTTTTGTTAGGTACTTTTGACGTTTAAATGTGCGATTGGAGTGCATTATTTGAATTTGATTTGTTTATTTTCCAAGCAAACGAAGCTGATGAAGATGGTAAGATTTTTTATTTATAATATTCACCATTTTATAGTGGTCTCTTAAAGCTGTGCTCAAAAGAGTTATTTTTATGCTTAGTCTTGGAAACACAATTTATGGCTGTGCACGATTATCTATACATATAATAAAACTGTAACAGGCCGATGTCTGTACATTAAAGATATTGAAGAAAAAATAGTATGGGGCGTCTTTATTAGAGCAACAGAAGCCAAAACAACGGTTTTTAGAATTTTTGTCTGTCTGTATGTTTGTTACCGCATCACGCAAAAACCACTGCATGGAATTGAATGCAGTTTTCAATTATGTATTCCGAGAGGTCTAACTTAAAAAATAGGCTATATATTATCAAAAAAAATGATTATCTACTTGATTCTAAAGTCCACGCGTATGAAGTCGCGGGCAAAAGCTAGTAATATATATTTTTTTGTCCAAAAAAAAGTATAAACAGAATTGTTTTACAGATAAATAAAATTACGACTAACAGTTTATTAAAAAGATCTAACCCCTCACAATATACCTATGTACAGTTGCGGCCACAACAACCGCGCGCGGCATGGAACTAACGGCGGCCGGTCGAGCCCACGTCGAGCGTAAGAGAAAAACCGGCTCTAAGACATCGTTGCAGCCCACCGACATTGTCAATAAAGAGATCGCTGAAAAGAGGAAAAGGGAAAAGGCTTGTAAGTACCACTGCTAGCTACATACCATACCTTATTTATTTAACCATTTATGCACACACATATAAACAGACAAGAAGAAAGGAAACTAAACAACTTAAATATAAATGTCTCCACGAGTGAAGATACTCTCATTAATGTTCGGTGCACCCTGTGCAGTTCGCCTAACAACTAACTACCTTTCATATTTTACTGCACACGTGAAAAATGGTGCTAATTGGGTTTTCGTCCGTCCACAAAAAAAATATAACTAAACTGATAATAAAGGCAAACAAGCAGTTTGGTAACTGCAAAAAATAACCTAGAGTTTTTTGATTTCGGAAAATCTAAAACCACGAAAGTACACACTGATCTAGCATTTCGTACGAATGAAAATATCATCTATACTTTGTTATCTTGAAGAAAAGTGAATAAAAACTTGGCTTTCCATTGCAAAATGAACTTTTATATCCTTAGTGCACTTATATAGCGTTGTAACCTGGACCTAACCCTCCCCATTTCAAATTACAAAAAGAGTGTAACCACCGCAAAATAACTGAGTACATTTCTCTCCAAATCAACAAATGTGATATAATTATTATATCTATTAACTAATTGTCATAAAAACGCTCAATCCTGACATGTTAATATTCATCATGTTTTTGTATGTTTTATCCTATTTACACAATCGTTATTTAAATGCTCAATCTTAACATGTTAATTTGTATTTTTTTTTCCCTAATCTCATAATTTATTTTTCATCATTTATCATTGTTTTCTTCATGTTTATCGTGTTTACACTTAGTTATATTATGTGCATGCTGTGGTATCCTGTAATTGAAGGAGCACACGTAAAAGAACCTTGTTATTACTTTGATTTATAATGTATATGTGTATCCTTCGTTGGAGATCCAAAATAAATAAATAAATAAATATCCCTTCCACGTACTCGGCTTACACATAAAAACTGAATTAAGAAACATGCATAAAAAAGCAATTTCGTAAATGACTAAAGTTGCTCACAAACTCACATCAACATAAATTAATTCTAACTTTTGTGTAGTAAAAATAATGGTTCTTTTCCTAAACAAAACGTAATTCGAGGAAATAATTTATTATAGTAAAGTGCTCATACACACGAGCGACATGCGCCAGGTTGCAGTTGCTTCTGCCGTTGACACGTGTCGGTCTTGTGCGACAATTGGGGCAGCTGTTATTTTTGTTGATAACACCACTCTGACTCAAGTATAGCTGTCAAGTTGAAATTAGTTACGATTTTTCCTCGAAAACTTTCCAAAAACAGAATTCAGTGGCGCCACTTTAAAATCTGACACGTTTTTGCAAATTTCCTGTTGAAAATTTACAGTGATGCTGATGAGAATACCGGGACAACATTATGAGAATGTCAGATCGCCTAGTTCCACATCCTTGCTAGCTAAGGAGGGATTGGTAAGTAGACATTCTTATCATTTATCACATCTACGTTATCATATCATAATCGTTATCATGTCTTTCCGGATACATCAAACGTGAAAGGGTCTAGACCGTTTTACCCCTTAAATACAATTATTATTATAGAAACATGAACGTGGAGGTAGCATTGATCGTAGTTTATTGGTATTAAAAGAGGCTAGTATTAACCGAGTTTAAAAAGCTGCTAATGTCATATAGTTTATTTCAATTAGTACTTCAACAGGTACTTTTAGAGTCAAAAACATGAAAAGGAATAAAATTTTATCACCTACGTAGTTAGATAAGTTTTACACTATCTTCCATCTTTCCCTTGGCGTATTTTTGTTCCATAAATCTTAATCAGTCATCATAAACTCAGCTCTTCCTAGCTTTAAAACAATGTCCATAGACAATTAATCTTTCTATCACCCCAGACGGACGTGACATGGCGTGACCTCACGGTACACAAGCTGTATTTTTGTTCCATAAATCTTAATCAGTCATCATAAACTCAGCTCTTCCTAGCTTTAAAACAATGTCCATAGACAATTAATCTTTCCATCACCCCAGACGGACGTGACATGGCGTGACCTCACGGTACACAAGCTGCTACAGGAGTACCAGCTCGCCTTTCAGCCTAACTTCGACGAGCAAATATTCCTTGTCATTCGCGAGGCTGAACTTTTGGAACAACTTGGTAAGGCAGCCCCCAAAACGCCCGCACTTACTACACACATACGACTTCCTAGTGTTTAAAGTTGCGCAGACTCCCCAGCTGAAGACATGACCTAAGAGTGCCCACACCTTACTGTTTAGTCGGCCTTAGCCACATTTTTTGCTAATAAAACATTGAGTTGGTTTCGCGTGTGCACTGTCATGTATGATTTTGACTTTGATCTTCTTCGTTGTATCGATGGCAAGACAGTATAAAATATTTTACTGGCCCAAAACTTCGCCACTTCCATGGTATCATCGGTAGCAGCGTAGAAGTCGCTTTGGCTGCACATTCGATCAGGGTGCTCTTATATGTTAGTGGAAAATAAAAGTTACCCAATGAAAGTTACCCTTATTGCATCGATGCGGGTTGTTCGAAAGAGATACCGCGGCTCCTGGCACACAGGCAACTGAGCGAACACGGGTGGGTTTTAGTCAGTAAAAGTCTGACACGGCCTCCTGCTCCACCCAGAGCGGGAGAAGTTATTTGATGATTTCCCAACCTCAAAAAAAAAGCCTTTTTATTGCATCTATGCACATTGAAACCAAACTGGACTTAAGCAGATATTTCAACTCTGTTTTGTTAATTCTGATCCAATCTCAACCTTTAAAAACTTAATTAAATATATCATCCAGTCTCATGTCAGCTATCATAATTATGTATTTTAAACGTTTGTATTTAGCTTGACCCCATAAACATCGTTCAAATCTGGCGACACTTTATTTATGATCAAATTAACAATACGATCATACATAATTATTTGATTTGTCAAAGACCAGGCTTACAGATAGTCCAGATTACAGCTCCATAACTGCGTGTCACAGGTTTCGATCTGCCATCATGCATTCGTGACGTAGCGATGCAGAAGCCTCGGCTTTACTACGAACTGGAAGCGCTAACCATCGTGATAGACAAGTACAACAACAGCACGCGCTCACTCAGTCATTCGGAAACCTTCCTCATGAAGAAACATCTTCTGGACATGGAGAGGCACATCCTGCCAGGGCTCACTAGAGTCACCTGGACTGCTCTCGGTATTGGAGAATATATCAAGGATATTACTAAAGGTTTGTTTGAAATATACATAAGTACCTACAACATCTTTTACCTATGTCCGGCGTACAATAACCCGGTAATTTATAAACGTTGATTAAAGTTAAGGGGAACCTAGTCGCGGGCTCGAACTCACTGGTGGGCCTGACTAAAAATCACACTGTCTCACCAGGCTTCGTGTCCGACAGAGATAGTATCAGTGATGAGCAGTTAGACGTTGTGCGTGTAGACTAGCTACACGCACAACGTTATTGAGTGAGATGCAGGATCATTTATAGTAAAAAAATCGCGAAAAAATTAAGAAAAGTCCTTTGGAAGATAGGGTTTTATGAAAAAGCCAATGCATAAATCCATGACCAATAAAGTTTATTGAACTTTTCGATAATTGAACTTTCTCGATACTGACTTGGTTTTGGAAATTTTACACTTCTTTTATTACTTAAACACGCCCAAAGTTAAGTAAAATTAGCAAGAAAAACGAATCTTTGTTGGCTCCTAACTTTTTAACGGGTTTTTATTTTAGTATTTTGTTTCTGTACGACAATATTAATAATGAGACAATAGATATCATATTTTACTTTGGATGTGCCATGTCACACAGTGGACTAAAACACTCCTGAAGTTTGTATGCAAAAAATGTGGACTAGGTTCACCTTAAGAGATGTTTAAACGTCAAAAATGTATGGTTAAACAGACGCTGATCATTACTTAACTTTACCCCTTATGTGTCCTATTTTGAATCATCATCGTTATTCTGCCCTTATCCTAATTTATTTGGGGTCAATCAATTAGTCGTCACCTCGATACTCACCCCCTTCTTAGCCATATCATCATTTACGCAGTCCATCCTTCGTTTCTTTGGTCTCCTCCTACTCTGATACCCTTTCCTTATTCCTCATGAGTGGTCTACTTTGAATATCCTTTAATTTTGAGTAGTTATCAATAGACACGAAGACAAGAATGTCCTTCTCAGTTAATGCTATTCTTGTTCGATGAGAGGACTATATCAATCTTTTCTATGCTATTGAATGACAAAAAAGGCGACAGCCTACCTGCTGGTAAGTGGTCACTACCACCGCCACTGCCTATGGATATTTGAAAAACTAGAGATACCGCAAACGTGTGAGGAGATAAAGCTCAAGTATCGTATGTGCCTGTCACTACATCGGCATTCATAACCTCCAAACGGTAACACCGCAACGCAGATGGCTAGATGTTAATTATGATGTCCAAGTATAATCAAAAGACTTCCCCAAACTAAGAAAAATACCATTATTTACCCAGAGACCAGGGCATGGGATCCCTTCTTGTCTTGCTAGATTTCTCGCGCGCCTTTGACTCTATTAATACTTCGCTTCTACTCTCCAAGCTGGCATACTATGGATGTGATGTAGAAACGGTCAAATGGTTTGGAAGTTACCTCAGTGATCGAGAACAATTCGTCCAGGTGACATGTGACAGTAATGGAGATACCAAATCCTCTAGTCCGAGGCGGGTGGATAGGGGCGTACCGCAAGGATCGATCCTAGGCCCGCTTCTCTTCATTCTTTACAGTGCCGACATCATCAACTGTCTGATCAACACCAAGTTCCACTTGTACGCTGATGATCTGCAGTTATACCTCTCCTTTCGCTCCCAGGATACTGCTGAAACTGTAAAAAAAATCAATGAGGATTTGGAGAGGATCTCTAGTTGGTCTAGAAGAAACTCCTTGGTCCTGAACCCAAGTAAGTCTAAGTATATTGTGATGGGATCTAGGGATTTCCTGAGCAAAATGCTTGCTTGCAACCTGGGCCTCAGGATTGATGGTTGTGATGTGGAAAGGGGTCTGGAGGCTCGTAATCTTGGGCTAGTATTTGATGGGCAGCTGCACTTTGAAACCCACATCTTGGAAGCCGTGCGTAATTGCTTCTACCGACTCAAGCTACTGTATCGTGTCCGTCCCTACATAAGTGTGGATATGCGTGTCATGCTGTGTGAGTCACTTGTTCTATCTAAGTTAAACTACGCTGACACTGTGTATGGGGCGTGCATTCTCGGTAGAAGCGAAAAACTGATCCAGCGGGTGCAGAATGCTTGTGCTAGATTCTGCTATAATGTCCCACCCCGATCCCACATAACACCATTTTTGAATAAGGGTAATTTGATGAGAATGTCAGCGCGCAGAAAGCTTCATCTGGCTACCCTACTCTTTGGCACGATTCTCACAAAGAAACCAGACTACTTATACAAAAAATTGTCTTGGTCGCGCGATATTAACAAGATTAAAACTAGAGCATCTTCGTACCTCATGTTAGCCTCATCGCACAGAACTGTTGCATTCCGTGGTTGCTTCAAATTCGCTGCCTCCCGTTGCTGGAACGACTTGCCTCCTCCTTTTCGTGCTATAAAGACAGTTGGCACATTCAGAACCAAATTTAAACAGCACTTACTACAGCTTCAAAAAGATACCTCACTTTGAACCTGATTGAACTTACCCTTGATCTGCACGCAGCTGGTAATGGTGGTGAGCGTTTAGCACCGCTTGTGGTAATATATGTTCCTTGGTTTGGCAGCGATTGTAAAGGCATAGCTGCATTGGTTTTGCACTTTGTTTTTATTTATTTCTTTCTTCTTTGTTTTTTTTTGTTCGTTGTTTGTCATTTTTGTTGTAAATCGGAATTCTCACACCTTTCAAAACCTTAGTTATCTTTTTTCTCTAATTACCGTAAATTGTCTGTATTACATGACGGCCGTAACAATATAAATTCGATGTGATTTTCTTTTTGCTTTTGCCGTAAGTCGGCGCCATTTACTCTGCTGTGGTCGGCGCCTGCGTCTCATTGCTTGTCACAGCGATGCCATAGTGTCACAGACACTAAAGGCATAGACAAATAATAGATGTTACGTGCGGTGCACACACGCGGATTACAAAAAACAAACTTTTTACGTACATAATTTTTTAGGTATTTTACACATAATTATCTCATTTTTATTTATTATTTTATTCCTGTGTCTGTCCGTGACATCACAGTGGGCCCTATCAGAATACCAGCGCTGCGACACCTTTAAATGTCGCAGCATCATGCTGAGATAGGGGCCTTTTGGCCTCGTACAGTATTTTGTTTTTTTTTATTTTTTTACTTTTTATAATATTTTAATTTTAATTTTTTTTGTTAAGCATATTGTGTAGTTAAGTTTCTTTTTTTTCCTGTGCGAGTCTAATAAATACGTTTTCTTTCTTTCTTTCTTTCTTTCTTTCTATTTTCCAAAGAAAACGAAATTCACGAGCGCACGTCTTGTGACTCTCATGTCATTTCCGTACCATACTAATCTGGGATTTTATGATACACGTTGCATTCAACATGTATGTCTTGAAATCACAGGTGAACATGCCTTACAAGCTGTGTATAAGCAACTGAAGATGGTGGAGAAAGAGATCCAATTCCTGGTGGATCAAGTGCAAGCCTTTGACCTGTATCCGCTCTTGAAGCCGGAGAACTATGTGGACCCCAATACTGGCATCCCTGACCCCACGTGGCTGTATCCCTGCAAGGTAAGGACCTGGAAATATTTTAAGTTCTCGGTTTATTTTATTGCACTTACCATGTCTGCTTCACTTAACGGAAACCAAAACAGTTTCATAGATTTATTACGAGCCATTTATTATCAAGATCATTGCAAAAATCCCACTATGACGCTTATTAGTCTACGCGAGAGTCAAATCATATCACATCTTTATGCTGTTTGGTCGGGGAACGAAGCTGACCGTCAGTGTATTATCAGCTAATCGAGCCTCATAAAAAAAGGAAAGTAAATACATTTATTTAGCGCACATATTAGGCACGACCCAAAATATTCTATAAATTCACATTACGAACTGGTTGGATTTTTGCAATGATCCTGGAAAGAGCTAGTATTTTCACGAAAATATGTCTTATATAAAAAAAATCGGTCCTTGGCAGTCCTTAGATTTTCAAAAAAGATTCTATTTGTTTGATTATGTTTTGACATAATAAACTACTCACAAGGACTGCCCTAAGACATGCTCGACCAAGTGTGGAGTCCACAAGTTAAAATATGAAAATTATGTTTCCTTTGTAACAATAATTTTAGAAGTTTATTTGTACAGTCTTGTATGAATATAACTTAGTTTGTTTGATAAACACTGTTATTATTTATAACCATCTATTTCTCAGGCCTTCTTCGTGGAACTAGAACACGAGCGTTTAGACCGCGTGGCAGCGCTCGGGCGTATGTACGAGCGCATCGGTCCCATCCTCATGAAGTTAGAGTACCTGATCCTGGGCACTTGCACCGGCACGTCGGCCATGATGAACGCCTACTACACGCACTGGGAGATGAAGATCTACTTATGCCTCGTGAGGTTAGTAAGACCATACAAGGTGGGAGTTGAAGATCTTTTGTCTCATCCGGTTAGTAAAGAAAAGATACCGCGGCCCCTGGCACACAGGCAACTGAGGGAACACGGGTGGGTTTCAGTCAGTAAAAGTCTGACACGCCCTCCTGCTCCACCCAGAGCGAGAGAAGTTATTTGGTGATTTCTCACCCAAAAAAATCAAATAATGGTCTCCAGAGCTAATCTGGAGTCACTTTAGATGCTTTGGCTCTCCTCGCTTCTCCGTTTTATTTCCTCACTAGCTCTGCACATTGCGAGGAGTTCCGCCTAGTGTTCATTCATTCATTCTTCAGCCGAAAGACGTCCACTGCTGGACATAGGCTTCCCCCAGGCTCCTCCATTTGGACCGGTCTTGTACTTCCCACATCCAGCGGATTGCCGCGGCCTTCACAAAGTCATCGGTCCACCTTGTGGGAGGCCTTCCCACTCAACGTCTTCCGGTACGCGGTCGCCACTCCAGAACCTTTCGGCCCCATCGGCCATCTGTTCTGCGAGCAATGTGCCCTGCCCACTGCCACTTAAGTTTGGTAATTCTTCGGGCTATGTCGGTTGCCTTGGTTCTCTTGCGGATCTCTTCATTCCTGATTCGTTAACTTAGCGAAACTCCGAGCATAGCCCTCTCCATTGCTCTTTGGGTGACTTTTAGCCCGCCGCGTAGTATACCTTACAAAATTGGGTCATCTTGAATTAAGTGGTTCTTACCTCTGCTGCACTATCCCAAAAGTTTAGCGGTGCTCCAACCTCACCCTCAAACTCAATTCGGTTGCCGACGGTAAAAATCCGAATAGCCTGGTTGTTATGGCTTCCACTGGCACTTGGTCTGCCAAGCTCGCCAACTCTACACACTTTACAGATACAACGCGTCAAGGTTATGTTGGCGCGTGGCCAAACTCGGAACTCACGCCGCCATCTTGTCTTGTCAATATAATTTGTTCTCCTGTCAACCCCTCCTGGATTCCTGTGGCTTTATATGTGTATACGTGCATGCGCCAAAAGATCTTAGTATTAAAAAAAAAAAAAAAAAAAACTTTTTATTTCAGGCATATTTGACCCATACATATTGTTAGTAGAACGACTTAAAACTATGTTAGTATTTAAAATTTTGCTATTAATTTAAGTATTTGCCGCCCTCTGGGGCCCCGGGCACGCGCACTTGTGCTTGAACCCAGTGCCCCAGAAGGGGGCTGTCCAGCTTGTGGCTGAGCACGTTCAGGATGGCGTTGGCGCTCCCACGCGTACGGAACATCAGCGACGCGATACGGCGCCGCAGCACAGTGTGAAAGCCGTCTGTGTGCGCGTGCGCAAACATCGCAGACGCACTACAGTGGCGTGGGAGCCCCACCAGCACCCTGAACGCGTTATTATATTGTATTCGGAGAGCGTTGATGGCCCGCTGCGTGTAGTCGACCCACAGATTGCAGGTGTAAAGAGTTTGGCAGAATGCTTTAAAAAGTGTAACCTTTACCTCTAAACTACACCTTGCAAATCTGCGTGCCAACATGTTACAGCGGACCGCCATCGCTCTCCTCTCCCTTTCGATGTCCCCATCGTCTTTTAAATCCTCGGTAACCACATGGCCGAGGTATTTAAACTCTCTCACTCTTCGAAGAGCGACAGCGTTAAGCAGCACAGGTGCCACATCCCCCAGTTTACGACCCCTGGCTTGAAATACCATGAGCTCGCTTTTCTGTACATTGTACAGGAGACCATGTACCCTCGCATACTCCTCACACACGCCTATCAGCTTTCTGAGCGCGGCTATTGATGGGCTGAGCAACACCATGTCGTCTGCATAACTAATACTGTTGATACAGTGACCGTCGATCGAGCATCCCACTCCGACGTCGCTCAGCCCAACAATCAGCCCGTTCACGTACAAGTTGAAGAGAGAAGGAGATGTTAACCCCCCCTAAAATTGCGACTCCTACTTTGGTAACTGTGAACTGTTACAGTCACTGAACATTACAGGTAAGGGTACTGGATACAGGTGAATTTTTCAAGAATTTGCGGTTGGCCTAATTCCGTAATATTGGCAAACAATACAAAAAGGCAGAAATCGCAGGGCCGATCTTCTCAAAAGCCGGTTAAGAATCAAATGTCATTCATTCATTTTACATAGGTTGAGATTCAGGAATTCCTAGTGTTATACCACCTCTCCACTCCTACTAAAGCTGCATCATTAGATTTAGTACTTCGTTCTAAAACGGCCCTTACAAACCAATGGTTTTTTTTCTAGATTGACCCTAGAAAACTTGGAAGACTTCCAGCAGAACCTTAGCGGGAAGGTGCCTATGTTCCAAGTTGACGCCGTGTTGGTGCCCCCTGACATCACCATGCGGCCCACACAGACTGAAGTGTGCAACATACTCGGATATGACGCCAAACATTATCTTAGCAGGTGAGTTGAAAAAAAGTCAGAGTAGAAAATACATTTATTTAAGTCTTATCGTGACGTACGATCAGAGAACGGAAAAGGTGTAGAGTATATTTTCTTAAACATCATTCCCTCTAAATTTTAGATCTCAGGCTTAAACAATAACGAATACTAGAGGTCGCCCAGTGGTCGAAATTTGACCAATTATGGTTAAATATAAGGAAGGCAGAATGCTATTTATTTTGTCATGAATTGTCATTAATAAGAAATAACATTCTGCCCTCCTTATCCATACAAACGCTAACTATGATAAATTTCATAACCCTCCGTCCGCGTAATTTTCGTGAAAAGCGGTACAAAATTTATGCTTCACATATTAATAAATAGATTCCTTTCTCTAAAATCGCGGAATGACAGTCAAGACGTTTTCACCTCGGGCTTAAGCAATTACAAATTCTGACTCCCGTAAAAACTACCATCGTTCCATCCTGACCAAAATCCGCACGAAATGTGGGTGTACAGTCAGCGTCAAAAATTCGGGACGTACAGACTGTTCAAATTCATCTCGACAACTAAGAAAATTCAACTTTATCTCAATTGGATTTTCTTGTCAGAATGACAGTTGTCGTATACTGTCTTCATTCTGAAACAATCCTTGTGCCATTGAGTTAAAATTTAATTTTCATAGTTGTTTAGATTATTTTGAACAGGCTGTCCGTTCTGATATTATTGCCGCTGACTCTACCACAGCTGCTTAGGTCGTCTGAAAAAACAGGCATTATTTATATTATGGTTCTATTCAGGCTAACAACATTTCCCCGCTGGATGAGGAAGACTTGCCTCCCATGCGCTGCACAACGCATAGCAGAGGCGACTGGCAACGAGTTCTTCACATGGTCGTTCTTCGAAGACATTCTTCGGGTGGAAGCCATCAATGACATCTCGCTGCTCATACAAGACACCATATTTAGACTTACTTCGGACATCAGCACTTATATACTCAAGTAAATATGTAGTATTAGTCATTTTAAAAAGAACCTTATGACAATGGAATAAGATTATGATGGTTCTCTATTGTGTTACCTAACTTTTTTATCCATAATCTATGATGCCATATTTTTTTTTTGTCCTAATAATCATTTGTCCGAATGATAACTAGCCCGAACCCTATGTTACATAATATTAGGTCTTTACCTATGAAATTGCCATTTTGCAGTACTGGCCATTTCAAATCAAAATAATTTTTGTTTGGGTAAGAATTCTAAATTCAAATTAATTTTATTTTAAAAACATGGATTTTTTTTTCCAAAAGTAGTCATTTGTTTATTGATTAGTGTTACATTTTCATCGCATTTCAATCTTTTTCGTCATCATGGATACGTTAAAAATTCGAGTAATTATGGAATATGAGTACCGTCGTGGCAGCAACGCGGCACAAGCGGCACGCAACATCAACGACGTTTACGGAGCTAACACTACAAACCAACGCACCACCTGTTATTGGTTTGCTCGCTTCCGTTCTGGAAATTTCGACCTGAAAAATGAACCTCGCGGTCGTCCGAAGACTTTGGTCGACAATGACGAATTAAAGGCGATTGTGGAAGCTGATGATACACAATCTACGGCTGAATTAGCAGCAGCTTTCGACGTTAGCGTCAAAACAATATTGGTCCATTTGCGTCAAATTGGCAAGGTAAAAAAGCTTGACAAATGGGTGCCCCACGAACTCAATGATCGTCAGCGCGAAGTACGCGTCGAGACGTGCCTTGCACTGCTCAACAGACACACAAATGAAGGAATTTTGAACCGCATTGTTACCTGCGATGAAAAATGGATTCTGTTTGATAACCGCAAGCGCTCAGCAAGTTGGTTGGATCCTGGTTCAGCACCTAAACAATGCCCTAAACGAAAACTTACCCCTAGAAAAGGGATGGTCACTGTTTGGTGGTCTAGCGCCGGTGTGATTCATCACAGCTTCTTACCAAACGGGGTGAGCATTACTGCAGATGTGTACTGTGAAGAACTGAACACAATGATGGAGAAGCTGGCACATCTCCAACCAGCATTGGTCAATCGCTCGTCTCCGCTGCTCCTGCACGACAACGCGCGACCTCATACTGCGCAGCAGACGGTCTCCAAGTTGCAAGAACTGGGGTTGGAAGCTCTCCGTCATCCGCCCTACTCACCAGACCTTGCGCCTACAGACTACTACTTTTTCTAGAATTTGGATAACTTCTTGGCGGGAAAAAAATTCAATACCCGAGAGGCAGTACAAAATGCCTTTGAAGAATTTGTTGCCTCCCGTCCAGCTGATTTCTTTAAGAAGGGCATCAGTAAACTGCCACTGCGATGGCAAAGATGCATTGATTGCATGGGTGATTACTTCGATTAATACAAATAAAAAATACATGAAAAAAATTCGTTTAAATTTTTTCATACAAAACGGCAATTTCATAGGTAAAGACCTATTATAACAAGCCATAAAATCGAAATCCCTAAATACAATAAATATATACCCTAACTTTGTTTTGCATAAATATTACAATCGAAATAAAACCGTTTTCAATAAAAGTTATAAGTCCTAAATTCAAATTATTTAATGTTTATTTATCATAACAATGTTTTTAAATTAAATTTTTATTACAAAGCTTTTGCTATGAACTTCTTTCAGGCGATAAGTAGATACCGAGTTAGGTATATGACACAGGGGCAATATTTTTTCATCTGCCGACTTGTTTTGAGATAGTTCACTTGTTGTGTAGTTCCCTTTAAGAAGCATGCAAACAAGTATACACCATGCATGCAAAATGTAGCATGCAAGCAAGCATGCAAGCAAGCATACACCATGCATGCAGCAAGCATGCAGCATACACCATGCATGCAGCAATCATGCAAGCAAGCATGCAACATGTAACAGGCGTGATTTCTGTCACGGCTCGGGTGCTGCGGGGTTCTGGCGGTCCCACGCGAGCTTATCGTCGCAGATGGCTTAATGCTCACCACCGCAGCTTCGTCTTGCTGGCTGGCTATGCCTCCAGCCTCAACCGCGGCAGCGAGTGTTACAACCACCTGCTCCTCAACTCGCGGGCCGCCTCTCCCCTCCGCGCCTACGCGATTCTAAATTACACTCTAGAGGTAGGGCAGACAAGACTGCGTGGAGTCGGATTTACAGCGATTCGTTTCAGTCACTAAAACCAAATTTTTAGCAAATGTTTTTGGACTAACAATTTTATTATAAATGAACATTCGGAATAACACACATTGTATAATACAATACTTAGGACACATGACTTTATTTCATGCAAAATTATGAGATTCAATTATTATAGTACTCGATAATATGACAGAATAGTTTCAGAAGTAAAAATAATTATGTAAAACAAAATTTCGAATTTTTTAACATATTACTGAAGAATAAAGCAAACGTGTTATGGATAATAATTTTCGGACAAACAAGTTTAGGAGAAGCAAGGGAGTACCGCTAATGATTTATTTATTTTTGACGTGCTCATTATTTACTACTCTAACTAAGTTTTCCTCCATATCATTCTGGTATTTGGCAGTCTGGTGTTTATTGTAGTTTGGTTTGAGACTATGAAATACTGTGTTTCCAGTGCCTTCCTTATTTATTAGGCGTTTTATGAAATTAAACTTTTCAAAGAACAAAGACTGACCACAAAATATTATATCTATGAAAACTATTGCTCATGCTCGTTAAAAAAAAAAAATGCTTCAAAAGTCATGTATCCCGAAAATACTTCATACTCGAGCATTTTTCCCATGTGGTTAAGCTGAAAGTACAGAACGCCAAAATTACAGAATACGTTCAAAAAAACCTATCGACAATAGAAATCCAATCGCTTTTCTCAATAAACTAAATACAAAATCTTTTTCTAGATGGCACAAATACTCTCATCTCTGGTCTTTCGACAAGAACCTCTCCTGCGAGAAATACGTACACAAATTCGACCAAATCTACAAATACGACGAAAAATTCTTCTTTTTCGAAGACATCATAAACGACCTCCATGACCACGTGAACTTTGTAGACATAGGTGCTATAAGGGTGAATCTAAGGCCGATTATAAAGCAGGTACAAGACCATGCACAAGAGTGGAAAGATATATTAGGAGCGTGCATTGCAACGAAGACCAGGGTGGGCATGCATGATTTGAAGAGTCAAGTTGATGTGAGTTCGTTTGTTTTTCAATCTGCTTAATAAAAAACTTGTGTGGTTTTATGAAACCACCGTAAAAGTGAAACTTTTTTTCACATTATAGACATTTAACTAAAAACTACACGGTCAGCTGATGCGAACTATAGGCGCCGCCATATTGGCCTCGGCTGCTCTGACGAGCGCCTTTCACTTTATCCCTACTCCGCGGCCGACCGTCACGCGACACGTCACGCGACACGTCACGCGACATGCAACACACAGACGAAAAAGTTTGAGACGATGTAATAAAAGTTTCACTTTAATAATTCCAAATTCACTGACAGATATAGCACAGCCAAAACCACTGCCTCTAGAGCCAGCGGTTTTGGCTGTACGAGCTTCTAGAAGCTAAAATTTTGCGCAAGGGTTAAGCGCGTAGTGCGGAGGGTTTTTTTAATTAAAAAAAGATAAAATTTTTGGAAAAACATGATAAATGATTTTATTTCTGTAAGTAGGTTTGTACAAACACTTTTACACGTCAATCATATTTTTAAAACTAAATGAGGCCGGCGTTTCCGATCTGACTACTCTGAGAAGAAAGGCCGAAACAAACACAGAGGTCACAGTCTCTTTTAAAGTCCAGGGGGCCTACTGTCTAACTCCGTCAACTAAGATACGGGCGCGTCCGGAAGTAGTTCGAAACTTCATAGTGTATCCTACACCCAATTAACTAACTTTTTTGGACGGGCAAAAACATATCGGGACTAGGGACAGCTGTCAAATCGTGTTGTCATTCAATCTTAGTTCGGGGACCAAACTAATCTTCTGCCCGTAAGTGATACGAAGTTGGAAACGCCCGTTACTTCGACCGAAACGACGGACTTCGTGCTTAGGGAGTAGGCCCCCCCTGACGTAATCTCTAAACGGGGTCAAATAGGGGATCATCATTTCAGCCAAAAGACGTCCACTGCTGGACAAAGGCCTCCCCAAAACGGGGGTTTTACCATAATCGCCACGCTTGGCAGGCGGGTTGGCGATCGCAGTTAGGTGGTAAAATGCATAGAGAACGCTGCTACGCATTCTCTAGTAAGTCCCTTAGTCGCTTTCTACGACACCCATGGGAAGAAATGGGATGGTGCTATTCTTTTACGTCCGGCACCACACAGAGCTAGGAAAACGGAAATAGGGGATGAAAGTTTGTAATTTTTGCCGATGAGAAATCCTTACCGAACCTTACCGAAGGCTGGCCATAGGCCTCTCTTTTCTTGTGACAATCCCCACGCTGCTGTGCAAGCCTCATCCTCATCTGGCATTACGCTTTATGTTATAATCCGCACAAAAACCTATAATGTGAACCCAATTATACAGGTTGTCCGGTATTTAATGAATAACCTTGAAATGGTTCATGGTAGAACTAATGGCCATTCAGATTTTTTTTTCTGAAAAAAAAAACAACCGACTTCCGAAAAAACACTACGAAGTGAAAAATAACTTTAATTTAGGAAGTCGGTGTCTTTGGATATGTATTTGATTTTTTTGTCAACGCCTTCTGAAATTAAAGTTATTTTGCACTTTGTAGTGTTTTTTAGAAGTCGGTTGATGTTTTTTTTTTATTTACAGATTAAATACAAATATATTTTTTTTTCTGAATGGCCATTACTTCTACCGTAAACCATTTCAAGGTTATCCATTAATTACCGGACACCCTGTACACTGTGATTATAAACGTGTTGTTGCCTTGAGAAAAAAAAGAAGCTCAATCGTTTTACTTTATCCATCCAGAGTCTCCGGGCGACGGTAAACATGAACATTAAAGGTCTGGACGACTTCAAGCTGGTGATGGCTACCATTACTCTGGTGCAACAAATGACCATTACCGTCGAGTGCAAGTACCAGAATATGCAGGAGATATTCCATATGCTGAGGCAGCATAATATTGACGTAATTATGTCTTGTTTATTTGTTTAACCCGCCCCTGCTTCGCTTGGGTGCAATCTACTATTGTGCCAACATGTTAAAACATTCGCTTCTGTGATATTTCTAAGTTAAATGTTTATGTATTTCACACATAACTTCCGGAATAAATACTCGATTTTTTTGTAAAAACCGTACCAAAATCTATTGTGTAATTTAGAAGAATTATGTGGTCACACCCTTACTGACACGACAAGCGACTTAGTTGAAGAATAACACGTCATTTGGTGTCCACAACTCCACACGGTTTGAGTCATACAGAAGGTTTAAATGCTTTAGACATTTCCATTCATCAATTTTAGGGTGACGCAGAGACAATAATGATAGGTGGCAGGTAGGTAGAGCAAAATATCTACTTCCTTCTTGTAGAACACTAAGACGATCGACCCCGTATAGTACCCTGTATAATACATTAATATTTAACTAAAACATAATAAATAGATCAGCACTGTCAGTTACTGCAAAATTCGTGCGAAGCAAGGGCGGGTTCATTTTATTAATGTAATTAATGGAAAAGAATTTAGTATCACAACCATTTGTTCGACTATTTTCATCGTTACAACTCTCATTTAACAGATATCAGACGAAGATCTTAAATTTGCTAAAGACCTACAGACTTCTTGGGGAAATCTCTACCAAACGACACTGTTCAGAGCTGCGACTCTAGAAAAAACAAAAGACAAATTCTCTAAATTGAACGTCATAGAAATAGCGAATTTCTTGAAGGAACTAGACGAATTCGTTGAGAGGTTTGACAGCGTAGGCCCCGGCACCATAGGCGATGATATGGACAGAGGACTGGTTCTTATGGAGGTGACATGTTTATTTTTTTACTATGTACGGTCACCAAAAAGATAAGTAGCCAGGGTCGGCGGATATAGTTGAAGTTTAGTATAAAATCGATGGCTGTTTTCGAATTAAGTAATTAAAATAAATTCAATTAGTTAAATGAACTGTTTGTTTTCTAATAATAAAATACAATTTTACTTCAACTGTATCCGATGACCGTGGTTACTTACATGTTTATTTTGTAGACTGTTGTTAGGGTCAGTTCACACCGAGACGCGACGCGACGCGATGCGCGCACTTTTTACGATCACGATATAAAATAGATCTTATTTACTTTACAATAAGGTATACGGGCTGCACAACGCGGTGCATCTCAGCATTTTTCGACACGCTTTCGCGCTCGTAGTGAAATTATACCTTTTCGTGTTGTAAATAAGTTAGATATTCTGTTGCTATCTTAAAAAGTGCGCGTCGCATCGCGTCTCCGTGAGAATTGACCCATAATGTCCTCATCAATATTACATCCAACAGGAATTCGCCAAATACTTCGACGAGTTTGAAGGCCGAAAGAAGACGCTTCAAGCTGCAGAACAGCTTTTTGAAAATCCTCTAGCAGACTTTTCAAACTTTAACCGCGCTAAAACTGATTTTACTTACATGGAGCTGATTTACAAGATTTATAAGGCCCAGAAGAACGCTAGAGAAATATGGTCGAAGACCTTGTGGGTTAATCTGAACCCGCAAGGCCTTGTTGATGGTATAGAGCAGTTCTTTAAGGAGTTTAGGTAAGACCTAGCATGGCCAAGGTGGACTAGTTTATGGGCAGTATTAAAAAAATCATGTATGTGTGCGTGTGTGTTTATGTCTGTGTAGGCCATTGCATCCTGAAACAACTGCTTATTGTTATTTAAAAAAAAAAGTTTACCCCCAGCGGTAATTTAAGAAGTTTATAGATACTAAAATAAATACGCTTTTTTAGGAAATTATCAAAGGTAATTCGCCTGACGCCTTGTGGTCAGATGTTGGACCTGAAGATGAAGCAGTTCAAAGGCATAGTGCCACTGATGGTGTCGTTAAAGAACGAAGCCATGCGGGAGAGACATTGGAAGCAACTGATGCAGAAGACCGGTGAGAATTTTATAGTTATATCGGGTGTAAAAATACCTATCACAAAGCCGTTATAGACACATTCTGGACATAAAACTAAGTAATAAACTAACTAACTAATAAGTTCCCGTCATGAGAAGCTAGAAATTTTGTAAACACACAGTCAGGGATTCAAACGTATACGTTCCACGAGTCAGACGCGTTCCAGTACCACAAAACATTAGACGGCAGCGCTTTATATCGCTAAAATATAACCCGACCAAGTGAAATTGCTAGTTAGTTTCGTATTACACGTATGTTACTTTGAGTTGATTGAATTTGGGATTATTTGTTGTTGATTGAATGTCGCTGTGTAACTTGGTAAGAGTTCTTTATTTACAAAATTTCTAGCTTTTCGTGACGGGGACCTTAAGTAACTTTGGAAACGAGTTTTCTTTTTGGTGCAAAAACTCTGTTTACGTCAGCGCGCAATGTGACGCAAGCAAAATATTGTGTTATTGGCTCCGTCGCGCGCTCCCATTGCATAATGTTTTGCATGCAGTTGTGGGTTATTAAAAGTTGAGTCATAAGATTTAAAAAAAATATTCCTTGATTTATTTTTGAACTTTGGTCTTCGATATCTCCGTAACCAGAAGGTTCCCAAGTATGTTTTTTTTTGGGTGGGAAATCATCAAATAACTTCTCCCGCTCTGGGTGGAGCAGGAGGGCGTGTCAGACTTTTACTGACTAAAACTCACCCGTGTTCCCTCAGTTGCCTGTGTGCCAGGGGCCGCGGTATCTCTTTCGAACAACCCGCACCCCTGGCAGTCCCAAGTTTTTGTTTTTTTTTTTGTCCCAAGTATGGTCAAGTACAAAAAAAAAATTGGGAGTTCAAGTGAATCTTGGCTTCCTTAAGTGTCTTTTACGCCTGTTATCGCATAGCTAGAAACAGCCAATAAATTTCTTACTCTTGGGACGGTTTGGTATACTGATAATGGAGCTGGCCAACAACGTTGCACGTGACAACCGGTCACCGACAAAGGTCTCATTTCTGTGGGATTATACGCCTTAAGTAATAAACTTATTTTAAAAATTGCTCGACTATTGTCAGAGCTAAAGGAACTCGATAGCTAATTACAAGTTAATGGTCGACTAACTTTTCCTGTGGCTTCGCCCGCTTAGAGGAGACAAAAAGTATTTTAAATCCTAACTCAGGTATATCCATATGCCAAATTTTATACCCATCCGTTCCTCCGTAAAGGCTTGAAATGGTAACAAAGAGTTACTTTATTTAAAAAAACTTCAATGTTGAACTGTTATCCAGGTCAGGACTTCGACATGTCTCCGGAACGCTTCACGCTGGAGAATATGTTTGCTATGGAGCTGCACAAGTATCAAGAAGTTGCTGAAACAATTGTCAACCATGCTATTAAAGTAAGCTATACTTACTTACTAATTTACATGTGTTTCTGGTTAATCAACTTCCAACTTTAACTTTATGTGTTCTAAGTTGATTTTGGAGTGACGTATGTTATTAAGAGGGCTTGAAAAATCGGGTGTAATGGACTTTAAACGTAGTCATTCATGACATTGAGTCTGTGTTCCTAAATCTAGATAATTTATGGGAGAAGCCGTGTGCTCTTCGGGATTTCCTAATGGCAAAATGAGGAACTTCCATACCTAGATAAAAGATTTTTCATCCGCTATTAGGATGAAAAATCTCCTTTAGGAGATGCTTTTTCAAAAAACTCTTATAAGTGGTTAACTTCGATATAATTATAAGGAACTCTTGTGCAAAGATTCATGCTGGCATGTTGTTCGTCAGTGAGTTAAGATTTTTATCAAATAGATTCTGAATTCACACATACATCAAATTAACAACGCAAACTTATAATTCATTTACAGGAGTTAGCAATAGAACGAGGAGTGAAGGACGTTCAAGATACATGGGCCAACATATCCTTCACAGTAGCGCGACACTTCAACCGCGGGGAAGACCGCGGGTATACTCTCAACCCGTGTGACGAGATCAGCGTGAAGCTGGATGATGACGCCATGACGCTGCAGAGCATGGCCGCCTCGCAGTTAGTATAGAAGAACTTATTTTGAAATTTATATTATACTAGATTTTGTCCGCGGCCCTGCCCGCGTGGATGTCGGTTATCACGTAAAAAAGTAGCCTATATCCTTCTCCATATCCAGGCTATATCTCTGCCAAATTTCATGACGATCGGTTCAGCGGCTTAGGCATGATAGCGTAACAGCGAGACAGACTTACTTTCGCATTTATAATATTAGTAGGGATTTAATTATATAAACCGTTAACAGAAATTGTCTCCTATATCTATATCATTTACTGGCTTCTGCCCGCGACTTCATAGGCGTGATATTTCTTATTACCTCGCTACCTAGTCGCATCGCGTCGCATCGCCTGAGCTATTCTTGTTCCCTCGCTACCTCGTCGCATCCCATCGCATAGCTATTCTTGTTCCCTAGCTACCTCGTCGCATCGCATCGCATAGCTATTCTTGTTCCCTCGCTACCTCTTCGCATCGCATCGCATAGCTATTCTTGTTCCCTCGCTACCTCTTCGCATCGCATCGGATAGCTATTCTTGTTCCCTAGCTACCTCACTGCATCGCATCGCTATTCTTGTTCCCTCGCTACCTCTTCGCATCGCATCGGATAGCTATTCTTGTTCCCTCGCTACCTCGTCGTATCGCATCGCATGGCTATTCTTGTTTCCTCGCTACTTCGTTGCATCGCATCGCATGGCTATTCTTGTTCCCTCGCTACCTCGTCGCATCGCGTCGCATCGCTATTCTTGTTCCCTCGCTACTTCGCCGCATTGCGTCGCCTGCCTTACTTCGTTTTCGATCGGCGTTCTTTCTGACTTTTTTTCGTTTTGCTCGTTTTTCTAATAGGGTCCTAACGTGATGTTAATTAGCCTATATGCCTTCCTTAATAATTAGGCTATCAAATGAAAAAATACGTTTTCAAATACGATTGGCAGTTTCAGAAATTAGCGCCTTCAAGCAAACTCTTTAGCTTTATTACTAGCAGTATAATTATATAAACTAACTTGTTTTTGCCAGTGGCTTCGCCTGCGTGGCGTTCGAAAATTATCCCACGGGAACCGGTATGAAAAGTATCCTATGTTTTAATCCAAGTTACAAATCCGTTCAGCCGTTTATTATGCGTGATTGAGTAACAAACTTTCACATTTATATATTAATAGGATTACAGAAATAAAATCATTTAAATCGATTTTTGTTCCTTTCTTTCTTTCTTATTTATCATAAATTGGTAAAAAGGCTCAAAAGCTGCTATTGAGACTTCTGAAAACATTGATGACTTTAAAACGTGTTTTACAGATTCATCGGACCGTTCCTGTCTGTGGTGCACACGTGGGAGCGTCGCCTGTCGCACATCTCGGAGGTCATTGAGGAGTGGCTCGCCACGCAGCGCAAGTGGCTGTACTTGGAGGGGATATTCGTTGGAGGTGACATCCGTATACAACTGCCCGAGGAAGCCAAGAAGTTCGATGATATCGACCGCTCTTTTAGGAAGGTGAGTTCTTATTGAATTCATCACATAACATTTACCTATAACATCACGCCTATTTTTTTCCGGAGGAATGGGAAAACCCGTATAGTATACCCAAATTTCGCCAGTTATGTTTCAAGCTTATTCTGACTAAACGGGTACGGGCTACGGGCTAAAAACTGACAAGTTTAATTCAATCCAGGATAAATAAAATGGGTGTGAATAGGAGAGTGATAAATAATAATATACTAATTAAAAGCTGGAAGTGATTGCGTAAAGAGTGGTTTGAAAAAATCTGGAAAGTCATCACGGTGGAAATCGGAAAAAAAATCTTTATACATCGACCCCAAGAAACATGAGACAAGGTTACGGTAAATACTTCTTCTTCAAAGTGCCTTCTTAGATATCAGCGTGTTTTGAACGACGAAACATTACTGTAGTCATACATATCATAATGTTGTTTAAAATATTTCAGATAATGTTAGATACGGCTAAAAGGCAAAACGTGGTGGACTGCTGCACCATGAGTGGTAGACTAGAGGAGTTTATCGCTCTGGGCATCGGCCTGCAGAAGTAAGTGTTTTATAAAAATAATATGGGTATAGTAAATAAATAATAGTTTAAAAAACCCGCTTAAAAACCAAACTAAAAAAGGAGAAAATAATTTAATTCAATTAAAAAGCGTGGGGTGCTTTTTGAGGTATTTTTATAATCAATTAATGTCTAGCACCCCACGCTTTTTAATTGAATTAAATTATTTTCTCCTTTTTTAGTTTGGTTTTTAAAGCGTTTTTTTTAGTTTTTTAAACTATTATTTATTTTCTATTTTTTAGTTCTGCTAACTACAAAAGCGTGATTTTTTTTTTAATCCTTTATTTTTTTAATTTTTCTCTATTTTTTAAAAAAATATTGAATTGTGTTCGGTCGTCGATAAGTTTACAAAGTTTAAATGAAATCTGACCGTTTAAAGTGGTTCAAAAGCGAGCCCTGAGGAGTCGGTTACAAACATATAAACAAACATACAAGTGAAGCTAATATAAAGCGTGTAAAAATAAGTATTGTGTTATCCGAAGTGTAACTAGATTTTAGAGGTTAGAAGGGTAATCGATCCATGCACAATAGTGGTATTCATCTGCTTCTGGTTACACTGAAAGTTGACCCTAACGAAGTCTTGGCAGATGGCGATGAGTTATGCGGAGTCAACGTCATCTAGTTTTTAAAATACGGACAATCCTATGGTGAGTAGTATGGTGGTAGGGATGGGTGCATGGCATCCTTTTCTAAAATGATTTCTATCCGAAAGGGATACCTAATTAAAAATATTTACAGGTGCCAGAAATCGTTAAATGATTACTTGGACTCAAAGAGGAGAATATTCCCTCGTTTCTTCTTCATTTCTACGGATGAATTGCTTTCAATTCTCGGCAGCAGCGAGTGCAACTGTGTGCAGGAACATATGATTAAAGTAAGTGCAATTGTTGTTCCGTGTGATGCCGGACGTAAAAGAATAGCACCATCCCATTTCTTCCCGTGGGTGTCGTAGAAGGCGACTAAAGGATTACTAGAGAATGGGCAGCAGCGTTCTCTATGTATTTTACCACCATACTGTGATCGCCAACCCGCCTGCCAAGCGTGGCGATTATGGCAAAAACCCCTTTTGGGGGAGGGCTATGTCCAGCAGTGGACGTCTGTCGGCTGAAATGATGATGAAGTGCAATTGATAAGTGGTGGTATCTACAACCTTGCATGGGAATTACGCATCACACTGCGGCATGCTAAAACCTGCAGCGGTCAAGCAAAATTTGACAAAAAATGAAAACAAAATTTGCTGTTCAATATATTCACTTTTCACACTCATTTCATTATTTAGTTTTTTTTTTTTATGCAACAGATGATTTTATTATGGTTGATAACCAGAGATCGGATATTCGGATGCATATTCACCTAAAGTTGAGATGTTGGCTAACATGGAATGCGCTTTTGTATCGAAAAATTCTTAATTTAGGTAAGTAATTTGTTTATTTTTTGTTTTAACTAATACAAACCACCCCTCCTCCAGTACATATACATATTTGTATCGGGTTAAACATTAATTTCAAGTTAATACACATCTGAATAGTTATGCAATCAAGAATCCCGGGGTTTTTAATAAATATTACAAATAATTTATAAAGCTGCTTCCATACTTTCATAGCTTAAAATTATCTTTAGGTAAATATGCATCCGAATATCCGATCTCTGTTGATAACCGACGATAAGTAGTTTTCGTCTTGAGGGTTTTGTTTATATTAAAGATCGAATTAACAAAGCAAGTATTTTTCAGATGTTCGATAATATTCGCTCTTTGGAGCTGTACGTCGATCACACCAACCGTCCCGTGGCCTCTAAAATGATATCCGCTGAAGCAGAGGTAATTCGGCTTTTGATTACTGAATCTGTACTAATATTATAAAGGGGTAAAATTCGTGAGTTTGTATTTGGAGGGTAATCTTCGGAACCACTGATCCGATTCGGGAAATTCTTTCAGTAATGGGAAGCAAACAGTATTGCCGAGTCTCATAAGATATATTTTATGTTAAATCATTTTTTACGCGAGTGAATTCGCAGGCAGGATACTAGTCTAAACTGGATACTATACAGAGAAAAGTTTTAACTTTTTGTATGTTTGTTTGTTACGCTTTCATGCTAAAACAACTAAACGAATTTGACACATAAGTAGTCCATAACCTGGATTAGGACATAGGGTACTTTTTATTGCTATAATTCCACAGGATCGGGACGATATGCGGGTGAAACCGCGGGGTGCAGTTAGTAGATATATGTATTTAGGTACAGTCAGCGTCAATAATATCGGGACGAACAGACTGTTCAAAATGATCTAAACAACTATGAAAATTAAATATTAACTCAATGACACAAGGAATGTTTCAGAATGAAGACAGTAAACGACAACTGTCATTCTGACAAGAACTTTATCCAATTGAGATAAAGTTTAATTTTCTTAGTTATTGAGATCATTTTGAACAGTCTGTTCGTCCCGATATTTTTGACGCTGACTGTACATTGTTCTAAGAGCTAAAGTAGAAGTTATCGTTTTATGCCGTGCAAGTGACATTCAACCCTAGGGTAAATAGCAATTATGAGGTTGACTGAACAATTACTTAAACTTCGTACCAAAATAACATCTCTGGCAATATTATTATAAATTTTTTTTATATCCTTGATATTTTTGGTTAGATTTTGGACTTCCGGTATGTGGTCTACACTGAGGGTCGCGTCGAAGACTGGATGAACCTGGTACTTAACGAGATGCGAAACACCAATAGGTTTATCACCAAAAAGGCTATTTTCTACTACGGGAGGAACTGGAAGGTGCTGAGGTGAGGAGCCAATATAGCAGATAAAATTATTCAATATAAAAAACAACTGGTTCAGGTAAAATATGTTATCATCATTGCGGTAGAGACAACAATATGACGATTAATAATACATAAAAAACGTAAGCCGACGAAAAAAATATTGACATCCAAAAAAACAACCTTTTAGTCAACAAAAAAAAATCACATAAGCCTGCATGGGCACTTATGAAACGTCAGAAACGAGATGCACGGTTCCAATTGATCGTTTCCAATAGAGAAGAGGCGGCAAGAAACTCCATGGTTACTCATTTTAAAATAATTGGCTTTTACAATGTTTTCAAATTACAGTGATAATAGGTATGGGAGGACAGTGTAGTCCTGTCAATAAGTACCAGGTACTTAGAGGAATGAAAATACAGAATAGAAAATCGTCTACAAATCTAGTCTATAAGGCCTACAACGTTCTCTCATTCACAATATGTAAAAGAATCTACCTATATAAAATGAATCTATTTGAACCAAGTGACATGATTTCCATGACAATCACTACTAATAAATAGTCGAAATTAAAATTCTAACTAAGTCTAACTATGCTCCAAAATTAATGTTAAGTACTAATTTGGAGTCAACGCTACTAATATACAGGCGCCAAGTAAAATAATGGCAGCTCGAATATCTGCGATCATTGTTTGTTTCAAAAATGCGAATACCTGGCCCTAAAAAAAGAGCCGCGGGATATTCTCCACAAATATTGATTACAAAATATTATCATCATAGGCACCCTTGCTCGATTCATTGCTAAGTATAACCCACCTCCAATAGGGTATTTTCCAATTTATTAAAAAACTATTTTAATTTGAAGATTGGTTCGAAATTTGTAACAGAAAAATAAAAATAAATTGATTTATATCCATTTTCTCAATCAAAAACGATTTAAATCAAACATATTCACATAATCATATTAACATATTTCTGTAGAAATAAGCATTACCTTTGTATTTTTCTGTTCCTTTCTTCTTGTCTGTTTATATGTGTGTGCATAAATGGTTAAATAAATAAATAATAAATAATATTTTTCAGTGTTTTGAATTTACCGCCAAAACGCATAAAATTACTTTTTTATCACGTGACCACATGTGACATCAACTTTGTGTAAACTAAAGTAGTTGTTAACAAGTGAATGTCGAGTTTATAACTAACAAGATTTTTAATAGATAGAAAGTGGTATTACTGGTGTGCAATGCCTCTGTGCACAAATACTTCTAAAACTGCGCCACAAGAAAGTATTTTTACCGGTGCCGTTTACACAAATCTGACGTCAAGTTGGTGACGTGATAAAAAGTCATCGTAAGGAGCGTTTTGGCGGTAAATTCAAAACAACGAAAAATATTTTTTATATTAATCGTTTTTAATTGATAAAATGGATTAAAATCAATTAATTAAAAAAAATCCGTTAAATATCTTGTCCCAATCTTTCAATTTAAAATAGTTTTTAATAAATTGGAAAATACCCTATTGTGCCATGCTTCCCTGGTCTGTGCGACTCTCGTCCACCCAAAATATTGTTTATGATGTATTGTTACCTCGCATATATTTGTAAAAGCAGTGGTGGCCGCTACTTACGAGTTGTAGGTCGTGGGTTCAAACTCAAGCAGGCACTCTACTTTGTGTAAATTATTTCAAAAGCATCTGCACTCAAAACGGTGAAGGAAAACATCTTGAGGAAACCGGCATGTCCTAGAACCAATAAATTTAAGACTTATTGTGACATCCGCCACTCCGTACAGGGTTCGCGCGGTGGATTTAATCTATGAAATGGATATCTATGGATTGAATGTAAATGGGCCACCTTTATAATAATATCATACTACTTTGTACACCTACATTTTCGCAAATAAATTACTTACTTACTTATCAATCCCGGCTAACGAGACATAATTAATTTTCTATTGTATTGAAACCGATAGGTTCCGCGCCAGGTTTACCCACTCCCTCTCATAAAAAGGAACCCTGTATCCCAGCAGTGGGAACATTATTGGCTGATTATTTTATTTTACTTTCTTGGGACATTATTATTAGTAACACAATACAATTTAAATGTGACAGACTAAATTAAAAACTAGGTAAAAATGTAACCCACACCAATGTCCGCAAAATTGGTTTGTACTTGAATAGTGTAATTCGTGTGTTGATTTTACAAAGGATAAATAAGATTACTTGTACGGATTTTAGAATAATTTGATAAGATGGCTATTTTAAAGATTCATTAGCCAATTTCTTGAACTTAAAGTGTGTGAGCGCGAAAATATCAAAATCGATGAAGTGTGTGTTATATTATGCTCGAATGTGTTTAAAACCTTGTCATTGCACACTTATTTCTTATATTTTCTGCAGGACCGACTGGATCATGGAATACCAAGGCATGGTCTGCTTAGCCGCAAACGGCGTGTGGTGGACGGCCGAAACGGAGGAAACGTTCATCCGTATACGAAAGGGCAACAAGAGAGCCATGAAGGAACATTTGTTTCAGCAGAACGAACAGCTAGCTGGACTTGTGGTTAAAGTGAGGCAAGGTAAGTATCTGCAATCGATTTATCATCAAATACTGTAAAGTTACCGATGAATAATATGTGCCATAACACTTTCATACAAGACTGAGCTGAGGCATTACAAAGCCGAACTTTTTCTAAAATTAGATCAGTCTGTCAACTCAAACGCAGGTGTCCCTCAGGGCTCCGTGCTATCTCCCCTCATCTTCTCGCTGTTCTCGATTGACATTCTCAAAAGGCTCAGTTGGCCGCATACTGGCCGCTGTCAAGACTCTACCGCTCGCACTCACCAAATCTCCGCAAACGTCTTAAGAGCTGGGTTCCCGAAATGGGGAATCGAGGTCAACCCCGATAAGAATCAGGCGGTTTTCTTCTCGACACCGCCTGGAGGGATTGAGCCTGGCCCTCCCCCGGCAACAAATTAAGGCGAGTAGTCTCTTTAAGCCCAGGCCGGAGACCTTAATGTATTGAGGCGCTCACTGGCAAGCCCGGTTAAGCAGCTATAAACCTCCTAGGCTGCAAGCTGCCCTTTAAAAAGAAAGTCTTGTTATTATTACCACCTTGTAATTTTTTCAATAAATACGAGTCCTTCCTTTTTCAGATCTGTCACCGAACGATCGCCTCAAGTTCCGTACAATATGCACAATCGACGTGCATGCACGTGACATCATCGAAGGCTTTGTGCGTGATAACGTGACGGAAGCCAGCGAGTTCGAATGGGAGAGTCAGCTGCGGTTCTACTGGCTCAAGAAAGATGATAATTTGTGGATCAGGCAGTGCACAGGTTATTATTATTATTAAGTACTAGCTGACCCGACAAGTTGTCCTGTCTTAACTATGAATATTGAATTTTCAACTTTCTTATTTTTTTCTTTCATAAGAACATTCTCCTGTCAATAACAAACGAAACAAAAAAGAATTAGCAAAATTGGTCCAGCCGTTCATGTGTGATGCCGTGACCAAGGGAAATAGGGATTCATTTTTATATATACACAGGAAAAGTTTTTATTCAGTGCGCGAACTTCATGAATTCCAGCATGTCATTCCAGAGTCCCAGCGCAGAAATTTTTCGTCGGTTATACAAAAATAAATCAGCTGTTTCATACATTTTGACCGCGTAGGTATTGCACTTTTCTATTATGCAAAACCTGGGGTCTAGAATGATATGCTGAATTCATGGTTACAGTTTGCACACTGGATAAAAACGTTTCCTTATAAATAGTCTATGTATAGTTGAAAAATGAAAAAGAGAGCAGTGGTAGCCAAGTGGCAACGGCCGCGAGTTACGAGTTGTAGGTCGTAGGTTCAAACCCAGACAGGCGCTTTACTTTGTGTAAATTATTTCATCACCTCTGCTCTCAAAACGGTGAAGGAAAACATCGTGAGGAAACCGGCATGTCCTAGAACCAAAAATTCAAAGACATGTGACATCTACCAACCTGCACAGGACCCGCATGGTGGATTACAGCCCTCTCTCTCTCGACCGAAAAAAGAGGAGCACAAAGAGGAGTTTGTTCAGCTGAAATCATTTATATTTATGTCAGAAAAAAAAACTAGTCGATCTCTTGCCTTTTTACCCGACTGCGCCAGAATGAGGGTTATGTTTTTCGAGTGTATGTATGTAAGTATTGTAATATGTATGTATGTATATTTCTTTGACACGCTCTGTAGCCTAAACGGCTTGATCGATTTCAGCTTGAGAGGTGCCTTTAGATTCGTCTTAATTGTGAGAGTGACACTGAGTATATCAAAATTGAAAAAAACATGACCGATTTTTGACGCCATAATTATTGTGTTAAAAAAAAAACTCGAAACCTATTGAGTGGGGTATCAAAATAAAGAGTTTCATTAATAGGTCTCATTATCGTCAAAAATAATTTTATTAACTAAAAACTGTGAAATAAAAATAATAATTTACTAAAACAAAAAACCCGACTGCCTAAAAAGTGAACTTCAATTAAAAAAGATGGAAACCTTAAGCTGGTTTAAAAAGGATGACTTTTAGACTGAATACTGTAAGCAATCTCTTGCAGTCGGGGGCAATAAAGGTCTTTATTGTTAAATTTAAGAGAATGCCTCCGAGTGCATGAGATTGCTTATAGTATTCAGTCTAATAGTCATCCTTTTAAAACACGTTTCTTGTTTCCATCTTTTTAAATTAAACTTCACTTAAATCATACAAATTCGAAGACAAGAAGTTATGGCTCTACCACCACCTCATATAGCAGTATTATCTTAATCTTACTTCAATGGGGAAAGAGATAAAGCTATACGTGCTAATTTTAACAATAAATAGTCTGAATCAGAAACAAAAGTATTGCCAATTCTTATTGCAGGTATCTTCGAATACGGTTGCGAATACATGGGTCTAAATGGTCGCCTGGTGGTGACGCCGCTCACTGATCGAATCTACCTCACCATCACACAAGCTCTCAACATGCAACTTGGTGGGGCACCTGCAGGTAATTATAAACAAAAAATTACATAAAGCACCAAAATACAACTACAAATTGCTGGAATGCACACATTTCTTAACACAGACCTTATTTTCTATTTTTGTAGAATTAAAATCTTCTCCTGTTGAAATTCTTTGATTATTACACTTGGACGTCTGCATCCATTTTTACACGCTTTATATTAGCTTCACTTGTATGTTTGTTTGTATGTAACCGACTCCTTAGAGCGCGATTTACCCACTTTAAACGGTTAGATTTCATTTTAAACTTTGTAAACTTATCGAGGACCGATGACAATTCAATAATTTAAAAAAATAAAATAAAAAAACACGTTTTTTTAGTTAGCAGAACAAAAAAATAGAAAATAAATAATAGTTTAAAAAAACTAAAAAACACGCTTTAAAAACCAAACTAAAAAAGGAGAAAATTATTTAATTCAATTAAAAAGCGTGGGGTGCTTGACATTAATTGTTTATAAAAATAACTCACAAAGCACCCCACGCTTTTTAATTGAATTAAATTATTTTCTCCTTTTTTAGTTTGGTTTTGAAAGCGTGTTTTTTTTCGTTTTTTAAACTATTATTTTTACATCGGTAAAGAAAATTAATGCTGGCAAAAAAATGCTACCAATAACTCTCAGCATTCAAGAGAAATCGAACACTTTTGATTCTTGTCTTATTATCAAAAGTTCAGCCCGAAATCATCCTCTGCACGATAGTCCGAAAAGATTCACCTACTCCAAAATAAAAATCTAGGTCCCGCCGGCACCGGCAAGACAGAAACAACAAAAGACCTAGCGAAAGCCCTAGGGCTCCTATGCGTGGTCACAAATTGCGGCGAAGGCATGGACTTCCGCGCCGTGGGACAGATCTTGGCCGGGCTGTGCCAGTGCGGCGCGTGGGGCTGCTTCGACGAGTTCAACAGGATCGACATCTCCGTGCTGTCCGTGATCTCCACGCAACTGCAGTGCATCCGGTCCGCGCTCTTGATGAAGCTCAAGAGATTTACTGTGAGTGGTTTTTTTGACCCGACTGTGGTGAAGTCTAAAATGAGGGAACTGTTTTTTTACTAAGTTGTTAAATAGGCGGTCTATTTAATAAATGCTGGATTTCGACACCAGTATTGCTTAGAAGATTTCGATCTTTCGAAAAACAAGTGACTTTCATCAGGTCATCAATCTGGAATTTCAAGTCACGAGTGAATTAGTTATTTCAAGCGCATCATTGTTACTTCATCATCAGAACCACAACTCACCAAATCCGTTTAGCGCTAAACATATTTAAAACATCATTCCGTCTCTTTCTTTTCTTTTTCTTCTCCATTCTCATCATCTTCGAACCAGTGATATTGATTTGCAACTTAAAAACACATAAATGGACAACCTAGGCTTAGTAAATTTTATTTAAAGAACTTTATCTCAGGCGAAATAAGGTTCGAAAACACAAAAACTGGCTGGAATATTTAAGCTTGGAGCAAAGTAAATATGCGTTTTGAAATAAGACAGTATCTCTTTCCCCTAGTTCGAAGGTCAAGACATAGTGATGGACAGCAAAGTGGGTATCTTCATCACCATGAACCCTGGGTACGCGGGCCGCACGGAGCTGCCGGAGTCCGTGAAGGCGTTGTTTAGACCAGTCGTCTGTATCCTGCCGGATCTCGAGATGATATGCCAGATATCGCTGTTCGCTGACGGGTTTTTGACTGCTAAGGTAAGGGCCAATCTTGTCGACTTATTATACGAATTGATCTTGAGACGTCCAACAAATAAAGGGAATATTACAGACCTATTCAGAAGCCCATTGACCAATTTTACTCTACCTACAATATGAATTCAGAATCAGCAGTCGTAAGGTTTCAGTCAGGGCAAAATTCGCGTGTGTATGCTTCATAGGAATCAGTTTAGTATAAGTAGTTTGCAAACGCTTCGCAACTTTGGAAAGTGTAGGAAAATAACTGATTGTGTAAAATAAATAAGGAACTTGGAGCTTGAATGAACTGTTCCAACAGAAAGAAATATTTGAAAGTGGAGACGAACGGAATCGTTAACAAAAACTAACTGCAAAGGATTCGTGTTTTGTACTGCCTGCCGTCCACAAGCTATAATGCCATTAACTCGCATATGGTCAATTTTCGTTTTTTGATGCCACCATAATCAGAAAAATAATCTCTACCTTTCTGTCTAAGCAGTATTTTTCTACTATTTATGGATGCCGAGATAAAAAAAAAATGCTGTTAACTTGCCTTGTTTGATATGTTTACTACGCTAAAACGCAGGTCACCAACATTACTAAACTAAAAAGTGACAAAGGGCTTATAATTTACATTTTTACTAGAATTTTTACCATGCGTTGCATAACTAAATAGCATGCATTTCATATTTTTCTGCGTTTTTTTGTCCATAACTCGAAATATGATTTTGTTGGTTAACGGTATTATAGCTTTTTTTTTTTTGGTTGGGAAATCATCAAATAACTTGTCCCGCTCTGGGTGGAGCAGGAGGGCGTGTCAGACTTTTACTGACTAAAACCCACCCGTGTTCCCTCAGTTGCCTGTGTGCCAGGGGCGACGGTATCTCTTTCGAACAACCCGCACCCCTGGACGGCATTATAGCTTGTGGACAGCAGTGTAGCTTCTATGGCTTTAGGTACTTTCAGACGAACACAGATCAAATTATACTTAGTCCTTTCAATATATCACCAGGTGCTAGCCAAGAAGATGACAGTACTATACCACGTGGCCCAGCAACAGTTGTCGAAGCAGTCGCACTACGACTGGGGCCTGCGCGCACTCACGGCAGTACTGCGCATGGCAGGCAAGCTGCGCAGGGACTCGCCCGGCCTCAGCGAGACCATGGTGCTCATGAGAGCTCTCAGGTAATTACTCGATGCTAAATGAGCTGTTTATTATGTTCATCCAAACAAATAAAGGTATAATAGATTTTGGAGTAGCGGATTTTGGTGGTGGTGGTGGTGGTCGGAATCTTTCCATAGTTTTAGATAACCAGTACACTTTAACCACCCAAACCCATAATCGTCTAACGGGCTTCTGTGGATTGGCTTTGGCCCCTTGTACGCCTTTCAAAGGTCCGGGACCCCAGAGACCCTAGAAATGTCAAAAATTAAAATAATTTTAAACACACTGTGCCTGCGGCTCCACAGATATAAAATTAAAAACTTACGTAGCAACAATTCATAAACTGTAGTTTTTAACGCACTAACCGAGAAAAACGTAGCAATACGGTGTGTTTTTAATACATACATTTTTTTAGCACCACATAAACATACCATTGAGCTTCTTTCCTCATTTTTCAGAGACATGAACCACCCAAAATTCGTGTTTGACGACGTCCCGCTATTCCTGGGTCAGATCAAGGACCTGTTCCCTGGACTGGAGTGTCCTCGCGTGGGCTACCCAGACTTCAACTCAGCAGTCGCTGAGGTGCTGGAGAGGGATGGGTACATCGTGCTGCCTCATCAGGTTAGTGTACCTAGCGAAAGCGGTAATCACTTTTGGATTTTATCACAACACAGTACTCGGGCGTTAAAGCATTCCTATCATTTATATGCATTTGCTTTCCCCGATATGCTCAAGTCCCCTAGCGATGATATTAACGAAATGTGAGTGCTAAGGTAAGAAAAATAAGATTAAAAATCACGCACGCTCCGCTGTAGCCGTTGCGCCCATTACACCATCGAGAAGTCTTAAATAATATATGAAGGATAATGTTAGAATTTTTGCAGTTTTGTCATTTGTGAGAAATCAGAATTAAGTACTTATAGGATTCATTTAATATTCGCGATAGCTAAAATAGGAACAGAAATAAATTAATGATAATTATTACAAATTGAATCATCATAATCAGTCTTTAATGTTCCCACTGCTGGAACACAGACCTCCTGGAAGGGAATGACCCGTAATCTTCCACGCGGGGCCAGTGTGGGTTGGTAGATGCCACATGTCTTCGATTTTTAGTTTCTAGGACATGCCGGTCTCAAGATGTTTCCTTTCACCGTTTTCAGAGCAGTGGTGATGAAATAATTTACACAAAGTAAAACGCTTGTCGGGGTTAGATCCTTCGACTAAGTCGCAGCCGTTACCACTAGCCTACCACTGCTTTAGCATAAAATGAATATCTATGTATTTAATGTAAAGAATAGCAACATCCCATCTCTTCCCGTGGGTGTCGTAGAAGGCGACTAAGGGACTTACTAGAGAATGGGCAGCAGCGTTCTCTATGCATTTTACCACCATACTGCGATCGCCAACCCGCCTGCCGAGCGTGACGATTTAGGGAGGCCTATGTCCAGCAGTGGACGTCTTCCGGCTGAAATGATGATGATGATGTAGTATTTTTACCTCATAATGAAAAGTATCATATCACCACAGGTCGACAAAGTAGTGCAGCTATACGAGACGATGATGACGCGGCACTGCACCATGATTGTGGGCCCCACAGGCGGCGGCAAGACGGTTATAATACACACCATCGTGAAGGCACAAGATGCAATGGGGCTGCCCACTAAACTGACTGTGCTGAATCCTAAGGTATGATTACGGTCAGTTCAGAAAGTATATGTTGAAAGTATAAACAAAGCCTGTTCAGGTTAAATTCTTACGCAATTACTGAATAATGTAAATTCATCATAATTAAGATGGTTTCAACGTTTATCTTATTACTTCCCACAGTTTTTGTTTCAAAAATCATCGACAAAATTAAGGTTACGAAATGAATCACAATAAATTGTCAAATGTTTTCATCGAAGTTAATAAAAATCGTATTCCAGGTTCAAGTAACGGTAAAATGGGGTGAATAGATATGCAGGGGTGAATCGAGACGAAACTTTAAAGTGGATTTTACCGTTGAAATTATATAGTTTGTAGTCAAAAAGGACTCTAATATGTTTAATGTTTTATAATTAACGATTAAGTGCCTTTATTGGCAGAAAACGATCATAAGTTCATGGGCAAATCCACTTTAAAGTTCCGTCTCGATTCACCCCTGCATCTCTAATCACCCCATTTTACGGTATTCAAATAATCAAATCCAATATTATCATCCACAGTTACGTTTTCTGATCCATTTTTGTACATTTTCATCAGAAACTTTTGCAAAAATGCATTTAAAATTTACATTTTCATATTTCGTGCGTAATTTGACGAAAACGCTGGACACAGTGGATGCCATATTGCTCTGTGGGTATGACATCAGTTTGCTGTGTAAGGAAATGTGCTGATATTTTGTATGATAATTGTTTATAAATAAAATAAAAAAATATTATTCTACTTACCCTTGGTTTGCTGCTCCTGAAAGCTTATTTAAATAAAAAATACTTTGGTTACGAAAATAATAAAAGTACAAAGTTGTTCAATTGACACGCCGCGTATGGCGTAATAACATGGTTGCTACTATTTCATGGTGTTCAAAAACAGATAAAAAAAACAAATCTTTAAATTGAATTTAAAAATTTAGTTTGCTATTTCATGAACTAAAACTAACATTTTCCGACTGCATTTTGCTTAAGCTATCTCAATAATATATATTTTTCTCATACTAGGGGTGTTCAATAAAAAGTGATACTGAGTATGAAGCAGTAATATATTATTTATTGTTATTTTATTTTTCGACATAATCACCTTTGAGGTTTATACACTTGGTATATCGTTTTTCTAATCCTACGATTCCCTTCTTGAAAAATTCTTCATCTTGATCGCTTAAAAAATCATGTACGGCGGCAATCACTTCCTCATCATTGCCATATTTGTGACCTCTCAGTTGTTCTTTTAACCGCGGGAACAGATATAAATCACTAGGCGCAAGGTCAGGTGAGTATGGAGGATGTTCCATTAATTCAAATCCAGCATCTTGGATAGCAGTCATCGCAACTCGGGACTTGTGTGCGGGGGCGTTATCTTGGTGAAACAACACAACTTTAGCAAGTTTGCCGCGGCGATTTTCGCGTAATTCCTGACGCAGTTTTTTTATTTTTCTGCGTATAAGGGCCCCGTAATAGTGGCTCCATGATTGAGGTATTCAATCATTATCACCCCGTGGCTGTCCCAGAAAAGAAAGCCCATAATCTTACCGGTGGCGACGGATAGAATTGCCTTAAACTTCTTAGGCGTTGGAGATGACGGCCTCTTCCAAGTCATGGACTGTTGTTCGTTTCAGGATTATAATGGTGGAGCCATGTTTCATCCATAGTTACGAAGCGAGCCAAAAATCGGTCAGGATCTAGTTGTAACAATTCCAAATTGATTTGAGAAATCCGCAGTCTTGTTTGTTTATGCTCGTCTGTAAGCATTCTAGGCACCCAGCGCGCTGATACTTTTTTCATGCCCAAATATTCATGTATAATTATGGATACTTCCTATCGAAATCTTTAGTTCTTCAGCTACAAAACGAACACTAACACGACGATCTGCCAAAACAATTTTTTCAACTTTTTTATCATTTGTTCGGTAACTGCCGTCGCAGGGCGTCCCGAGCGCGGGCCGTCTTTAGTTAAAGTTCTTCCTCTCTTAAACTCGGCACACCACCACGCAACCGTAGAATACAGAGGAGCATTAACCCCTAATGTTCCTTTCAAGTCTAGATTTACTTGCTCAGTAGTAATTTTTTTCAGGCAGAGATATTTTATTACGGCGCGAATTTCAATTTTATCCATTTTGCGTACCACGCTCCGACACGACGAAAACAAATGACTTCTATTTTTAAAATAAGAAAAGAAAATCAATTATTTTTATTTTTTTATTTTATCAAATGTCTGGACTTTACCTGCCAGTATTTACTTTTTTTGTTGTTCAAGGAGTTTATATGCCATTATTACTTTTTATTAAACACCCCTCGTACAGAGTAAAATACCCTATTCTTGACAACAACAGAATCAGTGATCTAACTAAACACGTTTTTGCGCTAGACGAACTGGAATTTTGACTTATAATGAAAAATAGAGAGTTGCGCTCATGCGCATACACACGCAGTGTGACGTCATAGGCAAAGTATATCCCGTTTATTGTTATAAATTGACCTATATTTTGAATGCTCAACCATTACTCTAGTATTAAAACTAACGCAGTTATTAGCGATTGAAATCTTACATGTTTTTGTCGGTTAGAAATATTGAACTGTACCAGTACTCCGAACGAACAAACGTTTTCACGTTAAAAACTAGTTTCCTTTTTTTCAAATGTGCTATATTCCAATGGTACCTAATGACAAATTTATGTCTATTTTCAGGCTTGCTCAGTAATAGAGCTGTATGGAATACTGGATCCTGTGACCAGAGACTGGACAGATGGCTTGTACTCTAGAATATTCCGGGAAATGAACAGGTAATATAGTCCTTGCAATACCCGAGCGCCCCTCATGTGACTCTTATGTCATTGTGTTAAGGTATAAATTGCAATGTGTGGCGCGTTTGTGGAATTTAAAAACTGTTTTTTTTTATAACAGATTAATATCTACAAAATCAGTTCATAAACGGGGATCACTATGTTATTGAACTTATTATAGAAGCTTTGTTGAATATTGTGTCAACGAAGCTTTATCAATACTTTTTTAAAGGTCGCATTGCTCTAGTGATCACTACCGACTTATGGGTGTGTAGAAACCGAGGTTGAATTCAAGGTCAAGCAATAATGCTTGCTTGCCACTGCTGGGACACAGACCTTCTCTCTGTGAGGGGGAGTGGCCCTAATCCACCACGCAGGCCCACTGCGGATTGGTGGATGACACGTCTTCGAATTTTTGGTCTTAGGACATGCCAGTTTCCTCACGATGTTTTCCTATTAAAAACAATAGCAGTCTGAATAATGTATTTAAGCCTAGTAAATAGTAAAACTCTCGCCCTATGATCATAATATAGGACTAACAAAATGTAGTTTGACCCCACCCCATCGGGAAAGAAACATGACGTCATCTGCCTAGCCTTTTCGACGAACCTGCCTATCCTTCTGACGAACTATGTTGGAATCGGCTTCTAGTCTGACCGGATGCGCCTGAATACTAGTATTTTACATGTAGCGACTGCCTATCTGACCTCCACAAACTAATAACTAGGTAATACAATACCCTTTGGGTAAGACTGGTTTGACAGACTTTCGGGATTCTGACAACCCGTAACGACTGTTAAAGATCCTCGAATGACGCTTTCCGAAGCACGGAGGGCTCTTGGCATTTAAATATGGTCACCCATCCACGGACCAACCTCGGTAAACGTAGCTTAGCCGATCGATACGTACGGCTGTTATTTATTACTAAGTCACAAGCCTCTCTCGGGAACAAACATGACGTATGAATTATTTTTGTACCAGGCCATCAGAAAAAGACGAACGTCGCTACTCCCTCTTCGACGGCGACGTGGACGCCCTCTGGATAGAGAACATGAACTCAGTAATGGACGACAACAGGCTCCTGACGTTAGCCAATGGGGAACGGATCCGCCTGGCGCCAACTTGTGCGCTACTCTTTGAAGTCGGCGACCTGAACTATGCTTCGCCCGCGACTGTGTCTAGGGCAGGCATGGTGTTCGTCGATCCGAAGAATTTGGGCTACCAGCCTTATTGGGAAAGGTTTGTATATACACTCAAAAAACTCAGTCATTCGCCATTGTCAATGACGTAGTAAAAACTAAACTAAAATAAAGACTGCTATCTCTTAGTCTCGCTTGCCATCTCGTATTTTTTTGTGTGATTTATGGTCCGTGTTGGACGTATTTATTGTCTTCTTTTGTTCTTCGGGTTTTGTTCAACTTTTCCTCTTGTTCCACACAGATGGCTCCGCGGCCGCAACAACGAGCTGGAGCGCGAGCAGCTGAACGGCATGTTCGAGCACTACGTGACGGGCGCCATCAACTACATCGTGTTTGGGATGTTCGGCCTGCAGCAGCAGACGCCGCTCAAGACTATTGTGCCGCAGACTCCGCTGAACTTAGTCAGTATACAAACTATACTATGTATAGATAAATGAAGCAGTACTCGCCTAGTGCTAACGGCCACGTCTTACGAGACATTTTCCTCACGATTTGGTAATAACCAAAAATTCAAAGACATGCGACATCTAAAAACGCGCAGTGGGCCCACCAGCGGCGCGGTGTCCATTTTTCTAACAGAGCAGCCGAAGCGAAGTTGGCTTAAACTTACTGACTTATCAATAAATAATACGTACTATCATTCTAAAATTAATATAGGAATGTAAAGTATTAAATACAATAAAATGAACAGCTGAAAACCAAATAAAATTTGCAATATTCCTCCATCTTGTTCCTTCTGACGTATTGTTCTAAATCTGTCTCTGTCCTAACCTGTTGTTCAGCGGCTTGCTCTCGTCCATATCAAGCGATGCCACATGACCTAAAGTGACATCATTACGGGATTCCTGGTGCATGCATATTTAGTTCCCGATTATGAAGTTTTGGCGCCGGGTTAATTTAGACCATATTTTTTTTGTTGTTATACAAAGCTAAAAATAACTGTCTTTTTTGTTTGAATGTTATGGTGAATTAAATACCCGTAGTGTAACTATATTTTTTGACAATAGTAGCCTCTATTGACGTGCCAGTTTTTATTAGTAAAAGAGTTGCCGATGCGAATCCACGAAGGGAAGCCGGTAGGAATCGTGTTATATGATGCCTTCGCCACTGGTGCCCACGCGGTAGCTAGCCTAGTCTCGCCCATTAAAGGCTGGGTACTGATACAAAGTTATCTTTAACCCACTTTATCTAGGGTCGGCGCAACATGTTGTGTTTGATCCATACTTCTCTATTAGTCGTCATCTCGGTTGTCACCGACTTTCAGACTATCCATCGTTTCTTTGGTTTTCTCATATTCATAGCCACCCACGGTAGTAATTTCTTACTTCCGATTTATCCATTACCAGGTAGTGCAGTTATGCTATATGATCAGCGGCTTGCTCCCGAACAGGGAAGATGCCAACGAAGAGCTTAACACGTCGGTCGTCGAATGCGTGTTCATGGTGGTAAGTATAGACAATGCGGATCCTGTGACTCTTTATGTCATTGCAATAAGGTATAAATTGGAACGATAGACGCGCGTTTACTGACGGAGGGTGCAACTATAAATGCAATTAGATAAATATTATTTTTTATCTCGATTTTTTTTTATCCATAAACGATAGAAAAATACTGCTTAGACAGAAAGATAGAGATTTTTTTTCTGCGAGTTATCGGCATTATTTCTTGTGGACGGCAGAATGCTCGGTTCAACACCGAGAGTTGAAAATCCCGCCGCGATTCTGTGACAGATGTGCTAAAAGTTGAAAACCAGCGTCAGGCACTAGTTGTCTGGCATTTATGCTGAACTGGGCCTTTTTAGCGCAGCCGTAAGGCACACTTTGACGCACCTTACACTTTTTGCTGGTTTTTTATTTTTATTATTTTACTGTATATTTTGTGCCTATTTAGTCTGTGCTAAATAAATGCATTTTCTTTCTTTCTTTCTAAACTCGTTCACTTTGATTGGTGAAATTGCCCCTTCGTCCGTAAGTAACGTGCGTGAGAGAGTCTATGCGTTATTTTATTTGTGAACCGAGCAAGATAAAACTAATTCTCATTTGTTTATTATAATAAACACGTGTTTTATCTCTTATCAGATAATTTTAACAAATGTTTTATTACTTAAGATTTTCAAGGTAGCGCCATATCAATGTCACGTACTCACAATGGCAATTTATTTTTATAATAAAAATTACATTCAGTTTCATTTCTGATTTGGTGGCGAATTTCGTGCTGTTGGTATATCGGGGGCGTAGCTCAGATGGTAGAGCGCTCGCTTAGCATGCGAGAGGTACCGGGATCGATACCCGGCGCCTCCAGATTATTTTTATATTTTGGGAATACTTAGAAATAAACATCCAATATTTACCTACAAACAATAATTTAGAATATCACACGTTCAAGGCCTAGAAATGAGCCACGTCACAGCTATGTGAGATATTCTTCTTCTTACCGTGTCGATAGCAATTCTGAATACAGTCAGCCAAGAATTTGGCTACGAGCTTGGTACTTTCAGCAGCGTCCATCGACTCCTGTAGCGTGCAGACAGCAGGACACGCTGGACAAGATATTAATTAGACCCCATTGTTTGTGGGACAGCACCACAATTACACTTATTTGGGAGTCATCAGTGAGTCCACCTGAGCAGGTTTTCTTTACTTCGGCCTACTGAGTCCGGTGTCAATTTAAAGACTAGAGAATAATGACCAAAAGATACATTAATGTTTTACCACTTTTTTTCCCTAGAGTTATCTAACGCTGTAGCTTGGAAATAACGAAATCACTAGGAACATTTGCAAAGTCCGACATTTTTCGTTTACAAATAGCGCTGTTACCGGCACCCTAATTGCGTTACATACTATCAATCACAACTTGAATCATTTTGAAGGATACTCAAATCAATTCCTTCATAAGTTCGAAAAATTTGTCTGCTGGACAGTGCGAATAACGCAATGAACATTGTTGAACTGTGGAAACGAAAGCCAATCCTACTGTTACTGTTTTACGCAATCACCCCTCTGGTCAGATGGACTTGTTGCACTATACTTTGCTACAAATTTAAAATTACAACAACAATATACATAACTAGATTTTGCCAGCGCTTTCGCCCGCGCGGAACTTTCATCCCCTATTTGACTCACTTAGGGGTAGAATTTCGTAAAATCCTTCCTTATTCCTTCTCTACATTATAAAGGGAACCTCGGTGCAAAATTTCAGCTTTCTAGGTCCAAGGGTTTGGGCTGGGCGTTGATGAGTCAGTCAGTCAGGACTTTTTTTTATTTATAGATGTATAGATATGGATAATTATAAATTAACATATCATCATACCTCTTTTTTTCTAAGGGTTAGGCAGAAGTGAAGGCGAGGTGTTTAATTCAAAAATAAATTAAAAATAATTTATTTCAATCCATTTTAGATCATAATATATGATTAATATTTGCAATAAAATTAAAAATTATAGTCATAACAAATATATATAAAAATAATGAATTCAATAATGTATATAAAATCAAAATTAAAATAAATAAAATTAAATCATTAAATTAGATTGATTAATGATACGCCTGTCTCTGAGTCATTTGTTTGTTTGTCATTACATTAATCATATAACAATAGTTAATGCACCGACAATCAAACCTGTTTGCAAATACACTCATCATTATATTACAAGTTTAGTACCTATTAATGATTCCTGTTTATTACAGTCGATGTATAACAGCCTTGGAGCCACCATTGTTGATGATGGCCGCCTTGACTTCGACGTGTACATCAAGAAAGCTTGTCCAATGATGCTCGTTGAAGATACACTGGAGAAGAAAGCCACTACAAGTAATGTAACGATTATTATGTATTGGTAATTTAATGTGCAAAAAAGGCTTTAGCACTAATTTAAAGAAAAATATTGATTTGGGGAAAAATTTCCCCGAATATTTTTGAATTCGGGATAACTAAGATATTGTTCGAACAGTACGTCTACCGGGACAGCTAGTTTTAAATAAAAGAGGATTTGCCAATTTATTCTTCTGTAGTTTTAATTTTAAAAAGCAAAAAGCCAACGTCACGCGGTGTTCCCAGGCGGTCACCCATCCAAGTACTGACCGCGCCCGATGTTGCTTAACTTCGGTGATCGGACGAGAACCGGTGTATTCAACGTAGTATGGACATTGGCGATAACCTTGCCAAAAAATTACTTCACAAACTATGATACTTTGTTGAAAATAGAAATGTATGTAGGTAAGTAAATATTTCTTGCTGCTACAGCAAATTGATTGCCTCTCTGATATAAGCCGAAAGCTTTGTCCACATTCTTGTATGAGCACAAGGTTTGGCAATAAACATTCAAATCCTACTCATATCTGGATAGGAACTAAGAACGAACCATGTTGTCAGCATAAGTTGCGAAACGTGTACCTATTGCAAATGCACCGTATTCGTTTCTTTGTTCCGGGTCTGGCTGTTTGTGTATGTGATTTTAAATGTTTGTAAACGCACCCACAATACAGGAGAAATTCCTAGTGTGGGGCAACGTTTATATAAAAAAAGACAAAGACTCTACTGTAGAATAGAAATCGCTTGTCTACATTTCTCGGTGAAAAACTGTCAACTGACTATACGGAAACGTGATTTTTGTCTACTCTCTCGACGACAAAACACTTGTCTATGGTTCTCGTGCTAAGCCTGCAGGAAAGCTGTAGGTAATAAAGCCATAATTATATCCGTCATTATGCCATGTCAGACTGGAGCCCAAAGTTAGGCTAAATTAGCAAGAAAAACGAACCTTTGTTGGCTCCTTTTTAATGGCTTTTTATTAATTTAATATTCTGTTTCCGTACTGACAATATTAATAATGAGACGAAATCATAGCATGTTTAATTTTTGATGTACACTGTCGAACAGTGGAGTAATACTCGTACACTCCCGAAGTTTGTATGGAATAAATGTCGACAAGATTCACCATAACTAGAAATAACACAGCAGGATTTGAATAGACTTCAGGTAAGTAAACCTTCCTCAAATTCACAGAACACTTCCCAATGGGTTTCCCATCGCTTTACGACTACTGCCTGGAATTGACTACAAAGACCTGGGAAGCGTGGGAGTGGCTGGTGCCAGACTATGTTCACAACCGTGACATGAAGTTCCCTGATATCCTGGTACCCACTGTGGACACGCTTAGACTTACCTGGCTAATCAAGATTATGGAGAGCGTGAGTATTACAATAAGTTATTTAACATTGATCGAAACAAAATTTGAGGTACACAGTAGGCCCATTTCAGAATAAAAATAAACAATAATGAAAATACTGTGAACTAAAGTCTCCAATAGAAGTACCTTACCTAAGTACTGATTTTGAAGGCATGTCGAATGTGTAATAATGCTGTTGGTGCTCTGCATAACAAAGTCACAAAATAGATAGGTTAATACAGGAGATTGGAGATAGCTGTGGCGGAGAGCTTCATATACCTACTATACTGATACAGTTACTCCAAATATTTGACATTTTCTGCGGAGGTTTCCCACGTGGTAAACATGTTTTTTTTTCGGTCTTCCTCTGCATGGACTGTGCATTATTTTAACTACTCACCTATATTATTTTATAATAGTATCTACTAACATCAAAATATAAGTGCGTTTTTTTTTGTAATACTAACACAATATGGATCACTGTTGTCCGAAATAAATGATTTTTTATTTAATTTATACAACGAGCGAGAACTAGCGCACACACATATACAGGGTGTCCCGAAACTCAACGTCAAGCGGGTACGAGGCAATAAGCTAGGTTGTACCAGTTCTAGCAAAAATAAAAAATAAAATCCATGTTACTTGGTTAAATGATAATAGGTATTCTTTTGAAAATGTCGAAAATCAACACCCTCAATCAATCCTAAATAACTATGCTATTGATTGCAGTCACAAAACCAATTATTAATATTTTGAGTGTATTGAAAAAAATAAAGTTTAATTAATTCATGGTTAAAAACGTTTTATCACGAAACTTTGACGCCTTGTCTTTAAAAAAAATGTACTATATTTTTTTTATTTTTGCTAGAACTGCACCCTAATTGCGTAACACGCGATTAATCATAATCGGTTTTATTTTGACAGTTCAACAATATTCATTGCGTTATTTACGTCGTGGAGCAGACACAGTTTTCGAACTTATGAAGCAATGGTTTAGCCATCTGTTTCAAAACGAAACCAATTATGATTAATCGTGAGTTACGCAATTAGGGTGCTGGTTCAACCTAGCTTATTGCCCCGTACCCGCTTGACGTTGAGTTTCGGGACACCCTGTATAGACGCGTACCTACGTACGGTGACATCATAGGTAAAAATGCCAGTCGCGAGTGCGTTTGCACTCGCTGTACGCAGACGCATGTGCGTGCGTTTTAGATGTGCGTATAAAAAGAGGCGAACTGCTGCAACCATCTATTTAATCCAAAACAGCCTGTCCCTCCCCCGAGGTCCATACCCCATAGGGATATAGCATGTAGTCGCATAAGCATTTTTAAGCCCTGGCTGGATGCCTTAATCTATTGGCAGCCAACAACCTCCTTGATGTTGACCTGCGAGATGCCATTTATAAAAAAAAAACACCCATGTATTTTGTGATAAAGTAGTCAACAAAGGTCGCAAAATAAACAAGTGGCAATGAACCGGCCATATTAGCTGTATCATCGATGACCGTGTCACGTGTTCTTGAGTGGAAGCGGGCAATCGTAAGGTCTCAAAAATCTAAATTGTCAACAGGTAGAACGGCCCGTCCTGCTGGTCGGTGAAACGGGGACATCGAAAACTGCTATAATCACGAACTATCTACGAGGATTACCAGCAGAAAGATATGTAAGTTCCCGCTTATTAGATTATCACTTGTAAGAAACCCTTACTTAACAATAAATTCTGACTGAACAGAAATAACATTAACATCTCGTAGTTAAGTAAACAAAAGGTAGGCGCATCGGTACTTCCAGATTTTAAATCTATCATGCGTAGATAGTTGGGGAGGTCAGATAGGCAGTCGCTTCATGTAAAATACAGGATACAGCTATTGGGAACAAGCAACAGTTGGGAAACGGCTTGGTAGATTGATTCAAAAATAAGTCATTTATTCAAACTAGGCTGAGAGTCAGATCTTATTGAACGTCAAAATTACATAAGACAGTCCTCCCAAAACGCCCGCCCTTCACCACTCCCTAGTGCTTTAGCTGGGAAGAAGAAGTAGCGGAACAAACTCCCCAGCAGCACAGCTGTCTGTTAAGTTAGAAGAACTTGATTCTATACAATAGTAGGTAATTAACACATTAATACCGTGGAGTTTCTTGCCGGCTCTTCTCCATAGGAAACGACAAATTGGAACCGTGCACCTAGCTTCTGACGTTTCATAAGTGCCCATGCAGGCTTATGTGAAATAAAATATTTTGATTTTGATTTTTGATTTTGAATACGAAACACAAAAAAACATTAAATTTGCTATATGTCAGCTAGCACACGCCAATATACCATCAAAACATTGAAAACTATAGGTACTACGGTAGTAGAAATAAATAAAAATAAAAAACGTAAAAACAGAACTTACAATCTAAATAAAAGCCCCCAGGCATAAAGGGCATGCCCGCTTACATAATGCAATTCTGCATTATGTAAATATAGCTTTAACTTGAAGTAACAAAAGTTAAACTAGGATTAAAATTAATAAAAACTTAATACAATTAACAATAACAAATTGATGATTATATAGCGACTGTATTGCCATAGCAGACTGAATTGACGTACGACTATATGGGCGTAAATCCAGACTGCGGCGGCCAATCACCATCATCATCATCATCATATCAGCCGACAGACGTCCACTGCTGGACATAAACCTCCCCCAAAAGGGGGGATTTGCCATAATCGCCACGCTTGGCAGGCAGGTTGGCGATCGCAGTATGGTGGTCAAATGCATAGAGAACGCTGCTGCCATTCTCTAGTAAGTCCCTTAGTCGCATTCTACGACACCCACGGGAAGAAATGGGATGGTGCTATTCTTTTACGTCCGGCACCACACGGAACGCCGCAAAATAGAATTTCCTAATAACTCTGCCAGTCGTAGTGAATGAACCAAGACCTCAGTAGTCGTATTTCCTGCAACTAAGCCATCCAGAATGTACATAATGATCAACAATTTTTGCCAAAACTTGTACCGGTACTTGAAATATGTGGACAAAGCTTTCGTCATCTATCAGGGACGCACACAATTTCCTGTAGCGGGAAGAAAAATTAATTTTAGAATTAGAAAAATTAACGTAGCTATTCCTATTTTTTTTTAATGTGCCAAAGTTTGTGAAGTAAATTTTAGATAAAATTAGATCAACGTGAATAAAATAAACTAAAAATAGATCAACGTGAATAAAATAAACTAAAATTGGATACCTAACAAAATAAAAAGATATGTAAATGAAATAATCTAATATTTTTGATAGTATGATTGATACAGATAAATAATAACACTATGGAAATAGTTCCATATGAAGGTTCTTTCGTTCTGTCTCGGCAGAGTCGCAAATACCAATTAGTTGTTGAAGTAAGTTTTCAGGCTAGTTGTCGCCAACGTCCATACTACGTTGAATACACCGGTTCTCGTCCGATCACCGAAGTTAAGCAACATCGGGCGCGGTCAGTACTTGGATGGGTGACCGCCTGGGAACACCGCGTGACGTTGGCTTTTTGTGTTTTTTTTTACGTAACTTGTTTAATTATAACATTATCTATAATTAACCAAATATAGAAAGAAAGAAAATAAGACCGTTTATTTTTAGCCATTTTACTTGCGAATAAACATGTACAAACATAATTTTATTTCACCTTTTGTATGAATTATAATTCTTACTCTTAATATGCGTGCAGTTTACAGAAAACGTATCAATTATTTATGTTGCGTAAGAACTGCAAAAATACAAAGTCACCTTTTGACAATTGACAAGTCTCGGTTAACGTGTCTGTCAGATATTAACTTACAATAATCTTTTATTATGCTCCACTTTTTATGGTCGACAGTGTAATAGGATTGCACCCGAATTACGTAACACACTTCCAATCGCAATCTGCATTATTTTAAAGGATTTTGCTAATCCATCGCGTCACTATTATGTTCGGAAAATTTGTCTACTAAACAATTTAAATAACGCAATGAATGTTGTCGAACTGTCAAAATGAAAGCCATTGTTACTATTAGTGTGTTATGCTACTACCCCGCTATTGAAAATAACCAAAACAAGTTGCTGCTTTTAATTGAAGAAAAAAAAACTTGCTCCAATTGATTTATCTACTTATTGATATTACGAAAGCTCGGTCAGCTATTATTAACTGTGCCACTTACACGGAAGTATTGGATTACGAAATGAAACTAGTCCTATAATAAGAAAGAAACTATTGCTCATGAACATGAACCGGTATTTCAACCTGACATACAACGGGGGCGTAGCTCAGATGGTAGAGCGCTCGCTTAGCATGCGAGAGGTACCGGGATCGATACCCGGCGCCTCCAAATTACTCTTTTTGTGTTTCTATTACATTCATTCTTCATGGCAGCCGAAAATTAAATAGAGTTGATTGAGTATGTATGAAAGTACAGCTTAAGATTAAACTTTAATTACAATAGATATTATTTACTTTTCTATAACATTTATGATATTTTTCAATGTTATAACAATTTTAACAGATACATCTGCCGTCCCAATTCTGCTTCTATTTTAATAATTTTTTTATTGTTAATTCGTCTACCAAGTACCTATCTATCTTTTCAAAAGAGCTTACTATTATTTCAAAGCACGGGATAATTTTATTCGTGATAGGATATTGTTTAATAACCTAGATTCATTGTTGTATTAGTATTTAGATTTACTACCTACGTTATCAAATTTATCAATCACTAGCTTTTGCCTGCGGCATCGCCCGCGTGGGTGTCGAGAATTATCCTACGGGAACGGAAAATCTATGTGACAAATTTCATCCAAATCCTTTCAGCCGTTTAGTTTGATTCGAGTAACAAACATCCAAACGTCTAAACATACATACTTTCACATTTATGATATTAGTAAGATAACAAACACTGCAATATCTTCCGTATGGTTTGATATAAACAAATCAGCCAAATAAAATTAAATTATAATTAAAAAACAATATTTACACTTCAATCAATAAATTAGACTGGTCAATACTCTTACTTTATATCTATTACTTTACTTTCGCTTTATATCCAATACCGGTTATAAAATCATAATTATTGTTAACATATACGAGATAATAAAACTCTTCACTCTTCCCGTTGACAACGATGCGGACTTATTTTTTGATGCATTATGATTATTTTCTTTTTTATATACGTATTATTGAAGTTAACTCAAAAATACAACTGTATTGTCAATACTCTTCTATTCCTTTTAAACATCTTTATAAAACATAGTCCACCATTCACAGATAGTCCAACAAATGAACTTCTCCTCTCGAACATCGTCGATGGACGTCCAACGCAACCTGGAATCCGTTGTTGAGAAGAGAACTAAAGATACCTTCGGTCCCCCGATCGGCAAGAAGATGCTGGTGTTCATCGATGATATGAACATGCCTATTGTAAGTACCTATGCTATTTGTTTAGTAGGTACTGTAAAGGTTGTGTGCAAAAGTCGACCTTATGTTGTGCAGACCTGCAAAAAAAATATACCCCCATGTCCTACAAAAAGCACGAACACGAATTTTGCTAAACAGCACTAGCCATTTCTAAGCACCCTCACTTATAATAAATTGAACCAGATTTTGAATATACATTCCCTTAACACATTTAATTGTAAATCTAAAATTAAAGAATATCTTTCAACTCTTGACTACAGTAAAACAGAAGACCTATTGAAATCGCAATATACATGATCAACCACTCTATACACGCGCACGCACACACACTCACTCATACTCGCTCACACACACACACACGCACGCTCACCACATCTTTTTCAGACTAGAATTAAAAACATAATTGAACCCCTTAAAAATAAGTACTACTTACTTACCTGTAATTTTGAGGCATGGGGGTTCATTGATCAAATTTCTGTGCACTTGTAAGTCCTAAGCTGTAAGTGCTGCGCATAACTACTTTGTAATCTACTTTTGGAAATAAATTATTTTGTTATTATTATATTCGACCATTCAAGTGAATTTAGAATGAGCTTTCAAATTATTTCTAATAGGTTTTTGTTTCGAAAATATTTATATAGAATAGCCGTGTTAATGCAAATTGTATCGTATTAAGTCATTTAATAGTGCCTACAATATCTTCATACAATGTAAAGAGCCCGTAATTATGGTACTTCAAGTTTTGTTCGGCTCTGTAAAACGTCACCCCTCATAGTCACATTCGACGTAATTCTTTACGCCCGTACTCTACGAGTCTGTTGTCAAGCAGAGATCTAAAGATAGATATATTCGGTCCACCAGTAGGCAACAAATATATGCTCATGTGCATCGAGTCTTGACTAAACAAGGTGCGCCGGACGTCAGTTCAAGTATGATAGGGAAGCATAATGATTTTAGAAAAAATAAAAAACCTTATTTTATACCAAACGTGTTTGTCCCGCAAATGGTAAAAATCATGAAGAAAAATATATACTTGGAGGCGCCGGGTATCGATCCCGGTACCTCTCGCATGCTAAGCGAGCGCTCTACCATCTGAGCTACGCCCCCGATATTTACTGTCTCTGTAAAAAGCTATGTTGTGCGCACTTACTACACTTACTCAACGACGAAGTGACCTTTGCAATGTAGGTATTTCGAAAGAACTACAGTCAGTTCTTAATGATAGCATAGTTATCTGTTGTTTCGAAATGCCTTATATATTAAGGTTGCAAAAAGTTGCCTTCGTCCATTGGCTAACTTTGTTGCGCTACTTCTTCTTCCCAGCTAAAGCACTAGGAAGTGGTGAAGGGCGGGCGTTTTGGGGGGACTGTCTTATGTAATTTTATTTTGACGTTCAAAAAGAGCTGACTCTCAACCTAGTTTGAATAAATGACTTTTGATTTTGATTTAACCCTGCCTTGTTACGCTAATTTTGATTTTTCTGAGGTTTATGGTGTTGATCCATATTTTTTACTCCCGTCGGAATAAAAGGGGTGTTACTAGTTTAACGTGTGTATCTGTGTGTCTGTCTGTCGGCATCGCTGCTCCTAATTGATAGAATCGATTTAGTGAGTGTTCTTAGCTATGATTTAAGAATATCAGTTCAGCCATTTAAAGATTATCAGCTCTTTTCCAGTTGATAAATGGATGTGAGCATTTTTCAAAGGTTAGATGCAGGCGGAATTTGATATTCTGTTACTTCAATGATATTAAAACATAGTACCTAACCTGGAGCAGATGCTGCAGCATCACCTCTAATTTGCAGGATACTCACCGATTTCCAGCAGAGGTATCGTGTTTGGGCTTATTGGAATGGTCTCAATGAATAGCTTATAGATAGGTCAGGGTGTGATAAAGCATTAGGAAAGAGAAATGAGAGTAAATTAGTAACTGGTTTCAATGTGGGAAAAATACGTACGAGGCAGGTTCAAAACTATATACTAACTGTATTATCTATTAATATAGGTCATCCGTGTGGTGCCGGACGTAAAAGAATAGCACCATCCCATATCTTGGTGTGGGTGTCATAGAAGGCGACTAAGTAACTTACTAGAGAATAGGCAGCAGCGTTCTCTTTGCATTTTACCACCATGCTGCGATCGCCACCTGCCTGCCAAACGTGGCGATTATGGCAAATACCCCTCTTGGGGGAGGCCTATGTCCAGCAGTGGATGTCTTTCGGCTGAAATGATGATGATGATAGATCATTGCGTACAACGGATATTAGCTGACCAATGATATAACTTGTTACTGCTGATATTACACAACCAATTTGCTTACACAGCGCTTATGAAGGTTAAGTGAGAGTGTCGTTACTGCACAGACTGCACTCGCTATAACATTGCCTGTTGTAGTTGGAGTATATATGGGGGGCGTAGCTCAGATGGTAGAGCGCTCGCTTAGCATGCGAGAGGTACCGGGATCGATACCCGGCGCCTCCAACTTTTTTTTTAAGTAAACTAGATTTCATAATTATTGATTGACTTCAGTATTATGAGGGATCATACTGCTCACCACGGTGAACAAATATTGCCATATTCACAACGAATTGCAACTTAAGTTTTAGTTTTAGTTTCAGTTTCCTAGGAAAGCGGTAGGTACCGCCTTTTTTTTTGGGTGGGAAATCATCAAATTCTTGGGTGGAGCAGGAGGGCGTGTCAGACTTTTACTGACTAAAACCCACCCGCGTCCCTCAGTTGCCTGTGTGCTAGGGGCCGTGGTATCTCTTTCGAACAACCCGCACCCCTGGCAGGCATCGGCCCTTGCGAACCCCACCAGTTGGTGCTGGCATCTCTTTGAGACGCGCGTGGAACATAACGCGTCGTCGACCTGGGCTTGGTCCTTACCGGACAGCGAGCTACCCATTACTCGCCATCCAGGAATCAGCCTGGAATTCAAAGCGGCTCCGTCATGTTATAACGTCCGTCTTGAAAATCTGTAATTTTTACCAATATTTGGTACTAGCTATTGTGAGCTGCTTCGCCCGTGTGGAGCTTGGAAATTATCCCATAGGAACGTGCTACTGGGACAGCAATGTTATTTTGTTGTGGTTGATACTGTAAATATATACTTTCATACCTATACATTTAGTAAATATTTCAATTTTTTTACCCTACCTATCAAAATACTTTGCCCTGTACGTGGCGACCATCCCGCAGATGAAGCACATGTGCTGCTGTCGCGTCGTCTTCCAAGCAGGCCATTATTTTCTTTTTTCTTTCGGGCGGGATGTCATCAAATAACTTCTCCCGCTCTTGGTGGAGCAGGAGGGTGTGTCAGACTTTTTCTCAGTAAAATCCACCCGTGTTCCTTCAGTTGCCTGTGTGACAGGGGCCACGGTATCTCTTTAGAACAACCCGCACATCATGTCATCGTTACAGGTGGACAAATATGGCACCCAACAACCCATAGCCCTGCTGAAGCTACTGTTTGAAAGGAAGGGATTCTATGACCGCGGCAAAGACCTGACCTGGAAGAACATCAAAGATGTTGGCTTCTTAGCATCCATGGGCAAGGCTGGTGGTGGGAGAAATGACGTGAGTTGTAAATACATTTTATTAATTTTTATTATTATTTAATGTTACTAACATAGACAGTTTTAAAGTCATTGTCACTAATACTGTATGAACTGTGAGTACTTTTAGACCATAATAAATAATATATTTTATTTTTTGCCATTTTGCGGGGCCCTGGGGTCCAGACTCTATGAATATCCCAGTTCGCCCTGGTCGGTGCAGGACTATTGCAGGATATAGAAACAAAGATGTTCGATTAAGGGTTTGGGTGGCTAACATCATTATAAGAGGGAAATAAGGAAAGGGTCTTACTTTCCCCTTTTGCTCAGCAGTGGGATATTAGAGGCTAAATAGATAGATAGCAGTGGTGGCCCAGTGGCAACGGCCGCGACTTACGAGTTGTAGATCGCAGGTTCGAACCCAGACAGGCGCTATACTTTTTGTAAATTATTTCATCACCACTACTCTTAAAACGGTGAAAGAAAACATCGTGAGGAAACCGGAATGTCTTCTAGGACAACAAACAATTCGAAGACATGTGACATCTACCAAACCGCACTGGGCCCACGTGGTGGATTACGGCCCACTCCCTCTCACATAGATGACGCCTGTGTCCCAGCAGTGGGAACATTATGGGCTGATTATGATGAGATAGATAGAAGAGTAGTCGTTGTGTCAGTTCCTGTTGCAATGTCTAAGACATCAATAAATTGGATGCATTATAACGAGCTTCCTAGAATACTACTATTATGGTACCTATTGAGAGGATAAAAAGATACATTTTTTATCCGAATTCATATTCAGAATTAATTAATTACCTACTAATTTAGATAGTTTTGATTAACTAATGGAAGTCAAAATAAAACCGGCATATATAATGTTTATTTTTCAATAGCAAAAGCGTGTCATAAATATGTAGCGCCTTCAATGATAAGCTTTTATCGTTATGTCGTATAAAATGTGTCCCATTTTTTCCCTCACCAGGTGGACCCCCGCTTCATCTCAATGTTCTCGGTATACAACCTGCAGTTCCCATCAGAAGCCACATTACGTCACATCTACGTGTCGATCCTGAAGGGACACTTCGACATCTTCCCCGAAGAGATACAACTAATTGTCGAAAAGATTGTGCAGATGACCCTGGATCTATACAAGGTAGGGTTATGGAATAGGTCAAACTCAAAACATTTATTTAAAACTAGCTTTTTCCAGCGGCGTCGCCCACGCGGAAATTTCATCCCCCATTTAACTCCCTTAGGGGTTGAATTTCGGAAAATCCTTTCCTTACTCCTTGTCTACATTATAAAGGGAACCTCTGTGCAAAATTTCAGCTTTCTAGGTCCAAGGGTTTGGGCTGGGCGTTGATGAGTCAGTCAGTCAGGAGTTTTCTTTTTATTTATATAAATATAGATAAAACCAATTACAAGCACCTTTGAAATGTCAGTCAGTCGGAAGCTAGTTGCCCATTGCAAAGCGTAATAGGTACCTATCGCAAAAAACTCCCAAGACACTCTTTTAAATCAAAGTATTGTCACAATAAACGGTCTAAGGGTAATAGGTAATACGGGCTGGTGTTCGCAACTCCACGTCAATGTGCGTATTTTGTGTACGAGTGGGAGAATCGATTACTCGATCCACCACAGCTCCTCAAGAAAGGACAGCAACGCCTTGGTGTTACCGACAATCTCACGGACGGTACCTGGGTTACCGAAGTACTTTGTCCTGTATGTGGTGACCACCGGGCAGTATAAAAGCACATGAGCTACTGTCTTGTCGTGCTCCATGTAGGCCCTACACAGCGGACTGTGTGTAACTATTATGACAAAGATGCGTTTATTAAATGACCCGTGGCCGTACATGTGCTGTTGTTCAGTTAGTTGGAGAACCTGTTTCGTGAGGTGGCTATCAATTGTAGGGAGTGCTTCCTTAGCCTGCCTGCACTCACCTTGGTTCAACCATAGTTTGTTGGTGCTGGTGCGGTTCAGTATTCGAAGGGAGCGGCACTATGGGTTGATGTCCCACTGGTGCCGTGGTCGGACTCCTTCTGTCAAGTTCGCCGGCTGCATTTATATTAGATATTCTTCTATGGTGTTAAGGTAGGCATCAAGGTTGGTAGCGAGGCTCTTGGTGAGTTGTAGATACTGTTAAGGTTACCTGCAAAAGTCGACCTTATGTTCTACAGGCTGGCGGTAGAATAACTTTAGTTGCATTCGAACATTCGACCGTTTTTAGAATAAGCTTTAAAATTAATTCGAATAAGTTTTTTAGTTTCGATAATACAGGAGGTAAATACGTAAACATGTTTGCGTTTATGTAGAAATGTTTGCTTAGAATATAAACTGTCTTTTGATTGTATAACCCCGGTCCTCTGACAGAGCGAGAGCCTCTCGCAAGAGCCCTCACAGTACTTATGCATTGCTACTAACTACGCCCTTAGCAGAATTGGTGAACTAAGTGGTCTTAATAGAACTTAAAATCGTACTTTTATCTGCATTTATCTTGCCTATTCTAAACATACAGGGGTGTATTCATAAACGATGATTAAAGTTAAGATATTTAAATGTCAAAAATTTATGGTTAACCAGTCGCTAATCATTACTTAACTTTAAGCAGCGTTTATAAATTAGGGGGACAGTGCCAAGCATTTCTTCCTGATAAAGTGGTAAAAAAAATCAGATATCAAAAAGAAACATAAATAATTTGGAGGCGCCGGGTATCGATCCCGGTACCTCTCGCATGCTAAGCGAGCGCTCTACCATCTGAGCTACGCCCCCGATATGTTCCTTTCTATAAACTGCTATGTTATACAGAACGTGGTCGTTTGACCATGATTAAAAGTTGGCCACAGGCACAATGTCACGTTCGGCAACAATCTCGGTACTTAAACATGTTTTCACTTGACTAGTTCACTATCTTCTGCCCGCGTGATTTTTTTATTTTAAATTTTTGACTTATTTGCCGAGGACTTGGATAGATGTGTGTCGTGATTGTATAAGGTTCTTTGAGATGATGAATGATAGATAGATAAGTAAAATGTAAAAGTACAGTTTCTCTACTGATTGTGCATTTATTATCCTTACATTGTTTCTCATTTGTATTATGTTTCGTTAAAATATTACAGTACAACGCCTTAGATTAATTTATTTTGTTGTAAGTATAGGTATATCTTAAATAACAAAATACTAATTCCGTTTAAGACATTTTAGTCATCTAATCTTTTGGTGCACTTAGCTGGTAACGGGGTTGTGGAGGTCAGATAGGCAGTCGCTCAATGTATTAATGGTATTCAACTGCATCGAGTAAGTCTGGAAGCTGACCCTAAAATAGTTGGAAAAGCTCTAGGCAGATGATAAAGATGTCAGTTGATGCAGAAAATCGAACGTTGTAACCTAGTACCTAACTGGCAGAGATCATCGTAGGAACTATTTATAAGCTATCTTATTTATGATTCACAGATAATAATAGTAGACCTACCACCAACGCCAGCGAAGTTCCACTACATCTTCAACCTTCGCGACCTCTCCCGTATAGCGGCCGGCATGTGCCTCACTCACCCGACCTACTTCAGTGAGAAGCGCTGCGTCGTGCGCTGTTGGCGCAACGAGTTCACGAGAGTCATATGTGACAGACTGATTAGTGTACAAGTAAGTTAAGATCCTTCAAGGAAGACGAAATTATATATTTTTTATATAAATACAAGGGGTAAAAACACCCATCAAAAAGCCGCTATCCACGCATTATTGACATCAATGTTACTTACATTGAGCAAAGACATTTTGCTGGGCGACGTTTTTTATCATCAAATAATTTCTCCCGCTCTGACTGGAGCGGAAGCGCGTGTCAGACTTTTACTGACTAAAACCCACCCGTGTTCCTTCAGTAGCCTGTGTGCCAGGGGCCACGGTATCTCTTTCGAACAACCCGCACCCCTGGTAGAAAAATTGATTTAGAGGCGCAGGATATCGATCCCGGTACCTCTCGCATGCTAAGCGAGCGCTCTACCATCTGACCTACGCCTCCGTTTATTTTTGGTGTGAAGGTTTTATTTCACAGTTTATGGCAGCGCGCAATGTAACGCATTGTAAAACATTGTGCTCATGCTTGTATGCAACACTACAGAAATCGTTAGGGTATTTAAAGTTATATCATAGAAACTTTATAGTGAAAATAAGTAATAAACAAGTAGGAAAACGATAGTGCAGTTGTCCTTCAATATCTTCGTAACCAGAAGTCACCGTCCATTAAAAAAAATACGGAAATTAGTGATTTTTTGGTTTCGTTAACCGTCTTTTCACACCCATTATATTAAGGAGAAATCGCCTCTGTGAAGTTTCGCCAGCTAATTTTATTTGACCCTATCGATCTAGTTACACTTTGAGTTTTGAAAAACATGTACTGTACCCTAAACCTAGAAATAAATGCTTTCTTATTCTAATGCTCTACATCAGTATTATAAATTAGTCATGCCATCATTTTTCCAGATCAAGACTGAGATGGAGCTTTACATGACTGATAGCATGACCCCTTTTCCGCAACTGAATCGTGATGACATTAATACTTAGTACGGCTTTGTTTTTCGTAATCAGGATAACGAGCTGATGCGCAACCATATTCACGAGCAAGTAATGATATACTTCCCTGAAGAAGAACCTGTCGTACTTGAGGAGATCGTGCTGCCCGAGGAAGAAGCCAAAGTTGAAGAAGAAGAAGTAGACGGTATAACCCGTGCCACTAAAGATACCAATTTAAAATGGCGGCCAAACAAAGATGCTATTATCATGCCCTTGCACACACGCAGACTTACCTAATATTGGCATAGCGCCACTATTTTCAATTTGTTTCTTTAGGAAGAATGCGCTAAGTACATGACCTGTCAATCCCGGCTAGTGACATAAAAAAAATCTATTGTGTGGGCACGCATGCGGACTTTACAGGTCCCGGTTAAGTCCGGCGCAGAACCTATCGGTTCCAATACAATAGAAAATTAATGGTGTCTCATTAGCAGAGATCGGATATTCGGATGCATATTTACCTAAAGATATTTTTAGCTATGAAAGTATGGAAGCGGCTTTATAAATTATTTGTAATATTTATTAAAAACCCCGGGATTCTTGGATTGCATAACTATTCAGATGTGTATTAATTTAAAATTAATGTTTAACCCGATACAAATATGTGTATGTACTGGAGGAGGGGTGGTTTTTATTAGTTAAAACAAAAAATAAACAAATTACTTACCTAAATTAAGAATTTTTAGATACAAAAGCGCATTCCATGTTAGCCAACATCTCAACGTTAGATGAATATGCATCCGAATATCCGATCTCTGCTTATTAGCCAGGATTGACAGAAGCCCATGGAGTAAAAAAAATCTTACGTTTTTGATTTTGTGAATACGCATTTGTAACGGCCTACTCACATTATACCAGATTCTTTTCCTAAACCTCTTATTGTGGAATAAAACACTTTGTTGCGCAACTTTCTTCTTCTAAATAAATACGAGGCATTATATGACAACATCGTTAAAGATAGTCAGAAGCGCAAAGATCTGACTACCAGTCTCATCAAGGGGTATCGTGTTACCCAGTAACTGACTTATGGAGGTCAGATCGGCATATTAAATACTGGTATTCAACTGCTTTCGGTTATACTGCAAGCCGACCTCAACATAATATAAGGCTAGGGCATAATTACATCGACTTGCCCCACAGAGTTCGGCATGATAGAAGAGAAGGAGCACGATGCAGAGGAAGCTGCTGTTACTGAGGCAGTGGAAGAAGAGGAGGAAATAGAACCCGAACAAGAGCTCACGGTGAGTACCGGCTTTGGAACAGTCACAGTCAAAATATGTGTATGATCCCTTGGTAGACCACACATTACTTTTAGATGCGGGATGAATGAAAGAAGGTAAAGTACTGAGACACTATGTACTGTCCCAAAGGTACTTAAGGTAAAATGAGCTTAATGGACTATGAAGTGAGTGACGCGGCCCTTGTTGGCTGTTACGAGAACGCCTGGCTGACTTGATAGCCCAACGGGAACTGAGCTAATTAAAATGAATGTGTGGCGCAAACTGCTGAATTGCAGAATGTGCGGTTGCACCGTACAATATATATTCGTTATCTTAAGGGCTTTATTTGTCTGCTCACTGCATGACTATAGACAATAAAAACTTTAGGTTGTTTCAATTCGACATTGGCAAAATGTAAGATATGCCACTTTGATCTTTGTTATCAAGTAATTAAATATAGTTTTCTGTGCAAAGGTCTGCTCAGCGTCAAACGTGTCCTGACTTGATAAAGGAACGAATTTTTTAAACTGACGAAGTTATTTTTTTTTATTTAGACTTCTCACACACAAAGGCGGACTTAATAACGCCATAGGCATTCTCTGCCAGTTAAACAATGATGGTGTAGAGATAAGGTGGCAGGTGCTTTGTTTAAAAAGTGTTGATAACAAAAAATAGGAAAATATTATGAATTACTGAACACAAATAAGTTATAAACGAATAATACACAATATTTTAAAGACACTTGACTGCACTACGACCGAGTACTTCATTGGTCTGCCTTCTATTTGTTGTATTCTTCTTCTTCTTCTTCTTTTAGAGTCCTTAAACGTAATGATGACATGACGTGATTGTGTTATGGGATTACCTGAAATAAATGGTTTTTTTATTTTTATTGGTACTTTTTAATGCTCAATAGATGGCCACTTTAACTTGTTTCATAAAATCCTTAAAGGGGCAGATATATGGACACTTGGGAAATTCCACTAAGTGGTTCATATTCTGGACAGAACCGCTCCAACATATGAAGTCGTTTCTATAATCCCTTATTTTGCCAAGCTCACTTTATCAATGAATTAATATGGTTTTTATCCATCATTAATAACTAATTTAATGCAGATGGAGGAGTACGTGTTCCGTGAGCCGCTATTGTTTGGTGATTACCGTAATGCGCTGGACGAGGAGGAGATCAGATACTATGAAGATCTACTCGACTATGAAGCTGTATATTTCCTGTTCCAAGAGGTACAGTTAAATTGTACTAATAATGCACTATCCCCTTTATTCATAAACGTTGCTTAACGTTAAGGGGAATCTAGTCGCGGGCTCGAACTCACTGGTGGGCCTGGCTAAAAAGCACGCTGTCTCATCAGGCATCGTGTCCGACAGAGGTAGTATCAGTGATAAGCAGTTAGACACTAGTCTACACACACAACCTTATTGAGTGAGATGCAAGATCATTTATTGTAGAACAGGCACGTAAAATTAAGAAAAGTCCTTCGGGGTTTTATGTAAAAACCACTGCATAAATCAATTACCAATAAAATGTAATGAACTTTTCGATTTTTGAACTTTGTCGGTACCAACTTGGTTTTGGAGATTTTACACTTCTTTTGTGTTAAACACGCCCAAAGTTAGGTTAAATTAGCAAGAAAAACTAATCTTTAATTTTTTAATGGATTTTTATTTTAGTATTCTGTTTCCGTACATACAATATTAATAATGAGACAAAACCATACCATGTTTAATTTTTGATCTTCATTTTCGAACAGTGGAGTAATACACTCCCGAAGTTCATATGGAAAAAATGTCAATAAGATTCACCTTAAGATAAAGATAAAGATAAAGATAATTTTATTTGTCAAAACATGTGTATACATGCAAATTAAGCATGCAGGATGTCACAATACAAGACGCGTTTAAATGTCTAAAATGTATAAAAAGCAGACATTAATCATAACTTTAAGCAACGTCTGTAAATAAGTCGGAAAGTGGTTTGGGAGAAACAGTAAAAAGTCATTATAATATTATGTACTTCCTTCACCTTCAAAGAAAGACCCCTGCACCTGGAGAATCGAGTAAAAAATCTGATATTTCATGCATTTTTTTTTTTTAAAGACAACATTTAGAACCGGCTGTCGCTGAAAACCAGCGCTGGGGCGCTGGGGCGCGTGGATGTGACGCATGTTTCCCTCAACCTTTTCTTATTTATTTTTTTGTGTTCCTGTCCTTTTTTGCGTCATGTTTTCCGCAAATAAACGTTTTTTCTTTCTTTATTTTCTAAATATATGGAACAGCAATTTTTTTTTTCGCTATTTCAGTATGTGTCCCACATTGAGGAGACAATAAGGACGGTAAGGGATAAGGCACATCCCCTTTTCAGGTTTTCAGTTTCAATTTCATGATTTTTGTATATCTTGTTTTATGTTTCTATAAAAAATTGTATCTTATTTTGGTAATAAGCATGTGCTGTTTTAGCTCTTTGGCTAGTTTAAGTTACATTAACTGGCCCTAGCCAAGACAAATTATTATTATTATTTCCTTAATTTAATTTGAAACACATAAATTATATTTATTATATTTTTATAAACCTTTCAGATCCTAGACGAGTACAACGACCGCGTGGGCAAAATGTCGGTAGTCCTGTTCGAGGACTGCCTGGAGCACATGACGCGCATGCAGCGCATCCTGCGCATGGACCGCGGGAACGCGCTCATCATCGGCGTGGGCGGCTCCGGCAAGAAGTCCATCTGCAAGCTCGCGGCCTTCGCCGCTGGTACGATCTTACTAGAACGTTGAACATTTGGACTTTGTCACATTAACTAAGTATTAACATACAATACTTCAACTATACAGGAAAAGTTTTTATCCAGTGCGGCAAACTGTAACCATTAATTCAGCATATCATTCTAGACCCCCCAGCGCAGAAATTTTCAGTTGGTTATACAAAAAAAAACAGCTGTTCCATACATTTTGACCGCGTAGAGGTATTACACTTTTCTATGAAACAGCTGATTTTTTTTTTTGTAAAACCGACGAAAAATTACTTCGCTGGGGGTCTAGAATCGTAGGTATGCTGAATTCATGGTTAAAGTTTGCGCACTGAATAAAACTTTTCCTGTATAGGAATATACTGTGATATCATGCAGGTTGTGACGTGTTCGAGATCGTGATAATGCGTAACTACAGCGAGAACACGCTCAAAGACGACATGAAGAGACTGTACAATGCGCTGGGCGTCGAAAATAAGAAGACTGTGTTCTTGTTCACTGCCGCACAGGTAATGTTTGTACAGACGCCTGCACATCAAGTTACCCCAATCTGTCAAATTTCTTTGATAGATTTTCAACTTTATTACATAAGGTTCATATTCAATTGGGAAAATTTCACAGTTTGGAATAGCTTGACCTGCTGGCGTCTGTACATTGTATTAGGCAAGTAGAATATTTTTGTACAATTTAACTTGATTTGATGTACCTACAGACTGCTTTGTGGTGGGTCGTTTTACACCCTATATAAATATTAATGTAAAGTTTAAGCCGTCTTATGTCCCCCTAGATCATCGAGGAAGGTTTCCTGGAGTTTATCAACAATATCCTGATGATTGGCATGATCCCCGCGTTGTTCGGCGATGACGAGAAGGACGCCATTATCAATGCTGTGCGCAATGACTGTATCGAGGCTGGATTTGGAATTGGCAAGTTAGTATGCAATGCTGATTTGTACGGCTTTTTAGAAAATAAGTAACAATCTATCTAATACTTTAAACGAGTAATTCTTGTATATAAATATATAAATAATCTGAATCTCGAAAACGGCTCCAACTATTTTCATGAAATTTAGTATGCAGGGGGTTTCGGGGGCGATAAATCGATCTAGCTAGGTTTCATTTTTTTAAACAAAAAAAAATACCTAGCTGAGCTCGGTCATCCAGATATATAAGAGTAGTGTAATGAAAATCGTCTAGTATAATATTCGTAAATACTTGATCACCATGTATCTATGAACATATTTAACTAATACTATGTATACATAGTCATTTTATGGGGGAGGCCTATGTCAGTGGACATTTTTAGGTGAAGTGATGGTGATGCTCATGATGAGTCATTTTATTCTAGGTACATCGTCTTCACATATAACTAAAATATATAAGACATTGTGTAATATTTATTGAAGGGTAACTATGTAGTTTTTTGTCCATTCTCCTCCATTCGACATTACTTCTCACAAAATACATTCTAACAATATCGTCTCCAATTCTTCCGAATTCAGGGACGCGGTATGGAACTTCTTCTGCAACAGATGCTGTGAAAATCTGCACGTGGTGCTATCCATGTCTCCTAGCGGTGATATATTGAGGAACAGGTATTATTTATGTATAATTAAAAAAAACATAATAGTATAAGTAATCAGTTTATAAACTTCCCACAATAAAAAATATTTAAAAATTTATCAGATACTATTAACCTGAATTCGACGACATAATAATCCTAACTTAATAGGTATTATAATTGCGAATGTGAGGCAGCTGGGTCAAGGGCTTGAGCCAGAAAGCGGTACTCCTGGACACGGCTCGCATTGTTAGGAGGTTCCTCTCTCTGGAGCCCTGACCGCCGGTAGCTTGGACCTTGTTCCCGATACCGGTGGGCTACTATTTTTAAATGTTTTTATATTTTTTATACTAATATTTAAAAATGTAATTTATATGTTTATATGTTGAAGATAAAGGAAATAAATAAAATAATTCGATTTTTGAAAAAATATTTAAAACTATACATAATATGTATAAAAGTAAATAAATGATAAAAAAATAAATTACAACTTATTTTTTCTACAACTAAACCCTACTTAATACTTATGATAATATTTCAGAGTTCCTGACGGAGTATATATTTTTTGTTTTGTTTATTATTTTGTATAGTTTATTTTTGGTGTTAAATTATTTATTTCAGATTTGCACACCAAGTACATGGTTGAATATGACAAAAACATGCCATGTGTATTTGTCAACTTGTTCTAGAATTCTTTCAAATAAATAGGTACTATTCTATTCCATCAGATGTCGGAGTTTCCCCGGGCTGGTGAACAATACTACAATAGATTGGCAGTTCCCGTGGCCGAAGCAGGCGCTATTGGCTGTCGCCAATGTCTTCCTAGCTGATGTATGTATCCTTGAATGCACCCTGATTCTGAAAGTTGGCGACGCCTCAAAATTTCGCTGTTTTGATTAATTTGTCAATATTGCTAGCTGAAGTTATGAAATATCGCAAGTGGTGGTTCCAGGATTGTTGTTTTCAAGAAGCTTGACCCCACTCAGGGCAGGTTCAAGCAAACACTAAAAAAAGCACACAACATTTCTACAAGCCAATTCATTTTACGAATCGGATACGATTTTCATAGCTAAAGTTGTAGTATATTGGGTAGATAGACCCTCTTTACGCAAGTGACTGAATTGCCACCCTGTTTGCCACCATATTTGTATTTGTAATTATTCAACCAACTGGGGTTCATACAGCCTTAATATGCGCAAAATCATATAGTCCAAAAAAGAGATCATAAATGTGATTTAATCTCTTTTAATTCTCAGGTGGCGAAGATCCCCGAGGAGTTCCGACCGATCATAGTGGAGCACGTGGTTCACGTGCACATGTCGATCGCGCATTACTCGCAGGACTTCCTTCTGCGCCTGCGCAGAAACAACTACGTCACGCCGAAGCACTACATGGACTTCCTCACCAACTACCTATCGCTGCTCAAAGAAAAGGACGCTTTTATAGTGGCACAGGTATACAAGGTGTAACTTAAATAACGCACAACCTCTTAAGGGGTCATTGTACTCATCATTATCAACAAGTTTTACTATGGGACCAAACCTGAAATCGTAAAAAAAAAATCAGCTGTTCCCTACATTTTGACGATTTATGCGAATACAAGTGTATGGAACAGCTGATTTTGTTTCGCGATTTCAGGTTTGGTCCCATAGTAAAAGTTGTTGATAATGATGAGCACAATAACCCCTTAACAGGTTGTGCGCTATTTAAGTTACATCTTGTATATAATTTAATTATTCAATATTTGGAAGATATGTGACTAGGAGAAAGGAAATATTTTGTTGTTGGTAATGCCAAAAATTAGTCTGCACCTAAAAAATAAGATGTCGGTAAATTTCAGTCCGACAAGCGCTGCCGAAAATAGAAGATTTTCTTGTCGGCTCGTCTTGATAGGAAACGACCAATTGAAACCCTTAACGAAGCTTTTGACGTCTAATAAGTGTGTTTTTTTATATCATGGTCACAAGTACAATAGAAACGATGACAGCATTTCCTGAACAATCTTCATCATAATATTATTATTGTCTCAGTGCGAGCGTCTAATAGGCGGGCTAGCCAAGATAGAAGAAGCAAACGTTCAGCTCGCAGACCTGAACGCGAAGCTGGTGGTGCAGAAAGTCATCGTCAACGAACAAACTAAGGAGTGCGAGACTCTGCTCAGGGAGATCACCAAAGGTTAGTTACTTTAGCCTACTGTTATGAGCTTGGGGTTCGTGACCATAAAAAACTGCCAATATAAATTACCAAAAATTACACTTTAATTAAACAATCTAATTACAAAACAAAATTGCACTACTGATCACTCTAAGTCGCACTTGAAGATCGCGTCAGATTTTCTCGCCTGTTTCGCTTGTTCAATACTGTCGGGTCTTGATCCGTTCCGGCCTTTTATAGGGCCCTGGGAACATTCGACAAACTTGTACTGTAGAAGCATCTATAATGTTCGAGTACATACCGGCCCCGACTGAACAGATGTTGATAGTTCTAGAAGGTTCTAGCATCGAAATTTCTAGAAAGATGACTCAATTAATTCTGCTAATCGATACTAGGTGGCGCTAGTGGTAACTAATCCAGATATTACTTGTGGTGCGTAACACTGCTCATTTTATAAAAGTCAAAGTTTGTATGTTTGGATGTTTGTTACTCAATCACGCAAAAACGGCTGAACGGATTTGGTACACAAATAGTTTATAACCTAGATTAACACAGGACACATTTTTATCCCGGTAATATGTTCCCATGGGATATTTCCCGACATCCTCGTGGGTGGAACCGCGAACAAAAGCTATTTTTTAAATTGTATAATAATAACAACTTTTCCCAACAGCAACAAACGCAGCAGTAGCGAAGCAAACAGTTGCTTCGGTAAAATCAGCGGAGATCACAGAACAGAGTGCTATCATCTCTGAAGAGAAGGCGGAAGCTGAGGAAGCGTTATCTGCCGCGCTGCCGGCGCTGGAGGCGGCCAGGCTCGCGCTTGCAGACCTGGACAAGAACGATATCACTGAGATCAGATCCTTTGCGACGCCGCCTGAGGCTGTACAGGTTAGTGGCACATTAGTTGTTTGAAAAGGTAAGGTGGAAGTTACAATCATCGTCCGTAAATTCAGGGTTAGCGCCGGAAAAAAATATGGCTCCTTTGTTGTGCTATCAAAAACAGAATAAGCAAATTCAAATTTAAAATGTTTATTTGCAAGAAAATACATAGTTTACAAGGGACAATCTTATAGCCTTAAAGTCATTGTATTCTGCTTGCAAGCAAGCGTGCAAATTATTTGTATATACTTAATTATTATGCGGTTTAAATTATTAGTACATTATTATTACAATATTATGACATTATTATTATATACAAATGTAGTTAAATCATTTACAATATTTTTTAATACTCTAATCAAATAGTTTTAATTTCTAAAAATTTCCTAATACTAAAGAAACACTTTTTTTGTAACCACTCTGACAATTTTGTTTTAAAAACATTTTCTTGCAACAATTTAAATTCGTTTGGCATCGTATTATAAATTAATATACACATTTTGAACACATTTTTCTTATAAATATCTTTATGCCCAGCTGGATGATATAAGACGTTCTGAAACATGGTCCGTTTCTGTCGTGGTATAACCTCGGTATGTTGCTTAAAATAATGCATGTGTGTCTTTGTAAAAGCGCAGATATATCTAATCTCATCTATGTAAAACATATGGAATGCAATAAAAGATTGAGTACATACAGGGCAGTGGAAGAATTTAAATTTTTTGAAAGAGTGGTTGACAGCTATCTAAGAACCATGCCCTGTTTATTACCTGGATGTAGCGTTTTGGAGCTTGAAAACTCTGTCGGTATCGGTCGAGCTACCCCCACATTATTAGTCCATAGTTTAGAACAGATGACACATAACCACGATAAGCTGCCAGAACAGCACCTTAACTGCATAACACACGATTAATCATAATTGGTTTCGTTTTGAAACAGATGGGTAAACCACTGCTTCATATGTTCGAAAAATGTGTCTGCTCAACAACGTAAATAACGCAATGAATATTCTTGAACTGTCAAAATGAAACCGATTATGACTAATCGCGTGTTACGCAATTAGGATGCTGCTTCTACAGGCACATCAGCTTTTTTAAAGCAAACACGAACTTAACTAGTTACTGACCTATACAGGTTGAAATTGAAAACATGCGACAAACCGAAATGGAAGATTGTACTCATCATTATGAACAACTTTTACTGAGGGTCCAAAGATGCAATCACAAAAAAAACAGCTGTTCCCTACATTTTGACGAGTTATGCGAATATAAATGTAGGGAACAGATGTTTTTTTTTCGCGATTGCATCATTGGTCCCTTAGTAAAAGTTGTTCATAATGATGAGTACAATCTCCCATTTCGGTTTGTCGCATGTTTTCAATTTCACCCTGTATACTCCACGTGGCTTTTCCAATTCAGGTTTTTATCTACATTAATTCCTAAAAAAAAAATTGATCCACTTGTTGTACCTTTTCACCATTATACAGAAGTTATGCCCGAACATACATATTTTTTTTTATTAACATGTCGAATTGATAATCTCCTTCTTTTTGAAGTCGATTAAAAATTACTTTATTTGTTTAATTTTCTCTGATAACCGACAGTCTTAAACACTGACATATCGCTAACATAATTCAACTTTATGTTCGAGTATTATGGTTGAGGTGCCTGCCTCATTAGTCTACTGCTGCTAATTTGAAGTTACTGTGCTGTTGGTGTACTTATCATAAATCAGTATAAATAAAAATCAATGTTTGTATGTTTATCCTCTATGCGTTCCGAAGCCATTGATTAGATTGTGATGATACTTTAGTAGGGTGTTCTGGAGACGCCGCGAGGGTTCTTGGGCAAGTTTTTTTTAAATTTTTTTTAAGAAATTTTTCGCGGATGAAGTTGCTGGTAGATGCTAGTTATTAATAAATGTCATATCCTTTTCAAGTGCCACCTCGATCCAACTGGTCTGCCAAGGGTGCAGGTTGTTCGAAAAAGATACCGTGGCCCCTACCACACAGGCAACTGAGGGAACACGGGTGGGTTTTAGTCAGTAAAAGTCTGACACGCCCTCCTGTTCCACCCAGAGAGGGAGAAGTTATTTGATGATTTGCAAACCTCAAAAAAAACCCGTGCTATACGCGTCTAGGTCGTTTTGCCACCTCTTCTTAGGCCGGCCACGGTGGCAGCGTCCATCCTCAGGCATTCACCGTTTGGACTGCCCAGCAACAGAAGGATTTAGGGGAGGCCTTTGCTCAGCAGTGGGACAGCGTAGGCAAATAAAAAAATAAAAGTGTCATATCATTTACCAAACTTCCATTTCTATCCACCAGATAGTATGCGAATGCGTGGCCATAATCCGAGGCGTTAAGGAAATCAACTGGAAGGGCGCTAAAGGCATGATGGCCGACCCCAACTTCCTGCGAAACCTGCAGGAGATGAACTGCGACCTCATCACGCAGAAGCAAGTCAAGGACGTGAAGACACACATGAAGAAGAGCAAGAAGTTAGATACTATGCAGCAGATCAGTAAAGCTGGGTAAGCGCAGGTTTTTAAGGTCTTGTTTTGTTTGCACAGAACAAAGTTAGAGCAAGAATTAGGACACCATGCACCTGATCAATAAAACCGTGTCTATAAACTTTAAGGATTAACAGAAACAGAACGATGTTTTAAATCATATTTAGTGATTTGTGATCCAAGTCGGCCTAAGTTATCAACTTTACCACAGTCAAAATACAGTTTGAAAGACAGAAACTGTGTCGAAGGTTCAAACTTGGAACAAAGAAATGAAAGTTTGGCGTGAATAGCGCAAACCGTGAATATTATTTTTCGTTCTTATGTGCAATTTTAAGTGAAAATATTTATTTATTTATTAATTTGTTTATTTTAAAACATTTCACTATTACTAGTTACTTAGTGGTGGTTATTAGTAAAAAGTACCCGTACATAATTTGTGAACTCATCATTACCCCACATCAAACATCAGAAATTCATCAACATCCAATTTAACTATTTAGTCATTTGACTACACGACATAACATACAGCCATCTGGTTAATCGTTACGCTCAATTACTTGGCTAGTTGTCCTTCAGCTAATTAATTGGATGCCGGCGTTTAATGAACGGCCTAGGCGTCCAATTAGTTGGCAAATTTAACCAGCACCCTAATTGCGTAACACGCGATTAATCATAATCGGTTTCATTTTGACAGTTCAACAATATTCACTGCGTTATTTACGTTGTTGAGCAGACACATTTTTCGAACATATGAAGCAATGGTTTAGCCATCTGTTTCAAAACGAAACAAATTATGATGAATCGTGAGTTACGCAATTAGGGTGCTGCACAATATGATCCTGAAACACCCCTGCGTTAAATTATTTCGTCGATTACACAAAGGAACAAGGTTTTGACGACCAGAACAGTTCATATATTTTTGTTGCAACTACCCTCATCTTTCACACATCCAGTCATCAGTGTTGTGACAGGTCTAATATCAGTTTATTCTAAGTTTAACAATTTCGTTAGATTTAATATTGGACTAAATAAAATTAATGCCATTATGTTAAAATCTCTGTATCTGTAAATTTAGACTTGTTACAATAAATTCACTTATTACAATATATCAGGCAATTGTATTCTGAAAAGTAAAAAAATTGTCAGTTGTATAAAAAAGTTTAAAATTTGTTCCAAAAAAATGCCGTTTCATACATTTTTACTGTTTAGGTATTGCACTAGTGCTGATGGCTGCGAGTGCGACATGTATAATACATATATGTAGTTCGGATGACAAAACTATAATTTGGTATCTTGAAGCCGATCTGATCATAGAGCCAGGAGGTTGATAGTAGAATTCAGTGGCTACTATAATCCATTTACAATAGCATCAGACCGAAGTTAAAAAAGGTTCTTTTTAATGTACACTTCGTATCAAAATTAAATTAAACGTGTTGCAGTTACGATGAATGCCTTTATTATAATTTATTTAAATATTAGCTGTCACACTTTATTGTAATCATGTGTAACTATTTATCTTATGAAATTATGTATAACTTCGTTGTTCGGTCGACTTATATGTATACTCAATGAAGAAAATATAGCGTGGAGCGCTTTTAAGTTGTATGTACTTTTAATTGATTTTAAAAAGCGCTAGTTTTTAATTGTTATCCTCAAGATAATTACTGTCTACGTCTTATTTTACTAAACCTTTCAATAAAAATTTGCACACCAAAGACTTAGTAGAATTTGACTAAGACTTACTATATATATTTGTCAACTTACTGTTCTCGAATTTTCATAAATAAAAGCTCCAATTAACTTAGGATAACGGCATGAAAATAATGATGATCATCATACATTAATATTATTCTATTCTCCATCCACAGCTACGGTCTACTGAAATTCGTGATCGCTGTACTAGGTTACTGTGCCGTATATAAAGAGGTGAAACCCAAGCAGGACAAAGTCGAAGCTCTCGAGAAGGAGTACACCGAAGCGTGCAACTACTTGGCGTCGCTGAACCGCGAGATAGATCGGCTGCAGAAGACACTTGACGGGCTCAATAATAGATATGAAACTGCCATGTTGAGGAGGCAGGAGTTGCAGGAGGAGACTGATATTATGATGCGAAGGTAGTCCTGTTTTACCCAACTTCAAAAAAGGAGGAGGTTCTAAATTAGCTTGTATTTTCTTTATGGTTCGGTTTTACTCTGTATAAACCGATTTTAAAAAAAATCCTTTGGTTTGGCCCATACAAATTTGGTTATGTTCTGATTAGTCGTTATTGAGTTAGCTTCAATAATATGTATTTTTTTCCATTTAGTTTTGTGACTATGGTATAATAAATTTCTGTCAGTTTTATTTACTTAGCAAGTGAAGGTTACTAATTTGGGTACCACAGCACAAAATGTGAAAAATGTAAGTGCAGTGCGGGTTGTTCGAAAGAGATACCGTCGCCCCTGGCACACAGGCAACTGAGGGAATACGGGTGGGTTTTAGTCAGTAAAAGTCTGATCCACCCAGAGCGAGAGAAGTTATTTGATGATTTGTGGAGCTTCTTTTTAAAACTTGGCTATTCCACTTTCGATCAAACTGGTTTTGTTTTTTTTTTGTTTTGTATCATCCAAATTTACAGTCGGCGAAAATAAAATTGGCCCAAAACTTGTTAATTACACCAGAAAAAAAAAAGATTAAAAGGCATGATTTCGTCAAAAATAGATTATTCCCCGTCAAAGGAACAAAATATGATTAATCCAGAAATTATTTAACTATTTTAATCAACAAAACATGTTTTATCCCTAGATTTTTCAGTCATAACTTTATGTTCTTTACTTTTTATCATGGCAAGCTTAAATTTTTGTTTCTGAACGATTGCACAATACTCGTGTACGTGGCGTTTGTTTGACAGTTTAGACACAAAAGTCTTGTCATTGTCAACTGTCAATTTTTTTTCAAATTTCGCGTCAAAACTAGATTATTCCATTTAAAATTTTGGATTTATTCAAAATATATTATTGCAAAAAATTTGAATCCTGTACAAAGCAATGACTATTGTTGTCGTCTACAACAATCCATCAAAATATCGGGTTAAAAACATAGCTGCATACCTACCTAAAATACTATTTTCTCGGATTGTGAAAAAACATAAAAAGTGGAATAGTCAAGTTTTGAAATGAACCTCCTCATTTATACTCTCAAAAAAAGGGCCTATTTTTCAACTGTCAGATGAGAAATAAGCAAGATGATAACGGTTTTTTTACAGGAAGGTCAAACCGCCGAAGTTATTATTTCATCATCATCAGCCCTACTCCACCCAATGCTAGGAATAGGGCTCTCTTTTCTAGTGCGAATCCCCACACTCCTGTGCCAGCGTCATCCAGATTTTGCCTGCGATGGCAACAATGCAGTACGCCCATCTCGCCGCCAGACGACAGTGATGAAATGTGGAGTAAATTGGCATCCAAGGACTGGAAGACGATTTATTCTTTAGATATGTTCTCTGATCATAGGAAAATCGACCTTAAGTAATTTCAATGTTTTGATGCCGAGTAACGCTATCGCGCCAACCTTAGCTCCAACGAATTCTGAGCTTCGAAAAATGTGTTCTATGCAAACGCGATGCTATCGCCGCGTCAACCAACACCGCAATTCACCATATTCAAAGACACCTTAGTTCTTGTGTTTCATGTTGAGAAATTAAGTTTTTAATGTTGCCATAATGCTTTATTGGCAACATTATGATGACCCATTCACATATGCATACATTTTATTCATTCTATTTGTTTCATACACTGCTAACATTCTTCCTTTCTTTCAAGATTGGTCGCCGCCGACAAATTGATGTCTGGCTTATCAAGCGAACAAACACGCTGGACACTAGACCTGGCTGCTCTATACGTGGAACAATCCCGCTTGATCGGCAACTGTTTACTGTCAGCTTCGTTCCTCAGCTACGCGGGACCATTCTCGTTTTCGTTCAGGCAAATTATGATATATGAAGACTGGTTGGGCGATGTATTGGAGAGAGGCATACCATTGACTCAGCCATTTACTATTGAGAAGAATTTGACGAATGAGGTGGAAATTAGCGGGTGAGTTTTATTCCTCTAATGTTAACTAGTTGCGCAACGCGGTTTCACCCGCATAAATCTCTACTCCATGGGAATATCGGGATCAAAAATATCCTGTGGCCTAATCCAGGTCAAGGTCTACCCTTGTGCCGAATTTCATCTAAATCCGTTCAGCCGTTTTAGTGTAAAAGCGTAACATAGAAAACATCAAATCTTTTATCTTTTCCCACCGGCAAAAATGACGAACTACAATACGAACTTTATCTCCCAACCCTTTATCAATTTTCAAAACCTTTCCTGATTATTTTCGGCAAAACTTCAAGCCTCTGGCTAGACCCAGTGGTTTAGGTTGTGCGTTGTCTCTCAGTGTATGAATTCAAGATTTTTGAGAAGTAGATTTTTCTTATTATTATTAAAATACTAGCTGACCCGACAGACATTGTCCTGTCAAACTATGAATAATTATTGAATGTTAAGCTCAACTTTCTTATTTTTTTCCTTCATAAGAACCTTCTCCTAACAACAAACAACAAAAAAATAATTAGCTAAATTGGTCCAGCCGTTCACATGTGATGCTGTGACCAAGGGAAATAGGGATTCATTTTTATATACCTATATAGATTATGTATCTTCACTTGTATGTATGTCTTGGAATTTTGCAATTAATATTTCACCCACTTCCAATGAAGCTATCGGGCTAAAATTAAGCACACACGTTTGGTTCTCGAGACAATGCACGATAAAAGTTTTTTTTTTTTAATATTGAAAATCACATTTAACTTAATTATTTAAATGACTAACAACTATTTCAGTTGGAACTCCGAAGGTCTACCTCCGGACGAGCTGTCTGTGCAGAACGGCATCCTCACAACGAGAGCGTCTCGGTTCCCGCTCTGTATCGACCCGCAGACGCAAGCTCTCTCCTGGATCAAGAAGAAAGAAACGAAGAATAATCTTAAGGTACGTGCTATTACCATGATTTACACTGATTTATGAGACAACTTGATATTAATCGCTTGTGACATAAAGACAAAGAGTCCCAGTATGTTTAATTACAGTGTCTATGCTATATGACCAGTGATCGGATAATCGGGCGCTTAAATACCTAAACTTCTTCCCACGAAAGAATAATATGGAGATTCCTTTCTGAATAAATAAGTAATCCCGGGTTGCCGGGATTGAAAAATTTGCTTTTGTACGAAAATAAATGGTGCTACACATAAAATTATAATTGTTTCAATTCCATAAGTAGTTAAGGCTGCTGGCCTATTACTAAACCAGTTCTCATAAACACTTTCATTGTAAATTAAAAGTTCCATTAGAACTGGCTTTTTAAATCGAAAAAAAATACAATGAGTGGTTATCAAGGAACAGCCGTCTTGAAAGTACGAGTAAGTATGTAAGCATTATTCAATGAAAATTTTTCATTTTCACAACGAGTTAATATTTTGTATGCAGGTAACATTTTTAGCAATCTCAAGAATTTCAAACGATTCCGGGTTCCGGGATTCTGAAAGGCATGTCCGTATTATTCTTTCGTGGGAATAAAAGTGAAGTTTAGGTATATTAGCGCCCGATTATCCGATCACTGTATATGACCCTCTATGGGTAGGTACTGATTTTTTTTTTAACCACGGGTAGTGACATCTGACTTAGATGTTCGAAACTTTGCAAAATTAAGTGTTATTCTTTTCTTGTTTTTGTCTGCGGCTTCGCTCGCGTGGATATCAAAAAATATCCCACGGGCACGTAGTACCGACATTAAAAGTACCCTATGTGTTAATCCAGGTTAAAAACTATGTTAAACAAATCTTTACTCGTCACGTTCCCGTGGGATATTTTCCGACGGCCACGCGAGCAAAGCCGCGGGAAAAGAGTTTAACACATTTGAAAGATTTAATATTTTTCAAGGTGTTATCATTCAACGACCCTCAATTCCTGCGTCAGTTGGAGATGGCCATCAAGTACGGCATGCCGGTGCTATTCCAAGATGTCAACGAATACATAGATCCTGTCGTAGATAATGTACTCGAGAAGAATATTAAGGGTATGCAAAATCAGGGACATTAGTTGTGTAGCAAATTGTCCGTATATTCAAACCACAATATACATTTTTTTTACAGTTGTTAGCAATTGCTATAATTATGGAAAATTTACGTAGCGTATTAATTTGTTGTACAGACGCCAGCACATCAAGCTACCCCAATCTGTCAGATCTCTTTGATAGGTTTTCATCTTTATTACATGAGCATAAGGTTCATGTTCAATTGGGAACATTTGACAGTTTGGGGTAGCTTGGATGTGCTGGCGTCTGTACAATAAATTTCACAGACTGGATTTACAAATAAAATATAATTGTATATTGGAAGAGAACCTGGGAAGCGAAAGTCCATAGAGTCAGCTTATGCATAGTAATTAAAATTGAAAGATTTTCGGGGTTTCAATAGAATAGCGATGACATACATGTGACAATACCAAAGCAAGGCAATCTCAGGGGCAACCAGCCATCAACTTTACTTACAGTCTCTTTTATTCCATACTACGAGTATAATATACGGGTAAAGTTCGTGTCAAAATCAAAGTGATCTTTACTCTCGTTTCAATAAAGTTGTTTTTGGGTGGTCACTGTCTAGTCTGTCAAAATGACAGTGAACATTATGCACGTTACAATAAAGTTGTAATTGGGTTGCACCTGTCAGAGTTATTAGTTAGTATTAGTTAGCTGTGAACGGACTGAAGCTGTCAATTTCTATTAAGAACTTTGTCCGTTGAATTTTTTTTTTCTAATGAGACCTCAATGGTTTCGCGTGTACTTAAACCCCTTACCAAATAGATTTACGTGTGTTTCTAGTGGAAAGTGGCCGTTCATTCGTGATGCTGGGCAGCACGGAGGTGGACTACGATCCTAACTACCGCATGTACCTCACCACCAAGCTCGGCAACCCGCAGTTCAACCCCGCCACCTACTCCAAAGCTGTAGTCATCAACTACACTGTCACCGTACAGGTTTGTATACATACCTTACATCGTTCACGAGCACGAATACCTTACAGTTACGCAAAAATCAGCATTGGAAGGCCCCCAGGAGGTTGATTGATGACCTTAATTGTGAAGGCAGCAGGAATTCACTGGATGCGGGAAACACAGAACTGATTGAAATGCCGGTGGTTGGGGGAGGTCTATGTCCAGCAGTAAATGTTTTTCGGCTGAAATGATGACGCAACAACAAAAATGTCGTGAAAAACATTGCAAAAAAAATTAAAGACCTACTTCATCATAATTTTGTTCAACAACCATATAGTATCAATCAGAACTTAAGGGGTAAATCACAATTTAAATATTTCGTAAGTGTAAGGTATATTTCTGCTCGTAACTGTAGTTTAATAGATTAAGTCATTATTTTGGATCTATAGTCCATTTGAAATAAGATTAGACATTTAAACAAACCTTTTTTACAGTCAGTTCAACCGATTCTGACTTCTATACCGTAGGCATAAAGGATGGAATTAAAAGCAAAATAGTAGTTACAATACCAACTGTTTACTGCAGCTGCCATTTGTTCTGCCACTAACGCAATAGAAGTCAAAAACGGTTGATCGGACTGTAAAAAGGTTTTAGTTAAATGTCTAATCTTATTTCAAATGGAGTATGGACGCCAAAAATTGTTGGTGGCTTTTTATGTACAATAATTATTGACTCAAGTATTTTCTTTGGATCGAAGGAGACCCCTTACCTATATTCATTTTGTCAAAGTAAAATGACAATACAATTTATCATTGCAGCCCATTAACATAAATTCGAGATTACTTCTTCCCCAGGGTCTAGAAGACCAGCTACTAAGCGTAGTAGTCCGCTGCGAGCGCTCAGACTTAGAAGAACAGCGAGAGAGCCTCATCATAGAGACCAGCGCCAACAAGAGTCTACTGTCAGGCCTCGAGGACTCTCTGCTGAGAGAACTGGCCACCTCCACCGGCAACATGCTGGACAACGTCGAGCTCGTCACCACGCTGGAGAACACCAAGTCCAAGGCTGCTGAGGTAAATAATGCAGCATTGTATATGTAAGCGGGCACACCCTTTATGCCTGGAGGCTTTATGTGGGTATTGAGTTCTGTGAACGTTTATTGTTTTGTTTTATTTTCTATTATTTATATCTGCTTGAGTTTAGTTACTATGTTTTGTATTTAGTTATTACTTACCTATTATTGTACAGAATCAAGTTCTTCTAACTTAACAGACAGTTGTGCTTCTGGGGAGTTTGTTGCGCCACTTCTTCTTCCCAGCTGAAGCACTAGGAGGTGGTGAATGGCGGGTGTTTTGAGGCGACTGTCTTATGTAACTTTGCCGTTCCAAAAGCGCTGAGCCTCAGCCTAGTTTGAATAAATGACTTTTGATTTTGATTTTTATAGAAGAAAACCTATTCATTGGGACTCGCACTGAAAAATTATAGAGTGTTGTATTAGGATATAATCACTCTAATGATTATAATTATGTAAAGCCATATTTCTTATCGTCGCAAAACATATTTTAATCAACATAAAACCTGTAAGAAACGTAAGTAAATTTGGATTTCTTGGGCTATATTATGATAAACACACTATGTAAAACATTGCCGCAATTAGCAAAAAAAACGCTATATTAACTGATTCCCTTATAGTACTTTCCGAAGCACGACCCCTTCGTGCTTTGAATAGCTAAATCTTTCCACCTATAATATTTTATGCGAAAGTATCTCTTGTCTGTCTGTTACGGTTTCACCCCTAAACCGCTGAACCGGTCGTCATGAAATTGGGCACAGATGTAGCCCTGGGTATGCCTTTTTTATGCGATAACTGGCATCCACGCGGTCGGAGCCGTGGGCCAAAGCCAATATGAAATATATGGAACGCATCTTTTACATTATTTTGACTTAGACAACCGGCTGAAATCACTCAATGATGTTCCCAGGTGATGGAAAAGCTCGAGTTAGCAGCGTCAACGACGAAAGATATAGAAGTATTACGCGACGGATACCGACCAGTGGCCAAGCGCGGGTCCATTCTGTTCTTCGTGCTATCAGACATGGCCGGCGTCAATAGCATGTATCAGTATTCACTGTCTTCATATCTTGATGTAAGTATTGAAATGGTAGATCATCTTGTCAAAATTAGTTTAAATGAATGCCACCGAGTCAGATGACTACTGCCCTGCACATGATCAATCCCACGTCAGTCGTAACACTAACCATACTACGAATTAAAGACTCTTTCATTCATTCGAATTTCTGAAGAGCACCCGTTATAGATAGTTCTTATAGATCCTGTTTTAAACGTTGCGTTGCGAAGAACGCTCGTCAGAATTTGCAACACTATAAAAAAGTAAAAACTTCAATAAAAAGCAATATCGCTATCGCTAATATTAAAAAAAGCCAACGTCACGCGGTGTTCCCAGGCGGTCACCCATCCAAGTACTGACCGCGCCCGATGTTGCTTAACTTCGGTGATCGGACGAGAACCGGTGTATTCAACGTAGTATGGACGTTGGCGATGGTTTTGTTGAATTTATTGCTTACTAGCTGACCCGACAGAACGTTGTCCTGTCTTAACTATGAATATTGAATTAATTTATAAAATAATGTTACGCGCAACTTTCTCAGTTTTTCTTTCATAAGAACCACCTTCTCCTGACGATAGTAAACTCAACAAAAAAAGAATTAGCAAAATTGATCCAGCCGTTCACGTGTGATGCCGTGACCAAGGGAAATGGGGATTAATTTATATATATATACAGGATAAGTTTTTATCCAGTGTGCAAACTGTAACCATGAATTCAACATATCATTCTAGACCCCCAAAACAGATATTTTTCGTCAGTTATACAAAAAAAAAAATCAGCTGTTTCATAGAAAAGTGTAATACTTACGCGGTCAAAATGTATGGAACAGCTGATTTTTTAATGTAGGTATAACCGATGAAAAAATTATGTGCTGGGGGGTCTAGAATGATATGCTGAATTTTTGGTTACAGTTTGCACACTGGATAAAAACCTTTCCTGTTTATGTAGATATCCAACAACTACAGATTGAATATACTTTCTTTCTTTTTTCTTCATAAGGTGTTCTCGTATTCACTGCGCAAAGCGATGCCGAATGTAATGCTAGCAAAACGTCTGAGGAACATTATAGGCATGCTCACAAAAAATGTCTACGACTACGGATGTACTGGTAAGTCTTGTTCTTTTCCACAATTATTATTGATCATCTTCTGATTTGAAACAAATCTATAAAATAATATACCTAGGTACTCGAATACTGGCCTAACAACAATATTAATTTAATCATTTGAGAAATAAGTCAGGTATTTACAGTTTGAAAAATTTCAAAGGTACCGAAAGAAATGTTTTGACTTTGAAAAAGTTGCAAGCGCGTAATAGTAATTGCTTTGATTACCTACTAGGTATAAAAACTGTTCCGTGTGGTTCCGGATGTAAAAGAATAGCACCATCCCATTTCTTCCCGTGGGTGTCGTAGATGGCGACTAAGGGACTTACTAGAGAATGGGCAGCAGCGTTCTCTATGCATTTTTACATCCTTACTGCGATCGCCAACCCGCCTGCCAAGCGTGGCGATTATGGCAAAACACCTCTTTTGGGGGAGGCCTAGGTCCAGCATCCACTGATTTCTTTCGGCTGAAATGATGATAAACTCTGTGGCCTGGTGGTAGAAGCGCCAAAGTAAGTTTTTGTATGATTCTGCTTTGATTCTTAATTTCACTAACTTAAGTATCACATTGTCATTGTTTATATTTTATTTTTAAACTGATGGGTATTTGTGAACTTTTTCCACTAATCCCCCACTAAGAGCCCCAAGGGACATCAATGGGGATTAGTAAAAGAAAAGTTCATAAATCCCCTTTTATTGCTGTGGAATGTCATTTTACTTAGCGTTCTCTCTACTTGAGTAATACAAAATATAATCTATGCTCATTGTAATGAAGTTGATATTGCATTTGTGGAATAAAGCAAATATTTCTACAAATGTGACAAGGGAAAGTCCAGCAGTCCAATCGCAGGATTTTTCGTGCCCTCTCTTTTTCTACTTCACTCTATTTTAAACTGCTAAAGACCAATCTACCAACCCGCACCGGTCCCATTACGTCCCACTCCCTCTCAGAGCCATAGCGGAGGCCTGCGTCCCAGTATTGGGAACGTTATCAGCTGATTATGCTAAAGACCTGTTGCCAGGAAATGCCAGTATTAGTAAGAGCATATTAAATCCCAGGTATATTCGAACGCCATAAGCTGTTATTCTCGTTCCAAATGAACATAAAACTGGAACAGAGCGAAGACCGCGTCAACCAGACGCAGCTAGACTTCTTCATCAAAGGCAACGTGTCGTTGGAGAAGGCGGCTCGCGCCTGCCCCGGGACATGGATATCCTCACAGGTCAGATCGTACTAATATTATGAATGTGAAAGTTTGTAAGTTTGGATGTTAAAATGTTTGGATGTGTGTTACTCAATCACGCAACAACGGATGAACGGATTTGGATGAAATGTGGCACACAAATAGAATATTATGGACATATAGGATACTTTTTATCCCGGTAATACGTACGATAACTTTCGACCCAACGCAGGCGAAGCCGCTGGCAAAAGCTAGTACCGTAATAAAGTGATTGTTCCGGTGTGAGAGAGTGATGGAGCTATACAGTACAGATAGCACAATCTCTTGCGCAAACCTTTGTTTAAGAGGGTGCAATTTAGAAGTGTGCAACGTTACTGCTGACAAATATTTCGCTATTTGATTGATTCAACTAAAGTCAATATTACTAAATAAAAAAATGAATATCACTGTGCTGCAATCATGTCGGTAGTCACTCTATTTCTAGTCAAATCATCTAGATCAAAATCAAATGTAATTTATTTAAAGCTGTGGTAACTTTAGATACTGTCGTTATGAGCGATAATAGTTATTATTGCAATCCGATACGGGTTAAAATCTGTTGTAATAAATTCGAATAATATATGAGCAAGTAAAAATGCAAATAAAATCGTATAAAATGAGATATTGACTGTTTAATCATAAATAATCCATCACTGGATGCAGTTTGGCATTTGAAACTTTATGGTATATTTTTAATTATAATTATAATTGTTATTCATTGATAAAGATAATTGTTAAAGAAAGATTGTTTTAAAGATAATTAAGAGGTAACTGATGATTTTTTTGATGCATTAAAGTATGTTTAATTATGTTTTGAGTTCCATCACTCTATGCAAAAAAAAAACTTGAAAATATAACATATCTTTTTGCTTTCAAAATTATTTACGGTTAAAGAGATACACTGGTTTTAAAAACCACCTTTTTGAGCGTATTCAAGAAATCACTGCCTTAACAGGTCGGGTCAACACAACTCGGGTCGATCGATCAGGATCGATCAACCCGAGTGGGTGTTATTACTTACCCACACGCCCGCTCATTCACATCATTCTGCAAAATTCGTTTTACAGGGTTGGCAAGACATAATGAAGCTAAGCGTAGACTTCCAGAATTCCTTTGCTGCTTTGCCTGATAATATCACTAGGAAACTGGCCGAATGGCAAGAGGTATGTTTTAACTATACCTAGCATTTAAAATTTAATATCCTATAATCAGTGTAGTGCCGCACGTAAAAAGAATAGCACCATACCATTTCTTCCCGTGGGTGTCGAAGAAGGGACTTACCAGAGAATGGGCAACAGCGTTCTCTATGCATTTTACCACCATACTGCGATCGCCAACCCGCCTGCCAAGCGTGGCGATTATGGCAAAAACCCCCCAAAATCCTCTGGATGTGCGAAGCACAAGACCGGTCGAAGTGGAGGAGCCTGGGGGAGGCCTATGTCCAGCCGTGGACGTCCTTCGGCTGAAATGATGATGATGGTGATGATCCTATAATATACAGCAGTGATCGCCCAGTTGTATCGGTCCTGACTTGTAGTGACTACCCACTCAGAAAGGCAATTTACTTTGAGTAAGTATTTGATTTCATCACCACTACTCTCAAAACGGTAAAAGACAATATCGTGAGAAACCCGGCGGCATGTCAATTCGAAGACATTGTGACATCCACCAAACCGCATTGGGCCCGCGTGGATTACGGCCCACTGTCTCTCACAGAGGACGCCTGTTTCCCAGCAGTAAGACCATATAGGCAGATTATGCGTCCTATGATATGAAACAAATAATTGACTAAAACATTACAATGCAATATACAAAAAATAAAAGTTAGTAAAATAATTTAAATGTCAATAGTCCAGAACTACACGTCATTATTTTTTGTTGTTCTCAAAAATGCTGGATATGTTTAAAGGCCCATTTTTGTTATGGATCGGAAATCATCAAATCAGTCAGACTTTTACTGACTAAAACCCTCCCGTGTTCCTTCAGTTGCCTGTGTGCCAGAGGCACGGCCATCTCTTTCGAACAATCCGCACCCCAAGGGATTAAAGGGAAATGGACGTCTCATAACGTTTTCAGAATACAAAACCGCTGGATATGTTTAAAGGCCCATGCGGTTTAAAGGCCCATGATGATGCTATTTAGTTTATCTTTCCTTCCACCCGCTTGTCATGCAGTGGTTCGACAGCGACACGCCCGAGTCTGCCGAAATACCGGGCGGCTACCGCGAAAAGCTGGCGCCCTTCGAGCTGCTCATGCTGCTGCGCTGCTTCCGCGTCGACCGCATCTACCGCGCGCTCACCGACTACATCACTGTCACCATGGGCGAGGAGTACATCACTCCGCCCGTCATCAGGTATGTAGTAGTAGTACTGTCGCACTTGGACCGTTGTGCGCGATGTGTCTTGGCTAACATAGCCAGCCTAGCTCCGACCAGAAGCACAGGAGCATCCTGGATCTTCTTCCTCCACTGTTCTGAAGATTTGTTCTCGTTGGGAAGCCACAGCGTTGCATTCCAAGATGGCGTACGCGGGTTGTCTGTTGTTTCTTTGATGGACAACTATATTTACTAGTGGACGCCCGATGGTCGAAATTCGACCATAATTCATTTATGTGAATTTTAAGTTTGAATTTTACTATAGAAAATATTAGCTTTCTACACTCCTCCTCCATATTAACTTTAATTGTGCTGAATTTTATATATGCCATCCGCGTAATTCTCGCAAAAAGGGGTAAAAAATATTTTTTATTGTAAAATATTTTTTATTCACGTATTAATTAATATAGCTTCTGTTTAGCCATACATATTTGACGTTTAAACATCTCTTAATTTAAGGCAACGTTTTTAAATAAGAGGGTATGTTATTTCCAGTTTGGATATGATATTCGAACAAACCACTCCATTTACTCCAGTGGTATTCATTCTGAGTCCTGGGTCGGACCCTACAGCTGATTTGATGAAGCTTGCGGATAGATGTGGCTTCGGGGGCGGCAAGTTCAAGTACTTGTCGCTTGGCCAGGGACAGGAAGGGGTAAGGACTTACTTTGCATTATTATGTTTACATTGTTAAAAAAAATAAAAGAGTTCCTGCAAGGATTTGGGGGGGGGGGCTTTGTCCAGCAGAGGGACAGTATAGAATAAAAATAAATAATTAAATATTTTAGAAATACTCGGTAAAATGGTTAACCATACTATCGCCATCGGAGAAGATATTGGTGACGTTCTGGATTTCCGTGCAGCCTCTTCTTATATTAATTCTACAAGGCCGAAAATGTTTTTTTTTTAATCAAAATGAAAGAATGTCCGGTATTTTTGAATGTTTAAACAGCAATTTCTTTGTACTTGGACAGGAGCATATGCAGGAGGCGTTTAATTTCAACACAAAACGCGGATTTTTTTTTTGCTTTTGAAGTTTCTTATCTACTAGAAGTCGAGTTCATGTGAAAATTGTTTCGTTCTATCAATTTAAAACTAGCCGAGCCACAGAGTACTTTATTAATTTTAAAATAAACCTGTTGAGCACGGTCGCGACATATGCGCCGACAATAGGGTATTACACTCATTTTTGATGATCCTGAGTGTCCTAATTAGATTCTAAAGTGCGAATAAACCACAAAAAAAACACAACATTTTGATTTAATGGATTAGTGCCGTAAAAATGCATAAAATTTTACATTTTCAAATTTCGCGCGTAATTTGACTAAAACCCTGGACGCAGTGGACGCCATATTGGTCTGTGGGTATGACGTCAGTTTGCCAAGTAAACAAATACGCTGATATTTTGTATGTTAATTGTTTGTAATTGTAAAACTAATAATTATTCTACTTATGGTTGGTTTTCTGTTCCTGAATGCAAAATATTTAATTTTAAAATTTATTTTGTTATTTCATGAACTAAAACTAACATTTTCCGACTGCATTTTGCCTAAGCTATCTCAATAATATATTTTTTGATTTTTTCTCATATACTTAGAGTTAAATACCTTAATGAAAATAGAATACTTGGTTTGCTTTTGTTAGGTTATACATTTAGATGTCGATTAGTGTTAGCGAAAATGGGCATTTTGTTGATTTACGTGATTGATTGAATACATTAAACGAATATTTTGTGATTTGTAGACAGCGTTAGCTCTACTGGAAGGTGCAATCTCCCACGGGCAGTGGCTGATTCTGCAGAACTGCCACCTGCTGGTTGCCTTCCTGCGCGAGCTGGAGAAGCAGTTGGAGATGATGTCAAAACCGCACCCAGAATACCGACTCTGGCTCACCACGGACCCCACGCCCACCTTCCCTATTGGGATACTGCAGAGGTCTCTTAAAGGTAGGTGTTACGGCCTTATAATACTTCTCCTATCTATTGTTTGTTTGCTGTAAGCTTAACTTAGAGTTTTATTTTTCACTTCTCAAAGCGATGAGAAAAGTCCAATCGGCGAGGAGTAGGGTGTAGTGTACCTACGTAGTACACCACCTACCTACCTAGACCTAAAAATTTAAAAATTATTATAATTAATTAAACCTTTTTACATGGAAATCGGTTGCTTGTTTAAAAAAAAAAACAACATCAAAATGCAACATCTGTACCATAATAATGTGTGGAATTTTAATGATCACCGAAGTTGGGGCAAGGTTTAATAAAACGCTCAAAAAAAATCTTGGTCTACCCTATCTTTTTATGAAAATAAATAAAAACACTATTATTCAATAGGAGATGGTAGGTAGATACAGATTGTACTTTTATGTCTATCATTCGCCAACGTCCATACTACGTTGAATACACCGGTTCTCGTCCGATCACCGAAGTTAAGCAACATCGGGCGCGGTCAGTACTTGGATGGGTGACCGCCTGGGAACACCGCGTGACGTTGGCTTTTTGCAGGAAATTAAGTTTTTCACACTGTATACGTTTTTAAATTATATTCTTTATAATATTATTAACACTAAGTAATAAATTACTACTTTATAAATATATTTTTTTTTTGTGGAAAATCAATAGTTGGCTTTTGAAACAATATTATTAAGTACCTATTACAAAAAAAAATGTACACTGTAATACTACAGTGTATATTTTTTTGTAATACTTAATAATATTCTTTATATTAGTGCCGAATAAAGTATTTGGTTTTTCTATCTTTATACAGTGGTGACAGAGCCCCCTAACGGATTAAAGCTGAACCTGCGCAACACATACTTTAAGATGCGCCACCATGCCCTCGAAGAATGCGTTCATCCCCACTTCAAGAAACTGACGTATGTGCTTGCCTTCTTCCACGCTGTTGTACAGGTAACCTACCCCCAGATTATAAAAGCTCATCATTTCAGCCGAAAGACATCCACTGTTGGACAAAGGGCTCCCCAAGCACTGCCACTTCGACCGGCCCTGTGCTTCTCGCTGCCAGCGGATTCCTACTGGCCTTCAGCAGATCATCATGATTTTGAACCCATCTGCATTATATTTTTGTCACTAATAAAAAAAAATATCATTATACAGGGTGATTGGAAGATGGGTGCAAAGCTTTAAGGCGAAGATAGTACAGACAATTTAGAACCATTTAAGCCATGGTTGTCTAAGACGAAGTCTTACCAAATATTTAAGTTTTTTTTCGGAAATTCTCAAAATTTGGCCAAATTGAATGATAAATGAATTCATTTTTTATTTATTTAATTAAAGTAATGTGTAAGCAATCAAGCAAAACATGTTTTAGGCTTCTGTGTCATTAGACATTTTTTTTACAGACATTTAAAGCTCAGAAAAAATAAAAAAATTGTACAATACGTCTTTTAAACCTTATTAAAAAAAAAAATTTGGTAAGACTTCGTCTAAGACAACCATGGCTTAAATGGTTCTAAATTGTCTATACTATCTTCACCTTAAAGCTTTGCACCCATCTTCCAATCACCCTGTATTTCACTTTTCTATGAAAAAGCAGATTTTTTAGATAACTGACAAAATATGTTTACGCTAGGGCCTAGAGGTATTTCTTGAATTCATGGTTACAGTTTGCGCGTCCAAATTCTTGCCACAGAGTGTAAATATATGACTGCTTAGATCGTCTAAATTAAACAAGGGATTTTGATGCGGCTTTTACTATCATTTAGAGGATTATTCTGGAAGGTCTATTGTGTTCATAATAAACTTAAACATAATAAAGGAATTTCGATGCTTTCTCAAGTTGTACAAAACCGTTCGAAGAAGTGACAGGTCACTATACTCCATTTTAAATAAGATTAGACATTGGGTATCATTTAAGCTATCACCAATTTAATTAGTTTTGTGTTTCTTAAATAATAGGGTTTGTCCTCAAAATAGTAGATCTGTCACCAAAATGTAGTCACCAAACAATGCAAAATCAGTTCCACAATAAATCACCTAAAATCCTGAGATATAAGGTCTAGTACCAAATAAATGTTTTTGTATGTATTATAATAGGTGTGTATTTAATGCGGCAACTAAGTAAAATGAATATAGGTTTAAAAAAAAAATAGAGTGGGTACCATATATAATGGGTTGGCAGCTAATAAGGAGTATCGTAATAAGTAATAGGTAGCATATTAATATATCAGTAATAAGCTCCGTTTTAATTTAAACTAGCATCAAGTTTTTCTTTTGGGAACAGAATTAATATCTAAGCGGAAACTTAATGGCGAAAATAAAATAGAAAATGGGCATTCATAAATAATATATTATTATTGTATTATTAGGGCAGGTTTAGATTTTCTATATAATCTAGTCGTTTCTGGCACTCGCCGGCCGCTACCGCGGCACCGCTCGCTTCGCTCGCTCGGCTCGTGCGTAGGAAGTCACAGTTTTAACCTAACCTAACCTAACCATTAAAAAAAAAATAACGTACTCTAACTAGACTGGTACCTAATATATTATCTTTGCCACCCTACTAACATTATTAGTCGCCAAGTCATTATTTATAGCTCCTCGCCTAATATTTTATTTGACTGGTATAAATAAAATTTTTAGCAGAGTAGTAAATAAAACAATTAAAGTCAAAATAATCAATATTTGATCATTTTTTCATTAAAATTATAAATTGATGTATTAAATTGGTAACGAATACTATTAATTTAATATCTGAACGAAATAAAATGTTACTACTGTATTGGTGACAAAATATCAAATAAAAAGGAGTCGCAGTCAGGGATCGATAATCGATTTATTTGGTGACAGATCTACCATTCTGAGCACAGAGCTATTATTTAAGTAACAAAACTGTTATTATAAGAACGAAGTTTATATTCATGTAATGCAATATAATTTTATTGGTTATCGATCTCTTATTTTACACATATATTAACATTAATTTGATAATTCATACCTGGGAACAATTTTTGTTTATCTGAGAACGAAATTATTTCGTGGCGATAGATCTATTTATTAGGTGATACAACTTGATGACAAATATAAATTTTGGTGATAGAAAATATAGTTCCCTTAGACATTTAACTAAAACTTTTTTACAGTCCGATCAACCGATTTTGACTTCTATTGCGTTGGTGGCATGACAAATGGCAGCTGCAGTAAACAGTTGGTATTGTAACTACTTTTTTGCTTTTAATGTCATCCTTATGCCTACGGTAGAGACGTCAGAATCGGTTGAACGGACTGTAAAAAAGGTTTGTTTAAATGTTTGATCGTATTTCAAATGGAGTATAGTATTTAATGAATAAATATAATATAAACTTGATAAAACATTTGCCAGGAGCGTCGCAAGTACGACAAAATCGGCTGGAACATATCCTACGACTTCGCGGAGTCTGACTTCACGGTGTGCATGCAGATCCTACAGTGCTACCTGGACCGATGCTACATGGTGCGTGGGCCCACACCCTGGGCCACGCTCAAGTATCTGTTTGGAGAGGTACGTGTTTCCAAACAAATAAGTATGTGTTTTTGGAAAATCCAGACTCCGGGCTCCTGCTGAGATATTCCTGATGGAAAAACCGTATAACATGCTGCCTGACCCGAATCCAAACCCCACGTTCCATCACAAGAACAATCGCAGCACGTGACCAATAAAATAATTTTTCCCAGGTTATTCAATTTAAAAATCTACGACAGCAAAATTCGAAGGCCAATAATCTAGTAATTAAAAAAATGTTCACAATCTAGTCGCAGCCTTATCTCAGCGACAGTCAAATGTCAAAAACTTGTCAAAAATTTATGAAAACTCAAGGTATTTTTGATAAATTGACAGTGCACGTTCTAAATAATTACGAGAGTTGCCCCTCAGTTCATACAAGAAAATATTGATACACGGGGTTACTCTGTTAGGTACGCAAGGTTTTTAGCTTCGTACTAATTCGGAAACACGAAGATTACCGAAGCGCCTACATTTTTTGATTGAACTATAATATAAATATATTTTTTTTTTATTACCTTCAGGTGTACAAAAAACACTTATAAAATAAACACTATGCAGCGTTACAACTAGGGGAAAGAGTGTTTTCGATGAACTCTGGCACCCAATGTAAGATTTAACTTGTGTTTAGGGTGCCAGCGTCCTCGCCTATAATTGAACATGTATCAGTAGTTGTAAGCCGAGCACAATATATTATTATCAAAATAACTATTTACTAATAAATGCAACTGTGATTTGGCCTATTGAAGAACATATGTATGTAATTGAGAGCGAGAGAAATATGGTGAGAACTTGTGTTTATGTTAGTCTATAGTATGTATATAAATATTATTTAAGAAATGACCTTATTAACTGCGTTAGACTAAGCGATTGATATACGTAATAAATCTTCAGTCTTATCATAATTAATTGTCAATAACCACTTTGTGACCTGGGTCTTACAACCATTTAGGCACTTAATAACAATTATGTTCTGCAGGTGATGTACGGCGGGCGCGTCATTGACGACTACGACCGGCGCGTGGTGAGCACGTACATGGAGGAGTACCTTGGAGACTTCCTGTTCGACAAGTTCCAGCCCTTCCACTTCTTCCACGACAGCGTCTTCGACTACGTCATCCCGCCCGACGGAGAGAAGGAACAGTATATCGGTATAGTATAGGAACCTATGACTTTCAGTAAACTGAGATACGTGATACTGGTGACGTTTTATTAAGATCGTGTCTGAATTTAATCACACACTGGATTTCCAACTCTCTGTGTTGAACCGAGCATGGAAAATCCAACAGAGTGCATGCCCAGAGTGCAACATGCAACAGAGTGCCCAGTACAGTGCATCGAAATTACACGCTGTTCGATGTTCGACTCTCGGCGCTGAGCAGTGTGAGATATTTTTCCGTCCGTGCAAACGAGGACTTGTGAAAACAGCCACTTTAATGCATCATCAATGAAATTAATGTGATAATAACACTTTCCAAAACTAATTAACTATGACATACTACCACACCGCTAACATGCAATTATATAATAAATACATAGGTACATATAACTGTACCAAGTTGAACTGAACCAGTTGTATGAACGTAAACGAATCAAAGGGAGTATGTAAAGATGTAGCAGGTCGCGTTCTTTGGTGTCTGCCTACCCCCATGAGAAAAAGGCGTGTATAAAATATTGCTCTTAAAAGCGTCCCCCGCATTTGAGAGCAATGTATTATGTGTTGTCAAATTTCATGTTAGCGGTGTGGTGATATGTCAAAGTGAATCACTTTTGTGTGTGTAAGAGAGAAATAACATTTAGCAAGATTGTGTTAAATTCTCATATGCCAGATGGATTCAAATGCATCTCAAATGCTTACTAGATTTGGTGTATTTGCGCAAATTTCGCATTATTTTGATGATCTAATGCAAAATGAACTTTAACCCAAATGAATAGGGTATATTTCGTAATACCCAAGTCACGCGATGATAAATTGATGCCCACAGAATTCATCGACACGCTGCCACTGGCGAACACTCCCGAAGTGTTCGGCCTGCACCCGAACGCAGAGATCGGCTACTTCAGCCAGGCTGTGCGCGAGATGTGGGGACATCTCATAGAACTGCAGCCACAAACAAGTTTGTATTATTTTAGAACTCTTGAGTTTTGCCGCTAATCAAGCGAAATAGTTGAATAATAGAAAATGTTTTCTTCTCCACTTTTGCAATTAGACTTTAATATTATCGATCATTAGGTCTCACATTTTCGCACATAGGTATACTTACCTAAAGCCTATTCAAAAATTGTTAGAATTCGCGTGACGTTTACTTCGTACTTCGTGTTCGTTTTGTAGGTATGGCAGGTGTGTGAAGGGTGAATAGGCGGTATGAAGAAATAGGTTCGAAGTATAGATGAAGATATAAATAAAAGTTTATTACACAGACACAGGTTACAGTTCACAACACACGAGAGTTACACTTAGAAGAAGGAGTGATAGAAATGTATGGATAGCAGAGAACAGAAGGAAAGCACAGTGACAGTAAAGCTATGTTTTTGGTAATGCAAAAAATGGTAAAGCGGTAGTCACAAGCAGGCACAGTGATTGTACTGGCTAGATCGCAAGTCATCGCCGGAAGGCGGGTCGCGTGCGTGAGCGCGACGCTAATAGTTTAGAGTGCCGTCTCGCTCGCGCTAAGACAAAGGACGCGTCATAGCGGCCGGCTAGCTGATAACAAAATATCTACTAACGTAAAAGATTGGTTTGTCTGTTGACTTGTTGAATTTAGTTACAATTCGTTTTAGTTTAAATTAGTTAATTTAGTTTAGATATGTAAATGTACTTATTTATATATTATACAATACTAATATGTTGGTGGTTTTGAAAACATGTTTATGTTAAATATAATTTATATTATTTTAGCAAATGTAGGAATTTAAACAAGGTAATAATGTTAATAAATAATAATGTTAATATTAAATAAAGGTAGGTCACTACATCACCCCCTTCCAGAGACCGTCAAGGGCGATAATAATCGGGAAATTTAACGCGACGTCCTGATCGCGTCGTCTTGATGACGCTGTCGTCAGTGGAAGGTAAATTTTGGTTATCCGCTTTGGGTGTGTGGTGATGAGTGTTAGTGTTGAGTGGTGACTGTGGTGTGTTATGATGAATGTTAGTAGTAGGTGATGAGCATGGTATGTTGTCAGGGTCACGCAGTATGTAGGTCGGCTTAATGCGGTCTATGGATACGGTAACCGGTTTACCTTTTACCAATAATTTAAACACCTTGTCACCTCTTTGTATGATCTCGTGAGGACCAGAGTATGCCGGTTTCAAACCACCAGCAGTGCAGTCCCTAAGGAACACATGAGTTGATACGGATAAATCCTTGTAAATAAAAGTCTTAAATTTGCTGTTATGCCTAGCTGCTGGTGATGGTTGCAGATTCCTGACAATACTTCGGAGCCTCGACAAATAGTCTGTTGTGTCTATGGTCTCGTCGGTCTGAGGATCGAGAAATTCACCTGGAAGGCGTAACGGTTGGCCGTAAACAAGTTCAGCGGCCGAAGCCCGAGCGTCTTCTTTGTAAGCGCTGCGAACACCTAACAAGACTAGTGGAAGAGATTCCACCCAACTGTCGTTTGCGTGGCAGGCGATTGCAGCTTTCAGTTGACGGTGAAATCTTTCCACCAGTCCGTTACAGGCCGGATGGTATGCCGTTGTTCGGCGATGTTGAAAGCCAGCAATTGAAGACAGGCATTTGAAAAGCGCTGATTCGAATTGCCTGCCTCTATCAGTTACGATATGCGACGGGCATCCGAAACGAGCAATCCAGCCGTTCAGAAGAGCCTTTGCCACTGTTTCCGCAGTTATGTCTGCTAGTGGTATTGCCTCAGGCCATCGCGTAAAACGATCAACGGCGGTGAGACAATAGCGAAAACCTTGACACAGTGGCAAAGGTCCCACGAGGTCAATGTGGATGAATTCAAACCTGGATTGAGGTAGTTTGAAGGTACCTGGTGGAGCGAAGACATGCCGTGTGGTCTTTGAACGCTGGCAAGCCAGGCATGATTGTACCCATTCGCGGCAGTCTTTTCTTACACCAGGCCAAACATATCGGTCAGCAACTAAACGTGCCGACGCCTTGGAACCTGGGTGACTCAAAGAGTGCAGGCTGGTAAAAATTAACCTGCGGAGTTCCTTGGGCACAAATGGTCTTGAAGTAGGGCCGCTAACGTCACAGTATAGCTGCTTTTCCGAACCGGGGATCCTTACTTGTTGCAGGCGTAAAGAAGTTTCTCCAGTCAGTAGTTGCTTCAGTTCCGGATCCTCGAGTTGAGCTGCTGCGATCCTTTCAGCGGGCACAGGTTGAGTAATCTCCTCAATGCGTGAAAGGGTATCCGCCACGACATTGTTCTTACCAGAAATATGCCTGATGTCCGTAGTAAACTGGGCTATAAGGTCCAGGTGACGGAACTGCCGTGGGGAGCAATTCTCTTTACGAGAATGGAAGACGTAAGTGAGGGGCTTGTGGTCTGTGTAAATCACAAAGTCACGAGCCTCCAACATGTGCCTGAAGTACTTCACACTCTCGTAAATGGCGAGCAACTCACGGTCGTAAGGAGAATACTTAACCTGTGCTGGACTCAACTTACGTGAAAAGAACGCTAGAGGCTCCCATGCTCCTGCGTTCAGCTGCTGCAAAACCGAGCCGATAGCCTTATCGGAAGTGTGGGCAACTCCCACATATCCATACAAATATACACACACATATTATACAAAACATGATCAAGAGTTGTGAATCTGCACGTCGTCCCGTGGACACGGACCATGCTAGTGACGTCAGTGGCTTTCCGGTTCGGCCTGCGAGCGCGACGCGTACGCAGCACCGCGCGCCCGCTCCCCCTGCCGGCCGACCAGTCTATGCACCGCCTTGGCTAGCGTAGCCCGCGCCACCCGATATCTGTGACTTATATACGTGTTAACGCTGCAAATAATATCCGCTTGCTCGCGTCGCTTGTGCCCCGTTTCTTGAGCTTCTCCTCCTTCCTATTGCTAAGAGTGTGTGGTGTACCAGGTGATAACAGTAATAAAGAATTGTCTTCTACCGAAGTGTTCGTTATTTCGCCCGGACATATTCTCCACCTACCGTCTTCACCGCACAAACTGTGAGTATTCAATAAATACTAAATTGGTGACCCCGTTCAGAACACGAGAATGAGTGATAACGCAGGAAGCGACAGTAGCGATTCGGCAACTACCGCAAACTCACAGAAAGGCGTAACCACGAGGCGTCCTAAAAAAATGCGCGTTTCCATTGATACGGAACGAAAATCGGTCGAATATTTACGAAAAATGAATATCAAAGTGCCACCTTTCTCATCGGACGACCCAGAGATATGGTTCGCGCTCGTAGAAGGACAATTTGAAAATTACGGAATCACCGAAGATGCAATAAAATTTAACTGCGTCATTGCAAACCTAGATATCGTTCACGCCAAGTCCGTAAAAGATATAGTCCTAAATCCCCCAGCTCATAATCGCTATGGCAAAATTAAGAGCGAGCTGATCAAGCGACTCACCGCCTCACATGAGAAGAAAGTCCGTCAGCTACTCACCCATGAGGAACTGGGAGACAGGAAACCGACACAGTTTCTACGCCACCTTCGGGACCTGGCAGGGCCAAGCGTACCAGAGGAGTTCTTGCAGACAATCTGGAGCAACCGCCTACCACACCACATACAGACTGTGCTGGCATCCCAGCCCTCCTTAACGCTGGAACAGCTAGCAGAACTCGCTGACCGTATTCAGGAAATATCAGTGCCGCCGGTCGTCGCAGCTACTTCGGTGCCCGCCGGCGTACCAGGGCCCAGCAGCAGCAGCACCAGCGAAATCGCTGAGCTAAAGCGGATGGTGGAACGCCTAGCCATCAAGCTAGATGAGCACACCCGCCAGCCACGCCGCAGGGAACGTCAGGATCAACAGCGCCGCCGATCAGCATCGCGCAGTACAACCCGATCAGCATCGAGCTACCGCACACATCCCATCTGCTGGTACCACGACATATTCGGATCGAGAGCACGCAACTGTCAGAAACCATGCGACTATAAGGAATCGGGAAACAACACGGGCAATCATCAGTAATGGCGACAGACGATTGCCCCGCCACACCTGGTCGCCTATTCATAACAGACCGCAACACGAAAACCCAATTCTTGGTCGACACAGGGAGTGACCTTTGCGTGTACCCTCGAACACAGCTACGAGAGCGCCGAGCACCAACGAGCTACCAGCTAACCGCGGCCAACGGGACTACTATCAGCACTTACGGCTACGCGCATCTCGAGTTGAACCTTGGACTCCGACGGAGTTATCCGTGGCGATTTGTGATAGCGGACGTTACGAAACCAATTATAGGTGTAGATTTTTTGTGTCATTACAATTTGATGGTAGACTGTAAAAATCAAAGCCTCATAGACAACACAACATCACTAACAGCACCAGCGACCCGAGCTTGCAACGTGAGTAACATCCACTCAGTCAAGGTGCCATCCGGTGATTCACGCTACCATCAGATGCTCTCACGGGAATTCCCTGAAATTACACGACCCGCAGGTACACAACGCTTGATACCTCACAACACACAACACCACATCCGCACCACACCGGGTCCGCCCGTCTCATGCGCACCTAGACGACTAGCCCCCGATAAGCTTCAAATAGCCCGAGCAGAATTTGAGGCAATGCTAGCTAACGGCACAGCTAGGCCTTCCGACAGCCCATGGTCTTCCCCATTACACCTCGCCCTGAAGAAGGATAACGGGTGGCGCCCATGTGGCGATTACAGAAAACTCAACTCCCGCACCGTACCAGACATGTACCCAATCCGACACATACACGACTTTACACACAACATAACCGGCTGCCGCGTATATAGTACAATTGATTTAGTAAAAGCTTACAATCAGATACCGGTGCGCAAAGAGGACATACCCAAGACGGCCATCACAACGCCCTTCGGTATGTTCGAATTCCCATTTATGACGTTTGGTTTACGCAACGCAGGGCAAACGTTCCAACGGTTCGTGGATGAAATGATGCGCGGACTAGACTTCGTGTATTGCTACTTAGATGATTTTTTAATCTACAGCAAAGACGAAAAGCAACACGAGGACCACCTCCGCCAGGTATTCACCAGGCTCCGGGACTTCGGCATGGTGATTAATGTATCTAAATGCGTATTTGGCGCACCCGAGGTGACTTTCTTGGGTTATCGAATCGCAGAGAATGGAACCAAACCACTAGACGAGAAGGTACAAGCCATACGCAACTTCCCCCCACCCAAGGACATCAGGGCACTCAGACGATTCCTAGGTATGGCAAATTTTTACAGGCGATTCCTGCCCAATGCAGCCCGAACTCAAGCACCACTGAATGCCCTACTTACCGGGCCAGCCAAAGGCTCGACACCCATCAACCTCACTGATGATGCTCTAACGGCATTCCAGGAAACCAAAGACAGCCTCATCAATGCAGCTCTCCTGGCACATCCAAACTGCCAAGCCCAACTGGCATTGGTAACAGACGCATCAGACACGGCTATTGGTGCAGTATTACAACAACAACACAACGGCGGATGGGTGCCACTGGCATTCTTTTCCAGGAAACTGAGCGCGTGCCAGACCAAGTACTCGCCGTATGATCGTGAGCTTCTCGCGATCTACGAAGCCATTAAATACTTTCGGTACATGCTCGAGGCCAGGCACTTCACAGTCTACACCGACCACAAACCGATCAGTTATGCCTTCCACGAAAGGAAGCATAGCTGCTCACCCAGACAATTTCGGCATTTAGACTACATCGCCCAGTTCACGACAGACATAAAGCATATCTCCGGAAAAGATAACGTCGTGGCGGACACCCTATCCCGTGTAGAGGAGCTGACTTTACCAATTTGCCTAACCAACCTCAGTACAGCTCAAGACAACGACCAAGAACTGGCTCAATACCTAGCAGGAGATACATCTCTTCGTCTTCAAAAGATGTATTGCGCAGGGAGTCAAAAACCCATTTATTGTGATGTCAGTACAGCGGTACCCAGGCCTTTCGTAACGAAAGTATTTCGGCAGCAGGTGTTCACAAGTCTCCACTCCTTAAGCCACCCAGGCCCAGCCGCGACCGCCAAGCTAGTAGCGGAAAGATTTGTTTGGCCCGGCATACGGAAAGACTGCAGGAACTGGGCCAGAACATGCTTGCGGTGTCAACGTGCGAAGGTTACTCGACACGTGACTGCACCATTAGGCACTTACGATTTGCCCCGCGCCCGCTTTAGGTACGTGCACATCGACCTTATAGGCCCACTACCAGTTTCACACGGCAACAGGTACTGCCTAACAGCCATAGACCGCTTCACACGGTGGCCGGAAGTCATGCCGATCTCGGACATAACAGCAGAAACGGTAGCAAAAGCTCTAATCTCAGGCTGGATTTCCAGATTTGGCGTGCCAACGGATATTGTTACAGACCGCGGGCGTCAGTTCGAATCCGCTCTGTTCCAATACCTGGCAAAAACCACAGGTTTCCAACACAAACGCACAACCGCCTATCACCCAGCATGCAATGGACTAGTCGAACGCTTTCATAGGCAACTAAAAGGGTCCATTACATGCCACGCAGATAACAACTGGGCAGAGATGCTACCACTAGTGTTACTCGGCATTCGCAGTGCATTCAAGGAGGATCTTCAAACCACTTCCGCGGAATTGCTGTATGGAGAACCACTAAGACTACCCGGTGAATTCTTTGATCCCACCGTCGACGGAACAACAGACATTACAGATTTCACCGCGCGCTTACGAACATTCGCCGAGAAGCTAAAACCCGTCCCAGCATCCCGCCACGTCAAGCACAGGGTGTTCGTGTTCAAAGAGCTAGCCACCGCAGAACACGTGTTCCTACGCGAAGACGCTTCGCGCGCCCCTTTTAAACCGGCCTACACAGGCCCACACAAGGTGATAGAAAAAGACGACAAAGTGTATAAACTGATGATCAAAGGGAGACCGGTGACTGTCACAATTGATCGACTAAAACCCGCTTTCGTGCTTACTAACGAGCAAGACCAAGACCGCGTAGCAGAAGATACAGAAACCACAGCTCAACCTAACTTACTACGACGCCCATCCTACAAACCACCAGAAACACCAACACCACCACTCAACAATCCACCCCCCGCACAAACAACCACGCATCCGTCGACCGCAGCACCCAAAACAACACGCAGTGGACGACAAGTCCGATTCCCGGATTATTATCGCCCCTAACCAGGACTCTGGGGGGGGAGTGATGTGGGCAACTCCCACATATCCATACAAATATACACACACATATTATACAAAACATGATCAAGAGTTGTGAATCTGCACGTCGTCCCGTGGACACGGACCATGCTAGTGACGTCAGTGGCTTTCCGGTTCGGCCTGCGAGCGCGACGCGTACGCAGCACCGCGCGCCCGCTCCCCCTGCCGGCCGACCAGTCTATGCACCGCCTTGGCTAGCGTAGCCCGCGCCACCCGATATCTGTGACTTATATACGTGTTAACGCTGCAAATAATATCCGCTTGCTCGCGTCGCTTGTGCCCCGTTTCTTGAGCTTCTCCTCCTTCCTATTGCTAAGAGTGTGTGGTGTACCAGGTGATAACAGTAATAAAGAATTGTCTTCTACCGAAGTGTTCGTTATTTCGCCCGGACATATTCTCCACCTACCGTCTTCACCGCACAAACTGTGAGTATTCAATAAATACTAAAGAAGCATCCGTGACCAACGCCAACTTAGCGCTGCAATCAGGATGAGCCAATAGTGCTGCTTGACAAAGACCGTCCTTGCAGTTCTGGAACGCCTCGTACTCATCGGGTGAAAAATTGACTGGGTGTGAACCCTTAACTGAACCTGTGAGGAGAGCATTTAAAGGTGCCTGGTAGTTCGCTGCACCTGGGATGAACCTACGGTAAAAGTTGAGCATCCCGAGGAATCTACGCAGCTCTTTCACGGTCTTGGGCGCTGGAAAATGTTGAATAGCCTCAACCTTGGAAGGCAATGGTTTGGTGCCCTTGGCTGAGATGTGGTAGCCCAAGAAGTTGACCTCCGTTACTCCGAAGATGCACTTAGCACTGTTGATGACCATACCGTAATCTCTAAGTCTGGTGAAAAGCTGACGCAGGTGGAGCTCATGAGTTTTGTGGTCTTTCGAGTATACTAAAAAATCGTCCAAATACGCGTATGTAAAATCCAGACCCCTGAGCATTTCATCCACGAAGCGCTGAAACGTCTGTCCGGCATTTCGAAGTCCGAACGTCATGTACGGGAATTCGAAAAGACCGAACGGCGTCGTGATTGCAGTCTTCGGAATGTTGTCTGGATGCACAGGAATCTGGTTGTAAGCTTTCACAAGGTCAATTTGAGAGAATACGGTACAGCCAGACAGGCTGTGGGCAAAATCTTGTATGTGCCGGATGGGGTACTGGTCAGGAATGGTCCGCGCGTTCAGCATCCGGTAATCGCCACAAGGGCGCCAACCGTCGTTTTTCTTGGGCGCTAGGTGGAGTGGCGACGACCACGGTGACTCAGACGAGCGACAAGTGCCACACTGCAACATGGCGTCAAACTCGTCTTTAGCGATCTTCAATTTGTCAGGTGCCAATCTACGCGGTGAACTGAATACTGGTGGCCCTGGTGTAGTACGGATGTGATGTACTGTATTGTGTTTGGGAGTGCGGTGTATACCAGGTGGGCGGGTAATGTCAGGAAATTCCTGTAGTATGTGAGTGTATGCGGAATCACCAAGACTTACTTTCACCGAAGAAACATCATCAGAACGACGGACAGGCGAAGCCGGGGTGGTGAGCGTAGTATGGTTGTCGATGAGGCGTTGATTCCTGCAATCAACAACTAAATTATAAAAAGACAAAAAATCCACGCCTATTATCGCCTTTGTTACATCTGCGACAATAAATCGCCAAGTGAAGTCGCGGCGCAACCCTAGATTTAGATTTACATTTATAAAACCGTATGTTATTATCGGTGTTCCGTTAGCCGCACATAACTGGTAGCTGGTCTTTTCTACGCGTCTTGATAGTGCCGATCGGGGGTAGACACAGAGGTCGCTTCCGGTGTCGACCAAAAATTGCACCTTGGACTTTCGATCGGTGATGAATAAGCGACCAGCACTCGGACAATCATCGGTCGCCATCACTGATTGCCCCGCACATTTCCCGATGTAGGGTAGTCGCACGGTTTCACGCACTTTTTCGCTCGATCCCCGAATTTTTGATGGTACCAGCACTGCGGGAATCTTCTGTAGCTGGATTCCGATCTGGTCGAACCTGAGCGATGGGGCGTACGACTACGGGACCGTCCTCTGGGACGAGACAATCGCTCAACCTTATCCGCCAGCTTCTCCATCTGTCTAGTCAGAGCGGCGATCTCGGAATGCATGTTACCCGGGTTGCTCGACGGTGCTGCATTCGTGATGGCAGATGTTGATGCCACCTAGGTGCCGACGACGTCGTGGATCCGGTCCGCCAGCTCAGCCAGTTCAGCTAAATCGGTCTTGGACTGTGACGCAACGATTGCTTGTGTACTTGCGGGTAGGCGGCTTGTCCATATAGTCCGCAAAAAGTCCTCCGGTACACCTGGACCAGCTAGGTTGAGAAGGTGGCGGTAAAACTGGGAAGGCTTTCGGTCACCCAGCTCTTCGTGCATGAGGAGCTGCTTCACTTTCTTGTCACGCGATGCCGAAAGCCTTTTTATAAGCTCACCTTTAAGCTTCTCGTATTTTCCGGTGGGTGGCGGGTACTCGATAATGTCTTCGACCTCTGATGCGTACTGTGAATCCAAATTTCCTGTCACATAATAGTACTTGGTCTCATCCGACTTGATGTTGGCCAGGATAAATTGCGCTTCCATTTGAGCGAACCACAATCCCGGCTTCTCTGGGTAGAACGGCGGTATCCGCACGCCCACACGAAAACTTTCCGCTGCCATCTTGCCGACATCTTGGCTTTCGCGCGCATTGTCCTCGGCCATCCTCGTGCTCTTGATAGGGGTCACCAATGTAGGTATGGCAGGTGTGTGAAGGGTGAATAGGCGGTATGAAGAAATAGGTTCGAAGTATAGATGAAGATATAAATAAAAGTTTATTACACAGACACAGGTTACAGTTCACAACACACGAGAGTTACACTTAGAAGAAGGAGTGATAGAAATGTATGGATAGCAGAGAACAGAAGGAAAGCACAGTGACAGTAAAGCTATGTTTTTGGTAATGCAAAAAATGGTAAAGCGGTAGTCACAAGCAGGCACAGTGATTGTACTGGCTAGATCGCAAGTCATCGCCGGAAGGCGGGTCGCGTGCGTGAGCGCGACGCTAATAGTTTAGAGTGCCGTCTCGCTCGCGCTAAGACAAAGGACGCGTCATAGCGGCCGGCTAGCTGATAACAAAATATCTACTAACGTAAAAGATTGGTTTGTCTGTTGACTTGTTGAATTTAGTTACAATTCGTTTTAGTTTAAATTAGTTAATTTAGTTTAGATATGTAAATGTACTTATTTATATATATTATACAATACTAATATGTTGGTGGTTTTGAAAACATGTTTATGTTAAATATAATTTATATTATTTTAGCAAATGTAGGAATTTAAACAAGGTAATAATGTTAATAAATAATAATGTTAATATTAAATAAAGGTAGGTCACTACAGTTTATTAGTAAATGTAAGACACATTTTTTTTCGGCGTTTTCTGCCTTGTGCTACGGAACCTTTCGTGCGCGAGTCCGAGTTGCATTTGGCCGGTTTTTCATGATAAAATATCTAAATAGCTATCTAATTTTAACCTGCTATTTTTATTTCCACGCGGCTTTAGCAACAGTATGGGACCGTAAGTATAAGAAAATGTATTAATGAAGTCGATACACACATCGCACCTTTAGAAGTATAGAGACCTAATGCGAAATTAGCCGCAAGCAAAATTATTTAGAATTCATTTAGAATTATTGAGACCTATTTTGGTTGCGGCTAATTTCGCATTAGGTCTCTATACTTCTAAAGGTGCGACATGCATGACTGATTTTCGTTATTTAAGTAATTGTGATCTAATATTAAATTGTTTTATTTTTATGCTGCTAGGCATTGTGAAAAGTAAGTTTTATCACCGCATTACTATTAAATAATATGAATGTCAAAGTTATTATTTGTAAAACATAGGTGGGTATAGAAACTGGTTGTGTAAATAAATTATGTACCTATAGGTATACTATTTTGCCATTGTCGGCTTACAAATATCAATAAAATGGGTATTTGAATTACATAAGTGTCAGTTTAGCTGACACTTATGCAAATCAAATCAAGCTTTCATAAAAATCTATCCACGATAAATTACATAAAACACATACTTAAACAAAACTACCTTGACTAACTAACTAACTTGACGGCTTACCCTATCGAAGTTTTCTCTATGAGTTTCGTTTCATACAGACGCTCCCTATATAAACAGTGTGAGCAATGTACGCCTACATAGCTCAAACTGTTTAGATTTCCGTAGTGTTCTAGATTTAGGTTTACTGGACACACTTTTTATTTTATTTTCTTATTGTCTCTAATTTTTTCATTATGTCAATGTCATGCATACCTGTTATTTGCACGGTTACTGAAATGCCAATGTTAGATGTAAGTTTTATTTGAAATGTAAGTGACAGTGCTGTTGGTGTGCTTATTATTATAAATAAATAAATAAAATTAAAACAATTTTAAATTATTAGAATAACATAACATTTCTCCTACATTATACATTTTAGTATATTATGTATATTTAGAGGATGACAAATATACCAAATATACCTAATCTATTATTAATATCTCACTGATTAATTTATATTTATGGATTTAAAAATGTTATTTATAATGATATTTGGAAATATGTACAGACGCCAGCACATCAAGCTACCCTAATCTGTCAAATTTCTTTGATAGATTTTCAACTTTAACGCATTAGTATAAGGTTTAATATTCAATTAGGAAAATTTGACAGTTTGGGGTAGCTTGATGTGCTAGCGTCTGTACATACTTATTTAAAAATATATAAAAGTAATAATCTATTATTATTGATAATATGATTGATATACTTAGATTATAAATAACAATAAGGAAACGTGTTTCTTATGAAGGTACTTTGGTTCTCTCTGGGCAAAGAATTAGTGCTGGCTGGGCTGGGCGAAGAATTAGTTATTGAAGTAAGTTTTCAGGCCAGTTATCGCCAACGTCCATACTACGTTGAATACACCGGTTCTCGTCCGATCACCGAAGTTAAGCAACATCGGGCGCGGTCAGTACTTGGATGGGTGACCGCCTGGGAACACCGCGTGACGTTGGCTTTTTGTATTTATGTTCCCATTTCACGTTTTATTGCTAACCGTTTTTTTATTTTCGCGCAGTAATTAGATAATAATTGAAATGATATTTTATGTTGTGCATGAAAACTTTAGAAATACAGTATTTTAACCGATTACATGACAAACATGAAATATGCTCTGCTACCCATGCGCTAGTAAAACAACGTACAAAACATTTAATGCTTTATGTACTTTGTATGTATTTATTGCATATGAAAATGGGACACCACAGACTACCTGCAATAGGGTATTTTACCCCGTATGAGAAAAAATCTAAAAATATATTATTGAGATAGCTTAGGCAAAAAGCAGTCGGTAAATGTTAGTTTTAGTTCATGAAATAACAAAATACATTTTAAAATTCAATTCAAAGATTTCAGTTTTTTTTTTTTAAATCAGTTTTTTAAAAACCATGAAATAATAGTCGCCATCTCGCCATGTTATTACGTCATACGGCGTGTCAATTGAACAACTTTGTACTTTTATTATTTTCGTAACCAAATTAATTTTTATTCAAATGTCTTATATTCAGGAATAGCAAACCAACGATAAGTAGAATAATAACTATTTTTTTAAATTATCATACAAGATATCAGCGCATTTGTTTACTTAGCAAACTGATGTCATACCCACAGACCAATATGGTGTCCACTGCGTCCAGTGTTTTCGTCAATTTACGCGCGAAATATGAAATGTAAAGATTAAATGCATTTTTACGGCACTAATCGATTATATAAAAAATGTGTTTTTTTTGTGGTTTATTATTAGCAGTTTAGAATCTAATTAAAATACTTTTCAAAAATGGGTGTAATAACCTCTTTTGACTCTCGGCCTCAGTTTAATCCACCCAAAAGTTGTCTTTAAAAGATCGTTTTTACTGATATGACCTCCCATTGTGTCACCCTATCTAAAGTTTCTACATTTATATCTATAATCCTCGGAGTACATAATATAGAGTTTTAGTTATAAATAAATAAATAAAATAAAAAAATAAAAACTTTTTATTTCGGACTGAAAAATAATCCATAGATGTTAGTAGAGTACAACTTATGAAACTAGTGTTAGTATATTATATAATTATTTAAATTCTAATGTGTGTATTAACCCAGTGCTGGACGTACCGCGTGTCCAGCCTGTCCGCAATAACAGCCAGGATGCTGTTGGTGCTGGCGCGCAACCTGCCGAGCGCCGCGGCGCACAGTGGGCTGGGATTACAAGGTTGGGTCTTAAGAGATCAAATGTATTTTTTTGGTATCTAGGCATAAATTTAAAACGTTTTTATTCTTTGACTTTTTTTAATTTAACGAGTACTTTCGGAGATATAGCCATATCAAATTTGTATGAAGAGTCATGTTATTTTAGTTAAGCAATTTATTCCAATTAAATTGAAATTGAAAATAATGTAGGTATACCTACTAAACGGCCTGAAAACCTCAATACCTACTTAGTCTTAGTTCTTAAAAAAAAAAACAATGTTCGACATTTTCCACCACCATAGGTAGGTATGACGTAATTTGTTTTGAGACTTATTTCCGGGAATCAAGGGATAAGAGTGCGCGAGCGCAACAACAAGTTATGACGTGTCGTAACGTGATTGATGCAACGATAGGGTATCTACGGAATGTTCGGTTGTTTTCAAACGTACTTCAGTGTTCTATTACCCACCATAATAGACGCACTACACCCACACATTCATTACTTACTTATTTGTTATTTTGTATTTGTGAAAATGTTTGAAAATTTAGTGACAAACCTTGATATTTTCGTTATTTTAAAAAACAGTGGCAGTATTAAAAATAATGACAGTTTGTGTAGTGAGATAAGGTCTAAATTTTTAGTCGAATTAAGTGATGATCACGAAAAGACCTTAAAGTTGTTTTGTGCAAAATTTTGTTATAATTTAAATAGAAGATGGGAAAACGCTTATCGTAAAGAAAATATATTCAGAACTAAAAATAGTGAATGGTTACAAGAAAACATAATATGACCAGACTTTATTAAGTGTTTAATAGGCAGTAATGAAGATCAACCAGCACCGAGTACATCAACTCAGTATGTATCACCATCAAAAGTTTCTGTCGGTGTCTCCACCGAACAAAGCCCAAGAAAACCTTTTTGTGAATTAGCGCCTAAACAGAAAAAAAGACGTGCAGAAAACTTTCATTTATCTTCGGACGAAATAAAATATGCATATTTTGGACAGTTGAAAGCGGATGGGAATGAGGAGGTTGCTAAAATATTAGGCCTAAAGGGGAGACCACTACATAAAAAAAAACGCGCCTAGTTCTTAACCTCTATGGTGGTGTGGAATAGAGAACAAAATTTGAAATTGCGACCAAATCGCAGAAAATCGCAACCCGAGAATAGGCGCTAAAATAGGACAAATATACGTACTATGCATACGTAGAGTCAATTCTTTGAGAAAATTTGAGAATTTCGAGATTTTCACATTTTTTTCTTTTGCTTCATACAAAAATTACTTTGGATATTTATAACTCCGAAAATACTAAGTTATCTGAACGACCCTCATAGAAATAATTACTTATAATCGATAGATAAATCCAACACAATATTTAAAATTTCAGAAAAAGAAACTTTTTTTTTTAAATGCTAAGTCCTTTACCGGCCCGTTTCAGCCCACTGTGCGGCGCATCGCTTGCGGAGCACGGCGTGGAAGCCGTCAACGTGTGCGTCCGCGAACATGCCCGACGCACTGCACCAGCGCGGCAGCCCCAACAACGCCCTAAATGCATTGTTATATTGAATGCGTAGGGCGCTGAATGATTTTTGCGTATATTTAGCCCACAAGCAGCACGTGTATAACGATGTACAATGCGCTCTGAACAGTGTAATTTTAACTTGAGCATTACAACGTTTAAACCTGTGGGCTATCATGTTCGCTCTGATCGACAGCGCCCTACGCTCCCTGTCCATGTCCTCATCGTCACGTAGGAGATCGGTGACTATGTGCCCAAGATATTTAAAACAGGTGACCACATTCATGGGTGTTCCATTTAAAGTCACTGGAGGAATCTGATCTGGCGACTTGGTACCTGCTTTAAATACCATGAGCTCACTTTTTGACACATTATATTTGAGGCCATGACTAGCCGCGTACGTCTCACACACACTAACTAGTTTCCTAAGTCCGCCGATCGTTATGAAAGGATGGAATCGCCTAATTTTTTTTTATTACTTAATGGGCCTGCACTTGACCACGATCACGCCTGACGGGAGGCGATTGATGAGGTCTATGATGGATTGAGCGTGCCTAAAAGATGCCTGATCACTCTTGTTTTGAAGTAAGACGGGTTAAATGTGGAAGGCAAAACAGACGCAGGCAGAGAGTTCCACACTTTGGCTATGCGCATAGTGCGGATGGTACCCTGCAGTACGTCTAGTATTCCGGTAGTAAAAGGGCGATGGTGGGATCAGTTCGTGGAGCTCCTGCGCACACTCTCCGAAGTACAGTCTGTAGAAGCCCGACAGGCAAGCAAAATTACGCCGATGAGCCTAGGCTGCGAAGGTCCCACCATCGTTTCGTAGGCTATGAGCCTTTTTGCTTTGCGTTCCACCGAGTCTTGACTCGGTTGAACGCAAAAAAAAGTGGCAGCTTGTTGTCCTTGGGCAGCAAGCTGGTATTTTGCTGAGCCATCCCATAGGTGAAAAAAAATATATTCTTAAAATACATTTTTGTAAAAAAATCCCAGGATGTCAGGAAGACCGGAAATGCATAGGTATAGAAGCGACTTCTAAATTATTAGGATTGCATAACTATTCAAATGCATATTTCTTTAAAATTAACCCCGCCGGAAATATGTGTACCTACTTATGTAGGGTTTACAGCCTGTAAGAAAAGGAGTGGTGCGTGTTAGTTATCACAATATTTTTTTACATTCAATTATGATTTTTTTGATACAAAAGCGCATTCCATACTAGCCAACATCTCAACTCAATCGGTCATTATAATCTATTCTATCGCCTAACTTTTCCGTCATCAGGCGAAGTTGGCGGTTTGATGAGTCGCGAAGACTTCATCGACGGCACTGCGTTGGACGTGTTGGCCAAGCTGCCGACGCCCTTCGAGATTTGGCGCGTGCGCAAGCAGTTCGAGATGAACATCACGCCCACGCTGGTTGTGCTGCTGCAGGAATTGGAAAGGTATAATACAGATAGACGGTGGAAGGGACAGCGTAATGCTAGCAGTATACTCGGTTTGTTTACCTAAATATCGCGTACCGGATTTTAAACTCTCTGTGTTGAATCGAGCATTGAGAGTCAGTGTTACCCGTAATTTCCAAAATTTTTGAGCGAATTGTCTATGATCGATTGAATAACTACTTGAACAAAATAAAATTCCTTTTTGAACGACAATACGGCTTTCGTTCAAAATCAAACACTTTATCCGCCACTGTTGACCTTATTACCAAAATCAGAATGCACGTTGATAGAAAACAACTAGGCCTTGGCATATTCATAGACCTCAAAAAAGCCTTCGATACCGTGAGTCATTCTCTCCTTCTAAAAAAATTGGAGCATATTGGAATCACCGACAATGCGCTCAAAATTTTGGAATCATATCTGACGAACCGCTTTCAAGTCGTAAAAATAGGTAAATATCAAAGTCTTGCCCAGCCTATTACATGCGGTATACCACAAGGCTCAATTATTGGGCCTCTGCTATTTTTAATCTACGTTAATGACATATATCAGGTGTCTTTAAATGGTGAAATTAGTCTATATGCAGATGACACATGTATATTTTATTATGGGTCCTCAATAGACGAAATGATGAACTTTGCGCAAAAGGATCTGGACAAATTACACGATTGGTTTCAGTATAATCTACTCACAATCAATATATCCAAGACGAGTTATATTATATTTAAGGCAAAGAATAAACAATTACAAAGCTACCCAAAGCTTTACATTAATAGTATTCAATTAAAGGAATCGATCGAAGAGAAATACCTAGGGCTAATTTTGGACAGTGGATTAACATGGAGGTCGCATATAAATAAATTAAGATCTACGTTATCGTCATTATCAGGGCGTCTTTACGGTGTTGTTCGATGTTTACCACGACAGGTTAGATTGAATATCTATCACTCCCTCGTCAGATCACATCTAGATTATTTAATAGAAATATGGGGCAGCGCAGCCAAAACTAACTTAAACTGCATCCAAAGAATACAAAATAAACTAATAAAAATCTTATTTCATTATGACTTTCTAACGCCAACAAATAAAATTTACTTCGAAACAAAATTAATGAATATAAAACAAATCTTTTACTATAATACATGCATCTTAATAAAAAAAATTAAAGATAAAAAACTACACTCGGAACTCATTTTTAAAACTAACACCGAAGAAGGGTTCAGACCTCTCCGTAGCGCAAATGATATATGTCTCGCGAGAACACGTACCTACGGAAAGAAAAGTATTACATACGAAGGGGTACAGATGTTCAACAAACTACCACGAGAAATAAAAACCGCTAAAAGTTTACAAATATTTAAAACTCGGTTAAAATCTTTTATTATTGACAAAGTTTAAGTCCGGCCCTGGTTTGTGTTTGTAACTTACCCGCAAATTTAGATTTTTTGGTTCGCATGAATCTTTTGCTGCTACCTTCAATGTCTTGTTATGTACGTTATTGGAATTGTTGTCTTTATTTATTAGGTACTTGTTTTGTGCGTGTCATACTAGCTTTGCTCACGAATGTCATCATTATTATTATATTATAGTTAAAATATTTCTCATTAAGTGAAATTTGTAGTGAATTTCTTTTGAGTAAATAAAGATTCTTTAACCACAGAATCCAATAGAGTACCTACATCACGGAGCGTCTAAAAAAAACACTGTTCGATTTTCAATTCTCAGCGGTAAGCAATGCATTGAAAAAAATACCGTCGCGATATAATTGTAAGGTTTCATTAATATGACTGAAACTACACGATTGAAAATTGACTAATCAAATCGATCCATGGTTTAAAGTTTTATACTGGCCATACTGACGGCGGAAATACGTATTTAAATAAAACCGGGAGACTTCATTTATTACACTGAGCACACTGGTGGTGACGGTTGGAGTGGTTTGGTACGCATCGAGCACTTTTTCGATGGGGGTTGGCAGCGAACGGTCGTAAGATCAAATAAGTTTTGGTTCGCAATAAGTTTAGTTTTAAACACCGCAATAAGTTTAGTTTTAAATACCACAATAAGCTCTGTTATTGTGTGATTAATTTTAGGATATAAGTTTTGATAAAAATAAGTTAAGAGAATAATAAATGAGTTTTGGAGGTTAACTGTGGTTATTTCTGAGGTAACCTATATCTCAGAAGAGGGATCAAGATCCGTAAGTACACGCCTACACACTATATTTTTGATAAAATTATGATTTTACTCAGTTAACGTAATAATCCGTTATTCGTGGTTTTCTCATTTTAAATAATTCCAAGTGGTTTTGTTTACCTTTTTAATTTCAAGCAAATTGTCTATTCAAGTCGTTCTACAAGGTTCGCCAAGGTTGCCTGGAAGAGATCGCGGAAAGCGATACCGCCCATTGTTTATTTTGTAGTGTACCTTGTTTTTCTTTTTGTTATTTATTTTTGTGGCGTACAATAAAGTATATATAAATACTACTTATTAAAAGCATAATTTTAGTCTCTTACTTGTAGGGTTTAATTTTCTATTTTACCACGTTGGGAATAGTAATATGTATGATATGATGTTAAATCTTAGTTCGAAGTTTCACTGACTGGGTTAATTTTCTATTGCACCACGTTGGGTAAAGTAATATGCATCATATGATTTTAAATCTTAACGGCTGTTGAAATTTTCAACCTGATTGAAATTGTAACGGTTTGTGCAACGAGGCCCGAGGTTGCAAAACCTGGGTGATTGAACTCGTGTTGCTGACTTTTTAGTCGTATATAGACGATACGATGATGGATAATAAGGGTACCAGGACTATGGAACCCAATTAAATTTCATATTTTATTGGTTTCTTTGGTATGTCACACAATGAGTGTGGGGTTGTTAAAAGGGGGTGAAAATGTTCATTAATTTTGCTCTAGGACGCACCGTTTTCGAGATAATTAGTTAATGCTCTTTTTTTCTGGTGGCGAGTTTCAGTTTATGGACGGAGAAAATGGTACCCATCAGAACATGGATACTCCTAGGCGGGATCGCTCACGCTCCAGATATAGCCCACGCAGCCGAAGCCGCAGCCATAGCCGCGGCCGAAGCCGCAGCCATGGCCGCAGACTAAGCCGCAGCCATAGCCACAGCCGAAGCCGCAGCCATACGCTGCAAACGAAGCCGCAGCCGTAGTCGGCGCCTGATGGAACAAGAGCAAGCTTTGTTGTGGGAGCAGCAGCGGATTCGCTGGAAGAAGATGAATCAACAAAAGGAACGCGACATCAAGCAACGGCGGTGAAGTGGACGACGGGGTTCACCTCAAGTTGGGACGAGCTGCAAGCGCAGGCGCAGATGGCTGCCGGGTAGATGCAATAGAAAAGATCGAGTTACTACGAGCGTGGATCATCACACTAAAAGGTCATGTAGTCCTACCTTTTCTTCTACAGATTTAATACAATCCAATTCAGATGTTTTGGCATAACAGCCTCAAAAATTGAGCACTGTTTCTACTAATAGAAGCTGGGATCTTAAAAATATGAGTTAAGTCCTTCAGACAAAAATCAATGCATAGTTATATGGCTCAAAAAGTCTACAAATGTGCGAAGTTTATGGCTGGGACGAGAAGACTGTAGTTGATTTTGCTATGTAAAAGCTGGCTGGTTTGTAAGACTTGGTATGAAGTCTCAGTACGAAATGGTTTAGTTGGTTAAAATGGCTGGTAAAATTGATGGATGGAAACTTACAGCTAACATAAACAATGTTATAAAAAAATATGAAGCTGAAGGCCATTTACAAGTTTCCACTGATAAACTGTCTATCTATCGAATTAATCGACTTTAAAAAGCTAGTAATATTATATACGCGAAAGTTTGTTAGACGTTTTTCAACTGTTAGGCAGACTCATTGAATCTGATAACAATAGAAAAGTAATTGTGTTAATTACTTGACACTTGAAGGTTTTTAGGAAGGTTGGATGAATTTTTGTTACTCATTTTCACGCAAAAAAAAGCACTGAACGGATTTTGATGAAACCTAACAGTTATATAGTTATCAGAATATCTCATAGGTTATACAATTCATAAAGATTTTGTGGGATTTGGCCATAATACTCGTTTAATGATAAGGATCAAGGAAGTCGATAAAATTCCAGCCCTCTGAGAGCTATTTTGGCGTGCGTTGCCTAGACTGTACTAGTTACACGAAGATAAATATATCGTGGGATTGTTTGATTTAAACAGTTTTTAATAAAAGTCCGCGACAGAATATTTATGTGCCTTTTATATATTTTTTTACAAAGCGCACTTAAGCGGTTAAAAGTATTCTGTTAATACGTATCAAAATTAAATGCATTTATCGCTTTCAGTATTCAATGATACACTTTGTCTTTCACAGTAAGTAATTTTGATGAATAGTTTACAAGTTACCACGATAAGATTGGCTTGAGCGGAGCACCATTAAAGCCTTGCCTACCATGTAAGGGCCGGTTGCCTTGATACTGATAGTCTGAAGCCTGTGGAAGGATATAGACTATTTTTTATGAACACACCACGCGGGCAGAAGCTAGTTGTTGTATCTAAAGATGCAAATAAACTACAGTTTCTGCACATCGGAATCGAGTTTCCAGATGTATATGAGCTTGTAGAACACTTATAAGATTATAATAGTATTTCTGGTATTGCGAGTATTATAAGGGCTAAAATATAGACGTTAACTGGTAGGTATACTAGAATTGTAGGGAAGCCAAATAAACCATTCTTAATTTGTGGGGGTGTTTACGAGTATGCATGGTTCACTCTTTTTCGGTACCGTGTTGGCTTCAAGACAATTTTGTGAACTGCTCGAACCAAAAGGAATTAGGTAGTCACGGTGAGAACACTGAATCTCCTGTTTTGTATCACCAAACTAGAGTGTTTTCAGCCAAACGGTTTGATGAGAGCCAAATACGCGTAGTGATAGAGTCAATCTTATAGAACTCCTTCGACGCCCGAGGGAAGAATTTACAGTCCCATGAGTTGGAGACATTAATTAGCCCTTATCCACGGTCTTATTCATCAAAAGTTGTCGAACATCTAAACAGTTGATAAAGTCTAGTTTTTAGCAGAAACACATTCTATACCCCCCCTAACCCTACTTTAACAGTATTTAAAAAAAAAAAAAAATAATGGGCGAATCTCTAAAGCAGCTGACTGATTGCAAAGAAAATGACATTTGATCATTTGACATACAAATATTGACACACAATTATAGTAATGTGTGTCACCAAATGTCATTTTACAAGCAACAATGACAGTTAAAATTTCAAATTATTTGTCAAATTTAATTATCAAAGACGGTATCGCGTCGGAAACCGTGTCGAAACTGTAAACAATTAAATAGTTGGCAGTATGTAATAATGTTTATGGTTACAATTATTCGGCGAGTAGGCAGACATTCTTATTTGACGATTCGATGTGTTGGTCAATTTGTTGGATGATCTCATTAAAATGGCAACATTTTGATTTATAAACGACATTAGTTATAGAACGTTTATGAATACAAAATTGTATCTAAGGTTTTATAAGTTTATCGAGCAGTTTAACTAATGAATGTCTTTACCTTCGGTAAGCTTATTTTATAAATAAGACCGTTAGGTTGTCTAGAGAGCTATTTAAAATTGTGACCGAGATATCAGTGATCGATGTTGCGTTTTTACAATTAGTTAATTCCTATGGAAAAGAGACGGCAAGAAACACCACAGTTACCCGTTAAAAACATATATTGACTTTTACAATGGTTTCAAATTGATGATTTAAAATAAGTGAGGACAGTGCAGGCCTGTCAACAAGTAACAGGTCCTTACTAAAATAGAAACTGGTCCAAAAGGCCTACAGCGTGCTTACATTCACAAAACATAAAAGACTACTTATATGAAATGTTAGATGAATACAATATTTTAAAAAAGAACCTATTTAAACCGACTGACACGATTGCCATGACAGCCACTAAGAAATAGTTGAAATTAGAATTGTAGGTATATAATTTCAAGTATGTAAAAAGATAAAACTAAAAAAAAAAACATCGTTATTTGGGAGTATATAATAGACATTTACATGGTCATGCTGTTAATGAGGTACCAGGGAAGCCACACGTGCAAAAGGAATTATTGCCAACTTCCTTGTTTTCAACGTAGTCGTTTCTCAATAATTATGTTTTCTTGTTAATAAATATATCTGATGCGGGTTTTGAACTTTCCATCGTTAAGTTCTATTACCAACTTTGGAAACTTGTTATAGAGGCGGATACTATTTATGAGAAATGACTTGCTAGCTTTAGTTAATCCAAATTGTTGTAGTTGCATGCCCAAGGGCCAGCGGTCAAGTTTAACGCAACAACAGGACCGTCCTCGACTCATTGATGGCACAGAACTTTGGAGCTGATTAAAAAGGCTGGGATAGCAAATTAGGGATAGTTCAATGGGACTTAAATAATAAGGTACAAAAGATGGCAGGCAGCACAAAAACGATATTACAACCAAGGACGACCTATCTGTATTTACAAAAGTAGTGACTTAGCTAAACTTATATGAAGGTCCCTCGTATGAAGGTCCTTTAAGAATCATATAGGTAACTATAGGTATAAAGTGGCACCAATTTCGGGATTTGAGAGACTGAAGAAAACGCTAAAGACTACCATTGCCGCTGACCGGATGCGACCATGGATCCATGTTAAATCTTTAAAAATCTATAATGATAATAATGTAATTGATGACGATTATGCCAGAATGATAAGATTATGTACACAGTGACAAAATATTAAATTTGGTGGTAACGCTTGCTCAAACTGTTCATTGTACCTACATTGATAAAATTATTAACTAATAGTGTTTATTTACATGCTGTTGTTTTTCTTTTCAGGTCAGGCAAAATAAATCGCGGAAAGGTTTTGCGCCTTGACCTGAAAAATGGCAAAACACATGGTTGATCTGCTATACCGTAATATCCTAAGAGACGGATTGGTTTACAGATTTATGGTTGGATAAATGGATATACAATTGGTTACAAGGATAATTGGCTACAAGGATAATTGGCTACAAGGATAATTGGCTACAAGGATAATTGGCTACAAGGAGTTACAAGGATAATTGGTGACAAGTATTCGAAGGATACCTAGTTACAAGAGGATAATCGGTTACAAGGATACTTGGTTACAAGAATTCTTGGTTAGAGGGATACTCGTTTAGAAGGCTACTTGGTTACAAGAATACTAGGTGACAAAGATACTTGGTAACAAGGATACTTGCTTACAGGAATATTTCGTTATGAGGATACTTGGTTACGAAGATAGTTAATTATAAAAATAATTGGATAAGGATAACACATTATAAAGATATTAATTTCTAAGGATAATTAGATCTAATGATAATTGGCTCTAAAGATAATTTGTTGTTAGGATAATTGGTACTAAGAATAATTTGTTCTAAGGATAATTGTTAGAAATATTTTTGAGATAGATTTGTGTGTGTAATCTGATATTTCAATCAATGTTATTTAATATTAAACGATATTTTTGATAAGGATATTAACTTATAAAGATAATTGGATAAGGATAATATTTTTTTTAAGATTATTAGTTCTAAGGATAATTTGTTGTTAGGATAATTGGTTCTAAGGAATATTTGGTTCTAAGGATAACGAGTTCTAAGGATAATTAGTTGTTAGGATAATTGGTTCTAAGGAATATTTGGTTCTAAGTATAATTAGTTCAAAGGACAATTTGTTCTAAGGATCCTTTGTTCATTAGATAATTTAGTACTTAAAAGATTTTTTTTGGGATAGATTTCAGTTCGTAATCAAATATTTAAAGCAATGGTATTTAATATTTGGATTAAAAAATTGTCCTGTTTACGCATCTATTACATGAAGCATAAAAATAAAATAAAGCTGTAGGTACTCCTTTTTAAGAAAATAATGCGGACTGAGGGACTATAGAATTCAGCGCAGTTAAAGTTTTTATATAGAAAGAGTGCAGAAAGCTAATATTTTTATATAACAATGCATTGGAAATACTTTTGGTTTGAAATGAATTATGTTCGAATTTTGACCACTGGGCGACCACTAGTTATTGTGATTCTTCCGAAGTGTGCTTGATTTTTGCCGAGTGTAAGGTTTCACCAGATGCATGTATGAGGACATACATGTCGTCAGGATGGTCGAGTGTAAGGTTTCATTAATATGACTGAAACTACACGATTGAAAATTGACTAATCAAATCGATCCATGGTTTAAAGTTTTATACTGGCCATACTGACGGCGGAAATACGTATTTAAATAAAACCGGGAGACTTCATTTATTACACTGAGCACACTGGTGGTGACGGTTGGAGTGGTTTGGTACGCATCGAGCACTTTTTCGATGGGGGTTGGCAGCGAACGGTCGTAAGATCAAATAAGTTTTGGTTCGCAATAAGTTTAGTTTTAAACACCGCAATAAGTTTAGTTTTAAATACCACAATAAGCTCTGTTATTGTGTGATTAATTTTAGGATATAAGTTTTGATAAAAATAAGTTAAGAGAATAATAAATGAGTTTTGGAGGTTAACTGTGGTTATTTCTGAGGTAACCTATATAATATACGTCCGTTTGAACGTGGACTTAAGGGTTTTTAGACCTATTTATCTCAGTAACAGCCTGGAGTCCGGATTTTTATCCCAGTTGGTAGTGATAAGCTCGCGGCCTATTAGCATAATTAGCCTATAATGTTCCCACTGCTGGGACACATGCCTCCTCTCTTTGAGAGTGGGCCGTAATCCACTACACGGGCCCAGTGCGGGTTGATAATGTCACATGTTTTCGAATTTTTGGTTCTAGGACATACCGGTTTCCTCACTATGTTTTGTTTTACCGTTTTGAGAGCGTTATTACATGTGACTTAAAACATAACTGACGAAACATAGGTAAACTAAAGGTTCATACACCTCTATTTACCATTATTTGGTTCCTCAGTCGATTACAAAAACCTAACTGCCAAACATTCCCGCAGGTTCAACCGCCTGATCTTAAAGATGCAGAGCACGCTATCGTTACTCCGCAAGGCCTTAGCTGGCGAGATAGGCATGGACGCGGTCCTGGACAACGTGTCGTACTGCATGTTCAACGGGCAGCTGCCTGAGGTGTGGCGCGCCCTGGCACCTGCCACCTGCAAGGGGCTCGGCGGGTGGATGGACCACTTTACTTCACGGACTAAGCAGTATACTGACTGGGTATGTCTTTTTTTACTGGTGGTCTTTCAGTATCTACTTTAGCATTCCTGTAGATCGAAGGCACCATATCTGAAATTTCAGCACATGATTCTAGGCGTAGCGTAGATATTTCGTCGGTTATCAAACAAAAAAATCTGCTTTTCATAAAAAAGTGCAAAATCTGCGCGGTCAAAGTGTATAGAACAACTAATTGATTTTTGAATACCTATACTCCATTTGAAATAAGATTAGACAATTAAACTGACTTTTTGACTTCTATACCGTAGGCATAAGGATGGCATTAAAAGCAAAAAAGTGGTTACATTAACAACTGTTTACGGCAGCTGCCATTTGTCATGCCACTAACGCAATAGAAGTCAAAATCGGTTGATCGAAAAATGTTTAGTTAAATGTCTAATCTTATTTCAAATGGAATATAAAAAAAAATCAATGCGGTTCACGGGTTCAGAATCATGTCAGTACTGAATCCATGGTAACACGTTGCGCATTGATGTAGGTATACCTACCTGTACCTATAATAATATGGAAATACTAATCTAGTCATAAACAAAATTGCTGGATGTTTTCCCATACCTTCATATCAGTAGCTTGTAAGGTTTGAGATGGCAAAGCATCTGTGATGTTTTTGATACGGCCCAGTTAAAATTTTATTACGGCTCTGAAGTACTCGTTACGGAGTAGGTAACTACCTATCTCACTCCTCCCATAAATTTTTATTTGTTGTAACCTTCACAGACTGACTTGATGGGTTTTGATATTTTAACACAAAACAAACAAAAACACTTCAAGTAACAAAACTACCTGCGGTCGTTGACGCCCCAAAGAAACTTCAAATCTATAAAAAAAATATTTTATCGTGTTTAGATAGGTATTGAAACCCATCACGTCAGCAGTTTTGCAAGCTAATTTAATTTGACCCTGTATAACTAACACACTAGTTCTCTTTTTTCTGCGCAGGCGACTATAGAAGAGCCAGTAGTAATCTGGCTGTCAGGTCTCCACATCCCGGAGTCGTACCTCATAGCGCACGTACAGATAGCGTGCCGCCTCTACACGTGGCCGCTCGACCGCTCCACTCAATTCACTCGCGTCACCAAGTGGACCTGCCCCGATGAGATTGAAGAGAGACCAGTCTGTGTAAGTACCAATTATTGGATCTTTGACGCTGCAAACGAAATGATTATTACCCAGTTTCTGAATTGAGAATTTGTATTTGAGAACTCGAAACATTTACTCGTTTCTGAATTAAGTTTTTTTGAAGTGAAAACTTCTTTAGCGGCGTTGTGCACTTTTTTTGTAATGGGTAAAAAATGTTAAACTCGCGTCAGGACACGTGACCTGATCGAAAATTCGTAAGACGGACGGAGAGTAGACAGCCGGCGCAGCGTAGGAGAGGAAGTATTCCCCTCTCTTTCTACGGCGCGGCGAAAATGTATGCCTGCGCCTGCTGTTTCGTTTAGGCGGCGCAGGACGCTTGCGCGAATGTTCGTGTGTGTTTATGTTACAGCGTGCAATCACAACCTTAATATTCAAGTTTTCACTTCTGCCGGCACTCCCGGAGTGCAACCCGTCGTTTTTTTTTGAACTCTAATTATGATTTGAGTAGGTATTATAACATCATTTACTCAAATTTGACAGAAAGCATACTTAACTCACGCTTAATTTCGTCAGTTGCGTTTCTGAACTTAATAAAAACGCTTGGATGTACCTATTTTGGTATCTAAACAAAATAACGGGCATCATGGAGACGGTAGTTTTATTTGTAAAACTATACCTACTCCATTTACAATAGCATTAGACAGAAGTTAAAAAAAGATTCTTTTTAATGTACACTTCGTAACAAAATTACATTAAACTAGTGTTGCCCAAATGCAAGAACAAGACGAGACTTAGCCAGTCTTGGTCTTGGTCTTGCGCCAATACACCTGGTCTTGGTCTTGGTCTTGCGCTCCCAGTCTTGGTCTTGGTCTTGGTCTTGCAGCAAGAGTCTTGCAAGTCTTGCAATTACCTATTAGTCTATTACTATTTATTAAAGTTTACTTTAAATCTTAGAAAAACGTATTAGAATTGGAACATTGTGAGCTTGAATTAACATAGCCATAGTAAAGATCAAGCAGATTAATAAATAACTGAAGATTTGATAAGAAATTCGAAAAATCAACTGACCTATATGTCGTTTTCCATGGAAGTAACTGTTTCTTAATAAACATTTATGATTTATAAGCTTACATTTGCTAAAACATGTAAAAAAACAAATTAATTACAATAACTTGACTGTATTTTAAAGAACAATACTTATCTGTCTGGCTTTTTATTTTATTAGTAGGTAAGTACCTACGCTTTTTATATTATTTTATTAGTTTTGTAGAATTTTTTTACACGTTTCAAGTACATTTAAAAGTGGCTACAATATTTATTAAACGGGTGATATTTGAACACTTTTTTGCTATTTTTTCTTGTAAAAACTTAAGAAATATAATGACTAAATGTACAATAATAGTACCTAAGTAATTAGTTTAAAACCATATAAGTAATCAATATTATAATATATACTTACTAGAATGAATTAATATGACATCTACTACCTATCCTTACCATTTTATCCTAATCATAATACTACTTGCGTGATTAGTATAATGTATTCATTTTCATTCTAAGCACTCTGAAACTTATTTATTCTTTGGAACACCTGTAGGTACTCTTAAAAAAATTCGAAATTATTTTGCATGAGTATACCTACGCCCTATGGCGGCAATCAAATAGTGTCACAAATGTTATGATTTCGGCGTGGCGGCAACGATTGTTTTAGATTTCAAAAGAAGCCGCCGGCGCGTGTATCATAACCATGTACTTCCGAAAAGCGGCAAATTTCTTTGAGAAGTAAGTACAAAACCTTTGATGCCGCATTATCAAAGTGCCGATGGTTAAAACATAACTATGCATGCACTCAGTTTGATTTTAATAGATATTTTTTTATTCGCTATGTTTATGGTATTAGTCGTAATGCGCATAGGTCCAGTTTTTCATATTCTTTGATACAGTTTTTTGCGTCTCATAGAATTCCTAAGCGTACCTACCTATACACCGAACTGTTACACCTAACTACTCAGTGAAATAGCGCTAAGTCCTAGCTGCAAGACGCAAGAGTCTTGCAGGCTATGTCTTGTTCTTGCTCAAGTCTTGCACGGTCAGTCTTGGTCTTGGTCTTGCTAAAAATACGCGGTCTTGTTCTTGGTCTTGGTCTTGCAAAAACGCAAGAACAAGACCAAGACTGCAAGACCAAGACTGAATTTGGGCAACACTACATTAAACGTGTTGCAGTTACGATTAATGCCAAAAAAATTAAAGTGTCAATGCTAAAAACCTAAAAGAAGCAGAAGTGAACAACACCGAGTAACTAAATTAGCTGATGACGACGAAATTTTACCAACGTATTGTGGGTCGTAAGTTGTTATTTAAAATAAAGTATTGTAAAAAAAATGTATTTTATTTCCTTTAATCTTAATTAGATTTAAATCATCATCAGTTTGTTTCATTCATTAGTTTTGTTGTAGGTTTGTAATGTGTGTGAAGATGTTATTTTAAATAGAACATTTTTTTAAATAAAAATTACTTTTACTTCGTTTATCTCAGTATTTATTACTGTCTTAAATCTACCTAAAAAAAATAGAACAACTTTGAAATAAAATGTTTTGCACTCCTGCTTCTACGAGTCTCTTTTTCCTAAAGCTATAATAAATGGGGTATAGCAGCATACATAAAAAGCTTCAACAGTGAGATCGACATAAAAAATAACGACTATCATTAGGCTTCATTTCTTGTCAGTAATTCAAGAAAAACTCAAATCAAAAAAGCACATTTTATCAATTAATTGCTTAAGTTTAATTTCACTTCACGCGCTTGTTTTAATTCCAAAATTTCTCGTTCTATTGTGGCACTTTTTAATTTTTCCAACTGTATTGCAATTTTAAGTGAATGTTCTTCTTCAGCCATTTCTAAACGTCTCCTGTGCTCTTCGTCTTTTAATGTTTTTATATGGCTTAATATGCACATTACATGGTCATGGTGGTCCTGTAAATGACATCCTCGTTAAAATTAATTATTGGGTTATTTATAATGAAGCAAGAATAACAAAAGTAGCACCTAAGTAGGCATTTCACGAGCACGCGTCAATCATTATAATTTACTAGGTTTCGCCAGCGGCTTTGCCCGCGTGGTGGTCGAAAACTATCCCACGGCAACCGGGACAAAAAGAATCCAAGTTACAAACTATCTGTGTACCAAATTTCATCCAAATCCGTTCAACAGTTTTTGCGTGATTGAGTGTCAAACATCTAAACTTTCACATAGCAGTATACCTTACTAGCTGACCCGATAGACATTGTCCAGCCCAAATAATAATTCATACATAAATGCCATCTTGACAAAGGATATTCAGTTGTCCCTGAATTTGAAAACGTTCCAGGAAACTTTTCCAATTTTTATTCCATAAATACTTAATTCGGATTATTACGATCATTTTTAACAAAAAAATTGTCAAATCTGTGTTTCTCAATTGATGCGCTTACCAAGGAACAGCATTTCATTTTATTTATATAGATTACGTGACCAGAGGACTGGCTCATTCATTGGCCAAAAAATTAGCATTGCCATTCAACGTGGCAATACTGCAGTCTTTTGAGCACATTTGGAGACAGTGATGTGGAGGAGTACTACCGCCTAAGTGTCCTTTTGTTTTTCAACCTATTAATACAGTTAGTTATTGAATTTAGTAGCATATACTCGTATTAGTATTTAGTAGTATATTGTAAATAGTTCGTTGTATAATGATTGGCTATTGTATACCTACGCTTATTTTGTAATAAGCGTAGGTATACAATAGCCAATCACATTAAGAGTCACATGCCGTGCGCTTGTAAATTGCATTATCTATCTCATAAATGTATAAGTAAAGTACCTTATTTTGAGAAACATTCTCGGAGATATTGGGTATTCCATTTTGTATGGGTACCTGCAAATAAAATAAAGAATTAAGTTCATATGAGAGTTTTCAAGTAGTTGCATTGGCAAACAAATAATATAAATTCGTACATATAATTTCTTTACTGGAGTTGTGCCCATATTTTTTTCCATCTGAGGGACCGTGAATATATCTTTAGATACCTGTAAGAAATTGCAAAACAGGAAATATTATATCTTATTTTGTTTTATACATATAGTGTTTTAAGTATTTTTGTTAAGCTCACCCTTAGTAACGGAGTATAAACTCTCTGATCATCCAATTGTGCATCAATATTCTCAACTGTTTCTATACAGTCCTAGAAAAAAGGTTGGAAAATTGTAAATATAATTCTTGGGTTATTACAATCATATGCCTTAAGTGCATCCTGTTGTTTCACTTATTACTTATTCTTATTATCATCATCACCATCATTTCAGCCGAAATACGTCCTCTGCTGGACATAGGCCTCCCCCAAAAGGAGGTGGTTTGCCATAATCGCCACGCTTGGCAGGCGGGTTGGCGATCGCAGTACGGTAGTAACATGCATAGAGAATGCACTGCCCATTCTCTAGTAAGTCCCTTGGTCGCCTTCTACGACACCCATGGGAAGAAATGGGATATAGCTATTCTTTACGTCCTGCAACACACGGAGCTATGTACCATATCATCTAAATATTCTGGAAGCAATGTTTACTGCAATATAAACTAACTTCAGCTTTTGCCAGCGGCTTCGCCCGCGTTAACCAATTGATACGAAATCTTAAGAAATTATACACGTAACTAAACCTTCCTCATGAATCACTCTGTCTATTGGTGAAAACCCCCATGAAAATCCGTTCAGTAGTTTTTGAGTTTATCGTGAACAGACAGACAGACAGACACGGCGGGGGACTTTGTTTTATAATATCTCATAAATGTATAAGTAAAAATATACCTTGTTGTGTGAAACATTCTCGGGGATAGCGGGTATACCATTTTGTATGGGTACCTGCAAATAAAATAAAGAATTAAGTTCATAAGAAAGTTTTCAAGTATTGACTTGCATTAGCAAATAAATAATATAAATTCGTACATATACTTTCTTTGCTGGAGTTGTGCCCATATTTTTTTCCATCTGAGGGACCTTGAATATATCTCTAGAGACCTGTAAAAATTTACAAAAGTGGAAATATAGTATCATATTTTTTTATGGACATACTATGTGTTTTAAGTATTTCTGTTTAGCTCACTCTTAATAATGGAGTATATGTTATCTGATCATCCAATTGTGCATCAATATTATCAATTGTTTCTATACAGTCCTAAAAAAAGGTAGTAAAATTAAAATAAGCGTTTCACTTATTGCGTTCAGAATATTAAAATGATATATACGTATATCATATCATTTTAATATTCTAAATGCAGTTTTTTTTTGCAATATATAATTATAAATTAGTAAACAATGTCATATACTTACAACTATCTCTTGATTTTCTTGGATAATATTATCATTTATGCATGTATCCACAAACGTCATTGGGTTCAAATTCTGAAACAAGCAACCTCTATCTCACCAGTGTTAAGTATTCATTTTTATTATGGTTGATGAACTTGGGATCGATTAAATACAATTGGATATCAATTAATTGCATAATTAAATAGAATAGCAATGTAAGTAAAAGTACTAGAGACAAGGGCAAAAATATTATTGTATATTCCCAGTCGCCCCCACATGGATTGCCACCAGGTGGCAAATGGAAAAAAAAATCCGAGCCACCGGGTGGCAACTGGGAAGTTATTGCCCCCACTTCAAATCGCTGTACATTGTGGAGTGGATTGCAAGTACTTTGACGGGACTCTTCGCCGACAGCACACTTCGCCGACAGGACTCTTCGCCGACAGCACACTTCGCCGACAGGACTCTTCGCCGACAGGGCTCATCAGGTAGGTAATAGGTTAGGTTAGAATTGTGACCAAACTCCTGCGAACCGAGCGAGCGGTGCCGCGGCAGCGGCGAGCGCTACTTCTAAGTTAGTGGCAGTCTAACCAGCGATTTGAAGTGGGGGCAATAAGTTCCCAGTAGCCACCCAGTGGGAACTGGGATTTTTTCCCAATTGCCTCCTGGTGGCAATCCATGTGAGAATGAGACTGGGAATATAAAAATATTATTATGTTGAAGAATTTTATCATTAAAACCTGATTTACACAGTGCAATTTAATGGCCTGTGGCATATCATAATTTTAAGCTGCAGTATAAGTGGCAATGTCTAAAAAGCATTTAGATGATGCAGTTTTAAGTTTTAAAAAAAATACTAAATATAGTTACAAGATGTTCTCACATTCTGTTTCAATGTCTCTGCAGGATTAGATATCTCTTTAATTTCAATTACTGCATCATTAGAAGCAGCTTGGATTGCCTCACTGAGTTCCCTCTTTATCTTCCTCCTCTTCCGAGCTTTCAACTTCATTGTTTTCCATTGAATTTTCAGCTGGATTATATTTCGATGTCGAACATTTAACTCATTAAACCTAGTACAAGATGGTGGAATATGAGATATGAATAATATTTAAGGGTTTTGATTTTTAAACATTGCTTATAATTAAGAAACCTTTAAACATCAAAATATGTAAGTATTCATAAATATGATAACATAGAACCCTATAAACAAATTATACTGATATCAAAACAGATTTGGATTAATAGCGGAAATATTTGTAGGTCTTCTTCAGGAAACATACATACAAAAGACCGCAAACCTGGGTAGATCATATTATACAGAAAATCGAAATCTTACTTTTTGTAGACTTCATCCCAAGCTTTATTTTTAAGCTTAATTGTTTTGCTGTCTATCGCTTTATTTTCAATAACATTCGTATGGTCTCTCAGTACAAAGCGAAGTAATTGCTGAAACAGTCGTTTAAATTATCATTACTTAGCAAGAAATTAGTAATAAGGACTCCTTGTAGCTAAATAATTATATATCCACATGATTTACCTTTTCTGCTTCATCCCAGTTGACGGACCGACTGCGTTTTTTGTCCATTTCTTTAGAGAAGATACTATCGAAACTGTAACAATCTTGATTTAAATTTCTTTACACAAATAAATAAACAAATGGAAGCGACTACATTTAGTCAAATCTGTAATGTCATTATTGTCAAATGTCAACAATGTCAACCTCAAAATATTAACTGTCAGTGTCAATCAATGTATTTTTTTTCTTGATACAATCAAGAAGCTTTTAGGTATTTAACCTTTTAACCGCGTACCTCGGATTAATCTGACAAATATTTGCGGGTCCATTTCGCCAGGGGCGTATATTTACTTTTTATTTTTAGATTCACTGTGCCCCTGCTGGGAGCACGATAACTGATATGAAGTCGTTCGGTTAAAAGGTTATTAACAAATATGTGACACTGTCAATAATTATATTCAATAAGATGAGGCCCTGGGGATCTTACCCAGGATATCATGTTTAGCAGTCGCGCTTGCAAACATGACTATTTCTCCAAAGATGCATAAAATAAGAGTGAAACTCTTCTGATTGTTTTCTTTGACCACTTCGTTCTCCTTTTCATCGTTACGGCTCTACCCCAGAATGCAATACTTATTTTCGAACCTATGACCAGCTAAAAATGCCAATTGATCATATATGTTTTTACTCTTGTTCCCAGGGGTGCTACGTGCGTGGTCTATACCTGGAGGGGGCCCGATGGGACTTGGAAGAGGCCTGCCTCAGACGCTCGCATCCCAAGGTGCTGGTTACAGAACTACCCATCATGTACGTCATACCCATAGAAGCCCACAAACTCAAGCTACAGGTAAGTTGCTACTCCTAAATACAGGGTCGCAAGAACATCGACGCGCAAACTTTATTAGTGAATTTAGCACAAGACATAATTCTAGACCCTCTGGCGAAGAAAATTTTTTGAGGATTTCCAATAAATATCTATTGTTTCTTGGAATAGTGCAATACCTAAACAGTAAAAATGTATGAAACGGCATTTTTTTGGAACAAATTTTAAACTTTTTTATACAACTGACAAAATTTTTACGTTTCAGAATACAATTGCCTGATATATTGTAATAAGTGAATTTATTGTAACAAGTCTAAATTTACAGATACAGAGATTTTAACATAATGGCATTAATTTTATTTAGTCCAATATTAAATCTAACGAAATTATGAAACTTAGAATAAACTGATATTAGACCTGTCACAACACTGATGACTGGATGTGTGAAAGATGAGGGTAGTTGCAACAAAAATATATGAACTGTTCTGGTCGTCAAAACCTTGTTCCTTTGTGTAATCGACGAAATAATTTAACGCAGGGGTGTTTCAGGATCATATTGTGCTGAATCCATGTTAACAGGTTGCGTCGGTGCCACCTTAATATATGTTTTCTATTTTAACTTTTTCAAAACTCTTTATAAAATCTATCAGAGGAAAGTCAGAAAGTAGTTATTAGCTTTAATAGTAAGTGTGCCTGCGGGCTGCGTCTAGCAACCTTTAAGAACTAGGTACCTAAATATCATGTCTACCTCTTTCAGTAGGCTCTTTGTCTGGGTCACGGTAAAATTGTAAATACCTACCGTTAGTTCTAATCTATCTCGCGAGATTGTGAACTGTCGAAAGATTGTGAACCGTAACATACTAACAACGTACGTAATATTATTTATAATTCATTATGATATATTTTATAGGTTTTTTCATCATTCCTGTCATCCAAAGCACCTGCCATCTAATCTCTGCACCACCCTTGGTTGACTGGTAGAGAATGCCTAAGGCATTAAGTCCGCCTTTGTACCTTTTTTGTGTGCGAGAAGTTTAAATAAATAAATAAATAAATAAATACTGCTTACAATTTAACGCATTATTTTTGGGTAGATTATAATCTATTAAAATGAAACCGTCAAATTCTGAAATGGCATGCGACGGAACGCACCTCGCGCGCTGATTGGTTGAACGGCATATGGCCCGCCGCCATATTATAAACTAACGGTGTTCACAATCTTAAGGTGACATCTACATGATCTACAATTCCACAAGTCCAGACTTACACAAGTAGGTAGGTATGTAGGTATATTGAGGTGCACATTTAGGCCCACTCGCACCACTAAATACATTTAAAAAAACATCATTCTGCCCGTTTATATCGAAGATTTCAGAAATAGAACGATGTTGTAAATCATTCTAAGCAAAAAGCCACAAAGCATCTGCGCCTGATTCGTTCGATGATTCTTATGTTCTCATCGGACAGACTAGGCTAGACAACTGATCGCCTTAACCTTGACTATGCGGCCCAGACAGGGACAATCCCGATGATGACTTGACATATTATTTATTAAGCAATCACTTTGTGTATATAAACAATTAAAAAAAAAAGTACAATAACACGGATATTCCTCATACTGTTCGTGTAAGTGTTTTTTTTTTGTACATAGATAAAGTACTTAGGTATGACGCAAAACCACTTCCGAGTATTGTTTTGAATGACTGCATCTGGGATCAGTGTTCGCTTTGTCGTTTTGAGTGATATGATATCACTCAAAATGCTGATGAAAACGAATGTCTGTAGCAACATTCGTTTTCATTTCAATCGATTAGGTATAGTTATTTTAAACATTAGGTAGGTACCTATGTGCTAACTAATATGAATAGGTACTAACTTCTGCCCGCGACTATATCCTAAATCCTCACACTCGCCAAAGGTACTGTAGTTTCCCATTAGTGAAAATTATTTTCGGAATCGGATCAGGGAGTCTACTCTCTAAGCAAAATATCCGTAGTTTCGGCCGAAGTTACGAGGCTTTCCTACTTCTAATCATCTACGGACATAAGATTAGTTTGGGGCTCTTTGGTTTGGGGACAGAGCTAAAAATTAATGACACCATTTGACAGCTGTGCTGTCCCTACTCCGGATGTTTTTACCCGTCCGAAAAAGAGTTTAGGTAATGGGTGTAGGGTTCACTCCAAAGCTTCGAACTACTTTCGGACGGAACCGTATCTTCGTTGACAGTCTCAGAGAGTACCTAAAGCCCTTGTAGTTCCGAAGATTAAGTAGCTACCTGGAAACAAATTTTTTTTCATCTCTATAATAGGAATTCGTACCTATAGATAATTTAAGAAGTAAAATTTACTGACCAAAATCATCTAAGAACACCAGCTTTGCGTCGTGATAAATAATAATAAATTTTTATTATAAAATCCAGACGTAACATTTTTTACAAAATTTCTTGTCATTTTGATATGATCATAAGTCCTCGTATTCACTGTAGTTACTTCCATACTAATGGGCCTGCTCTTGAACTCGATCACGCCTGATACAAAGCGATGGATGAGGTTATGATGGTCCGAGCGTGCTCAGAAGATGCATATTCACTCTTGATTTTAAGATTTGGTTAAATGTGGAAGAGAACACAGACCTTTAATCAGCGTTTGTTAATAAGGGAGCTAGTGAGTACGCGACTTTAGCCACTGTGACCTCCAGTAGCTGCCGATAACCTACATTATTAAACAATATTCAAGGCCAAGCGTTTATCTGGTATTTTTATTTATAAGTAGGTAGCCATTTTGTTTGTCCACAAACTACACTTTCCTGTTATTTATACTAGTTTTTGGAATTTGCTTCGTGTGAGTTATGATATTGTTCATTACTCTGCAAATGTATTGCGTTTTAATGCAGAGTATGATGCTTGACTGTATGGAGGCGTCACGATTCCAAAGTATCTATTGATTAAAGACCTAAGTAGCGCCAAAAGCACTAGGTAGGTAAGTACTTAGGTAGGTAATATTAATAAATTTTATTTTTTTACACGTTGCCGTATGTGTGCATGTTAACAAACTAAGCTGTACCTAATCACAAAAAAATAAAAAAAAATTCTTCATTTTGCCGAAACACTTGCTGCTTTCTTGAACAAAAGTAAAAAATATATGTATACATAATCATATCTAGCGAACAAGGATGCGACGGATCGTGATAAAGAGATGCCAGATGTCCATATCTACCAGATATTAGAGTAATTGATCAAGTTACTTTGACAGGCATTTACCATTTTGTCATAGCAATGTTTAAAAAAGAAATGGGTACCTGCAGGCCGCATGTTAGTATTGTGACAGGAAGACAGTACTTTAACGTCATCAAAATCTTTTTAGGTACTTATACAACATATGTTTATTAGTCATGTTTGTTGTACAAGATAGCTTCAATCGATGATGATTTCATTTGAAATTCTCTCATACTTGGATCCTTTTACACCATATGACAACTCATTCCTAAAAACCCCTGGGCCCTGAGGCAAACTATAAACCGAAGCTGCAACTCTGCAAGCGATGAGTCGAAACACGAGAGTTAAGCCGTAAACATAAAAAAGTATTTACCTCAATCATTCCGCCTAGCCTTCTCCCAACTATGCTGGGGTTGGCTTCCAGTCTACCCCTTGGTAAGACTTGTTGTAAGGCTTTCGGGCTACTGACGACCCGTGACAACTGTCAAAGATCCACAAATGACAACCGGGACCAACGGCTTAACGTGCTTTCCGAGGCACGGAGGAGTCTTGGTATGTAAAGATGGTCGCCCATCCACAGACCAACCCCGGCTAGCGTAGCTTTACCTGATGGATCGACCCGTGCGGCTGTTATTACTTAGCCACAAGTCTATCTATATATACATAATTAATTATCACCATTTGTTTCCCAGAACACCCTACGTAGCCCAGTCTACACCACATCGCGGCGACGCAACGCAATGGGAGTGGGTTTGGTCTTCAACTCAGACCTATGGACCGCAGAACACCCTAGCCATTGGATCCTGCAAGGAGTCTGCCTTATTATGAATACCGACTGATCTAGAAAGCGAATCTTTTAAAGGCGGTGATGACATACAACCACAAGCTGCGCAAATACAAAAAAGCAAATGAGAAGTGCAGATAGCGAGGTTACCAAATCCATTCTTGTAACGAATAGGATATTATCAATGTCTCGCTTTAATAATCGTGTGAGTTATGCTCGGTTTCTATAAACAAAAATGGATCGTTTTGCTTACCAATGGTAGCATTTTAAATTTCCAAACTGGGTACATAAAGTTTCGTTAGCTAATTTTACCTGTGATAGCTACTTCCCTACAGGACGGTCTACTCTGCATACCTTCATTTTTGGTAAAGATACAAGTCTTAATTGTAACTCACAACTGTCCGTAAATTATAGGAATCGGCCATCAGTCGTCAAGGCATAAAAATAAATAAAGACAAAAAGTGTTGACTGTCTTTTTAGGGTTATGGATTAAGATGCTCACAGCTCAAGTTTAGTTAAGATCCTGATGCTCAAGTGTGTCAAAATGTATTATCAGTAGGTATGATGGCTGTAGGTATTAGTTTCAGACAACGTTGGCACAGACGTAAAAATATCGCGGCGAGTTTTGATAGCGCATTGGATTTTGAATCTTTCGGTGTTGAACCGAGCTTTGAGAATACAACAGACTACATCCCAGAGCGTCAAAAAAGACACTTCGATTGTCAACTGTCGGCGTTAAGCAGTGCGCAGAAAATCCCACCGCGATATTGTTACGTACGTGGACTGAATACATTTAAGTGTTTGTCCATCTAACTAACCGCTGTATGGAATTACTATACCTAATTTATTTCATTATAATTATGTAATAGAGCGCCAAAATGTCTCACCGCCTCATTAGTCAACTGTCTAGTCAGTGCAGTACCTACCTATTTTATTTTAGAATTATTTTTTATTATAATAATTAATTATGTGTTACTATATATGGTTAGGTTTTTAATTAGATGTTAACTTTTAAATAAAGACAGACTTATTAGAATCTAAACTATTGTTTTTTATTGTTAACTATAACAGTACAAAATACATTTATTTACAATTTGACAGTCAAGGTTATTTGACCACAAAACTGAATGGTCTTGACCCACCTCTACCTATGTACTTGTTAAGGTCAAAACACTTCTTTATGTTATTGTTATTTACTTGTGTACAGGGTTGTGTTAATTTCAACATAAAGATTTAAAAAAAAATGTTTTGTCTGTGTGAAGAATCTAATGTTTGTGGTCATGCTATTTGAGTTCTCACGCAAGGAGTGCAGAGTAAATGATTTTCTGATGTCATTTAATAGTAAACTTTATTATCAGTATCTTAAATGCATAGGAGGACATGCAAGCAGCCGCTTTATATCCATGTTAGATGTTCAAATAACTTTGCACTGTATGCGACTGCCAATAAAGCGTATTTTCAATATCATTAGAAAATCCTTTGGTCCGCACATAACCTAACTCAATTTGCCTTTTGCTTTCACTTGAGGTAAACATAAATTATAAAATGAGCTATTTATAAAATCTGACAGCCGCTGCCACTTCACCCAACCTTTGTTGAATAAGAACTCTTTTGACTGCTCCTTTCCTACGTAATGGGGATCCTGTAAGCAATTAAAACATAAACTAGTAGTATAAATAAACTTCAGTAGGCACACTTTATGACAGACTTACTATGCAATCAACAAAATAAACATGAGGCCCATGAGAGTTTTAAATAAAGGGAATTTGATCAAACATTTGGAAACACCATCCATCACGCAGAAACAATTGCTAGGAACTAGTTGGTTCATTAAGATTAGGAAACAACTGATCTGGCCTATGTTAGAGGACGCGAAATGCGTATGCGTATATCTATGAGGACATAAGGGTGGAAGCGCCAGGATATCTTGGGAAATTCAAATTTTCTTGTTTTTTGCAATTTGCCAGGCCACATGAAAACCATTCTGAAATGAATTTCTTACCACTACTAAGAGACTTGCATCTTGTTGTCCAATATGAATGCCCACAATTCCTTTAGAAGAGGCATCCACATCTCCACCCATCATCACAGGACTGCCGAACTTGTCAAAATGGGCCACTAAAGTATCCACTAAAGTCTTCAGTTCATCTCCGTGATTCACGTGGAGTATCTTGCAGGGTACGTCATACAATTTGTCTATTACAAGACATACCTGTAATTTGATAAACGAGGATTTTAGTTGAGTAAATTGTGAAAGTGAAATAGGATAGAAAATAGTTTATTGTCCATGTAATACAGTAAGCAAGCACACAGGTTAACAGAAGTGGAAATGACATGAGTAGCTTAAAATATTACCTACAGATGTAGCTAATATTTTATTTGAGTATGTCAACGCCATAGAGTGAAAACCTCATAAATAAGTGTAAAAGAAGTAGCTTTAGATATGCTGACGGATGTGAGTGTTTACGAGGTTCTCGTTTACTTTCATATATGGCGTTATGAATATCGAATGAACATATTAGTGAGATAAGGATGTGCGTTGAGAGGTTTTCTTCCTAGAAACGCAATAAAATGCAAAAATGCATTCCCAAGGTTTTCACTCTAAGGCGACGATGTACCTATACTTTTTTAGTATCGTTTGCCAGTGATGAACATCCAGTTTCAGAGTAGCCAACTGGGTTTAGCGAGCACGTCGTAATTTAAATGCTCGACCAAGACACCTTGTTTTTGTTGTTTGAATAAGCCTGCCTTTGCTATACTGTAGGGCTTCTAATCTAGGCCCTAAGATACTTCAATAAGTTATAGCAATGAAAAGGAACATAGTTCTTACCTCAAAACTACCAATCCATTGCCTTGAACCCAAAAATCCTTGGGGTTTGTCTTCTAGTTGTACCAATATATCTTGAACCTGTGTTATGGATGGGACTTTGACTTCACAGTTTTGATTATCACTCAACCAGGAACATACTGTTTGCAAAGTTCTATACCCACATCCCCAGCCCTGGGAGTAGAATAATTAAGATAAAAACAAACTTGTAAATCACATAACCGAACTTAATAATAGGAGAGTTAGGATCTAAGGATTTATATAAAAAGTATCTTACTCTGTCGTCAAAACCATCGCAAAGGTAATGATAGTATTCATAGTTTCCAGATACTAAGTATGTTTTTCCTGAATCCTTTACAATCCCAGCATTTTCGTGGACATTTGTCAACAAACCTGACATTTTAATGGCGGTGTTGCTATCTCCATGGTCTAAGAAAACAAAAGGCGAAGTATAATAATATACCTACCATGGGTCCATGGATATCTCTATTTGTTTAAGTTTTTTTTTTTTAATTGACCTACTTGTTGACCCTTTTGTTTTGCATGCATGGTGCATAAAACTAGGTTTTATAATAATTTGCGTATTTAGAGACATATTATGGATTGCCGGTGAAGCGCTAAGGTTGCACGGAAAAAAATACAAGGGAAGAGATTTAAACATCTCTGGATAACATCGTAACTAACTTAAAATAATGGCAACACCTTTACATTGTGCTCGAGCCTAACGGGTGCAGACAGGACTATAGAAAATGAAAATCCTAATATGCAACGAAAATCACGCAATTCGAAACTGCAAGCACAAGAAATACAAGTAAAAAGATCACAAGAACGGCCTGCACCGGCGAGTAAGTATCGTGTTGGTAGTAGATATCCGGTAAATGGTACAGACGCCAGCAGGTGAAGCTATCCCAAACTGTCAAATTTTCCGAACCTTATTTTATTGTAATAAAGTTGAATATCTATCAAACATTGGGGTAGCTTGATGTGCTGGCGTCTGTACTACTGAAGATACAGTACAGAAAATTGAAAATCCTACTAACATTATAAACGCGAAAGTTTGTAAGTATGGATGGATGGATGGATGTTTGTTAGTTACTCTTTCACGTAAAAATGTCTGAAAGGATTTGGATGAAATTTGGCACACAGATAGATTATAACCTAGATTAATACATAGGATACTTTTTATCCCAGTAGTACGTTCCCACGGGATAATTTCCGACTTCCACGCGGGTGAAGCCGCGGGCGTAAACTAGTATTATCCTATGTGTTAATCTAGGTAATAATCTATCTGTGTGCCAAATTTCATCCAAATCCGTTCAGCCGTTTTTGCGTGAAAGAGTAACAAACATCCATCAATCCATCCATACTTACAAACTATCGCGTTTATAATATTAGTACCTACCTAAGGATTATTTGATATTGACAGAACACATTTTTCATTTACTATTATCTCGTAGTTTTTTTTTGTCGATTTATAAAATACTAACATAAGTTAGTGCTTACTAAGATAATTTTATGCAAAAACAAGTTTTTGAGAACGTCTTAAGGTGATTTATGAACATAGTATTATGTAGATAAAGTAGGTACTTTCGACCGCACAGCGGTAGTACCTACCTAACACTTTGAACTATAATAGATGTGGCCTAGCGTATGTAGGTAGCTATTACCTACAGAGTTTCAATGGAATAAGAGGGCAGATTACCTATGCCTACTGGTTTTTAGGGCTCCGTACCCAAAAGATACCAACGGAACCACAATAAGGAACGGAACCATATTACTAAGTCTCCGCTGTCCGTCCGGCCGTACGTCGTCTGTCTGTCAGCGAGCTGTATCTCATGAAGTGTAATATGTAGACAGTGGACATCTTCACAGACTGCGTCTTAAATAGATATTTTTTGCCACTATTACAACAAATAATAGGTATAAAGTTAAAAACTTTTTCCAAAAAAAAAGCAACCGACTTCCAAAAAACACTACAAAGTGAAAAATAACTTTAATTTCGGAAGTCGGTGTCTTTGGAGCTGTATTTGAATTTTGTGTCACCGCCTTCCGAAATGAAAGATATTTTTCACTTTGTAGTGTTTTTTTGGCAGTCGGTTGTTTTATTTTTTTGTAAAATGTTTATTTTTTCACTTTTTAGTGGTTCACATGTGCTTACCCCTTCACAGCATACCGGCGTGATGTTATGTTATGAACTGGTGTAAGCAAAAGACAGACATGAGATTTCAGCAATACCAGTCCATTTGCTATCATTTATTGAGGAGTTCCGTTGCCTATCTCCGAAGTTCTTCATCAGTTCTTCACCAAATTGAAATGGCACCACTCCGAAAAAGTACTCTTCCAAAAAATACCCAAATCGATTCGTGTGCCTATAACATTTGAAGAGTTCTCTCTATTTCTCCAGGATCCCATCATCAGATCCTGACTTGATGATCATGGGACCATCTGGGAAGTATACCCTTTCAAACAAAAAAAAAATCCAATCGGGGAACGTACATTAAAAAAAGGTTCCGACGAATTGAGAACCTCCTCCTTTTTGAAGTCGGTTAAAAATTAGAATGTTTCTGAGTTTGTTTCGTTTTCATTACTTCTGAGGGATCATTCAGCTACCAAATGTCGCCATAAAAATTTAAAATATTGACCAACAAAATGTTGACGTGTAAAATGGCCTAACCTAACCTAACCACACACATACACACACTCACACACATGGTACACGCACCCCCACATATAGGCACACATACACGCACACCAACAGACTAATGACACAGTAGATAAATATTTATCTACTGTGCTAATGATAAGAAATTAATAAGAATTATTAACTCATAAACTTTTGTTTAGTTTCATGTTGCACTAATTCTAAGATTTGAAGGAGTGACGCTGGCACACCCCTGGCACAGGCATCTATAAGCTTAAAAGGAGACGCCACCAACTGTTTAATGTAGGTACAACGTGTAGGTACTAATAAAATAAAACATTTTTGAGATGATTTGCAGTTTCTTAAAAGATCTACTATAGGTAGGTACTTATTATCTATATAAAACAAACAATTGATTTCAAAGGGCCTTTTAAAAAAAAAAAACTTGTTAGCTACCAACATGTAGTGTTCAATTTTGTACGTCGGTGGTTACCGCACATTCACACACAGTCCGCGCCGGTTTTTTATTTTAAAAGATTAACGTTGCAGTTTCGTGGCGGCTCTTCTCCTTGATAGGAAATGACCAGTCGTAACCGTTTTCTTTTTTTGGGTGAGCAATCATCATAAACTTCTCCCACTCTGGGTGGAGCAGACGGGCGTGTCAGACTTTTAGTGACTAAAACCCACCCGTGTTGCCTCAGTTGCCTGTGTGCCAGGGGTCGCGGTATCTCTTTCAAACAATCCGCACCCCTGGCAGGCATCGGTCCTTGCCGACCCCACCATTTAGTGCTGACATCTCTTTGAGGCGCGCGTGGAACACAACGCGCCGTCGACCCGTACTTGGTCCTTACCGTACAGCGAGCTACCCATTACTCGCCGTCCGCAAGCCCGCGCCTACGGTGGCCACGAATCAGCCTGGGATTCTCGACGCCCAGGGCATCATCCGCGGCAGTTACGGCCGTGAGGGCGCATATACTGCCTCTCCCTCTCGTGCGCCGCTTCCCTCTTCGCGAGCATTACTGCTTCGCAGAAGGAAGTGACGGCTACCCATGTACTCTCGCTCCGTACCATAGCCTGGACCAGGGCTGGACGCGAGAGATCGCCGCCGCCGATCGCCTCCACAAGGACACGGCGGTGCTCCGCCAAAGCCGAGCACACCTCCACCGTGTCCTCAGGGCGATCTTCGCAGTGGAAACACCCGGGCGTTTCCTCCCGCCTTATTCGAAACAGGAACCTCCCGAAACAACCGTGTCCGGTGAGGACCTGCGTCAAGCGGAAGGTGAGACCGCCGTGCCGCCTTTCAAGCCACTCCTCAAAGAGGGACTTACCGCCGCTATCGTGGCGTGCCCAGCACTGGGTTGCGACAATCGCACTCTCCATGTCGCCATGTGATCCCGCTGGAGCTCTGTCCGCTGTGCCGCGATTTCTCGCAACAGCGGAGTAACGCCCCGGCTTGGCCTCCTCGCGCCACTTCCAGATGTGCGCGAGGACCTTTGCCTCCAGATCCCATGGCGGCAATCGTAACCGTGCATCTAGTTTCTGACGTTTCATAAATGCCGATACAAGTTCATATCAAATAAAATATCTTGAATTTGAATTTTCTTACCACATGAGGCTTCGACTGTACTACTGTAGGTAGGTCCTATTACTATCCAAATATTACGCAAATAGTGAAACATGTCATCTAATCATCGTTCAAGTGTTAAAACAGGAATATCTACATAGCAACTGTTTTAAAATTCAATAGAAATAATACCGACAGTATAGGTATTCGTCTTCTTAGCATGTCGATAGCAAAAATAACACGAAAAAAATGTATGTGAATGTAAAATTTTCTAAATTAGTTTGGCCCCAAATTCAGTAACGCGGAAACGGTTACTGACGCAACCATTAGGTCCTCACGTGTGCAAGTGACAGGGCATGCGGTGCTACATGGGAGGTGTGCAATTGCAGTCTGTGGAGAGACGCCGCATACACACCGGCGGAGGTCTAAGCCATCCATGAACCCACATTTGTGGAAGTTGTCCTTGCTGCGACCTACATACTTGGGTACGAAGTCTGTTTAAGTTTTTCCAAGAATTCCAGAAATCAGGAGGCTTGAGCAGGTCTTGCCAAAGATCATATCTTCCTGTGGAGGGGTTGCTATCGGCTGGACTCACGCACCCAAGCATTTTTTTGCGACTTTTAAGCATCTGTGGCACTGGATCAAAGTTGTGGCGTTGGTTATCCCGTAGCTTCGCCCTTTCGATGCGGCTGGCTATAGTCCTGCGAATATTTGGAGGCGCGATGCCAGTCAGTGGATATAGCATTCGCAACGGGGACGGTTTTAAGCAACCAGTAATAATCATGTCTCATTTAGAACTGTAGGTATTCACTAACTTAGAGTGGGAAGATCGGCTCCATACTGAGCAATATTCACCGGCAGAGCTCAAATATCCCAATAATATTTAGTGTCGCGGAAACACCGTACTTTCGGTAAGTACCGTCAGTAACTAAGGTCATTGGCACGGACGCAAAAATATCGCGGCGGGATTTTTGCAATCAGTATTTTCAAGACATTGCTTAGCGCTGTCAGTTGAAAATCGAACTGTGTGTTTTTCGACGCGCTGAGATGCATTCTGTTGGATTCTCAATGCTCAGTTCAGCACCGAGAGTTGAAAATGCAGTGCACGATATCATCCTGCCGCGATATGTTTTACGTCGGTGTGAACGTGGTCAAGTCTCGTTTTCACTAAGATAAACCCAAATAAGCGCAGGCTGTTGGATTTTCAACACTCGAATTGGCATCGAAATGCGAAAATTCAACAGCTCTCTTGTATTAAGGCATTTATTGCTTGGCATCAGCAGTAATCAGCAGCACTTGCGATGACTAGCCTAACGAGGCGGTCGAGAGTAAAATAATGAGTACGTAGATAAGTATAAATTTTAACTTAAAAGACCATACTTACCTACTGACCCTGACACTAATCTACATGGTCCAATGGTCTTCAGAATATCTGACCAAGATCACCTACGTCTGCACTTTAAATGAGACTGGGACCTCCAAGTTTATTTCGGTGTTTTTCTCAGAACCGTCAGATAGGAAACGCCGATCATAACTAGCTTTTGTGAAGTGCTTGTACAGTCAAGCTATCCCAAACTGTCAAATTTTCCCAATTGAACATGAACCTTATCGTATTCTAATAAAGTTGAAAATCTATCAAAGAAATTTGACAGATTGGGGTAGCTTGATGTGCTGGCATTCCACGCACAACGGACCGAATGGGAGTCTACGTGCGGAAAAGGGAGTCCCATCATCATCATGTGCTGGCGTTATATAGTTACAGAATTAAAATTATTTATCATTCAGAGCTCCACGAATGACAGCCAGGACCACGTGCTTGGAGTCTTAGTACCTATGTAAAGACAGGCATGTATCCATTGATCAATCGCGGCAAGCGTAGCCTAACCTGATCGACCCGTGCGACTGTTATTACTAAAGGTGCTCTTACACGGGTAATCTTTTGAGCAATTTATTGATCGGCAATACTCTTGGATCAATCTGGATCAATTAAGTGGAGCAATCTGGAGCATCAACAATAAATTGCCGATGTGTTTCGCCAATATAGCTTCTGATTGCTCCATTCAAGTATTTGATGAGTTGCCAAATATCCAATCAGTTTGGTAATTTTTAGTCAATTTTCTTTCTATCTCGTTTGTACGTATAACTATGTCTCGTTTTTGCTAGAGGAACCGGCCGACGGCGGAGGTGGCGGGGGAGACGCATTGCCTAGTTTTTTAAGTTGCTCCATAATGTGTGGCCGTATCTCTGGCAACAGGTTGCTACATGTTGGAATTGCCTTAAATTGCTGGACATAGTCGTGACGTCATATTTGACGAGAATTGCTCAAGATGGAGCAATTTTAGTTGCTCGTGTATGCGCACCTATAGCCTCCTCTATAAAGACATCAAAAAACCGAGGTGTTACCCGACTTCCATTGCTGACTGTACCACTACGACATCATCTCCACTGATCTTGATGTAAATACCTATTACTACGTATTTGCTAACAACATGCAAACAATAAGGAGATGCTAAGTAAATTGAAAAATACAAAATTCACGTAACGTGTACTCGATGAAAATAGCATTTTTTATGTAATAGATAGGTACGGTCAGCAACACGCACTCCGTCCCCAATCTTATCCCCAAAGCCCGTGCCCCCTTAAAAGGTTTCCTCCCGAAAAGATAAAAATCAAGGTACGATGAGCGACAAAAGCCTAACGCACGATCAATCATAGTCTGAATCATTTTGAAACAAATTGCTAATCCACTGCTTCTTATGTTCGAAAAATGTGTCTGCTCAACAACGTAAATAACGCAATGAATATTGTTGAACTGTCAAAATTAAACAGATTATAATCGATCGTGTGTTACGCAATTAGGGTGCTGATTAACGCAGCAAATAGACGCAACATTATTCGATATACAATGTATGTCAAAGAGTAAGAGCATAAAATAAATGTGAGCATGTGCAAGAATTTATGTTGTTGTAGTTTTACTTCCACTGACTTTAATTATTATTTATTTATTTAAGGATTACAAACTAGATACATTACAAATCTGTTACAATAATAAAACTTGTATATTAAATACGTTATCGTTAATGCACACTCAATTACAAGTAACCATAGCTTACAAGATTATGGAGAAGACGAAATGCTGTAGTACATAACAAAATTAAGAATACCTACCCACCTACATTAGAAAATAAGTAGCTATACATGCCATTCTATTGAATTTACAATTAAACGTGCTAATAGAAACGATTTCAATTGCATCGATACAATGCAATGCAATAAAACCAAGTAAGTATTAGCTTTATTTTCAATGTCTGACTGAATTAATTAATATTTGGGTAAATAAAACGTTTATGGAAGAGATAGATATTTAGGTGAGTACTTATTTTTATATTCATTTAAAAAATGAAGTGTTAATATTGTCTTTGTTGCCGACTGTTCTAAAAGAATTGTACCAGTCTACAATTCTCTCAACGTGTATGTATGAATAAGTACCTATAGATTTTGTTTTGACGAATTTAACACCTAGGTACATAATGTTTTATGTACACTTTTAAGACAAAGAGCAGTAATTTGTGTACAGTTGCATGCATAGTTGGTAAAAACATCCCTGAGCCAAATTTGCTCAAATTCAAATAACCTGCACGTCTGTGCTAGTGTAAATACTTACTTACTTTTTGGAAACAATTTACTACGGAACTGACGAAACTAGGTCTTTTAAATAGGTATATTTTCAGTCAGAGTTTATCCGTCTGGATTTTTGAAGTGGGAGCGGCAGCATTGTACTTGTTTTTTTTTTGAGGGTGGGAAAGCATCAAATAACTTCTACCGCTCTGGATGGAGCAGAAGGGCGTGTCTGACTTTTACTGACTAAAACCCGACCGTGTTCCCTCAGTTACCTGTGTGCCAGGGGCCACGGTATCTCTTTCGAACAATCCGCACCCCTGGCAGTAGTGGCGTAGCGTGCCTTGGTGGGGTCCCGTATACAATTTGTTTGGGGGCCCTTATGAACGATAAAGATTTCTTACAAAGGAATTTTTTTTTTGCATATTAATAATTAAAAGAAATATTTATTCATCTTAATTAACTATGTCACTTTATCCAATTTTTTTACAAACAATTCAAATTATATATACACTTTACTTGCCTTTTGTCTTTGTCTTTTGTTTGACTTTTGACATTTCTGAAATAAAATAAAAAATTGGGAAGTTTTGATTAATTTTTGCTTACGCACTTCGGGGGCCCCCGTAGCCCGGGGCCCCGTATAATTGATACGGCAGATACGGCGGTAGCTACGCCCCTGCCTGGCAGGCATCGGTCCTTGCGGACCCTACCAGTTGGTGCTGACATCTCTTCGAGGCGTGCGTGGAACACAACGCGTCGTCGACCCGGGTTTGGTCCTTACCGGACAGCGAGCTACCCATTACCCGCCGTCCGTAAGCCCGCTATTGTACTTATGTTGGATTGGATTTAGCCCACCACATTCCCATGGACGTAATAAAATCGCGGCGAGATTTTTAGCGCACTGCTTAGAACCGAGAGTTGAAAGTCGTTCAATGAAACACACTGTTCTATTTTAGACGCGTTGAGATGCACTCCATTAAGTTTTCAATGTTCGGTTTAACACCTAGAATTGAAAATCCAGTCCAATCCAATCCATTGCTGTAAATATAGATCTCTAAGTACCTACCACTATCAAGGATACAGGCGTGATGATATTTGTACTGCTGTAAATTCCATAGACACCGTAGGTACATGCGCCGAATTCCCCATTTTTCTACGAGAACTTATCCTCCCGACCGAATTTCGGGTACCACGGTCATTTTCAACGGAGGCCAGCGAAATCCGCAAAAGATATTATAGTGCTCTAATGTTTACCCAAACACAAGTACACAACCCCATTCCTTTGCTTTCATAGCCGATGGAACAAAGGACACGACCGGGAAGAGATCAGGCGCAACACTGACTATTTTGCGTTCTTTCTGAGGCACGGGGGTGTCACGCCAACATCCAAACTCCGAGCTGCTACTGAGAAATTAGTTAAAGAAAAAACCTAATATCGAACACTTTGGGAACCGACCAACGAATCCATCACGACCCCACGCTTAGGACCACAAGACTAACGAAAAATGTGGTCTAGGTACCTATGTACTTACGTAACTATTACTTCCGAAAACCATAAGGAGAAGAGGTGAAGAAAAGTAAATAGAAAAGAAAATAATTTATTTCTGACTATTTCACTCATCACATTTAATACAAAATTGACGAAAAACGATAGCAGAGCAAACTAATATGTATATTTTCAACTGACCTCAGGAACAGAGATGATTTTCGATTGACAGCAAGAAATGAATAACATACTAAATTAATTCATAGAAATTACAGAAAAACAATTCGTCTTGGCTCGTATATAACATTTAAACAGATGAACAACGACGTGCAATTATTGGAATTATACAGGAAAACATTTTGGAACCATTTGTATAGGTATCGCAACGTACCAAATATTTGAACGCGTCACTATTTGTACAATAGTCGCTTGGGTCGGACAGGTTATCGGTAACTCGCTATAAAAGAGACAACTTTAAAAAAAATCGGCATACGTACTCATCAGGTCTTGTAGTTGTCTCATCATCTGTGATATTACTGAGCAAAATGAGGGCATTTTCGGTGAGTCAACTATGATTAAGTTTTTGTTTCATCTTAATTACTATCTTGGCAAAATATAAAATTAGATAACAAACAAAACTGGTTTCTCGATGCTGTAATATTAGGCATTTCTAAAATAAATGATGGCAGGAAAAACATTGAAAAATATAAATTTTGGTAACAGTCTTTATGTTTTTAGCGGTTGGTTATACCTATTATGTGGGAATTCAAGATCTGGTTTTCCCACTAATGTGTTTAGTTTTTGCTAAATATAAATAATTTTAAGATAAATTAAGTATCTTCCCTTCACATACTTTTTACTATTATTAAGTTTGATTTTTACAACGTCAATATATTTTATCCTTCGAATAGAATACAACTGAAAACTGGCAGTTTTTGAAGGAAAAAATGTCAAAATATAAATATAAAATAGTTCTCGCGATTATCTATAGCTGGCGTTGCTTCAATGAGAGACAGTTGCCCACAGATATATTTTTTGTGATATTGGTGTGTTGTTCTGGGATGCCCTGCTTATGATTTGTTGAGTTGTAGTTGGACTAAATGTAGGTATTTGCAAGTAGAAAATCAGACAGGTCCAAGTATCGATCACTGAGAAACACCTCTAAGAGGGGCCTGAAGTTTGACATTCAAAGTACATACACGCACGCTTATGTGTCTCCCAGATCAATATAAAACATCTGAAATAAACAAAAAATTACACAGTTACCTTGTCAACATAAACCATATTAATCATACTTAAAGAACTCAAATGGCTTACCTAAATACCTATGTTTTTTATTTTGTATTTGCCAAGTTCTTTAAAAACAATTATGATTCTAAAATGGACTGGACGAAAACAATGTCTTCCAAGAAGTTTTCTATAAACTCAGCTTCTTCAATTTTTAACTTCCCTAATTATTGCACTGCTTAAAGATAAGGTAATTACTGTTATCAATAAAACAGTTTCAGTTCCTAAGTAAAGAACGATAACCCACGATAAGAGAGACCCGATTAAAAAGAACAGCAAACTTGCGCAATACTATCCATACTTGTTAATATAAATGTGGAAGTAACTCTGTTTGCTACTTTTTCACGCCTAAACGGCTACACGCGAAATTTAGCACGCAGCTAGACCGCTGAGCTGAGTCAAAACCTGTAGCCAGGACATTGGATACTGTACATCTCGGTAATAAGTTGATTCTCCTGGGATAATTTTAGACTTCTACACAGGCAAACCCACGGGCAAAAGCCTGTACCGTATAAAAAAGTGACTGGCCAACTTGATTGCAAACTGATAGCGATGTAATTACATTGTTATTAATTGAGATTGTCTGTATACCTACCTATCATTCTATTTCACGACATTGTCTCTCAAAGTCGTATATGTAAAAAAGCAATTATTAAATTGCTCTAGTGTGATTCATTATACAACAGGTAAATGTACTTCTTTATTTTTATCGATTTACGTAGATAGGAACTAATAACAGCTACACGGGTCGATCGATCAGGTTAAGCCACGTTTGCCGCGGTTGGTCCGTGGATGGGTGACTATCTTTACGTACCAAGACTCCTCCGTGCCTCGGAAAGCACCTTAAACCGTTGGTCCAGGCTGTCATTTGGATCCTGGATCTTTGACAGTCGTTACAGGTTGCCAGAAGCCCGACAATCTAACAACCAGTCTTACTAAGGGGTATCGTATTATCCAGTAACTGGGTTGTGGAGGTCAGATAGGCAGTCGCTCCGTATAAAATACTGCTGCATTTGGTTAGACTGGAAGCTGACCTCAACATAGTTGGGAAAAGGCTAGACAGATGATGAAATATAGGTGTCTTATGTGTTAGTCTATTATATGTTTCTATGTTGTCTTTGTTTCTCGATTTAACCGTTTGCTGGAGGTACCTGGGTACTCTTGGTCTTTTTGATAATAACATGTTTATTGATGCCTTTATTTGAAAGCACTTTATTGTTTAAATTCCTTCTAAACAGACACATAACATCACGCCTGTAATTCCCTGAAGTGTTAGGCAGAGGTGTGCCTTAGCATGTACACCCAGAATTCGCCAGTTATATCTTAGTAGGTACCAACCTAGTCCTATATACCTACTCATGTAGGTACTTAAGTAATTTTCCTTCACACAAAGTATTCTTGTTTTCCTTCGCCACACGTAACTCTACATATCCCACATGACATTATCCTTGATCTTTTGCAGTTTTTCATCAACAAAAATATGCTTCGCCAATTTTATTCTTTCGAAACCACCATGTCTAAATAATTCAATGCCTTAACCAAATTGATCATTTTGTGCGCCAACAATGAGCGCCAAATCAAATTGTTTGAATAGATAAACAAACATTCCGAGAGACAAAGCGAAGGCTATGTGAGTGATAACTTGATAAGTATTTACACATGATTCAAATCTCAGAAACGGGTCTCATTCAGCGGAAGTCCTTGACATCACAGATTCTTTGGGTTTTTTTGTTCGTGTTTGTTTACCTACTAATCATAATTTTATTTGTCAAGGAAAAAAATGAAATCTTATTTAATATTAGTTTTAATGCATTGAAGCACAGCAATCGTTATTTTTTGTTTGTTCATTAAAACGTACCTACCATCGCGCTTCTATTTCCTTAATGGAGTAGACTGACTTGATACTCACATTCAAACATCGGTCTGCTATTGAGAAATTCCTAAAGAATAAACCCAATATCACTTTCCCGAGGTAGGATTCGAACCAATGTCCCGTATACCACGCGCAGCTAGACCAACGTGGCATGTAGTAGGTCTTTGCCCACAGACAGGTTTGTGCAGGTCAGAAATATCCCTCTGGAACTTACCTAGTACCGGGAGTAAATATATCTTTTAAACTAACCTATACTCCATTTGAAATAAGATTAGACATTTAAACAAACCTTTATTACAGTCAGTTTAACCGATTCTGACTTCTATACCGATGGCATTAAAAGCAAAAAAGCAGTTACAATACCAACTGTTTACTGCAGCTGCCATTTGTTCTGCCACTGACGCAATAGAAGTCAAAATCGGTTGATTGGGCTGTATAAAAGGTTTAGTTAAATGTCTAATCTTATTTCAAATGGAGTATATGTACGTGGGTACCTACCTGGAACAGAATATAATTTTATTTTGTAAATATGGGTAATACACAATAGACACATCAAAGGTCAGCCATATTTTACCATTAAAATGTTTCATTATTTATGTAACTTGTACTTAGCTTGCTTCCTGGTTTGTTAGGTTAGCTAGTGTGCGCTAAATTTCATCCAAATCGCTTCAGTCGTTAAAAGGCGTGAAAACTAAGAGGCAGCTATATACAGTTACCTTCGCATTTAACTTATTTGTATATTATGCATGTAATCATTTATTTTAATCATATATAATCCTACGTCTATTTTTTTGACGTATCTTATTAAAACCCTGGTGATCAGGGTAAAACCTGGTGATTTACATTGACTGTCCTCCATCGATTTATCTTATCGACAAGATAAATCGATTCCGTATCACATAAACACACGTATCTGTCAACATTTGGAAATTTTCATAGGTATATAATTCAAACTCGCATCAGTCTGAAAGTGAATCAGTGTTAAAATGAAGGTGTTTTTCGTGTTTCAGTTATTCTTCGTATTGGCGCTGTTCGCCATGGCTGCAGCTCAAGGTTTGCTCAACTATCATTAATATGTTTTTTTATTATAATTTTGTAGGTAAATTTATGGTTTTTAGGAAGCAGTTTCAGTAGTACCTATAGGTTGAAGATTTGTATTTTTCTAGTATTTTTAAAGTTGGTACCGTAATTTAAAAATGTACCTAGTATCTTTGTGGTCATATTTGTACGTTTAAACCACCCATTGTAATATCAAGGACACTGATAGATAAACTAATTGACTATCAATTTTTTTTTTTTTTTCGAAAAATGACGTACATGTCAATCTGCTGAACAATTAATTTCCTTGACTCTACATTGATATTTAATTGTTATGTCCTGTGTAATACCGTCAAAATGAAGTTTTCTATTTCTATTCTATTCTATTCCGTCTCTTCTAATTGTTATTCTCTTTGCATGAACACGATTATTTTCATCCACAAGACGATGGAAACGCTTTGCTTATGTGTGCTTATGTATTATTTTCAGTGAATGTTGTCGACAATAACCCTGAGTCAGGTGAGTCAAGTAGTTTTTATAATAATTTTGAAGGAAACTTTTATGAGAGGAGAAAATGTGATGGATTTTCTCCGTCTGGGGACAATAGAGGGTTATATCGGACTTAGACCGACTTAAACCCCAAGATAGTAGGTTTAAATGGTATACTATTTACACCCCATAGGTATCTACAATGAACCTTGTTTAAAAAAAAAACTACTTTCCCGTCTATCGATAAAAGTGAAAAAAGTAGGTATATCAAAATGAATGTTAATTAAAACTGCCTGCCAACTTCAAAATAAGTACCAACTTTGGGTCAGCATCAATTCTTTGCTCATTAGAAGTTAATATTGCTTGCAGTTCAATTCGTGGACAACAGCAATCCTGGTCAAGGTAAGCCCATGTGACTAATAGATACCAAATGGCAAACTTGTTTTATTGTAATTAGATATTGGTGGCTGATATCCATCACGACTATGGAATTTGGCTAGCTAAATTATTTAACCCTGTATATACGACTTTCGAATAAGTCCACGATGGCATATAAAAATGTAAAAATCACGGCGGCGGCGGTGTATCACGGCGGAATTATGGCGCACTGTATTTCCAACCAACTACTCATCACCGAGAGCTGGAAATCCAGTGCGCGATAAAATTCCCCCGCCATATTTATCGTGCGTACGTGGCCTAAGCCGTCACTTCTGCATGATTACTTACCTATTTATTTTCCATACATTTATCTATTACTAACCAATTTCGCCTTAATAACACACGAAAACTGCACGAGTTTGACACTATTACATAGAAGGGTAATTTTCTACATCTAATTGTTTTTCTGGCCCATTTCCCTTATCCTCGATTAAATAAAAAAGTTCCATTCATTCTGAATGCTCACTTTAGAATGCTCCTGGTTATTTCACAAACCCAAAAGCCTGGTTATATCCATTAAATTCTTTTCAGGGAATTATGGGGTTAACAGACCTACACCTGGTGAGCACATTCATTAATTAAAATATTTATTTCAAATTAACACATTCGAAACGTGAATGCAAACTGTATGAGCATACAGCATTTTGAATAATTAACTATTCATTTATCGAGCTTTTTAAAGTGCAATACAATCCTCATATATACAACAATGCTTACTCCGAGAATGCTAACTTGAAATGCTCGATAAAGTTTCACGTTGCGAATGCTAGCTTTGAATGATTTCACTTGGGACGTACTGTAAGTGCTTAGCTCACATTGGTCATATTATTTTCAGTACAATTTGTGAACAACAGACCCCCGGGCAATGGTGAGCATATAACCTTATTACATAATATATTTCATATGACAAGCAGTTAGGTGGGACCATGCAATAAACTGTATAGTATTATATATTTAAATACTATTACTATACTGGTACTAGTAAATGAGTGATTTTTCTTAACAATGAATGCTCACTGTAGAATGGTTGTGGTCATTTCGCATGAAACAAATGCATGGCTTATTGTAATGGTGATATTATTTTCAGGCAACTTTGGAGCTTATAGACCTAGACCTGGTGAGCATGTTGAATAATTTAAACAATTTATTAAACAATAATAATAATTTGTGACGTATGGGTCATTCGTTTGAAAATATTTATATTTTATTATTATTATTCAACAGTGAAGACGTTTTAAGCGTTTATTCAACTAACAATAAGTAGTTAATTGAAGGTAAAATCTACTAACATTTAATGTTCAACATAAATCAATATGTATAATTTAATATGTGTAATGTTTTTAATATCACAACCATAAAGTAGATACAATAATTTTAATCAGCAGCATCATAAGCCCATGAGCATTGAGCATTGCCAAAATCAATCAACCTGTCAATCGTATTATCTTGAGATCAAAAATACTTCCATATTTTTAGGAAACTGCAACATACTCTTTAGTGCATAACCGTTTTGAAATGCTCGAAGCATCGCTCATGAATGAATGATTACCTTGCTGCTTTTATCGGCAATGTTTATTTAAATATTCACAACGGTAGTCACGCTGAGAATGCTCGCTTTAGAATGGTTCACAATGACTCACAAATGCTTTGCTCATATTGGACGTATTATTTTCAGTGCACTTTGTGAACAACAGACCCTCGGGCAATGGTGAGCACATTACATTATTAAATATATACCTATGAAATTATTAATAGGTACTTATAATCAATAATTAAGCACTTAAGGATTTGCGTTCTGCTATAAGTTATCACGAGCACTATCAGTTTCTGATAAGGTGAAAATCAGCACGAATTAACTTTAAAGGTTTTCTCATCTCTATCAATAATTCACAAACTTTCATAAGTGCACTTGAGCATTCATGCTCTCAATGCTTCTGTATATTTGGGTGTACTTGCAATGCTTTGCTTATAATGGGTTACATTATTTCTAGGGGACTTTGTCGACAACAATCAATTTCAAATTGGCAATCCCAATTACCCCACTCCAGGTGAGCATGAGCATACTACCTCGTATATAATACATTCGCGGAAGAAATAGGATAAGCACTTTTTGAACATTATTTTACTATCTCTTTTCGGCAACGCGAGACCATTTATTTTGACTTTTAATACTGTGATTTACATTCATTTGGTAAATAATGTGGATGTAAAATTATACCGACAGGTTCTTATTCTTTGCATTCCTTGACTATAAAACCAATGCATCTTCAACGAGATAGCTATTAAATTCCACAATGTTTTGTCAAGCCTTATATCTGGCTTCTGATTATTTTATTGTCATAAATAGCTTTCCCATTTACAAAATTTTAAGTTTTAGATGTTATGCTTTTACTTGTTCATTGTTCAGATCATTGTCTGTACTATTTAAAACTCCACCCTACACCTACCTATGCTCTCTCTCGTATGCTGTTGGTGGTCATACAAGCTTTGCTTTTAATCGTTCATGTATTGTTTCTAGTGAACTTTGTCAACAACAACCCCAGTGACCCGACTGCTGGTGAGCAAACTTCCAAAAAAATACATGAGATCTAACTGTTAGAATATAAAATAGGCATTAAGAGCGTTTATCCCGCACGGGCTAGCAGCGAGCGTCGCATTTCAAGTGGTTTGTCGTGATTATTTTATTAAGTTTAAATCAAAATACTTGTTTTTTTCAGTCATGCGCTAGATTGGTTTTATACTATTTTTGTAGTTAATTTGGTATTTACTCATAAAAATCGACGTAATCGTCAATTAGCAGTACGTATTACGATTGAATATCTTTTTATGGGTTAAATGTTAAAAATAATTATAAAAAGGTATTAAACATCTAGTGCCTAGCTAAAAAAATATTGTACTTTGATTGAAACTTAATAAAATAATCAAGAAAAATCACTTCAAATGCGACGTTGCCAGCCCGCGTGCGATGAACGCTCTTAAGAAATTTCTAGCCAAAACAAAAATGAGCGTAGCTAGTTTAAATTATATTATTTTGGCTCTATTTTTTGAGGAAACTATTTAAATAAAATGTAAAGTTCAAATCTACCACACCCATGCTCCCTCTCGTATGCTGTTGGTGGACGTACACACGGCTACACATCAAGCTATACATTTCCAGTATAAGCTGATCTCGCATTGTATAAGATTTCCGTACAGTGCGAGATCAGCGTAAACTGGAAATGTATAGCTTGGTGAGCAGCCGTGCGTAAAAGCTTTGCTTCTAATCGTTCATGTATTCTTTCTAGTGAACTTTGTCAACAACAACCCCAGTGACCCGACTGCTGGTGAGCAAACTTAAAAAAAAACATAAGATTAAATAGGCATTAAGTGCGTTTATCCCGCGCGGGAACGTCGTATTTCAAGTGGTTTGTCGTGATTATTTTATTAATTTCATCAAAATACCTACCATTTTTTTAGCTATGCACTAGATCGTTGATTTTTGTACTATTTTTTGAAGTTATTTTGTTATTTATTCATAAAAATCGACATAATGGTCAATTATATTCTATTTGCAGTACTTATTACGATTAAATATCTTTCTAAGAGTTAATGTTAAAAATAATTATAAAAAGTACCTACTAAAGATATAGTGCTTGGTTTGAAAAAAAATAGTACTTTGATTGAAACTTAATAAAATCAACAAGAAAAAACACTTGAAATGCGACGTTGCCAGCCCGCGCGTGATGAACGCTCTCAAGGAATTTCTAGCCAATACAAAAATGAGCGTTTCTAATTTAAATTATATTATTCTGGCTCTATTATTTGGGAAAATTATTTAAAAAAATGATAAGTTCAAATCTACCATACCTATGCTCTCTCGTATGCTATTGGTGGTCGTACAAGCTTTGCTTCTAATCGTTCATGTATTCTTTCTAGTGAACTTTGTCAACAACAACCCCAGTGACCCGACTGCTGGTGAGCAAACTTCCAAAAAAACATAAGATAAAATAGGCATTAAGTGCGTTTATCCCGCGCGGGAACGTGGTATTTGAAGTGGTTTGTCGTGATTATTTTATTAATTAATCAAAGTATCTACAATTTTTTTTAGCTATGCACTAGAATACTAGATCGTTGGTTTTTGTACTATTTTTTTATGTTATTTTGGTATTTACTCATAAAAATCTACATAATTGCCAATTATATTATATTTGCAGTACTTAATACGATTGAATATCTTTATATGAGTCAATGTTAAACATAATTATAAAAAAGTACTAAAGACGTACTGCTTGGCAGAAAAAATATAGTACTTTGATTGAAACTTAATAAAATCATCAAGAAAAATCACTTGAAATGTGACGTTGCCAGGCCACACGGGATGAACGCTCTTAAGAAGTTTCTAGCAAAAATGAGCGTATCTACTTTAAATTAATTAACAAGTAGTTTCATCTCGATAAAATATTTTGATTCAATTTTTTTTGGGAAACTAATTAAAAAAAAAACGAATCTACCATATCTATGCTCGCTCTCGTATGCTTTTGGTGGTCGTACAAGCTTTGCTTCTAATCGTTCATGTATTCTTTCTAGTGAACTTTGTCAACAACAACCCCAGTGACCCGACTGCTGGTGAGCAAACTTCCAAAAAAAAAACATAAGATCTAACCGTTATTTAATAGGCATTAAGAGCAATTATCCCGCACGGGCTAGCAGCTTAGGGCTTAATAAAATTATCACAAAAGCCAGTTAAAATGCGACCTTGCCAGCTCACGTTGGATGAACACTCTTAATGAATTTCTAGCCAATACAAACATGAGCGTACCTAATTTAAATTAATTAATAAGTAGTTTCATTACGATACTTCTGAAAATATTTCGGCTCTATTTTTGTGTTTAAGAAAACTATTTAAAAAAAATGTTAAGTTTAAATCACCTCTTTCTATTTAACATTATTTTCGTTAGATCTTATGTTATGGCTGCTAAACGAACATACGTGAAGACTTATTTATCACTTTCCACATTTAAAAAAACTCACCGTAAAAATTTACGGTCTTACTTAATGAATAAGTAGTAAAAATGTCTTCCCGTATATTAACATAGCCAAAGACTGCTATGTATGGCTTTGCTTTTAATCGTCATGTTTTATATTATTTCAGTGCATGTGGTAGAGAACAACCCTGAATCAGGTTGGTACTGTTTCTAAAAAAGCCTCTAAACATTGGTCTTAAAGGATAGGATAGAAAAATTGTAATTGTACAAAACCTTAATGGGTTTGTCAGAATCCAGATGTCTGCATGTGCTCATATTGTCATTCTTACCATTTTCTAAAGCTTTACAAATCTATGCGGAAAACGGGAAGGAATTTCACATTTTAAATCGGTATAACTGTCTGTATTTACAACGAATCTAAAAACTAGGTACCTCAAGCAGAAAAACCAGATCATCCTTATACATGACATAAACTATAGCATAAAACAAAGTCGTTTTTCGTGTCTGTACGCTTAGATCTTTTAAACGGATTTTAAAGTGGTTTTCATTAATAGACAGAGCGATTCAAGAGGTATGTTTATATGTATAATACACCGCCCTACACGCAGGAGAAACCAAGAAAGAGCTAGTTGTAAATAAATGAGGGTCATCGACATCGCAAACTATAACCAAAAATTCAGCACGTGACTGACAAGTGATAACCAAAAACAATCAGAGGGGCAATTCTCGTAATTTTAAGAACGTTCACAGTCTGATCTCAGTGTCAATGTGTCAAAAATACCTCGATTTTTCATACATTTTTGACATTTGATTTTCGCTGAGATGAGACTGTGACTAGATTGTGAACGTTTTTAATTACGAGAATTGGCTTTCTGCTGTTTCATATATTTTGACGACATAGGTATTGCACTTTTCTATGTAACAAGAGATATTTTATTAAACCCCGAATAAAATTAACGCGGCGGTGTTAAGAATCATGTAGACTGTACCTATCCATGGTAATAGGATGCGCGTCGATGTTCCTGCCATCTTGTATAATAATTAACTCACAAGTATCTAATTAATTTTTCTTTTGTTTCAGTTAACCTCAACAACCGTAAGTACTGAAAAGCTATTCTGTTTAATAAACCAGTGCCTGTTGAGTTAAAATGAGGAAAGAGCATGACTTTTTCTCTGCTGCGTACTTCGTCATGCCCAAATTAGGGCAACTTATGAGGCTTAGGGTACTTTTGCGTTCTACCAGTACCAGTTCTATATGTAACAGTGCGCTTTTATTCTCAACGCTCGGCACTAAGCCGAAAGTAGAAAATTCAATAGCGCGCTTATACCGATATGGTTCATATTATTTTTAATTGTGTTTGTGGCAGTTGTTGAATCAAGTTGTTTATGCCTCCTATTTAAATTGTCCACAAGTTAAGTGCCTAAAGGTACCTTACGTAGTATCTAGGTCTAATCGTATTATACCCACTAATAAGATATATTTATGGTTTTACAGCTGACCCAGCTTTCGGCAGGCCCACATACGAGACACCTGGTAAGATCATTTTCAAATAATAAGTACTTCTTACATACTTTAGCCCGCGCTGAAAAAAGAGGATTTATTTCCTATGTTTTTCATCTAGATAACTGTGGTTCGCAAAGCGTTAATTACGCTGCTCAAAGTGAGTCAACAAAATGATGACATTCTGTATGCATACAATGCAGAATTCGATTTCCGCGACTCATTTTGTGTAAGACAAAATTAAACAGCCTTTGTTTTTTTTTTGATGATGGGAAATCATCAAATAACTTCTCCCGCTCTAGGCGGAGCTGGGAGGGCGTGTCAGACTTTTACTGACTAAAACCCACCCGTGTTTCTTCAGTTGCCTATGTGCCAGAGGCCACAGTATCTCTTTCGAACAGCCCCCATCCCTGGCAGACATCGGCCCTTGCGGACCCCACCAGTTGGTACTGACATCTCTTTGAGGCGCGCGTGGAACACAACGCGCCGTCGAGCCGGGCTTGGTCCTTACCGGATGGCGAGCTACCCATTACTCGCCGTCCGCAAGCCCGCGCCTACGGTGGCCGGGAATCGGCCTGGGATTCCCGACGCCCAGGGCGTCTCCTGCGGCGAGTAGGGCCGTGAGGGCGCCTATATTACCTCTTACTCACGTGCGGCGCCTCCCTCTTCGCGAGCATTACTGCTTCGCAGATGGAGGTGACGGCTACCCGTGCTCTCTCGCTCCGTACCATGGCCTGGACCAGGGTCGGACGCGAGAGATCGCCACCGCCGGTCGCCTCCACGAGGACACGGCCCAAGCAGAGCAGACCTCCACCGTATGCTCCAACGTATCCTCCGGGCGATCTACGCAGTGGAAACACCTGAGCGTTTCCTCCCGCCTTATCCGAAACAGGAACCTCCCAAAACAACCGTGTCCGGTGAGGTCAACCTGCGTCAGACGGAAGGTGAGGACGCCGAGGCGCCTCTCGAACCACTCCTCAAAGAGGGGATTTACCGCTGCAATTGTGGCGTGCCCAACATAGCCCTTAGTCCAAAGATCTTAAAGTTCCCACAGACAGGCGCGAAAGGACAGTGCGACGCGATCCCGGTAGAACAATTTACATTAAATTGTTCTACCACAGTCGCATCGGGCCTGTCAGCAGGACCCTTTATTCGTGACTGACTGACAAATTAGACCTAACTGGGCGTGTACCTACAGTAAATCAATCTGCCTATCCTTTTCCCAACTATGTTGGGATCAGCTTCCAGTCTAACCGGATGAATACCGGTATTTTACATGGAGCGACTGCCTATCTGATCTCCCTTTGGGTAAGACAGGTTGTCAGACTTTCGGATTTCTGACGAACCAGAGGTAAAGAGTGACAAAGGTCCACGAAGACAAGATCATGTGCTTTTCTAGGCACGGAGGGGCCTTGTTATGTAAAGATGAGGGTTCCCATCCATGGACCAACCACAGCAAGCCTAGCTTAACCCGATCTATCGACCCGTACGGCTGTTACGGTACAGCTACAAAAAATCGAGTTGCTCATAATATTTTCTCCTTCCGCAGACATTTCACCAGCCTGGGTCCCGAACAGCCGTCCCCCCTACCCCGGCAAGCAATGTAAGTACAAAGCTAGTACCTGATAGGAATCCCCAATCAGCAACAATTGAAATCGAACTTCCTTACTCTCTTTCATCCCCTATTTAACCCCTACAGGGAATGAATTGTCCAAAATGCTTCCCTAGTGCTCAGCTTCGTTAACTTCACGTCGGTTTTCAAAAAAATCAGCTGTCGCATAGAAAAGTGCAGTATTACGCGGTCAAAATGTTTGGAACATCATTTTTTTTTAATAACCAACGAAAAATTTTATTGCAGGGGCTAGATTGAATACATGACTGTATATCTGTCGGTTTTGAGTATATTTTTGTACCTTTATGGCCTACGCAAATATCCTGGACACGGCAACGACGTGCTAGCTACACGATGCATGCCGTTTGATAGGACAGGTCAGCTCATAGCTGTAGTGGTTTTTAATTTAAAAGCCCCTTCCAGACATGGCCCTGCATTTTCTAGATAGACTCACTTAAAATCCTATAAATGTAATGTTTGGACTTTAAAAGAGACCATGACCTCTGAGTTTGTTTCAGAATTTCTTCTCAGATATCAGTCAGCTAGAAAATGCCGGTGCCAGCGCCATCTAGTTTTAAAATATGAATAGCAAAACATTGACGTGTAAAAGTGTCTCAAAAATCTACTTACATTAAGTTTAAGTAAACATTTCATGTCAACAGAATTTCCTCAAGATGGATACGGTGTTTCTTCACTGTTAGTTAACTGTGAACTTAGGGAGGATTAGTTTTAACATGATAATTTCTGCCCGAATTCTCACACCTTTGTCTGCTAGTTAAGCTTAAGACCCTACTCATATTAAAAACGCGAAAGTAACTCTGCCTGTCTGTTACGCTTTCACGCCTCAACAGCTGAACCGATCCTCATGAAATTTGGTAGAGATATAGCCTGAGATATGAAGAAACATATAGGCTACTTTTTTACGCGATAACCGACATCCACGCGGGCAGACTCGCGGGTAAAAGCTAGTTTCTAATAATCTTTTATTTATTTTTTCAGATGACAACCCCTACGCGCGCGGCGGCAAGTAAATAACTTCAGCAAACGACCTACTTACGATTAACTTCAATTAAATACCCAGACTTTTTGTAACTTAAGTATTAACAGATTCATAATACTTATCAAAACTTAGAGTAAAATATAGCTACTTTGTTGTTCGAGCTTTGAGTTTTTGGCACTTTGTTTTTTTTCCAATCTTCAAAATTATGATGTAATAAACACAGTCTTAATTTTACTTCGTCTTTTATTTTTACGATAAAGATTGGTACATAACTATGAAGATACTCACCTGTATCTGTAAAAATCTAAATGAAGTGTGTGCAGCGGATCCTACTATCAATCATTTGCTTAGCCTTTTCCCAACTAAGTTGAGCAGCTATTCAGCAGTTGCAGCTGAATAGAGCTTGGGTCGGTGTAAAGTTTCAGGTGCATCACGGTTAAAAATAGTCTGAACGGGTTCTGATGCTAGTATTTCAACCACGTTCTTGTGAATATCATTATGTAGATACGTATAATTTTGTCCATTTAATGGGCTCTTTTAATTAGGTCAAAGGATATAACTCTGTCGTAACGCGACGCGTAAGCATCAGACAAAGAATTCACTATACTTTTGCAATAATGTCTGAACGAATGTAAGTTTATCTTCACCGTATAGGTCAGTGTCAATGCTATTAATATTAAAATTATGAGGCTTTTCAGTATCGTTAACTTCTTTGCTGCTTTTCTACATCATAATCAACGGTTCTGTAACTGATCAGCAGTGATAGGAATAGGTAGTGCCTATTAGCCTAAACTTCGAAGAACAGAGACAAGAAACGAAGACTTCCTTAGGACTAAATTATTTCCGGCACATCTGTCTCGAAATTTCGAGACAACACTTAAATATATTTAAAAAAATGTGTTATTTGGAATAAGTAATTCGTCTATATTTATCTAAAGTTTGTCTATAAATGTGATAGTTTACACTTGAACTTTAGAACTTTTTTACACTTGAACTTTAGAAATCTCATTAAACGTAGCCGAGAGTGAGCTAGAAAGAAGATATTTACTTCGAAACGTGTACTGCTTCTTATTCAAACATTGTGATTCATTGTGTATTACGATCAACAAGTCATTTACAAAATGTTCTCCAAAAAAAAATTCAGAAAATTTTATGGTTTGGAACGACTGTGTATGTTATTATTTTATTATGATATATCTAGTCGCAAACTTTAGGTAAATATAGACGAATTACTTATTCCAAATAACATTTTTTTTAAATGTATTTATGTGTTGTCTCGAAATTTCGGGACAGATGTCTCGGAAAAAATTTAGTCCTAAGGAAGTCTCCGTTTCTTGTCTCTGTTCTTTGAAGTTTAGGCAAATAGGCACTACCTATTCCTATCACTGCTGATCAGGCACATCAAAAAACAAAAGAGACACTGATGTTTTAAATTACGTTACCTACTTTTTTTGCCTAAGCCTGTGAGTTAAACTAAATCACAACGCATAGTACCCGGCAACTTATTGGCATAGCTAAAACTTACAAAAAACACAAAGAGAAAAAGGACGAGCTCACCAGATAATGTGGTCAGGTTACTCGTAGTCGATTTGAGTTAGCAGGTGTTGATCTCCTAAACAAATTCAAGGATAGTCGTATAGTTACGTAACTTCAATATGTGTTTTGTTGCACCTATATGAACACATTTTTATAATTTCAGGTTCAAATAATCGAGTTAAGTATAAAACGGATATTCCAGTTAGAATCATGTAAATTGGACCACTGGTTTCAAAGTTATTAAAATATTTGTTTAAGAAAAAAACTCCAAAAACTGTAGTATATACATTTACATGTAGGTACAAACTACAGTTTGTCGAGTTTTTTTTCGAAGATTTTTTATAACGTGTAGATATTTTCAATGTTGGTGTTTTATATGATTAAGGAAGGTTATTTACTAAAAATTATCTGTGAGGCAAAGTAGGCCCGTATGAAAGACGTGCCATTTGTCGGCACTTGGTCGACTCTGCTTTAAAGCACCCCAATCTCGCCACACGGGTAGCGAAACCTACTAATGCGGGCGGGCCCCGCATTAGTAGGATTCGCTGGCCATGGCATACACTAACCATTCCCGACGACGCTACAGCCCATCGCCAGGAGAGTAGCAGATCCGTCAGTAGACGTCCCAAGCCTCGACCCTTGGTCGAACCAGCCCGCACCGCTGAGCTTATAGCCTTTATTTCGGCCCTAATTATTAATTATATAATTCCAACGCAACCCACCGTTTGCTGCCCCCCCCCTCCCCGCACCCTCGCGACACCTTAGCCGAGGTCCGTACTCTACAGGATGCCTATAGCGTGTAGTCGCTTTGTTTTAAGTTTTTAAGCCCTAGCTGGAGTCCTTATTATATGGAGACAGCCACAGGCAAGTCCGGTTATGCAGCCGACAACCACCTCGGTTGACCTGCAATATGTCATCCCAAAAAAAAAAACGCCACATGGTCAGTCGCAACACAGCCAATAACTAAGAAGCCAAAATCTGCGGACAAGACTCAATCAAAAAACCTGCATTTGATTTCAACATGGCCTCCTCATCGCTATCCGTCTCTCCCCGAGGTCCTTATGGATTATACTAAAACACAGGTACTACATTCAGGGGTGCGTGGTGACGTGTGCTGCCAGTGGAGTCACTCGACTCATATATAGTACCGCGCAATTCAACAACAGTGGGAGTGGTGCTGGAAGCGCCAGTGTCGTAAGCTACACTGGTGTTTTACTTCATATACCTTATTTCATCACCACTGCTCTCAAAATGATGAAGGAAAACATCGTGAGGAAACCAGAATGTTCTAGAACCAAAACTTCGAAGACATGTGACATCTACCATCCCGCACTAGGCCCGCGTTGATGGTTCACGGCCCACTGCCTCTCTCAAAGAGGAGGCCTATGTCGTAGCAGTGGACTATTATAGGCTGATGTTAATATTACTATTAATAAATTAGCAAGGATAAAGTTGTCACACATTTTGAAAAAAGTAGATAAACGTTCGGAGCAAGGCAAAATGACAATCACGGTCGTGTCTTTCGGAATCACTACCACACTGCTTCTTGGTAACAAAATAGGGCACGCCAGGACAATACATCTGCAGCTACAAAGCCATAATGGGTGGCGTCACAGTTCTGTTTGATGGCGATTTCCAGTACACTACATGTGTGGTAAGGCAAGGAACCAGAACTGACGAGGTGAATGCTACGTTGAATAGGTCGACACTATGGTCGCATGTTTATAGACTGCGCTTGACCATCAACATGTGAGTCCGGTTAAAAGTTAGTGAAGACACTTTACCAGAGGAGAGCGGTTATAGATAAAACTACCAGAGACTCTTGGTAGAGTAGTTACCACTTAACAAGATCATATTCGTCTGGTGTACGAGGACATCAGTCCAATACCGTACCAAGAGAATTCTTGGGGAGTGAACGGGCCATTTTAATGCCTAAAAATGATCAAGCTGCAGCGAACAACCACAGTATTCTCTAGCAAATTGAAGGCCAGTGGCTATAATACCATTGGGCGAGTGTCGACGTCAGGACAAGCTGCTTAGCACACGGACAACTGTACTGTAACCAAGTTTTATAAATTGTGGCCGTCATTTTAGTAAATTGTGGTGACTTATGACTTCCACGCGAATGAAGTCGCGGGCAGAAACTAGTTTATAATATTAGTAGGATAAAATACACATACTTTTTTGTTCGAGCTTTTAATTATAATTTGGGCAATTCGCATATTGATGAAATAATACAATTCAAACAGGCATTCATTACAATACAGGTGAAGACGACAGTAACTTAATGTGCATATCCGATGACGTTACCAGTCTACATAGAACAATTCAACCAAATAAATCTAGTAGTTTAGTCACCATATATAGCTTGTCAAAGATTCGCAAAACCCACTGTAGGCATTTCGATGTAAGACCGAAACCGACGATCGCACGGACGTAAAAATATCGCGGCGGGATTTTATCTCGCACTGAATATTCAACTCTCGGTGTTGAACAGAGCATTGAGATTCCAACAGAGTGCATCCCAGCGCGTCGAAAAAACAGACTGTTCGATTTTCAACTCTCAGCGCTAAGGGGGCGTCCATTAACTACGTGAAGCGTTTAGGGGGGAGGGGGTCGAGTCGAATCTCACCCAATCTCACGTGGGGGGAGGGAGGTTCTCGGCAAATATCACGTAATTTATATTTTTTTCCGCAAAGAAAAAATGTAACATTACGAGAAAACCGGGCTAAATGATGTCGAACATGTTTTTCCGCCAATATGGCTAAATCCTACAAAATAATATTTATCGCGGTTACGCGAACGCCACAAAGTAGCACAGTAGCTCCTCGATGGTTAAACTGCCACCGGTCAGCCAAGCCAGCCAAATGCAACGCATAAATCCAACGCAAATAAGCACAGATTAAAGTTTTTACACTAAAGCCACGTATTTGAAATATCTCACGTGTCTCACGACGAGCCAAATATCACGACATCTCACCAGAGTGGAGGTGGGGGTCGAAAAGTCGCCAAAATTGCCTCACGTAATTAATGGACGCCCCCTAAGCAGTGCGTTGAAGACCCAGTGCGCGTAAAAATCCCTCGTTGATATTGTCATCGTTGAACGTGGACTTAGGATTTATTTGATAGTTCCAAAACACTCCTATGCATTATTATTGCTATTGTTTTCATTTATTGCCGTATTGTCTAATCATTCCACTTTGCCCCACCGAGCCGCCCGCGCCCCACTGGTGGAGCAAATTGGAATGCCTAAAATTTTGCAGTGGAATCTTGTTGGATCCTGTTCCACTAGGGTTGGCACCTTAGAATAAAAGTACAATTATATTTTTTTCAAAATTTATATATCCGCTTTATCCCACCAGTGGGGCGGCTCGTTAAGGCAAAGTGGAATTATTCGTATTGTCGTCTCCACATTGAATACTACATAATTTTTCTAGCAGTTTTCCTTATCAAAAAAATATATTTATGTACATAGAAATAGGCTGTATCTATTAAATAATTACCTACATACTCGTATAGGAATCTTGATTGACAAGGCTATAGGTAATTTCTCGTATCCTGGAATATCCATTGTAGCTATTGTAATCGTGTCGTGTTTTTATGATATAATGCAATTACTGCTTACGTATGTCTCCCACGATAAATAAATCAATTGCTTGTAGAAAACTGATATAAAGATCGTTGTCTTGGTCAAGAATCAGTCAGTGATTAGAACACCTATTGAAAATGTCTCGACTTGGGGTAAGTTCTTGCTGTCTTCTGTTATTTTGTTTTGCGTTTTTATATACTACTAGCTGACCCGTCAGACCTCTTTTATCTGTTCTGTGCGTCAAATGGTGGCCTTATGGTGGTGATATGATCTGAACAAAATTATGTGTGGACTTTAAAAGAGTCGGCCTTTTTTTTAGACTAGCCAGCTAGGAAACGCCGACGTGACGTTGACATGTAAAAGCAAGATGGCATAGATAAAATCATTTTCACCTCACAGACTTGGAAAGATTCTGTTTGTCATTCGAAATCTGCGTGCAAAAGCGCAGTTTATCCGCTAGCGTGGAAAGAGTTTTTGAAATTCGAACCTTTCTATTCAATAAATTTCTGTACAGCCAGTCTAGTAAAAATACATTAATACTTATTTCATATCATTGCACTAACCCCATTTTTAGAATAATCGCACTGGCCAGCAGGACGACTGCTTGAAAAAAAAAAGAAACTAAAAAAAAAATCCTCTCTTTTCAATAGCTTATTATTTTCCGAGTGACTAATAACTTAAAAGTCGACTAAATGTTTGCAACAAATAAAATAACTTGCCAGCGATTAAATATTTTCGCGACTATTATATTATGTAAGGTTCAAAATTAAAGGTGTTATAAAAACTAAAAACTAGCAGCTGCGTTTAGGTAGCAAATAAACTATGTACCAGTCAAATAAAATATTAGACGAGGAGCTATAAATAATGACTTGGCGACTAATAATGTTAGTAGGGTGGCAAAGATAATATATTACCAGTCTAGTTAGAGTAGGTTATTATTATTTTTTTAATGGTTAGGTTAGGTTAGGTTAAAACTGTGATTTCCTACGCACGAGCCGAGCGAGCGAAGCGAGCGGTGCCGCGGTAGCGGCCGGCGAGTGCCAGAAACGACTAGATTATATAGAAAATCTAAACCTGCTCTAATAATACAATAATAATATATTATTTATGAATGCCCATTTTCTATTTTATTTTCGCCATTAAGTTTCCGCTTAGATATTAATTCTGTTCCCAAAAGAAAAACTCGATGCTAGTTTAAATTAAAACGGAGCTTATTACTGATATATTAATATGCTACCTATTACTTATTACGATACTCCTTATTAGCTGCCAACCCATTATATAATAATTATGGTACCCACTCTATTTTTTTTTTAAACCTATATTCATTTTACTTAGTTGCCGCATTAAATACACACCCTTTTCAATTAGCTTTCAATCATTTTGGTAATTTTTTTGATAAAATCTTAAGAAATGATAAAATATGAGCGAGTCCAGCAGCGACGAAGATATAAATTTAACACCTGCAGAGTTAGTGCAAGCGGTACATAATGCCGAATTGAGTTATCTTCCGGAGAAATCGCGCGAAAACTACCTAAAAGCGTACAATTTATTCAATGCATGGAGACATACGCGTGAAAATGTTTTTGAAGACTAGCATGCAATGCTATCACACTTCATTCATCACCTGCCTAGCTTTATCTCAAGTATATTGGGGTTTGCTTCCAATCAAACCAGATGCAGCTGAATACCAGTATTTTACATGAAGCGACGGCTTATCTCACCTCTATAACCCAGTTACTGGGTAATACGATACCCCTTGGTAAGACGAGTTTCGGGCTTCTAATCATCCGTAACGACTGTCAAAGATCCACAAATGACAGCCGGGATCAACGGTTTAACGTACTTTCCGAGGCACGGACGGGTCTTGGTATGTTAAGATGGTCACCCATCCAATGATCTACCGCGTCAAGTGTAGCTTAACCTGATCGATCGACCCGTGCGGCTGTTATTACTTAACCACAAGCCCCTTGCTATCATATTTCATTGAACTACACTAATTTAATAATATATTATTTAAGCCGGTTTTCTTGCACCTAGCATTTTCCTCGCTGTAGTAAGGTGAAAAATTGTGTGTTGCGCTCTGCAGCAAAGGTATTCTGCATCTCGTACTTTTGGAAGTCTCGCTACGCTCAGGATTCTTTATTTAAACCACTCGCTTCGCTCAAGGTTCAATCCTAGGATCCTTCGCTTGCTCAGCTTTCAATACAAGTACTCGCGCCTAAAAACAACTTTGCTGCCTTGCATAACAAATAACTAATATCATTTAAATTTCCATAGAACTTGCTTTTCCAATTTTTCCAGCAACGTTTAAATCTTTTCTTTTCGTACGAATCGGCTTCGGACTGTTACAAAAAATTTACACATCCATCCAGCAGTTCGGAAGCGATGTGATACCAACGAACATTTTTTTTTTTTGCATATTATAGAATAATGAACCTGAAACGTTCCCATTGCTGGGACACCGGTCGTCTCTCTGTTAGAGGGAGTGGGTCGTAATCCACCACGCGGGCCCAATGCGGGTTGGTGGATATCACATGCCGAATTTTTGGTTTGAGTTAAAGTTTGTTTGGTTAATTTTTATATCAGCGACTAGAGTTTGATTGATATCCTATGAAATATAAATAACAATACCTAATTATTATTTGCATAAAACATGGTATGTAGTAAAGTTGTAGTTGTTTGTACAGTAGGTTCTTTTAGGCTTCAAAAATATATGAACGTCAAAAAGTTCATAATATTATGACAACTGTAAGCATTATTCAATTTTGGTCAATATTTAGATTCATTAATATGTGACGCTTTTTCTCATAATTTTTCATATAATTGTCTAATGCATAGCAATAAATAATTGACATATTTTTGATCTATAGGTCCTATTGAGTTTATTGAGCTATTCAACGCTCACAATATTTAGAATCCTTGACAGTGCCAATATATTAATGAACTCGACTGTACTGCCTCGTTGGTCAATGCCCGTGAGGCCTTGCAGAGGCACAATAACCGGTTGTTATGTTTATTTTTACAGCACAATTCAAACTTTCCTTACCTTCTTAAACACAGATATTCGCATGCCTGCTGATGCTGGTGGCCGTGGCCGTCTGCGCCGATATGTCACCCAACATGAAAGCTTTAGACCCACCGAAAGATGGGGCCAAGCTAGACGGTTCCCGACATGACCCACAAATTCCCCCACCTCGCCCCGAAGGCCCCACTCTCCGGACCGAAGGCAAACCAGACCTTCCCAAGGTTGAAAACCAGAAACCTGACGCCAAACCACCTCAAGATGGAAAGAGCTAAACATTTACATGGATCTATGTATTAGAATAATTAGACCAAAGCCATCGATTTTTTTAAATATTATTGTGTATTTTATACATATTTGTAGAGCATTATAAAGACAGTTGCAGCTGGAATGTTTGTTTTTCTTTTAATTCATCACCTCGTCAGTTTGTACCTTTGTTTCGAACCCAACCCTAATGCTGCCCCTAAAGATAGGCCACCCCTTGCGATATCTGTTTGGAATTACAATATTCTGTGTAAAATCATCCGTAACAAATTTGGCTTTACAGAAATCATCATCATCTGCCTAGCCAAGTATTTTACATAGAGCGACTGCTTATCTGCCCTCCACAACTCAGTTACTGAGTAACACGATACCCCTTGGTAAGATTGGTTGTCAGACTTTCGGGCTTCTGACGACCCGTAACTTAATGGATTTACAGAAATAAGTTCAAACAATTATATTGAATGACTATTTAATGAAAAAAGAGTTCAATGGGATTAGGTATATGAACTTCGCGGGCTACCCTGGCGCTTCCTCATTCTACTATCCTTCTTCCTAATATCCTACTTCCTACTATCCTACTATCGTACTATCCTTCTATCCTAATATCCTATTATCCTACTATCCTACTTCCTGCTATCCTACTTCCTATTATCCTTCTAATCCTACTAATATTATAAATTTGAAAGTTTGTAAGTTTACATGTTTGGATGTTTGTTACTCAATCACGTAAAAACGGCCGAACGGATAGGCAAACAGATCGTTTATAACTTGGAATAACATAAATAGGATTCCGTTTATCTCGGTAGTATGTTCCCGTAGAGCAATTACCGACCACCACGCGGGCGTATCTGCTGCCAGAAGCTTGTAAGTGATAAGTGGAACTAGTGACCTCCTAGAAAAAAGTTAACAGCAAACTGTGGTCAGTAATCACCAATTTATATCTTTACAACGTAAACGCGCGTAGCGTCTTTACTTATGGGTATTGGTAAAACTGTTTGCATACTAAATAATTAACCCTTCCTTATCATGAAGCAGGATCTCTTATTGATCCCTGCAGTTGCAAAAATTAATTTTTGGCAAAGTGTGGTAAGTAAGTGAGTCATCATTATCTGCATAGCTTTTTCCCAACTACGTTGCGGTCGACTTCCAGTATGGCCGGATGTAGCTGAATACCAGTATTTTACATGTACTTTTTCTAGGGTAGATAGGGTCTCTAGGGTAGGCCCTAGATACCCTATCTACCCTAGAGACCTGTTAGGTTAGTTAGTAGTTAGTTAAAGTTATAGATGTGCGACTTGCGTGTCGTACGCGTAAGCTGCTACGGGCAGTGCAATAAAGTAGCTTGTTACCGAAGGCCGGGTCTTATTTAACAAGATCCTACCCTACCCTACTGTACCCTAGAGACTGCCTATCTGACCTCCACAACCCAGTTATTGGATAATACGATACCCTGAACTAGGTGAGTAATAATAAATATATTTGGTTGGAGTGTGGAGTCGTGGAAGACTTACATTACTTATTGATGGACTGTGTTCGATGTAAGTCTCACAGAAATGAAGAAGTTGAACCGGTTTGGTAAGGGCACATTCCATTATAGTCTGTCTGAACCAGATGGTGATGATGCAAAGAGTCTGTGCAAGTTCATGACCCAAATGTTATCCGAAGTGGTTTGTACTTAGGGTATGATGGGACTGTCATATGCATTGCGGTCAAGAAAGTCCCGTATTAAAATGTAAAAAAAAAAAAAATTCAAAACAATTTCAATAGTGGTGAAAGGTACACCCTGGGATACTTTATTCTATGGACAGATTAGGTGGTGATGTGATGGCCGTGGGGGCCTTAAGTACACTTTTCCATAATGTTTTGGTAAAAAAATTGTGTGAACCCTTGGTTTCTTTTTGTCGAGTCTTAATGCTTAAGTACATTGCATTCCTCGAAATAACAACAGAAACGCAAACAAAATAATAGATAAGGTAACATTTACCGTATTTACTTACTGAGTTTTATTCAACTGCAATTAATTAAGTAACTATAATTACTTATCTCAAAGACAAAGTGACAAGATACTTAATAAGAATGTCGAGAATGACTAATTAGGCATGCAAATTGTAACAGGAAAACTGGTTATAATTAAGTGTACTTAGTCACGCAAGTTATAATTATGAGAGTTATTGTAATAATTTATTAAGGCCCTGGTAACTTTAAATATTGTCGTTATGAGCGATAATAGTCCTTATTGCAATCTGATACGGGTTAAAATCTCTTGTAATAAATTCGAATAATAAATGAGCAAGCATTGTCGTAAAAATGCAAATAAAATCGTATAAAATTAGGTATTAACTATTTAATAATAAATAATCCATCACTAGATGCAGTTTGGCATTTGGAATTTTATGGTACCTACATTTTTAATTATAATTATGATTGTTATTGAAGGGATATACTGGTTTTAAAGAAAATTAAGAGGTGACTTTGATGTTTTTTTTGATGCATTAAAGTATGTTTTATTATGTTTTGATTTCCATCACTCTATGTAAAAAAGACTTGAAAATATCATATATTTTTTTGCTTTCAAAATTATTTATGGTTAAAGAGATACACTGGTTTAAAAACCCAACTTTTTGAGAGTTTTCCAGAAATCACCGCCTTAAACAACTAGCTTTTGCCAGCGGGTTCACTCGCGTGGCGGTCGAAAATTAACCCATGGGAACGTACTATCGGGATAAAAATTATCCTGTGTTTGTCCAGGTCTCAAACTATCTGTGTGCCAAATTTTATCCAAATTCGTTCACCCGATTTTGCGTGATTGAGTAACAAACATCTAAACATACAAATGTTCACATTTATAATATTAGTAGAAAATAGGATAATTATGAGAATATAGATACGTGATTAATAAATTACCCTAGAAACCAGGCGTCCAAGGTCTTTCATAGACGTATTTCCTAAGTAGTTAGGTATATCACATGTTATTCAACTATAACTAGACTTAACTAGCTAATACTGGCTATTAAACTTATCTGGTATTTTGAAAACTCTTCAAATATAATACATTTTTGCCAAAAGTTTCTTGATGAATAGGACGATAGTACATACTAATTCCAAGCATGGAGAAGATAGTTCATCTATGGTTTCAGTGGCAGACTAAGACTGTCGCGAAAACAAAATGAGGCCAGACTTACTAGAGAATGGGCAGCAGCGTTCTCTATGCATTATACCACCATAATGCGATCGCCAACCCGCCTGAGAAAAGTGCGATTATGGCATACCCCCCACAAATCACGAAGCTACAAGCAAAATGGCCCCTAGTGCCCGGCAGCCCTTGGCTACGGTGGCGGTCAAGGCTACGGTGATTGGGGAGGCCCATATCCAGCAGTGGACGTTATCGGCTGAAAATTATGATGACCTTTTAGAGTACCAAGTAGAGGTCTGTGTGAAGGAGGTGTGTGGAAATAAGAAGCTTGTTTTTTTATACATTTAAATTCATTTATTAAACTTACACAAATACCTAGTTGGTAAACAAGTAACATGGCATGAAATTCTAACCAACAGATTACAAACAGTTCTTCGACGTGTCAATTTTGGTTTCAAACATGATCTCAACCTTACTGTAGTCTCGCTATCATTTTTACCTAGTAAAGGATATAATCGCATGTCAAGTGCATGTAAATTTTACTGATTTGACGTAGGTATATTTTCGTAATGCAAAAGAAAAATATTTTCTATCTTATGAACATAAAAACGAGGCGTAGCGAGATTCGGTGACATCATAAAAGCGATGTGAGGAAAATACTCGATTCATGACATGTTTAATGTTGAATGATGAAAAATCAAAATGTATTATGAGGTAAGGATTTTGAATTTCAATAAAAACAAAACTATACAATGTATAGTTTTGTTTTTATTGAAATTCAAAATTATTTAAAAAATATTTTAAGTTCTGTCAATGCCACCGGAAGGACATGTCTAGAAATGAAATGTATTACCTTTTTAAATTAATATACAACAATATTAAATAAAATAGTTTTGCAATTTTAGTGTTCGCGACTGTACCAAAACATAATGTATGTAAGTTTACATGGAAGTTTAACATACTTCTACATAGTAAACTAGGTCAAAATTATGATGGCTGGAGACGACTATTTTTTTACACCAAATTCAAATTCAAAAACGTAAGCGTTCCGCGGTAATCAGGTGAGGATTGTGGTGAGAAAGGCTCACCACGCAATCCTCACTAAGACACCTTTATATCTCTGGAATCCCTTAATGACTATTTTCGAGATTTGGCATAGCGTTACGACTATTTTTCGACTATTTTTTGGAATAGAAACCAAGTCGATATTCCCAGCCGTTTGCTTGCACTGAGGTGAGGATTGTGTGGTGACATTCACCCCACAATCTTCACCAACACATAGCTATAACTTCGGAATCATAATGCGACTGCGTTTAAAACTCACATCAAACGTGTCCTTATCAAAAAAGCATATTATAAGATAAAAGACTACGTTGAAGACAGGGAAGTTTGGCATTAATTCCTTCTGCACATGTGGCTTCCCTGGTACCTCATTAACAGCAAAACCGTGTGAAAGTCTATTAACTGCTCCCAAATTGCAATGTTAATTTTTATTCTTTTTATTATTATTTTTTTTTACAATGTCTGACATATTCTCGTCATTATTTGACATTATACATCAATTTTACTACCTACTATTTATTTTCAGTGATTGTCATCGAAATCATGTCACTTGGTTCAAATAGATTCATTTTATATAGGTAGATTCTTTTACATATTGTGAATGAGAGAACGTTGTAGGCCTTAGAGACTAGATTTGTAGACGTTTTTCTATTCTGTATTTTCATTCCTCTAAGTACCTGGTACTTATTGACTGGCCTGCACTGTCCTCCCATACCTATTATCACTGTAATTTGAAAACATTGTAAAAGCCAATTATTTTTAAAAGAGTAACCGTGGAGTTTCTTGCCGGCTCTTCTCCATAGGAAACGACAAATTGGAACCGTGCACCTAGCTTCTGACGTTTCATAAGTGCCCATGCAGGCTTATGTGAAATAAAATATATTTTTTTTTGATTTTTTTTTTGACTATTTTTTTTACATTGGTGACTATTTATGACTATTTTTTGGCGTTCTCAAAATTGATTTTCATGAAGTTTCCAAAGGTGAGGATTGTGTGGTGAAGGACACGCAAGTATGACAAAGTAGGCTGAAATATATCATACAAATTCGCGAAGTCCGACTTCACGGTGTGCATGCAGATATAATATTAGTTAGGATTAGGTATTTTTTTCCTTCAACTGTCACTTAAAATTTTTTTTGTTATTTTTAAGGCAATTTTTGATGCTGTACATTTTTATTTCCGTAATCATAGCTATTTCTACTATCATAGATTGTTAGAAAACGCAGTGTTATTATTAACACTGATTTTAGCTCATCTATGGAAGATGTTGTTATGTGGATTATAGCGGATAAAACGTTCAGTTAACTCTTTCACACATTGGGTACACTGTCTTTTTAACTTTATTCGTAGATAAGTCACTAATTAAGTACTTCAATATTATATTTTTTAAATAATTTAATACCGAAGCACAATGTTCGCGTGACGACTACCGCCATTTATCAAAAATGTATTGCTACGCCGTAGCACGAGATCTGCGAAGACAATTTTTTTGCTACGACGTAGCATAGGATCCACAACAATCATATATTTAGTTTGTCCTACTACCGGGCAGCTTTATCTCTGAATTACGAACAATCGTTATCGAAACGCAAAACTTATTACTCGTATTCTCAGGTAGGTATTTGTGAAAACTTCTGGTCGAATCATACAAACAGGATGTGCTTAAATAATAATAAAAAAAAAACAACCGACTTCCAAAAAACACTACAAAGTGAAAAATAACTTTAATTTCGGAATTTGGTGTCTTTGGCGCTGTATTTTAATTGTTTGTCACCGCCTTCCGAAATTAAAGTTATTTTTCACCAAATTGAAATGAGACCACTCCGAGAAAGTACTCTTCCAAAAAATACCTAAATCGCTTCGTGTGCCTATAAAATTTGAAGAGTTCTCTCTATTTCTCCAGGATCCCATCAGCAGATCCTGACTTGATGATCATGGGACCACCTGGGAAGTATACCCTTTCAAACAATAAAAAATCCAAATCGGTCCAGCCATCTTCGAGTAATCGGGGAACATACATTAAAAAAAAAGGTTCCGACGAATTGAGAACCTCCTCCTTTTTGAAGTCGGTTAAAAATGTTTTTATTTATGAACGATGCCCTTGTTTATAAAAATACTCGCAACAATAACAAGCGATAATTACTATCGTTGAGCTTTAAATAGTTGGCACCATTTCTTATATGTCAAGTGTGTCATCAGCAGTGAATTATTTACTACCTTCAATCTCATCACACGTGACCCTTTAAAACATGAGATAGCTGCTTCGTATTTAAAGCTTTGTCAGTCAGCTCAAACGTTAGTAGGTCCGTGTGACTGATTCCTGCTGTCTCAGAAACTATGAAGTTACTTGTAAGTGTTTTTTTTATTATGGTAATTACTTTGCTTCTAAGGACCCGTTCATAGCCTCGAGGGAATGCAAGTGTAGGATTGTATTGTGATCATGTAAGGTTATGGCTCGTCCGTCATGAAAATGTCGGGCCGGACCGTTGGCCACAATTTCCCTGCAAGGTTCCCTTCCTATCAAGATAGTAGTTTCATTTATAGAAGTCGGAAGGATCCACGAACAGCACCGGAATATGAGCGGTGTTCATACGCCGTGTAGCAAAAGCGGTACCTATACTTTGGACAAAGTGGTCCAGCGAATCCAGAAAGCTTCTTGGTGGCCCCAAAATTAGCAGATTTCTCACGCCGAACAGGCCTAGAGTCGGAGACAACCCTCAGTTAACAGTTGTTATGAGAATATGAATTTGAACTTTATTCTCAATACTTTAAGAATGTATCTAAGTTTGAAATTACACGTTTTCCTGATAACGTTTTATTCTACTTAGAAAATCAATTATCTAAACCTGTAGGTATGTGTGATTTTAGTTAAGTTTAATACCACCAGTAGCATTTAAGAACAAAACTTTAGGTTACATCAATTTCCTACCTATTTTGTTACAGATATCTCTTTTCCTGACCGTGGTGTGTGTGCACTGTGAGTACATAATTACATTTTTATTTCATTATTGTCTGTAGAAATATGTGTGTAATTTTATAATTCTCTTTGTGCTATTAATGTTTATCTATTCAAATTTTGTCCGTAACACCGGATACTCGAGACTTATAGGCCGAGATTTATAACGTTACTTAGCACGTGCTCTGATTTAGACTTGTTGCCATCTCTATCTTGCACTTGCAGTTTTACAGTTGTGCGACTGTGGCAAGAATTACGCTTAGCTGAAGTACGTGCTGAGTAAAGTTTCAGCCTTAGTAGTCATTTCGAGTGATACAGGAAGCATAGGAATAAATAGCGACTTCAAATGCAGTCACGTTTGAGTATTCGGCCTTCAACAATAAGTCTTGTCAAACCGAAACACGTTTATTAGCCGAAATAAAAACCGTCGAGTATCCGGCTTCTCTTGTAGTTTCGGCCGGAACGGAAACTTATGTGATTTATTAAAAATGTTGTTAAATTTACATTATAACCTTAAATCCAGTCTGTTTCCAAGGTTTGTAAGGGTATTTTATCTTTTAGTAAAACCGAGAAATAAGATTGGCGTTTCACATTTATGTATGACACATAGAAAAAAAAATTAGGTATCTACCTACGAAAAGCAAAATTATTTTACGAATAAAGTAAGTAGATAATAGTTAGAAAACGAAGTAATTGTAATCTAATTAATAAACTAAACTATAAATACAGTCCGTTAATAATTGCCAAATGGTCCACAGCTATGTATGGTTAAAAAAAAAACTAAAAATTCGAACATTGCGTATTTAAAAAATAAACAAAGTTTTCACCATGGGTATCCTTTCTATGGTTTTCGAGGTTGCTGATACCGATAGTGAGATCAAGGTGACGAAAAATGCCTGTCCCCATGGCTACCATGTCAAAAATCAATTTGGATGTTTCTGTCTGTTATTAACATCAAGCTGCTTTCTCCAGCACTTCCATGTTTCGCGGGATCCTATTGCCACTAACCGGGCTTATTCAGGGAAATTCTAAAAGTATGAACAAAAAACACTTTACCCAGCCTACTTGGGTTTATACATCAAACCCAAGCTGTCTATCAAAACTGATACCAAACAAATAATAGTTTCGGCTACTGTTTGGCCAAAACCGAAACTGCAGCCCGACACTAACGATAAGTATTTCTTTATCTAAAATTTAATAATGTTATGTTCATTTCAGGCATACCATTATATGATGACGATGGTAAAGGGAGTTACAAAGAGACACATACGTCACACATGTCCGGTTACAATGGCACTGTCCATCTTAGGTTGGGCGGCACGGTTGGATATAAAAACGGAACCGTAGTGTTGAAAACTGATAACAATATTGGTCCTGACTTTTTACATTACAATGACTCCCATGTAAGGACCTATGACCGACCAGCGGATACGACACCTCCACCACCTAATGCCGCATCCACAATTTGTGGAGAGAGTTGTCTGATTCCACCTACCTATCAATGGTCAATGCAGAACAGACCCTGGGTAATGCCAAACAATCCGTCAAGCATGGTGATCAACCAACGGGACATGCCGAACGGCCAATTGGGGATGTCAAACAATCCGTCGGGTCAGCTGTCTACCCAATGGGTCGTACCAAACAAACAATTGGTTTTCACAAACTATCCATCGGGCTGGTCGAACTACCCAATATACGCCACATCAAATGTAGCACCGAATGGCGCACCAAATGACATGTCACAGCAGTACCTTCCATACGGTCCAAACTATCCATCGGGCTGGCCGAACTACCAAATATACGCCACATCAAATGTAGCACCGAATGGCGCACCAAATGACATGTCACAGCAGAATCCTTCATACGGGCCAAACAATCAATTGGGCTGGTCGAACTACCCAACATACCCCACATCAAATGGCGCAACGAATGGTGCACTACACGACATGTCACAGCAGAACCCTTCATACGCACAGCGATCCATCGTTATTTAATTTTATATATTTATATCGCACCTTAATAAGTGGCATTCATATCTACTACAAGTAGGTATTCATACACACATACTTGTTTTGAAATATTGCTATTGTTTTTAATATTAAAATTCATCGTTTAAAGTAAAGTGTGCTTACTATATTTGTCTTATTTGGTAAGAACATTGATGTGTCCTAGATCGATGAGTTTTTCTAAGAGTACTAGTAGTCTTACCTCAGTTAGTCTAGTAAAGACTATTAATCCATAAAATATAAAACTGCTTCCATTTGTCATAAATCCGTCATTACAATATTATGTATAAAACATGAAAATTGTGTGTGAGTTCTGTCAGTTGACGTACCATTTTACTAAAACGATGAAAGCAGTTTGCAATTTTGTTTTACTCTATAACTCATTATAACTCGGCCCTTCCATGTCCTATCTCAATTTACCACCCTGGTAACGACTATCTTAGTAATGTGTGTTTGTATGTGTAATCTGTTTTGTTGTTTTTTATTGTTGTATACTAGCAAAAAATTCTTTTCTGTGCTTTTAACTACATATTTGTTTTGTTTTACTAAGTAGTTATTCGAGCTATTTTGTATTTATATATGCTCTTACTTCTGTTACAGTAATACATATTCTGTTTCTTTCTGTCTGTCTTTCTTTCACGAATGAAAACGTAATACTGAAACTCTATGTTTCAGTATTGCGTAAAAAAGAAGGTAATATCACAAAACATTAAAATATCGACGCCAACATATTTCTTAACAATAGTACTCTTAATTTTGAACGGTATAAAAAGAAACCAACGAGAAAAAAAACACCAACATAGTCTTCAGATTCACAAAAAATAAAATAATATTCATAATACTTTACAAAGTAAATATTCATGTATTTGTATATATAAAATAAATCAAAGTCAATGTGAATATAAAAATCTGGGATCCAAATAATTGTGGTCAGATCATTTGAGGACCTTGTGTCTGAAGTGATCAAAATCAAATCAAAAGTCATTTATTTAAACTAGGCTGAGAGTCAGGTCTTTTTGAACGTCAAAATTACATAAGACAGTCCCCCCTTCACCACTTCCTAGTGCTTTAGCTGGGAAGAATAGTGGCGCAACAAACTCCCTAGCAGCACAGCTGTCTGTTAAGTTAGAATAACTTGATTCTATACAATAGTAGGTAATTAAAATTGGGAAACACAAAAAAAATACATTAAATTTTGCCATATGTCAGCTAGCACACGCCAATATACCATAAAAACATTAAAAACTAAAAATAATACATTTTATAAATAAAACGTAAGCAGAACTTACAATCTAAATAAAAGCCTCCAGGCATAAAGGTATGCCTGCTTACATATGCAATTCTGCATTATGTAAATATAGCTATAGGTAACTTGAAGTAGCAAAAGTTATACTAGGACCTCTGATCTAAAATTAATAAAAACTTAATACAAATAACAAAACCGAGGTCAGTAAGACGACCAGTTACCACGAGCAGCACCTGTTTACAAGCATAACGCAAAGATCAGCCATTACCTCTCTCGCCATATTTGAGGGAAGGAGACAACCCTACCCCCAACGCTACCGCAAGCAGTGACATCTAAGGGAGCATGACAAGCTTGCTGCCGGTTGCACTGGCAAAAATATAAAGTTCAGATTTTTATAATTAAAAAGTAACAGAAGTTATGGAGTTCAAGTTTCAGCATGCTAACCCCCAAGCTGTTATAAAAGCTTTCAAAGATCTTAAAATTAAATCAACAGCAGATCTTTGGGGAATGTCTGTGAAAGTCTGTAGTGCTATTAGCGAAACCATTGCACCCTATTTAGCATTTATATTTAACACCAGTGTAGACCTAGGAGTCTTCCCGGATCTCATGAAACACAGTAAAGTAGTTCCGTTATTCAAATCCGGTGATAGTAAAGAACCTAACAATTATAGGCCTGTGTCAATTCTGCCAGTTCTCAGTAAAGGGTTTGAAAAGTTGATTATTAATCAAATGTTACGTCACTTTAATAAATATGCCATCTTTCATGAACAGCAGTACGGTTTCACCAAAGGGCGTTGTACCACTGACGCTGGTGTTACCCTAATAAAGAACATTTTTAACGCCTGGGAAGAAGGAAAAGATGCCATTGGAATCTTCTGCGACCTTTCCAAGGCATTCGATTGCGTAAACTATGAGACACTTCTGCTGAAACTGGAGCACTATGGGATTAACGTACCAACATGCTACCTGCATCTGGTGATGGAAGAAAGCTTTTGGCCACAGGATGTGGTATTCCGCCGCTTTCGCGGATAAGTGCCACCGGAACGCACAAAGACTTAGTGCAAATAAGTGATACTAACATAATTTTAAGTTTTATTTACTAATACAAATTGTTATTATAATATGTAAGTAGTAGTTGAAAATTAGGGCATCCAGATCAAAAAAAGATCTGGATACCCTAATTTCCACTATTTGAAATGAGACTTCTAATCGTTAACCTGAATAGTGTCTTCTAGAACTAAGTATCTATTCAAAACACCTCTTACTCGAAACTTATGTTCAGAATCTTATAATTGAATAGTACTAATCTATTCTATTCTATTTTCCGATCGAATGTTGCTTATAATGACTGCAAGTAATTTAGTTCATAGAACTTAGTTGTAGCAGTTAGTAGAATTTTGTTGTAGTTATTCAGCAGACATTCAATCTATTCTCCTCCACATAAGAATAATTTTATATTTTTGTTTCTTTAAAAAATAGACGTTTTGATTTGTCAACATAATCTGTTCCTTTTACAGCATTTAAATAGAGGCAATCAGGAAAATATATAGCATGCTGCATCCAAGGATCATCGTAATATTCCCAATCTTCGATGCCACCCCCACATGAAAGCACATAACTTTATCGTTTAAACCACTTCCACAGTAAAAAAAACCGGCATCAGTCATTTTCATCACCAGTCTTCGTTTTGAATCTACTGTAGCCCAATAATGTCGAAAAGAACATAATCGAATTTTATGTTCATTATATATTTCATATCGCGGGCTAAAATAAGTTTTTATCATTTTAAGAAGGTCTTGATACGGGTATGTATAAAAGAATAATGAAGTCTTGTATCTGATGATCTCAATTTATAAAGATGTGGCGCTCCGAGTCACAATGGAGTAGGAATGACCTGTAGAAGTTTTTAGTACAATAAAATACACAGTTCTATAGTAACAGTAACTGCTCATGGAATTATATACGTTGAACTACACAATATAGTTGAGAAAGTTTAACTTAATTTTATATTGTATTGATATCATAGGGATTCGAGAAATAAGACTGCAAATTAGCTTAATTGTAAATATTTATTTCTACTTATTACATAAAAACATTATTTTCTACACACCACTTATTTTAACAAAATACACTTTATAGCACTTATATTGTAAATATTTATGTAATCATCAGTTCTTATCTTATTACATGAGAACATTATTTTCTTCGCACCACTTATTTAGACAAAATACATTTTTTAAGGCACATATATTGGTATGATGTATACAACTTATAATGTCAGATGAAGTTGAATAGTTTTTATATAATGTTACTAAACTAGGACAGTTTTTACTTTCTAAGTTATGTACATTATTAATTTGGAATATATCTTTTAACCATAACACTTTTTCGTTTCCTTTTGCAAACAAAGTTTTATTTTTAAAAAAATTACCCAAGCTAGCTTTATAGTTAAAATATGGTACAAAGCCTTCGTTCCAGTATATTCCTCTATTTCTTTCAACCCAAGCTACTTGTAATCGTTCTTTCTTCGTCAAGTCATGAAACGCTCGCGGTGGTTTCATCAACAATATTTGTATGCGTCCTTTATACATTATTGCTATTTCTTTGGGAATAAACTCGTTTCCTTCACTCTTAAAGCCTTGAACATCTACGATGACATTCATGATAATTTTCTCACAATATTGCTCAAAGGTTTGTATTCGAATAGTCGATCGTTTATTATTAAACAATAAGCAGATGTATTATCTGGAATATCTTCAGAACATTCGATTTCTAATCGCACGTCAACTGGTCCAGTTTTGAGCGAATCGTTTTGCCTTGAGCAATCAATCACAAAAAGTGGTGCAATTGTTTTGAACTGATTTAGGCTAAGCAACGGATCAATACCTAAGTTGTAAAACGACTGACGAAAATTAGCATACATTTCATATAATATACTATATTTACCTTCATCAAATTTTAGATTAAGTGAGTCATACGGATAGTATTGCGAATTTAAAAATAATTTAATATTGCTTACATTGCAATGATCAAAAATGGAAGAACTTTTTGTTTTATTAGCTTTCCGGGCTGTTTGCAATCCACATATAACAAATCTTGGTTTTTCTAGCTGGGAAGTGGTCTTCACTGACCAGGAATGTTTTGTTGTTCTTGGTAATAATGGATATTCATACAAATCCCAATTTCTAAACGCTAACTGTATAGGACGATCTCTCTCAAGACTCTTAAGCAATAACAATTTGTTACGATCAGAAACTTTAATATGTGGTACACGCCATTGTATTTTCTGTATAACTAGGTCTACGCTATCATTTTTTTCCATAAGCACACAGTTTAATGTCGAGCTACTTCTTTGTAGTATAAGTTCATGCTTACAATTGATTATTACTTTGTTATAATCTTCTGCAAATCCCAGTATTCTATTCAATGGGATGATAACACTAAAATGTTCATTTTTTATTTTCGTACCATTTAAGTTCCATCCCCAGACTGCTGCAGCTTTACTTTCACCTTCATTCATTGAGACGTACGATTTTAAGGTTGTTGTAATACCAACATTTTTAATGCGATCGATTTCAACACCATTTATTTCGTACCTAATATCTTGGAATAAATACGAAATTGGGTTATTTATAAAATCAACATCCTTTTTCAATATTTTTCCAGTTGTATCTTTAGAAGATACACTTGCATACCCTTCTACAAAAATGGAACTGCCTGACGGTAATACATACAAATCTTGATGATGAATGGGTATTCTGATTTCATCATTTTCTTTAAAACTGGTACTATACGGATTGTAACTGTGAATCTCATAACTCTCAATAGAGTTATCATGTTGTGGTAAATCAGTTATTTGAAGCATTATTTTAATTTAAGTCCAATATCTTGGAGAAATCTTTTATTTTCTTTAGTAATTTTTCTCCGGTTGACTACGTTGACACGTCTGCCTTCTTTGGAAATAGGAACTAAAATATTAGATTTTCCACTGCCACGAGGAGTTTTATTGAATACTAACATATTATTCTTACATGAATTAAACAAAATAGAGTTAGCTCAATAACACGAGTAGTGACTATCACAAAGGACAACCTATAAATGTGAGTAAAGTATCAAGAGTTAAATATTTATAATGTCTTAATTATGTTACAAACAAATAAAAATAAAATACAATAATTTTGTTATCTTTCTTTATTGTCTTTCCAAAATGATTTAAGAAATTTTAAACACAAGTGTCCACAATTATACATATGATCACGTTGTTTGTTTTCATAATTATACTGAATGTTATTTCCAACATATTTCGTAAATTCTTTTGGAGGTTTTAGGTTACCATAACTGTCGAAATATTCTATGTATTCATTTATTTTACCGTATGCTACCCAATGAGTTCCAGAGTTATCGGAAGAGTCTAGATTGATCACCCCACATTCTATTCGTGATACTTTATCTGGTAGTTTATCTCTCATAAACACACCTCTGAAGAATGGAATATTATTTGAGTGTTTCATAATATCAATATTTGTTAAAGCTCTTTTGGGTAGCCGCGATATCAGTTTTTTTTCTCTGTAATATAAATACCTAAACCATCTTTGTAAGGCTTTAGGTGTAAACCTCGTCCAATCAACAACGTTTCCATTTCCTTGTTATGTCGTTCCGATTCAAACAATTGCTTCTTGGCTGTTTTAAATGAATTAATAGCTTTTGCAATCCCAGCAGCACCTCCTGCTAAACTGCCAGCAGCAGATAATCCAGCAAATATTGGTATTAAGGGAAGAAATCCACCAGTTTTTGGTACTGGTATAATTCTAGGTAATTTAATTGGTAGATCTGATGCAAAGTCTTTAGCTGTGGTGTAAGCTAATTCCATCAATGCTTTCTTACATTTTGGTTTTAGTTTTTTAATGTGCTTTTTAGTATGTGTAACAATTTTTTTAAGAGTTTTCTTAAAACCTGCACCTGTTTTCACTTTACTATTATGTTTAGTGGGTGTGGTAGAAACCGTTTCTTTGATAACTGAATTACATCGTTTTGTCTTCATTTCTATTCCTTAATTTTTTCTTTAAATCAATTGTAACGTATGTTAATTTAATATGGTACAAATACAAGTCCTTGTTGTTTTAAGAACAGATTCGTAATGAATTAAAAAATGCATGTATTTGCTTAAATACATATGGTAAAATAATATTCTTGATTAGTTCGCTTAAGCGTACCTATAATACATTTGTTACATCTATCCAACTATTTTCACTAGTAGGAAGGCCGAGCCATTTAACATATACTTTATTTCCTTTTCTTTTCAAAACTTTTTCAACAAGGTATAACTCAGAATGGCGGGTTTTTTGTAGTTCTTGAGCGTAAAATCCTCCTAATATTGGTCGGCATCGTGAATCTTCTATTAAATAAGTTGTTGGATTCGTTTCTTGTATTTTTTTTATCTTAAATATTTCTGTTGACCAATTTGGATAATAACCTTTATCAAAACATCCTTTGTATTTACTTATCCTCACAAAATCACCAACACAAAATTTCTTACACTTAATGTTTTTCTTAGACTGAGCTGCATGAATGTATCTCTGTAAAATATCTGTTTTATTGATATGATTAACAGAAGCTGGTGTTCGTCCCACAGTTCTGTGAGTAGTATTATTATATTCAAATACCATTTTATTAAGTGTTTCATTAAACCACTTATAATTCCCATTAAAACTAAATTCTTTATATAATTTATTCTTTAAAGTCCTTATTAATCTTTCAACAATTGAGGCTTTTTTAGTAGAATAAGTTGAATAATGATTAATTTTATGCTTTTTTACCACATTTTTGAATATATCGTTATAAAACTCTTTACCAAGATCGGTTTGCAAGTTTTTTGGAACCCGTCCTTTATCTAATAGATTTTTAAATGCTTCTGATACCTGTTGCTTATTCTTTTGTTTCAAAGGAATTGTCCAAGCATATTTAGAAAAAGCATCTATGATTACCAGTATATATTTATAACCACGATTTACTTTTGAAATTGCTTGCATATCCATTAAATCGGCTTGCCAAAGATCATCAATATCTTTAAGTATGACCTGTCTTCTTGGAAAGTTGACTCTTGCACATTTATGAATTTCATTTATGACATCTGCTTTGCTCATAATGCTTATTTAATTTTCCTGCAATATCTTTTAATGCAATATTTTTTTCAAGTATTTTTACCCTCTCATTTATAATTGAAATCAATTTCTGTAGTTGTTCTATTTTCTTTAAAATATCAACGTTAATTATGTTAATTTGCTCTTCGCTACTTTTGTTTTTGGACACGGTTTTTCCTGATGTATTTGTAATCTCAATATGTTCAACACGTATACTACTATCAGTTATTACTGATGATTGTTTTGTACAAACACAATTAACATATTTATGTACATTCATGTTCTATACAACTTTATAACTGCGAATACTTCGAAGATTTTTATTATTTTATAATACTAGCTTCTTTTAACTCTTCTATAATTGACAAAATTTCATTATCATGATTAGTATTGCCAGCATTTTTTGAAGCAATCAGAAGTTTCAATCTTTCAATGAGTTCATTAGGGTCATCCCAATAAACATAATCAGTATTACTTTTATATTTTTTCAGTTTAGGCAAAAAACCACCACTTTTTGGTTTAATTATCTGCCCTTCATCTTGAACATCACTATTTTGTGAAAATAAAGGCTTAATAATTTGACGATATTTTAAACTTTTATCACCTTTTATTTGACCATTGGGGTGATAGTCCCGTTTATGTGCGTGTGTATTATGGAGCATATCTTTATAGACAATTTTATCTACTTCAGTCACTAGATTAAGGTCAGGTCTATTTCTTAGTAAAAGTTCCTTGAGGCCTGATGTCAATTCATAATGCTTTTTTTTAACAGTGACTATTTTGGATGAATTCCCAGCATTGTTTGTAAGTGAAAGCGCTACCTTTGAATCCCCCATCATCAGATTTTTGTTTTCACTACGTATACCAAATGGTACATTCAGGTTATCATCATAGATTTCCATCATATCTTCTTTATTTAGTGAAAAAAGTGTATCATTTGAATCTTTAAACGAATTTCTTAAAAGAGCGTCTTCGTCACATTCAGAACCTGCATTTGAAGCAGGGCTCATATATTTACTTAAACTTTCATAACCTGGGGATGAAGTAAGTCTTCCAAATATATTACTCTCATCATTAGAAATGTCCGATGTTGCTTTATCTTTATCATTCGCTTTAATTAATGTTTCTAACGGATCTGTTATTGGCTTGAAAACTTTTTTTAGCTTTAAATTAGCAGTATCTTCCTCATTTTGTATTATCTTAATTTTATTTTTTATAGCATCTATTGATTTTATCAATTGTTCTTTAATGTTAACATCCATTATCAGATTTTTTATTTTACCCAACTGTTTTAAACAAATGTTAGTCATCAATTGGTACATTTCCTTCACTGGTTTGGTATTTATGTATGTTCTAGAAGCAAATAAATGTGTCGAAACCTTGTCTATATCTACCATTATTAAGAGGACAATCTTTATTTATTAATAAAAAATCGAATCGATCTTGCCATATAATCGAACAAAGTTTTTTAAATTGAAACCACTCGATATCTGTATTTACATGGTCATTGTAAATATGCTTAAGATTTGTGTCGTCTTGTTTAAAGATAATCATAAAGTTCACATTATCTCGTATAAGTTGTTTGGGTATTTTGGAATAAGTTTGTGATAAATAAAAACAATCTATCTGTTTATGTCTTCCCATTGCAAAGTAATTACGAATGTTTACTTGATTTTCACATGCAACGTCATCAAAAATCATTATTGAATTACTCAAAGCATCATTAGGATGTACAACTTCTTTATTATCATTGAAAACAAATAAATTTGCATTTGGAATACTGCTCATAACTTGTTTAAGAAAACAATACTTTGGTTGGAAAGCTGTCTTCGAGTATAAATAAATATGCTTGAATTTAACACCGTTTTTATGAAATATCAAATTTAGCATTATGTTGGTTTTCCCACAGTTAGATGGACCACATATTATACATCTGATAGTAGTAGGTAAGAGTACACTATGTCTCACTTTTTGTGAATGGTTATCTAATTTTATATTATTAATTTCAAAAGTCTGCGGTTGCTTGACGAACTTCATTGTGAAATGCGGGTCAAGAGAAATTACCTCTGTTTATATACTTCTATAAGAAAGGTGTTATAATTTATTATTCTTGTTATCTATACATTACTTATCACAGATATAACTCCAGATTTGGAAGTAAATAGTGAAGAATATTCTGAAGTCTAAGGTAAATGAAAGTGGTAGACAGTAAAATAAAAAGCTTATATTTTTTAATAAGTATTTACTTGTATTATAACAAAGTACCTGAAATTATACATTCAATTTATGTACTAAAAACACAGATATAATTTAACGGAGTGGGAATAATTCATTTATGTTATAAAAATATACATTAAAATTACAGATTACACATCACTAGAATAATCTAAAAACATAGAATCATAATGGCCCCATGGTAATGTGTGAATTTGATCTTGTAATACTTGAATTTTGTCATCGCTTCTTTCTAAAACTTGTTTATCTACTTGTTGAGTGTATAAAACATGTTTAATTGATTTTATCATTTTCATTTTACATCTTCGCGCTTTATTGGTCAGCAGTACATCATTGTAATCATTTATTTTCAGTTCAGAAGTTATAGATTTGGAAACACCTTTAGCTTTTTTAATTTGAGTATTAACACTGTTTATAAAATATAATTTAGCTCTTAAACCTGTAAATTCTGTAATTAAATCGTCACCAATCTCATGCTTCCACAATCCTGGAACTTTTGCATTAAGTTGTGGTATGTGATAAGGATTATTTATTGCAAAATTACTGGTATCGAACTTGCTAAGATTATCATGCATATCATGATAAAAATCATTTGTGTAAATTAAGTATAATAAGCTATCGGTATCGGTGTAACACAACTCAACATTGTTTTCGTATTTATTTTTCATAAAGTCATAATGAAATTGGTATAAGTGTTGCTTGGCATATTCTAAAACGGTGAATCCGATATAAATAGGTCTATCTAAAACGACTTTTTCACGATACAATTCCACAGCTATAAATTTTTCTGAAAATATTGAAATACTTTTTAAATTTGGTTTAGCTATCAATTTTTCAGCTCCGAGATGCTTGTTTGTTTTATTACTAGTATCACTCCATTTTGTTACTAATTTAACATCAGCTTGCTTACGTTTATTTTCGATCGTTTTACCGAATATGGCATTATTTAATAACTTAAAGAAGTCCTTCTCAAACGCAGTTTTGGAATTTTGACGAAGACTTGTATTCAGATCGATGTATTTTTTTAAAAAGCATTCTTGTCTAAAGCTAAGTATACAATGAATCTTTTTTAAAATCAAGCCATTTTTTAAACATTCTTTTAAGTGAACATAATGTATAACATAATTATGCTTATCATAAAGGTTTGCAACCAATTTCGACGATTTTCCATAGGGAGGTACTAATTTCTCAACTGCAAAAGGTAAGTCTTTATGCTTGTTGTGTAAATAATTCGGATAATTCAAATCTACTTCCAAAATATAACCATAATCATTATTATCTGACACAATATTTACATCAAAGTTGCTTATTTCTTTTGGAGTCAAAAACTTAAATTCCGAAATAGGAAGCTTCTTCATCATAGCATAACCATATAGATTATTACAATCAAGATAAATCAAATAACTGGTTGGTTCTGACTCATTAAAATGTGGTAAGTATTTATTGTTCGCTACAGCATGACGTAGGGAACACTGTGCCAGCCCACCACGAATTCCTTTTTCTAATAACTCATACATTTGCAAATCACTTACTAACTCAAGTTCAATCCCGGTATAAAAAAAGCATTGCATCCCAACTTAAGCTCGGTGACGTTACATAATAAGCGGGATCCAACTTATAGTATTGTAAGCTCGTTTTTCGAAATTTTTCAAATATGTCACATAGTAAAAGCACATCACATTTTATGTATAAATCTGTATATTCGCCAAGGGATTTAACTTCAAAAACATTCCAGACTGTTTGTGCGTGTAAATATTCCTCATTAGTTATGTGCTGGTTACACAAACTGTTATAAAAATTATGCTTTAATGGAAGTTCCGTTTCATCAAATTTAGAACAAGAATCCATATAATCATATGGGTAAATGCCTTTTTTTCGCATTAAATCAAATTTTCTTTTATCTGTAAATTCTCTTGATAAATGTAAAAAGTCCTTTTCTGATAAACTTTTACTTAATGCATCTAGACTAGAACTGAGAAACTGGAAAGAATCAATAAACTTTATTTGAATAGGGTGATTATATTTTTCTGTAGTTATTACTTTTGTTATTGAAAGGTATTTTTCCTTAGTTTTCGGTATTATGTTAATAGAGCCATCATACTTAGCTAGTTCTGTAATGAATAAATGTGAGTCATATCCGGACAAATTATGAAAAACAACAGGAATGAATGAACAAACTCTATAAATTAAGTTACAATGGGAGTGCGCCGCCCCACGATACTCAGATGTAAAATGATCATGATCTCGGACTTTATCATTAACTAATAATCGTTTACATATATGACATGTACTTGAATTTTGATAATCCATCTCTTGCTCTGTTGTTAAAGGGTTCATTGGCTTTTTACTACTTAAAAGCGTATGTATACGTTTGACGTCTTTTATTAAACATTTAACGAATACTTCTACACAATCTGCACCTCGGTATGTAACATATTTGTTTAATTGATCATCGTTTGCACAACAAATATAATATGCAAAACAAGAAGGGCTATGTATTTTTAGTTTCTGTGTATTCAATGAGTTACTTTCATTACAGTCCATTAAAATACATTCAAAATCAGCATAAATGATGAAATTAATTTTTTGTTGTCTCTCATAGTGTTTAAATTTAACTATAGAATTCTTTTCAGGTAAAACAGACAATATTTTAGAGCAGTTATGAGAATTATATCTTTTTTCGCTATTAAATAATTGTAAACACGTATCGCACAAATAAACTTTACCTTTATAATGAGTTACTTGACGTCGTACTAAACGTGTCAAATTTTTTATTAAACAATAGTGTCCAGTGGTATTGTTTTCAATATAAAGTAAGTGAAAATGATTTTTATTTCTATTTTTCGATACATAAAGAGGTCCAGTCACAATATTATTCTGTATACCATATATATTTAAACTTATGTTGGGATTGTTTTTCTCAAACTTTTTAATATCATTTATCGTAGGGGGAAAAGACATTCCCTCAATATTTAAAACAGAGGAGTAATGAGGATATGAACTTGTTCTGCAAACATTATTATTAGCTGGGTATAATCCAGCAATTATACTCCATAGGAAACAACATTTATCTTTGTTTTTTATATTTATACAACTCCTGGTATGTTTAATAGCTGACGGGAGTTCTATATAAGACCCACCTCTCATAGGAGAATATTTATTTATATTTATTTCCAGATGACTCATGGAAACAAATGTCCAACCAGACTGACAGTGCTGGAACTCAGTTAATTTATTGTTCAATGTATTCATTACTATAGTTAGTAATTCATTCAAATCAGTGTTTTTATAAACAATTTCGTACTTGGTGTTAAACGACTTTAATTGTTTTTCGTCTAATTTTGGCAGCATAAAATAGGCAAACAATTCGAAATTCAATTTTATACAATTGTGTTCATTCAGAGACAAATTTATCAATTCTGTTAGATTTACTTGATGATCACACAGGAACGCCTCTAGACCGAGGTACTCGTCTTCCTGAGTGACATTCAATCTGTAGGTCATTAATCTGTTTTTGAATGCTGTTGCAATTATATGGATATTTGTGAACTTGGTATTCAATAAACAATTTGCTTTATGTATATTCGTTCTCATGTGATAGGAATACTGATTTTCTGGTATTAAAATTTTACATTTGTCACAGTTTGTTGACTTTCTAGATCTTGATATATTGTTGTTGAGGCGTGTTACTGTGAAAAAAAAAGAAAATAAGACCAATTTTACATAGAAAAGTTTACTAATAAAAATAAAAAATAAAACATTACATTAAGTGGGTACATTACAATAATTATTAATATGTTTATGATATTAGGTTATGTAAGTATAAATGTTATTAAAAGGTAGTTTAAATATTGCTATAGTAATTACAAATCCGCTTAACTATTCGTAAGCTCCTATATGAGTGAGCGGGCAATTCTTAAAATCTTTTTGTGTTGATTTGATGAAATCCTTTATGTGGTGCCAAGACTCCTTATTTTCATCCAATTTAGTTTTTATGGTAGTAATGGCGGAGCGCCATCTATTTATCGGCATAATTTTTTTAATTTCATCTGTGTTATATATTTTCACCTCCACATAATATTTCCCTTCTTTGGTCTCGCTTATCTGTCGGGAATAACCCTTAGCCATTCTTCTTGTAAAATAAGAATAAAGAGGTGGTATATTACCAGTTTTATTGGAGCTCTGTGTTCGGATGACAGTTCCCTCGTTATCGCTGTCTTCACCGAATAATTCACCGGCTGTAACTCGAGCTGGTAGCGTAACCGGGGAGATAATCGGTTTCGACTTCTTTGCACTTGACCCTTCACCCGACTTGCTAGATCTTTCCCGTTTCGTTTTCCTTTCCTCCGACTTTCTCTTCAGCTTTACCTCTTCATCAGAGTCTTCACTGGAGAGAAAAAGGTCGTTGGCGAGTAGCTTGGACCTGTAAACAAACAAATAAAATGTTATAGCTACACTGTAATCGATCCGTTAAATCGTTTCTTCATTAATTCAATTACATTCAGAAGTTGAATTGATAAGAAGATAAATAGATTAAAAGCTGGAATAGGTAAAATATTGTGTTTCTCTTTCACTAATTCACATTAGGATAAATTCTGTATCATGAATGTCCGGACGTCTAGATCTCGAAACAACTACATTTAGGCTAAAAGTACAAATGTTTTATCTGCACAGGAATAGAACCTGTGACACTTAGTAGGTATAGGAAATCGATTGCTCAGTTACTTTACTAAACTGACAGAAACCCGATCACTCGGTCACTGTGCTAACGATGTCGACTATTGAAATAGATGAATAATTAGCAAGTATTTGATTAGCGCAGGAATCGAACCCACGGTGTACAATACTGAAAGCCCATCACTCAGTCTCCGAGCTAAACGTGCTGGCTAACTGCTGAGTGATGAACGCTTCTTGAATAAATAGCAATAATAAAAACATAACAATTATTAATTTAAATATAAATCATAAGTCGGTATGTACTTACATTGTTGTTGATCCGATAATGTAGGTAGACACTTGTTAAAAATTAAACTCAAGCTTTGATTTGTTCCTTCGTTCGTCCCCTTGTTTTATGTGTGTCTGGAACTAATTTACGACCTGTTTATATAGGCCTAAAATCACGTCATTCAATCCAAATTTGTAAAAATGCATGCTTGCAAAAATTGACGATTGTGTACACGAGCGAACAAAACACAGCAGTTTACGCTCGATAGAAATCATAGCGGTTTGTGTGCGGTTTTACGTTTGACAGTGTTTCTTAATAGACAAATGATAAACGATTTTAAATGTTATGTACCTGAACAAAAAATAGGAAATTCTATATTGTATTAGCATAAATTAGAACCGATACCGAATTCAATGTTGTCGGCGACACAAACGCCGCGGTTTGGACGCTCGTATGTAACTCCTAGGCATGTGGAGGTATGGCAAATCAGCAAACCTCATATTTCTGTGTTTATAAAAGAAGCTGAATTTAATTTAATTATTTTGAACCTTAATAACAAAATAATTTATCTGATTGATCTGATTAAGTATAAAAGCAGTACAAACCCTAGAAAAATCACACTGTTGTGAACTTTCTTCATCTACAATGTCGGTAAGTAAATCAACAACTTTTATTTAGTTTTATTTATTTCAATTAAAATGTAGGTAACTCTTTATGATATCTCTTTTTATTATTGTAATTGTCGTTTTTTTTTTATAATAAGTTATACAGTCGATGTTTATTTATTTGAATGTATTTTGTTTCAGGAATCCGGTGATCTTTTCATCTCTACCCCATCATACTCACCAATCCCAGCTGCACAAACATTACGTCAAAATGTAATGAACTATTTGGAGAGAGAAAGACCGAGCGCAACATACTCCCCCATTTCACCACCATTATCACCGTGTCAAAATGTACGTATGGAAAGACCATTCCAATTTGGAGATGAACTGCACTGCAGTACCAGTAACAACATCGGTAATAAACGAAGAGGAAATGAAATTATGTATTCGTTTGTTAAAAAATCTGTAAAGGGTCCTCACCGTAAAATAATACGTATTCAAATCTTTGATGTCAAAGAATTCAATGGTTCTAAATTATGTGACTGTAAGGCTGATGTATGTGCTCAGCATATTGTTGAAAATGTATTTAGTGATGATCTTTACAGGTGTGCTAAAGATTTGATAAGTAAAATACAGTATAGTTAAGTTTATTTTAAAATAATAAATATTTTATTTTTAGTTAAGTTAGTTTAAAGTTGTAATCAAGCAAATTGGAAGATAAAGGATAATGTAATTAATTAAATGTATTTACATGAAAAATAAACAGTTTAACTAATGTCTGACTTTCAATTAACATTTTTATCTATAAGAAAGTAGGTATACCTACCAGATAAAACTCATATGAGTAGGTAATTTAAATTGATCATTCAATGTTATACATTCTTTAAATTAAAGATGGTATAGTTAGGTACCTATTTGATTAGGTAGGAATCTATTAATCCCTACTAATATTATAAATGTGAAAGTAACTCTGTCTGTCTATCTGTCACGCTTTCGCGTCTAAACCGCTGAACCGATCATTATGAAATTTGGAAAAGATATAGCATGGGATATGGAGAAGGACATAAGCTACTTCTTTACGCGATAACCGACATCCACGCGGGCGGAAGCGCGGGCAAAGCTAGTATTTTTATAAATAAACATTGACACGACTGAATCACATTCTATAGCAGTGAGTCTCACATAAACATATATCTGCATGGTTACAGAGACAGACTTAGGTTGGAATGCATTCAGTTTCCTTTACGGGAATAATGTAAACATTTGCGCACCTAGTAGTGTTCGTAAGTTTGTGATGCTATAAATTACGATACATTGAATAAAATATAATCATTCGTATTACATAGGTACACACGACTACATATCAAGCTATATATTTCCAGGTTTAGTTAACCTTGCATTGTATACACTTTTCGTACAGTGTGAAGTCAACTTATAGTGGGAATGTATAGCCTGATTTGTCACCGTGTGTACATACATTATACTGAATAGATGTATATGTCTGAATAGAATAGATTAGTACTATTCAATTATAGGATTATGAACATAAGTTTCGAGTAAGAGGTGTTTTGAATAGATACTTAGTTCTAGAAGACACTATTCAGGTTAACGATTACAAGTCTCATTTCAAATAGTGGAAATTAGGGTATCCAGATCTTTTTTTGATCTGGATGCCCTAATTTTCAACTACTTATGTATATTTAGGTTTAGGTTCTATGGGTCATTGTAACCTGAAAATAAATGGTTTATTATTATTATTAGAAATGCAACTCTTGATTTACTTAGATCATACCTGAAAGACAGAAAGTTAAAGTTCAAGTAAACGGCATAAACTCATTAAGGTCTGAAATGGCAATGGGCGTTCTTCAAGGTTAAATATTGGGTCCATTCCTCTTTTTAGTTTACATTAATGATTTACCCTATTTACAGATGACACATCATTGATATTTAAAATAGACCGACGTTCACAAAATCTTGACGACGTGAATAACTCTATTCTTCAGGTCCAAGATTGGTTTACGGTAAATAATTTGGTACTAAATGGCACAAAAACCAAATGCATTAGATTTAAATTACCAAATGTTAGAAGTAGCGAATTTGACATCATATTGAATGGAGAAAAACTGGAATTTGTTAATCAAACGGTGTTCGTAGGAATCACGCTAGACGAGTAATTACAATGGGGACCGCATATAACATCTCTGGCGGGGCGGCTAAGCTCGGCCGCTTATGCTGTTAGAAAGATCAGACAGTTAACAGATGTAGAAACCGCACGATTGGTCTAGTTTAGCTACTTCTACAGCATTATGTCGTATGGCATTTTACTGTGGGGTCGGGCTGCTGACATAGAATCCATCTTTATTTTGCAAAAGAGAGCTGTCAGAGCCATTTATAATCTACATCACCGCGAATCCCTTAGGGAACTGTTTAAAAGGATTAATATTATGACGGTACCTTGCCAATTCATTTATGAAAATATCATGTATGTAAGAAAAAATCGACCTCTTGTTAATAAAATAAGTGATAGACATAATTCTCGAACGTACTGCCGGGTTAAAAAGTATCATACATGTTAATCCAGGTTATAAACTATATGTGCGCCAAATATCATCCAAATCCGTTGGGCGTTTTTGCGTGATTGAGTAACAAACATCCAAATATCTAAACATACAAACTTTCACATTTATAATATTAGTTAGGATGTTATACATTTTATTAAAAACTATTCTAATTTAGAGGTTGGAATAAAATATGTAACAGAAAAAGAATTAATACTACGATATACAAAATAAATACAAAAACAAAAGGACACTTAGGCGTCTAAAGTATTCCTCTGCATCGCTGTCATCACGAAACGTGCCCAGAAGACTGACAGCATTGCCACGTCGAATGGCAATGCTAATTCTTTGGCCAAAGAACTACCCAGCCCTCTGGTCACGTGAAGTGTCGACCAGCCGGCGAGAAATTTCCTTATAGAGGAGACGTGCACTCGGGCCCCATGACCCGAGCGTTTTGACCCCAAATAGCTCAAAACTGTAGTTACCCATAAGGTTACAGTATTTATGCCGCTTGAGGGTCTCAGCAACCGCCACAGCCAGCACAGCCTGCCGTGCTAGGAACATGGGATGGCGCAAGGGTGTTGACACATGTTGCGTCCCACACCAGAGGTTTTTCCACCTTCCAAGGCAATAACGTCATGCCGTCTGGTCTCTTCCCATCGTCACGTACCAAGCCATTTGGTTCTAATACCGCTGGTATGCCGGCGGTGACATGGGCTCGACGAATAATATCGTTGATGCTGGCGTGGCGTGCTATGCGACCTGCGCTCCTGCAGCAGGACAGGCCATGGTGCCCGAGACTGTTGACAGCTTCACCGCAGTGACACCGATGCGGAGCAACACAAGGTGCGCCCAAGCAGAGACACGTAGCGAGCCGAAACGATGAGTCAGGAGCTCCTGAAGCCACAAACCTGACTCCCATTCTCCCACAGCCAACAGACGGGCACGCTAAACAGTATCAGGTGACGTATTTACCAGGGTGTTCCGTATAATACTGCAGAGCGGCACGTCCCACCGTCTCTGGGAGGATGGGTGGTCAGGTAAAACCGTATTGGGATAAGCCATTTACCAAGCGTTCAAAGCATCAGTCAAACACGGTACTTCAATAAAAGTCGTTCCGAGACATCATTTAAATTTTTAATTTTCTCCTCAATAAACGTTGGAAAGGATTCGTCGAAAATTGGGGACCCTAAGAGGTTAAGAGAGTTTCTTTCCGTAATTTTGATATCTGGTGCTATTGTACAGAATTTTGTTATGGTGGTCTCTGTCAGTAGTTTGGGGAAGATAAATTTCACATTTTAAAAGGTTAAGGTCTAGGCTAATGGAATTGAATTTTTATTTAAAAAAAGATAAATCTTTTAAGACTGTGTCTACATCACCTCCTAGGGTTCCGTCATCAAAATACCATACGTTGAATTTAGAATTTAGCTGTCGAATAATTGGATTTATTGCCAAACTAAAAATGACTGGCCCAAGAGGGTCACCCTGTTGACATCCAACGGCCGATTCCAAAAGGTTGTCTTTAAATAGCAATTTAGTAGGGTGCCTGTAACATTGGTAGAGAAAACTGTACATTTTGGGTACTTCTTTTTGAACTTCCGTCAACAAGGTGTCCCTGTTTACGGAATTGAAAGCATTCTTAATGTCAACCTTAAGGATGACCTCACCTTTATAGCTATTGAGGTAAGTTGATAATGCGTGTACCGCAGCCTCACAGCTCCCTTTAGACCCAAAGCCCAGCTGTAGGGCCTGGAAATTGCTGTTTCGCTATAGAAAGCGCAGCAAATTTTGGCTGCGATACGACGGTAAGTGGACCCTACGGCAATGGGACGAATGCCGCCATCCTTCTTGCGCAGGGCACATAGATTTGCCCCATACAAAATATAAATAACGGCTTCGTTCATATTGCCGGAGAGCATGAGATTGATGAGGGCCGTTAGCTCCTTCAAAAGGGACTCACCAGCCTCCCTGGCGCCTGAACACATTGAGTCTTTCAGGTTTTGAGGTGTCAGGCCGTCGACAGGATCACAACAATCATGTACTTAGTTATTCCTACTACCGGGCAGTTTTATCTCTGACTTACGAACAATTGTTATCGAAACGCAAAACTTAATACTTGTGTTCTCAGGTAGCTATTTGTGGAAACTTCTGGTCAAATAATACAACCAGGATGTACCTACTTAAATAATAAAAACAAGACATTTTTAAATTTATGAGCGATTACCTTATTTATAAAAATACTCGCAACAATAACAAGCGATAATTACTATTGTTGAGCTTTAAATAGTTTGCACCCTTTCTTATATGTAGGGGTTCCCGCGATGTAAAAGCTTGTAAACACAGATAAGAATTTTATTTGTAGTGACTTTCCGATGACAAGTGTGTCACCGGCAGTGAAGTATTAACTATCTTCACTCTCATCACTCGTGACCCTATAAAACATGAGATAACTGCATCGTATTTAATGCCTTGTCAGTCAGTTCGAACGTTAGTAGGTCTGTGTGACTGATTCCTGCTTGCTCGGAAACTATGAAGTTACTTGTAAGTGTTTTTATAATAATAATAACTTTGCTTATATATATAAATATAGGGCTTCGTTCATAGCCTCGACCGAGCAGAAGTGGAGGACTGTACTGTGACCATGTAAGGTTATGTGGGTCGCAAATCATGAAAATTTCGGGCCGAACCGTTGGTCACAATTTCCCTTCAAGATTCCCTTCCAATCTAGATGGTAGTTTCATTTCTAGAAGTTGGCAGGATCCAGGAACGGGCCGGAAGATGAGCGGCGTCCATACGCCGTGCAGCAGAAGCAATACTACTATTTTTGACATAGTGGTCCAGCGGATCCAGAAAGCCTCTTGGTGGCCCAAAAATGAGCAGCGTTCTCACGCCGAACAGGCCTAGAGTCGAAGATAACCCTCAGTTAACAACTGTTAACTGAGGGTTATCTTAACCACACAACAACAACAACAACTGTTAACAACTGCCAACAACAACAACAACTGCAACTGTTAACTGCTGTCTGCAACTGCTGGGGTTAACAACTGTTATGAGAATATGAATTTGAACTTTATTCTTAATTCTATAAGCATGTGTGTCAGTTTGAAATAACACTTTTTCCTGACGACGACCATCTAGAAAATCAATTATCTCAACGTATGATGATATCGTATGGTATGTGTGATTTTAGTCAAGTTTGACACCATCAGTAGCATTTAAGCTCAAACCTCTAATTTTGACCTAAATTATCTATTTTGTTTCAGATTTCCCTTTTCCTGACCGTGGTGTGTGTGCACTGTAAGTACATTTTTATTTCATTATAGTCTGTAGAAACGTATGTGTAATTTTAATGCTCTCATTTTGAGTGCATCTGAAATGATACAAATATCTGTATCTCGTTCAATCTTTAGATCAATTCAGAAATTGAACTCGCCACCCGCAGGGTGCATTGCGCCCACTTTGTGCCATTAATGTTTATCTATTCAAATCTTGTCCCTATTACCGGATACTTGAGAGTTATAGGCCGAGACTTATAAACGGTATTTAGCATGTGCTCTGACTTAGACTTGTTTCCGTCTCTATCTTGCACTTGTAGTTGTACAGTTGTGTGACAGTGACATGAATAACGCTTAGCTGAAATACGTGCTGAGTAACATTTCGGGCTTAGTGGTAATTTCGAGTGACACAGGAAGCATAGTAATAAACAGTGACTTAAAATACAATCGCGTTTCAGTATTCAGCTTCTAAACAGTGCCAAATAAACGATAAGTCTTGTCTAACCGAAACACGTAGGTATATTAGCCGAAACAAAAACCGTCGAGTATTCGGCTCCTCTTCTAGTTTCGGTCGGAACTGAAACTAAGGTGATTCAGTACTTTTTTTGTTAGACATTATAACCTTAAATCTGGTGTATTTCCATGCTGTGTAAGGACTTTCAACGTTCAGATAATTCGATATTTTAGTAAATCCGAGGACTAAGATTGACGTTTCAAATTCATGGATGACATATTAAAAAATATTAGTTACATATGAGAAACAAAATATTTTACGAATAAAATAATGACATAATACTTAGAAAACGAAGTAATTGTAATCTAATTAATAAACTAAATTATAAATACAGTCCGTTAATAATTGCCAAATAGTCCATGGTTTAGTTTTCAATTAACATCTAAGATTGCGTCTGTTCAAGCTGCACATATTCAAAGTTTTCACTATGGGTGTCGTTTCCATGGTTTTCGAGAGTGCTGATACCGATACTGCGATGAGTGATAAAAATGGCTGACCCAGTGGCCATCATACCAAAAATCAATTTGGATTTTTATGTCTGTAATTAACATCACGCCGCTTTTTCCAGGACATCCACGTTTCGCTAGTTTTGTTAAGCTCCATGTCTGACTGCAATAAGGACCCTATTGCCACTAACCGGGCTTCTTCATGGACATTCTAATAGTATAAACAAAAAACACTTTACCCAGCCTACTTGGGTTTGTACATCAAACCCAAGTTGTCTATCAAAACTGACACCAAACAAATACTAGTTTCGGCTACTGTTTGGCCAAAACCGAAACTGCGGCCCGACACTAACGATAAGTATTTCTTTATCTAAAATGTAATAATGTTATGTTCATTTCAGGCATACCATTATATGATGACGATGGTAAAGGGCGTTACACAGAGACACATACGTCACACATGACCGGTTACAATGCCACTGTCCATGTTAGGTTGGGCGGCACGGTTGGATATAAAAACGGAACCGTAGTGTTGAAAACTGATAACAATATTGGTCCTGACTTTTTACATTACAATGACTCCCATGTAAGGACCTATGATCGACCAGCGGATACGACACCTCCACCACCTAATTCCGAATCCAGAATTTGTGGAGAGAGTTGTCTGATTCCACCTACCTATCAATGGTCAATGCAGAACAGGCCCTGGGTAACGCCAAACAATCCATCGAGCATGATGAACAATCCGTCGGGTCAGCTGTATACCCAATGGGGCGTACCAAACAAACAATTGGTTTTCACAAACTATCCACCGGGCTGGTCGAACTACCCGATATACGCAACATCAAATGTAGCACCGAATGGCGCACCAAATGACATGTCACAGCAGAGCCCTTCATACGGGCCAAACAATCAATTGGGCTGGTCGAACTACCCAACATACCCCACATCAAATGGCGCAACGAATGGTGCACTACACGACATGTCACAGCAGAACCCTTCAAACGCACAGCGATCCATCGTTATTTAATTTTATATATTTATATCGCACCTTAATTAGTGGCATTCAAATCTACTACAAGTAGGTATTCATACACACATACTTGTTTTGAAATATTGCTATTGTTTTCAATATTAAAAGTCATCGTTTAAAGTAAAGTGTGGTTATACTATATTTGTCTTATTTGGTAAGAACATTGATGTGTCCTAGATCGATGAGTTTTTCTAAGAGTACTAGTAGTCTTACCTCAGTTAGTCTACTTAAGACTATTAATCCATAAAACATAAAACTGCTTCCATTTGTCATAAATCCGTCATTACAATAATATGTATAAAACATGAAAATTGTATGTGAGTTCTGTCAGTTGACGTACCATTTTACTAAAACGATAAAAGCAGTTTGCAATTTTGTTTTACTCAATAACTCATTATACCTTGGCTCCTTCCATGACCTATCTCAATTTACCACCCTGGTAACAACTATCTTAGTAATTGTTTCATAATATTGTGTATCTGTATGTGTAATCTGTTTTGTTGTTTTTTATTGTTGTATACTAACAGACAATTTCTTTTCTGTGCTTGTATCTACATATTTGTTTTGTTTTAGTAGGTATTCGAGCTATTTTGTATTTATAAGCTCTTACTTCTGTTACAGTAATACATATTTTGTTTCTTTCTGTCTGTCTTTCTTTCACGAATGAAAACGGAATACTGAAACATAGAAAAAAGGAGGTAATATAGATCACAAAACTTCAAAATATCGACGGCAACATATTTCTTAGCAATTGAAATGTTAATTTTGAATGGTATGAAAAGAAACCAACGAGAAAAAGCACCCACATTTTCTTCACATTTATAATAATTAAAATAATACTTCACAAAGTAAATATTCATGTCATTGTATATGTTACCGGCCAAACCCGATTTCAGGCCAAACTAGTTTGTCCTAGGCCAAACTGGTTTATTAAGCCGCTACGTCGTCGGCTTGGAGACAAAAGCCCTGACGAGCCGCCCCACCTTGGGGTTCCTCTTCGCTTCACCGTGGGAGTAGACCACGGCTACTGAGCCCCCTCACAACGACAATGCGGGAACCCACTGGGGGGAGGGACACTACTTGGTTGGGTTGCAGTTAAAAACATTTACTGATTGCAACGCTTTAAAGGCCACGGTGCGCTATATGAGAGCTGTCCTAAAAATGGTAAGGATTGAAGTCAATCATAGGCGTACTCAATGGTCTGATACTGTGTAGAAGCTATGACTTGTGCTGCAATTGAGCACAAGTCATAGCTTCTACGAACCTCGGCTCAGGAGCTGAGGATCGTACCCCACAGGGGGTGCCCTCAGCGTGCAATCGCTTAGTATGTAAGTTTTTAGTTTTTAAGTCCTGGCTGGCGGCGTTAAGTTAACTCTTAATGTCAGCCCCAGGAAAGCCCAGTTAAGTAGTCACGGCCTCTCAAGGTCAACTGCGAGATGCCCGACAAAAAAAAAGTGACAGGTCCTTTTTACTCGTCAATCGTCGGAGCGTTCACACGTCTCAGCTGTACCGATTATTAGTTTCTTCATAACTATTTTTGTGTTCTAATTATTAATAATTTCCGATTGTAATAAAATAGTTCGTAGTCGTTATTCTTTTTTAAAAATAAATTCCGAGTTTATCGAGTCAAGTTATTTAACCTACAGATTAAATTTATCACATTCGGAAATCCCGATAATTATACGGGTCAGTTATTATAACAATTAAAAAGTCAGTCAACAATGCTTATTAGCGGCTGTTATTTATTCAAATCCGGAATAATATTTATTCAAATTCAAATTCAAAATCATTTATTTGCAATGGGTAAACAATATGCAGATGTTTTACATTCATCTATAATAGTTGTATACTACATTAATAATAACACCGTATTTTACCTTTAGGCATGCAAACTAGGTACAGACGCCAGCACATCAAGCTACCCCAAACTGTCAAATTTTCCCAATGGAATATGAACCTTATGCTTTTGATATAAAGTTGAAAAGCTATCAAAGAAATTTGACAAACTGGGGTAGCTTGATGTGCTGGCGTCTGTACATAGAATAAAAGCACAAAAAAATTTAACTAAACAAAATAGTAAGAATGCGATCAATAACACTTGTTTAAAAAGAAATCTTATACTTTATCCTGCAAATATTCAGATACGCTGTAATATGCTTTTTTTATCAAAAAGCTTTTTTTAGTTTTTAGCCGAAGTTTCTTGAACATGTTAGGCGATGACGCCTCCATTAAATATTTAGATGGATGGTTGTATATGTTACCGGCCAAACCCGATTTCAGACCAAACTAGTTTGTCCTAGGCCAAACTGGTTTCTAGCTTAATTAGCCATTTCGTTAACAGCCTTTGGAAGTAACGCTCGCCGGCCGCTGCCGTGGCGCTGCTCGCTTCGCTCGCTCGGCTCGCGCGCTTTTAGTCACAGTTCTAACCTAACCCATTTAATCGGCGTGCCCCGGCTTAATAAACCAGTTTGGCCTAGGACAAACTAGTTTGGCCTGAAATCGGGTTTGGCCGGTAACATATACACAGGGAACCATGCAAAATAAACTATTATTTAAAAGAGTTGTTTTATTATTAAGACAACAAATTTTACTGTTGTGTCGTTTACTTTTATATTTTTCAAAGAAAGTAGCGTTAGATCTTACAAAATTAATCATTTCATTTAATGTTTAAGCATGGAAGTGTCAGTAGTTTGATAAATGGCATATGCAGTAAACAGTTGGTATTGTAACCACTTTTTTGCTTTTAATGCCATCCTTATGCCTACGGAATAGAAGTCAAAATCGGTTGAACGGACTGTAGGAAAGGTTTATTTAAAGTATAGGTATGCCGATGCACAAGAAAAAAATCCTTAGTTAATGGTTTTTTTGAGCAGGATCACCCCGGAGGCTGCATTTGTGCACGGATGAAGGCAAAACCTCACCTCACCTCGGCTCACCTCCCATTACATAGGACTAAAACATAACTGGCGAAATGTGGGTGTTCCTACTATGGGTGCACTTCTGACTAACCTATTCAGGTATGAGGAACAGGGTGTAAAGTTCACTCATCATCATTCATCATTTCAGCCGAATGACGTCCACAGCTGGACATCGGCCTCCCCCAAGCTCCACCACTACGACCGGTTCTGTGCTCCCCTCATTCAGCGGAATCTTGCGGCCCTCACAAGGTCATCGGTCCACCTTGTTGGAGGCCTTCCAACTTTACGTCTTCCCTCATACTCACTCTTCCTTCTCTCTATGGAAAAGAGAGGATCCTCCGACCAGACGGGTGGGCAAATGCCCGACGGTGGCAGGTGCGATGCAGGATTTGTGTGACATCAGGTCTTTGATGCGTAGTTCGCATGTGGCGCTGTAGATGCCGCTACAAACCCTTCGTGGCGTGATGTTGTGAACTATCACAGGTCAAGTTCAAAGGGAGATAACCTTCGTATATAAAACGTCGTAGAACAATATTCCGTACTTTATAGCAGTTTGATATTTGCTCATTACTGTCGTTTTACAAGTCGCAATCATGAAGTTGATAGTAAGTTTTTTTATTTAAGTACTTTATATCAGATCCCAACATCATCCTGCAAGCAGTCCACTGCTGGACTGCTTGCAAGCTAAATTGGAGACCCAATTGCATGCAATTCAGTTCGATTCCGTGCAAATCTCATTCCAGCTGCTACCAGAGCTGCATATCACTCGTTATGCTAGTTTTAATAAAACCCATGACGCAGGAATCGCGATACGTTTATCTTTTGTTTTAGTTATATAATTAGTTTACTGTTTGTAATCAATTACCGTAATTAATGCGACTGTTAATTAATCATCGTTATTGTGATATGCGACCTGTTTTAAATCTTATTTAGTTACTTTTATTTTTACGTTTTATGCTTCACGTCTTGGCGTAAAAACAGTTTTTTTGTTGTTGTAAATATTAATAATACCTTAAATGCTTGTTACAGTGTAGTGTTCTGTTGCTGGCGATTCTGGAAGAATCTTATTGTGAGTATTAATACTACTACTAAGTACAAAAATTATACATTTCATTTTTACTGACTGGCAACAACTCATCACGGCATTGGCAACGTTGGAGACAAAATTGCATGAATTCTTTTAGCACGGTCTTTTCCATTTGCCGGTTATAGCAACGGTCCCAATTTATAACCTTAACAAGTTGTATCCAACGGGATTTCCCGCCGGAAAAAAAGACGAAATTCCATACAAATTTTCAATCTCATTTGACCCCTTTTTCAGAAATTCTACTCAATCATATGATTACAAGCATGTGCACAAGAATATTCTTGTGCACATGCTTGTAAAACTAGCGGTTTAGGCTTAGCCTTGCCTGTCGGGAAATTTTAGATTTAAGAGCGTGTTAACATTTTACAAACGTAAATCGAGAACTTGGGAGATTTTGAAGTGATTTTGACCATATAATTTATTGTTTTAGCTTTTTTTTACTTCAGTCATCATAATTATCATACATTTTTATTTAAAGTCTATTAATAAAAACTCGTTCAAATTGTATTTTTGACTACGAAAACAGCGGATTTCAAAAGCGCGATTTCCAGATGACGTGCGAAGGCTCAACTTTCAAGTAATATTACAACAATTATTATTACTAAGTAAGAAAGTAAAAGGTATTCATTCGAATAGGCATATCCTTAAATTTAAAATGTATTCAGAAAATTTCGATTTTTATTTAATTAACTTGCATTTTTATCACGTCTAAGAAAATCAAAAATCGAGAAATCGACTACAAGAAAACACGTCATATCTCATAATCTAAAAGTCATTTGGCAACATAAATAATTTTATACGTAAGAAGAAAGATAGTACTATTAATGTGTGAAAAAGAAAAAATACCTGTCTTCAATAATCTATGAAAATAATTTTTCAAAGTAATTATAAAATAGGATGCATCGAGCGACATAAATCAGTCGTGCTCTGGCACTCGTCGACGCAGGACCTATGTCGGTTGACTTCCCGCCGCCGCGCAACCGCCACGCGTAATATATACGTAAATTATAGTGCGACAAAATATTTTTGATCCGTAAGTATTTTTTATTTTTTTTTTGTGAATCTGAATGAGGTTGTTCATTAAAAGTAATATTTTAATTAGGTAAAGTTGAATTATGTACTTAATTTGTAACTTCTTTCTCTACAAACTTGTCATTATTTTACTTACAGAATATGGGTAGAATCCATATGGATGGGTGGGTGGTTATGGGTGGGTGGTTAAGGTTAGGTCACGAAAAAGTAAAATGATTAATAATTTGCAGAAGGCAAGAGAAGCTGCGTAAGTACCTATTTAATTTTTTAACAGGCTGTCAAAACATTTGTGCAAGTTATTGTTTTTCTATCAACATAATACTCTTAGTCAGGTAAATGGCAAATCCACTAGCGGTCACCCATCAACCGTAACCGTTTCTATTTTAGAATGCATTACTATTACTGATTAAATTTAAATATAACGGGTAGGTACCCCACAATGAAGTATTGGTTAATTTTTGTTCCGTCAATTCCCTAACTTCCTTAATAAATGTCTTTTCTTTTTCTTTCAGATCAAAATTAAGAACATCTTTGTTAAATACTCTAATCCCCAATGCATCCTCAACTGTAACTTCTGTCTCGCCTCCTACTGTGGTTTCACCAGTAAATTTAACTTCTGACTCATCCAAAAATGTAGCTTCCGACTCGCTCCCAACTTTTGACTCATCCACGGATATAGTAGAAGAACCTGATGTCAGTTACACAAATGATAAAATATCGTAAGTTGAAAATAGTTGTTTTTATTCTAGTAGATGAACTTTTGTTTTATTTTCTTTAATATCGGCAATTTTATTTGCAGGACTGAAAACATGGACATTAGTTTTATTGAAGAACCCCAATGTGACTTTTGATTTACCCAGAGAAACACGTAGTACCAATAACCTCAATAATCAAACATCATGAGTAGAACATTGTTATTATTATTTCAGTTTGTGAACTTTTGGGTTTATGTTTATTCAGATCAATCATTAGAGCAGTGGTGGCCCAGTGGTAATGACCGCGACTTACGAATTGTAGGTCGTAGGTTCGAATCCAGACAGGTGCTTCACTTTGTGTAAATTATTTCATCACCACTGCTCTCAAAACGGTGAAGGAAAACATCATGAAGTAACCGGCATGTCCTAGAAGCAAACGTTCGAAGACATGTGACATCTACCAATCTGCACTGGGCCCGCGTGGTCCCTCTCACATAGAGGAGGCCCGTGTCCCAGCGTTATAGGCTGATTATTCTTATATCATTTTATTTTGTTGTACTGTAAATATGTACTTTGAAGCAAATGAAGACCTACCCATAAAGTTAACGGAAATACCTAGTATCAAAATATATCGTGAGTCGAAATTGTTATGTATACTCCAGTTTTAATTTCTATTTTTGTGAATTTTGTAAAAAAATTGCAAAAGAATACCAAATTCTAATTCAGCGCCTCGTGCAAAAAGTATTTTGTATAGATACTCGTTAGATCATGTGGCATTAGTGAAACACGGGAAAGATAACGAGGTAAAAGCTGTTGAACAACTAAGTCGCCAAGAAAACATATCCATCGAAAAATGTGGTTTGTTTATTGATGAATCCCTTTTTTTCCTAGGCGCGTCACCGGACGGCATATATGAAGATGGCATCATCGAAATAAAGTGCCTTTTTTCTGTTTTTGGTATCGATCCAGATATTGCTATTCAGCAAAAAAAAAAATGTTTTAAACTATGTGGCGACGATGTGGTTATAAAAAAAAACCATGATTGGTTTTATCAAATCCAAGGCCAACTTCACATCGCTAATAAGAATGTGTGTTTGTTTGCTGTTTGGACTGGCTGTGAATTTAATATAAAAGTCGTCAAAGTTTTCAGAGATGATAATTTCTGGGAACAAAAGATGGCTTCGCGGTTAGCAAAATTTTATTTTGATTGTGTTCTCCCAGAAATTATAGATCCAAGGAAAAGTCGATCGATGCCCCTTAGACAAATAGTTTTATAAAACTTAAATTAAGTAGGTACTTATACAAATAAAATGAGTTTATTTTTATAAGTACCTACATAATATTATTTTCTTCATCCATATTTGTACAAGTTTATTTAAAATACACTAATAATCTGATGTGGACAGTATTTTTTATTTTCTCCGTAAACCTCTAGCTTTTTATTTCAAAAAAATATAGGTACGCCATAGTTACAGATCAAGATCGTTTAGTCGTCGCAGCGTTGCAACTGTGTGCCGTAAATGAGGAAAAATGCACACACGCGCACTCACTACGCGGCGTCGAGCAATAAAAACCTAAATCCCGAACGCCTAGATTTGGTACAACGCTCTTAACGTGCCGTAGCGGTTAGGTGCCTACGGAACCGAACTTGGGAAAAACACCTAGTCATGAGAAGTATGACTGACAAAGCACACACTTCTCTATCTCGTAGCCCCAATGTAGCAGCGTAGCGCGGCGTAGGCCTGCGCGCAGCACTGCGCTATATAACATGATTTTAATTATAATTATCTTCTCTATTTCTTTTTAGGGTTCCGTACCTCAAAAGGTAAGTAGTTCCCGTTGACCTAGAATCACGAAATTTGGCAAAAAGCAAGGTCTTACAGCATAAATAAAAAAAAAAACAAAAAATGTAAAAAGTTGAAAATTATGGTAAATTTTGGTACTTACAAGTTTTAGCGAAAATCTATATTGGTACGGAACCCTTCGTGCGCGAGTTCGACTCGCAATTGGCTGTTTACTAGGTTTGCCTTCGCTCGCGTGTATATTGGAAAACATCCAACAAAAATGTACACTGGGATTAAAGTCCCCGTTACGTTAATTCAAGTTTTAAACTATCTACATGACAATTTTCATCCCAATACGTTCTTGCTTCAATCCAGAACATACATCCAAACAAACAGACAAAAAGAAATCGTTTCTGTTTTGTGTTGCACCCATGCAATGCCGGGGGGGTTGCTAGTAATTCACTGTCAAGTTTACATTCTGTTTTCCAATGAACGTAGACTTCTGAACCTACGACTCCTGAGCATAAGTATATATAGCCAACTAATAAGTATATATAGCCAACTAATAAGCTACTAACTATTCATTCCAGGTAAAATGACATCTTCAGTGAACAGGACAACTACCAGCTGGGGCTATAGTTACAACCTCGGTGACACCAGAGGCTTTAAGGTGAAGCACGACGACAAAGGATACCATTTTGAACCATTTTATAACGACACAAGTTCTGGTCTCAAGAAACACTACAATTCTAGGTCAGTCTATGATCAGGTTACATCGTCAGGGGCGAACCACGACGGCGAATCGCATAGCTCTACGAATGACGTCATCAATGGCACCACTAACTCCAGATCTTCCGTCACAGGAAATTTGTCACCAGTAGGCGACAAAGTAACCAATAAAGTACTTTTCGACAAATCAGCTAACGGAATTACTACCACAGTACCCGTCACGAAAACTCAAACAGTGACCGTCACCGAAACACGAACAGAAGCCCCTATTGCAACTGACAAAACATCATCCGAAGCCCTTAGTTCTTCGCACAACATTCCTGTCGGTGGTATAAACGGATCTCCGAGCGTCTCTTCAAACCAACGATTTTATAAAACAACATTTGAAGCTCCATATAGACCACAGAATACTCCAATATATGCAGCTCCTACCGACCCGGTATATTATCCGCAGGCTCCATCGTACGGTCAAATGTACGGACCAGCGGGTAGCTCAATGTATGATGTAACAAACGGCCAACTATACGGGCCACCGATGGGCTCAATGTACGGGCCCCCGACGGGCAACCCGTACGTGCCGACCGGCCCGAACTATGGGGTGCCAACCCGCTCAATATCATGGTATGCGCCACAGAACGGTCAGATGTACGGGCCACCAAGTGGCCAAATATACGTTCCCCAAAATGGCCAAACAAACGGCTATCCAACAGGGTCATTGTATGGATCAAACCGCAATTTCTAATTTTTAAAGCCAAAAAGGTCTTCAAGAGACAATTATATTATTTGTATTTTTTTTAAATAAATAATAAACAATGCAAACACTTACATGCATTTTTCTTTATTTTATCCATTAGGTATAATAAACTGTCTTCGCAACAATAAACAAACAGGATATTAACTAGCATTTGGTTTTCTCGGGCATCAATAACTTTGCTAATTACACACGCGCACCATTGTATTTCTTTAACTTCTTCTCATTAAGAGACGTAACGATCGTTAATCACCATGCAGCTAGCATTGCACCTAAGTCAAGGCAAATATTATTTGCTGTTATTAATATTATCTGCCATGTTATAAACCGAGTAATACTAAAGTTTCAAAGACACAGCTTGATGACAGACAGACAAACGAATGGGCATACTGTCTAGACCTGAGTCCATTCCGCAGTAGTATTTTGCATGGAGCGACTGCCTATCTGACCTCCAAAACCCAGTTACTGGGTAATACGATACCCTTCGGTAAGACTGGTCGTCGGACATTCGGGCTTCCGAAGACCTGTAAAGACTGTCAAAGATCCATGAATGACAGCCAGGACCAATGGCTTAACTTGCTTTCCGAGGCATGGAGTAGTCTTGGTATGTAAAGATGGTGACCCATCCACGGACCTGTGACCGTCCCTTGCTCGTTGAAGCTCCAGCCCGCGCCGCAGCTGAGCCAGTAGAGTTAAATTCCCCGATTGATAATAATAATGAAAATGTTTTGATCCAGCCCGTCTCCACTTGCTGTCCCCCCCTATCAGTGACGCTCTGAGTCGAAGCCCGTCCAGATTATTTATTTCATTGTTATGTTCAGATTGATACTACTGTTGTAACCCGTAACGTGCGACGTATGTCTCTCTGTGTAATGTCCTCTGCCATCTTCATATAATGGTATGCCTGAAATTAATATTAGGTCTTTACGTTAAAAATTCGAGTAATTATGGAATATGAGTACCGTCGTGGCAGCAACGCGGCACAAGCGGCACGCAACATCAACGACGTTTACGGAGCTAACACTACAAACCAACGCACCACCTGTTATTGGTTTGCTCGCTTCCGTTCTGGAAATTTCGACCTGAAAAATGAACCTCGCGGTCGTCCGAAGACTTTGGTCGACAATGACGAATTAAAGGCGATTGTGGAAGCTGATGATACACAATCTACGGCTGAATTAGCAGCACCTTTCGACGTTAGCGTCAAAACAATATTTGTCCATTTGCGTCAAATTGGCAAGGTAAAAAAGCTTGACAAATGGGTGCCCCACGAACTCAATGATCGTCAGCGCGAAGTACGCGTCGAGACGTGCCTTGCACTGCTCAACAGACACACAACTGAAGGAATTTTGAACCGCATTGTTACCTGCGATGAAAAATGGATTCTGTTTGATAACCGCAAGCGCTCAGCAAGTTGGTTGGATCCTGGTTCAGCACCTAAACAATGCCCTAAACGAAAACTTACCCCTAGAAAAGTGATGGTCACTGTTTGGTGGTCTAGCGCCGGTGTGATTCATCACAGCTTCTTACCAAACGGGGTGAGCATTACTGCAGATGTGTACTGTGAAGAACTGAACACAATGATGGAGAAGCTGGCACATCTCCAACCAGCATTGGTCAATCGCTCGTCTGCTCCTGCACGACAACGCGCGACCTCATACTGCACAGCAGACGGTCTCCAAGTTGCAAGAACTGGGGTTGGAAGCTCTCCGTCATCCGCCCTACTCACCAGACCTTGCGCCTACAGACTACTACTTTTTCCAGAATTTGGATAACTTCTTGGCGGGAAAAAAATTCAATACCCGAGAGGCAGTACAAAATGCCTTTGAAGAATTTGTTGCCTCCCGTCCAACTGATTTCTTTAAGAAGGGCATCAATAAACTGCCACTGCGATGGCAAAGATGCATTGATTGCATGGGTGATTACTTCGATTAATACAAATAAAAAATACATGAAAAAAATTCGTTTAAATTTTTTTATACAAAACGGCAATTTCATAGGTAAAGACCTATTATTATAATATTACATTTAACATTCAGAAATACTTATCGTTAGTGTACGGCCGCAGTTTCGGTTTCGGCCAAAAAACAGCCGAAACTAGGATTTTTTGGGAGTTACTTTTGATAAAAAGGTTGGGTTCGCCGATCAACCCTACGTAGGGTACAGTATTTCTTTTGGTTTCAACCATTTTAATTTCGCAATAGGAGCCCAATAAGCCCTTATCCGCAAAAGACATGGAACTTAAACATAACTAGCGTAACGTAGTTGTGCTGGAGAACGTGGCGTGGTGGTAATTACAGACATAAAAACAGCTTCATGGTGTTGATCATAGGGTTTCTTCTAATCTGTTGTTTTACCCCTACTCTGTATTCTCAAAATTACGTGATTTACTGAAATACCCTCCCGCTCCACCCAGAGCGGGAGAAGTTATTTGATGATTTCCCACCCAAAAAAAGTTTCAGTTCCGGCCAAACCTAAAAGAGGAGCCGAAACCTCAACAGTTTTGGTTTCGACTGAAATACGTATTTTGGTTAAGCATTGATTTTTTTTTGTGTGGGAAATCATCAAATAACTTCTCCCGCTCTGGGTGGAACAGGAGGGCGTGTCAGACTTTTACTAACTAAAACCCACCCGTGTTCCCTCAGTTGCCTGTGTGCCAGGGGCCGCGGTATCTCTTTCGAACAACCCGCACCGTTAGACATGACTTATCGTTAATTTGGCACTGTTTAAAGGAAGAATACTCAAAAGCGACTGCACTCGAAGTCGCTGATTTCTCGTGTCACTCGGAATTTCCACTAAGACCGATACGTTACTCAGAAACTTATTTCGGTTAAGCTAAGTTTCTGTCACTGTCAAACTACAAGTGCAAGATAGAGATGGGAACATTTTGTACACAAGCAATGCAAACCCTGAATAAAGTCAGTTTATAGCCTGGAACCTGAGCCTGGAACCTACCAGCTACTATCCAATATGGAGTTTGAATTACTCAAAAAGTCTTCAAGAAGTCCTTTAGATGTCCTTCAGGACCCTGGAATCTCCAGCCGCATCCGGGAACCAGTCAGGTCCAAGACGTAACACTGACAGGTGACGTAACTCACAAGCCGTCGGTCCACTTCTTAGGCGTGGGTGTGTCCTACTCCAGGCCGCCTCTGCTGCTCGACGCTGCGGCACCACTAGGTAAAAACGCTGTCCCAGCCACCAGGAGATTTCCTAAGATCCACAGGACCACTACGTCCAGGATAGAGAAACTGCTTCTGCTGCGCGCCGTATGGAAGCCACTCATCTTCCAGCCGTCAATCCTGGATTCTTCGGAATTTTACGACAGGCTTACTCACTCTATTTTTGCTAGATTATAGCCTCAGCAAGTAATAAAACTACTATTATTATTATTATAAAATCACTTACTAGCGACTTCATAGATTCCGAGACAGCAGGAAACAGTCATACGGACCTACTTACGTTTGAACTGACTGACAAGGCGTTAAATATGAAGCAGTTATCATGTTTATAGGGTCTCAAGAGATGAGAGTATACGTAATAATACTTTAATGCTGGTGACATACTTGCCATCGGAAAGTCACTATAAATAAAATTCTTATCTGTGTTTACAAACTTTAAACTCACGGGCATCCCCATCACCACATGACCACATGTAAGTAAGGGTGAACGATAGTCACTATCGCTAGTTATTTTTGCGAGTTTATGAGTTATGAATTTATGAGCAAACGCTCATAAATTCATAACGATATGAGCGATTTCCTTGTTTTTTTATTATTTACTAGCTGATGCCTGCGGCTTCGCCCGCGTGGATGTCTGTTATCGCGACCACAAGTAATCATGAAATTTTGATCCCGTTCCCGCAACCCATGGGAACCTATTCCAGGGATAAAAAGTAGCCTATGTCTTATTTCAGGCTATAATCTATTGTCAGTAGTCACCTCCATTCGCTCTAAGTTAGTTTATTAAAGGATCACGCGCACGTAATCGTTCGGCTTATTAGCTAAACAGTAGGCAAGACGGTGCGGGGTCGGCGATTGCATCAAGCGAAGCGTGGCGCTTCAATATTATTCTCGCGTCCGTAATTTTTTGTGATTACTCCTAAGTTCCTAGTTCCTAGTTCATGGAGGAGGAGACATCCACAGCGTTGTCAAAACGGTTTTTAACTGTACCTAGTCATGTTTAATAGGTTTTCTGTGGACTTGTCATCGAATGGGCTGAATGTCGCATAGTCTGACAAGTTTTGCGAAGAGATCTCTGTAGAGTTAGTTGAAAGTTTGTCTAAGAACTTTCTTGAGGGGTCATCCAAGGTTTTACTTGAGATATCAATCAGCCCCTTGATTTGGGGCGTGTATGGGATAACAAGATTAATTTTAAAATGAATGTATCAAAACTTCAACAAGTAACACACACTAAGTTTTTGGGAACGATTGTAGACGAATATCTAGACTGGAAAGCTCAAATTGATAGTGTATGTAATAAAATCAATAAATTCGTATACGATCTTAGACGGGTTAAAAATGTGCTGCGATATGGACTATTTGTATGGGGAAATAGTACCGACCATAACAGAGCATTTACCGCTCAAAAGAAATGTGTTCGAGCTATTCAGGGCATTCCACCGGACGTATCTTGTCGAACAATATTTAAAAATCTCGGTTTGCCACCCACTACCTTATGAAACATGTATGTTTGTACGGAAACACAAAGATTTATTCAGAACAGCAGCGGAAGTAAGCTCTAGGAATCGGCGTGACAAATTTAGACTTGCTAAAGCAAGTCGAGGAAGTAGAGGGAATTCATCTAAAGATGAATTCCCTCGATTAAGAAAATATAGTAAAAGCTGTGTAGCTATGGCTGTACGTATATATTACTTAAGTTTACATTACCATGTAAACTTAAATTACTAAATAGCAGTCTGTTCAAAATTCATTTGTTTAAATGGCTTAATGATAATAATTTTTATAGCATTAAGGAATACTTTGAACATAAGTTATCAATCATTTTGCATGCTTTAATCTTAAGCAAAACATGTATGATCTCATCCTTAACTCATGTAACACCTTGTATACCATGTTTTATGCAAATAAATAAATAGGCTAGTCTAAGATCTTAGTCGATGGCTTGTCTTTTATTTTAGGACTCTTCTAAGGATCTTGTGTAGGTTTCTGTATAGATTCCGTAGATATATCCGGAGCATGCGTGCCCCAGGACTTGTTTGAGGGATAACCTAGCTGGTATCAGGTATGATATGGATAATATAGCTGGCTGGACGGCCATAAGGCGAGCAATTAATATATCCGGACAGACTATAGACACTATACCTACGTTGTACCCCACGAGTCATATAGACTACCATACGGATAATATGGGGTACCTACCATACCAGTTGTATGGAGTGCCATGTGGCCGGTCAAGCGTGAGCTTGACTTGAAACTAATTACAGCTGTACACGAATGTTTTCGCGCGTGGTTACAATGGAACAAATGCCATCATATTGTAAAAATCACAAATGTGCTAGCCTTCAACGTCATTCAAGCGCCAAAAGATTCTTGTAGCTAACGAGCTTTAGTAAGAAGGTATCTAGAATGTGGAAAACAATACAAATTGTAGTTTGGAAAACTTTATTTGCTAAGACAAATACGTGTGTTAGGCAGTCTCATTGAGAGTGATAACAATAGGAAAATAATTGTCTTAATTGACAGACACTTGACAGTATACAGATTAAACTTATTTGGACGAAACACGAAAAAAATAAACATTATAAAATTTTATTAATATTATGAATACTTTAATGAAGGCCAATACATTGTGTGATGTCGAACTTGCTAGTGTTTGCTACCCAAAATCCAACTTATTTTATGTATTCTTCATTAATCGTTCGCTGCGAACTGTTCGGAGCTCCATTTGGTGGGGAATGCTGTGGTGCGTATTGTGGGGCACCCTGTGGTGCGTGCTGTGGGGCATCCTGTGGGCCACCCTGTGGTACGTGCTGTGGGGCACCCTGTGGAGCGTACTGCGGGGGGTACTGTGGTGAATAAGAATACTGCGGTGCATATTGTGGGGCAACCTGCGGTGTTTGCTGCGGGGCGTACTGTGGCCACTGTTGGGTGTATTGTGGCTGCTGCGGGGCATACTGTTGGATGGGCTGGGGAGCAAACTGTGGGGCACCTTGTGGGAGATACTGTGGAGCATAATGTGTGTAGTACGGTGAGCCATTTGCTGGATTATTCGGTATGCCATACGGGGAGGCGAAGCCTGCACCGAAGTTGTTTGGTGGGGGTGCCGCAGCAACTGCGTAATAAAGATCCTTTTGACCATTCGTCTTGTGACCCCCGACGTCAAACCCAAGGTGATTTATAGTTCCTAGGGATGCTTCTCCATTTTTAAACTTCCCTGCTAAGCCAAAGTTAGCATCGACACCGGCGTTGTAGCCCCAACTGCTCGAAGTTTGGGTTTCCGTATATTTTCCATCATCACTGCCAATCAATGGTGCACCTGAAATTGAATAGTAATGTCTATTATAATAACATACGTTCTATATTCAAATCCTTGTTTCTAAACGATTTGCCTATTTCCACTGAAAATTACATACAAACTGAACTAAGTGTGGCCGTCTTATAAACGGTGGGTGTTTTTCCAAAACACATATTTGAAAACATTTTGAAGATAAGGCCTGAGACTGTGTTAGTTGGACAAGGACAAAGGACAAGTTTAGTATAGAATATTGCCATTAACAGGGGACAAATCAAGATTGTCTGAGTTGCTGCTGAGAACATCGTACTAAGAATCAAATAAATACGAATCTGTCTCGGGGATCGAACCCTGCCAGAACCATATCATAATATCACGATTATATTCCCCGGACGGACGGGCATTGTAACGGAGGTAGCACCCACATCTTGAGGCGGCGAGTCTATCGCCATCAACTAGGAACAATTCCAGACTGATACTGAGTTTGACAGCACGGTTGGCGCAGTGGTTAAGCGATTGACTGCTGCGCTGCGTTTCGCGGGTTCGATCCCCGCACGGAACAAATATTTGTATGACCTACAAGTAGTTGTTCCGGGTCTGGCTGTTTGTGTATGTGAGTTTAAATGTTTGTAAACGCACCCACAATACAGGAGAAATTCCTAGTGTGGGGCAACGTTAAAAAAAAAAAAAAAAAGAGTTCCTAATGGAAAAACCCAATAACGCTTTTACCGACCTGGAAATCAAACCCAAGACTTCCAGCTCCAGCAATAGCACTTGCGACCACTAGACCAACGAGGGAGTCAAACGGAACCCACGACATAAACTTGACTTTGATTGATTTAAAGGTTTAAAAAAATTATAGTCATATCTGTAGTAATATTATCGTCCACGACGCTTTACGAAAGTAACGTGTTACAAACTGAATTACACAAATCCCCAATGAGTCGTCAGCATATCACAGCACTAGTATTTCAATAGCGGTCCGCACACGAAGCAACCAACCACAAACTAGTGAATAACGCGTTAGTGAATCGTATTCTGTTGACTGCCATTAAAATATGTACTAGTGCTGTGAAATTTTGACTACTCATTTGTAATTTGAGCTTGTAACACGTGGCGTGGACGATGGGTTAAATGGACCCTGCCAACAAATGAAACACTTCGTTTAAAAAGTAGTTAGATAGAAAAGTACTCACAGAGAGATAACTGCAAAAGCGCCAAAGTCAGGATAACACCTACCTGTAAAAAAACAACTTTGTTACTTTCAGGGTTTTGTGCCAAAATCGTGATGACTTTGACTTTGAAGAAAGACTTTTTGACTTTCTTTAAAGTAAAATAGGTTAAACCTGAAAAGTTAAACTGTTTCTACTTTTTTTATATTCCTACAATATACAATGTGCAACTAAAATGCATATTATTATACAATATTATTTTTAGGATATACGAAACCTGAATAGAGTTTGTTACTGAATCGAATCCAATAATTTTTACACCATGTCATATTTTTTCAAAAAATATTTGCATTGTTATGTAAAATGTTATCACCAGGTAATAACAAATATCGGGATGACCGAGCTTCGCCCGATTTTTTTTTTTTGTTATGACGTTTTCTAATAAATATAGAAGAGGAGAGGAAGAGATTTATCGTGATATTAGGAAGTAACGTGGAAAGTTATTGACCTACGTAGTGCGGTGACACATTTGTTATGATTTAAATTTAAGAACCTTATGAAACCGAAAATTTGGTATGAATTCTTAGAGCATTTTATTTTGAGCTGAAAATATGTATAGTCATTCTATACCAGCTGTTATCTTTAGTGCTTAAGGATAGAAATAGGGTTTCTGTTACAACATGTATACCCTTTCCGTTACACGTTGTATACATATATACAATAAATGCTCGTTTAAAGGTATTAGATACAATCGCCGCACGGTTAGGTACCTACTGCCTAATTATATCAATGAGCACAATACGAAGCTGGATGCGCGGGCAGCGCGGGTCCGCGTGGTGACCATGTTTGTGTAGACAACTAGGTAACATAACAAGCTTATAACTTTGTGATTTTTCATGACACAGTTTTTAAGATTTTTTTTAAAATTCTTTACATAAAAATACTAGACACGTGTTTCGCGTTTCGCATAATTATTAAAACTAGCATATATTAAAGCTAGCTCACATCGCGGAGACTGCATTAGCCTCCGCAATGTTAACTATTCATCCATATATCTATATTAGATTACTAATAGATACTACATACTAAGAGATCTTTCGCGAGCAATAGACTAAAAAAAAAAAAAAAAAAAAATACATTGGACTGACAGCAGTATTAAACAAATCAGAGATAAAAAAAAAAATATCAATTTAAAAATATACAAATCCTGGACGATGTCCACATAAAAACTCCTTGCACGTTAATTTACAAAGTAAATAAAACAAAGTACATCACATCATACTTTTTCGGTTCTTGTTTTGTTCCGCACTGTGGTATAGGCCTTAGTAAACACGCTACAACCGATGAAATGCACCCTACCCGCATCACCCAAAGTTCTGCTGTGTTTCTTGCGTAGAACTACCTACTTCTTATTTGTTTTTTGTTCTGTATAATAACTTGAAAAGACAATACTAATCTTGTTCAAAATGTTAATTATTGTTAGGTTAAGTTTTGTAAGCTACGCTTGTTGGCATATTCTTTAAACGTATTTACTATGTTTTCTCTATAAGTGAATTTGTAATTCTTTTGAGAAATAAATATCTTTAACCGTAATAGAGATGTGTTGCTCCGATGTCAAATAAATTGAGATGACGACAGGAAGGTGATTCTCTGGTGTAATTCAAAAAGTAATGAATAAAAACACTCACAAGGAACTTCATGTCTTCTGGACACACTGATGTGTTTTTTCTAACAGTAACTGTTGTCACTTGTGTTAGCAAAAGTAGACTAATGCCTCCTCAATTTGCCGCAGACCTTTAAATACGATTTTTATCTTACTTGTTTATTACTGAAGATTTAAATTATTAATAGATTACTTTTACGTATTTTTCGGACTGCCCTTTAGCGATATGACGTATGTATGTTTTATCACTAAGAAAACATGAAATCAGTAAGTTAACAGTCTCAATTGGAATAGTATCCGCTCTACGCGAGGTCAAACCTCACTGTAGATAAAATTTTATCTGTTTTTGATGTTTCGGGCAGTCCGACTTTCCGTTTGGCAATCACAACAAATTAATTTCACGGTTCACGATAATAATTATGATGCCTTGTTATTCATGCGGATGTTTTATAAATAACTTCAACAATTATTTTACTTATTTCTTTGAAGTGTTTTGTGCTACTTCTGAAAATTGCAGGTGTCTGGATAATTGGGCAAAGGGGCAAATAGTTACATAAGTTGCCAACCTAACAAAATTTAAGTGAATGTTTTGTAAATAAAATAACTCCTTATTTTTTTTATTTTAAATTTAAGGTGACACAGATCGCCGAATTTATTATTAAAATGTACTTACTGAAAGCACTCCTTGTTACTTGCAATTTAATATTAAATAGTTATTTTATACATTACTCAATAAATAAACGAAGTTAACGAGGTGGCTATAGTATTCACGTATTCAGAGAGAGGCAAGTTTATTCGGTCTGTTGTAGTGCTACGCCGTAGCACGAGATCTATGAAGACTATTTTGTTGCTACGACGTAGCACAGTATCTACGGAAATCATACACTTAGTTTTTCATGCTTCTGCGCATCTCTATCTCTGACTGACAAACTAATTTGATTGAAACGCATTATTCAATATTAGTAGTCTATCTCTCTAGATCTATTACTCAACTACTTACATAAGTAATAGAGAACAAGGAAAACGTTTATAAATTTAAAATATTCTCAACAGTAACAAGCCATAATAACTATCGTTGACCTTAGAATAGATGGCACTGATCATTAGTTACAAAAAATGAGTATTTTTCGGTCGTGAGAAGCTCTCTCTGCCTCACGATTATTATTCTCACTAGCTATAGCACATGATTCGCTCATTGACCAATGGGATGTTATTAACGCTTTCCTGTGTGGCAAGCTTAAAGAAGACATAAACATGTTTCATCAATAAAGATTTGAATTTAAATTTGAATTTGAAGGTCAAGAGATAGAGGTATCAAGCGTCAGACGCTTGGTTCCATCAAAATATGAACAAATTAGGTTTCGTTCAATCAAAAACTGAATCAAAACACGATTAAATTTTTGATTGAACGAAACTTAATTTGTTCATCCACCATCAAAAGATGTTTAGCGATGGAAATAGAACAGTAGTCATCATTTACGTCGATGATATTTTTATATTTCTCAAGGTTTTGCCAACAATGTTGCCCGCGTGGAGGTCGAAAATTATCCCACGTTAATCCAGGTTATAAACTATCGGTGTGCCAAATGAAAAGAGTAACAAACATCCATGCATCCACCGTGAAACTTTCACATTTATTATATTAGTAGAAGTAGGATTCCAAAAAGGAAATTCTTCCCGCGACCTCACTGGCGTTAAAGTCGTATAACACCCCATTATACTACAACAACAGACACTATAAAACTTCCCTGTATACTACGTTTGTAGTTTACCCTATTATTTATAAATGTTGCTTAAAGTTAAGTAATGATTAGCGACTGATTAACCATAAATTTTTGACGTTGAAACATCTCATAACTTTAAGCAACGTTTATAAATAAGAGGGAGTATTCAGCAGCAAAACTATTGAGAGTCAGGACACTCGGGAGCAAGCTACGTCCGTGTGAGAAGCAGCTTGCCGTGAGGTCGACACCAGCAGCCTTCAGTGTCTGTCTGTCTGCCTGTGACTTGTTAAAAATCATCACGAAGCATGTGCTCACAGGGAAACACTACGCGCTTAGACTGGAATTGGTAATTGTAGTTAATTAGTGGTACACGCGTCTAAACCTGTTCTAATGTTGACACAACTTTAAAGTCGGATTCGGTTACACAGCTTCGGCGGAATTAAGTTCCGAAGGAACATAATCCAGTCAATGACCTTCAGCTGGATAATATGCGCTGCAAGTCCACTTGCCGTTCTAGAATTCAGAAATTCTACGGGGTAATGTGTGGAGTCATCTTGCTCCACAACAGTGTTAATGGAGGTGTATATATGTTACCGGCCAGACCCAATTTCAGGCCAAACTAGTTTGTCCTAGGCCAAACAGACTTATCTTACGCGTGATATGTCGCAGCCAACTAGCTTAATTAGCCATTTCGTTAACAGCCTTTGGAAGTAACGCTCGCCGGCCGTTGCCGCGGCGCCGCTCGCTTCGCTCGCTCGGCTCGTGCGCTTTTGGTCACAGTTCTAATCTAACCTAACCATTTAATCGGCGTGCCCCGGCTTAATAAACCAGTTTGGCCTAGGACAAACTAGTTTGGCCAGAAATCGGGTTTGGCCGGTAACATATTATATCACTTCGCTCCCTTTAAACTCATTGTTTTTGGTCATTAAAATGGCCCTTTTACACACCCAAGAAACTCCTTGGTACGACCGTAAACCGGGGTTACTTTGATTCGCGGGATGACTTTGATCAAAACGTCCATTTCATATAAAAATCGCTAATTGCGTAAAACGAAACACAACATGGTAGTTTTTTTTTCTAGGTTAGCAACACTGAAGAACTGTCAAATCATTTTGTGAGGTACACGCTGGGAATTCACTAACAATTATAATTAATAATGTTTATTTATTTTTCCTGTTGGCAGTATTTGATTTTTGGCATTATAATTGGGGTTACTTTGTAATTATGCAATAAAATAGGAGGGTATCAAAGTAAACCTTCATCCAAAGTATAACTTTGATCAATCAGTTTATTTTTTTCTCAAAATAAAGCAATATTTTTTCACGTATTATTACAGGAATCGAGAGTTATAAAAAAAAACGATTATAGGTAATTTTTTGTATTTTTATATAACCACAAATTTAAGAAATATGAACCTTCAAAGTTCAATAACGATTAAAGTAACCCCGGTTTACCGATACTATATTTGAATGCTGTCCCCGTACACCAGGTGAATCAGATCTTCTAAAGTGGTAACTATTCTACCAAGAGTCTCTGATAGGACCACCTGGCCGCTCTCTTCTGATAGAGTGTTTTCACCAACTTTTATAAGAACATCAGAAATCTGTGAATGCAGATCAAAAGGTTTCAAATAGTTAAGAACATTCTCCTAAGATCGTTTTATTGCAACCACTTACCTGCCCTTATTGCCCCACCTCAAAAATACAACCTAATATTTGAACCTTTTGGCTCGTCTTTTTAACAATTTGCGGTAAACTATAAATGAATACTACTGATCATCGCCCATCGAAAATAGCGTAAGAAATTATAGCCTACGGTCTGACTAGACATTAACCCTCTTACTAATAAACACAGAATAAAGTTGTTCCAAGTTTAAACCTATAAAAATGTATGGTCATTTCTTTTTTATTCCAGGTATAACTTTATTCCGTAAGATGTATAGGGAAAATCTATGCAAAATTTGAAACCTTGGGAAACTTCAATTATTTATTTTTCACTTCTCATGCTCTAAAAAGACACCAATATAGCCCTACGAAGCGGGATTAAAGTGACCACTTTAGTCCCTAGGGAGTAAAAAGTAATTAGTTTTTTAATTTCCTTCATGTGACATAAACAAACTCAAACAGCCAGTAAATATACTATTACCCGTGGAGTGTGCACCATCTTTATTGCGAGAATGTTGAGAGTTTCAGTTCCATGGTTTTTTAAATTAATTCGAATAGTACAGTCAGCGTCAATAATATCGGGACAAACAGACTGTTCAAAATGATCTAAAAAACTATGAAATTTAAATATTAACTCAATGAAACAAGGAATGTTTCAGAATGAAGACAGTAAACGACAACTGTCATTCTAACGAGATCTTTATTCAATTGAGATCAAGTTTAATTTTCTTAGTTGTTGAGATCAATTTGACCAGTGTGTTCGTCCCGATATTTTTGACGCTGACTGTACATTTACCTTCAAGTACCGCGAAAATTTCAGAATTTTTGTCGAGTGTAAATTTGTTCGGCTTTAAATAAATTTATTAAGAATGTCCAGTGACAGTTGTGGTATATTATGTTCCTTGGTGAAGAGATTGACGTCGAGCAAAGAGCAAAAGACATACCTAATAGATATTGTGATTTTTATTTTATTAAGTAATATTTATTAGGTAAGCACATGTTTTTGTACTAAATTGACTATTTTTCTCGCACTCAAAGTGAAAAGTACAGTTTGCACCTCGAGACTAAACGCCAACTTAATATACCCTCGGTTTCATTGACTCCCTCGCACGCTCGGGAGTCAAACCACCTCTGGTATATTATGGCTTCGTTTAGTCCCTCGTTATAAAATATACTATAACCATTTATGCATACATTATAAACAGAAAAGAAGAAAGAAACAGAAAAATACGTACATAGGTAGTGCTTATTTCTAAAGAAATCTCTTCGTAATTTTTGTCCGTTTGTCTGATGTTACATGTTCCAGCATCACACAGAAACTACCAAAATCATGTAGTGAATCTATAGTAACAGATAGCGCGTCGATGCTCTTTCTTGCCATCCTATTTATCTGTCTGCCACAATAAGGTTGTATCTTTAGAACCGTAATTATGCTATGCAGTTGAATTCTTCGCGGAATACGTGTAACTGTAACTGCTATCATGACAACAATACAAAAACCATTAAAAAAAAATCTTAGTGGAGTAGAAGAAATAAAAGGAAAACTTGCATCAATTAAATTAATCAGATATAATATCGGACTTTAACAAAAAGGCGCATAAATAACAGCTGATAACAAGTATCATTGACTGACCCTATATTTGTTATTACTGACCCGTAAATCGGGATTTATGAATGTGAAAAATATTATCTGTAGGTTAAACTAACTTGACTCGGTAATCATTTGTTGCTCGTTACTCTGCTATCGCTAGGACAGTCCGATTTAAGATGAAAAACAAATAGAGATAAACTTAACTTGAATGGAATTGGTAGATATCCCTAAACAAAAAAAGGTTGATTATAAATATTAAGGACTACCTTCAGCTCGTGACTTCGTTCGAGGGAAAGTCGCAAGACACAACGGAAAACTATAATAACAGCCACATATTTATAAAACTTCCCTATATACGTTTGTAGTTTTTTTTTTCTCAGCAGCCAAGATATTCAGAGAGCGGCCAGTGTATTTTGTGTATTTTGTGACACCGACCTGTAGCTGGAGAGTTTGCGCCGGAAGCCCACCATCCGTTTGCAAAATAATGCATGGCGCCATCTTGCTCCACAATAGTGTTACAAGAGGTTTTCATCAATTAGTTTCTTCGAATTGCGAGAGAACACCATAGTTGATGAATATTTTTGGGCGTTAAAAGACAAAATCCTTAATTCTAATAGCCTTTAGCTCTAAAATGATCTGAACAAAACCTTGAATGATATGTCACTGTAAAGTGCTTGTGACGTAGCAATTACCCATTGCTAACGGAGTTTGACTTTTTAATGAATAAATACGTTTTACGAACTATTATATGCCTCATCATCATTCATTCATCATTTCAGCCGAATGACGTCCACTGCTGGATATAGGCCTCCCCCAAGCACCGATATTTTCACGGGTTCTGTGCTTCTCGCATCTAGCGAATTCCTGCGGCCTTCACCCGGTTATCGGTCCATATTGTGGGAGGCCTTCCAACGCTACGTCTTCGAATACGCGGTCACCACTCCAGAACCATCCGGCCCCATCGGCCATCTGTTCTGCGAGCAATGTGCCCTGCCCACTGCCACTTAAGTTTGGCAATTCTTCGGGCTAGATGTCGGTTAAATGATAAATGATTTTATTTCTGTAAGTAGGTTTGTACAAACACTTTTACACGTCAAACATATTTTTTTTAAACTAGATGAGGCCGGCGTTTCCTATCTGACTACTCTGAGAAGAAAGGCCGAAACAAACTCAGAGGTCACAGTCTCTTTTAAAGTCCAGACATAATCTTGGTCAGATCATGTGAAGACCATGTGGATAGGTGTCTGAAATGGTCTTTTGATTTTAATCTTTTGGTTCTTTGTGATTTTAATTGAAAGTTCTGATTATAAGGCCTCGATAAGGCCTTGATCGAAGACCTGTCTACTTATTTCTAGAATACCTCGCGGGATTACCCACTTTAAGATGAATGATTCTGATACAGATACCCACGTGCCTATATACTCAATAGTGCAGAAGAAAATCGTCGTATATACTACGTATTTTTAAATAAAAAACAGAAAGTTGTACATTTTTTTAATAGTAATATGCAATTTATTCATTTTTAAAAGGTAGGATTTAAGTCTATAAGGTAAAAAATAATAATAATACATATGAAAAACAATTTATTACAATGCAAAATATAGAGGGCATAATGAAAAAGTATTTTGAAGTGGCAGTCGTAAGTTAAAGATTCCTACATATTTGAAATCGAAATCGAATCGAATTATTTACAGTCACATTCGTAAAAATTTATAACAGCAGAATAAAAAAAAGATGTTACTTGCTGTGTGATAGGTTTGTTAGAAAATTATCTCAGGAGCCTATCAGGTGTTCCTATCAGGCGATGTGAGCAGGTTAGGCAGGAATCTCTTGAATGCCAGTTGGTGAGACATGGTATTGCGGTAAGACATGAGGTGAATTATTCGGTCTTAAAATCCTAACATTGTATAGCTGGCCAATTGGCATTGGAGAATATTGTGGTGGCGGTGAATATTCATATGCTAGCTTGTATACGTTATTCACCACTCTCTGATTATTTTCTCGCTGCTTGTGTCCTCCAAATAACCATTCCAAACACGGAGCACCTGAAATAACGAAGAGTATTTAAACTACTGATAATTCGACAGCTTAAAATGCAAAGATTTGGGTGATGGAGCAAGTGATACTGATGAGGTCACGGGTCGAAACCTAGCCTTACTTTTATTTTAGAAATATCTGTCGCGGCCATATCGTAGATTTGCTCACTTCATGAAATGCTCGAGAATTTTTTCTCGAGAAGACGGTCGACGTCAGGGGCACCCTGAGGTTCGGTTTGGTTAGGTTCCTTTAAACCCTGCAGACATAAATAGGAGCCCCACGCGGTGGGGCTCCGTCAACCTCACGTCAACCGTCTTCTTCTGTAATATAAGAACCAAAAGAAGACGAGAATTTCATGAAATGCGGCCATTTCATGAAATTCTCGAGCATTTCATGAAGTGAGCAAATCTACGATATGGCCACTTCATGAAGTGAGCAAATCTACGATATGGCCATTTCATGAAGTGAGCAAATCTACGATATGACCATTTCATGAAGTGAGCAAATCCGCGATATGGCCATTTCATGAAGTGAGCAAATCTGCGATATGGCCACGACATCACTACCTTACTGGGAAAAATTAGATCGTAAAAGAATCCACTTCCGCGATCAATGCTGCAACCTTCTATGCATTTTTTTTTTTTTTTTTTTTTTTTTTTTTTTTTTTTTTTTTTTTTTTTTTTTTTTTTTTTTTTTTTTTTTTTTTTTGGGTGGGAAATCATCAAATAACTTCTCCCGCTCTGGGTGGAGCGAGAGGGCGTGTCAGACTTTTACTGACTAAAACCCACCCGTGTTCCCTCAGTTGCCTGTGTGCCAGGGGCCGCGGTATCTCTTTCGAACAACCCGCACCCACCTTCTATGCATGAGAAGCCTATTTGTCAAGCAGTGAGACTCTGACAAGCCGTATCTATACATACTAGTGGTCGCCTCGTAGTCAAAATGTAACCATAATCAATAAATACGGAATGCGACCATAATTAAAAAATATGAATTAGCTTTCTGCACTCCTTCTATAAAAGGGGTACAAAATTTTTGCTTCAGGTATTAATATATAGATTACTAGCTGTGCTCACGACTTCGTCAGCGCGGAATAGTTATTTTTTTTTATTAAATAAAAATAAATAAAAATTCTAAAATAAAAAAGTTAAATTAAAATTTTTAAAAAACCCCGACCCATACAAACCTCTAACAAAAACTCTAAAAAGTAAAAAAATAACAGTTATTGGCCTTTTAAGTTATTTCTAATATTTTGTTCAAGGCATTGTCAAGTCGGGGGACAACTAATGAAAATGCCTCCTCTGTTTGGCGATTTCATTGACCGTCCCCCGACTTGACAATGCCTTGAACAAAATATTACCTACAACTTAAAACGGCCAATAAATGTATTTTTTTACTTTTTAGAGTTTTTGTTTGGGTCGAGGGTTTTCAAAATTTTTAATTTAACTTTTATTTCGTGCTTTTTAAACTTAATGTCTCTCTTAAATCTGCGCAGCGTTACGTATGTTTCCCACAGTGAAGTTTGTTACCAATTTGTCCTCATTCCTCGTCCTGATCACCATTTATCTATAACCTATTCATTGAGGCCTTTTCAATGAGCTCTTTTCTTTTCCTTTCTTTCTTTCTTTTCTAAGTTACTTTGTTTGTCTAATATAAATTGAAGTAATAGAATACCAAATTTCGACTTGATCAGACCCGTGAAAAATGCTCAGATCCCTTCATCAACCAGAAAAGAGCTGATAATTTTCAAAACGCTGAACCGATTTTGATGAAACATGTCTAAGAACACTACCGACTAATTCATCTTTCAAACAAAAAAAAACTAAATCAAAATCGGTTCATCCGTTTGGGAGCTACGATGCCACAGACAGACACACACACACAGACACGTCAAACTTATAACACCCCGTCGTTTTTGCGTCGGGGGTTAAAAATAGACTAAGTTACTCCTTATTACATCAGCTATCTGCCATTGAAAGTCCCGTCAAAACCAGTCCACCCATTTCAGAGATTAGCCGGAACAAACAGACAGACAAAAATTGTAAAAACATATATTTTGGTATATGTACCGTATATACATCCATATGCATTTAGTAAAAAGCGGTTATTTTAATATTACAAACAGACTCTCCAATTTTATTAATCTGTATGTATAGATAGATATATAGAATAGATGTATAGATTATTGTGTCTGCGTTTGTGACCTCGTTGTTCTTCAAAACTACGCAACGGATTTTTATGTGGTCTTCACCATCACGTAGAGAATGTAATCCGGACGGTATATATGTTTGATAAAATATTAAATTAATAAATCTTGGTGGGAGGGATAGGAGCAGTGGTGACCCAGTGGTAAAAAGGCCGCGACTTAGAAGTCGTAGGTTGTAGGTTTGAACTCCGACAAGGGCTTACTTTGAGTAACTTATTTCATCACCACTGCTCTCAAAACGGTGAAGGCAAACATCGTGAGGAAACCGGCATGTCCTAGAACCAAAAAAATCGAAGACATGTGACATCTACCAACCCGCACTGGGCCCGCGTGGTGGATTACGGCCCACTTCCTCTCATTGAGAGGAGGCCTGTGTTCCAGCAGTAAGAACAACAACAGAACAGCTGATTATGTAAATCTTGATGTTTTGTCAAGTTATAAATAAATACCGTGCATGCTATGTTAGTTTTAAATAAAATATTATTAAAGAAAGAAATAACATACATTTAATAGCATAAACTTAAAAGGCACACATTATACAGTACAATAATAAAAATAAAAAACCATACACTTTGTCGCAATTTACACTTTTTGTTGGTTTTTTTATTTTTATTATTTTGCCTGCTATTTAGCCGTGAGGTTACGGCTGCGCTAAAAAGGCCCAGTTCAGCATAACTGCCAGACAACTAGTGCCTGACGCTGGTTTTTAACTGGACCTGACGTGTGAGGTGACGGATATAAAACAGCTTTATAGATACCAATACTGCAACGTGACGTGTGTATAATAAATTTGTGCCATATAAAATAAACAAATATAGTAACGAGTAGTACTGACATTACTGTTACTCACATTGGTATTCTTCCAAAATCACCAGAGCAAGAAAGCAAATCCAGATCTGTAACAAAATAATGTATTGAATAAATGTAATTCATGTTACACAAGCACAATGACGATGTAGGTACCCCACATACACAGATTTAAATACACTTTGTACCTATGAATACGCTACCCTACACTTTGAAAATAAAAATCTCTCAAAATTCACACTCAAATTACTTTGACGTAGGTAGGTAGGTTGAGACTCCAAAAAATTTGAAATAAAAACACTTACAACAAACTTCGTTTTTTTTTTCGACAAACACCAGTAAGTTGTAAGTGTTTGAAGACAACTTTCTTATGCGGAACAGTTACTGATATCGACTTTGAATAGATTTTTTGAAATACCACACTTTAGTGATTGGTTGATTATATTTAGATCCAATCACTGCTTGGGTTCGATTAACGAACTGAGTAACGATCTAAAACAAAGCCAAACCAGCTGAACTATGATCAATTAATCTATGCTTGAGGAATTTTAATGTTCTAAAATTAAAACCAGACTCAAAACTAGTTTTAAATAGTGAACAATGTTTGAGTATCCTTCTGTAATACGGACCTAAATGTCTCTTAGCTGAGCTGCGTACTGACAGACGGATAGACTGGGCGAGGAACCCTAAGAACTATATAAATGGTTAAAAACGAATAACTTTTACAGCATTAAAGAATTTAATGACGGGAAACATTTTTAAATATAACCTACAATATTTGCATGCTATGTTATAAGCTTATTTATTTATTTATTTTTATTTATTTATTTATTAACACCAACAAGTACAACATCTAACAGTTTCCCAAAACGATGTCTTACAGACTTATTAAACTATTTATATCTATAAAATACACTAACATAAAATTGAACAATAAAAATAAAACAAAAAATTAAATAAAAATTACAATTTCAAATAATGCCTTCTTCAATGCACCTTTGTGCTCCTCATGCAAATTTCGGCAGGTCATCGAAAATATCTTCCGTCGGCATATTATTAATAATACGAGCGGCCCTTGACAAAGGGGCAAACTTTAACAAATTTGTCCTAGCCCATGGTATATCTAACAAAGCGGGCTTGAAGCTAAACATGTATGCTCTTTAATGTACCTTAAAACAACTTTATATACCATGTTTTATGCAAATAAATATTATTTCTATTTCTATTCTAAACAAGACAACTTAGCTCCTGAATAAGTTCTAATTTTTGTCAAAAGAGCTGAATTTCTAAAACCATTTGGTTCATAATTTAAAACTGGTTTGGTAGTTTCAACCTAATCCAAAAAAACCCTTTATTTTGTAATCAGGAGGCCACGGTCTTATTACAAAATAAGGTTTATGTACCCACGATTAAACCATCGGGCCATTTTTAAATTTTGTTGTTTATACAGGCGAATTTAAAGTTGTAATTACAATGTAAAGGTTAAAGACATTGACGAACGACGTTGTGTATGTGTATTTAGTTGCTGGAAAGTTGTCAACTTTGTATTAAATACTTTATTTGGCTTGGAATAAAGTTCAAAATAATATAATACAGGTATTCAAGCTCAAACGATCGGACCAGGGTCCGATCGTTTGAGCTTGAACCAAAGTTAGAATTGGGCACGCTACGATAGCGGCGGTAAGTCCCCTCTTTGAGGAGTGGGTTGAGAGGCGGCACGGCGTCCTCACCTTCCGCTTGACGCAGGTCCTCACCGGACATGGTTGTTTCGGAAGGTTGCTGTTTCGAATAAGGCTGGAGGAAACGCCCGGGTGTTTCCACTGTGAAGATCGCCCTGAGGACACGGTGGAGCACACGGTGGAGGTCTGCCCGGCTTGGGCGGAGCACCGCCGTGTCCTCGTGGAGGCGATCGGCGGCGGTGATCTCTCGCGTCCGGTCCTGGTCCAGGCCATGGTACGTAGCGAGAGTGCATGGGTAGCTGTCACCTCTTTCTGCGAAGCAGTAATGCTCGCAAAGGCGGCGCATGTGAGAGAGAGGCAATATATGCGCCCTCACATCCGTAATCGCCGCGGGAGGCGCCCTGGGCGTCGGGAATCCCAGGCATATTCTCGGCCACCACAAGCGCGGGCTTGCGAACGGTGAGTAATGGGTAGCTCGCTGTCCGGTAAGGACCAAGCCCGGATCAACGGCGCGTTGTGTTCCACGCGCGCCTCAAGGAGATATCAGCACCAACTGGTGGGGTCCACAAGGGCCGATGCCTGCCAGGGGTGCGGGTTGCTCTGAAGAGATACCGCGGCCCCTGGCACTCAGGCAACTGAGGGAACACGGGTGGGTTTTAATCAGTAAAAGTCTGACACGACCTCCTGCTCCACCCAGAGCAGAAGTTATTTGAAGATTTCCCACCCAAAAAAAAAAAAACAAAGTTAGAAGATGCGGATAACGTTCGGTTTGCTCGTTCCGACATTCAGGCAAACGTCGACAGAATACGCGATCAGAAAATCAATAAACACTTACAATTAACTTCATGGTGGCTGCAGACAGTATGCTACGTGTGACAGTCACTTCACTGCGTATATACCTGAATTAGCTCTGAATAGTACTAGCGGTTACAAGCCGTGACTGTGACTTATAAACATGACGGATTCGGTTATCTTGTAGTGACCTCAGTCTTATTAATAACACATTGACGTATTAACAATACTACTGTCAAAGCTCAAGCATTTCGTTCCAACACCTAAGGAAAACGGTGATATTTAGGTATAGCCATAGAGAGGTATTTGTTGAAGAATCTAAATATTTTATTAGTTAGTTAGTTGTGCTTAACGGCACATATTGACAGCCCCATGCTTTTTTGGATGTGTTGTGACTCAAACGATTTTTTATTTTTTGTTAACTTTGTTCCACACTAGGAATTTCGTCTGTATTGCGGGTGCTTTACAAACATTTAAACTCATATACACAAACGGCCAGACCCGGAACAACTACTTGTAGGTCATACAAATATTAGTTCCGTGCGCGAATCGAACCCGCGACACACAGTGCAGCAGTCAATCGCTTAACCATGGCGCCAAGCTCTTGGGGTAACGGGTGTTTCACATCTCGCACTAAGTGACTGTGAGGTCTACATATTCTCATCCCGCTGCGACTCATACAGACCTAATAAAAATATTTAGATAACGTCACACTCCCTAGAACAGTCATAGTTACTTCTTCAGACACTAGCTGTTCTTGTAGTTTTAAATGTAAGTAGCTTTAAAAAGCACAGTTATTCAATTACTATATGCTAAGTAACTGCTAAGTGTTTACGCATTACATTTAGGTGTCGACGAGTGTTAGTGAAAACGGGCAAGAATTCATTTACTTAAATAAGACGTCTTCCAAAATAGAACAATAAAGTAGTTTGTCTCTCCCAAAAAAATGCATGTAAGGTATAAAAACATTTATTTCAGTAAAATAACACAAAACTGTTTACATAATGTGTTCTAAAATCTTTCTGGTTTGGTATATCTATAGTAGTATTATTATTTCCTTTATTTCAATATACACATACTCGTACAAATTATATTTTTAAATATTAGAATATAAAATATATAAAAACATTTAAAAATATAAAAAATAGTAGCCCACCGGTATCGGGAACAAGGTCCAAGCTACGGGTCAGGGCTCCAGAGAGAGGAACCTCCTAACAATGCAAGCCGTGTTCAGGAGTACCGCTTTCTAGTAGTATTATTATTATTAGTAGTATCTATAAGTAGTCATATTTTCTGCTGAAAGACGTCAACCACTGGACATAGGCCTTCCCCAAGCTCTGCCACTTCGACCGGTTCTGTGCTTCCCGCATCCAGCGGATTCCTGCGACCTTCAAAAGGTCATCAGTCCACCTTGTGGGAATTCAACTCTACGTCTTCTGCTACGCGGTCACCACTCCAGAATCTTTCGGCCTCATCAGCCATCTGTTCTGCGAGCTATGTACCCTGCGCACTGCCTCTTAAGTTTGCTAACCGACACGAGTGGAGGGAGATATCTGTCTACTCTGTTAGAATCTCGGAATCTCGGATCTTCTCAGAGTGACTGGTAGCAGGTGAATAAGAGTTGCTGAAAATCGAGTTGAATGGCGTCAGAAAAGACTATGTCCAGCAGTGGACTGTTGTAGGCTGATAATTATGACAATGATGCTGACGTCATAATCCCTAGTTGAACAAGCCAGCTACTACTAGACCAATGAGGCACTCGAATAGCTAAGATTGAGGAGACAGCTGAGAGAATAGAGATGTATCGAGAAAATTAAGTGTTGCTCTGACTTCAAATAAATGAAATAAGGGTAGGAAAACGATTCTGTTACGTAATTCAAAAAGTTATTAATCAAAACACTTAAAAGGTACTTCATGGTTTCTGGACCCTGCCAGGGGTGCGGGTTGTTCGAAAGAGATACCGCGGCCCCTGGCACACAGGCAACTGAGGGAACACGGGTGGGTTTTAGTCAGTAAAAGTCTGACACGCCCTCCCGCTCCGCCCAGAGCGGGAGAAGTTATTTGACGATTTCCCAACCAAAAAAAAATGGTTTCGGGACACACTGATGTGTTTTTTCCAACAGTAACTGTGTGTTACTCGTGTTAGCAAATGTAGACTAACGCTTCCTCAATATGGCGCAGAACTTTAAATACGATTGTTATCTTACTTGTTTATTACTGAAGATTTAAATTAATAATAGATTACTATTACGTATTTTTCGGACTGCCCTTTAGCGATATGACGTATGCATGTTTTATCACTAAGAAAACGTGAAGTCAGTAAGTTAACAAGGCCAATTGAAATAGTATCCGCTCTACGCGAGGTCAAACCTCACTGTAGAAAAATTTTTTATCTGTTTTTGATGTTTCGGCCAGTCCGATGTTCGGGTTAGCAGTCACAATAAGTTTAAAGGTTAACGATAATAATATAATCATTATGACATGTTATTGATGCGATTGTTGAATAAATAACTTCAGTAATTCTTTTTTCTATTTCATTAAAGTGTTTGTTGTTACTTCTGAAAATTGTAGGTGTCTGGATAAGCTCTAACGTTTATATTTAGGTTGCCAACCTGACAAAAAAAAAATGACATTCTATAAATAAAAAAAACACCTTTATTCTACTTATTCAATGTGACACAAATACCCCAGTTTGTAATTAAACATGCATTTGAAACAGTCCTTGAACTTTTACTATATAACTAGGAATTTCTCCTGTATTGTGGGTGCGTTCACAAACATTTAAACTCACATAGACAAACAGCCAGGCCCGGAAAAACTACTTGTAGTTCATACAAATATTTGTTCCGTGCGGGAATCGAACCCGCGATACGCAGCGCAGCAGTCAATTACTTAATCAGTGCGCTAACCGTGCCCATACTAGTCAATCAATAAATTAAGTAAACAAAGCGAGTATCATTTAGACGTACCTTTTCTGAAAGAGGCAATGTTAACACGGTCTGTAGTATTGCTACGCCGTAGCACGAGATCTACGAAGATAATTTTCTTGCTACGACGTAGCACAGGGTCTACGGAAATCATGTAGTTTTTGCTACTTTCGCGTCACAATATCTCTAACTAACGAACTAATTTGATCAAAACGCAAAATTCCATACTATAATTGTTTTCAAAATAGGTATTTGTGAAAACTTCCAATCAAATCATGTAAGTAATAGTGTCTTCAGCAACAAACAGGAAAAACTTACTCGTGAGAAATAGAAAACTTGGAAATCGCATAAAAGTTCAAAATATTCGTAACGATAACAAACGATAATGCCTAAACCTCGACCTTAGAATAAATTATTTCCTAGAATTTAAAAAGTTTGTAAACATTGATTAGTATTTTATCTATTTAAACTCACCGATACAAGTATATCGCCAGCAGTTAAGTTTTATACGTAAACTGTCATCACTTGTCCGCCTATAAAACATGAGATAACTGCTTAGTATTTAAAAACCTTGTCAGTCAATTCAAACGTTAGTAGGTCCGTGTGACTGATTCCTGTTGTCTCAGAAACTATGAAGTTACTTGTAAGTGTTTTTTTTATAATAATAACTTAGCTTCTAAAGGCCCGTTCATGGCCTCGAGAGATACGACTGGTGTCAAGCTACCCCGCAAGTCGTGACAAGGTGACTCGTTGCATGCTCTCAACCACCTCTCAACAACTTCTTCCATTTGTTACCTGACTTCTTTTCCATGGAGTCGTGTCTTGCTATCAGACGCATATCGCTTGAGCGTGCAGCTCGTGGTCCCGGGGTGAGACAGGTGGACGCTGGTTTAATCTAGATGGTGGATTAGTAGTCCTAGACGGCCTTGTGGCTAAATAATAACAGCCGCACGGGTCGACCACCTGCCGTGGTTGGTCTGTGGATGAGTGAGCATCTTTACATACCAAGACCCCTCCGTGCCTCGGAAGGCACATTAAACAGCTGGTCCCGGCTGTCATTTGTGGATCTTTGACAGTATTTACGGCTCGTCAGAAGCTGGAAAGTCTGACAACCAGTCTTACCAAGGGGTATCGTGTTACCCATTAACTGGGCTGTATAGGTCAGATAGGCAGTCGCTTCATGTAAAATACTGGTATTTAGCTGCATCTGGTTAGACTGGAAGCTGACCCCAACGTAGTTGGGAAAAGGTTTGGCAGATTATGAGTAGTCCTAACATTTGATGATAATTACTTAAAAGTCATCAACTCCATGTAGTTTTTGACATAAAACGCACTAAAAGCGACAGCAGTGCTGGCCCAGTGGTAACGGTTGGAACTCACCAGTTGCAGATCGTGGGTTCGAATCCTAACAGGCGCTTTACTTTGTGAAATTCATCACCACTGCTCTCAAGAACGGCGAAAGAAAGCATCGGAAACCGGCATGTCTTAAAACGTAAAATTAGAAGACATGCGAAATCTACCAACCCGCATTGGGCCCCCGTGGTGGATTACGTTCCCACTCCCTCTCAAAAAGAGGAAGTCTGGGTCCCAGCAGTGGGAATATATAACAGGCTGTTTATGCTTATACCACTAAAAACAATAATTTTCGAAACTTTAGTCATTGATGTATGATTTCAGACGGAACGACAACGAGACGGAACGTAGGTACGGAATATTGTAGTGTAACCATCAGTTGTTGAAAGAATAGGAATTTGAACTTTATTTGAATATAGTTAAGAACGTATGTCAGTTTGAAAGAACACGTCTGCTTGACAACGCATTTTATATTAACTGAAAAAGGGCCTTACAATTTTTTTCCGTACGTTCTATCTTCATTTTATATTCAAGCACAAAACCTTTGGTTTGACCTAAATTACCTATTTTGTTACAGTTTTCCGTTTTCCTGACCGCGGTGTGTGTGCACTGTGAGTACATACTTTTAATCTTTATTTCATTTTATTCTACAGAAACATGTGAGTAATTTTAATGCATCCGAAATGAAGCAATCATCAGTATCTTTTTCAATGATTGAATCAGTTCGGGAATTGAAACTGAGCAGCGTTTATTGCGACCGCTTCGCCCTACTAATTTATAATATATTATTCCAACAACTAGGTTTAATATTATTATAATTCTTGTCCCTACCCCCGGATACTCGAGACTTTTAGGCCGTGATCCTTTAACATTACTGAGCACGAGCGTCGACTTAGATATGTTCTCGTCTCTATCTTGCACTTGTAGTTGACAGCTGTGCGACAGTGACAGGACTAGAGTAACGCTTAGGCCAAATTTGTGCTAAGTAACTTTTCGGCCTTAGTGGAAATTTCGAGTATCACAGGCAGCATGACACTCAACGGTAACTTCAAATCTAGTCGCGAGTTTTAACTATCCGGGTTATTCCGGTGAAATTCTAATGGTAAAAATCTAAAACACAAAGCCGTACTTGGGGGCGAACGTCAAACCCAAGCTTTCTATCAAAACTGACACGCAACAAAAGCTATTTTCGGCTACTTTTTGGCCCTAATTGAAACAATAATAGTTTATGTGAAATGTAATTCTAATGTTAATTTCAGGCATACCATTATCATTATATGAAGATGGTAGACCACATTACACTGAGACGCGCACGTCGTACGTTAATGGCTATACCGGCGCTTTTAATCTTAATTTAGGTGGAAAAGTTGGATACAAAGACGGAATCGCAGTGCTGGAAACTACAAATAGCATTGGTCCTGATTTTAAACATTACAATGAGTCCGTTGTACAGACCTTCGACCGACCAGCAGATGCGACACCTCCACCACCTAATCCCAGATCCACAAATGGTCCACAGAATGGCATACTGAATCAGCGTAGCCCTCCATGGGCATTCCAGAACAGTCCATGGGCAATGCAGAACGGTCCATGGGCAATGCAGAACGGTCCATGGGCAATGCAGAACGGTCCGTGGGCAATGCCGAATAATCCATGGGCAAGGCCGAACAAACAATGGGGCATGTCACAAAATCCATTACGTATGCCGAACAACCAATGGGGCATGTCAAACAAATCAACGAGCATGCCTAACAACAACCAACCAGGCAAGTCATACACTCCGACGAACATGCCTAACAACAACCAACGGGGCATGTCAAACAATATGACGAGAAACTCTAAATTGAACGCAGGTTTGTCTGTTTATGAATGTAAAACTACCTACAAGACATGACAAAAACCAGGCCAAGAACAAATTTTCGTATCAGATTTCATCGTGGTTTCAAGGCAGTAAATAATTTACCAATCACCTTGTTCAACCACCGAATATTCGTAGTAGTATTTGTTAGTAGTCCCAATAAAAAAGAGTTTTGCCGACGAAGTAAATACTAGCCGATATATTGAATAAAAATCTCAACGTGAAAGTTGTGTGACGTAAGCTGTCATTCCAAAGTTTTCACGGTGAAGGGATCCCTAGCGATCACTAGCATCAGGGTTTCACAGAATAGACTGAAAGGTTTGGTCACAAATCACAATATTTTTAAATCAATATAATTTTAAGTATTGAGTTTTACGTTTTAAAACTAATTAATTACCGAATAATAATGTTATTATTATATTCCAGGTGCACCGCTTATCAACAATGAAGGCATAAACGGATACTACAAAGAAAGACACACTTCAAAACGACGGGGGAAAAGTTATGGCATTGGTTTACACCTAGGGATAGAAGGGGGGATTAAGGATGGGGTGGCTCATCTAGAGGCTAAAAATCAGCTTCGTTTTGACGTTCGAGAATTCGATGACGATAGTTTAAAGGAACTTGAGTTTCCAATCTATCCTATACCCCAACCTTTTGATTTCGGTTCAGCATTTGACTACCTATATCAATATTACCCAACGTACGGTTCACCTTATAACATGTATCCAACACCGTATTTCTCACAGTACCCCGTTGAGTATCCGCCTCAGTATCCCTTTCAGTATCCTCCGCAATATTGGCAACAATATGACCCACAATACCAGTCATGGCAAGGCATGCAATACCCACCACGGTATGACCCACAGAATGCCACACACCATAAAACCAGTACACCAAATGGGACAACGAACTAACAACCCACAGTTCGCCGAGTATAAATGAAGAAGACGCACAATAAGCTAAAATATTTGGAAAACTATCCGAGAATGGATAATTTCAATACACGTTACACATAAGTAGGATCATCATTCACCAGCTCCGATCTGAGTTTATTTTGGACGACACCATTTTTAATTAACTGCTTTGTATATTTGCTCACTGGTTTTTTAAAGAGATATAATTATGCTGTTACTTCTAATAAATGTGTAAAAATAGAAAAGTACAATTGTCAAATATTACGACTACCTGACTCCTGATAATCTTCAAAGCCTGATTTACAATGTGAAATAAACTGCCCCTGGCATTCCGTCAACCCGTGTCTAGACGATGCCAGTCATTTGTTACTTCAATTGAATTGTGTGATGGTCAAGAAACTCAATACTCAATACTTTCCCTTCCTTTTCTTTTCTCTTTACTTTCATCTTGTCTTGCAATGTTAAGTTACGCTTTCAGCGGTTGGTCCGTAGATGGATGACCATCTTTACATACCAAGACCTATTTTTTTTATTACGGGGGGAAATCCTCATGGATGTCCTCCGCCCTTGGGAAGGCGGAGAGGTCTGTCAGACTCTAACTGACTAAAACCACCCCGGTGTTCCGTCTCACACTTGCACCGGGGATCAAGGGATCTAATGCGACTTCCGCGATCCCCGGCTGGTGCTGGCCCGCCACTGCGGGCCACCTCGAGTTTGGGGGGAGTGAGGTGTTAGACTCCCCCCTTACATCATATAGAGACGCGCGTGGAACACTACGCGCCGCCATCTCGGGTCCTAAGAAGTAGAGGACGACGGATTTCCCCGGATCCGTCGCCCCTGGACCCATTTAGGGGGGCTGGAAGAGAGCGAGACCACACGTGACAACAACTTTGTGTGAACTAATAACAAGATTTTTAATGGATAGAAAGTGATATACTGGTGCCTCTGTGCACAAATACATCTAAAACGAAGCCAAACTAAGTATTTGTACCGGTGCCGTTTACACAAAGCTGACGTCACGATGTCACGTAATAAAAAGTCAACGTAAGGAGCATTTTGGCTGTAAATTCAAAATAACGAAAAATTAATTTGATTTTAATCGTTTGTAATTGAGAAAATGGTTTTTTTCTGTTAAATATATCGTCCCAATCTTCAAATTAAGATAGTTTTTATTAAATTGGAAAATACCCTATTGTTTAGACAATACATTTAAAATCATTTAAATAATGGTACGTTCATAAGTACAACAATTACTTAAAGGCTAACACAACATGTACAATTTATGGTTTTACATAATAAAACAAAGCGAAAAATTATATTTACAATTAAAGTTATTCATATTTTTTGGTAATTCATGCGTAAAAAAAAAACAGATTGATAACATACACACACACACACACACGTACGTATACTTTTATGTCAATGAAACTTATTGTATTGTAGTGTATTAACAAATAAATTTAATAATAAAAATCTTCTTATTCAATTCAAATTCATAGAATAAAAGTTGATAAGAAATATAATCATAAAATTAAAATAAACATTCAGTAGGTAGCGAGATAATTGGTTGAGAGAAAAGTGTTTAATCACAATTTTATAAAATTTTCATATGCTGTCATGGTGTAGGTCAGTGTGATCACTGCAACTGTTTAGGTTTTTACACAGCCGTGAGATCAAACTCAAAACTCAAACTCAAAGCATTTATTTCAATAAAACTATTTACAAGCACTTTTGAATTGTCAAAAATCGATCAGTTGGAAAGTTGAAGCCAGAGCGGTGAGTTAGCACCAAGAACCGTTCTGCGCAATGGTGGGTATAATGTTGTGATTGGATTTCGCGGATATTGGGCTGGGGAACGGAACTTTATCAGACTCAGTAGGTTTGGGCATTTAATTTTATTCCTAAGCCGCTTATAGAGAATATTGGTGACGGTAATATTCGTACAATTTTATAACAGGAGGATAAAAATAAGATGGGGCAGACAGTTTACTTGCTGTATGATAGGTTTGTTGGAGAATTATCTTAGGAGCCTGTCAGGTGTTCTTATAAGGCGATCTAAAGAGGCTGGGCAGGAGTCTCTTGAATGCCAGTCGGTGTGACAAAGAACTGTTTTCTCTGCGGTTTGCCATAACCAGTTTTAACTGGTTTTTGAGCTGGTAAGCCATTTTTTGCGCCATTCGGTGCCCGAATCGGCGTCTGGTGTGCCATACCGAATGGTGTTGGATACCGAATACCGTACTGTGGTCTGCCATACTGTGGTACATACAATCCTCGGCGATACGGTGTTCTCTTTGGTGTGTCATTCGATGCTCCTACTTGCCTGCCTGTGTTATAAGTCGATTCAAACCTACCAGACCCTGAGGAATGTGGGGTGCGATACGATGGGTACTTTGAAGGTGGATGATATGGTCAGCAACTTGATCTATGACCCAAACTATTTTGGCAAAATAAGTAAATTGACTTTATCGTATCCTCAATTTAAATTATTGTCACCAGATTTATTATTATTTTGTGCACGTCAAAAAACCCACACCGCACAGTCATAATTCGTGCGTCAATAGTAACATTTGAACTACGAAAACCGCCCTTGTTGCTTCGAAATGCAGGTGCTGATACAGTTCGTTTGTGGCTTATTAAATCGGTATCCATTATTTATTCGTGGTATTTTATGTACTGATATTGTTGTACCTATACATGACTCACTAAATTACGCTCGTTTGGCAGTTGGCTTATATATAAGTTAATGCGCGTAATAGGTAAAATATTTGGAAAATTCGCTTAGAACCAGGAATAAAAAAGTTTTTTTTTGCTCTTACCAATGGATACCGTGTAACCCAGTGAGTGGGTTTCGGAGGCTAGTTAGGTAGTATACCCATGAAAAAAAAATGGTTTTATCACCTTCATCTGGTTAGATTGGAAACTGCCCCAACATAACTGGAAAAGGCTAGGCAGGCAGATTGTTTGCATGTGATGAGTCCCTGAGTGACTGTGAGATCTACATGTTTTCATGCCGTCTCGAATCATACAGTCGGAAAGAAAATATGTACCTAAATGACGGGTTTTTTGGCTTTTCTAGTACTCAAACCTCAGTGGACCTGTTGACTTTTTGATCCCTGTAAGAAACAGGATCGATTGACATATGATTAATTTTTGGAAATTTTCCCATTTTCATGCTGACTGAATTTTTTTTTTCAAAATCTGTGAATGCAGATCGAAATGATCACTTAAGAACAGTCTCTTAAGACCGTTTTCTTGTAGCAACAACGGTCACGTTACCTGCCCTTATTGACCTAATCTCAAAAATCTAAATTGTATGTCGTGATTGACTGCTGAGCTCCATAAAGAAATAGCGCGATGATAATTATTTCAAAAGTTAAAGCGGTGTAACTATCTGCAATATTCTTACCTTTTGGCTCGTCTTTTTATAATTTGCGGTAAATTTCAGAAGAGTACGAATACATTGCAATACTATTCATACCCTAGGAAATACCTGTACAAAAAAAAATACTTTGTCTAAAACTTTTATATCTACAGCACTATTAATAGTACGTACATGCATATAACAAAAATCAGAGAGAAAAGAAACAGAGCATCAAAAAATTCGTCCGCATCGCTGTCAATGGGAAGAGTGCCCAAATATATTTATTATACAGTTTTGACTACACTACGATTTTATTATTACATATAGATGCAGCAAGACCATGCGATTTGTAATGATAATAAAAAAATACTCTCAACGACGTCTTTTATTTCAAAAAAATAGTCATATTTCAATGTAAGTGGGTATGAATACCTACTTGTAGTAGATTTGAATACTACTAATGTACGATGGAAAAATATTTAATAACTATCCCATGTCGGTCGGAGCGCCATTTGAAGTACCGTATAAAGTGTTATGTTGTGACATTTCAGTTGGTGTGCCGTTCGGTGCTTTATTTGAAGTGCCGTATGTCGGAATGTTCGACCTGCCCAATGGATTGTTTGAAGTATCCAAGTGGTTGTTCGACATGCCCAGTTGGTTGTACGGCATGGTCGTCGGGTAGTTTGACATGCCCCAGTGATTGTTCGGCATACCCGACGGATTGTTTGGCATTCCCGACGGATTGTTTGACATGCCCCATTGGCTGTTCCGCATGCCCCATTGGCTGTTCGGCATGCCCCATTGGCTGTTCGGCATGCCCGATTGGCTGTTCGGCATGCCCGATTGGCTATTCGGCATGCCCCATTGGCTGTTTGGCATGCCCCATTGATTGTTCGGCATGCCCCATTGGCTGTTCGGCATGCCCCATTGAGTGTTCGGCATACCCCATTGGCTGTTCGGCATACCCCATTGGCTGTTCGGCATGCCCCATTGGCTGTTTGGCATGCTCGACGGATTGATTGGCATGGCCCACTGGTTGTTCTGCATTGCCCACGGATTGTTTTGCATTGCCCATGGATTGCTAGGTTGATTCAGCATGCCATTCTGTGGACCGTTTGAAGATCCGGAATAAGGTGGTGGAGGTGTCGCATCGGGTGGTCGTTCAAAGGTCTTTAAAACGGATTCATTGTATCGCTGAAAGTCAGGACCAATGCTGTTTGTAGTTTCCAACAATGCGGTACCGTTTTGATATCCAACTTTTCCGCCTAAGTTAACTTTTAAAAGACCACTGTAGCCATTAACGTACGACGTGCGCGTCTCAGTGTAATTTCCTCTGCCATCATCATATGATATGCCTGTAATTAACATGAAAACATTACATTTCACAAAAAGAAATACTTATGAAAAAAAAACAGCCTAAACTAGCATTTTCTTAAGTGTCAGTTTTGATAGACAGTTTGATTTCGACGTTTGACCTCTTGTAGGGTGGACCGATTGTTACCATTAGAATTTCACAATAGAAGCTCAGTCCATAGGCAAAGGAAATGTGGATGAACTATCCACCTCTCCTCTCCTAACAGTACCTTTCCTACAAATGACGTGATTTATGTTTTATTACAATCACTTAGGACCTTCAAAGCAATTAAAAAATACTGCCCCTGATCTGGTACATAGGTGGGTAACGGTGTGGACTTAAGGCTATTATGTCAATTTAACTATACAAGTATACTTAATTCTCGCTTTCGGCCGAAACTAGAAGAGGAGCCAAATATTTATGACACTGTCTAACAGCTGAATACGTAACACGCGTCTGAATTTTAAGTCCCTGTGGATTCCTATGCTGCCTCCGTCTCTGTGAATTTCTACTACAGTAAAAAAGTAATTTAGCACGTAGGAGCTTGGTTTAAGCGTTATTTGTGTCAATGTCGCACAACTATTAAACGACAGGTGCTGGATAGAGACGGGAACATGTCTACGTCAAAGCACGTGCCACATAACGCTTATAGATCTAGGCCCTTTTGTCTTGAGTATCCGGGGCTAGGAACAAGATTCATATTTACTATACCTAGTTGTTGGAATAGTTAAAAATTAACTCAATTCCCTAACTGACCTAATGATTGAAAGAGATACACATATTTGTTTTATTTCGAATGCATCCGAATAATATTTTATATATGAAAGTTTGTGAGGATGGATGCATGCATGTTTGTTACTCTTTCACGCAAAAACTTCAGAAGGAATTTGTATGAAATATGGCACATAGATAGTTTATAACCTGGATTAACACACAGGATACTTTTCATCCCGGTTAGACATTCCCGTAAGATAATATCCGAACTTCACGTGGGCGAAGCCCAGGGCAAAAGTTCAAAATATAGAGGAACATAAAAATTACACACACGTTGCTACAAACAATAATGAAATAAGATTAAAAGTATGTACTCACAGTGCACACACACCACGGTCAGGAACAAAGAAAACTGCAACAAAATAGGTAATTTTGGTCAAACCAAAGGTGCAAATATGCATCTTTATCTTTATCTTTATCTTTGTGTTTAAATGCTACTGAAAGTGTTGAAACAGTGCTAAATCACACACACCTATAGGCTGAGATGATAGATTGTCCAGGGCAAAAGAAAAATTGTGAGGCCCTTTTTCAGCTAAAATACAACGTACGTGTAACAACGTATTATGTTCTTTCAAATTGAGGGGCAATTCTCGTAATTTTAAGAACGTTCACAGTCTGACCTGAGTGTCAATCTGTCAAAAATATCTAGATTTTTCATATATTTTTGACATTTGCTGGTCGCTGAGATGAGACTGCGACTAGATTTTGAACGTTTTTACACGCTTTATATTAGCTTCACTTGTATGTTTGTTTGTATGTAACCGACTCCTTAGAGTGCGATTTTGATGGTTTCAATTGGTGGTGTTGGAAGTGGTTTTGGATTTTGATGGCAAAGTTTTAATGAAATCTGACCGTTTAAAGTGGGCTTTAAACGGTCAGATTTCATTGAAACTTTGTAAACTTTTCGAGGACCGATGACAATTCAATAATTTAAAAAAAACACGTTTTTGTAGTTAGCAGAACTAAAAAATAGAAAATAAATAATAACGCTTTTTAATTGAATTAAATTGTTTTCTCCTTTTTGAGTTTGGTTTTTAAAGCGTGTTTTTTAGTTTTTTAAACTAAGTATTATTTATTAATTACGAGAATTGGCCTTCTGATGTACGCTCTCAGAGTTATTCGGATAAAGTTTAAATTCAGTAAAGTTATTATTATAAAACACTTACAAGTAACTTCATAGTTTCCGAGACAACAGCAATCAGTCACACGGACCTACTAACGTTTGAACTAACTTACAAGGCTTTAAATATTAGAGCAGATATCTCGCGTTTTATAGGCTTACAAGTGATGACAGTGTAGGTAATAATACTTAACTGCTGGCGATATACTTGTCGATGGCGAGTTAAAATAGATAAAATTCTTATCTGTGTTCACAAGATTTTTAAATTTGAGGGAATCCCTATGTAATGGGTCAGTGTCATCTAGGTCAACGATAATCATTATTGCTTGTTATCGTTACGACCGTTTTGAAGTTTTTTGCGATTTCCTTATTTATTTATTTAATAAGAAACTCAACAGCTTATAATTAATTTACATGAGTTATGAAAAACAATTATCTCTTAAGCCAATAACCGAGTTTCACAGCATTGATAGAGCTAGGTTACCTAAATAGAAGTAGCTAAAGAAAAAAAAAACCTTATACAAATGCAGCTATCAAAATAGGTAAACAAAATAGGTAATGTACAACTGTTGACACATTGCTCACATTAAAATTGGAAATTACAAGTGTGTAAGCAGGTACTAACCTAAATACTATGACTATGTTAATTAACAAAAGGAAAAACCACGGAAAAATAACATAAAATCGTCGTTCTTTGGTCAAAACACTATAACTCACATGATCCGACTGAAAGTTTCCACAATAACCTACTCTAAAAATAATAATAGTATTGTTTTTTGAGTTTAGATTAAATTATTTCCTCAGTCAGTCAAAGATTAAGAGGCGTGAAAGCAACAAAAACTACACACTTTCTGCAGATGTCGTGCTACGGCGTAGCACTACGACAGACCGTATCTTGCCTCTTTCGGAATACGTGAAAACGGTACTGACTTTGTTTACCTAGTTTGTTGATTATATGTATACTATATATAAGTAAATATTAATTAAATACGCATTGATAAATTAAGGAATAGGCTTATGTAGTAATAATTTACAAGGAGTGTTTCAAATAAATATTTAATTACAAACTGGGTGATCTATATGTTAAATATGTAAAATTAAAGACTTTTTGTCTTTTCTTACAATTTGAACTGTCGTATTTTTTGGATTCACCAACCTTTATTGCTATTTACTTGCAATAAATGGTGATTATAATGTGAGGTAGAAATGTGTCATATGCCGTAAATACACCAACAATAATTAACTTTAATCAAACCGGTACAAATCAAGTGGTACTTGCGTGTCAGTAATAGGTATCGTGACGAGGTATTTCACAAGTGCACACTGGGTGAATACAGGGAATTGCGGATATACTCACATTATGTCTCTCCGCACATCCAACAATGTATTCACAATCCGTGTCCGCGTATTTAGCTCGTCTGCTCGACGTCCGTACAGCGATCCAGCTGAATATCATCGTCATGAATGTCATCATGCCTGTCCCATGCTGTGCTGGACTTCCATTTGGTGAACCGTTGAAACGCACACCGCACTTTGTAGGTTTGTTATTTCATTTAGAGAGTGTCATAGCCAAAAGTGTCTTTAAAATATGATTATTTTTCTGTTTATTTTTGTTTATTGGCACTTTGTTGGTTTATTTACGTAATTCGCTATTATTGTGTTTGTTATGTATTTTATGGGAGCACTGGTGGTCCAGTGGTAACGGGCCCGACTTACGAGTTTGTAGGGTTCGAACCCAGACGGGCGCTTATTTCGTATAAATAATTTCATCATCACTGCTCTATAGGTCTTCCGTGTGGTTCCCGACGTAAAAGAATAGCATTCCATTTTTTCCCGTGGGTGTCGTAGAAGGCGACTAAAGGACTTACTAGAGAACGGGCAGCTGCGCTCTCTATGCATTTTACCACCATACTGCGATCGCCAACCCGCCTGCCAAACGTAGCGATTATGGCAAAAAACCCCCTTTTGGGGGAGTCTTATGTCCAGTAGTGGACGTCTTTCGGCTGATATGACGATGATGATGACTGCTCTCAAAACGGTGAAGAAACCGGCATGTCTTGGAACCAAACATTCAAAGACATGTGACATCTACCAACGTGGGCCCATGTGGTAAATTACAGCCCACTCCCTCTCAAAGTGAGGAGGCCTGTGTCCCAGCAGTGGGAACCTTACAGGCTGATTATGCTGTATTTTGTGTGCACCAAATAAACGATTTATCGATTTATTCATGTCGCCATTAAAGTAAAGAAGTCCCCTGTGTATATGAGCTGGACTAATTTCCATTCAACGGTCACAAATCCAGACTCCGGGCTGCTACCAAATTGTCCTACCCGGGAAATGAACCCAGAAAGGCCACGTTGTTCCTGGCCTGTGGCCGATGTGTTTTCCCGAAAAAGATACCATGATACAGACATGAGATAAGAGAAAATGTTTACCAATAACAGGGGCGTTGTTGTTGTTTGCCAAAATATCCTTGTATCAAGAGACTTTAAGATTGTTTAATGTGTACCTAGTTAATGAGTTTTTAAAGTCCACTGACAGACCATTTAAGCTACTTTATACTTGAAACAACATTTGTATTAGTCTAAAGAATAAAATAAATTGTATTATTTTTTTGTTTAATTTTTTAACTTTGTTTTTACGAGATATATAATGCATGTGTATGTTTATGTCTTTTCTATAGACAAAATTCTTTAAAAGCTGACATTAGTGGTGTTAGCTTTTAAAGAATTAACACCGCACAATTTTGACTTCGCTACGACTTTATTATATTTCTAAGTAAAATATAAGAATGTGGGTATGAGTACCTACTTGTAGTAGTTACTACTAATGTACGACGACAACTATATATCTACGCAAAGTATAAAATTAAATTGCTATTGTACTACTAGATAATTATGTCAGCCATTGCGCCATTTGAATTAACGTACGAAGATTCACCATTCAGTGCGACATTTGATGTGCTGTATGTTGAGTAATTTGACCTGTCCCATGTTCGAGATTCATCATTGGTTTTTCGGCATACGATGGATTGCTTGCCATGCCCGACAGATTGTTTGGCGTGCCCCATTGGCTGTTCGGCATGCCCCATTGGTTGTTCGATATGTTTGACATGGTTGACATTGGTTGTTCGGTCTTGCCTAAGGATTGTTCCGCATTGCCATCGGACTGATCTGCATCGCCCAAAGATTGTTCTGCATTACCCACGGACTGTTCTGCATTGCCTAAGGATTGTTCTGCATTGCCCACGGACTTTTCTGCATTGCCCATGGTTTGTTAGGCTGATTCACCATGCCATTCTGTGGACCATTTGTGGATCCGGAATTTGGTGGTGGAGGTGTCGCATCCGCTGGTCGGTCTAAAGTCTGTACAACGGAGTCATTTAAATACGAAGTAGTTAAATAATTTTCCTTATATTTTCCTTGTTTAATCTGAGGGGCAATTCGGGTAATTTTAGTAACGTTCACAGTCTGATCTCAGTCTCAATCTGTTAAAAAATACCTCGGGTTCCCATACATTTTTGACAAGTTTTTGACATTCGACTGTCGCCGAGGTGAGACTGCGACTAGGTTTTGAACATTTTTATTACGTGAATTGGCGTTCAGATCGCTTAGCTTTAGATCATTTAATTTAAAATTACGCTCTCCGCCACTGCTTCTACGCGAACGAAGTCGCGGGCGGAAGCTAGTTTTTAACATTTCTAATTAACCTTTTTTCAGGGAAATCTACCAATTTAATTCAAGTTAAGTTTATCTCTATTTGTTTTTCATCTAAAATCGGACTGTCCTAGCGATAGCAGAGTAACGAGCAGCAACTGATTACCGAGTCAAGTTAATTTAACCTACTGATAATATTTTTCACATTCGGAAATCCCGATTTACGGGTCAGTAATAACAACTACAGGGTCAGTCAATGAATGATACTTGTTATCAGCTGTTATTTATGCGCCTGTATCATAGGGTATTTTACTCTATATGAGAAAAAATCAAATAAAATATATTATTGAGATAGCTTAGGCAAAAAGCAGTCGGAAAATTTTAGTTTTAGTTCATGAAATAACAAAATACATTTTAAAATTCAATTCAATTTCAAAGATTTCAGTAATTTTAATCAGTTTTTGAACACCATGAAATAGTAGCCGCCACGTTAAATACGTCATACCGCTGAATAAACTAATCTACTAAAGAACGTTGTAGTTTTATTATTTTCGTAACCAAAGTAATTTTTATTGAAATGATATCTTACGTTCAGGAACAGAAAACCAACGATAAGTAGAATAAAAACTATATTTTTCAATTACAATCAATTATCATACAAAATATCAACGCATTTGTTTACTTAGCAAACTGACGTCATACCCACAGACCAGCGTTTTCGTCAAATTACGCGCGAAATATGAAAATGTAAAATTTAAATGCATTTTTATTACACTTATCGGTTAAATAAAAATTTTATGTTTTTTTTAGTGGTTTAATAACATTCTAGAATCTAATTAAGACACTTTTGAAAAATGGGTGTAATACACTTTTATTTATTTTGCCTATTCGAAAACCAAGCACATTTTAATTTAATTGATGCAAGTTTTCCTTTTATTCTTTCTACTCCATTCAGAATTATTTTTTGTCGTTTTTGTATTGTTGCCGTGAAAGCCCCAGTTAGACGTTACTCTGCTAAGAATTCAACTGGATATCATAATCACGGTTCTAAAGATACAACCTTGGGGCAGACAGTCAGACAGATCAACAGAATGGCAAGAACATCAACGCGCAACCTGTTACCATCAATTCAGTATATGATTCTGAACTCCCCTGCACTGAAATTGCTCATCAGTTATTATAAAAAAAAACAAACGACTTCCAAAAAACATTACAAAGTGAAAAATTACTTTAATTTCGGAAGTCGGTGACTTTGGATATGGATTTTAATTTTCATGTCACCAGTCACCGACTTCCAAAATTAAAATTATTTTTCACTTTGTAGTGTTTTTTTGGAAGTCGGTTGTTTTTTTTTTGGAAAAAGTTTTTATTTTTCACGTTTTAGTTATAGTACCTACCCCACACCAATTCGAAATGTCATCATCCTTGAGGTAAAAACAATGCATATTTATGCGATGCAGCAATCGCGGTTGATTTACTGTCATTTTTTGAAGAGTTCCGTTGTCTGTCTCCGAAACGCATGTTCAGATCTATGTGAAATTTAAGTGGGACTACACGGGAAGCACCAGCTTTCAAATATGAGATAATAATTTTCGAAATCGGTTCACCCAGTCGAAAGTTCTGAGCCAACAACCATTTAAAAAAAATACAGTCGAATTGAGAACCTCCTCCTTTTTTTGATGTCGGTTAAAAAAAAATATTGTTCCTTATATTTTGACCGTACCTATTGCTATTTTCTATGAAATAGCAGATTTTTTTTGATAACTTACGACAGATTTTTATGCTAGAGGGTGTCAATCATGTGCTGAATTCAGGTTACACATGGCGCGGTGATGTCCCTGCCACCGTGTTCAGGCGGCTTAGTAATAAGTGCCTTTTGAAAACAGAACCTGAAAAAGTTCGACTTGCAAGTTTTTACTTTTTTAAAGGTTTTTTTTTATTATTATTTACGGGTTCCCTATTCGATACTGAACTCACCCTGAAGCAATGGCACGCAATTTTTTTAACAGCCTGTATAATTATATAAATTATGTAATGCGGGTGTAATAATACTAATATATTAAATGTAATATACGAATACTAATATACTTCGAGGAAATCGGCGTGATGTTACATTAAGTTTTAATGTTAAATATTAAATGGTGCTATCACAGGTTCAGTAAGAGATAACCTTCGTATATAAAACATTGTGGAACAATATTCAGTACTATAAAGCAGTTTGATATTTGCCAATTACTGTCGTTTCGAAAGTCGCAATTATGAAGTTAATTGTAAGTGTTTGTTTTATTATTTTAGTACTAGCTTTTACTTATTGAACTCCCTTAGGGGCTGAATTTCAAAAAATCCTTCCTTATTCCTTGTTTACATTATAAAGGGAACCTCTGTGCAAAATTTCAGCTTTCTAGGTCCAAGGGTTTGGGCTGGGCGTTGATGAGTCAGTCAGTCAGGACTTTTGTTTTTATTTATATGGATTTAATACCGACTGCCTCGCTGGTCTAGTGGTCCCAAGTGCTAATGTGCAGTCATGAGGTACAGTGTTCGATTCCCAGATCGGGAAAACTATTATTGGATTTTTCTGTCAGGAATTTCTCAGTAACCCGGAGTCAGGATTTGTGCCGTGTTGATGGCAATAGGGTCGCCCTTATTACATGGGATTTAAACACTAGCGAAATGTGGGTGTACGGTAGCTACTCCTCTGCCGAACCCTTCGGGGATTAGAGACTCTGTTATATTGTGTTATGTTAAATATTTGCCCCTTTATTCATAAAAGTTGCTTAAAGTTAAGTAATGATAAGCGACTATTTAACCATACCTACCTTTATGAGGTTTTTTTTTGGGTGGGAAATCAGCAAATAACTTCTCCGGCTCTGGAGCAGGAGGGCGTGTCAGATTTTTACTGACTAAAACCCACCCATGTTCCCTCAGTTGCCTGTGTACCAGGGGCCGCGGTATCTCTTTCGAACAACCCGCACCTCTAGCAGGCATCGGCCCTTGCGGACCCCACCAGTTGGTGCAGACATCTCTTTGAGGCGCGCGTGGAACACAACGCACCGTCGACCCGGGCTTGGTCCTTACCGGACAGCGAGCTACCCATTACTCGCCGTCCGCAAGCCCGCGCCTACGGTGGCCGGGAGTCAGCCCGGGATTCCCGACGCCCAGGGCGTCTACCGCGGCGGCTACGGCCGTGAGGGCGCATATACTGTCTCTCCCTCTTCGCGAGCATTACTGCTTTAAGCGTATCTTAACTTTAAGCAACGTTTATAAATAAACCCCTTACCTAATGTCTAGTTTGAATAAAACCCATGACGTCGCGACACGTATTTTTTTTTTTCAATTTTTTTTTTTTTTGATTGCATTATTAAATGTTATCGTAATTTTATCGACGTCATTGTGATCTGCCAGACTCTTGAAATCAACATTATTTTTGTTTATACTTTTATGCGTCTCGTCTTTGAGTTTACCACAGTCATCTATAACATTGCCGATAAATTTGTTTAAAAAAAAGATGCGAGATTTATTAACAGAGAAGTGTTATTATAATATAAATGACTTTTTGAATGACACTATTTGACATTTTTATTTTCTTTATTTTAATTTTATATTTTCCTTTATTATTGTGACATTTTATGATTAGTTTATTTTACTGACTTATAAATGTTTATGACTGACCATTGTGTATTTGGATTGAATTGCCTTTAGTAATTTAGTTTTTATATTGCAATGATTTTTTATTTTATTTTGTAAATTTTCTAAATTTGTACGCCATACGGGTGAGACATGTACGGACAAAATATTAATATTGTGACATCCTGCATGCTTAATTTGCATGTGTACACATGTTTTGACAAATATAATTATCTTTATCTTTTATCTTTATCTTTATCTATTGTTACAGGCGTTTAGTTTTATGTTACTGGTGATTCTGGAGGAATCTTATTGTGAGTATTTGAAACTACTAAATACTTTCATAACTAAAGGTGCTGCGTGTAAATTAATTAACATAAGTTACTTAAGTGTGAAGGTCTTAATTCGATTAAAGACTTTATTATTTTATTTTTATTTATTTAACCATTTATGCACACACATATAAACAGACAAGAAGAAAGGAACAGAAAAATAAGTACATAGGTAATGCTTATTTCTACAGAAATCTCTTCCAGCACACCTGCGATAGGAGAGAAGATAACAGAGATGATTTTTGTATCAAAATAGGTATTTTCTGTGCCCTTAATATTATATGTAACATATATTTTTACTGACCGGTTCAAAAGCTGCAACGGCCAAGATGAAAACAAATTTTATAACAAATAATATGAAAATTATGATATTTAGATCCTTCAGAAATTGGTTTTTAAAAACACTCTCTTCAAAAAGAAATAAATATTATGATTTTTTCAGGAATCAACTATCATAATTTTCATATCATTTGTCATACAATTTTGTCTCCTTCTTAACCGTTTCAGTTTGGGTGTTACTAATCAACTTCTTCGAGAAGAAACACCTAAGGTCCCAAGTCATAACATCCATTTTACCTTAAAAGAAGAAAAAGAGCAGGCCGATGCAAATACAAGCATTCGTGAGAAATATGACTGACGTAGCACATGCTTCTCCGTCACGTAGTCCCAGCGTAGCAACGTAGCGCGACGTAGACCCGCGTAGCACTGCGCTAGATAAAATGATTAAGATTATAAACTAATTTATATTCTCTATCACTATTTCTTTTTACATAATTAGTGAAAAACTCAAAAAAATCTTTGCTAAATACTTCTAAAATACTTGATATGGTTTGTTGCAGTTTTCATCATCAATAAAAAAGTTTATGTGAATTGTCATTAACATTAAGTTTTCTTAGTCATATTTAATTGCACCTGTGCAGTTAAATATGACTGTTTCATTCACATAAACTGTAACAGTCACTGTCAAGTAAATATTCTGTCTCCCAATGAACGCAGACGTCTGAACCTACGACTCCTGCGCATAAGTACGTATAGCCACATACTAATAGTAACTATTAATTCCAGGTAAGACTACATCTTCAGTGAACAGGACAAGTACCAGCTGGGGCTATGATTACAGCCTCAGTGACACCAGAGGCTTCAAGGTGAAGCACGACGACAAAGAATACCAATTTGAACCAATTTATAACGACACCAGTTCTGGCCTCAAGAAACACTACAGTTCTAAGTCAGTCTATGATCAGTTTACATCGCCAGGGGCAACTGACCACAGCCAATCGCATAGCTCTACGAATGACGTCATTAATGATACATCAAATGGCACTACTGGCTCTAGATCAAACATCACACTAGAATCGTCAAATGTCAAAAAAAAAATCAATACAGTACTTTCTAACACATCGGGTGGTGGAAAAATTACCACGACACCTGTCACAAAAACCCATACAGTAACCTTCATCAATACACAAACAGAAGCCGCTATTTCAACTGACCAAACATCATACGAAGCCCCTAGTTCTTCGCACATTCCTGTTGGTGGTATAAACGGAACTCCGAGCGTCTCTTCAAACGGAAAATTTTATAAAACAACATTTGAAGCTCCAAATGCACCACAGAATACTCCAATATATGCAGCTCCTACCGGCCCGTTATATTACCCGCAGGCCCCATCGTACAAATACTACCCCCAGGCTCCATCGTACAAATATTACCCGCAGGCCCCATCGTACGGTCAAATGTACGGACCAGCGGGTGGCGCAACGTACGGTATATCGAACGGCCAAATATACGGGCTTCCGATGGGCCCAATGTACGGGCCTCAGACTGGCGGAACGTACGGTATATCGAACGGCCAAATATACGGGCTACCGATGGGCCCAGTGTACGGGCCTCAGACTGGCGGAACGTACAGGCCAGACGACCCAGTCTACGGGGTGCCGACCCGCTCAATGTACGCGTACGTGCCACAGAACGGTCAAATGTACGGGCCACCAAATGGCCAAATGTACGTTCCCCAAAATGGCCAAACAAACGGTTATCCAATAGGGTCATTGTATGGGTCGACCCGCATTTACTAAATGTTAATTAATATTAGGTCTACAATAGCCAAATAAATGTTATTTTCTTGAAATAAATAATAAACAATGTTCACATTTACGTACCTTTCTTTATTTTCCTACCTGATGTTATCTTATAATAAAATATCATCACAATGAAAAACCAACAGGATATACACTTACCTAACGTTGATTTTTCCTTGCATCAAAACAAATACAAAAACAAAAGACATTCAATTTAGGCTGAGAATCAGCACTTTTCGAACGTCAAAATACATGAGACAGTACCCCATAAACGCCTACCCTTCACCACTTCCACTAGGAAGTGGTGAAGGGTAGGCGTTTATGGGCTTTAGCTGGGAAGAAGAAGTGGCGCAACAAACTCCCCAGCAGCACAGCTGTCTGTTAAGTCGGATAGACTTGATTCTATACATACATAGGCAAAGTAATAAACATTACGAGGCACAGAACATTAATTAAATAATTAGTCATATGTCAGCTAGCCATACCAATATACCAATAAATATAATTAAAACTTAACTCAAGCACACAGAATAAAAATAAAAAAATGTAAATAAAGCATAATACCAAATAAAAGCCTGGTATAAAGGGCGTAATAGCTTACATATGCAATGCTGGATTATGTTCACATAGCTATTACGACCCGAGTTATGTACAACTCGAGGCCACAGTGATAAACTAGGACCATCGACGTAAAATAAATAAACATGTAGGTAATTATTAGTAACAATAACAAAATCATGGTCAGCAAGACGACTAGTTACCACAAACAGCACCCGTTCACGAGCATAACGCAAAGATCATCCCCCTCATCACCCTCGCCATATTTGAGAGAAGGAGGTAACCCGACCCCCGACGCTACCGCAAGCAGTGGCATCTACGGGAGCATGACGAACTTGCTGCCGGTTGCTCAGGCAAGAATAGAATGATCCATTTTCGAGGTTGCTAGCTAACCACATAGAGCAATACAACTCATCATTAAAAATATTGTTTTGTATATTGTTTTCAATAAAAATAAAAAAAATTATATGAACCCATCATATAACTTGTTACTAGGTACGCTAATTCTGGAGAAAGAACATAAACACTGTCTTGAGCTAATCACAGCGACCAACTGTTCTTGTCATTTAAATAGTCATTGATGGAATAGTAAGCCTTTAAACAAAGGATGGATTTTACTTGAGCTTTAGCCGCATCAAAAGGCAAATCTAGCAAAGAAGAAGGAAGCTTGTTGTAAAAGGTTATACCAAGCCCAACAAATGAGTTATGAACCTTATGAAGCCGGTGAAAGGGAGTACGTAGTTTGTCCTTATTTCTAGTGTTAACGGTGTGAATATCACTGTTTTTAGTGTACAAGTGTATATTTTGCCTAATGTATAAGATGTTAGCGAATATGAATTGTGATGCCACCGTGAGAATAGTTCGATCAAATTCATTTGTCAGTCAGAGATAAAACGGCGCAGAAGTAGGAAAAACGTTGTGTTTGATTTCCGTAGATACTGTGCTACGTCGTAGCAACAAAATTATCTTCGTAGATGTCGTGCTACGGCGTAGCAACACTACAGGCCATATAAACTTGCTTCTCTCAGAATACGTCAAGACTATAGTCACTTCGTTAACTTAGTTTATTTATTGACTCATATAGAAAATAATGATTCAATATGAATTTTTATTGCAAGTAACAAAGAGTATTTTACATACATTTTAATAGCAAACTCGGTGATCTTTGTCACCTTACATTAAAAATATAAGTTGTTTTATTTACAAAACGTCACGTTTTGTTTGCCAGAAAGGTAACCTATGTAATTAACCCTTTGCCCAATGATCCAGACATCTGCAATTTTCAAAAGTAACACAATACACTTCATAGAAATTGGGGAAAATAATTGCTGAAGTTATTTATAATACACCCGCATGAATGATTCATAAATAACTATTTGTTATCATAATAATTATTATCGTTAACCTTTCAACTTGTTGTGACTGTGAAAAGGAATGTCGGACTTCCCGAAACATAGAAAACAGATAAAATTTTATCTACAGTGAGGTTTGACCTCGCGTAGAGTGGATACTATCCCTATTGGCCCTGTTAACTTACTGATTTCACGTTTTCTTAGTGATAAAAACATACCTACATCATATCGCTAAACGGCAGTCCAAAATTTAAAATATAAAAGTAATCTATTAATAATTTAAATCTTCAGTAATAAACAAGTAAGATAAAAATCGTATTTAAAGATCTGCGGCAAATTGAGGAGGCATTAGTTTACTTTTGCTAACACGAGTCACACACAGTTACTGTTAGAAAAAACACATCAGTGTGTCCAGAAGACATGAAGTTCCTTTTAAATGTGTTTATTAATTCGTTTTTGAATTACACCAGAAAATCACCTTTCTGCCGCCATCCCAATTTATTTGACATTGGAACAACATATCGTTTTCTCCATAATCTCTATTAGTTTTCTAATATAGATGTATGGATGAATAGCTAACATTGCGGAGGCTAATGCCGTCTCCGCAATGTTAGCTATTCGACTGCCTCATTGGTCTAGAAGTAGCAGCCTTGTAGGACTCGAGATTATGAGATCCTCATCATTGTCATCAATCATCATCAGCCTACAGCAGTCCACTGCTGGACAGGCCTCTCTGACGCCATTCAACTCGATTCTCGGCAACTTTCATTCATTTGTTACCAGCCATCCTACGAAGCTCGTTGCTCTAGCTAGTCTGAGGGACATTGGTTGTACGGTTAATATGGCTGACACCTTGCCGGCGTGAGCACTAGTCGCTAAGTGGTTACGGCTGCGAGTTGTAGGTCGCAGGTTCGAACCAGGACAGGTGCTTCACTTTGCACAAAATATTTCATCACCACTGCTTTCAAAACGGTGAAGGAAAACATCGTGAGGAAACCGGCATGTCCTAGGACCAAAACTTTGAAGACATGATGTGACATTCTACCACCCCGCATGGGCCTGCGGGCGTAATAAAAACGTAATATTAAAAAGAAGAAAGGATATTATTTCGCAAGTTCCACAATAAAAATAAAAAACAATTTTGCTGCTACACAATATAATAATCAACCAGTCCCTGGCACACAGGCAACTGAGGGAACACGGGTGGGTTTTAGTCAGTAAAAGTCTGACACGCCCGCCTGCTCCACCCAGAGCGGGTGCTCAAACCAGCACGGTTATATAATATAATAAACAAAGACATATACATTTATACTGAACATCTTCAAGAAGGTAAGAAAATGCTAATAGAATGGTTAAAATCACGCACTTATGCAGATACTAGCTGTGCCCGCGACTTCGTCCACGTGGAATAGTGTCTTTGGGTCTTGTCGCAAACTTATAAAACATTCACATAAACCTTACATATTTCCATACAAATTTTCATCCCCTATTCCCTATTGTTATTTTACACCCTTGAAGGTAAAACTTTTACATATTTTGAAGGTAATATTTATTTATATCGAATCAACAGCCTAGAAAATAAGTTTCAAGCTTCTAGCTCTAAAAATGACGATACTTCCATACAACTTTTCATCCCCCCTTTTCAACCCCTAACAACCCTTTTTTCGCATTAAAAAGTAGCCTATGTCCTTTCTCAGGCCCTAGACTATCTGTGTACCAAATTTTATTTAAATTAGTTCAGTAGTATTGGCGTGAAAGCGCGACAGACAGAGAGACAGAGTTATTTTCGCATTTATAATATTAAAGTAAGGATTGAATTCATGTTACAATAAGCGGAACTTAGTTATACTGGCACCGCCACACCCACACCCATATCCTCTCTCATACACACATCCAGCCCAACCTCACACATCACACACCATACACACTCGACACACCTCACATATATCACACACTCCCACACCCAACACACCTTAATTTATACATTCTGTTCAATTCTCGTTCGAGCGTGCGTGTTTGAACATTCGATAATTATACTTCATGTAAATGAAAATAGATCACGCAACACGTCCTCGAGAAAAATGTATTACTCTAGTTATTAGTATCAAAAATGTAACTCAAAAACTAAAACAAAAAAAACAAAAGCCATGGAAGTGCGGAGTCTCCTAACACAGGCGTCATCATGCTCGAACCATAATAGTATATTTTATAACGAGGGACTAAACGAAGCCATAATATACCCGAGGTGGTTTGACTCCCGAGCGTGCGAGGGAGTCAATGAAACCGAGGGTATATTAAGTTGGCGTTTAGTCTCGAGGTGCAAACTGTACTTTTCACTTCGAGTGCGAGAAAAATAGTCAATTTAGTACAAAAACATGTACTTACCTAATAAATATTACTTAACAAAAAAATACTACAAAGTGAAAAATAACTTTAATTTCGGAAGTCGGTGTCTTTGGAGCTGTATTTGAATTTTTTGTCACCGCCTTCCGAAATTAAAGTTATTTTTCACTCTGTAGTGTTTTTTTGGAAGTCGGTTGTTTTTTTTGGAAAAGTTTTTTTTTTCACTTTTTAGTGGTTCACATGTGCTTACCCCTTCACAGCGTACCGGCGTGATGTTATGTTATGAACTGGTGTAAGCAATAGACAGAAATGAGTTTTCAGCAATCCCAGTCCATTTGCTATCATTTATTGAGGAGTTCCGTTGCCTATCTCCAAAGTTCTTCATCAGATCTTCACCAAATTGAAATGAGACCACTCCGAGAAAGTACTCTTCCAAAAATACCTAAATCGCTTCGCGTGCCTTTAAAATTTGAAGAGTTCTCTCTATTTCTCCAGGATCCCATCATCAGATCCTGACTTGGACCACCTGGGAAGTATACCCTTTCAAACAAAAAAAAAATCCAAATCGGTCCAGCCATCTTCGAGTAATCGGGGAACATACAAAAAAAAAAGGTACCGACGAATTGAGAATCTCCTTTTTGAAGTCGGTTAATAAAATAAAAATCACAATATCTATTAGGTATGTCTTTTGCTCTTTGCTCGGCGTCAAACTCTTCACCAAGGAACATAATATACCACAATTGTCACTGGAAATTCTTAATAAATTTATTTAAAGCCGAACAAATTTACACTCGACAAAAATTCTAAAATTTTCGCGGTCTTTTTTTTCTTCTAAACCAGTAACAGATTAACAATTTAAAACACATGGCGCCACCTTGGCAAAAACCATGGAACTAAAACTCTCAACATTTTCGCAATGAAGATAGTCCACACTCCACAGATAATAGTATATTTACTGGCTGTTTGAGTTTGTCTATGTCACATGAAGGAAATTAAAAAAAAAACGAATTACTTTTTACTCCCTAGGGACTAAAGTGGTCACTTTAGTCCCGCTTCGTAGGGCTATAATGAGGTCTTTTTAGAGCATGAGAAGTGAAAACGAATTTTTCACTTCTCATGCTCTAAAAAGACGCCAATATAGCCCTACGAAGCCGGACTAAAGTGACCACTTTAGTCCCTAGGGAGTAAAAAGTAATTCGTTTTTTTAATTTCCTTCATGTGACATAGACAAACGCAAACAACGAGTAAATATACTATTATCTGTGGAGCTTCATTGCGAAAATGTTGAGAGTTTTAGTTCCATGGTTTTTGCCAAGGTGGCGCCATGTGTTTTAAATTGTTAATCTGTTACTGGTTTAGAAGAAAAAACTGACCGCGAAAATTTCAGAATTTTTGTGGAGTGTAAATTTGTTTGGCTTTAAATAAATTTATTAAGAATTTCCAGTGACAATTGTGGTATATTATGTTCCTTGGTGAAGAGTTTGACGCCGAGCAAAGAGCAAAAGACATACCTAATAGATATTGTGATTTTTATTTTATTAACCGACTTCAAAAAGGAGATTCTCAATTCGTCGGTACCTTTTTTTTTTGTATGTTCCCCGATTACTCGAAGATGGCTGGACCGATTTGGATTTTTTTTTTGTTTGAAAGGGTATACTTCCCAGGTGGTCCAAGTCAGGATCTGATGATGGGATCCTGGAGAAATAGAGAGAACTCTTCAAATTTTAAAGGCACGCGAAGCGATTTAGGTATTTTTGGAAGAGTACTTTCTCGGAGTGGTCTCATTTCAATTTGGTGAAGATCTGATGAAGAACTTTGGAGATAGGCAACGGAACTCCTCAATAAATGATAGCAAATGGACTGGGATTGCTGAAAACTCATTTCTGTCTATTGCTTACACCAGTTCATAACATAACATCACGCCGGTACGCTGTGAAGGGGTAAGCACATGTGAACCACTAAAAAGTGAAAAAAAAAACTTTTCCAAAAAAAACAACCGACTTCCAAAAAAACACTACAGAGTGAAAAATAACTTTAATTTCGGAAGGCGGTGACAAAAAATTCAAATACAGCTCCAAAGACACCGACTTCCGAAATTAAAGTTATTTTTCACTTTGTAGTATTTTTTTGTTAAGTAATATTTATTAGGTAAGTACATGTTTTTGTACTAAATTGACTATTTTTCCCGCACTCAAAGTGAAAAGTACAGTTTGCACCTCGAGACTAAACGCCAACTTAATATACCCTCGGTTTCATTGACTCCCTCGCACGCTCGGGAGTCAAACCACCTCTGGTATATTATGGCTTCGTTTAGTCCCTCGTTATAAAATATACTATAAACTAGTTGGTACAGAAATAAACATTTTGTTTTATTGCAAAAGGTAAATGGTACTTCATTTTCCTTAAAAATAAAATTCCTCATTAGGTATATTGTTTATAAGAGTGACTTCACCACAAGATAACTGAATCCGTCATTGTATTTAAGTTACAGTCGAGTATTATTTCGAGCTTAGTCAGGTAGGTACCTAGTGAAGTGACTGTCACACGTAGCATACTGTCTGCAGCCACCATGAAGTTAATAGTAAGTGTTTATTGATTTTCTGATCGCGTATTCTATCGAAGTTTGCCTGAATATCGGAACGAGCAAACGAAGCTTTATCCGCATCATTATAAAACGAATTCTAACTTTGGTTCAAGCTTAAAACATCGAGCCAGATAATATATATTTTTTTTTAACTTTTTCTTTGAAAAAAAGAAAAAAAAAGTATAGTTCAAAATTATATTATAACTGTCTCGAGGTTGCCCATAAAGTGTTTTATACAAAACTAGCGGTCGCCCGCGGCTCCGCCCGCGTGGTTGTCGGTTACCGCTGCAAAAAGCCTACCCAGGAAAGACACGGTCAGTAAAATGATTCCCAGGTCAATTCACAGACATCGACGACGCAGTCATTATCCGCAGGCTGCATAGACTCCCCTCCCGCACGCGCACCCCGTCTTGGTGACGCCCACTTCGCAACGGGCCGTGCAGCAGAAATCGTATTATTTTAATTTCGCCATAACTTTAAAACCAAACGTCCAATTTTAATCATTCAAAGACCAAATATTATCTACATAAACTGTACTTAGTGATGAAATCATTTATTTTGATTAGGATTACAGCATGAGTAAAATAAATGCGTTTAAATGTAGTCCAAAAAAAATTCAAGATAAATAAATAAAAAAATGGTTGTTGTGCCTCACTCGACATAGATAGGTATAGTGTGTCGCGGACTTTTTTGTAGATATTTATAAGATCTACAATTAATTAGAACATTTTATGGTTGTATCTTTTATAGTTTAGGCAGCGTACGCAAAATAAGTAACTTTTCTGGTTGATTTTTTACACCTTGTGTCCGAAAACCCCAAATATCTTACGGAACCCTATTTTTTTCCAAAATAAAATTTAGCCTATGTTACTCGTGGATAATGTAGCTTTCGAATGGTGAAAGAATTTTTAAAATCGGTCCAGCAGTTTTTGAGCCTATTCATTACAATCAAACAAACAATCAAACAAACAAAGTTTTCCTCTTTATAATATTAGTGTAGATTGACAACCTACCCGCAACTACACATAGACAACGTCGTACGTCGTTGTCTATTATGTCATAAATTGTAATTACTACTTTAACTTTATCTGTATAAAGGCCAAAATTCAAAAATGGCCCGATGGTTTACTTCTGGTTACTTAAACCGTTTCGTAATAAGATCGTGTCCTCCTGTTTACAAAATAAGGTTTTTTTTTAGATCAGTTTTAAACCACCAAGCCAGTTTTTTAAATTATGAACTTAATTTGTATAGGAATGCAGTTCTTTTTACAAAATTGAGAGTTAAGTTGTCTTGTATTCAGGGTTCCGTAGTCAACAAGGAACCCTTATAGTTTCGCCCTGTCTGTCCGTCTGTGATTACCCAGCTTAGGTTAAACACACCTATGTCCGTATTACAGAAACGAACTAAAGTATTCTCAAGAATCTCTGTTTAAAACTAGTTTTGAGTCTGGTTTTAATTTTAGAACGTGTTTCAAGCATAGATTAATTGATCATAGTTAAGCTGAGTTTGGCTTTATTTTATATCGTTACTTACTTCGTTAATCGAGCTCAAGCAGTGATTGTATCTTAATCAACTAATGACACAAGAATGATCTATAAAAAAGAAATTGCTGGTTTGTGAAAACAATTTTGACAAACCAAAGAGATTACTTTTTTTGTGTACATACAAATCAAATCTTTGCTCGTTATATTGTTAATATGAGTGTAAATGACATAAATACATTCAATAAACGATTATGAACAAACTACTTTCATAAAGTACGGTAATTTAGTAACATATTGTTGTAGGCCATCCTGACATAATATGCTGCTATCTTATCATGGGAAGCTAATCAAAGACATTCAGAAGTGCCTAATATAAATAAACAATTTGACATTGTAGCGTTTACCCGTTTGACTTTTAGGAAAGACAGAAAGTCTTTCTTCAAACTCAAAGTCATCACGATATTGGCACAAAACACTCAAATTAACTTTTTTTTTACAGGTCGGTGTTATCCTGGTTGGGGCGCTTTTGGAGTTATCTCTCTGTGAGTACTATTTTGTTCTACCTACATTTTAAATGAAATAATTGCGTCAAAAACAACAATGGCGTCCACAACCCTACCGTGCGTGTTACAAACTCTATGCACGGTCTTCGCTTCAAAATGTACAGTAGCGATCAAGTGGACTAGCAATCTCAAAAAGCAATAGATTGACACTTCGGTTTAAATTACGACCTTCATAGAGTAAGTTATTTCTATACTATAGACTAGCGGTCGCCCGCGGCTCCGCCCGCGTGGTTGTCGGTTACCGCTGCAAAAAGCCTACCCAGGAAAGACACGGTCAGTAAAATGATTCCCAGGTCAATTCACAGACATCGACGACGTAGTCATTATCCGCAGGCTGCATAGACTCCCCTCCCGCACGCGCACCCCGTCTTGGTGACGCCCACTTCGCAACGGGCCGTGCAGCAGAAATCGTATTATTTTAATTTCGCCATAACTTTAAAACCAAACGTCCAATTTTAATCATTCAAAGACCAAATATTATCTACATAAACTGTACTTAGTGATGAAATCATTTATTTTGATTAGGATTACAGCATGAGTAAAATAAATGCGTTTAAATGTAGTCCAAAAAAAATTCAAGATAAATAAATAAAAAAATGGTTGTTGTGCCTCACTCGACATAGATAGGTATAGTGTGTCGCGGACTTTTTTGTAGATATTTATAAGATCTACAATTAATTAGAACATTTTATGGTTGTATCTTTTATAGTTTAGGCAGCGTACGCAAAATAAGTAACTTTTCTGGTTGATTTTTTACACCTTGTGTCCGAAAACCCCAAATATCTTACGGAACCCTATTTTTTTCCAAAATAAAATTTAGCCTATGTTACTCGTGGATAATGTAGCTTTCGAATGGTGAAAGAATTTTTAAAATCGGTCCAGCAGTTTTTGAGCCTATTCATTACAATCAAACAAACAATCAAACAAACAAAGTTTTCCTCTTTATAATATTAGTGTAGACACACACACTCTCATACGTTTACAAATGATTGTATTTCATAAATTTAACCATTAAAGTGGATGGCTTGATAGCTTAGCGGTTACCGTACTTGGGTTAGCGCGTTTGTGTGTAGTGAGTCACGGGTTCGAATCCCATGCGCGTCTTTTTATAGTTTTAAAATCGCTTTTGACTATAGTTTCTTGTTCTGTTCGTCTTGTTTACTAAACTCGTAAAACTTTATGATTATACCCACAGAAACCTAAATAAATTTAAATGATATTAAGGTGCAGTTAACTTACGACTCATTTACCGCGACTAAATAGAACGGTGTTGGTTGTTATTGTGTGCTAGTGACGTGTGTTTAATCTATTAGCGTATTCTAGTTCATTTTAAAATGTAAGCAAATTTAAATACAGAAATGAAAGGGAATATTATTGCGCTGTATAAAAGCGGACTTAATATATGAAAAATATCTGATTAAACTGGACTAAGTGTGAAGTATAACTGCTGATCCTTGTAGTTATTTTTTGAAACGTTTTATAAATATTATAAGGTCTAACTAAGAGAAAAATGTAAGATTTCAAAGTAAATTTATTTCCTATATTATTGAACGATGAAAATAACATTATACTTACTTAATATTTATGTGAGATTTATATATATATATTTTAATAATAATTTAAATAGTAATAGTAAATTTAAATGTTTTTTTATAATGATTTTGTAAAAATATTTAAAAATATATTTAATATGTATGAAAGAAAATAAATGAAAATAGTAATAAGTAATAAAAAAATAAATAGAAATAGTAATAAGTAATATAAAAATATTATTACATTATTATTCTCGTTTATTAATTTATCGAATAACGAAACAACAGATGAAAATTATTATTATTAAGAATAAAAAAAACAAATGAAGATTATTGTTGAAAATAAAAATAAAAGTCTCATCGCGAGATTTGAACGCAAACCTGAGTTTCTTAATCCAAGACGATACGCTACGAGCTATCGAAACTTGATATGAGAGTGTGAATTTTAGCAATGGTATGAACCGACCAAGATCATACGTAATTACGTACTCTGTGCGACGGTATGTTTTTTATTTCATTCGACGCCAGTGTGTGAGTTGTAAGGTGTGCGTTCTGTGTTGATACACTTATACACATAAATGTAGGTACGGCCTGAACCGCGAGTTTATAGCAATATAACCCTTAGTATGCTAGTGCACTTATGACTCCTTATTGTACTTATACAAAAATGGGTTTTGGAAAAATAACGTTAATACCCACACATAAATTTCAGTTTGCGTGTAATTTTCAGTGGAAATAGAAACATCAATTGGAAACAGGCAGTTTAATATAGAACGCATGTTAATGTTCGGTACTGTTCAATTTCAGGTGCACCGTTGATTGGCAGTGATGATGGAAAATATACGGAAACTCACACTTCTAGCAGTTGGGGCTACAACGTCGGTCTTGATGCTAACATTGGTTTAGAAGGAGGGTATACAGACGGGGTAGCAACTCTTGGAACCAAAAAACATTTTGGTGTTAACGTCGGGGGTCACAAGAAGAACGGTCAACAGGATCTTAATTACGCAGTTGCTGCGGCACCCCCACCAAACAGCTTCGGTTCAGGCTTCGGCTCCCCGTATAGCATGCCGAATAATCCAGCAAATGACTTACCGTACTACACACAGTATGCTCCAAAACACTCACCACGGTATCTCGCACAAGGTGCCCCACAGTTCGCTCCACAACCCTTGCAACAGTATGCTCCGCAGCAACCACAGGTTGGCTCACAATACACCCAACAGTGGCCACAATACGCCCCGCAGCAAGCACCGCAGTTTGCCTCACAAAATGTACCGCAGTATGCTTAAGCACCACAGTACGCCCCGCAAACTGCCCCACAGTACACTCCACCGAATGGAGCTCCGAACTATTCGCAGAGCACGATTAATGAAGAAAACATACAAGTTGGTTTCTGGTTATCTAAGAGAAGTCAGTTAATTAAGCGAAATCACATAACGAATTGCCTCCCATTAAAGCATCCATATTTATTTAAACAAAAACCGGTTAAGTACCGCGCATTACAATAGAAAATTAATTGTGTCTCATTAGCTGGGATTTGACAGATTACATGATGTGCATAATTTTTAAATGTATTTTTTTACAGTATTTACTATCATATTTTTTGTCACTTTATTAAAATATTGACAAACTAAGTAAGTAAATAGATGTTTAATTTACTGTAAGCATTTGCGTTTCATATAAATAAGTTTAACTAACTCTATCTTAGCGAATAAAGTTTTCTAAACTATAATTTGAATTATTTTCCACATTCTAGATACTATTGAATAAAAAACAACATTATGTTGAATGTGTGAGTTTCGAAGTTATGGTCTTCGGAATCGCCTGACGTACATTTAGAAGACAGTCGCTTCTTTTCGTCTTTAGTCTTAACTTTTACTGAATATACCTAAGTACTTCAAACAAGGCAAATTGTCTTCTAGATCTTTTCGAAGGTCATTAATCGCCTAGTCACCTACAATACGTCATAATAATAAAAAACTTTCTTCCAAAAAAAACAACCGACTTCCAAAAAACACACTACAGACTGAAAAATAACTATAATTTCGGAAAACGGTGTCTAACAACTTTCAAAGATATCGCAAAACATATATAATTTAAAAAAACACAATTCGAAAAAAACAGACGAATCCAAAACCTCCTCCTTTTTCAAGTCGGTTAAAAAGTGATAAGTTTTAGCTAGTCATAACAATAACTCCTCTCGTTGTCTTGTGTGATCATACATTATTATGATTCGTTTCGTCGAAAAGACTTATTTTCCTGTTAGTCACTGACACCTGAGTAATGAGGTAGATACTTAATTTGAATTGTATGCATGCACAGTGACCGCCTGGTTTCTGGTTATTTACCAGTAGCTAGTTAATTCAGCGAAATCACATAACGCATCGAATCTCATTAAAGCATCCATATTTACTTAAACAAACTAGGTAATATAATAATGTGCAAATTTTGTAAATACACAGTACACTATCCTTCAAGATACAGGATTCTCCTGGTTTGAAGGGCAGGGGTCTTACTTATCTATATTAGCCATACCTATTTCTTACTGAAACAATCAATGATGTTCCTGCTAAGTCTTGTGTTAAATAAATGATTACTTACTTACTTGGAAAAGCCGTCTCAACACCTCTGTCCCTTGAATTTGTATATATATATTTTGTTAAGTATATATTATAATAGATATGTATGTGTATTATAAGTTAATAACCTATTTATGTAATATTATTCACTATGATATATTTTATAGGTTTTTTTTCATCACTATTCCTCTCATCCAAAGCACCTGCCATCTGATCTCTGCACCACCCTTGGTTGACTGGTAGAGAATGCCCAAGGCATTAAGTCCGCCTTTGTACCTTTCTTGTGTGCGAGAAGTTTAAATAAATAAAAGTATATTTTTTTTGTGCAAAATTTTGTAGAGCATTGGTAGTCCAGTGGTAACGGCCGCGACTTACGAGTTGTAGGTCGTACCTTCGAACCCAGACAGGCACTTTACTTTGTGTAAATTATTTCATCAGTACTGCTTTCAAAACGGGGAAGGAAAACTTCGTGAGGAAGCCGGCATGTCCTAAAACCAAACATTCGAAGACATGTGACATCTACCAACCCGCACTGGGCCCGCGTAGATCACGACCCACTCCCTCTCACAGAGATGAGGCCTGTGTCCCAGCAGTGGGAACATTATAGGCTGATTATAATGATTATGACAGTGACCGCTGGGCAACAGTCTCCACACGGTGGATGCCTGAGGATGGATGGAGCCGCCGAGGCCGGGCCAGGAAGAAGTGGCAAGTCGACCTAGACGCGTACTGGGTTGGAAGGATTTCAGGAGCAGCTTTGCTCAGCAGTGGGACAGCGTACTACTACTCGTAACTTGGAAAAATAATAGGGCTTACCATTTCCAGTGTCTTACGTAACTAAGGTGCTGATTATTGAAAATTACCGTAAGGCACTCGAAATGGCATGTACCTATTTCATCCTACTAATACTATACGGAATTGGATGATATTTGGCACACAGATAGTTTGTAACCTGGAATAACATATAAGATACTTTTTATCTCGGTAGGATGGTCCCGTGAGATAGTAAAATTTACGACCTCCACGCGGGCTAAGTAAAAGCTAGTACAAAATATACGAAAGCGATGTAGAAGTTTTTTACAAAGCAGTGAGGGCCGTTCCGTGTGGTGCCGGACGTAAAAGAATAGCATCATCCCATTTCTTCCCGTGGGTGTCGTAGAGGGCGACGAAGGGGCTTACCAGAGAATGGGCAGCAACGCTCTCTATGCATTTTACCACCATACTGCGACAGCCAACCCGCCCGCCAAGCGTTGCGATTATGGCAATGCCCTCCCTTTTTGGAGGAGGCCTATGTCCAGCAGTGGACGTCTTCGGCTGAGGTGTGTGAGGGCTGTTGTAATGTGCGTCAGCAAATGAAAAAAGCTGTATTCTAAGTGTGTTATACAGGTGCTTATTATTGGAGATAATTTAAGTATGATTCAGAGCATGGCGATGTTATGTTTTTTTTTTTTTTGTTACTCTGAGTTTGTTGTCTCCAGCTGCTGGTAGCTGCAGCATCGACATACCTTAACTATTTGTGTCAAATTATAGAAATCAGTTTTAAAATGCTTAGAAATCAAGAAACATAATCATACTAGGTATTTTTATTCTTTGAAAAAAAATACAAATTAATTATTAAGGTGATATATTTGTAACGATAAAAGAGTTTTCTGTAGCTACGCCTAATAGGTTTTCATTGGGAAAGTCATCGAATGGGTTGACTGTCGCATAGTGTGACAAGTTTTCCAAGGCTGATTTTATTGATGGTATGTCTAAGGGTTTCTCAGACACGTTTCCGGAGGGCTTGTCAATGGATTTATCTATAGGCTTGTCTACAGACGAGTATACAGTCCTGTCAACGGAGTCATCTTTGGCCATATCTTGAGGTCCGTTTACAGGCATCTCTGTAAGATTGGGTACGTTCATGGGCTTGTCTACAGGCTTCTTTTGTACGGGCTTGTCTAGAGGCACCATTACAGGATCTCCTATGCTCACGAGCTTTTCTTCGGTCACCGGTTTCCTTTCAGACTTCTCTACAGTCTTCTTTATGGTTGTGAGCTTCTCAACGGCTACAGACTTATTTACAATCATGGACTTGTCTACGGTCACCGGCTTCTCTTCAAGCTTCGCTACGGATACGGGCTTGTCTACAATCATGGATTTGACTACAGTCAAAGGCTTTTCTACGGTCTTACCCACTGGTTTGTGCATAGGCGTAATGTGTGGAATAAAAGGCCTCGCACCGTAGTAGGAACCGTATCCTTTACAGTATCGAGAACCATGCCACGTACAGGGCCGGGATCTATACCGGGAACCGTACGGTAAATCGTACATTCGATGGTAATACTGTGTACCATGCCCAAACCGATTGTTATATAATGAACAATAGTGTCGACATCTGTTAGATGAAAATGATCTTGACGGGCCAAGATGATGATGATGTCTATGCCATTCCGTCGTTCCGAAGTACGGAGCACCTGAAATCAATTGATAAAATGATATGATTTCATTTCTGTAAGTAGGTTTGTGTGTGTAATATAGATTTAATTTTTGGGAAAGGTCACCAAAAAACGAGACACTAATAAATTATTGAAAAAATGTTTAAAATACTGAATGTTGATACTTACAGTGGTATTCTTCTAAAATCACTACGATCAGGAACACACAGACCTGGAAAACAGAATGGGTATGTCAATACACTTACTACCTACTAATAAGTTTCACACAATAAAATCGGATAGAATTAAACTTGATTAGTTGATCATCATCATCAGCTACTCGGGGCTCGTGGCTAATTAATATCAGTCGCACGGATCATTCTTTAAGGTAAAGCAACCCTTGCCGAGGTCGGTATGTGGATGGGTAATCATCCATTACAAACCATTAACGCGGTCCCTGCTCATCTTTGGCAGTCATTACCGGTCGTCAGAAGTCGAACAAGTTTTGCCTTGGAACCCCTTGGAGTATCGTAGTGTTACCCAGTAACTGGGTTGTGGAGATCACATAGGCAGACTCTCCGTGTAAAATATTAGTATTCAGCTGCATCAGGTTGAAAGCCAACATAGTTGAGAGAAGGCTAGGCAAAACTTGTGCTTCAAGGGTTTATGGATCATTTGGCGCCTAAATGACACTGACAGACGGGCTTTGCTGGTAAACATTTGCGTAAGCATTGTCATAGAAAAAACAAGATGGCCGCCAATGATCATTGTACCTCTGAACGGGTAATGATTTGTCCTCACAATAACCGAGTATAGTCCTTTCACAATTATTTTACCTTTGACAGCAAATTTACGTATACCAATAAAAATAAAAATCACTGTGATGCGAAATCAGAGGTAAAATATCTATGACAGAACTGTACTTAATGGCGCACTTTTTAACCAAGGGCACAAACCAAAAACAGTTTTTTCCCGATTACGCGTACACACGGCTACACATCAAGCTATACATTTCGAATATAAGCTGATCTCGCATTTTATAGGATTTCAGTACGAGATTGGCGTCTTCTGGAAATGTATAGCTTGATGTGTAGCCGTGTGTACAAAGACAAACGATGACTGAGGAATCATGCCTTTTTTGCACCAATTTGATAACGAAATAGAATAATGTATTTGAAAATAAAAAACACTTACGATTAACTTCATAGTTGTAAATATTATAAAAACACAGATATTATAACTAAGACACAAGTTGGAAGATCTCCTCTTACTGAATGGCCACTGATATTTACAAAGCTTATTATTTATACAACTATTTATACTTCAATCTTCGTCGACCTGTGAACTCTTTATAACAAATATAATTTACTGAAGATAACTTTTCTGCGAATGGCTTTAATCTTATTTTGTATCCCACACTTTATGAAAATAATGACTTTTGTTAATATTTTTGTGGAAAACCCACATTCTGTTCTGTTTTATTAGGTTTTTCTGTCAAGTAATTCTTAGTAAACGAACTGACGATATGTGAGTGTTTTGTGTATAGGGCTGACATGTTTTTGTACAAAAATAATGTGGGTGATTTTCAAAATTTCTGTACATTTTGTTGTGTGAAAACGTCTACGTGAATATTGTCCAAGAAAAATGCATTGAAGTGATCAAATTTGTATTAATATCCTTTGAGCAACATTTTTCCCTGATGGGTTTCAATATTTCAGATCATACTTTTATAATTTTATTAAAACTTAATGCACAAGTAAAAAATACTGTACAAAGGTGGACTTAATTCCTGAGGGATAACAATAGGTAATTTTAAAAAAGATGTTTACTTCTTCAATCTCGTAATATTCTCATATAGCAATCTCGTGTCTCTAAAAGCATAAACACGTAACAAAAAAAATCATAAAGAAGAAACTACTGACATACATACATGTTCTAGTTGCACAATATCTTTATAATTCTAATTATGATGTAAATGATATTAAATATAAATAAATAACCTAATGCATAATATTAATAATATTGTTTCAATATAAATGTCTTCCATTCCATTCATTTTTGTAAGGTATTCTTTATTGTAACACCGATATTAGTAGATATTTGGGGTTTCAACTGGCAACATTCTCCATTTGAAACCGTCCAATCAGATGACAACAGAACGTCTGCCCACCAACAAGAAAAGTGTGTTTGTTACTGTGCAGTGTTTTTCAACCGACTTCAAAAAGAAGGAGGTTATCAATTTGACATGTTTTTTTTACGTATATTCCGGCCATAACTCCGTCTTAAATAGACGGATTTGCAAAATCCTTTTTTTTTTTGTTTGAAAGGGGTTTATCCCGAAATGGTCCCATTTAAATTTCTTAAAGATCTGATGATGCGTTTTGGAGACAGACTCTTCAAAAAATTACAGAAAATCAACCGCGATTGCTGCTATCGCATAAATATGGATTGTGTTGACCACAAGTATGATGAAATTTCGTATTAGTGTGGAATATAACTAAAAAGTGAATAATAAAATCTTTTTTAAAAATCAAAACCGACTTCCGGAAAAACGCTACAAAGTGAAAAATAACTTTAATTTCGGAAGGCAGTGAAGAAAAATTAAAATACTTATCCAAAGTCACTGACTTCCGAAATTAAAGTAATTTTTCACTTTGTAGTGTTTTTCCGGAAGTCGGTTGTTCAACAACAAATCTTTCATTTAGGTTGTTCAACTTTAAAAACAATAGTAAGGCTATCTCTTATTAATTTTGACTAAATGTAAAGAATAATTTTGACCAACTACTAAAAAGAAGCTGGATAAATCCAACAAGATTCTATCTAACCTCCAAATGTTTGTTGTAACTCATGGTTGTTTTCATTTTTCTAACGATTTGTTACTTTTTTTTTTGTTTCGTGACGAAAATGATGTAACAAAAATGAAGTAAAGCCGACTTCATACAAAATTATTATGTTTACATAATTTGACCAGTGGACCGATGACCTTGTGAGGGCAGCAGGAGTCCGCTGGATGCGGGAAGCACAGAACCGGTCAAAGTGGCGGAACTTGGGGGAGGCCTATGTCCAGCAGTGGACGTCTTTCATCTGACGTTAGATATAATTTGACGGATTATGCTTCTTCTATTAAAGAGAAGAGAATTAAATTTTGGTTCTAGAACATGCCGCTTTCCTCACGATGTTATTCCTTCACCGTTTTGAGAACAGTAGTGATACAATTATTTACACAAAGTACAGCCTGTCTGGGTTCGAACAAACGACCTACACCTTGTAAGTCGCGGCCGTTACCACTGCGCCACAACTGCTCAAATCTCTGTTACTGCTCGAAGCTCTATTTACCTCGTAAATAATAATAATGTTACCATAAAGTCTAAGGGATTGTACGTTGTATAGTAGTTGTATCCTCATCAGAGTCTAAAGCTTAGACGGAACGGTATTCCTGTTACCCAGATCCCCAGCACAGTCTTGATACTCCGCACCGATCGGCAGTTACACGATCGTGACTAGTTCCAGCTTCCCGGTCATGCCAGAGGCCTCGGCACGCCAGTCTTGTCCGTACATGTCGGAGACGCCATCCTGGAATTTTTCCAGCTACACCCGAGGATGGGGTACTGGTAAACAGCTCGTCGATTTAGCGTAAGCTAGTCTTTTTATATATTGGCAATGTAATAAACATTACGAGAAACAGAACATTAATTAAATAATTAGTCATACCTATGTCAGCCAGCCATGCCAATAAGAAGCATTAGTTTGGAATTTACTTTTCCTTGGATTGTGATAGAAAGTGTGCTACAATTAGAGTGTTGTTATGTCGCTTGTGATCTGTGATTGCACAATCTGCATTCAGCAGATGCGTGCAAATCAGACAATCAGCTTAATTTACTCTTTCTCGCAGATATCTATAAATTACTTGAAATAAGGAAAATAGTAATGAAAGGAAATAACGTTGGTGTGTTCACTTCACTTTATTCTTTAGAACAATACACATTATCAAGCTTATATGACACGACGCCGCGCGCACCGCGCTGTCGCTTTGATGATGCTTATGGCTTATGCTTTTGCTTTGCTTGCTTGCTTTGATGCTTATATGTATTACGATAGAGGAATTTCTCTAGCCACGTCAAAGAAGTTCTGTGTGGTCATGTAATCGAATGGTCAACAAGCTTGTCGACAGTCTTGTCAACAGGTTTGTCTACAGCCTTTTTTACAGGCTCATCTACGGTATTGTCTATAGGCTTGTCATCTGAATACTCTGCGGACTTGTTTACAGGTTTTTCAACAAGCTTGTTTACAGTCTTGTCAAAAGGTTTTTTTACAGTCTTGTCAACAAGGTTGTCAACGACGGGCTTTGCTTGGGTCTTGTCGACAGTTTTGTGTAGAGGTTCGTGTACAGTCTTGTCAACAAGGTTGACAACGGGCTTCTCTGCAGACTTGTTTACAAGTTTTTGTACAGGCTCATCTACGGTCTTGTCAACAGGTTTGTCAACAGGTTCGTCTACAGTCTTGTCAACAAGGTTGGCAACGGGCTTCTCTGCAGGCTTGTTTACAGGTTTTTGTACAGGCTCATCTACGGTCTTGTCAACAGGTTTGTCTACAGGTTCGTGTACAGTCTTGTCAACAAGGTTGACAACGGGCTTCTCTGCAGACTTGTTTACAGGTTTTTGTACAGGCTCATCTACGGTCTTGTCAACAGGTTTGTCAACAGGTTCGTCTACAGTCTTGCCAACAAGGTTGGCAACGGGCTTCTCTGCAGGCTTGTTTACAGGTTTTTGTACAGGCTCATCTACGGTCTTGTCAACAGGTTTGTCTACAGGTTCGTCTACAGTCTTGTCAACAAGGTTGTCAATGGGCTTCTCTGCGGAGTTGTTTGCAATTTTTTCTACAGGGTGATCTATAAAGCCAATACGGCCGTATGGAGAGCAATACATTTCTCCGTACGGAGTATACATTTTGTCCACCGGTATTCCAAGGACCGAATTCTGGTGTAATGAACCGGGGTACTCTGAACGGAACCAGCAATTTTCCGGTGCACTTTTTGAACAAATATGTCTTCTTCCTTCCTTGTCTATGTCCCGCAGTGGACATCTTTCGGCTGAAATTATGACGATGAAGATGTCTTCTTCCATAATGTGAACGGTATCCTGATTCATACACTCTCCAGTATCAGGAAATGTACCGTGGTCCATACCGTGAGTTGTACGGTGAATCGTAATACTGTGTAGCATTTCCATACCGCCTGTACAGCCAACGATCGCAGTATTGACTTTTGTATAGTATGCTTTGTGGTCGGCATTTATAAAGTGAAAGTTCTGCGGACGCACGATGTCTTCTATGCCGTTCATCTCTTGTATATTGGTTCCTCGTTTCAATGTACGGCGCACCTGCAATCGATGAGTTTATTAATGATTATATATATTTTTTTTATAAATCAGTAATAGTGCTGTCCTACTGAATTTTTCCGATTAATGTAGGGGCTACAAGTTTATATATTTTATTAGTAATTTTAATTTTTTAAGAAATTTCTTATCTATTTTACCAATGTTGAACAAGTAACAATTAGGTGATTCCAAACATTTGCTCGCGAGTGTAGTATGTTTACAAAACTTAACTGAAGATAATGATAAACTAAAATTACGCTCTCAGTCTTATCTCCAGTCTGTTCTATAATTGGCTGTTTTTGTATAAACACGTAATTTTTTTTCGGTAAACCCGCATTGTGTTATGATCGTTGTGTACCAAAATAGTTGTTTTTGACCGACAAAAGGAGCAGATTCTCAAGTTGACGTGTATATTTTTTTTTATGTTCGTTTAATCAGTACCTACCTAGTAGACCGATATAACCTTCCGCCTTTCTAAGACGTAAGTAAGGACATGCTGATTTCAAGTGACACAAAGCCATAAAGGGCCATGTACCCCACTTTGTGAAATTTTGTTGTAAATTCTTCAACATTTCATAATGTATTTGGTCATTTCACAAAATTGAGTTTCAGGAAATGGCCAGCTAAAATTGACGGCACCGTTAAACTTCAATTTTTATCTATAGTCGTCCAGACCGTATTTCGGCCATGGCGGCGCATCTCACTAGAGATGAGCCTTCGGCGCGGGAGATATTATAGTGCACAAGTGTGTGCGCAGACACAGGTGCACTCGATCTTTCCGCACTCTCATAATCAATCAACCTCGTCAATGTTTAATAATGTATCAGTAGACGTTTGGCTATATCATTAATGGTATCCATAGTTTATGGTGTAGTAAAAATTCTTAACTAAGAAGGGACTTTTGTATGGCTCTTGTAAGTTTAAACAACGAAGACTCCGCCATGCCCGTCGAACCTAACCTGTCTGAGTCGTGGTGCCACAAAGGGTCCATCAAGTAGTCGTGCACTGTTCATATCATCAAACGTTGAGTATTCAATGATCAGCTAAATCACGTCATGATATGACCAGCGGTCAATGTTCTTTTTTTCATGAAATGCAGCCATTGAAATGCCACAATAAATACCTAGTTTAACACTTAATTAAATTACGAATTCTAGAATCTGGCTACGACATAAGCATATTACTGAATTCCACATTACCGCCATTACAGAGAACTAGGCTATGGTGTAAAGTAAACCCCATTTCACTAAGATATAAGTCCCATGTCATAGGTGGTCATCATTATGGGGTATTCACCGCGAGCATTTGCTTTACGTATTTGTTGTAGAAATATTCATTGCGCTAGTTTTTGTACATTCGTTCACGAGCAGCTTCTAGAATTTGTTTCTGAAATTTTAATGAATGTTCGTTGAGTACCAAAGTTCGCCCAGTGAATGTTTCCAACACATAGAATTGAATGAAATGCTCGCAGTCACGGTGAGTACCTATCCTCCTTAAGTCCTGAGCTATAGCAAATGTAAGTAGCAAGGTTTCAATAAAAAAATAGGTGTTTAAAAATGTAGGATTAATTTATTTAAGAAAATACATTAATTTTAAATACTTATAGGATATTTTCCATTGACTTCATCAGTCAGCGCCCGTAGGCCTAGCACGAACGCGCGGTGTATTCGTAACATAACTAAGAACGATTTTGCATACTTTGCTCGCAGAACAGGTGGGCGATGGTACCGAAAGGTTCTGGAGTGGCGACCGCGTACCGGAAGACTTAGCGTTGGAAGGCCTCCCACGAGGTGTACCAACGACCTTTTGGATGCCAGAGAAATCTGCTGGTTGTGAGAAGCACAGAACCCGTCGAGGTGGCGATGCGTGGGGGAGACCTACCGTCCAGCAGTACACGTCTTTCGGCTGAAATGATGATGATGATGACTTTCCCTCGTCGTTCCTGCGCTGTACACGCTATAGTACTATGAGTAGTCTTGATACTGTTGTAGGTAGTCTTAGTATTCCGTTAGTACCGCTTCGGCCAGTTCACATTCCAATTGAAGATAGAATCCCTCTGAACGTGCACTAATTTGGGAACGTCAAATGACCACTGCCCAGCACTATTAATCTGACTGTTTTTAGGAAATAACCAGTCAAGACATGGTGCACCTGTAACGATAATTTATTGTTATTTTCAGTTTTCTCTAATAACTTTTATACAATTGATTTGAAACGTACCTATTGACAATGTTTTCTTGCGAAAAATCTCTTAAAGTGTCATTTTATTCCTCAGATAAATTAAAGTTGAAATACTGGCCTTTGATAAATAAAATGATAGGTACTTACAATGGAATTCTTTTAAACACACCAACAACAAGAAGACGAAAATCTGAAATAATAAATGATATTGAAATTGTGTTCATTTGCTGATAGTTATGATTTACATTGAATGCATTGAAACAGCATCCACGAGTTAAAGAAGAATGTTAATGTACGCTTCGTCAAACACATACGCAACGTGGACGCTGCCGTGCTGTGCAAACGTGAGACTAAAGCCGCGTGAACGCCACTTATTTTCAATACACTCAGGGCGACGCGACGCTAGCGCAGCGTATGCAAGCACGCGTCGTCAACGTTTGCGCTAGGTACGCTCTTAGTGCTTAATTTAAAAGCACTGAAGCATTAGAAGTAGTAGGAGCATGAGAGCAGAGTCTGAGCAGTGGCCTAGTGGTAATGGCCATATAACCAAAAATTCGAAGATATGTATGTGGTGGCATCTACCGACCCGCACTGGGCCCGCGTGGTAATTACGGCGCACACTGTCTCACCAAGAGGACGGCTGCGTCCCAGCAGTGGGAACGTTATAAGCTAATTTGATTGATTGATTGCGCGAAAAACTACCGCCGCAACATTTTGAGGTTCGTTTTTTGTAATTAAGTTCAAAATAAACACATTACACTTACAAAGAACTTCATAATGTGTTGCTGGCTTTAAGATACAGTATAGTTACTTTGGTAAAGACGTTATCGCACTGTACCATATGCGAATGGGGGAGCTTATTATATACAGACGATTCGGTTATATACGGACTGATTAGGGGAGAATCTATATCTATACATATAATAAAATCGTGGCGAAGTCAAACTGTACAATGAATATTTTTCTTTTTAGTATTTTTGCGAGGTCTGGGAATTATTCTAATGCCGAAAATATATTTTGTATAATTTTTGTCTGACTGAATGTACGTTCCAGCATCACGCAAAAACTACTGAATAGATTTTGTTTAAATTTTGCATAGATATTTCCTATATGTCTGCGCAGGCCGTAGGGTATAAATTATCTATATTGCTTGTGCAAGGGTTGGGGCTTGGGACGTGTCAGCGGGCCTCGGCGCGGCGGGGAGAATGGAAAGATGGCGTTCTGTGTTTATGTATTTTGAGCGTACAGGTGGACTTGCTACTCTGCTAGAGTAGGGTTGTAGCGTCGTCGGGAATGGTTAGGGTATGCCATAAGTTAGATAATGCAGCATTGCATATGTAAGCGGGCACGCCCTTTATGCCAGGAGGCTTTTATTTAGGTTTTAAATATTGTTTACGTTTTTTGATTTTTTATTTCTGCTTGATTACAGTTTTCAATGTTTTGTTGGTATATTGGCGCGTGCTTGCTGACATATATGGCAAATAATTTAATTTAATGTTTTGTATTTCGTAATATTAATTACTTACCTACTATTTGTATAGAATCAAGTTCTTCTAACTTTACAGACAGGTGAGGAGTTTGTTCCCCTACTTTTTCTTCCTAGCTAAAGCACTAGGAAGTAGTGAAGGGCGGGCGTTTTGGAGGACTGTCTTATGTAGTTTTGACGTTCAAAAAGTGCTGACTCAGGCTAGTTTGAATAAATGACTTTTGATTGATATATCTAATGTCACCATAAAAATGCAACTCATGATGCATTTTATAGAGAACCTCGAAAATTACTTATGCAATAATGAAGTTTTGACTAGTTTAGATTAGATATAAATCAAGATTTCTAGATTACTTGAGATGTATACTTTTGTCCAACTAATAATTTTCTTACTAGCTTTGGTCCGCGGTTCCGCCCGCGTGAAAGTCGGTTATCGCATAAAAAAGTAACATATGGTCTTCTCCATATCCCAGGCTATATGTCTGCCTAATTTCATGATGATTGGTTCAGTGGTTAAGGCGTGAAAGCGTAACAGACAGACAGAGTGACTTTTGCATTTATAATACTAGTAGGGAAGTAGGGATTAAGATTTTGGATTTTTAAGCTTATACTAAAAGTTTTAAGCCGGTATGATGGGCAGTCGCTCCATGCAAAAAACTGGTATTAAGCTGTATCCGTTTGGACTGGTAGTCGACCCGAACATAATATGTAGTTATGACAAGCCAAACCAGATGATAAGTTCCATGTCATAGGGGCATGCCATAAGATCGTTACTCTAGTATTTCAAGAATAACCCGACCTTTGATAGCCACTATTATCACGTGAGGCCGGTCTTGAATATTTAGCAAGCGGCAAACTTGTAGCAACTGATATCAGCTAGTTTAGTACCTATTGACAACTCCACTATAACTTATTTAATAATACTTCAGCATTAACCGAAACTTTTGTATAAAAGCCGTGCCATTTTGTACAGTATACATTAAGAGTGTAATTTTTGTAGTGACTACATTATTGTTCTAACAGCAACACATCAGCTATCATGAAGTTCTTTGTAAGTGATTTAACTTTTATTATAACTTAGCATCTGATCTTGTTTACGTAAGTAGGGATGTTCAAACAATTTTACACTACAATTATATTTAAAAAAACTAGATGAGGTTAACGTTTCCTATCTTACTACTCTGAGAAGAAAGGCGAAAGGAACTCAGACGTCACAGTCACTTTTAAAGTCCAGACATAATCTTGGCCAGATATATTATGTCCCATGTAATAGGGGGGACCAGTGTTCCGTCAATTGCCAATGTGCCAGGGGCCGCGGTATCTCTTTCAAGCAACCTGCACCCCTGGCAGGCGTCGGCCCTTGCGGACCCCACCAGTTGGTGCTGACACCTTTGAGGCGCGCGTGGAACACAAGGCGCCGTCGACCGTATCTACTAGGGTAGTGCAAACTTTTCGGGGTGGTTGGCCAGTCAGCAGAGCTAGTTATTAGCTCTACTGTTCAGTAGAAGAGACTTCCACGACTAACTAACTTTTTAATAGTCCTCCAGACCGTCTTTCGGCCATTTTCAATGGAGACTAGCCTTCGGCGCGGGAAATGTTATAGTGCACAAGTGTGTGCGCAAACACAAGTACACGATTTTTTTTTAAATTATTATTTATTCGTAGATAATATTGTCTTAAAACAAGTGCGTTTATTTGTATCATTAAACCAGAGATGGTTTGTATTGATACTCACATTCACGCTCTCTTCCTTCATTCTCACACTCCGATGAGACGGCATGTTATCTGACGCAACCAGAGAGAGCCGCAGACTTCCCCACAGGACTAAGAACCCAGGACCTCACGCTCAGCAGTCGCGCTCTGCGACCTTGAGACCAACGGGGCAGTTCACTAACTAACTTTACTGTTTAGTGTGTGTTTAAGACTAGGATAACTGGGACTAACTAACCATTTCACTCGGAAATGTGCTACTCACTTTTAATAAGTTTAGATTTGTATACCGGGATTTATAATTAATATTTATTTTATTCTTTCAGGTTTTCGCTTTGTTGGTGCTGGTGTGCTTCGAAGAGTTCTACTGTAAGTCTTTTTAATTCTTTTGCTTCTTTTTTAGTACCCAGGTTGTGGAGGTCAGATAGGCAGTCATTCTACGTAAAACATTGGTATTCAGCTGCATCTGGTTAGAATGAAAGCTGACCCCAAAATAGTTGGGCCCAGGCTAGGGAGATGATGATCACATTTTTATCATTTATGTTTACATGCCATATAGAAACAGCTGGATTCCGCTTCTTACAAAAAAAACTGATACAATAAAATACTGATCTTATCTTTTTTGGTGTGGAAATCCTAATGTCAAACTGTCAAACTTCTACTGCCTAAAACCATATGTAAAATCCGATTATCCTACTAATATTATAAAAGTTGGCATTTTGGATGTTCGTTTGCTCAATCACGGAAAAACGGCTGGACGGATTTGAATGAAATTTAGCACACTGATAGTTTATTAACCTTAACTAATTGATCCGGCTTTTCGTTCCGGTAGTATGTGCCCGTGGGATAATAACCGACCTCCAGGCAGCCGAAGCTGCTGGCAACAGCTAGTCTTTCAATATGCAATTTACTCGGATCTCTCGTTTGTACAGTATGTATAGCGGGTTAATTTATTTAATATAATAATCCGCCGGCTAATATATATATTAACAGACAGCTGTGCCGCTGGGGAATTTGTTACGCTACTTCTTCTTCCCAGCTAAAGCACTAGGAAGTGGTGAAGGGCGAGCGTTTTGGGGGGACTGTCTTATGTAATTTTGACGTTCAAAACGGGCTGATTCTCGGCCTAGTTTGAATAAATGACTTTTGATTTTAATTTTATGCATTACTTCATCATTTCAGGTGCACCATTTTTGGAAACCTTTATTCCTGAGACCAGCCAGATGACTTACGGAAGGAAGACTACAATTGACATCCCCAAATTAGACGTGCACTTTGAAAATAACGGTGGCTTCAATTGGAATGTGAAGTGGCCTGAGCGTTACCCACGACCACAAAACAACTTTCCGCAGCAAAGCTTTGGCTACCCGCCGCAGAACTATGGCTACCCGCCGCAGAACTATGGCTACCCGCCGCAGAACTATGGCTACCCGCCGCAGAACTATGGCTACCCGCCGCAGAACTATGGCTACCCGCCGCAGAACTATGGCTACCCTCAACAAAACCCACAATAATATGAAGACTACCCACAGCGTGGACCAACAACTACGGGGGCCAGTACCAATAATTTGTAAAAAATCATGACGTATAAGATCAGAACCATGGACCAAAAACAGGGAGTTATGCGATATGTTGTCTAGTAGTTATAAGATTTATGCTTAGTTAATATGAGCCTTTATTTTATTTAAATAAATTTATTTATTTACAGAAGTATTTATTGATAGTTTATAACGCTATCTATAGCTTACATTGAAATATAACACACGTTGAAACGAACATGTTGCATTGCATCGTCAGTCCGTCCCCCCCCCCCTCCCAAACCTCATGGGCACTTATGAAATGTCAGAAGCTAAATGCACGGTTCCAATTGATCGTTCCTAATGGAGAAGAGCCGGAAAAAAACTCCACGGTTACTCTTTTGAAAATAATTGGCTTTTATAATGTTTTCCAATTACAGTAATAATTTATAGGTATGGGAGGCTAGTGTAGACCTGTAAATAAGTATGAGGTACGTAATAAAATAGAAAATGGTCTACATATCATTCAGTCAGAAGGCCTACAACGTTCTCACATTCACAATATATAAAAGAATCTACATAAATAATAATTAATAATTTGTAAAAATCTATTTCTACCATATGACATGATTGCCATGACAACCACTAATTGAGAGTTAAACTTAGAAATTGTGGGTAAGTGTTATAATTTCAAATAATGAGAAGATTGTGTAAAAGGACATACGTAAAAAAAATAAAAATAACATCGTAATTTGGGAGCCGCTGTAAGACATTTACATAGTTATGCCGCAGGGAAGCCACATGTGCAGAAGGAATTAATGCCAAACTGGGTTGTGGAGGTCAGAAAATATTGGTATACAGCTGTATCTGTTTAGACTGGTAGCCGGCCGCAACAAAATTGGGAAAAGGCTACGCAAATGATGCTGGATATAGATCGTTACTATCGACAATGATTTTCCCAACTACCTATCGCTACAATGTATGGTCAAAGGGTATCAGGAGTGGTGTAATAATTTAACTAACATTTATTTACTAACAGAACTTGATATCTTCCGAAAAACCGACTACCTACTTCAATGGCGATAACCTTTTTCGTATATATAATATTGTCTAGGGAGCATTGGGCAACCAGTATCTACGGACCAGCTGGCAGTGAACTCATCTTCTTTTCGTATTAAATTTGTCAGCAACGATGAAGTTTTGTGTAAGTATGTTTAGCCAACTTAAAAAAAGTAGGAGGTTTTCAATGCGTTTATATTTTTTTCTATGTTTGTTGACTCAGAACTCCGTAATTTTTACGCCGATTACAAATTTATTATTTTGTTTTTTTCTATGTTTGTTGACTCAGAACTCCGTAATTTTTAAGCCGATTACAAATTTATTCTTTTGTTTGAAAGGTTACACCTACAGGGTGGTCCCGCTGGTCCCATCACCCAGGCTAGGATGATACCTAGAGGACCTACATTATTACGAATTTAAACACAACCCTTTTTTATTTTTCAGGTATACATTTTCCTGCTGTTGGTAATTTTGGAAGGAATCTATTGTTAGTATAGAACTTTTATTTTACCTCGTATTTCATAAATATAATCCGTAGATACCTAATAGTTTTGTTTAATTTCAGGCACGCCGTTTTGGGATACTCGCCCCAAGGATACAGAAGTGAGATACGAAAGGCATCACCGAATAACTGTTCTGGGTATGAGTTTTGACACCCAGAAGCGTATCAGTGGAAACAATAGTCCACTAGCTAGGTTCATCGGATGGTTCGTGCCGCGAAACACCATGATTTGGCACCAAAAAGACTATCATATCGGCATACCTCAACTGTTTGAGATTAGGGGACATAAGGGCTACGGTGTTGAGAACTATTGAATAGTTCTATTTTTATTTATTTATCTGATCTTATTAGCAAAAACAGATTTTTTTGTAATACCTAGAAGGTTTATCTAGTTTTTATTTTATTTAATTTTTATTTCGTACTTATTTGTGTTTAAAGACTTTGGACTGAGTGAAATGTATTAACAAACGATTTCCTATGGAAATAATTTAAATAAACGTTGTTATAAAATTACGTTTATTTTGTTTACTGTAACGCCTTCAAAACATGACGCCACTGTAGAGACAGATAGCTTACGACCACACGCGTTATTTTTTCCTAATTATTCCCCAATGTCATTGAAGAAAAACCAATTCTAAAAACTACTTAGTACAATACTAGACTTAGCAGACACTTCTTGACTGTAGAATGAAATAAATCTTGGATCCGCCTTTGCGTATCACAACCACACCATATCGCAGCGACAATATTTTGGCAAGCAGTGGTTACGCGTCAACAGTGTCGCTGCAACTTTTTGCACATGAGATTACCTTGTGGATGCATTGACGCTAGTAGTTGCGATGTGGTTAGTATTTGCATATAATTATATCGACTCAAGCTGTGACAGTGTTCTCGTGTCAACGCAACGTTGTGGTTGCGTTATAGCTGCGACGTCGCCTTGATGTGGTCGATATCGCACACACGGTTGATTTTGACGGCCAAATCGTATGAATTCATTTTCATACAAATTCGCGCCCGTCCAAGTGGTGTCGTTGTGGTGTAGTTCTGGTACGTTTGATTGGGTCCTTATGATGAGTGTCAAATGGACAACACATATTGTTGGCATAGTTACTATTCATGCCATAGTAAACTGGGCGATGTTGGACGTCCAACACCTCTGGCTTGCATTTTTACGCAACGCCTACAAATATTAACTAAGCAACAAAATGGTTAGCTGTGGATTGCCATCAAAAGCGTCTGGATACAGAGGGATACTCGTACTAAGATAACAAAATAAACATTAAATAGGGAAATTAATGGTTTAGCTTATTAACGGTACACTTAATTTGTCCCTAACGATAATCAAATCACAATTATCAGTATTTGACAGTTGCATGAAATGGCTGATGTGTGCTAATTGCAGTGTGTTATCTAACAAGCAATCAATTTGCTTGGTTGTAATTATAAACCTATCTTCTGTTTCATTGGTGTCGATTCTGTTGTACACCGAACTAAACTAACTAAACTATCACTAAAATTCCTTAATTTTGGCTATGAGAATCGTAAAGCTATTCTGCAAAATAAAATCTCTAAACTAAAAAATATTTTGACACAACTAAAATCGAATTTGACAATCGTGACTCCTGCAGGCTTAGCATGACGCTTTCTATTTCTACTCTACTGTAGAATAGATAGAAATCGCTTGTCTACATTTCTCGGTGAAAAACTGACAACTGTCTACACGGCAACGTAATTTTTGTCTAGTCTTCCGTCGACAAAACGCTCTCAACGGTTGTCGTGCCAAGCCTTCAGGTGGTATTTTTTTTTCTTTTGGCTTCGCAACGTGGTACTTGTGTGCCCCACGCAATGATTTTTTTAAGAGCTGAATGAAGCGTGCGCAGGGGGGCAGCCTCCACGTTTTTTATATGGAATTTTTCACTTTTTGTTTGGAAAATAAAAAAAATATTACATACATGTTGAGATTATGGGGCTTAAGGATTTATTAAAGGGGGTCGAAATTATCATCATTTTTGCGATAGGACACACCGTTTTCGAGATATAAGCAAACGAAAGAAAAAAAAAAGATCAGTACTGTTTTTGCAACTGAAGTCGAATCGGTCGGTCGTGTTGGTGTGAATTTTAGTTCATGACCACTAGTTTTATTCCACACCTTTTTAATCGCGATTAAAAATAGTCAGAATTAGTTAGAAAAACTATTATAGTCAAAATTTTTGGTGAAAAACGGCAAACCCAGATTAGCAAAATTACCATCTTCACTAAATTAATAATTCAGTGCAATCTTAGTGCTGTCAAACTAAAATATAGTTAAGTTGTGTCACTTTAGTGAATTTCAGAATAGGAAATCGTCGTTTGACAGGAATAAACTAAATTTTGGTGATTTTTAGTTTAGTTTAGAGAATTTTGTGACAACAGAATCGGCACCACTGTATAGTTTTGATGCATTTAAGGTTAGTTAGGTGTCCAAATCCTAAGGGAAAATCATGACCACTTGAGTAGCTAGTTATATATCTATTAAACAAAATGTGTTGCTGCTTTTATGTGGCATACATAATATGGTTTTGATAACTGTTTTAATAAGCAATAATACTGGGCGTTCAAATAGCCTTAGAATATATAATGTTGCGCGTGAAAGCTGTGTAATTATGTATCTATGGGAAGTTCCAGTAATTATCAAGCTGACCTATGAGGGGTCTTCGATTCATTATTGTTGGCTTACAACATCTTGAATTCAATTTCGTCAACACTGATCGTTATAGTATAGAAAGTAATAGAATCGTCACTATCCCAATTTATTTGAGACTGGCGCAACATGTAGGTACTCACTTACTTTTCTTCGTCATCTTGTAATCGGCTTTATAGCACAGGAAGGATTATATAATATCATAAATTAAATAAGTGGATAATTATAATCGGTGTTTGCTAACATTTAATTATAAGACAGACTTAATTGCCAATTTTTAAATATTTACATAACTTTGATCAGTCCAAAATCTCGTAAGATCTGCCGCTAACCATTTCTATGGAAGAAAGAGAAATGGATGTAGATATTATCTGTTAATTGTCAAAGACAATAGGGTATCATCACTGGATCGATTCATTGCTCTTTAGTGGATGGCCTTTCCGCCACCATAGCCGAGGCCGCCGAGGCCGCCGTAGGTGTAGCCTCCCGCGTAGCCGACGCCACCGCCGAGTCCTCCGAGACCCAGTCCGTAGCCGCCAAGCCCACCAACAGCGACGGCCGGGCCGGCGATCACTGCACCACCTCCGATGAGTCCACCACCACCTCCCAGCAGGAGGGCACCGTCCTGAGCTTGCCTGGCGACGGCGTCAGCGACTGCCTGCGCCTGGGCCGCACTGGCGGCGACCGCGGCAGCCTGTGCACGAGCAGCATTAGCGATACGAGCGGCCTCAACAGCGCGAGTGTTCGCAATAGCAATAGCCTGGACGCGGGCAGCGTTGGCTAAACGTTCGGCTTCGCCGGCACGCGCAACTTCAAGTGCGCTAGCGGCGCCGGCGCGTCTGGCGGCTTCCGCGGCGCGCGCGTTCTCCCAGGCGGCGGCCTGTGCACGCTGCACGTTGGCTACGCGGGCGGCGTCAAGCGCAGCGGCGTTGTTGATGGCGTGCGCCTGGCCGGCGCGCGCGGCCGCCTCGGTGACGCGAGCGCCCTGGATAGCGGCAGCAGCCGAGTTGGCGATCTGTGCGGCCTGAACTGCCTGGGCATTCTGGATCGCGCTAAGCTGAGCTGCTCCTACAGAGCCAGCGTTGTTGAGCGCTGCACCCGAGCCGAGTGTGGGGCCGGTGGCGATGACTGCGGGGCCGGCGATGATGCCAGTGCCGCCAGCTATAGCTGCGCCCGCTAGCCCAGCGCCACCCAGCCCGCCGTAGCCGCCATACCCGCCATACCCGCCGTACCCTCCACTGATCACTGGCCCGATGCCGGACTGCTCCGCACGTGAATCTGCTACTTTACCTGTCAAATATAACAAGTGTGATTTATAGTTGTCAAAGATATTAATTAGTAGGTACACAGGAGAGATCAGATGGATTTCCTTACCGTCTGCAACGACTTCATACGCCACAGCGATAACAAAGAGAATCTGAAAGAAATTAATTATTGTTTCAAAAATTATTTCCTTTTACAATGTTCAAAATATCCATTTAATTATTAAATCACTTCGCACTTAACAACACTCTTTATTTTTTATTTAATTAGCATTATAAAAGTATTATTTTAATCACTGATAAAATAATTAGATGCCTCATCTTACCGTAAACCGAGACATTATTAGTAATTATTTGTTTATTGCTGCTCGCTACGAAGCTACCGAATTGGACTGTAAACTGTAATTTTTGTAGTTACTGCAAATTACGTGCACTTTTATACTGCACCGAAAATTATTAACATCAAATTAACAATGCTAAATAGTTGTTCGATGCCGCCCCATTTGAATATCATTAGGTACTTGGGTAAAAACTAATCGGCGAACATGCGCAGTTGGTACATGTAGTACGTTGTACACAATCGAAGCAAACGCAGGAGATATCAGACCATGTCGGATGCGCGCGCCGCACATCCCTTGAACACATCAGGCAATGTGCACTAATACTAAACTTGATAGATAAACAATTAATTTGATTGTCTTCCTATATCAATTTTTATTTAATTTATCCAACAGCGACCCGCGGAATACCCAGTATATATCTCAGAGGGAGACCAATGTTTTCTTTTTTAATCATTTGTTTTTGGTGCACAAGCAACTACTTATACTGTCCCGTCTCCAGAAAATCTGTTGAGCTTTTCAATGAACAAACTAACTGAATTAAGATAGCAAATAGATCTTGAAAGCTAAAATTGGTGTCAATCGAACACTTGTCCAGTCATTACATTCACATACATATTCATTCAGCAAACAAGTTTTACTTTTGCTTGAACGGCAACTGCTGAACGAAACCATTGCCTCACCTCAGATACAGTAGAAACTAAGGATTGCGATCACATCCTTTCCTGTGCCGAATCAGAAAACATTACAATATTGTGTAACAACCACCGATAATGTGCATACCAATTTACGTATCAAACGATTTTAATGCACAATCAGACTATGCTGTTCCCATCGCTGGAACTCAGGCGTTCTGCATATGAGAGGGAGCGCCTGTAATCCACCACGTGTCTCTGTGTGAGTTGGTGGATGTCACATGTCTTCGAATTTTCGGTTCTAGGCCATGCCGGTTGTCTCACGATGTTTTCCTTTGCCGTTTTGAGAGCAGTGGTGATTAAATAATTTACACAAAGTAAAGGCCATTCTGGGTTCGAACAACCAACTTGTAATTAACAGCCGTTTCCACTGTGCCATCTCTGCTCAATTGAATGCATCTTCGGATAATCAAAACTGTGTTAATTTGTGAACATAGCATGCAAATAAAGTTCGTTTATTGGTAAATGAAACTGATGTAAGATCTTTTGATGATTGCGTGTTTTGGCACCGTGGTAAACATTGTTTTGGCGACGGACATATTGTTTTTTTTTTCCAACTGGCCACACCTGTCGCTGGGGCAGCCTGGCCAGCAACGTGTCAAACAGCAAACCACTAGGATTACGTACCTATTGGCATACTGGATATATGAATAGAAATAATCTAGTGACCGTAAAAAATCAGTCGCCGCCGGCCATCGCGTGTCATTTGTATTCTGGTTGAGTAATACGATTTTACAGAACGGTTATTTGATAAATTGCTTGAGTGGCTAATTAATCAGTATTGATTATTGAAGATTTAGCTTTTTAGTATGTTTGTTTTTGACAGCTGACCTGGTTTTAACATGATCGGATGTTATGTAATGGGTGCTCATATAGGCACTTATAAGCTGTTTTTAAGCGGAAGATATGATTGATTACCATTGGCGAGGGCAGAGAACATCCAGAAGTAAGTGTTTCGTCATCATCATCTTCATCATCATCATCTGCCTAACCTTTTCCCAACTATGTTGAAGTCAGCTTCCAGTCAACCCGGATGCAACTGAATTATACATGGAGCCTACCTTTCTGACCTCTACAACCCAGTTACTGGGAAACACGATACCCCTTAGTAAGAATGGTTGTCAGACTTTCAGGCTTCTGAAGACCTGTAATTGTAACGTCGTGTTTAGAAACAAAGTATTAATATTCCAATGCAGTATATATTTGGGTAAGACTGTATCTGGATAATTCTATTCTCTACTACGAAGAGGCGCCATTGAATCATCTATTTTCTGTATTCATTGATTTTTTGACGCGGCCCAAAATTGTACCCTGTGGCACTCCTAGTGTAGTTGCTTAATTTTCGCGATGGTAAATACTAGGTATTAACCTAAGGTTTATTTTAGCTGCAACGGAAACCATTGTGAATATTGGTAAAGGCAACTGCCAGAACCACTTGTTAAACATATTAGATAGGCAATGTCGCAGGCACGAGGATCAGACACAGAATTCATCTTTAGTAAAACACTATAACATTTTTTATTTTTATTTTTATTGTAAAATTAGGTTCGTGGATTTACTAACACTGCGTGGGTCTTCATTTCTTTCCGAATTGAAAAGTCTCCATCAGCGGTCCATACACTTGAGGGGTCTGACCGATCCTGAAGAGAAATTAAGGATTAGAATCGACGTTAAAAGCAAATCATCACAAAACCCCTATTTTCGAAGGAAAGAGTCCTGTTGAATGTTAAAGTTTCATTCATGCAAAATGTATGCATAATCAGCTTATAATGTCCCCACTGTTTGGACTCATGCCTCCTCACTGTGAGAGTGGGCCATTATCCTTCACGCGGGTCTAGTGCAGGATGGTAAATGTCACATGCCTACGATTTTTTTCATGCAAAATGTATGACCATCCTAGATACAGTAAAAACCCGACCCGTGAAACACGTGGTCCTTCGTTTTAGAAAGTAATGGACCATCAAAGTCATACTCACTCATAAGCGTAGGGAGAGTTATTAGGGCCGACGATCTCAAAGGTTGGTACTGCCTGGTCCACGGTCCAAGCTGACTGCCTGAGCTGAGGAGGTGCTGGGATGTCCCAAACCCGGGGTCTGACATCCGTGAACAATCTGCTGATTGGAGACATCTGGATTGGCAGCTGGATCGCCTGGAAAAAAAATGCATTTGTGACTAAAGGTCATCTTAGTCTTTCATAAATAGTTTTGATATGAGCAGCGCTCTTCTTTTTTGAGTTCCTTTTTTTATAATCAGCCTGTACCTAATGCTTCGTCTACTGGAACACAGTTGGTAGATGTCACATGTATTGTGTGATGTTATTGTTGCATGATGTTTTCGTTCACCGTTTTGAGAGCAGGGGTGATGTTATTATTTACACAAAGTAAAGCGCCTGGCTGGGATCAAAACCACGACCAGTAACTGGTAAGTTACTGCTCCTCAGTGTGCCTTAATCTGGGTCAACTTTTTTCTTGTAACTGTTGATTATATCAGCAAACTTCGATATCGTAATCTCGTAACATTATATCAGTTCATGGCTTGATTTATGATAAGTATAGGAAAGTGGCCCTCTTGGGTCCAATAACCAACTGACTATGCACAATTTAAGCTAAGTATTGACATTGCTCTTTACATTATTTAACAGCAACACAATAAAGGTGAAAATATAATGTTAATTATATTAAATTAATGCTAACAACGATTTCCCTCATTGGAAGCGATAAAGCGGATTTTCACTTTCTCGTATGAGAAACTACATATTAGTTCATGAAATTATTATGCAAATTGAGATGTAATAATAAGTAAATTAACGAAACCTGCGCAGCTAGTGTATCTTGCTCTTGCATTCTGCCCTTTGTTTTGCGTGAAATCCCAGTTGGAACAATTTAGTTTTGCGGATACCTAGTTGTTCCTAGTCTAAAAGTTTGAGCTTCATTGCAAACACACTGACAATAGGTATGACAATATTCATGATATTGGCATAAGAAAAGATAAGTTATTTTTTTAATACTTAATCTGTATATCAGTAGCTGTTATATAAGTCGACCTGCAGAATGATTGCTTAGTTTACTAACAGCAGAACCCATCTACAAACCGTTTCTTTTAATTTGAGCGATACTCACTTGATCATATTCCACAACAACAGGCTCCTGGATTAAAGTCTCCTCCACGATAGCATCCTGCAGCACTGGTGTTTGGAACACGAAGTTAGAAGGCTCATACACCAGGGTTGGCTTCCCGCTTAACTTGGCTGCGATCATGTTGAGACCAGCTCTCGCGATGGTTGTTCCGATTGACACGGCGCCATCGATCATAGCTCCTGCCACTGAAGTGGCTGCTTTCTTCACGGCTAGACCTTGAAAGGAAGAAAAAATACTTGCTTAGCCTTTACACAACTACGTTGGGGTAGGCTACCCCCCCGGTGGGTTCCGCATTGTCGTTGCGGAGGGGCTCAGTAGCCGTGGTTTCCCCACCCACGGCGAAGCGAAGAGGAACCCGACGAGGGGCCGCTTGTCTGGGATTTTTTCGCTAAGCCGACTCAGTTGCGGTGCCGCGGTGCGGCATCGTAACTGAGGCGGGCCGCGATGTCACATGGGAGGCATCGCGGCTGAGGTTTGTGGGCCGCGGTGGGAGAGGAGTGGTGTATGGAAAGCGCCACTTTCCTCACCCACTGTGGCCTGGACGGAGCCGCCATCGTCAGATGGCGGGCACGGTGGGGCCGCAGGGGAGGAGGAGTGTCGGTATTACGTAGGCCGCTCTTCCTATCCTCTGCGGCCGAAAAGTGGTAGGCGGCGGAACCACTATCCCGACCCGCCGCAGGGGGACAAGGGTGCCATACATGGGGCCATATGGCACCCATGCGCTGTTTGGTCCCTGGGGTGGTCACGGCGTGCCGTGTGTTCTGGTGCGCCGGTGATGGGGGTCATTCCCCTAAGAGGAGGGTTCGGTGACGGACAGCCGCGGCGGGTTCGCGGATGGCTTCCGCGTTCCCGTGTTCCCGCCATAAGTGGCACTGGAGGACACCGTGGAGTTTTAGTGGGTTAGAGTCCCACATAACTGCACTATCTCCCCGTGGTAGCGCAGTATGTATGAGCATTTCTCCACGTAAAAAAAAAGGCTGCCAGTCTAACCATCTGACTTACACAATCTGGATAAGTAGTCCAAGAAAATAATTTTACGTGTCTTGTCTTTTGTTAAGATTTATTTAAGTTTTTATTTATTGACGGATATCAAGTGTCAGTGTGTACATGTAGCTATTAATTATCACGCGTGCTTGGCGATCGGTAATCGCAATTATTAACACTTCGCGCGAGACACCTGACAAGAGTTATCACGCCTATGCAATAGGTGTACAGTGTTCCAAAAAGTGTTAAAAGCTGATATGAGAACGACTGCCCATACTGCTTCTGCTGGCTGTGAGAACAACCACGAATTGAAAGCTGTATACCGATATGAAAAACTTAATAACTTTGCCTACCAATAACTATACAAAAGAAAAATTGATATATGATAGGTAATAGGTATATCTGAAACTAGGAGATCCAATTCCATTAAATCAAAGTGAACCAATAGAAGGTACTTTTAACATCCACAAAAAATTCAAAGTCAAAACTTTATAGAATCAAGTTCTTCTTCCTTAATAAATAACAAACAACCGTGCTGCTGAGGAGTTTGTTGCGCCACTTTTTCTTCCCAGCTAAAGCACTAGGAACTGGTGACGGGCGGGCGTTTTGGGGTACTGTCTTATGTAATTTTGACGTTCAAAAAGTACTGACTCTCTGCCTAGTTTTAATAAATGACTTCTGATTTATTTAAAAACCGTAGTTTTAAAAGGTGTTCCACATAAAAGAAGTAGAGAGATCACCATGTTGAACCGTTAACGAGGTGCAAATATTAAGTAACAGAAAACTCACCTTTAAGAGTGACTCCTTGAGCAGCAATGGAAGCGATATCAGAAGCAGCGTTCGCGGCAGCAGCCTTTTTAGCAGCTATGGTCCTGGCACCTATCGAGATGACGTCCTGAGCCGCTTGGCTGGCCACTGCCTTAGCAGCCAAGAGATTGAAAGACACTGCTGAAGGTATCAGGCAGGCGAAGCAAGCGACCTGGAGAAAAGGAAAGAATACTAGTTAATAAGAGGCCGAAGAAACGATGAATGGACTAAAGTTTTGTATGGCTTAAGGGTGTGTCTATCGAGATGAAGGTTACAAATTGGAATACGAGCAAAATAATACTAGTCGGTGACTAGTCGGTACATCACTAAACATAACATATAACTTAATATCACGCCATGTTTCCCCGAAGTGTTGGGAGCAGGTCGGTGTACTTATAGTACTCACACATTTCGCCAATTTATTGTTAAGCCCCATGTTATAGGGGCGAGCCTATTGCCATGAACGAGGCACAAATCGCACTCGAGGCTGTTGCTGAGAAATTCCAAATAGGAAAACCCAATAACACTTTGCCCGACCTGGATATCGAATCGAAGACCTCCTACTCTGCAGAAGTGCATGTAACCACTAGACCAATGAGGCAGACTATAACTTAATAACAAAAGGAAAACTTACCGATAAAATGACGAGTCCTAACTGCATCTTGATTTTTTTTAAGTTGACGATGAATAGTCGAAATATGAATATTCTTCGATGGTGAACTGTGTTCAACTGATGACCTTAATACTTTCCATGGTAGTTTTATACTTTTAGTATAGCCAAATTAAAGATAATTTGCAAAATAAGACCCATTAATTTGGATCTGGTTCACATTGCCTAATTTAATTGTAATGTGCTTACAGGTATTTTAATGGTATTTCAATCACATTAGTCGGTAAGTACCTGCGGATTAACATTCCTATAAACATAATCACTGAGTATGCATGTTTTGTGCATTAAACGGGAATGTAGCACTCGCCTGGGAAGGCTGAAATAGGAACGGATATCAAACTCCATACGTAGGTACCTACCTATACAGGGTGTCCGGTAATTAATGGATAACCTTGAAATGGTTCATGGTAGAACTAATGTCCATTCATAAAAAAACATTTATTATAATTTTCTTTTTCAGGAAAAAAAAACCAAAAAAAAACAACCGACTTCCGAAAAAACACTACAAAGTGAAAAATAACTTTAATTTAGGAAGTCGGTGTCTTTGGATATGTATTTTAATTTTTTGTCACCGCCATCTGAAATTAAAGTTATTTTTCACTTTGTAGTGTTCATTCGAAAGTCGGTTGTAATTTTTTTTATTTTTTATTTACCGATTAAATACAAATAAAAATGTTTTTTTCTGAATGGCCATTAGTTCTACCATGAACCATTTCAAGGTTATCCATTAATTACCGGACACCCTGTATGTATAAATTCCACATCCCGACTCGGTACATCTTGGCTGAGCATATCAAACCCCATTGAGACCCGAATTAAAAAATATACGTTTTCGCACACATCATCTTTGGTTTCATAGTAATGTTACGAGCTTGGGGTTTGTGACAATTAAAAACTGCCAATATAAATTGCCAAAGATGACACTTTAATTAAACACACTAATTACAAAAGTGCGGAATGTGGAGTTGTCGAGGACCTACAACATTTATTGATGGAATGTGCTCAATAGGAGTCCAATAGAAATATTTTAGTAAGGTCCCTGAATTTGAACAGAACTGATGTAGGCATGTTCCATACAATTCTATCCCAACCAAATTGCGACGATGAGAAGGGTTTGTCCAAATTTATGGCCCACGTTTGGTGAAAGTAAAATTGTTTAGGATACGATGGGACTGACATACGCTATGCGTAAAAGTCCCTAAAAAAAAAAAAGAAAAAAAAAAAAACAACTAATTACAAAACACAATTGCGCTACTGATCACTCTAAATCGCACTTGCAGGTCGCTTACGATGTTCTCGCCTGTATCGCTTGATCAATACTCCGGGTCTTGATCTGTTCCGGCCTTTTACAGGGCCCTAGGAACATTCGAGAAACATCTACTGTAGAAACATATAGAATGTTCGAATATATACCGGCCCCGACTGAACAGATGTTGATATTTCTAGAAAATTCTGGTATCGAAACTTCTAGAGAGATCTTGAGTCAATTAATTCTGCTACTCGATACTAGATGGCGCTAGTGGTAACTAATTATTTTAGCTTTAGCGCGTAACAGTAAGTTTAATCAAATTGTAAAAACACCTGCGTTAATATCTTAGCAGTAACGGAGATTTACGTATAGAACACTCATATTTCGCTAGTTATGTTCATGTCCTATGTAATGGGGGTAAGCCTATTGCCGACAGCCAGGCACAAATCCAGACACCGGGTTACTACTGAGTAATTCTTTAAAAAAACTTAGAAAGCTGTTTTTTGCGGTCTCCTGGAATTTACTTTGAAGCACTTACTTCTTTTTGATATGGGGCAATCGTTCTCCCTGTGAGTGATTGTGTAGATACAAACCAAATCCAAGAAATTGCAATATTCTTAAGTTGCATGAACCTTAAGTAAACGAACCAACCGGAATTTGATCTGTCATCATCAGAGATCGGATATTCGGATGCATATTCACCTAAATTTGAGATGTTGGCTAACATGGAATGCGCTTTTGTATCGAAAAAGTCTTAATTTAGGTAAGTAATTTGTTTATTTTTTGTTTTAACTAATACAAACCACCCCTCCTCCAGTACATACACATATTTGTATCGGGTTAAACATTAATTTTAGATTAATACACATCTGAATAGTTATGCAATCCAAGAATCCCGGGGTTTTTAATAAATATTACAAATAATTTATAAAGCCGCTTCCATACTTTCATAGCTAAAAATTATCTTTAGGTAAATATGCATCCGAATATCCGATCTCTGGTCATCATAGATTAAGCACCAAGTCATCTAAGTTCGATTTAACTGAGTCTGTCGTTGGTTCAGCGGTCACAAACGCTACTGCTGAACATAAGGTTCTGGGTTCAATTCTCAGGTCGAGCTGTGTTTTACGGTCTTTCCTAAAGTATCATTTATTTATTTGGTACCTACACCAACAGCAATACATACACTGAATAATAGAAAACATTAGTAAAATAAAGCAGAGGGGCTGACGGGCAATTATCAGAAATAATAAAACCCAATCTAATTTTATTTTATTTAATGCATGTTATTTGACTTATTTATTATATAATTTAATCCTAATATGTTGTTATCCATTTAGCTTTTAATAGTATATCATTTTTATTTTTTCAATCTATGTATTACTTGTTTGAATTAATTTATTGTGTTATTATATCTGCGCATAATGTAGGGCATGCGATGCTTTATGTAAATAATGAGGCGCTTAGACTTAAGATTGTAATGTTTAAACTATAAAGTAACAGTGTACTCATTTTTGAGAAGCCTAATAAATCATTAATAACAGCCGCACGGGTCGATCGATCAGGTTAAGTTACGCTTCCTTCGGTTGTTCCGTGGATGAGTCCATCTTTACATATCAAGACCCCTCCGTGCCTCGGAAAGCAGGTTAAGCCTTTGGTCCCGGCTGTCATTTGTGGATCTTTGACAGTTGTTACTGATCTTCAAGGGCCCAAAAGTCTGACAACAAGTCTTACCACTACCCAGTAATGGGTTAATAGGCAGTCGCTTCATGTAAAATACTAGTCTTCAGCAGCATCTTGTCTTACTGGAAGCCGACCCCAACGTAGTTGAGAAAAAGCTATGCAGATGATCTATTTACCTACGCCTATTACAGGTATACGCAGTTTTCATAATAAAACCACAATGCAATAATTTCATAAAAAAAATAAACATGCTACTATAGCTGGATATTTATTCTATTCTCTACTACGAAGAGGCGCCATTGACTCATCTATTTTCTGTATTCATTGATTTTTGACGCGGCCCAAAATTGTACCCTGTGGCACCCCTAGTGTAGTTGCTTAATTTTCGCGATGGTAAATACTAGGTATTAACCTAAGGTTTATCTTAGCTACAACGGAAACCATTGTGAATATTGGCAATGGCAACAGCCAGAACTTCTTGGTAAACATAGGTAGGCAATGACGCATGCACGAGGCCCAAACACAGAATTCATCTTTAGTAAAAAACTTAAATATTTTTTAAATTATATTTTTATTATAAAATTAGGTTCGTGGATTTAGTAACACTGCCTGGGTGGGTGGTCTTCACTTCTTTCCAAATTGAAAAGTCTCCATCAGCGGTCCATACACTTGAGGGGTCTGACCGATCCTGGAGAGAAAATAAGAATTAGAATCGACGTTAAAAGCAAATCATCACAAAAACCATATTTTCGAGGGAGATAGCCCTGTTGAATGGTATGATCTATAACACCGGATCAAGTTCTAAAGTTTCATTCATGCAAAATGTATGCATAATTTGCTAATAACGTTCCCACTGAAAAGTGCCTTTGGTGATGGTCTAGGAGGGAAACGTAAGGAATCATCGTGGTGAGAAGATTGGCCAGCAGGACTCTGTGTTACCGAGTGCCAGTTATTACCACTATGAAAGACCTTTGCGAGGCCAACGATAATGCTGTCAAAGTGGCAGAATTCTGGTCGAAGCTTGTTTGAGCTTAATTGGAATCATCGACACGACGAAGAAGAACGTTCCCACTGGCAGGCACAGTTCTTCTGACTGTGAGCGTGGGCGAGAGAGTGGGCCATTATCCTGCACGCGGGTCCAGTACGGGATGGTGGATGTCACATGCCTTCGATTTATTTTCATGCACAATGTACAATCCTCCTAGATACAGTAAAAACCCAAACCGTGAAACACGTGGTCCTTCGTTTTAGAAAGAAATGGACCATCAAAGTCATGCTCACTCATAAGCGTAGGGAGAGTTATTAGGGCCGACGATCTCAAAGGTTGGTACTGCCTGGTCCACGGTCCAAACTGACTGCCTGAGCTGAGGAGGTGCTGGGATGTCCCAAACCCGGGGTCTGACATCCATGGACAATCTGCTGATTGGAGACATCTGGATTGGCATCTGGATCGCCTGGAAAAAAAATGTATTTGTGACTGAAGGTCATCTTAGTCTTTCATATATAGTTTCGACATGAGCAGTGCTCTTCTTTTTTGTGTGCCTTTTTTATAATCAGCCTGTAATGCTCCGACTGCTGGAATACAGTTGGTAGATGTCACATGTATGTGTTATTTACGTTGTTGAGCAGACCAATTTTTCGAGCATATATTATGAAGCAATGGATAAGACCTAAACACTGATTTAGATTCTGAATGATAGTGTGTTACGCGGTTCGGGTGCTGGTGATTTCTTTACCACTATAATGTCGAATGTCACATTTACGTTACAAAACGACAAGGTCTACTGCTCCATGTTACAGTTAGATAGTTTCAACCTTAGTTAAGTTTAAATTTCCTGCGAATTGTTGTCATAGAAACGATGCATGGTCTGTGTGAAAGATGATATGGCTAGACAGGGAGTGACTACCGAGATGCCGACTAGTAGAGAAGTATGGATGATTTTTTTTTGCGCTGACCAAAATAAAATGGGATAAGGATATGAGACTGATGATGATGATGCTTTCAAAGGTGTTAAAGCAATTACGGAGTCAACTACACAATAGTGACTATGGAAAATGGAAGCCGACTTTACAATGTTATCTACAGATCGTTTCTTTTAATTTAAGGATACTCACTTGATCATATTCCACAACAACAGGCTCCTGGATTAAAGTCTCCTCCACGATAGCATCCTGCAGCACTGGTGTTTGGAACACGATGTTAGAAGGCTCATACACCAGGGTTGGCTTTCCGCTTAACTTGGCTGCGATCATGTTGAGACCAGCTCTCGCGATGGTTGTTCCGATTGACACGGCGCCATCGATCATAGCTCCTGCCACTGAAGTGGCTGCTTTCTTCACGGCTAGACCTTGAAAGGAAGAAAAAATACATGCTTAGCCTTTACTTAACTACGTTGGGGTAGGCTACCAGTCTAACCATCTGACTTACACAATCTGGATAAGTAGTCCAAGAAAATAATTTTACGTGTCTTGTCTTTTGTTAAGATTTATTAAAGTCTTTATTCATTGACGGATTTCAAGTGTCAGTGTGTACTTGTAGCTATTAATTATCACGCGTGGTTGGCGATTGGTAATCGCAATTATTAACACTTCGCGCGAGACACCTGACAAGAGATATCACGCCTATGCAATAGGTGTACAGTGTTCCAAAAAGTGTTAAAAGCTGATATGAGAACGACTGCCAATACTGCTTCTGCTGGCTGTGAGAACAACCACGAATTGAAAGCTGTATACCGATATGCAAAAACTTAATAACTTTGCCTACCAATAACCATACGAAAGAAAGATTGATATATGATAGGTACTAGGTATATCCGAAACTAGTAGATCCAATTTTATTAAATCAAAGTGAACCAATAGAAGGTAATTTCAACATCCACAAAAAATTCAAAGTCAAAACTTTATGGAATCAAGTTCTTCTTCCTTAACCGACAACCGTGCTGCTGAAGAGTTTGTTGCGCCACTTTTTCTTTCCAGCTAAAGCACTAGGAAGTGGTGAAGGGCGGGCATTTTGGGGGACTGTCTTATGTAATTTTGACGTTCAAAAAGTGCTGACTCTCAGCCTAGTTTTAATAATATCTTTTGATTTATTTAAAAACCATAGTTTTAAAAGGTGTTCCACATGAAAGAAGTAGTGAGATCACCATGTTGAACCGTTAACGAGGTGCAAATATTAATTAAGTAACAGAAAACTCACCTTTAAGAGTGACTCCTTGAGCAGCAATGGAAGCGATATCAGACGCAGCGTTCGCGGCAGCAGCCTGTTTAGCAGCAATGGTCCTGGCACCTATCGAGATGACGTCCTGAGCCGCTTGGCTGGCCACTGCCTTGGCAGCCAAGAGGTTGAAAGACACTGCTGAAGGTATCAGGCAGGCGAAGCAAGCAACCTGAAGAAAAGGAAAGAATACTAGTTAATAAGAGGCCAAAGAAACGATGGATGGACTAAAAGATGGTATGACTTAAGGGTGTGACTATCGAGATGAAGATTACAAATTGGAATACGAGCAAAATAATTATGAAAAAAGTAAACAAAATTGGCTAAAATGAAATTTTTGGAGCACCAAAGGCGAATTAGTTATAAAAAATTGCCTTTTTTGGAAGCAGTCTATTGTAACTTTGTGATTTTAGTTGCTCTTTAAGAAATCCACTGCTGTTCCTTGACTTTCCCATCACAGCTGCTATGTAGGTAGGCAATGAACGAACTATCAGGGACGTCCATATCTATACACCTTACGGACTATTTTTGCTTGCAGCGCTCGGCCGTTATACAATCTCATCTCATCAACCAATAGGTAGGGGGCGGTTAACAGATGTGGTCATCGTGTTCACGGGATTTTGTTTTCAAACTGTATAGATATGGATTTCTTCCATAGAACATAGAGGACATTGTCATTATCAGCACGTTTAGCAAATTGTGATACCTACTCATAAAACCATCAATAACAAATAATATAACATAACATCACGCCTTGTTTCCCTAAAGGAATTAGCAGAGGTGTACTTGTAGTACTCACATATTTCGCCGATTTATTGTTAAGTCCCATATAATAGGGGCGAGCATATTGCCATGCCACAAATCGCACTCGAGGCTGTTACTGACAAATTCCATACAGAAAAACCCAATAACACTTTGCCCGTCCAGCAAGCTTAGCACGAGCACCGATTTGTCGACGGAAGAATAGACATGACTATTAACTAAATGATGTACAATAGGAGAAGATAGCTATGTTTTTCTATTAATTATCACAGTTATGCGTTCTGAACGAATCATGATTTTATAGATAATCGTATATATTTTGAGGCCGTCGAATAGAAACTTTGCTGTCAGCGTGATTTTGACAGTTTGGGAAGAAATATTCTTCTGAAATAGTCTACATTTTTATGGACCTACACAAAGATCGATAGAAACGAAAGACAAAATGACAGATTGTAGAAGGATATCTACGGTGCGATGTCAAAAGTGGAGAAACGAAATGTCACTTTGTATTGAAAAAGCACTGTCTATTCTTCGTAGAAATAAAAAGCGTCATGCTAAGCCTGCTGGGGATCGAACCCAGGACCACACACTTTGCAGAAGCACTTGCGACCATTAGACCAATGAGGCAGACTATAACAGCTTAATAACAAAAGAAAAACTTACCGATAAAATGACGAGTCTTAACTGCATCTTGATTTTTTTTTAGTTGAGGATGAATAGTCGAAATATGAATATTCTTCGGTGATGAACTGTGTTCAACTGATGACCTAAATACTTTCCATGGTGGTTTTATAGTAAAAGTATTGCCAAATTAAAGACAATTTGCAAAACGAGACCTATTATTAATTAGGGTCTGGTTCACATTGCCTAATTTACTTGTGATGTGCTTACAGGTATTTTAATGTTATTTCAATCACATTAGTAGGTTTGTGCAGTAAACAGGAATGTATCACTCGCCTCGGAAGGCTGAAAAAGAAACAAATATCAAACTCCATACATGTACATGTATTCCACAATTTCCACATCCCGCTCGGTACATCTTGGCTGAACATACTAAAGTACCCAAGTAGGAGACGAATTAAAAAAATCTTTGGTTTCATAGTAAATCTTATCAAATTGTAAAACCACCTGCGTTAACATCTTATCAATAACGGATACTGCTGGTATTTCCTTACGCCAGAGGGGCTTGTGGCTAAATAATAGCACCTACACGGGTCCATCGATCAGGATGTGGTGAGCGTGGATGGGTGAGCATCTTTAAGGCCCTGGTAACTTTAAATATTCTCGTTATGAGCGATAATAGTTCTTATTGCAATCAGATACGGGTTAAAATCTGTTGTAATAAATTCGAATAATAAATGAACAAGCATTGTCGTAAAAATTCAAATAAAATCGTATAAAATTATATTAACTATTTAATAATAAATAATCCATCACTGGATGCAGTTTTGGCATTTGGAATTTTATGGTATATTTTTAATTATAATTATAATTGTTATCTGGTTTCAAAGATAATTAAGGGGTGACTTTGATGATTTTTTTGATGCATTATAGCATGTTTAATTATGTTTTGAGTTCCATCACTCTATGCAAAAAAGACTTGAAAATATCATAGAATTTTTTGTTTTCAAAATTATTTATAGTTAAGAGATACACTGGTTTAAAAAACCACCTTTTTGAGCGTTTTCAAGAAATCACCGCCTTAAATATCAAAATCCCTCCGTACCTCGGCAGGCACGTTAAGCCGTTGGTCACGGCTAGCATTTATGGATCTTTGACTATCGTTACGGGTCGTCAGAAGCCCGAAAGTCTTACCAAATCTTATCGTATAATGGAGTTCAGATAGGCAGTCGCTCCATGTAAAATAGGTACTGGTATTCAGCTACATTCTATTTGACTGAAAGCCGAACTCAACAAATTGGGAAAAAGCTAGCCAGATGATCAATGTACCTATACATACGCAGCATTCACAATAAAGACACGCATAATAATCTGAGAAAACAAATAAAATACAATTAGAATACAAAATACAGTAGATATTTACATTATACTGAGTGCTATGACGATAAGAAGCATATGTGTGTGTGTGTTGAATATGAACATAATATAAGTTGTAGGTTAGCGAATTTATTTATTTATTTTATTTAACCATTTATGCACACACATATAAACAGACAAGAAGAAAGGAACAGAAAAATACGTACATAGGTAATGCTTATTTCTACAGAAATCTCAGAATTACAGAATTTAATTATAGAGTTATATATTTATTTGGCATGCACTGCCGTACCTCCGAGACCGATCTTCTAAATTATTCAATCAAACATTTTAAACCAGAAGAGCCATTCCTACACGTTAGTAACACAACATTTCCACTACATATTGGTACTTGGAAAACCTCAGTCTCATTTAGATTCTGGTACCAAAATCATAAAGGCTCCTGCAAACAGGCACGATGCCAATCACGTAGAAAAATTTCAATGAAAACTTCATGGAAATTGTTCTACAAAGAACAATTTCCATGAAGTTTTGCGTGTCGCATCACGCCTGCCTGAAGAAGCCTTAATCCAAATTATTCAGCGTTTCTACTATTTATGAAACAAGGTCATACCACGAGGAAGTTCAAAAAATCGCAGTGTCCGCAGTGCCGGTATTAAAATTCCGGGAATCGAACTCAATACTCAACCTACCTACACATTCTCTAATTCCACCAAAGTGAGAGTATGTTTACCTTACAAATTGTGTCAGCCATACTTTGTTCAGTATCTAGTGAAGCATGTTAGTATGTCAGTCATGAAAAACAGATATATACTAATTGATTCAGCAATTGGCAGCTAAGTAACAGGGAACTATGGAGTCGCCATTTAACCTACAATATTTTACAAGTGCTATTGGTTATGTATGAATGAAAGAATGGGTATTATGGCAATTTCTGCGTCTTTTGCTCTGACTCTTTACCATCAACTTTTTACTAACCGACGAAATGAAACAGGGTCTTGAGTCGGCGGTACCATTTTTTTTTGTAAGAATGGGTAACTTTTAACAGAATACGATTTTGTATCCGTCCAAAATCGAATCAAAGTTCACCTATATCCTACTACCATCCACTTCATTAATGGCAAGCCTAATTTAACTATTATTTAAATAAGGTATAAATGCACAATATGAAAGTTATTATAAATACAATTTCATAACGATACATTTCACAAATCTTAAAAAAAAATACTTATACAAATTATGTCCCGTTTAGACGTAACAGCAAGCATTTTACCAATCATTACTGATCATAAGCAGCCCATAACGGCCCCAATTATTACGGAAAACAATAATTAAATTACAATAAACCAGTTACAAGCAGGCAATAATCGATATTATATATAATTATATTGTTTTTTTACCAAATGAATCACAAATGCCTAAGAAATTCATTCATCATGGATTATTGTAATGGACGGTAATTTATAATATGTAGTACCTAACTTGCGACCCGCCCATGCTTTGCACGGTTTATACGGCTTCACAAAATATTTAGATTTCTTTATTGTATATAAGTTTATTTTTAATGTAGTATGTTACACATAAAGCTTCCGGAATAAATTCTCAAATTATGGTGAAAATTGGTTAAAAATTGGTGGCGGTTAGTTTAGAAGAATAACGCATTCACACAGACGGTCACACGTAAATCAACTTTATTTAAAAATATTTATTGATTGTTTTTTTTTGTGTCGGTACATATACCTACGAGTATATACGCAATGGTCAAAGTATAAAAAAAAAAAAACATTCGTAAAGAAAATTTCAAAATAAAATTATGAGCAGAATCAGTAAACTAAAGCAAAATTGGCTTACCTTATTTAAGGAGGTATGGTTATTTTAAGATAACGAGTAGAAGCCCGAAATTTATTAGCATATGGTTGTTTCGGGAGTAGCAGGCAATATCGATAAGTCAAATTGATGGGTGCGCTTTCCAATAGAATTCTGAAGTTCCCAGCTACATAATAATGTATGTACTCCATGGCTGTTCTAATGCAGCTGCAGCGCCAGCAGTACCTATTTTATAATACACTGTCCATTCCTTAGACGTCATCCTTTGGACATCTTTTTCCTCGATGCGGAAGCGTTTCTACTACGCAGCATCTTTAGTCATGAAATCTATAATTTGAAAAATATTTAAACTTAAGTAGTATACTCTTCAGTCTTTATGATCTATGTTTGAGAACATGATTATTTTGTAGCTGTGGCCGAGCAGAAAGTGAAAATGCCATAGATGACAATAGATTGTTCTTCTTCTTCTCTGTAGCACTCTTGTCAGAGCAGTCGTGGTCTTCATGTAGTTTCATTATTGATTGTTCGAAGAACTGGACAGTAATACCTATTTCGACCTCAGCTTAACATTGTGTAAGTTTGTTACAAAAAGTTTTTTTGTCTTTTTATTATTTGTATTTGTCGACTCCATCGTTTCTGTTCTGCATGTAACCCATTTTGATGTCAATAGGTATAAATAAGAAAGTCAAGTTCAAGGCATTTTCACTAGATAAGAGTTTGTGCACTTTAGTGATTTGTCTACTGTCTTCAGTCTGCCACTGTGGTTTAGTTAGCTATAGATTCTCAGACAGACTCAACATGGATAACTTTAGACGAATATTATTAAAGGTAAGGTTTTCCTTATTGTTTTATTATTTTATTTAAATATCGATGTTGTCACAAACTGGTATGTTTACTCCTCTGATTGGTTTTGTTTTGCTAATAAATGTTTGTATTTTTAATAAAAACAATTAAGCTATTCTTTAGTAGGTATTAAGTTTATTTCCATGAGGTTTATTAAACGTGTTTTTGAAATTCGTTTAATTACATAGGACGGTCCATGACCTTCGCAAGTTTAAGCAAGATCAAATTCATGAGGGAGATGACGTATGTTCGATCACAGAGATTAGACCGTGAGCATTTTGGGTCCGCGCCCACTCGACCCGCTTTAGACTCGACCCGATGAATAATATCTGGATATTTCTGTTTTGATAGGCGTAAAAACGTCGATGTATAGTCAGACACAAAAGTGTGTATTAAATACATATTCTATGTATAATAATATAAGTTATTACCCACGACGAAACGGAGACGGTATATGCGTTTGGGGTGAGAGGATGTTTGTTTGTGCAAATCCATGTTGCCATTTTTCTCCAAAACTACTTGTCCGATTTTCATGCAGTTTTCAGTTATGGGTTCGGGTTTGATTGGTGCATATTCTTAGATAGGTGTTACAGTGACCACACACCAGGGGGCGCTGCAGCAAACATTGTTTGTGCAAATCCATGTTGCCATTTTTCTACAACACTTCTTGTCCGATTTTGATCGGCGCGTTAGGCACATAATATCTATGCTCTCTAAAAAGTTTAAAATAAAAAACAAAATTAAAAATTTAGTATTTAAATATCACTTTGCCTGACTGTAGGAATGGCACTCTGAATTGATAGTAAAACATCTACTATTATTCTTCAGGTCGAGTCTAAGCAGGTCGAGTGGGCGCGGACCCAGCATTATTAGGTTTCCGTATCCAAAGGGACATGCTAGCTAAGTACATAGGAACTACAGGGGTAACACACTAACAGTAGGAATGGCTTTCATTTTGACAGTTCAACGACATTTATTGCGATATTCTTAACTATGTTGAGCAGACAAATTTTTCGAACATTTTGAAGCAATGACTACTTAGCAATATCCTTCAGAATTATTCAGATTCTGATTCATAGTGTGTTAGATAATTATAGGGTCTGTGTTATTGTTTTTACAGAACATGAAACCATAATCAAAAGACACCTTTCATCTTTTGGAAGTCGGTTTTCTTTTTTACTTACACCGTAAATGATAACATTAGTATTTTATTTGCAGATCATCATTTTCACGTTGATAGTCGTCATAATATCTGCCAGCTTTGCGGACGCCAAGAAAAACAGAAAGCACACATCGAAAGCATTAAAACGGCATTTTGAACATGATTTAGAAAAATACCACAACAAAGCGAAGAGGAGCACGTACAGCCGGAATTCTGGAAAGTCTAATTACGGCAACTATGGCCTGCCACCCTACTTAGTTTACAACAGAAAGTTAGGAGCTTACTATCCTTATTTTAAATACCCCGAAAATAGTATCAGACGAAGTATGAGGAAAACGAATTATAATTCTAGAAGATATAGCTGAGACCTGTATGAATAAAAAAATAAAGAATGTTGTTGTTAATACCCAGAACGACTAAATCTAATTTAGATAATTTTGAACATCTTTTATTAAGTATAAGGAAAAATACTTCTAGTAGGTAAGTCTAGTTTTAAGATAAACAATTTGTGTTTATCCTCGTCTCAAAGACCAGTGGTGACCCAGTGGCTATGGCTGCGACTTTAGGTCGTGGTTTTGAACCCAAGCAAGCACATAACTTTGTGTAAATTATTTCATCATCACTGCTCTCAAAACGGTCAAGGATAACATAGTGAGGAAACCGACATATCTTAGAACCGAAAATTCGAAGACATGCGATATCTACCAACCCGCACTGGGCCCGCGTGATGGATCTCGCAGAAAGAAGAGGGCTGTGTCCCACCTGTGGGAACATCATAGAGCTAATTATTAGTCTTCTCAAAGACAGGATAAGCCATTTACCAGGTATCACAATGTCCTGCAGAAGCAGCCTCGACGAGGATTGGTCGTAATTTCTGGGCTAAGTTAGGTTGCCTACGTAAGGGGAATCTAGTCGCGGGCTCGAACTCACAGGTGGGCCTGGCTAAAAAGCCACCACCACTCACCAGGCATCGTGTCCGTACAGAGGTAGTATTAGTGATGAGCAGTTAGACGCTAGTCTACACGCACAACGTTATTGAGTGATATGCAGGATCATTTATAGTAAAACAGGCACGAAGATCGGGTTTTATGCAAAAACCACTGCATAAATAAATTACCAATAAAGTTTATTGAACTTTTCGATAATTGAGCTTTGCCGGTACCGGTATTACTTAAACACGCCCAAAGTTAGGTTAAATTAGCAAGAAATTCTTGTTGGCTCCTAACTTTTATTTTAGTATTCTGTTTCCGTACAGACAATATTAATAATGAGTTAAAACCATAACATGTTAAATTTTTGATGTACATTGTCGAACAGTGAAGTAATACACTCCCGAAGTTTGTATGGAAAAAAGTCATAAAATTCTTGGCCAAGAAAGATGCTACGAAATAGTAATATCATATCTACTCTTTTGTATATAGATGGATGTATTTAACGAATGTAGCATTTAGGATAACAAATTTATTTCGTTAAATACTCAATGAGAATAGTAGATTTTTATTTCGGAACATAGAAACCATAGAGTGTTGTCAGTAACATAATATAAAAAAGAACTTATTATCTTGTGTGTATGTAAGGTTTTTCTTTTTGTTAATTGAAACCGCCTCGTGCACTATCTCTACGCAATGCATCCCAGTTTATCTTTATTTACTTATTTTAATTTAGCAATAAGAAAACGACTGAGTATTGTATCTTGTAAATAGGGCCTAAACTTTGTATGCTTAATTTATGATAACTTAAAACTGTTTGTAAAAGCTCTGAGCTGTGTTCCTATAAACATTAAATACAAGAACAACTTAACTTTTTTATTTACGTACCACAATTTCGCAATTAAGTTTGACGCTGGTATTTTGTAAAATTATTGTTTAACTAGCTTCTGCCCCCGACTTCATTTGCGTGGAAGTCGTAAGTCACCACAATTTACTAAAAAAACAGCCACAATTTATAAAACTTTCCTGTACACTACGTTTGTAGTTTTAGTACAGTTGTCCGTGTGAGAAGCAGCTTGTCTTGAGGTCGACACCCGCCCAATGGTCTTATGGCCATTGGATTTCAATTTGCTCTAGCAACGGTATTCTCTAGAATACTGTGGTTGTTCGCTGCAGGTTGATCATTTTTGGGCGTCAATATGGCCCGTTCATAGTATCACACACCCAAGAATTATCTTGGTCCGTACCAAGAGAATTCTTGTATGTGTATTGGACTGATGTCCTCGTACACCAGACGAATGTAATCTTCTAAAGTTGGAACTATTCTACCAAGACCATCTGGTAGGTTCATCTATAACCGCTCTCCTCTGGTAAAGTGTCTTCACTAACTTCAAACCAAACTGTCATGTTGATGGCGCAGTCTATAAACTTGCGTCGCATTTACCTCGTCAGTCCTAATTCCTCGCCTCACCACATGTAGTGTTTGCCGGAAATCGCCACTAAACAGAACTGTGACACCACCCATTATGTCTTTGTTGCTGCAGATGTCTTGTCCTGGCGTGCCCTGTTTTGCTACCAAGAAGCATTGTGATAGCGTTTCCGAAAGACACGACCGTGATTTCAATTTTACCTTGCTCCGAACGGTTTTCTACTTTAAAAAATGTGTGTTAATTTTATCCTTGTTAATTTATTCAAATAAACATCAGGCTATAAAATGGTTCCGTTGCTAGGACATAGGCCTCCTCTCTGTGAGCACTCCCTGTGCGGGATGGCAGATATCACATGTGTTTGTTTGGTTCTAGAACATGTTGGTTTCCTCACGATGTTTTCCTTCATCATATTGAGAGCAGTCGTGACGAAATAATGTATATAAAGTAAAGCACCAGTGTAGCAGATGACACGGACGCGTCCAGCCTCACTCCAACTATTGTGGACTATCTACTATCTGAGTCGAGCATAGATATCCGTGGAGTCGAGCATAGTCGAGTGATTCCACTGGCGGCACACGTCACCACGCACCTCTGAATGTAGTACCTGTGTTATAGTACAATCCATAACGACCTCGTGGAGAGACGGATAGCGATGAAGAGGCCATTTTGAAATAAAATGCAGATTTCTTGTTTGAATTTTGTCCGCAGATTTTTGTTGCCTCTCCGATGGCTGTGTTGCGACTGACCAAGTGACATTTTTTTTTTGGAGATGGCATATTGGAGGTCAACCTAGGAAGTTGTCGGCTGCATAACCGGACTTGCCTGTGACTGTCGCCATATATTAAGGCCTCCAACCAGGACTTAAAAACTTAAAACAAAGCGACTACACGCTATGGGCATCCTGTAGAGTACGGACCTCAGCTTAGGCGTCGCTAAGGTACGGGGGGGGGGGAGCAAAGCAAGGGGTGGGCTGGATCGGTATGTAATTAATAATTAGGGACGAAATTAAGGCTACAGGCTCAGTGGCGCGGGCTGGTTCGAGCAAGGGTTGGGGCTTGGGACGTCTCAGCGGGCCTCGGCAGGGATGATGGAAGGACGGCGTTCTATGTATATGTATTTGAGCGTACTAGTGGATTTGCTACTCTCCTGGAGAAGGGTTGTGGCGGCGTCGGGAATGGTTAGGGTAGGTATGCCTCGGCCAGCGAATCCTACTAATACGGGGCCCTCCCGCAATGGTATGATTCGCTGCCCGTGTGGCGGTCGGCTGCCGCAATCAGGGGATTGGGGAGCTTTATAGCAGAGTCGACCAAGTGCCGACAAATGGCACGTCTTTCATACGCGCCTACTTCCTCACAGACAATGTTTAGTAAATAACTTTCCTTAATCTTATAAAACACCAACATTGAACATAATAATATCTACACATAAGTAATAAAAAAACGTAAAACATAAACCAAAAACTGTAGTTTGTAAAAAAAATTGAAACTTCAAAACGAGTGGTCCATTTACATGATTCCAACTGGAATATCTGTTTTATACTTAACTCAATTCCGAAATTATAAAAATGTGTACATAAAAAAAAAAAACATTTTTAAGTTACTTAATTATACGACTATCATTATATTATAAAAAATACCTTACAAACTTACTTTATACACTCTTATCCGATTTTATAATAATAATCATAATAATCATTTTATTATCAGGCAACTAAGGCCCATAGATAAAATAAACAAAAATAATCTTAAACAATAATAACAAACTAATACATTTGCCTATCTAAGCTAGATAGACTAATTTAGAAGCATTAACATCTAATTAAGCAAAATCTCTTTAAATTCTCATTGGTCTCTTAGAGAACTATTCTGACTCACGACTAAATATTCATAGCGAAACACCCGCTACTTCTAAAAAAATACCAATCTTGGGAATCGAACTGACGAATCGTTCAAACGCTTAGTTATTTTACTTTGTCGAAATTTAGCTTTGACTGCTTAACTCTTGAAAGGTAGGTACAGCGTGATGTTAATCATACCTGTAACTATCTGCTGTGTTCCCTATTAGCCCAATTAAGTGATGGAATAATTCGACTGTTGTCATACACTGGTATTTGTGTTCGCGCTCATCTTGTCTCATATCCTACGTCAATTTATGGTAAGATTCTTTGCTATTTCCGACTTTTGTGGTAGGTACTCAAACCTCTGTGGTCCTATAGAGTGTTTTGATCCCTATAAGAAACAGTACCCTAATTTCGTAACACGCGATTAATCATAATCGGTTTCATTTGGACAGTTCAACAATATTCATTGCGTTATTTACGTTGTTAAGTAGACAAATTTTTCGAACATAAGTAGGAATGGTTTAGCCATCTGTTTCAAAACGAAACAGATTATGATTAATCGTGAGTTACGCAATTAGGGTGCAGGATCGATGGGCGTCACATTTTTTTTTTTGTTGGGAAAATTGCCTTTTTCTTGCTGACTGTAGGTACACTTTTTTATTTTTATTTGTGTATATGATTAAGAACGGTCTACTAAGGCCGTTTTCATGTAGCGACAACGGTTGAGTTACCTACCCTTATTGCCCCATGCAACCTGTGTATGTTTTTTTTTTTTTTTTTGTTTTCTTGTAATGTCCATCACTGCTGCTTAGATGCATAGTGGAAAAGGGTGATGATAATCATTTAAAAGGTTAAATCTGTAACTCTCTGCAATTTCCTAACCTTTTAGCCCGTCTTTTTGCAATTTGCAGTAAACTATGGAACAATACGAATAAATTGCAATACTACTCATCCCCCACGGCAAAAAGCGTGATAATTTATACCCAGAAATATAGGAAATACCTATGCAAAATTTGAACAAAATCTATTCAGTAGTTTTGATGCTGGAACATATATTCAGACAGACAAAACATATACAAAATATATTTTCGGCATTAGAATTATTCCCAGACCTCGCAAAAAATCCAAAAACAAATTATTCAATGTACAGTTTTGAATTTGCTACGATTTTATTAATTGCATAGATTTTATGTTTAATTGGCTAATGTTTAGTCTGAGGAAGAACAAGTACCTAAATAAACTGACTGAATAGAAAGGTACCCGCCTAAATGTAAAAACCTGTAAGTCTAACAGTATAAGAATTAAGGTTGTTGGCTATGCTTGGAGTTTCCCTACGTGATCTAATCAGAAATTAAAAGATCTGCAGGAGAAGCAAGGTAACCGACATGGCCAAAATGCCAAACTTAAGTGGCAGTTGGCAAGGCCGAATGCTCGCAAAACAAAGTCAAAGATCTTTATTGTGAGACAGTGGTTATAGAGTTGTTAATTGTGTTAGTATATAGTTTGAATAATTTGTTATCTTAGACCTAAGTTTAGGTATATGATATATATTAATTCAAATAGACATATTTTTAAAATAGAGCTGTATTTTGAAAGAAAAAGAAAGAAAGAAAACGTATTTATTGGACTCGCACAGGAATAAAAGAAACTTAACTACACAATATGCTTAACAAAAAAAAAAAAATTCAAACAAGACAACCAAGACATAAAACAGTTTGGCACTAATTCATCACGAATCTGTCGGACAAAAATTCGTGTACTGTATAATATGGTCTATTTACCAAGAAGTAATTTAGTGTTTTCTTAAAAACAGATGGCCGATAGGGCCGAAAGGTTCTGGAAAGGCGACCGCGACCTGGACGAAGTGACGTAGCGTTAGAAGGCCTTCCACAAAATGTACCGATCACCTTGTGAAGCCCGCAGGACGAACACAGAACCTATCGAAGTCGCGGAGCTTATGGGGCTTTTGGGTGAATGGATGAAGAATGAAGATCTCGGACGGACCAATGCAACACAAAAGTTATTATTAGTTAAGTTATCATAGGTAATCAGTTGTGCTCCGTGCCTTGGAAATCAGGTAAAACCGTTCGTCCCGGCTGTCATTCCTAGATCTTTACCAGCCGTTGCGAGTATTCAGAAACCCAAAAAGTCTAACAACCGGTCTTACCCACCGTTATTATTTTACTCAATTAGGTACTGGGTTGTGGAGGTCACTCCATTTAAAATACTGGTATGCAGCTGCACCCGGTTAGACTAGAAGCCGAACCCGATGGGAAAAACCTCGGCAGATAGACTAAAATAATCAGTTACCTATGCGGAACATGACCATACGTCCCGCTTTGGGCGGGACAGTCCCGCTTTCAAGCAATCTGTCCCGGTGTCCCCAGCGAGGCCGACATAGTCCCGCTTTGAAAACAGATCAAACTATAATTTAAAATGTGCCTACTTAACTATTTTGTGTTCAGCGCTTTAATTATTTTCTAACTTCTTTAATAAAAAAAACTAGTAAAACACCCACAAAACAAAACACACACAAAAACTTTTTTTATTATTTAATTCCGCAGATGTCCCGCTCTGGCAAAAAAAATAAATGGTCACGTTACCTATGCCACAAGACCGTTTAAGACGTCATCGAACTCAAAATGATGTGATTTGGTATTAAAATGTTGAAATTATCATTCAAAACCTTGATTCCGCGTATCTTATAATTAAGGCCAGATAGGGTAAAATTTGTATTCATAGATTCGTCAAGTTCAATCTACTATATAAAAATAAGTCGGGTTTTCCTTCCTGACGCTATAACTCCAGAACACATGAACCGATTTCCACGGTTTTGCATTCGTTGGAAAGGTCTCGGGCTCCGTGAGGTTTATAGCAAAGAAAATTCAGGAAATAAAACAAAAAAAAAATCTTCTTCTTTTAATCACCAAACGAAATGTTACATAAAACGAAGCCTCGAAGATCTGGTGGCGAAACGGAGTTCGCCGGGTTTGCTAGTACAATAATAAAACGTCAGATTCCTGTTTTATGAGGTAGGTACGAAAGATTCTCAGTAGCAGCCCAGAGTCTTGGATTTATGGTCGGTTGATGGCATTAGGCTCGCCTCGTATAAATAACTAACACATAACTGGCTGGCGACATGTGGGTGTAATATACACTTCTTCCAAACCCTTCGGGGAATAAAAGTGTGATGTTACGGCTTGTATTACAGATCAACCTTTTCCATGACATTGGTTTTATATCCTTGACATCTACTATGATATATTTCCATCAACCTTAATTATCTCGTAGAGAATGTGAAGCATAATTATGTGAACTGTCTAAAGACATTGCACTATGTACTGTTTTATTGCAAAAAGTTGCTCTAGGTAGGTACTTGAAAACTTAATATAAACCATGAACAACGAATCATCATCCTCATCATCATCATCAGCCTACAGCAGTCCACTGCTGGACATAGGCCTCTCCAATTACACGCCATTCAGCTCGATTCTCGACAAATCTACGAACAATGAATATGTTGCAGCAAAATAAGTTTATTGACCTATACACAGGCTTGCACAGAATTCCTTTATTAATGGAACAAGTTTTATTCAAGTAAAAATGTAGTGTAACTAGATACCTATACTAGGTATGTACATAGCTACATAATAAAATAAAGTGTTAATAATAAACAAGGAGAGCAAGAGCGAGTGTGTTGTCTTTCCTTTTCTCTCGGGTTTTGCCCAGGCGCAGTCCGGTGTTTAATGAATGTAAGTACGATGACAATCTTATAAGGACAGATGTTCTTAAAAGATTGGCACCTGGCCAGGGAACTTCACGAGAAGGCTCGAGAACAGGATAATGTGTTAGTAATTTAGGTAGAAGTTACATATTATGTACCTACGATTCTTATCTGATGCCCCATAGACCCGACCGTTTGTAAGCTGTAGAAAAGAAAAGCCATGAAACTAAAAACTTTTTAAATACAGACACACATTAACTCACGGCTTCTTCCCATGGGGCTAGGCCAGAACAGAACCCTGCTACGATCTTTACATAAGCTCCTTTTGTGTCCTTTACGTTCCTGCGGTTCATGCATCTATGTATAAATACACACACGCCGCCGCCGGTTAGGTGCGAACTACACCGCGCCTGACCTTTCTGTAGAACATCACCAATAAGGTCGCTATAAGTCCTTCCGGCGGCGTTTCTCGTCACATCTCAAGCAAACTCCTCAAATATGTACTTATTTAATACTTATACATTGATGTGGTTACATCGTTTTTACATACAAAGGGTACACGTACCTATACAAAGTCAAAGCATTTATTTCAAATATGCACTTAAAAGGTGCTTTTGAACGTCAACATTTACATTAAAATAGAATTGATTCTAGTTGCCCCTTCCAAAATGTAGTTTCGTATGGAGAAGAATGGGCAAGAAACTCCACCGTTACTCTTTTAAAATGTTTTCCGTGCAAAATTCAACATAAATTCATTATATAATTATGTGTTAAAACGATGCACCCAGAATAAAATTACCATACCAAAATAGGTAAAAGGAATGAAAGTAAAGCAATTACAAATAAATTAATTTTATGATAGATACATGGTGCTCACATATTTACAAACATTGTAAAAGTATGTATACGATTTTTCTAGAATATTAACAAGTAATAAGTCAGTGTGTGATCTAAAGTAATCACTGAGTGTAAATCAATGCCTTAAACATCATTAATTAAACAATTCAATTAGCAACCATTTTGATTTTGTCTAGACTCTAGATTGTCCTATGGAGCAGGACCAGCATGTTTCCAATTGAACATGAACTTTATGCTTTTGTAATAAAGTTGAAAATCAATCAAAGAAGATTGACAGATTGGGGTAGCTTTATGTGCTGGCGTCTGTACTTTAGCTAATCTGAAAAATGGTTGATCTACTTTGTTTCTACTATTAAAATTATGTCTATCACTTATTTTATTATAAAGATGTAGATTTTTTCTTACTTAGGTACATGATATTTTCATAAATGAATAAATTGGCAAGGTACCGTCATAATATTAATCCTTTTAAATAGTTCCCTGAGGAATTGCCGGCGACGTAGATTATAAATGGCTCTGACAGCTCTCTTTTGCAGAATAAAGATGGATTCAGCAGCCCGACCCCACAGGAGAATACCGCAAAAAAAATCGCATAGTTGTCGAAATCAACCAATGAGAAACAGCATCGAGTTTTGTTGATTTATTTACAACACGGGATGATCCAAGGAACACGAACAACCTGTATTTCTGCTAGACATACCTACTTATAATTTTTTAATATTTATTAACATAACCTGAATCGCGGTGTTGTTGTCATTATGTTGTGATGCAACTTAAAATGCTTTAAAAAAAATCACATAAATGGAATATTCATGTTCTTTTCCCAGCTAATGTTATTATTCTGAGTTCTCTTGGACAATGGTCCAAAAGATAGAACTAAACGTATTTAAGATAATTATAATTTATGGCAATGAAACAAAATGTGTTGATAAAATACTTCAATACAGGGGGCCTAATCTCTAAGCTCGAAATCCGTAATCTCGGTGGAAGTTACGGGCGTTTCTTACTCCGTATTACTTACGAACCTATGACTAGTTTGGGGCCCAAACTAAGAATGAATTACTACACGATTTTACAGTTGGCTATACTCCCTATATCTATGGTTTGTACCCGTCCAAAAAAGTTTATTAATCAGCTGTAGGAGTCACTTCGAAGTTTCGAACTATTTTCGAACGGGCCCGTGTTTTCGTTGACAGAGTTAGAGAGTCCTGGCCTGGCCTGTCTTGTCTTGTCCTTCTTCTCCATAAAGACCTAGTTTTAGAACGGTCGACTAACTTTCTCATTGACAAGCCTAATTTAAAGAAATACCTAGTCTTGTCTTAATGTGCTTTACTTCAAAAACCTTTAATTTTTTTTCAGGTTCATACACAGTAAATAAGCAGTAACCTTCCTGATATTCAAAGCTTGATATTTGGGCTAGATATATATATACCTACACTTATCGTTTTATACTGCTTGTTCTGACAGCCTGCACCCTAATTGCGTAACACGCGATTAATCATAATCGTTTTCATTTTGACAGTTCAACAATATTCATTGCGTTATTTACGTTGCTGAGCAGACACATTTTTCGAACATATGAAGCAATGGTTTAGCCATCTGTTTCAAAACGAAAGAAATTATGATGAATCGTGAGTTACGAAATTAGGCTGCTGGCCTGACCAGTAGATAAATAATCGGATAGGAACTGTTTTTATTTTCCCGAAACGACAAAAGTACTTGCAAACGTCACTGCAGTCAAAGAGCAAATTACCAATATATCAACAGCAGCTGAACTGTAGTGGCATAGAGATAACGCGGCCCCTGGCACACAGGCAACTGAGAGAATACGGGTGGGTTTTAGTCAGTAAAAGTCTGACACGCCCTTCTGTTCCACCCAGAGCGAGAGAAGTTATTTGATGATTTCCCAACCAAAAAAAAAAACTGTAGTGGCATCTACAACACTACTTCCGAACTACGCATCACACTGTCATCACGCAAAATCTTGCATCGCGCATGCAGAGTTAACCGCGCCACTATCATAATATAGGTACAACGGCCGACATAAATAGACGGGATAATTCCGATACATTCCGGTTAAGAAGGTACATTAAAAAAAAATTGAGTATCCGGGAAGTAGCCCACCTGGCACTACACCCATCTCGTTGGTCGGAGGATCCTCCCTTTTGTATGGAGGATAAGTGAACGTTACACCATGTTCCTCATGCTTCTATAGATCCATTCTTTAAAAATCTCACTGTGAAAACTTAGGTGATGTGACTTGAATACCACAAACATAATCAGCCTACAATCAACCCGTGCGGCTGTTATTACTAAGCCACACAAAGAGCCCAGATTGTGACAGAAAGTGTGTTAAGTACGCCATTGGTGAAGATTCTCTTGTCATAAAATTCTCTAAACTAGACTAAAAATCACCAAAATTTCGTTTATTCCTGTCAAACGACGATTTCCCATTCTGAAATTGGCTAAAGTGACACAACATAACTATGTTTTAGTTTGACAGCACTAAGATTACACTGAGTTATTAATTTAGTGAAAATGGCAATTTTACTATTCTATTGTTGTCAATTTGTTTATTCTATTCAACCTAAAATTTTGATTGTCTTACTAAATCTGACTATTTTTAATCGTGATTAAAAAGGTATGGAATAAAATTAGTTGTCAAGAACTAAAATTCACACCAACACCTCGACTTCAGGCGCAAAAACAGTAATGTATCTTTTTTTCTTTTCTTTTGCTAATATGTATCTCGAAAATGGTGTGTCCTATCGTAAAAAAAATTTCGACCCCCTTTGTAATACTTATAGACCTTTAAAACTCAACATGTAGGTAATAATTTTTCATATTTTCCATACAAAAATTTAAAAATTCCATATGAAACACAACGAAGCTGCCTGCCCTGCGCGCCTGCGGCTCTAAAAAAAATCACGGGGTAGGGCAAACAAGTACCACGTTGCGAAGCCAAAACTTAACACGTGGAGTCGCGATTGTCAAATTCGATTTTAGTTGTGTCAAAATTATTTTTAAATTTAGAGATTTTTTTTTGCAGAATAGCTTTAAGATTCTCATAACCAAAAGTAAGAAATTTTAGTGATAGTTTAGTTATTTTAGTTCGGCGTACAAGAGAATCGGCACCATTGGCGTGTAGAACTCATCGAAGTAAGTAGATGTTTTTACAAATGTCCGAATTTAAAAGCAACAATAACATTCTACTGTCCGCAAAATAATTACGATCTATACGTAGGTACGGTTCCAGCTGATGAAGCAGTTGATATCTTGTTTTCTTGAACTCTAAACGAGTATATAAGAGATGCTCATCTCGCGAAGGACATAGTCGTTCGTTTGGCGTGTGCTGATCATATTGTGATACTTGTTTTGTTAAATAATAATATGGCTAAGTTTGCGGTGAGTAAAGTGTTGTATTAAATTATAGTTGGTGTTCTACGGCTTCATCTTTCTGAGAGTCCAATCAACAATCAATTCAGCCACTGTCCACAGCTGGACATAGGCCTAACCCAAGCTGTGCCACAACACCCTAATTGACCGACTCCTTGACTGTTCTGTTCTGTTCTTTAACTTTTTCTTGAATTTACGGAGGGTTGGACCCCTCGTGTCTTTGGAATTATTTGGATTTAAGTACGTATTTGAAAGGTCAGGGTTAGAGTGTAGATAGACATTTGCATACATAGATATACCGTTTCGAAATGTGAATCAGCCTTTAATATAAAAAAAATATGTGCATACCTACTGTGCATTTGAATAACTTAAAATGAATATATATAAAAGCTACCACGAGACGATAGGACAAGCAAAGAACCAGATCGAGATTACAAAACATACCAGCTACAAATTCTCAAACGTTTAGTTCTATTTTATTACGGCACAAGTCATGTGCCCGATGACATTTCCCATCGACAAAAAATATACAAACTTTCATCCTATATTTAACCTCTTTAGGAGACATACTTCGTTAGTGCTCACCCCGTTTTATGTCCCAGTTTGGATACAAACTCACAGGAAAAACAAGAGACAGATTTGTCTGTTGACTTTTTTTTTTCTTGGTGGGAAATCATCAAATAACTGGGTGGAGCAGGAGGGCGTGTCAGACTTTTACTGACTAAAACCCACCCGTGTTCTCTCAGTTGCCTGTGTGCCAGGGGCCGCGGTATCTCTTTCGAACAACCCGCACCCCAGGCAAGCATCGGCCCTTGCGGACCCTACTAGTTGGTGCTGACATCTCTTTGAGGCGCGCGTCGAACACAACGCTCCGTCGACCCGGGCTTGGTCCTTACCGGACAGCGAGCTACCCATTACTCGCCGTCCGCAAGCCCGCGCCTACGGTGGCCGGGAATCAGCCTGGGATTCCCGACGCCCAGGGCGTCTCGCGCGGCGATCTCTTGTCTTTCCTCTCACATTTTTCGATGACATTTCTTCTGATAGCCTCTCTCATCTCACCGGAATACAGTATTTTATATGGATGGACTGCCTATCTGACCTCCACAACCCAGTTATGGAACTGTTGCGCGAAATTTCATGCCTATAAATTCAGCGGTTTAGGCTTCAGGTTGTCTTTAATGAATTAATGAATTCCAGGTTTCTAATAAGTAGATCGTCCCGCTCCTCCAAAAACCTCCGAAAAAGTTATGAGACAAAATATCATAAAAATTCTGTTCAATTTTGGAACCTATCTAGCTATCCGGTCTTTGTAAAACAGGTCTATTCAAAAATGATAATTGTTTTTTTTTTTGTTATTTTGGATAATTATTAAATGTTCAAGGAAAATGAATGTATGTCTGTGAATCCTTTTCCGTCACAAGCTTTATAAGATTAGGCAATATAGTTAGTCGACATTCACACGGACGTAATAAAATCGCAGCGGGATTTTGTAGCGCACTGGATCTTCGACGCACTGGTTAGCGCCGAGAATTGAAAATCGAACACTGTGTTTTTCTATGCGCAGAGACTCACTTGCGCTGCACTCTGAGATTCTCAATGGTTGGTTCAACAGCGAATTATTACGTCGTGAATGTTGATTTATAGGTAACCTATGCGCCTACGCAAAGTGAACATGTGGAGTATCTGTCTCTCTTCAACCGATCTGATTTATATTTTCCTATTACAGCTCATCACTCTGGCGCTAGTTGCAGCCATGGCAGCTTCAGGTAATCACATATAACATGTTTTTCTTACAACCATGTCCGGCCTCTTTCCATGCATTTTTTTCTTAATTTAGTAGGGCCTTAGAATTTCTATTCTATTCTGCTATCCGCTGTTTCGGGTATCGAAATGGCCAGCAGGCTTAGCACGAGAGCCGTAGAGAAGCGCTTTGTCGACGGAAGAGTCGACAAAAATGACATAACCGTGTAGACAGTTGACAGTTTTGAACCGAGAAATGTAGACAAAGCAATTTTTATTCTACGGTAGAATAGAAATAGCAAGCGTCATTCTAAGTCTGAAGGTCATGTGAGAACATCTAGATTTCATTCAATTTGACGTGCGGAGCAGTGGCAATGACCACGACTTACGATTTGTAGATCGTACGTTCGAACCCAGACTGACGCTTTACTTTATGTAAATTATTTCATCACCACCGCTCACAAAACAGTGTAGGAAAACTACGAGAGGAAACCTGCATGGCCTAGAACCAAAAATTCGAAGACATGTGACATCCACCAACCCGTACTGGGCCCGCGTGGTGGATTACGGCCCACTCCCTCTCACAGATAGGAGGCCTGTGTCCCAGCAGTGGGAGCATCATTGGCTGATAATGTATTCAATTTGACGTGAAGGTAATTTAAATTGTACAAGAACTTTTTTTTTAATGCTATTCATCGTTTTACAGCGTACGCCAAACCCGGTGGCTATGGCGGCGGCTACGGCGGCGGCTATGGAGGCCACGGACATCATAGCCATCATAGTCACGACCATCACAGTCACGACAAAGACAATTCTAGTGAAGAGAAATTGGACCACCATAAGGAAAAACACGATGAACATGAACACCATAAGGAGAAATACGAGCACAAAAAAGATTCCGATGAAGACAGCAGTGAAGAAAAATATGGAGGACACCAGTCGGAGAAGCACGAAGGCCACAAAGAACACCATAAGGAGAAATACGAGCACAAAAAAGATTCCGATGAAGACAGCAGTGAAGAGAAATATGGAGGACACCACTCGGAGAAACACGAAGGCCACAAAGAACATCACGACGATCACAAGAAAACAGAGCATGACGAGGAGAAACATGAACACAAGGAGAAACCCAAACCTACCACTCCTAAAATCGAAGTACCTAAACCTACCGAGCCACCAAAAGAAGGTGAAGTAAAAGAAGCTTTCGCCGAAATATTTGGCGGTCAAAAAGATGAGCCAGCTGCTGTTCAAACTGGGTCCAGTGGTTCTGGCATCGCGGGTGGCCAAATAGAAGTGAACACCAAAGTAACTGAAGGTAGCTCAGTTCATAAAAGTTACAAGGAACACGGAGGCCACGAAGATTCTCATGGATACGGCCACCATTAAAGCTAATTGTAATTACTTAAAAGTTTGAATTACAGATATGTTTTTGCTCTCTAGGAATTAAATATTTATTGTAAGTAAGAGTGAGTTTTATTTAGATTTTCAGTGGTCCTTCCATCCATCTATATAAGAATTCTACACGGCATAACATAACATCGCGCTTTGTTTCCCCGAAGTGTCCGGCAGAAGTGTACAACCTTAGTACAACCACATATCACCAGTTATATATATATATAGTTAGTTCTTCTCCATAGAGATCTACGTTTTGGAATGGGCAACTAGCTTCAACTTTCCAACTGGTCGACTTTTTGACAATTCAAAAGTGCCTGTAAATGGTTTAATTGAAATAAATGCTTTGAGTTTGAGTTTATATTTAAGTCTCATGTAATAGTGGGCAAGCGTATCGCCATCAACCGAGCACAAATCCAGACTCCGGGCTCATCATTATCATCATCATTTCAGCCGAAAGGCGTCTACTGGACATAGGCCATGCTTCGCCACTTCGACCGGTTCTATGCTTCCCGCATCCAGCGGACTTCTGCGGCCCTCACAAGGTCATCGGTCCACCTTGTGGGAGGCCTTCCAACTTTATGTCTTCCGGTACGCAGTCGCCACTCCAGTACTTTTCGGCCCCATCGGCCATCTGTTCTGCGAGCAATGTGCCCAGCCCACTGCCACTTAAGTTTGGCAATTCTTCGGGCTATGTTCGTTGCCTTTGTTCTCCTGCGGATCTCTTCATTCCTGAATCGATCACGCAGGGAAACTCCAAGCATAGCCCTCTCCATTGCCCTTTGGGTGACTAAGCCTTCTTATGAGGCTCATTGTGAGCGACCTCCGGGCTGCTACTGAGAAATTCCAGGTCGAAAAACCCAAAACACTTTGCCCAACCGGGGAGAATAGAATCCAAGACCTCATACTCAGCTACTGCAGAGTAGTCTATTAGGTAGTAGTTCTAAATTAGCCCAGGGATGACGTAATGACATGATGATATGCCCTAAGCAAGTGTTGCACAGAGCTAATATTTTAATAGGTCTCATAGCTTCTATCCTTGTGCATACTTAGTCCGGTTCCCCTTGAAAACCAAGAAGAAAAAGATCTGAAAGACAAAAACAATGAAAATAACTTTAATTTGAAAGTTAGGAAGATATGTTAGATGTAAAAGTTCCCTATTCCAAGTAGCAGGTATTCTTAAGCTGCAGCTGGCCCGTGACGAGGTTAGAAAAACGAAGACACTAAAACCTTACTACCTCTTTTGTAAACAAGAACTGTTCACATTATCAATCAAATTTAAGAAAAATACTGCTTCATTTTTTCTATTCTATAATCAAAATTTAAAGACAGAAATCAATCAAAACAACGGCCAATTTCCCTCAGTATAATTTTAAAACTCATCATAAAATCATATACTTTTATAAAATCGGTAAAAAATATTTATCTGCGTTTTAGAACCACTATCTCAAAATTTTAGACCATAGCCATAGCTTTATTACGAGTTTCTATTGATAGTATTTTAATAACAATATAATTTTATTTCAAGATGTTCGGTTTCGGAGGTAAGTGGTTATTACCCATTTATTTGTTCCAGCAAGCAGGGAAGTGGTAATTCCGATATCAGATACTTCTCTCTCATTTCATTTTTGTTTCATTCCGTGTTGATACCACACCGGGAAAAATATAGGTACCGGTAGTAATGAACGTTCTTGCTCCTTTCATTACATTTTACAATCATTCTCTAATAATAAAGAATTCATTTTCCGCTTTCATCATCATCATCGTCATCATCGCCCGAAATCGCCCACTGCTGGGTAAGGTAAAGGCCCTTTTTGAGCCATACTTCTCGTTCCGTGCGTCTCTCATTCATGTTTTTCTCCCGCAACTTCGATATCATCAACCCAACGCACTTTTGGACGGCCTTGGTTTCTTTGGCTTTAGATCAATTTCGTGGTAACACAAGATGCCGAATGCAAAGCAAAAGTACACAAGTGAAGTGTCTGATATCGGCTTAAAGAGGAGCAAAAGCAAATTATGTAGCTTAGTACTGGCACAGTTTGTCCGGCTAGTTTGGTCAGTGGTTCGGGTTATGGGCGGGGTCGCAATGAATGTTGTTGAAGAAAGATTTGTTATATTACTGTTACGTGATACGCAGTTGGCCCGGCCATTTTGTTCCACGAAATGCCCTGGCCAAGACAGACTGATACGATTTTAACAGGCTATGTAGGCGTATGTTCATCTGCTCCCTCGTAACGCCTATTTTGACAAACCAGGTACCCTATCGTATTGTAAGCATGTACCGCGGGTTATTGGCCTGTAATATGGCGGCTTTGTTGGTGGTAATCATACGTCGTAATTATGGCATAATTTGAACAACTTTTTTTTCTAGTCTAGTCTGTCGTGTCTTCGTTTTGGCGTATTTTGTTCAGTTTTTATCTTGTATTTTTATTTCCATAGGTAACGGCGGATTCGGTGGAGCCCCACACGGCTTTGGTGGTCCCCAGGGCTTTGGCGCAGGCTTCGGCGGACCAGGTTGCTTCGGACAAGGATTCGGTCAAGCAATGCAGGGAATGCAAGGTGGATTCAGGTCCAACCCCATGTCAGGCCAAGGCGGATTTGGAGGAGGATCATATAGTAGCGGTCAAGGAGGATGCGGTCAAGGTGGCTACGGTGGAATGCAGAACGGTATGCAAGCGTCAAGTCAGGGTCAAGGTCAAGGCGGTCAAGGGCAGAGTCAGAGCGGCTATAGCAATCAGCAGGGAGGCTATGGAGGCCAAGCGGGCTACGGCGGAGGCAGTTACCAAAGCAGCGGATACGGCCAATAGCCCAGTATTGTCCATTGTACAACGTATTTTACCCTATAAGTGCAAGTTTGTGATTAAAAGTCAGCGTTAGCGTCATGTATTTTGAAATAAAATGTTTTAGGTTGAGTGAACAAATGTTTTTGATTTCTATTTACTCAATTACACAACTGTTGCACAGATCTGGTAGGTATGCTACACCCCTCCACTTAACACCTACTTACCATTATACTGTCTGTTCGGTCCTCCCTTTGAAAGGAAGCTTAAGCGGAGTGAAAACACTCGCTGCCGTCGTAGGGGTCTTGAGTGTTCCCTCTTCCCTCGGAGCAGGCAGTGTTCCCTCTTGACTCTTCCGTCTGAGAATAGCCAATGGACCCTCTTCCCTTTGAGGCAGGCAGTGGTCCCTCTTCCCTCTGAGAGCAGGCAGTGGTCCCTCTTTCCTCTCAGCAGGCAGTGGTCCCTCTCCCTCTCAGCAGGCAGTGGTCCCTCTTCCCTCGAGAGCAGGCAGTGGTCCCTCTTCCCTCAGAGCAGGCAGTGGTCACTCTTCCCTCTGAGAACAGGCAGTGGTCTCTCTTCCCTCTGAGAGCAGGCAGTGGTCCCACTTCCCTCTGAGAGCAGGCAGTGGTCCCTCTTCCCTCTGAGAGCAGGCAGTGGTACCTCTTCCCTCTGAAAGCAGGCAGTGGTCCCTCTCCCTCTCAGCAGGCAGTGGTCCCTCTTCCCTCGGGAGCAGGCAGTGGTCCCTCTTCCCTCTGAGAGCAGGCAGTGGTCACTCTTCCCTCTGAGAACAGGCAGTGGTCTCTTCCCTCTGAGAGCAGGCAGTGGTCCTCTTCCCTCGAGAGCAGGCAGTGGTCCCTCTTCCCTCGAGAGCAGGCAGTGGTCCCTCTTCCCTCTGAGAGCAGGCAGTGGTCACTCTTCCCTCTGAGAACAGGCAGTGGTCTCTTCCCTCTGAGAGCAGGCAGTGGTCCTCTTCCCTCGAGAGCAGGCAGTGGTCCCTCTTCCCTCGAGAGCAGGCAGTGGTCCCTCTTCCCTCGAGAGCAGGCAGTGGTCCCTCTTCCCTTTGAGAGCAGGCAGTGGTCCCTCTCCCCTCTGAGAGCAGGCAGTGGTCACTCTTCCCTCTGAGAACAGGCAGTGGTCTCTTCCCTCTGAGAGCAAGCAGTGGTTCCTCTTTCCTCTGAGGTCAGGCAGTGGTTCCTTTTTCGCTGAGGTCAGGCTGTGGTCCCTCTTTCCTCTGAGGTCAGGCAGTACAAAAAATAGTCAAAAATAGTCGTAACGCTATGCCAAATCTCGAAAATAGTCGATAGGGATTCCAGAGATATAAAGGTGACTTGGTGAAGATTACGTGGTGACCCGACCGACCCTTGCTCGTTGAAGCGCCAGCCCGCGCCGTAGCTGAGCCAGTAGCTTTAAATTCCCCGATCAATAATAATGCCAACAGTTTGATCCAGCCTGTCCCCAATAACGATAGCTGTCCCCCTATCAGTGACGCCCTGAGCCGAGGTCCGTACCCCACAGGGGGTGCCCTCAGCGTGCAGTCGCTTAGTATGTAAAATTTAGTTTGTAAGCCCTGGCTGGAGGCGTTAAGATTAACTTCTTAATGGCAGCCCCAGGAAAGCCCGGTTGAGCAGTCACGGCCTCTCAAGGCCAACTGCGAGATGCCCAACAAAAAAAAAAAAAAATTAGGTACGTGGTAAGCCTTTCTTGCCACAATCCTCACCTGATTACCGCGGAACGCTTACGTTTTTTAATTTGAATTTGGTGTCAAAAAATAGTCAAGAAATAGTCGTCTCCCACCATAATAATTTCGACCGTTCGTTTACTATGTAGAAGTATGTTAAATTTCCATGTAAACTTCTACATACATTATGTTTTGGTACAGTCGCGAAAACTAAAATTGCAAAACTATTTTTTTCTATCTATCTATCTATTTTAGTAAAATTTTTTTTGCATAATTACTTAATTAGCCTATAATGTTCCCACTGCTGGGACACAGGACTCCTCTCTGTGAGAGGGAGCAGGCCGTTATCACCACGCGGGCCCAGTGCGGTTTGGTAGATCTATGTCACATGTCTTTGAATTTTTGGTTAAAGGACATGCCGGTTTCCTCATGATGTTCTCCTTCACCGTTTTGAGAGCAGTGGTTATGAAAATTAGTCTAAGGCTATGCCAAATCTCGAAAATTGACATTTCGAGATTTGGCATAGCGTTACGACTATTTTTTGACTATTTTTCGGAATAATGCAAGTCGATATTCCCAGCCGTTTGCTTGCACTGAGGTGCGGATTGTGTGGAGACATTCACCCCACAATCCTCACCAACGCATAGCTATAACTTCGGAATCATAATGCGACCATTTTTATAACCTTGGTGACTATTTATGACTATTTATTAACTATTTTTTGGCGTTCTCAAAATTGATTTTCATAAAGTTTACAGAAGTGAGGATTGTGTGGTGAAGCACACCAGGGTCTACTAACTAGCGGTGCCGCTTGGCTCACATCTCTCGTATCCACTGCGCGCCGTCGGCAGCTTGCGAGGCATAGCTGACATCTGTTTTGTTCACGCTAAGCAAATATAACAGCAGTGGTTGCCCAGCGGTAACGGCCGCGACATACCAAGGGCGTACATTCATACCAAATCTTTACTTTGTGTAAATTATTTCATCACCACTGCTCTCAAACGGTGAAGGAAAACATCGTGAGGAAACCGGCATGTCCTATAATTCGAAGATATGTGACACACTACCACACTAGACCCGAGTGGTAGATTACAGCCCACTCCGTCTCCAAGGGAGGAGGCCTGTGTCCCAGCAGTGGGAACATTATACGGCTGATTATGTAAGCGAATGTGAGACATTTTTCCTCTCTGCTCAACCGTATCCACTGAAGCTAAGCGAAGTCGGATTAAGTAAATACCGAAATCTTATTGGTTGTTTGATTCTAACACATCTCCTCTCCTCTGATCTATTCCCCGCTATGATGGATTCCGCGCCTTTAAGTGAACTCTCGGACTGCGTCTACACGAATACACATTCGGATGGATTTTATCGTGATGGAAGAACAAAATGAATCTACGCAACTACAACGATTTGTCTGACTGCAAACACTAGCCACAACGCAACCACAACGTAACCTGCCAGAAGTTGCAGCGACAATATTTACACGTAACCACTGCTTGCCCTCCGACGTTTGGCTCCCAGACTGGAGTGGGCCGGGGCTGTCTTGAAGCGGCTCCTGCCCAATCTAGGGGAGCCAAACGCCTCCTACCGGAGGCTCTACTACGCGGGGCTCGCGCGGTCCATGGCCCTATACGAGGCACCGGTGTGGGCGCCTTCATTGAGGCGCCGACCAGCCCGCTGGTTGAACGCGTCCCATATGGTCATGGCCATCCGGATGGTCTGGGGATACCGCATGATCTCCGGTGAGGCGGCGGGCCTGCTTGCCGGATTGCCGCCATGGGATTTGGAGGAAAAACGCCGGGGCGTAACACCACTACCGCGAAAAATCTCAACACAGCGGACAGAGCTCCGGCGGGATCTCATGGCGACATGGAGAATGCGATTGTCGCAACCCAGTGCTGGGCACGCCACGATTGCGGCGGTAAGTCCCCTCTTTGAGAAGTGGTTTGAGAGGCGCCACGGCGTCGTCGCCTTCCGCCTGACGCAGGTACTCACCGGACATGGTTGTTTCGCGAGGTTCCTGTTTTGGATAAGGCGGGAGGAAACGCCCGGGTGTTTCCACTGCGTATATCGCCCTGAGGACGGTGGAGCATACGGTGGAGGTCTGCTCGGCTTGGGCGGAGCACCGCCGTGTCCTTGTGGAGGCGATCGGCGGTGGCGATCTCTCGGGTTCTGCCCTAGTCCAGGCCACGGTTCGGAGCGAGACTCGAGAGTGCATGGGTAGCCATCACCTCTTTCTGCGAAGCATTAATGCTCGCGAAGTGGGAAACGGCGCACGTGATGGAGAGGCAATATGCATATATTGCCTCTCCCTCAAGTGCGCCGCCTCACGGCCCTAGTCGCCGCAGGAGACGCCCTGGGCGTTGGGCATCCCAAGCTGATTCCCGGCCACCTTAGGGGCGGGCTTGCAGATGGCGAGTAATGGGTAGCTCGCTGTCCGGCAAGGACCAAGCCCGGGTCGACGGCACGTTGTGTTCCACGCGCGCCTCAAAGAGATGTCAGGCCGAGGCCTGCCAGGGGTGCGGGTTGTTCGAAAGAGATACCGTGGCCCCTGGCACACAGGCAACTGAAGGAACACGGGCGGGTTTTAGTCAATAAAAGTCTGATACGCCCTCCCGCTCCACCCAGAGTGGGAGAAGTTATTTGATGATTTCCCACTCAAAAATTTTCGCTGCGATGAACGTGTGAACGGGCCCTAACAGTCCAGCACTGCACCGTAGAATGCGAATATTGTGAATGCATTCAATGTCCATTGTCTAGCTGCGTGCTAAACTGCGCATGTCCGTACGCAATTTGCGCTGTAGTGAAAAGATAATGAACCCACCCAGCTCACTCTCAAAATTGCGTCTCAAGTGAAGGTTCTGTCCATTCACTATCATGTACTTTGACAAGACACATAGGAGCAAGAAAAAAGTAATTAAAGGTATGGTAAAAATTAAACACTGAAATCATAAAACAATAGTATTTATTTTTCATTGTATTACATTGTCGTCTATCTGCATTTGTCATAATTTCCGACATAACGTGTCGCATCTCATTCGATCAACTAAAGGCAACTGAAAATCAAGCACAATGTCTCTTTATATAAATCTATCACGTATGAGAAAATCTACGTTCTGTTTATTATAGAAAAATACACGTCCCCAGTGCTTTAACCACCTAATCTATGTCGAACGCACCACCATAATGAAGAAAGACGTAAGTGCAAACAATACTCTATTCTCTATAAATACCACGCCCAGTTTTAAGCTACAAACTAAAGTGATCAAAATTTCAACATTTGCAGTTACGACTTTCTCCAACGTGCTGGTATAATTTATACTTTTTTTATCGTTACACTGTGCATATTAATTAGACTGTGATCGTAAAATTACATTATATAACTTTATAACAAACGCACCCTCATAATGATGTTATATTTTCCCATTATTAGTATCACTATGATTTAAATCTTACTTCTGTCCAAAATAAATAAAAATCCAAAATCTAAATAAATACATTTTTAAATTCTACTATTTACAACTCTAACAATTATATACACAGATCAATAATTTATATTATATGTAATAATAAAACGAAAAAGCGTTTTTTTTATCTATATCTCAACTAACATTAAAGCATTATAGAAGGCGAATAAACGAACACTATTATTACAATCATAATTATTATAAAGCCACATTTACACGATGCAAGTTTCTTGCCTGTCACACACAATCAAATTAAAGCAACAACTGACTTGCAAATGTTATAGTTGCTTTCAACTTATGGTAGTTGCTCCAACTTATGGCAGTTGCTTCAACTTATGGCAGTTGCTTCAACTTATGGCAGTTGCTTCAACTTATGGGAGTTGCTTCAACTTATCGTAGTAGCTTCAACTTATGGTATGGCACAGGCAATTAATTACACCGTGTATGTCAGGCTTAAGTTCGAGATAATCTCACCACCGCTCATCGTACTCAAACGTAACCAATGGTAGAATAGAATTAACATTTTTCGCACTCTTCAATCGTTACCCTGTCGTTAAGCGATATATAATGAAAATAATTTAGTACCAACTACGTCACATAAAGATTTTTTATTATATTATATATTAATAACTTGTATTAAATACATCTGTTAGTTAAATTATGATTATGAGCAATAATAATTATAATTTTAATTATTAACGACCATGAAACAAGCGGTTTTAGTCGCTCAGGAAGTTTAGTTAATAGCCTGTTGTCAACCAGCAAAATGGTTAGTCCTTCTACTCACTAATTATTGCTATCTATATACTTCGTATATCTGTTTTCATTACATCTTACAATTTCACTTCCAAACATAAAAAGTTGATTATGGAAACATAAAACGGTGTCAACAATAGACAATACAGTACGGTACGACATAAAAAATGCATTATCTGAGTCTTTAATGCGCTTTTCGAGCGCAACAAAGACCATGAATATATATAACGGAGACAGTTTAAACGCCGCGCAAACTGTTTTACTAATCGCTTATTTCATGGCCCCACATCCAACTATTACTTAAACTCAGTTTAAATGACGCAACGAACAATAGTTTTAAATGATCGTTAAACTATTGTTAATAACATCGTTAAGGGCTAATTTTTCAATAGTCAGATAACTTTTATCTGGAGAATAAATCTGACAGTTTGGCATATTTTCTATAAAAAAGCTGTCAAACCGACATATTTATTTATTCATCTGACTATTGAAAAATCAGCCCTAAGTCTCATAATATAATGCAATGGTAATATTCAACGCGCATGTTGTAACACTCATATATCTGATACTGAATAACCAATTATAAGGAACCCTTAGGATTTGTAAATATACCGATATGAATAATTTGTTTCTCGAATAAATCTCCTCAACAGCGGCGCAATCACACATTCAATGTGTATAAACTGCCATTTTTAAATAAACTACAAACTGCAGCTAGCTGCAAATAATACTAATAAGTATAAAAAAGAAAATTTGTGCATTCCTAATAACAGTATAACATGTCAATTAAAATAATATTAAAATAATGATTAGATGTAAGTTGGCAACCCGATAGTTTCGATGACGTCCTAGGACTGTTCTATATGTAGGTGGGGCAATGGTCTAGACTAGTGCCGCACGCGTCGCACACCTTTGCGTCTCGCTCATTCACGAGCGTGCAAGCGGGACATTCGCGGCCCCCTGACCTCAGCGGCTGTATTTCAGGCCCTCTCTTCGACTTGCCGCACATCTCACACGCCTGCATACTTCCCCTATTCAAGTACGTGCAAGTCCCGCATTCCCATTTGTCTCTTTTCACCTCGCTGGGCCCCGCATCTGGCCTCTCCCTCTCGCTGTTGTGTTGGCTTGGCGTTCGGCTGACGGGTCGCTCCCGGTCGCCATTTTGTTGCGAATGCTTCGGCGGCGATCGTCGAACGTGGTCCGCTTCGTCGAGTGATACTATTAGTTGTGCTTTTAAATCGTAGCTCGATGGGTGTGGGTTTGTAACTGAAATGTAGAAGTAATACGATATATTACTAACGTTCCAAAAATAAATCGAAGTCATTGATAAATGTAACTAAAAATTAACTTAGAGTCTCAGAAAATTGACATGTTTCGGAACAACAATCTCAATTTCACACATGATTAAGTTCAAAAACGTTTTTAGGACTTTTTTATTATAAATGATCACTCAAAAATCAACTTAGGCTGCATAGAGCTAAAGTAGACAGTAGAGTAAATGGCAAATAATGTAAATTATCTGAGATTCTGAATTGAAGTATCAGAATATTGTGTTGAATCGAAACTCACCATGATTACTTTTGGAACTATGCGCCGTACTATGAACTCCATTCTCCACGGCCTTACTCTTCGGTTTATCTGCCTCAATAGCAACCAGTTTCAAGGGTTTCTTGACTTTCTTAACTTCAGCAGGCCCCGCCCCGTTCACCGTCGTCTGCTGCTTTATCACATCCTTCCTTTCTTTTATATCTTTCTTGCTAAGTAGCTTCACCTTATCTGGTGCAACTTTTGGGGTTATCAACGCATCGGCCTTGGGGTTCGCGACAAGTTCTGGCACTTGTCTCCTGGCCTTCAGCTCAGCATGTTTTTTCGCCAACTGTCTCGCTCTTTTTATTTCTTGTTCCTGTTTCATTCTCATTAGGTTCTCTACCTTGGCTGTTCGGTACACCTCATCGTCGTATGATCGGTCGAGGTTAAGAGCTTGTAAGCCGTCTTCTAAGTCGAGTGTCGTCGGCTGGTACTTCGCTCTCCTCTCCTCTCTGTCTAGCCGGTCGAGCGTCCTCGAATCTCTATCGAGTGATGGCGAAAACCGACTTCTCCCATCCCCCTCTTGTTCTTTGCTCGATAAATTCCTAAATACGTAATCCCAGCTCTCGTAAGTTCCCATTCCATCCTCCCTTGCTTTGCTAAGAGCTGGTTGCGTGTCGGATCGCGGTAAACTTGGTAGTGACACGTCACTAAGCCCAGATTTCGACGTGCTATTTCTTCGAGAACTTTCCGGATGTCTCTTCTTGTGGATTCTTTCTTCGTCTTTGTACCTTTCGAATTTGCCGTTTTCGTAAACTGATGGGGTGTCTAGTTCAATGAGTTGCGCGGTAGGTACAGCGGGGTACCTATACTGTCCCATTGGGGGGTATCCGTTCACGGGGACTGTAGCTGCGTGTTTTATGGGGGCGTATACTGGGGTGGGGAGCATATAGGGGGACTGTACGGGGTAGTAGTAGGGGACCCCATAGGGGGTCATCATTGGGATGGAGCTGCACTGTGGGAGCGTGACGGGTACGTCGGGGTGCATGTGTTGGGGGCCAGGGTACAGCATGTGGGGCAGCATGGGGGGCACCATGTAGGGGGAACATTGGAGCACGGGCTGTAACTCCTGGTCTGTGTCGTCGCAGATGTGGTTACAGTGCTGTGTGCCGTGGTACCTGTCATCGACGAGACGGCTTCGGTAGGCGTCGGAAGCAATCGTTGTTGGTATGTTCGAGTATATTTCTGAACCTGAAAGTAAGATATTCAAATTGAACTTATTTTCGTTATAGATGAATTTTTAGGTAAATACTTGTACTAATAGCGGCGCTAGTACAGCCACGAGCATAAATACAAAAGCAAATTTCTCCGAAAGTATACAAAGAATTTTTATGGTGTTAAGAGCATTGTATTTTAAAATTTAAGCTATTACGAAATAGGTCTTTCTTTTCTCAAAGTTGCAATAGTTGGATCACAAGAAAATCGCTTTTGAATTTTGCGTAATTGTAAGGTATATAAGCTCGTGACTATTGAAGTCCAACAAGTTCGTACGCGACCATCTCGCGGAGCTGTTGATGTCAGTGGGGACAACGGCTGTACCGGGAGAGAGCCTGGGATATTTTGAGATAACCTTAAATTTTACTTTATGCACAAGTAAAAAAATACTGTACAAATACGAATAGTGCTTGAGACAAATTTCTATCAGTTAACATTATGGTGATGCAGAGACAAATCATGGCAGGTGCAACACACATATAAAATATGTCAAGAGAAATAACAATCGGTATAGGTGAAAACAAATCCAGCAAATCAGCGCTGGGATGTTTCGGGCAACTATGGACGAATATGTTCACGTGCCTTCACTTTAAAAGAAAACCGACTGGTTGCCGTCCTGAGGGGCAATTCTCGTAATTTTAAGAACGTTCAGTCTGATCTCAGTCTGTCAAAAATACCTCGAGTTTCTATTAATTTTTGACAAGTTTTTGACATTTTGCTGGTCGCTTTATCAAGTCTATCCGACTAAACAGACAGCTGTGCTGCTGAGGAGTATGTTCCGCTACTTTTTCTTCCCAGCTAAAGCACTAAGAAGTGCAGACGGGTGGGCGTTTTTGGGAGGACTGTCTTATGTATTTTGACGTTCGATAAGTGCTGAATAAATGACTTATGATTTAATTTGATTCACTGAGATGAGACTGCGACTACATTTTGAACGTTTTTCTTTTAATTACGAGAATTTGCTTTCTGATGTTCAGAGGGCATCTAGTTTGTGATATAACATCATATAGTACTCACCGTCACTATACCCACACTTGCCGGGCCGCTCGTGCGGCGGGGCGGCCAGGCGCGCGGCCGCGGCGTGCGGCGTGGCGGCGTGCTGCGCGCGCTCCTGCCACACGTCGCGCCACGACACGCGGGACCCGCGCGTCCACGACTCTTCCCAGATGTGGGACATTATCTGGACAGACGCATAACAAATTGTTTACAGCCGCGTTTACTGTACACGTGGTCTACAGGGCGGTATGTTTGTAAAAGAGAATTTAATGATTAATGTAAGAAATATTTTAATTAAGTATAATAGATATTTGTACACTGGTTAAGGTTAAATATGGTTAAATAACTTTTGACATATGTATGACCCACATTCAAATAAATAAATACTTCGATTTCGATTTGATTTATAGCCCTCAAGTGTTTAAATATTATAGAATTTATTTACTACACGAGTAGGTACACAGTTCAATGAGAGCGCGAAAATAAAATACAACAGAGCAGTAAGCATGTGAACGCGGGCTAAGAGAAATTGCTGAATACTAATTCATATTAATTTGTCAAATAAATTAAATAAATTCTAAAGCTATGCACAGTCTCCTAAGAACGCTTTCGTTAAGTTTTGAAGCTATAACGGTTAAAGTAGCCAGCCAAGAGTGGCAGTGTCCATCACAAATAGCCAAACTGACATAAAATTAAAATTGGTACACGCTGTGAGTGTATGCGTAATAACCCCCCTTCTGGCGCAGTAGGGTAAAAACGAGTAGTGTCAACACACACATGCACGCACACACACGCACTTCCGACAATCTCGGTCGGTACTGAGAGCTCCTGCACTTACACACACATTCACAGCGTGTTTTTACACTTTTTACACATGGTAACCACAAGTAAAGCGCGCGTCTCTTCTTGAGATAAAAATACTCATCTACAAACTATCAATTACTCGTTACTAAAGACTTCTAGAACACGAACTGCTTTAACGTTGTACGCATTTAATGATGGCTGAGATAATAAGAATTTTAAATCTCTTCAATTCAACAATCGTACCTATTTAGAAAACATTCTATTGTTTCTTTGAGTCACGACAATAGTTATACCCGATATTCACAGCATAAGTAGACGATGGTTCATAGAAATATAATGACAATGCCAAATATTCATAATGCACAATGTTTTGTCTATAGTAAACAATATGGTATTTTCCAATTTATTAGAAACTATTCTAATTTGAAGATTGGGACGAATTATGTAACAGAAAAATAAAAGTAAATAGATTTATATCCATTTTCTCAATTAAAAACGATTTCAATCAAATTCATTTTTCGTTGTTTTGAATTTACGGCCAAAACGCTCCTTATGATGACTTTTTTCATATGAAATACTTATACTGTGACCTGTGGGCTCAGTAACTCCGAGACTAAATAACGTTATTTTTCTTTCTCTTTTTTCTTAGCTCTTTGATATAGTCATAAAAAGGTTTATAACATTTAACTAAACTTTATTAGTAGATATTTACATAGAGCTATTAAGTAAATGCAATCCACATCTAGTAGATTGCAATCAAACAAATAGTGTTGTGTCAACTTTTTTCTTATGCATGTGTAAAATGGTATATCAGATTTGTGAAAGAAACTTAAAAAACACCCCTGATCTAAATCAGCTATCAACTTTACTGGGTTGCAGGGCCATCGACGCATAACCGGTTACCTGTTCAAAAAATGGATATTTTTCGTCGGTTATAAACAAAAAATCAAATCAATAAAAAAAGTGCAAAACCTACGCGGTCATATTAATAATATTAATAGTTTTATATTTATTTATTCAAATAATAATGTTAACATTAAATTAATAGACTTATATGCTAGTTAACAGACAGGTAGGTGTTGCAACCAGCACCCTTACTAAGTTATATAATAACTTGTATTAAGGGCAGTGGTATATTATATACAGCCCATACATCTTTTAGTTACACAAATTAATTGCAGGCAAAACAAGTGTTTTTTTAAACTATATTTAACATACAACCATAATTGCAGAACTCGAAATTACAAATGGTATGTTTTTTATTTAACATTTGGATAACTCGTATGTATGTGCGTGTGTGTGTGGTGTGTGTGTGAGGATGGGTATTATGATTGTGTGTAATGGTGAAGTCTTTAGGGTGGGAAACATATTGTAAGGAACAGCATTTTTTTCTAAGAACCAATCAGAATCTTGTACTAAATCAATAGTAACAGTTGCGCGTCGATAATTTGTGTTCACATAATTCGACTAAATGTATGAAGCAGTAGATTTTTTTTCTCGATATCAGGGTATTCGATACCTTACTGATAGTTGTTCATAATGATGAATTCAATGACCCCTTTTCATGGTTTACGTTATTTCAATTACACGATAAAGACAGGTTTTAAACAAACATATTTGGTTAATTACATACCTGACATTCGCACTGCGCGATAAGAGCATCCCTTGACACCGCGGCGACCATGTCCGGACAGATGGGCGCGTCCAATTCGAACCGACCAGCGCCCAACGACTTGTAACCCATCGCCTGGAGAAGGGTCTCCGCTCCTACCATGTTGGCTTCTACTTCGTGTTTAAAGTAGCCGCAGTATAACTGGAAAATGTATCCATTGGTTAGAGCTCAGATTGACAATAACCGCAAGTAATCAGCTTTCAGATACGCACTAGACGTAGTGGACATAGGGTCAGATCAGGTAGAACGGAAAAATTCTCGAGCAATTTACTGGTTCCGTTAAAAAAACGACCGTATTATCATAGCCTAAAGTAGAAAATTATATACGTACTATCTGACCCGACAGACGTTGTCCTGTCCATACAAAATTCCCATAGAAAATGTAATTTAAGTTTTCCCGATTTTTTGGCAGTTTCCTAATGCACAAAAAAAAAAATATAGATGTTGGCTGATTCTCAGACCTACCCGATAAGCACACGAAATTTTATCAAAATCGGTCAAGCCGTTTCGGAGGAGTGTGGCAACGAAAACTGTGACACGAGAATTTTATATATTAAGATGTAAATGGTAATATGGTCCTATTTTCCGTTCTGTCTGAACTGGCATCTCCCGAATTGCGACACACCACCCAGCTTTGCACCTCACGCATCCAGCATCCTTTTTAAGCCGGCTGTGGGCGGAACTAGCCGGGTTCACGATTACTAAACACTAACACCAGTCTATCTTACTCACCCGTATAACTTTATACTCCTTCCTCCAGGGCTGGGCCAGCAGGTTGGCCGCATACCTGGCCAGCGCCGCCCAGCCCAGCCCAGCCCGATACGCGCTGAACTCTGCCAGCTCGTTGATCGTCTTTTGGAACACTTTGCCCGTCTCCGCGAGCCCGAATTTGCACTCATGAGGCACTAATGATAGGTACTCTATTATGTAGTCTGTAAGGAAACGAGATAAAGCTTTTAATTTAAGTATTTCAGCATTCATAGGATTGACCCTGATTTTTGACGAAGACAAAGTTCAGAGTGGAATATCCAAGGTAGCCCACAAAAATTCCAATTTTCTTTAGTTTTGTGCAATTTATAGGTCAGTGCCAGGTTCATTCAGTGTAGATTAAAATAATATATGATTCGCGACTGTAAAACGTATGTATTTACAGAATTATAAGATACTGGCTTTTTCAGCAGCTTCGCCCGCATGGAGGTCGGAAATTATCTCACGAGAACGTAGTACTGGTATAAAAAGTATCCCATGTGTTAATTCAAGCTATAAACTATCGGTGTGCCAAATTTCATCCAAATCCATTCAGAAGTTTTTGCGTGAAAGAGTAACAAACTCAAAAACTTTCACATTTATATTGTACATATTTCTTGCTACCCCAACCCACCCCGTCGTTTCGAATCACCTGCCCGTGTGAGTACTTCGTATTTGTGTTTTTTTTTTATCTTTGCTCGGCTCCTAAGGCTCTTAGAGTGATGTTATATAGCCTATAGCCTTCCTCGACAAATGGGCTATCCAACACTAAAAGAATATTTTAAATTCGAACCAGTACTTCCTGAGATTAGCGCGTTCAACCAAACAAACTCTTCAGCTTTATAATATAATATAATAATATATAAGTATAGATTAGTATAGATAGTTTATAGAATAAACTTAGTGTGTGTGTTTATTTTAATGATTATAAATTCGAAGCCATATTTATTACGGTTGCAAATCTATATTTTAATCAACATAAAATGTGACACTAACCTGCAAATTTCAATAAACGTAAGAAAATTTGAATTTCGTGGGTTACCTTGAAACTTTCACCTTACTAAAGAAACTAGAACTCTTTTTATACTTAAATGTCTTGGGAACATTTAAGTCGGACCTAATCAAAACAGTCGCCGGATCAGTGCTATATTCGGCCTTAACAATAATATGATCTAAGTAGTTTGGCAATGTTATATTGACAATGCTTTTGGAATAGTGGCCCACAAATAACAATGCACAATAGCAGCCTGATATGCTCCATCTATTACCCAATAGTTGACGCTTATTATGAGCTCCTGCAAACTATGGTTGGTATTGTCACATCAACATCACAATTTAAGTCGAGAGACGTCCAATTCTGGACATAGATCGATGTGGCGTCACTTTGGGAAGGCCCAAAGCTACGCCACATCGACCGCTCCGTGCTTCTCGTAACCAGCAAACTCCCACACGAGGTCATCGTTCCACCTTGTTAAGGGCCTACTCACACTGCGTTAGTGCTAGAAATCGGAAAATTCAACTCATACTAATATTATAAACGTGAAAGTTAGTAAATTTTTGGCTTTGTGAATTAGGATTTTTGTTGACCAATCGAACGGATTTTTATGTTTGACACACGGGTAGAACATGACCTGAATTGGGACAAAAGATACTTTTTATACTCCTTCTACCATAGAGGAGACCTGTGTTCCAGCAGTGGGCACATTAAATGCTGATTATGCTATATAGCGTTGTCGTGGGATATTTTTTCACATGATCGCGAGAAAAAGCTAGTTTTAAATAAAATCTACAGCTTGTCTTTACCTTCGAGTTTCTTCTTCTATTCCAACTTTTCCAGGGTGTAATCGGTCTCAAGGTAGCTGTAGTGAGCGTCCTCGATGCGTTACTATAAGGAGGACATCGATTCCACCGTCTTGAGGGCCTAACCACGCTACGCCATGGTCAGAAGTCAGAAAATTCAACTTAAAATGCTACTGTTATTTACCTTCGAGCTTCTTCTTCTGGTCCAACTTTTCTGGGCTGTCATCGGTCTCGAGGTAGCTGTAGTGAGCGTCCTCGATGCGGCGCCACAAGGTCGGCAGTCGCTCGCGAAGAACCGCGTCACCCATGCCCGACGAGCACGTCATCACCATCACAAAGGTACCGATCAGGGGTCAACTGGAAACGAAAGGAGGAACATGTTCATATAGGACGTATACGTAAAAAGTGTTCATATAATTTCCCTTTTAAGGTCGGACCCTAATAAGGTTCTGATTCATTAGGGGTCTAAAGAAACACTCCAATGAACAAACCCAAAGGGTCAAAGTTTCTTTTAAGGTTCTGACATTTCTTAAAAGATCGAATAGTGTGATGATAATGTCTGGAATGGCCTAAAAGAAGACACACGTAGTTTTCAGTGAACCTGTCTTGTCATTAGTTAGGTAAATATCAATCAGTTCGTTTAGTAGCGTATTTATTTGTACACACTGCGTACTTCCTGTTACATTGTTTGCCTTATAAAAAGCTACGAAAGTGAAGTGATGAAGTGGAATTTTAATACGTGACACCACAGGAAACCAAGAAGTCTTACAGAACCAAAGTCACCAAACTAGCATGTGCGGTTGGCCAAAATAGTGGAAAGACCGATGACCGACGATCGAATATGGTTAATCTTCGAGATTTTAAAAAGGGAAGTATGTTTTTTTCCCCTAAGAAAGAAAGTGGAGCATAGAACGGCCCTTCTTATATGAAGTGCCGATCTGTCGAGGATAATTTTTCGTAACTGGAACTATATTCCTAGGCAGTATCAGTTCTCTTTCCCACATGCCAACTGTGCTCAAACTTGGCACACAGAACAATAACGAAACCACAGTAGATAACGTTGAAAGGCAAGTAAATCATTCAAAACTAATGAATGGTTTAGAGTTTAACCTACGTCTCTTTCTGTTAGTGCAAGCTAGTTAAATATAGCCTCGGAAGTAGGGTACTGGTACTTCGCATTTAAAGAGCTAAAGCGATCTGATAGTGTTTCTTGGACCACGTTCGCGCGGACGTAAAAATTTCGCGGCGGGGTTTTATTGCGTGCTGGATTGTCAACTCTCGGTGTTGAACAGAGCATTGAGAATCCAACAGAGTGCATCCCAGCGCGTCGAAAAACACACTGTTCGATTTTCAACTCTCGGCGCTGAGCAGAGTGTTGAAGGTCCAGTGCGAGAAAAAAATCCCGCCGCGTTCTTTTCGTCCGATCGAATGTGGACTGGCAATGTAGGAGGCCTTTAGTTATAATGGTTTAATTTTTTTAGATGAGATTATTTTCATTACACTGTCGTTACCCTAGGATGCCTATTTCCTGTTTCGTTCATCAAATCCGATATGAATCGAATCCGCGACTGTAAGACTAGCGCAGAAACACAAGCAAAGCCCGAATAGTGTGATTACTGATTGATTATTTCTGGTAACTACGCCATGACTGCTTACACAATCTACGCTAAATTATTATAAATAGGTAAAATTGCTTGTTTATATGCTTTAGGGACGCTCTAGGACATTATATAGTGGCCATATTGGTGATGTTCTTCAGAATGTTCGGGTGCGTAGTCTGGTCATACGCTTGCCAGTTGGGAGTAGCAGACTCTGATGTATGAACTTAAACCAGGCATAAGAAGTATGTAAGGATCGTAGCAGCGATCTGTAGTTTCTGTCTAACACCTTGGGAAGGCGTGAGTTAATGTATGAATCATTTTAGAAAGATAATCTCTTGAAGTGGGTACTTACTGATCCGATTACAAAAAGTCTATCTCTGATAGAGCTGCGCTAGCCAAGTACCGTTGAATATGTCTAATGTCTAACATGAAACATATCCCATGGTAATATGCGGACGGACAGAAGCAAGAGTATCAGAAGCAAATACAGATGCAGTTCGGTGTGATGACTAGTGTTGCCCAAATTCAGTCTTGGTCTTGCAGTCTTGGTCTTGTTCTTGCGTTTTTGCAAGACCAAGACCAAGAACAAGACCGCGTATTTTTAGCAAGACCAAGACCAAGACTGACCGTGCAAGACTTGAGCAAGAACAAGACATAGCCTGCAAGACTCTTGCGTCTTGCAGCTAGGACTTAGCGCTATTTCACTGAGTAGTTAGGTGTAACAGTTCGGTGTATAGGTAGGTACGCTTAGGAATTCTATGAGACGCAAAAAACTGTATCAAAGAATATGAAAAACTGGACCTATGCGCATTACGACTAATACCATAAACATAGCGAATAAAAAAATATCTATTAAAATCAAACTGAGTGCATGCATAGTTATGTTTTAACCATCGGCACTTTGATAATGCGGCATCAAAGGTTTTGTACTTACTTCTCAAAGAAATTTGCCGCTTTTCGGAAGTACATGGTTATGATACACGCGCCGGCGGCTTCTTTTGAAATCTAAAACAATCGTTGCCGCCACGCCGAAATCATAACATTTGTGACACTATTTGATTGCCGCCATAGGGCGTAGGTATACTCATGCAAAATAATTTCGAATTTTTTTAAGAGTACCTACAGGTGTTCCAAAGAATAAATAAGTTTCAGAGTGCTTAGAATGAAAATGAATACATTATACTGATCACGCAAGTAGTATTATGATTAGGATAAAATGGTAAGGATAGGTAGTAGATGTCATATTAAATGTCATATGTCAAATAAATGATAAACCGTAAAACTCTTTTATTAAATTTCTTATAAGTTGAGGGTTCAATCTCTTTCTAGACAGATAAGTATTGTTCTTTAAAATACAGTCAAGTTATTGTAATTAATTTGTTTTTTTACATGTTTTAGCAAATGTAAGCTTATAAATCATAAATGTTTATTAAGAAACAGTTACTTCCATGGAAAACGACATATAGGTCAGTTGATTTTTCGAATTTCTTATCAAATCTTCAGTTATTTATTAATCTGCTTGATCTTTACTATGGCTATGTTAATTCAAGCTCACAATGTTCCAATTCTAATACGTTTTTCTAAGATTTAAAGTAAACTTTAATAAATAGTAATAGACTAATAGGTAATTGCAAGACTTGCAAGACTCTTGCTGCAAGACCAAGACCAAGACCAAGACTGGGAGCGCAAGACCAAGACCAAGACCAAGACCAGGTGTATTGGCGCAAGACCAAGACCAAGACTGGCTAAGTCTCGTCTTGTTCTTGCATTTGGGCAACACTAGTGATGACCAGGGCAAAGGCAGGCAAAAGCGACCGTAAGCCCCAGCTATAACGAGCAGCCCTTTGCAAGGGGAGTATCGCACCGCCGCACCGCGAAAGACCCTAATGGCAGACATGCAGTTGGGAAGGCACAGAGCACCAAGACGCCTCGGAGGTGTCGGAGGCTTCTGCAGAAGGCGGCATACTCAACGATTTTTGTGTTTATTTTTTTAATAAATAGGGTATTTTACTCTACATGAGAAAATATCTAAAAATATACTATTGAGATAGCTTAGGCAAAATGCAGTCGGAAAATGTTAGTTTTAGTTCATGAAACAACAAAATAAATTTTAAAATACAATCGAAAGATTTCTCGGATTTTTTAATCTGTTTTTTAACACCATGAAAAAGTAGCCGCCATGTCATGTTATTACGTCAACTGATACGGCATGTCAACTGACCAACTTTGTACTTTTATTATTTTCGTAGGTAACCGAAGTAATTTTTATTTAAATAATATTTTGCTTTCAGGAACAGCAAACCAACGATAAGTAGAAAAATAAATCATTTTTTAAATTATAAACAATTGTCTTATAAAATAGCAGCGCATTTGTTTATACAGCAAACTGACGTCATACCCACAGAGCAATATGGCGTCCCACTGCGTCCAGCGTTTTCGTCAAATTTGAAAATGTAAAATTTTAATGCATTTTTATGGTACGAATCGTTTTTTTTTGTGGTTTATTAGCACTCTAGAATCTAATTAAGACACTTTTCAAAAATGAGTGTAATACCCTATCGCAGTCTTTCGTCCTTCAGAACCATGTATAATCAGAGAGGGAGAAAGCTGTAATCTTCCACGCGGGCCCAGTGCGGGTTGATAGATGTCACATGTCTTCGGTTTTTTTTGTTTCTAAGACATGCCTGTTTCCTCATGATGTTTTCCTTCACCGTTTTGAGAGCAGTGGTGATGAAATAATTTACACAAAGTAAAAGGCCTGCCTGCGTACGAAGTTACGAACCCACGACCTACATACAACCCGTAAGTCGAGGCTGTGTTACCACTGGACTACCAACTCTGTAACTCGAACAATAATAAAAATATTCTTACGATTGATCAGTACTTTTGTAAAAATAGGTAATGCTCATTTAAAATTTTACATTGGGTACGTAGGAATTCGAGATGTAAGCACTCATTACATCAGATTTAAAATATTTCAGCGCCACCTGGAATCACTTTGAGCACAAACAAGTAATAAACACAGTCAATACATTGTAGCGGTACCTACTATTATGTACTGTTGATAAACAATTAAATCACGCACAACCCGTGTTATCAGAACAACAGAATCGACTGGTAGTGGTATCCATGACAACAAACTTTGTTATCAAACAAAGAACCCAAAAGAACGTAATCGAAGAAGTCGAGAATAATAAAAACTGCTTAGCGTATACAACGACACGGCATGGCATGCAATGTAGGATTTTGACTAAAGCATACCATACTTAGTGTTTACAAAGATAGAGTTCAAATTAGAATGGCATGTACTAAGGTCGTAGTCAGGGTCAAGACACACTGCGACATAATGTTTCGAGGCATTGAGGCATATGTTTCCATTTCCTCTTTCTACTGCATTAATCGCAGTCTGATCCATTGAGCCTAGATCTGTAATGCGAATTTTCATTAACACTAGGCCACACCTAAATAAATGTCTAAATAAAAGCACGCTCGGCTCATCGCCGAAAGTTGAAATTCCAACAGCACGCTCACGAAGCAAGCTGCGAATTTTTATAGCAACTTGAATTACCATACAAGTATATGATGTTAAACCTCAATCAGAACAAAAATTGCGAATCCTTTGTCTTAAAAAATGTACCGTGCCGTGCTCCGGTAGATACAAAGCATAATAAGAGGGGGTAGGCAGTGAATCAGCTATTGGAGTGTTTCGTACAATACGCTAGTGAGTCATGCAATTGTTCAGCCAATAGCCAATACATCGATGGTTCATTCATTCATGACAATGAATTATGTTGCTTGTGTTGTCGGTTTATGTATTTCAGTATGTTGGTGTAGTATTTCCAATGATATGATATTTTATTTGTCATCGTTTGAACTTTGAACAGTTGTTTATTGTTGAATGTTTAATGCATGATTGAGGGGTTTAATTTAGGCGATAGGTCTGTTACATTATATATCATAGTTAGTCATGCTAATATTCTACTAATATTATAAATGTGAGAGTTTGGATGTTTGTTACTAAATCACGCTAAAACGGCTGAACGGAATTGGCTGAAATTTGGCATACAGATAGTTTATAACCTGGATTAATACATAGGATACTATTATCCCGGTAGTACGTTCCCGTAGGATAATTTCCGACCTCCACGCGAGCTAAGCCGCCAGCAAAAGCTAGTTTTATTATATAAAGTATTTTTCAATGTGGGTGCATTTGCACTTGACTTTTCGTAAGTAGCTTTTTACATGCTGTTAGGATATTGCATCAACAGCTAGATATAAATATCAAAAGCTACAGCTTCTACACCCTGTATTACATTATTTTTCCAAATATCATAGAAAACCGAGTTAAATTGAGAGAGAAGAATATTCCAAATCTTCAAGCTATTTATTGAAAAGTTTGAGCCTAGCCAATACCTGTAACAGTAATCAAAAGGCTATAAAAGTAAACCAGAAAGTTTTACAATAATGTGGATAGCTACCAAAGTCGAGACACACAGATAAGATTGATTGGAAAATAAATATGATTTGGCAGAAATTTTGGAGAAAACAATGCAGCCAGTTTCAGAGATAAAGAACAATAACAGTTTAAATATCAAACAATAATTGTTTTATTCAAATATTTTGCTATGAATATTATAAACAAACTACCCAGTTATGGCATACAGAAACATTATTTATGAAAGGGTATTGGTATAAGATAAATAAAAACTCCCTGATGGAGCTTTTATGATGTCTTTGGTAGATATAATAATAATAAAAAAAGCCTAATACTGTCCCACTGTAGGGCAAAGGAAAATATGCACTGGAAGGCTTTTCTCATACAGAAAAAGCATGAGCATTGATGACCATACTTACTCAAGACTGGTTGGCGATTCCAGATTATATTAACTAATAGTCCAGCACCCTAATTGCGTAACTCACGATTAATCATAACCTGTTTCGTTTTGAAACAGATGGCTAAACCATTGCTTCATATGTTCAAAAAATGTGTCTGCTCAACAACGTAAATAACGCAATGGATATTGTTGAACTATCAAAATGAAACCGATTATGATTAATCGCGTGTTACGCAATTAGGGTGCTGGTTTCCGCACAATGTTTTGCTTTTACCCATGTCAGTAATGCTTAAGATAATCTCAGAAAGTACAGACGCCAGCACATTAAGCTACGCCAAACTGTAAAATTTTCCCAAATGAACATCAACCTTAGGCTTATGTTATAAAGTTGAAAATGTATCAAAGAAATTTGACAGATTGGGGTAGCTTAATGTGCTGGCGTCTGTACGTATAAATTAGAAAAGACTTTGACAGATTATGTATAATATCTGGAAGAGCGAGTTTTTTTTTTTTAATTTTTTGTTTGACCTTTTCTAAAAATGAAACCTAGCTAGATCGATTTATCGCCCCCGAAACCCCCTGCATACTATTCATGAAAATCGTTGGAGCCATTTCCGAGATTCAGATTATGTATACAAGAATTACTTGTTTAAAGGTTACTATAAGTTTATGACAAAAAACATTATTATAAGTAGAACTTTGAGGGCCAGAAGAATCAGTGTCTGTTGACATTATAGGCACTATCTACCAGAATGACCAGATTTGAAAATATCTCTCCGAGATAAGGAATTAAACTTATCAGAATATGGTGAAACCAGGCAATCAAATTTCATTACAAATTAATTATAAGATTTTATCAGACAGAAAAATAAAAAAAAAACAAATCCAAGTAGATTTGAATGGTTTTAATAAAACCAATCAACATCAATGCTTTTTTTTTAAGTGAGCTTCTTATGCGGCTATTTCAACAAATTAATGAGAATTGAGAGAAATTTCAAGGATGTGTCACATGTAGGCACATTTCGCTATACGAGAGAGAAGAAACGTATCTCTTTCTGTCTCTCACACTTAATCTCTCTTTTTTTATTCTTTATTTTTTGAGGAGTTTCACTTCCACCATGTGTATGGCACTGCAGGGGCAACTTTATTACTTCATTGTCTATTTTTATATTAAATAAATAATATAAAATGTGTTTTTTTATTCAAATTATAAGTTATACCATGTCATATCTTCATGAACCTCGGTTGACTGGTAGAGAAAGTCAAACGCATTAATGGCCGATTCCTATGATTTACAGACAGTCATAGGTTCAAGTTAAGACTCTTGTATCTTTATGAATAATGAAGCAAGTGCCTCATAGCTTTGCAGAGTAGACTGTCCTATATGAAAGTAGCTTTCACATGGAAAATTAGCTAACGAAACGATTTATTTGCCCAGTTTGGAAAAAAAAAATGCTACCATTGCTAAGAAAATCGATCCATTTTTATTTATAGGAACCGAGCATAAATCTCCCTTTGTACCTTATATAACTTGGTTTAATTTATAAGTCACTCTATTGATCTGCAGAAAGTTGAAGCTTATTGAATATAGGTATGTATAGAGTCTGAGTCTGGAGAGAGTCTGAGTTTCAATATCCAAAATATTAAGAAGACCAAAAATTAACATTTATTTGAAACTGTATGCAGTCTGATTGTTTTAAAAAACCAGAAAAAAAAACATATAATTCCAATATTATTTTTATTTGGATTCCGTAAAATTGTTATCAGTCATTGAGCTGATAATGGCTCCACCTTGATAACAAATGAAGAAGTCAATTTGTTAGGAACATATAATTGTAAGATAAGATAACACAGACAGATAAGTGTATCATGTGTGTGATATGACTCATGCACTATTACTTACTGTTTTGTATATGTACTTAGATAACTCAGTAGGTATTATTGATCCAACTGAAAAAAATCAATGATTTTGGTTTCAAATAAAATTATAAGACAGTCATGTTCATTTTTAAAATTTCTTAATTTTGTGCCCTAGATGTTTTTTTTTCTATGTAGGGAACATATCAAATGATGTTTTCTATATTATATTTAAATTATGTGTTAATCAATACAACAGATATTGACAAAAAAAAATACAAAACATTCCATGCCATTTTGTCAGCTGAGTTTCAAATTAATTGTAACAATGTAAACAATAAATAAAAACAATAGCACTGTTTAGTATTGCTTGCTTACCAGTTACAGACAATTTATTTAGTTCACAGGTGAATGCAATATTTTACAACAAAACTAAGACCTCAAAATTATATGTGAAATTAGGATCTGAATAGTAGAATCCTCATTAATTTGATAGTAAATAATGAGATGAAAATTTCAAGGAAATCATTCTAAATATTTAAAAATTTACACAGCTAATGAACAAACCAATCAATTAAATGAAGTGGGTAAATTAGAGAAGAAACGGGCAGTAATTATCGCAATAAAAGAATCTAAGAAAGCGACGTCGCAGCATAAAATATGCTAATGATCATACTCTCACGCGATACACCAATGTGCGATTCATACATGATGTTACCGCCATATACATCGCTGATATCCAAATCTACCTACTTCAAATCTTTAGACTTTTAGTTATATTAGAATGTGGCGGTAGTAGGTACGTTTCCCATCAATCACCTTCCTTCCTATTCATTCCTGCAGCGTCTACCATAGGCCAGAGCGAGACAGCAATACCAGGCTGGAAGAAGATTGACCTTAACGGACGCCATTTTTGAAAGGAAGCAAGTTCGTTCTATTCCGCTGCCGCGAAAGCATCTCTCCAGAGCTTTACCGATAATATAGCTGGATTTCGCGATAAATCCAGATTTTCCGGTCTATATATAAAACTAGACCTTCCTACATAACAATTTATACTGATTTGAAGTGCTGTGTAAGAAATAGGAATCGTTTATCCGTGAAACCACGCCGGCTGGCCGCGTGGTTTTAACCTACACATCGAGGACGTGCAAAGTCCTAGCAGCAGGAAGGCGACTCCAGACTTCTAGAAAGGTAAGGCGCTGCATTCTGTGTCCTTCTCTTATTCCTGTTTCTCCATACCAAAAAATAGCCTCTTTCCAAGTCAGTGTATGCCGCCACATAAAGTTTATTACAGTCCACAAAACCGCCGATTCTCATAGCAAGGCTTTGAATCACCGCTCCAGGCTTTTAGAAGCCTGGAAAGAGCTGTTTAGACAGTTCTATCCATTTCTTGGTAAATTTCCAGATCCCCCTCATGTTAGCGTTTAAAAGTTTTATAGTTAGCTCTTGGCGTTAACATTTTGGTCCTTCGTAAGCCGGATTTATTTCCTATATACAATCCACTACCTATATAAGTACTTTATATTGGACGATCTTCATTTCATTCCTTATGGAACCCCGCATTTGGATCAGAATTCGTTCAGATTCAGTTATGTAATTAATTACATTCGTGTCATTAAATTCATCTAAGTCAAAATCATAAATACGTTTAACAATACGTTTCAATTGTATCTAATATCCAGTCATACATCGACTTCGTTGCATCGTAGTACAAAGTACCTACACATTACACATTAAAGAATACCCGCAGTTTAATATTATCAGTTTTCTACATTAGCTAAGTACTGGTTACCGCGCGCATTATATATAGCTATTGAATATAGGTTGTTTACGCACGAACTAAGACTGCTTTGAGAATTCATTCAGTGCATTCCGATCTAATTACTTGAACAGATTCGATACATACCTACATAGTTCTTTATAATAAATCAAGATGCCTCGACCTGCAGCTGATGCTAGGGATGAGAAAACTGATGAACACACCTCATCGCGTTTAAGTTCAGAAATAATTCTCGTAGAAGCAAAACGAAATGCCCTTTTCGAATCAATTCAAATAGTGTTCGAAAAGGCGAAAAGGGCTCACATTGACAGCGAGATGGTGGAAAGTTTTCTGGATTCAGTCGCGACTATTGATGAAACTCGATCTGAATTTAGAGATCTCGTCAACGAACACAATAGGCTACTTTTAGAAACTAATCCATCCGCGAAGCCTAACTATCAATCATTGATTTCGTTTGATGATCTTTACTGTCGTATCAAACGTGTGTTGAAGCAGGTTGAGCCTGTGCCTTCGAGGGTGAACGCTGACGATGATCAGAAAGTCATTAGGTCTAAACGGCCTACTTTAGCGCCAATCGAAATTGTGTCATTTGACGGAGACGTTCGCAATTGGCCCTTATTCTATGAAAGCTATAAATCCACCATACACGAAAATCCATCGTTGACAGACGCTGAGAGACTGTACTATTTGATAGGAAAGCTTTCCACTAAAGCACAAGCGGTATTTTCAGGCATCGCGCCGTGTCCTGGAAATTATCAAATAATAGTAAAGTGTCTTGTGGATAGGTATCAAGATAACCGCATACTCGCTTCTACGTATCTAGATCAGATGATTAATCTTAAAATAAATGGTCCCGCTTCTGCATCTAATATGCAAACATTTATGGACCAGTATGTCACTGCCGCAAACGCAATAAAAATTCTTGGAATAGATGACTTGACAGACTTTGTATTTTTGCATATAGCACTCAAAAAGTTGGACGGAGAAACGATACGTGCTTTCGAGTCACAATATCGTGATGTTTCGTTGCCCACTTTTAGACAGCTGACCGAATTCATTAGGAGTCAACATAGGATTTATCAAAACACACAGCCCAGCACACCTGGCGTTTCCACGCGTAGTTCTGTTAAATCTCGCAATAATGTACCAAACCCGCAGAGTTATGTAGCCATCGCGACTGCTAACAGGAAATGTCTATGTGACAATATTGTGCATGATCACTTTTTCAAGTGCCAAAAGTTCATTGAGATGACACCGTCCGCACGCTTCAAATGTGTGAAAGATAAAGGTGCATGTATTAATTGTTTAAGCATTAAACATAAGTCTCGAGATTGTAATTCAACGCTCAAATGCCGCAACTGTCATCAAAAACACCATTCTTTATTGCATTTCAATACGGCTCAAAACAGTGGATCGGTGCCTGTGTCCAGATCCGAACCTACGATCCTTAGCGAGCGCGCCACGCCGCCGCAGCCGTCGCCGCCTGCACCGTTAATCAGTGCACCCGTACCGGCGGCGCCGGCGCCTATTACGAGCGAGCCGAGAGTATCGTCCTTGCACACATCCATTGCTGCGCCATTGCAGTTTAGTGCTCATGACACCGACCGCGCCGCGCGATGTATTCGTCACACAACGATATTACTATCGACCGCGCAAGTTGTTATCTTCGATCGAAACGGACAAAAGCATATTGTAAAATGCCTTTTAGATTCTGGATCGCAGAGCAATTTTATAAGTACAGAATGCTGTAACCGGTTAGGTTTGAGTTATAATAAGAATACGCGAATGATTGTTCGAGGGTTTGGTGGCTCGGAAAAACCTATCAAAGGTTCCACTGATTTTAAAATATTTTCTCGCTTTGACAAAAACATTTCTTTCGATGTATCGGGATTTGTCGTGGATCGCATCACGGATGATCTGCCCACAGTTCCCGTGGACGAGGCTGCCTTTACCCACATCGTATCATTGCCGCTCGCGGATAGTACGTTCGCCGCTCCCACCGCCGTTGATGTTCTGCTTGGGGCATCCATTTTTCCGCACCTGTTGATGCCTGATACGGTACATAGCAGCATGCATGGAATACCGCCCGCCATACAAACAGTGTTAGGGTATATTATAATGGGTTCTGCGCCCGCACTGCTCCCCTATAAGTCTACGGCCGCATGTTGCGCTATCGTAAAAGACGATTTAGGCCACCTCCTGAAGCGTTTTTGGGAACTCGAGGAAATTTCCGCTCCAACCCCGACCAGTCAAGATGACATTGAATGTGAAATTCATTTCCGCACTACTACTACGCGTGATTCCAGTGGTAGGTACACCGTTGCGTTTCCATTTCGCGACGATGTTTATAAATTGGGAGATTCTTTCTCCACAGCGCGTCGACGTTTTTTGTGCTTAGAAAAGAAGTTGGAGTCATCAAGTTTTCTACGCACTGCCTATGACGATATCATTCGTGAATATATTGAGAAGGGTTATGTAACCGAAGTAGGGCCTATTGACAGTAATAGTGTAATATCCACCGCCGCCGCTTCCTACTTCGTACCTCATCATTGTGTTCAGCGTCTAGATAAGACATCCACAAAGGTCCGCATGGTTTTAGACGCTAGTTGTAAAACTAGCACAGGTTTGTCCTTGAATGATGTTCTTCATTCAGGCCCTAATTTACAGGGTGACTTGAACAACATTATTTTGAACTTTCGGCTATTCAAAATCGCAGTTTCAGCAGATTGTAGACAAATGTTTCTTCAACTGGGAATGTTAGAACGAGACCGCAAATATCAAAGGTTCATTTATCGCTTTCATCCGGAAGATAAATTGACCGTTTTTGAACTGGCTCGTGTTGCGTTCGGTATGAAGTCGTCCGTATTTCACGCAATCCGCGTTGTTCATCAGCTGATTGCTGATGAAGGTGAGAGATTCCCAATTGCAGCTGCCATAGCATCCACTTCCACGTACATGGATGACGTCTGCTACAGCATTATGTCAAATGATACAGCGCAGGAAAACGAGAACGTCGCTATCAAGTCATGTATCGAACTTATACAATTATTTAAATGCGGTCAGTTCGACCTCGTGAAGTGGACGACTAACTCGGCTGCTGTCCTTCGCGCTATTCCCGTCTCGCATCGAGCTTCGTCAGATCTCGAGATTGATAAAAATATACCTGACAAAGTTTTAGGTACACATTGGGACAAATCCGATGACGTTTTCAAATTCAAGGTCGCAAGTCCTGACCCAAGCTGTACTAAGCGCAGTATCTTGTCCGTCGTAGCGCGCTTATGGGACAATCTAGGGCTGGTGGCACCCGTCATACTTTATGCCAAGCTCCTGATACAGGAGCTTTGGTTGTTGAAGTGCGACTGGGACGATGCCCCCCCGCAACGCATTGTAATCCTTTGGAAGCAATTCTGTAGCAAACTTCCCGCACTCAACGAGGTACGCGTTCCGCGGCATCTCGGGGTAGTGCAGGGTTGTGTAGCAAACCTCTTAGGATTCGCTGATGCAAGTGAGCGTGCTTACGGCGGCGTTGTTTACTTACAAGTCAAAGATAACGACGCTAATACGACTGTTAGGCTTGTGTGTTCAAAATCGAAAGTTTCGCCGCTTAAAACTATTTCGATTGCTCGCTTAGAATTGTGTGCTACTGTTTTATTATCCACGCTTATGCGTAATGTGCTGAACAATTTTGAGCCTAGGTACAAAATTTCAAATGTCTTCGCGTTTACCGACTCGAAAATCGTTCTTTGTTGGATCAATTCGTCTCCGCACCGCTGGCAAACTTTTGTGGCAAATCGGGTCGCAAAGGTTGTCGATAACATTCCCGCAAGTTGTTTTCATCACGTGGCAGGCATTGAGAACCCTGCTGATTGTTTATCGCGAGGTTTATCACCCGCGCAGCTTGTCAATCACCCTCTGTGGTTTACCGGACCCCCATGGGCATCTAGGCATACATCAGAATGGCCTATTTTTGAATTCGATCGCGAAGACGTTAGTGAAGTACCGGAACTGAAGCCCTCTGCGCACGCTATAACAGTGGGTGGATCAAAATCGCTTATTTATGAGCTCGCTCAACGTGTTTCTTCATGGTCAAAGTTACTTCGCATAATTGTCTATATATACCGCTTTTCAAAATTATTACCGCGCAGATCCTACATGAACAAATCTGATCTAGATTTTGCCGAAATTAAAATAATATCCGCATTACAACAAGTTTACTTTATTGACGATATAAATAAATTAAAAAACAGTGAGAACTGTTCCTCCGCTATGCAAAAACTTAAACCGTTTTTAGACGCGAACGGTGTTATCCGCGTTGGCGGTAGGTTGACGTACGCAAAAATCAATTACGCACAGAAACACCCTTATGTACTACCTAGGCACGATCACGTGATTGATATCTTAATCGATTATTACCATCGGAAGCATTTACACGCCGGCCCCGAATTGCTTATGTCCTTACTTAAGAATCAGTATTGGATACTGGCAGCGCGACGCGTTATTCGTCATCGTATCCACAGGTGCAATACGTGCTTCAGAGCAAAACCGCGTCCATCTTTTCCAATCATGTCTGATCTGCCCGAGTTCCGCGTCACCCAAGTTGACAAGCCATTCACGCATACTGGTTGTGATTATGCTGGTCCTCTTCAGTATACACCAGTTCGTGGAAGAGGCATTAGATGCCGCAAGGCTTGGCTCTGTATTTTCACGTGTCTGACAACCAGATGTTTGCACATAGAAATCGCTTCGGAGTTAAGTACCGCCAATTTCCTTGCTGCTCTGAAACGATTTCTAGCACGTCGCGGTCCTGTGCAGTGTATTTACACCGACAATGGTACTAATTTTGTCGGATGTAGTTCCTACCTTCGCGATCTATATAAGTTCCTCGATGAGCATCGCCCGCAACTTGAATATGAGCTTTCAGAAAGTCGCATAGAGATGAAACGCATAACACCCCAGTCGCCTCACATGGGAGGTTGCTGGGAGAGCATGGTAAAGGTGGTAAAATCTCATTTATTCAAGATTATCGGTCAACAAATATTATCTTATGAAGAGCTGTTGACGGTGCTAACGCAAATTGAGGCACTTGTAAACTCACGTCCGCTGACCGCTATGAGTAGCGATCCTTCAGAGCCATCGGCTCTCACGCCGGCTCATTTTCTTAACACAGCGCCCCTTCGCTCTTTGCCTGCTCCCCAGGTAGAGAACGTGAGTCTGCTGGACAGGCATTCGATTTTGCACAAGATGGTACAGTCTTTCTGGCAGCGATGGCGAGTAGAGTATTTGCATCAATTGCAATCTAGATCCAAGTGGAATATTCCATCCACTCCGATCCCACTGCGATCAGTAGTTATACTGATTGTCGATAACGCTCCAACATTCGCGTGGCCACTAGGTGTGGTGGAGGCTGTTCATACCTCGAAGGATGGCACAACGCGGTCTCTTACCGTTAGAACTGCTAAGGGTAGCCTGGTCCGCCCAGTTGTCCGTGTGTGCCTTTTACCGAGCCAGTGAGAGTGTAGCTCACTTACCTTAGGTTAGTTTAGAGATAGGTATATTGCAAATAGGTAAATTTATGTTATATTCTTTGACTCTTTTTAGAGCAAACGATCCCGCAAATAAATTGTTGGGGACTGAGTCCGTCAGGATCAGATCCTATCGCATAATTGTACAGTGGTAAACTTATAAATTTTAAAGGTTCATATCTTTAAAGGCAACCCTTTAAGGTCGGGAGAATGTTACCGCCATATACATCGCTGATATCCAAATCTACCTACTTCAAATCTTTAGACTTTTAGTTATATTAGAATGTGGCGGTAGTAGGTACGTTTCCCATCAATCACCTTCCTTCCTATTCATTCCTGCAGCGTCTACCATAGGCCAGAGCGAGACAGCAATACCAGGCTGGAAGAAGATTGACCTTAACGGACGCCATTTTTGAAAGGAAGCAAGTTCGTTCTATTCCGCTGCCGCGAAAGCATCTCTCCAGAGCTTTACCGATAATATAGCTGGATTTCGCGATAAATCCAGATTTTCCGGTCTATATATAAAACTAGACCTTCCTACATAACAATTTATACTGATTTGAAGTGCTGTGTAAGAAATAGGAATCGTTTATCCGTGAAACCACGCCGGCTGGCCGCGTGGTTTTAACCTACACATCGAGGACGTGCAAAGTCCTAGCAGCAGGAAGGCGACTCCAGACTTCTAGAAAGGTAAGGCGCTGCATTCTGTGTCCTTCTCTTATTCCTGTTTCTCCATACCAAAAAATAGCCTCTTTCCAAGTCAGTGTATGCCGCCACATAAAGTTTATTACAGTCCACAAAACCGCCGATTCTCATAGCAAGGCTTTGAATCACCGCTCCAGGCTTTTAGAAGCCTGGAAAGAGCTGTTTAGACAGTTCTATCCATTTCTTGGTAAATTTCCAGATCCCCCTCATGTTAGCGTTTAAAAGTTTTATAGTTAGCTCTTGGCGTTAACACATGATTAACCTAATTCTATCCTACAGCTGATTCCTATAATGTATACTAACGAACTTACCGTACAGGAAGAACATTCTTTTCCTGGATGTCAAAATTTATTCCAATGCACCGAAACTAGAGCGGACAAAAATAGTTCACCCAAAATAAAAGCGACCGCTGGGAACTGATTTCCAATTATCACAAACAAGTATTAAACACATTTCATAATCACAGCTTAGATCAATTTACAATAAAAGCGATAAATCCCCAGTAAATATCAAAGAAATAAAAAAATAGTAGAACAAAATTTTGGGATTTTGTTTTGACGTTTATTACTACCTGGCACAGAACATCAATGAAAAACGATTTTGACGTAAATAATGACGTTTCGTTACTCGGTTGTCTTTAGCAAGGCCACTTTCCGAATTAGAAAAATAGCGGTGTGAGCGCTCGCATCAATAATTTGCGTTCAGATCAAAATCAAAATCAAAAGTCATTTATTCAAACTAGGCTGAGAGTCAGCTCTTTTTGAACGTCAAAATAACATAAGACAGTCCTCCCAAAATGCCCGCCCTTCACCACTTCCTAGTGCATTGCCTGGGAAGAAGTGGCGCAACAAACTCCCCAGCAGCACAGCTGTCTGTTAAGTTAGAAGAACTTGATTCAATACAATATCTGTAGCTAAATAAGGCTACGTTCCGAGATACGATAATATCAATTTGAGCGTGCTCACACCCGTTCCGAATAGGCGTGAGCGCGATAACGATGTCCCGTGAATCGTCATAGATGACGTCATGGCATGCGCCATCTTGCGATAACGCCGACCATGCGTAATACTAATATCCCTGTGAGCGCTGTCAAAAATGACAGTTGTGTTGTTTTGTTTTGAATCGTATCATATCTTTATCTAACTTAGATATAGTGCTTCTGGCTAGAGTCGCCACTTAACCAAATAAGAAGACGAAATTTGTGGTGTATACAAGTTTTATATGGTGTCAATTGGTTTTAACTTTGAGTGAGCACTGTTAGCGCGTTCACGAGCGTTCCGTATTGTTAGCAAAAATGACAGTTCTTAGCTGCCATAATCGTGATATCTATCTCGGAACGCAAATTATTGATGTGAGCGCTCACAGCGCTATTTTTCTAATTCGGAATGTGGCCTAAGATAACCCCTCCAATGTCGGACAACGACGATTATGACAGCTGACAGCTGTCATTTTCATTATTAATATGGAACGCTCGTAAACGCGCTAACAGTGCTTTCTCAATGTTAATACCTATTTACACCATATAAAACTTGTATACAAGACAAACTCCGTCTTCTTATTTGGTTAGGTGGTGACTCTAGCCAGAAGCACTATTTCTAATAAATCCAAGTTAGCTAAATATATGTTAAGACTCAAAACAAAACAGCACAACTGTCATTTTTGACAGCGCTCACAGTGGCCACATTCCGAATAAGAAAAATAGCGCTGTGAGTGCTCACATCAATAATTTGCGTTCCGAGATAGATATCACGATTATGGCAGCTGAGAACTGTCATTTTTGTTAACAATACGGAACGCTCGTGAACGCGCTAACAGTGCTCACTCAATGTTAAAACCAATTTACACCATATAAAACTTGTGTACACCACAAATTTCGTCTTCTTATTTGGTTAGGTGGCGACTCTAGCCAGAAGCACTTTAATCTAAGTTAGTTATAGGTATGATATGATTCAAAACAAAACAGCACAACTGTCATTTTTGACAGCGCTCACGGGGATATTAGTAATAAGCATGGTCGGCGTTATCGCAAGATGGCGCATGTCATGACGTCATCTATGACGATTCACGGGACATCGTTATCGCGCTCACGCCAATTCGGAACGGGTGTGAGCACGCTCAAATCGATATTATCGTATCTCGGAACGTAGCCAGTGATATTAACGCATGGTCGGCGTTATCGCAAGATGGCGCATGCTATAACGTCATATAATATGACGATCCATGGGACATCGTTATCGCGCTCACGCTAATTCCGAACGGGTGTGAACTCGGAACGTAGCCCTAATTACCGTAGCTATTTTTATTGTTTCGGTGTGTAGAGTAAATCTCACGAAAGAAGTCCCGCGGTAATAAGTGAAACGAATAATTGTAATATATTTAGCAATATTCCTACAACAACCCTCATCCTTACTTATCTACCTTTCTCTATTCAAGTTTGTGTATTTTATTACACACCCGTGCCAGTAATATGATGTCGAGATAAATCACTACAACTATATTCCATAGGTTTAGGTAGTTAAATAAAGGTAAACAAATCGTAAAAAGGGTTTTTTAAAGTGGACACTTTCTTGTATAAAAATACTGTGTAACAAAATCATATTTATTTTCGATTTATACGATAGTTTCCACTTTTATTAACTTTATCACTATAAACAACTCTTCCCAAATGTAACTACTTGACCACATTTTTTTAGTTAGATTTATAGATTTATTATAATAATTTAATATATTGTAATGTGCCTATTGTAAAAAACCCAAAAAGACAGGTTTCGTAAGCCTTTTAGGTAATACAACGAATTGCTACATTAAAAAGTACAACTGTGATGTAGTATGGCAACTGAAGTGGCAGGTTATTACGGTTTGTATAATAAGTCCATGGTATTACGTTAACCCGTAGACAGAGATTCTCTGTCTACGGGTTAACCTTTGACAGCGCTCTCAAAAATTGACATTAACGATTTTGCAAGTGCGTTTCGATTTTGTTAAATTGTGTTGTTATGGCTAGCAAAATAATTGATGATACATCGTAACGCAGACAGAGAATAATAATATAATACGCAATGTAACGATTTATTATTAATGTGACAGATAGTTCATCAGATTCCGATTCAGTTAATACCCATTATTATATAACTACAAATAATATGATTTTAACATTTGAAATAAAAGGTTTCGCATATATGAGTCGCTTGTTTATTTTTTGTTTACCTTAATTTAACTACCTAAACCTACGGAGTATACAACACTTTATAACGTCGCTCGACGACATCGACAGCGCCTTTATGTGGTACCAATAAGGATGTTACGAATAGTTCAAGTGCACCACTGATGTGCGTAGTAGCCATATATTACAAAGTACTCTGTGGTAGTAGCCGTGCATCAGGCTAAACTTAACTTTTTTGAGCAATAATAGCTCAAAAAAATTGGCCGTGTAAGAGCACCTTTAGGCATCAGCTAGGGAGAATTCACTACACAAGAATCTATCTGGCTATATATTTTTAGAGGTGTTGAGCTTCAGTCGACGCAGTTTCATGTAAATGTATTGAAAGTGGATTATTTGTACCTATTGCGATGCGTACTCACGGTCCGTCTGCTTTAAAAACACCGTGTTATTACACAGACCAAGTAATACTCCTTATTGTAAGCGGAGCACCTCGTGACTTCGCAGATTCAACGGGCAAGAAAATAAGTTTTTATGGCTGATTCGTTCTCAGTTTATATATATTAGTCTATGGATTCGTTTTGATTGTAGTGTATGAAATGGCATAATTGTTATGAGACATTATTAATTGTCACTTTCAGTGTTATTGACACTCTTATTTTTTGATCCAAAATGGTTCAATTTATTTTATTCTCGGATCCTTTACGACAAGAAGAAATAGAAACATTTTACACGGTTTGTAAATTGCATGCGTGATAGTACATAGGTTACTTTACCCAGAAATATTTATTTCATTTACTTATCTCTTCCACAGGCTTGTCAAATGCATCGTAATTATTACAGAGGGTATCCTGAATACTATCATCCACTTATGTTATTCAGAGAGTCTGATTATTTGTGGCAATGTCCATCAGAGATGTCTCAGTAAGTGCAGTTGCATTAAACTTAGATTATATTGGCCAGAGTTTAGTTGTAAGAACAGAGTTGTCATATCCTCAATCAATTATTTCACAGGGTGTACCTGAATTTCCCGGCGTACCATGTGAAGTACAAACAACCTGTAACGTTGCCAGTAAGTCTGGAACGTACTCTTGGAATACCTACACTCCCTGGCAGAACCTTGGCTGGGCAACATAATAGAAGCCCTTGTAAACTTTTTATCAGATAAAGTGAAGAAAATAAAAGAATCAACTATCGTATTTCCATGTTCTTTATAGCGAATGTTTCCTTGTTTTAGTGAATAAAGTTTAAAAATTATAATTTATTGTTTATAACTAAAAAAATTGTGACTGTAAAAACTTTTACCATTTAACTAAAAATGGTTTGATGAAGGCTGATAAAAGCGGCATTTTTAGAAAAACCTAAAAGGCTCTCTAGAAAAAGAAAGCACCTTAAAAACGAAATCCATTTTTGTCTATGGCAATTACTGCCGCCAAATATCCATAGACAACAGTGTAGTCATGTAGTGACAGTGACACTGACAAGTGACATTGGCACTTGCTATTAGATTTTAGTTTTTGGCTGATTTTAACAAACTACCCACCAGCAAGCAATCGATTTAAATCTTTGCACGGCGCGTTATGACCTACGGCTATGACCGGCACGGCGTAGCGCGTAATGCAAATAATTAAGTCCGATCTCACACTAGCAAAATTACAATAGTGTTTGAAATGGATATTTTATTCGTAGATAATGCAAGACAAGATGAAATAGAAACATTTTATGAAGTAAGTACCGGAAAAATACCCTGCAGAATATTTGTTTTGTACCAATTTGGGTTGATAAAAACGGGATTATTGCATTTTACAGTCGTGCCAACTGCATAGGGACTTTTACCGAGGATATCCCAATGCTCATCATCCTCTTATTTACTTCAAGGATGCTGAATATAGGTGGCAATGTCCTCAAGAAATGACTCCGTAAGTACTTCGTGTTATATAGTGAGGAATATACACCTTATTACTTATGCTGAAAGCTTTCTTGACCTAATGGCTACGGTCTTCGAGTTCTACATAAGTAACTACATCCTCGTCTTACGTCGCAATCTATAACCATTTTGCGGTACCTTTTTATCATTTATTGATTGCCTAATTACTTTAGTGATCTCAACCCAATAAGGCAACTAACCCTACATAGGTAACAAAAAAACCCCATGCAAATCAGTTCACCAGTTTAAAGAGCTACAGTGCCACAGACAGACACACAGACTATAGCGGTCAAACTTATAACACCCCTCTTTTTTCCGTCAGGGGTTAAAAAAGAAAACATTTAAAAGTGTAAAATGCGTAACAGGAAAGCGTGCCTCGCGGGTGCGCCCTATAGGCTCAGTTTATTGTCGATTAGGACAAAGACAGGCAGTCACTATATCAGCCAAAAGACTGCTGGACACGGCTTCCAAACATCGCCGCGAAATTTCAACATATATTATTTCGTCCGTTAACTTGCTGTTATCTTTCCCCAGTGCATACCTCTCGTTCCCAATGTACCATGTGAAGTACAAACAGCCGGCCATGCTGCCTAACACCCTAGGCAGGACCTCTGAGATGCCGTCGTTGCCGAGCCGCTCGATTGCCGGACGCTTCAATAAAGCAGCATGCAAAGCCTTTGTCAGATAAAACTGTAACGGTATGTACCTACCTAGTTGTTTTATAGTCTAAGTAAGTATAATATTAATTTACCTATAGTAGGCATCTTTTCTATTAGGTACATGGTTAAACCTTCCACAATAAATTCTAATAGATAGTGAAAATCTAATATAATAACCTAATTTAATTATATGAACAACTTGGTCACACAAACTAAAAGCGGCTGCCACATAGTACTTGGACTCATAATCGTATTCAGTAACTTTAATTTTAATTTCGTTAAAAAACTTAAAAAAATCGTTTGTAACATGTGGAATATAAGAATATATAACAAATTCTACTATTTTTAATAGTGCTTAACATGTTTTTATGACAAGTTATTAAATTACATTATTTTAAGTTCATTCAATTTCATTCATTCTTACCTACACCTCACTATCTTTTTTTGTCATAATCTGCGCCCTAAGGGTATTTTCCAATTTATTAAAAACTGTTCTAATTTGAAGATTAGTACGAAATATATCTCAATTGAAAACGATTTAAATCAAATTAATTTTTCGTTGTTTTGCATTTACCGCCAAAACGTTCCTTACGATGATTTTTTTATCACGTGACCCCACGTGACGTCAACTTTGTGTAAACTAAGGTAGTTAGTAAGTAAACAAGTGAATGTCGAGTTCATAATTAAGAAGATTTTGAATGGATGGAAAGTGATATTACTGGTGTGCGGTGCCTCTGTGCACAAATAGTTCTAAAACTGCGCCAAACTAAGTATTTGTACCGGTGCCGTTTACACAAAGCTGACGTCACGATGTCACGTGATAAAAAGTCATCATAAGGAGCGTTTTGGCGGTAAATTCAAAACAACGAAAAAAAAATTATTTTAATGGAGACAATGGATATAAATAAATTTATTTTTATTTTTCTGTTAAATATATCGTCCCAATCTTCAAATTAAAATAGTTTTTATAAAATTGGAAAATACCCTATTGCGTCACTCACGATTAATCATAATCTGTTTCGTTTTGAAACAGATGGCTAAACCATTGCTTCATATGTTCGAAAAATGTGTCTGCTCAACAACATAATTAACGCAATGAATGTTGTTGAACTGTCAAAATTAAACCGATTATGATTAATCGCGTGTTACGCAATTAGGGTGCTGGTAACCCTTCAACTGTCAAGTTACTGAATACGATTATGAGTCCAAGTATAGATATAGCATTTTTTATACAAACATGCGCTTTATGATAATATTTCAGCAATAAACATGGACCTCACGTCACCTGATACCTCCTGATACCACCTGATGTTTGTAAGCGCACCCACAATACAGGAGAAATTCCTAGTGTGGGGCAATGTTAAAAAAAAAGAAAAATACGCTTACCTACTTTCGTAAGCATATTTTATCTACTACCACTTCAGAGGTTGTAGTGTTACCTACTTATAGACCAATGGGTATGAGGAAGCCGTCCGTAACACCTAATTTCCAACATGACAACGTTCAGTTTGACAATATCGTAACTGAAATAGAAACTATTAACGATTATTAACTGGATAGAAGAAGAAGAATAGAAACTAGGAAGAGGAATATTAAAATATAATCGTTTATCTACTTTCTACGCCCATGCCACGTGGCCTCGCGTGGGGTCAGCGCAGTTTGTTTTTGCAACTAGGGATTTAAGGACAAAACATAAAAGCTCGTTGATAATAATAATAGCCTGGACACGGCTCGCATTGTTAGGAGGTTCCTCTCTCTGTAGCCCTGACCGCCGGTAGCTTGGACCTTGTTCCCGATACCGGTGGGCTACTATTTTTTATATTTTTAAATGTTTTTATATTTTTATACTAATGTTTAAAAATATAATTTATATGTATATTTAATTCAATAAAGGAAATAATAATAGCCATAATATCGATAAAATCGATTAACATAAATATAATACTTTATGTAACTGTGTATTTTTTACAATCTAAAATAAAATGACGTTGTGAACTCTGGTAGTCTAGACATAATGAGTTTGAATTCATTCACCCCGATGCCTCCACTCTTGTCTAAATTAATTTCATCCAATATCTGCGAAGAAAGAAAAGACATACCTAGTTTAAGGACTTCATTATCTCAAAACTTTTTTACAAGAATCAAGAGTCCACTATCATAGACCTCTTCATATTATTGCCAGTAAAACTATCACAATCAATCTGCCCAGCCTTTTCCCAACTATGTTGGGGTCAGCTTTCAGTCTTACCGGATGCAGCTGAATACTAGTATTTTACATGGAGCGACTGCCTATCTGACCTCCACAACCCAGTTACTGGATATTACAATACCCCTGGGTAAATTGTTCTGACGAACCGGAATGACTCTACTAAAGATCCATGAATGACAGCCGGAACCCAAGGCTTAATATGCTTTCCAAGGCACGGAGTAGTTATGAGTATGTAAAGATTGTCACCCATCTACAGAGCAGCCGCGGCAAGCGTAGTTTAACCTGATGGATCGACCCATGGTATAATAATAGACCCAGGATCGACCCATGTCGAGGATAATACTTTAGTTTAGCCACAAGGCACACATTCTATAACTATCACACTATATGGATAATTTCGAAGCATATCATTCATCCTAGATAGGTACAAAATAAATTGGCAAAATAACCGTAAAAACTTAAATGGAACCGAAAACCCAAAACAACGGAGTAGGCATAAAAATTATATGAACTGCTAGCCCTCATTCACAAATAAGATGATCTAAAATAGCGGCGAACAGCTGCAATGTAACTGCATTTAGCAATACAAATGGACTTGTGACGTATCCGCTTTTAGAAGTATGCACTCAGTGACATTTTGTCGTTCTCGATATATTTATTAGATATGGTTTCCTGGTCTTCAATTCAGGCCTTGCACAACATTTACAAAATAGTTTTAGTCTAGGCCTGTGCTATCTACTCAATTACAATCTTAAATTAATTAATTCGTTGATATAGAACGTACGGCCTTAACCGCTGGGTCCAGAAGCTTTTGTGAAAGTTTTGCAAAGTATCTATTGTTTTTGTTTTGCTGATGAATTCTACCCTGGATCGTAGGTCCACCCTAAAACAGCCACCCTAGGATGGATACTTGGAAATACGTGTTCATCTATGGATAATCGGAATTAGTATACCTACTTATTATTATTTTTTCGATTTTCTCCCTCCGCTGTATACACACATTTAGAGAAACATGATAGAAACTGGTCCATGATACCTATAAAATATACGTAGGGGGATGAAGGTTCGTATGGAAGTTGACATTTTTCCGATAGGATATCCCATCGGGCAAGGATAGTTTAAAAATAATTCAATTACTGTGCCTTGATAAGACAATTAGTACGTCATCAAGGTGGTGGAGACCATGCCCAAATAATAAAGCCCGGGACACCGGTAGCGCGCATATCTATGTTAGTCCCAAGGTTCAAAACGGCATCCACAATAGTAACGTACACTTGCGTGTATACTTACTACTTTAGCAATTTTAAGCTTAGAGTCCCGATCGATGTGATTATCCGCCGTAATAATACGGTTATCAATAACACTCCAAGTCAACCGGTCCACAATGCGACTGATATCCCTTTCGGTAATCTGACCATCTTCATCGAGATCTGAAAATGTTGTTCGAATATTTTAGTACAAAATTGTGATTACCTTTCTATCTAAAAAAGAGTGATTATATTATCACACTACAATTTGAGTAAGTAAACGGTGAAATATCGTAACGTATTGTTCCGAAGATTTGTCACAGTTCGTCATACAATCATTAAGACCTTAAAACATTCTCAAAATAAATAGTAGGTAAAATTAGCAGAGTTTTGTGGGGGCGATCGACCTATGGTGTGTTGTGCTCTGATATTATGTTCAATATAGGTACCCACTTTCGGCATAAGATAGTTATTTCTTATCTTAAGGTGAATGCGCAGTGGTAGACCGCGAAATTCAAATTTTCTTACGTTTTTGCAATTTTCAGGTCAGTATCAGGTTGTATCCTGATCAAAATGTGATTTGCGAATATAACAGGTATGTTATTACAGAATTATAGTCATTAGAATGTCTAATATATCTCTTATAAGTTAGATTTCTTCCACAAGCACTTTTCCATAAGAAATTTGTTCTTATGGAACAAATCTAACTTAGAAAGATGTATTATTGATTCTAATGATTATAAATCTGTAAATACGTACATGTTATAGTCGCAAATCATATTTTGATCAAGTAACAAGCTGACACTCACCTGAAAATTGCAAAAAACGTAACAAAATTTGAATTTCGCGCTCTACCACTGTGCATTCACCTTAAACTAAGTATGCAACCTAAACATATTAATTTACAGCTAATATGCTTCACCTAGCTTCTGCTGTTTCAAAAGTGCCCATGTAGGTTTATGTAAAATAAAATATTGTGATTTTGATTTTTTGCTTTCAGATTTTTAAACATAGACTTCAAACTCCAGCCCTCTGCGCCCCATCATCTACGTCATATAATAAAATACCTACCAAATATTCTGAAGGCCCAGGCTGCTTTAACTTCGGCAGGGCAGCCAGCACACATGGCCGAACATAAGTCCACCATATCTTCGAACGAGAAACAATCGTCGCCTTTCGAGGAAAACACACTGAATATTCTGTCTTGAAAAGGATTGTTCTGAAAGTTAATGTGTTACAAAAACCTGACAGTTTGACTTTTTTATCACGTGACATCGTTACGTCAGCTTTGTATAAACGGCACCGCACACCAGTAATATCACTTTCTATCCATTAAAAATCTCGTTAATTATAAACTCGACATTCACTTTTAGTTTACACAAAGTTGATGTCACGTGTGGTCACGTGATAAAAAAGTAATCGTAAGGAGCGTTTTGGTGGTAAATTCAAAAAAACGAAAAATAAAGTTGATTTTAATCGTTTTTAATTGAGAAAATGGATGTAAATCAATTTACTTTTATTTTTCTGTGTTACATATTTTGTCCCAATCTTCAAATTAGAATAGTTTTTAATAAATTGGAAAATACTCTATTCAGCAAAAGAGACCTGTAACAGACTATCTGGCTAGCTAGCAGACTCGGATAATCTGCAAAGCGTCATTTTGGTTATCTTGCAGAAACGTTTTATTTTAAAACAAATGTTGATAAAAATAAAAGATTTCAAAAGCATTTTCGTTTGCATTTTTGTTTTCTCTAATTTATCTAATTCTGATCTCATAATTTAGCAAAAGAACTATTTTTGTTACTATAACAGACTATCTCACATAAGTATAGCAGATTCGGATGATCTGCGAATTTGCGTCAATTTGGTTATCTTGCAGAAACGTTTTATTTAAAAACAAATGTTGACAACAATAAAGGATTCCAAAAGCATTCCCCCCCCTCTAATTTATCTAATTCCGATCTTAGAATACAGCAAGCAGACTCGGATAATCAGCCGATTTGCGTCAATTTAGTTATCCTCAAAGATATATTTAATGTCTTTGGTTATCCTGCAGAAACGAATTATCTAAAAACAAGGGTTGACAACAATAAAAGATTTCAAAATCTTTTTCCTTGCATTTTTTCCCCTCTAATTTATCTAATTCCGGTCTAAGAATACAGCAAGAGACAATTTTTGTGACTATAACAGACTATCTGACTAGGTAGCAGACTCTGATAATCTGAGAATTTGCGTCAATTTGGTTATCTTGCAGAAACGTTTTATATAAAAACAAATGTTGAAAACAATAAAAGATTTCAAAAGATTTTTCGCTTGAATGTTTGTTTTCTCTAATTTATTTAATTCCGATCTCAGAATTCAGCAGAAGAGATTTATTATTTGTGACTATAACTAGCTACAGACACGGATAATCAAATCGGCATCAATTTGGTTATCTTGCAGGAATGTTTTAATTAAAAAAGAAATGGTACCTTTAGCACGCAGAACTTGTTCACAATATCTTCTCTGCTAAATCTGTGATGGTAGTTATTTTTGATCATCTCTGGATCAATGGAATAAAACTTTTTCATCAAGCTGAAAAACGATTTCATTTGCTTAGAATTGTGCAACTTGGAATCGTCATAACATGAGAAATAACTATACATCACTTACTACAATATTTCTCCCTTGGACAGATAAGTCAAGGATGCGTAGTCTTCTAGAATATCCTGGGTCAATCCCGGATACGATTGTGCACTACCCATTATTTTATTTGTTTTTCTTTTATTTCCGTGTAATCACAAACACTCACTGCTTTGATCGGAATTCCTAGTGTATACTAACAAAAACTTAATCGCTCTATAAAAATTATCTTATCAGACCTATTAACGGTAATTAAGAACAAGATTAAATCGATTTATAGGTTATTACTACATTAATTAGTGACGTCGCCGCATCAGCAAATGCCAATTGTTCAAATGAAACTGCGAATTATATTAAGGAAAAATAATTTATTGTTTAAAAATAACACCCGAGATCATACTCAGCAAAAGTAACACATACATATACGAAAAGTCAATGCAATACAACGCTTCACTCTGCAATTTGCTATACTTATTCCAGGATAATGTCATTGCTACTAGTGCTAAAATTTCATGCACAACGATATAAATATATGAGGCAAAACAATATACTGTAACAAACTTGTAATTATGGAAGCGTCTAAGATATGAGAATGACTAAATAATGGTTCAAAAATTACTAGAAAAGCTTTATATAATAGAGAAATTTAGGACACAAGATAAGAATTTTCACGAAAGTTTCTGATGATTCCACTTTATACACTTATCGATTGTCACTAATATTTACAAGCGTCGATATGGTTTGTCGTTTTTAATTGCGATTAACCTTGGAGCTGAAAAGTTGACGCTTTGCGTCTACACTTCACCTTTTAGGGAAGTCAACATTGTCAAAACTTATTTGGCGTCGTGCTCTCATTTTAGCTGCTTCTTCGAACGAAGGCATGGAATTGGACTTGAACAGTCCCAGACTGGACTTGTCAAGCATGCTGAGTCCACTGCTGCTATTCGAATTACTATCTATATTCACTAGTTTGTCTTGTAGGATATTTTTGGAGCCACTTTTTGGTTGTTCCTGTTTGATTCCGATACTGTGTGTGTTTTCTTTGATTTGTGAGGTGAATGTACTGGGTATGTTCTGCCGGGCCCTCATCTGCTGGTAAGCATTGGCTGAGATGTAGCCTGATACTTTGTTGTTGGTTTCGTTTGCGATTTTTATCTGTTCCTCCTGGAAACACTCGTCGACCGTGCGCCCTTGTATTATCGCGAACACGTACTGACGCGCTAGCCTGGAAAAGACGTGATAGTAGATAAATACAAATGGTAAGATGTACGAGATGAGCTTAGTCATGAGGCCATCGGGACATTGCGTATTCTTATTATTCATCCATTGCATGTACACAGCTTATACTGGAAATGTACCTATAGCTTGATAGGTGGCCGTGTGTACTCATGGTTCTTGTCCTAAACAAAATAATTTTGGACGGATTAAAAACTTTTTACTACGATATTAGCAGGGCGGATTATAACTTTTTGGGATTGTTCACTGTAACAGAACTGGAGCCTTGTAGGTGAACCTGTACCTTAGGGGTCCTTACAGCAGGCTTAGCACGAGAACCGTAGAGAAGCGTTTTGTCGACGGAAGAGTAGACAAAAATGACGTTTCAGTGTACACAGCTGACAGTTTTGTACCGAGAAATGTAGACAAACGATTTGTATTCTACGGTAGAGTAGAAATAGAAACCGTCATGCTAAGCCTGCAGGTCGGCATAACTCGGCACAAGCCGGGCGGCTTAAAAATTTAATATTTTGCCTCTTGGCCATGCTGATCCGAATGTTTTGTCGGGCATCTCGCAGTTGGCCTTGAGAGGCCGTGACTGCTTAACCGGGGGTTTCCTGGGGCTGCCATTAAGAAAAACTTAACGCCTCCAGCCAGGGGCTTAAAAACTACTTAAATTACTAGGCGACTGCACGCTGAGGACACCCCGCGCGGGCACGGGCCTCGGCTCAGGGCGTCACCGGTAGGGGGACAGCAAGTGGGGACAGGCTGGATCAAAATATTGGCATTATTATTAGTCGGGGAATTTAACTCTACTGGCTCAGGTACGGCGCGGGCTGGCGCTTCAACGAGTAAGGGACGATCGAGACTCAAGAGAACACAGGTGCGATGATAAACATATATGTACTTCGCGTCAAACTTTATGGCGGCTCTGAAGTGAGCTACTCGCTGCGCAGTACCCCACCGCTCAACCCCGCTGACCCATGAATTAGTTACTGCGCAGAGACTCGTCTCATGTTCCGAGCCGCCATAAAATTTGAGTCGACCTGTATGTGATTGTGGTTTTCTTTATGTCTGTAGTGGGAACATTGAGAGTACCGCTTTAAATGATCTGGTTGTAAGAATGAGTGCTCCGTTTCGACGGACTAGGCACACACAGTTATTCGATGTACCGCACAGTGGTACAAACTACGCTCAAAACTCTGTCATTGGTAGGATATTAAGGCCCTGGTAACTTTAAATATTGTCGTTATGCGCGATAATAGTTCTTATTGCAATCCGATACGGGTTAAAATCTGTTGTAATAAATTCGAATAATAAATGAGCAAGCATTGTCGTAAAAATTTATAATAAATAATCCAACACTGGATGCAGTTTGGCATTTGGAATTTAATGGTATATTTTTAATTATAATTGTAATTGAAGGATTAAAGAGATACACTGGTTTAAAAAACCACCTTTTTGAGCTTTTTCAAGAAATCACCGCCTTAAGAAATTTTAACAAGAAATTCTCGCATCTTCATATGTTTAACACCAAAAAAGGTGATTTCAGGAAACTTTTAGTTACTTCTGTATGCGACGTTTTGACTAATAATTGTAAATAGAACTGAATAAAGTAATCCATGACCATACACCTCCTCACACACACTTCTACACACCCACCCACACTGCACACTTAGATATGCTTAGAAGGTGCTAGCATGACATCCTGTTTGTTTCTGATGCATATAATAAGTGTAGTTATTAAATTGTAAATCCGTAATTGGCTGTAAGATTAGTTTATTTATCCTAAGTGAAATAGTTAAAGAGCTGTGGATTTTGTGAATAAATAAATGAAATGTTTATTTATGTAAGTAGATCTTTATGAGACTTTTACACGCCAAGAATAACAGGGGCGGCCCAATGGTAAGTCAAAGTCAAGTCAAAGTCAAAGTCAAAGCATTTATTTCAAATAGGCACTTAAAAGGCACTTTTTAACGTCAACATTTACATTAAAATAGAATTGATTCTAGTCGCCCCTTCCAAAATGTAGTTTCGTATGGAGAAGAATGGGCAAGAAACTCCACCGTTACTCTTTTAAAATGTTTCAAGTACAATATTTACATTCATTATATGATTATGTGTGAAAACGATGCACCCAGAATAAAATTACCATACCAAAATGGGTAAAAAGAATCAAATTGAAGCAATACAGATAAATCAATTCTGTGATAGATACATGGTGTTCACACATTTACAAACATTGTAAAAGTAAGTATAGGTATGATTTTCCTACAATATTAACAAGTAATGAGTCAGTGTGTGAGTTAAAGTAATCACTGAGTGTATATCAATGTCCGCGTGTATGGGCCGCGATTCAAGAGTTGTAGGTCAAGAGTCCGAACCCAGACAGGCACTTTAGTGTGTTCTGGAAACGAAAATTCGAAGACATGTGACATCAACGAACTCGCACTGGGCCCGCGTGGTGGATTACATCCAACTCTTTCTTACAGTCCTCTCTGTGCCCCTGCAGTCGGGTCATTATAGACTAAAGTACACGTCAATGTATCGGTCAATATTTTAAAAGTAGATGGCGCCAGCATGTTCTAGCTGTCTTAGGGAAATAGTCGTATACTCACTTTAGCATAGTTTCAGAAGTAGATAATTTAGGTGCGGCTAGTTTAGCAGCGTGTGGCGGCAACGCTAACAGGCGGCGCGTGAGTCGCGCCAGTAACGACGCCTTCTCACGGAACCCGGGCGATGACATGCGCCAGCCGTGCACGCGAAGAGCCTCTGATACTGCCCATAGTAACTTCTGTAAAGATGATGAAGAGATTTTAATCATTTACTTGTTAAGTTTGATATGGGGCAATAATGTCTGCGGAGACCACACTTAGATTCTTCAAGCAATTATATCAATACAGACTAGTGATCGCAAACGTTACTGCTGAGCAGGAAGCCCTGGGTTAGATTTCCAGGTCAGGCAAAGTATTATCTTTTCCATTAGGAATTACTGAGTAACAGCCTAGGGCCTGGATTTGTGCCTGGTTGATGGCAAAAGGACGCTCCCTAGTAATTCTCATACACACTTACATGTGACTCTGGCGAAATATGGGAGTACTATAAGCTCACCTAGTCACCTTTGCTTATCCCTTAGGCAAATAGAGGCGTCAGTCATGCTCTGCAGTTTAAGCATGTGTATATTTTCAAACCTACTAACCTTCTTATGAGTCTCATTCAATTCACTGGAGGTCCTCGTACCAAACGCCTCTGACGCCCGCCGTGCGAATGAAAGTTGTGAATGCGAACTCCCTATACTGTCACCTCCGAACGACAAACTCTTTGCTATCTTACTCCTTCCATTATCCAAGTCATCATCAAACGGATCGCGTTTTCTCTTCAAAAAAATATCGCTTTGTGTGCCATCCATGCTTTTAGTCTCGGCAGTTCGGTCTGGTGACCCGAATAATGCTCGTTTAGATTTCATAGCCTGGGCTGGTACGGATGTTGAAGAAGCTTGAGGCATAGGTCTTCGGGTTTCAGGGCTAAATAAGGCTCTTTTTAGCGTCTCTCGAGCTGGCTGTGACCTTGATAAGTGGTCGGAATCCATGAGCAATCTTCTCATGGCTTTTTTCTTGCTAGAGCCGCCACTGCGGGTTTTGGGTGTTTTCGCTGGAGTCTTCTTGCCTGAGGTCCTGCGAATCGGTGTTCTCTTGCCCGGAGTGCGTCTGGTGCGAGGACTCTTTCTTTCTGATGAGTTGACCAGCTTTCTGTGCGGGAAGAAACTTGAAAAGATTTCGGTATCAGTATTGGATAGTCATAAAACACAAACGCCGAGAAAGGGACGCCTTAAGAGGACAAAATATAGTGACCTTATTGGTGATATTCTTCAGAATGGGCCGATGCGTAGTTCTAGCAACCGGCGCGCGTGTATGTCTAGATGTTCTAACGTAAACGAGGCAAAAGGAGTATATAAGGATCTTAGCAGGTGGCATTCTATAATTTCCGCCTACCCTCATGGGAAAAAGCCATGAGTTTACTTATTGTATGTAGGATGTTAATTTTAGACTGCATCATAATTTTAAGAAAATAAATAGAATATGAACGCAACAATGAGTGAATGAGAGAGTATGTGTGGGAGGGAGAAAGGAGAGGCGGGCGAGCTATTAAGATGTTAAGTAAGAAGTATAAAAAATTATAAAAGAAGTTAATAAGAACTCAAGAGTGTTTATTTCGGTCATCCACACCACCCTACCTGTATGTAAAACACGAGTAGTTTCTAGTAACCCAGATGCGGCAGACGTTCAGCATTAAATAAATATAGCAATAACCATTGAGCTTAAAGAAAGGCGCCGCATCTCGCTGAAGAAATACGCTTTCAAAGAAATTTTATATTGTAGAGAAGGAAAGAAAGCTTAATACATATAGGAATATCTGAGAATTTCACTCGAAATATCCATAAAAATTATATCATTCTGTGCCAATACTCAAATTATTGCATTTGCTTAATTAATAATATAATGTAGCATGCTTACTTCTTATCAATGAGGACCATTTTGGCGGTGGAAGCCTGTGCCTTCTCGTTGATGGTGGCTGCGCTGGCGAAGGCTTGTCGCCGACGAGCCAAGTGCGATAGACGACGGCCAGGAGACTTGGCTTGCGCCATCCTGTGAACAAATTGAAATAACAATTACTCTTACTATCTTGACGTTGTATAGGCAGGTCCTGATTTCCACCCATGCCCCGGCTTAGGGGTCCAGCCACCCAGCTACCCCTGCTCGGTAGCTTGCCTGGCTGACGGCAGGCGTACAAGGCCGGATTAACCGCGTAGCAAGTGGAGCATATGCTACAGGCCCCGCGTTCATATCACGGTACTTATACTACCTGTAGGTCCTATGGAATATTATCTATTAATGGTAAAAAGAAATCGGATTTCACCGAGGCGGGACGCCGAGCTCGCTTCTCTCGCTCCTGCAGCATAGTTTCTCTTATCTCTTCTGGTTTTCTGCATAAATTAATTAAGGAACTCCTATTTCTGTTTTAAATTGTCAAAATAAATCTAACCTAAGTTTTCAAATTGTTGAGCTCGCTTCGCTCACTTTTGCGTCTCCAGTTCTCTTAGAAAGATAAACTTAAAGGGATAGGTTACTAGATCACAGTGCGTGGTTCCACTCAACCAAGTCCAATGGACACAGTGACACTCAGTCACACACGTACCATCGTCTAAGCAGCGCATGTCGACCTACACCTGATCTAAGTGCCTAGGGGCCCTGGGTCTCTAAGCACGTAAGTACTAATAAAAAATAAAAAAACAGGGCTTAGAAATTCAGCAAAAGCAAGTGTTACCACCTAATTGGATCAACAAATAGACAATAACAAAATAAATATCTACCTATTTTCGGTAAAAGCTAACCTGGCTTCGGTATAAGTAGTACTTCTTGATTTGAGGGTCATTAGAAATATGGGATATATTATTTATTTAACCATTTATGCACACACATATAAACAGACAAGAAGAAAGGAACAGGATTTTGTAAGTTTTGTTGAACTAGTATCCTGACCATCGGTATCGTCCACGATCGCGTCCTCTAACTGCCTTATTCTCTATATTGACCCAGTCTGAATTGTCGGGCGTAAACACGGAATGCCATTTAGTGGTGCGAGACGTCTCGACCGGTAGTAATTGATCTATATGTCTTTTCTGCTCTTTACCGTCTGCACAATGCATGGCTAGCCTTGCCTCTCTCGCTTTGACCACGGCCGGTGCCCACGTGCCACCGTGTCAGCCCGCGCACGGTAGTGTCGCGCTAGCGCGTGATTTTCGGGCGCGGCACGGTGCTCTGTGTCCAGGCTGTGGCGCTCGGCGCGTGCTATTTCCTGCTCGCTGGCGCGCTCGGCAATCGGCCACAGCACGTCCAACCTACCACGGAGCCGCCTACCCAGCATCGCATCAGCAGGCGCGACGCCTGTAGTCGTGTGTTGACAATATTCTTATTAAAAAAATTGTAGATATCACATCGATAGTCTCGTGCATGGCTTTCTTAATTGCGCGCTTTACTAACTTTACTTCACCTTAACTAACTTCACTTCGCTAAAAAGTATTTTTAAAACATAGAACTTTAAAATTTCCGTAAAAGCTTGATGCTTATCTTATCGCTCACGCCTCAAGCTTTTAATAAAATATTTAAGTTCTATGTTTACGTAAGTCTTATTTAGTACTTTTTTTTTAGTTCATTAAACGCTTGTTTTTTTTTGCACCTCATCTCGGATATGTTAGGTGATCGTTTATGCATTCAGACAAGGAGAAACTTTTTCGACTTATGCATAAAAGCTTAACCATTAAGAGAACCCCCCCAGTGGGTTCCCGCATTGTCGTTGCGGGGGGGCTCAGTAGCCGTGGTCCGCTCCCACGGTGAAGCGAAGAGGAACCCAAAGGTGGGGCCGCTCGTCAGGGCTTTGGTCTCCAAGCCGACGACGTAGCGGCCAAAAAGTAGGTTGCGGTGAGGTGCACCGCAACTGAGGCGGGCCGCGATGTCGAATGGGAGGCATCGCGGCTGAGGGTTACAGGCTGCGGCAAAGGAGGAGTGTCGGTACTTTTGAGTAGCGCTCTTCCCTTCCGTGGCCTGGACGGGGCCGCCACCGTTTGATGGCGGACGCGGTGGGGCCGCAGGGGAAGAGGAGTGTCGGTATAGCGTTGGCCGCTCTCCCTATCCCCTGCGGCCGAGAAGTGGTAGGCGGCGGGGCCACTGAGCTGACCCGTCGCAGGGGGCCAAGGGAGCCAAGGGTGCCAGGGTAGTCTGGGGCCTTTGTGCTACTTGGTTCCTGGGGTGGTCACGGCGTGCCATGTGTCCTGGTACGCCGGACTGGAGGGGTCCGCAAGGGCCGATGCCTGCCAGGGGTGCGGGTTGTTCGAAAGAGATACCGTCGCCCCTGGCACACAGGCAACTGAGGGATCACGGGTGGGTTTTAGTCAGTAAAAGTCTGACACGCCCTCCTGCTCCACCCAGAGCGGGAGAAGTCATTTGATGATTTCCCACCCTGAAAAAAAAAAAAAAAAAAAAACCATTAAGAGAATGCAGGATGCAAAAGCGAGCAAAGCGAGCTTGATCATTTATGCATCTCGCATCGAATGGGATAGGACTGTGTCAATTTATACAAAGAAGCTGAAAAATTAAGATAAGAATAGGATGCAAGAGCCAGTGAATCAAGCAAGTTAAATATTTTTTAGTTCTGAATGTTTTTACAACTGTTTTATTTTAAAGCCAGTGACACATTACTGGCTTCAAGTGCACCCTCTTGCACCCCGCTCCCGACGCCAATGTTGACGCTTATTGTGGTTGAACCATACTAGGTCCAAACGAGAGATACCTTACCAGACCCTTTATAATCTTTAGTATTTTATAATCTTAGATTTAAAGGCAAAGTGTTCCCATAAAGTATAATCCTAGATCGTTAATATAATCCTACAACATTTAGCTTAAAAAAAAAAAAAACGGAAAATAAAACCGTATGGCGAGTGCCACATGCGTCCTAATAGTAGTGATGTTTTATTACAATTCCGTTCCATAATGATTACTACCTAAAGTTCCTAATAAGCAAACACATTAATGCCTACTTTTATGCAAGAACGCATGTTTCAATGAAGAACTAATTACTTAATGAGAGCATTAGGTTAATACTCACTAGTTTATAAACAAAACAATTCTGTTGGCTACTAGCTTCACCCGCGCGGAACTTTCATCCCCTATTTAACTCCCTTAGGGTTTACATTTCGAAAAATCCTTATTCCTTGGCTACATTATAAAGGGAACCTCTGTGCATAATTTCAGCTTTCTAGGTCAAAGGGTTTTGGCTGGGCGTTGATGAGTCAATCAGTCAGTCAGGACTTTTATTTTTATTTTTATACATAACTTTACGACGTTCCTAGGACGTGCTGCACTAAACAACTCTGTCTAACCCTTAAGAGAAATATGTAATTTATTATGCTAAATAATAATGTAGTGTAGTGTGTTATGAGATACATACTTGATCCTCATTGCTTTCCTCTTGGTAGCGCTGTTAGGAGACTGCAGGCCTCCAGAATAAATGTTTACACTTGTATCAGTCTCAGCTCCAACGTATCTCTCTCCATAGCGTAACGCAAGTAATTCTAGCTTCTCTGAATGCTTTGTCAAATTGTAGCTGTAAAGAGGTAAGAACAAAATATGAAAGTTAGAATAAGTATATATTTTATTTGCAAATCATCTATTTATTTACATAAGGTATTGAAATAACTTGATAATACTGGGTAATACGATACAGGAAAAGACTAAGCAGATGATTGAAATAACTTGAAAGGTTTTAATGCAGTTTTGCATTATTTATTGAGGATGGTTTAAAATTCTATTCCCCTTATTACAAAACAAGGTTTTTCTTTAGATCCGGTTCAAACCACTACGCTGGTTTCTATTCCCCTTATTACAAAACAAGGTTTTTCTTTAGATCCGGTTCAAACCACTACGCTGGTTTTTTTTTAATTAAGAACCCGATAGTTATACATTTCTTTATTCAAAAGTGACAAAGTGACAACTTAGTACGGTCCTATTTGCTAAGTTGCAATTTTTGTATTAAGAACTTTACCTAAATTGAAATAAAGTTGGCAATGAAAAACCTGGCTCTGAGCTTAAGGCTAGAACTAAAAGTTAGATTGTGTTTTATTATAAGAAGGTACTTTTACATATAATAGCCTGAACTGTTGGATAAGCTGGGTGGCTTGTTTGCTTAAAATAGCCTATGTTAAAATTTGGATATTTGAAAGTGAATGTCAGATAACTTAATCATAATACCCACTTCTATTTCCTCAAGCATTATTGGCATCCGAGAAGAAATATTTTATTGAGGCATAGTTTGCCTCATACCTTAGCAAAATAATAACAAACAGGTACAAGGTCAGAATCACGCAACACAGCAAGTTCCTAAAAGAATACTTACTACATATCATGGTATCTCCACTTCACCACATCTGGCCACGCCGTCTCAGCTGCCTCAATTTCGGTACACATTTTCAAATGTATACTCTTATCATTTACACTAGTATCTAACTCAGGAAGCTCATTAGATGTAGAACTCTTAGATTTCTCGCCATTCAAGCTTATACTACAACTTTCCTCAGTATCTGTTTTCGAGATTTCAGGGATTTCTACGAATGACACTCGTTTTGTTGGTGTAGTAGAGTTGATTTCAGGCACAATAACTTTTGCTTCTTCATCAAACAACGGAAGATTACAATAATACTTCTTCAGCATTTCTGTCACATCAGTCTTTAGAATGGTCACTGAAGGTGGTGGTAGGACCCCTTGTAGAGTTTCCTGTTGGAATAATAAGTTGGTATTAAATACAGTCTAGATTTGAAAATGAAACAGCAGAAAAAGAATAATTATTCTATTAATTTATTTAAAATATATTTTGTAAAAAAGTAACTAGACTAAAAGGTTTCCGAAATGATCAATTGCAACTGTCTATATTTACCTGATTAATACACATTGATGCCCAAGTTGATTGTTTACCAAATGTAATTAAAGCAATTGATAATATTACTCCAATAGGCAATGGATTGCAATTGATTGATTCAGGGACCCTCTACATATTGTATTGTAATTTATTTGTTTTGTTTATGTTGCATTATCTTATAAAACCACTGTACAACATGTTTGCAATAAACTGCTTTGAAAGATAAAACAGCCACAAAAGTTTTAAGTTGAACTTGATTTTTATAGACTCAGATTATAGAATAAAGGCAGATAGACCGCACAGAAAATTATTGTGAGGCACATTTGTAGCCATGTGTGCGTGAGAGCACTGTAAAAACACGTTCCTCTCAGTGTGTGTATGGTTGCCAGGATAATGAGAAAATTACCCATAATATTTCATTATCATAAATAAATTAATTAATAAATGCGGTTTTTATATTCGGTCTTTTTCGGTGAAGTAAACACCTTTTTCTTTGAAATGCGATGAACAGACAACACAAAATTGTGATGGAAGCCAATCGCTATCTTATCTGCTTTCACGTATGATAGAGACCCAATCATTTTGTAGAACAAGATCAGTTGGGAATCTACATAAATAGGAATATTTTGTGGATTGGGCCTTCACGACTTTTGTGTCAAGCAGCCAGTTTAGAAAAGTCGTGAAGGTTCGTAATTATGTTTTTGGTAGCTATATTTACTTTATGGTGACGTCATATAATCCATGATACTCATGATAATTATGGGTAATTCCACTTTGCCCCACCAAGCCCGCCACCCTGGTGTGGCAAAGTGGACTGCCTAAAATTTTGCAGTGGAATATGCCCCACTATTCTGATTTGATGGGGCGGATAACACTAGCATAAACACTTTGTGGATTCTGCCCCACTAGGGTTGGCAGCTCAGGATTTGTGTATGAAGGTTAACATGTATTTTTGAATCATTTGGGTTAGGTTAGGTTAGAACAGTGACCCTTAACGCGCGACGGCGAGCGTGCGAAGCGAGCGGTGCCGCGGCAGCGGCCGCCGAGCGCCATATCCCCTCTATTTTTGGTGAATCATTTGGGTTAGATGAGGCGGTGAATGTCTCGTAAATCCTGAGCTGCCAACCCTAGTGGGGCAGAATCCACAAAGTGTTTATGCTAGTGTTATCCGCCCCATCAAATCAGAATAGTGGGGCATATTCCACTGCAAAATTTTAGGCAGTCCACTTTGCCACACCAGGGTGGCGGGCTTGGTGGGGCAAAGTGGAATTACTCATAATTATGGCAAATCGACTAATGTACATCATTATTATTAGAGTCATCCAATACATAAAAATGGACACACATATTCACATACATACTTATTTCCATAAGTACATACAAACATACCAACCAAAAAACGCCATAAATAAAACACTACCATAAAAATTAAGATTTTGTAAATCAATATGCCTGCATCCGGTACTTATTTCCATAACTTAGGGGTTAGTGTTTTAATATAATCTGGCAACACCAGATGTTTTTTGTCAAACAAAGTTTTATGTTTCAAGATGTCACAAACAATAATCACATAAAAATAATATCCAAATACACTTAAATAATCAATATTAACTTATGAAAAGATGCTCTATCTACCTTCTTTTTTATATTTTTTAATAAAAATCAAAAGTCATCTATACAAATTAGGCTGAGAATCAACACTTTTCGAACGTCAAAATACATAAGACAGTCCCCCCAAAAACGCCCACCCGTCACCACTTCCTAGTGCTTTAGCTGGGAAGAAGAAGTAGCGGAACAAACTCCCCAGCAGCACAGCTGTCTGTTTAGTCGGATAGACTTGATTCTATATTTTTATTTTTGGGAACTGTTTTTGCAACGTTTAAAAACACAAGACGGCATTATTCTCAAAATATATTGAAGCTATCAGTGACATACATACAATGCAACGCTTCGTGGCGTACTAACTCTAGAAAGTATTCAGTTTTGAAACAGTATTTGGTTTGATGGCCTCAGTCTTGGTGTTCCGCGCGGTTTATCTGCCTTAGTTTAATAATCTGAGTTTATAGAAAACAAAACGCCTAAAGGGCTTCTAAAGTTATATGAACAAGAAACTTAATTTTACTTTAGTAGGCTATAGGTAATAAAGAAAATCGATAAATAAAGTAGTTTATATTAATTTGATTCCCTGTAAGGACTCTGCTGCTAAATATCTTTGTTTACATTTTTTATCACAAATATTTACATATTGAGTAAAAAGACTTGTTTACTAATTAGAATTAGCTCATGGCCAGCAGAAGATTGATGTTACAGAAAAATTTAATGATTGAATGTAACTTTATGAGTATTTTTCTAGATCCTAAATATGTATTCAGTATATATGTTGACTATTAAATCATTAGTTGTGTAAGTTTTTGCCTTATATAATAAGACTGCTTATTGATACAAAATGGTCAAATGAGACAAAATGAGGTCACTGAACATGTACGTAATAATAACTTTTGGGTGTTAACCACACAAGGATATTGCCAACCACATAATGTATTATTATAAAACGCACAAATAAAAAATATCAATGTTATTCAACCATGAAACATGTAACTGATAAGAACTGCATACTTACTCAGATAACTTGCACTTACTTTTGTAAGGTGCATAAAAACATTACATGGTTATACAATGCTTACTGACAAATTCATGATTGAAAAATATGTATACCTATTTTTTTAAAGTAGTTTTTATGTTGCAGTCATCAAATAACATTTTATGTTGAGCAAACAGAATGAGACAATGTAGGTTTGCAGGTTATTATGTAAATGGCAAAGGTAAGGTTAAAAATAATGTTGGATTCTGCATTATTTATGCTTACCTCTATCTTCCTGACTTTTCTTTTCTCATGAATTTCAAAATCTTTGAGAAAACCCCAAAAAGGCTCTGGCTCCGGAGACGTATCATCATCATCATCATTTTCAGAAAACATATCTGGAGATCTCACTCCACTGTCAAAAGATGCCTCAAGTGATGAGTAACTTTGCTCAGAATTCCACTTTGCTGTGCTCCCATCATCATTTATATTCGGAATGTCCTTCTTATTATCCTCATAATGAGAGTCTCCGGTACTTTCAGAAATCTTATCTAATCTATCACTAACATTGTCCGATGCATCACTAAGTCTCTGCTCACCATCATTACTCTCGATAATTGACTCCGCATTATCAGTGCTACTTGTGTACATCCCACAACTTTCATCTTCACGTTTATGTTCTAAATTAGCTAAACTAGTGTTACAGCTCATTGCCGAGATAGGGTCTACAATAGGTTTCAACTTCTGAACATGCTTGATTGTACCATTAAAAGATAGTTCACTTATAGGTAACTTGAATACATTTTCTGAAGGCTGTTTCGAGATGTGGGCATCTCTAAACATAGGCACACTGTCTACTGCATTATTACTATTTTCCATAGTAGGGGTTATGAACATGGGATGTTCAACTGTTTCAGTTCTTGAATCCTCGGACGTCTGATGGTCAGTTTGGTTAGATTTCTCGTTTATAAGACTGTGTTCGATCGTCGCGAAAGAATTCTCAAGTAATGATGCCGCAAGTGGTGAACAAGGTGAATTGATTTTCACACACAGATCTGTATCTAAACTAGATCCTTTTTCATTCATATGATGACGAACAATATGATTTAATAAATTGATCTCAGTTTCAGCTGTTTCGCAATGTTTATTTTTAACATTAGTTGATGTTACGATTGATAACTCTATGTTACCTCTGCTATGCGAACTTTCAGAATCACAGCGGTTGGAAGATATACCCTCGTTCGGTTCACGTTTTACACTTTCTTCTATCAAAGGATCAACAACATTAAAACTTCTCAAATAGCGTTCGTACAAAGAAAAACTATCGCTCATGGAGTGACAATTTGAGTCTTCAAAGGATTCCATCACCACTTCATTCTTATTTGAGAAACGTTGTTTTAAGGATTCATGTTTTGTTTCTGCACAAGAAAAGATAATCTAATTTATAAATTTCTCTAAATAATATCGCAAATTGACTCTAATAGCTCATATTCGGAGCTTACACAAACGCACCATTTACGCCATATTGCTAAAACTAAATAAAAAATCAGTCCGTCAAGCGAGCAAGAGATTTACTCTAGGGATGACGATCTGAGATCGATTAATCGGAGAATCGATTTATCATGCCCAAAAAACGTTTTTTAATCGATATTCAGTACTGAATCGATTCAGTTAATTGATATTTCACCCTTGAAAATCATATCTTCTTTCATACCTGATCTGACTTTGAGACCCTGAACTAAAAAAGAACTAATTTTACTGATGAGAGATCATTTATTATGGTATCTTTGTTGTTTTTCATAAAAATGGATTTATATTTATATTAAAAATGCAAACTTGAAAAAAAAAAACATTTTTAGAAATCGATCTTTTAGACCTCGTTTTGTTGTGAATCGATACATCAACTTACGTTCGGAATCGATTTAAAATTCAATATTTTTCGGAAAGAATCGCCATCCCTAATTTACTCTCCTATAAGAAGAGTACATAGGTACAGACGCCAGCACATCAACCTACCCCAAGCTGACATTTTCCCAATTGGTTAAGAAATAAAGTTGAAAATCTATCAAAGAAATTTGACAGATTGGGGTAGCTTGGTGTGCTGGCGTCTGTACATTTACTAATCACAAACTACATAGAGATACTAAACTAATCTATTACTATACTCTATGATACAAACCAAGAAACCAAACGACCACCAACCTTAGAGCATTTAAATGCTCTAAGCCACCAACCGTTTTCAGTCCATGGTTTAGGTTTAGTTAGTTGATTTCACAGACATTTAAAACAGTAGGTTGATTTGTAGGTTGGACTTCACTTATCTTTTTTTAAATTGTCTTCAGGAGCCCTTTGCTCAGCACTGTTCCACTGCTGAGCAAAGGTGTCCTCCAAATCCTTCCAGGCATCCTGTTCTAGAGCCACCTCGATCCAACCCTTGCGGTACGTATCTAGGTCGTATCATGACCTCTTCCTGTGCTGGCCTCGGCGGCGGCACCGTCCATCCTCAGGCACCCACCGTGTCCGCGGCGATCATTAGGTCCAGAGCACATTGAGCTATCCCAAACTGTCAAATTTTCCCAAACGAAAATGAACCTTATGATTTTGCGGTAAAGTTGAAATCTATCAAAGAAATTTGACAGATTGGGTTAGCTTGATGTGCTGGCGTCTGTACATCATTAAACATATGTAATTGAAAACATAATCAGCCTAAGATGTTCCCACTGCGGAGTCACACGTCCTCTCTGTGAAGTGGGTCGTAATGCCCCACAGAGTACTTTTTTATATAGGGAATAGAGGTACAACTCCGCGACAAAAGTGAGTAACGTCAATTGTCGCCCTCTGGACGCGTGTTTTGGAACTAATGCCAACATAGTCTTACGCACACACTCACACACGTAGATACACACATACGTACGTGGCCTACTACTTTATGCATTGATATTTTTTATTTAGATAGGTAATTTAAAATGTGAATTACATATTCGCTTGCAACTGCTATATAGAAAGCGAAAGTAATTCACATTATTAAACAATAAAACAAAGTTAGATTTCATTTCAAACTCAAACTCAAAGCATTTATTTCAAATAAACCAATTACAGGCACTTTTGAATTGTCAAGGTCGGTGAGATAGAAAGATGAAGCTAGTTGCCCATTCCAAAGCATAGGTACCTGTGGAGAAGAACGGGCAAGAAACTCCATGGACACTCTTTTAAAATCATGATTTTGTTACAATCAGTTGGTTACATCATTATGTTGAAATTATCAATGTGAGAACGATGTAAAAAGACGTGCACATTATAAGCGTCCGTAATTAAAACAAAACAAAAATAAAATAACAATTTAGAAATTAAAATAAGCCGTGGGAGCTAAGAGATGACCAGTCCCTACTGGCGGCGCCCGTTCACGAACATGACGTATGGATCAGCACCATTCAGCTCAACCATTTTGAAGGGAACTTAATGATCCAACACACACGCCACCACCAGCGAGACATTTGAGTGAGCATGATACTCTCAGCTGCCAGGGCACATTCAAGTCAATGAAAGACGTACCCTGTAAATGTTAGCTATATAGAAAGGACATAGTGCTCACACATATGCTATGCAATTATGCAATACTAAAAGTTTGAATTTATACAATGCAAATGTATCTAGTTTTACAGTCTTCAGCAGCTCCAACAATGTTTACAAATGCTATTCAATTATTTCTTTCTTTTGAAACACTTCTTATTCAGTTTTTTGGCTTTAATTTTATACGAATCCGTATCATCATCACACTCCCTCTTATTCATTAATATATTATTAATATCTTTACAATAGTTGTAAATGAAAAATCTACAGGATATTTTTATTAAAAAATCTATTAATTTTTCACTATGAATCAAGCATTTTATGAATGAAAAATCTACAGCAATAAAAATCACAGTAGTTATTAATTCTCTTAAATATTGTTTGTCTAAATTTTCTTTTAATATTACATAGTTTATATCCTGCAGATTTGAGATACAATTTATGAGGGAGTCGCTGGGACTGCAAAGCCATTTTTTATTTGCGTATTCCCGATATCTTAAATATTCGTGCTCACTGTTTGATATTAAATCTTTTTTACATTCAACACACCCCTTGAATACCTTTTTCTTGGCGCTTTTTACAAAATACCCACTTACGTACTGTAGGCCTCCAATTACGCGTGGGTCATTTTTTTCTGCAAGGGGTGTGAATGTAATATCGGGAATATTACTAAGTTCGCAATTAGTTTGCTCTTTGCCGTCCCCGCCTGTGATGAGTACTTCATGTAAAGTTTCACAATTATCTATTTCACAATTAGCACCAGGAGCATGGACGCTAGAGAGACTGTTTACGAGTAATGTCGTGAATGCAGCTTCAAATCGTTCTGGAGTAGGGTTTACGTTGCGGCATCCGTGGCTTCTTATGGACCCAAAAAAGTTTTCTATCGGGTCTTGATTCAGATGCCGCAGCCAAACTGATGATACACCATATTTTGTTTGCAATTTTTTTAATAATAATTCAATTCCTTCTAGCGTCCATACCCAATTGTTCAATGTGGGAACGTGTTCATTGTTACATGTTTTACGATGAATAAATTTCATATCTTTCAAAATAACTTTACTCTCCTTCCATATTTTGTGATGGACAGAAGTAGGCGTCGCAGGTCCTAGAAGAGGTTTTCCATATTTCTTTCTTTTGCCAAAGCTTCCGTTGAGGGAATCGAAAAGCTTGTCGAAAAACAACAGGATGTCTGCAGTGTCTTTGGCTTCTTTAGGAAGTATACCCTTATCTGTGAAAAAACATAGTTTGTTAAATAATGTGTTGTCTAGTCTGCGTAATGTAAAACTATAGTAAGCATTAAATATTTGCATTTCATTGTAATTGTCAGAAAAGAACTAGTGATAAAATAATGTAAAGACATTAGGTTTTGATGACTTTTACCTGCTAGATAGCCCATATTCGATGCCACAGTTTGACTGAAAACTTGTGTAGCATTTTTGACCTTCATCCGGGGTATTTTGCTCGGGTCACAGTGGGCGTCTGTCAATTTGGGCACCAATCGGATTCCTTTGTACCCCGGGTTTTCTTTGTGTAAGGCCATGATATGAGCCCATTTTGCCATTTTTACTTCGCCGTTTTTTATGTATTTCAAATATTTTGAAATTAAGTTATTTCGTATGCATTTTATCAGATGGGGTGGGTCATATAATGGTATGATTTCTTGGTTGTTAATCATTAAACTGTTATCTCGGGGCTCTTCTCCCTGTCTCAACAGGTTACCCCTCGTCTCTTGTAAAAGATATTTAATGCAGTTCACATTATTTGTGCCTTGGTCGCACACAGTTGCTACCACAATAAGACCGGCATTTTGTAGCTCAGTAATGACTGATTTTAACTGCTTCGCAAGTTCAGGCCCCTTTGTTGCAGCTTGCGAAAAAGTGTATGCAACGGGTTGCTTATAGTTTTTTATTAAACCTCTTACCATAAACACCTGTGCATGATCAGCATAATCAGGTTGTGTCTCTAGGCCATTCGTGACAAACCCACAAACTTTGTCCTTCCGTTCATTGTATGTCACATTAGGTTTAAGTGACATTTCATCAAATAGAACAATACATAATTTATGTTCTAACTTCATTTTTTCAGTAGTTTTCTTTAACTGCTGAATCATATTTTGGTTGATTCCTGGATTTATATCTGCCATATTTAGCAACTTCAGGAGAGTTTGGCGTGATGGCAAGATAAATATTTTTCTAAGAAACCTGTACCCTTTTGGGCTCTGTTTGAGGAAGGACAAGGCAATAATTTTTTCCTTTAAAGTAAAACGACGTCCTTTGTTGCCTTTCTTATGCTCTCTGAACTGTAATAATGTCAAAACTTTTGATGTGCTAGGTAATTCGTCGAGAGTTTTCAAAAACTGCGGATTGGTCATTAGATTTTGTAGTGCCTGGATCTTTTTTGCCTGCTTTTTGACCTTATTGCGGCACTTACTAAGTCTTACTCCAACTAGCACCAGTTTTCTGTATAAAGCATGCTCTGATTGGGTTACAGCAACACGTTTCACCCGCCTTTTAGTAACAAGAGTAGGTTTTTGGTTTTTGTGATGCTCTGTAATGAAATAAAAGATATATTTATTATGTATTTTCTAATTACAATTTTGGTATTAAGTATTTTAAGTACTTTTAAATGGAAGATAAGAAAACTATGGAAGATTTAATTTACTTACCAAGATTTTTCTTAATTTGTACATCTTCCACAGCAGTGGTAGCATGCATAGGCACAAATTCTCTGGCTACTGTGCCACAACTGTGTGAAGTTATAGGTTCTGAAATGACAATTTAAATTACTTTTCATTAAGATAATCACATCATATAACATTTTCAACAGAAAAAGCACTTTGTAGCTTAAATTGCCCTTGCCTGATGATATAACAGAAACTAAAATCTTTGTGCTCATCATGGCCATTTTTAACTTTAATTATTACGTGTGAAAGTTTAGGACATTATATCACATGTCATTTTTTGTTTGTCTATTATAGGTATTATCGTACGACGCCATTAAAAAAATAAATAAAAACAAAACAAAATGGCAAACCAGGTCTTGGCCAGCCTCCATACAAAAAATTTAAATCCCCTTTATTATGCCTTAATGGAATCGAGGGCAATTTGAAAAAAAAAGGATGCTTAATGCTGTTATGATTACATTTTCACTTACCAAGATTTTCCTTTGTTTGTATATCTTCTATGGCACTTTGAGTGTGTGGCTTCATATCCACTGAGTCCAAATGTATAACAGGTTCTGGAATAACAATTAATAAATTACTTCAGCAAGCAGCAATAACCCTCGGAAGACTATACATAATTGTGTCTTATTAGCGCTGCTTGACAATTACGTTGGAACTGTCATCATATTATTATGTAAAGCTACATTGGTCTAGCAGTTGCAGAAACAACCACTGGGTTTGAGGTATTAGGTGCGATTCCCAACTCTGGGCAATTTTGTTATATCTTGAAAAGTAATATTAATTTACCTTTTGATGTAGATGCTTCTGACATCTGAAGAGGTCTCAACACTCTTTTTTCTGAGTTGAATTTTAAGATAGATCCTGTAATAACAATAAAATTATATTTGAAAAAGTAGTTAACTTTGGTTTACCTTACCCAAAACTAATTGAATTTTCTTAACAATGAAGTACCTGATGTCACTTTAGGGCCCATTAACCCTCTCTAAGCAAAAAACAAACATTCATCCCTAGCTCTATTGTTGCATGAAAGAAATAAAGACGACCCACTCACTGATCAGACAAACCAATAAACACACTTTTGCGTCGAAAATGGTTCTAATAGAATTTTTAATTGGTTTTTTACATTATTAATTTTGTTATAACATATAAATTATTATTTTAAAATATAAACGCTTTCTAGCTGACACAACTATGTTAGGTGTGCTCCTACCGAGATAAGACAACCTGGTAATTCAAAGACATAAAGAGTACAAAAATCTGACTAACAAACTGTATTTACATATATTAGGTGTGCTCTTACCTAGTTATGACAACCTGGTATTTCAAAGGTAAAAAGCGGTTTCTAGCTGATAACTACCTATGTTGGTGTACTCCTACCGAGTTATAACAACCTGGTACTTCGAAGGCATAAACCATTTTCTAGCTGATGCACCTATTTTGCTACTTTAGTTTACATTATTGCATTTTTCTTAAGGATCTCTATTTCTTTTTTAATCAATTATATCCTATGTTACTTCCTGATAGTTTAGCTTTCTATTGGTGAAAAAATGGTAAAAATCGGTCCAGTAGTTTCGGAGCCTATTCAACGCAAACAAACAAAAAAATCTTTTCTCTTTATAATATTAGTATAGAAGTATAGATGGATTTAATATCACCATCTGCCAATAAATTTCATTATTACTAACCTGGCATGTTTTTTGTTGGTACAGCTTCTTTGCTGAGTCGATTGTTCCTGCAGCAATATTTTTGTTCGAAGTGTGCACGACATACACGTCGGTATTTGAAAATATGTTCATTTTCAAGTTGTAATATGTCACCACCAACGGAATAGACCCATGTATTAAAAAAATCCTTATCCTTAGCTGGGTTAGGGAATTTATGCAAAATAGCATTGGTATCTGAAATAATCGAAAAAGTAGGTAATCAGTGGAGTCTAAAGACGAAACCTGAAATTTACGTGTGGCAGACTGCACGGAGCTTTGTCATACGGGTGCTCAAATGCTTGCATAATAGCCGGAGCAGTATCGGAGTAGGGGGAGCGGGCTTGGGGGCCCAAATAACGAAGCATTTGGCGCAGCGGCCTTTTAAGAATAAAACACTTACCTAAGCTATTTAAGCATCCGGGGACGCAACACTTTCTGTTAGACATGATAATAGGTATAGATAACAAAGTCACAAACACAAAAGTTAGTTACGAGTCCTGTCTCAATACGTTTTTATCCGATTTTAACAATCAACACAAGCACAAAATCAACACGGCCGGAGGGGCAGAGGCTCTACTCAACGGACTTAGGTGGAAAAAGCACTTTAGACAATTAAAATCAAGAAAAACAGATAAGAACAAACAAGCGCAACCGCAAACGGGTCAACGGGCGGCAAATTTTGTTTTATTTGACATTTGTAGTGTTGCATATAAAAATAAATTCAGCTAATATGTCTTGAAATTGTTTAATAAACTATTTATTTAGTTATAATTGAGGTTTTATCTCAAAATATATTTTCCCGTTGTATTGTGTATTATTATATAAGTTTATTTATTTTGACGCTCATAGAAATTGGGCGAGGGTTGGTCACTGTTTTACCGCCATCTAGCGTACTGAGTAGAACTACGTATTCCCAAATCATGAATACTGCCATCTCTGAGAGTGTTTTGTAAAACTAACCCAATATAATGAAATCAAATTAAAATGTTAGTTTCATGTATAGGTCGGCAATACTTTAGGTGTCCAACCTTATTTTGCATACTTATAGGAGAACGATTTCCCGTTTGGCACTACTAAGATTGTCAACCCTGTAATGCCCTACGTGGTGGGTTACATTACGTAACCCACGTCACGCTGCCCGGGTTGGCAGATGTCAAATATTTTCGAATTTTTGGTTCTAGGACATGTCAGTTTTCTCACGATGTTTTCCTTCACCGTTTTGAGAGCTACTGCTCAGTGATTAAATGAAAAACACAAAGTAAAGTGCCTGTCTGGTTTCGACCTCAAGACCCACAACGACAACTCATAAGTCGGGGCGATACCACTGGGCCATAACTACTCACTGCATACCTCGCATATAGGGCAGTTAAGTAATTAGTGGTAGAAAACTAGACAGAGCCTATAATAATGGGTTTGAAGCTCCCCTGGGGCATTTGATAATTATGGGAAACGCACGGCTGCACGGGCACGTAGCTCAGTGCGGATTATCGGATGTATGTGACAATAAATGTATGTGAGAGAACATGCCAGTTTCATTACATGTTTTCCGATACCGTTTTTAGAAGTGTTTTGAGAGCAGTGTTAATGAAGTAATTTGCCCAAGTAAAGTCTAAAGTATAATGAGTTTAAAAACCACAACTAATAAGTTGGGGCTGATAATGACAGTTCGCCCAGAGGTATTGGGACCTCTGCCAATGTCTTAATCTTGCAACGGTATCTCGATACTGGTTAAGTATATTAAAGTAATCTGCCGTCACTCGATACTGCTTCTGAAATATTAACAGTCTGTGGAACTCTTGCTTTTCTCTAACAATGACAGACGTTAGAGATGTAGACATCCGTTTTCTTATTCAGGTTCATATCGAAATCACTCACAATATTATTTTTCGTCAGAAACAATGAATACAAATAATAATTAGACCAACTCCTATCGGCAATCAATTTTATCATACGCAAGTTGTCATCACCAATTAGTGACATTTGATTAAAATATAAAATTATTAATGAAAAAGAGCAAGCGTGGCGATTATGGCAAAATCCCCTTTTGGGGGAGGCATATGTCCAACAGTGGACGTCTTTCGGCTGAAATGATGATGAATGAAAAAGAAGGCGTGAGGATTTTTCTTCATGTTTCAAATAAATAGGTCAATCCCGGCTAATGAGACACAATAAATTTTCTATTGAATTGGAACCATAGACTACTATTTATATACTAGATTGGAACCGACAGGTTCCAAGCCGGACTTAATATAGTAGTCGGCGGGGCGTAGCTATTTCTGAAGGAACCCATGTGACTACCCGAAGCTCAATAGGAGGGCATTGTTATTTTTTATACAATTTTTTTTTTTTTTTTTATTACCCTGATCCTGAGTTCCTGAATTGTTTTTGCTGTCTTTGTCAATTTACTAAGAGATTGGTAGTACAGCGAGCGAATTAAACTTGAAAATTGGAGCACCTTGACTCGTAGTTTGACCCCTTCGTAAGACATAAACAAAAAATATTATTTTTAAATGTTTGCAATAACTATTCATTAATTATGGGCCTCTTATTAACGAGATTTTGTGGTGTTCGATAATATTTTATTAAATTTAGCTTACTCCATTTCCCCTTGTAGCTGGGAGAGCCCGTTACGGCCCGTATTATTGATATGGGTGTAAATACACCTCTGGCTTATAGCCTCTAATTATGCAAATCTGTGCCATTACCATCCATCGTTGCACTCGCCCGTCAGTCTCTTAGAAACAAATTCAACGAAATTGTTATACTAACTCTGCCTTCTCTTTACATCCTAGAAAATATCTTGTATGTTAATAGTTAATTTCTGGGTTTAAGTCCAATTAATTAATGGATCAAACGAAAGGTTCCTATTCCTTATTATACTCATTTCCAGATTGCACTGAAAGTAAACTAAAACTGATTCTATTATAAAACTACATAAAATTATATTTTTATATTTATATTAATATAGATTTTGAAGTGTCATCGCCGATTAATCATCATCTGCCTAGACTTTTCTCAACCATGGGAATTGGGGTCGGCTACTAGTCTAACCGGATTTAGCTAAATATCAGTGTTTTACATGGACTGACTGATGACTGATTACGAAACGATTATGACAACAAAAGCGGAAAATGAACATGAGAAAAAAATCATAAACGGGGATCGTAGTTATTGAAGTAATATTGTCGGATACGAACGAAATGTTAATTTTGTCTTTCATCGATACAAAATTACAAATTGAATTTTGATGTGGATGGACATCTCTACATGATCGACCAAACTATAGCGATTAGCGAATGAAAATTTTATTGTGAACTTGTGAAACACAAACAAAATCCCGGCGTCGAAAATAAATCATATTGGTATGTGTATTCAATTATTACCTATAATAAATCCATTGATATTATAAGTAGAGAATCCTTTAAATACTGCCGTACTTTGATGTACTAAGAAAGTTTAGAAAGCATTTCCAACTTTTTAACACGCAATCAATTAATTCGCTAAGGAAATAATGCTTTCAGCTTTGTAAAGTACTTAATATTTTTATGTGATATTACTACTGACTCAAAGGAGGACGCATTAATAAATGGTTTGTAAGAATATCTGCCATAAAAATGTGTGTAATTTTGATTCGCCGGTTTTTTAATTTAATTGTACCTGCCAACTTAAATCGTTTTATTTATTATGTTTTGTTGTATGCTAAATTAATAGGACTTTGTTCTATTCATACACAATTACACAGCTTTTTAAATCTTATGATTACCTTATACTCAAGGGTTGCATAGAAATATCAGTTATTTAGAAACTTTTTTTTAGATCCAACTACCTACATTTTTTTTTTTTGAGGAAACTAATGTCGATTGTAAACTGTCGGCCTGATATGATTTCCTGGAACCGGTTAAACCCTAACAGAAAACACAAGCCATGTGTCACCGAGCAGTACTTCCATAATCTTAAGTCGTGTGGCAAGATACTATGTCAAATATTGTTTTTAAAACATTTTAAAAGAGTAACGGTGGAGTTTCTTGCCCATTCTTCTCCATACGAAACTACATTTTGGAAGGGGTGACTAGAATCAATTCTATTTTCAGCTGTTCCATAAATTTTGACCGTGTAGGTATTGCACTTTTCTATGAAACAGCTGATTTTTTTTTGTAAAACCGACGAAAATTTCTGCGCTGGGGGTCTAAAATGATATGCTGTATTCATGGTTACAGTTTGTGCACTGAATAAAAACTTTTCCTGTATGTTCTAAATCTCTGAAACGGCTCGCAACGATTTTCATGAAATTTAGTATACAGGGGGTTTCGGGGTTAATTTTTTTTTAAGGTTTAATTTTTAGAAAACGTCATACCAAAAAACAAAAATCAAGCAAAGCTCTGTAATACCAGATATTGTTGATTAAAATATGATTCACGACCGTAACACATACCTATGTATTTACAGAGTTATAATCATTAAAATTGTCAATACAACTTTCTAAGTTGGTTTAATTCAATTAAATGACTATTTCATGAAAAGTACATACCTACCATTATTCAGAGAAATAAATTAACAATTGATTACTGAGCCATTCAAGGTCTAAAAGTCAGCATCGAAAATGTGACATTCTCAACTATATGCATCCTCCTCTAACTTATTTGTTAACGGATAACATCAATATAAGAGTCTTAAGTTAAACAAAGTTTAAGTAAATAACAGGTATTGACTGTAGCCCGGTACCTACTTATGTACAAATATTAATTAACAATTAAGCATAAGTACATAATGTATAACGCATTGATCATGTAGTAAATAAAATCATACAGTACTGTTATTAATAATTTTATTGTGTTATCTATATGAAATTGTAACAGTTAGTTTGTGTGTTTGTTTGTTCATAAAATATTAATTCGTATTGTACCAAGCTTTGTAGCAAACATAATTCATAGCAGTTATAACCGATTATAGGCATTTTATAATTGTCTAGGAGTCGGTTAGTCAGATAGATGTAGGTAGTTGCCTATTCCAAAGTGTAGTAGATTGCTATGGAGAAGAACAGGCAAGAAACTCCATGGATGCTCTTTGTATCATACAGATATATATTTTTAAATTTTATATGGATTTCAGCCATAATCAGATGATATCTGGGATTAATTTTGATCAGGTGCGATTCCATTAAACAGCACCGTATGATTTGATAGAGACTAAATAATTAGTTTATCTGGTCTATATATAGTATTTGCAATCTTTTTAGGTGAGTAACATCTTTCTGTTGATTTAATAGGTTCTTAGCCAATTTATTAGTGTGTTTATTATTTTCATTTTTATTTCACATTGTATTTATGATTTGATGACATTGTATTTATTTTTATATTGTGATTTGTATTTATTTCGTATTTGTAACTTGTGATTGTGATAATATGGGAGTACCTGAAATAAATGGATTTTATTATTTATTTTATTAAGTCTTTCCTTGTATCTCTTGCTTATTTTACAGGCTTCTTTCTTTACGGTCGGTATCTCCAGGTATTCGTGTATTTCCATGTTTCGCACGAACCAGTGTGCACTTGAGATTGTTCTTAGAGCAATATTTTTAAATCTCTGGGGATCTCGATATTGGAGTTGCTAGCACAGCCCCAGAGCTCTATCCCGTAGGTCCAGATTGGCTTTATAACGGCTTTGTAGACAAGTAGTTTGTTACTGAGGGTCAGCCGGGATTGCCGTCCTAGTAACCAAGATAGATCTTTGAATTGTAAGGTGGCTTCTGTTTTCTTGGCTTTGATGTGGTTAGCCCAGGTAAGTCTTCTATCCAGGTATAGACCGAGATATTTCACGCTGTTATTGCTTGGCAACGGTTTGCCTTCCATACGCACAGGTGGACAATCGCCTTTTCGGAGTGTGAATGTTACTTGTGGCGTTTTAGTTATACTAGGTTTAATTCTCCACTTCTGAAGCAACACGCTAACTTTACTGAGTTCTTCCTGTAGTTTCTGCGATGCCTTGCTCTGGTTACTGTCACTTGCGAGGCATGCAGTGTCATCTGCGTGTTGCTGTTACAACATATTCTGTTTCAGGCAAGTCTGCCGTATATATTGAGTAAAGGACTAGGCCATGGACCGATCCTTGTGGAACTGAGGCGGTGATGTAGTACAGCTTTGGTAGTTCGTCCTCGTATTTTACTTGGAAACTTCTTTGATCCATGTAAGATTTTAGGACCATGTAGAATGAGTTTGGTAGGAGGGCTTTTAGTTGGTACAGCAGTCCTTTGTGCCAGACTCTATCGAATGCCTGTTGGATGTCAATGAATACTGCAGAACAATACTCCTTTTTCTCTAGCGATTGTCTTATTTTGTGAACCACTCGATGTACTTGCTCTACAGTAGAATGTTTTTCCCGTAATCCAAATTGGTGATCAGGTATAATCTTGTTTTCGTCCAGGACTGGTTTTAGTCTCAGCAATTTTTTTTTCGAATATCTTAGAAAGGATAGAGAGAAGACTTATAGGCCTGTAAGAGCTAGATTATGTTGGTGGTTTGCCTGGTTTTGCGATAATACAGATTTGTGATATTTTCCATAACTTTGGATAGTACTGAATTCTAAAAATGGCATTGAATAGCATTGTTAAGATTACTATTGCTTTTCTAGGTAGTTGCTTAAGGACTTCACCCGTTATTAGATCGAAGCCAGGAGCTTTTTCGTTTTCCAATCAACGAAATGTTCGTGCTAGTTCTCTTGGAGTGACAAGTTTCAGCGGAGGTGATAACTGCTGGTCACTGTTGATCATTCTATCCAGTTCTTCTTCAAATTCGGTCAAAGACGACCGGTTTGTGGAGTAAAAACGTTGCTCAGGTGTTTGGCAAAAAGCTCAGCTTTTTCGCTTCCACTTCTAGCACACGGATCGTTGGAAGACATCCTTAAAGGTGGAACATAGCTATACAGGTTGAAATTGAAAACATGCGACAAACCGAAATGGGAGATTGTACTCATCATTATGAACAACTTTTACTAAGGGACCAAAGATGCAGTCGCGAAAAAAAAAACAGCTGTTCCCTACATTTATGTTCGCATAACTTGTCAAAATGTAGGGAACAGCATCTAATCTCTTCACCACCCTTGGTTGACTGGTAGAGAATGGCTAAGGCATTAAGTCCGCCTTTGTACATTTTTGTGTGCAGGAAGTTTAAATAAATAAGCAAATAATAAAATATTCATATCTAATTATGCAATGGGAAGTTTTTTAATTATCTGTTCAAATAGCAGTTTACTTGATCATTAAAATTTGCTATTTTTGAACCTCTGTTTTGAGTAATAAAGCCTATTAATGGTTAGTAAAAAACTTAAATTGTAGCTTAATTTTTTGTCTTTATTATTCATAAGTACTGTAGGTAATTATTGCCTCGGACTTAGACAATCGTCAATTACAAGTTAACCAGGGTTTGTAAAACAAAAACGTAGTTATTAATTATTTATTACGTACCTACTGGTTTTGTATTTATGTATATATGATATGTAATAATAACATTACCGTTGTATAAGGCATGGTTTGTGTGTGGTAAGGCCTATGTCCAGCAGTGGACGTCTTTCGGCTGAAATGATGATGATGAAGGCAAGGTTTGTAAAAAAACAAAAACATGGTTTTTAATTAATTTATAAAAATTTACTAAGGTTTTTTATGTAATATAAATGTTAAGTACTACAGTTAACAATAGCCTCGGACTTACACAATCGTCAATTACAGGTTGACCAGCATTCTCAGAAAGATGTTATAACAAAATTTAATAAAACATTCTAAACCAAAAAACAAATTAATTTAATTTAGACTTCTTCATTTGTGATTATTACAGCAATATATGAATAGTTAAATAAAGCATTCTGTAATACAAGAGAATAACTAAATCGATCGTTGGAACACAAAATTATACGAGCAAAGTCGTAGAAAATCACTAGTAATTAGATATATTGGATATTTGTCTCACTGGCCTCACGGTATCTGTCTATGATTGCACTGACCTCTGCCCTCTGCGCCTCATTATCTATAAGGTATAAAGAAGTCAAAATGATGTATTCACTCTGGCTCCTGCACTCATTACCAGTGCCTCAGTAAAAATAAAAATTAAAAAGATAACGGTGCATACGACATTTTTTTTCATGATACTTGCGCGCATGCGCGTAGTGAATGATATAACATAGTTTTGTGTTACACGGTAATCGACTTAGATTTTTTCGCGGAAATTGTGAAGGTAATGTTAATAAATTATGTTAATTAGTTTAGATAATATCTTAAAAAGCTTTTATTTTTCAATTTGTTTGTCCTCTATGATTATTTTGGGGACAAGCAGCTGTCAGTTGTGATGTTTCTTTAGTTGTTTTGCTATCACGTTTAAGGTTGCATGTGAGTTCCAGGAGTTTTTATTATTTCTATAGGTAATAAATAGGTACTACAGTAAAGGTAAAGTACTTGTTATATTTAGGTAGGTATAAACATATGTTCTCTACAGTATTGTCGGTTGATTACCTATAGGTACTTGTTTATATACTTATTCTTTCATTTCTTGTAAATTGTAGTCTGATGTGTTCTAATTTTCCAATAATAAACGATTCTAAAATGGGTACATAAAAATAATATAGGGTGCTTCTATAGTATATGTTTTAAATATATTATATGTTATCTAAGGGAGAGGGAAGCCTTTGCCCCGCTGTGAGACATTGCAGGCTCCACAGCGGGGCGAATGCCTCCTCTCTCCTATTTCCACACAATTCTGCCTTTTGCTAGTGCTGGCCAGCCCTTTCGGTAGGAGTTAAGCTCGTCCAAAGGTTATGTCGATTTATTGTGCGTTGTTTGTGACTGAAGTGAAGTAAATTTTTTACGATAATTTTATCACAAAATGTTTCTCATGAATGATATAATTGTTCCAATTAGTGATTCTAAATTAATTAGTATACACAATCAGATAAATTACCATAATTATATTACATATTGTCGTCTAGACACGCACGCCGTAACTTCTATATTTATGTTGTTTACATCTCCACAACATATCTACTTGAAGTACTTATTATATTTACTTACCACTGGAATTTGGACGGGGAAGTAGGTAGCTTATTTGTGATTCCGTATGCTATGATTATTTGACCGAAAATGTACCGTATTTCAGAGAACATAAAGTTTATTTTGTAATAGCGAATTATGTGCATGCTGTGGTCTCCTGTAATTGAAGGAACACACGTAAAAGAACCTTGTTATTACTTTGATTTATAATGTATATGTGTATCCTTCGTTGGAGATCCTAAATAAATAAATCCCGAGTTTAAAGACAATGATAATTCAGAGTCCGAAGTTCAAATTAATTCGATGGTAGGCAGTTTTTCAATTGATTTTCTGCTTGTTTCATCGACTAGGTACTCGTTTGACTACTTTACCATTTGTTTCTAAAATATTTTGTAAAAGTCACTCATATAATATATTTTGTTCATAATAAAATCTATTTAATGAAATCACTTTACATTTCTCTGGAGTTACTAATGACAGTATTGGTTTTATTATAAACACGGGCATATTTGTACAAAAACGTCAAGTGTACTTGCCCCTTTAATAATAGGCCAATTTATATCTCTTCCCTTCGCTTTTGTGAGTCTCTTAAAGGGAACAAAGGTCGACGATGGTCGGCTGTCAGATATAAAATTCTATAGACTTATAGCCATCGCAGACATCAAACGACATCCGCCAAAATCAGTTGTGGTTTTGTGGAAATTCAGAGAGTGGTGGTAACGTCCCCAACTTATGAGTTGTAGGTCGTGGGTCCGAATCAGGCAGGCGCTTTACTTTATTATTCCATCATATTATTTCATCACCGGTGTGTCTCTCTAAACGGTGAAGGAACATATCGTGAGCAAACCGGCATGTCCTATAACCAAAAATTCGACGACATGTGACATCTACCAACCCACACTGGGCCCGCGTGGTTGGTTACAGCCCACTCCCTCTCGAGGGGCCCGTGTCCCAGCAGTGGGAACTTTATCGGCTGATTTTGCTTGCGGAAAATGTAAATTGCCGTCATATTTTTTTCGTCTCTATCATCCTCGTGGATATTCGTCACCCTCAAGCTGACTGCGGCGTCTGTCAAACTCGCACTGACTAAAACCACATTGTGTTCTTCTAATTTCCTCGGGCCACGAGATGGTAGCGCTCGCGCATTTAAGCATCCAACAGAGAATCCGTCTCTTAAGGTGAACCTAGTCCACATTTTTTGCATACAAACTTCGGGAGTGTTTTACTCTACTGTCTGACATGGCACATCCAAAGTAAAATATGGTATTGTTTTTCTCATTATTAATATTGTCTGTACGGAAACAGAATACTAAAATAAAAACCCATTAAAAAGTTAGGAGCCAACAAAGATTGGTTTTTCTTGCAAATTTTACTTAACTTTGGGCGTGTTTAAGTAATAAAAGAAGTGTAAAATCTCCAAAACCAAGTCGGTACCGACAAAGTTCAATAAACTTGCATTTTTTGCAAAAAGCTAATGCAATAATTATGCATTAGCTTTTTCATAAAACCCGATCTTCCAAAGGACTTTTCTTAATTTTTTCGCGATGTTTTTACTAAAATGATCCTGCTTCTCACTCAACAACGTTGTGCGTGTATACTAGCGTCTAACTGCTCATCACTGATACTATCTCTGTCGGACACGAAGCCTGATGAGACAGCGTGATTTTTAGCCAGTCCCACCAGTGAGTTCGAGCCCGCGACTAGGTTCCCCTTAATTGGGAAAATTTGACATTTTGGTATAGCTTGATATGCTGGCGGCGTTTGTACTAACAATAATATTTTTTATTATAACAATCTGTCTCCCAGCTTTTACAACTAAGGTCATGTTTTATTTTCTTTTAATCTGAGGGAGTCATCGTTAAACCATAACATGATTTGTTTATCAGTAACGATTTCATCTTAAATGCAGTAATATTGCATTTTAACAATCTTGCAGTTTGTACACTACTATACTCACGCGGTGTTGTGAAACTATGGAGTTTCTAAGGTTCTGGTGGAATGTACAGTTTGCTTAGAAAATATTTGGGCCTGTGGGGAAAGATACAATGAAGAATGCACAAGAAATAGTGAGAATTTAACCAAATAACTATCGTAAGTGTCGTATCGTCGTCGTAGAAGTGTTTTTCTGTAGTGCCGCTACAAGTACATACCTATGAACGCACGGCAACGAGCCATAAGTCTCCTGCTTGCAGTGCATTCGATCGCCTTTACGCATCTTGATTAAGGTGAATGCGCAGTGGTAGAGCGCGAAATTCAAATTTTGTTACGTTTTTTGCAATTTTCAGGTGAGTGTCAGCTTGTTACTTGATCAAAATATGATTTGCGACTATAACATGTACGTATTTACAGATTTATAATAATTAGAATCAATAATACATCTTTCTAAGTTAGATTTGTTCCATAAGAACAAATTTCTTATGGAAAAGTGCGTGTGGAAGAAATCTAACTTATAAGAGATATATTAGACATTCTAATGACAATTCTGTAAACACGTACCTGTTATATTCGCAAATCACATTTTGATCAGGATACAACCTGATACTGACCTGAAAATTGCAAAAACGTAAGAAAATTTGAATTTCGCGGTCTACCACTGCGCATTCACCTTAAGTGCGCTCGTTCTACGCATCAGACGGACGGATGTTCTGCAGCCGTAATTATTGGTTTACTGATCTCTTTCAACATTCGCACAACGAATACTGTCCAACCGGTTGTGCTTTGTCCTCCAGATTTCGTACGACGATCCGGACTGCATGTCTGTATTGTCACCTAATTTAAAGGCATCGTATATTCACTTGCACATTCAACTGTTTCAGATATGGAGCTGGTCTCTCTGGCTAAAGAAGTGTTCCAGACTACAGCGGAGCATGCGGCGAGCTACCGACTGGGGCAGTCGGCACTGAGACACCTCGACCGGACGCTGTGGGTCGTGGAGAAGTGCGCGAGATGGGCTGTTCCACCACCATGTTAGTATTTTTATTTTCTTCTGTCCTAAAAAAAGTTAAAAAGAAAGTTTTTGCAATTTACAGGTCAGTGTAACATTGTATGTCAATTAAAATATGCTTCGCGAACGTAACAAATATGTAGTTCATGACAGAGTTATAATCATCAATCATCTCTAAGTCAGAATTGGCCTTATTGGAAATAGAGAAATTCAAAGTGGAAAAAATTCAAGAAAATTTGAATTTCGCTTATGACTGGCGCTTTCGCTTTACGGCCTTATTCATAAAAGTTATCGAACATCTAAACAGTTGCTAAAGTGTGGTTTCTCTATGAAAAACCAGACTTTAGCAGTGTTTAGATGTTCGATAACTTTTTATGAATAAGGCCGTTAGCATTTAGCCCTAATGAACCGTGCATTGGATGCAGAAATATCTATGTCGCTGTATCGGGTATGCTCTTGTCTCGTGCTCGTGACTGTTCAACATAGGCTGGAGAATGTATTTAGAATTTTGCATCTAATTAATATTTAATGAGCAAAGGGCTCGGTTGAACGGAAATAGAACTTATAAATGGCACCCGTACGCGTGACTGCAGTCTTCCAGTTGTGGCTTTCCTAAGTACACTTGACCTTATTGCAGTGCTCTTGTAGAACACCTAAGCAAACGAAGTAAGACTTCATTTAAGAGCATTGTTAGCTTTGCAGTCATTCAAATGTAGACTTGACTAAACGTGTCAAGGCCCCGTATCTTATAGCTATGCTCAGTTTTAAATCCTGATTTAACACTAACGAATTACATACTAATGATAAGTATGTGAGATGAGATGAGATTAAATGATAAATGATTTTATTTCTGTAATTTTGTACAAAACTTTTCTCGTCAATCATTTTTTTTTAAACTAGATGAGGTCGGCGTTTCCTATCTATACTCTGAGAAAAAGGCCGAAACAAACTCAGAGGTCACAGTCTCTTTAAAGTTCAGACATAATCCTGGTCAGATCATGTGAAGACGATGTAGATTAGTGTCTGAAATAGTTTTTTGAGGAAAGAACTACACAAATTGAGTGAACCGTCCAGTCAGTGCACGCATTTACCATTAATCATGCGACTCAACTCAAAACATATCTCAGGTAAAAGGTATATGACTGAGTAACGTTCTAGAATACGAACCTAATTCGTCAAGAATTGTGGTCGTGCAAACAAAATTTATCAATGCACATTGATATGAACACACCCTTGCTTAGTGTGCGTTTAAAGTCCATTTTAGCATTTCCTCGTGAGATAACAGAAATAGATAAATAGCTGAATGGACCGCTCTCTATTTTGTTTAATTTTTCTACGAGATAAAGTTTATCATTAGCTATGTTTTGTTAAATCATGCTGTCACATTATCTGCGTATGTGAATCATGCGCCTAATAATGCTCGGCTACTGATTGCGGCATCGTATGACTAATATTTAGGCTAGGTTACTTAGTGCTATGCTAGTAAGCTGCAGTGGGCACTAACTGATGTCCTTGTTATGTTGGGTTCATGTCTATATTGCAATGTATATGCAGATCAATAAAGAAGTAAATCAAGCATACACTTCTGAACCATTCTGTGTGTTTATAGCACTTTAAACAGATGTACGCGCCTGAAGATACGAACATCTATAACAGTCGTCAGTCAAGTGGTTGACGCGACTGTTGAGCTTGAGAGCTTCGATTCCCGAGTCGGGCAGTGTTATTGATCTTTTCCCCTAGCAAATTCTCAGACACTGCCTGGAATGATTTGTGCCCGCTTAAAGGCAATAGGCTAGACTCGCCCCTATAAATGATAAATGATTTTATTTCTGTAAGTAAGTTTGTACAAACACTTCTACACGTCAATCATATTTTTAAAACTAGATGAGGTCGGCGTTTCCTATCTGACTACTCTGAGAAGAAATGCCGAAACAAACTCAGAGGTCACAGTCTTTTTTAAAGCCCAGACATAATCTTGGTCAGATCATGTGAAGACCATGTGGATTGGTGTCTGAAATGGTCTTTTGAGAAAAGAACCACACAGATTGAGTGGACCTGTCCAATCAGTGCACGCATTTATCAGTAGTTCATGCAGCTCAACTCAGAACTTGACGAGTTCAATGATTTGACGAACAATACCAAAGAAAGGACTAACAGAGAGAGAGATGAACAACAAAAAGAGAAATAAAGAAAAAAAAACATGACCCACATAGTCACAACAATTAAAATAATAAAAACATTATAGTTCTCAAAGTAATTATTAATGTTAAAGTGTTTATATAATAAATTAATAACCGTAAATGTCAAATAGTATAAGTTTGCAAAAAACAAAAAACAACATTCAGCATGCAAAAATTGGAGCAGGTCAATCCCAAGCTTTTTTGTCCTCAATATAATCTTTAACGGTATAAAAGGCTTTCAGGCACAACTTACGTTTAATGAATGATTTAAGTTTATTGAGACCTAAATCTTGAACATGAGTTCTTATAACACGAGTTCGAAATGAGGGTGTACTATATGTAGGTACACCTATTAATACTCCTATGCCTCGGAAAGCACTTTAAGCCGTTGGCCCCGGCGATCAATCATGCATTTGACACTCGTTACGGGTCGTCACAATGTGGAGTCGTTGGAAATAATGTTGAGATTATTTGATACAGATATACAGATGAATGTGTTTGTGAGTGATTTTGTAAGAATTACCCAACATTCTATAATCAATATACAGTTTTTTTTTAAGTGTTGGTTACTGTATTATGCTTTTAACTCTATTCTAATTGGGGCGTATGAAGTCTTGCGTTAATTATGTTACACATTGTATAAGAAATGTTTACCGAAGAAATTGGGGAAAATATGTTTAAAAAAAACTATTATATTTGCAGTGGATCAAGATGAGCGCCCTCAGCCGGAGTTGGTGCGGCCGCTGCCGTGGGTGTTCTTCTTAATGATGATAGTAACGTTGAGGATCACTCGCGAGGGTATATCGCTGCTCAACCTCGTGATGGGGAAGCCGCCGTTAAGGTCTGCTGATGTGGTAAGTCCCAGTTTTATTACTTTTTAAACTATATACGAGTACGTAAAAGGTAAACTTTTCAGTTTAAATTTCATAGACGACCGTCGTTCTTTCGACAGCAATTTGCTATCCCCGGCATGGCTAATCAATCATTGAAAATGTGTCATTTTCGATACGACAAGCTGTCGGATGGTTGTGAATAGCTATCCTGGACAGAATTGTTGCACGTTTTTATTTTGGGGCCCAAAGCTCGTTTGTTTTTGTGAACGCAGTACGGACTTTTAACTGTGTTTAAAGGAACAAGATATTGGGGCAAACTCCCTGCCTATTTTGACCATAAAAACTTATTTAAATTAATTGGTATTGATTTTGCCATTATCTCTGCTAATGATCAAAGGCTGTTAAGAATATATTTTAAACGAAACTTTGACAGATTTTTCTTAAATTTACCCCAGGTAATGTACATACAAAGCAAGAGACGATACCTCCGCACCCTGAAGTACCAGGGCAACAGAATGATGCGCGCACGCAGTAGCACCGCGGCCGCACCGCGCGAGTCGTGGTCCAACGCGCTCCACTCCATATTCGAGTTCACCATGTGTTTCCGCCGCCAGTCGCAACACTATGGCAACAACAACACGACGCGCGTCAGCAACAACGACGAAGTATTAGTAAGTTTTCTATATAAATATTAATGCTCCACCCGCGTCATTGTTGAAAATTATCTGGAACAGTCTTCTCTGGCCGAAGGAATAACATTTTTCATACAAACTTCCACCCCTATTTCACCCCTTTATGGGGGGAATTTCCTAAAATCTTTTTTTAGCTGACGTCTCCTACTCATCTACCTCTGTGCCAAATTATATGTGTCCAGTAGTTTTGGAGATTTCGTGATTAATCAGTGTGTGAATGAATGTATGAATGAGTGGGCTTTCGTTCAGTGGGTCGTCTTAGGGGTCGAGTTCGTTTTTATATATATCATGGTATTGTACTCTTGAGTACTTCGCAATCATAAAACAAAGACGTATTGCGTTTCTCTGTAGAACAAAACGTTTATTTACAATAGGTATTTACAACATTTAAAACTACATCACCAACCACCACCACCTGTAGAACAAAAGAAACAACGTTTAAGGTGGAAGCGCCAAGGTAGCCCGCGAAATTCAAATTTTGTTACGTTTTTTGCAATTTCCAGGTCACTGTCAGGTTGGATGGTGATCTAAATATGATTCGCGACCGTATCAAATATGGCTTTACAGAATCATAATCATTAGAATCAGCAATACATCTCTATAAGTTCATATTACTCTAAAGAATGACTAAGTATTTCATGAAATTATGACATTTGAGGGCAATTCTAACTTATGGAGTTGTCGCCGCAGATGAACTTGCGAAGAGAGGTTCAGATACGAACGTGCTAGGCCCGTACCCACTTCTCCCCCTGCCTTTCTCACAATTTCGTGCGTGGGTCCGCCAAAGATCAACCGAACTTCATAACAACCGATGGTCACGGGCTACAGACTGTAGACAGTCAAAATTGGCTTTACCGACTATACACCCGCGATTAACTAAAAAGCTTCTCAGCCTGAGTAGAAATAACCTTAAAATAATCATAGGAACAATTACGGGCCATAACCCCCTTAACAAACATCTTCATAATATAGGCGCCACAGACAGCCCGCTTTGCAGAGGCTGCCTTGACGCCGAGGAATCAGCCGCCCACGTCATCCTGGAATGCGAGGCCGTGGCTTCTCAACGTGAAGAAATCCTCGGAACAGTGAGGTCGCTCCGCGAAGCCTGTGAAGCTCCCAGGAAGCTTCTGTGCTTTTGGGCGGAGCTAGGCTGGCTTTGTTAGCCAGAATCCCCACGCACAACGGACCGAATGGGAGTCTACGTGCGGAAAAGGGAGTCCCATCATCATCATCAGGTTGTATCCTGATCAAAATGTGATTTGCGAATATAACAGGTACGTGTTTACTTGAATTATAGTCATTAGAATGTCTAATATATCTCTTATAAGTTAGATTTCTTCCACAAGCACTTTTCCATAAGAAATTTGTTCTTATGGAACAAATCTAACTTAGAAAGATGTATTATTGATTCTAATGATTATAAATCTGTAAATACGTACATGTTATAGTCGCAAATCATATTTTGATCAAGTAACAAGCTGACACTCACCTGAAAATTGCAAAAAACGTAACAAAATTTGAATTTCGCGCTCTACCACTGCGCATTCACCTTAAGGAGCTTTATCCTATATCAATTGCATTTTTTTATTATTTGAATGGCTTTCAGGTTGTAAAGCGAAGTAAGCGCGGCCGTGACCAAACGAGTCCGGCGGCGTCCACCAGCGAGACGACGATGGAGCGGCTCATAGAGAAGATGATGGTGGACCTCGATGCCGACTCCGATGAGGACTCCAGTTTTACGGTAAGGTCTTGTAACCCCCCTAGTCTCAATTTGTGCCTGATTCTTGGCAATAGGCTCGCCTCCTATTACGTCATCATCAATTCATCCGAAAGACGTCCTCTGCTGGACATAGGCCTCCTCAAGCATCGCCACTTCGACCTGTTCGGTGCTTCCCGCATCCAGCGGATTCCTGCGGCCTTCACCTGGTCATCGGTCCAACTTGTGGGAGGTCTTCCAACGCTACGTCTTCCAGTCCACAATCGTTACTCCAGAACCCTTCGGCCCCAACGGCCATCTGTTCTGCGTGCAATGTGCCCTGTCCACTGCCACTTTAGTTTGCCAATTCTTCCTATTTATAAGAGACTTCAAAATACCTCGCGAAATATTGCTGTGCTATCTACATTTAACTACCTCTTTGGGTAGTAGAGGCCTGATGATATGTTTCTATTTGTTAATCTTGTGGAAAAGTTGCTTTCTACTAAGAGATACTTACTCTTGTTTTTCAGTTTTAATTAAATTAAAAAACAAAGGCATTGAATCCGTAGAATAATTTTTAGGTGTTTCTTTAGCTGATTGAATAGGATATTTTCCAATTTATTAAAAACTATTCTAATTTGAAGATTGGGACAAAATATGTAACAGAAAAATAAAAGTAAATAGATTTATATCCATTTTCTCCATTAAAAACGATTTAAATCAAATTAATTTTTCGTGGTTTTGAATTTACCGCCAAAACGCTCCTTACTATGACTTTTTATCACGTAACCACACGTGACGTCAACTTTGTGTAAACTAAAGTAGTTAGTTAGTAAACAAGTGAATGTCGAGTTTATAATTACCAAGATTTTTAATGGATAGAAAGTGATATTACTGGAGTGCGGTGCCTCTGCACAAATACTTCTAAAACTGCGCCAAACTGAGTATTTGTACTGGTGCTGTTTACACAAAGCTGACGTCACGATGTCACGTGATAAAAGTCATCGTAAGGAGGGTTTTGGCGGTAAATTCAAAACAACTAAAAATCAATTTGGTTTTAATCGTTTTTAATTGAGAAAATGGACATAAATAAATTTATTTTTATTTTTCTGTTAAATATATCGTCCCAATCTTCAAATTAAAATAGTTTTTATTAAATTGTAAAATACCCTATTCCCTTTATTATCAATGACAATAATGATAGGGAACACTCGAAATTTTTATTAATTATATTTTTTATTTATATTTTTATTATTTATATTAATTATATTTTTTCAGCTCTGTTTTACGATTGCTTCGTCTTTATTTGTGTAATATTTCTTGTCTTTTCTTTGAAAATTTGTATACACTATATTTTTACACAATACACTAAATTTTTCTGGTTTGTAAACCAATACGCATAACTGTGACAAAAACGATTTACGGTGTCCTACGCCTGGAAGGCGCTGCTCCTTAAGATTCATGCTTTTCGCTGTATCACAAAATAGACGACGTTCTGTGCCACGGCGTAGTACTTATCAATATGTTTAATTATAATTGATTCTCATTAACTTTCAGACTCCGACTTCTTGACTATTCAATAGTAATAATTTAAATAAGATAATAATGGTAATTTCAAACACACTGACTTTGAGAACAATGAATAATTACTCATTGTTTTAATTTAGCATAACAATATAATCAGCCAAGAAGGGACCCTCAGCTGGGACACAGGACTGCTCTTGGTGAGAGTAAGTGGACCATAAGCCACCACGTGGGCCTAGTACTGGTGTATGTCACATGTTTTAGAATGGTTGGTTCTAAGACATGCTGGTTTCTTTACGATGTTTTCCTTCACCGTTTTGAGAGCAGTGGTGATGAAATAATTTATATAACACCAGTCTGGGTTCGAACCCTGCAACTCTTAAGTCGCGGCCGTTACTACTGGACCACCGTCGCTCTTTTAGTTTGAATGAAAGAAAAAATACCAAACGTTAAAGCAAGTTGTAGTAATAATGTACCCAAATAAGGCTTTACCTTTATTACAGCTAACCAACGTGACAAGTCCAAAGAGCGACCGATCAGATTTCACCACAGAGTCGGACCAAGAAACGATATACCACAACAATGTCCCGAACAAACCAGCCGAGGAAAACGGCCAACAAGTAGAGTCACCATTTTCACCCGACATGTCTGAAGCACCCTGCTCCACTCCCGAAAGATCAGAAGTACTAATACCAGAGCCTGAAACACCCCCTTCGTGGGAGAGGTCAGAAGAAACGGTTATGGAGAAAGAAGTCTTATCACCTAAAGAAGAAACGCTAAAGTTCATACAACAAGAGATGACGCCGTCAAAAATCCCGAGAACTCCAAATAACGAACAGAAAATTGGTACGAAATTAAAGATTTGGTCTATTAAAATGAAAGAGAAATTCTCTAAGCAACAACATACATCACTTGGTACGTTGGAGTATTGATCGTGATTTTTTTCTTTGTTTTTCAGCCAATGGGCGAACGGTTAAGAGTGTGCCCAGCAAAAAGAAAGGTATTCTGATGATTTTATGACAGATGCTTGATTTATCATTTTAACATTTGAAATGCGATCAGAATTTTTCATAGTTATTTGCTTGCCCCAAGTTCACAATATGTTAATTATCTTTTAAAAGCATGTTTTTTTATTGTAAATGATTACGTCTCTATAAATATTTAAAGAAGTTTATCTGTCTCCGCTGATAAAAACGCCTTTCATATTTGCCTTATCAATTTCAATGTTATTTCTAAATGTTTATGTAGTACAGTGATCCGTAAAAATCATTAACGTTGCATTGATTAAAAATCATCATTAAACCACATTTTTGCGATAAAACTCATTATTACGACCTTCTTTTTACAAACAACGTTGTAAGAACGGCTTTGCATTTGACTTTGACCGCTTGCTCTATATTTAAAACATATTACATACACACATACATAAACTCGCGCTTTCTAGCCATGGGGGTAGGCAGAAACGACAGCTGTTACGATCCTTACATACTCCATTTGCCTCGTTTAGATTCACACAAATAAATTACATTTCATTATTATTTTATGCATGCTTTGAAATATATAGTAATTTTTTGGTAGATGTTTCCCGTATATTAGCCGTCGGTTCTTCAAAATATACCATGATTTTAAATCAAAAGCCAAGTTATAACTTTAATCAAAAGTCATTTATTCAAACTAGGCTGAGAGTCAGCACTTTTTGAACGTCAAAATTACATAAGACAGACATCTTATTTTAAATACTATTAACTTTATTTTGAGTACATCAAACGCACATAATATTCTCACATATGCCGGATCCGACTAAACGGCTTCGCCCGTGTAGATGTCGGGACATATCCCACGGGAGCCTACTACCGGAATAAAGAATATGTCCTAACCCAGATCATGGTTTATCCCTTAGGTAAAACGGGCTGTTGTCCGCAACTCCACGTCAAAGCGCCTATTTTGCGTACTGCAATTGTTTATCCCTTTTTTTTGGGTGGGAAATCATCAAATAACTTCTCCCGTTCTGGATGGAGCAGGAGGGCGTGTCAGACTTTTACTGACTAAAACCCACCCGTGTTCCCTCAGTTGCCTGTGTGCCAGGGGCCGCGGTATCTCTTTCGAACAACCCGCACCTCTGGCAGAAGGTTTATCCCTATCATCCAAATCCGTTCAGCCGTTTAGGCGTGAAAAGGTAACAGATAAGAGTTAATAACTTATCAATAAAATAACGACGTTTAACTGACCCCTAACTGTTGGTATAACAGAAACAGCCCCCTAACCGTTAAGGGGAATCTAGTCGCGGGCTCGAACTCACTGGTGGGCCTCGCTAAAAAGTACGCTGTTTCATCTTGCATCATGTGCAACCGAGGTATCAGTGCTGAGCCTAGACGCTAGTCTACACGCACAACGTTATTGAGTGAGATGCAGGATCTTTTATAGTAAAACAGGCGCGGAAAAATTAAGAAAAGTCCTTCAGAAGATCGAGTTTTATGAAAAAACCACAGCATAAATCAACGACCAATAAAGTTTATTGAACTTTTCGATATTTGAGCTTTATCATACCGACTTGGTTTTGGAGATTTCACACTTGTTTTATTACTAAAACATGCCCAAAGTTAGGTTAAATTTGCAAGCAAAACGAATCGAATTGTTGGTTCATAACGTTTTATTGCTTTTTATTTTAGGATTCTGTTTCCGCACAGACGATATATATATTAAGACAAAACCATACCATGTTTAATTTTTGATGTATATATCGTCGAACAGTGGTACTCCACTGTTCGACGATATATACATCAAAAATTCTATTACTATACACTCCCGAAGTTTGTATGGAAAAAATGCCGACTAGATTCACCTTAAACTGGGATGACGGTGAAAACTGGCAACTTCATCAGCGTGGACTACAGATTTGGGTGCATTCCACTGGCGATAATTTTCGACATTCACGCAGGCGAAAAGGTGCAAGCAAATGCTAGTTTCTCCATATTTTTTACTCTTAATAATTTAACGCTATCAATGTTAAATTAAACATTTGAATGTGGAATTACAGAGCTGCATATTTAAACTTATCACACATTGCATAAATGAAGTGTTAGTCTACCTTATTCATTGTCTCGATGCGGTCTTCGAATCCAAACAATGTACAGTTAAAAAATCCATTAGTTCTCGCTTTTATGACCCACTGCCCTTGAGTGTTTATTTGTCGTGTGACGGATAAAAATATGGTTATGTATACTTATCAGAAGAAATCTATTGGAATCTTAATAACTTCTGAGATTTATGTAAAAATTTAAATGATAAATGTGAACTAAAGTATTCATTTTAATTTGGCTCTGTTGTTGAATATTCACTCTTATAGGTTAGGGGGGTTGAAGGTATGAGGGGCAGGCTAATCTACGCTTGCCGCGGTTAGTTCGAGAATGGGTGTCCATCTCAAACATACCAAGACCCCTCCGAGCCTCGGAAAGATGTTAAGCCGTTGGTCCCGGTTGTCATTTGTTGATCTTTGACAGTCGTTACGGTTCGACAGATGCCCGAAAGTCTGACAACCAGTCTTACCAAGGGATACCGTATTACCCAGTAACTGGGTTGTGGAGGTCTTATAGTCGCTTCATGTAAAATACTGGTATTCAGCTACTTTCGGTTAGACTTGGAGCTGACCCCAACACTGTTGGGAAAATGGTAGGCAGATGTTGATGATGGATGTGAACCAAAGTAGCCATTTTAATAAGCGTCTGTTGCGTATTCGCATGTATAGGTTAGGTAGGGAGAAAGTTATATCCATAGGTACACAATAAAAATTCAATATAGCATGTTTAAATTGTTCATACGAAAATTAACATCAAAAATGCCTGCTCCATACTTCATAAGATCCATAATTGCACACATATATTTTTCATAATTTTTATTTGTCAATCAGGATCGCCGATAACGGAGAAAGACAGACGAAACGCGGATGGCAAAAACATATCAGGAAATAACACCATGTAAGGAGGATAAAAAGGTAACACAGTCATTATTTATTGATGATTTTTCTTTTTTATAAGATGTTCGATTGTTTTGGGTTGGTCCCTAAGATGTGTCATTCATTGCTCATTACAAAAGGCAATGAGTAGTTAAACAACTAAATATACGACCTATTTCTTTCTTTCTATTTTTTTTTGTTATTGAGTGTTTCTATTTGGAATTTCTCTGTAGCAGCCCGAAGTCTGGATTTGTGCCCGGTTGAAGGTTAGGGACGCCCCCTATTACATGGGACTTAAACATAACTGGCGAAATGTGGGTGTATTATAGTTACACCTCTGCCTAACCGTTCGGGGATTACAGGCGTGATGTTATGTGTATGCTATGTTTCTTGCTTCTTAAACTTTTTCGTATTTTTGATTTCTTTCTTTTTGTACTTCAGTAAGGCTTGATTTTTATTTTATTTTATTAGGTTTACCAACAATTGTTCACACTGTATACAGCGACATAACACATTCTTAAAATTAAATTACAGCTCAACAATTACTTATAGGTAAACACCACATACATAAAACAATGAATTAGAGAAATAAGTTAACTTACTCAGTAATAAGTGCCAATATTCAATTAAATAAATTAATATTTGTTAGAGTAAAAAATGGTGACATTGTAAATGGAAATGAAAATAGAATTGGTGAAAAACGAATACATAATAAAATTCATAAAATTATGACCAGAGATCGGATATTCGGATGCATATTTACCTAAACATCATTTTTAGCTATGAAAGTATGGAAGCGGCTTTATAAATTATATCTAATATTTATTAAAAACCCCGGCATTCTTGATTGCATAACTATTCAGATATGTATTAATTTAAAATTCATGTTTAACCCGATACAAATATGTATATGTACTGGAGGAGGGGTGGTTTGTATTAGTTAAAACAAAAAGTAAACAAATTACTTACCTAAATTAAGACTTTTTCGATACAAAAGCGCATTCTATGTTAGCCAACATCTCAACTTTAGGTGAATATGCATCCGAATATCCGATCTCTGATTATGACACTGACAACATTGCTAAAATAAAATTAAAAGTTATAATAAATTAGTAAATTGATATTTAATTATTAACAGTTGGAAGTGTATAAAAAGAGATAAAATTAAAATGTACGCTAAGTAAGTTATGTAAGACACTTTTGAAATTAAGTAGGTATATTAAAATTTAACTCTCTTATCAAAGTGTGAACAAATGAACTAGTACACGGTGCATGAAAACGCGCATTTGTGAAAATTGTTATCGCGTCGGTGAAAGATAAATGAATTTTATATCAATCAGTATGACGTTAATTAACTATTGTATAATTTGTTTATACAATGCAAGAGTTTAATTAACCTTTTACGGAGTGAAAGTGTGTCCACTAACACACCAACTTTTTTTATCATCTTTTGACATTTGTTTCAAATCATAATTTTTTGGCCAGGGTAGACTGCCACATCCAAATTTTCTTAACTTCATTTAATCCCTTAAATGACTGATTCATGACAGCATCATTCAATGAGATTAAATCGACGGTCCCTACGTGTAATCCCCTCACGACAAAAGACAAATTTTACAGGAAAGCGCTTCAAAGTTTGTAACACGTGTGTATCATGTTTTAGTTAATGTAACGTCATGACCAGAGATCGGATATTCGGATGCATCTTATATATAAAATTCTCGTGTCACAATGTTAGTTACCTTACTCCTCCGAAACGGCTGAACCGATTTTGATAAAATTTCGTGTGCTTATCGGGTAGGTCTGAGAATCGGCCAACATCTATTTTTCATACCCCTAAGTGTTAAGGGTGGTCCACCCCAATTATTTTTAATAATGCGAACTCATTATTCATACTTAAGACAGGACAACGTCTGTCGGGTCAGCTAGTATTTACCTAAAAATATTTTGTAGCTATGAAAGTATGGAAGCGGCTTTATAAATTATTTGTAATATTTATAAAAAAACCCCGGGATTCTTGGATTGCATAACTATTCAGATGTGTATTAATTTAAAATTTATGTTTAACCCGATACAAATTATGTATATGTCCAGTACATAAAACGAAAACAAAACATGCAAATCACGTATTTACCACTTAGGGGATTGTACGTAGGAACCGTCGAAATGAGCTTAGAGGGTTGTAGGTATTGATAGTTTTAATAATTATAATTGTTTAAATACATAGGTGTTACAGTCGCTAATAATATTTAGTTCAACGTACAGACACCAGCGCATCAAGCTACCCCAAAATGTCAAATTTTCCCAATTGAACATGAGTTCAATTGGGAAATTTTCCCAATTGAACATGAGTTCAATTGGGAAAATTTGACATTTTGGGGCTTTATTCCATTTTTAAGCATAAGGTTCATACCTTATGCTTAAAAATGGAATAAAGATTAAAATCTATCAAAGAAATTTGACAGATTGGGGTAGCTTGATGTACTGGCGTCTGTACAACCCGACAATCACCAGCAATTAGCAAAAAAACATAAGACAATTAATTTTGCAGGCTACCCTGACGCTTCCCACTAAATGGTTTATTTCTCTTTGTCTAATCTAAGTACTAATTTCAATTCACCTTGTAGATCTAATCATAACATAACGCATACAGGAAAAAAAATTAACAGCGCAAAAACTATAACCATGAATTACAGCATATCATTCTAGACACCCCAGCGCAGAAATTTTTCGTCGGATATACAAAAAAAAAATCAACGGTTCCATATATTTTGACCGCGTAGGTATTGCACTTTTCTATGAAACAGCTGATTTCTTTTTGTATAATCGACGAAAAATTTCTGCGCTGGGGGTCTAGAATGATATGATCAATTTATGGTTACAGTTTGCGCACTGGTTAAAAATTTACCCTGTATATTCCTAAACGGTTAGGCACAAGTGCACCATAGTACACCCACTTTTCAGTTATATTTAAGCCCCATTTAATAAAGGGCGAGCCTATTGCCATCACTTGGGACAAATTCAGACTCCAGTCTGCATCTGTATTAACAAAATCATGAACATTAGTTGTATGTACATAATATATAATTAATAAGTATATTTATTTCTATTTTCAGTAAATCTCGCACAGTCAATCATAGGAGGCTGCCCTGCAGTTCGTTACTAGTTTAAGTGTATTCACGTGTATTGTCTTATGTCTGTTCACATTATGTATCGTTTATTTTAATCAACATGGCCGCTTTGAACTATGCTAAAGGTACACTTAGGTTACGGCATGTTTCACTACTTGTTAACGTCTGGTTTAATTATATCTGGCAGATCTATACGTGTCATAGGAGGCTGCCCTGCAGTTCGTTACTAGTTTAAGTGTATTCACGTGTATTGTCTTATGTCTGTTCACATTATGTATCGTTTATTTTAATCAACATGGCCGCTTTGAACTATGCTAAAGGTACACTTAGGTTACGGCATGTTTCACTACTTGTTAACGTCTGGTTTAATTATATCTGGCAGATCTATACGTGTGTACAGCAATTGATGCAATTTTTTATTTATTTGGTGGATCGTTTATATATGTTTACAGTGAAACAGACTCTAAACGTCTTATAACAAAACACGATCTAACTTTAACCCGAGCCTAAACCGTCGAGTCAGTTCTTGTATTTCGAACTATATAAAAGTTATGTTAGTACAAAATTGGAAACCTAAGGCCGGACTTAGACCGGATTGCACCAATGAAAGTGTCATCATTGTTCTGGAATATTGACACTGACAGCTCTTGACCGCAGTTTAGTTGTGCTGGTCGCATTTAGATTCATTGGTGAAATTGGCACTAAGTTGTTAGTTTTGTAAAATGAACTGTATTTCGATAAACGTTAAGTCCTTATTTAAAAAAAGTCTGGTTGAAACCATAGGTGCTTAAAGAAAAACCTTGTTTTGTAAAAAGACAATAAATGAGTAGCTATGTTTATGGTGTGTGGAATTAAGTGCCTTCATTGTACGTAAAATGAACAATTATTACATTGTATAATGCACAGTGTGTCCTCTATAACGCCTACTTGCTAAGCATATACCGCTAATTATCATCATACAAACATTTACAATACAGGCAAGTTAGTCGAATGCTCGCTTATTAGATAGTTTTATTATCAAATAAGTTTCCTTTTCCTTATGAAATTTCATGTAATGGATGTCAAATATTAGACTTAAAAACATTTCGAAGAATTGTATACTGATTAAGTTTTTTATTCAGGTGATCTACGACAATTTGCCTGTATTGTGACGCATTCCGTTGTCAACTGACGTTAATGCCTGTATACACTTTATTTAGTGCAACACATCTGTAAATTAGCATAATACATGCATACATTATTACAAGACATTATCACCGAAGCTACGATACTAAGTACTGTGTGATAAACTTTCACGTTTTCCATTTATCAGTGTAAATCCACCTTTACACGATAATGTGAGACTGGCAAGCGTTGACGATCCATACAGGGTTTCGATTCGAAAAAAAATTTGACCCTGTACATATCTAAAGCGTAATTTGTATGATAGATGCATATGTTTACTAAACTTCTTATTACCTTGTGAATCTAGTTTAGTCCGTTTTATTACTTTGACAATATTTAGCTCCCGGGAAATAAAATGATGTTATTATAAGCATTCTTTTTTATGTTGGTATACGATGTTGATCAACACTATCAGTAGTTACATTATATGGCCCGGGATTTATCCCACGCCAGCTAGCATTGTTGAAATTGAAAAACAATCACTATTATTTATTTATAGTTAGTATACTTACTATGTAAACATGTCTATATAGCAGTCAATTTTCCTAACTCACTTAACTGCGTTCAATATCTGTTTCTATTCTTTCTACATTTTTTTAAATCTTCTATAAAAGAGTTTTGATGTCTTTAAAATAATGTCAATATCATTTTTATTATTTTCGTGTAGAAAACAATTTTTGTTTCCCGGGAGTTATCTTTAATTTTACCGTGTAGTTTTTATAGCTATGTAAGCAGGTCTATTACAAAAAGTTACAATACTGAAGTCAGATCGTATAGTGGTTGTATTTCACGAGCTCGCGTCCATCATTGCATTTTCGACATTATAGCAACGACTTAAAAGTCACATGATGCGCTTGTGATTTGCAATGCCTATAACCCAAACTTTTGTGTATAAGTTACTTGGAGTTCCTTGCGTAAACGTTTTATATTATATATAATTTTAAATATAAGTTCTAATAGTGTAGGGCTAAGTAATGGAGGCAAAATTTATGATCAAAGATAAACTATTTTTTTATGTATAAGGCAGAGGTCAATGTAAATGTAAACCATATAAAAAAAACAATATCAGTAAGAAAATAAAAACATGATTTTCTATGCATAGTAATCGTAAGAATAATCATATCTAATCAATGTACGATTTTTGTACATAATTTTCCTTGTTTTACCGAATAACTTGCACTTTAATGCTCGACTAAAATACTCAAATTTAGTTAAATTTGGACGTTCATCGTCTTTAATAGGGCCATTAAAATGTTCCTTAACAATTGCAATTATTACCCTATTAGAATACTCTGTAGAAATTATTTCAAGAAAATTATTTATTTTTTCATATTTCCAAAGATTTGGCTGTGTACAGATCAAATAATATAAAAGACTGATGAAATTGTAACAACTATTATTATTATAAATGTTTTCGTTTCCTAAATTATATAATCTTATATTTTTTTATAAAGTTTGATACGTTGTAAATTATGAAATTATTGTTACAAATATATCTTTAACAATATTGCTATTGGTTTTATTGAATTTCCTGTCTTGTCTTTCAATTTCAGATTTAATTACAATCAAAATGAGCTCTGGTAATCAGATACGACGGTCATTTTGCATCATTCGCTTGACAATTATTTATTGCAGCAAACTGCTTTGGTAACAATCATAGTTTCCTAAACGTGTTTCAAGGCTAACACCACAACTACTATGCTGTGTAACTATAAACCAATTTCAACAAATTATTCATGAAACAATTACTTTTCAGATATCTCTGATCAGTCCCAGTCCAAGAAAGCGTGAAGATGACAAAAAACATATCTATCTAAAAAATACAAAAAGCAACTGTTTCCGCCCGGGATCGAACCGGGGGCCTTGTGCGTGTGAAGCACACGTGATAACCGCTACACTACGGAAACTTGGAATATTACGTCAAAATTACTGTGCACTTTCTGAATTGAAACGAACTCTTACAAAAATGTCGAAATATTTGACATGAGTTGTTTATAACCAAGCAACCTGTCGTTCAACGCTAACCCCGGAGGAAAAACGAGATATTTCTTGGGTCTGACCAAAATAATAAAAGGCATTCTTATACATAATAGTGAGAGCGAGCTCTCCGCATCCCAGTCTCGCGGCAACATCGCCCGCGGTTAGTCGCGGACGCGCGTCACCGTGTCACGCTATTGTCGGTGTTTAGTTGTGCAAATAATTGATAATAACCCGTGAAATAAACTAAAATCTAACACCATGGATCCTGAAGCCTTCTTGGACCTGGCCAACCAGGTCATTAAACTAAAAATGTACCCTTATTTCGACATAGCACATTCTCTATTGTGCGCTCTTGCAGTAAGAGAGGATTTAGGATCTGGTAAGTGGTATTTTATTTATTTTTAAATGGAACCCGCCAAAATATGGGGTTTATCGTAGCGCTTCCGCATCCTGTAATCAATTTACGTTTGGAAAGTAATTTGTACTGAATGTTCTAAAATAAAAGACACCTAAACGCGTTTATAAATAGATTGTTCCCGCAGCATCCAGACCGAATAGCTCCAATAACAGCTAATGTTAACTGAACACAATATAATATGAAAGAAAATGACAGTATCCTTAAGTATTGAATTTACAACATCTATTTTTAAGTAGTTAAAAATGTTATAAATAAATAATTTGCGAAGTATCATATTATTATTTTTATCAAATGAATGATCGCTTGATCTTATCTATGACGTGGACTCTTGTAACTTGTTGTGGAAAAAATACACTATTCAAAGATATCAAATCTTTAATTCATTATTTAGCTGGAGAGGTTAGGTTTAGATAAGAGCCTTATTGAACTGGCTTCTCTGTCGTATCTAAAGTCTGAAGCTTTAAGACTAGCGTATTGTTACATAGCAAATAGATGGCGCTAAACTAAAAAATAAATTTCTCCATCAAAATGTAGAGAAAAGAATTTGAAAGCTGTCTGTTTATAAAACCATTCCGCGATCTAAAAGTGATTTCTCACGGGCTCGTCCGGGATTTGAACCCGGGACCTCTCGCACCCGAAGCGAGAATCATACCCCTAGACCAACGAGCCATGGTACGTATCGGCAAAATTACGGATTAGTTTCCATGAACACCTACGTCATCAGTAATGTTGCACTTGACGCTCGAAAAAGGGGAAAATTGAACCAAAACATTTATACATATTAACTTTTAATCAAGCGTTGCTTCATTGATGAAAACTTACACACGCATTATCCTTATGGTGCCGTATAGCGATAGCGCCTATATTAAATCACACTTACTGTGCCAATCAAATCTTAATACTGTATCAAAAAAACAGCATCATGCTAACTTTTGCACCTTATTTATTGCATGAGAGATATAAAGATCAGGATAACCAATGTCGTTGGCACGGTGGTGGCATCTATTTTATGAGTTCTCTAACTAAACATTTTAGAGGTATTTAACTGTACCTACTAGTACGCAAAGTACTCCAAAGAAAAAAAGGAATAACATTCCAGTCTATTCCTCCCCTCCAAATTATACAGTAGGTCCATCCATTCAGGAAGGTAGAGAACTGTGCAAGTTAGGCTATGTTCAACTGTTCCATCTCCTTAGCGTAGCGTTGCCTGCCCTAAAATGCACTCAAGTTTCAAAATAAAGCCTTAATTACGTCCGGTTAAGGTTCACTATTAATCGCCGAAGCCCGGAAATTGTCAGCGGTCCCTATACAAAATGTAAGAGCAAAGCTTTAAACCGCACAATAAATTGGTTAACCGTTGAAGACCACGTGTAGATAACCTGCGGTATTTTAATATTAAAATGCCAAGAGACAGGTTGTTGGCCTGAAGCCAGCAGACACAGTTGTCTCATGAAATCATGACAGACGTAGACTCGTTCTGGTAAATTCAATACCTACATTATAATTTTTCTTCGTGATTTATTTTGCCTTCCTAGATTAGCACAGGACGCAATGTAGTTACTTAATTTGATATGACGTATGTTCATAATATGGCCGATTTGTACGCTATAAAAAGCTGCGATATAAACGATAATCCGGGTTGGGAAACACGCACGTCCGCCGATGTCAAGAAATAGGTGAATTTCTTTGAAATCATCTTTTACTGAGGAATTGGGGCTACATACGCGCTAAAAATAAGATCTGGCCCCTTGTCATGGATACCTACTTGTTTATAAAGGGCGGTCAGTTCAATCAACAGTTCCTACACTGTACTTACCCGTCTCTTACAAACCCAAGAACCCTCCGAATTAATTTAATCACCAAGTACTCACTAGGTAGCTAACCTGCGATATCACCTCTCATGCACGAGGTTGTGGGTTCATATCCTGGCTAGACAATGTGACTTTTTCAATTTATATGTACTTTTTAAGTTTATCTTTGTCAATATGTACTGACATCGGAGAAGGAAAAACATCGTGCGGGCCACCCGGACTTAATAGTTTTAAGTTGGAAGTTGCCAACCCGTCTTGAGCAAGCATGGTGATCAATGCTCGTTCCTTCTCTGTATAAGAAGAGGCCTTTGCCCTTCAGTGGGAAAATTATAGGCTGGTATTTTCTATTTACGTTAGCCACATCGAAAGACTTACTAACTTTCCACACCTACAGACCAAATTAATTAGACAAAAATTGTCAGTTAGACGTCTGGTCCTTTTGAACAGTTTGAAGACGCGCGATGGTACATTTTGTTTTTATATTTGCCAGATGCACAGACACGTGCCTATACGGCCTGTACTTACTGTCTCAATGTCTTAAAGGTGATGTTTATTTATGTTTCTGTGGAGCCGACTGAAAATCAATCGGTAGACTTTGTTTACACTGAGTAACACTAACACAAATAGCCTGTCACTTAAAACAGTTATAGCTGTTTCGATTACGATCACACCGCAGTATTGCAAACTATAATTTTATGGCAGCCACATGAGCATATACAGCTACCTAACACGATGCGAGAAGTTAGACCGTTAGCACACTGACGATTTGCCAGCATGTTTGCAGCGAGGCGATTTGACAACGTGCTCTCTGCGGGTGCCAAGCGAGCTAGTCGCGACCACGCGGCGTATTCTCGCACTCAAATTGTACACTTGCTTGTCTTGACCTCACTTGTACAGACGGCCAGCACATCAAGCTATCCCAAAATGTCAAATTTTCCAAATTCAACATGAACTTTATTCTTTTGTGATAAAATAGAAAAACTATCAAAGAAATTTGGTAGCTTGATGAGCTGGCCTCTGTACACTCACGTCAACCGTTGTCGTTTCGCAAACGCGGCGAACACGTTGCGCACGAATGGCGTCAGCGTGAAAGACTAGCGCAAATCGCCAGTGTGAGAAGACTCTTAAGGTAGTCGAGGTATAATGCCAGTGCCAAAGAAATGTTTATATGCCCATGTCGTTTGGTTCTTGGTTAAAAATAGGTTACGCCTTCTCGATTTGCCCATGTATTTCAAATCATGGCAGTAAAATCATTATGTACCTACTGCCTACAAGCCTACAGGTATAAGGAATTTAGCATAGGTCTCTGCTTGCTGGGAGTTCTACTAAGTAGTAAGGTTCCGAACTTTTTAATAAGTTGAAGAGACTGCAGACCTCGCAAACAGTAAGTCTCAATCTAAATATAGCATGGGTACATGACTAAGACTACGGTACTCCAACGATAGATATGTATAGACCTGTAGGGAGGGACGTTATTATGACCTACATTGCCAAAACCTAGTTCCCTAGTTTCTCTGCGCCTTGCGGGCAACGGGTGGCAGAGGTCAAACGGCAGTCGCTCTACGTTAATCTGGGTCACTGAATCGAACCTCCAACAGGTAGCTGTTACGTAGGTTATTATCACGGACGAAGAATCGTGCCCTTATAGTAGCTATGTAGGTGTAATTAACGAGATAAGGTTCGACGTCTATGTAGTTAACGTGTCTAAAAATCAAACAAACAGTACCAGAGCAAGAGCATTATTTTCTAGATATTCATGACATTTATTAGCATGTATAGACCAACGAAATAATGCACTATCCCTGTTTACACAAATAAACTAAGTTAGAATGGGGGATAGAATTTGCATTCATTCGTCGACATTCAAAAATCAACAGAACAGCCCTTCATGAAAGGGCGCAGTCTCGAAGTACTTACTTAGGTGCTGAATCATCATACTATTTCTACCACCGTGTAATTATATGTACCTAGGTATTTAGATCTTCTGTCTTCGTTTTAATTGCAGGTTGGTCATGGCTGTGGCAACCACTTTATCCAACCCATAAAAATCACCGTGAGCAGGCTATGAGTAACTTTTCATGCTTACCATTTCCAGGTGCGCAAGCGTTCTCCCGGAAGCATCCTCTATCATGCTGGCTGTCCACTATGCTGGTAATCTTCGCGGGCGGCATGGTGGTCAACGGGCTGCTCGGGGAACCCATGCTAGCACCACTCAAGAACACGCCGCAACTCGTTATTGGAACTGTCACATGGTAGGTATATTCCGCTTCCCTTGAAGTTTTTACGGGTGGATTTACAATGGGTGCATATTGCATATAGTACCTATAGGTGGTGAAAGATATATGTATACAACATAAAATAAAAACTTGTCAACTGAGAATCGTAAAAAACCGTACTTGGAAATAACCGGTGTTGACTTCGGCGATGAACAACAGTAGAATCCTCTCGCTTTACATTTTAGTGTAAAGGTTACCTACCTACTATTTTAATCTACGATAAAGGTCGAGGAAAATTAGAACTTGTTTGGATGTATCAATTCACAAATAGCTAAGCTACCTTGATTCAACCAGTTTTGCAGTATTTTAGTCACAACGGCGTACTGCAGGCTTAGCACAAGAACCGTAGACAAGCGTTTTAACGTAGGAAGAGTACCTAGACAAAAATTACGTTTCCGTATAGACAGTTGACAGTTTTTACCGAGAAATGTAGACAACCGATTTCTATTCTACAGTAGAGTAGAAATAGAAAGCGTTATGCTAAGCCTGCTGGCCGTTTATAGATGTCATAAAATGAATGGGCATCGCATGACATTACGCTGTTCATCGCCTTATGTAGGACATGTTATTAAAGTTCCTTATGGCCTAAGCGTTCCTAAGTGCTCACCAATTACGGAAGGTATTTTTTTATTACTGATTATCATCTTAGTACTGACGCAAGCTACTACACACGGCTACACATCAAGCTATACATTTCCAGTTTATGCTGATCTCGATCTCGCACTATACGGAAATCCGATTCAATGCGAGATCAGCTTATACTGGAAATTTATAGCTTGATGTGTAGCCGTGTGTACATTATTCAAATTGCAATAAGAAGCGATCTTTATCGTATTAATTAATCAACCAACACAGACTGTCGCAGACCACTCCTGGACATGGGGCTCTCCCAGGTTGCGTCACAACACCCTGCCTCCACCTGCCGCATCCAGTCTGTCCCAGCTACCTTCTAAATGTCATCAGGTCGTCGTCGGTGTTTATCACATAATTAGTATATCGCCCGCTATAAGCTTTAACAAAATGCACTTAGCAACAAAACATGCAATGGACCTGTGCAATAGACGATGGCAAAAATAATAATTCAAGCTAAGATATTGGATATAGATTAAGATAATAATATATGGATATTAGCTATATAATATGTTTATTGTAGATGAGGAATTTCTTGATTTTTGCGGGGTGGGAGCTGCCTTTGAAGGCAAAGGGACTTTAAGGGACTCTTGATGAGTTGACGAACAGTCAACCTTATGGAATAAGATATGGATATTAGACAGGATAAGGGAGTTCTAGTTCTTTGCTGCTGCGTATCTAGAGGTCAAACGTGTACAATTGTGCAAGGCTTGCATAATCGCACACGTTTGACCTTTTAACTAGAGAGAGTAGGCTTAATGAATTGTGATGGATGGCTCTGGTTGACTAGACAGAAAACCCAGTACTGGTCGACATTAATTTCCCCTAATTAACTGCGATCGTGAGAATTTGCAGAAAATTCCAAACATATTGCTTAGGATTGGAAATCAAATTCAAGGAACTAGCTCTCAATATAAAAATTAAGGTACCTACGTGAATGAGGAATAGGCCTTACAATAGAAGATGAACATCTCGCTGCCTATTTTTTTTTGGTTCGGGGAGAAGTAAACCATATTCAAGCTAGAAAGCAGTATCCCAGAATACCTTGTGTTATTTACTAACATAGGTACTCTTTTCATGTTCCCAGGTACCTAGTATTCTACACACCATTCGACGTGGGGTATAAAGTGGCAAAGTTTCTACCAGTCAAAGTAGTTGCTTCAGCCATGAAAGAAATCTATCGCGCAAAGAAAGTGTATGACGGAGTCAGCCACGCCGGAAAACTGTACCCCAACGCTTACGTCATCATGATTATAGTCGGTAAGTGAGATTATCTGTGCTAATCTGGTACCTAGTCTGAATTCTGATACTGTTTGGTTTTGCTAAATAAATGTTTTATTAAGATAAGGGGCGTTGATAAAAAATGTTTTTCCCTCTTCTGGATAGGTAATGGTTCCAATCCTACAGTATAGGTAGGTACTTATGGCGGATTTCGCAAAAATGATCATACCTAGTGTTGTATTTTTGCCGGCCCGTGTAGGACCCTGGAAGTCATGGCCATAGAATCATTTAGGATCTAATCTAATCTACTAGTCTGCATTGTCCTACTGCAAGGCTGCTCTCTCCCTTTTCGACATAACTCTGTCTTTTGCTAGTGCCGGTCATTTAAGATATGCATATTTTTGTACTTCGAAGAGTATGCGCAGGAGGTCCACGACCTGATCCCATCGTCGCCCTTATACTACCGGACTACCAGACGTACCACAGTTTACCATCCGCACTTGTTTGATATGCCGACCAGTCGTACTCACCGCTTCTTCTCTACATTTATTATGCGCACAGCCAAAGTGCGGAACTCTCTCCCAGCGTCTGTGTTCCCTCCCTTCCACATTTAACCCGTCTGCCTTCAAATCAGGAGTGAACAGATATTTTCTGGGCACGCTCGTTCCATCACAGACCTCATCGCTTTCCATTAGACGTAAAGACATGATCGAGGTCAAGAGCAGGCCCATTCAGCATTTCCTGCATAACGTAATTCGTCTTAATATATTGGTCTTTCTTTAAAGTGTTCGAAAATATTTTTCCTTTTAAGTAAACTTTAAATCAAGTTAAATTCTCTTCGTTTTTTAACAGGTACTCTAAAGGGCAATGGTGCAGGTTTCACCAAGTTGATAGAGCGACTCATCCGCGGAGCCTGGACACCAACTGCCATGGAAACCATGCAGCCTAGCTTGTAAGTATTTACACTTCATTAATTTAAATGGGTTTTGTGTTCAGTATTTTACTGGCATAGTATCTACGCGTTTTTTCTATGAACTAAGGGGTCGATTGATGCTGCAGACTGTTTTTAGTTCTTTAACAGTTATTTGACCTCTGAGAGAAGTAATCCACGAGCAACAGTAAAGATCAGTGATAAAATAACTGTTAAAGAACTGTATAGTATCTTTACTTCAACAGTGCTGCCAGCCCAGGTACCTCCTGCTCCGCCCAGAGCGGGACAAGTTATTTGATGATTTCCCAACCTAATAAAAAAGCCCAGCTACCCCACCCTACTGATTGAAAGTTTTTACCATGGCCTAATCTATTATATTATTTTTCTTTTAAAAATGCTGTGCCTATAAAAGAGAATTGAACTTGACCTTTCGCTACTTTTAAACACAATAACTTCTGGCTTTCTAAGATAATTTATACTGCATACAGGTCCTTGCCGAACCACCAAAGGTAACCCTTTTAACCCTCACTAACCATAGACGATAAGTTCGCTTTTTAACCCGGGACAAGCACGCGTCACGTAGATAGTGTCAAGGGTCAGCAAAATGTTCTTTATTTAAATTATTTTGTTTTTTTTTTCAGCTACACGAAGGCTTCTCTGGTTGCGTCCATTATTTTCGTGTTGGACAAGAAGACTGACCTCATATCTGCGCCGCATGCTCTCGTGTACTTCGGCATAGTGATATTCTTCGTTTACTTTAAGGTGGGTAAAGATTTAGAAAATTATTCGATTTTAATTGAATAATGCCATTCATAAAAATTGTCCTGGACGTTGCTCATTAAATATCTACAAATTGAAAAAACTTTTTCCAAAAAAAAAACAGTCGACTTCCGGAAAAAACACTAAAAAGTGAAAAATTACTTCAATTTCGGAAGTTGGTGACTTTGGATACGTATTTGAATTTTTTGTCACCGACTTCCGAAATTAAAGTTATTTTTCACTTTTTAGTTATAGTACCTACCCCACACCAATTCTAAATTTCATCATCCTTGGTCAAAACAATGTATATTTATGCGATCGCAGCAATCGCGGTTAATTTGCTGTAATTTTTTTAAGAGTTCAGTTGTCTGTCTCCGAAACGCATCATCAGATCTATATGAAGTTTAAGTAAACCACACGGGAAGCACCAGCTTTCAAATAAAAAAAGAATTATCAAAATCGAAAGTTCTGAGCCAACAAACATAAAAAAGCACACAGTCGAATTGATAACCTCCTCCTTTTTTTGAAGTCGGTTAAAAAGATGAAGAAGTTACGAATTAACTTGCTTGTAACTAAGTATTTTGCATATTTGTAGTTTTTTGCTACATGTTTTTCTTGTATTATTTATTAGTTAAGGTACATCAACACCACATCAGATGTAACACTTAATTGCACTACGAACAACACCTGCAGGCTATGAGCGGGCCTGCATGGTGGATTATGGCCCACTCCCCTTCACCGAGAGGAGTCATGGGAACCTTATATGCTGATTATGTGACTACTATTAAATTAGTTGGAAGAAATAAATTAATCATGGCCAGCTCAGTCTAACTGTGGACTGTTCGTATGGATTATGAGCTGACCTCCCCACATTATGTACTGCTGGACATAAGGCATCGTCATCCACGTCCCTTTAATATATATTTTTTTTTAACATCTTCAGCTGTCATCAATTCTCCTTGGCATACACGATCCCTTCGTGCCCTTCGAGAACCTGTTCTGCGCGCTGTTCTGCGGCGGTATCTGGGACTCTCTCGCCAAGCTATTGGGCAAGGGACAGCCCAAGGAGGAGACTAAGGATACTAAGAAAACTAATTAGCCAATACCATCAGGTACGTTGTAGACTTCTTAACTATCTAAGAGAATATCTGATGGACGTTAAAAGAGCTCTCCGAGTGACCATGCTCACGTACCTACGTTCGGCAAATTCTGGGCAGTATAGATCCCACAGCGGAATTACCGCGCCAGCAGCGTTTGGACACGGCTGTAGATACTTATGAAATTAGAGGCGCTGAAACTACGTTGAGCTCACAACGTCTGTCACGAACCGCCTTCATAGCTGTCAGTTTCTATTCGGCGTTAGAGCCAAAATCAAAAACAAAATCGAAATATTTTATTCAATTATTTATGAAACGTCAGAAGCTAAGTGCACGCTCCCAATTGGTCGTTTCCTATGGAAAAGCGCTGGCAAAACACTGCAAGGTTACTCTTTAAAAAATAATTGTCTTTTAATACTTTTACAACGGCATGTAAAATTTTATTGTCGTAGTGCTAGTACCATAGAGTCCATAGACAACCTTGGTTTGAATGGAAAGTATTGACAATGCCGCCTCAAGCAGCAGCCGCGAGTCTCCCACCATCTCTCGCGAGTCTCTGTCAAAGGTCCTGATACTGTCTTTTTACTGCAGCTGTGAAGCTATTCTACTAAAGGGTCTGTAAATAAAATGACAAAAGAAAAAAATATGGTAAGAAGACACCAGTATTTATTTATTTTGCCATTTTATTTATAGGCCACAAACATTTTGTGATGGTCTCAAATTCTAATGAATTCTTTTATTGTTTTCAGGTCGCATTTTATAATTTGAAAAATTTGCGCTACGTAATCAACTGACACCGACAATACAAAATGCGACGGCTTTATAGATAAGCAGTAAAATAATACTAAAAAAGGAAAAAAGAAAAAAAATAGTAAAACCCTTAAATCCTAAAAAAAATGGCACAACGACCAAAGTTTGATTTCATTAGTTTTAAGATCCATTAGTCATAAAGTTTATAATGTTTTAGTTAATGACGTGGTATAATGAGTTTTTGTTATGTACTTAGAGGGGGTGTAAGTAGTTGATATTAAGTTATTCAGTTCCTACAACAACTCTTAGCCAGAAATTATTGTGATACATTTAGTATTTACCCACAGTATCAACTATGCTATAGAAACTTGCCATAATAATTTATATAATATAATACCTACCAATATTATAATGTAAGCATAATAACTTAAGTAAAAATCTGATAGGTGCTTGGTACCATACAGTATACCAGTGTTCCCTGAGTGAAAAAAAAAACATCGAGCATTGTAATTTTATTTTTATATTTAGTTCACGAAACGAAAATCGACTAAGCCGACTTCCTTTACATAAAAAACTAACTGAGAAAATGGCTGTCAATTCCCGCGCAAAATTTTAGTTAAGTTTTTGATTTATGAATATTCTGACCGATTCGCATGGATGCATGCGATGAGGAGCATTTTATTCGTGTACAAATAATATCATATCAAAATAAAACAAATTATATTTAGAATAGAATTTGAATTGTGATTGTAGTAGAAAGGTCTGACCAAGTTGCTGGGTGCATTGCAATGAGGAACACATCTTTCAATACGTTAAATGTTTCATGACATGTATGCTATTCTTATTCAATGATATCTGGGTATGCTAAAGGAAGCAATAAATTGTTTTTATTAATTTTGTAGTTTTTGTTAAACCTGCTTTCGTTCCCACTCGACAGCAGAACAGCCGTTTAATCTTATTTTTTATTTAATTACGCTGTATTCTATCAAAAAGATGTTTATATTAGGTAAATAGTTAATTAAGTAATCATTTACAATTTATAACACTTTAGTCTCTTAATTAGAAGTCTAGTAAGTATTGCACATCCTTCTTTGTTGTAAGTATGTATTTTTCGATTCACTGTGCCGGGCGCTGGGGGCACGACAACTGATATGAAGTTGGGCGGTTAAAGGGTTCGGCAAGAATAGACCTCAACCTCAGGGACGGAATTCCCACTGCTGGGAGACATGCCTCCCTTCCGTGAGCGGGAGTAGAAGTCGTCTATCTGAGGAGGGCCATAATCCACTACCCGGGCCGATTGCGGGTTGGTGGATGTCACAACTCACATGTCTGATGTTTTGGTAAAGAAATTAAATACACAAAGTGCCTTTCTGGGTTTGAACTCACGCGACCTACAAGTTGTAAGTCGGGGCGGGTACTACTGAGACGCCAATGCTCCCCTACTGGCGGGCGGTGAGAAGAAATAAGTGTGAACTTTGAACTCTGTAACCGGTTGCACTATGGTATAGACTTGATTTTACCTTGAAGCGGCTGCAAAGTGGAGCTAAGCCAAATGCTGTTGCAGCAGGCTTAACATAACTACGTAGAATAGAAATCGCTTATCAACATTTCTCGGTTCAAAACTGTCAACTGTCTACACGGAAACGTCATTTTTGTCTACTCTTCCGTCGACAAACGCTCTATAGATACGGTTCTTGTGATAGGCCATTTGACTTCTTACTGCATAATAAGTCAAATGCTTCGAATAGTGTGACTAAAGATGCGTTTTAATTGAATTTTCTCACCAAGCTACAACCATCATCATTATCCAGCCCTCGGCCTGCCTACATTCAGCAGGGGGTGGAGTCAGCGCGTACCATTGCACTCACTCTGTGCTACGCTATCTCCGTTTTTCCCTGCCATACTTCTTTCCTACACAATTCTGTGCGCCCCTCGTCTTTGGTGCATTTTTGGAATAACTTGCAATAAAAATATGTTATTTCTTTCTTCGACGATGTCGTCAGCCTGACCTCGACCACCTTTAGCCACAGCCTAACTAAATCTACCTAACGACATGTATCGCCTGTCACCGAAACGCGCCAGTCCTTGATGGAAGGAAGACCCGCACCCTAATTGCGCAACTCACGATCAATCATAATCTGTTTCATTTTGACAGTTCAACAATATTCATTGCGTTATTTACGTTGTTGAGCAGACACATTTATCGGACATATGAAGCAATGGATGAGCAATCTGTTTCAAAATGATTCAGATTGTGATTAAGCGTGCGTTACGCAAATAGGGTGCTGAAATGAGCGCGCACGGGCTTATTGCCAAGAACTAGAAGACTTAGAAACGTCTGGTAGGGAATAGGTATTCTTAGGTATTATTGTAAAACAACTTCCATAAAGTTTTCATAAACATTGTTCTACGTGGGTCGCGTCGCACCTGTTAGCAGGAGTTTTAATAATCTTTTACGCAAACTAATTTTCCGTAAAGAGGCCTTTCACCAACAAGAAACGTTCAACTTATTGAATTTAATATGATTAACATATGAATATAATATACCATGTTCATATGACAGTTTAGTTCGGTCATATTGTTAGTTTTTAAAAGGACTTTGGCACTTCTCGTAGGGACCAAGCCATCTAAGTTTATTGAGCACCAGCAAACCGGATCCTGACACAAATAAACAGTGATTCACTAAAGCTTTGAGGGACGATAGAAAGGAAGATTATTGTGATAACAAATTATAGCTCCTTGTTGGGAATTTTAAAGATGATTATCTTGATAAACGTTAGAAATATTTTTTCAGGTGAAAAACGTTATCGGATAAGTTAATTGGATGAAGCAAAAACACAATTCTAATAAACCGATAAAATCATTAGGCAGTAGTCATTCTAAGAACAATAAAGCCTACTAACCCTATAAGTATTGGAGGAGCATCAGGGCATCTCATCAACCACCGTTATTTTTGAAGCTAAGTATTTGATGATGGCAGTGGAAAAAGTAACGTAGGTTTTACAACACGACACTATACAGGGCTGCCAAGGGTCGATGCCTGAGGGGTGCGGGTTGTTCGAAAGAGATACCGTGGCCCCTGGCACACAGGCAACTGAGGGAACACGGGTGGGTTTTAGTTAGTACAAGTATGACACACCCTCCTGCTCCACCCAGAGCGGGAGCTGTTATTTGATGATATCCCACACAAACAAAAAATCCACTATACAGGGTTAAATTAAACAGTTAAGAAACTCTGCAGAGTTGATGGATCGACATTTATGACGATAAAACACTTTATTTTTTATTTTACTAGGTTTTGTCAGCGGCTTCACCCGCGTCGTGGTCGAAAATTATCCCACGAGAAAGTACTATTGGGATAAAAAAAGTGAGTGGAGTCCCTCCGCGCGGAAGAAGTGAAACCGACTCACCCTCTTTCTCTCTCCTACTTTCTACTTTTGTGTATCTTTTTTTCTCTCTCCCTCGGTAGAGTTAAACGTTTAACGCAACCTAGTTGGAAGTCGCATAAGAAGTTTCACTTCAAAAAGTATCCTATGTGTTTCCTTTCTAGGTTACAAAGTATCCATGTGCCAAATTTCACCCAAATCCGTTCAGCAGTTTTTGCGTGATTGAGAAACAAATCCAAACATCTAAACATACAAACTTCCACATTTATGATATTACCTATACCGGCTGACTTTTTTTAGCGTCTGGACAACAATATGGCATGTTGTGTAAGTATAATAGAACTCATATGCGCTAACCTTTGCCTGGTAGCATTGATATAGAAAAAGTTCCGAATATCCTTAAAATACATGAAAAAGAAGACACCCTACGGCACTCGCGTAAAACGAATAATAGCCAAAATAGGTAATAGTAAATGGGCGTAAGCTGCGATTGCCTATGAATGGAGCATGACGATAGTGTGAGCGAGACACTAGCATTAATTTCGCTCTACATCTTTGCGACATCCCCACACACTCACGCACACATTTGCACGTGTACCTACATACGTCACCTTGCTGTATGTAGTTTTAGTAGGCAAATAATTTGATACACAGTGACGCGTGTCTTGAAACCGTAAACCAAATAAATTACGTCTTGTAAGGTCAGTAAAGCTTTGATAGAAATGTAAACAAACCTGTTGATGTTAAATTCTTATAACAATCACTCACATTCATCTGTATTTTGAGGGTTTTAACGCTTTAACAACTGTCGTGCTGGAAGTACATGTCCCGCAGATAATGCAGAGGAACGTCTTCCAACATTGTGTCGATAACTGACTGTATTATTTCACGATACGTTTTCCCTGTCAATCGACCTTCGATCCAAACTGGACCAATAACCTATGCGATCGACTTGCACCATTTAAATTTTCACTAGACAAAAAATAATACCTCATCATGGTAAGTTACTCGACGTTGGAGTATTCATACGTCATTATGAAAACAATCACTGGGCGGTTGAAGCACACGCGGAAAAAACAGCGATCGACGTCACGCTATGACTAATCGCAGTGGACTGGAGACTTGGAGTGAGATCAAAGACGCCGCGGGACACGGTACTCGGGTCGAAGGGCGCGCGGGTCGGGGGGAGGATGCGCATGCGGCGACACTTGAGCGGTACGCCTGCAAAAAAATATTAGTTACCTATCCCCGGCCGGCTTCAATCAAAGGATTGAATTTCGCTACGAATTCATTCATAATTTCTGCGCGTTGACTAGGGTGCCAATAAGTTGGATTTTGATATTATTTGCCGATTTTTTGTATTTTTTTTAATTTTTATTGTTTTTTAATTTTTATATGAAATGTTTACTACAAATAAGTAATAGTATTTATTGATAGGTTAATTTCATTTTAGGATTTTAAAAAAAAAAATGTTCAATTTCCGTGCCATAGGCTTCTACTCCGTTCACCTATTAACCCCTATTTTTTTCCAGACGGTAAAAAAAATCATCCGGTATATATTAGTAGTTATAATTTGCCCAATACAAAGGTACAAAGACAAGCGCGGTCATTAAATTTCAATACACATCACGTAAATCAACGTCTTCGAAGTTTTGCCAGCTGATTTAGTTTGACTCTGTGTCCCTAAATATCCTGAATTACCCCTACCTACCCTGTTATTTTCTACTGTTCACCACCACAGATGCAATAAAGATTCAACGCGCAGCTTTCGACATCAAACTTGTTCTCAACCAAGCAACATATACAATCTAACGCCATAAAGAAAACGTAAAAAAAAACGATTAATAAATAAAATAAATTACAACGCTTTTAGGAAGCTGTTGTTTCTTTAGCAATGCGTTCCTTCACCATTCTTTGTTCAATTTTATCGTGAAAATACTTGCAAAGGCTTTTAATTCCATACCAAGTACCTAACTCAATATTCCAAAAAGCATTTTGTCAATTTTTCCTAGAATTGAAAGCTAGGAAAAACGGGCTCGTCCGGGATTTGAACCCGGGACCTCTCGCACCCGAAGCGAGAATCATACCTCTAGACCAACGAGCCACGCTGACATGTAGAAACAACCCCTATTTACCAACCCCAAGCTTTGTTGAATAAAATCAATACTCTCTTCTGTCATGTCGGAATGAGCTATGAATAGATATGGGTAGGTAAGTTGTAATAAACAAAATACTAGGGCGCAAGGGTTGTTTTGGGGTTGCAGAGGGCGTGACGAACGAACGTAGCCTAGTATTGTCGTAGATTTGTACTATTCATTTTTAATAGTTTGGTAAGCTCTATTTACGTAAGCTACAGATAATTTTGAAGTAAGCCGCAGTTAAGCTAGTTAAACTGTGGTCAAGCGTAATCTATCGGCAGGTATATTTTTCAAAGGCAACTTAAAATAAAAACCTGAACCTGAGGACATCTTCAGGATGTAGGTATTTAAACAGATTAATCGGGGCCCTACGACCACCGCAGAAGCGACTTCCATAAATAAATAACCACACGTGCTTGTCAACATTAATAATAGAATTTTAATCCTTTCATATTTCAACACATATTTAGCTTACAAAAAAAAAAAAATACAATAATATTAATGACAATGCAATGAAAAAGGAAACAAAAATGTGAAGTAAAATCCTTACATAGTATAAAACAAAGTCGCTCAGTCGCAAAGTTTTCGTGTTTGTACGCTTAGATCTTTTATACTACGCATCGGATTTTAATGTAGTTTTCACCATTAGGCAGAGTGATTCAAGCGGAAGGTTTTTATGTATAATACACCGACCTCCATGCGGGCGTAGCCCAGTGGCTTTAATAGCAAAAGCTATTTAAAAAAGAATATAAGGCTTTTTTTTATTTGTAGGTACATAAAAGCGACATACAAACAGAGACTTTTCTTTTCTGAAGGAAAACCACGCGCAACTTGCCTGACAGGTGTTTGGCCGGAACTCCGGTAGCGGTTATCGTACGTTCGATTAGGTACTACTATTTACTTTTAAAATCACAGATAGATAATGGACAGGTAAATAAAATCAAGATTACTCTTATCAATTAAGTAAATAAGTAGGTTCATACGTCCTGGAACTTCTGATTAGGTTAATAGTCAACGAATTGGTTTATGAAATCTTAGAGAAAATTGTAAGTACTTAGGTAATCACAACCTATCGATACGCTTCCGTGACGAATCGAAAACTGGGCACGCCACGATAGCGGCGGCGGTAAGTCCCCTCTTTGAGGAGTGGCTTGAGAGGCGGCACGACGTCCTCACCTTCCGCCTGACGCAGGTCCTCACCGGACACGGTTTCGTATAAGACGGGAGGAAACGCCCGGGTGTTTCCATTGCGAAGATCGCCCTGAGGACACGGTGGAGCATACGGTGGAGATCTGCCCGGCTTGGGCGGAGCACCGCCGTGTCCTCGTGGAGGCGATCGGCGGCGGCGATCTCTCGCGTCCGGCCCTGGTCCAGACCATGGTACGGAGCGAGAGTGCATGGTTAGCAGTCACCTCCTTCTGCGAAGCAGTAATACTCGCGAAGAGGGAGGCGGCGCACGTGAGGAAGAGGCAGTATATGCGCCCTCATGGCCGTAGTCGCCGCGGGAGCCGCCCTGGGCGTCGGAAATCCCAGGCTGATTCCCGGTCCACCGTAGGCGCGGGCTTGCGGACGGCGAGTAATGGGTAGCTCGCTGTCCGGTAAGGACCCATCATAATAATGCTCCAATTGATGGGACACACAGGCCTCCTCTCAGTGATCGGGAGTGGGTCATACACAATCCACCACGCGGCCACAGTGCTAGTTGGTGGATGTCACAAGTCTTCGATGTTTTTGGTTCGATTAGGACATGCCATGTCGGTTTCTTCACGATGTTTTCCTTCACCGTGTTGGGTGCGGTGGTGATGTAATTAAATACACAAAGTAAAGTACCTACCTGGGTTCGAACACACGAACTGCTACAGACTGGTATATCGAGGCCGATTCCACATTGGGGGCCAATTACGTCACCGGTTAGGGGTTGGGAAGTGGTCAACGAAATGTGACATTGTATTACAAGAGACAGGGGGGGGGGGGGTGGTCAAAAGCTTTGTGACGTCACAGGTTAAAATAAAAAATATTAAAACTCGAAATATATACGTAAACCAAAATTTATATGTCAAAATATTTGAGTTTATGTTAACTTTATTAAAGATTAGCTTTTGCCAGCGGCTTAGCCCGTGTGGAGGTCAAAAATTATCCTACGGGAACGTGCCACCTGGATAAAAAGTATCCTATGTGTTAATCCAGGTTATAAACTATCTGTGTGTTTAATTTAATCCAAATCCATTCAGCCGTATAAGTGTGATTGAGTAACAAATATCCAAACATCTAAAAATCCAAATATACAAAGTTTGACATTTATAATTTTAGTAGGAAAATTTTTAATTTAAATAAAAAAAATCTGTTGTAATTGAATTACTTCTAAATATAAAATTTAAAAATATGTGACGTCACACAAGCGGGGAGGGGGTTTCACAACTGTGACGACCTGTAACAAGGACGGGGGGGGGGGTTAAAAAACCATAAAAAAATGTCTGACGTAATTCATGGATGGCCCCTTGCCACCACTGCCCTCCACACAGTTATTCAGTAGGTAAACAATAAAAAATATTTATGAAGTCAATAAGAGGAAGTGGTTTTAATTCAGCTTGCAAGAATAAAAAGGCAAGTTAAATAAAAGCTTGTAAACATGTATATCACCCACTAATCTACTCCATTTTTGTAACGCGACAATAAAAACCAATGAATGATGAATGATAGCCAGATAAAACTTGTTCTTTTTTTGTGCACAGTTCCGTTCCGTAACTGGTAACGGAAGCTTTCGGAATTTCGGATGTAGGAACGATGAGACAGACAAGTTTTTAGATAACTTACGGTATTCTGACGTTATTAGCATAGATAGATTGTATGTATAGCTTGTTATGAGGTCACTGTCGCTGGCTAGTGGGCCGCAGTCACACCGACGCGACCGACGCCTTTCTTTCAATGTAGATTTTATTGGCTTGGTCGCAGAAAATCCTCTAGGTCTTTAAACTTGGTGGTATTGATTAAAATGTGATGTGACTTAAATAACTTCTAATGGACTAACTTCAGAGAGCTCTACAAATTTCTTCAGTTCCTGAGAAGACTTTTAACTGAACCTAAGTTTAGGTACTAACAGTCTTAAAATAATAGTATGTACAAGAAAAAAACATAAATTTCTACTATTAGTTTACCGGCTTTCATATCCTCGGTCCAACGGCACTGAATAATTAATCAATATTCTAGCCTCCAGTTCTGATTAATTTTGACGTGCCGTGCTTCACCGAGGCTATGGATGCCTGGAGACTCGCTTGCCCGAACTCTGATCTAGGTACTCGATAATCCATTTTCCCAGAGACGGTGGGATGAGCCGCTCTGCAGAGTAGTACAAGACAATCTACTTAACACGTCTGCTACTACTGAGGAGCGTGCGCGTCTGCTGGCTGTGGGTATGTGGGAGTCGGGTCTGTGACTTCATGCACTTCCGTCGTCAAACATAGGTACTTTGTTCGACGACACTACTTTCCGCCTCGCTATTACCCTACGATTGGGAGCTCCTTGTTGTTCTCCTCATCGCTGTCCCTGCGGCGAAGTTGTCAACAGTTTAGGACACCACGGCCTGTCTTGCAGCCAAAGCGTGGGCCGCTTAGCGCTTAGCGCGGCACGCGAACAATAACGACATCATCCGACGAGCTCTTGGCACCGTCGGCGTTCCAGCTGTATTAGAACCCAATGTCTTGGCACGCGACGATGGCAAGAGACCGGAATGTCTTTATTTCCATGGAAGGTGGGTAGGCCTTTAGTGTGGGATGCAACGTATGTCAATACTCTTGCGCCATCCCATCTTCCTGGCTCGGTGTACTGTGCTGGCGCTGCCACTGCAGCTGCGGAAAACCTCAAGCGGTGAAAGTATAACAACCTTATTGGTAATTATATTTTCGAGCCGTTTGGGGTTGAAACCTTCGGGCCGTGGTCCGTGGTGTGCTGACCCGTCAGGGGGACCAAGGGTACCAGACACGGTCGTCTGGGGCCCTTATGCTATTTGGTTCCTGGGGTGGTCACGGGAGGCGTGTCATGTGTCCTGATGCGCCGGTGATAGGGGTTATTCCCCTCCGAGGAGGGTTCGGTGACGGACAGCCGCGGCGGGTTCGCGGATGGCTTGCGCGTTCCCGTGTTCCCGCCTCAAGTGGCACTGGAGGACACCGTGGAGTTTTAGGTGGGTTGCAGTCCCACATAACTGCGCTATCTCCCCGTGGTAGTGCAGTAGAAATTACTCCACGTTAAACAAAAAAAAAAATGCCCGGGTCGACGACGCGTTGTGTTCCACGCACGCCGTCAGAGATGTCAGCAACAACTGGTGGGGTCCGCAAGGGCCGATGCCTGGCAGTGGTGCGGGTTGTTCGAAAGAGATACCATCGCCCCTGGCACACAGGCAACTGACGGAACACCGTTAGTTTATAATCTATCTCGCGAGATTATGAACTGTCGATAAATTTGTGAACTGCACCTTATTGCTTACCGACCGAATAGGTTAGGTTAGATTTGCGACCAACCGCACGCGAGCCGAGCCAGCGCTACTTCCAAGTTAGTGGCAGTTACTTGCCTATTTAGTAATCACCTGTCCAGGTGTCTGTTGGCCAATTGTTCTTTGGGTGAAAAGTTATTGGTCAAAACATTATGTTGGTTACGCATTCACTGACGTAGAGTTATGTTGGCGAAACGTTCGTGCGTGAAAAGTTCTTTGGATGAAAAGTTAGGTTTAAAGATACCTTATTTTGACCAACGGTTCATGGACCAATCGAGGTTGGGCCAACCACTTATTGAATCCGAGTTGAAGGGCTATAGCTCAGCTAGAGAAAGTTGACCCACAGACCTCAAACAATCGCTAGGACCGAGCACGATTTAAAACAATAAGGCTTTAAAATCGTGATCTCTCACCGGTTAGAAAGCATAAACAACCTGTCCTACGCCACACATAAAATTTGTTAGGAGGTAGCTATTTACCTATTTACTTTTTGGTGTTATCACTGGAGTCACCACGACTAATATTCGCACCGATAATTCGGTGTGATTGCAATCAAGCAGGTTGCAAACTACACTGCAGTGACGTCGCGCGTCGATCGGCACACCGAGTACTGCGTGGCCGCGGCCCTCAATCCGCCAGATGCGCGTGCGATCAGACATAGACTGAACGCGCCGCTTAATTTAATAACTTTAATTTAGTTTTAGCTTAGTTTTAACGTAACTTAGTGTTAACATTAGTGTAACAATCAATTAATGGGAATTATAATATAAAGGTGAGTGTTTGATTTTTTTCTAACGGTGCGGTTTTCGAAAGTGAACGGCGATTTCTGTGAAAACAGTTAGTTGGATGGGATTCTCGTGCATGCGATGTGATCACTTGATCAGTTGCTGTCTTCAGTTGTACTTATTTCGTACTGGTATACTTACCTAACTTAAAATAATGCCTTCAGTAAGGCCGTCTCTTTCAGTACTTTACTTATTTGAAGCGCTGTAGGTAAATATTTTCTGTCGGTGTGATTGAAATCCTGAATATTATTTGTTTGGAGTTAATCGATTGATATAAATCAGTTATACCTGCAAAAGTTTGATGTGCTATCAATGATATTCTAAAGGTCCAAAATACAGGATATTTTTTATCAGTATTAGTTTATCCGACGAAAAATGTCTGCGCTGGGGGGTCTAGAATGATAACTGAATTCATGGTTACAGTTTGCGCACTGGTCAAAAATGTACCCTGTGTATCTTTGGATTACTTATAATATTTCCAATGTCAACTTATTCTTTTGGAATGTTAGTTAACAGCGTAACCATGTTAACTTTTAGTTAACTAACACATCTATTTGCAGAGAAACCATTATTATTTCTAGTTAAACTCCTACCTACTCGTGCAAAACGAAGATTGCTAAATTGGGACATGTATTTTGAAGTGAACTTTATATTTTCTTTTCCACCTGCATATTATGTACCTTTACTGCATAGCTTTATTGTGCTACGGAAATATTTAAAAATGTGGTTCAAGTCGGCAAATAAATTCAGGACTTTAATATCTATCAGCCAAGAAGCTAGCCAGCGTGGGGTTACAATAAGATAGAAATCTTACTTAAAGATAATCTCTGTCTTTTATTAATCTTATGGTCCAGTCTAACCATGCTGCATGCTTGTTTAATATTCGGGTTTATTATTATACTTACATACCTACATGTCAAAAAATGTAGAACTTTCGACTTGGGATAACTTGGTACGGATCTCTTCATTTCGATCGCGTAGGGAAATCATGCATAGCCCTCTCCATTGCCCTTAGAGTGATGTTCAGCTTTCTAATGAGGCCCAAGCTCTTTTGTGTGTGGCACATCGGGATTCAGCCAAGCCTTTTTGTGACCAATTCATAAATGCGCCAGATGCTTTTGATTGACTGACAAACTTTGCAACCCAGTTTGTGGATACGGTTAAAGATATTTATTTTCTCAAAAGAATTACAAATTCACTTATAGAGAAAAACATAGTAAATACGTTTAAAGAATATGCCAACAAGCGTAGCTTACAAAACTTAAACTAACAATAATTAACATTTTGAACAAGATTAGTATTGTCTTTTCAAGTTATTATACAGAACAAAAAACAAATAAGAAGTAGGTAGTTCTACGCAAGAAACACAGCAGAACTTTGGGTGATGCGGGTAGGGTGCATTTCATCGGTTGTAGCGTGTTTACTAAGGCCTATACCACAGTGCGGAACAAAACAAGAAACGAAAAAGTATGATGTGATGTGTGTGGATAAAATGCAGGCCTTATTTTTATCTTCAGACGACGCGTAACCTCCATAAGATCACGGAAAAGATGTTTATTTTACCCTTCGTTGAACTACCAGTTGCTACTCATCCAGAAGGCTAGCTACTTACAGTAGTTACATACCCAATTTGCAAATTCATTGGTCGTTTCTAAACCAGATTCGCTTCTCCATTCAGCTCGCACTTATTAAGACAAAGATTCTTGATCGTCGACATAACTACACGATATCACATCATGTAAAACCACAAACACTTGTCTAATAAAAAAACTGCATCGTGTATCGTGAGTCAGGACTAACGGAAGCATCTTATCTAACTATAACCATGTGTTATAAATTATTCATGTACCATGAAGACATGAACGTCGGTTTAGACTTCGGTTATCCTTTTTCCTTTCTCAGAAGGGCTCTCGAATTTGTATTTTGTTATTTGTGGTAGGTCTGGCTTTTCAAAGTATTTCTGTACAGATATGAGTGTCAATTTAGGCCGTCCGTATCTGCTACAAGCAACGGTCTTTCTGGGTGTCCAGTCCGCTGTTTCATGAACCGAAAGCGCGTTTCCGAAAGTAAATACTTTCGGAAACGTAGTAAATCAATAAAAAAGTCAAATCAGTAAAGCAAGTAAATCAATATTACTTACTTAGGTATTTACTATAACTATGTTACAAGTTGCATGGTGCTGTTACTACCTATGCCACTTAAAACAGACTAAGAGCTTTTGCTTTACCTGGGTAGGGACCATATTGTTCGCTGTAGACGACTAGACGTGTTACTTTTGTCTGTGTAACTCACTCCAATGCAGGAATGCAAGCTCTCGTTTCCGAGAACCAAATCCTCGATATTGTTTTCTTACAATCACTACTAACTTCTAAAGTGTTTTCCCCAAGTTAAAGACCTGTACACAAAAATTCTCATGCCATTAGTTAACACATTTGTCGCACCATTCAGATCATATCAGACAATTCGACGTGTTGAATGTAGTTTTAAATAAATTATGCAAATAAACGAGATCAGCATAACAATCCAATTTGTTCGGTTTTAAATGTATCGAACGAATCTAATTTAGAGGTAGCGAACCTTTAGTAAGCTGAATGTTCTTTATTAGTGAACGGTGGATGAATGGCTGATTTTTAACACGACAACCCAAAAATGAGTGTGCAAGCAAAATCATTCAAGATAATACCGTAAAATGAAAACAGTATTTTCCCTGAGTACGTATACCCATACCATACGAGCTAATTAGCAGAAACAACCGTATTTGAATGTAGGTATATGTATATTATAGCTTCTAGCTGCATTTCTATATGCGTGTGGGGTGCATGAACTCAATTACGCGGCAGGACAGGACGCTGTAAAAAGAGCAATGCAACATGGATCTTTCATGGGTCTTTAAACCCTTGCTTCTTGCGAGCGTGGCTAGTAATTATGGTTAACGTTACTTCAATTATGGGTTTTCCCGTTCTTTCCTTATTTTGAACGAAGAGCCGTTCTGCGAATTCCGAGAAAATTAGGGGCCAATGACCGTCTTTTTAGATTTTTTCGGAGGATAACCCTCTCAATTTCCTGCTTTTTTATGATGTAGGCGCTTAGTTTATTAAACTGCATTTAGAGTTGTGCTGAACATAGGCCTCAGCCTCAACTAAGCTCAGTTTAGTTTAACGAGTAAAGGTGATTGCCGAAAATAGATAGAAGCCTCTAAGTTCTTACTATGAGATGTTGTTGTTGCCGTGGTTGGGTTGTGGAGCCCGGAGGTATTGATCTGCATCCGAATAGACTGGCAGCCGAGTCAATAATCAGAGTTTAAAACTGAGGCAGATGATGATGATCTACCACGAGATGTAATCTTTCTTTAAACTCCTTTAGGTGGATGCGCTAAAGGTGCGCTTACACGAGCAACTAAAATTGCTCCATCCTGGTCAATCCTCGTCAACTATGACGTCACGACTACATCCAGCAATTTAGGACAATGGCAACATGTAGCAACCTGTAGCCAGAGATACGGCCACACAATATGCAACTTAAAAAAAACCGCTCCTCGCTACCTCCGCTGCCGGCCGGTTCCTCTCGCAAAAACGAGACTTAGTTATGTGTACAAACGAGATAGAAAGAAAATTTACTAAAAATCTCCGGACCGATTGGATATTCGGCAACTCATGAAATATATGGAGCAATCAGAAGCAATATTTCCGAAACATATCCGCAATTTATTTCTGTTGCTCCAGATTGCTCCACTTAATTGATCCATTAGTGTTGCCGAGCAATAATTGCTCAGAAAATTGCCCGTGTAAGAGCATCTTTAGGTTGCTCGAGAAATTCTCTTCCGTTTTTTGCAATATGCAGTTCAGTATCAGGCTGTATGTTGAACAAAATATATGATTCCCGACCGTAGCAAACATGGCTAATCATCAAATTTGAATTTCGCGAGCTACCTTGGCACTTAGCCTAAGAAAAAACAAAAAGGCGTGAGGGCAACACAAGTTTGCACTTTGTGAACGTATGGCAAGTCATAAAACTTGATATAAATGCAGCCTTCACTGGCCCGACCGACCCCTGCTCGTTGAAGCGCCAGCCCGCACCGCAGCTGAGCCAGTAGCTTTAAATTCCCCGACTAATAATAATGCCAATATTTTGATCCAGCCTGTCCCCGCTAGCTGTCCCCCTATCAGTGACGCCCTGAGCCGAGGTTCGTACCCCACAGGGGGTGCCCTCAGCGTGCAGTCGCTTAGTATGTAAGTTTTAGTTTTTAAGCCCTGGCTGGAGGCGTTATTAACTCTTAATGGCAGCCCCAGGAAAGCCCGGTTAAGTAGTCACGGCCTCTTAAGGTCAACTGCGAGATGCCCGAGAAAAAAAAAGCCTTCACTGGTATTTGCTTACAGCTTACGTACGTACAGGGTTATTTTTAATGACGTAAATACGGAAAAGATTCTATGAAAATAATATTTACGCGTTTCTAAAGATAAAGCTAAAAGCCGTGATTGATCAATTGTTTAGCTCATCGTTTTGATAATTGACGAAACGGTGGACGCACCACGCATCCGTATTTCTGATAAAGTAATTATAATTACACTCACATATTTTAATACTAGGTATAATATATCACGATTTTGACTGTATGTATCGTGATTTATGTTTAATTGTTGTTACGATGACGTAATTACATAGATTATCGAGTAGCATCCTCTTTGGATTATCATTGAGTGATTCATCAAGGTTTGCAAAACATAAAAAAACCCTTTTATACATTCCTGATATTAGCGGGGTATTTGCGTAACACACGAACAGTAGGAATGGCTTGCAGTTCAACAACATTCTTTGCGTTTTCTATGTTGTTGCAGAGAAACTTTTCGAACATATGAAGCAATGGATTAGCAATATCCTTAAAAATGATTCAGATTTTGATTGCTAGTGTGTTACGCAATTAGCGTACTGTTTCATGTCTGCTAATTAGATAGGAGAGGACAAAAGCTGCTTTGGGTAGGGTCGCTGTTGTTGCGACACTTTTCTTTCCAGCTAAAAAGCACTAGGAAGTGGTGAAGGGTGTGGGCGTTTTGGGGGACTGTCTAATGTAATTTTGATGTTCAAAAAGTGCTGACTTGCACCCTAGTTCGAATTAATGACTTTTTATTTAAGATTTTCTGATGACTGGAGCTTTTTGCTAGCATGCCACTTACCTAGAGGTGCTAAGTTAGTAGGTAGCCGTAAGGTCATGCAGCTAGTAAAAACCCTTTCATTTAAACACGACCGTGGCTTAGAAATTAAATTGCAAAATACGACCATCTCGGTGAAGTACATTGTCCTTTGCAGTTGTGCAAGCGCAACTTTGATGATCATTTAGCAACAGCAGCTGCAGTCTAATTGTTCGTTGACAACAATCTGGCAACATCTTGCTTCTTAGACATCTCATATCTTTATTTTGTTATGATTCTGTAAAATACTCTTACTGGCGTACCTAGACTTTAAAACAAAATTCGAAGTAGGTGGGGTAGGTACCTAGTTAGTTATCAAAAATAATAGTTATGTCATCATAGAAGTGATAATATGTATAGAATCAATTACAGAGCGATCAAATTGTTAAAAAAATAAACTAACTCATACATTTAGCAGCTTTAAATATCCAAAATGTCCTCACTCCAAGTACCTTTATGGTCGATTGATTAAGGAAAACACAAAAATAAAAGCTTCTAAGTGCAATTAACGACCGATAGCCGCAAATAATCGAGCGTCGACCTTAATAAACCATTAATTAACAAACAACTGTAGACGATCAAACGTAAAGAATCGGAGTGGCACGTGATCTTACTGAGGATGTTCTTGAATGACTCACGGAGACACAGCTGGCTAATCGCTCATTGTTTCAGATCAATAGAATAGGCAACTATTGCATTAGGAAGTCTTTTATGCTTGCGTATGCAAGTTGCGAATTGTCCTTTTGATTTTTAAGGTTGCATATCATACTTAATTTGAAGTTTGTAAATTTTCTATAAAGGTATTTGGTAAATAATTTAAATAATTCATTAAATGTTAAACTCTGTAGAAACAGACTGCTAGTCGAGTGCCGACTGCTGCGAGTCGATTCAAGCTAAGTAAATATAGACCATTCCTGTTTTAGTATCCGTAAAAGGCGGAAGAGTAATGTGTTTTCAGGGAAAATTACCGGAACATGAAAAATTTGTGTATTGTACAAGACGAAAAAAAAGAAGAAGAAAGAAGTGGACAAAACTGAATGCTTACTACTAGGTACTACTACTAGATGTCATTCATCATTTTTTTTTCTGTCAACCTATACTGACCCACTGCTGGGCAATGGCCGTTCCGGAACCATATCCTTCCAGGAACTCTTTTCCCACGCCACCTCGAACCAGCCCTCGCGGTATGCGCCCAAGTCATCTCGCCATTTTTCTGGGCTTCTTCACTCTCATCCATTTTTAGGCCCAAAAAATGTAAGCTAAATACCTACCTAAGGAAAAAATTTGCTAAGTACTAGCAACACACAATTTACCCGTTCTCTAAATTAAATGCTTACCTACAGAAATATTGGTACTATAACGAAGCCAATAAATTCTGCATAGGGCAAACTGAAGTCATGCCTCACCTGTCTCTGTCTATAACACGATTAAAAGGGTTGCGTGCACGCGGCGGTGCATACACCTGACTTTAAAATCAATATACCTACGAGAATAACGGCTCTTGACCATGGTTGCGTTCTTCTAACAATCTTCTTCTACTCTGTCTTTCTCATACTTCTGCTTTTGTTAATTCTTCCTTTCATATTCAGTCCATTCTTCTTTGGAATGCGCTTCCTCTCGAAATCAGAACGGCCACCAGTCGGTATGCGTTTAAGCGGAAATTGCAAAGGTATTTTCTTAACAAAAAGCGTAGAGTCGTCTCAACTACTCTCTCCCTTGAATTTGTATTTAAATATATATTTTATGTATAATATTATATAATATATATTATATAAAAACCACAAACTAATAACAGGAATCACTTTTACAGAACAAAAACAATCAAAATGTCGCGATTCAAGACGATCCTAGTAACTGGTGGCGCAGGCTACATCGGCAGCCATTGTGTGGTGGACCTCCTGCAAGCTGGGCATGACGTCGTGGCTGTAGACAACTTCGCCAACGCAGTGGGCGATGACGATGGGTCACCAGCACTGCAGAGGGCGGAACAGATCACTGGCAAGACGATTCATTTCTACAGAGCAGATTTGCTGGATAAGCCTCAAATTAACGATATATTTGATAAGGTGAGTTAGATTTCGTGTCTCTTTTACTTGTTGTCAGATTTTTGTCTTTCCCCTAACCTTTGCTATGACTGACAGTGACGGCATTACGGGTCCTATAAATCATGCATGAATCTTATTCTTGATTGCTTGACATAATGAACGGTTACTCTAAATTCAATTAACGTACGAAGCCATCTGAGCGATCGATCAGAGCAGTTTTTGTTCATTTAGGGTCCGACCTTTTTCCTCCATGATTCCTCATACCATTAATTCATTATTGTAGTAAGTACCTACCACCAGTCTCTGTCTCCACCTATCTACTATCTTGTAAAAACTAGGTATCTTGTCCAGAGATGCAAATGGTTTTTTTTTAGGGTAGGAAATTATCAAATTACTTTTCCCGCTCTTGGTGGAGCAGGAGGGCGTGTCACACTTTTACTGACTAAAACCTGTTATTTTATTTGGTCATATAATTAAAAATCATTTTATGTTTCAAGAACGACCATGCTTTATTCGCGCCATCTTTTGTCTGCCTCCTTTTCAGTGTTGCCACCTTATCCTAACAAAACCCACCCGTGTTCCCTTAGTTGCCTGTATGCCAGGGGCGACGGTATCTCTTTCGAACAACTCGCACCCCTAGCAGAACTGCAAGTGGTAAAATAACAGTTTGTTTGCAGCACCCAATAGACTGCGTGATCCACTTCGCTGCACTGAAGGCTGTCGGGGAGTCCATGCAGCAGCCGCTGCTGTACTACCAGAATAATCTGCTTGGCATGCTCAACTTATTGGAGGTAAGGATTATCCACGTACCCACGTACCAGCTGCATAGCTGAAGGATGTAAATCCTATTGCCAGACCAGATCCAAACCATTTAGACGTTCTCTTGGTCACAGTTCACACCACTCCATCCCAGTTTTATCAGGTGGTTTGTGTTAGTGCATTTTACTTACTCGGTAGATATAAAAGATGAAAAAATCTGCCAGATCTTTATCGCGATCATGTTGACGAAGCGGCATTTAATTTTTTTTTTTCTTATCATACACACAGTAATATACAGCTAAAAGATTCAAATCTGTTGTGATTTTAAATTGATAATGGCGAGATTATAAATTGATATTTGGTATATAATTTCTTATCTTACATATTTTACTTAGAATGATCTAATTCACAGAGTTAATCGCAGGAAATGCCAATTATTTGGTAGATAGTTCGGTAGGTAGGTACTAGGGCTTACATTATAATATTAAACCGAGTTTTTATAAAATTCACCTTAATCAATTTCATATCAATTTTGTGGCATTGCTTATTGTGATGTGTGATTCATTATCTACTCCAATGACCTCTTTTAAAAGAGGAAAGAATATCTACCTCAAAATACCTCGTATGTTGTGTTTATTCTGCAACGTAGAATAGATTTTTGATACTTTTAGTGACTCTTAACCACGGATATCTATGCTCTTAACCATTCAAATGACCTACCTGACTTTTTTTCCTGGCGAAATTCGCCTCAATTTACCGGTCCAGGTCTTCTATTTTTTAATTAGGCAACACCTACTACATTCAATAGGGGAATTTCCCCTTTGTAAAGTCTAGGCTATAACTTATTGGAGAACGTACCTACACACACAATCTATTTTAGCTAAGTTTACCGGTTCAGTCTTACAGCTTGCTTTCTAGGTTTATCTAAACAGCCGTGCGCATTCTGACGCCATCATCAATATAAAAAAATACGTTTACCGTTACCCGGAGCGAGTAGACTTACCGCAATATCTCTTTAGGTAAGTATCAATGGTGATGCAGGAGGTTGCCTTGGACACTACACTTGACTTACTTCCTTGTACATTTGTACAATGCCATATGAACGCCGCGAAAATGTCGTGTAGTTCTTGCCAAAACCTTCCTAAAATGCATAGACATAAGACCTAACCAAGATTATGTCTGGATTAAAAGAGACTGACCTCTGAGTTTGTTTCGTTGTTTCTTCACAGACAAGTCAAATAGGAATCACCGACCTAATCTAGTTTTAAAAGGTATTTAAATTTTTGTTAATTACAGAAATAAATCATTTCATTTACCATTCCAGATAATGCGATCACATAACTGCTATCAAATGGTGTTTTCTTCATCCTGCACTGTGTACGGCGAGCCCGAGTACCTGCCTATCACTGAGACCCATCCTACTGGCAGCATCACCAACGTGTACGGAAGGACCAAGTATTTCATCGAGGAGATGCTCAAAGACCTTAGCGCTGCTGATGAGGTAAATGTTCCATGTGCAATCATCAATATTACTTAACTGGTTACGTTCGACGTGATGTTGGTTAATATTGGGCAGTTTCAACATACAAACGTGTGATGCGGGTACTTTTCTTCAAGGACTTATTGCACATTTCCATGGAAATGCCTATGTGATAATCGTAAGATCTTTAGGAGTGATATGACTGTAAACTGCAAAGCTAGACGCGTATCCTTAGGGTTTCTTTTTTGTTCAAAATTGCTTCTTTACTTTGTTATCATCTTGTTGTGTTCATCATAAAATCTCAAGCTTTCATTTAGGTATCCACAAGCATTCGACACGCATCGATAACCAGAAGGCCAATTCTCATAATTAAAAACGTTCAAAATCTAGTCGCAGTCTCATCTCAGCGACAAGCAAATGTCAAAAATGTATGACAAATGATTGACACTGAGATCAGACTGTGAACGTTCTTAGAATTACGAGAATTGCCCCTCTGATCTGCCTTACCCCCAACAAAAACAGCTATCGAAAGAATAGCGGTCCTCTATTTAAACTGACAAAATATTCGGGAGTTTAGATTTGTGAACCGCACATATAGGACTCCTACGATAATATTTATTGATGTTCAATTCGGTACAGAAACGTATCGAAAGGTTGTGAATAGCTATGCTGGAACCGCTAAATTAGAATAGTCTCTTAACCGGATTAGGATCTATGTGAGATTGGTTTGTTAGCACTAGATCTCTTGTACTTTAATGAATTTTGATTTTGATTTTGAATTCCAAATTTTTACAGAAGGACCATTTTTTTCCTACTTCGTTAAACCGAAGATGTTTTCTAATAAACAGCCAACTGGTCAATGAGTACACTTTCTAAATGACATGTGTAGCCGGTGTGATACAATACCGGTTTTGTTGGCCTACTACCGCGAATGCCAAGGTCAAAAGACACCTACATAATCGTATCATCCGCGTAAATTATGTCATTCCAATTATTCCAATCACATATTTTTATAATGCTCTATTTAAATGCATAAATGTATCTATCAAGAAGATTTATTACCAATTATATTAACAGTTCCATTATAGTTACATATTCAAGTTACATTAACTGTGGTTTATTTCCTGCTCTTAAAATTATGCACGATAGCACGCGCAATTTTATGCAAAATATTTCTTTCTAAAAAGGTTAACAGAAAAACTAAGATAACTGCGTTGATCTTCAAAGTTTGATTTAGGACCATTTTGGCTTCATTTACCGAATTTCTTCAATCATGATTGACGCGCTAGAAATTACCTAATAATGATCAGAACTGCTCGGAAGCTTGTACAAAGCCACAAAACGCTACATTGAACTTATTTCACTTCCCCAGAAATGGAACATAATATGCCTCCGTTACTTCAACCCAGTGGGCGCGCATCCTTCGGGCCTGATCGGAGAAGACCCGACCAAGGAGTTCTCCAACCTGATGCCGTTCATGGCACAAGTGGCCCTCGGCAAAAAACCTGTGCTCACAGTCTTCGGAAACGATTATAATACCCCTGATGGAACTGGTAAGCAGATGTCTTATATGAGAGAAAGAAGAATGTCTTATATGAGAGAAAGAAGAATGTCTTATATGAGAGAAAGAAGAATGTCCTATCTCAATCTTAACTCTTCTGCGTTTGCAGCTGAGATAAAATTATATATTTTCAAGGCATCCCTGTTTTCTCAAGATTCTGAATATCCTTTGGTAACAAAAGCAAAAGAGTTGCACAAGTCAACAAAAGACCCAAGAATAAAACAAAAACTTTTAGTTATGTTATGTTTTTTGCCAATCTGGTCATTCAGAATTGATTCCCGAATTTGTTTATGCTCATATTGTCTGCTTTGTCTTTTTTTACAGGTATTCGAGACTACATTCACGTCATGGACCTAGCAAGCGGACACGTCGCTGCACTGAACTTGCTCGGCAACAATCATGTTAAACTAAAGGTAACTATCGATCCAATCACTCAATAAGGACCACCCTCCTAATTTTGGGTCTTCGGAGATTATGCTGGGAAGAAAAAACTGTCCTGATAAAACAATACACAACCCTATATAGTCACCACAGATGTATCTGGAGTCATTATTGAACACTTGCTTTATAAGTGGAAGTAGATAGGTACAGTTTGAAGTGCCACAAGTGCCCCACCGGGATTTTGACAACACAAAAAGATATCGAACGCCTTACAGCCTTGAAAACCTTTACTTTATAACAACCTTTCATTTCTAGGTCTACAACTTGGGCACCGGCAGAGGGGTATCAGTCAAAGAGCTTGTGGACGTGTTTGAAAAGGTGACGGGTACTAAGATACCTCTGAAGTACGTGGCCAGAAGACTGGGGGACATCACAGCCATGTGGGCGGATGCGACGCTGGCGAAGGAGGAGCTAGGCTGGTCTACCAAGTTGACCGTCGAGGAGATGTGTGAGTATAGAAATATAAGACTTTTTAATCAAATCGCGAACATGTTTCTGGCTCAATTGCTATCTGTTGACCACGAATTATTAATACTCATCAACTCAGTATGTTACATTCAATGCGACGCTTTAGTATTTGGTTTTTTGGCCTCAATTTGGTGTTCCGCGCGGTCTATCTGCCTTTATTTTATAATCTGAGCTCATCAGTTTTTCCTTCACGACATAAGGAAAAAGTAGGTACCTATTAACTAAACAAATACCCTATATATTCTTTAGTTTCGACCCTGAAAGAAAATGGGAAACAAGGAAGCTATTCCGAATAGAAATGCGACATCTGGTGAAACTGGGCCTATGAAATAGAATATTTGGTTTCTGAGATTGTATCATCCGAAAAACTGTTGGTAGGAATCTCAGAACTCGAATAACGTACAATGACAAATGGTCACACATATCAAACGACGATTATCAACACACTTGCAAGAAAAAATTTATAAAAATATTCTGGCAGTCTCGACGACATTGCTCTTGCTCGGTCAGCTCGCCGAGAGAGTCGTAATAGCAATGCAATAAGAGCCACTTTTCAAATAAGTGTGTTGAACAGTTGGTTTAGATTAGAAAAAAAATCGTCAGAACAATCTAGACAAAACGTGCAATTTTGTAAGCTTTTTCATAATTTCTAGGCACTGACTTCTGGCGATGGCAGACGATGAACCCTGACGGCTATCCCAAGAAGAGTAAGAAGACGAGCGTCATCGTCAACGTAAACGGCAACAGTTAACATGCATTTCATTTCCATCCTTATTATTTATAGTTCATTATTAAATAAGTATACCGACTATTTATAACACGATGTTTTATTATTGCCTAACATGCCGTTTGAAAAAATATCTCGCCACAATATTTCAGGTCAAAACGAGCTATTACTCTTTGTGTTACGGTTTATTTTTGAAATAAGTGCACTTAGGACATACCAACGCTAGACTATGACAGACGGATGGTAGGTATGCCTTATGTAAGGCAATCCATATTTACGTAGCTCAGGGTATGACAGAGGTCTATGAATTTTCAAATCTCTAGCTACTAAAACTCCACTGTCCAAGTGTGTCCTTTTCGATAAGATAAAACAATAAGATGCTTGGAATTAGGGTATAGCTTAGTCGACACGAACGCCGTAAATAGCATCAAGATATTCACAGTATTCTGCAGTAGGTTCGAATTTTTGGTAAGACAAATAGATAGGTTTGTAACTATAGGTACCTATTTCTTTATTATTTTTATTATTCATGTTATTTCTTCATACAAAGAATCGTGCTGCCATTTCAGTGGTTCATATCCAACACTGGTTGTATTTGGTAGAAGATATCGTGCAAATAGTTCGAGGGTCTGTGGATTTTCGGTCTTCACAAAGGGAGATAAAAGATCTGAAATAGGATTGGTTTTTTATTAAGTATTTCCATATTGTTTTTTTTTTTAATAATATGCAGTAAACTATCAGCTTTAATCCTATTTAGAAGATTTTTTTTGCAGACAGCTGAATCTAAGAATATCTGGCAGTGGATTTCTTAGCCCATAAAAATGTTTACCTTAGAAAATTTACCTTAATAGAACATTTACTTTAAAACGAATATCTTACCTAACAACGGCGGTTTATGCGAATGCAAAGCACTGGGCACACTGATAACCAACTGACAATCTGGCACATTTTCCACTTTCCCAACTCTTCCCAATATTATCCTCTCATAAGGCTGCTTCTTACAACCAGTCCCAAAGCCACAGAAAGGTTGCAAATCTACTGTCACTTTCAACCAATACCAAGTAGCAACATATTCAACCCCCCATTTTGGAAAAATTAAGTTTTTTACAGCGGCAATATTGCTTGGTGCATTTGTACACCATACTGCTACTAGGCAGTTTTGTGAAAGGAGGTTTTGTACTGGTATTGCTGCTATGTCTTCGTTGTACATCATTGAGTAACTGGAAAATAAATTACAAATGAAATTATCTTGTAAGCCTGTATTGGTTCACTGCTAAGATACTCATAATGAGTATTGGTCCATTAGGTAGTTCAGCGGTCTGAAATTATAGTTTAAAAGAAAAAGGGGTTTTAAATAATTTTATCAGTTTGTCTTATCAGAGGAGTCTACATGTCTACATGAGTATACATGTATGGAAGGACCATTTTACCCTAACAACTACTAGCATCAAGGGATTAGTTCTCTCTAACAAAGAAGGTTCAACTAATTGTCCCAATTGAGGTTTAAATGGTTGTACATAAGGACCAGTGTTTCTTAGCACTTGTTAGATAAACTTAAGGCGCCATCTACATCCCTACATGCGAACTACGTATCACAACTCTACAAACATGGGTAAACTTGATTTTTCTTACCTCAAATTAACATTAGCACTTTTCAGCCTTCTTATGTACTTGTTCCACCAGGGTGGATCTGCAACAAGTATGTCAAACTTACTGCCATCTAATTTCAGGCACTGTTCCTTCACACATCCACAGTAAAATCTGAAAAAGTGAAGGAGAATATAATATTACTGCACAATTTTTTATAAAAAAAGTTGTTTCTTTGAAGAAAACAATTAAGTACTGTTAAAATATCTCGTAGTATCTGTTAAGGAAGATTCTAAGGCTGGATTTAGTGCTTGACCGACGGTCAGTGCTGACATCGGTTGCATACTAGACATGGGTAGCTCGTGAGCGAGTGATAGAAAAGAGCTAGCTCTTTTTGATGGACGTCGCTCTCGCTCACTCACTCGTTCGCTAAGCAGCTCACTAGTTCAGTTAGCTCTCAGACTCAGAAAATACTTTGGTACATTATAAAAGGTTCCTTTTTATAATGTGCCAAAATATTTTCTGCATTGTTTATTTTTTTGCGTGTTATTTACGTAAAGTCATAACATTATATAAAAAAAAAAACAGAAAAACTTATTTAACTTAACTCCAATCTTCCAAAGAGCTATGACAATGACTATTGAGCGGGCCGAGCCGTTTCCTTCGACACACGTGCAGCGTGAGTTAAATGAACTAACAGTCGGCGTCTGAATCACTGAGCTATAGAAGAGCTAGTGAGTAATAAAGAGTCCAATCTTCCAAAGAGCTACTCACTATTGAGCGAGCCGACCCGTAGCTTTCGATGCGCGTGCGGCGTGAGTCAATTGAGCTAACAGTCGGCGTCTGAATCACTGAGCTATAGAAGAGCTAGTGAGTAATAAAGAGTCCAAACTTCCAAAGAGCTACTCACTATTGAGCGAGCCGACCCGTATCGCCTTCAACGCGCGTGCGGCGTGAGTCAATTGAGCTAACAGTCGGCGTCTCGGCGTCTGTGTCACTGAGCTATGGAAGAGCTAGTGAGCTAGAAGAGTGATATAGCTCTTTAGAGTGAAAGAGCTAATCGCTCTTTTTCTTTTCAGTGAGCTACTTCGCCCATGTCTATTGCATACCCATTTGTATATACTATAGACTCGCCCTCGCTGACCATCAGTGCTACACTATAAAGGTCTATTTATGCGTGACCGACGACAGCATAACTCTAAATCCAGCATAATTTCTGTTGCATAAAAAAAAGTAAAATATGTAAGTAATTCTTACTTTTACTTGTACAATACCTTGAATTGGGTGGTATTATGAAAATGCTCTCTTTTATCCTACATTTTAAAGGAGTATCGGCATTATTCCCACCCTCTACACCTGTTAGGTCAAAGACGGTGGCTTCGAACAATTGTTTGGATAGATCTCTGATGTCTGATGTGTCCATTAATTTGTATTTAGTGATCAGACTATCTTTCATCTTTGGAGGCACTTCTTGAATGGATCTTTCGTAAATTCCCTTTACTGTTGCTGTCTGAAAACATGAAACAATACATAAAAAATAAATAAAGTTCAGAAAAAAAAGAAACTACGGCTAAGCACATTCCGAATTAGAAAAATAGCGCTCTGAGCGCTCACGTCAATAATTTGCGTTCCGAGATAGATATCACGATTATGACAGCTAAGAACTGTAATTTTTGTCAACAATACGAAACGCTCGTGAATGCGCTAACAGTGCTCACTCAATGTTAAAACCTATTTACACCATATAAAACTTGTATACACCACAAATTTCGTCTTCTTATTTGGTTAGGTGGTGACTCTAGCGGTCTAGCCAGAAGCAACTAGCGATGGGCGTTGAATCAACGAACTAGTTGAATCCACCGTTGATCTCCTGTCAACGCATTAATATGAATGAATATAACGCGTTTTAAAAATCAACTAAACTAACGAAAAAGACGTACTTATCGAACTGAGCAATAAACTTACGTTGAAAATAAAATCATAGATTCCGAGTGACGGTCATGTCGTAGAATTTGAACTCTAAGTAACGTACACAAGTTGATTTTTGAAATATTTCTTTTAAGAAAAGTATACCAATAAATGAATCGTTGAATGTCGTAGCGTTGAATAAAAACCGTTCAATGAATGAACGGTCTTCGTCGCAAGTCGACATTAGTTGCACGATAACTCGTTGACGAATTTAACTAGTTGACGAACGTAAATCAACGTTGACGTTACGTTCAACGACCCATCACTAGAAGCAGCTATGTATAAAACCTAACTAAAGATATGATACGATTCAAAACAAAACAGCGCAACTGTTATTTTTGACAGCGCTCACGGTGATTGATATTAGTATTACGCATGTCATGACGTCATCTATGATGATTCACGGGACATCGTTATCGCACTCACGCCAATTCGGTACGGATGTGAGCACGCTCAAATCGATATTATCGTAACTCGGAACGTAGCCTAACTTACCTCTTCTTGCAAACTGTCAGAATTGTGTGTTCTTTTCCTGTTGCTTTGGTTTACATGAACATTTATAATAGAGAACAAATTTGCTAACATACTGAATGACTTTGTTTCATTTTCGTTAGTTAAAGTATTTTTATAAACGCTCGTAATGAATTCTCTGTGATCAATCAAGTAATAATCAAAATTCTTAAACATTAAAGCCATTTTATGTTTTTCTAGCTATCCTATGAATGATCAAACAAGGCTATTGCCAACACAAAACTGTAACACTGTTAACACCAGCTTGTGGTATATGAATGTTCCTTGGTTAGCACAGAGCTGGTACAGTCTCTTAAATTAAACTGTACTCAGTGTACTCTTTGACACATACTCAGAGTACAATTTTGTACTGTTTTAGTTGAATTACGTTACGATCACACTCACAGACTACATAAAGAGAGATACCTACTACGATTACGATCAACTGGTCCCTGCCTTGCTCACACTGCAGGCAATTCAGGCAAAGTTCTGATCCTCTGTCCTTGTCTAAAATTGTACCGTATTTTATGACAATGAGTAAAATGACTCACAGATGACAGCAAACTTTAAGATTGCCATTATTACATCAACTAAGATTTATGGTAAAAAAAAACTGTTATTTTAACGTTTTTTTCTGCAATTTCCTATTTGCTTTTGGTAAAAAAATTCACACGTTGACAACTGTACAAAACGAAATTTCTAGTTTGATGAAAAACATCCGAAATAAATAAACAACATAGTTAGCCCACCTCTTGACCTCGCTAACTATGTCGTTTATTTATTCGTTATATTGAGCAATCGTCCACCCGACCAGTAACTGCATTATATTATACTTGCTTCTAACTAGCTTTATTTGTCGTGGGCACGCGTGAACACAGGTCGTGAAAACGAAATAAAGACTCTTGTGACCTGCAGGCTTAGTACGAGAACCGTAGAAAAGCTTTTTATCATCGAAAGAGTAGACAAAAATAGCGTTTCCGTGTAGACAGTTGACAGTATTGTACCGAGAAATGCGTAGACAGAGAATAGCATTCTCTGTCTACGGAGAAATGTAGACAATCGATTTCTATTCTACGGAGAAATGTAGACAATCGATTTCTATTCTACGGTAGAGTAGAAAAAATCGTTTTTTTGCACGATAATTTTGCCCACAATAGGATAATTTCGACGTGGGAACTCGATAATTTGACCTTTTGGAGTTGGCAACACTGAGTTGCTGTCAATTAAACTGTCAAAACGAGAAACCAAGGAAGACTCGGATCTCGCTCGAAGCTAAAAGCAAATCAAGTTGGAAGATTCACGATCGCTTGTTATGATAATTCAACGGTTTGTTGTATATTCAGTAAGCAGGAATTATAAGACTTTGCAAATTGCAATCACGCGCATATTACGTGATCAGATTCGCTGAATAGCTGATTATCTCGGAAGTTTGTTTTGAAACAGAAATAAGAATTTTTTGAAGAAGTTGATGACTATGTTTTGTATTGGAGGATCTTTTAATTAGATCATGGCTGCTAATAAAGGTAACTCTCTTTTATACATTTGCTATAACTTAATTTGTTGCTATGTATTTTAGTAGTAAAATGTTCAACTTAAGAGACGGCCTTGTCACTCAAGAACGCCGACTCGGTTTTGTAAATAACTATATTTACTAAAAAATATAGCCTTCCGGTTTTTCCGGTTTACCAGAGACTGAACAAAACTGTATTATATTACATTCTGAACAATATTACTTAGGTACTTATTCTGTTAAGTCTTGATGCTCATACCTTAAATAAACTTCATGTTTGGAATAAAATGAATTAAATATTAATGAATATTAATAGGGGGTATGAACTTGGCTCAGGGTCGAGTTGAGTGGAAGTAGGAAGGGTAGTGTAGTAAAATACAGGCTGATTATTTTTTTATTTTATTTTTTATATTATTTAAACTGCATAGTCTCTAGAAAAACGAAAAACTAACCATTACTCTTGTTGCTTATAAAACTTGTTTACATATAAGACTCCACTTTTTTTTCACTTCAGAAAAAACGAAAATGAATTGTTTTCTCTAATGAAAGTATTGTCTACCTAATTAAAAATATAGATATATTTAATTAATTAGGAACTAGGAAACAATTTCTTACTCAGGAAAGGTAAGTACCATTTTAGTTTACTTACATTTTAAAATATTATTGATAGGTTTCTGGCTGTTTTAATTAAAATTCATACTTATAGTAAAACTAACTGGTGCTGCTGTTGTTGTTGCTGTTGCATTTGTGATGAAAAGATTTTGTTAAAAAGTAGCCTATGTTCTTACCCACGTCATAGTCTTTATGTGTGCCAAAATTCATCCAATTCCATTCAGCTGTTTTAGCATGAAAGCGTTAAAAAAAAATACTTTCGCATTTTAAATATTATAATTTAAAAGAATTGTTGGAAGTATTCAATATAACTAAGCTTAGCCAATTAATAATATGTTCCAATCCCAACTCTGTCCATACATAGATAGAATATAGAATATAAAAATAGAAATACATAGATGACTCAATGACCAGACTTAGTAAAATTTTAGTTTTAGCTTGTATAGTAGATAAGGAATTTTATGTGTCATGTCCTGTGTGGTGGTGGTCTGGCCCTGCTTTCTGCTTTTGTTTGTTTTGAACAATTGAACGGTTTTAACTTAAAGCAAAATTGTGTTATAAAATTTAAAAAATGTTTCTAAGAATATTAAAAAGCTCTTCTGTACTTACAATACATAATAAATTGACGTATTTTTTATAATGAAACAACATTAACTACTAAATTGGACAATCAGGATTGAGCCATTATAAAAATATAAGTAGGGAAACATAAATTAAATACTTCATTAATATTAAAATAAAGCAACTAAATATAAACAAAAATCAAGAAGGAAAAAATGTATGTACCTATTTAGTTTACATTACTAATCTATATTGATTTTTATATTTTAATATTTAGGCTATACCTACAGGCATTATAATTTCTCTTAGTAGGACCATATTTTTATCATCGTTTTTCAGTGTATCTAATATTGAAAAAAATCGTGGTTGCATACAGCTACACTAAAATGTTCAGTACAGCATTTCCTTTCAACTCTTACATTATCTTATCAGTACGTAAATAAGCAGATACCATCAGCCTGGGGATTATTTCTCATTTTATCTTGAAGCTGATAAACAATAAATTTAATACAGTATCTACTCTAAAGTATTTAAATAACGAAATATTTATGAGCAATGAAACTCAACATTACATAAAAGTCGGGGCAGTTGAACCCTTTTAGCATTAAAATTGCGCCATCTCAAGTTCTCTTGACAAAAAGTAAAAAGTCGCATTCATATTATTTACAAGTACTGACAGTGAATATTGAGCACTGTTTCATTGAAGGGAACCATAAAAGTTGTACGAAGTGGAGATCGGGAGCGAATATTGATTAGGGGTGGTTGCGCGCGCGAGCGGCGCGGCGGGCGGTGGGAGCCGGCTGCGCGCGCCGCCGTCTGAGTGCGCCCATGTGGTGCTCCGCTGCGACCCTCCATTGCCATCCCAATTATACACTAATGTTAAAATCCACCAAATATCAACTATTCCTGCCTAATTCGCCAACGGCCGTTCCATTCCATCATGTGAACCGGACCGCGGCCGCGACCTAACGCATCCTCACATATTGCGAGCGACAACGTAAAAATCAATAAATCTCCCAGTGAAACATGGATATTGCATTTTCATATGAACAGTGGCTGTTATGTAGTCGCGCAACGGTGTGGAGTGTGTTCCAATAGTGTATTTGTATTTCAGTGAAGATATAAAAGTTACCGATGTTCAATCACAAGTTACCGACTGACTTTCCAATGCAAACCCTTCGTAAGAAAACCAGCCCTTGCAAATGTGAGTCCGTAACGCTAGCGATAGATCGAGCAGCTTCACGATCACCATGTTTTTCTATACTTTTGATATTACAGTAATGCGGTGTTATTAGATAGCGCTAAATGTTCCCGACCACGTTATTCGCATATCTTAGCTTTATTATATTTTGCGGTTTATGTTGTAACCTGCATGGATCGGCTCAATACTATCACCCTACTAACTAAGAGGTGGACTCAGCAGCGTGTAGACGTTTGGCTTGCTAGTCCATGTCATAATTAGTGATCCCCGTGGTGTTTTGGACAGAGGGTGTGTTGTGGGCCCGTGGCGGATGTGGAGCGGCGGTGCGTCGGGACTAACTCCATAACTTGCTATTTGTCGGTTAGTACGGGAATTATGCAGGTGTGTCATTTCCAGCACCTCTTGCGGCAGTTCGGTGAGTACATCTGTCCTTACTTCCTTAGATACGACAATCATGCTTGTGTGCTGTGTATCTACGTATGTTTGTACCTTTGTATCAATGTCATCGCATGTACTCAATCCTATATTATTCCTGTTGTCTGCTTCGTTTATTATTTTTAATTGATGCCGCTACTGTATTCGTTAAAAACGTTGTGCGTTAAATTATCTTACGTATTAATTTAGAATGAATAGGCACTGTGTGTACGTCTAATATATTTTACGCCAAACAATTAACAGCACGTTAATTTGCTGATCTTTGTTAATTTTATGTGTATCGCTCTATTTAAGACTAATAATAGAGGGTTCGGTTGGTCAATTAAAAATTAAAGTCTGGGGTGAAGGCCTTAATATCTACTTTTATCTACACTCTCTTGCAGCTCTCGCTGCAATACCAATCAAATCTGCAATGTTTTCGGATTTAACTGCCGGTTCAAGCTGAGAAAATAGGTTCACAAACAACAATCGCAAGATTCGATAGAATAGAACTTCAACAATACCTAACATCGAATTCCGCGACTAGACTAACATTTTATCCTCAATAACAAGGCATGCTCTTTCGTAAATAACATACATACCTCTATCTATGTATATGTATACAATGATTGCGCAGTTTGCATACAACATTCTTGAAGTATTTCTGTTTCCTCACACTTATGAAAGAGATGATTAAAAACAACAGTGAATCTTCAGTTCAAAGAGGCCACATCCAACAGGTACCAGCCAGTGCGACAGTCGTGGTTCTAAATTTAAAAACAGGATATTCAATTAACTCGGAATGATGGACCGTAAACAGGGGCCAAAACAGGACTCCCGCGCTCACTTTTATTTGCGCTGAATTCAGCCGCGGTGTTGTGCTCTCGTAAAACAAAAGTGTGAAAAAAAAACCATGACATTGAAAAAGATTGAATCAAAAAGTTTAATTAGCAAAGGTGATATGCAAACTACTGTTATGTGTGTGCACTTGTGCTCGACTAATGTGCTTTGTTCTATTTAGATCGCTGGTTGACTTGCTAAGTTTATAACTCTGGTACTGTTTACGATTGTCTTTACACTGCTTTTATTTCCACGACCTATGGTTAATCGGGCTTATTATGCAAACTGTCGAAGTACTTAATTTATGTGAAGTCCTGATTTAATCTGAAAACAATGCTGTTGAACGATGTAGGCTTTAAATTTCAAGTCATCGGCCCTAGTACGATATGTGTGTCTGTTTTTGCGTGAGTGTGTGTTTTAAAGTCGTTTTTTTTGTGTGTACGTTAAAAACCAGCAATGGGCTCTTATAGGGTCAGCACGTAGACCGAACCGTGTGTCAGAGAACTTAAAAATACATAGTAGAGACTGCAGAAAATGTAAGCTCCAAATTTTGTGACAGTCTTCTCCAAACTACGTCATTACAGGTCAATATTCCCTGACAAAAGTTTTCTTCTTTCTAATAATATATCAATATGACTTTGAACAGACAAGAACGAGCCGGGCCGGTTCTTAGGCGAAGGCGTTTCGTTTCGCGCGAAGCTGATCGGTGTACTGGAAGTACCCGAGGCTCGGGGGGACAGGATGTGCCAAGAAGCCCTGGCTGACCTGAAAATGGCCATCAGAGCCGCTGGAGAGCATAAGCAGAGGATACAGGTCCACGTCGCTATAGATGGGCTGAGGCTGCGCGATGATAAGACTGGGGTAAGTGATATTTGCATGTAAAAGTCCATAGATTTAATACTACCATCCACGACTGAGAAACAAAACACTGCCGAAACCAGTGCCAATTATTATCATGATTCTTTAAAAGACAAGATCTAAAAACCCAGGATATTTCTACTAGAAATATGACATTGCCGTAACCACTGATGATATCAGGTTCCTCTAAGAGTTAAAACCCTGAAACAAGATTTTCGAAACTCCATCTGTGACCGGGTTAAACGGGGTAGCAAGTAAATTAGGATGTGGTCTGATACATAATGAAAAAGTACCGGCTTCCTGTTACATTTTTAATTGCCAACACGAACATACTCGACAAATCGAATGACTAAGTGGTCGAGCACTTGACTTTCTGCTTTACACATCTCAGATCCAACCTCCCCTTATAATTGTATGTGGGTACTGAAATCGGTACATGGTAAATCTTATTACTGAAATGGAACTTGGATTCCGCAATACCTTTTATAATCATTAGTTTGCGGCTGCTCTAAAGCGCGTATTACGCTATCCAATTTGTAGAAACTCTAACTAGGACCACTCTAATTTGGAAATTGGAACCTAGTGATGACACTGGACTAAATCTTATTCTAAATCGGACAGGTGACTCTTGTGCGCTTATGAAGTAGAATTACTTTGGGATGCAACAATTTAGTAAAAGCAGTACGGTCGGGACCTTCCAATCGCACTAAATCGGATCCAACTGTCTTAACTTCGATTACATCTTCCGATTTCCTAATTAGATATCCTGCAAATTGGATAGTGTAATACCCACTTAAGCGTTATCCTGTCACGACTATACGCCGTCATAGTACACTGACACAATCCACTGAAATACGGGTTTAGGCTTACCAGAAACCCGAAAGACTAAGGTCCATATTATAGAACCTCACTCAAAGTTACCTACTTACTTACACAATGCTCGAGTCTATCGAGCAATATGTAGGTAAGTACGCAACTTTGACTTCTAAGATCCAAGTATTGCTTGAGCCTTGAGTGAAGTTTTTTAATACTTACCAAAGAAACTTTTTCATACATTTTGATCTTTGGTCTTTAATATACAGGATGGTGCGCCTCGATGTCCCAGGCTCAAACTAACAATTAATTCAGCAACTGCTGTATCAAAGAAAAGACCTACGCAGTCAAAATGTATGGGAGACCTAATTTTTTTCTTTACCGCCGAAAAGTTAGATACAGAATCCATGGTGATAAGTTGCGCGTCTTTGTCGCTGCCACCCTGTATACCATACTTACCGACGACCTTAAAGATAATGTAGATATTGAGAGGGAGCGTAGGGCATTGACGGTCCGAGGTAACATGGTGACACGTAGATTCTCCCGCTGTACCGACCAGGTTAAGATAACTCTATTCAAGGCTTTTCGTCAGGATCTGTACACGGGGGATCTATGGACCAGCTACACCAAAAGGTCGCTAGATGTCTCGCGTGTCCAATATAATAATATTTTCAGAATGCTCTTGAGACTGCCCCGTTACTGTAGTGCGTCGGAAATGTTTGCACAGAATCGAACTGACGGCTTTCATGCGAACATTCGAAAAAAAGTCACATCAATTGTAACTAGAACACGGGCCAGTAGCAACAGCATTCTGAAAACAGTATCAGAGTTTGTATTCTCCCATTTTGAGGCATTTTGTGGAGAGGACGGCTAAGTGAGTTTGTATCTTACTTGGTCGTCTTCTGTGCAAAGTCTTTCAATTTTCAAACTCAATAATAAAAATAATGTACTACTAACATTAGCTTTAAGGTTTTATTAACATTATGGATCTTTGTGGTCCGAATAAAGAAATTTTATTATTTATTTTCGCTTTCACTGCCAGTATTCTAAAAGCATTATAATGTATAGCAATCTACATCCGTGTTATTTGTCCTATGTCTTATTTAGATGTAACATAGATGGCTAACACATGTGTGGCGCCGAGGCCATTAGGGGATTAGGTCACGAGGATTTTAAGTAGGACTAATGTGTGTTCTAATAAAATAAATGCGATCAGTTATCCGCTTGCCATGTATAAACTAGACATAAATCTAACAGCTGCAAAATAGGATAATAATTAAAGGAATAATCTTCAGCAGCTCCAAATTTTTTTCTGCGTGCGAATCCAAGTAAAGCAATCTGCCTAGCCCTTTCATAAGTATATTGGGGCTGGCTTTCATTCTAACCGGATACAGCTGAATACCGCCTGTCCTCAAAAACCCAGTTACTGGGTAATACTATACCCCTTGATATGACTGGTGGACTTTTGGGCTTCTGACTATCCGTAACGACTTTCAAAGATGTACAAATTTACAAATTTCCGAGACATGACTCCTCCTTGATATGTTATGGATGGCTTAGCCTTCGATTGACCTGTGCGTCTGTTATAATTTAGCCACGAGCTTCTCAAGTGATCCAAGTGAAGCATGTTATATAATTTTCGAATTGAGAGAGCAAGTAGACACGTAATCTCGGCTCCAAGACCGTCAATCTGCACGAACCAATACTTGTACCCATACTTGTGAACCAATGTTGGTGCAGATTCTGCACCAAAATTGGTTTACAAGTCGTAAAGCTCCAGTAAACTTTGGCCCATGTATTGGGGGATGTTCAGCCACATATTGGCCAATGTTGAAACTAAAGTAATACATGATCTTATTGTCACGATGTTACCAGGACTCTCTGTACCACCACCCGGTCCACAAGATATCGTTCATCGCTCAAGACATGACAGACTCCAGGGCTTTTGGCTACATATTCGGCTCCCCCGACACTGGCCATCGGTTCTTCGGCATCAAGACTGATAAAGCTGCTAGTCAAGTAAGTTAGCCACTAAGCAATATCTTTTGATCCTTATTCAAATAAATAAATAAATAGTAATTTATTGGTAAGGGTTTCTTACAAGTCATCCAAATAAACATAATACATAGTAATAAAACGAATAAAAACAATACATTATGTCGCTTAGCCTATTTGTACATGGCTAGACCAGACCTTTTACAAAAGAGAAGATTTCCAGCATTCAGCCAACTTGAAGGAAAACGAAAAGCGTATTATGAACCAGGCATATCTCGGTTTAAAGATTTTTTATTTCTCACTAGCTTTGCCTGCGGCTCCGCCCGCGTGGAGGTGGAAAATTATCCCATGGGAACGTACTATCGGGATAAAAAGTATCCTATGTGTTAATCCAGGTCATAAACTATCTGTGTGCCAAATTTCAGCCAAATCCGTTTAGCCGTTTTTGCGTGATTGACTAACAAACAGTTACATCTAAATAAATGATACAATATTTCCACTGGATGCGAGAAGCACAAGACCGGTCGATGTGGCGACGCTTGTGGGAGGCCTAGGTCCTCAGTGGACATCTTTGACTGAAATGATGATGATGATGATGAATTCAATATTGCCTTTAGGGTGCTGAAGATGTTCCAGTGTACAATATACCGACTCTTTGACAATTCTAAAGTGCCTGTAATTGGTCTATTTGAAATAAATGCTATGAGTTTGAGTTTGACATACCTATTATTCACAACACTTCTCACGGACGTAATAATCTCGCGGCGAGATTTTTTCACGCAGTGGATATTCAACGCACTGCTTAGCGCCTAGATTTGAAAATCGAACAATGGGTTTTTGCGACGTGCGGAGATGCACCCTGTTGGATTCTCGATGCTCGGTTCAACACCGAGAGTTACCGCCGCGATATTTTAACGTCCGTGTGCACGGCGACTTAATCATTATTCAGTCATATCGTCATTTAGTCAAACATAGCTTCATTATTCAGTTTCAAAAACTATTGAGTGATGTTTTGATAAATTAGGATGTTTATAAATAACATACCACTTCCACCCCTGCCTAGTTAAATACACACATGGGTCAGTAAAGGCAGTCAGTGAACCGCACCAGTCGACAAACAGCCTACCGCTAATTGCTCCCTTGGTGAGTTCGTGTCTACACAGTAAGACAGTCAGGGCCTGGTCTATACTGCCCCTACATTAATGTGTAATAAACCTGTACTAGGTGTATTAGAACTAGAACTGTTAGAAGACCCAACTTTGTATTCAAGCCATTATTATTGTTGTGTATAAGGTCGGCCTAACTAGTTAACTATTAATAGCCGGTCTGCCTAAGTGACTATTACTTACACCATATTATTATCTGCGCTCCAGTCATGTGAAGTTTCATTTTTGTTAGCCGACTTAAAAAAAAGAGGAGGTTCTCAATCCGACGATATTTTTTTTTGTTTGTTACCTCAGAACTTTGACTGGGTGCACCGATTTTGATGATTCTTTTTTCATTTGAAATGGCCCGTGTGGTCCCATTTAAATTTCATATAGATCTTATGATACATTTCGGAGACAGACAACTGAACTGTTCAAAAAATTACAGCAAATCAACCGCGATTGCTGCTATGCTATCGCATAAATATGCATTGTTTTAACCCCAAGGATGATGAAATTTCGATTTGGTGTGGGGAGTTACTATAACTAAAAAGTGAAAAATAAAAACTTTTCCAAAACAAAAAAAAAAATACTAACTTCCGGACAAACACTACAAAGTGAAAAATATTTTTAAATTTATTTTCACGTTCTCTTGACACCGACAAAGGATTGAACGATCATTTTTATCTTTGATCAAATTTTTCGACCTGTGGGCGAGTAAAAGATGTCGAGTGCCGAAATCCCGAAATCACTTATGAATTGATTTTTCACTTTTGATTTCATTTCCAAAAGCATAAATGAATAAAAGGTGAAGCATCTGTTCTGGTCAGTTGGATCGTGAACCATCTCATCATATCCTTAAAACATTTCTGTTATAGGTAGTAATAGCGATGAGAGACTTATTCCAAGTAGTATTCGAGCTCAAGAAGAAAGAAGTGGAAATGGCGAAGCAGCAGTTGGAAGGAAAAACGGTCACAAGCAGTTTAGTTCGCCACACGAGCAACGCCTCTACTGAAACTAAAACTAAGGTAATTATTGGAATTTAAAACATTCTTAGAATTATTATTTTAATAACTGACGTTTGAGTTGTTAAAGCTTTGTTTACACTATGAGAGTTTCTCCACTCAACAGCACCCTAATTGCGTAACTTACGACTGCTGCTAACTGTTTCGTTTTGAAAAAGAGTGCTAAACCATTGCTTCATATGTTCGAAAAATGTGTCTACTCAACAACGTTAATAACGCAATGAATATTGTTGAACTGTCAAAATAAAACAGATTATGTTTAATCGTATGTTACGCAATTAGTGTGCTGGGTGACCTTTGAAAATAGGCAGCAATCGTGATAACTAAAAATCTAAGGCGAAATTAAATTGACAAATCACAGTTCGAGAAAATCGCATGGAGAGACTCGTTTGAGATAAGTAGTACGTTTTTTTTTCATATTTGAGTGTAAACAAATAAATGCAATAAATCGTCCGTCGGTTCTAACAAACTAGTCCCGCGTGCCGTATGAACATTTTCGCTTCTCGAGTGTTGACGAATACGCCTCCTGTGAATGCGGCTTAAGTGGGTGCTGGTATAAGGTCGCGTTTGGATCGCTACTTTGCCTCATGTAGCTTATAAAGCTGCGTTATTACTTGTAGCTAGTTGTAGCGTAGCGTTTTATATAGCGCTGTGAACTGTCTTCAATAATTTCACTACTGAACTTAAAGGCTTCTACAAACACTGTCTGCAAACTCTGTCTCCGCGAGCCTTAAGGCCCTGGTAACTTTAAATATTGTCGTTATGAGCGATAATAGTTCTTATTGCAATCCGTACGGGTTAAAATCTGTTGTAATAAATTCGAATAATAAATGAGCAAGCATTGTCGTAAAAATGCAAATAAAATCGTATAAAATTAGATAGTAACTATTTAATCCATGTCTGGATGCAGCTTGGCATTTGGAATTTTATGGTATATTTTTAATTATAATTGTTATTGAAGGGATAAACTTTTTTTAAAGATAATTAAGAGGTGACTTTGATGATTTTTTTGATACATTAAAGTATGTTTAATTATGTTTTAAATTCCATCACTCTATGCAAAAAAGACTTGAAAATATCGTGTATTTTTTTGCTTTCAAAATTCATTACGGTTAAAGAGATACACTGGTTTAAAAAACAACCTTTTTGACCGTTTTCAAGAAATCACCGCCTTAACGCTCCGTTGCTCTGTCGGCGTGTGAACGCAACCTAACTTTAGCCTTCTTTCTAAACTATTCAGGCATCCCCGAAACATTCACACATACTAAGCCGAGGATTTAAAACGCATAAATACTTGACGTTCCATAGATTTCTAAGCGGCTGTTTTGAAAACACTGTTGGTATAAAAGGAATAGTAGCACGGAGTTGTGGATTTTAGAAGGAAAATAACTAGACTTTTCATGTGTTTTGAAACCGCTAATGCTAAATATAGCATAGTTTACATTTCTCGGTGTGTTTAGCTGACAACATCATCTAGAAATATGCTTAGAATGTCAAGTCGTCAACCATTTTAATAAAATAAAAATTTCTAATGGTAATTTAACACCTTGTTCATTTATACGATTTGTAATCGAAAGTCTAGCATTAACTCCAAAAAGTAACACAAAATTGAGATTTAGGAAATTATTTGAGATTCCATTACGTATTTAATAAGGACCGACCGAAGGTTCGGTTTCGGTTTCGGTTTCGGCTATTTTCGGCCAAAAAATCTAGTTTCGGCCACAGTTTCGGTTTCGGCAATAATTGGCCGAACCTTCGGCCCCGCCGAAACTAGGTGTTCGTGAATTGTCGCACATCATTCGGCTAACTTCGAGTGAGTGAGTGAACGTGATTGCCAGTTGCGTTCGCTAGCCGGCGCGATCGTGATGATTTGAGGTTTTTCTCGCGCAAACATTATTAGGTAATAGTATATTTTATATCGAGGGACAGACGAAGCCATAATATACCAGAGGTGGTTTGACTCCCGAGCGTGTGAGGGAGTCAATGAAACCGAGGCTATATTAAGTTAGCGTTTAGTCTCGAGGTGCAAACTATACTTTTCACTTTGAGTGCGACAAAAATAGTCAAATTAGTACAAAAACATTTAATAAATTTTACTTGATAAAAAAAAAACACAATATCTATTATGTCTTTTGCTCTTTGCTCTTTGCTCGACGTCAAACTCTTCACTGTCACTGGACATTCTTAATAAATTTATTTAAAACCGAACAAATTTACACTCGACAAAAATTCTGAAATTTTCGCGGTCAGTTTTTTCTTCTAAACCAGTCACAGATTAACAATTTAAAACACTTGGCGCCATCTTCTTTGCGGAAAAACTATGGAACTAAAACTCTCAACATTTTCGCAATGAAGATGGTTCACACTCCACAAATAATAGTATATTTACTGGCTGTTTGAGTTTGTCTATGTCACATCAAGGAAATTAAAAAACCTAATTACTTTTCACTCCCTAGAGACTAAAGTGGTCACTTTAGTCCCGCTTCGTAGGGCTATATTGGCGTACTTTTAGAGCATGAGAAGTGAAAAAGTACTTGATTGTCGTACAAAATATTAATTATCACTGATAATTAATTATAATGGTAAGATAATTCTTTAAATACTAAATTAAATACTAGATCTCAGTAGAAAATAACAACACAAGTTATCTAATTTTTAAGACTATTGTAAACATAAGTAATTAATGTTGATTTTTGAAAAAGTTAGACAAATATGTTTTATTTTCTTCTATAAATGCGTAAAAATACAATAGATTTAACATGCTTTAAAAATTCAAATAAGTTTCGGTTTCGGCCGAAACTGGGACCAAGACCGAAGGTTCGGTTTCGGTTTCGGTTTCGGCTGAAAATCCTGTTTCGGTCGGACACTAGTATTTAATGTAACCTCAAATAATTCCCATTTTGCTTTCCTAAAAATATGATTCAACATTTTAATATTATGAATGTTCCTCTTTTTGTGAACCTCTTATAAATTCCTATACCGGGGTCCTAAAAATCTCAATAACCAAGTAACTGTGATCACCTGGATGTAGCCGTCGCGCAGCCGCTGCACCGCTCGCTCGGTTCTCGACCTAACCTAACCCGTTTGTTTGGTCGGGGTTTCCTAGCTTACTTAGTGCAACCAATTCGGCTCGGGCGTGGTTGGTCACAGGTCTAACCTCCAAGCTTGGTTACGGCGACCTGTGAGAAAAGGCAAGAAAGTCATAAAAAGGCTCATTTATTAGAAAAGTTTGCATCTTTAGAAGCCCAAAAAATATTTAACGGTCAAATAATTCAAAAAAAGCTTTCATCATTATCACGTTATTAGAGGATCAATTAATCTTAGGTGGTTCTTGTATGTAATGTGAGCTTGGCGATCTGTTATACAGGTCCCGAAGCCAGTATAGACTCAAGTTCTCACAAAGTTTTGTATCTGCCTGTAACCTAGATAACCTAACCTGTACCAAACTTGTACCTTTTTGAGAGAAATAAATGTAATGTATATAATAGTAAAAGATGTTCACGATGTCAATTCCCGTAAGAATCTTCCATTTCTGTGCGACCCTTAAAATTTTCAGTTTTAGTTCTTCTAACGTACCTACTCTTACAAATAAACTAACAATATTACAACGTAAGCAAACGTCATCAATAAATAATCATTGTGTATGTGTAGTGACGCGCATTCGATTGTTGAATCGATTCGTCAAAACATCGAATAACTTGGTCAATCAACAATTAGCATTGCCCAGTTCACATAATGTGCATAACTGGCATCGAATTAACGTGAAATGTGAAAATGGAGACGTGGCTCCTTATACCGGATTGGTCTGTGAAAATTAAAAAAAAGGTGCAGTTTTGAATTTGTGTTGTATTTCGAATACGCGTGTTTCCGACTTCGATATTTAGGGGGATACGAAAACGGCATCTGTGTGTTTTCAATATTGGTGTTTCTTGCAATATTATATTTTGTAGGGCAGTGTGTAGGGAGGCCATGTTTGGTTGTGAGCATTCTTACTCCCAATAAGTGTTGTGGTGTGTGTATTTTACTGTGTGTACATAAATAATAAAATAAATAAATAAAATACATTTGGCTAATTATGTTACGCGAGTTGTATTTAAACGGTATTTATTTATTCACTTTTTTTATTTGATAGTGAGTTAAAAAGTTAAACGGACAATAAGATCCTATTTAAAACGGATTTTAATGGGAAATCGTACTTACAAGCGTTCTTACTATTTTATACGAATTTATAGGGTTGTATCAATTATTTTAGTAATTATAATTATTTAAAGCCAAAATAGTTATGGTCGCGGATGTTATTTTAATCAACATACAACCTGCCCCTGACCTGTATGTTGTAAAAACGTAAGATTTTTTTTATTTATTTATTATTTATTTATTAACACCAACAAGTACAACATCTACATTAGCATACCCCCTTTAATTAACATATTTCTTTTTTTAAATATTGAGGCTTTGTCAGTCATTCAAATCCATTTGCCAGCAATGACACGACTTCGAATTTTTGTTTAAAAAAAAGAAAAATTATTAGGATAATTCTTACGGATAAAAATCAATTAAATTTTAATTTACATCCGTTTCCAAAGCAAACACAGACAGTTTAATTACGGTCGATCAAAGTCATACTGTGAAAAAAGGACAACACTATAAGTTAGAACGAGAATAAAAACAAGATGAGGTAATAAAGTTCAGTCTTTCAGGAGTCAAATGACGTAACTACTCCTACATTTATTTATGTAACAGTATTGATCTTATTCTGTCATCTTATCTACTGAGCGATCCACACTGTAGAAGACCGCATAATTTGAAGATGTGTCGTTTGTGGTCGTGATCCTCAGCATTGAGGGACGATGAAGATGCAGATCTTATTTAAAAACAGTTTCTCTCAGGGCCTAAAAATAATAGTTCGATTTTAATACTATAGCTACTGAGAGCAGTGGTTCCGATGATTTGTGGGTAATGATTTCGTTACTACTATACATATTTAAAATGGTGAACGAAAACACCTTGTAGAAACTGGCATATTATCTCAGGACAATAAAAAATAAAACAATAAATGAATTAACCTGCTTGGTGCACCATGGCCCATTCCCTCTCATAGAGTAGAGGCCTGAGTCTCTGAATCCTATTTATGTAGGTAAATACTGTTCAAATATGAATGTCATACAAATAGCTGTTAAGCCATCGCCTACGCTAATCGTCAATCTCCTTTCATTTATATCCTAGAGCTAATGGATGTGTGACCTTTGCTGAATAATTCAAGTTCTTATTTCAAATGGAAACTAGATACTTGTCTTCTTCTATCGCGTTGGATAAAGTTCAGACAGTTTCAAATAATAGTTTGTCTCGTTAAGATTCTGTTTTCTCGAAGAGTTGCTAATATATTCTGAGCTGACTGTGGTGGTACTTAAGGTCGCGGGATCGATGCTCGAGCTGCGTAATTTATTTGTGTGACCTACAGACTGTTTGTTTTGCGTCTGAGTCTGCACCCATATGAGATTTATGTACTTACCTATCTATATGATAATTTTGACGAGAATGAAACGTTGGTTTTTTACAAAAAACATGCAGAAAAATGACACCACATTAAATTATTTTTAATACTGCAACAGAAGTTATAATTCGGAAAATGTAGACTGGAAATGAACGTGCTTATTTTATAGAAAGTACTAACTTTTGTCAGCTGCTTCGCCCGCGTCGAGGTCGAAAAGTAGCCCTCGGGAACGTATTACCGGGATAAAAAGTATCCCATGTGTTAATCTCCACCCTAGCACCCTAATTGCGTAACACACGATCAATCATAAACTGTTTGATTTTGACAGTTCAACAATATTCATTGCGTTAATAACGTTGTTGAGCAGACAAATTTTTCGAACATAATTATGAAGCAATGGATCAGCAATCTGTTTCAAAATGATTAAGATTATGATTGATCGTGCGTTACGCAATTAGGGTGCAGGTTATAATCTATATGTGTGCCAAATTTCATCCAAATCCGTTCAGCCGTTGTTGCGTGATTGAGTAACAAACATCCAAACATCTAAATATCCAAAGTTTCACATCTATAATATTATTAATAGGATAATTTAACAAAACTGCAGTTTGGTTCGCAAATAACATTTGTAACTTTGTCATGACAAATTCGCGAATAGCTATCGTTTTTAAGCAGTATTATTAGTATTCATCGACGATCATTTTTATGTCTCACGCGATTTGCTTTAAACCTTCGCCATCATGCAAACTGAGTTTTGGCATTTAACTGGTAGATAGTCGAAACATTATTAAAATCAATTCAGTTTATTTGCTTTCAAGTTTACTACTTGCTGCAGTTTAATAGCAAAGTTTGACTAAATTACTTTTATATGTATGATGGTTGCAAAAATTTGATTCAGCCAAGTCCTGTTAGAAATGTGTGGTGTTACAAGGATACACCGCTTATGTCACCCTCACTACGGGTATTGTGTTTCCCAGTAACTAGGCGTGGAGGTCAGATAGGCAGTCGCTCTATGTAAATTACTGGTAGCCCAATATACCTATACTCCATTTACAATAGCATTAGACAGAAGTTAAAAAAGGTTCCTTTTAATGTACACTTCGTAACAAAATTACATTAAACGTGTTGCAGTTACGATTAATGCCAAAAAAATTAAGTGTCAATGCTAAAAACCTAAAAGAAGCAGGAGTGAACAACACCGAGTAACTAGATTAGCTGATGACGACGAAGTTTTACCAACGTATTGTGGGTCGTAAGTTGTTATTTAAAATAAAGTATTGTAAAAAAATAAAACTTATAATCTTAATTAGATTTAAATCGTCATGTGATTGTTTGTTTCATTCATTCGTTTTGTTGTAGGTTTGTAATGTGTGATGAAGATGTTATTGTAAATAGAACATTATTTAAAATAATCATTACTTTTACTCCGTTTATCTCAGTATTTAGTGCTGTCTTAAATCTATCAAAAAAAGTTAGAACTTAACTTTGAAATAAAATGTTTTGCACTCCTGCTTCTACGAGCCTCTTTTTTCTAAAGCTATAATAAATGGGGTATAGTTAGAAAAGATATGCAGATAATGATGATTCGGCCTACGCCAGTGTATCCTTTTAATTCATCTTCTTTTCGCGTTACAATCCTGCAGCATAGACTTCCACAATGCTGCGAAATCTAGCATGATTTGATTTCCGATATCACACAAACTATGCTTATTTACAAAAATATGGGGCAGGTAACCGTATGCGTTCCATTTAAGATGTAGTAAACATTTCTCCAGTGAAATACGTTATACATTTATAAGTTTAATCAATTAATAAGTTGCTGTAGGAATTGCAATCCCTCAAACAAAATAAAAACAACTCGCCATAACTACAACCCGGGGCAAGATATTTATGATAATTAAAAGATTTATCACCTGACAAAATACTAATGAGTTATCATTCATTAACTTCAACAAAAGACAAAAGCTTGAGCTTATCATCCCACAGAGTCCTTCCTTGATACGTAGAATAAAACAAAAGGGCTTCAGCCTGTTATCACCACCTGTAGTTATTTCTTTGTATCGGATACACTCACGTTGTATCCGTAGGTCATGGTCAAGGTTTTATCATATCCGGTGCAGCATATTGTTGAGTAGGGTACCAATGACCGCCCCTGTCCTTGTGTAGATAGCCTTTATTCAATATATTTATTTCTTTATGGGCTTATTATAGTATATTCTTAGTCCACGACGCATGCAACTTCAACGCAATGCTTTGCCGAGAGTTGTAAATGGAACAGTGTGTTTTTCCGACGCACTGGGATGCACTCTGTTGGATTTTCAATGCTCGGTTTAAGGCCGAGAGTTGAAAATCTAGTGCACGATAAATTTCCGCAGCGATATTTTTACGTCTGTACGAACGTGGTGTGTGTAAAGTATGACTGCATTTCGTCAAAACATTAATTTTGTTCTAATTTTATTAAAATATTTCCTTTAAAAATAATTAGGTAATTAATGTGACGTAGTGGGTAGATTTTAGATTTGGTGAATATTTTATAAGACCTTACCTACTTACTGTACTTATTACCGTTGGTAGATAGAACATTCTTGGGTTGTGGCAAGTTTGATAAACCCCAACCTCACGAAAAATAAAGTTGGCGTACATCCAAATTAATTCCAATTTCAAATCGATATAAGATAACAATCAAGTCTCAACCAGTAGGAATAACCCGCGTCCATAGAAAAGAAATAATACTTCGTATAGAAGCGAAACCCCTCCTCGCTCCTAACCAAATCAACGGACATTCGAACAAACTATTTGGTAAGCAAGCAAGCATAAAATATTCATCATTCCACTACACTGCCCATATTGGGTATGTTTACGTAATATCTTTTTAATCTTATAGCATATTTAAGGGGGATGCGCCAAGGTAGCCTGCGAAGTTGCATAAAAAAGTAGTTTAATGGGATTATGTGAACTTAGAGGGTTGTATTTATGATTTTAATTATTATAATTCTGTAAATTCATATTTTTTACTGTCGCTAATCACATTTAATTCAACATACAACTTGACACTGACCTGCAAATTGCTAAAAACGTAAGAAAATTTGGCGCGGGCTACCCTGGCTCTTCTCCCTTAAGAGAGTGATGTATTTTATACTCAGCACACTCACAACATTGTCTTAGTAGTTGCAAACTATCTGTCTGTATACCAAAACGCTCCTTCGACTGTACAATCGCGCTCTTAGGTCACAACTTCAGGGCGTACGATACGCCTCGTTTCGTTTCTGTACGAACCATTATTTATTTTCTCCCACACCACGTCCCACTATAGGAACTGAACTACTTTCCAAAGACATAAATAATTTCAGAGATAGTATCGCAATCTTCCTCAGAGTATCGCTTCAGCTGGTGAGACCAACTCATCCACATCCAAGGTCGTGGATGTTGGGGCAGAAGGGGGCGTGGCCGAGCTGGTGGATTTGGAACAGGAGCTCAGTTCCCTTAGGAGAGGACTGACCCAGGTCGAGGGTCTGACCCCATCTAACGACCCATTTGGAGACTCCTTCACGGCTTTGCCTTCGCAGGTAAACTTGGGAACTACGGCATCTGTCCCACCGCCTACGAGGAAGCGACTAGCTATCGACTATTTTCTCGCTCAAGAAACGTACAATAGAGAGAGATCTCGCCGGCAGTGTGAACAGTCAGCGATCAACTATTAAGGTGAATGCGCAGTGGTAGAGCGCGAAATTCAAATTTTGTTACGTTTTTTGCAATTTTCAGGTGAGTGTCAGCTTGTTACTTGATCAAAATATGATTTGCGACTATAACATGTACGTATTTACAGATTTTTAATCATTAGAATCAATAATACATCTTTCCAAGTTAGATTTGTTCCATAAGAACAAATTTCTTATGGAAAAGTGCTTGTGGAAGAAATCTAACTTATAAGAGATATATTAGACATTCTAATGACTATAATTCTGTAAACACGTACCTGTTATATTCGCAAATCACATTTTGATCAGGATACAACCTGATACTGACCTGAAAATTGCAAAAACGTAAGAAAATTTGAATTTCGCGGTCTACCACTGCGCATTCACCTTAAGGATGCGCTACTATAGTACGCGAAATTCTAATTTTCTTACGTTTTTTTTTCTGCAATTCTAGTTCAATGTCAGGCTGTAAGTTGAACAAAATATGATTCGCGACCTTTACAAATATTACCTAAAATAGAACTCTCTAAGTTAATTTATACCAGTTGAATAACTTTTTCAGGAAATAGTTATTCAATGAGATTAAATGAATTTAGAGGGCCGTATTGATAATTTTAATGATTATAATGAGGGTGTTCTGAAATGACGTTCACTAGGTGGCAGCACTGAGACGTTAGGTCCGGACACCTGTCAAAAGTGTCAAAGCGCCTATGAATTGAATGGTGAACGAAAGAATTAAACGAATGACATTAAATATTTTATGTTCATTGTCGAACTGGAAGACCTCTTGTCAAAGTGGCGCCAACTGGTGGCTTGAATATTCATGAACACCCTCATTATGCATATACGTACCACTTCGTACGTGTTACGGTCACGAATCATATTTGGTTCATCACAATAATATAGCCAGACACAGGCCAGCGAATTGCAAAAAAACGTAACCAAATTTGAATTTTACGGGTTACCATGTGGCTTCCCCCTTAATATAAATGTCAATCAAAATCTATTAAGAGATATACAGGAAAAGTTTTTATTCTGTGCGCAAACTGTAACCATGAATTCAGCATATCATCCTAGACCCTCCAGCGCAGAAATTTTTCGTCGGTTATGCAAAAAAAATCAGCTGTTTCATAGAAAAGAGCAATACCTACGCTGTCAAAATGTATGGAACAGCTGATTTTTTTTTGTATAACCGACGAAAAATTTCTGCGCGGGGGGTCTAGAAGATATGCTAAATTTATGGTTACAGTTTGTGCACTGAATAAAAACTTTTCCTGTATATACGGCGTGAAAAAACATCAGCTGTTCCCTACATTTATGTTCGCATAACTCGTCTAAATGTAGGGAACAGCAGATTTTTTTTTTCGCGATTTCAGTTTTGGCCCCATAGTAAAAGTCGTTAATGATGAGTACAATGACCCCTTCAGATATTTCGTGTATGAATAGATAGACCTTATATATTGATGCATATCTCTAACTGACACGGGATCTCCAGTACGTTTGTTGAGCGAGAAAATTGTCTATAGCTAGTCGCTTCCTCGTCGACAGTGGGACGGATGCCTACAGTGAAGTAATTAGAGCCTGTTTCACGTAGACCGAATAGCTAACTTGTAAATAAAAAAATGGAACACAATTTGTATCAAATTACTTGCCAGTAATTTAGGTGGTGAAACAGGCCCTTGAATATTAGAAAAAATGAAACAAATGTCCACGGCTGAACTTGGATTTTCCCTTAATTGTTAGGTCTTACAAAGATTTTGGCATTACGCCATTATTGTGACGCACCAAATTTGGCGTTAAGAAAGAAAATTACCATATTCTTATTGTTTTTGGTACACGAAGTCACATAGAGACATTTTTATTTCTTCAGTTAGATATCTTTATACCCAATTAGGTATTATGGGTGATATAAAATATATAAGTCTGATTCTTTCAAATTAATTAAAATTTTCAATCATAAATTCACATTCAGTATTCATACCTGTATTTTCATTTAAACAGTCATAGTCTACTTGAGTTGTCTGATGGAGGGCCTGCCTGGTGATCTGTAATACAAATTTTACCTACAACAGACAATAGTCACTATTAAGTATTACTTTGACTTTGTACTGTGTTAGTGATTATGAGAGATCAATAAAGAATTATTATACATCATTTTCATGTTTCATAATTCCCGAAAGCAAACATCGCTCGACCTACCGAGCATAGCCAATGATTTGCGCAAACTGCCCCCTAGCGTAGAAATTTTTCGTCTATTATACAACAAAAAAAAAAACAGCTGTTTCATATATTTTGACCGCGTAGGTATTGCACTTTTCTATGAAACAGCTGTTTTTTTTGTATAACCGAGGAAAAATGTCTATGCTACGGTGTAGAATGATATGCTGAATTCGTGGTTACAGTTTGCGCACTGGTTAAAAATTTACCCTGTATATAAACATGATAAAACAAATTTAAATAAATCTGTCGATTTTTTGTGTGGGGATTGACTGCGGTTATTGTAGTCAATTAAAATATCACATAGTTTAGAAAATCTTTTTTTTTGTAGTCTTTACAGACGTGATGGGTATCGATATCTGAGCACAGTAAAACAAGAAAACTGTTTTTTCAACTTATACTTTAAGGGGGAAGCACCAGGGTACACCGTGATACCATTTCTTTTTTCATGAAATAGTCATTAAGTCATACCCATCGCGTCTGCTGAGTTTAGCTAGCCTTTTTAAAATAATCCTGTATAGGTTACTATAATTGTAATGAAAATCTTACTTCTTATGCTTCTATTTATCTGATATAGTCCATTACATTAAATTTAAAAAGATAATGCTACGTTGTTTTCCTTCCCAGAAGGGCCTCCTCCCGCCCCCGCCGCCGGGCGCGGCCCCGCGCGGCCGCAGCACGCCCGCGGCGCCCCCGCCGCGCGCCGTGTTCAGCCCGGGCAAAGCTGCACCCGCACTGCCCTTCGACCTGGCCAACGTCGCCTCCGAATTTGAACCTACGCCAGCTCTAGTCGACAATCTTAATGATACCCCGGTTAGTACTGAAAGCTTTAGATGTTATGCAAATATGTGCTCTAATGTAGAAAAAGAAATATTACTTTGTATGGAAGTTAAATTGGGCGTTTCCTACGCCCGGAATCTGTGGGGTGCTTAGAGCGATAAGATAAGCCACTAACATGCTGTGTAACTTTCAAACATATTGTATTTTATATAGTGTATAGTCGACCTCGTAATGGCTTTACCACTTTTTTCCAGTAGGAATATCGAAACTCCTAACGTCTTATTACAAAACGCGATCTAACTTTAGTTCTAGCTTTTTTTTTAGCCAGATTTTGCATTTCCAACTTTATTTCGATTTGTATAAAGTTCAAATGAAAAGTTAGCGTAGGACTGAGTTGTCAGTTTTGTAAAAATAACTGCATTTCTATACATGTTGGGTTCTTAATTCAAAACTGACTTAGTGATTTAAAGCATACCCAAAGAAAAACCTTGTTTTGTTATAAGCATACCCAAAGAAAAACCTTGTTTTGTTATGACAGATATTTTCAACCTACGGGAGGTCGAAAATATCTGTCACATAGTCAAATAGACCTCGTCGATTTATGTCGTGCATATGACATTCAACCGATTCATTTATTGTACCTTGATTATAAGTGAATGATATGGTCTCCTATATACATTATGTGATGTGAAGCGCACACTAAATAAATTTGTTCCGATTCTTGTATACTTGCATGTAATTTTGAAGCCTCTGTTATAGATTCATTAAATAAATAATATAAACAGTGATATAGTAATTTCGAGTTTGACTATGAGTACAATAAGTCTATAATCTTATAGCGCGATTTGAAACGCGTTCGACGCGAGAGTTTCACTTTCATACGTTGCAGTATTCCTTTTTCTATGTTCCCCTATTTATTAGAACCGTTTATAAACGTTTTATAACTCTGTCCTTGTCATTTGCATGTGAATTAATTGAAAAGAGAATATAACAATATTTACGTTATGAGACGTTTGTAATGCCGGGTACAGATTGGTGGAAACTGACACGAAATATTACACAACAACAAGGCGAATTTGTTTCAACTTGTATTTATTGCATTTCTTGCATTTCATCTATCTGTACCGGGAATAAGATTATGAAATGTGGTTAACTCTATACAGTCGTTCGTTTTACCTGAGTAATCGTGTTGTTAGAAATGATCAGAGCTAATAAATATTTCAAGGAGGATTAAACACTATTCTGACCTGTTTTTAATGACCAATGTAAAAGGAACCGCAAATAATAAACAATGAACCGCTGAATGGAGTTAATAGTTATAGCGAAACATGACATCACTACCGTATTAATCTATTGAAAACAACTATTATTACGGAATTTCTAAAATTATCAAAATACATCTAGATACGGTAGTGGTGCCAATTGTTTCACAGTTGTGAGTATACATAAAATTGGAACGATTGTCGTAAAAATATAAATTCTCAGTGACTAAAGATCTCACAGAGAAAGTTTGCGCTTCGGCAATGATCGTCTATCTTCGGTAATACGAACGCGGTATGATGAAATCTAATATAGAGTTGCAACCATGGGAGTTCTTACCTATTGTGTATTACCATGGATACAAATTAGACATTATCAACTATGCAAATCCAAAATAAAACAAATACTTTTGAGTGACCCATCTGATGAGGAGGTGCGACCGGAGTAGGTAACTTGACAGAGAGAAAACTTCATACAAACTCGCAATGATATTTGCACTATTACAAATAGCGGCAGACAAAACTTAGAACCTTTGCCTCTATGCGGGGCACTCTGTGACTCGACGTTTGTACTCATTCGGAAATACGAACATTACCGAAGCGCAGATATTTTCTGTTATAACTGTAGTATTCCTTACCTATAATTCAATTAAAATGCAAGTCTTTGTGTATTGATGTGCGTTCGTGATCTCAAGAGGCTCGTATCAAAAGGGAAAAGAAGATTGGCAACTTGAGGTTGCGAATAGAACTGAAGCCCTGTTTCACCATACGCTGATAAAATTCTAGATGAATGCGGAGTTTAATCTGCTAACTGTTTCCTTAAATTGATACTACATGGAGGCGCAGAAGTTATCACTCGATGTTCTCTGGCTGTTTTATATGAATGAAAATCTTTGGTTTTGCCTTTGGATTATGTCTATCTATTTAATGTTTTTTTTTTTACATTAAGTTGAGAAAATGTTGTCGGCTAAGTGGCTACCGCCCGATTTATGGCATTTCCCATCGCTATGGGTCCTATCGCGCCGGTATAGGTCTTTTGATTCTAGACGGATATTCTCTTTGAGGGCTTCAAGAGGCTCGTTGGGATACAAAAAGAAGTCTGGTACGGTTAAATCAGGTGATCTTGCCGGCCAGTGCAAATCGCCAAAACCAGATTAGGCGATCCAAAAACAAGTATTCCGCGTTCTATAGGACATTAGCGATTCATCTCTTGTTGACGTATATTTTCTATCTGTTTACTTCACAAATGTCAAAGTACAATTGACATTTCCTTTATGAAAGCTGCCTTTGCGCCACCTGTTAGTAATGACGTCACATTATCGCGTAGTGGTGAAACACACGAAAAATAAAATAAATATACTCTATATATATATATAAACTGATATTAATTATGCCTAAATATATCTTAATTTATGTTGTAAAACGGCCATCGGGACTGATGTAATAAATATTTATCAATTAAAGTTTTTCTTGTAGTTGTGTACTTATTTTGGCAACGCTGTGTACTTTATGTTAATGTTATGTGTAAGTGAAATACTGTTTTAGTACCCTATAGTGCATGATCTCTATGGTATTGCTTGAAAACACTGGTTTGGGATGTTATTGCGAAAGTTGTATCAGAAAATGATTCAATCGACCTCTTTCTTAGTCCTTATAAAAAGGCATGATAGCTGTGAATATCTCTATGTTTTCAGCTTTTGTTCGCAATAACATTTCACAGTCAGTAGTAGCTCCCTGTGCTGTGACGTCTGGTCTGTGTGCTATAAGACTGAATTATGTGGACGTGACGCTTAACTTTACTTTACCGAGAACCGTATACCTGAAGCATGACGCTACCTTGCGAGTCGCGGTGTCAGTATGGCTGCCGAAACTATCGTCGACTATCCTAAGCTAAACAAACTACCCCGCACGACTCAATCTCGCCCGGTTTACGTTACGCACTACGAAACGCACATTCTACAGTTATGTGTTTAGACGCACGCTTTCATCATTGTAGAACGAACTTTTTTGTTTATAAAAATCTCAAATGTTTTATTAAAATCCCTGGATTACTTGCATCGCCAACGATCGAGTAATTCTTGAACTGTTGAACTAAGAATGCGCTCCACGTCTACATATACTTAGTGTTATGGTGACGGCTGTGTTACAGGTTTGCGTGCCCGGCGCGTCCACGACGCAGTCGCTCAGTTACGACGTATTCACGGAACTAGACCCCCTCGGCACCGGCCGGAGTAAACCTTACGTTGACAAAAAACTCTTCTTTCAGGAGCTCAAAAATCCGCCAAAGAAAGTGCTCAAAGACCTCGTGTCCACACAGAGTCTAATATCAGACATATTGCCGGTCACCACAGACACTAAGATAGAGCATTACGGGCCGGCGACGACGATGACGTCACTGTCGAGGCACTCGGGCGGGTCCGTAGCGATCGTCAAGCCGACGCAGACCGCTCTGTTCTCGGGGAACTTTTTCTCGTCGGATCCGTTCGCGGAGACGGATCCTTTCGATAACACTGATCCGTTCTCTGATTCGTTTAAGGACGATCCGTTTACGAGTATGCAGGAGTTCCCGAAGTCGAGCGTATCGCGAATAGATGAGCTTAAGAGCAAACTGAACAGGGATGTGACAGTTGACAAGCCTGAGGTGGTGGAGAATGGAAAGAGTGTGTTCAACGGACCGCTGCAGGTCAGCCTACCGCCGGAACCCGCGCCCAAGTCGCCGCGGCTGCAGAGACAGGTAGGCATCCTTGATGTACAATTTTGTGGAAATATCTTTTTGAACTCGATAGTCTACAGATATTTTCGCAGATTTATCCTAATCTTAGGTCCTGTTGCACTATTTGTCACTAAATAATGAATATATGTAGTGATAAACATGGTGGTCCATGGTGCAAATAGAGTTTGTATTCACCCTTAAATCCATAGGAAAGTATCCTGCTCCTGTCACGCTCAACTCCTGCTTTTCCTGAGAACTCATTTTCTTACAGCAAATTTTCAAGCTTTTAGTATGACGTCATTGCAAATGACGAGCGCGCATCTACCTTCAATCAAATAAATCTGTCGTAACATGCTTCTGATTAGCATCAACTGTAACCTTTCATTCGCAGAGCACAGAGGGCAGCACCGTCAGAAAGCGGCCTCAAGCGCACAAGCTTACCTCGGACAGCGCTTCCCCGCCGCCGCCCTTGCCTCCCAAGAAGGTGGCCGACCTGCCCAGCGCCAGGCCTCCGCCCCGCCCGCCGCACGATCACGATGATGATGATGTGGGCCCGCCGTTACCCAAGCCGGCTATGAGGAGGGAACCGCTGGTGAGATATTATACATTAAACATTTTGCTGATATGACCTGTCAATCCCGGCTAATGAGATAACAATTAATTTTCTATAGTGTACCCTCCCGGACGTTACAGGTTACGTAAGTAGGCTTGCCAGTGTTTCTATGGCGAAAATAATGCGCAATATTTTGTCATGTGACGATCGGTCCACGCATTTGTAACATGGCATTGTTTTTCTTTTTACACGCTTTATATTAGCTTCACTTGTAACTAACTATGTATGTAAGAAAATCTTGGAATATTAATTTGACCCACTTCCCGGTCTTCGATTAGGATGAAATTTTGCACACGCTCTGAGTTCTGATGACAATACATGACTAGCTAACAAATGTCATTACAAATCCAATATGGCGGCCTCCCCAAGATGGCGGATTGGCTGTTTGAAATCCACCCCCATGATATGGGTATCAAATGAAAGGGTTTGCTGTCAGGAATATGAAAAAAAATATATATTTAAAAATGAAAAAAATCACGTTTTTGTAGTTAGCAGAACTAAAAAATAATAGTTTAAAAACTAAAAAACACGCTTTAAAAACCAAACTAAAAAAAGAGAAAATAATTTAATTTAATTAAAAAGCGTGGGGTGCTTGACATTAAGTGATTATAAAAATACCTCAAAAAGCAGTCCACGCTTTTTAATTGAATTAAATTATTTTCTCTTTTTTTAGTTTGGTTTTTAAAGCGTGTTTTTTAGTTTTTAAACTATTATTTTTATAAAAACAATATAAGATAGTTGCAGAGGTATTACACACTTCACATCAACATCATCATGCCTATTAACTCGTCTATACTGACCGAGTAGTCTCGCAAGTCGCCATGTCGCCCCTATCGGCGCCTACGCTTGGCCGGTGTAGACGCGACTCTCGGGCTGCTTGCGGCCGTCATGTTCGCGCAGTTGCCTCGTGAAGCGGCCAAGCTTTGTTCACCTAAAATGAACCTAGGAATAATATGTTGTCCAGGCGGACCGCAGCATGAAGCCGCGCCTGTCGTCGGGAGCCACCAACAGCAGCGAGGACGAGTACCTGACGCCCGCGCCGCCGCCGCTACCCACCGCGCGTCGCTTCGACATCACGCTCAGCCAGCTGCTCACCTGCACCATGGACGAGCTGGCGCACAGGTACATGCACCACATGCAGCAAGCCGCGCCTGCCGTCGGGAGCCACCAACAGCAGCGAGGACGAGTACCTAACGCCATGATTGTAACAAACATCCAACCTTTGGCAGAATTTGGCATACCTATTATTTATTAAACACTGTTGTGTAGATCACATATAGCAAAAACGATCTTTTAAGTTTTTTTTTCTTCCAGATTACGAGTTCCTGCCGCAACTCTGTCTTCAATGACTCTACCTCAACTGACCGATTACCTCAGATCGTATCTAGCTGCCGATAATGATAGACCGGTATGTAATAGTAATAGTATTTATTCGTATCAACCAATACAGCTCCTTAACGTTATATACTTATGATTTAATTGTAAGCATGTATGTTTTTTTAAGTAATATTAACACTATTTAAGTGAGATTCTTTCAAAATATGTCATAATGCTAAAAAAACACTACTCATGATAGACATCGCAATTAAGAATCAAATAAGAAATAATTGCTATAATCACTTAGTGAACGCATTTCGTTATTACATTATTAGCACACAGAATGACACTCCTATCCACTGAAGTGATCCCTTAGTTATATGACATCCACTATGACCTTTAGTGGGTAGTACTTAACATGAATAGTCTTTACAGCATATACACGTAGAACCAGCAACAAAAACAGAAAAAGAGAAACCCTTACCAACGGTGACACCAATATCAGGGTTACCAACACCAAGCGCTATCCCCACCAAACCAGAGAAAATAAAAATACAGAACGACTTCAAACCGCAATTCGAAGACAACTTCACACCGCCCGCAGATATCAGCGACACTTTCGTAGCTAACTTCGACGATTTCGACAAGAAAGCGAATCCTTCGTACGACAGATACGCAGCTTTTAGAGAAATACAAGAAGAAGAATTAAAAGCAAAGTCTATTTTAGACCCTATTGACGCTTTGGAATCCGAACCGAAACAAGATTCTGACGAAAAAGAATTAGCGGCCATAGATAATTTGATAAGGGCCAATCAGGAACGAGAGATTGAAAACAAAGAGACGGCGCGTAGTCCTTTGAAAACTTTGGACGAATTGACGTTAGATTCGTTTAATATGTTCAGAAACTCTGTGAGTCCTAAACCGTCGCAGATCGACGCGAAGATCGAAGATATCAAGTCTGTTATGAAGACGTTGCAAATTGAGAAGTGTAGGAGGAGTGTGTCGCCACGAGATAATGGACATGTCGATGTTAAACACGAGGATACTAATGATAGGTACGTACATATTATTTTTACGTTTAACTTTTTTTCGGCCTTTGTTTCTATCTATTTTTCCCCACCTATTAAAACATATTTTTTTATAAACTTAACCTTTTAAGTACAAATATTTTTAATACAATTTCCGAAATATACATAAGAGATATATATATGTATGTAATTAATTATCTTTAAGGAAAGCACCAAGGTTGTCCACGGGATTAAATTTTTCTTACGGTTTTTTTTTCGTAATTAGCAGGTCAATGTCAGATTGTATGTTGATTAAAATATGATCGCGACCTTAACAAATATGCCTTTACGGAACACAAATCATAAAGAAAATTTGAATTTTGCGGGCGACTCTGGCGCTTCTCTCTTAAATTCTTTCTGAACCTTCTTTACGTACCATAAATGATTTTAATTTTTTTATGCCTTTAACCTTCGGTCCAAAAATCACGCCGACAGTCAGCACTATTTTTATTCTTTATTTTATTTTTGTTTCATTACACTAATTCAATTGAATTTACTTCAATTGCAGCATCCTTTCCAATACTTCCAGGTACGCAGCCTTACGCGAGATCACAATAACAGAGCCACCACAAGATGAATTCGAGTCCCTGCCACCGGAGCTTCCAAAGGAACGAAAGAGATCCGACGAGAAATCGGACGGATTCGACAATTCAGACTTTTTCGACTGTATCGACAATAGCTCCCTCTCTTTCACACACGTGGAGGACGCGTTTAGAAAGAGTCCCATTGTGAAAGAGAGAGAGAGGGAGAGAGAAGAAGAGAAGAAAGTGGATGAAATAATAAAAAAGGAGCCTATTATTGAGATTGTGCCACTACCTGTGAGGGATTTAGCGCCACCCACTAGATTGTCTACGGGGTCTATTAGTGACGTTGTTAGTGGGTCTTCGCCTGATACTAAAGGTATGTTAGTAATAATCTCTTTTTCCTTATTGGCCACTTGGTTAGTTTTTGCCGAGTACGCATTAGTCCAAAGTCAAAATCAAAGCATTTATTTCAAATAGGCACATAAAAGGCACTTTTGAACGTCAAAATTTACATTAAAATAGAATTGAAACTAGTCGCCCCTTCCAAAATGTAGTTTCCTATGGAGAAGAATGGGTAAGAAACTCCACCTTTACTCTTGTGAAATTGTTTTACAATATGTAAGTTAGTAAGATGAGGGGAGTCGCATCAGATCGCACTATGGGGAGTGAGAGAGGAGAGCTGTTCAACATGTAATATGTTCTGTGCGGTGCCAGACATGGAGTATAGCACCATCCCATTGCGATCGCCAACCCGCCTGCCATGCATGGCGATTATGACCCCGCCCCCCCAAGGACAAGCACTAAGAAAAAACGGCCCCTAATTCCCGGCGGTCCACCTACCCTTGGCTACGGTAGCGGTCAACGTACATACCTTACGCTTTTTCTTCAACTCCGAATGTAATGTCATTTACTCTCTTTTTTTAAATATTCTAACTTTATTTTAACCTCATTATTGGAATTAGCATCTTTGAAAAACCATTAAAAGTTACATGATTATTATTATTTTTGCAATCTTGCAGCTTTGCAATTTTTGCATCTTGGTTTTTCATTTTTGACTTCGGAAACCTTGAAAACGACACCCATGATTAAAAATTAAAACATTTTCACAGTCGCCATCTTGGGTTTTCATTTTTGACGTCACTTTCGGCTTGAGAACCCTCCGAATACTGGAAAACGTCACCCATGATTTAAAAAAATAACATTTTTGCAGCCGCCATCTTGGAGTTTCATTTTGATCTCAGTATTGGCTTCGGCACCCATGAAAACCATGAAAACGAAACCCATGATGAAAAGATTTGATAATTATCGCACCCGCCATCTTGAATTTTCATTTAGACCTTATCGGTTTCAGAACTCTTGACAATCATAAAAACTATTTTACTCTCTCTCTCAATCTCTGTTTCTTTCTATTATAACTGTAATAAAAAGTCGCATGGAAGGGGCATACCGCCGACGATATAGTAAACTTGGCTGAGACTATAATGGATCTCAGTACTATTCTCGATGACTTTAGTAAAGCTTACGAAAGAGTGGGTCTTAAAATAAACATGGACAAAGCGAAGGTCATGTACAATACCCATGTAACACCCACCCTCATGAATATCGGAGACTATACACTCGAAGAACTTGACGATTAGGTTTACCTAGAACAAACTGTACATTTAGTATCGACGAATCCGAGGCTGGGCAGGGCTCGGTAAAAAAAAAGGCGAAAATGACGTTAGTGATTTTGTTTTCTTTTCGAGAGTAGAAAGAAATACCGTATCAGATAAGTTTAAGTGAAAACTTTAATTTTTTCTTAAGACTTAACAATTTTGTATTTACAAAAGAGGACGATGGACGAGGAATGACTTCAAAAAAGATATGATTACCTAGACTTATCTTAAGAAATCCAAAAATAGTCATAGAAATGCGACGATGGCAAGCAACTGATACTTGAATGTGTGTGTATTGTATCTACAGAAAAAATAGGCGGCGTAGTAGTCGGCGGCACAGTGTGCACCGGGGTCGTGGGCTCCGTCGCGGGCGGCGCGCTGGGCAGTCGCTGGGCCGCGCTGGCGCCGCGCGCTTCGGCCGGCTCGTCCGACTCGCGCGACGAGGAGCGCGTGCGCGTGCGCGTGCGCCGCGCCAGGCACCACGAGCCGCCGCCCCGCCCGCCTATTGGTTGGTCACTGTGTAGCGTCAATGTTGCAAGACTGTCCACACAATACATTATCATCTGCCTCGCCTTTTCAAACTATGTTGTCGGCTTCCAGCCCCACCAGATGCAACTGAATACCAATATTTTAAATGTAGCGACTGCCTATCTGACTTCCGCAACCCAGTTTGTGGGTAACGCGAAACCTTGGTAAAACTGGTTGTCAGACTTTCGGGTTTCTGAATAAAATGGCATGTTAAAGTAATTTGGTGATATATTAATACCTCTCAAAAATAGATGAAGACTAATGTAATACCGACGTCTTAAAACATACTTGAAGAAAAAACTAATACACCACAAAGGTCCTTGATATTATCATTGAAGTTTCAAAACCTATTTCAGTACAAACATCGTCATCGTCCCGTGACGTGTCTCCGTGGGACGAAGAACCGCCGCCCGTGACCAGGCTGCAAAGACCGCCATCACATAGAGAAAGGGATTCAAGGTAATCTAAAGACATAATTACATACACAAATCAAAACAGTCTGGAGACATGTAAAATGTATTTAAAAATATATATTTTATTGTCATATTACAATTAAATAAAAATATCTATTTAGTTTGATTAAATAAAATCTTTTCGTATGTGTAGATCGACGAAGTACTCTCTGCCTTTGCATTAAATACTTTTGCGATTTTTGCTAATGCTGAATTTTTCACCTTATTTAATCCCGATATTTATAAAATACGATAATATGGTAAAATAATCAATTAGTAGTCTGTATTTCTGCCGTTAATGCGTATATCACAATCGCAGCGATTCGACATACTCATTATGAGTTCGACCAAATCACGTTGCAGAATGGCCGCCCAAGTCCAATCTAACAGGCGAAAAAGGAATTCTGACAGCAGGATTTTCTTCAGCTCTTTGAAGCTTATACCATGCGTGTTCATGTGATTTAAGTCTTGCGATGGAGCAGGCCATGGTAGGACGTTGATATTTCCTGCGGCAAGTATGGTTGCAACGACTCTGCCAGAGTGTGGACATGCATAAACAGAAATGAAGCATTATATTGGGTCCATAAAAGGAATGATCTCTGAAAATCTATGCAACGAGATTGCCTCTGATCCAAATCACTTCGGTTCTTCCACCGATCCAAATACCCGCCCATATAATGATGGTTCCACCAGTGTATGCATGGATTTCCTGGCTTGATTTTAAACGTTCTTGGCGTCCAGGGGTCCTCCAATACCGTATACGTCTAGTGTCTAGACACATACCAAAGCGAGATTCGTCAGAAAAACACACAAAACACCACTCTCCTTCTTTCCAATTTCTGTGTTCACGAGCCCCTTGTAAACGCGCGATTGCGGGGCTCAATAGGTGGTACACGGTGGTCGGGGACGGAGATTGACTTCAAACAAGCGATTACTTATGATTTGATCGCTAATTAAGATCGCGGAAGAGCTATGAAACCTTGTAACCAGCATCATCACGGCTATTTAAAAAAAAATTGCATTGTAAATATTTACCAAAGAGTTTGACTACTATATCGTATTCTTCCAATGCAATCTCCTTCCATAAACACTTCTTCTTTACCACATTACAGGCACAACTCATCCGGCTCAAGAGAGTGTTTGGACTCAGGCAGCGGCCGAGAAAAAGACAAACTCCGAGAGAAACGGGACATGAGGGACAGAGAGAGAGACATGAGTCGCGACGGCCGGGACTCCGCACGGGACCGCCGAGACTCAGCCCGGGATTCTGGCAGCGGCCGGGACCGCCGTGACGTCAGCAAAGAACGGGACCATAGAGATCATAGAGACAGGAGAGATAGAAGGTCCAGGGATCGCGAGAACGACTCGTGGGACAGGGACAGAACGTATAGTAGGGAGAGAGAGTATAGGGACTCCAGGAGTAGAGAGAGACTGCCCAAAGACTACAGAGAAAAGGATAGACATAGGAAGCCCAGGCATTCGTATGATGAGGATGAAGAGTAAGTTGATTTAATTTTTGTAGTCATTACATTTTAATTGAAGTATTTATAACACATCATGTGATGGATGATTAATGACAAGTGCGTGCTCTGGTCAGGTTCTTTCGTCATCAATCGTCAGTACCATTTCAGACATCAATCTACATCGTCTTCACATGGTCAGTCCAAGATTAGGTCAGGACTTTAAAAATCAAAATATTTTATTTCACATAAACCTACATACATAGGCACTTAAGAAACGTCAGAAGCTCAGCTCGTCAGAAGAGACTGACTTCTTAGTTTGTTTCGGCCCTTCTTCCTATTAGTATGTAGTTAAATCAAAGTAGTTAACCTCATCTAGTTTTTAAACTATGATGGCCCTTTAAAAGTGTTTGTACAAATCTACTTACTGAACTAAAATCATTTATCATCATCATACAAATAGTTGAAATTCATATTCACCAAATAAATGCAGCTTGCATATTAACGATGTATTGTTTCACCAGTTTCAGTGATGGCTGCGGGTCGGGACGATCATCACCCAGAGAACGGTGGCCGGACCTACGCTGGAGGAAAGACGGTTAGTATTAATTGTATCTTTAAATAAATTAAAAACAACGCATTTAGGATGGCTTCTTATAATTGTTGCATTTGCAAGGGGCGGCTGGCGCACACCTGGCAAAGCGTTGAGAAGTTATTATTGCCAAAAATATATCAACCTTATGCACATTGTTTTAAAATATATTTTAAGTATTCCTTTTATTTCTTTTCAGATAAACTTTACGGTTCACTTGGTTGGCGAGAGACAAGGCGTCGTGCTGAATTCAGACAAAGTGAAGACTCTAGTGAGAGAAGGTTTGTGTATACCACTTTAGTAATGTTGTAGCCACAATAACTGGCATAAACAGAATAGGGTATTTTACTCTATAGGAGAAAAAATCTAAAAATATATTATTGAGATAGCTTAGGCAAAATGCAGTCGGAAAATGTTAGTTTAAATAACAAAATAAATTTTAAAATACAACTTAAAGATTTCAGTTTTTTTAATCTGTGTTTGAACACCATGAAATAGTAGTCGCCATGTTATTTCGTCATACGGCATGTCAACTGAGCAACTTTATACTTTTATTATTTTCGTAACCAAAGTAATTTTATTTAAATAATATTTTGCATTCAGGAACAGCAAACCAACGATAAGTAGTAAAATAACTCATGTTTTTTCATTGTAAACAATTGTCATACAAAATATCAGCGCATTTGTTTTTAGCAAACTGACGTCATACTCACAGAGCGATATGGCGTCTACTGCGTCCAGCGTTTTTGACAAATTACGCGCGAAATTTGAAAATGTAAAATTTAAATGCATTTTTATGGCACTAATCGATTAAATAAAAATGTTGTGTTTTTTTAGTGGTTTATTAGCTCTCTAGAATCTAATTAAGACACTTTAAAAAAATGAGTGTTATACCCTATTGTATATGCCTTACACTGTTAACAGACATAGAAACAGGTGTCACTGTGGTCCAAGTTCGACGTCTGTGGCAACCACAGCCTTCACCTCATTGTAAACTTACATGTATTCGCATAGAATTTAAGGCTCCGTGCACGAAATTAACTCATTTTGGTCAATTTTGATCACTTGTTGTGAGCTAGGGAAATGGAATTTAGGCATTTTTTTTTGTTACTATAAGAGTTGAGTTCTAATTCTTGCATGTGGCGGAAACGGATTTTTCAAATAACTTATACAATATTGGAAAATCACCAATATCCACAGCCCCTTTTCCGAAAAGTAACAAGCGAGCGATGTTTGGATTCTAGTTACACAAAACTAAAACAGATCCTGCACATAAAAAAATATAAATAACATCATTGAATAGTCTTCTTGCAGATAGCGGAACTACTTTTTTGACTTTCTTACGAAATATAGCAGAAAATAAATATTGAAAAAACGTAATTTATAGGAAACTGCTAGACAAATAAGTATTTTTTTCTATTACTTAAAATCACTTTTATGAAATTTTAAAAATTACGTTTTAATCTTAAGTTAACCATTTAATATAACATAAATTTTATTTTAATAATAAACAACAACTTCATTTCGTAAATTAATGTCAAAGTGAACTATATTATCGACCGCGCAAAACCGATCCCGTCAGTAGCGACCGGGCCTTCCCAGCGTGAGGACGTATCGCTTTGCATCGCAGGAGCTCACGTGATCTACGTTAACATATTCCATAAATTGTACGCCGACTACCACATTTTGATCCATTAAGTATTAATTTTATTTTAAGTACTTCGCTTGTTTATTTTTTGCTTATTTGCAAAATGTTAATGTTATACCGGTGTGCGTCTTAGCTTTTTGTTGGACCTGGGTGAAGTGTCGCAGGACAACGTCTGCCTACCGGGTTCGCTAGTTATATATATTTAGATTGTATGTTTTATAGATTTTTGGAAGGAAGTTCTTTAAGCAGCTTGGTAGGAGTAACTTTTAGAAATCATCACGTAATAAAAATGATAGAAATCGTCATCACACCGCGAGTTTTTTTTTGGGTGGGAAATCATCAAATAACTCTCTGGGTGGTGCAGGAGGGCGTGTCAGATTTTTACTGACTAAAACCCTCCCGTGATCCCTCAGTTGCCTGTGTGCCAGGAGCCGCGGTATCTCTTTTGAACAACCCGCACCCCTGGCAGGCATCGGCCCTTGCGGGCCCCACCAGTTGGTGCTGACATCTCTTTGAGGTGCGCGTGGAATACAACCCGCTGTCGACCCGGGCTTGGTCCTTACCGAACAGCGAGCTACCAATTACTCGCCGTCCGCAAGCCCGCCCCTACGGTGGCCGGGAATCAGCCTGGGATCCCCGACGCCCAGGGCGTCTCCTGCGGAGGTTAGGGCCATTAGGGCGCATATACTGCCTCTCCCTCACGTGCGACGACTCCCTCTTCGCGAGCATTACTGCTTCGCAGAAGAAGGTGACGGCTACCCATTAACTCTCGCTCCGTACCATGGCCTGGATCAGGGCCGGACGTAAGTCATTGCCGCCGCCGATCGTCTCCACAAGGAGCCACACTCCGGGTGTGGTGACGATTTCTATAATTTTTAAGCTAGGCATAACAATTTTTGAAAAATTTAAAATCATCAAAGTTTTTTGTGATATGTAATAGAAAAAGAAAGACAGAGAGATCATTTTTAAGGTTTCCGTGGGTGCTGAAGCCAATAGTGAGGTCAAAATGAAGTTTCGAGAATTTCAAAGATAGAGTAAATGACGTTACATTCGGAGTTGATCAAAAAGCGTAAGGAACTTGGTTCCTGACGACGGGAGTCCCCCGGCCCCGTTACCAAATTTCTAGTTAGGACAAATCAATCGATTTAATTTTTTTGTGATTGAGCCCAATAGCGTTTAAAAGTTACTGATGTTAATATTTTTTTGTAGATAATAGGTCGAAAGAAAGGAACACACTACCAGTGCATCACCAAAAAAAAAAGGACGAAACGTGGGATTGGCACGTATCAGGAAATTTTTTGCAGAACGTAATTCCAACCAAACCGTTTTGTTTGAAGAACGTGTAAGTTTATACTTTTGGTCAGCGTTAGAAGTGCATAAAGAAGTATTTACGAATACATTCATATTTTCACTGTTGTTAATTTTAGGAAATCGATGAACATGCCGCCGTTGTCTTATCTAAATAAATTATATATTTATAATATTCCTACTGCATGTATATAAATTTAACTGTTAATACTTTCAGAGTGAGGAAGATTCAAAGTTAGACAACAACAACAACAGTTTTTTTTTTTGTTGGGCATCTCGCAGTTAGCCTTGAGAGGCCGTGACTGCTCAACCGGGCTTTCCTGGGGCTGTCATTAAGAAGTTAATCTTAACGCCTCCAGCCAGGGCTTACAAACTAAAATTTACAAACTAAGCGACTGCACGCTGAGGGCACCCCCTGTGGGGTACGGACCTCGGCTCAGGGCGTCACTGATAGGGGGACAGCTATCATTGGGGACAGGCTGGATCAAAATATTGGCATTATTATTATTAGTCGGGGAATTTAAAGCTACTGGCTCAGCTGCGGCGCGGGCTGGCGCTTCAACGAGCAAGGGTCGGTCGGGGGTCTCGACGTTAGGCGCCGATACTAGGGGTCTTCCCGGGGCGCGAGGACCTCGGCGGCGAGGTCGGAAGGACGATTTTGTGCGGTGTGTGCGAACTGTACTGGTGGCCCTATTGCTTTCCTGAAGGATGGTAATCGTCGGACAGAGCTAATCCTACTGGGGACATAAGTGGCGGCCTTCACAATCAAGGGATTGCGGTGAATTTCGGCTTTATCGAAGAAACGCTTCGAGTTGCGTTTCAAGAACTGACTGACCGTGTGGATTTTCAGATCGAGATGGAGGATCTCGTTCCAAACGAACCAAGGGGCGCCTGTGGCTTGCCGGAAGAATCGGTTCTGTACAACAACAGTTCCATGAGTAAAGCTTTTTTCCCAATCCAATTCCAATTCTCTTATTTTATTTTAAATACAGTTTCAAATATGGGGCATAGTCTCAATAGACTTTTTCAATTTGTTTATACTTTCTAAGTTCATCTTAGCCATTATTGGCATCGATGAAGTCAAAATTAAATTCCTAAATATGCAAACAAATCCTATTTATGTAAAACACTTCCCTCAATGTTAGTGAATGTCTAAATGTATCTACATACTTCTGACACGAAATTGTACCATTTTTGTTTATTGTGATAGATATCTATCACCTAGTACCTATTTAGGTACTAAACGAATATACACAAACATTCTAGACTTTTATTTCTCAACCATACCTATAACTTAAAAAGATAACATAATGTTTATTGTACCAAAAAAAAACTGTGCTTTACAATTCCTTAAAGTCTACATTAGTACCTACGTTAAAGAAAAAAAAAACAGGAATAAGATGCAAAGGAAACATTTTGCTTATGAACTCCACACTAAAAAATATATTCATAACTAAAAGATCAAAACTGTTTAAGCGATCACTACGCTCGAACTTTAGGCGTGTGTGCGTGAACGGTGCACACAAACATAGTTCAAAATGAATTTGCCTAAACTCTAGCGAATAAATTTTATGCACGGGCTCTTAATTAGTTATTTATTTATTTACTTACAGACCTACCTACCGTGTATTATACCACATTTACAAAACCCAATAAATAAGCCCCTTTACTCGGCCAGGTACGGCTCAACTCTAGGCTGGTCATCGCGTCGCGCGGGCACACGTCGCGAGTCGTCCCGCGAGCGCGACGTCGCGCGCGACAGCCGGCGCCGCGCGCGACGGGACGACACACGTCGCCCGCGCGACTATCGCTTCTCCAACGACTTCTCGCCGCGGGACAGGGAACATGCCTCGCCCTTTGATAACGACTTCCATGATACGCCGACGCCGACCGGCAAGAAGAGGGCGCCTTATACCAGTTTGGAGGGAACTAGGTATGTTTTGTGGATTACATTTTTTATCTTCTTATTAGCGTGTCGATAGCAATCTTAATACAGTAGACTTGGGCGAAATAGCTCACTGAAAAGAAAAAGAGCGATTAGCTCTTTCACTCTAAAGAGCTATATCACTCTAGCTCACTAGCTTTTTTATAGCTCAGTGACTCAGACGCCGACTGTTAGCTCATTTGATTCACGCCGCAGGTGCGTCGAAGGAGACGGCTAGGCTCGCTCAATAGTAATTGTCAATAGTTCTTTGGAAGTTTGGAGTAATGTTAAATAAGTTTTTCTGTTTGTTTGTACAATGTTATGCCTTTACGTAAACAACACGCAAAAAAATAAACAATGCAGGAAATACTTTGGCACATTATAAAAAGGAACCTTTTATAATGGGCCAAAGTATTTTCTACTTTAAAGCAATGGCCATAAAGATAGATTTACAGTGATTTATGTCGTATGATAGTCTACAATGACGTATTGTACCGGAGAGCTATTGTTAGAAGAACGAACGATGCGATCCGAAGTATTCCGAAGCGAACCGAATGAGCCGTTCGGCCGATGAATTCGGTCGGTCATCGGTGTCTCGCTGAAGTACTGAGATAGTGAATCTGAGTGAGCTAACTGAGCTAGTGAGCTATTTAGCGAGCGATTGAGTGAACGAGAGCGACGTCCATCAAAAAGAGCTATCTCTTTTCTATCACTCGCTCACGAGCTACCCATGTCTAAAATACAGTTAGCCTAGAATTAGACTACGAGCTTGGCACTGCCAGCAGCATCCATCAACTCTAGCTAGTCAAAAATGGAGAAACGAACTGTCACTTTGTATTGAAAAGGCACTGTTCGTAGAAATATAAAAGCGTCATGCTAAGCCTGAGTCATAAGTGAATCTCCACCTGAGCAGGTTTTCTTTACTTCAGGCTACCTGAGTCCGGACTCTAGAGTTCCAGGAAAGCCAAGGCAACTCATGGCCAGGTGCAAGATTTTCAGTAGGATGAACGCACCATCCTGTTGTTTGTTTAGACTAATTGATCTCATAATGCATAAGAAATACCTGAGAAAAGGGGTCACTAATGAATGCAACTCTTTCTTCATCCACATTGTGTAGCTGGATGTGTGACAGGTTCATAATGAGAAAGTTTGTGGACCATATACTTTCTCATTATTAATCTGTAGATGTCGAAATCTGTCTCATTATTAATATATAGTCCTTTATTCTAGATTCGCATTCGAACCAGAAGACGTGACAGCGTCTCCAATATCCGTAAGCAGCGCCCGCGCCAGAGACAGCGAGCAGAGCGCGACCCGCTTCCGCTTCGACTCCGACTCCATCTCGCCGCGCTCCATGTTCGAGGACGACTTCGCGGCCGCGCCGCGCCCGCGCACGGCCTCCATCGCCGAGGAGGACGAGGCCGACCTGCCGCCCCTACGAGCGCGGCCCCCGCCTGCCACCACGCGCGACATACGCAAGTCTGACTCCATCAACATCTTCACTCGAGAGTCAGACCCCTTCGAAGGGGACGCGTTCTTCGCGTGTACTGGGTCGGATCGCGCTGCGAGACGGGAGAACTGGCCCGGTGACTTTCAAGGGTTTGATAACGCGTGATTTTGGATCCGATTCGTCCAATGAGAATAGACAGGTTTTTTGTGAAAATTGTAGTGGGAACGGGGATGCAAGAGGGGGATTTTTAATAGTGGTAATATATTTTATTAGTGAATTTGAATTTGTCATTGTTGGAATGGCTGCTTATAGTCTGCAAATGCAATCTGACATTCCATGTCTTCCCTGTTCCCACTTTTTGACCTCTATTTTATTTGCACTCTATCGTTGATATTTTTGAATTGCTTTTAAAAGTTCTTAAAATTATTTCTCACCGTGAGACTGATTTTTTTCATGAAAATGATTTTTCTGCGTATTTTATAAGTTTGGTTTTCACAGAAAAGGGGCATGAATGATCGCGTTGCCAATTTCATTGTTACAATCAAAATATGATTATCATAAAAAAATGCGCGTAATTTCAAGTATTAGGTAGGATACGGAAGAATGCAAATAGAGGTGTTGGATGGTTTCCGTAAAGGTCGTAACATTGAGGTTTGATAATGAAATGAGTCTTGCCATAGAAATTAAGTATTTTTCCATGGATCTCGTGTACCCCGTGCGATAGACTCCCAGATATATGTCTAAAATAATCTCACAATCGTTCTCAAATCGAAGGCCATTTCACATCACTACGTATCAATTTTTAGTGATGCATTTTTATAAAATTTTCCAACTTATATGACCGTAGATAATAGTCCACATAACAAAGAGGTGCGTAGTGATGTGAAGAGACTTCATGTTAGATATCTTAGCTTTAAGATTACATGCCGCTGTTGATTTACCTAGTGTAATATACTTATTAATCACTGACCATTGTCGCCCTAGTATTATGTATATATGTTGAGACATGTACAGGCAAGAGATGCCTCATCCCTGTATGTGTCTTTAGACGCAACCTGTGATATATATAAGCAACGCCCTTTATGATTTATTTTTATTTCTACGCTTTCCCCATGTGTATTCTCTTGTTATTTTTTACCTCAAGTAAATGTCACAAGTCCATAAAAGTAGTGTTGTATGAATTTCTAAATAGTCGTTGTAGGTAAATAAGTATTTACTTACAATACATTCGTTGCAATGCATTTTTAATCTATTTTTTCTGTACAATGGCATCAGACTCTTTTTATAATTTTGATTGCTGATTGTATGAAGTGCCGATTTGCAGATATTATGTGACGGATGCAATCAAAATGATTTTAAATCCATTTCCAGTCGTAAAAATATTTGCCTGTATATAAAAATATGTGGTATTTATATAAATTCTTTATTTAGAAGACTGCACATATTCGTAGACATAGTAGATCAAATATCTAATGTATCTTGTATTAATAATTAATAACGAAACAATAATTCCGATTTTATATTTTAACACTCCGCGCTGACCGAAATTAGCACGGATTTTCCAGTGACGTTGAAGGAAAATACACTTTATCCACAGTGAAATAAAGTACATAAGTGAGAGAACACCCACAAGGGCTCGCTTGCACATGCTCGTAATCACAAAGTACGTTGTTCAATGTCATCAGATAATCCTCTAATTTGAGTTACTTTCGGTATGCAGTGAGCCTATAACAATGATATTTATTTTAGTATATTTTGGACTGTAACGGCTAGTAAGTCAAAACTATGGAATAATAAAGTTCTAGATATGGAAAGGAATCACCAATGAAAGTTTGGGCACAAATCTGTACAGTATTTAATTGGTATGTAAATATTCTGCTACAATGCAATCACGTGCCGCGTGTAAAATGTAAATAATGAATATTTTGTAAATCAATTGAAATATATACGTCGACGACTGTAACTTGTCCTGGTAAACTATTTTTGAGCACGTAATCAAAAAATATTAGAACATTTTTTATAACTGTTAATTAAATAATTTTCTAAAGTGTTTTTTTATTATCATTTTGCCAAACAAATCTTTCGTTAAGTGTAGCTTATTTCGTATTATTAAAGACATCAACAATGCATTTTCATTCTACATTACAGTACAGTATTTTAAAGTAGTCGAAAATTTTGCACACTTCTTAATATAATCAAAGTAATTTTATGAATATGTTGTACGTTTTCAAAGTCTGATGCATTTTGTGAATTAATTGTCTATCTCATTAATTTAATAAAAATGTCATACATTTGTAACGTTTAATGTAGTTTAAATTAAAAGTTTTTTTGTGATAGAAATACTCTGTAAAAGCGATCTTCTATAATATTAAGCGTCAATTGTGCTTCTAAGATATTATGGAATTTATGTTTAGTGAATCATTACTGTGATAATTTTAATTTATTGTGATTTTCCCCGGAAGTCTTTTTTACTTAATTTTTTATGCAATTGTTTCTATGTAAAAGTCAGCATATAGCAAATAAATAATATTCTAAATGATAATGTCTTTTCTAACATGAGTATCTTACCTATTAAAATGTTGACTTAAATATTGAAAACCTAAAGCATTAAACAGTCAGAAATGTAACAGAGTAACTGATTTAAGAAAACCTGAAAAGTTACTGAGAGAATCAGTTAAACTGTTGTAGTTCTAAAAAGAGGGATGTAATGGTATCTGATAATTATAATTAATGTAACTTCAATATAAACCTAATGACCCATAATCAATTTATAGCGACTCTAACAAATGTATTCATGTAAACTAATGTTACCTATAAACTAGTGATGATGTCGATTTTGTATTAATGTATTTTTTGTACATAATGTAGCTAGAGGAAATTAATTATGTGCAATTATTACCACTTCTATGGCGCAATACCAAAGGTATTTATGTTCTGTAACTGTTGTGTAAAATACTCGGAGTTATTAAAATTAATAGGTCTTTACCTATGAAATTGCCGTTTTGTATGAAAAAATTTAAACGAATTTTTTTCATGTATTTTTTATTTGTATTAATCGAAGTAATCACCCATGCAATCAATGCATCTTTGCCATCGCAGTGGCAGTTTATTGATGCCCTTCTTAAAGAAATCAGCTGGACGGAAGGCAACAAATTCTTCAAAGGCATTTTGTACTGCCTCTCGGGTATTGAATTTTTTTCCCGCCAAGAAGTTATCCAAATTCTGGAAAAAGTAGTAGTCTGTAGGCGCAAGGTCTGGTGAGTAGGGCGGATGACGGAGAGCTTCCAACCCCAGTTCTTGCAACTTGGAGACCGTCTGCTGTGCAGTATGAGGTCGCGCGTTGTCGTGCAGGAGCAGCGGAGACGAGCGATTGACCAATGCTGGTTGGAGATGTGCCAGCTTCTCCATCATTGTGTTCAGTTCTTCACAGTACACATCTGCAGTAATGCTCACCCTGTTTGGTAAGAAGCTGTGATGAATCACACCGGCGCTAGACCACCAAACAGTGACCATCACTTTTCTAGGGGTAAGTTTTCGTTTAGGGCATTGTTTAGGTGCTGAACCAGGATCCAACCAACTTGCTGAGCGCTTGCGGTTATCAAACAGAATCCATTTTTCATCGCAGGTAACAATGCGGTTCAAAATTCCTTCATTTGTGTGTCTGTTGAGCAGTGCAAGGCACGTCTCGACGCGTACTTCGCGCTGACGATCATTGAGTTCGTGGGGCACCCATTTGTCAAGCTTTTTTACCTTGCCAATTTGACGCAAATGGACCAATATTGTTTTGACGCTAACGTCGAAAGCTGCTGCTAATTCAGCCGTAGATTGTGTATCATCAGCTTCCACAATCGCCTTTAATTCGTCATTGTCGACCAAAGTCTTCGGACGACCGCGAGGTTCATTTTTCAGGTCGAAATTTCCAGAACGGAAGCGAGCAAACCAATAACAGGTGGTGCGTTGGTTTGTAGTGTTAGCTCCGTAAACGTCGTTGATGTTGCGTGCCGCTTGTGCCGCGTTGCTGCCACGACGGTACTCATATTCCATAATTACTCGAATTTTTTACTATCCATGATGACGAAAAAGATTGAAATGCGATGAAAATGTAACACTAATCAATAAACAAATGACTACTTTTGGAAAAAAAAATCCATGTTTTTAAAATAAAATTAATTTGAAATTAGAATTCTTACCCAAACAAAAATTATTTTGATTTGAAATGGCCAGTACTGCAAAACGGCAATTTCATAGGTAAAGACCTAATATAACGAAATGATCGAAAACGACTACTTTGTTTTTAATTCATTTACCCCATGTACAGACACCAGCACATCAAGCTACCCCAATCTGTCAAATTTCTTTGATAGATTTTCATCTTTATTGGTTCATGTTCAATTGGGTAGCTTGAGGTAGACAGATAGACAGATTGAGGTAGCTTAATGTGCTAGCGTCTGTACCCCAACAACCTAATGAACCTTTATGTGAAAAGCTTCTATAGACAAAAAGGGCATTTAGTGTCTTGAATACCTAATGTATAGTCTAACACACGAAGTAAAAATACGTATGGGGTATTTCACCAATCGTTCAAACTGAACGCGATCTTCATCTCAACACCAGTCTGTGTTAAGTTGGATTTGGCCACGGTCTTGGCATTACCATAGGTACTTATACTTTCAGGACAAACACTAGGCGAAGTGTACATCTTTACTTAGGCTTGTATGTTCTTACTAGGTCCGTATGGGTACAAAGGAAACATTTGTCCTTACAGACAGACTATCTTTTCACAAGTGAATAATAAAATGCTATCTTCATAATTGTTTGTTATCAATTCAGCCCGAGTCACGACGACTCACTGCCACATACGAGCCTCAATTATAGTCTGTTCAGCAATCTTGCCACCGGTGCCTTATCACTTAACTGACTTCTATTGATATTTTTGGACCTCATACAACATATTGATGCATGTTACCAGTAAATAATTTACAAATTAAATTATTGCAAAGTATAAAAAAGAATATTTTTTAATTGAAGTTCTAGCAACAACAAGCCATACGTCATATCTTGAAATGGTAAAAGTTGACGTCATTGTCATTGTCAAAATTGTCAAGACTAAGTGAACCAACAGCTGTTTTACATTTTTATATCCTAAAATTAATTAGAACTGGGTAAAAACAGGTAGTTTTGCATTCCTTATTCAGGTCATGGTAGATTATATTAGAATTAGAGTTGTATTTGAACATGAAACAAAGGTAAGTGTAGCAAAAGATGAGCCAGTTTAGTCGTGTTACAATGTTGTTTACGTGTTACTGACAAAGATGTTTGTTTGTGAAGGGCTCGCCCAATGCAAGGCGGAGATGACATGGTGGCTTACGCGACGGGGAAGAAGGCAGACGACCTTGCTGACCACACTGAAATACAACTGCATAGAATAAAACCCCTCGATCATTTTATAGAAGCTCAAGTTCAAGAGGGTGACTCTTTACAAGCTATTGCGTTGCGATTTTATTGTTCTGTGAGTTAATATACTTTATTTTTATTAATAATACTTCACTAATTACTTTTTATACACAAAATTAATTGTACTTTGATGTTTCAAATTTAATATATCAGTAACTTCCTGTTATCATTGTTATCTATCTTGTTAATACATCGTGTTTTAAACACATTACAGATATCAGAGTTAAAAAGGATCAACCATATACATAAAGATAATGAAATATTTGCCAGACGGACTATAAAGGTGCCAGTTACACCATACTCAGTGCTGACGGAGTTAATACCTACGCAGAACCCAGAGCCTATGCCTTCAACCTCAAACAGTTCATCTCATTCAGTCATAAAGGAATTGTTAAATACGAATAATTACAATGGACCTATAAACCAAAATAATGTATCAATAAATGCACCTTCCAAGGAAGATATGGAGTGTTCCATAGATTGTAACACAGTTGTGATGAACAGTACACTGGCGCCATCTGTTGCGCCATACACAGATTCTGAGCAGAATGAACAACTACTAGCTACAGAAGATACTCAACTCTTACCAAGTAATAAAGAGAAGATATCTGTTGAATCAGTTGTGGTAAAGGAATTGACCTCACATGGGGCTGACTTTGGATTGAAATGGTTCCATTTAGTGTGCTGTATGCTCATCTTAGGTGTTGTGATACCTCTTGTCTATGTTATGTTTTATTTAGACAAACATGAACATACAGAAATTTCTGATCTTCCACCATTACATTCCAATCGATGACTGACTGATACAACTCGATCTGATGGAAAAGCTTTAAGTTGTAATGGTATTCATTATAAATCAATTTTATATATCACCAAAAGGGGATGCAATGCGATTCTTTTAATAAAATTTATCAATTTAAGTACTGTATCAATGCTGCTTTTATTTATACAATTCTGTAAAAATGTTGATGATTTTTTTGTCACTTGGACCCTTCGGTTACCATCAGGACTGCCAGTGAGAATACACGGGGACAGATAGAACACCAATTTTTTGGATTTACGTTTTTTGGTAGTTTGTTATGAGCAGGACAAATAAATTTAATTTACCAATTAACGCCAAAAATACTACGACTTTTTAATTAGTCGCAAATGTAATAATTAGAATCACTTAGACGTCTTTCAGTAGTAGTTCACTGTTTCGCATTCCTAAGTCGACATTCAGACGGACGTAATTAAATAGGGTATTTTGCAATTTATTAAAAACTATTTTAGTTTTAAGATTGGGACGATTTATTTAACAGAAATATAAAAAATAAATTTATTTATGTCCATTTTCTCAATTAAAATCAAATTTATTTTTCGTTGTTTTGTATTTACCGCCAAAACGCTCCTAGTAACGAAGACTTTTTATCACGTGACATCGTGACGTCAGCTTTGTGTACACAGCACCAGTACAAATACTTAGTTTGGCGCAGTTTTAGCTTTTAGAAGTATTTGCCCCCGACCGACCCTTGCTCGTTGAAGCGCCAGCCCGCGCCGCAGCTGAGCCAGTAGCTTTAAATTCCCCCTCTAATAATAATAATGCCAATATTTCGATCCAGCCTGTCCCCAATGATAGCTGTCCCCCTATCAGTGACGCCCTGAGCCGAGGTCCGTGCCCTCAGCGTGCAGTCGCTTAGTTTGTAAATTTAGTTTGTAAGCCCTGGCTATTAATGGCAGCCCCAGGAAAGTCCGGTTAAGCAGTCACGGCCGCTCAAGGTCAACTGCGAGATGACCAACAAAAAAAAACAAAAATCAAATGGTGTCAAATTCTATCAATTTCCCACAGATAGTACTCACTATCCTTTGTTACGTGACAAACGACAAAAGTGGAAAGTGGATAAATGCAATGTAAAGATATCTAGGGTAACTTGGTGAATCCTTTCACTTTCTCTTCTGTCAGTAATTTGAACTAATTCAACTAAAGTTTCTGCAGCCATAATATTATACAAAGGTGTGTTGGTGGCTAATGATGGTCCTAAAGTATCTTTGGAAATATCATGGAATTAAGGTGGAAGCGCCAAGGTAGCCCGCGAAATTCAAATTTTGTTACGTTTTTTGCAATTTCCAGGTCACTGTCAGGTTGTATGGTGATCTAAATATGATTCGCGACCGTATCAAATATGGCTTTACAGAATCATAATCATTAGAATCATCAATCAGCAATACATCTCTATAAGTTCATATTACTCTAAAGAATGACTATTTCATGCAATTATGACATTTGAGGGCAATTCTAACTAATGGAGTTGTATTGCTGATTCTAATGATTATGATTCTGAAAAGCCTTATTTGATACGGTCGCGAATCATATTTAGATCACCATACAACCTGATACTGACCTGCAAATTGCAAAAAACGTAACAAAATTTGAATTTCGCGGGCTACCTTGGCGCTTCCACCTTAACTGGTCAGTTAAGAGTATTTTGGTGGTGCTGGAAATAGTTCGGATATTTTCACTCCCTTATCAGCTATCATAGCCTAACAATAAATTATCGGTGAGATGGCTTAGGCTTACCCCACTATTATGTTTCGCTGGTTATCGATATTTTATCTGGAGAATTTAAAGCACAGATATGCTTACATTTTTCAGATAGGCCTGACGCAAGTCAGGCCTATACAGGGTTACTGGTAACTCGACGTATTCCTTGCAGGACGTCATAGTAGGGTTAAAATGCAACAAATTAAGCCACCAAATGTGCTACCGAAATTCAGTAGTTTTTGAATTAGTTAAGAGTTTTAGTTTTTTTATGAAAAATCCCAGATTAAATCATTTGAAACCAATTTAAAAATGATTTACGGCGCGACTGTACTGAAATTTAAGTTATTATCATAGTTGACGCCGTAGCAGACCTTTGTTAATAATTAAAAGTTCAATAATGCCTAAAACTTTGGCAAATATCACTAACCAAACATTTAATTTTTTGTAATTTTTGCTATTACTTCATAAAAGAGTGAACTACTTATTTTCAAGGCAGGTAGTAAGTGTCCGAAAACCGTTCCACCGGTCACACTGGGGGGATTGCCTATAAGTAGGGTCACTAAATTCAAGTACCTGGGGCACTGGGTCACCGAGGACCTCTCAGATGATTTGGATATAGAAGGGAGGAAAGAAATAAATATAGAGGGAAGGAACGTAGGGCGTTGGCGGTGAGATGCAATATGCTGGCGCGCAGGTTTGCACGGTGCTCACGAGACGTGAAAATTGCTCTTTTTAAGGCATACTGCCAGTCATTTTATACCTGCAGCCTGTGGGTCCGGTATACGCGTGGATCTTTCAATGCCCTACGGGTCCTATATAATAATGGTTTCAGGATGTTGTTGGGGTTGCCTCGCTTTTGTAGTGCATCAGGTATGTTTGCTAAGGCCAAAACGGATTGCTTTAGGGCGATCGTTCGTAAGAGAGTGGCCTCCCTGATGCGCCGCGTGCGGGGCAGCACCAACAGCCTTCTGAATACCATATTGGAAAGGGTTGATTGCCCAGTTGTGAGACACTGGAATACAATTCACGGCTCGGGTGGTGCCCTCTATAATATTAAGTAGCTCAATTTTGGTAATGTTTAAATGTAATACGAGTAGGTCAATTTGTACAATAATTTAATAATTTTACTAACGTAGTTTTAAGTATTTTTTACTAACAAAAATAAAAAATGTAGTCTAGTGCAAAAAAAAAATACTACACCTGGTGTACAAATTACTAGGAAAATATCCTTGTCTTATCAGTTATTCAGAAAGGTATGATTGTCAATACTTTTGCATGTGTGCCAGGGAAGAGAAGAGTTTTATGGGGGGCAGGTAAAATTGCGAGACGGTCAACCTATTGTTTCGTATTCGTATTATTCGTAGTTTTTACCTGCGCTTGAACTCCAACCACTCGGGGAGCTTTGTGATTGGTCGCTATTGTTCTCTCAGCATGACAGGGGGTGCGATTTTGCAAAATTTGGTCGTCAGCGTTAGTTAGTTTCAACTCTACGTCGCGCAAGGTCGTGTTTTGTTACTGGCTATTTCCCTAACTGTTGCTGCGTATCTTGCTCTTGTGCTGTGCTGTGCCTTCATAAGCGCTGACTATGGCTGCATATTCTAGTCCTGAATACGCTGACATAATGTTCTGTTACGGACTTTGTGACGGTAACGCTGCTGAGGCGCGGCGAGAATATCAACTTCGCTTTCCCAACCACCGACTCCCCCACGTTAGTGTCTTCGGATCGACTTATCGGCGAATATCTGAAACTGGCAGCGTCCAAAGAAGCAGGCAAGTTGACACTGGTCGTTCCCGGAGATACACGGCTGAGGACGAGGAGCTTATTCTTCAACGTTTTATTGACGATCCTAACACATCGACAAACATCGTAGCGCGTGAGCTTGGTATGTCACAGTGGAAAGTCTGGTCTGTAGTTAACTTGTCAGGCCGACATCCATACCATTACCAACCAGTCCAGTCATTAGAAGAAGGAGATCCGCCGAGACGGCTTGAATTTTGTGGTTTTATGCTAAGTGCCGGCGCCGACAGCGAAAACTTTTAAAAAAACATTATGTGGACCGATGAGTCATGTTTTGATCGTGATGGTATCACAAATTACCACAACTTACATTACTGGGCACCGAAAACAGAAGCAAACCCTAAAAAACTTAAACCAACCGCATCCCAGCGAAGGTTCTCGCTTAATGTTTGGATGGGTATTATTGACGACAAATTAATTGGCCCACATTTTTTACCCCGAACACTAAATGGGGAACTTTATGAAGATTTCCTCAGAAATCATTTATCAGCACTGCTCACGGATGTACCGGAAGAAAGAAGAGCAAACATGATTTACCAACATGACGGATGTCCAGCCCACTTCCGAATCACAATTCGACAATTGCTGGATGAAAACTATCCAAACCGATGGATAGGGCGCGGTGGGCCGATTCCGTGGCCTGCACGAAGCCCTGATCTGACGCCGCTAGACTTTTACGTCTGGGGTCATATGAAAGATCTAGTTTATGTGACCCCAGTAAATTCAATTGAAGAACTAAGGGAGAGAATTACAAATGCGGCGGACCAGATGAGGGCAACAATCACCTCAAGAATAACAAAAACCGAAGTAAGGAAGCGAATAAGAACATGTATTCGAAAGCGAGGGCAGCACATCGAACAAGACGTGTGAAATGTGTGCAATTAAAGTTTTTAATATTGATTAAAAAGAATAATAATGTTCACGATTTTGTTTTTGATTTTTCGATTAATCACCTTTTTGTGAAACGCACGCCTGTACTAAATCAAAAACGATTTTCATAATGTAGTCCATGATTTTGTATTAACTTTCATACCTTTTTGGATAGCTGATAAGACAAGGATATTTTCTTAGTAATTTGTACACCAGGTGTAGTAGGTATTTTTTTTTTGCACTAGACTAAATTTTTTATGAAGTAATAGCAAAAATTACAAAAAATTAAATGTTTTGTTACTGATATTTGCCAAAGTTTTAGGCATTATTGAACTTTTAATTATTAACAAAGGTCTGCTACGGCGTCAACTATGATAATAACTTAAATTTCAGTACAGTCGCGCCGTAAATCATTTTTAAATTGATTTCAAATGGTTTAATCTGGGATTTTTCATTAAAAAACTAAAACTCTTAACTAATTCAAAAACTACTGAATTTCGGTAGAACATTTGTTGCATTTTAACCCTACTATGACGTCCTGCAAGGAATACGTCGAGTTACCAGTAACCCTGTAGGTATAGTTATTTTAACATCATAAACGTTAGAAATCGTCGTTCGAGCTACAATTTTGCCAGTTATTACTGCATTTTCAGGATTCATAGCTGTTTTTTCTACATCTAAGACATGCCCGGACTCGAAGAGTTTTTGCCTTTGGACATATTTTGACCACGCAGACAATCATTATTAATCGGCCGGAACCCATATTTTATCATTAGAAACGATAACATAAACATTGGCGGCAACACGATGACAGGTCTGAATAGTTTCTTTTTTTGATGACACCGTGCCTATATTTGAAGATTTTCTATTGATTTATTATCTCATTCTGAAGCGAGGTCCTAGATCCGTAGATCTATGGATAAATCCGTAAATCTGTAGGCTTTTATTCTGACACCAAATATTTATATTTTCTATCAAAAATAAAGAGTTATATTCAGTTCCTCATGCCACTGTAATTTTGCTACATCATGCTAGATGGCGTCACTGAGACATGGGATCCCAATTTTTCTATAATCTTTCTTCAGCACAGGCATACCGCAGAACATATACTTGGGCGTACCACACTAGATTGAGTGACTTTAGCCCACTAAGACAAAAGTATCAGATTATTTTGTTCGCTGTGTCCTGTCTATTGTTAAGTAAATATTTTTTTGACGTGATAACGTCTTATAAATCGATGAACGCCGGCTGCACGCACGAAAAACCATGACTCATAGTCACGTTCCACCTGAGCCGAGCGTGCAAACGAGATCGCGGAACAAGCGATAGATCACGATCGAAGTGGATAAAGGGATGAATATTCAGTGAAAATAATTCAATTCAATTCATAAAAATATGCAATTTTTCATCAATGTTTTCTTAAGACGTTATCACGTAAAAATAACGTCCGTAATCAGACTTTACAGACTAACGTCTTATAAATCGATGAACGCCGGCTGCACGCACGAAAAACCATGACTCATAGTCACGTTCCACCTGAGCCGAGCGTGCAAACGAGATCGCGGAACAAGCGATAGATCACGATCGAAGTGGATAAAGGGATGAATATTCAGTGAAAATAATTCAATTCAATTCATAAAAATATGCAATTTTTCATCAATGTTTTCTTAAGACGTTATCACGTAAAAATAACGTCCGTAATCAGACTTTACAGACAACCATTCTCTGGTTTTTTTTTTGGGAATGGCATGGCATCTCGCAGTTGTGTTGACCTAGACAGGAGACAGGCCGTGACTGCTTAATGTTACCCTACAAAATTAACAGAAATTAGAACTGGGAAAAATGAAGACGAAACAGTAGGTACGCATTTCTAGGTCTAAAATATACTCGTAAACTATTCTTATCCTAAATAATAAAAAAAAATGTATTTAAATTTTAAATTGAACCATCTACGATTTTTTAAACTATGTTAGTGCAATTACGGATAGGATTTTTTTCCATTTCCACTGGCAGCACGTACATAGTAGTATCGTACATACGTAGTATCTCTATGTAGTCTGTGGGCAGCACCGCCGACGAATCGTAATTTGATAATACTAGCCACAGAGTACATTTTTATATAGGGAACTACTTTACTTTTGATACTAGCTTGCTACATATGAGTAATCTGTGGATAATACCCTCTCAGGCGCGGTCGCAGCCAAATACTTTACAGACTAAAGACTACATATTATTAAGAAAAGAAAAGAGAGTAAATTAGACTTTAATGCACAAAAAACTTATGAGCAATGAAAATGAATTTATTAGTGATGTGCCGACTAGCCGGTAAGCCGAGTAGTCGGCCATATTTGTAGTCGGCGACTAGTCGGCTAAAACCGCCGACTAGTCGGCCCATTTTTTACTCGTATTAATATGCTTAAAAATTTAAAAGACGGTTATTTAAACGAAATTTAAATCTTTACTGCTATATCTTTTACTATAGAAACAGTTTTACAGATTACTTTCAGTGCAATCAGGAAATTAGGATGTTATGGAATAGGAACCATTCGTTTGGTTCATTAATTAATTGGACTCACAATTGGACTTAGATCCAGAAATTTAATACTGAAAGTAAAATTTGTATTATATTATATATAATTAATACTTCTAACAAAAAAGAAGAAACTCTATAGCAAACGATTGGCAATCAAATCAAATTTTTATTTTTTATTTTACAAAACGATAACTTTTTTTGGCTTTTTCAAATTTACTCGCCAAACTTTGCAGTTTGATGGCGATCAAAATATTTTCAAATCAAAATACATATTTTATTTCACATAAACCTGCATGGGCACTTATGAAACCTCAGAAGCTAGGTGCACGGTTCCAATTTGTCGCTTCCTATGGAGGAGAGCCGGCAAGAAACTCCACAGTTACTCTTTTAAAAATAATAATTGGCTTTTACAATGTTTTCAAATTAGTGATAATAGGTATGGGAGGACAGTGCAGACCAGTCAATAAGTATCAGGTACCTAGCTACTTAGAGGAATAAAAATAAAGAATAGAAAATCATTTACAAATCTACAGTCTGTAGGGGTCCTGGGTCCTGTTTTCTGCAACAGGACCCTCCGGCGGGAGGAAACGCCCGGGTGTTTCCACTTCGTAGATCGTTCTGAGGTCACGGTGGAGGTCTGCCCGGCTTGGGCGGAGCACCGCCGTGTCCTTGTGGAGGCGATCTCTCGCGTCCGGCCTTGCTACAGAGCGAGAGTGCATGTGTAGCAGTCACCTCCTTCTGCGAAGCAGTAATGCTGGAGAGGCAGCATATGTCCCTCACGGCTTTATTCGCCGCAGGAGAACCCCTGGGCGTCGGGAATCCCAGGCCGATTCCCGGCCACCGTTGGCGCGGGCTTGCGGATGGCCAGTAATGGGCAGCTCGCTGTCCGGTACGGACCAAGCCCGGGTAGACAGCGCGTTGTGTTCCACGCGCGCCTCGAAGAGATGTCAGCAGCAACTAGTGGGGTCGCAAGGGTCGATGCCTACCTGGGGTGCGGGTTGTTCGAAAGAGATACCGTGGCCCCTGGCCCACGGGAAACTGAAGGAAAACGGGTGGGTTTTGTCAGTAAAAGTTTGACACGCCCTCCTGCTCCACCCAGAGCGGGTTATTTGATGATTTCCCAACCTAAAAAAAACCTATACATTGTGCGAGTATAAAAGCAACCTTAGGTGTGTGATTCCATGCGATGAGAACGTCTTTCTGGTTTCGATCGGAGCTACAAAACCAGGAAGGCATTTGTAATAAAAAAAAACATATTTCACAAAATAAACTATTTATTTTCCATTTCTATTTGCTATCACTTAAAAATACATCGATGTAACAAAGAAATCGGTAAATCCATTGACACAATCTTAGTTAAAACTCATTTAACAATTAATAATGATAAATGCATTCTTAAATAGCTAAAACCCGACCAGATAAATAATATTTTTACATTACACTCTCTCTCTTATTGCAATCGTAAAAGATATTTGCAAACAATTTAAGACAAATATAGCCTATTATTCAATTATAACAAGCAAGTTCAAATTCAATAAGACAATGTACATTAAAATGGCATAAGTGCGACAATTCGTAAAGTATTTATTTTCCTGGTAAGGCTTAGTCATTATGTACAGATATATAATAATAAGGTGAGCCTCGCAGAATTGATAATGTATAAAATTAATGACGTGATCTGAGGTGACTAAAGTAAAGCTTTTAATCATTATACAACGAGCGATTGCAGCTGCAGTCAGAAGTTTCCACGACCGCCGAGATTCGGGTTACTCTCGTGCACACTATGGAAAAATAAAGAGAGCATTAGTTATTCTCTATGCCCGAAGGCACAAAATGGGCAATGCCAAATATGAATAAGGACCGCCAAGAAAATTTAATACGGTCATCCGCCCGATGACCTCGTCAAGATGTGTGTGAATGTGAGGCTCAAAATATGCAGAAATAGCGTAAAATACACTCATCTTTATGTCAGAATATAGGTCCTCAGAATAGGGTACAGAAATGTGTAGAAATAGTTTTAGTTGTAGCATTTTGAGTTAACTTGTTTTGTGATTTTTATGACTGATCTGAAGTTCTAATTAACATAATCAAATGACAATATGCTACAACTATGCATATAGAAGTTAGGTACACATACACAGTAAAATTCAAAAGCTCACAAGAAAATAGACATTGTTAGTATTACAGAGAGCAGCAACACAGAAGATTATCTTGATCCGAAGAGCGGGCCAGTGCTTTGTAGGGAGACTACTGATTTATTGTTAACCAAATCAAAACAACAAAATCACTAGTCTTCCATACAACGCGCGGCCGGTGGCTGAAGCCCATTAGTTGATGAACACCTAGAAATGTTAATCACCAAAAGAGTTAGTCACAATAAAGGTTAAAATGAGTTAGAACATACAGTTGTGATGAGTGATCGTTTCTAAGTAAAACTACAATTAGGTTGTACAGCGAGAATAATATATAAGAATGGTGGTAGGTACATGTGTGAACACTCTCGAAATGTCTACGCGCCCTCTACTAACAAGTGTGTGCACATTACCTTAGCATCACAACACCGACGTCACACAGTCAAATCCGTTCAACAAACTCTACTTAATCTTAGTTTGGTTTGGTGCCAACTCAGGGAACTCTTCAAACATTCTATCGTCAAAATAATATTGTGTTAGTGATAATATTGAATTATTGTGATAGCAAATGTCTCAGGTAAGTCCTCAACCAAATTAAATGTTAACAGCACAAATTAATCAGTTTGACTCGTAATATTAGCAATGGTATAGTATGGTAGTTATTGAAATGAATGTTCTCATGCTTTTCATTTATTTTGATATGAAACAAGACACATGATGTTGAGGAAACATGATGAAAATAGAGCTGGCAAGAATCAGTTTAAATCATTTCTATTCATCGTGTATTCTCACATCTCGGAAATCAGTTTTGGTTGTGTTTACTAACGTAGATAGACATGAAAGAGTTTGTTGTAGTCATTGGACGAACGTACCTCTGTTGCAGGAGATACTGCGCCATCTGTATGCGCTGCGGGGTGCCCGTGATGGTGATGATGCGGTCGGTGGAGCCCGCCAGTGGCTCGGCGATCTCGATGCCCGCGCCGCTCTCGGCGCGGATCTTACGTATGCGGGACCCAGCCTTGCCTATTATCGCGCCGGCCAACTGGAACGGAAATAATACTGTCACAGTTTATGTACCGACCTAGTTGAGTTAAACTAGAGATAAGTTACACTTGAATCGTGAAATTTTGATTTGGAGTAAAGTTATGAAGGCAAGTTTTATGGTGATGAAAAGCAATACTAACGTCTTTGGGAATGGTGACTTGTGTGCTGGTGTCCTGCTGGCTGCCACCGTTGTTGCTGAAGCCTCCTGCCCCGCCCCCTCCCACGCGTCCGCCGCCGCCAAAGCTTCCCCCTCCGAAGCCACTTCCACCACTGCCCCCGCCACCACCGCCGCCACCTCCGAAGGCGCCGCGCGGAGGCCCGCTGAAGCTGGCCCTAGGCCCGGGGCCACCGAAGTCATTGAATGCAGCTCTAGGGCCGCCAGGTGGACCGCTGCGGCCTAGGGGCGGCCCCCTGGGCGCGGGCCCACGGCCGGCGGGCCCCATGGGCGGCATACCGCGTGGAGGGCCGCGAGGGGGCCCGCGGGGCCCACCTCGGGGCCCTGCACCGCCAGCGCCCGCGCCGCCTCCCTGGCCGCTACCGAATCCTCCGTACTCGTCCGCATAGAAGTCATCATAATTGTGCGGGTCATAATTTTGTACTGCGCCTTTTACGGGGACCTGCAATTTTACAAGCAATTCTAGAATGCATGTGTCACAATTGTGGCTGTGCAGTGAAAGCGTCGTTAAGAATTTTTATTTTATTTATTTGTTGTGTAGAAAACCCATATTTAGAACAAACGTGCACAGCTCTAACTTGCTTCTAATTCTAATGTCTTCCATTGATAATAGTAAGAACCTCGGAGGACGTTAATGACGATTATTTTCAGACAATTTTTATCTTTCCCTTTAAAATTACTTTTATTGCATTCACGAGGTTTTCACAGTACGACAACGATAAGTTCTACAAGGAACCAATGAGTAAAACTATAAAAATTGCCCGAACAAAATCGAAATAATTTCCAAAAAACTCATCAAGTATGTCCTTAGTTGAGATAACATAATGATTTTATTTATTTGCATCATAATTGTACAGATATGAATATATTCACCTGTCTAATAAGGTCGATCACCTCCTTGACGCCGGCGGCGACAGCTTCGGCCTTGCCCACCAGCTGCACGACGCGCTCCGTGCTCTGCGGAGCGGGGTTCGAGAATATCTTCAGGCGAGCGCCCGTTTTCTGTAAGAGGCCAACACTTTTGTCAGATAATGCTGTAAAAAACACAGGTTTTAACGGTATTGGCATAATTCGAAAGATTTATTTATTTTATTAGAGACACTAATTATTTACAGAATTATAAATAAAATAGATCAAAGTTTTTTTGTTGTACCCTGTCTACTTACTAGTGTTTATCGCATTAGCTTTCAAACTAATTTAAACAATAACCATTCACTTAATAATTAATGTTAATCGAAATCCGACCAAGTCCAAATCCAACGCCCTAATTCCAAAACAAGTTACATAACCCACATACTTAGTTCAGTTGTTTACGGCAATCTGTCGCGACATAGTCGGGGTGTTATAGAGTGGCATGAGAAATCGATGTGTGATCAATTACCGATATTAGATAACGTCAGAGTACGTGTGTGGTGTGTGGTGTCGATGACGTTTGACAGGAGCCAGGGCGCATGCGCGACCACATCGACCGGCGCACGTGGCTGCCGCCCGGTCACGCACAAACAACCGCTGAAACCCGCCCTCCGCACATGCGAGCGACGCACCGCAACGCACCGCCTACTACGAGCCATTGCTCAATACTGACGCGCGTCAACTGAACTCACTTCACAGTTCCTCAGTTTCCAAACACTACACTGTTACCTAAACCCAAAAACTATTCATTCAAGTCAAGTAATTATTTTAAAAATTGAACTCCCTAATAAATAAATAAAAAATGGAACACGTCGAACGAACTATTAAGTCGACGGTACAATGTTACGCGAACTAGGGATCGGGCGGAGCAAAGCGACCATCCCTCGAGGGTGGTCGGACGCGAATGAGCGGGCGACCGGCGACGCGTGCAACACCTGCCCGACTCCCCTCCTTGCACTTGTGGGGCTCCGCGGAAAGCTCGCACGCGCCACGCCTACCACATGTCACTAAGTAATGGACACACAGAACTACCATTTTCAACAACACAGAAGCGAAATCGGGTCAGTTTGCCTACTGTAGTCGCAAATAGAACTCTGCCTGTCTTTTGTTTCTTTGGGCGTCTGAGCCCAGCATTGTATGTATACTGTTACTGTTGAGAAAGGAGCAAGAACTTTCTGTATGTGGTACACACTCGTACTCAGCATCCATCACAAAAGTAAACCACTTCAGATCCTCATCACGAACACGAGTCCGAGACGTCACTCAGTCTGAAAAGGATCCGTTGGCGAAACGTCGGCGACATAATTTATCAGCATAGTCGGAGCTTATATCCACGCGAAAAATAAGAGTCTAAAGTATAGTGATACCAAAACTGCTTCGTGACTCGACTTTCAAACTTCAACCGGAGCACAGTAACAAAATAAAGTTGACTATGAATCACGAACATGCCAGACTAACAACGTACTGTACTTTCCACCTACAATCAATCATAAAGTTCACTCGTCTAACCATAAAAGCTGCTGAAAATATTTCAACACAATTTGTCTTGATCAAAAGTGAAGCCGTCTTTGCGCTGAAGCTCAACCGATAAACGACAGGATGGTTTACTTCGTTCAACCCTTTGTCTAAGTATGTTGGTGCAATTTGGAACGGTTCAGTGGCATGCATTTGGCTGAGTTGATAATGGTATTTGATCGCCTAACCAGAGCTAAACTAGGCTACCAAAAAGGTAATCAATAGTGGAGTATAACATTCCGTAAATAATTAATACTATTCACAGGCATGTTTCAGTACACACAGCAAACCCAAAATGTGTTGCTGGCAAGATATTTCCCCTGAGAGCATGCCGCTAATAAGCTACTGAGCAAGTCGTAATATTTCCAAACACGGCGCGTTAACATTATTCAGATCAACGCTAGTATTCCCTGAACCACTAAACAATGTAGAATTATAGGGAGAATTTCCAAAAATGTTGACACAGTTGACTTCGAAATTAGAATACGGATCAACAACCCTCCATCGATCTCTTGTAGTATTGATCCGAGCTCTCGAATTTTACCTGTTGCTTGTATTTCGGGGTTGAGCTTTTCTAGGGGCAGAGCAACTTCAAAAATCGTTGATAAAGGGCCCATTTAACCCAAATATTTAAACAAAAATTGGTGTATCGGTCGATACGATTCAAAGTAAAGAAGCCGTATGTGAACCGGTGCGGTTCGATCGGAAACGGAAGCGGTTAGTTCGCGTGCTGCCGTAGCCCGTAATTGTCGGGGACACTGCCAATTAGGTGTCACACGCGCCTAATTACACCGACGACATATGCGCACCGGCTGCTATCCATCTAAATGTAAATAGTATTCCCATTGTATACCTAAAAGCTGGTCTCATTCCGATTTCAACCCTCAATAACATTTTTTTAATAATTGTGGTACTGTCATGAGAACGGTTAAACATATCCGTTGTAACATTTTTTTGTGGTGTACATAGAGGATGTGGAGGAGGTTCACAAAAAGTTTCCTGCGTCACGTGCGCGTAGCTACGGTAACCCGACGCCGCCGCCGGCGCCGAGCGCTTCCGACGAATGAAACCTTACATGTGGTATTATAACCCTACGGCTAATTCACAACTCTACCAAGAACCGCGATTTCATCACAAGTAGCACGGGCCTTAACAAAACGTATTGTTTCAACTTCCAAGTTCAAAACTGAAGCCATACGTTTGAATGTTTACGCAACCTGAAGAAATCAGAGTCACACAGTTTATTCTTATAGAAGACTTCAATGGGCGATGTTTGAAATTAATCCGTCTTCATTGCCGTAAATGCAACGCATTGTACAAAGGTTACCTGCACGATTCAAAGATAGGAGCGGCGGATGCGGTACCATATGTTCGAAATTTATATTTATGTAAGAAAGGAGGCCTCCGAGGGGTGAGGAGCATTGTGCAAGTAGGTAGGCTGGGTGAAGCCCAGGTGCGCGCGAGCTTTTTGTGAGGCCTTCCGGCGGCTGCGCGCGCACCTGCCGCGTCGGGCACGGCAGCTGCCACCCGCGCACGCGCCGGCACAGGGCCCGCGACAACAACACACTTCAAGAAAACTGCTGCCCTAGGTACAGTTGGTACATGAAGGTCGGTAACCTCTCATTAATTCCACCTCCAATACATCATATCGATTCACTTGCGTTCTGAATAGCGCCAATAACAATGGCCTTTGCGCGAAAACACAATGTTACCTTTGTCATAAAGACATTCCATTCATCGTATTTTTTATTAAGACAGTATTTCTTTGAGGATATTGTTAATTCCATACTTTATAAAGAATTCTATGTGTCTTGTTAAATTGAGGCCGAAACGTAAATTGAACAAAAGAGTTGCGATAACAGCTGATCGAAAGCAAATAAAAGCAAAGAAAAAGAGAGCAAAAGCATTGTTCGCGAGGATTTGGCAAACGCGTTCATAAACACCCCGAGGCAACGCGCCACTGCTAGCCACCTCTGTAGCATCAGCCCTCGTTACTCAAATCTCCGGACCAACATCAGCTAACTAGCCCGAGTTATGAAATGCAACACCGCTAATAGCTAGATTGCGAAGTTGTCGACGTCGCGTCCATACAACGCGGGCACGTACACGTTTTATAACTTCTAACTAAGTTGCTCGAGTGGTAATTGATCGTCCGCGATGCACTCTGCAGTTATGCAAGGCGCTTTGCCTTGTTTTTTCTACTTGACGACAAATTATGACGTCTAATGTAGCTTTTGTGGAGGGCGATGCTTTTTAAGTTAAACTGTTTCCGACGTCCGTCGCGGTTTAATCTACGAGATTCCACGAACAAAGGAGTCTACTTTTTGTTAAAATAACATTATTAAGTGTATCTAAAAATTACATTGTCGATAAAGGCTCGGGATTTGGGACGGCAGCTGCTTTCACATCTGCCTTGAAGCCCGTGCAGGCACCACGTGGCGGAATGCCATCGGTGACTACACGATAAAAAATCCTTAAGTATAACTGCACCTTCGCTCGGCAGATGACTTCTAACAAGTCATAAAAGCTCGACGCATCTGCTCACCTCAATTATTGGCCGCAAATACGGGAACGAGAACGGGATGCATTTATTCGCAGAAGATATGATGATGACACTAAAAGACATGAGCGAAAATTCTGCAGTTGGAAACGAATATTTATGTATTACATACCCATACAATAAAATACACCCTTTTACACGTGCTTACCAAGTTTATCAACATTGGGCCTATTGGAATGATATCATCCAGTGTTCAATAGATATTGTGGTTTGCTAGAATATAAACAAGTCTGCTTCCCGAATGTGTCCGGGTGAGATCAATTCCAGTGATTGTTTCAGGGCGACTTATTGAATTTCGACCGCTCTGTTGTTGCGGTAGATTGATGAAAGACACATGGTGCTCGAAATTCACCGTATTTTTGCGCGAAAAACATTGTAGATGGCTCCAAAAATCCTAGGGATCAAATATTTCATCCGTTCACGGTGATTCCTAAGGTTATTTTATGATAATGCTTACCTCTCGCAGCTCTTTAATCTTTGCCCCCGCTTTGCCGATGACGCAGCCGGCCCGGCTCTGGTGGATCAGTAGGCGGACGTCCAAATCTTCGTTACTGCTCTTTGGACCTCCCTAAAGAATAATTTTTATTAGTCACTTGAATACAAGATTTTATGACGACTTTTCTTGTTAATGAAATGTAAAACTGCTAACTTGATTAAGCTACGAAAGCGATTATTATTTCTCATAATAAAACATGAAAAAGTTCTTGTAAAACTGACTAGAAATTACGTCTATGAAAATTAAGTTTTCTCAACTTAGTATCGTAACGAAAATCAGGCTTTAAATAATACTTACATCAGCCAGACATGGCAGGATTTCTTTTACGATTTCCAGAATCGTGTCGACATCCGGCGCAGTTATCGATAGTACCCTGAAAAACAAGCATCATTAACGCAAACTATTTTTCGCAGATCTTGGAAATAAAATCACAGCACAATATTGAACAACGGTACAGACGTATCAACGGTCAGGGAGGTCTGGACTCATAAGTAAACTGAAGCATGATGGCGATGAAACTTGATGTCCGTACGTGTCGTACTCAGTAGATGCCTTCCAGCGTGGACAGAAGTAAGTTGAGCGAGAGGATTCAGTCCTAAGGGAACAGACTTATAGCGGCTAATGAGCGAGATGCGAGGACACCGAGGTCGTGAAAGTAAGATCAGAAGCCGTCCAGTGCGACACAGTGCATCCTGCGGAGGTGATGAGGACGGGAGCTCGAGATACGGAGTTAAGCGCCTAACGCCGGGAGCTAATGATGTTTTACAAGATTCCAACTCCTGACTGTTGACGAGTAGAGTGCAAGAGCTCCACTCGAGCTGTATTAAGATTTGAGAGTAGATGTTGGCGATATAGTTTACCGTTCGGGGCCGGGGCAATCTGGGACTGTTATAGAGGCTTTGTACTGCGTGGCGGGGCGGCGGGTGCGGGGCAGCGGCGTCCAACGGGGCGGGACCGGCAACCAAGACACGCTGTAGCGGCGCACCGGGCGCCTACACTCATTCACCCTAGGCGCGCTTTGACCAACTTCAACTCAATACCACTCACATAACTCTGCCAGTAAGGTGAGTTGAAAGTGGCCAACGGCGTCAATGTGAGTGTAGGCGCGCGGCGCGTCGCGCTACTAGCCACAGGGGCGTCTCGGGGGCGCTAATGACCTGCAAACTGGCTGCCGGGGGGTTATTCTGTCTATAAATCTACGGACTCGCCGCTGTCGCAAGACTCGATGCCGAGATTAACCATCGAATCTTACAGTCTTCTTCGTTCATTTTAGTTCTCTTTGCTATCTACAAGACAGACTAGAATAGCGTAATTGATTAAGCATAGAAGATACGGGTCTGACAGGTGTTTGTATTACCCAATAGACGCACAGAGCAGTACAGTTTTTAGAGTTTATAAGATTGGTGGACGTACCTGTGGCGAAAAAATGGTTAAAAGTTAAATATATAAACTAAAAAAAAAAACATTCAGACAGGCATACAATGAAAAAAAAAATGCGAAATTTACTAATGTAACAAAATAAAACTTTTTAATTTAGATTGGTCTAAGCAACTTTAATCAGTAAGTACCTTGTAAATACCTGCTATTGCTTGAAAGCTTACAAAAATACATTAATACTGAACTAATTTAGAGTACCTATAAAGTAATAAGTACTTTATGGTTCAAGCTGATTTATTGAACGAGTCTACTCGCAACAATCCGCTACTTACTTCACGTGTAGTTGCGGACATTATTGTAAATACTGACCTGATTTCTTAGCTTGGAAATATTTGCGCCTCCCTTCCCAATAATGGAGCCGGCCACCTGATGACAATGAATTCATTATGGAAATGCCCCATCACACCATATCGGTTCATACGAACAGATATTACAATGAGTTTTTGAAACATGAGCATTTCCTTACCAACTTTCACCATTATCGGGAAAACCCTTGTCGATTCTCGTAGTAATTTTTGAGGATAGATATGTCGTAGTTTCTGAATTTCATAAACTCGTGAAAATAAGGAATGACATAACGATATACCGTTGTATTTAATCCAAGTAAAACTCAATGTACTGGAATCTAAGCACATTTTAAAACCACTTCTAGGTACTCTTCGAGGTTGTTTTTACAAGTTCAAATTCTAAACAAAAGCTTCAATTCCATTCACAATTGAAATCCTGAAATAGCTACAAGTGGAAATAGCCGCCTATTACAGCCGGACCTAATATGCTAAAACAAGTTCAGCAAACTGTACATAAACACGACCCGTGTGAATTGCAACCTCACAGGCTTGAATTGATTTTATGCAATTTTAATGACATCGCCGGCGAGGGAGGGTTGGTTTTGGCCTTTAGGCACACAACTGTAAACTTAAGGTGAATGCGCAGTGGTAGAGCGCGAAATTCAAACTTTGTTACGTTTTTTGCAATTTTCAGGTGAGTGACATGTACGTATTTACAGATTTATAATCATTAGAATCAATAATACATCTTTCTAAGTTAGATTTGTTCCATAAGAACAAATTTCTTATGGAAAAGTGCTTGTGGAAGAAATCTAACTTATAAGAGATATATTAGACATTCTAATGACTTAGTTCTGTAAACACGTATCTGTTATATTCGCAAATCACATTTTGATCAGGATACAACCTGATACTGACCTGAAAATTGCAAAAACGTAAGAAAATTTGAATTTCGCGGTCTACCACTGCGCATTCACCTTAACATGAAATCCTGTTTGTGCCTTGTGTATGATATTGGTTTTATGTTTCAATTTGCGAATAAATATGTCATCATCTGCCCTGCTTTGTCCTAACTATGTTGGGGTCGGCTTCCAGTCTAACCGGATGCAGCTGAATACCAGTATTTTACATGGAGCGACTGCCTATCTGACTACCACAACCCAGTTATTGAGTAATACGATGCTCCTTGGTAAGAAGGTTGTCAGACCTTTGGGTTTTTGACGACCCGTAACGACTGTCAAAGATACATGAATGTAAAGTAAAAGTAAAGTAAAAATCGTTTATTTAGTCATTAAAATTACAGTATTGAGATATCATTGGTCCCGAAGGCGCAGCCTGTATCTTGGGCCTGTGACTGACAGGCGGGACCAACGGCATAATGTGCTTTCTGAGGCACGGAGGGGTTTGTATGCGGTATGTAATGACCCATCTACGGACCAACCGCCGCAAGCGTAGCTTAACCTGACTCGATCGAACTGTCCGGCAGTTATTAGTGTTATTACTTAGCCACTTAAAATATGTATAAAATACGATACAACATTGCTTTGTATTTTTTGCAATTTTGAGAGAAGTGGAGGGGAGGAGTTTTTTGTCCAGCACCCTAATTGCGTAACACATTCGGAATCGGAATCCCCACAACTAAATCCATTGCTTCATTATTTGCTTTGAATTTCGTCTGGCCAACAACAAAAAATAACCAATGAGGGTATACTAACGATAATGTTCAGTTGTCAAATTAAAATGAAAGTAATTGAAATGTAGAGTACGCTGAGCAATTTTATTACCTATGGTTCAGGACTGGGTCAGTTTAGGCATTTTTAACCGACTTCAAAAAGAAGGAGGTTATCAATTCGACATGTTTATATACCTATACAGGCTGTCCAGTAAATAGTACGACATAGTGTAGGGGGTGATAGCTTGGGTCAATAACTACCAAAAAAACATAATATATGTTCCGCAAAATGTTACGGATTTACAGTTATAGTTTAAAGCGATAAGAAAATTGTTCAGTGAAAAAAACAAATAATAGTATTTCTTGAAAACATTCCTGTTTTTGATGCAAAAAAAGACTTATCAATGAGTAGAGTAATTAATTAATAATTCACGAATAATTTGATGTAAAAAAATTACTAGAAAAGGATTTTTGGAGGAAAAGAAATTTTGTAGGACTGTACATCCGTAACATTTTGCGGAACATATATTATGTTTTATTGGTAGGTATGTACCCAAGCTATCACGCCATGCACTATGTCGTACTATTTACTGGACACCCTGTATATATATATTTTTTATGTATGTTCGGGCATAACTCCGTCATATACAACATTCGTTTTTTCTTACTCTAAACCCGAAAAGGGGTCATTGTACTCATCATTTTGAACAACTTTTTCTATGGGACCAACCTTGAAATCGCGAGAAAAAAAATCAGCTGTTCCATACATTTGTGTTCACTTAATCGACAAAATGTATGGAACAGCCGATTTTGTTTTGAAATTAAAGTTATTTTCACTTTGTAGTGTTTTTCCGGAAGTCATTTTTTTTTTGTACCTAGATACCCTTTAATGCACTCCTTTCTAAGGCTAAATGAATTAAACTACAATAAACATCCTCGTACCAGCCTCGTTGGTCAAGTGGTCGGATGCGCTACTGCTGTGCACGAGGTCTTAATTCCTAACTCCGAGTTTCAATTCCTAGGTCGGGCAAAATGTTATTGAGTTTTTTCATCAGGAATTTCAAGTAGCAGCCCGGAGCCTGGTTTTGTGCTCGGTCGATAGCAAAAGACTCGCCCCCTCCTACATGGAACTTTAACATAACTGGCGAAATGTGGATGTACCATAGGTAGGTGCGCCTCTGCCTAATTCTTCGGGGAAACGCCGTAGCAGCCCGGAGTCTGGTTTGTGCCCGGTTGATAAGCAAAAGGCTCGCCCCTATTACATGGCACTTCAACATAACTGGGGAAACTTGGATACTAACGACAATGTTGAGTTGTCGACATAAATGTAACCCCGTCCGTACTTATGTTTCACAATTACGACCAACTATTCAACGAGACCCTTCATAGGGTAAAAAAATAATAAAAGTACAAAAAACGTACCTTGCTCGGTATCAGAAAGGTAACTTCGTCGTCGGTCTGTCGCGGACGTTTCTGCACTGGCCCGCCCTCGTCTCCATATGCGTCTCGCTTCATGATACCTGTACAACAAAACCAGAAGTTATATAATCGTTCAGCTTCGGCATCCTCATCATTCTGACAAAAGACGTTTACAGCTGGACATAGACCTCAAACTTCGCTACATGGATTTCGTCCTGTGAGCTTGTCGCATCCAGCGGAATTCGGCCACCAAGTCATAATTCCACAATGTGGGGGACAGTAGTATCTTTTAATTATAATTTGGCAAATAGGATGTAATTTCGCTGCATGTCGCGGTCAATATCAAAATTATTTTCAAGAAACGACAAAAATATGTTTGTACTCGAAAAATGTTAAGGTCTAACGCACCAGACAACTAATTAAATAATGTACCGTAGCGGGTGTATCCACGTTCGCTACCTATCCGCTCTGTAAACGTATCCATCTGTTGTTGCTTTAAAACGCCTAAAGAATTGCTGTTATGTCTCCAACCTTGTTTTAACGTTCTTTGAATTGAACAAATGGTACTTATGCTTCGTTCACATCGCGAGAATTTTCCACGTGTCGATTACTTCGCGACTATTGAATAACTACATACAAATCGAATCAAACTTTATGAGGGTTCGTATCGATTTTAAGTGCATATTGATTGATTACTAACAGGTCTACGAGTTTTTAATGGTCATTTTATTATTACTCGTGATTTCGATGAATTCAGTTCCATACAGTAGGTAACATACAACTTGATTTATTGAAGAAATACGTCAAGTGTCCGTCCTTTTGTTTTTATTTGTATGAGTAATCATTTAAATTTTTAGTTACTGTAAATAGTTTTGTATAATAATAATTGTATAAAAGGTGTAACAGAATAAAGGCAAGATCTGCTAGTGATTTGTTCCTAGCTGACTACTGAATCGATTTCAGCAACTTTTTATATGGGTATTTTTATTTTTAACTAGCTGACCCGACAGACGTTGTCCTGTCGTGTGTGACGTTTCATAAGTGCCCATGCAGGTTTATGTGAAATATTTTTTTTTCTTTTTGGATATTGTTTAACTATAAATAATAAATTCGCATTTTATATATACAGGAAAAGTTTTTATTCAGTGCGCAAACTGTAACCATGAATTCAGCATGTCAATCGCGCAACATTCTTAATTTTTTTTCTTTCATAAGAACCTTCTCCTGACAATAACAATCACAACAAGAAAAAAAATTAGCGAAATTGGTCCAGCCGTTCACGTATGATGCCGTGACAAAGGGAAATAAGGAGTTTAGGGGGTTATTTTCAATAGATTATGCATTTTACCTTCTTACAGCCGATTGATCTAAAGGAAATTCAATCTTATTTCAAGGCAATAAGACTAAATTTTAAACGCATAAAGTAATTTTAGTCAACACGTTTTTCTTAATAAAAACAGCTTCCTTACATAGTATAAAACAAAGTCGCTTTTCGTGTTTGTACGCTTAGATCTTTTAAACTACGCAACGAAATTTAATGCGGTTTTCATTTCACACAGAGTGATTCAAGAGGAATGTTTAAAAATGTACAATATTTAAACATAAAATAAAAAAAAATAAAAAAAGGTTCCGACGAATTGATAACCTCCTTTTTGAAGTCGGTTAAAAATGGCAATGTATTATGCTTTTAACTCAATACTCTAATTGGGTGTATGAGGTCTTGCGCTAATTATGTTACACGTTGTATAAGCATTATCTGACATGGTGACTATTATAAATCAATTTTGGACCAACGTAGTAAGCAAAAGCATAAGGGTATTGTTGCAGAAATACTGTTTTTCTGTAAATTTTAGATCATTTTGTGATTTCCGTTGTAATATAAAAAAGAGGTGTATTAAGGTTCCAATTAGGGCTTGCATTCGAATATTCCAATTATTCGAATAATAAACATTTTAGAATATTCGAATGCAAAATTGCGATATTTGAATATTCGACCAATTTCCATAACACCGGACTGCGAACCCTGATGTGCACAAAATACATTTTTAAAGTTTATGCATAGTGACTGACGGCGCAAGTGTGATGTGTGGTCGATAAATGCCTTCGTACCATTAACTATGTTTATCACAATGCACAGTATGATAAATGCCTCAAAAATCGGACATCGCTGTGCAATGGTATCCAATGTGAGTTTTGGATGTACCTATATTCATATACAAAAAGAAATGAAATATATCTTGAAGAACAATGGGAGGAGCCTGTAGGAAACAGAATAGCCAGGATAGAATTATGACTAACTTGAGCTGTTGAGATAGATGGAGAGGTTCTATGGCAGTCTCTTCAACGGTGCCAAATCGATATCGGTACATCGAGGTGCTAAAGTGTCTGTACGAAAATGTCAACTCAATCCGACTCCAGGACCAGACCTCGAAACCTATCCTTCTGCAGCGAGGTGAGAGACAAGCAGACGTTATCTCTCCAAAACTGTTCACCGCTGCGTTGGAGGATGTCTTCAAGGTTCTGGACTGGAAAGGGGCTGGCATCAACATCAATGACGAGTCAATCACTTACCTTCAATTTGCCGATGATATAGTTGTCATGGCTGAGACTAGAGCTTCCGAAAGATAGGGTCTTAAAATGAATATGGACAAGACAAAAATAATGTCAAATGCCCATGTGTCGCCCACTCTCATGAAGATCGGAGACACTACACTCGATGTTGTGGACGAGTACGGTTAACTAGGACAAACTGTTCAGTTAGGAAGGTCTAACTTATAGAAAGAGGTCAATCGTCGAATCAGACTTGGCTGGGTAGCGTTCGGGAAGTTACGCAGTATCTTCTCGTCCCAAATACCAGTGTCTCACGACGAAAGTCTTTGACCAGTGCGTGTTGCGAGTGATGACCTACGGCACTGAAACGTGGTCGCTCACAATGGGCCTTATTACAAGGCTAAAAGTCACCAAAAGGGCAATGCAGAGGGTTATGCTTGGAGTTTGCTTACGTGATCGAATCAGGAATGAAAAGATCCGCAGGAGTACCAAGGTAACCGACATAGCCCGAAGAATTGCCAAACTTAAGTGGCAGTGGGCAGGGCACATAGCTCACAGAACAGATGGCCGATAGGGCCGGAAGGTTCTAGAGAGGCGACCACGTACCGGAAGACGCAGAGTTGAAAGACCTCCCACAAGGTGGACCGATGACCTTGTTAAGGCCGCAGAAAGCCGCTGGATGCGGGAAGCGATGAAGATAGCTCTTTTCCATTATACTGTTTTTACCACTCTCTGGTTATCTGTTTAATTAGGTATATAAGGTGTTAAAAAAATTATGTTCCGAATTTCGTGTACTTGCTCAGTATCAAAAAACTAATATATTGCAAAAAAAAATGAGCGATTTTAGTTTTTCACATACAAAAACAATTTTTAATTTTTTTTTACGTACACTGTACACAGGGCGGCGCACACGGCTCTGCGCAGTAGCCCGTTATCTGTCGGGCGGTAAGGGTGTGTCGCCCTGTGTCATTTCGCAACTTACGTGCACTTGAGTGTACTTCGTGAGCTCGACAAATGGATGTACGATTAACGCTTGTGCGACAAAACTGTACTGCAACTCACCATAGTTCGAATGCACGCTTCTTCGACACACTGAAGCACGACATCACGCTGGTGTGACAATTGTGCGACAGTAGTCCGACACTACGGTAGTGCGACAAACAATATTGTGTGACAGTCTTGTAATTAGACGGTACGTTGGTGCAGTATTACAGTAGTTTGACACTACCCAAGCGCGACAAACGATTAAGTACTTTAGATTATAAATGAAAAATAACAAACTTCATGTATTTAAATAAAACAAACTATATTGCACTATAATCAAAACTATTTATGGTATCAAAACAATGAGTATTAGACAAAAACGATTTTATCAGCTTTCACAATTTATGGTATTTTTTAGTTCTGAGCAGATTTACAACCAATATTAGACAAAATCTTAAACTATTTTGCTATTTGCAACAGATTTTCTTACGGTTTCAGTCACTGCCATAGCTATTGTATGTGCTCGGCAGTAGATTTTTTAGGCTCATTGCATTCCTTTTGATGCAAGCTTTATTCTATGAGTTTTATTTAATTTCTAAGCATATTTACAGACAATATTTTTGTTGTTTCGTTATATGCCCTAGCAGTGCTTTGTCAACTCTTGACAATGGCACCAGATTCAGTGTTCTAACTAAAGACGTTTTTGCGCTATACGAAGTGGAATTACGACTCATAGTAAAAAATAGAGGGTTGTGCGCATACGCACGTACACGCACTGTGACGTAATAGGGAAATGCTGTCCCGCTTAAAAATTGTCATAAATACGAAAAAAAATGCATTATTTTAAACGCACAGCCATCATTCACACTAAAACTCTCCTACGTAATAGCGTTTGAAGTCTTACATGTTTTTGTCGGTCAAAAATATTGAACTTACCACCACTACTGGGAAGGAAAAGTCGTTTTCACGTCATAAAAACATGCTATCACATCGAAGAAAATCATGAAATGTACACACGAAAATTTAAAAATTATATCATTAAAAGTAGGTCGATACTAACAAGTTTTGTAACCCGGAATCGAATCCGGGAGCATTACCAAGAGTTTGTAACTAACTGAGCTATGGAGGTCATCGGTTCATCACATATACATATGATTATGAATACAAATGTTAATTCTTCATGTCGCACTTAGAGTAATGTCGAGCTTCAGTGTGTCGCACAAGCGTTCATTCGAACTATGGTGAGTCGCAGTAGTTTTGTCGCACAAGCGTTATTCGCTCATCCATTTGTCGAGCTCATGTAGTACACTCCGTGCACTCGCGCTGTGTCGTAAATACCTCTACCCACCATAATGCCGTTTACGAATACAAATCGCGAGTATTTAGGTATGATTGTGTGCTATATCATATTCGGTGAAAGTTTAGGTGCAGCACGTAACCGGTACCGTGAACTATAGTTCACGGTACCGGTTACGTGGTGACCAACGACGAGTGCCTGCTATGCACATCATCCTGGAGCACTACCAACGTTTATTGGACCATGGCCAGTTTCGCCCTCGTCAAGCAGGCTCTCCGGTAAACTCAAACTCAAACTCAACTCAAAGCATTTATTTCAAATAAACCAATTACAGGCACTTTTGAATTGTCAAGGTCGGTGAGATAGGAAGATGAAGCTAGTTGCCCATTCCAAAGCGTAGGTACCTATGGAGAAGAACGGGCAAGAAACTCCATGGACACTCTTTTAAAATCATGATTTTGTTACAAACAGTTGGTTACATCATTATGTTGAAATTATCAATGTGAGAACGATGTAAAAAGACGTGCACATTATAAGCGTCCGTAATTAAAACAAAACAAAAATAAAATAACAATTTAGAAATTAAAATAAGCCGTGGGAGCTAAGAGATGACCAGTCCCTACTGGCGGCGCCCGTTCACGAACATGACGTATGGATCAGCACCATTCAGCTCAACCATTTTGAAGGGAACTTAATGATCCAACACACACGCCACCACCAGCGAGACATTTGAGTGAGCATGACATACTCTCAGCTGCCAGGGCACATTCAAGTCAATGAAAGACGTACCCTGTAAATGTTAGCTATATAGTAAGGACATAGTGCTCACACATATGCTATGCAATTATACAATACTAAAAGGTTGAATTTATACATGCAAATGTATCTAGCTTTTACAGTCTTCAGCAGCTCCAACAATGTTTACAAATGCTATTCAATTTAGTTTAAGGTACCTTGTGGAGCAGGACAAGCAACGTTTAGCCAAGCATTTTTGTCAGCGATGTAATCCCCCAACTTATAATAAGCATGGCTGCATAGTGTGCGTTTTATACAAGATTTAAATTTCATTTCATTCAATTGGAGTATGTGGGGAGGTATTTTATTGTAACATTTTAAACAGTACCCCATGAAGGATGAATCTACTTTAGCCAGTCTGAAGCCTGGTTGAACTAATTGGTCCTTATTTCTAGTCCTAATGGTGTGTCTTTCACCTCTTTTACTGAAAAGATTTAGGTTTTTCCTGACGTACATGATGTTCTCATAGATATATTGACAAGGTACCGTCATGATATTAATAACTTTGAACAGTTCTCTTAGAGAATCCCGCCTACGGAGGCCATATATTGCTCTAATGGCTCTTTTCTGCAGAATAAAAATAGACTCGATATCTGCAGCCCGTCCCCATAGTAAAATACCGTAAGACATGATACTATGAAAGTAACTGAAGTAGACTAGCCTCGCGGTTTCTACATTTGTGAATTGACGGATTTTTCTCACAGCATAAGCTGCTGAACTTAGCCGTCCTGCAAGAGCTGTTAAATGAGGACTCCACTGTAGCCTTGAGTCGAGCGTGATCCCTAGGAAAACAGTTTGATCGACGAATTCTAGTTTCTCTTTATTCAATACTATGTCACAGTCAGTACTTTTGACATTTGGTAAAGCAAATCTTATGCATTTCGTTTTTTTGCCATTTAATACTAAATTATTAGCAGTGAACCAATTCTGTATCAGCAGTAGGGCGTTATTTACGTCGTCAAGATTTGATGCACGTCTATTTATTTTAAAAATTAAAGATGTATCGTCAGCAAATAACACCATTTGTGGTTGTTTTTTTAATAAATGGGGGAGATCATTAATATATACTAAAAAGAGGAAAGGACCTAATATTGAGCCTTGTGGAACACCCATTTTTATTTTTAAACCAATTGAATTGACACCATTTATATGAACTTTTTGCTGTCTATCACTTAAATAAGATTTTACTAGACTGAGCGCAAGTTTACCTAGTCCGTAATGCTCAAGTTTTAAGAGCAAGGTTTCGTGATTAACGCAATCAAATGCTTTGGAGAGGTCACAAAATATTCCAATGGCATCCTGGGCCTCCTCCCAAGCTGTAAATATGTGTTTTAACAAGGTAACACCGGCGTCAGTTGTACAACGTCCTTTGGTGAAACCATATTGCTGACCGTGTAAGATTTTGTTGGTGTTAAAATGATTAAGCATTTGATTAAGCATTATCTTTTCGAACACCTTGCTGAATACCGGCAGCACGGACACTGGTCTATAATTATTGGCGTCTTTACTGTCCCCAGTTTTGAATAGTGGTATAACCTTACTATATTTCATTAAATCCGGGAAGACTCCTTGATCCACACACAAATTAAATATTAAAGCTAAGTATGGTGCTATGGTCTCGATTATGGATGTACAAACTTTTATAGACATTCCCCATAGATCTTCGGTCAATTTGATTTTGATTTGCCAAAAAGATTTTAAGACTATCATAGGGTTTATGTGCTTAAATTGAAATTCAACCGGGCAGCCTGGAACGTTCGCTCTTAATAAATCAATTGAGACATCGGGAGACGAATTTAAAGCTTCCGTCGTTTTAGATGGAATATTAGTAAAGAATTTTACAAATTCTTGAGCTACTTCTATGTTAGAGTTTATGGCACCACGCGAAGTCTCCAATGTATAATGCGTATTACGTATTTTCTTCGAACTAGTTTCTTTATTTATAACTTTCCAAACTGTTTTTATTTTATTCTCTGATAATTTGATCTTGTTGCTAATGTACAAGGCTTTAGCTAACTTGCAGGTATTTCTAAAAATTTTGGAATATGTAGCAACATACTTGTTGAAAGTTTCGGTGTTAATGTAAGGCTTAAGGCCATACAGCTCGAACAGTCTATCCCTACTTATCCTAATACCTCTAGTAGCCCAGTCACTAAATACAAAATGTGGGCAAATACTTTTTGTTTTCTTTTCTAAAGTTTTACTAAATTCGGTGTGCACTACTGAGAAGAAATCCTCATACAATTTATTTGCATCGCCCATATTATTAACGCTCAGAACATTTAACTTATTGTATAGGGTACTTTTGAATTTATTTAATTTGCCCGTCGTTATTGGTCTAAATTGTATTTGCACTTTTTGCAAAGGTGTTCTAAACCTAAATTTTACCGTTTGTCCACTATGATCAGACGGCAGATAATTTACGATAGCTTTCTCTACATATTCACAATAGCAGAAAATATTATCGATACAAGTAGCAGAAGTTGGAGTTACTCTAGTCGGTTCTGTAAAAACATTCGATAAATTGAATGATTTAAAAAGGCTTAGTAATCTACTGCTATTTGAATTATGTTCCAAAATATTGATATTAAAATCACCACAGATAATTGCGGCTTTATTACTGGAAGCAAGTTTCGCTAGGGCATCTTCCATTATTGACTCAAATAAAGAAAAGTTCTGATAATTAGGGGGTCTGTACACGCACACTACAACGTGCTTATCTAGCTCAACACAGGATAGTTCGATACAATGTTCCACTGATAAACCAACTATGTCATTACGTTGCTTAAATTTTAAACAATTTTTTATCAATATAATAGAACCTCCACGTTGCATAGATTTACGGTTAAAACAACTGCCCACACTATAGTTTTCATAATTAATTAGCATTTGGTAGTCCTTTAACCAATGTTCAGTAAAACAAACAATGTCAAACTTTGTTTTTTCTAAAAACAATTCTATTTCTAATAATTTGGAAGAAATACCTTGAATATTTTGATGAAATAATTTCAAGGCTTTCTGCTGATCTCCTTTTTGATAATTAATTATTTTAGAGCAAGAAGATACCTTGTTGTTGTTAGGTATAAGAATATTCTTACTGGTACCTTCTGTTGTCTTACAAACTAGTTTAAAACATTATCCGGAGTTAACCCCAAGTTTTCAATGACATCACCAGGCATTGAGCACATTGTGAGTGAGGGACATGGAACCTCCTTCGTACAATTTGTATACAAACTTATAGCATTTGCGCTACACTCAGTCTGGTTCACCACCAATGTGGTGTCAATAATACAAGACTTCGACATACTATTTATGTCTGTGTTTATATAAAAAGCTAATAGCCTTGCTATTATGTGTCTATTACTAACAGGCAGATACACAGTACCCCTAGTCGAGTTTAAAGTTTCCACAAAACTGTTGGTGTCAAAAAATACAAGCTTGTCACTATAATGACTAACTAAGAAGTGCATATGCTTATTAAGCATATGAATATAATTGTTTTGTGTATTTGTCAATTTTTTAAAATATGGGAAAGCACACAATGTTATTTTGCTACAATTTAACTTTAACAACTCAGTTACATAGTCTGTAATTTCTTCTTTTTTGACCTTAGAACTATTACCTACAAACACAGTAATGTTGGCTTTGGGATTATATTCATTTGCTGTTACTGATGCCATTATGCGTTTGTAAGTTGACCCTGGCATACAATAATTTTGAGTGGAGTAAGTCAGGTTATTACTAATTAATTTACCTAAACCCCTTCCTATACTATCTGAGAACATAACTGAATGATAACAATCATTACTACTAAACAAACGTAACGTTGAAGAACGAGTGTTGGACTACTTCAATGACAATCCACACGCGAGCACACGTGACGCAGGTCGGGACTTAAGAATAAGTCACGTAATCGCATGCAGAGTGCTACACGAAGAAGGCCAGCACCGATACCATTTTTTAAGAGTACAGGAACTATTCCCAACTGATTACGAACCGCGGTTTAGATTCTGTAGGTGGTTGGTGGAACACCCTGGTCGTAAAATTCTATGGACAGACGACTCCACTTTTAGTAGAGTGGGGTTAATAAATATCTGCAACGCCCACTGGTGGTCGTATGAAAACCCACGAGCTGGGATCCCTATTATAATAAGGCATATTTAATGTGCGTGGGTAAAATATTGCATATCTTTGAAACGGATTGTTGGGATTATTTTTTTAATGTAATTTTAAACAACTCCTTAAATTTCTAAACGTTAATTTTTTAACACCTTATAAATGCCTTAATTTTTTTAATTCGATGCTGTGACCAAAAATCACATTAGAATAAGTAAAAATAGTGCTATGTTACACTGAAGATTTTATAGATTTTTGTAAAAAATTGCCTACCCTGTCTCACTGCTGTGCAAAGGCCTCGCCCAAATGCTTCCTTTATGGTATTATTTGTTTGATTTTATTAAAAATATTACAAGAATACTTATTGACTTGTGGTTGGACTTGAATGGACTTGAATTGTGGTTGGTTTTCAGTGTTATTCCTTGATATTACTCAGACTCCTACTGTATTTAAGACATTGGCAAATAAAGACATGATTATCAAAACAGCTTATTTTTTTTTCATTATTCGAATATTACCTGAAAAAAATAATAATATTCGAATGTATAAAATAAAAAAACGAATATTTGCAAGCCCTAATTCCAATGTAACTAGATTATCTGGATAATAAAGGACTGCTACGACCTTAGTCCTGGGTACAGGATGTGGACGTGACTTGGCGAGGCGGACGGATGACCTACATCCTCTCTGGACCCCTATTAACCTTACTTACGAATAGATTACAAATGAACTTACTACACATGTATAGGTACGTTTTTTATTCATACGTTATTTTTAAAAACGTTTCGTCTTGAAGCTAAATTCAACTTAAATGTGACTGACTTGATAAATATTTTATCATTCATTATTTCTTATGAAGAGAAACTTGATACATAAATAGAATAAGGCAATTAAAGATTTTTACGAGAAAAGTATCCATATTAGCTCAGAAAACCTATAAAACCATTAATGATCATAAAATACTTAAACATAAGCGTACATCAAGCGAAGTATAATTTAATATGCCCCATTGATACGCCTACGGAAAAGCTTAAAATAAAATAGGTACAGTATTTTTCCTACTTCTCGGAAAATTGAAATGTTTTCAAAGTTATTATAAGTAATTAATCTAATACCTTTAAACGAGCAATTCTTGTAAATACAGGGTGTCCCAAAAGATTACGTAGCTGGGAAGGGGGGTGATATGGGTGGTCACAAGGGTCACCAGAAAAAAAAAAATCCCCTCTGGGTGTTTAAAAAAAATAATGGCATTTTTTTTAAACTAAAAATTTTACACCTTGTGGGGCTATTTTGCTAACTGTACCTACAAATATTGCTGTATTAAAAAAAATGCTGTTATGTAATCGTCAATAACACTTTATCAAATTGAAATAACAAAAACAATACATATCTAACCAAGATTTTTAAGAATATTAGGTTCTTGTTAGTTTAAAAAAAAATATAGTTTTTCCAAAAATGTCATTTATTTTTTAAAATACCCAGAGGGGTTTTTTTTTCTGGTGATCCTTTTGACCACCCTTATCACCCCTCTTCCCAGCTACTTAACCTTTTGGGACAGCCTGTATATATAATCTGAATCTCGGAAACTGCTCCAACGATTTTCATGAAATTTGGTATGCAGGGGGTTTCGGGGGCGATAAATCGGTCTAGCTAGGTTTCATTTTTAGAAAACGCCAAACCAAAACACAACCTTGCGGAGCTCGGTCATCCAGATATTATAAATTATATAATTTGATTGAATGACAGCTTATTTTTAGTATGATCTCGTTTGGTAATAATTTACCTTACGTATCCGCTTTTCCGTTTTGTCACGCTTACGGCAACCGTCCGTCGCGTCGTCGGCGACCGGTGATTTAATTATGATCGAAATCTAGTCATCTGTTTATTTTTATTGAACATTCCAAATAAAATAAAAAGTTTAGATGTATTAATACGTTAATAATAAATAGATGTCATTTTGTACAAAATTAATTAGGTAAAACCCAAGCTATCTAAGTATTCTTGTTAACTAAATAACTGGGATATTTAGGGATCCCCCTAAAGTAATATTCCATTGTAATTTGTAATACCATTTTTAGAATGTTTCGAAACAGTATCTAATTGTTCAGCTTCTATAATTACATTAAGTCGAACAATGAAAGCTTAAATAATTAATGAACGGAAGTACCATTTAAATACGACTTTACTTTCATCAGAAAAACTTGGTATCATTTGTAAAAGAATAAGATTAAATTCATTTGTTCATAGTAACAAAGATGCCCCATATAACTATTATTTTATCAGTCTTAACTATCTTCTAGGGTCCAACTATCTTGACGATCAGTTTATTTGGATGGTGGTCCCCATACTACGTTGTTACCTATATCTTGGTGACTTAAAAACATCGACCAGTCGTTACCAACCACTTAATTAAATTTCACGTCTACACGACAGAACATCGAAATGCTTTTCGAAATAACTAGCAACTTGGGGTCCCGAAGAAAATATGAATGCAACAATAAGAGTTTCATTACCGCTCATTTATAAGTAGAAAGTTTTTTCAAAGACCGAAGGGACGTACTTTTTATTTTCTTCTTGTGACTGCATACATATGGAATTTAATTTTATTCAGTTCACAAAGCATTGTAGCATGTCGCAAGCACTCGACTATTTTAGCTAACTGTAGTTCGTAAGAAAAATTTGCTGGGAAACTATTAGAAACAGGAGTTGTCGGGTTGAGGGCTGTAGTCCCCTAATAGCAAATGAAACTGCAGTCTCAAAACTGCACTCCATTCCAACCGTCTATGCAATTTCTAATAACGTATGCCAAAAGATAAACGAATAGAGATTGTGTTAAAAGTTAATAAGTAATTTTAATTTAATACGTTCGCAACTCGGCTCCGTTGTTTTAGGATTTAAACTTTTTCATGTAATTTGGAAAAGCTGGAAAATATATAGAATATAATAAAAAGCTTTTTTTTTTATTCTGTTGAATATTATTTATTTTGTGCTTTTAGAATACATCCCGTATTATTAGGAGCCTTTGTGTTTTTAGGAGACGTAGGTATTAGAAATGAAAGTACGAATATTACAAAAGATTGGCCGAATTATACAGGACAAAAAAAAATTTGTAAAAATTCTACGCCGCAGCCTTAAATCCGAACGCATTTTGTGAGCGCAGAGAGTCAATAAAGAACGAGGTCTGAGAATTAGTCCAAGGGTGCAGAGGGCACGTTTAGCCCAGCGTATGCTAATGTGACCGTCTGCCGGGCAGCAGGTGAACGAGGTCGCTGACACCCGCAGGTGCACGCCTACATTCGCAAGTCGCGTTCGCGCCATAAAGGGTGCCAGTGTGCCAAACTGCCAACTATCAACCATCGGCAAAGCAATTCTTTAGAAAGAAAAGAGAAATAGAAAGCCCGTTTAGCCGAAATGTTAGTTTTGGAATATTTGGAGTCACGGAGTTGTTAGAATTAGTTTTGTATTTTAAAACTAATTCATTAGAAATTATTTTCGAATCGAATTTATTTTTTGTGAGCAAAACCCGAATTTCCCCGAATCTTGTTAAAAATAGGAAATAAATGTACAATGAAATCGCAAAACTCGGCAACAGAGAGCGGCAATGTTTGTTATAAGTACAAAGACCAGCAACGAAGAGTTTCTGGAATTAGAACCATGTTAAGGACGATCTAAAGTATAATCGAATGCGTGAATTGAACAGGCGGGAGTGAAACGGGGCCCGTAGCCCGGCAGGTGTTCGACGCACAAAGACCGACATACCGGTACCTAAAGACCAACTCGCGCAAAAAATATTATAAAATAAAACCCAACAGCCAACAGTCGCTCAAAATGACACTACCAGCTGTCTCACCTAACCTGTGTACCATTCCGTTAACTAGCCAACCCTCTGCCTTTTACTTAATAACCTATTAACATAATGGATTCTTAAACTCATCGTTCCCTTTTATAATATTTATTTTTCCTTTAGGCTAAATGTAGACGAAGACGCAGAATGAAAGAGTTGCGAATTAATTGTAGGTCCAATGAAAACTGACAAACGACTTGAAAAATGAAAAGCGAAAAGTTAAAAGAAGCTGGAAAACAGGCGATACCGAATGAAAATTGAAATCCAAAACGAAGAAACTCCACGAAGAAAAACTGGAAATCCGGAAAAACTAGAACAACAAAAACCGCGGAAAACAATATACTCACTGATTTTCAGGAAAGATCAGGCCACGGCGGTTTACGCGTAAAACCAAACATGAGCCTTTTAAATTTATGAACGAATTGTTTGAATTTAATACATATTTTTAAACGCGAAAAAATGTATAATTGTATTTAGTGACTTAGTAAAATAAAGAGCGCGAGTAGCTTCATGTGGTTGGGGTTGCTTCGCGTCTAGTTGTGAGGACGCCCGCGGGTAGACTGACATCGTTTGTGTTCCGACGGGCTTTTTGTAAAGCACCCACGAGACGCCGGGGCGCCGGAGGTGCACATGCGCGCCACCCGCCGCCCCGTCAATACCACCCTGCCTGCCTCTCATTGTGCCCCGGAAACGACGACTTAACGAGTCACGCCGCAAGACGACACCCTGTTCTATGTCTAAGCCTACCCAGATATCTTAGACAATGTAACTAAGATGAGTGTTGATATCAGTAGGAAAAGCATTCTTGTCTTCCAAGATATGCGACTGCTCTACTGCTTTGTGCGAGCTTTTGGGTCGGTCGGTTAGACCTAGCACAAAAGTTTCGAGTTTTGGCTAGTAACATAGCTTCAGAAACAGGAACTATGAAGTCAGATTTACATTATAACAAGATACAATTGATAACATTGAATTGACAGAAAATATAATCGAGCACAGAAGCTGTGACTATAGTAAAGTTTTCCCAAAAAAATCTAAGAAAAGGGGACCCAATTATAGAACCACACGCTATAATTTCACTAAAGAGCGTAAAATTATATTAAGTCATTAGGTTACACGTTCTTATCGGTGTGACGAGACTCTGAGCAATCTACATAATAAACTCAAAATCCTAGGTGGTAACTCTTGCATGCGACACTGTCGTTACGAGCCACTAATGTCCACTACGACTTCACTTAACAAATTGACCACAATAAATGGACGTTAAATTCGTTGTTTCACGTCCACCTCAATAATAATAACATTTATAACCTTTTAATTAAACGCAATTGTGTTTAAATTAGTCGTTTTGGGACGGATGAATCGATTAAAATCTGGCAAAGAGCCTTATGTATTTGCAATCATAGCAAAAGATAGGTTTGTGTAGGTTGTGGTATGTTTGTCCAAAACTTGCTCCTCCTCTATCCACAATCCAAACCAAAGACAAAGGCTTATGATCCGATAAATTATTAGTATTTTACATAATTTACATATATCTGGTTATGACAAAATTCAATGTTCTTAATGACAACGGAAAGTAAATTACTTCCACTGCGGACAAAAGATCAATCAGACCATCCAAATATTCGTGCGATCGTAGTCCGATATGTGTGTTTGGACTACATTTCATATATGTATGTATGCATACAAACATTTAATGTTTGTAGTTATATGTCAATAGCTAATAGCCTACCGATGAGCCACGTCGAAGACAAACGTTGCCTAGGTGACCTAATATGACAACAAAAAAGCGCACTATAATAATATTCTGCTTAGGTACAGCGGATTATTATGGAGACCATGTCGTGCAAGAGATATTGCGCAATTGTACAAAACTGAAAACAAAATATTTTATACATATTTATTTAACCCAAATGGCTTTATTTTTGGGAATTTATGTTATCTGGAACCACGACTTCATTATTTCCTGATGAGAAATCTGAGCAATAATCATTATTTAATGCCTTACACGTAGCGAGGTGCGCCCTTCGACAAGGATGTTTGAAACTGGCTGATGGACGAATCGCGATTGTAATACCGATCTTACTTAACTTTTATTTAATTTTTCAAACTAGAAATGAAAAGGTCTTGGTAACACACGACATTGTCACTGCCTTTGATTAAATATTAACGTGAGATATGACATGTGCTCCGAAGGTAAAGTATAGTTCATTCGTGAGAACCGACGGCTGTTAGGACAATCATGCGGCGCTGACCTAATTGTAGCTAGCATTTCTTTCAGCGACATTATTTAAAATATGTAATTGTCGTATCGGTCTGAGGGCTGAAGTGAAGTCTGTAATTTACCTGACATAGGTTGCTAAAATATTCAGCGACAATGGGAACCTACCAGGCGCCATCGACTACCACCCTGAGACTAGACACGTGATGTTTCTAGGCTACACCACCTCCACCCCTTATCATTAAATCCCTCTCTCCTCATCGAGAATATGCAGTTGTCTTTCAGGCCACTTCTATATAATTCAAATGGCCGTAATTACCAGTCTCGATGTTTCTTGTGCATTTTAGAGTGAAAATGCACGATGTAAACTGTCTCATTGAAAATGTTTCAAAGTAAATTTCCCTCCTAATAGGATACTAACGTGGTGCATGTTTCAGGTAATTTGTCGAATACTGCGTCGTTGGTATCATATTGGCAGCATTTAAACTATTTCTACGTATAGCTTATGAATGTGTGGGATAATTCGTGGAATAAAATATGCGGTTTTCTTCGAATTGACAAGCATTCGGCTGATGCGGCAGGTAGTTGTGCTTGTGAGTAAGGAAGGAGGCCTGTCTCATATATTTTGCTAAAGCGATTCTTACGCTATAAATTTGGGGACGTTTAGAGAAAGAGGTCCGCGCAAAGGTTCGTAAGGACCTAATCTATTATTGATAGAGGCTTTGGCAGAAGCCTTTTGGCCAATGGGAAATTCGATTGTGGGTGATGTTGTAAAACACCTTGCCGTTTTTAGTTATTTAATACAGACTAAGGAAAAAATATTATTGTTCATCAATCATCAAGGATAAATGTATTTTTGAAACCATTTTGTCCCTAAAGAACAGTACAGTAGAATCGTGATAGAAGCATGTTAGTTGTAACACCGTGGTTGTCTAAGTGGCCTTTGTAATTTAACGAAAAAGCCTCCTTGAAGAAATTGTCAAATAACCCAGTAGATCTATTTCGTAGTTTATTTTCCTCTGGTCAAAATAATGAACTTTCAATCAAGTTTTAGGTAGATACAAGTTGAACGATATATCCGCACACCACACAGTTAAATAAGATGAAATAACAACATCAGCATAAACGCGCCGTTGTTTTTCTCCGAGATTACATAACCACTAACGTTTTTCGTAAATCGTGAAAGGATCCACTTAGCCCTCGGAGATTGACGAATAAGATTTTATCCGACAGCGTTCATTTATTCATAACATCACCAAGCGCTCTGATACTTCGTATAATAAAATTTAAAGAATATTTTGGTAAATTCATCGTAGTTGTTGTATGCAGTATATTGTGATTGCCACTTCATACAAAGCAATCGCACTTATTTCACGCTCGAGGTCCCACGTTGGGCGCCCGTGTCTGTCGTATCCGCTTTAGTATAATGTGCAACGAACCATGAAAGCATTACAACCTTACTTACGACGTTACATGGCTAATATTCGCTACGTTTACAGCTCTCTGTGAGATAAACGATCTTGTAAGTGTAACCTACCTGAACAAGAACTTAATTTGGCTATGTATGTCCTGTAACATAAAAACTAGGGTAGGCCAATGGTTGGACCTTTTGGATAATCTCAAACATAACAAAAAGGGTTTCGGAAGGTTTAAGCACTTAATCTAAACACTCCTCTCGGACTCGGAGTAACAGCGCTGACATGGCTGTGCTCTTTTAATTACTGCTGCGAAGCAAAACAGGCAGCACAGTTCTATTCTTCACTTTCAGGCGTTTAGTGCTTCAATACTCCTGCTGTAACTCAAGCCAAAGCGTTTTATGGGAGGATTGCATAATCAGCCTATAATGTTCCCATTGCTGGGACACAGGCCTCCTCTCTTCGAGAGGGAATGGGCTGTAATCTACCACGCGGGGCCAGTGCGAGTCGGTAGATGTCACTCATCATGTCTTCGAATTTTTGGTTACTAGGACATGCCGGTTTCCTCACGGTGTTTTCCTTCACCGTTTTGAAAGCAGTGGTGATGAAATTATTTGCACAAAGTAAAGCGCCTGGGTTCGAACCAATTGACCTACTTTTGCTTCCTCTAACAGGAACAACCTGGGAGAGATCAAGTGAAGCTAAAGTAACGGTAAACAGCATTTTAATTGCGGTACTACAGTCCCTTTCCGGTCAACGTATTCGAAAATTCAATTTAATCGCCTATTCAGTTTTGAAATGTGATTCCACCTAACGGATGCGTGCAAGGGTTTGTAATTTAACATGAGTTCTAAGAATGTTCGAAAGCAGCGGTAAAAGTTGTCGAGCCCATTACCAATTTCTAATTATTGCCTTAAAATGTTAAGAGCGCAGGTTAACGAAATGTTTATATTTGAAGAAAACGTTTAGGTAATTAGGAGAAAGGGGCAGTGTGGAGGGCCTCGGTCGCCCCCTGTGGCCTTTCAGACAACGGTTATCCATTTCGTTTCCTAGTGGGCCGGTGTGCGTGAATATTTGATGTTTCTATCGATCATAACTTCTTTGCGGGGCTACAAAGAAGACCCTCTACAGTAGCAACTGTTGTTTAAGAATTATAGGCTGCATTGACTTAAAAAGATAATGGTATTTACATCAATTTAGGTCCAATTTGAATTCTCGTATATTAGAATGCCCAGGATTATTTCCTTCTAATTCATATAGAGAATGTGTTTTCATTTCTAGCCACAGCATAAGTTCTAATTAAATTTATTGCTATGGACCCTACACCAGTATTGTTGAGGGTAAGCAGCGCGGCTTCCGCAACCGAATTTAATGACGTAAACTTACTGCTATAGTGCTTATCAAGCGAAGATGTCGCCCTACAATTTGTCTCCCAAATTGATTACCACTGTGATCAATTTGGCCGACATTCTTATTGCACATACAGGATATAGTGATAAAATGGATTAGGTCCAATTAACCAAAGCAAAAACTCTGTTTTTTTTTTAAATTAATTACTGGTCAGTTTAAGTGTTCAGTTGAAATGTTATTTCTCCATTTCAATTCCGTTTCTAATTACATCATTACATATTCTCCACTTGGCGGCAACGGCAACGGCCTACGATTAAGTGGCGACGGACCTCCAATTTTCTTTTCGAAGCAGACGGACAAGAAAGACACTTGCATTTAATATGTATACCATAATTTCTCTTAATACTGTATTGGACATTTGCGTGCAAGTCTATAAAGTAAAAGGAATATCAAATGATGCATTTAAGGGTGTAATGGGGTTGTCTTCATGACTTATGGAGGCGATGTAAAAGTAGTCTAGAATAGTAAGAAAGGTATCGGACGGAGGTTTCGTGAGTATAATTGGAGAGGTTCGTGGGCGTGCCGCACGCTACGGCAGCACAGTCGGGCGGGAGACATCTTCTAGTAATTTCCCCGTCCGTCCGTCCTTGTATAATATAGCGGCGGCGCCGTCGTCCGAGCCGCTCTTATGCATATGTCATGAGCAGTTGCCGCGCGACGGTTTGTTGACGGTCGAGCCGCGGGAACCGCGACCACCGGCCCACAGTGTCCGCCCTAGAGCAAGCCAGGTGGACAGAAGTCATTATCAAATTCCCGGGAATTTGTACTTTCTACCTGTAAACAACACCCCTAAACCTCTGATTCTAAGAATCGTTTACGTCTAACATTCCATACTGATGAGTCATCGTTTATCAAAGTAAGCTAATGAGGTAAATGCAGTTAAAGAAATAAGTCAGTTGCATTTTTGCGACACTTGCACTAACATCTCATGGTGGCAGTTCTAATTTTGTGGAAAGTTTTAGTGATGGATTTTACTTCTGAAGGTATGTACTATATTATTTTCTTATTAGAATCTTTTGATGTGTCATAAACAGTCATAAAGTAGACTGTATGTGAATACACAAAAAAAAACAATGTTTTTCTTTGTTTTCGAACTTATCAGGCTTGGAAAAGCCATGTATCCTCTTGTATCCACTCTGAATTTTTGATATGTTTTAGCTACATGACTATAGATGATTATGACATATATTTTATGTAGCACACTTGAGTACAACATTTTTTTTTCTTTTTTTGCAGAAAAGCTTTACTCTATTTGTAAAATAGAGTTTTTCGAAGAGTCGCTTAAGCACGAAAAAGACGAAAGAAATGATCGAGTATTTGAATTTATTTTGTCTAAGTGTAATTTCTCTGACATCACTGAAGAATGTTAAAGAGAAATTAAGATGAAATTAGCCAGCATTTCTTCGAAAATTGCTACCAAGTGGGTGTCTTCAGGAAAGTCAAAAGAGCGTTTCCTGAATAAGAATAAGTTGTGGCTGGAAGGCGAGAAGATAGAATTCTACCTACGATCGACTCAACCGCAACCTTCTACCTCATCCGCTGACCTTTCTCGACCCGGAAGACCTAAAAAAGTATTTGAAGATTCATCGTTTAAAACTAAAAAACGTAGAGTTGCTGATCTAGCTCAATCGCGGAGTGTTGGGGAATTAATGACTGCTGCAGAGGTAGCTGCACGGTCAACTGGACATAAAAACGTTACCAGAGTTATAAAGGACATTGGCGAAAATCCAGCTTCTGCAAGTGCATGCAGTAGCCTTCAACAACCAAGTGCTGTGAAGAGTGATAGACCGCTAAGTAGTGACGAGGCATTAGCGTATTATATTGATTCAAAATCAACAACTCACTCATATAAACAGACTAGGAAGTGGACTATGAAAGTCGGGCATCACGTGTTTCCATCATATGATTGCATTGTTAAATCAAAAAAAGCGTGTTATCCTTCCGAGATTCATCGGATTCTGATTCCGATGATTCTGATATTGAGAATTAGTTAGTTGAATAATAATTAGTTGGTTAGAATTGTAATTAGTTAGTTAGAATTGTAATTAGTTAGTTAGAATTGTAATTAGTTAGAATTGTAATTAGTTAGTTGGAATTGTAGTTTTAAATAGATACCTCTAGTATTAGATTTATAATTTTTGTATTTAATATGTTAGCCTAAGATTGTATAATAATATATAATTAGCGTTGATATTTGTAGCGATTAAGATAATTTTATTCTTATTTTTTTGCTGTATTATAATCGTGTATACATAAAATAAAATATTTATACACAATTCTTATGCATTTTGTTTAAAAAAATAATATAGTACTATATAAATAACTAATATAAAGATATAGTTCCAAAACCATGAAAATATATTTTTGTCCACCTGGCTTGTTCTACGCCGGACACTGTGCGGCCCCCAGCCCAGGCCCACCAGAACTACCACCGATAATTATTGCGTTCTACTTTCGATTCCGGTTGCTATCGACGCCACCCTAGCCGCTGTGGTGGTGCCACCACGACGAAAGGGATGAGGCGACAATTAGATCCCCGTTTTCTCCAATATTGTATTGCATGTACGTTCAAATTAAATAGCAGGCACCGTATAAACAGTCATAAGTCCGGTGTGCACACGCGAGGCAATAAATAACGTCGCTCTATTTAATGTCCCCGTGGGCAAACAGCGTCGATAGGTTATTGAATAAAATCATTCAACGTTTTTATGTTCTACCTTAATACTCTCGCCGGAGTCAATTAGTTACTTGGGGTGATTTTTATTTACTGAATTATATTTGGAAGATGTATAATAGACTATACGTTTAACCGCCGAGCTCCGACGGATCCATCGCTTTTCTCGAGATAGATTACTTAGGAGATTTCATAGATGTTTGACTTTGTGATGGATTGCCTCAGAACCCCGCTACGTGTAATGGCGAAAGGGAGTCAGTAATTAATTAACCACTACTGTTAGAAAGAGTTACTTTGTATTATGAGAAAATGAGGCCAATTGTTTTTTATTCTCTTTAAGGCTATTTTTACTGCCAGCTTTTATTACGTTTACATGGCTGTATTAGACGCGATGAAATAAATGCGTCCTCCAAAGATAACGTTATCTAATCTAAATTGGTACAATATTAATTTTGACTTTTAATTTCGCTTGGAATGCGGCAGTTTTTTATTGTTTTGAAATTAAAACAAGCATGATTGATTTGTTATTGTGCACTACGATAACATATAAACCTTCGCAGGAATGGAACAAATATTAGGTATTATTATTTATCAAGAAATATGCTGCTTATGTAACGTATTTGACATTAAACAAATTGATTGGATGTGACTGACTGCTTGTAGTTGATGTTATTAACCATAATGCTATTTAATTTGATTGATTAGGTATTCAATAAAAAAAAATAAGAATACGGTGCGCGAAGGGTAGGCAGAGACGTACCATTATGTTAATGGTATTTGGTCCCATAATGGGGTGAGAAACTTTGTATATTTAAAAGATATTATTGCCTCTTTGGTCTAGTGGTCGCAAGCGCTACTGCTGAGCATGAGGTCCTGGGTTTAATTCCCGCGTTGAGCAAAGTGTTACTGGGTTTTATCCATTAGGAATTCTCAGTAACTGCCTTGAGTCTGGATTTGTTCTAGCCTATTGCTATCAACCCAGCTCACCCCTAATGTGGGTGTACTATAGGTACAACTCTGCCTAACCTTTGCGGAATACAGGAGTGATGTTATGTTATGAGTAATGACTCCTAATTGCGAATTTAATGACGCGAATGGATAAAAAAATAATCGTATATTGTTAGACTTCCTCTAGGAAGTCTGAGAGTGGCAACGGTGACTAATAAGTTGTGTGGAAATAATGAGGAAAATATAGTGAGGAAAATTTTGAGTATAGTTTATAACTCGTACAAATTTTTGTACGAGTTATAAACTATACTCAAAACTTTGGAGTATTTGGAGTATATATTTGGAGTATGGAGTATTGACTCTATTGCTATCTGTGGAGGCTAGTAAATGACTTGTCGTAAATTACCTTACTACTACTTTTGTACTGATAGCTGTAAGCCACCCAAACAATAAAATAAATGTGGATGGTTTTAACAGTAGGAGAAGACCTAAGAAACTATGGGTGTATTGTGTGAAGAATGTTATAGCTAAAAAGAGAGGGACTACTAATAATGACGACTAATAGAGAAGTATGAAAGAAGAACATATTGCGCTGACCCTAAAGGGATATGGGCATGAAAATGATTATGTTTTCCGATTGCTGCTGACAATAATATTGCCTATTGGAAAATCCAATTGCCTAATTTAAGACTGCTATGGATAAATCTAGTGTCGAGTTACAAAACTTGTACTTGGTCAATGGGATGCTAGAGCTCACTCAAAACTGTACCATGGAGACATTCATAAAAAGTGTATTGGAGAACCAACAATAAGAACTTCCATTTATTGGCAGGGCAGAAAATTGTTTCACAATGTGTGTATTAAATGTACAGCCTAATATACATTCAATAAAAATTATGTATTTCTGTTTATTACACGCTTTATATTAGCTTCACTTGTATGTTTGTTTGTTTGTATGTAACCGACTCCTTAGAGCGCGATTTTGACCAACTTTAAACGATCAGATTTCATTGAAACTTTGTAAACTTATCGAGGACCGATGACAATTCAATAATTGAAAAAAAAGGAAAAAAAAATTATAAAAAAAATAATAGTTTAAAGCACAAAGCGTGGGGTGCTTGACATTAAGTGATTATAAAAATACTACAAAAAGCACCCCACGCTTTTTAATTGAATTAAATTATTTTCTCCTTTTTTAGTTTGGTTTTTAAAGCGTTTTTTAGTTTTATAAACTATTATTTATTGTGAATCAGAATTCCAACAATGTAACAAAAATATACATAATAATGAATTAAGTTTTGTTTACTATATACGACTCATTTGTGTTATTCATTAAAATTAGATTATAGACATTCAGTAGTAAAGACCTTGTGCATTTTTAAATACAGTATATCAGCATACAGGATAACAACACCATAGATACAGGAATAATTATGGTATTTTTAATTTTGTATGACTAATTTCCCTTTACAGCTTGAATTTGTGTTAACTTGAGTACTGACACAAGCAAATACCCATTACCAGACCATTATGGTCAGTAAAACTGTGAATCGGTTACGTGCAGTTTGTGTAATAGATATAATATGCCTGCTTAGTGGATTATGAACCTCATACCTGATCCATGTTTTTTGCTAACAATACCAATTTACAAGCTTTAAGGACCATGTAATTCATAGGTACACAGTCTATACTTTTTGGAGAGACGTAAAAAACACAAGACATAATCGTTTGACTACTTTGCAACAATATTAGAACATTTGTCTTCTGTTTAAGCTGAATTTGAATAACAATCATATTGTACTTGTGAGATTGTATGTAACTGTGAGTTAAATTCAATAATTGGGATTCTGCTACTGGTTTTAAGATTGTAAGGTTTAGGTAGTTTAGGAAACACAATTCCACGAATGTGTCAGAAGGTTGTCTTAGGGGCGGAGTTTGGTAATTTATCATAGTTATTTATTTCTAATTCATCATGTTTTTCGGACCATAATAAAATTGAAATGAAAATTCGTAATAATGGAAATTAACATTATTCCTGGTCAGTACGTCGTCTTAGACAATTTTTTAAGCATCAGAATCACCTACTGAATAAACAGAACGCTGTAAGCCAATGTTTTTTACATTGTAGTGAGTATACCAATGTCACTGTAACAGGTGTATAAATAGAATGTTACTAAGTATCAACACTCGAGGATTTTTGTTCCTATCCTAATCCAGACATGAATAAACTAACCCAATTAAGTTACGACTTGTCGAGTAAACAATTGTTTGAAACTTACACAAATTCAGTTTTACCGCAACTTTAGCTAGCAAATTTCAACGATAAATACAACCCCAGTAATCTTTTAAGCGTAAATATGAATAAATGTAATTATATCAACGCCGGTTGCAAATAGTAATCGATAACATGACATGACGGTCGTGACTTGTAAAATTATCAAGTGATTAGAGTAATAAAAAAGTTACGTACCTACCTTTAGTAGACAAAATGCAACAATTATTATCTTCTGCACAAATACTTAACGTAACGACAGTTTTTGTATTATCTTGAATTAACCAAATATATTGCGAAACAGGAAAACCACAAAAAAATGGCGGCAATGGTAAAAAAAAGATGTTTGGTAGGTTTTCACGTTGTATTACCACACTCTATGATTATCTACCATTTTGTTAGTCAACCGAAAACCGAAGAAATTAAATATTTATAAACGATTTACGAATATTCATTTACCTGGCTGGGTTAGTTAGTAGGCTACGGGATAGTCACGGGCAGGCCTTTTTTATCTTAGTAAATTGCGTGCCTACTTACGGTTTTACTACTAACAATTCAGAATTATTTTGTTGCGTTAAAGTATGTTAGGTGAACGAGAATATCTGCCTATTTTTGTGAAAATTACTTTTGCCTCCACCGTTCTGTTTGTAATAAAAAAAAACAATGTCAAACAAAACTACTGTCAAAAATGTGTGATTGGGTTGAAAAGCAAATAAGATAATTCGCGAAATAATTCGATTTGTTACAAATTGTGTGTCGGTTTAAAGTTTACTTTATTTTGGTTCATTGTGGTTTGTGTTTAGGAAGACACTTACCATGAGGAATACCTGGTGAAAGAACTCCAAAACGTAATTAAATTAACATTTCTGAATTCCTAGAAATGAAAAATGAATAACAGCTCGGATTATATTTACTGGTCCGAGCTACATTGCTCAAAAGATGCTCTTACGGATAACTATGGGTGGTTCATGCAGTTCCTGTTGGCGGTTTTGGCGTTTACTTGTCTAGTAGGTAAGATGTTATGAAATACAGGCCGGAGTTCAAGGTAGTTTGATAGTAATACCTATATTGCGTACGTTTCTTCACTACGTTGCTCAATGAGACTCAGTACATTTTCTATGCTAAGATATTTTTATAACTTATTAAAATTCTAAAGAGTCCATGAGTCCAAACGAAACATTGCAATTGTCAATATTTACGTGATTCATAAACATTGATGCGCAAATTGATCGTCTACCTATTACATGCAAAAAAATATTGACAATATTACTACAATAGCAATTTATCAATTATTGCAATTGATAGTTTCGGACCCATAACACCCTCCTAAGTAGTGGTAAAACATGTGATACAATATTGACAGTTTTAACATTTCTTATCTGTGTACTGGACTTAGACAGTAAATCATTATCATTATCATATAGTTCACTGTGTGGTCCTATCTATATTATTATTAAACAACATACTCTTTGTAGAGTAACATCACAAAAAAATATTTTCATTTAAGGTAAAAGATTTTGTGAGCCACGATATGCACGGAGGCCATGGCTTATTTGGTTCTACGACACTTCAAAACAAGGATTGGGAGCACTGATCATACATGCCGCCAATGTGTGGCTGTCACCGCACCTCACTGGGAACCCATGCACATGGTATGCACAGTTAATTATAAAAAGTAATAATAATTATAACAGTCTGTTTTTGTACTACTGTAGGCCAAAGGCTGCTTCAAATGCAGTGAAGCTGTAAGCATTGAAATATTTTTTTAAGTACCAACAAATCACTATATATAAAACACGATATGCTGATTGTCAGGTAATCCTCTGGCTGTTAAACTTCTAGACCACAGTGAATTTGTCAAACGACTTAAGAGAGGTCAAGTGATCTAAAGAGGTAGCAGTGGCAATCGCCCTGTACCTGAAACGCCAGCTATATTTTCGCAACCAAACTGATATTAGTCCAGAAAGACCAGATGGCAGCTGTTGACAGATGATTCAAAATAGTCCCAACAGATGCTGTCCTGTCCAAATTTACATTTGGAAATTTTAAAAGGGTTGGCAGCTATACTTGAATTAATGATGAACTGGGAAAAATCAATTTAAAACAGCATACACATTGACCATGACTCACAAATTATAAATTACTATCAACACTTCAATGTGCTCCAATATCAATGTAAAACATTCAATTGTGAACCTTAAACTATACCAATAAGATTTAATACTCCATGTATCTTTACTGAAGCCTGTAAAGTACTGTAACCAACATAATAATGTGTTTATTTTTTCAATGTTCTAAGTATACCTTTACAGCCTTTGTTAAAGTCAATGTAATTCTCTTAACAGGTATATAGTGAACTTCATGCTGGATTCCACACTGGGGCTGCTAATAATTTGGGCAGGCATCAGACTAGCCCAGCATTGTGCAAGAGCTTATGACATACCACTCATTAATTTTGGTGAATATGGTAAGTGTAGAAGTCTTTTTAATTATAGTTGAAATTTCAGTGATTGCATGTCCTGACCGTGAGTCATTGCAATTTAAACCTTACGCCAATTACTTTAAAGTTACATGACGCCAACTCGTAATTTGCTATAATCACTTACTACTTTAACGCCTTTATACCATAATTTTATTATACAGCAAGCGTAGCCAAGCCTTGAGAGCAGTAAAATTTTAATACATATATGCACAATGCCAAGAAATGACAGTACAGTGAAGTAAGATGAGCATTAATTAAATGCTGACCAGAGACCACTTAAACGCCTGACAGTCCCTCAGCTAAACGAGCTAAAAGCTCAACAAGCTTCACTCAACTCTGACAGAGCCGCAAGAGGCTCGACAGGCCGCACGAAATAGCTCAACAGGCCGCATGAAATTGCTCGGCCGCACGAAATTGCTCGACAGTCCGCATGAAATAGCTCGACAAACCGCACGAAATAGCTCGACAAGCCGGGCGAAATGGCTAGACAGACCGTACGAAATAGATCGACAGGCCGCGCGAAATAGCTCGACAGGCCGCGCGATATAAAGATGGTCATTAGACAATCTGTTTCTCAATATTAACTATGACATCTTTTATTTCTTATCTATCAGGTAAACCTCCCATGTGCGCAGCATGGATATGCCAGTGCATACTATACGCAGCTCTGGCAACCTTCGCAAAGTCAGTGCTAGCCCTGGTGCTGCGGCTACCACCAGTGGTTGCTGTGCTGTCCACGTTGAGACTCTCGCCCGTCTCCGACCCTCGACTGGAACTGGCGGTCGTCATGCTCATTATACCCTTCTTTGTTAATGTAAGTATTTTTTTTTTCTATAATAGATTTGCGCGAGATGAAAGCAATCTGACTTTGTCATCGTCGTTGTTGATTCCTTATGTAACTTTAAGAACAAAATAACTATGTGATACGTACTACCTGACTAGAATGGGCAGTTCGCGCGCTAATTTAGGTATTTCCGTCGTATTATTAAAACAGAAACACATTTTGCAAATGTAAAATGTACGTTATAGAGAACATGTAGTTTTGTTATTATTAAAAAGTAAACCGGACAAGTGCTAGTCGGACTCGCCCACCGAGGGTTCCGTACAAATTTGTAGGTACATATTATATAAAATTTAGACCGCTGTTCCGTGCATAAAGACCCTGTTTTTTATGATTTAATTACTAATGTATAGTTTTCAGATTTTTCCCTATACTTGTACCGTATAAGACGGTATTACCTACTTGCCAAATTTCATAGTTCTAGGTCAACGGAAAATACCGGGGTATCAAAATAAAGGGTTTCCTAAATAGGTCTCATTAACGTCAAATATAATTATATTAGCTAAAAACTGTGAAACAAAAAAATAATTTACAATATCATAAAACCCGACCGCCTAAAAGGTGAACTTTAATTAAAAAATATGGAATAAAGAAACTGGTTTTAAAAGGATGACTATTAGACTGAATGCTATAAGCAATCTCATGCAGTCGGAGGCAATAAAGGTCTTTATTGTTAAATTTAAGAAGATGCCCCCGACTGAATGAGATTGCTAATAGTATTCAGTCTAATAGTCTTCATAAATTAAAGTTCACTTTTTAGGCCATCGGGTTTTTTTTACGTTAACTTAGAAGTTTGATTTTTCACAGCTTCAAGAGACTGTAGACCTGAGTATATTGTTATAATTTCAACTCGATACCTCCACGCGTTCCCGAGATAAAGGGTCTTCACAGACAGACGGACGGACGGACGGACAACCAAGTGATCCTATAAGGGTTCCGTTTTTTATGGAAGCTTAATAAAAATAGACCCACCGTGAAGTATTTAGGCCGTACCTACTAAAGGTTTGTTTTGTTTTTTAGAGATTACTTGAATGTTTTTCTATCGAGCAAACTACCAAGTCATTTCAAGTAGTTTCTAAAGTACGATTTATAGAGTGAATCCTTAAATATCTTACATATTAATTGCATATAACTAAAAGTTAAGTAAAAATCAAAAATCAAATCAAGAGATCAAGGAACGCAATTATTTCGCAAATCTGTCGGTGCGCTCTTAACATGAAATTAAACGGAAAAGCCACGTAAATTCAATGGTTCTCATGTTAAGGCGGTGATTTCTTGAAAACGCTCAAAAAGGTGGTTTTTTAAACAAGTGTATCTCGTTAACCATAAATAATTTTGAAAGCAAAAAAATACATGATATTTTCAAGTCTTTTTTGCATAAAGTGATGGAACTCAAAACATAATTAAACATACTTTAATGCATCAAAAAATCATCAAAGTCACCTCTAAATTAACTTTAAAACAAGTTTGAAGAGTAACAATTTATAATTATAATTCAAAATATACCATAAAATTCCAAATGTCAAACTGCATGCAGTGCTTGATTTCATTTATTTATTATTAAATAGTTAATATCTATTTTTATACGATTTTATTTCATTTTTAAGACAATGCTTGCTCATTTATTATTCTAATTTATTACAACAGATTATAACCTGTATCGGATTGCAATAAGAACTATTATCGCTCATAACGACAATATCTAAAGTTACCAGGGCCATAAAAAGCGCATTATGTAGTTGAAATGCATGTATAATTTATTTTGTAAGGATACGTTTATCTGCACCAAACGATAAAGTCGTCACGAACAAACATAATGGCGGGCGCGTTGAATATTCCCATTGCAAGTACATTATTTTCCATAATTACTTATAGTCAATCTAAAAATTAATCATTCGAGACTTCGAAGTTTTTCAATTAAGAAAATATAATCGTAGTTAGGCAAGATCTTACCCTACTACGTATAACATTCTTTCGCATTGAAATAATCTTGAAACAGTTCGTTTACACATAATATACGTGTAATCGGGCGATATTTACTCGTCTCGTGCGATAACGCCTACAGTATACCTACATACGTAAATGTTAGGTATACATTTTCCATCACTTAAAAAAAACAAATTGGCTACAAGATGTAAGGTGTACAAGTGGAATAAATACAGAAACTTAGTACGTAATGTACACTTGAGTAAACAATTACTTTCCAATTAAAACATTCGTCACATGCAACGTGGGGAAACCAACAATAACAAAGTCAACAAAACGTCGCAGGCCATATTATTATGTTATATTGCCTCGATCGCTAAGTAATTATTAATGTCTTGAGCATTGGATCTACAATTTACACACATATTCTACACGTCTTTTTCCGATGGGGTACGCTGGAACTACAGACTAATCTATGTACAAATATGGATTTGTACATAGATTAGTTACCCCTTTGTCCACGATGCCCCGTCACTGTGGCGCCCGCCAATACCTTCTCGTTGCCAGTCTCACTAACTAATTCACATACACAGGTCATTGTAGTCAATGCACCTCGACTTATTGACTTCTTAATAATTTAAACTCTTTGTTACTAATAGGTTTTCCGTTTTGAAAATGAACCCTTTGCTGTTTACCCTAATTTCAGCGCAGAAAGACATGCATTCGTTCACAGAGCTACAATCACGCAATTATTTGTTAAAAGGAGGCGGGCACGTTTATGAAACTGATGTAAATGTGTTGCGTTCCCACCCAATGCTAGGTACTTCAGGGCTAAAATATTGTTACGAGCTTCGGGTTCGTGACAATTAAAAACTGCCAATAAAAGTTACCAAAGTTGACACTTTAATAAAACACACAAATTACAAAACACAATTTCACTATTGATCACTTTAAATCGCACTTGAAGATCGCTTCAGATGTTCTCGCCTGTATCGCTTGACCAATACTGACCGGTCCCTTTTTTTTTTTTGTTGGGCATCTCGCAGTTCGCCTTGAGAGGCCGTGACTGCTCAACCGGGCTTTCCTGGGGCTGCCATTAAGAAGTTAATCTTAACGCCTCCAGCCAGGGCACTGACCGGTCCCGATCTGCTCCCGCCTTTTATAGGGCCATAGAACATTCGGGAATCGAACCATCTAGAATCTTCGAGTACATACCGGCCCCGACTGAACGGATGTTGATAATTCTAGAAGATTCTGGTATCGAAATTGCTAGATAGATCTTGACTCAATTAATTCTGCTACTCGATACTAGATGGCGCTAGTGGTAACTAATTACTTTAGCTTTAGCGCGTAACAATATATAGGTACGTCTACATCAGACAATACGTAATTATATTTAAATACTTACGTAAATTAACGATTATGATTTTAAAAGTAAAACGAATGTTCGACTTGGACTCGGTTATCTTTAAAAGGCCAATAACCTCATCAAAGCATAGAATAAACTAAGAAGTTCTACAAGCTGATTGTGGTTCAACTGAAAACTTAAGTTTCATAATCAGTTTATAACGTGCCCAATGCTGAGAACCGACGACGTACAACTCGTAAGTCAAGGCCGTTACTGCTGGGCTACCACTGCACCTCCATTCTTCAATAGTTTACCGCAAATCGTAAAAGACGACTAAAAAGGTTACAATATTACAGATAGTTACAGATTTAACTTTTTAAATTATTATCATCACGCTATAACTTTATGGAGCTGTGCAGTGAATCTTGAGTTCATATAACATAAGAACGGCTAATTTAGTCAACTTCCAACAAAGCAAATAGATTTGCCATTCGACGACTGCTTTGCAAACCGATTCGATTCTCAACAACAGATGTTTTTTTGTGCAAAATCAAAGTCGTTTATTGTAACTAGGTTGAGTGTCAGCATTTTTTAACGTCAAAGTTAGGTACTTATGACTGTCCCCCAAAACGCCCACCCTTCACCACTTCCTAGTGCTTTAGCTGGGAAGAAGAAGTGCTTTCTTTTTTTTACATTTTGTTATAAGTACTATTATATTATGATGGCTCGTAAAACGTACACAGAAAGATAAAGTCTAGGCCGCTTCTGTCAACTTTGGTTATATAATTAAAATAAATATATTTGGCTAAGTGACTGATACTGAGAAATCCCGTGTGTTTACAATCTACTTATTTTAGTGACACCTGTTTGTCAGGAATAATCTGTAAGAAAGCATCTGTCAGTGTATTAGTGCTGTGCCATTAAGAAGTACTTAAATACAGGAACGCAGACGTCCATTAATTCACTAAAAACGAAAAACTTCATAAGAAATGGGAAATTACTACTGACTTGCGGGAGTCGACCTCAGGACGAGCCGCTTCCCACACAGGCAACTGTACGTCCCTTGCTCTTGCGACACCAGTCCTGACTCTCGTCATAATTTGGCTATTGAGACCAAAACTACAAAATTTGTAGTTAATGTAGTATACAGGGTAGGTTTATAAAAATGTAGTGGTTTTTTCAAAATATTGTGGTGTCTTACGACTTCTACGCGAACGAAGTTGTGAGCAGAAGCTAGTTGCGTAATAAATGGATTTCTAGATCTACGTTGATATTATATGAATATGATGACAATGGGCAAAGAAAAGTAGGGTTAAGCCAATTTAGCTTCGCCGATATAGAGATTGATATCTTTATTGTCGAGATAGATAAGATAGTTTAAATCTCTGTTGATGAATGAAGTTGAAGATGAATCACATTACATGTAAATTCGACGTAAATATTTTATTTATTTCTAAACTGGGATATCACATGTGTATAGCAAGTACAGGATAGGGCCTAGCACACTTCCTTGTGGTACCCCAGGTTTTATAGTTTTCAGCTCGGAATATGTATCTTCTTCTCTTATTCTAAAGATTCTGTCACTTAAATATGGTTCTAGAATGTCTGCAAATTCTGGAGGTAGCATGCGTCTGAGTTTAAATACCAGACCGTCATGCCAAACTTTGTGCGACATCTAGGAATATGTGGTGGTGCAGACTTGCTTATTTTCGAGTGACTTTTCAATAATGTTAGTTATTCTGTGTACCTGGTCTATTGTAGAATGTTTGTAAAATATTAAGTTACAGTTAAATTGCTTATTAGTCTATTAGGCTAGATTGTAATAAATTACTAAGAACTTTCATCTTCATCATTTCAGCCGAAATACGCCCACTGCTGGACATAGGCTTCTCCCAATTTTTGAACTTTAGTTCTTATTATTAAAGAGAAAAAAATCCTAAACTATTTGTTTCGTCGCGGCGTCGTTGTGATGTAGGTTAATTGGTTTCGCCATTGTCTGCTTATTAGCACTAGTAATTAAAATACTGGTAAAATATATCAGTAAGTGAAGGCACGCCCTTTGATCCACCTAAACCAAAACAGACAGATGTATCGACTTACTTACAGGTAGTTAAGTAATCTTCATGAAGCTATTGCATAACAAAACATTGTTTCAGATATTAATATTCTGGGTGACAGACAACTTCCTCATGTACCATCCCCGAGGAGTCAGCTCAAAACTAAAGACCAAGGTAAAATAGATCTTTTTTATATAAGCATATCTACAAGATTGCAGGGACATCGACGCCCAACCTGTTAGCACGAATGTACATGATTCTGAAAGCCACGTTAAAATTTTCATCGGTTATTTAAAAAAATTGCTTCTCCATATACAGGAAAAGTTTTTATTCAGTGCGCCAACTGTAACCATGAATTCAGCATATCATTCTAGACCCCCCAGCGCAGAAACTTTTCGTCGTTTATACAAAAAAAAAATCAGCTATTCCATAGATTTTTACCGCGTAGGTATTGCACTTTTCTATGAAACAGATGTCTTTTTCTTGATAACCGGCGATAAATTTCTACGGTAGGTATGGGTTAGAATCCTGTGCTGAATTCATGGTTACAGTTTGCGCGTCGATGTCCCGTACCCTGTATTCGCTTTGTAAATTTATAATTGTACAAAATCTATCTAGCACTTTCAAAGCGCTCCTAGAAACTCTTCTATGACCCATACATATTGCAAGGGTCAATGGGAACAGTTTATGTATCGTATTCTTTGTTAATTTCTCAGGTGAGATATCAATCCATCAAGAAGGAGAAATCAGGTTCTGAAGAAGAGAGGGACTCAGCGGACGAACGTCTTTTAGGAGCCAGCGTATGACCCTACAGGAAGCCCAGTGTATTTCGGGCTTAAATCGTAATCTCATAGAATAGTACTAGCCATCCTAGTATATTAAACAACTGTATGTTGTGTCGTCACACCCAAATATTTGACGGAGTTTAACGGTACTAAGATAAGACCTAAGGAGGTAAATAAGGAGTGGGGGGGGGGGGACATTACACCCAATTGTTTAATTTTCTCGGTCGCCTAGTAATAGAAGCTACTGGTCCACTACTGACTTGCCATGCCGAGGTACTCAATCATTGTGATATCTCACCCTCACGACTCTCCAGCCAGCCTTCTTGTCAGTCAGTAGTCCGCTTACGATGATGAAATATTGAAAATCAATTAACGATACGTATTTGACTTTTGATCAAATAATCGTTAATGGATTACGAATTTCTCACCTCCAATTTACTCGAATTGTAATCGATACATGTAAAATTGTGTGTTTTGTAAATATGTGTAAATTAAAGGTATATTAGTTGGTATGGCAAGTTATGTGGTAAGCACGCGATCAAAATAGGAATGAGCTTACGCCATGTTGAAACGGGTCAGCTGTTAAACCAACTTTAGCGTATAAAAATGTAATATAAATATCAAAAATTGCGTACATATCCATGTGAAGTCCAGGTGAAGTCAGTCCTATTTTTATTTTGATGGCAGGGTGGGTAGTTTAACAAGGTGTATAATATATTTATAATGTAACATGGCACCTATAAAAAAAAACATATATAGACATTTAAAATTACCTAATATATAAACTTCCTTATATTATAACATAAGTAATATAGAATCACAATTATTTTAGTTTTTATAAATGCTAAAGGTCTTATTGATAAAAAGTTATCGAACATCTAAACAGTTGCTAAAGTCTGGTTTTCAAAGAGAAACCAGACTAGCAACTGTTTAGATGTTCGATAACTTTTTATGAATAAGACCGTTATTGTGTAGATAAACATAAACTTATTGTAAAAAGACTTTATATTTATATTTTTGCTTGTTTTGAGGGCAAGACTTGGTAATTTGGACGATTGTGGTAACATAGTGTATTAAAATTTGCTATGTATAATGTGGCCATAATTTTTGAAAAAACTATTGTTTTTTGTTGTATGAAAATGAGGTATTTGTACCCTGTGAGATGTTCGTGTACGATATCTGTGACTAATGTAGTTAGACAACTAATAATAGTTCCATTAGACATGTTTGGAATTGAGATGTCGCTTTACTAATTGAATGCTAAAATAAAAGTATGTACAAATATGCCATTTTGCTTCAAACAAATATTGTATTAAATAAAAATATATTTTTATACGTTTTACTTTTGAAAAAAATATAATTTTAATGTTCCTACACGGTATAGTACTTAGATCCTCATAGTAGTGCCATGTATTTTGATTTTTTTATATATTATGTACACCAACATCGAATAAAGACTGAGAAAGTCGTGGGAGTCATATCTTCCTATAAAATTCCATTTGTATTCCACTTTTTTAGGGTAGCTTTACACTTGTTTAGTATTTATACATCTACATTACGTTACACTTCATGGCATTTGTAAGGCAACCTGCGCGTGCGATTATTGCATAAAAATAAATATTGTGTTAGTTGCCATTTCTAAGCTGAGTTGCAACTATCCGGCAACAGGAAATATGCATGTAATTCAAAACTCTTTAATTAATTAAATATACATTATATAGGAGTCAAGAAACAAATTGCTCTATTTTTTAATGCTTTACTTATTTTACAATATGTTATTATAAGTTACGTTTTTCTATTGAACGGAACGCATCCACGCGTCGTTTTCAAAAATGCCGAATGTGACCTCAAAAGGCATGTGTGTGTGTGATCTTTTCTTAACAAACTGCCTGAATTTTCACCATGGTAAGTTAGTAAGTGCTATTTCTGCTTGAATAAATCTTCAAATAACTTAATTTACATGATTTGGGGCTAAAAAGAGATGTAAGCAAAGCAGTATCGAGGTAAGTCACAATATGGCCGCGACAATAACCCACGTTTGAACTGTAGTAGAAAATTGTTTGATTATAATAATATTTTTGAGCAACAAACCGCAGTAAAATTTAACTCAGAAAAAGAAATTACATGCATATTCCATAATAAGAGCTCAATATCTTCGGTCAAATATATTTGATTGGAGGCTACGTGCAGGGTAGCAATTTTTTTTATATCTTTCTGTTTATGTATAAGACATACTTATTTCTCATTGAATTGATAACTTATTAGTCACACTACTATAATTGATTAAATACCTATTTGACTACGATCTGATTTGATTCAACAAAAATAAAATGATATTACTTGTCCAATAATGTGTACGTACCTACCACTATTTTATGAAAGCAAAAATCGTCTATGATTGTGATGTAATGTAAATATTGATAATAAGGACAAGTTTTATAAAAACTATGATGTAAATATTGACCCATTATTATAACATACATTACAACATATTTCTGCATCTGTTCATTGTTTGTGCGAATATAATTCACTTACGTGTTCATTGTAGTTTTATTTTTAAATGGTTGTTCTTATGCAAAATTTACCCGGCCCCACCCGCCCAGCCGCCGGCGATTAACGAGAAGCGAGTTCTAGCAACCAAAAACAAGTTGGCTAGCAACGAGTAGGGAGTGCACAACTATGAAAAGTGATTAGTCGCTGGTTTAGATCGCGACACGTAAGTTGAACCAAAATCGAAACAAACAACCGAAGGTAGGAGCGCGAGCACTGCACTCCTTGCCTTGCACGGATAAAGAATGAGGTCACCTAGCATAGTCATTGATGTAAGGTGTACTGAAGTTTGGAAATAAATTACAGATCGCGGCACGTACGTTGAAACAAAATCCACCACTTTGGTACAACTTACGTGCCGCGATCGGTATGCGTAGGTATGTGAGTCTCTCAGCGTCTCAGCGTGTTTTCTGCCCGTCAAGCGAGCGTCGCTGGCGAAGGTATCCTCCATAGAGTACTTTTTTATATGTATAGCTCTTGTCGCTGCGACAAACGTGTACTCACCGGCGCGCCGGTGAGTACACGTGCCGTTTACCCAACTTACCCTTCTAGAGATTCGAGTTGAATTTTGAAATTAACGAATTTTTCTTTCAGTAAGACGGAAAACGCCACGCTACCGCCATCTATTATCGAGTAGCAGAACTACAACTGGCAGAGGACATCGACGTCCAACCTAGATTCTACCTACATGATTTTGAACCTCCCTGCGTTGAAGTTTCGTCGGTTATTTAAAAAAAAATCTGTTCCCTTTATTTTGACCGCGTAGGTACTTATTGCACTTACCTATGAAAAAGCATCTAATTTTTGATAACCGATGCAAAGTTTCTACCCGGGAGCTCGGTCTAGAATGATGTGATAAATTCATGGCTTCAGTTTGCGCGTCGATGCTACCTGTATAAATGTACGGATTTTTTTTTTTGGATGGGATATCATCAAATAACTTCTCCCGCTTTGGGTGGAGCAGGAGGGCGTGTCAGACTTTTATTGACTAAAACCCACCCGTGTTCCCTCAGATGCCTGTGTGCCAGGGGCCGAGGTATCTCATTCGAACAACCCGCAGTACCTGTATAATCAAAGGACCGGCTAGTCTACCGGATCCTGGCAACCGAATACCGTTTTTTTTTGGAATGGCGGCTGCGTACCGGTAGGCGCAACCGAAGACCGACGAAAAAATTACGGTTTCAGATTGTGTGCCGATGTCCTGTATTACTACACGGGCTATGTTCCGTGAAGCGTCCAGGACGAGAAAAGGTTTTCTTGCAAACATTTTGAGGGTCCGGATCATAAGTTAAATGCTCTAAGATATTAGTAGGTAATCTGTGGCTCGAATCCCGGTTTGCCCTGACCCAGAACTGTGTAGGTAGAGCCTTATATCTTTGCCCTTGCTATCCCGACGATTCCTTAATATTTCCTTTCGTTGTTTGTTTATTATCTGCATATAAACAAAGCGGTTGCTATGGTATTATTGAGTTCCACATCCAAACGTGACATCAATACACGGCATACGGCATTGAGTCAATTTCTACGTCAGAACATGGCTTTTGTTGCAATGCTTTATGTTTGTTAAAAACGATATTTTGTTACAAATAATTGTTTTATTAATTTAGAAACCGTCAAAATGGACGAGAGGGATTTAAGAAAGCTGCTGACGACGAAAAATGGATGTCGTGTGCCATTAATGCGGCCTATACCCGATGTACACCAGATGGACAAACTGCCGTTCGTACCGCTACCGCCTTATAATAGACTCAAGGTAAAGCTATTGATTTATTGCAGAACTTCATGTTTCCAAGCCTCTCGAAACTGTTTGAATTTAAACTTGAGGTCGTCCATGAATATAACATAACGCTATGTGTATGATTTAGTATACCTATACGAGGTTGAATAAGACAATATGACAAGCTCTGAGTTCGATTCCCAGTTAGGGCCAATTGTAATTAAAGTTTACGTGTGCGCTGGTATGGCCAGCAAAGGACTTCTCCCGGCTACACGATGATGCTACATCGACGAAAAGTGCTTATTTTTTATTATACTGCTTCGCTCGTACGTAACACTTCAACTTTGAGTACCCATCCTTCATGTGCCTTCTGTGCCTTGACACTATACAAAATACAACCAGGGGGGCAGTGGTAGCCTAGTGGTAACGGCCGCGACTTACGAGCTGTTGGTGGTAGGTTCGAAGCCAAACAGGAGCTTTACTTTATGTAAATTATTTTTCATCACCACTGCTTTCGAAACGGTGAAGGAAAGCATCGTGAGGAAACCGGCATGTCCTAGTACCAAAAATACGAAGACATGTTAACATCTACCAACCCGCACTGGGCCCGCGTGGTGGATAACGGCCTACTCTCTGTCTCACAGAGAGGAGGCATGTGTCCCAGCAGTGGGAACATTATAGGCTGATTATGTAAGATACACTACCACAAGGTTTTTCAAAAACATTATTTTATTTCAGGAAAAACAACAAAGTTTCCGCAAGATCCTCGAGGAAAAGGCTACTGAAAGGAAAGTAGAGATAGCTCGACCGCCGCCTCAACGGAGAGAACGAGACAGGTTAGAGATATCACAGTCACGACACATTGCAGTGTTGCGAGCATGCGCACAAAAAATACAACCGCCACCCATGTCTAAAGATTGGGAGCGAAAAATTTGCAGCTTGGTCCCCTTGAAACTACGAAACATGTATCCCACTTTAATGGACGAATTAATCAATGAGAGCAAACTCGAGTGGAACAAAAATCTCCACGGCCTCGCGGTTAAGACCATCATCAGAGATGAGCCCGGAGTTTCTAGGATAAGGTATCAAGAACCTTACTTTAAATATAAAGGCATTACAGAAAATTATGAGAAAATGGTAACGTTTCGTAAAAAACTAGTTGATGGTGCCCTTATATTACATCCTTTTATAAGGCTCGTACTAGAGTCTTCCGAAAGAATGTTTCCGCACTGTATAATTCAATTATCGAAGTATAGGGCACGCGGTGCTATAAAATTGAATGATTTTCTAGCAAGAGTTTTAGAAGAAATCAAACGCGCTGAGTATCTTGTGTCTAGCTCATGGTATGGAATCCTTGTTAACTGGCTCAAAAATCCTAGGTGTCTCCGAGGAATGCACCGTAAGAAAATAACAGATTTTGTGAGATGTGCGACCAAAATGATAGCAATGCAGATTCAAGAGCTTATGCGAAGATCTATTGAAGCTATTATAGACGATCTTAAAGATCCAGAGACGGTTCTTATTCTGAATTTAGATCTAGATTTTGACGGAGACTTTTATTATGATCCAACACTGGAACGTGTTTACGAAGTTTTTCATAATATCGCAGACGCAATATGCAACATTTCGCAGAGGCTCATGCCTATAGAGCAGTATCTTAGAATACCATATAACTTTGACGCATTACCAGTGAAGTACAATGATTGGCTACACAAAGACGGCCATAAAAGACTACAACAACAATTAGATATAGTATTCGAACCACTACTTCTTTATTTAGACAAATTACGAGTAGACTATAGTATGCTATACGGTGCGCCAGCGAAGGAAGCTTTGCTCAAATTTATTCAAGCAGAAGAAAAATTCGAAGAGTGTCGAGATAAGATTAAATATTTCCAAGAAATAGATTCCGAAATAACAGGTATTTTAGAAAATCAATATTTTAATTGTGCAACCGTTCGTCAACTCAGAATGGTGGACGGTTTGAAGCGGAAAGCTTTGGAATTTGTTAATGACTTAATAGCGGGCATTATCTGCGCCCATTTAAAAGAAAATTACGGCATATGTGCTGCATTTGAAGAAATAAAAACTAAAGCTCTTAGAGATCCAGTAAATGCGTCAGAATTAATAGAACAAGGAATTTATATTTTACACGCTAAAACAGTTCTAGTAGAAGCGTTAAAGGAAAGAATTTTGGTACAAATTAATATTATATCCAATCTTCTCGAGATGACTTCACTAACTGAAGAACACGTAGCATCTAACACACGAACCGTGAACTGGCTTAAAGACATTAAACCTATATTTGAAAGAAACGCTGCAGCATACGAATCCCACAAAGCAGAAATGGAAGAAAACCTACTTGCTAAAATTGCATTCCTAAACAAAGAAGTTCGTGAAATGATACCATATTTAGAGCTTTTAGATAACATGGACAATATCAACCACACACTTGAATACCTTGAATATTTGAGAAAACTTGTGCATCGATTAGATGATTGTGATAAACTCGTGACTTGGATTAACGCCGAAGAAACAACGTTTAAATTTCCAAATACGAGCTACCCAGACTTAGAAGAAATAAAAGATTACGTTAAACCTTTTCACAGTCTTGTATTCTTAGCTCATAAATGGAAGCGGAGTTATTATACTTGGATGGATGGACCTTTTGAATATATGGATCACACTCAAATAGAATTTGATCACGATTTTTATTACAAGGAATTCCTAAAGTTATCAAAAGGTTACAGAATAAAGATAAAGCAACAAATTGCTGAAGGCGTGGAAAAACGTTTCCAGGGACTGGTCGATGATCCTGATGTCAACAACCTTCCGGCTCCAATGAAGTTATGCGCTCAAGCTGTTGCCGAATTAAGAGAATGGAGGCCTAATGTGCAGATGGCCCATATAATGTGTAATCCAGCTTTAGTGCAGAGACATTGGGATGAAATGTCTACCATTGCTAGTTTTGATTTAACTCCTACGGCGGGTACTACGTTGCGAAAGATCATTAACTACAATCTCTGGGATGACATTGACCAGTACGAAATTATAAGTGTAGCAGCAACAAAGGAACTCGCTCTGGTAACAAATCTCAACAAAATGATGGCTGAATGGACAGACATATGTTTTAAAACGAATCCATATAAAGACACCGGAATAAGTATACTCACGGCACTTGACGATATTCAATGTGTTTTGGACGATCATATCGTCAAAACTGTTGGTATGAGAGGTTCTGCATTCGTTAAACCTTTTGAAACTCAGGTTAAAGCATGGTATGAAAAAATTGTGAGGACTAACAAAACCATCGATGAATGGGGAAAAGTACAAAGTCAGTGGTTGTATTTATTACCCATATTCTCTTCCAAAGACATAGTTGCACAGATGCCCGAAGAAGGAGTAATGTTTGTTGAAGTAAATAATACATACCGCAGATACATGACTTGCGTGGAAAAGGACCCTCATGCGCTTGAGCTCGCTGGTTCATTCGGTGTGTTAGAAGCTTTTAAAGTTGCAACAGGACTTCTGGAGAAAATTAACGATGGCGTTAATAATTACCTAGAAAAGAAAAGATTATATTTCCCACGATTCTTCTTCTTATCTAATGACGAAATGTTGGAAATTTTGTCCGAAACCAAAAATCCTCTTAGAGTTCAGCCCCATTTAAAGAAATGTTTTGAAGGAATAAATAAACTAATATTCGATGAAGAATTTAATATATCTGCGATGATATCTCAGGAAACAGAACAAGTAGAATTCCTTGAAATTATTAGTGTTCAAGCTGCAAGGGGGTCTGTGGAAAAGTGGTTGGTCCAAGTCGAGGATCAAATGCTAAAAGCCGTTAAATCAGAGACCGAATTATCTTATTATGACTATCCAAACATAAGCCGTGTTGAATGGATACTTTCGTGGGAAGGTATGGTAGTGCTAGCTATATCTCAAATTTATTGGGCCATTGATGTGCACGAATCTCTACAAACACATAAGTTAAGCGAATTAGAAGCGTATCATGGTTCGTTGACTAAACAACTGAACGAAACCGTCGCCGTAATTCGACGTACTGATTTAACTAAATTAAACAGTGTCACAATAAAAGCTCTCATTGTAATCGATGTGCACGCGAAGGATGTAATATTTGATCTAATAGGTAAAGATGTTACTGAAGTAACAGATTTTCAGTGGCTTGCCCAACTTCGTTACTATTGGGAAGAGGAGAAAGTTTCTGTAAAAATTATAAATGCAGTAGTGAACTATGCATACGAATACTTAGGCAATACCGATCGATTAGTGATAACACCTTTGACTGATCGATGTTACCGAACTCTTATAGGAGCTTATTATCTCCATTTAAATGGTGCTCCCGAGGGCCCTGCGGGAACAGGTAAAACTGAAACCACAAAGGACTTAGCCAAAGCATTAGCCGTTCAGTGCGTTGTATTCAACTGTTCTGATGGATTAGATTACAAAGCAATGGGTAAATTTTTCAAAGGGTTGGCTTCATGTGGTGCCTGGGCGTGTTTTGATGAATTTAATAGAATAGACGTTGAGGTACTTTCTGTCATTGCTCAACAAATATTATGCATAGTTCAAGCTATTAGACAACATTTAGAAGTCTTTGATTTTGAAGGCACAAAATTAAACCTGAACCCTGCTTGTTATGTTTGCATTACTATGAATCCAGGCTATGCAGGACGGTCTGAGCTACCTGACAATCTAAAGGTACTATTTAGAACAGTTGCAATGATGGTACCAGATTATGCAATGATTGGTGAAATTTCCTTGTATTCTTTTGGCTTTGTTGATGCTAGAAGTTTATCAGTTAAAATTGTCACTACATATCGATTGTGTTCCGAACAGTTATCTTCGCAAAACCACTACGATTATGGAATGCGAGCTGTGAAAACTGTTTTGTCGGCTGCAGGTAATTTGAAAAGAGCTTTCCCTAACGAAAGTGAGAGCGTGCTACTCCTTCGGTCTATCACAGATGTCAACTTACCCAAGTTCTTGTCTTGTGACGTACCTTTATTTGAAGGCATAATATCCGATTTATTCCCCGGGATTTTACTACCAAAACCGGATTATGTCAACTTCTTGGATGCATGTCATGTTAGATGTGAAATAAATAATCTGCAACCAATGGATTGTTTCCTTCTCAAAGTAATACAAATATTTGAAATGATGATCGTGCGGCACGGATTTATGATAGTAGGTGATCCTTTTTCTGGCAAATCAATGACATTAAAGATATTATCAGAATCGTTGACATTGATGGAAGAGAGGAATCAACCTAACGGATGTGCATGCACGTACAAAGTGTTAAACCCTAAAGCTGTCACCATGGGCCAGCTTTACGGTGCGTTTGATCCAATTTCGTATGAGTGGACTGATGGTATTGTAGCAACAATGTTTAGAAATTTTGCTTCAGAGGATACTCCTGTTAAGAAATGGATCGTCTTTGACGGCCCTGTAGATGCAGTTTGGATCGAAAATATGAATACTGTTTTAGATGACAATAAAAAGCTTTGTTTAACGTCGGGTGAAGTGATGGCTATGACTAGTGTTATGTCCATGATATTTGAGGTTGCGGATCTATCTCAGGCATCGCCCGCCACCGTCTCTAGATGTGGAATGATATACATGGAATCAGTCTCACTTGGATTCAGACCATTCTATACGTCCTGGGTGAAAACCCTGAATCCTATTTGGTATGAAGAAAATGAGGACTACATTTACACAATGTGCGATTGGCTATTTGACCCATTAATTTATTTCGTAAAAAAGCACTGCAAACAATTAGTTACAGCTGGGGACGTAAATTTAATAATAAGCACGCTCAGACTTGTAGTCATGTTTATGGATCATGCGATCGAAGGTGAAGAAGACACAAGGTATACTAGAACTTGGTTTACCGCTGCGTTGATCAGTGGTTTGATTTGGGGTGTTGGCGGCATACTTAATACCGATTCCCGTGAAAAATACGATGCTTTAATTAAAGAGTACTTTAGGGGCGAGAAGGGTTTGCCACACTCGGTAGATCGCATCGATGTATCTATTCCCACGGAAGGTATGCTTGTTGATCATTATTACATGTTTAAAGGTAAAGGTTGTTGGAAACCGTGGATAGAAGCTGTGAAAACAGTTGCTGTGAAGGAACAGATTAATTTACTCCAAACTGTTATTCCAACGTTGGAAACCGAAAAATACTACGCTCTGTTACAATTACATACTCAGTTCAGGCAGCCTCTGCTTTTTATTGGACCAACGGGTACCGGGAAAAGCTTCATCATCCAAAATTATTTGATGAATCGCATTTCAATGGACCTTTATACTCCAGGATTCATAACCTTTACAACGACAACTTCTGCTAATCAAACGCAAGACCTAGTTATTTCAAAACTATTCAAGAGAAGAAAAAATAATTATGGTCCATCAAAAGGAAAAAAAGCTATCATATTTATTGATGACATGAACATGCCTGCCAAAGAAGTATATGGTGCTCAACCGGCAATAGAGTTACTAAGATTATTTTTCGATCAAGGATATTGGTACGATCTAAAAACAACAGATAAATTGTACATACATGACACCTTTTTCTATGGGGCGATTGGACCAGTTGGTGGCAGTCGACAACTTATTTACCCAAGAATGCTAAGACATTTTAATATTTACTCAATTAATGAGTTTTCAAAAGAAAGTATGTCCAAAATATTTACTACTTTGTTACAATTGGGTTGGAGAAGAAATGGATTCAGTCAAGACACACAGCCCGTTATAATAAACATGATTGCTGCTACAATGAACGTATATGAGAATGCTATAGAAGAATTAAGACCAACACCAGCTAAATCGCACTATACCTTTAATTTAAGAGACTTTTCAAGAGTTATTCAAGGGTGTGCATTGTTAAGAAAAGAGTCTGTTGACAACAAAAAAACATTCGTAAAGGTTTGGGTTCACGAAATTTTACGAGTATTTTATGACCGACTTGTCGATGATGATGACCGTTCTCGGTTTTTCGAAGGTCTTAAAAAAACCACCAAAGATTTCATGAAAGATACTTTCGAAAATGCTTTAGATATTTATCAAAATCCTCGAGGAGAAGTGACTCGTGATACTATCAAAGCCATGATGTTCGGTTCTTATCTAGACACAGACAGTTTAGAAGGTGAACGAAAATATGAAGAAATGCCGTCAAAAGACGCTGTACTAAACGTAGCACTCACAATGCTAACCGAATATAATGCACTGCACAAAGCAAAAATGAATATTGTACTATTTGACTATGCTTTGGAACATTTATCAAAGATTTGTAGGCTTTTATGCATGCCTTCAGGAAACGCTTTACTTGTTGGTGTTGGTGGTTCTGGACGACAATCTCTTACCCGATTAGCCAGTACTATATTAGGTCAACAAGTATTTCAGCCAGAGATAACAAAAGCTTACAGCGTAAAAGATTGGCACGACGACGTAAAATTGGTCCTTCGTGAATCAGGTGGCTTAAATAAAGACACTACCTTCTTGTTTACTGAAGGACAAATAAAAGAAGAAGTATTTATACAAAATCTAGATAGTCTACTTAACTCTGGTGAAGTACCGAATTTGTATGGCTTAGACGAACAACAAGAAATTCTTGAACTAACGCGTTTAGCGGCACAAGGAGGTAACAGGAATCTTGACATAAGTCCTTTACAGATACTGGCTTTTTTCGTTGGGCGCTGCAAAGCAAAGTTACACATGGTGTTGTGTTTCAGCCCAATAGGAAGTGCTTTTCGAACAAGACTACGACTTTATCCATCTCTGGTTAATTGCTGTACTATTGACTGGTTCGACAACTGGCCCGAAGACGCTTTAGAAATGGTTGCACATCATTATATGGTTAAAGTTAATGTACCCGATAAAGTGAAAGCAGCTGCTGTAATAGCTTGCAAACAATTTCATGTAGACGCTCGAGTCGTATCGAATGATTTCTTCAATACACTTGGGAGGAAAACCTATATTACGTCAGCGTCTTATTTGGATTTAATAAAATCTTTTACCTCGTTAACTAACAGAAGGCAAAGAGAATTAAGAGCAGCCAAACTTAGATATACCAATGGTTTAGATAAATTAGGTCAAGCAGCAGATGCAGTATCAATAATGCAGCGTGATTTAAACGCTTTGAAACCTCAGCTTATGTTTATGGCTGCCAAGTCAGCTAAGATGATGCAAGAAATAGAAGTAGAAACTGCAGTGGCTGATAAAGCTGCCGCTCAAGTAAGAGAGGATCAAAAAGTTGCAAATGTACAAGCAGCGGCGGCACAAGAACTTAAAAAAGATTGTGAAGCTGACTTAGCTCTCGCTTTACCGATTTTAGAAGACGCTATTGCAGCTTTAAATACTTTAAAACCAGCTGACATAACGATTGTAAAATCTATGAAGAATCCACCATTTACTGTAAAGTTAGTCATGGCCGCAGTGTGTGTAATAAAAGGTGTCCAACCGGATAAAATCCCAGATCCAAACAACCCTGGAAAAAAAATATTAGATTATTGGGGCCCTAGTAAAAGAATACTAGGAGACATGAGTTTCTTGGAGTCTTTGAAAAACTTCGACAAGGATAATATCCCTGTTCCCGTTATGCAAAAGATTCGAAAAGAGTATCTTTGCCATAAAGACTTTAAGCCTCATATTATTGCAAAAGCTTCGACAGCTGCTGAAGGTCTTTGCAAATGGATTATTGCCATGGATATGTACGATGCTGTGGCTAAGGTCGTAGCCCCTAAGAAAGCAAAATTAGAGGCAGCTGAAAGAGAATTCGCACAAACAATGGCTATATTGGAAGAAAAGAAAGCCTTAGTAGCCAGATTAGAAGCCAGGTTGGCAGAATTGAACGAAGCATTAGAAGAAGCTAATATTAAAAAGAAAGCATTGGAAGACGAAGTACAGTTATGTATTGATAAATTGGGTAGGGCTGAAAAGTTAATCGGTGGGTTAGGTGGCGAAAGGGTACGTTGGACACAGGCTGCTGAAAATTTACAGACATTATTTGATCATTTAGCTGGAGATATCCTTGTGTCATGTGCTATCATGGCTTATTTATCACCTTATACGTTGCCTATCAGAATGAAGATGATTGACCAATGGCGTGACCTAGTTATACAATTACAGATGCCACATTCCAATCAGTTCGTATTCAAAGATATATTAGGCACAGATATCAAGATTCAAAATTGGTGTATAGCTGGACTACCCAGAGATTCATTTTCCGTAGATAATGGTGTCATACAAGACAATTCAATGAGATGGTCTTTAATGATTGATCCGCAGGGTCAAGCAAATAAATGGATAAAAACAATGGAAAAAGCTAACGATTTGCAACTACTTAAATTTACTGATGGCAATTACATGAAAGTTATGGAAACTTGTTTGGAATACGGGAAACCTGCCCTCATAGAGTGTGTTTTGGAAGAGATAGACGCACCATTAGATCCAATTCTTTTAAAAAATACATATTTGCAGGCCGGTAAAGAATATATTGCCCTTGGAGATAATGTAATAGAATATCATCCAAACTTCAGGCTTTACATGACGACTAAATTAAGGAATCCGCATTATTTACCCGAAGTTTTTAACAAAGTAACGTTAATAAACTTCGCGCTTACTAAAGATGGATTAGAAGATCAGTTGTTAGGCATAGTAGTAGCAAAAGAAAGACCAGATTTGCAAGAGAAAAGAGAAAAACTAATCGTTCAAAGTGCTGGTAACCGAGCTGCATTAAAACAAGTAGAAGATGATATCTTACGCACTTTACAAGAAACAAAAGGAGATATATTGGAAGATGAAACAGCTGTTGAAGTTCTAGACTCTTCAAAAAATTTAGCTGTTGATATTATGAAAAAGCAGGAAGCTAGCGTGGAGACCGAGATTATAATAGAAAAATTCCGTCATGGATATAGACCGATTGCTTCACATTCTGCTGTATTATATTATTGTGTCACGGAATTGCCTAACGTTGATCCTATGTATCAATATTCCTTAGTCTGGTTTATAAATCTTTACGTCATTTCAATCGAGAATGCCAATAAATCTAAAGATTTGGACAAAAGATTAAAGTTTTTGAAAGATACTTTTACTTATAATTTATACAGCAACGTATGTAGATCACTTTTTGACAAAGATAAGTTGATGTTTTCTTATGTAATGTGCGCTAAAATGCTACTTTCGTCAGGTGAAATGAACCTTAATGAACATATTTTTCTTATAACTGGAGGTATAGCTATTGAAAATCACATAAGAAAACCCGTTGAATGGTTACCTGATAAAAGCTGGGACGAAATATGTAGAATAAGTGACTTACCCAATTATGCTGGGTTTCACGACGATTTTGTAAGGAATATAAGAAAATGGCAAGAAGTTTATGATGATATGGAACCACACAATAGACCACTGCCCGGAGTGTGGGACACGAAATTGAGTCAATTTCAAAAACTATTGATTGTAAGGGTTTTGAGACCTGACAAATTAACAACAGCAATATCAGACTTCGTGGAAAAACAAATGGGCAAGAAATACATAACACCACCGCCATTTGATATAGGTAAATCTTTTGGAGATTCAAACTGTCTTGCACCTTTAGTATTTATATTGTCTCCCGGGTCGGATCCAATGGGAGCATTGATAAAATATTGTGAACGAATGGGATATTCACATAGATTCAACTCCATATCGTTAGGACAGGGACAAGGCCCGATTGCGCGAGCAATGATTGAAAAAGCCCAACTTGAAGGTGGCTGGGTATGTTTGCAAAATTGTCACTTAGCGGTTTCGTGGCTGCCAGCTCTTGAGAAAATTATAGAAGGTTTCGATTTAACGAACACAGATTTAAGTTTTCGACTATGGCTGACTAGTTATCCATCTAACAAATTTCCTCAATCTGTTTTACAAGTAGCGGTTAAAATGACAAACGAGCCACCGACGGGACTTCAACATAATCTGAATCGATCTTATATTTCAGAGCCTGTAAAAGAAACTGAATTTTTCGAAGGATGTCCTGGCAAAGATAAAACTTTTAGCAAACTTTTATACGGGATCAGTTTTTTCCATGCCGTAGTGCAAGAAAGAAAAAAGTTTGGTCCGTTAGGATGGAATATTCAATACGGCTTCAATGACTCTGACTTTCAAATATCAGTAATGCAGTTGCAAATGTTTTTAAATCAATATGAAGAAATTCAATTTGTTGCTATTAAGTATTTGACCGGTGAATGCAATTACGGTGGCAGAGTGACTGACGACTGGGATCGTCGTTTGATAGTTACAATATTAGATAACTTTGTTAATGCTGGCGTTGTAAATGACCCAAATTACACGTTTTGTGACATTGGCCCACAATATGGCTTGCCCCGGAGATGTGAATATCAAGATTACCTGAAGCATATCGAGACTGTTCCCGTGAATCCCCCACCTGAAGTTTTCGGATTGCATATGAATGCAGGTATAACTCGTGATTACACTACTTCCATGGAATTAGCGGCAGCTTTGGTTCTCGTTGAAGGTGGCGGCAGCGGCGCAGAGGGTGGAAATACAGAAGCTATTATTATTCAAATGGCCGAAGAAATTCTTTCTAAGCTACCACGTAAGTTCGACTTGGAAACTGCGCAAAAAACATATCCTGTTGATTACAAGGAATCTATGAATACAGTATTAATTCAAGAGATGGAACGTTTTAACAAATTGTTAAGTGAGATAAAAATGTCTTTACTAGATTTGCAAAAAGCAGTCAAAGGTCTTATTGTGATGTCCGCATCATTAGAATTACAGTCCGTCGCAATGCTGCTTGGAAAAATTCCAGACAACTGGCGTAAAGTTTCCTACCCAAGTTTGAAGCCACTTCCTAGTTATGTAACCGATTTCCTAGAACGTTTGGTCATGCTATATGATTGGTATAAGAACGGGAAACCACCGACATTTTGGCTATCAGGGTTCTTTTTCACTCAGGCTTTCCTCACCGGATCTATCCAAAACTACGCTAGAGCTAAGAGAATTCCTATAGATTTGCTAATATTTGACTTCGAAGTACATGATGTTGATTATGAAAAGATTCCCCCAAACTCAGGAGTGTATGTGATGGGTCTATTTATGGATGGAGGGCGTTGGGATCGAAGGGCCCGTGCAATAGGCGAACAATTCCCAAAATTATTAAATGATAATATGCCAGTTATATGGTTGTATCCCAAAATGAAACAAGACTTTCAAGAGGGTACAAGATACAAATGTCCCCTATACAAGACTTTAGAGAGGAAAGGAGTATTAGCTACAACAGGTCATTCATCTAATTTCGTATTAGCGTTTTATCTGCCGTCTAATAAACCCTCAGCTCATTGGGTTAAGCGAAGCGTGGCCTTACTGCTTCAGCTAGACAATTAACGGAAATGGTTTTCAACGTTTTGTTCTTTCGTGTCGGCAACGCGCGTTGTGTTAGTCGTAGCTTTTGTCTGCTCCAATACCCACCGGCGCGTCGTCCAACAATACTGAAAGCAATATGAGATTATAAAATAGCATTTCATCGTGAAGGTATTATTTCAAAGGTACCAAAAAAAAATCTAAGAAAACATCTCTTTAAGAGGATTACATTCGATTTTTCTATTTCTACTATGTAAAGAACGAAAATATTAAACAAGTTATATCTTTAGTGGTTCCAGATGTTTGAGCCAATTTATTATTAAAAATATTTACTTATAATTCTTTTTCGATACTTATGTACTGTCAACCTAGGGCCGATTTTTTAATCGTTACTTCGTCAGATAACTTTTATCTGAAGAATAAATATGGCCGTTTGGCATTATTTTCTATACAAAAGCTGTCAAACCGCAAGTTTTATTCCTCGGCTAAAACTTATTTGAAGCTAGAAATGTGTTTTAAGAACTGTATTTTGACCACAATAACAGCCTCACGCAGAGATGACACCTAATAAAAACAATTGGCCATATCTTTACAAGTTGTGAAGTTGTACCTAATCACCAGTCTAGCAAATAATTATGGCCTCAAAATTGTGCTTTGTGACACTCCAAATTATGATCTCTCTTAATTATTTGTTTCGTAAGTATGCATAGGCTTTGATTGCCTTTATCGATAGTTGGGCAAGCTAGGGATTGCCCAAGTATCGATACAGGCAATAAAATACATTCTCACTTGCACTAACCTAATATAGTTTTTGTAAGTAGGTAGTACTTTAACAAGCACGAATTTATGTAACAATAACGTCACCTATCCTACCAAGGTAACCTTATTTACTGCCATTAATAAAATGTCTGTATTTCCGGTTAGGGGTCATCCTCCCTCGTGATTTATTATGTGTCTGACTATTTCATCACGTAAAGTTCCAACAGGGGATTCGTCAGTCAGTTACAGGTTAAGCCTGTAATAGTTAACGGTACGTAATTAGGTATGATTTAATTTATTTATTTATGTATGACAATATACACCTGTTATGTTGTTATTATAGTTAAAAACAGTCAATCAATTTTCTAGTTTCATCTAAAGTTGCGAGCGGAAAGTACGAGTAGTTTTTTTTTATCTACCTTAGTTTCCCCGCGGCGCGGCTGACTAGATAGAAAAGTACTTACATTAATTACAAAAAAAATATCTCTGTAAATCTGTAATCTAACACTCGGTTGCAACTTTAGAGGGAATGAATTGTCTGGTGCAATCTAAATATTAATCATGGCGTTAAAATAAAATGGTTATACAATTTCATATTTGTTTTTATTTTATTAAGTACTTATAATTAACGAGTCACATTATCATTGTTTCTGTTCATCTGCGGAGCGTTTCGCTTCATGACTTCGCGTCTTGTGTTTTCAGCATCCACCAATCTCTTTCTCAACTTTAACATTATCGCGTTGTTTCTTTTCTGAAAATGGGTGCGCTGTTAATCTCTAACGTGACTAATATAATCGTGGACGTTCACGTCCAAATCCATTAAATGTGTGGAAATACTTGCACGTTATAACGATATCGTGGACGGAAAAAAAGCGTCTTCATATATTTCCATACATTTTACTGCCAAATAAACGGTATTCTTTCTTTCTTTTCTTTTTTTCTTTATCGTGTTAACAACGTGAGGTGGACGTAGACGTCCAATATAATATCGATACGTTAGTAAAAATAGAAAGGCACATTTTTTTTTTACAATGAAGTGTCATCGTGACAGATTGATTCCCAAGTCGGTCAGACTTGGTAATTAAATCATCAGTTGTTAACTTGGGTTTTTTGACGGGATTTCTCCGCAGCACAACAGTATGATAAATGCCTCAAAAATCGGACATCGCTTTTTTATTCTTCTAATCGATAGTATGCACTGTTTTGAATGCGAGAGTAGAACTCCTGGATCTTAGGTAAATATAAGTACTTTAAAACAGAATTAGAATTTTTATTTGATTTTTCTGGATTTTCAGATAAAACTATAAAATAAACGATGTGTTAAACATATTTGAACCTTTGTTTTTGAATTTTATTGACAGTATACAGAGTGTAACTTCTGAATCACTATAGGTACATAGTTTCAGCTCAAAATAAAATACTCTAAGAATTGATACCAAATTTTCGGTCAAAGTCAAAGCATTTATTTCAAATAGGCACTTAAAAGGCACTGTTGAACGTCAACATTTACATTAAAATAGAATTGATCCTAGTCACCCCTTCCAAAATGTAGTTTCGTATGGAGAAGAATGGGCAAGAAACTCCACCGTTACTCTTTTAAAATGTTTCAAGTACTTACATACAATATTTACATTATGTGTGAAAACGATGCACCCCCAGAATAAAATTACCATACCAAAATAGGTAAACAAAATCAAATTGAAGCAATACTGATAAATTAATTCTGTGATAGATACATGGTGTTCACACATTTACAAACATTGTAAAAGTAAGTATAGGTACGATTTTCCTACAATATTAAGTAATGAGTCAGTGTGTGAGTTACTTCGGTTTCATATGTTTCTTAAATTCAAATCATAACAAACGTGTCACCGCACTACGTACCTAGGTCAATAACTTTCCACGTTACTTGCCAATATCACGATAAATCTCTTCCGAGTGATGTGTTTATTTCAATTTGAAAAGTTCGGTTTCTGGTATCAATGTGTTAAAAATTCTCATGACTTCCATGTAGAGATAGGATTTAAAAAACCCTTCCAATATTGTTTGATACCATACAAAGAAGCCGTGCCCTTGGTATGTATATACCCTTTCCGTAACACATTGTATACAAGGTATTATAAAGGCGAAACAGAAATCATTTTTCTATAAGGGGCCATCCATAAATTACGTCACACGTTAAGGGGGGGGGGGGAGGGGGTCAACGAAATGTGACATTGTGTGACGAGGGCTAGGGGGGTCAAAAGCTTAGTGACGTCACATGTTAAAACCTAAAATACTAAAACTCTACTTACCTATTCTTACTTGTAAATATAAAATTTGAAAAACATGTGACGTCACACAAGGGGGAGGGGGTTTTACAAGTGTGACCACCTGTGACAATTTATGGATGGCCCCTAATAGCAAAACAAATAGCATAATATGATTGTATTTTTTTTTCTTTTAATTTTTTCCCTCAGATATCTTTTGTAAGTAGCACCTAATATTTGTCTTAAAATACTCTTCAGAACTGTACTTATTAACTATAAAAATATCAGATTCAAATCTATCAAGAAATGATGATTCTATGGTTTTCAAAATTTTCTTGATAATAGGGTTGAACAAAACACAATTTTTTTTTATTAATAATTTCTACTGAGACAATAATAGTTTCTATCATAACGCGGGTTCCGGCGCCGGGGCGGCGGCGCGACGTCCGGGTGCTGTACTTATTGATGTCTGTACTATTTATATAGAGATAAAATTGAGAATTTGTATATTAAGGGGTAATCTCCGAAACTCCTCATCCGATTTCCAAAATTCTTTCACAAATAAAGAGCTACACTATTGCCAAGTGCTATAGGATGTTTTATGGTAAAAAATGTGACTTTCACGGGGACGAAGTCGCGGGCAGAAGCTAGTAATTAATTCAAGAAGAAAGTCTTCGTTTTCTGTCGCAAGAGTTTGTGTGTCAATATGTTCAAACTCTACGAAGCTTGTGACTTGGCTGGAACTAGATTCCTCCGCTTGGGGTTCCTCTCTATCACTATGCTACCCACTATATAAATGGGTTTTAACTAATTTAAAATCGTGAGTCGAATAATCTTGCTTTTTTGTTTGGCTATATTAATTAAGATATTATATTCTTGAAGTCTCATGAATTTGGTTGGTACCTTCTCCTTTCGTACCTACTTGCGGATACTCTCGGAGGTTGAAGAGTACCGGCTATGGCGCTATCCACAGCTTCCTCAATCGCCACTCATGGACTAACAAGTAGGTTGGTGCCCTCTTGCCCTCCTAACATTAAGTCAGCCGGTCGGAACCCGGACAGACATCCCTCAGCATGCAAAGTCATGTGCAACCATGGGTCTTTGAGGGCTCCATAGAGCCTCACCCCCTTTCCTCCAGAGAATATGTTTCAATATAGGGGTTTAGTTACTTACAGGATAAGTTTTTATCCAGTGCGCAAACTGTAGCCAATTCATAGAAAAGTGCAATACCTACGCGGTCAAAATGTATGGAATAGGTGATTATTTTTTGTATACCCGTCGAAAAATTTCTGCGCTGGGTTCTAGAATGATATGCTGAATTCAAGGTATATGTATGTTCCAAGACAATTGTCGATATTATTAATACGATATTAGCAGATTTCGTGTATGATTGAAGTGGTAGAGGCGGAATAGCAGTCTCGGGCGCCCTAGGGCGTTTAGTACCTAGTAGCCGCCCACCCATCCAGATGGTGAAAATTCGTTGTACAGACGCCAGCACATCAAGCTACCCCAATATGTCAAATTTCTTTGATAGATTTTCAATTTTATAATAATTACTTAAGGTTCATTTTCAATTGGGAAAATTTGACAGTTTGGGATAGCTTGACCTGCTGGCGTCTGTACACCGGATTTGCAATTAATACAAATTATAGTAAATACAGAATAATATGATTCATAAAGAATATTGAAAAAAAAAGGCTACACGTGCAGGTTTTTTTTTTAATTTTCTGCCTACCCTGTCTAAAAACTCCGCACGCCAGCGCCAGTGCGGCTCACTCCCTCGCACAGAAAGGAGGCGTGTGTCTAGTGCTGCTGCTGTGGTGCTCATTATGCTTATTCTACAGGTTTTTAAAACAATTCCCACATGATTGATGATTTCCAATATCCCCCTTATGAATAGGTACTCTGCTATTTGTCTGGTGACGTAGATCAGGATGCCGACGATCCGAGGACAGTAAGTATTTTAGTGTGAAGTAAAATGTAAAAAACATTCAGTGCACACAAAACTCGATGTTTTATGGGGTACTGTGTTAAATGTTACAACAAAATACCTTGTGATATATTGCAATTAAATGAAAGGAAATTTAAAGCTCACATTAAAAGTAAACTTTGTAAACTAGCGTATTACAAATTAGAGGATTATATCCAAGATAAGAATGCTTGGAAACATGCTGGTCCTGCTCCATAGGACAATCTAGAGTCTAGACAAAATCAAACTGGTTGCTAATTGAATTGTACATATAATTAATTATATTTATGACATTGATTTACACTCAGTAATTATTTTAACTCACACACTGACTCATTACTTGTTAATATTGTAGGAAAATCATACCTATACTTACTTTTACAATGTTTGTAAATGTGTGAACACCATGTATCTATCACAGAATTAATTTATCTGTATTGTTTCAATTTGATTGTTTTTACCCATTTTGGTATGGTAATTTTATTCTGGGTGCATCGTTTTCACACATAATCATATAATGAATGTAAATATTGTACTTGAAACATTTTAAAAGAGTAACGGTGGAGTTTCTTGCCCATTCTTCTCCATAAGAAACTACATTTTGGAAGGGGCGACTAGAATCAATTCTATTTTAATGTAAATGTTGACGTTCAAAAGTGCCTTTTAAGTGCCTATTTGAAATAAATGCTTTGACTTTGACTTTGACAAAAAGTTAAAAGACATAACTAAGTAACACAACACACAAAAATCCGATTAAATGATAATAAATAACATAAGTAGATTAAATAATACAGGGCGCTCATAGGCACTTACTTTTAGCACAGCGCACTCTCGTTCAATAACTTCGCATTCTTCTTCAATGGCAGCTGCCTCTCTCGCCTGCCGTTGCTTTTCTTCAACAATCTGTTTCTCTTTCTGTAGCAAGTCTTCTTGTAATTTAGCTTCCTTGTCTCTTTGTTCCTTTGAATGCTGCTCTATTTCTCTTTGATCTGTGATTTAAAGTACAGACGCCAACACATCAAGCTACCCCAATCTGTCAAATTTCTTTGATAGATTTTCAACTTTATTTCATAAGCTTAAGGTTCATGGGAAAATTGGGAAAATTTGACAGTTTGGGGTAGCGTGATGTGCTGGCGTCTGGCCGTCTGTACATACGAGCGCAGTGGTACAGCGCGAAATTCAAATTTTGTTACGTTTTTTGCAATTTTTAGGTGAGTTTCAGCTTGTTACTTGAAGAAAACATGATTTGCGACTATAACATGTACGTATTTACAGATTTATAATCATTAGAATCAATAATACATCTTTCTAAGTTAGATTTGTTCCATAAGAACAAATTTCTTATGGAAAAGTGCTTGTGGAAGAAATCTAACTTATAAGAGATATATTAGACATTCTAATGACTAAATTCTGTAAACACGTACCTGTTATATTCGCAAATCACATTTTGATCAGGATACAACCTGATACTGACCTGAAAATTGCAAAAACGTAAGAAAATTTTAATTTCGCGGTCTACCACTGCGCATTCACCTTATTGCCAGTGTATGTTGACCTCACATTCTCTATGCTTTCCCTATAACGAAAGATCAGCTTTTACTGAAAATATAAATCAATGTTCCTAGCCTTTTTCCAACTACGTTGAGGTCATACAAGTATTTTACATGGAGCGACTGCCTATCTGTCCTCCACACCCCAGTTACTTGGTAACACGATACCTACCCCTTGGTAAGACTGGTTGGACCGTAGACAGATAATTGTCTGTCTACGGGTTGGACAGACTTTTTGAGCCTTAACAACCCGTGACGTCTGTCAAAGATCAACAAAAAACAGTCGAGACCAACGGCTTATCGTACTTTTCGAGGCACGGAGGGGTATCGATAAAGGTACGCACGGCTACATATCAAGCTATACATTTCCAAGCTAAGTAACTTCTCACTGTACTAAAATTCTAAAAGCCTTTACAAAGCGAGCTCAGCTAAAACTGGAAATGTATAGCTTGTTATGTAGCCGTGTGTAGTTACGTAATGGATGGTCATCCCATCTTCGAACTGACCGCGGCAAATACTGGAAATAAATATCTTTAGCACCGAATTAATTTACTTAATTTAAAAAGAAGTGTTATTTTCATTTATTTATTTGCAGTAGCTAACTATGAAATAACACTATCGAAATCACAAACCTCTGTCGAACAGCTGTTGAAATCCTCCCAGGTGGTCATTTAGGATATCAATGTGCGTTTCTATTTTCAAATCTTCAGATGCCATGCACATATCGATCATTGAAATCTGGTGCTTACTCTGGGTTATTTGATTCTTCAGAAGCTGGATAACAAGCAAAGAAATATCGTCACGTAGGGTCAGTAAGACCACGGAAGAGAAAAACAGTGAAAGTGCAATGCAACAAATTTACTATAGGAACCGTTGTCGCCAAACTCACACGAATAATCCGATAATCATAATGCACTCATCATCATAATTTCGGTCGAAAGTCGTCCACTGCTGGACATAGTCCTCCTCCAAGCTCCGCCACTTCGACCGGTTCTGTGCTTCCCGCATCCAGCGGTATAATGTACAGACGCAGCACATCAAGCTACCCCAACCTGTCAAATTTCTTTGATAGATTTTCAACTCTATTACAGAAATCTAAGGTTAATTTTCAATTAGGAAAATTCGACAGTTTGGGGTAGCTTGATGGGCTGGCGTCTGTACTGCAAATAAACAATTCGTTTGATTTGTCGTTAGGAATCGTTACTTCGAGTTCTCATCATTTCACAAAAAAAAACAATAAATTAAATTTTTCGTGATTTTATAGTTACTTATTGAAAATAATAGTCCCAATCGATTCGAGTTCGATGATCGAGTTCATGGCTTTCGGTTCCAGAACGGCCTAAAATTAACCGTGTATACTTACAAACATACAAACATATTCTCATGATTTTTTATACTTGTTCAGAACTACTACCAAACATCAGCTGTTTCATTGAAAAGTGCAATACCTACGCGGTCAAAAAGTATGGAACAGCTGATTTTTTTTTGTATAACCGACGCAAAATTTCTACGCTAGGGGTATAGAATGATATGCTGAATTCATGGTTACAGTTTGCACACTGGTAAAAAAATTATCCTGTATATCGTCGCCCAGCAGTGAAAACCACGTAAGTGTTTATAACTAAATTTTATAGGAGGAAGAAAAAACTGTCTCCTGACTGTACCTGTACTTACTTTTCGATGTATTTTGACACTTTACAACACAAATTGGGCACTTTGTACACACTTTCTTCAATTTTTAATCCGGAATAACGCTATTATCAACCGTACTGGCGAGTTTCTCAGACGAAAATGGCGGAGCCTATTTTGATACAAGGTTCTCATAGCACGTCATAGATAGCGCTAGGAGTAGCTGATTCGAAAGTTTGCTAGAGTAATCTGTGCTTACCGAGTTTATCAATCCAAAGAACAAATATAATTTTTTTTGAGGAAATGAGACACCCGAGGTTTTCACTGCTGGGCGACGATATGTATATCATCCCATCTTTGGAATAGCAACCTCATGACTTATAATATGGTGTTAGTATAAAGGGTGGCGAATATTATTTTTGCCCGGAGCGGCTAAATAGTTAGATCGGGCCCTGTGTATTGTAATGTTATTTTGTAATAAATATTAAATTACTAAATTTCTTTTATCGATATCCATCGATAAACCCAACATCAAACCGGACTACATCACTAATTGAGTAGCGAAGTAACGTACTACTAAGTAGGTACTTTCCAGAACGAAATAGTGAAAACAATCAATCCAAAAATTCTTTATTTTAATCGCTTTAGGTTGGTATATTAAATTACCTAAGATTTTATTAGAAAACAAATATTATTTTATTATTTATTATTAACTTTTCAATGGTACGAAACACCTCCATTTTTAAGATTTATTCTACTACTATCATTTTTGCGCTCCAAAATGGGACAATACGGCATAGCCACGGAAAAATAAATTTGTCGCGAGACTAGCAACTACAACACGACTGGGACCAATTTTTTTTTTTGTTGGGCATCTCGCAGTTGGCCTTGGGACGCCGTGACTGCTCAACCGGGCTTTCCTGGGGCTGCCATTAAGAAGTTACTACAAACTAAATTTTATATACTAAGCGACTGCACGCTGAGGGCACCCCCTGTGGGGTACGGCCCTCGGCTCAGGGCGTCACTGATAGGGGGACAGCTATCATTGGGGACAGGCTGGATCAAAATATTGGCATTATTATTGATCGGGGAATTTAAAGCTACTGGCTCAACTGCGGCGTGGGCTGGCGCTTCAACGAGCAAGGGTCGGTCGGGGACTGGGACCAAGTAAGCGTAACAACGCTTATTTGTGGCACGCATGCCACGCCTACTTTGCACTTCCACTGTTTTTTCTGTTCCATTAGACAGAAAACGCCACGCTTCCGCCATCTATTATCGAGTAGCAGAACTACACGAATAGCACCGCGAGACAGTATAGATCCGCTTGAGGTTTAAATGTTCTGTGGTATAGATCCGGTATAGATTGGGTATTGATAGTAATGCGAAATAGTGCACTACTAGTGAGAGACGTTTAAGTAATTATTACTCTGAAAAAAAGTGTTTGGCGTAAATTGGTATAAATTTATTTATCCCGAACTCTAGCCCGTAACAATATTAATCAATCTATGAAGTCTTTTTTCAGGGTCAAATTATATAATTTGACCCTGAAAAAGGACTTCGTAAGTAATATTACTTATCGAAACGCTGCAGACGTAAAAATAGTTAATAGCGAACGCTAATTGTTGGCGACGTCAAGTCACCATAGAAAATAAGGTTGATTATTAAAAATAAAAATGATTTGGTATTAGGTAGATATAAGTAAATTATTGTTGCATACCTAAGCGTAGGGCTGGTTTTGATTTCCCATACTCTTAAGTCCATGAATACCTACAGATCAAGTAGGAATGTAATGCTAAGCCAATCACTTATTTAGAATTTGAATTATCTTCAAAGGTACATGATTAAAGGCAAAACCCAATTAGAATTAAGCCAAAATACATAAGTACCTACCTGCATATACCTACAGTACCTAATCTGCTATTAACAAACAACCAAATCTGTTATGCGCAGTTAAATTAAAGGGAAAGATGTAAACATTGGAAATATTCCACGAAGAATCGGCACGTGACCGGTTTTCCCACGATCCAAGTGAAGCTTCTCGAAGGAATCGGGCGCAGGTTTAAACTTGTCGAGAGAAATCGAGCTTACGCTTGACCATTAGGCTCCACCCCCTTTAATGTGACTGGTTTAGAACAAATGTTTGATGTCAAACATAACCGCTACTTGTACCCTAGTAGAAAACTACTTAAGGAAATTTCTAAGGAAAATAGTTGTGAGTTACACAATGAGTTACACAATGAGCTACACACAGAATTATACAGATTTTACTCAGTTTAAAGTTAGTCGTCAATGAGACAAGTTATGTTCATATTAAATTAGCAGTAATTCAGTATATTGTAATAGTTATTAGTGCGTGATTCAATAAATGTGAATAGTGGAATTAAAAAAAGGTGTTTCAATAGAATCCCCTACAATAATGGTCCTTCAGAAGCCGAATAAAAAGAACTGAAGCCTGAGTCTGAAGTTACGTGAAGATAAATCGCTGTTTGAAGATTAGCAGCGTTTTAAGAGAAGATCACGAATACCAAGAAAGCTATTGGTGAAGATCAGTTCTATGAGCCACGCACTAATCACGCCACGAGTCCTACGTGTGCTAAAGAAAATTGCTGGGAATAAACGACTAAGAAGATCGCTTATTCTCGAAGCTAGGACATCTAGGACGTCTAGAAAAATCGATTGGTGGCTACACGACCCGCTGAGTGAAGAATATTGCTGGGAGGTCGGCTACGAACGACGCCGCGTCCTCTCGAAGCCCCTGTATCACTTGAAGCTTTACGTGTGCCGCTGAAGAACCTAGGACGTCTAGAAAATACCTATTGGTGGCTACACGACCCGCTGAGTGAATAATATTGCTGGGAGGTCGGCTACGAACTACGCCGCGCCCTCTCGAAGCCCCTGTATCACTTGAAGCTTTACGTGTGCTGCTGAAAGACCTAGGACGTCTAGAAAATACCTATTGGTGGCTGCACGACCCGCTGAGTGAAGAATATTGCTGGGAGGTCGGCTACGAACTACGCCGCGCCCTCTCGAAGCCCCTGTATCACTTGAAGCTTTACGTGTGCCGCTGAAGGAAATTGCTGGGAATAAGCGACTAGGAAGATCGCTTATTCTCGAGGCTAGGTATTCAAGAAATACCTATTTGTGGGAGCGCAACTAGCTGAGTGAAGAATATTGCTGGGAGGTCGGCTAGGAACAACGCCGCGTCCTCTCGAAGCTCGAATATCACTCGAAGCCCGGCGTAACCCTGTATAATAAGAACGTGTAGAATAAGTATATAAGTGTTAACGTGTGTATGTACTATAAGTTCGAAGTGTGTGTACGTCTCTATAACATAGCAGTCTCCGCTAAGGACTTCATATAAACCAGGTGAGTCATTGAACAATATATTGACATTAAGTGAAGTGAATAAGAATGATGACGCGAAGCCGCAAAGGAGACAGCACGCGCTCGACCACGGAAGAAGAGACTACGGAGACGTCAGCTACTACCTCCGAAGAGGTGACAGATACTAGCTCGGCTACCGAAGATACAACCATGGTCGAGGAATCTAATGTTACCTTAGTGGAGAAGAAGAAGAAGGCGAAATCTACTTCGAATAAAGCTGTGAATAAGAAGAAAGAGCTAGAAGCCAGATTAGAGTTGGAAAAACTACAGCTGGAAGAAATTAAGCTGAAAACTAAGATGGCAAATACAAAGTTAGAATTAACACGTGTCACCGCAGAAGACACAGACTTGAGTGATAACGAAGAGGATGCTGCAACTAAGGCGGCTGCTGAAAAGGCCACTGAAAGGTGGGTTTCAAAAGCGAAGGAAGCGCAACCCGCAACGAACCCCACCAGTCAGTTGGCAGAAGCGATAATGGAAGCAGTCAAGTCCGCCACTGACAGCAAAGCAGCAACGAATACGCAGCACGCGCCGAAGTATGTCAGTGAGCTACATCAATTCGACGGCGATGCAAGAGACTGGATGGCTTTTAAAGCTACGTACAAAGACTCACAGGCTCTCTTTAGTGGAATCGAGAATATGGGAAGACTAAGAAGAGCAGTAAGAGGAAAAGCCAAAGAGGCAGTGAAGTCCATTCTCTATACACAAGTGGACCCGGAAGAAGTAATGACTGCATTGGAACGTCGATTCGGGAGACCCACTTACCTAATAAGAAGCGAGATAGAAAGCATAGAGAAGCTGCCTCCCATGTCAGAAGATGCAAGAGAGTTAGTGAGATACGCTGGAGCTGTGGCCAACACAGTCAGCGTTGTGAAACAAATGAAGAAACAAAGTTATCTACACTCGAGTGATATATCGAATCGTATAATAGAGAAGATGTGTATTATAGTACGATTCCGGTGGTACGAGTACAGAGCATCTAAAGAAGAAGATGATGAACCGATCCTCATTGGCCTTATGAACTTCTTCAATCAGATGGTAGACCAGTTCGAGATGCACGAGTTCACGGGAACCAGAGTGAAGAAGGAAGGAATGAGAAGCCGAATGAGACCTTCAGGATCCCGGAGCGTGAACGCCGCTCGAGTCAAACGGCACGATGAGGAAGAATATTCATCATATGACGAGGATTCAGACAGAGAGCAAGACGAACAACAAGCTGCGACAGTATGTTCATGCAAGGACGACGCCAAGAAGCAAGAAAAGATAGTCTGTCCTGAGTGCGCAGGGGAACACGCACTGTTCAAATGCAAGAAGTTCGTCGATGCTTCTATAAAAGAAAGATGGGAACAGGCCAAGCGAGCCTTCATATGCTTCAAGTGTCTACTAGGACGGCACAGGAGATTCAAAGCAAAGCCATGTGAAAAATGCAAGAGAAATCATCATGTGATGCTACATTCCGAAGAATGGATGAAACCAACCTCACAAGAGACCCAAGCTGTAGTATCAACAATGAATGCAACACAAACAACATCAAGAGCTTACATGAAAATCGTGCCAGTGGAACTATGGGGACCCGATGCCAAAGCCGAAGTATACGCCCTCATGGACGAAGGATCAACAGTGACCCTTATAGACGAAGATGTCGCGAACATGATTGGAGCCCAGGGTTCTGAAGAAGATCTAAGAATTAAGGCTGTGGGAGGTCATCAAATAAATCAGAAGTCAAAGAAGGTTGACATCAAGATCAAAGGAAGGTTTGAGCGCAACATAGAGAAAATGTCAGGATACACCATTAAAACTTTGAACCTATCCCCCCAAGAAGTCAGCAATAAGGATTTAGAAGATTGCCCCCATCTATAACAAATAGCAGAGCAAGTAAAATACCCTAACGATCGTCCGACTGTACTCATTGGTCAGGACAATTGGCATCTGATCGTGTCCCAAGAGATGAAAGTTTGTGACCGAAGCAAGCCAGTAGCCTCCAGAACCCTGTTGGGATGGGTCTTGCACGGAACCAAGACGAGAAACGATACGGTGCGAATGGTAAATCATCTATCAACACCGCCAGGAAAAGATGATTATCTTGAGAAGACGACTAGAGACCACTGCGACATCGAAGCCCTAGAAGTCGCCGCAAGGGAACCATCCAGCGACATAGATCAACGAGCTCACGACGTGCTGCATTCAACAACGACCAGATTGTCAGATGGAAGAATCAGCGCAGACCTGATCTGGAAGACGGACGCCGAAAGTCTACCAGAAAGCAGAACAGCTGCAGCACTACTACTGACGGGAATGGACAAAGAATTTGAACAGAAACCAGAAGAACAAGTCAAAAACCTGATCAACAGCGAATACGCTGAGGAAGTAACACACGAACCTGTCTCCTCAAGATCATGGTATCTGCCTGATGCCGCTATTGTCCACCCCCAGAACGAAGAAAATAAAGATAGTCTTCATTCCACCTGGAGTCTGCGCAACACTCGCGACGAAGACAAGAAAGGAAGATGTGAGCCAAGCAGAAAGAAAGAAGACCTGCCACCTGAACGTCTAACGAAGACCAATCCTCCTTTCACATGCCTGGGAGTAGACGTTGAACCCATGCTCGTCACTATTGGAAGACGTCCAAAGAAACGAGGGGGAGCATTATTAACGGGCTTCGCCACAAGATCGATTCATATAAATTTCACTGCGACCCAAAGATACTTCTGGACCGACTCTAGAACAGCAATAACATGGATCAAATCAGACCGTAGGCGATTGAAGCCTCTTGCCGCACATCATCAGCGCCGATCCAGAAAAAGAAGAAGCTTTGACCCCGAACCATTTTTCCATCGGGCGGCCAAACGGAGCCACCCTCTTTGGCCCCTTCGACGACACAGAACTCATCGGTTCTCCCAACTGGCAGACATCCTAACGCCTGACCAATCATTTCTGGTCAAGGTAGTTGCGAGAGTACCTTCCCACTCTCTCGCCACGCTATAACCAAAGTCCTCATTATCAGGACCCAACATTGGGCGACATAATCCTAATTGTCGACCACACTCTGCCACGCTACTCGTGGCCACGCGGCGAAATAGTCGCCACTCATCCCAGACCAGACGGAAGAACCAGGATCGTCGACGTGCGAATAGCAGCGGGTATCCTGCGGCGGCCAGCATCACGTCTAGTCCTGATCGTACCTGCAACGTCGCCCCAATAAGATGGAGTGCAACGCACTGAGGGGGAGACTGTTGGCGACGTCAAGTCACCATAGAAAATAAGGTTGATTATTAAAAATAAAAATGATTTGGTATTAGGTAGATATAAGTAAATTATTGTTGCATACCTAAGCGTAGGGCTGGTTTTGATTTCCCATACTCTTAAGTCCATGAATACCTACAGATCAAGTAGGAATGTAATGCTAAGCCAATCACTTAATTAGAATTTGAATTATCTTCAAAGGTACATGATTAAAGGCAAAACCCAATTAGAATTAAGCCAAAATACATAAGTACCTACCTGCATATACCTACAGTACCTAATCTGCTATTAACAAACAACCAAATCTGTTATGCGCAGTTAAATTAAAGCAAAGATGTAAACATTGGTAATATTCCACGAAGAATCGGCACGTGACCGGTTTTCCCACGATCCAAGCGAAGCTTCTCGAAGGAATCAGGAGCAGGTATAAACTTGTCGAGAGAAATCGAGCTTACGCTTGACCATTAGGCTCCACCCCCTTTAATGTGACTGGTTTAGAACAAATGTTTGATGTCAAACATAACCGCTACTTGTACCCTAGTAGAAAACTACTTAAGGAAATTTCTAAGGAAAATAGTTATGAGCTACACATAGAATTATACAGATTTTACTCAGTTTAAAGTTAGTCGTCAATGAGACAAGTTATGTTCATATTAAATTAGCAGTAATTCAGTATTTTGTAATAGTTATTAGTGCGTGATTAAATAAATGTGAAAAGTGGAATTAACAAAAGGTGTGTTTCAATAGAATCCCCTACACTAATAACGAAATAAGAGAGTAGTAAAATTTTGTCTCTTTCAAATGTACAACAAACGGTTGCTAAACATGCACACTTATCCGGCCGGACGCAAACCTGTCCTTCGGAAGAGCTTCCAGGAGGATAAGTCATGGGGCGGTCAATAAAACGGCTTTTAATTTTAGATAAGTAGGTACTGCTGAGTTCTTATGTTAATTTCAGAATTAGGTACCTCCAATTGTTCTGTTAAATGATCTACTTCGGCTTTGGTCGCATTGAGTTCGTCGGTAAGCGATCGTTCTTTGTTACGTAGTTTTAATACTTCTCGCTCTTTTGATAACTTCTGTTTGGTCACTGTAATAAAATATCCCAAGTTGTAAATAAAGGATACCGATACCGTTTCCGCAAACTCTGCTATCGAAGGATTAGGGCTCATGCAAACAGACGCGACGTGACTCACGTAGAACAATATGAAATGAAAACTTCATAGAAATTGTTCTACAAGCGTCGTGTCGAGCCTGTTTGAAGAAGCCTTTACCCTTACATTGATCGCATAGCTACCATAGATGTACAGACCGAGGCATCCTAAACACCTACTTACTTACATTATAAAAAACATAATGTATGTTTCAACTTAATTACCAGATTTCAGTCTTATCTTTAATGACTCAAGGGTCTCATTGTCACTAAACATTTTTGCGGCGTGATGTTATTTCTTCCAAGCAGATTGTTATCCAAATCTGTGTCCAAATCGTATTTGCCGCCGGCGCCAAGTTCTGTTGGTTTGAATCTTTAAATTATACACACAGACAATTTTTTTTTTTTTCTGAAAATGTGAAGTTACGCGTAAAGAAAATATTGATCTCACGCTGAACCGATGTCAGTTATGTGGTAATAATTGTTATAGAAAACAGTAATCTAGAAACAAATGAATTATTTCAGAAAATTATATAGTACAGTTTAGATTTAGTATAAAAAGATATTTTTGTTCTGTAGTTTGGTTTCTGACGTTTCTGTTTCTGTTTTATCTGTGGGAAGAAAGCGTGTGGTGGATTGCGAAAAATATTTCACGATAGCTCTTTCATGTAAATTACACAAGATGTAGAATCAAAATGGTTTCTAGAAACAGTTAAACCTCACATTTAAGTTGTAAGTTTTCGTCATTTGTTACTTTAATGTGCAAATCGTCGAAAATGGTTTCGGGCAGCACGAGGGTGATTCAAGTCACCAACATTGCACCCCAGGCCACCAAAGATCAGATGCAAACACTCTTCGGGTATTTGGGGAAGATTGACGACATCAGATTGTATCCAACTATCAGAGACGTGTCCTGCCCAGTGCAGTCTCGAATATGTTATGTAAAATATTACGATTCGGCAACCGTAAATGTCGCCCAGCATATGACCAACACTGTGTTTATTGATCGGGCGCTTATAGTGATTCCAATGCAGTCAGGAGAGATTCCGGATGAGCACAAAGCTTTAGAAATGTCTAGCAACGGGACCTTAGTGCCAGGATTGAGTACAGTGGAGCCGCGTCTACCGCCGCATGTTATCAACGCCCTGGATGGCGTTCCTCCCAACCAGGTAATCCAAAGTCACGACCCTAAGATGATTGCGTTAGGGTTGCCGCCATATCCGCCGCTACCGGCTGCCTACGACTCCAGAAAGATTGAGGAAATAAGAAGGACAGTTCTAGTTGGTGATGTGGACAATCTAACTTCCCAGCAGTTAATAGATCACTTCTGCCAAGCTGGCGAAGTGAAATACATGAGGTTTTGTGACCGGGACATAGACAAGCAGAGGTATGCACTGATTGAGATGACAGAGCAGGATACTATCATAAAAGCACTGCAGTTGAACGGCAGTCTTGTTGAAGGACAGGCCATCAAGGTGAGATCTAAATCTTTAAGTAGTTAGATATATTACGCACCTTTAGAATTATAGAGACCTAATGCGAAATTAGCCGCAAGCAAAATTATTTGGAATTATTAGAATTATAGAGACCAATTTTGGTTGCGGCTAATTTCGCATTAGGTCTCTATAATTCTAAAGACGAGATATATCTAGTCAAAATAAAAAATAAGTTAAATTACAAATCGTTTATTTCATAATGTCAATTATATTTTTTTTATGTATTCAACGGTTTTCTATTGAAAAATTTATTTAGCCATAGACATACAGCAGGTCTACCAGATAAGTATTCTACTTATGAAACTACAATCTATTACTATAAAAGAACCTTTATGATTTGTATTAATGAAAAATTTAATAATAATTTCACAATATTACAGGTGCACCATGCAACGCAAGCCATTTGCAAGCCACAGACAAAGAGCAATGAGGCGGCTCAACGAGAGATTGAAGAAGCCATGTGCAGAGTGAAGGAAGCACAGAACTTGATCTCAGCTGCTATCGACCCAGTCATAGGGCTTCTGTCAAAGGATAAACGGAGGTAAGATTTAAAGCGTTAATCCCACACTGGCTGGCAACAACGCATTTATAGTAATTTTTCGTGATTATTTCATTAAATACAAACAAACAATAAAACTATGTTTTTTGCCAAGCACTACTAGATAGTAGGTATTTATAATTATTTTTTACATTTACTCATTAATAAAAACATTTTACTTAGTACCTAATGCAAATAGAAAATAATTGACGGTATGTCGATTTTTATAAGAAATTACCAAAATAACTGTTAAAAATAGCATACAAACTTGAAAATACCAACAATCTAGTGCATGGCTGAAAAATATTGTACTTTTGTTTGTATTTAATGAAATAATCACGGAAAATCGCCATAAATGCGCCGTTGCCAGCTCGCGTGGGGAGAACACTCTTAACTAGCTTATTGCAAACAGATGTAATCCTATTTTTAAATGGTTTTATTTAGCTTCCCCTGTTTGATTTTATTTGGTCCAATTTAGTACTTGAAATTTTACTCCCTTCCTGTAGGCAGATGGATCTGATATTTGGTACAACCCTTTAGTTTTGATAACAATACAATTTAATTTAATCAGTATCATTGTAAATCCAAGATGGCCGCCGCTACAAACTAAATAGAATGAGAAATATTAAGTAAAGAAATAAATACTAAAAACTTGAAAAAAAAAGTAAAAAAAAAAAATCTGTTAAAAATCAAAATCAAAAGTCATTTATTCAAACTAGGCTGAGAGTCAGCACCTTTTGAACGTCAAAATTACATAAGACAGTCCCCCAAAACGCCTGCCCCTCACCACTTCCTAGTGCTTTAGCTGGGAAGAAGTGGCGCAACAAACTCCCCAGCAGCACAGCTGTCTGTTAAGTTGGAAGATAAACGGTTTTAATTAAAATAATGATGTAGATAACAGTGGCTAAGGGTGATTTTATGGGAGAAAAAAAAAACTGTTGCTGATTATCTTCAAGGGATCGGCTAAATACTAAATTCAATATATATTATGAGCGTAACATAGGACGAACATTGCCATAGGGCATGCATCGCTAATTTTAGTTTGTACTCCACCGTGCTCACCAGACATTACTGCCGCGCCGTCGTAAGACTGACCAACTAACTTATTCCTACAACGATACTGGTCAAGTATTTCTAACAACTGTTTGGATAAAACTTTAGCGGTTGACTTCCGCTAACATCGTAAAAACTCAGGGATCGTTCTTAGATTCCAGTTTCAGATAAATATCGTAAAATAATAGTTAAGTTCTCCCTATGACTGACATCGGGAGTTTCGTCAATCATTACAGACTGAAATTGAACTTTATCTATCTCGAATCTAATGTGGTCTCGTAAAACGGATTCAATACTATGTATGAATTCATTTTGAATATCACTAGAGAGACCAGAAAACGCGGGGTTCTGAACTGAATTACAAACTTCTAAATGGGAGTCCATTACCGAATCGAACTTGCTCAGATATAACAAGGCTTCGATATTGGCACCGCGGCTATCGGAATTCGGACTTTCATCGTGGCCGCGAAAAGGTACTTCTTGTTTGCCTAACAAAATAATGGTCTCAATAAACCGTTTCATTAAATTCCTATTTCGATCTACTTTTCTCTTATGAGTTTCATGCGAATTTGCGAAAACTGATTATATCCTACCTGTCCCGAACTCATGTAACTGTAAACAGCTACGAATATGTTTTACAGTCTGTACATGTTTTTTTGACGAATTCGTCAGATTATTAATATCTGTAAAACTAAACCCCCTTTATTCCATAAATTAGTAGAATCGGAGAAAAGTAAACACGGTAAACAATACATTCTATTAAATTTACAACTGCCAGTCAGCCATTGATAATTTATCGTAAAGAGAAACATTAAAATGTTTAAGAAAACCATCGCGTCGTTTGTAATTTATAGTCATAATTATCTGGGCGAGCACAGCCTATTAATTACGTGTTTCTTATTTTCAAAACTTAACCTTGAAAAACATGTTTCCTCACACAGCAAATAATCTGTTAAACAGCAATCTAAAGCTGTTATTGCCGCCATCTAAAACTACTAATTCCTATAAACTGTCAACTACTTACCCCAAATTCCTAATTAAAACACTTAACTCAGATCACTATCTTTATCACTGTTTTATATCAAACAAATACTTACTACTTAATTATAAACATAAAACTACATAAATTAATGAATTCAATAAATACAACAACCAAAATGCAAATGTAAACAAAATAACATGTTATAAATGCGATTACGTCAAGCATCGACCATACACTATCAGTCATCCGACCGAGGTCCGAGCCTTGGGATATGGGTAAACGAGAGAAATAGCTCATTAACTTCTGCACAGTTAATTGTTACAGCCAAAGTCAATTACTAATACTACTGTACTAGTTAATACTTGGAACTTAAAAGGAACCACAGAGCAGTTCCTACGCCGGTATGTGTCAGGACCACGTCTAAACTATCACTAAGCCGTCGATCCATGTGTGCGTATCAGACACCATACTCAATCCTAGACTGCACACAACACCTAAACAAAGGCACTTTGTGTCTCATTTTAACTACAAGCTCATGAAGATCCGACATACTTATAATAAATAGACAAGCTTTTGCCCGCGTGGAAGTCGGATATTATCTCTCGGGAACATAGTACTGGTATAAAAAGTATCCTATGTGTTCATTCAGTGTGTAAACTATCGGTGTGCCAAATTTCATCCAAATCCGTTAAGAAGTTTTTGCGTAAAAGAGTAACAAACTCAAAAACTTTCACATTTATGTTGTACAAATTTCTTGCTCCCCCGACCCACCCCGTCGCTTCGAATCGCCTGCCCGTGCGAGTACTTCGTGTTTGTGATTTTTTTTTCTCTTTGCTCGGCCCCTAAGGGTCTTAACGTAATGTTATTAGCCTATATCCTTCCTCAATAAATGGGCTATCTATCCAACACTAAAAGAATATTTCAATTCGAACCAGTAGTTCCCGAGATTAGCGCGTTCAACCAAACAAACAAACTCTTCAGTTTTATAATATTATTAAATAATAAGTATAGATTGTAATATATGACTTGCCAGTGTCATTTGTAGAGATTACTGACTTAGCTCAAAGAAACAAGGATTTGATTTCTTCATCTTAACTTGAACTGCCATTGTTTTCAGGACACGGTCTCGCTCCCGGTCGCGAAGGCGGTCTCGTTCACGCTCACGCCGCTCCCGGTCGCGCCACCGCTCCAAGCGCTCCCGCTCTCGCTCCCGACACCGCTCCCGTCGCTCAAGGTCACGTCTCCCCACAACACCACTGAACCAGATCAGTTTTAACCGATTCAATGATCTTTCACTTTCTGAGCTTGTTGAAATGGTTAAAGCTGGCTGGTTGGTGGTAATCGGGACTTTATTCTCTTTTAATTATAAGTTTAGATTTAGATATAAATTCTCAAAGATTGCCTTAGAAACCAATCCTAGATAGACTTTGATTTTGTCAGTAGGCGCAACCAGGCGACTAACCGATTTTATTTACATAAACTATCTTGCAAATCTGATGTTAGCAGCGATGTTATTATTATAAAGGTAAACAGGGTAGCAGGGACATTGACGCACAAACTATAACCATGCCTCGAAAAGTACATTGGTCCCGGTTGTCATTCGTAAATCTTTGACAGTTGTTACGGGTCGTCAGAAGCCCGAAGACAAGCAGTCTTCCCCAGGGGGTATCGTGTTACCCGGTATCTGGGTTGTGGAGGTCAGATAGGCAGTCGCTCCATGTAAAATACTGGTATTCAGCTGCACCCGGTTAGACTGGCAGCTCACTACAACATTGGCTGAACATACATGGGGGACTGGGGGGAAGTACTTGAAGAAGTCCTTCTAAAATTTGGCTTTGGAGCTCGTTTCATGGCCCATCCTGTATATCTTTGTGAAATTATTACAATCAAAATCCGTTGCGTGCACTACACTGCTGGACATAAACTTAACTCGATCCTCGTCTACTCTCATTCAATGTTGCAAAGACAACCGCCCTGCAAAGATAAACACGTCGTCCACCTAGGCTTACGTTTTAAGTTTGTCAAGCTATTCTTTTTTTCATTGTTATTAATTGAATATTTTACTATTACAGATCCCGTTCTCGCCATCGCAGCTCTCGGCGATCTCGCTCGCGGTCCCGCCACCGCAGCTCTCGTTCCAAGCGCGATCGCTCGCGTGACAAAGATAAGGATAAGGACAAGGACAAAGACAAGGAACGCAAAGAAAAGAAAGAATCCACTGAAAAGGAGAAGAAGGAAAAATCTAAGTCTCCTCCCAAAGAAGTAGAGAAAGAAGAAATTAAACCAGAACCAATCGTCGTCGAAACCAATGGCAACTCGTCTGACGTAAAGTCCAAGGCGTCCACGCCAGCCGACGAAAAACCAGAAAAGGACGTTGAAAAAGAAAAAGAGAGGTCACCGTCAAAAAAACGAGAGAGGACCAAGTCTCGTGACCGAAAGCGCGACCGCTCCAGGTCTCGGCGCAGATCTCGTTCGCGATCTCGCAGGAAACGCTCGCGGTCCCGGCGGAGGTCGCGCTCGAGAGGAAAGAGATCTCGATCTAGGGAACGAAAGAGGTCTAGGTCGCGAGACCGCAAACGTTCTCGGTCAAGAGAACGAAAACGAACTAGGTCTCGAGATAGAAAACGATCTAGATCAAGAGACAAAAAGCGGTCTCGATCAAGAGATCGTAAGCGTTCCCGGTCGGATAGTCGTCATTCTAAGAGTCGCTCGCATAGGGGCTCCAAAACGCCTCACGATCGAAAGTCGCGTGATCACACTCCTAATCTTTCTCTTATAGAAGAAAAGGACATTTCTGTTCTAGAAAATAAGATTTCTGATGTATGTGACGAAAAGAATTCTCCTGATAACATGGACATTTCCAATTCTCCATAGTTTGTTAAGTTCACCTCAAACATTCTATTGTTAATTTAGTTACTGTTAAATTGCTTTTTAATACTGGATTATTAATTTATAATTTTCCAAATACCGTATGTAATTCGAAAGTACATATTTCATTCAACTTCGTATTTTATTATTATTCTGCAGACATGTTAATTTGACACAAGATGTGAATTTTGTTGTAAGTATAAAATCTGTTTAATGTTAGCCTAACTTTTCTTTGATCAATTTATTGCCTCAAGTCTTGACTTGTCATCAACAATAATATGTGTTCTAGTAATAGTTTATTTTTAAGGAGCAATAAAGAATGATCCACATTACATGTTTTTTTACGAGTACCTTAATTCAGATATTTCCATTCCTAACTATATTATTGACTACATTCATCGCATGTGACCGTATTTATGTCCACAGTGTTGGGGCTCGGTGCAGTTCATTCATTCATTCAAAAATGCTTGAATGGTTTTTATGGATCCCAATTTTCACTCTGGTTTCTATTGGTAGAACAGTTCCACTTAGCTACAAAAGCCATTGGGCTTTGACGAAATAGTTATTGAACTATTTCGTCTACTACCTACTAGCAGGCAAAACTCGACAGAGACAATGGATCAATTGCTTGCTCCGTGATCAATACCCATCAAATCTGGAGTTTCACTAGCTAATTTAATTTGACCCTGTGTAAGTATGACTCATTCTCTTACTATTGCACAATATTGCGACACAAATAGCTAATTTTCCAATCCTGGAGTGCAAATTGCGCAATACTGACGCAATTTGTGCAATCATTTTATCTTACATTTTACGCCACCCCAAGTCAAGACGAAGATGTTTGCCCCCTCTCTCAATTTCTGGAGTGATGCTTAAACCTGAGATGCGTAACACACTATAAATCAGAATCTAAATCATTTTGCTTCTCATGACGTGATGTTCCGTTCGAAAAACTGTCAAAATGAAAGCCATTCCCACTTGGCTATGGAAGCATGAAAACTAAGGTCAAATTAAAATGGCAAGTTAAACGTCACAGACAATAGACCCATCATGTCTGTGGAGTATCACTAGCTAATTTAATTTGACCCTATCTAAGTATGACTCATTCGCCTTACATAACAGAGATATTATAGGTCTATTGCACAATATTGTGACACAAATAGGTAGTTACATAGATAAAACTCTTGGGTAGATAACTAACTAGAATTTTACTGGAATTTTCCAATACAGGAGTGTATATTACGCAATACTGATGCAATTTGTGCAATCATTAGTATCTAACGTTTTGCGCCGCCCAATGTAACATGGGACAAGACGAAAAAAAAATGTGTTTTTTTTTTCACTAAAAAAATGTGCTCACCAACGTAATTATCGCAATGAACGATGGAACTGCCAAAATGAAAGCCATTCTTATTGTTAGTGTGTTAAACTATTATTCCGCTTGACCTCTGCCTACCCCTCTGAGTAATATGTGTGATATAAGTGTGATGTTATATTAGTGTCAAATTAGATACTACATTCATAAATTATTACTCGCAATTTCTTGAAACCATGGTCAGCGTAAGTATGAAATCAACAAAAGATTCTGTTTTATAAAAAAAAGTTTTGGCAGCGGTGGGATTCGAACCCACGCCTCCGAAGAGACTGGTGCCTTAAACCAGCGCCTTAGACCGCTCGGCCACGCTACCTCTTGGTACTTCTCGTAAAATAGACCAACGAATTGATTTTATAGACACTGCTCTGAAATAGGTCATGCTGGTTGCAACATAAGTCGGGAATAAACATAACATAACCCCGGAACGCCCAACCCTCCGGGGAATATAGGCGGGGGGGCGAGTCTGTTGCCACCCACCGAGCATAAATCCTGACTCTGTGCTGGTACCAGTGGCGAGGGGAGTACCTAATTATGGCTAGGGTAAGCCTATCCAAAATAAAACATTCATCGCGTGATGCAAGCTTAGTTTCCTCAGAGGATCAGCCCCTCTTTCACTCATACTGAGTTGGAATCAGACAAAACTCAAAGCATTTATTTCAAATAAACCAATTACAGGCACTTTTGAATTGTCAAGGTCGGTGAGATAGAAAGATGAAGCTAGTTGCCCATTCCAAAGCGTAGGTACCTATGGAGAAGAACGGGCAAGAAACTCCATGGACACTCTTTTAAAATCATGATTTTGTTACAAATAGTTGGTTACATCATTATGTTGAAATTATCAATGTGAGAACGATGTAAAAAGACGTGCACATTATAAGCGTCCGTAATTAAAACAAAACAAAAATAAAATAACAATTTAGAAATTAAAATAAGCCGTGGGAGCTAAGAGATGACCAGTCCCTACTGGCGGCGCCCGTTCACGAACATGACGTATGGATCAGCACCATTCAGCTCAACCATTTTGAAGGGAACTTAATAATCCAACACACACGCCACCACCAGCGAGACATTTGAGTGAGCATGACATACTCTCAGCTGCCAGGGCACATTCAAGTCAATGAAAGACGTACCCTGTAAATGTTAGCTATATATAGCTAACATTTACAGGGTACGTCTTTAACTATAGTTAGGACATAGTGCTCACACATATGCTATGCAATTATACAATACTAAAAGTTTGAATTTATACAATGCAAATGTATCTAGTTTTACAGTCTTCAGCAGCTCCAACAATGTTTACAAATGCTATTCAATTTAGTTTAAGGTACCTTGTGGAGCAGGACAAGCAACGTTTAGCCAAGCATTTTTGTCGGCGATATAATCCCCCAACTTATAATAAGCATGGCTGCATAGTGTGCGTTTTATACAAGATTTAAATTTCGTTTCATTCAGTTGGAGTATGTGGGGAGGTATTTTATTGTAACATTTTAAACAGTACCCCATGAAGGATGAATCTACTTTAGCCAGTCTGAAGCCTGGTTGAACTAATTGGTCCCTATTTCTAGTCCTAATGGTGTGTCTTTCACCTCTTTTACTGAAAAGATTTAGATTTTTCCTGACGTACACCAGTTCATAATATAACATCACGCCGGTACGCTGTGAAGGGGTAAGCACATGTGAACAACTAAAAAGTGAAAAAAAAAACTTTTTCCAAAAAAAAAACAACCGGCTTCCAAAAAAACACTACAAAGTGAAGACGGTTGTTTTTTTTTTTTTGGGTGGGAAATCATCAAATAACTAGGTTAATATCAAATAATTAGATACTTTACTTATTTGAACAACAATGGGTTATCCAGTGTTTTTATTGCGCAATACTGATGCAATAACTGAAATGAAGCAATAATTGCACAACTTATGAAATTATTTCGCAACAGAATTACGTAATATTACATAATAAAGATGAATATAAACGAAGCGCTTGGTGCTTGTGATCATTCACACAGGAGAGTCGTCACAAGTAAGATTCCTAAGTGATAGTACAACAACTAGTCATTAACAAAGCAAACAGTTCTGCTTAGTCTGTTACAGAAATCGGAGACGCCATAAGGATGGAAGCAGTCGTCGTTGAAGTTCAGACTTGCGGGAGAGGAAGTTCTAAGACTCAAGAAGCAAGTACCGGAGTTCAAGCCGATACGAGGTGTTCTCGCTGCAGGGACCGCTCTAGAGACCGTTCTAGAGATGGATCGATAAGTCGCGATCGATCACGAGGTAGGTCTAGGGGACGCTCCAGGGGAAGGTCTCGCGGCCACTCTAGAGGCCGATCTCGTGGCCACTCTAGAGGCCGATCTCGTGGCCACTCTAGAGGGCGATCTCATGGCCGCACTCGGGGAAGGTCTCGAGGAGCATCAAGAGGTAAATCAGTAGATCGGACAGGAGAAAAGGCTCAAGGAAAATCAGTGGATCGCTGTGGGGTAAGAGGAGGACGACGAGAAAGAGAAAGATCCAGGGGACGCTCTAGAGGAAGATCCAGGGGACACTCCAGAGGAAGATCCAGGGGACATTCTAGAGGTAAATCTAGGGGTCACTCCAGAGGAAGATCTAGGGGTCACTCTAGGGGTAAATCTAGGGACCGTTCCAGAGGCCATTCTAGATAAAACAAAAACTATAAGACGCTATATTCTTGACGAAAGTTACCAATAAAAACAATAAAAAGTATATGTAGAAAAAAAAAAACAATAAACAAAATCCCAAAAAAAATGTATGATCAACATAAATGTGAAGTGTGTCTGCTGACGTGGAAATGTAGAAAAACAACTGAGGATCGCACTAGGAAAAGTGAAACGGTGCAGATGTGCGAGTAAAAGGTGAAATATGTCACTATGTGACGAAACAATTTAATTACATTAATTACTTACAGTGAGGTAAAAGCAAGAACCGTGTCCTTTCAGTATAGTTTCTAGCTGTGTTCATGGGAGACTGGATGTTATGTGTGTAGTAATAATTTACCTAGGATTAATATCCTAATGGCAGACAGTACCTACTATGTAGTTTTCTGATTAAACGTAAAAAAATAAACTTAAAATTGTTTAAAAAAAAGGTAACCCAGCTGTATAATAAGAACAATCATTCAATGATTATATTAACGTAGTAGGTACTTAGGGTTTAGGATATTTAAAACTAATGTATTTAATGATAGCTTAGGTAAGTCGTTCGTAATGATTGCAATGTTTAATTTTTATTATCATTGTTCTTTTTGTGTGTTGTATCTAAGTTCATAATTTAGCATTTATTATAGGTACTGTCATATTAAACACTTTTATGAGGATTAATGTAGGCTTATTCTAAAAATAAAAATAAATATAATTGTATTACCATTCTTATCTTTATTACCGGCTAGCAGCGCTCCGCGGTTTCACCCGCGTAGTTCCCGTTCCCGTGGGAATACGGGGATAAAATATAGCCTATGTCACCCGGGGATAGTGTCGCTTCCCAACAGTGAAATAATTTTTCAAATCGGTTCAGTAGTTTTGGAGCCTATTCAATGCAAACAAACAAACAATCAAATCTTTCCTCTTAATAATATTAGTATATATAAAGTTAATTATTTAGTACTAAATGCCATTTTTTAAACTCTTTTAGAAGGGTTAAAATTAAACAATCACCGATCTGTTTATTCTTTCTTCTCTACAAAACACCATATTTAATACTATCTCTCTGGAATTAAGGTCCCTAAAACCTCTATTACTCATTACTTTATCAAAATACAAGAGTATCAAATAATTTTATTGATAATATGAACTCACTATCACACATACCTAGTATGACTGACTGCATAGTAAAATAAGCGTGTCTGATAACAGTATACTTCTGGACGGCTATCAATCATGTCGATCCATAAAATTCACTCTGAAATTATTGACATTCAAGTAAGTACCTACACTCCTGTGTACACACAGACCACGCTTGTAAAGCAGTCTGTAAGCAAACTCCAGCCCTAGACGTCGTTCCTCTCAGGAGGCCGCAGTGGGTGACGGGGCGCGCCTGAACTTCTGGTGGGCCAATACACGCCAGGCCAGGGCCCTAATTCACTATGACCACTTAACGATTCCTTATTTCGAAACCACGTTAATTTCTTAGATCACACACGACATCTGCTAATAAATATCGACAAATTGTCTTGGAACATACAGAATATGACACTTCATATTCTGTATGTTCCAAGACAATTTGTCGATATTATTAATACGATATTAGCAGATTTCGTGTGATTGACGTGGTTACGAGTATGGAATCGTTAAGTGGTCATAGTGAATTCAGGCCCAGAGGTGGTTGGGAGCCCATGTGATATGTGCACAAGTGAAATAAATATGCCTTGACCTTTAAAGATCAGAGCTTTTGTTCCAGTTTGCTTATTCCCAAAAAGGGTCGAATAAGATTAACTAGCGAAACGTCACAGTTGCGATATTTAAACATTGGGAAACAAAAAAATATATGATGGTATTTTTTGGGGTCAACGACCGTAAACAGTGTAGTAGTTACCTACTTGAAATATCAGAACAAATACAATAATAATCTGTGTTTTGTGTAAACTTACCGATTACATGATCGGTATCCTTATCTAAACACGATAAAACAAAAAAGAGTATCTCAAATCAACCCCAAAAAAATAAACAAAAAATCTTTGTTTTATAGGTCGATATGTGCGGATCACGTCTGACATATCAGGCTATAATAGTGTATTCTAATTTCAGGGATTCTTTACAATCGCTGTTTACGTGCACTACTTCATACCGGGCAGTCTTAAAATCCAAACCAAACAGTACACAGTTCGTCTAGGTCACCTACGGGAGTTGATAGACGACCCCGTATATGACCCTTTGCGTTTTATGAACACAAGAAGATGGTTGCCGAAAGGCGAAGCGCCTTACCCGGGCTATTGTAGGGCTCCCGGAACTGGAATATGTATACCAGCACTTTGTAACTGCCAGAAACTCAGAGAACGATGGAACTTGCTAGTCTTGAAAAAAGCAGAGGAAAGGAAACTATCGAATAAAAAGTCTTAAAAGTATAAATTGTGTAGCATTGAGAAATTAAAACATACTCAAGCAGTGCGGTCACAAGTCGCAACCCTACATTTAAAATATTTTTAGGGAAGCATTATCTTCTCGTTGGTCTAGAGCAGCAGTGCAGGCCTAGACAAAACACATTTATGTTAGCGTTCACGCCAAACGCTACGCCAAAATGTATGGGAATGACATTACCGGCGGAAAGGACACGATGTAACCTTTCCGCAGGTAATGTCATTCCCATACATTTTGGCATAGCGCTTGGCGTGAACGCTAACAGAAATGTGGTTTGTCTAGACCCCCTGGGGTCTCCACACTACGGCCCGCGGGCCCAATCCGGCCCGCGACAGCTTGAGACTAGTGTCATCAATCTGGCCCGCGACAGCCAATGTCTTATTGTTATTACTATTTCTGTGATAAGTTGAAGAAGAAAACACAGAATGATAATTACTCGGTTTTATTTACTTGCAAGGTAAAACTTAACGACAGAAATGATGCCGCAAAAAACTTAAGCATATTAATAACTAACAAATAGGTACTTAATTGAAATTAATCCCACTAATCACACAAACTCGCGGAATTGTAGGTGATTCAGCCCAGTGGATCTGATGAAGGTAACAAATGATATGACTGGTTTTAGAACATTTTCCGCACAAGGACTGCTGATGAATGAGATAGGGTTGCCATCTCTAAAATTTGGCAACCAGGACAAGACGCGTGAAAACCCCGGATTTTAGAGCCCAGAACCCGGACATGTCAACAGGTTTTTTAAACAGTCAGTGTAATAAAAACAGTTGAAAATGTCATAAATCACCATTTACGTAATAAAAACAATCATAACTTTAACCGTCCTGCGACTCACTGCCAGTGTCACTTCGGAGTGCGGACGGTGGCAACTGCGACGGGAGGGGCGGGAGGACGGTGAATTTAGCGAGTCGGTTCGTCGGTTGATCGCGGCGTGCGGGCACAGTGCATGTGTCGCGGGCGACCCAAGACTTAATTTTTTTAAACCCGGACTACAAATGAAGCCCCGCCCGGACGCTCCCCGGATGCCTTCTAAACTAGGACAAATCCGGGGAAACCCGGACGGATGGCAACCTTAAATGAGACTAATGGTTTGAACCACCATCATTTTCTACAGCCTTTCATACAACTGCAACCACTCCTTTATTTTTACCACATATTATTGCCTCAATCAATTGTAATAGATTTCAAGTTTTTCTATCGAAGGTTCTTTTTATTAATGACATTTTCAACCCCCTTAAAAATATCTGCCCGTTGTCGTGCCGTGAATACTATCAATATCAAGAAGTTCTTCATACACTTCATAGCTTTTATCTACTTCGCGAATAAAAATCAACACCTGCAGTATCTGACACATCCGTTAACTCATCCAAGGCTTGAGAAAACCACTCAAGATGTCCATTTTTGTCAGACAGTTGAGATGATATAATTTTCTGCGATGTCTTTCACCCTCCGAGCCACGGTGTTTGCTGACAAACTGACACTTTTAAATAAATTTACCTTTTCGGGGCATATTTCCTCGGCTACTGCAAGCAAACATTCTTTTATAATTTGTACTGCTTCTGGGTATATGACCCCCACAGGCTGGCTGTGTACAGGGACGTACAAGATGCCCTGAAAAGAGTTATTTTGACGACCCCCGAGCAAAGAACAAACCTGCGAGCGATCATTGGCCCTTACAGACAACACCTTCCGCTCCCTGTCGATGTCCGCATCGTCCTTCAGGTCAGAGGTCACGATATGCCCGAGGTATTTAAACTGTTGAACCCTTTTTAACTCGTCACCGTTCAATCTGATAGGTGGAACAGAATCCGGGCAGCTCCTACCCCTGGCCTGAAAAACCATGCATTCACTCTTTTTTGCGTTATAGAGCAAACCGTGATCCAGCGCGTAACGCTCGCAGATGCCCAGCAACCTGGGCAGACCACACACCGAGGCACTCAGCAGCGCCATATCGTCGAATATTGTTGACATAAACACCGTCAATATGGCAGCCGATACGGGTGCTGCTGAGCTCCTCTATCAGTGCCTAAGGCTTCAAAGTTTGGAGACCCCTGGTCTTGAGGTAGAGAACCCAAGACTCATTGGGTTCGATTCTCGTGACGTGTTATTGGGTTTTTCTATAAGAAATTTCTCAGAAGCTGCCTGGAGTGTGTATTTGTGCCCGGTTGATGTCAGTAGGCTCACCCTTCTGTGACTTAAATATAACTGGCGAAATGTGGGTGCCCTACATAGGTGCCAACACCTTTGCCTTACCCTTCGAGGATTAAAGGCGGATGTTCATGTACATCTCCAGCTCCATTACATATGCTATTCAGGGACGCAGCTTTCGCATGGGTACTTAATAATGCTGCCAAATTGGTTGTTGCAGCAGTTTTATTAGTCTATTTATGGAATTATCTGAATAAAAAGATTTGGCAGCGGTGGGATTCGAACCCACGCCTGCGAAGAGACTGGTGCCTTAAACCAGCGCCTTAGACCGCTCGGCCACGCTACCATTTCCTACCACTAGTACCTAAAATAGACCAGCAGATTGCGTTTATAGACACTGCACTTAAATAGGTCATGGGTTGCAACATCAGCCGGGAATACACATAACATCACGCCTATACTCCTCGAAGAGTTAGGCAGAGGTATATACATTTTGCTAGTGGACCCTCTAGGAGGTTACTGTGCATGAAAGAGGAGGAAGACGAGAAAGAGAAAGATCCAGGGGACGGTCTAGAGGAAGATCCAGGGGACACTCCTGAGGAAGATCTAGGGGTCACCCTAGGAGTAAATCTAGGGACCATTCCAGAGGCCATTCTAGATAAAACAAAAATAATGAAACGCAATATTCTTGACGAAGTTACCAAAAAACAATAAAAAGTATATCCAGAAAAAAACAAAAAGAAAATCCCAAAAAAATATATGATCAAGATGAAAGTGAAGTGTCTGCTGAAGTAGAAATGTAGAAAAACAACTGAGGATCACACTAGGAAAAGTGAAACAGTACAGATTACTTATAGTGAGGTAAAAGCAAGAACCGTGTCCTTATGTATAGTTTCTAGCTGTCCTCATAAGGGGCTGGATGTTATGTGTGTAGTAATAATTTACCTCCAATGTAGTTTTTTGTTCAACCGAAAAAAAAAAAATTAAAATTGTGAAAATAATTAATAAAATATTTTTTTTTTTTGTTTTATAAATTCCCGAAAACCTCTATTACTCATTCTTTTATCAAAATACAGGAATATCAAATAATTTTATTGATAACATGAAAACACTATCACACATAGGTACCTATAGTATGACTGACTGCACAGTAAAATAAGCGTGTCTGATAACAGTATACCTAGGGACGGCTATCAAAAATGTCGATCCATAAAATACACTCTGAAATTATTGATATTCAAGTAAGTACACTTCTGGATACACATCATGCTTGCATTACCTGAACAGCATAGGCAGAAGTGTGTTATCTTGTGGAGTTTAGTAGTCGGTAAGAAAACTCAAGCCCTAGACAACGTTCCTCTCAGGAGCTACAGCCACAGAGGGTGATGAGGCCCGCCTGAACTTCTGGTGGGCTAATAGGCCCCCAGGTCAGAAGTTGTTGGGAGCCCGTGTGCATATGTGCACACGGGCTCCCAACCACCTTGACCTTTAAATACTAGAGGCGTTGTTCCAGTTTGCTTATTCCTAAAAGGGTCAAATTAGATTAGCTAGCGCAACTCCACACTTGTGATAGGTGTCGATTTTAAACATGATGAAACAAAAAATAAGTTTTTATGATATTTTCTTCGAGTTAACGACCGTAGGAAGTTGTAGTTACCTACTTGAAATATCAGTACAAACGCAATCTGTGTTTATTGTGTAACTTACCGACGCGCGACGACGTGATGGTTAAACTTATCTAAACCTTATCGCTTTCCATCAGGCGTGGCGTGATTCAGGTCAAGAGCATGTCCATTTATTAATAAGAAAATAAAACATTTTCAGCTCATCCTTGAAGTAACCACACTACCAACTGTTGTTAAACTTTTGTCCGCCAGTCATTTATATATAAAATCTGTTCGCCGAGAGTTGATAAAGTCAGGGTTTCTTAACTCATTACAAATTTCGGCCCGCTAATTATTTAAAAACTTATACACGACATATTTTTTGTACTTGTCGGGTTTCGAACTGGGTGAGTAAAACGCCGATATATTGACTAAGAAACTTTTATAAACTTTTAAAAACTATATAGCTACACTCATTCAGTACCCACTCGATCTCGTAACATTATTACATATATCATCTGACGACGAACCTGACGAAGTCTCAGAATCGGAGTCGGTGACGTTTATTACGAAACCATCAATGACTTCGTCATTATAGAATAATATCCCTCATAAAACAACAATGTTGTTTCCATGGTGATTGGAAGATGGGTGCAAAGCTATTGGGCGAAGATAGTACAGACAATTTAGAACCATTTAAGCTTCTTAAATGGTTCTAAATTGTCTGTACTATCTTCGCCCAATAGCTTTGCACCCATCTTCCAATCGCCCTGTATAACAAACAACAAAACAGTTAATAAAACAGAAAACAACACGCGAACACCCAAACGACTTGCTCGAAACGCATTCCTGAACGGAATGGCAATATGGCCGACGCGTCCGCTCACCGTTCGGGCCGCAGTTCATAATATATGCGTGCGTCGTACCACGAAAACGGCGAAAGCGGGAGATAAACGACAGCCGCCATACAGTTTGCGATAATTAAGCGACAGTCGCTATTCGGAGACTTATCATAATATTTATTAACTCTCAGCGAACAGACTGTAGATGACAAACTAAAATATGCCCAGCACGCCACGGTCACGACGACATGACATACTTTACGTGAATAAAGCTGCTTGGCGCCGAGGGCACGTTTTTGCTTTTTTGAAGTGGCGGTCAAAAGGATAATCCCAAGAAAAAGACAAAATTTGATTTTATAGGTCGATATCTGCGGATCACGTCCGTGGAGTTTCGCTAGCTAATTTAATTTGCCCCTATACAAGGTGTAACAGAATAGACGCAAGACCTGAAAGTAGTTTATTCCTAATTGACTACTGAATCGATTTCAGTAACTTTTAATTTAAGTTAATTTTTTATTTTTATTATGTATTTTGCCATACCTACTACTGATTGAGCTAAAGAAAATTCAATCTTATTCCAGAAAACATAAGACTCAATTTTAAATGCACAAAGTAATGCTTGGGTCGACACGTTTTTCTTAATAATATAACTTAGCTTTAAAAAAAAATCGTTTTGGTCATCGTATTAAGCTTTTAACTCAATACTCTAATTGGGGTGTAGCAGGTCTTGCGTTAATTATGTTACTCGTTGTATATCAGACCACACATTCTTCCACACGACTATAATATTGGATTCTAATTTCAGGGATTCTTTACAATCGCTGTTTATGTGCACTACTTCATACCGGGCAGTCTTAAAATCCAGACCAAACGATACACAGTTCGTCTAGGTCACCTGCGGGAGTTCATAGATGACCCCGTATGTGACCCTTTGCGTTTTATGAACACAAGAAGATGGTTGCCGAAAGGCGAAGCGCCTTACCCGGGCTATTGTAGGGCTCCCGGAACTGGAACATGTATACCAGCACTTTGTAACTGCCAGAAACTCAGAGAACGATGGAACTTGATAGTCTTGAAAAAAGTACAAGAAAGGAATCTATCGAATAAAAAGTCATAGCTTCGTATCATATGTTTATTGCGGTTATACAATGCGTTAATCGTTATTTTCATTTGAATATATTACACAGCCTTTCTACAATAAAGTTTGTGGAGTGCGTTTCTGTTTTGTCTTTTATAATCCACTAGTGACCCAGTGACCCCTCCGAAAGGGGAGGATATTGGAGATTTCCGAATCATTTGTAAGTTTAATACATAATAGTGATTGCCCAGTGGTCGAAATTCGACCATAATTCATTTAAATTTAAAGCGTTATTATATAAAAAATATTAGCTTTCTGTACTACTTGCCATATAAACTTAAACTATGCTAAATTTCCTACTCCTTCGTCTGCGTAAAAAGTTGTAAAAAGTATTATTAGCTTGCATGATATAAACCTTCCGGATAAATTGTTAAAATCTGTTGCGTACTGTGGAAAATCAACGCACACATACTGACACGAAAAGCGACGATTATGTATAGATGTGTAGTATAAAACATCGATATTGATCGTTCATAAAAGGATAAATTGCGTAACATTGAGAAGTTAAAACATACTATCTACAGGTATATTACAATACCTTACTCCTTGATCTGATCTCCAAAAAACCAGGTCAAATTAAATTAGCTAGCGGAACTCCACAAACGTGATAAGTATCGATACTAAAAAAACATAATCTTAAACAAGTAATTGCAAGTGACTTCGGTCTGTGGTAGTGAAATAACAAGATCATCTTTTTCTCTTTTATCCTCATTAGATGTCGATACACATAACGTTTGCGGAGATTTTCTCGCTATTTTAATTTGAACCTTAAACAGGTTCAAAAGAACAAATTTCTCAGTAAACGGCAATAAATATAGCTTGCCGTTTTACGTTGATCAGATATTCGGATACATATTCACCTAAAGTTGAGATGTTGGCTAGTATAATTTTAAATATATATGCATTTAAACCGTTATGCTATCCAAGAATCCCGGGTCTTTTTTAAATAATTATTTTTATAGAAGTCGTTTCCATACTTTATTCCTGACTCGATGCATTCCCGGTGTTCCCGGCAACCCGGGAGTTTTTTTATTAAAAATATTTTAAGAAGTGACTTCCATACTTTCATAGCAAAATAACTTTAAGTAAATATGTAAGTATCCAAATATCTGAACTCTTCTTATCACGTATCACTGTGACAGTCTTTTTGCACTGGGAAAACCATGTTTTCACTCAGTAAGACAGGATGTCATGCATCGCGTATCGCCAAGTCCAGTTCCTCGCGAGGGTCTCGAAGCGCGCCCTGTCGCGTACGTACATCTCGCCTAGTTCGGGTTCCATGCATACCTGGTGAATAAAGATGCTTTTATTAATTTAAATATGTGTTGTAGTTCACACAAAATTCAACCTTATGGCAATAATTGGTGGGTCCATTTCAGGATGATTAAATGTGCAATGGATTTCAAGTTTATAGCTAAGCTACTATACCTTATCTCTTAGTTTATTATATAACCTATAAGTACTTACAAGTTCTGTTTACAAGGTCAGGTTCCGGCTTTGATAAGTTTAGATAGGAAAGTACCTATTTATATAGTATTTTTATTTTGGTGGGTACCTATACCTACCACGGACTAACTATAACAATAACTAAATATTATGTAGTAAGATTTTGATTAGTTAGACAACATTTCAGGATATTCGTAAATAGTTTTTTATTTTCCCAGCTACCTAGGTACATATTAATAAATAATGGAGACTAAACAAATTAAAGTACCAGCCGCTGGCGGTCGCACTGAGCGACATTATCGGAAGGGTCCGATCATCGGTTTTGGACCGAATATCTTAGAATCCGGGCACAGATTACTGTGTTTAGGATACTTACAAATCACCCGGCCAGCACCTACACTATAATACCACGATCATTCCCGGAAATATCAACTATGGGTATAGCGGTAATCAAGATAGTTGAGAACCAACATTATTTTGGATGTTGACTTCTGGACTATCTTGTTCGCGTCGTATTTCATTCCAGATTTGATACGCATGTACCTACCTAGATAAACACCTTAAAGAGATATTTACTTTTATAGACAAGGTACTCACTAACGTATGCCGTATGCCTATATTTTGATCTACATACCTACTACTGAGTATGTACCGAGCTTAGTTTAAATGAAACGTCTTTTGTTCACAAAGGTAGAGTAATAGGCAATTATCTGGTTTAATATTCAGATTAACTATTATTTAAAGATGGCAACCCTCACGTGGTCAGTAGATTTAAGAGTTACGCGATAGAAAGAGAGGCAACTTGTAGGTGAATAAATTCCGTAGGTAATTAGCGTTGTGCGACCTGAATTGCACTTTATTGTGTCGTAGCAAGAGTCGCTTTTTATTTAAATGATTTTGTGGAGTGTCCTATCTGTATTAATCTGTGGTTTTATATTACACTGTGCGAGATCGAGGCCAAGACCAGGTATTTATTGTAAATAATAATAAAAAACAACATGACATCTAGCTATGTCTATGCCAGAAACACCAAGTTTGCTTTTACTCACCGCTGTGTATGGGTCTGTCAGCAGACTTTGTATGGAGATGAGGACTTTGCTGATGGTCAGCGCCAGGGACCAGTTGTGGTGCACGGAGTCTATGCCCACGTCGCCGTGGCGTGAGATGTTCGGGTGTAAGATGCGGGTGAGGAACCGGACCACTGGGGGACTCATTGGGTATCTGTGGGGGTAAATGATAATGATATTTTTTTGATTAATCTAAGTTGATTTTTACAAATACTTTTACACGTCAATCATATTTTAAAAACTAGATGAGGTCGGCGTTTCCTATTTGACTACTCTGAGAAGAAAGGCTGAAACAAACTTAGAGGTCAGGTAAAACTGTCCAATAATTGCGACCGAGAATACTGGTATTAAACTGTACATAAATCAGCCACTGCAGGGAAACAGACCTCCTCTCTGTGAGAGGGAGGAGGCCATAATCTACTACGCAGGCCTGCCTGGCACCTGCCGGGCGCCTGTCTGGGGTCGAACCTACAACTCGGGTAAGTCGCAGCTGTCAACAATGAACCACTACTGCTCACGAATCGGATCGAATCGGAAGAGTTTCCTACCCCAAGTTGCGTAAGACGGGTAGAATCACATCTTTGACGGATGCAGGTGACTAAGTGCATTGGATTTTCAACTTTCTGTGTTTAACCGAGCATTGGGAATCCAACAGAGTGCAGCGTGAGTGAGTCTCAGAGCGTCGAAAAAACACAGTTCGATTTTCAACTGTAAACGCCAAAAAATCCCGCCGCGATGTTAGTACGTCCATGTGAATGTCAACGTATTCACACCCTGTATTACGTAGTTGTATTAGTACTTACGCGTACGGCACTTGTATGTAGAGATAAAAGACGCCTCCCTCGTAGGGCGAGCCGATGGGCCCGGTGACGCTGGCCTGCCAGTGGCAACACTTGGGGTCCAGCGGGGTCGCCGCTATGCCTTCCGGGGGGTCGTTGCGCAACATCTGGGAATGGAAGTAATGAGATGGTCTTTACGTTGGCTCATCTTAGTTTACTCAGAATAATAAACATCTTTATTTGGCTTTTAGGGTAATTATTAAATGCAATGGCGGCAATGTATGACGAACGCTGTAATTATAATTGATTGAATCGGTAAGCTAGATTTTTATAAATTTATTATTTATTTATGTAAGTAGATGACATTTTTAAACGTAAATACTTTGTTGATCAATATGTTTAAAACTAGATAGCGCCGGCATTTGCTAACTGACTGATCCTTGGAAAGAAATGCCTAATGACCTCTGAGTTTGGGTCATGATCTCTTTTACGGTCAGATTGCATCTGCGCAACAGATGGCATGAATGCATCACATCGTGTAGCGCAACCCTATTTTAGGGCGCTCAATTATAATTTGTAAGCCTTCATAGGCGCCATCATACCGTGCCGCTGGTTAAGTAAAGATGACTGTATCTATTGGTTAGTCCCTTTACTGAGGCATTTCAATGAGTGGGGGGTATTTAATTAATGCAATGTTAAAAAATTTGTAACAGTTATGAATTTAAATAAGCGCTTCAACTCACTGAAAATAGGCGTTTTTTATCGATATAAGCAGGTGTATTAATGATAAATGATTTTATTTCTGTAAGCAGGTTTTACACAAACACTTAAACACGGCAAACATATTTTTAAAACTAGATGAGGTCGGCGTTTCCTATATGACGAATCTGAGAAGAAATGCCGAAACAATCTCAGAGGTCACAGTCTCTTAAGTCCGGACATAATATTGGTTCTATCGAAAGAATCGAAAACTATGACCGCTGTGGCAGCTTTTCTCTCCTTTCATACGCGGCTGTGTTTTCAAATTGTCATATAAACCGTGCATGGTTCTTATTTGTAGTTTTCTCTAGAAAAGAGTTGGAACAAGTAGCCAGCAGTATACCTTCAGTTCAATCCTGAGTCGGTTGCGACGCCACGCGTTCTCGTCGCCGGCGGGCTGCGCCTGCACACACATCTGCACCAAACAGTTGCGGCAGAAACACGACTCTACCAGGCATTGGTATTTCTGGAACAACAATGATGATTTGCTAAAACGTGTATTTCCCGGGAGGTCCCGAACTCCAAAATCGCGTCGCCGTGCATATTTACGTGTGAATATAACGGTTATAAGTCAAAAAATGTTTTTATGCAGCTAGGAAGTCGACATACTGGCCATCATTGTTCTAAACTTTAATTCATGCATTTCTAGAAAAAAACAGACTTTCATACAAAAAAAAATGCAGGGTGGCTTGATTTACTCGATTCGAGGCTGATTCATAGAAAAGTGCAATTACTACGCGGTCAAAATGTATGGAAGATCCTGTATAAACAGATATATTACATCTATTTTTATATTTGATCTATGGGACTTAAACTTGGGGGATGCTGACCCAATGCTGGGACAGTATTGGCTAAATAAAACAAAACAAAAAATTTGATAATATAATGTGTTTTTATATTACTTTTATTTCATGCAGTAGTTTCTGTTGTCTAAATACTACTGATTGCGCCCTTCAGCACCCTAATTGCGTAACTCACGATTTATCATAATTTGTTTCGTTTTGAATCAGATGGTTAAATCATTGCTTCATATGTTCGAAAAATGTGTCTGCTCAACAACGTAAATAACGCAATGAATATTGTTGAACTGTCAAAATGAAACCGATTATGATTAATCGCGTGTTACGCAATTAGGGTGCAGGTTCTATATTCTGAGAAGACTTGTTACCTTGTGCCAGTCGATGTTGGAGAGCAGAGGTCGGTAGAGAGGGAAGCGCTTGTTGGTGAAGGCGGCCCAGCGAGGCGGCGCCACGCGCGCGCGCACCAGTCGCCACCAGCGCGCGCACACGCACGCGCACGCGCTCAGGGACAGGTCGTCCAAGTAGCTGAATATGCACAGCAGCACTGCAACCACACAAATGGATTTATTACGACAAGTTACTTGCTTGTCATGTCATCAAGACAGTGACCAACAGTTCGGTGAAAAAAAGTGTCATTTCAAATGTAAAGTGAGGTTTCTTTACTATCATTTGGGAAGTCAAGTAAAGGCTGTATAAAAGACTAATGAGTTCTCTTTTTGTATTAATTGTTATTGTTATCTATATCTGAATTCATTATTAAATGAACATAATGTTGTTGGAAAATTATGAAAGAGCCCACTTGTTCCAATTTTTAGAAATATACAAATTTACCTCATCATCATCATCATTTCAGCCGAAAGACGTCCACTGCTGGACATAGGCCTCCCCCAACTAATTTACCTGCTTAAGGTGAATGCGCAGTGGTAGACCGCGAAATTCAAATTTTCCTACGTTTTTGCAATTTTCAGGTCAGTATCAGGTTGTATCCTGATCAAAATGTGATTTGCGAATATAAAAGGTACGTGTTTACAGAATTATAGTCATTAGAATGTCTAATATATCTCTTATAAGTTAGATTTCTTCCACAAGCACTTTTCCATAAGAAATTTGTTCTTATGGAACAAATCTAACTTAGAAAGATGTATTATTGATTCTAATGATTATAAATCTGTAAATACGTACATGTTATAGTCGCAAATCATATTTTGATCAAGTAACAAGCTGACACTCACCTGAAAATTGCAAAAAACGTAACAAAATTTGAATTTCGCGCTCTATCACTGCGCATTCACCTTAACATAAAACCGCAGTATAAATATGGACAGTATGGCAACTAGACCTATTGTTTAAAAATTACCTACGCTCCATTGGAGCGTTAGGGTTTTCACTCTTAGTGCTTGTAAAATTGAAGAATGTCTTATGGGAACGAAGTTCTTTAACGCGGTTTGCGGTAAGAGTTGACTGGTAGAAAACTTCACGTGTACATACATGCTATGCCTCATCCATACGAATTTCTACTTTGGTCAAAATGTAAATTCGAGAAGGTGGCAACACAAATTTTTTATTGTTTTAAACTATACGTGAAGAAGAACTTCATTCCTGACGGGGGTCGGCCGACCTCACACGTTTTTCAATAGAAATTCATCTAATCTTTATAGTTATTTAATAATAAGAATTACAGTAATATTAATCCATATCTAATAAAAAAACAATCTTAAATTATCCGGTCGTTACATCCGAATTCTACTGTATTTATTGCATGTACTATGACAGCATTTTATTACGAAATAAGCAATACGCTCATGGCATTTTTGAAAACACCGCGGTCGAACAGTGGCGGGAGAGATAAACTTATGACGCGCCCACTCGTCTCGACAGTAGCGGTGTTCACTGAGAGCACCGTGACTATCGCTTTGAGGTCTCGTAGATGTGTAAGTATGTAGTTTCGAACGTTTGTTCATAATTTCTGTACTGTCCATATTTGTATTGTGATTAAAACTTTTTTAAGTATTTCAATAAAGAAATACCTTCAGAAGGCAACTGCTCCACAAGTCCCGCGGCTAGGTTGTCAGGTGGCCTGGGCGTCGATAGCGCTTGCAGCGAGCGCGCCAGGCAGGGCGGGTGCGGTGGGGGCCCCAGCCCAGCTTGATCGTCACTGGCCGGTTCAGGCCCGTCTGCGGGGCCCGGGGCCGGCCCATCGTCGCGTACCGGATCAGCAAGGGGCGAATCATCGATGAAAGCAGCGACGTCGACTCGCATGGAGCCATCAACACGAATCGGTCCGTCAGGCCGCAGTGCTCCATCAATACGCCGCGGCCCATCGGTGCGCCCCAGCCCAACAACTCGGCCTGTTCCTTCAGCGCGGACTGGTCCAGCAGCGCAGTCTGTGCGGCCTAGACCATCGGTGCGGCCCGGCCCGTCAGCACGGCTGGGCCCAGCAGCGCGGCCTGGTCCATCAGCACGGCTTGGCCCTGCAGCGCGGCTTGGCCCAGCAGCGCGGTCTGGTGCATCAGCGCGGTTTGGCCCAGCAGCGCGGCCTGGCCCATCAGCGCGGCTTGGCCCATCAGCGCGGCCTGGCCCATCAGCGCGGCTTGGCCCAGCAACGCGGTCTGGTGCATCAGCGCGGTTTGGCCCAGCAGCGCGGCCTGGCCCATCAGCGCGACTTGGCCCAGCAGCGCGGCCTGGCCCATCAGCGCGGCCTGGCCCATCAGCGCGGCTAGGCCCAGCAGCGCGGCCTGGTCCATCAGCATGGCTTGGCCCAGCAGAGCGGCCCGACCCATCGGCACGACCTGGCCCATCGGCATGGCCTGACCCATCGACCCGACCTGGCCCATCGGCGCGGCCTGGTCCGTCAGCGACACCTGGGCCACCGTTACCCCCAACGCCGCTGCCACATCCACTGCTGCTTGCACCTGCGCCTGAGTTGCTTGCCCGACTTGCTTCATCTTCTGGACTTGTTTCACTGTCCATTGAACTCTATAAAATAGCAGTATGTCCAAGTTTTAGATCTAAACTGAATGAAGAAACAAATATATTATTTTTATTCTAATGTTGCCCATTGTTGATGTTTTATGTATTGTTTATGTCTTTTATAAAAGATACTAAATAAATGTAGGTGGTGAGAAGATCCATGTTATAAAATGTTGGGAGCAGTAGTTCTATATTATATACCTTCACAGAAGGAGTAGCATCAGTTTGGTATTGGGGATACCAAAGTTATGCTACCCTTTCTCTAAAGATATAAAGTATTGCATTTAATAAAGAATATAATTAATAATACTAACAAGTACAATAATACTAACACTCAACAACCAAATGAATGCTACAAGAAAATTTAAATGTCAATGAAGATGCATTTGCCTTACTAAATGATTTTATTTCTGTAAGTACGTTTGATCAAACACTTTTACACGTCAATCATATTTTTAAACTAGATGAGGTCCTCGTTTCTTTTTCTGAGAAAAAAGGCCGAAACAAACTCAGAGGTCACAGTCTCTTTTAAAGTCCAGACATAATCTTGGTCAGATTATGTGTGTGTGTGGGATTGGTGTCTGAAATGGTCTTTTGAGGAAAGAACCCCACAGATTGAATGGACCTGTCCTGTCAGTGCACGCAATTGTCAGTAATCAACTTAGAACATATGGTGCATAATGATTCGACAAACAATACCAAAAAAAGAACATCTTTTACTAATAGAAAGCAAACACCAATGTCAGTTTTTGAGCCGAAAATCGTACCCCACCTTCTGTTGGCACGACCACATGCCTCTTTTGGAGCATTCGCCTGAATTGTAACAGTTCAGATTCAAGCATTACATCAGTGTGTAAGTGTTAATTGGCAAAAGCCTACCATAATTGTATATTTGTATGGCAAAACATAGAGAAACTGTAATTGACAATTGTACCATACTGCACACTGTTGTAACCTATGTTTACAAATAAAGGCTATTGATTGATTGAATGGTCATATGGTAAGCCTCCAAATCTTGAATTGTTTCATTACAGGTGAATGTTCCCAAAATTGACAAATAACAAAATACTGCAATCTTTTATTTCTTTACTCTTATAACAGTGCTTCTAAAGGCATCTTACAATGTTTTCACCACTTCTTAGTTTAGGCATTGAACTGTTTTAAATGTATTTACTTTCCCCCTTATTTTATTAATGTTGGTTGTAGTTAAGTAATGATTAATTATAATGGTGCCCAAAATACAGGCTGTGCCTAGTATGGGACCACGCTACCTCAATATTGTAATTTTAATGTTGAAGTTGAAGAAAGGGCTATCATTAAGCTGATCAGAGGCCAGATGTTGATATACATATTTGTGTATAGCAGTAGATCTATGTTAAATGTTTGTGTGAAGTTTTTTAGTTAAATTTATTGTTTTATTGGCTTGTTGCGCGCTTTGGTCCTTACTGTAAGTGCAGCAAGCAATTGTTATAAAATAAATAAATGTACTGTTTATATTAAAGTAAACTTACTTTATAATACCACCAGGCAGGTACTGCAGCATTGGCTCTGTTCACTTTGCGTTCAGAACTATAGTTCAAATCTGAAGGCTCATCGTTCCCAGAGTCACAATCATCTGTCTTTTCACTGTAGAAATACGAAGAAGGCAAATATGATGGGAAATCCGGGAAGAGAAAAGCGTGGCAAGTGACACAAACTGGCTCCCCGAAGCTAGGACCGTAGTACCCATTGCACACATGACAAGTAGAATTCTGTAACAAATTGATCAGTCTGTGGGTCTGGTCTTAAAGCACGAAATCCGTAGTGGCGGCCAAAGATACGGGCTTTTCGTACTCCGTATCACCTATGGACATAAGATTACTTCGGGGCCCGATCAAGAAGAATAATGAATGAAACGATTTGACAATTTATTGTCCTTACTCCGTGTTTGCTTGCCCGTCCAAAAAAAGTTAATTAATCGGAAGTAGAGTTCATTTCGATGTATCGAACTACTTTCAGACGGGCCCGTATCTTCGTTGACGGACTAATAAAAGTCTGAACCTGATACAATACAACTAAACATTTGTCACTTATTTTTCTACTATTTCGAAGTTCATCATACGTACATCAAACTCAAACTCGAGAGGCTGCTCACTTGGAGTACTACACATAAGTTTGTCACCATTTTCTTCCAGTTTCTTCATAAAATTAAAAAACTCGGGACCCATTGCTAACATGTTTACGTTTTCCAGGCAAACAGTTTATTGATGGATTTGTTTTACAATTGGTACGGAATCATACTTATACAAATAAGCTCCAAATTTGATTAGATCACGAAACAAAAATTATGCAAGCATTTCATGTTGCGAACAGGTAAATAAACAAGTATTTATTTTCAATTCAATCCTCAAAATCCTGAATTCAATTCAATTACAGGCAACTGTCAGTCTAAACATGAAAAGAGTTTGATATTGACACTTGGTGGGCTATTCCGAATTGACCTGTAATCGATTGCAGTGAGCGCTGTCGCTCGCTGACCGATCGTAAACGGCAATTTATTGACGTGAGTGGTATGGTACACGCTGAAAATTTTAATAGTTGTTTTCCCGCGGCAGAACGGTTCCTTTCAATGCGTCATAAGAAAATCGTGATCGAAGGTTAGGTGAAATATAGGTACCTATTAGACGACCGACGACGCTTCGCTAGCAGTGTGCGAAGTTGGCTCAGGGGGTGTGGGCGGTGTTATCCAATTCGGATTTTTTTTTGTTGTAAATAAGTTATTTCAATAGAAGAGGAATTGTGTTAATTACTTGACACTTGACAGTATTTTAATATCTATCTAACGCAAATTATTGATGTGAGCGCTGTGTGATATTGAACATTGCACTACGTGAACGACTAAGTTGCTAGTCCCTGCTATGGAACAACTATTTAGAACAACGACCCTACCACTACCTGCGTACATTTAGGATCTCTACGTGCATTTCATTTAGGATCTAGAGCACGCATGAAGCTATAGGTAAAAAGCACGCGATGAACTGGAATCTGCAGTGCAGCTTGACAATAATAAAGAAATAAGAATGTATAGGTATGCTAAGTAGCTAGGTATCGCATAAGAAACAACCTCACAAAGTGGTTTCTGCGCATGAAAAGTAGGCAACATAATTTATTTTACAGTTTGATATTTTTGCTCTGTCTCAGAAATTGGGAGTAGGTGCATACATTTCACTTCTACAATGTGTTATCTAGTAGTCACTACATTCATATTATCTAGGAAATCGTTGTGTTCGACGGACACGATACGATTCCAGGAGGTACAGCATAGCTATTCACGACCATAGGATACGCTTCAGTACCGAATCAATGTTATCGTAGGACTCCTTTATACACGCTGTTTACAAATCATTTTTTTTTGTCAGACGATCAAATAGACTGCTACGGTACCTATTCTTCTGGCAGCTGTTGTATGCCACCAGGGCAAGGCAAACCAGGTTATCGAAATATGTCATTTTCTATGCGATAGCCTGTTAAATGTGTTTCTTTTAACCATCTAGACCGGGTTCGGCGCTCTGATTAGCCCTGCATTGGTAAAGGGCCGTTAGGAGCGCCGAACGAGGTCAATGCATTAAAATTAAGATGGTTAAAAAAAACCCGCACCACGGCCACAGTTCAGTTTCTACGTCCAGACGCCAGCACATCCAGCTGTCCTAAAATGTCAAATTTTCCCAGTTGAACATGAACCTGATGTTTTTGCAATAAAGTTGAAAATCTATCAGAGAAATTTGACGGATAGGGGTAGCTTGATGTGCTGGCGTCTGTACATACGTTTTAGGTTTTTTGAAGTGAAAACTTCTTTAGGCGCGTTGAGCACTTTTTGGATGAACAAAAATCATGGAACCCGCGTCATCGACACCGAATGCTTGAGCACACGGATGAGTTGCGCGTTGATGTCTTTTAGAAAAGTCCCTTTCTTTTACTAGGAAATTCTAATTCTTTTATCCCTTTCTATTTTTAACGTTAAAATCTGTGCTGTTACCTTTAATGGCTGTAGTCGATCGCTCGTTTATCATTTCTTACCGAGAGTAATCAGGACCCAATGTGAAATCCTGTATTGACGATAAAAAAATACACACGTAATTGTTCAAGTTTTCACTTCTGTCCGCACTCCCGGAGTGCCACTTTTTTTGAAGTGAAACTTCTTATGCGACTTCCAACAAGGTTGCGTTAAACGTTTAACGCTAAAGGTTGCGTTAAACACGCAACCGAGGGAGAGAGAAAGAGAGTGAGTCGATTTCACTTCTTCCGCGCGGAGGGACTCCACGCACTTTTATTTTTGAGGATGGGAAATCATCAACTAACTTCTCCCGCTTTGGGCGGAGTGGAAGGGCGTGTGATGCCCGCATCCCCTATACTACCTACCTACATATGGGATCTTTAGCTCCCCCAAACTAGACTCTAAATAAAATTTCGTTTCGCCATCATTTTTACCACCAAACTATGGGACACAAGTTCATTTACATTTTGAATGAATTTCATGTTTTCTTACTTATTTACTCTGTGTACACATTGCGAAACGTCGCGTGTTATCTGTGGTCTTATTTGTATTTGACACTTCTTTCTTTTGTGACGTCGCGCGTCGTGACATGGATTTGATTGTTTTGTTGGCATTTGCAGAGTTTATTAAGGTTATTCTAGTCAAAAATATTTCCATATAAACTTCGGGAGTGTATTACTCCACTGTTTGACAATGTATACATAAAAAATTAAACATGGTATAGTTTTGTCTCATTATTAATATTGTCTGTGCGGAAATAGAATACTAAAATAAAAAGCCAAAGTTATGAGCCAGAAAAATATAGTTTTTCTCGCTAATCTAGCATAACATTGGGCGTGTTTATGTAATAAAAGAAGTGTAAAACCTTCAAAGCACGGAACAATATATTTGTATGACCTACAAGTACTTGTTCCGGGTCTGGCTGTTTGTGTACGAGTTTAAATGTTTGTAACATACCCACAATACAGGAGAAACTCCTAGCGTGGGGCAACGTTTAAAAAAAAAGAACCTACTGACAAAACTCAAGTATCGAAAAGTTTAATAAACTTTATTGATAATTCATTTATGCAGTGAGTTTTTCAGAAACTCGATCTTCCGAAGGACTTTTCTTAATTTAATACGCGCCTGTTTTACTATAAATGATCCTGCATCTCACTCAATAACGTGCGTGTAGACTAGCGTCTAACTGCTCATCAGTGATTCTCCGACTAGTACCTTTAGACTAGTCGGAGAATCAGTGATCAGTGACAAAGGTAGTATCAGTGACAGATAACTATATAGTTATCTGTCACTGATACTACCTTTGTCGGACACGATGCCTGATGACTTGATGAGACAGCGTGTTTTTTAGCCAGGCTCACCAGTGAGTTCGAGCCCGCGACTAGATTCCCCTTAACTTTGTTTGTTTTATAATAGTGAAGTGTATTGTATGGTATTTTTTTACCAATTTTACATTAGGCTACCAGCAAATTTTTATTTTATGAGCTACGTACCTACTTTAATAAGTACTCACCTAAAATCTGGAGTTCAATCTTTTCAAACAATCCCTATCTGGCAACCAATCTTACCAAGGAGTACTTATCGTATTACCCAGTTACTGGGTTGTGGAGGTCAGATGGGCAGTCGCTCCATGTAAAATACTGGTACCTATTGAGCTGCATCCGGTTAGACTGGAAGCCGACACCGATATAGTTGGGAAAAGGCTAGGCAGATGATGATATGTCCGAAAAGTCAGTTTCATGATTTCATCAAAAATTTCGAAGTAGTTTGGTCGTTTCCGATATAATTTTTTTTTGGTCTACGGCTGTTATTTACGTCGAATATAGCAGAAACAGTTTCAACAAATTCTAATATTCACTATCCATGTTCGTTGCTTGAGAGATCACATCGTTTAAGGTGAATGCGCAGTGGTAGAGCGCGAAATTCAAATTTTGTTACGATTTTTGCAATTTTCAGGCGAGTGTCAGCTTGTTACTTGATCAAAATATGATTTGCGACTATAACATGTACGTATTTACAGATTTATAATCATTAGAATCAATAATACATCTTTCTAAGTTAGATTTGTTCCATAAAAACAAATTTCTTATGGAAAAGTGCTTGTGGAAGAAATCTAACTTATAAGAGATAATATTAGACCTTATAATGACTAAATTCTGTAAACACGTACCTGTTATATTCGCAAATCACATTTTGATCAGGATACAACCTGATACTGACCTGAAAATTGCAAAAACGTAAGAAAATTTGAATTTCGCGGTCTACCACTGCGCATTCACCTTAAGGGCCCACATTTCAGCCACCTAAATTTAGGGGACCTTTTAGCGTTTAACTGACTCCTTACTGTTGGTCAAACAGAAGCCACCTTTTAACAACCCCCTCACCATTCTTAGGGGATCCCATAAACTTTGGGGATGAAGGTGAAAATGGGCATCAGACTTTCTAAAACCCAGCCGTGTTCCTTCAGTTGCCTGTGTGCCAGGGGCTACGGTATCTCTTTCGAACAACCCGCACCCCCGGCAGACATCAGCCCTTGCGGATCCCACCAGTTGGTGCTGGCTGACATCTGTATGCAGTGCGCCCCGCAGCCTGGTGCCCGTCGCCACGGCTCCGCACAGCGCTGCCCGAGCCCCGCGTCCCGTCCCACTGCCAGTGTCTGCAGCCCTGGCGAAACCCCTACAAAAAGATTCCGCTAGCGTCACCACGAGTAGGTACCACAGGTGCGCTAAATTTAATGCCAGAAATGCGCCGATTAGAGCTGATAATGAAGAGGGTTTCGTGACGGTGCAGAGGAGGAAGTGCCGATCGCGAAGTAACAAGAACCGCTGCGGCAAAGCTCCTGCGAGGCCTGAAGTGAGCCTGCGTGCCGCTATGCCGAACACTCCGATGTACATCTCCCGCCTGCACTACACCACTAAGGCGGAGGATATCGTGAAGTACGTGAGCCAGAAGACAAGATTCACGCCGAGAGGGAGTCGTGGTTTTCTGTCGCTTCCGCGTACAAGTTCCACAGGACAGCACAAAGTAAAGCTAGTGCAAACTGAAGTGCTACTGATATTCGTTTTTTTTTTTTAAATTTATGTATGTTAGTCTATAGGGTATTTATGTTATGGGTCTTTGTTGCCTGAATTAAATGATTTATTTTATTTATAAGAGGCGCGCGTGGAACAACGCGCCGTCGACCCGGGCTTGGACCTTACCGGACAGCGAGCCACCCATTACTCGCCGTCCGCAAGCCCACGCATACGGTGACCAGGAATCGGCCTGGGTTTCCCGACGCCCAGGGCGTCTCCTGCGGCGACTAGAGCCGTGAGGGCGCACATATTGCCTCTCCCTCCTCGTGAGCATTACTGCTTCGCAGGAGGCTATGCATGCACTCTCACTCCGTACCATGGCCTGGACCAGGTGTCCTACTCTTTAAGCACTAAATCCGTAATCTCGGTCGAAGTTACGGGCGTTTCCTACTCCGTATCAGTTACGGACCGATGATTAGTTTGGGGCCCACACTAAGAACGAATTACTACACGATTTGACAGCTGTCCCTACTTACATATCGCACCTTTAGAATTATAGAGACCTAATGCGAAATTAGCCGCAAGCAAAATTATTTCGAATTATTAGAGCCTATTTTGGTTGCGGCTAATTTCGCATTAGGTCTCTATAATTCTAAAGGTGCGATATATGGTTTTACCCGTCCAAAAAAAAATATTAATCAGCTGTAGGGGTCACTTTGAAGTTTCGAACTATTTTCGGACGGGCCCGTATTTTGGTTGACAGAGTTAGAGAGTAGCCCCCTGAGCCGGACGCGAGAGATCGCCGCCGCGGATGCCTCCACAAGGACACGGCGGTGCTCCGCCCAAGCCGGGCAGACCTCCACCGTATCTTCCGCGCGATCTACGAAGTGTTAACACCTGGGCGTTTCCTCCCGCCTTATCCGAAACAACCGTGTCCGGCGAGGACCCGCGTCAGGCGGAGAGGACGCCGTGGCGCCTCTCAATCCACTCCTCAGAGGGGACTTACCGCCGCAATCGTGGCGTGCCCAACGTTTTAGGTGTTACGCTCGTATTTGTTCCAAGAGTTTTATATTTCACTTATTATTGTATGTACCTAAGCTCAAATCTGAAGTTTGAAAAGATGTGTTACTCAATAATTACGCCGACTGAACAGAATTGGAAGAGATTTGACAAAACTTCTAGAATTTTTGATTCGGGCAGTTCTTCTCCAGAGTATGAGTGAAACATAATAGTCTAATGAAATTTAGTTGTGGGTGATCTTTAGTAAAAGTAATTCAGGTAAATGAAATGAAATAAAACAACAGCATCGTTCTTAAAATTATTCTTAAATTACTCTTATCTTTTTCAGTTTACTTCTTTCTTTAGAGCTTTTCAATGTGCCATGTTTATCTTTTGAAGTCGAACACAAAGTTACATAGGTCTAAAATAATTATATTATACGCGTACAATTGTACTTTATAATTAAATTGATAAAATCAGAATTTTCATTTGTATTATTAACGACGAGCTCAAACAAATTTCTGCATATCTTCCTTGTTTTAATATTTTTACTACCATTTAGTTGATGTTTCAAAAACGAATTAGTCAATATTTAAAATGATTAGCTACTTATGTGGTGTGGACGAATACGAACTAACACTATCATGAAAATAATATTATACAGAAACATATTAAGTTATGGAACCTTATCCATAAAGTAATAAACAATGCAGATACAGTCGTCAAATATTAAATTATAACAATTCTTCGACACGAGTGTAAACGAACTAGTTATTATAATACATAATGTTAGCTAAATTAGACAGCTACCACCATGTATGTAGCTTTTCACAAGAAGCTGCCCCTACGGGCAGATGCGAGGCGGCGCATTCCGTGCACGGTGACGCGAACACAGCTCGCGTGTAGTCGATCATGTTGCACGTACATTGAACAATATTTACGAACCGTACAGCCTTTAAAATACTTCACAATGAGACTTAACTGTAACTAGCATATCTATCGGCCTATGCAGCACTCACAACGGCTACAATACGACCCTTAATCTAAACACCTAAACGCGATATGAACAATGATTGCCAAAATAGTATTCACAAAATCACTAACAACATCTTTAAGGCGAATATAATACAAAATTAGTGTCAAAGAAAATATTTTCAACATCTAGTCGTGTGGACATATAATCAGACATTCATACGGCCAGCAACGGAAGTCAACATCGTATATTTTATTATCTATTCGCTACACTTATTTCATACACATCGCCCTAAACGAGTCCTAGGAAGTATTTCTTGTTCACAATCAGAAACAGCACATTTTCAAAACAGTCACTTCATCTCTGTAATCTTATACAAATTAAAATTAAAATCCACATTTCCTTAACGCGATCCGTCATAAATACACCGGAGTCCGTATATTTTCCTTACCTACATTATCGTAACCGACGACGTTTAGAAAGTTAAGGTAAAAGGTAGAGCTATAGTCCAGTGGCGCAGGCGAGCAGCTCTAGTCGAGTCGACGTCGCGGCGTCCACACACTAACTTAGCTATACCGCACACTCGCACAAAGCTACCGCGCGGCGCCCGGAGGGCCTCTACCGCACTCAGTACGGAGAGTAATACATGCCGCGCCTGTAACCTCTGCAAACAAGGCACGCCGTTAGTCACTACAACTACGTGCTACACGTTATAGACACCAAACTACCGCTACGCGCTACGCACTGCCATGCAAGCTACGTCCACGACGAAGGAGGGGCGCCGCATTGAAAATACTCAGTTTTCTATTACAAACTTTATTTTGTAAAAAGTGTGTATAAATATTGTCTTTCTTTTGATCAATTTACAACAGTTTGTACCGAATTTTACAACAGTGTCTACTGTCTACAGAGTGTTACATTGCTTAAGATGTCACATCTAGTTAGCGTCAATATTCAATTGGCTAAAATCCTTCCACTTCTAGATCTATAAAACAGAAGTAGAACAAGTGAGGAGAGAGGTGACATCTTGCACAAGTTAGTGTAGAAATTGGTGTAATTTGCAACTGTTAATTTATTACAATAATTGGTACCAAACTTCGTCTCTCGTTAGTGTCACATCAAACGGTGTATGCTTCTTTCAACTATACTGATATTGGAGCCTTAGTTTATTTCAGACTTGTCGATTGCACATAATATGACTTAATGACTGATGATAATAATGACAATACCTTGCAGTATGTCTATGTGGAGGTAATAAGATGCGTTGTTTTAGTTAAATAAATGATGAGATGAAAACAAAATGATAAACAAAAATACCTATTAACTTGATAGGTTAAATAACAAAAATCAATCCTAACAAAAATTAAAATGTTTCTTAGTTCAGGGATGTGGTATTTAAAAGACAGGAAGCCATCCTAAGTAAAACAATTGAATTTATTTATCTTGATTTATATTTTGTTATCAATTTAAAATGACCACATAATTGCATTTTACAATAAAAAAAAAAAACATTTTTGGACAGTATTTAGGACACAATTATTGATAGTCATAAAACACCAAATAAGTCACAAGTTTCTGATATATTTTCTTCATAAAAGTCAAAATTTTACAATCTGTTTCGATAAAGTGATGGCCTCTCAATAAAATTATAAAAGATCTTTTAGCTATCGGTTTTCACAAACAATCGTATGATATTAATATCCTGCTGGCCTTTCAGGGACAGTGTCTTGAGATCGTATTATTAAATTATTATAATCATAATACACTAAAGGTAAGTTTATATTAAAGGCTCATACAGAGACAATTCAAAACAATTTGTGTACAAAGATCATTAGCTACAACACTTTGTGTGGCAAAGTGTTGTTTACAGGACAATTTCATTCTCGTAACAGTTGCAAATTATGTAACAGAGTAAAAAAAAACCACAGAAGTTGAAGATGTAGACAGTGTTAATATGGATTGTACCTGCCGCGGCGCACGGGCCGGTAGCCGGAGTAGTACGGGGAGTAGCCTCCGCGGAACGAGCGGCCGCGGCCTCGCTGCGTGCGCGGCGGCCGGTTGGTGGTGGACAGGCCCGGCTTGTTGGTGCGCTTGGGCATCACCTGCGCACACACAACGTCATGCTATTCTAGTGCTTGCTACGTTCAAATAAGGTACTAAATGAAAATCAAGTCATTTATTCAAACTAGGCTGATTTCACCACTTTTTGAACGTTAAAATTACATAAGATAGTCCCCCAATACGCCCACCCTTCACCACTTCCTAGCTTTAGCTGGGATGAAGCAACAAACTCCCCAGAAACTCATCACCTGCCTGGCTTTATCCCAACTATGTTAAGGTTGAATTCCAGTCTTACCACATGTGGTACCAGTCAACTCAATAGTAAATTATGCTGCTTTGAGGATTGACATGTCGGTCAGGTAAAGAATGATTTACACTAGGCAGTACCAAGCCCGAGACGTTGCAAACTTCACGAACATTTTATAAGAAGCTGTTCATGCTACACCGTGCAGCGCCCGTGTCTCGACCGACGGCAACGAGGTAAATGCATAACGCACTATCAGTAGGAATAGCTTTAATTTTGACAGTCCAACAACATTAATTGCGTTATTTGCACACAAATTATTCGAATTTAAAAAGCAATGGATTAGGAATATTCCGCTAAATAATTCAGATTCTGATTCATAGTGTTACGCAATTGATTTATATCCATTTTCTCAATTAAAAACAATTTAAATCAAACAAATTTTTCGTCGAATTTACCGCTAAAACGCTCCTTACGATGAACTTTTTTTATCACGTGACCACATGTGACATCAACTTTATGTAATCTAAAGTAGTTGTAAACAAGTGAATGTCGAGTTTATAATAGAGAGCGTTTTGGCGGTAAATTTAAAATAACGAGAAAATTAATTTGATTTTAATCGCCCTACAAATTGAGCAGCCCGTGCCCGTGAGCGTCTAGCATAAATCATCATTAAATCAACTATTGTTATTTTATAATATTTTGGGCCCAGTAACAAATAGCATGCTCCAGCAACCATGCATTGAAGCATAGACCGCTTCTAGCAATCCAAACAAAAAATGAAAAAAAAAAAAAAAAAACTTGTGTGGTTTTATGAAACCACCGTAAAAGTGAAACTTTTTTTCACATTATAGACATTTAACTAAAAACTACACGGTCAGCTGATGCGAACTATAGGCGCCGCCATATTGGCCTCGGCTGCTCTGACGAGCGCCTTTCACTTTATCCCTACTCCGCGGCCGACCGTCACGCGACACGTCACGCGACATGCAACACACAGACGAAAAAGTTTGAGACGATGTAATAAAAGTTTCACTTTAAAAATGTTTTTGAAAAATTTATGAAAGCTATATCAGTAAGCTATACCTACTACACAATGTCCGTCTTTACAGATCGTTGATCCACTTGGTTAGTCTTCTTATATAAAATATATCAACAACTTACCTTAATTTGACGCCCTCTAAATAATGATTCGTCCATAGCCATTGCAGTCTGTACACTGTCTTTGTCGCCGAACTCTATGTAGGCGAATCCCTTTGGGTGGCCGTCGAACTTATTACATAATATCGTAACCCTGGAAGTTAGCATGATTTGGAATTAGATTAAATAGTTTTCAATATACCACACAGATTTTGAGGTATTTTTGACCTTATTTTACTATCCACTAGCACATCGCCTGCGTCAAATTTATACCTCATGTTACTCCGGAATAATTTAGCTTTCCATAAGTGATTTTTTTTTTAGTAGTTTTTGAGTTTATCCATTACAAACAATCGAATCTTTCCTCTTTATAATATTAGTGTAGATTAATGCCAGGTTCCCATGACAACGTAGGCTGTCGCGTGTTTCCGAAGCGTACATGTCGATTTTACTATCAGCCATGCAACCGCCCTTCCACGCACGTCTTCCATTAGTATACTAGCGACCGGCCCCCTGCTTCGCACGGTTTTTACGATTTACATTGAAATTTCTTTATTATTTGTGTAAGTTTAATAATAATTTATTTTATTAATCATAACACTTTTCGGAATAAATTCTACAAATGTTGGCGAAAACCGCACCAAAATCCGTTGCGTCGTTTAGAAGAACAACGTGGTCACACAGACAAACACGAATAACTACTTTAATATATGATATCTAAATAGATCCTTACCTATTTATAGATCCACATCCGTGGAAGTGCTGTTCCAACTCCTCAGCAGTAGCACCATAGTCCACATTGCCGACGTACACCGACCTGTTGTCAGCCTCTATCTTCTCCTCAATCGACATGTTTAACGGACTTGCTGTAGAATCAGAAAAAAAAAACAAGTTGAGAAAAAAGTTTGTTTCCTAAAAATATTATAAACATTCATTTTATTTTTGTATTACAACAGATAAGTGCAGTAGGCGATGTGTCGGGAGCACGGTTAAGGTTTCCACATACAGGCGCAACACGACACCGCCACGCGACTTCAATAGAATCAATTTCTATGAAAACTTCATGGAAATTTATCGACTAGAGTGGCATCACGCTGTTGTGTCGCACCGGTCTGCTGGTGCCTTCATACAACAGAGTATTATTAGTTGTCGGAAAAGCTTCATACAAAATGATTAACTTATTTATTGATGAAATAAACAATCCTGGACTTTTATACTACATAACTATTCCCTAGTTTTTCAAAGTTACTCTTAAATTCCTGCATATTCATAGCGCTCCTAAACTATCGCGTATTGCAACATGTCATTATAATACAACATTCGCATATGCGCCAACACCAAGCCTCCCAAATGACTGAAATCACCCAATTTGTTTTGCCTTTTCTAAAACCCAAAAAAAAGAGTCCCTTCATCTAGGTTTCCTATTGAGAACCTGCTCATCGTATTACTGATTCATTTTAACAGTTGTAATAACATGCTTAACAAAGCCTGAAATCAAACTCCAAAAGTAAAAGTAATTTATTCCATGTACATTAATATTACTTGGTGTCAAAATGTTACTTAGTACAGAATGCGTAGTATTTTTCTACTATAAAAATAGTAAATTTCGAATGACAAATGAGGTGGGCAAATGAGATGAGTAAAACTTAAGGTTCCTAATAAAAGTGAGGCGCAAATGTGAATGTTGCAAACAGTAACATCAATCATGCAAGTCTTTCATTTCTTTTTCAGAGCACCTTGTATTACCGGAAGTTATATTAAAGATTACCAGAACAGATCCTTAGTATTTTGTTGCAAGACCTTTGGATAAAAAAACATTAAGAGCAAATAGTTTGGAATACACTAAAGGCTTTTAATGACACCATTCCTAACTATTGTTGTTCTAAGGGACAGTAAACCTGTATTTTCTATACTAATGCACAGTCAGGGAAATTAAATGTTTGACAAATTGACTACCCACTTAAATTGTCCATTCATTCGCATTACCACTGATATTCTTTGACAGTTGTATGAAATGGCTATAAACACGGCAAATTCACGAAAGGTGTCAATTTGCTTAACAATGGATAATTTCAATGACCGTACCAAAGATTTATATTTACATGATAACTAAGCTATAACTAAGTGAACTAGGTACCTAACATAAGCTTCTAACATAGTACTCAAAATATTGGATAGCTACAGAACTAATGAATGGATTATGGTGTGACTGTTTTTTTTTGTACAATGGTCTATTGATCCTGAGATCTAATTATCAATTATGATTTATAATGTCCATGTTGAGCAGCACAATGACTACCAATCTAATTAAATGTGTTTAGCTGTTAGTGGCCATTCAAGTATTACGTAAGCACTACAGGGGGGGGGGGTCTTTGCTTTGCTTATTTTTGATGAAATGGGGGATGGGGGTGTCTGGATGGTGGTTACGTCAACAGTATTTTTTTTCTTTTTTGGATTTTCTTTAATATTTTGTCGATTTTGGTTTGAATAAATAAATGGCTCGAAGAAAACGATGAGGATATTCCAAAATCACACGAAAGTGAGCAGATCAGCAGACACATAACATTGAGCAGTAAACATCCAAATATTCAATGTCATCAAAGATTGTGTCCTTCGCCACACAGTCCTCACCTTTATAAACTTCATGAAAATCAATTTTGAGAACCGCAAAAAATAGTCAGGAAATAGCCATAAATAGTCACCAAGGTTAAAAAAAATAGTAGCATTATGATTTCGAAGTTATCACTATTTGACGGTGAGACTTGTGGGGGTGAATATTTCCACACAACTTACCTCAGTGCAAGCAAACGGCTGGGAGTATCGACTTGGTTTCTATTCCAAAAAATAGTCAAAATGTAGTCGTAACGCTGCGCCAAATCTTGAAAATAGTCATTACGGGAGTCCAGAGATATAAAGGTGTCTTGGTGAGGATTACGTGGTGAGCCTTTCTCGCCACAATCCTCACATGATTACCGCGGAACGCTTACTTTTTTGAATTTGAATTTGGTGTCAAAAAATAGTCAAGAAATATTCTTCTCCAACCATGATAATTTTGATCTAGTTTACTATGTAGAAGTATGTTAAACTTCCATGTAAACTTCTACATGAATTTTCGAGTCGAGTATAGTCGAACACAAAATTTACGTAATAACATTAAAATTGTACGTATTTTTAATGGTCACCTTATTTCTCGGTTGTATTATAATTAATATTGTTAGTTATGTAGCTATTTTAATTATGCGTTATATAATTATAATGTATATCATAATCATGACATATTAAAAAACAAAGTCTTAAGCTAAATAAAACCTGTATCAGGCACAGCTCTTCGACATGTCAATTTTGGTTTCAAACATGACCTCAACCCTACGGTAGTCGCGCTTTCATTTTTACTAAAGGACATAATCGCATGTCAAGTGCATGTAAATTTTGCTGATTTGACGTATATTTTCGTAATGCAAAAGATAAATATTTTTATCTTTATGAACATAAAAACGTGATGTAGCGAGCGAGATTCGGTGACAACATAAAAGCGATGTGAGGAAAATACTCGATTCATGGCATGATTTTGAATTTCAATAAAAACATAATTAAATATTATTTTAAAAAAAATACATATTATGGAAGGTTATTCAGTTCTGCCAATCCCAACGGAAGGACATGTTTAGAAATGAAATGTACTAGCATTTCAAATTAATATACAACAATTAAGATATTGGTCCCGGCTGTCATTCCTGCATCTTTGACAGTCGTTACGGGTCGTCAGAACCCCGAAAGTCTGACCAAAGGATATCGTGCTACCCAGTAACTGGGTTGTGGAGGCCAGACAGGCAGTCGCTCCATGTAAAACACTGGTATTCAGCTGGTTGGCTGCATCCGGTTAGACTGGAAGCCGACCCCAATATAGTTATTATAAGAAAAAGCTAGGCAGATGATGATACAACAATTTTAAATAGAATAGTTTTGCAATTTTAGTGTTCACAACTGTACCTAAACATAATGTATGTAGAAGTTTACATGGAAGTTTAACATACTTCTACATAGTAAACTAGGTCGAAATTATCATGGTTGGAGACAACAATTTCTTGACTATATTTTGACATGCAAATTCGAATTAAACAACATAAGCGTTCCGCGATAATCAGGTGAGGATTGTGGCGAGAAAGGCTCACCACGTAATCCCTCGCCAAGATATCTTTATATCTCTGGACTTAATGACTATTTTCGAGATTTGGCACAGCATTATAACTATTTTTTTGTCCTCTATTCCAAGCCTATTCCTTATTTCTATACTTATAACTGCTGCTCATGAATCAATAAATAAACCAGAATCCATTGAAAAATGCATGTAGCAATGTTTACGTGAGCATGGGGGGGTAAGAGCTTTAATTACTTTTGCTGACGAGGGGGAGGGGAAGAGTTAATAATTGCAAAAACCTGCTTACGTAATACTTGAATGGCCCCTTATGCAGGACTCTAGGTTTCTTGAACTTGTTCTTTGGTTAGGAAAATTTTGTGTTGTACTGCCAAGGTAGGACAAAGCCTATTTCTATTTACCTACAGATTATGAGGAGGGCTTTTATACAGAGATCTATGGGTTGTGATAAGGTATAGAAACAAAAACTTACTGAGTCCTGGTGGGCTACCCATACTCATCTGCTTGTCTACTTCAGTTTGCATCTGTTTTAGTTTCTCCGCCTCTTCTTCCATTTCCCGTACTCTTGCTTTGATGGCGGCCAGATCTGGCACTTCTCCCCCAGCGGCTTCATCCCCGCCCTAAGCAAAAGTTTATAAGATAGATAGGTACTCTTTATTGAATGTACACGTTTAAAAAAGCAAATAGAGATGATGAAAATTATTTTCTAATAGTTTTACACACACATGAACTTACAACTTGTTCCCATGGATCAAAAACTACAGAACGCCACCTACTAATTTTCTTTAGCAATTTAATAATATAGAAAATTAACCTAGGACAATCAATTAGTTTAACAACTGTTGAGTTTTCTCAAAATATTGTAGTGTTTATTGTTGTGATTTGAGTAATGATTTATGTTTATGTTATGTATGCATTTGCTAGTTTAGCCCATGTCTTCATGGGCGAGTTTAACAATAAGTCCTTACAGAAACTCACTCAAGACTCAACCTTTCTTTAAAAACAGTTTCAACCAATCAAATGGCCCTAAATTGTTTTAAGTAATTCTTGAGTCTTGAGGTTCTGTAGTATAGACCAGTCTAATTCTAATTACAAAAGAATACAAATCAAATATAAAATGTAGAATGTAGGGAAAATGTTTGATCTACATATTGATAAACAAATGAATAAACAATAAGCCCCAGTCAACATGATTTTAAATTATGTAGCTTGAGTCTTATCTGACTTAAAAAACCAAATCAAATTATGTTTGTTATCGTCTATGTTTATCATTGACTATTCATCATAATAAAATGCTAGATTTGAGATCTTGCATTTGATCAAAATCCAATACGACTCACTGACCAAAATTACGAATTCACATTAGATTACAGTTAAAGAAAGTTATGTTACACGTACGTGTAATCGATGATTTACAGGTTAGCTTTGTAAACCAGTCGTTGTAAAGGCCGATTACCGTTAATACTCAGTAAGTGTAACATTTCACCTCAGCATAACTGTTTTCTTCTCCAGTTTACTAGCAAACTGTGTTCGTACATCTATAAACATGTTACATTGATGAGAGAAAACCAAGAAATACTCACTCCAAGACTATTGTCAGTCATGTTTAGGGAACCGTTGGTCCCATCCAAGTGATTGTTTTCAATCGTCTCTAAATAGTCATCATTTTCTGCCATGGCCATTATCTGCCTCTTTCATGAATTCAACACTTAAAACTTCACACTTCACAAAATCCCTGAAACAACACGTAATTAGTAAAACGATGAAATAATTTTGATGATTACGAAGTTACTCTGACGTACCGGTAACCAAATCCGATAGAACGCAAATGGCCTACTTTTGAAATACTATTCACATTTACCACTTAGGGTCATTGGCTTTCACTGCAAAAGTGGCAATTTCATGAACATCCTATTATTCCTTTGATATTTACAGATTCGTTTCGGCCAAAATACCTAAAAATTTAACGCCAAACCAAACAACTGACAATGTAACCATAGTAAAAAAAAACTTTATGGTAGAAAATAAAAATAGCTTCATTTTCAAACCGTGCATGTAAAATGTAATGAAGAAGGTTCTAAATTCTGAATAATGTTTTGCCTTGACGCCCATCATGTACTCAGGGTTTTTGCCCTCTTATCATGCTTATTTCATTTGTTTTCTTCTATGTTACTTTACATCGACCAGAAAAATAACAGCAGCCCCGAGTCTGTGACATTCATCCCACAGTCTGTCAATGTCATAAATGTAATTTTATGCTGTCAAGCAGTGATGCCAATTTTAGCTCCTTCGGGGCAATCTAGCCCACAGAGTACATTATATATTGATCTAGCCCTGTTTCTTCTTGTGCAGCCGACTGCAGCACCGACTATAATGATTTAGCACTAGCCCAAGTAGCCCAAAATCTAGCCTAAAATATTATCGTCTGTCAAAACCATAAATACTGAGAACCATCTTTGTTTGTGGTCTGTGCTGAGTACAAAACAAAGTTTTCAGCATTATGAATGTAAGTTATTTTAAGTTTTAGTTAAATTACGAAACAGGATGTACTTTGAATACCTAAATTCCTGGTCACAAATACGAACTGGCTTTATCAAGTTAAACCAAACATGCTAGTCTCGATCCCTTATTTAAAAAAATCTAGTATAAAATACTAATCAAGGCTGCGCGTAATGAGGTCCAAGCCCAACCATCAACGTCGGCAACGCAAAGTGAAATCTCTCGGGAGGAATATGATGATGCTATTTAGATCGTAATTTTATGATTACTTAAACAATATTTTATAATCAAGAATAAAATTGACATAAAGCATACGTACCTTTCTCTAAGTCATAAACTGAGATAGATGTATCCGGTTCCGGTACGATGAAGCGTTGTAAGCCCAGCAGCATCATAACCGCCCCCCCAATCCAGCAGGTAGTGGGGATGCGTTTGCGCATTGGATGACAATACCCATAAAGGTACTGTCAAGCATGCAATCAAGATGCATTTTATTAATAATCTATACAGTATTTTTTCATTCAATCAAATAATTATAAATAATCGTTTTTTATTTTATTATTTAGCAATTTAGCCCTATTTTATAATTATGTGCTAATCTAGCCCTTTATAAAACTTAGTCCAAAAATCTGACACCCAGTTGGCAACACTGCTGTCAATTGTCACATTTGTCACAAACAAACTGAAAGTAAGCCTAGGCCCTAGGCAGACGATTCGGAACACAGAGTACATTATAATATTCGGAATTCGGAAATCGAAGAAGAAGCTTCCCAGTCCCACAGAGGCACAGAGTACTTTTTACTATATAGGTAAAGCTTCCGTCCAAACTCCAAATCTCTTGAGGTGTTCTCTCTGGGTTCAGGAATTCCGAATCGTAAGGAGTTGTTCATTTTATCAATCTCCTCATTTATTTCTAGTGTTATCGCGAATCAAAAGGGAACGCTGGATTAAAAATCATACATAATTACAATAATATATATCGAAGTTCTCTATAAAAGTAAATATAATCACAAACAACATCAGAATACTATTAAATACTTCTTTATAATACACTGATGGTGTATTCTAGCTTATTCAAAACATTGGTTGTGGTAAGTACCGTTGTAAAAAAACATTCAGTAGGTACCACCACAGAACATTTTATACCTCAAGCGGGGTACCATCATACAATATACAAACTTACCAAGTCTGTTTGGTGGTTTCCCTTGTAATATAAATTGTTTGTATTTAACTAGGTACATGATAGTTTTTTATCTAATTAATAAACTTTCAGGTGTTTGTCTGTGTCTGTTGGTTCCATGTAATATATCTGAGTTCGAGCTTATCACCAGTGCTGAAAGATGCCGCTCACAGCTGATGTAGCAGCTCAACAAGTCCAGGTATACAACACAGGGAAAATCTTTAATATTGTTAACATTTGGTACTGGCTCTGTTGAGCTCTTTTCATGCCAGTATAATGTTTTAATTTTATTACCTGACTGTTCCAGAAAGAGGGTTGTCAGCAAAGGCATCTCTACTTTCCATGAGCAACTTTATCAATGAGTAAAATATGAATCTGAATAAAATATCTCTCAATTAATTAATCTTGTACAGATAGTCAAGTTTTCTACTTTTGGATTCCTTTGATATTAAATGGCAGCAACAAATGTTTAGTAATCCTGCTAATATTATAAGCGTGAAAGTTTGTATGTTTGTTACTCGACTATGCTAAAATGGCTGAACGGATTTGGAAGAAATTTGGCAAATACATAGTTTATTATCTGGATTAACTAAAAGACACTTTTTATCCCGGAAGTATGTTTCTTGTGGGATAATTTTCAACCTCTATGCAAGCGAAGCTGCTGGCAAGAGCTACTTGAGATTTATTTGAGGACAGAACTCATGGGTAAAGTTTCCCGTAGAAAGGAAAGATGCCACCATTGATTGTTATATTTTACAGATCATGCTTCACTGGAAAGTGTTGCTGATTTATGGTAAACTCGAACAAGCTTTAAGTTAGTTCAATTGATATCATAAATGATAATTTACAATGTGTTAAATTTTCATAACAGGAGCGTCTCAGATCACTGCATAGACTGATTTATGACATTGAAGCAGAGAGATCTCGAAATGAGCAGTGCATAGACTCAATATTGAGAGCAGAGAAGTCTGTGGAGTCACCTCCTTCCAACGAGGACTCTTCCAGTTCTTCACAACAGGTATATTATGTTTTCTAATAATACCAAATTATTTGGCCAAGACAAAGTCAACATTTTCATGTTAAATTAAGATTTTTACCCTCTTTGTTGAACTGTCCATTTTATTTGCGTAGTGGCACTGCTTATAAATCTTTGAGTTATTAAATGTTGAAAAGCACCAGCAGCAACAATAAATAATGTTCTTTTCTTATGAACCCTGAACTTCCCTAAAGAATTTGGTTTTTCTTCTTCTTTCAATGTCTTATGCATAATCAGCCTGTAACATTCCTACTGCTGGGAATCAAGCCTTCTCTCGGGACAGGGTGTGGGCCATAATCCACCACGCGAACCCAGTGCGGTGGAAGATATGTCTTATGAATACTTCTGACTACTGGTTATTTTGATATTATGATTTGGCTACTGATTACCTGCGTTTTGCATTCTTGTCTGATAAAAAAACACGCTTTAAAAACCAAACTAAAAAAGGAGAAAATTATTTAATTCAATTAAAAAGCGTGGGGTGCTTTTTGAGGTATTTTTATAATCAATTAATGTCAAGCACCCCACGCTTTTTAATTGAATTAAATTATTTTCTCCTTTTTAGTTTGGTTTTTAAAGCGTGTTTTTTAGTTTTTTAAACTATTATTTATTTTCTATTTTTTAGTTCTGCTAACTACAAAAACGTGATTTTTTAAAATATTTTTTTTCCTTTTTTTTTCATTTTTCTCAATTTTTTTTTTAATTATTGAATTTTCATCGGTCCTCGATAAGTTTACAAAGTTTCAATGAAATCTGACCGTTTAAAGTGGGTCAAAATCGCGCTCTAAGGAGTCGGTTACATACAAACAAACAAACAAACATACAAGTGAAGCTAATATAAAAAAAAAAAAAAAAAAAAAAAAAAAAAAAAAAAAAAAAAAAAAAAAAAAAAAAAAGCATGTAAAAATATGGTATGTTACAGATGCAGTTGAAAAGCTTGTATAAAGCTGGATTGTCAGCAGCAGAACAAGAAGAGAACCTACTTCGGAAGGCTTTGTCGCGTATCTACGAGATTCGTAGTATCAAGAATGAGAGAAGAATACAGGTACATAACAAAAGTCATTGTTAGAGTTCCATTTTTTTTCCAGTATAGATACCGGAAAAACATGAAATGAGTTTGGTAGGTCAGCTGTAAGTAAGACCTTGCATATAAAATACTAGCTAACGTTAAAATATCGCGGCAGTCATAATGTTGAAGATTCAGTCAATTCATTGTACGAAATACACTGAATCTTCAACGCCGAGGGTTGAAAATCGAACAGTCTGTTTTTTCCGACGCGTTGGGACGCACTCTGTTGGATTCTCAATGCTCGGTTTAACGCCGAGAGTTGAAAATCTAGTGCGCGACAAAATTCAGCCGCGATAGTTTTTAACCCCCGACGCAAAAATGACGGGGTGTTTTAAGTTTGACGTGTCTGTGGCATCGTAGCTACTGAACGGATGAACCGATTTTGATTTTGTTTTTTGTTGTTTGAAAGGTGAATTAGTCGGGAGTGTTCTTAGACATGTTTCATCAAAATCGCTTCAGCCGTTTGAAGATTATCAGCTCTTTTCTGGTTGATGAAGGGATTTGAGCATCTTCCACAGGTGATTTGGTCGAAATTTGGTATTCTATTACTTCAATGCCAAACAGAGGAGGCCTAGCATTTTCATTAGCCGTTTCCGACTTGACAATGCCTTGATCAAAATATTAACTACAATTTCAAAGGCCAATAATTTATTTTTTTGCTTTTTAGAGTTTTTGTTTTGCTTGCGTGGGAACGTGTTCAAATAGAACTTGTCAGTGCCACACATTATATAAGAATGAATTCATTTGATAAGCTCTTTTCTACAAAAAAAAAACCCTGTATAGTCTGTTCCAAAAGTATCTGATAAAAATGTAAACAACAGGTTTGTTAAGGTGGAATTCTTACGCAATCACACATTGAAAACCAGCGCTGGGGCTCTGTCTTGCATAGGGTCGCAGCATAATGCTGAGCGATAGCCGTTTTGCGTGGATGTGACGCATGTTTCCCCCAACCTTTTCTCATTTTTTTTTTTTGTGTTCCTGTCCTATTTTGCGTCATGTTTACCGCAGATAAACATTTATTCTTTCTGTCTTTTCAAATCAAATCAAATCAAAATATTTTTATTTCACATAAGCCTGCATGGGCACTTATGAAACGTCAGAAGCTAGGTGCACGGTTCCAATTTGTCGTTTGCGTTTTATAAAGGGAATCAGCAGCACAATCATCTGTATTTACAAGTTTTCAACTTTGTATCTCACCACTTTTTAGAAAAAATAATTTCTGAATTACAGACCAATAGATTGATGTTTTGTTGCAATAATATTTTTTCTAAAACTCTTCAAATTGTTTTCAGGCGCGCTACGCAGGCAACAAAGAGACAATCGGTTGCGGAGCCCTAATGAAGATGTTGCTAAGTGCGGCGCAGACTCTGCCTCTACACGTAGGCCGAGTGGGTGAGCGTGCGCCTCCACTGTGCGGGGCCGTGCCGCCAGACTCTGGACATGTGGCGAAGGCCGGGGACGCCGTTGCTGCACTCGTCAGGGTGTCGGAAAAAGAGGAGAATTGGATATTGGCTGAGGTAGGTTTATCATCATTCTCTTGTCCTTAGCTCAATTTATTTGAGGTCGGCGTAACAAGTTATTACATTTTTCTGAGGTCAAAGTTAGAAATCGTGTTTTTCACGAATTCCCATGATACAAATGCATAAGACTCGGGCTATCTCTGTCACGCCGCCAACCTGTGTTTGCGCCTAAATACCTAAAGATTTCACGATCTTCAGCGGCATAATATGAACTGTATATTTCAAGCAAGCTACCGCAAAACATTTTCTTGCCCCCCTTAAAACGTAGAGTTGACTCGAAAAATGTATGGTGTATGTCTGTAGGTGATTTAATGCATCAACCGCGTTCGGCGCTCCGATCGGGCTTTCACCAATCCAGGGCCAATCGGAGCGCGCAACGCGGTTGACGCGTAAAGTCGAGATGGATAAAAGAAACTCACACTGGGGCCCTCTGGTTACAACTTCACTCCACGTTTATTAATAGGGGTTAATGTTTTGCTTTATTACTATAGGTAGTAAGCTGGCTACCTGCTCAAGGCAAGTACGAGGTCGACGATATAGATGAAGAACAAAAGAACCGCCACATCCTCAGCAAACGCAGAGTAGTCCCACTTCCTCTTATGCGCGCCGACCCACGCGTCGATGAGCATGCCTTGTTCCCCAAAGGCGCCGTCGTGATGGCACTGTATCCACAGACAACTTGTTTCTATAGAGCTGTGGTGAATAGACTACCGGCTAACGCTGCTGATCCTTATGAAGTTTTGTTTGAGGTAAATTAATATTTTTTCTAATAATTAATCATTTCTAACAAGTGCTAAAACAATCAAGATCATTGATCATGTGTTAGTAGCGGAAATAATCGTGTTTTTTTTTTTTTTTAACTCAAATAAAATTGGTTGTAGGACTCGTCCTACGCAGACGGCTACTCCCCGCCGGAGCGCGTGGCGCAGCGCTACGTCATCGCCATCAAGGAGGGCAAGGGCCGCGCCACCTGACCCTCCGCCGCCGAGCGCCCGCCCTCCAGCCGCTCTGACGTCACCTCCAGCGACTCGTTGCTGTAGACTATTACTATTCTGTAAAAATCTCACAGTGAACAAACACTTTGGTGAAGTGAACTGTCATTTCACATGACACTATGACTATGGCAGCTCAGTTCACCTGAGTTTTCACAGATTTTGCAGAATAGATCGGCTGGTGCATACGCCGATATTAAATGGACTTCTAAAGTGCTATATGGCGGGGAAAGAATTTCGAAGATGTTAGATTATTCGTGACGACTGTCGGTCATTTTGTGGTGTTAGTTAATTTACATGTGTAGTGTACCTTGTGCAGTCATTTGTGTTCACCCGCTAGCACTATGGGACTGTCACCATCAAAATTGTCGACCTTGGGTTAATAGTTCAAGCTTGAGGTTTGCCAGCGAACAATGGAGCCCAGCGTCTTGCCAGAAGTCAGATTAACGGACCGCGTGGACGCTGCGCTCCAAAACACAAATCGCTGAAGTCACCCAAAAGCAGCCAAACTTATGTGGGACAGGACCGGACACGTTTGCGGCCTGTCGAATGAGTCATGGCCCAAATCTACCACCATGTGGGGTACCAGAAAACGATGGGTGACATCGAGGCAGATCCAGGAGAAGATGGCGAGACGAGCTTGACACCTACACAGTATTGGTCCACACTACCTCAAGACAGAGAGGAGTGGAAAGGAGAAAGGTAGCCCTTTGGCCTGCAGTGAGACAACATAGGCTAAAAATAAAATATTAAAGAAATAATTATTGTTTAGTAGATTAATGAACACCACCGAGCGCCCGCCGTCCAGTCGCTCCGATGTCACCTCCAGCGTCTCTATGCTGTAGAAGTGTAGCTACACAAGCCAATATTACATTGATGGACTTACAAAGTGCTAGCATAATGTGGGTGTATTATAGATAGCGATTGCTTACTCTAAAACTGTTGTTGTATATAGTCTATTTATATATAATACAATAAATGTTTATTTGTACACAGAAAAATATAAATAAGTACACAAGGATTAAAGGGCAAACTGGTGACTCCTAAACTAGTTTGTTTGGCCTAGGCCAAAAGCCTGTGTTTTATGAGTCAAAGTTCCTCCATGTATAATGACATACAACTTGTATCAATTGTCATGCAAGTACTTAAAGATACAACAAAATAATAAATTGTTTTTTTTTTAGGATTTTTCGATTTTTTTTTGCTTCAGTAACCAGTTTGTATTGTACGAATGTGCTGCAGAATAGTATAGTAATTTATTTATGGATAAATGCGCATTTCCCTTAGATCAACAATATTGCAGGTCGAAGGCATTTTCGATCAACAATATTGTTGATCGAAGGCATTTCCGATCCGAATCTTCAGAATTTCCTTACTTGTTGTATGTGTCAACTTGATAGGTAATTAATAGGTAACTTAGCAAAACACTATTTTATAAATTCGTAGAACGTAATTTCTCCATATTTAATTCTAAGCTAGTTAATTATTATAGGCTGTAAACAGTTTGGTGTGTAATTAAAACAATGCATTGGATACAATCTTTTATTTATTATCTAAGTTTAAAATCTAATAGAATACATGATATATAGTCCTAGGTCCGAAATATACAATCATTTAATTTTGATTGGTAGATAAAACGAATTGATTTTATAGTTTTCTCTGATTACTTACAAACTAAGGAATAATAATACAATTAATGGAAGAAACTAAAATATGTCAGATTTTAATAAACAAAATTTGAGAGGAACTCAGTTTTAGGTACAATGCAATACCTACAATGAAAAGTCTAAAGGATAAAAATAAAACATTTGCTTCAAGCAAACCATTCAGTCATAATCGTGGTAAGATGGAAAATAAAAACTCAATTAACCTAAGTAGGACGAAGTTAGTTGCATTATGTAATCTGGTAAATAAAAACAATAATTATTAAGTGTCCTTGCCTCAGAAACACCAATTCATTCCGACACAGCCGTTGAAGACTCTTATTATAACTTAAATCTTACGTAAGCGATGAGCAAAATTCAAGTTATGGCATATCAATACTATATGTATATCAACATAAATAAAAAATGAGATCAATATGTATTTTTCTCAACATTATGGGCGCTAAGTACGCGGGACACTGCCTCCGGGCGGCGTGCAAGCACCACTTGTATTACAAGTTGTGACAAGTTAAACATTAGTCATTACGGTCAACCTTAACAAAATTGATTTCACATTTACATATTAAATTCGTCAAATAATCAAATCATTTTATATAGGAAAGACGACGGCTAGAGAGCTAGAAGCGATTTTTGGTACTAAGTGAAACGAAATAAATATGACTAAGAACATAAATAGACTCGAATGTTAATTTGGATGGAGTCGGTTGAGTCTGAAAAGAAAGAGAAAAAAATATATTAAGTAACCATCAGGTATAGCAAGCCAGGCGTTAATATGACAAATCAGCTTGAAAGAAAGTGACAGAAAACAACGCTCTACGAAGCCGCACTTTTGGATATAAAAGCTGGACCAAGCTTTGCCACATCGACCGGGCCTATTGCTCCCGCGATCTTTACCGAGTTATCAATCAGTACACGTCGTCTTCCCATGTTGCCCGCCACTCTAGTACTTTTAAAACTCGATGTGCCATTATTAAGAGCGGGCCGAAAACATATTCGCCAATCTTATTTTTTTGTTTATTGGTAACTTGGGATAAAATAAAAATAATGTGAGAGAGAAAAATTGTGTAGGCGTTTTATGAAATTCCTTTTATTTTTTAAATGTATTTCTTTATAACGCTTTCAGCACTTAGTTTACTACGTACTCATTCCGATAAAAAATCGTTTTCGTCTCATGTTGCGGGAACTATAAGGAACAAATCGGGAGTGTGCAACCCTTGGGTCGAAAATAGTGAGCTACCTCTAGACAGCCTGGCGGTCGCTCATGAGCCCCTGCAGCTTGCGTGCCACGTGCGCGTTGGCCAGGCGCGCGCGCTTCAGCACGTCGCCGCCCAGCTCCGCGCCGCGCTTCACGCCCAGCGCGCCCAGCGACGACGTCAGGCCGCCCACCTCGCACGACACCATCGTGTTGATCGCGTGCAGGTCCTGGGAGTAAACGTGTGTGGTTAAGGGAAACCTAGTCGCGGGCTCGAACTCACTGGTGGGCCTGGCTAAAAACTCACGCTGTCTCTCCAGGCTTCGTGTCCGACAGAGATAGTATCAGTGATGAGCAATTAGACGCTAGTCTACACGCACAACGTTATTGAGTGAGATGCAGGATAATTTATAGTAAAAAAAAATCGCGATAAAATTAAGAAAAGTCCTTTGGAAGATCGGGTTTTATGAAAAAGCCAATGCATAAATCAATGACCAATAAAGTTTATCGAACTTTGTCGGTACCGACTTGGTTTTGAAGATTTTACACTTCTTTTATTACTTGAACACGTTAAGTAAAATAAAGTAAACAAAAATTAGCAAGAAAAACGAATCTTTGTTGGCTCCTAACTTTTAATGAGTTTTTATTTTAGTATTGTGTTTCCGTACAGACAATATAAATAATGAGACAAAACGATATCATATTTTACTTTGGATGTGCCATGTCAGACAGTGAAGTAAAACACTCTCGAAGTTTGTATGCAAAAAATGTGGACTAGATTTACCTTAAGGTATGAAACGAATATTGTGCTACTTATGCAATTCATATCCTGCGTAAGAAAAAATTGTTATTTATCCATAAAAACCGCCAGACGTCAGCATTGTATTTCCACGATGAGACTTCTACTTGGTAATTTTTTTTCGAAATTGCCCTACGGTTAATTTTAATATGGCAAGCTGAGCTTTCAGGCTTGTGTGAAGGTATCGCCACTGGCACTCGGTAAGTAAGTAGTTTACCTTGGCAGGACTGCGACTGAACCGGTACGTGAGGTGGTGGTGCGGCGGGGGCGGCGTGGTGAGTGGCTTGACGTACAGCTGGTGGCGCTCCGACACGCGCTGGCCGGCCGGCGACCACGTGGCGTCGCCGCGCCCGGCCGGCAGCGGCGACAGGCTGCACTCCTGGACAACAAACTTAATGAAGCAGTGTCTTGTGTCACGGGCGCTATATTGATTCTAGTTAGCCCAAGACACAGACACTTTTATTCCCAAGGGAAATACTATACTTTTCGTACCTACAGCGAAATAATATAAAGAAATTCGATTTTCAAAATTTTCATACGATTTTTTAGTTTAGGTTCCAAATTCAAATCACATCATTATCCAGTAGGAGCAGGTGGTGTGAAATTTACTGGATATAGCGGCGCCAATCATGGCCTTTTACGCGCACATGCAAAATTTAAATAATGTGAGAGTGAGAAGCCATGATTGGTTTTACTAGTATTATCATAGGTTTCTAAGAAGGCGCAGCATAAGGAAGGCGTAAAATAGTGTTCCGGTAGAACTTTTGATACGCCTTTTTCCAACAGTGGAAGTCATTAAACAGATATAATTATGATGATAGGCTAAGACAAATGCGATAGTTAAAAGTTTTCATGATACTTACATCTTTATGTTTCCCAGTAAACCTCAATGCGAAGTTTTGCATACATTGCACATAAACCTTATTATAGAAATTAATCAAATCGCCTCGCTCTGGTGAACCTGAAAAAAGTAACAATAATTACCATAAAGCCCCTTTTGAAAGTAGTCGTTATTACTTGAATTGCAATGAGTCAAACTAGTTATCAGTAGTAACAATAATTGTAAAACCGAAACCAGCTGCGTAATTGTGTAATACATTGAATTGCAATTTAACAAGTCATTGCGTAATTTACGTCATCGAGCAGACTAACTTTTCGGGCCTATGAAGCAATGGATTAGGATGTTTTCATTGCATTTCATGTTTTAGGTTTACGTAGTTAAATAAAGGTAAACAAATCGTAAAATGGGTTTGTTATAGTTGACACTTTCTTGTTCAAAAATACGGTGTAACAAAATCTAATTTATTTTCGATTTATACGATAGTTTCCTCTTTTAATAATAAACTTTATCATTTATTCTTAAACTACTCTTCCTAGATGTAACTACTTGAGCACAATTTTTTAGTTAGATTTATACAATATTTTAATCTGCCTATTGTAAAGAGCCCAAATAGACAGGTTCCCTAAACATCTTAGAAAATACAACGAATTGCTAAATTGTAAAGTACAACAGACTGTGATGTAGTATGGCAACTTAAGTGACAAGTAACGTTTAGTCGGTTAATCAGACTTTACCAGACGCCTTTGACAGCGCTCTCCACAATCGACATTTACGATTTTGCGAGTGTGTTTCGAGTTAGTTAAATTGTGTTATCATGTGTGATACAACGGAATGATTTATTATTAATGTGACAGATACATCAGATTCAGAATAGAACATATTATTATAATTATGTCTATATATAATATGACTTTAACATTTGAAATAAATGGTTTCGCATCTATGAGTCACATGTTTTTTTTTTGTTTACCTTTATTTAACTACCTATGGAGTATAGGTACTAAATGAAGGTCCTGCCAACGGCGAATTATTGCCATGGACGAGCGATTCAAACACGTCAACGCCTTTACAGGAGTTTCTATTTATTTGAGTATTATAAATTGGGCAACCTGTTAGTAACCTAATGGACTTGATTGTTCTAATTAAAACAAAAACCAAACTAAAAAAGGAGAAAATAATTTAATTCAATTAAAAAGCGTGGGGTGCTTTTTGAGGTATTTTTATAATCAATTAATGTCAAGCACCCCACGCTTTTTAATTGAATTAAATTATTTTCTCCTTTTTTAGTTTGGTTTTTAAAGCGTGTTTTTTAGTTTTTTAAACTATTATTTATTTTCTATTTTTTAGTTCTGCTAACTACAAAACGGGTTTTTTTTTTAATTATTAAATTGTCATCGGTCCTCGACAAGTTTACAAAGTTTCAATGAAATCTGACCGTTTAAAGTGGGTCAAAATCGCGCTCAAAGATTCCGTTACATACATACATACAACCCGAGCTAATATAAAGCGTGTAATGATAAACTAGGCAAAAGGAGTATGAAAACATTGTAGTACGTGTCGTTCTGTAGTTTCTGCCTACGTAGCCCCCATGGGAAGAAGAAGTTATGACTGAATATGTATGATAAAACTATATGAAGACAAAATAAAGCTACTCACTCTCTCCTTCACTCTGTTTAATAAGAACAGATCTGTACACATGATTGTCAGCTAAAGGTCGCTGTCTATAACAGCGCATGATTTCTGCAAACGTCCTCTCTACTTGATTTGTAGGATTGTTTGACACCTGAAACAAAAACAAAACTAATTTATTTAGAGAATAATAATGATTGAAATATTACTTTTACAGGAGATTGAGATGCAAGTGGTACAAATAAAGTACTTCGTTTTTTTCGCGTTTATAAACGAAACTGAGCGTACCATCAGCCTCGAATCAGTGGGCTTATTTGATCATATTCGCTTGTACTAGCAGAAATTAAATGACATAGTTATTACAATGAGAAGATTTTTTTTTGGAACGAAGTGCCTTATTGCGCGTTGTGAAAGGGGGCTAGACGGAAAAAAATCATACGAAAAGTTGTAACGACACTTTTTGCTATAGTAAGCTATTGTAAGCCGTGCGGCGTGCGCATGTTTCTCTGTCTGTCTCTCTCTCTCTCTCTCTTATAGAAAGCAAGCCAGATATTTTCATTTCGTCTTTTATATTATTTTGTTTTTTTTTTTAACTTTTATTTATTATATTAATATATATTTTTTTTAACTTCGTTCCATCCGGGTGTCCCTTGACACCTCTCAAGTTTTATTTCTACACAATGGTTCAAGCACTGTTTAAGCACTTTAAGCGATAAGAGCGCCACTTGTACTGTTCTCAAGTCTGTTATATCCAGTTCTTCTGCCCATAATCATTGTCTAACCGGAGGCAGATGAATACCAGTATTTTACATGGAGCGACTGCCTATCTGAGCTCCACAACCCAGTAACTGGGTAATACGATACCCCTTTGTAAGACTGGTTGTCAGACATTCGGGCTTCTGACGACCCGTAACAACAGTCAAAGATCCACAAATGACAGCCGGGACCAACGGCTTAACTTATTTTCCGAGACGCGGAAGGGTCGTGGTATGTAAAGATGGTCAGCCATCCAGGACCAACCACAGCAAGCGTAGCTTAACCTGATCGATCGACCCGTGCGGCTTTTATTACTAAGCCACAAGTCCCCCAGCGGGAATAAATTAATATCTACCTATGTTATGTAAAACTCAACTCACTCTACATATAACATATACGGCGCACATGAGGATCTGGTCGAGGTGGCGGTCCTTCATGAGCTGCGTTTGATGCATGATGGAGTGCTCGAGGCACGTCCATATCTTGCGCTTTAGTTCCTCGTCGGTGAGGCGCAGTCGGGTGCAGAGGTCGTTTATACGGACTACTGCTAGGCTGTAGAACTGGAACAAAAAAGTCTTGTTATTCATTGAAGAAACCTAGACTTATAGTAATTATTCATCATCTAACTAGCCTTTTCCCAACTATATTTGGGTCGGCTTCCAGTCTAACCGGATGCAGCTTCACCAGTAATTTACATTGGGCGACTGCCTATCTGACCTCCACAACCCAGTTACTGGGCAATACGATACCCTTTGGTAAGACTAGTTGTCCGACTTTCGGGCTTCTGATAACACGTAACGACTGTCAAAGATCCACGAATGACAGCCGGGACCAACGGCGTAACGTGCTTTCCGAGGGTTTCCGGTATTTAAAGATGGTCACCCATCCACGGACCCACCGCGGCAAGCGTAGCTTAACCTGATCGATCGATAATAATTATCAATTGAATCAACAAGAAATAATTAATTGTCTGGATGAGCATTTAACATGATTGTGACAACTTTTATAATCTGAAACTAAACACAATTTGAGCCATAACAAAATAAGTCTTACTTTTCTAAAGAACAGTATTAAAGAGTTATTAGTTTTTTTAGGTGTGGTCGTGTTGCTGTTTGTTTCGCCGTTTGAACAACTCGGTGTGGGTTGTGATGTACTAGACTCTTGTCTTGCCGGCGTATTGTTTGTAGCAACTGAAACAATTAATTATTAGATTGTAGGTGCAAGTTGAGACTTAAATGAAATAGTCATCAAGTTAAGTCAGGATTTAATTCATTGATTGACGTGAGCTCGTGATATACAAGTGGTAACAGAACAGACGCAAGTCCTGAAAGTAGTTTGTTCATGATTATTAAAATACCTATATTAAAAATTACTGAAAACAATTCAGTAATTTTTAATATAGGTATTTTTTTAAATCATTATTATTTTGTCATACCTACCGCCAATTGAGCCAATGAAAATTCAATCTTATTTCAAGGCAATATGACTCAATTTTAAATGCAAAAAATAATTCTAGGTTCAACACGATTTCCAATAATACCAGGTCCACAATAAAATCAGCTGTTCCATACATTTTGACCGCGTAGGTATTACACTTTTCTATGAAACGGCTCTTTTTTTTTGTATAAACAACGAAACATTTCTGCGCTGGGCAGTCTAGAATATGCTGAATTCATGGTTACAGTTTGCGCACTGGATAATTTTTTTCCTGTATAGAGTAAAATACCCTATTGGGGTGTGTAATGTCTTGCAATACACGTTGTATAATGCAACACTAATTCGAAATGACTGACTTGCAAATATTTTAACAAGGCTTAGTGCCAATATAAGAGAAGTAAAGTACAAGTTGTTACCAAATATATCTTACCTAATAATGATTGGCCAGGTTTGATAGGGTCTTTGAATAGCTGCTTTTTCGCTTGGTCGGCCAGTGGTGAGAGGTAACGGTCAATATCAGTCGAGACAGGTGATTGAAGACCATCTGGAAAAGAAATATCTGCTTAAAATAGGCAAAAGTAAAATACAGAGACACATTACCCTATGATGCTACATAAAAACAATTAGCATGGTTAATAGTTCACATTTGAGTCATTTTCCGCGGCCTTTACGAGTTATATCTTGAAAAGGATATCTTTAAAAGTTTGACTCAATAAACAGTAATATCAGGAACAAGATGGATGGTTATAAGCAGAGATCGGATATTCGGATGCATATTCACCTAAAGTTGAGATGTTGGCTAACATGGAATGCGCTTTTGTATCGAAAAAGTCTTAATTTAGGTAAGTAATTTGTTTATTTTTTGTTTTAACTAATACAAACCACCCCTCCTCCAGTACATACACATATTTGTATCGGGTTAAACATTAATTACCAACCAACCAACCAACCAACTGGACTCTGAGGGTCGAAAGGTTGGAATCGCGCCACGACGTCAACTTTAAGTCGTTCGTGGTCCGAGTTCCAACCCAGCATCTACAGACCTGCTTGAAAGAGGACTTTTGGCCGAAAGGTGTCGTATATCGGCGTTTCCGAGGACGGTTACGCGACACCTCACAGCGATACACGACGCCGACCACTTTACGTGTATAGTTACAGTTTTGATAAGTTTCATAATATGTATTAGTTTATTAATATTTTTAAGATTATTTTGTGTATTTTATCTATGGGCCTCAGCTGCCTGATAATAAAATGATTGATTGATTAATTATAAATTAATACACATCTGAATAGTTATGCAATCAAGAATCCCGGGGTTTTTAATCAATATTACAAATAATGTATAAAGCTGCTTACATACTTTCATAGCTATAAATTATCTTTAGGTAAATATGCATCCGAATATCCGATCTCTGATTATAAGAAAAGACATAAACCAAAGAAAAGCTAAATAGCTTTTTCTTTGGTTTTAATCCATTTGTATTGTACCAAAGATTACATGATTAGGAATGAAGTGAGCTCTGAAATGATGACGAAAAGAGGCTTACGGAAGAACAAGATAAGCTGCCTCATAGGATAAGGGCAGGAAGATAAGGTACTTACTGGACCGACGATGCGGCGAGTCATGTACTCTAACGTCATTGGACGGTGGCACTGGCGTTTTACTGAGTTGGTCCCACAATGGGCTGTCTGATGTCCATACCAGAGACTCCAATACTTCTTCCTCCACCTAAGAAAAAGAGAAATATATCTTTAGAACTTTTGTTTCGAAATTTCTTCACATTTGTAGCTACATTTATTACTTATTTTAAGCCACAAAGCGGCGTTGCTTCTTGTCTGGTTTGAGTGGTAAGAGGACTATCCTACAGTTATTATACTCAATTGAGATATTTCAGGTAGCTATGAATATTGGTCCTTGGGTGTCAGTAACCACGTATCACCAGCGGGGTAATTGCGTAACACACTAGGAATGGCTTTCATTTTGACAGTTCAACAACATTAATTGCGTTTTTTACGTTGTTGAGCAGCAAAATATTTCGAACATAAGAAGCAATGGATCTGCAGGATATCCTTCAAAATGATCCAGATTGTGATTTTATTTTTGTGTAACGCACTTAGGCTGGAGGTGGCCTGTCTGCATGCCACCCAATAAAATAAAAGATACGAATTTACTTACAGCATTCAGATGTTTAATAACATCCCGACTGAGTTTCTCGACGACCGCCTGCACAACGAGCTCGATAATCTTGTAAAAGTGGAAGGCACTGAGTCCGTATATCTGCAGCACTCTCGGAAACTTGAGTGAATGAACGCCGTAAGCGTGTAGAACTATTTCTGTGCAACACGCGTATACTGCTAGCTGGTATGTTTCTTGATTGAGCAGCTTCTGTTGGGTAAAGTTTTTATTTTTAAGTACCAAATAGGATTTTTAAACAAGCAGGTTGCTTTGCTTGGCAGGTCCAACGAAGCTTCCTCAGTATAGAGATGACGTATGCTTGACTGCCGTGAGAAGCAAGGCTTGAACGTAAGCCGTAATTTCTATGGATGACACAACAAAAATGTAATATTTGGATGCAGCAATCAAACAAATATGAAATATTATCTAAACCCTTGTTTTTATTTACCCGACTATGGCGAAGCAAAAAGGAGGGTTACGATTTTGACCGGTATATATGTATGCTCACCTGTTCCCTCATAACCAGAGTTCGGATATTCGGATGCATTTTTACCTAAAGATTTTTAGCTATGAAAGTATGGAAGCGGCTTTATAAATTATTTGTAATATTTATTAAAAACCCTGGGATTCTTGGATTGCATAACTATTCAGATGTGTATTAATTTAAAATTAATGTTTAACCCGATACAAATATGTGTATGTACTGGAGGAGGGGTGGTTTGTATTAGTTAAAACAAAAAATAAACAAATTACTTACCTAAATTAAGACCTTTTCGACACAAAAGCGCATTTCATGTTAGCCAACATCTCAACTTTAAGTGAATATGCATCCGAATATCCGATCTCTACTCATAACTGCTTATATATTTTTATAAAAATTTGGCAAATGAGTTATCGTTAGGAGCGGATTGGTCCGCTGGTAATAGCTATGTGACGTCACATTAAATTGAATATTACGCCCTCTAGAGGGCATTAAGTGGCAAACTAAAAAGAAAATCCCCTAAACAATTTATTCCAACAATAGTGAGCGATCATATGGTTTGGGAAAAGTGGCATACGACCATGGCTTTCTGATGACAGTATTTTCTTGTTTCATACTTTTTTTTTTGTATTTTCTTTTACTTTAGTTGTCATACAAAGTTAAAAATAATAGTTTAAAAACAAAAAAACACGGTTTAAAAACCAAACTAAAAAGGAGAAAATAATTTAATTCAATTAAAAAGCGTGAGGTGCTTTTTGAGGTATTTTTATAATCACTTAATGTCAAGCACCCCACGCTTTTTAATTTAATTAAATTATTTTCTCCTTTTTTTTAGTTTGGTTTTTAAAGCGTTTTTTTGTTTTTTAAACCATTATTTATTTTCTATTTTTTAGTTCTGCTAACTACAAAAACGTGGTTTTTTTCCTTTTTTTTCATTTCTCTCAATTTTTTTTTATTGTTGAATAGTCATCGGTCCTCGATAAGTTTACAAAGTTTCAATGCAATCTGACCGTTTAAAGTGGGTCAAAATAGCGTCCAAAGGAGTCGGTTACAAACAAACAAACATACAAGTGAAGCTAATATAAAGCGTGTAAAAAGGATTTACATTAGGAAAACGACTTAATACTAACATAATTTATACGGCACTGATCAGCTGTTCGGTAAGATTATTGCGATGTTCATGCATAACCTAATCATTAAGTAGGTATTAAAGAAAAAACAAAACAAAAAATAGTGATTAACCTAGGTCATAGCAAGAAAGATAGCACAACATCAGACATGATTACAGAATATATTTGTGTATTTATCTTATCGATTATATTCATTCAGCATTACTGACATAAGCTGATATGATTTGCAGCATTTTATTTATTTTTGTTATCTTGGTATTGCTTGCAATGTGGGTTGCATATTAACACAACAACTGAGTTTAAAATATTTTAAAAGGAATGACGTCAATATTGCAATGGGTGTTGAGGCATGAATTCAAATTCGTAACTTTCCTTTACACCACTTCGATACAACAAACATTAGAAAGAAAGAAGGATTTTTTATTTATTTATTTGGCACAGTTCAAATAAACTCCAATGTAGGGATCCTGCAAAGATACCAAAATAAAGTCCTGAAAACCATAACAATTGCTCTGTGGTTTACCAAAATGTCTGAGCTACATAACTGCCTCAAAATCACTAGTGAAGGAAGAGATTGAACAAAGAACAAAATTATACAAAATGCGCATCTAAAAGCACGTCAACAGCCTGGCTTCTGTAATGACCATCCCACTGGAACACCGTCGATTGAAAAGAAAGCACACATTGGACATAGCTGGATCTAGTCAAGTAACACTAAGAGGGACGGCCCTCACTGGAGTACCGTCCCCAAAACGTCAAAAAGCACAGAACGCATCTGCTAAAGGCTTGCGAAGCCGATTGCAAGATTAAATATTTCAAAAAAAATTGTCCATGTAATCTGCAAAAAGGGGTGGATCGATTTTGATGGGACTTTCACTGGCAGATAGCTGATGTTATAAGGACTAACAAGTTACTTTCTGTCCCGGTAGTACGTTCCCGTGGGTCTATTTCTGACATACCCGCGGGCGAGGCCGCGGGCACCAGCTAGTTTGGAATAAACTTAAAAACCAACAAAAATAGGATAGTCTGCCTCGTCCGCGCCAAATAGGTTCATTACAGAAATAATGCCAAACGGCTTTCGATTTTCAAATGAAATTTGGATTATTGTTATATCAGTTAAAATACTTCTACCACTTACATTTAAAGACACTTGCGGTTTTTTCCTGTGCTCCTCTCTGATGATGTGTTCAAAGACTTTGTAATACAGGCACGTAACCATATTGCACCGAAACCTGATTGTTTCGTTACTCGAAGTACTGTTAGTCTCCCTCAGACTGCTTGTGAACTGTTCCATCCAATTGTTGCATGGCAGCACGAGATTGATGTTTATTGCATCCATGTTGACGTTGCAGTCACTGTGGACAAGGATTATGTAGTAATAATACCAGCTTATTACTAGACAGTAATACAGGGCAAATACTCTTCTGATATAGAGAAGGCACGAGCGTTGATCACCACACTTAATCAAGATTTTTTTTATTACTAATTAAAAATGGAGGTAATATATAATCTTATTATGCTACTATAATAATAATTATTATAAATGTGAAAGTTTGTATGTTTGTTATTCAATCACGCAACAACGGTTGAACGGATTTGGATGAAATTTGGCACACAGATAGATTATAACCTGGATTAACACATAGGATACTTTTCGATACGTTCCCGTGGGATAATTTTCGAGGTCCACGCGGGCGAAGCTGGCAAAAACTAGTGAAATAATAAAAATCATGTGGATTTTTGTTTCAAATAAGGCAGAGAACAAGGTCGTTTTGAATTTCAAATAAAAGCGGTAAATACATCATCAGAGATCGGATATACGGATGCATATTCATCTAAAGTTGAGATGTTGGCTAACATGGAATGCGCTTTTGTATCGAAAAAGTCTTAATTTAGTTAAGTAATTTGTTTATTTTTTGTTTTAACTAATACAAACCACGTCTCCTCCAGTACATACACATATTTGTATCGGGTTAAACATTAATTTTAAATTAATACACATCTGAATAGTTGTGCAATCCAAGAATCCCAGGGTTTTTAATAAATATTACAAATAATTTATAAAACCGCTTCCATACTTTCATAGCTAAAAAATATCTTTAGGTAAATATGCATCCGAATATCCGATCTCTGTACATCATGCAGCCTAGTATTTATTTAAACGAGGTAAAAAAATCAACATTTCTTGTTCGTATCAACCCTCTTATTTTACAAATTCAAAAACTACATGGGGCACTTTCAGTCAGACAGTTCATCTGCCTAGCCTTTTCCCAACTATGTTGAAGGCGGCTTCCAGTCTAACCGGATGCAGCTGAATATCAGTATTTTACACAACCCAGTTACTGGGTAACACGAAAGCCCTTGGTAGATTGGTTGTCAGACTTTCGGGCTTCTGACGACCCGTAACGTCCGTCAAAGATCCACGAATGACTGCCGGGACCAACGCCTTAACGTGCTTTCCGAGGCACGAGGGGTCTTGGTATGTAAAGATGGTCACCCATCCACGGACCAACCGCGGCAAGCTTAGCTTAACCTACCTGATCGATCGACCCGTGCGGCTGTTATTATTTAGCCACAAGCACCTCAGTCGGGACAGTTACCAAACAAAAATATCAATATTTCACATAATATGGTTCCACCTTTTTCCAGATATTGCATTCCACGAACACGCGTCCGCCATTCCAATTTATACTTTATTGCAATGACACAAGAGTCACACGACGCGTGCCCGTATAGTGCATCTTCCATAGTAGCTACGTTATACTTACGTGAACAATTTCAAGAGATCTCTCGAGGGCTGCGGCTTGGCGTTTCTCAGGTACGCAGCAAGGCGTGCTAGACTGTTCTTGGCTTCAGAAACCGGCGTCAGCTCTTCACCACGTCTCGCTAAGTAGCGCCGCCCGGTAAGAGGAGTCTCGTGGCAAGCGCGACCACTCTGATAACGTAAATAGCATAATCAGCTTATAATGATCCCACTGCAGGCTTTCTCTTAATGAGAGGGATAGGGCCGTATTCCACCACGCGGCCCCCGTGCGGGTTTTTTTGGTTCTATGATATGTCGGTTTCCTCATGATGTTTTCCTTCAACCGTTTTGAAAGCAATGGTGATGAAATAATTTACACGAAAGTAACGCGCCTGTCTGGTTTCGAACTTACGACCTACAACTCTGGAGTCGCGGCATTTACCACTATGCCACCAGTGGTCTTAAACATTATCAGCTTATAATGTCCACATGACACAATATCAAACAATTTAATTCCAGTATAAGCCAGCTCCATATGGTTTAAGCTTACGTGATGAGAATGAAAAGCCAGCGTATCCTGATATATAGTCGTGTGTCGTCTGTTCAGGTCCATGGATGAGACATAATTATCTCTAATATTTTTTATTCGATTTGGACACGATATTATCGTGCAATGGTTTTTTTTTGCAATACATTTTCACCGCGTAAGTATTGCACTTTTCTACGAAAAAGCCGTGTTTTTTCGATAACCGACGAAAAATTTATATGCTAGAGCTTTAGAATAATGTGCTGAAATCATGGTTAGTTTGTGCATCGATCACTCTGCCACCCTGCAAAACTAAATTGCACTATTACTTAGTGCAATTCCGTTATTTACTGCTCTATAAACGGAGTATGCTCGCTTGGGTTCGTAGCGACGACAGACTCGTACGTCGGAGTCGTTGCCACTGAACCACCACATCACACAATCCATGGCGTAGTTTAGAAGGACTAAGGCAACACGCACACGAAAACCGACTTAACTTGTACTATTTTGAGATGTTTTTTACTTATTTTATGTAATTTTGCCTGAAAAGCGTTACTGCAGATTGGAACAGGGTTGCACAACACAATATCATAAACTAACTGCATGGTAGATAAACAACACAAGTTCATTTATTTCTCCAAAATATGCGTTTACACACACATGGCATTCAAGATGTTTCATTATAAAATAAATTATTATCACGGTCATGTTAAAAAGAATGAATGATAAAAATATAAATGCAGTTGCAAATGTGGAGTTGGAGCATGGTGCTTGATCAACTTCAACAGGGCATATAAGGAATACAGTAATTAGAATTATACTCACAGGTCCAAAAGTAGCAATAACTTGTGATATTTCATCTCCAGACACTTTGTTTGAAGTACCGATTTGTTCATTTGCATGCTCACCTAAAAAAATAAACCATAAAATTATTATCAGTACTTATAATAAACATTTTGACTTAAAAAGAGTTTTTTTTTTTTATGTATTTGAATATACAATGTCATCTTTATAAATAATATTGTTATTACCTTCGTAATCTACAAAGCAAGTTAAAATTGGATTTAAATAATAAATATTCGACATTTTTGCTTTCAAGTAAACAAGCTTTGAAAAGTGTCACTTGTTTTTTTTAACACAAAGCTTGCATTTTGTTAGTGGCCAGTAAGCTAAGTATAAAAACCTTTTTTTATCGATTTTTACATAGTTTCATTAGCTGGGACTAAGGTTAAGATTCTCAGGCGGCTTCCCACGAGCCGTGATATTGCGGATTATCACGCACGGTCGACGACCACGGACAGCCACACACCGCACACCAAGACTAATAATGCATGTCTTGTTGGAGCGCCTTTACTGGTATTTTTCTTACACTAAAACAACTAACTTTTGCCAGCGGCGTCTCTCGCGTGGTGGTCGGTAATTATCCCGCGGTGGCGTACTACTGGGATAAAAAGTATCCTGTGTTAATCCAGGTAAATTTCATTCAAATCCGTCCGGCCGTTTTTGCGTGATTCGAGTAACAAACATCTAAAAATACAAACTTTCACATTTATAATATTATTAGTAGGATAAGGTAACTCACCTAAGAATATACGTTCGTCAAATTCACCAACACTTAATACATAAGTTTCATATAAATTGTTCAATGATTTTAGATTTTGGTCAAAAGTGCCGGTCTCTAGGACTCCACTAAGTTCGTCAACATCACCTTTCAGGATCTAAAATTAAATAAGAAAAAATAAATACAGGAAGCTTACAATACTTTAAAAAAGGAGATCCTGCCAATATTTTTGCTGAACACAATAAGAATATAATGGTGAATACCTAGTATCTTAGTAAGTAATTCTGGCCTATTGACTGGTTGGTTTTCTATCAATCGCCGTGCCTCCAGCGGCCAGTTAATAAATCGAAAATAAATATCAACAACAAATAGGGCCATGCAATGAAATTAAAAACGGTTATCAGTCATATAAATATGACAAGAGGTGGCATGAGCATGTCAACATTTGTTTGTGAAAAGGTTTACCCCCTTAATAAAAACGCGGAGACAAGTTATGCCAAACTTAAACCTCGATATATGTATGGTTAATCTGCAGTTCTTACTGGTGGCCACTAAGAGAAACATTTTAGTACACCAACTTACTTGTTTCTCGAAAAATTTCTTTAATGCTGGTTTCCAGGTGTATTCCTTAGAGGCTGCAGCATCTACTAGCAGTCCATTTTTGATTTCACATAAAACTGACATAATGCTGGGTGCCGTTGATGGCATTTCAAAATCCTCTTTTAACCAGTCACTGGGCAAACCTAAAAAAATTATGATAAATTAAGTTGAAAGTTTTTCTTTGTCCACAACAATATTATATGTTTTTTTTTTACAATATTAATAATTAAGAACAAATTCGTACATTAAGAATTATATAGTATTTATACCTTGCATTTGAAACATAAGTGACAGAGTGAGAAAGGGGTTTTTAATTCACTTATTTTGTGATAATATACTTGGTTTGAATAATCAGGAACAGTCAGGACAGTTCAAAATAAGCATGTGGACTTTCTCTTATTTTGGATTTTCCTGACTAGTTTTGAAGGCGAACAAGGCTCTTACCAAAATTAATGTGATTAAAAGGCAAAATATAATAATAAATGTAATTTAAGTACTCAACCATTGGGTTTACCAACCTTTAAATGAAGGATTAATTAAATCTACCCTTCTGTCCATAAAGGCATTTGCAAAAACAAAGTCTAAAGATGCCAGCAGCAAATGGTACATGTCCACAAGATCATGAGCTGACCTATGGTGCTCTCCCTTCACACATATGTACAAACACCAGGTGAACTCAAACAGAGCATTTGTAGTACACGGCTGTGTCCTGTGTGGAGCAAATTTTCATAGTATTATAGCCTTTATCATGGCATTGTTGGGTGTGAAACAAATTTTTTTTTCAATAAAGTTAGAAGTAAGTGAGAACAGGCCTGAACACAATATTTGGATAATTTCTATTTTCTGTTCTTAAATATTTTGTTAGCTATCATAAAGTTTTATTAACCCCTCGGCTGTTAGGCAGACTCATTGAGTCTGATAACAATCAAAAAGTAGTTGACACTTGAAGGTTTAAACACTAATTCAATCTGACAATTATGACTAACAAGTCAATTCACATTCTAAATTCAAAATGAAAATTAATGTACAAAGAACTAAAGTAGGAGTGAAGTCTCAGAACATTAGATTCACTTCACCGGTAATCAACAATCAGAAAAAATAAACAATGACGAACATCCTGTTACCTATTGATGTGGAAACCTGTGTTTAATATTCTATGAGTTAACATAGACAAACTAAAGTAAAACTAGCATGATTTGGTGATCATCCATTTTAATAGATATACCAAGTATCTGTTCTATTTGAAAACAAATGTACTGTACCTATATTATTACTGTTTAAATTATATTTTGTTTAATGTATGAGCTGTGTTACTCTTATGCTGAGAAAGAGGATTAATACCTATAATATCAATTTACATAGACATCAATAAATCACTTACTTAGGTCTTCTTTTAGAACTAGTTTTTAAAGGTTCACTTGTCAACCCAGAGAAGATCTCCTGGAAGATTGGCTGGAAGTTCCTGTACAGCACAGTGGACACTGCAAACTTGTGCTCCAAATGAGATATCCTGTCTCTGAATTCAGTTGACATTGAAGCCATCTCCATCCAGTTTTTGATTTTTTTGAAGAACTGGATTAGGCTGTGGAGAAAATCATTAAGCTGTATTATGATACAGAATTTTTTATTTTATTTTAAATCAAATGGCCAGGTGCTGAAATAAAGTATAATAAAAGGTTGTTTAAACAATGAAAATATAGGTACCTTATGTTGCATAATCTCAGGAGCTTAGTGAGACTGACACAGTTCCCTTCCACAGCCTTCCCAGACTGCACTGTGGGAGTAATGGATGTTCTGCATGCCACATACAGGGCACAAGCCATCCAGTGCAATGTATCACCCTAAAGAAACAAGATATGTGTAATAAACATCACATGATTTGAAAACATGTATGTTCTACCAGAACTTATTTTCAAAAACACAAATTGGTACCTGTCATAAACAAAGGTTTTAGGAAAAAGATTCCTGCAAAATTTTGTCTCAATGTTATTTTCATTTATGGAAAGCTTTTTTCCCTGATACGTAATTATAGTCAGTGAGCATCCTTAGATAAGGGCCTCGTGTGGATTATGCAGGTAAAGGGTCAAATCACAAGAATGAAATTCTCAAAGACACGAAGTAACATCTGCCATAATACGGGCAATAGAGATATTACACGCATCTAGTAGTCTCAATATTGAACCTAAATTTATTCATTACATTTGGAAGCACTAGTGAATCGACGGAGGACCTGAAGGTAGTGATAAGATGCTCAAGTTTTTGTAAGAAAATCTAAACAATTACGAATAGAGGAATATTAATTGTAGTAATATTATGAGTAGACTAGACTAAAATACTTACATCTAAAGAATAATTTCGTTTTATCTCTAAAAAGGACTCCTTGGATTTTTGTGCTGCAACTGGGTCGACATTTAAATCTGAACAAAGACTGTCCATTTTAGCAATGCAATTCTCTTCACTGTCTTCTAATATAGACATTTTTATAGTGAATTCACTATTGATTTAAATAAAACATAAAAATAAACAACCTAACACACGTAAACTTATCCCAATTTTGACAATTTGACAGGTATTTGGCGGGAATACCACGACTCCTCCCACGCGCGGCAATATTGTCTTTGGTTTTTAAACATGGCTACCAAATGTGTTCGTCGCCATGGTCGCCATTCGTCGCGTAGAGACAGAGTATTCTAAGGTTCGTCGTCGGACCATAGCTTTTTTTCTCTATGGTTGAACCTGGTACACCCAAAGAGTATAATAATAATGGGTACACCTCTGCCCAACCCTGCGGGGAAACAAGGGGTGATGGATTGTTTTCCATATTATATTGGTAATTGAGAAGCCGCAAACGCAACCAAAATTGTCGACACACACGAGTAATGCTAGATTTGAGTAAAGTCATCTACAGTCACTTTACGCATCCGTTTTGGTCACCTCAAGTCCTCAACGTCGCAAAATTACGAATATTAGCTTACAAGCGGCCGCGGCGTCACAGATATAGATAGACCTAGATAATGCGAGAGCACCCACTTCGCGTGACGGGCTTATGCATAAAATGCTTTACGTGGCCACTGTCACGCTGGACGATTCAGCGCGCGACGCTCCCCGTGAATGGACGTGCTGATAGCTGCTCTACCTGCTCGCTGCGTGACTCATCCTCCCACCGCTCGCCCGACTCGCTGCGCAACACGGTACGATGACCGGTGCAGTTTTCTTCGACATCGCGAAAGCCTTCGACAAAGCCTGGACAACGGCTTAAATATAAGCTGTACAAACTTGGTGTGCCTGATCGTCTCGTGCACATCCTACGAGACTTTCCGTCGAACCGCACCTTTCGCTATCGCATTGAAGGGGCACTCTCTTCTCCCCATCCCATTCGTGGAGGCGTCCCTCAGGCGTGGAGGCGTGGAGGCGTCCGCGCCGCCGTGCTGTGCCCCCTCATATTTACGCTATTCACTAGCGATATTCCCAAAAGTAAAAAGGCCTGGGCACTGTTCGCATACGACACAGCCATCTACAAATCTGGGCTTAGTCAGGACGCGATAGCATCCACTCTCCAGATCGCAGTCAACGTTCTTGGCGCGTGGCAAATTGAGAATTTTTTTGCCTCTGTTTACAAAATATGTCACCACAACACTTTTTTCGTCAAAGATTTGAGAAAATTGAAAAATTGACCCATAAAGTTTTATATTGTAACTTGCCTTTAACAAACACAATGTAAGGTATTTCCCCCATTACCCGGAGTGTGGAGAGCTCATGCCTCAAACCACCGGCTACTTTGTTTAGCACCTTCTCAGTCTCATCATCTGAAGCATTTCCTTTGCACACCCAAAACACATTCACTGTGTTCATGTCTGGGGCCACATTAACCTGAAAATAGGAATATATTTCTGATGCAAGCTCCACATATTCTAGAAAGGACTTTGAAGAACAGGCCGTTTTGATAGAAATCTGAACTAAGTAAGCTCTTTGAGTTTGAAGTATGTGAATCTTTCTAGAGGACAACTTTTAATTTATATCTTATTGTTTGGGTAAGGACTGCTTAATAGTTGATTCAATTACATGCTAACACAGATTAAACAAGACCTTTAAATTGAGATTCTAGTATGTGCATCTTTCTAGAGGACAACTTTTAATTTATATCTTATCCTTTGGGTAAGGACTGCTTAATAGTTGGTTCAATTACATGCTAACACAGGTTAAACAAGACCTCTTGGGCTGTGTTTATATTATTTATAAAGCTCAGGATCGTGTTGAGTGGAAAAAGGAAAGGGAGGCCTTCCTTTGCCCTGCAGAGGGACAATACAGGCTGATTAAACAGGATAATTGTTTTACCAGTGCGTGAAATGTGCGGCCTCTCAAGGCCAACTGCAAGATGCCCAATTAAAAAAAAAAAAAGGTCCGAGTTCCCAGTTGGTTTTTCGAAGTATAGCCAAGTGGTTGGTCGACTCTTCACTTGGTCCATTTATTGGCTGGAAAACTTGGTTTTCTTAGTAAAGACTAGCTGTGCCCGTGACTTCGTCCGCGTAGAATTTAACAAGAATTTTTACATAATAACAAAAATAAATAAAAATTCTAAAATAAAAGTTACTCCTTATTACATCAGCTATCTGCCAGTGAAAGTCCGATCAAAATCGGTCCAGCCGTTGCAGAGATTAGCTGGAATAAACAGACAGACAGACAAAAACTGTAAAAAAAAATGGTATATATGTACCGTGTAATCCGTGTATACATCCTTATGCATTTAGTAAAAAGCGATATTACAAACAGACACTCCAATTTTATTTATCTGTATCACAGACATATAAAAATCTGTATGTATAGATAGAAGATGTATGGATAGAAGATGTATTAGATTTGCTGTGCTAGTGCAACCCAGGCAGGCGTACACGGGCATTTTCACAAAAATGTATACCCCCTGATTTTCAAGTGTCCCTCGAATTCGATTAAATTTTATTTATGAAGTAGTTGCCAGAATTATTTACATTTTTCATCAAAGTGAATAAACGTATACAATATTTTGTTATTTTAACAAAAACTTTAAGATAATCTCTAATTAATTTAATTTAATTAAAAATAACAACTGATAAATGGGTTATTTTGCGCTGTCCCCTGCTTAGTCTTCCGAATATAATACCATATTTCTTGAGTTTTTTGTAAGAAAGATATACTTTTTTAAGGTTTTTTTAGTCCAGGATAAGCAAATATTCTGATAATAAGTAAAATATAAAAACGAAATAACAAAAAAAAATAAACAAAAAATAAGAAAGAAAATCCAAAAAATGGTCCTTCCCGGAACATTCAGTTTTGTCACCCATTTTTCTAACAAAATGTTTACTGTAGTTTGAGTAGTTATTGCATTACTGTCAACACCATAGCTGCCGCTATGCAACTAGTCAGGTTAGAAGCCGTCAGCAGTGTCAAAAACTGCTCAGAAGGAGTGCACGCGTGTTTGCAAGCCGCAGGGAACGAATTCTTGTCTCAGGTATGTGACCATATTTTGTCTTATTTACATCTTTTTATTTTGTGGATTTTAGTTAATTAGTTTTAAAATATTATGTTAACTAAGTTGATCAAAAGTTTTGATGAATTTAAGTATTGTGGCTATTTTTAAACAGTTTTTATTACTAGAGGATAATCAAATGTGACTTCCGTTGTGTGACTATTTGGGCGGTCACATACATGCTGAACGAAAAATCACAACATGCCTGAACACATAAAGCACAGTTTACATGGCAATTTTCTTGTCAAGACCTTAAGCCCTTGACCTTATTTTTCTAAGACCTTTTTGACTGAGTACCAAACCACGGCAAAGTAGATTAAAAAGAATCATTATTGAAAAACAACTTGAACTATTTGATGTTGTACGTTTATATGTTAAATTTTAATGTTACTTGTATGGGTGTATTTTTTATGTTCGTATATTTGTAGGATTAATTTTAGTAGTACCAAATTTTGTTTCAGGAATATCAACTTACATCAAAATGCCTCTTACCGGGGATGAAAAAACTAGACGTTTTAGGGAAAAACTAAAACGTGATCGCCCAGAAGAATATAAAGCTCAATGTAAAAAAAAAATACAAAGAATGAAAAGCAAAAAAAAAGAAAATATCAGAAATGACGGAAGAAGAAGCAGATAAGCTATCTATCTATCTAAGCAACGCAAAAAATGGAGAGAGGAAAAAAAAGGAGCAATATGCAGAAAAACAAAAAGCAACCAGAACTAAGAAATGTAGATAATTAACCTTGTATAACTACGAAAGATAAAAATGAAACAAAAATCAGAAAAAAATGTAAACAATTGTTAAGAAAATGCAGGAATTTGTTGACGCAGGTTAAAAAAATTCAAACTCAAAGAGAGGCTTACAAAAAACGATACCAGCGTCTTAAGCAACGTAGTACGAAAAAGATAGCGGACTTAGAAAAAAATAATTTACCTTTTTTATTTAATAATAAAAATGTGATGCCTTAGGCAGGAACTGATTGTGATAATTTTGTTAAAACTTAAGTACTTAATGCTAATGTTATACATAAACTTATATGTTTTAATTGTGCCTGCGTACTTTTCTTCGCCATGTAAACGCACCCTTACCCTTTTTAGGCATTCGGTTGTGTGACTGTCCCTATATTACGGAGCTGAATTTCTTGATTATTTGAGTAGATTTTACATTTAATGACCTTCAAATTACTCTCTCAAATGGAAAAAGATTCTTTAGTATAATATTTGTGGCCTTTTCTCTAAAAATGTATAAAAAAATATGAAAATAAAGATAATTATGACAGTTGAAGTAACAGAAGTCACACATTGAATATATTATAGTACTTTTAATATGCTTAGATACAAAAATTGGAAATGGTGAGTGTTTTTTTTAAATAACATGAGCATTTAAAAGTCATTAAATAGAAAAAATCTAAAAATTCTTATAATTTACACCGTTTTCTCAGCTACTGAATATAGTCACACAACAGATATAAATTTGCGAGACTTTCCGTTATGTTCTAATATTTTTTACAGTATTTCCGTTTTAAACCCATAATCTTTTATCTTTTCATAAAGGATATGGAATTTCTGTTCTAAAGAGACCAAAGACAGTTTAAAATATAATACTTTCAAAAAAGCATTATATTTCAAGGTGGGGGTACATTTTTGTGAAAATGCCCACACACACTAATCTGCACTAGAGGTGGGCAAAGTGTATCATTTTTGCGATTGGAACATTTGCATCACGATCACTGAAATGATTCGAAACACTGTTATGTTTCATTTGGCTCATTTGGATCATCGGCTCAAAGGATATAAAATACAGAATGTTACGTATTAGGTACATTACGTTGCGGCCGCGGGCGCGATTTCACTAAAATAGTTACACAATGGACTTCTCTTGCTTATTGGAGGCATTTAAATGTCTTAGGGTAAGTATGTTAGTACCTAGGTATACCTTAGAAAGTCATTTACTACGAAGTACGAACACGTAGAATTATTATTTACACCCACATTAGTCACAGAAAGAAAGTCTCACAAATACTTAAAATTAGCTATACTATCACTAAGATAATACTAGCACTGAGAGTCTGAGACAAGTTACTAATCTAGTAAACTAAACCATTTACGTGATTCAATGTCTATTTACACAAAATTCTCACGTAAAGTCTCTGAACTATAACTTTATGAATAAAAAGGAAGAAAGTAAGTCACGAGAATCACTACGCAAAGAAATCGAAAACAGAACTATAATATTTTCGAAAATTAGTGCGAACGAACATAAACAAACAATCTGCCGCGTTTAGTGCAAACATTATATGCAAAAACCGACCGTATAGTATTTGATACGTAAGCGCCTTAGCCATTTTTACGTGCATAAATAACGACAACGAAAATCTGTGAGAGTTGAGTGGGACACATCTCATTTGGTATCTCTTTCTGACTTGTATAAATTGTAATTGTGTCGCCCGCTCACTCGCGACTCGTGTCTCAGTGTTTCAGTGGCTCAGTGGCTCAATGTTTCAGTAACTCAGTGTCTCAGTCTCCCTCTCTCGCTCGCTCACTGCTCCGTCGCCTCGCGAGCGACGCGTCAAAGAAATGATTCAGATCCAAATGATGCGTTTGAAACGTTGTTACTGAACCAATCTTTTGAAACACTTCAGTGATCTGGATCAGTGAGTCGGTCGGTTCCGTAAAGAGTTACACACCTCTAATCTGCACACTAGAATAAACACAGCGCACTGGAATAAGATCGATCAGCAGTGGATTGTACTGGATTCAGTGGATTCTAAATACTACTTCCATGCGTTTTGAGTTGACAGTGGTTGACATTGACACTTGACAGAATCATAATTTCTGGGTGAAAAAATATATTCCTTCCAAATTCAAATTTAAAAATTCATACCATATTTTCATTTATTTTTGTTGACAACAGACATTAGTAATTCGAAATTATTGTTGTATGTATTGTATTGTATTGTATTGCGCGACGTACTGCGTGTCTTCTCCGTATTTTTAATTGATCTTACAACCTTAGAATAATCTTACAACGTAACATTTTGTTAACAAAATGATATCTGTTCATCGACTCTACCATGTTTCCAGCGTAGCTCTGAGTTTCAAAAAGCAAGGCCTAAAACTATGTAAAATGGTGAATCCGAAAAGTAAAAGGTGACTGTCATTACATATTAATATTAGTAATATTGGATTGTTTTTAGACTAATGTTATTGTTTGAGGTTATAATATTGTTGTTTTGATGTTTTCTTAGGCAGTGGCATCCTACTCAAGCGTTTGCAGTAAACGCTCTGCCTTCAGTAAAGAGTTTAACTGCTCAAAAGCATGAGCCTGGCAAGAGTGGGCAGCGCAGAACTGCCATGCTGAACAAAATGTTTATGAAACAGATCAGTGACTTGATGTCAACTGGCACTGTTGCTTTGGATATTGTTGGGAGAGGCATTGAAATCTCTAAAGTAAGCACATCTTATTTAGATCTGGCTAACTTAAGCTCCACAAAAACCTTTTGAACTGGTGTGGTATATGTTCTTTTGTTTAATGTAAAAGTATGCGTGGTAAGATATAGATCTCAGAGAATCATGAGAATGATGTGGGTGAAAGCTGTGTATGTATTAGGTAAGCCTTTCATTTAGAGGATAAAATTTTAACCAGTGTGCAAACTGTAACCATGTTCACCATAATTATCATTCTAGACTCTCTAGTGTAGAAATTTTTTAGTTTTTTGTATAACCAATGATTTCTATGCTGGGGGGTCTAGAATGATATGCTGAATTCATGGTTACAGTTCACGCACTGGTTAAACAATTATCCTGTTTAATCAGCCTGTATTGTCCCTCTGCAGGGCAAAGAAAGGCCTTCCTTTCCTTTTTCCACTCAACACGATTCTGAGCTTTATAAATAATATAAACAAAGCCCAAGAGGTCTTGTTTAACCTGTGTTAGCACGTAATTGAACCAACTATAAAGCAGTCCTTACCCAAAGGATAAGATATAAACTAAAAGTGGTCCTCTAGAAAGATGCACATACTAGAATTTCAATTTAAAGGTCTTGTTTAATCTGTGTTAGCATGTAATTGAATCAAACTATTAAGCAGTCCTTACCCAAACAATAAGATATAAATTAAAAGTTGTCCTCTAGAAAGATTCACATACTTCAATCTCAAAGAGCTTACTTAGTTCAGATTTCTATCAAAACAGCCTGTTCTTCAAAGTCCTTTCTAGAATATGTGGAGCTTGCATCAGAAATATATTCCTATTTTCAGGTTAATGTGACCCCAGACATGAACACAGTGAATGTGTTTTGGGTGTGCAAAGGAAATGCTTCAGATGATGAGACTGAGAAGGTGCTAAACAAAGTAGCCGGTGGTTTGAGGCATGAGCTCTCCACACTCCGGGTAATGGGGGAAATACCTTACATTGTGTTTGTTAAAGGCAAGTTACAATATAAAACTTTATGGGTCAATTTTTCAATTTTCTTATATCTTTGACGAAAAAAGTGTTGTGGTGTGACATATTTTGTAAACAGAGGCAAAAAAATTCTCAATTTGCCCCATACAAAACATACCTACTCAACCCAAATGTAAAGACTGCTGATTATTTTGCACATTTTTCCAGTTTGATGGTCTGTACTTGTATTTGCACCGTGGTCTGTACCACACCTATCCAATACACGCTGTATTTGGAATTATAAAACGGCCAGTCTATCTGTTAGTTTAGTGAGTCAAGAATGAATAAACTATTTGAATATTGGAAGAAATAAAATCACCATTCTCCAGCCTTTCAAAAAATTCACTCATAATGTTCACAGATAAACAAGAAGCCCATATTGTAGACTTGGATCGTCGCCTAGCGATTGCAGATTATGGCGAGAACTACGTGCCTACTGATATGGGACATCTATTGAAGTCAGAGTTCACCTTAAACACACAACTATCATCTGAAGTGAAGGTAAGCCTTGTATGATAATAAGTCATTAAAATACTGAAACGACCTAAGGCCGACAATGTATTGGCGCTTGTACAACGCTGATAAAAAGGTGGCTGGTGATAAGTGTGGCCCTCATAGTCTGTTTATCTAGCTGAAGATGTAGTTAAATCTTACGTGCCTTTCTAGTCTATGATGGGTTTCAGAAGGTAAAGACAGTTATATTCTGGAAAAAGTATAGCATTCTTGATTTGTCTAAGGAGCAAAAATAGTTGCATGAAATCTTATGCATCTTATATCTGCACGATATCTATACTATATAATATTATAAAGAGGTAAAGTTTGTGAGTTTGTGAGGTTATAGAGGGGTAATCTCTGGATCTACTGAACCGATTTAAAAAAATCTTTTACCAATAGAAAGCCACTTTATTTGTTATTGTCATAGGCTATATATTAACCAGAAAAATGAAAAGACTTTTTCGTGGTACCTAGTCGGATTTGCAAAGTCGGAGAAAAAACGGTCGAACGAAAACCTTTCTTACGAACGCTGCCTTACGATGAGAGATCTATGATTGAGTTCTAGAGAAAAGTTGTAGATCTTGCTAATGATAATGCCTACAAAAAAGTCATCGACAGAATGTCTATCCTTTGTATTTAAGTCACAAAAAGTAGTTTTTTTTAAATAAAAAAAATAATAACTTAAAACGTTAGGTCATGTTTATTGGTCATATTATCAACAATTATGAATTCTTATCAAAATAAGTAAATTTATCGTCTCAAGTGTTTAAAACAAAATTCTTTTCCCTTTTACTGCATATAATTTAGACAAAATGGTTAAAGAGATAATACGATATAGATATGGGACCGTGACCGTGTAGTAATCTTTTGAGTTATATAAAAATGTTTACCGCCCAATGAAGTAAGCACGGGTCAGGTAGTAGAATATAAAAAGGAAGCAAACTTTTCTTTTGAAACCGTAAGACTACTTTTACAGTTTTAAATAGCAATCTGTAGACAATAGGCAGTGAATGTCGAAGTCGGTACAGGAAAATGGCCTTGGCTGCCTTTACGCTGTGCGGGGAGGCCCCTTATTACACATCGACAAGACTGCGGAATATAACTTAAAATCCCAAATCGAGGCCTTCAACATTGCAAAGGTATGGTGATGTGATGCAGCTTCGAAGTGCTTTATTAATACAAGCAAAACACTTCTTGGATCGTCTATTAGGCATACCAGCGACGCTCCGATGCATTTTATAATACTGCCTACCCCTAGCAGAAAACGCATAATAATAGGTACACACGGCGACACGTCAAGCTATAAATTTCCAGTATAAGCTGATCTCGCATTGTATAGGATTTCCGTACAGCGCGAGATCAGCGTAAACTGGAAATGTATAGCTCGATGTGTAGCCGTGTGTACTTACAGGGTTTGCAATGAATAATGTTAATGTTGTGTTAACTTCAGGCCAAAATAAAGCAGCTAGAAGAAGAGTTACCCATATTTGAAGAACCACTCCCTGAAATGACCCAAAATGTCTTCGGTCTGGACCACTCCAAGATAATGAGCAGACTCTTAGCTGCCAGGAAGAAGACTCGGGACGCTTGGAGCACCCTGAATACGGATAGAGACGTCATATCGTATAGAGTGACGTCCGATAAAGTTCCTGAGCCTGCTGAGAACCAGAGGAAAGAACTGGCAGAGTTCTTACAGAAGAGACAGGTTAGATATCTATTATTAATTAGTTATTACAATTTTATCAACATGGAAGTTGTTTTGATGAAAACCAGGAAACATCCAGCTTTTTCTCATCTTCGTCAGACTAAAAGTAGTCGCATTTTTGGCCATGCCTCTCCAATTGCCGCCACTGAACGCTACTTTCGGTCACTCGTCTGTCTTTTAATTTATTAGTAAGTTCACCTACTTCTTTTGTGAGTGCAGCAACTGATATGATTTTTGACGTGTTACCAACGCCGATAGTCAAAGTACTTGAAAAGTGCGATACCACTTGCAGTTGGTAATTTTTCTTTGCCAACTATTGTCGATTGTTTTGTCGATTTTTTTTTTAACACCTTCGAATAATGATGTTAGCCAGCATAACTATTCGTAACCATTTAATACGCATCCGTACGGAGTCGAACATCAATCAATGTTATCATTGAGTCCTAAAAATGCTGTTCACAAACCCGACATTTTCTGAGTTCAAATCAAATAGTCCATCGCTATTCTTCCGACAGCTATGTGCTGTGCTATGTACTGTTGGGGGCAAGACAAATCAGTTTATCGAAATGTGTACATTAACAATACGATAGCCTGTCGAATGGTTGTGAGTAGCTATGATGGTGTCCTCCTTGCTATGAATCCTTCAAGAAAATGCGGTTGGGTTCGTGTCTTGAGCAAGAACTTGTTTTACATTATCAGCTCGCCATGATGGGCGGCTATACTTACAAAGACACAGGAAAAATCAAACATCCAAAAAAAAAACTAATAACGAATCCTTCCGAATTTTCCAGATCGAGCAAAAGCGTCTCCATAAACGCATGAAAGACTCTCGCCAAGAATGGCAGCTTGCCGAAAATGTGGAGAGCACTGAAGAAGCTGAAGAGGAATACGAAGATGAGGACGAAGAGAGCTACAACTACTACACCGGACTCACTGGACTATCCGGACGTGTTGATAGACCATCTCAATTGTAGTTTAGTTATAACGTAGATAAATAAATTATTGTAGAATTTATTTATAGTTTGATTTTAATATAGACAGGTGCTGACAGGTTTGCTTACTTTTGACGTTGTTTAGTACAAGAAAAAAAAATGTTTTAATATAAAAAATTGGAAATTGAATAAGCAAGTCTGATGGCACTATAGAAATTGTAGTTATTAGTATGGAACAAATTAATTTTGGTGATGGGTGACTCATTTAGGCAGATCAGTAGGCCTTAATGGGGTTTTACGGAAATCTTAAATCAATTTGTAAGGTGAGTAACTGGACATAACACATTACCACAACTTAGTATGATAATACCAAAACCGTATTTTGAGACTGCAAATCTTCCTGCAGGCTTAGCATGACGCTTTCTATTTCTACTCTACCGTAGAATACAAATCGCTTGTCTCCATTCATTACTCAGTACAAAACTATCAATTGTCTACATGGAAACGTAATTTTTGTCTACTCTTCCGCCGACAAAACGCTTCTCTACGGTTCTCGTGCTAAGCCTGCAGATGAGCTTTTTTAAAAAGACTGTCTTAACAGAAGCTATTGTAGTGTCATGGTATTTTTCGGAGAAGTTATTCAGAGTTATGTTAAAATGCACTTTTCTCGTATATGAGGCAAAGATACCAATTTTTCGTTCTTTCTATCGTAAACTGTGTATTTCTAGCAAAGATTAATTGATAGTGTCTTAGATTCACAAATAAATACCTATTTGTATAAATAATAATAGTTTATAAATGTATTCAAAGATTTGAATTAAAACTGGACATTTGGAAAATTATATTTTTGCGCTCTTATTTATTTTACCAACGTCATATGACATTATTACCATCATCATTTCAGCCGAAAGAAGTCCACTGTTGGACATAGGCCTCGCCATGCTTCGCCACTTCGACCGGTTCTGTGCTAGCGGAATCCTGCGGCCCTCACAAGGTCATCGGCCCACCTTGTAGGAAGTCTTAGGAACTTTACGTCTTCCGGTATGCTGTCACCACTCCAGAACTTTTCGGCCCCATCGGCCATCTGTTCTGCGAGCACTGTGCCCTGCCCATTGCCACTTAAGTTTGCAAATTCATCGGGCTATGTCGGTTACCTTGGTTCTCCTACGGATCTTTTCATTCCTGATTCGATCACGTAGGGAAACTCCAAGTATAGCCCTCTCCATTGCCCTTTGGGTGACTTTAAACCTTCTTATGAGGCCCATTGTGAGCGACTACGTTTCGGTTCCATATGTCATCACCGGCAACACGCACTGGTCAAAGACTTCTTGAGACACTGGGGGGGTATGTGGGACGAGAAGATATTGCGAAGCTTCCCGAACGCTGCTCAGCCGAGTCTGATTAGACGATTCGAAGTTGGACCTGGTTGGACCTACCTAACTGGACAGTTTGTCCTAGGTAAACGTACTCGTCCACAACTTCGAATGCAACGTCTCCGACCGTTATGAGAGTGGGTGTTACATAGGCATTGTACATGACCTTTGTCTTTGACCCACTCTCGTAAGCTCTACTGAGGTCACCGAGCATTTTACTGAGGTCCTCCATGGTCTCGGCCATGGCAACTATATCATCGGCAAACCGAAGGTTAGTGATGTACTCGCCATTGATTTTAGTGCTAGCCCCTTTCCAGTTCAGAACCTTGAAGACATCCTCCAGTGCAGCGGTGAAGAGTTTCGGAGAGATAACGTCTCCCTGTCTAACACCTCGCTGCAGTAGGATATGGTTCGAGGTCTGGTCCTGAAGCCGCACTGGCATAGTGGCGTTTTCGTACATACATTCACCATCTCGATGTACCGATAGTCGATCTGGCACCGTTGGAGGAATTGCAGTACAGCCCATGTCTGGATCGAATCGAAGGCTTTTTCGTAGTCCACAAACGCTAAACGACATACACTAGTCTATAACATACACAATCTTAAAGGAGAAAAGGCCAGGGCGCGCAAATAGATTGCAACTCCGGTTAATAATTGTTTCTTTTATCATTGAGTGTCGTAATATCGGATACGCTTCACGAGGAAGAGATGTCTTTGATTTTATTACAAACATACATACTGAGATAAAACAACGGCTTTTGTTACTTATTCAAACTTGACTGCATATTCCAACTTACTTGTCTCGACTGCTTATTCCAACTTACTTGTCCCGACTGTTTATTCCAACCTACTTGTGTCTTGAGTACTTATTCCAACCTACTTGTCTTGACTGCTTACTGCTTATTCCAACTTACTTGTCTCGACTGCTTATTCCAACTTACTTGTCTCGACTGCTTATTCCAACTTACTTGTCCGGACTGCTTATTCCAACCTACTTGTCTTGACTGCTTACTGCTTATTCCAACCTACTTGTCTTGACTGCTTACTGCTTATTCCAACTTACTTGCCTTGACTGCTTATTCCAACTTACTTGTCTCGACTGCTTATTCCAACTTACTTGTCTCGACTGCTTATTCCAACCTACTTGTCTTGACTGCTTACTGCTTATTCCAACTTACTTGCCTTGACTGCTTATTCCAACTTACTTGTCTCGACTGCTTATTCCAACTTACTTGTCTCGACTGCTTATTCCAACTTACTTGCCTTGACTGCTTTTTTTTTTTTTTTGATGACGGGGAGAAATCCTCATGGATGTCCTCCGCCCTGGGGAGGGCGGAGGGGTCTGTCAGACTCTTACTGACTAAAACCACCCCGGTGTTCCGCCTCACACTTGCACCGGAGATCACGGGAACAAAAGTGACTTCCGCGATCCCCGGCTAGTGCCGGCCCGCCTGTGCGGGCCACCTCGCGTTAGGGGGGGAGTGAGAGGTGTTAAACTCCCCCCTTACATCATATAGAGGCGCGCGTGGAACACTACGCGCCGCCATCTCGGGTCCTAAGAAGTAGGGGGCGACGGATTTCCCCAGATCCGTCGCCCCTGGACCCATTTAGGGGGGCCGGAATAGGGCGTTATCCGCCCTCCGCCGACGCCCGGTGCGTCTGCTGCGAATCGGGTTAGCGGAAGCAATCTCCCGCTCCCTCTCCGCAGCCTCCTTCTGCGAGATGACTGATTCGCAGAAGGATACCACCGCGTCCCAGGACTCCTCGCTGCCGACCATCGAGTCGACAACGGCCGGCAGCGACAGGTCACTGCCGACTCCTGAGATGAGGGCACGGCGCGGCTCCTCCCAAGCAGCACACTCTGCAAGCGTGTGCCACGCCGTGTCCTCCCGACAGTCGACGCAGTGGTGACACCGAGCGTCCGGCTCCCTGTTTATGCGACACAGGTACTTCCCGAAGCAACCATGCCCCGAGAGCACCTGTGTCACCCGAAACGTCAGGGAGCCGTGCCTCCTCCCGAGCCAGCGCTCGAGTACCGGCCGGACCGCCCCGATGGTGGCGGGGCCGGCGGTAGGGCGTGAAAGCCTGTCCCGCCATTCCGCCACCAGGGCTGCGCGAAGCTGTGACCGACGCAACTCCAAATGTCGCGGCGTCAGCCACTCGCCCCGCGCCCTCGAGTCCTCCGCCACCGATACAATGACGCGAGTACCTTCGCCTCGAGGTCCCACGGCGGGGATCCGGCCAGTACGCAAGCCGCCTCGTAGGAGATCGTGCGATATCCCCTAATGACTCTGACGGCCATCGCTCGCTGTGGCCTTCGCAGGACAGCGATGCTGCCGGCCGTCAGGTCAGCCGCAACCTAGCCTTTTTTTTTTTCTTTTTTTTTCTTCTCGCTGAGAAAATGCTTTATGCATGCCCGCTCGCGGGGGACGAGACGGGGTATGTGGGACTCCTGTCAGAATGACAGTCTACCCACTAAAAACTCAGCGGTGTTCCCGCATCGCCGTGATGGGAGGGCCATGGGAAACCGGCTCAGCCTTTACTTCCACTTTGGCTCCTTGACTGCTTATTCCAACCTACGTGTGCTTATTCAACTTACTTCTTATTGAGCAATTATTTAAACATGCTTCTCGCTTATTCAACTTACTTGCCTCGACTGCTTATTCCAACCTACGAGTTCTTATTCAACTTACTTCTTATTGAGCGTTTATTTAAACATGCTTCTCGCTTATTCAACTTACTTCTTTATGAGCACTTATTTCAACATGCTTTTCTATGCGCGCCAATGTTTATCAAACTTTTCCTTCCTTTAACCATTAGACTTGATTATGTTGATCCTCATCAACACTATTATTGATACAGGTTTTTAAAATAACATGATGCCTTATTTCCTTGATGGCGTAGGCAGAGAAGTGTATGGCTATCATTTTGCACAAGCAAGATGCGTTTTTCATCCAGAATACATTTTTTTGACGATTTTATTTTGTTTACCTACCTCACCCACTTGTATAACACTGTAGATGACACATTCATAATACAATTCATCATATCCTGTCTTAAGATTAGAATTGAGGTGCTCTGTGTGACTTTATCAATGTTTCTTTGTCTCCTGTCGATATACGATAGCAGCACATGTAAACGGTCAAATTAAATAAGCCAGCGAAACCCCGCAGAGATATCTAAAATAATAATTAAGATAAGTGTGAGTGCCTCGTTGGTCTAGTGGTTGCAAGCGCTACTGAGCATGACGCCCTGCGATTCCCAGGTCGGGCAAAGTATTATTGGGTTTATCTATCTGGAATTTCTCAGCAGCAACTCGCGAGTCTGGATTTTTTGCCCAGTTGATGGCGACAGGCTTGCCCCCTATTACATGGGTTTTAAACATAACTGACGAAATGTGGGTGTACAGACGCCAGCACATCAAGCTACCTCAAACTGTCAAATTTTCCCAATTGAACATGAACCTTATGCTTATGTAATAAAGATGAAAATTTATCAAAGAAATTTGACAGATTGGGGTAGCTAGATGTGTTAGTGTCGGTAAATATTATAGGTACACCTCTACACTACCCTTCGGGGTAACAAGGCGTGATTTTATTTTATGTAAAAAGAAGTTTTATTGTATTTACTTATTGATACCAATCAGAAATGTGAAGTTTACACAAAAAATAACAGATTTTCATGATTCCAAAAATTTTTAATCATTACTTAAATTTTTTTTTGGTTCGATCATCGTTAGATACCCATTTCTTTTTGACCCGTAATGTCCTGGTTAAAAGATTAACAAGACAACAAAGTTAGTTGCGAAGCTGACTGGGTGCGCCGGATGTACTTAAGTATCGTCGCTCGAGGAGGATAATGTCACGGATAAATCCTCTTGACAATATTAGTCGAGGAACAATTGCAATGGACTTGCTGCAGTTACCATAAGGTCGAAAGGATCTATTGGAATTTTGGAAAGTTAATCAAACTTATCTACCCTGTTTCTTACCTTCCCTGTTTTCACTGAATTAAAATGACTGCGGTTTTTCGGCGTAGAAACTCGTGAATTTCATGTACAGTAAGGCTTAGGAGTTGTGAATTTTGAGGCCACCATCTATAATGAGTTTAAAATTTTAGTAAAATATAGGTGCGTACTACTTAATCATGCCGGTGTAGAAAGGGGAATGTGCATCTGGATTGAGGGCCCATTTTTTAAATCCTTGCGAAACGAAATAAGACTTACAGCCACACTCAGAAAGCCACATTAAATTAGTCCTAATGAGTACTTAACTAATTAGCATTAAATCCGTTAATCAATGGTACATCCCAGAGACATAATTTAAGCGTCCATTAGCAAATGACAGATTTAAGTATCCGTAGGGCGAAGCATCTCCAAATCGTCATATCGATATCATGTCGATAAAGCCTTGGTGTAGCCATATTTAAAAACAGTTGATATTAAACGACAAAAAAGTTTATATAAACACGTTGAAAACTATTATTCGTAGTAATATAAGTGATAATCAGTTCTTTAACTGTAATTTTTGACTAAAATACAAAGCGAAACAATTATTTTTATTTAAATAAGTTAAAGCGTTTGCCACCTTTTTGGTATGGCATCATTGCCATCTGCCAATGTCAAATCAGGGAATATTTTATTATTGTTTTGTTTTCGTTTGTGTTTCATTCACCAGGCGAGAACGTTTTGTGTTGTGAATTTTAAATTATATATACGTGATAATTAAGATCTTGGGAAAAAATTGGCACCTACCATTTAGTACCTGAGCATTTTAGAAAGTATCCAGATGTTCACAGCAACTCGGGATTTTTTGGTATTTGTTTATTGCTTGAGCCTAGTAATAGAATTAATTGTTTAATTATTTCCGTAATGTTTTGTTATTAACGTGCACGAAGATCTTTGTCGGCGCCTATTGATAAATATATTGGTGTTCCCTTTTAGTTCTTTATTAATACTTTTAATAGTTTGTAATAACAGTTTCTGCAGGTATTGTTATCGGCACAAGATGTGTTTCTATAGATTTCAAATAAACAACAACCGACCCAAAACATCTGTTGAAAAACCGTCATCCTAACACTTTCGACACTTTTTGGTGAAACATAAAATAAAAGTATTATTATTTGATTAATATATGCATTTTTATTTATAAAGGAAACAATATTTAAGTAAAAAACCTTTCAACCAAGGCTTGTCGCACTGTAAAACCATTACTGTAAAACCATTCTTGAATAGAGTATTTAGTAAAGGGATCAGAATAATCTCGAAAATACCGCCTTGGTCCTACTTCTCTATATCTTCTGGCATAGTCCACAAACTCAATGAAGTCGCTAAATCAGTCATTATTGCTTTTAAATAAATGCAAAAGCGAATTCACTGGTAAAAATAAAAATATAACCTCAATCGTAACTGTAAAAATCAATCATTAACAAGTTAAGTAAAGGTCTTGCTGTACTTAACTTTAATTTTCATTAAGGGCCACTAATGAACCGTTAACTGACTCTGGGAGTGAACTTTTTTTAATTTTTACTAAGTAGCACCCTAAGTAACCGTTAGGGGTCTCTGAGTGGGGCTGTTAGAGGGGAAATTATTAAAAAATAGTTAAAACTTAAAATGAATTTCTTAAACGTGAATTAAAACTGTTACGACTAAATAACTTGGTCCTCAATCCAGACGTGTGCATAAAGTGGCATAGCCTAAATCTCAGAAAGTACTAACTCTGGGTTAGGTAATCATTTTTATTTAAGAATTTAGTTAAGATTTTGTTAAAATTTTTAAGAAATTCCCAAATCTGTAGAATATAACATTAAAAATTTATGGAGGTATATGTAGGTCTCTCAACTCATTCATATCTTTACTGCAAAACATTAATTCATCTGACGAAATACATAAATACGACTGTAGTATATTTTAAGATACCTCTGCAAATTAGTTAAAAAGAAATAATGACAAAAAAATATATTTGTTAAAAAGTAAATGAAAGTCGTCTTCGACTTAAAAAAAAAACGTAAAACGTCTGAACTGAGTGCCCAATATTTTCGGCATTATGTTTTACTATTTTTTAATTAAGATCTAACATATCGGCCCTTCTTCTAAATGCCATACTATAAGAGAAAGTTGATTTTAATTTTTTGTAGGAGAAAATTTTGTAAGGTGGATATGTTTTGTTTCTTTTTTGACTGATCGGTATGTGGGTACATACTGAACAGTCCAAAAAAAACTAATCCGAACACGACATATCTGAAACAATTTTACAAGAACAAGTGTGCTGGATATCCTGGCTGCAGCATCAGACCAAGAATTCCATAATCTTGCATAGTTATATAGCATACATGGGTGTTTCAAATTTTAGATCACACGTATGTTTGAAAGTAAAAAAGAAAGTAGGTACACATTAGTCAAGGATTTAAAAAATGGGTCCTCAATCCAGGTGCTCATGTCCAAGAACCCTACGACAGCTAACAAAACAGATGACCTTGAAACGGCTGAACTAGTTTTGATAAACCATATCTAAGAACCACCGCTAGAAACCTACTTATATTTTTTATTTTACTGAGCTACGCGTACGGTGCCACGGACACACACACATAGCGGTCAATCTTATGATACCCCACTTTTTTCGTCGGGACTTAAAAAAATGGCTTGTATGAGGGTACATACTGATCAGTCCAAAAAAGTAACAAAACTTATCCACCCTACAAAATTTTCTCCTATAAAAAAAAATCTTAAAATATGTAATTTAGAAGAACGGCCGATAACTTATATTAAAAAAAAAATGTAAAATAACACCCCTCGCCCTCAGTTCAGACGTTTTAGTAAAATTCGACTTTCATTTACTCTTCAATTAACTTTTTTTGTCATTATTTCTTTTTAATTAATTCACAGAGGTCTCTTAGTAAAATATATTAAAGTCGTATTTATGTATTTCGTCAGATAAATTAATGTTTTGCAAATTCCTCAGTAAAGACATGAATGAATTGAGGGCCCTAAATCTGTACTGTCATATTCTACAGATATGGGAATTTCTTAAAATATTTAAGAAAATCTTAACCGAAACCCTTAAATAAAAATGATTAACCCAGAGATAGTACTTTCTGAGATTAAGGGTATGCCACTTTATCCGCGGATTGAGGGCCCAAGTTATTTAAAGTCTTATTTCGTTTCGCAACGATTAAAAAATGGGCCCTCAATCCAGATGCACATGAAAGGGGAATAGCATATATTCATTAGTACCAAGAACGTAGGACCTAGTGGGTAAGTACCTAAGATTATAAGAATATGGAAGTGAGTTTGATATGATATGAATGATACATTATGATGATACCTACTTGAAAGTAGAAAAAAGTATTCCTTGTGAAGTATATTTGACCCATACATTAAAAGCAGTTTAATTTTTTTAAAGAGGGTAGGTAGTGACAAAAAAACTTATAAGGAACTTAGGTATATGGTAGGTATTTATTGTCTCTGATAAAAATCGGCAACAATAAATACTTATATATAAATATAAATTAAGTACCTACCCCCAATAAAAAGTCTGATTGGATGAATAAGGATCGTAACACACGGGATATTGCGAAAGTCGTGAATATATGTATAGATATTTGAATGTGTTTTCTCCAGTTTCATTTCGCACTGTCAAGCAATACAGCAAATAGAAAATCATTCCAATACAAGCGGATGAAAGTTAGTGCCCACGATTGATTCAATTATATCGTTTTAGTGATCCGTACGGAAATTGCAAGGGCCACGTAGGATTCATTCCTTGGTCTCTTTCTTTGCCACACGTCTGTCTTTCGACTGCTCTAAAAATTTTGGTATGTACTTGGCTCAAGTACAGTCACGAGCACAAATATACTCTGAGCAAGTTTCAATAGCGATTTATTCGTGAAATTTCGGAGCTTTGAAATATGATTATAGTCCCACCATCTTATCTTTCAGTTGACAGCGTCGCTAGTGGAGATTTAAAGAATTGAGTTTTGAGTTAGTTTTCAGGGGGTTGTTGTAGTTCCAATTTTGCCCCCCTGAACAGCTAAGTTGGTTGAAACGGTGCCATAGGCAAGTCCGGCTTGCATTTGCAAGAAGGTATGAAAACTGGACAGCTAGTCAGTGGAAAAATGTTATTTTTTCTGATTAGAAAAAAATAAACAGTATGTTCTGATGGAAAACGATATGTACGACGCCCTCCGAATAAAGCTTTCGACCCTAAGTACACAAAAAAGACATTAAAGCATGGTGGTAATGTGGAAATTTCAGGATGCTTTTCTGGACATGGTGTTGGACCTGTTAAGCTGATAGAAGAAAACATGGATCAATTCCAATACAAGAATATACTGGAAGAAACAATGTTAGCTTATGTTAACGTGCTTCCGGTATTTGGAGATTCCAGCACGACATTGATCCAAACCATACTGCAGGCACCGTTAAGGAATTTCTCATATCGCAATCAGTTTCTGTCTTAGATTGGCCAGCTTAAAGCCAGACTTAAACCCAATTGAGCATCTTTGGTGTGAAGTCAAGAAAAAGGTTTCAAATCGACAGTGTAGCAATTTATGAGAGCTGTACGACGTTTTCTTTGAAGAATGGAACACTTATCTCTTTTGCGAAATTTACAACACTGATAGAATCAATGCCTCGCCGGTGTAAAGCAGTAAGTAATTATAAAATTTTAGTTAAAAACTTTTTCCAAAAAAAAAAAACAACCGACTTCCAAAAAAACACTACAAAGTGAAAAATAACTTTAATTTCGGAAGTCGGTGTCTTTGGAGCTGTATTTGAATTTTTTGCCACCGCCTTCCGAAATTAAAGTTATTTTTCACTTTGTAGTGTTTTTTTGGAAGTCGGTTGTTTTTCTTTTTGGAAAAAGTTTTTATTTTACACTTTTTAGTAGTTCACATGTGCTTACCCCTTCACAGCATACCGGCGTGATGTTATGTTATGAACTGGTGTAAGCAATAGACAGAGATGAGATTTTAGCAATCCCAGTCCATTTGCTATCATTTAATGAGGAGTTCCGTTGCCTATCTCCAAAGCTCTTCATCAAACCTTCACCAAATTGAAATGAGACCACTACGAGAAAGTATTCTTCCAAAAAATACCTAAATCGCTTTGTGTGCCTATAAAATTTGAAGAGTTCTCTCTATTCCTCCAGGATCCCATCATCAGATCCTGACTTGATGATCATGGGACCACCTGGAAAGTATACCCTTTCAAACAAAAAAAACAAAATCCAAATCGGTCCAGCCATCTTCGAGTAATCGGGGAACATACATAAAAAAAACTCCTTTTTGAATTCGGTTAAAAATATGTTAAATTGCTTTTTTCTTTACGCACTTGATATTAATCTGATTAGTCATCTATTTAGTCGTAAGTTTCATATAAAACAACTTCCGAGCAGTTTCATAAATCGTTCTAAATTATTTGTCCAGCTTCATTCTTAATTATATGACCACAACTGTATACGGATACCAGAAATATAGTATGCAGTTAGTTAGTATAGTATGCAGTTTGCAGTTTCGAAACACCTGTGCTAGCTGTGTGGTGCTTGAAAACACCTCGAAACTTTTGGATTTCTTTCAGTTTTTATACTTTTAAGTTCTAGACGGAGCATCCAACGAAGTGACCCCAATACCTACCTTCATTTTTAAAGGACTTGTACAAAATTTTCACTTGGCTGGTTTGTATATTATTTAGACTATATACGGCGGTATTCCTGAAAACAAATCCTCAGTTTTCAGGGTCACCGCCATTTAAACTATTTTTGTGCCTTACCAACGAATCATGTAGTTCATTGTAAAGCTTATTGTTATGTACAAGCTAATGTATAGCGATGCGCGGTCATATGCGATCGGCCTGCGCACACGGCGCCAGCGCCGCGCAGCGCCCCGTACCCCGCGCCCCACCCATGTGCCCGCGCTAGCATGTTTTAAATAAAGCGTCAGTGCGTTCACGGCCGTCATTTGTTTTACTTGTGTCCCGTATCTAACAGTGGCGACGAGAGCAACCCACGCCTGCCATTTTAATCCGGCAGCATTATATTTCTCGGCGGGACCACGGGTAATAAAAATCCCCGTGGTCCCTTCCAGGGACCACGGGAGGGACCACGGGTACTATACGGCTTTATCAAGATGGCTCAGTTTAGTTTCGGTATATTAAGTAATTTCGACCACACAGTGCATGAATGGCAGGCGTACAAAAGTCGCCTGCGGCAGTGGTTCGTGGCTAATGATATCTCGGAAAAAAACGACACAACGGGTTCAAAACGGCGAGCAATCTTACTGAGCGCACTCACAGACAGCACCTACCAGCTCGCAGCCGACTTGGCTTTGCCAAAACAGCTGGACGAGGTGCCAGTAGAAGACATCTATGAGCTCCTTGACACTCACTTTTCTCCGACAAAGTGTGGATTCGGAGAGCGGTACGCATTTTACGCGGCAACGCAGCAAACGGGGGAGACGCATGCGCAGTGGGCGGCAAGACTGCGTGGCCTCACGAAACATTGCAAGTTCGCCAATGTAGAGGAGGCATTGCGAGACCGTTTCGTGATGGGCATGTTGGCGGGTCCCGAGAGGGACAAACTGTTCACAAAGGACACAGATACCTTGACCCTGGCAAAGGCAGTGGAGTTGGCACAAAGCGTCCGGTGCGCGCGATCTGGCGCCGCCGCCGGCGCTCTCGCGATGACGTCGATCACACAGCAAGAACATTCAGTGTTCAAGGTGCAGGGCAAGACTGCTGGTTCTGCTAAGGAACCGGTAATGGAGAAGTGTTCCGTGTGCGGTCGGAAGAACCATGCATCGTCTCAGTGCCGATACGCGAACTTTACTTGTAGGAAGTGTAATACAAAGGGTCATTTACGTAGAATGTGCAAAGTAAAGTGTGTTGCGACCAGTGACGTGAGTGAGGAGGACGATGATGGTGAGTTTTTATGTTGTAACATCATTTCAGAGCGGGGAGAACCCATGACAGAAATAGTGTCCATAAACGGCTCACAAATAAAATTTGAAATTGATAGTGGATCGGCAGTAACGGTAATTTCTGAGAGTTTATATGATAAACATTTTAGCAGGCTGCCCTTATTACCAGCCAAGAAAAGACTATTTACCTACACAGGCAGTAGTATCGTGTGTCTCGGTATAATTCGCCTACCGGTCACGTATAGGCTGAGTACACACACACTAGATGCTTACGTGGTACGCAACAAAGGCCCGCCATTGCTCGGAAGAGATTTTTTATCGTTATTTAAGTTAAAATTAGCCTCCTGTAATTTCATAAATAATGAAGAGAAAACAATCGATGATTTGCATAATAGATTCAGAGACGTATTTTCAGATGAATTAGGTAAATTTAATAAATTCAAGGTTAAATTACGTTTAAAAGATGATGCAAAGCCAATATTTTTCAAAGCACGTCCTATCGCTTTTGCATTGCGAGACAAGGTAGATAAAGAGATAATCCGCCTTGTAAACTTAGGTATACTTAAACAAATAGATCATTCGGAATATGCATCACCAGTAGTGCCGGTGTTAAAACGCAATGGGAGTGTTAGGCTGTGTGCAGACTATTCCGTAACCATAAATAAACAATTAGTTGTAGAGCACTACCCGTTGCCTACAGTCCACGAGCTGTTTTCCAAATTACACGGAGGTCAACAGTTCTCAAAGTTAGACCTGTCCATGGCCTATAATCAATTCGTTTTAGACGAAGAGTCACAAAAAATTACATGCATAAATACTCACCGCGGATTGTTTCAGTATACACGTATGGTTTTTGGGTTAACCAGCGCACCGTCTATTTTTCAGCGCGCAATGGAAAACATATTGTCTGGTATGGACGGTGTGTTATGTCTTTTAGACGATGTCCTTATCACAGCTGATGGACCGGGTTTACATTTACAACGGTTAACGGCAGTGTTACAGAGGCTGCAAAATGCTGGACTAACCTTGCAAAAAGAAAAGTGTGAATTTTTTAAGAACGAAATCAATTATTTAGGCTATGTAATAAACAAAGATGGGTTAAAAAAATCATCGGATAAAGTAATAGCAATTGAGAAATCCCCAGTGCCCACAGATGTAGGCAAACTTCAATCATTTTTAGGATTAGTAAATTATTACCGTAATTTCGTACCTAAGGCATCCGAAATTTTAAGTCCCCTATACGATCTCTTAAGGAAGGGGGTTAAATGGAATTGGGCCAGCGAACATCAAAGAGCATTCGTCGAAATAAAAAAACAATGGCCAGGCCGAAAGTTATGTAAAGATCGCAAAAAAGGGTATAAGATCGTGTATTTTATCAAGTAATAACCAAAAAGACACTAGAGTCAAACTGTTAAAATATCTTTTTGATTACCGGAATTCGGTACATTCAGTGACAGGGTTCTCTCCAGCTCAATTAGTTTTTGGACACAAACTGAGATCGAGGTTGGATCTATTGTCGCCAAAATCGCTATCGTCACCCTCAAACGCGTCACTGGATAGCACAGTAAAATCAAAACAGTGTTTGCAGTGTAAATACAATGGTGGCAAAAATACTCAAATTTTAAAAAACGGAAACGAAGTGTTGTACAAAAAATTTAGCAATAAAGATAAGTTCACATGGCGCAGAGGCACAATAACAGACAAGATTGGAAGAGTTGTGTATTTGATTAACGATCATTTAACAGGGACTGTAGTGAAAAAACATAAAAATCAGATTGTGTTATATAAGGGTAACGCCAATGTACAACAAAGTTGGGATACTGACGAAATAGACACCGATAGTGACGATGAAACATTATCATCAACGGCACCACCGTGCCCCCAACCCGCGTCTCAAGCTGACGCCCCGGAGGAGGGGGGGCAGGGTGCAAGTACGCCGTCAGCGACGCCAGCCATATCTGTGGCGCCCGGCCCCGGCCATCCCGATAGGGCGTTGCGCCAGCTTCCAAAGGTGGACTACAGAAGCCTTGCGTTGGGCAAGTGACCAGTAGGCTGCCTGACGGTGTATAACTTGCTAGTTATGGACTCATATTGTATTGTAGTAATAACCTAATTTTAATGTTGTGTAGATACTCCATGTATGTAGTTGTAAGCACCTTTAGTATTATTATTATGTTTGTATCTTTTTAAATAAGGTTGGGAGATGTTATGTACAAGCTAATGTATAGCGATGCGCGGTCATATGCGATCGGCCTGCGCACACGGCGCCAGCGCCGCGCAGCGCCCCGTACCCCGCGCCCCACCCATGTGCCCGCGCTAGCATGTTTTAAATAAAGCGTCAGTGCGTTCACGGCCGTCATTTGTTTTACTTGTGTCCCGTATCTAACACTTATCAAAAACAGAGTTTCTCCTTGTAACTCTAGAACTCTGAACGTTGTCAGTAATGATAACATCAGTCCCTCGTTGTACCATTTATTGTAACTTACGAGGGAGCTCGATGCTTAGCGGAGGACGTTTCCTGGCTGTTATGATGATGACAATGACATAAATGCCGACAACTTAGCGCATCCAAGCCAATTGTGCAGTTGATGGAGTGTTATAGTAATAAATATTAAGTTATGATCTGTTTCCCCAAATATTCTGCATGTGTGGATGTGCTAAGTTGTCTGGTATTTATGTAAGTATATTTTAACAAATTATTATAAATGAATAATTCTATCGTTTTGTTTGTTTCAGTCCAGTAGTAACTCCACAAGATCTACACGGTTGAAAGCGGCTTTGCTTGCCAGAATAAAAAATAGAATACAATAGATAGTAATATTTGTATGACTTATGTAGGTAAGTACCTATATGAATATTACATTAAATTAACTGTTTATGGATGGAGAGGTAAAGGAAGGTCAAAGAAAATATGGACCGTGTGAAGAATGAAGGAAGTGAATGATAGCGTGACGGTTGTCAGGGGAGGATGGAAGAAGACAACGAGTTGCACCGACCTCCAGTAACATGGGACAGGAGCAGGAAGCTGATGATGTATGGAAGAAAAATATAATAAATTGGGATTAGGCGAATGAGATGTAGATAAACAATATGTAACAAAAACCCTGTTGTTCCTTTTAGGGACGTATACACTTATCTACAAGCACACATTGATGAAGTTATAATTAAAAATAAAATAAGCATTGGCTAGTCGAGAGTTCAATATCAAATACCTAACTATTAAAATCGACACATTCAAAAAAATGTTGACATCATCTGATTTTACAAGTAGGTATCCTTATTTCGCACAATAGACTACGAGCTTGGCGGCTTTCTTTGATCTAATAAAAATCAGTTAAACATTACAAATATTCATTATTAAATATTTATTCTAATTATTTTATGTCGAACAGTTTTTATAAATGACTTGCTTTATTACTAATGTATAACGATTCTGAAAACGTGGGTAGAAGGAACAAAAGGGGTTTTGTTACATACTGTATACCAAACTATACTGAGTTGTGTCCCTCTCTGTCCCTTAAGTATTGTGTGTTCTTCACAATGGAATTCGCACCATGAAATTAAGTATTTATAAAATGCTTTAGAGGTTTGTGGCCCCAATATCGCTAAACAGATAAAAATAAAATGAGCTTGTAACTTCCGCAGAGCGGTGGCACTATTTACTTCGTAGAATACTATTTTGGCACTATTCCATAAAAAAAAATGCTTTTCCATTGTAATAAAGTACTTGGTAGGTAATTACACGTTTTTGTGACGCATCAAAGGATCCACGTGGAGCTTATCAGTTATCACAAAATCCGATAAGCTTATAAAAATTGACTATTCATTCGGCATTCTCTAGGGCCTATTATTGGTTGACTTGGGACCGCTCATAGGTACAGTCACGAGCATAAAAACCTTACAGTTTCGCAAAATTGGAACGCGTTTTTCTCGTGAAATAACAATGGCAAATTTAAGCAAAGACCTATTTTATTAATGGCTTCTGCCCGCAACTTCGTTCGCGTGGAAGTCGTAAGAAACCACAATATACACAATTCTTCGATTTTTTTTATCTTTTTGAGAAAAAGATAGATTGGCATCAATTTGTTTTGTTGTGAAAATTTTATTTCTTTTTCTATCTGTGAACGCAGATCAAAATATTTCAAAAAGTTAAGAACAGTCTCCTAAGACTGTTTTCTTGTAGCGACAAAGATTAAGGTTATTGCTCCATCTTTAAAATCCTAAATGTCATGATTGACTGAATAAAAGAATAGAATAGAATAGAAAACATTTCATCGACACAGACACAATACAACAGCAACAAACATAAAAGAAAAAGAAAGAGAACAATAAAATTGCAGTAAAATTGTGCTGAGCGTGTGCTTAGCTCCATAAAGGTAACGCGTGATGATAATCATCTAAAAGGTTAAATATGTAACTATCTGCAATATCCTAGCATGTTGGCTCGTCTTTTCACAATTCGCGGTAAACTATAGAATTATACAACATAAAGCAAATTGGCTCATCCCCCATAGGAAATAGCGTGATAATTTTAACCCTATGAACTGACCAGACTTATGGGAATATCTATGCAATAAAACAAAGTCTATCCGGTAGTATTTGCGTGATGCTGGAACATACATTGAGACAAACAGACAAAAATTATTAAAACTATATTTTCGGCATTAGAATCATTCCTAGACCTCAAACGATAACTTAATTTCAAAATTAATCAATGTTTAGTTTTGACTTCGCTACGCTTTTATTATATGTTTATATAAGTAGATAGTGTGAAATCAAAAATACCTACAATGTACATAACATCATATTAAAACAAAAACTCAAAAAAAATGACTATGTATTTATGCGCGTGATTGTCCGTCATTTATAATTTATTTAACACACTATGCACACTAATGTACAGAGGCAGACATAATGCCATAGGCATTTTCTACCGTCATAGTCTTCAAATTCAATTCATGGTAGGTGTCGAACAATAGCGCCTTAAATTATTTCTAAAGCCTAAAATGCTACACGATAAAAAAAAACCCTATCTACTAAGAACGAAGCTTAGTCATATATCTGATCCATCTACACTAATCTCGATTAAAACTAGATTTTACTTCAGATAATCTGTTAATTTTAAATCCAAATTCAAAACTGAGCATTGTTCTAGAATATGTACGTTAATAACTGTTATAAGGTGAGAATATTTACGTATATGCAATCATAAAATTACATCACGACTATGTATCCCCCAGAGGGGTAGGCAGACGTGTATGCTACACGCACATATCGCAAGTCATGCTATAAGTCCCTTACAATAGGGGGCGAGCCTATTGTCATTAACCGGACACAAATCTAGGCTCCGGACTGTTTCTGACAATTTCCTAATGGGAAAACCCTACATATTGCTTGAAATGGGCGAGGGTCGAACCCCACGCTCGCCATTCGCGTTAGCAATCAATAGACCAAACCGTCGCAGACAATACAATGGACACTTAATGTCGTGTGTGGTGTCCAGCGTGTCCTGTCGTCTGCACAGTGTATGAACTGATGGACGCCACTGACGGTGCCTAACGTTACTTTATTCGGACTCATAATCGTATTCAGACAGTTCGAAGAAAAATAATGTTACCATACTAAAACAAATAGTGTTGGGGTACTGAACGATTTTGCGTAAAGAAAGAATGATAAAAATGGTTTAATTTTAATTGCGTTATGAAACTTTAAAAAATCGTTTGTAACATGTGGAATATAAGAATATACATAGGTATATAACAAATTCTACTATTTTGAATAGTGCATATCATGGTTTTACGACAATTTATTAAATTTAAAATAATTATTTTTTTGCATGTAAGTACATTATTTTAAGTTCCTTCAATGTAGCCAATGCTGTGTCAATCTAGATTGCCACGCTAAGTTAAAGAGATCATCACCATCTCTATTCTCCTGCCCGATTCTCAATGTATTTGGGTTCGTCACAACACGTCTATTCCTTCCATACTTATATACGATTATTAGTCTTCTCTGTTAGTTATAGGGCTTGTGGCTAACTAATAACTGCCGTACGGGTCGATTGATCAGGTTAAGTTACGCCGTGGATGGGTGGACATCTTTACATATCAAGACCCTTCCGTTCCTCGCAAAGCATGTTGAGCCGTTGCTCCCGGCTGCCGTTCGTGGATCTTTGACAGTCGTTACGGGTAAGCACGAAATCTGACAACCGGTCTTACCAAGGGGCATCGTATTACCTAGTAACTTGGTTTTGGAGGTCAGATGGGCAGGTGCTTCATGTAAATACTGGTATCCAGCTCGAGGCGGCCCCAACTTAGTTGGTAAAGGGCTAAGCAGTTGATGATGACTTTTCAATTGATCGTCATCTCGATAGTAGAATATGATATACAATTATTTAATTAATATCAAAATGAGCGTTAAATAGACAAGATTCTATGAATCTAGACCATTAAAATTGAACGGAGCAGAGTAAATCAAGTTGGTCCAATCAAGTAAGTGCCTCCGTCAATCTGTAGGTACTGTCGTAACTACAGTAGCTGTAATTATCTTAAGTAGTGTTCTGTGCTTGCCTATTCGCCCCCATCTAATTAATACAGCTTTTGCTAGACCTATGTCTATTGTGGCAAGGTTAATTTTGATTTTGTATATTTTGCAGAATCTTTGATAGTCGTTACGGGTTGTCAGAAGCCCAAGAAAGTCTGCAACCAGTCTTACCTAGGGCTATCGTGTTACTCAGTAACTGGGTTGTGGAGGTCAGATAGGCAGTCGCTCCATGTAAAATACTGGCGCTGACTGGAAGACGACCCCAACATAGTTGGGGAAACGCTAAGCAGATGATGATGATTATATTTTGCAAGAGTTTGTTGGTTTTGTCCCAGGAGCTGTAGAGGAGAGTCTATTGAAACTGTTGATTATACTTACTTAAATGATACTTTGGGTAACCTTGGCCTTAGATTATTAACTTTATGGAATTTGTCATTTCTTAACAGTAGGACAGATACTGGTTCCTGGCACTGCCCCCCTTATGACCTCTGCCTACCCCTTCGGAAAAAAACTACAAGCGTAACGTTTATTATACAGGGTGAAAACGTTAAACTGCCGAAATGGGACGAAAACTGTCAGTTATTCAAAACTGATAGTTGGTTAGTGTTATGTTATGGGTGAAATGATAAAGGAATTCCAATAAAATATTTAAAAAAACAAAAAAGTGCTTTTTAATTGGTTCCGCTTTAGCTTTTGAGGTTTGGACTATAAAAACATGCTGATCTTCGATTCGATACCTGGCTCAGGCAGTCAGACCATGGAAAATAAAATTAATAATAAATCTGTGCAGAAATATTTCAATTTCCTTAAGGGCCTACGTAGGGCTCCGTTTGGTAGCGTAACACGGTCACTTTATGAACCGTACTGCTCATTAACGGCTTGTCTTGAAGATTTGAAAAATATATGATTTTGCTATAGATTTATATAGATCATTTTGCCCGAAGTACTTTTTTTGTATGGTTAATACTTTTGCTGTAAAAAATATTTTCCAACACGCAATATTTTGGCTTCTATTCCATACTCCTACTAAACGGCTTCGTTATTTGGAAAAAAAAATACACTGAAAAATAGATAGTTAGAGGTACCACAGAATCGCCGAAGCACAATTGTAAATTAATCAAAGGAATATCCCCATTTTGGGCTCAGAGGTGCCCTGCGCGGGCGCGGGCGGCAGTCGTGCTTTAGCATACAAACGGGAGATGAGGATACTATGGGCCTTAAGGCGCGTTGCCTACCAAAACTTCGTGCCAGCCGTGATTAGGGCAGTTTTTTGGAGCTATCTACTCGTTATTTAAATGAAATATAAACTTAAAAAAATACATTAAAATCCTACATAATCTTGATTCCACAGTGGTTGTTTTCGTGTTTTTAAGTAGTATTTGTTTAACAAATCTCCTTACAATTTTATTGTACCACAGAAATGAGTAACAATGATTGATTACATGCATCTCCTCTTGAAGTAAGCATTATTTTAGTTATGTTACTGACACAAATAGATAGACAATTTAATCATGAACAATATGCAAGTAGATTTTTTTCAAAAGACCCAATATTGATTTTATAACGATTTTATTCTAACATCTGTGTTTATTTACTACGTGCTAAGCAGGCTTAGCACGTGCACCGATTTGTCGATGGAAGAATAGACATCACTATTAACTAAATGATATACAATAGGAGAAGGTAGTTTTTCATATTTTCCATACAAAAAGTGAAAAATTCCTTAAAAAACACTTCGACGCTGCCATACTTTACGCCTCCAGCTCTAAAAAAATCACGGGGTAGGGCAAACAAATACCACGTTGTGAAGCCAAAAAATACCACGTGGAGTCGCGATTGTCAAATTCGATTGTAGTTGTATCGAAATTATTTTTAAATTTAGAGATCTTATTTGCAGAATAGCTTTAAGATTCTCTTAGCCAAAAGTGATGAATTTCTCTTGAATCGACACCCATGACGAAAAGTTGGGTTTCTTTTGCAGCCGCCATCTTGGTTTTTCAGTTTTGCATTTTAACCTCATTATTGGCTTCAGCATCTTCGGAAAATACGAAAACGACACCCATGACGAAAAGTTTGTTTCTTTTGCAGCCGCCATCTTGGATTTGCATTTTGACCTCAATATCGGCTTCAGCATGTTCGAAAACCACGAAAGCGACACCCATGACGAAAAATTTGTTTTTTTGGCTATCTCTCTTTGTCTCTGTCTATTAGCACACATAATTAAAAGTCCGTTTTTTTAGCCGTATTGTGGCGATTTCGACATGGCGAAAAGTTGGACTGGACCAATTAATAATGAAATAATTATAATTATTTAATAATAATGAAGATTCACTGAATTCAAGACCAAAATGTTTTTATCCGCATTAAAAAACGTTTCTTTCTTATAAAAGTTATTTTATTTGATTTTATTGAATACCTTGTCTGTGAATTCCAAGATTCTGTGAAGTATGTGAGTTTTACATGCATTCATAAGTTGTTCGCCAGATGGCACCAGTAAATTTTACGAATTATTGTAAAGGTGAGGTGCGGCAAGGAGGAAGCGAATGTTCAAGGTTCTTTGCTCGGCGAACTGCCTTAACAAATCTGCTAGAAAAATAAACTGCATAATTTATCTTAGACATTTCAGGGTAGTTTCTTCTTGATGTGTTCGTTCTTTCAACCCTGACTCATCTTGTATTCTTGGAAGGAATTGTGATAATAGTAGTAGGTACGACGTAGGTACTAGTGATAGTTGTAGGTAACGGGTAGGTAGGTAGTTTCTATGGGTAGTGATAATTAGGTACCTACCTACTGAACAATGAGTAACACAAATACTTATTTGTTGTGACAGTTATTGATATTCTACATTGTAATATAATATAATATAGTATCATAATTACTATGTTTACGCTTTCATCGCCGAAGGTCGCGTTGATAAAATTAACAACCTCATTTTATCACATAAACAATGCGTTAATAACATTTGCAACATAACAAAGGCGAAGCAGTCCACATGCATATCGTGCCTACTGTACGTAGTATATGAACCGATATATGACTTGAATCAACAATGAAAATATTTGCTTTTATTGGATTAACTTTATCAACGTTAATGTCGTTAATCAACAGGGTAGCTGTAGCTGTACTTGGACCATTTTGTTAATTTAATTTTAATTTTATTGTGTTTGGGTGGCTTACACTTATGAGTACAAAAGTAGTAGTAAGGTAATTTACGACAAGCCATTTACAAGCCCCCACAGATACCAATGGAGTATTGTTGTACGAGTTATAAACTATGTTTAGACTAAATAATTAATTATGTAGGTAAGTGATAAACTAGCTTCGTCTACGTCTGTTTCTGCCTAGCCTCGTATGCTCGTTGTACATTGGTCGGCCATGGTCGCTCAATAGCACCGACATATAGGTATGCAACTTTACTCGCAATAAATTACAATATCGATCCCGTTGCCAAGTCACGTTCAGGGTGTGTACCTACAGTTTCGGGAGGTGTTGATTCGAGGCTACAGAGCGTCTACTCGGTGGACCAGTACATAACTAATACAGCTTTTTATATCGACCTCCGTGCAATAATGTTAATCCAGGTCCTGTGTAGTGTAATATCGGAGGGGGGGCTGCGGGGGGTAAACCGGCCGGCGCGGTGGCCACCTGTCGCCGCGCGGTGGGGCGCGTGTGCCCCCCCGGGCCGCCGCACCCCGGCCCCCGGGCCCCGCTGCCCGCGCCCCCGGCCCCGCCCGCGCCCCTGCACCCTCAACGCTGCTGCGCGCGCTACTCCCTTCTCTCGAATCATTCGTTTCGCGACGCGTAAACTTGCCGGCCGGCCTCCGTTGCACTCGTCCGGGCTCATTCCCATTGCGTCCGCTCGCCGCACCGCTCCGATCGCACCACCTAACCGAACACCTCGACATCATGACGGAGAGCACAGAAACCCCTGCGGCAGCTGCGCCTGAAAAGACCCCCACTGAGAATGGAACTACCGAGACCCCGCCTGAAGAGACCCCAGAGAAAGCAACCGAAGAAAAAGAAAAGGAGACTCCTCCACCTAAGGAGATGCGCGCTGTCGTCCTCACCGGCTTCGGCGGACTCAAAACTGTCAAGATTCTTAAGAAGCCTGAACCTACTCTCGGAGAAGGCGAGGTCCTCATTCGTGTGAAGGCGTGGTGAGTACTCCTTACATATCCTTACTTAAAATCAGCTTTAAAATATTGAAAATTTTAGTTTTATACTATTCGTTCGACAGATTAAAAGACGTTGCGTTTGAATGTTTCTTCATTCCAAGATTGATTTTTCTTTCGCAACCATTTAGTTTTGAAATAATAAGTGGGTGCAAACGACCATTATAATCAACAATCATGTTGGTATTGAAGAACGTGCTATTTTTTACACCTCATCGTTTTTTTTTTCATAATTTTGTATGATATATTTTGGGTAGGCCGGTGTTCTCCGTGTAGTGTACCCACTTAGCCGGTGTCTGCGCGGACGGGTCCCGTTCATCCGTCGCTCGCCGCGTCTCGGGCTCTCGGCTGCCTCATTAACATCTGCCTCCGTCGGGATGCACAGCTCATGCACCCGACCGATTGAAATTTCTGCACGCACACTGGCACCCACTCCCGATCGTGCGACGCGCCCTAAAGCGGATTTACACTTCGTCGACAGCCAGCAGTCGATGTGACTACCAACTATTGTTTTGTGCTTGTTTTAGGCTCTCTCTTACTTGATGTACAATATGTTTACATAGCCGTGTATTTCATTCGATTTCGCCAGATTATTTATTCAATAGGCTATGGAAATTTGTTTTCGATCGGCATCGGAATAACTGCATGCATGTGCGCACCGGAGCGCGTCGCTGCGTGGACGCTGCGTCGCCGACGGTTGTAACAAATTAATGTTATTTTGTCATTCGAAGCCCGAGTGAGCCGAGTTCGTGCGAAAGGGAGTTGAGCGCCTACTGACATTGTTCTTTGTTCGTTTTTATCGCTCCACTGCTTCAGATAATGCAACGGACGAGTCGCGTCAACGTGCTACTTGCAGTACTTGCAACCGCGACACATGAGTTATCTGCCACTTTTCTCGTTAACGTTAACTGCTTCGTTAGAGGCTTAACAAAACACTCACTTAACTGTGAAGTATTTCTTTCGTTGCACCACAAACGTTTAGTCATGAATGAGATACTTTTTTATGAGAGGCAACTTTGGGATAAGGTCAGACGTTGAACGGCTTGGGTTTTTGATAAGACAGTTTTTCTTTTTTAGCTTGCTCCAAATGTTATCAGGAATTTTATCAAGAATTGATAATACAAACTTTTGGGTTCCCAGAAGGATATCGGGAGGAAGAATGTGTACTATATAAGATGCCATAAAGGTTTGAAATCCTATTTTAGGTCATGTACAAAAAAACTTGGCTTAGAACTGAACTTAGATTTAGGTTCACGATAAATAATTGTTACGAGGATTCTGGAGCTAGCAATAGAAAGGTACGCAGGCGTATAGAGAGGCAAGGGAGGAATGGAGGCGAGGTGTGTAGGTGCAGTGCGAGGTGCGAGGCTGGCCCGGCCAGGGCGCATCCCCGCGCGTGCTAAATATAGCGCGCTTATCGTCAACTTACTATGTAAATGACCGCGACATAGCCGACGCCATCTGCCGCAAAAATATTAACTGACTGGTTGAGTTCCGGACCGGTACCAGTACAAGTTTGCTCTCTAGCTTTGAGCCGCAAAAACGTGTGAGTTCCGCCTACATGGCGATTGGCGAGCGAACAATCCAAGTTTAGCGGTCTACAGTCTATCAACTCTGGGTCATTCTGTTGTGAGAATCGGTAATTTGGAACTGATGATTACCACAGGAACGTGCATAATTCTGCAGAGGAGGCGACTCCCTTCCACTCAATGTACCTTCTACTAACCTTTCGAATGATATTTAATGGGATCTGTGAAAAAAGAAAGACAGATTCCAAGAACGATTAAATATTTTCGTAGAATTGTACAAAGAAATTCTAAACACAGTAAACCATTCATTCCTGGTATTTCAGGATATGATCAAAAGCTTTCATACAGCAAAGTTCTCGGCAAAATGAACGCTCTCTAGAGTCCAGTGCGATTTGATACCAAACTCGTTTCACGGATGACGGAGGTCCAATTTCTACATTCCTTGTTATCGTCATATCTTCGAAACCGTTGTGAGTTCGTTGCAATTACAACAGATTTAATTGTAGGAGTAGTAGTAATCTAAATTGTGTAAATAAACACAAGACTGTGGCTTCTGTAGAAGGGTTTTGAGTAAATCCTATCATAAATCACGGAGACAGTGAATCCACAGATGCATGTCAAAAACTTTGTTCGAAGTCTCACGCAGAAACATCAATTTTACTTACGTCTTGATAGTTACTCGTTGGGTATCAAAGTTTAAAAAGTTGGGCCATTATAAGGTACCTATCAGAGTGTGTTGAACCGCAATTAAGGAGTCGTTATATTACATCAGTAGTTTAAAACTATACCTGTATTAAAGTCACGCAGTCGTCGCTTACTAGGGTCACCACAAATAAAGCTCTCAAAGATACATCCCCTTTAAATACCGTTAAGTGATTATAAATATTTAACAAAGCTAATAATGAGCTATATATTCTAACATGTAGTGATTTGGTTTACACAAAGTACCTACTAAAATATTTGCTTGTATTGCGGAAGTCCCTTGGCTATAGCGAGAAGAGATTTGATTTTTGTATGTTTGTTTGTTACGCTTAAACGGCTAAACGGATTTGGATTAAATTTGCATAGAATGATGATGATTTGATGATGAAAGGCACATAGGTAAACCACCCTATGACCTGGACATAGGATACTTTTCCATCCCGATATTCCCACGGGATTGAGACTTATGCGGGTCAAACCGCGGGGCGCAGCCAGCATAGCCACACACAAAAACGATTGTTAAAAAGTGGTCTAAAAAAATTATATGTTACTATTTGTAGAATTATGAAATTCATCTTATTACGATACGAACGTGCGCGTCCCCGGTTTCTACAGGGATCACTTTCATGCAGCCGACTTTTCGGCTAATATGTTTGGTAAGACTTCATAAGGGATCCAATGAATAACGCGTCATTATTTTCAATTAGGTCAAGCCGGTGTCAGTAAGAGATGTCTTCCAAGAACAATGCTTGTACTCACGCCTCGGATAAGTGGCTTTCTTTTTATATGGAGAGTGCTTAATTGTATGTGGAGATGATGGGAAATGTGATGTCTGGACTTTTGTTTTTTGTTCCGTCCATGTGCTCTGGGTGTCTGGCCTACATCATTATGAACACGAGTTTATTTTGGGGTCAGGGATATCGTAAATATCAAGGATTCCACTGTGTACTTATCAGTACAAGATCTTGGTACTTATTGTATCGAAAGTGCAGTGTTAATTGCTCACATCCTTTCCTTTGTTGGCGTATCAATTTAAAGCCTAAAAATAACATCTGCTCCTCGAGTACAGGGGCCGGGCTCTATGGTATAAAGTGCAGTATTGTGCATTTTAATGGGCTCCGAAGCCGCATAAGATGGGAGAGATGAATTTGTTTATTACCCTCTTCCTTATTGAGAGCGTCTGCGCGAGATAGCTCTCTTCCTATGAGTCACTAGAAAGTTATGTTCTTGAGCTAACTCGATTCAAATAACTTGCTGTGGTACCTGACTGGGACTGAGTGGGTGGATTCGCTTGCGATTCAGTACCGTACTGGACATTATGGCTTGGTTGTGTGTTTCATTTGATACCCCTGCCTTCAGATATCTGCCTTCTGGTATAATGACTAACTGTCTTGCATTCAATAAACTGGAAAGGCTATTTTCATTGCTTTTAACTTTTTAACCTAAGTAATATATAAAATAACAATTTATTGTTATTATGCGCTCATTGAAGTCAATTCGATAATGGGGGTATATTGTGTTCTTTTATTAAGTTGTTATTCATCATAAATGATAGCTTTATCAATTGATCATTGCATTCAATGCCCTCATAATGTATTAATTTCGATTAACTTGCCATTGATATTTGATTCAAAAATGTGTCAGTAATTTTAAACTGTAACACCTACCTAGCTCGTAAGTTCAACACGAAGTATAATTTGTGGCACAATAATAACAACGCCTATTATTATATTCGTATTTTTATAATAACATGTTATCGTTAGCATGACCTGTGGGAAACGGTCCATCCATCAATCAAACATGATGAGAGACAGCGTTGCTACACGTGCACGTTAAAGCTTCACATCGAGCTAATTCTTCAATAGTTTGTTGTTTTAACATTATTTCATTTGCTGAATAATTAGTGTATATGAGTGCTGCGATGCGTCACGACCTTATTCCCGTATTACTTACACAGCCAACTTATACAGATGAGTCAGAGCAAGTTAGGCTATCACAACTGACTCACCTAACTACATAAATACGGAGTTAACAATGATACACGTGATTTGTCGGTGGGTCCTTCAATTAGAGCACTTGATACAACAAACAATTTTGACCTTCACCAGATTCTGGCCATTTCGTGCGTTCTCACCCTCCTTGCAGAAGTGGCTGCGCTGTGATTTAGAACGTTGTGCTCCTAATAACAGACTACGGATGCGAATAGTATTGAACGAGGATAAGTTTAAACTAATACCGTTAAGCATAAAAGTGGGTATCAATATTGTTAACTTCGATAGTGTGCGGTATTTAGGTATACGCACGTTAAGGAAAAGCGTCAAATCAGAACAAATTGTAGTAAACATGGTTATTAATTCCTACATTGGTATTTTGTGGCTTCACAAATTCCTGTTTGCTTTCAATTTTGTAAACAGGGAAGTTGATATAGTGTTGACGCGTATGTTCGGCCATTATATTCATATTACTCGAAAAGTTATACTTGTCGGAAGCTGTAGTTGTAACATATGCTGTCTCTATAAAATCCATCGTCGGACAGCAGATGCGGCAGGCGGGGTCGCGCCGGCCCAACCGCCGCCCGCGGGCACATTGTTCGCGGAGTCAACGAACTTACGAAAATGCTCCTTCGCTTATTGTGCCCATAATCGAATCAAGTCGCTACTGTATATGGTAGTAAACACGTCGCATACTTTCATCTTTTTTGAAAAATAAAACACTCATGACAAGATATACAACTCCAGAACATTCGGCAAGCTTTTCTGGTAGCAACAATCTTCTTGAACGCTTTATTGAATCTTAATCTATAATCAATCTAGTGGTGAGAAAGTTTCGCCTCTAAAGTTGGTTTTGTCCATAATTTTGCCGTCGAAGAGAATATACTTTGCATCAGTCTCGTTATTTATCACATTTTCTATCCATTATTATCTCAACACCCGATGCTTATGTTCTAGATTGCTTAGCAAATTGAATTGGAAAATCCCGTGACTCGATTCTGCATGAAAAAGGGGTGTGGTTGCGTTATACTCGGGTGTCGGCTAGGTGGTGTGCGTCGGGCTCGGGGGTGGGCGGAGTGTGCGGGGGTGAGGGTTGCGAGTGCTTCTGTAATGTCTGGCGAGCCCGGGGCCCGGGGCACGGGGCGCGCGCCGGATCAATACGGCGCGTCCCCTACCCGCGCCATGCCGCCCGACCAATCTCCGCAGGCCCTACGTCTTTCGACGCCAGTGCTTGTTTTTTTATAGCTCCCATTAACCATGCTCTTCGATAAATGAACAAAAGCATATGTTGGTATTTTTTCTAACCACGACTAGCGGTATTACTTAAGTGTTCTTATTTTGACTTATATCACGAATTCACGAGTACTGTTATCGCGGTCGCTTTTCTTCAATTATCTGCGAACTAGTGTTCTCACGTGGACGATACTTTAAAACGAACTTTAAAAAGTATAAAACAACGCTTACCTGCACTTGATGTCTACAAATAAAAGTTACAAAAGTTCGAAATTAAAGATACAATACGATAACAAAAAACATGTTTCGGTTATAAATAGGATAATTTCTGACTACTCAACTACCCTATGGTTACCCTTACCCGAATTACGTTTCGTTATTGACCTTAACCTAAAGATTTTAAATTATGCAAAATATGATAAAAATATAATACACATACTGGCAACTTATTATCGGAATCGAGATGAACTGAAGATAAGTAATTTTGTAACGTTATCTGTCCCAAAAAACAATAGACACAGGAGGTTGAGTTAGTGGTAGTTCCACAGTAATCTGCTCAAAGCCAGTGGGCCGTGGGTATATCGCAGACGTGTTTAGAGTACAAATTCCTGTAGCGGAGTCGTTGCGGATCTATATTTAGTTAGGTAGCAGTAAGGGCACCCTCTCGTACAGAATCGACGCACGCCCTAATATGCTTCGTTCCGACACCTTTTTGCTTGCCGACTTTCGGTTCTGCCACTATATGATATTCCGTTTATTACCCTACGAGCGACGCGTCACGCTGTGTAGATGACTTTTTGCCGACCCGCATATGTTCCATATGAGGGTCTGCTACATTGATTTCAGATATTATAGCTTTGTTAAAAGTTTTACGGTTACTGTAATGGAGGCTCGGTTTGGTTGCTTTTACTTTCATGTAACATTTATCTTTATTTGAATGTGGGTTTTATTCTGGGGCATATAAAAGATTTTCTGTTTAGAATCAAATCGTAATTGCACAGCAGTTCTTATGAATTCGTTATTGTCAGAAGGGTGGCCAACGCAACAAGTTTTATTAGTCACATCCGTATGTCTGCTATTTGAACTTGAAGTTATCCTTGTTTGTTTTCTTTATCGTTCGATCTTTGGAAAACAAGAACGAAGACAGTATTATGAACAAGAAATGCTTCTTGGAAAGCTCTTGTCATCTTTACCGATGTAACAAAAATGTGGAAAGCAAATAAAACCAAGACAGATAAGTACAATCTTTTGAACGAGATGGATATTAAAATATATACATGTCTGATAAACTCTCTCATCGACTATCGCAATAAAATGAGTCTTGATAAATAAATTAGTACGTATAAAAGCTCCTCTACACCGAAGCGAAAGCCAACTTTCGCTCACGTAGCTTTTCTGTAGCTCCAATGAAAATTACCTATCCAAGCTTTAACGGTAGGTGCGAAGGTAGTTGGAAGTACAAAATCGAGAGCTATTATCAGTAATTGTGTAACACACATTTTGAAAGCGTTAATTGCAGTTCTGAATCGAATTCTTGTCTGTTTTATAGAGCACGGCAGTGCGTGGCTAATGCGTGCGCTTAATGTGGAGTGGGCAACAATTTATGAAATGGATGCAACGTACGAGACCGGAGAGCCGCTTAATGACGGCTCAATTGAAATTATTTAGTCACCCTAAAGTTAAACGTTGGACGTTCAGCCATCTGCGGAATGCAAGTTCACTTCCTGAGGCGACAATTAAAGCCGATGACTGACGTACGGACCGAAACATCGTTGACATGTTTCTCCATTAGCATGTATGACTAATGAGGTTGCAACTACTTGCACAGCACAATCAGCTCCGTCCACCATAACTTCATTTAATTTTATGCAACACCGATTTTTTTTTTATTTATTCGTAGCAGAATTCGCTGTTATTTAATACATTAATGTAAATTCAGCACTATTTGCTTTTTCTTGTGGATTTCCATCTGTTTGTGAAGGAACTGCCAAAGCAATTTGCCACCACATGTTGCAGTTATTTCAATGTTTCAATCTAGGAATGGATTTCAGGTTGTTTCAGAACAAAATATGCTGAAGTCGAATGTGAAAGCGTTCCAAACTCAAAATGTGCATTTTTGCCTGATTCGCTTCAGTTAATCCTGCGGTCTCCTTTAGCAAACTTTCACTAATTAACGTGTGGTAGTTGTTTGTAAACTAAAAGTGTACACTAATTAATTAGAAATGTCATTTAAACTCAATTTGGGGTGCATCTATCAGTCTAGCATTATCACCACCAGTTAATTACAGCCGTAATAGTAAAGCGGGTGTCACACGTGGCTGGCTTGCATTCTCGTCATAGCCACTGATCGGAAGTCGATAGCTTCGTCACGCGTGTCATGGTGTATTCATTCTGGTCAGCGTCACGGCCCGCTAGCCGGATATTAACGCTTTTTTGAACCACCTCAATTATTCCTTCCGAGCCTTTGATAAGCCATGCGCCCCCACCAAGTAATTCTGCTGTTATTCGGTCTCATTCCTTTGTTTTGGTGAAATCCTTTTTTATTCCTTGCCATATCTGGCTCTGCTCATGTTTACTGCCTGCATTTTAGTACGTATATCTATCAAAATTGGAGCGGAGTTCTGGCCGTTTTTACAGGTTTCAGTAATCAGTATCACAGAAAACGTTATAATTTTTTATTGGTATTAATTGACACTATGTAGGTATCATGTAAGTGTGGCCTAGTTGCAACAATTTATTGTATTTTTTCCTTTGTTAAACTGCATGTTATGCTCACTTGCATGTGGTTTGTTTCTAGATACTTATAAAACAAACACCAAACGTAGACTTTAATTAAATAAGGTCATATTGTATGTCACGCTAACCATTAAGCATTGTGGCACAAATACCTTAATGTGACCCTATTTGATTATCTAGGTTCTATTTAATACTCAAGATACTAAGTGTTATATTAACACACGGCATATAAGTAGGGACTGTCTTAGAGAGGCTAATTATTATACCATAATTTCTCCCCTCAGTTTTAGTTAGAGCCACAACACAACCTCCGTACTCATACGAAAACCTGGATTCCGCAAATTAATGTTCGCAAGTTGGCTGCGCAGCAAACCAGATCGGCCCACTTTTCTCCTTAATTAAAAGACCATGTGTCTTTCTGTCATGACGGGAAAATATCACGTTGAAAAGGAGAATTTCTTTGCGTTAAACGGGGATGAAAATTATTTAAATATTAACTCATTCGCGCGTTGGAATTTCAAAGACCGCATATAAAACACCATATAGGTACAGGATATGTTTTTAACCAGTGCGCTAACTGTAACCATGAATTCAGCATATCATTCTTGACACCCCAGCACTGGTTAAAAACTTATCCTGTATAGATACGAATACGACCTCCTGAATAAACATTGTCTTAGTACATTATAAATAACGACAATTGTTTTAATTATCATGTAATGAGTCCACGACCACATAGATGTGTCAGACTTTGGTTTAGGCACTGAGCGATGGATCCAGCCAGCTCAACTTCCGGTGGCTGTTTTATAAGCTCATAACATAATAGTTAATGTGTATTAACTCGGCAACTCGACGTCGGTTCATGTCAGTGTGGAATACAAATGAATCAGAAAGTACGCGAATAAGGAAATTCCATTCGGTGCATTCGTACTAGAGGCACATGTATGATAAACTAATACTATGAGCTATTCCTATTCACAAGGCGTAGTCTTTGTACGGACTGGGAGGTTGTGAGTCACCGCCATAGCTCGACCATCTACCCAGTAATAACACCCTTAATTAACACATTTGTATGTAATGAAGAATGAGCTAATATTTGTGATCTGAGACAGTGAAGCGTTTTGGAAGGTCGGATTCTCGGGAGGGGCTTTTTTATTTGGAGGTTTTGTAGTTCGCTGTTGCTTGTTTGGGAATAGGACACGGGGATCCCAAATGCCGGATTTAGTTTTTGTGGTGTCGCCCGTTGCATTCGGGGATAATGTTTTGAATAGTGAACTGGCCACGTTTCCGGTTTCTGCGCTAGGGGGTCTACAAGGACATGCTGAATTCATGGTTACAGTTTGCGCACTGGTTAAAAACTTATCCTGTATTTATGTTGTCGTTCTTGGGTTATTAAAAAAAAATCGGTAACTCAGTCAGTCTCGAGTCTCGGTCACAAACGTACCTTATTATCGGGTTGGTAGTAGAGATGGGCCGACTATGACTTTGGCCGACTAGGCGACTAGTCGGCTGCAGAATGGCCAGCTAGTCGGCCAAGCCGATCATTGCTTTCGGTTGAGTTCTGGGCCTGAATTCACTATGACCACTCGATTCCTTACTTGTAACCACGTCAATCACACACAAATCTGCTAAAATCGTATTAAAGATATCGACAAATTGGCTTGGAACATACAGAAGATGACATTTCGATTCCTTACCGTTTCATTGGTTTAAAAAAAAAAAAAACTAAAAAAGCAGAAAATAAATTGAAAATAGTGTGCTTTTTGAGGTATTTTTATAATCAATTAATATCAAGCACCCCACGCTTTTTTGAAATTATTTTCTGCTCTTATAGTTCGGTTTTTGAAGCGTGTTTTTTAGATTTTCTATTTTTTAGTTCTGCTAACTACAAAAGCGTGATTTAAAAGTTTGTTTTTTTGTCGTTGATGTTATTGAATTTTCATCGGTCCTCTATAAATCTACAAAGTTTAAATGAAATCTGACCGTTTGAAGTGGGTCAAAATCAAGTCCAAAGGAGTCGGTTACAAACAAACGTACAGGTGAAGCTAATAAAAGCGTGTCAATAAAAACACGATATTGACGTAGTTTGAACGTAGTAAGATTCCGCGGGGAATCATTAAAACATACAGGGCCCCAATTCTGTATGGTTATAATGATTCCCTGCGGAATCTTACTACGTCAATATCGTGTTTTTTTAGAAACCAATGTCGTTACATTGGTAAGGAATCGAAATGTCATATTCTGTATGTTCGAAGACAATTTGTCGATATTATTAATACGATATTAGCAGATTTCTTGTGTGATTAACGTGGTTACAAATAAAGGAATCGTTAAGTGGTCATGGTGAATTCAGGCCGTGAATTGGGGCCCTGGTGACATCGGTTATGTATGATCGTGACCACGTTTTCGGCTCGGAGGTGTGCGGAGCCCGGCGACCAGGTGGAATTGTCGGGACACGTTTTTATTTACTTTGCATTAAAATTTATTCTCATCATAATCATTGTTTACGTGTGAGCCGGCGATTTTTCCTATCGCAATTTCCTATCATATTCTAGATTGCACTGAAAGTAAACTGTAAAACTGATTCTATTATAATTTTTATCAGAGGAAACTTGTAAATGGCCTTCAGTTTCATATTGTTTAATAACATTGTTTATGTTATTTGTAAGTTTCCTGAATAAAATAAAAATAATAACCGTAAAGATGTCAATTCCATTTCAATCACCGTCTTTTACATTTTTAAGCATAATATAAATAGTAGTAAAAATGGGCCGACTAGTTGGCGGCCTTAGCCGATTAATCGCCGACTAGAAATATGTCCGACTAGTCGGTACATCACTAGTCGGTAGCGGTAGTTACTCAAATATTTTTCGGATAGGAAAGTGAGAAGAGAGAGAGAGTAGACTACAGCTTGTGAAAGATTCACCACAATTTTGCCAATTGATATCAATCACGTAGGTACCACTTAAAAGAAATGTGATAAACCATTGCACTTTCTATTATGGAGATTGACAGTTGGCCATATTGGCTGACCTATGGGACTGTTCCTAGAGAACCCATATTCCTTCAGATATCTGTCATATCAGATCTATGTTAAGATCACATCCAAAAACGATATCTGGTGAATGGTTTGTCACCAAAACCTATAAGAAACAAGAGAAACTCATACCTTTTGACGCGCTCCAATACAATACACGAAGCAATAAACATCTTCGTGAAAGACAAGTTTGACGGAGTCGTAGAGAAGCGATAACAGTCACTTCCAGTATCGTGAACACGTTCGGAACATGAAACATGAGCGCGGGCGGAAGGAGAGTTAAACTTATACGCGGTACAAACACTGAATTACAATGATGTTCGCGCTCTCAAGTTTTCGTAGGAAACGCTAAACGCTGACGAATCGACCGTACGTGGTTTTATGTTCTTTGATGTTTTGATAACACGCTAGACTAGACATCGTAGAAGGTTTACTTTGTAGGAATGTGTAATTGAGTAGGCATCGTCTTGAACATAACAGCACCTGAAATTGTCGTCGCGGGTTTCCCAATAACTAGGTAACTGAAAAGGAAGGAAGTTTAAGCGGTTTCAGCTGACTATTTATATTTTTTTCTAGGAATTTTGTGTGAAAAATTTTCATCGCGGGTTTCCCAAATGTAAATCCACGCGTAAATCTGTATAGGAAGGAAGTTTCAGTGTCACCAATTCATAAACGTTTCTGAGAATTTTCTGCCTCGTCAGTCATTGGAACGATTTATAATTTATCAATCCGTCAAACTTATAAGTATGAAGTAAAAGTAGGTACAGTCTAGACTAACCAATTTTAGTTTATTTAACTTGCCAGGTGTGTTGAGTCATAAAACGATACGACGACAATGACTAAAATTGCAGACAGTGCAAGTGATCGGTTCGGTTCAGTAGTTTTCACTGTCGCACGATGAAAACGAAAGTGCAAAGTTCAGAAAAGCAATTTCGTTCGTGTGAGTTAAGTGCGCGCGGCGTGGATTTCGCCGAAGTGCACTGGAACGTGACGCCCGACATCCGACTTGTGCAAGTTCCTCCACTGAACTGAACGAGCCACGAAACGATGCAGATTGGACCAATCATTCTGTTTACGTTCCTACTGAAAATCGATCATTTGAGTACTGAGTATCTATTGAGAACCCCAGAACCAGACTATAATCAAAGAATGTTTCTCTCAAGTCATAAAAATTACAGTAGACATCTAAGCGGTTGCGCGCACTAATGTTAATGAACATGAATTTCTTACGGCAAAACTTTCCCTAGGTTGTGAGCCAGTTGTAGTACCTACGTACTAACTACGTACCTAGAATGGTATACTTATTGGTATAGCATGTTGGAAGCCGTCGCGTCGACGCCGTCGGCGACCCGACGCCTGACGCCGCCGCCGCCGGTCTGGCGCGTCATACCACCAACCCCGATGCAATTTTTAATTTACCCCGGACTAAGGGTGTTCATTCGTTCATTTTAATGTCTATTCTAAATGATCGTGCACACGTGAGGGGGCGAACAGCAACGCAAATAATAACATATTCAAAATTATTCTCGACATATCATTCTGCTTGTGTTCAATAAACCGTGAAGTTATTTGAATTGCGTGAATAGAAATTGTATGCAACGCAACGCATTAATCGCATTAGCACTTTGCTGGGGCTGTGTACGTGCGAGTAGTGAAGACCCTTTCAATAATCCTGAACTTCTACGTGATCCAATTAATTGCCGCAGGAATAACCGCTACCGTGTCGCTGTCAATGCTATAATATGACAATATTTTATACGCGCATTTCCATTAAATTTCATGTTTTACGGTAACTTTAATTACGAATCTTATTAACCTAGGTATGTACTTAAATAAATAATCAAATAATAAATACTCAAATAATGACTCATGCTAAACTATAAGTAGGTACCTATTTAAAGTTAACAATGTTTAACTCCTTTATCTTCAAATTTGTGGAAATGGCTCCGTAATTAAGATAATCGAAGGAGGGCAGGGTTGATGACTCGCAGTTTGGCCTTTAGGCGGCGCGACGTCGTCAGTTTTATCGACCCCGGGGCCTTGACATAAGGAGTCTGAAACACGCGACTGGCAACAACACTTGGAAACAATGTCCTAACATAATAATTTATTCAAGTGCCAACCACCCCACCGCTATTACTTACATATGCTTTAATAGTGTAAGTACCTATAACAATTAAACTTTGCCAACATGAAACGCTTACTGTGCGTAGGTTCCAAGAATGTTTCATCAGGGAACACTTAATCGTCCTGAACGTAGAATTTGCGTTATTTATTTTCAAGTAGTGCAAGCGTCAACAAAAACTAGTCTACCTGCGCATGACGTGCTCGTAACGAACTATTGTTGTAGAAGGAAGCCATTCAATGAATGTTGAATAAACGGTCAGGTAGCGTGCGTAAAATTCGATACGAGCGAGACCCGCCGGAGATTATCTCAGATTAACATTCCGACCCTTGGGTCCCAGGATCGTCGCCTATGGAGGACCAATGTAGGACAAAGCTTTTTCTATAATGAAACCGTAGTGCCCGCGCCCAATTTACCCAATAAAACGTATGCGGGTGACAGACGTGCGACAGCCGACACCGTGGCGACTGGCGACTCATTCGACTCCCATGTCGCACTAATTACCCCGAATTGAAGGCTTCAGTATGCATTAATATCATATGACTGGCTACGGGCACAACAATTTTTCTTTAACTCCTTCATCCGTGTTACAAAGTTATATTGCATACAAAGATGCGAATGAATCATCACTTGACTGTTTTCACAAAGGCGTAATATTTTTATAGAAATTATTCATCGACATGATTAATTTCTGTATTTGTTTATTGTGTATTAATGGCAGCTAAATGAATTAATGAGGAAAGGGCCTTACAACGCAATACCTACTCATAGTCAGCCATTGATAACAAGTTAATGACAAATGTCCATTAAACCCTTTCTGGATCATTAAATTGTAGGATTACTTACGCAGTTTTAACGGTAATAACTAATAACTTAGACCATGTACCATGTAGCAACAATTTTAACAAATTCGTAGTGTAGATTATCGTAGGCGAGGTTTACAATACAGCTACGCCTACTCACCCCAAGACAGAACAGAAACTATAGATCACTACTACATAATAATATATTTACATAATACGCTTCAACTTTATAATTTCCGACTATACTCATTGAACTGTGACTGAATTGTAAATACCTATTTGGCGAGAAAATTGTTCGGGAAAGCTGGGAAAATGAGTAACCATAAACAAAGGTATCAATTATCTACATAATATAATAAGTAAAGAATTTTAAGTGACGATTTACGGGTAGTTTTAATACCGTCGGCGCCGATGGCAAACGATATCGAATTTCCGCTTTCACCACAGTGCATCGATACTGGGAATGGGGTAGACGATGACTCAGGGAAACACTGGAGGGACGCAGACAAGGGGAGGGCACTAAATTACACAGTGTTTGCGTGTTGGAACTACCTACATTAGGTACTACCTACGTTAGGGCTACAATTTGGCTAGATTTAATCAACAAAATTGATTCAAAACAATTGGTTAAATTAGGAATGTGTTCACTTGTTCAGTACGTAAGTACGTGTGAAACCTCTTATCCACATAATTCTGTTGCTAGGTAAACTTTGTTCGTTACCGTAATACGAGTTCGGAGTTTTCCAGCTTTCATTGTTTGTTGTTTCGTACACTATGGATATTTTCGGAGTTCTATTAGCCAACCAATGGCATTTCCTTGTTTAGTCGTAGGTACAATAGGCATTTGGAAAATTAGGCATTCGGTTGTTTTAACACAGCAGACGTTTATTACTTTCGACTGTAAACTGTTAAACGATGTTACAATAAACAGACTTTCTGGAAGTTTGGAGCACAAAATGCGACTTCTTGTATCGATTGTTTTTTTTTAAATTTCGTCTCGTAAATATAGTGATGAAGATAAAGCCGAAACGCAGCTTTAAAATATTATGTAGGTATGTACTTAGATAGATTTTACAGTAGCTGACTATATTACTTTCAATAAAGTGGTCGAAGCGTACCTATATGCGAGCAAATAAAACCACTGTGTAAGTAAATGTATTGTAGTCAGTATCTATAGGTACTCCGGTACTTCAGGGAGCTCCATCGAGACATATCGATCAGGGACGAGTAGGTAGGACGCCCGCAGTGGCTGGATCCAGTATGGCGGCGTGCAATATTTTAACACGTGTTTATGTCTTCGCAGTATTCTGCTGGTTTAGCATCGTGTTGTTAGTTTATACATTGTCTTATCTGACAATATTGCTGATCTTCATCTGTTTAAACTTCCGTGAGATACTGTTTTCAGTTCAACATCAGCGACTTCTTTGTCTGGGCCTTTTGGCGTAGCTATCATCTTTCATGTTTATATTTTCTTTGTGTTTGTCTTTTGTACGTTTGTGTGTAGTTCCCTACACCAGTCGTATGTTATACTGTCGTACGATATTATGTGGTTCTGCAGTCTCAAACTATCTTTTATGACCCATTTCATTAACCATTCATCTTTCATCCAGATGGGAGACCTCGTAAAATTGAGCTTTCAATATTAAAAGCGAAACGTTTTTTATCGTACACCAATGCACTACCAACTTTGACATTGGGAGTGAGCAGTGACTTAAATTAACCTAAATTATCGAGTTCTTTATGTGTAACAATAGTGAGGCCACCTATGTCCTGCCATATTCATACTGATTGTTTCGTCAACACGCTTACAAATTTAAATACGGGCTTCTTTATTCTGTACGCGTGTTCTAGAACATAATAACGCTTGGCTGCCGCATTCCTGACTCCAGTCTTATAATTAAGTAACTACCTACGCACTTGTTTATTGATATCGTTCACCACGATAAACTTGAATGATTACTTGAATGAGATTAATAAATTCAAATTGTATCGTGTATCGGTCGGTCGCTCCAGTTTGTGTTTCGACAGGATTAAGACATTGTTTGTTAACAGCATTCAGTAAACTAGCGCTTTTCAGATAATGGACCATAGATGCAAAATTGTGGTTCTGGAAGGCTCCTGTAGGACCCTTGAATTTCTTTATTTGTCATTGTTCACACTTTGGTCTCCATCCACAAACACTGATAAAGTTTGTAGGTGCGCCAGAATTTATTATACCTCGGTAAATTCTGAATATCTGGAACATTATGCCTACTCATCAACATCAGATAAAAGATGCCAATTCAGAGGCCTCCTCCAGGCGTTGCCACAGCACCAATTGTCATACCAAACTCTTTAAAATACTAACTTTACCTTTACTTGTTCCAGTGGCCTGAACTTCCAAGACCTGATCGTGCGTCAGGGTGCCATCGACTCACCTCCTAAGACACCGTTCATCCTCGGCTTTGAATGTGCCGGAGAGATCGAGCAGGTCGGCGAAGGCGTCACCAACTTCAAGGTAACCATGGAAACAATTAAAAATAATTACAAATAATTCAACTAATATTTTATGGGAGAAAATCTTTGATTTTTTGTATGTTTGTTTGTTACGTTAAAACGGCTGAACGGACTTGGATGAAATTTAGCACATGGGTTGACCACGACCTGGATTAGGACATAGGATACTTTTTATCTCGAAATTCCCTCGGGATCGAGACTTGCGCGGGTGAAACCGTGGGGCGCAGCAATAGCAGCTTAAGGTTTTGTGCTGGACATACATAATTACCAGCGTGGATAAAGCAAAAGGGGTGTGTAAGGACAGTAGCACGTGCTGTTTTGTAGGCAGTTCCTGCCTAGCCATGTTCCGATGATTCCATTTCTAAATGAGGTTTTTACAATATAGGTAAAGGGTTAAATCACACCGACGGCTACACAATCACAGTCCTTTGTTTCTGTTATTTCCCCTTTCTATAAAATTCCGGAGCATTGCAATTTCACCGCATTCTCCGCCAAGCAATTTCATGAAATTCTCGGGACATTTGGGCAACCCTAATCTTAATTAGTTTCTCCGATACGTCTCCTTGTGCAATTCTTCACCATCACTATGTGAAATTTCACACGCCTTCAGAATATTAATTCGGTAATGAATAATACAATTAATGTGCAGAACAGAGTCACTACTGGCTGGAAAATTATTTTAATTAAAATTTCTTCCTTTCCGCTGAAGTTTTCTTGCAATGTTAAACTTGACACTTGCCTTCTTTGATAGTTTTTCCAAAGTAAATCGGTCACGGGCTCGTGGTATATCGTAATGGATTGCAACTGCCGCTATTTCTAATTTAAGATAAATTAGTTTTAATTGCAATTTACAATGTCTGTGGATAATAATACTTCCGTTTCTATAGTATAGACCTAGCAGCTAGCTATGTTTTATTTTTCAATTTTATAATATACTTCAACTTCATTGTTAACATTATCATCAAACGTCCACTGCTGGGAAGACCAAAGTAACGATGGATGGACTGCGTGAAAGATGGCTGGAAAGGGAGTGACTACCGAGATGACGACTATATACACACGAGCGGCATCTTGCTGACAGCAATTGTCTCTGCCGTTGACGAGTGTCGCTCGTGTGTACGAGCACTAACAGAGAAGTATTTCCAAAAAGACATGTTGCGCCGACCCCAAATTGTGATAAGGGTGGGAGAATGATGAAACGTCCACTGTTTATGTTCAGTATGGGACAATCATCTTTTTATTCATTCATTTCATTCATTCTGATTTAGTTGCGCAACTTCTTCCCAGATAAAGCACTGAAGTGGTGAAGGACGGGCGTTTCTGGGGTGATGGGGACTATCTTTTGTAATTTTGACGTTCAAAAAGTACTGACTTTCAGCCTAGTTTGAATTCATGACAATTTTTTTCATTAGGTAACTATACCTTTTCAAAAAGTAACTTGATCTCCCCTTGATCTATAACACCTTCTTTATCCATGTTACCCATGACTTCATGCTGCCAGGGGTGCGGGTTGTTCGAAAGAGATACCGCGGCCCCTGGTACACAGGCAACTGAGGGAACACGGGTGGGTTTTAGTCAGTAAAAGTCTGACACGCCGACCTGCTCCACCCGGAGCGGGAGAAGTTATTTGATGATTTCCCACCCTCAAAAAAAAAGAACCCCTGACTTCGTTAGGTCGTTAATCAGAATTTTAGTTCATCATTCGGGCAACCAAATCTACCACCGATTAATCTTCTACGAATATGTGAAATCTACATCAAAGCTTCGTAATGGACGGCCCTTTAAACATTTCTCTTTGTTTCCGCGCCTAGTGATACATTGTTATTCTTATACGATTTAGTGTTATGGGTGGAATGCATATTTAGTTCCAAAAGATTGAGGGTACCTTTTCGTTAGTGGTTAACTTTATCGACCAATCTATCATTAGATTGTTATTTCTGATAAATCAGTATTCGTCTTGAATTCTGGGACTTTTCATCTTGCTATCCTGAATACCGTGAATTCGGTAACTGATTTTCGGCTGACTTTGTGGTCACATAACCGGTTTGCCAGATTATATGACACTGATGTACCATTTGTTTGACATTCTTTAGAGCTTATCCTAACCTTACCAACATTTGCAATCAGGTTGGTGACCAAGTCGTGGCTCTGCCAGAATACCGCGCCTGGGCCGAACTCGTCTCCGTGCCAGCCCAGTATGTTTACGTGCTGCCAGAAGGCATGACTGCTTTGGACGCGGTGGCAGTTACCACCAACTACGTGGTAGCCTATCTGTTGCTCTTCGAGATGGCCAATTTGACTCCTGGCAAGAGCCTGCTTGTGCACTCCGCTGGAGGCGGCGTGGTAAGTTATTGTTGTTTTAATATATTTCTATAATATCTATGTAATACTTCGGAGGAGCCCTCTTCGTCAGGAGCAGTAGACTCCAGTAAGTAGTCTATAGGCAAAACAGAAAAATGATTTTACAACTGCTGCGTATTGCAAAAAATGCATTTAAAAACAAAAATGAAACGACGAGTAAAAATTCGTCCCCAAATCCATAAAAAAAGTCATTTTAAAACATTATCTACTCAACAAGCGTATATTCAGAAAATGAAAGTGAAGTTCAAGAGCACGTCGTTTTATCGACCATAAAAATTGACTCACTCCCAAAACTTATGAATGCAAATCTAAAATTAAGTTTATTCAGAACTTGACAAATACCGAATGAAATCGAAAATACACGCGGTAGCATTGACCCTCAAGTGTGAGTACACAGCACGCTTCACGCATTTCTGTGTACTTGATAATTACTGAGCAAACAGACTACCGAGATGTCTAATTGTTACTCTAAATAGTTCACAAAATATTCATGTTTGCTCTGGAATTTTAGTTTCCATATGACGTGACCACCCTCGCGTGTCGGCGACCGGTAATTCGAAGCTCGCTCGCTGGGCGGGGTGACAATACCAATTAGTTGACATTTATTAACAAGGGAAACCAATTTACAGGCAAATAACCTACGACTATGCTAACTATTGATGATAATGTGATGGTAAATGTGGATATTGTTTAAGTTTCATTGTGGCTGAAAGCTTTGGGAACTTTTGGGGCGATGAACTTTTCTATATTCGATTGGATTTTCGTGTATTACCTACATAGTAAGGGCAAGTTTCTGTACTACCTACTAACAATGGACGCTAACAGAAGGTCCGGAAATCAATAGTTTGAAGACAATCTGTGACTATTGAAATTGCGTTGCTTACATTAGTTTGTCTTTGTTCGATGTTCGAATCGAACTACTAATCGATCTGCTTACAGTTTTGGATATATACCTACTTAAATATACTACGAAAACCTGTAGGAGACGTTTTATATAACCAATAATGACCAGTTGTTATTTTAAACTAGTTAGTTAATTAAGACTATAGACCTAGAGATTTTAATGTTCCTATTGACATTGTTCATTAACATTTTACACGTTTTGGAGTAGACTAAAGTTCTTATTGCCATTCTAGGGCCAAGCAGTAGCTCAGTTGGCTAAGACGGTAGAGAACGTGACGGTGTTCGGCGTGTGCTCGAAGACCAAGCACGAGGCTCTGAAGGCCAACAACAACAACATCGACCATCTGCTGGAGCGCGGCAGTGACTACACCAGCGAAGTTAGGAAGTAAGTCCCACATTTTTTTACTTTTATGACTTAACGAGATGGGATTGCAATAAACTGAATCTGCCTAACCTTTTCCCAACTAAGTTGGGGATCGACTAACCGGATGCAGCTGAATACCAGTATTGTACATGGAACGACTGCCTATCTGGCCTCCACAGCTCAGTTTCTGGGTAACACCATACCCCTGTTTGTTTCTTTAAATCACGTATAGTTGAAGGTACTTAGTGATAGTTTAGTTGGTAGGAATTAAATCCTACTTGGAAATTTTGTTTGTTATTATAACACAAAAATTCCTTTTAAAGTACATGGAACATTTATGCCACTGATCCATTTTTATGACAGCCAGCACTTTCATTTACATTATTGATAAGTAGGCATGCATAACAAAATTCGCCTCCCACTTGAAAATTAGGATAATGTGATTGCTAATCTCAATTTGCTTATATCACGTTATCTAACGTATCGGCCTTTCAAGGGATATCCACGTCCACTAGTTATATAGTTACGCCCACACTCTTTATAACAACACCACATATTTTATAAATAGGGACTTTACTTATGTTCTGGTACAAATCAATGACTATGGTTGAATAGTCATTGATTTGTACCAGAACTTGTGTAAAGTCCAGATAGGCAAGGAGTTACCTACTTGGTTCTATAGATGCTCAGGGTAGGTGGAGTGTTGTCAGCAGGATGGTTGGTAAAACAGCTGAATGACTATGTCCATTCATGCCGTAAGCTGATGATGCTGATAGATGAGCAATATCTATTGAAATTGTTCTGTGATTGTGTAGAGATGTTCTTCAGAAACGTCAGGTGCGTAGTACTCGCAACCAGCTTGCGTCAATGACTTGATGTATGAACGTTAACGAAACAAAACGAATAAGTAAGGATCGTAGCAAGCGGCGTTCTGAAATTTTCTGCTCACCCCCAGGAAAAGAAGGCGTGAGTTTATGTATGCTCAGTAAATGACTAACCACATTCAACATTGAGGTAGGTACCTCTCCGTCCTTGCGTTCTTCTTTCACAACACGATCTCTCACGATACATCGAATTTTAAAGTTCATATCAAGAATTCGGTGAGATCATCAATAGTTTGAATGGGCTTCGTTGTGCTTTGAACACGTGCCAAAGTGAAAAAAAACAATGTGGTACCGCCCTATTTATTACGACTTTATGAGTGATCGGTCTTGTACTAGGTAGGCACTCATTAACAATCATAAATGTGGATACTTTTTACATGTAAGGTAGGTAATCTTTCAACAATCACCATTTCATGAAACAGTGTCGCATTAAGTGATAAAATGAATGTACCTACTTACCTAAAGCCAACCGCTATGAATCATTAAACCAAATTAATCTGTTCAGCAATCATGAAGAATTGTAAAAATGTATGGAAGGATCGGATTCGTGATATCACTGAGCTAAAAATATCCCGTTCAGCGGCCCTTCGTTTTACTAATAATACCTTTGTTTACGTTACACGTAGGTACTAAATGTTTGGTATGCGAGGATTTTTATGCCCGTGTATTCCTATTATTGTCACAATAAATTCTGGCTAGTTTCGGCAATTTGTCAGTTAATTTTATGACGGTGTTACATAAATCTCTTCCGGATTCCTTAGGGCTATAATCATCTGAGACAGCGTTAAAGAATTTTAAGTTGAATCATTGATGATCTACTTCCCGACGCTTCAGAGCTAAAGTATGTTGTTCCCAATCCCATGCTTAGTTAATTGGCGCTTATTACAGTTACATATTTCAGTGCGAGTCCTCCTCGTGTGATATGTGCAGTACCAGTTGACGAAGACCTCTCCCACCCCCCTAGAGCTTTTATTAACGGTTTTAAATAGGAGACATAATAGCAGGAGTCGAGGTCTTGCTAAGTTAGTGTCGTATCACGTTAATTGTTCGCTTTATAACCCGCTCCTTACAGCTGCTTCGTAACAAGCGCGTCATTTAATTCTCGTAAATAGACAAAGATATTTTTATATCTGGTGAGCACTTTACAGCGTAAACAACGAGCCACACAAGTCTGTGTAAATAAATAGTCAGTTATCTACTGCGCGGAGAAATGCTCTTAAAACAATATTGATTTACAATATAAAGTGTGGTAACATGTAATGATTTCTAGCAGTCTTTGTTTTAATAAAAATATGTAGGTATAACGGAACTCCGCTATGGTTTTAATAATCAGAACCACTTATACCTAGTTAACTGTACACTATTAGGCAGAAATCCCATTACCTGCGTTTGATATATTACATAACATTATCCACTACCGTTATTTCATATATGTAAGTTTTCTGAAAATAATAGAAAACTTAATTCCGAACATTTCATTAATATCATTAAATGTATTATTAGCCAATAAAATGGCGGATAATAAGAAACTCGTTTCCTGTAAATAAGTACCTAACATGCTGAGATTATTGATAGATTCCTGTAAAAAAATATATTTTTGCGGCTCCTCCATTAAAAAGCACTTATTTCCAAGGTTTTAAAACTTATCTTAGAGGCGTTAAAATGCCAATTCCTAGTTTCCTGAAAACCACACGATTAGGTACTATAACTAGTTGTGTAGAGTACTTATATGTTGTTGATTAGTTTTATTCTTGAAAATTTCGAATAAAGCGATTAGTTTTTTTTGAAGTTCGTTCTCGCGTGATCCGTTGTAGGTACCTATACCTTCTCTTCTATTTAAGCAGTAGAGGAAGAGTCTTCCTCTACTGCTTAAATAATTTCTAGCTGATACCGATGAAGTAAGATGCTGCGTAAGACGTAACGAAGATAAGTACTCCACGGTACGCCGATACCAAATAAATTTGGAATTAGGGTGGGTGAACCATGATGATGTCATTTTTACCAGTAGCCAAGCTATGTCCAAGCTGTCATGTGTTCCATTGATTACTTTGTCTAACGTCATTTGATGCCACCAGGGTGTCTGCCGATGGTGTGGATATCGTGCTGGACTGCCTCTGCGGTGAGGAGTGCAACCGTGGCTACCAGCTGCTGAAACCGATGGGACGATACATCTTGTATGGTATGTATTGGGTTTTTGATGAAGTTGTGATTTTTTATTTTATTAACTGAGGTTTAATAATTGAAGTTGTGAAAATGTTATTTTTTGAAGCTAGTTAGTTGGTTGAAGCTAGTTTAAAGTAATACTCGAGCCACGAATCTGTAATACGGGCCTTAGCTCCATATTCTAGAATGATGATCTCAGACTTTTTGGAAAATTCAAATTCAAATTAAGAACAGAAAGACATAGCAGCTTCATTGGGCGTAGTATTAGACCTTACAGATTACTGCTTGAAGATCTACTCTATCGGGCTTGTGGACGGCGAGTAATGGGTAGCTCGCTGTCCGGTAAGGACCAAGCCCGGGTCGACGGCGCGTTGTGTTCCACGCGCGCCTCAAAGAGGTGTCAGCACCAATAGGTGGGGTCCGCAAGGACCGATGCCTGCCAGGGGTGCGGGTTGTTCGAAAGAGATACCGCGGCCCCTGGCACACAGGCAACTGAGGGAACACGGGTGGGTTTTAGTCAGTAAAAGTCTGACACGCCCTCCCGCTCCACCCAGAGCGGGAGAAGTTATTTGATGATTTCCCATCCAAAAAAAAAAAAGATCTACTCTATTCTAGTTCCTAAAATCTATGTTTCTAAAATTAACGAGATATTTTGTACCTTTGCCTTTTTGTATTAACATTATTAGTTAATTTAGTAAACGTGATATCCTATTGAGTGTGTGTTTATACAAGTGTTAGTAAACAATGGCGTGTATCACAGGATCATCTAACATCGTGACCGGCGAGACGAAGAGCTTCTTCAGCGCCGCGCGTGCTGTGAGTACTCAATCACTAATATCTGATTGTACTGGGCTGAGGTGGGTGTGCGCAGGCCCTGTAAATAATACTATATGATCGGTTCATATGAGATTGTAAAGCGTTGTGTGGTTTTTGTTAGAGTACAATGGGTAGTTAATACTTTTTATTAATTTTATATTCTTGAATTAACAAAGATTTACTTAGCTAAATTTTTGTTGCCCGTCGACATATTATGAAGAAGATACTGGGGTTGCTTTGCCATGTACCTAGTCCTGGGTACCTCCTAAATAGGTACTTTTATAGAAAAGTAACACTGGTCGGTCCTGATAGCGTGGGGTTTGCGGTCCGGTTTGCGTAGCGAATGTTCGCTACACATGTTACAACATAGAATCATATGCATTGCACGGAAACTTCCCTAAGGGAACCTTGAACTATTCGATTTGATTTCGGACTTGATTCGATTTACTTACTCAGGCTTAAAAAGAACCAGCCAGCTTCAATAAACCTATTCTTAACTGTCACTTCTAGAACTTGAAAAAGTGCTTCGCATAAACATATTTCTTTCATTCCAGTGGTGGCAAGTAGACAAGGTGTCCCCGATCAAGTTGTTCGACGAGAACAAGAGCCTGGCGGGTCTGAACCTGCGGCATCTGCTGTTCCAACATGGCCGCGCTGAGTACGTGCGCCGTGCTGTGGAGCGCGTGTTCGCGCTGTGGGGCGAGGGCAAGGTCAAGCCGCTGGTGGACTCCACCTGGGCGCTGGAGGATGTACGTAACTTGTTTTATTGGATGACTTTTTAGGTGGCGGAAATTGGAGACTTGGTCATAAGCTATTGCTGATGGAGCCACTGGAACTGTTCTGCGACAAAGGTCTAATTCATGAAACATTGTGTTTGGTTGGATGGGTTTACCGGTCCCTTAGAAAAGACTATTGAGTTCAAAGGAAAATTTGGAGGCAGTTAGAACTATGTAGATCTAATTTAGTGTTAATTCTGGCTACCTATTTAATACTATCGTCATTAATTGTATGCACAGTAAAATTAACATTCAATCCTACCATCAGGTCGGCGAAGCCATGCAGAAAATGCACGATCGCAAAAACATCGGCAAGCTTGTGCTGGACCCGTCACTGGAGCCAAAGCCCAAACCAGCCACCCCCGCCAAGGGAAAGTCCGGTAAGGAGAAGAAACCAGCCAAAGAGAGCTCCGAAGACAAGAAGGACAAGGAAGCCAAGGAGGAGGAGAAGAAACCAGCTGAGAACGGTGAGAAGAACGGGGAAAAGAACGGTGAAAAGAATGGTGAAAAGAACGGTGAAGAACCGCTCACTAACGGTAACAGCGACGAAGGTCAGTCTCGAACTATTATGACCAGGCATGCGTAGTGCAAACACGCTTTGATTGCTCCATTTTTGAATAGCCTGTGACGTCATCCCTTGTAAACCCCACAGTTGAAGCTGTGGTGTAAACGGGGCACGACTTTCATAGATAATTCAATAATGTTGCTACAAGTAACGAGTATTTATTCATTATGCGGGTGAAACAAACAGCTGTTGATTTTAAAAAGACCTTTTGGCGTCTGATATTATAATGCACCCTACGAAATAAATTGATATTGATGACCTTTTTAACTCTAATTTGTCTATCAATTCAAGGGACCGCTTTTTATTCAGAAACCAATTAAAGCTTGTTGACCGCAGTTGTGCGTTTCACCCTAATTTATTTTTATTATGGCTTTTATTTTAATTAACTACGCACGCATTTATTGGCTAAACGCATTATTGGCTTCTAGCGAAGCCTATGTTTAAAAATAGTCCAGTGTTTATAACACAACAGCCTTTAGACTTGCTAGTAGCATTTATTTTTTAAACATTTTGCTTGTCACTATTTGACCATAGGTACCATTTAATTATTATGATTTATCAGTATTTCAGCAATCATAAAGTGCAGATTATAAAACTAAAATAACACATTTCGTTTGCAAAATATTTTTACTTTTCGCAATTAGAGCAATATGTAGTATTTTCTAGACATTTAGAAATGCATTTATACTATTCAATTTTAGCTGCAGCTTGTAAGGATGTGTGGGGGTTTTGCTTTTATTAATCTAGATTGAATTTAAATATTGGTTTGGATGTAAGATTTTTTTCTTAATAAGTAAAAATATGAACATAATACAATAAAAACATAAGTAAGTATCAATTTCAATCACAGTTGAGACCTTGGTTATTTTTCTTGCATAAAACGAGATTTTTCACATTAAAATCGAAAAATAAATAACTTATCGCCTAAACTGTTTGAAATTAAAACTCCCGGACAGTCAGCAGTAGGAACACAGCTTTAAAGCAAATCAAAAACTGTTTTCTGACCGGGTGACTTTTATGCAGGACTACAATCATATAATATTGCCATGTTTGGCCAGTTTCCCTTTGTGGCGAGAGATGCATATAATTATTTTGGTAATTTACATAACATTGAATCCACATTCCTAATTACTTTTTTTGTATCCAATCTTCTACAACCATAATTATAATAATTCGAAACATCACCAACGAAGCACGTCTAAGGGCTGTTTTATCACTGAAAATATACGTTTAGCCAACTTGGTCATAAAAAGTCGGGTCTGAGTTTCTAGGATTACATAAACCTACTTAGAGATTAAGATATAGATAGAATATATGGCATCTTTAGAATAATAGAGCCCTAATGCGAAATTAGCCGCAAGCAAAATTATTTAGAATTATTAGAATTATAGAGACCAATTTTGGTTGCGGCTAATTTCGCATTAGGTTTCTATTATTCTAAAGATGCGATATACTAACGATTATTATAATACAGCTTTAGCATTAGTTTGAGAATAGTGTGCGGTTTATAGGATGTTATTATTAAGCTTATAATTATTATATTTTATCGTGTTGATGCTTTAGAATACATGAGCATGCTTTTTAAAATAAGTAATTTGAAAACTAGTGTATTCCGATTGAAGATTTTAAACGAGTGATGAGCTTTGAATTCCAAATTATGACGATTGATATTGGCTTTGGAGACTTCTGCAATTCTGAAGGTAAAGTTTTCATGGAAAATTATACCGATTAAGATTATGAAAATATTTGTTACAGGTATTCTTAGTCTGTAAAATAATCTGATAAGTTAGTTAACGGAGCGCACCCCATGTGTTGGTTCGTTACCCATCGTTTAATTTGATTTACTCTTGAAACTTTGCTGGCGCCTATAAAATTTTAATGAGCCATCCCAAACTTATGTGGGATCCAGACTCAGAGAAATGTAGGCTCTTAGCATACCGCACCGACGCATGTGGGGGCGATCCTGTATCTTATAGGTACAGTCAATTGCATGTCCATGGTAACAGTTTGACTTTTACAGTGCTCTTATTTCGTGGCAGTTTTCGTAGTTCAAGTGTTTACCGACGCCAGTTGATAGTATCAAGAGGTACTTATTGCATTGTCTGATCATGTACGTTTTTGTTTCTCAACTTGCAGAGTCAAAGGAGAAGGAAAAGGAATCCAGCTGAATTACTTCTCTCGAGGACTGAACCAGATAAACCACCGCCAATTGATTACTTTAGAGTTGAAGCTGTCCCGGGGACGCCGCGCCTCGCTTGCTCGCCGGCGCTACTATTTGTTGCCTCACCTTTTCATCTTATACAAGTCTGATTACCCGACATCCTCCGATCGCTCATCCTATTTATAAATGTTTTCCATCATTGTAATGATTGTAACACGCGATCGAACGATGTCGCACGCTAATTTAAGTTTTTAATTATTCGATTAATTGTCATCATCACATTTCCTAGTTTTGTTTGAACTATTATGAAATTAATCGTTTAAAATGCGACAGCGAAACTACAATGAATTTATTTTTTAATCAATTATTTCTTATATAAATTAATTTCATAATTTGGCCTAAGTTAAGAAGAATCGTCTCAGATAATACATACAGTCTTTTTTTATTATAGTTTAATGTTTAAGACTTTATTTTTAAGATGAGATATTTTAATCTGCAGTTATTTTGAATGGCTATTGTATATCTAAGGTGCAGAGATGCTTAATCTTTATGTATGTTAAGCTTTAATATTTTATTAGTAAATGTTTAAAATTTGGCCCACAAGACCCACAGCCGCACCCGCCCGGGTCGCGTCGTCGCGCTCGTCGCTCTCGTCCGACGGCCGACTGTCTGTTGTCAGCGACTAACGAATGAAAACCTTACGTGTGATATTTTGGTAGGTATGCTAGATGTTTTGCGGTATTTTTATGCTGCCTTTACATGACATATTATTTTATTACTTTGATTTTTAAAAACGATTACTTTATATTTTTATACTTAACGTTTTGTAAATTATTTTCTAGTTAAGAGATTTCACAGAGTTTATTTTAACGCACCGGTCATTGTGTGACGGACACGATCGTCCGCCTAGCTAGAGTCTTCTACTCCTGAACCTTACTTAGGACGAGCTTATAGTATCCCAAATGTGAAATATTTTTGTGGCAAAGTTCATACGAATCAACATAATCGATGTCGCCTTTGATGTAAGTAATATTTTTATATTCCAATAATAAACGACTGTACCGCGGTCTCATCTCATATAATGAAGCTTTTTATGTATCTTTCACACGATTAATCACATATCTACTCGAACATACACATTCACACGATGTATATTAGGATTAATATTTTGATACCAATATTCACTGCATTTCTTTTGATATAACTAGCATATTGTATTTGTCTACCCCTTATTTCTTAAGGTTGTAACATTTTCGGCCATATAAATGTACAGTATGGTTGTAGGTAAATGTACCCAGTACTACTTAAATATGTTATCTGTAAACACATATCATGCGGATGTAAAATGTAACTCTCAGAGGCTGACCGTAGTCCGGTGCGCCGGAGTAAAACATCCACTGCATCCACACTGCTCAACACTCTCACCGCGCTCTGTACTCATGTGTGTTCATACTACCGCCGACTTCTTTAACAGACTTGGATTTTTATAAACTTTTACCCTTTTTGAACATTTTTGCAAAAGCATAGTTTAACATGAGCGCGTGTTGTGATCCGAACCATAGTACCGCTTCCAGTATCCGGTGATCCGGTGCGAAGTACCGACCGCCGTTGGTTGTGATGACTGCGAGTAGCATGGCAACACCGGAGTGACGCACTCGGACTCTCTCTAGGTAGCTTTTGTAACAGTAACAGTAGTGGCACACGAGTGTATGACGCTGCTTTGTTCGTACGGTGGCTTGGTGCTAGTTTCGTATCGCATGCGGATACATCTCGCTTCAGTGTCTCGGACCAATATCTTAAAGCTACTTTAGTCTTCTTATCAGTAATATTCTTCGCTTTGTGTGTCAAATATGTGCGAATTTCTTGTAATGTAAACCTATATTAATTAAATCTTGTGTATATCGACCTGTATAATGGTTTAGAATTATCTCTGAATTTTCTTCTATAAGGATATTTGATGAAATTCAATAGTAATAGAGCTGGGGTGACTGCGCCGTTTGTGATTGTGTCCAAAATTGTTGTAGGTTAGTATCAAAATTGATGCCAATATTTATTACCTTGAGGATGGGTTGAGAAGGAAGGTGAAACTTGCGCTGTCACGCCAGCAGGCTCATAGCAGACTGGGTCGTTATTGTATTACACATTTATTTTTATAAGGGCGGGCCAGTGTGATATCTATACTATGAAATAAATAAATAAATATGTATGATCTGTAAAAATGCTTACTTAGGTCTTTTATTTCAAAATTTATACCCTTTGGTTTGTGCCACACTAGCTGGCAGTTGATATACTTTATTGCTCGTCTTAATTTCGCACCAATAATAAAAGTTTCTGGAATAAAGAATATCCACAGGATACAATTTGAATCCATTTCACGAAAGGCACAGCGGAATTGCCGCTTAAGGTGAATGCGCAGTGGTAGAGCGCGAAATTCAAATTTTGTTACGTTTATTGCAATTTTCAGGTGAGTGTCAGCTTGTTACTTGATCAAAATATGATTTGCGACTATAACATGTACGTATTTACAGATTTAAGTATAATCATTAGAATCAATAATACATCTTTCTAAGTTAGATTTGTTCCATAAGAACAAATTTCTTATGGAAAAGTGGGTGTGGAAGAAATCTAACTTATAAGAGATATATTAGACATTCTAATGACTAAATTCTGTAAACACGTACCTGTTATATTCGCAAATCACATTTTGATCAGGATACAACCTGAAACTGACCAGCACCCTAATTGCGTAACTCACGATTCATCTGAATTTGTTTCGTTTTGAAACAGATGGCTAAACCATTGCTTTATATGTTCGAAAAACGTGTCTGTTCAACAACGTTCAATAACGCAATGAATATTGTTGAACTGTCAAAACGAAACCGATTATGATTAATCGCGTGTTACGCAATTAGGGTGCTGAAAATTGCAAAAACGTAAGAAAATTTGAATTTCGCGGTCTACCACTGCGCATTCACCTTAAGTCTCGGCCGGCGAATTCTACTAATCCTACTGGGGACATAACTAGGCCTTCACAGTCAGAGGATTGCGATGTTTCTCGGCTTTATCGAAGCAACGCTTCGAGTTGCGTTTCATGAACTCAATGACAGTGAGGATTTTCAGATCGAGATAGAGGATCTCGCTCCGAACGAACCAGGGGTAGCCTGTGACTTGCCGGAGAAATCGGTTCTGGAAGGTCTGCATACTATGGATGAATCGGGGTTTCGTGTGTGCAAAGACTGCACGTGCATACGTCATGATGGGCCTTATGCACGCCATGTAAATCCGCAACTTGCACTTACGAGAGGTTCAGATCCATGGTCACACCAAGGTATTTGGCTCTCTTTTCCCTAGGGATCGGCTTGCCAAACATGGAGATGGGGCGGAGGGGGGTTCAGGTCTAAGTCGCGGTTTTGAGAAGAGAACCGCTTAACTTTTATCCGGATTTACTTCGATCCTCCACTTTCTATACCACGCGCCAAAAACGTTGACTGCGGTCTGGCGAGTAAAACGAGCGAGTCGAGAGTCCCGCTCATTGCAGTCATAGCACGCGTTTTACGTGCGAGTGAGCAAACGCGCGGCAGCATCTGGACGGGATATAATGTAGCTCTAGTATCTCGGGAACGCGCGAGTGCCTACGCGCAATTGGATTCGCGCGCAGATCGCCTCATCTGGACAGGCTCTTAAACTGGAAGTCTACCCAACGAAGTTGGGGAAAAAGGCTCGGCAGATGATGACTTCTATATGGTACCAATGGTGTGTCCGTTACAATGGTACGGCCACGGCGATATTTAAAAAAAAATTACCAAGATTTTGTAAAAGTTGATTCCCAAAACCATAAATTCGTCAAAGTTATGGTTTAACAGTTATAAGGGTTTGAACGTGGCCGCGCCATTGAAACGCGGAGAACCGAGTGGCCACGGAGATCTTTACAACTAAGCGTTGCAGAGACCTGAGGTAAACGATAGATTGTATTTGTAAAAAAAAATGTAGAAAAACATCCTAGGTTTATATTTTAGGAGCTGTAAGACTATAACCCCCCCATGGCTGCTACCATTGAAACGGTGAAAAACACGATATCGCCGTTAACTCGCTGAAAAAGCATCGCAGACGTCTGAAGTTTTTTGTAAAACCTACATTTGAATTAGTAAAAATACAAAAAAATATCCTAGGTTTATATTTCAGGACCCGTAGTACGGTATTGCGTTGAAATAAGTCGTGGTTCTCTGTAAGCAATTAGCCAAGGTCACCCTATCGAAACATTTAAAACGTATTGCGATACCATACTCAGCTCCTGAAATATAAACTTAGGTTTTTTTGTGTATTTTTAAAAGTTTTGACAAATTTCAATGATGCGATGCTTTTTCAGCGTAATATCGGCGATAATGTGTTTTTCACCATTTCAATGGCGCGGACATGAGGTTTTTAGTCTTATAGCTCCTGATATTATAAACTTAGGATTTTTTGTTGTATTTTAGAAATTTTGACAAATTCAAATCTGTGTTTTACAAAAAACTTCAGACGTCTGCGATGCTTTTTCAGCGAGTTATCGGCGATATCGTGTTTTTCACCGTTTCAATGGCGCGGCCATAGGGTTTAGTCTTACAGCTCCTAAAATATAAACCTAGGATTTTTTTCTATATTTTTTTTTTGCAAATTCAATCTATTATTTACCTAAATTTTAGGTCTCTGCAACACTTAGTTGTAAAGATCTCCGTGGCCGCGCGGTTCTCCGCGTTTCAATGGCGAGGCCACGTTCAAACCCTAATAATTTTGTAACCATCATTTGACAAATTTATGATTTTGGGAATCAACTTTTACAAGTTTTTACAAACCCTTGGTAGATTTTTTTTAAATATCGCCGTGGCTGCGCCATTGAAACGGACACCCATAACATTGGTACCCACCATATTCTTACTCGCTAAGGTTCCTCTTAATACACCTAGATTAATTCAATTGCAATCACATTTCAATTAAAGTAGGTACCTACCTAAGTACTTACCTAAGTATTTAGATGAATCTTCAAGTTTAAAAAGTAGGAATTTAATAGGGTGAGAGAGATGAGATGATCAATAATAAACTCTGTAACGCCGGATAGTTTAAGAGCTGCAATAGTGGAAACTATGATACAAAAATCTCGTTAACACAATGAATAGGCGTTATTGGAGATTCAGTTTTACGATTTATTACATTTTTAGTCTAAATAAACTCCATAGACAACGACATTTGCAAATATATGGGGGTTTTCATAATTGTACGAGGCGAAGGCATCCCGCTCGTGGTCCCATAGGAATGTATGGAACACGTGAACGCTCTGCTGCCGACGTTGGCCGATACACACACTTACAATGATTCTGTACCTGTAAAGACAAAACAGAAACATGAAAGAATTTCATCTATAAATAGTCACTCTGGACAGAGATGAAAATTGAGAAAGTTGTAACTCCATACTTATTTAAACTTACGCTTTTGTCCCATGGGGTTAAGTGGAAACTTCCAAACGCTTCCTTTTACGATTTTTACTGCATATCTGAGCTGGAAGCAAACCTCAAAAGCTATGTTAACGTCGACTTGCAGCACAGGAAACGTCCATGTTAGATTTGTGATGTTTCTCCACAAACACTTAACTTGGGGAGTCCCCCAGGAATATTAGCGAACACTGACCTAGAGACACCTAACGTCGTCTAGGCATCATAGATCTATGAGGCACATACATACTTACACATGATTTAGACAATTTACAGGTCAGTATCTACTTCTTCGAAAGCAGCAACAGTAACAACATGTGAATACCGAGAAGCCGGCCAACAGCGGCAAAATGTACATCATGATGATAATGTCGTGCACATTGTCCCAAAATAAATATTTATGTTTTACAAAATAATCGTGAATAGTGGCTTTATTGATGAATCTACCTTTTTTATAGCAATATGATGGTATTCTGTCATGCTTTACCTGTCATAGTTTTCTTCTTTCACAGCGTTACGCAACGTTTCTGCGAGGCTCAAACACAGATCTGGAACTATTTTCTCGCTATATTCTATTTCCACCAACTCTGCGTCCACCACTCTCTTCAGGACTTTTTGTATTTTCTCAGCATCGAAACGATTCTTAGGGTTTAGTCGGTAGGTTGGTTGATAGATTCGGACCTGTTTAGTTTTGCTTTCTTCAGTCATTTTGTTGAATCAATACAAAATACATGGGGGAACATAGCAACATGACTTTTATTGATACCTATCAGTACGTAGGTAATAGTAATAGTAATTGATAGGTGCTTTTTATTAGCAGGGGGTCAGTGTCAAGACTCTTATCGGGTGCAACAATTAAGTTACATCACCCCTCATTTTCAGATTCCATTTATGTACTAAAACTAACTAACTTTGTAGTGTGGTGGATGCATGGATATTAATCAGTTGCAAAGACCATTTAACCTAAGTAGGTATATGGCTTAAGCTTGGCCAAGTAAAAAATCAACTTGTAACAAAAACTACTACAATATACATTAGGTACAGGCCTACTGCTAAGCGGAGCCTTCCCTTCCGATTACCGTTGGATTTTTGTTGACGAGTTAACCTAAAGACCACTGCCAAAAATCTGTAGGGATATTTCCACTATTACCTATTACTTTTGTCAATCTGATTGGTAATGATTACTAGATATGAGCCAGGGCCAGAGCTGGATGTCATCGCATTGGCGGTCACCAGTCTACGCGATGATAGTGGCGGCCAATGATCGCCACAAACATTCCAGACATATATTATGTACCTATAACTAAAGCAACCCACTCTAAGTGCAGGCTCTGCAAATGTTTTACCGCTTTGGACCTTCTGAAGCTGACGTATCTGCTTATTACTGTACTTGTTCTACCCACAGAATATCTCAATTCACGAGACATTTTTCAACCTAATTTTAAAACAGCCTACTCGTTTTTAAATTACCTACGTTATTCATTTTAAAATTGGAACTTCATTCACGGTTTCTTGTACTACAGTGAGAGTTTATTGATCTGGTCCAAGTAAGCCACATCTGGAAACATTCTCAGAGTGGCGGTGGCCGGTGGCTCCGATTGAATTTTGTGATTGCGAGTAGACTACTGCAAACGATGCGAGTCCAAGTATGTATGGACACGAAGACGTTAGCTTTGACTCTACAATAACTCCACGTGAAATTATCAATAATATGGTCGTCTAAAAAACCGAGCTTTCAAAATTTCAATTTGCTTTGTAACGATTTCAATAATCTGTGGAAATTTATTTTTGCTGCGAATCAGCTGTGTTGATACACTGCTGCTTCCGTTAACGAAAACATGGCCAAAATTGGTTAAAATGTAAAATGTGTGAAAAACCACCAATTTTTGCAGTGTTTGTATGAAAACTATTACAATAGTGTCGAACTGTCGATGTAACATCAAAACGTTGTATAATTTTGGGAAAACTAAACGTAGTTGAATTTTGGGACCCTAGCAAAAGGTGGGTTGCCAATAATTTTCTGAGAGCCAAATGCCAACAGTGAATCAGCTGTGCCCAAGAAGCTTATAGAAAAAGTGGAGGCAATACTCTGAATACCTAAGTGAAGACGACTGTGGGCTAGCGCTCTCTTTCTAAATACATACACAAGGGAGAGAAATCACATCACTGTTTCGTTCTTATGTATGTATTTAGAACGAGAGCGTTAGCCCACAGGTTGTCTTCACTTTTTTATTTGGAGTGTGGCCTCCACTTGTATCTATAAGCTTTTTGGCTGTGCCTGTCTGCTTCTTCTGTCAATTGTCTGATGTCTGTCACTGCCAAAAATTGGCGCGGTTATGCTGCGAAACTTGGCGAAACGGCGAAGCTAAATAAAACAAATAAAATTGTGTGAAAAGTGATTTCATGAACGTGATTGTGTTCCAAAAAAAAAGGGTCGTCTAGGAACAGTAACATCTTGATCGTGTTTGGGGTTCCTTGTGAGCTGAGAAACTACTTATCCTACCACAATAGTCCAGTACTCTACAAGTAACCAAGTTTTCTACTTCTATTCCATGGCAGATTTCATCAGGTGTGGTGCAATTTAGGGTGCAACTTGAACACTCGTACGTCATTAAAGTTTTGATATTTTTTAGATGTAAGTAAGTATATTTTGTATTAATCAATACAAAATATACTTACTGGTCAGTGGGACGTCTGGGCGCTCTCAAAATGAGTCGACAATCTACATTGACGAACTTTTTTCAATCAAAATCTTCGCCGATCCCATTGACTATGAGTAGTAAAAAGCGTAGTTTGAGCATTAAGAGAACTCCGAGTAAGTCACTTAGAACACGGGGTAAGTCACCTAAAATACCGATCATTTCACCCACAACACCGACAATGTCACCCGCAACACCAAGTAAAGAAGCGGTAGAGGTGAAAAAGGAAGATGAAATAGTGACTTTGTCAAGTGATAGTGAACATGAAGTAACTCCATCCAAAAGAAAGAAGGCTGGCATCTCTGTTATCAATATAGAATCATTACGAGACAGGATACCTGTGTGTACTCTTCAGCAGCAGTCACCGAGGGAACTAGGAACCAGTGCTGGTGCTTTAAATTCCTCTATAGAAATAATGGAGTACAATGTATCTCCTGGGGCAGTATTGGCCCAATCACCAAGGACTCCCTCATCTCAAGGTTCAAGTACCAAAGAGTTCTACTCTCCAACTAAAAAAAGGGTTGTGAAAAAGAAATCTCCAGCTAAGAGAAACTTGACAAGTCAGTTCAATGAAAACTTTTCTCCAAACTCCTCATTTGAGAATAGAGCTTTTGCTCAGAATGTTGAAGACAGAGATGACAAAAGTAAGTATACATTGTATTATTTAAAACATACAATTATAGTCAAAATGTTGTGAATTTTCAGAATATTTGGCTTACAAAAGATAAAAATTACATGTCCATATTCTATTCTGGCCACCTACTCCATTTAAATTTCATCTTTATGAACGAAAGCAAGGCCGTGACTCAAAAACTAAGTCAGTAACAAACTATACACACTATATTTGCATTTGATAAGAAAAATAAATGTATTGTGCTTGATTTTGCTGTGATTTTTTAACCTGACAACAATTGAATGGTCTATAAAATTGTCAGTTGACGACAATGATTTGGAGCGGCAAAGAAGGAGCATTGCTTGTAGAAGCAACATGCTTGCAAGACGTTTTGCTCATTGTTCCAAGCAAGTGAAGGCAACACTATTCGAGGCCTACTGCCGGGCGTTCTACACCAGCCAACTTTGGTACCAGTACACGAGGAGAGCTTACAACTCACTTCGTGTACAGTACAACAACGCGTTTCGGGCCATGTTTAACCTGCGCTGGCGGTGTAGCGCGTCTGGTATGTTCTTTGAAAATAGAGTGGGTGACTTTTTTTCCGTTCTGAGAAGGGCAAGAGCTTCATTTCGAACGCGACTGCTTAACTGTAAAAATAATATTATAACCACTGTATTCCGGACAATTTTCGTGACTAGAACCGAATTGTTCAATCTCAGCATTGACTATGACGTAATCAAGTAATAATAACGACAAATTAATTTATCTAATTTAAATCTATCAAATATAATTATCTAATAATAATTTCTAATAATGTATTAACTTATCTAATTTAATCTATAATTTGTAATACCTTCCTAAAATACCTACTTAATATAACTTAGTAATAACCATATAATAACAATATATCTGCTTATCTATGACATGTAGTCACTATGGGTGAAATGTATTTGTGTGTACGTACTTATGCAGTGCCTGAAATAAAAATGATTTGATTTTTTTTTTTTTGATATCATAATAATACTTACATGTTATGGAGTGGGTAATTCAAATAATTCCCCAATATATTAACAATAGTTAAAATGTCATTACAAATCTTTACTAGAGACAACTCCACTTATAATCAAATCAACTAACATGAAACACAATTTACTAATTACAGCTGGATTCCTTCTATCAATAATTGACAAGTACCTAAAGTCTGAAACTCTAAAGCCTTTACTAGAAAAAGATTCACAAGTGCTTCTAGAAAACTACATGCAAGTGGTGAAACCTGGCATGAGGCTGATATGCCGCTTATACTGGCGCCAGCCTGGCTGGTACCGCATGGAGGACCTTGGGCAGATAGCTGCGCAGAAGAAGAAAGATGGTGATAAGGATGGGGTAGGCATGAGTAGTCAAGACCTCCTGAATATGATCTCCTGTTTGAAAGGGTATGGTTTGATCACGCAAGCTGGAACTGATGGTGAGATCCTCATGCTTCTTACATTTTAATAGTGAAAGCTTCACTTTCTTGTGATACAATTTAAATTATGCAGGGTCCTCCCAAACATTATAACCTGTACATTATTACCTGTATTATTTTATTGCCATAAAAAGTAAAAATAAACTTGTACAAAAAAAATCCTCAACACAAACTAAATAAAATATGTTTATTTCAGGTGAACCAATTCTACAGTTTGATGACTATGTGAAGCTGCTGAAAAGACCAGACATTCTGCAAATAGCCAAGGAGCTAAAGTTAAAGATACAGTCCAAACAGGATGCTGTGGAAGCCTTGAGAACATACTCCAAGTGTGCACCGATAACTAACTTCTTTTCTAAAAACAAAGTCAGTAATAATAGTAACAGAGTTTTGGAAATGTAAGTATACATGTAATTTACTGTATGTAACATAAGTACAACTTACTTGAAATCTCAAACAACAGTTATTAACATTGGTGGTGAAGACATAATAGGGTATTTTATTCTTTATGAGAAATCTCTATAAATATATTATTGAGATAGCTTAGGCAAAAATCAATCGGAAAATGTTAGTTTTAGTTCATGAAATAACAAAATAAATTTTAAAATTCAATTCAAAGATTTCAGTTTTTTTTTATCTGTTTTTGAACACCATGAAATAGTAGCCGCCATGTCATTACGTCATACCGCTGTATAAACTAATCAACTGAACAACTTTGTACTTTTTTTATTTTCGTAACCAAAGTAATTTAAATTGAAATAATATCTTACTTACGGAACAGCAAACCAACGATAAGTAGAATAATAACTCATTTTATAAATGATAAACAATTATCATACAAAATATCAGCGCATATTTTGTTTACACAGCTTACTGACGTCATACCCACAGAGCAATATGGCGTCCACTGGGTTCAGCGTTTTCGTCAAATTACGCGCGAACTATGAAAATGTAAAATTGAAAAATTATAATCGGCTCCAGTCATCATCAGCCACGTTTACATAACTTTTCACTTCTATCGTGTAATCTCACCCTGTATTTTTTTATCTCTTTAAACACATTTTATTTTCAGGTTTAAATCTAAAACAGGGCATTGTTACAAAATGTCGGAACTGGCGCGGACTACATTCCACAATTTGTATGTCTTGATGTATTTGGGAATTGATTACACCACAATAAGGGAAAAAAAGCTTGAGTTAATGCTTATAAATGAAAAAATAGAACGAGAGACGTTTCCAGTTGACAAACAAATGGTAGTTGATGATGCTAGTGTTGTGTTCCAAGATAGAGAAGAATTTCATAGGTAAAATGCACTTTTTTATTAAGATTTCTGCAAACTGCTTTTTTCTGTTTGTACCTGATTTATTATGTATGACTATTGAAATCACTACATATTAGGGATGGGCCGAAATTCGTAACTGTCAAATTTTCCCAATGGAATATGAACCTTAATCTTTTTTAATAAAGTTGAAGAACTATCAAACAAATTTGACAGATTGGGTTAACTTGATGTGCTGGCCTCTGCTGGCTGGTACTTGCATTATGTTGAGAATATCTCTTGTGTTTCACAGGTATCTTCAGGCTCATGTAGTGTACGAGAAGTATGTGGAAGAGACTAACTTAGACAAAAAGTGTGAAGCAATTAAACAAGCGTACAACTTGTTCAAAGGAATGGAAGAGGAGCATATGTCACAGTAATAATTATTATTTATTAAAATCTTTGTTCTCATTATTATACATCAAGTGGAGTCTGCAGCCACAATCATCTATCTCAAGAGGGTGGACTCAAACTCTAATAGTTTTAAAACATAATTGGATGTAGTTAAGCAGAAAGAACTCAATCCACACAAAGTCACTTTTGAGTTATGGCCGTTTGAATACTTAACTCAATTTTGGCCAAAGTGTGGATTGAGTCCTTTCTGCTTAACTACTTACGTCCAATTAATTTTTGGTATACACCCTACCCCCCACCTAATGACAGAAATGAAATCATTTATGTGTCATTATTTTATTTTTGCAATGTTTTAAACATTTGAAATACTAACAAAAAATATGTAAATTGACAAAAATCTTGTAACTTTATAAAAGTGCAAGAAGTTTCTTCATAACATTAGTACTATTTCATAGATCATATTATATTTGTCTCATTACTATAAGAATACCTTTGTCTTCCATTAACTATTATTTTCATTTGTAGTTACAAATCATTACCAACCTGGCTACGTAGATTCACTCCGCCAAACATTTACGTAAAGATCCTGGAGAGCGGTGTGCAAGAACTAAAGAAGCAGAAGGATCACGAGTATTACAAACTCGCCGTAGAGATGCTTGACACTTTGATTGGTCAGATAGGGTTCAGACAACACAAGAAAGCTAGATGGTATGCGGAAAAGGCACTCATACTGCACAGCCATTTGGATAGCTCTGAACAGGTAATGTATATTAAACTGTATTATGTAAGAACACAAGCTTTTTGAACACGACTTTTTTTACTATGCACTAGATTTTTAACTCTCTTAGTTGAGCTGAGTGTTGAAAATCCAAGAGCGCATCACTAGGGCGGTAAAAAAGTGCACTGTTGATTTTTCAACTCTTGGCGCTAAGAAAAGCGTTTGTGCTAACGTGGGCTAAAACTGATTTGGCTTCTGTGGAATATTAAATTGTGTTTTGGAATAAACATTTCAAACATCTCTTCTGGCGGTCAGTAATTTTGTCAAACTCTGGACACAGCATCTCTCTTATCATGTTTGGCAAATACTTCGATTTAATAAGATTAGTTCTTTATCTAATATTATTATAGGTAGGTTAGAATATTAGAATCTATTATTCGAATAATGTTTTTGATATTCTTTGCCGTCGTTCCATTACGAGACTTTGTGGTTTTTCTGACGTCATAACGGGCCAGCATCGGGCCACACACCACAACGCGATCGCGGGATTCGCGGGCTTCCTCACTCGCTCTTCGACACCTTGAGCGTGCGTACACATCGGTCGTTTCATTAAAATTTGTCATCAGTACCCAAGAAATACAGTACTTGTCACATTATCAAGATCAAGTAGTTTTATTACGAAGTCAAGAACACCAGCAGCAGACTGGAGCTTGATATTCAACAGTTGTCTTAAAATCGAAAATATCTTACTTTTCCAGGCAGCAAAGATTTTACTTGAAGGATTCAAATCAGAAAATATGACAGAGGAAATGAAAGACGCCATGCGCCCGCGTGCCCTGAAGATCGCTAACCAGCAAAATATACTGTTGAAGGAATCTTTGCGAGAGGAACTACGAAACTATGCAGATAAAGAGACTATACTTGAAAGGACACTGTCGGGTGACCATCTTTATAAACAGCCAATGGAGTAAGTGATACGTCACGACCTTAAAAAAATATTATAATAGTAAAATTTAAAAGCAATTTTTTATTGAAGTATTCATTAAAATTATAGTGCATCGTTACACACATAGTATTTTCGAACCCATACTGTTATGAATTCTTTCTTCTTATTTCAAATCGGTATTTCACAAAGAAATCTATAGTTTATGCTCTTATAAAATTGCATCCTTAGCCGAAAGATGTCCACTGCTAGATATATAAACGCAAAAATCGTACAGCGCCCTTCGTGTCCAGTTTAACAACGAGTTTAGGATGATGATGGGGCTCCCCCGCTATTGTAGCGCATCAACGATGTTTGCAGAAGCCCGCGTAGATTGTTGCTACGCAACAATGCGCAAGCGTAGCACCTCGCTGGTGCGACGCGTGCGGGGGAGCCCCAACAGCATGCTGGCCGCGCTCGCGGAAAGGCTCGATTGTGCTATCGTGACTCACTGTTCGATGCGACACGTAGCACGCAGCGTAGTTTGAAATATGGAATTTTAATTTGTTATGCTTATTTTATTCTTATTTGTTTTTTTAATTTATCCAATTTAATTGTATGTCATTTTGATTAATGTTAATGTGACCGTGTGTTCTTGTCCTATCATCATGAGTCTATGTTACTTGAAATAAATGATTTATTATATTATTATATATATGCCCTAAACATCGTCACAATAGTATTGCGTTGCCTGCACCCATCTTACACTATTGTTTTGTTGCAGAAACTACAACCAAAGAGGCAAACTGAAATTTGAAATGCACACTAGAGAAGGAAGGTCTACATTAACGTGTGAAGAATATTGTATTGCCCACTATATTAATAATGGGCAGTTCACAAATGGTAAGTAACTTGTACTACTTGTATTATTATTTACTCCGAATTCTTAGGTCTTTTACCTAAGACAATCGCACAAACGTAAAAAGGTCGCGGTGGGATTTCTAGCGCACTGATCAGTGCCGAGAGTTGAAAATCGAACAGTGTGTTTTTCCGACGCGCTGGAATGCACTGTGTTGGATTCTCAATGCTCTGTTCAACACCGAGAGTTGAAAATCCATTGCAAGATAAAATCCCGCCGTAATATTCTTACGTCTAGTCCGGCTCGCAGTGTTAATGGCAACATTACAAGTAAACTAGCAATAGTTGACGGTTCCGTACGCAAAATACGCGCTTTGACGTGGACACCAGCACGTATTACCTACCTAGTTGACGGTTTCGATACATCGCTTGCCACATTGCGAGATCCGAGGCCAAAATCGGGTCCATCTATACATTTTATAAATTATCTGAAGACCGAAATTCTGACAACCAGCCTTACCGAGGGGTATCGTATCACCTAATACCTGGTTTGTGTAGGTCAGATAGGCAGTCGCTCCATGTAAAATACTGGTACTCAGCTGCATGCGGTTAGACTGGAAGCCGACACCGACTGGAAAAGGCTAGGCAGATGAGTCATAAAATTCACAAAATCTAAATATTATGATCGTCTACCACAAACTGAATATAATTTTCCATTGTAGGCGAGCACTGGGAAGGCCGCATCGTCTCCACAATATTCTTCATACTGTTCTGGGACATCATCTACAGCAAACCTCGCGGCGTCACCGGTATCTTCTTGAACCACTTCCAGCGACATCCACTGGATATGTTCTCTGATAGCTTCTACCTAAACCGGAAGACGCTGATCGATGAGAGGCTGATGTTCATACAGGAATGTACCGAGAATACGTTGTTAGCGGACATGCAAGCTAAATGGGATGGACGGCCTGAGAGTAAGTATTGGCAGATACTGAAAGGTGTCAGAAGCAAGTTACTACCTGCATGGCCCTCTGAGCTTGCTGTACAAGGTGCTAACTTGGTTTTGAAACTCATTCAGAGCTTTTTTTCAGCCATCAGGATCACAAGCGATACAATCCTAAAGGCAGCCTGCAAAATTCAAATTTTAATTTTTTAGGGTTCCGTATCCAAAGGCTAAAACGGGACCCTATTACTAAGACTCCGCTGTCCGTCTGTCTTTCGCCAGTCTGTATCTCATGAACCGTGATAGACAGTTGAAATTTTCACAGATGATGTATTTCTGTTGCCACTATAACAACAAATACTAAAAAAACAGAATAAAATAAATATTTAAGGGGGCTCCCATACAACAAACGCGATTTTTTTGCCTGTTTTTGCTCGATATTGAAAACGGCAAAAGGTTGACGGTTGAAATATACACAGAATATTTAGTTACATATTCTCTTTAAAAATAAATAATTAAATTAAAATAAAACAAATATTTAAGGGGGCTCCCATACAACAAACTTGATATTTTTTCCTTAACTCATGTAACACCTTGTATACCATTTTTTATGCAAATAAATCAATTTAATTAGCTAGCAAAACTCGGCAAACGTGATGGTTATCTAAAACATGAATAACATGAGTATAAATTAATTTCGTGGGGTTTTTGGGGTCTGCAACCGCAGTTTAGTTGAAATATCAGTTTAAAAATCTGTTTTTTTTGTACACTTCACAGTCGTGACGGCTATCGATATCTAAACACGACAAAACAAGAAAAAAACATATTTCTCAACAGATACTTCAAGTAACCACACTACCAGCGGTCATTGACATAAGAAACAAAACCCATCAAAGCTTTTTTATTTTGTTGTGTTTAGATATACCCATGAAGTCTATAAAGTTTCGCTAGCTAATTAAATTTGAACCTGTAAATACTGCTCAAACAAGTGGCCTATTTAACAATGTTCTTTATATAATCGTAGGCGAGATATCCGAGATCCAGCGCAGCATAGGCTGGGAGGCAGTGCGCGACGTGACGTCATGCCTGGGCGTGCGCGGCGTGGCGGCCGTGTGTCGGCGACTGGCGTGCGACTACGGGTACGCCAAGAGTGGCTTCCCGGACCTGACGCTGTGGAATATACATACGAAAAAGGTATTTATAATATGTTAATCCATTGCAGATTATTGTGAAGTTAGTCTGTGAGAAACTCTTTAACTGTATCTAGCGGTAATAACTAAAGTCTATTCAAATCCTTGCTTCCAATTGATGTTCCAGTATAGGCTACTGTAAATTACGTTGATTTTAGAATAACTAGTATTGAAAAAGTTATAAAACGTGCTAACTGAACCTTACTTCAATGAATTAAGGCCCATAGTATCCTCATCTCCCGTTTGTATGCTAAAGCACGACTGCCGCCCGCGCCCGCGCAGGGCACCTCTGAGCCTTTATCTCAAAATGGGGATATTCCTTTGATTAATTTACAATTGTGCTTCGGCGATTCTGTGGCACCTCTAACTATCTATTTTTCAGTGTATTTTTTTTCCAAATAACGAAGCCGTTTAGTAGGAGTATGGAATAGAAGCCAAAATATTGCGTGTTGGAAAATATTTTTTTACAGCAAAAGTATTAACCATACAAAAAAAGTACTTCGGGCAAAATGATCTATATGAATCTATAGCAAAATCATATATTTTTCAAATCTTCAAGACAAGCCGTTTATGAGCAGCAGGGTTCATAAAGTGACAGTGTTACGCTACCAAACGGGACGTAGGCCCTTAAAGTTAATTTTCCAAATACACATACTCTGCTGCATTTGCAATTTTGTTTCCAAAATGTAAACATTTTGCAAAAAATTGCAAATGCAGAATACCAGTGGTACTTAGTAGTGACGAGTCATCGTCGAGTGGGTTGTCTGCTTGCTGGCCACTCAATAATTTAAAATAAAAGAGACACTTGATCTGAATGAGACTGAAATAATACGCGTAGTTATTTATTATTTTATTATAACTCATTGATCGAAAGTGTTAAAGATGTGTATACAAGTCAAACTAAGTTAATTTCTAAGTGTCACCTACAACAGGGGAAGAGCGCTGTTGTCTGAAATATAGATATTTTATACCTAGTCCAGACACAAATGTTCAATTTCTGATCATAGAATAAAGAGTACTAGATTTTGGGAACGGCTTCGCTCACATGGAGGGCGAAAATTATCCCACGGAAACGTACTACCGGGATAAAAAGTATCCTATGTGCTAATCCGGGTTATAGACTATCTGTGTGCCAAATTATATATATATCTGTTCGGTCGTTTTTCTGTGATTAAGTAACAAATAGACAAACATTCACATTTATCTATATATTATTAGTGGGATAGTAGGATCACCATATTATTTAAACGTCTGTATTATTTTTTAACAAATAAATTATTCTTATTCTATCTTTCTGTGTTCACAGATAAAGTTTGTGGAAGTGAAGACAGACGCAGACAAGCCCTCCATCAAGCAGCTGCAGTGGCTGCAGTACCTGCTGGAGCACGGCGTCGACGCCGGCTTCTGTTACGTGGGCGTCAACACCACGCGCTCACGGGCACGGCCTCTGAACGACCTCTGAGAAGCTCATGACTAGTACACACTTAATTATAGTAGCGGTATTTGCGAGGTCGAAGAATTTAGTATTAAAGGGGTCTTCCGAAGCCGCCCCTAGGGTGACTTATCATCAAGCTATGTTGTGCTGTGCTGTGCTCCATTTGGCTAATCTGCTCTCATAGTTTACCAAGTTTCGAACGGTTTTTACTTTGACTTTACGAAGCAAAGTTTTGATTGTATGCAAGTTTAATATAAATGTATATAATATACGTGTAAACTTTCCGGAATACATTCTCTAAATGATCGTAAACACCTCATGGAAATCTTTAGCGTAGTTTAGAAGAACAACGAGTTCACACAGACGGACACGATAAGTGACTTTAATTTATAATAGAATTATGAAATTATGTAGATAACTGGCTCCTGCTCGCAGTTCGCCCGCGCCACCATTGGGGGCCAATTTTGAATCTAAACCATCCACACACCCATTCAAACGAACACAAAAATAATCATCAGAAGTAGGTGGTCCAGGCGTTTAGGAGAAGACACGTACAGAATAATTATGTGATCAAATCAAATCAAATCATTTTTTATTTGTGTAACATAGGTAGTGAATACAGTTCTTAAATTAGTCATAGGTCGCTATGTTACGCTAAGAGGCATACAAATATGGTTGCATGCGAAATAAAATAAGGATCATGCGAGAGGTAACCATAAATTCATGTCATTCATGTCATTAGAATAGAATAGAATAGAAAACATTTATTCGACACAGACACAACACAGCAGCAACAAACATATATAAAAAGAAAGAGAACAACAAACATAACAATAAAATTGCAGTAAAATTGTGCTGAGCGTGCCCATACCGAAAGGGTTACCATCTCAGCATTTGCTGGGCGTTAGACACCCAGCGCTGGTTTTCAGTTGGCACCCCGCAGTGACACACGGACGCAGGCAAATAAAATAGATACATACTTGAATATTAGTAATAAAAATGTTTATGAATACGTAAATAAATAATGTAAAAGATTTTTTTTGTGTGCTACTCAGTTCAGAGCCTTTTTTTAAAAAATACCTACAATATCATCATTCATGTGCTTTCGCTTTGTTTCAAGCACTATATCTGATAGCAGCTATGTGTCAGTAGTATTCCATTAGCACACCCCGGGCAGCTCACAAAACATAGCATGGGTAAGTTAAAGCTAAGCACAGTTCAGCATAACTAAATGTTGATTAGCGAACCTTCCAAACTTTCGCAAAGACTTGTTGTGGTATAGAGTGGCAGCTCCAATTATTTGCGGATAGATAAATCTATAAAGAATTTATTTCTAGTCTGATTAAAAATCACAAATTAGATATTGTTAAAAATGTTTCGTTAATATTTTGTTATTTCTTGAACGTACAATTTTTTTTATTATCTAGCTGACCCGACTGACGTTGCCCTGCCCAAATTTCAATTATTTTTAAGAAAATGCCATAGAAAAGTCTATATTATTGGTTTTTCATATATAAGAGCCTGAAGTTTCTACCGCCATTTTAAATGTTGCAGTTTTTGACACAAATCTGCCAAGTATTTTTTTTTTTAGTAAATGAAATCTGATATTAATGCAAAATCAGCCGTTAATCATATTATTTGTTACAAGCCTCAGAAAATAAAGTCAATTTCGGCCGAAACTAGAAGAGCTAGAGAGAGTTTCGGCTCCAACTGAAAATCATGTTTCGGTCGGACACTACTTGAAACTCTCTCTCTCTACGATGTTTCGCAAAGTAATTCAAAAAGGCCCTGTATATGCGACAATACGACACTAGTTATAACCGCAACTGCGCGCAATTGTACATTTAAATACGTTTATAATAATTTACCTTGGTGATGGATCAAATGGGTGTCATATCGAAGTATCAATACGGCATTTTTTAATACTAGTGTTTTTATTACGTATTCATATTGTATAGCCATTCCGATGCTAAATTACGTATTACATAACATTTATGTATATTACAATTTGTATGATAATATATTATACTCGATTTCGTTACTTTACTTATAATTATTATGATAACGTTTTGTAAACGTTTAATTAGGCACAAAATATTAATCAATGTAATAATTTGAAATAGTTGTTTTGTTTGTAAATCAATGTTTTATTTTAAAAGCAAGAGCAAATAAACGTGTGTTCCTTCGAAGAAAAAAAATAATAATGATATGTGATCTCAAAATTCGTAAATAACCTATTTGGTTTGTTTGTTTCCATTATGTTTAGACATGTAGAGTCAACTGCACATCAGTGGTAATCGAATTGATATTAGCTGCGCCTTTATGTGGTAGCAGTAAGCGCGATTTAAGGAGTGTGTTTAGTGTTACCATTTTTATGCAGTTGACTCATTACATAATATAGTAAATAATTAAGAAATCAATTACATGTGAATTGGTGCTAATCGCTTGAAAGAAAAAAATAAATTTTATTTTCTGATATATCGTATTTTATTTTGCTGAATTATTACTTCGCCAAGGATGAGTTTCGGTTACCTTAGGCGCGAGCCACGCAATAGGGACGTAAGTCGACAGCGAGTAGCCTTTTTGCGGTTTGTTGTATCTGTATGTTTTGTGCCAGATCGCGTAAATTGATTTATCCTCACACTAGAACGCCATACAGACGAGGACGGTACGCAGACGTGGCGCTCCTTTCGAGTTCATCTCTTTTTTTCGTACATAATGTATTAAGGGGGGAAGTGCCAGGGCACCCCGCGAAATTCAAATGATCTTACTTTATTGCAATTTCCAGGTACTAATCTGCAAATTGTAATAAAAGTAAGGGTAAGTCAGGCTGTATGTTTAAAAAAATATGATTCGCGATCGTAAGTCGACATTCACAAAATCGCGGCGTGATTTTTTCGCGCACGGGATCTTCAAAGTTCAACTCAGTGCTTAACACTCATATATATGATGCTTAAAGTTAAGAGGTGTTTAAACGTTAACTCTCTTATTTATAGTTCTTAGTTAATCTAATACCTTTAAACGCGCAAATCTTGTATATATAATCTGAATCTCAGAAACGGCTCCAACGATTTTCATGAAATTTAGTATGCACGGGGTTTCGGGGGCGATAAATCGATCTAGCTAGGTTTCATTTTTAGAAAACGTCATATGAATGTCGACTTACGGTCGTGAATCATATTTTATTTCGCCCGTATGAATGTCGACTTACGGTTGTGAATCATATTTTATTTTGCCCGTATGAATGTCGACTTACGGTTGTGAACCATATTTTATTTCGCCCGTATGAATGTCGACTTACGGTTGTGAATCATATTTTATTTCGCCCGTATGAATGTTGACTTACGGTTGTGAATCATATTTAATTTCGGCCGTGTGAATGTTGACTTACGGTCGTGAATCATATTTTATTTCGCCCGTATACCTAAATGTCGACTTACGGTCGTGAATTATATTTTATTTCGCCCGTATGAATGTCGACTTACGGTCGTGAATCATATTTAATTTCGGCCGTATAAATGTCGACTTACGGTCGTGAATCATATTTTATTTCGCCCGTATGAATGTCGACTTACGGTTGTGAATCATATTTTATTTCGCCCGTATGAATGTTGACTTACGGTTGTGAATCATATTTAATTTCGGCCGTGTGAATGTTGACTTACGGTCGTGAATCATATTTTATTTCGCCCGTATACCTAAATGTCGACTTACGGTCGTGAATTATATTTTATTTCGCCCGTATGAATGTCGACTTACGGTCGTGAATCATATTTTATTTCGCCCGTATAAATGTCGACTTACGGTCGTGAATCATATTTTATTTCGCCCGTATAAATGTCGACTTACGGTCGTGAATCATATTTTATTTCGCCCGTATGAATGTCGACTTACGGTCGTGAATTAATCATATTTTTTGCAAACATACAGCCTAACACTGACCTGCAAATTAATAAATAAATAAATTGCAAAAACGTAAGATAATTAGACCTTCGCGAGATACTGTGGCGCTTCCCCCTTTTAATACATTTTGTATGAAGAAAAACAAGAACGTGAAAAGGGCGCCAAGTCTGCGTCCCGTCCAGTCCCGTCCTAGTCTCACGTCCCTTCCGTGTGGCCCACGCCTTATCTGACATTTTTATCATAGATCTCAGCCTTTTGACAACAATCAGCGCCCCGTTTTTTGCAAGTATCTCAAAAACTAGCCGTGAGCTTTATCTAATTATTATTTGTTTCACACAACTATAATAAGTTGAATCTCATCGATATTTTTTCCATACAAACTTCGGGAGTGTATTACTCCACTATTCGACTATGTTCCTACATCAAAAATTTGACTTACTATGGTTTTGTCTCATTATTAATATTGTCTGTGCGGAAACAGAATACTAAAATAAAAAGTTATAACCAAGTTGGTACCCTACTGTTTTATATGTCTGTGTTGGTACCGACAAAGCTCAAATATTGAAAAGTTCAATAAACTTTATTGGTCATTGATTTATGCAGTGGTTTTTTCATAAAACTCGATCTTCCGAAGGACTTTTCGTATTTTTATGAGCCTGTTTTATTATAAATGATCCTGCGTCTCACTCAATAACGTTGTGCGTACTAGCGTCTAACTGCTCATCACGGATACTATCTCTGTCGGACATGATGCCTGGTAAGACAGCGTGCTTTTTAGCCAGGCCAGCGAGTTCGACTAGTGTCTCCTTAATCGTTCAGGCGGCAACTGATTTTGCAAAACATGAGAATATCTAAATAGGGTAGGTATTACACATATTTCTGTAAAGTGTCTTAATTTGATTCTAAAATGCTAATTAGTAAACCACCAAAAAAAACAACATTTTTATTTAATCGGTTAGTGCCATCAAAATGCATTTAAAATGTACCTACATTTTCATATTTCGCGCGTAATCTGACGAAAACGGTGGACGGCATTGGTCTGTGGGTATGACGTCAGTTTGCTGTGTACACAAAAGCGCTGATATTTTGCATGATAATTGTTTATACTTTAAAAAATGAGTTATTGTTCTACTTATCGTTGGATTGCTGTTACCGAATGAAGATATTATTTCAATAAAAATTACTTTGGTTACGAAAATAATAAAAGTACAAAGTTGATTAGTTATTACAGCGGTATGACGTAATAACATGGCGGCTACTATTTCATGGTGTTCAAAAACAGACTAAAAAAACTGATATCAATTAATTGAATTTTAAAGTTTATTTTGTTATTTCATGAACTAAAACTAACATTTTCCGACTGCTTTTTGCCTATGCTACCTCAATAATATATTTTTTGATTTTTTCTCATATAGAGTAAAATATCCTATTGAGAATTTGAAGTTCAGAACTTGTTGAATATGTTTTTTTGTTTCTGATTAAGGTTTTCGGTAAAAAAAGTTTACTGTAAACAATTGAGATTATCAACTTTATGTGTGAGAGCTTATCTAAAGCTTTGGTTACACCGGGGTAAACGCCGCGCTCGATCTGGGTTGAAGCAATCGGCACGAGTGGATTTCGTTCCCACATGCCGCGTGGGATTAGCCTGTTTGGTAAAACCGTAAAAGCCCTGTTTATATGTCTGTGTAAAAGCCAGATCAAATCTATATTCCATAGTTCTCTATGTAATAGGTGCCGATTCAGATGAAAACTTTTTCTCGAAACTTTTCATAAAATCTTTTCCAAAGATCACGTGCCTTCAAATCACTACTGTCCACTCACAGAACACATATACTCAAGAGAAGAATACCGTGCGCATAGTAAAAAAAGAGGCAAGAATTCACGCCATCTAGTGCACCCCCCCTGGAAACTTGACAAACCAAACTTAGGCGGGAAATTTGAATCTTGTGTATATAGGTACACCTATATATACATTTATTTGTATAGTTTGGGGATTCACTTTGTTTACCGACACTAGCCCGCGAATTTGAAATGTTCCTGATATTTTAAAGCTAGGTTTGGGTGTAATCATTAACATGTGTTAATGATTACACCCAAACCTACATGTGTACTGCCGAATAATTAGCGAACTTGCATACTATAAAATTCGCTAATTATTCAGCGGTAATGTGTTAAAGCAGATTAAAACTAAATTAGATTAAAACAGAAGCATTTGAAATTTGCAGTCTGTGTCGGACTCGGACTAACGGCACTACCAGTACTACTATATTTCATTAATTGATTACAATTATATTATACTTTAATAAGGTAATAATGAAATATGATAGTAAACTAGTTTAATTGAAAAAAATAACAGTTTAGGGTCAGTTTTTATTTCTGTAACAGAATAATGAGTATATACTCATGAGTTGAATCAAAATATTAACCAAATTGTTTTACAGCTTGATCAAGAAATTACAATATAAATCAGTTGTTAACTTTTACAAAGAAGGCTTACTTGTAATTTGACAAATTAAATCATATTTCCAATAACAGTTGTGACAATAGTTTATCAGCTTTTTATGTGTAATAAAAGCGTCTCTTTTTCCATTCTATACAATTTCTATAATATTAACAAAGTTACAAACAGCTTCTCTTAAAAAAAAAAATCATATTGCTATTACCCAAAAAACACAGTTTTTTAAACTAAATTGGAAATTATAGTTTCTCTAGCTCTACTTATAATTAATCATAGTCACATAGTACTAACGGATTTATCAATGTCACATAATGTGATAAGCAGGTACATTATATGGTTATGAAAGATACACTGGTAATTAAAACAATTACAAGAAACTTATATTAGTAGTGAGGCTTGTTTCAACATTAAATTGTGTTCGAATTATCCTGAATTTCATATAAAAGATAGCAAAAATGGATGGAGAAAGCCAATATTTTCTCAACGATTTCTTGGTTCGTGTCCTGACAGTTAATCTGTGGCTTTAGTGAACTTGATACGGGATAACTTCAATTAACAACATTTTATCAGTCCTTTATTTCTGTTAGACATCAGTATATCTCCGTAATTTTATAGACAAATAATTGTACCCTAGGTACTATTTTTAAGTCACTATTTTAACTATCTGTGTTGCAGAATATCAATTTTTTTCTTTAGAGAAGCTTTACTTGTTTCCTGCGCAAATTGTCGATTTTTTAATATACAAAATCTCTTAACACATATATGGAAGACACTATTTATTACATAAGCAATATTATCCTGTTTGTGTTCATTACATTTATTGAGGAAATCCCATTCTATAGATTCTTTTAATAATTCTATAATAGTTATTTTTAATTTCCTTTTATACGCCTCTTTTTCAAGGAATTTGTTGATTATAGTAGCACTTTTTTCAATACAATTAACTAGATCGTTTGAGGCGTATGTAAGGGATTTTTTTATTCCTTCATATCTTTTAAAGTCTATAAAATTGTGAACTTCCTCTTGTGTAATTGAGACAAACGCTTTTTTACAATTTTCACAACTATTATTTGGATTATTTTTTATGATAAATCCACAGACATAAGCACAAGCTTGCATTTCGCCAGTTGCTTCTTCCACAGTTTGCTCTATTTCATTTACTGCTATAGCATTTTCCAATGTGGTAGTATCACCTGTGGCTATGCTTTTAACTGGAGTCAAGAGAGTCTTGAAATTTGTCAGAATGACGTCATTTTCATCAACCTCACAATTTCCTGATCCTATGTGTGACAAATTACTCAGGACAGCGGTTTTTAAACCAGCGACAAACTGCCCAGTAGTTGGGTTTGTATTAGCTCCACAGTTACTGCGAATGCAGCCAAACAGGTTTTCTAATGGGTCCTGCTGAATTCTTCTTGTTGACAAGCTTTTAATTGTTTTGTGTTTATCTTTAAGGTTCCTCCATAATCTTTCCAGCCCATTCAAACTCCAGACCCAACCTTCCTTGGAAGGGGGAGAACTTTTACAGCCCAAAAATCTTAAATTTCTAAAAAATTGCTTCATTTCCATAAAAAGTTTGATGTGGTCTGTACTGTCCTTTAAATTTGTGGACATTGGTTTCCCTCTTCTAAGGTCTGGTGTGTACGCATTAACACTATCAAATAATTTGTCCATATTAGAAATGACATCTGCCGTGGTTATGGCATCACATGATAATTCTCCTGAAAAAAAAAAAAATTTTTATTTACTATGCATTGAAAGAACCTTCATGGGTGATAACAATTCAAATGATCGTCCAGCATACCCTGGACAGTCAGTCTTTACTACCAGCCTACTGACTGGCTTATCTTTTTACCATGATGCATGATTGTTTAGTATAAAATGTTTAATGAAACAAAAAAAAAACAATTATACTGTTGAATAATCTATTATTGAGTTGGTCATACACTTGGAATCCAAAATAGCTTCGAAAGTATTATTACTAAGTCAAACACTTGGTAAATTAATCAAATATGACATTGATAGATTCATAATCATATTACATCTGGTTCTGTAACTACTAATATTTGACTTAAGACCAAAACGGATGATCAAAGTAAAAGATCCTTACCTGTTGCTATTTTTGCGTACATGCCTGCTGCTACTGTGTGGCTTAAAACTTGAGCAGCAAGCTTGACTTTCATTTTTTGTTTTGTGTTTGGATTAAGATGGTCTGGTTTAAGAAGTGGTGCAAACACAAAATTGGGGTTACTGTTGTCCAGCTCATAAAATTCTTTAATATAGCTCCATTTCGCAGTACCTGTAACACAAAGACAAGGGTATAGATTTTAGGATAGACTCAGGCATTCAAACTTACAAGGACTTTGTTCACGTCGAATAGTTACTTTGGAAATCATTAATAATTTGTTAGGATGCTTATTTTGCAGATAATACATATACAAACTGCTGTGGTTTACTGTTTACTGTCTATCGCTGTACCAAATCTCATCAAAATCGGCTCAATGGTTTAGGCGTGAAAGCGTAACAGACACACACACAGAGTAACTTTCACTTTTATAATATTAATAGGGAAGTAGGGATAGCCTTGTGACAGACAGATAGACGGAATAAGTTTAATTATCCTACTTGTACTATTATGCTGATAATATCATAATATATATGTTATGATGATCATGAAATACTGGAAAGTAAGTTATTTGACAGTTCCTTACCAATTCCACATTTGTCACTGGATGTTATATTAGTTTGACATTTTATGTCATATTTTAGAAATAAATTTCTAAAACACTTTAGTAAATGCGGTGCGTCAAAAATAGTGACAATTTCATTATTGCCTAATTTAATATAAGGCTGTTCTACAGTAGCTCCCAAGATAGTTACAGCCCTTTTGTTCACCGAGTCTAAATCACATACTGTGGCAGCTATATTAAGCCCGGAATCAAAACAGCACTGCAAAACCTGTAATGATAAAACAAATTATTATAATAAACTGGGTGTAGAGAAATGTCATTAATGATTAGGAAATAATATAATCTTCATCTCCTGTGCCAACATCAGCTGTACAACAGCCAGACACTAGGTTGGTAGTGCAGCTGACTTTTTCATGATACACAGGATAATCATTTTAAATATCGGGAATTCATAAAAAAATTGTTATGCTCACCTCTTTTAGGAGAACTGTCAGTCTATCAGCAGTTACAGATCCACCAGAAAGATAGTAGGCGACTGGTTGTTTAACTTGTTTTCTTATACCAGCCACCATAAAAACAAGTGCATATGATGCAATTTGTGCCGATCTACCCTGAGAATCATGATCTTGGTAACCTTCGATTAAATCCTCTTTTGTATTGTACCATAAATTCTTTTTTATGGACATCTCGTCGAACATCAATACAAATTCTCTGTCAGATGGTATCCATGTTTTAACGGCTTTTTTTAAAACATTAAAAATATTTTTATTGATACCAACATACAAGTGAAATTTATTTAAGAGGGACTTTAACGTGCTAGGAGCTGGTAGACAAATCATTCTTCTTAATAACTTATAACATGTTGGGGATCTTTTGTAGAGCCTTAACGCTGTTATTTTTGCCTCTGTGTTCCATCTACGGGCTCTTCCTTTTCTTTTAAAGTTTTGCAATTCCCCTTGAAGTAATAGTGCAAAGGTTGATGACACTTTTGACCTCAAAATATCATTGACTGCATTGTTTTTGCAAAGAACATTGACAAATGACACATTTTTCAGGTCTTTGATACTTCTTTGAAGCCTATTGACTTTCTTCATATTTCTTATCATCTTTGTGTACAATTTTCTTTCTCTGTCATTTTGGGGTTGCTTTAAAGACATTGCCACCGGTTTTAACTGCTGTGCCGAGACATTTGTTGTATTCAACACGTTCATATTTTCAGTCAATGGTTGAATTATTCTTGATGGACCTGCTACTGGTACAAATATGCTGCTTGATCCCAAAGGATCAACAGGGTATGTAACCTAAAAATAATAAAAAATGTTAAAGAGCCGGAAGCCTTTTGAGACAGTACAATCCTTGCATGTTAAATTGGCGGGCCTGACTAAAGTTTTCAGGGACTAAATGCTGAAAGAAGGTGCTCGGCGATGGGGTCTTAGTGACTGTACAGGCAAACTTTTGGAGCAGTTAAGTTCAAGCTGAACAACTTAGAACATTGTATGGGTTATCAGCCTCATACCATTTGGAACTATTTCACCCAATTCCCCAACCCTCCCGGGTGGGCTGGGTTTTCTTAAGGGTGACACAACACGTTCACTATATATTAATAAGATACAGTCACAATAATGTTTCCTTTCCCCGAGGAGCTGGGGTGGATCCAATTACCGATATTCCCACCTATATGCAAAATACGTATTTTGATGTAGGCTTGCGGTCACCTATCATAAAAATGTTAATTGACTAACCTCATCCAATTCTTCAGATGGAACTGCAGTTCTAAAGAGCTTCTGACCGATGAAACATGTCTTTTTGAAATGTTTACTGCACAGCATTTTATGTTGAGAAAACAGCTTTCTTTGGAATTCAGGAGATGACCATGGTTCATTTGGGAAGCAGTATTTGGCCCATAATTCACAACTGGAAGGAATTTAAGAAGGTGAAAAACTTTTATATTCACACAAAAAATTTGCACTCTAAAAGCAACAAGTACTTAGATAAGTAATACCACCAACACAACATACCGAAGACTGTTTGTTCTGCCTGGTTTGGGAAAACGGTGTACAGTGATGCTGGCATCTTGTGAAGATGAGGATCCGCACTTAATGCACTTTCTTAAGTTTTCCTTCATCGTAAAACACGATTCTCAAACAGAGTCACTATCTCACTATGAGTCACTATCTCACCAAGAGTCACTATCTCGTTAGAATTTCTAACACTTGATAATGGAACGGAGGAACTGGATGCTCGACTCAACGTTTTAATGGCACAATAGGATAATATGTTTATTTAAAATTTTAAAAACACAAGAAAAAACGACTGACCTCAACGGAAGACATTGATCTTGTGGTGTTGCCATGGCAAACTACCAACGAGAGTTTAATATTTTTGAAACTGATAAAAAAAAATCTCAATGGAGTTAATAACTGTCTAATTCAATTCAATGAACGAAAAATCATTAAATGTTATTTTTAAGCTACATATATTAAAGAAAACGCTTTTAAAACACATCGATATTTTACTTTTTTTTACATGGTAACATTGTAGCACATGACAGCACAGACATATAGCCCGTTGGACAGAGTCGGCAACAATAAACATTCGCTGTTCTTGTCACATTTTGTTCCCCCCGTCGAGTCCAAGGTCACCTATACACTGTTGACTGGGCCTGTGTCCACTACTGTCAAGAGCTTTCATAGCACGTATCGAATATGATTTTAAAATATATACAAGATTATTGGAAAGATCCATACGAGTCATATTGTGTGGATTAGGCAATGTTCCCGGTCTACGTGCCACTGTTGGCCATGTCTGCTGTGTCCGCCGCCTCGGTGATATTCCTGTACTGCAAGAATAGAGGCAGCAGCCGGCAAGGCTACATTGACGTGCAGGAGAAGCCCTCGGACGGTGACTGAACTACTTTAGTGCATAACTTATGTTTTATTAGTTATATTTAATTATACGCGTTGATATTTTTGTTTGGCCCTTTGATTGTGTTAGGAGGTGCAAGGTTCATCTGTTATTATGGCTGTAGTTCTTTATAACAAATGACTGGTTATTCCACCTTGTTCATCTGGTTGAAAAAATGCATGTTCTCATTGAGGTGAGTGCCAAATTAGCATGTCCAAATTATATTCGGATTAACATCTACTGTGCCCACGGAGTGTACCTCTATATTAGTGTGTATGATAGAATGACGTTATCTGTGCACAGATCTATGCTTCGAATGCTCCTGAAATATTCGCTTCAGCCGCTCCTCACGCCCACAGTGGTGGCCGGGAATAGCACGGACAAATAAATAATACAATCACTTTTTTGTAACATTATTTATTAAAATATATTCTACTAAAATTCATAACATAGTATGTACATTTTCAACAGTACACCTCAATAGGACAATAAGGCACCTATTTCTTAACTTACATATCATAAAATCTACGACTTTTTAAACCCATAAAATAAATCATGACAATAATTCATACGCAAGAGTAACTTTCACCACATAACGGTATACACCAATCTAGTAACAAGGAAATATAACATACCTACTTTGAGCATTTATTAACAAATGGTTCATCTACATATAAACTGTCCACACAATATAATATGTAGACATTACAAAAATCACTTCTCTAACTTGTATAGATATAATTCTATTTAAATATAATCGAGATAAAATGCCTATAAATCATATCTTCACTTCTACGTAACTTTCAATATCGACTCCTAGTGATTTCTTATAATACCATCACCTACTTGTTACTATTGTGGTAACTTACATATTCCAAATACTAGAGCGAAATACATAGTGTAGTGCTTAATAATTTTGACTTGACACCAAATAAATTAAGATATAATCTAGCAAATAGTACAAAAATCCAACAAGTGTAGGCATGTAAATATATTCATTAACTTTGCTATAAAGTTACACAGCCGAATGGATGTATAGCACTTGTAGAATCCAACACCTTCTCTTAAAGTAATAAAATGTTTATATAAAAATTGGCAAACGCTCTTCCTACACCTACACACAAAAACAATTATATATATATAAAATACAGGCACAAACAGTTAAATCTAAACATCTTGTATATGAATATTTCATAAAATTGTTTGATCTTTTATAAAAGTTACATAATGTTCTCATTTTATATACATATTGAATAATAATATCTATGGCTACATTTTTCTCTTTTATAAATCATTGCATTTCCCACAATTTCCTTATATTTAAAGCTGCAATTTTAACTCTGCCCAATATAGCGATATGCTCGATTCTTTTGATACGAATTCTTATTTACAAATTGGTTAATTTAGGCATTATTCTTAATCTAATTTACGAAAAAGTACGACAATAATTACGTAAAAAACAACCACAGGAAATAACCAATGACTTTGGTTCCTGTGAATACCTACACACATTTTAACACATGAATTCAAATCATCATCAAGTAGCATATCGGCACATTCATATAATTTACTCAAGATTTAACATTTCAGTTTTGGACATAACCATGGTTGGTTATATACTTTTGTAAAATGCATACGCATACCGCGAATAACTTTCATATCTTTTTCGCCATTTTTGGGAATAACCAAGGATGTTTTTATTCTTATAAAAGCTCATTGCGTGCCTGACAGCGTTTTAAGGTATCGTATAAAGGTCACTATAACATTGTAATATCGGCAGTCTTCAGCATTGTCGTATCGTGTTCGGGGCTCCTGGTCAAACAATAATGATCATTATCTACATGTCATATAACATCCTTAGCCCAGAATTAGGATCTAATGACCTCCATCACCCAACCACCACGATTTAGACTTGTTAGTTAATAATGAATATTTAAACTAAATTAGTATTTTAATGATTTAGCTTTTAGCTTGATTTCTATACGGTATAAAATAGAGAGAGCACAAATTTGCAATGCTTTCGTACTTCAAAGGTTCTCGTAGGTATTAGAAATTCATTACCTAGTTTCAATTTACATTTTGTTTAATGTATTGTGCACATTGACACAAGAAATAATTCTTATGTCGAAACTACGAAATCTTACATGTACTAAACATTGCATTCTTGGACAAGATTTATTAGCTAAACTATAATGGCTGTTAATGAGGGAAATATTTCAAATTATAATTTGATATAGCTAGATATCAACCGCCCATTTAGGGACTTATCTATTTATATAATGAGATCTATCATTAGCAATGCGAAACTTGAATTACATGGTCAACACTTTTCTTCGGGAAGGCAACAAGGGATCCTAACTGAGAAGATTTCATTGTTCTACACCACAACATTATGAAAACTATATTTTACAGGTATAAAGGCAGTACACCGCCTAATTAACTTATTTTAGAGCTGATAATTATATTATCGATATTTTTTGTTTAATTTGTTAGTTGTCGATATCGATCTACGAAACAAAAATCTAAAAGGTTGTTGTTAGACGCGTCATGCGAATAATCATAAGGGCGAATGTAAACGACCGTGTAAGATCGGTCCGTAAAGAGTCGGACATTTTGACATTCAGACCTTCCACAGAAGTTGGTCATACCAAAAACGTTGGTAAAAAATCGGTCGACGACAACAAGCGGTCGTATGCATTTTCGCCAAAACGATTACTCCCTTAATCAAAACGCGGCGCAAAGTTAGTTTAGCTAAACCATATATTTTACGGGTTTTCAATTTGGTTTTACTCCGAGTTTATTACTAAGGCCTTCTTGCACCACAAATCATGAAATCCATTTATTAAAACATCTTTATTTTCCTGATAACTGTTTGAAGATGACAGAAACAGAATGATGTTTTAAATATTTTTACCGTTTATATGGTGCAAGTGGCCCTAAGAGGGTTTAAGAATAGCTGTTACAATAAGGCACTAATTAATCGATGATGAACCGTAGTTGCTCACATGTTGGGCTCCTGCTTGAAGGGCATGGGCTCCAGGAAGCTGGGCTCGGGCAGCGCCAGCTGCGGCACCAGCGGGGGCGACCCCGCGCCGGACAGCGGGGACGCGCCCGACAGCGGGGACGTGGCCGCGCGCGCGTCTCCGGCTGGCTCCTCTATGGCCGCTTCTGTAGACGCCCCTGCGTGATACATTAGTTGAAGTTACTAATGTACGGCACATGTTGTGTGTGGGGTATTTTCCAATTTATTAAAAACTATTTTAATTTGAAGATTGGGACGAAATATTTATAAGAAAAATAAGTTTATTTTTATATATTTTCTCAATTAAAAACGATTAAAAACTAATTTATTTTTCGCTGTTTTGAATTTACCGTCAAAACGCCGACTATAAAGTCTTAAACAATGTAATTGACATGAGTCGATGAAATAAACATTTAAAAAAAATTGAAAAATTTTTCATTAATGTCGTAGACACTAATAAAATTCCGGATAGACAATTTCTAATATGGAAGACAAGACAAATAAAGGAAAAACAATATTGTCATCATCTGGCAAATAGTTTCATAATAACAATTCAGGGAATTTTTAGCGCCAGGTTAGGCACTACGAAACAGGCCCTTGCAGTATTAAATAAATCAATCAATAGACTTATTCGGCCAATTGTCACAAAGGTTTTTTTTTTAAATAAAATTTGTAAGCCCTGCTTTCTGAAAGCCTTATTGAATTTAATTCGCTCGAACAAGATGTTTTTTTTATCGCGCACTGGATTTTAACTCTCAGTGTTGAGCCGAGCATTGATAATCGCGACTGAAAGCATCCCAGCGCGTCACAAAAATACTCCGTTGAAGTTTCAACTCTTGGCCCTAAGCAGTGGCTTGAAAATCCAGTGCACGGTGGTCGCTTTCGTTAACCTTTTAATTGCCACCGTCGGGTATAGCCGAAGAATGAAAACGTGCCCAACACGCCACCATCGGCTAATGCCGACAAGAAAATAACATCTTAGGGTCAAATTAAATAAAAGAATGATGTTACGAATAATAGTTTATTTAAAAATAGGGGACGAAAAGCAATTATTAATTGGTTATCGATAAAATTTTGGAATCCCTATTCTTTTTTGTAGAAAATACCTGCAAAAAAGAAAAGCGTCGAATTTGTGGCTTGGCGTGGGAGGCACGCCGATGCGTTTACGCTCTGGCGGTCAAAAGGTTAAAGGCATGGGACAAGTCTAAAATACTAAAAAACCATATGACATGGTGACCGACCTCCAAGTAGCATCTCCTGCAGCAGACTGTCAACATGCGCGACGCCGAACAGCTTGGCGAACTGTATCTGCTCGATCATCTGCCACGTGATGCTCTGCAAGGGCGGCAGGCACAACAGCAGTTCCCCGAAGCGACCGCGCCCGTCGTACTGGCGGTCGCTGATGTAATCTTCTAGGTTTATCTGGATCTGGTAGCGGAGTTGCTTTATCTTCTGTGGCTGGGAGAGGCCTTTCGCGTCTGGAAAGTAAAGTTTTTGTTCATAAACTGGGTAAACGTGGCTAATTACTGGGCCTAAATAGTATAGAAAAAAGGATGATGTTTACAAATATTTTTAAAGAAGTGGAATGCAAACGCATAATAAACAGTATATGACATGCAAACGAAGCCTTCACGAGCGCAAGCGAGAAAGCCCTAGGAACAATTTGATTTCGCCATAAATGTTCGATCGTTTAATGTCAATAGAATGTCATAAGAAAAACGATAATATTATAAGGACTTAAGGGTTTATTTATAAATATTTCTTAAAGGAAAATGAACGAGTTAAGACAGATTAGACTGTTTAGCACACATTTTTGACGTATTAGTCTATTAACTTCCAAGTAACGATTATAAACAAAAGGATAGATCACGACTCCTACTGAAAGGACTAGAAAAAAACAGAATTGTGTGGAAGAGAGAGAAAGACAGAGAGGCCTTTGGCCAGCAGTGGGACAAAATACGTGCTAGTTTAATTAGATTAGATTTAATAGGGTATTACACCCATTTTTGAAAAGTGTCTTAATTCGATTCTAAAATGCTACTAAACCACTAAAAAATAACATTTTAATGAATCGATTAGTGCCATAAAAATACATTTAAATTTTACATTTTCATATTTCACGCAAAATTTGACAAAAACATGGGACGCCATATTGCTCTGTGGGTATGACGTCAGTTTGTTGTGTAAACAAATGCGTTGATATTTTGTATGACAATTGTTTATAATAAAAAAAAAAAAGTTATTGTTCTGCTAATCGTTGGTTGCTGCTCCTGAATGTAAGATATTATTTCAATAAAAATTACTTTGGTTACGAAAATGATAACAGTACTAAGTTGTTCAGTTGATTACTTAAAACAGCAGAAGTAATTTTAGGTCGGTTTTCCAAAAAAAAATCTGCTGTTTCAGAGAAAAGTGCAATACCTACGCGGTCAAAATGTATGGAACAGTTGTTTTTTTTTTTGTATAACCGACGAAAAATTTCTGTGCAGGGTCTAGAATGATATGCTGAATTCATGGTTACAGTTCACGCACTGAATAAAATCTTTTCCTTGCATAGTAAAATACCTTATTAGGGTTAGGTGTAGTGTACTTACTGGGGTCGAAAAACACGATGGCCTTGAGACACGCGAACTCAGTGTCGTCGATGTCGATCTCTCGGAGCGGCTTCACGATCTCGTCCATCACGCGCATGCCGATCATGCTGATGTCTATATCCATGCGACCGTCTGTCAATAAACAATACATTTTATGAGAAAAAGCATAGACAGGGTAATAAGACATCAGCCACACTAATCGAAGATCTTCCATATTCGGCACAAAATCCAAAGTGCGAATAAAAATGTATTATTACCCTGAGGGGTCATTGCGTAACACACTATGAGTAGGAATCGCTTTCATTTTGACAGTTCAACAACATTCATTGCGTTATTAACGTTGTTGAGCAGACAAATTTTCCGAACATATGAAGTAATGTATTAGAAATAATGTTCAAATTGATTCAGATTCCGATTGATAGTGCGTTACACAATTAGGTCGGGGAAGACCTCCTTATAATTTTGTGACTATCGCGCCGAATCTTTCTTCATTTAATTTAATTCCATTGAATGACGTTTTCATGAAAAAGTAATTCATTCGAATTAAATGAACTAAGAGAGTTTTATTGATGATTTTAATGATTATAATTATGTAAAGCCATATTTGTAAATGTCGCGAAACATATTGTGTTCAACATACAATCTAATTAATAATGAACTCGACTGAACATAACAGTAGGAGTTGACGACTTAAGAAGAAAGTTACCAATGTTGTGTTTGGTGATGATACAGTTGTTGCCGAGCAGTAAGATGTCATTGAGGTGCAGCGAGCGACGCGCGCAGCCTAACAGCAAGTGTTCACCTGCGTGTGCGCGTAGTAAGGCCACCTGAGAATTACAGATAATAATAAGAATGACTTGTAAAGAATAATTAAGCTTTTAAACCATACACAATTTATGAGATACATTTTTTTTTTGTGTTTTTGTTTGGGTCCCTGGATGGTTTAGATGCACAATTCGACGGTAGGTGGCGCTGCGATCGAGTTCTAGGAAACAGGACCACGTCTGACCGGCCAGCTAGTATGGTGTAAAATTCGATCTAATTTAATTTTCGTTTTTGTCATTACTTTTTGCTCGTCTAGTGACCGCTGAGCTTTGAGTCGTTGATTTTATTCCCGGATGGGGAAGTATTGTAGAAATTTTTTTTTAATCATTTCTCAGAAGCAGCTTGGGGCCTGGATTTGCGATAGTTTAGGATGGATAGTCGATATAGTATGTCAATAGTCCTCTATAGCTAGAGACAAACGTAACTAATGAAAAAAAACCCAACGGACTTCATGCAAAAATATTGAAAGAATTTCTCAGAATTATTTATTTTATGCTATCCTCACTTGATCATCTAGATGCAGCTCGGTGAAGGCGGGGATGTACTTGGCCCACTCCACCAGTATGAGTAGCTGCTGTTTGATGGAGTCGCACACGTCGTTGATCTTCGCCAGCTTTCGGTTGTTGATCTCGGCGTCCGTTACGTTGTTCGTCTATGAATGAATGAGCAACATTGAAATGAGTGATTTCATTTGAAATGTCAAGAGCCTGTCAAAAAAATAAATAAAGAAAAAAGCCTTTGCTTTTTTGATTAAATTACATCACGGCTATATTCCCCCACGGGTAAAACAGAGATGTACCTTTAAGTACAACCACAGCTGTTGCAGCTGAAAATCAGCGTCAGATGGTAACACTTTGTGTTGTCATCTGACATTATGACATCTGGCATTCTTTTTTATAGTTTATGGTGTATTTTGTTGCTGTAATGCCAATAAACGCATTTTTCTTTCTTTCCACATTACTTTTCAATGTGGATGTTATTGGATGACGTGTTCAAAAAATGGTCGGGTTTTCATATTACGTACTCCCCATAACCGCGAATGTATTAGAACGGAGTAGGTATTGCGTAGGTACCCTATTACTCATTATAAGGGCGTATTTGAACTACCGCCTTCAAAGTCGGACAAAGTGTTTTCTTGCGCCACAGTCAATTGTTAAAGGGTGCATTGCATGAAAAATAAGCAAAGTTTCTTTAAAATATGTAGATTGAACTAAAGCAAAGTAACTGTTTAATCTCAGGTAATTACAGTACTTATTCTAACGCTCTCTGCGAGTTAAAACTGTGTTTAGTAAGGTTCTAGCAACTCTTTGAAATTTTTCCCTTTACGGCCTCAAAAAATTCTAAAAAAAGTCAAGTCAAACATTCAAACTCACAAACAAAAGAACAATGTTCCTAATCTAAACTATAAATTCTACCATTTAAATTTGAAATTTTGTATGTTTGGGTGTTTGTTACTCAATCACGCTAAAACGGCAGAACGGATTTGGATGAAATTTGGCAAACAGACTGTTAATAATTAGATTAACACATAGGATACTTTCTATCCCGCTATCACGTTCCCGTGGGACAATTCCCGACCTCCACGCGGGCAAAGCCACTGGGAAAAGCTAAGATACACCCATCCAATGCATTTAATTTTCAGTTTTTTTAAACATGTAGTAATATACAAATAATAAACATAATTCTGGCTCTTGTAATTCAGGAACTGCTACAAGTACCTACAAGAGTCAGGGCTACACTGATATTTGTGACTTGAAGTGATAAATAAATAATTATGTAATTAAGTTGTTTACTAACCTCATCAATAACCTTCCTGCTGAGTAGCTCGGCGTTGAGTAGCGACACGACAGACAGTCCGTTGGCCTGCGTCGGCTCTTCGTACGATGGCCGTCTGCAGTTGATGCGATCTCGCTCGTTTTGTACCGCTGAAAGCATACACCACTACTTAGCACACAGCTGTACAGATATAGCGTGCTTATATGTAAATATTGCTGAATAAAGCCTCTTTCACACAGTGAAAGAATGAGTCTTGATCTCAGTCCCGGATCTAGGGCGGCGGGGACAAACCAGGGCCGTCGCAATCATAATATAGTATGATTAAAAATAAAAAGCTTGCTCCACAAAGAGCCAAGTATACGGAAGCCTGGTTGGTTCACCGTCGACTTGTAAGAAAAAGGCGCCAAACAGCCCACACCTAATTAATTTATTTATCTCAAACGCTGGAGAGTTGGGCACCACTATCAAGTTTCTGCCCCGGTTCGAAAAAATCGTAGATCCGGGGCTGATTAATCTCCAAGTTTGCTTAATTAGGAGGGGAACGCCAGGGCAACCCGCGAAATTCAAATTGTCTACGTTTTATCCAATTTGCAGGGGGTCAGGTTATATGTTGAAACCACTTATGATTCGCGACCGTAACAAGTATATATTTACAAAAATATAATCATTTAAATCCTACTTACTACTACCCTACTAATATTATAAATGCGAAACTAACTTTGTGTCTGTATGTTACGCTTTCACGCCTAAACCGCTGAACCGATCGTCATGAAATTTGGCAGATATATAGCCTGGGGTATGAAGAAGGACATAGGCTACTTTTTTACACGATAACCAACATACACGCGGCCGGAGCCGCGGGCAAAAGCTAGTAATATTATAAATGTGAAAGTTTGTGAAGATGTTTGGATGAAATTTGGCACACAGATAGTTTATAACCTGTATTAACACATAGGTTAGTTTTCATCCCGGTAGTACGTTCCCTTGGTATAATTTTCAACCTCTACGCGGGCGAAACGGCGGGCAACAGCTAGTTATCAATAACCCTCTAAGTTGATATACTTAAAACATAGCAGAATTAAAAAATAATACAATAAAAGCAAATTAAAGATGTCATAAAAAATGAATTTCGCATGCTACCTTAGCGTCCAGCCCCCTTTAATCGTTTTAAAATCAGTGGTTAAGCATGCTTTGTTTAATATTAAACTTAAAAACTACATTTTGTCGTCTGTCTCTATTTACGACCTTTAGACAATTTAATAATATTATTGTATTAACTACTTTTGTTTTTATTTAGGTAAGTATATTGGGTCGATGGAAATTACCGTTCACCCGTACTAAAAATCACTACATAACTATACAAATACGAATATTAGAGTTGAAGTTTGATTATTTATTTGAACCCACTAATCTTTGGAACTTCCAGTCGTATTTAGAAAATTGCTGTTGCATTTTATAGTCCAATTCATGGGGAAGGTTGTAAGCTTAACTGTATGCTACGACCCGTAGAGGCCAAGAAAAAAGATAAAAAGTACTTCTCTAGAGAAAACGAAGTAATAGCGAAAGCGGCTGGCGATGCGACAGTTTAGTCCACTCTCGACCCAATAATTAATGTGTCCACTGGACCCCTGACTTTAGTTTATTCTCGACCCTTGGGGGTCGAGAATCGGTTTTATTTTCCAACCAAGTTTTGGGTTCCTCTCGACCCCCAATCTATTCTGTACTTAACTGTACCAAAATATTAATTTTGTGTATTTACCCAACTAGGGGTCGAAAGTGGACGAGGTATGCCTGTCCTTTGTATGAAAATCCAATCTCACCCCCTGGGGGTCGAGTGTGAACTATGTTTAAGGGCTGAGAGGAAACAAATCTTTTTTTAGGGGTCGAGGGGTCGAGAGTGGACTATACTGATGCGACAGGGTGGGTCGGAAGACGCACACAGACGAAGTGGTTGGCAGACGCTAATCTAAAATCTATTACTAATTTAAAATTCAAAACAACTACAACAATTTCCTTGTTTTAAGCACATACGTATGTTGCAGAGGGAAAATAAATAAAATATTATTCCTAAACTGTTCTGTATCAGCAGTAATTGTGAATTATGCGGTTACCTGATGACGAGAAACGAATAATTCGAATGAATTGAATTAATCAAACGTATAAATATCCATGTAGAGTAGCTTCTAATGAATCTGTTTGCGTAGTAACTATGATAGTATGGTGAATAAGTTAATTATTTATTATGTTTAGTCTATCTCTTATATGCATTTGTCATTCTGTTTAGGTTTTTAAATAAAGACTACACATTCTGAATCTAAAATTAAATCTAGCTAGCTGTTACCAGTAGCCAGTAGTCATTGTCCAGGTGATAATCTACAGGTCCCAGATTGTCACCTTGTCAAATTAGGTCGAAATCTGTTCAGTGGTAAACCACTGCAGTGGCGGAATCTATCACACATCTATTGTTAAATCCTTATTAATTTAATATTATAAACGCGAAAGTTTGTAAGTATAGATGGATGGATGGATGTTTGTTACTCTTTCACGCAAAAACGGCTGAACGGATTTGGATGAAATTTGGCACACAGATAGATTATAACCTAGATTAACACATAGGATACTTTTTATCCCGGTGGTACGTTCCCGCGGGATCATTTCCGACCTCCACGCGGGCGAAGCTGCGGGCGGAAGCTAGTTACAAATAAATAAAAAAAGTGTCTATTTGTAATGTCAAAATTACAGTTTATTACCAAAAAAAAAGCATAAAAATTGTATACGGTACTAGCAAAATAAAAATTATTTTATTTTTGTCTGTTTGTTCCGGCTACTCCGTAACGGCTAGACCGATTTTGACGAGACTGACAGATAGCTGATGTTATAAAGCGTAACATAGGCTACTTTTGTTCCCGTGGTGTAATTTCAGACATCAACAAGGACGAAGCACAGCTAGTTTATAATATTATAAGTATGGATTTCTGATGCTAGCTATATCCAAACAGTGCATTAAGAAAGACGGTACTAAATATACTACATACGTACTTACTATATTGTTCAATATAGGAGGTAATTAAAGTATTATCGTCTGCTGAAGATAATATAGGTTGGCGACCTATCCCCTGGTTCCGAGAAGCAATGAGGACAAACAAATTAACATGTAGTAACAATATTATGAAGGGACATACTGCCTGAACTATAAGATTTTATAGATTAGGTTTGATATTGATTGATTAACGCCTTCAAAATATATGGGGCAATTGCAATTTTTGCAAAGTTTGGAGTATTCATTCAAAACAATTTAAATTATCTGTACAATCAAATCACTCTGTCATTTTTTGACAGTTGTATGAAATCAAATTGACGTAAGATGTCAATTGGCGTAACAATTAATTTCCTTGACGGCATTTCCCTCCGTTTTAACATAACAGGTTTTTTTTTTAATATTACGGAGTTGCAGGTACACATTTCCAGTTTACGTTGATCTCGCACTGTAAGTAAATCCTATACAATGCGAGATCAGCTTATTCTGGAAATTATAGCTTGATGTGTAGCCGTGTGTACCTATACCGGTATGCCAATGACTTAGAACATCCCTTTTGCTTCAGCCACGGTCCTTAAAGTATCACACAGAAAGGCATGCATTCGTTTTGATAACATCGGTAGGTACCTATAGGCTTAATGTTGTATTTCTCACCTTCTTTCTTCATTCCCGCCTTGAAGCATTTCCTTAGCCTACAGTATCTGCACTGGTTTCTTTTGTCCTTGTCCACCACACAATTTCTGCTGAACCTGAAACAATTGAACATAAATAGGTTAATATAGGAAAACCAGCCGTGTGAAAAACCAATCGGCTCTTTCATGGGCATCCTCAAACTATGAACTCCCATACAACCATTAATGCTCTATTTAACCCCCTAGGCCCTAGGGGATGAATTTTCAATAATCATTCTTTAGTGCGTTACCTACGTTATACAAAATGTACCAGAATAAGCGAAAGTCCTGAAAGTTGGTTGTTCATAATTGACCAAATTCGCCAATTGAGCCAAAGAAAATTAAATCTTTATTATAAGATTTAATTTTCTTTAAGACTGACTACAGGCTTTAAGACTCAATTTTAAATGCATAAAATATTGCTAGGGTCAACGATATTTTCTAAATAATAATAGTTTGCTTTAAAAAACTAGTTTTGGTCATTGTATTATGCTTTTAACGCAACACTTTAATAGGGGTGTATGAGGTCTTGCATTAATTATGTAATTATGTTACACCTTGTATAAGGACACCCGCACTGGGGCCGCGCTGTGGGTTACGGCCCACTCTCTCTCACGGAGAGGAGGCCTTTTTCCCAGCAGTGGGAACGTTATAGGCTGAGTATGTATGTAGGTATGAGTATTGTATAAGGAACTCTTGTGACAAATTTAATCCTTCTAGTTCTAGACCCAGTGATTTAGGCTGTGCGTTTTAGTAACTAAATTGATAAGTGAAAAAACCAATTATCACTTTCACCGACTTGGGACCCGATCCCAGGACCTCATGCTCAACAGTAGCGCTTAAGGGGAATCTAGTCGCGGGCTCGAACTCACTGGTGGGCCTGGCTAAAAAGCACGGTCTCACCAGGCATCGTGTCTGACAGAGATAGTATCAGTGATGAGCAGTCAGACGCCAGTCTAAACGCATAACGTTATTGAGTGAGATGCAGGATCATTTATAGTACAACAGGCGCGTAAAAAATTAAGAAAAGTCCTTCGGAAGATCGGGTTTTATGAAAAAATCACTGCATAAATCAATGACCACTAAAGTTTATTCAACTTGTCGATATTTGAACTTTGTCGGTACCGACTTGGTTTTGGAGATTTAATACTTAAACACGCCCAAAGTTAGGTTAAATTAGCAAGAAAAACGAATATTTGTTGGCTACTAACTTTTTCATGGCTTTTTATTTTAGTATTCTGTTTCCATACAGAAAATATTAATAATGAGACAAAACCATACCATGTTTAATTTTTGATGTACATTGTCGAACAGTGGAGTCATACACTCCCGAAGTTTGTATGGAAAAAATGTCGACAAGATTCACCTTAAGACCACAAGACCAATGAGGCAGACCGGTATTCTAGATCAAAGTGGCAGTTAAATGTACAAATTACTTAAACTGGTTTGGTTTACCAAAATATATAATTTACTAATATTCATAACAGAAAGGCATCTAAATAAAAACCCTCAAGGTTATAGGTACATGTTATTTGCATATTTACTTACGTCAATGGAAGCCATAGAAAGGTTGGTAATCTTTTTTTATTGGATTTTTTGTCATATTAATTAATATTGAGATGTTATTTTAGCCTATTCATGTTCCTATAAATAGAAATTACATAACATGAATACAGGATGAGTTGCTGAGATAGAATCGTAATAATCTCGATTATATTTGTATGATTTTACAATCAAAATGAAAAAAAAAAAGACATAAAACTACATGGGCACTTATGAAACGTCAGAAGCTAGGTGCACGGTTCCAATTGATCGTTTCCTATGGAGAAGAGCCGGCAAGAAATAAAAAATAAATGATGATGGGACTTTCCGCTCGTGGACACCCATTCGGTCTGTTATGCGTGGGGATTCTGGCTAACAAACTAGCTCCGCCCAAAAGCACAGAAGCTTCCTGGGAGCTTCACAGGCTTCGCGGAGCGACCTCACTGTTCCGAGGATTTCTACACGTTGAGAAGTCACCACGGCCCCGCATTCCATGATAACGTAGGCGGCTGATTCCTCGGCGTCAAGGCAGCCCCTGCAAAGCGGGCTGTCTGTGGCGCCTATATTATATAGATGTTTGTTAGAGGGTTATGGTCCGTAATTGTTCCAACTATTATTCTAAGGATATTTCATCTGCGGCCTGTTTAGCATTTACTACCACTGCTAGGCGAAGGCCTCCCGCAAGTCATTCCAGGAAATCTTTTCCCGTTTAAAAAATAATTTGCTTTTACAATGTTTTAAAATTACAGTGTTCATATGTTTGGGTTTTATTGTCTGTTTATTTTTGTTATGGGTTTATTTATTATTTTCTAATATGGAAACAATGTTGTTTAAATCGAATAATAAATTCCTGAACACCTGAATGTTCTTAGTACTTAATAATGGCCTATTACGAGCACAATATACTAATTACATCCCATGAATTAACTTCTCGGATTTCGTTGTTCTTAACGAACAGGTAATAAACATCCACCCATATAGGTAATTAATGACGTATATAAACTGACACAAAAACACGGTCATATTTAAGAGGAAACATGTTTCTCAGTCATGGTAAACCACATTCTACTTACAAACTATTTAATTGACGTAATACCATACAAATTATACGTAATAAAAACATTTATGCTGGATGGACGTCTGAAGGACTAATCAGACTTATTTTTTTTTTTGACAGCGACTGCGAGAAGATTTTTTTTTGTGACTTTCCATGCTGACGGACGATACTTTACTGTACATACAATATTTAAATTGTGAAATACGGAATAGCTCTGAATTAAGATTGAAAGTATGAAGTCGGAATCGGAGCCTAGTCTGCTCTAGGCTAATTAATATTATTATTATGTTTAATATTAAAAAGTTCTTATCGAACTTATTTAGTATTTCCAATTTTCAATCAGTCTTCGCACATTTACTCTGTCTAACGTGAGAACTATACCTGAGAAGCGGCAGTATTCCCTATTTGGCGTGGTCCCAGATTCGACTAAGGTTGTGGGGTTCTCACCGATGCAAATGGAGCGAATACCACGGGCGTGCCAACTTCTATCATTCACCAGTTTCCCAAGTGCAGTCGTGAATAAACAATTACTGACAACACAACGTATTGGATCATGTTTTACTAGAATAATGTTTAGCAACTAAAATCTGTTATTTCGTGATTTAGCTGATTCATCTGATTTTGGTTAAACTACAAAATATTTAAATATGTGAGCAATATACCTAGTGTCTTAGTTATAGTTTGTTTTTGTGTTTGGGGAAAGGTCTATAAATTATGACATTTCAATATTTGTTAGTTACAGGTGTGTTTTGTAATGCACTGTGTTTTTTTTTGTATGTGTTCAATCAAAAAAATTATTGAAATGAAAAGTTATGGCAACTGAGGGAACACTGGTGGGTTTTAGTCAGAAAAAGTCTGACACGCCCTCCTGCTCCACCTAGAACGGGAGAAGTTATTTGATGATCTCCCACCCAAAAAAAAATCCTCCTATACCAAGCCTAGGAACTATCTAGTCATGTGTTCGCAACATTTTTCTATTTCTAAACATGTTTAAAACGCATATAAATGTGAAATAAGACACTAGTGGCTAAAGATAGGTACTCCACTATCAGAGTGTGAAACAGTAGACTGATAAATTACGGCCGTCCTAATGGGCTGTGACAAATCAAGATGGATTACGCCTTCAACTAGCGCCTGTACCGACTTAGCCAATTGACCATCGTACATTACATTAATTTCGTTGTTTTCCTCTGCGTTTATTAACCAAACTATTTCAATGAATCAGTGATTATAAAAACCATGACCTTGCCTAATGGTACTTATCAAAACATGTGTAGTTTGAGTTGATTATGATCCTTGACACAAAATTGTTTCGTTTCCGTCTCCTGTACAATAGTAAATATTATTGTAATAGTGTAGTACGCACTACTGGGTAAGAGGATTCACGACACGTGTCTTATTGTAATCCTAGATTCAAAAGCAAGTGTAACTGTATAGTCCATTGTGTATTGAAATAAGCCACCGTCAAGCAGACTGCACCCACGTAATGTTTTTTCTCACGCTTCTTTACGCTATTTCTATTTCTTAGACACCTCCCTGACCACTATACGGTGGTTTCGTGATCCCACAGCACGGATACATCCCACGGACCTCGGCGGCCCCTGCTAGAAGCGGCGTTGACAAAACTTTCCAAACAAACCAAGTATGTCACCGTTTGGCGCGTTAATTAGCAGTACGACACAAATGACGTATAGAAACGACTTTGGAAGGGGTCTGTGACAGCAGTTATGCCCTCAACGCACTTAGTATGACGGGGTGGTGTCCGCAACTCTACGTCCAAATCGTCCAACAGTGTATTTTGCGTACGGTCTCAACGCACTTTCGGCGCCACGTATTTTATTAGTAGGTACGCCATCTCAACACGCTTCCGTCGCGCAGTTTCCGTGATCTGTGGGCGATACGTTTGTAAACCTTGATATCTATATGATATGTACCTGCATGTGTATAAATGGTTTTTCCTGACGCTTCTTCTGAAGAAGCCCTTGCATCCGTCGCAGGAGGATGCCCCGTAGTGCTTGCCGGTGGCGCGGTCGCCGCATATTGCGCAGTGTTGGGACAGCGCCGCAGAGGACGCCGCGCTCGCCTCGCTGCTACTCGTCTCCAGCTGCATGTCGCTGTCTGGAACAAAGAGTAATAACCTTTAGTATGAGAAGAGTATATATTTGGGTGGTACGGCTTACAGCATATACGTAGCTCGATCTGCCCAAAAGCTTCTTAACACAACACCCGTGCAGTGTTGGCATGAAGAAGTATTTGTAAACACGTTTACGTACACACAGAACGCATTTCCTTCTTCGCTTCAACCCAGCTCGTGTGTTGAGTTAGACAAGCACAGATATTTAGCTCGTAGAGATTTGTCTGCCCAAAAGTTTCTTTAACATAACCTCGAAAAATATTGTTGGCATGAAGAAGCATTTCTAAAACACGCATGACGATATGATAATGACACAAATTACAATTTTTAATTGATTTTGTGTGGCTGTTTTCAGAAGATGTTCTCATGTGGCGGTATAGATAGATGTTGCTACAGTAGGTGTAACTGATGATCCTGATCATCATAATATTAGGCAGTATATCCCTCCCCCTCACGGCCGTAGTCGCCGCGGGAGAAGCCCTGGGCGTCGGGAATCCCAGGCTGATTCCCGGCCACCGTAGGCGCGGGCTTGCGGACGGCGAGTAATGGGTAGCTCGCTGTACCAACCATGCCTGCCAGGGGTGCGGGTTATTCGAAAGAGATACCGCGGCCCCTGGCACACAGGCAACTGACGGGACACGGGTGGGTTTTAGTCAGTAAAAGTCTGACACGCCCTCCTGCTCCACCCAGAACGGGAGAAGTTATTTAATGATTTCCCACGCAAAAAAAAAACATCATTATATTTAATGCGGGGTCCTGACTGAAAAATCCAGCAATAGACTAAACATCAGCATAGCATACCATAGATATTTTAAAATTATTATTATAATACAACATTCATCACAGGTAAAAACCAAACCTAGGTATGACTAGTAACGACCACATCATAGTCAGGATAAAGACGTCAGACAATTTGGCTGCACGTCATTCATCGCTTCATTATTCTGCACGTATGTAAGTTTGGTAAGTTATTGAAGTAAATACTTACTTAAATAATATCGTGAATTTAATATCTAATTGTCATAGAATACGTCAGTACATTATGCAGTAACTAGGCAGGTTTAAGTCTAGTACGTATACGTCTATTGTTTTTGATTGTATAATGATGTGAGTGCTCTCCATGCGTTGGCAGTTGGACCCCGCTGTCACTCGTAGATCTTTGACAGTTGTTACGGGTCGTCAGAAGCCCGAAAGTCTGACCACCAGTCTTGCCAAAGGATATTATGTTACTCGGTATGGGGCCATCCATAAATTACGTCACACGTTAAGGGGGCCAACGAAATGTGACATTGTGTGACAAAGGACCAGGGGGGTCAAAAGCTTTGTGACATCACATGTTAAAATCACCACTATCTAAAATATTTGACTTTATGTTAATTTTTATTACTTAAATATTGTTTTTAATTTAAATGCAAAAATGGAAATTTTAAAATAGAAAAATATGTGACGTCACACAAAAAATCATATAATTTGTGTGACGCAATTTATGGATGTCCCCTAACTGGATTGTGGAGGTCAGATAGGCAGTTGGTTCATGTAAAATACTGGTATTCACCTGCATCACCACTGGAAGCCACACCAACATAAGTAGTCGGGAAAAGTCTAGGCAGATTGAATGATGTGAGTTCATGGTTTATGTCCCCGAAATCTGAAGTTCGGTAAAAGCTTCTTACTTTTTAATAACCCGAATATTAATCAATGAAAACAACACTTATCTATTTGTCAAAGTAGATTTGTAGCAAAGAACCAGCAGCTTATACAAGGTGTAACAGAATGGACGCAAGACCTGAAAGTAGTTTGTTCCTAATTGACAACTGAATCGATTTCAGTAATTTTTAATATAAGTTGTTTTTTTTATAATATGTATTTTGCCATACCTACCTCTGATTGAGGCAAAGAAAATTCAATCTTGTCCCACAAGAAATAACACTCAATTTTAAATGCATAAAGTAATGGGGGTCGACACGTTTTTCTTAATAATATCAGTTAGCTTTAAAAAAAAATGTTTTGGTCATCGTATTATGCTTTTAACTCAATACTCTAATTGGGGTGTATGAGGCGTTAATTTAGCGTTAATAGGAGTCCGCTGGATGCGGGAAGCACAGAACCGGTCGAAGTGGCGGAGCTTGGGGGAGGCCTATGTCCAGCAGTGGACGACTTTCGGCTGAAATGATGATGAATGATGAGGCGTTAATTATGTTACTCGTATAAATATTATAGGTACATATAGTATAGCTGACTGCAGCTAATACTATTTAGTAGGTAGGTTCACCAATAAATTGATTGGCAACGTTTCAGTAAGTGAAAGTACCTACTGATAAATAAAAACAACTTTTGTAAACAAACTCTGAAATAGCCAAGATTTAAACTTGTATTATTGTAAGGCTGCAATTTGCCTGTTTGCAAAGAAATAAAGATTTTTTTTATATACAGTGTTTTTTCAGAAAATTATTATCTGTAAAAGGGAGTTGCAGATTGTTTAAGTAATGTTGAAAAAAACAACATACCAAATATGAGTATTATAAGGATACTCACGAAAAAAAAGAGACTTTTCTTTTTATCTTTTGATGATTATCTTCGTTATACCAACTAAGAAAGATAATGAATTTTCAATAACTGATTCTTAATAATTGCATTCACGTAGGTAGGTACTTAAAGTACAAGGTACGGTGCTAGGTAGATAGTGACCTAGAACGATTGATATACATAAATTCAAATGTTTTTAGAACTTGTAAGAGGTTTATCTTTATTTAACCCTTGATAACACTGAATTATAGGTATTGACTAATCAAACCGCGAAATATCACTGTACCTATTTCAGGTTTACACTCAACCTGTAGTAGTTTTGTGGGGTCCGCAAGGGCCGATGCCTGCCAGGGGTGCGGGTTGTCCGAAAGAGATACCGTGGCTCCTGGCACACAGGCAACTGAGGGAACACGGGTGGGTTTTAGTCATTAAAAGTCTGACACGAAGAGCGGGAGAAGTTATTTGATGATTTCCCATCCAAAAAATAAAAACCTGTAGTAGTTTGTACCGTGTTTAGTTCTAGCTAGAAAGTAAAGACCATCGGCATGCACCCGCGGTTTGGTTCGAGTCATGTCAAACAGATGGGTGGTCGCGTGGTCAATTTACTAATAACAACAAACTGCGATGACTAATAGAGACTGTTGAGCGTGGAAAATATAGGGCTTTAGACCTTCTAGGGGTCCAGAATGATGTGCAGAATTCACGGTTACAGTTTGCGCGTCTGTCCTTTTCATCCTGTTTAGTTACGATACCGAAAAGCATGGCCACAAAAAGGATAATCCTTAAACTCAGCACTGAGCGGGTAAAAATTGTTGCCGATGACGGTGATTATTGTCCGAATAGGTCAGGTAAATCCTATCCACAGTCACCAGTCACCATGTTTAGGAAGATTTTATGGTAATTCCAACGACTCGCAAACCCCTACAGAATCTGGAGTAATTTTATTATTTAAGTACTCACACAATTTTTAAAACCTACTGTCATTCTATTGTGTACCACTGTAAAGACAAACACTTAATTACGCAGTGTTCTATTAAGAAATCCGAATTCTATTGTTGTGATTTCATCATAATTACGCTTACATCTACTTACATGATAACGTACAAAACTGTAATTAAATACATCATTCTTTATAAGGTGTCAACTGTTATCAGCGTAGATTACAATAAGCAGCTGAAAACAAGATAAAACGGAAAAATCGTCCAAATATACCTATTCAGTCATGAACATTTTTAAACGCTGATAAATTGCAAATTTCTTTACCTAATTGTATGCAAATGGCCGACACATCAATATTAAATGGCTAATGTGCAAATAAAAACGTGATCACTAGACTGTGGTGTCAACAAACCTTCGTTGAACGTCATGACAGGCCGCGCCTCCTGCGGGGGACTGCGTACTACGGGCCCGTAGTACGGGGTACTGGCGTGCTTGTCCCACTGCGGCTGCGCACCCATCATGTAATCCACCGCGCTGTACATCGGACACAACTCCTGTGACGTCATCTCGTAACCGAGCACCGGCATCTTCCAGTCGCCTATCACTAAACAACACCCACGTCCAACTGTTATCCACTAATCGAAGTAACGCAACAGACGATAACCCTGATAGTGCTCCACATAAACACGATTAATCAACAGGTGGTTTAGCCCGACCAAATAACACAACCCCTTATCACGGAAAACTTTACGAAACGTGGATCATAACAAATATTAAGTTTATCACAGCAAATATTGATCCGATAATGAGTTTGGTGACAGCTACTGCACCGCTTCCGAGTAATTCCGGTTTTAATCACACAGTAATTGTGTACAAGTTCTCGATAGTTTTGTTTATAGAGAATCACGCCGGTCTCGGGTGACTAGCTGTTGGACACGACGCGACCTTCCGCGCTCGCGGTGTAACTGCGACTGACGGCCGCGGTCGCCATCACACCTAACATCCGCTTCGCCAATCTGCTGACAGCACCTATGAATGACCCGCTCAATGTGTCCAAGTCAGCAAATGGCAGCGATTCGCGGCGCGCACCCGACACCGCGCTGACTCACCCGTTATCGGAAATGCAGCGGATGTGGAATCGAATGCGGCGCCTGAGGAGTCACTCGGTAGCAGCTGACGAACAGAGCCTTTTGCCATAACCGTCATGTAGCAGTAAGTAAACAAACTGCCGGGTGACTAATTAGTTGTCACACGCATTGGCTTTGTTCGCATGCTCCTTTGTTGCTATGTGTGCATCTATTGTGTGGGCTGTTATCTATTGGGATTCTGATAATGTTCGTGGAGATGATTTATCTCAGAGATGATAAGGAGTAATGACCGACACGACACATATCATCGAATTCTGTCATTGTCACTCATTTCACACAGATATCAGTTTTTTTTAAACAACAGCATTTTTGACTGCTGAATTGTGATAAGAAAACAGCTTGAAAAATATAATTAAGTAATTAATATGGGCTATACATAAGTATATGTATACAGTCGACTAAACAAAAACAACTCTCAAGCGCTCTTGAGCCAATTAGTCTAAATTATATTGTAAGTTCTTATGATCCTTGACAAACAAAGCTAATAGCCGTCTGCATACTAATAAGTACTAATAACATACTAATGCAGTGATTCGGTATTAAAACGTAATAAATAAGATGTAAACAGTGGCGGCATTCTGGAGCTATCGGCAGACGGGGCAAGTCGGGGTCGCGATATCTCGGCCGAGCGACGATGCCGATACTCCTGCCATAATAACCCTTTCTATCGTAAAACACGAGTTTTTAGATAAACGTTCATCGAAATCATTGTATAATAGTGGCAAAGAATACTTAAAAATCAGGAACTCTAAAGTAAAACAGTAAATTCACAGGTTCAAAAGGCCCTCAAGACCAAGAACGACAATAATTGTAACGAGGATAAACTAAAACACTTATTTGGACAGCTCGAAAAACTTTAACTTCCATACAATGACAGCTTATTTTTCGGTTGATCAACAACATTCTCGACTTAGTGGCAATTTTTTCTTAGTATTCATAAACGCTTTGAAACTGTGTCTCTCTCTTAGCTTCTGAAATCATACGGGGGCATATTTGCTGCCATTCATTTTAGTACGAACGGTAAATAAACTTGTAGTTTTTATTTAATAAGTACTTCATTAAAACTTATAACGACATCACATAGGTGACAATATTTTTATTTATGAGTCAAGGCTGCACTTCCTTATACATTTTCAAAAAATAATCGTGCCCTTAATAATAAAACAAACATATACGGAAATCTGAGAGGTTAAGTACCTTACACCTAATAATTACGTATGTATAAATTAATTAACTATATATTTTCAAGGCAAGCAAGTACAGACGCAGTAGAAATAATTCTTTTTTACCAGATCACTGTAAATGTTAGCCATCGACTGAATAAGTCAATAAGTATTTTTATACTTCTATGGTATCTAGTAGTCTCTACCCAACTAATAAGATATCTTTATAGACTGTCAGAGTATTTACGAAGATTTGTAAGTGTTATGTAAGTGTCGTTTACTTAGTATTTTACACGTCGAAATATTATGTAATTTGCTTATGCCACAGACTCTAGAATTCACAGATAGCCAAGACACGCTAATTTATATTGAAATAATAATGAACATCATATTCGTAAAATATTTCTTTACTATTCATATTGATCTAACATTCATGAATAAACATCGTGATCAAGTGCTATGCGCCAAATATTTAATTTCCCAACTTTTTTTAAATTATTAATCACATCAACCTGTATAATTTTTGACAAATTTATTTTTGTGGGAAAATTATGTTTTGTTTTTGGTTTATTGCGTATTAATAGCTTACACTTTTCAATTGACATAAGATTAATATCTTCGTTAAGGTGATAAACAAAAAGTTAATAGATTTTAAAAAAAGTTACCATACCACCATACATCGGCTTGTTAACAAGAAAAAAATATGAGGAAAATCCGGTTCCAACCGAGCGTTTCTTACTAAGACTAAGAAAATGATATGTTATGTCGTGTTATTATTGAAATGTTTAGATCTAGCGCTAAAGTATCATTACTTCATTAGCTACTTTAACTCAACATCAACTTCCTTAATTAAATACACGTTACCGAGGAAAACAACGCAGGTTTTGGAAATAACCTCAGAAATGTATTATATTTAATAATAATTAAAAAAAACCGATTAAAATATTATTAAAAATTCTAATTCTTTGTAAGACAAAACGCTCAGTTATTAGTCCCTCAAGGATTTTAGATTTTCTTAAGAAACAGGGCTGTTTAAAAAAAAAACTATAACCTAATAAAAAATAAAATCGATGATAGGTATTTTATTTAAGACTAGCTTCTACATGCAACTTCGTCCGCGTGATATTTCGGTCGCCCACCCGCACTAATAGTTATTTTTCGCTTAGTGCTGTTTCTATTTTGTTTTGCTCGGCTCCTATCTAAGGGCCGTAGCGTAGTAAAATAGCCTTGCTCAAAATTGGGCTATGTATTTTCGAAAACTAGGCAATTGACCATCTGTATTGTATAATGCATTTCGTATATTTTCTGAAACCATATATAGTAGTGGGGACTTTACTTAAAATCATGAATTATTTTCAATTATTAAGTAGTTTTTTGTTTAATTATGGCCGATAAGTGTACACTTTAAAATAAAATCAAGACTTTATTTAATTCAAATGAACCGCTGCTGGTAACGTGCGAACTGCGAACAATAATTTTCCGTTTTCTTACTTACGTCACATTACATACTCTTTGTGACCCATACCTTGACATCAAGTTGTAAAACACATAAGTAAGTAGGTACTTGAGAGAGCTAACAATAATATGAACAATTCACTTACGCAAACCAGTATTTTGCTAACATAATATTACTAGCGTCATTCTTCTTAGCGTCTCGATGGAAAAAACTAATCATTGGCCCAAAATTCAACTGCGCGAACTCCGCTCTCTGGCGCCGTCATAACATTATTTATTAGAGGGCCCGTCTCAGGGCCAAAAGTCGACTGACATAACCAACCTTGCGTGTAATCTCGATCAACATCGAAGGGTTCTCTCAGAAATTCTAACTGTATTATCTCGCAAGATGCATTGCGATATCTTACGTGTTCACGAGACCCATCGTTGCAGTATTGGTATTAAAGCTGATTTACATCCGTCACCTCACACGTCAGGTCCAGTTGAAAACCAGCGTCAGGCACTAGTTGCCTGGCATTTATGCTGAACTGGCCCTTTTTAGCGCAGCCATGAGGCACACTTTGACGCACTTTACACTTTTTGTTGGTTTGTTTAATTTAATTATTTTGCTGTATATTGTGTGCCCTTTTTAGTCTGTGCTAAATAAATGTATTTTCTTTCTTTTCTTTCTTTCATCGAGATTCCGGTCTCACATTCCTAGACTGTCTCTTGTGGCCGAGATCTGTCACCCAAACCAGGGTTAGTGTTTGCTGCTCCCGAGATCCAGCAGCATCATCATTAGTAAGCATCATCTTTACAAAATTGTCTAACGATAATCGTAACTAACGTCATTGGAGACAATATTTCAGCTCAACTCGGTTTCCTACGTTTTCGATCAGAGTCCAGTGGTTTATTTTACAGAAGACTTGCAGAATAATTCTTGACATTTCAACTATTTATGAGTTTGAGTTGGACCATGTTTCATGGGACCAATTCTGCCTGGCAAGCTTGATGTTGGCATTCAAACTTCTTCCAACAGTTATTCAGATCAAAAGTATTCATATTCGAATCCCGTGAATGAAGTTAGAAGTCTTACTAAATGTTCCGATAGTCTTTATTATTGGCCCATTTCTACATGTAGATACGAATAGCCGGATATGTAGCGACGTACACGAATCAACAATCGCATCCAGCAATGTTCATGAAAGGCTTGGAAGCGTCTAGACACGGGTGTTTATGATTTGACTTCGCTACCTGAGTACCTGGTAATGTGAGTTATGAAGAATATATGTGATTAATGAAGAAGCTAGAGGCACCGGTCTAGAGCTACGGCTACACCGCTATAGTGGATTTTAAATAGCTTGAAGTAGGTATAGAATACTGGGCGGAGGGCTGGTGGGTAAAAACAATAACAGACGCACGGCTCGATCGATGGTCAATCGACCATCTATCATAAATATCGAAACCCCTCCGTACCTCGGAAAGCAAGTTAAGCCGTTGGTCCCAGCTATCATTCGTAGATCTTTAGGGTATATGGGTAGTCAGGATCCCCCAAGGGTGATAACCAGTCTTACTAAGGGGTATCGTGTTACCCAGTAACTGAGTTGTGGAGGATAGTTAGGCAGTCGCTCCAGCTGCATCTGGTTAGTCTGGAAGCTGACCCAAACAAAGTTGGGAAAAGGGTAGGCAAATTGATTGAAGTATAAAATACTGGAAGTTTAGTGCTAATATCAACATCACTACGAACGAAACTAGAAATGCCAGAATGACAATGAAAGGGGACGTCGTTGGTAAACATTTGTGTTGTCACAGAAATTGTATTGACATAAAAAGAGTTAGTTCCGATTTTGGCCAAGCGATAAACGGACGTAAAAACTTCGCTTAGGGATTCTAGAGCGCACTGGATTTTAAACTCTCAGAGTTGAACCGAGGATTGAGGATGAGTACAGATGCCAGCACATCAAGCTCCCCAAACTGTCAAATTTTGCCAATTGAACATGACCACCTATGCTTATGTAATAAAGTTGAAAATCTATTAAAGAAATTTGACAGATTGGGGTAGCTTGATTTGCTGGCGTTGTACATTACAGCGCGTCGAAAATACACATTGTTGGATACTCAGCATGAATGAATGAACTCTCAGCCCTAAGCAGTGTGTTGGAGATCCAGTGCACGGAAAAATGCCGCCGCGATATTTTTAACGTCCGTGTGAACCTGGACTAAGAAATAACAGCATTATTAATATCATATATAAGTACCACAAAATGGTTTTTTTTTTAAATGAGTTCGTTTTCCTAGTTTCTTGGCAAAAGCACAAGCGAACTCCTTTGTGCTGATCGGCGCAATAGGGATTGGGAAAAACTGTACCATACCTACCAAAAGTTCTTCAATTCCCAAATAATTAGGGTTTTCTGAAATGACGTTCACTAGGTGGGAGCACTGAGCCGTCAGGTCCAGGCACCTGTCAAAAGTGTCAAAGCGCCTACAGACTGAATGAAGAACGAAAGAATGAAACGAATGATATAAAATATTTTGAGTTCATTGTCGAACTGGAAGACCTCATGTCAAAGCAGCGCCAACTGGTGGCTTGAATATTCATGAAAACCCTCATTGCACAGAATATGATTAGGTATGTACTTATACCCCTAAGTATTAAAAGATATCCGTCATTTGTTATAGACGTCTTTGAGGAGTATCTTTTAATGATAAAGTTAATAAGTAAGTAGTATCGTAAGTATTGACGTATATTTTTAATCCATAAACAGAGAATGGACTGAGCGTTAAAAGTGCGAAAAAAGCGAAGCACGAAAGTACGAGAGAGAAGACGAATATGCGGCAATAGTTGTCTCTTTTTTACGCGTTTTGCGGAAAAGAGACAGGTAGGTCAAAATCAAAATTCATTTATTCAAACTAGGCTGAGAGTCAGCACTTTTTGAACGTCAAAATTACATAAGACAATCCTCCCAAAACGCCCGCCCTTCACCACTTCCTAGTGCTTTAGCTGGGAAAGAGAAGTGGCGCAACAAACTCCCCAGCAGCACAACTGTCTGTTAAGTTAGAAGAACTTGATTCTGTACAATACTGGTAAGTAATGAACATTACTAAACACAAAACATAAAACTAAATTATTTGCCATTATGTCAGCTAGCACACGTCAATATACCAACAAAACATAGTAACTAAACTCAAGCAGATATAAATAATAAAACAAATCAATAAATGTAAACAGACTTCAATACCCACATATTTTCCTCCAGGCATGAAGGGTGTGCCCGCTTACATATGCAATGCTGCATTATCTACATTTAGATTTAACTTGAAGTAATTAATGTTAAGATAGGACCTTCGGAGTAAAATAAATAAACAGTAAATTACTACTAACAATGACAAAGCCATAGTCAGTAAGACGACCAGTCACCACAAGCAGCATCCGTTCACGAGCATAACGCAAGGATCAGCCATTGCCCGCCTCGTCATATTTGAGGGAAGGAGGCAACCCGACCCCCGACGCTACCGCAAGCGGTGACATCTAAGGGACATGACGAACTTGCTGCTGGTTGCTCAAGCGAGAATAATACGAACAATTATCGAGGTCGCTAGCTAACCACATGTTGCAATACATGTCATTAAAAAACATTTTATGATTATGTCAGAAATAAATGAAAATATCATTAATAAAAAATAAAAAGATTTATACAGTCTATTAAAATAAACAATTATATGAAGTAACTCACATAACCTGTCAGTAGGTAAGCTAATTCTGGTGAAAGAACACAAACATTGTTTTGAGTTAATCACAGCGACCAAAGTCGGGTTAAAATATGTAAGTATGAAATTGCCGTTGCATACTCGTAGTAATAGACACTTCGAATTGACATAAAATCTTCATGGTGTGAGATTTTCGTCTAAAACTTTTTTCACGTGATACCTGAGGTTCTTCTTTTAAAAAATGTGCCACATTCGATTTCCGACTTTCAACTGTTTTTTTTTATTCAGCTTAGACGTAAAGATGGATACTTCGAACGAGTTATTTTTGAATAACAGTTCAGACGCGGAATTAACGCGGCAGAAACGGCTCGCAATATCAACGTTGCGTTTGGAGAGGGGGCTGGTAATGACTGCACCGTGCGTTTTTGGTTTAAACGCTTTCGTAATGGAAACTTCGACTTGAAGAAGGAACCACGTGGTAGACCGCCCACACAGGTGAATAACGCTGAATTGAAGGAGATGGTAGAAGCCGATCCGAGTCAAACTACCCAGGAATTAGCGGCATGGCTTAACGTTACCCTACCTACAATATTGACTTATTTGCAACAAATCAATAAGATAAAAAAATATAAAAAATGGGTGCCTCATGATTTGACTGATCTGCAGAAAGATATGCGTGTTGAAACTTGTGTTGCCTTGTTGAATCGATACAGAAATGGAGGAATATTGGATCGAATTGTGACATGTGACGAAAAGTGGATTGTTTACGATAACCGCAAGCGAAAAATGCAATGTCTGACCCCAGGTGACACGCCGCAACAGTGCCCTAAAGCAAAGCTTACCAATAAAAAGGTAATGGTAACTGTTTGGCGGTGTCTTCATGGTGTTATTCACTATAGCTTTCTCAGGTCTGGTCAGGCAATAACAGCAGATGTTTGCTGTGCCGAACTTCGAACAATGATGGTGAAACTGGCAGTGAAACAGCCCCAACTCGTGAATCGATCTTCACTATTATTGCTCCATGATAACGCAAGACCTCACACTGCATGAGAAACCGTTGTAACTCTACAGGAGCTGCAGTTAGAAACTATACGTCATCCTCCGTACTCGCCAGACCTTGCTCCAACGGACTACCATTTGTTTCGTGATTTGAACAATTTTATTATTTATTTAATACTTCACGCACAGAAATGTACAGAGGCGGACGTAATGCTTAATTTTCTACGTGATAAAAAAAATCTTCCCAAGAGGCAGTACAAAATGTTTTCACACAGTTTGTCGAAAGTAGATCCTCAGAGGTCTATCGTAAAGGTATAAATAAACTTCCGTTTAGATGGCAGCGATGTATAGATAATGAGGGTAAATATTTTCATTAAATAAATTCGACTGTTATGCCCAGAAAAACTGCCGAGTCAGGGTTTCAAGCACCTCTTTATTTAAGACGATGTTGGGACCTAGATTTCTAACAATCGGTAAGGCGAACTTTACACAACACTTTATATTGGCCGTACGGTCGCTTTGTCTCTTTCTAGAGAGCTAACGCTTTGTACATTCTCTTCGTCTATGTTTTAATCCATCCTGTATAATAAGCCCCGTATGACTATAAGGACAAAAAAAAAGTTTTTATCTTCCTATTACGGTATCGCCTTTGCAGATATGATAATAAGTGAAAATGATTAATTGACTTATCTTACTATTGCGCAGTGAAACTACGATATACTTGTTTATCAATTGATAATTATTTAGAATGCCTAATTATAGGTAAAATCCGTGAGACGGTTTGGTCACGCGGTACCTTACGTAATTCGACATAAGTAGGACAGTTAGTGCACATAGCACTAATTTTATCAATGTTAATACATTTCTATTATTTACTCAGAGATATGACCAGACAAAGAACCTTAAATTTTTGACGGGCAGAAGTGGTCTATTAATATTTTTTTTGTTATTGAATTTTTGATGGCACATTTTGCGTGTAATTTTTTTTACACGCTTTATATTAGCTTCACTTTTTGTATCTTTGTTTGTTTGTATGTAACTGACTCCTTAGAGCGCGACTTTGACCCACTTTAAACGGTCAGATTTCATTGAAACTTTGTAAACTTGTCGAGGACCGATGACAATTCAATAATATTTAAAAAAAAATAGAAAAAAAAACACGTTTTTGTAGTTAGCAGAACTAAAAATAGAAAATAAATAATAGTTTAAAAAACACGCTTTAAAAACCAAAGTAAAAAAGGAGAAAATAATTTAATTCAATTAAAAAGCGTGGGGTGCTTGACAGTAAGTGATTATAAAAATACCTCAAAAAGCACCCCTCGCTTTTTAATTGAATTAAATTATTTTCTCCTTTTTTACTTTGTTTTTTAAAGCGTGTTTTTTAAACTATTATTTATTTTCTATTTTTTAGTTCAGCTAATTACAAAAACGTGTTTTTTTTTAGTTTGGTTTTTAAAGCGTGTTTTTTAGTTTTTTAAACTATTTTAAACAGACTGGAAGGAAATATAACCCGCTATTATTTAGTGTACGTCTTATCTATAAGTATAAAATATAATTGGCCCGTGAATGGGTGACCATCTTCACATACCAACGAATACCAAGATCCCTCTATAACTCTGAAAGCACGTTAAGCCGTTAGTCAGGGCTGTCATTCGTGAACCTTTGACAGTCGTCACGGGTCGTCATAAGCACGAAAGTCTGAGAACCAGTCTTACCAAGGGGTATCGTATTACGCAGTAGTTTCTGCGTAGTACGATACCCCGGGTTGTGGTGGTCAGGTAGGCAGTCGCCCCATCTAGAATACTGGTATTCAGCTGCATCCGGTTAGACTGGAAGCCAACCCCAACATACTTGGGAAAAGGCTAGGCAGATGATAATGATGAAGTATTAATAAAATTAGTATAAAGAGTTGCTATTGTCGAAGTGCCGGAGCTACAAATGCGATAATTTTATGTGGACAAAGTCCAACTATGAAAATCAGAAGTCATTTATACAAATAAGGCTGAAAATCAGCACTTTTCGAATGTCAAAATTACATAAGACAGTCCCCCAAAACGCCCGCCCTTCATCACTTCCTAGTGCTTTAGCTGGGAAGAAGAAGTGGCGGAACAAAGTCTCAGCGGCACAGCTTTCTGTTCAGTTAGATAAAATTGATTCTATATAATAGTAGCTATGCAAAAGTAATTGACATTACGAGACACAAAACATTAAATTAAATTATTTGCCATATGCCTAGCTGGCAACGGCCAATATACCAACAAACACAATTGAACTGCAAAGATAAATAAGAGAATACTTCAAATTTTCTCTAAATATATTAACGTATTTAACGATTATTTTCCTACATATTGCTATGTTTAATCTTATGCTGGGCAAGGAAGTATTTATATAGATACGAAGGTAAAAATAAGACATCAGGCAAGTGTTTTCCTGATGCGGTAAAAAATAACCTGTCTAAAAAAAACCAGGGTTACCAACATGCTATTTTGCAAAAAACTACAATTATTATTAGCACACACGCGAATTAAGGCCCGAATCACGATGACTTGCGAGTTAGAAAACGACCACTTTTTAGAGATTTACGCAATCACTGGCTGGACTTTGGACCTCGATTATGTACAGAAATGTCAGGGTCCAAAGTCCAATTCTCCGATTGCGGTGATTACGAAGTGGGGAAATCACTAGCGAACTAGATTGAATAGATAGTTGTGCTGAATGTTTTGCTTGTTGTATGTTCATTACTAACTTTAATTTATTATACAGTGTTTAGATAAAGTTAGAAATTCGTTTTATGTTATGAATTTATTTGATATAAATTAATTATTTCTTTAAAATTATTTAATTCATGAAATAATGTAATTTACATGTTTTTTTTATAAGAGGTGGAATGCCATGTGTTAACCTATGAGTTGTTCATTTAAGAAGACAAAAAAAACAAAGGTCTTTCAGCACTTCATAAACTTTTGTAATGAAGGAACAAAAGCTGAGCCTAGCTTTGAGTATCCTACTTATTAGGTCTATTAATTACGTGAAGCAATTTTGGTGATTTTTCGACCCCACCCCCGCTCTGGTGAGATGTCGTGAGATTTGGCTCGACCCTCCCCCCCTACCCATAATCTCAAGTGAGAGTTTTCCAATGCGTGGTTTTATTGTAAAAACGTATTTGCGTTGGATTTATGCGTTGCATTTGGCTGGCTTGGCTTGTCGGTGGTGGTTTAACCATCGAGGAGCTACTGTGCTACTTTGTGGCGCTCGCTAATCGCAATAAATATTATTTTGTAGGATTTAGCCATATTGGCAGAAAAACATATTTTCCATAATTTAACCCGGTTTTCTCGTAATGTTACATTGTTTCTTTGCGGAAAAAAATATAAATTACGTGAGATTGGGTGAGATTCGACACGACCCCCTCCCGCCCCTAAACGCCTCACGAAATTAATGGACGCCACATTAGGTAATTCACAGTTAGTCCAAAGAATATTATTTTTTTGCAAATTAATACTACTCAGTAACAATACATACAGTTCTCTTACCGTACAAAGTCTAATTCTACTTATTGTATTGACTAAAAACTATAAACAAAGACGTGATTATTTAAATGTAGGTAGTACTTATGCATTTTCTAGTCAATAAGGCAATTTCATCTAGTATGCAAATGTTTATGAACGCTAAACGGATTGAAATGAAAAATTGCATATACCTAGATAGACTAAATATGACCTGATGAAAAAGGAATTTCTGAAAGAGTAGGTATACGAAAACAATGAGATGCAAAGATGCGAGTGAAACCGCATGCAACACGTAGTTATAAAAGAAATAACTAGACATACAAGTTGTGGTCTGCTGATTCCATGATGATGACGTACGATGTCCAAAAATAACTTAATAACAGCTCATAAAAAACAAATCATATATCAAACAATCATAAGCTTTGACTATCAAACTTGGACTTTAATCTTATATATTAAATAACTTCAGAAGTTTTCAGAGGTCCAAAGTCCAAATAAATAATAACAAACTGAAAACTAAAGTGACCGTGACCTCCAAATATTTTCTGGATTAACTTTAGAACGATGAGTCACTTTTACACAATTAATCTGAGTCAGGACTTATTAAGGAAAATAATTGTAAAATGATTCAGGTCTTAACTAAGTACCTATAATGCCCTATATTATAATTAACGTCAATGACCTATACCTTTCAAAGGCCAGCTTATATCCCATGTTCGCAAGCACGTAAAAATATCGCAGCAGCATTTTATCGCGCATTCGATTTTTAACTCTCGGTGTTGAGCCGAGCGTTGATGATCTAACAGAGCGCATCCCAGCCTAGACCCACTTCTCCCCCTGCCTTTCTCACAATTTCGTGCGTGGATTCGCCAAAGATCAACCGAACTTCAGAACAACAGATGTTCACGGGCAACAGACTGTAGACAGTCAAAATTGGCTTTAGCAACTGTACACCCGCGAGTAACCAAAAAACCTCTCAGCGTGAGTAGAAATAACCTTAGAACAATTATTATGGGCCATAACCCCTTAACAAACATCTTTTTAACATAGGCGCCACAAACAGCCCTCTATGCAGGGGCTGCCTTGACGCCGAGGAATTAGCCGTCCACGTCACCCTGGAATGCGAGGCCGTGGCTTCTCAACGTGAAGAAATCCTCGGAACAGTGAGGTCGCTCCGAGAAGCCTGTGAAGCTCCCGCGAAGCTTCTGTAATTTTGGGCGGAGCTAGGCTGGCTTTGTTAGCCAGAATCCCCACACACAACGGACCGAATGGGAGTCTAGGTTCGAAAAAGGGAGTCCCATCATCATCGGCATCATCCCAGCTCAGCGCGTTGAAAAAACACGCTGTTCGATTTTCAACTCTCGGTGCTGCGCAGTGCGATGAAAATCCAGTGCGTGAAATATCCGGCCACGATATTTTTACGTTCGAGTTTTCAGACATAAATACATTGTTATGAATACATATTTATTAGGTGTAATCTAGAACAATAAGCAATAATAAAAATACTTTGTGGCTTCAATACAAAATGTGCCTACTTGAGTCACTTATTAGTCAGCCTACGATAATCCATGGATGTTATATATATACATAACTAGATACAGGAGCAATTATCTTTTTTAATAATAGCAGTCACGATGACTGGGCAAGAAACGGCTATTTGTTTACTACTAAGAAATAAACCATAATTACTGATGGCACTGGATTTTTATTGGAAAATTCCTACTTGCCATTCAATAACAACAAAAATTATGCTGATGACGCGAAGAAAAATAAAATAGCATACATGTCAGAACTGCCGAATTTGTAAAAATTGTATTTTACAAATATTGTGAATATATCGGTTTAAAAAACTTGATAAAGGAATTCTAATTCATTAATTTAGGTTTTCAAAGAAAAACCAGACATTAGCAACTGTTTACATGTTCGATAACTTTTTATGAATAAGGCCGTAAGTATTTAGGGGAGACAGTAACCCCCTGCACGACCGATCGGGGAGTTGACATACACAAACATAGAACAGCCTGTATAAAAAGTACGTTTTTTCCGCTGATGAAAGTGGAGTAATATACCAATTACATGATGTAAATAATTTATATTATTGGAAACTTTACATTTTTGTAATCCAGTGAGTCATTATCAGTCTCTATCAGTTTGTTTGTCTTTAATAGTTATTAAGATAAAGTCAAGGGATTTTAAGTGGTCAGAAAATAATTTGTTAATTTGCAGTTAATTATAGAAAATACTAATGATAGCCGCATTCTTCAACATCATATTTTTAGACACAAAATTAATTATAATGCATGCATGAAGTTTTTTTTTTATGCCTTCAAACTAGTTTTGGTTGAGCTCAGCTGTATTCGAGCGTTCGATTCTGATGTTTATTTATTTTTATTTATTTATTTATTAACACCAACAAGTACAACATCTAACAGTTTCCCAAAACGATGTTATACAGACTTATTAAAACTATTTATATCAATAAAATACACTAACATAAAATTTAACAATAAAAATAAAACAAAAAATTAAATAAAAATTACATTTCAAATAATGCCTTCTTCAATGCACCTTTGCGCTCCTGATGCAAATTTCGGCAGGTCATCGAAAATATCTTCCGTCGGCATATTATTAATAATACGAGCGGCCCTTGACAAAGGGGCAAACTTTAACAAATTTGTCCTAGCCCATGGTATATCTAACAAAGCGGGGCGGCGACGCGCCCCCACATACCCGTCCGGGACACGCAGCCGCAGCGCCTCCAGCACATCCGGGTGGTGCACCAGCCCGCGCAGCACCCTCGCCACGTACTTCACTAATGCGATGTCCCTCCTAACTGCCAGCCTAGTGTACCCGACCATGCCCAACACAAACAGACTCGGATACATCAACGGATAGAATGGGTAAACCCCATATTGTTTTAAATATAAATACCTGGTGAATTTATTTTGTATTTTTTCAACCATTAGACTATATTTGGCTTCATGCGGATTCCATATGATGGCGCTTGTCTCGAGACGACTACGAACTAAAGCATTATAAAGTATTTTTACCACTGCTATACTTTTAAAATCCGTACATTGTCTTAATATAAAGCCCAAACTCCTAAAGGATTTGCTACACAAACCTATAATATGGTTGCGAAACGTCAACTCTGCTACCATATGAACCCCAAGATCCCGCATATGCGTGACTCGCGGCATTACTGAGCCATCCATCTCATACTGATTTTGCAGCGGGCCGCGCGCGCGACTGTACGTCATCACGCAACATTTATTCACATTGAAGACCAGTTTGTTTTCCTGACTCCACTGTACCACCTTATCGAGATCCCGCTGAAGTTGCTCACAGTCCGAGGTGCTCGCTACCGAGATAAATACTTTAAGATCATCTGCAAATAGCAAACACCTCGCACTGCTCACGACCCCAGGGAGATCATTAACCATAATTATGAATTCCAGTGGACCCAAATTAGTGCCTTGGCTTACCCCAGAAAACGTATAAAATGGTTTAGATTTATGCCCGGCGTACTCCACGTACTGCCGGCGCTCACTTAGGTAACTCGCAAAGAACTTTAGTAAATGCGGTGTAAAACCTAACGCAGCAAATTTTGTTAATAGAATGTCATTGTCCACCATATCAAAAGCCTTCCGAAAGACGAAGTACGCAACGTCCACCTGCCCTCCAGCATCCACTACTGGCGCCAATGTTAGATAAATCGATTTTATGTTACCAATACAACTGTGTCGAATATAATAAGGAACAAAGATCTAGTGTTATAAAAATTATTATTGTCTTTCTTTTCACCCAATTGCGTGATAGCCAGTGATCGGATATTCGGATGCATATTTACCTAAAGATAATTTTTAGCTACGAAAGTATGGAAGCGGCTTTATAAATTATTTGTAAGTAATAGGTATTTATTAAAAACCCCGGGATTCTTGGATTGCATAACTATTCAGATGTGTATTCATTTAAAATTAATGTTTAACCCGATACAAATAGGTGTATGTACTGGAGGAGGGGTGGTTTGTATTATTTAAAACAAAAAATAAACAAATTACTTACCTAAATTAAGACTTTTTAATATGCATCCAAATATCCAATCTCTGGTGATAGCAACGATAGGGTTATGTATGATTTTCACGTGTAAGTATTTATCTTTTTTTCTGAATTTGTGATCGATGTTTTTGCTTCGTCAACGGCCATCCTAGTTTTTCTAGTGTTGCTTGGTGCAGCTGATTATTTCACACGCTGTGACTGAATGCCATTTAACTTCCGCACCCAAATTACTGGGTAATCTAATAACACATTATGACAGTATAGTTAGGCAACCAGCCATTTACGTAACACAATCACAATTTTATTGCTGTACCTAACTTTCATTTCGACAATTTAATATTTATTGCCTTGAAATAAATCGTTTAAAAAGCCTGTGTGGAAGGAAATCGATTTTTAACTGACTTCAAAGAAGGGAGGTTACTACTTGGACGACGCTCATAAACAAAAACTCCATCATTATCTGCCTAGCCTTTTACCCAACTATGTTGGGGTCCGTATTCAGTCTAACCGCATGAAGCCCAGTATTTTACATGGAGCAACTGCCTATTTGATCTGCTATATCTCCACAACTCAGTTACTGGGTAATACGATACCCCTTGGTAAGACTGGTTGTCAGACTTTCGGGCTTCTGACGATCCGAAACGACTGTCAAAAATCCACGAATGACAGTCGGGACCAACGGCGTAACGTGCTTGCCGAGGCACGGAGGGATCTTGGTAAGTAAAGATCGTCACCCTTCCGTGGACCAACCGCGGCAAACGTAGCTTAACCTGAACGATCGACCCGTGCGTCTGTTATTATATAGAAACTATTATTGAAACAAAAAAACTCAATCAATAATATAAAATAATTGATAATGTTGAGCTATACAATATGTTTGTAGCTACATGCGATAGCAACAACAAATGGGCTGGCATCAATTGGGTCTAGTGGTGCAAGCTTACAATTGAAACTAATTGTGTCCTTAGGCCACTACTAAATGCACAATGCTCATACATCACTGCAATTACCTATTTGAGGTTCATTTTAACATCCAACACTAATTCACCTATTTATATGGTGGTTTAAGTTTAAATGAAGTTTTTAAAGTTGACTTGAATGACTTGAATTTGTACAATATTAATGGACGGGCTAACTTTTGAAGAGTAACATTTATCCTGTAGTTCATTCAAAAGATTTGCGCACAAGTTTATTGATATAAAACAGTTAAACAGTTAATGGGTGATTCGAAAAAAAACAGAAAACTACATCCAGTTCTGAATCTTATGATTAAGGTTTTGAAAAAATATAATATCATAGGAGAGGGGTCTGGGGATCAGGGTTGAAGCACACTACGGAAGCCAATTCAATTTTTATAATCTTTCTGACCTGGCAATTGTCAGGTCAGTGTCAGGTTGTAAGTTGATTAAATTATGATTCGTGCAAAAGAAAAATATGGCTTTTTAGGATTATAATAATTAAATTCATCAATATAACCCTCTAGGATCTTATAATTCCAATAATGAGATGAATGACAATAATTTCATGTTTTTTTTTAATAAATCTGAAACTGACTTGCAAATTGCAAAAACCGTTACAAATTTTAAATTTTGCGGGTTGCCTCAGTGCATTATTATTTGCCAATGATTTTGCAAAATTAAGTAAAACAATTTGTTCACAATTAACATGAATGTTACCTCCTAAAGTATTATTCCACAGATCCATTACACATTGTATAACTTATAAGGTACTTGAATCAGTTATTAAACAGTACTAGGTAATTCCACCACAGCTCTTTCTAGGAAACCAGAATAGGAGTGAGTTGTTTGGTTACCTTAAGGAAACCTAGTTGTTATACTGTTGTGTTCTAGCTGGGTCATGGCGAGCAACAGCCTTAAATTGACTTCTATGGATAACTATTATCTTTTTATCTCAAATATCTTTGTATGGGGTTAAACATTAATTTTAAATTAATACACATCTGAATAGTTATGCAATCCAAGAGTCCTGGGGTTTTTAATAAATATTACAAATAATTTATAAAGCCGCTTACATACTTTCATAGCCAAAAATTATCTTTAGGCAAATATACATCCGAATATCCAATCTCTGATCATAAAGGACATTAAATTAGCTTCATCATTAAAAAAAATCCAAGGTTGTTCTGGCATTTCAACATACATAATTGGCAAGTGAATTATCTAATGAGCAGCTGGTTTCAAAAAGCTAACACATGATAGGTGATAAGGTCAATGTCTACAAAAATAGTGTCAAACACCTACAGTTTGACCCACCTTCCATAGGTAAATTCATCATCTGTAAACAGATTTTTAATAGCGAAGTTAGATCATGTTTTAAAATGAAAAAAAAAACATATAAAAATTGAATTTTGAATACCATGTCTCTTTTACAAAATTTATCAAAAGTTCCATTTTATCAACAAAGATAAAATAATAGCAGCATGGTCTGATATTTAATCACATGTGAGATAAGCAGATTATTTAAAATGTTGAGTAAAATAAATATTTTAGTTGCATCATGATGTGTTTACCAATACCGAGCATCGGGTAATAGGATGCAGCATGTAAGACTGATAAACAACATTATCATACATACCTACGTAAAATATATTAACATGTAAATAATTACATGCAGAGAAATTCCTTTGTCATCTATACCATTACTATTGATTTAAATTTATATTGTGCCCGAATAAGTACTTCATAGACTACTATCAAATCAATCTATCTATTTTTCTTTCTTTCTCAAGGATTATTATGATTTATACTATGTCAAAACCGCAACCAAGGGGTATTGTGTTTGTAGAGGTCGGATAGGCAGTCGCTCCATGGAAAATACTGGTATCCAGCTGCATCTGGACCGTACTTTCATCAAAGCCAGGTTAAACATAAGTAATATATGCCCAAGTATGTTAAAACTACTTTATTGACTTACATAGTTAAATAACAGATAGCCCATTAAACATAAACATTTAGAGGTCAAACCTGTTCTCGCACAGATCTGCGATCAATCTAGCACGTAAATATCGTAAGATTCGTAAGTGTTACGGCAAACACATTTACCTAAACAAACGGAAAACACGTTGCGAAGAACGCAGGTTGTACAACGGCGTAGTACTGCATAGGGCAGTTATCAATAACATGTTCAAATTCTTTCTATGACTATTAAGAATCGATTTAATAAAATAAATTATACAGAACATACCAAGGCATGTGTCAGTAAGTTATATTGACAGTAATTAATTTGTTTACTAGTAACATGTTCTCATTAATAACTCGGTTAAATGATACATTAAAGTGTCCTACCTTCGTCGCAGAGTCCCATTGTCGAGTCAATCTTTACGTTTTTATAACAATCTTTGGATTAAATAAAGAATTCCTTGACTTTTCACAGGGAATATTATTTCATTGATGATTAATTCTCAACAATTATGACAGCTGTCAAATTCAATTGGTGTTCAATTGTCAGGGACGGGACATATGTGTGGCGGAAGCATGAGTGAATGATAAACAAAATGTTAATAGTTTAATACAGCGACATCTATGTTTTTGCATCTATAACAAAATAGCTGTTTTACATAATTATCACTAGATTGAGCTACTTACTTATCAAATAAAATTGACAAATGGTAACTGTACATATTAGTAACTTTAGTATCAAAATTATAAAAGTTACCCATAACATTTTGGGTTAATGTTAGACAACATTGCATTCATTATTTTTTTAGAGGATCAGTTGCATCTTTCTTTTTTTTGGTGTGTGGAAATCCATATCGAAGGGGTACGTCGGCGTCGGAGTCTGTCCAGTGTGTCTGACTGACTCCGTGTTCTTCAACTGAGATACTCCCTCTTGCTGGGGCGTTTGAGCACTACCGCATTTCTTTCCGTTCACCCGACAGGTATTGTCTACCACTATTGGCCTCAAAGGCCGTCTAACCTGACCAAAGCAACTGAAATTCATTTCAGCAATGGCTATAATTTCTCTTTTCTATGATTTCCATTCAGACAGACACGCCTCTTTACTTTTGATACCTACTAGATAAACCCTTGTACAGACGCCAGCACATCTTCTTCTTCTTCTTCTTCTTCTTCAACCCTTGGCCACCCAATGCTGAGTGTAGGTCTCTTCCAAATCTCTCCACTTTTGGCGGTTTTGTGTCGTGGCTATCCAGTTTCTTCCGGCCACTTTAATGATATCGTCTGCCAGCACATCAAGCTACCACAAACTAACTGTCAAATTTTCCCAATTGAGCATGAACCTTACTCCTACGTCATAAAGTTGAAAATACATCAAAGAAATTTGACAGATTGGGATAGCTTGCTGTGCTGGCGTCAGTACATTTGATTTCAGATTCGCGGTCAGACGACGACGACGCGACGGTAGACGAGTTTTTTTTATGACTCCTGGCATGGCGGAAAGTTACGGTTTACGCCCTGTCTACCTAGAAGGACGTTCCCAATTTTTCACTATCTCGGTCCTGTAGCTGTTTCTTAACCATAATCTGCCTAGCCTTTTCCCAACTATGTTGGGGTCAGCTTCCAGTCTAACCGGATGCAGCTGAATAACGGTATTTTACATGGAGCGACTGCCTATCTGACCTCCACAACCCATTTACTGGGTAATACGATACCCTTGGCAAGACTGGTTGACTTGGTAAGACTTTCGGGTTTCTGATGACCCGTAACGACTGTCAAAAATCCACAAATGACAGCCGAGGCCAACGGCTTAACGTGCTGTCTGAGGCACGGAGGGGTCTTGGTATGTAAAGATGGTGACCCATCCACGAACCAACCGCGTAAAGCGTAGCTTAACTGACCGATCGACCCGTGCAGCTGTTAATACTTAGCCACAAGCCTCCTGAGCTGAGAAAATGGATATGGAATCAATTTATTTTTATTTGTCTGTTAGTTATTTCGTACTAATCTTCAAATTAAAATAGTTTTTAATAAATTGAAAAATACCCGGCGACGGAAGAATAGACATGACTATTAACTAAATGATGTACAATAGGAGAAGATAGCTATGTTTTTCTATTAATTATCACAGTTATGCGTTTTAAACGAATCATAATTCTGTAGATAATCGTAATACTTTGTGGCCGTCGAATAGAAAGTTGTTTTCAGCGTGATTTTGAGAGTTGGGGAAGAAATAATAGGTCTTTACCTATGAAATTGCCGTTTTGTATGAAAAAATTTAAACGAATTTTTTTCATGTATTTTTTATTTGTATTAATCGAAGTAATCACCCATGCAATCACTGCATCTTTGCCATCGCAGTGGCAGTTTATTGATGCCCTTCTTAAAGAAATCAGCTGGACGGGAGGCAACAAATTCTTCAAAGGCATTTTGTACTGCCTCTCGGGTATTGAATTTTTTTCCCGCCAAGAAGTTATCCAAATTCTGGAAAAAGTAGTAGTCTGTAGGCGCAAGGTCTGGTGAGTAGGGCGGATGACGGAGAGCTTCCAACCCCAGTTCTTGCAACTTGGAGACCGTCTGCTGTGCAGTATGAGGTCGCGCGTTGTCGTGCAGGAGCAGCGGAGACGAGCGATTGACCAATGCTGGTTGGAGATGTGCCAGCTTCTCCATCATTGTGTTCAGTTCTTCACAGTACACATCTGCAGTAATGCTCACCCCGTTTGGTAAGAAGCTGTGATGAATCACACCGGCGCTAGACCACCAAACAGTGACCATCACTTTTCTAGGGGTAAGTTTTCGTTTAGGGCATTGTTTAGGTGCTGAACCAGGATCCAACCAACTTGCTGAGCGCTTGCGGTTATCAAACAGAATCCATTTTTCATCGCAGGTAACAATGCGGTTCAAAATTCCTTCATTTGTGTGTCTGTTGAGCAGTGCAAGGCACGTCTCGACGCGTACTTCGCGCTGACGATCATTGAGTTCGTGGGGCACCCATTTGTCAAGCTTTTTTACCTTGCCAATTTGACGCAAATGGACCAATATTGTTTTGACGCTAACGTCGAAAGCTGCTGCTAATTCAGCCGTAGATTGTGTATCATCAGCTTCCACAATCGCCTTTAATTCGTCATTGTCGACCAAAGTCTTCGGACGACCGCGAGGTTCATTTTTCAGGTCGAAATTTCCAGAACGGAAGCGAGCAAACCAATAACAGGTGGTGCGTTGGTTTGTAGTGTTAGCTCCGTAAACGTCGTTGATGTTGCGTGCCGCTTGTGCCGCGTTGCTGCCACGACGGTACTCATATTCCATAATTACTCGAATTTTTAACGTATCCATGATGACGAAAAAGATTGAAATGCGATGAAAATGTAACACTAATCAATAAACAAATGACTACTTTTGGAAAAAAAAATCCATGTTTTTAAAATAAAATTAATTTGAAATTAGAATTCTTACCCAAACAAAAATTATTTTGATTTGAAATGGCCAGTACTGCAAAACGGCAATTTCATAGGTAAAGACCTAATATTCATCTGAAATAGTTAAGATTCTCAATTGGACCTGCTTAGCATTATGCTTTCTATTATTTTCTACTCTACCGTTGAATAGAAATCGCTTGTCTACATTTCTCGGTACAAAACTGTCAACTGTCTACACGGAAACGTCATTTTTGTCTACTCTTCCGTCGACAAAACTCTTCTCTACGGTTCTCGTGCTATGCCTGCAGGTAGGTGGCGATGCGCTGGAGTTCTAAATAACAGGACATCGTCGCGTCAGTCTGGTCAGCTAGTATATAGGTAGAGGTACACAGAAAACGTAGGTTCGACTACAAAAAAACTATTTGTCCAATCGCGGAAATGATTTTTTTGCAGGTTTTATTTTCAATAACAAAAGGTTTGGAATAACCTGCAGGATAATTGCGTAACACACTAACAACAGTAGGAATGGCTTTCATTGTGACAGTTCAACAACATGCGTTGCGATAATTATACTGGTGGATTAGCAAATTTAGCAATAGCCTTGAAATGATTCAGATTGATAGCGTTTTACGTAATTAGACTGCTGTGCTGATCTAAAATCCGCTACCTAGCCCTTTAGCAGTACCTAGATAATATGAAACACTCAAATGGTTTTTCAGTTACAGATTTCATACACACATAATTAAACAGACAGGGCGGGAAAAAGCTATACCTCCTACCACTAGGTACCTACACTGAGAAATCGGCGACTTTGAATTGAAAATAGATAGTCTATTTTCAATGTTAGTTCCCATCGATGATTATATAACGAAGGTATTATTAAAATTGAAATAACAGACAAACTTCGTAGCAAAACAAACATTTATAGATATAGGAATGTGTGTCAAGTACGGCGGCGTTATAGACGAATTTAATAGATTAGATTTTGTTGCTCCAATGGCGCGACTTTTTGAGCCTCAGATGAGGGTCAGTAGGTAATGACTAATTACTTTAATTTGTAGTTTGCTTTATTGCTTATCATCTCTATTAAAATGCCATGTTGATAAATTGAACATAGAGTATCGAGCAACCGTTCGTTATGAAGTTTTCAGAAAATAATCGGTTTCAGGGTCTATTTTAACCGGGGTAGGTGCAAAATTACTTTTAACTATCTGTGTATTTGTAATTAATCTAAAACTCTCTAGAAACACATAGGCACATGAAGGTTGAAGACACAAAACATCAGAAATTTTTCAGATTTCTGTCTGGTTTTACCAAACTCTTCCAATATCTACCTACAATAGATCAGGTACCTGCCTACCTAGTCTTATTAAGTAGGTATTATTATTTCTCGATTATATTCGGCACAATTATCTTGTTTAATAAGCTTCTTGTATGTCTCTAATCATCATTATTGAACGACTTCCTCAACTTCTTGTAGTTACCTGCCGATATCAGAAGTGAAGTTTCATTTTTATTTCATTCCACGTTCACACTAACCCACAAAAATTATAGGTAGAGAAATGAACGTTCATCTGCTCCGTTCATTTAATTTTTCGATCATTCGGTCATTTAAAATTCTGAATTTGAATTTATTTAGAATAATGTCAGTAGGTAACACAGCCCATATACTAATATACTTAATGATTAAACGAACTTACCTGTACGTGAAGTTCTATCATAATTATACGAGCGCCGAGTCCGAAGAGATTAGTAATTTACACATGTAGTTACGCCTAGTTGTCACCACTCATGCACTTAGTTGAGAAAAGAATATTATATTAAATTTTTCTTTATCTATGGCAATTCAATTTGACATACCCACAACAGTTTTTTTTTTTTTTTTTTTTATTCTTGTGGGTACCTCGTCCAGTTCCGCTCTCAGACTCTGTCGCCAATCATTTAGTTTAGAGTAAAAGATCCTGTGTTTCATTGATGATTTCCGAGACACTATAGATAATTAATTTGGGACGTGTATGTACAGTACTGGGAGGGAGGGATTACTAATCTCTTCGGACTCGGCGCTCGTATAATTATGATAGAACTTCACGTACAGGTAAGTTCGTTTAATCATTAATTATACTCGCGCCTCGTCCTCGAGATTAGTAATTTACACATGTAGACTTTGAGAGTATTATGGGAATATCATCAATGAATGATATGTTTCTAAGAATCAAAATAATTTTATTATTATGCATTTTGGAACAATCAATAAACAGAAAGAACAATATTATACTTAGGATTAACAATAATTAAGCGGTTTCTTTGAGTATTTACTCAAACGGTAAAATGAATCACAAACAAATGAATAATTATGTAATTAACTAACTAAGGAATAATTATTCTTATAATAGCTATCACAGTTAGTTGTAGGCAATTATTTATAATGACAATAAACTAATTATTAATGAATGATAAACTGCTATATGCGAGATTTAAACTGGTCGTAATAGAATAATTAAGATGAATTTTGGTTGATTATTTATTCTGCTAAGGTAGTACTGTCGTCATCAATAATATCTCTTTGATAACATTTTGCAAAGGTTGTGGAGTTTCTACTCCAGCCTGCCGTTTTACGGATAGTAACTAGACTAACGCCCAGTGAGCGCGCGCGCGATGATGCTGCATGTCTCGTGCTGTGTGCACTGAACACGCTCGTGTCGACCCTACACTCTGCCTTATCCAACGGCTAAGCGTTTGCGTTCAAACGGGTTTATGAGGTTTCCTAATTCCGACAAATAAATCATCAGACGTTCTTAATAATGAGGTGCGTTCTATGTAACAGAGTAATGTAGTGGCTGGGCATATGTATATTTTATCCTTAAAGAAAGGTAAATGAATAATATCGCAGATTTTAATTGTGATACGCTGAGAAAGGTTTTGAACATTGCTAACTTGGATCTTCGAGAGAGTTCGAACTCTGTGCGCGGTTGACAGAGCCAGTAAGGAAATGATTTTATTTGTGAGCTTATATAAGGTTAATTCCTCATTAGAATGCCATGAACTCAATTTATCCAATACTAGGTTGGTATCCCAAGTCACTTCATATTTAGGTCTTGGTGGTTTTAGTGTAAAAACCCCTTTGAGGAATCTTTTTATTCTATCATCACTAATTAGAACCGGGCTCAGCACCAGGGAAAGAGCAGATCTGCATGAATTGAGTGTACCATATTGGGAACCGTCATTAAAAATTTGAGTTAATGAGGCGTCATAAATATTTAACGAATTAATTTTACAGAAATCCCAACATTTCTTCAATTAAACGTCGTATTGTTTCATGGAGTTAGGTGCCAATGATGCTAACATTATGTCAAGTGATGATTCTGGTAAGTTACTCCTTAAAAATGCTTCCCGTATAATACGCCTGCCACCAGGGTAATCGACTCGTGTATCCGACGCGAGCTGGAATGAGACAGTAAGGCATGGCTTTTAGGAGAAAATATAACAGTTTCCGAAATAAGGAGGGATCTAAAGAAGGGGTACCATGGCTGTGTTGGCCAAAAAGGTACGACCATGATACCCTGTGCCTTGGCTGTTATTTTATTTTTTTTAAGAGTTTTAAGTATGTCTGAAAATGGCGGGAATGCATAGAAATCATAACTTGCCCATGAGACCGTAAAAGAGTCTATGGCGAGTGCGTCTGGGTCTCGGTGCCAGGATATATATGTGGTACATTTGTTATTTATGCGACTAGCAAACAAATCAATTTTTGGATGACCGAATGCACGGGTGAAACTGTCAAAGGCCCAATCGGACAGTACTCATTCTATGTCCGGATGAGTTCTTCGTGATTCGTAATCTGCAATAATGTTATCACTAGATTTTATGTACGAAGCAAAGACAAAAAGCTTTTTGCTTTCGCACCAGTTCCAAATATCACGAGTTATTATTTTTGTGAGATGTGGGTATTGTATACCCCCCATTTTATTTATATATGCTACTGCTGTTGAGTCGTCAACGCGTAGTAATATTTGGCAATTAAATAGGTCTTTAGCAAAAACTTTTAAGGCAAGAATTGCGGCAAGCAGTTCTAGATAATTTATGTGTCGTTCTCGTTCGGTATTCGACCACTGCCCGCTCGCAGACCTTCCTTCACAGGCGGCCCCCCACCCCGTAGTTGAGGCGTCAGAGAACATTTCAACTTGGTAGACATCAATTTTTATTCGATGGACAGAATGTTCTATTTTATTTAGCCACCAGTCAAATTTAGGTTGTAGAGATTCAGGTAAATTCATAGTTTTGTTATAATCATCATGACCTTTCAAGTTGAGATATTTGCATCTTGCCATTTCTTTAGTGTGCACTCATCCGTATTCGATCGCTGGACAAGAAGAAACTAATAAGCCTAATAACTGAGCAAAACTCCTAATTTTACAACGCTTTAATTTTGAAAACATTTCAAGCCGCGCTTTTATTCGTAACCGTTTATCTGTTGGTAAACTAATCTGAAACTCGTGTGAATCAATAATCATACCTAAGAATCTGCATTTGGTCGAAGGAAAAAATGCTCTTTTTTCTACATTAATTATGAAACCAAATGAAGTTAACAATCTTTTACTTAGATCTATGTTAGTTAGGCATTCCAGATGGGAATATCCAAACAACAACCAATCGTCTAAATAAACAGTGGACAGAAGGCCCGCAGAGCGCAATAACTTAGCTATAGGTTTACATATTTTTATGAAAACGTATGGGGCTGTACTTAAGCCAAATGGCAAAACATTAAATTCGAATAATTTACCTTCAAAACAGAATCTCAAATAATTCCGAGATTTTTTATGCATTTTATTTAAGAAATATGCGTCCTTGAGGTCAATTGATGCCATTTGACAATTATAGGTTACAATTTTTATTGCAGTTCTTAAATCCTCTAACTTAAAATGATCTGTTATAACGAATTTATTAGTTTTTTTTTTTTTTTTTTAATTTAGAATAAATCTCATCTTGCCATTTGGTTTGGCTACCAAGAAAATATTTGAGACAAATTGATTTTCACATGGAGAACTTTCTGAAATTGCGCCTGAGTAAGATGTTCTAGCAGGTGGGAGTGTATGTTGTACAACAGGTGATGTTAATGGTATTTTATAACCCTTATCCAAGACAGTATAGTCTGATCGTTCGTGATTGCGGTCCATTGTTTATAGAATTTAGATAAGCGGCCTGCATACTTAACTGCCTCTAGAAGCGGCGACGGGGATACGTCGACTGATGGCCCCGCGATGAGTACTGCATCTGTGGAGGGGGAAACTGCGCGCGCGGCGCAGCAAGCTCGCGGCTCCTCGGCGCTAGCGCCGCCGCCGGCCCCGAGGGCGGCCTGCGCGCCTGGCGGGGAGCTCTGCGGTTTAAAGCTCTCGATGCTGGTCCTTTATAATAAGTATTCGAAGTTTTGTTGCTAGATTCGGCTTTTAGTTCGATTCCTGATTTATTAACAGCTTTTGCTGATTTTAATGTGTCTGCTAAATTTTCACCGAACAGATACGTGTCTATCTTGGTGTTTTTAAGGTGTTCCTTTATGTCATTTTTGAGGGCAAATAAAATGAAGTTTCTACATGTGATCGAATCCGCATGTTGTAAATCGCATAAAATTCTGCTTACGTCCATTAATTTTTGCAGCACGCCATTAGTTATTGTTTTTGACTGTATATGGGAATTTATGATTTCGGCTAAAGAAGCAATTGCACTAGACATTTGTTTCTGTTTGTTTTCTATGATTTTATCGCGTTTAAGTGCGGTATCAGCAATAGCCGCCTTAATTTCCAGATTTATTTTAGGGGCATCGACTTGGATACAATTTTTAGGTAATAGATATTTTGAGATCATTTTTTTTTTTTTTTTGGATTTTCCTTACATAAGCCGTCTTTAACAATATGTAATAAACGATTTGCAACTTCGTTGCATACTTTGGGCCCGTATTGGTCTCTGTCAGTAGGGTCATCGCCTAAAATTTCTAGAATTTCAGTATCCAGATCAGGGATATTAACATCATGCGTAATAGGCTCTTCGAGGAGTACATCCGTGGAAGTACTAGGTCCTGGCTGAGGTTCACAGGTGTTATTCGAGTCATGAACGGTATCATCTTCAGGTGGCCATTCTAATAACCAATCATCTGGTCGCAGTGCGGGGGTATTTGAAAATTATCATAGATATGATAATTTTTTAATTGTAAGTTAAATAACTTACCTAACCATAAGTGGACCTAAATAAGTCCATGACTAATATTTATTAATATCATAACTTTTTATCTTTATGCTTATAAAGAGTTTAGTCTTAGTCATAACAATAATTTAGGTTAGGTTACAATCCCCAGCGGAAGGAACGCCAACCGTATTTTAAATGCGTTGAAACAGCCCCAGTGACTGTTCAGGTTGCATTAAATTAATTTAAATACGTAGATACGTACACAGGGTGGTGAGATAGTTATCACTTTAGAATTAGTATTTAGGTAAATACCTGGTCCAATATCCTCATCGTGTTGAACAACCGATTCCTCCAAGTCTGATACACTTTCCGAAGCACTAATTTGTCTATCACGAATTTTGCGTTCTAACTTCCTTATTTTATTTTTATAATGGTTGATGTCTTCTTCACGAGACCTAGAATTCTTACGTTTCGGCATTTTTATAGTAAACTGTGCGAAGACGCGCAATAGATGTTGAGTGGTTGAGCACTAGAATGCGAATGATTGGCGACAGAGTCTGAGAGCGGAACTGGACGAGGTACCCACAAGAATAAAAAAAAAAAAAAAAAAAACTGTTGTGGGTATGTCAAATTGAATTGCCATAGATAAAGAAAAATTTAATATAATATTCTTTTCTCAACTAAGTGCATGAGTGGTGACAACTAGGCGTAACTACATGTGTAAATTACTAATCTCGAGGACGAGGCGCGAGTATAATTACAGATAAAGTTTTTATTCAGTGCGCAAACTTTAACCATGAGTTCAGCATACCATTCTAGACCCACCAACGAAGAAATTTTTCGTTGTTTTTACAAGAAAAAAATCAGTTGCTTCATAAAAAAGTGCAATACCTACCCGGTCAAAATGTATGGAACAGCTGTTTTTTTTTTGTATAACCGACGAAAAATTTCTGCGCTGGGGGGTCTAGAATGATATGCTGAATTCATGGTTACTGTTTGCGCACTGGATAAAAACTTTTCCTGTAGGTATATATGACTCAGCCTGTACCTATCTGAATTAAAAATCGTCGCATCTGGTACAGCACATGGTGAGAGAAAACTGTTTACTGACACATGGCACTAGAATTTAGTGTGTAACTATATTCTGTTGACAATATTTACGTGTTTCAAACCACATGTCGTTCAGCGACACAAATGTGATGAAATAGGTATGCAGTATAAAAGCTGGCTTACTGTCACGACTAATTTACGACAGACGGTTCACGGTTCTCCGACGCGACTCATCATAAAATAGACACAAATTGATTTGCACCAGTTGTAAATATGAATTAGTTTTGAAAATAGATCAACGAAATATCTCGCTTGTTTCTCCAAAAGCATTGGCATAGAGTCATAGACAGAAGTGTTTAGTAAACGGAGAGCAGGTCACCATTTCGCCAGTTTTATCTAACTAAAGGGGCAAGCCTGTTGCCACATGGAATGCCTAACTATTACAATGTTGGCTTCTTTTAGGCAGAAGCGCCAGGGTAGCCCGGGATGTTATAATTTTGTTACTTTTTTTGCAATTTGCAGGTAATTGTCAGGCTGTATCATCAATTCCCTCTTACTTAGTTCATACTTGATTAGTTATAATTCTGTAAAGCCATATTCGTAACGGTCGTGAATCATATTTTAATCAACATAACAACCAGACGAATGGAAAAGCTACTAGTCCATGAATACGCTAATGAAGGGTGATCTGCCGATCTTCCTGAAGCATAAACTCGCATGTGCTCAAGTCAACTGACATGTCTATCCTGCCCGTCCTAACCTACGGTACTCAGGCCTGGTTGCTCACCGAGTAGCAAAAGTTCCGCCTTGGGGTTAGCTAAAGAGCGATGGAACGCAGCATTCTGGGTGTAAAACTACAGGACAAAATTGAGGGTCACATCACCCGCATGCAGGAAGACCGTTGAGCAAGTCTCCTAAAAAATAAAAACAACCTGACACTTACCTGTGGCCCTAGTGTGAGTTTCATCAAACGAATCGAGCGCGTTCGGCGCGCGGCGCTCCGATTGGTCCGTCATCAATCCAGGGCCAACCGGAGCGCCAAACGCGCTCGATGCGTTTGATCGAGATGGCACTAAGGCCTCTGCATAACTATTGCAAAACGTAAGAAAATTTGAATTTCGCAGGGTACCTAAGCCTATCCATCTTAAATGATTGAATTGCACTGAGCATTAACATTGCTCAGTGCAATGCAATCATAGATGATGGTTTTATACTTTTTAAAACTAGATCGGCTCTAATATCTGTATTTGCCTTGAAATACCATCTCAAAAAAGCACCCGGTATTTAAGTGCTAAAAAGAAATGCAGTCGGAGAAAGTGGCGCTGAATTACAAGCTTCAATACACTCCGAAACCGTCACTTCAGCTTTTACGTAACCTTTTTGGAGTGCAACGCTTTTGCCGGTTGGCAAAGCTCCCGGCAACTAAAAATGGAAATTCTTACACTTATAAAGATACCCAATAGCAACTCTGGTGCATCATTGTGGTAATTATGCAACAGTCTAATTATAATGACTCATGATTTATACCGCTACGTCACGCTGAAGTTGGCAGGCTGTGGACAACGACTTGGCAGCAACACTTCGGTCGTTCAATGACATGGTTTCTTTGACAGAACTATTTCACCGTTCAGAATGACGCGATCCATTCATACCTTGGATTGAGGTCTGTTAGTTTATGGTCCTTGATTATAACATCGCCTGAAAAGGAACTCACAGTGGGTAAAGGGGTCGGTCGGGTCGCTCTGTTATTGAATGTCACAGGTGTTGGTTGGCAGACAAATCGTTATGCAGAGAGATAGATGCTTCTGCAGCCGATTCGTTTGGATCCCTTGATTGATAAATTGATGGTGTTACAGTAAGTACTTAGATGCACTTTGGAACCATACCAAGTAACCCGATTTTTTATTAATTGTGCACCTGTCCGTCAAAACATTGACGTGATAGCTGCATTGGTAGCGTTAGCAACAGTATTTTAAACCAAAATAACGGTGCAAACGACACGGGTGTGCAGACCGTACAGATAGGCGTCACCGGTGAGGTGGGAAAGGAAGCGGGCGGGTGAAGTCAATCTTGCCAATCTTTTGACTGTGACAGCCCCAAGTGCACAGATAGTAACACAAGTGAACAAATTTGAAACTTTTTTAAACAACTGGCAATTTAACTTGTTTCGCATTACAATAAATTGCCCGACGTAACTAGAAACTGAAAATGAATTTATTGTAACAGGGCTTTTACAGATACAGCGATCCTTAAAAAAATTGAAAAAAGAACAAAAAAATCGTATTATATAAAATTAAAAGCATAGCAAATTTTAACACAGCGGCATTAATTTTAACTTGTCCATTATTATAGAGTATTTTGAGCTAAAAGAAACAGATCTAATTTGGTTAGTGACTTTTCTTTTGCCGTTTGTGCGACGTTGAATCTTCTTTTTTGAGGAACCACCAAAAATCTGCCATCATAGCTGGAACCCACCAAGCTTGGTATCTTATTCCTATTGTTCGCACATCTTGATGGATCTTTCTTTTTGTTCATCACTGACCGCACTAAGATTCTAAGGAAAAAGTCTGAATGAGAGTGAGAGTTTAAAGTTTAGGTAAGAGTTTTCTCGGTGGGGGATGATGATTTCTTTGAGTATCCGGAGACACTTATCGTGCAAAAATAGCAATCATTTACATGACTGGAAAGCTCCCCACAACATAGGAACTGCAAAAGGCATTTTCTTTTGTTTACCTTTCATTGATCCACTTCGAAAGTCCCATACCTACCGTAACGAGAAATACACTTGAGGTGCCCACGACTTTTCAAGATATCCAATCCTAAATCCAAAATAGGAGCGCAGTAAGCTTCTTTTATCTCTTCCGTAATTGTTTTTAGTTTTGTCACTACATAACACCCGCACACGTAACAAAATTTATTCGGTGTATTTTTAAAACATCTTCTTTGACCACTAGCCATATTTTTATGCATAAAACCGCTTAACTTAACTTGATATAATAACACAAAAAAAACTTGTTGATTCGTAATATTTTGAACAATCTATTGTAAGGACTTGTCTACCTACATTAGGCTAATTCTAGCCAAATTATGGAACTCCGAATAAAACTGATAGTAGACCTGTCGCAACACTTTGATGACTTGATGTGTGAAAGGTGAGGGTAGTGCAATAAAAATTTATGATTACTGTTCTGGTTGTCAAACCCTTGTTCCCCACTTGTGTAATCGGCGTTTAAAAGTAAATATAATTTTGTTTCCAGTAGATATACCTACTTACATAATGCGTAACACGCGATAAATCTCGGTTTCATTATGATAGTTTAACAATATTCATTGCGTTATTTACGTTGTTGAGCAGAAACATTTTTCGAACATATGAAGCAATGGTTTAGGCATCTGTTTCAAAACGAAACAAATTATGATGAATCGTGAGTTACACAATTAGGGTGCAGATTATAGTAGGGGTGACGGTTAAATTATCTACAGGTAATACGACACATTTATATCTGTGTGTTTTCGATGCTTTGTACACTTTATAATAATAATAGTTTTTTGGTGGTCTAGGCGGCATCGATAGAAGTATTCTTTTTATATCAAATAAATAGTAATGTTTTATGTGTACACCGATAAGATCAAAACACCTTAATCCGTTAATCTCCTAAATGAAATAAATGGTATGTGATAACAATGTAAATACCTAAAGTAACGTCCAAAATAAGCCTCTAGAATGAAGAAAATGGGTCATACCTAAATATAGATGACCTATTGTTACATTATCTAGGTACATGATGTCTCTAAGTACATACCTACTCATACTTTTTATTGTTCTGAATTTTATTAGAAGTCGAATTCAAAAGTTTCTTATAGACTCCATAATTCATTATCACATTGTTTGAAACACCAGCACCCTAATTGCGTAACACGCGATTAATCATAATCGGTTTTATTATGACAGTTCAACACTAAGCATTGCGTTATTTACGTTGTTGAGCAGACACATTTTTCGAACGTATGAAGCAATGGTTTAGCCATCTGTTTCAAAACGAAACAAATTATGATGAATCGTGAGTTACGCAATTAGGGTGCTGAACAAATAAACATTACGAAACCACGTTAATTGGGTTTTAAAGTTTAACGATAATGTTATAAAACGTTTGTTTGTACAAGTTATAAACACAAACAGTATAATTGGTTTAAAACAGGTGTATTTTTATGAAGGTAACTCTATTCTGCAAGAGGGGAACATGACACCCAAACAAGTAAGGTCACAATGGGTTTGAAGGCTTTTCGAAGGAGACGGCTTTACCTGCAAGGGCCTTTTTAGCGGGTAACAAAATATGACAGATTAAAAGCCGCCATCTTGTTTTTTCAATACAACCTTTTTACAAAATGTTAAAACAACACAACGCCGCCGCTCCGTCAATGATATTCAAGCGTCAAAAAATCTTATAGCAAGTTGGGGCTGCCATATTGAACAACAGGCCCCTAGAAAATAAAAATGCTCTCCGAACCAACGTGCCCCACGGGCTTGCGGATTTCAGGTCGGAATTGGAATACCCTGCAAGATAGATAACATGAAATCTGTTATAGGCAACGATTCGCAATGAATTTATTAACTCGTATTTCAAACTTACGTAGGTATTTGGAAAATGGCATAAGTTTACGAAAATAAAGAACTGCAGCTTCCCGATGCGCTACGCTTCGTTGCAACTTCGTTTGCAACAGGTACTACGAAATAGTAGTTTCTTTCATAAATACGATACTAGGTACTGCCAACAGCTCCTAGGAAAAATGACAGCTACAAAAAAAAGTTATAAAATAATGCCTTGCTACGTAATAATACGCTACGTAAGCTACGTTTGCTACGAAAATTGCTACGAAATGCCGTGACCTGTCAAATGTGTCTCAAGTGATTTATTGTAAACCGTATTTTTTTGTTTTTTTTTTATTAAGTATTTTATATCTACTTACAAACTATCCAACATTTTAAGTATTATCTATTTTCCAAACAAAACATTGCGAATAATAGTTATTTGTCATGCAAGGCTGCAAAGTTGTTTTTTGGCGCGAGTATCTACTTGTGTTGAAAGCTGAGCAAGCGAAGATTGTAGGATTGAACCATGAGCGAAGCGAGTGGTTCAAATATAGAGTAACGGTGGAGTTTCTTGCCCATTCTTCTCCATACGAAACTACATTTTGGAAGGGGCGACTAGAATCAATTCAATTTTAATGTAAATGTTAACGTTCAAAAGTGCCTTTTAAGTGCCTATTTGAAATAAATGCTTTGACTTTGACTTTGAACCCTGAGTGTAGCGAGGGTTTCAAAGGTAAGAGACGCAGAATACCTTTGCTGCCGAGCTAACGCACAATTTTTCACCTCACTACAGCGAGGAAAATGCTAGGTGCAAGAAAAACAGCCTAAATAATATATTAAATTATTGTAGTTCAATGGACTATGATAGCATGCGCATTGTAGTCTTCGAAAACGATATCACGCCTTTAGAATGTCTCCATGTATTGAACAAATTGTACGCTTTTATGTACTTTGCGCGCGATTTTTCCGGAAGATAACTCAATTCGGCATTATGTGCCGCTTGCATTAACTCTACAGGAGTTAAATTTATATCTTCGCTGCTGGACTCGTTCATATTTTATGATTTCTTTCGATTTGATCAAAAAACAAATCAAAATGATGGAAAACTAATTGAATAGAGACGATAAATTTAATAGTTTCTTTTTTCATGCAGTCGTCGTGCTGGCCAGTGTGATTATTCTAAAAAGGGGGTTAGCGCACTGACATGATAATATAAGTACCTATTAATGCATTTTCAGAGGACTGGCGGTATAGAAAATTATTGAATAGAAAGGTTCGAATTTCATAAACTCCTTCCGCGCTAGCGGATAAAATGCATTTTTGGACGCAGATATCCAATGACAAACAGAATCTTTCCGAGGTTGTGAAAAAAATGCTTTCCTACGAAATATTAGGCTACGATAGCTACGAACTTCAATGCATGACTTTTCGTGCAAACCATTATGTATGCTATTGGTTACATATACAATGTAAACAATAATGTAATGAGTGAATTATTAACAGACCAAAAATCCGTGAAAAATTGGCTAAGGTATAAAATTACAGACAACGATTGTGCTACGAAATAGCAACGAAATCATCATTCTTGAGAATGTTTTTTTCTTGTAGATACCATTAACCAAGTTATTTTTTTTTGCTCTCTGATTGACAAGGTTATGACGCTACTGTTATTACCTTCAATTATTCACAATGTTGATTACATCAAGGAACTACGATACTACGATACTACGATTGGTCATTAGCATTAAATAAATTATACTGTAGCTATATTATATGTCCCGTTTCCATAAACATTCTGCCTGGCTTGTCCATCTTCGATGAACCGACAATCTTATAAGATGGCTGGTAGCCGAATTGCGAAACACACCTACAATGGCTATGCATTTCATTTTGACAATTCGACAAGATTAATTGCGTTATTTACGTTGTCGAGCAAATAAAAGTGGGGTGCGGCAGGAAGATTTTACACAGCTCTATCTGATATTCTACTTTATGGATAAAGAGAACCACAGCTGATTTACCTATTTGAGATAATTACTGTGTTTTTCACCGCCAACCACTTACGTAGGTACTTATTTCAAGGTTGAAACCTGTTTGAATCGTAGGTAAACGTCTCAGTATAAATATGGACGTGCTGCTTGTAAGGCCTTGACGATTATACAATCATTTTAATTCACACTTATTTTTACGGTAGCTTACTAATCTCGGGGAAACACATCACTGTAAAAAAACTGTTTCTAAGTTTGTACACACGGCTACACATCAAACTATATATTTCCAGTATACGCTGATCTCGCATTGTATAGAATTTCCTTACAGCGCGAGATCAACGTAAACTGGAAATGAATAGCTTGATGTGTAGCCGTGTGTACGTAGTGCCTAAGTTTAGGCTCCTACAGACGGGCGCTGCGGCGGCGCGGCGCGCGACTCTAGTTGAATCTAATTGACTCTAGTTCAATGAGGGTGTTCTGAAATGACGTTCACTAGGTGGCAGCAGTCAAAAGTGTCAAAGCGCCTACTGACTGAATGGTGAACGAAAGAATGAAACGAATGACATCAAATATTTTAAGTTAATTGTCGAACTGGAAGACCTCTTGTCAAAGTGGCGCCAACTGGTGGCTTGAATATTCATGAACACCCTCATTTCCATGAAGGTTTTATACAAATAAATAATTGTTCTATTAAAGTCGCATCGCGCCTGTCTGCGAGAGTCTATACATTACAGCTACTGTAACTATTTCTTGACTTCTTAAAATAATAGGCATATTTGGGCCTTTCTTTTTGTCGCGGTGTCTTCAATTTCCTCTCTGCACTTTATGGCAGTGGCGCTACCAGTATTAGTTTCGATGATCTTTTAAAATGACTAATTAAGTAGTCTGAGATTAAAGGACAACAAGATGTTTCTTACATACGTAAATTAAAGGTCAAGTTAGTCTGTCTAAGCAATTTATCAAGGTTACGAGCGTTTATAGACTTAACTGACGGTAACTCAGCACTAGTTGATCTGCGGAAGTAAGACAGACCGACAGACGTTCCTATTACATTATAAGTACTTCTAGGTTGATGCATTAAACATTTTTATTTATTTATTATATTAATCTTGGATGATACCGCGAAGGTTTTTTTAACTCCGCGACCTACCCTATGTTCTGGCTCATTTAATAACCTATACTTCTAATAAAACTTACTATCCCTACTTAGTGAATAAATAATAGAGATAAAAGTAATAATAATATAAAATCATTCCTACTGTAAACTGAAACAGATTCTCTGTAACATGCGCTACAGTTTAGCGCAGAAGGCCGACGATGCGCCGTACGCTGAGTCGCTGACATTTAATGAGCTATAAAATCAATCAATAAATTATCGTATAATTAATGTTAATAAAACTCAAATGGCTACGATTATATTGTATTACATAAAATTATTAGTATCTATAGGTACAATCGGTACTTACTTATTAGGCATGCAAATTAGAAATTAACGTCACTAGCCCACGATTGACGTTGATGACGAATTATTTCCCACACCACACACATCAATAATTCAATAAATAAAACCACAGAAATAATTTGTTTAATAGGAATAAAATTCAAGTTTAATCATTATTTTAAAATTAAAGTTTGTTAATAATTTTTTCGTAATTTTCCGCTTGTCAAAACATTTGCATCCGATTATCAATTTTGACATCTGCTAATGCAGGGTCTGTTCCTACCTATAGAGTCGTTTCCTATATAAAGAGTTAAATTATTGTAAAAACAATAATACGTTTTCCTTTTGTAGACTTACCTACCGAGTCATTATGTTACCTTAAAACTGCATGACTTATTTGAATATCACATATTTTAAGTGAACTGTTTGTGGTCTGTTCTTTATGAGAATAAATTATTCTTTAAGCCGAAATGTCTTCAATACCGCAGTTACTGTCAGCATTCCAAGCAATGGCGTATTCATCTACTGGGTAACACAACACCCCCTGGTGAAACTAGTGAGCATTTTCGGGTTTTTGAGTAAGCCCGCCGTAATAGCTGTCAAAGATCTAAGAATGACAGCCCAAAAGTAAAATCATCTGGCCAGGAAGTGAGGAAGTGATGGAGGGCAGGCGTTTTGGGGGGACTGTCTTATGTAAATTTGACGTTCAAAAATAGCTGACTCTCAGCCTAGTTTGACATGACTTTTGATTTTGATTTTTGATCAAGAGTGATACAAAAAGTTTTGTCACTGTATTCAGAAGTGACTGCTAGATAGGTTGACAGTGACACATGCTGGGTTATCAAAAAACCAAATATCAAGCATAGCTTTCTACGTATAACTAGATATTATAGTCAAAGAGGGCGTTGAGCCAATAATTTATGCAGCCGATAACGTTTGTCCCTTGTCCTCTATAATGAGCAACAATACAATACAACACCTTTTGTACAGATAAATGAGGATCTATGAGTCTTTGAGTCCCTCGCCATATTAATTATTGTCTCAGTGTGTGGGTATCATGTATTCCCTCGCGTGCTATACCTACCGGTGAAAAAAGGTCTACCTTTCATCTTGAACTGTCCATTTGATGTCTGCAAAAATTATGATTAAAAAAAAACGAACCTTACAGATTCAAGTTGAAGATTACAATAATTTAAGATTGATGATAGAACGCAGGCAGGAGTTTAAAGCTGCCACAGAAACAGCAGACACTACAAAGACACAAATCAAGGGTCAAGACAGGACTGCCTGTCTGTATCCTAGGTCTGCAGCGTCCTCTTGTCAGGCCTCCTGACACCTCTCATCAAATGTTACACAGATTCAAACACATCTATTGGCTCGATGTCAAAGATATTGACGGCTCAGTTCTCTCTCAACGAGTCTCGCCACATTGAGGATTGCTTGTCCGCTCTATTGTAGTTTTATAAACGTTAAACAATTAACTGTTCTATGGGATATTAAATGAGTTAGCACCTTAAGAGTTGAAGTACAAGGAATAGTAATGATATAATAAATAAAATTGTATTGGTTAATTCGCAACTCCACGTCAACGCGTGTATTTTGCGTAGTGGTGGAATCGATTATTTGATTCACCCCAGCTCCTCAAAGTAGGCCAGTACACCTTGGTGTTACTGATGACCTCAAGGAGGGCCCTGTAGGTGGCTATTACCGGGCAGTTTTGAAGCACATGAGCTGCTGTCTCGTCGTCCTCTATGCAGGCTTTGCACAGTGGACCGTCTGTGACTCCTATGACAAATGAAATTCTGCTGTAACTGTAGGTAGGTACGCAACTGTTGTTTAGTTAGTCGGTGAACTTGTTTCGTGAGGCGGCCATCAATTGTAGGGAGTAGTGCTTCTTTGGCCTGCCTGCAACCTTGGTCCACCCGTAGTTAGCGATATTGTTCCCTGGTGCGTTTCCTTACCGTAGTGCGTAAGTACCCGAAGTGGAGTGGCGCGATGGGTTCAGGTCCACTGGTGCCATGCTCGACTCTCTTCTGGCAAGTTCGTCGAATGCACCGCGCTCCACGTTATTGATATCTTAATTATTAATACCGTTCAATAATCAGTCAGTATCTTAGGATGCGGGATATTATCTGTGATAAATGACACTTTATCACATTTATTTATACCTGCGTCTGTATACAAACAGAATCACGCTACGCCGAGCTGATCTTACGGATGTAAATAAGCCTGATAGGTTAGTACGTAACGCCATATCTGTGTATAATCTTAAGTAAAGAAAAATCAGATAAACATGAGCTTGTCACAAGCCTTGACCTTGCAACTTGACCTAACGTGGCCACAAGGACATAACAATTTAATTCTGTAAGTAGCAACGTTAAAACAACTCCCGTTCGCGTGCATTAAACTAGGTACCTACTTACTGAAAAAAACAACTGAATGAATTTGTTGGCAAGTCTGCAAGAGCAGCTCGAAATGCAAACATAATATTTCTGACAGAGTATTAAGAGCATAATACGAGTATATGATATAATATAATCTACTCGAGTACGCTCATTTTTTTGATTGCAGGTTTACATTCAGTCATTCAATTTAGTGCTGGTCTATGGAAGGTGAGGTGCTGATGATGATTCTATGTAATTTCAACCACAGCGACTGCATTCCATGTCTTTCGCTTTCGCCATGGTGATTGGAAGCGTGGGTTTGTGATATGAGTTTATTATTAAGCAGGATGCGAAATAGTAGCCTCAGTGAAGGTAGCCTACGAAAATGGTAGCCTCAGTGAAGGTAGCCTACGAAAATGGTAGCCTACGAAAATCAAATTTTCTTGCATTTTTTTTTGCAATTTGCAGGTCAGTGTCAGCACTCTAATTGCGTAACATGCGATTAATCATAATCGGTTTCATTTTGACAGTTCAACAATATTCATTGCGTTATTTCCGTTGTTTAGCAGACACAATTTTCGAACATAATGAAGCAATGGTTTAACCAACTGTTTCAAAACGAAACAGATTATGATTAATCGTGAGTTACGCAAATAGGGTACAGGTTGTATGTAGATACAAACTTAAAGGAGACAAATATTATATAGGACTACTAGCTTTTGCTACCGGCTTCGCCCGCGTGGAGGTAAAAATTATCCCACGGGAATATACGACCGGGATAAAAAAATCCTATAATTATGTTAATCCAGGTTATTATCTATCTGTGTGCCAAATTTTATACAAATCCGTTCAGCCGTTTTTGCGTGATTGAGTAACAAACATACAAACATCCAAACATCTTTACAAACTTTCACATTTATAATATTAGTAGGATAATCATTAAAATCATCAATACAACTGTTATAAGTTCATTTAATCCCATTGAACGACGTTTTCATTGAAGAGTAGCGAAGACCTGCCAATTGTACGCAACATACAAGAAAATATGAATTTTGCGGGCTACTCCAGTGCTTCCCTCATAAACTCTTTTCAACACAATAAATAACCCAATGTTTGTGACCTTCCTCTGAATTGAAATAAACTATACCTACCTAGCATTGTTATGATTTATCTTTCACATCTCGTAAAGATCCAGTGTGGTTGTAACTTTTAACATTGAAAATAATCATAAACATTGACATGACCTTGAATGTAACAGGTTTTTTCATGGGTATTGAGTATGTTAGCAATTACCATTTCATGATTTTGTTTGTAGATACATTAGTTTCCACAACTGCGGGGTTATTGCGTATTAAGTACACTAACAGTAGGCTTTTATTTTGACAGTTCAACAACATTCATTGCGTTTTTTACGCTGCAGACAATTTTTTCGACTAAGTACATGAAGCAATGGATTAGCCATATCCTTCAAAATTATTCAGATTGTGATTCATAGTGTGTTACGGAATTAGGGTGATACACTCAAATAAGGATGTTAAAATATCCTACCGCCACATACTGCCGGATGAGATAGCTTGAAGTCAGTATTCTTCTTCTTAAGAGTAGGTATCGATGGCAAAAAGTTGAAACATATTTCAACCCAAAATTCAGCTGCGCGAACTCCGCTCATTGACGCAGTATTATAAAATGCACCGATGACGAAGCTGGGCTATTGTCTGTGCGGAGCAGGTGCCGCATACGCACTTGAGATCTGACCCGAGCACAGAGGATCATTTATTATAAATGATGCTCTGTGGCTTGAAGTGAACTGTCATTCCACGTGATGATTGGCGCTTGACAGACAGTTTTCTTCACCATCACGGTGAGATTTTAACAGAATAGATCTGCTCACTGCTGTTTATCATAAATTGCTGCCTGCTTTGAGATTCGTACAGAATTAGGTGTTATTGGTGAAAGTTTTTGGGCATTTACCAAGTTAATCAAGACATAACACTGTGACGGCCAGGATTCTCCCACAAACATCCATTAAAACTATTCTCCCGTCTCTAGAGTTGGGACGTTGCCATCCAAATTACTGTCATTATATTAACGCATTCCGGAAGTGCACTCAGCTTTAAATATAAGGCGCTTGTGTTACATAAATAGTGTGTCTCCAACAACAGCGTGCGCGCACGCATCAGTGCGGTGTTTGACGCGCCTCCTTCGCGCGCCCGCGCCAATCGATGCGTTGGCATAGGTTAGGAACCCACTGGCAGCTCAACGGCGTGCCTTTCCCGCTTAGAACTGGCTTGGCTTTTTCCGTTGACACCGATTTATACATCTATGAACATAGTGTCAGCTGAGATAATCCTACGCCTGTAGAAACACATGAAAATAATTCTGCTAAAATTAAACGTGAAATCGCACAAGCATAAAATAGAATGTTTATTTAAGTAGGAAACAACGATTGTATGCTACTAAAAGTCGTTCAACTCTGCATCTTCATAACAGATGTCCTTCAACAGATCATTAGCTACATTTTATTGTAGTTTCGCATTTGTTCACACTAGTTCACACATTGTTTTGAAGACGTAAAATAAAAAGCGCGATCCCACCTAGTGGCTTTTTCCTTATGTGGGTATAATTGTCAGTTTTTGGTTTATTATAATACTGACACAGTGTGCCTAGTTTTCAAAGGCTTAGCGTGGGAACACCTTCAATTCTTTAGAAACGTTTTCAGATAAAATTGACTGCAGCAGAGAAGACTTTCCAGCTAAACCAACGCAACGATTTTAAACACAGGTACCAAATAACAAGATATCTCCAGCAGCTTGACAAATTGCCAATTAAAATAAACCCTGCATGTAATAATTTAAGCCGTGATACGAGTAGTCGTGTAAGATCAAAATTATACGGTCACAGACCGTCATGATTCGTTAACAGCCACGTTCAAAAATAAGTCATTGGCCTGGCCTTGGTGTGAACTGAACACAATATTATGCGCACTCCGATGCATGATAATTATTATTGTACCACAAAATATTATAGACTTGAGATTTATAGCTTTACTGAAAGGTAAAATAATCATATATTAGTTACAAATAACGAACCAACAGGTAAGTATAAATAACAGGAGTTAGGGTTTAGAGGAGAGAAAGACAAAACAATGATAACAGAGAAACTTAAACAGACTATTGATTACAAGGTGCAGAAATTAAGAATAGGTATCGGGCGCCAAATATTAACATAAACTTATTGCCGTTATGTTTACAGGATTAAAATTGGTTGTTTCATCCATTGTATTATTTCAGCGATAGAGGCGTTATAGGAGGACCTAAAAATCCCCACTAAAAATGATAAACTTTAACTTTTTATGGAAGTGTAGTCAAGGTGAACAGCTGAACACAAGCTTTTTGCCATACTTACCTAGTTACAATAAAGTTAATTATGTTTTTTGTTGTATATTATGTTGATCTTTGCTGGTTATAATTACTGTTGTTGGAAGATACTAAGTGCCTATATACGTATCTAAGTACCCACCTATTTTAATCACCTCTATTTATCTAATGAATATCGATTATATTGATTGACTGACATCCCGGCGATAAAGATAGATTTTGCATTGATGATATAACTTATGTTAAGGGCCTACGTTCCGTTTGGTAGCGTAACATGGTCACTTTATGAACCGTACTGCTCATTAACGGCTTGTCTTGAAGATTTGAAAAATATATGATTTTGCTATAGATTCATATAAATAATTTTGCCGGAAGTACTTTTTTTGTATGGTTAATACTTTTGCTGTAAAAAAATATTTTCCAACACGCAATATTTTGGCTTCTATTCCATACTCCTACCAAACGGCTACGTTATTTGGAAAAAAATATATACTGAAAAATAGATAGTTAGAGGTACCACAGAATCGCCGAAGCACAATTGTAAATTAATCAAAGGAATATCCCCATTTTGAGATAAAGGCTCAGAGGTGCCCTGCGCGGGCGCGGGCGGCAGTCGTGCTTTAACATACAAACGGGAGATGAGGATACTATGGGCCTTAATGCTAACGTGCAAGTTTTTATTCATAACCTGTTTAGTGCAAAAGATCTTGTGTTAATTTACTTCTACGTTATTAATGATAATTCTGCCGTCCACAAGCTATAATGCCGTTAACCAACAAAATCATATTTCGAGTTATGGACAAAAACGCGCAGAAAAATATGAAATGCATGTTACCTATTTAGGTATGCAACGGATGGTAAAAAAATCTATTAAAAATGTAAATTATAAGCCCTTAGTCACTTTTTAGTTTGGTAATCTTGCTTACCTGCATTTTATTTTTTTATTTATTTATTCACAAAATTAGCGTAGTAACATATCAAACAAAGCAAGTTAACGGTATTTTTTTTTTATCTCGGCATCCATAAATAGTAGAAAAATACTGCTTAGACAGAAAGATAGAGATTTTTTTTCTGATTATATGGTGGCATCAAAAAACGAAAATCGACTATATGTGAGTTAACGGCATTATAGCTTGTGGACGGCAGAATTATAATTATTACAAACCTCTAAATTAATTTAATACCATTGAATGACTTTTTCATGAAATAATCATTAAATGAACTAAGAGGGTTGTAGTCCTTGTAGTTATGGTTTTTAGTGATTATTACATGACATAAATTGTGTTAGTCAACCATGTGAGCGAATCACTTCACAAAAAACCGGCCCTAAGATTGTCAATAAATTAATAGGTTAGGCACACTGAGAGATGAGTTATTATAAAATAGTAGCCTATTACATTGGATATCAAATTATAAACAAAGTCATAGGTACCTAAATTATAATGTCTGATAATTACGCATTACTTAGTATCTCGTGGAAAAAACCACGTGCGCCGGGAAAGACGCGGCTCGTGAGATAGCTCTATCAATGAAAACAGTTTATTTTTATAACAGACACGCGATCAGCTGCTATTTTATTTAATATGTGAAATATTTATAGAAATAGTTTTTGTTCTGTCTCTTCTAGATTACAATCTGTCTCTATGTGATATAGGACATTACCTTAGTAATTTGTATTACCTAGTACCTATGTGTCAGATGACTTGATTTTATGCGTCCTTTGACAGATAAAAAAGTTTTGCCCGATGAAATCAGGGTGGAATGTTGTGTTTTAAGGCTGCTGATTCCTTTTCTATCCATAAAGTGGATTGCCAGGATTTTTGGTGGAGAGGTATATTTTCATTACTTATAGCTTTGTTTATGAGGATTTTATTTTCCAAGTGTAATTGAGACTTTCGTCTATGTGGTACTCGTCTTCCCGTAGGTACATACATCGTGTTTGTACACTTGTTTATCACAAGTAGGTAAAGCGAGCGTCGGTTCATGAGATAAAAATACTACGATACCAAAGTATTTGACATGTTAAGCTTCAGGCATTTGTATTCTATTTAACTGTACTGGTGGACAGGTCACATCTTTTGTTCTTGTGAATGTGACATTTACTGACTTGGTTTCGTTGGCTTTATCCTTAACTTCAGCCAGAGGGGCTATGTCATCCAAACTTCTGCAACATGCATAGTTGATGCTACTTTATTATCAGTATGGGATACCAAAACAACTGTGTCATCCGCAAAGTTTTCTGTGGTCGCTAAATTTGATATTGGCAGAAAACATAAAATCGGCCCAAGAAAACTGCCCTATGGGACCAAAGCAGTAATAGGGTACAGTTTTGATGAAGCTTCGCCATTCTGTAGAAAGAAATACTATCGTCAAGTATCTATGGCATCAAGATTAGGAGGATGTTGCTTGGGAAGCTGTTTTGTATTTTATAGAGGAGACCTTCGTGCCAAACTCTATCAAAAGCCTGAGCAATTCAAGAAATGCAGCAGCACATCAGACTTTCTACAAATGTATTGTGAATTTTATTAACGGTTCCGTGTGGCGTCGGGGCTCCGTGTGGTGCCGGACGTAAAAGAATAGCACCATCCCATTTCTTCCCGTAGGTGTCGTAGAACGCAACTAAGGCACCTACTTACTAGAGAATGAGCAGTAGCGTTCTCTATGCATTTTACCACCATACTGCGATCGCCAATCCGCCTGCCAAGCGTGGTGATTATGGCAAAACCCCCCTTTTGAGTGAGGCCTATGTCTAGCAGTGGACGTCTTTGGGCTGAAATGATGATGATGAACGGGCCTGAGTATAGAACTAGGTAGTTTATGATTCAAACTATAGGTACTGTGTATCGTAGATGAAATATGTTTTTAATTCAGGTTTTGAAAACAAAAAAAAATTGGATGTTTTTTATGATTTATCTAAGTTTTACGAATAAGTCATAGCAAATGTGCATTTACCTAACCTTATTATTTACTTGTTATAATATTACCTACGCATCCTACAGGCTGGCTGTTTAGCTCCAAGTTTGTGTCGGATTACATATATTTAGGATGTTTTTACAGGATTTTTTTATCTCAACTAACAACATATTTATTTATTATCAATATTAACCAATTACATGACCCTTCCGCATTTAGTTTACTTAACAAATTACGTTAATTAATTGCTCATAGTTTTTGTTACCAAATTCCCACGACTGACCTTTTATAACGGCTAGTAAAAAATAAAAACAAGTTAACTTTTATACTGTAGCCTCGTATTTTACTAGATATTTCTTTAATACATTATCATTTATTTATCTACAAATGACTTGCCAATAAAATTGCACAGCAATAGGAAAACGGACAAAAACTATACAGATTTTCGGCATCAGACTCGTTCCCATATCTGGCAGCGATTTTTTTAAAATAATACTGTTTTGACTTCGTTACTATTTTATTTCATGTATATTTTGACCGTTTTGACTTTGTTACTATTTTTTTTTAATGTATATTTTGAAAGAATGTAATAAATAAGTCAACACACGGTAGTTTCGCCAAATACACTCGAGAACTTACTTACTTTTTGGAATGGGCAACTAGCTTCAACTTTCTGACAATTCAAAAGTGCCTGAAAATGGTTTAATTGAAATAAATGCTTTGAGTTTTTTGAGTTTTGAGAGCAATGAATCCGGGTCACTTAAAGAATGTTAAAAATCTCGGAAACTAAAAATGATAGGTTAATGCAATAAATTGTATTTAATAGACAATGTAATACTCCTTAAATGAAAGTAAAAAAAATATGAGTCACCATACATTTTATTAACACAAAATTACATAAAGAAAAAAACTGCTGATCTCTCCTTAAAACAAAAATAGGAAACATGAAATTTTTGAACTTTATTACGATTTTCTTGAATTTTAATACTTCGTATTGCCTCCTCGTGCTTCCATTACTGCGTTTACGCGGTTTGGCATGCTGTACACCAAGTTCCAAACTCAAACTCAAAGCATTTATTTCAATTAGACCATTTAAAGGTACTTTTGAATTGTCAAAAAGTCGACCAGTTGGAAAGTTGAAGCTAGTTGCCCATTCCAAAACGTAGATCTCTATGGAGAAGAACGGGCAAGAAACTCCATTCCTTATACGATTTTGGGGAATATTCTCCCATTCCTCTGTGAGAGCAATTTTGAGCTCACGAAGCGTGATTGGGGGAGGGTTTCGTTGTTTTACGCATCTGCCTAGCTCGTCCCAAGCATGCTCGATCGGGTTGATATCCGGGCTGCGCGCTGGCCACTCCATACGAGTAATGTTCATCTCTTGAAGGTAGTCATTCACAATCCTACCTGTATGAGGTCGGGCATTGTCATGCATAAATATAGCATCCTCACCTAAATTGACCATAAATGGACCAACGTGATCATTGAGGATTTCTTCCACATATCTTACGCTAGTTAAAGAGCCGTTTTCTATGATCACCAGCTCTGTGCGACTTTCAGAAGAAATTCCGGCCCACACAAGTACAGACCCACCACCGTAGGCTACTTTTTCTTCGATGCATGCTTGCTTGAATCTTTCCCCTGGTCTTCGATACACTCTGTGTCTTCCATCGTGCTTGTAGAGCATAAATTTTGATTCGTCGGAGAACATAACTTTTGACCAATCTTCAATACTCCAATTTACGTGGCTCTGGGCATATCTTAGTCTTGAAATACGATGCCCACGCTCCAGTTTAGGGCCGTTTGCAGGTCTAAGGGGTTTTAAGTTAGATTCAGCAAGCCGACGTCTTACTGTCCATGCACTTGGGTTACTTCCTCCGAGGCGTCGAAACTGATTTGTGAGTTCAGTTCCTGTGAGAAAGCGATTTCGAAGCATGGTGTTCACCAAGTATCGGTCTTCTCGTGCTGTGGTACACCTGGTTCTGCCCGTTCCTGGTCTGCGTAGGTTAGAACCAGTTTCTTCGTAACGTCGGAGAACTCTTTGTACTGTTGACAGCGACACACCGACAGTCCTGGCTGTATCGCGCTGACTCCGGCCGGTTTCCAGCATTGTAAGTATTCTGGTGCATTCTTCAGGCGTAAGCGACATAATTTCAGCTTGAATAATGAATATAGAGCACTATCAACATGGTTTATGTACCCACATAAATGACAGATTACAAACAAAAGCAAAACCAAATGCTGTAATTTCGTAGTTCCATCTTCGAAAGTGGCCCTTTTTCAAATTAGATTTTTTTATGATATAACTTTACAATAACTATGAAGTTTTAATACCTTCATTTAAGGAGTATTACATTGTCTATTAAATACAATTTATTGCATTAACCTAGCATTTTTAGTTTCCGAGATTTTTAGGATTCTTTAAGTGACCCGGATTCATTGCTCTCGAGTGTATTATAAGGTAGGTACGTTTCTGATTTTATACAATGCTAATTACTGATATTTATTTATTCAATCGGTTTGTGTCGCAGGTACAACTCGTTGACAAGAACACTTAGTTCCTTATTTTTCCTAGTATTTTTCAGGGCTCAACTTTAGTTTATATCTATTGAAATAAACTAAATAAATAAATATTTAGTCTACTTTACCATAGCTAGGTGTCAAAGAATAGACCATGGCAGTTGCGGTCTTTTCATTCTTCTTTTTCAGGAGTCACACTTAGTTTTAAAATAAAATATTGTTACGAACAGACAACCAGTTTCTTATTTCTTCTTCTTCTTTGTTTCTTTTCTTTTCTTTGGCGGTGGTAAGTCCCTTCTTTGTGGAGTGGATTAAGAGGCGCCACGGCGTCCTCTCCTTCCGCTTGACGCAGGTCCTCACCGGACACGGTTGTTTCGGGATGTTCCAGCACCCTCATTGCGTAACATACGATTAATCATAATCTGTTTCATTTTAACAGTTCGACAATATTCATTGCGTTATTAACGTTGCTGAGCAGACACTTTTTCCAAACTTATGAAGCAATGGATTAACACTCTGTTTCAAAACGAAACAGATTATGATTAATCGTGAGTTACGCAATTAGGGTGCTGTTTCGGATAAGGCGGGAGGAAACGCCCGGGTGTTTCCAATGCGTAGATCGCGAAAAAAAACAAAAAAAAAAGTTAGCGTCTTTAACTTCATTTTCTTCTCTGTGGTCATCAGCTAGTGCAGCTAATGAAACAAAACCTGTTTTCCAAGAGCAGAGCAGAGGTGGCCCAATGGTATCGGCCGACGTGCGAGTGGTAGGTCGTGGGTTCGAAATTCAAACACCACAACTCCCAAAATGGTGAAGCAAAATTTCGTGAAAGAAAATGTCCTAGAACCAAAAATTCGATACGTTCGAATTGCCCCGTGTTGCTGTTATTATTTAGCCACGATCCCCTCAAGTACAAGTGTACCTACTGACTGTACAAGTATATTGTACTAATATTCCTACTACTCGTAATATGAAAGTTTGTGAAGATATTTGAATGTTTGTTACGCAATCACGCAAAAACGGCTGAACAGATTTGAAATGAAATTTGGCACACAGATAGTTTATAGCCTGGATTAACACATAGGATAATTTTCATTCCGGTAGTACGTTCCTGTGGGATAATTTTCAACCTCCACGCGGGCGAAACCGCGGGCAAAGACTAGTAAAATAAAATTCTACAAACTTCAGTGAGTAAATCTAAAAGTTATTGACCGTAATCAGACATAATAGGTAGGTATATATGTACCTGCCTACCTATTACACTATAACATTACGTATTAAATTCACTGTTTAGCATTTTCCGCTAGTTGTAAGGTCATGGGGTCAGGACCTTCATTGTTCTTCCAATTTTATTATTCATCCTTGTTACTGACTTAAGTTTATTCGATGCTCGTGATTGGAAAGTGTTTAAATTCAATGTACCTTACTTACGAAGTAAATCCATGATATCTGTTGAGCCTATAATTTTTCTAGTAGTCTACCTAGATTCGATCAACCCATTTCAATACAGTACAGTGTCATCAAGAACACAACATACAACACGCTTTTATTAGCTTGGTATGTACGAGTATGTACTATGTATCTATGTAACGGAATCTTTGAACATGATTTTCACCACCTTCTCAACGATTGATTGATTTGAAACTTTACACGCTTAACAAGGACCGATGACAATTCAATAATTTCATAAATTTGTTAATACTGGCCAAAAATAAAATAAAATATTTTTTATTTATTTATTTATAATAATAAGCACACCAACAGCACTGTCACTTACATTTCAAATAAAACTCACACACACACACACACAGTTCACACAGTTTTTAGTTAATATAATTATTTTTGACGTTAATGAGACCCACTTAGTACTTATGAAACCCTTTATTTTGATACCCCACTCCATAGGTTCTGAGAAAAAAAAAATTTGAAGACGCCAAAAATCAGCCATTTCTTTTTTCAATTTTGATATACCCAGTGTCACTATCACAACTAAGACGAATCTAACGGCACCTCTCAAGCTAAAATCGATCAAGCCGCGCAAGGCTACAGAACGTGCCAAAGAAATATACATACATACATACATACACTCGAAAAACATAACCCTCCTTCTGGCACAGTCGGGTAAAAAAGTAGAAAATAATTTTAATGTAAAAAAGCGTCGGGTGCTTTTTGTGGTATTTTTATAATCAATTAATATCGAGCAACCCACGCTTTTTTACATTTTCTACTTTTTTAGTATGGTTTTTATTTTAAAGCGTGTTTTTAGTTTTTTTTTAAACTATTTATTTTCTGTTTTGTAGTTCAGCTAACTAGAAAAGCGTGTTTTAATGTTTTTTTTTTAGTTGTAAATCTGCTGATTCATCAAACTGAAGATATTACCGACGAACCTTCAAGGCCACTCTTAGTCATTCGATAGCATATTATTGTATCTACATTTCTAGGAAGTTATAAAAGCAATTATGAATTTATGATTAATTTACCTATCGCAATTAATAGGCACGTAGTAGAACATCAACACGCAATAAATTATATGTGGAATATTATAGTGATTGATACATTATCCGTTGTTACCCAATGAAAATGTCGCATTCATTAGTAGTGGAAACGAAAAATAATGGATGATCCACAGATTTCTTTATTACTCTGAGACGATTATCAAAAAGTAACATACTTTTAATGGTACTTAAGGCCCTGGTTACTTCAAATATTGTCGTTATGTGCGATAATAGTTCTTATTGCAATCCGATACGCGTTAAAATCTGTTGTAATAAATTCGAATAATAAATGAGCAAGCATTGTCGTAAAAATGCAAATAAAATCGTATAAAATTAGATATTAACTATTTAATAATAAATAATCTATTATTGGATGCAGTTTGGCATTTGGAATTTTATGGTATATTTTTAATTAAGTATAATTATAATTGTTATTGAAGGGATAAACTGGTTTTAAAGATAATTAAGAGGTGACTTGGATGATTGTTTTGATGCATTAAAGTATGTTTAATTATGTTTTGAATTCCATCACTCTATGCAAAAAAGACTTGAAAATATCACATATTTTTTTGCTTTCAAAATTATTTACGGTTAAAGAGATACACTGGTTTAAAGAACCACCTTTTTGAGCGTTTTCAAGAAATCCAATGCTTGACAATATCATCCATAAAGCCACGAAGCCCTTTCAGGGACACGAAGAAAGAATCCATGCTTGCAAACATTTTGATCAGAGGGTCCTAGTTATGTGACTTGGGTGCAAATCCAAATCTAGCTTTTCGTGTCCGTCTGTCTGACCCTTATCTATGGTCTCATTTCGATGCAGTTTTTACCATAATTTAGTTATTTTATCCCGGAAGTTTTATGCGTAGGTAAAGATAATACACGAGCCCCGGATATCTATAATAATAATAATATCTACTGTGATTACGAGTAGTCTGTGTAACCATAAATTTTTTAACGTCTCCTTTAAGCACCTTTTATAACGTTGATAAAATTAAACTTAATTAAAGAACAGAAATCTCGATGCTTTGACACGTCACCACTTCAGTACATTCCATTCCACCCATGCGACGCAAAGATGGTCAATAGTATTCAATAATAGTTTTCCAGAGCATTGTAAACGGTGGTTTTTTTTTTGAGTGTGGGAAATCATCAAATATCTTCTCCCGCTCTAGGTGGAGCGGAAGGGCGTGTCAGACTTTTACTGACTAAAACCCACCCGTGTTCCCTCAGTTACCTGTGTGCCAGGGGCCACGGTATCTCTTTCGAACAACCCGCACCCCTGGCAGGCGTCGGCCCTTGCGGACCCCACCAGTTGGTGCTGACATATCTGGTATCGACTTGCAACCAGAAGGGTAATTGCGTAATACACTATCAGTAGGAATCGCTTTCATTTTGACAGTTCCACAACATTCATGGCGTTGTTACGTTGCTAAGCAGCCAATGTTTTCAAACATATGAAAGAATGGATTAGCAATTACCTTGAAAATAATTCAATTTCTGACTTATACTTAGTGAGATACGCAATTAGGGTGCTGTTATCATGGATTCGCATTACTTATAAGATTCAAATAATTCATGGTTAGGTATAGTTTGCGCGTTGATGTCCTTCTGCCACCCTTACGCTTAAAATATGTTTATCCCCATTACTGGTAACAAGCAGGTAGGTACACTGGGTACTATAAAGGCGCATAGAACATTTACCAACACGATTACGACATCCGTGAGTGGTGATAACACTGATAGTACGGTACAACGACCCGGATTTGTGTAAGAAATAATGGAACTAACTATAAGTAGGTAATTATAAACTTACAATATTGAGGGTCTCGTCAAGTCTCGTGGCAAAACAGCTGACGCGTGGTCTAGGTACTTAAGATTAAATATTGGACTTATGGAGGATGCTCTAAGGTACCCAGCGAAATTCCAGTTTTCTTACGTTTTTTGCAATTTGCAGTTCATTGTCATCATATTTTGATCAACATACAAATGTTGATTAAAATATGTTTCGCGACTGTAAGAAATATAGCTTTAAGGAATTATAACCATTAAAATCATCAATTCGACCAAGTTCAATATTAATCCCTCGTGCCGAGAGAAGCTATTCGATAACCTTATCGTGAAATGATTAACCAGTCAACAAGGGTGTATTAAATTGCCATTAAATAACTACTTAAACACGTTACAGGAACTGCTAATGGAGCTAAACTCTAATCTCTGTAGGCTGAATCAATTCAGATTGTCATCGACACGCTAAGATGAGGGTTCAAACTAGCGCCCATCACGATACAAGTTTTCGGTGACATGCAACAGGGAAATAATAACATGCCCTGAGGACACAGTGGAGCATATGATGGAGGTCTGCCCAGCTTGGACGGAGCACCGCCGCCGCCGTGTCCTTGTGGAGGCGATCGATCGCGTCCGGCCCCGGTCCAGGCCATGGTTCGGAGCGAGAGTGCATGGGTAGCCGTCACCTACTTCTGCAAAGTAGTAATTGGGGATTGGCAGTATATGCGCCCTCACGGCCCAAGTCGCCGCAAGAGACGCCCAGGGCGTCAGGAATCCCAGGCTGATTCCCGGCCACCGTAGGCGCGGGCTTGCAGATGGCGAGTAATGGGTAGCTCGCTGTCCGGTAAGGACCAAGCCCGGGTCGACGGCGCGTTGTGTTCCATGAGAGCCTCAAAGAGATGTCGAGACCAACTGGTGGGGTCCGCAAGGGCCGATGCCTTCCAGGGGTGCGGGTTGTTCGAAAGAGATACCGTGGCCCCTAGCACAGAGGCAACAAGGGTGGGTTTTAGTCAGTAAAAGTCTGACACGCCCTCCTGCTCCACCCAGAGCGGGAGAAGATATTTGAAAATTTCCCACCCTCAAAAAAAAAAGAGTTAAGACGTGATACGATACCCTTGTTGATACCATGTCTAATATATGTTTAGCCGAAGCGTCCGTAGTCCTGCACTTTAGGCAATCTTAGATTTGCTTTTGTGACTAACATTGATCCAAACAATAGAAGATGTACAAAAGAAGCTACGATAGTGATTACATCAGAAGCCCAAATAGTCTGGCAAGCAGTCTACATTAAAGAATCACTACCCAGTAATATATCGCACAGGTCAGATGCCAACAACTTTGTTTTATTCAGTCACATAAGCCCTCATTGTATTTTATAGATACCTATCGCAATAATATGATGATAATCTATTCTGTAAAAAACGCTCGCTGTACTCTGGCATTCCACCTTATGCTAGAAATCGACACAATTGGCAGGTCACTTTAAACTTACATTACCAATTTTTTCAGGCAGTTCTTTTACAGTTTCGTTACCTCTGATTTTTGCATCACTGTTAAAATCACAGAGATCTTTATTCTCATTATGATGAGGTTGCTGTATGGTTGTTGCCACTGACAAGTCTGTATTCCCTTCGACATTTAACCTTTGTCTGCCTTCACAGCAAGAGTGGGCGCCTCATATTCTACGCACGCTCGTTCTATCATAGATCTCACCAATTGCTTTCCAGCAAGCGTGATCGAGATCAAAGGTAACGCCGATTGAGCAATAAAAAAAATATTGAAAATCCAATGATCTATATTCTCGTTACATTATGGTTGCAGTTGGGCTGCTGCTGTTAGAGGTGAACTAACCGTGAAAGAACTTCAGAGTGTGAAAGAGCTCGTACACTGTCCAGGGAACATCTAACATCGTCACCGGTTACTATTTCTGACACCAAGCTGAAATCAGCTTTCAGTATTGTCTCAGGGATTCCAGTTTTCTGTAGGCAGTGAGCAATTTTACCATCAGACAGGACTTCGGTTTGATAACTATGAAGCAACGTTGAAAAAAAAACGGAATCATTCTAGTGAAATCGGAAGACAAATGAGTAATGGCTCCCACAGACAGGGGCGACGCGACATTATATAGTTCTACTACAGTCGCGTCGCGCCTGTCTGCAAGGCAGAGTTAAAAAAGAAAGAAAGAAGACATTTATGGGCACAAAACGTAACACGTAAAGAAAAAAAAAAGCGCACAATCGCAAAAAGAACAAGCTAGGGGAACATTATGCATCACATCCACGCAAATCGGCCATCGCTCAGCATAAGTTCTAAAAAGTTTTTGGACTGAACGACTAGGAAAACAAAGCAATGACATAACTGCACATTATCTCTTATTGATTCGTTATCAGAACATACTGTTTTTCTAAGAGACTAATTAGTCGGTCTAGACATTAATAGCACGATTAATTGGCACTCAGGGACTGGAACCACTTTAAATTTATCCACGACTCCACGAGACAGTATTCGTAAGTACCTGATATGAAATGGCAGGGGCTTATCTCATGACATTTAGTTCCGGCTCACATTTTTAAATGACTCATTAACTCCTTAGCATTTACATATTAATATGAGAAAACTCCAACAATAGATATTGGTGTTTTGGTTTCGTCCAAAACGCATCGTTTTGCATAATTATGCATCGCATTTGGTGAATGCCTGGCTGGGCATTTTAAAATTGTCTGAAGACTATTTAGTTCTACCTATTACATATTGTAAGATATAATATAGGCAATAAGTTAAGGAGAAAAATTTAGAATAAAGTGCCGTTGAACCAGTCTTAGCAAAGGGGAGTCGTATTACCCAGTAACTGGGTTGTGGACGTCAGATAGGCAGTCGCTCCAAGTAAAATACTGGTGCTCATGCAGCTGCGTTTGGTTAGGTTCGGTTAGACTGGAAGCCGATCCCAACGTAGGCTAGGCAGATGATGAACATCATCTTAGCTCCTTTGTTTCAACGAATAGGATGGATTTCAAGAAGATTATTGACCTGCTTCGTTGCCATCCTTTGTTAGCTTGATTGGTATCATGATAGTCCCATGTGCGCCATCACGATGTGTGTCCATGGAAACTGGAGCCATACGAAATTATATTGATGCATAAACTATGCAGTTCTTACTAAATTCATGAGATCTAAAATAACATAAACTACATAGAAACACCTTACACAGCTGATAAAGTTACACTATCTTTTAACTATGGTTTTATCACATACTTACGAGTGATATCGCAATCTAATCTATCAAATGTATTTACCCTGACACCTGGGGGCGGCGCCCCCTGTCTGTGCAAGGAGAAAGACAAACATTTGATACTTTTTGAAAAATGTCTTTCAGTGCCAGAAGGCAGTCTTCATTCCTAGAGTTTGAGAGATGGATTTGGAACGAGCTTCTATGTTTCATTCTACTTAAACACTAATACTAATAAAACACATTATACAATGGACTTCTCAATGTAAAATATGTTGGGCGGAGCACCACCGTGTCCTCGTGTAGGCGATCGGCGGCGGCGATATCTCGCGTCCGGCCCCAGGTCCAGGCCATGGTACGAAGCGAGAGTGCATGGGTGGCCGTCACCTCCTTCTGCGAAGCAGTAATGCTTGCGAAGAGGGAGGCGACGCACGTGAGGGAGAGGCAGTATATGCGCCCTCACGGCCCAGGCTGATTCCCGGCCACCGTAGGGACGGGCTTGCGGACGGCGACTAAACTAAGCCCGGGTCGACGGCGCGTTGTGTTCCACGCGCGCCTCAAAGTGATGTCAGCATCAACTGGTGGGGTCCGCAAGGGCCGATACCTGCCAGGGGTGCGGGTTGTTCAAAAGAGATACCGTCGCCCCTAGCACACAGGCAAATGAGGGAACACGGGTGGGTTTTAATCAGTAAAAGTCTGACACGCCTTCCTGCTCCACCCAGAGCGGGAGAAGTTATTTGACGATTTCCCAATCTCAAAAAAAAAAACATTAAAATAATGTAAATCGGTGTCATTATTTCAACTTTATAAACACAAATCGTTATAAAAATATCAGTTTCTATCAAACGTAAAACTGCTCTACAGCATGGGGGACCCCATAATTTTATTAGAACGTACTTATGTCTTTCAGATTAGAATATTTTTACCTATTTGATATACAGGATGCTAGAAAAAGCTAAGTTAATTTTTAAGGGAAAGAACTGACACCTATCTGACCTCAGTCTGAATATTTTTTGTTTTGCCACTGTTTCACAATACTTATAAAATAACAATAAAATGTTAACAGTATACAAACAATTAGGTATATCACTTATCTGGAATAATATAAGACGATGCCGCGATGTACACAAATTAAAAATCAGCGGTAAACAAGTTAACTTGTCAGATGAAACTAAAATAGACGAAGAGCTACCTATAAAAATAATGACGCGACCGACTTTTGTTCTTTCATAATGTTACACTGTGTCTCACGTACAAATCTGAACTAAATTAAATACGTTTTTATGTCGAATTGTGGTTTCCGACGATAAAAATAACAACAACAAATTATGAATTACGATCATCTTTAAATGGAAATAATATTGATTGATCACCATCATCATTGACAGCCTTGTTCCACCTACACCTATATGCACCTTGCGTAATCATCAATCATAATGAATCATAATTGCTTATCCATTGCTTCATACGTTCGAAAAATTGGTTTGCTCAGAAACATAAATAACGTAATGAATGTTGTTGAACTGTCGAAATAAAAGCCATTCATAATGTTATTGTGTTACGCATTTACTCCTCTGATTAGGTATCGACCATAATACAGACCTTTATTTTTGACATCCTTTCTTTTCTAGGTCTGTTCTGTGAGGGTATCATCCATAAAAATACAAGACCATACCGTCCGTCATATAATTAGTTCGAAGCAACATGGTTTTGTGTCTAACCGTTCTACTATGTCTAACTTACTTATTTACACTACTTTCATTGGTAACACCTTTGAGGCTAGGGGTCAGGTTGATGCTGTGTACACAGATTTTGCAAAAGCCTTTGATCGTGTTGATCACTCAATTCTTTCTATGAAATTGAATTGCGCTGGCATTCATGGCTCTCTGTTGCGGTGGTTCGAGAGTTATTTAATTAATCGTTCTCAGATAGTTGCCTTGGCGGGATATGAATCTGTACCTTTTTCTCCTGGCTCTGGTGTTCCGCAGGGCTCTAAATTGGGCCCTTTGCTTTTTTTGGTATTTCTGAACGATCTTTTGGATTTAATAAATTGCAATTGTTTAGCCTACGCTGATGATTTGAAAATTTACTGTGGGATATCAGACCTGAGTGATTGCATGAGACTTCAAAGAGATCTTGATATCCTTCAACAATGGTGTCTCAACAACAGAATGACGCTCAATGTTAAAAAATGCCAGACTATTACTTTCACGAATAAATTGAACTACATTAAATTTGATTATCATATAGATGAATCAGTATTGAGTAGAGTATCAGTCATCCGTGATCTAGGTGTACTCTTTGATACATCCTTGTCCTTCCGTGATCATATTGATACCATAGTTGCTAAGGCTAAAAGAATGCTTGGTTTTATAATCCGCATGTCAAAACCTTTCCGCAATTATGGTAGCATTATTTTACTCTATAACGCACTGGTGAGGAGTTCCTTGGAGTATTGTTCCACTATTTGGTCTCCCTATTACTCATGCTATACTAATAATGTTGAATCTGTTCAGGCCCGTTTTGTTAGGTATCTATGTATGAAGAATGGGATCCGAAAAGCTATACCTGAGTACAATGATAGGTTAAGGCACTATAAAATGATAAGCTTAAAAGAAAGACGGTTCACTTCTGACTTACTGATTCTTCACAAAATTATTAATGGTTCCATAGATGCGCAACTGATTAACTATTTTAACTTTAGGACTAGTCAACGTAGCAAACGACATCATCGTATTTTTCAATTGCCAACATCTACCTTAAACACCACCTTTAATAGCCCTCTAACACGTATGGCAAGGTTATATAACGAAAGGTCAAACTTGACGGCTTACCCTATCGAAGTTTTCTCTATGAGTTTCGTTTCATACAGACGCTCCCTATATAAACAGTGTGAGCAATGTACGCCTACATAGCTCAAACTGTTTAGATTTCCGTAGTGTTCTAGATTTAGGTTTACTGGACACACTTTTTATTTTATTTTCTTATTGTCTCTAATTTTTTCATTATGTCAATGTCATGCATACCTGTTATTTGCACGGTTACTGAAATGCCAATGTTAGATGTAAGTTTTATTTGAAATGTAAGTGACAGTGCTGTTGGTGTGCTTATTATTATAAATAAATAAATAAATAAATAAATAGGTATCATAAGTCGCGGTCTTTTGTAGATCATCAACCCATATGGGTTCTATGTATTTCAGCCAAAATTCGCCAAGTGACCTACTTATGTACACTGCTACCAGGCTCTTTCAGCTTTGGAATGACGTTGATAGCCCCGGGGTGCTGTTGACATTTGTGCAATCTCGTTTTGTGAAATGCATTGAAAAACCAGACAGCGGCGTTAGTTCCGCATTTTGCCCCGCGCCAAAAGAATCATTGCACTATATTCGCTATTTTTGGGTAAAATAGAATAGAACATAGAGTCCTTATGCTTCGTGTAGCGACTATCTGTGACTACGTGAGATGTCTGCACACTTGAAATGTCCCCTCGTCATCAGTTTAGGTGTCATTACACCACATTAGCCAGGTCAGGGGCAATTTAAGCAGTGGGCGGCGGCAGCGGCAGTGTGAACTTAGGGCCCTAATCTTAACTACTTCCTCGTTTACAGAGTACGATTTGTGCCGTTTCAAAACAACTTTTGGGTGATCAATTTAAGAATGAAGACGAGAAATTCCACATGGAAAACTGTGATGGTAAAATTATAAATGCTTTAAAGTTCTGTCGTGTAGTTTATTCTATGAATATAGGATTTATACTCTGAACATGGTCTGTATATGGATTTGTTTTTTCCTGTGCCTATTATTAAGAAAAGTTTTTAGCAATTTATTATAATCTAGCCAAATAACCAATTTACATCTATCTTAATATTTTACGTGGTTAGAATACGTTATAACGTTGAATAGTGTAATTTTGCACTTTTACACTATTCTGTAGCACTTTCTTAGAGTCTGTATATGTAATAAAAACACTATTTGTTCATGTGTTATATGAAATGAAATGAAATGTTTATTTATGAAAGTAGATCAAAGACACTTTTACACGTCAATACTTTGTTGGTCAATATTTAAAAAATTAGATGGAGCCGGGCATTTCCTAGCTGACCGATCCCTGAGAAGAAATGCCGAAAGAAACTTAGAGTTCATGGTCTCTTTTAAAGTCCAGATATATGAAGGTATAGCACGGCATTGTTACACACACGGCAAGGCACAGCACGCCACGACATTCCCTATTTCTACACTACACTAACTCAAATGATTTAGTTCTCTTTAGCCTACGCACTATGTCCGTGTTGTCTAGCAGCTGAATTGCCTCGATATTCATCATTTCGGTGAAATCTGTTTCTGGGCTTTAGAAAATATTTGGATGATGGTGGTGACGAGTTCATATTATTATGGAGTAGTACACAAAATTAAATGTATGGAGAAAGAAAATACAGTGAAAAACTAACATGTAAGAAGAAAACTCAGGTGAAGAAAAGCCACTGTCTAGAGAAAGTAGTAGGTTTTTGGAAATTCATAAAATTGTATAATCTGTGGTTAAAGAGGGGTGTTGCTGATATAATTACATAGTCTGTGGTCATGCTATGTAATATTATGAAATAATATCGCGAGTCACGATATAATGACAAAAACCATTAACAAAATTCACAACAGTCATAGGTACCTATAGAAATTCCTTAATTTACCTTTTTTATTTAGTTTATCACACGAAGAAGATTAATACGTTTTTAAGTTGAAAGATATTGGATGTTTTTATGCCTGGCTTATCTTACCGAAATATTGCGTATCTACGGGCTATAAATCTAGATTAAGCGAATATTTTTTATCAGAAATATCCCAATAAATGTGACATGACATAGCAATGTTGTTTGCTGATGGTGAATATTATTGAATGTAGGTAGATAACCTATTTGACTTCCGAAACGAAACTTTTTGCATTCAAACCTTTTTTTAGTTATAATTTAGGTAATTTATTTTTAATTAAAGCAAAGATCATTTTGATAAGACTCGATTCGATAGAAGGATTAAAATGTAATTAATTTTAAAAATAAACTGTCAATCGAATCTTGGTTAAATGCAAAGTAGGTAATGGTGGCAGATTAATTAATGAGCAAGCTGGTATTTAAATTGCTAAAAATAAATAAAAGAGTAACGGTGGAGTTTCTTGCCCATTTTTCTCAATACGAAACTACATTTCTGAAGGGGCGACTAGAATCAATTATGTTTTAATGTAAATGTTGACGTTCAAAAGTGCCTTTTAAGTGCCTATTTGAAATAAGGTGCAGCGGGGCAATCTCGACTGGTAAAACCTAAACCACAACTTTGAAGGTATAAAAATATTAGATGATATAGTTTTATTAAAAATGTAATGTATTGACGCTCCAGAGTCATTATCTGTGTATTATTTTTACAAACTCATATTGAAAAATATTCAATAGATAGGCTTAAAAATGTGTTTTTGTCAAAAAAGGCAAAAATAGTTGTAATTCCCCCTCCGTGGGGCAATTTCAACTATTAATTATAATTTCTCTTCTAGAGCTCTTAGCTTGATGTTAGTGACATGCAGAGTTTTTTTATAAGGATAGTAATCTAAATTGAATCTTGTTATTTATGCAGCTAGGCTCATTTTTGAATAAAAACACCTTAAAGGTTTAGGCGGGGTAATTTCGACTGCTCGCCATACTTAATAGTGATGGGAACGTAATAAAAAATAAGTCGATAGATACATAAATAAATAATTTTGGTCTGCTATCTACTAAAGGTACTATATCTACTCACTAATCATAAATCAAAACTTCATTTTAAGAAAGGAATATGTATTTAAAATCCCCTCGTCCTAAATCTACAATCGGTCATATAAACGTTACGCAATTTTATAATTTAGGACCAAGATTCATCTGTCTTTTTTAGTTTTAAAACAGCAATTAATAATCTAACAAATATAAAAATTAACAAAAGTCAGAACAAAAAGTAGGTAATCAACTTAAAACTAATCTTTGAATTCTTAAAAAGTTCTGGTCGAATTGACAGGCACCTACTAATTATGTAAGTATTCAAATACAAACAAAGATTTTTGCAATCGAAATTTTTTCAGACAACACTTGTCTTTATAAATTTGTACCTTAAAAAATATCTAAAATCTCTTAACTCTTATAACTAGCTTTTAATAAATGCGCGTTTTTAAATTGTGTACAAAACGTCAGTCTTTAGTTATGTTTCAGAAAAGTATACCTATCAAGTTATTATTTTAATAAAATCTTCGAAAGTTACGAATTAAAAATCAACAGTTATAAAACTTTTAAAGTATATACCAATTTACGTTTTTAATCAGAGAAAAGTGTATTTATCCAACTATGTATAACCTATCTACGTTTTTAATCAGTCTGGATTCAACTCTTCAAAAGAGAAAAGTATATTTATCTAACTAAGTATGTATAATCTTTTTATGTTTTTAATCAGTCTGGACTTAACTCTTCAAAAGAGAAAAGTATATTTATCTAACTAAGTATGTATAACCTTTTTACGTTTTTAATCAGTCTGGACTTAACTCTTCAAAAGAGAAAAGTATATTTATCAAACTATGTATTGACTTATACTTATTTAAAATCTTCAAAAGTTACAAATAATTATGCAAATACCTATCTAGGTAAAAGTAGATAACATGTTAAAAGTTGAGATCTATCATCAGACTCCAAAATTCAAACCTTAATAACTAAGTGTGAGTATCATAATTCATAAATTTCAATTATACTCCTGGATATCAATATTGCTCGGGAAGATATGATCAGGGGCTTTCACTTCAGGGTCGGGAAGATATTGAATTATCTCTTCTTCATTAATTATTGATTGATCGTTTTCTATGAGACGAAAAACTTTTTTGTTTTTTTTGTATGATCGAAAACCTTGTACAAAAATCTGGTCTCGAGCTACACGTTCAATCTGGCATACATATTTAAAAGTTTTCTTTCCTTTGGATGAAAAAAAAATTGCCAATACGAATCTCCCTTTTTCTGGAGTTTGTTTAGGAGAAGCGACATGAATTGGGATGTCCCTAGAAGTACTAGCACCAAAGTTTAAATTAGAACCATTAGTAGACATACGCAAGTCCACATTACCAACATTGACTAAGTCCACATCAATCTGATTATCTTCATCTTCCGAGTCAGACTTCTGGTTACGTATCAAGCTTTGGTAAAAGTCTTCCATATCACATTCAGAACTCGTTTCACTGAGACTTTTATAGGAGCCAGAGGAATCACTGTCCATTTCGTACTTGTTTTTTTTGGAGACTTTTTTTCGTTGAGTAGACCTTTTAGTAACTTTCGATCTTTTTTTTACTCCATTTTCTTTTTTCTTTGGTATTTGCTTCTTTTGTTTTTTGTTCTGGTTTTGTTCATGCTTCAATTTCTCTTTTTGCATTTTTTTGTTTTCCTTTTCTAATGTTTTGTTCTCTTTCTCTTCTTTTTCTTGTTTTAAACGATCCAGTACTTCTTTATAAGTCAGTACTTCCGCATTGCTATTGGGGACGCGTTTTTTTTTAGTTTTAGTTTGATCATTTTTCGCAATACTCTTAAGTAAAAGTTCCTCAAAAGAAATTGGTTGGATAGCGTTTTCTGAAGGTTTAATTATTTTGCAATCTAAAACCTTTAAAGATGTCAATCGTTCCACGTCAATTCTTTTCGGTATCGGCAGCTTAGTCGTGTTTTGCACTGTGATAAGTGTATTTTGCGTCTCGTCTTTGCTATAAATCACGTTCTTTTCATCGAACACAGTATCTGATACATCAGCTGAAACACAATTTTGTGTAGGCTTGTCGCAGATTTTTTCCGGGAACTTACCGCTGCTATGATATTCGTTGATTTTTGTCAAAACAATTGTTAGTAAACTGGGAACGGCGTTGTACGTACGTGGTTCAGTTGCGTTGTAAGCTTCACCTTGTGGTTGTTTGTGATTCACTGCAAGGGTTTCGGCTTGAGAAGTCTTCCATTTTTGCAACGTCAATGGGTCGAAAATCTCCTCTCGGATGGCATTTCGGTTAAGAGGATAAATACCTGTTTTGCGGAATCCGTTTCTTAAAATAATACAATCTAGTTCGTCCCATATTTTTGTCAAAATCCTGGCAAATTCTGACTTCGGCAATTTCGAACCTACGTGAAGTCTCTGCCATTTTATTATTTCATCCTCCCATCGGTCTTTAAGAGGTTTCATTGTGCTGCAGTCCAAGGGTTGGAGAACATCGGACGAGTGTGGTGGAAGCTTTAAAATTGTGATACCTTCAGAGGCCGCATATTGTATGACATTTAGATCGACATGAGAAGCATGCCCGTCGTATATTAGTAGCACTGGCCTAACACTTCCCAGCGAAGGAACAAATACAGATTTCAGATATTTTTCAAATATGCTGGTCTGCATCCAGCCTTTCTCGCTTACGGCGTAAGCTGTTTGTATGTTTTCGTTTTTAAACATCCACTCGGACCAGAGGTGTTTTCCTTGAAAGACGATTAACGGCGGAACTTTGTTGCCAGAAGCATTCGTCGCCAACAAAACCGTTGTATTATTTCTTCCGGGACCACTAGTCGTTCTAGTACAGCGAAAACCTTTTTTACCGATTACTTTGCCTTTAACAGGATCATTACATATGCTTGTCTCATCTAAGTTATAAATATGCTCCGGTTTATCTGTCAGGTCCAGTTCTTTCAATACATTTTCTAATAAATCGAAATAACTATAAACAATAAATGGATCGCAAGCCTTTCTTCTAGCTATCTCAACGGATTGAGGCTTTTTGATTGAGAGACTGTTCCTTTTTTTAAATGCCTGGAGCCAGTCTTTTCCTGGCAAATCATTTTTGAAGGGATTCTCGATTCCATTTTGGCGGACATATTGAGATACCAAAACAGCTACTTCTTTTCTAGTTAACGGGAAACCATGTTTTTCCATAACATGTAAGCTATGGGCAATTCTTCTTTCCACATCTTCCCCGAGAGCTATAGGTCTTCCAACGTTGTCGTTCATATGATTATTGTAAACTCTAGTTACAATGGTTGATCTAGGAATGCCATATATTTCTGCAGCTTGGTAACTCGTCATTACTTTATTTTTGACATCTTGCACTGCTTGCTGCAATTCTGCCATTGTGTATGACTTGTCCGTTGTTTTTTTATAGTGGCGAACCATCTGCAATAAATTAAAAGTACCTAGTATGAAAATCCCTCGAAATGCATCGATTTGAATCGTGTTGCGATCCTGCGCATAGAAAGATTACAATAATATAGTTACAAGTTAAATATTTGTAAAGTATTTACATCGACAAAACATATCGAAACATGCACATCACTAGTGTTTGTTCATTTCCATATAAAATCTGGTGGGGCAATTCCAACTGCAAAAAAGTTGAAATTAGCCGCCATTACAATCCAGGTGGGGTTATTCAAACTCACACCAAAATGCTGTTAAAACGCAAGTTACAACAGAAAAAAATTGCTACAAACATGAAATAGGCTATAATTAAATGTCTTACCTTTGAAAATCTTCGAAAAAGACATTAATTACCACTTTTTTTCGCAAAAATGTGAGACACTAATTTGCACGTGCAAACAAGAAAAAGAGAAGAAAACAAAATGGCCGTGCCGATCAAACAGTATTGGGTCTAGCAGTGCCATCTATTTAGAAACAATGAAGTTGCTTTTGAGCTATCCGGTCATAGATGGCACTTATTCAAATAAAGTAAAATGTAGAAGTTATTAAGATTAGTTGAAATTTCCCGCTGTCGAGATTGCCCCGCTGCACCTTAAATGCTTTGACTTTGACTTTTCTAGATAGGAGTAAAAAAAAAAAATTGTTTGCCTAGCTGAAAATTTAAGTGCGTATCACAGTAGGTACCCAATTTGTAGAAACTCGAACTAGAAACACTCTAATAAGGAAATTGGAAGCTAGTGATCACACTGGAACTAAGTCTCATTCTAAATCGGACAGATGACTCTTACGCGCTTATGATGCAAGTAAAACAATATTGGGATGCAACAATTTAGTAAAAGTAGTGCGGTCGGGACCTTCCAATCGTTCTTTATTAGTGATCGATGTTCCAGTCTCACTAAATCGAATCCAACTATTCTAACTTCGATTACATCTTCCTATTTCCGTTAGGGTTTCTACAAATTGGATAGCGTAATACGCACTTTACAGAAATAGACTGTGTTTTGTACAGTCAGCGTCTAAAATATCGGGATGAACAGACTGTCCAAAATGATCTAAACAACTAGGTATGAAAATTAAATATTAAGTCAATGACACAAGGAATGTTTCAGAATGAACACCGTACACGACACTCTGTCATTCTGACAAGAACTTTATGGAATTGAGATAAAGTTTAGTTTTCATAGTTGTTTATATCATTTTGAACAGTCTGTTTGTCCCGATATTATTGACGCTGACTGTACTAAAGGTAATATTTTTAATATTTACATAAGTAACACAAAAACAGTAATTGTTATTATGATGTATTTTCAATGTTACCAGAAGCAAAAACTATATTAAAAAAAAAAACATGAACAGGTAAGGATCGTAGTTATTTAAGAAATAGAGTCACAGAGGTACACGGACTTTTTGCTAATTTGCAAGGCAAATATGGACCCGCGCTCAGATATTTGGTTATACAATTAAAATCAAAACACGTTTCTGCTAGCTTCCAACTTGGTAACGAAGAGAATTCTGATAGGTATGTTGTTCGACTACTTTCATTCTGGATTTCTGAATGAAAGTTTATTGTGATAATGAATGAAGGAAATATTAACTTTAAAGCTTTTTTCTATATTTTAAGCAGACTCAGACAGACGGGAAACAAACAGCACCCTAATTACGTAACACATGATCAATCATAATCTGACTCATTTTGAAACAGATTGCTAATCCATTGCTTCATATGTTCGAAAAATGTGTCTGCTCAGTAACGTAAATAACGCAATGAATATTGTTGAACTGTCAAAATGAAACAGATTATGGTTGATCGTGTTGGTGCAGATTAGTCGACAGGCTATAGACTGCCCAGTTCAAAAGACATATTTTTAACCCCCTGCTGGTCAAAGGTCTTCCCCATAGGGGTCAACTGTTCGCTGGTTGTCTTCTACGGCCAATCACCAATAGACACAAATTAAATTAAATATATCAGTGATTTATTTTTCTGGTCACCCTGGTGGAGTTATTTAATTTTTCACCAAAATATGGATGGATCTCCAAGTTCAAACATATAGTGATGAAATTATCATTCTGTTGCCCGTATCCAAATTTATTTGAAGTCGGCGCAACTTGTCTTTTTCTCCATAGGTACTTCTGTATTAGTCGTCATCTCAAACGGAAAATACAGAATAAGCCAGTTTATCCTAAAGTGTTGCAGTTCTTTATCATTTATTCGTGTTGCTAACTGCTAGGTCCTTGCTGTCACAGCCAATTGGCTGCTAAATGTACTTGTTTATTCATTTACAAGCAGACGGGTCTTATGTAATCTTTAGTTACATCTTCCTGCTTACCTTAGACAATCAGTTGTATTTTCACACTTCATTTTACCTTCTATGACAAGAAGTTAATCATTGCAGGGTAAATACTTTTTGTTACTTTTGCAGTCTTTGATTTATTACACGCTTTATATTAGCTTCACTTGCATGTTTGTTTGTATGTAACCGATTCCTTAGAGCGCGATTTTGACCCACTCTAAATGGTCAGATTTCATTGAAACTTTGTAAACTTATCGAGGACCGATGACAATTCAATAATTTAAAAAAAAAATGAGAAAAATGAAAAAAAAACACGTTACACAACTACTACAACACACATACAACTATAGCAGAACTAAAAAAAAGAAAATAAACAATAGTTTAAAAAACTTAAAAACACGGTTTATAAACCAAACTAAAAAAGGAGAAAATAATTTAATTCAATTAAAAAGCGTGGGGTGCTTTTTGAGATATTTTTATAATCACTTAATGTCAAGCACCCCACGCTTTATATTTTCTCCTTTTTTAGTTTGGTTTTTAAAACGTTTTTTTTTTGTTTTTTTAAACTATTATTTATTAAGGTTATAACAGGTACTTACTATACCCTGTTTATTACACATTGGCATCGTGGTAAAGACGTATCGTTTCGTAAATGCAAATCTCAAATGCTCATCAAAAATGGTGTACAGTTTTACTTAGAGGACGTGGCTTGTAAGCATGCATTGGAAACTTACGGCCTTATTCATAAAAAAGTTATCGAACATCTAAACAGTTGCTAACAACTGTTTAGATGTTCGATAACTTTTTTTATGAATAAGGCCGTTAATATTTAACGAAAATATTAGCTTTGTGTGACAAATCGTAAATAGTCTAGTATTATTTATTTTAGTATTCTTTAACACCTTATTGATACACATTCTATGGCTTGTGACTGTGACATTCTATTTTGTTCGTCTCTGTACCTAAGATTATCCAAGTATAGTTCTTTTCTCATGTAAAATATGTTATTTAGTCTCTACAATGCGATGTTTTGTCCCTCAATTCCGGTTGTGCCTATAGATACAAGTACATAAATCTTACACTGTTTATATTAGGTTCAACTAGTGTCTATTAACCTTGACGCAGGCGCGTGTCATATCACGGAAAATGAACAAGCGCATCGTTTCTGATTCATTGGTAGCTACTAGTATACACTAAACATTGAGTTTTCCTACACCCATATTTTATACACCTGTATATTATATTTGCCCGCGGCATCGCCCGCGTGGTGTACGGAAGTTATACGTTACGTACGTTCAAAAGATCCGTAGCACATTGTTTTCTTATAACTCTATTGGTTTGCGCAGCGCTCGCCAGTAAGGTTCCCACTCGGCATGATTTTTTTCCGATATCTTCGACAAACATCATCATAAATTTCAGCCTATTTACACAAGACCTTAGTGAATTATACATCTAAGCCTTCCTCATGAACGCCATCGACTAGTATGAAAATCCGCTAGTCGTTTTTAAGTTTATCGCGTTCAGACACACGGACTGATACGGCGGGATCTTTGTTCTATAATAATATACTTAGATAATTTTAGTGATGGATGAGAAAATGAATGGCTATAATAGGATTAATAGGGTCACACAAACGCAACTAATTATTTTACAGTTTTCATTGCAGTTCGGAAAATTAACACTACGATGATTAGAAAAATGTAGACTACCTAGAAACGTTGATATTTCAGATATGATGATTTGATTGATATTCAGATAAATATCGTTTTGACAAAGTTTAAACCACCATAAATAGTTTAAACAGTGATATTTTATGTGTATTTCGTAATGTTCACTGAATAATTTAAATTACCTAAGTAAAGAGAGTAAAAAGAGTAAACAAATAAAATGAATTATTCAAGTGGGTGGAACGACATGATTAAAACACGCCTCGGTGACGTTGATAGAATTTTTTAGAACACAGAAAACGTTCTAAGGTCAATATACCCATTTTTACGTCCATGTGCGATTTAATTTGAATACCTATTAATTGAGTTGGCAGATTTTTTTAAATAAATTTTCGTTTTTTTGTCACATTATTTGACCATGACAATAAATAAAAATCTTGGGTATAAATTCGTATTTTTTTATTAGGATAAAAAAATACGAATTTATACCGGAATTTATTTAAAGGTAGGCCTTTCGCGTTTTATACACGTGGCCGCCGCTTCATAACCGAAACACAACAATAAAATCGTTTGTGACAGTTCATGAAAACAATAATTATCAGATCTGTTGTCTGACAGAAAATAATGCATGTTGCTATTGTAGTGCATGTTCATAATTGCTCCAGCTGAGGGCGCCACAAGTTCAAGGAGTTACACATGTACTCGAGCGCCTTGCCCTTCTCTTGTTAATGTTCTCACATAAAGAAACGCTCTCGAATCCTGTTTTTATTTGCGTATACGAATACATTATATAAATTAAAGTCGCTTTTCGTTTTTGTCTGTCTGACCGCGTTGTTCTTCAAAACTTTGCAACGGATTTAACATGCACTATTTTGTTGCTGACTGTTACTGACTGGGGCGAGGAAACTATGATATAAAATTATTTACATCTGTGAATAGGGATTATCTATTTTTTTTAATCTGTTGTTATAGACCTCCAGTTCTAAGACTATCTCTGTGCCTTTTAGAACAGGATAAGTACTTATAAAACACTTGTACTTCTATGTAGCTTACGCTTTATTGTTCCATTAAAAAAAGCAGTAGGTACATATTAATTAATTAATGACTCTGCAATAACAGGCACTTGATAGTCAATTTAGTAAATTATACCTACCTACCTATCATTTTATCATACAAATTTTAAATAAGCTTCTCGCTTTTCAGATGGTCATGTTATGACTTTTCAGTTTTGTTATCACTTGATGGATTGTTACTAGTACAAGTATGTAGGTACTTATTTTTTTATCTAATTGTTTGTATCTGTTATATGTATAATTAAACACCCATTTTCATTATTTTGTTGTGAGGTAGGTTAACTATAGGTATGCAAATAGGGTATTTTACTCTATACGAGAAAAAATCAAAAAATATATTATTGAGATAGCTTAGGCAAAATGCAATCGGAAAATATTAGTTTTAGTTCATGGAATAACAAAATAAATTATAAAATACAATTTAAAGATTTCAGTTCTTTTTATCTGTTTTTGAACACCATGAAATAGTAGCCGCCATGTAATTACGTCATACGGCATGTCAACTGAGCAACTTTGTACTTTTATTATTTTCGAAACCAAAGTAATTTTTATTTAAATAATATTTTGCATTCAGGAACAACAAACCAACGACAAATAGAAAAATAACGCATTTTTTAAAATTATAAACAATTATATTATAAAATATCAGCGCATTTGTTTATATAGCATACTGACGTCATACCCACAGAGCAATATGGCGTCCACTGCGTCCAGCGTTTTCGTCAAATTACGCGCGAAATTTGAAAATGTACAATTTTAATGCATTTTTATGGGACTGATCGATTAAATAAAAATGTTTTTGGTTTTTTTAGTGGTTTATTAGCACTCTAGAATCTAATAAAGACTCTTTTCAAAAATGGGTGTAATTCCCTATTGTTCTTATTCTTATTAGAAACAGTTTGTATTCCGTCTTTCTGTCATTAGATTATTTCAACCGACCTCTTCACCGTGTTGTCCGTAATCATTTATTACCTACATAAATCTTTGTAATGTAGGTTTATATACTTATTTATAAATAGGTTATGAAATTAAAATCATTGTTGCCAACCAGAATAATTGTTTTTTTTTTTTGTTTTCACACTGATTTTCATATTTTTACTGAGATAAAAAACTGTCCTATCCGCTTACTGCATTCGATTCAAAACTTTGTAGAGACAAAAATTTAAGACAAATTGTGTGTCACGTGTAGGTACACCTCCATATAAGTGTGGGCACTTACCGAGTATTTGCAGAAAGCTGTCCTCAAGTCTCATCGTGGAGGAGAGAAGGTAGTCTGTCCCCTCCAGCTCGCTCGGTGCCAACACGTCGCTCCTCATTTTCACCTTATTGCCACTGCACAGAGTTCAAATTACAATAACTTGAGTTCCTAGAAAGGAGCCATAATTTGTTTATATCCTATGAATTATTTCCTTGTTGGACACTACACTGTATCTTCGTTCACACGCGTTCGGTTGTTGCGTAACAAATGCTAGGTTTATTTTTATTTATTTTTTGATGCACAATAAAAAACACTGTAAGATGAAGTTACGTTACTTGAAGTCACTTTTAAGTTGAGATTTGCAGTCAGTTCAGTTTGACGTGCCTTGTAATTGTGCGGTCGGTGTGTAGTCGGGTAAACAAGGCTACGGAGCCGGTTTATTGGTGGTTCACGTGTATATTATTTGGTACGATAACGCAGATAGTGTCGGTGCGGCGTGTGCGCAGGATGTGCGGTGGGCTCGCGCGCGCGACCGCGACTCGCGCGCCACGCTGCTCCATCAGCTGATCGACTATACCACTATAAATAATACTGGATTGTATGCAGTTGAATACGCTCTCCTATGTGGACGCTATAATAATTTATCATTACTCTACGAGTTTACGACCCCCTATCGTTATGCTAACGGTTATCAGATTAAGCAGGTGACAAACGCTATACCATTGACTGATGGTAGATTACTGGCGGGTTTAGATAAAGTCTATCCGGTAATCCTTCTATAATTTTTGGTCGGCGCTTAAGATTATTGATAGGCGCTTTTCTTGAGCTATATCCGTGTGTACAGTTAGTAAAAATAAAATACACTAAGATGAGTTTATTTAGAAAAAGAAAACAAAATATAATTTAGGTACTAGCTTCCAACCGCGGCTCCGCCCGCGTGGAAGTCGGAAATAAAGCCTCTGACTTATTTAAAATTATAAGGATTAATACCGTTTTTGTGTAAGTACATTTCTTTCCAATTACCGCTTTATAATCGCCCATTTTTTAAAGTATTAAAATTGATATAGTATGTTATCCTTAAGGGATAGACATATTATGCCATCGCGGACTTTTCTGTGGACCATTATAAGATACACAATTCCACCATACATCATTTTGTTATAAGTGTCTCAAAGGGTTTAGGCAGCGTTTTCGTTGAAAGCTCCCAGACGGCTTATTTTTTTCCGACACCTCCAACAAATATCATTATATTTTAGCCAATGTATACAAAAACTTGACAAATTATACTAAAACTTGACAAATTATACTAAAACCTTCCTCTTGAATCACTCTATCTATTAAAAAAACCCGCATCAAAATCCGTTGCGATGTTTTAAAGATCTAAGCATACATAGGGACAGACAGACATCGGAAAGCGACTTTGTTTTATACTATGTAGTGATGCTGACGGTGACGGTGGGAATACGTATTCAACGTCAAAAATATAGGGACGAACTGACTGTTCAAAATTATCTCAACAACTAAGAAAATTTAACTATATCTCAATTGGATAAAGTTCTTGTCAGAATGACAGTTATCGTGTAATGTCTTCATTCTGAAATATTCCTTGTGTATAATTTTCATAGTTGTTTAGATCATTTTGAACACTCTGTTTGTCCTGATAATATTGACGCTGACTGTACTATGTCCGTGTGTACAGTTAATAAAAATAAAATACGCTAATCTTAAAGATGTTGGATAAAAAAACAAAATTGAATTTATGACGGCTGATTGGTTCTCACCAATAGAATTTATTCAATCAGAATCCACAATATTAAAAATAAAACTATTAAAAAATATACATAGGTAGGTACTTACTAGGAAATAAAAATTAATTCAGTCTGAAACAGAAAATAATCTAAACCTAGAAGTGGTATAATTAAATTCAATTAGAGCCCTGACACACATTAATCACAAGATTAATCCTAACTTAGGTGTCAGAGGGTTATAATAACTCTGTATAAAATAGACCAACAATTTGTAAGACAAAATAATACATGTTATACTTAGGTACCAAGTGGTAATGTAGGTAAATTGTAAAACTGAAAAACAATGATTGTTTTTGCTATTATTAATTTATTAGCCTGTTGAGTTCCTCCGACTACTTCCGAACCTGACTGTACTTGCACGGAAATAAAATATAACCTAATTGATTAGCTACAACATTTGTGTGTTAACATTTTGTAATCAAAAACATAATTTATGAGCAAAGAAACAATAATCAAAATTACGTAACGAAAAACCGTGGAACTGGTGCATTTTGATGATAATATTGATATAATTTTACTGCAGAGCGATTAAAAGGTAGGTACCTACTTATTAAGCCTAGGTTTGTTTATTGCGCTTTCTTATCATCTATATCTACACAAATAGGTAATAAAAATTTAAGTGTCTGTTTATATAGTCAAAATAACTGCAATTTACTAAATGCATATGAAATTATAAATAAACAGTACTTTAAAAAATTGTCTGTCTGTCTGATCCGGCTAATCTCCGAAATGGCTGGAATGATTTCATGGGAGTTTACTTGGCAAATACTTGCAGGATTAGCATAAAGCTTTCTATATCTACGGAGAATAGACAGTGCTTTTTCAATACAAAGTGAGATTTCGTTTCTCCATTTTTGACAGCGCACCGTAGATATCCTTCTACAATCTGTCATTTAGTCTTTCGTTTCTAACGATCTTTGTCTAGATCCTTATAAATGTAGACTAGCTATTTCAGAAGAATATTTCTTCCCAAACTGCCAAAATCACACTGACAACAAACTTTCTAGGTACTCGATGGCCACAAAGTACCTATATACGATTATTTACAAAATCATGATTCGTTTAGAACGCATAACTGTGATAATTGATAGAAGAACAGCTATCTTCTCCTATTGTATATCATTTAGTTAATAGACATGTCTATTCTTCCGTCGACAAATCGGTGTTCGTGCTAAGCCTGCTGACGTTACAAAAAGTTTTACAGGCTACTTTTTGTCCCAGTGGCGCGTTCCTGTGGGATTATTTTCGACATCCACGCGGGCAAAGCTACTGGCACATCTAGTATTAACTATAAATCTTTTATTTATTTATTTATTTTTTATTTATTTAACCAATTATGCACACACATATAAACAGACAAGAAGAAAGGAACAGAAAAATACGTACATAGGTAATGCTTATTTCTACAGAAATCTCTTCCAGCACACCTGCGATAGGAGAGAAGATAACAGAGATGTAGACAACGCGTGTAATAACAGTAGAAGGGAAATCATAAAATTACAAATTAAACTCTAATTTAAAAATATACACACATAATATGAGAATATACATACATACTTCTAAAATAAATAACACTAAAATATATATAATTATAATGTAATTTAATTAATAAATACATAAGCAATTATGAAAAAGTGGAGAGATAGTGTTCTTTCACTCTTCTTTTGAATACTGCTACAGTTTGGCAGTCCCTAATGTCAGGCGGAAGTGAATTCCCAGGTTTCCTCACGATGTTTTCCATCACAAAAAAAAAAATTGCATTGTGTTATAAGTAGTTTATCAAAACCTTTACCGTATAAAAAAAATGCGTAATTTTCACTGTGACAGATTCGCTCCTATTCTGTTCAAGTTTTATAACCCCCTTTTACACAACGATTGTCAAAGGTTTCATTTCATCGACACAGAATATGGGCGTCGTGTTGTCTTCAGTACTGAATAGAGCATTGCATAACGTAGCCGCGTGGTCCAGGGCTAAACATAGGCTACCTGAGAATAGATAGATTCACTGACGCGTTGAGAACTTCAGAGGGCATCAGAGTATTTATTTTAAAAGATTAATACGATTCAATCATCATTATTGGCGCACTACAATCTGGTGAGTAGGCAGGTAGTGTAGGTACCAATAAAAAAATATCTAATTAGCGCCAGAACACCAGATTAGTATCGCAAATAGCAGCCCATTTGTGATATATTTACAACGAAAATGTACTTAGGTACCTACGCAGTACGATTCCTTTTCCATTGGTATCCCCGTCTTCACACTCCACCTGCAGGCTCATGATGTAAAGAATGCATCTGGATTCAGAATCAAGGCGGATTCAAAGTTGTAGACGTCGCTTACACCACAAATCAATATACGTATTTGAGGAAGATGCCTTAATGTAGCCTGCAAAATTTTAATTGCACTTAACGTGCAGTTGCTTAGTTTTTTAGCTGTCGCTATAGGCAAACCCGGTTTAGCAGCCGACAACCGCCCAGGTTGACCTGCGAGATGCCATTAAATAAAAAAATATTTGTGTTGCAGTACTCGTATAGCCGGCTGCCTAAACAGTGGCTGTCCAATGAGAAAGGGAAAGGGACCGTAGATTTAGTGCTATCTAATTTTTAGCGATGTGTATCGAATTTAGCGCAAATTGCAAGTCAACGTAGTAACTATGCGATAATTATTGATAAAGATGTTTTTAAGCCCATAGATTAGAAGGCCCATAACATTTTGTGTTATCCGTAAGATAAGACTAACCACGATAATGTGAAGTTATTGTCATGTTGTAGGAGATATTTCTATCACTTATCTGTGGTACTTGTAGATCTAATCTAGTAGCTAGGTTCCTACCACAATATCTAATCTAGCTAACAGTTTAATGTGATGTTAAGAGAATCAATGGCAAACGGTGGGGTAAACTTCTTCTATCGACCTCGACCGTAATCTAGGGTAACAGTATGCTGGTAAACCCATCAATTAATATTTTTAGGAAAAAGTGAACTTGTATTCAGAAGACTTGTAGGGTAAAGTACAGACCGATTCAAACTACACAGAATAAAATTTCTGGACCCGTGGCGGAGAAAATTTCGTCGCTTATAAAAAAAAAAATGTGCTGTGATATAAAAAAAGCGCAATACCTACGCGCTCACAATGTATGGAACAGCGGTGTTTTTTATAACCGTCGAAAAATTTCTACGCTAGGGGGGGGGGGGGGGGGGGGGGCTGTAATCATATGCTGAATTCATAATTACAGTTTACGCACTGGTTTAAATTTTATCAAGTTTGTTACTGGCTGCGCAGTACCGCACCCCTCCCCCCGCTGACACATGAATTTCTAAGTCGACGTTCACATGGACGGGATTGTTAGCACACTGGACTTTTAGCCCTCAGTCACAGATTACCTGTGCCTCAGTGTTGAACCGAGCGTTGAGAATTCAACAGAGTTCAGCGCGAATGAGTCTCAGCGCGAAAATCATTGCCTTGAAGTAAGATTGAGTTTTCTTTGGCTCCATCGGTATTAGGTATGTCAAAATACATAATTATTAAAAAAATACTAACTACTAAATACTATAATATATATTTTTACTGAAATCTAAAAGTTACTGAAATCGATTCAGTAGTCAATTGTGAACAAACTACTTTCAGGACTTGCGTTTATTTTGATATACCTTATAGGTATTTTGTTTCATATTTAATCAAATAACTTGCAAAACATAATCATTTGTTTTGCTAAAATAAATTAATAATGAGTAAAATTAATTTGTACGCCCCAAACAGACAAAATAACCACCAACTTTTATAACTGATAGATAACACCTGTAGTTTCTGCAAAATAAATTATTCTTATCTCATTAACAGTAGGTATGGATTCAAGTCGATAGTACAACGTTTGGGCTAATGCCGCTTTTATGCGCGTGAGACCTGCATTTTTAACCTTTCTTTTAATTAGAACATTGAATTTCCTAGTGAACACGTATTACTAATTAACATTTTATTGGGTTAGATCACCGTCTGGTTTAATAGTAAAGACAGGATTAAACTGCACCTAACGGTCGCTTCAAGAAATTTTAATGAGGCATTTACATTCTAAAGTAGTTGTTAGCATGTACATTGGAAGTATATCTGCCTACTTTACCACTGTGTTTGTGCATTAAAATAAATTGAAATAATTTAAGTGCATTCACAATATGAATGCACTTTCATAAATCATTTTTGTTTAAACTTTAGTATGATTTCGAGGATATTTGTATATTATACATGCCATGGATTCAGTACATGATTCCGCACCTGAAATTATTTTTTTCTTCGGTTATAAAAAAAAAAATGCTGTATACGTTTAGATCACCGTAGGTTTGTGCGATGCGGCACGGCCTGCCCAAATGTGTGCGAGCAATATACAAATCAAATAAAGTGATTTTTATGGGAGTCAAATAAGATTGTATTAAATAAAATTAAATATCATAATCCATACAAAATATTGTTTATTAAGATTCACAATATTGACATCAAATATAAACTGTGTATAAACGATAAAATACATCAAAAAGGCACTTAGAATAATTAAAAGTAACTAATTATGGCGGCAAAAATCCGAGATTCAAAAATTAAATCGATTATAATAAAAACGGAGGCAATGTTTCCACAGTTTAAAAACTTGTAACATAAAAGTTGCCAAGTTCTTTATCTGAATGAAATCAAACAAAATGAGATTAAGTAATTTTATTTCATCAGTCAGTTGTGCAATTATATTTTTTTTTTCTGAAGATTTATTGATTATTTGGTAACCAAAATCTTAATACATACTTGGCTGTATAATTTAAATTATGCAACTTTTTAAGCCTTTTAATCTCAATAAATCTTTTGTAAATATCCTGATGTTTATAAAACGTTTTATCAACATCACATGAAAAATAATTTACCATTTCTTTGGTACCGAGATTCGGTAATCTGTGTTCTCTACTTAGATTTTCGTTATCATGTTGATTTTATTTGCTTTAAAAAAAGTTCTTTCTTTTTTGTCAGGTCATAGTCTTATTTTATTACTTTTTTTATAGATTTTCATGTTAATAACTTTTGTCAGGTCAAAGCCTTGCTATTTTTATAATAAACGCGAAAGTGGAAACAAGGCCTCATAATAAATAAACGTCGCCTCACAAAGATTCCTACTCCAAAAAACGTAAATATTAAAAAGTAATGGCATTTTTTGTACAAGCAATACATTTGGCACTTTGAGATTCCTTCTCTCAACAGTATAAAAATACAAAATAGCTTACATCTAACTACGAGTACGTAAACATATAGGCGTTGTTAATTTCATGAATAAAGTTTTCATGGTAAACAAATGTTGAGTAACAGTTGATCAACAATGTTGAGAACAAGTTTTAATGTTGAGTAACAGATTGTTCAATATTGTTGATAACACACTTCAAATGTTGCTGAAACAATGTTTCTACAAACTTTGCTGCTCGAGCAGTCAGTCTGTCTGCATGAGACTGCCGACTTTTCATGTTGATGCTAGCGACACTGGAACACGTTCAGTTAAGGTGAAAACTCCAGAGGGCAGTCGCGGTCGTAGCCAAAGGCTTGGGGGGGGGGTCACAGACAAGGACTACATATTAATAAAAAAAAAAAAAAATTTTAGAAAAATACTATTTTAAAAAGGTTTACGTTTATGGCTTGGGGTGGGGGGTGGTGACAGAAAAGCTGCCGTCACGTGTGGTCACGTGATAAAAAAACTCATCGTAAGGAGCATTTTGGCCGCCAATTCAAAACAACGAAAAATAAATTTGATTTTAATCTTTTTTAATTGAGAAAATCGATCTAAAACAATTTATTTTTATTTTTCTGTTATTAATTTCGTCCTAATATTCAAATGAAATAGTTTTTAATAAATTGGAAAATACCCTATTACAATCATTTAAGTCTCAATACAACTCTCTAAATTCTCTTGATTGAATGACTTTTTCATGAAATAGTTATTGGTTGGGTTATCTATGACTTAAATCATTATAATTATTTTAAAGCCATATTTTTTATGGTCGCAGGGCTACCCTGGAGTTTCTACCTTAACAACACAGAAATAATATCTTGCTGCAACAATATTGCTCAACACTTCTTTTACCATGAACAAGTGGCTCAACTAATTCACTACTTAAAATGTTAGGGACGGAAGTATAATAATAATGCTTAGAAAAGATTGAGAATCTTTTTGTAGCAAACAGTATAATTTTTTTAACTTGTTTTGTTCAAATATAATAATAATAATTTTATTGTTCGACAATGTTATAAGCTTAGAGTAGTTATAAATATATTACCACTGGAAATAAGTGTAAAAAAGGTACAAAATATACTTAAAATTATCCCCCAATACACACTTATGTTCTAACGACTGATATGAAGCTAATGCTTAGTAGGTACTACCGATGGTTTAGGTACCCATTTTTTTTTAATTTGCCTAAGAGCGTTTACTGACCGTAATTGCCGTTTTTATTGATGATTTCTCGCATTTCAGGGTCCCGTATCCAAAGGGTTGCCAACGAAACCCTATTTCTAAGCCTGCACTATCCGTTTGTCTGTCAGCGGGCTGTATATATCTTGTTTTTCTGACTATCCATTCACTAACTCCATTTTATTCTGGAATTGAACGAATTCATTGCATTAACCAGCTTAGCAAATGAAATCCCGGGAACTATCCGTCTGGTGACCGTGATATATTATACCGACAAAGCTAGAACTGCCTTGTCGGTATATACAGGCTATCTCATCGAAAATTACACATTTCGATAACCTGATTTGTCTTACCCCTGACAGCTGTTAGATGTCAGAAGAATAGCGGTCATATATTTGATTTAAACCGACAAAATTTTCGGGTTTTGGATTTGTGAATAGCGTTTACCGGTCTCCTACGAATAACATTGATTTACGTTAGATTCGGCGCGGAAGCGTATCGATTGGTTGTGAATAGCTATGTTCACGACCAAAGTACCTAACTGTTCTTACCAGTGGGTAATGTAAGCCTATTAGGGGTGAGCGTTGCGACGATGGAACCGTTTTACGTCCTTGGTTCAAACAGTCTTCGTTGAATAAACCAGTCTTCGAATTACTTGGTACGATTATTTATTTTACTCCTAAGAAAATACAGTCGAGAACGCAATGACTGGACTTCACACTCGTTGCGTCGCCGGCTTTGAACGTTACGCGTTCATTTACAAAACAGACCTTACGATAAAAAGTGAACTTTTTATCAATGGAATACGGTCGATAATGTATTTACAGTAGTCCCTGACAATAGTGTCAACGCTATCGTTCGTGATGCGACGGTCAAACCCATGCAAACTTATCGTCGTATCGTTCCCAGAAACGGCAACAGTTTTTCACACGACGAATTCAATTCCATGTTGTATAAGTTTCGTCGCATAAGCAGTCATCAAACCAGTTGCAACGACGACCGTTTTCTACATCGGGACAACGGTTGCGTTTCGTCCGACAAAAAAACCAAACGCCCCACCACTAAAATCTATGTCACTCCGTAGGTTTACATTTTCTAAGTTCATACTAGTTTTGAATGATAATACCAGTCGTTACATTTAAAGCATTAAAAGCTGACAATTACAAGAAACCGTCGTCGTCTGCGCGATTTCAAAATTTTAAATACACTGTGGCACGAATACAATTTTTTTTCTAATACTACGATACCGGACTTATACGTCATTATAATATTAAATTGTCCAATCTACAGTAAAACAGATTATTTCTAATTTCGAAGACAGTCTGGAAACATCAGGTTTTACGTCGGAAGCTCAAAACGTGTCAGCATTAATTCGCATAGGTCTGAGATATAAGGCTAGATTGTTTTGCTCATTAAATCTGTGGCGACATCTACATCGCCACATGCGAACTACGCATCACATTGACGTAACGCATGGATAGAGGAAAATGTTATCCCTCTTATTAATAAACACAGAATAAACTTATTCTAAGATTAAACCTATGAAAATGTATGGTTTGTTATCCCTGGTGTAGCTTTATTAGTAAGAGGGTATAATTTTTATGTACCAAGCTACCACTATTTTTGTATGTTTATGTTGTTGTCGCCGATCCAAGAAAGTCCATAGCTCAATTCGTTCTATATCCCAAATATAAAAGGTATTATTACAAAAATAAAATCAACTAACGCAGAAATTCCTCTGTCATGTTCGAATGATGACGATCACTTGTTTCGAATTCGAAAATCCACGTCATTTCCAACTCGGAAGATGGCTGGGGAGTACAGTAAAGTCTTTGCACAGTTATTTTACGTCTGTGACCTTTCAAAATCAAGTCTTTCAAAATCGCAGCGATCTTTATTTTCATGACAATAAGGTAGCTATTGGGTTGCTACTGTCCATGGAGTTTCTTGCCCGTTCTTCTCCATAGAGATCTACGTTTTGGAATGGGCAACTAGCTTCAACTTTCCAACTGGTCGACTTTTTGACAATTCAAAAGTGCCTGTAAATGGTTTAATTGAAATAAATGCTTTGAGTTTTTGAGAGATAAAATTTCTGTTAAAGGACTGTATTCCTGCGCCGGAGTCACACAAGACCAAAACGCGAGTCAATGCTAACTACCTTTTAGCCGAGTACTACACAACTAACTACATAAAATAACTTGTTATACGGACTGCGTTTCGACCTCTTCGCCGTAGTCAAGATCATCGTACGTGAGTTCGTCGTCGAGAGAGTTCACCGTTGTCTCCTTGCCGCCGGGGCACGCCAGACATCTGTAAATACAGAGAGTCAATATTATGTACTGTGTTTATTTTGATGTTAGAAATGCATAGATATGATTAGCATCTCACGATCGAATAATGTCAGACAATGTGTACACTCACAAGCACTTATAAATACGTATACGCTTACCAACTTTTAAAAGTGATTTTCTCCTCTTGTACTGATTGTAATTTTATTTTATTATGAAAATAATATTTTGGAACCCACACTATAATTAATACCGAGGTTATCTCAAGGTTGCATTCGTTATTTTGGAGAAAACGCATTTGAATTTGGCTATGTGTACATATTAGTGCTTGTGATTGTACGGATAAGAAATGCATATTAGTAGTTGATAACATGACGTTTGAAATGCAGAATATTTAGGTAGGTGTACTGAGACTAAAAGAAATAAAAACATATATTACAAAAAAATCAACCACTTTAAAAACCAACACTACATAGTGAAAAATTACTGTAATTTCGGAAGTTGGTGGCAAACGGAAAAACAAAATCAAAAATACTGACATCCATTTTTTTATTATTATTATGTTGTATTAGTTTCTTATTTTTCTCTTTATAGTGTAGTACCTAGCCCAAACAAATTCCTATACCTACACTATTTCCTGACAGGAAGTTATAATTATTAGAACATCGTCAATATACACTTGTGAAAAGATACGTACTTTTTAGATGGTTTTTTTTTTTTAAACGTTGCCCCACACTAGGAATTTCTCCTGTATTGTGGGTGCGTTTACAAACATTTAAACTAACATACACAAACAGCCAGACCCGAAACAACTACTTGTAGGTCATACAAATATTTGTTCCGTGCGGGAATCGAACCCGCGACACGCAGCGCAGCAGTCAATCGCTTAACCACTGCGCCAACCGTGCCGTTGAAATTTAGCACACAGGTAGTTTAAAGCCTGGATTAACACAGCATACTTTTTATCCCGGTAGTACGTTCCCGTAGGATAATTTCCCAATTCCATGCGAGCGAAGCCGCTGGAAAAAGTTAGTTAATTTATAAAAGTAAGACAGACTCACAATGTTTGAAGCAGGCAATGTTAAAACTCAAAAAACGTATATAACTCGAATAAATCCCCTCGCGCAAAATATCCACAATATTGATATCACTAACTAATAAATTATTAAAACATAATTCACATAATACAATCGCAAACATTTCCGATTAATTAATAATAATTGATTGGCAACACCTGTTCGTAACTCGATACGTCTTCAGCGTACGCGCAGGTCAGCGCTCAATATTATAATATGCTAATGTCAAGTCGACCTCGTTACGCAGGTGTGCCTTCGCAATCTTGTCAACATTTCATACTATCTCGCTAATATTAGATTTTACTATTTGAATATTTAGGGTGAATTCGAATTTAATTGAGTTGTATCGGGTAATCAGAAGCCTACCAGTCTTACCCAGGAAGTCAGATAGTTACTCGCTCCATGTTAAATACTAGTATTCAGCTGCATACGATCAGACTTTAACATTCCAGTACAAGTTTTAGTGGCATTACTTTCATTTAAGAGTGTCCATGGAGTTTCTTGCCCGTTCTTCTCCATAGGTACCTACGCTTTGGAATGGGCAACTAGCTTCATCTTCCTATCTCACCGACCTTGACAATTCAAAAGTGCCTGTAATTGGTTTATTTGAAATAAATGCTTTGAGTTTGAGTTTAAAAAATCATCAAATATCTTTCTAGTTTTGTGAAAAAATACCAAATGGCTTGCCAAAATCAAACCTACAAGATATCCATTTACAAACTATCACCACAATACCAAAAAGCCTACCCACCATATCAATCCCAAATCAGTTCTTACTTGATATTCTGACCATAGCCAAACATATTTAGGAAAAGAATAGGCAGATTATGATTTGATTTACTTGAGTCCTTATTGGTTTGGTTAAAGATTTAACCCCGTGAGCAATGAGTATAATGAAAATCTTTAACGTATGCGATGTTAAATGGTTTTTGTGGATTTTCATTTTACTCATTGCTTTTCAATAATAAATACCTGCTCTCGTTGATTCCGTAAGATAAACATTTATCTCCGACGCATTCACAGCATCCATCGTGGAACCATCTGGAATACATAAACAATTAAAATCAGTAAGGATCATCATCATCATCAGCCTACAGCAGTCCACTGCTGGACATAGGCCTCTCCAATTTCACGCCATTTAACTCGATTCTCGGCAACTCTCATCCAGTTACTACCAGCAACCCTGCGAAGATCGTCACTCCACCTAGCCTGAGGGCGTCCTACCTTACGTTTTCCGATTCGCGGTCTCCACTCAAGAACACGTCTACCCCACCGGTCATCGGTTCTACGACTAATATGGCCGGCCCATTGCCACTTCAGCTTGCTAATTCTATGAGCTATGTCGACAACTTGGGTTCTCTGCCGGATCACCTCATTCCGGATTCTATCTTTCAGAGATACTCCGAGCATAGCTCGTTCCATAGCTCGCTGAGCGACCTTGAATTCATGGACCAGCCGTACCGTGAGTGTCCACGTTTCGGCTCCGTAGGTCATAACAGGTAGGACACACTGGTTGAAGACTTTAGTCTTCAGGCTCTGCGGAATACGCGACGAAAAGACTCGACGAAGCTTCCCAAATGCTACACACACAAACACAAATGAACACAAACATATATTAAACACAAATGATTTATTACTTGCTTTCACCATCCAGGGTCTAATAAACGCTCTGTCAAGACTTAAGGCTTACCAAGTGGGTTAGGGTAAGCAGCTAAGGCTGGCTTCCACCTCGTAGAACTAAATCCTTACAACAAACTGCTTACCAATCCGACTGCCCATTCACTTTCACTGTTTATTTAGAGGCTGGCGTGTAGCGAGCTAATGTTGACAAAGTGATATCATATTCAGCTGCTTGATAGTACCACAGGGCTATCCCTGTGGCACTATCAAGCAGCCAAACAGGGATAATCCTATGGTAATCCCTATAAATATCCACCGTGGAACGGAGCGGAGCTCATCGGCATGTCAGATGGTGTATTCAATTAACGGACTTGGAGATTGGTTGCAAGAACGCCATATCCAGGGGTATCCTGATCGGCTCTGCTTCAGAAATCAGAAATCAGAAAGCTTTATTTGTAAACATAGGTCAAATTACAATAGTTTGCGAGATGTTACAGATAGGTAGATCCTCCATGTTTTGCCCAAAGGCGTACAAATATTCCTGCTTCCTGCGGTAACCTTCTCCTGTTACAGTTTAGAACCTACTAATGTTACAAGAAATAAGCTGTTGATTTAAATACTTTACCTCAAGCTGTTGGAGCCCATAGACCGGCAGGAGGCTCGGCACTTATCGCAGGACATACACTGCGACATGTAGGCGACTGTGCAGTTGAGGGTGACCACGTCGCGGCTCACCGGCTCTGATTCTTGCTCTACGCTCTCTGTAGAGTAAGTGAACAAAATGTTGGCTTAGACACACGGCTTTGAACTTTTAGAGTCGTTTTTAACTTAGGGTCAGCCTCAGGGTCAGCACATAGAGCAGAAAAATGCTCGAGCATGTTTAAAGCGGTCGGTGCGATCATACTCGAAAATGCATCGCAGGAAATCCTCTCTTGCAGGCTACTTTGAACTCTAAATTTGTAATTTATGTTATTATTATTTAATGAAAAACAGACTGCTCGTTAATGTTGCTGTTCTGGCAATAGCTTAAAATATTGTTGGTAAAAATAAATGGAACAAATAAGAAAATCCAGAATCCGAACGTTAAGTAAACGATTTTATTTCTGTAAGTACGTTTGTACACACGCTTTTACACCTCAAAATTAGTATTGTCTGTATTTCCTGCAGTTCCTAGGTACCAGACAAACCAATGTTCATTAATTCATTGTTGTTATATCTATTTGAAGATGTGTTTGCTGAATATACGTGGGACACTAGAAAGTTTTGCGAAAATAAAAATAAAATGTTCTATAGGTAAATATTGTTTTATTAAATCTTTTCAAAGTACTCTCCACTAGCCTCAGTTTCATGCGTCTGAGCCAGTTTTCGAAACACCAGTTCCAGTCCGTCGCAGACATCTCGTTTACAGCCTGCTCGAACGCCGACAGCGCAACTTCCGGCGACGAAAATTGTATCCCTTTGAGCAGATTTTTTATTTTCGGGAATAAAAAGAAGTCACAGGGTGCTAGGTCAGGGCTATGAGTGTGACCCAGGAATTTGACCGGCGTGCTGTCCAGGCAGTCCAGTCCCTCGTTTTGAGCGCGGTGTTAGAAAGGCGCGTTGTCGTGGTGGAGGAGTTGCCGCCCGGAGCCCTGTGTTTGGTCGCTTGTTGCTCACAACAGAGAAAACTTCTGCCAAGCATTTAGTAGTATACCATTCAGCGTTGATGCTTCTTTGGTTCCGTAAAGGAATTGACACCAAGTAGCCAGTCAAATTGAAAAAGCTTGCGATCAAAATCTTCCCCCCGCTTCTAGATCGCTTCACTTTGGTAGGCGTTGATTCGTTTTGAAACACCCAAACCATCGACTGGCGCTTCGTTTCTGGATCGTATTGATAAATCCAGGAATCATCACCTGTCATGATGTCGTAAACACGCCGAGACGAGCCTGCTTCAAATTTGTTTATCATATCACGACACCATCATACGATTCGTCCGGTTTCAGGCGACACTTGAAATCGTAAAAAATCATAGCGCGAAAATGTTTCCGGCGCCGATCCATTTTTTTATGAGACACTCGCAAACAATGTGGAGGGAAATTTTGAAATTGGAACGTACCTATTTTTACTAAAAAATAACCATATTTTCAAAATAGATTAGAACTGGCCAGTCTCTCATACATAAACTTTGTTTTTTCGCAATACTTTCTGAGTGGCCTGGTACTTACTAGGAATTCGGAATCCCGTTGTTCGGTAACAACGGGATCGAATTCTTCTGTTGGAGATTATTTTAACAGCAGGATCTCTTAAGCTAACGGGAATCGTTAATGATGCTAGTACAATATACAATACATATACGGGTTATAGATAATACCTATAAGACGTAGGTACGTAATACGTCTTATTACAAAACATGGATCAAGATTATCTTGAATGAACTCTATTGCTATTTACGCTTGATTACTCCACAGACATATAAAACAGTAGCAGACCAAACATTAATCCATAGTCGATGGACTTGATTCTCTATCCTTTTTTTGCTAAGCGACAAGTCGTAAGCAGTATCTCGTTCTGTCACCTGTTGTCACACTGACTCACACATAGACAAAATTTGAAGCGTAGCCCGTCTGTCCCGAGCCGCCATTTCGATAAGCATCATTTATCCTGAATCGCGTTCTATGTTTCAACCGCGAAATATTACTTGAAAAATTAATTGTTTGGGACAGTTACACAAAAATAAAATGGTAAAGTGCTGTGCGTACCAGTGTGACAGTGCTAGCTACCACAAAACACCAGGATTGACCTTTCATCGGTAAGTTTTTGTATTATGCTGTGTAGTCAGGGACGGATTTGGCAACAAAAACGATTTTTTTTATTGTATGGAAAATATTTACCTATCATGGAATTATCAAATAGAGACTCTGTTTACTCTACGATATTTCAAATGTTTTTGGTGACATAGTTTGAAAATACGGCAGAGTGCAGATTGCCAGTGTAAACATACATTCTATGATAGTAAAATTTATAGAATCGCTCCGGCCCGGCGCGGGTACACATGTGATACGTTACAATAGAAAATTAATTGTGTCTCATTAGCCGGTTAAGTTACCCTGTCTGTGTGATGGATAACATGAACAATGGTGGACATAAATCGGTATAGGCTACTCACATAATTTTAACATTTCATTCAGCAGGTAATAATTGAGCTTACTAATATTTTTCCAGGTTTCCAAAGGATGTAAGTTTACGGAATGCATGGATTTAAAAGCATGAAACTCCAGGATTGAAACTAAACCTCAAATGTCGCAAATATTCCAATCTTATTGGAACCTATATGTTCGGGCTGTTTGGGGTTGAAACTCTAGGGCCATGGGGTCCGAGTGGCAACTTAGTTTTCCGAGACATTTCCAGGCGGTTGATCGACTCTTCACGTGACCAAAGGGCTGGCCTATTTTTCAGCCAAAGAATCAGCATTACCATGCAACGTGGCAATGCTGCCAGCCTTTATGGGCCACTTTTCCCATTGACAACGATGCGGACGTATTATTTGATGCCTTATGATTATTTTGTTTTTGTATACCTGTACATATATACCTATATATTTTAGGACCAGTAGTTTTTAAATTATGAAAATAAAGAACATTAGGTACTTGTCGTTGTAATCTTGTTCTCGTACCAAACTGTAATAATCGCTGTATAGGCTTTTATTTTCGTTCGTGTTAAATTTTGTATGTATGTATTTATGTATCTATTATTTAGGATATGTTTATATCTGTGTATCTATTTTAGTATATTGTAAACACATTATTTGCACCAACAACGTCCCCATTTTATGTCCAGGCTAATCACTGTCCATTCAATGGTTGCCTGGATGAGATCGCGGAAAGCGATAAGGCCGCCTATTGTATATATTATAGTGTATTTTTTTGTTTAATGTGTTTTTGTAGTGTACAATAAAGAATATATAAATTAATAAAGTTCAAAAACAGTTAAAAAAAATATATGTAAATATTCATTAAATTCATTGTTTTATTTCAAAATTCCTGATATATTTATAAGCTAGCTTTCAGGCATACCAACACCTTAACTCTAGGTCCCATCAAGCTCGGCATGCGGGTTAATGACTGCAGGGAGAGTTCTTTTATCCGATACTGATGCCCGTCAACGGTCTGTATATAAATATACCGTTAAAAGGAGGTGAAAGGACTGCCACCCACCGTCCTCTTAAAATATTACCTTAGTCGCCTTTTACAGTAACCAAGGGAACAGATGGGTGGTTATATTCGTTAAGACTTTATTGATAAGTAATCTACACTTCATTTACCCAGACAATATAGATTTTCGCGGATTTACAGTAAGATTATCGGTCGTTTCAATATCGTTATATAATACCGGCAACCGGCCCTAGTGCGGCCCTGTATCGACACACTCTATGTGTGCGTAATGGGTACGCAATTTTTAGCGAATGTTTGGTCTGCTACTGTTTTATATGTCTGTGGATTACTCAAACGCAATTGTTGGTACATTTTGGAGTTTTTACTTTTTACTGGGCCCTATAGGGTCCGTAATTGTACCTATCTTAGCTTTACCGGATAAAATAATCAAATTCTTTGTAACAAAACCACGAAAAACGATGGGTTTCAGAAAATAATGTCATTTTATTAACCAAACTTTTCTTTAGTTCGTAAATTTCGGTTTTTGCCGAAAGAGCCGAAGGTTTGATTTAGGCTGAAAATCGTGTTTAGGTTGGACACTGGTTTTAAGTCATTTCAAGATCTTGTTAACATTATGGAACACAAATAAAGATAGATATGAATATGAAGTCTATCTACTAATTGATTACAAACTTCCAGAAATAAAGGACGAAAGACAGACCACCCAATGCCCAATATAACATCGATCGTAAGTTAATAAAGCCATCTCAGGTGCAGGTAGTTGTTTACATTCCACGCTAATGAATCATGCGCATCTCTCCGTGGGACGCCACTGACGCCTGCGCAGTTTTTGCTTTTTTTTTACTGAGTCCTTCGTCGAAAATTGAATGAGACATAATTGTCGGCGAGGATAGTAATTGTCTTGTGTTGCGTGACTTAACTGTACTTAAAGTTTTGTTTCCTACTAATTGTGTACTGGATTTGTCTGGGAAATAATTAGGTAATAATAGTAGAAATAACGGTAAATTTTTTGGCATAGTTTACTAATTTTACTTAATTTGTCTGCGTTTATAAAATATAAGTCAACGGTGAACTCAAGTTTTCAATAAAGAAAAATCATAGATTGGGAAAAACGCGTGTTTTGAGTTCTAGTCATACTCTTGCTTAAAGTTTTACAAGTACAGTCAGCCGCAAAAGTAGCCGATTTTTTTAAATCTGGATTTTTTAAATTATGTATCAAACAAACTTTGCCGTTTTAATTAAACCTTCAAATATTGTGTAATGATGTTTCAATCAAGTTCAAGTGCTAGGATTCAATCGTAGTACGATGTATTCTGCTACTGTATAGTGTAAACCATTTTTTTTTTCCGATTGTACCTACGCAGCAAAAGATTTTGGTCTGCCAACTTTTTTGCTATGTGTACCTCTAAATTTCCATATCATTACCAAGCCACCTGGTGACCTCCCATTGTGCCAAACTAATTAAACATGGATTTGAAGAAACATAATACATGGTAAATAGTGGTAATCAGATATGATCAATATTTTAATATCTAATGCAAATTACTGAGTGCTAATGTAGAAGTTCACAAATAAATTAAAATCTTGTTTTATGACTCACTTAACTTGTTTACTTGATCTTACATGGTTTTGTAAAATCTTTAAGCTATTATTAATTAACTAAAGAACTAAGTTTTAAATAGTAAAAACGCAGTATGGTATCAACAATCACCTTGACTTAATATATTAGTACACTGAGAGTACAATATAGTTAAGTCTGATGTACCTATATTCAGAATTTAGCTAATGACAGTACAGTCAGTATTTTTGACATAAATAAAATTTAATTTCTTAAATGAGTTTAGAAATTAAGCTTTGATTGTGGATAATATCATCCTGGATATGAGCTAAAGCTAGATATTTTTAATTTATTTTTAATTATATTCATAAAAACACTTACGTAAATGGAAAATCACTGTCTTCTCCGGAACAGCTCTGTAGGCTGACAGATCAATGTCTACTGGGTAGGTGATAGACAACCACCTCTGCTGAGGGTCTGGATCACTGGTAAGGGCGGCAAACAGTCCGGGAACACCATCCGCTAACTCTTCTACATATGATGTCTTTGATAATTCTGTCTGCGTATCATTTGGTTTCGGACACATGTCTGTAAGGAAAATAATAAGTTATCAATTTAAAGATATACAATGTATTTGTGAATTGAATGTATTGTTTGATTAATCTTGTTTTCCTGAATATTGCTTACTGTGGAGGAATAATAAATGTTAACTGTTTTTTTAAGTGAGATAAATTGACGTGTTCTAATAAAAGCATGTTATTATTACTAAAACCTGGTTCTGAGAGAGAGACGTCTTACATGGAAGGAGTGCATTATTTATAAAAACTTTATTTATGTTATTGTATGATAATCATTATCAAAGATTTAATTAATTGAATGTACTAACCAACGCAACTGCAGCACTCACTGTACAAGTAGCTGAGGCAGTTAAAACAGTCTTTGCAGCATGAACAATCCTTCAAGTCACACTTACAAGATTGAGTCAGCATACATTTTGATACCACACTGGCACAAATAGCTTCATTACAAGCGTATACTATCGGCACTATACATATTAAAGCTACGACGAAATAAAATTTCCCAGCCATTGCCACAGTTTTAGACAAATTGTAAACACGACACTTGAGGAATTTACAAAGTTGTAAAAATAAACAACACAAATACTCGATTAAGTTTCTCAGTAATTGGTAATTCACTAGGCATTAACTTGCAAAAATACTTGGTTCTATTAATTTATATCGTGCATGTAATATTCATGCAACAAACAAACTTAAATATCTAAATACAATTTTTAGAAACAAGTTCAGCGTCAGCCACCAATAAAGTTTACTTTAGTGAATGAAGAATCGAAGAAAGTTGTAAGAAGAGAACGAATGATTTTAAAGTTGACCACAGATGATGAATGAAATAGAAATCAACAGGTTCTAACAACAATATTACTAGCCTGATTACAAGAAATAAAATTAAATGGATTTGGCTAAGTTATATATAAGTGAGATGAAAGTCTATAAAATAGCAGAAATTTTGTACTGTTGTTTATTTTTTATGCAAACCATTTTCTATAAAATCACCATTCATTGTATTCAAACAAAACAATAATTCAAATTTTTCTGTGTTGGCAACATAAAGCTAGATACAGAAAGCGGGAACATTAAATGGTCGAAATTTCAAGCAAAAGATTCTGCTGAGCTGAGATTATGTGGATTTCTGTAAAATGCGTGCAATTTCTGTGCTATATAAATAAAAATCTATTTCTAAATAAATAACTCGAAAATGGCTCGACCGATTGTGATGATTCTTTTGTCAGTTTAATCTATTACTTTATTCTATGGGTGTGCTTATTGTTTGTGTGCCGGAAAAGGTTCATAACAAAAAAAGATAAGGCATTGCAACACATCATGTCGGCCGGGCAGTAGCTAGTCTGTATCCTATTCCTTACATAGTATATAACAAAAGCTCACTTTTCGTGTCTGTACGCTTAGATCTTTTAAACTAGCTACGCTACGGATTTTAATGCAGTTTTCATCAATAGACAGTGATTCATGAAGAAGGTTTTTGTGTAAGTATAATACATAGGTCAGTAGGTCGTCTTAGTGGCGGTACACCGACCTCCACGCGAGCGAAGCCGTGATAATAATATTAAAAAGAGGAAAGATTTGATTGTTTGTTTGCATTGAATAGGCTCCGAAGCTACTGAACCGATTTGAAAAATTCTTTCACTGTTGGGAAGCTACACTATCCCCGGGTGACATAGGCTATATTTTATCCCCGTATTCCCACGGAAACGGGAACTACGCGGGTGAAACCGCGGAGCGCTGCTAGTTATTTATAAAACTAAGTGAAAATAGTCGCACGGGTCGATCGAAGGATACGCGCTTGCTACGGTCGGATCGTGGATGGATGACAATTCATTACTTAACTAGACGAGACCCCTCCGTGCCTTTTCGTCTCGGCTGCCATTCGTAGAACCCTGACAGTCGGTACGGACCATTCTTACCATGGGTATATCATGTTACCCAGTAACAGGGTTGTGGAGGTCAAATAGGCAGTCGCTCCATGTAAAATACTGGTATTCAGCTGCATCCGGTTAGACTGGAAGCCAACCCCAACGTGGTTGGGAAAAAGCTAGGCCATTGCATATTGATTACATACATCATGACATGATCTGTATAGCTACATTTATGTACAAAAAATACTCGGTTGATAATATAAGCTGTTAATGTAAGTACCTAAAAATTTTCTTAAATGGTTTTTTTTTTGGAGGGTGGGAAATCATCAAATAACTTCTCCCGCTCTGGGTGGAGCAGGAGGGCGTGTCAGACTTTTACTGACTAAAACCCACCCGTGTTCCCTCAGTTGCCTGTGTGCCATGGGCGACGGTATCTCTTTCGAACAACCCGCACCCCTGGCAGGCATCGGCCCTCGCGGACCCCACCAGTTCGGCGCACCAGGACACATGGCACGCCATGACCACCCCAGGAACCAAGTAGCATAAGGGCCCCAGACGACCCCGTGTCTGGCACCCTTGGTCCCCTTGCGACGGGTCAGCGCAGTGGCCCCGCCGCCTATCACGTTTCGGCCGCAGGGGATAGGGAGAGCGGCCAACGGCCCCGTCCAGGCCACGGAAGGGAAGAGCGCTACTCAGAAGTACCGGCACTCCTCCGCCGAAGCCTGTAACCCTCAGCCGCGATGCCTCCCATTCGACATCGCGGCCCGCCTCAGTTGCGATGCACCTCACCGCAACATACTTTTTGGCCGCTACGTCGGTCGCCGTCGTCGGCTTGGAGGCAAAAGCCCTGACGAGCGGCCCCACCTTGGGGATCCTCTTCGCTTCACCGTAGGAGCGGACCACGGCTACTGAGCTCCTCCGCAACGACAATGCGGGAACCCACTGGGGGCTTTCTTATATGGTTGATTTATCGTTGATAAAGTAAGAAAAAGTATAAGATTTATTTGATAACAGACCGTGAAACACAAAATACAAATCAGTTGATCAGTTAGGTAGGTAGGTACCTGCAATAATTTGTATTCACACAGGTATAGTTGACCTCGTTATAGCTTAATCACCACTTATAACAACAAATTAATCCCAGTTTATAACGATTGAAACTTCTATTAGGTTGAAACTGTGAAACTATCTAACTGTTACATCAACAATATTTGAGGACTTTCTAGTGGTAGTAATTTGTTGGTGAAGCAATTACGAGCTTGAGTATGGGTAGGTACTAAGTAGGTATCTACTACTTAGTTAGTAGAGGAGAGTAAATATTGTAGGTACCTACTACTTAGTTAGGTAGTTATAATCAATAATAAAAGCTGAAAATTTTAAGCTGATAAAAAATCCTGCCCGGTCAGCAGGGTATCGAATTATCGATTAGGTAATTCGAAATCACTTACTTACAATCTAGAAAATATAAGATTTTGAGCTGATTATGAGTAGGATAATTACTTTGCCTTGTTTATAGATAAATAATAATTACATACAATAGGTATTATGTTTATTTTCATGCGAAGCATATTAGTTAGTCCACGGTTGTAACTAATTTGATAAGGTCGCGGCAAGATGGTAAGTTGGCTCTTACAATTACTTACTTACTTTTTTAAAATTTTATAATTTATCAGTTAATACCTACCTATTTAGTACGTATTAACCAGTTTCAGTGTAATATTTGTAAACCTATAAGTACATATTCTACTACTTATTAAAAGAAGTGGGTACAGGGCCTCAAGTTTGCTATTACAATAGTGTCAGAATGGTCTATCATTGATTTCATAATTGTTGATTTTGACAAGTTTGGTAATCTACTAATAAAATGGCGTCATTATGACTTTCCAATGGTCAGCCACTGACACTCCATTGAAAGAAATGGCTTTTATTAATAATCTCGTACATCATGACAAATGAATGACTGACTTAATTTACGAACTTCCTACTACTTTAGATCGCTTAAAACACAAATAAATAATATGTAAAAATATATATAAATTTAATCAGGCATGAATAAATGTTCAAATTTAGTAGTCGTTTTTCGGAAATATAATTCTACTAACGACTTTTATAATAATAGCAATACGAAAATGCCATTATGACACAATTCTATTACGAGACCATTGACCTACCAATGATCGACCATCATGAATTTAGTAGATTACGAACTTTTAGCAAAATGACAAATGAATGACAATGGGATCGTGTTGGAATGACGAATTTATAAAAATAGCAGACTTGGGCCCCAGCACTGATTTTCAGTGGTCACCCGAAATGATGTAAACGAAAATCAACTATTGAAAGAACAAGATGGCGTCCTTCGTTTAAATTTTGCCAACATTGCAAAAGATCCTTGTACGACTTTACCCGTAACGGAATCTTGTTGAATTTCCAGGGTTGGGAATCACTACTCTGCAGCCTAGTGCTGTTGGCCACCGTCGCAAGCGCGTACAAGAATCCTTACTACGCGCCCGGGAGATCTGTGAACGTGCACCTCTTTGAGTGGAAGTGGGACGACATCGCCGATGAGTGCGAGAGGTTCCTTGGGCCTAGGGGATATGGAGGCATTCAGGTAAGCTAGTATTTTGTGCAATTTTGAATTTAAAGTTAGGATTTTTTTTAAGAATTGCAGGAAAATAAAATGATAGATAGTAAAAGCACACAAAATGTGCCGCGCTGGCGAAAACGTAGCGACAAAAAGTTTACTCCAAAAGCACTGACGCACGTAAACGGACATAACGTAGGTTGGTAACTAAATAGTAGGTAAACATATACCACAGGTATTGTCGTGCACACTTTTGTTTGAAAATAATCATACAAATCTGCGGGGTAATTACGTTACCCACTCACAGACAGAAGGATAGCTTTCATTTTGTCAGTTCAACAACATTCATTGCGTTATTTACGTTGCTGAGCAGACAGGCTTTCGTTCAAATTCTAATTTCCATTCGAATAGATGAACATTTGAAGCAATGGATTAGCAAAATTCTTTAAAAAATAAACAGATTATGACTGAAAGTGTGGTGCAATTAAGGTGCTATTTTTAATCAGCAGCTGATTTTCTTGGTTTTTACCGCACTGAGTTTGGTATCTTATCTTGCAGTGTTTTTTTTAGGGTAATCGGCTGTTTAACCCGACCTGCCTGTGGCTTCCCTAACAAATTAAAGCTTCCAGCCAGGGCTTAAAAACAAAAAACTAAAGCGGGTGCCCTTAGCGTACCTATATAAAGGCTTCGCTTTTTTGCCTGTTGGGTACGGACCTCGGCTAGTCGACTTAGGGTGTGTCCAGACCTGGCGAATGCGCCGCTCGCGAGCCGCTTGCGAACTGCGCGCGTGCATTTCATGTTCGTACGCAGCCCCTGCGTCGTCCGCGCTACGCGCCGTACTCGAGCGGCGCAGGAGGTGCGCGCGTGCCGCCCGCGGTTTGCATGGTGGCCGCTTAATTCATGGCCTTTCAACTCTGGTACTATATTGTGTCTTATTAAAAAAAAATGGAACCTGCCACCAACGTGTTCTGTTCTTCCTTTTACTTTTTGTCAGTAATAATATAGCCGATGCTGCAGCAATTATGCTAACGGCAGTCGTCTGGTCCGACATCTTCGGAAGCAAATTCATAACTGAGGCTCATATCTAGTTCAAACGCGAAAGAAGCTATGTGCGCACGAGCTGCGCGCGCGCTGCACGCGCGCTCCTCTCAAGCCTTGCCGGAGTTGCACTAGAGTGGTGGCGCACCAAAAGTAGGCTGTAACCGCACGCGAGCAACACGCGCGCAATTCGCAAACGGCTCGCGAGCGTCGCATTCGCCAGGTCGGGACACACCCTTAAGGGCGTCGCTGGAAGGCAGCATGAGACGGGCTGGATAGGAATTATGAATAATTTATAGTTGTAAGTTACTTTTTATTAAAGATTTCACCGCCCAACGAGAACGTGGTGCTATGGGGTTATAATCGTCCGTGGTGGGAGCGCTACCAGCCGATGTCGTACAAGCTGGTGACGCGCTCCGGCAACGAGCAGCAGTTCGCCAACATGTTGCGCAGATGCAATGCTGTAGGCGTCAGGTAATTTATTTAATTAGCTATCTCCCCTAGAACTTTAATTAGTTACAGGTTTCTTACCTAGAGAGATATTTCGGTCAATGTTTATAAATATCAAACTTGTTTATAATTGAAAATGACGGAAATTGTACTTTTTTTCTTTTATTAACCCACGTAAAATTTTAACGCAGTGGCGGGGAGTTCAGAATCATGACCAGACATGAGGTTGAGCGTCAATATCCTTGCCACCCTGTAAACATAGATTTGAGAAAAAATCTTATATGAATGACTGAATAGGTAGGTTTGAGGCATTAAACGAAAACAGGAGCAGTTTGATTATCCTGAACTTTTGAGGTGGAAACCTTTTAAAAGACATACTTATGATTAAAATCCTCGGCTCCCTAACTGACACGAGAAGTTTAAGAAAGCAAGATAGATTTGGAGAAATCTGCAACTGAAGTGCAATTTCATCAAACGCGTTAATAAATTGTAATGTTTTCCCCTGAACATTCTTAAAGTTAGGAATTCTGGATGGGCAGTACAGATCGCGACACGTAAGTTGAACCAAAATGACGGATTTTGGTTCAACATAACTTTCGTCCCGCGATGTGTAATTTATTTCCAAACTGAAGTACCTACACGTTACATGAATTACTATGCTAGAAGATTACCTCATTAATTTTCCGTGTGAGGCAACGAGTGCACGCGCTCCTACCTTCTTCCGTTTTAAGTTCTGATTTTGGTTAAACTTACGTGCCGCAATCTATACTATGTTGTTGTTAGGCAGTCGGCCGAGATCTCTTAACTTTTTCTCGTTTAAAATTCCAGGATCTACGTAGATGCAGTAATCAACCACATGACGGGTGAACCTCCAGAGAACGTTGGAACAGCTGGCAGTACTGCTGTGTTCAACGAGTGGAACTACCCCGCCGTGCCCTTCAACCGCCAACATTTCAACTGGCCGCACTGCGTCATCAATGACATTGACTACGGTACCAACGCCTGGAGGGTAAGTAGCTGCAATAATGTTCTTCTTTAAGGTGGAAGCGCCAAGGTAGCCCGCGAAATTCAAATTTTGTTACGTTTTTTGCAATTTCCAGATCACTGTCAGGTTGTATGGTGATCTAAATATGATTCGCGACCGTATCAAATATGGCTTTACAGAATCATAATCATTAGAATCAGCAATACATCTTATTTGATACGGTCGCGAATCATATTTAGATCACCATACAACCTGATACTGACCTGCAAATTGCAAAAAACGTAACAAAATTTGAATTTCGCGGGCTACCCTGGCGCTTCCACCTTAAATACAAATTTGAGGTTTTTTAAGGACTCAGATTAATGACGGAAGATTCTTAGTTGGATAGCGGTAACTGAGACGATAGTTTTCATTATAAACAAAAGTATGCAGTTAGTAATCCATCTAAGTAATAGCTATAGCTCAATTACACCCACCAAGGCGCGGCAACTACTGCAGGATACTTTCGTAAATTATTATATCTGCAAGTTTACACTACTGATATAAAACAGTGAAAGTGCTTAATATATATGTATATGTTACCGGCCAAACTCGATTTTAGGCCAAACTAGTTTGTCCTAGGCCAAACTAGTTTGTCCTAGGCCAAACTGGTTTATTAAGCCGGGGCACGCCGATTAAATGGGTTAGGTTAGGTTATAGAACTGTGACCAAAAGCGCGCGAGCCGAGCGAGCGTAGCAAGCGGCGCCACGGCAGCGGCCGTCGAGCGTTACTTCCAAAGGCTGTTAACGAAACGGCTAATTAAGCTAGAAACCAGTTTGGCCTAGGACAAACTAGTTTGGCCTGAAATCGGGTTTGGCCGGTAACATATACACACATAACACCACCCCTGTAGATATTCCTCGATGAGTTAGGAAGAGGTGCACCTAAAGCATACGCATATTTGGCCAGTTATGTTTAAATCCCTTGTAATAGGGACGAGACTATTCCCACCAACCGAATCAATATAAGTAATTATGCCTTTCAGAACCCTTTCACATTAGCGTTTGGCCAGCGTATGCGTTTGACGAACGTAAGCGCGGTGCAGACGCCGCGACAACGCCACGCACGCGTTGTCGCGGCGTAGTGCGCTGCGCTGCGCATACGTTGCCCAAACGCTAGTGTGAAGGGGCTCTTACACTTACCTAATCTACCTACTGAGTCTTATTTTCGAGACTCACACACTCCTAAGTAATACCACATAGGGACATGAGTAAGAACCTCACCTCTCTATTTCCTGCTTTATAAAAACAATATGCCCACTGCATGAATTACATTCAAGAATTGGTTGGTTTTCTTTTTTCTAGGTGCGTAACTGCGAGCTCGTCGGACTGAAAGACCTGAACCAAGGAGACGAACACGTGAGGAACATGATCGTCAACTTTATGAACGAACTCATTGATTTGGGCGTTGCCGGATTCAGGTGAGCTGTTGGCTGAATACTTTCATACTCATTCATACGAAACAAGCTGTCACATCATCCATCCGCTTTGAAGATTGCATCAAACTATGCCATCTTGTATGAACAGCTTACACAACATACACACACTCACAAGCAGCCTATAATAGTCCCACCGCTGGGACACAAGCCTCCTCTCTGTGAGAGGGAGTAGGCCATAGTCCACCACGCGGGCCCAGTGCAGATTGGTGCATATCACATGCCTTCGAATCTTTTATTCTAAGACACCTGTCACCTGACACCTAAGGCCTGTTTCCCTTCACCGTTTTGAGAACACATTGTTCTAATCTAAACTCATCATCTGCCCAGCCTTTTCCCAAATATGTTGGGGTCAGCTTCCAGTCTAACCGGATTCAGCTGATCACTAGTATTTTACATGGAGCGACTGCCTATCTGACCTCCACAACCAAGTCATTTGGTAACACGATTCCCCTTGTTAAGACAGTTTGTTGTAACTATTTTTTTTATATCCTCAGAATTGACGCCGCCAAACACATGTGGCCGCAAGATCTCCGCGTGATTTACGACCGTCTTAAAAACCTAAACACACAGCATGGCTTCCCCGCCAACGCCAGACCTTACATCTACCAAGAAGTCATAGACTACGGCACTGAAGCTATCAGTCGAGACGAATACACACCTATAGGAGCTGTCACAGAGTTCAAAGTTGGTTTAGAACTGAGTAACGCATTCAGAGGGAATAATCAACTTAGGTGGCTGTCCAGCTGGGGTCCACAATGGGGCTTGCTGGCCCACGAAGATTCTCTAACCTTCATAGATAACCACGACAATGAAAGAGGCCATGGTGGAGGAGGTGGTATCCTGACGTATAAACAGCCTCGTCAGTACAAGGGAGCTATTGCGTTCTTGCTTGCACATCCGTATGGAGAGCCTCAGATCATGAGCAGCTTTGACTTCTTGGACTCTGAAATTGGACCACCTATGAATAGTAATGGGAATATTATTTCACCTTCTATTAATTCCGTAAGTGACTTATTTCTTATTCATAAAAAAATAATAATGTGTTTTGTTTTTATCGGAGGGTATGTAATTCGGAGCTCAATAGGGAATATGCATGTGATTCAATTATTTGATCTCGACTGTAAATTTTTGCTGAATCCATGTGTTACATCCATTGTTCCATTCATTGATTCTCTCTTCCCACCAGGACGGCTCCTGCGGCAACGGCTGGATCTGCCAACACCGCTGGCGCCAGATCTTCGCGATGGTCGCCTTCAGGAACGCAGCTGGCAACACTGGCCTCAACGACTGGTGGGACAACGGCTCCAACCAGATCGCCTTTTGCAGGGGAGGCAACGCTTTCATCGCTATCAATAATGATTATTGGGACCTGAACCAGACTTTGCAGGTTTGAGATGATTCTGTACTATTCTGGGTTCATTTTATCTTCCTAGCCTTTTCCGAGCTATGCCGGAAGAGCTAGTCTAACCGGATGCAGCTTAATACCAGAATTTCACATGGAGTGACTGCCTATTTAACCTCCACAACCCAGTTACTGGGTAATACGATGCCCTTCTGTAAGACCGGTTTCAGACTTCGTTCTTCTGACGACCCGTAACGACTGTCAAAGATCTACGAATGATAGCCAGGACCAACGGCTTAACATGCTTTCCGAGGCACCGAGAGGTCTTGGTATGTAAAAATGGTCACCAATCCACGGACCAACCGCGACAAGCGCAGCTTTTCAACGTATACTGCCAAACCACACTGAACTACATTTGGAGGCTGTTACTATATGTGGAGGCTTGTTATTAGCAATTTTTTTATATTACTTTATTTGTATCATTGATTTGTTAGTCTGTAAGCCTTCTTTAAAATAAAATAAAGAAATAAAATAAATAATAAATAAACCTTCTACCCGTTCAACTTATGGGTGAAATATACGCAGAAAGCCTACAACGTCCTGCGCGTACAATACAATAATGGTTATAGGATGTTGTTGGGGCGTCCGCGCTTTTTCAGCACTTCGCAGATTTTCGCGGAAGACCGTGATGACGACTGACGACTTTCATGGCCAATCATGGGTAGGTTGCACGGAAGCTCCAACAGGCAATAGCATCCTAAAACATTATAGACAGCCCCTTTATAAAGCCCTGAGTACGGAGTCACGTTCCAACGTGTATTTTGTGTCGTCAATCGTGTTGTTTCACATAGTTTTGGAGTCATTAATGTTACTAATAGAACATGGATTGTGAGAACAAACTTGTACTCTGAATTAAAAAATATATTATTTCGTTTATTTTCTTTCAAAGTTATTAAGTATATTTTTAATATTATTACAAAAATCATACAAAAACATTTAAAAATATTAAAAAAAAATATTATTAACATGATCGATCAATCCGTGTAGGTGTTATTATTTATATCACAAGTCACCTCATCCTACCAACCATCAGTCTATACGAAGATGAGAATGAGAATGTTCAAGGTTTGTTTGGAAAATAATTTTCGCAAGCCCTTCTTTATTTATACGCGCGCCTTCGTCCGCGTGGAATACTGCCTTTGGGTCTTTGTCTCTTGTCGCAAACTTAAAACATTCACACAGACCTTACATATTTCCATACAAACTTTCATCCCCTATTCCCGATTGTTATTTTACACCCTTGAGGGTAAAACTTTTATAAATCTTGAATATCGTATAACGAATCAACAGCCTAGAAAATAAGTTTCAAGCTTACAACTTTTCATCCCCCCCTTTCAACCCCTTCCAACCCTTTTTTCGCATTAAAAAGTATACTATGTCCTTTCTCAGGCTCTAGACTATCTGTGCATAAAATTTCATTTAAATCGGTTCTGTAGTTTTGGCGTGGAAACGCGACAGACAGACAGAGTTACTTTCGCATTTATATTATTAGTAAGGATTAGTTATTCGACAAAAAAAAATTTTGACGTCCTCCTTGTTAGAGGGTATCTAGTTATTTTCTTTCTTTCTTTCTTCCAGACTTGCTTGCCCGCGGGTAGATACTGCGACGTGATTTCAGGCAACAAAGTGGGCTCTTCATGTCAGGGCAAGACCGTGACTGTGGGCAATGATGGACGAGCGCATATTACTGTTGGGGCCAACGACTACGATATGATGCTGGCCATACATGTGGGGACTGAGGTAACTGTGCTGAAATTATTTCAAATTGGTTATATTTACGACATTGGAATGATAATGAAGTTGTTTATTTTGTGGATAGGATAACGGAAACACTTTTACAGGTCATATTAAAAAAATATATAATTAAGTACCTACGTAGATTGAGTCGATATTCCCTATCTGACTACTAACACGAACTAACCCATTATTTAAAATTTTCTCCATTTTTAAATATGTAGGTACTAAATTCAAACTGAAACCTTTTCTTATTTCATGCTTTTCAGTTTTTTTTTTCGCGATATCCAATTTAATATAAGTATAGGTATCTTTTTTTATTAAAATAATGGCTTTCGTTTCAGTGTCGACTGTAAATGGCGTAAAAACAAGAGAGAAGAACTATCTCTATGTCTTCATGATAGGCTTCCATTTGTATATTTCTGTAAGACTTTAAATTAAAAGACTGTCTAACTTACCTACTTATGTTTTTAATTTACACCTACATTACATACTCAGCCTATTACGTTCCCACGGCTGGGACACAGGCCTACTCTCGGTGAGAGGGAGTGGGCCGTAATCCACCACGCGAGCCCAGTGCGGGTTGGTAGATGTTACATGTTTTTTTTTTTGTCGGGCATCTCGCAGTTGGCCTCGAGAGTCCGTGACTGCTCAACCGGGCTTTCCTGGGGCTGGCATTAAGAATTAACTTAAGGCCCATAGTATCCTCATCTCCCGTTTGTATGCTAAAGCACGACTGCCGCCCGCGCCCGCGCAGGGCACCTCTGAGCCTTTATCTCAAAATGGGGATATTCCTTTGATTAATTTACAATTGTGCTTCGGCGATTCTGTGGTACCTCTAACTATCTATTTTTCAGTGTATTTTTTTTTTCCAAATAACAAAGCCGTTTAGTAGGAGTATGGAATAGAAGCCAAAATATTGCGTGTTGGAAAATATTTTTTTACAGCAAAAGTATTAACCATACAAAAAAAGTACTTCGGGCAAAATGATCTATATGAATCTATAGCAAAATCATATATTTTTCAAATCTTCAAGACAAGCCGTTAATGAGTAGTAGGGTTCATAAAGTGACCGTGTTACGCTACCAAACGGGACGTAGGCCCTTAACGCCTCCAGCCAGGGCTTACAAACTAAAAATTTACAAACTATGCGACTGCACGCTGAGGGCACCCCCTGTGGGGTACGGGCCTCGGCTCAGGGCGTCACTGATAGGGGGACAGCTGTTATTGGGGACAGGCTGGATCAAAATATTGGCATTATTATTATTAGTCGGGGAATTTAAAGCTACTGGCACAGCTCCGGCGCGGGCTGGCGCTTCAACGAGCAAGGGTCGGTCGGGGGATGTTACATGTCTTCGAATTTTTGTTCTAGGACATTCCGGTTTCCTCACGATGTTTTCCTTCACCGTTTGAGAGTAGTGTTGCCCAAATGCAAGAACAAGACGAGACTTAGCCAGTCTTGGTCTTGGTCTTGCGCCAATACACCTGGTCTTGGTCTTGGTCTTGGTCTTGCGCTCCCAGTCTTGGTCTTGGTCTTGGTCTTGCAGCAAGAGTCTTGCAAGTCTTGCAATTACCTATTAGTCTATTACTATTTATTAAAGTTTACTTTAAATCTTAGAAAAACGTATTAGAATTGGAACATTGTGAGCTTGAATTAACATAGCCATAGTAAAGATCAAGCAGATTAATAAATAACTGAAGATGTGATAAGAAATTCGAAAAATCAACTGACCTATATGTCGTTTTCCATGGAAGTAACTGTTTCTTAATAAACATTTATGATTTATAAGCTTACATTTGCTAAAACATGTAAAAAAACAAATTAATTACAATAACTTGACTGTATTTTAAAGAACAATACTTATCTGTCTAGAAAGAGATTGAACCCTCAACTTATAAGAAATTTAATAAAAGAGTTTTACGGTTTATCATTTATTTGACATATGACATTTAATATGACATCTACTACCTATCCTTACCATTTTATCCTAATCATAATACTACTTGCGTGATCAGTATAATGTATTCATTTTCATTCTAAGCACTCTGAAACTTATTTATTCTTTGGAACACCTGTAGGTACTCTTAAAAAAAATCGAAATTATTTTGCATGAGTATACCTACGCCCTATGGCGGCAATCAAATAGTGTCACAAATGTTATGATTTCGGCGTGGCGGCAACGATTGTTTTAGATTTCAAAAGAAGCCGCCGGCGCGTGTATCATAACCATGTACTTCCGAAAAGCGGCAAATTTCTTTGAGAAGTAAGTATAAAACCTTTGATGCCGCATTATCAAAGTGCCGATGGTTAAAACATAACTATGCATGCACTCAGTTTGATTTTAATAGATATTTTTTTATTCGCTATGTTTATGGTATTAGTCGTAATGCGCATAGGTCCAGTTTTTCATATTCTTTGATACAGTTTTTTGCGTCTCATAGAATTCCTAAGCGTACCTACTTATACACCGAACTGTTACACCTAACTACTCAGTGAAATAGCGCTAAGTCCTAGCTGCAAGACGCAAGAGTCTTGCAGGCTATGTCTTGTTCTTGCTCAAGTCTTGCACGGTCAGTCTTGGTCTTGGTCTTGCTAAAAATACGCGGTCCTGTTCTTGGTCTTGGTCTTGCAAAAACGCAAGAACAAGACCAAGACTGCAAGACCAAGACTGAATTTGGGCAACACTATTTGAGAGCAATGGCGATGAAATAATCAAATAACCTACTGAAAAACACCTACATTATCTTAGCCTGATTTACTACACGGTGCGATATAGTTGTCTGTATTAAAACAAAAATAAAGAAAAACTGCAGCCACCATTACAACTTAAAATTCTAGCAGAGTCTGACAATATATCAATGTCCAGTGAACGCAAGTCGAAACATTTGGTTGGTAATTATAGGTATCTAAAATAATTATAATACCCAACCAAGTAGGGTTGCCAACCGTACTCTATATTCTGTAACACTAATAGAGAAAGCCAATAACACTTACTCTTTTTTTCATAAAACGCCTTTTTTGAGGCAAGTGATTTCGTTTTTCTGCGAATTTTTAATATTTCCACGACGTTTTTTTTATTTCTTTTTCTGTTTTTCCACTGTGAAACTTGACTTTTTGTAGGAAGACTATGAGAGGCACAGGCCTTTATAAATACCTATTGATTAAAATGAGCTCCTGATCTTATATTAACGTAGCATTAGGATGATAGGATGTTTGGAGTCCCACAATTCTTTTAAATCAATAAAAAATATTATGTAGGTACGCAAAATGTACTAGAAAATACATAAAGAACAAATGATTAAATGGTACTCTATTTTAGTAGTCTTTACTCTTTATTTACTCTTTCTGAAATCGGAAATACTCTTATAGCGGCACTACAGAAAAATACTTCGCAACAATATCTAAAATTACAAAAAGAGAAGTGGCGCCATCTACAATGCCACAGGCGAACTACGCAAGAAACGTCACATAAAATCCTGCATCGCGCAATCATAGTTTACCGCGCGACTCGCATAGGTACAACATTCCGACATCAACCGTTGGTCAGTGGCCCACCAGACACAACACCCGTCTGGTCGGAGGATCCTCCCTTTTCAATAGGGTATGAGTGAACTTTAGATACCTGTTTTCTAGAAAAAGTTTGCAACCATGCAACCAAGTTACATGCAATGTCAGTCGAGTCGTCATCCGCAGAGCTAGCCGAACTGCTGTGTAAATGCGTAACACACTAACAGTAGCCGATGCCTTTCATTTTGACATTTCAACAACATTCATTACGTTATTTACGTTGTCGACCAGACCAACTTTTCGAACATAATATGAAGCAATGTACTAGCTATATACTTCAAAATCATTCAATTGTGATTGATAGTGTGTTACGCAATTAGGGGTAATGGGTGATTAGACTCCATACTTTACCTACCCAGCAAACCTGCAAATATTTCGGGTATCGGTTACATACCACGAAATCTTCTTTTTTCGTTTCGATGGTACACCCAGCTCTGGATGGATGGATCTGGATGTACCTACCGTCGAAAAGAAGAACTGATGAACAAATGACTAGAAAATCCATAGAAGCAACGTATTGCTTATACTGTTTGGGCCCAGTCAGTAGCCACATTTATTGTGGCGTCAGAAGCGTTGTTCAGGTCGTCAAGGGTGCAGGTCAACGGACAATATTGTGACACTAGCCTATGGGACATCATCTATTCAGGAGCACCGTATACTCATACTGAAGGTTGCACCCGCCTATTTGGGTACGCAATCGATTCAGTGCTTTCCAAATAGGCCACTTCGAGTTCGCGACCGGGAGGCAAGTGTTGAGGTGGCGGATACTCAATTCACACATTATATGTCAATTTTTTTATTCGTTTGTCCGTCTACAGGGTGGTAGCGTGCGCCAGAAAGCACTAACAACCAGTTTTATCAAGGGGTATCGTATTACCCAGTAACTGGGTTGTGTAGGTCAGAAGGCAGTTGCGACGTGTAAAATAGTTGCATCCGGTTAGACTGGAAGCCGGCCCCATAATGATTGGGAAAAGGCTAGGCATGTGAGATGAGTCTATAGAGCTACAGGATGTAAGTACAGAAATGTATATAACTACCTTCTCCATGGGACCAACATCGTCATCGAGAAAAAATCAATAGGGGTCATTTGAGTCGAATAAAGTATTGAAGTTTTGTACGGGACAGCTGATAATAATTATGATCGCATTGTTCTTCTAAACTCCGCAACGGATTTTGATGCGATTTGACTACCATTCCAGCACCCTAATTGCGTAACACGCGATTAATCATAATCTGTTTCGTTTGACAATTCAGCAATATTCAATGCGTTATTTACGTTGTTGGGTAGACACATTTTTAGAACATATGAAGCAATGGTTTAGCCATCTGTTTCAAAACGAAACAAATTATGATGAATCCTGAGTTACGCAATTAAGGTGCAGGAAGGTGTTATAATACATTGATAATAAAGTAACATACCTATATATCATCAATTCGTAAAATCTCGCGTGGTTCGGTTTTTTAGAAGGTACAACCAATGCTATTATGGCCCAACAAACAAAGTCATAATACAAAACATGTTGATTTATTTATCGATTAGAAGGATTCGATATGTTTGAGTCGTGTTAGGTATTAACTAAGGTACTTATGACGTAAGGCGTTCGGTGGCTTGGCTATGAATATTATGTATTCATCAGGGGCGTAGCTACCGCCGTATCTGCCGTATCAATTATACGGGGCCCCCGGGCCACGGGGGCCCCCGACGTGCGTAAGCAAAAATTTATAAAAACTTCCCAATTTTTTATTTTATTTCTGAAATGACAAAAGTCAAACAAAAGACAAAGACAAAAGGCAAAGAGAGTTTAAATAGGTATAATTTGAATTGATTGTAAAAAAATTGGAAAAAGTGACAAATAGATAAATATGATGAATAAATATTTCTTTTAATTTTATGCAAACATTTTTTTTTTTTTGTGAGAAATTTTTACCAGTCATAAAGGCCCCCAAACAAATTTTTATACGGGGCCCCGCTAAGGCACGCTACGCCACTGGTATTCATGTATGCGGATATTTATTTCGTATAACATATATTATGGAGATAAAACGTCCTCTTTGACTGTTATACTCGACTGGCGAATTTCTTGAAAGGGTTTTGTTGGCTTTGCCCAGATGAGGTACGGAAGGTGAGGTACGATTCGGAAAAAAATATATAGGAGCTGCATTAAGAAGGTGATTTGCTACTACCAAATTGGTTTTTAAATACTTCGTTGTGACTCTACCTTACTCTTAATTTGTGTTACTTTTGTGCCACTATAACACAAAAGAAATGTAGGTACATACATTTTGAAAATGACCCTTATACCTTCACCAATAGCGACTACCTGGTTTAATCAGGTAACACCCATGAAAATATTAATCACTCAAAACATAACATAAAACAGATGAATCCATTCATGTTTAAAAACGTCACGCCTGCGCCGCCGCAACGCCAGCGCAAGAAAAATCTTATTTTCTAAAATAAAACTCTACATCAAGCCGCCACGCGCCAGTCACTCCAGTCAGGTATAACCACAGTGCAATGAAAACAAAATAATGTTCGAACACACGAAACAGAACAACCTGCGTGACTGGTCTGCTAAAGAGTTGATCGTCGCCCGCGCCGCACCGGCCGGCAGCCGCGCCCCCATTCGACGCGATGGCGCTACGCTCGCAACTCCTGCGCAACTGTGAGTATTTACACAATAAAAATAATTTTAATAATATTTTAAGGCGTATTCCTTAAAAAAAAATCAGCAAAAGTGTTTCTAAGTGAGTGTTGTAGCAAAAAATAGGTGACCGAAAATGTTAACAAAGGGATTTTTTTTGTCACCGTGACCTTGTAGCGTCTAGTCTTTTTATGGAGCTAAGGATTACAGGTTTTTGATGGTATGATCACTTCTTTTTCGAGCTTGAGTTGAGAAACCTTTCCATTTATTGACATTTACAAATTCCAATGGTAATTACAAAATGAAATGTCTTTGTAATGATTGTTCGCGTGCGAAATTAATTAGTGTGTCCAAGCATTGAGTAGGTAGAGCTGATAAAATTATGTATTTAAAAAACTTATGACTGAATCAGACTGTTTGTTCATTCGATACTGAGGCCCGATGTTAATTCCATACATTCTATTAAAATAATGGATTGTTTTTGTATTATTTAGTTCGGTACACTTCGGTGTCCTACAGTTACCATCTGTATTTGTCAGTGCTTGTCATAATAAGTAGGCTGTTTATCTAGGCAGACCTTGTACAACGAAATTGCATTATATTGGCTGAACCGTATGAATAAAGATAACAGTTATTTGCTTGTTTACTCTTGCGCATGTCTGACATTTATGACAATTGTTGGATACTACATTTATGATATAGGTGTGTAGCCCGATATGATTTTAGTCAGATAAGTATGACAGACTGCACTGTATTCTGGCATGCGTGTCCTAGAGTTAAGAGTAGGTACTTAACCTACTCGTTACGTGTTAATCATCCCATTAGTTCGTAGATTCCCCGATGATGATCTTTAACGTGTGTGTCATACCAGCAGGCTTAGCATGACGCTTTCTATTTCTACTCTACCGTAGAATAGAAATCGCTTATCTACATTTTTCGGTACAAAACTGTCGACCAATCGCTTCTCTACGGTTTTCGTGCTAAGCCTGCAGTACTCTAATTAATTGTATAACACAACAGAACCATTTTGAAGGTTATTGCTAATACATTCTTTCATATATTCGAAAAAATTGATTGCTTAGCAACGTAAAAAACGCCATGAATGTTGTAGAATTGTCAAAATTAAAGCGATTCCTACTGATAGGTAGTGTATTACCCCTCTGTAAACTCGACGACCATAGGAATTTAGATTAGCTTATCGTTAAAAGTCATCTCAGACTCGGAGTAAAAAAATATCCAGGTACAGAGGCCAAAAAATCAAGTTACCCCAATCTGTCCAATTTCTTTGATAGTTTTTCAACTTTAACGCATAAGGATAAGGTTCATATTCAATTGAGAAATGTTGACTGTTTGGTATAACTTGATGTGCATTGTCTGTACATCTACGAATAAACACCGGTGAAGAAGTTGCGTAGCTTTTTGACACATTTTGGCGACTACTTTAGTCCATTACAACAACCATGTTCACTCAAAACAAGTGGATTATTTCTCCTACTCAATGGCGCACAGTAAAAACTACCTTATTTCTTCCAGGTATCAATGGCACCCAGTCTCGTCAGCTGCACGAGCTACACAAGGAGCGTGCAGGAGTGGCTGCACTTAGAGATGTGCTAGAAGATCGCTTGAGGGACATCAAGCGAGCCAAGACCTGGAAACATGAGAGGGTCCTCACTTCCCCTCAAGATACTAAGGTGAGAATACATCCTGATCCTTGTTGACAGGCCTTGCGCTGTTCTCCTATAGGTACCTCTATTAACAATGTAATTTGAAAATATTATAAAAGCCAATTATTTTTAAAAGTAAAATCTGTTGGGGAGTGCTCTACTTTTTTTCCCAGCTAAGCACTAGGAATTGGTGAAAGATTTAGGGGACTGTCTTACCTATGTACATAATTAGCTGATTGCAGGCTAATTTGAATAAATGACTTTTGATCCTGAACCGTTGAGTTTCTTGCAGACGTATTTTCCATAGGAAACGACCAATTGGAATCGTGCCCCTAGCTATAAGTGCCGATAAAGTAAAATATTTTGATTTAGAAAATTCAAGTGCGAATTCTCTCCTTGGCTTTGCGAATTACGTATTCTTAGCCTCAGTAAACATGATAGATTTAACGGGACCTAATTCTAGTCTAGATCCTTTCAAGTTCGCGGAGAAATTCATGATTATGACATAAAAAGTTTAGTGATAAAAATATCGTATAATACTTTGAGCTGTGTTGACTTTATTATCTAACATGGAAAAAATTCCAAACACGATTGTTTGAATACATTTGGCACACAGCACACCATTATGCTAATTTAATTAGATGTCACTTCTCCGAGTATCCGAAACTTGACTGTGTTGCTTGGTAAGTAGATACAAAGTTGTGCGTTGAATATTTTTTCATAATCGCGGTCGCGACTCGCGACGAACACATTTTCATCTAACCAATTTGAAAAGATTTCAATGTTAGAACTTGAACCTTCTACCTATACATGTAGATCACCCTACCAATTAGAATCTGCAGGCTTAACATGACGTTTTCTATATTTACAAAGAATAGACAGTGCTTTTTTCAATACAAAGTGACATTTCGTTTCTCCATTTCTGGCATCGCACCGTAGATATCCTTCTACAATCTGTGATCTTGACTTTCGTTTCTAACGATCTTTGTCTAGGTCCTTAAAAATGTAGACTATTTCAGACGAATATTATTTTCTTCCCAATACGATTATCTACAAAATCATAATTAGTTTAGAACGCATAACTGTGATAATAGCTATCTTCTCCTATTGTACAGTCATGTCTATTCTTCTGTCGACAAATCGGTGCTCGTGCTAAGCCTGGTGAACCCTTTTAAAGGATATCGCTAATCCATTGTTTCATATGTTCGAAAAAATTGTCTGCTCAACAACGTAAATAACGCAATGAATGTTGTTGAACTGTCAAAATTAAAGCCTACTGTTAGTGTGTTACGCAGCTACCCCTCTCTACTGAGATGACCTGATAGAGCTGCAAGAGAAACATGGCCGAAATAAATTAGGATAAAGACAAGCATTGTGAATGAGTATTTTACCATAACCATAATTGGCATCACAATATTCAGGAGTAGCTTCAACTTTACATAAACTTGAATAAAGTTCAGGGAAAACATGTGCGACGGGTTATTTTTGCACACACATGCTCCGATTGCGAAATAAAGCGATACACTTATCACGTTCTCCGACGGATGTGTACATTCGCGTAAACCGTAGACAGAATGGGTACCTACATACGTATACTGCATCGTGCGATATGAAGAAAGTTTATGGTTTGAAGTGTTTTGGAGAACCGTGGGCGCCGAGACAATGCTATAACCAAATACCAACCAAAACCAAATATTGATCATCAAAACTCGTGTTAGTACGCCACGAAGCATCGCATTGTATATACAATGCAACGCTTTAGTATGTGGTTTTTTGGCCTCACTATTGGTGTTCCGCGCGGTCTATCTGCCTTTGTTTTATAATCTGAGATGTAAACTATCATTTTCCCACGTCATATTGTAGAGAGAAGTTGGCAACCACGTCATCTTGCAGTTATCGCCGCCATCTACGTTTTGAGTAGCAGTAGCTACTCTTCTTTTAGGGTAGACTTACTACTCTACCCTAGACGTAAGTTCACCCACCCTTAAAGAAGAGATTTCCAAAAAAGTTGACGACGGAATCGGACATGGGTGAATATTTGACTGAAGTCTAGTTTCCTAGTATTAGGTGACCGAGAGATCTCGACGCCGCAACGCGACGTACCTAAATGGTCATATTTATCTATACCTACCTATACTACATTTGAAATAAGATTAGAAATTTAACTTAACCTTTTTTACAGTCCAATCAACCGATTTTGACTTCTATTGCGTTGGTGGCATGACAAATGGCAGCTGCAGTAAACAGTTGGGATTGTAACTACTTTTTTCCTTTTAATGCCATCCTTATGCCTACAGGGTAGAAGTCAGAATCGGTTGAACTGACTGTAAAAAAGGGTTGTTTAAATGTCTAATCTTATTTCAAATGGAGTATAGGTTATGTAGCGGACGTTGCAGATACGACCAGTACCCGCACAGCCCTGGGACTTCTCCCAATGTTTTAGACGTGCGTTCCCTACTCGCTGAATCCTAATGGTTCTTGCTGGTGACACACGCTACCACGCACCCCTGAATGCGTCAATTAGGTACGGCTACCCAAAAGGACCTCGGGGCTACGGAGACTTCTTATAGAAACAGAAATAAAACACTTCTTGAATTTTTCTAGTCTTGTCCATAGATTTCGGCTTGTGTTTTCTTCCTTGTTGTTGCCTCTTCGGTGGCTGAGCTGCGACTGACTAGTGCCGGCAAATAGCGCTCCTTTTATACACGGCCGGCTAGGCCATTCTTTACCTTATAGAGGCACGCGATTTTTGGACCAATTTTTCGTTTAATTTTCTCTAAGCCGAAATCTTTGGACCCCCTTTTTATTTATTATTCCTTATGCAATCTTTACAAATTATACATATTTAAAAAGCTTATGTAATTCTTAATCATATACCGTAACAATATTTAACCTATCTTTATACAATAAAAAGTTTCTAGAACAAAAACCTTAAAAATATGACTTAGCAATTATTTCACTTTACGAAATCCTTAATATCTTTGGAACCCGTGGTTGGATTCTTACAATTCTAACGGCAAAAATGGTTTTATGTATCTATCTTTCTATTGGAACAAAAATAATTAAAATCCGTCCATAAACAAAAAACCTCATTTTCAAACTACGTAATTATGTTACGTAGTTTGTGTTTCCTTACATTTTTCGTAAATATTCATTGAAATTTTACTTTAAACTTTCATATTAGGTTCTAATATCATCGTTAGAGTTAAACTATAATGAAATTAATTAATAGAAAACAGTATCAATTAAAATTGAGTTAAATCTCTTAACTTACACTAAATCTTATAGAATTTGGTTAAACTTACAACTAGTATTACATGGCGCTCTCTGCGCTACTTGCAACCATGTACCCAGATAGGGTCTCGTCGCCGACAGTCTCCCCCTCGTGCGTTGCACCATCTTCTTGACTCGGCGATACTCCCGGCACCAACAGCACCACTCTCGAACTGGGTCTTCGTAGCACGCCTCCTCGAGTTTCGACATCGATGATCCTAATCCGCCCATCTGGCCCAGGATACACTTGCTGGATTCTGCCGCGTGGCCAGGTGCATCTTGGTAGACTGTTGTCGACGATCAGCACGATGTCTCCGACTCTTAGATCTGTGGCGCTGATTCTTCCGCTGGTCTTCCTTGGTAGTAGAGTGGGTAAGTATTCTCGCAGCCAGCGTTGCCAAAAGTGATCAGCCAGTCGTTGCGTGGCCTTCCAGGTCGGCCTGCCTATCAGCTCGCTGTCTGTGAAGCTTCCGATTCTTGCTGCGCCACACGATCGTCCGATGAGGAAGTGATTTGGAGTCAGCGCTTCTTCCTCAGGATTCTCGGAGATGTGAGTGAGAGGTCGAGAGTTGACTATGTGTTCGGCCTCTAAGAGAAGGGTGTGGAGTACTTCCTCACGTGGATGCCTTTCCTTGAGTGTTGTATCTAATGCGATTTTTATGGATCGCACCATACGTTCCCATGCACCGCCCATGTTTGGTGCGCCAGGGGGAATGAATTTCCACTGCACGCTGATCTTCTCAGCTTCTGTGACGAGGTCTTCTTGTTTCATGTTCTCTAGCGCTTCTTTTAGTTCCTTATTCGCGCCGACAAAATTAGTTCCATTGTCAGTGTAGACGGTCTTTGGCATTCCTCTTCTTGCTGCGAATCTCCGTAGGGCCATGATCATGCTGTCGGTCGAGAGCGAAGTAGTGATCTCAATGTGAACTGCTCTAGTTGTTAAGCATGTGAACAGGGCTCCCCATCGCTTCTCGTGACGTCTTGCTACGGTGATTGTCATAGGGCCGAAGTAGTCTATGCCAGTGCACGTAAAAGGAGGGTTACTGTGCATTAACCTTTCCGCAGGTAAGTTGCCCGTCGGTAGTTCTTGCGGCCTTGCTTTCTTCGTCTTGCACCACTGACATTGATGTTGAACTGCCTTTATTGCTGACCTCAATCCTAATATCCAGAAACGTTGTCGCACTTCGTTCATAACTGTTGCGTGATTCCCATGATTAAAACGACTGTGGTATTCTTCTAAAATCAGTCGTGTAGTCTTGTCCTTACTATCGAGCACGATAGGTCGCTTGTATTCTCTGGTTACGCCCTGTATCGCGTCGATTCTTCCTTTTAGCCGTAGGAGACCGTCTTCCTGTGCTATGTCGAGCTTCTTTAACTTGCTGTCTCTTTCCAATTGTTTCCCTTGCTGCAGACACCTAATGTCTTCTTTGAAACTCCTTTCTTGACTGCTTCTTAGCAGTATAACTTCAGCTTGCTCTAGTAGCTCCACGTCCAACGGTATGTAGTTCCTTTCTGGCGTTCTCGAAGACTGATGTCTCTTATCGACGACTTTCGTCTTCTTTCCTTTCATGATTTTCCAGGTGGGATCTTCTTGGTTGACGTTGACTTTCTCCTTTGTTCTGCAGAGATGTATGAATTGTAACACTCTCGCTGTGGCTCGCCAAAGTCGCTTCCATGACGAGAACTTCTCAGGATCCGGTGAGGGATGCGTGTTGCGTGCTGCACTTACGATGTCTGCTGTCTTTTCTTCTCCGGTGGTTTCCTTCTTGAAAGTTCTGGCCGCAGGCCATTGAGCTTCTTCTTTTCTCAGGAAATCGGGTCCGGTGTACCATCGGTGATTGCAGTCGAAGTATTCTGGTACGTCGCGTGTTGCATCATCTGCTGGATTCTGTGCTGTAGGCACCCATCTCCAATCTTGAGGTTTGGTGAGATCTTCTATCTCAGCCAAGCGGTGAGCCACGAACGTTTTGAAAGTTCTGGGGTCTGTCTTAATCCAGGAAAGTACGATGCTAGAGTCCGTCCAAAATGTCTTCTTGATCACTTTCAGGTCCATTTCTTCTTCTACGGAATGTGCCAATCTGCTTCCTAGGAGGGCCGCCTGTAACTCGAGTCTTGGGATGGATACCGGTTTCAGCGGAGTGACTCTCACTTTTGCTGCTACTAAACTGACGTGGTAGGTTCCATTTTGATCTTCCGTTCTCCAATAGACTGTGGCTGCATACGCCATCTCACTTGCATCTGTGAACGTGTGCAGCTCCCCCTCGGTGCTATGTGGCGCCAGACATCTCGGAATCTGAAGGTCTTGGAGCAGCTTCATCTTTTCCAAGTAAGTTTTCCATGTCTCGTACTCTTTGTCTTCTATTTCGTCATCCCAACCGACGCCGCTCCGCCATACGTTCTGGAGTAGCGTCTTGCCCTGAACGAGAACTGGTGATGCTAGTCCCAATGGGTCGAAGGTTGACATAAAGGCGCTGGTGACTTCTCTTTTCGTAGGCACCTTAAGTCCTGCGGCTATTTCTTCTGGCGTGTTCCGTAGGTTTGCCCTGAAGCCGATGGAGTCCCTTTCAGTGAACCAGCGTAGTCCCAACGTCTTTTCTTCTTTTTCGCCAAGGTCTACTTCTGTTCTTTCGGTTGTTTCTGTGTTTACTTCTTGCAGCAGCTTGGGTTGGTTTGCTGCCCATCCCCTGAGTTCGAAGCCCGCCTTCTTGTGTATGAAGTCCACCTGAGCTGTTACTCTTCTAAATTCTTCTTCTGAGTGAAAGCTGTGTAGGTAGTCGTCCATGTAGTGGTTCAGCTCGATTGCCCTTGCGGCCTCTGGATACTGTTCCTTGTAGTCCGCTGCGTTCCGGTTTTTGACGTAAATTGCTGTGCTGGGGGATGACGTCGCGCCGAAGATGACTGATGTCATCCGGTACTCCTTTGGTGTCACGTCACGATTATTCCCGCGCCAAAGAAATCGCAGACTGTCTCTGTCTTCTGGTCTGATGCGAACTTGTAGGAACATTTCCTTGATGTCAGCTGCCACCGCTAGAGGCCCTTGCCGGAATCTTAACAGTACTCCGAAGAGCGATTGTAGTAGGTCTGGTCCCGGCAGAAGAGCGTCATTGAGGCTTCTTCCCTTTGACTTGGCTGCAGCGTCGAAGACGATCCTTATCTTTTTCTTTAGGGGATGAATCACGGAGAAGTGAGGGAGGTACCATTTCTTCTTGGGGTCTTCTTGTCCCTTGGGTGCTTCCTCCGCATACTTGCTGTCGATTAGATGCTGAATCTGCCTGTTGTATTCTGCCTTCAGCTGAGGATCCTTGTCTATCTTCCTTTCAATGTTGATCAATCTGTTCTTGGCAGAAGCGTAGCTTTCCGGCATCTGTTCTTCTTCGTTTTTCCACAGAAGTCCAGCTTCGAATCGACCATCTTCAAGTCTTCTGCAGGTTTTTTCTAAAATGGTGAGTGCTCTTCCTTCTGAGTCTGTAGTGGGTCTTCTTGGTAGCACACCGAGTGCTTCGATCGCGAAATGATCCTTGATGGCTTGATGCATCTCTTCTTCAGGTGTGTTGACGTGAAGACATGTGTTCAGAAAGTGTACTGGTCTTGTACTGCTGCTGTCTGATCCGTGGAGCACCCAACCAAGTCCTGTTCTCGAAGCGACTGGTTCCCCTGGTTTTCCTCTTCTTACTTCTTGAGTCACTATCAGCTCCCAGTTATCTTGACCAATGAGCAGCTGTGGTGATTCCCCTTCATAATATAGAGAGTTAGCGATTTTCTTCAAGTGTTGACAATCTTCAATTCTTTTTCTGTCTAGGAACTGTGGTGCAAGCTTCAACTCGTCGATGGTCCGGACTCTTCTTAGTGTCTTCTTGGTTCCACAATGGACTCCTTTCACCTTAAGGTCCATCATCTGAGAATCTTTTTTCGTAATCAGCCTGCCTCCTACTGTCTCGATGACTAGTTCCTCCTTACTCCCTTGAGCGCCGACTTCTCTTGCCACCTTCTCATCCAGAAGTGACACTGTAGACCCTTCATCCATAAGGGCTAATATTTTCTTTGATCCTTTGGATCCGAAGACTTCTACTGGAACTATCTTCAGGTATGCCCTTGCGTTATTCACCGCGTTCACCGATGCCGTGACACTTGATCCTTCTTGTGGTGTCTCCTTTTTATTCCCCGAGGTCCTGTCTTCTGATTCGACATGCAGCAGATGATGGTGCCACCTTTTGCATTCTTTGCAGGGTGGTTTCCTGCAGCTCTCCTTTCGGTGTCTCCCTTGCAGACATTTGAAGCAGACATGACTCTTCTTGACCATTGCCCACCGATCTTGTACCGACGCCTTCTGGAACTTCTGACATTCGACGAGAAAGTGTTCGCCCTCACACATGGGGCAAGTCTTCTCTGATTGTCTTGAATCCTTCTCTCTGAAGTCCTTTTCTTTCGTTGAATGCGCCGCTTGTCGATGAGTCCTCTTGAGCCCGATCTTCTCTTCTGGAATTGCGAAGGCTCCACATTTGTCCGCTTCTTTGTTCAGGAAATTGGAGACGAGCGTTAGATCGGAGAATTCGCCTTCTACTTGTGCCGCAGTGAAGTCGTACCATCGGAACTTGAGAATTGTCGGCATCTTGTCTATTATTTGTTTCACTATCTCTGGTGAATGCAGGTACTGTGGTTTCTTCAATCCTTTTATCGCCGCTACGCTGTTGTTGATTTGGCTTGCGAAGATGCATATGTCTCTTGGGTTTTCTGAAATCTTCGGTAAGCTTTTGACCTTGTCGAGCTCTGCTAGAACCAGTGCATCAGGTCTTCCATATCTTCTTCTGAGGGCCTGCATCACTTCCAATGGAGAGGCTTCTGAGTATAGTAGACTCTTGATAGTTTCTCTTGCGTTGCCCTTCAGTGCTCGTCTTAATCGAGCCATATTCTGTACGTCGTTGAACATCGGTGCTGTATCCTCGTAGACAACCTTGAACGCCAACCACTCGCTGCTGTTGCCGTCGAAGTAGGGTAACTCGTGAATGTACTTCGGCTGCGTTGCTTGGTCTCCTCGTGTGGTAAGGGCTTCCTTCAATGCTGTAGTCAGCGCTTGAATCTCGATCGTAGCTCCATTCGTTGAGGAGTGCTCTTCAGGCTTCACCCTCTTCTGGGCTTCTGAAGGGTGCTGACCTCGTGGCTCTGGTTGTTCCATGTTGTCATCTTCTAATATGGATGTTCGGATCCAGTTCTGCACCTGTGCTGTTCTGTCTTCCAGGTCTTCATCCACGGAGTCTTCATCTTCACACTGTGCCAGCTCCAATCTGACACGGGCTAGTTTGGCCGCAGCCTCTGCTTGCTTCAACTCCAAACGGGCTACCTCTTCTCTGGCTTCCAGCTCGCGTCTTCTGGCTGATGAACTCGTGGTCTTCGTGGACCTGGCTCGCCGACTGACCCCCTTTGGTTTTAGTGTCGTGGCGGGACCATGAGCACTCTTTTCCGGGGCATCTTCTGGGGTCTTCTTAGTCGACTCCTTCTGTGCGGCGCCTTTCTTCTGATCAGCCGCTGTGGTCGCAGTCGTGACCGTTGCTTCAGTAGTTTCCGTAGTCGTGGTTTCTTCCGTAGTTGCTGTACCCGAAGAAGTATTTGTGCCCGACGTGGTTGCAGTTCCCGATGACGCTGACGTGACCCCTTCTAATCCTGTAGCTTCTTCTGTCGCGGCCTTCTCGGAAGGACGGGACGTAGGACGTGAGGGAGCATCCTTCTGCGACCTGGTAACCGGCATCTTGCTGTATTCTGAATCTTCTTAATCTTCTGGGCTCTTCTGACTTCTTATTTCGGCAGGGATATCCGGCTCGAAGGACCAACTGTAGCGGACGTTGCAGATACGACCAGTACCCGCACAGCCCTGGGACTTCTCCCAATGTTTTAGACGTGCGTTCCCTACTCGCTGAATCCTAATGGTTCTTGCTGGTGACACACGCTACCACGCACCCCTGAATGCGTCAATTAGGTACGGCTACCCAAAAGGACCTCGGGGCTACGGAGACTTCTTATAGAAACAGAAATAAAACACTTCTTGAATTTTTCTAGTCTTGTCCATAGATTTCGGCTTGTGTTTTCTTCCTTGTTGTTGCCTCTTCGGTGGCTGAGCTGCGACTGACTAGTGCCGTTTTTTTTTTTTTTTTTTTTTTTTTTTTTTTTGTTGGGCATCTCGCAGTTGGCCTTGAGAGGCCGTGACTGCTTAACCGGTCATTCCTGGGGCTGCCATTAAGAAACTAATCTTAACGCCTCCAGCCAGGGCTTACAAACTAAATTTATATACTAAGCGACTGCACGCTGAGGGCACCCCCTGTGGGGTACGGACCTCGGCTCAGGGCGTCACTGATAGGGGGACAGCTATCACTATTGGGGACAGGCTGGATCGAAATATTGGCATTATTATTATTAGGGGAATTTAAAGCTACTGGCTCAGCTGCGGCGCGGGCTGGCGCTTCAACGAGCAAGGGTCGGTCGGGGGTCTCGACGTTAGGCGCCGATACTACTAGGGGTCTTCGCGGGGCGCGAGGACCTCGGCGGCGAGGTCGGAAGGACGATTTTGTGCGGTGTGTGCGAACTGTACTGGTGGCCCTATTGCTTTCCTGGAGGAGAGTAATGTGGTCGTCTGGGTCGGTGAGGATGACTAGTGCCGGCAAATAGCGCTCCTTTTATACACGGCCGGCTAGGCCATTCTTTACCTTATAGAGGCACGCGATTTTTGGACCAATTTTTCGTTTAATTTTCTCTAAGCCGAAATCTTTGGACCCCCTTTTTATTTATTATTCCTTATGCAATCTTTACAAATTATACATATTTAAAAAGCTTATGTAATTCTTAATCATATACCGTAACAATATTTAACCTATCTTTATACAATAAAAAGTTTCTAGAACAAAAACCTTAAAAATATGACTTAGCAATTATTTCACTTTACGAAATCCTTAATATCTTTGGAACCCGTGGTTGGATTCTTACAATTCTAACGGCAAAAATGGTTTTATGTATCTATCTTTCTATTGGAACAAAAATAATTAAAATCCGTCCATAAACAAAAAACCTCATTTTCAAACTACGTAATTATGTTACGTAGTTTGTGTTTCCTTACATTTTTCGTAAATATTCATTGAAATTTTACTTTAAACTTTCATATTAGGTTCTAATATCATCGTTAGAGTTAAACTATAATGAAATTAATTAATAGAAAACAGTATCAATTAAAATTGAGTTAAATCTCTTAACTTACACTAAATCTTATAGAATTTGGTTAAACTTACAACTAGTATTACATGGCGCTCTCTGCGCTACTTGCAACCATGTACCCAGATAGGGTCTCGTCGCCGACAGGTTATATGTAGTGGATTATGATGGGTCACTTCCGACAATGGTCTCTTGGCCATAAGATTAGACTATGCATTATACAAACGAAAATAGTCCCCCTCTCTGTGTCATACGAAGTAGATAAGTTCTATTATACAAACGAAAATAGTCCCCCTCTCTGTGTCATACGAAGTAGATAAGTTCTATTAAATCCTGGTGCCATAGGTCTTTTGAGCCAACTTACCATTTTGTTGTTTCCAACCACTGTTCCATAATTGCAACACCATAGGTAGTATATGTAGCTACTTATTTCACCAAAACGTGTCCACTTGTACCAAAATTATCAACACACACAGGCCGGAAACCTAATTATTATCGAAGAATGGTTTCTACAAAATGGTTCCTTGAGGTCTCCCTAAGTCCATCAACGAAGTTACGGGCCCATCCGAAAGTAGTTGACGGGCCAATATAAGTGACGATATATCCCATTTTTCGGACGGGTAATGGTAAAAACACATCGGGATTAGGGACAGCTTTCAAATCGTTTTATCATTCATTCTCTCTTCGGGCCCCGAACAAATCTTATGTCCGTAAGTTATATGGTGTAGGAAACGGAAACGCCCGTAACTTTGGCTGAAACTACGAATTTCGTGCTTAGGGAAATAGGGAGTAGGACCCCTTGTCCGTGATACCTACCTACATCTTTTTGGTGCTGATTGCTAAACATAAATAGTCGGATATTCTTTTTTGCTTGGCTTTATATATTATCAAATATATTTATATATTTAATATTATAAAACAAATCCTTAACCTTACATAGTTCAAAACAAAGTCGCTTTTCGTGTTTATACGCTTAGATATTTTAAACTACGCAACGGATTTTAATGCTCCGGGATCCGATCGGTTCGCATTTGTACCGTTACAATAGAAAATCAATTGTGTCTCATTAGCCGATCTTGAAAGGTGGTGCGGTTTTCATCAAGAGACAGAGTGGTTCAAGAGAAAGGTTTATATGTATAATACACGGCCCTCCACGCGGGCCAAGCCGCTGGCAAAAACTAGTATTTTATAAATCTCTAGTGGAGGCTTATCCTTCATGTCCACTAATTGACTTAATATTTTCAGGTGACAGTTCAAGGCATCGAAGGAGAGTTCCTGAATTTCTGCGCTAACAACTACTTAGGACTTTCTGTAAGTTTCTTATTGCTTTACTTATTTCGTTTAAAGATGGATGACATGGAAGAATAACTTTAAATTCGGAATTAGTGTCTTCGGCTCCGTATTCTCGTTTTTTGTCACCGACTTCCATTTTTCACTTTGTAGTGTTTTTGTGGGATTTCAGTTGTTTTTTTTTGTAAAACTTTTTTTTACTTGTACTTGATATACCTACGGGAAAAGTTTTAATTCAGTGCGCAAACTTTAACCATGAATTCAGCATACCATTCTAGACCCCGTGGCGAAGAAAACTTCGTCGGTTTGACAAAAAAAAAAAAAAATGCTGTTTCATAGAAAAGTGCAATACCTACGCCATCAAAATGTATGGAACAGCTGTTTTTTCTTTGTATAACCGACGAAAAATTTCTGCGCTGGGGCATCTAGAATGATATGCTGAATTCATGGTTACAGTATGCACACTGGATAAAGACTTTTCCTGTATAAAATCATCAACATAGGTACACCAAGTGGATTAAATACGAATTATTGAAGCTAACTCAAAAACTATCCAAAATAATTTACAATGGGACCACCGCGCGAGAGTTTTCTCTACCAAAACTGAAAAAAAGGAATTTTCAAAATCAGTCCACAATTGATGAAAATAACGATGGACATATAAAAAAAATACATTCAGACGAATATATAACCTCCTCTATTTTCGAAGTCGGTTAAAAATACAAAGTTTACGCTGACCTCGCACTGTACAGAAATCCTATACAATGCGAGATCAGCTTATACCGGAAAATTATAGCTTGATGTGGAACCGTGTGTACCTAGGCTACCTAATTACAATATTTTGTTTTTAATTAATACAGAACCATCCGGAAGTGGTAGAAGCTGCTAGAGAAGGCTTGAAGAAATACGGCGCAGGACTCAGTTCTGTGCGGTTTATATGCGGCACGCAAACAATACACAAGGTGAGGATATCTTTTTGGTTGGACGCATGTGTGACCTCTGAGCATAGGCATCGTTATCTAAATTCCTAATAGAACCCACCAACATATAGGTAAGCGGGTTCCAATAAGCAATTAACTACTCCATAGCAGGCTCTATTGTGCTATAAGACTTTATAGACAAGTGTCCAGTCATGGTTTTTTTCGAGATCCTAATTTTTTCCTGTTTTCATTCGGTGCTGTCCGCGTTTTATTCATAACTACTATTCAATTTTGTATGTGATTTTGTAGTAGGTGTCGTTGTCTTTGCCTTCGTTTTGTAATTTGCATGCGAAAAAAAGTCGTCTCGTTTTTGGTCTAACGCGGTCACTTGAAAAGTCCTCGCAAAACTCATCACAAAAAAACATTCAAGTACTTACAAAAATTGCGACTTATTGCCAAAGTTCCAAATGTATACGTCTATTTTATAAACTCATTTGAGGTCTTAGCAAAAGTCAGAGATTTACATTTGGTAGAAAGGAAAAAAATATAGATCTAGAATGATATTTTTTACTTAGTTAGGTACCTTTATATTTCCATAGGAACTAGAGAACCGTCTGGCCAAGTTCCACGATCGCGAGGACGCGATCCTGTACGGGTCCTGCTTCGACGCCAACGCTGGTCTCTTCGAGTCCATGCTGACGCCCGAAGATGCCGTGTTCTCCGACTCCTTGAACCATGCCTCCATCATTGACGGCATCAGACTGTGCAAGGCGCAGAAGTTCCGCTATCCTCATAGGGATTTGAAAGGTCAGTTAATAATAAGTCTTTATTCAGAATCAAAATTAGTAGATAGATTAAATACAATATGAATCTTAAATAGTTTACATAATCAATGTGAGAAACTCAGGTAATAATTATATAATACATAAGTATAAAAATATTTACACATTACGAGGAAACCCCAATGAACGAGTCTTTGGAACTAACTTCATTTGTTTAGAGTGTTTAGACCATTGCTTTTCGTCGGTTATTAAAATCGGCCGACAATTGGTGACGCTCGTGGGTCTAGTACATATTCTAGTCCAATATGTCTCACTCTCCAATACCGGGAATATTTTTTTGCGTGACACGTTCCTAGCACGGTCATGGCATGATACGGTATAGTGGGCAGACTCCTTACCCATATTTTGATAAACTAGTCTCCAGTTCATTATTTTTACTTTCTTCAGAGCTACACACAATATGCTCCATATCGGATTTTGCAGACTGATTATAGATCCTATATGGTGTCTGAGTCTCTGATCAGCGGTCACAAACCTAAACAGTATCTACCTACCATTGGTTGACCAACGTAACGACAGTCGATTCAAAAATATATTTGACTATGACCAAAATTGAAGTACAGACGCCAGCACAACAAGCTACCCCAAACTGTCAAATTTTCCCAATTGAACATGAACCTTACGCTTATGTAATAAAGATGAAAGTCTATCAAAGAAATTTTACAGATTGGGGTAGCTTGATGTGCTGTCGTCTGTACCTAGAGATCGTTACAACTGCTAATGCTCCAGTATCATTGTTATACAGAACTAGAGCACCTCCTAGCTCACAGCGAGTCTCGGCTCAAGCTGATCGTCACCGACGGCGTGTTCTCGATGGACGGCACCGTGGCACCGATAAAGGAACTACGGGATCTGGCCGACAAATACCGCACCTTACTGGCTGTGGATGACAGCCATGCTACTGGATTCTTTGGGGAGACTGGCCGGTAAGTTTCTAGCTGTGGCTCTAGTGCGAGTTTCTTCGCATCTACCGCGTTTAGCGCTCCAATTGGCCCTTTAGCAATCCAGGGCCATGGTTAAAAGAAACGGCACGGCACGGTTGGCGCAGTGGTTAAGCGATTGACTGCTGCGCTGCGTGTCGCGGGTTCGATTCCCGCACGGAACAAATATTTGTATGACCTACAAGTACTTGTTCCGGGTCTGGCTGTTTGTGTATGTGATTTTAAATGTTTGTAAACGCACCCACAATACAGGAGAAATTCCTACTGTATATATATTAAAAAAAAACTCACACTAGGGCCTCTGTAGATTCTCCACATATGACGTTAGAGATCGTTTACTTTAAAACTGCAGCCCTTTTCCTACGTTGCACCAGCCAAGGCTAGTCGGGTTGGCTGACTTCATAAATACAAATTTATCATCATGAGTTCTTTTAATTTTTTCATACACTTGTTGCATACACTTTTCAAATGTTTGTATAGAGTGGTGGAGGGCGTGCAGTTTTTTTTACGTGGTTGCGTTCGTTTTGATAAACATAACAATTATCACGCCTTGTTTCCTCGGTTTGGGCAGAGGTGTAACTACAGTAGGTACACCCACATTTCGCCAGTTATGTTTAAGTCCCATGTTATAGGGGAGGAGCCTATTGCCATCAAACGGGCACAAATCCAGATTCCGAGCTGACTAATTTGGTTTATAAAATGGCGAGACATATCTACTTTGCTATTGCTACACCTAATTTTATTTATCCTTCAAAGAATTCAATATACTTACAAGAGTTTTCTTAATTCGCATTGCAGTCGAAAGTCGAAGCAACATTAATTAGGAGGTCCCAAATTAGGATCCATGGCAACGATGGTTTAGCATGTACTTACTTAGTTTATGTTAACTTTATTATATGATTGACGATCTCTATTCGCTCATTCAGTTTTATTCGATGCGTTCTTATCGCAGAAATTGCATAATAATTTTATTCGATGCTGCATATTACACCAAGGTTGACTGATAATATCGTTTTGAATTATTATCCTAAGTTCGAGTTCAAGTTAATAATATCGCACACAAGTTAATAAGATGTAATTGGAGCAGTCATCGATTTTCCTCATTGACTTGAGCGGCCAAAACCGGTAAATTGTTACGGTTTAGTGCAAATGCATTTGTAACAACATACGTTTGTCGGTAGTCCACAAACAAAATCATTTATGTACCCACTGCTGCCAGTACATACAGCCAACCGCTTGAACCACGAAAACCACCCTTACTGCTACGACATAAAGACGCTTTCAAGGTCAATCAGCCTACATTGACGTGCAGTTGACCATACTTATAATGACCGTTTAAATATAAAATTAAGTACCTACTGGGTTTATATTCATTTTATACAAAATTCAAGGTCTGTTTGAGGCCGTAGCATTTTCGCCAGTACATACAGCCAACCGCTTGAACCACGAAAACCACCCTTACTGCTACGACATAAAGACGCTTTCAAGGTCAATCAGCCTACATTGACGTGCAGTTGACCATACTTATAATGACCGTTTAAATATAAAATTACTGGGTTTATATTCATTTTGTACACTATTCAAGGTCTGTTTGAGGCCGTAGCATTTTCTGAACAAAGAGATTGGTCTTGTCATTAAAATGAATACATTTTCATTATTGCAATCATATCTACATGTCTACAGCTGGTCATAATAATATGTAGATACACGGACTTTTTGTATATTTAACAGTGTCTGTTTGTATTATTAAAATATCCGCTTTTTACTAAATGCATATGGATGTATACATGGTACAAATACCAAAATAACATTTTTTTTTTAAATTTTGTCTGTCTGTCTGTTTGTTCCGGCTAATCTCTGAAATGGCTGGGCCGATTTTGACGGAACTTTCACTGGCAGATAGCTGATATAACAAGGAGAAACGTAGGCTACTTTTATTTTAGAAATTTTACTTATTTTTATTTAATAATAAACTATTCCGCGCGTACGAAGTCGCAGGCATAGCTAATCTTTTATAAATGTAACACATCGCATTCATAACCATCAGAAACCACGTATGAATTAGTTCTAAAATGTTATTTTCCTTATTCCAGGGGCACAGAGGAATACTGCGACGCCTTGGGTGCAGCAGACATCATCTGTTCGACCCTGGGCAAGGCAGTGAGCGGGGCAGCCGGCGGTTACACCACGGGGCCCAAAGAACTCATCACCTTGCTGAGGAACGTGTCCAGACCTTACCTATTCTCTAATGCACCGCCGCCGCCTGTGGTCTGTGCTTCGATAAAGGTGCGAATATCTTGCTGTTTTTATGTTTTAAGTACACATAATCAATTAGCTGGCGAAACTCCGCAGACTTGTTGGGTTTGCGTAATCTTAATATTATAATTTTTTTAAAACACAAAAAAACCCCTAGACCACTCCTAAAATACTATTTGACGAAATGGGTAAACATGATCATCAGTTTTTTTAATCATAGCTACACAGATATGGATATGGATATAATCACAGCGAATAAACTAAAACAAAGCGTCAAAAAACTCATCCGCATCGCTGTCGACTGGTAATGTACCCAAGAGACTGGCGGCATTACCACGTTGTATAGCAATGCTCAGCCTCTGGCCAAAGTAAAAACCAGCCCTTGGGTCACGGGAAGTGTCAACCAGCCGTTTGGAGATTTCCTTGTAGAGAGCATGAGCACTCGGACCCCACGGCCCGAGGGTTTCAACCCCAAACGGCTCGAAAATATAATTACCAATAAGATTGTTATACTTTCGCCGCTTGAGGTTTTCCGCAGCCGCAGCGGCAACGCCAGCACAGCACACCGACCCAGGAAGATGGGATGGCGCAAGAGTATCGACACACGTTGCATCCCACACTAAAGGCCTACCCATCTTCCATGGAAATAAAGACATGCCGTCCGGTCTCTTGCCATCGTCGCGTGCCAAGCCAATGGATATAATTGTACCATATTATACATCACGTCTAGTTTCGCTTGCTAATTAAATTTGGCGTTTTATTTAGAGATTACTAAGGCACTATGAAACTGATTCTCCGAAAATATCCATACAATGTTCCTGACTCTGGATTCGGCAGCGTTGCACCAGCCAAGGCTGGTCACGGTTGGCTGACTTCATAAATACAAATTTATCATCATAGAGTTCTGCCAGGGGAGCGGGTTGTTCGAAAGAGATACCGCGGCCCCTGGCACACAGGCAATTGAGGGAACACGGGTGGGTTTTAGTCAGTAAAAGTCTGACACGCCCTCCCGCTCCACCCAGAGCGGGAGAAGTTATTTGATGATTTCCCACCAAAAAAAAAAAAATCATAATAGTTCTTTTCATTTTTTCAACTACCCTCTTGAATAAGGCGATAACGAAACTATGAAGTTCAGACAGTTATTCAACACTGTTCAGCTAACTATTGACGTCTATGAAATGACGTAGAAAGGCGAATTTCCGTTTGCAAACAATTTATTTCTCATAATAATGTCAAGGCTTCTCGAAAGATGTACCTATGGAAACCTTTCAAATGAATAAAACATAACACCTTACCTTCTCTATTTCAGTCTCTAGACCTCGTAGAACAAAGCGGAGACCTTCGCCAACGTCTTCGAGACAACACCAAAGCCTTCCGCGAAGGTCTGAAGTCAGCCGGACTTACTGTGTCAGGCGATGAGCATCCCATCTGTCCTGTCATGGTGGGCGAGGCGCCGCTGGCTGTGGAACTTGCTACTAACATGCTTAGTAAGTATTAAGCCAAGGTATCTTTGACGATGTGCTCGACTTACCCAGAGGATTGCAATCCAGCAAAATGGGACACCGTAATCCAGCATAATTTTAGGAACTGCGGGATTTCGCAACAGCTTGCGGATCCGAAAGCTAATAAGTATTTTTTTTTAGTTAAGCTAGTTTTATTTTTAATAGCAAGTATTTGACCTTGTGGGAGGCAGAAAGTCCTTTACGAATAAATAGGTAGTAAAACAGTTAAATAATAGTCTATTTGACTATAATAAGACATTGTTGATTTTAAACTCTAGCTTCAATTTTCTGGCTAACTGACCTAATCCTTGACAGCTAAAAACAAAATATAATATAATAAAATAATGGTTTAATTGAAATAAATTGCTGCTTTTACCTACTTTCGATTTCAAGGAAAGGGATGAGGAATGAGGATTTGTTTTTTTTCTTGGACTACCTCGAATGATATTAGATTACCTACATAGTAAAAAAGCTTCATTTTGTATCTTTTTTTGGCCAAAAACTATTCCATTCTCTTCTCAACCACCAGTTTCGCTTTCCGCTCTTTCCTAATAGTCTCTATATCCCTTTCCAGAGCGCGGTATCTACGTCGTAGCGTTCAGTTTCCCCGTGGTGCCGAAGGGCGGCGCGCGCGTGCGCGTGCAGCTGAGCGCTGCGCACGCGCCGGCCGACGTGCAGCGCGCCGTGCACGCCTTTGGGGACGCGGCGAGAGAGATCGGGATTGTTAAGAACTAGACTTGTACGGGCGATCTCGAGAACTGGGGGTCTAGTACCACCTCTTACAGCAGTATTATTGTAATCTTACTTCAGAGTGAGAAAGAGATACGTTCCGTATAGCTCCATCTCTATAAGAGCTAGCGGTAGGCCCCCTGTATTTCTAGATACAAAATCAATGTATAACACCAATAGAAGTATGAAAATAAGTTGGCTTTTGACCAGTGACTTAAAAATCTGTCCACTTGACTATTCCTGTGGAAGTAGGTACTTAACCGTTTAGTAAAACAACAAAAACATGATGAAGCAGTTATACTTAGCCGAAAGCAAATTCGAGCAAAATGATGATTAAAAATTCCAGTCTTGCTGCATTGACTTCATTTTGATTTTGTGAAAAAAAAAAAACTGAGTGATCTTTGAATGACAATGTTCTTGAGATCTGTACCTTGCATCTTGTCTAGCTCAGTATGAATTTCTTATGTATGTAATATTTGTAAATATTATCAAATCTATTGCTTATGTTTGCGTATGCATGAAACTATGGGACTGAATCAATAAATATTTTTACTGTTATAGCATTTTTAACCGAATTTTTACTATTCAAGACTTCACTCCCTATTCATTAATTTATGATTACAATTTGCCTTCTGATTTGAGATTAATCGTTTTCCCCTTTATTTATAATCGCTGCTTAAAGTTAAGTAATGATAAGCGACTGTTTAACCATACATTTTTGACGTTTAAACATCTCTAAACTTTAATCGACGTTTATGAATATCCCCCTTTGTGTCCCGATTCCCTATTTCCCATATTTTATTTAAACGAAGAAAAAATGGAGTTGAGTATTAAATGAAACAATACAGTGTAATAATAACTGATCTATTAACAATAATTTATTACAATTAATAAAACTCACACTCGTACTGACAACATGACACACAGTGCGGTCGCGTGTATAACTACGCTCATTTAAACTATTCATTACAATTAAATATTTACATTGTATCGTACTGAATTCTCACTCGACGATATTGCATTGGTGCATCTCACCCTTCGTTGACACATCTCATGCTTGCGTACACAATTAAAATTAAAACATAAAAGTATCTGTCCATAATTAAAAATTAAAATATCTGAAGTCCAATAAAACACGTAATATAAGTACAAACACTAAATATAGTACAATAATTATTGAAAAATTAGAATGTCACAAATCGGGTTCAGGGAATTTATATACATTGAGGCTGAGTCGAAGAAAAAATATTAAAAATACTGACTGAAATGTATGGCCGAGTCATGACCGCGTCCGTCCCGCCCGAAGGTTTGTCGTCGAATGCGACATTTTAAATCCTTATTATATTTGGAGGGTATCCGTTCCCTATGTCTCTCGGTTACGTCTACGTGTATATATTTGTCGTGTGGACGTATTGAGATCAAGACTGAGCGTTTCTCTCGTCATCCGCATTCGGTTCACGAGTTTGGAGGAATAATGAATGTGTGTGTCCCTCATTGTAGCACAGCGGGCTTTCCTGTAACGAAGGTTTTGGTAAGTATTATGTACGAAAACAAAGGAACCAAATAAAAAAGCACAAGAGGACGATGGGCAAACAACTATGAACCCCGTCCCCAATTTTTTTTTTGTTGATCCAATCGACTTCATTTTAGTCTCATATTTTCCGTTACGGGCTACATAACATACTAACAAACCGTTAGTTTCAAGTCTTAAATATAATGGGGTTTCCTGAAAAAAGGCATTATTCAGTTTCAATTGTCTAACGATGTACGGGTTGTACGTGTACAATCTCTACCAACACCTACGAGGTATACACACGTGCATATGATATTTCATTTAAAATAAAATACGTTATCAAGTAAGTACCTTAAGGAAAAAAAATATATGATTTTCAGTTATTTTTAATAATTAAACATATTTTGTACTACAGTTGTACGATTACATTTTCTTATTTTCTCTGAAAATCCTATACTTTTGACGTCGCCATAGTAAAGAATGATCAGTAAGCTTTTAAATGTGATACGTCTGAAGTCTATTGATTAAGTTTCAATTAGGGGAACGCTGGAGCCCATCGTCCTTTTTCGATATTGGGACCAACCGCGGCAAGCGTCTGCCAGGGGTGCGGGTTGTTCGAAAGAGATACCGTGGCCCCTGGCACACAGGCAACTGATGGAACACGGGTGGGTTTTAGTCAGTAAAAGTCTGACACGCCCTTCTGCTCCACCCAGAGCGGGAGAAGTGATTTGATGATTTCCCAGCCAAAAAAAAACACGACTAGCGTAGCTTAACCTGACGACCAGTGCAGCTGTTATTATTAAACCACAAGCGTCCATTACTATTTGATATATGCAATTGGTGACAACTAAGTTCTTCTGTGGCCTATGTCCAGCAGTGGACGTCTTTCGTCTTCTGTGTCTTTCAAAGATTTGTCAGATTTCTTGGTTTCACGAAACATATTTCGATCTCTTTTTTTAGCATCTATTCTGCTTCTACATAAAATACATATTTATCTAAGTAAGCCTCTCACCTGGCGGTAAGGCGGTGGCGGAGGTGGTGGTGACGTTGAGTGCGGCTGGCGAGCTCGCCGCGGTCGCCGCCGTCGCCACCGTCGGCGCTGCTGTACTCACAGGCTTCTGGAAATACACACACAATATATAAATTTACTAATAATAGTAAAACTTATGATATAATCGAATTCACGTGTTGCACCAACTTTAGGGACCTTCTTGTTCTGTTCTAAAGTAGTTAATTGTTATGTTTTGCCTTAAAATTTAGAGTAGCGTTGTATGGTGTCAGAATCAACGATCTGGAGGCTAGACAGGGTGTGGCAGGGACATCAAGGCGCAACCTGTTCAGCCTACACCCCACCCTAAATACAGTAAATTATTCTGAACCAACGAAAATTTTCATCAAAATATGTTTATACCTATAAAAAAAATGCCGCATTTTTTTTTATAAGCGATTAAATTTTTTATGCCAACCCCTAGCGTATTTTTTTTTAATCATGTACTTTATTCATGATTACAGTTTTTGCGTCGTTGAACCCTGTTAGCCTGTTTAGTCTCCAGGCCTGCCACCCGGTATTATTGATTATTATTACATGCCTACTAACATTATAAATTCGAAAGTAACTCCGTCTGTCTATCTGTTACGCTTTCACGCCTAAACTGCTGAACCAATCGTCATAAAATTTGGCAGAGATATAGCCTGGGATATGGAGAAGGACATAGGCTACTGTTTTCCATGATAATAGACATCCACGCGGGCAGAGCTGCGGGAAAAACCTAGTAGGATGATACATGGGTATGATTACCAGAACCTCTAATTTTAAAACAAGTCGGATAGGCTGATGCCTTCCTATTACTGGGCTGAGATCAGTTCAAAAATACCAATGAAAGACGCGTCTGACAAGATAGTGCGACGATCTCCACATATTCTAGAATAGGCTAGCAAAAGTCTAGAGAAAAAAGCAATTGAAACGGTACTGCGTAAACTTCCACAGTCAGTGCAATATGTATCTGTGCAGTTTACTATGTGTATTTAATCAGTGTTATCAGTAAGAATTGATTTAGCTTTTATATCACTACATCGCAATGTGTTATGATTAGATATCTAACAAAGATCCAACCTTGCACAATGGCGGCCATAAATAATTGAGATTGTTTAATTTAGAATTACTTAGTAGTTGTAGCGGAAATTGACCTCGAACCTCTGAGCTATTTGAAAATAAAATCTAAGAGAAGGCGGTGGTGTGAAGATTTTTGAGGCCAGTATTCTACAACGATGCATAATAAGCCTATAAACGTTCCCACTGCTGGGACACAGTCCTCTCTGTGAGTGGGGGTGGACTATAATCCGTCACGCAGGCCCAGTGCGGATTGGTGGTAGAACGATGATCAAGCATAAATTCCTATTAAAGTATTGATTTGATTAAGGGGATGCGCTAAGGGAGTGCGCGAAAATTTTTTTTTCTTTTTTTTCATTGTCTTGACACTGACCTGCAAAATTTGAATTTGACCATAACAACTATGTAAATATTCATAGAATTATAATAATTAAAATCATTAATACAACTTTCTCATTTAGAATTACACTCATTTAGATTCTAAAGTACTAAAAACCACCATTTTTTTTATTTAATCGATTAGTGCCGTAAAAATGCATTAAAAGTTTACATTTTCAAATTTCGCGCGTAATTTGACGAAAACGCTGGACGCAGTGGACGCCATTTTGGTATGTGGGTATGACGTCAGTTTGCTAAGTAAACAAATGCGCTGATATTTTGTATGATAATAAAAAAAAAAATGGTTATTATTCTACTAATCGTTGCTTTCTGTTCCTGAATGCAAAATATTATTTAAATATAAATTACTTTGGTTACGAAAATAATAAAAGTACAAAGTTGTTCAATTGACATGCCTTATGACGTAATAACATGGCGGCAACTATTTCATGGAGTACAAAAAGAGATTAACAAAACTGAAATCTTTGAATTGAATTTTAACATTTATTTTGTTATTTCATGATCTAAAACTAACATTTTCGACTGCATTTTGCCCAAGCTATCTCAATAATATATTTTTACATTTTTTCTCCTATAGAGCCTTCAATGTCATGATTTCATGAAATAGTAATTCAATAGGGTAAAATGAAGTTAGAGACTGACTTGTAAATACAACCTAGCGTTTTCGCCTTATTAAACTGTCGCTGTGATACTGTTTGAATCGAGAAACATAATTCATACGAGAGTATCATTCTTGGAACACGATACCAACATTCCAGAGATTAAAAAGCTGGAAGCAATTTAATAATAATGTTAAAGCAAAATTTCCACAGTTCGGAAAGGTATCGAATTTAAAATGTGATGAAATATGTTTATGCAACCGACATAGCCCGAAGAATTGCCAAACTTAAGTGGCCTTTGGCAGGGCACATTGCTCGCAGAACTGATGGCCAAACAGTGGCGACCGCGTACCGGAAGACATAGAGTTGGCAGGCCTCCCACAAGGACCTTGTGAAGGCCGCAGGAATCCGCTGGATGCGAGAAGCACAGACCCGGTCGAAGTGGAGGAGCTTGGGGGAGGCCTAAGTCCAGCAGTGGACGTATTTCGGCTGAAATGATTATGATGATGATGATGAGTATGTTTAATCCGCGAACTAAAGAAGGTAGGTACCTACATTAAGCAAATTTATAATGTAAGCTAAATATCTGTTTGATATTTACTCATGTGAGATGTGTGATTATAATTCCAATGAATCAGGAGGCCGATACTGGGTGCGTGCTGATTACAATCAAACACGTCACACTCAATTATCGTTCACATTAGTTTACTTTGAATTTAAGTGAGCACAGGTGTAAGGTACTGAATTGTTCTGTAAAAAGAAAAAGTAAGTAAGGAATTCTAGACCTTATAGCTTTAACGAGTAGGTTGAAAATGAGCAAATGTTGCTTGTTATAAGGATTAAGTAAAAGTCGCCGCATTTGTAATTACAAAGATTCGAGGTAAAAGTGTAACCTAGTCTTCTGGAAGATTGCAACAGTAGTCGCTACTTATCAGTCCAATTCAGTGGCGAAAGCACCATATAACACGATTCCTACCGGCTTCCCTTCGGTGATTCACATTTCTGCTGCTTTTGAAAAATGGCACGTCAATAGTGTCTACTATTGCCAAAAAATATAATTACACTATGGGTATTTAGTTCACCATAACATTCAAACAACAAAAACGCTTATTGTTGCTTTGTATTATAAAAAAATAATCTAAATTAACCCGGCCCCAAAACGTCATAATCGGGAACTTAAAATTCATACCATACCCATCCCGTCAAGATGTCACTTTAGGTCACGTGGCACCGCTTGATATAGACGAGAGCAAGCCCCTGGACAATGGGTTATGACCAGAGATCGGATATTCGGATGCATATTCACCTAAAATTGAGATGTTGGCTAACATGGAATGCGCTTTTGTATCGAAAAAGTCTTAATTTAGGTAAGTAATTTGTTTATTTTTTGTTTTAACTAATACAAACCACCCCTCCTCCAGTACATATACATATTTGTATCGGGTTAAACATTAATTTTAAATTAATACACATCTGAATAGTTATGCAATCAAGAATCCCGGGGTTTTTAATAAATATTACAAATAATTTATAAAGCGGCTTACATACTTGCATAGCTAAAAATTATCTTTAGGTAAATATGCATCCGAATATCCGATCTCTGGTTATGACAGAGACAGATATAGAAAAATGCGTCAGTCAGAACAAAATTGAGGAATATTGCACATTTTATTTGGTTTTCAGCTGTTCAATTTTATTGTATTTCGATTTTTGTTCCTATTCCTATATTATTTTAGATTGATAGCACCTAAGTATACTTTATTGATAAGGCACGAAGTTAAAACCAGCTTCTCTCTTAGAAAAGTTAACACCTCGCCGCCGCAGTCCATATTGATAGCTTAACTGATACCTAAATCAAAGTAATGTATACTGTATTCGCATGACATAAGGTTGAAATTGACAATTTCATCTGATCTGTCATCAATAAAATGCCAACCTGTTTTCGGTTTCGGCAATTATTCCACTCACCTATTCACCTTTATTGAATGTAAATTTTCACGTCACATTGAAATTCAAGGTATCAAAATGTCCCGAAAATACCTGCATTAATAACTTATGTACTGATTATCCTTAAATTCGCAACTTAGGTATATACATGGCAAAATAAAAGCGCTGTTGGATTTTAAACTTTCGGCGCTGATCCGACCGTTGAAATTCCAACAGCGCGGCACAAGACTTACAGTGATTTCCTGTATCCTGTTCTGCAAGGCTTCGACTTTGCTCGTGAGCGTCGTGTTAAGTGTTCCGATATCTGTTCGGATTTCTTCGTCTCTCTTCGTGTTTGCCGTGACGTTTGCGATCGTCTCGTTCGTCTTGGCGTCGAGCTGGTGTAGAAGAGTCCGAACCTCCTCGACCCCTGCCACTGCTGCTAAGGCCTGCTTGTGGGTCGAACTTATTGAACTGTCGAAACCGTTGATCTGAAAGAAGGGAGAAGAGGGGTTAATTTTAGCATAGTGGTGTTAAAAATAGAATTTAGTCATTGAGCTCCTTAAGATTTGAGTTGAGTTACACGATTACTGACAAATGCATGCACCGAGTGGATATGTCCACTCAAATCTGTGAGGTTCTTTTCTCAAAATACCATTTTAGACACTAATCTGAATGGTCCTCATAATTATGACCTGATCAAGATCATGCCTGGACTTTAAAAGAGATTGTGAGTGTGTTCCGGTGTTTCTTCTCAGTGTAGTCGGATATACCGACCTCATCTAATTTTGAAACATTTTTTTTTGACACGTAATAATTTTTTAAAACCAATTTACAGAAATAAATATCATTATAATTTAATACTTCGCTTTTAGTCATTTAAAGCTCGATCAATAATTGCCTTTATCTGGTTAAATGTTTAGCTGAATTCGAAGTCCAGTAAACAATGGCATATATTTTAGGATGTCCTCAAGACGCTATCAGATGAAGTATTATCTGTTAACTATTCTGTTCTATACGATAAACCGCTATCGCCTACGACGTGGTTTATTTGCACTTGCAAACAAAGGCCCTAATCCTACTTAAGTCGCAAAGTATCTAGAAAACTGCTGTTTATAATGTTGTACCGATAACTGAAGATAATTCGGTTTCAGACACTACGACCGTCATCGTTGCATGCGAGATAACGCTTAGATTAAAAATATTGACCTACATACGAATAAGAACATTATACGTGTTATAAATATGATCAAAATGCTTTGATAATATCATGAAGACAAGAGATAAGAACGTCTGAAGAGACCATTTTGATCTTTCAAAAAAGAAAAAAATATTTTAAACGTTGTGAATTTGTAATGTTTACTTTTTGACAGATTCTGATCCCAGGCCACATTTAGATCCAAGCTATTTTAAACCAAGACCTCCCTTAACTAGAGTGCAAATTCGAGTGTATATTTTCAAGATAGCAAATAATTGCAGCATATTATAAACTTCGGTTTTCCCGAAGATTTGGTCAATTTACATCAAAACAATAATTCAATAAGTTCAAGGCTGTAAATAACGTCAGACATTAAGTGATAACTTATTTAGTCATTTTCTAAGATAAGTGTGGTCTGGAGAGTTTATTATGAGCTGATAACTATTTTAACCTCGCATGCAAGTCGGTGACCGTTATTGGCATATAATAATATGTATGTATAGGCATGTCAGTTATAACTATAAGACAAAGAATATACATATATACGACTTTGCGGTTTGCATTTTTTCACAAATGTATACGTGCAAGTCAATAAGGGCCGCACAGCCTGCAAGCACATAAAATATGTTACACTCGACGCCACGTCATTTGTTTACTAGTAAAATGAAGAAAAACTGCTTCACGACATGAATTGTAGCCAATGAGTACACTAGATTGACATCACCTGGGATGGCGTATTATAATGCTGTCTCCATGCCTAGTCTCGCGGTATTTACATTTACTTCAAATAGGGGTGCATTACATTTGCCACCACGAGTGGCTACACCTAAATATATATATAATCAAACAATTTCATTGTAAATCAAATTGACACACTAACTCAATTATTATTTGCCGTGCTAGGGCCATTTTATATAACTATTGAACTGTTGAAGAATGACAGTTCCGATTTATACAGGGTGTAAGGGGAACGCTTCCGAAGCCAGAATGTAGGTTATATACAACCTAAATGCAAACGGATACCTTTCGCCTTAAATTGGTTATTTTGCATCAATTTAAAACGTTTGAAGCTTCTGTAGGTAATGTGTCTACTTATTTTATTTTGGCGGCGCTTTACAAAGGATGCCTAAACCTTAAGTTGCCGCCTGGACTTGGAGTCGTTTTTAAATGTGTTTAATCTCAAATAATGCTTCATTTAACTGTTCTCACAGCATAGTGTACAAAAAATACAAAAAAATAATAATAGGTAAAATTGAAAAAAAAAAAACTAGATTTTTTATTGCTATGGTATCGAGAATCACAAGCCCTGTTACCTTTCTTCATTTTCGGAAGCGTTTCCCTTACACTCTGTATATCATCAGACTAGGTTTTGCCAGCGGCTTCGCCCGCGTTGAGGCAGAAAGTTATCCCATGGGAACGTACTACCGGTATTTAAAGTATCCTATGTGTTAGTCCAGCTTTTAAACTGTCTGTTTGTCAAATTTCATCCACATCCGTTCAGCCATTTTAACGTGATTGAGTAACAAACATCCAAACCTACAAACTTTCACGTTTATAATATTAGTGGGAATCCTGCCCTTATTGTTAATTGTAATTTAAATTTACGGACAGTTAAAGTTGGTAGTCAATTTGCTAAACAATTTATTTCCCTAACTATACGCCCGGCAGCCTCCGTATCACCTTGCTCTCTGGCTATTATTTTTACTACAGCATTATTCGTCGGTTCCGTCATTCGGTTCGAACTATTCTTATAGTTCGAACCAACACGAGAGGTGAACAATAGACTCCAGGTTTACCAAGGCCCTCTGTTTTACGTCTAGGTATAGTTAGGCATTGTAGGGTATCGATCTTTATTCCCTGCCTGCCTCTATCTAATAATAGAGTAGAACCCTTGAAGGGCTTGCTATGAAAGCGTTAAACTATATTACATGTATGCTTCTTTATAGAATGCAAACGTATTTGTCTCTATTTTATTGAATCCTGTCGTAATTTAATATTCGATATACCTCTCAGCTTCTGTTTGTACTCTATCTTATAGTGCAGACAACGATTGTGAACATTTGCATAAAAGTAGGACCAAAATATAACGATATTTCGGCTGCGCATAGCTACATCTGTTAGTCTGATGATTATCAGGGTTTGGGAGGAATTAAATTGTGTAAAAGCAGTACTGGCCCAGTGGTAAACGCCCCGGCATACGAGTTGTAGATCGTGCGGTCTGGGCCTACGTGGTACGCGGTCTTCGGCCTTGTTCCTTCTTACTGAGAAGGCCTGTTTCCCAGGGGTAGCAACGTTATACGCTAAATGTGTTATTCCAACGCACACATACCCAAATGGGTGTTTACAACTTTCAGAACAAGAATACGGATGTTATCATTGTATTACGGAAGTTGAATTACCTGTGAACCAAACGTGGCGACAGTTCTCTGCAGCTCGCCGAGTCTTCTCGGTGTGTCAGCTAATTTGGGCGCTGCAGACAGCTGTTCCGACACAGCAGCCAACTCCTGGGCCGCCTGCGCCACGCGCTGTGTCAACTCCTTGTGTTCTTTGTCTAATGCTGCGAACTTCGCGCTCAAATCGCTGGCGTTCGCTCTTAACTCTTTGGCAGTTGTGTGGCATACTTGTAGGGCGTCGTCGACGCTGTTGCTGCTTCTTGATACTGTTGAAGGAAGATATAAGTAGTCAGTAATTTATTGCTTCAGTATAGAACAAGGAGCTGTGTAAAAAGGTTCATACAATGAAGGTTCACAAATAATGAATATAATGGGAAATTATAGTACTTTTTATACACTAGCAAATCGTATGTTATTTCATGAGCATCATCATATAACAGACTGTAGGTAGAGTAGATAAATTATATGACCAGGAGATCAAATTTTTGGTGGAGAAATTAATTAATTAAGTCTTGAGTTCTATTCCCGGGTCAGGCAGTGTTATTGGGGTTTTCCATCTAGAATTTCTAAGAAGCAGCCCGGAGTCTGGATTTGTTCTAGGTTGATGGCAATAGGCTCGCCCCTATTACATGGGTCTTATACATAACTAGCGAAATGTGGGTGCACCTCTGCCTAACCCTTCGGCGAATACAGGCGTGATGTTATGTTATGTAATTTAAATAATAAAGCTTAACAAGAGCAAAAACCATAGTGACATATTTTTGTAGTTTAAAAGCGCAGAGATGCTGATAATAAATAACGACCAGTTATAATTATACAGGCAAGAATTATGTCGATACCCACAGCCATAAAGTTATTTTTATCAGTGCCTCGCTAACTAAGGAATAATAAAAACAATGTGTCTCAGCTGCTTATCGTTTTACACAACTACCATCGATTGACGGAAACATGTGTCCAAAGGAAGCGAGATTCTTAATGCAGCTCACATGTTTGAGATTGGCAACATGCCTCGGATGTCATGACATTCTTCGCAGTATTTAATCCACTTAAAACAGCTACACTATCAGTTAGTGCCATAAAACTACCAGACAAGAAATTTATAAGGTACTAGCAGCGCTCCGCGGTTTCACCCGTGTAGTTCCCGTTCCCGTGGGAATACGGGGATAAAATATAGCCTATGTCACTCGGGGATAGTGTAGCTTCCCAAAAGTGAAATAATTTTTCAAATCGGTTCAGTAGTTTCGGAGCCTATTAAATGCAAACAAACAATCAAAACTTTCCTCTTTATAATATTAGTATACAGGATAAGTTTTACGCCAATGTACAAACTATAACCATGAATTCAGCAATCATTGTAGACCCACCAGCGCAGAAATTTTTCGTCGGTTATACAAAAAAAGAAATTCAGCTGTTCCATACATTTTGACCGCGTAGCTATTGCACTTTTCTATGAAACAGCTGATTTTTTTTTATAATACCGCCGTAAAAATTCTGCGCTGGGGGTCTAGAATGATATGCTGAATTCATGGTTAAGGTTTGCGCACTTAATAAAAACTTTCCTGTAGATAAAATGAAAGCCTCCTAAACTATTATTTCCTTTATTCAAACTCAAAGCATTTATTTCAAATAAATCAATTACAGGCACTTTTGATTTGTCAAGGTCGGTGAGGTATTGAGTATTAAATAGTCACACGGTTAGCGTAAACCGTATTTTTTTCTAGTAAGCCTAGACAGGCAAACCACATTGCTACCAACCACTGCCTCTGCATTATGCAAACCAATGATCTACAGTGGCGCCCAAAAAAGCGCCAAGATAAAGCTGGTCAAGCACAGAAATTATTGAAAGGAGTAAGAAATAAATAGAAGGAAGAAAAGAAGGGCGTTCAGTATGTGTCAATGCTGTGATAACTCGATTCAGTAAGTAGAAACATACAAGCGGATTCAACTTCAGCGAATCAGTCAATGTTTTTAACGGAACCCGTCCATAATCAATACATTACGAAATCTACACACTCAGACTGCACTGAAGAAATTCTAAACATCCTTTGATTTGTTTTCCAGTGGTGAAGAAATGGTTGCAGACGCAACTGATGAATTAATCATTGAAACCATTCAACTTTAAAAATAGTGAAAGCCAGACTTAATCATTAACCAATTTATTTATAAATATTTCGGGACTGTTGTATGTGTATCACACAGTTATGACGTTTAAACATGTCTTAACTTGAATCAATGTTTATAAATAAACCCCTGAGAAGTCAAGATATCTTATTGAATCTAGAATAACTTCTCAGGCAGCTTTAATTAAATTGGAGTCTCATTTCGGACAGAAAAACACCTTATTTATACCCAATATTTTATTTATAGCCTGACCCAAATAACCTTTCGTCCTACCCCCCACGGCGAATAACTTGGATACGATAATGTTTCGCAAATCAAGAAGTATGGAAAGTGGAAACCACGTTAAAAATACTTTTGAAGCGCCATGGCAGGGAAATTGCGCGGAAATTCTTTCCAGTGAGGGGAAGGCTCCAGAAATGTTTACATGGAATTCTTTATGATGGTATGTATTATGCTACGGCTACATTGCATTGGCGCGCAAACGCGAACAACACTTCGCGTGCTCTGTCGCACATCGCTTGATGTCTCGCTGTACAACAGAGACCGCGCTCAGTGTAGTTCGCGTACCTAATCATGATAGGGTAGGTGTGTCTTATGCTGGGGCCACACTACGGTCAACGTCAATGCCCATCATCGCGATAAACAACGCGGTAATGATTCCGATAATTAAAGCGATAAATTCAGTGGCCACACTTGAACGGTCAACATCAATGCTCATCATTGGCGATAGTTATCGCCTAACGTCAAATGGCAATGTGAATGCCGTTGTAAAATTATCGCGATATGTTGTGGCTACACCAACGGTTAACGTCCATCATCGCGATATCAACGGCGTTTCCCGTTGGTGTGGGCCCGGCATTCCAGTTGTTTACTTTGACACCAGTCACGCACAAAGTAAGTCATACTGTCATATATCTAATGGCCTCCTGCCCGTGAACACTTTCCAATGGCCTTTAGCTTTGTTGTTATAGTATTGAAGGATATACTTCTTTTATAACAATATGCTGTTATTATGATGAATGATAACAACAAAGAACATTTTTAATATAGGACTTTTATAATATTACTTCTATACTATTCGTTTCTGCCTTCACGTTTATTAGTTTTAGTACCTACAACACGATTTGTAAAGATTTTACTATACGTTATAAACTTTTCTTCAATGATTCTACTTTAGATAGATTAAGTATGACTTTTCAAGAGCGTTTGATATAGGTGCTCATGGAAAAACTTCACCTAGCCTGACCCAGCAATAAGTTTTCGCGGGCTAGTTCTACCTAGCACTTTTTACTATAAAGAACTCTAATATAAACTAGAATATTGGTAATACCACCCGGGCGTATATTATACATATTATAATACAATTTAACAGGCGTACCACAAGGTCCTATATTAGGTACTAAACTGACCTCTATTAAACGTAGATAGGTAGTTTCCTGTTATTAAAATTTTGTCTCGTTTTTCAAATGGTAAACAAAGTAAACAGGCTGTATTAATCAAACAAACTGTGCCCTTTAACCAGGAAGTCGCACAAAGCCGTAACTAATTAATTACCTACCTACATATTAGTGGACATAAAGGTATTGTTATTTCCTTATTTGTTTGTCCATTTAACTTGATTCAATGTCAAGGCAAGATGATTGGTGTGGCTGGCACATAGATTGCTATAATTTCTTGTCGGGTGATCAGCATAAAATGGACGTCATGTATAATAGCCATTTATGGTTATCATAAACATTGATAGAGCTACATAGCACGACCAATAGACAATAAAGTGAATAGTTCTACGCAGTCTATGAACTCTAGATTATGCGGAAACGTAGAAGACTAATTGATTACAAAATAATCAGGCATTGGAAGCTTGCATCGTTTTATTTCAAAGATGTTAAACGCCGTGTGTGAATCTGAATACCGCAGAAGAACCATATCAGGCCACTCAGTCTTAATTTTGCGCCCAATTTGACTATGATACAGGAGATCAATTGCAACAAGAAAATAATTAGGACACCATCGATGTACTTACTGAACAATGCAATCAGTGCTATAATTCGAGGTGTCACTGACATTGAGTAAAGACAATACGAAATGAAAGAAGTTTTTAGAATCGCAAATTGGATCTGAACTCTGAAACGATACAGTATTCCATTCAACATTACAAATTGGCTAGTGTCGTTGTATCAAACATCAACATTCATTACAAAGGCATTGCAGACTCTGACACTGTTACTATTCTGACGACATGATTTATGACGTACTACATACAATTTCTTCATCAAGTTATCAAAGTCTTATTTTTAAGACATAAATACACTCCCACTGTAGTAAATAGTATCGTCTTCATCTCACTATGAAAGGCACATAATTGTGAATGCAAAATAGACATCGTACTGCGTAGGTGTGACTCCATTGTTCAATATTAGCATTGTATGAGAATCCAAGTAACAACACGCGAAGTTGACTTTACATAACGAGATGAGTTTCCACCCACGCTTTGACGTTCACCGCTGTTATTATTCACGAGAACCACTTCAAGATTCATTTGTTTATAATGTCAAAGAAAGACCTACTGTGTGAAATTAAAGATGGTGGCTACACACAGGGTGAATACTCAGATGACGGTTCATATAGATATATGGCAGCAGACGTCCTCCCTAAAAAATCCGTAGCAGGTGTGCTGGAAGAGATTTCTGTAGAAATAAGCATTACCTTTGTACGTATTTTTCTGTTCCTTTCTTCTTGTCTGTTTATATGTGTGTGCATAAATGGTTAAATAAATAAATAGGTATGGAAATACTTGTTATTAAAGGGATCGTGGTTAAATAATAATAGCTGCACGGGTCGATCTTCAAGGTTAGCAACGCTTGCCAAGGTTGGCGGGGATGGCTAACCATCCATTCAATACCGATATCCCTCCGTGTCTCGCCAAGCACGTTAAACCGTTGGTCCCGGGTGTAATTTATAGATCTTTGACAGTCGCTATATACGAGAAGCCCGAAAGCCTGACAAGGACAACCAATCTTGCCAAAAGTTATCGTTATGGGCAGGAGAAAGTTGACGTCAATGAAAAAGGAGTTGTAGAAACAGTTGGTCTAAACTTTGGACACGAGGGTGTGTATCGTAAGAAGTATACATAAACATCAGATACATAAGATTCAATGTCCAATAAAAAATACTCTCTTTGTATGTCCTTGTGTACGTGCTTATTGCCTGTTCAAACTAATGGCCCATTACAGGGTCTGACGCAATACGAAAGCTTTTTCTAAGAAAGGTTAGGCCTTCAAACTTAATTATGTTGATTGTCTATAAATTCAAGGTGAACTAATGTAACGACTAACGGTATCAAGCTTGATAATGTTTATTTGATACTATTGGCTTAGAAAGGTTTACGACACTTCAGGTTTCGCAGATAATGACTTAAAGGCTAAATGAAATTTAATTCTGCACTGTGATGATTGATGAACCTTAATTAACAATGCAGACACAACTTTATGCAGATGCATGTAAAGACTTCATGAATCAAAAATTGATGAAACTTCTAGCTAGATTAATTAGTAGTAGAATAACAGTTTTAAATCCGAACCTCTGTCCATTTCAATGCGTAGGGAAGCAATCTGTCGCCTGACGTCAACGAACAGCCAGAGGACGGTGGCAGCCGAGACAACGCACACGCAGAAAGCAAGGGCAGCAGCCAGGCGAACGAAGGGTCTGGAGCGACGGCGGCGGGATGTCCGCCGGCCCCAGGGCTCCCCTTCATCACTGGACGCTGATAACAATCGTCCACCCCGGGAACCTCCACCGCCCACGAGAGCATCCAGCTCCCGCCTCTTCCTCATCTTCTTCCCCACTCGCAGCGGCACGCCCGCGTGCACCGCACTCTCCATAACGCACCACAACGCTACCGCAAACGCATCCGCACACACCCGCAGCACACACTCACTTTCACGCCACAGGCGATCGAAAACTCTGAAAGGTCCGACACGTGTGATCCGCACCGCGGCGACTTGCCGAATGACCGTAAATGATACTCAGCATATATGAATTATGAAATCACGATTTGTAGTCTACTTATTTCTTACACACTGGCTATTAAGAGTTGTTGTTATTGTGTCAATTTCGACTACTGTTTGTCTGAGTGTTTATTACAAGGTGCTTACGTTTGGATTGTAAACTTTTAAGTTAGGTGATAGTCTGAAACATAATAGTTTACGGATATGCTTGCGAAACGAGTATCTTGGCTTAATTTTATCGCTTTCAGTGTCGATTCAGTCTTAACGACCGATAACAGCTTAATGTTTTATGTTTCTAATGCATGCATACGTAGGTATTACCAATCCCTACTAATATTATAAATGCGAAAGTAACTCTGTCTGTTACGCTTTCAGACCTAAGCCGTTGAAACGATCGTCATGAAATTTGGTAGAGATTATATCCTGGGCTTTTTTACGCGATAACCGACATCCACGCTGACGGAGCCGCGGGCGAAGCTAGTGTTTAATAACATCGTCTCTTGATTCAAGAAGTTAAAATACATGTACGTTTAAAGCTATGCCATAGACTTGAGAAGTTCCCTTTGATTAATTTGACATAGAACTGTCAAATTAATCAAAGAGAACTTCTTACAAGCTGATAAAAATGCCGGAAAAACCAGATTTACATAATTAATTAGCAGAATGACGTAGGAGCAGTATTTATAGTTACCATTGTATTTGATTAGAAGGCAGAGAGAAAACGTGATCAAGTTGATAACCTGTTTGAACAGTTTGATCACATTCAAGTACATTAGCGCTATTATTTCTAAGAGTATAATCACGATGAAACTTTTCCTGCAGGCTTAGCATGACGCTTTCTATTTCTACTCTACCGTAGAATAGAAATCGCTTGCCTACATTTCTCGGTTCAAAACTGTCAATTGTCTACACGGAAACGTCATTTTTGTCTACTCTTCCGTTGACAAAACGCTTCTCTACGGTTCTCGTGCTAAGCCTGCTGATAGACGGGACGAGAGGAAGTTTCCTAGGGCGCTGGCACTCAACCTTACGAGCAGGGCCGTCTCTAACCTAAAGGATGCCCTGGGCTTGTGGGATAGTGGGGCTCTTATATGCGGGGTGCATATGTGCCCGGGTAAGTTAGGTTTTTTTTGACAGTCCCTACCAAAATCGCTGGCAGGAAGTAGAGGGGCCAAGGATCGCGCGGCCTTGGCCACTGAGACATTGGGACAAGAACGGCCAATGGAAAAGACGGCCCTGCTTAAGAGTAGTTTTTTTACCCCAGAAAAAGTGCACTAAAACACCTTTAATTAGTGGCGAAGTCTTCTTCTTGACTTATTGTTTTTACAAACGGACAACATTAGCTATTCTCAAATAGTTCGGTCTTTATGGGAGAAGTACGGATTCAGGAATTAATTAATTGCTTTATAATATTATAACTAGGTGTGTTCGCGACTGCATCCGCGTGGATGTCAGAAATTATCTCACAGGAACGTGCTATTCGGACAAAAAGTATGATCTCCTTAAGTAAAGCATCAACTCTCTGCCAGTGAAAGTCTTGTCAAAATCGGTTCAGCAGAAAGACAGTATAAATAATTGTTTTGTTTGTTAAAGTTTTATCAAAAAAGTCGAACCTACTTTAAACCAACACTCTACCTGAATTTGTTTTACTTGCACACTAATTAAATTAACATAAAACTTTTTCGAAATTTTCAATTTACGATCTGTTAGACTGCGAACTTTCTGCTTGAGAAACAGTGGTCTAGAGACCTGACAAAGATGTGATACGTGTGAAGTACGGTCAGCATAATAACTCGAACGTTTAAGGCCGTTTACACGTTGACATTGAACTGGTATGAAGACATGTCTTATGCTGGCGACCTAGATCTTGTGTATTGTGTCTGTTATTGGAAATTACTTTGCATAATGGTGACAGTCTAATGCAGATTTGTAATGATGATTGATTAGTCAAATCGCACAAATTTATTCGCCCAAATCGACGCTTTTTCGACGCGAAAACGGAAGAGGTTCTCAAGTCGTCGCGTATATTTTTTATTTTATTTATGACCACGCATAACTTATTAGACAGTAGTCCGATTTTGATCATTCTTTTTTTATTGGAAAGGATATAATCCGAAATTGGTCCCATATAAATTGAAAAAAAAAAAAAATCCAACCCTAAAGGTAGGAAAACAGGGGATGATTAATTGTTCACTCACAAATTTTAATGCTGAGCTGTGTGTTACAAAAAGTAATAAAAAATTAAGCATATAGTAATTAGTAGATTATAGCCACAAAAAAATTCTAAAATAAAAACTGTTTAACAAAAAAAAAACCGCTTAAAAACTGAAAAGCAAAAAATAATAAACTTTTTTTGTTTAACCATAATAACTAAGTTCGGAAGTAGGTGACTTCGGATATGCTTTTCAGTTTTTTCGGCGGTTTTTTTATTGTTAAAAAAAATTAGCGTGTTTTTTTAACAATAAGTATGTTGGAATGTTTTTTTTGGCAGTGATTCACATGTATTCATGGTTTTAGGTTAAGTGATTAGAATATGAATACTAACATAGGGGTAAGGAATATTATTACTAACACAATTGAGTCATGCTACTTGATGAATAAAGATATTTATTTCTTTAATTATTATTTAAAAGTGTTGATTCGCCCGTTTCGGGCGAGTAAATTCGTGCGAATCGACTAAATAGCCGTTATGATTAGATTTACTATTTTGAATGTTTGAATAGAATGAGATTTTCCAAGGCAGATTTATGTATTTGGATCTAAACATACAATATAAAAAGATAAAGGTTATATTATTTTATTAATCGACTTTTTAAAATATATGTTATTAACTGCTAAACAAGAGCAATTTATCAATTATTTGTTATCATAGGGATTAGGAAATATAATAAGATACTCATAAATATATCTACTGGTATTGGGACTTTCTGAAATAATCAATCAATGATACATGTTTGGGCACGCCACGATAGCGGCGGTAAGTCCCCTCTTTGAGGAGTGGCTTGAGAGGCGGCACGGCGTTCTCACCTTCCGCCTGACGCAGATCCTCACCAGACACGGTTGTTTCGGGAGGTTCCTGTTTCGGATAAGGCGGGAGGAAACGCCTGGGTGTTTCCACTGCGAAGATCGCCATGAGGACACGGTGGAGCATACGGTGGAGGTCTGCCCGGCTTGGGCGGAGCACCGCGGTGTTTTCGTGGAGGCGATCGGGCCATCAGGCCATGGTACGGAGCGAGAGTGCACGGGTAGCCATCACCTCCTTCTGCGAAGCAGTAATGCTCGCGAAGAGGGAGGCGGCGCACGTGAGGGAGAGGCAGTATATGCGCCCTCACGGTCGTAGTCGCCGCGGGAGACGCCCTGGGCGTCGGGAATCCCAGGCTGATTCCCGGCCACCGTAGGCGCGGGCTTGCGGCGAGTAATGGGTAGCTCGACTGTCGGCGGTGTCGACGGCGCGTTGTGTTCCACGCGCGCCTTAAAGAGATGTCAGTACCAACTGGTAGGGTCCGCAAGGGCCGATGCCTGACAGGGGTGCGGGTTGCTCGAAAGAGATACCGCGGGCCCTGGCAACCAGGCAACTGGAGGAACACGGGTGGGTTTTTAGTCAGTAAAAGTCTGACACGCACTCCTGCTCCACCCAGAGCGGGAAGTTATTTGATGATTTTCCACCAAAAAAAAAACAATTATACATATGTTAACGAGTGATGATTGCGTATTATCAAATGTGTAGTTTTTCCTGTTGACTATTTATTATCATAACTTTTGGGTGGAACTGATCATTGCTACCATTCATCGATATAATTAATAAGCCATTAAGATTAACCAATCAGCAGTTTTAATTTCCCATTCGATTAAAATAAATTGTTCTATTAAAGACACCAAAAAACACTAATAAATTGGAGTATATTTTTGTAAACTTACATTTTAAATTATTTAATGTAGTCACCAAAAGAAGAGATAAATAACCAGGGTAACGTCGGATACCTATAGTTGAAGTTTAATAAGGAACCGATGGATGTTTTCGCATGAAATTTTATTTCATAAATGAACTGTTTGTTTTAGAAAACATCCATCGCTTCCTTATTAAACTTAACGATATCCGACGACCCTGGTTTATTATCTCTTTTGGCGACCGTACCTACCTACACGCATTATAATGACCAGTACTTTATTAGGGTGACTAACAGACCTTACAAAGGGTAACCTTTCATTCGCGCACTGACCGTCAGAAGTCAAGATAAGACAAGAGCATAGAGGTGTGATAACATTATTTACGAGACAGTACCGTGGCATTATCGACCTACGGGCCAGTCGGACGCGGTGAATGAAAGTCGAGCATGCGCAGAACAGTCCGCGACTTGCGACACTATCGTATTCGAAACAGTACTCAAAAGATTAATATTGAACTAGCAGGAGAGACAATACCTCGGGTAAGTAAAGATACCTATAAAAAAAAGAATAAGACAATAAAGTAAAAAAAAATGCACGAAAACACACAGACAAACAGACTATAGAAAGACAACTGCTACACAAAACTCACTGTACACTGATCAATAAAATGCACAAATGAACACAGAATTTGAAAGAAATTCATGGAAGACACTGTACGCGGAGGAAATGGAAAATTGTCACAAATCCCAATGGAGTATTGTAAACTGTGTTTATCGGAGCAAGGGTCCAGGGCGACGGTGGGGCTCGAACTGTCCGTGACGTCACCCAGGCGCGGCGACGCATGCGTACAGAAACCACTGCATCAGATATAGAGAGATACTGGATGGTTACGATAAATGTGTAGATAGAAGTCGGTTGTTTTTTTTTTATAGTACCTACCTACCCCACACCAATTCAAAATGTCATCATCCTTTGGGTAAAAACAATGCATATTTATGCGATAGCAGCAATCGCGGTTGATTTGTTGTCATTTTTTGAAGAGTTCCGTTGTCTGTCTCCGAAACGCATCATCAGATCTATATGAATTTAAATGGAACCACGGGAAGCACCAGCTTACAAGTAAAAAAAGAATCATCAAAATCGGTTCACTCAGTTGAAAGTTCTGAGCTAACAAACATTTTAAAAAAATACAGTCGAATTGAGAACCTCCTCCTTTTTTTGAAGTCGGTTAAAAAAAAACGACTCCGCCACCGCAAACCGAGTTGCTTGTGTGATTTGGAGTAGTTAAAAATATTATGGGCATTCAATCAACAGCCGATCTGAAATAACTTTCCACTATAGAGCTGGTAAGCTTATATCAATATTTTAAAGACAGGGTCGATCAATTTCTAAAGACCCAGGCTGGTTGACGACAAACGTCCAAATATCTACAGGGATGTCATATATCATCTTTTATAATTTCTCTAGGAATCCCACCACTGAGCACCAGTACCTAAAGCTGTGGTTCGGACAGTACTACGCACATCTTGTCCTTTACTTAAAAACAGATGGATTTATAAAAATGAATAATCTTTGTCTTTTACTTCTATGACGATCATGGTTACTCGAAACACTTCACACTTATGAGTATGACACAAAAAGTTAGACTGAGAAGTTTTCTGTGTTATTCGGTAGCCAGCCTCAATTTCAATAATCAATTATTACCACAATTATTAACTCAGGTTACACTTTTTCAAAACACTTTACACGACAAAACATTTTAGATATAATTTTCAGACACTTATTAATTTATTATACATCCGTGTTTACTACGGTAGCGTAACTGGTGTCCTAATTTGTTCTACATTAATTACTCAAGAGCGCAGTAGCCGTAAATTGAACAATATTTAATTAATTCGGTAAAGTGGCCCGGAATTAAGGACACCATGCCATGTTCCACAGTCCCATTTATCGTCAGAACTGTTCTTTTTATCTTTTTCATTAGTTGTCAGGCGCTAGATAGACATCTGAAAATGCTTTGACAGTAAAAATACTAGTGGGCGAATTCTGGCGTATTTTTCATAAACGAACGGTTAGGTGGTCGCAGTTTCTATACTGGTAATGACGTATACCGGGCTACTTCTTCATGACATGGTCAGGCTCGTTAGTCCTAATGCAACATTTTCGGGAGTAGGCCTGTTTAAAGCCCCATCATATAATCGAACAAAAACGTGGTTATTTCGGTCAAAAAGTCTAAAATAGCTCCCCAAACGCAACGAAAGGGTAAAAAAGGGTTACTTAGGGTCATATTTGTTGAATGGACAGAGGTTTACGTGCGTAAGAGCCGTCATATAATCTAGATTGTAGTAGTAAATATAAGTTACAACAGTCACGCAAAGAGAGTCACAGGCATAGTTTAAATTAATTAGAGCGGCAGAGGTGTCTAGAATCAGGAGACGGCAAGTTCCAAAGTAGACTGAGATAGGGTGAGTTGGGCCTAGGATATCTCATAGGATGTAACGTTCCCAGTGTTATAGGTACTCTAGATTACGCATATCTTATATCGCACGTAAGATGCATTGTTTCCCGATTGTCAAATAGGTTTTGTCAGAATGGATATGATACGTATGTTACCTACAAACGGGTTGAATAAGAATGCAGGGGTGAATCGGGACGAAACTTTAAAATGGATTTTAACGCTGAAATAACATAGTTTGTTATTTATAGTCGTTATATAAAGTCCAGTAAACGTATTAGTGTTCTTTTTATCAACAAACTATATTATTTAAATGTCAAAATCCCATACAAACTTTCGTTCCGATTCACCCCTGCGTCCCTAATTATCCCGTTTGACGGTATACAGTATCTTAACGATAACGTTCGTGGTAGTCCGCAGGCGCGGTCATAAACCGATGGAGCGAGACTAAACGAGACAGCTTATCATAGTTTTAAGATATCAGTCTCATTATTGCCTCTACCGGAACGCTTTAGTAGGTACCGTATTGCCGAAGACACGAGCATAAAAATGAAACCCACCAAACCCATTTCATGTAAAGTAGGTTGACTAGGTTGCCAAGACTTATATAACGGTTTAAAAGTGATCAGATCTAATGTAGAGCCTAACTCTACAAAGCTTACCACATTACCATGCCCCCAGATTAGTGAATAGTCCCGGGAAATTCCGGAACCGAAAGTACCGGGAAATCCCGGTTATTTTCGTCGTATTAGGAACCGGGATTTTAAAAACAAGATCGGTGCTTTCAGGAAAAGATACTTCGCGTTTAGAATATATAGAAACACACAACGTCGACTGCCGGAAACATCAATATTAACATATTTGCAAAACCCTGAAATGTACTTCTCTAACGCACATGAAGAAGATTCGTCAGTGTTTATCCGGCCAAGTAGCGACGAAATGTGCAGGAAGATAATGACACTGCTATGTCGTACTTTAGGAGACTATTTTTCGGAAACAGCTCAATTGCCGTCAGATTCAGATCGAGATATAGAAAGTTAAGCTTAACGCAGAGCTTAAAAAAGTTACTGCTTGTAAAAGAACAAGAATGACACACAGTGAAGATCTTAATACGAATGTGAGGATCGAAATGGCCCTTTTTAAGAACGGAGAGATTGTGGACTTTATTTGTCGCAGGTTTCCGACTATCTTTTATTAATTCCATTGACAAATGTAGAGCCGGAAAGTGTTTTTTCTTCAGCTGGGTATCTTTGCAATAAAATAAGATCACGTTTAAGTGACAAAAGTTTGGACGCTCTTATATTTTTGAGATCATTATATAGGCCGGAGAGCACGGCTCTAAAAATAAGTCAAGAGAACCTAGGTTATTGATAACCCAAATTGCAACTATAAGTATCGCACCAATATAAATATTGGTCTGAGCAAGCATTTTTATGTTTTTTATTTTGCTGACTCTGTTGCACCACATCTTCCCACTTTAGGAAGTGGTGAAGGGTGGGCATTTTAGGGGGACTATCTTATGTAATTTTGACGTTTGAAAAGTGCTGATTCACAGCTTAATTAGAATAAATGACTTTTGATTTTAATTCCAAGTTTTTAATATGGTAAAGGATGAATATTTTTTTTTACTGTTGTAAGGATGAATATCTATTAGGTTGGGGAAAAAGTCTTTTCGCATTATAGTATGTATGAACTTGTAATACAATCTCTTTGGCTATACTATTTGTATCTGGCTGGTTTTGGTATCATTGAAAGTTTAAATAAAGAACATAATTACAAATTCAAATTAAGAAAATGTGTGATTTTCATTTGTTTTTCGTACTGTCAAGATGAGTGAATCTAACGAAGAAATTCGATAAATTTTAAAATTTTACTACAAAAAAGATAAAAATGCAACGCAAGCCGCGAAAAAAATTTGCGATGTTTATGGACCTAGTGCAGTGTCTGTGAGAGTAGCACAAATTTGGTTTAAGCGTTTTCAATCCGGAAATTTTGATGTCAAAGATGCACGTCGCTCTGGTCGCCCTATTACGGATAAAATGGATGCCATTTTTGAAAAAGTGGAGCAAGATCGGCATATCAGTAGTTACGACGTAGCTGAAGAACTGGGAATTGACCACAAAACAGTTTTGGCGCATTTGAAAAAAGCTGGGTACACAAAAAAGCCCGATATTTGGTACCTCACGAGCTCACTGAAAGAAACCTAATGAACCGTGTCCTCATTTGTGATTCTTTATTACGACGTAATGAAACCGAACCATTTTTGAAGAAGCTGATAACTGGTGATGAAAAGTAGATCACGTACGACAAGAACGTGCGAAAAAGGTCGTGGTCAAAGGCCGGTCAGGCTTCACAGACTGTGGCGAAACCCGGGTTAACTCGCAACAAGGTGATGCTGTGTGTGTGGTGAGATTGGAAGGGCATTATTCATTATGAGCTGTTACCACCAGCCAGGACCATCGTTTCTGAACTCTACTGCGAAAAAGTGATGAGATTAAAGTAAGAAGTTGAGAGAAAGCGGCCGGAATTAATCAACAGAAGGGGTGTGGTTTTTCATCATGATAACGCTAGACCTCACACATCTTTAGCCACTCAGCAAAAATTAAGAGAATTTGGCTGGGAGGTGTTAATGCATCCACCGTATAGTCCTGACCTTGCACCTTCAGATTTCCACCTGTTTCGGTCTCTTCAGAATTCTTTAGGCAGTGTCAGGTTAACATCACGAGAGCACTGGCAAAACCACTTGTCGCGGTTTTTTGATCAGAAGTCCCAAAATTTCTATAGCAATGGGATCATGTCCCTACCTACAAGATGGCAAAAAGTTATCGAACAAAATGGTACCTACATACTTTAGTTAAATGTCATCATCATCATACATCAATAACTTATTTTACTGATATTTTTGACAATATTAAAATGGACCATATTCGCGCAGGATCGAGTTGAGTTATTTTTCCCAACAGTGGGGCCACAGGCTGTATTATTAATATAATGTACCTATCACAGAATTTTCCTGACAGAATTCCGACAACTCTTTTACGGCATAAAAATAAACAAAGATATCTGTATCGCGTTACACGTCACTTTTGAGTTGATGTGTATGTGTTATATATAACTACATAGGCGTGTAGGTATATAAAACATACGGTCCTAATTAAAAAAAAAATATATACCATAACGAATGCTTGTTTGATAAAGAGTCTATATTATTGCTGTAAAACTATATAAGTAAAGGTTTTTCTACGCAGTCTATTGACTATTGAGTAAAGTAATAAATTACTTTGTTATAAGTAATTATTTCTTCCGCCGGACGGACATCACCGTCGAGGTAGAGCACGGGAAGGTGGTGTGACGATGTGATAAGTTTGGCAGAGTCAATATGGCCAGGGAAGGGCCTTGAAAGGAAAAAGAGGCGGGGAAAGAAGGGGGGGGGGGTTTGCCCAGCAATGGGACGGAATAAAGGCAAACAAAAGTGTGCTTCCAACTTTAAAAAAAACTGTTTTAGTATTCTTTTGAAGATAAGACTTGGTTGATAAGGCTACAAACACTTGCAGTCAGGTTCAGTCTTGTTAAGGAAAAACCTGGCATAAACAAGTTATTTTTTGAGTTATCACTAACCAATATTTAATAGCTGATATTGGCTCAAGTCAATTAATCCTTCAAAATATATTTCTTAACACATGTTACTGTTGCAAAATTAATAGCTGTCCTTGCCTTGTTTGAGACATAAATAATATACTAAAAGTTGTTATATATGGCCAGTACATGAACAAGCACAATTATAAATTGCAAACAGGATATATAATGATGTGCTTTATAAGTGCCTTCACATGTCATAACTCATACAATAAGTCAGAACCCTATATAATCTGCTTAACTTTATTCCTTACTGCCTAGCTGACCTATTGACCAAGATCTGCTTCACTTGACTTGACATGTTCATTTAGGATGGATTGAACCAGGAGAGAAGAATTAGATTAATGCAAACGAAATCTGCTTATAACGTTCCCACTGCTCGGATACAGGCATCATCACTTTAAGAAGGAGTGGGCTGTATTCTACTATGCAGACCCACGGCGGGTTGGTAGATGTGACATGACTTCTAATTTTTGGTTTTAGGACATGCCAGTTTCCTCATAATGTTTTTCTCCATCCTATTGAGAGCAGTGGTGATGTAATTATTTGAACTCACAACCTAAAACTCATAAGTCCGGGCAGATACCAACGGGCCACCAGTGCTCTTGCTAGTGCAAGGTTGTCTTTAAAAGATCACTTTTAGTAATGAGACGACCCATTGTGTCACCCTATGTAAAATTTCTACATGTATATGGGGCCATTCAAGAGTTATGTATGCACTATGGGGAGGCACGGGGGTCTTTGCTATGATTATTTTTGATGATATGGGGTCTGGATGGTGATTACGTCAGCATAATTTATTTATTATGTTTTGGATTTTCGACATTATTTAGTCGATTTTGGTTTGAACACATATGGCCCCCTACTTGTCATGAATGGCTAGAGAAAATGATGACAATATTCCAAAATCACAAAGTGAGCAGGCACGTTGTGTGTCTGCTACCAATGTTTACGTGAGCTTTGGGTACGCGCTTTGCTTACTTTTGCTGACGTGGGGTGGGTCAATATTTGCAAAAATCTACTTACGTAATACTTTAATGGATTTATTATATTCTTAAAATGGTTACATACCGTGTCCAATATCTATCCGCATAGTCGAGACTTGGTCATAGAGGGCAGCACAGATCCACGTGAGCATCAGCAGCCATAGTATGAGAGTGCCTCTCACGGCCCAGCGGAGAGCACACTGCACTTCAGCACCAATGTTGTGCTCTAGGGGCACAGGAGCAGCATTGCGGCTGCGTTCACGCCTGGATATTTGCAAAAAATTATATCAATTGTATATATTTATGAATGTTTGCTTGAAGTTGAGAGTCAGCATAGTCAAGGGGATAGTTGAATATTTTTTTAATACAAGTATTGGTCAGTGGGTCGTCAGATTCCTTAAATACAATGTTGTTTACGACAGACCCATGGATGCAAATAAAAAAAAATAGTTAATTGTACAGTACACTGTACTGAATCTATCTATGTATAATCTAACTCAAACCTTTTTTTACACAATAATTGGTATAATTGTTCTAATCTAATCACCAATAATAATTGCTAAACATAGGATTCATAGAAGCAGGAAAAAAGTGCTAAACTGTTGGGTTAATATGCCTATATATTTACCATGTTACTTAAATTCAGCTTCATAACTTATTTTTAATGCTTAACAGTGTCTTAGGTACCAATAGGTAGTATTTATGCTGATATTTATACAAGTACGAACCTTGTAATTTTCTTCTTTCTGCTGGGAATTATTTCTAGCTGCAAGTCTTCTGACTCTTCGTCGCTAGACAAGTCCAAAAGACGGAAGTTTTCCTTGTTGACTTTAGACGGTGCAGACATTTTAGATTCCGGCTCATAAAACACATGCTATTAGTTACTTTCATGTGCGATATACATCAGACGGCTAATCACACTGTATTTATTTACTTGCAATCATAAATTCAAGGTTATAAAAGTTTGATAGTACCGCACTGAACATATAAAACCTCACCGCAGGTTATGAATAAAGAGTAACTAGCCTAACTATGGAATGAGCAGAAATAGAGCTAATCGTAAGATATGTAATAGTATTGCTCTAATGATTCGTGTTTGAATAATAGCAAAATTAATAGAAGTAATGAGAAATGTCAAAGTCAAAATTCATTCTCTTCGTCTATCTTGTCGCTGGTGGAAAGTCAAATAAGATGTGCTTGTCTATGTAAAGGTGGACAGTATGAAAATGGTGGAGCCGAGAGTGAACATAGTATTATTGGTTTGTAATATTAGGTCTTTACCTATGAAATTGCCGTTTTGCAGTACTGGCCATTTCAAATCAAAATAATTTTTGTTTGGGTAAGAATTCTAATTTCAAATTAATTTTATTTTAAAAACATGGATTTTTTTTTCCAAAAGTAGTCATTTGTTTATTGATTAGTGTTACATTTTCATCGCATTTCAATCTTTTTCGTCATCATGGATACGTTAAAAATTCGAGTAATTATGGAATATGAGTACCGTCGTGGCAGCAACGCGGCACAAGCGGCACGCAACATCAACGACGTTTACGGAGCTAACACTACAAACCAACGCACCACCTGTTATTGGTTTGCTCGCTTCCGTTCTGGAAATTTCGACCTGAAAAATGAACCTCGCGGTCGTCCGAAGACTTTGGTCGACAATGACGAATTAAAGGCGATTGTGGAAGCTGATGATACACAATCTACGGCTGAATTAGCAGCAGCTTTCGACGTTAGCGTCAAAACAATATTGGTCCATTTGCGTCAAATTGGCAAGGTAAAAAAGCTTGACAAATGGGTGCCCCACGAACTCAATGATCGTCAGCGCGAAGTACGCGTCGAGACGTGCCTTGCACTGCTCAACAGACACACAAATGAAGGAATTTTGAACCGCATTGTTACCTGCGATGAAAAATGGATTCTGTTTGATAACCGCAAGCGCTCAGCAAGTTGGTTGGATCCTGGTTCAGCACCTAAACAATGCCCTAAACGAAAACTTACCCCTAGAAAAGTGATGGTCACTGTTTGGTGGTCTAGCGCCGGTGTGATTCATCACAGCTTCTTACCAAACGGGGTGAGCATTACTGCAGATGTGTACTGTGAAGAACTGAACACAATGATGGAGAAGCTGGCACATCTCCAACCAGCATTGGTCAATCGCTCGTCTCCGCTGCTCCTGCACGACAACGCGTGACCTCATACTGCACAGCAGACGGTCTCCAAGTTGCAAGAACTGGGGTTGGAAGCTCTCCGTCATCTGCCCTACTCACCAGACCTTGCGCCTACAGACTACTACTTTTTCCAGAATTTGGATAACTTCTTGGCGGGAAAAAAATTCAATACCCGAGAGGCAGTACAAAATGCCTTTGAAGAATTTGTTGCCTCCCGTCCAGCTGATTTCTTTAAGAAGGGCATCAATAAACTGCCACTGCGATGGCAAAGATGCATTGATTGCATGGGTGATTACTTCGATTAATACAAATAAAAAATACATGAAAAAAATTCGTTTAAATTTTTTCATACAAAACGGCAATTTCATAGGTAAAGACCTATTATAAATCTATGAGTTTTGCTCTCTTTCTACTAGCAAACTTGCTACCGTATTTGCCCTAGCCGTAAAATCAATAAAAAAGAACGTGAAAAATAAGCAAAACAATAAAGATTTTTTCCTGGCAATGGCACTTCTGTTACGTCAAATACTATCTGTTCTGTCTGTCACTTGCACAATTTGACAATCGAATCAACGCAAAATTTTGTAAATGCAATGGATCGTTCACCGATTTTATTTCATTTAATTATTTAGATGGAATATGAAAATAGTTATTTTCTTTGAATAGTTACAACCATGAAAGAAAAATGGAATTTTGTTTTGTTTTTAGTTTGGTTTGCCTACTTGGTTCTGTCAGCGGTTCTCATGTTCGGGCATGGATTCCTGTTATCCCGTAAAACTCTGAGTGATGTTACTGAATGTGTGCCGCTTGATAGATTTGGATGTGATGGACGTGAAAATTCTACAGTGGAGGGCCACTGTACCGAGGATGAGAAGATTCGTCGAATTTTGTCTGTGCCTGGCGGGCCGTTGGCGTGCGACCCACATCGATCTCGAGTGGTGTTTTTGCTAGTGGATGCTCTACGGTATGATTTTACGGAGTATGATGAGAGTATTGAGAAGCCGTTGCCGTATCAGAACCGGTTGCCAATAATGCGTGAGATGCTGAACCGCTGGCCGGAGAGCGCGCGGCTTTATCGCTTCATGGCTGATCCACCGACCACTACTCTCCAGCGTGTGAAGGCCCTCGCCACTGGCTCGCTGCCGACCTTCATTGACGCGAGCGCTAACTTCGCAGCTATAGAGTTGCAGGAGGACAACATCATTGATCAGGTTATTTATTATTATAGTTGTTTTACAAGTTTACATTTTAAACTTTATATTTCTCTGATGTAATAATGAATTTTAATCGTATCCTTGTCCTCAATTATTATCTTTACTAATAGTATTACTATCAAATTGATAAGATGATTAATAATTAGGTGACAAAGCACAACGGGCATGCGGTTCTTCTTGGAGATGACACATGGTCTCGGCTGTTGCCAAAACGCTGGCTACGATCTCATGCTATGTACTCATTCCACACCTGGGACTTGGATACTGTTGATACAGGTTAGTACTTTACAATACCTACCTGTAACTTGTCACACCTATAATAATCTATTTATAAACGAAACTTTCAATAATTTTCTTAACTATTTTGAACCAACTGCAAAAAAAGAGGAGTTTTTTGACTTATACTGTAGGTTGAAATTATCTAATACATTGTAAAATTTGTTTTTCTCGTAAAAAAAATTCACCCCTACACAAGTGCATCCATATACATGTGTTTTTCTTAAATAAAACTAATCTTGAGGCATACTACACTTTCATTGCATAACTGTAACGCTGAATCTCTTTACTGAACTACAACATCACCCAGCTACTGGTATATCAGTGAGCACAATCTAAGCAGCCCTTAGCTGCGAAACACTCCAAATGCAAAATGGACCACCGGGTGCCGTCAGGGAAAAAAAAATGGTTAAATCTCGCAAATTAAAAGTGCTTCATTTAAATAAAAACAATGACTGGAAAGGTGAGTTAGTAAACAATTAGAACCAAAAAGTATACTTATTATTTTTAATTTAAATCAACCACTTACTATTTTTATAGAAAAAAAATAGTTTTGGTGATAATACTAAAAATATATCCTGTCTGTAATAAAACTATTAAAGGCAAATACGAGACTAACTCTTCCACCTATTGGTACCAAAATCATTCATCAACAACAGTCAGAAACAAAGTTGCGCAGTCACACACGCTCATAAAAGGAAGAGTCAGGGAGAGAGACAGAAACTCGCATTGGCATAGTGCTTTTTCTTTACGTGACGAATTCTAGCAGTCAACTCCTACTCTTACCGCAAGTGGCTTTAAAGCAGAGATTTCTTGAAAGGGGTCAAAAAGGTGGTTTTTTATAGCAGTGTAACTGTTTAATCGTAAATAATATTGAAAGCAAAAAAAAATTGATATTTTCAAGTCTTTTTTGCATACAGTGATGGAACTCAAAACATAATTAAACATACTTTAATGCATCAGAAAAATCATCAAAGTCACCTCTTAATTATTTATTCCTTCAATAACAATTATAATTATAATTAAAAATATACCATAAAATTTCAAATGCCAAACTGCATTTCAGTGATGGATTATTTATTAATAAATAGTTCATATCTCATTTTATACGATTTTATGTGCATTTTGACGACATAAGCTTGCTCATATAAATAATAAAATAATAACAATATTCGAATTTATTACAACAGATTTTAACCCGTACAGGATTGCAATAAGAACTATTATCGCTCATAACGGCACTATTTAAAGTTAACATGGCCTTAAGGAACTTTTTCCAATTCACTCTGGACCAGGGAATGCAATCTTGCCATATAACTTTTTTTATCTTATTATTTTTTGAAAAAATAAAAGAAGATTATTTGCCCCGTCGTAAGTCCACACAATATACTTAAAAAAAAATAAAAGAATTAAACTTAATAAATAATAATCATGCTAATATAACTATACCATTTACCTACTATTTAAGTTCTTACATGATTATCTTTCAACAGGTAGCTCTATTTTTTTAATAAGTTACGGTAGGTACGGTTTTAACTAAAAGCTAAATAATAATTCGGTAAAATAAAATCGTGGGGCGTTGTAATCTGAGTAAATATGTTTCACGCGCCCCAGGATTTTATTTTACCGAATTATAGTTAAAACCGTTTAACATATTTTTTTTTGTTACTTATTTAATTTTCAAGTTTATATTTCGATTTCTCATTCTATAAAAAAAAAATTGTAGATATTGTTATCAAAAGTAAAGGTGTGTACCAAATATTAGCTCAATCTGCCAACAGGAAGGGGGTAAAATTTAAAGTACTAAATTTGACCCAAACAAAAAACAACAAATAGGGCAAGCTAAATAAAACCGCTTTAAGGTGAATGCGCAGTGGTAGAGCGCGAAATTCAAATTTTGTTACGTTTTTTGCAATTTTCAGGTGAGTGTCAGCTTGTTACTTGATCAAAATATGATTTGCGACTATAACATGTACGTATTTACAGATTTATAATCATTAGAATCAATAATACATCTTTCTAAGTTAGATTTGTTCCATAAGAACAAATTTCTTATGGAAAAATGCTTGTGGAATACCTAAATCTAACTTATAAGAGATATATTAGACATTCTAATGACTAAATTCTGTAAACACGTACCTGATATATTCGCAAATCACATTTTGATCAGGATACAACCTGATACTGACCTGAAAATTGCAAAAACGTAAGAAAATTAGAATTTCGCGGTCTACCACTGCGCATTGAGGTTTTATAAAATAACTGTGATAGGTAAACTGTTTGTTGCGCTCGGCCGCCTGCAACGTATTGTGGGTATTTCGAACAAAATAATGATAACATCGAGGTTGTGGGTTCAAATCCGCGTAAATAAATACCAATGTGTGTTTATTTTGGACATTACTGACATCAATGAAGCTAGCTAGCTTTTGCCAGCGGCTTCGCTCGCGTGGAGGTCGGTGTATTGTACATATAAACCTTCCTCTTGAATCACTGTGTATTGATGAAAACCGCATTAAAATCCGTTCCGTGGTTTAAAAGATCTAAGCGTACAGACACGAGAAGCGACTTTGTTTTATACTATGAAGGAAGATACATGAGTTTGAAATCGCCAACCCGTCTTGAGCAAGTTTGGAGTTCAATGTGCCTTCTCTGCATTAACATAGAATAAGTATGTTTTAAAAACGGAACTCCCACTCCGAACTTCTAAATTCGGACTGGTGTGAAATTATTTCTTATATTTGAAAATGTGTCTTGTAGGCGACCTACAATAAAAAGAGATTGCATTAATTGAGTATAACTTCTAAACCACTAACTTCCACTCCTTAATTGCAGAAGTTGATTCGAAAATATACGACGAATTGAGAAGAGATGATTGGGACCTGCTAGTGGCCCATTACTTGGGGGTGGACCACGCTGGCCACAGGTATGGGCCCAACCATGCAGAGATGACTAGGAAACTAGACGAAACCAATGTAAGACTGAAGAAAATAATATCTATGCTGCCACCAGATGTACTGCTCTTTGTGGTTGGAGATCATGGAATGACTGAAACAGGTATGTCATAGTGTCTCAAAGCATCATTGTTGTGGAAAATAATAAATTAATTGAATACTTGAATATGATATTGGCAAGATGTTGTAACTAATTTCTATGGTTAATCATAATTATGTATATCTTGCTAGTCAAAGATTGAAATTTGAATAATCAGTTTTTGTTCATAAGTGTAAAAGTCAGGATTTTTAAACCGTCACACCCTATAAACTTAAGCATTTTATTGTAATGTAATTTAAATATAAGTATGATCTTGTGGAAATATCTGAGGACAAGTCATCTACTTCAGCCAATAAACAGTTTTGAGAGAGCATTGTGCTAATTGTGTGACACACTACCAGTAATGTCTTGATCTAGATTTCAAACTGACCAAATTTTAAATGTATGGAACAATGGATTTGTTTTGTTGACTAAATGGAAAGGGACTATGGTGTGTAACGCAATTAGGGTGAAGATGTCAAATGAGGAAGTGTGGGAGAAGCCTTGGTCTTCAGATATATTCACTAAGTATTATTGTACTTTTAATATTAAGTAAAGGTGCAAATTTTTCACACTGTTTTAGACTCACATGAATGGACCAACTCTGATGGTAGGTATTCAATAGTATTGCTTGCAATGTAGATGATTTTTGTGTGTTATTAACAGTGATAGGAATAGGTAGTGCCTATTTGCCTAAACTTCGAAGAACAGAGACAAGAAACGGAGACTTCCTTAGGACTAAATTTTTTCCGAGACATCTGTCCCGAAATTTCGAGACAACACATAAATACGTAATTCGTCTATATTTACCTAAAGTTTGCGACTAGATATATCATAATAAAACAATAACATACACAGTCGTTACAACCATAAAATTTTCTGAATTTTTTTTTCTATTGTTTTTGTATTCCATGGGAACTATACTTTTTTTTAATAGGAAGTAGCATATGTGCTATTCCACACCTTAATCTATATCACTACCAAAATCAGCATTTTCAGTGGAATTGAGTAATGGACATCCATACAAACTATCACATTTTAGACAAACTTTAGATAAATATAGACGAATTACTTATTCCAAATAACACATTTTTTTAAATGTATTTAAGTGTTGTCTCGAAATTTCGAGACAGATGTGCCGGAAATAATTTAGTCCTAAGGAAGTCTCCGTTTCTTGTCTCTGTTCTTCGAAGTTTAGGCTAATAGGCACTACCTATTCCTATCACTGGTTATTAATGATGTTTTGTTTAGGCTAAATTTGCTGCTATGTGTGTGATTCTAAAGCATTTTTGTTAGAATTTGTGTCTACGGTAATAGATTGTAGTTAGTTCTGTTGTTTCCGTGAATAGTCATGTGATTTTTAATTTGCGTTTTACGTAACGAAGCTCTAACTTGTGTTGTTATTTTATGAGACAAAAACCTAAATATCTCATTGCTAACTTACAATTAGGAGAATCGGTGTTATTTAATTACTTTAAATTAAAAAAATAAAGCATAAAAAATGATAAGTTGCATAAGTAAGCATGAAAATATGTCTTTCAACATGTACATTTATAATCATAAAATTATCCTATCGTCCCTTAACCAGGCGATCATGGCGGGGAAAGTAAAGCCGAACGCACAGCGGCTTTCTTCGCGTACCGGGGCGCAGGCCTGGCCGGGACTGGGGAGGACATATTGACCGGCAAGGAAGTACAACAGACGGACCTAGCGCCTACCCTAAGTGCGGCGTTAGGAAGACCGCCGCCCGCGCCCTCTCTAGGATACCTACTGTTGCCCGTACTGCCTAAGGCTAGCAAAAGTCATACTTTGCTGCATATGACTAATAATTTGAAACAGGTGAGATGAACAAAAAGTATTCCTTTCATACTCTCCTTGAAATCTAACGCACCATTATTTTATTTATTCAACCTAGTTTGAATGTAAATTTTATCTTGTGTGACTAACGTTCTGCAGTAGTACTAATGCTCATTATCTGTATAAAATATTCAGCATATTTAAACAACATAATACCACCTACAGATAACACAATACATGATTCGTTATGGAGAGGAATCCCAACAAGTGTCTCTCGACCGACTCGCTGAAATTATCAACGCGACGAGGGAACAGTTACATAAAGCCGCCTCCATTGAAACTGATGATGAACTCAACAAATACGTCGCGGATGTCAGGTAATGCGGAAATTATGTAAGCAAATGAATTTGTATGTTGGTCTAATGTAATAAAGTTTAATTTTGTTTCAGGGCTCTGGTTGATGATATACGCAACGTGTTCCGTGAGGTCTGGGTCGAATTTGATTCGCTGTCTATGCTCAGAGCTCTTCTACTTCTTCTCTTGGCAATATTTTTCAGTTGGTTGATAACTGAAGGTCTTCCTATGGAACGGCTTCCGGCTGTTTTCGCCAGCACCTTTGTCCCGACTGGACTTATTTCAATGGCAGTTTGCATCGCTGTATGCTATACAGCTTTCTACCTCAAACTTTTAGAAGATCTTGAACACGCGATTATCTTGAGTACTGGTTTAATATCGGCCAGTATAATGTGTGTTTTAATAATCATGCACTGGGATGGGATTGCTCAAAGGTGGTATGAAGGACGTTCGCAATTCTACGAACGTTTCGCACGCGCCGCCTTAGCGGCTTCTGCAGCCATTCTAGTATCGAATAGCTATATCATAGAGGAGGGATCTACTCTCGCGTTCTTGGTAATAACTGTGTTGGGACTGATGGCTTGGTATGCATCGAATATAAACTCGTTCTTGTATTTGATCGCTTGTGGAATTACATTTGCAGGCACGAGGTTGTATCGCGGTTGTAGGGAGGAACAGGGGGATTGTTGGACGGCGGGGGCGGGGGTGCCATCGGGGCAGTCGTCACGGCCCGCACTAGTCCTAGGCATGGGCACCGTCGCTGCTGTGGTAGCCATTTGCAGGCGCCATGTGGGTTGGCGCGGTTATTGCACCCTAGTAGCGGGATTATTGGCCTGTTCTCACTGGGCTACGGGCTATGGGTCATTAGGATCTCCGAGCCGTGCCAAACTGTTAGCGCGGGCTGCTTGGCTAGTCCTGGCAGTGATGATGTGTCTGATATGGAAGCGTGAAGGCCGCGGCGCCACTCTACCGCTGATGGCGACTAGTCTGATGTTCTTCGTCGCCAACACACTAGTACTTGGAGTGTCGTATGCTCCGGGCGCAGTCTTAGTTTTTATACTGGGATGTTTAGCCTTGAATATTGTTGCGAATTTGAAGAGTGATGGTTCTACGAAGTTTTGTAAGTATATTAATTTTTTGGCTGAATTGGAACTCTTATCGTTTTAAGTTATTTTTAATCCTTGTCCTTTTTTCAGCTCTGGTAACCCGATGCAACTCAAGCGTGGCTTGTATGTGGGCGTTGTTGGCGTCTTACGCGTTCTACGCCACGGGCCACCACGCCACGCTGGGTCACGTACGCTGGGCGCCTGCTTTCCACGCTGGAGACCCTAACTATATGGATATTGGACCACCCATCACTGCCTCTTTGGTCTCACTGGAATTATTTGGTAAGAAATTGTGATTGTTGTCATGTAATAAATTGCATAACAAAGTGAGTGAATACACGAATAATACGGTTTCAAATGACAAACCTGAAGTAACCATTACCTCCCAAACATGTTGGTATACAGGATGAATATCATTAATATGGAAGAGAGATCGTTTACGATTAGATAATCATATTTTTTTTAAAGCATTCCTCAAAAACTCTGAAAATTTTGTTTACCTTAATAATTTTGTTTGTCAGGATCTCTATTGGCATTCGGCGCGGCAGTGCCCTTGTTGGCGCTATGGGGTGAGAATGGAGCGGGTCGAGTTGGCCCTCGCACGCAGCTGGCAGCCGTCTTCTCACTGTGCCTCAAGTTTATGCTCTGCTTCGCTATTAGGGTACGTACCTATCAGCGGCGAGGTGAAAATTTCTCTAACAGAGAAGCCGAAGCGAAGTCGGCTTGTAACTTACTGACTTATCAATAAAGAATACTTACTATCATTATAAAATTTATATAGGAATGTAAATAATTAAATACGCATTTTTCTATTATATGTCTCTGTCATAACACGTTGTACAGCGGCTTGCTCTCGTCCATATCAAACGGTGCCACGTGGACTAAAGTGACAACACTACGGGATCGCTGTTGTATGAATTTTTAGTTCTCGGTTTTGACGTTTTGGCGCCGGGTATAATTTAGAACATTTTTTTTTGTTATAATACTAAGCTAAAAATAAGTGTTATGGTGAATTAAATACCCGTAGTGTAACTATATTTTTGGGCAATAGTAGACACTATTGACGTGCTATTTTTCAAAAGCGGTACAGATGCGTATCACTAAAGGGAAACCGGTAGGAATCGTGTTAGATGGTGCTTTTGCCACTGATCAGATCATCATAATTTCAGCCGAAAGACGTCCACTGCTGGACATAAGCCTCCCCCAGGCTCCTCCACTTCGACCGGTCTTGTGCTTCCCACATCCAGCGGATTCCCGCGGCCTTCATAAGGTCGTCGGTCCACCATGTGGGAGGCCTTCCCACTCTACGTCTTCCGGTACGCGGTCGCTACTCCAGAACCTTTCGGCCCCATCGGCCATCTGTTCTGCGAGCAATGTGCCCTGCCCACTGCCACTTAAGTTTGGCAATTCTTTGGGCTATGTCGGTTACCTTGGTTCTCCTGAGGATCTCTTGATTTCTGATTCGATCGCGTAGGGAAACTCCGAGCATAGCCCTCTCCATTGCTCTTTGGGTGCCTTTAAGCCTTCTGATAAGGCCCATTGTGTGTAGGCTCGCACATAGAATTCTAATAATATAAAGTTTGGACATTAGCAAGTCAAACAACCGTCTACTGGAAGCCGTTTGCATATTAGCGTTTAACGGTTTTTACGAGTACATTTATTGTCTTTGGAGTGTATGTTGCTTATGACCAATTGCTGGTTCATACGATTTTGACGTGTTAAAGAGACCATATCCTCCGAGTTTGTCTCGGTATTTCTTCTAAGGGATCAGTCAGCTAAGAAATACCGGCGCCATCTAGTTTTTTGACCAAGAAAATATTGACATGTAAAAGTATATTAAAAGATCTACTTAAGGGCCTACGTCCCGTTTGGTAGCGTAACACGGTCACTTTATAAACCCTACTGCTCATTAACGGCTTGTCTTGAAGATTTGAAAAATATATGATTTTGCTATAGATTCATATAGATCATTTTGCCGGAAGTACTTTTTTTGTATGGTTTATACTTTTGCTGTAAAAAAATATTTTCCAACACGCAATATTTTGGCTTCTATTCCATACTCCTACTAAACGGGTTCGTTATTTGGAAAAAAAATACACTGAAAAATAGATAGTTAGAGGTACCACAGAATCGCCGAAGCACAATTGTAAATTAATCAAAGGAATATCCCCATTTTGAGATAAAGGCTCAGAGGTGCCCTGCGCGGGCGCGGGCGGCAGTCGTGCTTTAGCATACAAACGGGAGATGAGGATACTATGGGCCTTAACTAATTAAACATTTCATGGCCACCGTGCGGTTTTGTTAGATGTAAGCTACACCTGACGTTGACAAAACCGCATGATAGATCAAGTTGGATCAAAAAATGGCGTCCAATGATGTGGTAATTATGAAAACAAGCTCATGTCTGGATTTATAACTCAAGCTGTTTCGACTTATTCCATATTTCGCAGGCCTTGCTTAGTTCAATCAAAGCCTTTGACCATTATACCTATGTACCAACCTGTAAAGCTACTTTTTGGAGGTTGTTCTTAAGACATTAAAATAAATAAATGTATAAAATAACATCACGCTATGTTTTCGCGAAAGGTCGGGCTATTAAATATATCTAATAACGTTTTTGACGACTTCTCCGAAATATCCCGTCCGACGTTTTTTTTTTTTTTAATTTGTAAGCCTCTATTGCTCATCAGGTATTCGCGTGCGCGATCTCAGCTACAATCCACTGCCGCCACCTGATGATATGGGGCGTGTTCACACCAAAGCTGTTGTTCGAGGCTGGCGCATGCGCGGCCGCGCTGTTCGGCACAGTGTTCGGTGCCACACTCGTCGCGTGGCACTTGCCCACGCAACACCGCTCCAGTTGACACAAGCGGGTGAATTAGATCGTAGTTTTATATGGACTGGACTAGTGGGGGCCTCGGATTTTGAGTGAACGGAGTGACGACTAGGAACTGCAAATAGAACAATGCTTTTTGAAGGTTAAATATTACTTTTTATAAACATTTAAAGGTCTTTCAACACATATCAGGTTCTGTGTAAACCGGAACATCCGGGCGTGTGCTCAGAACACTGATAGACAAGAGTTAAGAAAGTCGAGACCCGGAGCTGTGTGGATAGAAGTATATAAGTATATAGTTACATACCAGCTACATCCATTACCAGGTAATGGATGACTTCTATTCAGGTAATGATTACCTGTATACATAAGTTTGTGGCGCCACAAAATTGTGTTCAAGAACCTTTTATTTCATTGACAGCGAGTGTTAAAAGCATTTATTAACGGTGTTTTTATGAAAAGGTTATTTTCTATTTTGGCACGAACTGAGTCACTCCCAAAGTTAAGCTGCTGAACATGCTGTTGTTTGTGAGTACTGCCATCTGCTTTAATATTAGGCGTTGTGTTTCCTATTGTTTGTAATAGGGCTGGTCCACATCAAATTCTTTAATTCTTGCTGTGACCAGTGTATGACATTTTTACACGCTCATACTGCCATTTAAGTGTCGGCCAGCCTTTAGATGCCTTGTACTTTTGTATAATTATGTACCTACTTCTATGACCAAGTATTTTTCCAACATTTTTAAAGGCCAAAACTTTGTGCTGAGATTTATTGTCTATTAAGAGGCCCTTACATTATTACGCTTGGACAGACTGTTGTAACTAAAATAATCTTATTGTACTGTTTCGATTGAGATTATGAAGATATTATATTGCATGCGAATGTGAAAGACATTATTGTTTACTCTTATTGGAATGTTTTAATGCGTGAGTTGCGATGTTCTTTTACGAAGTTACGGGTTCATTTTGTGCTTAATGGTTGTATTAATTTTAATTGTTTTATAATTATGACGTGATGTCTACCCAAAGCATTTTAAATATAGATAGTAAAGATGTATTTAAAAAATAATTTATTGTATCTGAACAAAACTGCCATAGGCTGTTACATAGTTGTTATTCGAAATAATGTTTAGAAATGTTGTTATGACTTTGATTGAAATTGAAATTAACTTATTCTAAAGTCTGCTCGCTGAGAGTTATATGTGTATATAAATATTATGATACGTCTCCGAATAGCGACTGTCGCTTAATTATCGCCAACTTTATGGCGGCTATCGCATATCTCCCGCTTTCGCCGTTTTCGTGGTACGAGGCACGCATATGTTGTGAACTGGCGATGCCGGCCCGAACGGTGAGCGGACGCGGCGGGCATTTTGCCTATTAATAATTAGCGGGCCGCAATTTGTAATGAGTTAAGAAACCCTGACTTTATCAACTCTCAGCGAACATACTTTCGATTCAAACAAATCAGTATTTGTTCTAGTTGACATACATTAAATTATAGTTTTAGCAATAATTGTATGTTATTATAAATCACCATGATTATGAAGAGTAGTATAGATATTTATTACTTATTCCATTGGCATTATGATTTTGGTTTACAATCAATATGATTTTTTTTTATAACAATAAAGATTTTTAGCACACTATTGGGTTTTTAATAAAAAACAAATGGAAACATATATTATAACATTTATTTTCTAGAATACTATGACTTAATGTCAATGTCAATGTGTGGAGAATATAGATTAAAATAAGATTATAATCAAATCTTGAAACCCTAGAATTGTAGAATTGTGGTCACGTAGCTAGCATACTCTAAAACTTAAGCTTGTGACGAATAGCACCTTCACTCACCAATATAACTAATTTAGAAACGAATTATTGAAACTGGATATAAAATTCATTGCACTCTGAATTACACGCACTGTAATAGTTGTTAGGAGTATAAGCGGGCAAGTCACGTGGCGGGTGCGGGCGGGTCGTACGGATTCAAGAGATACTCGGAGAACGAGTTCACAGCCGCCGCGCCGCGCACTTCCTTATCCAAGAGTGGTAGTTTGGTAACGTGAAAGTCTTCATACAAGTCTGCGATTTGTTCGAGATACTTCTCTTGGACTTTGTGTCTCGCCGCGCACAGATCACACGGTGCTGATGTTCTCAATAACAGCTGGTTGACGATAATGTTGTGCGTGTCGATGCCGCATCGCGTCAGCTCCTGAACTAGACGCTCAGTCTCATAGAGTGACAGGAATTCAGCAATACAAACACAAACGAAAGTGGTCTGGTTTGGGTCCTTGAACTGGGTATTGACTTGTCTGATAACTGAGAGCATTTCGTCCATTTTGTTGCTGAACATGTCTGAGTTGAACTCGGCCAGGCCAAACAGTGTTGCTACTTGGTTGATGAATGGGGCCACCTGAAAAACAAATAAGAGAACTTACAGATGACCTTAACCCAATTGACTTTAATTGTGTGAGATATTTTAAATTGCTAATTAAGTGTCGCTTAATACGGTATTGTGTGCTGTCAAAATAAATAACACTTCTTTCATAGTTATGAAAGCAAACTCATACTACACCACACGCCAACACTCGTGGTCATAAGGGGCCATCCATAAATTACGTCACACGTTAAGGGGGGGGGGGGGGGCGTCAACGAAATGTGAGATTGTGTGATAAGGACCAGTGGGGGTCAAAAGCTTTGTGACGTCACATGTTAAAACCTAAAATACTAGAACTCTACTTACCTATTCTTACTTCTAAATATAAAACCATAAAATTTTATGACTTAATTTATGGATGGCCCCTAAAAGGTAGGAGTGATATGCCAATATTACTAAATATACACCATCCTGCTTACACATTTTATGACCGCGACTGCCGCGAGTCTTGACTATTAGTATAGACATGGACTGTTTGTGAAGTGGAAAAGTTTCATACCTTAGATTTCAGTCGCATTAGTTTTCCCAAACCTCGCTCGACGACCTGTGGGAAAGACAGTAGACGCAGAGTATGTCCTGTTGGTGCTGTGTCGAATACCACGGCACTGAAGTTCATGCCCTTCACCAGCTTCATCACCTAGAAAGATGAAACCAATTTATAGCTAAGGTCCATCCACCCGAACGAAGTCATGGGCGAAGTGCTAGTTAGAAACAAATTAGTTTTCTGCTAGAGTAAAAAATGTTGCCCAGTTTTTATCTAAACTATAAATATGTATATAAAAACTATGTTTTCAATAAAAAAACTGGGCAAATTTTTTTCTCATTTCATGTCATGTTATTAATCCCATGCCGACTTCGGCTACGGTGACTGTTTTTTTGTTTTCGACAACTATAGGTTACGAGCTGTTTAGGGATTTATTAGGTTTAGGACAGATTCTGGTTTAGGCAGATTCTTGTTACGGCAGATTCTTTTTTTGGCAGATTCTTGATTAGACAGATATTCTACAGTCGTCTATAGAAGTATTATGTAAGGATTATATACAAAAGAGTGCATTGATTGGAAAACTAAATAAGTATAAACTTTTTAATTTATTTATAAAGGTCCTACACACAGCAGCGATATCATGTGGTCTCTATAGGCTTAAATCATCTGAAAAATCCTTGTCGGATGGCGGACGCGGTTAGTCCAGTCAGATCAGATCAAAATCAAGTTGTGTGGACTGTGTGGAGCGATCCGACCTGATTTGGCAGCTCACATTGTACAACTACAGTGATTTGCCAAATAAAATTTACAAAACTAAGTACTAGAAGATCAGGTTCTGTTGGAGGTATCAGTAATGGTTTAAAGAGATCAGGCCTGGACGCGAAATCTGTTGTTACAGATGATATACATAGTTAGGCCATCATGCAATCTGTAGGGCCTTTTTAATCTGATATCTTTTTGCTAAGTACCTTTAATAAGGTTTTTAGTTTGAAATGGACTTTAAATATACCATTACATAAATTGTATGGTTTTTGTTGGTCATGTTACATCTGCCGTAAAACGAATCTGCTGTAACAACAATCTGCCCAAACCAGAATCTGTCCTAAACCAAATAATCCCTATTTAGTACATTTCATACATAAATGATACCTCATGTTGGAAAAATATTGGCCTGATTTTTTTTTGTTTTGTTTTGCTTGGCTTTCCAGAGAGAATACTGGATGTACATTCAAGTAGGGTCACTTTTGGTCAGGAATAATTATTATAATATTCAGTTCATGAGTAATTTTGATAGTTAAGGCATAAAATGACAATAATGAATCATCATGTGACAAACTGATTATTATAATTGCACCAAAAAAATGCATTTACAGTATTGAAACATTTCTATAAAAACATAATAATTATAGTCTGAATAAGAATAACATCAGTCTTGTTCTGACATGGTAAATAGCATGCTAAAAGAGACAACATTATGATAATAACTGCTATAAATAAAAACCTTTAACTGAATACCTACTCAAAGACAATTTGACTCTAGGTTGCCATATTGTCTCAGGCATTTGGTGATTTGCAGGTCAATTCACTAACTACTACAATTTCATGAAAAAGTCATTCAATGGCATTTATTGATCAACCACATTTTAATCAACATAAAATCTAGCACTGAATCGCAAAAAACTTAAGAAAATTTTAATTTAGCGGGCCACCCTAGGACATCCTCCCATAAGTGTTGGGTTCATTTATTAAATTTATCTTACCACACATTAGCAAAAGACATAATTGTGGAGGTATTAATTTTTCAGGGGGACAATACAGGCTTGTTAGAATAGATTAGATCTTACCTCTGCATGCCTCTGCCTCATCAACGACAGGGAAGTCTCCCACTATTTCCTGCATGGCTCCACTACTTTACATAAAAACTTATGACTGAACACCCAAAGACAACTATGACCAGTACTACTGTGACTCTAGGTTGCTATATTTTCGCGGAAAAATCGGCCTGTCGTGTTACCACTGCCGGGAACACAGGCCTCCTCTTGGTGAGGGGGATCGGCCATAATCTAACACGCAGGCCCAGTGCCAATTTTCAGTTCTAGGTCATGCCGGTTTCCTCAGATGTTTCCTTCTCGTTTTCGCAGTTACTTGGTGTGTTGTAAAGATCTGCTGTAGGTTATATGTTGGGTTAATTGATTAAATTTATATTACCTCTGCATAACTCATAGCCTCATCTATGCCAGGGAAGGCTCCCACTATTTCCTGCATCACTCCCTTGCCCAGCCTCATAGCCTCTGTTTCTCCCTCGAAATATTCCTCAGGCAACTCTGTGAGCCCCACATTGGGATCAATTTCCATTGCAAATAGATTATTGAAACCTTTTACTTTGGTTGGCACCTGAAATGTAAAAAAAAATTGTAAGAAATGTTTTTAAAATAATTGATTTTGTCTTTAAAAAAATGGTTTTGTGTGTGCATATTTTTTTGTTTTATAGCACTCAACATTGCATGTGACCTAGATAGTTAGTGCAGTCTATGTAGATAATTCGATAAAATTAAATTGTAAACAATGTGATTTGTGTGAAACTACAAAGAGTAGGTTAGCAAAAACTCTCTTTGTCTTTGTTGTGTTGTGTTTCATCAGCCACTTAATTGTTATTTATGCCAAATGAGATTCTTCCGTGGAAATCGTTTTCAGTGCCATAATTATACACTTTTATCAAACATAACCTACCTTGGAGAACTTCTGATCAAATGCATCAGATATGTTGTGAGCTGGATCTGTCGAAATAATGAGGACCGACTCTCGGACCTTGGCTAGTTGGATGGCCAAGCTGCAGCTAAAACAAATAGCACTATTAGATTTAACTGGACCTCGATGATATTACTCATTTTTAAGATAAATTGCATACCTGCACGTAGTTTTACCAACTCCACCTTTCCCTCCAACGAAGATCCACCTCAGTGATTTCTGGTCGACCACATTTTTCAAGGAAGGTTCCAAGGTGTCGAAATCTTTGTTTTCTTCCATTTTTACAGAGTTATTAATTTAAGGAAATATTGAATGTACTCCAAAACAGCTCAACTCGAAAATCGTAAACGTAATTTTTTTTTTGACGTAACGTGACGTGACATGCGCTAATCTGATGATCCGATGTATGTGTCACTGTCAAAATTAATGAACATTTACATTACTGAAATGACATTACTCCATCCTGAATGAATGAAACGCTAACCTACCTGACGATGAGTAAAAGCAAATGAAAATGTATTGTTATCGCCTAAAAGCGAAATGAAAATGCAAAAAACTTAAAAAAAAATTAGAAAATATTTTTAGCCGTCTGTAATTTAAACCATTGTCATTGATTATTTTTATTTTATACCAAATTACCAACATCTTTCTCAAAGATAATTGGGCCCTTGAAAATTTTCTGTGTTTTTGGACCTCTATTAAATAGCAATACTTTTTCCTAACGTCAAAACAATTCGAGTCCATCTGTCAAGTTAAAGTTGTACAACTATGAATTCGATTTTAGATCAAAATAAATAATTGATGTAATGTAATGACTGAAATGTGCAAGTTTATAAATAAAAATAATGCTCTATCGTCTTTTCCGCGGTCGTTTAACATTTAAGTTCTACATAGTGTTCACAATATTAGTAATCGCGTCGATATGTTGTTACTTTTTTCCGCCGATTTACCCAATTGCCCCAGTGACTGTGCCACCAAATCCTCTGCACCCTCGTTCTTCTCGCCACTTGTCTAAGTTAATGACTGTAGTGTTCCGCCAGTTTGAGGATTTCGAAAATGACATCGCTGATAGCGTGCAGTCGTTTGTATCGGCGTTTCCTAATATGCCTGTGGTGGTAGTATCTGAGAATACTCCTTATCCACCGTTCCCGTTCTCTGTAACGAACGAGACTCTACGAAATGTCAAAGTATTGTCATTGGAACTGAAGCTGAGTGCTTCGCCACAAGATTTCAATCCGTTGACCCAAATATTTACTGAGTATGTATTGTTTGTGCCTGATTCAACGCGAGTCTCCCGTCGGGTGCTGCAATTCGCGATGGCGGCGGCTGCAGCAAGTCCCACACAAGCCGTAGCTGTTGGTGTTGGTAACTCTCACTTGATATGCCAGCATGTGCAGTGGAACTATGCAGACTGGACCCTGCACTACAGTAAAGACGCTTCGGGCAAGATTTGCGATGCTGTTCATGGTCAGCATGCACTGCTGATTAGAACTGCTGTCCTGCAGAAAGTACCACAGCCCTTTGCCTTACCTTTTCCCGAGGCCCTTTATCTGCAAACTGCAGTCAAAAATGTTAAGGTAGGTTTAATTATGTGTAAACTATAAATGTACATTTTTGTTACTTTAAATCTCCAAGATATCTTTATTATGTTGGTATTCCAGGTTCAAATATCAGATGGAAAGCTTTCTCCAGGTCGTGGAGTGCTTAAGACTCCAGGTGCGAAGCAGAGAGCATCTCGTCACATGCGGGATTACAGGATTGCTCTTTACAAGCAGCTCGGAGTGAAGGCAGTGATGAGGGAAGATGGAAGAGTACAGTGGTTTGGATGCAAGAGGGAGACACAGGTATAATAGACACAAGTACATTTCATCTGTTTGAAACCACCCATAATATAATCCGCCTTTAATGTTCCCGCTGCAATGATATTGGCCTCTTCATGGTGAGAAGGAAACCACCCTATCTTTACATATATAATTCTTCTGTATGTGTGTATGCCTCCTCCTAAACAGCTGGACTGTTTTTGACAAAATTGTTTGGGTTCCTGGATGGTTTACATTCACAATAAAGCAAAAATCTAAAAATATATTATTGAGATAGCTTAGGCAAAATGCAGTCGGAAAATGTTAGTTTTAGTTCATGAAACAACAAAATAAATTTTAAAATTCAATTTACAGATTTCAGTTTTTTAAATCTGTTTTTGAACACTATGAAATAGTAGCCGCCATTTTATTACGTCATACGGCATGTTAACTGAACAACTTTGTACTTTTATTATTTTGGTAACCAAATCATATTTTGCATTCAGGAATAGCAAACCAATTATAAGTAGAAAAATAACTCATTTTTTAAATTAATGATAAACAATTGTCATACAAAATATCAGCGCATTTGTTTTTAGCAAACTGACGTCATACTCACAGAGCAATATGGCGTCTAACTGCGTTCAGCGTTTTCGTCAAATTACGCGCGAAATTTTAAAATGTAAAATTTTCATGCATTTTTATGGAGCTAATCGAATAAAAATGTTGTGTTTTTTTTGTGGTTTATTAGGACTCTAGAATCTAATTAAGACACTTTTCAAAAATGAGTGTAATACCCTATTAGATCCGGTAGGGGGCGCTGCGATAGAGTTCTAGGAAACAAGACAATGTCTGTAGGAATGGTTTGCTAGTTAATTATGTACCTGGCAATGTCATTTTTGTCATATTTGCCAAAAGGTGACAAAATTGACATTTCACAACATATTCTGTATATTATAGCAGAAAACAGAAGAAGGAAACTTGTAAACACGGATTTTCGCCTGTCACCTGTTTCTTATTGGTTTTAATACTTAAATAAGTCTCAAATATTATGATCATTAAATATTTCAATTCTATTTCAGATTTTAAACCACCTTCTGTTTGTGTTTTATGTTGAATTAAAGAAATATGTTGTCTATCTATCTTCTCAGAGTAAAGTCCAACAATTTAACATGAACATTTTTTTGTGTGCGTTACCCCAGCCAGATGTTGTCGAAAATGGTAATTTTAATCTAATAGATAATTAGTTTTGCGGCTTCTGTAATTGTTGCGCACATTTTTAAATTTGTTGCGCTTATAATTTTTTAATTATTTCACAAAAACATTTCCTGCTGGGGTAACGTTATCCCAGCCAGACCTTTTTCTTTCTAATGGGAATATTTAAATAAATACTAGCTATAAAATTAGTTGTCTAGATGAAGTAAATGTTGTGCCTTATTTTGTATTTGTTCTTTCATCGGTTGCGAAGTTATTCGAGATTTTGCTGGGGTAACGTTTTTGGTTTTGCTAGATCTTTGAAACGGTTAAGCGGATTCTTACCATATTTTGTACATGACTTCTTAGGAATTAGTTTAAATTTGTTCTGCAATAAAAAAACTAAAATAATGCATAGTTTAAAGATTATTTCATTACATAGAAAAACACTTCAATTGGTTCCAGCACTCTCAATAAGAGGTCTAAAGACTTACTTTAAACGTTATTTTAAAGCTTGTAAATGCTTTCAAATGTATGTGAAGTTTCATTAGTATCCTGTAAGTATTTAACAAGTTATGATGATATTCAGTTCTTCACGAGCACGGTCTTGATGCGCGCGGTGTTATTTGGCCACTGGATTGGATATATGAACTGAATGTTATGTCAATTATTAGTTGTTTAGTTCAGTTGTATATCAGTAAAATTTCAGCGTAGTACATTGGATAATTAATGAGATAATACGATTAAAGTCATTAGGAAGTGAAAGACCGAGGTAACCCGACCAAGTTTAGGTGGTTACGAAAAAGCGAAATCGCAGAACATTATGCTATCTTTTGAAATGTTTAGTATAATACACCTTACAATTTCGGTACAGACGCGTACACTGTTAAATACATAATAATATAATAATATCTGTACTATGAAAACATTATTATTATCTTCCAGTTGCACATACTTATCAAAAATCACCGATATAACATGTCGTTCGGTGGGACGCGGGAAAATGTGATATTTGAAATGAGACAACAAATCAGTAGGACTAACTGTGAGCATTTTACTACATTGTGATATCATTTAATATTACCTTTGATCTGTGATTTTAATTGATATAAGTAGGTATTAGTAGACATACGTAAGTTTAGAGTTAACTGAAAAAAGGCATTATATATAATTTATTGTCTGTGATCATTACACATTCCAATATGTGTATATTTAAATAAAAACTGTAACTGTGTACTGTGTATACTGAAATCTATAATTTTTATAAAAAGTAATAGAAAATTTCAAAATAGCAAAATTACTATCTGTAATTTGAATCTGTGATTGTTTTTAAGTATAAGTTTATTAATACTTTAAAAGTTCAGTTGAAATGATTATTTTACCTGTTAATAAAAATTCTTTAATAAACATGTAGTTTTTTTTAAAACTTGTGTACATGTCTGTACTAAATTTGTAACACTATCCTACATATTTTAGAATGTACCATAATGTTCTGCGATTTCGCTTTTTCGTAACCACCTAAACTTGGTCGGGTTACCTCGGTCTTTCACTTCCTAATGACTTTAATCGTATTATCTCATTAATTATCCAATGTACTACGCTGAAATTTTACTGATATACAACTGAACTGAACAACTAATAGTTGACATAACATTCAGTTCATATATCCAATCCAGTGGCCAAATAACACCGCGCGCATCAAGACCGTGCTCGTGAAGAACTGAATATCATCATAACTTGTTAAATACTTACAGGATACTAATGAAACTTCACATACATTTGAAGGCATTTACAAGCTTTAAAATAACGTTTAAAGTAAGTCTTTAGACCTCTTATGGAGAGTGCTGGAACCAATTGAAGTGTTTTTCTATTTAATGAAATAATCTTTAAACTATGCATTATTTTGGTTTTTTTATTGCAGAACAAATTTAAACTAATTCCTAAGAAGTTATGTACAAAATATGATAAGAATCCGCTAAACCGTTTCAAAGATCTAGCAAAACCAAAAACGTTACCCCAGCAAAATCTCGAATAACTTCGCAACCGATGAAAGAACAAATACAAAATAAGGCACAACATTTACTTCATCTAGACAACTAATTTTATAGCTAGTATTTATTTAAATATTCCCATTAGAAAGAAAAAGGTCTGGCTGGGATAACGTTACCCCAGCAGGAAATGTTTTTGTGAAATAATTAAAAAACTATAAGCGCAACAAATTTAAAAATGTGCGCAACAATTACAGAAGCCGCAAAACTAATTATCTATTAGATTAAAATGACCATTTTCGACAACATCTGGCTGGGGTAACGCACACCATTTTTTTCAATAAGATTAGGTTTTTGGTGTCTCTGTACTAAGACAAGCTTGTACGGAACAAGTATTAAACAAAATGTTGTAAATCAAAATCAAAGTCAAAAGTAATTTATTCAAATTAAGCCCTTTTCAAACGTCAAAATACATAAGACAGTCCCCCCAAAAACGCCCACCCGTCATCAAATCCTAGTGCTTTAGCTGGGAAGAAGAAGTAGCGCAACAAACTCCCCAGCAGCACAGCTGTCTGTTTAGTCGGATAGACTTGATTCTATACACATAGACAAAGTAATATAAACATTATGAGACACAGAACATTAATTAAATAATTAGTCATACATATTATGTCAGCCAGCCATGCCAATATACCAACAAATAAAATGAAAACTTAACTCGAGCACAAAGAACAAAAATGTAAATAAATCATAATACCAAATAAGAGCCTCCTGGTATTAAGGGCGTGATAGCTTACATAATGCAATGCAATGTTCACATAGCTGTTATTACCCGAGTTACAACTCGAGGCCACAAACAATAACCTAGGACCATCGGTGTAAAATAAATAAATAGGTAGGTAATATATAGGTATAAGAACTGAGAGGCTATTAGTAGACTTGAAATGAACAATTGTAGAACGAATCTGGGAATTTATAAACAAATGTTTTAAAAACTACAGCTCCTGCACCCTAATTGTGTAACACGCGATTAATCATAATCGGTTTCATTTTTACAGTTCAACAATATTCATTGCGTTATTTACGTTGTTGAGTAGACACATTTTTGGAACATATGAAGCAATGGTTTAGCCATCTGTTTCAAAACGAAACAGATTATGATTAATCGTGAGTTACGCAATTAGCGTGCAGGTCCCTCAGATCTTACAGACCATCCAGATCTCGAAAAGTATCGTAAAAATGAAAATATTGTGATGACAGATATTTAGTAAAGAATTTGTACAGTTAATGAGAAAACTCTAACCACAGTTAGTGCAGAAGACACTTTAACTTTAGTTTTTATACTGAAATGCATTGATTGGCATCATTAATATAAAATCTGTGAATGCAGTTAACAATTACTCAAAAAATTACGACCAGTATCCTCGAATGGTCAAGATGTTTACTTATCACTTATTATTCCACTTATTTCCAGCGCTGCTACCCATCAGTGCAAGGCACGCCATCATACATGCTGTCGGGGCGCAACACGCCGCCATGTTGTCGCCGCAACATGCGCCGTGTCGCTGGGCACGTGTTGCGCGCGTTGTTGCAAGCCGGCGCGAGGTGCTGGCTCGAGACCACGTCGTTACTGGGGGCTGTTATGAGGTATACTTTGGTTCTTTTACATATTGTTGTAGATTCATTTAAATATTGTGAATTAGAGAACGTTGTAGGCCTTGCAGACTGTAGATTTGTAGATGATTTTCTATTCTTTATTTGTATTCCTCTAAGTACCTGGTACTTATTGACAGGCCTGCACTGTCCTCTCATAGCTATTATCACAGTAATTTGAAAACATTGTAAAAGTCAATTAATTTTAAAAGAGTAACCATGGAGTTTCTTGCTGGCTCTTCTCCAAAGGAAGCTTCGATCAATTATTGATCGAAGATAGGAAGCGACAAATTGGAACCATGCACCTAGCTTCTGACGTTTCATAAATGCCTATGCAGGTCTATGTGAAATAAATTATTTTGATTTTGTTCCAATTGACTAATAAATAGGTTGGTTTCGTGGAGCAGTTAACAATGATAGTAGAACTAAATTGCCAATACAAAACTTTGTATCCCGACTATCTCTGTTGCACTAAAGATATTAGAAAGAAATTGCGGCGTCAACGCAGGGTGCACTTAATGTACTGGTACGCGTTAACGGTCTGAAGGTCCCAGAGGCAGCTACCATTGTGGTTTCTGTCAGAATATGCCAAATACGAGGCGGCGCCGACGCCGACGGTTTCGTATGGGAGCGCGCCACCAAAGGACATTACTAAAGAGTCGCCTACTCTGCGGCCAATCGTGTCTGTGTGCTGATACTGCCGTTTACAGCCAGGAATGGCACCATGTGGCCTCCAGACCTCTTTAAGATTTCGACACACAAGAAAGACAGGCCTTACTTTTTGTTACCTAATTATATTCTACCTAGTTTTATTTCAAGAAATCATAGCCATAGGATTATGAGGTCTATGATTTTTTTACTTCCAAAATGTTTTCTGTCAGCAAATATGGTGAATGGAGATGCTACTAGTGGCCTGGAGGCCACAATTGGTCCGCAATGTTATCAAATTGGGCATCTCTGAAATTGGTACTTTCTCTTCACGCTGCTAATGAATGACCAGTTCATGTTGAAGGAGTTCAGCTCAGCCCGCCATATCCGTCTGGGCCTGCCGCGATGTCGCTAGCCATAAAGGGTCCCTCTTATTGGCTAGCATTCGGTCGTAAATTTGGCCCATTCGTCGTCTGACATGCGCAAGATGTGTCCAACCCAATTCCATTATAGCGTAGCAGCTTTTATGGATTTAGTTCTAGAAAAAATGTGTAAAATGAATGCCGCGGCACCGCATTTTTCTTGCTAACCCTATATTAAAAAGGCGAATGTTTAAATTACTTCTCTTTATTACTCACCATTATTAAAAAAAAAACTGCAACTTTACATAACCAACCCTTTATAACACTCACCAAAAACTTCCAGAGGTGACATCCTACCATGGGCAGAATACGTCGAAATAGGCATCCATGCTTCCGACGTATCCCGAGTGTCTTGGCTACAACGAGGCGGCGCCGACGCCGACGGCTTCGTATGGGAGCGCGCCACCAAAGGACATTACTACAGAGTCGCCTACTCTGCGGCCAATCGTGTTTATGTGCTGATACTGCCGTTTACAGCCAGGAATGGCACCATGTGGCCAGCTGACTGGGTGCTGGCACATCAGAGGGAGTTCCCTGAGAGGCACCTGCATCCGTTGGCACAGGTAATGGATGCTTGATATTGTTTTCTTTTGTTTAACGGTTGAAAACTGACGAGAGTCGCTTTGCTCCCCGTCATTGTGATATTTTTTTTTTGTACTGGGTGATACCTGGGAATCCTTTGGTTACGGAGATACTGAAGGTCCAAGTTCCATTGTTTTTACTTTCTTCTCGAAAACTAGATCTAACTTAATTCCCCCATAGCCCCAGAACTCCTGTACCGTTGCATGCACCCAAGACCAAATTATACGTGTGTTATTATACAAGGTGAATTTTTAGTCACCGTTAAACATTTTCAGGGTGATAGTACCCGTGAAATTGAACAACTTTCTCCAAAGAACATGGGTCGAAATATGAAAAAAATAAAATAACGGACCTCCCATGCAAAATCAATAGTCGACTGATCGATTTTGGAAGGGAGGCACGATATTTTTTTTCATATTTCAACCCATGTTCCTTGGAAAAAGTTATTCAATTTCACGGGTACTATCACCCTGAAAAATTTAAACGGTGACTAAAAATTCACCGTGTAGAATTGCGCGCTGATGTAAACAGTGATTTTTCACACCAAACATAAAAGTCGTTTCCCAGCAATTTACTTAGTTTGGTGTACGAATGCGTAGATAACAGCTATGTGATAGGTCTTTGTACAATCTGTAATACAGGGTGACAGGGACATCAACGCAAACATTAACCTTGAATTCAGCACATGAATCTAGACCTTGCATAGAAATGTTTCATCTTACTAATATTATAATTGTGAAAGTTTGAACGTTTGTTACTCAATCACTCGAAAACGGCTGAACGGATTTGGGTGAAATTTAGCATACGGATAGATTATATTCCGGATTTAAACATAGGATACTTTTTATCCCGGTAGTACGTTCCCTTGGAATAATTTTTGACCTTCACGCGAGCGAAGCCGCTGGCAAAAGCTAGTTGGTTTAAAAAAAGAATGTTTTATAGAAAAGTGAAAAAAATAACCAACGGAAATTCCAACTCTGACAGCACAGTTGGCGCAGTGGTTAAGCGATTGACTGCTGCGCTGCGTGTCGCAGGTTCGATTCCCGCATGGAACAAATATTTGTATGACCTACAAGTAGTTGTTCCGGGTCTGGCTGTTTGTGTATGTGAGTTTAAATGTTTGTAAACGCACCCACAATACAGGAGAAATTTCTAGTGTGGGGCAACGTTTAAAAAAAAAAAAAACACTGGGTCCATGGTATCCGGCTGTGCGTCCAAATTACCCTGTATGACGGTTCTTTCGCTGTTTTTCTGAGCCCTTTTTAATTTAAGTACAGTGGGCTGCATCAATTGGTTACCCCAGTTGTATTACAATTTTAATACAACTGGGGTACCCAATTGATGCAGCCTACCGTACATTAAATTATAGAAGAATGCTTGAATAGAAGTAGGATAACGAAACCTAAAATAACACAACTCTGTGACTCACTAACTCACTGACCATATCTCTAATCGTAATCACTTATGTATGTTCTTACAGATCACCTTCGCTGGCCGCCAAGCGCCTGCGCCGAACGACGCAAGAGCGTTCTTAGATCTGAAGTTAGGCGCAAACGCAGTGGAGCGATGCGATAAACTTGGACCTAAACTACTCTATCCTTAAGTTTCAAATCATTATGACCCGTAAAAGTGTTCCGAACATAGGGCCTGAAGAACGGCTGTTACTTCAATATTACAGGGGCAATTCTCTCGTAATTTTAAGAATTATAACGTTCACAGTCTGATCTCAGTCTCAGTCTGTCAAAAATACCTCGAGTTTCCGTACATTTTTGACATTTGATTGTCAGGTTTTTGAAAGGCGAGACTTCGACTAGATTTTGAATGTCTTTCATTACAAGAATTAGCCTTCAGGTGTTGGTACGGCCACGAAAAGAGATGTAACCGGAGTCGTCGGATATGGTCGAAGTTTAGTAAGATATCAATGTACGTTTTCGAGTTCATTTATCAAATTAAATTCCATTCGAAAACATACATAGGTTTCTGATTAAACTTCAACTATATACGACGACCCTGGTTACTCATATCTTTTGATGACCGTACCAGACAAAATGACTGTCATTTTTGTCGGTTTCATTTAGTTTATGTTTTGTCCACAAGCACAGTTCTGTTTTTGGTCGCCGTTACCTCGATCGCATAATGTTTGTTTTCTTTTTCTGCGATATTTATACGAGTCTGGCTGCTATGAAGCTAGAAATCTTTTTTTTTATTATTATAAGTGCAATGCTTTTATTACTATTTAACCATTTTTGAGTGAGTTGTTCATTTATTGAATACTAGTCAATAGTTTAAAAATTAGTAATTAATAAGACTCGGGTATTTTGTTTTGTATTTGTTAATTAATTAGGGAATGTAGAGAAACGATATTCATTTATTGTTAATTATACCTCTCAAGATGTTAAAATTCAGAATCCAAATGCGAAATTGACTCAAGTTCGGATTGACTTAAATATCGCGTGATGTGACTTATGTCATTGTTTTAAGGTATAAATTGCATTAACTGACGCGTGGAAATATAACAATTGAATACAAGAATTCGCTTAATGGAGTTTATACCTTATATCAATGGTATTAAGAGTCATATGACGTGCGCTCGTAAATTGCAAGGACTATACTACATAGATCTGTAGGTAAGAATTATAGAGAAGGGTTAAATTTTCTAAAATTGATAATTCGATACGCCTTTGTATATAAATACTTAATAATATTTAGTATTTAAACATTTGGAAAGCAATCATCAATAAGTGGTAAAGAATTAAAAAAAAAGTAAGAGGTATATGAATTGGATCACAAAACATTTAAAGTAATAATAGTAAAGTTTTCATTGTAATTTTACTAATAAGGAAATTTTGAATCTTCATTGTGATCTATTAGATTAGTCCAATTGCTTGTTAAATCCTAACAAAAAGTATTTAGTGATCTCACATTATTCTAGTCCACCAAGTATTACTTCTAACGGCATAATACACAGAATGAAATATAGTGGTCCATATGACAGGTACTAGCCGACCAAAAAACACTATTCACAAGCATTCGACACGCTATCGTATTGAAAATGACACATTTCTATAAACAGATTTGCCTTGCAGCTGTCGTAACAACAGCGGTCGTCATTTTGTTTAAACTAGGCAACATTTTGGGGTTTTAAATTTGTAGACAGCGTTTATAGGACTGCTACGAAAACATTGATTTATGTTAAATTCGGTAGGTACAGAAGTGTATCGAATGGTTGTGAATAGCAATGCAGGACGGATATTGGGACAGCACACTAGCGGCATGCCTCAATGGCAGGGGAAAATAGTTAAATCACTTGAAAACCTGAAATACAGGCCCTCAAAGCCTAGCTTAGGCACCAGTCTCCCACAGTAAACGAAACCATATCATGTACCGTAAGTGTAATAATGTTTGCAATGTTTATTGTGGTGAGAAAATAAGTAAATAAATACTAAATACTTTATGCACTATAATACTCCACCACCATAATTTGAGTACGGTGCCCCCTGCCATTGAGGCACGACTGCACAAGCAGCACGTTGTCGACGGCTGACGTTTACACGTGCTGCTCGTGTCTATGCACAATTAGACAACTGCCGAATGATTATGTCGATGACAATGACCCTGGGTTGCTATTTGACAAATGCAATCCAGTCCAGAGTCCTGTATTCAGCGCTAGATTGAAATAGAGCAACCGCTAATTGGCAGTCCAGTGCTACTGGTTTCAAACACTGGATCAATGTAAATCAGCCTTTATACTAGCTGGTGATGGAGCGAAGATGGTACATATTATGAACAGGCTAGATCATCAGTCATCAAATAGCTAGGCCATTAAAGATGGCGACCATTCAAAATGGCGTTGTTTTGTTTTTGAGAGTTTATAAAATGCATTTTGTATTACGTGCCTTTAGCTTTCTAGGCACCTTTCATTGTATTAGTAATAAATAAGTTATTATTTATTTATTATTTCAAAGCTTTATTAGAATAATTATAAAATTACGAGTAAAAATGTGTTTTATTTATTAAGATTAGGATTAAAATTAGTTGTCGGCCTTAGCTTTAGCTGCAGTTAGTTATTATTTAGTCATCTTCAAACTTCTCATCCACTACACCCGTTTGGAAGGGTGGGTCGCGAACCAAACTTAGGAGTTTGTCCAGTTTCATTATCTAGTACACAGAAAAAAAAACAAAATTATTGAATCCAGCCGCAAATACGCTACATTGAGTTCTAGGAAATGCTCTGCCATCGTAGTGACGTTTCTGACAATAATACACGAGTGACAAGTCTCAGTGTCAGTTAAGACAGAACGGAAAAATGCCCGAGTATTTTACTGGCTCCGTTGAAAATAGTACAGACTCCAGCACATCAAGCTACTCCAATCTGTCAAATTTCCTGGATCGATTTTAAACTTTATGGCAAATCAATAAGGTTCATGTTCAATTGGGAAAATTTGACATTTTGGGATAGTTTGATGTGCTGGGGTCTGTACCTACGGTATAACCATAAATGTTCATAGCGTAAAGTAGAAAATTGAACGAATATCGACGCAGTCGGCTCGCGACTCGTTTGCTCTTGGTTTGAATTGCGGCCAGAGAAGGCTCTACCATGCATGCATATGCATGTATATTTCCGTTTTGTCATAACTGACCCTAAAACTCGGTGTGCCATATTTATTTACGCAAAGAAGTATACAAAATATTGATATTCTATGATACATAGTTTTGATACACCGTTAACTTGTGTGGGAAGACAACCGACTAGGTGGACAGACGATATCATTAAAGTGGCCGGAAGAAACTGGATAGCCTCGACTCAAAACCGCCAAAAGTGGAGAGATTTGGAAGAGACCTACACTCAGCATTGGGTGGCCAAGGGTTGAAGAAGAAGAAGAACTTGTGAATAAACAATGTTCTATCTGTTTTTATGAGTCATAACGGTGATTGACGAAAATGTAATTAGGTAAATTATTATAAAAAGAAAATTAATACGATACCTGTAATGTCCGTTGTTCAATTCCTTGAGATTTTTTAGGCGGTTTACACATTACTCTTAAATTCGGCGACAATTTTAAAACATGGCATGTTCCCCTGAAAAAGAAACAATATTACTATTGAAAATAATACAAACAAACAAAAAAAACTGGAAAATCATAAAAGTTGAATCCATAAAAATAATACACATGCTGCCCCCAGAGAGATTTGAACTCTCGACCCCTGGTTTACAAGACCAGTGCTCTAACCCCTGAGCTATGGAGGCTATGGGAGGAGCTGCGAAATAGCTCATCAAATGTTGCGACAAAAATGTTAGAGCAGGATAGCAATATTTGATAGTATTTTCAATGCTTTTTTTATTTATTTAGGTGTTTTAACAAAGTTAATTATTCAATTAAATATTTGACTTCACATTATAAAGTAGATAACAGGTTTAAAATACTAAATTTCTGATCGCATATCTCGACAAATTGTAGGGAACAGCGGATATTTGTCATGGCAAATAAAAATTATTCCTATTGACGAGTACAATGACCCCTTGACGAGGTTTTCAGATTTCAATAACACTTTGTATAGATAGATATGAATATGATTAAATTAACGTAGCTAGGTAATTTATTTATGATCTTTAAAAGTATAAGTACCTACTAAGTTAAGTAGATAAGATAGGAAATTAAAAAAATTAATTGATTTTGTTAGTTGGTTACTTGTTATCTCCGCAGACGATGACGGGCAGTTTCGCGTTGAAGTCTATTCTCGAGAGCTTCTTCGTCTTCTTGGAGACCACAGCCTGCACGCATATCGGCCGGTACTTGTCTACATTCAGGTCGTATACATACACCTGCGGAATTATAGAAATAGATATCACCATCTGCCTACCCTTAACTACGTTGGGGTCGGCTTCCAGTCTGACCGGATGCAGCTGAATACCAATATTTTACATGGAGCGACTACCTATCTGACCTCCACAACCCAGTAACTGGGTAATACGATACCCCGTGCTAAGACTGGTTGTCAGACTTTCGGGCTTCTGACGACCCGTAACGACTGTCAAAGATCCACAAATGATGGGACGGGAGACGGGACCAACGGCTTAACGTGCTTTCCGAGGCACGGAGGGGTCTTGGTATGTAAAATGGTCACCAATCCACGGACCAACCGCGGCAAGCCTAGCTTAACCTGATCGATCGACTCGTGCGGCTAATATTACTTAGCCACAAGCCCCTCAGACATAAATAAGTATATAGATTAATATAACTTTCTCAAACCGCGTTTTGAGTTTATTTTAAGTAGATATAGTTAGTTTATATTACATAAACGAATGCGAACATTTTATCCCACTATCCTACTAAGGGCTGATTTATCAATAGATAGTCTGATAACTTATAGCTGAAGATTAAATCTGACAGTATGGCGTATTTTCTAAACAAAAGCTGTCAAACCGACATATTTATTCCTCAGATAATAATATAAAGGTGAAAGTTTCTTTTGTTTTTGGATATCTGTTACTCCAAAAACTGTTGAATGGATTTCAGGTGGATTGGGATGAAATTGGCACACAGATATTTTATAACCTGGATTGATACATAAGAGGTAACTTTTTTATGCCGGTAGGAAATTCCCGTGGGATTACCTAATGTCGACTTCCACGCGGGCGAAGCCTCAAAAGCTAGTTAATAAAATAAAAAAAAACTTGCCCACTTATACTTACGAATATGAAAATTAAAACTTATCTACGAGTTAGATTTATAATTCATATGAAACGCTCTACTTAAAGTGGCTTATAGTGGATTGGTTACGTATAACTACGGAAGGAATCAGGGCCCGATCTAACTATGTATTTAGCCGCTCCGCTGTTTGTAGGAATTTAGTATAAAAGCGTAGTCCCCCAAAAATAATATAGGTAGTACTTACTTATAAACAAACTAGCTACTGGAAATAATTACCTACTCACTTCAACGTTTGTGGGCAATCCGCGTCAAATATAAACGGAACGAAAAGGGTTGCCAGTTCTTAAATGTAAAATTGGTATAAAATCCGAAAATCATTACATATCGAAAAAGTTGGTTCCTTCTTTCCTATTTAGGTATTTCTTCTTCTTTATTTCGGCTTGACTAGCTTAAGTGCTGTCTTATAATTTTCTTAGGAGACAGCATTAAGAAAATTCAAGACAGCACTTTAAAATATGTTGGTCCGTATACGGATTTACTGCCCTTAAAGTAGATTATTTTTTAAAAGGAAAACCTTAAAAAAAAAACTATTTTGCCGGGCTACTAGGCATGGTGATTTTTATAAGATTTTTCACTTCTACAGATAAAATTGAGGACTTCGAGCAACAACCCTCAATTTTGTCGCCCCTCATTTTTGCCGCTCTGGGCATTTGCCCGGCTTGCCCCCCCTTAGATCGGGCCCTGGAAGAACTACGTCCCCTGCCTGGTCAATGTTATGCAATACAGGGATAAGATGCACACTCAATAATGAACCGCTAAAAACTATCGTTTTCTTGTCTATGTCACTATGTGCTAGGAACCTAGCACATAGTGACATAGCGACAAGGAGGAACACTTCCTCATGTGCTTGTGGAGTGAAGAGATATCCTACAAGATACCTTACCGCCTACCAGTATCTTAATGGAATACTTTATTTATCAGAAAAACATTTCCTTTTGCGAATCTCCACTCAAGCAGGTCAGTAAAGGCAAAAACGAGGTGGGAGCTATGTTCTTGTCAGTGTTTACTCATGCGGCAGGTCAGTAAAGGCAAGTCAGAGATGATAAGCAAGACTTCTCCTGGGAGCTACGGTCCGTGGGGTCGCTAATAACCAACAGCTCGCCACATGCTGCCCTGCTGGTTTAAGTATTTCTCTAAGTCTGGCTTCTCTACCGACCCAGACCCAGAGCTCAGGAGCGCGCAAGCCCCACCGCGACGATTATTATTATTAAGTAACCATTGCTCATACGCTGTCTACGTTGAGTCTCCACCTCCCCATAGTAACGAATGACAGCTTGATATCTTTCTTTACTACAGGAGAGTTCTAAAAGTGAAATCACCTGCCATTAAATGAAGAGCACATTAACCTACTTGTGAAACATAAATCGTTCAGTTCGGCCGGATATTGTAATGTGTGATGTCGGTTTAATGGCAATGCTGAATGGAATGTCTTATTTTTAGGCGGTGGGAAGATTTCCACCATGGTCAATTGTATTGGTTCTGAATATAGAAGCGTTCGTAGTGCAAGTCCTATTACACTCAGCTCGGACGGAGTCTTGGCCAAGCGCTCAGCATGTGAAGCGCAAGTCGTAATCGAGTCTACACCTACTTACCTATACACTATAGGAAGATATATTCTATTGTTACGAATAGACTATGACCTGGGTTTGGACATGAGATACTTTTTATCCCTGTAGTACGTTCCCGTGAGATATTAATTTCCGAAATTCAAGCGGGTGGAGCTGTGGGTAGAGGCCAGTAAGTTGTAGGTATTGGGTACCTTTCCATCAGCAGTGCAGGCTGCGAAGACGGTGCTGGAGTATGGCGCCCACTTCACGTCGCCGACCGGAGAGCCGAGTTCGAACATGAATAGGGGTTCACTGGCGAAGGGACAGGAAGATTAAATTAGAAAAATAACGATGGCGTGCACTGATTAAAATACACAATGGATGTATACCTCTAGTAAAGCTTTGGATAATCAAATTACTGTACCATTTTAGAAGATTTCATTAAATAGGTTTTTCATTTCCAATCAACAAAGTTATAATAGCAGACTGCCTATCTGACTTTCACAATCCAGTTACTGGGTAACACGATGCCTTTTGCTAAGACTGGTTGTCAGACTTTCGGGTTTCTGACGACCCGTAAAGAAAAGATGTAAGAATGACAGCCGGGACCAACGGCATAAGGTACTTTCCGAGGCACGGAGGGGTCTCGGTATGTAAAGATGGTCACCCATCCACAGCCAGAACGCAACAACCGTACATTAACCAGCACCCTAATTGGGTAACTCACGATTTATCATAATCTGTTTCGTTTTGAAACAGAGTGATAAACCATTGCTTCATATGTTAAAAAATGTGTCTGCTCAACAACGTTAATAACGCAATGAATATTGTTGAACTGTCAAAATGAAATCGTGTGTTACGCAATTAGGGTGCAAATCGATCGACCAGTGCGGCTGTATATTAGGTCTTTACCTATGAAATTGCCGTTTTGCAGTACTGGCCATTTCAAATCAAAATAATTTTTGTTTGGGTAAGAATTCTAATTTCAAATTAATTTTATTTTAAAAACATGGTTTTTTTTTCCAAAAGTAGTCATTTGTTTATTGATTAGTGTTACATTTTCATCGCATTTCAATCTTTTTCGTCATCATGGATACGTTAAAAATTCGAGTAATTATGGAATATGAGTACCGTCGTGGCAGCAACGCGGCACAAGCGGCACGCAACATCAACGACGTTTACGGAGCTAACACTACAAACCAACGCACCACCTGTTATTGGTTTGCTCGCTTCCGTTCTGGAAATTTCGACCTGAAAAATGAACCTCGCAGTCGTCCGAAGACTTTGGTCGACAATGACGAATTAAAGGCGATTGTGGAAGCTGATGATACACAATCTACGGCTGAATTAGCAGCAGCTTTCGACGTTAGCGTCAAAACAATATTGGTCCATTTGCGTCAAATTGGCAAGGTAAAAAAGCTTGACAAATGGGTGCCCCACGAACTCAATGATCGTCAGCGCGAAGTACGCGTCGAGACGTGCCTTGCACTGCTCAACAGACACGCAAATGAAGAAATTTTGAACCGCATTGTTACCTGCGATGAAAAATGGATTCTGTTTGATAACCGCAAGCGCTCAGCAAGTTGGTTGGATCCTGGTTCAGCACCTAAACAATGCCCTAAACGAAAACTTACCCCTAGAAAAGTGATGGTCACTGTTTGGTGGTCTAGCGCCGGTGTGATTCATCACAGCTTCTTACCAAACGGGGTGAGCATTACTGCAGATGTGTACTGTGAAGAACTGAACACAATGATGGAGAAGCTGGCACATCTCCAACCAGCATTGGTCAATCGCTCGTCTCCGCTGCTCCTGCACGACAACGCGCGACCTCATACTGCACAGCAGACGGTCTCCAAGTTGCAAGAACTGGGGTTGGAAGCTCTCCGTCATCCGCCCTACTCACCAGACCTTGCGCCTACAGACTACTACTTTTTCCAGAATTTGGATAACTTCTTGGCGGGAAAAAAATTCAATACCCGAGAGGCAGTACAAAATACCTTTGAAGAATTTGTTGCCTCCCGTCCAGCTGATTTGTTTAAGAAGGGCATCAATAAACTGCCACTGCGATGGCAAAGATGCATTGATTGCATGGGTGATTACTTCGATTAATACAAATAAAAAATACATGAAAAAAATTCGTTTAAATTTTTTCATACAAAACGGCAATTTCATAGGTAAAGACCTATTATATTACGTACCCACGAGCCGAGGTGCTAGAGGTAGTTTGCACTAAATATGACGCATAAAGTATTAAAACACATAAAGAACAAGTTGGGGGAAAATAATAGATATGTATCGCATATAAAGTTCCAGTAGCATTCAAGAATATCGTAGTCTACTGTTGGACAAAACTTGATCCGACTACGGTCTCGTTTTTAGGCCTGGCAAGGAAGATTTCGTGGTAGCTTACGGCCCACTCCATGTCACTGAGAGGAGGCCTGTGTCCCAGCAGTGGGAACGTTATAGGCTGATTATGTAAGGAAGATTTCATAAACTATACTCCATTTGAAATAAGATTAGACATTTAAACAAACCCTTTTTTACAGTCAGTTCAACCGATTCCGACTTCTATACCGTAGGCATAAGGATGGCATTAAAAGCAAAAAAGTAGTTACAATAGCAACTGTTTACTGCAGCTGCCATTTGTTATGCTACTAACGTAATAGAAGTCAAAATCGGTTGATCGGACTGTAAAAAAGGTTTAGCTAAATGTCTAATCTTATTTCAAATGGAGTATAGTTTGGTCGAAGTTCGCAGAGACGGGCAATTGAAATTAAAAGAAAAGCCAAATACTCACTCCCTCCCATCCTCCCATATCTTGACCCTCCAATCTCCTGAGCAGGAGGCGTAGATGCTGTTATTAAAATTGTTATATCTGATCCTGTAGACGGGCATGTGGTGGCCTTGGACGGAGCGCACGTAGTTCCTGTTGTACTTCAGCGAGCAGGTGTGGATCATGCCGTCTTCCGTGCCCACCATGAAGATCTCCGACTTCTCAGGGTGGAAGCAGATGCAGCTGCCGCAACCTGAGTTGAAAGTAAATCCATACTTATATTTCTCGAATGCAAAAGTAACTCTTTCTCATATCCGTCTGTTGGTTTGTTAGTCTATCTGTCTGTCTACTACTTTTCACGTTCCCGTCGTAACGACTGTACGGATTTTGATGAAATTTGCACAAAGGTAGACCATGATCTGGGTTATACACCATTATAGACCAGCGGGATAATTGCGTAACACACTAACGGTAGGAATAAAAAAAATATAAAAATGTTTTTATGCTTCAGTTTACACAAAAGAGTTTCGTGTTTGGAGCCTCCTTTTAAGCAAACAATGCCTGTGTTAGGAGACTCGATCTGCTCTTCCATAGTACAGCATAATCTTAATCTATTTACAATAAATCCGTAACTAGGTACTTACCATTTATAATAAAAAAACTTTTTCCAAAAAAAAACAACCGACTTCCAAAAAAACACTACAAAGTAAAAAATAACTTTAATTTCGGAAGTCGGTGTCTTTGGAGCTTTATTTGAATTTTTTGTCACCGCCTTCCGAAATTAAAGTTATTTTTCACTTTGTAGTGTTTTTTTGGAAGTCGGTTGTTTTTTTTTGGAAAAAGTTTTTATTTTTCACTTTTTAGTGGTTCACATGTGCTTACCCCTTCACAGCATACCGGCGTGATGTTATGTTATGAACTGGTGTAAGCAATAGACAGAGATGAGATTTCAGCAATCCCAGTCCATTTGCTATCATTTATTGAGGAGTTCCGTTGCCTATCTCCGAAGTTCTTCATCAGATCTTCACTAAATTGAAATAGAACCACTCCGAGAAAGTACTCTTCCAAAAAATACCTAAATCGCTTTGTGTGCCTATAAAATTTGAAGAGTTCTCTCTATTTCTCCAGGATCCCATCATCAGATCCTGACTTGATGATCATGGGACCACCTGGAAAGTATACCCTTTCAAACAAAAAAAACAAAATCCAAATCGGTCCAGCCATCTTCGAGTAATCGGGGAACATACATAAAAAAAAAAAAAAAAGGTCCCGACGAATTGATAACCTCCTCCTTTTTGAAGTCGGTTAAAAACAAGTATCTTATGTTAGAGTGTGATTCGAGTGTTAATACCTGTGCGTAGGGTGTCTATATATGAGAGTGTCTCTGCGAGTTGTTTTAATTTTGACAGTTCAACAACATTATAAACAAATTTTTCGAAAATATGATGATTCAGACCCTGTGTTAATAAATTAAGGTGCAAGTTTACCATCATCCATCTAGGGTCACACATATTATCAAATAGAGTCTACATGTTCCTGAATGCTGGAGCAAGTTTCTGTTTAGTATGATCTTCTGTCAAATCGCATCTGAGCTATGTTGTGATTGGTCAGACAAGTAAAAAGACATTCATAGCATAAATACAAGAAATAAAAATTTACATAATTATTGTGCCCACGACTAGCCTCCAAAAATGTGTAATTCATTATTCGTTTTTACAGCAAACTCCAAAGCCATGTTTAAGAACTAAGTTCAATAAATTTAAATCATTTATTAAACAGAAACTCTGTCAAAAAGGTTTCTTTAAAGTTAAAGATTACTTGGATGACAGAAGGCTTGGGATTAGTTAAGTTGCTCCAATGTACCCTCAAGCAACAAACTATAATATAAGCTGACTACTATTGTCATTTTATATTTGAAGTAAGTATTGATTTAATGTGACATTATTTTTGATGACATTTAAAGAGAAAACTGACTGTGAATGTGAGTACGTACTATCACAGAACAGAGGAAAGAGATTAGAAGGGCCTTGTGGGCGGGGCAGGCGCGCCGCACTTATGAGCAAACGCTCGTATGTCAACCGAAATTTGGTTCACCGGACAACAGTCGCGCTCATACTGTGACAACATGCGAAGCTCCGCGAAAAAAATTGAATTATGCCGCCTTGCGCTATTATAACGTGTCGGAAAAGAAGCCAGGTGTGTAGTGTAGCCCGGGAAGGGATTTCTTTTCACCGGTAAGTCCAAAATCCTTAAAATACAAGCGATATTTATAATTTTTACAATTGTATTATGTCATTTGTAGACAAAAACGATACAATCGCAGACAGATGCTAAATTATACATTGCTTGTAATGCATCGGTGCCATCTTGTACTAGATGAGCAATCGCGCAATGTATTGCGTTCACTGCGAACGTCGCGGGGGCCCAGCCAATCTGAAATTCTGCAAAATCCATGCGTATCGATAGTGTTGTACCAAGTTGTAAACAATGTCGATATTAAGTATGTGTGTTTGATATAAGTGATAATTATCAGTAATATTATAATTAAAATAACTTTGTTTACTACCATCAATTATTGTTTATTATGGGTTATTAATTTAGTTTCTGAGTCGGTTTTTCGTCTACAATTTGGTTTAAAGTTAACCATTTATAATGAAAACATACATTATAAATTTTATTTTCAGGTTTCCAAAAGATCCTGGTGCAAGAAGACTGTGGATTGAAGCAACTGGTAGAAATTGAATGGATACCTACTAAATGTAGATGAATGTAAGATAAAGGGGGTCTCTTGTACCCTTCGAAAGATCTAATACTAATATGTAAAACGTCGGAAGCAGTTATCAAGATTTATACCGACAATCTCCGGAATGTTAACAAACATAATGTTGACAACAAAGATTTTGTGCAGCTTCGTTGGAACTGAATTATTTAGCAACATTAGTAATCATCAGATTGGATTATATCCTACTGCGAGCCATGTTACAGACCTAACTAAGGCTGTTATCGGAAAATATATTAATTTAAGATAACACTTTATTTTGAAAAATTCGAATTTAAAAGATAGCAAGCGCATGTTACTTAATAAATTCGTATTATTTCAAGGACAATAATAAAATCAGCATTGAAATGGAGTTTAAATTGTTGTTCATAATTAAAATGGTATTGTATTTTTTACTTGTGTCATTTATTTACTTACTAGCCGTAGCCCATTACCTTAATTGCGTAATGCACGATCAAACACAATCTGAATCATTTTGAAGCAGATTATTTCAAAATGATTCAGATTCTGATTGATCAAGCTAACTCATTGTTTCATAAGTTCGATAAGAAAATCTCCTCAACAACGTAAATAACTCAATGATTGTTATTTAACTGTCAAAATGAAACAGATTAGTCGTAATCGTTTACGGAAATGTGTTACGTACCTAATTAAATAGCATGTCTTTATACGCATAAATGACGTAAAACAGAGCTGCAGTTAGCATAAACATTATTATTTATATGTACTTAGGAAGACCACACTAATTGCCACCCTTTCCAGAAATTATAGCGAAAAATTGCAAAACTTAAAAATTACACTAATTTTATCGATATAAATAATCGACCTTTTGGTCGCCGTAACATGTATGAGAATATGGGCGTGTCAAATGCATTGTTTTGCGTTAGTGTGACAACTAATAGCAAGCTCGCGATCTATGTGCGTGTGGTTCAATTGTGTGCGTAATCCATGTACGTACTAGTCTCTTGCTTGTAGTAGAGTTAAAGAGTGGGAGACATGCGGTGACACGCGTTGTAATACAAATCAGGAACTATTTCCTTTCTAATCTCTTTCCTCTGTTCTGTGCGTACTATGCAGGCTAGATTGGACACATGACTTTATATCTCGTCTGGTGGTTTTGAGCAATTTGTAAATGACCTACGCAAATGTCCTGCAGATCTGGTAGCGTCTTGTGACGGGTCGTTGAGCTCCCTAAAATAGGGTTGAGCTATACTGTGACTGACACATACATGCCCGTCTGTTGGGACAGGTCAGCTCAAAGCTGCAATGGCTCTTTCTTCAAAAGGCCCTTCCAGACATGGCCTTGCATTGTTAGACTCGCATAAAATTCAAGTAATATAATGTTTGGACTTTAAAAGAGACTTCTGGGTATGTTTCGGCTTTTCTTCCCAGGGAACAGTCAGCTAGGAAATGCCGGCGCCATCTAGTTTTTAAAATATTGACGTGTATAAGTGTCTTATAATTTCTACTTATACAAAATGTAACTTAAATAGCGCACAACCTGTTAAGGGGTTATTGTGCTCATCATTATCAACAACTTTTACTATGGGACCAAACCTGAAATCGCGAAACAAAATCAGCTGTTCCATACACTTGTATTCGCATAAATCGTCAAAATGTAGGGAACAGCTGATTTTTTTTTTACGATTTCAGGTTTGGTCCCTTAGTAAAACTTGTTGATAATGATGAGTACAATGACCCCTTAAGAGGTTGTGCGTTATTTAGGTTACACCTTGTATAAATAAACATTTAATTTCAAACAATGTATTTTCAGAAAACGAGGTAGACAAAGCTTCGGCAATCATCGTCTATCTTCGAAATACAAACGTACGATAGTAAAATCTAATAAAGAGTACGTAAATGTGAGTAAGGAAAAAGGCGTGAGTTTATTTAATCCAGGAAACTAACATCTATACACCGTAAAGACTATTATTGCTTGCAGTGCTCAGCCGCCATAGTAACGCATGCTAACAGATATGGTTATTGTTGTGCAAGGGATTTTGTTGTCAAATTGTTCAGATGTAAGTTTCCTCGATATGTATGTGTGAATTTAACCGAAGTGCATACTTTTTCTGGTTTACCTGAAAAGTTGATAAAAAGCTCAGCTTACTGTTAACAGTGAGCATCGTGCCATCAGGGCCAGGTATTGGCGGCACGTTGGAAGTCAGGGTGATGATGGTGGTGGCTTGCAGTTCTCCCGGCATCACAGCCCATTGGACCACGCGACCATCGCCAGCTATTGAGAAAAATGATGGCTCCCCGTCGATTAGGCGGCGACCCCAGCGGATCTTTGGGAGGTAAGAAAAAGTTAAGTAAGTTGGAAAATTAAGTATACTATACCTAACTTAAAATAATTTTAGATCAGACTCAAATTTATAGTTTAAACGTTGTTACGAAGCCTACTTTGAAATTCATACATGCAAAAAACAACTCATCAAATCAAAAATGTTTATTTAAATAGCCAAAGCCAGATCAAAAGCCAAAAATTTTAAAAATGTGATTAAGCGTAATTTTTACGTTATAAAGCATTCGTGGCGCAATCAGCGCTGTTTTTCAGTGGTTTTTCACAGCATCATGCTTAGTGAAAACCTTCTAGTTACAATCACGGCGTGCAGCTGCTAACTATTTAGTACTGTGATCGTCAGTATAAATCTGTTATGTTTTCTAGTTTTTTATGTGATCTTATCTTTTTGCATGCACGTGTTTCTATGACAAATACATTCATTTATCTTTCTTTTAATCTCACTTCTGAATATTACCTATTTAACTTATAAATGTTATGGTCTTACCTCCCACACAATGTTGCTGTGTTTGTCCCGTACAGAGTTAGATTTGTACTGATAAGCAGACTCCAGTGATAACTGTGCGTTGTACACGCAAACGTTGCCGTCATACAATCCTGTGACAAACAGAAGGAATAATTAGGTTGCTATGACAACGGAATAAGGTGGAAGTTAAGTAGTCCGCGTAATCCAAATTTCCTTATTTTTTTTGTAATTATCAGGTAAGTGCCAGGTTGTAAGTATGTTGATTAAAATATGATTGGCGACCGTATCACGTATCTACCTATGTATTTGCATAATATTATAATTCACAGAATTCCTTGTAGATAAATGTTATTATTCTGTGCAGGATTTCTTAAATGATGATTTTTTGTAATAAGTATCTTTATTATCCCACTTTGTATTAAATTTGCAAATTTAACAACTAATTTTTAAGTACAGACGCCAGCACATCAAGCTACCCCAAACTGTCAAATTTTCCCAATTGAAAATGAACCTTAAGCTTATGTGTTAAAGTTAAAAATCTATCAAAGAAATATGACAAATTGAGGTAGCTTGATGTCCGCGTCTGTACTCTACATTTTAAGCAAATAAAGACCACAAGACTATTCTATTCATTAAAATCATTAATAACAGTTCGTTCAATTCTATTGAATGAAATTAAATTTTAATTCAAGAGAATTAAATGAACTTAGCGGGTTGTATTGATTGATTTAATTTTGAACCGACTTCAAAAAAGGAGGGAAGTTGTCAATTCGACTGTATTTTTTTTTAAATGTTTGTTGGCTCAGAACTTTCGAGTGGATGAACCGATTTTGATGATTCTTTTTTTATTTGAAAGTTGGTGCTTTCCGTGTGGTCCCATCCGTGTGGTAAAATTTCGTATAGATCTGATGATGCGTTTCGGTGACAGACAACGGAACTCTTCAAAAAATTACAGAAAATCAACCGCGATTGCTGCTATCGCTTAAATATGCATTGTTTTTACCCCAAGGATGATGAAATTTCGAATTGGTGTGGGGTAGGTACTATAACTAAAAAGTGAAAAATAAAAACAATTTCCAAAAAAACCGACTTCCAAAAAAACAACTTTAATATCGGAATTCGGTCATTGGTGACATGAAAATAAAATAAAATACATAGGTATCCAAAGTCACCGACTTCCGAATTGTATGTAGTGTTTTTTTGGAAATCCTTTTTTTAATCTGGAAAAAGTTTTTATGTACCTAATAAGACGGTGGAAGTATTGATCCGATTCACAGTATTTCGGTTAGAACAAACTTGGAGGCCAAAATTCGATTCCGATTTTCCAGAAATGGTTAATTAAGTAATTTACACAATACCCCAGATTTCCCGATTTCGGTAATTGTTTGTGTCTATCATTCCACAGTGATAGGCCTTGGAAGTCAACTATAAAGGTAAGAGTAATGACATAATTAGGTCATACGCATTTTCGCGGCAGTTTTGACAACATCTCGTTGTGGCAGTTTATTATTTTGTGGAAGTTTTTATTGATGGATCTGAATATTTTAAATGATTATTATTCTGTAAATCCTTATATGTATCAAATGTACTCAAAAAAACGTAAGAAAATTTGAATATCGCGGTTTATGTAGGTATGTATAATGAAGAAGTCGTTCCTACATAGAGCCATCCAATAAGCTGGATTTAGGCCTTGCGAATAGGGTATTTTACTCTATACGAGAAAAAATCTAAAAATATATTTTTGCGATAGCATAGGCAAAATGCAGTCGGAAAATGTTAGTTTTAGTTCATGAAACAACAAAATAAATTTTAAAATAAAATTTAAAAATTTCAGTTTTTTTAATCTGTGTTTGAACACCATTAAATAGTAGTCGCCATGTTATTTCGTCATACGGCATGTCAACTGAGCGACTTTGTACTTTTATTATTTTCGTAACCAAAGTAATTTTTATTTAAATAATATTTTGCATCCAGGAACAGCAAACCAACGTTATGTAGTAAAATAACTAATTCTTTTTCATTATAAACAATTGTCATACAAAATATCAGCGCATATTTTGTTTTTAGCAAACTGACGTCATACCCACAGAGCAATATGGCGTCTACTGCCTCCAGCGTTTTTGTCAAATTACGCGCGAAATTTGAAAATGTTAAATTTAAATGCATTTTTATGGCACTAATCGATTAAATAAAAATTTTGTGTTTTTTTCAGTGGTTTATTAGCACTCTAGAATCTAATTAAGACACTTTTCAAAAATGAGTGTAAAACCCTATTTATGGTTCTTGGTCATGCCGTTGCCGGTCTGCTCACGATGTTTTCCTTTAGCGTTTTGAGAGCAGTGGTGATGAAATTATTTACACAAAGTAAAGCGCAACCCAGACAGGGTTCAACTCATGACGAGTTGTAACTCGTAAGTCGGAGTCGATAAGACGACGAGATGTTACGACTACTGGCCACCACCGCTCTCTTTGATACTGGCCTTTAGTATAAACTACATACTTAGATATATCTAGATTCAAATACTTTATTTGAATCTCCGTAAAAAAAATCATGGAATATCTAAACCGTACAAAAATATTTAATATCTAGTGAGTCATCGGTAACACACAATAGTTTATACAATCGATTAAAATTACGAGTTACGATAAACAAATCAAGGCAGTATGTTTTGTATAATGCCGTAAAACTGTAATGGGAAGATATTTTTAGCTGACAACTGTTTTTTATCACTTTAGCAAAGTTATACTGGGTTATTCTTGGAATCTGATACATTAAACAGTTATTGTAAATTGCGTATGGAAGCATTTTTACATATAAAAAATTGAAGTCGCTTTTCATGTCTGCCTGTGTGACCGCGTTGTTCTTCTTACTTACGCAACGGATTTTGAAACGATTTACCACCATCATTTAAGTCAAAGTCAAAGCATTTATTTCAAATAGGCACTTAAAAGGCACTTCTGAACGTCAACATTTACGTTATAATAGAATTGATTCTAGTCGCCCCTTCCAAAATGTAGTTTCGTATGGAGAAGAATGGGCAAGAAACTCCACCGTTACTCTTTTAAAATGTTTTAAGTACAATATTTAAACATAGTACATTCATTATATAATTATGTGTGATAACGATGCACCCAGAATAAAATTACTATACCAAAATAGGCAAACAGAATCAAATTGAAGCAATACAGATATATTAATGAATTTAGAGATTTTATTCCGGAAGGTTTTCGTATTTGTGTTATTCATTACACTATTTTTATTCCGGAAGGTTTACGTATGTGTATTATACATTGCACTAGTTTTATTCCAGAAGCTTTACGTATGTATATTATTCGTTACACTATTTTTATTCCGGAAGGTTTACGTATGTGTATTATACATTGCACTAGTTTTATTCCAGAAGCTTTACGTATGTATATTATTCGTTACACTAGTTTTATTCCGGAATGTTTACGTATGTGTATTATTCATTACACTAGTTTTATTCCGGAATGTTTACGTATGTGTATTATACATTACACTAGTTTTATTCCGGAAGGTTTACGTATGTGTATTATACATTACACTAGTTTTATTCCGGAAGGTTTACGTATGTGTATTATACATTACACTAGTTTTATTCCGGAATGTTTACGTATGTGTATACATTACACTAGTTTTATTCCGGAAGGTTTTTTTCCGGAAGGTTTACGTAGGCATGTGTATTATACATTACCAGAGGTCGGAGTAGGTAGATTGATTTTATATACTTGCGTCAAGATATTATAATATGGACATGCCATTTTATCCATAATGTGCGGGAAGTACCGGAAAAAGTTCCGGAATTGGAATTATGGAATAAAATAAAAAACATACAGATAGGCTAACAAAATCGTTTATTATATGAATGATTGATTGAATTCAATGAACAATTATTTTTAACTAAACAAAAACATAAATACATTATTTTTAATACTCATCGGATAAAAAACAAAAGGCCCTGTCTAAGTTTTGTCTCATACTGTTAAGCGTCATTTCTAATTCAACAGTAAGGGACAAAATACGGTGTAACTATTCCAAGGTATTTTTGTATAAAATAAAATACTGAATTCTTTCACCATTAGCTAACACTGGTAGCGTAGATTGATATTATTAATACGTTTTTCACCTTAAACACAAATTCGTGCTAATTTCAAAATTCCGGAACAAATATCACAATAAATATGAAGTTCCGGTATTTTGGAGGCATATCCATATTATCCTCTACGTTTGACGTCAACGACCTAAAATCAATCTACCTACTCCGACCTCTGTACATTACACTCGTTTTATTCCGGAAGGTTTTCCTATTTGTATTATACCCTGCACTAGTTTTATTCCGGAATGTTTACATAATTTAAGTGTATTATTCATTATACTAGTTTTATTCCGGAAGGTTTACATGTGTGTATTTCACATTACACTAGTTTTATTCCGGAAGGTTTACGTAATATGTGTATTATACATTAGCTACACTAGTTTCTGACATCAACTTCGACCGCGTGAAATTTCTAGTTCCCCCATCCCATTGCATCGCATTGCATCGCCCGCGCTATTATTTCGTTTTCGCTTAGCGTTCATTCTGTTCTTTTTACACGCTTTATATTAGCTTCACTTGTATGTTTGTTTGTTTGTATGTTTGTATGTAACCGACTCCTTTGAGCGCGATTTTGACCCACTTTAAACGGTCAGATTTCATTGAACCTTTGTAAACTTGTCGAGGACCGATGACAATTCAATAATTTAAAAAACAAAATGAGAAATAAAAAAATCACGTTTTTGTAGTTAGCAGAACTAAAAAATAGAAAATAAATAATAGTTTAAAAAACTAAAAAACACGCTTTAAAAACCAAACTAAAACAGGAGAAAATAATTTAATTCAATTAAAAAGCGTGGGGTGCTTGACATTAATTGATTATAAAAATACCTCAAAAAGCACCCCACGCTTTTTAATTGAATTAAATTATTTTCTCCTTTTTTAGTTTGGTTTTTAAAGCGTGTTTTTTAGTTTTTTTAAATATTATTTTTTTTTATTTTGCTCGTGTCCTAATGGCCGTAGCGTGATGTTAACCTTCCTCAACAATTAGGCGAATGTCGTTGAACTGTCAAAATGAAAACCATTCCTCTGTTGGTGTGTTACTCAATTTCCTCTCTGGTATTCATCCGGCTGCATCCGGCTATATTGGAACCAGACCCCAACAATCAATCAGCCTAAGGGGGCGTCCATTAATTACGTGAGTAAATTTTGGCGATTTTTCGACCCCCACCCCCGCTCTTGTGAGATGTCGTGAGATTTGGCTCGACCCTCCCCCCCACCCCATAATCGCACGTGAGATATTTCAAATACATACTTGGTTTTAGTGTAAAAACGTTAATCTGTGCTTATTTGCGTTGGATTTATGCGTTGCATTTGGCTGACTTGGCTGGGCGGTGGCGGTTTAACCATCGAGGAAGTACTGTGCTACTTCGTGGCGTTCGCATAACTGCGATAAATATTATTTTGAAAGATTTTGCCATATGGGTGGAAAAATATGTTTCACATATGGGTGGAAAAACATGTTTCACATAATTTAACCCGGTTATCTCGTAATGTTACATTGTTTCTTTGCGGGAAAAAATATAAATTACGTGATATTTACCAAGACCCCCCCTCTCCCCCACGTGAGATTGGGTGAGATTCCACTCGACCCCCTCCCACCCGTAAACGCCTCACGTAATTAATGGACGCCCTCTAACCCATTCCCAACTATGTTGGGGTCGGTTTCCAGTATAACCAGATGCAGCTGAATACCAGTATTTTACATAGAGCGACTGCGAATTTGACTTCTACATCCTGGTTACCAGGTAAGACGATACCCTTTGCCAAGACTTGTTTGTGAGACTTTCGGGCTTCTGACAACCCGTAACGACTGTCAAAGATCCATGAATGACATCCGACCCCAATATGATGATGACCTACTTTTACATATGAAAATACTCTGTAAATAGAGACTGGTAACAGCTGGTTTTATAATATGACGCGTAACAGAATGTGCGAACAAGGTGTAATGATTCTTATTATAACTAGGTGAAATTATCCATAAATAATATGAATAGCTTTTATAACGGGAGCAGCTATGGATTGTGAAAAACAGTTGTTTCATACATTTTACTAATATATGCATTATTCTTTACTAAACCCTCTTTTTAGGGTTCCGTACGTCCTAATGAAAAAACGGAACTTTTATAGGATTAGGTACTCGTGTGTTTGTCTATCACAGAGCTCCGAATCTTCTATTGTTGAAATTGAATGCACATACTTACTTAATAATTTCTGTGACCCAAACATGGACGTTTAACGTAAATAAATAAATGTCATCAAAAACATAACTAACTCAGTTCTTCTACCGTAAAAAGTTGTGAGATCCATGTAATAATACCAAGTCGGTTAATTTATTCAGTCCCTACTTAAGTGTCGTTCTGTCTTAAGTTATTACGTAATTATATTGTATATGTTTTTCCAATTATAGAAATATTATATTCTATTCTAGTCTAATTAACCAACTTAACATCTTATAGTGACCATATCAATATTAAAAATCTTTTATGTTTTAAATAAATAGATTGACTCGGCCATCGCATGAAAACACAATGTATCTCACAAGTACTACATAGTCAAAGTCAAGCACATTAAGGGTTTCTTTTTGGGTGGGAAATCATCAAATAACTTCTCCCGCTCTGGGTGGAGCGGAAGGGCGTGTCAGACTTTTACTGACTAAAACCCACCCGTGTTACCTCAGTTGCCTGTGTGCCAGGGGCCGCGGTATCTCTTTCGAACAACCCGCATCCCTGGCAGGCATCGGTCCTTGCGGACCCCACCAGTTGGCGCTGACATCTCTTTGAGGCGCGCGTGGAACACAACACGCCGTCGACCCGGGAATGCAATTAGGATGCAGGTTACTTACCAACACAGATCAGGTAAGGTATTTCCTTGAACACATCGAGGCATATGACAGGCGACTCCGTGATCACGGCGTACTCGGGGTAAGCAGGGTTCTTGATGCTGTATAGGCACAGGCACCCTTCTTTCTGCTGGCATGTGAAGTCCACTGTAAAAAAAGTATTGGGGAATAAGAAACTGATCCTTGGTTTATGATAGTCTATCCATTGAATCTGTTATCAACTCAAGGATTGTTGGAGACGAATTCCACGACTGCGCGCGTCGATTGTTTTTTACTCGACTACGGTGAAGCATAAAGGGGGGTTATGATTTTGGCCGGTATGTATGTATGTTCATCTGTTCCCTAATAACTTCTAAATTACTTATCATAATTTCACAAATGAGGTATCGATCATTGGATGCATCGTGATCGTCCACCAGTGTGACTAAATTGAATATGACGCCCTCTAGAGGATATAAAGGTCGGAACTAAAAGAACAATACAATACATTCTAACAGTAGTAAGCGATTATAAATTTTAGGGAAAAATGGCATAATTATGGCCATTGTTTTCAGATGAGAATTATATTTTTTAGAGCGTGATTTTTCAGGAGTCGGGTTTTGGCTTTTGAAATTACATTTAATGATTAGGAAGAGTCGGTATTACGAAAAACCGCGACTAATTCGAACCACTTTGAAAACTTCCGTACAAGTTAGTCCACACAAATTCACACAATAGGCGTGAACGCATTTCATCGAGTAGGTACCTAAGTATCACGCGCCGGATTGGCGGATTCGCCTCAATATGACCAGAGACATCATCCAGGGTCATGTGGAAAATGTGTCTTATATCAAAATACGTGGTCCGCATATTGTAAACACTTTGTATGATTGACTGTTGTTATTTAATCAACCAATCATTGGAAAAACTTGAGATTTTACTGTATGTTCCTAGATCAGAGACTTCATCGGGATTCTCAATATCGTAGGAAGGAGAGGGCTTTATCGAAATAAAACGAATCACGTGCGAGACCTCGCGTCGTGAAGGCCGCATTTATTTTTACCCGACTGCGCCAGAAGGAGGGTTTTGTTTATCGAGTGTATGTATGTATGTATATTTCTTTGGCACGCTTTGTAGCCTACACGGCTTGATCGATTTCAGGTTGAGAGGTGCCGTTAGATTCGTCTTAATTGTGAGAGTGACATTGGTTATATAAAAATTTAAAAAAAAAATGAATGGCCGATTTTGGCCGCCAAACAATTTTTTTTTTCTCAGAACCTATTGAGTGGGGTATCAAAATAAAGGGTTTCATAAATAGGTCTCATTAACGTCAAAAATAATTATATTAACTTAAAATTGAAAAAAAAATACGAAATCAAAAATCCCGAGTGCCTAAAAATTTTACAAAAAAGACCTTTATTGCCTCCAACTGCATGAGATTGCTTTTAAGTATTCATTCTATATTTTTCTGCTTTTTATATACTTACATCACTAGCTGCTGTCCGCGGCTTTGCCCGCGTGGATGTCTGAATCTATCCGGAATCTGCTATCGGGACAAAATAGTAGTAGACAGAATAGTAGCTTATGTAACTCCTTCTAACATTAGCTATCTACTAGTGAAAGTCCCGTCAAAATCGGTCCAGCCCTTGGAACAAACAGACACGACAATAAGACAAATATTTAGTACCGTACCTCACCTAGGTACACTTACTTTCATATTATGCTTTTAGTAAAAAGCTGTCATATGTATTAACATAACAATTTTTATTTGTTTGTTTGGATGTTTTTATTAGGAATTGAGAGCTGCTTGCTATAAAGACACAATTTCCCAAAATTGTCACAACGCGTCTTCTGTTGGTCCCAGCTTTAGGTGCAACGCAGACGATACACTTTTTGTGCGATCGAGTCTGTGGCGCACACAATGTCTGCATGGCATGCAAAAAGTCGGTCGTGGATTTTACGCAGACTCAACGCACACGACGCACATCTTCGATCATTCTGTCGGCAGAACTGTAGGGACGTAGACGCTATGGAAATGCAGAGATTGCGATGTATTATTTTATATTTGAAGTACAGAAAAAGAAGAAGAAATAGAGAATTTTGGGTACATTTATACTTTCGGAGAGATTACTGAAAGGACAGTTCCTAAGACAAAATTGCTGGTCTCTTTTGTATTTCTTGTATTAACATCAATACATCAATCTCTAGCGCCATGGTATTATACCGCGTACGTTACGTCCCCCACTGACGAGTGCAGATTTCATACTAAAAGTGTGCGCCGTCTGCGTTAGCACGCGATGAATCAAAGGTTCTAACTTTTCGCGCACTTTTTGTGCGGCGCGGCGGCGCGGCGGCGCCGGCGGCGGCGGGCGGTGTGGCGCGATTTGCCAAAATGACACGGATTTTTTGTGCGCCGGACTTTTTGCGCGTCGTATGCGTTACTGCATATCATTGCTTAGGTTCTATTTTCACAGACTAAAAAGTGCGTCACGGATAGTCTGTCGTCTGCGCTGCACCTTACCATGACAAACCAGTGTCTCGTCGGAACCTTGTCAGTCTGTCAGCGATTGAACTCGAATCAGTGCTATCCTCGAGTGGTTGAACCGTTCCAACCACTAGACTCAATAAGATGATTACTCTTTCGGCAATAGCTGTTACATTCAATTGAGGAAAATGTGCTCGAACCCGCCACCATTTTGTTGTGCTAAAGCCCGTATTATAAGATCGCCCTTGATTCTGCACTAAGGGCATTATGGGGAGTTAAATGATTTAGTAAAGACAAATGAGGAGTGGTGGGCCGCGACTTACAAGTTGTAGGTCGTAGGTTCGAACTGGCGATTAACCTACCTCCTTTGTGTAAATTCTTTCATCAGCACTGTACTCAAAACGGTGAACAAAACCATCGTGAGGCATGTCCTAGAACCAAAAATTCGAAGACATGTGGCAATCTACTACCAAACCGCATTGGGCCCGCGTGGTAGATTACGGCCCGCTCCCTCTGACAGAAAAGAGGCCTCTGTCGCAGCAGCTCTGATTATATGTACATAAAGATGTAGGGATAGATGGTGTCAACTAAAGTTGGTTTTATGATTAAAACATCAGAAATACGGAATAACCTGAACCTTACCCCTTACCTGACCTTATAATCTGTCTGTGGGTGATTTCAAGCTGAGGGTGATGCCATTCTTTTGGCTACACTAGAGTCTCCTACTAAATGGAATTCTCTTCTCATCTTCACAAAAACATTTTACGGTCAAGGAAAACATTCCGCTTAGTATACATAGAATACGTACCTACCTATACTTTTAACGTGTTGACATTCCCCATTAAATATAACCGTATACTACTCGTTTATTATGTATCCTGGCCAAGAGGCGTTTAAAGAGAAGCCCACTTCATTAAGAACAAATTACAAACAAACGAACAGCCAAAAATACAACATGTTTAAATTAAAAGCATGGTGGAACGTGACCCAAAATCGCGTGAGGTCGGCAATCTTCGGCCACCTTCGGCTCTCATTGTTGCCAAAGCGACGCGACGTTAGTAATGGACTCGAGTGTCGGTATTCAGCACCTTTATTGACTAACCGTTGTCATCTCAATTGCTTCCTATTCAAATTGTGCGGCGAAACTGTTTTGGGACAATGTGTGAGACAAATGGGCTTGAGAAGGCCTACAGATGATTTATATGCATTAATGTATGTGCCAATGAGATGTAAAGTTCGATGGAATTTTGCATTTTTTGATGGTGTGTGTCAATGATTCTTTAACGTGAATTGGTAAATGTAGTGGTTAAATATAAAATTTGTCTTATGGACTACTATCGACGAGCGATCGACGAGCTCGTCGTAGAGTACAGCCAAGAAATTGTTTCTTAGATGCTATTTTCTAAGAAACAATTTCTTGGCTGTACTCTACGACGAGCTCGTCGTCGAGACAGCCTTGGGATCGACCGAGCGTACAGCGCTGATTCAAATGGTATTCCCTAACGCAGTTATGGTCGTCAACGGACTCTAGGCTGTAACATCCCGTCTGTTTCGTAGACGAATAGTTAGGTCTTGCTAGAAATTTGTTCAAATCAAAATTGATCAATCTCGACTGAGAGTTTTATGGGTTGGAAAATATTTGAGTTGAGTAGTTCGAACTCACGGCCGAATCGCGGCGGGATTTTTTGTACACCGGATCTTCAACGCACTGCTTAGCGTCAAAAGTTGAAAATCGAACACTGTTTTTTCACTCATGCTACACTCTGTTGGATTCTCAATACTCGGTTGAACACCGAGAATTGAAAATCAATTGCGAGCTAAAATAACGCCGTGATTTTACTACGTGAACGTAAACAGATTCATTGGTATAGTTCGCGTGGCTGCTGAGAAGTGCGTTACTCGCTGCGCAGTACCGCCCCCTCACCCCCGCTGACACGTGAATGTGTTACTGCGCAGCGACTCGCCCCATGTTTCGAGCAGTCATACAGTTTGATTCGGGCTGTAAAATACACGCTGCTCTAACTTACAGGATCCATAGGCAACGGTAAACAAGTCCTGGTAGTATGGGTTCCACTGGATGTCGCAGACAGCGTGGCTTCTCATTGGGTCGAACTGGAACTTCCACAAAGGCAGCAAGGATCCCATGCCTTCACGGAACTCGTCTGATGGATCGTCCCAGTACCGATAGTCTTGAGCTGGGTACGAAATGAATATTGATAGAAACTTGATGTAAATAAAGTACAGACCTACTTACGTCATCATCATCATTTCAGCCGAAAGACGTCCACTGCTGGACATAGGCCTCCCACATCCAGTCCAATGATCTTGTGCTTCCCACATCCAGCGGATTCCCGCGGCCTTCACAAGGCCATCGGTCCACCTTGTGAGAGACCTTCCCGCTCCACGTCTTCCGGTACGTGGTCGGCCCTACGTGAACACTGTTTATTATCGCCAGTTTTTTTGTAAAAATTGAGAGCTAGGGCCCAACCTTGCAATGAAAGTTTTCGTAAGGATCACGCCACTAGGCCGACACACGCCATGGGAATGCTCGGGACGGGCCTCGACAGTCTTCGATAGGCGCGGCAACGTCTGTCGCGGCCTGTCAGTTAACGGGCCGTGGGACCGCAGTTTCAGGCTTACATAAAGACACACGTTTCCCGTACGGACAGGTCGGAACGGATTGGTACCGTTCGGTGCGGGTAAAATAAATAAATAAACTGGTTGAAACTTGTCGATCCCGACAGCACTCTTTCATACTGGGCACTCGTGATGGGTTGATCTGTGCCAACAATTACCTACTTGTATCGACAATCGGGACCGGAAAACCAAGTATCTTTAAGCTGCCACGAAGAACTGCCTGAGTGAATATTATGTAGAAAAATCTATGATACCTATGTCATCGTAAATGTTTTGGTTGACGAGTCTCTCCAAGATGGCCCATGCCTCCCGGATCCTCTGCCCCAGCAGCTCGTCATGGACCTGCTGCTCTGTCTTCGCATGTTTCGCTTTCTTCTTCCTCAGCTGTGTTGGTTACAAACAAAAATATGAGAAAGAGGCGTAATTTTTTAAAAGAACAAAACTTAAACTATCGAGATCAGTTATTTTAACCTGCCTTCATAATCAACCTATTAGTGTTCCCACTGCTGGGACACAGGCCTCCTCTCTGTGAGAGGGACTGGACCATAATCCACCACGCGGTCCCAGTGCGGGTTGGTACAGTCGCCAGCACATCAAGCTACCCCAAACTGTAAAATTTTCCCAATTGAACATGAACCCTATGCTTAAGTGATAAAGATGAAAATCTATCAAAGAAATTTGTCAGATTGGTGTAGCTTGATGTGCTGGTGTCTGTACATGTCACATCTTTTCGAATTTTTGCAATATTTTCCTTCACCGTTTGGAGAGCAGTGTTGATGAAATAATATACACAAAGAAAAGCGCCTGTCAGGGTTTGAACTTATGACCTACAACTCGTAAGTCGCAGACGTTACCACTGGGCCACGACTGCTCTACCCTGCCTTGAATAGTCAAAATATCATAGCATTATTCAAGTGAATACTTTGCATCGTGCGTTTGCGCTGATCTGCATTCAACATTAGATAAACAGAACCAGCAAATAGGTACATTAACAGTAGATACTGAACTAATATTTATTTAAATGTATTATTGATACTAATATGTTGTACTTAGTTGTAAGCGGTTCGTGGAAAAGTACTTACCTACATGCCATTCCTATTTTCTAGTTTAAATGGAACAAAATACTTACATGCTCAGGCGCATAAAAATAAGATAAATGATATCTACAATATTCATATTTTTGGGTTCAATTTGTTCATTCGTAGATCTAATACATACACCACTGTGGATCATGTCATGATTCATAGATTAATTTGTGATATTTATTGATCACTCTATTACATGTAGGTATCTAACACCAGTGGCGTTTCCAAGATTGTCATTTAGCAGGGGCTTAACCCCTTTAAGGGTAAGTTTTAGCAAAGTAAACAGCATACAAAAATCACAATCTTATGAAATTAAGGATTTAGTGACACGGATTCCCAGAACCAAACCCAAGCGAGGGGGGGCCGTTAGGTGCACAGTTTTTGAAATATTTGTGTATCAGTATAAAAAATACAGTTTTCTTTGTGCAAGCTTCACATGTGTATCGATATGTAAATACGATGAAGCATAAAAACTAAAAACCACGCTTAGAAACCAAACTAAAAAACTAGAAAATAATTTAATTCTATTAAAAAGTGTGGGGGTTTTGAGGTATTTATATAATAATAATCAATTAATTTCAACCACCAGTTTTTCAGTTTTTTAAACTATTCTTTATTTTCAATTTTTTAGTTCTGCTAACTACAATAGCGTGATTTTTCAGTTTATTTTTTCTAATTTATTTTTTTAATTATTGAATTGTCATCGGTCCTTTAAGTCCACAAAGTTTAAATAAAATCTGAGCGTTTGAAGTGGGTCAAAATCAAGTCCAAAAAAGGAGTCGGTTACAAACAAACAAACATACAGGTGAAGCTAATAAAAGCGTGTTAATAAAAAAAAAAACAGATTTTCTCCACTCATACTTCAACTAACAAAACGAAGAATTGTCATTGACTCCAAAAAAAAAAAACATTTGACGATTACATTTCGATAATTTAATTTGACCTTGTACATCCGACGACTTTCCTTACTTGTCTCTTTTGGTGACTGTACACAGTAAATGCCGCTAAACAAATGAAGAGATGACCTACCCTTTTAGGCTTTTCTTCCTCCTTTTCCTTCATTTTCCTAGCGTAGTCTTCCTGGTAATAGTCGAAGATGATGCACTGTAGCGCCGTGGCCCCGAAGTTGGCTCTCGGCGGCGGGACTGTCTGTGTGTCCACCGACTACGCACAACACATAAAGATTACGTCTTGTTCAGATGTATTTGTAGGAGAGCGTGCGAGGCGGACGCCCGTCTGCACAGTAGCGTACGAAATTCCCGGATTGAACTGAAGTAGATTCGGGAGGAAAGTTTTTAACAAAAGAAAAAGGATTTTGTAGTGTTTGTGGTGTTCAAAAACTACTGTTATGAAGATATTTTAACTAAACGTGAGTATAAAATAGTCTTAATTATATGTTAGCGTAGTATTGGTGATGTTTTGTGTGTATTGAAATCTATCTACGATTCTACGATCTACCTACGTAACAGAGTGTGTTATTAATAAATACGCAATATACATGTTGGTCGATACGTTTAATTAAAGATAATGTTATCTTCTGTGTTATTTAGGTACTTATCTAATGAAAATGAAGTTAAAAGATAAGGTTTTATGAATGATAATTAAAAAGGCGGCGTAGTAATAGAAATATACACATAATTACTTTTCGCTGTAAGTGGCGTGGAAATAAAAAATATAGATAGTGCGTATTAGTAAACAGTTTGTACCTACATAGGTAGTTATATTTTTCCTTTATTGATGTAATATAATTATAATAAGAATACGGTACACATAAAACGGGAAGACATTTTTTATCACTTTCAATTTTTTTTTCACTAAGGGACAAAATCTGAAATCACGAGGTAAAAATCAGCTGTTGCCGAGTTGGTCTCACAGTGAAATTTGTTCATATGCATGGGTTCACCCTGTGAAAATGTGGAAAGTGATAAATATGTTAGTAATTAACACATATAATAGGAAATTTGTGGTTGATTGTATAGGGAAATGAGGTCATTGCTGTAATTATTTGTAATAAGAGATAATTTATGTAGTACAAAATATTGCATCTAGTAGATACAAAATAGAATAAAGTACCAATAGTCTGAAAAATTTAATGAAAACTAGACTGTCGTTATTGTCAGCAGATTTACTATCCTGGAACGATAAATCTATGTCTCTTTTTCGAATTCTATGAATGATAGAATTGTGCCAGAAAAACGTAGACATGACAATAAGAATACCCAAACAGCTTTATATAAAAATAATTTCGCGTATTTTCTCGAAACTCGTTGTTTATCGATACTTCACTGAGTTATTTCACGTATGACCGAATTTTGTTGTGAAAAATTATCTTATTGAAAATGGAAACATTTCAACTCCTTTATATGTTTTTTTTTTTGAGGGTGGGACATCATCATATAACTTCTCCCGCTTTGGGTGGAGCAGGACGGCGTGTCAGACTTTTACTGACTAAAACCCACCCGTGTTCCTTCAGTTGCGTGTGTGCCAAGGGCCAAGATATCTCTTTCGAACAACCCGCACCCTGGCAGGCGTCGGCTTTTGCGGATCCCACCAGTTGGTGCTGACATCTATTTGAGGCGCGCATGGAACACAACGCGCCGTCGACTCGGGCTTGGTCCTTACCGGACGGCGAGCTACCCATTACTCGCCATCCGCAAACCCTAGAGTACTAGCTTCTGCTCACAACTTCGTTCACGCCAAATTACTTGCTCTCCCGACGCGTTGCATCGCATTTCATCGTCCGACCGCGCTATTTGCGTCGCATTGCATCGTCCGACCGCGCTATTTGCGTCGCATTGCATCGTCCGACCGCGCTATTTCTTCGTTTTCGTTTCATACAAAACTAGCTAAAACTACAAAACTAAAAACTAAACTAAACTACTACTAGCTAAACTAGCTTTTGCCAACGGCTTCGCCCGCGCGGAGGTCGAAATTATCCCACGGGACCATCCTACCGGGATAAAAAGTATCCTATATGTTAATCCATGTTATAAAATATCTGTGCGCCAAATTTAAACCAAATCCGTTCAGCCGTTTTAGCGTGATTGAGTAACAAACATCCAAACTTTTACATTTATAATGTTAGTAGGATAATAGCGTCCTTGCTAAGTCTTTTTAATTTATCTGCTCCTAAGAGTCCTAGCGTGATGTTAAATGACTTAAAGCTTTCCTCAAGAGTTGGGTTATCGAATGCAAAAAGAATTTATCAAATGCGACTGGCAGTTTCAGAGATTAGCGCGTTCAAACAAACAACATATAAACTCAAAGCTTTTTATATAGGTAGAAGATGGCCCAAAATTGCATAAGAGCGGGAAAAATGGAAAGAAAGGAAACATTTGGTTAACAGTGGAATAACATATTTAGGCTTACAATAATAATAAGCCTGATATAGTGGTGATAGATGAACTAGCACACCCCGCAATGATTGTCGATGTTACCATTACATATGAAGAAAAGCTGTTGAAAGCTAAGAAAGAGAAACAAATCAAACTTGGCATACGAGGTTGTTGACATGTAGAGTATCAGTTCCGCTATCATTGTGGCAATTGTCCTAATGACCTGATAGCCTAAAGCCTCGAACAACACCTCGCGAGGCTCTCATTAGTCGGCTAGATCAAGGGTCGGCAATCTGCGGCTCTCGAGCCACATGCGGCTCTTTGGATGTGAAGCTGCGGCTCTTTAGTTCCATTTATATTACTTATTTTCCATTCACCTGGCGAGCTATCAAATAAAAAAAAATGGCGAGTTTGCAAATGGCATAGATTAGGCCACGCCCCTTTTCGGTCCCCTTGCGTTTAAACCCCGATTTCACGCAATTTTACTATGAAACCTATAATAACTATGACTTGTTTCGTAATCTATATAACATTTTAAATTTTTGTGGCTCTTTAAAAATTTTGTAAATTGTAATTTTTGACGCTTCCGACTCAAAAGGTTGCCGACCCCTGGGCTAGATGTTGTTATTTATATGTTGTACCTACATATTCTATGAGTATTCTAGACTTATAGCTTTAGCTAGCTTTAGCTTTAGCTTAGGCTTATAGTACTCCTCGATACGGTTCGCATTATGAGAAGGAGCCCTGCCTTGCCTGTCCTGCCATGGAGCTGTCTTTGGAGCACTATGTTATTGTTTTTTAAATGTGACAGCATCTACATCGCCCCATGAAGACTACGCATAATACTGACGTATAATCGCGCATCGCGTAAGCAACTAGCATATTATACAGGAACAGTTTTTATCCAGTGCGCAAACTGTAACCATGAATTCAGCATATCATTCTAGACCCCCCAGAGAAGATTTTTTTTTTGTAAAATCGAATAAAAAATCTGCGCTGGGGGGTCTAGAATGGTATGCTGAATTCATGGTTAAAGCTTGCGCACTAAATAAAAACTTTTCCTGTATACAACGTCGCGACTTCAATCGTCGGGCACTCTGATCGATCTCGTCCCTTGCTGCCCTATTCCAGACGCCCTAAGCCGAGGTCCGTACACCACAAAAGGTGCCGTTAGCGTGTAGTCGCTTAGTTATGTTTTTAAGCCCTGGCTGGAGGCTTTAATTTATTGAGGCAGCCACAGGCAAGTCTGGTTAAACAGCCGACAACCTCCACCCAGTTTCTCATACCTAAAATCTTTAAAAATCTTATTTAAATGTGTTTAATTTTAATAAAGGAGAATAGTAATAAAAGAGCAACTCACTCGTCTAGGGTAGTTGTAGGTGAGAGCCGCTCGTTCGCAGAAGTTGAACTGGTTGGCCAGCTTCATGACACGCGGCTTCATGTTGAAGACCTCGTCGTCTAAAAATTCAGGTAACGCCTCCACCTCTGAACATATACAAGTTACATAAATATTTTAATTTTCATTTTCATGCTACACAATTAGCTATATAATAGGTAAACTTGCTGTTTCTGAAAGCCCGATCAAGTCTTTGTTGAGTAGGTAATGCTCAGTTTCTATAAAAAAAACTTGGTCAAAAAAAAAACAACCGACTTCCAAAGAAACACTAAAAAGTAGAAAATAACTTTAATTTCGGAAGTCGGTGACTTTGGACATGTATTAAAAAAAATTGTCACCGCCTTCCGAAATTAAAGTTATTTTTCCCTTTGTAGTTTTTTTTTTGGAAGTAGGTAAGTTTTTATTTTTCACTTTTTAGTTTTAGTACCTAATAGAGAAGTTTGTTGTTTTGATCAAGTCGTTATGGAGAGTACAATAGGTTCATTACAATAGGGTATTTTACTATATATGAGAAAAAATCTAAAAATATATTATTGAGATAGATTAGGCAAAAAGCAGTCGGAAAATGTTAGTTTTAGTTCGTGAAACAACAAATTACATTTTAAAATTCAATTCAAAGATTTCAGTTTTTTTTATCTGTTTTTGTACACCATGGAATATTAGCTACCATGTTATTGTGTCAAACGGCTGTATAAACTAAGTGTCTGTTATTATTGTCACCAAAGTATTTTTTATTGAAATTATATCTGGCATTCAGGAACAGCAGACCAATGAAAAGTAAAATACCAACTCATTTTTTCAATTATAAACAATTATCATATAAAGTATTCGCGCATTTGTTTACACAGCAAACTGACGTCATACCCACAGACCAATATGGCGTCCACTGCGTCCAGTGAATTCGTCAAATTACGCGCGAAATTTGAAAATGTAAAATTTTAATGCATTTTTATGGCACTAATTAATTAAATTAAAAAAAAATGTTTTTTTAGTGGCTTATTAGTACTATAGGATCTAATTAAGATACTTTTCATAAATGGGTGTAATACCCTATTGCGCAGTTTGTCGTCTAAGATCCATACGGTGATCGTACAGTTAGAAACAGAATTCCATTCACATTGTTTCGTTTACACATCATCACAATAGACAAAAAATGTTTCGCTATATTGCTTTTCATACAGTATATAGCTACGTATTTCTTTGAATTTGCTTCTGTTTCGATTTAAATTTAGGTAATATTTTGCTCAAAACTAAGATAAAAAAAAAAACTCAATGGACTTTTGGTGATGAAAAAAAAAACAAATAACGGTAAGGTAAGACGCCCCACAGGCCCGGTAGATTGTATATTTTCGCAGAGTGGGTGGTGGAAAATGGATTAGAGTATAACCTAGTGATTAAGTCAAGGTTATACAACAAAACATCCAACCCACTCCCACTCAACCGACTTCTACTCCTATTCCTTCACTGTGCACGCGGTACGGTTATGGAATTCACTTCCGCCTGACATTAGGGACTGCCAAACTGTAGCAGTATTCAAAAGAAGAGTGAAAGAACACTATCTCTCCACATTGTCATAATTGTATTTATTAAATAAATTACATTATAATTATATATATTTTAGTGATATTTATTTTAGAAGTATGTATGTATATTAGTATGTATGTATATTCTCATATTATGTGTGTATATTTTTAAATTAGAGTTTAATTTGTAATTTTATGATTTTACTTCTACTGTTATTACACGCGTTGTCTACATCTCTCTTATCTTCTCTCCTATCGCAGGTGTGCTGGAAGAGATTTCTGTAGAAATAAGCATAACCTTTGTACGTATTTTTCTGTTCCTTTCTTCTTGTCTGGTTATATGTGTGTGCATAAATGGTTAAATAAATAAAATTTATAAATAAATGTTTTAATCGATGCATTATCGAGATGGCAGCTAACAAAATGTACGGTTCTATCTATGAATTGAAAAAAAAAACATTAAAAATGGCCACAATGGTCGTTAAATATCCTATAAAGCAATGAGAATGAAATACAGTAAGGAGTTTTTGGCGGAATCGGGTTGGAACATGTCGCACGAATTTTCATTTTCATGAAATTTAGTGAAATAGCGAATTAAATTGTATAATTTTGGTAGTGAATTATTCAATTTAGTTAGATGTGTGTGCACAAGTGTAGTGAAGGTGAAAATAAGTGACTAACGTGGACTTTTCGTGTTCCCCCAAAAACTCATGTTAGGTTGTTGTAAAGTTGCTACCGCTTTACAATAACTTTGACTCGACTGGACTTGACTGACTAAAGACGACTATGACTTTTTTGTAACTTCGGGCCCGATATCGGGCCATTTACTTGATCGAAAAGAAAAATTACTTGACACTGGCTAAATGCACAAACCGTGCGAAGCCAAAGCCCAAAAAAAAAAAGAAATACAGTAACAGCAGTAATGTCAAACTGTCAGTAAGGCAAAGGATACGTGATGCATACAGCCTACGATACGTTTTATATTTTGAACATAATTTGATTTTAGTGAAATATTGACATGCATAAATATATTATTTTAATAATATTTATGATATAAATAGGTCCAATTATATTAAATTAATTATAACTGTGCAGTAATGATATAAAATAGTTCGTTAAAGTTTATTTGTCGACCCCTGTATGACTGAATGTCGATTACTTGTGTCAAATAACACTGACCTCCAATAAAAATAAGAATGGATTAGACGGATATCAAGTTAAATACTTTAATGACCCTTTTTTCACCCCATACAAACTTGACAATTATTTCATTACACTTATTTTATTCTAAATTTTCTGTCCATTACAGACATTTTTTGGGCATTTCCCTTTGAAAACTTATTTTCTCGCTTGGTATAGCCGAAGACGCCGACGACGGTTGCATTGCGTTCGATTGCAGAGACTAATGACCCGCAGTGTACTTGTGTACTGCTATAATAAACTGATTTTTATAATTATAATATAGTCGCTGAAGAGGATCGTTACACTGTGGTACCATTAATATAATATGAAATCAGCGAAACATTACTTGAATCGAAAGTAGAACATGAAAACACGCAACGTCTAAAATTGTCATACGCTCAACTTTTCAAATTAATTTCGTGCTTAATCCAGGAATCTTTTGCTTACTTACTTTACATAATATTTCCATTACGCAGTCGCTGACAAACTTTTGTTGGAGTTTCCCTAAATATAGATTTGTCCAAAATGGTAGAAACAAGTACAAAACTATTTCAAAGTAGCTTGTAGTTTTGGGCTAGTTCATATTTACTTAGCATTCTGTAGTATATTATATTTCCAAGTCCTTCCAAGCTAAGGGTTGTATGCCTAACTGCAGCCGTTGATACGTCGCTGCTCGTGTATGTGACAACTGCAACCATCGACGACAGTTGTTGACAGTTGCAGCTACCTCTACAGTTGGCGCGTGCTGCTCGTCTATAGGAGCATTAAGGCAAAAGTCACGTGGCAGCAGCATAGGTGCTTCTAAGTTCAAAGTATTCACAACACGACGATAGACACATTAAAATAGTGCCGTTCGATGATAGAACCGTGGAGGATACGTGGAGGACTTTTCCGTATGTATAAGAACTACATTGATACCTCAGTCATATTGGTCAGTCCAACCTAGGGGCCATTCATGTATTACGTAAGTACTAAATGTATTACGTAAGCACTTTTCTTTGCTCATTTTTGATGACATGGGAGATGGGGGAGTCTGGATGGTGATTACGTCAGCAGCATTTATTTTTTAACTTTTTCGGATTTTCCACAAAATTTGGTCAATTTTGGTTTGAACAGATATAGCAACCCTATTTGCCTATGAATGGCTCGAAGTAAACGATGTCGATATTCCAAAATCACACGAACGTGAGCAGACACACAACATTGAGCAGCAAACATCCGATGTCATCGAAGACTTAGACAGAGTCATGGATTCGTGTGTCATGGACTGAAGACTGTTAATTTGATATAATGTACCAAAATTTTAAAAGAAGTTTGTTTTGTTCGTTAATATATAAAGATTTTATTAACTGAATACCATCTCAATAAAATTTGCTTAAATAAATATTATATACGGTAAAGTCCTCTATTTCAAGCCTATTCCTAGATTTCTGCTGCTCTTGAATCAATAAATAAACCAAAACACTTTGATCTTCAATATCTCCATAACCAGAAGGTATGGTGTAGTACTAAAAATGATCGGGAAGAAAAAGCCTTAATTTCGGCTTTAATAAGCGTCTTTTTACACCTATTTTAATATGCCTAGACTTACTTTCTTCTTGTGCTTCTTGAACCTCTTCGCCTTCTGCGCCTTCCCCTACTGCCTTTGGCTCTGCATCTTCAGCAGCAACTTCTTCAACTACTTTTTCCTCTGCAGGTGCTGGTTCGGCTGGTTTTTCTTCCTCTGCTGCTTGGTCTTCTGTGATACAATTTTTTAAACGTGAATTCAGTTTTCCTTAATTAGGTACTAACACTGTCAAGAGTACAATAACCATTTCTGCAGTTATGGAATTTGTCCAATCATGCCGTCTATGAGGAAGGTTTGTTAGCCTAGTCATTAAACCATCCAAGATAATTGGATAGTTATTGAAATTATTTTATATTAAATCATAGAATTTCATTGGTGTACATTTTTTCATCAGCACTACTCTCGAAACGGTAATGGCACACAGAAAAGAGGCCTCTGTTTCAACAGTGGGAATATTATACGCTGATTATGCTATTGAATCCGTTGAAAGAATGGCAAATTGTATGGATTTTCTCTGACATAGATACGACGAAGGAATGATCAAAGTTCCATCGTCATGAAAACACCAACATCAAACGAAAGCTAACTTGTGAATGTACCTAATTACTCGCGATATCAAACGTTAAAAGCAAGGATACCGATCAAATCGCGACAAAATAGTTCCACCGCGTGTAACTACGAATAATAGCGGTGCTCTACTGGCTAACTGGATGCAATGGCTGCTCTAAATCGATTTCGGCATCGCTATAAATATTCCGAATTCAATGGATTATCATGTCAGATGTCAACAAGAGTTACAAGGGTAAGCCAAAATGGTATTACAATGGTTTATCATAAGATTTGTGACATTTGTATTGTGAATAGAAACGCGTAGAATCAGAGTACCTACCTACCTTTATTTATTAGCGTTGGGATGGTTTCGTTTCTTGATTGTGTTTAGCTAAGAGGACATTCCATTTTGTTCCCAAGAGTTCGAAGTGTCTAAGTGCTCGATCACACGTACCACAACCACACCACATCGCAGCGAAAATATATGGGCATGCAGTAGTTGTGTGTGAATAGTGTCGGTGTAGCTTCTCGCAGTTGCGTTGTGATAACTACAAAATTTCGACGTGGTAGCGTTGGCTGGTTTTTGTAGATAGACAATTAGATCGACTCTAGCAGGCTTAGCACGAGAACCTTAGAGAAGCGTTTTGCCGACGGAAGAGTAGACAAAACTGACGTTCCCGTGTAGACAGTTGACAGTTTTGTACACACGGCTACACATGAAGCTATACATTTCCAGTTTATGCTGATCTCGCACTGTACTGAAATCCTATTCAATACCAGATCAGCTTATACTGGAAATGTATAGCTTGATGTGTAGCCGTGTGTAACGAGAAATGTAAACGAGCGATTTCTATTCTACGGTAGAGTAGAAATAGAAAGCGTCATGCTAAGCCTGCTGCTGTGACAGTGTTGTTACGTCGACGCAACGTTGTGTTTGCGATGTGGGCGGCCGCTAATGCGCGGTCTCGCTGGTGGTTTCTTTGTGGCTGGAACGTGGCCCTAATGTGGTCGATATCTCGAATACGGTTGATTTTGACGGCGAAATGTGGTCCGTGTGAATAAGCTATACATTTTCATACAAATCAGCGCCCGACCACATGTTGTCGTTGTGCTACGTGTGATCAGGCGCTATGAGCTGATTTATACTAAGTCAAATCTTTTTTCCGTGGAATAGAAATTTACAGTTGACAGATTTTGTATAAACTGTATAATTGTATAAATGTAATAGAAAAAAATAAAAATAAAACTCCTCAGATAAAACTGGAAAATTGGTAAATACAGCCCTTAGGGTTTAAATGTAACTTTAAGAAGATATAAGAAGCACGAATTAAAAACATAAATAAGAAGTGTCCTAACAATAATTTCTACAAAGAATCTGCATCTGAAATTTCCTCTTTAAACGTTAATTTAAGAGCCAATAGTCGAAGACCCATCTGCTAAAATGAAGCCTGCGTGTATTAAACAATTTCACATTAACGACCGAATAAACGATGAGATGCAAACTTGCAAACCGGAAATTTTTCTCTCACTATTATTGAAACAGGAATTAGGAACCTCAAGAAAAGTATTCTACAGCAAGGATTCGATTTAAATAGCAGTTGTAGGTTGTAGAATTTGTCAAGGTGATAAAACCCACGTAAATGAGTCAGAAGCGACCCGTATGTTTGTAAATTTTAATACAGAGCTTGTATCTAATGTGTTTTAAAACATATTGTGCTGGCTCCATTATTTATTTACTCAGGTCAGTTAGATTAATTTGAGATACATCTCGAGGATTTAAATATTTACAATAAAATCTTCTTCTGACACGTGTTTAAGTCACGTGCGAGATTTTTTTTTAAAGAAAATAAAAGTGCTGGAGGAAAATTATTTTTCATACAAAAACATTCTGTATTTACTTACTGATTATATTTTAATGTGAAAAAGCTTTTGCCCCGTACTGGCACAGACGGATAAAGAATGACTCTGTTATGGTTAGTTTTTGCACATTGAGATTTAAAACTTGAAAAGTTTAAAACATAATACTTATTAAGGATAATTGATGACAATAGGTATTGTGCCATATGTAGTTGCTAAAAAGTTTAATTAGAATAATATCAAGTTCACTTTAAGATATGTCACGGAAGAATTAAGATGCTTTTGGGGAGGGGGCATGATCTCCTTAGCCCTCTCTCTCTCTTAACTTAACAAAAATTCAAAGCGTCCGTACATCCATAAGCCCACTATAGAGGGCCTACTCTCTAACTCCGTCAACGAAGATACGGGCCCGTCCAAAAGTAGTTCGAAACTTCTTAGCTAACCCTACAGCCAATTAACTGACTTTTTTGGACGGGCAAAAACATATCGGGAGTAGGGACAGCTGTCAAATCGTGTTGTCATTTATTCTTAGTTCGGGCTCCAAACTAATCTTTTGTCCGTAAGTGATACGGAGTTGGAATCGCCAGTCACTTCGACCGAAACGACGGACTTCATGCCCCTAGGCCCGGGTGCCGTTCGGTGGGTAACAACCCTCTCTCTCACGCACTGAGAGAAAGCTTCACTTTAAAATTAAAAGTGACTCTCTTTCTTAGAATACTTATAAAGATATGAATATTTATATTTCGGGAACGCGCGCCTACATCACACCAACACCAACCAACTACCAATAGCGACCAACATATATCTTATAGCAATGTTATAAGAGTCACATGTCGCGCGCTCGTGTATTGCAAGCACTACAGCAGTAAGGTATGATTCTCATTAGACCGGGCCGTGCCGTGTCCGTGGCCCGGACGGGGCACGGATTTGAAACGTTAAATACATTTTGTATGAAGCAGTTTATATTACACAGTGCATGATCTGTGTCCCGTCCGGGCCCGGATTACGCTTGTCTACACCACGATTGTTGCACGGACATGCCCCGTCCTCTCCACGTCTTATAACCCGGTGTAATATAAACGTGCAGCACGAACAGGATCCGCTCTGGCCCCGGCCCGGACACGGCATGGTGTAATGAGAATGATCCCTAAGTCACTATACATCTGCTATACCTTCAGCTTTAGCCTCTTCAGCCGCAGACTGGTCAGGTTCAGGTTCCTCTTCCTCCTCCTCCTCAGTTTTGGTCTTCTTAACCTTCGCGCGCTTCGGTCCGGCGTCATCGTAGCCGACCATGCCTGTAACAAGACAATTGACATAAGATTTCATTCGAAATTCGATTAATTTGCTTCGATTTCTTGAATTTGAGTAATTTGATTATTTTCTTCATTTCAATGGTTACACATATTTAGGTTCATATTCAGATCGAACAAACGACGCACAAGATTTAAGTTTTCACCTAAAACCGTTATACATTTCCATTAAAACCGAAAGGAGCTTCCCCTACACAATTTTTTTGCAAAAACTGTACGAACTGGGTCTTTCAGATACTACAAAAGCCAATGCAATTGATATATACTTATATCTTGCCTTAGCTAAATCTGTCCCAATGATGATTATAAAACAAAAAGTGATCCAATACAGCATAAAACCTTCACTCACCGTATCCAGCGGCTATCTGTGCCTTGGCTTCATCAGAGTCTTTGCGTATAGCCGTGCCCTGGTATATGAACAGCGGGTATGCCTTCCCGAAGGTCGGTTTGGGCTTGGACACGAACATCCCTTTGCCATAATGGTACGCCACTTCATCAGCTATCCACTCAGGGTTGATCGTGGTCAGACAACGACCAACCTCCTCTTCAAGTTCCTGAGGAAGTTCTGACACTTAGTTTAAAAAAATAAAAATTGTGTTAGGTTAATCTGTTGTAAGGTTTGTTTTAAACCGACTTCAAAAAGGAGGAGGTTATCAATTCGACATTTTGATATACAGGTTGAAATTGAAAACATGCGACAAACCGAAATGGGAGATTGTACTCATCATTATGAACAACTTTTACTAAGGGACCAAAGATGCAATCGCAAAATAAAAAACAGCTGTTCCCTACATTTTGACGAGTCATGCGAACATAAATGTAGGGAACAGATGTTTTTTTTTTTCGCTATTGCATCTTTGGTCCCTTAGTAAAAGTTGTTCATAATGATGAGTACAATCTCCCATTTCGGTTTGTCGCATGTTTTCAATTTCACCCTGTATATATACAGGGTGATTGGAAGATGGGTGCAAAGCTTTAAGGCGAAGATAGTACAGACAATTTAGAACCATTTAAGCCATGGTTGTCTTAGACGAAGTCTTACCAAATATTTTTAACCAAATTTTTAAGTTTTTTTTCGGAAATTCTCAAAATTTAATGTAAACTGCATAATTATGGCCAAATTGAATGATAAATGAATTCATTTTTTATTTATTTAATTAAAGTAATGTGTAAGCAATCAAGCAAAACATGTTTTAGGCTTCTGTGTCATTAGACATTTTTTTTACAGACATTTAAAGCTCAGAAAAAATAAAAAATTTGTACAATACGTCTTTTAAACCTTATTAAAAAAAAAAAAACTGTAAGACTTCGTCTAAGACAACCATGGCTTAAATGGTTCTAAATTGTCTATACTATCTTCACCTTAAAGCTTTGCACCCATCTTCCAATCAGCCTGTATATTTTTTATGTATGTTCGGGCGGGCATAACTCCGTCATAAATATAGACGGATTTGTAAAATTCTGTTGTGTAAATTGTGTTCGAAAGGGGATTATTCCAAAATGGTCCCATTTAAATTTCATATAGATCTGATGATGAGTTTCGGAGACAGACAGCGGAACTCTTCAAAAAATTACAGCATACCAACCGCGATTGCTGCTATCGCATAAATATGTATTGTTTTGACCCCGAGGATGATGAAAATTCGAATGTGGGGTAGGTACTAAAAACACTACAAAGCGTCTTTGGATATTTATTTAAATTTTTTGTCACCGCCTTCCGAAATTAAAGTATTTTTTTTATAAACGTTGCGCACTAGGAATTTCTCCTGTAATGTGGGTGCGTTTACAAACATTTAAACTCACATACACAAACAGCCAGACCCGGAACAACTACTTGTAGGTCATACAAATATTTGTTCCGTGCGGGAATCGAACCAGCGACACGCAGCGCAGCAGTCAATCGTGCCGTTTACTTTGTAGTGTTTTTTCTGGAAATTTTTTTTTTTTAGGAAAAAGTTTTTATTTTTGACTTTTTATTTGTTTATACATACACATCACATACATAAAGTCATGCCTTTTTCCCATGGGGGCAGGCAGAAACTAGAGCCGGCCGACTGTACGAGTACTACGCACCTGTCGTTTCTGAAGAACATCACCAATAAGGTCACTATAATGTCCTCCTATGGCGTCCCCTACCGGCGGGCGTTTCCACTCACGTCTGCCTTGTAAATACCTTTTGTTATCCGCCCTTCATTTATCCTCTCAACCAGACCAAACCAACTAAGCATTCTCTTTTCAAACAGTCTACTCACTCTTTTTCTTCTTTTCTTTTATAAAATGTTTACAGTATTAAGCCTATTATGCCTGTGTTCTTTGTAGAGGTAGGCAGAGTTGTAAGCAAATGTACATTTTGTAAATTATAAAAACACAGGTCGCAAATCCGAATTCCCTAATGAAATGGCTTAGTTCTGCAATTAAATTCAAGTAATTGCTATTTATAGTCTCAGCATTACTACAAAGAAAACTTTATTAGTAGCGGTTGTTGGCAATAACAGTTTGTAGTCCCCTAGAGGTTGTTTGGGTACTTCGATTATGTATTCCTACGCTGTACGCATGCGTCAAGTACCTTTCCAGATTTGTCCTTTATCTTCAGATTTAATATCCGCAAATCTGTACGCTACTTTAGTTTAAGTAGTGGGAGACCAACATCGGATGAATGGGTTGTGTGACCGATGGTATGAACGAAAAGAGAGTGAACGATGACGGAAGCGAATGAGCTGCTGCTGATAGGGTGAATGGAAGAGAACATTTAGCGCCGACCCCAATTAAAATGGGATAAGAGCCGGCAGAAGAAATTATATCTGTGCACATTATTTCTAATTTTGTGTTAAATTGTAATATCTTACTGCTTCGGGCACTTCGTCCTGGTCTTCAGGTTTGATAAGATTGCGCGGTTTGAGCCATTCTAAGGCTTCGTCATCAGCTATTTTGGCGCGGGACCCTGCTGCCCCATCTTTCTGTTAAACAACACCATTAAACATTAACAAGTACATACACAACTCCCAAGACCTCAGCATGATGCGGTTACGTACATCCAAGCACTGCAAAGTTTTGTTTATAAGCACTTTTTCCTCGGTGACGTTAAGAGCACGTTTTATCATAGCCTTCAGCATTTTGCAATTATTTTTTTGATTTACTTCAGAAACAAAGAAATACGCAAGCACGCAAGCGATGTCTGACAGCAAATGAAACACTGCTTAGTTTTCTAAACGTTTGAGAACTCCGAGCGGATTTACGAGTAAATATTCTAGGGACATTTGCATATTGTTTGATAGGTCTTTATTGGGGACGATCATGTAATTCGACTATAAATAATTCGAGGCACTTTTAGTTAAGCGAAGCAAGCGTAAACAAACGATTAAACCGTTGCGTGCCCGAGGAATGCTGGATTGTATCTTTATTCATATTATTTTGTGTTTAAGTCCCTGGTTTATGGTCCACGCAAAAGTTTATCGTTGATTTTACTTACGTCAGAATCATCGTCGGATTTGGAAGACACATGTGACAATACCGATTTGGTAGTTACTGTTTCAGAAGACATTTTAACCAAAAACCGCGGTTTAAAAATTGCCTTTAACATTGGAAGCTTTAATGAGTACTGCAGTGTCGTATAGCCTGAAGTTCTCACCCAGATACCAAATGAACTTTGACCGAAGAATGAACTAAACTGCATTAGTAACCACAGTCACTAATGTACCTAGTACAAGCTAACTACCAATGCCGAATAAAATACGGATAATTTTATTTGGATCGCGTAAAAACTGCAACTTTGTTCCGAATAATGAGTTTGTTATTTTTATTGATATTGCCTTGTATTCAGTGTTGCATTGCAGCTTTATTTAAAATGGAATTGAAACATAAAGACATTGTGTAAACTGAAAATTTTAAAGAGTAGGTATTCAATAATCGGTTTTCTTCAAAATATGTAACGGTTTATAAAATTCCAGAGATGGATAACATTGTAAAATGGTGTAAAGCCCCCTCTTAGCCATAATGTTTTATGTTGCAAATTTTCAAGTTATGAATGGGAAATAAATTAAAGGCAATCGTTTTAATCGGCCATTAAAAGACCTAACGGTCGTTTGAGCCAGGGCGGAGCTTATTACAGATTTAAATACGGATACAATGTTTCATTGCGATGAAATTGTTGGATATACGGATAATTTACGACTTGGTCTTTCAAGAAATTTCCTACTTCATAGAAATGTAATTTTCTTCTGAATGTACCATTCTGCAAGTATATTTTTCTTTTACATTTTCTAGTTGCTTTAAAGTATTGGTTATTGATTCAAATTATTACGAACCGTTTATAAAATCGTATTTTATGAAGACTTCTTCGAACCACTTATGTTTGTATTGCTCTAGTTTTTGCTACATCACTACTTCCTTCATGATATTATTAAAATATTTCATATCTTACATCATCGCCATCAGCTAAAACATATCTACTACCAGAAGATTTAAGTTCATCTACTTTTTAAATATTTTAAATGCTAGTAATGGCGCTAAACAAATGGCCGAGTCCATTTAGATTGCCATAGAAACACTAAGGGCTGATTTTTCAATAGTCAGATAATTTTTATCTGAGGAATATATGTATTCCTGTCGGTTTGACAGCTTTAGAAATATGCCAAACTGTCAGATTTATTCTTCAGATAAAAGTTATCCGACTGTTGAAAAATCAGCCCTAAAAAAAATAATATTTGAAACAATTTGTTTCCTAGATTTTATTTTTATGCAATCGGTACAAAGTTTGTAAATTACTTCCCTAGGCAGGGCGTGTCACCAAATTCTAATTAGTCTCCGTGTCTGGCATTAGCTAGTACTGGGGGTTGAACCACGACATCGCGACAATGGTGAGGGTGGATTAACATTCAGTTTTCCTCGCACAGGCCTAGGTGAACATTTTGAGATCTTTGGTACCATAATGCTGATAGAGATAGATTTTTTTGTTTAAATTTTATTGTTTTCTGGTAAGTTTTTAGTTCCAATTTTATTTTTCCTCGGTTGTCAAACTTTTTAGGATGTCTTTTTTATCTTAAAATGATTAATTTGCGGGTTTACTGGTTGTACACCTTAATGAATTTTAGTTAATTTAATCTTAAATTATGTAGTGAAGTGTTGCTTTATTTCATACGTTATTTATTATTTTTCAGCAATCTATTTGTTAATGCAAACGGGTTCGCTTAACAAATAAATTGTATGATGTATTTGTGGCAGAGCTTTATTATCTTCGGTTCGAATGTTTTATGAGCTTCTTAGTACTTAGATTTAGTGCTTCGATACCAAGCACATAAATTTTTGACGTCATTGTTGCTTGAGTCGACTAAGCATGTGTGTTTTTTTTAGGTATTCTTCAAAAACGTGTGATTTTTATGTACTTGTGGACGCCATAAATATGTATAAGTACGAACCCTAAATATTTGATTTAAATTGATAATACCTATTTACTGATGTAAAAGTTCTGCTGCACTTGTTATTCGTTTGGTTCATGTGACGATAATTTCACACCACTGCCACTGTTATTCCAGAATAACTAATTATTCTTCTTTTTGGATGTGAAAATATAAAAAAAAACTGCTTTCATAATCCTTTAAACTGGAACTATAATGAGTCACAATTATTCATCAAACTGTCGATTTTTATCGTAATTTGGTTACCGCTATCAACAAGGCGGATTCCGCGTCGGATCATCCGCTTGAGATCCAAGCTCCATTGCGTTAACCTCATCATCATCATCATTTCAGCTGAAAGACGTCCACTGCTGGACATAGGCCTCCCGCAAGCTCAACCACTTCGATCGGTTCTGTGCTTCTCGCATCCAGCGAACTCCTGCGGCCCTCACAAGGTCTTCGGTCCACCTTGTGTGAGGCCTTCCAATTTTACTTCGCGTTTACCTGTTTGATATCAAAAAGTTATCAAGGTTGAATTATATGTATAGAATGGACTATTTTAATATTCGTTTTTAAGCAACATAGAGCCTATCCGCAATATATTGTAGTACATCACGTAACATTTTATGTCCGAGGCAGGGGTGGTACACCTCTGTACAGGGCCAATTCTATTATTGTAAATCAACATCATACGTCGAAAACCAGGGAATGAGAACTCTTGGCACGCGTGTCATAAGTGGCACGCAACAGGATATTACGTACGGCACGCAAATCATTCAGATTCTAGAAAAAATAAGGTCAAAATGAATGCAAATGGTCGTGTTCTTCGATGGCATAACGTTTCAGGACTCTTTCTTACTCCCGATGACGAAAACCATGCAAGTAATTCGGTCGTGTTACCATATAAATGTGCTTTGCGGCAAAATATGGTACCCATATCCTATGTAGGTACTGAATTTGACACGTATTTGGTCAAACCTCCTTTATAAGCAGTGTATTGCATTATCTACTCTCGTATTTTCTCAGTGCGGACTCCAGTCGCTGTTTTAATTTCAGAAAGAATAATGTATTGATTAGCGCACCCCTCAACCGAGTTTTCAAAATTCAAATTACATTCAAATTCGGCCATTCCAAATTATAAACAGTTATGATCATAAAGTTTTACGATATTCATTTCCGTAATGCATCAGGCTCGCGTGATGGAATCCAAATGATGATGTTCGATCGATGGGACGTAGGACAGTATCTGATAGCGGTAATCGTGATAACCAACCGTTCCGAGTGATTGTGTTTGTTAATTCTAGGGAGCCGCAGTGATGAGTTAGTTGTCGGGTCGAACTGTCCATATCGTGGTGAAATAGAGGTATTTTAAATGGTACAGTGTTGAAACAGTTTTGATGGCGGAATGTGGGTAAGATTTTGGGTTGGGTTTAGAAATGTGCTGCCTTGTTATAAATAATGTGGTACTATTTGGGGGTTCTGCAGGGTCTTCTGAACCCTCCACAACATTTTTTTTTGCCAAAGACGCGATTAAAAATAACAATAAATAAAACTAGTATTTTTAGATTTGGTGTAAACTTTTAAATATATCGTCATTTTTTCTAGCGAGGCAGGACGTTTTAAAATTTTAACCTAAATACGAATCTTTTGTTGTAACTACTGGGAATATAATATGTACAAATATACTAGAGAAAACCTACAGTTTAAAATCTTACACTCTTTATCGTATTCTATTCGAAGAAAAGAAGAAGAAATTATTCAGTTTTTTACGCGTTGTAATAATTTAAAAACATCTACATTGAATACGGTCTGCAAAATGGCTTTTACGTTTTTTAAATATCGTACGATTAGCGAACGATCTATGAAGGTATGAATGTATGATGCTCTCACACATAGCATAAATTTAACCAATTTTTCCAATTTGTGACAGATAAAACGCACTTTAATTAACGTGACATGACTAAACTACATTGTTTAAGCATTGCTTTAGCGTTCAAAGCAAAATTGCAACTTCACTTTAATACCTCACGAAATATAGCGAAGCATGGGATTTATACGAAGACAGGGTCACAAGGCGTGCAATGGACGTACACATTATGAGTATTGTTACACAAATAAATTACCAATTCCAAGATAATATAGTGATTTATCCAGTGAGGTGATTTAACACATAGTATGTACAAACATGAACGGCTTTTTGGCTTCAGCATATGGTTCAATGTTGGTCCCAACATTTCGATATGCTAACACCAATAAAGTAGGCGCAGACGGTCACAAACGGCAGCCAATATTGGCCAAGACAGACACAAACACAGGTACAAGATCGTATTTACAATGGAGTGACGCACACGCATGCTGTGTCCTAAGGACCTTTACTCACTCTTAACCGCTTTAGTAGAGCCAATCCTATGGATTTCTCCTTGGACTTACTTCGCCAGAGTTCTGGCAATTTCTTTTTCATCCCTTTCGGGCTAGGGATCTAAATCAGGCAGCAAAAGATTATTACAAGTATTCACGGTATGTGAATGTATCTATGATCTGTGTACGTATATGTTATGCCTGTACCTGCTTGTGATGTTGGTCTGCGTTAGGTAAACCTATGTAGATGTAGTGTTTATAATTGATCTAATACTTACGCTTAACACTGTAAAAGAATCCTAACTAATATTAGAAATTAATGCGAAAGTAAGTTTTGTTTGTTTGTAACGTTTTCAGGCTTAAACGGCTGAATGGATTCTCATCAAAGGAGATCAGCCATATTGGGCCCAAAATCCAAAGAACAGGCCAATGAAAAAAATGTGTTATCCTGTTTGGAGACATCTTCCTTATAATTTTTACTACGGCGGCAAATCTCTACGACCTTCTCTTCAGATTGAACAAGTATTAAACCTACTATGTCAAAAAACCTCATTTTGTATGCATATTAAATTAATATCGAGGTCACCTTTCAATAAAACTATTTTCGCCCATACTTACTTATTAAATGTATCAAACTAGATTTTTCAATAAAAAAAAACACATAAATTAATGGTGATTAGAATGACTTCCACGACCAGGATAACCCATTTTTTTTGCTGGCCGACACTTTGGATTTTGGGCCCAACTTTTTATGAAACTTGATTTGTCTCATTTGGCACACAGATAGACCATGACCAGCACCCTAATTGCGTAACACGCGATTAATCATAATTGGTTTCATTTTGACAGTTCAACAATATTCAATGCGTTATTTACGTTGTTGAGCAGACACATTTTTCGAACATATGAAGCAATGGTTTAGCCATCTGTTCCAAACGAAACAGATTATGAAATTAGGGTGCTGGGTAAGAACGTAGGGTACTTTTCATCCTAGATAGCAGACGAAGTTGCGGGCAACTACTGGTTCTTATAAACTCCAGTTATAATATGAACATTGTGTGAGGTTTTATGTGCAGCTGTTCAGTCGTTTATGTAAATATTCTGATGCGGTTCAAGGAAAGTTTTCGTACCGAGCTTAGCTGAGCGATATCATCTTTTGGAATCTAGTACAGTTTCTATTTCACGACTGTTTAACTAGTCCAAATATTCCTTTGGCATTGAACTGACAACTTGTAGATAAGTGCTTGAGATCTCTTCTGGGCCAGATTCGTTTCTGTATCTATTATTTGACATGTAAATCAGTCTGAACTCAGTTATGTTAATGTTATTCGAAACAAAATGTAAACAGTTGGAACCGTTTGCGAGGGGCAAATTGCCGTCGATGGGTTGTAGAGTTTGTGTTTGATCAATGTTAATACTAGCTTACATAATATACAAAACAATATCCATCGAATACACTTATCAATCAATCATTGTGATGAGTTTGTAACATTGTAATTTGAACACAGTTTCAATTATGTTTACACAATAAACAGAATAAATTAAATTTGAACATTTACAAGTTTTTTTATGATTTCATGTTTCGGAAACTTATTTTTATGTTTGAAATGATTAAAGAGCATTGCTTACCTTTTTAGGGGCCATGTTAAGGCGTTCACCTAAATAAAACTAAACGAATTCTAAGTAAATACAATAGCTTTTCTTTTAAAAAACTGGACGCGGAGAAAAAGTTTGACAAAACGTAAATAAATTTGACAGTGAATAGTGAGGCACGCGAATGCGCGCGCAGACCTCCGTTGCCATAGCAACGGGGCGGAGCGCCCCTCAGCCCTAGTTGGGCTGCAGTACCGTGTAGTTTTGACGTGTTTTGCCTGTACCGGTATCATCTGGTGCTCTATCTCCACATAAGGTAGCTATTTATCCTTCCCTATATACTTAATCCAGTACTATTATCCTTGTAGATATGACATAAAAGTCGGTTGTCGTCAGTTATATTTAGACTGTGGTCGCTAAGGGGACTGATAGTGGCGGTGCCCATTATGTCCTTTATGAGCGACGTAGGTGTCCAATTAGTTGAATTGTGGTTAGTGTTCGTACCGCGGGGGTCGAATTAACAATACATTACAATAAGTGAAGACTAATTCGTAGTGCACGATATAGTGTTGTAACAATTCATTGTGGTGATTACTAGAAACAATGGTGTAAGCAAAACAATAGACGGTTAAAGCTGGTATAATTAATTGTTAATAGGCATTCTATGAATGACCGCAGGCCATTTGTTTTTTTGTTTTGGCCTTTTGAAAGTTTACGTGCTTTTTCGGTGTAAAAATCGTATTCTTTCTTTATCAAAACCCAGATAGGTACCTAACGAAATTACGCTTTATTTTCGTTCTATCTTAGAGAAAAGTTATTAATAAACTGCGCATATATTTTTAAGCGAAGTGCAAAATTTATTAATTGCTACGTTTTCAAGTTATTTTCGTCGTGCTGAGTGCCTGACCTTTACAAATCAGTGTACGCCGACGCATTCCGTTCCTCTCGAGCCGTTCTCAACGTTCACTAAATCTGATTTATGTATATTTAGATCGTTGCATTATGCAGCTTCCTTCTAAACTGGATAGAGTCGTTCTATTTGTGTTTACACTCTAATTCTTGTTATTGTGTATTTCATTTTATAGTGTTGTTTACAGCAGTTGAAAATTATTGGGTTTGGCAGATATCCGAGATATCGCGAGCATTACAAACACAAATTGTGATTTTTATGCGCATATGCCACAGTTGTTTAGGAATTTGTTGAAGCTCTGCAAATGGAGCCTAGAGGTCACAGTACTCACAGTCTAGACATAGATTAATAATTTGGCTTATCATGACTAAGCCCCGTCTATTGTTATGCCATTATTGTTTCCAATAATTGAATTAACACAGTAGAATTGATTTGCCTATAATAGTGTACGACTTTTGGCTAATGAGCAAGCCATAAGCACGTTAATTCGCTGAAGCCTTAATAAGTGTACTTACATAGAATATTCTTGATCACCACTAGACCCATTATTTATGAAGATGCGAACTGAAATGATGGTGTCATTTCGAAAATTAGTTTGTAAGATCAAACGTGTTTCTTCAAGGTTTTTAAACCCTACGGTACGTATTGTTAACGGATGTGTTTAATTTTGACTCAAAAGTGTACAAACATAGAGGGTGTATAACATCGACGTGCAAACTAAACTATGAATGATTTCTGCGCCAGTCTAGATCTTTAATTTTATTTATTTATTTTTATTGAACCAATGTTACAATTTATTATGATTATCTTGTAAGGGGAACCTAGTCGCGGGCTCGAACTCACTGGTGGGCCTGGCTAAAAATCACGCTGTCTCACCAGGCTTCGTGTCCGACAAATATAGTATCAGTGATGAGCAGTTAGACGCTAGTATACACGCACAACGTTATTGAGTGAGAAGCAGGATCATTCTTTATAGTAAAAAAAATCGCGAAAAAATTAAGAAAAGTCCTTTGGAAGATCGGGTTTTATGAAAAAGCTAATGCATAAATCAATGACCAATAAAGTTTATTGAACTTTTCGATAGTTGAACTTTGTCGGTACCAACTTGGTTTTGGAGCTTTTACACTTCTTTTATTACTTAAACACGCCCAAAGTTAAGTAAAATTAGCAAGAAAAACTAATCTTTGTTGGCTCGTAACTTTTCAATGGGTTTTTATTTTAGTATGCTGTTTCCGTAAAGACAATATTAATAATGAGATAAAACGATATCATATTTAACTTTGGATGTGCCATATCAGACAGTGGAGTAAAACACTCCCGAAGTTTGTATGCCAAAAATGTGGACTAGGTTCACCTTAATGTTGGTCTGTAATACTGTTAGCGATTTTCGTTTTGGTCTTTACATACCAAGACCTCTCCATGTCTCGAAAACCACGTTAAGCCGCTGGTCCTGGCTGTCATTCGTGAATGTTTGACAGTTGTTAATTGTAGTCAGAAGACCGAAAGTCTGACAACCAGTATTCCCAAGGGATATCGTATTACCCATTAATTTGTGGAAATCAAATAGACTGTCATTCCATGTCAAATACTGGTGTTCAGCTGCATGCGGTTAGACTGGAAGCTAACCCCAATATAGTTTAGAAAACGCTAGGCAGATTGGCTGTTTAGAATCACGTGTCGTAATCATGGAAACAGTTTGCATGTCGGTATACCTAACCTTTCTTATATGGCATGGTTTTTAATCATTCTTTCTTCTCAATTCCAGGAGTGTTCGCCCGAGTTCCCAGTCAAATCGAGCAAGCTGGCGGCTGAGGACGATCGAGGTGGCGGGTTGCTGATCCCTGCCCGAGAACCTGATGACAGCGGCATTGACAGCGACGACGCTGTGCGGAGACTCATCCTGGCTCATCAGAGGCTACCGGTAAATATACAATAACACTTCTGTTTCCCCAAATGGTTAGCAGAGGTGTACCTTTAGTATTTCTACATTTCGCCGGTTATGTTTAAGGCGGAGATTTAATGAAAATGCTCAAAAAGGGGGTTTTTTTTAAACCAGTGTATCTTTTTAACCGTAAATGATTTTAGAAGCAAAAAACTATATGATATTTTCAAGTCTTTTTTGCATAGAGTGATGGAACTCAAACCATAATTAAACATAATTAAATTCATCAAAAAAATCATCAAAGTCACCTCTTAATTATCTTTAAAACCAGTTTATCCCTTCATTATCAATTATAATTATGTATAATTAAAAATACACCATAAAATTTCAAATGCCAAACTGCATTCAGCAATGGATTATTTATTATTAAATAGTTAATATCTAATTTATTACGATTTTATTTGCATTTTTACGACAACGCTTGCTCATTTATTACAACAGATTTTAATCCGTATAGGATTGCAATAAGAACTATTATAGCTCATAACGACAATATTTAAAGTTACCAGGGCCTTAAGTCCTTTGTAACAGGGGTGACCCTATTGCCATCAACCGAGTACAAATCTGGACTCCGAACTATTAGTGAGAAAGTCCTGATGGAATAACCCAATAACACCCAGTTATAAACCTATTGCTTTAGTCCAGGCCCATACCTTCGAGCTCCTTGTTGTATTTTAGACTTTATTCAGAGCGCTGTAAAATAGTCAGTTCAAAATTGATAACCTAGGACTCGGGTTTGATGTCAGTTTCTGTTATTAGAACTTTAAAGTCGGAATAGAGTTCGAAATTCAATTATGACTCGATGGTTTAAATCTGGGTCTGGACGATACACTAAGGTAGCCTACAAAATAAAAATATAAAAAACATTACAGTTTTTGGCCTTTTTTTTTGGGTTGGTATTCATCAAGTAACTTCTCCCGCTCTGGGTGGAGCAGGAGGGCGTTTCAGACTTTCACTGACTAAAACCCACCCGTGTTGCCTCAGTTGCCAGTGTGCCAGGGGCCACGGTATCTCTTTCGAACTGGCAGGCATTGGCCCTTGCGGGCCCCATCAGTTGATGCTGACACCTCTTTGAGGCGGGCGAGGAACACAACGCGCCGTCGACCCGGGCTTGGTCCTTACCGGACAGCGAGCTACCCATTAATCACCATCCGCAAGCCCACGCCAACGTTGGCCGGAAATCAGCCTGGAATTCCCGACACCCGGGGCGTCTCCCACGGTGACTACGGCCGTGAGGGCGCATATACTGCCTCTCCCTCACGTGCGCCGCCTCCCTCACACTTTTTGCCCTGCAGTGTCAGCAGGCTTAGCATGACGCTTTCTTATTGTACTCAACCGTAATAGAAATCACTTTGTTTCCATTTTTCGATTCAAAACTGTCAACTGTCTACACGGGAACATAATTTTTGTCTACTCTTCCGTCGACAAAACGCTTCTCTACGGTTCTCGTGCTGCAGGTTGTATGTTGATTATAAAAACTTTTTCCAAAAAAAAAACAACCGACTTCCAAAAAAACACTACAAAGTGAAAAATAACTTTAATTTCGGAAGTCGGTGTCTTTGGAGCTGTATTTGAATTTTTTGTCACCGCCTTCCGAAATTAAAGTTATTTTTCACTTTGTAGTGTTTTTTTGGAAGTCGGTTGTTTTTTTTTTTGTAAAAAGTTTTTATTTTTCACTTTTTAACCGACTTCAAAAAGGAGGAGGTTATCAATTCGTCGGAACCTTTTTTTTTTTTTTTTTTTTTATTTTTTTTTATGTATGTTCCCCGATTACTCGAAGATGGCTGGACCGATTTGAATTTTGTTTTTTTTGTTTGAAAGGGTATACTTCCCAGGTGGTCCCATGATCATCAAGTCAGGATCTGATGATGGGATCCTGGAGAAATGGAGAGAACTCTTCAAATTTTATAGGCACACAAAGCGATTTAGGTATTTTTTGGAAGAGTACTTTCTCAGAGTGGTTCCATTTCAATTTGGTGAAGATCTGATGAAGAACTTCGGAGATATGCAACGGAACTCCTCAATAAATGATAGCAAATGGACTGGGATTGCTGAAATCTCATCTCTGTCTATTGCTTACACCAGTTCATAACATAACATCACGCCAGTATGCTGTGAAGGTGTAAGCACATGTGAACCACTAAAAAGTGAAAAATAAAAACTTTTTCCAAAAAAAAAACAACCGACTTCCAAAAAAACACTACAAAGTGAAAAATAACTTTAATTTCGGAAGGCGGTGACAAAAAATTCAAATACAGCTCCAAAGACACCGACTTCCGAAATTAAAGTTATTTTTCACTTTGTAGTGTTTTTTTGGAAGTCGGTTGTTTTTTTTTTGGAAAAAGTTTTTATTAGTGGTTCACATGTGCTTACACCTTCACAGCATACTGGCGTGATGTTATGTTATGAACTGGTGTAAGCAATAGACAGAGATGAGATTTCAGCAATCCCAGTCCATTTGCTATCATTTATTGAGGAGTTCCGTTGCATATCTCCGAAGTTCTTCATCAGATCTTCACCAAATTGAAATGGAACCACTCTGAGAAAGTACTCTTCCAAAAAATACCTAAATCGCTTTGTGTGCCTATAAAATTTGAAGAGTTCTCTCCATTTCTCCAGGATCCCATCATCAGATCCTGACTTGATGATCATGGGACCACCTGGGAAGTATACCCTTTCAAACAAAAAAAACAAAATTCAAATCGGTCCAGCCATCTTCGAGTAATCGGGGAACATACATAAAAAAAAAAAAAAAAAAAAAAAGGTTCCGACGAATTGATAACCTCCTCCTTTTTGAAGTCGGTTAAAAATATGACTGGCGAATATTTCAAGAAAAAGTCATTCAATAGGATTAAATGAACATACACGGCTATTGTGATGATTTTAATGATCATAATTCTCTAAATACATATACGTCTTACGATCGCAAATCATATTTTGTTCAACATAAAGCCTGATAATTGCAAAAAAACGTAAGAAAAATTTAATTTCGCGAACTATCCTGGCGCTTCCCTGTTAAAATAAAGCTGGATTTGTAATAAGGCCGATGAACTTTATCCTCAATGCAATGCCTCTCTCAATATAGGCACTGGGTCCTTAAGACCCATTACGCACTGTCGACTGGTCGCCGGCGACAGGCAGTCGCTTGTGCGTCGCCACTACGCGGCGAGTCATCGAGTCGCCCGGGCGACCGACGACCAAGTGCGTAAACACTTATTTAAACTATAGTAACACACAGTCGCCATCGACCAAGTCGCTGGCGACCAGTCGACAGTGCGTGATTGGTGATCGCAGTCGTGTCGCCTAGAATATGTATAAATGACGCTATAGGCGCCCAGATGACAGAAAGCAGAGGTTGTCATGATATTAGAGCCGATGATAATGCAATAAGACGTGGTGGTATTTATTCAGTTTTACTACTTTACAAGCGTTGACAGGCGACACTTGAAATCGTAAAAAATCATAGCGCGAAAATGTTCCCGGCGCAGATCCACTTTTTTATGAGACACGATAATTTAAATTAGCTCGCAAACAATGTGGAGGGAATTTTGAAATTGGAACGAATCATATTTTCAAAATAGATTATAACTGGCCAGTCTCTGTACATAAAAACTTTTTTCGCAATACTTTCTGAGTGGCCTGGTATGTAGGTATACTTACAATTGTACTCTCATGAAGTTTTGTATACTTGTTCAGAAGCCGTAGTAGAATAACGTATGTGAATATTATACAATTAAAACACATATATAATTTAATTCATCCCGTTTTTGGAATAGCAAGCTCATGAACTCATGACGTACCTATATGATGTTAGTGTAAAGGGCGGCGAATATTATTTTTGCGCGGAGCGGCTAAATAGTTAGATCAGGCCCTGGGAAGAGATACCTAAAATCAATTAAAAATAAAATAAAATAATAGACAGAGACACAAGTAAATAACGGTTTGTGTAGCCACAAGCAGTGATATTAACAGCCGCAGGGGTGGCCGGGTCGCGAGCTACACTTGCCGAGGTAGTTCCGTGGATGGTCGACCATCTTTACCCTAGAAAGCCCTTAAAACCGTTGGTTCCGGCTAGGGCTATCATTCGTGGATCTTTGACAGTTGTTACGGGTTGTTAAAAGCCCGAAAGTCTGATAATGAGTCTTACCAAAGTGTATCATAGTACCCAATAACTGGGTTGTAGAGGTCAGATTGGCTCCATGTAAAATACTGGTAATGAGCTGCATCCTGTTCGGCTGGAGGCTCTAGTTGGAAAAAGGCAAGCCAGATGATGACACACGAGTTAATAAAAAGGCCCAAATAGGGAGACCAAGGCTGGTTCAGAAGAGTCATGTCATACCTTTCTGATTCCAGTTTAGTGATGAGAGCAGCAGCGATGACGAGCTGCAAATCCCCTCACCAACTACAAACAGGCATAGGAACGAGCGGCGGCCTAGCCTGGTAAATATGCTAGCTTTTTCCTTGTGCTAAACTTAGTAGTAGCATAGTCATCCAGCATAGTTACTCACAACCGCTTCCGTACCGAATTGAACATCAATCAAGTCTATAATGTTCCCACTGCTGGGACACAGCCCTCCTCTCGGTGAGAGGGAGTGCGCCGTAATCTACCACGCGGGCCCAGTGCGGATTGGTAAATGTCTCATGCCTTCGAACTTTTGGTTCTAGGACATGCCGGTTTCTTTACAATACGTTCCTTCAAAAAAATTACACAAAGTAAATTGCTTTCTTGGGTTTGAACCCACAACCTTAAATCTTCATATAGGGGCTGATATCACTGGGTCACCACTGCTCGACAACCACTGCTCTTAGACAACATGATAAAGCATAATTTAGTAGTACTATCCTACTAAAATATTATAAATGCCGTTAACGTGAGCTGTCATGCCATGGGATTGACTCTATCAATCCAATAGATTACAGCTCACGTCGAGCTCACTACACCTTACTATAGAATAGACCGGCAGAATGCCCATAAAAGTGCAAAGGCCTGTGTAGAATTGATGCCTAGAAAAGCACTTTTTACGACACCCAAAACACACCTCAATACATGTTCTAAAACCAATTGCATTCGAATTACAGAAAAACGTAGACGAGGACCACGATCTAGTCATCATGCAGTGGCCTCAGGACCAGTACACCAAAGATCAGAACGCTACTCGAGAGACCAGCCCCGACCGATCCTCACCACCGCTTTACGAAGTAGAACTGACTGCTTCCGACGAAGACGACGATGCTTCGGTCCTAGAACTGGTCATTCCGATGCACTCATCGAGGTACCAAAGGGTCCCAACGTCATCTCCAAAGAAAACCAAACCAAAGGTAGTAAAAAGATACTTCTGCAGCATGATCTGCTGTGGTCGTAAGTAAGTTTTTATGATCTTGATGTTATCACTTTTAACGTAAGATGGAAGTTTGTGGTTACTTGATTATTTATAAGTCGATTTGATGATGTTGGTATCGTATCATTATATAGGTAATGTAAATGCAATGAGGAGTATTTTGGAACTGAAATCTGTAAAGACACATTCAAATAACAAATGGCTAAGAATCAAAACTTTCCGCCATTTCCTGCTTCAAATAAGTCTTGAAAAACAGCTCAATTGTGCGCAATATGGAAAACTGGGGTAAAATCGGGACGCTAATGCATTTAAGTATTTAGTGAAAAACACGTTTAAAATAGGCCAATTTATTTTGTTTTATAATTCACATGTTTTGTACACGTGATCACTTGTTTTTAAATTTTAGATAACAACAAATAACCATTATGTAAAAGTTATGTTTTTACGATTTTGCCACGTGCCTTGTCCAAAACCGGGTATACCCAAATGTATCTTTTAGCAGCGTTCAGAATGAAACTCATCAAGTTCTTCGGGTTCTCAACTGTACAGTCAAAATGGGAGCAATTTATACCTTGAAGACATTGCTCCCATGTACGTGCGAATTTTTAAAATAAAAAGTATAGTATATTAATAAGGTAGTACCCGATATGACCCCGTACGTTTTTGCTCTAAACGTACTTGAAAGAGACAAATACAAAATTTATCAAAAACATATCGCATTCAAAACTTTACATTTATACATTGACAATTTAAAGCCTGTTTAATTTTTGCTACAAAACAATTATCACTTATCTTGACATACGAGTTTAATGAAACACTTGTTTAATCCTAAGAATACAACATGAAAACGTTCTTCTTACCTATTTTTGTAGAGCGTGCGTAATTTTGTAATGTGTAATGTAATACACTAAACTGCCCTGTCTCGGTTTTACCCCCATACCCGGTTTTGAACTAAACTCCTTTAATTGACGCGCCTGTGCTTAGCCAAGCTTTTTTTATCAGTTGAGCTGGTCATTTGTGAGTTTCATTAAATTCAATCCTATGTTTTTTTTAAGTAATGGCATAAACAAGTCAGACATTACCTTGGGTATTTGTATATTTATTCTATTTGGCTTTTGGTCTCAAATAATTCATGCTTCACCACACCGTGTCATGGAAAACTAGAAATTACTCCTCATTGATTGTATAGTCATAATCCAAATAATAATTATATTTATATTTAATTTATTAAAGCAGATATTTCAATGCCTAACTATTTTAAGTTTAGTATATGAGAGAAAAATATAGAAGTATGTTGGAGGGCTAATATTTACGATTTACACACCTGTCTGGTTTAACACGATGGATGAGCCATAATGCATTGATTTCAGGGGCTCACAGCCCTGGTCCTGGCATTTCCTAAGAAATTTTGTAGGAATAGTCCTGTGTACCCGGGAATTTTCTAGAAAATATTCTTGTGTACCAAGGTACCTACATAAAAACGTTTTCTAGAAAATTCATTTAGGCAAGTCCTAAAAATGTGCAGTGTAGCCTAGTGATACCTAGGGAGTATTTTGTTTAATGTTATTTCGTAAGTAGAGCGACATTTTGAATGTTTTTAAATTCCCATAAAATGTAGGAATGCAAATCTAAACGATGTCAATTTCGATAGTTATCATTTGTACAATTTCGTTTGAGTGAGAATTAAGTGTTGGTCAATTAATTGTAATTTAAGATCAAAACTATATTCTCTGAAGGGCTAGTCTTGTTGAAAAAAAATAAGACCATGATCACTGATATTTTTATTCTATGCACATTCACTATGTATAATATTTTAGCTCCTTTACAAATTTAGATGTGCGTCCTGTTTAAAATCATATTGATTTAGTTACCTATTACATATTTCACTACTAATATAAGCCTAATTTTGCCAAATAGAGTAACTAAAACTTAATAATGGTGGGCTAATTGCGTCACTCACTAACAGTCGGAACGGCTTTCATTTTTACAGTTCTACAACATTCATTGCGTGATTTACGTTGTTGGGCAGACAAGTTTTCAAAAATATGAAGCAATGGATAAGCAATCCTTCAAAATATTTCAGGTTCTGATTCGCAATTAGGGTGCGGGTTAGTAATAGACGATTGTTTTGTCGATTGCAAATCGAAAAAGTAGCAAGAGAAAATCAATTGAGACAAAATTGTTATTTTAATCGAATTCTTACCTTGATTTCTTACAAATAAATACCGTTTTTATTAAATATCATTCATTAGTAAGTTTATTGGTTGGTTATTGTTATTTCATTCAACCAAACAACTGTCTATATGATATTTTTGATAACAGATTTAATGTGCAGTCTTAATCAGGGGGTAATTGCGTAGGTAATACACGAACAGTAGTAATTGCTTTCATTTTGACAGTTCAACAACATTCATTGCCTTATTTACGTTGTTGAGCAAACGAATTTTTCATTATTGAAAGTGTGTTAAGAACAGAGATCGGATATTCGGATGCATATTTACCTAAAGATAATTTTTAGCTATGAAAGTATGGCAGCCGCTTTATAAATTATTTGTAATATTTATTAAAAACCCCGGGATTCTTGGATTGCATAACTATTCAGATGTGTATTAATTTAAAATTAATGTTTAACCCGATACAAATATGTATGTACTGGAGGAGGGGTGGTTTGTATTAGTTAAAACAAAAAATAAACAAATTACTTAACTAAATTAAGACTTTTTCGATACAAAACCGCATTCCATGTTAGCCAACATCTCAACTTTAGGTGAATATGCATCCGAATATCCGATCTCTGGTTATGAACAATGGATCGACTTTTAATTGTATTCAGTAACTTGACAATTCAAAGAAAAATTATGTTACCATGCTAAAACGAATAGTGTTGAGGTAGTGAACGATTTTGCGTAAAGACTGATTGATAAAAATGGTTTCATTTTAAATTAAACCTGTTTTATCATTCGTTATAAAAACTTAAAAAAAAAACATTTGTAAGATGTGGAATATAAGAATAATTAATCATTTATTATTAAAAGTAATTCCTTTTTTTCTAATTTCTAATAAAAAGAAACTCAATAAATTACCTTACTACTGAAAAACAAAATATACCTATATCAAATTCTACAATTTTTAATAGTGTTTATCATGTTTTTAAGACATTTAATGAATTTAAAATAAAAAAAAATGCATGTGAGTACATTATTTCAAGTTCATTCAATTTCGTTCATTCTTACACCACCTCACTATCTTTTTTTGTCATAATCTGGTAACCCTTCAACTGTCAAGTTACTGAATACAATTAAAAGTCGAACTATAGGGTGCAGGTGCAATTGCTAATTAATTTACCTAATTGCAAGGAAAGACTGAAGAAAACAAGTGTTGCCAAGTCGCTAAACTAAAATAATTAGAAAAACCATGAGGTTAAAAATTATTTTTAGTAGTACATTGTACATTTTGATTTTGAGTTACAAATATTTGTTTTGAATTTTATTCAAATTGTATTTTTGTAAGAAGGATGTAATGTACTAATATTTTATAAGTATTTTCTTCATTAATTATCTATTGGAGTAGAATAATAATGACTAAGTACGTATTTATTATATAATAATTAAACATTACACGCGTGAATATTTATATAGTAGTAATAAGAATTTTATCAATTTCATGTATTTATTAAACAATGGAGGTAGGTATTGGCCTACTAATGTAAGTACAGAGAGGTAACTGCGTAATCCACTATCATTGGGAATCGCTTTCATTTTGATAGTTCCACAACATTCATGGCGTTGTTTACGTAGCCAAGCAGACAATTTTTCGAATATATGAAAGAATGGATTACCTAGCAATAAACTTCAAAATTAATCAGATTCTGATCGGAATTAGGGTGCAGGTGAGCCGTTGAGAGAATTAATTCCAGTTGGCCAACTCTCTTAGTCAGTCAGTAACAGACACGGAAGAAAAAAAACAGGTGGAACTGCAATGCAACAAAATTACTATAGGAACCGTTGTCGCCAAACTCACACACATAAACCGATAATCATATAATGCACTACAAATAAACAATTCGTTTGATTTGTCGTTTTAGTTTTAGTCAAAACTAACATAAGCCACAGATCCTTCATCTGGAAATAAACCTTCAGGCTCTATAGATAGGATTTATTTTGCTTTAGCTCAGAAAGTATTTACAACGTTTTGTAATCTAAAGTCAAACTAGATTCGATTGCCGAGTAAATTCCGCTACTCGACCATAGATGGCAGTATTTTCAGTGGTCCCAATTTTAAACTTAAATATGATAAATATAAGGTCGACATTTGCGTCATAGGTCGATATCTATTGCTACTCGATTAGGGCCGCACCAGTGCAGATGCATTGCATTTTTAATTAGGTTATCGATATCGATAGATACTTTTTTCAAATTAAACTAAAAATTGGGTGTCTTGTTGAGAGTTCAGTAATAAAACTGTAGGAAGAATAACGTAGTGTTATTTGAAAATAAAATAAATAACTGAAATAAAAATAATACTATTGAAAACAATACCAATAAAACAATGAACAGGAGAAAAAAATATTACTGTGTTTAATTTAATTTCAATTCAATCCATATTTTTAAGTGATAATAATAAAACATGATAACTGACTTGATTAAAAAACTTAATGATTTTCGAAAACGGTGAACTGTTCAGTGGCACTGGAGTGGCGTTGAAATATTTGTTGTACTGTCATTGAGGCGGTTTGATGACTGAATGATCTTACACACCGAAATGACCGATTAGTCAATGCAATGCAACGTCTCAGGCATCATTAAAATTATAATAATTACGTTATTAGGTAAAAGTTTGATTACATTTTTGCTATAAAGCATCTATGCAACATAATACACTTCTTAAAATAAATTTCGTGTATGAATGTTAAGCGACCTATAGTGGTATTGTAATGTTATTTTGCAATAAATATTAAACGACTAATTTTCTTTTATCGATGTCCATCGATAAAACCAACATCCGACCCGACTGCATCACTAATTGAGTAGCGAAGTACTTTCCAGAATGAAATAGAGAATACAATCAATCTAAAATAAACTTTATTTTAATCATGTAAGGTTGATTTTAACCAGACGTTATATTAAATTATTAGTAAATTGAAAATAACTAAGATTTTATTAGAAAACAAATAAAACCGTACATATCGATGGTACGAAACACCTCAATTTTTAAGATTTATTCTCCTACTATCATTTTTGCACTCCAAAATGGAACAATACGGCATAGCTACGGAAAATTAAATTTGTCGTGAGACTAGTGACTCGACGCGATGTCAGAACACGACTGGGACCAACTACGCGTAACAGCGCTTATTTGTGGCACGCGTGCCACGCCTACTTTGCAGTTCCATGTTTTTTCTCTTCCGTGGTAACAGATACGGGCCCGTTTGAAAGTAGTTGATCCGTCAAAACAACCGTCAAAGATTTTTTTGGACGTTCTAAAAGAAATTGGGCGTAGGGACAGCTGTCAAATCGTGTTGTCTCTTATTCTTAGTTCGGTAACCGAACTAATCTTATGTCCTTACGTGATACGGAGTAGGAAATGTCTGTAACTTCGGCCGAAATGATACGGACTTTGTGCTAAGTGAGTAGACCCCCTGACACCTGCGGGTTAATTGCATAACACACTAACAGGATGAATGGCTTTCATTTTGACAGTTCCACAACATTCATAGCGTTGCTTACGTTGCTAAGCAGATAATCTTTTCGAACACATGAAAAAATGGATTAGCAATAACCTTCAAAATGATTTAGATTAGTGTGTTACGGAATGCGCGACAATTCTAGTATCTAATAAAGATCAAATTCGCCAAAGACGTTTTAGTTTGTGTGAGACTGACGGGTTCCAATAACGCATTCTCTCGACGGCCGATATGTGAAAAATATTTAAAAATAAAAAAAACCTGATTTTTGTAAGAAAAGTTAAAATATTCTTAGTTTTAACTTTTCTTACAAAGTTACCAGAAACAATAAGGTCTACACTTATGCCACAAGTTAACTGCAATAACGGTCTAAGCATTTATGTGATTTGTGGATAGTGTAACTATCCTTACGTTTTTATCTCTAATAAATAACGTTCACTTCGCAACTAGTTTTATTTTCTTCGTAAATCCTTTTAACAGCGCGCAGAGCACGGTAAGGGAGAATACAGCTTTCGAGTCACAGGAGGTCACATAGTCTGGGTCCAGTCAGGATAGGCTCCAATCAGTGGCGAGTGTCGGGGGCCCGGATGGCAAAACAAAATGAGCCGGGCCCTTTTCTCAGTTTAAGTAGGTATCTTTTATTGATTTTAATTAAACTCATCCTACGCTACGGGCCTCGCACCCGATAGGTACGACTGTTTTTTTTCTGGGAGTTGAATTTTCATCTCCTCAACCCTTTTTGCAAGTAGTCTCGGAATTCTCGGTTAGGTTTCTATTGAACATTCCTATGCAACAAAGTTTGAGAGGCAGAAGTTTATAGAATGCAAGAGCTAGCGAAGCGAGGTCGAAATTTTTTCGAACGCACAGAAGCCGACGTTCACCACATACACACGGTCGTCGTCATTGCCTTCTTTGTCTTCGACGAGACTTTTATGTCGATCAAAGACAAAGTTTTCGTTCAGTATCTCGCGTTTTGGGTCCATAGTGTAATCTATAACTAAAGTCGTATCGAGCGTATTCTCGTATGCGGTGACGATGCGCGTCGCCAGATGGCTGGTACGCGATCGTCAGACACGCATTGGCACTTTTCTCATGTAGAGAACGGCCAGCCTTGAAATATGTACAAAACTAGCATCGGGCATGGCGCGTTCGTGCTACGTGCTCACCGATTTACTTGTTACTAGGAGTGAGGCGTATTTATCGTAACAGCTAAATATAACAGGTATCTGATGATAACAGACTGTGACTGTGACAAACAAACTGAAATAATTGATACTGTTCCTCGAAATAATAAAATCGCTAACACACGACAGTCACAAGCTTTTCTACATTCATGCTTATTACAGTTACCTTAGAAAGAGAAGTACCTACTATGTGTAGATGGAACAGGAACAGGCGGAACAGATTGTGATTTTGTAGTTTGTTCCCACATATGAAATAACAGCCTGTTTTCTTGTAACAGGTTCATAGAACTGTTATTTACGTGGAACAGGAACAGGCGGAACAGATTTGCGATTATAGCTGTTACAACCCACTCCTACTTCTTATTGACGTCCTGTGAGCTTGCATCAACACACTCACACAGCACTCCCAGTCGAATTAATAGATGTCTGTGATCGGTATTCCCCAATTATTAACTACGAACGACCCGGCTTTGCTCTATGACGCAGACACTGTGTGAGGTTATCATTAAGGTCGCTACTACCAGTGAGCAACACAAATAAAAACTTAGAGTTAGGACGTACTATCGACAAATGTTAAGCATGCTCAGTTTATAAAATATTTCTGCAAAAGCGCAGCAAGTGACAGACCACACCCCTTCCTGGTTTCGGCCAATTAGACACAATAAGCATTTGTGTGAGTGGGCATGTAAAAAAAATAACATTTGCTAGTGCCAATTTGCTCGCAAATGTATTTTATGGCCTTTCTATTAAGCCGTCCTAGTTTCATCCGAGAAGTAATGTGTCATAGCAGAAGGATTTTTAAAGCTAAGCTTAATCTTAAATGGGGTCAATAACACCAGGAGCTGATAAAGATGGATTGGCTAGCAAATCTGCATTCCAGTGATAAGTTTCGGGAATTTTGGAAACACACCAATAAACTGAACATCAGGTCTGGCATTCCTTTGAGTATCGAGGGTGTCACCGATGCAAAGATGATCGCTATCATGTTTAAAGAGCACTTCACATAAGAATCCCCTTTAGGCGCTTCAGAGTGGATGCTGGACGCTGAACCCGTGTGTGAAAATATCAGACTGAAAGCAAGTGCTAAGGACATACGAAAGATTTTGAATGATATGAAAGGTGGGAAATCACTGGGACATGAAGGGCTCAGCGTCGAACATCTGCAAAATGCAGGGCCACATATCTTTAGAAGTCTAGACTCTTAGCTATGTTTTATAATCTGTGCATTGGACACTCCTAACTACTCAATGAACTAACGAAAACAATAGTTTCTTCCATAATAAAAAAACAAGACGGGAGATAGCTCGGTCAAATCGAATTATGGGCCAATCTCACAGGCCACCGTTATTGCAAAGGTTGTAGACAGTACGCTTCAGGCTCAGTTAACAGAGTTTGTATACCTACATGATGCTCAGTTTAGTTTTCGCGCTCGACTTTCTACAGAGAGTGCTATACTGAGTCTAAAACACACTTTTGAGTATTACACGAGAAGGAAAACTCACATTTATGCTTGTCATTTAGACCTTTTGACCTTGTTCCTTATGATAAACTCTGGGTTCAGCTTAAATAAAACGATTAGTCTGGTGAGACAATTGGTATCCTAAAGTTTTGGTGTCAGAGTCAGATCAATTACGTAAAGTGTGCTGGCATCTTATCGGATCCATATGGACTACAATGTGGATTAAGGCAGGGTGGATTGTCATCCCCAGTTTTGTTTAATCTGTAAATAAATGCGCTAATCGTTGAGCTCAGCACCATGCATGTCGGCTGTCACATAGATAATGTTTGTGTAAATAATCTGAGTTATGTAGATGACATGGTGCAGCTGAGCCCAACAATCAGCGGACTTAGGAAATTAGTTAATGCGTGTGAGACGTACGCAGCTAGTCATGGCCTTATAATGTCACAAATAATGAGCTCATGGTAATTAAAGCACGTACTAAGTCGCCAGATCAAGTTCCTCCCGTGACTTTAAATGGAATACCCATGAAAGTGGTCACCTGTTTTAAATATCTTAGGCACATAGTCACCGATCTTCTACGTGACGATTAGGACATGCACAGGGAGCGTAGGGCGCTGTCGATCAGAGTGAATATGATAGCCCACAGGTTTAAACGTTGTAATGCTCAAGTTAAAATAACACTGCTCATCATAATACACGTGCTGCTTGTGAGCTCATTATACGCAAAGATCATTCAGCACCCTGCGTGTCCATTATAACAATGCGTTCAGGGCGTTGTTGGGGCTGGCGCGCTGGTACAGTGCGTCGGGCATGTTCGCGGACGCATACGTTGACGGCTTCCACGCCGTGCTCCGCAAGCGATGCGCCGCGGCGCTCGGCAGGTTGCGCGCCTACACCAACAGCATCCTGGCTGTTGTTGCGGACAGGCTGGACAGGCGGTACGGCGAGCACTGGGTTAATATCCACATTTGGATATAAGTAATTATAATATACTAACACTAGTTTCATAAGTTGTACTCCACTAACATCTATGTTTTAGTTTTTAGTTAAAGTGAAGCACAAACTTTGTACCCTTTTGTATTGAGTATGAAAGTCAGAGTTTATATGAAGAAGGAGTGCAAGAATTTAATATTTTTATTTAATAATGTTTGAGGATTACATTAAGTTTTAAATGAATTTTGGTCGAAGTTCGGCCACTGAGCGACATAGTTGTGATAAAATAAAAATGCCGCTCTGATAGGCGATTTATTTACTGATGAAATGACATTAAAACACGACACATTATTGTGTACCTACACATGATTATTGACATATGACAAGAAACAACACATAGTGAGCATTGCGACATTAATTAGTTATCAGAAAACTTGCAGAATAGACACAGTTTATTATGGTCGTGGCAGTTGGCGACGTTGCAACCCTTGCGCTTAGCTCTCGAACCTGTCGCAGCGGCACGAGCACGTTCTTGCGAAAAGACCGCCCTGTTGCTGGTCGTAACAGCGTACGAAGTCATCGGACGAATACGCTTGGCAGGCTGCATCGCACGAATCAGAATTTGTCTTTGACACGGTCACGTAACGATAGCGAACGCTGGCGACCTGCTCCGGCATGGATGCCATTAGCACCAGCAGCAACAGTGCAGCGACGAGATATTTTTTGCACGAAAACATTACTTCTGAAGGCGTCACACGACTGGACAATAATTAAATTATATCGCTGTGACGGCTTTTATATGTTTCGATTGCGGGGTAAACATAAGTAATCTGAGAGAGATGATAACCTCCAACCGATAAAGTATTATTGTTAGTTAATAATTATAGGGAAAACGGTCGGTTCATAACTAATAGCCTACTTATTAATAATTAATACATTTTGTGAGGTGAATGTTATTTTAATTAATATCTTAGGAACTTTACGCTGTTTTTTTAAAGAACTCCATTATAATTAATATGATGATGGCAACGATAACGATCACTAAGATATCATCCACGCACATTAGATCACCGCAATCCAGACCGTCATCGTAGTCGGTGATCTTCACTACTTATTTTCGAGCTACGTATGGTATTCCGAAATACCGCTCACCGAAAGGACGGTTTTCCGATAACACTCTACTCCGACGGTTAGTTGAACGAAAAAATAATTGGCCGATGAAACGTTTCGCCGAAAATATTATTTATCGACGGTTGGTAGTCCGAATGAATCCTTCGCCGATGTAACGGTTCATCGAAAACACTCTTCAACGACGATTGGTTAAACGAATGAATCTTCTTGAACAACAACATCTTGAAACAACAAAACCTATGTTTGGCAAGTGAACGTTTGAACAATAACTTGTTCACCAACTAGTACTTTTACCATTTTTTATCTAGTCAAATATCTCAGTTGGTATAACATATTTTACGCAAAATTAAATCCATTTCAAGCATAAGATCTAACTTTGAAGACGTTTTATTACAAGGGTGTTTCTGGCACTCGCCGGCCGCTGCCGCGGCACCGCTCGCTTCGCTCGCTCGGCTCGTGCGTAGGTGGTCACAGTTTTAACCTAACCTAACTTAACGAAAGATTCATTCGTTTAACCAATCGTCGTTGAAGAGTGTTTTCGGTGAACCGTTACATCGGCGAAGGATTCATTCGGACTACCAACCGTCGATAAATAATATTTTCGGCGAAACATTTCATCGGCCAATTATTTTTTCGTTCAACTAACCGTCGGAGTAGAGTGTTATCGGAAAACCGTCCTTTCGGTGAGCGGTATTTCGGAATACCATACGTAGCTGCTTATTTTCACAGTATTATGTGTTATGGCGTTCTGCTGTGGGGATCGGCAGCGGACGTAGATTAAATTTTATTTTACAAAAGAGGGCAATCCGCGCAATCTATAAAATGGGGCCTCGCGAGTCTCTTAGAAACAAATTCAACGAAATTGATATACTAAACTTACCCGCACTTTACGGAAATTCTATAAAATGCGAGATCAGCTTATACTGGAAATGCATAGCTTAATAGCCGTGTGTAGTACTTATAAGCTGGGGAAAGGTAAGCCTTAAAAGTACTTACAAAATATGATAGATTTAAAAAAATTGTGGTAAGTCAAGTGATCATATTTCTTTCTAATAAAGATAATTTTTGTATCGGTTTATACATATTTTTCATCTATTAATTATTTATTATATAATATAACGAAACGACGACATCTTGATTCTTAGGCGCAAATAGAGCATAACTTCGCGTGTTACCGGATTATGTGAGTGGACATAATACCATTGAGGTACCTACACAGAAACAAATACAATAATAAATAATTAATTTAAAAAAGGGTCAAAATTACTATATTTAAATTGTAATTATGCTATTGGAATATTTTAAAAATTCATATACACAGCGTTTAGTATTTTTTCAAATACAGAAGTTCAGACGTTGGAGTAATCGGTAAAGCCTATACTTAGTAAGTACTAAAATATTGTAATTTTATGAAATTTTCGAGACATCTTTTCTCCGTGTATAGAATAATGTATGTTTTTATTACTGTAAGGCAAAAAAAAAATGAGCCAAATTTGCCGCCCTAGGCTCCAGCCTACTTAGTCTTATGGTAAATCTGCCACTGCCCACTACCATAAAGGCCTATGTAGTGTGATGTTTTTTGGTCTGCTTACAGGGAAGTACGCCCACTTTTAGTATACTAAACCTGAATTGATTCTTATAGTCGAAAGAAATGGCTATTAGTGATGTGCCGACTAGTCGGCTAAAACCACCGACTAGTCGGCCCATTTTTACTCGTATTAATCATTTGCTTAAAAATTTTAAAGTCGGTGATTGAAATGAAATTGAAATCTTTACTACTATATCTTTTATATTATAGAATCTGCACCCTAATTGCGTAACTCACGACGATTAATCATAATCTGTTTCATTTTGAAACAGATGGCTAAACCATTGCTACATAGAAAAGTGCAAAAGCTATGCGCTGCCCTGCCAATCCAATACACTGTAACTTTTGAAAACCAAATGTGAGATAGGTACTGTACCTAAGCTTTGTTACAGTTTTTCAGCAAGTTTAAACCTTAATTTGAACGTTATACGGTATTTTTAGGGTTCCTTACCTCAAAAGGTAAAAAAGGAACCCTTATAAGATTACTCTCTTGTTCGTCTGTCCGTCTGTCTGTCCGTATGTCACCACCGATTTTCTCAGGAATGGGTGGACCTATCTAGTTGAAATTTATACCAGATACTGAGGTCTATAGTCCTTAATAGGTGTATAAAAATCAAGGTCCTGAGTCAACACGATAAAAGGTATAGCCAAATTTAGATTTTCGCGAAAACTTGTAAGTACTTTTTTATTTTTCGGAATTTTCCCTTTATTTGTGCTATAAGACCTTGCTTTTTGCCAAATTTCGTGATTCTAGGAAAAGTTGAAAATTAAAGGGTGTCACCATACATACATAGATGATGCCAATTAAGATAGTCCTCTGAGTTGAAATTAAATCATAAAAAACAGACATACAAATTTGTACGGAACCCTCGGTGGGCTAGTCCGACTCGTACCTGTCCGGTTTTTTTTTAGCTTGCCATATCTTGCAAAACATACATTGAATGAAAAAAAATTTGCTCAGGGATACTAAATAGACTTAAAGAAACTGATTGGGCTAGAAGTTTAGTTACAGTCTTTTCGATTGGCACGGCGGCAGCGCAGTCAAAATGTATGGAACAGAAAATGATTTATTGTTCGTTAACAGACGAAAAATTTCTGTACTAGGGGGTCTAGAATCATGGTTACAGTTTGCGCACAGGTTAAAATTTTATCCTGTATAATATTGTAAGGTACCTTGGTACTTGCGCACCAGTGGACTTGGGCAGCCAGCCTACCACCTCTTTGACGAATGGTGAGTATTTTTGCCACTGGTTGAGTTAAACAATGTTTATTGTTCATTTTCCTGGGGACCCAAGAAGAAAAAAGGAAGAGATTATGTCGGATTGCTTTCTAAAAATAGTACCTTTGGGCGTTTTGGAAGGCTTTTTTTTTGGGTGGTAAATCATCAAAAATAACTTCTCCCGCTCTGGGTGGAGCAGGAGGGCGTGTCAGACTTTTACTGACTAAAATCCACCCGTGTTCCCTCAGTTTCCTGTGTATGTGTATTCATCCGTGCCCTGCCTGTGGGTCAATTGTCAGAACCGTGGTCAGAACATCACTGATGAGTGGTCGCGGTTGACCGCTGAAATATTTGGTGGGCTTACATGGCCTGAATCCGTGCGAAAAGGGGATGTTTAGAAGCAGAAAGTAGGCTTTCGTCTAACCGTGAACAAATAGAGATAAAAAAAATACATAATATTACTTGGAATACAGATTTCGAAGTTCCTAATAAATTCACAAGGTGGCAGTATTGGTAACTATAAAACGATGTCGCTTCGCTTGTTTCAGAGTTAAGTCAAATTTTAATACTACCACTACTCGACAACAGATGGCGCTATATCCAACTTTTATAACGTGTGACAAAAAATACAGCTCTAGACATAATATCGGGAAAGAAAGCACTCGAGGCACGTTTCTATGATTAAGTTCGTCGTAGCGAAAACAAAGGAGAAGTAAATCGGGGCAATTGTGTCTGTTCCGAGTTTGAGAAGCGTGGGCTTGACACCCACGGGCCTGAGACGAGGCGCATTTGCTTATGTAGTGCCTAGGGGACATACTATTAAATGGTATTATTTATCTAGACTTACATATACAGGCCATTACAAATGTATGATGTCTGAAAGGGAAGAATTTAGAATATAATAGAATCTTGTTGATTGTTTGTAGGTGGTCTAACAAATAAAGTTGGTCAAAATCAAATAAGTAGGTGTTTAACTACAACATACCTCGAGGGTCTACAATAATCCCATCGTGCTGCTCGACGAGGTGGGCAAGCTCTTTGAAAGAGTAATTGCAGACCGCCTCGTCGGGCGGCTGGTGCGGGTGGGGCCGGATTTGGCGGAGAGCCAGTTCGGTTTCCGCAGGGGGCGCTCCACGGTGGAAGCCATCATGCGCGTGCGAGCCCTTACGACGGGGGATGCTGTGGCCCGAGGTGGGGTCGTCTTGGCGGTGTCTCTAGACATCGCCAATGCCTTCAACACCCTGCCCTGGAGTTGCATAAGGGAGGCACTCCGGTATCACCGGATGCCGACCTACCTCTGTCGTGTGGTCGAGGCCTATCTGACGGACAGGGCCGTCATCTACCCCGGTCACCAAGGAGAGTGGAACCGGCGAGAGATGTCGTGCGGTGTCCCACAGGGATCGGTTCTGGGGCCGCATCTGTGGGACATCGGTTACGACTGGGTGCTGCGCGCCGACCTCCCTAGCGGCGTCAGCGTAGTCTGCTACGCTGACGACACGCTGGTCCTGGCGCAAGGGAGGTCGTACCAGGCGGCGGCCGACTTAGCGGCAGACGGGGTTGCGATAATCGTCGATAGGATCCGGCAACTGGGACTCGAGGTGGCCTTGCACAAGTCCGAGGCCATGTGTTTTCATGGTCCTCGGAATGCGCCACCGGCGGGTTCCCAGATAACGGCAGGAGGGGTTCGCATCGGCGTCGAGTCGACGATGAAGTACTTGGGACTCGTCCTCGACAGCCGGTGGAACTTCGCAGAGCATTTCCGACGTTTGGCCCCCAGACTGGAGCGGGCCGGGGCTGCCTTGAAGCGGCTCCTGCCCAATCTTGGGGGGCCAAACGCCTCCTGCCGGAGGCTCTACGCGGGGGTCGTGCGGTCCATGGCCCTATACGGGGCGCCGGTGTAGGCGCCTACATTGAGGCGCCAACCAGCCCGAAGGCTGAAGGCGTCCCATAGGGTCATGGCGATCAGGATGATCCGGGGATACCGCACGATCTCAGGTGAGGCGGCGGGCCTCCTTGCTGGATTACCGCCATGGGATCTGGAGGCAAAGGTCCTCGCGCACATCTGGGAGTGGCGCGAGGAGGCCAAACGCCGGGGCGTTACTCCGCTGCCGCGAGAAATCCGAGCTCCGGCGGGATCTTATGGCGACATGGAGAGTGCGATTGTCGCAACCCAGTGCTGGGCACGCCACGATAGCGGCGGTAAGTCCCCTCTTTGAGGAGTGGCTTGAGAGGCGGCATGGCGTCCTCACCTTCCGCCTGACGCAGGTCCTCACCGGACACGGTTGTTTCGGGAGGTTCCTGTTCCGCATAAGGCGGGAGGAAACGCCCGGGTGTTTCCATTGCGAAGATCGCCCTGAGGACACGGTGGAGCATACGGTGGCGGTCTGCCCGGCTTGGGCGGAGCACCGCCGTGTCCTTGTGGAGGCGATCGGCGGCGGCGATCTCTCGCGTCCAGCCCTGGTGCAGGCCATGGTACGGAGCGAGAGTGAATGGTTAGCCGTCACCTCCTTCTGCGAAGCAGTAATGCTCGCGAAGAGGGAGGCGGCGCACGTGAGGGAGAGGCAGTATATGCGCCCTCACGGCCGTAGTCGCCGCGGGAGACGCCCTGGGCGTCGGGAATCCCAGGCTGATTCCCGGCCACCGTAGGTGCGGGCTTGCGGACGGCGAGTAATGGGTAGCTCGCTGTCCGGTAAGGACCAAGCCCGGGTCGACGGCGCGTTGTGTTCCACGCGCGCCTCAAAGAGATGTCAGCACCAAATGGGGGGGTCCGCAAGGGCCGATGCCTGCTAGGGGTGCGGGTTGTTCGAAAGAGATACCGCGGCCCCTAGCACACAGGCAACTGAGGAAACACGGGTGGGTTTTAGTCAGTAAAAGTCTGACACGCCCTCCCGCTCCACGCAGAGCGGGAGAAGTTATTTGATGATTTCCCACCAAAAAAAAAAAAAAAGGGTCTACAATAATAAGAAAATAAAATAAAGTATTATGAGTATTCTAACATGTTATACCTAGTTTTAAACGCGTTATCTCTGATTCGGTTTTAGTTACTTCTGGTTATTTGCACATAAAATTTAAAAAAGGTATTTTTGAGAGTGTTCAACCCCAGCTGAGTAACACACGTTCTGGCGCAATCCGAAGGATTTTAGGAATTTGAAGAAACCCCTCACGATGTTTGTCTACGCCGTTTTGCATAATAATTAATTAACAAAGAGGCGGGGGGTTCTAAATTCGCTTATATTTTTGGGATAGGGCTTGGTAAAAAGAAGACTGTATGCTTCTTTATTCTACTTGACAACGAAATAATCCTTACTAATATTTTTTTATTATAAATGCGAAAGTTTGTAGGTATGTATGGATGTTTGTTACTCTTTCACGCAAAAACTACTGAATGGATTTTGATGAAATTTGGTACACAGATAGATTATAACCTAGATTAACACATAGGATACTTTTTATCCCGGTAGTACGTTCCCGCGGGATTATTTCCGACTTCCACGCGGGCGAATTCGCGGGCGGAAGCTAGTAGAAATATATATTTGCAATCAATATTTAGGTATGCTAATACAATTCATGGTATAATGGGACAGTTTGTTCACTTGTTTTTAAGGTTTGTTAGGGTCAGAAAAACCAGATGTTCAAACACAGTGCTGGAGAAGTTAAGTTTAACTATTTAACAATAATAACGGCAATTTTCACATCTGTTTCTGGAATCGAACTTGTAATATTAAGTTACAGGTTAAGCGTTCCGCCCACTCTGCCACATGGAACTAGATCATCAAAGACTGATACCAGTCTTTGATGATCTAGTTCCATGTCTCGTTGCTATTTAAAATAAATAAATAGAAAAAGAATTCGTATTTCAAATAGGTAGTAGCTGAGCATCATTTGTAAAAGTGAGTACCTACCTTTAATTGAGCATTTTGTAATGTAACGTTTTTACGAATGGTAAAATACAAGCAAAAGCAGTGACGGAGCGCCTTGATGTTTTGATACATGTAAATGGTCCAGTCTATACTTACCTTTAGGGTAAAATTGTTTGTAAACCGAAGACTACAAATCCTATTAATTCCACACAATTTAATTATAACATGGGTACTGCGATCAGCAATCGCTGCCAAGCGCTGTAAGTGTAAGTGCTGTAATTAGGCAATATTCCCTAACGAGCGATCGCTTGCTGCCTATTATGACCACCATGTTGGACAGTGGACGTTAACGGACTAACATGCATGGATTAAATGAATTCACATTATTCTACGTTTTAGTTATAGTTTAAGGTCTAACGGCCTTATTCATAAAAACTTATCGAACATCTAAATAGTTGCTAAAGTCTGGTTTTCAAAGAGAAACCGTTAGTATTTTGAATTTTAAAACGCTTGTGTTAAAATTTTGATTATAAGGATAATACATAGAGAGAATTCTTTTGACGTTGCTTATGCAAAAAGTTGTTATTGTTATGTTTTATTTTATACTAGCTTTTTCCAACGGTTTCGCCCGCGTGGAGTTCGAAAAATATCCCACGGGAACGTACTATTGGGATAAAAAGTATTCTATGTGTTATTCCAGGTTACAAACTATCTGTGTGACTTTCATTCAAGTCCGTACAGCCGTTGTTGGGTAATTGAGTAACAAACATCCAAACATACAAACTTTCAGAATTATAATATTAGTAGGAAGAAGGATGAATGTGTTTTATCAGTCTAAGGGTTGTGAATCCCTGGCTGATTCCCGACCACCGTAGGCGCGGGCTTGCGGACAGCGAGTAAGTAGCTCGCTGTCCGGTAAGGACTAAGCCCGGGTCGACGGGGTGTTGTGTTCCACGCGTGCCTCGAGGAGATGTCAGTACCAACTGGTGGCGCAAGGGCCGATACCTGCCAGGGGTGTGGGTTTTAGTCAATAAAAGTCTGACACGCTCTCTTGCTCCACACAGAGCGGGAGAAGTTATTTGGTCATTTCTCACAATCAAAAAATAAATAAAAGGGTTATGTATTGTGTGTGTAAGTTAGGTTTTACATCAATATGTAATTTTATTGTAAATATTCGTATTGCGCTTTTAGCGGCCATATCCGATTTTGTACCTACCATATCCGACGATAAATTTCGGTTTTTGTCTTTGTAAGGTAATATCAAAGTATTAAAATGTTCGGGTAATTACATGACACATAAAATTACAATTGATCGCAATTCCTTTTATTACACGCTTTATATTAGCTTCACTTGTATGTTTGTTTGATTGTAACCGACTCCTTAGGGCGCGATTTTGACCCACTTTAAACAGTCAGATTTCATTTAAACTCTGTAAACTTATCGAGGACTGATGACAATTCAATAATTAAAAAAAAATAGAGAAACATAGAAAAAAGGGGGAAAAAAATTAAAAAATCACGCTTTTGTAGTTAGCAGAACTAAAAAATAGAAAATAAATAATAGTTTAAAAAACTAAAAAACACGCTTTCAAAACCAAACTAAAAATGTAGAAAATAATTTAATTAAATTAAAAAGCGTGGGGTGCTTGACACTAATTGATTATAAAATACCTCAAAAAGCACCCCACGCTTTTTAATTTAATTAAATTATTTTCTAAATTTTTAGTTTGGTTTTGAAAGCGTGTTTTTTAGTTTTTTAAACTATTTTTTTTTTGATAGTTCTGTCACCCTTTGCGTTATTTGAGTTGTTGAGCAGATGAATTTTGCAAACCTATGAAGCAATGGATTAGGAACTTCCAACGAAACCCAAGTTGGGTGCTTTTTGTGTTCTAAAATTATGTTGTTGTGTAATTTCAATAGGTCATCATCAGAGATCGGATATTCGGATGCATATTTCCCTAAAGATAATGTTTAGCTATGAAGGCATGGAAGCGGCTTTATAAATTATTTGTAATATTTATTAAAAACCCCGGGATTCTTGATTGCATAACTATTCAAATGTGTATTAATTTAAAATTAATGTTTAACCCGATACAAGTATGTATGTACTGGAGGAGGGGTGGTTTGTATTAGTTAAAACAAAAAATAATCAAATAACTTACCTAAATTAAGACTTTTTCGATACAAAAGCGCATTCCATGTTAGCCAACATCTCAACTTTAGGTGAATATGCATCCGAATATCTGATCTCTGATCATCATCATCTGCCTAGTCTTTTCCCAACTATGTTGGGCCCGGCTTCCATTAACTTCCGTTAAGCCGTTGGTCCCGGCTGCCATTTGTGGATCTTCGACAGTCGTTACGGGTCGTCAGAAGCCCGAAAGTCTGACAACCAGTCTTACAAAAGTGTATCGTATTACCCAATAACTGGGTTGTGGAGGTCAGATAGGCAGTCACTCCATGTAAAATACTGGTATTCAGCTACATCCGGTTAGACTGGAAGCCGACCCAAACATAGTTGGGAAAATGCTGGGCAGATGATGATGATGATGATGTTGGGGTCAGCTTTCAGTTTAACTGGATGCAGCTGATGATGAATACCAATATTTAGTGAATATCATTAAGTATTTTATAAGTACTTAATATTCGTATATTCAGCTCGTAAAGTTATGTAGATTTGTAGTTTTTTTACACAGTTACAATTAGAAACGTAGAAAAAGACAACATTTTCGTATATATGTTACCGGACGCACAACGGACCGAATGGGAGTCTACGTGCGGAAAAGGGAGTCCCACCATCATCATAAATGTTACCGGCCAAACCCGATTTCAGGCCAAACTAGTTTTTCCTAGGCCAAAATGGTTTCTAGCTTAATTACCCATTTCGTTAACAGCGTTTGGAAGTAACGCTCGCTCGGCTCGCGCGCTTTTGGTCACAGTTCTAACCTAACCTAACCTAACCCATTTAATCGGCGTGCCCCGGCTTAATAAACCAGTTTGGCCTAGGACAGACTATATAGTTTGGCCTGAAATCGGGTTTGGCCGGTAACATATATAACATTTTCGATTGAAAAGAAAAAGTTTCAACATGACAACACAAACATTATTTCGAAGTGTGGATTTTAAATGTTACCCTAATTGACCCTCGTAGTTTGATATTCTTAACATTGTATCGCGTCACGGTTTTTCGGACATTCCTGTTGAACTATCCCTTAATGTTTTAATGATGACTGTGGCGAAAGTATAACAAACTTATTAATAATTATATTTTCGAGCCGCTTGGGGTTGAAATCCTTGGGCCGTGGGGTCCGAGTGCTCATGCTCTCTATAAGAAAATCTCGAAACGGCTGGTTGACACTTCCCGTGACCCAAGGGCTGGTTTTTACTTTGGCCAGAGGCTGAGCATTGCTATACAACGTGGTAATGCCGCCAGTCTCTTGGGTACATTACCAGTCGACAGCGATGCGGATGAATTTTTCGACGCTTTATTTTAGTTAATTCGTTTAGTTAAGTTATGATATGTACTTTTTTATTTTAAATTAAATGAATTGTTTATTTTAAGACTTATCACCAGAGGTCGGAATTAGGTAGAGTTATTTATGTACTTACACTGATTTCATACAACAAAAGGATAAAGTGGATATGTCTCGGATTAATTTTGAAGAGCAGAAAAATCCCGTTATCTATTAAATAAAAAGTTATTTACTTTGTTCTATTATCTCTGAGGATTTTATTATTATTTATTTGTAATATTATTGGTCACACGGTCACACGGCATTATCTATTAGAAATCCCGGGAAGATCCATATTAATATCAAAATATTGATGCAAGTATATAAATAACTCTACCTAATTCCGACCTCTGCTTATCACTTGTACTTACTGTTGTTAAAGTGAAATTAAAAAATAATCCGAAATAAGCGTTTGCGGACTTATTTTGATCAGTGGTCTTACAGTAAGTACCTATATTGATGTACTCAAACAAATCAGCATCAATATATTCGCCAAGTGGCAAATCGAAATACCAAAATACATTAGATACCTATGTGGTTGTGTCCAATTTTGCTCAGTTGTCTATTAATATACTTAGTGGGTAAGATTACGCCTAACTCCACATGGTAGAGTAGCAGGGGTGAATAATACCCTACTTTAAGTGTAGATTACCGCGCTCGAATAAAGCGATACGTTTGCATATTCAACGCCGATAAAGACTAGTCTAGACTGTCTAACAATACCTACTACTTCTAACACTTCTATGTAAATTCCAACGAGTTAATAAGCCGGTGTACACAGGATGAATAATTGCAAGAAATCTGTGCTCCTTAATCTCTAAATGTAAGTATAGGTGAGGTTTATTAGGCGCGCTTTTAAAGCGTGAGTCGCACGTGAAGGCTGTTTAATCGTGTCTGGGTGGAAGGCGGCGGCGCCCCGCGTGGCTGTGGCGCGGGGCGGCGCCCGACCCGCCGCCAGTCGCGCCACAAGCCCCGGAGGGGCAGCACGTGTCCTCGCTCCCGCCAACCGACTTATGTAACCATCCGCACGGTGAGTCCGCAGCCTCCGTGCCCCTTCCTCCCCGACATCGACCCCGCGACTCGAACCCACGCGTTCCGTCACACGGCCGCCTCCGCGGAGCGAGCCACCGCGCGACTGTACCTCACCTCGGATACGCTCGTACGTAGTGCTTACCGTCAGCGGCGTCAGCTGAGAGGTGACATAATCGATGCAGTAAGTACCGGTGTCCGGTGAGTGCGAGTATATTCGCGGAATGCAGGTGCGTTATATAACGGGAGTCTCGCGGAGCGGGCCAGCCTGCTCCGACTGCCGGCAACCCGCTCAGCGAGGAACACACCGTTTACGCGGCAGGATGTGATGCTGTCGACACACCGCTTTACGGAGATCGTCGCTCGCATGCCTCACTAATGACACTCGTTATCAAAAACAATTTCTCATCTCAACAGCTTTCGACAATCACATGGAAGACGCGATATGGTTATATCTTGAGCCTCATTATACCAAACAGTTACTGGAAAATATGTGTCAGCCAATTATGTGCTTGTGCTTAAATAGGCACGTTCTTAACTCTCTTAGGTCGGTAGGAGTATAATAAGAACGTGAGTTAAGAGGTTCCTATAGAGACTCGCCTAATTGGAAGGTCGGAGCCACATAAAAAATCCATTCAATCGTGGAAAATTTGTTGCCGGGATAAGCGTTTTATACCTCCTGATTTATGGAATTATATTCTATGGAATCAATATTGGTTAATGGTTACGTTATTGGGGACCAACACATTATATTAGACCCTTTCATAAATTAGTATCGAAAGAAATTGTCTGAATGGTGTCCAATCGTAATATCGTTAGCAAGAAATCTGTAACGTTTTTAGACGACGATATAAATATTGTATAAACTGTGTCTCGAGGGGACAATTGAAAGCGCTAAGATACCGATCTTTTCTTAAGAGAATGTCGTTTGAGACAAAAAAATCTGTCAAGTATATGACCATTTATCATGATACTGCTTGTGACATTTGGGCAAAAGCATTTTATCTGAAGACTTATTATTGTAGATAAGTTTTTCAGACGTGAAAAATATGCTATTAAATTGTATCTCAAAATTAGGTCAGACGTCTTCCATCTACATTTATTTTTACCGTAATGTCATTTATTTATCCTTTATTAAGTACCTATGCCTAAATCCTATAATATGTTTCTGTCGCCGTCTGTTTACATTCTTGAATCCATTACCTATATTTGTTGTCGTCACAAAACGAATCAATCAAATCGTCAAGGTAATATTATTTTGACGACGTATTTCAGGTATACCTGACCTACCTCTTCACCAAATATCCTATTCTACGAGACAGTTATTATTGCTATAAATGTATTACTATGTACATCGGAAGTGATTAAGTGACAATAGATTGATCGAAAAGTTTTTAATTTGATCCTTCTTAAGAATCATAACAATTGAATTGGAAAAGTGCCTGATTATGGGAACGAAGTTATTTTCAGTTTTGCAAAGTCCAAGAACATAATTGGACATTTCATTTATTTTCCTCGGTTTTATTTCGTATGCAAGTGCGACCTAGTCTACTTTCTTTCCAGATTTTGCTATAAGAATCGCTCCTTTTTTCGATCTAGGAGATCAAACGAGTAATAAAACAACCTATAAAAAGTCTATGGTTATTTTCGTCTATCATTAAAATAGTAGACTCTTTAAAATAAAAAATAAACGTTTAAAGTTCTCGATCCGACCTTCCATTTTAAATTCAAGCCGTCTTTACTCTATGGGTGAATTCCCTTCACGCTGCTTTGAGCACACAAAAAGCATTCTGCTGTGAAATTTAATTGAAATTGGCCGTAATTGAAGGAACTTATTAGCTTCCAATATACGGACGGACATGACGGAATTATGAACGGCCGGCAATGCGTAACGATTCATAAATCGGGCTGCTGTAAATGTAACAAATATTGTGAGATAATTTGTAGCATTTTCCGCAAATTAGTACATCTAGGTATGATGCAAATATAGCCGCATTTCTGGTTTCTGCTGATATATATCGTCACATTTTGGTGGCTCGACGTTTTGACCTATTATTTAACACTAGCTGTGCCCGCCACTTCGTCCGCGTGGAATAGTGTCTTTGGTTCTTTGTCTCTTCAAATTCACATAAACCTTACATATTTCCATACAAACTTTCATCCCCTATTCCCTATTGTTATTTTACACCCTTGAGGGTAAAACTTTTACAAATTTTGAATATCATATTTATTTATATCGAATCAACAGCCTAGAAAATAAGTTTCAAGTTTCTAACTCTAAAAATGAAGATACTTCCATACAAATTTTCATCCCCCCCTTTCAACCCCTTACAAAACTTTTTTCGCATTAAAAAGTAGCCTATGTCCTTTCTCAGGCTTAGACTATCTGTGAACCAAATTTCATTTAAATCGGTTCACTAGTTTTGGCGTGAAAGCGTGACAGACAGACAGACAGAGTTACTTTCGCATTTATAATATTAATATAAGTAAGGATTAGTGCTTAAAGCAGGTTTATCTCCAGCAATCTTACAATAGGTTGAAACAAAAAAATAAAAATAACAAGAAAAGTCTGTCCGAAAGGAAGTCAAGCTGACCTAATTTTTCAAGTTTCATTAGGTACTTCTAGGTATATCTATTTATGTACAGTATAAAACAAAGTCGCTGTCTGTATGATCGCTTATATCTTCTATTATCTCAAACTTTACAACTGATTTTCATGCGATTTTCACCATCATTTAGAGATTTTTTTTTATGGAAGGGGGTGCGGGTATGTTTATCTTAAATTACTATTTAGCTTAGATATCGTACAAAATCAAATTATTTTGTCAAGTTTTCAAGTCATGCAAAGCGGGGGTCGACCGCTAGTCGGTAGAAAAATCAAAACTTCCGTCCTTGGTTGGTGGAAAAGTCAAAACTTCCGTCCTTTTCATCATTTTCCCGAAAGGAAAACTAAACCATAATTATTCAGTAGGTAGGTATGTCGTTGTATATTTAGGATCATAAAAGTTAAAAATAACATGTCACCTACATTGTTAGACGGGTCACTGAACAGAAAAATGTTCTGTTTTAGTTATGTGCATTTGATATTGTTTTGATAGTGAGAAAACACTTTTCATTGTTGTTTGGAAAGGTTACTAAGACTATTTCGATACTGGTCATCTTATGGCAATGTTTGTTACTTAATTCAATCATGGTTCAACCTGTTCAACCAAATTGATTCACGATTATTAACGATGAATCCACCAGTCTCTTAATAAGATTTTACTCTCTCAATCTGCCAAGCCTTTTACCATTGGGTCCAGTCTAACCGGATGCTTCTGAATACCAGTATTTTACACAGAGCGACTGCGTATCTGACTTCCACAACCCAGTTACTGGGTAACAGAATCTGGCTTTTTGGGCGCTACTGTTTAACATTTTCCAAGACAACTGGTAAGCAATGACTGACATACCAATCTGCAGTAACAGTCCTTTTATCTTCTAGGACAATATCGTTGCCAGTCAGTGGTCAGCCAGTTCAGGGGGACTACTCACTAAGCACGAAATCCGTAATCTCGGTCGAAGTTACGGGCGTTTCCTACTACGTATCACTTACGGGCCTATGATTAGTTTGGGGCCCAAACTAAGAATGAATTACTACACGATTTCACATTTTTTCCCTACTCCCTGTATGGTTTTACCCGTCCAAAAAGTTAATTAATCAGCTGTAGGAGTCACTTCGAAGTTACGAACTATTTTCGGACGGGCCCGTATTTTCGTTGAAGGAGTTAGAGAGTAGCCCCCCTGGTCAGTGGGTCGTCTTACGGGCGACTTCTGCCCTTCTTTACTTTTCTTGGCAAATCTTCGAATGGAAAAATTCATTGCGCAGATTGTCTTTTGGTTTAGGGTTCGTAACAATATATCCAGCTTTCATCACCTGTGACGATGGCCTATACAGCATTCGAGTCACCTCTGTCGTACTTTTCAAACATTGATCAGCTTCAATCTGACCGACGGCATTTTTGATCTTCCGTCAAATTATAAGGTATCCATCTAGTTAATGACATTATGAATTCATTACTCATCTACAGATTCCCAAAGAGTTCCTTAATCGAAATTTAAATAAATTTTTCATTGGCTGCTTTTCTTACTGGCCTATTCTAAAAACTTCAGTGTGACCCCCGTTTGAGGACAACAGTTTTCCGATGGCAAAGTTAAGTTTGTCCTTCAGTACAGTTTATATTTTCGTTAAAGGAATGTTCGGTGCTTACATTAGTTATTTAATAATTATTTTGGTGCTATTTACATAAGTAAGTTTTACGGAGTGCGAGTCCGATTCGCACTTGCCCAGTTTTACTTTTCCAGAAACTTTCAAAAATGTTATTATCTCATCAACAATATTTATGTCTAGTCTTGTCGTGGGCAAACAAAAAATCTGGGAGCCCTAATTATAATACTTAAGAATAGAAAAATACCAAAAAAAGGGATCTAATAAAAAAATACAGATCTAAATGTTCAGTCGCGGTACCTATTAATTTAATTAGTGGGCTATTATAATGTTAGCCAAGCGAATAGTCATCTCTTTTTCCAATACAAGTACCTATTTATCCTACAAGAAATAGATAGGTACGTGGTCAATAATGCGACAAAACGTGTAAGCGCACCGCACGCAGAATCGCGCACGATTCAGTGTTTTCATATTTTTTATTAAGGCATTTGATATAATATCATCAGCCTATCGATCTCAATAGACCGTGAAAGTGTGACGTCGTAAGTCTATTAGGGTTGTGGGCATGCCCATCGTGCCCGCAACGGTGGATCCGCGCTTGGATGACCTTGCTTCAAAATGCATGACATAGGTATAAATGATAATTATGCTCTACAGTGCTGAATCGTGAATATTGGTGGCATAAAAATTTAATGAGGCAAAATTTGCACAAACTGGCACTTAAAGCAAACTTATATTTAAGTAAGTAGGTAAGTGCAGGTACGTTATTCATTCTTCCTCCCACGCGATTCTAAGTTATAGAGAACTTAAAGTTATTAGATTAATGTTGGTAGACGATTCGGCATCTAAACTTAACTTCTAGATAAAAGTGCTATTTCAAAGAGATGTCCCTACGCAAAAAAACTGATAACTGACACTGTTCTATATTTAAATATCGTAGCAAAAATATGCGGTAATAACGCTAGTGTCACAAAAGCAAGGACGGGCTAGGAGATCAAGTTCTATTTTCAAAACACTTCTTTTTTTTCTACTGTATCCGATCGTGTGAACTCTGCATAATCTGTGCATTGTTTATTCTGCTTTGCAAGTATCAAGGTCAAGACTTTTTCAATAAAGTTGTTTGGATAATGACGTAATCCCGTAAGTAGGTGTATCATGTCGGTAAAATTATGTATTTAACTACACACCGGCCATTGTTTTGCGTCTACGGCGTGATAAGATGTGACAGTTCCCTTCAAAAAACCAATGTTCAAAATAAAAAATCTCTCATGGGAAAGAACAAGTTGAAAGCTAAACACAGGCAGACACACGGACGACATAGACTAAAACAAAAATGATTTCGATGAAACAGCACCCATAAAAGTCTGTCACCGCGAATAATTTTTCCAGAAGCGCAAAACATTTTGCAACATTTTCTTCCTGACCATTAAACCGATTTTCCGCTAAATTATTCCGAATCAATATTGTCGTCTGTACGTCATGTTTCTTTGAGTTCAAAATAAATCGTATTATTTACAAAGCGTTTATTATCGAGATCGTTTAACAGCTCGTTTCACTGATTATTATTGACTTTGAAACTAATATATTTAAACACGTAATGGAACTTTGATTCTACTTCGCGATTGTTTAGTTTTTTTTTTTAGGTGGGAAATCATCAAATAACTTCTCCCGCTCTGGGTGGACCGGGAGGGCGTGTCAGATTTTTACTGACTAAAACCCACCCGTGTTCCCTCAGTTGCCTCGGTGCCAGGGGGCGCGGTATCTCTTTCAGGGGTCACGTTTTATGGTCTATTTTGAGGTCCGACGCAGCGTATTATCTGGTCGTAATTTACGCAATTAATTTGCTAGTCCTATCATTTTGTAGACTATACATTTAAAGAGTTATATGGCAATTAATTCATGGAGAAGCAAGCGCTTCGACACGATATAATTCCTTAAGTGAACCTAGTCCACATTTTTTGCATACAAACTTCGGGAGTGTTTTACTCCACGGTCTGACATGACACATCCAAAGTAAAATAAGATATCGTTTTGTCTCATTATGGATATTGTCTGTACGGAAACAGAATACTTAAATGAAAACCCATTAAAAAGTTAGGAGTCAACAAAGATTAGTTTTTCTTGCTAATTTTACTTAACTTTGGGCGTGTTTAAGTAATAAAAGAAGTGTAAAATCTCCAAAACCAAGTCGGTACCGACAAATTTTAATTATCGAAAAGTTCAATAAACTTTATTGGTGCATTTATGCATTGGCTTTTTCATAAAACCCAATCTTCCAAAGGACTTTTCTTAATTTTTTCGCGATTTTTTTACTATAAATGATCCTGCATCTCACTCAATAACGTTGTGCGTGTAGACTAGCGTCTAATTCTCTGTCAGACACGAAGACTGGTGAGACAGCGTGATTTTTAGCCAGGCCCACCAGTGAGTTCGAGCCCGCGACTAGGTTCCCCTTAACGCCCCGTTTAGCATTAACATTATAATATCATTTCACGGTTAGCCTCGAAATATCACGATCGTTTAGTTTATTAAGTTTTTGTAAGACAAACTACCGACAATTTTTTGCCGTTTCTATAAGATTCTTAATATAGTTTCATGATTCATACCTGATTCATATAAAAAATCCACACCTGTTACCGTCATGAATATTTAGCAGTCGTATCATTATCATATTATTACCGGACGATAGATGTTAGGAAAATATATTTTCCAAGGTTTAGTTAGATAATTAATTAAAAATACGAAGACTTATTATTTGGCAGTAAAGGCAACTTTCTTCACAACTTTACTGTTAGTATATTTTTGCGCCTAAAAATGTTTTGACGGGTAAATAAATTACAAGTTTTTGGGCAAAAACTTTTGCAAATCAAAACATAATCTGGGTAGATTCGCATTTAACTGCTGTTTAGCCAGTAAAGTAAATCACAGTTTCTTTTTTGTTTTGATGAATAATAGGTTTTTTATATTTTCTCAAATGTCCAGTCACTGCTGGACATGACCTCTCTCAATGTACGCTAATACACACCCCGTTTGCTGCCTTTCGTATCCATTCTGTCTCTGCCAACTTTTTCAGCTCATCGTTCAATCAACCCGCTAAGGTTTCTAATTCCTGCAAAAATGTTAACATCTTTGATTCTCAGAACATGTTATTTCGAAACGTGTTCATTCTGAAAGTTTATTTAACTATCGGCTATTGAAAGTTTTCCTTTCATTACTGCTTCACATGGTGTAACTATACCTCTACGGCAGTACTCCATTCATTGGCTTTCACAGAAACATTACCCATTAGAATAAAACCTATTTTAACTTCAGACTTTATGGTTTAAAGTTTATTTTTCTTTTTTATATGGCTGTTCTCTTTTAGAACGGAATTATCGATATTACCTTTGCTTTTAAACGAGACTGTGATGTGAAAGACTGTTTTTTTTTATTGATTTTGTTTTGGTGTAGTACCTAATGTAATTCATGACGGAAAGTTACCTCGTGGCATATTTTTCATTTATAGTATTATTTTCAATAACATTATTTTTAATAATTCATACAGGATATAATGGTTTAACCTGTATTTTTAGGTCCTTTTGCTTTGATCAGTAAGGTCGTTACTAGTGTCATGCGGTTTAACCCGCATGCGGGATTGGTCCATATAGCTAGGAACTAAAGCCGGTACTCATGGCAATAAAACTTCGTACCTATGCGATTATAACAACCAATAATATTGTTGTTTCCAAAACACATATATACATATTTAAACTTTTTGTGGTTATAATCTTTGTTTTCATTGGCCTAAAAATGCGCGATGTATCAACACGTGCAAACTGCATGATAGCGTGCAAATTAGTTACGGATTATGCGTTTACTATGTATCTCTCAAAGAGATCTGCAATTAAGTGCAATTTAATCAAGCAATCCTTTACATGTATCCTAATCATTTATAGTAATCATGTAGGTATACCATATTAAGTTTTGTTTAGACGTCCAAGGCCACTGTATGAGTCATTAAATAATAAATCAACCACCATCGTTAACATACCTACTCCTTTACACACAAAAAATGTTAGCTCTTGTTATGTACGTTATTTTCTTAATTAACTAAGCGATTCGGTTGAATTGAATCCTGATTATGTTGTAATAAGTTCAACAAACGTATTTGTTAAGATTTATGGGTTTAATTCCGTGTTTTTTAATTCGTGGGAAAACATAATTTTTAACATTTGAGAGTGGCATATTTTGCATCATAGTTTATTGTTTTGAATAGGACCGAAAGAATATGTTAAGAAAAAAGCCTTTTCACAAAGCTTTAAATCAAAGTAAAAAATGTTTGCCATCCCTTTAGATCCATGATTGACATGACACACAGTATTAGCCGAATGAAAAAGCCCCCAATATTGAGTTATGGCAACACTTTACCTAACTACCGTACCAAAGAGTTATAGAACACATGACATCTTTGTTCGGTAATAAATCATTTGCCGCCTAAAGTGTCAGTATAGTGTCGCGCCTTGTATACGAGCATTTTGGCACAAAGGCTGCGCAACAAAAGCCTACTCGCGTCCCATTGAAGCTGATGACAGCTCTGGCAAATATTCCCAATTCAAACGTTTTGATATCGGATGCGTCTGAACGTAAATGTGTTTCATGGATTTTGTATAGACTTTTTGGGAAAGCGATGTCAATTTATAAGTCTTCATATCATCCACTGGCTCAGGTCTCATTTTTTTGGGGACGGCACAGCAACTCAGCATGTCGTTTTTTGTTTTTTCAATTCGTCTCGATCAGCTGCTATCCCAACATATATAAATCATTTAAAAAAATAGAAATACCTAGTTTGAAAATGGCGACGATGTCCGGTTTACGGATGTTTAATAATATTATTAACGTCAAAATTCTAGAATATTGATCAGGCATTTAGAAATCTAGGATTATCACGATGAACTTTCTCCAGATTTTATTTCTAGGCAAAAATGTAGCTTCAATTTTCTCCATTAATTTTCATGAAAAACAGATTTGACCGGCATGGTTCCACCCGGAATAATTATATTATTGAAATTAGTTTTTCCGCCTCCTCTCGGGGTATTGGCCGAGCTGACCGACATTGCATCCAAGAACTAGGTATCATATCAGCTGTACTATAGTTATTTATTTAGACTCGAGCAGAGCACGTGGCTTGGAGTACTGCCAACTCGGTTAGTGTTGATACCGCGTGGAATTCAGTGCACTCCATTAGGGTAGATGAGCATAAACATATCGGTTCGAAAGTATACCTGATTTCGGGAGACTGACCTCGTTGTAGATCTTCTACGGTTCTGTGATGATAGCTAGTAATTGTTAAAAGATGGTAATTCGACTATCTTATTATATTTGAAGTCATCCTAGTCCCAAATCTACACCTAAAATTACTACCTACTATTAGGTACGAACTGAAATAGACTCACTATTTCAGTTCCTACTTAATCGTAGATCTCTTAAGTTCCACTAGAAAAATCGGGCCTCATGGATGAGGAGTCTACCCGAGCTACTGATTATCACCCGTCGCCGAAAATATGAAAAAGAAACAAGTAATACGCCCTGCACTTTTCAAAATTGCCAAAAACATAAATAAGCAACACGTTCAAGATACTTGATACTTTATGAAAACCATATTCTGACTCCGACACACAACTTCAGAGAATCTCGTTAGAACTAGAAAACAATGTCGCAATCCACGGTAATCTGGCAAAAACGTTAAAGCTTATCATTTTAAGCACGGCTTTGACAGTTTCGAATAAAAAATCATCCCTTTTATTTCACGAAATGGACACGAACATGCATGTAATCGTCGATTTTCGGCTGTTATTCTGAGAATGTGAGCCAATTTCCATGTTTCTGTGTTCGAAGGTTGTGAGGTTGAGCAGCGGGTATTAAGGCACTTAGTGGCCTCGCCTCCGGGCCCGACGTGGATTGATTTTGCCCACTCGGCGTGTTTGTGTGCACTACGCATTACTCCGACTCACTGGAAATGCCCGGGAGAACGCCGAGGTATTTCTGTGAGCCTGAACTCGCTTTAAACTCGGTCCTTTTAAAAATGTAGGAAGGTTTTTGATGTTAACTCGCTATTTTGAAATTGCAGTATTCAAAAATATGAGTAGCCAAACAAGGTTCACATAACGTTAGATGTGACAGCAAGCGACCAAAATCAGAGTTCCGATATTAACCCGGGGAATAGTGGTTTTATGCTGACGAGCAGAAAATTACGATAGAGCCGGAATTTAAATCGGAGACCGCAATTTTCAGCCACAGTCTGAATTCTGCCGTAAAACCGTAGTAGCCGCTAGTTTATTATTTCAGAGCTGTGGTATTCGGAACTCATATTAAAATCATTTGCCTGGTCATCGCCGCCGTGTGCAAGTCCCCGTGGCGGTTAATTGCGCAAGAAAATCGGTAAAATTGTGTTTAACTTGGTTGGCAAGGATTCTTCTTACATGGGAACTACAGCTAGAGTTTAAATGTCAAAAATTTTAACTCTCAAGGTTTCATCTTTCCAAGTTGATAGTGTATACAGGCTTACGCTGTTACAAGTTTGCTAATATTATTTTCTATTTCGTTAAATTTTAAGCTAACAAGAAAGGTTTTAGAGTTCCATGACGCCTAATTGGAAAATTCTAAGTATTTTTCTCGTTTCTTTTGAAATTCCCTTTTGTCACCCAGCCTACTTCTTATTTTTGTTAATATTTTCCTTCTTTTTGCAGATAGGTATACATTATGCTATTAAAACCGCTCCGCGCAGCTTTAAACCCTCTCCCAGCGTTGACTTCCATAAGGCGTCGCATCAAATTTCCGCCAATGACGTGGCACTTCCAGATGTATCGCACCCCTGTGTTCACCTTCCCTGCCAATTTGGCGAGGCTCGTCCCTCGTTACGACCAGTAGCGACCGATGTTCCTCTTGTTATTACCACGTTTTTACTACGCAATGTTATTTCGAGCCTGTTTTGGGCAAAGTATGACAAAAAATATTAATATGGCCAGTGGGCATGAATATTTTTTGTCACATACTTTAATTAATGTTAAATCATTTCGATGAGTTTCTATTTTTGATATACATTAATAACAGACTAATTTTAAAATTGTTTTAACGAAATACTTGTAAAAGTTTGCCTTTATTTCTATTTATTCCAACAAACTAAAGTGGTATTTGAAAAAGAAAGGGATACTCATACAATGAACCGAAAAACCTTTACTTTGAGCGTTTCGTTGGGTACAAAAGGATATTGAAACGTTGAAAAGCCAAACAAGCTACGGTCCTACATACCGAAGTGAATTGTGATCACTGACAACGTTTGCGGAAACGGCTCGTTCGTTATCGTGCAATGTGCGAATAAATTATCCTTATGTTGGTATAAACGCGGTGGTGCCCGAACGCCGGATGGAGTTGGCGTCAAAAGGTCATTGGCGGACCCTTCGATCATTGAGATTAGGACCGATAAAGCGGTGTATTTGTGTGCTATAGTAGGGTCACTCTGAACTAGGGGTCTACTCTCTAATGGCCGATTCTAAAATTTAGGGACAGCTACAGGTTAAAATTTTATTAAGACTCTTGTCTTACCAATAATGAAGCAAATTAGCAACAACCTTATAACTTTGCATAGTAGACCCTTTCATATGGAAGTAGCTATCACAGGACAAATTTGCTTACACATCTATTTATATTGCCAGTTTGGCAATAAGAAATACTAACATTGATAAGCAAAACGATTTGTTTCTGTTTATAGGAATCGACCTTAAAAGTCCGTCAACGAAACGTGCCCTACGTGCCCGACATAAAGTAGTTGATCCGTCAAAACAACTGTCAAATTCAATTTTTCGGACTGGCAAAACACATCGGGCGTAGGGACATTATTGTTATATCGTGCAGTCATTCATTCTTAATTTGAAAACCGAACTAATCTTAATGTCCGTAAGTGAAATAGAGTAGACCAGATCTTTGTATCTAATGTAGTTAGAGGAATCATGTGAGTTCTTAGAAGGTATGATATCCAAATTAATTACTCTTACATTATTTTGTAATTATGAGTGTTTTCCGCGTATTTCAAAGGATCTCAGAAACATGTTTTCTGAGAAGTTATGGAGACAGAAATCTCAGAATGTACGTGGGACATTTCATTTTCTTTATGTTGGCTATTTTTTGTTATTGACCTCCTACGCCAGACCGAAACAAATGATAAAAGGCTAGTACTCTAATAATATTCGTTATTTTACTGTCAATTTTATTCAGAATTGTTCTGAAGAGGTACGTTTGTTTGAAATGATTAATGAAGGTTTCCCGTCTCGTCACAGGAGAGCTGTTCTATTTTTTTAACAAGTTGTTGTTCTAGTGGACAGGGTTGTTACCGGTCCTAGGTTATTTGTTTTTTAATACAGCCTTTCGGATATATATTTTTTTCTGGCACTGAAATTCTCATTTTGTTGAACGCCTCTGCCTTGGATCTCGACAGAATTAGTTTTGCCCATTAGAACACCAAAGGGTTGTCAGTCAAAATCTATTCGTCCATCCCTGGTCTTAGTATTCAGTATTCCTCTTAATTCGTTTTCCATGTCGATGCATCTGAATGTACCACCATGTATATGTTACCGGCCAAACCCAATTGCAGGCCAAACTAGTTTGTCCTAGGCCAAACAGACTTATCCTACGCGTGATATGTCGCAGCCAACTAGCTTAATTAGCCATTTCGTTAACAGCCTTTAGAAGTAACGCTCGCCGGCCGCTGCCGCGGCGCCGCTCACTTCGCTCGCTCGGCTCGGGCGCTTTTGGTCACAGTTCTAACCTAACCTAACCTAACCCATTTAATCGGCGTGCCCCGGCTTAATAAACCAGTTTGGCCTAGGACAAACTAGTTTGGCCTGAAATTGGGTTTGGCCGGTAACATATATAAAAAAATAAAAATAAATAAAAGATAATACTAAGGAGGCTGCACTAAGGTATTCAAATTTTCAGGTCACAGTCAGGTTAAATGTTGATTAAAATGTGAGCCGCGACTGTAACAATAACTGGATTTACAGAATTATTATAATTAAAATCATCAATACAGCCCTCTAAGTTAGGCAGTATACGAGTATAGGCCCTCACGGCTCTAGATGCCCTGGGCGTCGGGAATCCCAGGTTGATTCCCGGCCACCATAGGCGCGGGCTTGCGGATGTCGAGTAATGGGTAGCTCGCTGTCCGGTATGGACCAAGCCCTGATCGACGGAGCATTGTGTTCCACGCACGCCTCAAACAGATGTCAGCATCAACAGGTGGGGTCCGCAAGGGCCGATGCCTGCCAGGGGTGCGGGTTGTTCGAAAGAGATACCGTGGCCCCTGCCACATAGGCAACTGAAGGAACACGGATGGGTTTTAGTCAGTAAAAGTCTGACACGCCCTTCCGCTCCACCCAGAGCGGCAGAAGATATTTGATGATTTCCCACCCAAAAAAAAGCCCTCTAAGTTCATGTGATTCCATTGAATGAGTTTTTCATGATATAGTCACTCAATGGGTGTACTGCCCTGGCGGTTCCCCTTAAGTATAGTTTGTATTGTATTCACATCTCATGTTCTTTATATATTGATGACGCAGAATACAAAAGAGCTGAACTAAATGAAACTCTAACTTCTAAACTAGATTACCATTTCTTGTGACCTACATGTTAACAAAGCGAAGTCTTTCTCAGAATAGTGAGACTCATAAAAGCTAGCCAAAGTTAGATTTTGTTTCTATCTAAATAATAGATTTATGTTCTCCGAAAGTATTCTTGGAGACCGTTGACAGGACTCGTTATTATGTGTTCGCTCAAGGAAATATAACGGTTTTTTTTTTTACCAGCGGCCAACTGTGTGTCGGACTCGCACACGACGGGTTCCGTATCACTGTACGATATCTGTACATTTTTTGTAGGTCGTATGTACAAAATCAAATCCAGACATCCGCATTACTTTTTGTAATAAACCGGCCATATATAGAACTAGAACCAAAAATGCGAAGACATGTGACATCTATGTATCAGTACGCATTGGGCCCGCGTGGTAGATTAAGGCTCACTCCCCCCTCTCACAGAGAGGAGGCCTGTGTTCCAGCAGTGGGAACATTGTAGGCTGATTATGATGACATATTTTTTTAATACTTTAGTAACACGTTTCATGTATGGGGAACACCTTAATTTTATGTTTTAACGGCCATAGAAGAGTACGCGTACACTCTGTGAACCCTTTTTTTGGCAGAATAATATTTTAACCTAGGTGAAAAAGTGTCATTTAAAAAAATTAATGTTAATAAATTTTATTTTTTTACAAAATTGGAGCTACGTCTGCCACCAAACTGCGTTGCAGTTTGGCAGAGGTAAATGTAACTTGAAAAAAAAATCTGTGAATAAACACTTTTTCATTTATTTATTTTTTCAAGTGTCTACCAACTACAGATCAAAAGATACAACCCTGTGTCAGGGTGCCAGCAGACGGTCCCGCTGGCACCCTTTGGGTACTGAACCCTAAAAACCACTATTTTAATATATGATTATTGTGTTCTGTTCGTTCCTATGTCATGGCGATATGCGAATTGTGTAAGATGTCGGGGCGTTAACCTCTTTGTAAATAACGTGTGCATTTATTGAGTGGGTGTGCTGTGGTACAATTAGCCTCAAACATGTTTAGATCGACAAGGATTCATTTAATCGTTTAGAACTTTTGTTCCATAATATTGTATCAATGAACATTATAAAATATTGGGTAATTAATTGTAGCTCCACATTGACGAATTGCTACACACTGAAAATTGTACGCATCGCATGCATCTCGATCTGATCCCGAAAATGAGGATTCCAGAGCCACGGAAGACCTGCCAGTAGTTAGCCAGGACGAAATCGTGGCGATTCTTAAACAGCTTAAAAATGGAAAAGCCCCTGGTGAGGACGGGATCATGACCGAGCTCCTGAAAGTGGGAGAAAGTCCTATACTGAAAGAGCTTCAGGAGCTCTTCAACTATGTCCTAGTCTTTGGGAGAACTCCAGAAGCGTGGCAAAGGAGCGTGGTCGTATTTTTTTAAGAACTACAGACCAATTTTGCTCTTATTAAGCATATATAAGCTGTTTTCAAGAGTCGTTACGAATCATCTAGCGCAGAGACTCGACGAGTTTCTGCCACCGGAGCAGGCCGGGTTTCGAGGAAGATACAGCACCATAGACCACATCCACACAAAGCGGCAAATTATACAGAAGTCTGAAGAGTATAATCGGCCGCTGTATCTTGCGTTTGTGGACTATGAGAAGGCTTTTGACTCTATTGAGACCTGTCTGTTTTGGAGTCACTGCAGCGATGCCAAGTTGACTGGCGATACATCCAAGTTCTGAGATGTTTTTATGAAAATGCGACAATGACCGTCTAAATTCAGGATCAGCGAACTGAACATAACCCCCTGCGTCGAGGAGTGAGACAAGGGGACGTTATTTCCCCAAAATTGTTCTTCAACGCATTGGAGGATGTGTTCAAGACGCTGAACTGGGAAGGACGCGGTATTAATATCAACGGCGAGTACATTTCACACTTGAGATTTGCAGATGACATCGTCATACTGGCTGAATCGCTGCAGGACTTGCAGCAGATGCTGAACGACCTAGTTGATTCTTCTGTACGCATTGGACAAAACTCAGGTTATGTTCAACGAACACGTTACTCCAGGACCAATTGCTGTCAACAACGGTGCTCTCAAGGTTATTCGAGAATACGTTTACCTCGGGCAAACTCTGCAGTTTGGTAAGGATAACTTTGAGAAAGAGGCTAACAAAAGAATTTAGCTGGGTTGAGCAGCATTTGGGAAGCTTCGTCGAGTCTTCTTGTCGCGTATTCCGCAGAGCCTGAAGACTAAAGTCTTCAACCAGTGTGTCCTACCTATTATGACCTACGGAGCCGAAACGTGGACACTCACGGTACGGCTGGTCCATCAATTCAGAGTCGCTTATCGAGCTATGGAACGAGCTATCCTCGGAGTATCTCTGAAAGATAGAATCCGGAATGAGGTGATCCGGCAGAGAACCAAAGTTGTCGACATAGCTCACAGAATTAGCAACCTGAAGTGGCAATGGGCCAGCCACATTAGCCATAGAACCGATGACCGTTGGGGTAGACGTGTTCTTGAGTGGAGACCGCGAACCGGCAAACGTAAGGTAGCACGCCCTCAGGCTAGGTGGCGTAGTGACGATCTTCGTAGGGTGACTGGTAGCAACTGGATGAGAGTTGCCGAGAATTGAGCTGAATGGCGTGCAATTGGAGAGGCCTATGTCCAGCAGTGGACTGCTGTAGGCTGATGATGACAAATTGACGAAGTATTTTAACTAGACAATTTTTTTAACTAGACAATCAAATGAATTCTTGTCGATGTATACAAACAGTACAGTTTTGTGGCTGGCTGTACCTACTGTTTTAGTATGTGGAGGATGTTTTGAGTACAAAGCTCACAAACACACTTATTAAATATTGGTTTATTTAAGTGCTCTATAAATACGATTTTTTTTCCAACTAATTGAATTTTGTAAAATCTATTTCCAAGAGAAATATACAGGGTGGCGGGGATATTGACGCACAACCCGTTAGCATTGATTTGGTACACAGCTTTGTAAACCCCGCCGTGAAATTGATCATCGGTAAAAAAAAAATAACTTTCTCTGTCATACATTTTGACCGCTTAGGGTACCTACCTATTGCACTTTTATATGCAACAGCTGATTTTTTTTTTTATCGACATGGTTTCAGTTTGCACGTCAATGTCCTTGTCACCTTGTATTTTGTCAACGTTCGCTTGATATATTTAAAAACCCGTTTGCACACTCAGATAATATTCGCTCTGTAAAACTACAACCACTGAATAAAGCTCTAAGAACGTACTGTAGGTATCTACAACCTACACAGAGGCAAAGGAACTCTAATAAAAAAAATAAAAACTTTTCACATTCCCTAGAAGCCAAGCAGGTCGCATAGGTTACCAACCTGCTTATAAACGCGACGCCTTTTTTTCTTTGCCACTCCGTAAGGTGGTGAATGTTCGTATTTTATGCCAGCTTTATTGATTAAATGTGGCAACTTTTATTGCATTCGTGTTTATAAGCTAACCATAGCTGCTACCCGTAACTTTATTCGCGTGGCAGTTACCTACACTATGTACCTACAAAAAAAAACATACAGACGTTTTGGGAACCTCCTTCTTTTTGAAGTCGGTTAAAAATAACAGCAACATTTTTATAAATTTCCCCGGCTTACTGACCCCACCGCGTCATATCCCTCGGCTCTTCAAGAATTAAACTATCAAATACAATACGAATTTCTCAAATTCCATTGGTACTTCCATAGATCAGCGCGTTCAAAAAAACAAACTCTTCAGCTTCATTATATTAGTATAGATAAGTCTGATTACAGTCTTGTTAGGTGGCCTATGTTATTAGTTATTATCTAATTCTAATATTAACACTATCGCATGTAAAGATAAATGTATTTATGCCCTTTCGTGTTACAGAATTTATATTGGCGCAATGTTTGAGGCTATCTATATTATGGGATTAAATATTGTTACCCTTTTCATACATCAGTAATTACATATCATGAATGGCTAACCAACATTTGTTTACACTGTTACATTTACAACAACAATAACTACAACAAACAGAACAACCATTATAATTTGAAGCAGATTTTTTTTAAATTGTTGCCACAATATCTAAAAATCCTATGTATATATTTAAAAAAAAATACAAACTTGACAGCTGCAAATCTTAACTCTCTCAATATTAAACTAACGGCATATCGAAAACCCGTTTATGAGCAACTCCGGGGCGCAAGCGTAAACGCGTAGTGCAGTTATACTTTGTACAGTCGTTACAAAAAGGACACCGAATACATAGGTACAGAGGGTTGGCTCCGTACAGCAAGCACAAAGCACCAACGCACGCACACATGGACATGCGTCTAATTACAGCATTTGTACACTTGCTACTAGCATTAGTTTGTCATTACATGGATAAGATATCTCTCAATTGCACGCCAAATAAAGGAAAAGAAAATGTACAATAAATAATAATATTATGAATATGTGTTCAGATGTTTGTTAAAACACAGATAGTAGACAACACACGTACCGGAATGAACTATACCGGGATACTTTTTATCCAATGACGAAGCCGCTAGCAAAAGCTAATTGTAAAATAAAAACGAAGAGTGACATACGTAAGGTCCATTTTTTAGACAGGTATAATGTCAAACACCTACACTAAAAACCAAAAACTTGAAATGTTAGATTACTATCTGGGATAAAAAAAATTACGTGTGCCCGCACCGTTTCTAGTTGTATATCTTTCTGTACCTGTCTATTCTGTGGCAATACTTTCCACAGTCGTTAGGAAGGGTTGAGACTTGCATGGCTAAACGTTTTCCGGTACCCGGCTTTTTGTGGCTTGGCCGTCTTTTCAAGAACTTTCGTGGTAGGCAACCTCTGTTTCCTATGCTGGCTATGCTAAATGTCGTATGAAATTATTGTCGTACCCAGATGTGGAACCTTACTGCGTCATACATGTAGTACTTACATAAACGTATTCATGTTAGTGGTGCCGATTCTCTTGTCACAAAATTCTCTAAAATAGACTAAAAATCACCAACATTTTGTTTATTCCTGTCAAACGATGATTAGTCATTCTGAAATTGACTAGTGACACAACTTAACTGTTATATTTTAGTTTGACAGCACTAAGATTGCACTGAGTTAATATAGTGAAAATGGAAATTTTGCTATTCTGTTGTTATCAATTTCATTATTCTATTAAACCTAAAATTTTGATTGTCTCACAAAATCTGACTATTTTTAATCGCAATAACTCTTTTAAAAAGGTGAAAAAAAGTACTGAACCTTTTTTTCTTGTCTTAGGCTTATATCTCGAAAATGGTGTGTCCTATCATAAAAATTATGAAAATTTTAGTGTAAAATCTCCAAAATCATTCGGTACCGACAAAGTTAAATTATCGAAAAGTTCAATACACTTTATTGGTCATTGATTTATGCTGTGGTTTTTTCATAAAACCCGATCTTCCGAAGGACTTTTGTTATTCTTTTACGCGCCGTTTACTATAAATGATCCTGCATCTCACTCAATAACGTTGTGCGTGTTGACTAGCCTCTAACTGCTCATCACTGATGATACTACCTCTGTCAGACACGATGCCTGGTGAGACAGCGTGCTTTTTGGCCAGGCCCACCAATGAGTTCGAGCCCGCGACTAGATTCCCCTTAAGTTTGAAATGCCTCCTATAGTGAAGCTGTACTATTGTATAGAATCAACTTTCTCTAACTTAACAGTCAGCTGTGCTACTGGCGAGTTTGTTGCGCCAATTCTTCTTCCCAGCTAAAATAGTGGTGAAGCGCAGGCGTTTAGGAGTACTATGTTATTTAATTTTCCCGCTCAAACATTGCTGATTTCCAGCCTAATTTTTATAGGGTCCTAGCTTACGACTATTCGCTGAATACCTATGTCACTAACTAGTGTTCTTGATCTTCACATCCAGATTTGCTCAGAAACCTGCTTTTAAACAGGTTGAATGCGTGTGAGTAATTAGATCGTTAACGCGTATACGCAGCCTGTTTCTTAAACCTGATTGGGCCAAACCTGAATGTCTAGGCTACACTTCGGAATTATATGGAATGTCGACCTTAGTTAACCTATTATTCGAACAATACAGACACCGGCAAGATTTGTTATGGTGAAAATTGACCTGGAGTTTATGTCGTGTCATGGTTATATAGAGGTATGAGGAACAGGGTGTAAAGTGCACTCATGCCTGTTTGGTAATGGGAGGATCCTCCGACCAGACGAGTGTTGTGTCTGGTGGGCAACTGCCCGACGGTTGATGTCGGGATGCTGTACCTATGTGAGTCGCGCGGTAAACTCTGATTGCGTGATGCAGGATTTTGTGTGACGTGAGTCTTGCGTAGTCCGCCTGTGGCATTGTAGATGGCGCCACTTCTCTTTTTGTGTTTTTAGATATTGTTGCGAAGTATTTTTCTGTAGTGCCACTACAGTTATTTTCTGCTTCTCTTCTCGATAACTCGCATTTTGTCTAAGCAGTACCTACGTTGACTTGTGGGGTAGTTGTGTAACTCACTAACAGTAGCAATGGCTTTCATTTTGCCAGTAAAACATTCTAGAGTTGCGGTCCCTAAAATAGGGCTACACAAGTAGACACAATCACTGATGCATGCGTGCCATCTGTCGGGATAAGTTAGCTCAAACCTGCAATGGCTCTTTCTTCAAAAGGCACTTCCAGACATGGCCTTGCATTGTTAGATTCAAATAAAATCCAAATAATATATTTGGACTTTAAAAGAGACCTCTGAGTTGGTTTCTGCACTTCTTCTCAGGGATCAGTCAAATCATCCGGCGCCATCTACTTAAAAAAAAATAACAACAAAATATTGAAGTATAAAAGTCTTAAAATAATATATTCACTTATATAAACATTTTAGTTCATTTAATTCATTGCATTATTTACGTTGTTGAGCAGACAAATTTTCCAAACATATGAAGCAATGGATTAGCAATATCCTTCAAAAACAAACAGATTGTGATTGAAAGTGACTTACTCAATTAGGGTGCTGGATAGCTTTAGTATGCGCATGAGCCCTGGGGGTGCAGGTATTTATCAGATTGGTTCTGTTGTAGATAATCAAGTCACAGATACTGCAAATAAGTCAAAAGTAAATCATACGTAGGTAATGTTCCCAAAATCTTTTTGGCCTCTCAAAGGCCCGTGGTAGAAGAGTTCTAAAAGCCAGTAACATTTTCAATCCAATTTTGTGTGACTGACTTTCTAAAGCTTAAATTCGCCAGAAAATATTACATTACTCCACACTAGATCAGCAAAAGCGAAAAAATCCAGTGTTTACTGAAAATTCAGTTGGGTTTTTGTGCTTAATTAATATCATAAGCTTTTAATTTGTATATCAAGTATGCAGACACTTCAGTGAAGTACCAAACTATTAAAATTCAACGTTTTAGCTCTCGTTCATAGTTAAGTGAACAAATTAATATAGGTTTTTAATTTAGCTTGAAATATTTTTGAACGAACCTGAGTCCTGTGGGCGTACCTACTATACATATACTTTGTATAAACACGCGAATGTGTTCCAATGTAGTGACATACGTGGGGTCCGCAAGGGCCGATGCCTGCCGAGGGTGCGGGTTGTTCGAAAGAGATACCGTAGCCCCTGGCACACAGGCAACTGAAGGAACACGGGTGGGTTTTAGTCAGTAAAAGTCTGACATGCCCCTCTGCTTCACCCAGAGCGGGAGAAGTTATTTGATAACTTCCCACCCAAAAAAAAAATATAGTGACATACAGGATGGTAGGGGGCTTCGACACGCAAACTGTAACCATGAATTCAGCACATCATTCTAAACCCTATAGTAGATATGTCAGTTATGAAAAAAGAAAAACTTTTTCATAGAAAAGCGAAACGCGATCAATGTGTATGGAACAAGATTTTATTTTTATAACCGACGAAAAATTTCGATGAAATTTTCGTAGAAATTGTTCTACTAGAGTCGCGTGGAAATGTCGCTGTCTGCCGCCTTTAGACGGTGCAACATTTTATCGTTGTTTTAACTTATTAGCCTTTGGGCTGATGGTAGCTTGTATTTTTTTTTTGGGAATGTCATCTCGCATGACAACCTATGAGGTGGTCGGCTGCATAACCGGCTTGATTAGCTACCTTATTAAATTAAGGCCACCAGCCAGGGCTTAAAAACTTAAAACTAATGCGACTTGTGTGGGCACCCACCGGCACTTCTTCTTCCCAGCTAAAGCACTAGGAAGTGGGACGGGTGGGCGTTTTTGGGGGGACTGTCTTATGTATTTTGACGTTCGAAAACTGCTGATTCTCAGCCTAATTTGAATAAATGACTTTTGATTTGATTTGATTTGACCCCTGTGGGGTACGAACTACAAAACTCGGCTAAGGGCGTCATTAGAAGACGGCAGCAAAGAACGGGCTGGACCAGTGTGATTAGCTTGTGAGCAGACAAATAGTCTGAAAAGAGAATATCTCTAGAGGACCTAAGATTAAAAAAAGGCTGGGCGGCAATCTATCTATATAAAAAAAAACAACCGACTTCCAAAAAACACTACAAAGTGAAAAATAACTTTAATTTCGGAAGTCGGTGTCTTTGGAGCTGTATTTGAATTTTTTGTCACCGCCTGCCGAAATTAAAGTTATTTTTCGCTTTGTAGTGTTTTTTGGAAGTCGGTTGTTTTTTTTTTTGGAAAAAGTTTTTATTTTTCACTTTTTAGTGATTCACATGTGCTTACCCCTTCACAGCATACCGGCGTGATGTTATGTTATGAATGGTGTAAGCAATAGACAGACATGAGATTTCAGCAAACCCAGTCCATTTGCTATCATTTATTGAGGAGTTCCGTTGCCTATCTCCAAAGTTCTTCATCAGATCTTCACCAAATTGAAATGAGACCACTACGAGAAAGTACTCTTCCAAAAAATACCTAAATCGCTTCATGTGCCTATAAAATTTGAAGAGTTCTCTCTATTTCTCCAGGATCCCATCATCAGATCCTGACTTGATGATCATGGGACCACCTGGAAAGTATACCCTTTCAAACAAAAAAAACAAAATCCAAATCGGTCCAGCCATCTTCGAGTAATCGGGGAACATACATAAAAAAAAAAAAAGGTTCCGACGAATTGATAACCTCCTCCTTTTTGAAGTCGGTTAATAAAAAGAAAAGTCCTGACTGACTGAGTGACTCATCAATGCCCAGCCCAAACCCTTGGACCTAGAAAACTGAAATTTTGCACAGAGGTTCTCTTTGTAATGTAGACAAGGAATAAGGAAGGATTTTTCGAAATTCAACCCCTAAGGGAGTTAAATAGGGGATGAAAATTGTGAACAGACAAACTTTCTCAAAAGAGAATTCTCCTTAGACGATCTAAGAATAAATAATAGTTTAGAAAACTAAAAAAACACGCTTTAAAAACCAAACTAAAAAATTTTTTTAGTTTTTTAAACTATTATTTATTTTCTATTTTTTAGTTCTGCTAACTACAAAAGCGTGTTTTTTTACCTTTATTTTTTTCTATTTTTTTTGAATGATTGAATTGTCATCGGTCCTCGATAAGTTTACAAAGTTTAAATGAAATCTGACCGTTTAAAGTGGGCCAAAATCTCGCCCTAAGGAGTTGGTTACAAACAAACAAACATACAAGTGAAGCTAATATAAAGCGTGTACAAATGGTGGGCGGCAATAATTTATATTATTATACCAAAGCTCAGACAGTGACCTAACATAAGGCTGTAGATACGTACCTATAATTCATGTTAATGCTCTAAGATGGGCTATTAGTAATGCCGCACATGTTTCTTATTACATTTTTGGCAGCACAATAGTCCACTAGACGTTTCTAGAATATTCTACAGTAAAATGCCTCGTTGGTTTCGTGGTCGCAATCTCTACTGTTGAGCATGAGATCCTAGGTTCCATTCCTAGGTCAGGCAAATTGTTTTTGGGTTTTTTCCAACAGAAATGTTACAGTAACCTCCCGGAGTATGGATCTGTGCCCATTCATAATATAACCAGCCACTACTAGGAAACAGCACCATAATTGCATAACATACGATTAATCATAATCTGTATCATTTTGACAGTTTAACAATATTCATTGCGTTATTAACGTTGCTGAGCAGACGTATTTTTCGAACATATGAAGCAAAAACCCAATAAGTACAAACTTTATAGCTGCAAATCTTGTCTCTTAATATTAAACTAACGGCATATCCCATCGGAAACACGTTTATGAGCAACTCCGGGGCGCAAGCGTAAACGCGTAGTGCAGTTATACTTTGTACAGTCGTTAGAAAAAGGGACACAGAATACATAGGTACAGAGGGTTGGCTCCGTACAGCGAGAACAAAGCACCAACGCACGCACACATGGACATGCATCTAATTACAGCATTTGTACACTTGCTACTAGCATTAGTTTGTCATTACATGGATAAGATATCTCTTAATTGCACGCCAAATAAAGGAAAAGAAAATGTACAATAAATAATAATATTATGAATATGTGTTCAGATGTTTGTTAAAACACAGATAGTAGACAACACACGTACCGGAATGAACTATACCGGGATACTTTTTATCCAATGACGAAGCCGCTAGCAAAAGCTAATTGTAAAATAAAAACGAAGAGTGACATACGTAAGGTCCATTTTTTAGACAGGTATAATGTCAAACACCTACACTAAAAACCAAAAACTTGAAATGTTAGATTACTATCTGGGATAAAAAAAATTACGTGTGCCCGCACCGTTTCTAGTTGTATATCTTTCTGTACCTGTCTATTCTGTGGCAATACTTTCCACAGTCGTTAGGAAGGGTTGAGACTTGCATGGCTAAACGTTTTCCGGTACCCGGCTTTTTGTGGCTTGGCCGTCTTTTCAAGAACTTTCGTGGTAGGCAACCTCTGTTTCCTATGCTGGCTATGCTAAATGTCGTATGAAATTAGTGTCGTACCCAGATGTGGAACCTTACTGCGTCATACATGTAGTACTTACATAAACGTATTCATGTTAGTGGTTGGTAAGGAGTTGGTTACGAGCAAACAAACATACAAGTGAAGCTAATATAAAGCGTGTAAAAATGGTGGGCGGCAATAATTTATATTATCATACCAAAGCTCAGACAGTGACCTAACATAAGGCTGTAGATACGTACCTATAATTCATGTTAATGCTCTAAGATGGGCTATTAGTAATGCCGCACATGTTTCTTATTACATTTTTGGCAGCACAATAGTCCACTAGACGTTTCTAGAATATTCTACAGTAAAATGCCTCGTTGGTTTCGTGGTCGCAATCTCTACTGTTGAGCATGAGATCCTAGGTTCCATTCCTAGGTCAGGCAAATTGTTTTTGGGTTTTTTCCAACAGAAATGTTACAGTAACCTCCCGGAGTATGGATCTGTGCCCATTCATAATATAACCAGCCACTACTAGGAAACAGCACCATAATTGCATAACATACGATTAATCATAATCTGTTTCATTTTGACAGTTTAACAATATTCATTGCGTTATTAACGTTGCTGAGCAGACGTATTTTTCGAACATATGAAGCAATGTTTCAAAACGAAACAGATTATGATTAATCGTGAGCTACGCAATTAGGGTGCAGGTCTCCTCTCTGTGAGATAGTGGGCCGCAATCTACCACGTGGACCTAGTGCGGGTTGGTAGATTTTAGTAAAAAGCTGTCATTTGGATATTAGAACAAGACACTTCAATTTCGAAAAAAACCTTCAATTTCCTCACGATGTTTTCCTTCACCGTTTTGAGAGCAGGGGTGATGAAATAATTTACACAAAGTAAGTCGAAGCCGATAGCACTGAGCAGAGCTGGCCACCACTGCTCTCAAGCAGTTTACGTTGAGTCCACCCCCGCCCTCTCACCGAGAGGAGGGCTGAGGCCCAGCAGTGGGAACATTATAGGCTGATTATGGTAAAGTGCCTCCTTAGGTTCGAAATCATGACCTACAACTCGTAATTTTCGGTCGTTACCGCTGGACCACCACTTCTCTGTGGCCAGTTGACGGGAACAGGCTTGCCCCCCATTAAGTCTCATGTAGACTAAACATATGTAACTTCCAAAATGTGTGTTTAAAGTAGGTAGGTACATCTCTGTCTAATCCTGTGAGGATTACAGACGTGGTGTTATGGTAAGTTAAAATCCTTCCTACTATGATATAATATTATAAATGTGTAAGTTTGTGAAGATGTTTGGATGTTTGTTACTCGATCATGCAAAAACGGCTTAACAGATTTGGATGAAATTTGGCACACAGATAGATTATAACATACTTTTTATCCCGGTAGTACCTACGTTCCCGTGGAATAATTTCCGGCCTCCACGCGGGCGAACCCGCAGGCGGAAGCTAGTAAACTATACAAAATTAAGCGTGGAACATTTATTGAATGTTCGCAAGTATCGCAAAAACTTTGTACCCGTTTTCACGAAAATTACGCGGACGGAGAAGAATGAATTTTGGCACAGTTAAAGTTATATACAAAAAAAAAATGGATTAGAAATATATTAAGTTTTAAATGCATTATGGTCGAATTTCGATCAATAGGCGACAACTAGTACGGAATTATTAGGTCTATCCAAATCTCAGAATGGCCCGAAAGGGACATTGTAGTAGCCACTTTTGAAAGTAGTAACTTTCGTAAATAAGGCAAATGTCCCGGATAGTCCATTTTAGGGCCATTTTGAGAGTAGGACGGGTATAGATTCGGGTAATTATATATTTGATTAAAGTAATTACTGGGTGATTGAGTGAGTGAGTGAAGAGAAACGCCAAGAGAGGACGTCCTAGAACGACATACAGGGTTACTTGTAATTCGACGTATATCCGTCAGGAGCTGATAGGGGAGCCAGAATGCAACAAATTGAACCCCCTATATGTTTGGCGGAAATTCAATAGATTTCCAGATATTTGAAATTTAAGGGTTTTTATTTACCCAAAATTCGACATTTAATTCCAAACAAAAAAAACATTAAAAATTATATCGTAGTAGCTGGCACTTCAATTAAGCTATGAACATAATTAAAAGTACTCAATTCAACAAAATAATTAAAATGATTAAATTATCTTACAAATATATTCATTTTACGCTTCAAATATCTCGAAAACTATAGAACTTCGGCCATACATATGGGGGGTTCAATTTGTTGCTAGCTCCCCTATCAGCTCCTGACGGATATACGTCGAATTACAAGTAACCCTGTATATTATTCGCCGCGGGAGACGCCCTGGGCGTCTGGAATCCCAGGTTGATTCCCGGCAACCGTAGGCGCGAGCTTGCGGACGGCGAGTAATGGGCAGCTCGCTGTCCGGTAAGGACCAAGCCCGGGTCGACGTCGCGTTGTATTCCACGCGCGCCTCAAAGAGATGACAGCACCAACTGGTGGAGTCTACAAGGGCCGATGCCTGCTAGGGGTGCGGGTTATTCGAAAGAGATACCGCGGCCCCTGGCACACAGGCAACTGAGGGAACACGGGTGGGCTTTAGCCAGTAAAAGTCTGACACTGCTCAACCCAGAGCGGGAGAAGTTATTTGATGATTTTCTACCCACAAAAAATAAAAAAACCGTGTATATTGTAGTGACCTTATTGGTGATGTTCTTCAGAAAGGTCAGGTGTGTAGTACTCGCAACCGGCGTGCGTGTATGACCAGATGTATGATGGTAAACGATTTGGATGTCGGAAAATAGCTCACGGGAACGTGCTACTGGAAGTAGACTATGTTACTCCCTATAACTTCAGCTCATGTCAGTGAAAGTTCCGCCAAAATTCGGTCTAGCCGTTTTGGAGCTTAGCCGGAACAAACAGACAAGCAGATAAAATTAAAATATTACATCTACCGTACTTAATACTTCCTTATGCATTAAGGGATAAGCTGTTATTTTGACATTACAAACAGACACTTCATCATCATCATCATCATTTCAGCCAGAAGACGTCCACTGCTGGACATTGGCCTCTCCCAATTGGGGGGGGGGCTTGCCATAATCGCCACGCTTGGCAGGCGGGTTGGTGATCGCAGTATGTTGGTAAAATGCATAGAGAACGCTGCTGCCCTTTCTGTAGTAAGTCCCTTAATCGCCTCCTACGACACCCACGGGAAGAGATGGGAACTGACACTTCATTTTTATTTATTTGTATAGATACTTGCGTTAATTGATAAAACATCACTTCACATACTTATAAACTACTACTATATGTAAGGTTTCCACAAACTTTAATAAATTAAGCTTGATATCCAGGTGTGGGCTGAGATCTAATCTCAAGTTAGGCACGCAAGGTGGCCTTGTCAAAATTGATCAGCTAATTAGTATCGGCGTGGAGGCTGTGGTCTTAATTATAGCAAGATGGAATCGGAAAGGTTAGGAATGTAACTATTTGGAGTAGTATATTCAGGTTACGTTTTCGTTGAACTTTTTTAAGAATTCGAATCGTTAAAAAAGCTCATTTAGCACATTTTGCCAGGTATGTTTAAGTCCTATATAATAAGGGGCGAGCCTATTATCATCAACCGGGCATAAATCCAGACTCCGGGCTGAGAAAAAACTTAAAAAAATTTAAAAATAAGAAAAATGCCGGAACAGCTTTTTTCAAAGTGTAATATTTTTTAAATATAAAATATATTGGTATATAAAATATTACACTTTGAAAAAAGCTATTATAGTTTATAGAAATAAAAAATATTAATTATATAAATTTATCATGAACCAGTAGTAACAATACCGAAAAGGTTCCATACAAATACTTCAATTCGTAGTTGCGATTTTATTTATTTTAAAACCAAAGTATATTTTGAGTACGGATCGATAAACTTTATGTACTAGCTGTGCCTCGAGGTTTAACCCACTTGGCTCGACTCCTTAAGGTTGTAGCGTGATGTTTTAGCCTTTCTTTATTATATCAGTATTCTAGCTTCGCCCGCGTGGAAGTCGGAAATTATCCCGCGGGAATGTACTACCGGGATAATAAAAATCCTATGTGTTAATCTAGGTTATAATCTATCTGTGTGCCAAATTTCATCCAAATCCGTTTAGCCGTTTTTGCGTGAAAGAGTAACAAACATCCATATTTACAAACTTTCGCGTTTATAATATTAGAATAGTAGGATATGAATCTTCTTCTTGAATCACTCTGTTTATTGAAGAAACCGCATTCAAATCCGTTACGTAGTTTAAAAGATCTACGCGAATAAACACAACAAGCTACTTTGTTATATACTATGTAAGGATATGTCAGTGTAGATTAGTCACGTTAATAGCTTTCCTAAAAAACTTTGTTTTGCGACATCTTTCTCCACTTTCAATTCCTAGGTCTCATTTTTCATGACTTTCAAAGATAAATCACTGAAATTGATAAATCGGCCTTCGTTGGATATCAAATCATACCATCTGTCACAACTTCCAGTCAGCGCTATTTTCGGAGACCCCAAGGTCATGCTACGGAAATTCAGAGGTGAGTAGGTCATGGCAAGTCCTACCGAAATGCTATTCCAGAATGATTTAGCAGTTATGACTGAAATTTTCTGAAGGCTTATAGAATATATACTTAAGAAAGACTAGCTTATGTGTCAATAAGATTTCAGAAATAGTACCCTGTTTTACTTCGTAACATCAGCGATCTGCCAGTGAAAGTTTCGTCTAAATCGGTCAAGCCATTTCGAAGATCAGCCGGAACAAACAGACACACAGACACTATAAAAAAAACTTTAATATACGGTGGAGGAAAAAACATCGTGCGGAAACCGGCATGTCCTAGAACCAAAAATTCGAAGACATGTGACATCTCTAACCCGCACTGAGCCCGCGTGGTGGATAACGGCCCGCTCCCTCTCACAGAGAGGAGGCCTGTGTCCCAGCAGTGGGGACAATATAGGCTGATTATGATATAATTTGTTAGGTATGCATTTAGTAAAAAGTTGTTATTTGGATATTAGAACAAGACACTTCAATTTCGAAAAAAACCTTCAACTGAAAAACTTTTTAAACAGAGGGTGACCATTGGGTCTTTGGGCACAATTATGACGAACGCTGTTTAATCATAGATATCATAGATTAGGTATTTTTCATCCCAGAATATGAAATCTTTAAAATAAACAAGCAGTTTAACACAATGATATATGTTGCAAAAACATAATAATTGTTTATTTCAGCTTAAATATGAATCCTTCTAATATCTTACTTAGTATACTAATTAATCCTACTTAATATTATAAATGTGAAAGTTTGGATGTTTTTTACTCAATCACGTTTAAATGGCTCTACGGATTTGGATGAAATTTGGCACACAGATATAGTTTATAACCTGAATTAACACAGGATACTTCTTATCCAGCGAGTACGTTCCCTTGGGAAAATTACGGAACTTCACGTGAGCGAAGCCGGTGGCAAAAGTTAGTTGTTAAAATAACTAAGCGTAATAACGAGCCTCTTTCGGTAGTTGCGGTACTTCGCCCACTATACGCTAACATTCGCTAACAAATTATATTAAAAGTGTTGCTTACTTGTTTTACAATTTCCTTTATAAACGAACGGAAAATTTAACGCTGGAATATTTCATTTTTCGGTTAAAATGTTGGCTGTTATTTTTCAATATCTCTCAATTAACAATGTTAAAATTACGAGCTTCTGTTAAGAGGATTTGCTGTTTTGCTTTGTCTCCTTTTTATTTTATAATTTAAAGGCTTTCTGGTTTCACTTTCACTTTCTTCTGTTTTTATTTTATCTTCTAAGCGCAATCTGCTTTTGTTTTCTTCTTTAGTTTCTATTAAAATTCCAATGTCTTCTTGTAGTTGTTGGTGAACCCTGTTTCTTAAGATGGATTCCTTAAAGTAGCCCGCGGAGTTCAAATTTTCTGCCGTGTTTTGCTATTTCCAGCACCCTAATTGCGTAACGCACGATCAATCATAATCTGAATCATATTGAAACAGATTGCTAATACATTGCTTCATAGGTTCGAAAAATGTGTCTGCTCAACAACGTAAATAACGCAATGAATATTGTTGAACTGTCAAAATGAAACAGATTATGATTGATCGTGTGTTACGCAATTAGGGTGCTGGTCATTTTCAGGCTTTTACTTGAACAAAAATTAGACTCGTGACCGTAACAAATATGGCTTTCCAGCATTTTAATAATTAAAATCATCAATAAACATTTTCATAAAATAATGGAAATAAATGAACTTGGAAGGTTCTATTAATGATTTTAGAGATTATTGAGCTGAATGGTGCTGATCCATACGTCATGTTTGTGAACGGGCGCCGCCAGTAGGGACTGGTCATCACTTAGCTGCCACGGCCTATTTTAATTTCTATATTGTCATTTGAGTTTTGTTTTTAATTTCTAAATTCTCATTTGAGTATATCATCTTGCACACAGTCAATCCATCCTGTCTTTGGTTTTCCTTCCTGTCTTATCTTCTTCTAGTCCCAGTCACTGGGTACTACGATACCCCTTGGTAAGACTGGTTGTCAGACGTTTCGGTTTTTGACGACGCGTAACTGCCATCTTAAACAAAACAGCCAAATATTTTGCACTTGCTGTTAATATTTCCCAAACTGTACAAGTCACACCCAAGCTAAATAAATAGTCAGCCATTTTCCTCCATTTACGGTAGTAGGTTATTACGATAAATGTGGGTAGGCTGGTGCCAACTTCCATGTTATATTTATTCCCTAAGCTGAAAGCCTGCATAATTACGTACTCCTGGTTGATTTTAACGAACGTTTAACTGTACCGGCTTAATGCTATGGAGTGTGTTTGAACCCGAGTGAACTTAGACTCGGGTTTCCACACTTTTTGACTGTCCAATTATATCAAACAGGTTAATATAATGGATTGACAGTTATTTTGCAAAGAGTAGCTATTTATTGCAATACATACAATAAACAGCCACTCTTACTTTCATATGTAGTCTAACCGTTTGCAGTTTGGGCACGCCACGATTGCGGCGGTAAGTCCCTTCTTTGAGGAGGGGATTGAGAGGCGACACGGCGTCCTCACCTTCCACCTGACGCAGGTCCTCACCGGACAAGGTTGTTTCGGAAGGTTCCTGTTTTGGATAAGGCGGGAAGAAACGTCCGGGTAAATTGCGAAGATCGCCCTGAGGACACGGTGGAGGTCTCCCGGCTTGGGCGGAGCACCGCCATGTTCTTGTAGAGGCGATCGGCGGCGGCGATATCTCGCGTCCGGCCCTGGGGGCCTACTCTCTAACTCCGTCAACGAAGATACGGGCCCGTCCGAAAGTATTTGAAAGTTCTTAGTGAATCCTACAGCCAATTAACTAACTTTTTTGGATGCGCAAAAACCGGGGTATATCGGGGTAAGGAACAGCTGTCAAATCGTGTTGTCATTAATTCTTAGTTCAGGCTCCAAACTAATCTTCTGTCCGTAAGTGATACGGAGTTGGAAACGCCCGTTACTTCGACCAAAACGACGGACTTCGTGCTTAGGGAGTAGGACCCCTGGTCCAGGCCATGTTCCGGAGCGAGAGTGCATGGGTAACCGTCGCTTCCTTCTGCGAAGCAGTAATGCTCGCGAAGAGAGAGGCGGCGCACGTGAGGGAGAGGCAGTATTGTGTCCTCACGGCCTTAGTCGCCGCAGGAGTCGCACTGGGCGTCGGGAATCCCAGGCTGATTCCCGAACACCGTAGGCGCGGGCTTGCGGACGGCGAGTAATGGGTAGCTCGCTGTCCGGTAAGGACCAAGCCCGGGTCGACGACGCGTTGCGTTTCACTCGCGCCTCAAAGAGATGTCAGCACGAACTAGTGGGTCCGCCAGGGTCGATGCCTGCCAGGGGTGCGGGTTGTTTGAAAGAGATACCGTAGCTCGCACACAGGCAACTGAGGGAACATGGATGGGTTTTTGTCAGTAAAAGTCTGACACTTCCTGCTCCACCCAGAGCGGGAGTAGATATTTGATGATTTCCCACCCTCAAAAAAAAAATCGTATGCATCTGAACACCAGTATTTTACATGGAGCGACTGCGTATCTGACCTCAACCCATTTACTGGGTAACACGATACCCCTTGCTAAACCATTCGTATTGGTAAGAATGGTTGTCAGACTTTCAGCCTTCTGTTACCACCTGTAAGGACTGTCAAAGATCCATGAATGACAGCCGGGACCAATGGTTTAACGTGCTTTCCGAGGCACGGACAGGTCTTGGTATGTAAAGATGATCACCCATTCACACGCAAATCCGTGCGACCTTAATTACTTAACCACAAGCCCAGCTGTTTATTGCTACAACATAGCATTATAATAAGTCCATGAATGGCGGCCAAAGTGGGCCATAATCCACCACGTACCACGGGTTAGCAAGTCGTGGTGGATGTCATACATCTTCGACTTTCTGTTACACGAGCGTGTCTTTACGATGTTACTTTTTCTTCACAGCTTTTTTTGCAATGGTTATATTAATGGCTGCAGGCAGACAGGTACAACGCAGGAGCTCGAGGCGACTCCAGTAGAACTATTTCTGTTTACATTTCATGGAACTTGATCTACTAGAGTAGCGTCTGCTGGGAGCCTTTAATTGTACAAGCTGATGATTAGTCGATGAGGTTTCAACTCGATGTAGATCGGTGTGTGATGTGTTGTGTAGTTGGTTATTTTTCTTACACATGTGAACAGATAGATGAGATATTCAAAACTGGATTATCCAGGATAATAAGTCTTTTAACCTCGTAAGTCAATTAAAGAATCGCCTTAATGGGTCGTGGTTAAAGAGTGTTCAGGCACAATCTAGTATTATTTATTTATGGGGAGCTTAGCACAATGGCATGTTTCTGCAGGACGAAAATAATGATCATGTCGCAATTCGGTAAATATTGTCATCATCAGAAATTACCTTATTGTATTTTATTAAATTACATTAAAAAAAAATATTTATACTATCTACTGTATTATTGTAAACTAGATTTTGCTAGCGGCTTCGCCCGCGTTAATGTCGAAAATTATTCCACGGGAATGTACTATTTAATGCAAATCCGTTTAGCCGCATTTGCGTGATTGAGTAACATACATACAAACTTTCACATTTTAAAAGATTTTTAGGAAATAAGATTCAAGTTAGGCTCTTCTAAACTACGAAGCATGTTTCTGTATCATTTCATTCCGCCTCACATTGCTGAAAGGGTTTCTAACTACTAAATAACCCACGGCTTAAGTACTCACCTACATGGTTAAAGGGTCATTTATCTCAATTATGGTTCATTAAGTTAGACGAGACGTCTTCACAGTTGATATATTTCCCTTCTAACACAATTGTTAATATTTATTTTCCGAAATTTTCTCACTGCTACTGCATTATTGAGTTATGAACGTATTGTTTTTTATTAAAATCATAATCCTCGACTGCTGCTTGACTGCTTCGTTGGTCTAGTGATTGAGCATGAGGTTCTGGGTTCGGTTTCCAGGTTGGGCAGTGTTTTTGGGTTTTTACAGCTGGAATTGCTCCGTTTCGCAGCCCGGAGTCTAAATTCGTGCCCAGCTGATGGCAATAGGCTCGCCCACTATTACATAGGACTCAAACGTAACTGGCGAAATGTGGGTGTACTACGGTAGATACACCTCTGCCCAACTCTTCGCGGAAACAAGTCGTTATGTGTTTATTTAAAAAGAGAACGCCTTTAATAATACCTTTTCGAATTCTCTAATTCTGTCAAAAAGAAGGTCGTTGTTGAAACTATTTTATATAAAAACATTTTTTATTCATTCCACTTCAAATAAATTCGTTCCAAGTTTAAAAGGTACCACGAAATTAGTTTCCAGTGAACTTGGCATAAGTGTTGTGAATTTTTGTCAAAGTTCGGGAGTGTCAAGTTTGATGAGGATAGAGCAGGTCCTGTAGGTAGTTCGGACGGGTGAGGCATTTCATCTTTGTTATCATCTGACCGCACTCTCTGTTGGATGTGGTCGGTTATCCTCCAGTTAGGGCTGCGTGCTTTTTGGAAATTATCGGGTTGGATTTGAGAGGATGTGAAAATTTATTTAATGAGAAAATTATCTATACTCTATACATACTCTATACAGATAAATAAAATTGGAGTGTCTGTTTATAATATTAAAATAACCACTTTTTACTAAATGCATAAGGATGTATACACGCGGTACATATACTAAAATATATTTTTTACAATTTTTGTCTGTCTGTCTGTCTGTTTGTTCCGGCTAATCTCTGAAACGGCTGGACCGATTTTGACGGGACTTTCACTGGCAGATAGCTGATGTAATAAGGAGTAACTTAGGCTACTTTTATTTTAGAAATTTTATTTATTTTTATTAATATATATATAATACATAAAAAATAAATAAAAAAAATAACTATTCCGCGCGGACGAAGTCGCGGGCACTGCTAGTTTGGAATATAAGAGGTAAACTTAAAGACAATGAGATGTGAGAGAGAATGAGAATGGTAAAGTTAAAATAATAATACTAATAGCATAATCAGACTATCCCACTGCTGCTCATACCGCTTGTCTTCAAAAGGGAGTATGATATAATTTTCCATGGGGGCCCAGTGCAGGTTGGTAGATGACACATATCTTCAAATATTTGGTTTATACCGGTTTCCTGACAATGTTTTCCTTCACCGTTCTGACAGTATGATTAAATTATTTACACAAAGTAAAACCCATGCTTGCAAGTCACGGCTTAGTGGTAAAAGCCCCAACTGCTCACATAACTATATCTATGGTAAAAGTATAAAAATAAAAAAAACACGTTCCTAAAGTATAAAGGCTTCTTCAAAAAGGGGCGAAGCGACTCTTGTAGAACAATTTCTATGAAAACCTCATGAAAATTTTTCTAGAAGTGTCGCGTCGCGCTTGTCTGAAGAACTCTTTGGAATGTAGTTTTATTTTTTAGGTGGGAAATCGTCAAATAACTTCTCCCACTCTGGGTGCAGCGGAAGGGCGTGCCAGACTTTTACTGACTAAAACTCACCCGTGTTCCTTCAGTTGCCTGTGTGCCAGGGGCCGCGGTATCTCTTTCGAACAACCCGCACCCCTGGCAGGCATCGGCCCTTGCGGACCCCACTAGTTGGTGCTGACATCTCTTTGAGGCGCGCGTGGAACACAACGCGCCGTCGACCCGGGCTTGGTCCTTACCGGGCAGCGAGCTACCCATTACTCGCCGTCCGCAAGCTCGCGCCTACGGTGGCCGGGAATCAGCCTGGTTTGGTATGTAGTGACATTACTGCATCCATGGAAAATTAAAAAAGATAGATATATTGTTCCTTATTTCCGAAAGCTGAATTAACTCCTTTTTTTTTTTTTTGGGTGGGAAATCATCAAATAACTTCTCGAGCTCTGGGTGGAGCGGGAGGGCGTGTCAGACTTTTACTGACTAAAACCCACCCGTGTTCCCTCAGTTGCCTGTGTGCCAGGGGCCGCGATATCTCTTTCGAACAACCCGCACCCCTGGCAGGCATCGGCCCTTGCGGACCCCCCCATTTGGTGCTGACATCTCTTTGAGGCGCGCGTGGAACACAACGCGCCATCGACCCGGGCTTGGTCCTTACCGGACAGCGAGCTACCCATTACTCGCCGTCCGCAAGCTCGCGCCTACGGTGGCCGAATCAGCCTGGTTTGGTATGTAGTGACATTACTGCATCTATGGAAAAATTAAAAAAGGTAGATACATTGTTCCTTATTTCCGAAAGATGAAAATCAACTCCTCTAGTTGCATTTTGTGCATACCTAAAAGCTAGAAAGTATTTAAAAACCCAGAGAAGGTTTTTGAAAGGTTGTAGCAACCCTTTCTCTGTCCAACAAAGTGTTGTAGTTACCTAATAGTAAACCACAACCGGCTCACCTTAGGGCTATAGGTGAAGAACTTAAACTTAACAACTTTCTAAGTAAATCTATACATATAATAAAATTGTAACAGGCCGATGTCTGTACATTAAAGATATTGAAGAAAACATAGTATGGGGGGTCTTTATTAAAGCAACAGAAGCCAAAACAACGGTTTTTAGATTTTTTGTCTGTCTGTATGTTTGTTTGGAATTGAATGCAGTTTTCAATGATGTATTCCGAGAGGTCTAACTTAAAAAATAGGCTATATATTATCAAAAAAAATGATTATCTACTTGATTCTAAAGTCCACGCATATGAAGTCGCGGGCAAAAGCTAGTTATGAATATATTGATTACTCCACGGCACCTACTTGCGATAATTATGTAACTTGAACCCTGAACACTGAAGTTTACGGTTGATAAAAGTTTGCACTTAATGATCCCCTCTGTTGGTTCAATGTCATAATATTTGAACTTGGCTTAATGTTGATCTGAGACACCATTGACTTACAGTAAAGAAAGAAGATATCTGATGAGCTTCTGTTAATGAGAAGACCCTTGTAACAAAACAAAGAGAATGGAATATTCTGGGTTCAAAGGCCGATAAATTGAAATAAGACTGACCAGCATATTAGAGACGAAAATTACTATACTCCATTTGAAATAAAATTAGACATTTATCTAAACCTTTTTTACAGTCCGGTCAGCCAATTTTGACTTCTATTGCGTTAGTGGCATGACAAATGGCAACTGCAGTAAGCGCGTTTTTGCTTTTAATGCCATCCTTATGACTACGGTATAGAAGTCACAATTGGTTGAACTGATTGTAAAAAAGGTTTGTTTAAATATCTAATCTTATTTCAAATGGAGTATAAGTTTCAGCATATAATATAATCAGCCTATATCATTCCCACTGCTGGGACACAGGTCTCCTCTCGGTGAGGAGTGTGCCATAATCCACCACGCGGGCTCAGTGCGGGTCATTAGATGTCAATGCCTTCGAGTTTTTGCTCTAGGACATGTCGGTTCTCTCACAATATTTCTCTTCCCCATTTTGAGAGCAGTGGTGATGAACAAATTTACACAAAGTAAAGCGTGCCTGTCTGAGTTCGAACCTACGAACCTATTGGGGCGACCACTGCTCTGCTAAGTTTAATTGCAAGATAAACTAAAGGTATTAAGTATTAGTATTAAGTATTTTATAGACTCTCCATAAAGGCTTAACAAGACACAAGAATTTAGAACATCATAATCAAGGATCTACACTGGCACAAAGATCTAAATGGAAATGCAATTCACATTAAGAACGTAACAAAGAAACTAGTATATACTACTTATATAACAGTGCATTGTATTGCAATAATTACATGTGATTGTGTCTATTGTGATGCAAATGTAATTGAGGCGAAGGTCGATGTCAGCGCCATAAGAACTGTCTGGTCTAAATACTGCTACCTAGTAGCTACTGACGTCCAATCCCAACTATGTTGAGGGCGACTTCCAATCCAACCGGATGCAGCGGAATACCAGTATTTTACATGGAGCGGGTGGTTATCTGACCTTCATAACCCAGATACTAGGCCCTTGGTAAGACTGGTTATCAAACTTTCAGGCTTCTGACTTACCGTAACGACTATCAAAGATCTACAAATGACAGCTGGAAGCAACGGTTTAACGGGGGTTTTTATACGTAATTAATTGTCACCCATCCACGAATTGACCGTAGCAAGCGTAGCTTAGCCTTAGATCGACCTCTATGGCTGTTATAATTTAGCCAGGAGCTTCTCCACCTCATCAATCACAAAAGCCTTTTGTGGTCCACTTCTAGAGATAGGTTATCAAGGACTCTCAAGTTCTGACAAAATACAAAAAATATCGACTTTGTAAATCCAGTCTACCTTGCCACCTATCATCCACTATACTAGAATTACCACTAGAAAGCAAGACGTCATGCATTTGTTTAATCTAGCTGCGTGCTGTAGTTTTACCCGCACGTGGTAATATCGGGATAAAAGGTCCTACGGCCTAATTCAGGCCATGGTCTACCCACGTCCCAAATTTCATACAAAACCGTGCAGCTCTCCAGGGGTGCGGGTTTTATGAAAGAGATACCGCGGCCCCTGGCACACAGGCAACTGAAGGAACACGGGTGGGTTTTAGTCAGTAAAAGTCTGACACGCCATCCTGCTCCACCTAGAGCGGGAGAAGTTATTTGATGATATCCCACCCTAAAAAAATATCCACTGGTATTTTTTTTTCGAAACTATGAGGAAACCGGCATGTCCTACAATCATAAATTCGAAGACTTTGACATCTGAGGTACCCAGCATGTCGCCTTCCTGATCCACCCAGAGCGGGAGAAGTTATTTGATGATTACCCGAGCTCAAAAAAAAAAAAAAAATTAAACAAATGCGCTGATATTTTGTATAATAATTGTTTGTAATTGAAAAAAATATATTTATTAATCTACTTATCGTTGGTGTTCTGTTCCTGAATGCAAAATATTATTTAAATAAAAATTAAAAAGTAAAGTAATTTTTTCGATTGTTCAATTTACATGCCATATGACGTATCTAATAACATGGCTGCTACTATTTCATGGTATTCTAAAACATAAAAAAAACTGAAATCTTTGAATTGAATTTTATAATTTATTTTGTTGTTTCATGAACTAACATTTTCCGACTGCATTTTACTAAGCTATCTCAATAATATATTTTTAGATTTTTTCACATATAGAGTAAAATACCCTATTTGAAAAGAACTAAGAATTTTGGTTTATTCTACATAAGTATTAAAAGATACGGAAGACGTAAATCTTCATAAAAGATTCTAGTTCATCTTTACATAGGTTCCTATTCTATAACTCTTAAAGAAACATGGGCAGTGACATAAAATATCGCAGTATCAGAAAAAGCGGATGAAACCGGTCCACTAACCCATTTACTATGACTCCGAGAGACATTTTTTCCGCACCCCGGTCAGATATAAATGGTGCGGTCTCAGCCTCTTATAAATATCCGAGAAACATCTATGAAGCCACAAACCGATGCTGTGAACTTTAAAAATGGCACGCCTGCTTCCTTCGCTTTTATTTTCCTATCCAGATAATTCTTTACATACTAGGTTTTGCTAGTGGCTTCGCCGGTGTGAATTTCGGAAATGGTTTCATGGGAACGTACTACCGGTATAAAAAGTACTTTATGTGTTAATTCAGGTTATAAACTATCTGTGTGCCAAATTTCGTCTGAATACGTTCAGCCATTTTTGCGTGCTATAGTAACAAACATCCAAACATGTAAACTTTCATACTTAAAACTAGCTTTTGCCCGCGACTTCATACGCGTGGACTTTAGAATCAAGTAGATAATATTTTTTTTTGATAATATATAGCCTATTTTTTTAAGTTAGATCTCTCGAAATACATAATTGAAAACTGCATTCAATTCCATGTAGTGGTTTTTGCGTGATGTGGTAACAAACATACAGACAGACAAAAATTCTAAAAACCGTTGTTTTGGCTTCTGTTGCTCTAATAAAGACCCCCCATACTATTTTTTCTTCAATATCTTTAATGTACAGACATCGGCCTGTTACAATGTTATTATATGTATAGATATTATTGTAGTAGGATATTAGGATAAACTATACTCCATTTGAAATAAGATTAGACATTTAACTAAACCTTTTTTACAGTCCGATCAACCGATTTTGACTTCTATTGCGTTGGTGGCATGACAAATGGCAGATGCAGTAAACAGTTGGTCAATACCAACAGTTGGTCAGTTGGTCAGTCACAATTGACTATTTTTTTGCTTTTAATGCCATACTTATGCCTACGGTATAGCAGTCAGAATCGGTTGAACTGTTGAACTGATTGTAAAAAAGGTTTGATTAAATGTCTAATCTTATTTCAAATGGAGTATAGTGACAGTTGTTACAGGTCGTCGAAACCTCGAAAGTCTAACAACCAGTCTTACCAAGGATTATCGTGTTATCCAGTAATTGGGTTGTAAAGGTTCAATAGGCAGCATATGAAATATTGGTACCTACTTAGCTGCATCCAGTTAGACTGGAAGCTGACTCCAACGTAGCTGGGAAAAGGCTACGCAGATGATGAGTAAGATAAACTATCTGTGTGCCAAATTTCATGCAAATCCTTTCAGTGGTTTTTGTGTGATGGAGTAACAAACATCCAAACATACAAAGTTACAAACCATCACATTTATAATATAAGATATTTCGTCTAAATCCGTTCAGCCGTCTTTGCGTGATTGAGCAACAAACATACAGTAAACTTCCATATTAAATATCGTATATAAATTTTATAATATTCTATATAACTAGGATCGGCGTTACCGCGAACGTTTTGAGATATATGCAGTCAATGCCCAGCAATTTGCTGGAGTGGAGTTTAAGGTTGTATGTACAGTAAGGAGTCATAAGTCCAATAGCATACTAAGGGTTATATTGCTATAAACTCGCGGTCCAGGCCGTACCTACAGCTGTGTGTATAAGTGATGTCTCAACACAGAACGCACACCTCAGAGCTCACACACTGGCGTCGAATGAAACAAAAAACATACCATCGCACATAGTACGTAATTACGTATGACCTTGGTCCGTTCATACCATTGCTAAAATTCAAACAGTAATATCAAGTTCTGATGGCTCATAACATATCGCCTGGGATTAAGAAACTCATAGATCTGGGTTCAAATCTCGCGATGAGATTTTATTTTTCTTTTCAACAATAATCTTCTTCTGTTCTTTTATCATAAAAGTAATAAAATATTTTTATTTTATTAATTATTATGCGATAAATGAATAAACGAGATTTTTTATTTTTATTACTTATATTGTTATTTAAATAAAGGATTAAGAATAAAAATGTTTAATAAGTGATTACAAAATGTTTATTCGTTATAATTTTATGAAGTATAAACATAACTAATAATAACTTTTTGTTAAAACAGTTTAGTTTCTCATAAATAACAATTTATTGAAGTAAAGTAGCTAATTGGTCAACTATGATAATCAAGCTTAAAATATTGTATCTTAGTAATATAATAATATTGTGCTGTCATTTCTACCGTGTGTGGGTACTCGAAGGAAACCACAATAATCTACACAAATCTACCCACGTAAATATAACAAATGCAGACGCGTTGTCACAATACAGTTAAATGACTCAGTAATACTACTTTTATTCTACTGCGAGAGAGTTTGTTGTATCACAAACCTCAAAATTAACAAATCGTATTTAATAGGACTTATTGAGGTTATAGCTTAAGTATTCATTTTCATTACGAAAAGAAGATTGAAACTAAACCTCAAAATAATCCATATTACGGATATGACACAATATTATTTCAATATTACTAAAATCAATAAATATTTGTAATTTATATTCTAATGTTAATGTTTTTTCCCGTTAAATTTGGTTGTTGAGCTGGTTTTCGATGATGCAAACCTTCTGTGTGAAGTGCATGGCGCACGGTTCGTAAAGACGTGTCGAATAATTTAGCAAAATGTCTTGTCGTTTTAAAACTACTTGTTTCATATTCGCTGAACATGTGCTGTTGCTGCGCCTTTTTTATGAGCTGGTATCTTCCACTTTGCTTTCGACAGGCAAGGCTACTCCCTTCCTCATATCTTTTCACCCACCGATTCACAATATTTCACTAAAACAAAAAAGGGGTACTGTTAGGCTACTAAGCAAAATGCATGCTAATATGTATTACTATTTAGAAACAAAATTGTTTCAAATAGAAATTTCATACAAATATTAATTAAGTATAATGTTATTTTCATCGTTCAAAAATCTAGGAAATAAATTTACTTTGAAATTTGATATTTTTCTTCTATTTAGACCTTATGATATTTATTAAACGTTTCAAAAAATAACTACAAGGATCAGCAGTTATACTTTAATTAGATGAATGTTTATTAAAATAATGAAATCATAATACTCACACTCAGTCCGGTTTTATCAGATAATTGTGATATATTAAGTCCGGTTTTATGCAGCGCAATAATATTCGCTTTCATTTCTATATTTAAATATGCTTACATTTTAAAATGAACTAGAACACCGCTGATAGATTAAACACACGTCACTAGCACACAATAACAAACAACACCGTTCTATTTAGTCGCGGTGAATGAGTCGTAAGTTAACTGCACCTTAATATCATTTAAATTTATTTAGGTTTCTGTGGGTATAATCATAAAGTTTTACAAGTTTAGTGGACAAGACGAACAGAACAAGAAACTATAGTCAAAAGCGATTTTTAAAACAATAAAAAGACTATCACCGCGCGTGGGATTCGAACCCGCGACTCGCTACGCACAAACGCGCTAACGTAAGTATGGTAACCGCTAAGCTATCATGCCATCTACTTTAATGGTTGAATTTATGAAATACAATCATTTGTAGATGTGTATGAGAGTGTGTGTGTCTATAGTATAGAAATAACTTATTATAAGAAGGTCGTAAGTTAAGCCGAAGTGTCAGTCTATTGCTTTTTTAAATTGGTAATCCACTTATGACTTTTACTGTACATAACAGTACCACAGACGAATGGCGACGAATCCGAGTATACAATGCTACGTATTTGGGCCGAGACGAGGACCGCGAAAATAGACTTAGTGAAAAATCGATATAGCTAGAGGTGCCACCGTCCTTACTTGTGCGCTCTTTAAAATTGTGTCAAGTTTTATTACTCTCTCTCTCTTCGTATTGACGTAAGGGTTTAAGGTTTCTTTGACTAATTAGTGAGAATGTTTTGCTTTGAGTAGATGTTGAGTTGAGACAGTTTTGGGATTTTAATAAGGGAAGCCAACTTGTTGAGTTGGAATGGGAATTACTTCGCGAGTAATGTTTTCGAAGAGTGTATTTTATTTGGGTAGGAAATCGAGTCTCCATAAAAACACGAAAGAATAATATGGATGTTCCTTTCTGAATAAATAATAATCCCGGGTTCCCGGGATTGAACGATTTTGTAAGTAACTCAATGAAATTATAGCAGTGGTTATTTTAATTAAGTATCTTTATTTTATTCAAAACAAATGGAATGTCAATAAAAAATGTCAATGTGCACAATGTGGTCAAGTACCTAGTGGAAATTGATTTATCTATCTAACAGATTAGTGATCGAATCGACTAATTTATTGTATTTTATACGAGCAGAACAGTTTTAGCAATCACAGGAATTTTAAACGATTCCGGGATCCGGGATTCTGAAAGGCATGTCCGTATTATTATTTCGTGAGAATAAAAGTGTGGTTTTAGGTATATTAGCGCCCGATTATCCGATCACCCTTAACCCGACTTCACCCTCTGCTCGGTATAGGCCTCTCTTTTGCTGTACCAACCCTCAGTGCCAGCTTCATCCAGTATTGCCCGCGATCATCACCACCACTCCCAAAACAGTGAAGGAAAACATCGCGAGGAAACCGGCATGTCCTAGAACCACAATTCGAAGACATGTAACATCTAACATAAGGCCCACTCCGTCTTACAGAGAGGCGAGAAATCCTGTGATCTATCAGTGGGAACATAAGGGATAATTCTGCCCCACGCTCCTGTGCCAGCCTCATCCAGGTACGAAGGCTTACCTTGGAGAGGAGGTCTGTTTCCCAGCAGTGGTAACATTATAGGCTGGTAAAATAAATGATAAACTCATCAGTACACGCGGCTACACATCAAGCTATACATTTCCAGTATAAGCTGACCTAACATTGTACAGGATTTCCGTACAGTGCGAGATCAGCGTAAACTGGGAATGTAAAGCTTAATGTGTAGCCGTGTGTACAAACTAGTTAGCGTCAAGTTAAGTTAAGTAACGTTAAGTTTAGTGAAGCCGCTAAGTAAGTACACATCGCTAAGTGAATTTTGAAGTGTAGTTCATGTGGGCGTCGCTGCCAGGTCATTAATCAATCAGGATTGGCGCTAATCAATCATCGGTAACGTCGCCATTGATTTACACGTCTGCGAACTTACTGGCCACATGTTTTAGGTATTTATATGTAGGGTAAAACCAGGATAGTTGCCCCAGGTGTATAGTTGCCCCGAATGTAATTACTTTAGTTTCGCGGATAAATCGCATGCTATTTTATTAACCTATCGAAATACTCTAAATATTACTAAGTGGACCGTGTCGCATGTCTCTGTGCGATTGCATTGGAAGACAAAATGCGATCAAAGTTTTTGCGCGATAGATGTCCTGTTTCTCGGCGGGGCATCTATCCTAAACGTAATTTATATGGTTTAGGCAACTATCCACTATGCAGGATAGTTGTCCCAAAATATAGAGGTACGCAAAAATCGCTAATACTCTGGCAATATTAAAGATAATGTTTGTTACTTTTATAAATTTGTTGTTAAGAAAACAAAATATCGGCCAGTTTTACAAATATAGTATTTTGCTTTTTACACGCTTTATATTATTACACGCTTTATATTAGCTTCACTTGTATGTTTGTTTGTTTGTATGTAACCGACTCCTTTGAGCGCGATTTTGACCCACTTTAAACGGTCAGATTTCATTGAAACTTTGTAAACTTGTCGAGGACCGATGACAATTCAATAATTTAAAAAAAAAATTGAGAAAAAAAAATCACGTTTTTGTAGTTAGCAGAACTAAAAAATAGAAAATAAATAACTAAAAAACACGCTTTAAAAACCAAACTAAAAAAGGAGAAAATAATTTAATTCAATTAAAAAGCGTGGGGTGCTTGACATTAATTGATTATAAAAATACCTCAAAAAGCACCCCACGCTTTTTAATTAAATTAAATTATTTTCTCCTTTTTTAGTTTGGTTTTTAAAGCGTGTTTTTTAGTTTTTTAAACTATTATTTATTTAGTTTGGTTTTTAAAGCGTGTTTTTTAGTTTTTTAAACTAGGTATTATTTTTATATTGAGAGATATAGAGTGATTTGCAAAAGTGTGGCAACTATCCGGCTTATACCCTACTTGGATAGTGCTAAAGTTGGTTTTGAGGTACTGATAACAGAAGTGTTCAGATTTTTTATGACTTTTGTAAATTTAATTAAGTGATATAATTTTTTGACGTCTTTTGGTAGAGGACAGACAAGGAAATTACTTGGTTAGCAAATTGATACTCGACGTTGCCGTAGGGTATCAATTTGCCAAGTAATTTGCCTTGATAAAACCATTAGCTACATCCAACTGTCAAAGTAAAACCGTTGTGATTTGAAAACGGACAATTTAAGTGTGTACCTACTCAATTTGATAATAATCGATTTATTTCTCGGTTTTAACATCAAGAAAATTATGATGACATGACAGAGAAAAACATTACTCCAAGTCTTTTGGGTAATTAGAATTTAAATAATACTTGTTAAAGGTACACATCAAGCTATACATATCCAGTATAAGCTGATCTCGCATTGTATAGGATTTCCGTACAGTGCGAGATCAGCATAAACTGGATGTGTATAGCTTGATATGTAGCCTTGTGTACAAGGATAGCCCGCGAAGTTTTTCGTTTTTTGGCCATTTGCAGATTCTATGCTGAACAAATTACGATACGAGACCGTAATAAATATAGCTTTACAGAATTATAATTATTTAAATCATGAATATAACCCTCTATTTTCATTTAATCCCAGCGATTGACTTTTTAAAGTTCGCCAGCACATTAAGCTACCTCAGTCTGTCAAATTTCTTTGATAGATTTTCAACTTTAATACAAAAGCATAAGGTTCATGTTCAATTGGGATAATTTGACAGTTTGGGCTATGATGTGCTGGCGTCTGTACAACGTGATATTGACCTCCACTGACTGACGCAGATCTCCTTAAGAAAATTGGGCTCCTAAAAATGTAATGTCTTTAAAAGTAAAGAAACTTAGTGAATTTACAAAAATATTAAGTACTTGGACTTTTCTGCAACACAATATCATTCGAGTTGTTACAAAATTAAGTCAGTCAAAGTGTCAGGTATAGAAATTAGTTCAAATAAACCCGAAACTAGTTATTGAGGCAAAACCATCTCTAACTTTATAATTGCGCCCACAATGCGTTCGTGTGAATCTTGAATCAGTTTCAGCGAGGCAGTTAAATAATATTAAATTACTTGTAAACTGCTTATCTTAGTTAATCTTTGATTGTGAATAATTGATTTGCTTAAGTAAATCAAAACTAATTACTTTGGAATAAATTATGAGCAGGTTTACGCTGATAGGTTCTGTCAGTTAATTGATAAGTACATCTCGTTCGTGCATTAGATATACGTTTGGTACCGTATAATGTACGGGTTTGTTTACAGAAATGTGTGGTTTTGTTTAAAACTAGCTTCCGCCCGTGGCTATGCTTTTGCCCGCGTGGTATGTGGACAAAGTCTATGTTGTTGCCTAGGGTTCAAAGTATCCCCATACCAAATTTTATCAAAATCGGTCCATCCGTTTCGGTGATTAGCCGGAACAAAAGACAAACAGATTTTTTTTTACCACTACCTTAATTAAACATGATCAAACATTTCCCATACACGTTGTATGTAGATACTTTTAGGGGTGTTCAATCTTTGAATGTCTTTGAACGTGTTTGTAAAATTTTGACAAATATTGTTCACAAATTTCATGATCATAAACATCACGCCTTATTTTCCAGAAGGGTTAGGCAGAGATACATATAGTACAGCCACATTTCGCTAGCTATGTTTTTTTGTAAGTCCAATGCAATAGGGGGCGAAGCTATTACCATCAACTAGGCACAAATCCAGGCTCCGGGATGCTACTGAGAAATACCAGATGGAAAAAAAAACAACCGACTTCCGGAAAAACACTACAAAGTGAAAAATACATTTCGGTGACTTTGGACATGTATTTGAATTTTTTGTCACCGGTTTTCGAAATTAAAGTATTTTTTCACTTTGTAGTGTTTTACCGGAAGTCGGTTGTTTTTTTTTTAATTATCGTACCTTCCTCACACCAATTCGAAATTGACTTGGGGTCAAAACAATGCATTTATGCTATAGCACCAATTCAGGTTGATTTGCTGTCATTTTTTGAAGAGTTCCGTTTGTCCGAAACGCAACATGATCTATATGAAATTGAAATGGGACCATTTCGGAATAAACCCCTTTCGAACAAAAAAAAAAACATTTGATAACCTCCTTCTTTTTCAGTCAGAAGTCGGTTAAAAAACCCGATAACACTTTGCCCGACCCGGAAATCGAACCCGGCGCCCTAATTGCGTAACACACGATTAATCATTGACAGTTCAACAATATTCACTGCGTTATTAACGTTGTTGAGCAGACACATTTTTCGAATATATGAAGCAATGGTTTAAGCACTCTGTTACAAAACCAAACAGATTATGATTAATCATGAGTTACGCAATTAGGGCGCAAAACCTCATGCTCAATAGTAGCGCTTGCGCCCATTACACCAACGGGGCAGTTAACAGACATAATAAACAATACGGCACCCTAATTGCGTAACTCACGATTAATCATAATTTGTTTCGTTTTGAAACAGATGGCTAAACCATTGCTTCAAATGTTCGAAAAATGTGTCTGCTCAACAACGTAAATAACGCAATGAATATTGTTGAACTGGCAAAATGAAACCGATTATGATTAATCGCGTGTTACGCAATTAGGGTGCTGGACAGCAGACTTAGCACGATTGTCGACGGAAGAATAGACATGACTATTAACTAAATGATGTACAATAGGAGAAGATAGCTATGTTCTCCTATTAATTCTCATAGTTATGCGTTCTAAACGAATCCAGATTTTGTAGAAAATCGTATATACTTTGTGGCCGTCAAGTAGAAAGTTTGTTATTATTGTCAGTTTGATTTCGACATTTTGGGAAGAAATATTCTCCTGAAATAGTCAAAAATTTTAAGGACCTATTATAGACAAAGATCGTTAGAAACGAAAGACAAAATGACAGATTGTAGTAGGATATCTACGGTGCGAAGTCAAAAATGGAGAAACGATATGTGACTTTGTATAGAAAAAGCGCTGTCTATTCTTCGTAGAAATAGAAAGCGTCATGCTAAGCCTGCAGGAGAATCACTAGATCGACATCGTCAAAACTAAATTATCTGGATAGCTTTATGTTCGTTTAAAACACAGAACAGTAATTTCCACTGCATTTTTTTATTGTTTTGTAAAGTTCTCTTTAAACACACGTAGGCACACGTTACATGCAAAATTGTTGGTTATTAATGTATGGAGTTGGGAGTTGTTTACAACAAAAAGTTAATTTATGTTCGATATCAGTCGGACACGGGATTAACGGGGTTTAATGATGTTGTATGTTTTACGGCAAGTTTGTTAATTACACTTTAATTTGTGTTAAACATAGGTTTTTGTGTACTCGCGCGCAATTCATATGACATTTGTTGTTGGATAGCTCTTGAATGGTCGAATACAAGGGTAAATCATTACCACACATTCTAACAGAGCAGAGAGCATGATATGTTTTTTATTTTATATTTTAAATATATATTTTATTAATCAATTATTTATTAATAATATATTTTTTTTTATTAAAATTAATTTATTAATTAATTTTCTTTCTTTAGGTGGATTACCACCCTTCATTGGATTTTTTCCTAAATGAATTATTATTACTTTTTTAATTAATAATAGTGGTGGCCCAGTTGTAAAGACCGTGATTTCCGAGTTGTAAGTCATAGGTTCGAACCCAGATACTCGGACAGGCAATTTGTAAATTATTCCATCACCACTGCTCTCAAAACGGTGAAAGAAAACATCGTGAGGACACCGACATGTCCTAGAACCAAAAATTTGATGACATGTGTCATCTACCAACCCGCACTGGGCCCACGTTGTGGATACAGCTCATACCCTCTCGAAGAGGGGAGGCCTGTGTCGCAACAGTGGGAACAGTGGCTGATTATGTATAACATATAGCAATTTTCATAAAAATGAAATTACAAGTTTAATTAGGTAATTAATTTTGACCAACGAATTTTCATTTTCGTCTACAAAATGTTGAAAAATAAGTAAGCACATATTGAGATACCCTGACGGGTTTATAGTATTTTATTCTATTTTCATTTATCAAATATTATCATTGAAAAAGATTTATATTTAGAACAAGTCACCTTCATTGGCCTAAAAGGTTTTCAAACGAAAAAATCTAGTTCTTTCGTTTCCATTTTACGTTACTGGCCACAAACTGTATTCAAAAAATACTTCAGCAAGTTTGAACTTCGAATGTGGAAAACCTTTTGCGTCGGACGTGAAAAAAGTGCGACATGACAGCGGGGCACTAGGTACAGTTAGCCTCAAAAAGATGTACCTAAACTTTGGCAAGAATAAATTTGATTGTCTACAACCTGTGTTCAATAATACTATATCAATGTGTAGTATTATTTTTAGCGGGGCTTGTGGCTAAGTAATAACCGCCGCAAGGGTCGATCGATCAGGTTAAGCTGCGCTTACCACGGTGGTTCGTAGATGGGTGACAATCTTTACCTACCAAGACCCCTCCGTGCCTCGGAAACCACGTTAAGCTATAGTCCTGGCTGTCATTCGTAGATTTTTGACAGACGTTATGGGTCATCAGAAGACCGAAAGTCTGACAACCAGTCTTACCAAGGGGTGTCGTATTACCTAGTCACTGGGTAGTGAAGGTCAGAGAGGCAGTTGCTCCATGTTAAATACTAGTATTCAGCATTGCATTCGGTTAGACTGGAAGCTGACCCTAGTTGAAAAAGGCTAGGCAGATGATGATGTAGCTATTATTAGAGTACCTAATGAGTAATGCTTTGTGGCTATATATTAATACAACAATAAGGAACAAAAAGATTGTAGACAATGAAACGAATTCATGTAGATATACCTACATCTTTTGGAGGCTGATTGTACCTACTTTTTTCTTACGCAACGCAAGCTACCGATCTGGCATTATGTAGGTATCATATCCCTGACAGATACACGGACGAACTGGGTTAACATGTCATATAGAATTCGGTAACCCATCTGTCACATTCTGTCTGGAATAGCTTTTTGTGCTGAATTAGGTGAAGGTCAGAGGGTTAATTGCGTAGTACACTATCAGTAGGAATCGCTTTCATTTTGACAGTTCCACAGCGTTCATGGCGTTGTTTCCGTTGCTAAGCAGACATTTTTTTTCAAATATGAAATCTATCTATAGGATATTTTTTTAACCAGTGCGCAAACTGTAACCATGAATTCAGCATATCATTCTAGACTCCCTAGCGTAGAAATTTTTCGTCGGTTAAAATCAACTGTTTCATAGAAAAGTGCTAAAAATAAAACAGCTAATTTGTTTTTGTATAACCTGCGCAGAATTTCTACGCTAGGGGGTCTAGAGTGATATGCTGAATTAATGGTTACAGTTTGCGCACTGATTAAAAATTTACTCTGTATATATTATAACAGCGAAAGGTCACTCATTCATTCATTCACTCAATCACTGATTAAACACGAAATCTCGAAAACTACTGGACCGAGGAAGTTGAAATTTAGCACAAAGGTAGATTATGAGTAGGAGACGTCAGCTAAGAAAGGAGTTTAGGAAATTCTCCGCGTAAAGGGGTGAAATAGGGGGTGGAAGATTGTATGAAACATTTTCATAACTGTTGCGGTTGGAGCCGTAGTAATGGATAAATAAATAATTCAGATTCAGTTTTTTTTCAATTTTATTTTTTACTAGTCTGCTGGGCATTTTAGTTTGAAAATAAGTGGGCGGATGTTTTCTTGAGATAAATGCTAGGTTTTTAGCTGGTCTGAAAGCAAACTTAGTGGGTACAAGTAAAGAATATAAATAATTTATTATATTCAAATACTTTCAGACGAAATACGCCTCGAGACAGTTTTGGTTGATGAATTTTTAACATCTTTTAAACGATCTTTACGAGATGAAATAAGTACCTACCTACTGTTTATTACTATTACGAAAAGTAAGTAGGTGTAACAAGATAATAAAGCGATCGTTAAGTCACTGGCACATTTCTGTGACGTGTCGTGTCGAGTGGCGGATCAAACAAATCTTCGACTATGACTAATCACAATTTGTTTTTGTTTTGTTTATCTGACCAAGATGATTTCGGGACTTTAAAAGAGACTGTGACCTGTGTTTTGGCCTTTCTTATCAGAGTAGTCATACTCTAAGAAGAAAGGGCCAAAACACAGTATCTGACGATACTAAAAGCCGACCTCATCTAGTTTTAAAAATATGATTGCCGTGTAAAGGTAGTAGTACAAATATACTTACAGAAATAAAATCATGTATAATTTATTATTGTCTAACACTACGTCAGAAGGTATCACGACACGACGCAACACAGTGATGTAAATTTGTGTTTACGGTGCCAAAATGCAAATCTCAAAAAAAAACAACAACATTGACAGACAATAATCAGTCTCCACCCAACCGTTATTGTAGAATTGTCGGATGCTGTTGCCCATCTTTGTGCCATCATTTCAATGCCGACAGTCACCTTTGAAGAGGGGCAAGGGAGGTAAAAGGGGTTGGCTTTCCACAACCAGGAACCACACGCACGCATAAAATTTTCAACAAAGTTTAGAAATGTTTTGAATATTATAAATAACAAATTCATGTTGTGTTACGAACACTTTAGGGAATTCTACTCGAGACTTGGAAACTTCACTAACGAGTGAAGACATGTTTGTAACTTTACCTTCCCTACTTTGTTTATACAGCCGGTTATCCTTGGATACCTGGAACTGAAAGAAAAAGTTGACTAACCTATGGCTGCTCGCAAAGGCTCTCGCAGTCAGGCGTGACGAACTTGTAGAACTATTTGCATAAAGTATTCCTAGAAATTGTTCTACGAGATTTGCGTCGCGTCTGTCTTTGGGTGCCTTAAGGAAGTCTCCAAAAACCGTACGTTTTTTTTTTATCTATGGTTTTTATAGAGCACGTCTCGGCGGATGCTGTGAGTCAACCATAAACCAAGACGTGTTGGTCACCGTTTGCTCGCACCATATACGACACAAATCTATTTATCTACTGCCAGGGGTGCGGGTTGTTCGAAAGAGATACTGTGGTCCCTGGTACACAGGCAACTGAGGGAACACGGGTGGGTTTTAGTCCTACTCCTGCTCCATTTGATGATATACCAGCCTCAAAAAAATAAAACTATTTATCTACCATCAGGGTGACAGAGACAATGACGCGTAAACTGTAACCATGAATTCAGCCCATGCTTCTAAACCACAAGCGTTATAGTTCAAATTCAAATTCAAAATCATTTATTTGCAAATATGGGTAAACAATATGCAGATGTTTTACATGCATGTAATAGTTGTATATCACATTATTAGTAACACCATATTTTACCTTATTTATATTTAAATAGTTATCGTAGATTATGAAAAAACAAAGTGTTAGCTACAGCTCAGAAATGAAGAGGTTCGCAATAGAAAACACAAAACATTATTCGAACAGAGACATATTTAATTCCTTTTCCACAATGTAAATTACCCAGTTAACGCCAAAATATTATGTCCTGGGGGCCGATTCTACTAATTTGCAACGTTACACGTTAAACTGTGTTTCCACAACAGTTCGATTTCGATCGCCGTTCGATAGTTACATAAAAAGTCATTCTACTATTTTATAAGCAAAATGGAAACTAAACTTAAAACGAATTGCAACTGAACTGTAGCGGGAACACAGCGGGTAACCAGCGTTACCAACATGCCAAAATAATATGTTTTATTAATACCAAAAAGAAAAAAGTTGAATCTAAAAATGTTACTAAACACGAATATGTGGCACTAAAAGTATTTTCTATAATTAAAAGACATAATGATCATAATTTTATCATTAACTTTGTCCTATAGTAAACGTCACGCTCATGTTCGATTTTGTTAGTAGAATAGGTTTTGACATTGTTTCAATCGATCGTTGGCGTAACTAAAACGTAACCGCAGCTGTGTCGCAGCTGGACCGTTGTTCATTTTAGTAGAATGCGAAAACGCTTAAAAGTGGTGATTCGGTTGCGGTTCTATTGCGTTTTTTTAACAAATTTGTTAGTAGAATCGGCCCCCTGTACTTACTCGCTAACTTAACACCAATTTATTAGGCTGATAATAAAATGTGTGTTCGCTGCTCGGCGTCTCGATCAAGAAGGCCGGCTGTCAGTTCTCCACCGTAGACGATGGCAGTGAATGTCACAAGGAACTAGTAATCGATTGAGTGACATACGAGAATTAGTCGATGTAATAAGTAGGGTTACCAAATACAAGCTAGCAAAAGCAAGCTTGTCCTTCCACAGGAAAACATAACCATTTTGTTCTCCAAGACGTTCATCTTCCTAGAAACGAAATGATAGCATTTATTTGAAGCTCGCTGCTAAATGAAACGCTTTTGTAATGTCAGCGCCAGTTTTTATACAGCTCAGAGTTTTGCACACCCTGTCATCAATAACGAGCGTGAAACAAAACAAATCCTTAGGAACAATACAGCAGCTCAAATGTGGGTAATTATAGCGTTTAATGAGCACAATTATTAAACTACATTGCATTGTATATAATATATGCTTTCCGCTCTCTCAAAGGGGGTTGAAGGCTTCAAACACAGCGTACAAGTATGTAGGTTTGAAAAATGTTGAGTGGTATATTTATGTACAGGAAGCGAATGCTTGTGGATAATATTGACCTGATTTGTAAAACAGATACCTATATTTCGGTAAAAATTGTATTTATTTAAGCAGTGTGGATTTCGGAAATGATCACACAGGATTGTACTACCGGAACAAGAATTACAGAACATTAGCTATCTGCTAGTAAAAGTCCCGTCAAAATCGGTCTAGTCGTTTCAGAAATGAGCCTGAACAAACAGACAGACAAAAAAAATATTAAGGTGAATCTAGTCGACATTTTTTCCTTACAAACTTCGGGAGTATATTACTCCACTGTTCGAACATGTACATCAAAAATGAAACATGGTATGATTTTGTCTCATTATTAATATTGTCTGTACGGAAACAGAATAATCAAATAAAAAGCCTTTAAAAAGTTATGAGCCAACAAAGATTCGTTTTTCTTGCTAATTTAACCTAACTTTAGCCGTGTTTAAGTAATAAAAGAACTGTAAAATCTCCAAAACCAAGTCAGTACTGACAAAGCTCAAATATCGAAACGTTCAATAAACTTTATTGGTACCCCGATAAAAAAAAAAAATTTAAAACCCGATCTTTCGAAGGACTTTTCTTAATTTTTACACGCCTGTTTTACTATAAACGACCCTGTATCTCATTCAATAACTTCGTGCGTAGACTAGCGTCTAACTGTTCATCACTGATACTACCTCTGTCGGACATGATGCCTGGTGAGACAGCGTGCTTTTTAGCCAGGCCCACCAGTGAGTTCGAGCCCGCGACTAGATTCCCCTTCGGCGCAGTTCGTCTCCGCGCCGTTTGTTTTCATGTAAACATTATACAAGATGTTTTTACTTAGGGTTTGGTAACAAATGTTCCTATGGTTCTCGATACAGCTGTAGCCGTTGTATTTGCCCGATACTAGATTTAGTATGTTCATTGCATTGAAGTAAGCTTTTATCGATTATGTTTTTTTTTAGTTTTGAGCAGATATACAGCCAATATTAGACGACATCTTAAACTGTTTTGCTATTTGCAACAAATTTTCTTGAGGTTTCAGGCACTGCTGCAGGTATTGCATTTGTTCGGTACTAAATTTTTTGGGCTCATTGCATTTCTTTTCATGCAAGCGATAGGGTTTTTTTTTAATTTTGAGCATATTTACGGCCGATATGACACAATATATGGATTTATTTTGCTATTGTCAACTTCATATAAATTTTTAACCCTATTTTGACCAATATTTTTGTTTTTTCTCTCTATGCCCTAGTAGTGCATTGTCAACTCTTGACAACGACTCCAGAATCAGCGTCCTTACTAAACGCGTTTTTGCGCTATACGAATTGGAATTTCGATTCAGTGAAAAATAGAGGGTCGCGCGCATGCGCATGCACACGCAGTGTGACGTCATAGGAAAATAATGACCCGTTTAAAAATGGTTGTAAATACGATCTATCTTTTGAATGCTCAACCATAACTCTAGCACTAAATTTCTAGTAGTTATTAGCGGTTTGAAGTATTACATGTTTTTGTCGGTCAGAAATATTAAACTTACTACCTTAGTACATCGAGCGAAACGACGCGGACGTTTCCACGTCAAAAAAAAAATTATACAAAAGCTGTCAAACTTCCTCAGATATAAGTTATCTGACTATAAAAAATTAGCCCTTATCTGTATAGATTGGAAGTACTTAACTGGTCTATATTTGCGACTAGCTGCTGCTCGCCTCCGGGGGGAGGTTCTTAAAATCCTTTCTTAGCTGACGTCTCCTCCTCATAATCTACCACGATTGCAAATTTCATCTTCGTAGGTCCAGTAGTTTTTGAGATTTCGTAATTAATTTGTGAGTGAATGAATGTATGACTGAACGAGTGGCCTTTCGTTTATATACATATATATGTGGAGAAACAAGGCTAAAAGTATTTGGGCCCGACTACGAACAAGGCAAACAGAAAATTATTTATAATATTAATATCTATTCCTGTCTAGCTACCGTAGACGGGTAATTAAATGAATAGCAGGAATATTCATTCATCAAACTACATTATAAGTAGGTTTGATGAATTAGATGTCATTCGTTCAATTTGACCGGCTCAATCTGAACGGGCAGCCAAGCGGGACTTAGCGATGGCCGCGACCAAGCAATCTGTCTCCGGCTGGACGTATAACATTGATATTAAACGTTCTGTCCAAACATAGGACACCATAAAACGCAGTTTTTTTTGTCGCACAGTTTAGCGTATTGTACATAATACAAGCCAGAAGAAAAGAGTGTATTGTCAAATGTTTAAAGAAAATACTTATTTAAAAATATTTCATTAAAAGTGTCATGATAAAACAATCGTAAAACAGAGGTCGTAAATATATTTACCGTCGCATCATTCTCTATATTTTTGAGCGTATACTATACTATACTATACTATACATATTTTACTATACTATATTTTATCTAATAATAATCAAGGAAACTCAATCAACTAAATAAATACCCAACTGCATTTAAAAAAAAATTAATTATAATTGCAAAATTAGTTTTATTTTGATGGTCATTAGATTCAAATAACATCAACAATTTTGAACCTTATTTTTTGGCGCAATGCTCTGTCAAATGCCAGAAAAATTGCGTCTTACCGCGCTTTGGTACTTCACAAGTTGTTTATCAATTATGACACATTTTACGATGCAGCCCTGTGACTAGCGTTTCAGAGATCCTTTGTCAAAGAATGCCTAAACTCGTTCATGAAGGCCACAGGTCAGGTCAGATATTTCCCACAGACAGGCGCGACGAGACGTTGCGATATTCTGGTAAAAAAAAATCCATGAAGTTTTAATAAAAATTGTTCTACCTACTATAGTTACGTCGCCATCGCGGATGTCTGTCCCGCCTCGCTTTAGTTTTGTTCGTCTGTCATTGAAATAATGGTAGGTATTTCTAACAAAATCTTTAGTAACAGTGGGTACCTACGCACTATCAATCCGACAATGAAATTATCTATATTTTTTCAACGCTATGTTCAAGTCTATAAAGGCTACTACACACTATGCCGGCGGGACAGCCGGCGGGCATGCTGCCAACAAGGCCGGCGGCATACTCGGTTTCTTTGGCAAGTGCTGGCGGCCTAATAACATCTGCAGCACACCTGTAAGGCTAAAACCCGCCGGCTGTGCCGCCGGCATAGTCTGTAGGAGTCTTTAGAATAATTTATTAATTCTCAGCTTACATAATGATAATGAACGGATCAATCAAAACTGCCAGTCGCAATAATAAACAAAAAAAAATTCGGTAGTTGATTAAATTCAAGCAATATACAGGGCGGCACTTGGCAGGGACGTAGACGCGCAGCCTGTTATATAGTTCTCCAGAACGTATTTCGGCTATGGCGGCCAATCTCAACGGAAACTAGCCTTCGGCGCGGGAGATATTATAGTGCACAAGTGTGTGAGCAGACATAGGGGCACTCACTCTTCCCTCACTCTCATAGTCCGATGGGACGGCAATCCGACACGACCGGAGACAGATCAGGCGCAGGACAAACGGATTAACGTGCTTTCCGAGGCACGGAGTTTCACACCGCCAACATTCAAACTCCGGGCTATTACTAAGAAATACCTAGTGGAAAATCGCCATCGTTGGCCGCTACATCGTCGGCTTAACGGGAAAAGCCCTGACGAGCGGCTCCTCCTCGGGTTCCTCTTCGCTTCACCGTGGGGTTCGTTGCAACGGCTATTGAGCCCCCCCCCGCAACGACAATGCGGGAACCCACCGGGGGGAACACAACTTGATTCTAACCTAACCGAATGCTGCTCCATACATTTTGACCGCTTAGGTATCACGGTTTTCTATGAAACAGCTGTTTTTTTTTCCATAACCGACGAAATTTTTAGCGGGGTCTGAAATCATGTGCTAAATTTATGGTAACATTTTACTCGTCGATATTCCTGGCACCCTAGCTACTGCTATCTTAGACTAGGTACTTAGTTCATTAATTTGGACGAAATAAACTAATTTCCTTTTGCCGGGAAAATGTTTCCCGACATATTCCTAGCATATGTTTGAGACGCTAGCCATTAATTTAAGACCAACCTTAATAATTTCCTCAGCGAAGCGTCATGAGAAATCGTATCTATCGTGGGAGCGTAAGTCGTAATAAAATCGCGGTGGGAATTTTTCGCGCAACTGATCTTCAATGCACTGCATAGCGCCGAGAGTTGAAAATTGAATGGTGTGTGTTTTCGATGCACTATCAAGGCTAATCTATACATATAATAAAATTGTAACAAGCCGATGTCTGTACATTAAAGATATTGAAGAAAAAATAGTATGGGGGGTCTTTATTAGAGCAACAGAAGCCAAAACAACGGTTTTTAGAATTTTTGTCTGTCTGTATGTTTGTTACCGCATCACGCAAAAACCACTCCATGGAATTGAATGCAGTTTTCAATGATGTATTCCGAGAGGTCTAACTTAAAAAATAGGCGATATATTATCAAAAAAAATGATTATCTGCTTGATTCTAAAGTCCACGCGTATGAAGTCGCGGGCAAAATCTAGTTTCATAATAGAATTATCGAGGCTACGGTTAGAAATTAACTTCCATTCCTGATTGATGATATCCCACCCTTCAAAAATAAAAAAATAACTTCCATTCCTTTCTTTGCCTGACTATTTGTTGTTTTTTATTTTTAAGTATTTTTTGTATCTCCGATCTTAGTTGTGAAACAATTTTTTTTTACTCTATTTTATTTTATAACTTATAAGAAATCCAAATCGGCGTTCTTTAAATTACTCTGCTAGTGCTGTGCACATCTAAGTAAGTGACTAATTCACAATTCCTAAAACTGTTTCTGATTTTTGTTTGTGTTTTTCTTACTGAATAAGTCGTTGAAGTGCCTTATCAATAAATAAAAATAAATAAATACAAATGCCCGACCTGGGAATCGAACCTAGGACCTCAGGGCTAGCGCTTGCAACTATTAGACCAACGAGTCTGTAAAAGTTGATAACGGTTATATTTTCGGTTACAAAATCGTTCGAATTTACGTGACGTTTACGTCACTGGGACGTACGTCACTGGGACCACTGAGCGAAGGTTCAACCCGGGCGTAAACCGTGATCAGCTTTACATTACAAACCGGCAGTTAGTATTCCCGTGACGCCTGCTAGCTAATTTTAATTTTAAATTTCGAGCTTTATGAATATGATTTAAAAACATAGGTATTACTTATTTATTAGAATGAAACAAGGGGTTTTGGGGCACCTTCACGTGGTGACGTTAGCATGCAAGGTGAATTAATCGATTGATTATTAGCTTGATCATGAATAGATTTCCTAAGTAGATAGATAAATAATCGATGATAGATTATTAGCTATATGATCATGAATAGATTTCCTAAGTAGTTATATAAATCATTTATTTGGTGCACACAAAAGATATAACACAACATAGAAAGCACGATGAAATGTATATAAATAAAAATAAAAGTACTGACTGACTGACTGACTCATCATCGCCCAGCCCAAACCCTTGGACCTAGAAAGCTGAAATTTTGCACAAAGGTCCCCTTTATAATGTAGAAGCCGAGCGAAGCCGCTGGCTAAAGCTAGTAATAAATAATTACAATAATTACATGAACGTGATTAGATACTAATTAGCAAAGTAGGTACAAGCTGACATGTATACAAAAAAAGAAAGAAAAATAGACATAGTTATAGTGATGACACTTTAAGCTATAACATGATTTAAAATTCAAATAAAATAACGTGCGGTGGAACACAAAGACTGGTGTGCGTCTCAAAATTGCAGCTCAGTATGTGTCAGGCAAATATACCTGAGTTGAATATTCAAGTAACAAAGTGACATGTGCATACTCGCAGATTGCCTGCTTGATTTTAAGCTATGCAGTCCGGTCCTCGAGAGAATGCGTTCTTGACACCTGTCAGTCAACGAATACGTCGCAGTGACAACGGCGCCTCCCGGTCTTCTCCTTGGTATGCAATGGCCTCTGTAGCACTATGGAACATGAGGCTTCAGGGGCTAGTGCAAATTTTGGCGTTCATTCAATTAATCGAGTCTGGTCAAACTACGCCGAGGTCAGAGCATTTTATTCATTCATTCATTCTTAATAGAATTGGCGCACTGATAGGTGTCAGGAAAGCATTCTCTCGATGCAACAGAAACATCGTTCTGTTTCTGTTAATAGTTTGAAGATGACAGAGACAGAATGATGTTTTAGGTATGTTAGCGTGAGATAGAGTGCAAGCGGGCATTAGCTCTGTGTGATCTGTCACTCATGTCAAAGTTAAAATTAAATTTCAAAAATAATAACATGGTATCACAACTCGAAAGCTGCACATAGAAAAACTAAATGTAGTTATTATTATGCCATTGTGACTTGCAATAGAACGTTCCATTTTATACTCTCTATGGGAAATAATTTAAGTCGCAACAAACGAGCAACTCTCCATCTCATTCGCTACCTTTGTTCCATACACGCCCCGGGTTTTAATATTAAACCATATTTAAATATAAATGAGAAAAGTTATGGCTTCGGCGATAATTAAGAATTAATAGCACGGAATCAAAGATTAATTGAAATAATTAAGTGTCCATGACAGGAACCGTGATTCATTAAAAGGAAATTGATAATTATAAAGTAAAAATTTCGTAATTGTGTGACGCGCGTAATAAAAATCTGAAAAAAATGTCAATAGCAGTGTTGCCAACTTGCCACTCGGAATAAGCAAATTAAAAGTCGCGGAACAAGTTTTAATGAAATAATAGACTTGTCACTAATCTTGCAAGCTGTCTCGAACACTTGTTAAAAACATCACGAAAATATTCGAATCACATTTTTGTTTTAGTGTTATTTTTTAGTTTCCACGCGGTCGGCAATCTCAAAGTTTCTTTATTATCCGCTGTTCGTCACAGTTCATAATCAAGGATATACCGAGATGTATAAGCCACTAGATTTAGCTCGAGACTTCTTTCATGTACTTCAACGTGAAGTATTTTGTAGTCTTCCGTAGTTTCAACTAAATTAACTTTTCCTTTCTGATAAATATCTTCTTGAAAAGTAACATTAATAACTTTTTAATAACAAACCTTAGCTCTAGCAGAGTTCGTTATCATAACCACACAAGATGATACATTATAAACAGAGCACGCTTGTTCGAAGTGGACGGATTAGAAGCTTTCAAAAGATTAACTGGGGCAGACCTCCATCTGACCATTTCATTAAAACTTCCTCCGCCTGGCACCCTAATTACATTCAAAACAAAAATCATTCCGTGACTCAATTAAATGTACGTGTAACTGTTGACTCGGCCAAATGTACGGATTAATTGTGACACTGACGTACGTTCTATACATTCGCGACTAGACGCGTATCTATAGGTATCTAGCATTACATCAACGTTTTTCGTTTCGTAAAATTAATTTGGACGCACTGATTCGATTACCGCGGGGTCGATCAATCGTAATTTCCTCTTGAGTCATTCAGATTCCGAATCGCTGCTCTAATTATGAATTTTATTTGTTTCAGATACTACAACGGGCAGCAGCGCTAACCTAGCAAAATTAATAATTAATTAGTATAATATTAAAAATTTATCGAATAATACGACGAAGCGCCTTCAATTTTCAAATTACGCATTAGCTAGATTAATAAGAAGATAAGATAGTGTAGTTTAGAAGATAAAGTTGTGGTTGTGAGGCGCGAGGTGTCGCGCGTGTCGGTCGCATCGGTCGCTTGTGTCGCGGAGATCAATGCGTGTGTATCACGTCGCGTGCGTCACCCGGCTGTCGGCGTGAGAGAGTCGCGCGCGCGTGCGCGTCGGGCCGGCAAGATTGAGGTGGTGGCCGGGTGCGGGTGGGGCAGGCGCGCGCGCGTGCGGCCGCTGCACGCGCTGGGCCGCGCGGCCGGAGTGATGTTGGCGTCGCAGCGCTCGCAGTCCTGCAACGAAGAGGGCGCGTTCTTCGGGGCGCGTGCGCTGCGCCGGCCGCGCGGCAAAGGCAGCGGGAGTCCGACTTGCTAGGGGTACGCCATGTCGCTGCGCAGCCTGCACCGGCGGCTATCATCCGCCAATAACACGTGAGTTGCATTTCCATTTTTTTGTAGTGCTGTTTCCATTTTGTAGCATAAAGAAAATAAAACACTTTACGGCCACATGAAAACTTATAATTTTATTTAAAAAAAAGGGTGCAGGTTTGAATTTATGTTTAAAAAACCAAAGCTAGTGTTTAATCAGGTTTTAACGAAAACTATTTTGGTAGGTACACAACCTCTCTCAAGCAATTGCAATCGATTAGATAGTCACTAAAAAAATACGTTCCGTTTACGGTAAAAAAATATTAAAGATAATACTGTTGTAAGTTTTAATATTTATAATTACTATAGCGGCACCTTCAACTACTTTAACTAAGCCAGGAGACTCGCAAGTTGTGTATTCAACCCTCTGAAATAGCTTGATTGTCTGTAACAACATTCAGCTAACGAGAGCTAGCTGCCGTTGACTTTACCTAATAGACATGCAAATAATTGCATTGATTGGGCACTCAGCTCAATAATTGATACGGGTCCATTTGGAAGCTAACCCATTCATATTTATTCCAATCTGAAAGACGCTCTAACGTACTCTACCGACAAGTCATCAAAATGTCGAACGGTCGACCATCGGGATGTGAATATTCAATTACCGAACCTAAATCCAGAGCGCACTGTGCTATAAATCTGGCGAGAGTGAGCTAAAATGAACTTAATGCCGTAAAGACTAGTTTGATTTTAGTGTGTAATGGGATCTAAATCGGTTATAACTTCTAGCGGGCGCAATTAGGGGTGATAATTGTGGCATAATTTATGTGCATAGGCATAATGTCAGTTTTGTGGGCAAGAATATACATATTAATTGATCCATAGTTCCAAACAAAACTTTATATCATTCGGGCGATGCTAGCCAGGGGGACTATTCTCTAAGTCAGCCCACGAACATACAGGCTCGTCGGAAAAAGTTGATCCGTCAAAACAAGTATCGGACGGGCAAAAGAGAAAGCGCAGGTAACTTCGGCCGAAACTACAGATATCGTGCTTAGGAAGTAAACCTCCTAACAGGCAGGCAGAAGACAAAACACACCGACTTATAAGAATGTTACTTAATACGACCCAAATAACAAGAAATCCCAAAAAACACGATATCGATACCAAAAGCTTCCTAAGATACATAAATCATGTTGATGGACGTATGAAAGGGTCGTGACGTCACAAGGTCATGGCACACGATCGTGCTCGCGTGCCATTGGACGTCCGTTGTTACAAGACATTGTATGGGGAAGCGTTCAGGTTGGCACGCACTGTGGACGTTCAATGGGCTGGACATTTGCAATAGTTTGCATTCATCATTGACATAACGGAAGGAATTGTGTTGTGATTTGCCGGTTTCAATTAGGGTAGTGTTATGGTTGCCTTTCTGTATTGATGTTTTAATAGTATTGGGCTTAACGTTTGCTTGAATATGTCTAGTAAGAGTAGGGCAAAGAGGGCAGTAGATAGATGTAGATCTTGTATTTATGAGAAGGTCTATCACGGCCTGCTGTTGGAAAATTAGTAACAATTAACTACCTATCTTCTGCCCGTTTCATTCGCGTAATTTCTTGTTTTAACTTAAAACTTATCCCGTGACACTCTGTAGTACTTACTGATCCCTCCAAGGCCATTAGTGAAAGATTACCGTAATAAACGTTACCTCTTTATAAAACTAGTGCGACGTGACCGGAATGCACCTGCAGAGATGGGCTAAGATCGTCACTCATTGGACGCTTGATGCATGACATCGCGGTCTAGGTAGACCGCGGCGAAGGTGGTCTGACGATCTAATCCTGTTTGCGGGGCTAACTTGTCTAGAAACATGCATCAATTCTATTAACGACTATTTATTAGTGATAGTCATAGAAATCATGTCACTTGGTTTGAATAGGTTCATTTTATTTCTGTAGATTCTTTTACATAATTATTGTGAATGAGAGAACGTTGTAGGTCTTGCAGACTGTTGATTTGTAGACGATTTTCTATTCTTTATTTTCATTCCTCTAAGTACCTGGTACTTATTGACAGGCTTGCACTGTCCTCCCGTACCTATTATCACAGTAATTTGAAAACATTGTAAAACCAATTATTTTTAAAACAGTAACCGTGGAGTTTCTTGCCGAACACACAACAAATTGGAACTGTTCACCTAGCTTCTGACGTTTCATAAGTGCCCATGCAGGTTTATGTGAAATAAAATATTTTGATTTTGATTTTCATACATTTTCTTTTTCTCTAGGCTGACATTTCTATCCTGTAAGGAAGTTATGTTATAAAGAATAAGGAAACGTAAAATAACAATTTGCTGGAAATCATAATCAAATGAAAACACGATAAAAATATAAAAAACCTTACTTTTTATTTTATTTGCATATATCAATAACCTTCTTTAAGCATAATATTCCTTAAACATAAGAAGTTCGTACCCACATAAAGGCTGGCAAATTCCCCGAACCGCGGGTAAATCATTGTTCCCCTGTTTATGGGTAATCCAAAGAAAACAATGATTGGCTTTTATGCTGGGAATATACGGGTTTATGGGTCGGTGTGGCTGATTTATTTTATTATTTATACTTTTTATTAAAAGTATTCGAAGTATTTCAGTGAAAATGCTGTAGGAATTTTCTCGGTTTACAGTTTATGGAGTCAATTATTTATCAGAAAAAAATTAAAGCCTATCTTGAAGAATGTTTAGGTATGTAAAGAAAAAGAAAGATACTACATTTATTTGACCTAGATTAAGGCACACTGTACTCACATAAAAAAAATAATCAGACAAACAAACTATGTAAGTAAGTAGATGATTGATTATGTTCAACAGTTTGAAGAAATAATTTTATATTCTTTTAGCTTTGGCATATTATGATATCCAATTTGTTCCCACGTCTTCTGGGGATAGCTATAATACTGAAAACTTATTATAAACTTGCTATTTCAACATGTTTTCTTTCTTTCTTTTTTTTTTCTATTTCTACCATTTTGGATGTTCAGTTATTAAGCATGTTTGCGACTATGTACCTATAGTTTCGTTAATATCTGATAAGATAACGGCACGGTTCAGCGACAAACTAGGTTATCAAAACTTTTTCGTAATTAACTTTTATATGTGTGGATCTAAAAACCCAATTTAGAGGTTAGTTTATTGAAATATCACAAGTAAAATATTCTCTCATAGCATAAAACATGAACATTTTTACGTATTCGGGTAATCAGATATTACACAGGCCAGCGCGTAGCACACAAGAATTTGGCGTAGCTTGAAACTCCGTAGAATTTCGTAGCAACGGTCTACGGCGTAGACCACGTGAATTGTCTGTAGATTAATCTTAAGCTTTACTGTTATAACAAGACGGTCGAAATTTGCATAACATATTACAGCCGCTTATAGGTCTTTGGTCAGAGTACAAGGGTCACACCACAAAGTGGATTTCAAACCGCGTAGAATGTATTTCCGCCCCTTTGCGAACACAGTCATGGTATGTGTAGTCTGTAGCTTTAAAAGTGCTATTGTTTAACCCACTTAGCTTTAATTAAAGCTTCTGATCATTGTTCCCATTTATTTTATCGTAAAGAGTTAAGTGCTCTTGATACAATAAATCAAATATTTGCAGTAAAAAACACTGCATTTGTTGCGAATATCAAGCTGGAGTTAATCAAGGACTTTATTTTTTGTGTTAACATGAGTTTAATATAGTGTCTGTGTATGAACGAGAATAAGGTGCAGCGCAGACGGCAGACTATCCGTGACGCACTTTTTAGTATGTGAAAATAGAACCTAAGCAATTACCTATATGCAGTAACGCATACGACGCGCGAAAAGGCCGGCGCACGAAAAGTGCGCGAAAAATATAGAACCGTATTGCTCCAACGCGTGCTAACGCAGACGGCGCCGGCGCACACTTTTGGTATGCAAAACCATGGCGCTAGAGATTGATGTATCGATATTAATACAAGAAATACAAAAGAGACCAGCAATTTTGTCTTAGGAACTGTCCTTTCAGTAATCTCTCCAAAAGTATAGGATGTCCCCAAAATTCTCTATTTCTTCTTCTTCACTTCAAGTTTCAAATAATAATACATCGCAATCTCTGCATTCCCATAGCGTCTACGTCCCTACAGTTCTGCCGACAGAATGATCGAAGATGTGCGTCGTGTGCGTTGAGTCTGCATAAAATCCACGACAGACTTTTTTCATGCCATGTACACATTTTGTGCGCCACAGACTCGATCGCACACAAAGAGTGTCGTCTGCGCTGCACCTTACTGTCACAAGCGGAATTTTTGTTGGTAAAATATTGTGGACACAGAGGCTGAATACCGGCAGTATATTGTAAAACAAATATACTGGGCCGTAGAGAAAATATAGGGACATTTATTTTTGTGCGTAGATGAATCGGGCCTAACTACGGCAGTAGTGGAACGTGAGAGGAATCCGAGGCCGAAGTAGTAGGGCACCGTCCTTTTTGTCTGACACCGTTGCAGGCCCTACTTTGAAAATAAATAGTAGTTTGATGGGTGTGGTTTTTTTCCCCCGCACGCGGGGAGTGCTGGCTCCATCTTCCGTGGTCGGTCGACACGTCACCGCCACAAACTTAACTAAATTATCTTACCGATGGCCCACCGTTTATATTGAAACTAGCTGACCCGACAGACGTTGTCCTGTCTTAACTATGAATATTGAGTTAGCATTATTAAAAAAAAATTGGGGTAGACCACCCTTAACATTTAGGGGTATGAAAAATAGATGTTGGCCGATTCTCAGACCTACCCGATAAGCACACGAAATTTTATCAAAATCGGTTCAGCCGTTTCGGAGGAGTAAGGTAACTAACATTGTGACACGAGAATTTTATATTAAGATATATGTATATGCAAAACAACGATGTACCTATACACTTTCTTAAGTTTTTTTCTGACCTAGCGTTGTCGTTGGCGATGTCTGATTTACTAAATTTAGGCTTTATTTTTAAGGCTATAACTGTGTTTTTGGTGCTTGTTTTATGGTTTTCCGCAAACAATAGACCCGTGGATAAAATTTAGTTATAAGTAGGGTACCTACAACGTTATTAAGAACTTAATTTTAAAATAACAATACATTCCATGTATTTTAATATTAATATTATTAAGTACTTAAAAACTTAATATTATTAAGTACGACGATAATTAATAATATTATACTGCTGCATATTGTCAGCGTTATAAATATAGCATTCCCTCAAATGACAGCAAAAAGTCGCGAGTTTTCATGACGATGCATATTTTATTACTTCGTGAAATAATACACGAACGACACGTGGTCGTGGGTGAAAGTTTTATGCGAATTAAATTTAAATTGGACGCAAACGTGAATTTAGATGAGGTATTTTATTTATATTTAATTCGGTAGAAGTCATTTTTTTTTCTTTTGCCAGTGGCTTAGCTCGCGTGGAGGTCGAAAATATACCACGGGAACGTAGATACTATTGGAATAAAAAGTATCCTATATATTAATCCAGGTTACAAACTATCTGTATGCCAAATTTCATCCAAATCCGTTCTACCGTTATTGCGTGATTGAGTGACAAACATCCAAACTTTCACATTTATAATATTAGTAGGATAAAACAGACAGAGGAGAAAAGGAGAAAAGAAAGATAAATTCACTTAAAAAGTATGTAGTGTACCTTGCATAATACACTATCAATCAGAATAATTTTGAAGGTTAATGCTTATCCATTACGTAATATGTTCGAAAAATGTATCTGCTCAACAATGTAAATAACGCAATGAATGTTGTTAAACTGTCAAAATGAAAGCCATTCCTACTGTTTGTGTATCTTTTTCTAAATAACATCTTCCTGGAAAAAAAATCTTAAACAAAAATAAAGTCGCATGAGCATTGTACTTTTAATGAACGTGGACAATCCTATTTTGAAATACAAAATTAAAACTAGCGCGCGATGAGTGGAAAAATAAAATGGGAAATGGGCTGGCGTAGGAATAGACCTAGCTTGGGCTCGGGGAACGAATAAAGTAAGTAATGAGAATTTGTGCAGGAGAATGATAAAAAAAGTTGTACGTAAAAAAGATTTGCTGAGAGTAGCGAATAGCACGCGGAATAATAATCCAAGGGATACTTTTTAAAGATGAAAAAGTTTGACTTAGCTAGAAGGTACTGCCCTTCCGTTATTGACATCAAAATTATTTTGCTTTCTTTGAATAAATACTGTATTTTTGACAACGTGTATAAATATCTTAATTGGTTTAAATAGCATTTGTTTAAACTTAAAGTACTCCAAGAAAATCTTCAAATGAAAAATCAAAATCAAAAGTCATTTATACAAAATAATAAAATTACATAAGACAGTCCTCCCAAAACGCCCGCCCTTCACCACTTCCTAGTGCTTTAGCTGGGAAGAAGAAGTAGCGGAACAAAAAAGTGAATGAAGTCTTAGAAAATATTTAAAATAAATACTCGTATTACATAACCATTTGTTGCTGATCCATACATCATGTTCGTGAACGGGCGCCGCTAGTAGGGACTGGTCACCTCTTAGCTCCCACGGCTTATTTTAATTTCTAAATTGTTATTTTATTTTTGTTTTAATTACGGACGCTTTTAATGTGCACGTCTTTTTACATCGTTCTCACATTGATAATTTCAACATAATTATGTAACCAACTGTTGGTAATAATATCATGATTTTAAAAGAGTGTCCATGGAGTTTCTTGCCCGTTCTTCTCCATAGGTACCTACGCTTTGGAATGGGCAACTAGCTTCATCTTTCTACCTCACCGACCTTGACAATTCAAAAGTGCCTGTAATTGGTTTATTTGAAATAAATGCTTTGAGTTTGAGTTTGTCCCTTAAGGGTTGGGCACAGGTCCACACGGCTACACATCAAGCTATACATTTCCAGTTTACGTTGATCTTGCACTGTATGAAAAACCTATACAATGCGAGATCAGCTTATACTGGAAATGTACAGCTAGATGTGTAGCCGTGTGTATACCAACATCTTTCTAGTTTTGTTTACGTCACATGTAATAGGGGGCGAGCCTATTGCCATGAACCGGGCACAAATCCAGTCTCCGAGCTGCTACTGAGAAATTGCAGATAGAAAAACCCAATAACACTTTGCCCGACCCGGGAATCGAATCCAGGACCTCAGGCTCAGCAGTAGCGCTTGCGACCACTAAACCAACGAGGCAGTGACTGTTTCCAATATTAAAGTTACTGGCACTATAAATCCGATCAAAATCGAAATCTTTTTTTTTTTCACATAAACCTGCATGGACATGAAACGTCAGAAGCTAGGTGCATGGTTCCAATTTGTCGTTTCCTATGGAGAAGAGCCGGCAAGAAACTCCACGGTTACTCTTTTAACAATATTTGGCTTTTACAATGTTTTCAAATAACAGTGATAATAGGTATGGAAGGACAGTGCAGGCCTGTCAATAAGTACCAGGTATTTAGAACAATGAAAATAAAGAATAGAAAATCGTCTACAAATCTAGTCTGTAAGGCCTATAACGTTCTCTCATTCACAATATGTAATCTACATAAATAAAAATAACTTATATGAACGAAGTGACATGATTTCCATGACAATCACTAATAAATAGTCGAAATTAAAATTGATGTATAATATCAAATAATGACGAGGATATGTCAGACATTGTAAAAAATTAAAATTAACATTGTAATTTGGGACCAGTTAATAGACTTTCACATAGTTATGCTATTAATGAGGTACTAACACAACCGATACACAACTATTCCTGCCTATTCAACCTTAAAAACACTAAGGTCTCAACGTAAAACTACACATCCATAGAGACCAAGTGAATGCTAAACTTAGTCCCACACAAACGTCTAAACAAGAGGCTACGTCATAGGGCAATTCTTCAAATAGCTCCAAAGGACAGAATAGGTACAGAAGTTAAGTTCCATACAAGAAGCGGAAACGCACGTATGAGGATTTAGAATGAACGGAGATTGATTTGTGTATTGGTCACATAATATTGACGTTATAAAATATAGTCACAATACGAACGTCATTGCTTTAAATACCGAGACCCCTACGTGCCTCAGAAAGCGCGTTAAGCTGCTGTCATTCGTGGATCTTTGACAGTCGTTACGGGTCGTCAAGGGTTACCCAGTAGCTGCGTTGTAGACTTGTGAAGGTCAGGTATGAAGTATGCAGTCGTTTCATGTAAAATACTGGTATTCACCCCCATCCGGTTAGACTGAAAGCCAACCCCAATGCTAAAGTTAGGAAAAGGCTAGGCCATCGATGAGCTAATTTCAAAATTAAAGAAAAAAACACTGTTATTTCATAGTTTTAAGTTTTCGCTTCTGTCATCAGTCAGTCAGTAGTCATGAATGCCAAATTTATTTTTTAATGAATTCAACCTTCTGCACCTATCTATTCTGTGACTATTCTTCAAATAGCCCCAAAGAGACTTGAACTGAAATAGAGAGATGTTTGCTGACGTCATGGCTCTGACGTCACGCGACCTTGGCTCGGACCCAAAAGGTTCGAATATCTCGTATTACAATATGGATTGTAATCTTAGGAGGGGTGGGAAGGAACCAAGGTGCTCGGTCGTGCGAGGGTTCTTTGCAAGGAAGCGGTGGTCTATGGGTTGTGAATATGTAATCGGATACTGTTAAATTTTGAGGGGCTGCAGAGTGAATTACCTAGCTGATATTTCAATAAAAATGTGTGGGTATTATCCCTATTTGTATCCGTCTCTGTTTGTATCGGGAATGGTGGGCATAAGCACATTCGAACTGAGACGTAAGTGTGCGCTTCTGATGCACTACTACCTATTACTTAATAACAAGATCGATGACGCGACTACCCTAGCTCACTGTTCATTGTTTGCTCCGGACCGGCTGCGGCGGTCGCGCGCCTGTGCCTCGCGGTGCCTGTTCACAGCCCCGCCAGCGCGCACTCATACTGCTCGATATGCTCCCACAACCCAGGCGATCAATCTGCTTAACGCCCTGATTGCTCAGAGGCCAGATGTTGATATATTTGTGTATAGCAGTAGATCTATGTTAAATGTTTGTGTGAAGTTTTTTAGTTAAATTTATTATGTTGTTGGCTTGTTGCGCGCTTTGGTCCTTACTGTAAGTGCAGCAAGCAATTGTTATAAATAAATAAAGGAAAGGCTTATCCGTAGTGATTCTGTCTCTGCTCTGTCTATTCAATAATAATTTTATGTCGATGTTATTCGATTCTCACTTATAAAGTACTAGCTTCTGCTCGCGACTTCATCTACGTGAAATGTCTTGTTTTTAACCGACTTCAAAAAGGGGGAGGTTCTCAATTCGTCGGAACATTTTTTTTTTATGTATGTTCCCCGATTACTCGAAGATGGCTGGACCGATTTGGTTTTTATTTTTTGTTTGAAAGGGTATACTTCGCAGGTGGTCCCATGATCATCAAGTCAGGATCTGATGATGGGATCCTGGAGAAATAGAGAGAACTCTTCAAATTTTATAGGCACACAAAGCGATTTAGGTATTTTTTGGAAGAGTACTTTCTCGAAGTGGTCTCATTTCAATTTGGTGAAGATCTGATGAAGAACTTTGGAGATAGGCAACTGAACTCCTCAATAAATGATAGCAAATGGACTGGGATTGCTGAAATCTCATGTCTGTCTATTGCTTCCACCAGTTCATAACATAACATCACGCCGGTATGCTGTGAAGGGCACATGTGAACCACTAAATAGTGAAAAAAAAAACTTATTCAAAAAAAAAAACAACCGTTTTTTGGAAGTCGGTTGTTTTTTTTTTGGAAAAAGTTTTTAATATAAAATGTATCCTTCATCACATCACATCGCCCGTTTTCTCTTGAATAAATGAATGCTATATTTATTTGCAACAATATAAGCAGCTAACATAAAATATGTTCTTAAGATCTATGGGTTTCACTATATTGGGCTTTTCAGCCGTGCAAATATACAGTTTTCTTTTTTTATTTGATTTCTTTTCGATTTATTATCTTTTTTTCGTCTTAGCGTTCTTTGAACCTTTTTTACATTCTTAGGGCCGTAGCATAATGTTAAATAGCCTACATACAACCTTAACCAAAAATTGGGCTATGAATTGTGAAATCCGACAGGTAGTTTCAGAGATAACCCCTACATAAAAACGTACAAAAAAAAACTCTTCTTAATATTAAGTAAGTAGGGTTGGTACCTACCCTATAGATTAAAATAAAATTTAAAAAAAACATCAAGGCATTTTTTTGCATTGTAATATTTTAATATTCATCCAGAGATTCTTAAAACAGCAAGTATCTAAATAGTCAAACAGAAATTCTTTAATAAACTAACACATTATGTTTTTAAAATCAAAAGCGAAATTTTGCTTCTTCATAACTATATTTGGAACACAAAACTTTTTAGACACATTCAAAACAAAATGGCCGTCAATTTAGCCCAGATACCTACATATCCACGAGCCGAATAACTTATGTACCTACATGGATCTAATTAGGGAGGTGTACATGCCCGGAGGACGAAACAAAAAGTTGGACGGTACAATAGTTATTGTTGTATTCGCAGAAAATTATTAATTAGGACAACGAAGCTTGCTTGCCGAAGCAGAAAGTTTTCTTTGACAAATATTTAAGAAGAATTGTGTGCTTAGTAATACTTGGATGTAGATATAGTTATAGTATTATCTTATTGTTTTTGAAGGAATTGAGAATGGGTATTTGTTAATCGACTTCAAAAAGTAGGAGGTTATCAATTCGATATGTTTTTTCTATGTATGTTCGAGCATAACTCCGTCATATATAGACGGATTTGCAAAATATTTTTTTTGTTCGAAAGGGGTTTATTCCGAAATAGTCCCATTTAAATTTCATATAGATCTAATGATGAGTTTCGGAGACAGACAACGGAACTCTGCAAAAAAAGACAGCAAATCAACCGCGATTGCTGCTATCGCATAAACATGCATTGTTTTGATCCCAAGGATGATGAAATTTCAAATTGGTGTGGGGTAGGTACAGACACCAGCACATCGAGCTACCCCAATCTGTCAAATTTCTTTGAAAGATTTTCAACATTATTGCATAAGCATAAGGTTCATGTTCAATTGGGAAAATTTGACAGTTTGGGGTAACTTGATGTGCTGGCGTCTGTACTATAGCTAAAAAGTAAAAAATAACTTTAATTTTGGAAGGCGGTGACAAAAAAATTAAATACATATCCAAATTCCAAAGTCACCGACTACCGAAATGAAAGTTATTTTTAACTTTGCAATGTTTTTCCGGAAGTCGGTTGTCAGGAACCGTTTTGTTGGCTTATTAGTCGATCCGCATGAATTTACTATATTATTTATTTATTTATTTAACCATTTATGTACACACATATATACAGACAAGAAGAAAGGAACAGAAAAATACGTAGGTACATAGGTAATGCTTATTTCTACAGGAATCTCTTCCAGCACACCTGCGATAGGATAGAAGATAATAGAGATGTAGACAACGTGTGTAATAGCAGTAGAAGGGATAACATAAATTTACAAATTAAACTCTAATTTAAATATACACACCTATTGAGAATATACATACATACTAACATACATACATACTTCTAAAATAAATGAATGAATGAATGATTATTTTTTATAAGGTAGGGGACCCGCACGAAGTTATTTTATCTGTGGGCGAATCGACAACTTTATGCACTTTACTGCATGTTAACTTTTACATATAACTGCTGTTGTATTTTTGATCAAATTAGTGTTTAACAAAGTTATGGGACGACAGTGTGGGCCTGTAAACAAGTACTGGGTATTTAATACAATAGAAAATCCTCCACAAATCAGCAGTCTACAAAGCCTACAATGTATGAAACATATGAAAGAGTATCTATATATGTATACCTAAATAAATATATAAAATTAAAAAACCTATTTAACCCAAATTACATGATTGCCATCACAACTGTAACAAATCCGTATTAAAATACTGTCTACAAAAGCCACTAATAAAGAGAAGATCTCATCTGTACATTGCTCAATAGATTTGATTCCTACATTAACAACCTAATAGATAAAACAATAAAGATATGAGAGAAAGTTATAGTTGTTTAATTAAGTTTAACCAACTTCCTCTATTTGGAAGTTGTGGCGGCACCTAAGAATATACGTCATACTAAGGTGATTTGAAAACTTATTTGACAGTTCCGAGCAACTGGTTCCTTGTTGTCTTACCGTTTAGTATGATTTTATAATTTTAGTGTTCGTAGATAGCTCTGGAATAGTCTTTCCAGCTCGATACTAAAGCCGCCATCTTGTTTTTACTCTCAATCAACTCAGCCCATCTCAGTCCACTGCTGGACATAGGCCTCTCCCAGGCTGCACCACAACACTGTATGTCCCAGTCTGTCCCAGCCACTTTTTTAAAGTCGTCCCACACTACGTTTGCCGATACGCGGTCTCCACTCCAGGACTCGTCTGCTCCACCATCCACCGGTTCTTTGACAAACATGGCCAGCCGACAGCCACTTCAGCTTACTTACTCTGCAAGCTATGTCGATAACTCACGTTATTTTCGGGACACTACACGCAACAAAAAAAAAAACAAAAACGATCTTACTTTAGGTATGGTCAAAAAACGGAGGTATGGTTAAAACAATCGAGCCTGTTTTTGAAATAAGAACCCAATATGTCTTTGCATATTGAGTTCTTATTTCAAATATGCAGTGCAGTTCTTTTTACGAAACTGACAACTAAATCCGGTGCTAAGTTGTCAGTTTTCTATTAAGAACTTTACCCAAGTTGAAATAAAGTTGTAAATGCAGAAACTGGCTCAGAGTTTTTGGCTAGAACTATGGTTGGATCGCGTTTTGTAATAAGACGGAAAATGTGTACCAAGAACTCCTACCTGTAGACGTCATTCGCCCGCCAAAAGAGCATTATAGCAGTGTAGTACCTACCTACTTACTCAAGCATTGGTACTAGCATTTATTTATTTAAGGAAAAACAAACAGTAGCATAATAAGAGATATACATAAATTATCTTAAATATTACATTTTAACAATTATGCTACCCACTACGTTCTCCACAGATTACAATTTAAACTTTTTAAAACTAGCTAGTAACACAGATACAGTACCTACCTATACAACAGTCATTGCCATAGAATCTCCGGATTTATAAATTTATAAAATAAAATAAAAGAAAAAGTAAATTTTAATTTGTGTGCGTACATTAATAAATATTAAATATTGCTCTAGGGTTGCTTGGATTTGCTTTTTAAATAATTTTTTACTGAGAAAAAGAATGTCGATTGAATACATAAGTATTCAGTACTGGTATACATAAGTATACAAACCTCATCATCTGCCCGGCCTTTTCCCAATCATGTTGGGGTCAGTTTTCAGTCTAACCAGATGCAGTTGAATACCAGTATTTTACATGGAGCGACTGCCAATCTGACGTCTACAATCCAGTAACTGGGTAACATGATATCCCTTGGTAAGACTGGTTGTGAGACTTTCGAGCTTCTGACGACCCGTAACGACTGTCAAATAATAATATAATAATAATAAATCATTTATTTTCAAGTTACATAGACTCATAATAATAGGACAAGAACACACGGTCACATTAACATTAATCAAAATTACATACCTACAATTAAATTGGATAAATTAACAAAAAAAAAAAAGGTCAAAGGTCCACAACTGGCAGCCGGGACCAACGCTCTATCGTGCTTTCCGAGGCACTGAAGAGTCAAGATCACTCATGCAACCGCGGCAACCATAGCTTAACATCATCGATCGATCCGTACGGCTTTATTTCTTAGCCCCAAGCCCCAAATATTAAAAAAAAAAAAACAAACACAGAAAACAAATAATAAAACCTCACATATATGTAATCATCCTCCATAAGCACACAATATTTGCCAAAACGACAAGGATTTAAAAAGTAACTGCCGAACGCGCTCGTTTTCGATTTGCTTCCCACATAAAAAGTTAATGAAAATCGTTACATCACACGTAAAAACATGCTCCTCCAGGTGTAATTTACCAACAAAATTATATAAAGGTGTATGGCAGAGGGTTAGGCAAGAAGCAAACATGGAAAGAGACAAGAGTATAAAAAATCTACGTGTTAGAGCAAGACAGGTAGTGTTATTTGCCAAGCAAGGTTAAGGGGACATCTTGAGGTGAGCGCTCGATCTTGGTACACTGAGGGTATTTCATAATACATACGTATTACAGGATTCAGATCGATCTCGAGGCTGGAATTAGAACAGATGGGCTACGATTTAAAGAAACAAAACTTGTGTGGTTTTATGAAACCACCGTAAAAGTGAAACTTTTTTTCACATTATAGACATTTAACTAAAAACTACACGGTCAGCTGATGCGAACTATAGGCGCCGCCATATTGGCCTCGGCTGCTCTGACGAGCGCCTTTCACTTTATCCCTACTCCGCGGCCGACCGTCACGCGACACGTCACGCGACATGCAACACACAGACGAAAAAGTTTGAGACGATGTAATAAAAGTTTCACTTTAAAAGTAATTTAGCGAATTAAACGTCAAAAAAAATAGATGAGCTAGGTAGACACTTAAGGATAAACAGTTATTTTTGTTATTTAAAAAGATCAAAGCTCAACTGCCGAAGTACGAATCATAACACCGGTAATTTCTGTCTGTTGATAATGGTCCTGACTTCTGCTGTATAGCAGAAGCCTATTCTCCTATCGTATAGAGAAAGAAAGAGAACATGATCACCACTCCACCAGGTTTCTTCACGACGAAATCTATTCACGTACCTAAGTCGAAGATATTTTAGGTTAATTTAAAAATAGCCTCACATTTATGATTATGTACCTACATACTTGACATCTATCTGCCTAGCCTTTTAAAAACCGTAATGGTTTCGGCTTCCAGTCTAACCAGATGCGGTTGAATACCACTTGTTAGCGACGCGCTCATGTTTTAGATTAATAGATTAATAATAATAACAAATATCTATGTATACCTAAGTACAAATGTAAGGGCCACTGGACCCCCACCAAACACGCCGGCAGTTCGGTCCGTGCGAGCACTGCAAGCGGGTGCGTTTGTATGTTTATCTTGTTCTGTAAAAAAATATCCGTGCTATTTTCAAAATATAAGTTTTAAAGCCATCTTCGCATTTTAATTCGCTGATTACCACCTACTACCAGCTACACCAGTATTTACATGGAGATACTCTCTATCTGATCTCCACAACCCGGTTTCTGGGTAACACAATACCCCTTGGTAAGACTGATTGCCTGACTTTCGGGTTTCTGACTAATCGTAACAACTGTCAAAGATCCACGAATGACAGACGGATTTATTATTTAATCACAACACAGTACAGAGGTGGACTCTGCCTTAGGCAGTTTTGGCAAGTTTACAATAACCCGTTTTTTGCACCAGAGATTTTATTCAACAGATAGAACAAAAAATATCCCTTTTCCGGGGTACAAAATATATTATTCCCTTTTAAACCCAGTCTAAAACAATTTACCCGTGAACCTATTAAAATTCCAATTATAAATAGTTCTACAAAGAAAGCACGTTTAGATTACAAATCGCTTATTACGAACCGAGCAGCAAAAATCAATTGAATCCGTTTCGACCGTAATCGGAGAACAAAAAGCAACGACGTCCTCTTTAAGAATTTCCTTTAATATTCAGTTACGAGTTCTGGGGATCCCTTCAGAAATTAGTTAAAGGGTTAAATTTTCAACTGTATTAAATATTCATTTATGAAAATTTGTGTCTGTTTATATTTTAATAGGTTTAACCGGTTAAGTTCGCCGCGGAACTTATCGGTTCCAATACAATAGAAAATTTATTGTGTCTCATTAGCCGCGATTGACAGATCTATTGAGTTTTTTTTTTTTGGGTGGGAAATCATCAAATACCTTCTCCCGCTCTGGGTGGAGCAGGAGGGCGTGTCAGACTTTTACTGACTATAACCCACCCGTGTTCCCTCAGTTGCCTCGGTGCCAGGGGCCGCGGTATCTCTTTCGAACAACCCGCACCCCTGGCAGGCATCGGCCCTTGCGGACCCCACCTGTTGGTGCTGACATCTCTTTGAGGCGCGCGTGGAACACAACGCGTCGCCGGCCTGGGCTTGGTCCTTACCGGACAGCGAGCTACCCATTACTCGCCGTCCGCAAGCCCGCGCCGACGGTGGCCGGGAATCAGCCTGGGATTCCCGACGCCCAGGGCGTCTCCCGCGGCGACTACGGCCGTGCGGGCGCATATACTGCCTCTCCCTCACGTGCGCCGCCTCCCTCTTCGCGAGCATTACTGCTTCGCAGAAGGAGGTGACGGCTAAACATGCACTTTCGCTCCGTACTATGGCCTGGACTAGGGCCGGACGCGAGAGATCGCCGCCGCCAATCGCCTCCACGAGGACACAGCGGTGCTCCGCCCAAGCCGGGCAGACCTCCACCGTATGCTCCACCGTGTCCTCAGGGCGATCTTCGCAATGGAAACACCCGGGCGTTTCCTTCCGCCTTATGCGAAACAGGAACCTACCGAAACAACCGTGTCCGGTGAGGACCTGCATCAGGCGGAAGGTGGACGCCATGCCGCCTCTCAAGCCACTCCTCAAAGAGGGGACTTACCGCTGCTATCGTGGCGTGCCCAAGATCTATTGAGTATGTTTCTCATTATTCTTTTTTAAAAACGTAAGTTCAAAAACTAAAACCCGACTAACTGAAAGAGGACGCTCTAAAAAGTATGACAAGTTAATATTCTCATCTGAGAGCCGTGGCCGTATGCTACCTTGTTATAAAGCTTATAATCGCTTGCTACTGTTAGAATGTATTGTTTAGGTTGGCATACGACCACAGCTTGCAGATGAGTCTAGATTTAGGAGACGTCACGTAGCCTATAACCAGCGAACGATCATCACTTCCAGCGATACCTCAATTGTCAAATTATTATAGGTAGTTAAGAGGGAATAGATGAACATACTGATAAAATCATAACCCATTTTTTTGCTTGTCAGGTAAAAAGTAGGAAGTATGTTCCATGAAGTTAGCTCCAGTCGTATGTAACATGTTTGTACGGAACTCTCGGCACAAACGTATTAATATTTGGTGGGTTTTGTGAATGAATTGAACGGCAGCGGTGGGCCGCATATAGCTTCTAAATATTCATGGGTCCGGTGAATGAAAACCATAAATTTATGGAAGTGCAACCGGGCTGCGGAGACCGCGGCGCTCGCAAAAGTTAACGAGGTCCACTTACATACACGACGTGTTTTAAAAAAAAACATTAACGATGTCAGAAATGGAATTTACAACGAGCTTTAATTTATTTATAAAGTATTGGAATCTACAAATATCGAAAACATAAACGACATCAGAAAATAGAAATGGAATTTGCAAGGAGCCCTAATCTATACTAATATTATAAAGAGGAAAGATTTGATTTTTTGTTTGCATTGAATAGGCTCCGAAACTACTGAACCGATTTGAAAAAATATTTCACTGTTGGGAAGCTACACTATCCCCGGGTAACTTAGGCTATATTTTATTCCCGTTTTCACACGGGAACGGGAACTAAGCGGGTGAAACCGCGAAGCACTGCTAGTTTATCTATAAAGTAATGGATTGTACAAAAAATCATCATCTTCATCATCTACCTAGCCTTTTCCCAACTATGCTGGGGTCAGCTTCCAGTCTAGCCAGATGCATCTGAATACCAGTATTTTACATGGAGCGACTGCCTGTATGACCTCCACAAACCAATTACTGGGTAATACGATACCCTTTGGTAAGACTGGTTGTCAGACTTTCGGGCTTCTGATGACACGTAACGACTGTCAAAGATCTACAAATTACAGCCGGGACCATCGGCTTAACGTGCTTTCCGAGGCAAGGAGGGGTCTTGGCATGTAAAGATGGTCACCCATCCACGCACCAACCGAGGCAAACGTAGCTTAACCTGATCGATCGACCTGTACGGCTAACAAGCCCCTTTTGGAATGTACAAATAATATTTAAAAAAAAAACATTAAAAATGCCAGAAATGGAATTTGCAACGAGCTTTATTAACTATTTAAATAAGGAATTGGAATGTACAAATAATATTTTATCCTTGAAAATGTTGTTCGCGACAAATGTACACAGTTTTGCGCAAAAAGGATTAATTAATATATCGAATTAAGTTTATGTATTCGTTAAACTTGTTTATTTGGAGCGTTCACTCACAACATTCGTAACTGATGCAATGGATGTGTTACAAATTGGACTCGGTGTTGTCTCATATAATTCGAAATGCATTGGTCAAAAATTATTTGTCATTTCGAACCTCGATAAACTAGAGCAGGGAATTGTCAATCGGAGTCGCTATTATGCATCGTTGTTCGTGCAATCTATGGTTTGATAAGCTGTTCACCACTACTACCATAGAGTAGAGTAGTTTAGAGGGGATTAGTTAGAATTGTAGATAAAATACGTATATATAAGTATACTCTGTAAACTATAATATATTACAATTACATAAAATTGAAGTAACTGTTTGTAATGTCAATTTAACAGCTTTTTACTAAATGCATTTAAAACTATATACTTACGGTAGCTACTTAAAACAAAAAAAAAATGTTTTTAAATTTTTGTCTGTTTGTCTTTCTGTTTGTTCCGGCTAATCTCCGAAACGGCTAGACCAATTTTGACGGAACCTTCACTTGCTGATGTTATAAATATTAACATAGGCTAGGCTTTTTTGTCTCGGTAGTAGGTACGCTCTCGTGGAATAATTTATGAAATCCACGCGGGCAAAGACGCGGGCGCAGCTAGTCCTATTATCTTATACAAATGTGAATGAATGTTTGTATGTTTGGTACTCAGTCATGGCTGAACGGATTTGGATGAAATCTGGCACACATATCGTTTATAACCTGGATTAACACATAAGATACTTTATCAAAGTCTTTCCGACCAGAATAATTTCCGACCCACACGCGGTAGAACCTTAATCCTAAACTCCAAAGAAGATCCATAATTATTAAACGTGGCATAACACTTTGGTTTAATCCTACTAAGGATATATTGTAACCATAAAAATACAAATATCATCGTATTTAACGATTATTTCCCAAAAACATTAAACTACACTACAAACATACAATTTTAAGATAAAACGCAGAACAAACAAAACTTACACAGCCATGGAACGGTGGCAATGTAAACATTGGAGGGTACAAGGAACGAATTACGCAATGTATGTGCACACGGTCGTTTCGACCGCCTACAGCGTGTTTATATTGGTAACTGAATGGAAAACGAAATGACGATAGAATCGATTGGCTGGAAAAGCAGATTATTGTTGAACTAGTGACAGTCGGCCTTAACTTTGTCATTCACAAAGAGAAATGATATGAAGTAAGTTGTTTACATATTCGTAGTTTGTTATGATTGTCATTCGGTTTTGTAGGTACCTGATCCTTTAAGTTCTGTTTACAAATATTTTTTTTTTATTTAAACCCTTCTTTTTGTTAGTGTAATAGTGGGCGGATAGTGGCCGAAACTGGACCATTATTGATTTAATAATAATACTTTAATTTTTAACTAATGCATTATTAAAAAAATATTACCTATCTGCACTCCTCCTTCATATAAACTTTACCTGTGCCAAATTTCTAAGTCCTCCGTCTTTGTAACTGTAATTGCTTCACGTATTAATATATTATAGATAATTTATTTATTCTAAAATAAACAACAATTGAATAGATATGTCACATTAGAACATCGTCAGTTTATGATCTATCTCGGGAGATTACAAAATATCGAAACATAGTGAACTGCAGACGAATAGTAACTGCCACTAACTTGGAAGTAGCGCTCGCCGGCCGCTGCCACGGCACCGCTCGCTACGCTCGCTCGGCTCGCGCGCGGTTGGTCGCAGTTCTAACCTAACCTAACCTATTTATATTGTAAGTAGTATGTTGCAGTTCATAATTTATCGACAGTTTATAATCTCGCGAGATAGATTATAAACGATCGGTGTTCATAATCATACGGTGCAAGATACACTATAAGATATTTTGATGTTGAGTTGATATAAAACTTTTTACATAACATAACGCCTGTAATCCTTGAAGGGTTAGGCAGAGAGAGGTACCTGAATAGTATACCCACATTTTGCCAGGTCTGTTTTAGTCCCATGTAATTAGGGGCTATGCCATCAATCGGGCAAAAATCCAGAATCGTGACTCTCTCTCTCTCTTCTTCAACCCTTGGCCACCCAATGCTGAGTGTAGGTCTCTTCCAAATCTCTCCACTTTTGGCGGTTTTGTGTCGTGCCTATCCAGTTTCTTCGTGACTGCTTCTGAGAAATTCGTGTAGGTAAAATTCAACAACACCGTAAAGCACTTTTTCTTTTAAACAAATGGTTAATTTTACCAAAATTTTTAAAGTAGAACGAAATATTCGAACTTTGTTTATGTCTTCTATTTAAATGACTAATTCTTCAACCTTCGCCTTTTCCGAACTTGATGAGGGTCGGTTGGCTTAGACAAATCATTAGGGCTTTGGCGTAAATATATCGAGGGAGCTGTTGGCCTGTCTAGAATCTTTGAACCTTCTTCTACTAGATGTATTGGATATTGGACGGAAAATTTGTGGAAATCAGGATCAGTTTTTGTACTTTTCCAAATGAAAATTTACTGCCCATTTTTTGAACTAGAATCAAATTCATATTTTTTCTATTAGAAATAAACAATGCAAATTCTATCTAGATGCAAGGGGGATTGTGGTTAAGTAATAACAGACGCAAGGGTTGAAAATCAGGTTAAGCTACACTTGCCAGGGTGTGTCCGTGGATGGGTGACCATATTTATTTACCAAGACCTCTCCGTGCCCGGGAAAGCATGTTAAGCCGTTGGTCTCGGCTGCCATTCGTGGATCTTTGACAGTCATTACCTGTAACGACTGTCAAATATCCATACTACCAGTTACCAGAGTACCAGTTTCACTAAGAGGTATCGTATTACCCAGTAACTGGCTAGTGGAGGTCAAATAGGCAGTGGTTTCATGTAAATTACTGGTCCTCAGCTGCGTCTGGTTGGACTGGAAGCCGACCCGATTAATAGTTATAAACAGACTAGGCTGAAGATGATTATTGTATCTAGATCCAAATTATGTTTCACATCCACTCTAGAATCCTAGATAAAGCACGAATTCTGTCATAATTACATGACGTAGTTAACAAACACAGCGCGGGTCGATACGGCTGCAATTCTGCAATTCGAACATGACATACATACACACATTGGCGGCATGTCCAAATTATCACTGGTCGTTATATTACGAGTGTAAAACAGCCACTTGATTTAATTCGCGAACAGCCCCAGTTGGCATCGAGCCAGAACTTCTTATTCAATCAATATGTCATCATTTTCACAAGGGTGGATTTTGTTTTTTATTCATTTAACTATGTAAAGGCGATTTTCATAAAAAAAAAACTGAATCCGATCACCCTATCTATACTATCTGGGTATCAGGGTCTAAGTCTCCAGTCCTAACACTTTGTAAACATATAAAAAAAAATCAACCGACTTCCGGAAAAACACTGCAATGTGAAAAATAACTTTAATTTCGGAAGGCGGTGACAATGTTTTTTAATACAAACAACATTTTTGGAAAAAGTTTTTATTTTTCACTTTTTAGTTATAGTACACATCAATCAGAAATTTCATCATCCTTTGGGTCAAAACAATGCAGATTTATGCGATAGCAGCAATCGCGATTGATTTGCTGTAATTTTTTAAGAGTTCCGTTGTCTGTCTCCGAAACGCATCATCAGATCTATATGAAATTTAAATGCGCCCATTTCGGAATAAACCCCTTTCGCATAAAAAAAAAATTTTGGAAATCCGTCTATATATGACGGAGTTATGCCTGAAAACAGTGAACAGTGGTACGATTGTAGATAAACCAATAAATTTTATGAACTGTGTTCACGAGCTGTCAAGTTACAATATACGAGTACCACAACAAATTTGACACTGACAGCTCTTGAACGCGGTTTAGATGTGCTGATCGCGTTCAGTTTCTTTGGTGATATTTACCCTCAGTTATAATGTGGCGGTTGTTATCGATCAGATTTTACTTGAAGAACAATGTAAACAGGGACTAATTGGAACCGGTGTGAATCTTGCTTTAATTCAAATCAGGTCGAGACGTCAGTTATGTGAATGTTATTTAATAAAAATAAAAGAAAATAAAAGCCATTTATTCAAACTAGGCTGAGAGTTAGCTCTTTTTGAACGTCAAAATTACATAAGATAGTCCCCCAAAAACCACCCACCCTTCAACAATTCCGCGTGCTTTAGCTAGTATGAAGAAGTGGCGCAACAAAATCCCCAGCAGAAACAAAATCCACTTTTAAACAAATACCCTTACCTGGAGGGTTGACCTGTGCGGCATTGTGAACATTCAGCCAAAATTATAATCATAGGAATTTATTCCGCTTTGTATTCGATCGTATCACAATTTATTCATTCTTTTAACTTCAAAGGAACCCCTCAGAGGGCCGGCTTCGTAAGGCTGATAACTCATCAGCTAGCTTGGTTGAAAAGACAGGTGCGATAGCTAATCTGATGGCCTCGTCCGACTGTGCCACTCAATTCTATGTGCCTTGTCTTCTTCGGATTATTGAGCGGTTTGCTTTGAAAACTGCTGGTGTGTTTCCAGCCTTTTTTTATAGGGTGTGTAAAATATTGTGCATTTATTCAGTGATTAATTTGCAACCGATAATATTCTGTTGACCGGGTCAATGGGTTGTAGTTTGTATGGCGTAAATACTTCTTTGTTATCTTCATTTATTTGTTGGTTAAGTACTTGTTCATTGAATCTATACTAATATAATATTACTAGCTTTTGCCCGTGACTGCCCGCGTGCATGTCGGTTAACGTTTAAAAAGTAACTTATGTCTTTCTCCATATCCCAGCAGGCTTAGCACGAGAACCGTAGAGAAGCGTTTTGTCGACGGAAGAGTAGACAAAAATGACACCTAATACAAGCAAATATTTGCTTAAAAGGTGACTCCAAATTTAACAATGTAATTTACATAAGTCGATGAAATAAACATTTTTATTTTTTATTATTATTTTATTTAAAATATCTCTGCCAAATTTCATGATGATCGGTTCAGCGGTATAGGCGTGAGAGCGTAGCAGACAGACAGACAGTTACTTTCGCATTTATAATATTAGTAGGGGTAAAGAGAAGAAGGGTTTCTGTGTTTGTATGAACATGCTAATCTTAGGAATTATTCGATTGATTTGAACAACTGTTTTGCAATTGATAGCCTAATTCTTGAAAAAGGTTATAGGCTAAACATAACATCACGCTTCGGCCCTAAAGAGCCGAGCAAACCAGAAAGAACGCTAAGCGAGAAGTAATAGCGCGGGCGGGCAATTCGAGGCATCACGATGGACCCCGTTCCATCGTGTCACCATCGTGTCGAAACCCCCGTTCCATCGTGTCACCGTTGTGTCGAAACCCCATTCCATCGTGTCGCCGTCGCGTCGAAACCCCGTTCCATCGTATCGAAATTTTATGTGGACGAAGACGCGGCCAGAACCTAGTACAATAATAAAATGTTCATTATTTCTGTAAAATATACAGCAATCAAAACAGAAAATTGATCGCCTCATAACAGCGGCCAACAAAGAACTTGTAACTTATACATAACAAAACCAAAACTTAAAAATTCTGATGACCTACGGATTGACCCAAATGTCAAAAGTTGGCGGGAAGCCAGAATGTGTTATCTACTATAGAGCGAAATACTAGCCGTTCCCAATTTTCACTTTTTTAATTACCAAACTCTTGACTTTGATGTTTGACAACGGTGCATTGTAATTATTATTCTTTTCGGTGCTGTAACCTCTTGACCCGGTTATCAAGAACTTTCTCAATCGTCGCTTGAGTGAAGAGTTTTTCGGTTTCGTGTTTTATGAGGACTAGCATGGGGTAAGATGAATCGAAATAAAAATACCTCTAAAATCTTGAAACGATTTTTGACATCTGAAAATGGAAAGTGTGTCGGTTCTTGGTAAGAATCTCAACAAAAAGCTTTTTAGAAATTTTTATTTTCATCACAAAGAAGTCTATTTTAGGTATTTATGAACGTAAGTACACACAGCTCCATTAAGTGGTTACCCCCCCAAAAGACATGTGCGTTCAAATCCGTGCTAGGCCTAACTTACTTTTTGTATGCTGCACAAACCTTCTATTATTATTTACTGTATTGTTTTAGTGAATATGTTTAACATTTACGAGAATTTATTACAACGTTTAGTTAGACCGGAGCTGCGGAGGTTCAAGACCGCTTGACGTGCATTAGATTGGAGGTTCAAATCCTGGGCACGAAATATGCTTTTTATCTAGTAAGTATTTTTCTATTTTGTTTTAGTAATATTTAAAAATAATTAAAAAATCAAGGAAAATTCAATACTTTTATATTCAGCTCATAATATTTATTATTGCTATTATTTAACATAACTTTGATCTTATTACTACAAAAATTTGTGATTTCATAATTTACAGATAACTTATTACACATATTTTGCCAACTGACACAAACAGGTCCGTAGACAAGTGACATCGTTTTAACGCAAACGATTTATTAGGAAGCGGTAGAAATATTTTAGATTGACATAATAAACTAACGAAATGTCGCGTGATCTGTCATGTCGTCTCCGAATACAGACGTTGAACTTATGCATCAAATGTTGAATAGGTATTACTTGAGGGTAGAGATTGATTTTATAAAGAAAACGTAAGTAAGTTAAATTAACCCGCAAATAATATAGTCTTTCGATTAGACAGGTCCTGACCTAAAGACTACCTAAAGACTGTACCTAAAGATAAAGTGTCTTGGACGATAGTGGATAACAATTTCATCGCAATTCATATGGGCTCGCTGGCTAGTTCGTCAAACTGAGTATGACGACATTCGGCGATGCGATGGTTCAAGTCGAAACAATAAACTCTTTTTGAAGTATCCTTCAGATTATTCGTAACGAATTCAATGTTGTAGCAGTGTAACATTTTAAAAATTGAGGGGTTAGCACATACTGACGCTGTGTGTACCTACATACCAAATGTAAGTCTGTGTACTTATTTTTAGAAACCCATTAAGACCTCATTTGCAATAAGAAAATCGAGGCGGGAGTCTTCCACGCACTGGATCTTCAACACACTTCTTAGCGCCGAAAATTGAAAATCGAACAGCGCGCGAAAAAATCTGCCTGGTTGACGACTACGACCTCGTTCGCACGGACGTAAAAATGTTGCGGTGGGATTTTTATGTGCACTGGATTATCAACTCTCGGTGTACAACACCGACCATTGAAAATCCAACAGAGACCCTCATAGGGCGTCAAAAAACACACTGGGTTGCAGCTGAAAATCAGCGCCGGGTGGTGCATACTGTGTTGCCATCTGACATCATGCTGAGCTGAGGCTCTTTTGGCATTATTATCATTGTTTTCTGTTTTTTTTTTCTTTCTTTTTTATAATTTAAGGTTTGTTATTAATGATATAATGCCAATAAATGTATTTTTCTTTCTTACTTCTTTCACTGTTCGATTTTCAACTGTGCGTTGAAGATTTTCTCAAAAAAATCCCGTCGAGATATTTGCACGTCCATGTGAATGTGGATTAAGTATCTATCTTCGTACAGATTCAAAACCTTCCAACTGAATATGTAGACCTAGATAATCAAACTGCAAGGTAAAACCCCTATACCTATCTATAATAACATAACCTTGTACCAACACCAATAAAAGTTTTCCGTAAGCCCGTTATTATTCGATATTCATGACACAATTGCGAATTCGAATCCCGTATAAACACGTTTTACTCCTAAGCTACATACACACATTCGGAAACGTTCACAAAACGGGCCTAAGGTGTGTTCGAATGAATAAAAATGCGGAAAAAATAAAATGGGGAAATAGGGCACCGCGCTCTATTGCTCCTAGCCACGAAATCAAAATCCATCGTCGGCTGAGCTCTCTATATAAATTTATTATTGCGCCACTTCCCCTTAGCTATTGTCTTTTAAATCACAGGGTATTGTCAGAGAATATCAGCCTTCCTATTCTGTATGGATTGCAGGGTCTTTGATCTATTTATCTACTTGATTTAAGATGGAAACGTTGTTTGTTTAATGTTGAAAGGGATATAAAGGAATAAAGAAATCTAATCATTGTTATAAGTTACAATAAATCTTAGTTCGCTTCGCATTTTGTGTCTTATTTTCTTCGGACGGCATGTACCTAACATGTACATAGTTATAAATGACCTAACTGCTTGAAACATTACGTTCTGCCTATTGCCTATGTCACGTCCTAAGTGACCTGGACAGGGAGTTAAAGACTACGGGGGACATTACTACCTAAAGTACCTAACCTCTTAGTAAAGTACCTCTAAAATCTTGAAAAGATTTTTGACAGCTTTTAGCTTATTGCAACGAAGTTCTTTAACGCAGCCTGCAGTGGGAGTAGGTAAACTTGTAGAAATCGCCACGTAACGAAAATTTTAGAAATCGTAAAGAGGGTGAGATCGTTTTTATGGTTTTCGAGGATGCTGAGCCAATAGTGAGGTCACAATGTTTTTTTTTTAATATGGCGTGTTTAAGTGATTCCGATATTCTATTCACAGAATAAACAATTTCATTTTAAAAAAGCCTATTGGAACTACAAAAAAATACCTATCATAAAATATTATAGTAAATACAGATAACCTACAATTCTTTTCACACTCCTCAATAGCTTTATAATACAGGATTGAAAGAAAAATATCGATGGTATTTCCAGCGCAAGTAGCAAAAGTGGTTCTAAAGAAAATAGGTTAATACGGCACTCGAAGGCGATGGGCTTACACGCTATTGCCAACTTTGTCATTCAAGTATCGCTTTAAGCTCCGTTTAACACAATAACCAGCACGTTTTAAAGGGACGTTTAATTTTATCACAGATAAGAACAGTTCTTTATAAGTAATTAAGATAAGGGGGCTGTTTTAGGTGTCAAAGTAGATTTTGTTGATCGATAAATAGGTACAATACAGGAAAAAAAAAATAACCAGTGCACAAACTTTAACCATGAATTCAGCATATCATTCTAGACCCCCCAGCGCAGAAGTTTTTCTTCGGTTATAAAAAAAAAAACAGCTGTTCCATACATTTTGACCGCGTAGGTATTGTACTTTTCTATGAAACAGCAGATTTTTTTTTTTATAACCGACGAAAATTTTCTACGCTAGCGTATATCTCGTGTACCTATAATACATATACTGTACTAGCTTTTTTTCGCGTATATATTGGTAAATAATCCCACGGGAACGTACCTACTACTGAGATTAAAGTTGTGTTGATCCAGCCCCCTAATTGCGTAACTCGCGATTAATCATAATCTGTTTCGTTTTGAAACAGATGGCTAAACCATTGCTTCATATGTTCGAAAAATGTGTCTACTCAACAACGTAACGCAATGAATTTTGTTGAACTGTCAAAATGAAACCGATTATGATTAATCGCGTGCTACGCAATTAGGGTGCTGGTTATAAACTTTCTGTGCTCCAAATTTCATCCATATCCATTCGGCCGTTTTTGTGCCAATCCGGAACATACATCCACAAAAACGAAAAAAAAAACTAAAAACTATATTTTCAGCACCAGACACGCTCTCCCTCACCTCGTAGCAATTACTTAATTTAATTTGTTTAAAAAATATTCAATATACAGTTTTGACTTCGTTATCTACTATTTTAGATTATCAACTTTAGAAAATTTGAGGCGAAGTTAGTTTATCTAACTTTTAGTTTAATTATACACAGGCTGTTATTTTGGAAACTTTTTAAAATTATAACAAACCCAGGTTTCTGTGACCTGGTTTAATTTTCGGGAGAAAAACCTTCAAAGGATGCTTGACTCCCGGCGTTTTAAAAATTGGACGTGCTTACAGCTCTTATATTGTTTCTCTCGACACTTCAGCCTTTTGTCAGGATCCACTATATGACGGAGTACTCCGCCATTTTGTAAACTCTTTTGTTTTAAAATGTACTTGAGATTTCGTTTGAAAAGAAAAATCCTGAGAAAAAATAGATACTTACTTGGGGACCTTTTTTCGCAAATCCTACAGAAGGCACTGACCAGAGGTGATTCACGTGGGTACTCCATCTTATTTCAATAAAACCCAATTTACATAAATGAATATATTATTATATCCACCAACACAAAACACCTACTTACTTGAACAAAGACCGGTCTTGTATTATTTATAATTTTATGGACACTTTCGGTAATATATCTTTCAAATCTAAAAGTTATTAGCTTTTTTGTGGACCTTAAAAACGATCAAGTTGGCTGCTAAAGGCGGTGATTTCTTGAAAACGCTCGAAAAGGTGGTTTTTTTAAATCAGTGTATCTCGTTAACCGTAAATAATTTTGAAAGAAAAAAAACAGTTTATCCCTTCAATAACAACTAAAATTATAATAAAAAATATTCCATAAAATTCCAAATGCCAAATTGCATTTAGTGATATATTTTTTTTTTTTTCGTTTATTCATTTGAATACATATTAAATTACATTTTTAAATATTTTTCTAAAATAACCTTATAAAAAACATTTAAAAACATATATTATTTATTATTAAATAGTTAATATCTAATTTTATACGATTTTATTTTCATTTTTACGAAAATGCTTGCTCATTTATTATTAGAATTTATTACAACAGATTTTAACCCGTATCGGATTGCAATAAGAACTATTAACGCCCGTAACGACAATATTTAAAGTTACCAGGGCCTTCAAATTAAACTGTATCTAGTCAAGTAGTCTCTCTATTCCAAGTATTGTAAAAGACATTAACGAGATAAGTCAAAGGGGTCTTAAATTCTATATCCTTCAGTTCGACTTCGCCGAGGACGGCGACTACTGGGATTAAAAGTACTCTATGTGTTTATCAAGATTTTAAACTGTGTGCCATTTTTTTTTTCAAATCCATTCAGCCGTTTTTCGCCAATCCGGAGCATACACCCAAAAAATATTCGTTACTATTTTATTCACGAGCAATGATGGCTCATTGGTATCGACTCTCTAGTTGCAGGTCGTAAGTTCGAACCGAGACAGGCACTTTAGCTTAACTTATCATCAAAAAGGTGAAGGAAAACAATGTGAAGAAACCGGCATGTCCTGGAACCAAAAATTCGAAGACATGTGACCTACCTGCATTGCGCCCACGCAGGATTCCTCTCGTGAGCTGTGACCCTGATGGGTTACGGGTCATTAGTCCCAGCAGTGGGAACATTATAGCCTAATTGTGGACTCTAATAATTGCCATGTTGAACATGAGCCTTTTATAAAGATGATCGATTAATAATTCTAAGGTAGGTACTTAAAAACAAAAAGTTCATTGCAGTCCCTAGAGTTTCGAAATTCGAAATAAACTTAACAGAAAAGCACAACAATAAACTGCGAACTTTATGGTCGAGTCGTGTCCTTGATCTATGACTAATAGATACTGTGTCCCACTCTGACGTGTTCGGCAAGCCATCCATTAATCAATTCGCGATACACTCGCAGCTTCCTCGACTATTCATTACATGGATTTGCATTTCATACATGTACAGACCATACGGGATATAGAACATGATATTCGATTAGAAATGTACAGTGGGAAAACGGAGTAAATGGGCTAGTTTTGCATTTTGTGAAGTTACTACAGCCTAACTATAATAATCCCTTCTAATATTATATAAATTCGAAAGTAACTCTGTCTGTCTGTCTTTTACGTTTTAACGCCTAACCGCTGAACCGATCGTCATGAAATTTGGCAGAGAGATAGCCTGAGCTATGGAGAAGGACATAGGCTTTTTTACCCGATAACCAACATCCATGCGGGTGGAGCCGCGGTCTAAAGCTAGTAATAAATATAAAAGTTTATTTATTTTCACTACACTTTGCTCAACTAATGGGGTAGTTTTGAAACTTCTGTAATAACTCAACTTTTAGTGTTTTAGCTATTAATAACGCCTAATCAGCAAAAACAAAAACCAAATCGGTCCAGCCATTTTCGAGTAATCGGGGAACATACATAAAAAAAAGCTTCTGACGAATTGAGAACCTCCTCCTTTTTGAAGTCGGGTAAAAAGATTGTTCTGTTCGGTATTCAAAAATTCTAACAAAACTCTCCAGTACTTTGTTTGTGACCCAATCTTATTGCAGATGTGTGACAGGTGCTGATGAAATTTTGCACAAAGAAATAACGTCTCCGGAAAAGAAATAAGGAACCTTTTATAGCGAATAGCCCGATGCTCCTCCCGGGATATGAAATAAAACATTATTCCTCAGTATCGCTCAAACGTAAGAATCTATTCAATAAGGTATTGGACGCAAGATTTTCTGATTCTGTGAAGAAATTGATATGTTTAATGTAGGTACATCTAGTAAAATAGTTATTGAGTGACTCGTTGGCCTAGTGGTTGCAAGCGCTACTACTGATCTTTCAGTCTTGGGTTCGATTCCCGGGTTGGGCAAAGTATTATAGGGTTTTTCCATAAAAGTTTTCAGTAGCAGCCCGAAGTACGGAATTGTGATAGGTTCGCCAAAAACAAACATCAAAAATAGCCTAATTGAAAACCTCCTTTTTTTAAAACGGTAAAAAATTTACATAATAAACGAATGAAATCACAGTACCTATATTCAATTGTATGTTAGACACTTAACTTATTAAAACAGAAGAGCTTCAAAACCGTACCAATTTCACGCGAACAGTAATCCATAGTGACCTAAATAGACGCCCTTCGCGATCCACCCTTTGGAGTTTTGCAATTACGGAAAATGATGCAACAACATACAGAGCACGCTGATGCTACTCCCATCCGCATATAGAAAGGCCGAATTAATATTATGCTGCAGGCAAATTAATATTTCTGTGAGTTTTTGTGATGGGTCTCATGATACTCACTCAGGCCCGTATCCTGTTTCAATCGTTAGTTAATGTCTTTATTGTTTTATTATTTACTAGCCGTGACTTTTCTTCGGTAATTTTTTTGTTTTAACATAAAATATATCCGATAGCATCGCATCGCCCGACCACGATTTTACTTCGCTTTCTTTAGCGTTCTTTCTGAATTTTACTCGGCTCCTTAGGTTCGTATCGTGCAGTGGCGAAAGCACCATTTAACACGATTCCTACCGGCTTCCCTTCGGGGATTCGCATCGGCAACTTTTATTAAAAAACGGCACGTCAATAGTGGCTAGTATTGTCAATAAAATATAGTTACAGTACGTGTATTTAATTCAGCATAGCATTAAAATAACAAAGACGGTTATTTTTAGCTTTGTAGTACATAAAGATGTTCTAAATTAACCCGGCGCCAAATCTTCATAACCGGGAATAAAAAAATCATACAACAGCGATCCCGTAGTGATGTCACTTTAGGTCACGTCGCACTGCTTGATATGGACAAGAGCAATCCGCTATACAACGGGTCATGACAGAGACAGATATAGAAAAATGCGTCGGCGAGAACGAGATGTAGGAATATTGCACATTTTATTTGGTTTTCAGCTGTTCAACTTTATTGTATTTAATTCTATACGTTCCTATATTAATTTTAAAATGATAGTAAGTGTTATTTATTGGTAAGTCAGTAAGTTAAATCCAACTTCGCTTCGGCTTCGCTCTTAGAAAACTTCACCAGAAAAATTGACACCTCGCCGCTGGTATCGTGATGTCAAATAGCGTATAAATTGCGTCAAGAAGTGAGCTATCTATTGCAAAAATATTTGTTTTTAATTCAACAGCAAGTTCCACAGAATATCGCTTTCAAACAAACAGACATACTCTTTAGCTTTATTGTATTAGTAATGATTCAATGAACAAGAAGTTAAGTTAATTTATAAAATTGGACTGGCATATCCGGATATGCCTCTTACATACAAACAAACTTACCTCTTTATAATAATAGTATAGATGAAAATAAGGCTTTAAAGTTGAAGGTGCAACACTTATTGTTCTTCTATAATAATAGCTTTCCCGATAAATAAATCTACAGAATAAGGTTAATAGGAACAAATGTCAGTGATAAAAAAACAACACTTTGTTCGACAAAAACTACTCTAGTCAGTCCTGAAATAGCAATTGGTATAGACAATTCATTTTTTTTCTGTTGTGGAAACATTAAACTTCAGCGTAAAACTTTGGATTTTCAGTCAAAGTTTTAATTTTAATGTCTAAACTGCTTGAAAACTTCATCATGACCTATTTTGGTTGAACTAGTGTGTATTCGTAGGTACTCGTCAACCTTCGCTTATCGGCTCGATATCATGCCGGCTTGCTATCGAAACTGTTAGATTAATTGCTCTACATACATTGATATAATTTGTGTAGCTTATAGCTGGATGAGTTGATTCTGATGAACCAAATTTTGGTCTTTCAATAAAAATTTTAGCTTAGTGCAAGTTGTGAGCAGCTGCGATATTTATTTATTTAAATAAGCACACCAACAGCATTGTCACATTTCAAATAAAACTTACATCTAAGATCGGCATTTCAGTAACCGTGCAAATAATAGGTATGACATTGACATAATGAAAAATTAGAGACAATAAGAAAAAATTAAAAGTGTGTCCAGTAAACCTAAATCTAGAACACTACGGAAAACTAAACTATGAGCTATGTAGGCGTACATTGTTCGCACTGTATATATAGGGAGCGTCTGCATCGTCTTCATTCTTGTACTTATTTTTGGCCAGGAATAAAACACGTAACGTAACCAACTTATAAATTTTATTTACCCACCGCAATACAATTTCCTCTGGCAACTTCGCTCAAAATTAGTGATTAACAAGAATTATTATATCAATTAAAATACTTTGACAAAATAATAAATTACTAATAAATTCATAACACAAGATTATTTATCCAAAATATAGAATATGTCGCTAAAACATTTTAAAAAACAAATTTTACGAATGGATGACTTCCTGACACATCAATACAATAGACCACAGAACACTATTACTCCTGCAATAGACTAACATTATTTGATATACGACCTAACATTATTTACTTTTCTGATTGTGATCCGGTCCTTCCTTTGTCATCCTAGCCTCATTTCAACTATATTCGGGTCGGCTTTCACTCTAACCGAATGCAGCTGAGTACCCAGTATCTTACATAGAGCTACTGACTATCTGACCTCCACAACCCAGTTACTGGCTAATAGGTATGATACCGTAACCACACGGAGGAGACTTGGTATGTAATGATGGTTAGGGTTACCCATCCACGGATCAACAGCGGGGGTTTACCTATCGACAGACCCACGGCTGTCATTACTGACCCACAAGCTCTTCATTCTTTTGTATTAAGAATTAATCGCAATAAAAAAGTAATAATGTCAAATTTATTGAGATGAATAGACAGGAAAATACCACTCTAAACTGTTATGCCAGCTAGTCAAAAGGAGAAAATAATAAATAAATTATTTAATGCTTATCTTTTGTGTTATCCTCAAGACAATAAATAAATAGGATTAATAAAATAAACAACCAAATCACTGACATTCAGGGTCAAAACTGACAACAATTCAATTTATTCCTTACATTTTCATATCTTTCCCCAATGAGGAAAATACGAAACCATAAACAATTCAACCCACGCCGAACACTATTTAATAATACAGTCGATAAAAAAACTAAAAATGTTATTACTTTACCAGCCAGTATCTTGCATTCCTTCCACTTTAGGCTAGACTAAGTTGATTGACCTAATAACCGTCAATTATTTCCAAGTTCTGTCCTGTTCTGGTTTGGATTCTGGACTGGCGCCAGTGGGTGGTAGTCCAAAGTTGAAGACTCGACCGCGTCTTGAATATCGATCGGAGTTATGCCACAACAGATGGTGGCAACTGTGGTGGCAACTGCCGTGTCAGTAATGAATTTTGTAAACACTTTTTGTAAGGGAATGAGGCGAGCTTAAGTTCATATTACATTGTACATTAGATGTTTTGTTGTAAAGAATATGGCTTTAGTAAATATCACGTCGTATTTTGTGTAGTTTAATAAATATCCTTCGATAGTTAATAAGCCATTTTCGAAAATACAAAATATTTATTCTAAAAAGAATTTTTGAAATCGATTCACAATCCACGACAATATCGATGAACATAAAAAAATGTGTATAGGTATACAGATGAATTGAATACCTTCTCCTTTTTAGGAAGTCGGTTAAAAATGACCACTACGTCAGCTGGTTTTAATTTACTTCGTATTAGATGCATTGGCGATAAAACAGACAGTTTAGAACAAAACTTTTTACAATTTAAAAAGTAATTGGAAAGGAAGGATTGAAAAATGTTTCAGTCTCTTCCGAAATCGAGTAGGTTCATCTCGATTATCAACGATCTCGATTCGATATAAATCGTCAATTGATTGGGCCAACGTCCGCGGTAGACGAAGACGTAACTTGCAGTAAACAAGTTTTCAAACTTGCTATGTTTGAACCCAGTTTGTCGAATAAAAAGCGGAAAATGAGATTTCTTTGTGTGAACGATTTGATCGGAAAAATATAAGTAGAACTGAGACATGACTGCATTTGAGTGGTTGATTTTTAGTAACTGAAGTAACATTTTTAACGTAAACATTGTTCGAATTTTAAATGCAGGAAAAGCGGTTTGATGCAATTTGTAGGTAATTTCATAAACAAAAGATTAAAAGTTTTGTAAAACGATTGAGCTCTCGACTGTTAATAGAAATTACTCGAGTTCTTTTCCAATATAAATATCTAATTGGACATGGACAATCTGATACAGAGTTATTTCATAGACTTCTCATCAGAATCTGATTGATTGGTTTGGTAATAAAGAAAATTTATTTCTGGCCTAAACGATATGTTTTATAGAAAATTCCAAAAAAAAAATGATCAGGATATGATTTCGTTCTTTCATGATAATTAACTAACCGAAGCATTTATAATTTTAGGAAATGGCCGTGACCTACTCTAGAATAAACAACGCTATAAATAGGAGAAAAGCTATGTCTGTAGCTAATAAATAGTCAAATTAACAAATGCCCATAATTAGCTTACCGTTCAAAACAATATCAGATGATTTACAACACCGTAATGCGCCTTTGGGCGAAGTGAAGAAGCATTTTTGACAGAGCAAGGGCGGGGCAAAAATAATGAAGACAAAGGGGGTTATTATGGCGAACTGGCAGGCGCCTTCAATTTCCCTGCCTCAGCCAACTTGATTTAATAAATTAAAACACAAAATGAGATTTTAACACAACGATAACAAACATTGGAGATAGAATATTAAAGATGCTTACATAATTTAAAATGTTTTTTTTTTAACCGACTTTGGATAGAAGAAGGTTCTCAGTTCGGCTGTTTTTTGGTGCGGTTGTATACGACTTAGAGAAACTCTTCTGGAGAGCACTACACATAAATATTTTGACAGTGGAACTCATGAAAATAAATACCACACAAATTTCATTTACCAAAATTCCTACCCATATTGGTGCCCAAAATACAGGCTTGCCTAGTTTAGGGCCAATGTAATATTTTGGCAATAAGGTTTTATTATATACTAGCTTTTGCCGGCGGCTTCGCCCGCATTGAGTTCGACAATTATCTCAAGGGAAACGTACTATCGGGATGAGAAGTATCCTATGTGTTATTCCAGGTTACAAACTATCTGTGTGCAAAATTTCGTCCAAATCCTTTCTGCCGTTTTTGCGTGATTGAGTAACAAACTTCTAAACATCTAAATATCCAAACATGGAAACTTTCACATTTATGATATTACTAGCTTCCGCCCGCGGATTCGCCCACGTGGAAGTCGGAAATTATCCCGCGGGAACGTATTACCGCGATAAAAAGTATCCTATGTGTTAATCTAGGTTATAATCTATCCGTGTACCAAATTTCATCCAAATCCGTAATGCCATTTTTGCGTGATTGGGCATTGAAACATCCAAACATCTTCACAAACTTTCACATTTATAATATTAGTAGGATTGTAGGAAATAGAATAGTAGGATAAGATTATATCATATAAAATTAAAATACAGAAACTTTCAAGACTAAACCGTTTCACTTTACTGTTGAAAACTCTAATTTTGCGACATGAATAGTTCTGAACTGCATTCCAAGCCACAGAATCAAAGGAATCAAAATCTAGTTAGGTTCACAACCGATTCTTTCCTATCGGGAGCTTTTACTCCAAGCTCAGTTGAGACACAGTCGACTGAATATAATGACGTTTTTTTCGTCTGTTTTATTTCATTTCGTCCGAAGACGAAGTTCAGTAATTGGAGACAATAACTTTGAAAACCTTTACCTCGACTGCCCGAATAACTCAATTATGTAAATCGGTTCGGAAATATCTTCGAATCTAGGTACGATTTTAAGAGTTTTGTTTTTAGAAAGGTACTGTTTTTTGGGGTGTGGTTTTTTCAGGGGGTCCTGGCTAAATGATAACAGCCGTACGGGTTCAGCTACGCCGTGGTTGGTCTGTGGATGGGTGACGGTCTTTAGATATCGAGAACCCTCCTTGCCTCGGAAAGCACGTTAATCCGTTGATCCTGACTCCCATTCGGGGATCTTTGATAATCGTTGTATTGTCAGAACTCCGAAATTCAAATACCAGTCTTACCAAGGGGTATCGTATTACTCAGTCACTGGGTTGTCAGATAGGCAGTAGCTCCATGTAAAATACTGGTATTCAGTTGCATTCGGTTAGAGTGGAAACCGACCCCAATATAGTTAAAAAATAATAGTTAAAAAAACTAAAAAACACGCTTTAAAAACCAAACTAAAAAATGAGAAAATAATTTAATTCAATTAAAAAGCGTGGGGTGCTTTTTGAGGTATTTTTATAATCAATTAATATCAAGCACCCCACGCTTTTTAATTGAATTAAATTATTTTCTCCTTTTTTAGTTTGGTTTTTAAAGCGTGTTTTTTAGTTTTTTAAACTATTATTTATTTTCTATTTTTTAGTTCTGCTAACTACTAAAACGTGATTTTTTTTTCTCATTTTTTTTTTAAATTATTGAATTGTCATCGGTCCTCGACTAGTTTACAAAGTTTCAATGAAATCTGACCGTTTAAAGTGGGTCAAAATCGCGCTCAAAGGAGTCGGTTACATACAAACATACAAACAAACACACATACAAGTGAAGCTAATATAAAGCGTGTAAAACGGCTAGGCAGATTGAATGGTCTTGTTTCTATGGCAAATAAGGTTATAGTGGAATCCACGGATGTTGATAGAGATGGTTTTTGGCATAGATATCCAGAGATATGCCTTCATTGCGGAATAGTAAGGAGTCCTAGTGAGGCCGCTTATCTCCCACCCAAATAATTACAACATTCACAAATAGTGTATTTACGACACACATTTAAAATTTGCTTTTGCACACTAAGCAGAAAGCACCTACACTAAATCAATTTCTAATAGCACACATAAACAGAATGGGCGGAGCATGCACTTGTAAACACAAGTCATTCAATGCACACGCATGCAAATAGGGAGGCGAAAAAGAAGGTCGATAATTTTATCGATATTAAATTTTAGCATATTTTAGTTATATAATTAAGTACTTTCGTCGTTTTATTTTGTTTAAATGATTTCTTTTTTAACCATCTATCCGAAAATAGAGTTTACTTTTAATGAAATAAAATAGGAATATATTTTTTAGTATCATATTACCGGTTAAAAAGGCTGTTCTCTGTTAAATATCGTGCTGTATTATTATATAATAATTATAATACATAATATAAAAAAAAATGATCATAAATGTCTACCTACGTTCAGGGTTGGTTTAAACACTAAGGTAAATTTTATACTCGCATTTAAACTCATAGCATCAATAAAAGGTACTGCGATAATAAAAATATGGGAATGCAAAATAAAAATCAAATAAAATTGGAAATTAGAAACTTTATTTCAAATAGTTCAATAATGACAAGTAGTTTTAAATTGTCAAAATGTCGGTCAGTCAAACAAAAGTGAAGCTGAGTAGCACATTCCAAATCGTAGATCCCAATGGAGAAGGACGTGTAAGAAACTCCATGGGCACTTTTAAATCATGTCATGATTTACAAAAATCTTGGTTAAATATGTTTTGTCACTTCTGTTGGAATAGTTCACACTTGTGTACTTCGCATTTACAAAATTTATTTTACACTATACAATGCAATTGTATTCAAAAATAAAAACCTAATATGATGAGATGAACCTCAGACAGCAAAGTATATGGGATGGGCAAAAAGATTGCGGATATGTGGACATGGGTAGTGAAACATCTGAAGATTGTAAGACCTTAGCCTCTAAAGCTTACTTATTTTTACTGAATGTGGTTAATGATAGCTCCGAATTACCGCTTGGTTATTTTGTGGTACCTAGTTAAAACACAGAACCAAAAGTAAATTTATTTAGATAGATAGATTCTTTATTGTACACCAAAAATTACATGAGAAACTTAAAATTAATAGGGTGTCACAATTTAAACTATTTGCTTAATAAAGTGCCATAATGCCGGTGTATAAAAAGTCTCCTTAACCTTCGATGGACATTCTACCAATATAATGAAGCTTCTCGGATGTAAATTGGACTACGAAAATTAGTTAAAGACTACTTTAAACATCCCATAGACCAATCTGATGTGACTATATTGTTGGACCTGTTTAAACTTATAAGAAATGATTGGGATTATCTAAAAGAACAATCCTAAAAGAAAATGAAGAAGAAGTAAATTGGATTGCAATCGTATGAGTTAAATAAACTCCAATAAAAGGATTTCATATAGCAAACAAGCTATCACGTAGACATATTATGTTCAGAAATAATATTATGAAAGTTAAACTTGTTAGCCAAATTTTGAGTAAAAGTGTAGCTACGTCGTCGTTGAAATTTTGTCGGAAAGATGCTGATGATAGGTTTTTGATTGATTTTTTTTTATAATTAATTGCTCTTGTCCGCGACATCGTTCGCGTAGAAATTGGAAATATATGTAAAGTGCAAGTACATTAGCAGACTGTTTAAAATGCATCACACTATTACCATTTACCCTACTGGACCAGTCAAAACTGTGGCACTGACTACGCTATTGCGAAGTCTTTCAATTTGAGAGAACGTGGGGAAAGGCCACTTGGAGTTAGTGAATTCAGAAATTTCAAATGGTATTTTATTATAAAATTTTACACAGTGCCCCATAAAAGAGTTATTTTAGCTACTTTGGCCAATTTGAATCGAGGTTGATCTAACTTGTCCATATTTTTTGTATTAAAATTGTGCCTGTAACTTATCTTAATAAAAAGATGAATATTTTTCCGAACATACATAATATTTTCATATATGTTTTGATAAGGTATGGATATGATGATTATATCTTTTAATGGAATTATTTATTGTCCAGTAAAATGCAAATATTTGGATAAGACTTGACGCTTTGATATTTTTGGTGTTACATTTTTTGCCAAAAAGTGAAGGCGAATGTCAATGTATTTTTCCATGACACATTTTATCAACTGGATTATATGATTATCTAGTGGTTCCTGGTCATATTGATGAAAATCAATAGATTTGAACACATTTGATCCGATGAAGTGGTTAAGAGCTTTTGGTACCAGTAATGATTTTGTAAATTTTGAAGATACTTGAAATTTATCGTCTATTATTACATTTTTTTTTATTACCCCTTCCATTTTTTTACAAACATCTATAACATCTTCGGAAGGAAATACAAGGCTACCTCTATCTTTTAGATTAATAAATCGATGATTGCGAGTTATTTTTGTTGCTAGCAACCCAGATACACAAATATCACACTTTAACTTTTTTAAAAGAGCATGGGCTACAAATCCAGCCATATATACTATAACTGGAATAGTTATGTCTGTGATATTTTGTGCAAGCTCTACAATTTCTTCATCGAACAAAGCTTGGTCATATAAATCTTCTAAATCATCTGATGAATCATCCCAAAGCTTTTTTTGTGCAGAAGTAATATTAATTTTTTCTATGGCAGACTGGCAGCACAAAATTGAAATATTTTCTAAAGATTTGCAGTTTCCGCTATCAAAATCACGTAGCTCAGACTTAATAATTATTTTTTTATAAATTGCCATGAATTGGCGTGCTGTAGGATTAGTGTTACAACCACCATGTGCTCTAACATGCCCAAACATTAACTCCAGATGATCTTGAGATAGTCTGTACGCCGGTAAAAACTGTAGTTTTTTTTCTTTCTTGACTAACTTATTATACAAACCTTTTAAACTTTGGATACAAACTATGAAACCTAAAAAACCAGTTTTTCTGCCAGAATTGACAAGTTTGGAGCCGTTAGGTATCATTAAACTTTTCAAATATTCCATAACCTGGTCTAAGAATGTAAATATAATTTCTTCATTATTTTCATTAAGAGCTTTTTTATAATCTACCTGGTTGATGGTTCTGGAATTTAGTATATCAAACAGATCATTAATTATTTTAATAAAATTGATGGTACCTTCTACTTCTCTAAAAGCGATTTGGTTTTCATCCGCACAGTATTGTAAGGCATCAGCTACACTTTTACTGAAAAGTTGTGACGCCAAACGTACTTTCATTTTTTGGTTATGAAAATGAACGTGGCAATGGCGCAACTTGTTTGCAAAGTGCAAATTTTCTTTTATTTGCAATTCATGCAATTTTTCTAAAAATTGCCAATTAACGGGTCTATTTTGGCTATCTATAAAAGTACCGTATGCTTGAAAGGCGTTTCTTAACAACTTCAACATGTGACAAGCATCAAAAATAATAAAAACTGGTTCTCTAGTACATGGATGTTCAAAACTTATTTTCATGTCATTTCCAATATCTAACAAACATCCTAACTGTTTAACCATTGTTACATTAGCCGGGCAACCATCAAACGTTAAGGAAGAAATTTCAACGCCTGTTTTATCTATAAGTTCTAAACATTGTATAACAAGATTGGCTCTTTGCTCCCCAGAAACACCGTTAACAAAAAAATAGCCAACTGGTACTTTGAATGCACCGTTTATTGCAGTCACTAAAAAAACTAACACTTCTTTAGCTTCCATCAAGTAGTCTCCCTCCTGTGTGTTGCCAATATTAACGTAACCATGCATTTGATGCCCATCCCATTCAATACGTTGCCTAATAGCCATCTCGTCAAGAACTAAGTTGCAGATAATTTTCTTGTCGGAGTATTTTGCTTTTAGCTCTAATGCTTTCAATGATTCCGTAGTGAATCCAGGTTTGGCATCAACGGATTGATACCATTTCTTAATTGTTCTAATATGTGGTAGACACGTTGCAAATTTGTGTCTCACAAACTCGTACGCCTTTGGTGAGTAGAAATGTAACGTCATGGCAAAAGATTTTAAGGTGGCAGGGTACTTTGTTCTTAATAAGCGCCCTGAAGCCAACTGGGTATTGTGCCTATTGACTAGGTCTTGAAAACTCACATTCGTATTTTCCAAATGTAAAGTTTGTTCTTCATTAATAAATTTTCTATTCCGTAGTGCATCAAAAACCTCTTTTAAATACTTAATTTTTTGTCCATAGCGCCTCTTTGTATTTTGAAGACTTTTAATGCGCCTTCTTTGAGATTTTATAAGGCTGTCTTTGTTTCTGATAATAGCTCTTAATTTCAATTTTCGTGGTGTGTCTGCCAAATTTGTACCGTATGTATCGACGGCTGTAGATGTAGACGGCTCTTGTGGAAATGATTTTCTAACTTCTAGAGACTCTGTTAACGGTACAGGCTGCAAATGATGTATATAAAATTATATATAATTTAATTTAAAGTTTAATACAAAAAATATTGAAAGAGTAGTTTCGGGTTAAACTTACGGTGCCAGTTATAATGTATTTTACCACTTTCAGTGTAGGTATAGCCCATTCGAAAAGCTTGCGTTTTTTCATAGATTGATTAAAACAATCTTCTCTGAAGTGGATAGAGCAAATAACACTCTGATTAGAAGGAAACCAATCGTTGTCTCTACCGGTTGCTTCTATCCATTTAAGTTTCAGATCTGGATCTTTTGGAAAACTGAAAATTAATTTGTAATTATACGGTGGGTATTACTATAATCATAAGTTATTTTTACTAAGAATAATTTAATATAATACGTTATGTTATAAGTGACCTATGTTTGATTCTATGTCTGAGGTCGAATTAGAGCCGAAAGTGTAATACATAATGCAATGCTCACGTCAGTTTTATGACATTTTTACTAAATTTGTAAGAAATAAAATGTGAAACTTTCGGTATTATAAAGATTTGATAAAATAGCGATAAATCACGATTTTTTTAATTCAAACTTCGAACATTGACCGCTGCTTTACCTTATGATTGACTAAGGTGGCCTACTCGGTCAATAATATTGAGCAATATCTTTTAGGACCCATCTTACGAAATCGCCAAATAGCCAGATTTTTTATAATAATAATTGAATATTTTTGCATAGCAAACACAAACTATTATAGCCAAAAAAAAAAATTAAGTTATATTTGTTTTTCATGCTAATTGTAGATACTATAACAAAAAAAAAACTTTGATCATCTCTATCTTTTTAGTATTATTTAAGTTTTTACACTTTACGAGTATTGAAATATCAATGTTTTAATTTGGTTCACAAAACATTAAATTAATAATTAATTTATCATGCAATACTACAATATCCATTGAAATATAAAAAAAAACAATATTGAACTTAAATAATACGCATATCGATAAAATCAGTCACACGCACTCGATTACCCCTCTCTAAATCTTAAACGACCGTAGCGCTCGGAAACATTCGGGACGGTTCGGGCTAGTTCGTGTCGCTCTGGACGTAGGTTAGAAAAATATTTAAAAAATGATTTAAAATATAAAACAGTGACTTAATTGTTTACTTACCGGTGGTAGGACACGCCATTTGTCTTTAGGTTGACGATACTCGACCTATTTTTGCATTTAATCACTGTACAATTCGGCATTTTGTTTTTTTACGCATCAATAGCACACCGTACGCAATTGCAAAGTGACTGATTGAATCGTACAGCCGCCGTTCAAATAAACTGGGCTTTAGCCCATAATGTGCGCTTACGTGCCACGCCCTCATGGCATATCCCTCGATATCCGTGGTTTTTGGGATGTAATTTTTACTTACCTGCCTTCTTAGGGAAATTGGCTAAAGGGCTAAAATTTAAATGTGAGTGAATGAACATATCCCTCAGTCTTACTTTAATCCCTGTATTGTGAACTATTTGAATGGCGCTGTTTCAGGTTCCAGGTCAAGGTACCTAGAGTCTTTCAGGCGAAATAAACAAGAATAGTTTAGGTAGGCCTTGAAAACGTAGAAGACAGACTCACGTCTAACATTAAAGTGAATTTCTAATACAATTTCAATCAATTTCATCCCACACAGAGTTGAGATCTATTCACAATATAACTACCTAGCTTGTTAGGTAGACTATAAATTATAAAGCCAGACGTCTCGGTTCGTTTCGTTCAAATGAAAATGTCAATGACAGGTTAGACTTCTAAGCTGTTTTGTATGAAAGTTGGCAATGATTGTCTACCACGTGTAGACAATCATTTCAATTGGAATTTTAGGGAATTGTATTGGTAGTCACCGTTTTTTATTGTCCTTCAAACAGTTTTGGAGTATTACCGTATTCATTGACCATTTAGCCTATATAAATACCTAGATAAATGTGAAAAAGACAAGCTAAATATTTGTAAAAATATAAATGTCAATGACAGGTTAAACTTATAGCCTGTTTTGTATGAAAATTGGAAAGATTGTTCATACGTGTTTTGAGAATTGTATTGGTAGTCACCGAGTGTCATTGTCCTTTAAATACTTTGGGTAATTATTTCTGTATTACCGTATTAATTGACCATCTGGCTGCATCCCTTTATTGGATTTTTAGATGTAAGTAAAAAGAATAAGCAAAAGAAACGTTATTTATCATAGATCGAACGTTTACAATTTTACTCTCCTTACGAATCTAGCTTTTTGAAGGGGCGACTAGAATCAATTTTATTTATTGTAAATTTTGACGTTCAAAAGTGACTTTTATGTACTGTTTAATTTAAATGTTGACTTTCAAAAGTGACTTTTATGTACTGTTTAATTTAAATGTTGACTTTCAAAAGTGACTTTTATGTACTGTTTAATTTAAATGTTGACTTTCAAAAGTGACTTTTATGTACTGTTTAATTTAAATGTTACTTTCAAAAGTGACTTTAAGGCACTGTTTAATTTAAATGTTGACTTTCAAAAGTGACTTTTATGTACTGTTTAATTTAAATGTTGACTTTCTAAAGTGAATTTTATGTGCCTATCCCACTAATATTATAAATGTAAAAGTTTGTATTTTTAGATGTTTGGATCTTTGTTACCTACTCAATCACGCAAAAATGGTCCAACGGATTTGGATGAAATTTGTCACACAGATAACTTATAACCTGGATTAACATATAAGATAGTTTTTATCCCGGTAGTACGTTCCCGTGGGATAATTCCCGACCTCTACGCGGGCAAAGCCGCAGACAAAAGCTAGTTAGCTAGCTAGTTAGTTAGTTAGTCTTTAGATTACGAAAGCAAAACTTCGTCGTATGTTCGACTCTTAGAATATCTCAGTAGGTAGACTCGACGTAGGTAGACCAAAATACGTGTATGGAAGAGTAGGTCGTAGGGTAGGAAAAAACATCTAATGGAGTTGTGTGATCGTGCGTAGGAAGAGAAGACAGGCGCAAATCTGTTTCGATAAAAAATGCACAAGCACTTTTAGTTGTTTATTTTTAACCGGCTTCACAAAAGAGGAGGTTGTCAAATCGTTTTTTTTTTTACAAGCTTTTATTTAACTTGCAATGTATGTATGTTTGTCCGGGTGTACTCTTGCAAATCAATTTTGAAGCAGATATCTTTACTAACTAGTCTTGTTTGACAAACTTATTAAAAGTAATGAAAGAAAATGTTTCCTATAAAATATGAAAATTTGTGTAATACATGTACTAAATTCATTGGTATGATTTAATTTAAAGTTATTTTTTTTTCTTTTTAGGGAAATTAAAAAAAGCATGTTTTTAAAAAGTTTTTTTTACCATTAATTTTGGATTTATGATCCGCGATATTTCCGTCGAATCGAAATTTTTTAAGGATGCCTTTGGCGGTGATCCCATTTAAATTTTATTAACTTTACTGGGGTACTTTTTGTGTATTTAATCCACTTTGTGTATCTTGATGACATTCTAATACCTACTTCCTGTCAGTGTTATTTAAATAGCAAGTAGTCGTATACGAATTGTTGTGAGGTAGGTACCATATCTAAAAAGTGAAAAATCATAAACTGTTTTACAAAAAAAAAAACACTGCAATGTGAAAAATAACTATAATTTCGGTCTTTGGATCTGTATTTTTAGTTTTTTGCCACAGACTTCCGGTTATTTTCTTCTGTTAAAAGTTTTTTTTTTAACTGTGACGAAGCCAATTAAATGCTCAATGGGGTAATGGTATATGGCATAATCAGCTTATAACGTTCCCACTGGTGAGACACAGGCCTCATCTCAGTGAGTGGGAGCGGGCCGTCATCCACCACGCGGGGTTTACTATGCCAAATCGAATTCCAAATAATCGAATATCAATTAATCGAACACTATAAATCAAACGTCTAAATACTCGAACGTTCATAACATCGAATGGTTAATAAATCGAACATTCAATATATCGTACTCAATACATCGTGTGTTCAAAATATCGAATGTTTGTTTGATCGAGTGTTCAACGCATCGCATATTTATTCTTTCGAAACATCAATTTAATGTATAGGTACTTTTTATATAGATACAAGAAAAACACAAAATGTACTCCATTTAACCATTCGATATTATGAACGTTCGAGCATTTAGACGTTCGATTTATAGCGGTCGATCAAATTGATATTCGATTATTTGGCATAGTACACACTACCACGCGGGCTCAGTGCGGGTTGATAGACGTCACATGTCTTTGAATTTTTTGTTCTAGGACATGCCGGTTTACTCACAATGTTTTACTTCACCGTTTTGAGAGCAGTGGTGATGAAATAGTTTACACAAAGGAAATCGCCTGTCTGGGTTTGAACCTACGACCTACAACTCGGAAGTCGCGGCCGTTATAATATAATAGGTCTAATTTTAATTGTACCAAGATTTTAACATTTCAGCGGGAAGATTGGCATCGCATTTTGCCTTGACCCACTAAAATCGCTAGATAACCTTAACCTATACAGGGTGAAATTGAAAACATGCGACAAACCGAAATTGGAGATTGTACTCATCATTATGAACAACTTTTACTAAGGGACCAATGATGCAATCCCGAAAAAAAAAACATCTGTTCCCTACATTTATGTTCGCATAACTCGTCAAAATGTAGGGAACAGCTGTTTTTTTTTTTGCGATTGTATCATTGGTCCCTTAGTAAAAGTTGTTCATAATGATGAGTACAATCTCCCATTACGGTTTGTCGCATGTTTTCAATTTCAACCTGTATATCTACAGACGAATCATTTATTTCTGCTGTTACTGGTATAAGTCTAGCGTTAATAGTATCCCAATTTATATCTACAAACACGATAACAGCGTAAGAATAAATATACCATCAATACAGATTTGTTTATCTCGAGATTCTGAGTAAATCTCTTTACATACGTAGCTCTCTGTAAGTGTTATAGCGTATGTATGTAGGCAATGGGGGTCTAAAGGGCCCCGTTAAGTACGACATGCCTACTAATGTCATACTCAGTGCTGTGAACGCGTATCCCATAATCACCATGCTTGGCAGACATTCTGTTGATCGTCTTTTGTTTGTTTTTGTTGGCAATGACAAACCCAACACCCTCATTCATTCATTTCATTCATATGTTTTAATTTTTGTGATCATGAAATCCAGTTTGTTAGTAATTTTATTACAGATATAGCATAAAGACTAGTTTAAGTTTCCTTGCACAACATTTCTCAATGTAGTTATTATTGCTTGTTGTTGATTTTTCTTTTTTTTTTAATATTGTCTTGTGTCTAGTGTTATATTGTTTTTGTCAAACTCTCGTGTACAATTGTTAATGATTTTTTTTTGTTTTTATTGAAATGAGTGACTCGCCATCAACAGATAAGATAAACCCTGAGAGGTTTTCGTTGTGTGGCTTAAATCACGTATGTAATACTTGAAGTGTTTCCCATCCAAAAAAAAAAAAAGGGTTTTGGAACTAAATAAATAAATAAGAAATAAATAATAAAGTAAATCTATCATAATTAAATATTGATTTATAAAAATATACTTTATTGTACACCACAAAAATACATAACAAAAAACACGACAAAATATACAATGGGCGGCATGGGCATACATAACTATAAGTTACAATGGTTTTATAAAAGTATATTAGTACATATTACACTACAAACTTAGGTTTTCAAAACAATGAGATGATTGCTCTGGGTTGTTTTTAATAATATAATTATGTCTAACTTTTGTAAGCTATTATTACTATAACTATGTATAACTACACTATTGTATTAGGTAAGCCTGTGATGATATTTGTACCTATGTGTTTTGTGAATAAAATAAATAAAAATAAATAAATTACATAATAAGGACGGAAAAAATATAAAAACAAGAATGGGCAGCTCGACACTAAATTGGCATTATGCTCCCCGGTCGAGGCACCTAGCTACAGCACTGACGTGCAGCTCAGTGAACCGTCTGAAATGAAGGATTTGCTAATCTATTGCTTCATCTGTTCGAAAAAATCACCTGCTTAACAACGTATAACGCAGTGAAAGTTGTTGAACTTTGCCAAATTTTATCCAAATCCGATCAGCCGTATTTACGTAATTGAGTAAAAAACATCCAAACATCTTCACAAACTTTCACATTTATAATATTATTACTAGCTTCCGCCCGCAGCTTCGCCCGCAAGGAAGTCGGAAATTATCCCGCGGGAACGTACTACCGGGATTAAAAGTATCCTATGTGTTATAATCTAAATGTGCCAAATTTCATCCAAATCCATTGAGTCATTTTTGCGTGAAAGAGTAACATACATCCATACATACAAACTTTCGCGTTTATAATATTAGTAAGGATAAGGAAGTAGGATTTCTTACAACATCCAGTTTCGGAAAAAAATATGGTTTTTATAAAAAAGAGTACAGATGATTTTCAACATAGATTAATTATACTTGAAAACTATATCCAAAATGTGACCGTGATGCCTACGTCATACTTCATCCACAACGATTTATAGTCATAAGTCAGCCCAGTCATAAGTCAAAGCAGTCATAAGTCGTAATTAGTCAGGGTCGGGACCCGCGGGTGGCTCGCAATTAATCAATTATTTCACTTCATTAGCCCACTCGGATTGGGCTCATCCCTGATGGGTTAACGGGGTAAGCATTTTAACCGTGACACGATGGATTAATTAAATTGTGAATTTAACAGTTTGTGTCAACGGGTTAAAGGAGAAAATTGGTTACGAAATGTAAAATTCATCTTTCTGGATTCCAACTTTTTTGTTGCAACTTTTTTAACCTGCATGTGTAATTGTGTATGTTCAAGCATAACTCCGTCATATAGACGGATTTGCAACATTCTTTTTAGTGTTGAGTGAGTTTACCTATTCCGAAATGGTCTCATTTAAATTTCATATAGATCTGATAATGCATTTCGGAGACAGACAACGGAACTTTTCAAAAAATGACAGCAAATCAACCGCGATTGCTGTTATCGCATAAATATGCATTGTTTTGACCCCAAAGATAATGAAATTTCGAATTGGTGTGGGGTAGGTACTGAGGCTTTCGGGCTTCTAACGGCCCGTAAAGACTGTCATTGTTATTTAAGTAATCCAATAACAATACTGACTTTATGTTAGTTAACAAAACAGGTAAGTGTTGTAATCAGCAACCTTACTAAGTTATGTAATAACTTGTATTTAGAGAAGTGGTGTAAGCCCATACATACTTCAGTTTCACAACAGAATTACCGTGGTTGTTGATAAGGGAGTGTTAAAGACTTAAAGAGTAGTTATCCCCGGGATCATCGTGCTCTATGGTATTAAAATCAAAATCGTAATAAATAACTAAAGTCTTAAAAACACTGGCAGCCAACGCATGGCCAAAGCCTCTGGGTCTAAAATCCAAAAGCAATAAATTTTGCAGAAGCGTTCTATATAAGTATAATAAAAGAATGCACTAAGAAAGGATTTTCAAAAATTAATTATCTAATGGAGTTAAATGAAAGTCGCCATTTTTTGCCGACGGTAAATCCCATCGGGCACAGGTCGTGTATCGTTAAAAGATTGTTATTTAGCATCAAGCACTTTTGTAATAAAAATAGACTGTTGTCAACCGTCAAAAATGACTCTCAATTATTTTTTCTGTATTCAAAACTCGAAATTATGTTTATTCTCTAAAAAATGCCAGTAACTTATGAAATATAGCTTTTTTAGCGGCAACGCACACGTGGAAGTCGGAAATCATCCCACGGGAAAGTGCTAGCGGGATAAATAATATCTTATCTATTAATCCAGGTTATAAACTATCTGTGTGCCAAATTTCATCCAAATCCTTTCATCCGTGTTTGTATGATTGAATAACAAACATCCAAACAATTAAATACTCAACCATCTAAACATACAAACTTTGACATTTATAATATTAGTAGGGTAGTAGGATTCGTGAGGTTGGGTAAGAAAGCCCAGCCCAGGTTAACATCTCTATGGTACTTATTCTGCCCTCTGTGTTGTAATGTCCATTGAATCCACTAATTCCCTTGACGGGTTGTTGAGCTCCCTAAAATAGGGCTGAGCTAAACGATGACTGATGCATGTATGCCGTCAGTTGCGACAAGTCAGTTTAAAGCTGCAATGGCTGTTTCTTACAAACATGGCTCTGCATTATGAGAATGACATAAAATCCTTATAATTTAATGTTTGGACTTAAAAAGGACTATGACCTCTGAGTTCGTTTAGGCATTTCTTCTCAGAGATTAGTCTGCTAGGAAATGCCTGCGCCAAAAAGTGTCCTTAAAGATCTACTTTACAATAACCATTTTATTCCCAAATAGTGATGTTTTTTGCTGTAGATTTCCAGCTAAATCCAACTCAATCCACTAATTAGTGAACAATGTATGCTGTTGCTCTAACTAAGAGTAAATTAACATTGGCTTTGGCTATCGCAACTGAAATATTTGACTTGTTGTTCTCATTAGCAAATATGTCGGCTTATTCCTGTAATATAATTAGTTTTACGAAAGGTCTGGCAGGTTTGCAAACCTGTTTTGTAAACTTGGTTAATTGTAATACAGGTTTAAAACAATTTTGTTGCGAAAGAAAAATCCTGCATTGATCAAATAAGGATACTTACCTATTACAATCAATCAATCAGTCCCGTCTTTTCCCAACTATGCTGTCGGCTTCCAGTCTAGCCGGCTTCAACTAAAACCAGTATTTTACTTGGAGCGACTGACTTTATAAGCTCCAAAAACCAGTTACTGGGTAACATGATACGTTTGGGCTTCTCACTACCAACTGTCAAAGATCTACAAGCTGGACTGGACGAACGGATTTTCATACAGTTTTTACCAATGGACGAGGTACTTCATGAGGAAGGTTTAAGTGTAAAATTCATTAAAGGTTTTGTGTAAGTTGGGTGAAATATGACGAGGATTGTTGAAGATGTCGGAAAAAATCATGCGACTGGGTGCTTTACTGGCATGCGCCGCGTAAACCAATAAAGTTATACAAGGTGAATTTTTAGTCACCGTTTGAATTTTTCAAGGTGATAGTACCCGTGACAAAAAATCCGACCTCCCATGTAGTCAGCTGATCGATTTTGTATGGGAGGTCCGATTTTTTTTCATATTTCGACGCATGTTCCTTGGAGAAAGTTGTTCAATTTCACGGTTATTATCACATTTATCACCCTGAAAAATTTAAATGGTGACTAAAAATTCATCTTGTATAAAAACAATGTATTGCGGAATTATATCTCTTACGGGGAAGCGCCAGCGTAGCCTGCAAAATTCAAATTATCTTACTTATTTTGCAGATAGTTTCAGGTTATAAATTGATTAAAATATGATTAGCGAACGTAACAAATTATTATGGCTTTAAAGAATTATAATCTTTAATATCATCAATAGGACTGTCTAAGTTTATTTAATTCCATTGAATGACATTTTCACTGTGCTTAATACGAAAAAAAAAATATGCGGGATACTTTGGCGCATCCTCCTTAAAAAGATCTAAATTCCGGCTTCGACGCCGGTGAAGCCGCGAGCAAAAGCCAGTCCTACTAATATTATAAATGTGAAAGTTTGGATGTTTGGATGTTTTTTATTCAATCACGCAATAACGGCGGATTTGGATGAAATTTGACCCAACGATAGATGATATCCTGGATTAACACATAGGATACTTTCATCCCGGTAATTTCTTTCTTCTTCTTCTTTTCTTTCAAATACGTTCCCGTGAGATAATTTTCGACCACAACGCGGGCGAATCCGCTGGAAAAGCTAGTATAACAAAGGTACAAAACTATATAACAATGTCGGAAACAATGTTGCATGCTGTAACAGCCAACAAACATGTAGGTAATAAAATTAATGAATTAATCAGTAGCCTTATGAATATGATTTTGTTACCATGTGGGTTATTAACTAGGTAAATAGGGGCTAATGAACAATGCTCAATTAAATATTAGCTCGTAAATTGATGTTGTGAGGCAGGATGTAATAGTTGTCATTGTTTTGATATTTGTATGGTCTTTTATTGGTTCACTACTGTTCGTTGAGGTAGGTTATCAAGTCTCCTAGATTTATCATAAGTTTTTAAGCCTTTAAAAACTCAAGTCGCCTGAAAAAAGGTTAATAAAAGGTATAAGATATGAGTGGGAACGCCAGTAGTAGACGCTCTAGGAGGACACATGGTGACCTTATTTGTGAAGTTCTTCAAAAAGGCCTGGTGCGTAGTACTAGCACCCGGTGTGCGTGTATGACCTATAGCCCTAGTGTGAGTTTCATTTAACCATCTCGATCAAACGCATTGAGCGCGTTTGGCGTTCCGATTGGCCCTGAACTGTTGACGGACCAATCAGAGCATCATACGCGCTCGATGCGTTTGATCGAGATGGTTAAATGAAACTCACACTAGGGCCACAGTTGTATATGAACGTAAACGAGGTAAAAGAAGTATGTAGGGTCGTAGCAGATGGCGTTCTGTGGTTTTCATCTACCCCATGGGAAGAAGGTGTGAGCTTATATATTTTAGTAAAAAAATAACGCGCATTGGGCATTTAAAAATACTGACGAAAAGCCATGTAAATGAAGTATTAATGCCAGACTGCAACTTACTTTTTTTCTCTGGACGAATTCTCAAAAACTGGTAGCTAAATATAGAAGTTGCGTCAGATTTTCTAAAATTCGATCATTTTACAACCACTTCATTCATGTTATTCATTATAATTTCGTACTCATCTCTTTCCTCGACAACAAAGATTATCACAATTTTCACAGTCCCGGAAGAAACAAAAAGATTGGTAAGAACGTGGCGCCAAAACGTTTCTGTAATTGTAACACATTTTTTTCGCTCTTTACAACATTTTCCGCGTCTCAACTCCCATCTTACTTACAAAATGTCCCATCAAAAATCAAGAATATGCCGAGAATTCTCCCCTAATCTTAAGTTACTAAAGAAAAGCCAAATCTTGTCTTTTATTAAGCATTTTTTAGTACCTATAAAACTGTTGCCTAAGTTCTTCTTTCTTTTGTTGGGACCCTCCCATAGACTTGTACTTGTTTGAAGAGTGCCTTTTGTTTGGAATATACCAGTACTTTAAAGAGGTGCACAATTTACTAAGAGCGAATTTTACCAATGAAACTGAACGCGATCAGCACGTAAAACTAAGTTTAAAAGCAGTCAGTGCCATAATTTATTGTGGAATTACACTTATCACTAACAGCTCTTGAATGCGGTTTAGATGTGCTGATTGCGCTCGGTTTTTATTAAATTGGCATTAAGGTTTTAGGTTATAAGGTGGTATTTTCTAGTATACCCGAGTCCGAGTCCCATCTACATTTTCTAGCATTCTTTATTAAAAAAACTAAAATGTAGGCCGTTACCGTCCTTAATTAATATCTATCGTGATCTTCAACATGTTCTAATAACGAAAAACCATCCATAATTTATTGTTTATGTTCGTACAGAGATATATTAGGGAAAGAGCAATGACCAACATTGCAAGACTGCTGGACATAGACCTCTCTATCGCAAGCTTATCGCCGTAATCCTCGTCTACTCTCATCCAGCCACCCTGCAAGGAATGATGCTATTCAAAGAATGAGCGTATTCTGGCATAGGAAAGCCAGGCTGAAAAAAACACACAAAAAAAATTACAAAAAGTTTTATTGGCAAAAAGAAAAGCTGATGTATGACAGACAGTATCATACTTTTTTTTTTTTTTTGGTGGGAAATCATCAAATAACTTCTCCCGCTCTGGGTGGAGCGGGAGGGCGTGTCAGACTTTTACTGACTAAAACCCACCCGTGTTCCCTCAGTTGCTTGTGTGCTAGGGGCCGCGGTATCTCTTTCGAACAACCCGCACCCCTAGCAGGCATCGGCCCTTGCGGACCCCCCCATTTGGTGCTGACATCTCTTTGAGGCGCGCGTGGAACACAACGCACCGTCGACCCGGGCTTGGTCCTTACCGGACAGCGAGCTACCCATTACTCGCCGTCCGCAAGCCCGCGCCTACGGTGGCCGGGAATCAGCCTGGGATTCCCGACGCCCAGGGCGTCTCCCGCGGCGACTACGGCCGTGAGGGCGCATATACTGCCTCTCCCTCACGTGCGCCGCCTCCCTCTTCGCGAGCATTACTGCTTCGCAGAAGGAGGTGACGGCTAACCATTCACTCTCGCTCCGTACCATGGCCTGCACCAGGGCTGGACGCGAGAGATCGCCGCCGCCGATCGCCTCCACGAGGACACGGCGGTGCTCCGCCCAAGCCGGGCAGACCGCCACCGTATGCTCCACCGTGTCCTCAGGGCGATCTTCGCAATGGAAACACCCGGGCGTTTCCTCCCGCCATCAGTATCATACTTAAAACACAATTAAGTTTGTATATCAATAATTTTGCTTTAACCGTTGACCCCCAAACTAACCAGGGCTTCTAACTTGGATTTGTTGATGCAAACTCCACAAAGCATTTATTTTCATTATTCTATCACACTATTTATCAATTTGTCGTAACAAGTTTTTCCGCAACGCTCTAAGGCAAAAAGTTACTTATATTCTCGACTGAAGGCATAAATGTCCACTGCCAATGAACGGACAAAGGGGAAATTGCCTTAATCACGCCGTTGGCAGTTTGTTGTTATTAGCAGACACGGAAACACATCCCATCTTCTTGACATATTTCCCCTCGTCCTTTTTTACGACCAGGGTTTGGGCAAGGTACATTGTTTGTGGAGCACGGCGCTTATATTAGTAGTAAACATTTAACAATAAAGATACCCATTTACTGATAAACGCGTAGTAAGTTACAACCAGAATTATCAAAAATCTGCCAAGCCTTTTCCCAATAATTTAGGTATGTTGGTGTTGACTTCCAGACTGACCGGATTCAGCTGAATACCAATATTTTTCAATGATTAACAGCCTATCTAACCTCCACAACCACAACTGCTAAGACTTCAGAATTACCATAAACTTTTCGAAGTGTAAGTTCGAAGAGAACTGTACTCCGCGTTCATTAATATAATAACCACGGATAATATTTAATTCATTGAACAGAGGAATAGATTAGAAAAATAAAAACTTTTTCCAAAAAAAAAACAACCGACTTCCAAAAAAACACTACAAAGTGAAAAATAACTTTAATTTCGGAAGTCGGTGTCTTTGGTGTATTTGAATTTTTTGTCACCGCCTTCCGAAATTAAAGTTATTTTTCACTTTGTAGTGTTTTTTTGGAAGTCGGTTGTTTTTTTTTTGGAAAAAGTTTTTATTTTTCACTTTTTAGTGGTTCACATGTGCTTACCCCTTCACAGCGTACCGGCGTGATGTTATGTTATGAACTGGTGTAAACAATAGACAGACATACGATTTCGGCAATCCCAGTCCATTTGCTATCATTTATTGAGGAGTTCCGTTGCCTATCTCCGAAGTTCTTCATCAGATCTTCACCAAATTGAAATGGGACCACTACGAGAAAGTACTCTTCCAAAAAATACCTAAATCGCTTTGTGTGCCTATAAAATTTGAAGAGTTCTCTCTATTTCTCCAGGATCCCATCATCAGATCCTGATTTGATGATCATGGGACCACCTGGGAAGTATACCCTTTCAAACAAAAAAAAACAAAATCCAAATCGGTCCAGCCATCTTCGAGTAATCGGGGAACATACATAAAAAAAAATAAAAAAAAAAAGGTTCCGACGAATTGATAACCTCCTCCTTTTTGAAGTCGGTTAATAAGTACTACTTTCTAAATTAGGTCTAATTGCGCAGCAATGATATCTCTATAATGAATAACGTAACTTTCCCGCCCAAAGTGAATTTGTCACCCTTGCTATAAGGCTGAAATATTGGATTTTAAGTAGGCAAAGGTCTCAAAACCATACAGCCTGCGCGTGTATTTTTTACGGTAAATGTGAAAAGTTTAGCCTACATAACTAGAAACTATTCCAAACAATAGAATATTAGTAGCTACTGTATTTATATACACTACATTGTGTATTCTTGTTTGTTTACGGGATTTGAAGTGAACTCAGGTAGGGTCTAGGTGTAAACAGGGTGGGAAACGGTTGACCTACTTACAATTCCTTTCGCCCCTACATATCAACGATGTCTGTAAATGACAAGCAACTGAATTAAATGATAAGTCTTGTGTGGAGATATCTGGCGATGTTTCCGACACGTTCATTGGTCCGGAAATTGTTTTTTTTTTCTTAATATACCTACTTGTATTTTGTAAATAAGTCTTTGCTGTTGGTGACAGTCGATGTTAGAGAAGGTTATACATAAATTATTCATGTTCGTTGCGTCAGCCTCCCGGTCTTCTCCTTGATATGCAATGGTCTCTGTAGCACCATGAAACATGAGGCTTCAAAGGCTAGTGCAAATCTTGGGATTCATTCGAATAATCGAGTCCGGTCAAAACTCGCTGGAGTTGGTGCATTTTATTAATTCATTCCAAGTTTGTTGTGTCAGATATGAACAGACGAATTAACCTTCGCGCTTAACAAAATCTGACGTTTCCTAATTTAATATCGGGAAAAAACGAACCTAGTTTAAAATGACTTCTTATTCAATTTTTGGCGGGATCGCGGTGGAACATGTCGCACGAATTTTCATTTTCATTAAATTTAGTGAAATAGCGAATTAAATTGTATAATTTTGGTAGTGTATTATTCAATTTAGTTACGTGTGAGTGCACAAGTGTAGCGAAGGTGAAAATAAGTGACTAACGTGGACTTTTCGTGTTCCCCCCAAAAACTCATATTAGGTTGTTGTAAAGTTACTACCGCTTTACAATAACTTTGACTTGACTGACTAAAGACGACTATGACTGTTTTGTAACTTTGTGCCCGATATCGTACCATTTACTTGATCGAAAAGAAAATTACTTGACACTGGCTAAATGCACAAACCGTGGGAAGCCACAACCGAACAAAAAGAAAAAGACTTCTTATTTAAGATTGATTTTAGGTTCCTGGAAATATTTCTTTACCTCTTAGGTACTCTGGTGATAGCGTATCATAGAGTATATAGTCTTTGTAGCGTATTCATGTAAGTAGATCCACTTATATACCTACTTTATTCAACGTAACATAACAGTGTGAGTGGAGCTACATGTCGAACCAACTCCTTTATCAGATGTCAATAACACACAAGTATTTTGTTTACTTCAGACCCCGCGATTTCTGGGACCTAACCTATTTAATTTGCTGTCAACATTCATAATAGCTTTTGTCACCAAATCACCAACACACAACATTCGTATCTACCAGTTGACAAAATTGATAAGGCATAAAAAGCAGGTCAATTGCTTTTGTCAAAAACAAACCATGTACACCAATTTTGATCAAAGAAAATCACACAATAAGAAAAACACACCATTCACATGACTTTTACATTGAATTGTTGAAGCATTTATTTATTTATTTAATACTTCACGCACAGAAATGTACAGAGGCGGACTTAATGCCAAAGGCATTTTCTACCATTCGACCTTTGGGTGATGCAGAGACAAACAGTGGTAGGTGCAATTATGAAACTCGTGTTTTGAATATTTATTCAAATATAAGTAAATATAGGTACTAATATTATTCGAAGGATTCAGGATTCATTTCGAAGGATATTGCCAATCTTGTGCTTCTTATGTTCGAAAACTTCATCTGCTCAACAACTTAAATAACGCAATTAATGTTTTTGAACTGTCAAAATGAAAATCATTCCTACTTTTAGTGTGCTACGCAATTATCTCGCTGGAGAGTGAATGTGGTGCTGTCTCACAAACAATGAACCATTTAATATCGTGTCCAGCGTGTCCTATTGCTTGCATGTTAAAGGAACTGATGGACGGTACTGAAGGTGGCAAAGTCATTACTAAATTCTGAGCAGATCCATGGTTTCATATAACTTCCTGAATTTGTGTACGAATACATAATAAAACTTAAATGTAACAACTTCTGACGGGGTGGAGCACTTGGTGTCCTGAAATACAGGTCTTACGCCTAGCTTAGCTTAAGTATTTGTGCTTATATATTGTGGTGAGAAATAAATCATTATCTTATCTTATCAATTTCCATTAACAAGCTAAGAAGACATAACCCTTTTCCTCCACTAGTCCCCCAATCTTCTTTTACCAAGTTACCAAGTATAATGTTTAATTAAATATAGCAAGGCAGCTGGCTAATAAGCCAAAGTAAAGCCTACTTAGGGAAATTAAAACCTTTCCCCTTTGGCCCGACACTTGGCCCCAAACCTGGCACAAATCAACGTTACACATTTTATCCAATTAGCTGAGAAGGGATAGTCTGCGAAGAAACAATGTGACAAAAAGGCTCCTGCAGACTCCACATTTTCACAATTCCACTCAATTTCACTCACAATTTCCAAGAAGTTTTATAGAAATTATTCTACTAAAGTCGCGTCGTGCCTGTCTGCAGGAGCCTTAACTGTGTAGAAAGATAAAGGAAATTGTCGCCCGTATGCTGTTGGCAGAAAGATGTTGGTAGGTGGCTGATTCTATGGTGGTTTCTTTAAAGATCGAGAGCGGCCTCATTCGCCTTTACCTATCTATATTTAGTAAGCAAGTCCGACTGCTGAGCGTGACTCAGCCTTTGATTGCCAAGTTGAGTAGATTTTTTTGGGAATTTTCTCTAGAAATTTTCATTAACAGCCCGAAGCCATTGTCCAAACATCGAGATACTTAGACGCACGAAGGTGTTCGATATCAGAAAGCAATTAGAGTATGGCAGAATACCTGGCAAAGCGCAGTGATGACAGGTGGAGTAAGTCTGTGACAGAGTGGCATCCAAGAACTAGAGGACGAGATGTCGGTCGTCCGGCTCTGAGATGGACGGACGACCTTGTTGCCATCGCGGGCTTGGATGAGGCTGACAGCTGGCATAGAAGCATGAAAAGAGAGGCCAGTAGTGGGCGAAGTGGGACTGTGAATGATGGCAACAATGCCTCATCAAGGAATACAGGCGTGATGTTCTATATTACACTACGGCGTATTTTTTCCTCGAAGAACATAAGATGTACAGTCTCGAACAAAAGGAACACTCAAAACTGTCCCTATGATTAGAAACCTTTTTTTTGCTAATTCAACCTTACGTGCATGACTTAAAGGGGTTTTACAAAGCAATGTCCAAAAAAACTGACTGAAAGATGACCGATGATACCATTGATACCTGCGTACATTGCGCCCTATTTATGCTGACGTTTTTGAGACGCTGATGGTGTATCTTGGGTTTTTTGTATATCAATGCCGAAGAAGCCAAAAAATCGTACATAAAACACGCAGAAAGCAATTCATTCGATCTAAGAGAAGCGCAGTGATTTTCACCACCCACTAACCAAGCTGTAGGTAGTAAGCTCAATTTAGTTCCCCTTAGATAATAGTCAACCTCTAATAGGGAGTCAATCTCGGGAGGGATTAATAGGATTAATACAAATTGGGACAGATTGGTAGCATTCAATCTGTGAGGAGCCCGAGAACACAATGCAATAATATTGGTAAATATGGGTCGGCCAATACCGCTCACGGACCTATACAAACGGAATCAATAGCGGTCTGGGGTGTAAATGAGGCAAGGTATAGGGCGATTATTGGTGCCTGATTATTAAGTAAAGTAAGTTTTTGAGCCAGTCTTTTTAGTTTCACAAGCATCATAGTACACACGGCTACACATTAAGCTATGAATTTCCAGTATAAGCTGATCTCACATTGTATAGGATTTCCCTACAGTGCGAGATCAGCGTAAACTGGAATTGTATTGCTTGATGTGTAGCCGTGTGCACCTAACAGTTTACAGTAATATTGAACCGATATGTATTTTAATGTTATGAACTGCTGATGTCTGAGTTTATGGGTTAATGCTGACCAGCCTCATAACTTCTTGGTTTATTGCTTACAATCATTATATTTATGGGGGTGTGGATGATTTACTGGTTGTTAATGGCGGTATTTCCTGGTCATGGTAATTAGAGAATATGTACTAGTGCTGGTCTTAATATGGTGACCGGTAATTAGGGCAATCAGCTCGTTCTTGAGAAAAGGATATGAGGAGATTATATAAAAACTTTTTTCAACAAAAAAAAAGTGAAAAGTTTTTATTTTTCACTTTTTAGTTATAGTACACATCAATTAGAAATTTCATCATTCTTCAATAAACAATAAACAAACAATATTCATGCGTATTTGACCCTAATTCGTTTAAAAAACTCGCAAGGACAAATAACGTAATGCTTGAAATAATCAAATACAACAAAATAAAAATGTGGGTAGGAAAATATCAGACACAATATTACACGGAAACGATGTTGACTCGACGATGGCTGGCGGTGAAAAAGGGCCGTCAGTGGTGTGCGCCGGTGAGACCGTAGTGATGTGATCTCCCATAATATATAAACATGTCGAATGGATAACCTCCTTCTTTTTGAAGTCGTTTAAAAATAGATATTAATCAATAAGGTTTAATCATCATTAGGCCATTAATATGTCATCATCATCATCATTCTTCAGCTCTTATCCCAATTTATTTGTAGTCGGCGCAACATATATTTTTCTTCACTCTTCTCTATTAGTCGTCATTTCCATTAGTATGTATAACTATCTTTAGCCAGCAGCTTCGCCCGCGCGGAACTTTCATCCCCTATTTAAATCCCTTAGGGGTTGATTTCGAAAAATCCGTCCTTATTCCTTGTCTAAATTATAAAGGGAACCTCTATGAAAAATTTCAGCTTTCTAGGTCCAAGGGTTTGGGCTGGGCGTTGATGAGTCAGTCAGTCAGTCAGTCAGGACTTTTCTTTTTATTTATTTAAATAGATAACCATTTCCTTACAAACTTATAATCTGGAAAATTCTTTATTCCGAGCGTGAAATAATCTAAAAAAAGTTCAGTTAGACTTTACTTTAACAATTGCTGAATTAAAATGCTCAGCTTGATAATTCGTATCACAAAGTTCTACGTTTAGTCGCAACAAAAAAGTAAAACAGATGTGACGCCCACAGGCGACGCAAAAGGAAGAAAATAACCGAACAGAACTCAATTTACGGCAAAATGAAAAAAGACACTTGATTTCAATCCAATCATGATACGGTGTAAAGGGGCGCGCGCACACTTACCCATAGAAATTATCTGCGCCACTGTCGTTTAAAGTCTCTTCCATACAGGCGCGATTTGACTTGCGTCATGTCACATTAAGGACTTTAAAAGCTGCAGTATATAGAGAGATCAATTTTAACGTCCAACACAAGCTTTCGGCAGATCGAGTGTTAAGTATTCGCTACAGAAAGTGGTCTGCCCAAACGTTGTAGGAGTGTAGATCAGCTTCAGATGGTGCAGATTGTAATGAGGGTAGACAGATCTGGACCAGGAGTCTTTAGACACCGCTTTTCTTTCTTGCGACGTAACGCAACAAGTCGCGGTAGGGATATATCTAGAGGGCCAATTTCACCAAAGAAACTGAACGCGATCAGCACCTCAAAAAATTTGATGTCAGTGTCATCGTTGTTAGGAAATATTGACACTGGCAGCTCTTGAACGTGGTATATTATACATAGATAGTAAATTTATTTCGTTTAGCTTCGCAATATCTTCTCGTCCCACATACCGCAGTGTGTCAAGACGAAAGTCTTCGACCAGTGTGAGTGATGACATATGGAACCGAAACGTGGTCGCTCACAATGGGCCTCATAGGAAGACTTAAAGTTGCCCAAAGGGCAATGGAGAGGGCTATGCTTGGAGTTTCCCTGCGTGATCGAATCAGGAATGAAGAGATTCGCAAGAGAACCAAGGTAACCGACATAGCCCGAAGAATTGCCAAACTTAAGTGGCAGTGGGCAGGGCACATTGCTTGCAGAACAGATCGCCGATCGGGCCGAACAGTTCTGGAGTGGCGACCGCGCACCGGAAGACATAAAGTTGGAAGGCCTCCCATAAGGTGGACCGATGACCTTGTGAGGGCCGCAGGAGTCCGCTGGATGCGGGAAGCACAGAACCGGTCGAAGTGGCGGAGCTTGGGGGAGGCCTATATCAAGCAGTGGACGTCTTTCGGCTGAAATGATGATGATGAATAATTTTTTTTTCAGAATATTCTTTCATCTATATGTATGAAATACTTATGTACTGATCGCGTTTAGTATTTCATTGGTGAAATTAGCTCTTAGCCTTGTTGCGAAGTCGCGACGCGCCTCTTTGGAAAAGCCTTAAACGCTTTCTCCGCTTTCTGCTATTATTGCCAGTGTTATTGGAAGATAACGTGTGTTGTAACCATTAAGGCGTTTGGAGTAGTCATTGACAATGCTTTGAATTTTTATCGATGTTACGCATACCGTTTTGGTTAACAAGAAAGTAAGTGTTAAGTGTTGGCCTGATAGGAAGCGTTGAAAGAATAAAGAGTTATACTGTTTTATAAAGAGACATGGATATAATCTGCTTTCATAGTAGCTTACGCTTCATTCCAAATATCCATGATTATACTAAAAAAGAATAGAAGCAAAGAAGAAGCAAGAATAGTTTTAACCTATGTGAAAAAGTGTAACTATAAAAAAATAATGTTTATAGTTAGGCATCTATGTACAAAAATGGAGCTGCGTCTGCTAACAAATTGCTATGCAGTTTGGAATAGGTAAATGTAACTTGCAAAAAATGTTTTTCTGTAAATAAACACTTAAAAAAAAACACCTCACAGTCTCGGAAAGATTCTGTTTGCCATTCAAAATCTGTGTGCAAAAGTGCATTTTACCCGCTAGCGTGGAAAGAGTTTTTGAAATTCGAACCTTTCTATTCAATAATTTTGTATCCAGACAGTCCACTAATACATTAAATACTTATTTCATGTCAGTGCACCAACCCCATTTTTAGAATAATCGCACTGGTCAGCAGGACGACTGCATGAAAAAAAAGAAGAAAAAAAATCGTCTCTATTCAATTCGCTTTCCATTAATTTTGGTTGGTTTTTTGATAAAATCGTAAGAAATTATAAAGTATGAGCGCGTCCAGCAGCGATGAAGATATAAATTTAACATCTGCAGAGTAGGTGCAAGCGGTACATAATGCCGAATTGAGTTATCTTCCGGAAAAATCGCGCGAAAAGTACATAAAAGCGTACAATTTGTTCAATGCATGGAAACATTCTAAAGGCGTGAAAACGTTTTCGAAGACTTCAATGCAATGCTATCATACTTCATTGAACTAAGTACACTAATTTAATATATTATTTCAGCTGTTTCTCTTGCACCTAGCATTGTCCTCGCCGTAGTGAGGTGAAAAATTGTGTTTCGCTCGGCAGCAAAGGTATTCTGCGTCTCGTACCTTTGAAAGCCTCGCTACGCTCAGGATTCTTTCTATATTTGAACCACTCGCTTCGCTCATGGTTCAATCCTAGAATCCTTCGCTAACTCAGCTTTCAATACAAAGTACTCGCGCCAAAAAACAACTTTGCAGCCTTGCATAACAAAAAACTATTTCACTTATAAACTATTCATCATCATTTCAGCCGAAAGACGAACACTGCTGGACATAGGTCTCCCCCAAAAGGGGGGTCTTGCCATAATCGCCACGCTTGGCAGGCGGGTTGGCGATCGCAGTATGGTGGTAAAATGCATAGAGAACACTGCTGCCCATTCTCTAGTAAGTCCCTTAGTCGCCTTGTACGACACCCGGGGAAGATATGGCATGGTGCTATTCTTTTACGTCGGGCACCACACGGTAAAGATTATAACCTGGAATAACACAGGATACTTTTCATGCTGGTAGTACGTTGCCGTGGGATTATTTCCGAACTCCACGCTGGCGAAGTCACGCGGGCAGCAGCTAAATGTGAAAGTTTGTATGTTGGATATTTAAATGTTGGGATGTTTGTTACTCAATCACGCAAAAACGGCCGAACGGGTTTGTATGAAATTTGGCACACCGGTAGTGTATAACCTGGATTAAATAAATAAATAAATCATTTAATTCAGGTAACAAAGACCCATAACATAAATACCTTATAGACTAACATAAATAATTATGAAAATCCACACAATAGTAGCACTTCACTTTGCACTAGCTTTCCTTTGTGCTTTCCTGTGGAACTTGTCCGCGGAAGCGACGGAACACCACGTCCTGCGGCCAAAAGTCCTCTTCCAAGACGACCGGCAGATAACAATTCGGCACGCGCACCAGGAACGCTTTGAAGTTGACGTTGCGGCGCGACTCCAGTAACTGCACCCTCGGCGTGTACCTTGTCTTCTGGCGATTAAGATACAGGATACTTTTCATCCCGGTAGTACGTTGCCGTGGGATTATTTTCGACCGCCACGCGAGCGAACCCGCTGGCACAAGCTAGTTCTGAATAAATTTCCTTCTGTGACTTTCGAGAATATAATAAAACAGACGAGCTATTTATCTCTCGGTCGTATGCATGAGATAAACTCTGTAGATAGTCATATAATCATTCTCTCGCTGAAGAAATTATATGAAACGAGGTTAACCATTTCATTTCGAAATGTTTGTCACAAATTTACAGGTAATGTATCACTTTGAAATTCTGATGTTGCTATTTCCCAACTGATGCATTTCTGAACGGAATTCTGTGTGAAACGGAGGGAGATCCGTAGATTTCGGATATAAATTCTGAACGGTGTCAACTCTATTCGCTTCGGCTTCTTAGCAACGCACTGGGAATGCAACAGGCTTTTCCGAAAATCTGTTTTTCTTCTGTGATAGATCTTTTTTCTGATATCTGCTAATTCTTAATTCATTAGAGGAGTTGCAAGTGTGCAGGAACTAAAACGATATACTTAGGTAGTTAAAAGAAATGCTACATTTTACACGTCTTGATTTTCAATTATATCTGAATAGCTTTTACTAGTGGCTTTACCCGCGTGGAGGTCGGTGTATATGTTACCGGCCAAACCCAATTTCAGGCCAAACTAGTTTGTCCTAGGCCAAACAGACTTATCCTACGCGTGATATGTCGCAGCCAACTAGCTTAATTAGCCATTTCGTTAACAGTCTTTGGAAGTAACGCTCGCCGGCCGCTCCCGCGGCGCCGCTCGCTTCGCTCGCTCGGCTCGCGCGCTTTTGGTCACAGTTCTAACCTAACCTAACCTAACCCATTTAATCGGCGTGCCCCGGCTTAATAAACCAGTTTGGCCTAGGACAAACTAGTTTGGCCTGAAATCGGGTTTGGCCGGTAACATATACATGCAAACCTTCCTCTTAAATCACTCGTGTTTATTGATTTAAAAAAAAAACTAAAAAAAAACAAAAACAACCGACTTCCAAAAAAACACTACAAAGTGAAAAATAACTTTAATTTCGGAAGTCAGTGACTTTGGATAGGTATGTATTTTAATTTTTTGTCACCGCCTTCCGAAATTGAAGTTATTTTTTTACTTTGTGGTGTTTGTTGGAAGTCGGTTGTTTTTTTATTGAAAAAAGGGTTTATTTTTCACTTTTTATTTTTAGTACCTACCCCACACCAATTCGAAATTTCATCATTCTTGGGGTCAAAACAATGCATGTTTAAGCGATAGCAGCAATCGCGGTTGATTTGCTGTCATTTTTTGAAGAGTTCCGTTGTCTGTCTCCGAAACTTATAATCAGATCTATATGAAATTTAAATGGGGCCATTTCGGAATAAACACCTTTCGAACAAAGAAAAATTGCAAATCCGTCTATATATAACGGAGTTATGCCCGAACATACATAAAAAAAAACATGTCAAATTGATAACCTTCTTCTTTTTGAAGTCGGTTAAAAGCCGCATTAAAATCTGTTGCGTAGGTTAAAAGATCGTACAGACACGAAAAGTGACTTTGTTTTGTATTGTGGAGAGATATATTTCTATATCTATTTAACACTTGATTTTTCATACATCAATTTTACAGTGATATTTATTCAATAGCTACTGTTTACTCAATTACGTCGACGTGTCAGAGTTTTTTTGTTCACAATTTCATTTAGCTTCGAACAACGTAACGTTTTGTTTTATTTTTTGCGTCCCTAATTATGTTACGGTGGTGGCCGTGTCGATGTATAAAACGTTATTTTTCCATTAAAACAACGTTCGGTTTTAAAAATTTGAAACAACTTGATCCTACGAGTATCTTAGTGATTTTTTAAAGGTAAGTACAAACGCCAGCCATCACATCAACTGTCTAATTTTTCCAATTGAACATGAACCTTATGCTCTTGTAACAAAGTTGAAAAACTATAAAATCGGACTCCTCTCACTAGAGCCATGCGTGTGGTGAACGAGGTTCACGAGAGGGTTGATGTATTGTGGTGCAACTTCAGTGAATTCGCAAAAGTTGCATTATATATAATATGTTATTTAGATGTAGGTTAAGATTTAGAATATAGTATGTATTTTATTGGATGTAGATTAAGGATTTAGCATGTAAGGCCACACTATCGCATTGGATCGTAGATCTGTAATGGTAGCTATAGGTGAGATTTGAATAAATAAATAAATAAAAATAAATTTGACAGATTGGGGTAGCTTGATGTGCTGGCCTCTGTACATAATAATATTTTCCGTCAAATTGTTTTCTATTTTTAACAGACTTTAATAAGGAGGAGGTTATCAATTCGACATATTTCATTTTTTACTTTTTTATTATGTATTTTTGGACATAACTCCGTCATATATAGACGGATTTGCAAAATTCTTTATTTGTGCGAAAGGGGTTTATTCTGAAAAGGTTCTATTTAAATTTCATATAGATCTGATGATGCGTTTCGGAGACAGACAACGGAACTCTTAAAAAATTACAGCAAATCAATCGCGATTGCTGCTATCGCATAAATCTGCATTGTTTTGACCCAAAGATGATTGCCGGATTACCGCCATGGAATTTGGAGGCAAAGGTCCTCGCGCATATCTGGGAGTGGCGCGAGGAGGCCAAACGCCGGGGCGTTACTCCGCTGCCGCGAGAAATCGAGGTGCAGCGGACAGAGCTCCGGCGGGATCTCATGGCGACATGGAGAGCGCGATTGTCGCAACCCAGTGCTGGGCACGCCACGATAGCGGCGGTAAGTCCCCTCTTTGAGGAGTGGCTTGAGAGGCGGCATGGCGTCCTCACCTTCCGCCTGACGCAGGTCCTCACCGGACACGGTTCTTTCGGGAGGTTCCTGTTTCGTATAAGGCGGGAGGAAACGCCCGGGTGCTTCCATTGCGAAGATCGCCCTGAGGACACGGTGGAGCATACGGTGGTGGTCTGCCCGGCTTGGGCGGAGCACCGCCGTGTCCTCGTGGAGGCGATCGGCGGCGGCGATCTTTCGCGTCCGGCCCTGGTGCAGGCCATGGTACGGAGCGAGAGTGAATGGTTAGCCGTCACCTCCTTCTGCGAAGCAGTAATGCTCGCAAAGAGGGAGGCGGCGCACGTGAGGGAGAGGCAGTATATGCGCCCTCACGGCCGTAGTCGCCGCGGGAGAAGCCCTGGGCGTCGGGAATCCCAGGCTGATTCCCGGCCACCGTAGGCGCGGGCTTGCGGACGGCGAGTAATGGGTAGCTCGCTGTCCGGTAAGGACCAAGCCCGGGTCGACGGCGCGTTGTGTTCCACGCGCGCCTCAAAGAGATGTCAGCACCAATAGGTGGGGTTCGCAAGGACCGATGCCTGCCAGGGGTGCGGGTTGTTCGAAAGAGATACCGCGGCCCCTGGCACACAGGCAACTGAGGGAACACGGGTGGGTTTTAGTCAGTAAAAGTCTGACACGCCCTCCCGCTCCACCCAGAGCGGGAGAAGTTATTTGATGATTTCCCACCCAAAAAAAAAAAAAAAAACCCAAAGATGATGAAATTTCTGATTGATGTGTACTATAACTAAAAAGTGAAAAATAAAAACTTTTTCCAAAAATGTTGTTTGTATTTAGAAAACATTGTCACCGCCTTCCGAAATTAAAGTTATTTTTCACATTGCAGTGCTTTTCCGGAAGTCGGTTGGTTTTTTTTTTGGAAAAAGTTTTCCATTCCAAAATCTTGAATTTAATCAATGTCTCATTCCCCTTGTCTTCCTCAACCTAGCAACAAAAACCATTTACACACAAGATACCACCATTACCAACACAAAACCTATCCAGGGATACGTAACTGAGGAAACAGGCTGTTAATAGGACTGTTCAGCTAGCTAGTGGGATAAGCGGACCTTAATTACGGCAGGGGTGGCGGGGGCCGAAGAAATGGATGGCCTCCGGTTCCGCAGCCCTTAAGTTCGGTAATTTCAGTTAGCAGCAAATGGGGGGAACTTGGACGTGCCTAATGTAGGATTGGGGACACTCCATGTGACCGGAATGTACATCGATTTGGGGGATGATTAAGTGACCTTTCGGTGCGCTTGCAGGTTTTTTTGTTTATTGATTTCGACCGTGGCTGTGTCTAGGTACTTTTTAAAATAGGCAAAGCACTTACTTCTAAAAAGATCGCCAAATCATCAAAGATCGTCAAATGAACGGGTTGTTACCTCTGCAGTTTATGACTTTATGACTGTGTCATATGTCATGGCGGGCCATCGTAAATAGAAATAAGCCCAACATTTACTGTTCTCTGAAGTCTATTTCATCATCATCATCATCATTTCAGCCGAAAGACGTCCACTGCTGGACATAGGCCTCCCCTAAGCTCCGCTACATCAACCGGTTCTGTGCTTCCCGCATCCAGCGGATTGAGGCCTATTTACTGTTATCTAAAACCATCTGTACTGTTATCAGTCCAAAAGTAAATATAAAAAAATTGATCTGTACACGTAAATCTTGTGTGCTTTCTTTTTTAAAGCTTTTGAAGCAGCACTTTCTTAATTTGTTTATTCCATTTCGATGAAATGAAAATATATATTCTTCGCATACTTAACAGCTTTACGAACTAGAGTGGGCATCAGTTAATATTGCCACAGTCAAAACTCTTATCAACCCCTTTCAACTATTAGAAATAACAGAAAGATTATTTCTATGTTGAATTATAATCGCACCATTTATAACAGTACAACTACGATAAAACTGACTAGCAGTGAAAAATGAACTGGTAAAACGAGAACGATTTTTACGCCCCCGATAATATCACAATGTCCGGAACACGTACAGTTTAATATTTTAACTTACGTGACTCCTGGTATTTATTGAAACTGACTCTTTTAAAGCCTGCTGGTTAGTGAGCAACTATTTGTTGCAAAATATTTGTTGCTTGTTTGATCAACTTGTTTTTAACCAACGCGCTGCTTTTGTTTAGCGAAGGTGTTGTTGAGCGTTGCCCTTATTTTTGCGAGGTGTTCCACTTACAGCACCGATTTGAACGACACTTGACCGAATGGCACCTAAGCTATTCCACTTATGGCACCATGTTAAATGCGGTTTTGCTATTAGTGTGGCGAAACTTTATTTTAATTTAGTTTCTTGTCGTCAAGAGAATAGCTGACGGCATGGTCAAATAATATAAGGAGTCAGCAAGATTTGTAGGCTGAACAAAGTATCGTATATACACATCAAGCAATATATGCAGCTGAATTTTGGGCCAAAGATGTTTGTTTTTTTTTCCATCGATACGATAGGAAAATGAATATACCACCCAATAGCAATAACATGTCATTGTGACAACGTTATGTCACATTCTTATTCTTGCAACGTCACCTGTTGGCTCGTGGGTACCGGGTCTTAATAAAACATCTAATATAAATGTGTATTTTTCTTTAAGAGCCCTAACAAAACGTTGTCTCCCAAGAAAAATATATTTGAAAAGTTTCCCGTCGTAAGCCACGACTTAATTATTTTACAACAATGGTCGACTGTGTTAAGTAACTCTTTGTGTTTACAGAGTAATTGCTGTTCATTTTACGTCATAATTTAAAATTGCCATAATTTACAAAGTTCTGGCAGCAAACCTTCGTCTAGGTACTTTTTAAGGAGTTTACCTTAGTTGCGATGCTAATGTTGAGTACCTATATTTTTAAAAGAGATTGTACACGCGCATCGTTGTATCTATGGTTTAGCTATCTGACACATGGCAGCCAGCTGGCCGGCAATTCGAAACAAGCAATGGTCACAAACCAAAAAAAAAAAAACAAGCTATGGACAAGAGCGCGTGTCAAAGAAAAACGTCAACGTTGCTCTTGAAAGCTATATTTTTATTATTTGTATTTGAATAAAGTAATTTGTGGAGTTTTTGAGTCTTTTGTATTTATCTCCCAACAGAGTTTTTTTTTAAATACAGGAAATGGTATTTTAATAACTATTATACCTCGGTTAGCACCTTCCCACGCATCATCATCTATCTAGCCATATCCTAACTACGTTGGGCTAGGCTTCCAGTCAAACCAGATGCATCTGAATAGCAGTATTTTACATGAACAACTGCCTATTTGACCTCTACAGCCCAGTTACTGAGCAATATGATGCCCCTTGTTAAGACTAGTTGTCGGACTTTCGGGCTTCTGACGACCCGTACCAACTGTCAAAGATCCATGAACGACCGCCAGGACAAGTGGCTTAACGTGCTTCCCGAGGCACGGAGTTATCTTAGTATGTACAGATGGTCACCAATTCAGGAACCAACCGCGGCAAGCGTAGCTTTACCTGGTCAGTCGACCTGTGCAGCTGTTATTAATTAGCCACAAGCCTTAATCTTCCCACATATCTATGAGAAATTTGAAAGCAGAAAGCAGAAATTTCGGCGTGCATTCTCACGCCTGTAATGCTTTTTAATCTGCGACGTATCAGGTGTAATTTGTATGGAAAACTTTAGGGCACCGAATTTCTTTCACGAAATTTCGGCATGCTTTACGCCCCACTAAGTACACATACTCAATTAGACCTGGGGAAAATCTCTTGAATAAACTAACACGGTAAAGTATTTCTATTATTAGATTGTAATGCACTATGTATTGGTATTCATGAGTCTGAATAGACGTAACCTCCTTATACACGCTCGGCTATGCATTATGTATGGGATTGTTACTTTCACTCCCCTTACTGAATGACTGATACGTAAATAAGTACTTAGTTACCACATCTAAGCAAACATTGATGTCTTGTAGGTAGGTGCTATTGCATAACGACTTCGAATAAGATTTAAAAAAAACACAAGCAACGGCTGCGAAAGTTTTCAAATTGTTCATCATGTGTGTCGTTGTGGTGAGTGTTTTAAGGTTTTCGAAGGTGCTGAAGCCAAAAGTGAGGTCTAAATGCAAATCCAAGATAGCGGCTGCGAAAATTTACTAAGTTTTCGTCATGGCTGTTGTTTTCATGGTTTTCGAGGGTTCTGAATCCGATAGTGAAAATAAATTTTGAGTACCTACCTATTTTAAAGGTAGATTAAACGACGTTACATTCGATGTTGAAGAAAAAGCGTAAGAAACTTCGTTCCTGACGGGTACTTCCCCCGAAAGCCACGCATTTTCAACCTGTGTTGTCCCACTGCAGGTAAAGCTGCCCCCTAAAGCTTTCCACTCTTCCCTGTATGTTGCCTTCTTTGACCAATCTCCCATAAACGCCTTTAAGACAATCATAACGTCTTTACTTTAAAAAAAAAATACGGTGATTGTTGAAAGTCGACATCTACGAGTAAGTCTATTTAGACATCTAGCACTAACTGACTGCAGTAAACTCCTGTGAAATATTTAATGGAGTTCAAAGCTTAGACCAGCTAGACTTTTAACTCTAAAAAGTTAGAAACAACTCTAAAATAAGTGGCAAAACAAATCAAGGTTGTCGACACAATTGAGGCAACCCTACCCAAGATGAGTACAAAATTCAATGCAACACTCTAAGATCGCCTACACACGGTCAGCTGCGACAGTCAGGAAGCAATTTACAGACCGCTCAAGCTGTTCATGATCCACACATCAATCACTGTAGCACACACAGTCGGGTGGAGCTGAAGGCTGTCAACAGTTGCAACCCTAGCTAGCTAGCAGTTTTTAATAAGTTATTATCGTGTTTCCTGCTCTAAGCTTAGATTGAAGTTGGGTTCTTGACTCTTTGTTGATCTCATAGTAATCATATTACTGTAATAATATTACTGTAAAAGTGTTCAAATGTTCTAAATTACTGCAAATATTTTATGGCTATGTTGCTACGGAGAATCTCTGACTTCTAACGGCGAATTTCACCAATAAAACTAAACGCGATCAGCACATTTAAACCGTGTTTAAGAGCTGGTTACTATCATTATTGGTATGGAATATTGACCCTGACATCGACCCTGATATACTGACCCTGAACGCGGTTATGATGTGCTGGTCCCGTTTAGTTTCATTGCTGAAATTGGCCCTAAGTCACAGGTACTTAGGTACACCTAGTTTAGGTGTCGAGAGTATTTAAATGTCGATCTTTGTGCCCCAATAAGCCTTTTATGTCTAAAGGGTTATTGTAGAAAAGGTTTTGTTGAAATAAATAATTCATTAATTATTTTTGACAAGTTGCACCTCGCGCTGTCATACACATAAGTGTCTATCGAGTGGGAATATCGGTCCTAATCCAGTTTACGGGTCTACCCATCTGCCAAATTTCAGCGTGAAAACGTAACAAACAAACATACATACAAAAATAAAAATAAATCTCTAAATTAGTTTAGATCTGCTGACGGTCAGGTTATGACAGTCACACATCAATCATTCCAGTAGACACAGTCATGGCAGCTGAAGGCTGTCAGCTGTTTTAACCGTCGTAGTTGGAAATGTTTCGTGAGCAGAAAGTGTCACTGCGCAGACAACAAATTCGAGACTAAGATGGAGGCTTCTGTTACAGAAAATTTAAAAAATTACATAGTTTTTCAATTTAATGTGATACTACAAATGTATGATTAAAATATGATATAAAGATTCTTTCACAGAATTTGCAACATTATCTATCAGTTACTTCAACAATTTAATATAGAATGTACTCCAGTAAAACGGAAGCTATTCTTTTTACGCGTAAACGATCTTTACCCTCCAGGAGCATTAACTATAATAATAATTCCATACCCTGGACCCGTTCGGTCAAATATCTTGGTGTAGTTTTAGATAGCAAAATTAACTGGAATGAAAACACCGATGCACTTCGAGAAAAAGGTCTTAGGGCTATGAATGCGTTAAAACCTATTCTTAACAGGAAGGCTAAGTTAAGTGCAGCCACTAAGTTACGCATTTATACAACCCTTGTCCGACCATGTCTGACATATGCTGCGCCAGTCTGGAGCAGCCTGACTGATAAAAACTACAATAAGTTGCAAGTTGTCCAAAATAAAGCAATAAAAATGTCATTTAACACTGCCTTTCGTACAAATTTAAAACTACTTCACGAACAAATAAAATATCCAACCATTAAACAATTTATTTTAAAATCAGCCCGAAAATTCTATTTAGTTAAAAACCCGAAACATTATAACCCATTAATTTCATCAATAGGTAAAAGTAGATCTAACAACTTATTGTATTCAAAAACATATAATCGATATCGTTTACCACATCACTATTTTCTGAGTGAATAACATTATCTACCTATCACCGGACCGACCGTGCTGCCCTCAGCCGGTCGCAGTAAGAACACTCGGCGAAAATATTTCGCAAATTACCCTCAATTTAGTATAATTTTATTTTATTTTTTTCCTTGTCATAATGATGGCAAATATTATAAACTAACTTAAATTAAACTCTTGTAATGTTCTATCCTGCGCTTCTAATATATATATATATATTTTCTTTTTGTATTAGTAAAGTGCATTACCTTTAGTTGGTATATAGTATTGTGGAATGCGTTTAAAGTCAGTGCTATTAAGACTTTTGTGCCGTCGAATAATATTGTGGTTTTGTGGACTGATAAAAGAATGTTTAAGAATAAGAATAGTAAAGTTAGTGTAAAATGTCTGTAAAGGTAAGTTGTAAACCTAAGAATTTGTTACATATATGGTTGTACTCAATTAGAATAAGATCTTATTGTATGCACTCTGTAATATTATGTTTTTAATAAAGACTTTTCAAACTAAAAAAAAAAAAAATATAGAATGTATGTGATGGAGTTTTTGGCGGGATCGCGTTGGAACATGTCGCACGAATTTTCATTTTCATGAAGTTTAGTGAAGCGAATTAAATTGTATAATTATGTATAATTATTCAATTTAGTTACGTGTGAGTGCACAAGTGTAGTGAAGGTGAAAATAAGTGACTAACGTGGACTTTTCGTGTTCCCCCCAAAAACTCCTACTAGGTTGTTGTAAAGTTACTACCGCTTTACAATAACTTTGATTTGACTAACTAAAGACGACTATGACTGTTTTGTAACTTTGTGCCCGATATCGGGCCATTTACTTGATCGAAAAGAAAAATTACTTGACACTGGCTAAATGCACAAACCGTGCGAAGCCAAAAGGCAAAAAATAAATAAAAATGTATGTGATGTTTACAAGTGTCAACCTCATCGGGTACAATATCCACCTAATTAAGTAGGTTAATAGTTCTTTAACCATTTTACTCTATTTATCACCTCCAACTCTAAGACATTGATTGGACCTATATTCTAAGAATCCAATGTTAATCGAAGTCAATTTAACGGAAATAACGTTAATAACATTAACATTGATCATCTGCATAGCCTTTTCCCAACTACGTTGGGGTCAGCTTCCAGTCTTACCGGATGCAGCTGAATACGAGTATTTTAAATGGAGCAACTGCCTATTTGAACTCCATAACCCAGTTACTGGGTGACAACCCCTAACGATTTTCAAGGATCCACGAATGACAGCCGGGATATTAATAACTAAATGACTTTTATATCTACAGCCCGATTTAGTTAGCCATCAATCGCTTGTATTTATAAACCTTCAACGGCGCAGTTGATCGATTTTACTTAACAACTCCATGTGTGCATAGCCTTGATATCATTGTTGCGTCATTATTTTATTTTTTTGAGGGTGGGAAATCATCAAATAACTTCTCCGGCCGTAATCCACCACACAAACCCAGTGCGGGTTGGTAGATGGAAATATTATGTTTTTTTTTTTTTAATAACCTACCAGCATTTTCAACTCATTGGGGTTCACTATCATGTACTAAATCCATTGTAATAGGTTGTCCCTGCCAGCCTGTATAAGAATAGTTGAACGATGGGACTGACATACGCTATGCGTAAAAGCCCCTAAAAACAAATAAAGAAAAAAATACAAATAGTAGACTGACAAAGCCTACCTACTTTCCAGAGTGCGCCAATTGTACCTACAAACACTTACATTATATTTAAGTAACACTCGTCATGACTATGATTTGCGCTTTAAAATCCAGTTTAATACCATCAAAATGACGTATCTCCATCCTTTTTCCGCATCGTAAAAAGTTGTATGACATAATGATCCAGATTGAAGGTACCTACGTATATAAAATACGTACGAAGCAAAAGTTTGTTCATAAAGACGGGGAGGCGCCATTGGGCCATACAATATGTTAAGCGGTGTTCTCACAAAATAATATCGTGTCCCGCGATTCGGTTCTTTCAGTAATGAAGCGTAGCTTGCGTGCTCATTATTATATTTTGTGAAGCACTTGTGTGTGGCAATGTACTGGTAGTATGAAAAGTGGATTGCATATACAACTCACGGTGTTTTTTCGATAAAAAAATGCACTGTCATTGTATGGAGGATCAAGTTGATAATTTCGTAACTTTAATCATTTTTGTTAATTCCCATTCAGTGCAATCTGCCTAGCCCTTTCCCCAACTATGTTGGCTTTGGCCAGTATTTTACATGGAGCGACTGCCTATCTGACCTGCATAACCCAGTTTCTGGGTAATAAGAAGCCCGTTGGTAAGACTGGTTTGTCAGACTTTCGGGCTTCTGACGACCCGTAACTGTCAAAGATCTACGAATGACAACCGGGACCAACGGTTTAACGTGGTTTCCGAGGCACGGAGGGATCTAGGTAAATAAAGATAGTCACTCATCCACGGACCAGCCGCGGCAAGCGTAGCTTAACAAAAATTCAACATACCTATTCGTTTTAGAATTCCAATTCCAAAATTACCTAATTCCAAATTTCTAACTTAGGAATCTGGAATCACTTCTGTACGACACTGTACAATCTTTTACATGGAATCACTCGTGTACGACAGTGTACGAGCAAGCCCTTTTATGACTGAATTAGAAATAAATTACGGAATTCTTTAACCATAAAGTTCACGCTCTATAAATTCACAAGGACATTATTTTCTTCTTAATTCTGTCGAGGCGTTATTCATAGGTTTGCGACTTATTAACATCCTGAATTTGTTTTATTTTCTTGAGATTTTTGGCGTGTAAAAAGCTGAAAAATAAGCTTATTTATGTTTAATAATAATAATAATAATAATCACTTTATTATCAGGCAACTAAGGCCCATAGATAAAATACACAAAAATAATCTTAAACAATAATAACAAACTAATACATATTAATAAACAGCTTAAAACTATAACTAAACACGTAAAGTCGTCGGCATCGTGTTTTGCTGCGAGGTGTCACGTAACCGTCCCCGGAAACGTCGATATACGACACCTTTCGGCCAAAAGTCCTCTTTCAAGCAGTGCTGTAGATGGTGCGTTGGAACTCGTACCACGAATGACTTAAAGTTGACGTCGTGGCGCGATTCCAACCTTTCGACCCTCAGAGTCCAGTTGGTCTTCACTTTCAAGTACTGCACCACTTCCTCAATCTTCGTGGAATGATGCAGACGCGAAATGTACAGCTGCGTCGTAGGTACAGCAGGGCGCAGCAACATGCTGGGTCCACTCGGTGCGGTACCGTACAAGTTACGAGAGCAGGGCTTCTTCTTCTTCTTTTCTACCTTCGTGAAACCCTCCTCATCAACTAGGCCGGTTGTTGGCAAGGAGCTACGGACCGCAGTCAGGGCAGGTTGAGTACCCTTTTTCAGGTTTTCCCCTTTTCCGGTTTGTCGCTTAGGTTGCGACGCACTAGATTTGCCAGTGGCAACAATATCAGCGTAGACACGTTTAGGGGTCGACGTACCTACGTGTGACGTTACCGCAGCCGGTGTTGTGGTGCGGGCGACGGCGGCGGCGGGCGGCGCTTGCTCAGCGTTTTCAGCAGCTGGTGACGTACTTGCGTTCGCCGATTCAAAACTGCCGATGGATGCATTTTGCGCCCCTCGACGCGCGTTCACCTTTGAGGCCTCTGGTGACCCAATTACCGAACCAACGTTGCGCAATAATGCTATTTCTGAACGCAGTTCAATATTGTTTCTTTCAGAAACCTCCAATCTGGACTGCATCTTGGTCATCTCCGCTTTCAAGGTAGTGATGTCCTTTAGCAGCCGTGTAACGTCGACGTGATCAAACGTGACGGGGGGCAGCTTACTCAGCTCCTTCGCCACGAAATCAGGCACGTCGTCCGGGTCAGACTTCTTCAACATATCTACGATATCTTGAACACTCTTCTCGGTTCCATCTCTGCGGCGAGACGGCATCTGGTCTAGTTTTCCAAGTGACTGGAACAGTAACAGTTTTCCGCTGCTGATCTCGTCTTCCTTGAAATTGGACCGGCATATCTGCAGGATGCTCACCTCGTCCATGTAGTCGATAGCATGGACTAGGAATGCCAGCAACTCATTGACTATGAGTGGTTTGGAACTCATAGCGTTTACGGGCAGTGGCTATGGCCGCACAACACGGGAATAAAATTCGTGCCGAGTACAGTGGAAACACGTCCGTGTTCGAGCGCGCATCGCACTGCACTGTTTAACCTAATAGCGTAGCTACGGTTACCAACTTTTTCTAGAAGAAGTAGAGCATTTCAGATTTCAGAGAGAGTAAATAAAGAGTACAGATTAACAAAAAAAAACACGCTTTAAAAACCAAACTAAAAAAGTAGAAAATAATTTAATTCTATTATTTAAGCGTTGGGTGCTTTTTGAGGTATCCCACGCTTTTTAATGAAATTAAATTATTTTCTACTTTTTTAGTTTGGTTTTTAAAGCGTGTTTTTTAAACTAGTATTGTTTTCTATTTTTTAGTTCTGCTAAATACAAAAGCGTGATTTTCAGTATTTTTTTTGAAATGATTGAATTGTCATCGGTCCTTGTAGTAGTATGCAAAATTTCAAAGTCGAGGTCAAAATCATGTTCAAAGTTTCCGTTACAACCTTATTGGATAGTCGCATAAGAAGTTTCACTTCAAAAGTGCGTGGAGTCCCTCCGCGCGGAAGAAGTGAAACCGACTCACTCTGTTGCGTCGGTTGCGTTAAACGTTTAACGCAACCTCTAACGTTAAACGTTTAACGCAACCTTGTTGGAAGCCGCATAAGAAGTTTCACTTCAAAAAACAGCAGAAAAACTAAATCACGTGCCTCAAAAAAGATAGTTTTTGAAAAAGAGTATTTTGGCGTACTCCATTAGTGTACACTCATAAGAAAAATAATACGTTTAGAGTACGTTTGGCAACACTAAGCATAGCCCATCTTAGGGATTGCAATCCTGCAAAGTGGGATGCCTCAATCAAGCAAGATCCAACATATATTTAGGAACTGCGAGATCCCGTAACAAATCTGCCTATAACGTTCCCACTGCTGAGACATAGGCCTCCTCTCTGTCAGAGGGAGTGGGCCGTAATCTACCACGCGTGCCCGGTGCGGGTAGTTGCCACATGTCATCGAATTTTTGGTTTTAAGACATGCCGGTTTTCTCACAATGTTTTCGTTCACCGTATTGAGAGCAGTGGTGATGAAATAAATTACACTATAGAGGTATGAGGAACAGGGTGTAAAGTTCACTCATACTCTATTGGTAAAGGGAGGATCCTCCGACCAAACAGGTGTTGTGTCTGGTGGGCTACTGCCCGGCAACTGCCCGACGGTTGATGTCGGGATGTTGTACCTATGCGAGTTGTGCGGTAAACTCTGACTGCGCGATGTAGGATTTCTGTGACGTGAGTCTTACGTAGTTCGCCTGTGGCATTGTAGATGGCGCCACTTCTCTTTTTGTATTTTTTAGATATTGTTGCGAAGTATTTTCTGTAGTGCCGCTACAACACAAAGTAACGTGCCTACTTGGGTTCGAACGCACTACCTACAACTCGTGAATCGGGGCTGCTACCACTAGGCTACCATCTTTTAAGGTATAATTAAATGTATTTTTGAATGTATTGTATGTATGTATAGTTAAAGGTATAAATATATCGTTTGAAAACAAACGGAGCCTAGATCTAATGTGAATTAATCCAGTGACACATGCGCAATGTGATAAAATTCCCACCGACAGTTGTCCTAGTACTTTTGCCCTCTCAAACCATAGCACACTCCCATAACCAACCCTATCGCCCCACATTAGCTCCTATAAAAACGAAAAATTAAAAAAAAAACAAACCCACCAGTACCAGGCAATCATAAAAATTAAGTTTACGATGTACCCGCGCGCGTCAATATAACAGCCCATAAAGACGGCCGAACGCCCGACCAGCGTTTAATTACTCGTCCCAATGATGTGCCTGACAAATTGCTGACAAGCTGAGTGCGGCATATTGTTGTTATGTGGTTCGCTTCCTCCGTTTCTATTAACTGCTGGATCGATTTATGTTGCTTTGTTGTACATGGTTATTGGTGGGTCATTGCTTAGAAATTTTCGGGTCGATTTATTGGGCTTTGATTAGACTCGTGTGCCGGTTGGTGTCTTAAGAGTGGTTCAAGGTAGTAAAATGTTGTTCTGCGATAAGAGGGAATCCCCCTTGTTTATAAACGTTGCTTAAAGTTATGTTATGTGGTCGACTTCCTCCATTTCTATTAACTGCTGGATCGATTTAATATTATGATGCTTTGTTGTACATGTCAGGTCATTGTTTAGATATTTTTGGAGCAATTTATTGGGCTTTGATTGGACTAGTATGGCAGTCTTGGGTGTTGTTAAAGGGAGTAAAAACATTATCCTCCTTTTGAGCTTCGCTACAGTCGGGCTGATAACATTCGATTAGTCGAGGATTCGATTAGGCTACAACTGTAATTACTTACGATTTCTTGCGTAGCCTTTTTTCAGTAATACTTTAAAAACCTTGATTTAATAATACTTACAGTTCTCAGAACAAAGCGTTGTTCAATTTAATATTTGAACCAAGTTTTTGGCCAAAAGCCCTACTAATTACTAGTTTAGCCAATCGCCCATGAATGTTATAATTATGCCGGTCATACACATTAGCGGTGGACCGCCCTCGATCTGATCGTCAATTACAGGGTTTTGTTTTCCCTTCATTTCCAGTTAACTGTGATTATTAATGGCCGGACCGACACCTTTTTTAAGAATAAATAAATCCAGTTTTTATTTCTATTATTCTCAAGATTTTTTATAATATTAAATCGACTGTAGTAACTCTACGACAAAATATACATGGATGTATTATCAGTGACTTACAATATCGTGTGGTGAGTTCATTTGCCTTTGTAGAATAGAACCATGTACAATTTCAACAGTATTTGATAAAAACATAAACAAATATATCACTTTAAAAAAAAAACTTAAATCCGTAGTTCGAATTTTAAACTACATAAAGATGTTTATCTTTTTACAATTGAGTTCAATTTTACAACCTCAATTTTCGCCAATTTTATTTTTCTTTTACAGCTTAATAATGCTATTCAGACAATAATTTGTTAGAAAAAATGGTGATATGTCAACTTGAAACCTAGACGTACAAACCAATTTGTTACTAATTCCCTTTAGTGAGTGATTGCGTAAGAATTTAAACAGAACAGTCCTTGTTTACACTGTCATCGGATAGTTTTGGGCCAAACCATAAGTAGTCAATGAAATAGAAACAGTAATACTCAAACTAGCCCCGATTCAACCCTCTAGCACACTCACCTTTCTACCACAAAGTCGTCTCGGGTGAAGGAAACAGACATAGTGTTCGAATGGCCACTGAGTGCTGACTTATCGAGTGCAATCGATTCAGCGCGCTCAGACACTTGCCGACTGACACAGCCACGACTCAGCTCAAATGGATTGTTGATCTAGGATTCTAGGCGATTGATCTCGTGCACTTTCTGACCGTTACAGACTGTAACAATTTAAGCAGGTATTTCTTTTAACTTCGTTACCCCGCTATGTAATTATATGTCTGCTTTTAAGTTGCATTTTTGAACTGAGGCTGCACAAGTGGATGCACTAGACCACCTCTGATAGCCGAGGTCATTACTGTTTACAAATGTAAGCTGTATTACATACCATATAAAAACAAACAAAAAACACGCTTTAATATAAAACCAAACGTAGAAAATAATCTTCAAAAAGTTTAAAACAAGAATACAGTGATTAACAAAAAGAAAAAAAAATCGTAAAAAAAAACGTGGGAATCGTCAACAATCCTTGATAAGTGTGCTAAATTTCAAGTTAATCTGACGTTTTGAAGTGGGTGAAAATCACGTACAAAGATTCCGTTACATACTTTTAAAGAGAGATAGATACAGACACAAGTGAAGCTAATGAAAGCGTGTGAAGAACCAAGAATAATTCAAAAAGTTATAAGACGTTAGTGATTTTATGAGTGCTGAGTTGTACCTTATAAAAAAAGATTCAGTGGATACAAAAGGTTTTGACTAATTCAAATTACCCTAAGAACTACTTATAGCAGTTTTTACTTACGGACGATACTTACGCAACCTTAACCTAACAGAGCGTTTCAAAACAATTCAGTGCCAGCTTATACACCTCTGTGTAACACAATTGTGGTACTAGATTACAGCGCTGCAGTGGTGGTCTGTGTTAAGTGATCCTAGTTGATCCACCCTTTTGTGAAATCTGTGAGACAATGCGGGGATGACAAGCGGACACAGTTGTTCTATGAACAATGTGAACACTTTGCAATGAATGGGAGTACTCTGGTGTGTTTGAGTTGATAGGATTAGCCTTTTGTGTCACTGCATTGATGCAGTGGCAGTTATACAAATTTTAATGAAGGCTGTCATATATGGATAGATCCATCTGGGCAGACAAACCTGTGGCAGATCAATCTGACTGGATGCATACGTCTGTACAGTCACTGATTTTCTTCTACTGTATAGATTGTAATTATATAACATAACATCGACGGTCCGTACGTATAATCCTCTAACTACAAATTACAAATTTTACAGGAGAGCGCTTCAAAGTTTCTAACACGTGTATATCATGTTCTAGTTAATGTAATGTCATGATGGATTTAAAGTGCATTTTGCCATCTTAGACTACTTTTTGTTAAACTAAACGATAGGCTGGCCTGAAGGTCACGAAAACAAAACATGCAACTCACGTATACCACTGAGGGGATTGTACGTAGGGACCGTCGACATAACATCACGCCTTGGTTGGGCAGAGGTACTTACATTTCACCAATATTTCGTCAGTTATATTTAAGTCCCATGTAAAAGGTAGCGAGCCTATTGCCATTAATCAGCCACAAATCCAGACACCGAGCCGTTACAGAAAAATTCCATATAGAAAATCCTAATAACACTGCTGTGCCTGCGAATCGAACCAAAATTCCGAATCTTATTTTTATGTTGTCACGAGCATAATATTTGGAACAAACAAAGTTATGAAATAGGTCTTATCTCTAAGTTGCAATCGCCTACAACTTAATTGCTTTTGAATAGTGATAAGTGTACCTATACGTACATGTTACTGGTGAAGTACATAGATGAAACAATCTTCACAATTTTCAAGAACTGACCGCTCCGGCCTTCCTAGACCCGAAGATCTTGAGGCCGTAAACCACAGACGGTTCGGATTTTGATGAGGTGACCGACGGACATGAAGGTAGATACGACCATACACCTTCAACAATTCTTTTCAACATGGCCAGTCGGTGTAGTGTGTACCAACTGGCAGTTAAGAGACAGTAATTTTAGACCCAACATGTTTCCAAACCGACTGTACTTTACTGCCTTGCTTCCAAAGCAAGATAATAAAGTACCTAAAGCCGGTTTGTGGAGTACTAAAAGATCTCGTACTGGTGCTATTAAAACATTTAGGTACTTTGTAAGGAAGTAGATTTTCAAATATAATCACTCTTCATTGCACTCTGAGCGCTGTGGTAATACAATTAAGTTACAGTATGACAAATTGCTGCGCCCATGATTACTATAACGCTGTTATATTACTATAGATCGCGCTACGTAAGTTGAACCAAAATCAAAACAAACATCCGAAGGTAGGAGCGCGTGCAGTCGTTGCCTCACACGGAAAAATAATGAGGTCACCTTCTAGCATAGTCATTGATGTAACGTGTACTGAAGTTTGGAAATAAATAACAGATCGCGACACGTAAGTTGAACCAAAATCCGCCATTTTCGTTCAATTTACGTGCCACGATCTGTACCTAATTTATTACCATTATATAGTTCACGTTTGCGACCAGAATAGACTATTAAGCATTTAAGATAATTACTCTTGCGTCCAGCTGTGTCGAGACTCAAAGGTTTCTTCTGCTAAGGAATAGCCGGCACAAAAAGATTTTTTTTACACGCTTTATATTAGCTTCACTTGTATGTTTGTTTGTATGTAACCGACTCCTTTGAGCGCGATTTTGACCCACTTTAAACGGTCAGATTTCATTGAAACTTTGTAAACTTGTCGAGGACCGATGACAATTCAATAATTAAAAAAAAAAAATTAGAAAACAAAAACACGTTTTTGTAGTTAGCAGAACTAAAAAAAATGAAAATAAATAATAGTTTAAAAAACTAAAAAACACGCTTTAAAAACCAAACTAAAAAAGGAGAAAATAATTTAATTCAATTAAAAAGCGTGGGGGTGCTTTTGAGGTATTTTTACAATCAATTAATGTCAAGCACCCCACGCTTTTTAATTGAATTAAATTATTTTCTCCTTTTTTAGTTTGGTTTTTAAAGCGTGTTTTTTAGTTTTTTAAACTATTATTTTTATTACTGCACTATAGTAATGATATGACTAAGGTAAGAACCTCGACTGGCTCGAGAGACTGCCTCGTTGGTCTATTGGTCTTAAGCGCTACTACTGAGCACAAGGTTCGGGGCAAAGTGTTATTGGGTTTTTGTACCTGGAATTTCTCAGTAGGAGCCTAAAGGCTGGATTTATGCCCGGTTAATGGCAATAGGCTCGCCCCTATTACATGGTATTTAAACATAACTGGCCAAATTTAGGTGTACTACAGGTAAATCTCTGCCCAACTCGTCGGGGAAACAAGGCATGAAGTTATGTTATGTGGAAGGTTCTAACACTATTATATACTAAGGAAATAAAGGGGGTTACCAAGGTAGGATGACCTCAGGCTAGGTGGAGCAACAATCATCATCATCATCATTTTAGCCGAAAGACGTCCACTGCTGGACATAGACCTCCCCCAGGCTCCTCTACTTCGACCAGTCTTGTGCTTCCCACTTCCAGCGGATTCCCGCGGCCTTCACAAGTTCATCGGTCCACCTTGTGTGAGGCGTTCCCACTCTACGTCTTCCGGTACGCGGTCGCCACTCCAGAACCTTTCGGCCCCATCGGCCTTCTATTCTGCGAGCAATGTGCCCAGCCCACTGCCACTTAAGTTTGGCAATTCTTCGGGCTATGTCGGTTGCCTTAGTTCTCCTGCGGATCTCTTCATTCCTGATTCGATCATGTAGGGAAACTCCGAGCATAGAGGAGCGACGATTCTGGATGATATTTACCGAAAATCGACTTGAATGGCGTGAAAGAGAAAAAGCTGATGTCCAGCAGTGGACTGTTGTACGCCGATGATGATGATAGATATGACTTGTACAGAAAATTAAAATTAATCTTATTCCCTTTACCGGTTAGTGTGAGTCAGTGTTTTAAGCTACACTTACTAACAATGTGTTCAGTTTACTACTCCACAGAGAAACATTAACTTAACAATATTACCTAATATTTTCTCTCAAATCCCAGCTCAGGGATGCAGGAATTACACTTATAAGTAATGGTATAACTGAACTAACGCAACAAGCTCTCAAAATATACAACTGCAATAAATTGCAATTTGCAAATAACATTTTGAATTTCATGGAATTGCTGAATATGCTTAGCAGTGTGGTTATGCGGACAAATTAGATATAGGTAGATAATATCGTTGCGAATACATGATAATTTATGACGATAGTGTGTGTTTGTTTTTGGTTTAAGTAACACACGAAAAAACTAAAATAAATCAATCAATCTGTCCTGTTTTTTCTCAACTATGTTAAGGTCGGCTTCCAGTGTAACCAAATGCAGCTGAATACCAGCATTTTACATGGGGCGAATGCCTACCTGACCTCCACAACCCAGTTACTGGGAAATACGATACCTCTTGGTAAAACTGGTTGTCAAACTTACGGGCTTCTTACGACCCGTAACGACTGTCAAAGATCCACGAATGTCAGCCGGAACGGGATTTCCTTTATATCACTAAAATACAAAAATAATAAAATACTAAGACACATAAGTATCAAAGCATAATTTAATAAAATAATAAGGAAAATTGAGTTACGAGGTGGGAGGATCCTCGCGAATGAATGGAATGATTGATTGAATGAACGAGTGGACTTCGGGGAGCTCGGTCATTTCCACAGTGTTATTACTCGTGCATAATCGTGAGGAAAATTAACGATGAATTTTATGAACGCTTTCAAATATTTTATACGTATTTTGTGTAACGATGCTTTATATTTTAAATAGGTGATCTTCAATTGGGCTTATTCTTGTTGAAAATTTTATGAGTGATTTTATAGCCCATGCTTGTGTCCGTATGAATTGAGGAGCCATGTCTCAGATTTAAACGAGGGTACTACCAATATTTAGTAGTAAATTAGCCAAATTTGTAGCCCCGATCCTGGAATTTGTAGTAAAACCCATCAAAAGTTACAGGACGTTGAAGGTGGCTCCTCAATTCAGGCATCTGGATTGAGGAGCCACCTCAGAACTCGAAAACTAGCCAATGGATATTTGTGAAACTTTGGTAGGAATTAGTAGTGTTTATGCTTAATTTGTACACAAAAAATGGGTTTTGTACGGCTGAATTTGAGGCAGCTACAATGCTTTGATTTATCTGAAAAATCCATAAATTTCCCCGTGCTGTATCTCAGAAACTAATGAAGCAATTAAAACAGATTTTTAGTATTATTTAGTAGTAAGTTTGTTTTAATTTGTAGTATAAAAATAAATCGCAAAGGATTCAGAGCTTCGGAAATACAACACATTTTATGTGGCTCCTCAATCCTGACGGTCTATAAAAAACAAATGCACGTAGCTACTAAAGTAGTTGATCAACTCGAAGTTTGATTACGCCAATATTTAGTAGAAATTTCTACTAAATATTGGCGTAATCAAAATTCCTCTACATTTAGTATTTCAAAAGATATTAATAATTTTAACATTCCTTAAGAATTTTCTGTGTAGGGTGACCATAAATAATTCAAACTGTGTTCATAAACAGAACTTTATTTACACATGATTCATTCTTCACCAAATCAGTACTTAAATAAAGAAACACAACATATTAAACACAAAGAATGAAAAAGAAAAACAAACTAAAAGTCTACTAGATCAAATTACCTGTTTTAAAATTTATAATCTCTAAATATTATCTCTACATTCCCTTATTCTATCATTAATTATTAGCCTTCTGTAATCTTTATTTTAAAATATATTTTCTAAACAAAGCCGCTTATTTTGACTGTCGGAGCGACCGCGCTGTCCTTCTAAAATACATAACGGATTTTGATGCGGTTTTCACCATCATTTGTAGAATTTATTCCGCGAGGTTGTTTTATATGTAATACGTTTACATTTAACGTAAACGCATACAGACGCGTGGGAAGTGGTGGCCCAGTAGTAACGGCCGCGACTTACGAGTTGGTCGTAGGTTCAAACCCAGACAGGCGCTTTACTTTTTGTGAGTTATTTAATCACCACTGGTCTCAAAACGTTGAAGGAAACTTAAAATAAAAAATTAATAAAAAAAAAAAATTTATTCATTAAAATTAATACTTAAACGTAGAGATAGACTTAAACCGTATTCCCTCCGTCCAACCTGAGAGCAGTTGCTTTTTGAAAAAAAAAAAGTTATACACAGTTCCGTTTTTTGATTTATAGGAATCTTATCTGATCGATTTTAATACCCTTCCAAAAACCTGTGAACTTTAAATTTTCCCAAAACTGAAAAATGGAACAGAAATTCTGTTCCATTTTGTTTTCGCATTAGATATGAATTGTAGCTGTAGGGTTGTCCAATTCATGTCCACATTATTAGGTAGAAATACCATTGACCCTTCAATAGAAAATATATTACGTTACTACTGGGCCACCACTTCCCACGCGTCTGTATGCGTTTACGTTAAATGTAAACGTATTACATATAAAAAAACCTCGCGGAATAAATTCTACAAATGATGGTGAAAACCGCATCAAAATCCGTTATGTATTTTAGAAGGACAGCGCGGTCGCTCCGGCAGTCAAAATAAGCGACTTTGTTTAGAAAATATATTTTAAAATAAAGATTAGAGAAGGCTAATAATTAATGATAGAATAAGGGAATATAGAGATAATATTTAGAGATTATAAATTTTAAAACAGGTAATTTGATCCAGTAGACTTTTAGTTTGTTTTTCTTTTTCATTCTTTGTGTTTAATATGTTGTGTTTCTTTATTTAAGTATAGATTTGGTGAAGAATGAATCATGTGTAAATAAAGTTCTGTTTATGAACACAGTTTGAATTATTTATGGTCACCCTACAAAGAAAATTCTTAAGGAATGTTAAAATTATTAATATCTTTTGAAATACTAAATGTAGAGGAATTTTGATTACGCCAATATTTAGTAGAAATTTCTACTAAATATTGGCGTAATCAAACTTCGAGTTGATCAACTACTTTAGTAGCTACGTGCATTTGTTTTTTATAGACCGTCAGGATTGAGGAGCCACATACAATGTGTTGTATTTCCGAAGCTATGAATCCTTTGCGATTTATTTTTATACTACAAATTAAAACAAACTTACTACTAAATAATACTAAAAATCTGTTTTAATTGCTTCATTAGTTTCTGAGATACAGCACGGGGAAATTAATGGATTTTTCAGATAAATCAAAGCATTGTAGCTGCCTCAAATTCAGCCGTACAAAACCCATTTTTTGTGTACAAATTAAGCATAAACACTACTAATTCCTACCAAAGTTTCACAAATATCCATTGGCTAGTTTTCGAGTTCTGAGGTGGCTCCTCAATCCAGATGCCTGAATTGAGGAGCCACCTTCAACGTCCTGTAACTTTTGATGGGTTTTACTACAAATTCCAGGATCGGGGCTACAAATTTGGCTAATTTACTACTAAATATTGGTAGTACCCTCGTTTAAATCTGAGACATGGCTCCTCAATTCATACGGACACCCATGCTTTGCGAGGCGGAAAGTGGAACAATATCGTTTATGAAGCTATTTTGTTCTTCATTTTGGGTTTGTAAGCAGTTTTGTGAGTTACCTAAATGACAGTCAAAGTCAGTGAGCTTTCATAAACGTATTTTAAGGTGGGATACGCTAAAGCAGTACGCGAAGTTCAATTTTTCATACGTCTTTTTGCAATTTGCAGTTCCTGGTCAGGTAGAATGCTGATTAAAATATAATTTGATTGTGGTTTGATTTATGATTTTGATATTCTACTATTGTTGCTACCGAAAAAAAGCCATATTTGTTTTTTTTACAGAATTATACCAATTGAACTCATAAATACACTCGTCTAAGTTTAATAATTCCAACTAGAATCAATTATATTTTAATATAAGTAGTTGTAGACGTTCAAAGTGCCTATTTGAACGTGCTAATAGTGCTCGTCTAAGTTCACATACGTAATCTCATTGAACGAATAACTATATTTAAAAAAAAACAGTGGCACTCCGGGAGTGCGGACAGAAGTGAAAACTTGAACAATTACGTGTGTATTTTTTGAACAGTGTCGCGAGTTCAATTGTTTTTTCCCATCTCAAAAAATGCTCAACGCGCCTAAAGAAGTTTTCACTTTAAATTCGTAGGTACAGAGGTGTCGGTAACGGTAACAGTTTTGCGAGTACAATGGTATTTTCCCATCTCAAAAAATGCCAACATGCATGTGTATCTATGTACGTTCATACACAATATATGTACATACTCATAAACAGAGATGTCGGTAACGGTAACAGTAACAGTGTTGCGAATAGGTACAATGGTTGCCCTACGCGCCTAAAGAAGTTTTCTCTTCAAAAATCATACAATGGGTATATGAAGTTAGAGGGTTGTACATTGATTATTTTAATGTTTATAATTTTAGAACGTACCGGTTACGGTTGCGAATCATATTTTAATCAGCAAACAAACCTACGAATTGCAAAAAAAAATCGCAAAAAAAAAATGATTTTGTGGGCAACCCTGACTGACAGCTTCCCTATTAAACAGACTGGTGCAAGTTGTATTTCGGCATTCTGTTACCTACTGTGTGTAATTTTGTTACTAAATGTAGTTTAAAATACTTTCTACTTTACTAAGATAAAGATAAAGATGCATTTATTTGTATAAATATGTGTAACACGATACATAAATATGCACATATGGATGGAAATTCATTTTAAATTGCTGGTTCAACATGTTTTGCCATATTCGGCGTACAAAATAGTTTATAATATTTAGTTTGATTGATGTTTGTATACAGTCAACGGTAAAACATAAAGATCTTCATACTTAATATTTTATTAACAACATTTATTTTTGACACCAACCTATGTTTTACAAACAAATACTTGACTTTGACTTTTAGTAGTTAGGAAAAATCTACTTAAGTACTAAAAGCTTGAAAAAACAAAGACAGCTATCTCTACACGCAGATGCATCAATAAATTAAACCGCAGAATCACTTTCAAAAAGATTTAACATCATTTAACCGTTCAAAATCCAATTGATATCACCCGCACAGCACACAACTCTATTACACACCAGCCAAAAAAAGCAATCGCAACCACTCTCCAACAAATCTAGCAGCAAAACGGTTTACAGAAACAAAAACGCATCAAGTGTACAAACACGTATCGTGCCCGTTTTACACTACACTAGGACCATCCATCATTTTTCCCCCGTTTGACACCGGTGTGAAACTAAAACACGACCACATCGGTATGTTCCCGTCCGTACTCCCACTGGCTCTCCTGTTTACGAACGCCACAAATATTTGACGAACTGCCGCCGAAAATGTTCGCGCTCGTAATTACGAAATTAGTTGTTTTGTTGTTACTTCTCTGGCTATTTATTTTTGAGGGTCAATGAGTTGGTTTTGAGGCTATTTTTACACGCTTTATATTAGCTTCACCTTTATGTTTGTAACCGACTCCTTTGGACTTGATTTTAACCCATTTCAAACGGTCAGATTTCATTTAAACTTTATAGACATATCGAGGACCGATGACAATTCTATAATTGAACATAAAAAGTAAACTGAAAAATCACGCTTTTGTAGTTAGCAGAAGTAAAAAAATGAAAATAAATAATAGTTTGAAAAACTAAAAACCAAACTAAAAAAGTAGAAAATAATTCAATTCTATTAAAAAGCGTGGGGTGCTTGATATTAATTGATTATAAAAATACCTCAAAAAGCACCCCACGGTTTTTAATAAAATTAAATTATTTTCTACTTTTTTAGTTTGGTTTTTAAAGCGTGTTTTTAGTTTTTTAAACTATTATTTTTAGAACTTTATAGTGAAATAAATATTAGGGTTCTGTTGTTGAAACTGTTTTAGTGTAGAATGGATATGAGCTTCGCTTCCTTTTCCCAGTGATGTAGAATTCAAACTCGGGTCCAAACACATTTTACTAAACAGTCATACCTAATTTAGTTAACATCGTAATTGGAATTGCAATTAAAGGAAGTGGAGGTAAGAGTATCATGTTGTAATTGTATAGGGATGCAGGCGATCTAATATGTTACGACAATGTTCAGGTTAGCCAAGTTTATTTATATTCTGAAAAATAATTAAAAGTCGTAACACAATAATCAAAATCTTCTTTAGCTCTAATAATATAATACGTCAGAAAATTGGGCCCAACATGTAAAAAATATGAACCAAAAGAAATGCCTGGTAGCAACGTTTGCTACAACTACTACACGACAATAGCCTTATTTGTATTTATCTTTCCCACGGCAGACTTCCAGCAAAATATACAGACAGAAACATCTCTATCTAATCTCAGTGAGTCGAAGTTTGAGCCTCAATTTGCAAAAAGGTAGAAGTTTCCTCTCCATTTCGTCGCTTCATAAGATCGTGGAGGAAGACAGAGCTTATTTGTTCCGCGAAATATGTATGAAGAATAAAGGTTTGCTTACATACCTTCAGATTTTTTTTAAGTTTTTTTTTTTGGCTTTACTTTGGATGATAACAACAACTAACGGTTACTAAGGGGTTCTATCCCTGTGCAATTCGAAACGAAATCTAAAAAATTATTACGCAACTTGTCAACTAAATTAAAATAATAAAATACCTGCTAAATCATATTGCATAGTTGCAGCACCCAAGAAAACTCCTAAATTGTAAAAACTTTTTACAAGGATATACAATTAAAAAGTTAAATGCTGGCCTTGACCAAAGAAAAAAACGAATGAAAGCCATTTTACCGACAAAAAAAAAGATTATCTCTCTTTCTCGGTAATGGCTTCGCACGGTTTGTGCATTTAGCCAGTGTCAAGTAATTTTTCTTTACGATCAAGTAAATGGCCCGATACCGGGCACGAAGTTACAAAACAGTCATAGTCGTCTTTAGTCAGTCAAGTCCAGTCAAGTCAAAGTTATTGTAAAGCGGTAGTAACTTTACAACAACCTAATAGAGTTTTTGGGGGGAACACGAAAAGTCCACGTTAGTCACTTATTTTCACCTTCACTACACTTGTGCACTCACATGTAACTAAATTGAATAATTCACTACCAAAATTATACAATTTAATTCGCTATTTCACTAAATTTCATGAAAATGAAAATTCGTGCGACATGTTCCAACCGTATCCCGCCAAAAACTCAAAAAAAAAAAAAAAAGATTATGGTACTAGGGCATTTTCCAATTATTTTGACGTAAAGTGGCCAGTATTTTAAATTAACACTAATAAAAAGGTCGTATTTGGAAAAGAGAAAGAGTCACAAAAAATAAAACCACGTGAGATTGGAACAATATAACTGAGCCTTTAGGAACAGAGATATAAAAAGATAAATGCGAATGAAGATGCAGTGGAATGAAGAAAAATAACGTAACGTGGGTTACTGATGTGAGGCTGGGAACAAAATTGTTTTCTCGTTAATATACGCGGATGACAGCACCGCTTTTATATATTTTTTATCTGTTGAAAATAGTACAACTACCTACAGAAAACATTTTCGTAATGACTGTACTCTTTGCTGATTGGAATCTCGTGTGAAATGATTTTAAAATTGTTTCTTTATTTCCATTTGCTCTTGAATTAAGAATAAATGGAAAGGTTTGTGCAGTCCAGAATTATCTGACTGGATATTTTTTAAGCAGAAAAATGTGTCAGGAAACTGCAGCTGATAGTTTAAATTTTATATTCCAAAAATATTTGTAAAAGCACAAAAGAATTTGAAGAACAAATCGAAAGGCATGGCTATAACAATTCGTTCACGACATTCTGGAAATATGTTATCGAATCACTTTAACACGTCAAATTAAAACAAAATGAGCTTTTCGGAGTCGACATTTCCTATCTGTCTACCCCTGAGAAGAAATAACGAAACAAACTCGGGGGTCAAAAAAGTATCTTTTAAAGTCCAGACATAATCTTGGTCAGATCATAAGACGACCATGTATAGATTAGTGTCTGAAATGGCCTCTGGGGGAAGAACCACACAGGTTTGAGTGGACCTGTCCAATCAGTGCAAGTATTTCTGCTGGGGATTTTGTTGCGCCACTACTTCCCAGCTAAAGCTCTAGGAAGTGGTGAAAGGTGGGCGTTATGTCTTATGCAATTTTGTTGCTCAAAAAGTGCTGACATCAGCCTAGTTTGAGTAACTGACATTTTGATTTTGATTTGTCGTGTAGCTCCAACTCAGAACTTAATGAGCCTTACAATCATTATGAGAGCAACACTGTTTTTCATTGTAATTAATAAAATGACTTTAACAGAACATAATCCTAAAATTAACCTACCCCACAAATAAAACAGCCCAAACCTTTATCAAACTAACTTGATGCAAACTATCCAGCTAATTTGGCCACAAAGTTTGAAGCAATTTTTCTAAACGGCCACATAACATCTTGGAATGTTCTAAACCCTCCGGCCATCAGTCAATGTCAACGTGTGCTGAATAGTTGATGCCTGCCGTATCGCCCGCCCACCTGCAACCTTTATAACGTGGCTTCAGAAAAGCTGGTTGGACCGAGATCGAAAAATGAAGAGTTATGAGAGACGATATTTTTTGAAAAATTGTATGCAGGGTTTTGCTTGATTTTTAAAAGAGGAGTTTTCTGAATATGCTACGTTCCACTTTTATGTCTCTGGCTATGAGTACCTCAGGTACCTGAGATCGGGCTGACAAGCCGAAGAAGGAACATAAGTAATTATTTCTATAAGTCGTTCTACAAATTTTATTTTTATCTTTGTTCTTCGGCTTGTCAGCCCAATCTCTCTCCTATTGTTTTTCTAGTTACTAACTATCTAAGTTAGTTTGACTACACGAATCTCATTAAAGTTTTTTATTACCAGCCTATATAACATACGGTTGTCTTTTGCAAAGAACCTCTACAGTACCTAGCTACCAACTTTAACCTTAGGCCTTTTTGTAGATTAAAAAAACATGAAATGAAGTAGACCTTTTATGATTCGGTCATAATTTTAATGCTCAGTTTTGTTTTGTCTATGATGATTTTAGAATTTCATAAAATACTTGCTTTAAGGATAGGCGATTTGATAAATATCACAGGATAAAAACAGTCTAACTATTTCTAAGATCAGGCTAGACTGACTAGAATATTTTATGTTATTATGAGCAAATAGAAATAAAAATGCTGACTACGGCATACACATCAGTTCTAACTATGGTATTAAATTCATCTAACTGTCACATTAGGCACTCCGCCAAAAAGTTATCGTGACTTTTGTGTTACATTTTATTAGATTGCGCGGTCATCATTATCTCTTCAACACATTGTTTTATTATGATAGTCTGTTGTATATCAACCCAGCTTTATAAACGGATTTTTTTAACGTTGTATAAAAATACATATTCATAAATCCGTATAAAAATAAAAATATATTCCTCGCACTCACCCTCCAGTACTAGTTTATTCAACCAAATGTAAGCGCGCCCTCAGTGGATTCCAGTGACGTGGCGGCCATGTTGTGACGTATGTTCGTGCCATAGACAAGTGCGATTCATTCAAGTCAACCGCTACGAAACCGAGTGTCTTTGCACTGATGAATGAAGCTGGGTGTAGCGGAGAGTGGGAGCTGGTGGTACAGTTGCATCGAGTTTTACTGGAAACGACAACTTTAGATTGTCTGCGGGTTTTATAAAGTTGTCGACACTGGAAGTGTTTTAACTTGACTTTAAAACTAAGATTAATAGAACAGCGCGGTAAAGTGTGGAGATCGATATTTAAATCAGGGTAGAAAACGGTCAAGCGTTCTGAGATTGACACTCGCAGTCTATGGTGTTTCTCCGAAAAAAAATCAAAGAGAAGTTGTCGAAACGTCATCAAGTCAAGATTTTTGACAAGAGGTACTTTGAGTGACGTTGAGGGGAGTTGTAGAATTTTTCGTGGAAATTACTTGGAAAACGGGGCTGAAATTCGATTATAATTTTGAGAGCCATGTTACATGTTTATAGTTTTGCGTTCTTGATCTTGTTTTGTTTTTTAGCTGCCGTCTGGTTTGAGATCCTACTTCGAATCGATTTTAAAACATTTTCGTCATATTCGTTTTTGCGTGTGGCAGTGATTCACTTGTATTCATGGTTTTAGGTTAAGTGATTAGAATAGGAATACTAACATATGGGTAAGGAATATTGTTACTAACACATTTGAGTCATGTTACTTGTTGAATAAAGATATTATTATTTAAAATTCATTCACAGTAGCTTTACTTGTGACAGCAACCTAATATAAAAACGAGAATATAGTTCACTGTGATGTAAAATTAGAGGTAAAATAACTGTAGTAATGTAGAAAGCTGTTTACTGAAAATCCATTTCCTTGCTGTTAATAGGTAAGTAGGTGACGGTGGTTACAATTACCGGTGATTTAATGGAACGATGAAGGATTAATATCTTAGTTAATTCAATAAAACGTACCGTATTACATTACGGAGCACCGTAATGTAATATACATGTCTTCGGAAATTAGTTTAGTTGCGTGAATATTATAGTGACTAGATTCTGAAGTACCCTTTAAGTTCACTCAGGTTATAAATGGTTTGTGTACCAAATTTCATCCAAATCCTTTCTGGCGTTTCTGCGCCAATCCTGAATATATATCCGGACAAATGGAAAAAAAATCAAAAATATTTTCTCGGCATCTGTGGCCCTAGTGTGAGTTTCATTTAACTCTCTCGATCAAACGCATCGAATGCGTTCGGCGCTCCGATTGGTCCGTCACCAATCCAGGACCAATCGGAGCGCCAAACGCGCTCGATGCGTTTGATCGAGATGGTTAAATGAAACTCAAACTAAGGCCTCAGACTCCTTCCCACACCTCGTAGATTTTTTTGTTCATAAATATGTCATATACAGTAATATTTCTTTACTATTTGATTTTATGGATACATACCTGTCCTGCTTCTGTTATGTTCGAATTAAACTACTTTATTTTAGGTAGACCGAGAAAAAGACTTATTATTGAAACAACGGCGTGTTTATGAGTTTCCCTACTTAATTTCATAGCTTGAGTATATAAAACGCTTCTGTGTAGACATTAACATGTCCACGCACCCACGGTTCAAGTTCGGGGCAACTTTTCATATAAAAAAATGTCACCTTCAGCGGGCTAAAACTACCCTCAACCAAATATATTGTTTATTCTGAGCCCCAAGACCCATAAAGTTTGATATATTGTACCGTTATCAGGATATTAAAGTTTATGCCTCTTAAAGATATTAATAGCCCCTTTGTGCGACACCAATGCTCTCTAAATACCAAGAAAAGGGCAAGCCCCATGTGGGACAAGGGCCTTGACACCGCTACACATGGTAGAATTTTTCAGCAAAAAATAGCGGGTTTACCTACATGTTAATGTTAATACATCGCTCTTATAATCTAGGAAATAGAGCATAAATCAGCATTTGTACATTTAATGTTGCATTTAGAGAAAGCTGGTCATTCTTGGGGCAGTCAAATAACGCTTCTGACTGTCTTTGTGAGCGAGGCAGCCAAAGATTAATAAAAAAAAAAATTGTATAGCAGGTATCTTAAATCTCTTTTGGGACAGCCAACTTAGATATCAACCTTCCTGAGTCTCTTATCTTTCCTACATATATTTCTACATATACAGTGTATATCTATATCCATACTTCCGACGAATATTATAAAGAGATAAAAAGTTTGTGAGTTTATGAGGTTGTAGGGGGTAATCTCTGGATCTACTGCACCGATTTTGAAAATTATTTTACCAATAGAGAGCCACGTTATTTGTGAGTGTCATAGGCTATATATTAACCTGAAAAATTTAAAGACTTTTTCGTAGTAGTCAGATTTGCAAAGTAAGTCGGAGAAAAAACGGTCGAGCGAAAACGTTTCTTACGAACGCTGCCTTATCGATGAGAGATATATGGAGTTCTTGATAAAAGTTGTATAGCTTGATAATGCCTACAAAAAATTCAGCAACAACATATGTCTAACTTTTATATTTAACCTCTTGCACGTGTAGTGTACACCATGTGTTCCGATAACAATAGAATTTTTATTGTGTCTGCTAATTAGACACGCGACGGGTTAAGTCACAAAAAATAGTTTTTTTTTTAATAAAAATAAAAAAATTAATCGTTAGGTCATGTTTTCTGGTCATTTAATATCAACAATTATGAATTCTTATCAAAATAAGTAAACTTATCGCCTTATGTGTTTAAAACAAAAGACTTTTCCCTTTTCCCGCATATAATTTGGATGAATGGTTAAAGAGATAATACGACATAGGTATGGAACCGCGACCGTGTCGTAATCTATTGAGTGATATTTCTATTAGACGATTTTTTTCTACATCACGTCAATCTATTTAGAAATAAATTGCTTTTTCACCAAGGATTTTTTTTTAGTATTTTTTTTTCTCCTTTTGGCAGTCAGGAAATAAATCATAGCACTCAGTACTAACCGAACCACACTCATAATTTCATCACAAGTAAAAATGTTTACCGCCCAACGAAGTGGGCACGGGTCATCTAGTGTATAAATATTTAGGTGGAACGTGTATCTCAAATGTTTCCACATAACGCTGACTCGATAGAAGGAAAATTTTTATAGTTTTAGATTTTTCATTCGCCGTTAACTTATATCAAAGCATGACATAATTAGTCTATAATGTCCCTCTCTGTGACGCGGGCCCAGTGCGGGCTGGCGGATGTTAGATGTATTCAAAGTTTTGGTTCTAGGATATGACGGTTTCCTCAAGATGTTTTTCTTCACCGGTTTGAGAAAAGTGGTGATCAAATTAAATACACAGAGTAAAGTGCCTGATTGGGTTCGAACTCACGATCTACAACTCGTAAGTTGGGCGCGATACTACTGGGGCACTACTCTGCAATTCTGCATTACCTTATAAGTCGTACTTATCACAACCAAGTCTTTATGTGGCACATATACCAGTTAAAGGACAATTCACTGTTCAGTTTAAACAAATTACCGAGCGATTCCGCAATTCTTTTGAGAATTATGTCGAAGGCAGGCGACCAGTTCCCCCAGTCGCGTAATGTTATAGATGTCAAGGGCACTCGTGCGCTACCTAATGATTGCACGTTTTGTTCCTTTGAGCGAAACCGATATAGTCCAATGGGAGAATTCGCTTATTATTCGCGAAATTTGAAGACAAAGGCATAGTTGGTTAATACTACTTATCGTTTTATCGGCCATGCTAGACCACGAACATTGTGAAATGGTTCAAAAAATCTTAATGTTTGAACAGTGCAACCTATATTTGCGTAAACATAACAACACGCTTTGTTTCCGGAGGAGTTAGGCAGAGTTGAACATATAGGTGGTATATATACCACTTGTAACGGAAAGGGTATATACATACCAAGGGCACGGCTTCTTTGGATGATATCAAACAATATTGGAAGGGTTTATTAATCCTATCTCTACATATTCGGAAGTTATGAGAATTTTTAAAACATTGATACCAGAAACCAAACTTATCAAATTGAAATAACCACATCACTCGGAAGAGATTTATCGTGATATTGGCAAGTAACGTGGCAAGTTATTGACCTACGTAGTGCGGTGACACGTTTGTTATGATTTGAATTTAAGAAACATATGAAACCGAAAATTTGTTATCAATTCTTATAGTATTTTATTTTGAGCTGAAACTATTTATATTGATTCTGTACCAGCTGTTATCTTGTGTGCTTAAGGATAGCAATAGGGTTTCTGTTACACCCTGTAAATTTCGCCAGTTTTGTTTAAGTCCCATGGGACTTTTACATGTAATAGGGCTTTTTTATGGTCCGAAATTATCAACTAACTTCTCCCGCTCTGGGTGGAGCAGGAGGGCGTGTCAGACTTTTACTGACTAAAACCCACCCGTGTTCCCTCAGTTGCCTGTGTGCCAGAGCCACGGTATCTCTTTCGAAGAACCCGCACCCCTGTTTTAATGAGCCTACTGCCATCAACCGGGCATAAATAGTTTTTTTTTTAAAGCAAAAGAAGTATGTAAGGATCGTGCAGGTGGCTTTCTTTAGATTCTGCATACAGCCATGGGAAAGAGGCGTAAGCTTAGAAATGTATTTGTAAGTAGTTTAAAAAGTTTCTGCTGTGGTTGAAGGCTAGATACTTCAATTTGTTTGTTAAAAACCATAATTTTCAAAAACTTCACTAAACAGTCAACAGCAAAAATCTGCCTACTCCTTCGCAAAATACAGTCAAAACTATACCCTTAAAAGACTACCTTCTTATAACGTAATTTTAAATTTTGTATGTGCCACATGTGCACAGCTTTAAAACTTATTACGTTGGCTGAAGCTTGTCGTACAAAATTGATATTTGGTCGTTTGATACGAGCGGCGCTTGCGCTAAGTTTTGTTATAATTCCTATCTCCTTAAGTTGAAGATAGGGGTTGACAGAAGTGGCAAGTTTTATGGTGTCTACACCTGCCAGTCTATCTACAGGTAGTCTACAAATATAAATAAAATTGAAGTGCTTGTTTGTAATGCTAAAATAACAGCTTTTAACTCAATAAAAAAAATGTGAAACGAAGTCTATTTTGGGGAGCAAAATACACACTTACACACACACACCTTTACACGCCAAACACACACACCACACAAACGCCAGACACCACACAAACTTTACACATACACTCATAAAATACCATACTTGAAAGAAACTCTCTGGTCTCCACTCTGGAATTCGTATCCTGAACCCCAAGATACAGACTAACTGTCTAGTTTGGGGTTCACTGGCAAATAATATATATGTAACTAGCTGTAGGTAATATTTAAGCTACTCATATGTCGTTTCAACTTGATGTTAACTTATGTATGCTTACTGTATTACCTGGACAGTTAATCTTACTAATATTATAAACGCGAAAGTTTGTAAGTGTGGATGGATGGATGGATGTTTGTTACTCTTTCACGCAAAAACGGCTGAACGGATTTGGATGAAATTTGACACACAGATAGATTATAACCTAGATTAACACAAAGAATACTTTTTTTTCTAGTAGTACGTTCCCGCAGGATAATTTCCAACCTACACGCGGGCGAAGCCGCGGGCGGAATCTAGTATTTTCTATTTCTATTTTCTATCTGCCTAGCCTTTTCCCAACTATGTTGGGGTCAGCTTCTAGTCTAACCGGTTACAGCTGAATACCAGTATTACATGGATCGATTGCCTATCTGACCTTCACAACTCATTTTTTAGGTAATACGATATCTGTTGGTAAGACTGGTTGTCAGATTTTCGGGCTTATGACGACGCGTATCGACTGTCAAAGATCCACGAATGACAGCCGGGACCGACGGCTTTCCGAGCCACGGATCTCAGTATATAAAGAAATTCGCCAGTTGTGATAAACAAATTATTACTTATTGTAAAATATAGGTGTGTACCTATGAATGCAGACATTCGTAAATAGTATTTTTTTACTCACAAACGGGCTTCTAGTATGTGTATCAAATGGATGATTAGACACTAAGCTCAATAGTCTTACAAAAAGCCATACAAAACGTCTGGTGCTTGTTCCAGTTAAGAGCAAAGTACAAAGTAACAAGTCGTTAATGTCGTCCGGGAGACATATTACTGTTAGACTGTTGGAAAGACGACAGGGCTGAAACAAAGCTGCATTGTAGCAATTATAGTGCAGTATCAATTGAAAGAAAGTTGTACGATATTTAGACATGCTTTGGTGGTAATCGTAAATGTTACTGTCTTAATCATTATTATTGCAACATAATTTGTAAAATTACATTTCAGAAAATAAATCATTCGTATTTACACAAAACCATGTCACCAGTTTTAAATCTGGGTGAATTCTACAACTCTGTCTACCCTTTGAGAAAAACAGGCTTGATATTATGGTTCTCTATCTGTTAAATAGTTAGTACCCATGATAAGACATCTTTAAGGGGTTTACAACTAAAACTACCAACAAAAATTACAATTTCACTAGTCGTAGCAAATGCTACGGGGCTACGCGGCCACGCGCTACGCTCGTAGCATAACGATGCGTAGTAATCAAACCGTTTGCGTTTCGTCACTACCGCGTAAATTTTAAAACAACTTTTTGTTCCGTATGTTAACTCTCTAGTTTGTTTAGAATAAAAAACGACACATGAATGTACGTATTTTTTTTATACCAACAGTTTAGCCAATATTTATTTTCTGTGTAGTTGCGCAAAGAGTGGAAGTTTACTAGATAAATTCAATTAATAACTCGGTGTCAGCTAGTTTTATTTATATTTGTAAACGCACCACGCGTGTTTAATGGATTGGTGATAGCAGAATGCTGTTATTTTAACATTTATTTAATCGTTTTATAGCATTTAGTCTCACTTCAGCAACGAAAATGGAACTGCTGAATACTTTTTCTGACTGACCGACTATTTGACAATGAAAACAGTCAACTTGGATTGGTCCACTCAATGTACGTGGTTCTTTCTCAGACATCAATTCACATGGTCTTCACATGATCTGACCAAGATTATGTCTGAACTGGTTTATAAGAAACTGTGACCTCTGAGCTTTTTTCGGCCTTTCTTCTCAGAGTAGTCAGATAGGAAACTCCGACCACATCTAGTTTAAAAAATATTGACGTCTAAAAGTGTTCGTACAAACCTACTTACAGAAATAAAATCATTTATAAAAAAGTGCCCTACTAATGATGTCAGTGTGAAAGTTTGTATGTTGTGTTGTTTGAAACTCGTTCACGCAAAAACGGCTGAACGGATTTGGATGAAATTTGGTTCACAGATAGTTTATAACCTGGATTAACACAAAGGATACTTTTTATCCCGGTAGTACGTTCCCGTAGGGTAATTTCCGACCTCCACGCGACTGAAGCCTGAAAACCTAGTAAAAAAATAGTTTAATTCAAACAAATGCTTTAAGTTTGGGTTTGAGTTTGATACCACAATGTACCAAATCTAATTTACTCATTTTTTCAAGGTAAGTTTACATGTTTTCTTTGAAAATTTTACACATAGTAAGTGTACTAGCAAGTCAGACTTTCTTAACACTCCATAATCCATAATCCAGATTCTAACTTGCAAATTCGATTGATATGCAAAAATGTTCTCTGTAGCTAAGGAGAGAAGAAACAATTTAAATAATATGAATTTGTTTAGTATACAGGGGAATTTGCATTAAAAATATATCTTCAGATATTTCACCTTTATTTTACACTTAGTACCCGCTGAATAAAAATACACGTTATATTGATATCTCTGCTTCACCCTTCGGGGAATATAGGCTTGAGGTTAGGTTATGTTACTGATATCTCTTTTTACTATTATAATATGTCTATTTTGATAAGCCAATCGTTGTTACGTAACATTTTCTTGTAGTGTAAGCTCAATGTAGCATTTTTTTTGCCGATTTTTAGTAATGTTAACAAAAATTATATCTTAAATATTACTCATAGTTTGTTAAAGCATCAATATCAAATAGGGTTATTACCCCAAAGTTAATTTCAGATACTAATCTACATGGTCCTCTCATGATCTGACTAAAATGATGTCTGGACTTTAAAATAGAACTGACATCTGAGTTTGTTTCGATCTTTGTTCTCAGAGTAGTCAGATAGGAAACATTATTATTAAAACATTATTTACTTATTGACGTGTAAACGTGTTTGTACAAACTTACTTATAGAATTAAAATATTTTATCATACTAACTTAATATTATTAATGCGGAAGGAAGTTTGTTTGTTTGTTACGCTTTCACGCTAAAACGGCTGTACGTATTTCGATTAAATTTGGCACGCTGATAGACCATGACCTGGGTAAGGACACAGATATACTTTTTATTCTGAATCATGAGCAACAGGCTAACAGCTAGTTTATTATAATATGTGACGGATTTTTAATTTAGAACCTATTTAGCTATCAGTAGATTATTAGAAAAAGATAAGATAAGATTTTTTCTTTTTTTTAAACATTGTATACATACAAAGAGTGTGGAAGATTTATATCGTTTGAGTCGAATCATGTTTAGCCTTAAGTATAGCAGTATTTCCACTGTTTTGCGAAACAGCCGTTAAATAGCTCTAAACTCCTTTACATAAAAAATATTCTTTAAAACATCCGTTTCACTTGACAAAAATAGAGAAGGCGAACTTTATTGTAGTATTCTTAAAGGGCAATTCCGTACCAAGTATGAAATAAACTACGTCAAATTTTAATACTGTATTTTATGAGAAAACCAAAGGAAGCACATTTCACTATTAAAAATACTTTTTATATCAACAGACAGTGGCGCGTCTGGAAAGTTTTTATCACCACAAAAGTATAGTATTACACTTCTGCCAACCGAAGGAATCCAGGCCAAGCACTCGTATTTTAAATGAAAACATCACGCGTTCTTAAGAGCATTTTGTCTTTTTTATTCGCGCCATTATTAAGATAAAGTTTGTTATTTTAGTGCACTGTAGTGTATTACAAAATACTACAAGTTGCAACACATTTGGGGTGCTATACAATTTTTTGGGTTCAATTCGGCAGAAATTTGTTGAAAACCAAAGCCGACCCGAAGCTATTTCTACACATATTCGGCTTCCATTCCTCTCTTGTCATTCGGCAAACTCCATCGATGAATCACCAATTCGAGCTAAGCCAAGCAGCTTTTCCCGATTAAATAGACGCCCCTGACATCGATGCGAAAACTGTAAAAATCCAGTACATGATTCTGAATAGCCTACGACAAATGTCAACGCAGGGGGTTGACATTTGTCGTAGGCTATAAAAAAAATGCTGTTCCATACATTTAGACTGCATAAATACACTTTTCTATGAAGAGCAGGTGTTTTTTTTTAAAGAAATCTACGCTACGCGTCTAGAGACCATGTGATGAAATTCATGGTAACAATTTGCTCGTCTATGTCCCTGCCACAATGTATTATACCTATCTAAATTTATTCGATTTTGCCGCCTCATTGTGCCAACTCCCGCAATCCGAACGAATATGTAGCACCCCTAATATTTTGCTCGCAAGTAGCTTTTTTTGTCATTTTAAATTCCATCGTAGATATATCAAGGGCTAATGTTGGACACATAGCGTGTGTGTAGGTACTATAACATGGTTATATTTACAGTGTGTGTGGATGAAACTTCGTGGAAAATTTAAAGTTATTCAAAGCAATCGTAACATGCGTGCATGCAACGCTTTCATGCTTGTGTTGTCGTCTATATGAATAAAACAGTAGTGAGACTTTTATATGACATCATGAATATTACGTATTAGCTACAGTCGGCTTCAAAGAAGTATAAATCGAGAAGAATTAATTTGATTGTCTACAATTTGTGTTCTCTGTGTCAATTGAACGTTGACTATTTGTGTTCCACAATACTGTATTAATGTGTAGTTATAGCTACAATTAAGTAGGTACCCAATGTGTAATAATAATGTTTTGTGTGTAACATTGTTAGAATATAATAATATGGCACTAAGATCGTAGACGGTTTAATTAATTATTGTCGGTGAATACAATTTCTACAATTTCACAGGGAGTAAACCAGGTTGCAGAGATATCGACGCACAACCCATTAGCATGAATACAATATATGATTCTGAACCCTGCGGGTTGTTCGAAAGATATACCGCGGCCCCTGGCACACAGGCAATAGGAACATGGGTGGGTTTTTTTAGTCAGTAAAAGTCTGACACGTCCTGCACCACCCAGAGCGGGAAAAGATGATTAACCAAAAAAAAACCCGTAAGCGTTAAAATGTAGCCGGTTATTTAAAAAAAAATGCTCTGCCAAACATTTTATAGCAGGTTTTTTTAACGCGAAATTTATACTCAAGTTGGTCTAAAATCATGTGTTGAATTCATGATTTCGGTCTACCTGACCCCGATAGATGGAGCCATTTTTATTAATATTATTCACAATCACGTTTATATTTTTATTACATTATTATTCTGTTTCTCAAACCAAATTAAGCCTACTCCACGTCTGTCTGTGCAGAAAATAAAATACACAGCTCAAATCAAAAGAACAGCAGAGCTCAGTTAATTCAACTGGTTTGCGGAAAGCCTGCAGGCGTAGTATTAAAAAAATATAGAGCATCATGAAAAAGATAATATTTTATTCTTTACGTTTCTAGGACGTTTTTAATTTATGAAATTAAGATTTCCCGGGAGTCTGTGCTTCGAAGCGCGGATATATTTTTTGTTCGGTAGATATGTCTTAGCTTTCTAGTGTACGTAACTTAATATCACGCTCGTATTTCTCTTTTTTTTTAAGGGTTAGGCAGAGTAAACCCACATTTCGCCAGTTATGTTACGGGGAATCTAGTCGCGGGCTCGAAATCACTGGTGGGCCTAGCTAAAAAGCACGCTGTCTCACCAGGCATCGAGTCCGACAGAGGTAGTATCAGTGATGAGCAGTTAGACGCTAGTCTACACGCACAACGTTATTGACGTGAGATGTTGGATCATTTATATACTAAAACAGGCGTATAAAAAATTAAGAAAAGTCTTTCGGAAGCTTTGTCGGTACCGACTTGGTATTGGTGATTTTACACTTCTTTTATTACTTAAACGCGCCCAAAGTTAGGGTTAATTAGCTAGAAAAACGAATCTTTGTTGGCTCCTAACTTTTTATAGGCTTTTTATTTTAGTATTCTGTTTCGGCACAGACAATTTTAATAATGAGACAAAACCATACCATATTAAATTTTTGATGTACCTACATTGTCGAACATTGGAGTAGAACACTCCCGTATAGTTTGTATAGAAAAAATTACGACTAGATTCACCTTAAAGCCCGATGTAATAGAGGGCTAGCCTAATGCAATCCACATGACCCCAATCAAGACTCAGAGCTGCAACTCAGAAATTCCTGATTAAAAAATCAGTAACACTCTGCTCAACCAGGGAATCGAACCCAGGACCTCAAACACAGCCGTAGCGCTTGCGAGTTTGCAACCACTACACCAACGAGGCAGTTTTCTGTTCGAATTGTAAACAGCGATAAAAATAGAATATTAACTCAATGATACAAGTGTGATGCCGTGTGGTGCCGGACGTAAAGAATAGCTCCATCCCATCTCTTCCCGTGGGTGTCGTAGAAGGCGACTATGGGACTTACTAGAGAATGGGCAGCAGCGTTCTCTATGCATTTTACCACCACACTGCGATCGCCAACCCGCCTGCCAAGCGTGGCGATTATGGCAAACCCCACCAAATTGGGGGAGGCCTCTGTCCAGCAGTGGACGTCTTTCGGCTGAAATGATGATGATACAAGGAATGTTTTAGAATGAAGACAGTACATGACTACACTGTAATTCTGATAAGAACTTTATCCAATTGAGATAAAGTTAAATTTTCTTAGTTGTTGAGATCATTTTGAACAGTCTGTTCGTCCCGATATTTTTGACGCTGACTGTACTAGGATGGCAAATATGCTAGGGAGTATCACGGAAGGGAATAGACACGCAACAGTGTTGCAATAATATAATATCTAGTCACCTGGTCATGTTTAAACGTGGGACATACTTTAAGAGAGTGTAGTACTCATGAAAATTAAAAACTTTTACCAAAGGACCAACATTGAAATCGCGAAAATACAACCAGCCGCTCTATACATGTATGTTCGCATAACTGGACAAAATGTAAGGAACAGCTGATTTTTTCATTATATTTTGGTGTCCACTCTATATTACAAGTTGCATATTTTCATGAGTGCCACATCCCCTTAAAGTATGTCCGTATATCGTTTAACATGTCTTAAAATATTAAAAAACAAAATCACTTTTCGTGTCTGTACGCCAAGATCTTTTAAATCCCGCAACGGATTTTAAGGCGGTTTTCATTAATAGACAAAGGGATTCAAGAGGAAGGTTTATATGTATTTCTTTTTTATTTTTTCATCGACCTTTACGCGGGTGAAGCCGCTTGCAAAGGCTAGTACTGTATGAAACGGAAAAAATGTTTTTTTGACCTTAATTTGTTCAAAATTAAGGCCAGAAATCCCCAGAAAGCTACTTTGTACGTATACTGTAATCACGGCGCTTTACGTTCTGCAGGAGCTAAGGAGCTTACGTAAGAAGGCTACATTCTGCAAAGGTCATGTTTGTGCTTAGAACATCACTAAACAGACCACAATAGGATTAGTTTTAGACGATTTCTACGAAAACTTTGTTCTATTAGACGAGTAATGTACGTTAAATTATTATTTTCTGAGATTATTTAAAATGTGCATTCTAGAATTCGTATTTTGTTTTGCACCTTATCTAAGTTATGTTATACTAGTTTTTGCCAGTGGCTTTGCCCGCGTAGAGGTCGAATATTATCCCACGGGAACGTACTACTGGGATAAAAAATATCCTATGTGTTAATCTAGGTTATAAACTATCTGTGTGCCAATTTTCATTATAATCTATTCAGTAGTTTTTGTGTGAAAGAGTAACAAAGATCCATCCATACATCCATCCTCACCAACTTTCACATTTAAAATATTAGTAAGATATATTACTGGGTCTATGTCAAAAGAGAAAAAGCTGCTTTCGCTAGGCAGCCAACGCTTAGATCTCTTGGAGAATTAACAAATAAGTTTTGATTTATGCTTCAGTTTACAAGAAGTGTTTAATGTTTGGAGCCTCCTTTTAAGCAAACAATGCCAGTGTGTGAAGACTCTGCGCTTCCATAATTTACACCATAATTTCTTAATCTAGTAACAAAACCGTAGGTACTTAAGAGCGTTTATCCCACGCGGGCTGGCAACAACGCATTTATAGTAGTTTTTCGTGATTATACTTGTAAATCTAATTATATTTTGTGAGTCCTCTGAAATCAGCGTAGGTATAATGGTATTCCTCCCATGTTGTTGTTCTAATGTTGGTCAGAGTTTTGACTCCTATTAGAAGGGACCCGAAGATCCCAGACATGTACCCATGGTAATTACTCCAAGTCTTTATTGATAAAATTACCATTAGAAACGTATCGATCCCATGAGAGCTGATTTTGGAGCAGGTAACATGAAATGAATATACCTTAGCATGGTACAGTTCGCTTGTTGCATCTTTCGCCAAGAGAATAGAACATCTTTTTAATCGGCCATCATAAATTTTACCGAGAGCAGGGTATTCATCCACTGTTTTATATTTTACAGTTTAAATTCGTAACTGTTTAATTTCTGACCGGATATTAGCAATTTAATTAAGTAAGTGCTACCTATTTGTATAATGTGCTGCTATATTGTGCAATGTGCTATTAGGCAGCAGGCTTACAAGTTATTGTTTTACATTTGTTTTTATTTCTTAGGTGATTTAAATTTTATACAATATTATTAAAGTACGTCTTAGTATCGTAACAATATTATTAAAGTACGTCTTAGTATCGTAACAATATTATTAAAGTACGTCTTAGTTTCGTAACAATATTATTAAAGTACGTCTTAGTTTTGTAAAATTTAAATAGTAGATCAATGGACTTACCGCTTTCTGGTGAACAATTTAATAAATCTTTAACCCTTCACTGCTTACTCAGTTTTAACCTACAAAGAATCGGCAAAAAGCAATGTACAAATCGCCAAAGAAATAAAATCAGAATGTAATACAATAACTTGTAAACTTGCTGCCTCATAGCACATTGCACATTATACAAATAGATAGAACTTACAATTAATTAAATTGCTACTATCTGGTCAGAAATTAAACACTTTAATCCTTTCATACTTTAAAAAAATTATCGGCAAAAAAAGACTACGAATCCATAAAAAATAACTTTATGCTTTATTCGACCCAAAAGTAAAACTCAATGGTAAACTTTAAACACAAAAGTCTCTGAAACAACAGAAATAGGTGTAATATAAACTTACGATAAAAAACTCAGGAAACGCTTCTATTTCGCTAAACTAGTAACAAGAATAAATAACTTGTAAACTGTGAAATCGTCGCCTCATTGGTGTGCATTCAAGCGTGACATATTTACCTCTTAATGTAGAAGAGGTAAATGCTTGATGGAAAATATTGGTTGGTGTTTCTATGTTAAATATTAACATCTGTGAAGCGTAATTTATTTGCACCATATTTTTTTTACAGAATTTCATTATTCCCTAAGATTCGTAAAACGGCGGTTTTTTTTAAATTATAAAGTAATTAATATATGTTTGGGCATTATTTTAAACTATGACAAAATACGGATTAAAATAAATTGCGGTTTATATTTACATGAAAGTAAATAAATGATTGTGTCTCATACATGAAAAAAAAACGGTCAAATTAATCAGTCGAAATCCTAGTTTGAATTGTACGCTTGATGCTTTACCATAAGTAATTTCGTCGAATATGACACGACTTCTCCTAAATACGTAATATTTTTGTTTCGTATAATATTTTAATAGCGCGTAAGTAATACGATTACATACATTGTTACCTCATGTGTCTTCAAACGGCGGCAATGTCTCGATTACATTAGTCGATTACTCGGTTGGTAATGATCGCTATTCAGAGTAACGATTATTAAGCTTTGTACTTTTCAGTTATTAGTAATAAACGGCTAGTGCCTTATTTAGGAAATATAATCGTTTGGGCAGTCGTTAGTTTAATGACCAACTGAACTTAAGATGTAACCGGCAAGTACCTACCTATTTTTTTCCTGGTGGAAATCCTCATAGATCATCTGGGTAGAAAGGACGGTGACCACTCCTATTGACGAAAATCCCACTGTTCCTTCCACTACTTTATTCTGTCAGTAATAGGCCACAACCTGAAAACGATACAAAGAATATTATCACAATATCACGATACCCCCCAAAGTATCAGTTACAGAAGTAGATTACGTACACCCACATTTCAGTAGTTATGTTGTTGCCATTAAGTAGTTATGTTGTTGCCATTATGTAGTTTTGTTGTTGCCATTAGGTAGTTATGTTGTTGCCTTTAAGTAGTTATGTTGTTCCTATTAAGTAGTTTTGTTGTTGCCATTAGGTAGTTATGTTGTTGCCATTAAGTAGTTTTGTTGTTGCCATTAGGTAGTTATGTTGTTGCCTTTAAGTAGTTATGTTGTTGCCATTAAGTAGTTTTGTTGTTGCCATTAAGTAGTTTGTTGTTGCCATTAAGTATATATGTTGTTGCAATTAAGTAGTTATGTTGTTGCCATTAAGTAGTTTGTTGTTGCCATTAAGTATATATGTTGTTGCAATTAAGTAGTTATGTTGTTGCCATTAAGTGGTTATGTTGTTGCCATTAAGTAGTTATGTTGTTCAAATTTTCTTCCGTTTACGTAAATTTCTAGTCGGTGTCAGGTTGCATGTTGATAAAAATACGATATGGGACCGTAACAAATATGGTTTTTGCAGAATTATAATCATTTAAATCATCCTCTAAATTCATGAAAAGTCATTCAATAGAATTAAGAGGGTTATATTGATGATTTTCATGAAAAAAATATCTGTAAATACACCCGCCCTTCCACCTTAACCGGGCACAAATCTAGACTGGCAATTGCTGTTAAGAATTAATAGTTTCATCATCATTATCTGCCTAGCCTTTTCCCAACTATGTTGTGGTCGGCTTCCAGTCTGACCGGATGCAGCTGAATACCAGTATCTAGCTGACCTCCATAACCCAGTTACTGGGTAACACGATACCCTTTGGTAAGACTGGTTGTCAGACTTTTGGGTTTCTGATGACTCGTAACGACTGTCAACTTGATCTTGATCACTATTGAGAAACCCAGGACTCTCGCTGGAAATGCGACCATCGAGCCAGCCATCTAATTTTTAACGAGGTGTGAATTACACAAAATAAATAACAACACCCACTGTGCTACCATTGTGCCAGATTTGCTATCAAAACACGTGTGCCGCTCCCTAATACTAAGCTAACACAATAAACAGGCATATCTCGTTATTACTATTATCTTCTGTGTTTATTTAACAAAATTACTTTAGAGCTAAGAATGGGACTCTTGTATATAATGTGGCAACACTATTAATTTGAAGGGTTTTTAAAGGCATAGCGCATGTGTAGATAATATTTGACAACATTAAAATAGAATAGAATATTTTTTTTGTTAAACATTGGTAATTACGTACGAAGATCTTAAATATATGGTAGTGCGCTATGTTTTGCCAATATTGGCATACAAATGAATAAGAACTGAAATTTTCAAGAATAATAATAATAATAAAAGTTTATTTATTTCTCTCACAATGGTTTGTAGCCCTTAACAGTTTTGGACTATAATAATTCACATTGTGAGAGCACCAGCTCTTCTGTTTTTTTAAAAAACCTACGTCAGGCACCAGCCTGACGTAGGTTAAAAAAAAACAACAGAATTTTAATCTACCTGAATATTTTTTGGAGGATTTTTTTTTTAAAACTTTGTCCCACACTAGGAATTTCTCCTGTATTGTGGGTGCGTTTACAAACATTTAAACTCACATACACAAACAGCCAGACCCGGAACAACTACTTGTAGGTCATACAAATATTTGTTTCGTGCGGGAATCGAACCCGCGACACGCAGCGCAGCAGTCAATCGTTTAACCACTGCGCCAACCGTGCGCTAATTGCTCAGTAATAGCCCGGAGTCTGAAATTGTGCTGAGTGTCTTGGGATTGAACATAAATGGCGAAATGTGGGTATACTAATTACCACTGCCTTACCCTTCAGGTAAAAAAGGCGTAATGATCGAAACGAATTCGAACGAATTATGAAACGCTCTGTTGGGCGTTTCATAATTCTAAAGCATTATTTATTTTTCTTTTTAAAAAATTGTTACCATTAACTTTTACTATTATTATACTAGGTCCAGTATAATAATAGTAAAAGTTAATGGTAACAATTTTTTAATCGTGCCTAGAGGTATTTTATATCGGATACATTGAGTAGACCATCTTTGTAAGGCGACTAAAATGTCACGGTGTATACTTTTTTAATACTATTTGTTTTCTAATATCTACTAGAATAGCTATTTCGACTCGTAGGTATTGCACTTTTCTATGAAACAGCAGATTTCTTTATATAAGCGACGAAAAATGTCTACGTATGGTCTAGAATCATGTGCATCGTTAATTCTTGGTTTCAGTTTGCGCATCGATGTATGCCACCGTATATTATTGTTGATTGTGTAAAAAACCGGGTAAAAAAAGGTTCGCTACATGTGGAAATTCACACACTCATTTCAGCACACCCGCACCAGTACTCACTCTCTCACACATAGTACATACAAACATACCCTCACGTCGTGAATGTGGCACATTCATACTTTTGTATTTTAGTACCTAATTTTATATGGATTCCCTATATAAAGGCATGCCTAAATTGGGAATCCAGTAACTCAATATTTTACTTTTTACTACAGACGCTTGAAGTAATGTTTCTATGAGATGATGAAGCAGCCATAGTGTCCGTAACACAAGTTAATTCCTAGCACGGAACTGGGTTTTGTTCCGCTGTCCACTGTCATATTACTATCCGTCAATCATGATGTAGTGTTTTACCTGTACTCAAAGTTTTGTGAAAATAAAATTTGGTTTCATTTGACATACATTACAAATCAATCAATCAATCATTTATTTTGTTAAACATAGGTATGGATTTGATTTGATTCCTTACTCCCTTTGATGTGTTTCCCTTTTATTTATAAAAAATCTACCAATCCGAAAGAATAGCAATGAAATTATTTCCTTTTCGAGCCGATCAAAGAAATAAATTCCCGGCGCAGTGGAACGTCACTAAGGTGGCAATAGAGTAGTGTTGTACAGTCTTCACTTACGCTCATCTTTAGATATTTAAATCCCGGAGATGGAGTTATTAAATTGGTTTGTCAGCAGTTTTTTTTGGCATCGGGTTTAAATCCTTACTATCCCTACTATAAATGCGAAAGTAAGTTTTTCTGTCGGTTACGCTTTCACGCCTAAACCGCTGAACCGATCGTCAAGAAATTTGGCAGGGTTATAGCCTGGGATACGGAGAAGGACAAATGCAACTTTTTTATGCGATTATTGAAAGCCACGCGGGCAGACCCGCGGGCAAAAGCTATAGTAATATTATAATTGAAAAAAAAAATTAAGTATTTACGCCAAACGCTATTACATAACATCACGCCTGTAGTCCCCGAAGGGTAAGCCAGAAGTGCATCTATAGCGCACCCAATTTTGACCAGTTTTGTTTAACCTTTTGACCGCCAGAGCATAAACGTCCCTCCCACGCCAAACCACAAAGTCGGCGCAAATACCTACAAAAAAGAATAGGGATTCCAAAATTTTATCGATAATCATTGCTTTTCGCCCCTTATTTTTTAAAATATTACTCGTAGGTATCATCATTCTTTTATTTAATTTGACCCTAAAATGTGGTTTTCTTGTCGGCATTCGCCGACGGTGGTGTGTTGGGCACGTTTTCATTTGTCGGCTCTACCCGACGGTGGCAATCAAAAGGTTATGGACTCGAAGAATGAGAATGTAGACTAATTTTACCGGTGCAAGTTATTCGTTTCCATTCTCTTCTTGCAAAAATCTTCTCTCGGTGAGAGGGCTGCTCTTCTTGAATAATTAAAAATTAAAAAATATATTTATTTAACCATTTATGTACACACATATACAGGCTGTTAAAGAAATTGCGTGCCATAGCTTCAGGGTGAGTTCAGTATCGATAAAGGAACCCGTAAAAAATAAAAATAAATACCTTTAAAAACAGTAAAAAAAAACGAAAGTTATCATAAGATGAACTTAATATAGTAACTACTAATTAAATAGCAATCGTTTAGAATTTATTAAAAAATTTGCTTGAAATAAGTTTTTATTTTGTTTAAATGCTAATTAATAATTTCCTAGAGTTACTTACCTACTATCGAACGCAATGAAATACCTACGCCCAAACACTTCGATAACGCCAAGGGAAGGATAGGTAACTAGGTACGTGAATTACAATTCCAAGTATTTCTTCCTACTTTAGCGTGCTTATATCCTTCAAAATTAAAACCTATAAAAACATGATTTTTTATTTTATTTTTCCTGGGTTCCTTTATAGATACTGAACCTACCCCTAAGCTATGGCACGCAATTTCTTTTACATCCTGTATAAACAGACAAGAAGATTAGAACAGAAAAATAGGTACAGAGGTGATGCTTATTTCTAAAGAAATCTCTTCCAGCATACCTGCGATATTTACGAGGTATTTTAAAACCAAGTTTAATATTGCTACTACAGAGTAGTTGCAAACTATTCCGTTCAGCAAAGAAGGTAATAAAACCAAACAACGTCAAGCTGTCTCAGGTAAAATAAAAACATTATTGGAAGAAAACTTTTACACCGACATGCGACATTGCAAACCGATTACCCTTTAAACGATCATTGTCATAAAGTAATTTGTTGTCTGAAACGCTTTATCGATTAATCTGCCTTAGTTCTTTTACACCTATTTAAACTAATCTTGATAATTAGTCCTTGGTTTTAATGTCAATGGGTTTTTATGCCACTATAATACTAGTTAGTACTCATCTAGTAAGGTGAGTTAGTTAGTATTAGTGATTGTCATCGAAATCATGTCACTTGGTTCAAATAGATTCATTTTATATAGGTAGATTCTTTTACATATTATGAATGAGAGAACGTTGTAGGCCTTAGCCTTAGAGACTAGATTTGTAGACGTTTTTCTATTCCGTATTTTCATTCCTCTAAGTACCTGGTACTTATTGACTGGCCTGCACTGTCCTCCCATACCTATTATCACTGTAATTTGAAAACATTGTAAAAGCCAATTATTTTTAAAAGAGTAACCGTGGAGTTTCTTGCCGGCTCTTCTCCATAGGAAACGACAAATTGGAACCGTGCACCTAGCTTCTGACGTTTCATAAGTGCCCAGGATGCAGGCTTATGTGAAATAAAATATTTTGATTTTGATTTTTTTATTTTTTATTATAGTGGCATAAAAATCCATTGACATTAAAATCAAGAACTAATTATCAACAAATAACGACCCATGAATTTATACACCCAGAGCATTCTTACAGAGTACTGTAAGAATGCTCTGGGTGTATAAATTAATGGGTCGTTATTTGTTGCTACCCAATACCTGGGTTGTTCAGGTCAGATAGGAAGCTCCATGTAAATGACTGGTAATCGTCGATTATCACGCTTGCAACCACTAGACCATCGAGGCAGACAGTATTCGGCTGCACCCGTTTTGACCAAAAGCCGATCCCGACATGGTTCGGAAAAGCCTTGGCGCTTAATTTTTGTTCGTTGATTCCCCTTTCTCAATATTGTAATGAAATCTATACAGTCGCCGTTTATTACAGTTTTGACTTCGCTTTTATCTATATCTATATAAATAAAAAGAAAAGTCCTGACTGACTGACTGACTGACTTATCAACGCCCAGCCCAAACCCTTGGACCTAGAAAACTGAATTTTTGCACAGAGGTGCCCTTTATAATGTAGACAAGGAATAAGGAAGGATTTTTCGTAATTCAACCCCTAAGGGAGTTAAATAGGGGACGAAAGTTCCGCACGGGCGAAGCCGCTGGTAAATGCTAGTTTTTTTATATATTAGTTAGCTACCGCCCACGGCATCGGAGTATCCCCCGTTTGAGCACCAATTTTTAGAGCACCTTGGTAAAAGCTCCATGGATAAAAGTAGCCTCATACCAAATTTCATCAAAATCGGTCCAGTCGTTTTGGAGATTAGCTGGAACAAACAGACAAATTAAAAATAAAATGATTTTTGGTATAAGTACCGTATATACCTACTTTCATAAGCATCAATTAACAAGCTGTTATTTTGACATACAAACAAACAGACACTTCAGTTTTTATTTATTTGTAAGTATAGATGCATAGATAACATCAGTTTCAATACAAAACATAAATCCATAATCCAAACAAACATAAAACAAATCTACAACATCTCACGACCGATTTACGCCAAAATCGTAAATAAAAAGGCGTATTCTGAAACCTCAATATCTCTATGTCTATTGCGAGTTATCTCGCACGATTGTGACATATCCTTAGAGAGGCGGTGTGATTTAAAATACAGGGGACAGATCCCGAGGGTAGCACTCGACACCTCATGCAAGGATTGTGGTAAGAAAAAGTCTATTTGTAGTAGCGTGTGTGTGATTTCCTATCGAGTTGTGAGTTGTATTGTTTTGTATTGGTCTGGGATGGGTTCTATGTGAGTGATTCTGTAATTACCTATAGACAACAATCAGGCGTAAGGTTTTTTATTCTACGGCAGGATCTACGATTATATCAATTGCTCGGATAGGCTCAGTTTTTAGAAAATATTTCCAGCCGACACAATAGAAAGAAAGGAATAAAAATAGATACATTTGTCGCAGAAACACGTGGATTAAAAAAATATATTTAAGATCATATAAAAAAACATGAAATCAAAACAGACTTATACTTACGAACACAGATCATAAAGAATCCTTGCTTCTTGCTTCCACTCAGCATGATGCTGTGCTATAACACCCACAGCACAGCGCTGATTTTCAGTGGTCACCCAAAAAGAACGTACAGGAATCAAGTTAATAGCATTATTGGTTGTGGTCTGAAATACATACCAGAACCTTACTTTACCGACTGTTTTCACACCACAATGCGCAAGCGGTGCGCGTCCTTGGTGCGCAGGGTGCGGGTCAGCTCCAATGCTGTCCTAGTGATGATTGCTGGACGATTGGACTGCCCATAAGGGCACTAAATTATGAAGTGTTGCAGTAGGCATATAGGCCAGGGCATGTTAACGAGCGACGTGATATTTGTTGTGTTTTATTAATTTATGTTATTATTTTGATCCAAAATGTGCCCTAAACTTTTATTTTTGTTTGTATTTTATATTATTAATTCCCGATTACTTTTAAATTTTATTTTTATTTCACATAGCATTTATTTTTATATTGTGATTTGTATTTATTTGGGTTCCGTGTGGTGCCGGGCGTAAAGAATAGCACCATCCCATCTCTTCCCATGGGTGTCGTAGAACGCGACTAAGGGACTTACTAGAGAATGGGCAGCAGCGTTCTCTATACGTTTTACCACCATACTGCGATCGCCGACCCGCCTGCCAAGCGTGGCGATTATGGCAACTCCCCCCCAGTTTTTTAGGGGAGGCCTATGTCCAGCAGTGGACTTCTATCGGCTGAAATGATGATGATGTTGATATGGGAGAACCTGAAATAAATGGATTGTATTTTATTTATTTATTACCTCTCTACTCTTGAAGCCTCTGTTAATTAAATCCATTGATATGCACGTTTGTCATGTCCATATAAAAACTTCCTAATGATGAAGTAATAATTAAAAAGTCTAGAACACCCACAATTTCTACCATGGCATCCGAACTCAATGGCCAGCAATTTCGCATAAAGTATGTTGAAACAAAAAAAAATACATGTAACTTAAAACCTCCACAGAAGAGGATTATGGGATTAATATTCTGACGCTTTGGCCTTTTTAATGAGGCCGTAAAGCATCGTTAGTAATTCTCGCTGTGCGGTGGTATCGATACCCCGCCTAGAGAGCAGACCTCCTCATTATTCGTTTTTTCGAGGAAGCAGCGGGAAGCGACCGGTACAGCGACTAAAGCGCTTAATTGTAGGGCACTTCACTGTATCTCAGATTTTTATAATGATCCGTTTTTTTATAGTGATATTTAATTAAGGATCTAAGAGGAGTGATTTTTTAATTTGGTGTACTTAGTCAAATGATTTTTTAATTGTAATGCTCATCTAATTTACTTTTTATGTGTAATTTTATTGTTAATTTATCTTTTCAGGTAAGTCTCGTTGCCTTCATTACTGCCACCTGGATTTTGTATGTGAGTAAATAGTATTATTCGTATTATTACTTGTTGATAGTTAAAGTCAATTCAAAACTGGCAACACTAATTTGATTACAGAAGCTCAATTCGATCAAAATATTCGATATTAAACGTAAGGCAAACATAAACAATAAATAATTTTTCAAACCTCGAACACAAAACGGTTGATCGAACAATTTTTCATTAACCCGCTCACCCGGACTCAGCGAGTAATTTCATTATTCTAGAGTCTAGAATCTAGACTCTAGAAAGTGAAAAGCGGCAACAACAGATGTTAGACTAGGTTTGCACTGTAGAACAATTTTGTAGTCCATACGGCCATATAGCGAGCGTGAGGCCAATTTGGAAGCCAGCCAATGAGAGCACGTTCTCTATAACTGAATATGCAAGTGGACACAACTGACATTAGGGCTGTCAGTAGCGTCATGCTTTCGGTAAATGAATCACGTTTAGGGAGCTTTATGTATGAGATTTTTCGTGGATGCAACGAGATTTTTAGAAAAGGTCGGCATTTTTACTTGATTACGACGAAGCAAAATGAGGGCACGATTTGACCGGTCTGTATGAGTGTAACTTTTAAACGAACATTTTGATCGTCCACTGGTTATAGGGCTATGTGTTTTCACATTAAAATCTGGCGCCATATAGTGTAGAGGACATAAAGTCAAGAACTATTTTAAAAAAAAGTACCTAACCCCAAATAATTTAAATAAAAAGTAAGTGCACAGACTAAAACCCGACTACTAAAAACATCACGCTCTAAAATTCTCATTTAAAATGACCGGGGTCGTATGCCTACGGCACCTACGCTCACAAAACAATACATTATAATAGTATTCAGCCATCAAAACCTTAGGGCAAAGTGACAATACATGAAAATCATACCATCAGCGAAATCGGTGACGGAAAGTCAAAAATGTGTTGGATTGACCAATCCTGTTGAAATCCTTCTAGAAATACGAACCGCTTTGAACGCCATTGCCACTTGTCTAGGCCTTCAGACCTGGTAGGTTCTACTTGATGTCACTGGCACAATTTTCTCAAATCTTGTGGGTCCAAAACTCCGCCCCTTCCATAGCGACGTTGGTGGCAGCGCAATGTCAATTTAACTGCAAGTTATGGGGCACAGAGGGCAGAATAGGAGGTATGACATTGCACCACAGTTCCACATTCACACCCTGCTGCCGAACCGTCGAGGTTGCTTCACTTTACTTTACTTTTAGTTATATGTTCCCACTTGTGTCCGAACCGGTTCAGAGACAGACCTTACCATCAGGTGTTTCGCTAGATTGATTACCACTAAATGACATAAAGATTCTCGATTTAGTAATTAACTTTGCCTTCCACAACCCACAACTTTACAGAAGAAACTTATTCTCTAAATACTCCCTACATAAACATTTTAGTTAAAAAAGTATCAAACTAAAATTAAAGCTACTCCCACGAGTTCTTTGTATTCTTTGGTAGGTACAAAGTCAAACTTTATTTCAGCAGTTTAATCTTGCGGTAAAATCTTTGGAGGCTTTCTATTAAGAAGAGGTTATTTTTATAAAAACGAAAAAAACTAAAATAAAAAGTAACAAAGTAATAATCTCAATCTTTAATACTTAATAGAAAAGTAATATATTTGTAATTCGTAATTAAATTATTGGGTTAAAAAAAGTTGCTTTATAAATTCAAATGTTCAATTATGATTGCAAGCAGTATTTTTAATTTTTTTTATTTAAGACATAATAAGCAGCTATTTTATTTTATTTTTTAATCTTGCGAGTCAGGTATCTAAACGTTATCGTATTTAACATAACCAAAATGACTAAGAGTTGAATTTCCACAGTTGTTTGAAGAAATATTTGTAAGCTATCTGGTATTTAAAACAAATTCTTTTCCCATAAAGTCTCGACCGTCTTACTCAGAGCTTCTCCTCCACATTTATTATACGCCCGGCAAAAGTATGAAATTCTCTGTCAGCATCTATGATCCCTTCCGCGTATAACCAGTCTGCCTTCATAGCATAGAGTGAACAGGCATCTTCTGGGCACGCTCGTTCCATCATAGACCTTATGGCTTTTTATCTGGCGCAATTGAGGTCAAGAGTAGGGGCCTACTCTCTAAGTCCGTCAACGAGGATACGGGCTCATCCGAAAGTAGTCGATACGTTGGATGAACCCTACTCCCGATTAACTTTTTAACTTTTTCGGACGGGCAAAGAAACATCGTGAATAAGGACAATACTGCTAAATGGTGTTGTCATTCATTTTTCGTTCGGGCCTCGAAGTAGTCTTATGCCTGTAGGTGATACGGAGTAAGAAACACTTGTAACTTTGGCCGAAACTACGGATTTCGTGCATAAAAAGTAGACCTAAATGCCCATTTCGCAATAATAAAAGTCAGTTGAACAGCAAGAAATGGACAGAAAGTAATCTCTATTCTAAACCTCTTTGTGCTGTCTCCTTATTTGTACTAACATTAGGGCACAATAAAGTTAGGCGCTGTCCAAACTTATGCACTTAGGAGTAACTGCCGCGTAAAGGGCGGGAGGCTGCCTGCTTCGAACATGTAAGTACAAATGTCACCTGAGCACGATTACAATTAACTCCTGTGTTTCACTCGGCGCCTGAGAGTATGTATAAGACAAATAGAGCGTATATTTATCATGCAAATTGTTTGCATGGTGCAAAAAAATGGAATCGGATTGCATATAAACATATCATCACGCCGATATTCCCCGAAGGTTGTGCAGAGTTGTATCTATATGAGGATAGGATCGATGATTATGTTACGTCACACGTATGAGGTTCTAGTCTATACTGTTTTCTATGTCTTTGATGTATAGTCAGGGAAATTAATTGTTAAAGGGATTGACGACCTACACCATTTTGTCGCGTTATAGTCATTTTATACAACTGTCAGAGAATGATAGTTTTGATTTAAACATATGAACAGTTTAGCTTGGTAGTCTTCGTTTTTAGTAAAATTGCTTAAAAATCATTTACCTGATTATTTTAAGTTTTAACTTGTTTCATGTCTTTATTGATAACTGTTCTAACTATCTACATATTTCCTAAAACTAGATATTTCAGGTTTAGGTAGCATGTTTAGATAGTTTAAAACTATCGACAGACAGCTGCAGTTATCAAACATATTAAGCAAGTCAAAACTTTGTACACCAACATAGAACTATATTGCGCGCAGCTAATATTTTAACGGGTCACGCTTCCGTAAGCGTGCTGTAGCTTGTCTAATTCATACTCAGAGGTCGTAACTATTGTCTCTTGATTTCTAAACTGGAGCAAACTCCGAGCAATAGTTATTAGCTGAGTACACACATTTAGTAGATGTTGCCGCGGCTCCAATTTATAGGATGCTTGCAGAACTTACGATTGTTGTCTGAGTAAGTGATAGTTTGATTTGTATGTCGTTAGGCCCCGTTTTGATTTAGAGGTTTATCTCAAATCTGTGACAGTTTACCGAGATTTCATGATTTATGGAGGATTTAGGCTATCGTAAGTAAAGCTGTGATATTCTCAATTCTTCCCAGCCTTTTTGTTGCTGGGTTGAATTATTGTCTGAATCTTTGGTGCGATGTAATGTTAATACCCATCCTATCTTACAAAAACCTTTAAATAGGTATATAAAGGCCAAATTGTTCCGTGTGGTGCCGGACGTAAAGAATAGCACCATCCCATTTCTTTCCGTGGGTGTCGTAGGAGGCGACTAAGGTACTTACTAGAGAATGGGCAGCAGCGTTCTCTATGCATTTTACCACCATACTGCGATCGCCAATCCGCCTGCCAAGCGTGGCGATTATGGCAAAACCCTCCTTTTGGAGGAGGCCTATGTCCAGCAGTGGACGTCTATCGGCTGAAATGATGATGATGATGATAAAGGCCAAACATTCGAAGACATGTGACATCCATCAACTCATACTGGGCCCACGTGGTGGATTATGGTGGGCCTCTACTCAAACTCATACTGGGCCCACGTGGTGGATTATGGTGGGCCTCTACTCAAACTCAAACTCAAACTCAAAGCATTTATTTCAAATAAACCAATTACAGGCACTTTTGAATTGTCAAGATCGGTGAGGTAAAAAGATGAAGCTAGTTGCCCATTCCAAAGCGTAGGTACCTATGGAGAAGAACGGGCAAGAAACTCCATGGACACTCTTTTAAAATCATGATATTATTACAAACAGTTGGTTACATCATTATGTTGAAATTATCAATGTGAGAACGATGTAAAAAGACTTACCTCTCACAAACAGGAGGCCTGTGTCTCAGGAGGGGAAACATTATAGGCAGATTGTGAATTTTTATTCATTTATTTATTTAGCACAGACTTAAGGCACACAATATACAGCAAGAAAGAGTACAAAAAAAATCAAATCGAATAAAAAGTGGAATGTGAGATGTCGGAAACTAGCATTAGGTACAGTGTGCCTCATGGCTGCGCCAAAAACGCCCAGTTCAGCTGGTTCAGCTGCTTCAGTATCATCAGGATTGTGCTGGGATATACCAGTCCATCGTGGAAGTGTTACCTACGACAGTGGCTCCCTTGACATCCTTTCATCTCTGACATCTCTTTTCATCCGAAGACAGCCGCCACGCAATCATCGATGCGACTCTTCAGCTTTATTATTAGTATAGATACCTACAGATAAAAGGTGACAGACAATATTACGTACCTACAATAAAGGCAAAATATTTGTGTTCATACAATAGAAAACAAATCAATAACAAGTACAAAAAAAAACTATTCCAGATGAATGGTTGGTTCTATTTGCCAATATTCGACACAGTGTAGGTATTTCAGCCAGACAATATTCCAACTGCGGGTTTGTTGGGCTGGGACTCAGCTCTGGGGGTTGGCTTAACGCGACAGTCAATCTTTTAAATTTATTTTATTTACTCGCCTATCCGCCTAAAAGTCATTTTGGATTTTATCTAGGTCTCTGTTGGAAATAAAAACACATTCTTTTTTGAAGTTTTGTTAGAATATTTTCGATATTTTTATGCATAACTGGAGTTTTTTGTTGGGTTTAACTTAGGTAGCATCATAATTAAAATGATATTATGTTTAATCGTTTATTTTTTGAAGTATGCATGGGATAATAAAGTTTTATTTTAGGGTAAAACGTATGCAAATTAAATTGGTAAAACTTAAAATGCAGCAGAATAATAGTGGTTTCGACTTAGTATGCTTCAACAGAGTAATTGCATGTAGGTACCAACATAATTTAATCGGGAATCTAATTTCACAGCCAGAAACTTTATACTACACTTGCTGCTGCAGTTGTTTAAAAGCTGCTCTCCTATAAACATAAATGAATGGAATATATTAACCGATCACCTATATAAAGAATCAGCATTTCCATTCCACGTGTCAATGCTGGCCAGGAACGCGGCTTGGACGAGTACGTTTTGTTTTTCTATTTATTTGTATAGGTAGTAAATCATTTAATTTAATACCTAGTGTAAATACTTAATTATGTTAAATATTGTGTAGTACAAGTTATTAAATACAGCTTAAAAGTTCATCTCGACCCACTTCATTTGGTTAATCTGTGGCATCCCGAACAATCCATGTGACGTTAAACTTAAACGGGGCAATGCGCGGTCACGCGTCGTGGCGTGGCGAGCTTCCAGCACCGACAACTTACGACACACATTACTGTCGAAGGCACACTTGCTGTGATCACTTGAGACCTCTTGGCTCGCTCTGTGTTGCTTAGAATGTTTGTAAAAATCTGAAAATGCTTATAGATGTGTGAGAATATTGTTTTTGGCTTGCGTTCGGGTCGTTTACGTACTCATTTTAGTGGGTGGTGCCTTGCTTGAAATGGTTTAACAATCTATTTTTCTACAATTAGAAGACGACTGGGAGCCCGCGAAATAAAAATTTCCAAATTTTTTTCGCTATTCAGGTCAGGACAGTTTCATGAAAAAATCATTTAATGGGATTAAATGAACTTTCAAGATTGTATTGATGAGTTTAATGATTATAATTCTCTAAACACATCCGTGTTACGGTCGCGAATCATATTTTGTTCAACATACACGGACATGGATTGAACACGGATCGTTTAGTCCACTCTCAACTCCTCGACCCTCAATAATTAATGTGTCCACTAGAGCATAGTTCTATAGTTTATTCTCGACCCTTGGGGGTCGAGAGTGGATTTTATTTTCCAGTCAAACTTTAGTTTGCTCTCGACCCCCAAAGTAGTCTGTCTGTACCTTACTGTATAAAAAAAAAAAATAAGTTCGTACCGAACTAGGGGTCGAAAGTGGACGAGGTATGCAAAAAAAAGGCAAAAAGAGGCAAATTGCAATAAAACTAAAAAAAAAGAATTTCTACCCTGGCGCTTCCTCCTTGATGTCATTGATATTTGACCAGAAGTGGAGTCATTTTGAGCGCAAAATATTATAGGTAAGCTTGAACTTTAAACAGCTAAGATTATGGAAACTTTATTAACGGCATTTGTCAGTTGAGATAAGGTTTATTTAATACCTAGTTTAAATTAAGTAGCTACCTATACAAAAGATTGGCGCCGATTGAAGTTAAAAATCAAATCCCGTACTCACTACCACTCGATCAAAATTCGTCATAAATATAGAAAACGCAGTTAAAATTATAATAACTTTTGCGACCGATATTTCTTTAAAATATTCATAGTTTTTAACACGTCCTACCAAAATACCACAATGTATCGCGTCTAGTTTTAAATATTTTACGAGAAATGTGGTTTTACCTCACCGTATATTGTGAACGAAATATTATTTACAAAGACTATAACTAACACTTTCAAAGCACTAATTTAGGAAATTCAATGAAGAGTTTGAATCCTTTCCGTTTTAGAAAAACACTGACTCACTTTAACTGTCTAGTTATAACTGTTCATGAGAAAAAGCCTGCTGAGACGGACGGACAGTCAGCGGAGCCTTAGCTCCGCTAGGGTTCCGCTGGCACCCTTTGGGTACGGAACCCTATAAAGGAGAATACAGTGCACATGCATAACATTTCCAATTTTAATATGACTGTGGTATTCATATTATCACACCGGTATTCCCTAAAGAGTTGTGCAGAAGTGCATAATACTTAGTGTGAATCAATATAACCAATAAAAAGTCCTAACATTTTGATCATAAGTTTATCAAAAGCTTAAAACCAAAAGGATTGCGCTATTATTTTCAGAAATCGACCGTAAAAATATACCGCCCATTTCTCCAGCCATATATCAACGATGAAAGCCTTATTTACGTCTTTAAGCAGTTGGAAGCAAACCACGAGGCACCCGATAGTATATATAAAACTTGTTAGCGTCTTCTTGGCAAGCAACACCATCTGCTCGGGCAATTTGGCAAACTTTAAAACCAATACACCGTTTTTCCTCTGTAACGGGACCTGTTGGCGGTATTAGATGTCAAGACAATTGCCAGATTCAACAAATAAGAAAAGGCTTTTGTTTACCTTGGACAGGTCCACTTTTGACCACTTTCTGACCAGCATTGCTATTCACAACTATTCGATAGGTTGGTCCAGTGGCAACGACTGACGGGTTGATCGTAGGTTCAACCGAGTCACGCGCTTTACTCTGTTTAAATTATTTCATCACCACTGCTCTGATGGTAAACATCGCGAGGCAACCGGCACATTTTAAAACTAAAAATTTAAAGGCATGTGACATCTACTATAGGAGTGAGTCATAAACGACGAAAAATTTCTACGCTAGGGGGGGAAATTAGAGTAGAAATTTTTCGTCGGTTATACAAAAATAAATCAGCTGTTCCATACATTTTGACCGCTATTGCACTTTTCTATGAAACAACCGATTTTTTTTTGTATAACTGACGAAATTTTCTACGCTCTCTCGCGTCCGGCCCTGGTGCAGGCCATGGTACGGAGCGAGAGTGAATGGTTAGCCGTCACCTCCTTCTGCGAAGCAGTAATGCTCGCAAAGAGGGAGGCGGCGCACGTGAGGGAGAGGCAGTATATGCGCCCTCACGGCCGTAGTCGCCGCGGGAGAAGCCCTGGGCGTCGGGAATCCCAGGCTGATTCCCGGCCACCGTAGGCGCGGGCTTGCGGACGGCGAGTAATGGGTAGCTCGCTGTCCGGTAAGGACCAAGCCCGGGTCGACGGCGCGTTGTGTTCCACGCGCGCCTCAAAGAGATGTCAGCACCAATAGGTGGGGTTCGCAAGGACCGATGCCTGCCAGGGGTGCGGGTTGTTCGAAAGAGATACCGCGGCCCCTGGCACACAGGCAACTGAGGGAACACGGGTGGGTTTTAGTCAGTAAAAGTCTGACACGCCCTCCCGCTCCACCCAGAGCGGGAGAAGTTATTTGATGATTTCCCACCCAAAACAAAAAAAAAAAAAAAACGAAATTTTCTACGCTAGGGGGTCTACAATGATATAAGCTAAATTCATTGTTAACAGTTTGCGCACTGGTTTAAATCGTACCCTGTGCAGATAGATAATCATAAACGATTGTGAGGTATCGATCTACTGCGAAAAGTTTGATCGTACAGCATTTCCATTCATCACATTTATTTATTTTTAATACTTCTTCTTTCCTCCTACAACAACGTTCAAACTCGAAACTCTAAAAATGCAAACGGAACAACTTTCCTCCGATCAGAAGTTTAACATTTCCTATTTTCTGAGCCCGGATAGGTTACAGAAAAAATATGAGAGCTTGAAATTGTTAAGGGTTTAATTTAACGAAGGCTTTCAAGAATCAATCGGCTCGAACATTCTACCTGTTTTTACTGGAATTTAGATCCGTTCGTAAACAAAGAAAGGGTGGAATTACAGTGTAAGGCACCTGCCTACCGTCAGCGATTAAAGAAAAGCGAGTAGAGCTAGCAAATAAAAACAGTTCGGCGGCAACGATCAGCGAGCGCGCGATGGCGACGAGCGTTAAGCGTCTGGTATGCGAGCTGTATGTGAGCTTATGGAACGAGCTATGCTTGCAGTTTCTCTGAGGGATAGAATCCATAATGAGGTGATCTGGCGGAGAACTAAAGTACATAGCACACAGAATAAGCAAGCTGAAGTGGTAATTGGCCGGCCATATTAGCCATAGAATCGATAACCGTTGGAAGAGACGTGTTCTTGAGTGGAGACCGCGAATCGGCGAACGTACGCGCCCACAAGCAGCTGGAAAAAGTTACCGAGAACTGAATGGCGTGCAATTGGATAGGTCTATGTCCAGCAGGTTTCTTCCTATGGGCGTCGTAGAAGGCGACTAGGGGACTTACTAGAGAAAGGGCAGCAGCGTTCTCTATGCATTTGACTACCATACGGCGATCGCCAACCCGCTTGCCAAGCGTGGCGATTATGGCAAATCCCCGCCTTTTGGGGGAGGCTTATGTCCAGTAGTGGACGTCTTTCGGCTGATATGATGATGATGATGTTATGGTTTTAAGTCTTTACTTAGCGTGCTTTCCGAGGCACGGAAGAGTCTCAATATGTTCTGGATGGTCACCCATCCGCGAAACGACCGCGGCAACCGTAGCTTAACCTATGTTCCCTGCGGCTGTTATGAACTAGCCACGAGCTTCTCATTAGGTACATCAACGAAAAAATCTCCCTATTATACCACCAAGTAAAAGAAGATGAGCTTTTTATTCGCGAAAAATTAAAATATAAAAACGCGAAAGAAAAGCAACGATTCATGGCGGAAAAAAACGAAGGGGCAAAAAGACCTATTGTTCGGGTAATTACCTATACTTAATGCAGAACGGTTTTGGGAAACTGAAATTTCCTCCCTAGAACGGTTTTATTTGTCGTGGGAATATTTTTAATGTTCTTGACTAAGAATTATGTTGGCAGCAAAAGACAAACTGTTTTGTAAAGTTTATTTATGTACTTTAAAATGCTTTAAGACTTTGCGTTCTGGCTTCTTGTGTTTTAAATTCTATGAATTTTAAAGTAAGGTAAATAAACGACTTAGGAAAAAATACTTCGGGGATACTCTTTTTATTTGGCCTCAGCTTTTTTAGTCTATCATCACCAGAGATCGAATATTCGGATGCATATTCACCTAAAGTTGAGATGTTGGCTAACATGGAATGCGCTTTTGTATCGAAGAAGTCTTAATTTAGGCAAGTAATTTGTTTATTTTTTGTTTTAACTAATACAAAAAATTTAATTAATACACATCTGAATAGTTATGCAATCAAGAATCCCGGGGTTTTTAATAAATATTACAAATAATTTATGAAGCCGCTTCCATACTTTCACAGCTAAAAATTACCTTTAGGTAAATATGCATCCGAATATCCGATCTCTGATCATCACTCCCAGAGAAGCTCGTGAAATTCTTTTTCTTTTTTGTTGCAAATTGTAGGTCAGTGTCAGGCAGTAGGTATGTTGACAATTAATGGTTTTATATAATTATAATCATTATATTGTTAAAGTAATACAACCCTCTAAGTTCATTTAACTCCATTAAATTACTTTTTCATGAAATTGTAATTTTTATCTCATTTGTATTTTAATTTAATTTTTACCTATATTTCCAAAATAAATGTCTATTCTAGAAGAAAATAAAATGGCTGTCTAGTGCCAAGCTCATAGCCAAATTCTGGGCAGACTGTATTTAGACACGCTAAGAAGAAGAATTTATATTCTATTCCATCGTGAGGACACCTGAATGTATAATTAATATTAGTCTGGAAACGCCAAACCATCTTGAACAAGCGTGGTGATCAATGCTCGTGCCTTCTCTGCACGAGAGGCCTTTGCCCTGCAATGAGTCAGTTATAAGTCGGTATTATCTGAGGCAGTAGACGTAATAACAATGCTTTGACCAACAAAACCTGAATATCCATTACAAGTTTACCATACAAATCATATCACTTTGATGGATTATTTAGATTCTCAAAATATTATAACTATTAGATAATGCAGGTACACCCATGCTCCCCGGAAATGTGCCCTAATAGCCGTTGCACATAGGTTTCGGATCGGACTTTTGAAGGTAAATGTCCTCCTTCCATGTGAAGACGGTGACCACCGGGGTGGTTTTAGTGAGGGCGGTCTTTAAAGATACCCTCCGAAAACAGAATCAAAATATTTTGTTTCATTAAAACCTACATGGGCACTTATGAAACGTCAGAAGCTAGGTGCACGGGTCCAATTGGTCGTTTTCTATGGAAAAGAACCGTCAAGAAACTCCACGGTTACTCTTTAAAAAAATAAAAGATACACCTATGTTGTTTATATTTCATAATAATCAAGAAATCAAATGAAAATGGCGATGCTGTACTCGATAATATAGGCTGTAACGCAATACTTGTTCCTGGCAACACAGCTTCTAGTGTTGGTCTCGTCATTATCGACGCGTAGATAAAGAGTTGTTGTTATGGTGACGACTCGTAGTGATGTACATTCGATAATTGGGTATTATCGATTCTGCCGTATTGCAATTTACCGTTCTTAGTTTAAAAATTGTTAACGGATTAAAAACAAAACCAAACTACTATAATTATGTTACCGACCTAGTTAGCTAGGTAATAAATAATCTGTAACAGCTGAAACCTAAAACACTACTTAACAGCGATTTATGAAATGTTACACGAGCTTTAACAATAATTATCAATTAACTGATGTAATATAAAACGGTAAGCGTTGTGGCTAAACTGTTCACAATGAAATATTATTTGATATCACGTATATTTTGTTACAAAATATGAAACAGCGTGTAATTCAGCGGTTCGTTGGATTTAAGGAACTACGCATACAATTTATTTTAACCTACATTATGTATTTACATTTCCTTGCGAGCAAGGAATTCTTAATAAATAAGTTGGTTACGAATGCATGCGTGGAATAATTATATGAATACTTTACAAGGCGTGATACAATTCAGAAGTTATTTAATTATGCAAACTTATACATGCTCAACTGATATATGAAAAAAATAAATGAAATACTATCGATAGCCGCAAAAAAGTCTTGTCACATCTCTATACCAATAAGAGATCTCATCATTATTGTGAAGGATCTGTAGATATCGAGCACAGTAAGGGTTGTACGAGTATATGGGGTGGTAATTAGCACAACTAATACATAGTTATATTAGGTGGCGATTGAAAGAATTTGGATTCAACAATTTTGGTTTATACGTCGCTTCTTGAACCATAAACATTAGAGTTTAGAATTGAAAAGGTGGTTGCAAAAAAGAGATGACATACAATATTCGATGAGCCGACTGTTCATCGAATATTGAATGTCATCTCTTCTTTGGACCCACGGTCTAGACCCCACGGTCCAAGTGTTTCAGCCTCAAACGGCTGCGCACACTTAGTTGCTCTAAAAATGATATTCACGATAACAACTTTCTAGCTTGATGTTTTAAACTAAAGTAAAATATATACATTTTGCCGTCGTCACTAGCACTACATAGTTGCAGAATATCAGTTTCATCTTTGCCCGACTTTAGCAGCATAACAGTAACGCAGGACAGTTTAAATTATGGGAACAAGATATAACCAAGGCTAGATATTATATTATGTAGAATTTATTCATAGACGTTGCATAAAGTTATGAGACGTACCTACAAACATCGAAATATGTTACGCACAAATTAATAATTTACTTATGTACAAGATCAAATCAAACTTGTTTTGACCCTGTATATAAGTAAATTATTTATTTAGTTAGCAAAACACAAACGGTTTATATACAGAGTGTATCAGAAACCCTATTACTATCCAGATAACAGCTGGTATAGAATCACTATACATAGTTTCAGCTCAAAATAAAATACTCTAAGAATTGATACCAAATCGGTTTCATATGTTTCTTAAATTCAAATCATAACAAATGTGTCACCGCACTACGTAGGTCAATAACTTTCCACGTTATTTGCCAATACCACGATCGAATCTCTTCCTAGTGATGTGTTTATTTCAATTTGAAAAGTTCGGTTTCTGGTTTCAATGTATTAAAAAATTTCATAACTTCCGAACGTGTAGAGATAGGATTAAAAAACCCTATCAATATCGTTTGAAATCTTCCAAAGAAGCCGTGCCCTTGGTATTTATATACCCTTTCCGTTACACATTGTATAATAACATGATAAAACAAAAAAGATCTGAAATCATATTTAAAGTAAATTCATTATATTTTTTTTTGTTTTTGTTTTATTGTGTATCTATAACGATCACCATCATCACTATGTCTACGGCTACGAAATTAGGTTATCTAATTTAATTTGAACCTGTATGAGCAACATTTATAAATACTTAAAAGCCATTGTTTTTTTTTCTTATCATCATCATCTGCCCAGCCTTTTCCCAACTACGTGGGGTCAGCTTTCGGTCTAACCGGATGCAGCTGTATTTTACATGGATCGACTGCCTATCTGACCTCCACAACCCTATAACTGGGTGATCCTATACCTCTTGGTAAGACTGGTTGTCAGACTTTCGGGCTTCTGACGACCCGTAACGACTGTCAAAGATCCACGAATGATAGCCGGGACCAACGGCTTAACGTGCTTTCCGAGACACGGAAAGCACGCTGAGCATGAGGTCCTCGGTTCCATTCCCAGGTCGGGCAAAGTGTTATTGGCTTTTTCTATCTGGAATTTCTCAGTATCAGCCCAGAGTCTGGTTTTATGCCCGGTTGATGGCATTAGGCTCGCCCATTTAAACATAGCTGGGGAAATGTAGGTATACTTGACGGCACGGTTGGCGCAGTGGTTAAGCGATTGACTGCTGCGCTGCGTGTCGCGGGTTCGATTCCCGCACGGAACAAATATTTGTATGACCTACAAGTAGTTGTTTCGGGTCTGGCTGTTTGTGTATGTGAGTTTAAATGTTTGTAAACGCCCCCACAATACAGGAGAAATTCCTAGTGTGGGGCAACGTTTTTTTTTTTTTTAATAAAAAATACTGTAGGTACACCACTGCCTAACCCTTTGTGGAAACAAGACGTGATGTTATGTGTATTTCAAGTTTTACTTGTCACAGGCATAATTTTCTGAAAAAATAAACCAAAACAAACACTACAATCATGAAAATAAAAGGCTCCACCTCATTCAATTTTTAAACACAAACGTTGCGTACGGACACACCCTAGAGACCCGCCCTGCATTCACACGAAAACCTTTAAATAATCAAGTGGTACCATTAATTCCATTCTCAATGCGTCCGAAGTGTTCTCTAAAGGCTGCAGCAATTGTGTCGACAATTTCTGTAGATTTTATCACTTATTCCCTCTTGAATGAAAGGTGACAGAATAACGTTGTAGTGAAAAGAACAGTGTAAGTTTCAAGGTGTGATAGCCTTATCGCAGTGTAAACAGAGGATCAGAGACACGCGAGGCTTGGGACGCTTGTCACGCGATTGTTACGTACCTAGAACTGTATTATTCACCAACATTGGGTGGACGTAAGTTATGAGCGGTTTACGGTAGGTAAATATTTTTGTTCCACTATATCCTGCCCGCGGTGGTAGAATTAATTTGCGAGCCTATTAATAACATTAACATGGTGTAATTCGAATAGGTTTCAAGATTGTATTGAAAGCTTTGTAATTCTATTTACTTCTACGTCATCGGCAGCTATACAAAGACTTAATGGGAAAAATATTTGACATAGCGGAGTAGATTCTGTATTTTCTAAATGTATCATATTCATCGCAAAATGTCAGCTAGGCTACTAACCAACACCGGTTTTCGGGCTTCGTAGTTGGAATGTTTTTTTCTTAAATACTTAGCTTAAAAACCATTTATTTTAACCAAGTTATAAAAAAAATGTTCATTTACTGTGTGACACAATAGCTATAGTTTGCATTTTTTTTTTCTTAATTGTCTCCCTTAAGTAACTCCTGTTTTAAATATATATTTTATGCCCACTGCCACTGAGTCACAGAAATTCATATATGTACAAAACAGTTTAATCGGTCCATTAGATTCGGATAAAATTGGCTGTGACAGGCGCACAGACAGACAGACACACGAATGATCCTATAAAGATTCTGTTTTTTTCATTTGGACGTACGGAACCCTAAAAGGAATCAAAACTTCAGGAAAAGACGATATTTTTCTTGAGAGTTTCACCAGACGATGTCACTATAACACTAATGGACAGTCTACTTAATACTTAATAAACACTTAACAGTTTACACTAACGATATAATGATGGCGCAATAACCTTTAAGTTGCATTTAAGTTTAAGCTGGAGGTTAAGAAGCGAATAAAGCTTAACTGCTATAAAGAGCTTACTGTGCGTTATGCTGCTTCTAGAATTCACGATTCAACTTGAGAAATTATTATTCAGTGCACATTTTAAGTTAATTTTCATAACTTGCACAAAGTAAAAGGTAATACTTGAGTGAACAATGCTTTTTTTAACTTAATAAGTAGAATGCACATTATATAATTGGTTGGCGGTGGGTCTGTTTGTATTTAATTTAAACTGGAAACTAAAATTGATACAACAATTAATTGCAATAATTGAATCCTTCCCAAATGCAATTCAATTAATGAAACCATTTGCAAAAGGTGCTGGAAATAAAACGTGTTTATTAAGTATTAATTAATTAATACGTGTTAATTATATTTTCAATATTCGCCAATTTCTAGTCCGGTGGCACCAAACTCTATAAGTCATCTCTTAGCGTGTCGATGGCAATTTAAATAGAGTCAGCCCAGAACTTCAGCTCATTCGTTTCTGTATCGTGCAGATGGACACGATATTAAGTGCCCCATTGTTTGTGGTAGCCATGCACCACATTTACACTCCAGGGCGGAATCATTTGTGAATCTTCACCTGACCAGGTTTTCTTCGGTCTACCTGCGTCCGGAGTCTTTTTAATTACTCCCAGGTATGCCAAGAGAACCCATGAGTTGACTTGACTTACCTAAAAGTCCTTAGTTGTATACGACTTTAATGGAGAGAATCTCAGGAGATTTTCAATAATCTATCCTCTATATAAGTTCAAATGATACTTTCAACTTTTATTAAAATATACAATAAGTGTATGATAGCGGCAAGTTTAAGTTAATTAACTTTCATGCGTAAAATACATTCCAAAATGCGACTTAATACAATTAAAACTCCATAAACCAAATACAATATAAGCAATGCGCGATACGTAAGACTAAGTTAGAATAATTTCATGAAACTCAATTTTATTTCCATCATAAAGTTATATGTGGTGCGAGGGTAATTCTAAATTCATTGCGTCGTCGACGCCTCAATCAGAATGATATACAAAAGTATACGCGCTTTACTATCAAATCATTTGTTTATTCTAAAGGAATTAATACTTTATATCGTTTCCTTTTGTATTTTTAGCTGAATAGTAGATCGTACATTGTACATCATATGTCTATCTTTTTCCCAACTAAGTTGGGCTTGGTGCCGGCGTCCAGTCTAATTGCATGCACCCAAATATCATTATTTTACATGAAGAATGAAATGGAATGGAGCTCAATTGCTAGGTAACACAGTTCCCCTAAGTAAGGGACTTGCGGACGGCGAGTAATGGGTAGCTCGCTGTCCGGTTAGGACCAAGCCCGGGTCGACGGCGCGTTGTGTTCCACGCGCGCCTCAAAGAAATGTCAGCACCAACAGGTGGGGTCCGCAAGGGCCGATGCCTGCCAGGGGTGCGGGTTGTTCGAAAGAGATACCGCGGCCCCTGGCACACAGGCAACTGAGGGAACACGGGTGGGTTTTAGTCAGTAAAAGTCTGACACGCCTCCTGCTCCACCCAGAGCGGGAGAAGTTATTTGATGATTTCCCACCCTAAAAAAACCCCTAGGTAAGACTGGTTGTCAGACTTTTGGGCTTCTGACTAGCCATAACGACTGTCAATGATCTGCGAATGACAGCTGGGACCAACGATGGCATAACACGCTTTCCGAGGCACGGATGGGTCTCGATATGTAATTAATGGTACCTAAATTCACGAACTAACCGCGCCCAGCATAGCTTAACCCTCTATCGACCCTTGCGGCTAGAACAATTTATATGAAAACTTCATGGAAATTGTTGTTCATAATTTTTTGCAGTGCGTCCGCCATGTTCATGGAGGCACGCACAGATAGTTTCGCGGCAATTCTACGCAAAAAGGCGGCATCTTTGCTGCAAAGAGTGCGTCGGAGTAGCAACAGCATATTGAGTGTGATTGCGGATAGGTATGACTGTCCCTTTTTTCAAAATTGTATGCGTTTATGTGTGAACTAACATAGTTTTAAGCACTATTTTACTAAAAAAATGGATCATGTTGTCTGAAATAAATAAATTATTATTCTTGGGAGTGTTCTTTTTCTCAGCTCTAGGCTGGTTTAAGCTACATTTACGGGCCATATTATTATTATTATAATTCCTGAAAGTTATTATTTCAAATCCATTCCAAATCTTGTAACTTATACCACAACCCGACGATTAATTCAGTTACAAAATGGGTGCAGCACAACAAGCAAAACACACAAAAGTATGTTTGTACATCACTTTTACGCGCCGCCGACTGTATTCGCATTGTGTGAATGTGTCGCCTACAAGTTTGTACGACACCTACTTTTTATGCTTTTTCTCTCTTTTTCCGCTGAATGTTCTGCGTTTTGTTGTTTATTAAGCATGTTAATATAATAAAGTGGACTATTTTGTTTGTTTGTGGCTTATAAAGAGCTTGTTAGTAAGTGGGCAATAAAGCAAACTAATTGCGCGATTTAAACAGATTTACTTTTCTAATACGGAAACAAACACGCATTACACATCGTCATGGAAAGCAAAAGGGACGGGACATTCAAACTTTTTTCTTAGACTACTCTTTATGACATTGACAGTTGGCACATGTCATCGCTGTCACTGATTGATTTTGTTTACAAAGACAGTCCAGGGGTTTTTTGGCGGGATCGGGTTGGAACATGTCGCACGAATTTTCACTTTCATGATATTTTGTGAATTAGCGAGTTAAATTACATAATTTTGGTAGTGAATTATTCATTTTAGCTACATATAAGTGCACAAGTGTAATGAAGGTGAAAATAAGTGACTAACGTGGACTTTTCTTGTTCCCCCCAAAAACTCATATTAGGTAATTGTAAAGTTGCTACCGCTTTACAATAACTTTGACTTGACTGACTAAAGACGACTATGACTGTTTTGTAACTTGGTGCCCGATATCGGGCCATTTACTTGATCGAAAAGAAAAATTACTTGACACTGGCTTAATGCACAAACCGTGCGAAGCCAAAAGCCAAAAAAAAAAAGACAATCCAAATAGAACAATTATATTGTATTACATAAAATAGCTGTTACGTTTACAAGAAATTATATACCTACTACATAATTGCAATATTGCTTGGTCGCGTTTGGATGATGTTAATTTTCTTAATTTTTCAGTAAATTTTCTAAAAAAGCAAGATGTTGATGGTTTCTGTGACCTTTTAATGGGTATTTGCGAGATTCAGCAGTTTTACTCTCTTGCACGTATAAAACGCTATGAAAATCTAACGAGATTATGCTATGGTAAAGATATTAAACGAATAGTATTGGGTTACACAACCTTGGGGCCTACTGCCGAATTTGTGCCGGCCGCTGTAAGCTGTAAGGCAAGCATTTTTCTTAAAAGTTAATTCTAATACATTCCAATTTGGTAGTTTCATTTCACTACATAACAAACATAATTATTCTATGTGGCCTTTTTATTTGAGTACTAAAAGTACTTTTTTAAAGTGCCATGAAGGCAATAAAATCTATGGGAACGGAGTCCCGGCGGAACACTAACCATAAATTAACACCATGGTCCGTACATAACCGTCCAATTACCTTGATAATTGCTAAGCTATCAAGTTTTATCATTTCACTACTAGAGCCTGTTAACTAAATTGCTAATTCTAGCTTCGTAGGCTATTTATTATGTATTTATTGCACTTAACTAACATGTAATTTGTGTATGTTTGTTATTATCGATGCATACGTCGCTAAGAATAGATTAATCAGCTTAGAGGTATGTTCTTCTCTGTGAGAGGAAGTGGGCCACAATTTGACATGCAGACTCAGTACGGGCCGGCGTGTCACTTTTTTTTTTTTTTGTGATGATGATATAGACACAGACTGCCTGCCTGGGTTTGAACTTACGACCTGTAAGTCGCAGCCATTACCACTAGGCCACCACTGCTTATTGGTGCATGTGTGGCTCGGAAATTAAGGAACTATATAATATTATCACACTGTGATGAGTGAAATAAAGACACAATTGCGTTTTTCTGTAAAGACAAAATTTTATTTTTCAATGTTTTTTCCACATTTTTTATAAAGAATTGACTCACTCACCTGTAAACACAAAAAAAAACAACATTTAAAGCCTTTATTTCAGATCAAGATATTTCGTTTACTGTAAATTAACTCTGTTATCTTCTAATTATTTTCTTAAGTTATTCAACCTCACCATCACGTTCTTTCCTTCACAGTTGTGTCCGTGTCACTGTCGACGTGACATCTATGAAGTTTTGTGGATTACGCTGCAAATTAAAAACGGTTAAGAAAAACGATAACGCTAGTGTAGTGATTTTCTTTGCAATTAAATGAAATGAAATTTATTTCATAAGCCTAATTAATACAATTGGGCACGCTACGATTGCGGCGGTAAGTCCCCTTTTTGAGGAGTGGATTGAGAGGGGCCACGGCGTTCTCACTTTCCACTTGACGCAGGTCCTCACCGGACACGGCTGTTTTGGGAGGTTCCTGTTTCGCATAAGGCGGGAAGAAACGCTTTGGTGTTTCTACTACGAAGATCGCCCTGAGGACATACGCTGGAGGTCTGCCCGATTTGGGCGGAGCACCACCGTGTCCTCGTGTCTCAATCTGTCGCGTCCGGCCCTGGTCCAGGCCATGTTACGGAGCGAGAGTTCATGTGTAGCCGTCATCTCCTTCTGCGAAGCAGTAATGCTCGTGAAGAGCGAGGCGGCGCACGTGAGGGAGAGGCAGTATATGCGCCCTCAAAGCCTTAGTCGCCGCAGGAGACGCCCTGGGCGTCGGGAATCCGCCCTTGTCAACACCAACTGGTGGGGTTCGCAAGGGCCGATGTCTGCCAGGGGTGCGGTTTGTTCGAAAGAGATACCATCGCTCCTGGCACACAGGCAACTGGGGGAACACGGGTGGGTTTTAGTCAGTAAAATTCTGACACGCCCTCCTGCTCCACCCAGAGCGGGAGAAGTTATTTGATGATTTCCCACCCTCAAAAAAAAAACACCTAGTTGTTAATGACTAGTTATTATTCTACAGTCTTTAAGGAAATGTAAAGCACTGTTTTTGGCAAATAAACATATCTTATCATACAAAATAAATACATTTTTATTTTAACGAAATCTTTCTCTGAAAAATACTAGTTTCATAGATAATTTAATTTGGACCAAGTCTTAATCCATATGGATATCCATCTAGTTACATAAAGAGGGATACAATAGATTTAGGTTGAGGTTATCAATAGGGTGCGCAGGTGAAGAGGGTAGAAAATGTCACGGGTGATGGAGAGGCGAAGGAAGGTCGAGCTCAATACATAGGCTGAAGTAGCGCGGTATGTAGCGCAGTGGGACGCGATCCAGCTTGTGATTGGCTGTAGAAATGGAGTGTTCTAAAATCGAATGTCAATTTAAAAGAGGATAGCGGTTTTAAAGAGGTTAAACAAAAGATTGAAAGAAATAGCAATATTTACGGTTTAAGACATTAATTATTCTCAAAAAAATATTAATATTTGAGTATTTATAAAATTAACAGTTTTCGTAGTTGTGGGAGTTTTTGACTTTTTCGAGGCTAAGAGCGTTCATCCCGCGCTGGCTGGCAACTTCGTATTTATACCTAATGCTTTTTCGTGATTATTTTATGAAATATAAATCAACGTAGGTACTGTTTTTTTACAGCCAAGCACTAGATTGTTGGTATTTATAATTATTTTTAACAACACAATAGAATAAAGAATAATCTGTTCTATTCTATTCTAAATAATGCGACGTTGCCAGCCCGCTTCGGATGAACGCTCTTAATGTTGGTTATCGACCCTAGTTTACCAAACAAAGCAAATTCATAGCGTGGGAATATTAACAAAAATAACGTTTATTTAGGAAAGTACTTATTTTAAATTATATTACGCAAACAGGATTTTCATATCTTGGTTACAAGGCTGGTCAAAATTAAATTAACTCATTAATTATAATATCTTCTCTAATAAGTTTTATTATAACCGTACTTAATTTTCTTTCAGTTAATATCTGCAACTGATTCAATGCGTAGAAATTAATAGAAGGATAGCTAACAATTGGAAGAGATTTTGGTCTGTTAGCGAAGTTATGAAGTACAAAGACATGCCAATAAAAGACGAAAGAAAAATGTATATTCTGCCGTGTCTGACATGGGCCTGGTTGTCAAACATGGGCATTAACAGAACAATAGGGTATTTTAATATTTATGAGATAAAATCGTAAAATAATAATTGAGATAGCTTAGGTAAAAACCAGTCGGAAAATGTTGGTTTTAATTCAAAAATTAACAAAACAAATTTTAAAATTCAATTCAAAGATTTCAGTTTAATAAATCTATTTTTGAACACCATGAAATACTAGCCGCCATTTATACGTCATACCGCTGTTTTAACTAATCAAATGAAAAAAATTGTACTTTTATTATTTTCGTAACCAAAGTAATTTTTATTGAAATTATATCTTACACTCAGGAACAACAAATCAACGATAAGTAGAATAATAACTCGCCTATTAAAAGGAGCATAATTTTTGTATGGTTTATAGTAAATGAGTTTTTTATGTATATTTATTTGTGCTTATATTTATATCATCATCTACCTAGCCTTTTCCACACTGCGTTGGGGTTGGCTTCCAGTCTAACCGGCTGCAGCTGAATACCAGTATTTTACATGGAGCGACTGCCTGTCTGACCTCCACAACCCAATAACTGGGTAATCCGATACCCCTTGGTAAGACTGGTTGTCAGACTTTCGGGCTTCTGGCGACCCGTAACGACTGTCAAATATACACGAATGACAAGTAAGTAAGTAAGTAAAGTAAGTAAATCATTTATTTGCGTAAAACATGGTATACATTGATTAGCTAAAGTACATACATCTTTTATGGGGTACTGTGTTAAATGTTACAACAAAATACCTTGTGATATATTGCAATTAAATGAAAGGAAATTTAAAGCTCACATTAAAAGTAAACTTTGTAAACTAGCGTATTACAAATTAGAGGATTATATCCTAGATAAGAATGCTTGGAAACATGCTGGTCCTGCTCCATAGGACAATCTAGAGTCTAGACAAAATCAAACTGGTTGCTAATTGAATTGTACATAGAATAAAATTAATTATATTTATGACATTGATTTACACTCAGTAATTATTTTAACTCACACACTGACTCATTACTTGTTAATATTGTAGGAAAATCATACCTATACTTAATTTTACAATGTTTGTAAATGTGTGAACACCATGTATCTATCACAGAATTAATTTATCTGTATTGTTTCAATTTGATTCTTTTTACACATTTTGGTATGGTAATTTTATTCTGGGTGCATCGTTTTCACACATAATCATATAATGAATGTAAATATTGTACTTGAAACATTTTAAAAGAGTAACGGTGGAGTTTCTTGCCCATTCTTCTCCATACGAAACTACATTTTGGAAGGGGCGACTAGAATCAATTCTATTTTAATGTAAATGTTGACGTTCAAAAGTGCCTTTTAAGTGCCTATTTGAAATAAATGCTTTGACTTTGACTTTGTTAAAATTATAACAGTAGCTCAACATGTTTCGCTAAGATATAACATAGCATGCAAAAATTTATATTTTAACAAAAGGAATCAACATCTCACATCCATAAAATCTTTTAAACTGTAAAAATTACAGACAGCCGGGACCAACGGCTTAACGCTTGTCCTTATACTTATATATGGTCAGTTAATATATATTATATTTATAGTTTAAATAGGTTCGCTTATATTTATGCTTAAAATTTATTGCGCCTACTACTGTTTGTCTCTGCATCACCCAAAGGTTGACTAGTAGAAAATGTCTATGGCATTAAGTCCGCCTCTGTACATTTTTGTGTGCTAGTATTAAATAAATAAACGTCTTAAAAGGGCTTAATATCTACCCTTTTCACCTCCCCATATAATGAAAAAATAAAAACAATTTTACCCTAAAAACCACTAACCCAAGTCGACAGTGTTTTGCTGAAATCACTCACAATTACCTATTATCCGACAAAATTGAATTTCGGATATAAGACTGCGAGGTCGCGGAGGTTCGTCCGAATATGGGTCGCTAGGTGACTGAGAAAGATTGAGGTACGGGCCAGAGAAGTGAGACATTTACTGAGCTAGATACAGGTAGGCAAATATAGCGGAATATACTAGTGATGTACCGACTAGCCGCCGACTTGTAGAGCCGGCCATATTTATAGTCGACGATTAGTCGGCCCGTTTTTTACTCGTATTAATATGCTTAAACATTTAAAAGACGATGATTGAAATGAAATTGAAATCTTTAGTGTTATAATTTTTGTAATAGAATAAGTTTTACAGTTTACTTTCAGTGCAATCTAGAAAAGGATAGGAAGAAACGCACTCACACGTAATCAATGATGAATACATTCAAAGTAAACAAAAACATGTCTCAACAATTCCGCCTGGTCGCCGGGTGCCGCGCACTGGCACCTACGAGCCTAAATCGTAGTCACGTACATGACCGATGTCACCGGAACTCAACCGAAAGCAATGAAGGGCTTGGCCGACTAGTCGACCGACTAGTCAGGCCTAAGTCATAGTCGGCCCATCTCTAGAATATACCTAACTAGTTATTTTAATACATAAACTCACGCCTTTTTACCATGCGGGTAGGGTGAAACTAGAAAACGCCACGCTACGATCCTTAAATACTCTTTTAGCCTCATTTACACCAGAACGCGAGTGGCCAGGGAGGCTCCGTCCGCTGATCATTGACTGGTCGCATGGTTACGTGTGGTGCCGGACGAAAAGAATAGCACCACCCTATCTCTTCCCGTGGGTGTCGTAGAAGGCGACTAAGGGACTTACTAGAGAATGGGCAGCAGCGTTCTCTATGCATTTTACCACCATGCTGCGATCGCCAACCCGCCTGCCAAGTGTGGTGATTATGGCAAACCCCCTCAAATTGGGGGGCCTATGTCCAGCAGTGGACGTCTTTCGGCTGAAATTATGATAAATTATGACGGTTACTAGTATGCATACACCGTGCAATCAGCAAATTACTTGAAACATATTTTTGTTATACCTTGCAATCAGTAATTTATAAGTTTATAATTTACTAAATAATTTGCATAATTACCATCCTCAGATTTTATAAGAGTTACCATCACGTACCCATGATTATTGTGGTTGAAACTAAAATCTGTGTTAAGCTTTGAAAGGTGTATTACTAGCCTCATAAAGTACCCCAAATTATAATGAGTTAATGTACCTTAGGATAAGTGCATTTGTTGATTGTTTCTGTCGATATATAAAGATATTTGAAAATGAATGACATACATAAGTACTTCTATCTGTTTTTACACGCACGCCGGTTGCGAGTAGGTACTACGCACCTGACCTTTCCGAAGAACATCACCTTTAAGGTCACTATATATCCTCCTAGGGAGGGGCTCCACTCGTTCTTTTAATAGCTATATTAATTGTGTTGAGGGACACGAGGCTAAATAATAACATCTGCATGGGTCGATCGATCAGGTTAAGCTACTCTAGCCGTAGTCGGTCCGTAAATGGGCGACCATTTTTACATACCGAGATTCCGCCATGCCTCCGAAAGCTTGACGAAGATCTTTGACAGTCGTTATAGGTAGTGGGGAAGCCCGAAAGTCTGACAACCATTCTTACCCAGGGGTATCGTGTTAATCGGTAACTGGGTTGTGTTGGCCCGATAGGCAGTCGCTCCATATAAAATACTGGTATCCAGATGTGTCTGGTAAGACTGGAGGCTGACCCTATGATAGTTGGGAAAAAGCTATGCAGATTAAAAATAAAACAAGGTTTACTTTCAGCATAAAAAATGCTACAAAAATTAAGAATAATAAATCATCCGTAAAGGATTTACCAGTCTGTGAGTAATGTTCATTATACACGGATTATGTTCCCTCGTTCACTCACATTCAACGTTTACTGTTTTATTGGAAATGTTCATTCATTTCATTCACGTACTATCAATTTGTACCTACAAATTGACAAATGACAGTGAAGCGTAATTATAAATCATACCTATTGTAGAATCGTGCTGATTCCGTATTTAAAGTGGATTATAACACTTCACTGGCTCACCACCACATCAAGCGCTATCCTGCAGACCTGCTTCACTTCATCTTTCTCCCGCCATTCCCACTGACTGACAGATGACATACGTGACAGCAACTGCCTTCGCTTGTGTGCATGAGAAAGTGTTACCATATCTATTATGTAGATACACTACACCTATGATTTATAATTACGCTTCACTATCACTCAAAAGTATTTTTATTTTTAGTTATTGGAGCGAAATCGTATTTTTGGTTTTTTATGGATAATTTGAATAAAGTTTATTTTATGGCTGACTAACTTTTACCAGCGGCTTCGCCCGCGTGCAGTTCAAAATTATCCCACGGGAACATACTATTGAGACAAAATGAATCCTATACGCTATTCCAGGTTACAAACTATCTGTGTGCCAAATTTAATCCAAATCCGTCCTGCTGTTTTTGCGTTGAGTAACAAACATCCAAACTTTCACATTTATAATATGAATATATATTTATGTAGTAGGATATGTTAAACGACGATAAAAAAAACAAATGAAAAATAAAAATGGAAAGGAATGGAATAAATATGAGTGTTCTGTAGTGAATGGTGCTGTGTATCTATTTAATAGATAATATCAACACTGTTTATTCTATTTATTTTTTATTGGGCAAGCAATGCTGATTTCGACCATTCTGCCAATGTCTAAAGTGAATTGGAAAAGCAAGTGTGTATTTATTGTTACAAATTACAAATTAATACAAAAGTTGTTACAAATTAAAAAATGATATTTAGTATGATACAAATCTTCGATGAGTAGGTAAACAGTGTCTCATTCTAACGAGTAGTGTGGTCATGGGCGTAGCCACGGTGGGGCAGGGTGGGGCCCTTGCCCCACCCTGGCTCTGACCTGTAAGGTACATAACCAAACCTAAAAAAATCAATTATCTAGGTACTAACTACAATACATAACATCCATAAGAAAGTTCACACTCGACAGTGGTCACAAAAAAAATGCGATTAAAACAAAAATTACTGCATCAGGCCCTCACGGCCGTAGTCGCCGCGGGAGACGCCCTGGGCGTCGGGAATCCCAGGCTGATTTCCGGCCACCGTAGGCGCGGGCTTGCGGACGGCGAGTAATGGGTAGCTCGCTGTCCGGTAAGGACCAAGCCCGGGTCGACGGCGCGTTGTGTTCCACGCGCGCCTCAAAGAGATGTCAGCACCAAATGGGGGGGGGTCCGCAAGGGCCGATGCCTGCTAGGGGTGCGGGTTATTCGAAAGAGATACCGCGGCCCCTGGCACACAGGCAACTGAGCTACACGGGTGGGTTTTAGTCAGTGAAAGTCTGACACGCCCTCCTGCTCCACCCAGAGCGGGAAAAGTTATTTGATGTTTTCCAACCCAAAATAAAAAAAAATTGGATGGAAGATTTCGTGGTGTAGGTAGGTGAGCATAAGTGTTTTGAAAATTCGAATTATACATACAGATACAGGGTGCTATAGGGTGTAAACTTTTTGTATGAAAAAATTAACCGGGGTAAGACCGCGGGTATAGTTTGCTAATTACATACTATTTTAGACTGCTGCCCCACCCTGAGCCCATGGCTGGCTACGCCCATGAGTGTGGTAGCTGCTGTCACTAATGACATCTGTCAGTCATCACGAATGGCGGGAAGACGTACAAAGTGACACAGGCCTGCACGAGATTCCTGGTGTGGTATTGAACCAGAGTAGTGACATAATCAATTTAAACACCGATTCTACAAATGGCAGACCATCTGTTGATTCCGTATTTAGCATACTTAACTTTATTTCAGAAAATAAAGTAATTATTTTCAGTAAAACCCTTAATGATTTAATGGCCAACATTTAGGCATCATAAATATGATGTTCATTAAGCAACAATAACCCAAAGATTAACACTTACGGGTCCGTCAGAAGCTGGAAAGTCTGACAACCAGTCTTACCAAGGGGTATCGTATTACCCAGTAACTGAGTTGCGGAGGTCAGATAGGCAGACCATTTCTATTATGTTATCTTCTAACGAGTACCTAGAAGTATAATTGGTAGTATGTAGGTAATAAAAGCAAATAATGTTCGCTGTCTAAATCTGTTCGTGTAAATATAGAATTTTTATGTTACTACCCGGAAAAGTACAAATTTCCGTAGCAATAACGCCCTTTACAGTTGAATGTGGAAGTACGTAGGTATATTATTATTTATAGGGATGTACACGTTCCTCGGCGCGAGATCCCGGAGCGGAATACTAATATAAAAGCAATAAATCCGGATGTATTCATAATTCTTACGACCAACAATAGCACGTACATACTTATAATAAGGCTCTTCAAGTCGAAAGTAAACATTTATTATAATTTGGATGTTGATATTTGCAAAAAAGGAGCAAGAGAATAGAATAATTATAAATAAAAAAATAGACACGTAATAAGTCTATTTTTAATTATTGTCGTTGTTTTCTTATGTCGATGTTTACCTTCAAATATCTCGGTAACGTAACACTTTAGGGTACCATGTTACTTGACATTTTTTGTTCGTCTATGTGTCCTCTACCCATACATACCATTATCATCGTGCGCCGCGATTTCGAAAAAAATACCAAATGGCGGTGGTGGGGCGATATGCCAGCGTCCATACAAAAAAGTTCGAACCCCTTTCGCGCGTAATTTGACAAAAACGCTGGACGCAGTGGTCGCCATATTGCTCTGTGGGTATGACGTCAGTTTGCCAATAGAAAAATGCGCTGATATTTGTTTATACTAATAAAAAATAGTTATTATTCTACTTATCGTTGGTTTGCTGTTCCTGAATGCAAAATATTATTAAATAAAAAATACGTTGTTTACGAAAATAATAAAAGCTATTATTTCATGGTGTTCAAAAACAGATTAAATAAACTTTTTTTTTTGTTCTTTCATGAACTAAAACTAACATTTTCCGACTGCATTTTACCTAAGCTATCTCGATAATACTCATATAGAGTAAAATACCCTATTATTATTGAACGCGTCTTGTCACCATTTCTTCCTTAACCTGACTTGGTCCGCTACCTACCTATGGGAGGTAAGTCTTAAAGATTACTCGGAGGTCCTTAAGAGATTTCCGGCTTACAGGACTTGGCTTCACCGTCTTAGTGAACTTTGCCACTTTGCAATGAAAACGCGGACGAGAGCATTTTGTGAGAATAACTTATTATTAACTTACTAATAAATAAGTAGGCCATACTCCACTAACTGTCTCGTTGGTCTAGTGGTCACAAGTGCTACTGCGTGAGCATGAGTTCCTAGATTTAATTCCCAGGTCGGACAAAGTGAGGTATTGTTCTTCCGTCTGGAATTTCTCAGCTCAGAGTCTTTTAGTGCCCGGTTGATAGCATTAGGCTCACCCCTATTGCATGAGACTTTAACATTACCGGAGTAATGATGGTAAAAAAAAGCAAAAGTAATTTATTCAAACTAGGCTGAGAGTCAGCTCTTTTTGAACATCAAAATTACATAAGACAGTCCCCTCAAAACGCCCGCCCTTCACCACTTCCTAGTGCTTTAGCTGGGAAGAAGAAGTGACGCAACAAACTCCCCAGCAATTTATAATAGGTAAAGCTCTGCCCAATGGTTCAGAGAAATAAGGCGTGATGTTATATTATTACTCTGCATACTCAAATTAAGCTAGGTCCTCCAGTTGATTTCGGTGCCGTGTAACTGCAAACTATCGGTACTTTTGTTGAAATCGGTTTAGTAGTTTGGGATTTATATGAGGGAATAAACTTACCTGCATACACACGAAGATTGGCTTGTAGCTAAGTAATAATAGCCACACGGGTCGATCTATCAGGTTAAACTATACTTGCCGCGGTTGGTCCGTGACCGTGTCTCGGAAAGCAAGTTAAACCATTGGTCCGGCTGTAATTCGTGGACCTTTGACAGTCGTTACGGTTCGTCAGAAGCCCGAAAGTCTGACAACCAGTTTTACCCAGTGATTGGGTTGTGGAGGTCAGATAGGCAGTCGCTCCATGCGAAATACTGGTATTCAGCAGCATCCGGTTTGACTGGAAGCTGACTCCAACATGGTTGGGAAAAGGCTAGCCCCAGATCATGACCTATATATATACACAAAATCCTTTCTCTCTCCTGTAGTCTGGTAAAAAATGGGTAATGTTTATCTCAATTTTAATTGTACTTATAATGACAAAATTGCTTTTTTTTTTTGTAATTAGGTCATCATCATCATAATTTCAGCCGAAAGACGTCCACTGCTGAACATAGGCCTCCCCCAAGTTCCGCCACTTCGACCGGTTCTGTGCTTCCCGCATCCAGCGGACTCCTGCGGCCCTCACAAGGTCATCGGTCCACCTTGTGGGAGGCCTTCCAACTAAAAAAAAACTAAACTGGTTTTCCGTACAGTGCGAGATCAGCGTAAACTGGAAATGTATAGCTCGATGTGTAGCCGTGCGTATAAACACTTTCACACGTCAATCATACTTTAAAACTAGATGAGGTCGGCGTTTCCAGACTTCTCTGAGAAGAAAGGCCGAAACAAACTCAGAGGTCACAGTCTCTATTATAGTCTAGACATAATCTTGGTCAGATTATTTGAAGATGATGTAGATTGATGTCTGTTATTGATTTTTGAGGAAAGAACCACACGGATTGAGTTGACTTATAGTTAGGTTATAAAGAATATAGGTAATTAATCACCACACTCTATCTTCCAAATCATCTAAACACAAAAGAACCTACAACACTGCCTACCTCGGAAAATACAGGCTTGCATTCATAAACCTAACGTTGAATGGAAATATTTTATAGACCGCGAGACTCAATAAAATGAAGCACAACCTATCTATAGTACCTACAGGATACCAGGAATTTTGTCTGGCGCCGTTATCTGTCTGCTGCATTTATACCTGGAATTATGTCTGGCAAATACTCGAATATTATAGTAAATAAACTATTGATAGTACTACGACACTGACCTTTAGTACTACGGGTTCCCGGAAAGTGGGTAGATGTAGTATATTCTGCGAATACTCGTGATAATGTCAATGTCAATTTGTGGTGTAAAAACAATTTTGTTGGCAGCTTTTTGAATGGAAATGTTTTATAATTAATGGTTTTAATATCTGCCTGTATACGTAGAAGGGTAGATAGATATGTAGGTAAATGTATGCTAATGGTATACATTTTGACTTTGTCGATATTTGGAAGGTAGATAGTCAAAATATTATATTGCCCAGTAAATGGGTTGTGGAGGTCAGCTAGGCAGTCGCTCCATATAAAATACTGGTATTTAGCTGCATCGGGTTAGACTGGAAGCCAACTCAAACATAGTTGGGAAAAGGCTAGGCTGATGATTATGGTCAAAATGTATACACACGGCCACACATCAAGCTATACATTTCCAGTATAAGCTGATCTCGCATTGTATAGGATTTCCGTACAGTGCGAGATCAACGTAAACTGGAAATGTATAGCTTGATGTGTAGCCGTGCGTACCAATGTCGGTAATGCGGCCCTTACATCAACAAGATGTTTTATCGTAATACTATATTGCGTAATATGATTAAATCAGCCCTTGCAATCAAACGATCCATTATTTTCAAGCAATAATATTGACGGCCCTTATGCTTCAATGTTTTCGCGTGAGCAAGACCAGCAATTGCAATTGCGTTACACACTGTCAATCAAACCTGAATCATTTTTAAGGATACTCCATGTTTCAAGATTCACGTATGACAGCCGGTCCCTTGCACGGATACACGGTGCAATAAAATTAAACTCGCTGAATGTTTTCTTCAATTAAGTTAGATTTATATTACTTATTAGCTAATAGGCTAGATTTAAATGTGATTAAAGTACCTATCACCAACTGTGGTTCTTTATAAAAGGAAAAAAACATCGTTTACATAAGATGTGCATGCCAAAAGTCTAAGGTCCGAATACGTGTATTTATTTTCAACAAAAAAAAAAAAACAATGCGATAAACATGCTTGAATTTGGAATCACTCCCAGACCCCAACACTGCAAGAATAAAATCTTTAATTTCAAGGATTCAAATAAAATTTGTCCTTACCCAATCGAATCCTAACCACCCAAAAAAGACACCAAATCAATACACTTTTCTTATCTGACCCTACCTTAAACCGAACTATGTTAAGCCGAAGTACGGTTGGCAGCAAAGGTTGGCAGCGGCTTACGATAATGGAACACGCTGTCCTACATTAATTACTTAGTAGACTCGAACATTCCGAACAACGCGACTAAGTCGTTATATATTTTTATTAACTCCTGAATCTATTCACGGACGGACGTATTTTTTGCTATGCTTCATTTGAAATAAGATTCAACCAATTTTGACTTCTATTACTTAGGCATAAGAATGGCATTTTAAACAATAAACTGGTTACAATACCAACTATTTACTGCAGACGCCATTTATCATACTGCCAACGCAACAGAAGTCAAAATCAGTTGAACGGACTGTAAAAAAAGGTTTATTTAAATGTCTAATCTTATTTCAAACGGCGTGTTACAATTTATTTTTATTTTTAATTTATTTCAGGAAACTTATCAAGAAGATATATTATAGTAAATATTGGGGGGCATGTGCTACGAGTGTGTGTTACGAGTTGTCGGTCGTTAGTTCGAACCCGGGCAGGCACTATAATTTGTGTATTTATAGTTTCATCACCACTGCTATAAAAACGGTGAAGGAAAACATCGTGAGAAAATCGGCATGAACTAGAACCATTTGGTTCTTTGGCTTCGAAGACATGTGTCATCATCTACCAACCCGCACTGAGCCTTCGTGGTGGATTACTGTCTACTCTCACCGAGAGGAGGCCTGTGCCCCAGCTGTGGGAACCATATGACCTGATTGCGAATTGTCGGGATTCTGTTATTCAATGATGAACAAAGGTTTTCTAATTGCAGCTGTAGGTGAGCAATAATTGTGGTGATTTAATTAATATTCATTTTAAGAATTCGAAAGCTCGTCAGTTCAGGTTTGCCTTCAGGCGGATATTGCAACTGAGATACTAAAACAACTTATGTATTGCAGCAGTGACTCCACTTATCGTCATAGGCCTAGCAAAATGCGAAAATGGAGTTTCGCTTTTTATTAAACCCAAAAGAGAAAACTAACTCTTCTATTCTGGAGTGAGATCTAAACTCGAAGCCGCTGGCGAAAGCTCGTAATAATATGAAAATATATTTATATTTTCATATTATTACGAGCTTTCGCCAGCGGCTTCGCCCGTGCGGAACTTTCATCCCCTATTTAACTCACTTAGGGGTTGAATTTCGAAAAATCCTTCCTTATTCCTTGTCTACATTATAAAGGGAACCCCTGTGCAAAATTACAGTTTTCTAGGTCCAAGGGTTTGGGCTGGGCGTTGATGAGTCAGTCAGTCAGGACTTTTCTTTTTATTTATGTAGATAGATGAGAATGTTAGAATTTTTGTTATTCAATCTAGTCCAAAATTTCTGTACCTAAAAATCTAGATAAAAACCCCACAGACAGAGTATGTTCTAGAACCAATTACAGTATTCTTATCCCAGTTAAAGCTTCCCAAAAGATAGCTCACAAAGAACCTGTATCCAATCCTAAAATCCACGAAATCGAAATCTGGCAAAGCTAATGACAATAATATCTTTCAAATATTTATGTTTTGACATTTCCTCTGTGATCCTTTTTATCCCAAGAAAGGATGATACTGAGGGTAGCACAAATATGAATCCTACTCAATAATGAAGAGGGCAGGAAGTTGGTCACCACGATCTATTATTTACCTATTGTCCGGTGAAGGGATAAAGGGCACGATTTGTGTTTGGGTAATTTTCTACTACTGTCTGTAGACTGAGGATAATACATTTTATGGAACGGAAAATTTCATTTGTGACGTTCTATTGTTTTGAGGAGAAGAATCACTGTGGCGTTCTGATTGTCATAACTTTAGTTCAATATAATTTTAACACATTTTTAACCGACTTCAAAAAGGAGGAGGTTCGCAATTCGCCTGTATTTTTATGAATTGGTGTGGGTTAGGTTCCATGACTAAAAAGACGAAATACAAACCTTTTTCAACCCTGAAAAATTACTTTAATTTCGGAAGTCGATGGCAAAAACTAAAATACACATCCAAATACCTGCTTCAAAAATACAAATTTAAAGTTAAACTTTAAGTTTGTATTTTTTGTGTGGCAGTATATTTATCCCACATAAATCAAAACTTATATTTATATTTTTATATTACTTACCTCTGGCTCGGTGATGTTCGTGATTCCTATGTTTGAGACGAGAAAAGTTAAATAAAAGCCGAAAGTGCGACCTTCACCTACATTCATGTCGTGTAAAGCATTACACATACAACATACATATACCAGTTACCTCCTTCAACTCAGTCAATTAGCTAAGTCAAGTTATACCAAACTGTCAAATTGACACTGACAATTGTGTGTTGTGTGTTTTTTTTTGTTTTTTTTTGTCAATCTTTTGTAATAAACTTGAAAAACGATAATTTGGGGTAGCTTGATGTGCTTGCCTCTGTACCTAACTTAATACTCCTGAATGCCTGTAATTCCGTTCTTGCGCATTTTTAGTAACTATTCGCACTGAAATTCGAAATTTTCGGTAGATTACTGAAAATAAGCGCTGTGCTGTGGGTCCCACAGCACTGCATCATGCTGAGTGGAAATAGAAATAGAAATAGAAATAATATTTATTTGCATAAAACATGGTATATAAAGTTGGTTTAAGTACATTATAGAGCATACATGTTTAGCTTAAATAATAGCATGCAAATATTGTTGGTTACATTTAAAAATGTTTCCCGTCAGTAAATTCTTTAATGGTGTAAAAGTTATTCGTTTTTAACCATTCATATAGTTTTTTTTTGAACAATCTAAGATCTAAAGTTTTTAAGTCATTTGGAATTTTATTGTACACCCGAACACACATGGCTAAACAGCTTTTATTGTATTTAGCCAGTCTCGGTAAGTCACTTAATATAAGCCTGTGAGGATCTCGCCGGTTTCGAGGATATACATCCTCTGCCTTTTTAAATAGGTCTTTATGCTTTTTAACAAACATGCTTACTTCATAAATATAGAGAGCGGGTAGCGGTAACAAACCAAGTTCTTTAAATATTGGCTTGCAAGATTCATCAGGGTGAAGCCCATATATTGCACGAATACACTGCCACAGCCAATTGCATTTTTTTGCTGGAAGCCTTCTTGCCACAGTCAATTTGTGCAGCTACCGTGATTAGAGGTCTATTTCGTTTTTTGGAAGTGAGCGAATATTCGTAGGGCCAAAACGTATGGGTTCTCGTCACCGACATGCTAATGTAACCGTACGTTTTGTTTTTTACAAACGTTTAAGTTTTGACTTCTATCGTCCCCATGAATGCTTTTTTTTTTTTCTTTATTAGTTATTCGACACGTTAAACATGTGCATGAAAAATGATCTTACCTTTTTGTATGCACGTTATTCTGTCACAAAATAAACCTATTTACTTTCTCTCGTTCTTTCTATTATTACTGCTATAACAGGTTAACATACAGGTTGTTAAGAAAAAACGTTTTTTATCCCGGAAGAAATGTAAACCGTTATTCCGGCGCGATAGTGTCTGGTCTGTCGTCGTACTAATTAGACGGAGCCACTTCACCCGAGGGCCCTCGCTCTAAGGCAAAAGAGTTTCTTAGCGGGAGAGTACACGACGCGGTCTACTTAATTTGCATGCATTCTGCCATCTATGCTATGATCGAAATAAAAGAGGGAGTGAGTTAACTACCGCTTATGTGTGGAGTGGATTGAGTTAAAGTGTTGTCTGAAAAATCTTAAACTTCGGAAAAATCTGAATTAGAATTATTGACAATTTTGTCAATAATTCCACACACAAACACAGACACACATTTGAACATTTGTTCAGGGAATAAAATCACTACTTCAGTCATTAAGATCCTTAGGTACATGAGCTGACCAAGAGAATGTCTGGACTTTGAAAAAAACCGTGAACACTAAGTTACTCGGTGTTTCTTCTCAGAGCAATCAGATAGGAAACAAAGCTCTCATCAAGTTCAAAAAAACATTGATGTGTTTGTACTCACGGTGACATACCTATCTGGCAGCATCATGTCCAGTGTAAGCGGGCTTCTCATTGTAAGAAAAGCCTATACAATACTAATAAATAATCGTTAATATTTAAAAGTCTTAATTATTTAAGTAGTGATGCTTTGTTATACACCAGTATTGCTATAAGTAAATCTAGTGATATGTAAGTCCTCAAATAAAAACATTCCTCTTTCACCTAAATCAAAGTCAAAGACACAAGCTTTTAAAACGTATACTATCTGTTTTACCTACAACAGATAAGAGGATGATACATTAATTCCCCTATTGAAAACGTTGTTTGATAAAGCCACACCCTGTTAATGGCACGTTAGCTGATTAACTTGGGGGATTGCGTCGGGGACGAGGGCATCCGCGATTGAGACACGATGTTATTACATTATTTTACGTAATTATTTGTAAATGAATCAGTTATTTTACGCGGTTTTCTAAGATGATAATGACAACGTAAATGACAATTTTATTATTATTATTATTTATTTATTTATTCACTGATGGTAAGTATAACTTATAAACTAACCCCCACAAAACCGTAGTAATGGTTTGACTGTGGGGTCGGTGAGTGTCTATACACTCAATAAACTTAGTACTTACAGTTAATTATTATTTTGAGGTAGCACTTTAACATGTTTCCAAATAATATTTTTTAAATTTATTTTTAAAACAATTTTTGTTCATTTCACTCCTTATGTCAGCTGGCAGATCGTTCAATATATGTGGTATTCGTTTTTTTAGGGTTCTGTCACCAAAGTAATTAGTGACTCTGGGTACATTGATCATCTAGCTTTTGTCAGCGATTTCGCCCGCGTGGAAGTCAAATAAATCCCACGGGAACTTACTACTGAGATAAAAGTTATACTATGTGATCAGAAGTAGTTAATGGAGCAGTGGTGGCCAAATGGTAACGGCCGCGACTTACGAGTTGTAAGTCATAGGTTCAAACCCAGACTGGTGCTTTACTCCGCGTAAATTATTTCATCGCCACTGCCCTCAAAACGGTGAAGGAAAACATCGTGAGGAAACCGGCATCTCCTAGAACCAAAAATTTGAAGACATGTGCCATCTACCAACCCGCACTGGGCCCGCGTGCCGGATTACGGCCTGTCCCCCCTAAACGAGGAGGCCTGTATTCCAGCAGTGGGCACATTATAGGCTGTTAACATTAAACCTTGTTTTCCACACATAATAATATATACTCCATTTGAAATAAGATTAGACATTTAAACAAACCTTTTTTTACAGTTCGTTCAATTAATTCTGACTTTTATACCGTAGGCATAAGGATGGCATTAAAAGCAAAAAAGTAGTTACAATACCAACTGTTTACTGCAGCTGCTATTTGTCATGCCACCAACGCAATAAAAGTCAAAATCGGTTGATCGGACTGTAAAAAAGGTTTACTTAAATGTCTAATCTTATTTCAAATAGAGTATAGATAGATTCAAAAATCTCAGTGACAAAACACAATCGTAATTGAAACTATTTAGAGTAATCTAATTGAATACATGCTTTGTAAAGCGTGAACCTGTAAATGGAATGTAGCCGATTAACTAGGGGTGCCTCCGGGCTGCCGGGGGTCATGTGGATGGGACAAGTCGAAACTGAACCACGACGCAATTTATGAAGGTACCTCTCTATTCAGGAACGGTGATTTATTGTATAACGTTTTTGTATTGAAGTTCGTTACGAATGTGTAACAGCTAATCTAATTAAGGTGAACCTAGTCCACATTTTTTGCATACAAACTTCGGGAGTGTTTTAATCCACTGTCTGACATGGCACGTCCAAAGTAAAATGTGATATCGTTTTGTCTCTTTATTAATATTGTCTGTGCAGAAACAGAATAGTAAAATAAAAACCCATTAAAAAGCTATTGGCATCAGCCGGGCACGGAGTCTGACATGGCACATCCAAAGTAAAATATGATATCGTTTTGTCTCTTTATTAATATTGTCTGTGCAGAAACAGAATAGTAAAATAAAAACCCATTAAAAAGCTATTGGCATCAGCCGGGCACGGAGTGCTCGTAACGTACATCTCTGCTTAAACTTTAGGGGATTAGAGGCGTGATGTTATGTTATGTGTTCTTATTGTTAACTGCCAAATATATTACTATATTATTTATTATTATACCTTAAAAGCTACTCCAAACAAAATAAATTTAACCTCTAAAGTCCGATTAACCATTTTAAAACAGAAACTGTTTCGTAATGTAGTATTGAAAATGGCGTTTTATTCTCTCGCTATTGTAGTCGTTTACTCGAGAGTTAGAAGTTATAAACTGACATAATGTCGGAAAAAATTAAATTAAATTAACGCAGTGAACGAGTTAATTTGTTCTTTTTTTTACCTTTGTTGCAAGTTTATATTCCAAATAATATCTGGTATTACCGAGCTTGGCTCGGTTTTTTTTTTGGTTTGTCGTTTCCTAAAAATTTATCCTAGCTAGATCGATTTATCGCCCCCGAAACCCCCTGCATACAAAATTTCATGAAAATCGTTGGAGCCGTTTCCGAGATTCAGATTATATATAATTATATGGCGGGATGAGCTGGACTCCTTCAACAAGAACTGGTCACTAGCAGGATTAAACAGAGAGAAGTGGAAGGAGGGTAGAGAGGCCTTTGCCCTGCAGTGGGACATCACAGGCTTTTAATAATTTAATAATAATACAAGAATTGCTCGGTTAAAGGTATTAGATGTACCTATTTATTGCATGTTTAGAATATTCATTAAACAACAAATCTATTAGCAAAATTTATAACGAAAAGAGCTAATTGTCATACTTTATTCATTACATAAAATTCAACATCTTATTTATACAGCCTACACAAAAAACCAAAAAAAAAAATACTGCGAAAGAAAATGGCGTCATTTTGATTGACATAGATTCAATTTCGAACGTTGATAACTAATTTGTTTCTAGCAAAATGTTCCTTATAATAATCCCATTTTAATTCGACGCTTAAGGCGCCGTCGTCGTTACTTATTTATTCAAGAGTAGGGTGACCGTCCTGTCCCATAATTTTGGATATTACGATCTTATGCCTCTAGGGCTGTCCTTCGCGTTCCCTCAATCCTTGTGAGTTATAGGGAAACTAAGCTAACGTCAAGTGGCAAAAAAGTAAAAAAATATTAGTTTTATATCCTTTGCATTTCCTGGGCAAAACGAACTTCTATATTATATACATATACTAGCTGACCCGACAGACGTTATGCTGTCTTAACTATGAATACTGAATTCGCATTTTATATATATGTTACGCACAACTTTCTTAATTTTTTCTTTCATAAGAACCTTCTCCTGACAATAAAAAACACGAAAAAAAAATAAGAATTGCCAAAATTGGTCCAGCCGTTCACGTGTAATGCCGTGACCAAGGGAAATGGGATACATTTTAATATACTCGTATATAGATAGATGTACAGACGCCAGCACATCAAGCTACCCCAATCTGTCAAATTTCTTTGATAGATTTTCAACTTTATTACAATATGATAAGGTTCATGTTCAATTGGGAAAATTTGACAGTTTGGGATAGCTTGACCTGCTGGCTTCTGTACGTGAATGTTAATTTAAGACTACATTTAAGTTAGAACAGCCACTGGGTCGATCGATCTTGCCGCGGTTGGTCTGTGTATGGGTTACCATTTTGACATGCCGAGATCGTAGTCCCAGCTGTCATACGTTCACGTATGACAGCTCTTTGACAGTCTTTACGTCTCATCAGAAGCCCGAAAGTCTGACAACAAGTCTTACCAAGGAGTACCGTTTTATCCAGTTATTTGTTTGTGGAGGTCAGATAGGCGGTCATTCCACGTAAAATACTGATTTACAGCTGCATCCGGTTAGACTGGAAGCCGAGTCCAACATAGTTGGGAAAAACCAATGCAGATGATGATGGCGGTTTTTGCCCCAGATAAAGATGGACTGCAGACCTTAAGACACCGGCTAGGACTAAAAACTTTTTCCAAAAAAAAAACAACTGACTTCTGAAAGTAATTTTTCACTTTGTAGGTAGTGTTTTTTTTTGGAAGTCGCTTGTTTTTTTTTTTATTTTACATTTTTTAGTTATAGTACTTACCCCACACCAATTCGAAATGTCGTGATCCTTGGGGTAAAAACAATGCATATTTATGCGATAGCAGCAATCGCGGTTGATTCGCTGTAATTTTTTGAAGAGTTCCGTTGTCTGTCTCCGAAACGCATCATCAGCTCTATATAAATTTAATTGAGACCACACGGGAACCACCAGCTTTCAAATAAAAAAGAATCGTCAAAATCGGTTCACCCAGTCGAAAGTTCTGTGCTAACAAACATTAAAAAAACAGTCGAATTGAGAACTTCCTCCTCTTTTTGAAGTCGGTTAAAAAACATGTGATGTGACACAACTTGAGAGAATCTAGTTATGGACTGTGAGAGTTTGAGCTGATGGGAGTATTTCGAGATGATAAAGTGAGACTATTTTGTTGAAATCTGGCAGATTAAATTGTACAGGCTGGCGACAAAATTACTTTTACCAGATTCGAACAGTCAAGCGAATTTAGAAATGGAACAGCAGATAAAACAGTAGCCGTGTGATTTGGCTGACAATACAAGAGAAAAGGTTAAAGTAGACTCGTGGAATAATTTTCTAGAAATAAAAGTTGCACAACAAGTGTGTTTTATTCGATCCCGGCCATAATGAGCCTCATAAGAAGGCTAAAAGTCACCCAAAAGGCATTGGAAAGGGCTATGCTTGGAGTTTCCCTACACCATCGAATCACAAATGAAAAAATCCGTAGGAGAACCAAGGTTATCGACATAGCCCGAAGAATAGCTAAACTTCAGTGACAGTGGGCAGGATATATTGCTTGCAGAACAGATAGCCAACGGGGCCGAAAGTTTCTGGAATGGCGACCGCTTGTTGGAAGACGTAGCGTTAGAAGGCCTCCCACAAAGTGGACCGATGACCCGGTTAAGGCCGTAAGAATCCGCTGGCTGCAAGAAGAACAGAACCGCTCGAAGTGGCGGTGCTAGGACGTCAATCAGCTGAAATGATGATAATGACGCGATCCGGTACAGAGGGCCCATAAGGCTCCTACAGATGGACCCTGAACAATTTCCAGGCCAGTTAATCTGAAACTCTCTCGTTAATTCAGCACATCTGCTCCAAAATATAACCAGTTATAGTTGCAAAGTATTTAGTATTTATTTAACACTCAACTCGAGGAGTAATATCAGGTGGAGTGGGTTGCTGTTGACGCAAAAGTATGTCGCTAATGACCCTCTACTACAAACATGAAACAACAGTGAATATTACTCGCACCGTTTTAAATTACTTGTTCCATACTTCTTTCTAATTGGCACCTGGGTAAATGAAAACCCGTAATGTTTGTTTTAAAATATTTCTCGTCACATTTTTTATTTAGTGGTTGGTTGCTATGCATATAAAAAAAAAACTACTTATACAATACCTAGCTTTTGCCCGCGGCTCTACCCGCGTGGATGCCGGTTATCGCGTAAAAAAATAGCCTATATCCGTCTCCATATTCCAGGCTATATCTCTGCCAAATTTTATGACTATCAGCTCAGCGGTTTAGGCGTGAAAGCGTAACAGACAGACAGAGTTACTTTCGCATTTATAATATTAGTAGGGATTGGAGCACTGTTTCATGACTCTGATCTAGGTTTGTAGTTGAAGTACCAATTTTTATTTTTAACCTGGAAGACATTGACTCCCGATTCGAGGTAGGTGCACACGGCTACACATCAAGCTATACATTTCCAGTATAAGCTGATCTCTCATTATATAGGATTTCCATACATTGCGAGATCAGCGTAAACTGGAAATGTATAGCTTGATGTGTAGCCGTGTGTTACACATCTTTTCTAGTATGTGCTTTACATTTCCTTATATTCTACTTTAATAGCTAAGTTGAAAAATAAATTATAAGACGGAATTAACATTAACATTTAACCTCTTTCCATCTTCTACGTATATTCAGCCTCGTTCCAAGTCCCAAGTTGTACCACAACTTGGTACGCGGTATGCGCGCCTTAATTAGAGGATGTACGGTTAGGGGTCGGCCGCACTTGGTGATGGACCTCGTTAGGCATGGCGAGCTGATATCAGTCGGGTGTGAAGGAATAGTGGGGTTTTAGTCGGTAGAACCCTCCGTTCATCCCAGACGTATCCATGAGGAATTTCCCACAAAAAAAGAAGAGGTCGGACAAAGTGTTCTGGAATTTTTCAGTAGCAGCCTGGAGACTGGATTGTACCCGGTTGATGGCAATAGGGTCGCCCCCTATTACATGGGACTTAAACATAACTGGGGAAATGTGGGTGTACTATTGTTTATTCTCTCACACATATGTATAGTCAATGTAAGCTGGAAGAGCGGAACCACTTAACACAAGCAAATCTTATCTTAAAAGGTGACTCCTAACTTTACAATGTAATTTACATAAGTTGATGGAATAAACATTTTAATTTTATATTTTTTATTATAGTGCATCTCTTGTACATCCCTTTGGGAAAATCAAGGCGTTCCTACACTTCCTCGATATGTCGTCTACCAGGACAAGGTATAAGAGAAAGGACAATGGACGAAATAACTAGAGGTATCGAGAACAAAAGAATATTTAATGAACAACCAAAAAGAGAGGCTTTGTTTTTTAGGTTAACATTAGAAGTCTGATAATTATCCGTATTGTTTTTGTTTTTGTGTCTAATTAAGATCCAACATTGTGTACAATACAATTTTTGAGTCCAAAATCGTGACAGGAAAAATCACTCTGAAATTCAGCTAAACTATACCTACTGTCTTGAATAAAAACAAATTGATTGAAGCAATAATAGATAGGTATAGCGCGGCAGGGACATCGACGCGAAACATGTTACTATATATGTATGTAGATCATAGTCATAGTCATTTATTAATTAACAATAATTTGTGTCTGAATTTACATTTTAACATTACCTACATTTAAATTAAATGAAAAATGTAATATTAAATTACACACAATACAGAAACAATATAGGCAAACAACGTTGATATTACAAAATTAATTCTAATTAGGTACTTATGTCATATAATAATTCTAAATAATACATATGAACAACCCAGTGATAAAATTTTTAGTCGGTTGATAAAAAAAAAACTATTGTTCCATATATTTTGACGGTAGGTATTGCACTTTTTTATGAAACAGCAGTTTTTTTTTTTATTACCAACTTAAAATTTCGACTTCCTACGAATTCAGCACATGAATCATATTCAGGATTCATGTTCATAGTTTGCACATTGATGTAACACCCTTTAGAGCGCAACACAGCCCGAAGCCAGATCCATAGAGGACATTCTCTCACGTAAAACATTTTTTTTCAATTATAGTCAACGATGATTTGCGAGGAATAACAAAGGCTACCCTTTTCTTCAGCATAGCGCCATCAATTCGGCAGATTCGATGAAACAATAGGAGCAAAAATACTTGGTCCAGTTCTCAGATGAAATGATTGACGAGACTAGGGTGCGGGGCGACGGGGAGGGGGCGGAGCGATATCAGATCATATCTCCCGGGTAGATGTGTTATGTCTACTGTAAGGCTGCGCATACAGGGCATTTTTTTTTCAACAATTTTTTCCCGCTAATAATTTCCAGATTTGGTGAATGTATTGTGGGGCAAAAAATTATAACGAATAAAATTATTGCTCCATTGATTACAGCAGAATCATTCACTTCAGCCTATCGCAGTCTACTGCTGGACAAAGGCCAGAAACACTTTGTCCTCCAACTTTCGTATTTCATCTGCCCCAGCCATTTTTACTGGTCGTCGGTCCATCTAACTGGGAGACGTCTCACACTACGCTTGCCAGTATGCGGACTCCACTCCAGAACTCGTCTGCTCCACCAGCAATCGGTCCTTCGACAAACATAGCCAGCCCACTGCCACTTCAACTTGCTTCCTCAGCAAGCTATGTCGGTAACTCCAGTTCTTTTTCGGATAACTTCAGCAGAAATGCTATTATTAATTGCTCCATATGTTCTGTGTTACTGAAAGTTAACCAAATAAATTGCCAAATATCAAATGACTGTACCAAAACAATTTACAAAGTAGCTCCATATCGCTCAAAATGGTGAGGCAGTATCTCAAGCAACGATTACTACATCGCCGTAAATTGCTTGACGATGTAATGGCGTCATCTTATTATGGACGGTATGGTTAGCGCAGTGGTTACGCGATTGACTGCTGAGCTGCGCGTCGCGGATTTAATTCCTGCACGGAACAAATATTTGTATGACCTACTAGTAGGTCTGGCTGTTTGTGTATGTGAGTTTAAATGTTTGTAACCGCGCCCAAAATACAAAAGAAATTCCTAGCATGGGGAAAAGCAAAAAAAAAAAATGGCCAAGATTGCCCCAACCTGAGAAATCTAAAAGTTGACTGTGTAAGCTCAGCTTTAGACCTATCGCTGTGAAAACATAAATCATATAAATCAGGTTAGGTTATTCGTAGGGCACATATTATATTCTAACTCGTTTATAGAGCGTTTGTTGAACTGCGTAAAGAGCTCCCTTGAGCACAATAAATAGAGCTATCAAACTTATGCCGCTGGAGGCTAGTTTGTTTAATTTATTTCATAGTTAAGGGTTTAAGACAATAATTCGTAACAATTTAATGTAATGATTGTGCTTTTTTTTGTAAACTTCAAATAACTCATACTTAGGGATCTTAAAAATACTAAATAGTAGGTACCGCGCGGCGGCCGCTCCCGCGGCATTGCTCACTTCGCTCGCTCGGCTCGCGCGCGGTTGGTTGCAGTTCTAACTTATAATAATAATGAATTTTATCCTAATATTTTTAGTAGTTGGCTCGAACGCATTGGTGGGCCTGGCTAAAAAGCACGCTGTCTCACCAGGCTTCGTGTCCGACAGAGATAGTATCAGTGATGAGCAGTTAGAGGCTAGTGTAGACTAGCCTCTAACTGCTTATCACTGATATTGAGTGAGATGCAGGATCATTTATAGTAAAACGGCGCGTAAAAGATTAAGAAAAGTCCTTTAGAAGATCGGGTTTTATGAAAAACCCACAGCATAAATCAATGACCAATAAAGTTTATTGAACTTTTCAATAATTGAACTTTTTCGGTATCGACTTGGTTTTGGAGATTTTACACTTCTTTTATTACTTAAACACGCCCAAAGTTAGGTTAATTTAGCAAGAAAAACGAATCTTTGTTGGCTCATAACTTTTTAATGGCTCTTTATTTTAGTATTCTGTTTCCGTACAGACAATATTATTAATGAGACAAAACCATAACATGTTTAATTTTTGATGTACATTGTCGAACAGTGGAGTAATACACTCCCGAAGTTTGTATGGGAAAAATGACAACTAGAGCTTATGACACATTTGCGCTACGTTCCAAATACTTCAATAATCAGATTTATGATTATTATAATTCTGTTAACCTATGTACAGTGGGTTGCATCAATTGGGTACCCCAGTTGTATTAAAATGTTAATACAACTGGGGTACCCAATTGATCCAGCCCACCGTACCTATGGTCTACATGGATTAGAATTGACAACTTGAAAATTCTCGGGCCATTCTAGCGTAACCCCCTCGGGCCCTTCAGCATTAAAATTACCCTCCAGATGGTTGGTCACATTCACCGAAAGATTTTTCTGATTGACAACTCTTTGACAACACAAGATGCAGGTTTCTGGTTGCAAGAGGTGCTGACCTGACCATTTTTCCTCCAATCCAATAGTACTTAACGTAAAAAGTACATCTAACAACCTTCACCGATATCATTGCCCTCATTTTTTCCTTGAACTTCCACGTTTTTCAATAAGCGCCCACTGGCACCGGCCCGTAGATAGTAAGCGGCATATCTAATCGATTCCTATTCATCGTGCGTGCGTATCGATTGTGCGTTTAATAAAGCTGTGTAATCGAGCGCTGGCCCGAGGCGGTGAGCGCGATCTGTTGCTATGTGGGACGGTAGCTAGGATTCTAACGTCCACAGAATAAACAAGACTGGGTAAACCTACTTTCTGTACCAACACAGAGATAATAACTCTAACTAGTCGTATAAATGGTGCGTACTTTCTTTTGAAATTCGCCTACAAGCATCACTTCTCTTTTGGCTTATAGATCGCTTCTTAAACAATTTTTCCCCGTATCCTTAAACAAAAATAACGGTAGGAGAAGGCATTGAAACGTCTAAACTGAATGTAAGTAATCTATTGCTATTTTTTATTTGCATCTCGTCAAGAATGAATAATCAAAGACACGCATAATATCTTCTACCGTCAACTGTGGCATCTTTAGGTACTTTCCATGAGCAACTTTACCAATGCGAACTTTAGAAAATATCTCTCGATTGCTAAAAATTTGTTATAATTCTTCTTCTGTAAATATCGGTCGGATATTTAATGGTTATCGAAAGAAATGTAAGTACAGTTTTCATTGGTAAAGTTGCTCATGGAAAGTAAAGATGCCACAGTTGACTGTACATTTTTTAATTTGTGCTTTTACAAAATCAGCCTATAATGTTCCCACAGGACACAGGCCACATCTCTATGAGAGAAAGTGGGCCGTAATTTGCCACGCGGGCCCAGTGCGGGTTAGAAAATGCCACTGAACTGAATGAACATGTCTTCGAATTTTTGGTTCTAGGACATGCCGCTTTCCTCACGATGTTTTTAGTCACCGTTTTATGAGCAGTGGTGATGAAATAATTTTCACAAAGGAATGCGCCTGTCTGGGATTGAACCTACGATCTACAATGGCCGTAGCCGTTACCACTGGGCCACCTCTATTAATTACAAACAGTCCATTAGTGCAATAATGTACAACTTAAGTCACACATGTCGTTTACTATTTTATAGCACGTGTGATGTTAACCCACTTAAGTCTAGCTTTTCTGTGTAAAAATGGACTACTTATGTCACAAAAAAGCGTGACTTAACCGCGGGATTAGGGCACACACTGCTATAAACATATTTTCTAAACACCTAGGTCTGATAAGGCAACACTTACCGAGACAATGACAGATAGCTATGCGTAGATCAAATGGCCAACTTAGGTAACAGCCCAGCTTAATGTCCATAATCAATATACGAAGCAAATTGGTAAGAGATTGCAATTACCTTGTCATTAGCTTACAGGAGCATACCATTTCCTGATGAACCATTTGGGCCACAGGCATTGCCGTAGGCCTGATGTCAATTTCCGCTACTGATAATACAATCAGTAATCACATTACCATGAGTGCTATAATCTATATGTTATGCAAAATCTAATCTATTCCGTTACACGCACCTAAAAGCCTCCTGACAGTCGATAATTTAGGATTTTTCCCGAAATCCATTAAATATGCTTTTATACTAATCCAACAGAGACCTGTCCAATAGCAGCTCTTGTATATTTATGATAACTAGACAAAATCAAACTGGTTGCTAATTGAATTGTATAACTAATATTTATGACATTAATTAACGCTCAGTGATTACTTTAACTCACACACTGACTTATTACTTGTTAATTATTCTAGGAAAATCTTATACTTACTTTTACAATGTTTGTAAATATGTGAGCACCATGTATTACATCTATCATAAAATTAATTTATTTGTCATTGCTTCACTTTAATTCTTTTGACCTATTTTGGTATGGTAATTTTATTCTGGGTGCATCGTTTTCACACATAATTGTATAAGAATGTATATTAAATATTCTACTTAAAACATTTTAAAAGAATAACGGTGGAGTTTCTTGCCCATTCTTCTCCATACGAAACTACATTTTGGAAGGAGCAACTAGAATCAATTCTATTTTACTGTAAATGTTGACGTTCAAAATTGCGTTTTTGAAATTTATGCTTTGACTTTGACATTGATAACACATACGTAGGTATATAGAGTTACATAAACTCACGGATTTTTTTCATGAGGGTAGGTAGAAGTTTTAGAATGAGAGTGACTACCAAGATAACGACTAATAGGGAAATATGGAAGAAAAAACGTTTCGCCGACCCCAAATAAAATTGGGATAAGCGCTGGAGAATGGTGCTGATGAGGCAGGAACTACAGGACCCCAACTGCTACGATACTTACCTACATACTCCTTTTGCCTCGTATGCGTTCATACCCTATGGCCTCTCTCTGTCTCTCTGTGGCCCCAGTGTGAGTTTCATTTAACCATATCGATCTATCTCGATTCCATATGGTACCGGACGTAAAGAATAGCACCACCCCATCTCTTCCCATGGGTGTCGTAAGATGCGACAAAGGGACTTACCAGAGAATGGGCAGCAGTGTTCTCTATGCATTTTACCACCATACTGCGATCGCCAACCCGCCTGCGAAGCGTGGCGATTATGGCAAACCCCCCAAAATTGGGGGAGGCCTATGTCCAACAGTGGACGTCTTCCAGCTGAAATGATGATGATGATCTTTATCAATCGCATCGAGCGCGTTCGGCGGCGCTCCGATTGGTCCGTCACCAATCCAGAGTCAATCGGAGCGCCAAACGCGCTCGAAGCGTTTGATCGAGATGGTTAAATGAAACTCACACTGGTCATACATAATCGTATTATGATAATAAGGAAAACAAACAATTTTAGCCTTAGTAAATTCCAATTCAAATAATTTATTTTCTATTCACAATCAATGGCATAAAAGCTTAAAAAAATTGTGACACTACTTTATGAGATAGTGGTGTCTGCACTAGGAATACTTGTATAGCAAATCACCACGGTCCCACCAGATGGTATGTAAACATGATCAGTTAATTAGTCAATATGAAGGGATAGAGCATAACAAAAAAAAACTATAGTAAACTCACAGATAAAAACAAAAAGAGAAGTGGAAAAAAGGGTGACCTATTATTATGTGTAGGGAAATTAGCAGTTTGATTTGCACAGGTTCATAAAATAGTTATAAGTACCTACACATCTTCGAAGTAGTTAGTGGTAAATGCAAAATAATTAAAAACTCTCATGAAACGATAAGACCGAACCAAACTCCACGAGAAAGCTAAAGTAATCAGACGTTCTAATCGCTCAAACGTCTATTTGTTCAACACGCAGCAGGATTAGGCAATGCCTACAGAAATCTAAACACACCAGTCTGGTCTCAACGTAATCTGTTCCATTGTAGTCTGTTATTTGAGAATTATCTTAACAAAGCGTTTTAGGATTTATTATGAGATTTCTAATTCCAATCATAACATTTTGAAGGTCGTGATTTTTTTTACTACTTACAGAGGTCCAGTAGGTATAAAGCCTATCAAATAATGGAGTCAGTACCAGTCAGTGGCCCAGGTCATAGGTTGAAACCCTGACAGGCGCTTTACTTTGTGTTTTACAAACTATTTCAACACCACTGCACCCAAAACGGTCAAGGAAAAATCTTGAGAAAACCGACATGTCCTAAAACCAAAAAATCAAAGACATGTGACATGTACCAACCCGCACCAGGCCTACTTGGTGGACAGAGAGGACCTCACAGAGAGGAGGCCTGTGTCCCAGAGGTGGGAACATTATAAGCTGATTCTGATGAGGCAGACAGATTTCGTTCCATTATAGGCAAAGATTCATATCGTTACATTTGCCCTCATAATGCCACCACTGAGAGCCCACACATCCCGTATACCGCATTTCCATGGCAACATGTAACGTGCAAAGTGTGACGGAGGTGTCCAGACCAAACGTAAAGCGATCATCTATTGACAGATAGAGCGAGTCTAAAGATTTAAATGTTTGAATTATAGGTATTTTTTGTAAGCAGACAAGATGTTGATGGCTAAACTCTTTTACATAATCTCCAAAACACCTTTTACTACAGACACAGGCCCTTAAATCTCTATATATCCGTAAAATCTCTTGAGAAGCAATCAAATTCAATCCCACACACTTCGCTTTGAGAGTTGCAAACCAGGGATTTAACAACAACATACAAAGAGAATACTGAACAATTACGGTATTACAAGCTCTTGGGGGAATTCTTAACTGACTTAACAAACTGAAAAAGAAGTTTCAGCAATTTCTGCTTTAACGCCTGCTAAATAACGATGAAAAGTTTTCAATGCCATAAAATTATGCTTCTATTCCCCGAAAAAGGTAGGCAGAAGTGTTATTGCGTTCTGTGTTATATTCCGCCAGTTTATAAACCTACGTAAAAATTAAGTCAGAGACGATCATATTATTATTAGCGGGTAAAAATCAATACTTAGAAATAAGAATCCTTATATAACAACGCTAGTACTCATTAAAGTGATTGCATTCGACAATGTGAACTTAGGCGGTAGGTTTACAAAAAGATTATCATTGTGGACCCTGTCGGACACAGCAAAGTAGGAGACAGGAAGAAGGCTTTAATTTGCCAAATTATTTGTTATATACGGGATGTAACAGAAGCCCTATTGCTATCCTTAAACAGTAAAGATTAGATAGTTTCAGCTCAAAATAAAATGCCCTAAGAATTGATAGCAAATTTTCGGTTTCATATGTTTCTTAAATTCAAATCATAACAAAAGTGTCACCGCACTACGTAGGTCAATAACTTTCCACGTTACTTGCCAATATTACGAGAAATCTCTTCCGAGTGATGTGTTTATTTCAATTTGAAAAGTTCGGTTTCTGGTATCAATGTATTAAAAATTCTCATAGCTTCAGAACATGTAGAGATAGGATTAAAAAAACCCTTCCAATATTTACGGAAAATCCATAGAACCAGTCAGCTTATAAGTAGTATAAACCAGCCACTAACTACCTACAAAGCAGGCAAGTCCCTTCCAATTACTGGACATATCAAATTACTGAGCCATTCAGTCAATCAGTCATCATAACAGGCCGTAAAGCCCCGCCGTTAACCGTGAGCGCCCCCTATAAACCGGTACAATGAACAATATTGGTGCTTACGACGGTTTTACTTTTATAAGGCAAATTCGCAATATTGGTACGTAAAATTGGTGATTCCAGTCCGTAAAATGTACAGTGAATATGGGACTAACAGACCTTAAAAATGACCGTAAGTCAGTTCCAAACTTGTTCGGGTCGGTATGATTCGGCACAGCCGGACGGCAAATTATAAATTTGATTCTGCCGCCGGGCCCACCCGAACCATTGTATACCCTCCATCTAAGACTGTTATGTACTTTTTTTAGTTTTGTATCATTAATAACAACAAGTTTTTAAATAGTTTACAGGAGGATAATAAATTAATTACCATATTCTCATTTTGCAACGGAAAACCCAAAAAGGTCGTACTTAACCTTAGATATATTTAGTATTTTTGACTGATGACTAATTAGTATCACTTATTTAATACTGTTCCGTGTGGTGCCAGATGTAAAATAATAACACCATCCCATTTCTTCCTATGGGTGTCGGAAAAGGCGACTAAGAGACTTACTAGAGAATGGGCAGTAGCGTTCTCTATGCATTTGACCACCATGCTGCGATCGCCAACCCGCCTGCCAAGCGTGGCGATTATGGCAAATCCCCCCCTTTTGGGGGAGGCTTATGTCCATCAGTGGACGTCTTTCGGCTGATATGATGATGATGATGATGATTTAATACTGCTCGACGATGGGAATGAACTATCTGAAGGTCCTATATTTACTACTAGCTTTTGCAAGCGGCTTCGCCCGCGCGTAACTTTCATCTCCTATTTAACTCACTTAGGGGTTGAATTTCGAAAAATCCTTCCTTATTCTTTGTCTACATTATAAAGGGAACCTCTGTGCAAAATTTCAGCTTTCTAGGTCTAAGGGTTTGGGCTGGGCGTTGATGAGTCAGTCAGTCAGTCAGGACTATTCTTTTTATTTATATAGATTTCACAAAAGAATGTCTCAAAAATGTTCATCTACAAAATGTCAATTTTCAATGGTTCGGTACGTTTATAAATAGAGTCGTGATTTAATCCTTAAATTGGCCAACAAAACACCCGCGGGTGAGGTTATAACAGGAAAATTGTGTAATTAAAAAGCACTTAATAAAATATTTTATATTTCTAATTTCTGGGATTCGTGACTGAGCTAACTGATTTAAAATGATCGTTGACAGAAAACAGAGCTTTAATTTTTATTGTCTTAATAAGTACACTCTGTATTGCCAGTTTACTTAGATAAAATAAAAATAATAGATTGAGTTTAAGCGACTAGTTTTATTCCCTTGTCAACTTTTCCTCAATACAAAATAGCGAGTTGTTTTAATGGTACCTAAATGTCAATCATTTATTTATGATTGACCTGTAGAATTTCAGTTTTACAGACTTCAATTTATTTAAAATGGCGTAAAGAAATTTTAATTCTCCTAAAGCTTACGAAACTTAATAATATTCAAAATCGCAAGCATTTAGTTAAGTTGTGTCCTTATAGCGCCATCTATTGTCGAATAGCGAATAGTTAAGCACAAAGCACAAAAGCTTTTGTTAGTTCCACTGTCTCCCGTAAAAGCCAACTGAAATAGTACCGTATAGCTACACTGGGACACCTAAATTACAGAATTGGTATTACTTATGTACAATACGTAACAGTAAATGAAACAAGGTAATACGAATCTCTAGAGATTATTTCGAAGAAAACATATTGACGGTTGATAAGTCCTATCTATTAAATACCTCATGTACATAAAAAAAAATACTGTTGTTATCATCAAAAGCAAAACAACCTTGAATACATTTTTCATTTTGTTTGTTTTATTCTAAAACCCTTGTTATATTTAAAGTAAGGCGGATATCGTCAACACAATGCAAGAAACAGCCACCTACCTATATAAAATCGTGCGATTGTTAGTAACTTTACAAAGAAATCATTTTCTTTTGTGTCGGTCACAAAGGGCAGTGTTCAAGGGCGTTTCGAAGGCTGTATGTTTGTTTAGCGACCGATATTGCGGATTAGGTCGTGAATAGTCGTGATCCACATTTCGCCCGCTTACCTGAAGTGTCTTTATAAAACGTAACATTGAAAGTACCAGGCTGACTGTTGTTGTAGTTCTGTTGTGTGCGGATAGATGGCGCTGATAATTTTCTGTGTCTGCTTATGGCTGAAACAGTAGCTAGTAGTATAATTATGTTACTTTAAGATTATTATTATGATTTTTTACTCAATAATAAAAATATTCCCCGATAATTTCGTAAACTTTTATTTTAAGCCAAAACTACTGTCAACATTCTAATATTTTGAGTTTAGGCACATTGTATAAAATCTTTCCCTCAATTTTCCTAATCCAATTACAAAAAACCTGCCTTTTATAATATTAAATTTACCTACCCAGCTGGCTACTGACAAAGCTTTGGTAATATTTTTAGGTAGGTAAGCACATTATGATAAGATTTTTAAATTTTCTACAATCTTTTAAATAAAAGTACAATCACCATTACGAATAATGGCACCATATTTTCATCTAGTTACACTGTAAAATGAAGTTTACTAAGTTTTACCAAACTGGTGCCATATTTTCCCATTACTATGCTGGGATCAACTTTCAATCTTCCTAGATACAGCACAATATGCACACACGGAGCGACTGCCAGACGACATAATGTGGGCACTCGTTGGCTTGCCAAAATCAACAGTCATGCAATTTCTTGATAATCTGTTAATCCCAAGGAGAAACAACGGACATACCGTTGGGTCAACTTTCAGACTTCAAATGGGACAAAGTATAACGACTGTCTACCGGTTACGCTTCACATCCTGGTTAACGATCAGAAAGTCTCGGTTTTACGGACTTCCTATTATAGTCCTATAGCGTATAATTAATTCTTTATCGCATGCACTAGAGTTTCAGAGGTTGTAAAATAGCATTAAAATACATTCGAGAAGATTTCGATTGATGAAAGTTTTATGCGCGCCATTCGTCTTCCCTACCGCACTCATTTACTTTATGCGTCTTGGAACGGCACATCAGCGCGGTACGCAATTTCTTTACGTAATTTAGCATAAAGCCTGAAAGCTGTGCTTTTAATTTCCGAAAGAAAGATCAGTTTTATAGATTAGAAAAAAATAAATTCATACTTTTTTTAGAAATCAAATTGACACACTCTTTTTAGTCCTTGTTTTAGTCTACATGTTCCAAATTGAGTTATGTCCCTACGTACAACATAAAGCCAATTCGTAATGTAAACAATAAGTAGGTACATAAATCATAAATGTTAAATTTTTTATCCTGCGACTTAAGTACGTATTAGATACATGAATAATATGATAGGAATACCTTTCCTATAATATTATTCAATTTTCTTCTCCAGATCAATTCATTAGTAGGTACTCGAGCAATATGCCTATCCCAATTCTCACAGACGGTACTAAACCACGAAAAGGAAATTTATAGCTTTGTAATCTCAAGAGCATAATTTTTAATACAAAGAGGCTTAGTGGGCGCAAGATTTTGAAGGATCGGATGAGGAACCCGTGCTCCTTTTAATGTTTTATACCGTAACACGGATACGGGATGTAAAATGTTTATCCCGGGGGCTTAGTATAATTGCGATCAGCTGGACAGGAACGCACAAATGTCAAAGTTGGAGTAGGACGCGGGAGGGATGGGGTCGTCGGTTCAGGTGCGGGGCGCGGCGGCGCACCGACCACCCGCCACGGCCAGTGCTCGCCCGACCCCCATCTCGCGCACATGTCCCCTAGACATACTCTCAATACAATTTCCACACAACGCGACTCCGTTACATAAGAACCCCCGAAGGGCACATTTAAAACTCATAGTGTTAAGGCTTCTTTCTGTGATCAATAAATTTTAGCACGTTTTACACGCTTAGTTTAGGTTAGCGTTACGTAAGCCGCCGCCGTCCACGAAGCTTCGCTTGCTACCGCTTTATTGTGATATTCGGTTGTGATATATTCCTTTAGGCTAGCTTTTTGCTCGTAGGTAGTATCATAGGGCTAGTGATTTGTTGATAATATTGCACTGTTAAGTTTGATCGTGTAACGGAGTCGGGTCCGTCTAAGCCGCCGTTTTGACGTTGTGGAAATTGGTTCCTTTTGGTCCCGTCATCCTGTAACTTGTTGATTGTGTTTTTTCCTGTCCGGTTCCTTGTTCCCGTGTTCCTGGTCGCATGGTGAGCACTGGGTGGGTAGTCGTTCGGTGTTCGCGCGGGACTTGTTGATCGCGGGGTGATAATGCGCGCGTAGCGCTCCCGAGTGTGGCTCGTCACGGATTCGCGCGGCTGGTGGCGGCCCGCCACGCCATCTGGCGGCTGCGGCGCTCCGGCTCGCAGCCGGCGCAAGACAACAATGACCATGAACAGACCAACCATCTGTACGTTTCTTCCTCTATCTCAATTCTCAATGTCTGTCGTGCAAGCTTCTGTAACCATGACCCATCATTGCCTTCACTGTGTTTTTTTTTTAAATCTCCTTTATGTACCATTCATTATAGTAAATTTTCAAAAGGAACTAACTCTATTCCTTAAAGCGACGCTTATGTACGAAGCTTAAAGAACGCTTTCGTTTTATAAAAGTGGGTAAATAAGCAAAGCGTCTGTGCAAAGAGTCCGGTCAGACCTATTTCCGCGGCGACTCTTTCACATTAAGTTTGTTTTGCTCTGACTGCCAGCTGCTCACCCGCTTTACATTTCCAGTTTTCACATTTCCCTTTTCACGTTGGAGTTGCGGTCCCAGTCTGTTGTGTGCATCGTCGGTCATAATGCAATGCCTGCTATAATAAATGTTACTCCCACAAATTGTTGTTTTATTTTGCATTTTGATGTCAGCTACCTCAGCAGTGTTTGGGTAACTATTTGTGCTTATTGTAGCTTAATGTATAGAAACGAGCGATCGATGTTTAGAGGAAGTAAGTATTATTTAGACGCACGTTGATCAATGTTACATATCCAGTACGACATACACGTTCATCAAATTCACTCATTCTCCAGTCGATTTTGTTACGTAATGGCGCCCGACGTGGGACTATTTTGTGCTACGTTTTGACTCACTGTTTTGTATTAATACTTTGCAGGGATATGAAATAATGGTATCCGCAATTTTATCAGGCATGATAATAAAAGAATACATAGTGAATACAATATAAAGAAGTCACTTAAATTATTATTCGTAATACGTTGTTTCCTTGGGGAATAGTGTATGTTTTTAAAACGATGAACCAATAACGAACACAATTATTACATATCTAAAAATAGTATAGAATAACAATACATTAATACTGTTAGCTAAATGAGTTTGTTGATAATTACAATTTAAAGGAATGATGTCATCAAATCTACGAACAAAGAATAGTTAGTAATAAATTTAAAAATTGTGTTACAACCTCGTCCCCCTTTGACTGCAGGCGAATAAAAAGAAAAAATAGGCCAAAGGCCGTTATTACCATAAAATGCAACACGACATCGGCGTTACTTTCGATCCAAAAAGTGTAATGTAATAAAAGTAAGTCCTTGTCCTGACCTTGACCAGAACTTTCAACTGAACGCGTTTGGATTACGAGCTTTCGGATATCGCGATGTGACTCGCATGACTTATTACTTTAGAATGATAGATTCAATAAACTGTTTCGTGTTTCAATAAATTAACTGACTCAGTAATGGCGCCCAGCGTGGGAGAAAGTGAAAAACACAATCGATTTAACGTATTATAAATAACTTAAATAGAATGTGTCACTGTGTTAATTTTTGTTAGTTAGTCAAGTACAGTTGATTCATGCGTCTATTCTCCAACAGATAAGGTCATTGTAAACTCGGATAAAAATAAGTGGCCCGCAATTTGTCGTGGGCGTCGTAAACAACGGCTCAACTGGATTGATAACGTTTAGAATAAGCCACCTTCAAATATTGTGATGTAATTCAAATGAGTTGAGAATTTAGTTATCATGATTAATGCAGTTACTACTATCTATTAAAATTATCATTCTGTATTGAATATTAAAATGGCGCCCAACACGGGACTCTAACAATAATGAACCAATAACTGTCATTTTGAAGGGGATATTTATTATTATCATACCACAGAAAACAGTCCTCTTCTAATAAAATGGACATCTGTTCGGCAAAGATTGAATTATTATTATAAAGAGCACGATATGTCGACGCTTTCTCTCGTCTAAAAATAGAAGGGACCTCATCTTCAGTGGGCGTCTTAGAAGGCGTCAAGGAAAAATTATCTAAATCATGTCTGTGGCTATGAATGCGTGAAATTGATATCTAAATTTAGATTCGACTAGGAGTTTGTCTGAAACTTGTATGAGATATACATACTAAATAAAAGAGCTTGAAGTTTTGTTTTATTAAAACCAATTTCAAAAAATCAGTAATGGCGCCCAGCGTGGGCCACCTAAGTTTGATCCATATCTTTAAATTGCTATAGGTATTTGAAAGATAAAGAAGAAAGAAAACGACTTATTAGGTCAAGCCTAATAACCTAAACGGCTGTTAAGTAGATGCAAATTTAGTAAATAAACATTCACCACTTTCGTTTTTGTCCAAAAATAACCCAGTCCATTTCTCGTGGGCGTTCTAAAAGGGCAAGTGATTCTATCAATATTTAAATTGGTTCGGATCATTCATGCTAAGATTACCAATCCACTTTTAATACTCTACGGGACAGTTTTGCAAGGATACACCAATGTTCTTCTGCAAGGTTTTTTGTGAGCAAAGAGGTTTTAACTTCTACCTTCTTTCTACAATATGTATGTCTTTAATAACTTATGAATAAGTCCGAAACTTCGATTTAAAATCTTCTGTTGAGCCTGTTTTTGTTGGCGTCTACTTTCATCAATTTTGGCGATAGCAACAAGCCTGAAAGGAATAGTAATGACACGATACTTAACCCAGTTCTTGCAGCTTTGACATTAATCCCTATAACGTCCTGAGCCGATTATTCTTATGGCCAAATTCCAATTCAAAGCTCACTTGTTGAAGCTTTACTATAAGAACCATTTAAATCTTGTGCCAGTTTTCAGATTTATACTTCGTTCTTAGAATATCTTCTCTTGTGATGAAACTCACAGCTTTCATGGGAGAAAATTGGAGCACAACTTTATAATAGAATACCCTCTAGTATAAGAAATCTACACTCTTTTAACGTATTCAAAAGTAAACTTAGTCAGTATATAATCGCGGACAAATCACTTCTGGAGAAATGAAGGCATTATATAGTATAACTGACAAAACATTAGATGATGAGCTTTGTGTAATATGTGTATGTTTTAGCATTGTGTAACTGATGACGACGAACTTTGTGTAATTCAACTTATATGTTCTAGTATTGTTCTCAAGTGAGTGACATGTATGTCTTTATTGAGAATAAAGTTTCTTTAAACCTAAACCTAACCTAAAATTATTTAAACACTAGCTTTTATCGAACGTACTACCGGAATAAAAAGTATTTTATGTGTTAATCCAGGTTGTAAACTATCTGTGTGCGAAATTTTATCCGAATCCGTTCAGCCGTTGTTACGTAATTGATTAACAAACATCTAAACCTCTAAATATCCAAACATACAAACTTTCACATTTATAATATTAGTAGGATTCTTTCTATATTACTTACGTAGTTTAAATTACTATCGTTTAGTTTATAACTTGAATTTAAAGCAGAATATTTACAAACACAATTTAAAGATGAAAAAAATCGATCTCTAGCATCGCCAAGTAAACATTTAACTAAGTTTCTGAGAGGTTTTTAGTAACACAATGAACCATGCTGCCTTCTAATACAAAAAGAACTGAACTAACGATATAATGTCCCCTTGGAGACACTGACAGGACACGACATCATCCACTCATTAGGAACGCGTTATCTTATCTTGAAATCGTGAGCTTGCTAACTACGGGGACTTGTAATACAGTAGCTTATTGATAATGACGTTAATAGAGATGTATTATGTAAGTACTCAAGGTTACATAAGCAATTTTAAAACTTACGGATAAATTTTGTTTCTAGATCAAAGTCATTTTTTAAACTAACAAAAAATTACCACCGGATAACATATTATCTGATAATATTGTCACATAAATTTTGTTCTATTTTTAATTTATCTGGAACCCTCTTAAACCATTTCAAAAAAGGAGGAAGTTGTATCCTATGAGTTTTTATTTTTAATGCCGTAATTCTCGGAAAAACAGCAAGAAAATCTATCGTAAAACATAGAAAAAACCAGAACATTTTTTCTCGGACTTCCAAGTTTTTACGACACTCATTCTAATGCCATAAATAACTCATAAAGCCGAGTTTATCACTACGACTACTATTCGTAAATATCAGATAACAGAAAATGGATTACATGTGTTCTCACTTCACTGTTATTGTAGCTTCGGTCGATACGAGTAGTTTCGATGAGGTAAACAATAAAGGAAGGGCGATGACATTCGGAAGCGTTAAGTATTTGTTAGGCGATAGATTCAATCAAATACTATAGTTTAAAATCACTTGGGGCTTGTGGCTTGATCGATCAGGTTAAGCTACGCTTGCCGCGGTTGCTGCGTGGATGTGTGACCATCTTTACTTACCAAGACCCTCTGTGCCTCGGAAAGCACGTTAAGTCGTTTATCCTGGCTGTCATTCTTGGATCTTTGACAGTCGTGACGGGTCGTCAGAAGCCCGAAAGTCTGACAAACAGTCTTACCAAGGGGTATCGTATTATCCAGTAACTGGGTTGTGGAAGTAAGATACGAAATACAAATACAACATTTATTTATTGACAAATAAGTAGGTACACTAAGTTGTAGATTTATCTGACTCCTGCGCTAGTTATATAACTATGTTGCAGGAGCCAGCGTCCTCCCGTAATACAGAGACACATTGTTTTGTTGTTTTATGACAGCACAAAAAGTAAAAAAAGAAATAAAAGCAAAAAAAAAAATTACATTTTACACAATGTTGAGAAAAAAAAAGTATGAAGCTAGACTAAAAAATAGAGATAAAATAAAAAAAATAAACAATGAAAAAATATAGGTACAATTAAACAAAAGAATGTTAAACAATTTAAAAAAAAGAAGAAAAGATAGGTAGTCACTCCATGTAAAATACTGGTATTCACCTGCATTCGGTAAGGCTGGAAGCTGACTCAACGTTGTTGGGAAATGGCTAGGCACATGACGAATGACGGCGAATGACGGATGATGGTGACGGTACGTTTAGCGCAGTGGTTAAGCGATTGACTGCTGCGCTGCGTGTCGCGGGTTCGAGTCCCGCACGGAACAAATATTTGTATGACCTACAAGTAGTTGTTCCGGGTCTGGCTGTTTGTGTACGTGAGTTTAAATGTTTGTAAACGCACCCACAATACAGGAGAAATTCCTAGTGTGGGGCAACGTTTAAAAAAAAAACTACCACAGTCTCGCATTACAAAATAATACTTTTATGTATACAGGCAATCAATATCAAGTCACAACAATTTAAGTAATTAACTATTAATAACGAACGCCACTAAACTAAAAATAAACTCGCAACAATAATACAGCTATTAAACACGACCCAAATATCCACAAACCGTCAAAAGCCATCAGAACCTAATCTTACCAATATTTATGACTCGAACATCATTATTTAATAAGCGGCTGTCTTGCCAGTCAATATGTAGGCCTGATACTACAGTAGGCAATATAAAAGTTCTTATAAGAACCTTTTGGGCGTAGGCAGGACGTGGGCGTGGGGGGAGTAAGAAGTGGGACGAAGGAGGGTGGGGGGGTAGTATTCGCAATCGGCTCACGTACCAGTGCCCCAGCTTCAGACTTCAGCATCTAGTTAGTATGAAATACATTTTTACTTTTACGTAAGTTTCGTGTAATTGTTTTATTAATTTTCGCGTAGGTTTCTTTGTACTGACCTAATTTATTAGCTGAAGCAAGAATATTTGTCTAACGTCACAGCTTTTAGAATACCTACAACACTAACATACTCGCTCAACATATAATCAGTCAATAATGTTGCCACTTCTAGGACACAAGCGTCCTCTTTGTGAGCCGGAGTGAGCTATAATCTACCCTGCGGGTTCTAAATGTCACACATCTTCGAATTTTTGGTTCTAGCTCACTATGTTGGTGTTCACCGTTGAGAGCAGTGCATGCACTGGTGATGAAATGAAATACACAAATTAAAGTACCTTTTTGGGTTCGAACTCATAACCTACAACTCGTAAGACATAAGTCGGAATAAAGCAAGACAATCTCCAATTAACTTTTTCTTTGTTTCTACTTAGCAAGCTCTCTCCAAATACAATTAATTCCAACGTTAAAATTAAGTAAATTTCCATTCAGATCGTGTTTCTATCCGCATGAGTTATCCGTTTAATTAAACGTAACCAAGCAAATAAATAAAAGACTGTAATATTTACCATAACGCTAACAATAACAGATCTGTTTACGATTATGTTTGTCTACTAACGAGATATTCACACAAACACAAGACATACTAAGGAAAACGATGTAAACAAATACTTTGTCTTCACGGCACCATAAAATTGTAGCCAATGGCCGCGATAAAACCACCAACTACTTATATGGCGACTCATGCAAATGAGGCTTACGAACGGAATTGAAAAATGATTTGGCTACGACATCTAAGCGCGTAGGCCGCTCACGTAGCAGCGCCTACGAGCGGCGTAGCAGCGTAGCGGCTCATAGAGCTGTAGCCGAGCGTATGTAACATAATTACATCGTTTGAAAAGTACTGAAGCACGTTTTAAATTGTACATTTCTTTGAGACTGGATTAATCGGGTAGATTCATGTTTTGTTTTGATTAATAGTTAGTAGTAGTAGCGTAAATGGTTTTGAGAAGATAGCGCCAATCAAAACTATGTATTTTTTTTTAAACTAGCTATGAAAAAATTAACCGCGCTGTTTATACATTCGGGATTAATTGCGTAACACACTAACAGTAGGAATGTTTATTTTGACAGTTCAACAACATTAATTTTATTCAATTCATTGCGCTATTTACGTTGTTGAGTAGACAATTGTTTCAAACATATGAAGCAATGGATTTGCAATATCCGTCAAATTGACGAAAATAGATGCTTAATTAAATATGATACCTACATTGCATAAATTTCAATACCTTCCAATTGCCCTAAATATTGAACGAGTTTATAATTATTTGGTAGAACGTACAAACATGAATCATGACAAGTGCAAATAGCCCCTCTATATTATTATACTGTGATCCAGTGTAAGCGAGAACTATAGAAAGTAGCGCGAGCGATATTTTATTCATATAACGTTTCAACTTTCGCGTTATGAAGTTATATTACTTCGGAAGGGAACTACGGACGCTTGAAGATTTAATACTTGCTCTTGCACTTAATACGTGATTTTTTTAATGGGTTGGAAATAGTTTTAATTCGTATTGAAAAACATGAACTTTTAAGTGCTAATCATCAGTATTCCACACGATAACGGTTAAATATTAGAGCGTAATATATACGGGTTATATAATATAGTGTTTATGTTTCAACACATTTTTTTTTCTTTAAAAAATATCTCTTTATTGATGATACTTTATTCATATTACAATCTAGCTATTAGCTAATAAGTAATTTAAATATAACTTAAACGGCTAAGTAACTATAATACTAAGAAATCGTCAAATAATGTATTTCTTATTAACTGTAAGTTAAGAGGCAGACACTTCACGTGTTCTTTATAAAAGTCAGCACTTGCACTACATTTTAAGGAACACATGTCATATGGTTTTATATCCGTTCTTCAACCAGGACCGTACCACCAATTTTAAAATCCCACACAGCTATATTTTCCAACATTTGTCTATGTAAACAGCAAACCATTACTTCTCGTTCAGCAACCCAAAATGTGCACTTAAAATCATGGAAAACTTTTTGATATTATGTTTCACTTTTGTGTACAATGCACTCTCAATTTTTATTGGCAGCTGCCCAAAAATGGGGAAAATTCAACATATTCAAATGAAACTCTCTCGTTTTACCTTCAAGATCTTTGCATGTTGATTCAACCGTGAGATAGTCTGTAGAATATCGATCAATTTAGAAAGTGGACGTAAGTTTATGATGATTTTGGATTATATCAGTGGCAGCTACAACGTGAAAGGTCAAAGGTGAAATTGCTAATGTATGCTTTGCAGACGGATTGTGGATCACAGATTTTTGTTAGTAGCTAACAGATGAACCCGTTGACGAATTTTACATTCCTATCTGAATTATTTCTGAATCGGTCATTTTATATTTTTATTTTTATTACCTACTGCCGATTGAGCCAGAGAAAATTCAATCTTATTTCAAGGCAGTAAGACTCAATTTTAAATGCATAAAGTAATGCTTCTACATGTTTTTATTAATAGCAACCGTTAGCTTTAAAAAATACAGTTTTAGTCACTGTATGAGGTCTAGAGTTAATTATGTTACATATTGTAAAATCAAACAAGTATATAACTTCAAGTATAAGTCTAGTCCAACTGCAATCAGGACATCTTAACCGCATTCAAAAGTTGTCAGTGTGAGGATTTCACCAAATGACGGCAATGTCAACTCTTAATCAAGTTTTAGGTGAGCTGATCGCGTCCGAATTAATTGGTGAATTCACCCTAAATCTTTATCACACGTTGCCAACTACTCGGAGGTTAATATGGGCAAACCGGGAAAATTTAAGAAAGAAAATACATTTATTAAACACAGACTAAGCACCTAGCCAATTGCGCCATACCACGTGAAAGCTTAATTATATCACCATACACTTTACAACCGGGAGTCTCGCGTCAACTACCAACAACCGACGCGTGTGAAAACCAGCTAACTCTGCCCAATTACTGTCCAGGGGCACAATAATTACGTGACCTGCTTGGTCGTCTTCAACCCCTAATTACCCCTTATCGATGCACAGCTTACTAATTTCCCTTCTAGAGCTCCCTGCAATGGATCGCAAGGTTGCGTGGAAGGTGTTCCTATTGATTTAGTGATTACACGGAAGCAGTCACGCGAACGCTGAAAGGGAAAGTAGGCGATGAGTTTGTTCGGCAGACTTTATTGTTACGTATGTTGAGCACGATTGTTGGCTAACTCTTGATTAGGAGAAGGTTATATTGCTGTTTAGCTGTATTTCTTGGCTTGTAGAGACAATCGTATGGATTTCCTTAATGAGTAAAAGTGATTGTCCATCGTTATCAGCATTAAAAGGATGTGAGGCAATAATTATTAATTTGATTATACTGTATCAATATGTAGGTATGATTAAGTACCCCATTTTTTGTGACTACACATTGATACAATATTATGAAAAAAAAAAACGATTGAAGACAATATTATAAGAATTCTTGTCGATGTTTACCTTCATTTATTTGCCCGAAAAATTGCCAAACTTAAGTGGCAGTGGCCAGGGTATATTGCTCGCAGAAAAATTGGCAGAAAGGTTCAGGAGTGGCGACCTATTACCGGGAGACGTAACGTTGGAAGGCCCCGTTGGCGGACAAGGTGAACCCATGTCTTTGTGAAGGCCGCAAGAATCCGCTGGATCTGGAAAGCACAGAACTGGTTGAAGTGGCAGAGTTTGGGGCAGGCCTATGTCGAGCAGTTGACGTCTTTCGGCTGAAATGATGATGATGATGATGATGATGACTGTACCCTAGATACTGAACTTCGCTACAAATCTGGCTATCACCGTATTATTCTTATTGTCTAGCTAACTATGTTAGTATTATTATGTAGGTCATGTCTAATTGATAAGAAAAAAAAAGATCTTTCTAAAACACTATAGAAAAAAGCATAAAAGTTTATCGTTTTAAGTAAACATAAATATAAAGATAAAGATGCATTTATTTGTATAAACATGTGTAACATGGTACATAAATGTGCACATATGGATGGAAATTCGTTTGAAATTGCTGGTTCAACATGTTTTGCCATAATCGGCGTACAAAATAGTTTATAATATTTAGTTTAAAATTATAAATGAGAATGTTTTTAATAATAGTCAAAATTCAATCAATTTCAAATACATAATCAGTCAATGCAAAAATGCATATGGTTATGTTAGCTGTTGTTGGGTAGCAGAAGTTGAAATAATTTATCGACATCTGATTAGATACATAGGATACTCATTTTTGAAAAGTGTCCTCATTAGATTCTACAGTGCTAATATACCACTAAAAAAAACACATCACTTTTATTTTCAAATTTCAAGCATAATGGACGCCATATTGGTCTGTGGGTCAGTTTGCTGTAAACAAATGCGCTGATATTTTGTATCATAATTGTTTGTAATAGAAAAAAATAGTTATTATTATACTATTTAACGTTGTTTTTCTGTTCCTAAATGCAAAATATTATTGAAATAAAAATTACTTTGGTTACGAAAATAATAAAAGTACAAAGTTGTTTAATTGACATGCCGTATGACGTAATAACATGGCAGCTACTTGGTGTTCAACAACAGATTAAAAAAACTTAAATCATTGAGTTGAATTTTAAGATTTACTTTGTTATTTCATGAAGTAAAACTAACATTTTTCAACTGCATTTTGCCTAAGCTATCTCAATAATATATTTTTAGATTTTTTCTCATATAGAGTACAATACCATATTGTAGTGGCATCGTTTGTTGCGTGGAGAATTGTCACTGTAAATATTCAGGATGCAAGGCAAATCCGAGTTACTCTATTGTTTTTTATGAATGAAAAAACTGTTCCCATCCAGGATTTCAGCCCTATTCTTTTGAAAGATAAAAGTAATTTAGGCAGTAAGTACCTTTTACTACACGAGGCGTAGACATACATCATCAACTGTCTAGCCGTTGCCCAACTATGTTGGGGTCAGTTTCCAGTCTAAGCGGGTGCAGTTGAATACCAGTATTTTACATGGAGCGACTGCTTATCTGACCTCCACAACCCAGTTACTGGGTAACACAAAACCCTTGGTAAGACTGGTTGTCAGACTTAATAGACAGCAATGACTGCCAAAATTCCACGAAAAACTGACGTAGACATACATAATATGTGTATTAAATTTAGGTACGAGAACATAATGCATTGCAACATTGGTTCAGGTGGTAAAGTTCCGACGTCTAATTTAACTTGTTAAGTCATTCTTAGAAGCGATAAAACGGTTCTTGAACACCACATATTATATTAGTTCACATCTTTTGAATATTCATAAAACGAAAGTCAAACAGAAATAGTTCTTGGTAAAACCTTGATATTCGCGCATGTCAAGGACGTTAGAACATAATTTTTATTTTATAAAAGCCTTTTTGCACAAGCGTAGCCTTGATTTAAGGCTTCTTCAGACCGGCGCGACGTGACATTTGTAGAACAATTGCCATAAAGTTTTCGTAAAAATTGTTCTAGAAAAGTCGCGTCACGTTGCCGTGTCGCGCCTGTTTGTGGGATCCTTTAAGTGATGACAGCTCATTGCTGGTTATAAATAGTGAGTGAAGGATCAATGGTATTTATTTTCTTTGTTTTCGTGCTCCTTCAAAGATTAGTTTCTTTCTTGTAACATGTAACAGACAGATTTGAAGTAAAGATAGACTGGCGTTTGTACGTCATAGCATCCTAGCTTCTCCCGCGGCTTCACGTACATGATATGTCGATTAAAAGTAGCCGATGTCCTTCCCGAGGGCTCAAACTATTCCCAAACCAAATTTGATTAAAATCGGTCCAACCGTTCCGGAGATTACCCGCTACATGCAAACAAATTTTACCTCTTTATGATATTATTAAAGATTAAAGATAAGCCACTGCATACAAATTGATAGGCTTGTATTTATCAGGGAAAATAAGCTATATGAAAAAGTTTTTATTTTTCACTTTTTAGTGGTTCACATGTGTTTACCCCTTCACAGCATACCGGCGTGATGTTATGTTATGAACTGCTGTAAGCAATAGACAGACATGAGATTTCAGCAATCCCAGTCCATTTGCTATCATTTATTGAGGAGTTCCGTTGCCTATCTCCAAAGTTCTTCATCAGATCTTCACCAAATTGAAATGAGACCACTCCGAGAAAGTACTCTTCCAAAAAATAGCTAATTCGCTTCGTGTGCCTATAAAATTTGAAGAGTTCTCTCTATTTCTCCAGGTTCCCATCATCAGATCCTGACTTGATGATCATGGGACCACTTGGAAAGTATACCCTTTCAAACAAAAAAAACAAAATCCAAATCGGTCCAGCCATCTTCGAGTAATCGGGGAACATACATAAAAAAAAAATAAAAAAAAAAAAACAAAAAAAAAAGGTTCCGACGAATTGATAACCTCCTCCTTTTTGAAGTCGGTTAAAAATGTTTCGTAGGCATGGAGTCTGCCTAATCGTAGCGCAAACTGCTACGCCGTAGCTCGGCACGTAGCAAAGCGTACCCATCAGTTCACCAAGAAACCCAAAACAAAATTAAATATTAACCTGTCTAATAGATCATCAACTCAACACTTTTAAACTAAAATAAGCCTTCTTGTACTAGTTTCCTGAAGTGCTGCCAGCCGATACAAATGGGTACTCGTCAATTATTCACAAGCAAAGGGTCTGCCATGTTTAAGACTCGTAATAAATTGGAATTTACACAACTCACACGCACGCTTTTTGGTTTAAATAAATGACAGCCATTTTTCTATTTGATTCCTTACTCAAAGAGGGTTTATAGGGAGCTAAAGGGAAGGTTTAAACGAAAGCAACATTCCTTTTATTAATGCTAGCTTGATTGCTTTTGTAATGCTTTTGCTTGATTAATACTTACTTACACTTTTAAGCGCTCTTTTATGAGAAAAACAACACTCCCATAATCCCAAAAGACTAGGCAGAGGTTACCTACACGCATCATTTAACCTGCAATCTATGTAATAAGTTCCATATACTCAAATACAGACTCCAGCCCTTCTTAACTCAAGCACTAACAAATTGAACCTAAGAACCCAAGCAAAACAGTCGAAATGCGAATAGCAGACAAACAACCAAAGATATCCGTCTATACTTAAAAAAGCCTAAAGCAATCAATTCAACCCTCAATTACTGCACATCCACTACAAACAAACCTACCACCACATCTCGTTACTCCCACTTCAGATTGAAACAAGCTATAAACCTGTCATTCAGTTTCATTAGGCAGCTGACACGTCGTAAATAAACATTGAGGGAGGACGCCAATCTGACCACCGATGTAAATATACAATGTGTGACGCCAACGTTTGGCAGAGGCGTGACGTCACACAATGCGGGCTAACGAAGACAATCAAAACCAAAAACAGCCCGTGTTAAAATGAAAGATTTATTTAATTAACTAGATCTTCTGTTCTTCTCATCTGTTTACCCACATTTTTTTTCTATTTAGTTTTGTTATTTAATATACGTACATCTGTGCGCTCTATGATGATGATGATGATGATGATGGGACTCCCTTTTCCGCACGTAGACTCCCATTCGGTCCGTTGTGCGTGGGGATTCTGGCTAACAAAGCCAGCCTAGCTCCGCCCAAAAGCACAGAAGCTTCCTGGGAGCTTCACAGGCTTCGCGGAGCGACCTCACTGTTCCGAGGATTTCTTCACGTTGAGAAGCCACGGCCTCGCATTCCAGGATGACGTGGGTGGCTGATTCCTCGGCGTCAAGGCAGCCTCTGCAAAGCGGGCTGTCTGTGGCGCCTATATTATGAAGATGTTTGTTAAGGGGGTTATGACCCGTAATTGTTCCTATGATCTGTGCGCTCTAATTATTAATCTTAGTTTTAGATAATGTTTCTCAGTAAGTGAATTATGTATGAAATTCTTTATGAGAAATATTGTTGTTCTTAAACACATAAACACATCTTCTAAGATACTTTTACACGTCAATACTTTGTTGGACAATATTTTTAGACTAGATGGCGCCGGTATTTGCTAGCTGACTGATCCCTGAGAAGAAATTACGAAACAAACTCAGAGGTCATAGTCTCTTTTAAAGTCCATGATGATATTATTAGAATCTTATGTAAGTCTTACAATGCAAAGCCATGTCTGGAAGGGTCTTTTGAAGAAAGAGCCGCACAGCTTTGGACTGAAATAAGCAAGAATACTATGCTCGTTTTGAGACTTTTTAAATAGTCCTGTTATTATGTTGAACCACCAGGGATTTCATGCTAAACAGTTACTGTTGTTCTGTTGTAGTAGGTTCCCAGAAAAACCAAGTGCAATTTCGATCATAAGGTATGTTAGAAAGGTGGACAAGCAAGGCAATATGTTATTATTAAACTTAAATTCAGAGATAAGAACTGTAAATGGTTTCGTTCAAAAACATTTACCACTTTTGAATTGTCAAGCAATCAGTCGGAAAAATGTCACTAGTTGACTATTCCAAAGCTTAGTACGTTCCTATGGAGAAGAATGGGCAAGAAACACAATTAACACACTTTAATTTATGTTTTTATCCTATTATTGGTTAGATCTTTCATGTTCGATTATTCAACCTTAAACGAAAAAAGGTCATGCCTGCAATTTAAAACAACCCTCAAAAAGTGAATTTTCTTAAAATCTATTGCAAGACAAAATACGTCATTATGGCGATAAATCAAAAGACTTCCCACGCAATTAATGTGCGTGACGATCCCTTTATGTGTGTAACATATAACTCCATGATTAATTGCGGGATCAAAACAACCATGGCTCATTGTTCTAGACCTTTCTATTTGTCATGTCTTGAAAGTATAACGTCATTCTAACTAAAGCTTTAAAGCTCCACAGTTTAAATCATACATAGACTATAGAAACTTCTGGAACAGTCGAGTAAAAAGGTAGATTAGATTAGGTTAAAATAAGTCTGTTAGAAAGCAATGTCAAGGTTAAGCTTCCAAAAAGGCTGATCAGTATTCAGAGCATCAGTAAAAAAAATATAGGTCTATACGAGTTTAGGACTGGCGAAAGGTAACTCGAACCCAGCCAAACCTAATTCGTTCAAAAATAAAGTCGAAAAGTCAAACTGTTTTTCCAGATATACGAGAACTAAATCAAGAATTTATTGTACACCATTTATCTCTATTTACGACAAAAATGTGTAAAGTAAAGCTCACACTAATGACGTTTTAAATCATAGCCATTATTTTTCTTAAACTGCTCCCATTTTGTATTTCAAGTGGAGTATCCCTACCCTGCCAATTGCAACATGACATCATAGCAGCCTCTTTATCTCGTGAGATAGAATTGTCTTGACATATTTATTTGTCACGACCCACTGACATAATTCGGGACAAAGCTACAAGAGTTTTTCAAGACCTAATGACATAACTAGGTCCCATCTAGGTCGTCTTTGTTATAGATTTTCTCTTTCACAATCAGCTTTACACATTAAATAGTGTGCCAGAAATATGGTCTTATTTTATACAGGCTTGCAGTGTCCTTGACAATAGTTGGATAGGTCAGAGGGTACGATTAACTTAAATTGTATGACTTATGGTTATTTATAGCAAAATGTAAAGCTACATTATAATTCAGACGCTTATTTTGAAATTATAATGCCAGCAAATTTTTGACTTGAACATTGATCATCACGCTTGCTAAAGGCGGATTGACAATTTCAAACTTACTATTAATTATATGTCTAGTTATTCTCTTGATGTTTTCCTGCACCGATGTCAGTGACATCCAAGTTAAACGTATCACTTTTAAATTCGTGAATTTTCTAAGTTTACATATTTAGAATGGAAAAATCGATTGCTTCAAAAGGTTCTCGACCTTTTACCTTCAACATTAACCACAATGATAATATCCAAAACGAAAATAACTCTCGTCAGTTTAAACCAAATACTTTGGCTGAAAATGAAACAGCTGCCGTAAATAGAAACACGACACACAGGGTGTTTAGTGAGCCCGCGTCGAGACGCCGGAGGCGGTCGTGGTATTGACCCGTCTATATTTAGAAGCGTTCTGCGAATCTAAGCGATCAAGCGATCGCTTTTATCGCTTGCGGAATGTTTACAGTCACGTGATTAGCGAGTAGCGACAGGCTGTCTCGACTATTGTGTTCCTAGTTTTATTGCTAGTGCGGTTATGATTTCAGTGATAATGTAATGGACAATCAATGTTGCTGAGTTGTAGACATAGAATTTAATTTGAACGAGTTTGGTCGATTGAGTTTTTGGAATCATTTGTATAATTGACTACCTCGTTGGTCTAGTGGTTAGGCTAGGAAATGCTAACGCTGAGTATGAAGTCCTGGTTCGATCCCCAGGGGGTCTAGTAAAAACACATTTATGTAAGCGTTCACGCCAAACGCTACGCCAAAATGTATGGGAATGACATTACCTACCGAGAGGTTACGTTCTGTCCTTTCCGCAGATAATACCATTTCAATACATTTTTGCATACCGTTTGGAGAGAACGCTAACAGAAATGTGTTTTGTCTAGGCCTGCAGGTCGGGCAAAGTGTTAGTGGGTGTTACTGTCTGGATTTTGTCAGTAACAACCCGGCTCGCCTATTGCCATCAACTGGGCATAAATCCAGACTCCGGAGTCTGGATTTATGCCCAGATGATGGTAATAGGCTCGCCCCCTTACATGGGACTTAAACATAACTGGCTAAATGTACGAGTATGCATTATAGATACACCTCTGCCCAACTTTTCGGGGAAACAGGCGAGATGTCATTTGTTAGCTTATTAAAACAATACAACAATTAATAAAAACAAGATTACTTGATAATGAACTAAAAGCTACTCTTATCTTATCCTTGTCAGAACCCAAACGTATTGCTCACAATTAATTTACATCGTTTTCAGCCCCTTCATAAACTTAAGCCCCAACTTCCCACGCCTTAACACTCCAACCGCTGGCAATAATCTTAAATGATGGCACAAATACAATCATAGTACCGACACTGTAAGCTATTAGCCATGTATTTGAGAGCAACGAGCGAGGCGGGCTAATAAAACCTGCTATAAACCGGAGGGAACCCTCACAATTAGGGGCGGATCGCCCACGGTATGCCGCCTCCGTTGCCAGCCCGGCTAATTTACCGTATCTCGAATAAATCCTATTATTTTGTCTGGTCAAACTTTTTCAATTACAATAAATCGGATATTGGCGCGAGAGCTTTTAAGTAGTTGTAGGGTTAAGTTATTACAAACCGTGTCTCTGGCTGTAAAGTTATTAACATTTTAAGCTGAAAAATATTATTTGTCCTTCTCTAGGAACTTAGTAATTTCTCGGTTTCTAATAGGTTTTGTAGTTTAACCGTAAAAAAACAAGGACACCAAAACAATCACTACATAGGTATATATTACTATTATAAAACAAAGTCCTCCCGCTGCGTCTGTCTGTCTGAACGCAATAAACTCAAAAACTACCGAACTGATTTTTATACTGTTTTCACCAATGGAAGCAGTGTTGGTTTAGGTGTATAATTCATATTAGTTTTGTGTAAATTGTCTGAAATATAACGATGATTGTTGAAGATGTCGGAAAAATTTACTGGCGTGCGCCGCGTAAACCAAGAGTTAAATAGGGTGGCAGAAAAAAAAATCTGTTATATACATTTTGACTGCGTAGCTTGCAACCACTTTTCTATGAAACAGTCGATTTTTTTTATTTTTATAAGCGACCCCAAATAAATTGATACTCTAGTAGAATTATGTGCTGGATCCGTGGGTAAAACATTGCGCGTCGATGTCTCTGCCACACTGTGTGAAAACAATGGTAGTACGATCCCATGGGATATTTCCCTAGCAAAAGCTAGTAAAACTATAGACAGTCTTGTTTGCGTGTCTAAATATTAAATTAGTCTAAAAGGTTTCTCGTGAATACTTTCGCCTTCTTTGCATGGAAAAAGTTAATGGGTGAAGTAACCTTAATAATAGACCATAATAGCAGTAATATGGGCCTCGCTTCCGATTCTAGGAAAGCCTTTTACGTTCGCATTATCAACACGATTGGCATTTGGCATCGGATCGATGAGCCAATTCAGACTATATAATGTTCTAACAGTAGTTTTTGGTCATGAGTTACTCAAGTGATTTTATTTGCCATAAGTGTGCAAATTTTCAATCCATCGTGAGGAAACTAGCATGTCCTAGAACCAAAAATTCGAAGACATGTGACATCTACCAACCCGCACTGGGCCCGCGTGGTGGATTACGGCCCGCTCCCTCTCACAGAGAGGAGGCCTGTGTCCCAGCATTGGGAACATTATGGGCTGATTATGCTACCCAGCATTTCTATAATATCTTGGCTATAGTAATTCAACAGTGTGTTAGACATAATTTAATAGTCCTACAGACCGAAATTCGGGTATGGCGACCAATCTCAGCGCAGACCAGCCTTCGGCGCGGGAGATAAGATAAGATAAGATAAGATAATATTCATTTGCTAAGACATGTGTACACATACAAGAATATAAACGAGCATGCAGGATATAACACAAATAAAATTTTACAGGTTCAGACATGTTTGCCACATAAAATGGCGTGCAAATATGAATAGTTCTGATTGTTAACAACTAATTTCAAGTCAATCTAAATTATTTTAAATGAATTCATCAAATAATAATAAATTTAAAGTGTCAACGGTAAAGTAAAAAATCATTCATAAAAAAGTCAATAACAAAAAATAAAGGTACCTGTGTTTCAGTCAGAAAGTAATTACCTACATAATATTAAAGCAAAGACTATACTCTATGTATTAAAGTAAACTTATGTCATGAAGTCATGAAGTGTCATGAAGTAGTGCACAAGTGTGTGTGCAGACACAGGTGCACTATCTTTTCCTCACTCTCATAGTCCGATGGGTCGGCAATCCGACACGACCGGAGATACTTAGATCAGGCGCAGGGCCAACGGCTTACCCGGTATCCTACCGACAACATCCAAACTCTGGGCTGTGACTGAGAAATTTCTAATAGAATAACCAAATCAAATATCACTATGCCCGAACCGGGAATCGGACCCAAGACCCCACACTCAACAGCCGCGCTTGCGACCATGAGACCAGCGAAGCAGTCTTCAATTAGACATACACGTGTTCAAAGAATTGAACATTCATTATTTTCTCTGAATACTTACGGTAAAAATTCGATCATATTATGGTAGGCACCGTAAAAACTTTTACAGCACAACAGCTTAAATAAAGTATATAAATCACGTCACACACATCCTACTCGTTAAAACTCCATATGGAATAATTTCCATGCACTTTATGCACTCCGGAAAATAGCTGATGGATCGGATCGCGTCGCAAAACCATCCATTACCGATGGTCCATATAGAACGAATGCATGCGAATTTTTGCAGTATTTCACGTCGCCATCGCGTTTGCGTGGTTTGCATTAGATTTTTTTTGAAAGCGTGATTGAAATGTCCTTTAGGCTTTATGTCTTATATATATTTATTATTGTAGGATAGTTTCATAGCTTATGCACATCGCTTTTAATCGGTAAATTAGCGTTTAGTATAATATTTGTAGTAAGTAAATTTACGTAGTAGGTACATTCGTACCTTCCAAAATATTGGCCAAAGGAAAACTTACAAACGGGCCTCTTATACTATTTTATTATTATTTTTATGTAGGTTGGTAAACAAAGTGATGCTTCCCCTTTACCTACAAGAATTTTAAGCAGAGATAAAGAGTGGTGAGTTCATGCATCATATTATGGTCACAAGAAAATAAAAATATTAGATCATTTCCTTGCCGCCATCTATCGGTAGCATACCGAACTACATTACATAACTGTTGAACAAACCACTGAAACAAACTATTAAACTCATAATGTAAAAAACCTACTCGTGATACATTAGTTAATTTTCTACTTAGCAAGTAACTGCGTAATAACCTTCGCAATTCTTCGAAAAGAAAAGTTTTATCGAAATAGCTTTCATGAAAAACCTTACGCCTTTATAAAATAAATGTACTATTTCACATCTAAAACACTTAATAAATAGGGTATGCTTAAACGTATTGTCAGCTATTCACTTTTTGAAGCTGTTAAAACATCGCAGTGTAATTTTATTTCAAAACAATTCCGCTGAGTCTCACTTGCTAGCTCTCTTCTTTTTGATGAACTTAATTTGTACGGAATAAAAAATGTTTCCAGTACACAAGTACTTTTAGCTTTGACGTTAAAGTAAATTTATCACTGCAAAAGCTTTTTGAAGTGCACTTAAGCGTAATAAGCACAAAAAAAAGTTAGAGTAGCGCGGGCAACCACGGCCCAGTGGCGCCATTCACTTCATTTCAGGCGGTGGTCAAGTTCCGCAACACGTAGTTCCATCCGAGCAGTATAGATGGCGCTGCACTTGAAGTTTTTAGTTCAGCTACTTGCCACTAGATGGCGTTAATAAAAAAGTTAATAATATTATCGTACGGTAACTTAAATTTTTGGAATAACATAATACAAAAAACAAAAAAAAAAAACAAAATCAAGAATCATTTATTCAAACTAGGCTGAGAGTCAACACTTTTTGAACGTCAAAATTACATAAGACAGTCCCCAAAAACACTTAGACCGCTGCAAACTAATTAAACACAATTTCATCGAACTTTAAAATAATTGCTCTAATTTTCAACCCTAAATTGGGGCAGTGACGTAATGGCGGCGGGGTGAAAACAGCAGCTGTTTGCGAAAGTCATCGATGTCGGCACAAGATACACCCGTAAAGTGGTACAGTATCGACCCTGACCCCGAGGTCGCGTGCCTACCTGAGCCTCCAGGGTTACCTCGTCTACCAATAACTAGAGGGGCGGCCGACTTAGTTTTTTTCGTGTGAAAATTTTTGCGATTTAGTTTTAAGCGCCGCCATTTTTTGATGGTTAGATAAAAGCTGTTGGGACTTTCTCTAGAATCTTTAATGTGAAAACTGTCTAGCTTAGTAGATAAAGCTTTTTTTATCAAAGCTTTAAGAAACGAGATAAAGGAGACCTAAGTAGGACTAATTTTATTTTATACCTCCTTGTAAAGTACATAAGCAGTAGGTACCTAAATTCCGTTTGAACTGGACGACTATGCAATTGATTACTCTTAAGCAATAAATTAATCATTTTGATGTGAATATTAATTAGTTTGCAGATACCTACGTACAATACGTAGGTATTACGTCGAATGAGTAGGTACCTACATGCATTAGGTTGGTAGGTACATACATATCTACCGCAGGAGAATGAAGCCATGAATAAAAACCTTTATCCTTCTTCGTCGTGTTACTAGTGATGACAACAAATTTTCCTGGAAAAGTCAATTAAATAAGAATTTGAAAGAAAATTTCGAAGATTGATTCAGAGGTAGGTATAAATTATTAGTAATAAGGTTAATAATGAGAAAAAAAACGTTAAATAACCAAATTAAGAATTTTTAAATTCCCTTATGAGTAATCCAAATAAACGACTCCTAAAATGATAGTTAAAAAGGAAACATAATTTTAATACTAGGTCGGACCTATCTCGCGGGAAAATCCATATTATGGAATACTTGGTTCTTATACTATACCGGTACCGACTCGTAATGGTACCGCTTGAAGCTCATGGAGAAATGCACAAATTGCATGCAAATGCATAAATACTAACTTACTTTTTTAAACTAACATTACAAAGAGAAAAGATTTGAATTTGTTACGCTAAACCGGCTACACAGATTTGGATGAAATTTGGCACATGGGTAAACCATGAGTAAGGGCGAATTTCACCAAATGTTTATACCTAGAATAAGTCATAACAAGCGAATAAATTTAGAGTTTTCGACAGTTTTTCCATACTAGAATTGTCAGCCGTAAATTTTATTCCACGGATAAAAGTTATTTAAGAAGATACCTTATAGTAAATAAATAAATAAATAAATTTGACTTTGGTAAAATTAGCCCTAATTGGATTAAGACAAATGACAATACTTTTAATCCCAATATTCCCTTGGAATCGAGACTTGTACGGGTGAAACCGAGGAAATATAGGTATGTGCTTGAGATTGAGAGCTTTACGAGCTCTCAAAATACCGCAATAATTCAATTAAAAGAACATTAAAATTATTAGGTAGGTACGTTTATTCCAAGCGTTTGTGTTTACATTAACGCGCCTTATTCCAAGCGTTTGTCAACGCGCCTAACTTTTTCATTGGCTTTTTATTTCCAGACAAAAAAAAACAGCTAATTCTAAATCTGTTTGACTGTTCGAAAGCAACTTGCCTGCACTACATAAGGTCGATAATTGCAGACAACCTGTACAGTACTAAGGGTTTATGGGTATGGGTATATGACATAACATCATGTCTTGTTTGCTTGAAGAGTTGGACAGTGGTTTATCTGTATTACACCAACCTAACATTGTAAAAGCCAAATTATTTTTAAAAGAGTAACCGTGGAGTTTCTTGCCGGCTATTCTCCATAGGAAACGATAAATTGGAACCGTGCACCTAGCTTCTGACGTTTCATAAGTGCCCATGCAGGTTTATGTGAAATAAAATATTTTGATTTTGATTTTATCACCAGTGTAATAGGGGGCGAGCCTATTGGCATCAACCGGGCACAATCCAGACTCCGGGCCGCTCCTGAGAAATTCCAGATAGAATAACCCAATAACACTTTGTTCGACCTAGGAATCGAACCTAGGACCTCACGCTCAGCAGTAGCCTGAAGGAAATAAAATTAAACTTCTTTCTTAATAAACGGTTAATTTATGACTTAGTATTTTGTAATGAGTTATAAAATAACCACTTCTTAGGATCTATACTCAGTTTGAAATAAGATTAGACATTTAAATAAACCTTTTTTACAGTCCGTTCAACTGATTTTTACTTATATTGCGTTGGTGGCATGATAAATGGCATCTGCAGTAAACAGTTGGTATTTAAACCACTTTTTTACTTTTAATGATGACCTTATGCCTACGGAATAGAAGTGAAAATCGGTTGAACGGACTGTAAGAAAGGTTTGTACAAATGTCTAATCTTATTTCAAAAGGAGTAAAGTTACCAAGGGCTTTAAAACTAATGAATACCCATAGTAAACATCAAAATCTATTACTACTAAAAGTCTAGACCACACTCTAAAAACTCCTAGGTACTTTTATCAACGCAAAACATAGGTAGGAAATAGTATTAGGCAGAAATCCATATTTTTTTCTAACCTAACCTCACCTCGTGGCCTAACCAAAGCGATCGGATACGCGACTACGTGATCGTCATGTTCATAACATTATCACTCATTTGTTCAGAAAACTGGAAGCTGGCTTATCAAAATGTACACGATGATCGCTTCGGTTAGGACACTGCCACTTTATTTTCTTACAGTTGTGAAAACCCTGGCAAGGGACAATACGGTTATTTACTTTTTGTATGTTTAAGTTTATTTCAATCGGTTATTCCTCGCTTAAATTCTACCTTCGTCATCTTATTCAAATCTATGCAACATGTAGGTACCTACCTATCAATTAATGATGAGCAACACATTTTTATTTACCTTTATATCTTCACTTGGGGATTTTTACCTCTACTTATTACCTTTACGTTACAAAGAAATGATTACAGTATAATATGCAAGATTTACAAATAATTTTGCAAAGTTATTCGTGTTTTAATTTTTTTTTGCACCATAGAGGTAATAATAATTTAGTGTAATACAAGGAAATTATGTAATGTAACATTTCAATATAATCATCTATGTTGGGGTCGGCTTCCAGTCTGACCGGATGCAGCTGAATACAAGTATTTTACATGGAGCGACTGCCTATATGACCTCCACAACCCAGTTCCTGGGTAACACGATTCCCCTTGGAAAGACTGGTTGTCAGACTTTCGGGCTTCTGACGACCCGTAACGACTGTCAAAGATCCATGAATGACAGCAGAGACCAACGGCTTAACGGACTTTCCGAGCCGCGGAGGGCTATTGGTATGTAAAGATGGTTACCCATCCACGGACCAACCGTGGCAAGCGTAGCTTAACCTGAACGATGGACTCTTAACATTAGGTTTAACGTTTGGATTTCTTAACATTTGGATTGAATGAAATTACTATTATTAGCACTGGCGTAGGTTCTTATATAGGTGTGGCGCCGGCTTAAAGTGAGCGATAAAACAGACATTCAGCATATCTGGCAACCTCTTCAATTGATTTCCCACGTGGCAACATTACCTAGAAATAATACAGTTATCATTGGTATCCACGTGCAATACTTGTGGCCATCATCGTCCATTAAAGTGTAGCATAGATAAGGTAAAAGGATTGTTTTAATATTAGCCCAATAAAATAACTCGCCAATTTCAATTTTCAGTCTGGACTTAGAGTCTTGGTTTTATTACACACTGGCTGCCCCGACAGACGTTGTCCTGTCTTAACTATGAATATTGAATTCGCATTGGTATTATTAATGCGCAACTTTCTTAATTTTTTCTTTCTTATGAACCTTCTTCTGACGATAATAAACACAACAAAAACAGAATTAGCTAAATTGGTCCAGCCGTTCACGTGTGATGCCGTGACCAAGGCAAATAGGGATTCAATTTTATATATAAAAATAGATAGATTAAGCAGGAAAAAAAATATCATTTTTATCGTTAAGCTCATCAAAATTATAACAACACGAATTTATAACTAAATATTTAAAATTCGAATTCGAATTTTAAGGCTCCGAGCAAGCAGGCGCGACGCGATTCTGGTGAAACAGTTATCATGAAGATTTCACAGAAATTGTTCTACTAGACTACCTCGTTGGTGTAGTGGTTGCAAGCGCAACTGCTGAGCATGAGGTCCTAGGTTCGATTCCCGGGTCGGACGAAGTGATATTTCATTTTTCATTTGGGATTCGTGCCCAGTTGGTGCCCAGGTGGCAAAAGGCTCGCCCCCTATTAAATTGGACTTAGACATAACCAGCAAAAAGTGACTTATATTATAAGTACACCTCTGCCCAACCCTTCGAGAAAACAAGGCGTAATGTTATGTTATGTTCTGCATCTAGATCTATCTATATCTGCGGGAGTCTTTATTTTGGAGAACAGTAAAAAAAGTAGCTAAATGTACACATAAAGTGGCTTTTTATGTCAAGCTGTGTGATCGGATTCAAAATCAAAATCAAAAACAAAAGTCATTTATTCAAATCAGCACTTTTCGAACGTCAAAATACATAAGACAGTCCCCCGAAAAACGCCCACCCGTCACTACTTCTTAGTGCTTTAGCTGGGAAGAAGAAGTAGCCCAAGAAACTCCCCAGCAGCACAGCTGTCTGTTTAGTCGGATAGACTTGATTGATTGTTCTTGTAAACTACGCAACGGATTTTAGACCGTTTTCACCATTTTTTACATAACTTACTCCGGAAGGTGTGTATCTAATATACATTACTATTAAACATACCTATAATAATAAAAGAATATCGATGTTTTGTCAGGTCTTAAAAACCGTGCGAAATAGGGACAGGTTGCTACTGTCGTATAATTTTACTTTTAATACTGCAGTGACAGTAGGTTTTGGAATCCAGCTCGTTCTCCATTTCATTTAGACCTTGCAATGTTAACGGTAATCTACATTTAAGCATCCTAAAATAGATTTTATTGTGCGTACGATAAAAGTAATTCAATGTGGAACTGTTTTGCTGATCAAGTGCAAGCAGGACTGCTCAGCGTGGGGTACTAGGTTTCGACCGAAGTTACAGGCGCTTCCTACTCCGTACCACTTACGGACATATGATTCGTTCCGGCCCCGAACGAAGAATGAATGACTATACTATTTGACAGATGTCCCTACTCCTGATATGGTTTTACCTGTCCAAAAAAGTTAATAAATTAGCTGTAGGATTCAAGTTCGAAGTTTCGAACTACTTTCGGATGGGCCCGTATATTCGTTGACGGAGTTAGAGAGTAGGCCCTCTGGGTTTCGAACTTTGGTCGGGTTCTTCTTTTATTGGTTTAATTGTATTAGAAAGTTTTCAGTAGCAGCCCAGACTTAGGACATCTGCCCATAAACTAGTATTTTTTGCCAAAACTACGGTATTTAGGATTCATTCATAAATGAATGAACGATTCATCTACTACGTGGGACTAACCATACACGCCAAAAACAGCACCCTTATTGCGTAACTCACGATTAATAATAATCTCTTTCATTTTGAAACAGTGCTAAACCATTGCTTCATATGTTCGAAAAATGTGTCTGCTCAACAACGTTAATAACGCAATGAATATAGTCGAACTGTCAAAATGAAACAGATTATGATTAATCGTATAATTATTACGCAATTAGGGTGCAGTTATCGGACCCTTTCGGTTATCAATCATATAAAGTAGGGTTACAATATTAAGTCATTCTTATTCTTAGCGTGTCGATAACAATCTAAATACAGTCAGCCCAGAATTTGGCTACGTGCTTGGCACTTTCAGCAGCGGCCATCAACTCCTGTTGCGTGCAGACAACAGTACACGCTGGACAAGATATTAAGTGCCGCATTGTTTGAGGGAAAGCACCACATTTACACTTCAATGTGGAGTCATCTGTGAATCTCCTGACCTGAGCAGGTTTACTTTACTTCGGCCTACCTGAGTACGGAGTCTATTTAAAGACTTCCAAGAAAGTAAAGGCAACTCATGTCCAGGTGCGAGATTTTCAGCAGTTGGAACGAATGGGTTTGGTAGGGAAGCACCATCTCGCCACAGGCTTAGTCTTTCCTTCTAATTACTCTTTAACTATAATATAATATAATAACTTCTCCCGCTCTGGGTGGAGCAGAAGGGCGTGTCAGACTTTTACTGACTAAAACCCACCCGTGTTCCCTCAGTTGCCTGTGTGCCAGGGGCCGCGGTATCTCTTTCGAACAACCCGCACCCCTGGCAGGAAACGGAGTATTTAGTTACCTATCTTGTGTAATACACCCACACACACATCACTCACACACAAACACACAACACACTACATTCAATTTTACTCTTTGTATAATTGAATGTTTAATTTTGTCTAATTTTTCTCATACAAAAAGCTTTTCTCAAGTGGACTGTGTCATTAGAATGACACAGTCCACTTGAGAAAAGTTTTTTGTTAATCAATGTAAACCTTGACCGTAAACTACCTCGTAAAATACAGGTAGGTATACCCAAGCTTAAGAGGTAGAGTAAGAATAATAATTCTTGTACAAGATTTGCAACATAAACTATAATATATTTTTTAATCAAATATCAAACTGTATTTCAAACTCTGTATCGATAAATAAAGATTACTATTAAACTGTAGTATTATTAAGTCATGAATTTACACAATTACTCAAATATAAACATACCTATTACCTACGTAAAACAAACAGAAAGGCGATATGAATGCGTGTAATGGCTACTAGTCTATAACAATACGTCAATCTACCGACAATGTTGCCAGAGGAGATATTCAAATGGCTTATAACATGCATAGAGGCTATCTTTATGCACTACGGAAACGACCTCCCGACTAGGAACTAGATCATAATATTAGACTGATCTATGTTAACAGCTATAGTTCATTATTATAAGACTGTAAGTGTAATTAACGGGGTACCTATAAAGTACTAATGATCATAAAGGACAGTTTTATTAAAGTGCACGACTGGATATGAATAAGTATAGGCTGCTTTTAGAAGTGCTGCTATTCCAAGCTACAGATAAAAAAAAGTTTAGTAAAAAAAAAGCAACAGATTTCCAAAAACACAACAAACTGAAAAATAAGTTTAATTTTGGAAGTCGGTGTCTTCAGTTTTTATATTTTTGGTTTTTGCCCCCTACTTCCGAAATAAAATATTTATTTTATTATATGGTGTGTTTTGGAACTCTATTTGTTTTATTATAATTTTTTATTAAATTTTTTACTTTTTAGTTACCACATCTAAAAAAATTGGGTGTATTGTATTATTGATGTTATATAATGATGGCGTAAACAATACATAATCATACGATCTCACCAATCGCGGGTCATTTCCTGTTAGTTATTGAAGACAGTCTATCTCCGATAATCTTCATCAGATTCTAATATTTAATATACTAAAACTTACCCTGAAAAATATGCATTTTACTCGTTAGTCAAATGCATTTTTTTCAGGGAAGGTTAATAAACTACTGATCCGACTTGGATGGGGTTTTCGTTAAAACCCCAACCAAATCAGATCAGTCATTTTTGAGAAAATCAACATACATACGGGACGAATACCGAACCTCCTTTTTTGAAGTCAGTTAAAATTAGAAGCACATGACATCAATCGACAAATTTGATGAAACTAACATTTAGTTACCGTCAGCAATAGAATTAAATAATAAATTGGAAGCGTAATTCAGAGATCGCATGCTGGATTTAATCACCGCTAATGGAGTCTGGGTAGCGTTCAACTCAAACTGTGTGTAGGTAGGTACTTTAAGCATTTCAATAATTCATGTAAATTTTGAGCAATGTTGGCCCATTGGTAACAGCCGTGACTTACGAGTTGTGAGGTCGTGGGTTCGTTCCCAAGCACGCACTTTACTTTGTGTAATTTTTTTAATCACCACTGCTCTCAAAACGGTGAAGGAAAACATCAGTGAACCATCGGTGAACCAAAAATTCGACATGTGACATCCGCCAACCCGCATTGGGCCCGCGTGGTGGATTATGGCCCGCTTCCTCTCACCGAGAGGAGGCCTGTATCTCAGCAGTCAGCAGCAATCAGTCTATAGACTGATAATGTTCCCAATATTATAAGATATGCATGTATGTCATTATAGTGATTATACTATGTTTATTTTGTGGATTATTCAGTGTGACGATGTAACGCAAATGTATTCTCGGGTGTAGATTAATTACATTTGTTAAATCCCAAATAACATTAATCATTTATAAAGTTAGTTAGGCGGAAGTCGGGCTCGGAATACGTGTGATAACAAAAATTTTCAAAGTCATTTTCCTTCTTTGTACTTACGTAATATAGTATAATTATTATATTCTGAGTCTATCATAATTATTTCATTTAATACCATAAACAATATTTACTTCCATTTGAGTACTTACAGAGGGGTATCACACTAACAGTGTATGGTTTTAATTTTGACATTTCAACAACATTCTTTGCGTTATTTACATTGTTGAGCAGATACATTTTTCGAACATATACCTAAAGCAATGGATTAGCAATAACCTTCAAAAAGATTTATATTCTTATTAATAGTCTGTTACCTACGCAATTAGGCTGCAGTTTTAGTAGCTCCTAATGCGTCAAGGGACACTCAAATCAGATCACCAAGAAAGCAGCTAATCAGTCTTCCAAAAATAAGTAGAATCATAGCAATTAACCTTTGTAGTTTGCCTATCACAGCCTTAACCCACATTGATGTGGAAGCCATAGGCTGCGTGTTTCATTATCTTTGCCGTCATACCGTATCAGGTTGGTAAAAGCTTTTTAGCTTGTCTATGGTACTATGAGGTGTTTCGAAATTCAAATGATGTGTAACTTTGTTATGGATGTCGTAATTTTATGATGGGATTACTAGATGTATATGTAATGCTGGCACTCGTGTCTTTATGACTTTTTAATGATAGCTTTCATTAGTAATATTACGATTGGGGCAAAATCACCTTTATTACTTACTCTTGTCGTTTTCATTCTCAGTTTTCTTAATACTTTAAGAAAATTAAACAATGGGAAAATACAACCAAATCTTTGGTAGCTGTAACTAAATTAATTAGGTAATGCCATTATTTATTTGAAACTAGAACAACATTTTTCTTTGTATTTCAAGAAAATAAGTATAACTATGCTTTTTCTAAAGTAATAAATGCTATTAGGTATTTATTTAAAAGTAGAATCACACTAGTTAGGTACATATCAAATCTCTCATAAAAATTAGAACATTAAGTTAAATTAATTCAACATCTTTAGCCTCTATCCCAAATTTATTTGTGGTCATTGCAGCATTTCTTTTTCTTTCATACTTCTGTATTAGTCACCCCAGCCAGCCAGTCTCTTGGTTCACTCCTTAAAACTTATATTCTTCAAACAGCATTCAAAAATATCATGTTTATCTTTTAAAATATTGTGTTCATGAACTGGGAAAACAAGCAAGCAACGGAACAGATTCAATAAATCCGTTCAGTCTCCAAATGTTCTGCTCAGTTGGAGTAACATTCAGAACGTGTACATTCATCCTTACTGCATCACATCGACCGGATGCGACGGGAGTGAGTTTGCATCTGTAAAGGTTGGTTTAGACTAGCAGACTTGAACACATCTAAACCGCGTTCAAGAGCTGTCAATGTCAAAGCTTTTATGGAATATTGTCACTGCCAGCTTTTGAACGCAGTATAGAAGTAGTGATCGGTGCAGTTTCATTGGTAAAGTTCACTCTAAAAGAAAAATACTTACCGGTGGGGCTTCAATGGCCAAAACAAGGACTTTTTTTAAATTGAGGACAAAAAAGTGTGGGATTGAGCTGCTCCAATTTTTGCATACTGAATGTTGTTTTTTTGTTTTTACAAACTTATATTCTTTGACATTTTGATGATTATTATTTATATACAATTTGACATGAATATTATTTACTTGGAGAAGTAGATATAATATTATTTTTGTTTCAATTATCGTGAATGTGAGGAGGGTTATAATAAAATACCAGCATTGCCGATAAATTTGTTTAAAAAAAAGATGCGAGATTTATTAACAGAGAAGTGTTATTATAATATAAATGACTTTTTGAATGACACTATTTGACATTTTTATTTTCTTTATTCTTAATTTTATATTTTCCTTTATTATTGTGACATTTTATGATTAGTTTATTCTACTGACTTATTATTGTTTATGACTGACCATTGTGTATTTGGATTGAATTGCCTTTAGTAATTTAGTTTTTATTTTGTAATGATTTTTTATTTTATTTTGTAAATTTTCTAAATTTGTACGCCATACGGGTGAAACATGTACGGACAAAATATTAATATTGTGACATCCTGCATGCTTAATTTGCATGTATACACATGTTTTGACAAATAAAATTATCTTTATCTTTATGTAGATCATGTTTTCTTCTTTGTTTATGTTTTACATCTCTTTTCAGTTAATTTCTACTTTTAATCTGGCAGTTTGAGTAATTTATGCGGCCTACCCAAATGTCCTTTCTTTGGTATTGTTCGTCAAATCTTTGAGCTCCTCAAGTTCTGAGTTGAGCTGCATGATTACTGATAAATGCGTGCACTGATTGGACAGGTCCACTCAATCTGTGTGGTTCGTTCCTCAAAAGACCGATTTAGACACCTATCCACGTGGGCTTCACATGATCTGACCAAGATTATGTCTGGACTTTAAAAGAGACTGTAACCTCTGAGTTTGTTTAGGCCTTTCTTCTCAGCGTAGTCAGATAGGAAATGCCGACCTCATCTAGTTTAAAAAAATATGATTGACTTATCATTACTACGATCCTTTTAGCTAAAATAGTCTATAGTAGTAGTTCCATAGTATTAAGGTGAGTTTTATCCTGTATAGCACTTCGCCCGTGACTACGTCCGTGTTTTATAGCGGATGTTACTCTGGAATAATGTAGCTTTCCATAGGTGAAATAATTTTTAAACCGCTTGAGTAGTTTTTTACTTTATCCATTACAAACAGTTTTGCAAACAATCAAATCTTTCATGTTTATAATATTAGTGCAGATAGGTGTCATGTTGGGGCTGACATGGTTATGAATAAATAATAAAAAGCCTCTTGATAATATAAAGTTGTTTTTTTTAATGTTTATTCTGAGGATTCGTTGTAACTTCATTCCGTGTTTATTAATAAGGGGGCTGACGTCTAACTCAAGGAACACTGATAGGTAACTCTTATAATACCTGTTGATACCCTTAGGTAATTCGCATTACAAAAAAAAAATCCTTCAAGAATAATTTACGAACGCGCCGTTCAAATAAAAAACCTCGTTTTAGAATAAAACACTTTTTTATTCAGTTTATGAATAAGTGCTTTTGAACTTTGCATTGGATTTAACAACTTTGCTGTCGGATAAATACTTTAAAGAGTCACAGAGTGAACATGAAAAGTTGGTGATAGGTTTGTAGGAGGCCTTAGGACACTTCACTTGCTTGGGCTGGCGATTTCACATGCTCAATTAAATGTGAGAGACATTTAATTGAGCATTGATGGAGGCTCGTTTGTTAGATCATTCGGTCCCCTTCAAAATGTATGTATGTCATGTTCGTGAAAAGGCGCCGTCGGTTGAGACTGACTTTATTAAAATCTTAAAATTTTGCATTGGTCAACGTTATTGGGCAACAAGAACAATGTACCCAGGATTTTTTTTAATATCTTCATTTAAAAGAGTATCTTTGAATTTTATTGCCCAGTCTTCTCCAAAGAGATCTACGTTTTTCGATGGGCAACAACAACGTCAACATTCTAACTAACTGACAGACTCTTTGACAGTTCAAAAGTGCCTGTTGAAATAAATTCTTAAGTTTGAGTTGTTTGAATTAGAGACGCCATGTGAAAGGGAAGAACACTATCGTGAAAGTTTTCTCACGTCGTTTTCCTTCACCATATTTTCATTGACAAACCCACACTGATCGCTTGGTACGTAGACACACCTGCCCGGTTTTAAACAGGAATCTTAGAGTCAAATTATAACTTTTTATCCACAGTTTGGTATCTGCTTATAAAGGAAATCGCAAGCTTTCCGTCTCCCTCAATATTTAAAGTCTCGTAGTCTGAACCTACCCTAACATTCAAATATAAGCCAGTTGATACGTTCTACATGAAGTTGTACAGTCTACACGGCTGATATAATTAATAACCGTGTATCATGCAAATGCATAACTGTTAGCTACCTCGTATAAGCCGCATAGCGGCTCTGTAGGCTCTCCCTAGCGGCGAATCGATCAATCATTTGCTAATAATTTTCCGATCATTTGGCAGTTGGTTAATTTTATATTATGGTTTTATATTTTTCAAAACTAATAATTCATCATCCGAATAGCCTTTTCCCAATCATGTTGGGGTCGGCTTTCAGTTTATCCGGATGCAGCTGAGTACCAGTACCTATTTTACATGGAGCGACTGCTTATCTGACCTGCACCACCCAGTTTCTGGGTGATTGGTACGAGACCTCGTGTTCAAACTGGTTGTCAAACTTTCGGGCTTCCGTCGACTCGTAACTACTGTCAAATATCTACGAATGGCAGCCGGGATCAACGGCCTAACGTGCTTTAACGGCCTAAATTCCCCGAATAATAATAATAAAGCCAATATTTTGATCCAGCCTGTCCCCCTATCAGTGACGCCTCAAGGTCAACTGCGAGATGCCCGACAAAAAAAAAAACCACGGAGTAATCGCGACAAACGTAGCTGAACAGTCCACACAATCCCCTGTCATAACTAATAATTTTACTATTTATAAAAGGTCTATGTATAAACGAATTGCTCTTTTTTATTGAATTACGAAAATAGGAGAAAACTTTAAAAGAAAACTACCAATTAAAATTAAAAAAAAAATCCCGAAACACTTTGCCTAACAACAAGACCAAAGCAAAACCATAAATCAAAACCAAAAATAAAAACTTACGATTAATATCAACTAAGTAAAACTAATTAATAAATTCCTGCGTTACACCGCAAAACACCTCACTTCAGTATCATAAAGAAACGCCCACGAAGACACCGAGATTCAGGGCTAAGGGCTAAGGTCTAAACAAGGGTTTAATTTTGCACAACACTAAAGTATAATTGTGCGCAAAGCTAAGCTAAAACAGCGTACCCGTTTCAATTCTAAATGAGATTTAGACTCAACCTAGTTAAGGCTAAAAGGCTGCAAAACTGTGTATTCATGCCTTGTTCCGTCAGTTAACCTCATTGTCGAAATTAATAACAAACAAACAATGTGTGTATGGAAATGTATATTTTATACAAGTTATACAAGTTTGTCTGGATGCTTTTGCGCGGGGTCACGTCGGGCAGTATCGTGTATTATGCTTCGAGTTTAAAGAGACCAATATTGAATAAAGTATATGTTCCCGGTATCTACATTGCCTACAGGCACGTATCAGGGGCTGTTTAAACATCGGAATAATATGTTCTTTACCGTGACGTCATTTAAAACAAGGAAACTTTTAGGTATGTTTTAGCGTGTAAGGGGAAGAACGCAACTTATGCAAATACTAGCTTAAAAAAAAAAGATTTTACTTCTTCCCAGTAATTTCTTCATCCCACATTCAACATGCAACATTTGTAACATAATTAACACAAGACCTCATACACCTCAATTGGAGTATTGACTTAAAAACAAAGAACAAAACTTAATATTTTTAAAGCTAGCTATTGTTATTAAGATAATCAAGTTGCCAAAGTCGGTTACAGAACTTAGCGATGGAAAGTTTAAAACTCACATCAAACGTGTCCTTATCAAAAAAGCATATTATAAGATAAAAGACTACGTTGAAGACAGGGAAGTTTGGCATTAATTCCTTCTGCACATGTGGCTCCCCTGGTACCTCATTAACAGCAAAACTGTGTGAACGTCTATTAACTGCTCCCAAATTGCAATGTTAATTTTTATTCTTTTTATTTTTTACAATGTCTGACATATTCTCGTCATTATTTGACATTATAGGTACATCAATTTTACTACTATTTATTATTAGTGATTGTCATCGAAATCATGTCACTTGGTTCAAATAGATTCATTTTATATAGGTAGATTCTTTTACATATTGTGAATGAGAGAACGTTGTAGGCCTTAGAGACTAGATTTGTAGACGTTTTTCTATTCTGTATTTTAATTCCTCTAAGTACCTGGTACTTATTGACTGGCCTGCACTGTCCTCCCATACCTATTATCACTGTAATTTGAAAACATTGTAAAAGCCAATTATTTTTAAAAGAGTAACCGTGGAGTTTCTTGCCGGCTCTTCTCCATAGGAAACGACAAATTGGAACCGTGCACCTAGCTTCTGACGATTCATAAGTGCCCATGCAGGCTTATGTGAAATAAAATATTTTGATTTTGATTTTTTGATTTTTGAATCGTTTTTACCGCGGCTCCTGGCACACAGGCAACTGAGGGAACACGGGTGGGTTTCAGTCACAACGTTGTATACACAACATTTGTAATAATGTGAGAACAGTGGTGCGTCCAGCGGTAACGACCCTACTTAGGGTAAAAGCCGGATAGTTGCCACACTTTTGCAAATCACTCTATATCACTCAATATAAAAAGCAAAATACTTTATTTGTAAAACTGGCCGATACTTTGGTTTCTTAACAACAAATTTATAAAAAGTAACAAACTTTATCTCTAATATTTCCAGAGTATTAGCGATTTTTGGGTACCTCTATATTTTGGGATATCTATCCCGCATAGGGAATAGTTGCCTAAACCATATAAATTACGTTTAGGATAGTTGCCCCGCCGAGAAACAGGACATCTATCCCGCAAACTCTTTGATCGTATTTTGTCTTCCCATGCAATCGCACAGAGACATGCGACACGGTCAACTTAGTGATAGTTAGAGAGTCTTTCGATAGGTTAAGGGCCATAGTACCCTCATCTCCCGTTTGTATGCTAAAGCACGACTGCCGCCCGCGCCCGCGCAGGGCACCTCTGAGCCTTTATCTCAAAATGGGGATATTCCTTTGATTAATTTACAATTGTGCTTCGGCGATTCTGTGGTACCTCTAACTATCTATTTTTCAGTGTATTTTTTTTCCAAATAACGAAGCCGTTTAGTAGGAGTATGGAATAGAAGCCAAAATATTGCGTGTTGGAAAATATTTTTTACACCAAAAGTATTAACCATACAAAAAAAGTACTTCGGGCAAAATGATCTATATGAATCTATAGCAAAATCGTATATTTTTCAAATCTTCAAGACAAGCCGTTAATGAGCAGTACGGTTCATAAAGTGACCGTGTTACGCTACCAAACGGGACGTAGACCCATAATAAAATAGCATGTGATTCATCCACGAGACTGAAGTAATTGCAATCAGGGCAACTATACCCCTGGGGCAACTATCCTGGTTTTACCCTACGATTTTTAGGTCGTGGGTTCAAAACAGCAGGTACTTTGCGTAAATAATTTTATCATCACTAATCTTAAAACAGTAAAGGAATATGTCCTAGGTCCTAGAACCAAAAAATCAAAGAGATGTGACATCTCCCAACCCGCACTGGACCCGCGTGGTATCTTACAACAACCCACTCTGTTTCAAAGAGAAGAGGTCGGGTGGTGCCGGACGTAAAAGAATAGCACCATCCCATTTCTTCCCATGGGTGTCGTAGAAGGCGACTAAGGGACTTACTAGAGAATGGGGCAGCAGCGTTCTCTATGCATTTGACCACCATACTGCGATCGCCAACCCGCCTGCCAAGCGTGGCGATTATGGCAAATCCTCTCTTTTGGGGGAGGCTTATGTCCAGTAGTGGACGTCTTTCGGCTGATATGATGATGATGAAGGTGATTATGCTAGGCCAAGGGAAGATCCCGGATTCTATTATCTTCTACATATTAATCACTAGCTATTGCTAGCGGCTTTGCCCGCGTGGGTATCGGTTATCACGTAAAAAAGTAGCCTATTTTCTTTTCCATATCTCTGGCTATATCTCTGCCAAATTTCATGAAGATTGAAGACAAACAGAGTTACTTTCGTATTTACGAGTATAATATTAGTAAGGATTATATTTGCAATACTTTTCACTTATCATTTTCCTTATACAAACGAGTAACAAGTTGATATACACATCTACAAGCAGTCTTGGAATTTCCCGCGAGAGTGACGTGTGACAGAAAGTAACCTCAGTTCTAATTAAGACGGAGTGACTTACTGTGGGTGTGCTCATCAATTATGCCTAATTTAAACCTAGACTGGAACTAAGTCGGGCTTAATCTATATTGAGTAGACGGATCAAATTGCTTCATAGATTTACATTGTGCATGTTCTTTTATAAATAGGAAGAGGTATTTGTCAACAAATTTTTCGAACAAATGAAGCAATGTATTAACAATACCTGTCCTTGAAAATTATTCAGATCCTTATTGATAGTGTGTTATGCATAAGATGCAGATTATGACAATTGAGCCGCCACATATTTCTAGCGACTGGTAACTAGAAACTGCGACTGGTTGGTTTTCAATCTTACCGGATGCAGCTGAATACCCGTATTTTACATGGAGCGACTGCCTATCTGACCTCCACAACCCAGTGACTAACTAATACGATACCCCTTTGTAAGACTGGCTGTCAAACTTTCGGGCTTCTAACAACCCGTAACGACTGTCAAAGATCCACGAATGACCGCCGGGACTAACGGCTTTATGTACTCTTGGTATGTAAATATGACGCTATGTGTCCGTTCAACTATCACAGCAATTTATATGTTTACAAACAAAACTGCATAAACTTACATTAATTATAACACAAAGTGTATATAAAGAGATAGATAAGTAATATAAAGGGTCATAGCCTATTGGTATCCGCATTGATAACGTTATGCTGATCTCGAGTAATGATCATGTCCTACATTATAATTATATTGACCCAGTGACTTTATGTATGGCATTCGATTTTCATCCGTCTGTAAAGTGAAGAAAACCGGTGAAACCTTCAAAATTTAGTTGTAATCAAAGTCACGAAGTTGTCATAAAGATGGTCCGTGGACCCATCGACGGACCAACTGTGGCAAGCGTAGCTTAAGCAGATATGTATATATATATATATAGTATATGCGCCCTCACGGCCGTAGTCGCCGCGGGAGACGCCCTGGGCGTCGGGAATCCCAGGCTGATTCCCGGCCACCGTAGGCGCGGGCTTGCGGACGGCGAGTAATGGGTAGCTCGCTGTCCGGTAAGGACCAAGCCCGGGTCGACGGCGCGTTGTGTTCCACTTGCGCCTCAAAGAGATGTCAGCACCAAATGGTGGGTTTCCGCAAGGGCCGATGCTTGCCAGGGGTGCGGGTTGTTTGAAAGACGTACCGCGGCCCCTGGCACACAGGCAACTGAGGGAACACGGGTGGGTTTTAGTCAGTAAAAGTCTGACACGCCCTCCCGCTCCACCCAGAGCGGGAGAAGTTTTTTGATGATTTCCCACCCAAAAAAAAAAGCTGATTGATCGACCCGTGCGGCTATTTTCACGTAGCCACGAGCTCTTATCGAGGACATTGACGAAAATATTTAGTGATTATAGCACCATAATTACCTATATGGATTTGCATGCTATTTTACAGTAGCGTTTTTGATATTATTACCAGCCTTGATGCACTCTGGGGTTGGAATTCATTAAGAATACATTGCTTTCAATGCCACGTGGCACCATGTCAGGGGCTTAACTGATATATAGAGGGGTAGGTCAGGTCAGTGCTGCTTTTATATGTAACTATGATTAATTGAAGTAACAGACAGCTGCACTGATCCTATTAATATTATAAAAACGTTTGGGTGTTTAGGTGCTTTGATGTTTGTTACTCAATCACGCTTTGATAGTTTATAACCTGGATAAACACAAAGGATACTTTTTATCCCGGTAGTACGTTCCCTTGGGATAATTTTCGATCGCAACGCGGGCGAAGCCACTGGCAAAAAGTAGTCGAAAATACTAAAAAGGTACATACGCATTATCGAGTATAAGTCGTTGGGTTACAGAGAAAGATTCCGTACTGTTATTCCATAAGGTCAAAAGATAATACATAGACTATAGTTCTACATAGGTATTTCTTCTGTGATAGTTTCGAAGTCTCGAATCATAATGCAGACTCAAGTCTTATGAGGTCAAAATCTAATCTATCATAAGCAGCTAAGTAAGTACTCCCAGAATCAAAACTGAGATACTAGTTATGTTAGTTTTAAAGTTTAGAACTAAAACTCAAAGCATTTATTTCAATTAAACCATTTACAGGCACTTTTGAGTTAACAAATGGTCGATCAGTTGGAAAGTAGAAGCTAGTTGCCCATTCCAAAATGTTGATCTCTATGTAGAAGAACGGACAAGAAACTCCACGGACACGCTTTTAAATCAAGTTGAATATTACAAAATCTTGGGAACATTATTCTTGTTGCGTCTATATGTGAGAACAATGTAAAAAAAAAACAATTCTAAATATAAGAATAAAAATAAGCCATGGAAGTTGGAGATGACCAGTCTCAACCGACAGCGCCCGTTAACGAACTTGACGCGTGGATCAGCACCATCCAGCTCAACCATTTTGTAGGGAACCGAATGATCCAACACACGTACCACCATCAGTGAGACATTTAAGTGAGCATGACATACTCTCAACTGCCATGCTTTTTCAAGTCAACGTACATCAAAACAACACAATAAAGGGATGCATGGTACTCACATTTACAAAATTTAAACAAAATGCTTGTATATTATACAAAACTATAGTTTGCAATTTATTTGATGCCGCATTTACACATTCGTGCAAATCGCGAGGCGAATGGCGAGGCGAATGACGAACACGCATATGTAAACAGTGGGCTCGTTACTCGCCTCGTGCCTCGCCTCGCGATTCGCGCGCTCTCGTTCATGCGCGAATGTCAAAATAGTTCACCCCGCGAATGTGTGAACTATTTTGACATTCAATGTGTTCGTGACTGCACTCGTATACGAATGATTCGTCGAATGTTCGTCGAGTGACGAGACTAATGGCGAACACGATTGTGTAAATGCGGTATGAGAGTTAGTACTACTGAGCAAGCACTTCCACAAACTTGTAAAGTTAGAAAGAACGCCTTCGGGTTTGAAAATACGATATTTTATATTATATTATACCGCATGCTTTGTCTTTAAGAGAAAAAGAGATTGTTTCAAATATATTAAGTGTGTCCTTCCTCTTCTAACGCCGGGTAGATAGGTAGGCACAGTCACCCGCAAATTATAGGAAACACTTGCATCACGAAACTCGACCTCATTGCTACGACATAAAGACGCTGTCAAAGTCCAAATTGTTTCCACTGATGGAGGTTGGTACCTTACAACAGCTGGTACTCAAACGTGTCAAGAGGATTCCTTCAGATTTCTTCGTCCACTTCAATATTGTGTGACACCAAACGTTTTTTGGAGACAGGATTATAGACAAGTGTACTTAGTAATCCTCGCTGAGAGAGCAGCATCTCGAAGGAACTGTTTGTTCAGGCGTTAAGTTGGTAATTTAGGCTGGTTTTTATGCAATTTACTTACGCTGTTTTCATTAGAGCAGTGGTGGATTAGTGGACTTTGCCGTGACTTACGAGTTGTTAGTCGTCGATTCGAATCCCGACAGAAGCTTTTCTTTGTATAAATTAATAGCTTTTGCCAGCGGCTTCGCCCGCGCGGAACTTTCATCCCCTATTTAACTCCCTTAGGGGTTGAATTTCGAAAAATCCTTCCTTTTTCCTTGTCTGCATTATAAAAGGAACCTCTGTGCAAAATTTCAGCTTTCTATGTCCAAGGGTTTGGGCTGGGCGTTGATGAGTCAGTCAGTCAGTCAGGAATTTTCTTCTTATATAAATAGATTTCATCATCACTGCTCTGGTGAAAGAAAACATCGTGAGGTAAACGGCATATCCTATAACCAAAAATTCGAAGACATGTGACGTGTGTAACATTGACCCGCACTGGACCCGCGTCGTGGATGACGCCGGCCCACTCCCTCTCACAGAGACTAAACCTGTGTGCCAGCAGTGAGAGCATTTGATTATGTGTTCTCATTTGAGCCATGACTGATCAAAACTGTGTGAAAATTAATTACTTAAAGTCAAATAAAAATATAATTTTCTGTCAAAACTTTAATATTCCTCTGAGCAACTATGGGTCCTACAATAAAGAACATCACTCGCATGATTAAATTCGGCAACGAGCAAAAAATATACGCAGTGCATTTTTTTCAATTAACAGTACAACAAATATAACAATAAACCGACACACAGATATGGACACAACCGCAGTTTCGGTATAACAAACATATTATACAATTTGTATAAATGTCCATTTGAGCGACGTCCATTGAAAATTGAGCTGCGACGCTTCATTAGGCTTCATCTACCATTGTTCAGAGGCCTTGTTTGCGAGGGGTGAGGGAGACCAAGCAATTCTGGTGATTTTGAGAGGAATTCCCGGTTTGAAACCTCCCCTGTTCAGGGGCATGCGGTGGCCATACGTCATGCCCGACACTCAGTAGCTATCCCACGGGGATGGAGCGGAAACATACAGTAATCCAACCGTTGAAATTATACGCTGACCTTCGAACAGAAATATCTTACTGAAACCTATCACGAACTGTGTCGTACGTGAGTTTAGTCGGTGTTTTGGCATTAGCTGAGCGTGATGTCACGTTAAGTATCTCAGAAGCTGTGATATTTCAGAGACGAGATCTTGCTGATCTATGGCTCTGTCTGTAACCTTCCCTTGCTTCTTAGATCTCTGCATGTAACCTTCTTAATGTCCTCCTTTTCATACTAAAAACCTTAATTCAAAAACAACAAAAGAGAGCATCGCATACACGTTTTCAGCTATCTAGAATCTTGATTGTATTAAGCGTTGCCTTGGAGCCGCTTCATAAAGGTTACATTATATAACGCCATTAACAAAGTTCCCAATGGCAATGAAACAAAATGTAACAAGTGCAAACTTCCACTAGCAATTATAAGGTAGGTTAAGTTCAGTTCGGTTCGAGCACCGAAGTTTTCCTCCGAGGGTTTTTACCGAAGCCAGGTCTTCGTATGAATAATGTGGCGTACGAGTGCCAGCGAATATTATTTGTTCGGAGAAAATTTTTGAAAAGAAATAGTTCCCCGTAGTGTTTCAGCTAAGCGTGGGATGAATGATTTCGCGGTATATCTCCGGTGCAGCCTCAAAATTCAACGAAAATCGGTATAGTGGTTTAGAATTCTAGGAATTGGTTAATCGTTTTAGTGTATTCTACGTAATGTTCTTAGCTATTGTTAGTTACCGCATCCTCGCGTGATATTATGTCATTATATCACAATCACATTTCGGTTTTGCTTCTACGTTGACAAAAAAGGTAATTTATTGCGGTGTCTCCTCGAATAGTAATCGATGGGTTCAATAGTGATTTTTATCGCAAAAGTACGTAGACAGACAAAAACGTAGCAGAATTAATCAAAGATATCTAGATTAATTCTCTCGGGTTTTTGTTTCTTACCAAACCTACTTATAGCAGACATTGTTTATAACCAAAAGGTTAGTCTAAAGAAGCTGTTATATTTATTGCTTTTAGATTTAAAGATCATAAGGTTTAAAGGGGCTTGTGGCTAAGTAATACCAGCCACACGGAACGATCGATTAGGTTAAGCTACGATTACCGCGGATGGTTCGTGGATGGGTGACCATCCTTATATACCAAGATCGCTCTGTGCCTCGAAAAGCACGTTTAACCGTTGTTCCCGCCTGTCATTTGTGGATCTTTGACAGTCGTTACGGGTCGTCAGAAGCCCGAAAGTCTGACCACCAGTCTTACAAAAGTGTATCGTACTACCCAATAACTGGGTGTTGGGAAGAGGCTAGACAGATGATAATGATGAGATTTAAAGGTCATTTTAATACACGCCCGTGCAAAGAAAATCCCCCAGATTGAGTCACCCACATGAATATGTATTTATTGATCATGGCCGGCAGGCGGAACTAGGTTGAGCGAGGGTTTCGGGCGATTGGCTTAAATCGAGATATGCAGTGGACTCTGTATGCATGTCGCGTACATGCATCCGAGCGCCTCTGTGGCGTTGGTAATCGATTCACTTTATCCAATTGTAATCACTTTGACCGAATTATTCTTTTAAAACGCTAAATCACTGGAGTTTCGCCTCGTTTTTTAGAGGAAAATGTCAATAGCAGGATCGATAAAACAACAGAGGGGCAATTCTCGTAATTTTAAAGAACGTTCACAGTCTGATCTCAGTCTCAATCTGTCAAAAATACCTCGAGTTTCCATACATTTTTGACAACTTCTTGACGTTTGATTGTCGCTGAGATGAGACTGCGACTAGATTGTAAACGTTTTTAATTACGGGAATTGGCTTTTTTTTATATTTGAGAAAAACAAACAATTTTGAACAATGTGTATTACAATAAAATATGGTATGACATATGAGTAAATGTACAATTCATTATTAATTAGGTAGGTAAGTTTATTACACTTAAATACTATTATAAACATTTAGCTTAGGTATTACCTAATCAATTTTTATTAAGTAAAGATTAATGTTTAAAGTGAAAAGGATATTTATTAAAACTAAATTGAATAACGTTCCTCGTGATCTCTTTAACAATGAAAATATTAATTATAGAGGGACTTATAGTTTTCTTGCGTCACCTAAGCTATTAAATTACCAGTAAAAAACCCCCAATAATACTAAATAAGTCACATAATTCTTAGAAAAAACATCAAAACAGACTTATATATTTTTGTTGCGTTTTGTGTCTTCACATAATTAGTAATATAACGTTCTTTTGTTTTTGTTGAAATTGAAGGAGACAATGCGACGCTGCGTTGACTATGCCGACGTTAGGACGTGTTCGCTATGGTCAGTATTCTTACGGTTGACAATGACAGTTGACTGAAAAATAAGCCGAAATGTTGTGTTGGAAAATGGAAAAAATCATGTTGTTAGGGGCTTATTTCTACTGACTTAATCCGTAATGATTTAGACGCTATGTTACCTACAGATAGACATAAAAAGCAGTGGTGGCCTACGAGTAGTAAATTGTCGATTCGAACCCGTTAACCACCAGTTTCACTTTGTGTAAATTATTTCGTCACCACTGCTCTCAAAATGGTGAAGAAAACATCGTGAGGAAACCGGCATGTCCTAGAACCAAAATTTTATAGACATTTCGTACCTACGGTGCAATAACGTCACTTAAGCAATTTTTGTCAAAACTTAACTGATTATGAGAAAATACTCCAAATCCACCTCTTTACTTGGTGCGTTATTGTCATTTGTGTAATACGCAAACTTTCCTCGTGAAGTTTGCGTACTACAAAAATTACAATAACGCACCAAGTAAAGAGGTGGATTTGGAGTATTTTCTCATAATCAGTTAAGTTTTGACAAAAATTGCATAAGTGACGTTATTGCACCGTAGGTGCGATATGACATCTACCTACCCGCACTGGGCCCGCGTGGTGGATTACGGCCCATACCCTCTCACAGAGAAGATGGCTGTGTCCCAGCAGTGGGAACACATAGGCATATAATGCATTACCTACACACCTAGGGATCCGAGCATTTGCTATTTTTTAAACCGTTTTTTTTCCGGGACTGCAACTACTTCTGAAAAGTTACGTAAAGTACCAGGATACCTTACCTATGTCATTATTAATTAAGAGGTAGCAATCAAGTTAATTAATGTTTGTGTTGAAAAAAGTTGATTGAGACAAGCAAAACTAAATTGAAACACAAAATCTTGCTCAAATTCCAAAACTTTTTCCAATATAAGGTAGGCAAAGACTTCTACTACTTACTCTACCTATACTACAAGATAATGAAAAATTAATTGATCTCGTTATTAAATAATTTTCTTTATTTTGCAACTGCTTAAGTTGGTTAGGTAATAATATAGATATTTAGATTTACCAACGTTTATATACACTACAGAAATTACAGGAAGCAACAGAAAATAAAGAACTAAGAAAGGTAGGCATTCTTCCTCGTTGCATAGTCAATGACCAATCAAGTAATTATTTATGAAGTAGCTGTGCCCGCGACTTCGTACGCGTAGAATAGTGTCTTAAAAAAAATAAAAAAAATAAGTTCCCTCAGTTGCCTGTGTGCCAGGGGCGACGGTATCTCTTTCGAACAACCCGCACCCCTGGCAGGCATCGGCCCTTGCGGACCCCACCCTTTGGTGCTGACATCTCTTTGAGGCGCGCGTGGAACACAACGCGCCGTCGACCCGGGCTTGGTCCTTACCGGACAGCGAGCTACCCATTACTCGCCGTCCGCAAGCCCGCGCCTATGGTGGCCGGGAATCAGCCTGGGATTCCCGACGCCCAGGGCTTCTCCCGCGGCGACTACGGCCGTGAGGGCGCATATACTGCCTCTCCCTCACGTGCGCCGCCTCCCTCTTCGCGAGCATTACTGCTTCGCAGAAGGAGGTGACGGCTAACCATTCACTCTCGCTCCGTACCATGGCCTGCACCAGGGCCGGACGCGAGAGCTCGACGCCGCCGATCGCCTCCACGAGGACACGGCGGTGCTCCGCCCAAGCTGGGCAGACCGCCACCGTATGCTCCACCGTGTCCTCAGGGCGTTCTTCGCAATGGAAACACCCGGGCGTTTCCTCCCGCCTTATACGAAACAGAAACCTCCCAAAACAACCGTGTCCGGTGAGGACCTGCGTCAGGCGGAAGGTGAGGACGCCATGCCGCCTCTCAAGCCACTCCTCAAAGAGGGGACTTACCGCCGCTATCGTGGCGTGCCCAGCACTGGGTTGCGACAATCGCACTCTCCATGTCGCCATGAGTTGGGTCTTTATCTCTTGTCGCAGACTTATAGGTAAAACATTCACATAGAGCTTACATATTTCCATACAAACTTTCATCCCCTATTTCCTATTGTTATTTTACGCCCTTGAGGGTAAAACTTTTACAAACTTTGAAGGTCATATTTATTTATATCTAATGAACAGCCTAGAAAGTAAGTTTCAAGCTTCAAGTTCTAAAAATGACGATACTTCCAAACAACTTTTCATCCCTTCCTTTCAACCTCATACAACCCTTATTTCGCATTAAAAAGTAGCCTATTTCCTTTCTCAGGCTCTATCTAGACTATCTGTGTACCAAATTTCATTTAAATCGGACAGACAGACACAGTTACTTTCGCATTTATAATATTAAAGTAAGGATATATAAAATATATGTATTATAAGTAAGGATAGGATAGGATAGGTATTAGTAAGGATTTTTTATTGACATAGACGGAGAGCTGTCAAACTATAAGTATTAAAGAAGGCTGATGACTCTTCAACCGTTTTTCAGTCCGACTCAATTTGTCTCTTGCTGCCCTTTACCAGCGATGCCCTAAGCCGAGGTCTACCTACTGCCTAAAACAACCACAAAGGTTTAAATGCGAGATGTCATTCCCAAAAAAAAAAAACTGGAACCGTTTTAATGATTGCCAGTCAATGGCTAAACAGTCTTTTAAGTAATCATTAGCAACAGTTTACCCATACATTTTTGAGGTTTAAACATCTCTTAAAGTTAAGCAGCGTTTATAAATAAGAGGTTTCGTATCATGTGGAACCCCTCATAAATATCCTACGTTTAGCTTTACGTGTAGGCAAAGATAGAAGCCGTCTTCAGCTATAAGGAACAATGACAATCTATCAGCAGAAGTAGACCATAGACCTTCTAAATTCGAATAGATTTTATTTTTCTTAAAATTGAAATATTAGCAAAATAACTACAAGTTACTAGAGACTGGGCAGCAGCGTTGTCTATGCATCACTATCACTATACTGCGATCGTCAACCCTTTTGCCAAGCGTGGCGATTATGGCAAGCCCCCCAAATTGGGGAGGCCTCTGTCCAGCAGTGGACGTCTTCCGGCTGAAATTATGATGATGATGATTAACTAAAAATTGTTGAGTTTGGTAGTGGGTACTTGAATCTGGAGTTTTTTACTTTTAAAATGTACCTATTTAAATTAACTTTAGCACAAGTAGGTTCCACAGAACAAAATGTCTTTTTAAACGAACTGGCCGATCTCAAACCACATATTCGATCAATTTCATTCACTTTCATGCGCAGTACTCGTATATAAATAAACATATTTTCATTTTGATATGACAGAAACGTATCGAATACCTACGTGTCGTTAAACTTCGGGGTATTTTTAAAACCCTGTTAAATAACTGCGCACGAAATGCAGATGTTTAAACTGATTTATTTCTGCGTGGTTAACCCGTAACTGCCAAAGTAAATACATTAAAATAAATATATTTCAGAGTTGATACGTACTTAAATATAGGTACGTACCAACTTACCTAAGAACGAATTGCCACGTTCAAATAAACATATTTAAGTACACTGGCAATATATATACTTACTGAGTATATTGTAGAAATATAGATACTCGAATTGTTAAGTTGAAACAATGCCAAAAATGACGTTAACCTGTGGATATACGCAAAATATCAGTTACTAGCGGTCGCCCGCGGCTCCGCCCGCGTGGATGTCGGTTACCGCTGCAAAAAGCCTACCCAGGAAAGACACGGTCAGCAAAATGATTCCCAGGTCAATTCACAGACATCGACGACGCAGTCATTATCCGCAGGCTGCATAGACTCCCCTCCCGCACGCGCACCCCGTCTTGGTGACGCCCACTTCGCAACGGGCCGTGCAGCAGAAATCGTATTATTTTAATTTCGCCATAACTTTAAAACCAAACGTCCAATTTTAATCATTCAAAGACCAAATATTATCTACATAAACTGTACTTAGTGATGAAATAATTTATTTTGATAAGGATTATAGCATGAGTAAAATAAATGCGTTTAAATATAGTCCAAAAAAAAATCACGATAAATAAATAAAAAAATGGTTGTTGTGCCTCACTCGACATAGATAGGTATAGTGTGTCGCGGACTTTTTTGTAGATATTTATAAGATCTACAATTAATTAGAACATTTTATGGTTCTATCTTTTATAGTTTAGGCAGCGTACGCAAAATAAGTAACTTTTCTGGTTGATTTTTTACACCTTGTGTCCGAAAACCCCAAATATCTTACGGAACCTTATTTTTTTCCAAAATAAAATTTAGCCTATGTTACTCGTGGATAATGTAGCTTTCGAATGGTGAAAGAATTTTTAAAATCGGTCCAGCAGTTTTTGAGCCTATTCATTACAATCAAACAAACAATCAAACAAACAAAGTTTTCCTCTTTATAATATTAGTGTAGATTTCTCAGTTTAAAAAAAGCACGCGTTCTCTTTTCAAAAAAAAGAAAAACTTCCGCGCAGGTAACATAGTAGTCTGAAAAAATTAAAGATAAATCATAATAAATTATTAGTTTCTCGAACAATAGTTCATTAAATATAATTTATTTATTGCACCTTCATCATCATTATTATTATTTTGTTGGTACTTAATAGTGAATCTTTTACCAAGCGATTGAAACTTATCTCAGAGACTATTTTAATACTTAAAGTGATAATTGCGTAACTCATACACATTTTGAAGGTTTTTGCTAATCCATTGCTTCATATGTTCGAAAAATTCATCCGCTCAACAACGTAAATAACGCAATGAATGTTGTTGAACTGTCAAAATGACAGCCATTCCTAGTAGGAATGTCCTACCGTTACTGTGTAACACAGTTACTCTTCTGGATGTGTATTTTCTTGCTTACAAATACCAACTAACATTGTAAAAGGAAATTTATTATGAAAAGCTAAATCCAAACCAAAATAATCACAATTCAGGAATCCATTGTTTGCAAATCTGAAATTAGAAATGATACCAAAAATACGTAGAACTAAAAACTACCTACATGTAACATAAAAACAACATTACGCATCTAACCACAAAGGGGAAGACAGAGGAGCAAATTGCATCCGCTTTGACCAGCTATATTTAAATTCCATAATTATTTAGTAGCTCTCAAGAGCCTACATATCTATTTATAATTTAGGGTTTCCTACACTAATGAAATCCTTAATTTACTTATTAATTTTGTACCATTCATATAATTCCAGCCTTCTGTCATACGGCAAGGGCAAAGGCCTCATGTCCTATAAAAAGGCACGAGTATTGATCACCACGTTCGCTTAAGACGAGTTGGCGATTTCAGACTTATACTAGTAAATCCAGCACCCTAATCGCGTAACTCACGATTAATCATAATCTGTTTCGTTTTGAAACAGCGTGCTAAACCATTGCTTCACATGTTCGAAAAATGTGTCTGCTCAACAAACGTTAATAACGCAATGAATATTGTCGAACTGTCAAAATGAAACAGATTATGATTAATCGTATATTACGCAATTAGGGTGCTGGTTTCCTCACGATGGTTTTCCTTTACCGATGTCAGTTATGTCTAAGATAAACTTAGAAAGTACATACGGCTAAGAACTGAATAAGAATTTCAGACTCACAACTTCTAATAAGCTGTCGAAAAACCCAACTTATCGGATCGGTTCCAGCAACCCATCCATGACAGTCGCGCTAACAACCACTGGACAAACTCGTCAAAATAGTTAGGGACCATTTACAAATCTGAAATTAGCAACGCAACCAAATTAAATGTAACTACAAACTAAATTAGCATAATCCTATTATTAGCTGAACAACAATATTATTAACTAACTAGCTGTACCTACTACAAGGAAAATTACCATAATTCTATTAAACAAACACAAAAGCGAACACCTTTTATTCGGGATCACGTACGGAAGCCATTGGAAACTCATTGACGAAACCCTACCCGAAAGATTGTGTCCCACTTTTCACGACGCCGAAAGCCGAAAACCTGTCAAAGCCTACATTATTTCTTTTGTTTCTTTCTTAGCAACAAAGTATCGCGTTTCGAGGACCTATTTTTGTACGTACCTGTAACAATGAATGATATAGATACATACCCTACCTGCGACAATGAATTACGACACGAGTAATGTACTTGTTTGTGTTATAGACAGTGGAGTAACGATAATTCTTTCTACTAGTTTTATTTTAATGGTCTACTAGCTTTAGGACGTACTCCGTCTTATTACATAACACGTGTAATCGTCAGATCATCCATTTTTGACTCTCGAACTTTAAACCGACAAAGGTAAAGTTCGTTGTCAGGTTTGTAAAAAGAACTGTATTTTTATCAAAGTTACGTTTGAATTTCAAAAACTAGTTCGTTCGTTTTTGAATTAAGAACTCAATCCAAGGCAGATAACAAGACAAAGTTTTTATTTAGATCAGCTTTCCACAATCGTCATATTTCAACCAAATCACACAAAACATTAATTAATTACACACTTAAGATAAAATTTTAACTAGGTAGGTACTTATAATTAGTCGAATTCGCCCTTAGTGCGTCGGTAATTTTTTTTAATTCGCTAAATAAAATAATAATATTCGTTAAATGTTATAACTTCGTTTGCTCAACAACGTAAATCACGCAATGAATGTTTATGGACTGTCAAAACGAAAGCCTGAAAGTTTGCTGTTAATGTGTTCACAATTATCTCGCTGGAGCATGAAACCTCTAAAGTTTTACATGCAAGTCATTGAAAAACGGCAACCAAAACACGCCATCTACATGAGATAGATCTAAGAACTTTAAACAGCTGGGCAGTGTACTCTCGGTACTCATCTCATGTAAAAAAGATAACTGTTTTTACTCAAATGAATATTATAAACAAGTCAATGAAGACTTTTTGGAAAACTGTCAACGAAAATGAATATTCAAAAATAATTCGTATTCTACCGTATTCGGAATTCTGAATCCACTCAGAAACTGGCGTTAAAAGCTGCTTATTTTCAAATCAGAGATTACACGAAGTCATTCACTTGCTGAATATTTGTCCAACTGGACTTCATTGTAGTGTAATGACCTAAAAAGTACACTGGGCGATTTTATATGCGAAGTGGTCTATGGACTAATAGCGATTATGGTTTTGATATTTGTTTAGAGATACCTCATCTATCATCAAAATCTATAAATGCAGGTCTACTTAAAAAAAAGTAAGGATAGTCTTGAAATAATGTTATCCTGTAACTACAACGCTTAAGTTAAATATCCACCATGGATAGGTAAAAGTGTATTTTATTCCACTTTGCCACTTTGCACAAGGGTAATGATGAAATATCCCTACACAAATATCAAAACCATATCGCTATTGGTCCAAAGACCACTTTCGCCCAGTCTCCTTTAACAGTCTAAATAAAAGTCTTCATCTAATAGCTTGATCCTATCCCCTTTTGCCAAATCCTATTCCATAATGTTCCATAATGTTTTGTAGTGCCTCAGAAATGTTTGCGGTAAACCATGCCGATGGATTTCATGCCATAATCCGTAAAAACGGCCTCACTCCTGAGCAGAATAAGAGGCAGTCACAATAGCATTCTGAAGGCTGTGGCGGCAGACAATTCTTCCACCATAATAAGCCATTTTGCGAGAAGAATTATACCTTAGTGGCACATTGTCGGTATTTTTAGTTGTTGGGTGGTGTTCTCAGTCATTTGTCTTTAGATTAAGTTACTAACAATAGTGTTTTAAACAAATCTGTTACTTAATTCATGGATTTTAGTGGTCCGAAATAAAATGTTTGGATTACACAAAAACACCAATATCAACCCAAAGATCTACTTTTAATTGTCGTATCAACCTCAGAAAATGACTGTTCAACACGTTGCTCCCACACACTTTTTCTTACTCTTTGTAAATCTGCTATCACACGGTCGGTATACAGCCCAGTCGTGGCCACTTCAGCCGGTATATTTACAACACCCAAGGGATGAATTCAGCTTCCTACGTGTGCTAAATAGCAAAGCTGAACAATCTCAATTCTAAAGCATTTTTAGCAACGAGATTCTGATGTGCAATCGAGTTAAGATATTTAGGAGTAGATATATTTTGTACACATATATGGTTATAAAATGAGCTTGTGGGTAAGTAATATGAGCCGCACGGGTCGATCGATCAGGTTAAGCTACGCTTACCGCGGTTGGTCCGTGGATTAGTCACCATCTTTTCATACCAAGACCCCTCCGTGACTCGGAAAGCACGTTAAGCCGTTGGTCCCGGTTGTCATTTGTGGATTTTTGACGGTCGTTACGGGTCGTCAGAAGCCCGAAAGTCTGCCAACCAGTCTTCTCAAGGGGTATCGTGTTACCCAGTAACTGGGTTGTGGAGGTCAGATAGGCAGTGGCTCCATGTAAAATACTGGTATTCAGCTGCATTCGGTTAGACTGGAAGCCGGCCCCGACATAGTTGGGACAAGGCTAGGCAGGCATTAGTTTGGAGCCCGAACTAAGAATTAATGACATCACGATTTGACAGCTGACCCTACTTGCGATATGTTTTTGCCCATCCAAAAAAGTTAGTTAATTGGCTGTAGGAGTCACTAAGAAGTTTCAAACTACTTTCTGACGGGCCCGTATCTTCGTTAACGGAGTTAGAGAGTAGGCCTTCTGAAACCAACGGTTTAACGTATATTCCGCGGCACGGTGGTGTCTTGGTACGTAAAGATGATCAACCACGCACGAACCAACCGCAGCAAGCATAGCTTAACCTGCTTGATTTATCCGTGCGGTTAAAACTACATAGCCACAAGCCCCACAGTATCTACAGTTCTACACTCTATAACGAAAACATAACAAATTAGCTTAATCGTAGATCGTTTACACGTCTCTTGTGTGTGTATTGATTCGCTTTTAAACTTCATGTCGTACAAGGCAACTAAGGCATTATGTATCATACCAGGATGATGAGACGCGGAGGTCCCCGATTTGCTAATAGCTACACAAAAGGATCAGTAAACTGCTTAACAAACTTAATAGTTATGAGTTATGTGGCTGTCACGACACTTCATTGTGACAGGCAATCAGGGGCCCAGATTTAGGTATGAGTGCCTCATCACAAAGCAGATGGTTCTAATAACTACGATGTTAAGGTATATTTTTATATTGATGAAATCACACGTGAGATCACTTTAGAAATGCAGGCAATGATCAAAGAAAGACACAGTTGTGGTTTTATATCCGACCTAAATTCCGGACAGTTTTAGAGAATCGGTGCTATTATTGCTAGATATTTGAAGAAAACCATATGTTGACCTATCTATCTATGCATATATAGCTACTAATAATAAAGCTGAAGAGTTTTTTGAACGCACTAATATCTGTAGGTCTAGGTACACAAGGCTACACATCAAGCTATACATTTCCAGTATAAGCTGATCTCGCATTGTATAGGATTTCTGTTCAGTGCGAGATCAGCGATCAGCGAGAAGGCTGTTTAACATCACGCTATAACTCTAAAGAGCCGAGCAAAAAGGTGCGCGAGCAGGTGACACGATGTGACGAGGTCGGGGAAACAAGCACACGGAAGAAATCGCTGGTTAGCTAATAATAAAAGTAAACACGATGTGACTGGTGGCTGTGGCTACTTATCGAGTCGTGAAAATACCTACTCTCAGTAAAGTGAAACGGTACCAAAGTGCATTTACACAGATATTTTCAAAGAGTGTCAAGTTGTTTGATATGTATACTTACTGCAAAACTGGTTGCAAGTTGCTATTTCAGCTCATTCATGCTTTTTCTTGCCTCAAACGGTATTCTGTACTGAATTTGCCTTCCGTTTTATGGATACTTAAGTGCTCCTTGCTCACTCTGCTCTCTTTAAGGTGCAAAGAATACGAGTCAAATAGGGTTTCAAATACCATGGCTCGTTTATACCATGGTAACCTACTGCCTTCCTCGGTGAGTTACTCTGGCTTCGAACATCAAACGACAAGGGCGACGCCGTTTACTGTGAGTTGGCTAACGAAATCAACCTGATGGAAACAAGGCGGAGAACAACTGAAATGCATGAAACCACCTGACAGCTGACTGGTCCATTATTGTCTCATAACAGTTTTCTTATGTCCTTATTTTATTGTCTCCAGATGCGATGATGGTGGAGGCGGCGCGGCGACAGGCACGGGCGGGCGCGCGGCGTCGCTGCGGCTCGCCAACGGCCGGGTTGCGGCGCAGTCGGCGGAACAGCTGCCGCACTCGCCGGCCGACTGCGCGTCCGTGCGCATTTCCATGGACAACACCAACACCTGCTGCACCGACTCGCTCGTCACCGCCCTCGACGACGAGACACTGCTGCTAGGTAAGAATCTATCTAGAACTTTTCGTCCTAAGTCTTCTTTGAAGTAGTCCTTGTTATCTTTGAGCTAGTCGTAAGGGCCTCGAATTGCGTGTCGTAGGTCGTGGGTTCGATAGTTCGTAGTTTATTTTATCGCCACTGCTCCCAAAACGGTGAAGGAAATCATCTTGAGGAACCCGGCATGTCCTAGAACCAAAAACACAAAGACAGTGACATCCACCAACCCGCACTGGGCCCGCGTGGTGGATTACGACCCACTCTGTCTCTCACAGACTTCGGTTTGTGCCCCAGCAGTGGGAACGTTATAGGCTGATTAAGTAAACAAAAAATACTTCGTATGGCGAGACTGCTTGTACCGTGGCTGTAGAGAATCCATGGAAAGGTTTATGCACCGCAGCAGCTTTATTGATATCAATAATATGCATCTACTTAGTACGCTGTAACTTTCTGTCACAAGCCCGCATTTCAGCTTGTAATTTAGGTATCTTGGTCAACATAAGGGCATTACCTTGTTTGTTGAATGACGTGTAAAATAACAGCCACAGAAGCGGGTTGTTGACATCGGCATTCGTCTTGTGCTCATACGATTTCTGTCCATTATCAACGGTGATACATTGAAGTTAACTCGTAGTACCTTTACTAAGCTTTACTAAACATAAAATCAAAATCGAAAATTCATTTATTCAAATTAGGCTGAGAATTAGCACTTTTCGGAAGTCACAATTACATATGACACTCCCCCAAAACGCCTGCCCTTCACCATAGCACCGAACCTGAAGATATATAATCATACATAAAATGGCGTCCCTCTTTAGGATCATTAGTAGGTACTACGTTTATGCTTATTAGATCATAGCCCCAACTTAAAACTGCATCTCTACCAACCTTCACATTTCAGGGAGAAACATAATCGAGTTCCTAAATTCATTGAGTTTTATGTGGCATGTTTTAATTTAATAAAAGGCAACATTCAGAAACCGTATGTCTCTGAATTTCACCATTAAAATGGAAGCTTTCGTCTGATCCTGCAACACAATGCTGGTGACCCAGTGACGTATAAACGACGAAAGGAAACTCTAGATACTCCAAATAAAATAATTGATTTGCCATTGAAAATAACCTCATCTCAGAGGCCCTACAGGGTGGGTTAAAGCTTTCCTTTGATAGCTCACAAAAATCTTCTTTATACAAAAACTGGATGTATAAATTATTAACTGCATTAAACTGCATGACTCATGCAGATGCCTCATTGCCTCTTCTAAGCTCTGTCACTCGCTAACACAGTCGTGACGGTATTCACCCTCTATATTGGCTAGAAGGGCAGGCAGATTTAAATCAAGTGTCAGCGCCTGCGACCTCCCGAAGTATGCAAAGGTCGAATACGTTGGCACGTGGCTCCTTGCACAATACTACATTCTGTCACTGACGTATGCAGCTCAACCCCGTACGTAATTGTCTTGACCCATTTAGTACTTTTTTCCATTCATGACGTCATGAGATGGTTTGTAATGATGCGGAATTCACATTTTATTAATGTAGGATTTAAATGCCGCTGAAGATTAGGCGATACTCGTTAGGCCGCCCGTGGGCTTGGACAGGTAGGTGGAGACGGTCTTAAGGTGCTTTCTTCAATGTAACCTGGAACAACCATTTTTTTGGCGCTGGCAAAAATATTATGTCGAATTTTGGGGTCTTTACTGACGGATTGCCCTAAAGTTAGATTATCGCTTTATAAAAACCGTGAAAAGGATAGTGCGCTCGTCGGAACAGATTTAAACTGTTTTGGAACCCATTTTGAAAAAAAAATACCTTTCATTTCACTCATTAACCCAAATATTATATCAATGCAAATTGACCATAACAATTAATTGAACGCAAAGAAAAAAGCCATCATGTTATCGTGCTTATAGGCGGACTACAGGCGACGAACCTGCACCTTATTTGCGTAACCCACTATTAATTACAATCTCAATAATTTTTAAAGATATTGCTAATCCATTGCTTCATTATGTTCGAAAAATTTGTCTGCCCAACAACGTAAATAACGAAATGAATGTTGTTGAACGCAATTAGCCCACAGGTGGCCTTGCAGGTATAGGAATACGTTATCCAGTGCCTTATGAAACTTCAAACCACAATCTACTAAGAACTACGAATAAAAAATAATAGTTTAAAAACATAAAAAAACACGCTTTAAAAACCAAACTAAAAATGGAGAAAATAATTTAATTCAATTAAAAAGCGTGGCGTGCTTGACATTAATTGATTATAAAAATACCTCAAAAAGCACCCCACGCTTTTTAATTGAATTACATTATTTTCTCCATTTTTAGTTTGGTTTTTAAAGCGTGTTTTTTAGTTTTTTAAACTATTATTTATTTAGTTTGGTTTTTAAAGCGTGTTTTTTAGTTTTTTTAACTATTATTTATTTTCTATTTTTTAGTTCTGCTAACTACAAAAACGTGTTTTTTTTTTTAATTATTGAATTATCATCGGTCCTCGACAAGTTTACAAAGTTTCAATGAAATCTGACCATTTAAAGTGGGTCAAAATCGCGCTCAAAGGAGTCGGTTACATACAAACAAACAAACAAACATACAAGTGAAGCTAATATAAAGCGTGTAAAAAAAAACGAAAGCTTACCTGACACGAATATCGAAACTAAGACGGCCAATCAGCTATCCTTGCGGTCACTAGACCAATGTCTTCTCTTTCTTCTAAAAACAAAATTAGGTCTTGATTAATGTTTTTAGGGCGTTTCCGGAATCCCAGTAACTCATAAAAAAAGTTTAAAAAATAACGGTTTCCGTTCCAGTTACTACGTTATTTCGGTAACTGAATCAATAGCAAAAAAACACATTGGAATTCTTAAATCCGAACTGAAACCGCTGACTCATTGATTATAGCCATCTGCGTCAGGGTCATTGACAGATCGATTAGGGAGAATTTTGTATGGAAACCTCAAAGTTCTAGGAGAAATCCTTATGGTCGTAGACACACTACTTTCGCTAAGCTCTAGCTGTCAGCCTTTTACCATAGCATCACATTATTGAAAAAAAAAATGCAGTTTCAAAGAAAAGTGCAATATCTACGCGGTCCAATGTATTGGAACAGTTTTTTTTTTTGTTAATTATTTGACGCAAAATTGCCGTTCCATACAATGTTTCATTTTGCGTATTTTTTTTTACACTTTTATAAGAAACAACTGATATTTTAGTTTTTGATTACCGTCTAAAAATTTCAGTGATGTTCAGAATCATGTGGGTACACAGACGGTAACAATTTTTGCGTCGATGTGTCTACCAGCCTGTATACCTTGAATATTTTTTTATTAAAATCTCCCTTACAACTATCATTACAGGTGTATACCCCGATCGCGACGATAACGGACGTAACACAGCGTTCCTCCGCGACTCTCAGTCGCGATGCCTTTTTATTGTAAAATTGTAATCCAAACGTTTGTGTTTCTTTTTATTCAGCCATACATTTATTTGTAAACCAATAAATGATTGAAGTTAAAGAAGTGACTTTAAACTAATAACAACATACTTTTTCGTAGCCAGTATGATTATATGATACGACGATACTTTAATATCACTTCAGCCGTAGTGTTCAAACATAGGTAAGCTGTGTCAATACCGGACCTAGGGAACCCACATTAATATCAATAGGTTACTATCAGTAGCAACAGTAAGGTCGGTACAAAACTGCGTATCCTGTACAAGCAGATACCATTTAGATCGAAACGAGTGTGATCCTGATCGCCTCAACTGGATACCCTACCAGTCAGTTTGTCGGTAAATTATCTTACCGTTTTGTGGTCGGAGTTTCTCAGCGAAAGATATGCTAGTTACTTGTATGTCTCTGGACTAAGTAGGTTACATGAAAGTGCTTGAAATCCGAACCAGCATGATCGAGATCATCAAAATCAAAAGTCAAAAGTCATGATCAAAATCAAAAGTCATTTATTCAAATTAGGTTGAGAATCAGCACTTTTTGAACGTTACATAAGACAGTCCCCCAAACCGCCTGCCCTTCACCACTTCCTATCACTTTAGCTGGGAAGAATAAGTGGCGCAACAAACTCGCCAGCAGCACAGCTGTTTGTTTAGTTAGATGGCATCATCATCACCTTGCCATTTTGTACAGACTTCAACAAAAGAAAAAGAAAGATCTTACGATAAACTGATGATGATGATGATTGATGAAAATAAGCTGTGGTGGAAAGCAGTGGTGGCCTGGTGGTAACGACTGCGTCTTACGAGTTTGTAGGTCTTAGGTTGCAAGCCAAACTGGCGCTTTACATATATAATTTTTTTAATCGCCGCTGTTCTCAAACTGTGAAGGAAAGCATTGTGAGGCAACCGGCATGTCCTAGAAATTCGAAGGCCTGTGAAATCTACCAAACCGCACTGTGCCCGGGTGGTGGATTACTGCCCACGCTGTCTCGAAGAGAAGAGGTCTGGGACCCAGCAGAGAGAACATTATAAGCTGATTATGTATGAAGATAATGTGAACATACATCGCCTTTCAAAACTGTACCTTATCTACTTATAATAAATTTTTGAAGGTGGTATTTTAACTCCCCCAGTCACGTTTCTATAACAACCACAATTCGTCTTGATCTTTTTTTTATACATTTCGTCGCTGGCTAGCGACCACCACTCAATCAAAGGACTACTGCCTTAAGTATTTGTTCTTTCCAAGACAAAATGAAAGGCGATCCTTTATACTTAAGATGGCAGATACTGATTCTTTTGAATCGAGTTACCAAGACTATGTAACGTAATGCCTATGCCTTTGAACTTGAACAATGAGCTTCATCATTGAAAAAGTAGGTTCTCCGTGCGTCATTCTAGTCGTAACGTTCAATTTATCTATAACTTACCAGGTAAAAGTAATTCGCATTCGTCACGATGGGAAGTACCTACTCACTCATTAGTTACTCAGCAATTTCTTGAAAGAATTACCGGATTGACGTACCGAAATACCCAACGCAACATAACAAAGGCTGCATGAATCGATTACATAAGAAAGGTTACTAAAATGTTTGCTAAACCGAGTAAAAGGTCACCATTTAAACTTCCGTCTACAGTTAGAGTTTTTTCCGGCGCTGGTGAATCACAGATACGCCGGCAAAACATCATAACGCTCCGGATCTCGGTCGCCAATCACAATTATTATTTTTTCCAACTCTCACATACACCGGAACCTTACTGGAACAAAAAAGTGTAAAGCGAAGATTCGGCCCGCGATGGCCGCACGCGCGGACATGAAACTCATTTCCTGAAACAATTAAGGCGCACCAACATTAATATTGCAAAGTTGACGCCTCTCTCCATCCGAACGGTTAAACATTCAGAGATACTGCTCCATCCCTCTCGCTCCAAACGATCGAAAAACATACTGATAGAAATTTGGACCAGCTAATAAACACCATGGGAAGCTCTAGGGAAAACCGCGAGAATTAGATCGAGCTCTACCAATCACTGAAACGCGAGCACATCACTGAGTGGGCATCAAGGAAAACAGCCGTGTGTCACTCCATTACAATGTTGTATGTTTATTATCAACTAATTGAGTCCGCCATAGAATCTTGTCATTCTTGTAAGTTTTAAAAGCCCAATTTAGCTAGTAACAAGTGTAATTTTCCAATTAGCAATAGTTCCAGCTTTAATTATCCGCACTTAACGTGCGTGTAATTGGTGCAATTTGTTGTTTGACATTGTATTGAAATTCGGTGGCGGGTTGTTTGGGCAGCTGGTTATCGCGGCTATCGGCCATCAAGCAGTTAGCATTGACCATGAATGTTGGGCATGTGAGATCATGTGCGGACAGCGGGCAGCGGGCACAGCGCTCAGGAGGCGAGGCGCGCATGGCGGCTCGCTCGCTTCCGCGACCGTGTGGCGACTCGCTCCGAGCAATGAGCAGTCCTCCGCCGCCCAGTCGAGCGCGATGACATGCCGCGCACAACCCCCCACGACTAAAGCTCCATACATACGCGAAACAAGCTCGCCGACAATACAATAAAACAAACCGTGTATCGCGAGTGCAGTGATAAATATCAAAGGATTTGTTTTCAACGTGACCGAAATTATTCAAGAAAAATGTCGCGAAGGGAATTTTCTTGTCACGTTCGTAGATAATTTGAATTTCAGTGTCAAAGCTTATAAATGTTGTACATGTCTAAATGTTCGGGTTTGTTTTGTCTCGTCAGCTGGGGTCTAACTAAGGGACTAACAATGAAATTGAATGTTAAAAATTATGAATTCATGGGGAACAATTAGGTAATATCGTTCAATTCTCTGATATAATAAATATTTCAGTTTAAATAAAGACTCGACAATTCAACCAAGTATTAATCAAAATTATTAAAACGTATTAATCCTAGCTAAATATTCTATTTTGTCCTCAATGACAAAAAAAACCTGAAAAAAAATATTCAGTGAAAAACTATTTGAGTTCAAAATAGGATGTGCTGCTTCAGCAAAATAAACAAATTAAAACAGTGTATTAAAAATAAGCTTCAAAGTATATTTTTAACGACGTTATCGCATGTTCTAACTTTGTGTAACAACGCTAAATCTCACATTTATCAACATTGAAAAAACCTCATTCATCGCTGAAACCATAGAAAAGGACCGTAACTAACAGAAATAAATGTAAAAGTGGGTTAACACATAGTTCGTGCTTAGTGCCAAACGGATTGCCACACCATCGGCTGCATCGCGCTCCGATCGCTGCGATACTGAGAATAGAAGACATTCCCCCCAAATATATCACTGATATTAATAAAGTACCATTAACTTTTCCAATGTGAACTACTAACCTAGATATAAAATTTTAAACCGACAAAATTGTAAGAAAAAGTTTGCGTTACAAGTTGACAACGGTGAAAAATAAACACAGGATACTTAGGAGTTTCAAAGGAACTGACGCCTACTTGAATACTAAAAATAACATAGGTTTACAAAAAAATCTCGGTTATATAATTAAATACCATACGCCGTGCTCTCAGACTTATAGAAAAACAAATTATACCTAACAACCAACTTCCATAAAGTGTACCGATTATAAATCGCAAACAATAAATCGATTCCACCACAGTACAAAGTTCTCGAATTCCAGAAATACCACAGATGTTAAATTAGCTGCGTAGAGAATCAAAATACCGTGCAATAACAACCGGCAATATTTGTAGACACAATGTAACGTGTGTGGAAGACGATCGCAATCCTATCGTGATTACCCTCAAGAGTGGCCTGGAGCAGCTGGCACACTTGATATCGGCCTCACCCGATACCCCAGTTCAATTGATATAATCCACGACTCCGAACTACCAACACATATTGCTTACAACCACTTGAGAATTGACATTGCAACTATATTATTTACCATTCGAAGTCACGTGGTGAGAGCGTCGCACAATGACGATTAATTCATGTTTATTAAACAAATTAACGATACTAGTGTGGCATTAGATACGCGACGACTAATTGCCGACGGAGAACACTGAAGTGACGATGAGAAAAAAACTTCGTAGACTTTATAGCGAAAGGTTGAAACTATGAAACCGGAACGGCATCGCCACCGTAATTATTGTGATGTCGCGATGATAAAAACGAAATTTCTGTCATTCAGGTTGGAATTGGGAGTAGTTTACACTCGGTGACGCGAATCAATTGTCGCCTCCAACGTTACAGTAATACTGATAAAAACTTTAAGAAACTAGTTTAGATTATAAAATGTTCTGGTTTTGTAAGACGATGAATGAAAAACATCGTTAACAATAGATTCAATTGATTTCCTTTAAAGTTGGTTAAGTGCTACTGTGATAACGCCTACACACGTCTAATTTAACGCCAACACTAAAAGGACAGAGTCCTTCTCTGAGATTGCCGGTTCAACATACACGTTATAAAATTCGCCATTGTCAAATTCTTCATCGTCAAACCGATTCAGTCCATTGTTGATTTTTTTCACATATTACAGAACATTTCATTCAAAGCTTTCGTCACTGCCTCTACCATCTGAAACATTATATTATTATTTTTATAAACACAAAAATGTTGTTCAACTTCATCCAGTTTATGTCTAGGGTGCACCAGTCGACAGCAACGCTGAGGAAATTTTCAACGACATATATTTTAATTTTTTAATGTTTTAGTCAGTATTTTAATAGTTTGTCAGTTAATTTAGTATAGAAGGTTTAATGTATCTTTTAGGATACTTAAAATACAAGATTTTTCCATTGAAAATAACCATGGTAATAAACACACATACAGAAGATAATATATTCCAGTGGTGTCATGTTAAGTTGATTCGGCGTCAAACTGTTTTGCATGCCAATAAATGGTGAATGAGCGTCAATCAGGAACCGCATTCTGTAAATGACGTAGAGTGAGGCTCGACCGAATTCTATAATGTGAAGCCTAGTGGTACCAATAATTGTGAAATGACAAACGTCCTCTTATCGGATAGACATCACAAAACAGCTGTATACAAATAGTTTGTGCTAGCGTCATTCACTGCATCCATTCAAAGGGACAATAGAATTTGTGTCTGGATCAATTCATTTGTGCAATGGGCGTGTGCCATGAAAGTGCGGACTAGTAAATTCCATGTGAAAACACCGAATTTTGGGTCATATTGTATTGAATTTTCTCATGGGTTCGAAACGATTTTGAATTGTTAATAGTATGTAGATTTATTTTACCATTTACCTACCTATATCTACGTCATATTATGAAGGATAGAAAATTCAATTTAAAAGATAAAGCGTTAGCCAATTCTAATAAGATTCATGATCGTCAAGATACGTTAACGATTCTAATTAAATATAAACTGTAGTGCAAGAGTAGAATGGGAACGATACTGCACAAGACGATTGTGAAGAGAAGCTGGAATGAGAATAATATGATGTTAATTTTCATGCTCACTAATTAATTGTCTCCATAATTAAAAATTGTTTTTCTTGTAACAATTGATGGCATCAGATTGCTCCAGCAAAGCAAAAATCTAGTCTGCTACTAGAGATTACGAATATGAAATTAAGATAATGCAGTTCTTAGAATCCAATAGTCCAAATAATGTTCAAAGCTCAATCAAATTCGTCTCGGGCAAAAAAGCTAAAACATTTTTTTGCTAGATAATAATTGTCTTCGGCGACAAATTGAATAGACATCGCGGCGCCTAGCCTTTTATTCTAAATCCAATTAATTTAATTCACACATTAGACATCTCTATTGATAGCTAACATTAGCTAGATATGAATCGTAGACTTAGCGCCATTCAGCTGTTTTTATTGCAGCGTCAGATTTAATATATCGACAGGTGACAACTTTATTCTTTGTAATTTATTGGACGTGTGCAGTAACTACTCGTACTATCAAAACTAAAATTTATTACTCAGCTGTTCTTTTGTATGTTGTAGCGTTTATGCTTGGGTTACACGAGGCTAGTATAACAATATATAGTACTAGTAAGCTAGCAAGCTAGCTACGTGTGTACAGAGCTATCTAGATTTTTTAGGAAAATAAGCGATTTATTTATTTAAGGATTTTCAACGAAATACATTATAATTATCTTTTGCTATAATAAAACTTGTATAATAGGTAAATACGTTATCCTGTATTGCACAGCTTACACATTATCGCGTACTCATGTTTATGTTAATTCAGATTATAAACTATCTGTGTACTAAATTTCATCCATGTCCGTTCAGCCGTTTTCCGTGATTGAGTAACAAACATCCAAACATACAAACACACACATTTGTAATATTAGTAGGAGTAGAATTTAATAGTAGGATTTATAATATTGGTAGGATTTAATAGTAGGATTTATAATATTGGTAGGATTTAATAGTAGGATTTATAATATTGGTAGGATTTAATAGTAGGATTTATAATATAGGTAGGATTTTTACAACACACTATTTGGAATACTTCCAGAGTCACTGTTCCCACGTACCTTTTGTGTAATACGACGATCTTTTTCTTAGGTTAAAAAAGTAAATGTCACTTTGAACCGTTGTTTGCTTAGCTGCGTCTCGCATACTTTGCTGCGGTGTTCATTAGTTTTCATTATTATGTAAAGAATTACGTTAGTCGGGTTCTTAATTTACATATGTAAACAATAAAACTCATCAAACAGTAGTTCGTATTCGAACGCGATTATTAATTTATATTAGGTTAATTATTTGATTTATTGCATAAAAATACCGTGACATCATTTATTGTCGGTTGCATAGTCAACCGATGTTCCCACTGCTGGGACACAGACCTATCTGTGAGGAGTGGGTCAAATCAAAATACATCGCGCTTGCCCAGTGCGGGTTGGTGTGTGTCACATGTCTTCAAATTGTTGGTTCTTTTACATGCCTGTTCCCTCACGATGTTTTACTTCACCGTTTTGCGATCAGTATGGTGATGCAAGTAAATACATAAATTAAAGTGCCTGTTTGGGCTCGAATTCACGACCAGCAACACGTAAGGCGGGGTCGATCAGTGTACGACTAACCGCCGACAGAGTGAACACCGACAAGACTTTACTTCGACGGGACTCTTCGCCGACAGGACACTTCGCCGACAGGACTCTTCGCCTACAGGGCTCATCAGGTAGGTAATAGGTTAGGTTAGGTTAGAATTGCGACCAACCGCGCGCGAGCCGAGCGAGCGCTACTTCCATGTTAGTGGCAGTTACTTGCCTATTTAGTAATAGCACAAAGATAAGCCTTGTCGGCGAAGAGTCCTGTCGGCGAAGTGTCCTGTTGGCGAAGAGTTCCGTCGAAGTAAACTCTTGTCGGTGTTCAGTCTGTCGGCGTAGTGTCTGTTGGCGTTTAGTCGTACACTCGGGGCCGATACTACAGGCCCACTGCTCACAAATTATCGCAACACCATTATCGGTTAATAATTTTAATTCAATTGGTCGTTATCAAGGCATGACTAAGAATAATCGTGAATTGTTGAGCCACGTGCTGCAAGTCCGCGACCGGTTTCCTGTACTTTTAATATATTCATTGTTTATAAAACAAACTAATAAAATTAAGTCACTTCTGTTTATATGTCAGTTTTATTTTAACCTCACAGCAAGTATGTTGTGTTTATGTGACGTCACATTTGATCGCGTAAACGTTTGGTGTTTTATATTATTTTCGCGGAAAAGTTGACAAATATGGACCTTTTGAAGCGAATTGGTTCGTCTCTTCGGGCAGCCATGAGGAACGCTGTGTATTTGCCGCGCATTCATAGGACTGACGGCAAATATACGACAAGTAAGGTTTATTTTCGAATTATTTATTTATCTCATCATCCGCATTTCAACCGAAAGACGTCCACGACTGGACATGGCCCTCCCCCAAGCGCCGCCACTTCAACGGTTTCTGTGCTTCTCGCATTCGGAAGATTCCTAATTTGATTTATCTAATTTCGACAAACTGTAGTGTCATCGGGTTTCATACAAAATTATAATTTAATAGGGTGATTGTCTATCGTTTTTTTTTTAATTAGAAACGGTTGCAGTAGGTACCTAAAAGTAATAGCGTTTGTTTTAATAGATATCAGCTTTTATCTGGTAAATAATTGTACTGCTTTCTTACACATAAAATTATCGATTACTCACAAAAAATTTTACCTTGATCGATTATAAAAAAGTGAAATATTTTAAAGACGCTGAGACCCAACGTTATTTTTTTAATAATATTTTTAACAATTTGCAAGTGGTTGGCAATATAAACTTAACACGGTTAAAATGTAATTAAATATAGGTCGCACATATACAGGGTGTTCCGAAACTCAACGTCAAGCGGGTACGGGGCAATAAGCTAGGTTGTATGAGTTCTAGCCAAAATAAAAAATATAGCACTTTTTTTTTAAGACAAGGCGTCAAAGTTTCGTGATAAAACGTTTTTAACCAAGACTTAATTAAACTTTATTTTTTGTACTAGACTCACAATATTAATTATTGGTTTTGTGACTGCAATCAATAGCATAGTTATTTAGGATTACATTAAAAAAAAATACTGTACAATTTAGAAATTTGTGATCACAGTACCTAAATATCTGATCTAGGGTGTTGATTTTCAACATTTTCAAAAGAATACCTATTATCACTTAACCAAGTAACATGGATTTTATTTTTTATTTTTGCTAGAACTGATACAACCTAGCTTTATTGCCCCGTACCCGCTTGACGTTGAGTTTTGGGACATCCTGTATATCCCTGTTCCAACTTTTGTAAAAAAATAATGAGTAGAAAGAGAAAATCCAAGACAAGGACAGAATAATTCCATATTCTGAATGTAACGAGGTTATTCAATAATCATAAAACGTATTTCTGAATGGAAAATAAGAGCAAAACACAATTTACACAGAATTTATTCGCCTCATACATGAATACGAACAAAAAATGACTGAGTAAACATACATAGGAAAAAACGTGAAATAAACGCTGAAAAATTACGTCAGTTCAATAAAATTTAAATACTCTTCAACGTTTTGGTTCGTAGGTATTCCTCATTCAATTCGGCTCTTTTGTTTCCAAATTAAAATAATATTTCCATATTTGAAGAACGCGTGAAATAAGGAAGGCTAATTATAATAAACACATTGTCATTTTTAAATATTACAGTTAAAATGTTAAAAACACATAGCTTCCGCATTTTACTTGTGTTTCAGTAGTTAATTTATGTTTATCTAAGTGCCTACTTATACTTAAATAATTATGTTGTTCGAATTCGTTCAATGACCCGTGATGTTGAATGACACAACAGAGAACAAAATGTGACAGTTTTTAAATTCGGAATGAAAAAATAATCTGTGCCGTCCTTTTCTCTAAATTATGTATATCCAGCCAGCAGCAAAAACCAAAACGACTAGAGAGCCACATGTGTTGCCTGACGCCAAAAAACTGGCATGTTTTCAAACTCGATCTATCTGTTTTGATTCTCTCCACTAGAAAAACTACAGCTGGATGCTCGTGGATCGCACTGTTTCTCAAATATTATTTTGACAATAGGTTCTGATGTGGATTTTGCTCAATCGAACATAACTAAGTTTTTCAATGTTATTCGATCGTTGTTATTGAAATACGTGTACCTAACTACTTGAGATTTTATTACACCTATCGAATCGTAGAATCGCGTCTGGGAATTCTTTATATCTGTTTTAAAATAACCAATTCACCTACCAGAGCAATAACCCCCCAAATGGGCAATTATATCCAGATTTCACTTTATTCCAAAACCTAGCCGTTTGGCTGCAAAAACAAACATTTGCTAGATAAAACAAATGTACAGCCAGATAAATTGCGGGAAATGGCTACAGCATTTATTGTAGAAACAAGCAATTTCCGTGCCAATCGCCACACTGACCCACGTTCGAATTCACCCGCAATTAATCGATACGTTGGACACTAGACTAAAAACTGAGGCCCTGGTATGAGTTTCTTTTAACCATCTCGATCAAACGCATCGAACGCATTCGGCGACCCTGTTTTGGTGAAGATCAAGACGGTTAAAAGAAACTCACACTAGGTTAAAAGAAACGCACAGTATATGCGATGGCTCGAGCCTATAAGTCGAGCGAAACGAAGGACCGGCTAGACCAAGAAATAAACGTAGGCGGTCCATAGCCAACCATTGTGCAATATGTACAATGTTCACAAATTCATTTCTAACGTCTTATCGCTGTCGACCTTTCAGCTCAAGTTGGATCTTTCGTCACAGTTTGCTAATCCACAATCAATGGCTACGTTACTCAGACACGTGTGCTTTCATGTGCGTTAAAAAAACAGCCTTTAGGCGTTACGTCTTCACAATGTAATCACGTAGGCTCTTAGTGAAACTTTCTAACATATTTCAACAATTATTTCTCATACTCTAAATTATTGTAGTGATTAGAAGCATAGTTTCAATGCGATCATGCGTCTCCAACCCATCGTCAATTTCCTGCCCTAACCCCAATTCATTTCCCCATTTCTTTTGCTTCCACACTTCACTATTAGTCGTCATCTTCATAGTCACACCCTTTCTTACCATATCATTATTCACACAGTCTATCCATTGTTCCATGCGTGTCTAACACAATCGATTGAAAATGGTCTGTCAAAGTTTTATTTCGTTCTCCTACATTATCAGTATCACAGTACTTGAGATTCTAGTCCGTTCCTGCCACGAATTCATTCATTCATCTAATTTCATTCACTATAGTGGTCGCAGCACTCAGCCGCTAAAGCGATGATATTGTTCTGCAGTCGAAGCGCTTTAAACATCTCATATTCACATCAACCGACTCTTATCCAATTGTGATCTACATCGTGCAGGTCTTTTGGAACATTATTATTACCGCCGCCGGACATTACAAGTGACATGGAAAGATCTCGCTCGCCTTCACCGACTACAATAATTTCAATCAATTTTTATCTTTTGTTAAGTATCGAGATTATGTTCCAGAACTATTTGGAAGTCGTGACTAATTCCTTTTGTACTTTTACTATATTGATTAGTGTTACTATACAGGGTCAAATTAAGTTAGCTGGCAATACGCGTTGTGTATCAATATCAAAAACTAATGGAATAAAAAAAAACATCATTTTTTGATGGGCGAAGGTCAATGACTCTAATCGGTCAGCTGGTTTTGCAATGCTACGTGTAACTTGATATTTTTTACGAATTTTCAAAAACTATAATATAACAATCCTTGATGTACCTACACGTCAGTGTCAAAAAAGTTTTGAACAAAGTGAATAACGAATTTTTTTATTTGTATTTTGATTGTTTCATTTGTTTTCGATATCCAACATGTGTGTAATGTATTGCCAGCAAATTTAATTTGACCCTGTACATAACCAAGGTGAAAGTGCTCTCGATCAATTTAATGTTTAAAGAACGAGCACGTCGCGCTTGCCGTGTCTACAAAATTAATCTTAAATGCGGCAATGTGGAACTAGTTTATGCGACATTGAAAAGGACGATATCTTTCTACGCCCTTGACGGCATTCGTGCACGTGTCTGTCTGGGCCTCTGACATAACACTGTCGTCGTGGTTCGAGGAATCAGAACTATTAGAATGCATTGAATGATATAGCATTGTTCTGTTCTAAAAATTGGATGGTAAGCTGTTCACGTACTGGCGGAGTGACATTAATAAAAGTTATTTTTTCTTACGTAGCTTCATATAGTACCACATCGCATCGTTCATCTAATGTGTCAGTTTTTACTCTATGTGTAAGATGATTTACCCAGGCTCCCAGGCCGTAACGATCGTCAATTTTCAAACACTTTCAGTGCAAAGTTTTTATTATGTTGCAAATTGTCTGACAGTCGTGAATAATTTGACTGATAGCTTTCGTTACGTGTGACAGCGCTAACGCCAGTACCATCCGCCTACATTGTCCGAACATCATACGCTCGGCAATGCTCGACAATACTCGGACGTATTTGCCGAGCCTTGATCTTAGCACCGACGACAGACGTAATGTGATTATACGATGTCTGTCAAGTTAGTGTTTGACGTTTTGGAATGGTTCTGATTTGTTTGCTATTGTGACTGTCTTCCTAGTATTGCCAGATTTAAAAATTTCGCATACGAAAATCTTCACCAGACGAAATTCCAAAACTTTACTTTCAACTGTCACTCATTTTCTTTCTTTTTTCGAATAAACAATTGAACTTGTTGAACAACATTCTAAAACTGTTTTTAAGTCTCTGTATCTATAATAGTCTCTAAGGTCCTACGCGAATTGAGAGTAATTTCAGAACAAATTATTTCATAAACTTTCATAAACATTTTAATTGACGTCATTATCAGTCAGTGATTTCGCAGTATCCTACTAATATTATAAATATGAAAGTTTGTATATTTAGATGTTTAAACTCAATCACGCAAAAACGCACAATCGATTTGGATGAAACTTGGCACACAGATAGCTTGTAACTTGGATTAACACACAGGATACTTTTATCCTGGTTGTACCTACGTTCCCGGGGGATAATTTCCGAGAACAACGCAGGCGAAGCCGCAGGAAAAAGCTAGTACATAATATAAATCACATCAGTATACTATATTTACATGACAGTGTAAACAGCTGTTTTATGTTCTGTCTGTTTATCAAGGCCATTTCTGAAACGGCTGACCCTGTGAAGTGACTGAAACTGAAACATCAGAATTCTTTCCATTGTGTGTTAGTTTCCGGAAAATTTACAAAAACGTAGACAACGGAAGATGATGGCTGGCTCTATGAAAGTTACAAATAAAATACAACTGCGAAAAACCTAATCAACTTATCATTTATTATTTGGTCAATAAATTATTAAGGCTTTTGAATTATCAACACAGAAATGTGGTGTGCTGTTATACCGCAATTAGCACAAAGGCCCCCGCAGATAGACACAACACGTAAGAGCGACGCGACTCTAGTGGAACAATTTCTCTGAAAAATTCATGGACTTTATTCTACCGGAATCCGGTAGAACAATAATTAACATGGAGCTTTAAAAACTGGGAATCACAAACAATGAGTACAAGTAATCATTGTAGCATGTTTGATTATAATAAACTATATATAGCCCAGTTCTGTTGACAAAACTTGAGTCACTGAGTGGGATTTTGTGAAAACTGGTTGTGAGACTAGTTGACCCCTAACGACTGTCAAAGATCCACGAATGTCAGCCGGAACCGAATGCTAAGCGTTCTTTCTGAGGCTAGGCCCCTCTGTGTGTCAGAAAGTAACGTACCTCTCGGTATGTACAGACAGACACTAGCACATCAAGCTACCCAAAATGTCAATTGACAATGAACCTTACATATTTGGAATAAAGTTGAAAATCTATCAAATCAATTTTGTCAGATTGGAGTAGCTTGATGCGCTGGCCTCTGTACGTAGCTTAACCTGACGCTTGAACCGTGCGGCCGTTACTTACCCATAAGCCACTCTCATCTTAAGTTAGGGTAAATTCCAAAAATAAATAATTGCGTTCCTATCATATAGTAGTATGGACAGTTAGTTACAAGGGGCCAGAACAAACAAGTACCAACCTAAGTGATAATGTGTGCACAGATGACCCCCACGTTTCACCTCGATGACCCCCAAGCCCCCAGTCTCTACCGTCAGAGATAACGAATAGCTTGATATTATGATAATTAATCGATATACATGACAATGTTACATAGTTCATGTACATTGTAACGACATTTAACTTAGAACTTGAGGGCTTACAATATAATTGCCACAGATTCTAATATTTACCTACATACGTATGTTAAAATAGTTCAATTTTTCATTTTAAGACTAGCTGCTGCCCGCGGTTTCGACCGAAATTATACCACGAGAACGTGGTACTAGGGCAAAAGTAGCCTATGTTACTCCTTATAATCTCAGCTATTTGCTAGTGAAAGTCTCGTCCAAATCGGTCCAGCCGTTTCCGAGATTAGCCGGAACAAACAGACCAACAGACAGACAAAAAAAAAATTTTTCCTTATTAGTAGATACCGAATTAAATTGTTTTTTTTGTGATTAATACCGTATATACTTTCATATGCATTTCGTAAAAAACTGTTATTTAGACATTATGTATACATTGGATCAAGGGAGAAAAAACACAGACTAGTATAAAAAAAAAAAAAATAGTGAGGTAAAGGATACTACATATTAGGTAATACAATTGGGGACTTTTAAGAAGACAGGAAACCTTGACCGCTTTTCCTGTAGATTTCCCCCTTTTATGACGCATGCCGTTGGAGTATTGTTTTTTTTTTAATAATATTATGATGTACGTCATGAACTCATGACACACTTTCTTAATAATAGAATATCAACTTCATAGTCGGGCATTCCCAAGACAGACACGTAAATAAACTTGTTTGCGATCACAAATATATTTTAAGTTTTCCTTGCAAAAAGTAGAATGTTGCAAAAAACCTTACCGAAACATGTAAGCGTCATACGTCACACGCCGTCATCATTTTGATAATTCTATAATGAAATGATTGAGTACCTAAAGTTAATGTTAAGTTAGACGGTCAATCCTCTATTAACAGGGTAGATAGTGTAGCTATTTTTACGTACTTTTCCATTTATCGATATATCATAATTCCTAAGGCACCGGAGTACCTATTATAGTAAAATTTCGCCAATTATGTTTAGGTCCCATGTAACAGAGAGTGAGAAGCGCACAAATCCAGTGACAATGCCAATGACACATAGCCGGACCTCAAAACCAAAAGTTATTATATTATATCAAAATGACATAAGACACTACCCCAAAACGCCAGTTCTTCACCATTTCGTAGTGCTTTAGCTGAGAAGAAGTGGAGCAACAAACTCCCGAGCAGCACAGCTGTCTGTTCAGTTAGATAAGCTTGATTCTATACAATCGTAGGCATGCAAAGTAATTAACAAGAAACTGGGGATCGAATCCAAGATCTCAAGGTCAGCAGTATCGCTTGCGACCACAACACTAATGAGGCAGTTACCGTTTTTTTTTTGGGTGCGAAATCATCAAATAACTTCTCCCGCTCTGGGTGGAGCAGGAGGGCGTGTCAGACTTTTACTGACTAAAACCCACCCGTGTTCCCTCAGTTGCCTGTGTGCCAGGAGCCGCGGGATCTCTTTCGAACAACCCGCACCCCTGGCAGGCATCGACCCTTGCGGACCCCACCAGTTGGCATCTCTTTGAGGCGCGCGTGAAACACAACGCGCCGTCGATCCGGGCTTGGTCCTTACCGGACAGCGAGCTACCCATTACTCACCGTCCGCAAGCACGTGCCTACGGTGGCCGGGAATCAGCCTGGGATTCCCGAAGCCCAGGGCGTCTCCTGCGGCAACTACGGCCGTGAGGGCGCATATACTGCCTCTCCTTCACGTGCGAGGCAGTTACCGTTATGTCAACGTTTAATAAATCATTGATTAGTCCTCTGTTACTGTCGGTTAAAGGTTTTACGTAAGGAGATACATAAGCCTCGTGTTTTTGAAATAGGTTGTATACCTTTTGTACAACCTGGCATATTGCCAGAGTCCAGTTTTGCTAAATGGGATTGGTACATCCTCAATCCATTATAGCAGGTTTTAGACATTTTCGTGGAGCTAGCTACCTTGTGCAGTGTACGTTTGAGTTGGTACTGAAATGTATAAATTACATTTTACGACCTTTAAAAAGGTAGAGATATTTTAGGTAGGTTATTGACTACGTTAGAGATATAGATAATTATGTCAGGTGATGATTTTGATATTGGGCAGTGAAAGTTATTTTTAACCGACTTCACAAAAAGGAGGAAGATCTCAATTTAGTTGATTTTTTTTCTTCATAACCAACCTAACTTGAAATAATAGCTAGATAAATCACGAAAGAAATTCATCTAGAATAATCTCGTGAGAGCAAAACACTCAAACCTGGGCTACCTATTACTTCAAAACGTGTTGACCGCTGCCCAATACCGCGTGTTAGAACTGCCTTTGCAAGGTGCCATATTCTAGCCCCTAAATTTCCACAATATATTCCTAAAAATTACCAAAGACTGCGAAACCTATACTGTTCGTAATTTCAAAACCAAACTGACAGTCTGGCTCAAACAGTAGGTACAATTATGATGAAATCGAAAACCTAATCTCCAATGGGTAACTCAATATTTATAACTTCACATTCACACTAAACAGCCACACACTACATACACATAAACACACATGCTTCATCAAATGTTTAATTGTAATCTTAGTTTCTAAGTAGCTCTTTTTAATATATCTTTTTATATTTATTGTTGACATTGTGACTTTAAACAGGCGAAGACACTATTCCCTATGATACAGTTAACACTTGTTTAGAGACCAGGGGATTCACATTCGTGTATACTTTTATGTCAAAAAAACTTAATGTATTGTATTGTAAACATGGACACAATTCTACAAATACTCAACTGAGTAGATAATCCACAAATATTTAACCGCGGACATTTATTTAAAGCGTATTCTGTGGTCTCATCGTAAATATTTCGTATCTAATTAATCATATTTTTTGCATATGGGTCAACACCTTTCCAAATTGTGTACAATATGTTTTAACCCTCAGCGGAAAGGTTTAACACTCCATCATTTAAATCATGACCTTTTGGGCACAGACCGTGTTACATTTCCTTCCTAAATGTGTTTCATAATATTGTTTCTGACCACACTGAAGTGGGAAAAGATACTTTGTCCCTGGATTCTGGATTCGAAATTCAATTTGCTATCAAACTTCATTTATTTTGTTTTTTTAATAGGCCTAGCACAATAGCCATCAAACGAACTCTATCCGATAGTTAAGTAGATCATTGACGTATGATAAAGGCGTCGTAAATCACAAGATTCATTATTAGAGTCAATGGCCGAACAATGATATCATTTATTAAGAGTTTGCATGTGATATAAAAAATTTGCACACATTTTTTTGTGTACCTTAACAGTATTTTACTTTAAGATATTTATTAATAATGTAGGTTTTGGCCTTTGTGAGACAAAAATGTGGAAAAATACACAATTAAGGATTTGACCATGTGCACCTTTTCTCTTGTAACATCTTGTTGTTTTAGGGCACGACTACACGTGGTACTTTCCTTTCAAGGTGTCAATTACAAATGAGTGAATGAATGAGTGGATATTCATTAGTAGGGTCGCGTTTTTGTGGGAGTTTAAACTAAGAAAAACATGTCAGTTAAGTTTTTGTGATGAGTTCTCAGCTTACAGCAGCTTAGCTTAGATTACTTACTTACTTAATTTTTTGCCTTAACTTGCCAGACTAATCCGCTTGGTCTTTTATGGAAGCAAAAGTTAATATAAAACTAGCAAGAACATACTTACCTATTCAAATGTTGCTTCATAGTTCCTTACGTCATTAATACATGAAACTTTTTGAACTGTAACAAAACAATTTTACACTTCCACTAAAAATACTTTTCGTCGAAATATATTTTGAACGGAACTCACATAAAGCTTCTTAATCCAGGGTTCCCTTTGTAAACTACGGTAGATAAACAAAACTACATCGTAATATCAGCAACATAACATGTTGGTACATATACTATTCACCGCAGCGAGGAAGGTCGGAAGCAGGCCATAAGTTTGGCTACAAGAATGTACCTATCGATCTTGATTCTCGTTCGAGACCGAAGCACTGCCACAGTCGCGAATTATAATACAAAAGCTTTTATTTTTCATGTAGGTACGAATGCGCTGCACTTTCCGTTTCCATGCATTTTTGAATTTAGAATTTTCTTTTTCTTCTTATAAAGTTGTTCGTTCGAATCATGAGTGGCGGCGGGAAAACCTTTCGAAATCCGTTTCTTATTTCAAGAATCTCAACCGCATTCAGTCGTTTCGTAACGTTAACGTCACTGACTTTGTCTTAAATATATAATACTATAAGAAATAATTTTAAGTCGTGTTAAGGATAAATAACTGATACTTCCATATCAAAAAATGTGCTTGCAAAACTTTCCTAACATTAAATTTTCCTCAAATTAACGCATACTTAAGGCATCCAATACAATAACTATGTACCTACAACAAGTATATTGAGTCACTAATAGATCGTACGGCCCAGTTCCATCGTATACCTATTTATGTATGTATTGTTCAGTGATTAAACTTATCAAGTGACCTGTGCGGCGACTGTTATTCCCTTCGAAGATGAGAGGACGTCAAACGGACTCGAAGGTCGCCGCGATTTAGGGCGCCTGCATACAGCCGACTGCAGGCATCAACAAATAGTTTACTAGTTTTCTAAAACATTGGATTTTATTTTTAGTTACTTAAAACGAAACACCAATTACATTAATAACATAGAAATATAAAAATGGATGTATATGAGAAATTTGCACGTCAAGTGCCAATTTTTCAATCGATATTTGCGGTCTACTTTTATAAAATAACTGTACTGTTTTTGAATATCTCTCTCGAGAAAAAGCTATACCAGACGATTAATTGGCACACATGAAATGGTAACAATGCTAGTGTGCATTTGTTGCGCTGATTATATAATTGCCTGCAAGATAATTGACTACGACAGTCGTACGACAGGAGAAGAATTAGCGCTAAAGACCAATCGAACTAAACAGTTTAGTTTCTGCAATAATCAGCTGTCTGCAGAAGCCCTTAGTTGATTCAGCTATGGTTCACGCGCCTGATTAACTAGTCTATGTCAAACGAGGATGATCAAGTCAGCTTCACACTTAATATTGACCTTGTTGCGGTCGAACAACGGTTCTAAGCCACAAACTACGCTTTAAACAGTCATCCTGAGGGGTAATTGCGTAACACACGAACAGTATATTAATGGCTCTCATTTTGACAGTTCAACAACATTCATTGCGTTATTTGCGTTGTTGAGCAGACACATTTTTCGAACATAATAATGAAGCAATGGATTAGCAACATCCTTCAAAAGATTCAGACTCCGAATGATTGTGTGATATGCAATAAGAGTGCTGTTCCAAATTTGAATGGTGGTAAACATATTTGAGTATTTTAGAACGCATACCAGCAGGCTTAGCATGAGAACCGTAGACAAGCGTTTTGTCGTCAGAAGAGTAGACAAAAATGACGTTTACTAGACAGTTTATCACTAGGAAATAAAGACAAGCGATTTCTATTCTACAGTAGAGTACAAATAGAAAGCGTCATGCTAAGACTGCAGTTGAGGTTTAAACTTATTAACGAAACTAGTGACTCGGGGTTTACTCGCTAAGCACGAAGTCCGTAGTTTCGGCAGAAGTTACGGGCGTTTCCTACTCCGTATTACCTACGGACATAAGAATAGTTTGGGATCCGAAGTTAAAATGTATAGCATGATTTGACAGTTGTCCTTACTCTCGATGTGTTTTTGCCCGCCCGAAAAAGTTAATAAATCTGGAGTAGGATTCATACCTAAGTATTGAACTCTTTTCGGACGGGCCCGGATCTTCGTTGACGGAATTAGAGAGTAGGCCCCCTGCTTCGCATGGGTGTATTAGTATATTTAAGTTAAATATTAATGTAGGTATAATACACATAAAGCTACCGGAATACATTTTCTAAATGATGATGAAAACCATATCGAAATTCGTAGCGCAATTTAGAAGACCGCTGTAAAGATAACGGTTTTAATGATACCGTGTTCGAAAGTCGACCTTAATTAATTTAAAACTTAATATAACGATTTCGATCCCATCTCTTCCCGTGGGTGTCATAGGAGGCGACTAAGGGACTTACTAGAGAATGGGCAGCAGCGTTCTCTATGCATTTTACCACCATACTGCGATCGCCAACCCGCTAGCCAAGCGTGGCAATTATGGCAAGCCCCCCCAAATTGGGGGAGGTCTATGTCTGAAACGCTATGCTGAAATGATGAATGATGATAATAACGATTTTAATTGAAAAATTTGATTATCAGAGTAAATCAAGTTTTGAATGGTAAGTGATAAATAATGTTTAACAAACCAATCAGAGCACCTTGAACTTTTTAATGTGTATTTTTTTGCTTCAATTTGGCAAACAATGTCGTACGAATTTTTGGGTTGCCAATTTTGTGTGCAATGTTTTACTTTCTCTCTTTGTATGAACAAAGCTCTAGAATCATATTGAATATTTTAGTAGTGTTTGGACTACATTTGGCATTAATAAAATGGGTCTTGAAATTAAATATTTATATAGCAAACAAGTTTTGACCTACAGTTGTTCTTAAGACATGCTCGCAGTTCAAGAAATAGCTTATACACGATTTTCTTGTTCCAAATTTCATCCCGTAAATCTTCAGCATACGCTACGTATAATCATAAAATTTGTTTTAAAGAAGAAATTGTAGAAAATATTCACTTGGAAAATGTTGTCTACTTTCAAAAGTTTGCAAAATTCGTGTTGTATTTTGCTACATAAAGAATGAGTCTGAGGTCGGATAAAGGAACAAAAACACTTCATTTTATATACATACCTACTAAAAACGTAGATTATGTGCTACCTACATGAATATGAAATGCTTTAAATGAATATGAATATGATTATACATTTAATCTGAGTTCAAGACTTGTACCATACAAACGCACATAACCGAATTTCCAATAGACGCGCTACCGCATAGACACTGAATTGAGTGTAGCGTATGAATTTCCATAAATTATTTACCGTAACTAATGGCTGTCGTCGACTCCTTTAGCCTAACACCGATCGTAAATCTACAGCAAGTCATGACGTCACCGATAATCCGTAGCTCCGTAGCCCCGTAGTCCCGTAGCCCCGTAGCCACGTAGCCAGGTACACCTGACTCGATTCTGCATATAACCATTCCCCACTTCTTCAATCCTTGAATAATTAAACTCTATTGTTCGCGCAGAGTAACGTCGAGATCTGTACCTCAGGAATAAATAATAATATGCCTACGTAGATATTTAAGTAAGGACGAAGAAGGCTGGCGTTTAAAAATTAAATGTAGGTTAGATATTGGGTATGCAAGAACAATGAGGTTTAATTGGGTCAAATTGAACACCTTCCATAGAATGGCATAATGTTCGCTTCCATGTATTTTCTTTCGTTTTTAAATGAACACAAGTACTTGTATAGCCGCAGGGTTACATTTAAATGATTAGACAACATTTATTTGGTGACTCAGTACGTTGTAGTTACCTCCTTGAATTCAAATTATTATTCTAATGCTGAACAACAATTGGACTTTGCGTAGCGAGAGCTAGACTGTTATCATCGTCCTCTGCCAAAGTCTAATTTCTGTTGCGTTTTGTGACAAATTTAACTACATAATGTATGTTGTTGTTTAATATTAATGAACTAGCCCATTAGCCCTCAGAAGGGTTTCTTAGTTGGTGTAAAGGAAATTCATACATTTCCTTCAAATTCTTTCCAAACTCGTACTTTCTTCCCACGGGGGTAGGCAGAAATTACACAACGCCACCTGCTACGATGCCTCCATACCCACCCCTTTTAGAATTAAACCTGACAGATATGAAGTAAACGAACGTTTACTTCGTCAGCACCAATTGGTGGGTTCCGCAAGGGCCGATGCCTGCCAGGGGTGCGGGTTGTTCGAAAGAGATACCGCGGCCCCTGGCACAAAGGCAACTGAAGGAACACGGGTGGGTTTTAGTCAGTAAAAGTCTGACACGAACTCCTGCTCCACCCAGAGCGGGAGAAAATATTTGATGAATACCCACACTAAAAAAAAAATCTGTTCAAACACACGCGCCAGTTACGAGTACTACGCTCCTATCCTCTCTGAAGAAGGCCACCATTAAGACCACTATGTCCTCCTTGGGCGTCCCCTCTTGGCGTCCTTTTAAAAATACCAACTTAAACTCAGAACGCATGTGGTACTAACTCACCATTGTGTTCTTTGCTAAGAAATATGTCCTTGATTTTACTGTTTCATTTGGTCCAAAATTCAATGTTTGTCATACAATAGAGCCTATAGTCCTATGGTAAGATAAACATGGAACTTTGAACAACTAACACAATCCAACACAAAAGTCAAACAGTCGAATCATTCAACTACCTTCATGAAAAATTCACTAAAGACTTGGGTGAAGGAAAACATATGAGGGATTAATGAGTTTTCTAAAGCACATAAAAAAACAGCGATAATATTATTAAAGAAAAAATTATGTTACTTGAAGAAGACCTTACAAAAAAAAACAGTGGCACTCCGGGATTGTTGACAGTAGTGAAAACTTTAACAATTACGTGTGTATTTTTTAATCGTCAATACAGGATTTCACATTGGGTCCTTGGGTCCTGATTGTAAAAAAATATAAACGAGCGATCGACTTCAGCCATTAAAGGTAACAGCATAATTTTTTATGATAAAAATAGAAAGGGAAAGAAAGGCATAAAAGATTTAGAATTTCCTAATGCAAGAAAGGGACTTTTCCAAAAGACATCAACGCGCGACTCATCCGTGTGATTTTTGTTCACCCAAAAAATGTTCACCGCGCCTAAAGAAGTTTTCACTTCAAAAATCAGCTGTTTCATAGAAAATTGCAATACCTACGCGGTCAAAATGTATGAAACAGCTGACTTTTTTTAAATAACAGGCGAAAAATTTCTACGCTAGGGGGTCTCAGCTCATGGTTACAGTTTGCGCACTGGTTAAAATTTTATCCTGTATAGACATCGCTACATCATCCTATTTAAACGCAATGTCTCTCGTGTATGTCTGTCTGTTAGTGCACTTCTAAACTTAAAACCATTTTACGTTCTGTTCTAACTCGTAGATAATTATTATCTCTGGTTTTAGTACCATAACTTCAATAGAATTATCAAGGTCATTGAATACACACATTTTTGTTTATCAATCAGTTGACATTGAAATATCTTATTTTATTAATTGCTCTAATTTATTTACAAACAAGCAATAAAGATTTATAATTAATCAATAATCAAGTACAGTCAACCGTTCGTCCATAATAACATATTCACTTACACAGAGACTTTATTTCAATGAAATAGGGGCGGTTTTCGTAGTTGAAATGTTATTACTTTGTGTAGTTAACCGTACGTTACGCCAAAACATTGGACAAATGGTTCAGAGGGCAGTCATTCCCACGACTGCAGACTTAACTGCTAAAGGCCAGGGCTGCGCGTGCGCAAGGTTCCTTCCTTCCTGCTCTCGGTTAACGTTATCGAACTATGTACACTTATGTAGATATCGTAGTATTATATTAAGCGATTGTTCATATATTCTATACATTTGTGGGGCTTGTGGCTCAGTAACAACAGCCGCACGGGTCGATCGATCAGGTTAAGCTACGCTTGCCGCGGTTGGTCTGTGGATGGGTGACCATCTTTACATACCAAGACCCCTTCGTGCCTCGGAACGCACGTTACGCTGATGGTCCCCGCTATCATTCGTGGCTCTTTGACAGTCGTCACGGGTCGTTAGAAGCTCGAAAGTCAGATAACCAGTCTTACCAAGGGGTGTCGTGTTACCTGGTAAGTAACTGGGTTGTGGAGGATAATTATGATAAATGTTATAGTTTTTTTTTATCATTGTTCCTCTCATCCGAAGCACCTGCCATCTAATTCAAATTGAAATTCAAAAGTCATTTATTCAAACTAGGCTGAGAGTCAACTCTTTTTGAACGTCAAAATTACTTAAGACAGTCTTCCCAAAACGCCCGCCCTTCACCACTTCCTAGTGCTTTAGTTGGGAAGAAGTAGCAACAAACTCCCCAGCAGCACAACTTTCTGTTAAGTTAGAAGAACGTGATTCTATACAATAGTAGGTAATTAACATTACGAAACACAAAAAAAAAACATTAAATTTGCCATATGTCAGCTAGCACACGCCAATAATATACCATCAATCTCTGCACCACCCTTGGTTGACTGGTAGAGAATGCTTAAGGTATTAAGTCCGCCTTTGTACCTTTTTTTGTGCGAGAAGTTTAAATAAATAAATAGACAGTCGCTCCATGTAAAATACTGATATTCAGCTGTATCTGGTTAAACTGGAAGCCGACCGCAACATAGTTGAGATAAGGCCAGACAGATGATGATGATTAAGTGATCATTCATCTATACATTTTGTAAATTAAAGTCACTTTTCGTGTCGGTCTTGACTGATTTTGATGCGGCTTTCGACATCATTTAGGCAATATAATCACGAAGGTTCACGTGTATAATACCTACATGCGTATTTAACTTAGATATAACATATAAATCTTCATGTTATGCCTAGTTGTACAAAATCGTGTGAAGCCGATCACTAGTACCTACAATTTAAAAAGAGAACAAAAAGTTGTGAATGCAAAAGATATTCAGAAATTAGTGCTTCTAACTTATCCTGTGCAACTAAATTAACAAACCCCTGAGAAATATCTAAATTACTAACATTTCAAATTCATTTAACATTCATAAAAATAGGTACCTCTAAGTGTTATTCGAAATCTTGGTCGAAGTGATCAAAATAACTAGGTGGAGTAGGTAGTTTAATAGTTAAATAACGTTATAACAGGTTTTCTATTAATGAATATCCATTATACTACTTATTATGTAAAGATTTAAGCATAACTAATTAAAAACAGATTTAATACCTATAACTGTGGCGGCATCTACAGTGCCACATGCGAACTACGCATCAAAGACTTGACTCGTACTTATACGTATATATGTTACGGCTAATAGCCGAAGTGCGGCTACACCTAGTTTTAGCCGGCTACAACTCGGTGCAGCTGGACTAGCGCTCGCCGGCCGCTGCCGCGGCATCGCTCGCTGCGCTCGCTCGGCTCGCGCGCGTTTGGTCGCAATTCTAACCTAACCTAACCTAATCGGTCGGTAAGCAGTATGGTGCAGTTCACAATTTAATAAGTAGGATACACCTAGTTTTAACCGGCTGCACCTAGTTATAGCCGGCTAAAACTAGGTGTAGCCGCACTTCGGCTATTAGCCGTAACATATACAACATCCCGACATCAACCGTCGGGCAGTTGTCCACCAGACACACAACACCCGTCTCGTCGGAGGATCCTCCCTTTTCCATAGAGTATGAGTGAACTTTACACCCTGTTCCTCATACCTCCACATAACTAATTGACAGAAATAATAATTACTTACGTTGGTCTAGTGGTCGAAAATGCTGAGGTTCGATTTCCGGGTCGGGCAAACTGTTATTGGGGTTTTCTCCAAGTCTGGATTTCTCAGAAGCAGCAAGGAGTCAGGCAAAATTCTCGCCCCCTATGGGACTTAAACATAACTGACGAAATGTGGGTGTACCTAACCTACTATAAGTACACGTCTGCCCCACCCTTAGGAGAAACAAGGCGTGATGTTATGTTATGTAATAGGGTATCTTACTCTATATGAGAAAAAATCTAAAAATATATTATTGAGATAGCTTAGGCAAAAAGCAGTCGGAAAATGTTAGTTTAAAATCAATTTTAAAATTAAATTCTAATATTTCAGTTTTTTTTAATCTGATTTTGAACACCGTGAAATAGTAGCTGCCATATTATTACGTCATACGGCGTGTCAATTGGAAAAACTTTGTACTTTTATTATTTTCGTAACCAACGTATTTTTTATTTAAAAATATTTTGGATTCAGGAACAGCAAACCAACGATAAGTAGATTAATAACTATTTTTTTTATTATAAACAAATATGAAATAAAATATCAGCGAATTTTTCTATACAGCGTATTCGTCAAATTACGCGCGAAATTTGAAAATGTAAAATTATAATGCATTTTACGGCACTAATCGATTCAATAGAAATGTTGTGTTATTTTTAGTGGTTTATTAAGACCTTAGAATCGAATTAGGGCACTTTTCAAAAATGGGTGTAATACCCTATTTAACACAGTCACTTATCATAATCACGTGACTTTAATTTAGAGATACGTGAAAATAATTAAAATCACGGAAAAAGTTGATAAGTTACAATATAAAGTTTTGATAACCCTATCAGTCTACAGCAATGAAACTGGATGATGTAGAGATGTAGTAGGTACGTATGTAAATATTATGTAGTAGGTACCAAGTGTGACCTTTAATAAAATATAACAAGTTTGCGATGTTTTTGTAACAAGTAATATATAATAATATACCTAGGAAGTACTTCCGAATATTATTTATTATACAAGCAATTCGTTCTCACAGTAATTTGTTCGATTATTTGAATACATTAAAAATTATACATACGTTATATTGGCACATCACATGACATCTAACATCTGGCATCTAGCTTTTGCCCGCGATGTCGCATCGTTCTTTTTTTTCTCTCTCTCTCTCTTTTATTTTTTGCTCGGCTTCTAACTTATAGCGTTTTTCAAGAATTGGGCTATCTAATGCAATATGAATTTTTCAATTCCAACTGGTAGTTCCTGAGTTTAGCGCGTTCAAATAAACACTTTAGCTTTATTACTAAGAAAGATACATAGATAGATAAGATACTATCTAATAAGTATTCAAAATACGAATTGTAAGTCTACCTGTGTGTTTGAAGGTTTCACTGCAAAACAAGGGGACAGATTTTGACATTTGGATTATAGATAGCTTATATTAAGCTAAGAGAGCTTAAAGAAAGACAGGGACCTTCTTAACGAGAACTCACATCGCGTAAAATATATTTAAAAGTTCACAAGCGAAGCTGTAACCCAGCTAGTCATTCTATAAAACTTCCTAACCTCGAATTTAGAAACTACCGCTCATAAATAACACATCTGTTGATCAATTACAAGTAAGTCGTCGTTTAAATAAACATTACACTAACGATAGGTCGTCTGAACGATGGGACCTTTCGCCTCAGACTAATGACAAGTATAACCTTTATTGACACTGTAAGTAGTACATATTTCCCGATAAAAGTATTGTTTATATGTCCTAAGCCTAGGTACATTCCCGGAAGCACATTAAGCCATTCGTCCCGGCTGTCATTCGCGGATGACAGTCGTTACGGTTGGTCAGAAGAAGTCTGACAATCAGTCTTACCAAGGGGTATCGTATTACCCAGTAACTGGGTTGTGGACGTCTGATAGGCAGTATTCAGCTGCATTCGGGTTGACTGGAACCCGACACGAACTTAGTTAGGAAATGGCTAGGCACAGCCGGGACCAAAGGCTTAACGGACTTTCCGAGGCACGGAGTGGTCTTGGTATGTAAAGATGTTTACCCATCCACGGACCACCCGCGGCAAGCGTAGCTTAAGCTCACCGATCGATCCGTGCGACTTTGGTTAAGCCACAACCCCCTCAGATTTCAAACAATCTTATGCTCAATCAAAGTAAAAATACAAAAATGTACCCAAAGGTGCTTAAAATTTCCGTTTACCAACTGTACAAGATGTTCTAGGTCATCTACTCAATTTAACAGATCATAAAAATAAGTCACACGTTTATTAACTGCATATTACAGGCTTACGTTTAGGCGGTGTCGTATTCATAGATTTGCATGCAGGCTAACGACCGGTTAAAGTCATAATGCAAATGAGGCGTTACTATACATATGACACTTGTGTATTGCACACTTGCGGAAGAGTCTCAAGAACGAAGGATTCGCGCGGGACATACACACTGCAAATAATTATGTTGCAAACATTATTTATTTATTTGTAGGTACATGAAAATCACTCCGTCTTTCCGTGCCTCGAAAAGCACGTTAAGCCGTTGGTCTCGGCTGTCATTTGTGGATCTTTGACAATCGTTATGGGTTGTCAGAAGCCCGAAAGTTTGACAACCAGTCACTGTATGTAAAATACTGGTAGTCAGCTGCATCTGGTTAGACTGAAACCCGCCTCTAACATAGTTGGGAAGAGGTTAGGCAGATTGATTATGATGAGACACATAAAGATTTTAGTTAGGCAGTTTTTGAATGGATGCAATTGGCAATCAACAAAATTATTAAATTTTCGATCGTCTGATAACTTTATTCCGGAAATAGTTTTGTTTTTGGCAGTTTCAAAAAACATAATTATATCTTGAGTAAAGTTTTCAAACGATCGAAAATCAGCCCTTAAAAATATGCTAACAGACCATTAGTAAACGTTTTCCAAAAATAAATCAGTTCAAATGAGGTTCAAAATGAGCTGTACAAATATAGCACTAAGGTCTAAGGATGGTCAAGGTTCCCCTTTACAATACGTCAATATCAACGTCATTAATTATTTTGGTAGTTTAATTCTAGAACACGAATATTAAAAAAGAATATTTTGGCGTGTCGAAAGCAGACAATAATTCCGTCCGTGTCTGTTGCTTACTGAACATGTTGTTAAGTTCAACGTAACTTAGCCGTACGTACACCTTGAAATTTTATGAAACAAGACGTCCTTTTAAAAACATGTATTTGAGACGTGGATTGGCGTTTGTACTAGCTTTAGTTCTCTAGGGTCGCGTCAATCTTGGAGCTAAATATTTCAGGGAGAATTTTCTTTTTTTTTTCTTTTTTGCGCGACTTCACCCGCGTGAATATCGAAAATAAACATATAGTAATCATAGACGCCCCCACACCTCGTAGCATTTTTTTAAATGTAATATGTAGGTATAGATCTAGATTTGTCGCCATCTTTAAAAGTAAATTATTTATCATCTAGTATGTTGCGGGTAACACTCCAATTTCGAAGAAAACAAGATTTACAAGACTGCATTAGTTTTGTTTGTTCTCATTACTTACTTCAGTGAAAACATTAATTATACTTACAAATACAACTTGCTTCTACACTTAAGTAATTAGCAAACTTAGAACAGTTACATCTTCATTTTACTTAACTACGAACACACAGCTGCTATTTTAAAATTACACTGGAGTAATGTTATTTTAAAGTTACACTAGAGTAAAATATCGTAGCGAAAATTGTGTTCTAATAATGTCCGTTAACTTGTTCGTTTTTCTCTTCCATAATCTGGTTCTTAAAAGGATCCAAAATTGTAGTTCTGAAACTATTTTATACGGCAAATGAACTAACTAAAGCAAAACTGGATGCTGCAGATGCGCAGTTTTGGTTTAGTTAGTTCATTTGCCAGAAGCAAACCGGAGTGATGTTTTTTTCTATTCTCCATAAGCAAGGCAACAGCATTAACTCAAGCTACATAGCACTGTAATGTAAAGCCAGGGAAAATCATTGTTAAGCAAATGGTGTGTTGTATATTCAAATCTCAACTGTCATTCTTTGATATTTGTATGAAATGGTTATAACACGGCAAATTGGCGAACGGTTTCGATTTGCTTGACAATTGATATTCCCTACCTGCACTTTGTGACCAAAAAAATTAACTGCGCTTTGCTATTTAATAAAAGCTTGTTAAATACTCACAATATATGCCATAGACAACGACATTATACTTCGTATACAAGTATACAATCGAAGTTGAACGTATCATAGACCCTGAACTCGAGGGTTATTGAACGCGTTCGCAGAGGAAGAATCACTTGTATTAGGTCTTTACCTATGAAATTGCCGTTTTGCAGTACTGGCCATTTCAAATCAAAATAATTTTTGTTTGGGTAAGAATTCTAATTTCAAATTAATTTTATTTTAAAAACATGGATTTTTTTTTCCAAAAGTAGTCATTTGTTTATTGATTAGTGTTACATTTTCATCGCATTTCAATCTTTTTCGTCATCATGGATACGTTAAAAATTCGAGTAATTATGGAATATGAGTACCGTCGTGGCAGCAACGCGGCACAAGCGGCACGCAACATCAACGACGTTTACGGAGCTAACACTACAAACCAACGCACCACCTGTTATTGGTTTGCTCGCTTCCGTTCTGGAAATTTCGACCTGAAAAATGAACCTCGCGGTCGTCCGAAGACTTTGGTCGACAATGACGAATTAAAGGCGATTGTGGAAGCTGATGATACACAATCTACGGCTGAATTAGCAGCAGCTTTCGATGTTAGCGTCAAAACAATATTGGTCCATTTGCGTCAAATTGGCAAGGTAAAAAAGCTTGACAAATGGGTGCCCCACGAACTCAATGATCGTCAGCGCGAAGTACGCGTCGAGACGTGCCTTGCACTGCTCAACAGACACAGAAAAGAAGGAATTTTGAACCGCATTGTTACCTGCGATGAAAAATGGATTCTGTTTGATAACCGCAAGCGCTCAGCAAGTTGGTTGGATCCTGGTTCAGCACCTAAACAATGCCCTAAACGAAAACTTACCCCTAGAAAAGTGATGGTCACTGTTTGGTGGTCTAGCGCCGGTGTGATTCATCACAGCTTCTTACCAAACGGGGTGAGCATTACTGCAGATGTGTACTGTGAAGAACTGAACACAATGATGGAGAAGCTGGCACATCTCCAACCAGCATTGGTCAATCGCTCGTCTCCGCTGCTCCTGCACGACAACGCGCGACCTCATACTGCACAGCAGACGGTCTCCAAGTTGCAAGAACTGGGGTTGGAAGCTCTCCGTCATCCGCCCTACTCACCAGACCTTGCGCCTACAGACTACTACTTTTTCCAGAATTTGGATAACTTCTTGGCGGGAAAAAAATTCAATACCCGAGAGGCAGTACAAAATGCCTTTGAAGAATTTGTTGCCTCCCGTCCAGCTGATTTCTTTAAGAAGGGCATCAATAAACTGCCACTGCGATGGCATAGATGCATTGATTGCATGGGTGATTACTTAGATTAATACAAATAAAAAATACATGAAAAAAATTCGTTTAAATTTTTTCATACAAAACGGCAATTTCATAGGTAAAGACCTATTATGTGAAGTATTTTCTTTGCACACGTACACCAAAAGATACTTAAAAGACAACGGGTTGTTGGATACAGTTGCAGTTCAGTAAGCAGACTAGTCACGTTCATTAAATTTTGGGCCTATAACCCAAAGCCACCCAGCGGAAAAAAAAAATTCACCATGGAGAAGTATTCCATTATTTTTTTTACTATAGGCCGAATCTCTACGACCTTTCCGTCAGCTGTATTTTAAAGTTAAAAATCTTGTTTTATAAATTTTGATAAAATATAAAACATCCGATGGACGAAAATAAATGAAAGGTGACCTTGATATGTATTTAATATGCAAAAAAAAATGTTATAAGGACCACTCGCAGAGATTTTTTGTCATAAATAGTTGGTAATATTTGTTCCCTGTACTTTGGATTTTGTACCCAATAAAGCTCTGATCTCGTTTAATTTGATAAATACACTGCTTTTTTCTATTAATTTTGGTATTATTGGTATCTTACTAAAGTTCAACTATGTATATACGACGACCCTGTGACCCTTACTGACCCTTATCTCTTATCTCTTTTGCTGACCGTACAAAGATGCTTTACAATATGAATTATCATTGTTTCTAACTACCTTAACAACAACTTGTAATCAATTCCTATTTAGAAATCTTCATAAAATGATTAACAGCGCGTAGGCGCCCCCCATTCATCAATACAGTCGCAACAGAATTAGACGCTTTGATGGGTTGTGTATGTGGTGATGTAAACACATCGCTGCATGATATCACCATCACACAATACTGCCCAGTACTGACCAGCTATGTACCGCTTTAAATCATATCGATGTATGGAGAACACACAATACAGAATGCCTGAATAGGCTCACAAGTAAATAGTTCAATGTTGATGGATGAATCTGTTCTTTTCTATCACAACATATTAAATAGTTGTACATACAAAAAAAAATGACAGTTTTTGTACTGATTATAATATAAATAACAGTCGAATAATTACAGCCGGACTTTTTGGTGACACATCTAACAACTAAAATAACTCTAATTAGACTTTAGACTTTGTCTTGTTTTTAAGCTTTAGGTATTCGACGAATCTAATCTAACTAGCCTGCATCTTTCCACTGTAGGTCAAAGCCTTTTCCACACAATTCTGGGTTATGCTAGTGTAGGCTTCCTTATCTATACTAAAATGAGATGAAAGTAGATCTTTTAAGACTCTAGTACACGCTAATATTTTAACACTAAATGGCACCGTCATTTCGAACCTGACTGTTCCGTGAAATGAAATACCGAAACAAACTCAGAGGTCATGGTCTCTTTTGAAGTCCAAACATTAGGATTTTATGTGAGTCAATCCAGGGAAGTCTGAAAAGGGGTTTTGAAGAAAGAACCATTACAGCTTTCAGCTGACCTGTGCCAACAGACGTCATCTGTATAAATAAAAAGAAAAGTCCTGACTGACTGACTGACTTATCAACACCCAGCCCAAACCCTTGGACCTAGAAAACTGAAATTTTGCACAGAGGTGCCCTTTATAATGTAGACAAGGAACAAGGAAGGATTTTTCGAAATTCAACCCCTAAGGGAGTTAAATAGGGGATGAAAGTTCGCGCGGGCGAAGCCGCTGGCAAAAGCTAGTGCGTCATATTTATCTTCAAAATTAAACAAGCAGTGACCTAATCCCAAAAACTACTTAAACAAGTCACTATTTAATTGATGTAGGTAGAAACGAGAGAAGGGAGTAGATACTTAGAACATTTGAAAACGAAGAAACACATTTGAAGTGATTGTACACAGTAAGATCAGTTACGCACGTCATTTATGTGTTTCGACAATTTCAAAAGGCAGACAACGTTTTCCACGCCTCATTTAATTATATGTACATACACTACAAGCTATTAATGAGTTGTCAAAATTGTATACTCCTTTGTACGCAAGTTTTTGGTATTACTTTGGCCTAAGAATGGCGTGACCGCAGAAACCTGTCGGTAACTCAGTTGGATTTACTTAAAAACTAATATCATTTTGTTTATTTAAGTTAGCAATTTAGCTGTTTTGGTAATAACTGTATTGTGGTACTGCGTCATTTCTTATTATAGGATGATTGAACGAGGTTATTTTAAAAACTCATTATTTGCCGAGGCTTTTCATAACTATGTTGGTTCGGCTTCCAGTCTAATCGGATGCAGGTGAATATGAGTATTTTATATGAAGCGACTGCCTATCTGACCTCCACAACCCAGTTACTGGGTAATACGATAACCCCTTGGTTATACTGGTCTCGGACAGACTTTCGGGCTTCTGACGACCCGTAACGACTGTCAAAGCCACGAATGACAGCCGTGTCTAACGTGCTTTCCGAGGCACGGAGGGGTCTTGGTATATAAAGATGATCATCCATCAAAGGACCCACCGCGGCAAGCGTAGCTTGACTTGATCGATCGGCCCGTATGGCTGTTATTACTTAGCCACAAGCTATTAGTTTTAATAAACAGTTACATATTTTAAAAACTTAAAATCTTTGAAAATAATTTCTCCAAGAGGTATCGTCATCATCATCATCATTTCAGCCGAAAGATGTCCACTGCTGGACATAGGCCTCCCCCAGGCTCCTGCACTTCGACCGGTCTTGTGCTTCCCACATCCAGCGGATTACCGCGGCCTACACAAGGTCGTCGGTCCACCTTGTGGGAGGCCTTCCCACTCTACGTCTTCCGGTACGCGGTCGCCACTCCAGAACCTTTCGGCCTCATCGGCCATCTGTTCTGCGAGCAAGAGATATCGTGTTACCCAATAACTGGGCTGAGGAGGTCAGATAGGCAGTTGCTCCATGTAAGATACTGGTATTCAACTGCATCAGGTTAGACGCAAAGTTGGGAAGAGGCTAAGCAGATAAGGATGATAATGATTGTCTCTCTGCTATTAAAAAGCATTTCCTATTCTGTTTGAAATCTCTCGATCTTATACGAGATTTTATCAATCGATCTTATCCAAAATCAAACTTTGTGATAGTACAAAATTCGGTAAGAAGGCCTCTGCAAACCCCAGGGATCCCTGGGTTTGGCAATGTGATATTAATATAACAAGCTCACCTAATTTAAATACCCTTGGCAAGTGTAAACAGTAAACCTGAAGATTGATGTAAAACTAGCTTTAACTAAAAATTATCCCACGGAAACGTAGTACCGGGATAATAAGTATCTTATGTGTTAATCTAGGTTATAATCTATCTGTGTGCCAAATTTCCTCCAAATCCGTTCGGCCTTTTTTGTGTGATTGAGTAACAAACATCCAAACATACAAAGTTTCACATTTACAATATTATAAGGATATAAGAGCCAGTTTTTTTAAAACTCAAACAACATTGGTGACAATTAAATTTCCATTATTATAAAGACATTTAATAAAAACAAAGTATACAATAATTATTCACTCTTATTAGTCCTATCGATCGTTTAGTCAACAATAATTATTTCCACCTTACAATAACGAAGGGCTATCAATTATCTTGTAACGTCAACATAAACGATAACTAATTGTTTAACATTGTAGTACTGTTTCAAGAAGATTGAAGGCATTAATTTGTACTTCAAAAGTTCCAAAACGGGACAAAACAAACGGTTTCAAATTCGTTTTATTTTTAATAAATGTCAGTTTATCCCTGATGACATAACAATTAAAAAATAGAGGAATATTTGTTGGGTTTGTATGCTGACCATACACAACAAAGAACTCGATTCTCCATCACCTTAATTAGTAATTAGTGACTTTTCCGCACTAAACAGGGAAGCAACAAGTCCTCAAAACTGTCAATAACAATTTGTCAATTGCAAGAGTCAATGTTTTGTGTGTTTATTGACAGTCGCTTCAATTGTAATTTGTATCCGATCAATTTGCGCATCAATCACGTAAAAAAATTCAGTGGCCCTTTAGGCACATCCTTCCCGGGCACAGGGTAATCGAGTATACTAGTATACCTACCTGCTTTAATTGCAGTAAAGTCCCCAGAATAATATTAGCTTATAAAAAGCATTTCTGCAAATTTTGCCGAATTCGTAACATAAGGAAAATAAAGTAGGTATCTTCCAAAAAAGTAATGGATATGGAAGTTTTGGTGACTCACTATTAGACTGTATATAAAGACTTAGGTATCTATCTTCTTTTTGCCTCTTTGAATTTGTTTTTGACCATTATATCGCAAAACCTACCTTTAAGAAATACAATAAATTGTACTCAAAAAAATATTACTGGTACTTATCTATCACTAACAGTAAACTTTGTAAAATCCGAAGCCACGTCAAGACACGTCATGTCATAAAAACTTGTTTGTTTTCGTGTCTAAAAAGACTTTGATAATAAGTGAAAAATAACTTTAATTTCGGAAGTCGGTGACTTTGGATATGTATTAAAAAAAATTGTCACTGCCTTCCGAAGTTTTGCCGGAGGTCAGTTGTTTTTATTTTTTGGAAAAAAAAAATCTTTACTTTTTAGTTATAATACTTAACCCCGAGCAATTCGAAATTTTATCATCCTTGGGGTCAAAATAATGCATATTTAATTTATGCGATAGTAGCAATCGCTGTTGATTTAGGTGCCTACTGTAATTTTTTTTAAAGTTCCGTTGTCTGTCTCCGAAACGCATCACCAAATCTATATGAATTTTAAATGGGACCATTTCGGGATCAACCCCTTTCGAACAAAAATAATTTTGTTAATCCGTCTTACATGACGGAGTTATGGCTGAACATACATAAAAAAAAACTTGTCGAATTGATAACCTCCTTCTTTTTGAAATCGGTTAACAAAATATGACTGATGATGTGTGATATGAAAATTTTAATTTCCCGGGATTCACATTCAAAAATCGTGAGTGAGTTTTCAATTTTCTCGACACTATTGTTTTTTTTTTAAAGAACGAATTTAAAATGACTTAACGATTTTAAGTAATTTTAAATTCGTCAATCAACGAAATTGACGATGAACTTTATCAATACGCATCGATTCCAAATCGATAATTATAACTCGAGCCACGTCTAATTATAGACGTTCTTCATTTACAAGGTCACTACACTACTTATCCGTGATTTGTTTGCCGTTCTTCAGTCATTTCTTGCACAGTAACCATTAGGTAAGCTGTCAACGAACTCTTGCAATGCATGCATTTGAATATTTTCATTTAAATGTTAATTCAATATGCTAATTTTTTCAAACTAATTTGGCAATGAAAGTAAACAAATAAATAAGTGAATCGTCCGATTTGTTTATTGATCTATTACCACGGGTAAGACCCTAAAAGTCCTAGTCTATTGACATGAAAAGAGGATTTACCAAAAAAAATATACATGAATTGAGAACCTCCTCTTGTGTACCAAAAGCAGATTAAAAAAAAGATATTCGGACTCTCGGATCCTTTCTGACAAAGGGTCTTGAATTTACTTGTCAAAGTAACGTGCGTTTTCTTGATTGTGAGAAATTGACGCAACAATTCAAGTCACAGAATGTTTGAAAAGTTTGTTTGAACAAATGCACTCTTGTTTTTCAAACAATTACCAATTGAAAACAAAACAAAATACGTACCTACTTAAAAAATACACGTTACACGTTTATCGGTTCATTAAATACGTTTTTATCATGGATTTATCTTTAAATTTACTTTGTTTAAACTTAGTTGTCACTTTTTATTCTCAAGGGTTGTTTTTATAAAAAGCTAAAAATAAATTTCCAGTATACTATACTGTTAAAATCACTGATATATCATTATCTTCTAGACTAGACAGACACTGCAATACGTCCTCAAACAATAAACCGTGGGAATTTCCCAACTACGAAATAAAATAAAACAAAATCAACCTTATTACTGCTTACTCCATTATTAATAATTATTATGAGTTGAGACATCGCAAAATCACCCAGTCGCGTGAAACTAGCTAATACAAAACGTAATTACATACACTACCTTGAAACTTCAGCAGAAATCTTGCAAGTTTCTGAAATAGCTAGAAGTGTGAGTGTTTGTATTTAGCCAGAGCTTTTCGCACTAATTAAATCTATTAATTATTTTTGGGCACTAGAAAAGTAAGACAATCAATATACCCAAATGTTCTTTCTTTGCTATTGTTCGTCGAATCGTTCAGCTCCCTAAGTTTTGACTTGAGCTGCATGATTACTGACAAAAGCGTGCACTGACTGGACAGTGCACTCAATCTGTGTGGTTCGTTCCTCAAAAGACCTTTTCAGATACCAATCTACACGGTCTTCACATGAGCTGACCAAGATTGTTTATGGACTTTAAAAGAGACTAAGCTCTGAGTTTGTTTCGGCGTTTTTTCTCAGAGTAGTCAGATACATAACGCCAACCTCATCTACCTAGTTTAAAATATGATTGACGTGTAAAAGTGTATACAAACGAACCCACTTACAGAAATAAAATAACACACAACTATGTTTGGGGTCAGCTTCCAGTGAAACAACTGGTTATCTGACCTCGACAACCCCATTACTCGGTAATACGATACCCCTTGGTAAGACTGGTTGACAGACTTTTAAGCTTCTGACTACTTGTAAAGACTGAAAATTAGAAGATTATTAGATTGATAGTCATTTTCGTCTTGCACAATATTAAACACACTGTGAATAAACACTTTTTATTTTTTTTCATACCGCACATTGTCTAAAGGAAAATCTCGTTTATTTTGCATGTGTCTTTAAAAGAATAAATCAGCTTTTAAGAAAGGGAAATCAATCAAAATAACTACCCACTTACGTACTATCTACAGTGCTCTGCTGACTCGAGTGAACACATAGTTACTCCTGCATAGAAGCCTATATCGATTCTCAATTCGAAACAAATGAATAACAATACTATAAACTCATCAAGACAATGGTAATAAAACAAAGTTACATAAACAATTTAAGTTATAGTTACGGCTCCGGCAGACAGACTCTAGTGGACAATTTTTGTATGAAAACTTCTTTGGAAATATTGTTCTACCGGAGTCGTGTCGCGCCTGTCTGCAGGAGCCTTTAAGAAAACAAACTGCACGGTTCCCACTGACGCGGACGGTCTCAAATTGTCTAAGTGTTCTCTGAATGTTATTATGACTTGTTTTTATTTTACACCGTAGGTACGTGATTGTTCGTCTTATTAACAATGGATTCCGACACTATATTCACGGTTGTTATCCTTTTAGGCTGAGCAGAAAGTTTAAAAACACGGTATTTTCTCATGGTGCAGCTGTTTGCATAAGTAGCCACATCTGGTTGAATAGGTATCGTAGGTAATTGTAAGTGGACTAGTAGGTCATTGAACTATGCCTATAATGTGATTAGCAGAATACCGCAAGGTTCAGAGGAAAAATATTTATTTACAAAACTGTTGTTTCAACATGAAGTTCAACATCATCTGCCTAGCATTTTGCCAAATATGTTGGAGTAAGGTTCCAGTCTCACCAAAACCAGCTTGCCCCTGGCACACAGGCAACTGAGGGAACACGGGTGGGTTTTAGTCAGTAAAAGTCTGACACGCCCTGCTGCTCCACCCAGAGCGGGAGAAGCTATTTGATGATTTTCAAACCAAAAAAAAAACCAACTGAATACTAGTAGGTACAGTAGTTTTAGGATTATGGCTTTAAAAGGAAAACGGACCCTTCTTATGATCACATCCTTGACCGTCTTCTTGGTCACAGAGGAATATTTGAAACTTAAGTTATAGGATAAATTTAAAAATCTCAATGGTATCTACTCGATTTCAGCTAAGCAAGTATTTTTCAGTATAATTCCTGCAGTTTCGTACTTAAAACCAGTTTTAAAACATTGAATTTGGTTGCCATCGGGACTGCAATACTTAATTCATTATCCTCAATTCAATTACCGCATGAATCAGGAAATATGCGACCCAGAAATGCTAAAATAGTTTACAAAACACCTAAGCACGATTATAGTGGTTAATATTTTCTAAAGTCCACAGAAGAGACGTTCCTTTTTGTAGACAAACATTAATTTCGTCTGGAAAACGCAAATTATAAATGTACCGAAACAATTCAATACAAGAACCTAACCACACTTTGTATGGTGCGGGTTGTTCGAAAGAGATACCGTGGCCCAGGTACACAGGCAACTGAGGGAACACGGGTGGGTTTTAGTCAGTAAAAGTCTGACACGCCCTTCTGCTCCACCCAGAGCGGGAGAAGTTATTTGATGATTTCCCACACAAAAAAAACACACTTTGTAAATGAAATCCACCAAATTAAATAACCCACTTAACATCCAAATCCTTATCGAGACCCATCCGTGCCAAAGCACGTTGCGCTGTTAGTCCTGGCTGTCATTCGTAGATCTTTGACAGTCGTAATGGGTAGTCAGAAACCCAAAAAAAAAAGCTTGACAACCAGTCGGTACAGAGTTACCCAGTAACTGGGTTGTGGACTTGATGGTTAGATAAGCAGTCGCTCTATGTAAAATAGTGGTATTCAGCTTCACCGAGTAGACTGGAAATTCAACCCAACATAGTAGTCAAAGGCTAGGTAGATTTCTATATTTCCTATATGAATCAATTACTAAGCTAGAATTAGGAATTTCAGTTTCCTCTGAATTTTGAAAGAAAGAAAGAAAGAACGAAAGAAAGAAAATACATTTATTTAGCACAGACTAAAAAGGGCACACAATATACAGCAAAATAATTAAATTAAACAAACCAACAAAAAGTGTAAAGTGCGTCAAAGTGTGCCTCATGGCTGCGCTAAAAAGGCCCAGTTCAGCATAAATGCCAGGCAACTAGTGCCTGACGCTGGTTTTCAACTGTTTTCTATATGTGATCTTTTTTTACCTGAAATTACTAATTTGCGAATCGTAAAAGCCCCACAAATATGTATTAAAACAGTTTAAATTATATTATTTAAAACAGTCTACGATTTTAAACAAGTCCACAGAAGGGTCGTTTTTGCGTTGCTTATATTTGCATACTTAAATAAAGGTTGGTCAGACGTACTTTCTAATTTAGATTAACTAGAGAGTGAAAATACTTTTAGACTAAGTACCTTAGATATTCGAGTACCTACCTCTCACAAAAGTGGTTATAATTATGACCGGGTATTTTTTAAATAGTTATAAATGAATATAACATTTATAACATAGCATTTACGCTTGTAGGGATATCCCCGACGGGTTGGGAAGATAATTCTCATATCCCACATTTCGCAAGTTATATTAAGTACCTTGTAACAGGAGCGACCCTATTGCCATCAATCGAGCACAAATACAAACTCCTACTGAGAAATCTCTGATGGAAAAACCCAATATCACTTTGTCCGACCTGGAAATCAAAACCAAATAATTAGCCGTCCCATACATTTGAGTCGAGTAGCCATTGGAATTTTGTAAGGAACAGTTGATATTTTTTCGCAATTACGATGTTGGTGCCATAGAGAAAGTTATTTAGCATGTCGGCTCTGTAACCATCTCACCGTGTGAAGTTAGCGTGGAGTGACCTGTCAGTGTCATCTCACTGATGCTAGGGATTGACCAAACATTAGCTGAAATGACACTGACAGCTCACTCCACGCTCACTTCACGCGGTGAGATGGTTACAGAATAGCAATGCTGTTTGATGGTCTGTACCACATCCTTAAATTTCACCATACCTTTCTGGAACTCGGTGTATTATTTATACGAGTTTTCACTAGCGGCTTCGCCCGCGTGGGGGTCGGCAATTATCCCACGGGCTTTCCCGTAGTACTTTTACTACCGGGATAAATAGTACCTATCCTAAATGTTAATCCAAGTTATAAACTATCTGTGTGCCAAATTTCATCCAAATCCGTTCATCCGTTTTTGCGTGATTAAGTAACAAACATCTAAATAAGTACCCAAACATCTAAACATACAAACTTTCACATTTATAAATATTAGTGGGATAATAGGATCATCTAAAGAAAACCCAAGAAACAATTGCCCCAAGTATTCTAATTAACTTCGTTCATCTGATTAACATGAATTATACCCTCAAAGTTCAAAAGCTAAAAAACAATTTTAACTTTATTTATCTTCGGGCTGAGAATGACTTTTGACATTTGAAGCTTACATTAGTCTTTATGAGATGATCTAGAAACAGCCGAGCCGTTTCGAAAGTCGTCGGACTTTCGCGAATTAGCTGCTCAGTGCAAAGATTAAAATTGTTAGATTTGCCCTCACCTTACAGTATGTCGCGAAAAAAGGGGTCTACACTGAGAAGAGAACACCCATTCTGTATATATGGCGTTTCCATGGCGACGTTTTGTGTGACAGGGGGTCTAGCCTCTAAGTCCGTCAACGAAGATACGGACCGGTCCGAAAGCAGTTGATCCGTCTAAACAAGTGTCAAATTCTATTTCTCGGTGAGGCAAAAACTCATCATGTGTAGATAGAACTGTCAAATCGTGTTGTCATTCATTCTTCTTTGGGTAACCGAACTAATCTTATGCTCATAAGTGATACGGAGTTGAGTAGACCCACAGAGCTGTCAAAACGAAAGAGAAACTAGATCATGTTTAGACGCGGTAGGGCGAATCTAAATATTTAAATCTTAGGCTCAGTGTTAAGTCATCATAGGTAATGAAATGTCACTAGCTAAGTTCCTTGTAAGGACACTATACACTTCAAAACACGATTACTGTTTAATGAGTCTCTTACAAGTTATTAATGTCACTCGATCGTCACTCACCCGCGGAACAAAGATGCCATAAATTATTTCCAAAGTTACTAGCAAAACGGATAAAATGAGTCGTAAAGCAATCGGCCTATAAAACTATTGTAAACATTAGACCTATTAGCTGAGAAACACCACTGATCTGCTTCTGGTTTCGTCAGTCATTGGCATTAATTGGTCTCTGTATTGAAAAAAATATCAGTGCATGGTGGGTAGCGGGCTCGGTCGGGCGTTTGTTCGTCGGTTCGTTTACAATACATGGTATTATAAGCTCAGAGTGTATATTTGGGGGGCGCCGTGGCGTGTATCTCATCGAAAGCAAGCCCTGCCAGTCCTGCCACTGACGCCGGTCAATAGTATAGTGCTATGTGCGTCGATCAGTCGCGCTCGCCGCTCCGCACGTCGCCGCCGCCCGCGCCGCCCGCGCCGCTCGCTCATCAAAATGACATTCTCAATACATTGACGTTAAATTAAAAACATTGAACATGTGTTGTGCCAGGTTCTTCGATTACCTGTTCCGTAGTGTAGTGAAGTACACATGTGGACTAGCCAGCCGCGAAAGTAAGTAAAAACTGCGCCAAAACGTCCGGCACACACGAGCCGCTCAATCTGCAGTGTTCCCGACGCTAAAATTAAACCCGATAACGTTCTGTACATTATAATTACATGTGACTACAAAATTCATTGTAACTTATCAACGTCGATGGAACATAAACTTTACTACATTGTGTTGTGTTTATGTTAGTTTAATGGTTGTTTTTATTGACGTCTCTCGTCAAATTACGAAACTATAAACCGTTTTCGTGGTGCAAATCGTTTTTGCTTGCGTCCTAGTGCGGTGCAGCCAAGCAAGTTTTGTGCTAAAACATCACACGTCCTCAAGGCAACTTTCTAGAATGTTTCTAAGAATGAACTTGTGTGTTAAGCACAGTATAATGTGCACGAGCACATTGTGTAAGCTGAAGCTTATTCATAACAAACCGTTGGTGTTTGAACCTGAAACGTACACCGGTGACATTTGGAAGCCATGAGTGGGTGCACCGTAAAAGTTAAACGAATAGGTATTAGTGAAGTGATTGACGCATCGAAGTGATCGAAATATTGTAGGTAATGTGCGCTTTTGAAATAAAGTTATTGATTTCACATTGACTTACAATTTTATTATTGATGTGTGCAATTGTTGTCCAATACCATGCATTGGACAACAATTGCACACATCAATAATAACTTCATAAGTACATATTATTATTGAGCTTAGGACAAACAGTACATTGGTTTATAATATAATCAAAATAAAGTAGAGTAGCAGTAAAGTAGTTCGCGATAATAGTTCAGGAGTCAAGGTCAAATATGTAATTTATTATTGCATGCCACATTATAATGAAAGTTCCTATACAATAGCAATTTGAAGCACACTGAATGGTTCCGTAGCAAAACGACATACCTAATTATAATTGTATAATATTTTACGGTGATATTTAAGAATCCAATTTGTTTCTTTGTTACCTCGTTAAATCGTAAATGAATTAACCATGTAATTGGAAGATGCAATTTACCTTCAACGGAGAGAAACTGAGTAGTTTGGTCTGGGGGTCTACTCTCGTCCATTTACGAACATACGGGCCCGTCCGCAAGTACATAGTTGATTCGTCAAATCAAGTGCCAAATGCAATTTTTCGGACGGGCAAAAACACATCGTGTGACAACTGTGTCGACAAATCAACTCCAGTTATCATTCGTTCTTAATTCGAACTAATCTTATGTCCGTAAGTGTTATGAAGTAGGTATCTCCCGTAACTTCGGTCGATACTACGGACTTCGTGCTTAGGCAGTAGACCCTTGGAGTGGATGCTGCGAAAAGAAATATATCTTTAATGCTAATCATAAAAGATATCTTTTTCTGATTACCTATTCAGATCAAATGCAATGTCTTCAATAACCGGATCATATTATAATTGATCACTATAGTCAATATCATGTCGACATTTGCAAACTTCATTGAGTATATACTTACTGATACCTACCTGTTTATAGTGCAATTTGCTAATTACCGTCTCGCTGTCGGTAATTATTCCATAAGCAAACATCTGAACTGTGGTTACTTGAAGTAACTTAGGTAGGTAGCGGTACCTACTTAAAACATTTATAGAAATAAATTTAATGGTTATTTACCGGAACAAATAATAAGGAAAATAATAATTTAAGTATATTTTAGAATTGTTATTTTGATGTTATTAATAATGACTTAAGTATAATGGTCATTGGGTAAATTACCTATTATTTGCTACGTAGGTCTTTATATCACTTATTTCATTAAGTCCATTGGAAAATTATTAAATAAAAAATATGATAAGGATGTCTATAATTCTAAATTACATTTAATAAAAAATATTTATTTAAAAAACAAAAATATTTTTTATGAATAAATCAGCGTGTCAATTTTTATTTCCAATTGAACGAATAAAGCGCGCTGACCTTGACCAGGCGGCCAAACATTATCCTTTTGTCTCAATTGGCCCGTAATTGCTGGGGACGTCTTCAGTTCTATTCTCAGATACAATTTGCACTTACTGTTCTGTCAAATTGCACCTTAACTGTTGCTCGCGTTAAAACTTATTATACCGCGACAGGGCAAATTGAATGAAAAACTGGTCGCGATCCACGGACCCGCCACTATACGTGCTACATAGCGTTAAAATGCAGTAGATCTTAAAATGGTTCGGATGCGATAACGTCAAACAACGTTCTACACAGTCAACAATTTATTTTTATTTCAGCCAAAATATAAAGCCAAAACAAAATTAGTCAATTATACATAGTCATTGGATTAAGTAAGGCTTAGTGGATGAATAGTGTAAATATAACTAATATAATATCAAGTGTCTCCGTGCTGATTGTGCTGTTTCCGATGTGTGTTATATGTGATGTGCTTAAGAACTGCATGGAGCGCGCAGTGGATTATATTTATAACTAACCGCTAACCACAAATCGTCACGTTTACGGGAAACTAAAAACTATAAAGATGCCTAAAGGTAAGTGTTTCTACACAGCAACATTCACAAATATTGCAGATCCATTAATCATGACATGACTCACTTCCATCGAAGTATTTTCCTCAAGACTGTCGTTATACGGTTATACCAAGAAGTTGCGACATTATTAATTACTATTTTGAAATTATGTTAATTGATGTAGGAAATCAGTATGATTAGATGGATTTATTATAGATTGGCTGACACAGATTTTAAGGAAACATCGCGAGAAGTTAGCTCCACGACTATAAACATATTATATTCGTGTAATGTTTATAATTCCCTGGTGGCTCACGTGTCCGCTTCTCGTGACATCACCGCCACTAAACTGTATCGTCAACTACTGATTTCAAGGCTGACAATAATAATCAACAAATGCAACTAATCTAATAAAGTCAATAATAAAAGAGCTAATCAATCACATGTCTATGTTGCCTCGCTTCATGCAATAAGCAATCAATTTCACAAGTTCTATAATTGTTTAATGGCTTCTTCTGAAATTGTTGGTGCATCAAACCGCCCGGCCCACCTGCTTCTTAAATCGTTCGTTTTGAATAAAACTGTACATTTAATTAAAGTTTTTGAGCTCTCAAATAAATAAAGTAGCGCAGTAATATTTCCAGGAGGCGTAGATCTGACTGCTGCTTATTGTTTCAGCCATAATGAATCAGTATTGTGTTTAGTTTTATAGCGATATCTGCTTCTCATCTCTCAGTTTGATACTTAGAGGTCACGTTTAATCAAGATTATTATGTTTTTATTCCACCTATGCTCATCACCAAACAAGAATGAATTAATCGTGAGTATTTAGGTAATGCATTTATTGAATACCCATTGCAATATATGTGAAGTGCATGTCAGTGGACATGCTGCAGAAAATAAAAGACACAAACGGATAACTACATTTTCTAGAAGCCTTATTTTACAATCTGGAAAAGCTAGGAAAAATATAGTGAGAGAAAATACTACAGTCGTGAATACAATTAAGAAAATTTGATTGTAATGAGAAATAACGTTCGAATATGGAACACTCTGGAACTTTCGCAATGTCAACTTTTTTTGTTTCTTGCCAAGTCAGTATATTTAACTAAAATGTTGGTCTCTTGTGTAGGTACTATAGATTTTTTGTGAGAAATGGTGGTCCAGAAAACCGTAAACTATTGTTTATGAGAGCACTTGGTAATATATATACTTCTAGAGGCGCAGTCTGCTGGGTTGACCGCTGTGATCGTACATGAAATCATTGAGATGCCTTCCTAATGGTCAATATTTCAAGGGTACGATTGGCTACAAACGTCTTTCATTTGCTTGGATAGCTATTGAGCCAAGCTAACACCACGGTAGTCAATCTGTCCCACAATCTTGAGACATAAGATGAACATATAGGTAACGAGGTGCTGTCATAAAACAAGACACAAACGCAGAGGAATAACCAAGTTTACCTCATAATAGATAATTTAAAGAGGAACAGGATGGCTTCATGGACTAGGCTTGTTAGAGACGACAAAATATTTGATAAGTGAAACGATTTTGCTATTAGGGCAGTGTCTCACGCACCGCTTGATTGGCCGTCTCCCGTTTCACTGTTGACGCCACTTGAATCAATGAAGTGCCATTGGCTCATTGTTTAATCGCCTGTTTTATCAGCTGTAATGAACATAGCCGAGATGTCCGCGCAGGCGGCTCGTTAAGGCACACAATCATGATACATCGACGCTTAGTGTGTCTACGATACCTACGTATTGTTTGTAGCTTTAGCTTTGCAAACGTGCAATTTTTTACGCCCATTTCCAAGAATTTGTTTGTTTTGATGTCTGAACTAACGCAACTGTTTGGCTAATTAAATTCCTGCGGATAGGATTCGGTTTTAGCTGGTTCTGATTGCGTAATCATTTCTCCTTTTGAGATTGCTTTTCTTTTAGCAACCCTGCCACCTGTCTCCGCAATATCATGTGTAATTCAGTCGAAAACATACCTGATATAGCTACCAGCTGGTGTGTTTTTGTTCGACCTTTGAAAAAATCAATGTTATTCTTATAAACATCTCTGTGTAGTTCATAATTGAATTGCAATCAGAACTTCAGGCTCTTTGTTTTCTAAAATGTGATTTAGTATCCCACAAGCCTTCATCACCAAGCCAAGATTGTTTCAATAATAAACTTACCTCCCATTCTCCTATCATTCTACATATATTTCATGTGTAACAGTTCATTTGAAGCGAATGCATTAAAAGAACAATAACATTGGCTTGATTGGCGCGCCTCGGGCGTCGCTTCTGTGGGCCATGCTCCGTTAACATCTCTATTGATTTTGGAACAATTGTGCACAAACGTCAATGACCCTGGCGTATTGTTGGGAGTTGGGATGTGTGAATAGTGGACTATTGCACCATTTTGGGAAAACCCTTTCCTTTAGCAATTTCAATCACAAATGTTGAATTTGAATAGAATTAGCTAGTATGTGTGTGGTCCTTGACTCCTTGTTGATGCTTTATTGAGTACACGTGTGGAGTGTGCTTGCTCAAATATTTATAGTTTAAGGAACAATATTGCGAAAATGTTTTTATATGATTAATTAAACGTGACAAATGCAGCCACAATGAGACTCAACATGGGCTCGATAAGAAAGGTGTAATTAAATTCCTCACACATTGCAATTGCAAGTGCGAAATATTCTGTATTGTTTACAAGTAGATACAAATGTCCCTCCTGTAAAACGTGCATCAACACAGGATGCACATGTAAACGCTCCAACAACATCTGTTTCTGTGCCCGGAAAGCCGGAACCGATTCGCGTCGAACTTCTTCATCGTTTATTAAGTATGTCACGTTTCTGGTACAGACAGGAAACTGCAAATGGGATTTATGTGCTTGAATTTAGTGGCAGATTCTCTCAGGGTCTTTCTGGGAACAAGGAAGTGTTACGCGATATGGAAATGCCAGCCATGTTTAAAGATCATTTTTAAAGAAAGAACATGGGTGCTTTATACTGCTCCCTTTCACTAGTCACAAACATGTTTTCATCAATTTCTAATGGAACCTTTTGTCCACAGGCGACGCCGATATGTCGCTGAAGCAGGGCAGCGGCACCGGCAAAGTCCACTTCGGTGGTTTGGACGATGTGTCCTTGTACGGCACGCCTGTGGAACCAGCGCCCCCGGCCACGGACGCCAAGCAAGGCTTCCTGCGAAACCAGCTGCAGGCCCTCTTCCAGCCCACCGACAACAAACTAGCCATGAAACTGTTTGGGTCTAAGAAGGCGCTGATGAAGGAGCGCATCAGGCAGAAGGCTGCGGGCCACTGGGTGATACATCCATGCAGTAGTTTCAGGTGAGTGGCTTTTGTTTTTGGAATGTGACACGAAGATTGCCGAGGTGCAACTCTTACATAGTATAGTATTATAGGTATGTACGGGTTATGTTCTATTCCATTTATGAAATTGATGTATTCATTTCGCGTATTCATCATGAGCCGGTTTTGAAATGTATGTGTTTTAGGCAAAATGAGTGATGTAGATCCATATTATTCGACTTTAAAAGTAACTAATCAAGATAATTTGCCGTTGTTAATTATAATAAAATATCTATAATGAATCAATACATAACGATACGTATAAAGAGTTCCCGATAGACCGTACTAAAAACCACTTTTGTCACTTAATTAATGCTGCATAAAAAAACCATCAATGAGATACTTACCTAGATACTTCAATATGGTAATTAATATCGCTTCACGAGGAAAGCTCTTCATACGCTTATAAACCACCGATTAACTATATAGCCCGCGTTTTATTGTTTACACTAGTTTAGCATTGGTAAGTTTAACTATAGTTTAACGGTCTGATATTTTTACTCCCGCCATCTTTGATGAGAGATCGTAATTTTGACGTAAAGTCAGGCATGTGCGTTTCGTTCGTTCATTTCGTTCAATGTCAAGTATTTTTTCAAGGATACCTTTTGTTTGATAATGAAGAAATTATTTTTTCAGTTTGATGCGTTTTGTTTTATGCTTTAATAACTTTGTGTACTTTTTGAACACAGACGCTACTGAATTTATTCGTTTTATGTATACCAACATTTTAGTTTGAACATTCTCATTTATTAAGATTAACAATAAGTTACTTACCCAATGAATTACAAAACAACAAACAAAATTGAATTAAAGTTCTCATATAAATTCCACTGGAGATGAGACTGTCCAATTTGAATATAAAGTTCAATTAGAAATTGTAATCTGTTTTTGACATAACTGTTATTTTCATAAATATAAATATTTATTTAGTTTATGCAATAAAGCGTTACTTTGTTTACGAGTATGAGCTGTTTTACAAGTTTAGGTGTACAATATATTGTATGTATTTATTGAGATTAGCTAGAATAACGAATTAATAATACGAATAATTCTGCAAGTTTATTTCAATTAGAAAAACTTTTACTTAAATTATAAACCTCAATTTTTTTCTAATTAAATTAATCACCCGAACATGTGATTTATCGCTCCCACAAGATCACACTTTCCAGAAGAAGTCATTTAGGAAAATCTTTAATTCTAGATCTCGATTTTAAAACATGTCCTAGGTATTTATTATCAAACAGCAACCTACTTATTACAATTTATTTTAGGTAGGTATATCCCATATTTGACAATTAACACTCCGCAATATGGCCGATCATAGAAGTCTATCACAAAAGCAGAGAGGTTATTTTAACGTAAGCGTAGCACTTAGTCCGCTGCCGATCATTTTGCTCAGCGGACCGTTCAGCAGTAGTGTTGAATGAGTAATTATATAGAGCTGTTATCTCATTGTCTGTTGACATATTGCGCTGACTGTACTGGGCATGGTGGTTTTTAATTGTGCTGGACTGAAATAATAAAAAAATGTTAGGTAAAGTCAGGCAAGTTAATTGACTACAAAAAATGTTGGTGGTGATCTGCTGTACAGGTATTCTTAGTTCAGACACCAGTTTCTCACAAACTAGTGTCACAAAGTTTTTAAGCTTTTAAACCGTTGTTTTGTGAAGAGAAAATAAATTATTTGAATCTGAAAAATTGTCCGTATTTTTAAATCACAACTATTATTCTTTGATAGTTATTTATTTATTTATTATATTATTTATGTACACACAGTGAAATACGTAAAGATACAACATAATTATAATTAGAGTAGGTAGGTACAAACTACAAAGGCGCTGCTTATTTCTTAAGAAATTTCTTCCAACAGACCTGTGACCTGAGGGGCAATTCTCGTAATTTTAAGAACGTTCACGGTCAAAAGGCCTATTTTCGTAATTAAAAACGTTCCAAATCGAGTCACAGAGTCACCTCGGCGACAATCAAATGTCAAAAACATGTTAAAAATGTATGGAAACTCGAGGGATTTTTGACAGATTGAGACTGAGATCAGACTGTGAACGTTCTTAAATTGATGAGAATTGCCCCTCTGATCTGTCAGTCTCAATCTGTCAAAAAAACTCGAGTTTACATACATTTTTGACAAGTTTTTGACATTTGATTGTCGCCGAGATGAGACTGCGACTAGATTTTGAACGTTTTCAATTACGAGAATTATTAGCCTTCAGATATACGTAATGGCAACATGGAAAATTGACGTAGAGTGTCAATTTGCTCTCCAAATATTACCTTTTATAATAATAATCTGCGTCAGTGAGCGGAGTTCGTGTAGCTGAATTTTGGGCCAAAGAGGTTTGAACTTTTTGCCATCGATAAAGCAAAAAAAGAGAAATACACTATGCGAAACTAAATTGTTTCCTTAGGTAATTATTATTTAAATCCATCTTATAGCCGTAATATTCCATTGAATAATAAGCTTAATTTTATTTCCTTTTTTCAATATAAATATACGAGCAGGGTAATAGTTTAATTATAATACTGTAATTTCCAGTAATTACTTAGCTGTCAGAAACAGTGATAAGTTCCACCTACGCTAACCTACATTTCTTTTTCAAGGAAAACCATTATATTCTTGTGAAATTAATAAACCAATGTACCTAGGTAAATAATAATAGTACAATTTTAATAGAAAATTAAAGTTCAATCAAAGGCGAGCTTGCACCACATATCAGTAAATATTTTTAAGGCGCGGTATGTAGCAAATATTTAGGTATTTAACAATGCCGACCTCATCTAGTTTTAAAAATATGATTGACGTGTAAAAGTGTTTGTACAAACCTACTTACAGAAAAAAAACATTTATCATCATTTATCAATAGGAAATCGCGAAAATAAAAAGGTTCCAAGTTATGCCTCATAACAACATGATAAAAAGCTATAGAAAAACAAAATGAGGTAGTATACGACTTCATAATTTCCATCCGAAATATCAAAATGTTAACGGAAAATTATTATGATAATGTAAATAGACCGACTTTATACTTATTTCAAAAATAACACCTAATAAACAATAATGCCACTACTGATATAGGAAGTAATTTCCATAGGTTGTTGCGCCAGTCCCGCCTGCCTGACCTTCACTAGGTATAACCATGGTTCAGCAATCCGTTACACTTAATAAACGGAGCTAATATTTTCAAACGAACTACAATTTTTGTGACTCACTCACATCTGTTTTTTAATGCCGTTTACAGCTAATGTGAGTGGCCTAGGCAAAATGCTTTTTAAAGTAGGTAAATAATAATTTGAATATTTTTGAATAACTAGCTGATAACCCTGATTTCACAGTAGGTAATTACGATTTAGTTGCTTGTGGTATACCAAAAGTTGGGGCAACTATAGAAGTTGCACCGTATAAACAGTGTTTAGTCATTTTTATTGTATGACACAAACAACTGAATCGTACTTACCTACCGTGAAATCAGGCTGATTCACTAAAATATATTAAAATTATTATTTACCTACAATAAAAAGATTTTTTTTTGATTAAGCCACTCACATTATCATTCAAAAAACAGAAGTGACTGAGTCATAAAAAAAGTAGGTAGTTCATTTGAAAATATGGGTTAGTCACCAACTCGACACGAGAGACTGGACATGCGTGTCCAGTTAGTGAAACTCAAAATTAGTATCACTTATTATTTCGTCATCTGGAAACGCCAGGATTATTAAGCGTGTTCACATAGTGAAATTTAAATTAAATCAGTTTAAGTTTTCGCCAACTGGACACACGTTCGCATTTTACGCGAATTCATGACAAAGTACCTACAGTCACTCGACACAAGAGACTGGACAAACGCATGTCCAGTCTCTCGTGTCGAGTTGGTGACTAACCCGAAACTATTAGCTCTGTACTACCTATAGTATAACGGATTTTTATAGCACTACACTTGCATAATGTAAATCAGGCTTCATATTTTGCTTATGCACTAAAATTTTCTATTCAAAAACCATTTGACCATTGGAAGATAAGTGATATAGATTGTAGCTTGTAGCACAAGTTCTTTATTTTCTGCCTATCCCCATGGAAAAGGCGTGAATTTACGTTTGTATAATAATTCACTATGTCATTGAGTAAACATGTAACTTACCTACATTTTTCAGTAACTATTCATACAGCATTATTTAGTAGATATCTATCTCGGCATTACTAAAATGCATTTACAGATCCCACTGCACGATTACAAATAACTAAATAAAACATCAATGGAAATGTACCGGTAGTTAGAAGTAGTTAATAGATTTATATTGTTTAGTCTGTGACCACAGAAACTTAGGTACTGGCCCTGGGAAGGGAAATTTACCTACCTACTACTGCATTTATAAACAAAATACAAAAGCGACCGCAATAGCACCATTTATCTACAAAGGGTACACAGTTCATGCTACGGAAAAACCTAAATGTCATAAAAAATACACATTCGTTCAGAAATAAACACCCATCATTGCATCAAACACACGTACCTAAATGCATAATATTGATCCGAATAATAAATAAGACACAGAATTAGCCTTCCTCGGCTTTTATCCTGCATATTGTAGGCAATAATTTTACTTTAGGTACAAGGGAACACTGCACCAACTTAAAATTGAATGTTGCTAGAGCTGAACTCACAAAGGAAGTATTGTGAGCCTTATTTAAACTAGTAATTAGGCCACCATTGCAAATTCCTATAAAGGAGAAAAGCCGGTTAACTATGCTAGGGAAACTTCGCAATTAAATCCGTTAACGAGCTTCTGGCAAATAGAATTTAAATCCATCTGCTAAAACTAGTGGGCAATACTTGTTTGAGGACTGTTTTATACATTTTCTTTTGTACCTAATTAAACTATTAGAGCAGACGTAATATGCTGAGACAGTTTATTATACCGTATACGATAAACAAGTTTATCTTCAGTATTTTAAACGAATCGATACTAAAAATAGAACTCAATTATAAATATACCGAGTTGTTTATTATCTAACAGGTTAAAAAATATTTATCTGTCAAAGTTTATCATACAATTTCAGTGCTACGTAATGAAACTAGATTAAAAATTCAATCACATATTATCATGCATTTAAAATGATCTGCACTGACGCACGTGATAAACATTAATCATTCATACAATTAGCAATCATTTTAATATCTATGTCACAGTATTTATGCTAGCAATATATTTCTTTGTGCTGCGTTACAGATACAATTTTTTTGGTCGCAAGTGCACTGACATGACGTTCCTAAAAAACTTAATTCCTAATTCAAAATTGACATTTGCGACGGTTAAGTGAAAGGTAACATGTACAGCTTTCTTTTTCTAGCAGTCGATTAGATGCAATGTTGTAAATTGTTAGTTCTGTAAAGTGAAATCCAACGTTAGTTTGTTATCGGACGGTGATGTCCGTCCGACATCGGAAAGCTTCCGGCCGATTACTGTGTCGATTACTTAGATAGCGTCAATCGATCGAGCGATTTGATACTCGATATCGAATTTATAAACACTGACTGACGTCTTCGAGATTTAAAATTGTTCTTTCTTTAAAGCTTTTGTCTTTTTAACTGCCTCGTGGGACTATTAGCGGCAAGCGCAAATGGTGCTGTGGTTCTGAGTTTCATTCTATGATTGGGTCATTTCATGTGAAAACCCACAGAAGCAGCGTTTTTTTTTCAGGGTAGGAAATCATCAAATATCTTCTCCCACTCTGGGTGGAGCAGGAGGGCGTGTCAGACTTTTACTGACTAAACCCACCCGTGTTCCTTCAGTTGCTTGTGTGCCAGGGGCTGCAGTATCTCTTTCGAACAACCTGCACCCATGGCAGGCATCGGTCCTTATGGACCCCACCAGTTGGTGCTGACATCTCTTTGAGGCGCACGTGGAAAACACAACGCGCCGTCGACCCGGGCTTGGTCCTTACCGGACAGCGAGCTACCCATTACTCGCCGTCCGCAAGCCCGCGCCTACGGTGGCCGGGAATCAGCCTGGAATTCCCGACGCCCAGGACGTCTCCTGCGGAGGCTAAGGCCGTGAGGGCGCATATTTAGATTTATACCCAGCTAACGACAATATGCTCATCCCATTATTAGAACTTAACATTACTGACCAAATGTAAGTGTCCTCTATACTCCTGCTTAGCCGTTTAGGGAATACATGTTTAATATTATGTTGCAGTCTTCATAAACTCAGTTAATTGAAGATCAACCTCATCAATTCATTGAACGGGTACATGTCAGCAAACCTTAGCAGACTGTAAAGATCAAACTGATGACCTTGGCATCCGTTATTTATCCGTTCGCACCGAATAACCCACTTCTATCTCAATAAACTTCAATGATACAGCTTCAGGATTACACGTGCTGTGTATCTTTCAAACTTTACTTAACATCAAGACTGTATTCTCTGTAGGGGTAGGCAGAGGTGTGTCTCCCACGTTCCGCAAGTCATCATCATCGTCCTAGTATTTTGCCTAAAATATTGGGGTCGGCTTCCAGTCTTACCTGATGCAGCTGAATTTCAGTATTTTACATGGAATGACTGCCTATTTGACCTCCACAACCCAATTACTGGATAATACGATACCCCTTGGTAAGAGTTGTTGTCAGACTTTCGGGCTTCTGACAACCAAAGAAGAAGATCAAAGGTCAACAAATAACAACGGCAAGTCACATGCTATGTGCTTAACCGCCACTAACCGGTCCCAAGTTCAGACTCTGTTACTAAGAAAATCCTATTAAAAATCCCTGTTTTTTTTTTCTACCCTTCTCTACATGAAAATTAAGCCCAAGAGGTTCCGACCACTACTAGACCAAAGAGCTAGCCAATTAATCCGAAGTATCAAATACATAATACAAAAACCTTCAATACAAAACATATTACTCAATCGATGTTATATTGAGCGTAGGTTCGTTTACCGTGCACAGTGTCGTTTCGCGACATGCCAACAATAAAACAAAGGACGATTCGACGGAACAAATGCCGCATGAAAATGTAACAGACGATGTTATTTGAGTGATGTCTCAGAAATATGAAACGTTATTGATTTCTGAAATCAATTGTTTGCAAATAAAACTACATTACTGAGAAAAAGACAAAGTGAAGTTAGTCAAAGTAAGATGCGACAGTAGCCCTTAATTTAAAGGATGGATTGATGCTATAATAGGTAATCAGTTCAGTCCTTATAACCATTGCACTATGGACGAGAACATACTCTTAACACAAGCTATTTATCTTCTGTAGCCACTATAATATAGTCTCTAGCACATATTATGTGCTGGAGGGCTTTACGGGAAAACTCAACCACCAACCAGCTACAACTCAATCCAATATGGATTGCACATAGCGAGTTTCGAGCGAAAAATCCATTCAACAAAACATCAAACATGTATTCCAACCTGAACGTTCACCTGTACCCAAATAATAGAGACGTCAAAAAAACTACAATCCATTTCAGTACAAATAAAATGCCAAAGAATACAGACTAGCGAGTACAATCAGTTCAGCGCCATTAATAAAATCAACAAAGTAACAATGTTCATCGAAAGCTATTGGCAGAACAATAGCGGCGTGCGCTTCGCACAATGACTGGACAATACACGAGAACGACTGTATCCACGTACACCACCCAGAATACGGAAAAACCAGAAGCCGCAAACATGAGTAAAATTGAGGCACCAGCCGAGTAATTGCGTGACACACTAACAGTAGCAATGGCTTTCATTTTGACAGTTCAACAACATTCATTGCGTTATTTACGTTGTTTATCAGGCGTTTTGCGAACGTACCAAACAATTTATTAGCAATATCCTTCAAAATTATTCAGATTGTGATTAATAGTGTGTTACGCAATAATTTTTTGGCTGTTTTTGTGTTCTACATCGCCTTATGGTAGACTCGTAGAAAATGTCGAGGTAGCCTAATAAGTAAGGCATTAAGTGCATATTAAGAAAGTTTTTTATAACTGTACATAAATAAATAAATTATGTCCACGAATGGTAGAAAGGAGAAGAGTAGAAAACCCTTTTACAAGCGCGGGTGGAAAAGAAGGCAGGTGCCCCGATGTTTGTTTTGTTTTTTTCCATGAAGTAATGATCGTGTGCGCCTTCTGGTTAGTTCTATATCCTGTTTTGGGCTGGTATTCTGCGCGGAAACGATCTCATTGAAAGAAGATACAACCGGTTAGGGTGAGCAAAACTCGGCTCCAATGTCAAGGGATCATCAATTACAGGCCACGCGTATAAGTAGCGTAGACTATTTGACACTTTGAAGGCTGTTTAAGTGTCAAAGACCATCACTGCTGATCATGGGGTTCGGTTTTCTGGTCGGGGAAAGTGTTATTCAGTTTTTCCATTGGGAATTTTGGCATGGCAACCTGGAGTCCTAGATAAACGCTCTATCTCTTTCTCTCTCTAGCTCTGAGCAGAGGTGGCTTAATGATAGTTCGAACTCAGGTAGGAATTTTACTTTGTGTATTTAATTTCATCACCCCTGCTCTCAATACGGTGAAGGAAAACATACCATAACATAACTGGCATGTCCCAGAACCGAAAATTCGTAGACATGTGACAACTACCAACCCGCATTCCGTCTCACAGGCACGTGGCCTGTGTCCCAGCATTGGGAACATTAAGTACTTATAGGCTTTTTATGCTCTCAGACCTTAGTATCTACAGTCGACTTAAACATAACTGGTGAAATAATGTTGTGGATACCACCTTTTCCTACCGCTGTGAATTAAAATGTGTAAAGACACAGTGAATTAAAATAAATACTTAGATTAATTATCCTTGCAATTCTCGAAACGAAAGCAAAGTAAATCCCCTCAGTTACACTAAAAGTTGTACTCCAAGATTTTTTTGAGTAGCAGCACTAGCAGCCACTTGAAACTGAATAAAAACTCCCACGCTTGTACTTTAAGTACTCAAGTTAAAATACAGCCCGAACTTTAAGATGTGTGAACTTGTGAAGCTTCCAACAATAAGAATACTTCAACAAGTAGAACAAGAATTGCAAAAAGGTTTAGACTTACTATTCGACACTTTCTTGAAACTTTTCTCTTTGATTTGAGGTTCATTGACGTGCCTATTCTGAATTGCATCAAGATAGGCATCCTCGTAGGCTGTAGTTTTGGTTTTAGTTTATTGACATTTCCAGGATAAAAAGTAGTATTAATCCAGGATAGTAAAAAAGTAGTATTTATTCTGTACCTTATAGAGCAATGGTGGTCCAGTGATAACGGCCCCCGACTTAGGTAAGGTCGTGGACTTTAGGTCGTGGTTTCGAATTCGAATGCCAGCAGTTTTTTTACTTTGTGTAAACAATTTCATCACCACTGCTCTCAAAACGGTGAACGAAAATATCGTGAGGAAATCGGCATATCCTTGAACTAAAAATTTGAAAACATGTGACATCTACCAACCCGCACTGGGTGCGCGTGGATAGGAGGCCTGCATCCCGTCCCAGCAGTGGGACCATTATAGGCTTTTTTTTTGGGTGGGATATCATCAAATAACTTCTGCCGCTCTGGGTGGAGCAGGAGGGCGAGTCAGACTTTTACTGACTAAAATCCACCCGTGTTCCCTGAGTTGCCTGTGTGCTAGGGGCCGCGGTATCTCTTTCGAACAACCCGCACCCCTGGCAGACTATTATAGGCTGATTATGCTATTCTGTACCCAAATCCATTGCATTCAACCGACAGTACTTCATTGAATTTAAACATAATTAAAGCCAAATTAACGAATCCGAATGAACGAACATTGAAAGCAGTACCTAGTATTGAACCAATTCTTCAATTCGAAGAATGGCATGTAAACACGGCTTCCCATTACGTTGTTCCAACAGCCGTCAACCGTCAGAGGGATCGTTTAGCCACAAATTGGATCGCACCTGGCCGAGTCTGGCTAGAACTGCGGTAGACCGTTCACGATCGATGTATAAGTCATTACAAAGTGACTCTTGCCTCAGTAAGGCATAAATTAAAAAAAAAATAGTTTAAAAAACTAAAAAACACGCTTTATAAACCAAACTAAAAAAGGAGAAAATAATTTAATTCAATTAAAAAGCGTGGGGTGCTTTTTGAGGTATTTTTATAATCAATTAATGTCAAGCACCTACAAATTATTTTCTTCTTTTTTAGTTTGGTTTTTAAAGCGTGTTTTTTAGTTTTTTAAACTATTATTTATTTTCTATTTTTTAGTTCTGCTAACTACAAAAACGTGTTTTTTTTTCTCATTTTTTTTTTTAAATTATTGAATTGTCATCGGTCCTCGACAAGTTTACAAAGTTTCAATGAAATCTGACCGTTTAAAGTGGGTCAAAATTGCGCTCAAAGGAGTCGGTTACATACAAACATACCTACAAACAAACAAACATACAAGTGAAGCTTAATATAAAGCGTGTAATGATTACGATTTGACACAACATCGAGATTTATTATTATTTGTAATTTTAATTTATCACTACATAATTATTATAAATCAATGTCCCCGCCGCGTCTCTGTCTGTCTGTTCGTGATAAACGCAAAAATACAGAACGGATTTAAACGCGGTTTTCATCAATAGACAGAGTGATTCATGAGGATGGTAGAAGGTGCAGAAGCCGCTGACAAAAGCTAGTTACACATAAACCTTTCGGAATAGTTGTAGCATGTTCCCACTAGTGGGACACAGGCCTCGTCTCTGTGTGAGGGAGTGGGCCGTAAACGTAATCCACCACGCGGGCAACACGCGGGTTGGTAGATGTCACATGTCTTCCAATTTTTGGTTCTAGAACATGCTAGTTTCCTCACGATGTTTTCCGTCACCGTTTTGAGAGCAGTGGTGATGAAATCCTTACTAATATCATAAACGCGAAAGTTTGTAAGTATGGATGGATGGATGGATGTTTGTTACTCTTTCACGCAAAAACGGCTGAACGGATTTGAATGAAATTTGGCACACAGGTAGATTATAACCTAGATTAACACATAGGATACTTACTATCCCAGTAGTACGTTCCCGCGGGATAATTTCCGACTACCATGCGGGCGAAGCCGCGGGCGGAAGCTAGTAATTTATATAAAGTAAAGCGTCTGTCTGGACTTAAACCTTCGACCTACAACTCGTAAGTCGCAGCCGTTACCACTGGGCCACCACCGCTACCTGTTTGTATTCCGGAATAAATTCTCTAAATACTACATGATACTGAAAACCGCATCCAAATCCGTTGCGTACTTTAAAAAGAAAAGAAAGAAAGAAAGCAATAACGTTTATATGCGGTAGACATGACGCAAAAAAGGACAGGAACACAAAAAATAATAAGAAAAGGTTGAGGGAAACATGCGTCATCCACGCAAAATGGCTATGCTATCGCTTAGCAAAATTGGTCCAGCCGTTCACGTGTGATGCCGTGAACAAAGAAAATAGGGATTCAGATCAAGATTAGACTTACATTACTATGACATACCTACCTACTTACGGTTGTACGTCGATCGTCAATGACCTCCCTGAGCCACAAATTGGATCGCACCTGGTTAGCTCTGGCTACAACTCAATCGTACAATAGCTCTCAAGTTCCGCCTCAGGGTGCCATTTGCACACGATTGCTTGGAACACCTTCATTCGACACCTGAGGCGATCATTGATACCTTTAAGGCCAGGCCAATTACCCACAATAACCCTTACGACACATTATAATACAAGGAATTGCGGGGTAGCGGTACACACTATCAGGAGTGGATTTTATTTTGACAGTTCAACAATATTCATTGCGTTATTTACGACGCAGCAGACAACATTTTTAACATATGAAGCAATGGATTAGCAATACCCTTCAAAATGATTCAGATTGTTATTGATAGTATTTTACGCAACTAGGGTGCGCAAATAAGCTTTAAATATACGTAAGTATGATGGATTACGTCTGAAATACACACATAATAATATTGTACATTGGAAAGTAGTTCAAAGTAATTTCTTTGAGCAAATGGATCGTAAAACACGAACATAAACTTAGTACACTTGTGGCTAGTGACGTCACATTATAATTAACTCAATATCATGTACTTTGTGATATTGCTCACTTGGGCACGTGACCGCGAGACGAATGAGAATAGCGGAGACCAATGAAGAAATTACACTCATACGTTATACGTATCTGTTGATTCAGTAAAAGTTCAAGTGGGGAATACCTACGTCCAGAGATCTTTTTTCTCTCTTTATTTGAAAAATGAAATTAAACGTTTATTTGTCGAATTTACTTGCCCGATTAGGGCGATTCAACAACTCTAGAAATACGTATTAGGCACTTTTATCCAATATAGTGCAGTTACAAATCTATTCCATATATTCAAAACGTACCTAATACGTATTTCTGGAGTTGTGGATTCGCCCACAAATACTCGTAAAATAAGTCCGTGCGAGTCGCAATAGAAAACAATATATTATTTTACTGTATTTCTTCTTAAACACTTTAAAAAGATTTTGAAAATACAATGGCGCCGGCATTTCCTACCTGACTGATCCCTGAGAAGAAATGCCGAAACAAATTCAGAGGTCATGGTTTGTTTTTAAGTCCAACCATTATGTTATTATACGTGCAGAGTTAAAAGTAAGACTGCAAAACTGCTTTTGTTCGTAAAAAAAAAAACAACCAACTTCCAAAAAAACACTACAAAGTGAAAAATAACTTTAATTTCGGAAGTCAGTGACTTTGGATATGTATTTTAATTTTTTGTCACCGCTTTCCGAAATTAAAGTTATTTTTCACTTTGTAATGTTTTTTTAAGTCGGTTTTTTTTTTAAGTTTTTAATTTTCATCTTTCAGTTATAGTACCCCACATAATTCGAAATTTCACCATCCTTGGGGTCAAAACAAAGCATAATTATAAAAACAAATTTTTAGAATCGATCCACAAATGGAAGAGAAATCGGTGAACATTTATAAAAAACAAAAAAAAATACATACAGTCAAACATATTAATCTCCTCCTTTTTTTGGAGTCGGTAAAAAATACCCATACAGCCATTTAAATGGAGCAAAGTAAACAGCTATTGATTTTTCATCAGATTGTTTAACGAGTCTGAAAACACGGGCGATTCGTATAAAAACTGAAATTCATGTCTGTTTCAGACAAAAATATGGCTCCCGGCGCGTATCCTCCGTTTGTTATTTTATTGCTGCCTGAATACACAGACTAAATTAGTTAGATAAAAAATATGCGACTACATATTTTAAACATAACTTCATGAGTTCTACTAATATTATAAATGTGAAAGTTTGAATGTTTGTTATTCAATCACGCAAAAACGGCTGAACGAATTCGCAAGAAATTTGGCACACAGATAGTTTGTAACCTGGATTAACACATGGGATACTTTTTATCCCGGTTCCCGTGGGATAGCAAAAGCTAGTTTTGTAATAATAGTCGTTTGGCTCTCTGGGGAAATAGTGTAGGCTGTACGTAGAAAAGTTTTAAAGCTGCACTCAGAAAACTAAGGATGCCCATTCCGATGCAGCCCGTTCCTTACTGCCTTCTTCCAGCTATGCCCTAAGCCGAGGTCCATACCTAGGGTTCCCAACCCTCCCGGATTGCCCGAGACTTGCTTGTCAAAGCTTCCCTCATGCATAAACCCTTAAAACCAGGCAGATCTCTCAGATTATAAAACAAAGGCAGATAGACCGCGCGGAACACCTCACCGTTTAGTATTTGGTTTTTGGGCTCACTTTGGTGTTCCGCGCGGTCTATCTGCCTTTGTTCTATAATCTGAGGTTGCTTCATTCAATGTCTTCGCAAGCCCGTTCTCTTTGTTGTTTGTTTTCAAGCGTCTCCATGCAAGATAGGTAGGAACGAACAACACACTATCGGGTTGCTACAGAACTTAAATCAAGGGCAAACGCAATAACAAATGGCGCTACTAGGAAATGAAGAAATTGCTTATCGATATTGTTTCCTATACAAACCGTATCGCGAGTAATGTTTTATAAACATTAGTCGTATGAGAACCATGGACAATGAGAACACAGTAGCGGCACAAAGCTCTATGACTCGACTGTAGCTACAATACAAGTTACAACAGACGTGTATTTTTTCTAGAAACCGAAGGAATACCCTACAATACATTCAGTACATAATGTGTTTGTTCTCATTGTACGGGAGCTTAAAATATTAAGGCACGGAGGCCGCTGTACATGTTACGTAACCAGGGAAATCTGCTACGGTATCATGCCTCAGCGTTTATGATGCCTTTTCACGATTAGGCACAATCTCCCTCAAGAGGGTGTGTGGGAGGGAATCTGTACGCCTTTAGGCTCGTAGCTAGGTAATAGCGCAGCTGCTGGAGTCGCATCGCAACGTCAACTTTAAGGCATTTGTGGTGCGCGTATCAACATGCTACCTGCATCTGGTGATGGAAGAAAGCTTTTGGCCACAGGATGTGGTATTCCGCCGCTTTCGCGGACAAGTGCCACCGGACCGCACAAAGACTTAGTGCAAATAAGTGATACTAACATAATTTTAAGTTTTATTTACTAATACAAATTGTTATTATAATATGTATATTTAGGCTAAGGTATTTATCTATGGGTCATTGTAACCTGACAATAAATGGTTTATTATTATTATTATAACAGCCGCACGGGTCGATCTATCACGTTAAGCCACGCTTGCCGCGGTCGGTCCGTGGATGGGTGACCATCTTTAAAAACCAAAAGCCTCCGTGCCTCAAAAAGCACGTAAAGCCGTTAGTCCCGGCTGTCATTCGTAGATCTTTGACACTTTTGACAGTCGGTACGGCCCGTCAAGCCCTAAAATCTGACTCTTATCAAGGGCATCGTATGACCTTTTAACTATGTTGTGGTCAGATAGTCAGTCACTCATGTGATTCAGTTATGAATCTGGTTAGACTGGCAGCCGACCTCAATAGATGATGAGACTGTGATATGTGAACCATACGTAGGTATGTTTGCAAGACAATTAGAATCAATCGTTTAACATTGTGTGGTTAGTCATTTATTTATTTATTTAATACTTCACGCACAGAAATGTACAGAGGCGGACTTAATGCCAAAGGCATTTTCTACCAGTCGACCTTTGGGTGATGCAGAGAACAAACAGTGGTAGGTGCAATTACTCGTGTTTTGAATATTTTCAAATATAAGTAAATATAGGTACTAATATTATTATACTCATACATATGATATACATACTTAATTAAATATAACCAAAAATAAACATACTTAAATACACATAAATTTAATAAAATAAATAAGACAAACAATGGGAAAACATTATCGTTGTGAAAATACTGCCAGCTTCTTTTGAATGTGCTCGCGAACTTTCACTTTAAAGGACAACCGGTTGGTTGCCATCCTGATTTCCAAGGGGAGCGCATTCCACAGAGATATAGACTGAACGAAGAAGGAAGAGTGAATAAAGTCTGTACGGTGAGTGGGAGTCATTGTTTGTAGAACTGGCACAAACCGACGGAAATCATTCATTAAGATTATGATTCTGTGCTCAAGCTAGTACCTATCATTGACTAATCCTCAAATCAAAATAGAGATGATTATGTACTTAATTTTGATTGGGATTCTTCTCAGAAAGGTTCTCTGAGTCAAGCAAATCATGGAGTTCCTTCAATAGGTACTTATCTAAGATGGAAGTCACGGGTGAACATAAAATGTTATCAAAGTTTATGGAAAATCTGATTGATTACTTCCTTGTACATTGTACCCTTATGGGTCACGTGCCTAGGGACCAAGGAACTTTATCATATGCCATGAATACCTTACTGATGTATTGTGAACCTATGTGTAACTAGTTTCTAAAAGTTCTTGCACAATCAGTAGTTATTAATAGTAGAAGCTAACATCGTTTAGTATTCTTTTCTTTTATTGTATTTGTTTAGTGTTCCAAATTTCTTCATCTTTAACGATGACAAAAAGTTCACACATCTTTGGCCTAAAATTCAGCTGCGCGAACTCCGCTCACTGACGCAGTCACTAAATCATCTAATGCATAGGTGACTGGGCATGCGGCGCATGATGGATAGTGGGCCTTTGTCTGTGGGGAGCTAGCACCTAAGTACTTGAGATCTGAGAATTAAATAAATAATAGTTTAAAAAACTAAAAAATACGCTTTAAAAACCAAACTAAAAAGGAGAAAATAATTTAATTCAATTAAAAAGCGTGGGGTGCTTTTTGAGGTATTTTTTTATAATCAATTAATGTCAAGCACCCCACGCTTTTTAATTGAATTAAATTATTTTCTCCTTTTTAGTTTGGTTTTTAAAGCGTATTTTTTAGTTTTTTAAACTATTATTTATTTTCTATTTTTTAGTTCTGCTAACTACAAAACGTGTTTTTTTTTTCTCAATTTTTTTTTTAATTAAGTATTAAATTGTCATCGGTCCTCGACAAGTTTACAAAGTTTCAATGAAATCTGACCGTTTAAAGTGGGTCAAAATCGCGCTCAAAGGAGTCGGTTACATACTGACATACTGACATACAAGTGAAGCTAATATAAAGCGTATAAAAAAATTAAAATCAAACGCGTCTGTGAACTCCCATCTGTGGAGATTGTCTTTGCTTCGGCCGAGTCGTGAAATTTTTAAAATTTGCAAGTCGGCCACGGTAACGCGTGGCCAGGCGAAAGGCTCTGCGATGGTTCGATAAAATTGTCAAGGGGTTTTTACAGCTTGCTGTGGAGGCGTTACTATTGGCTTGACTAGCAGGACCCACATACCCTAGAAAACCTTTGCGGCGCTTCAGCATCTGGAGCATCTTCGACGTAGTCCAAATTAGTAAATATTTATTATTTTCATGTGTTTCATGGGGAACTTAGTGAAATCTTCCCCTTGGCGGACTAAGCCGTGACTAAATTGTCGTCCTGCGTTATCTATTCAATGATAGAGATACTCATCATTATCGTGGTGCCCATTATAGCAATAAATTTTTATTAATTACACCAAAAATATAACGCATTACACATACTTAAAGGCTAGTACTTAGGAGTATATAACATGTCAGCTTATTATGTAACCGAACTAGGATGGGTCGTTTATCTCGGCATACATTACATACAGTAGCATGTGAGATGTGTGTCCGTGAACTATCATCTCAAGCATTTCGTAGAACATTAACCACTAAGGAAATCCTCAGCCATCTGCCTGACGAATGCTTTTAAAATAATTCCAATATCCATAATACGCCATCGATACATAAGTAACGACTTCTGTATGTAAATAAATAAACACTATATTTACTAGAAGTTTCCTCGTATGACATACAGACAGATCACTGGCTGCATGATTGCTATGGAACTATTAATATCCGGAGTTCGATTCTACATCCTGTGCCACATTGATGAATATTTAATTAAAACGGCAAAGAGACAAACAGTGATGGGTAAACACTGGAAATTAATCTTTGGACGTATATATTCGGTATCCAAGCGATCGGGGTTGCAGAAATAGTTTAAACTGATGTCAGAATGAGATGAAGATGCTTTTTGATGCTGCATTAAGCCGTTGGCCCTGGCTGTCGTTTGTGGATTGGCTTTGACAGTCGTTACGGGTTGTCAGAAGCCCGAAAGTCTGACCACCAGTCTTACCAAGGGGTATCGTATTACCAAGTCCAGTCCACTGGGTTGTGGAGGTCAGATAGGCACTCGCTCCTATAGAATACTGGTATTCAGCTGCATACGGTTAGACTGGAAGCACAGCCCAGCATAGTTGGGAAAAGGCTAGGCAGATAATGATAAAGGAGATGCTTTTTATCTGCAAATGTATTGAGTTAACTAAGTTTTGAGCCCTAACTAGAAAGCTCTTTTTACACGCTTTATATTAGCTTCACTTGTATGTTTGTTTGTTTGTATGTTTGTATGTAACCCACTCCTTTGAGCGCGGTTTTGACCCACTTTAAACGGTCAGATTTCATTGAAACTTTGTAAACTTGTCGAGGACCGATGACAATTCAATAATAAAAAATTTTTAAAAAAAAAAACATGTTTTTGTAGTTAGCAGAACTAAAAAATAGAAAATAAATAATAGTTTAAAAAACTCAAAAACACGTTTTAAAAACCAAACTAAAAAAGGAGAATATAATTTAATTCAATTAAAAAGCGTGGGGTGCGTTTTGAGGTATTTTTATAATCACTTACTGTCAAGCACCCCACGCTTTTTAATTGAATTAAATTATTTTCTCCTTTTTTAGTTTGGTTTTTAAAGCGTGTTTTTTAGTTTTTTAAACTATTATTTATTTTCTATTTTTTAGTTCTGCTAACTACAAAACGTGTTTTTTTTTTCTCAATTTTTTTTTAAATTAAGTATTAAATTGTCATCGGTCCTCGACAAGTTTACAAAGTTTCAATGAAATCTGACCGTTTAAAGTGGGTCAAAATCGCGCTCAAAGGAGTCGGTTACATACTGACATACTGACATACAAGTGAAGCTAATAAAAAGCGTATAAAAAAATTAAAATCAAACGCGTCTGTGAACTCCCATCTGTGGAGATTGTCTTTGCTTCGGCCGAGTCGTGAAATTTTTAAAATTTGCAAGTCGGCCACGGTAACGCGTGGCCAGGCGAAAGGCTCTGCGATGGTTCGATAAAATTGTCAAGGGGTTTTTACAGCTTGCTGTGGAGGCGTTACTATTGGCTTGACTAGCAGGACCCACATACCCTAGAAAACCTTTGCGGCGCTTCAGCATCTGGAGCATCTTCGACGTAGTCCAAATTAGTAAATATTTATTATTTTCATGTGTTTCATGGGGAACTTAGTGAAATCTTCCCCTTGGCGGACTAAGCCGTGACTAAATTGTCGTCCTGCGTTATCTATTCAATGATAGAGATACTCATCATTATCGTGGTGCCCATTATAGCAATAAATTTTTATTAATTACACCAAAAATATAACGCATTACACATACTTAAAGGCTAGTACTTAGGAGTATATAACATGTCAGCTTATTATGTAACCGAACTAGGATGGGTCGTTTATCTCGGCATACAGTACATACAGTAGCATGTGAGATGTGAAGATGTGTGTCCGTGAACTATCATCTCAAGCATTTCGTAGAACATTAACCACTAAGGAAATCCTCAGCCATCTGCCTGACGAATGCTTTTAAAATAATTCCAATATCCATAATACGCCATCGATACATAAGTAACGACTTCTGTATGTAAATAAATAAACACTATATTTACTAGAAGTTTCCTCGTATGACATACAGACAGATCACTGGCTGCATGATTGCTATGGAACTATTAATATCCGGAGTTCGATTCTACATCCTGTGCCACATTGATGAATATTTAATTAAAACGGCAAAGAGACAAACAGTGATGGGTAAACACTGGAAATTAATCTTTGGACGTATATATTCGGTATCCAAGCGATCGGGGTTCCAGAAATAGTTTAAACTGATGTCAGAATGAGATGAAGATGCTTTTTGATGCTGCATTAAGCCGTTGGCCCTGGCTGTCGTTTGTGGATTGGCTTTGACAGTCGTTACGGGTCGTCAGAAGCCCGAAAGTCTGACCACCAGTCTTACCAAGGGGTATCGTATTACCAAGTCCAGTCCACTGGGTTGTGGAGGTCAGATAGGCACTCGCTCCTATAGAATACTGGTATTCAGCTGCATACGGTTAGACTGGAAGCACAGCCCAGCATAGTTGGGAAAAGGCTAGGCAGATAATGATAAAGGAGATGCTTTTTATCTGCAAATGTATTGAGTTAACTAAGTTTTGAGCCCTAACTAGAAAGCTCTTTTTACACGCTTTATATTAGCTTCACTTGTATGTTTGTATGTAACCCACTCCTTTGAGCGCGATTTTGACCCACTTTAAACGGTCAGATTTCATTGAAACTTTGTAAACTTGTCGAGGACAGATGACAATTCAATAATAAAAAATTTAAAAAAAAAAAACATGTTTTTGTAGTTAGCAGAACTAAAAAATAGAAAATAAATAATAGTTTAAAAAACTAAAAAACACGTTTTAAAAACCAAACTAAAAAAGGAGAATATAATTTAATTCAATTAAAAAGCGTGGGGTGCGTTTTGAGGTATTTTTATAATCACTTACTGTCAAGCACCCCACGCTTTTTAATTGAATTAAATTATTTTCTCCTTTTTTAGTTTGGTTTTTAAAGCGTGTTTTTTAGTTTTTTAAACTATTATTTATTAGTTTTAAGGCCCTGGTAACTTTAAATATTGTCGTTATGAGCGATAATAGTTCTTATTGCAATTCGATACGAGTTAAAATCTGTTGTAATAAATTCGAATAAAAAATAAGCAAGCATTGTCGTAAAAATGCAAATAAAATCGTATAAAATTAGATATTAACTAATTAATAATAAATAATCCATCACTGAATGCAGTTTGACATTTGGAATTCTATGGTATATATTTAATTATAATTATAATTGTTATTGAAGGGATATACTGGTTTTAAAGATAATTAAGAGGTTACTTTGATGATTTTTTTGATGCATTAAAGTTTGTTTACTTAATTATGTTTTGAATTCCGTCACTGTATGCAAAAAAGACTTGAAAATATCATATATTTTTTTGCTTTCAAAATTATTTACGGTTAAAGAGACACACTGGTTTAAAAAACCACCTTTTTGAGCGTTTTCAAGAAATTACCGCCTTAAACGGTCTTTTCCTAAGTTTTTCTATATAGGTATTAAGAGTATTAACCGATACAATGTAATAGGAAAAACTTAGCCCACGATAACCACATCTAGTAGACGAATTGGCGATAGCATTTCACGACATTACTATCAAAACATTCACAAGGTGTTTAGTCGCCTATTTTATTGCAAAAACTCTGAGAACTCAATATTCCCTTAAGATAACCTCTGGGAACTCAATTGCCTTGATTATAATATATCACCTTACCACATTATTTCGTTTGCTGTACGGCTTCCGACAGAGAAACCCTCTTATCTTACATTTTCTCCCCAAGGATTGCAGACTCGTTGTAACAAGCATAATACATAAAATCAGAAAATTCTACTCATGAATAAAAGAAATGGTCGTGTGCTCCTTAACAAGATGGCGACCAATCTAATCCTTTTTCAAGACCGGAACAATGCTATTCTTTCTATCCTAGAAGAAAATCCACGTAATGGTTGTTTTCGGGGTTTTCCACTTAGGGGCCATCCATAAATTACGTCACACGTTAAGGGGGGGGCGGAGCGAGTCAACGAAATGTGACATTATTTGACAAGGGACAGAGGGGTCAAAAGATTTGTGACGTCACATGCTAAAATCAAAAATACTAAAACTCGAAATTTATATGTAAACCAAAAAGTTTAAATATTACCTACTCGATCTATATTTATAAGGCTTATAATATGTAGGTTTAAGTCGTCGGCGAGTGCTGTTTTTTAATTTAAAAAAGGATGAACTCCTGTTTTAGTTTAAGTAATTATTTCTAAATGTAAAATTGAAAAATATATGACGTCATACAAGAGTGTAGGGGGTTCCACAAGTGTGACCACCTGTGACAAGGACGGGGGAGGGGTCAAAAAACCATAAAATTTGTGTGACGTAATTTATGGAAGGCCCCTTTGTGATTTTGTAAAGCTTGTTTCAATTGTGGAAGGCACGACTTAGGGCATATTTACACGATACTAGTTGTTAGTTTAGTGGTGTAGTTTTGCTGTTCAAACTGAGTGTTAATTGTGATAAAGGATTAACGATTTTATTTCTGTAAGTAGGTTTGTACAAACACTTTTACACACGTCAATCATATTTTAAAAACTAGATGATACTTATAGGGAAGAAACAAACTCAGAGATCACAGTCTCTTATAAAGTCCAGACATAATCTTGGTCAAATGAAGTGCAGACCATGATTGGTATCCGAATTCGTCTCTTGAGGAAAGAACCACACAGATTGAGTGGACCTGTCCAGTCAGAGCACGCATTTTTCAGTAATCATGCTGCTCAATTCAGAACTTAAAACTAAATGAGAAATAAAGAAACCAAATTGCGCATCGATGCCCCCTGGTGCGGGTTGTTCGAAAGAGATACCGCGGCCCCTGGCACACAGGCAACTGAGGGAACACGGGTGGGTTTTAGTCAGTAAAAGTCTGACACGCCCTCCTGCTCCACCCAGAGCGGGAGAAGTTATTTGATGATTTTCCACAAAAAAAAATGCCCTGTAGGTATAGTTTAGGTATGTCGATACGTGAAAAGAAGTTCTGTACTTTAAGCTAGTTGACACCAGTTTAAAGTCCATAGAGAAATATAAGTGTGTCAGTCTTTACGCACATTTACGTTCATGCTCAGCGACACATGCGCACGTGGAATTAAGAGGAACCTAATGAGAAAATGAGCGTGAAGCAATGCATTCCTACTGCATAGGTAAACATAGACATCGATCTTTATATTATGTTGCACGTGCGCGCACGCAGATTGATTAAAAGTATCGAATGCTGTCGTCACAGTCATTGCCTACTGCGTCATGCAAATGATTTGATCACTTGCTAATTAAGGGATATTTCTTTTAATATAAATTATACTTTAAACTCCTTATATACACGTGACTACGGTTCTTGTCACGTGTTTTAGGTACCTACGTGCTTACTATTTAAACCAGAATTATATTCTAGTTTTTCATATAAATTACTTTATAAGTGTAACTAAGTACAATGTAATAAAGTTTACAAAACATAGATCACAAAAAGATTGAACAAATTGTCTAGCGTCTTTCAATAGCAAAGATTTTTTTTTTCTTATTCAATATCAATTAGTGATACCTACTCAAAGAAGTCCTTAGATGACCGAGAAAAAATGTAAACAAAGACGAGTAGGTATTATAAAAACGAATGTAACGCTAACATTAACTTTACTCGAAGAGAATCTGCAAAAACTCCTTTTATTCTAAGTTGAGCTACACAATAATTGTCAAATGCGTGCACTGACTGTATAGGTCCACTCAATCTGTGTGGTTCTTTCCTCAAAACACCATTTCAGACACCAATCTACATGGTCTCCACATGATCTGACCAAGATTATGCCAGGACTTTAAAAGAGACTGTGACCTCTGAGTTTGTTTGGACCTTTTTTTCTCGGAGTAGTCAGATAGGAAACGCCGGCCTCATCTAATTTTTAAACAAAAATAAAATGGCAGATCTTTTTTGTAAAAAACAAATTGACAGATTGTCACAGCACTAGATTTCAATGGCAGGCCGTACTCGACTCATTCAGTTACATTCAGACTAATCATTAGTAATATGACTTTGTAACACGTTACTTTTGAGTTGCGTAACGGCTGAATGGTCTTTTTCTTCCAGTAGCAAAATAGAAAATTTTGCTGCGCATTTTGAAACCTTATTTTCATACCCCACAGTACCTATAACGTATAAAAACCGTTGCCAGCTAGCGAATGCGGCCAGCAGGCAAATGTACCCTACATTATACAATCGTTGTGGATCAATATCGTGTGCACCGTACCTACTCGGTTCATGCATTGCTCAGTGCTCGTGTGTGGACCGGACCGCTGAACAATGCTGACTCAAACTAATTTAATTGAATTTGGAATTGTATCTAATTTTGTTAACGAGTACGGATATTTTATTTTTGTTAATGGTTTTATAGGAATATAGCGACTCGCCTCTGTTTCACACGTTAAGACGATGTAAGTTTAATATTATGGAACATGGCTGGTTTAAATCAATTCCCCATGGTCTAGGTTTTTTTTTTTTTTTTTTTTTTAGCTTATAGCGTCCCACTGCTGGGCAAAGGTCTAGGTTTAGGTCACCTTTTATTTATGCAATCAATTTAGAAGTAAACCAAGCATGTATACCAAGAAACCATTATATAATGGTTGTAGGTAAACCACAAATTAACCACATCATTGGCTTTAGTAATAAAAAGGTTATGTAAGGCCCTCATCTCTAGATCACGCTTCCTATATTACGGTATTTCCATAAAAACAACGACAGTTCCGTGAAAGTTAAGATACCCAAAAAAAATTATGTTCTAGGAATCCACAATACGTCACCACGACTCGATTTGTAAACAATAAAAGAACTGAGCATTAGGAATGTCGATTATTAAATGACATCAATAACATAAAGTTTTTAATAACATACACAAAAAAGAAAATGACTTTTTATACTGCACACTGCACAATTAATTTGTGCCGTTCTTTTTCTTGAGAAACTGTGCAGGATTTTCCTTAACCAAGTGTGAATTTCACCAATGAAACTGAACGCGATCAGCACACCGAACTGAGTTCAAGAGCTGTCAGTGTCAATCTTCCACAGAAAAAGAATGGCACTGACAGCTCTTAACCGTAGTTCATGTGCTGATCGCGTTCGGTTTCATTGGTGAAATTCGCCCTAAGAATGTCGTCGTTCAGTGAGAAGACAAGACAAAGTAATATTTATTCACTGATGTTGAATGTGAATGTTGCCTAAAAAAATACGAAACTCTTCGAAAGCGTTTGCCACTTGTCTAGCACCTGTTATAATAATAATAATTTAATATGTATTTAAATGAATAAACGATTATAATAATAATATTTATTTTTATTTCGGAAAAAGAATCCATAGAGTGTTAGTAACATAATATTAAAACAACTTATTATCTAGTGTTAGTACCAATCACCCGCTGCACAAACTGCTTCACAATTGGAGAACCGAAACTGTTATGGTAACTTCTATAATAATATGCTGTTACCCTCAAGGATTTTTAAAGCTTCCCTAAATTTTAATCAGCACCCTAATTGCGTAACAGTCTATGAATCAGAATCTGAATCTTTTGGAAGGATATTGCTAATCCATTGCTTCATAAATGCTCGAAAAATTTGTCTGAATATTGTTGAACTGTCAAAAGAAAGCTATTCCTACCGTTAGTGTGTTACGCAATTACCCCGCAAAACTCACTTAAAAGACAATTTGATAGTCATCTCGATTAGAAGACAGTCGCATCGTCTACAAAACGGCTGATGAATCATGGCTCTCCGAACTTTCGCGCATTGCCTAAAGTCACCATTTGTATCCAAAAGTTGCGCAGCCTTCTGCGCGAAGCTTCGACCGGTCATGAATAATGTAATGGCTACAGCGAAACGCCAATAAATAACTATTAGCAGCTTATTCTTGTAAACACGTTCATTAAATAGATGTAAAATAATATTATTAAGGACTGTTTACTCATAAGCTGATTACAATCCTATGACGTATGAATACGTGTATTAGGCGACATATTTTGTTTATTTAATTATGTTTACCACAAAGCAGCTGATAGGCTTCGACGCCATTTTTGTTTGGACATAGCATTGTACACTCTCGACCTAGTAACTTTTTTTTGCAGTTTTATAGCCGACATACCTACTGGCCATCATTTTGGTGTCGTCATTGTTCAGAATTTGAATTCACATCCGTTTAAAAAGGTATAAACCTGTTGCAAATTATGTTCATTTTTAGGGAATAAAGTCTGATTTAAAGGAGACACGTCATGCGAGATGGTTAAGACCTCAGTTAGACATACAGGTAATACAGACCATAATATATACTATTCATACCTACCTAAAGTATTTTTTCAAATACAGCCTTACATGTTATGTAAACAGATACATAACGGACTCATATGGTATAAACACCGCTGCAAATAGCACAACTCACAAGCGTAACCGCAAAACAAATACACGTGTTTAACGTGTGGTCTGTGCCTTAAAAGTAAAATAAAACACATTAAAATTCACTTTCTAAAGCCATTTGTAAGCAAAAATCACTCGACACAATCTCACGTTATTGACAAATGAAAATCCATTAATTTGTCAACCGCAAAGCAAATAAATGTTTACAATGCGGTCTATGTCCGAACACATAAAACTCACTTTCCGTCATTCATCATTGACCTAGCCTTTTCCGAACTCTATTGGAGTCGGCTTCCAGTCTAACCGGATGTAGCTGCATACCAGTATTTTACATGAAGCGACTGCCTATCTGACCTCCACAACCCAATTACTGGGTATCGTAATGATACTCCTTGGGAAGACTGGTTGTCAGACTGTCGGGCTTCTGACAACTCATCACGACTGTCAAAGAATCCACGAATGAGAGCCGGGACCAATGGCTTAATGTGCTTTCTGAGACACGGAGTGATCTTGGTATGTAAATATGGTCTGGCATCCGTCGAGCAACCGCGGCAAGCGTAACTTAACCTGATCAGTCGACCCGCGCCGCTGTGATTACTTAGACAAACCCAGCTGCCTTATTTTAACCTATACGTCATTAAAGAAAAAATATGTCTCTCAACGAGATATTACGAATGAACATCCATTAGCCTAGTAAATACCCTGCTCAACAATAATTACATCTGCAGTTATAAAATATACATTTAACACCCAGCTGAATGAAAAAGAACAATTAATTAAATAACGATCGTTTCAAACAGCCATTTGTTTGGGGGTAAAGTGAACACAGAAAAGCTTTTATTTTTTGCCAATATTAATTAAATGGGTCCAATCTCTGAATGCATTGTGTATACTTCTTAGGGCGAATTTCACCAATGAAACTAAACGCGATCAGCACACATCTAAACTGAGTTCAATAGTGTCATCACTGTTGAGGAATATTGACACTGACAGCTCTTGAACGTGGCTTAGATGCGCTGATCGCGTTTAGTTTTTGAAATTGGCGTTTAATGACGAAGCTTTGGTCTGTCGGGCTGAATTTCATTTGTGTAAGGAATGGTGTTAACACTAGTCAGCGGGTTGTAATAACGAGCAATCAACGACTTTAATGGTTTAACTCTATGGATGCCAACCCTCCGTTTTGCATACGCCTCGCATACTGACATATATGTCACCGTATGATTGTGAATATTGTTAGTTTATAAGATTATAGATCTTGTGAGATTATAAACTGTCGATAAATTGAGTTCCAAGTTAGTGGCAGTTACTTGACTATTCAGTAAGAGCGCAAGATACTATCCGTCTTGATACCAGTTCTCAATTTGATGGTTTCACTTCGATAGATTATAATCTACCAAAAAATAAAGCATTAAATTCTAATCTGTATGTTACGGTTCACAATCTTTCGACAGTTCACAACCTCGCGAGATAGATTATAATCTAACGGTATTTACAATTTTACGGTGACATACGTATATACTTCCTCTTTGGTCGAGTGGTCGCAGCGCTACTGTTGCGCATTAGGTCCTGGGTCCTGGTCCCAGGGTGCGGGTTGTTCGAAAGAGATACCGCGGCCCCTGGCACAAAGGCAATTGAGGGAACACGGGTGGGTTTTAGTCAGTAAAAGTCTGACACGCCTTCCTGCTCCACCCAGAGCGGGAGAGGAGAAGTTATTTGATGATTTCCCACCCAAAAAAAAATCCTTACCCTTCGGGGAATAAGTGGCACTCTGTTATGTAGGTACTACGTTAAAAAAAAAACATGTCACAAAGCTTTTGAATTATGTTGAGGATTTTGTGCTGTTTTAGACTTGTTTTAAAAACTCGGTGTCTCGTAAACTATTATTTATGATAGGTTGGCTTGCAGACCTTGCTGTATTGGAATTCTACTGAATGCATTAATCACAACGCATTGCAGAAATATTAAAGAACGTTAAAAAGATTACTCTTATCCAAATAATAGTGTCTGATAACATCCTTTTTTTTTGTGTGGGAAATCATCAAATAACTTCTCCCGCTCTGGGTGGAGCAGGAGGGCGTGTCAGACTTTTACTGACTAAAACCCACCCGTATTCCCTCAGTTGCCTGTGTGCCAGGGGCCGCGGTATCTCTTTCGAACAACCCGCACCCCAGGCAGGTGATAACATCCTTACAAGTAACATTATTCACAAAATAAAAGGGCATGACCCACTCACGATAGGCCTTAACAATAACATTTCTACTAACGACACAAATCGTTAACTACATAATAACTTAAAACATCGTAAGTTACATGTTTTTGTATCATTATGTGTACTTTAAAATACTGTTCACGATATTGTAGTCTGAACGGTGTTTTACACGGTGACGTTAGGTAATTTAGTAATTTATTCATCATTGTGTACCTACTTGCATCCAAGTAATGGTACAATTAAAATGACATTCTGTTACTGCGAGTGCAATAAAGTTTATGTAAAGATGTTTTTCATTATCTTATAGAGCGCTAATTAAAGCCTCGTGATGACGATAATCGATATGGTCATTAATTGTATAGTTGTTGCTATATATTATAAGGTTTTATTCAGATATTGTAATCTTCATATATTTAAGGTGCCTTTGTGGAAGAGAAAATAAATGTTTATTTATTATTATTTACTATATACATATATTTATAGAGGGTACCTTTGATTTCCTAAGAAAGTGGTGGACGGTCACACAATAATGACTGTCCAAACACAGAGAGATTTTTGACACCTTAATGTCAAATACTAACAAGTAGATATATTGCCTGATCGATTGTCCCATGCGGCTGTTATAACTTAGCTTTACCCATCTGCCTTGCCTTAACCTATCCGACAATAGAGACCAACGCAACTTTTAACTTATTCAAAGCTGATCATCTCAAAAAAAAAAAATTACATTCAGACAGACCTATAGCAAGTTTTTAAATGAAAACGACAAATACTTATTACTTTAATTCGACGTCGTCTTCAGACAAAATTCAAGAGTCGTTCTCCTAAATAAATAGGATTGCCAGCAATTGAAAGTTGGTGCAGCGAACTAAATAAATTTCGAAGCAGATAAGTCTGTTAGTGCCAAGGATGCAGAGCTTTTGTTCAGGATTGCACCACATTTTTCACCGCCGAAGACTTCACTCGCTGTCACACGTAAATTGTTAACTTTGTTTCAATCTCACACATTCTAGTTACTTTGATTTACTCCGTAATAATTGTAAAGTGTTCCCTTTCTTTTTTGATAAGATTGCGTCCTACGTAAAAATACAAAAGTCGGAGCCTTATCTAAACTGCTCATCATCATTTATACCAGGGACTGAAGAAGTAAGAACACTACTGCAGGTGACAAACTCGTGGCCAAATTCTGGGCTGACTATTAAGGCCCTGGTAACTTTAAATATTGTCGTTATGAGCGATAATAGTTCTTATTGCAATCCGATACGGGTTAAAATCTGTTGTAATAAATTCGAATAATAAATGAGCAAGCATTGTCGTAAAACTGCAAATAAAATCGTATAAAATTAGATATTAACTATTTAATAATAAATAATCTATCACCGGATGCAGTTTGACATTTGGAATTTTATGGTATATTTTTAATTTTAATTATAATTGTTATTGAAGGGATAAACTGGTTTTAAAGATAATTAAGAGGTAACTTTGATGATTTTTTTGGCGCATTAAAGTCTGTTTAATTATGTTTTGAGTTCCATCACTCAATGCAAAAAAGACTTAAAAATATCATAATGTTTTATTCTTTCAAAATTATTTACGGTTAAAGAGATACACTGGTTTAAAAAAAACACCTTTTTGAGCGTTTTCAAGAAATCACCGCAAGATTGATCGACACGCTAAAAAGAAGATCTCTTATTCTAAATTTTTTCGAGTCGGTTCAACATCTCTTCCTCCATTCGTACGGATGTAAGGCTAGAAAGAAAAATATATACCTAGAAAGAGTTCTAGCTATATCATCTTTCAATCAATGCCTACATCCAGCTTAGTAGTCTGTGACTGTACCTAACAACTAAGCAACGACGAAACAATCCAAAGACTAGAAACAAGGTTCAACGAACTCATTGAAACAGACGATTCCTAATAAATATGATTCGCTACCTGAAATACATAAAGTCGTAAAACAATAGTATTGTGTACCTAACATCCCTACCGGCTGTTCTAACAAAGTTTTAATTAAAGACGTACACAATACAGATAATATTATGTTCGTCTTCCCACTTTGTCTTATGGACCAGAACTTGTGAACATAATGGTACCAACGGTTCTGACCTTTTCGAAATAGTAATTTTCAGACACGACTAGCTGTAAAACGTGTTTATGAGAGCTTTTAGCTCAGTAGGGGTATTGAAAGAGGTTCAATGGGCAGTCACCTTTGACCTGAAAGTTCTTAACAATAGTATTAACTTTAATTAACACAAATACAATGCTTCCACCACGCGGGGATCAGGAAATTCCATCTCAATACGATTTTATCTGAAAACTAAATCGGAACAAAGAATAGTGCGACCACTCATGGAGTATTTTTAGAATTTTCACGTTCAATTCATGCTTTAGGAAACGGTATCGTGACTTTTTAAATAGGAGAAAGCTACTACGTACTTAAGTCAGTATACGTACAAGGTATTCTAACAAGAATGCTTCGGAAAATAAGTCAAGTTTGACCTAATAATGCTCAAACGACATAACACACCAATTAAAAACTTGAGAAATGTCGGAACTTTTCCCTGACGACGTCGTAATAGTGGGTAGGTATACGATACGACCGAGGAATAATGTTACACTATACCAGCAGGGTATTTGCATCACAAACTATCGGTCGGAATGGCTAACATTTTGTAAGTTCAACAACATTCATTGCGTTATTTATACTGTTCAACAGATTTTTTTTTCGAACATACGAACCAATGGATTAGCAATAACCTTCAAAATTAATCAGATTCTGATTAATAGCGTGTTAGGCAATTAGGGTACTGTACCGCGAATATCCGATAAATGTGTTGTGTTATTGAAAGCTGTGGTACAGACCATCAAACTAACAACTTTCTTCATGGGCCCAACACAACATCATTATCGCAACAAATAAAACAACCGTACCATATATTTGGGTCTAGTAAGTATTGATGTTATGTATGGGAAGAAGATGAAAAATTTAAGTAACAGGGTCAGATACCTATAGAAAATAATTAAAAAAAATACGCATATAACATGACTTCTTATAATGCCAATAAAATACAGTCAAATGAGCAAATCCGCAGGCACAGCTAGTTATAATTTATTATTTTCTTTTCTAGAGCAGTTAATATTTTTTTTCGCGATTTGATTTTGGTTCCATTGATAAAGTTGCTGTATAACCCTAGATTTATTTCAACCAAATCCGTTTAAGCTCTCCGTTTTCAATCTTTTTCTTTAAAAACATTCTTACAAAAGTATGAGCAAAAAATAAATGTCCAAAACTGAACAAGATTAAATGTTTAACAAACTTCCCCAAGTCGTTACGTGATTGTTTTAAATTAACTAACTTTCTGTATAAAGCTCATTATGGAACACTGATTTATAATTTAATTATAAAAAATAGAAGTTAATTTGAAATTTTTATAACAATAAAATGTCCTGTGGACGTAAAGTGATGATAACTACACATAGAACAGTTTTCGCTTCAGTGGTCTGTGGTCCATTTTCACAGCAAATGTTGCCTTTTCTTCGAGAAAATCTAGTACCTAATGTAATAGCCCGTACCTAATAAATAGTGACAGGATTGCCCACTATCGGCTATCCACGTTTAAGCCCTCGTACCCACGAGTGATTTTTTAACACTGCTATTTTTATCGGTCATTGGATTTACGATTTTCGGGTCCTGGAGTCGAGACCGCGTATCGGTAAGCGTAGTGTGGGACGCCGTCTAGACCTAGATGAAGCGACGACCTTAAGAAGGGCTGGGACAGACTGGATGCGGAAGGTGGAAGACAGGGTGTTGTGTAGCAGCCTGGGAGAGCCCTATGTCCAGCCGTGGACAGCGATAGGCTGAATTTATTGGATTTTCAACTCACTGCTAAGCGCTGAATGTATTAAATCCAACAGTGTATCGTATTATGTATTTTGACGCGCTGGGACGCACTCTGCTGAATTCTGAATGCTTCGCTTCAGAGCATTCATTCCACGCAGGCTGGCAACAACGCATTTATAGTAGTTTTTCGTGATTATTTCATTATATACAAACAAAAGTACAATTTTTTTTTCAACCAAGCATTAGATTGTTGGTTTTTATAATTATGTCTAACATTTACTCTTTAATAAAAACATTGAATGGTACTTAGTAATGAAAATAGAAAATAATTGAGGATTTTTTAAGTAAATACCAAAATAACTGTAAAAAAGTATCATACGAACTTGAAAATACCAAGGATTTAGTGCATGGCTTAAAAAAATGTTTACTTTTGTTTGTATTTAATGGAATAATCACGAAAAACCGCCTTAAATGCGCCGTCGCCAGCCCGTGTGGGGAGAACGCTCTTAACACCGAGAGTTGAACATACAGTGAGCGAAAAACAAGAACGTCGCGTTAAAAAATCACCCTTGAGGACTTGTTTTAAGTGTTCAATTCGTTAATGTCATAATAATGGCTAAATTATAGTAGTTAGAGGTTAGCCTCTAACTACTATAATTTGGCTAGTATTATGATATTTGGTTAAAAAGTTAGTACCTATTTGAAGGGTGTTAAAGCACTGAATAAAACATGAAGAGGGAAAGGAAAGGTCACTAGTACCAGCGAGGACTTGAGTCGAGACCGTGGCCGACAGCAGCAGGCTGGGGGTTCAATATTGACGCTGCAATCTGCCTTTGAAAAGGCCCACGGATACAGGGTTATGCTCGTGATTTCCAATGATAATGTCAAGTGTCTTAACTAGTTTAGATTGGAGATAAGAAAAAGTCAAAAGTCAAAAAACAACCAGAATTAGACAACTAAGAGTTTAAAAGAACAGCTTTTAAGGATCTCAGTCTCAATATGTAAAAGATACCTCTAATTTGAGTGAATTTTTGCCAAGTTTTAGTCATTGTTTGTCACTGTGATTGCGACTACAAATTAGGAACGTTTTTAATTGCGGGAATCGGGTTTGGGGCCATGTCCCGGGAAAAATTGGAGCCTTTACTGGTGAAATACATAATGCATTATGAATTCTGTTACTTTCTTCAGTCATGTTCAAATCTACTGAAATACTGTGACTTTGATATTGTTCCAAATCTTTCGGTTATTTATGTGTTATCTTGTTTGCTCATAAAATCCAAAATGCTATGTTTGTTTATCGGTCCCAAAGTTATGGCGTTTTCTCGGAATTCAAATTACCCATTTTCTATTTTTATTTAGCTAGATACAATTTAATTATTTAGGGATTAGTTTACATAATCATCACCATTATCATCACTTCAGCCGAAAGACGTCCACTGCTGGACATAGGCCTCCCCAAGCTCCGCCACTTCGACCGGTTCTGCGCTTCCCGCATCCAGCGGATTCCTGATAATAGTTTACAAATATGTGATAATAATTTTACTCCTATTAAAAAAGCATGGTTGAGCGTTACACAAAAGTTTAAAGTATACGGGTTGGTAAAATCTTGGATACAAAATGATTACTTACCTCATAAATTCAACTGGTTCCAGTTGATAAATTGATTGAAAAAGATACTATTTAATTTTAAATTCGAAGGCTGGTCCAAATAATTCATAAAAAGAACGAAGTGCAATGACACTTTAACTCTGTCACGAGAAGGAACGATGAACGATGATCATTATTTTTTGTGAAATTATTGATAGGCGACATTATCATAATATACGGTACATACATCTGTTACAAATCGTCACGCTAATATGTAGTTATTTACCCATTTATTTTCATTACTTTACTTATTTTATCTTGTCGCTGTACCTACTAGAAAACTATTTTCTAAACTGTAATAAATGATAATGCATTTTTCTTTATTGTATGGTCTGGCATAGTGAAAGTCAAATTGGTAATTAAATTACTCTTCATAGGTAGGTAATTAATTACTGTAGATAAACAATATAGTATAAAAAATACCTTTTAATATCAATTACGCAATTTTGAGACACGGGCGAAAATAATATGCAATTCACGCTTAATATTAATTTATGTTTAAAAAGATAGATGACTACTGCGATAGCGAAGTCCCGGGCAGCTACTATTAAATAATTCGCACGATAAACCGTTAGCATGACGCTTATCTACGTTACAAAAGCGCAATGCCTCAAGGTTATCACATTCAGCATAGACGTAGTTATAAACGCGCCAAGGTCTTAGATGTGAACTTTAAAGCAAAGCAAGTTGCAAGCATGCACTTACTGGCTTCAAGTGCCTGAAGGGTGCCGCGTGCTAAACGTTGACACAAACCACAGACTATCCTAGAACTAACAATACTTTTTAAGTAGCTATAATAGACAAATAAAAATTGGCTCACAAAATTTACAAAAAAAAAAAGAAGAAAATCACTATTCGAGGTGATTATTATTACAGAGAAATTGGCGCATTTTTCTCTCGCAAATTGGCTGTTAATGGATATTATTTTGTACAAATAAGTAACTAATTAAAGAAAATAAACTCAATTTATATTCGAAGCTGCAGAAAAGAAAATTGCAACATTACAAAACATTAAAACCGGAACTCGACATTTAATTTTCACAATTTCAAAGATGCATTAAAAGAAATTTAATTTCAAAGCAATAAAAGTGCAAAGTCTATTTGAGCTCGCTCATAAAATTTATTTTTAATGTCAGCGAGAACAGTTTACTGCGAAGATTACGGACGTCCAGTTGAAATCACTCTTGACTCAATTTATGGTCACTGCGGACCACTATGATAAACTGTTATGTCTATGGAAAAATATGGGTTAGGTCCGTTATATTGTCTGTGGATTTGGTGCTAAAAATGGGACCTATAAAGCTTTAGAAATTTGTCTTTGAATTTAAAACCATAGCGTGTCACTCAATAGCAATCTAAATAGACTCGGCCCAGAATCCGGCCACGTGTTTGGCGCCATCACTAGCGTCCATCAGTTTCTGTAACGTGCAGAGGATAATACACACAGGACACAATGTTCTATTAGTACAATAGTTTAAAACCCGTAACAGGAGCAAAAATATATGTTATCTTTTTTTTAAATGTCGTAGTTAGGTACCGAGCTACAGAATTTTGCTTGGCTTCACATAAAGCTTGACAACATTTTCCTAAAATGCAATTATGCTTTGAAGGGTAGGCAAAAAGCATGCCGGAAAATGCAGCATACTACAGCTATTTACACATAAACGGTCCTGAATACTAGTACACAGAAGCGAATACTGGAACAGTTTTAGTTGTTTAGAGAAAGAAAAACCGCAGTGCTGTGGAAAACGAACTGGTTTCTGTAGTTCCATGTAACAGTTCAGGATCTACACGAGCCATTGTTCGCTTTGTTCCAATTGTTACTTTGATAATGCATTTTTGTAGCATTTCTCGTTAACCTGTGTTATCTAAGTTAAAAATGCAAACTGCTTGAGTTAGGTTTTATTAGACTAGTAGTAGACATGAATAGATGCAAAGCGGATTTCAACCCATTTGGGTTTAAACCGTCTTTTTAAAACCACACTTAGCGGTTAAATATAGTTTTTTTTTATATTTTATAATGCCTATGCCCTGAGGCTTCACACGCAATGATCTACACCACACCTAATCCCTATTTTTTTATTTTACTGGAGTTCAAAGTTTGGTCAAATGTTTGCTTAGGATATTGTGTTAAACTGAAGTGAGAATCGCTAACTTTCGGTTGTGTTTAGTATTGTGTTATCGCTTTCGTAATAACTCCATCACTTTTGACAATAATTCCCACTAAATTATAACCTCATTAAGGTTGAAACTATCTAACTGTCACATAGGTAAATAGAACCTGTCGTTCTATGACGTGACATTGAACCTTAGGGTGAAAAGGCAGTTACAAGAGCGACTAGCTTAATCTAAAACTAGCTTTGCTGCCCGCGATTTCATCTGCGTAAAATTTCTTGTTCCCCGACCCATCCAGGGCCCTGACTACTCACTACTCACTATACCCACTTAACAATTCCTTACTTCGAAACCACGTCAATTCCATAGATCACACACGACATCTGCTAATAAATATCGACAAATTGTCTTGGATCATACAGAATATAACATTTCGATTCCTTACCGTTACATTGGCTTCTACAAAACACGATATTGACGTAGTTTTAACGTTGTAAGATTCCGCGGAGTATCATTATAACCATACCTACAGAATTGGGGCCCTGTTGCGTCACATCGCCTACCCGTACTGTTACTTCGTTTTTCACAGTGTTCTTTCTAATTTGAACTGTCGGTGCTAAGCAGAGCGTTGAAAATTCAGTGGACGAAAAAATACCGCCGTGATTTAAAATTACGTCCATTGGAACGTGTGCTAAACTGCTAATAGCTGATGTTAAATAGCCTATAGCGTTCCTCAAGATTTAAGCTATTAATTGGAATTAAAAAAAGAACCGACTGACAGTTTCAGAGTTTAGCGAGTTCAAACAAACAACCTTTTCATCTTTATTATTAGTATATTATATAATATAAGGATATATTTTATAGGACTTACCGTTTTAGTAGCTCAAAACAGAAAAACCACAGCCTAGTGTGAATGAACAAAATGCTAGGGATGTCGTGCAGTTCACCAATTTAGTTCACAATTTACACGAAAACTTTTGTTAGTCTTTGTTCTCGGATAATACTGTTACACTTAGGAACATAATATGATAAATGATTTTATTTCTGTAAGTAGGTTTGTACAAACACTTTTACACGTCAATCATATTTTTAAAACTAGATGAGGTATCTGACTACTCTGAGAAGAAAGGCCGAAACGAACTCACGAAGTCACAGTCTCTTTTAAAATCCAGATATAATCTTGGTCAGACCATGTGGATTGGTGCCCGAAATGGTCTTTTGAGGAAAGCACCACACAGATTGACTGAACCTGTCCTGTCAGTGCACGCATTTGTCAGTAATCGTGCGGCTCAACCTCAACGATTCGACGAACAATACTAATGAAAGGACTTAGTTAGGTATAAGTTTACAAAATACAAAGTATGAAAAGTTAAACTCTGCAATAAATATATGACATATACTTACAATATTTGTTGACGTTATGAACGTTCAGTTGTATTCATAGTCAACATTCAATATTGGCATAACTTTATGAAAAGTTTATTTAATATGTACGTACAGTAGGTACAAACAACACACAGCTGATTTCCAGTTACTCAATAATATCGATGTATTGAACAGTTTCCATATATTTTCTTTGTCAACGTCATTGTCCTCTGACATCCGGTGCCATGTTTGGTTAATCGAATGGCTATTAACATGTTTAGGTGTTTCTACATAGGTCAATCAAAGTAATTTATAGCCTTTTTTTTGAGGGTGGTAAATCATCAAATAACTTCTCCCGCTCTGGGTGGAGCAGGAGGGCGTGTCAGATTTTTACTGACTAAATCCCACACGTGTTCCCTCAGTTGCCTGTGTGTGCCAGGGGCCACGGTATCTCTTTCGAACAACCCACACTCCTGGCATATCGTAACTTTACTTCACCATTGCTCTCAAAACGCTGAAGGAAAACATCGTGAGAAAACGAGAATGTCTTAGAACCAAAAATTCGAAGCCAACCAACGCGCACTGAGCCCGCGTGTTGGATTACGGCCCACTCCTTCTCATTGAGAGGAGGCCTGTGTCCCAGCAGTGGGAACATTACACGCTGATTATGTATTATCAATGTTACAATCATTCGGGAAGAAACCTTCCCTACTCATCACATGCCCATACCATGCCATGCCAAACAATTTCCTTTCAACTTTTCTGTCACTGGTGCCACTTTCAGACTTCCCCTTATTACTCTACTCATTTCTAACTTTATCCATTATCGTCACTCCACACATAAATTACAACTGGGTTGAAATTCTCTGGACACATCCATTTTGTGTGGAGTTCACTCAATTGATATAAACTGCACTAAGAGGATTACACGCACCGCCGGGGAAGGGTTGGGTTTGCACGCTGCGGATCTAAATAGGTAATTTAATTCATGAATAAACTTTTTGTTTTGATGATATTGGTTTAATTTAACTGACCACTACATTATTCAATAAACACTTTCAATTTGCATTGTATCGCCGCATCATCTCTTAGCAAAAGTTCTTGATTCGCCTTGACTATCCGTAGATATTGTGAAAAGCTTATTTGGGATGTCTCCTTCAATGTATAAGGGTTCGTTCTAGGTATAAGGGTAACAGCAAATCCCTTCGAAATCTTGTTTTTAGGTGTCATTGAAAGGCCCAAATCTTTCCAAGAGTGTTATTACAAAAACTCTTCCATTATTTTTTTTGGGTCATGGTTAGGCCTAAGTTTAGCTCCAGACCCAGTCCACTTACTTTATAGTAGGCTGGCAACTAAGAAAATAAAAAGATTCAAAAATAGGTTTTGCTCATAATACTGAAAAGGGATGGTTCTCAGGAGATATGCATAATTCTACATTTTTAAAACTGTCTTTATTTAAATATTAGCAGCCATGTTCAGGTGGTTCCAGTTCTATGTTAATGAACCCGTCACGAAAAGCCGTCTATATTTATATGGTACCTAAACCAAAAAGTATCCTTTACAAACAACTTTTTTATGTCTTTGTCTGAACTTAAAAGAAGGCTTGTTTCATTAGTTTTTGTTACTTTTCCAAGGTCCTTAGAGACGTAAACTTGAACAGTTTTCACACACAGAAAGTAAATAAAGATTATAAAAAGTTATTTTTGTTACTTTCCGTTACAGTTTTTCAAGAATATTCCTAAAATCTACCTGAATGTTGAAATTGAAACCAGTGTAAAATGTAGGTAGGTACTTGGCCTCTTTCTTTATCCGATCCAATGAACTGTGCCCAGGCCATACATTTCTTTGAGTTCATAACTTACAACAGTCATAAAAACATAATAAAATTAAACCTGAATGTTAAACAAAACCTACTTTGGCAAAAAAAAGATACTGGCACTGTATGTCGAATTTTAAGAATCCACATAATCGATTATAACATACCAATCGGTGCTACCCAGTACATGTTAAGTCAAAAATATTCGTGCACAGAATTTAGAACAAAAGTTACCGAAATACCTAGTATTGGAACACCTGTCTGCCTAGTCCGTATGAAGAATAGCGACACGACACGTAAACTTTCAAAGATGTTTTGAATTTAAAATATCTAATCGATTTGAAAACGAATAATAAAATTGAGTACATAATAACATTAAATAAAATCTATTCTTGTCTATGATAACGATCACGTCAATTTTAAATTTCGAACACGGTTAACTTTTTATTGAGTCGCCCCACAGAATCGTCAAATCTGGAAAATTTTAGTGTGCTGTGCATCTATGCTCAAGGTAAACATAGTTTATCACCGGCCAAGCTCACTGAAGCAAAATAAGTTATTTTTATTGGAAGAGCTCACTGACTGGGGTATATTATGCATTCCTCGTGCTTTTTACATGCTTTATATTAACTTCACTTGTATGTTTGTTTGTATGTTTGTATGTAACCGACTCCTTTGAACGCGATTTTGACCTACTTTAAACGGTCAGATTTCATTGAATCTTTGTAAACTTGTCGAGGACCGATGACAATTCAATAATAAAAAAAAATGAGAAAAAAAAATCACGTTTTTATAGTTAGCAGAACTAAAAAATAGAAAATAAATAATAGTTTAAAAAACTAAAAAACACGCTTTAAAAACCAAACTAAAAAAGGAGAAAATAATTTAATTCAATTAAAAAGCGTGGGGTGCTGTTTGAGGTATTTTTATAATCAATTAATGTCAAGCACCCCACGCTTTTTAATTGAATTCAATTATTTTCTCCTTTTTTAGTTTGGTTTTTAAAGCGTGTTTTTTAGTTTTTTAAACTATTATTTTACGACCAACATTCAAAATGTTGCCTGGATAGGCAATACTTCACCAAACGTTATGTAGGTCTAGCGTAGCTATGGTCTTTGATATAGTTTTGATTTCGTTTCAGGCTGAAATTTACGGGCACGATAATCTCATGGAATTTGAATCACACTGAAACCATTTTAAAAAATCTACGGCATTGCAGCTGTTATCTATAGGAAAACAAACTGCGAAATGCTTATAAACTTTGCCAAGTTTGCCTGTTAGTTGTTACATACATAAAAGGTAAGAGGTAATTTTGGACACTACTCATCTGATTTCACCAATTCGTTTCAGATAGAAAGGTAGATACAGCATTGCTAAGTGCTATAGGATTTGTCATAGCCGCTAGTTAAAACAAACAAAATCTGAAACTCAAATAAAAAACACATACATACTTATGTCTAAACACAATACATAACTCATTAGACGCGTACATTTTATATCGCTCTCGTATAAGTATAATATATTAGCCATTTCTCACACAACAGCGCGGTTCTACGTATCGAGATTATTTCGCCATTAGTCTTACTTTATCCCGTGTCACACCTTCAAACTTGCTAGATTTATTGCTAGAACGTAGTACGTTGATAAATAAAATACATGTCGCCGAGGAACTAGATACTCAAGATTGGTTTTCCTGCCTGCCTAAGTTAGTTACAGACCTGGTCTACTTTAGAGTAACATGCAGTTAGTATGATCGATTTGCATAGACATTGACTGGTTAAATATCAATTAAATTCTACTTTATTCTGTTGCTGGTTAGGTTTCTGATAGTATGAAGAATGCATAGAACGGCTTCTAAAGTGTTGTTTTTATACTATTATATGGAACATAAAAATTTAATGTTAGTGTAATTATTAGATATGAATAATGTAAATTGAAAAATTAAATAGTGAATAATAATAATATGCATTAATATATATGTATATGCAATTATGCATATATATCGAATGCATCACACACGGTCATCGGTAATGAGACTGTATATTCCGCGAAAATGTGGAGGTCGAGGCTTTTTAAATGCTAAGCTCTCCACAATCGCGAGATATGCAGTCTCAAGGATTATTTCCCAGAAACCGACGTGGGGATGCATCGAGATGTGATTGCGGTGGATAAGGGCCTCACCCCGATCTCCTTGGCTAAAGAGAACTGGCGCAAGTCTGTAGTGCTTGACACAAATGATCGCATGGAGGTATGGCAGAGTAAGGAGCTTCACGGACGCTTTTTCCGGGCCCTACATGGACCTGATGTAGACCTTCTAGCGTCCGTAGCCTGGCTACGTTTCGGTGACCTCTTTGGGGAAACCGAAGGTTTTGTTTGTGCAACTAAGGACGAAGTTATGATTACGAACAATTACCAAAAATGTATTGTGAAAGATGGCACGGTTGACATCTGTCGGGCATGCCACCGTCCGAGAGAATCAAGCAGACACATATTCTCCGGGTGTTCTCGCGTAGCTAACGAAGAGTACTTGCATAAGCACAACCTTGTAGCCAGGATTATCCACCAGCAACTTGCTCTGAAATACAGCCTTGCTCAGAAGTGCCGATTACAGGTATGTGCCCGACCCAGTTCTCGAAAATGGACATATCACACTGTACTGGGATCGATCCATCATCACTGGCAGGACTATTGTTGCCAATAAGCCTGATATAGTGGTGGTGGATCGACTAGAGCGGCGTGCAATGATCGTTGACATAACGGTCCCGCATGACGGGAACCTCGTCAAAGTCGAGAAAGATACACAAATCAAGTATCTTGACTTGGCTCGCGAGGTTGTCGACATGTGGGATGTGGATGCAGTGATTATTGTACCGAGAGTCGTTACAGCCAATGGTTTGATAGCCAAGAGCCTCGACCAACACCTAAGGAAGCTCTCGTTGGGCAGCTGGATCAAGGGCTTGATCCAGAAAGCGGTACTCCTGGACACGGCTCGCACTGTTAGGAGGTTTCTCTCTCTGGAACCCTGACCGCCGGTAGCTTGGACCCTGTTCTCGATACCGGTCTACGGGCTACTATTTTAATATTTTTAAATGTTTTATATATATATAATATTTAAAAAAATATGTTTTAAGTGTATTTAATTAAATAAAGGAGTTAATATGCACATAATAAGTAAATTATGTTAACTTAATTTAAATGCAGGCAGAATACAATGAGATGAAGAATGATGATGAAGATTTCACCCTCACTAGCAATGTATTTCTAGGAAATAAACGTTTGATTTTATTTGATATATTATTCGGATGTTAATAAACTCAGCATATCGCTGTCTATCGTAGTGTAGGTATACGTAACTGACAAGTTAGGTATCTACATACAAAATATAATACCTGCTGCATCCAGTCTGTCCCAGAAGTATGTATTTTTAAATACATTAGTCCATCTAGCTTGTAACATCCATAGGGGCAAAAAAAATTGCGTGCTACGCAATGATATTATATTGCTACGTTTACGATTCGTGATCTCGTATCTATTTACTACACAGTAATAAAAAATAGTCAGGTTGTATACCGTAATCCTTTATTGATTTACTATTTGAATTTTTCTGAAAATAGTTCGATATGCTCTTTACAAATTATCATATTAAGCATCCATTCAACTCCTTGACATATTTTGTCGTATCAACAATGCAACATATTTATTAGCTCCACATTAGCAGTTCATCTCTAAGTAGGGTATCACGATTCACGTGACAAATACCGAAAAAACTAAATACCAATTCATTTAGACGTTGGTATAGCAATTAACACGGTATCGGAAACCCTGGATAATGTGTTTGTTCCGGAAAAATATTTAGATACCTACATTTAAATCTTGAAATTGTGTCCGTTAGGCCGAGAGTTCAACGAATAAAAATAATAGTTTAAAAAACCAAAAAACACGCTTTAAAAACCAAACTAAAAAAGGAGAAAATAATTTAATTCAATTAAAAAGCGTGGGGTGCTTTTTGAGGTATTTTTATAATCACTTACTGTCAAGCACCCCACGCTTTTTAATTGAATTAAATTATTTTCTCCTTTTTTAGTTTGGTTTTTAAAGCGTGTTTTTTAGTTTTTTAAACTATTATTTATTTTCTATTTTTTAGTTCTGCTAACTACAAAAACATGTTTTTTTTCTCTTTTTTTTTATTATTATTGAATTGTCATCGATCCTCGACAAATTTACAAAGTTTCAATGAAATCTGACCGTTTAAAGTGGGTCAAAATCGCGCTCAAAGGAGTCGGTTACATACAAACATACAAACAAACAAACTAACAAACAAACAAACATACAAGTGAAGCTAATATAAAGCGTGTAAAAAGTGAAGCGACTTTAGTAAAACTAAAGAAATACACATTCTTCTTTATAGCGAAACATTCTTTGAGTGTTTCAAAATTCCTTGAACAGCTATATGGACTGTTGACATTACAAACTAACTCCTATAAAAAGTTTGACCCTCATATGAAACCAACTTGAACTGTCCCAAGTTTCAGAAACTTGGGACTTGGAAGCTTCTACGATATAGGTAAGTACAAACAGTAAAAAACTTAAGAATTCCACAGAAAAGCTAGCTCGGCTAATATTGACGTTTAATTCGAAAAGATGTATTTTATTCAGAAAACCATTCTCTTGTAGTGTATTTGGATTTGATTTATATGTAGCAAACGCTTACCCCATACATACTCCGTCCTGAAGAGAGCAGGCCTGTGTCACAGCAGTGGGACATTTTAAGCTGATTGCGTTGCGTTGCGCAAACGCACTTCCACAAACGTAGGCACTAACGTACGTAACGTACGTTACTGGCTGGTAAGCCATAAGATACGTCAAATCATTCGTGCTCACCACAGAGGTATAGAATAGAATGCGAACTCTTTGGTCGTGCCTAAACAATAAAGTAGAATTGGGTTGGCGGAGTAAAAAGGCGGTTGTGACACGTTCAGGTGGCCTCCTAGTACCCTCAAACAAGTGACTCTCGGCCACTTGGCCCTGTCGAGGCCACTTGAGGCTCTGCCGACGTCGACTTCAAAATTCTCCTTACTCTCGATACCTATATTTCGTATAATCAAAGTTCGATATCTTGAGTAGGCTGATGAAATTATCCACGTTTGCTGTGTTTGATGTATATTGCAGTAAGCAGTAGATAGTTCTACATATGTATGGGCTGCGCGCTAGACAGGTGGTCCGGCGTGTATCTGTATCTTCGTGACCTATTTTGCAGTCTTGTGTTGATTCATAATACTTACCTACTTTGCAAATGATAGATAAGTCTCTGATACACTTACATTTATCCAAACCTCGTTGGTTTCGTGGTCACAAGACTCACAATCTACCGCTGATCTGAATGTTTTAAGTTCGCCTGGGCAGTGATTGGGTTTCTCCACTTAGAAATTATCAGAAGCTCGTTAGAGTCTGGGATTATTCTAGTCGCCTCCTATTACATGATTGAGACATAGTACTTACCTTGCAAAATGTACAGTACAAGCTCTACCAATACTTCGATGTTGGAAATGACACCAGATATCTATGTGACATATATCAACTTTCTCTATACGGTGAACCTTTTCAAAATCAAATACACGTAATAAAATATTTTAATAATCAATCATTTAAGGCTTCTGGATAAGTAATAAAAGCCGCATGGGTCGATCGATCAGGTTAAGTTTCGCTTGCCGCGGTTGGTTCGTGGATGGGTGGCAATCTTTACATACCAAGACCCCTCTGTGCCTCGGAAAGTGCACGCTAAGCCGTCCCTGCTGTCATTGTTGGATCTCTGACAGTCGGTACGGGTCGACAAAAACCCGATAGTCTGATAACCAGTCGGACCAAGGGGTATAGTATTACTAAGTAACTGGGTCGTGGAGGTCAGATAGGCAGTCACTCCATGTACAATACTGGTATTCAGCTACATCCAGCTAAACTGAAAACCGACACAAGGCTAAGCAAATCAAGAATCAACTGAAAAGCTTTGCATACGTATTGTATACTCAAAGGTTACAGTCGAAGTACCGGTTAACAGCCTTTTGATCATGCCAATGCGGAGGGAGCATTTTCACGGACATGAGATGAGGACACTCCACAAAATGATAACGATATCTCGACAAAGTCAGGGTCCCTGTTACGGTAGAAAATGTACATTAAAATGTACGTAGAATGTATTTATTTTATGTATGAGAAGAGAGATTTATGTGGCTTGAGAAATTGTGTTGAATAGAAGCAATCAGGGTCGTTGTTTCTCATTTACAATTCAGTTTTAAAAAGATTATTGCACACATTTTCTTTTGAAAGATAGACAGTAGAAAATGTTTTAAAGATAAGTACTTGTTAAAGAAAACTAGCTTATTCCAGCGGCATGCCCCGCGTTGAGGTCGACAAGTATCTGGATTACCGGGATAAAAAGTATGCGTTAATATCGTATGTGTTAATCCAGGTTATTACTGTTCGGGCGTTGTTGCGTGATTGAGACATCCAAACATCTAAACATCCAAATATACAAACTTTCACGTTTATAATATAATAGTAGGATAACATACGTACTGCATTTTTTTTTTATTGGAGACTAAGCGTAGATATTTCAAGTCAGATAGTCATAAATCGGACTTTAAACATTTTCATTTTCACATGCATACAATACTCGTAATACGGACAGACTGCTAGCTTACGAAAACATACCTATCGTTTATTTTGCAACACCATTCTTCAGTAGTTACATCTAAATAAAAAATATATTAATACACTCATCTTTCATCGAGATTAGAACCCACACCAAGATTATTCCATAGTCATTTCTCTTATAATCCAAGGGCGTTGTGCTCGGGATAAAGTGTTGAATAAAACAGGAGGTAGGTACGTATTAAATAATCAAAGAGTATTGAGGCTACCTACCCTGGTAGGTAGGTAGGTAGAAGGTACTCGAGTTACCTGTGAATCTGATCGTCTCATTTATTTATGTAACCAGAATCTGGTTCAATGCCTACCTCGAGTGTTTGTAGTATGAGAACCGTTGAGTGATCGCCGGTGGTCCCGATCGTTTTGAGATTTATTCCTGCATTGGGTGCTGAATGAAAATTGTTGAGCAATAGAGACACAAAAGGTTAAAATGTAGAGTAGTCAAGATTCAGAAGGTCCACAGTTTATTTATTACTAGTTTTTGCCGGCGCGTATGGAAGTCAAAAATTATCTCACAGGAATGTACTACCGGTTATAATCTAAATATCTGTGTGCTAAATATCATTCAAATCCGTTCAGCCGTTTTTGCGTGATTGAGTAAAATACATACAAACTTTCACATTTATTATCCTACCCTACTTACTTCCCCAACATACTTATTAAGTAGGTTGTTAGGTAGGTTTGTCTTTGCTATCGTGCTTGTGAAGTGTTGATCTGTTTTAGCGTTTACGATTAAAAAATACTCAATTAAATAAAGCTCACGTATAGTCGAAGCATTACGGGTATTCATCAAAAATATAAGTATGAACCTAGTTACATGAATTTGTTAGAAAAAGTTAGGTAAGCTTCAATTCCAACAGAATCCGTATTCGCACTAACTTTAGAATAACCAAATTTTCCTCCAAAATCCGCAACCGTGCCGTACTTTTACGTAACAATTTATAAATCTAGCTTTTACTGCGGACAAATCAAATCAAAATCAAATCAAAATATTTTTATTTCACATAAGCCTGCATGGGCACTTATGAAACGTCAGAAGCTAGGTGCACGGTTCCAATTTGTCGTTTCCTATGGAGAAGAGCCGGCAAGAAACTCCACGGTTACTCTTTTAAAAATAATTGGCTTTTACAATGTTTTCAAATTACAGTGATAATAGGTATGGGAGGACAGTGCAGGCCAGTCAATAAGTACCAGGTACTTAGAGGAATGAAAATACAGAATAGAAAAACGTCTACAAATCTAGTCTCTAAGGCCTACAACGTTCTCTCATTCACAATATGTAAAAGAATCTACATAATATATAAAATGAATCTATTTGAACCAAGTGACATGATTTCGATGACAATCACTGAAAATAAATAGTAGGTAGTAAAATTGATGTATAATGTCAAATAATGACGAGAATATGTCAGACATTGTAAAAAAAATAATAATAATAAAAAGAATAAAAATTAACATTGCAATTTGGGAGCAGTTAATAGACTTTCACACGGTTTTGCTGTTAATGAGGTACCAGGGAAGCCACATGTGCAGAAGGAATTAATGCCAAACTTCCCTGTCTTCAACGTAGTCTTTTATCTTATAATATGCTTTTTTGATAAGGACACGTTTGATGTGAGTTTTAAACTTTCCATCGCTAAGTTCTGTAACCGACTTTGGCAACTTGTTATAGAAGCGGATACTGTTTATTAGAAATGACTTGCTAGTTTTAGTTAATCTAAATTTTGGAATCACAATTTCATCTTTACTACGTGTATTTAGATTATGGAAATCGCATCTTTTTTTGAAAAGACCTAAGTTTTTGCGAACATACAAGATATTTTCTAGAATATAAAGAGAAGGCAGAGTAAGTATATCAATTTCGTTGAATTTGTTTCTAAGAGACTCGCGAGGCCCCATTTTATAGATTGCGCGGATTGCCCTCTTTTGTAAAATAAAAATTGAATCTACGTCCGCTGCCGATCCCCACAGCAGAACGCCATAAGACATAATACTGTGAAAATAAGCAAAGTATACTAACCTAGCTGTGGCTACATCAGTCAACTGCCTTATTTTTCTTACTGCGTAAGCAGCTGAGCTTAATCTGCTTGAAAGCGCTCTAATGTGGGCACCCCATTGCAATTTTGAATCTAAAGTAATTCCCAAAAATACAGTTTCCGAAATAGCATCTAGTTTCTTGCCATCAAGTTTTAAATTTAGACCTACTTGGGGTACAGTCACCGAAACGGACACGGTAACTAAGTTTGGTGTCTCTGAAAACGAAATTACTCTGTGTAATCCGTTGTACAGGAGATGACAGTTATGCATTATCCTATTATGCAAAAGCCTGGAAGTTCAGGCAGCTTAGACTACCATGACACAATTGTCCGGAATGGTGTATACACGGTATACAGATATCGCATCTTACTTCCTCTACAGATAGAAGCTATGTGAGCGAAAGTGACAGGAGTCAGTCCGTTACGGTCCAGTCGCTTACTGCAACCTTAACGAGGTGATGCAAATTTCAGCTGTATCACACAAAGGAGGTCTAAACTGCTTGTTCTATTTCTTTTAGACTATCAGTATGCTGTCACTAGCATACGAATAGAGATAAATTGTTGTAATTTAGCAGATTTACATTCAAATTAAAGCTGCAGTTACACGAGTTCTCTTAGTCTGTCTAAGGCGCCATTTTCTTTCGTTCTACACGGGTTTGAAGAGGACTCGTGACTGTATAATTGAATTGTAATTTGCACTTGAGAATAAATGCTTAACGAAGCTTTAGCTAAGCATTCAATAATTGAATATTTATGTGGTTGGAACTCCGGCAACTATAGTTTTTACACGCTTTATATTAGCTTCACTTGTATGTTTGTTTGTTTGTATGTAACCAACTCCTTTGAGCGCAATTTTGACCCACTTTAAACGGTCAGATTTCATTGAAACTTTGTAAACTTGTCGAGAACCGATGACAATTCAATCATTTTAAAAAAAATGAGAAAAAAAAACAACACGTTTTTGTAGTTAGCAGAACTAAAAAATAGAAAATAACTAATAGTTTCAAAAACTAAAAAACACGCTTTAAAAACCAAACTAAAAAAGGAGAAAATAATTTAATTCAATTAAAAAGCGTGGGGTGCTTGACATTAATTGATTATAAAAATACCTCAAAAAGCACCCCACGCTTTTTAATTGAATTAAATTATTTTCTCCTTTTTTAGTTTGGTTTTTTAGTTTTTTATTTTACTAAACTGAGGATATCAACTGGGTTGTGGAGGTGAGACAGGCAGTCGCTCCATGTAAAATACTGGTATTCAGCTGCATCTAGTTAGACTGGAAGCTGACCCCAATATAGTTGGGAAAAGGCTTGGCAGATGATAATGATGATAGGGATATCAACTCACGATAAACGTAACCTAAAAACCACAAAGAAGCTGATAGTATCGTTAGTATTACAAATCTCTAATTCACTACTACTTTTCACGATTCTGAAACCATTTACCACCGATAAAATGACCATAACCCAACCTGCGTCGTCAAATCAAACAGCTGTCACAGCAAATATTTTTAGAGAAACAATTTATCAACATTTCCATATTTCCGAGGGTAATTTGGGCGTCGTTCCGGCCCCCTAACTCCCTTGCCCCCCTAGCCCCCTAGCCACATAAAGGTCAGCTTTGACATTTCCTTGACTTTCGCCACACTGAAATGTGAAGGACGAATTGAAAATTTATCATTTTTATGGAAATACTGGTTGAATTTAGAATACCTACTGGTATTCTAAATTCAAAGAACATGAATAGGATATTGGGAAGGTAATTCGAATTAGGTTCTGGGATTGCATTGAATTTATAAGTGGCGTTATAATGTCATTTATATTGATAAGCAACTTTGAAAAGGAAAACAGAAAACTATGACTCAGAATGAAATCATTTCTACAATGACCTCATAAGTGCAAAATATCGTTTCTCAGAATTGAAATGAGCACAAATAACATTTCTAATTCGCGGTAACCACAATAGTTATATTTACCTTAGCATACTCATACTCAAAATGAAAAAAAACTTAAAAACACGGTTTAAAAACCAAACTAAAAAAGGAGAAAATAATTTAATTCAAATATAAGGCGTGGGGTGCTTTTTGAGGTATTTTTATAATCAATTAATGTCAAGCACCCCACGCTTTTTAATTGAATGAAATGATTTTCTCCATTTTTAGTTTGGTTTTTAAAGCGTGTTTTTTAGTTTTTTTTTAACTATTATTTATTTTCTATTTTTTAGTTCTGCTAACTACAACAACGTGATTTTTATTTATTGATTTTTTTCCTTTTTTTCATTTTCTCATTTTTTTAAAATTATTGAATTGTTATCGGTCCTCGATAAGTTTACAAAATTTCAATGAAATCTGACCGTTTAAAGTGGGGCAAAATCGCGCTCTAAGGAGTCGGTTACATACAAACATACAAACAAACATACAAGTGAAGCTAATATAAAGCGTGTAAAAAACCAGCTGCTGCGTTCTCGTGGATGTCGGAAAATTATCCCACGGGAATGTGCTACCGGGACAAAAGACAAAGTAACCTATGTTACTCCCTAAAACATCAATTAGATGAAAGTCCCGTCACGATCTAGCCGTTTCGGATATTAGGCGGAACAAACCCACAAACAGACAGACCGGCAAAATTTTAAAAAAAAAATGTTATAATATGTTCTGTTTAAACTTTCAGCATTTAGTAAAAAGTTGTTATGTTAACATTAGAAACAGACACTTGAATTTCATTTATTTATTCCGTCCTTATTTCCATTTACAAACCAGAAACGAATAAACTCTATATAAAGTACACAATCCAGTAACCCCGAAACCTGACAACGTTACCTTGATCCAGTTGTTCAGAGATATGGCATCCCTTGAGGATGCCACCAAGCTGTTACGCCAGGCAGCCTGGTGACTTTGATTACCAAATCTCTAGACGACCGTACAGTACACTGTTTCATATGAATTCAGAATTATTTCGAATTTCTCACTTTATGCCATTCCGTATTAATCCCGTATACATAATCAACCTATAACGTCTGCGGGTTTTTCGAAAGAGATACCGCGGCCCCTGGCACACAGGCAACTGAGGGAACACGGGTGGGTTTTAGTCAGTAAAAATCTGATACGCCCTACCGCTCCACCCAGAGCGGGAGAAGTTATTTGAAAATTTCCTACCCAAAAAAAAAAATACCTATAACGTTCCCATTGCTGTGACACTGCCCTCCTCTCAGTAAGAGGGAGTGGGCCGTAGTCCACCATGCGGGGGGTAGATGTCCCATGTTTTCGAAATTTGATTCTAGGACATGCCGGTTTCCTCACCATGATTTTTTTTACAGTTTTAAGAGCAGCTAAAGCACTAGGAAGTGGTGAAAGGCGGGCGTTTTGGGGGGACTGTCTTATGTAATTTTGACGTTCAAAAAGAGCTGACTCTCAGCCTAGTTTGAATAAATGACTTTTGATTTTGATTTGGCTGTTTGTGTATGTGATTTTAAATGTTTGTAAACGCACCCACAATACAGAAGAAATTCCTAGTGTGGGGCAACGTTTTTTAAAATTAAAAAAGAAACAAAAAATTGGATTTTGAGCAGTAGTGATGAAATAAATTACACAAAGTTAAGCACCGTGTTGGAAACTTCGAACCCACGACCTACAACTCATAAGTCGGCGTCGTTACCACTGGGCCACCTTAAATTGATTATATATTATTATTATAGATTTCCTGTAATTAACTGTAGCTCTCTATGATGTCATCCGCGTTTATAACTAACTATACTCCATTTGAAATAAGATTACGACATTTAAAACAAACCTTTTTTACAGTCAGTTCAACCGATTCTGACTTCTATACCGTAGGCTTAAGGATGACATTACAAGCAAAAAAGTAGTTATAATACCGTTCACTGCAGCTGCCATTTGTCATGCCACCAACGCAATAGAAGTCAAAATCGGTTGATCGCACTGTAAAAAAGGTTTAGATAAATGTCGAATCTTATTTCAAATGGAGTATAGCTCGACAGACGTTGTACTGTCTTAACTATGAATATTGAATTCGCATTGGCGTATTAATATAAAAGTTAATATGGTCGTTAGGTTTTCTTAAATTTTCTAATGTTACGCGCCATTTTCTTAATGTTTTCATTTATAAGAACATTCTCCTGATAATAACAAACACAACAAAAAACGAATTAGCAAAATTGGTCCAGCCGTTCACTTGTGATGCCGTGACCAAGGGAAATAGGGATTCATTTTTATATATACCTATAGAAGACTTATTTAACATTTGAAATTATTTACCTACGTTATTAATAATTTTCCTCTTAGAATCTCCAGTAGCTTGTACATACACAACTAATATGTGCCTCACGTGGGCTAGATCTCGTTTATCTGAGACGTGGCATCCCATGGGGATGCTACCAAGCTACGCTGCCAGTTAGACAGGTTATAGGACTTTGATTAACAAATCCCTTAACAGCCACTGTACTTTGTACTTCCTACTAATATTATAAATGTGAAAGTTTGTGTGTTTGGATGTTTGTTACTCAATCACGCAAAAATGGCCGAACGGATTTGAATGAAATTTGGCACATAGATAGTTTATAACCTGAATTAACACTTTTCCCACCTTCCACCGCTGGCCAAAGGTGGTATTGTATAAACTGCATGAACTCCGTACCCTAATGCGTAACACACTCACAGAGAATATCATTACGCAGATTCGACTTTTAAAGGCAACACATCAATCAATTCATATTCATAAATCAAACACATCAATTTCCATGAACTTTTCATAGAAATTGTTCTAATAGACTCGCATCGCGCCTGTCTGCGGAAGGAGCCAGAAAACAGATTTGGTTAGCAATGCGCAATTTTGTACATTGTGGATAATAATAGGTCTTTACCTATGAAATTGCGGTTTTGTATGAAAAAATTTAAACGAATTTTTTTCATGTATTTTTTATTTGTATTAATCGAAGTAATCACCCATGCAATCAATGCATCTTTGCCATCGCAGTGGCAGTTTATTGATGCCCTTCTTAAAGAAATCAGCTGGACGGGAGGCAACAAATTCTTCAAAGGCATTTTGTACTGTCTCTCGGGTATTGAATTTTTTTCCCGCCAAGAAGTTATCCAAATTCTGGAAAAAGTAGTAGTCTGTAGGCGCAAGGTCTGGTGAGTAGGGCGGATGACGGAGAGCTTCCAACCCCAGTTCTTGCAACTTGGAGACCGTCTGTAACACTAATCAATAAACAAATGACTACTTTTGGAAAAAAAAATCCATGTTTTTAAAATAAAATTAATTTGAAATTAGAATTCTTACCCAAACAAAAATTATTTTGATTTGAAATGGCCAGTACTGCAAAACGGCAATTTCATAGGTAAAGACCTAATATAATGGCTACGAGTTAACGTGTTACTAATGACTGCAAGATGTAATATTTAAGGTCTACTAGATAATAACGAGTACCTAGCAATTAAGTAACTTCTTTGATTCAATGTGTTTGTTTCTTTTCAAATCATTATTTATGATCTCATCTTTAAACGGCTCCTTACAAAAGTCATCATTAACTTTAAACCACAACTTAACGAAGGTTAAGTTAAACTATTTATCTTATAAGCAAAGAGAAGTCAAACAATATCACGTTACACAGCTAAGGGTTTCCGAAGGGCTTCCTGTTACTGAGGAACATTTGAAGTGGTCTAGGCACTTGGATAGTGGCCTATCACGCTATGTTGGCATTAGATAAGGAGTAAACCTTGCTTGTTCGTAAGATATGGTGGAACCCGCCTTTGTACCCAAGGTTTTATACTTAAGTTTCCTTTTTTTGTACACAAAAGAACTTATTGAAATGCAGCTTTTTTTTTCTTTTTTTTTTAGCAGAGTGTAGCAACAGAAAGACTTGTCAGAACATCTTATTTTTTGAGAATGCGGGTACCTACTACCTAGGTATAGTATGTTTTCCAAATAGTGTCTCAAAAATGTGACCTTTCGCAATCATTACAAATAGGTTTAAAAAAAATACGTTCTTAATTTCCTTTGTTCAACTATCGCGAATCTCTGTTTCTTGAAGTGTGCTTGTGCACTTTGCTCGCAAATGTTGCTGCTGACCGTGAAGATCTGGGTTCGATTCCCAGGTCAGGGAAAGCGTGTTATTGTTTTTTCCCACCAGGATTTTTTCAGCAGCAGCCCGCAGTCTAGATTTGTGCAGTTGACATCAACAGGCCCGCCCCCTATTACATGGGACTGAAATATAACTTGCAATATGTAGGTGGTGGGGGTACATATCTGGCTAAACCTTCGCAGCAAACAATCGTGAAGTTAAGTTATGCTATATTATTATAATAATAGTATATATTTATTTTTCTCTCATCACAAAGGTTCACGTTATAGTAATAAATAAGATAAAGACAAAAATTATATACCGTTTTGACAAAATATGATCATTTGTGAGAGACTGGCGTCCATACTAGCCTGTGTGATGGATCACCAGGCTCTCACTCCGAGTTAAATCTATTTGAAATATATTAAGTATACCCACCATCTGCCCTTTGAAAGTCGGCAGTAACAAAGACCGTACTTGTCACAAGCCCGAACAAATTAGCTTCTATTTCAAAGCAAGTGCCATTCTGCAGAAGTGTAGAGCATGAAGAGCATCATAAATGTAAAATTATATGCCGTAATTGTATGCGCCTCTTGAAATATACTGCGACATTGTCGTAAAGTCTAGGACTAGGTTCGCTGTTTAAGCCTAGGTTAGGATGGGGTTGTGTCATCTTGGGACGAAAATTAAGTTGAGTCGTGCAAGTTATATTTTCGGTGTGTAAATTTGTGCTAGTCTGTATTTTTTGCTTACCCCGATGAGAAGAAGGCGTTATATAGTTTATGTATTTAGATATGAAGCGCTGATGATGAGTGCTTGTCCACAAAAATATCCCATTTAGTATTAAATTTGCTTATTCTGTAGGGATTTGTGGCTAGACCACACAAATTAGCTTCCATTTCAAAGCAAGTGTTATTCTGCAGCATCATAAATTTAAAATTATAAGCCGTTGTTAATGTATGCGCCTCTTGAAATATACTGCGACATTGTCGTAAAGTGTAGGACTAGGTTCGCTGTTTAAGCCTAGGTTAGAATGGGGTTGTGTCATATTGGGACGAAAATTAAGTTGAGGCTTGCAAGTTATATTTTCGGTGTGTAAATTTATGCTGGTCTGTATTTTCTGCTTACCCCTATGAGAAGAAGGCGTTATATAGTTTATGTATTTAGGTATGAAACGCTGATGAAGAGTTTTTGTCCACAAAAATATCCCATTTAGTATTAAATGTGCTTATTCTTTAGGGATTTGAGGCAAGCCAACACAAATTAGCTTCCATTTCAAAGCAAGTGCTATTCTGTAGAAGTGTAAAGCATCATAAATGTAAAATTATAAGCCGTTGTTAATGTATGCGCCTCTGGAAATATACTGCGACATTGTCGTAAAGTGTAGGACTAGGTTCGCTGTTCAAGCCTAGGTTAGAATGAGGTTGTGTCATATTGGGACGAAAATTAAGTTGAGGCTTGATAGTTATATTTTCGGTGTGTAATTTTGTGGAGATATAGTTTCTGCTTACCCCCTTGGGAAGAAAGCGTGAGCTTGTCTATGTAGGTATGAAGAACTTATGAGCACTTGTCATTAAAATTTTCCAATTATTTAATGCTTATGCTTTACTTGTCGCAAGCCCGCACAAATCCAATTCAAGAAGTACAGGAGCATCATAAATGTGAAATTATACGACATTGTTAATGTATCTCTTAAAATATACTAAGACATTGTCGTAAAGTGTAGGACTAGGTTCGCTATTGAAACCTTGGTGACACTAAGTTTGTGAATTTTGTCATCTTGGGACGAAAATTAAGTTAGGATCGTAGGCCATGGTGTTTGGGGTTTCATAACCATGTAAGTGTGTATTTTTTCTGCCAGGGGTGTGGGTTGTTCGAAAGATATACCGTCGCCCCTGGTACATAGGCAGGCACACGGGTGGGTTTTATTTAGTAAAAGTCTGACACTCAGAGTGGGAGAAGATATTTTATGATTTCCAACCCTCAAAAAAAAAAGTGTGTAATTTTCTTCGTTTGAAACAATTAATATTTTTTTTTTCGTAATTATTTTAATTTTTAAAGGTTTGCAACATGAATTTTCATTTGTAAACGTCATCTGCTGAATATGCGCAGAGGCACATGTTCAGCAGATGACGTTTTACGTTGATGTATATTTACTCTTACTTTAATGAACAAAATAAATGAATATAGTAACTGCAGTTCCCGTTTATTGAATAACTGGCCCCAGAAATACCCACCCTCAAAATCTTTCAAAATTGTACCAAATACCTGCATTCAGTTTATTTAGTACATGTTTAGATAATCACTCACACACACACACACAATCCGCACTTCTAATATTATTTGTTCATAATTAACTGACACGACTATGAATAGTCCTCATTAAGTTAACCGGCTGGACTATGAATACTGTTCATGTATCTTCGGTTAAACTGTTTATACCTAGTTATTTTTAATAATGACATAGTGTTCTATTATTTTCCTATTTATTTACGCTTGTAGGTTTTAAATGATTTATAGTTTGTTGTTATTGTTCCTGAAGTGAGTAGAATGAAGGAATAAAACAAGAATAAAATGCAATTTGAAATAAATACCTATAACGTACAGGTAGGAGTAGGAGTTTATTTATAAAGTGTTGCGAGTTTATTTATAAAGTGTTGCTTAAAGGTAAGTGTATGGTTAAACAGTCGTTGATCATAATAAGCGACTATTTAGCATTACATTTTTGACGGTTAAACGTCTCTTAACTTTAAGTAACGTTTATAAATAAACCCCATTTTGTTGAGTTAAAATCCTATTATACAGGAAAAGTTTCAAAGTCAGCGCAGAAATTTTTCATCGGTTACCTGTACAAAAAAAATCAGCTGTTTCATAGAAAAGTGCAATACCTACGCGGTCAAAATGTATGGAACAGCTGTTTTATTTTTTGTATAACCGACTAAAAATTTCTGCGCTGGAGCGTCTAGAATGTTATGCTGAATTCAAACTTTTCCTGTATTATACTAAAAACGTGGAAGTCTTTATGTTTTGGATAAAATTTCGCATACAGATAGTTTATAACCAGGATTAACATATAGGATACTTTTTATGCCGGTAGTACGTTCCCTTGGGATAATATTATTTCCGCCCTCTACGCAGGCGTAGCCACTAGCAAAAGCTAGAATACAATAAATCAACGATTTTTTATCTCTTCAACTTTTAAATCAACGCAGCAATAACTCACCTATTTACCATAACCAGAGATCGGATATTCGGATGCATATTCACCTAAAGTTGAGATGTTGGCTAACATGGAATACGCTTTTGTATCGAAAAAGTCTTAATTTAGGTAAGTAATTTGATTATTTTTTGTTTTAACTAATACAAACCACCCATCCTCCAGTACATACACATATTTGTATCGGGTTAAATATTAATTTTAAATTAATACACACCTGAATAGTTAGCAATCCAGGAATCCCGGGGTTTCTAATAAATATTACAAATAATTTATAAAGTCGCTTCCATACTTTCATAGCTAAAAATTACCTTTAGGTAAATATGCATCCGGATATCCGATCTCTGACCATAACTAATTTCCGTACCTATACCTATACACTATCGCAATGATTACGGAAACAAAAGAAATATTATAATAACTCTATGGTAATATGGACATGCTATTCCCGGAAGCTATCCATCGCTGCACATATATGGATACTAATAGATATATTGTGTAGGCGGTGCGCAATGTTTGCTGTACGCAACATTGGTCGTCGAGCTGTCGGCAAATATGACTAGCCAGTAGCCACATCCAACCCCTCTCCGCCTCTACCTACATTATGTAGGAAAATAGAAAGCTAAGACCAAGTTCGGACGTAAAAATATCGTGGCAGGATTTTATCGCGCGCTGAATTTTGAACTCTCGGTGTAGAGCCGAGTGATGAGAATCCAAAAGCGAGCAACTCGCCGTGTCGCAGATTTAGGCGGCTTATTAGTCGATATGCAGTTTATTACATGTACCTACTTACAGTGACCTTTTTCATAACTTTATTGCATAAAATTCAAAACGTGCCAAATGCCTAATACGTATTTCTGGTGTTATCGATCGCCCACAATTATTTAAAGTGTCCATTCGCCCGATTCGGGCGAGTAAATTCGTGCGAATAGCCTAATAAGCCATAAGTTATCTCAAAATAGAAAATATTCATTTCGTTGGTAGATAAATAACTTTGAATATTGCCATCCTGAAAATAAATATATGACGCCGGATCTCTTTATAATGGGTATATAAACAAGAATGTTTAATGGCGTGTCTATTCACGTCAACAAGTTAATGCGCAAATCTCCTGGAAACATAAAATAAATCGTCAAAACACTAATCATTTAATTTAAATACGTAGGTAATCGTGTTATTCTTAATACGTTCCATCCTATTGAAATATTTCAAAAGTTAACAGTAAATATTAATTCGTTTCAACTTTCAATGTGTGAAACGACATAGCTAGCTCTGAATAATTATTAATCTTAATGCTTATTTATTCATAATTATTTACTATATTTCTTCTAACAATATAACATTGTAATGTTTCCTAGCATCATAACTACCTCTACTTAATTAACTTAAGCAATAACATCAGACAATATGCCATAAAATTCACTTCAAGTTACAAAACAGTAACTGAATCATTTTATTTCGTGGATCAAGCATAAATAAAAAGAAAGATCATAATTTAACAATAAAATAATCACTATAACTTACATGAGAGGCTTGTAGCTAAGTTATAACAGCCGAATGGGGCGATCGATTAATTTAAGTTGCGCTTGCCGCGGTTGGTCCGTGGATGGGTGACCATATTTACGTACCATGACGCCTCCGTGCCTCGGACAACTCATTTAGCCGTTGGGCCCGGCTGTCATTCTTGTGGATCTTTAATTACGGGTCGTCAGAATCCCGAAAGTCTGCCAACCAGTCTTGCCAAGGGTTTTCGTGTTACCCAGTAACTTGGTTGTGGAGATTAAATAGGCACTCGCTCAATGTAATATACTGGTACCTACTCAGCTGCATAAGGTTAGACTGGAAGCTGACCCCAACATAGTTTGGAGAAGGTTATACAGATGATAATACAGTGCAACCTCGATATAACAAATCGGAAGGGAACAAGTAAATATTCGTTATATCAAGTAATTCGTTAAACTGAGGTTAGGTTTTTTTTTGGGTGGGAAATTATCAAATAACTTCTCCCGCTCTGGGTGGAGCGTTGTCAGACTTTTACTGACTAAAACCCACCCGTGTTCCCTCAGTTGCCTGTGTGCCAGGGGCCGCGGTATCTCTTTCGAACAACCCGCACCCCTGGCAGGCATAATAAATTGGTTATAAAGAGGTAAAAAACGCGTCGAAACTTGTCGCGACTGAATCACATGCTATGGGATTAAGGGGGGTCATATTGGTCATATTAGTGGGAACGTTAATTCGTTAATTGGAGGTATTTACACTTTTTTTGATAGTAAAAAATTCGTTATATAGAGGTTGTTCGCAAAAAAAAATCGCAATGTAAAGGTATATTTGAATTTTATGGAAAATTCAAGGGGATTACGAAGAATTTGTTAAATCGAGGAAGTCGTTCTATTGAGGTACGTTAGGTATATTAAGGTTGCACTGTTTAGGTTACATACATGGGACTTGAACATAACTGGCAAAATGATGATGATGATGATACTACACCTCTGCCTATCCCTTGGAGAATACAGGCGTGATGTTGAGTTATGTGTGAGTAAAATCATAACTCGAACTATAACAGTACAACTAAAAATAGAACCAAAACTGTTACACGCAATTATGTTGAATATCTTTGGTAGCCGACATCAAACAACAAAGGTTAAATTTAACGGACGCATTAAGGCCGTTACCAGATTAATCAGGCGGCTGGCACTGCCCGACAGACTTTAAGTTGGTAAGCCACAGACCGGGGCCGCCGAGCCGCAAGCCTAGACGAATTAACTTGCTTACGTCACAAGTTACGGTGACTTTTTGCCAAGTTCATGCAAGTTATTACTGCCTGATGAGCTGAGGCTTGATTAGATATGTTTTGTGTTAATGAGGCTCGTTGTCTTGTGTTGTGTTAAGTTAATCTTAAGTTTCACATCGGTAGCTATTATAGATAGCAGCATTATTAGGTATTAGCAGCGCTCCGCGGTTTCACCCGCGCAGTTCCCGTTCCCGTGGGAATACGGGGATAAAATATAGCCTAAGTCACCCGGGGATAGTGTAGCTTCCCAACAGTGAAAGTGAAAGAATTTTTCAAATCGGTTCAGTAGTTTCGGAGCCTATTTAATGCAAACAAACAATCAAATCTTTCCTCTTTATAATATTAGCATAGATGAAAGGCTTAGTTGGGACTTTTCAAATAAAGATACATGTATCAATCAAGTTAAAATTCAGTTGTTGATAACTTTAATGTGTTTTAGGTACTTCAAAATACACACACATTAAAGTTATCAAAAAATGGATGTATGTAGATACACCCCTTTTTTAGTTATGTAATGATTCAAAGACAAAATATTATTTTGTACATGCCACCTTTTAGTGGAAAACGCAGAAAATGTAATATTGTAGAAACCTTTTTTGGCAAACAACATCTCGTTGACCTTGGTAGAATGTAGGTACATACAGTACCTAACAAACATGTATGGGCACAAAAGAAAACTGCTTAAAACGTATTCCAGTAATGCGATTCCAACCATTTTCTTAGACACAAAACATAAAATGTAGTTATATTCAATGGAGTGAAAGTTGTAGGTATCCGTTACCTATCCAAAAAGTCCGTTTCGAGAATAATTTTATTAAGAAATCTGTAAAGCGCCATCTGTCTACAAAATATTTTCTGTAGAAGAACAATAACTTATACAGAAAAGGCATTGTGTCGTGCAGTTTGCCGTATCTTTTCAATACATCTTTTCATCAGGTGCCATCAAAGGCAATAACATTTACCAGTTATTCAAGTGTAAATAAGCCCATTTACAAAATAAATCATTTATTACATCAAAAGCGTTTCATTGCGAATAATTAATGATCAAACGTAACGTATATAATTTGATTTACCGCCAACGCATCATCATTAGCCACTCCACTAGTGATGTGCAACGTTGATAGAGCTGTACTCGATTAGTCAACAGTAACGGTTTATAATTCGATCATAAACTGTGCAACGTACATAAACAAGGGTCATAACATTTCAGAATAGATGTGGCTGCAGAGCGCCGCGGGCTGAAATTACCCCAGTTCTAGCCAGATAGTCGAATTGTGCAACCGAAGCAACCTACTCGACTAAATTGTTCGAAATAAATCGACGCACACGATGTAAACACTACAGTGTAAACTGATCAATACAGTGAGCTCATATGAAGTACGTTATAATTAGCAATATTGCCAATTTGGTCGGGTCACCGCACACTCGTATCTCTGTACGCCTGTCTGAATCTAGTTTGATACAGAAATGTACTGAATTATCCGTTACCTGCTTATGAATTACACCTCATTTGACAATTTCAGCTGAACTGTATTATAGGGGCTGTCGAACTCAGGTAGTGTAGGAAAATATTATTAAAGTTAAACATGCTTAAATTGATTTAATCTGCCATAAATTACAATAATTTTCTGCATGAGGTCTTGTGCTTTGGTTTCGTTACCAAGGTCGACTATGCCATTCATCATGGCTGACCTTAAAACTGCTATAGCTATCAATTTACAATCCATTTATGAATTCAATCGCTTTTAAAGTTTGATGCACGTTTAGATTATTACCTTACTTTAAATTCATGGATCGATTTCACTTTAAATCTGAAAAGTCAGTTATATTTTGATTAATTTGACCATATTGGAAAATAATTTAAATACCAAATATCATATTTCAATAAACACTTATAAAATCAGTACTTTATTAATTGAAAACCTGTCTTTATATGAAGTACAATATGACCGTAGGGCTGTAGAAAATACAATCATAATCGTTTAGAAGCTTATTTATTTATGTAATCATATACAGGAAAAGTTTTTATCCAGTGCGCAAACTGTAAGTTACATGAATTCAGCAGATCATTGTAGACCACCCAGCGAAGAAATTTTTCAAAAAAAAATCAGCTGTTTCATAGAAAAGTGCAATACCTACGCGGTCAAAATGTAAGGAACAGCTGTTTTTTTTTTATAAAACCTATGTGGTATGCTGAATTCATGGTTAAAGTTTGCGCACTAAATAAAAACTGTTCTTGTATACCTACACATATAACACACAACAGAAAGGAGCAGAAAAACTTGTCATACTGAACAACTTTTCCTATGATGCCCACATCCAATTCATCATAATCAGCCTATAATGTTCCCACTGCTGGGACATAGGCCTCCTCTTTGCAAGAGGGAGTGGGCTGTCATCTACACCGCAGGCCCAGTGCGGTTTGGTGGAGGTCATATGTCTTGGAATTGTTGGTTCTAGGATATGCACAATCTGTTTGCGTAACTGCCATGTAAAACTGTAGCCAGAGGAGTCTGTCGTACCCTAAAGATGCTAAATGCCCTTCTGACTGCCCACCCTGAATGTGATGTGTTTGCGGATGAATGGAATATAATTATGCGTATATGTCTGGTGTTCTGTGAGAGAAAGAATGCTAGGGAGTCCACTGTTCCATATAAGTTTTTAATTTAATCGTATATATCTTATCTTATTTGCCACGTTTTAATATTGTTTCTACGTTATTATATGTACTTGGTTTTACCGTTTTAATTAACTATAAATAAATACATAAATGCCGGTTTCGTCGCGGTGAATGAACCAGTCACCGTTTTGAGAAATTCAAAAATACACAAAATAATAAAGTGCCTGTCTAGGTTCGAACTCACGACCTACAACTCGTAAGTCGGGGGCGCTACCACTGCTTTAAATCTAATCCGAAATTATCAAATTGATGCAAATGACTAAATCAACAGCCTATAGATCACATAGATTATACAGGTTGAAATTGAAAACATGCGACAAACCGAAATAGGAGATTGTACTCATCATTATGAACAACTTTTACTAAGGGACCAATGATGCAATCGCGAAAAAAAAAACATCTGTTCCCGACATTTATGTTCGCATGACTCGTCAAAATTTAGGGAACAGCTGTTTTTTTTTGCGATTGCATCTTTGGTCCCTTAGTAAAAGTTGTTCATAATGATGAGTACAATCTCCCATTTTTTCACCCTGTATATTAGCTGTTATTACCCACATACATTGTATGTTACATCATCTCCAATGTATTTGATATACCTAAGCAGTGTAAGGAGCTAGTGCCACGAAATAAGCCATCACGTGTTATGGTCGTCAGCTATAGTCCATTCCGTTTAACGATCTCTTAAAATGGCTTCGTGTAGAGCCGAATATGTGTTAAAAATTCCCCTGTAATGACATAATGTGTGTAATCAGGACTTAATGTTCTGATTACATTTCCGTATTGCCGTATCGTTTCCGTGTGTAATAGCAAATTGGAAAACAACATCCTTTTTGAAGTGATAACCTAAACAGGCGCACTTTGCGCTCTTTCTGATGTGAACGAATCTGAAACACCAGGCCCGGGTTGGTGGCACTGAATTGGGTATACTAGGCTCCAGTCAGGCGATAAAGCTGAATCGAGTATACTGGACCCCAGTCGGTCAGTCATGTTAAGGCCCTGATAACTTTAAATATTGTCGTTATGAGCGATAATAGTTCTTATTGCAATCAGATACGGGTTAAAATCTGTTGTAAAAAAATCGAATAATAAATAAGCAAGCACCGTCGTAAAAATGCAAATAAAATCGTATAAAATTACATATTAACTATTTCATAATAAGTAATCCATCACTGGATGCAGATTGGCATTTGGAATTTTATGGTATATTTTTTATTATAATTGTAATTGTTATTGAAGGGATAAACTGGTTTTAAAGATAATTAAGAGGTGTCTTTGATGATTGTTTTGATGCATCAAAGTATGTTTAATTATATTTTGAGTTCCATCACTCTATGCAAAAAAGACTTGAAACTATCACATATTTTTTTTCTTTCAAAATTATTTACGGTTAAAGTGATACACTGGTTTAAAAAAACAGCTTTTTGAGCGTTTTCAAGAAATAACCGCCTTAAATCGGGTATACTCGGTTCCAGTCGGTTGGCGACGCTGCATCGGGTATACTCGGCTCCATTCTGTTGGTCACCCTCCATCCGGTATACTCAGGTCCAATCGATGGATGACGCTGAATCGGGTATACTCGGCTCGCGTAGTTCGGTGACTCTGAATCGCGTATACTTGGTTTCAGTCGACATCAACCACGTTTACTGTACCTAACAAATAATGCATAATTTATATTTATATAAATGTATTTCAAAATGATAAAATCATATTATTAGGTATAAGATTTCACGTTTTGACTTTTCACTTCTTATGTGGACATAAGCTTACATCCCCTTTTTTCGTAACGCTTTTGTTTTGTATCTCTATTTTTAAATATTGATCGGTTTACGCGATTTACATAAACTGGTATGTTTACCTACAATCTAACCTCGAGGTTTTATGAACTTCCACGGAAAAAGATCCCAAAGGATAGGCATCTCTTAAACCTGCTAACTAATTCAACTATGTGCTACACCCGCGATTTATCAAAGGGTCGCATCGAACTTGAAACTTTGTGTCCTCACAACCACAACGATACCTTTAAAAAGGGATTAACGTACTACAGGTACCTACTAACACAGGTACTGTCAGCGTCAAAAATGCAGGGATGAAAAGACTGTACAAAATGATCTGAAAAATAAAAGAAATAACACATAATATGTACAAACTAACTGTTGCCCGCGACTTCGCCCGCGTGGAGGTTGAAAAATATCCCACAGGAACGTACTACCGGGATGAAAACTATCCTATGTGTTAATTCTGGTTATGAACTATCTGTGTGCCAAATTTCATCCAAATCCGTTCAGCCATTTTTGCGTGATTGAGTAACAAACATCCAAACATCTAACATCTTCACAAATTTTCACATTTATAATATTAGTACTCGTAAGATGGGAAAACCTTGTTTCCCCGGAGGGTTAAGCTGAAGTGAGCCTAAAGTACACCCACATTTCGCCAGTTATGTTTTAAGTCTGATGCAATAAGGAGGTGAGGCTTTTGCCATCAATTGGGCACCAGAGTCAGGGCAGCTACTGAGAAACCCAATAAAACTTTGACCGACCTTGGAATTGAACTCATGATCTCATGCTCAGCAGTAAGTTGCAAGTGCTTGCAACTTACTGCTTACTAGACCAACGGGTTAGTCAAAAAGAAGTTACAGTTTAAGTCGGTACAAAAAAATCTGCTCAGAATTATCGTACCTAGTCATTGACTAGGTTTTAGAATGATGGTTAGGTTTTTTTATTAACCTACTTCAAAAAGAAGGAGGTTTATATATATTATTTTTTATGTATGTTCGGGCAGAACTGCGTCATATATAGACGGATTAGCAAAATTCTTTTTTTGTTCGAAAGGGGTTTATTCCGAAATGGTCTCATTTAAATTTGAATTGGATCTGATTATGAGTTTCGGAGACAGACAACGGAACTCTTCAAAAAATTACAGCAAATCAATCGCGACTGCTGCTATCGCATAAATATGCATTGTTTTGATCCCAAGGATGATGAAATTTGGAATAGGTGTGGGGTAGGTGCTATAGCTAAAAATGAAATTAAAACTTTTTCCAAAAAAAACAACAACCGACTTCCGGAAAAAGGCGGTGAAAAAAAAACTAATACATATCCAAAGTCACCGACTTCCGAAATTAAAGTTATTTCTCACTTTGTAGTGTTTTTTCGGAAGTCGGTTGTTTTTTTTTTGGAAAAACTTTTTTTAATTTTTATTTTCTTGCAAGTCCGTTTAGGCAGCCGACAACCTCATAGGTTGACCAGCGAGACGTCTTTAAAAAAAAAGAGCTTTGAGCTTCCGTCCTGATATTTTTGACGCTGACTGTACGTCAGGTGGGTATACAGGTATATACGAGTACTGATTAGGGTCGTAGTCTCACGTGATGTGATCGTTAATCTTACCTTTGTTTGAGCTTTTATCGGCGCAGTATAATAGTGAGAGCTCTTTGCCGCCTTTATTAACAAGTGCGTACAATTTGACGCTTTGTATGGTTTTGTGTACTATTCTTTATGTAAACTGGGAACAGTCATATCAATTTTAATTTAATAAAAAAATGGGTTGTTTTGTTACTGTGAATTTAAATGACTCAGGGTAGTCCCACTTAAGTAGTATTTCATTTAAATACAGTGCAGAGTTCTCGTCCCAGAAATTAAAAACACTAAAACAATATACAAAATTAAATAAAACATCTGTATTTAAATATGCAAAACTGCCACTAAAACCAGGCCTCAGGCTGAATATACTCTACATTTTATGAATTTCTGAGTCTTCCAGATTTTTTCTCGACCTCGGTGAAACTTTTATTATTTAGTTCAGTATCCTCTTCAGTTTAGTGGATGACTTCATACTCCAATCTTAATCAGCCTATAATGTTCCCACTGGTGGGACACATCTATTCTGGCCTCCTGTATTCGAGAGGGACAGTTCGGGTTGGTAGATGCCACATATCTTCGAATTTTTGAGGATATCACAGGATATGCGAGCTTCCTCACGATGTTTTACTTCACCATTTTGAGAGCAGTGGTGAGGTAATGATTTACACAAAGTTAAACGCCTACCTGGGTTCGACCCATGACCTACAAGTCGACACTAGGCCATCACTACTCTACACCAACAAACTTGATTAATTTAATGTATAGTTTTAAGCTTGAAAAAGTTATATTGCCTATAGATTTGGTCTCTCTCTTATAGTAACCACATGGAATCTGAATTGAAATCTGAACCATTAGTTCCTCATGCGATTGCGCTATTTGAATATACTACAATAGGTACCTAAGTGCATCGAATTAAGGTTAATTAAACCAATGACTATTATTGTTCACAATGAATACGATGGACACAACAAACTCAACTCTATCACGCACCTAATAGAGATTAAACCGGACGAACTAATGTGGATGCAATCACGTAAATTGATAGCGATACTCCAGATAAATGTAAGCATATTAGCTGTATACTGTTGTGATTTTTATGAGCACTTCATTCGTCCGTCCCAACATTTTATCACGGGAAAAATGAGCACCACGTTTTTGAAGTTATAACGCGTCGATAAAACTATAATAAAATAAAAATTGACGTTCGACTTCGGAATGTTATTTATAATTTCATATAAAATGTTATTATGGAACACCCACGCCATAATATCCTATAAACACTGATATTTTAACAGCCTTTTTCTATTGGCCGACCGTTATTCTTCGGCTCGCTTTACGACATCGCTCCGAGTTCCCGACCCGCGATTTTCCACTCCATATTAGATACCAAAAGGAAATATTTTCAACTTAGGTACACGTTATTCGTTGTATTTTATTTAAATGGGATATTTTGCAGCTAAACTTACATGAATATAATTTGAGCTTAGAAAATATGGAATCAAAACCAACATTGACCGAAAAATATGCCTCGTCTTGGAATGGTCAAAACATGGACCATCAAACGTCACCCTATAACAAGATTATCCTCCGTCCCTATTACAAATTCCCTTTTCCAATTAACTTTGCATTAATTATTTACTGAACAATTTCAGTTTAACCAAAATTTGAAATGTTTATTAAGATGACATTAGAGTAGCACAAAGGGGAGTTAAAGCTTGTTATACATCATATAGAAAGGCTAATTTTAGCGAGGAAGCCCGTTGTTTTGTGTCGGTATTAATCTTTTGTAAGCCCAACAAAAGATGAAGATTGGGTAATGCCTTTAGTACGACGAGAGTGTTGTAAGAACAGTAGAAGTGCTTTTAAGCTGAGTTACCTTACAAGATACCTTAATTAATAAAAATGTTGGAGAGGAACAATGATATTTTCACAAATCATTAAACCAATTTGTAAACTTTTGCTGATGAATAAGGGCCTTCGAGTAATTGCATTTTGGGTTAAATCCCGTTCATTTCAGCGCAAACTTAATTACTGGACTAGTTCAGATCAGTCCCTATCCAAAAAATAAATGATAATTTACGGAATGTTGAGTATAGAAAGGTACTTACACTTTTGCCTACTCCTTCGGAATACAGACGTGAAGTTTATGTTGCTTACTGAGAAATTGTATCACTGTATTCCGGGCAGAACATTTCCAGAGCTTAAACTGTCTCGCAATACGATTCACGTTAAGCCCGCAGATATCAGGATAGCAGAACGTCACAGCGTTAAAACAGCGCAATGTTTCGCTTGGCTTCAATCTCAATCCTGCATCGCTCCATCAAAGTAGTTAGGAAACCATAACTGGACGTTGTGTTGCCAACATCGGTCATTGTAGGTAGGTCTTGATCCATTATGGACCAGGCTGGGACGTTTACTGCAGAAGTTAAGCGGTCATAAAAATGGTACAGTTGTTTGCACAACATTAATACAGTAATATCGTCTTGTGAACCGCTAACGTCACTGACGAATGCATTCTTATTGTTTCTTATTTAGGCAGTCTTCTCTGGTTTTGGGACGAGCTCTACGAGAGCAGCTTAAGACATCCGACATGTCAGGACGCACTTGACCTGCCAAAGTCATCACTGCTCATTAGCTTCACAAATCGATAGATTGTCTTCAGTGATAGAGTTCAATGTCCAAACTCGTTGGGTGAAGCTATCTTGTATATTGTGTTTATACTCGTATATACTGTAAAGGTTGTATGCTCAGCATGAAACCTTACGTTTACTGGCAGCCAATGATTGGGCTATCTATGATCGAACAGCCAGAAAGTTTAAGTTTGAATTTAAGAATAATTTGACATAGGTTTTTGTTCCGCAGATGATTTCATTATTATATTAGGCGCAGTGTTGTGTTGAACTGATTCCTTTAAAATATACGAGGAATCACGAATTTAAACTTCCACAAATATTTCATTTGTAGCCAGATCCCCCCAACACAACAATACTTAGGTATACAATGACATGAATATTTAGTTTGTAATTTTAATTATTGAGAAAGTGAGGACTACGTGAATCATTGTTTTTTTGTTTTCTCAGTTAGTTAGTCATGATCTGGAAATTTGAGTAATTTATGCGGCCTGCCCAGATGCCTTTCCATCTTGTTCTTCGAATCGTTGAGCTCCTTAAGTTCTAAGTTGAGTGGCACGATTACTGACAAATGCGTTCCCTGATTAGACAAGTCCACCCAATATGAGTAGTGCTTTCCTCTAAAGACCATTTCAGACACCAATCTACATGGTCTTCACATGATCTGACCAAGATTATGTCTGGACTTTAAAAGTGACTGTGACCTCTGAGTTTGTTTCGGCTTTCGGCAACCACATCTAGTTTAAAAAATATGATTGACGTGTATACGTGTTTGTACAAACCTATTTACAGAAATAAAATTATTTATCATGAAGGTACAGTCACGGACTTTAATGGATAAGCCACTTGCCACAGTTTCTATTTTAGCCGTGTAATGCAAATCGGGTTTAGTCGGTTATACTCGTACATAGTCCAGAGTGACGACCCAAAGTCAAACAATTGCAGGGCTAGCAACCGTAACCTAGCGACAATTGTTTTAGCGTAGAGATAGTAACGTTATGATTAGTCATTTCGACATCGGAAAAATTCGTACCCACGATTTTATCCGAACGCGTAGCGTCCAAGATACCGTTCATGACAATTTTGATAACTGTTGCTTAGAAACCTAAATAGCTACGGCTACGATTCACCAAAATTCGAAATTATCGTCTCTGACATTTCAACTGTCACTGTCTTCGGATAGGTTTTCAGAAATAACGAGTATTTAATGAGCTCTAATTCAAAGGAGGTCGTATCAAATAGATTGGATAAACTTAATTATCATTGACAATTTATTAGTCAACCTTCAACCTCTACGGATAAGACTATTTCCGATTATAAGTAATTTGTCATCTTGTTTACGAGCATGCGGCTTAAGTTCGTGTTTAATCGTGTAATCTCGTGAATGTATAAAACTGCAAAATAGGAAAGTTTAAAAGTGGCTTAAAGTCCGGGACTGTACCTACTGTTATAGTTATTGGTGAACTAAAGGTCCTATTTACTGACCTATTTACATCTTCAAAGCATGCGCAAATAAGCTGAAGGAAAGCGGATTACAGCAATACAGCTCGAGGAATTTATTGCTAGTTTTCACTGTAAATAACTGTTCTATGTAAATCTTTTAAGTCAACAGCTTCGTTGGTACAAAGGTGAATACACAATAGACTTGTTTGTTTATATCTACCTCCATATTAGGAGTATTGTTAGGGTATCAACAGACAAGTACAGGATAATGCATATTCGTAATTCCTCTAATGCTTAGGTGTCGCCCCTTATTATCTCGTCGGGCGAGTTGTGCGACCTTCCTCTCAACATGTGTCAAGGCTCTAAGAGATGTAAGACGTGTACCCTTAATAGCTGTGTCCATAGGTAACCCGTACACAAACAAATAAGGGAAGAAGTTAGGATAATGTTTTTGGATAAGAAAGTCTTTTTTCTTCAGTATCTTTATTTAACAGTAAAGTTCCATCAATAACTTACCAATTTTTTTTATATTAGTAGTAGTTTTAATTTTGTTTTTAGTAATCTTCATTTTATTCTCTTGCTGTGTTACAGGGTTCATATTTTTGTACCTAGCTTAGCCCTTTGTAACATCTTTTTTCACAATATGGAATGCAATAAATGAATATGATTACGAATCGAGTAAATTCTGACAGACAAATAACAGTTTTTAATAATGTTTTTTTTTTTAACGACGAGAGCACGAGTGTGGGCCTAGAGCTGGCTGGACTGGACTTACGTGTCGTATTTCTTGGGTTCAGACCCAGGCAGGCACATTAATCTGTGTAAATTATATCATCACCACTGCCTTAAAAACGGTGAAGGAAAACATCGCGAAGAAACCAGCATGTCCCAGAATTTTAAAAAACCGCAGACATGTGACATCCACCAACCCACACCGGGTCCGCGTGGTGGACTATGACTGCGTCCCAGCAGTGGGAACGTTATAGGCTCATTATGCTAAACCAAAAACCTGAAAGCACTCCTTAATCAGAGATTAAAAGTTTACCACAAGATTAAAAATGCACCCACTTGACACAGTCCACTGACACGTCTGCCACAATAGCATCATTTAAGTATATCCTATAGCCGGGTACTGCCCCCTAAGATACAGGCCTAGCCTAGTTTAGGGGACAGGGTTAAAACTATTGTACTTACCTACCTAATGCTAAATTAAGATCTTTAATCTGTATACAGTGCAATGTATTTGAACTTTGTGGTAATAAACAATTATTATTATAAAGACATCCGTGATCAAGCAACATACCAAAACAATCGTTCATTATTAATTCACTCCGAAGATAAAATCAAAATCATGACAGTTAAACACATAATATATTAGGTTGCATTGTACCAAATACTTCGAACTAGAGCAAGGCAAAGGTCAAAATACTTTTGAAAAGAATGTTGTTAAACTGCTTATTAGAACTTTGACACCAATTATTTGCAAGTCATGTTTGTAAACAAAACCTTAACGTCAGGAACTTTAATAGGAAGGAAACTAGAATTCATTTTAATTAATGCAATATTATGATTTATCAGATTGAACTTACGCTAGTATGGCAGCGTTTTAATTAAGGCAGATTAAGATTTTCGTTTTTGGTGTGGGGTGTTTAGGAGATTAAAGAACTGAAGACCAATTCATAGAATAATCATAGATAAATATGTTAAAAAGCTTAATTATGATAAAAAATGTTCTTTAAATTTTGATTGTGTCTGACTCTAAGCCCAAGATAAACCTAGGATAAAGAATAAAGCTGACGAAGCCAAAGCTGTCATAAAGAACTTAAACTTAAATCACTCAAGATTTTCCGCTGTTACATAATAAACGTAATTTTCATCTCTTTATGAATCAGTTTCACTTATACGCCCCATTAAAAGTTTCAAGTCGGCTTTCCTAGCTTCGCAGATCTCTTGAAACCGGAGTTATAGTGGTGATTTTTCTAGCTTATTGTTGGAAATTGCCGTCATTTACCTCTTTATATTTCTGTGAGCTGCGGCCGACTGCCCGACGACGGTTGGATTTGGCGTAATTTCAGTAAACTGTTTGAAGAACTACTCGGTTTTATAAAGTAGGTTTCAGGATCGTAATAAATTAAATATGAGGTATTTTGGTGTTTTTTAATTATCATTGAGTAATTAGACTTATAAACCAATCGTGGCCCAGTGGCGTCGGTCTTACGAGTTGTAGTCGTGTAATTTTCACGACCACTGCTCTCAAAACGGTGAAGGAAAACATCGTGAGGAAACCAGCATGTCCCAGAACCAAAAATTACAAGACATGTGACCACTACCATCCCGCACTGGGCCCGCGTGGTGGATCACGGCCGACTCCCTCTCAAAGAGAGGACGCGTGTGTCTCAGCAGTGGGAACGCTGGTTATGATCATTATGTTGATTAATTTATTAGACTTAACGCATGTTAAACGTATTATTGCAAAAGACGGCAGTTCAGCGGTTGATGCTAAGAAACAATCTGTGGATTTCAGCATAAGTAAAAGAACCTAAAAAAAATCTGAAACCAAAGAAAATCTCTACCACCTACAATAAAATACTGCGGATCAGTCCAGTATCACAAGTGTAGATCGTTCACGGGGGCAGCGCAGGTGCGGCCAGATTATAAGCCAGATGAGATCATTCCACGGCCAATTGCTGGCTCAATCGCCTCTCAATTAGGTAATTGTAGTTATGAGCACGCTACGCGTCCTGCCCGCCTCCGACTGACAACAATGTAACTGCTTACTGCTCGATTACTCACCTGGTAGTGCGAATTAACTGGTGTCATAGCTAAACAGCTGCGAGAGATGAAAAATGGGACAAAACTGTACAATGTTCAGTTGAGATCTTTAGAGAAGGATTCCATAGTTGACATAGGTAGACAGGACGGCAAATACAGATGTATGGAAGAAAAAGACACAGGCGTTGACCCTAAATAAATTGATATGAGGGTAGAAATATGGATGAGGATATAGGCAGGCTAATTTTATTATGTCATTCAAAATTATAATAATAGAACAAAATTCAGAATGACAGTGACAGTCGTTGGTGGGTCTGGCAAAGCAAAGGTGGCCTCTCTTATTTGTATTAGTCTCGCAGAAGTAGGACGAAAAGATTATGTATGATACTAGAATGTGAGCATCCAATAACAACCGCTAATTTCTAAGACTGTAGCTGCTTGTGGTGACAAAAAAATCCTTTGAGACATTAAATGTTCCTGTATAGATGCTTCATAGATTTTTCTGCTTGAACTAAGCATGCTGCTTGTGACGAGAAAAACTTCTTAGAACCATTCAATGTTCCTGTATAGATGCTTCATAGATCCAAGTTTCACCCGAGTTTGGTGATGATGGTACCATGTTTTTTTCGATGAGCAAAGGAATATATACAAACTTTGGTTCTACATAGCTACCTATGTAGACCAAAGTGACTACTATGAATAATAGGCCATTGTAACGTGAAAGTTGGCGTGTTCGGTCTCAAGTTTATTGGAGAACTTTGACATATTTTATGACAAATACTTTGAATTTCTTGTGTCAGCGTACGGTTCTAGGTCTTGAAATAAAACTGTGGACTTATAATACAAAGAGAGCAAATAAATACTATAATTTTGTACGGTTTTTCGGAAACTCTTTAAAATTGTGTTTTTACTTTCATACAAACTTAAACGTAGCAAATACTTCTCACGTGAATTAAATATTTTCTAGATCAGTTTCATCAATATTGCCTTTTAGATTTAAATATATTATGTGTTTTACATATTTTGTTATTAATTGTTGCATTTTCCTTACTTGCAGATTCTACTGGGATCTATGTATGTTACTACTGCTCGTGGCCAACCTGATCATTCTGCCAGTCGCCATCTCCTTCTTCAACGATGACCTCAGCACGCGCTGGATCGCCTTCAATTGTCTTTCCGACACCATATTTCTTATAGATATCGTTGTTAATTTTAGAACAGGTACGTATTCAAGAAATATTTACAAAGAACGTCCAGATTGTATCTAGGGCAAAAGATTTGATGTTGTTATTCTCATCTTTCCAGGAATAATGCAGCAAGATAATGCAGAACAAGTGATATTAGATCCCAAGTTAATAGCGAAGCACTATTTGAGGACATGGTTCTTCCTTGACCTCATCTCTAGTATACCACTAGATTATATATTTTTGATCTTCAATCAGGTAAACGTACGTTGCAATTTGGCCGTGTTGTTCTTATTACTATAGTTTTAAACTGTCTTTTATGTTGTTGATATTCTGTTTCAGCTTGGGTGTTCATTTGTTTTATAGACAATATGTTGTTATTGTTTCCATTTTGTTTTTGTTTCTCATTGTGAACTTTTACCCAACCGCCACGAGAACCTGTGCGTCATCGTGTATTCAATTTAGTATTTGTATAATCAGGGTCTAAGAGAACATGCAAAGGTTTGATTAAAGCACACCACTTTCATTCTCATCGAAGTCTGTTCTATTTTATTTATTATAATTTCGACACACTCAGAATATCATTTGCACGTCATCATCAGTAACCCATATGATTTCTCGATGTTGTTCTATTCTCCGCTGTGTGAGCGTCCTACGTATCCGATTATGTGATCGTATGGGATACTTAATCCTTTTCTAAAAACTTTTGAAGATTTTAATCAGCACTTTCCAACTTATTGCACGAGCTATTCTAAATTGCTTCCACTAAATTGCACTCTGTTGTTCCGAAGGTGTTTATTGTATATCTTTATAATTTGGTTCTTAGGTATATACTGTTGTATTTCCTATTCTAAGCTCTACATTGGTCACATGCACGTCGTCTTCTTTCTACCTCCTAATATTTGGTTTCCTATCTTCAGAGTTGTATACAGCATGGTCTCAAAGCTTCCTAATGTAATAATTACAACTTTCGAATACTTTTGATTTCCTATTTATCATATTAATAACATGTCTTGGGTTTTATAATTATACGTATATATTTTTGATTTGTATTTTGGTTTTAACTTTATAACAGCTACAACACGACCAAATTGTAATATTAACAAACTACACTGACAAGTCTAAATGGCCCTCTATATAACTTATGAATTGCATCAGTACTGAAGCTTAATATGATAGACTAGCCACTGAAGGATATTTACAAGCCTGTTCTTTACATACTATACAGCTTTCACTAATGATAGACAGTATTCCCCACTTGAAACTCTACTAAAATTGTAAATTTACAAAACATAATTATAACATGTTTATGCTTCAGCACTTTTCTTTGGCTGACAAAATCTTTCAAATACTGCAATTATGCATGTCTTCAACACTTCGTCTGTATAAACTCAATAGGAATAGCGGCTAGATCCGATGCTCTGAACATTTGTTTTAGAGCATCAATGGGCTAATCATCACCATTTAAATTGTGTGTTTTTGTGTTGACAGGACTTTAGTGAAAGCTTTCAAATTCTTCACGCGGGTCGTGCACTAAGGATACTTCGGTTAGCAAAACTACTATCTCTGGTGCGGTTGTTGCGGCTGTCCAGGCTCGTCCGATATGTATCACAATGGGAGGAAGTATATGTAAGCCATCATGCTCTTCTGACCCACATATCATGGGTTGCCCCTGACTACTTGCCACTAACACTGCTCTAATATACATTACGCTCACATTTACTAACACGACATGACTAAATACGCTACTAAAACTTACTATAATATTGGATTAATTATTTGCAACAAGTAATGAAATTTTTCTAAATTTTTTCGATTATTATTTCTTGAGATTGGCTACTACTGTACGTGATTTTGATGAAAATTGTTGTGATAATGATGAGTAATAATGTTAACTGTTTTAGCGTAGTGATCCTAATGACGTAATATGGAGTTTTATTGTAATCCTGTATTATACCATTGATCCCGCCCCCACTGTATGTGAGCCCCACGTCCCGCTCTGCACTTCTCTACTGCTTCTCTGCAAGCTTCTTTCTGCCTGAGCACGCTCTCACTCGTGAAGTCTGGTCTATCTCTTGTTTCTGCGCCCGCGCCGCGACCTACGCCCGTGCCGTGTCCGCCGACCCGAACCGTCCCACACTTGCCAACATGACATACCTATTATTTGCCAAAATATTAATATTATGTTGCCGCTTTTATAGCTTCTAGTACTACTGGTGCACTGAAGCTGACGTTCTGCAAATACATAACGAAATTCAATAAACGTCAAAAACTTAGTATGAGCAATCTTACGCGATTAATGAAAACGCCTTCCGATCCAAATACCTGCCTGTTCAGTGAAAGTGAGCTCGTAGTTTCCGAATTAAATGTAGACCTTTAGAGGAAAAAGCAACTCGCATTCCGAGAATTACACCTCGCCTCATAAGAATCTAATGAATGAAATCATTACCAGCAATTGTTGCATAACATTAGAAAGTTAGAATTGGCAACACAAAGAGTAGGTAGTGGTTACGTCCGAACAACGTACAACCAACGGTAACGAAGCGGAGAGTCAGTGAGAAGTGGAGTACGGGGAGGGTGTGGCGACGACATCGCAGTGACGGTGTTGTGTGCAGATGAGCCCCGCGCCGCAGCCGCGGGACGAGCCGGGCGACGCGGACAGCGGCTCGCGCGACCTCGCCTCGCAGGTGCAGCATGCCCCGCCGCGCGCTAGCGCATCCGTAGGGGACTAGCCCGCGTCCGCTCGTCTCGGTGTTAGTGCATCCTGTGTGTGCCTGCACGCGCCCCAGCCCCGCCCCGCACACCTTGCGCGACCTTTGCCCGCCGACCCCTCCGCGCTTCGGGCGCGCCTGGCTCTCTTCCTACTATCTCGTGTTTCTCGCTTGTTTTCTAGATCTTGCAGAATCTTCAAAAAAAGCGCACGGAACGGAGGGGACGTCTCAGCTCCGACGTTGCCAACAAAAAGAAGGGTGGCACCAAAAGCAATCTAATCTTCAAGGTAACCAGGGTCGGCACGAGCCGGCGCGCATGTGCTCGTTCGCCCGCTTAGCATGTTGCCGGCGGCGCCACCCGGCGTCCCTTAGTCCGCTGCGTTCGCTTTGCTTTCTCTCTTTCTTTGGCGTTTCTGTTTCCAACCCTCGTCCCGCCGGCGGCCGCGCGGGCTGAGGCGCGCAGGGTGCGGTCGCGCGACCGCGCGGCGGCCGCGGCCGCGCGACCGACACCACGCCGCCACCACGCATGCGCTCGACAACTCGTCTCACGCGTTCATATTTTATTTCTCACTTCTTTACGAATCCATCGGTAGAGAATCATCGCGATGCTTGACCTCGAGCGTCCTTGTCGCGCGCAGTCCGCACGGCTTCCTTTAGAGGCGACATCACCTCTGTTGCTGACCTCGTTAATTTATTTTCTTCTCTTTCCAGTTCCTCAACATGGCATCAGTTTTCATGCGGATATTCAACCTGATCTGCATGATGTTGTTGATCGGACACTGGTCCGGTTGTCTACAGTTCCTCGTTCCTATGCTACAAGGATTCCCACCAAACTCTTGGGTTGCAATAAACGAACTGCAGGTCAGTATTCAAATGTTAGTTACAAAAACTCAACTGTGCTCTGATTGACCAAAGAAACATAAAATTGTTTTCGCCCTTTTTCATAAAGCACCCAAAAGTACCGTCATCGAAGACTTGAACCCTGCGAGTTGAACAGGTGTTACAACAATACTTGTATGTAGAAACCACTCTTGTATGAACACGAAAGGATGAGAAAGTGAATATAAACAAGAAGCAATTAAATCAAATCTGGTGGAGACTAAAAAGGACCACTGTTAAAGTAGTTCAGTTGAAATAACCACATAAAATAACGGGAAATTATGATGACTTTCCAGGAGGCTTTTTGGCTAGAACAGTACTCATGGGCGCTGTTCAAGGCCATGTCGCACATGCTGTGCATCGGGTACGGCCGCTTCCCGCCGCAGTCGCTCACGGACATGTGGCTCACCATGCTGTCCATGATCTCCGGAGCCACCTGCTACGCACTCTTCCTCGGTCACGCCACCAACCTCATTCAGAGTCTTGACTCCTCACGAAGACAGTACCGAGAAAAGGTATACCTGCAGCTCTTTTATAGCATCCTTTGCATAAAACTAATCACCATATATCTTGATTGTTCCTCTTAACCTTTTTCCTAATGTCGGAGATAAATCGTTATGAACACCTGCAGAGTCAACTTTATGAACATAAATCGGACGAAGTTTCGGTAAAAGAACTTTAGAACAAGTATTCCATAATAAGTCTGAAACTATACCATTACATCAGAATCGTACATGCATGTGTTTGACTAAATTTTCTATGTAATATCCCCATCTAATAAATCGATCACTAAAGCCTCCATTGCCTGTTTCAGAGATTAGACGTGAGTACAAAGAGAATGTTTGTTTAGTGTTACACTGGTTGTTATTACAGATTCAATCATCTGCACCAATACTCATGTCTCCCATCAAAATAACAAAGTCATTATTTCGTACATTTCACAAATATTAACGGGTGTTCATAACTGTTTACTTCCATGGGTACTAACTGCTAGACTTTGTTCGTTAGGGCTATACATATACATACGTATATTGTTTATGAGTCTGTTTGCAGGTGTGTAGTTTGTCCTTCAATGTAAAGTGAAGTTGTCGCTAACAGTCCGTGGTTTTTGAAGCTGCATGATTTTATATTTGCTGTAGGCGTGTGTGATTCGCGACATTGTTTCATGTTTTATAGCTTCTTGTGTACGTATTCTAGGTGAAACAAGTGGAGGAGTACATGGCGTATCGGAAGCTGCCTCGAGAGATGCGACAGCGGATCACGGAGTACTTCGAGCATCGGTACCAGGGCAAGTTCTTCGACGAAGAGCTGATCCTGGGTGAGCTGAGCGAGAAACTGCGGGAAGACGTCATTAACTACAACTGTCGCTCGCTCGTGGCCTCCGTACCCTTCTTCGCCAACGCGGACTCTAACTTCGTGTCCGACGTTGTGACCAAATTACGTTACGAAGTCTTCCAACCTGGTGAGTTTTTATGTTGATTGGACAAAATACTTACTTACTAGTTTACTAGCTTCCGGCCGCGGCTTAGCCCGCGTGCTATATCGATAAAAAGTCTATGTTCTTATCCAGGGTTCTAAATATTCAAATACCAAGTTTCATCAAAATCGGTCCCGCAGTTTCTGAAATTAGCCGGAACTACAGGCAGACGGACAAAACATTTAATTTTTCAGCGGCTGCGCCCGCGTTTAGGTCGTAAATTATCCCACCGGAACGTAACCCACGGGGATAAAAATGATCATATGCCCTAACCAAGTCATGGTCAGGTCTATCCGTGTCGATATTTTATCTAAATCTGTACAGTCATCAAGGCTGAAAAGCTAACAGATAGACAGAGTTACTTCCGCAATTATAATATTAGTGAAAAGAAAAATAATGAAAGAAAACAAAATACTAATGTGTCCAATTTTATGATTTCAGGTGATATCATCATCAAGGAAGGAACCATCGGGAGCAAAATGTATTTCATCCAAGAAGGCATCGTGGACATCGTCATGGCTAACGGAGAGGTGGCCACGAGTTTGTCAGACGGTTCCTACTTTGGTGAAATCTGTCTTCTAACGAACGCTCGTAGAGTGGCCTCCGTCCGCGCCGAGACGTACTGCAACCTGTTCTCCCTGTCCGTGGACCACTTCAACGCCGTGCTCGACCAGTACCCGCTCATGCGACGGACCATGGAGAGCGTGGCGGCCGAACGACTAAACAAGATAGGGAAGAACCCCAACCTGGTGGCGCACCGCGAGGACGACACCACGTCCGAGGGCAACACCATCAACGCCGTGGTGAACGCGCTGGCGGCCGAGGCCGAGCACGTGAGCCTGTCGGACGACAGCGTGGCGCGCCTGTCGGAGCGCTCGCTGGGCCTGGCGCTGCAGCCGCTGCAGGCCGCGTCGTGCCGCATGGCGGGCGTGGCGCTGCCGGGCCTGGGCGTGGCGGCGCAACTGCCGCGGCCCAAGTCCGAGCACGACTTCAGCGCCGCCGCGCCGCTGGCGGCCGGCAGCGCCGCCTTCCACAAGTCCGACGCGGGCATCGCGCCCTGACGCCGCACGCTGTGCTAGTGCGCGACATAGCAATACTAGGCTTAGTGCGAGCGGCCCGCGGCACGCTCGCTAGTTGTAGCGTAGACACGAGTATTATAGCTGCGACTTCGCCGGGCGGACACCGCGCCGCCCGTTGAATCTCATTTTGTGATCTTATACTTAATTCTCCTGTGTTATAATTTAGGTTAAATTTTATATCATTGACGCTGTGAGGAATCGACGAATACGTGACGTATTCCGATTGTATAGATATACCTGTTATATATTGAAGAATGATACTATTGAATCTTTATAGAGATACCTTGCCATTAAAAGAGGAAATAATTATATAGACTAGACTGAAATGTAAAGATATCACTATTTTATGCTTTGTTGGCGTATGAAATAGACCTCTATTGTTGATGCGGAATATTCGATCGCGAAGTTAAGTACGAAGTGTATTAAACGTTCCTGATTATCACGATTCAGAGATTATTATATTGGAAGCTCTTTAATTATAAAGTTGGATCGTGGGAGGGTACACGTGGAGTGAGGCGAGAGGGCGCGGGTCGCCCGTGCTGCCCCACGCGCCGGGCACCGCGGCGACGAGCGGGCGCGCGGCTGTCGGCACCGTCGCGCGTCAGCGACAGTCGTCGGGGCATTTTAGCAAGGCAGTAATGTAGCGGTCTTGGACATACACTATTTTCAGATTCTAGTACGAAAACAGAAATAAGGTTCTTTTTTTTAGTTTTCTCTATCCCACACTAAGGCTAAGGCCTTCGTCCACTCCTTCCATCTTTCGCGCACCCGCGCGTCCTCCTTTCAATTTTGACGGAACCTATCCAGTTCGTCCCGCCATCTTCTACGTGGCCTGCCGCATCCTTGTCGTACTGTCTCAGGGCACCAGTTCCGTGCTTTTTGAGCCCACAGTTTGTCCGGCATGCCGCAGACATGTTCTGACTCCAAAGTCCATTTACATCCTGAACATTAATTTATCGTTGTCGTCAACATTGTTCAGTAATGAAAACCAATACATAGTTTATTGTTGTATCTCTACCAAGAGATATTATGTAAAAGGCAATTACCGCTATTTCTTGCCATACTAAAACGCACCAGAAATAGTATGTCGCTCCCGCGGGCCGAGAGCCGCGCGCCGCCGGGCAGTGCGGCTGCGCCCGCGCCGCCACTGCACAAGCGACGCACAACTGAACAGAGCCTCACGCGCGATTCCAATAGCACACGGTTGCTTTCTTCATTTTAATTATAAGTAGTATCTACCGATAATCGGCATAATTAGCGCAAACAATTCTCTCAGTTTCTTAAGTAGAAGTGGATCAGTAGCGCTTCGAATCTTTTGAGAATCGTTTCTGTATGTAAATATTGTAATATCGAGGATTTGCCTTAGCGCGGTTCGTTTGAGCGGAGTGTTAGCGGGCGCTCGTTCGAGCGGCCCAGTCAATTATCCGAGCGCTCGCATTGCGCGACGGACGTCTCGGTTCTCGATGCACTACTACACTTCATACCTTGTTTTAATTGTAGGTGAAAATAATTTATTGTCGATAGTGATCATTTCGTAGGAGTAAGTAGGCCGGAGCGTTAACAAATTCGGACGAATTACATAATGTGATAGAGCAGCGGTCGGCTGCGCGCGTCCCGCGGCCGCCGGCTCGGCGACACAGTACACAGTACGCAGTACTCAGTAGGTAGATCCAGTAGATAGCGCCGTTACCGCATGACACTGATTCTTTGACTTGAACTATCTATCGTTTGATACTTTCGATAGCCACTATAGTTACTTCTGGCAATGATATTGGCTTACTGCAAACGCTTCTACATTTTTGAATAACTTAGCCTAACTTAGGTAGGTAATATTTATTATAATGAGCGACATATCCTAGCGAGGCTCAGTCCAACATTAGATCTGTCGCCGAGCCGACGGCCGCGCCGGCGTCGCAAACTTGGGCACGAATCATCGTTGACTAATTCTTATAGTGTCATGACAATTTGTAAAGATGGTTTTGCAAATGTTGACTTTTTAGCCAAAATATAGTTATTGAATGACGAACCAATACGCAGTAGCTTACTTGTAGATGAACGCAGCCTAGTTCTCAGTTTTGGCGACTAACACCAATAGATACTTTGTACTCGTAAGATATTTATACAATACATTGGTCTTAGCAGAGTGACTATCTGTCAATTTATCTACAAAGAGAAATATAATTGCGTTTCATTCCCAAAAGCATTTATTTGTTGTTGTTTTATCTACCTAACATTACCGCTTTTGTAAATTATATAAATTTTATAGAAGAGATCTATTTTTATTGTGAAGTTGATCTACTGGATAAGTAAAAACCTATATAAAATTTATTTCTTTTTAATCTGAACTGTTATTTGTTACATATTTTAATAATTTCTGGTAACTATTGTCACCAAAAGTGCTCATCGCTGTCAAGAAAATTAGAGAAAAAATGCATTAAAGAATGAAGAAAACCGCTCTGTTGTTTGAATTGCTGTCTATGATTTACCTTACCGTTCCTACAAACAATCCAAAATCTACCTCAGCTGACAATAGCTATAGCCGCCAAATCGAATAAACATCGACTATCAGGGGCCAAGCCTAACTAACTCTAACATTTGGATGATTTTTCAAGACCAGCACCCTAATTGCGTAACATACGATTAATCATAATCTGTTTCATTTTGACAGTTCAACAATATTCATTGTGTTATTAACGTTGTTGAGCATACACATTTTTCGAACATATGAAGCAATGGTTTAGCAATCTGTTTCAAAACGAAATAAATCATGATAATCGTGAGTTACGCAATTAGGGTGCAGAGTGACAGACAAAGCTGGATTTCCTAAGGTAAGTCAACAACGAAAACAATATGTTTATAGAATCAGTCAACTCAATGATGTAGATGTCGTCAACACAAATACGCAGGTACCTAGTTAGTCCAGACTAGTCTGAAAATTATTAAAAAGGAAATTTACCTCGAAATCCTCGAACCATTAGAAAGGTGTACCCTATTTGCAATGAATAGGTAAAACCAGCGATATTAGCCAGCGGTAACTGCCTAACACTAATTGGTTTTCACTTTGACAGTTCAATAACATTAATTGTGTTAATTCTGAGTTAGACAAAAAAAAACGAACTTATGAAGCAATGAATTAGCAATATCCAATATCCTTCTAAATGATTCAATTTGAGATTGATAGTGTGTTACGTAATTAGGGTGCTTGCCACTATCGCGTGTATGGTCCAATAAAATTATCAGCAAACCGTGTCCGGGATACGGATATAGGTACCGGTGTAGATAAGGTCAACTGTGGAATCTTTACTTTCCATGAGCAACTTTACCAATGAGAACTGTACTTTTTCTCTCGATAACTAAAAATCTGTTGCCGCCATTTAATATCCAACCGATACAGAAGAAGAATAGGTAATCTACTATTTGTAACAATTTTTTAGTAATTGAGAGATATTTATAAAAGTTCTCATTGGTAAAGTTGCTCATGGAAAGTAAAGATGCCACAGTTGACGGTACCTATAATTCAGACCAATTTGACGAAACTAAAATCAATGTGGAGCGTCATCATGGTGCTCATTGTGCGATACCGGTACGGAACTTCACTCTCGCAATTGCGAGAATGAAGTGAGCCAGTAAAGTTATACCAATCAACTTAAATACAGAATCAACAGGATTCCAAAACATTTGAGGGGGAGTTTAAAATTGTTACAGAATAGGTTCAATCTGTGCGGGCATGCTAGCAGAACATGGCTTAGTAGGTATGTGAAGGACAATGTTATACCTAAAGCAGGCTGGTGAGAATGACTATGTCAACACATGTAACACACACTCGGAACAAGGCAACGACGACGTCTTGTCGTTATTACTAATTCCAAACTTACCAAACACGTCGATTGTATCAAGAATTTGAAGCCAAATTAGGCGAACATATTATGTCTCATTATTTTGTACTGAGCCAAGCGAATATATGAACGTAAACGAAGCCAAAGGAGTGTAGTAGTAGAATAGTATCAGGTACGTTCTGTAATGTCTGTCTACTCCGATGGGAAAAAGGCGTGAGTTTATTTATGTACGGACGCCAGCAGGTCAAGCTATCCCAAACTGTCAAATTTTCCCAATTGAACAGGCACCTTATTTTATTGCAATAAAGTTGAAAATCTATCAAAGAAATTTGACAGATTGGGGTAGCTTGATGTGCTGGCGTCTGTACATATCCATAATAAATATTTATGCTAATAGTCTTAAAATAATAATTATATGTCCACGTAAATAAAAAAAGTAAGTGAAAAATCATAGGGCGAGAAAAAATCATCCGCGTTAGAATGGTAATTAAACATTAATTTTTGGCAACATTGCTAAAAGCTGTCAAACCAAATGTCAAGTCAAAATCAGTGTGACCAGATTCAACAGAATTCTGCGATTATGGCAGAATTCGATCCCCGATTTAGGCAAATTATATCGCAGGTCTAAAAGATAACAGTTTTTGGCAGAATCTTATTAAATCTCCACAGAAAATTTGCAGGATGAGACACTGACGTATTTCTTTCAAGTTAAATAAGCTATGAAAATATTTGTTTTTATCAAACATGAGTACCTACATACAACACCTACAATACTTGCAAGAAATGTTAAAAAGTAAAGATAAAACAGGCGATCACGTTTGCCATAAACAATGGCGTGCAAATATTAATACAATGATTTATAATTTCACTCCGAATCAAATTATTTAAAAATGTCATAATAAAATAAGAGCTTTAAAAATAATAAATTGGTTAAATATCTTCATCAGTCAAAATCTCTCATCTAAAAACTCATTCAAATTTATAATAAGCTCATACATACACATGCATATGCATGCATGTACGCACGGCTACACATCAGGCTATACATTTCCAGTTTACGCTGATCTCGCACTGCACAGAAATCCTATACAATGCGAGATCAGCATAAACTGGAAATATATAGCTTGATATATATCCGTGTGTACACATTTACATTTTCAGATGTCAGTCAGTCAGTTGTATCGTGCTCGTAAACTAACATAGTAAACGTTAAAAGAAAATATGACCAGAAGACTATCGCTCCGCTTCCGAGTAGGAGATGGATCCAATGTTTTCCTCTTAGTTAACAATATTTAAGAATGACAGCAATGCTGCTTTTAGCAAAACTTGTAAAATTAAATTAGTTTCACGACTTTCTGTTCTAAAAGATCATTTAAACTCAGTAAAGCACAGAAAAATAAAATGTGGAGGTAAAGATTAAGGATTAAGTAATTCTATCTATGTTTCTTTTCTTATAATATGATTTATTTAATCTTTAGATAAAATACTTACGTGGAGCAAAAACATTATAGTACCTCTTTTGACGAAAATTACGCAGACGGAGGAGTATGAAAGGAGATGTTTCAAAATGGGCCAGGTCTATGTACAGTAACTCAAAAAAAAGAGAAAAATCCATAGAATTCGGGAAAAATACAGATAATTCAAATAAATGTATACTGCTCTGGTAGTAAATTGTTATATATCAATTATTTTTATCGACTTTCAACATGGCGTCTCACCGATTTAGATACTCTGTGCTTAAAAACAATGACAGTAAACCTTAGATCATAGAAAGATAACTGTCAGCTGTCACAACAGTGTCACTTCAGTCAGTGTCAATAGTCAAACTGTCAATCACTTTCGTCTCGTCATCGGTCGTGATTGTGTTCGTTTAGTTTTGAGTTTCTGGAGTTCTTTTTAACAACCTCGCTTTCGTTTTTTGGATTTTAATACCGTTTCTTTCCCATCTGTTTACCTGGCTTTTGTTTTTGGACTGCTACTCTGCTCATCTGTTGACCCGGCTTGTGTTGTAAGGACTTCGACTCCCTCGTGTGATTTGGACTGCGTTGTTACGATATAAAATCAACTGATTCGTCATTTCATCGTCAGGTAAACAATTTACTTTTTAATTACTACTGTACACATACCATAATTTCCACGTGATATTTTTGTAGTATTATTGCGTTCCTATGTGCAGCCCTAATTCAGAGAAATAATTCGTCTCGCTTGGCTTACCTACATACAGATAAAAGTTAGGCCTTCTCTAGTTAGGACTACAATTTGTGGCCACGATCGTACTTAGGCACATCAGTATTGGACGTATCTAATATTATTATACTTACGACAATTATTTGTTTTAGGTGGTATGACAATGGTGCCCTGTACTTTATGTTCTTCTGTAATAAATGAAGATGGCCAATATTATATTTTTGGTAATATGGGTCCTGACTTAATTTCTATAATTGAAAACGACCTTCGCCATGAGGTGAGAACTTGAATTGTTTAGAATTATGGTTTCTTATATGGACCTAATTTAAAATAATTACAGAGTTAATATTCCTTTTTAGGTGGATGAAAATGGTACCATGTGTGCAAATTGTTTTGCGAACATTGTGAATAAAATGTCTGTTCCTGTTCCGCCTGATACTATGACATGTCACATGGAGATGTCTTCTCCTCCTCATGAAGAGTATGAGCTTCAGCATGCTTATGACACAAATGTTTGTGTATGGTGTCAAAGCTCTTTACATATGAGGCGTGCTCATGCCCTTCCAGAGGGCCCTGAAAGACACCTGATCTCTGAGAGAATTTCACCACGAGACGTAAGTATTAGGTTACCTACATTGACTTGAGTATTATTATATTATTTACTCTAGGAGTCCACAGGTTAAATAAATGATTGAGTTATTATTGTCATTCCTTAATACAGTAATTTGTTATAGATACTGGATGGTAGACTTGTATGTTATACATGTTGGGTTCGAGCAAGAAGTATTCTGCAGCGACATGATGATGTAATTAGTGTAGAAAGTGCTTCCTCAGCAGTTTTGAATACTTGCGTATGGTGCTTTCGCTCTCTTAACCGACGACGGAGGCACTCAATACCAGAAGGACCTGAGAGGAATGAAATTATCACAAGAATTTATCCCAGAGAGGTAGCATCTCTTTTTTTTGTATTATTTATAGTTAGCATTACTACTGAATTAATTGATTATGGATAATTATCATTAATAATATTATTTTTTGTTTGGTCCAGATTCCATCAGGTGGACTTGTATGTTATGCATGCTGGGTCTCTGCACGCAGAAATGTGCAAAGAGCTGCAAATATTGATGAGAGGCGTGAAGACCAAGATTCTGAACGTCGTAATGTTGTTTGCGCATCATGTGGAATGTCATTATTCCGAAGGCAAACACATTCTTTGCCCAGTGGGCCTGAAAGAGATGAAGTGGCTGCGAGAATTTATCCCCGAGAGGTAACTATGTTGTTTTTTTTTGATACACAGATACTTACCTATTGTTGTCACTCTTTAGTGACAGTTATTGTAGTGTACCTAGTAGTAGTTGCTGTTGTTTAAACACGGTTTGGCTTTCCATCTATATTTAAATTGCATAATGACCTTACCACATAGTTTCTCTAATTAAATGCATGTTAATCTTATATCATTGTTATCTTTTTTTAGTTATCTGGAGATGCCCTTGTCTGCACAACCTGCTGGACGCAAACAATGGAAAATGTGCAGGTTCAGCAAGAAAATGAACAAGTGCCGCAGCTAAGAATGGCAACAATGGAACTTGATCAGTTCACCCACACAACCAGCTCTAGCGGAAATTGTTTTGTGCCTCTATGTACAAATTCAGAAAGGTTGTGTGTGCCAGTTTACCTTCGTAAACGAATCCTCACTTCTCAAAAACTATTTGTCACAGAGAATGCAAGAATTTGTAATGAACACAAATCATTATATAATTGGGAGTTTCTAGATCAGCATGAATTTTCCAATACTTTTACCAAAAATGAGATGGAGTCAATGCTGAATCTTAGTGTCCAGGAAATTAATCTATATTTTGATTTTGAAAATATCAATTCAATTGATGATAACATTTTTGTATTCTGGACTGGCTTATCAAAAGAAAAATATTTTAACATTTTTAATATAATAAGTCCAGCATTGACGTCATGCAAGACTCCACATACTGCATTGGGGGCTTATTTAATAAAAGCTCGAACTGGAGACTCCCATGAAAGAATCTCCTCTCTATTATGTCTGAGTAAGTCCTCAATCACACGCTTGCTCAATGCAGCCAGAGAGGCACTGTTAAGTTTATTTGTACCTCTACACTTGGGCATAAACCATATTTCAAGAGAAGAATTGATTAATAGAAATCTAATAATACCAGAGGGTTTATTCGGCAATAGAGAGGAGAGAGTACCAATTGTTATTTGTGATGGTACTTACATATATCTCCAAAAATCTTCAAATTACTTGTTTCAAAAAAAGACATATAGTTTGCACAAATACCGCAATTTAGTAAAACCATTTTTGCTTGTGGCCACTGATGGTCATATAATTGATGTACTTGGGCCCTACCCAGCAACTGAGTCTGATTCAGACATCATGAAGGCCTTGTTCCAAAATGAAAATGGGGACTTTAGAAGATTTTTCAGGGAAAATGATGTTTTCATTTTGGACCGAGGCTTTCGTGATGCGATCCCATTTTTAGAATCTGTCGGATACCAAGTACATCAGCCCGAATCCTTAGAACAAGGAGAGACGCAGTTGCCAACTATCAAGGCCAACAAGTCAAGATGCGTTACTTTGTGCAGATGGGTGGTAGAAGTAGTAAATGGCCGGTTCAAAAGGGACTTTAAATTGTTCCGGCAAGAATATTTTAATCTAGCTGCCACCCATCTGATGGATGATATTCGGATTTGTGCAAGCATTATTAATGCTTTTCATCCAGAAATTGTGAACAGACCGGATGCTGAATTAATTTTAAATCGGGCAATACAAAGAAAAGAAATGCCTAATACTTTGGCACAACTAATAATAAGCAATAGGATAAACCGATTCCGAGCCCAGTTTACGAACATCAATGCTCACCTTCCAGAGTTAGATATTTTTCCTGAAATGACCATGTCAAATCTAATAATATTTGCATTGGGCATTTATCAAATTAAACAAGCCCGAAGTTATTACGGCGAACATGTGAGACAACGTGGGTCATTTCAGGTAGAAATATCTGAGCATCTGGAAGTAGTATCGCAAGCAACCTCATCCCAACAGAACCCCGTATTAATTAGGGGTCGTATAAAGTCTCGCCATCATTCAGGAAGAACTTATTACACATACATACTGATGGCGAGACAAGGAACAAGTTGGGAAGAAAAAATTATTAGTTATTACTGCAGCTGTATCTCTGGCCAGCGAACAGTAGGTTGCTGTGCGCATACAATGACCATTGTTTGGTTTTTGGGTTGGGCTCGGCATCAGGCGACTATTGCAGCACCGGCTTCATTTCTGGATGACATACTAGTGACAGAAGATTTATAAAATAAATAAATGGATATAAAACATAAATTGCTGTTTTATTTAGTAGGCCCCTACATCTCTTTGTTTACATTAGTAATATATTTGTGTACCTACACATGATATCTTAAGTCCACTATTACTCTCTTTTGTACCTATGTAGATAGTTGAAATCAAAAGATTGCTACATTACTTTTTTTTTTTTTTTTTTTGGGTGGGAAATCATCAAATAACTTCTCCCGCTCTGGGTGGAGCGAGAGGGCGTGTCAGACTTTTACTGACTAAAACCCACCCGTGTTCCCTCAGTTGCCTGTGTGCCAGGGGCCGCGGTATCTCTTTCGAACAACCCGCACCCCTGGCAGGCATCGGCCCTTGCGGACCCCCCATTTGGTGCTGACATCTCTTTGAGGCGCGCGTGGAACACAACGCGCCGTCGACCCGGGCTTGGTCCTTACCGGACAGCGAGCTACCCATTACTCGCCGTCCGCAAGCCCGCGCCTACGGTGGCCGGGAATCAGCCTGCGATTCCCGACGCCCAGGGCTTCTCCCGCGGCGACTACGGCCGTGAGGGCGCATATACTGCCTCTCCCTCACGTGCGCCGCCTCCCTCTTCGCGAGCATTACTGCTTCGCAGAAGGAGGTGACGGCTAGCCATTCACTCTCGCTCCGTACCATGGCCTGCACCAGGGCCGGACGCGAGAGATCGCCGCCGCCGATCGCCTCCACGAGGACACGGCGGTGCTCCGCCCAAGCTGGGCAGACCGCCACCGTATGCTCCACCGTGTCCTCTGGGCGATCTTCGCAATGGTTGCTACATTACTTCTGTCGAAGATCTGAAACACTGCTATATGGATGACAGTTTGGTTTTTTTTAATGGTTAGCCAATAGGCAATAAAATAGACATTCTGAATAATCCAGATTTGCCAACGCACCGGGGCGGGTCTTTATTTATTTACATTCATCAAAGAGAATCACTAGGTACGTTAGTTGGTGACATGAGGCGAAGTGGAATTCGTAGCGCTTATCTTCAGATTCGGCAAGATATTTCGGCCCTAGTGACACTCAATCGCCATCGTCGCTTGGTCCGTATTACATTTTCACAGCTGCTCGTAAGGTACCGTCTTTTTTTGATATTCCACATTTCATCCACAAAGCCAACAAAGCGGCTAAGACTCTCGGGATCAACCTTCAACCCACAGCGAAGACGGAGAATGCTATTTAATATTATTAATTAATTACTATTTATTATTAATTCTCTGTCTACGACCCACAAAGTACTTTTATGCTTCAACCTCCACAGAAATAAACATGTCAAACGTCATTAATCAATCAAAATGACAGCTTACCGCCATGACGGGTTTTTGTTGTGTGTTGCAATTTCAAGTGTAATTTCTTGTGTTTACCAGCAAACCAAGCCATTTTAAAGTAATTGGACAGTTTAGAACTGTTTTAAATGAATTTCCCTATTTTTAAGTATAGTGTACAAGGACCTGGCCCAGGCTCCATACATTTTGGAACATCTCCTTTAGAACAGTTAAAGTTTTCATGGTGAAGGAGTGCAGAAAGCCAATATTTTAAATTTCTACTTTTCTACTCATATTATAAATGTGAAAGTTTGCTTTTTTTCTTCTTGTTCAGTCCCGAATATAATCATTTAGCCCCTAGCCCGAAATCTATTAGTCTTTGTTTGTGTTTTATGCTGAGAACAAAACAAGGTTTACTCCTTGTCACAAATACGAACTGGCCCAACCAAGTTAAACCAAAGTTGCTACACTCTCATTACGATCTCTTAAAAAAAAATGGATCCAATATAAATTTATACTGAACAAAGCTGCCAACCATCAACGTGCGTCGTCAGCGCAAAATGAAACCCTTCGGGAGGAATTAGGTTAGATGATGACTGCTATTTAGATCGTAATTTTATGATTAAACAATATTTAATCATCCAGAATCTACTCAGTACCTAGTTATTTATGCAATTAAATTATTCTTAATAATCTTTATTTTATTACTAGCTTTTGCCCGCGGCTCCGCCCGTGTGTATGTCGGTTATCGCGTAAAAAAGTAGCCTCAGTCCTTCTCTATATCCCAGGCTATATCTCTGCCAAATTTCATGACGATCGGTTCAACGGTTTATGCGTGAAAGCGTAACATACAGATAGACAGAGTTACTTTCGCATTTATAATATTAGTAGGGATTTAGCCTTGTTTTTTTTTCATTTTTGTGCTAATCTAGAATCTAGCCCTTTTAAAAACTCGCTTTAGCCCGAAAACCTGACATCGAGTTGGCAACACGGATCGCGACTTCGCCGTTCGCGAAATCGCGAGTCGGGAACTCCTACCATTCTACTTTTATTTTGATCTCAAACAAATAAATGGAATGGAATACATGTAATCGTTTATTGCAGTGATTAATCTAAACGGACAAATATTAAGTGCACTTTAAACAATAGGTTTATACAGACGAGATACGAGTTTTTAGACAATATTTTGTGTGTTATTTTAGTACCGCAATGGCGACAAGACGAGCAAGAATTAAAGCTGTGACTTCATTACCGCCCCGAAGAAAGAATAACAAAGTAGCAGACAACGCCAAAACTAACATTCTTGAGAATGAAATCATTGAAAAGCCGATTAGAAGTCCTAGAACGCCACGAGGTTCTATTAAAGCTCAAGACAACATTGACAGAGGTTCCCCAAAACCTGGTTCTCCATTAAAATCACCACGCCCTGTTAACAATGTTTTTAATCAATATCAAGCAGAGATAGTACCATCGCCTTTAGCCCAGTCTGAGGTCATAAAAGAGGTTGCAGTTCCTCTAAATAGGTCTGAAAAAGTGTCTGTGATTACAAGTGTAAAGCCTAATGTGAATGTGTTTGTGTCGCCACGAAACGTCGGGAGTCCTCTCATCAGGAGGCATGTGGAGTCACCTCTGGTGCACAGCTCTAAGGTAGAGGTGGATGTGCAAAGATTGACTACAGTCACCACACCTGAGAAGAACCTTAAGAAGCCAAAACAAAAGTTTATTGAGAGAAGAGCAGTGGAGGTTGATGTTACTGATGGCAAATCTAAGGAAATTGAGATGGATGTGGTTATCACTGTTCCAGCTGATGTTCCAGATGGTATGTATGATTTATTTATTACTTTATTAGAACTAAGCTTCCCAAGGCGGCCCATAATTTTGATTCTGTGTCAGCCGGTGGGCCATCAGGTAAATAAGACTTGACTACAGTTATGGTGCATATCTAGCTATTAAAATTATAAAAAAGAAACCTTAAGTTACTCAAAGTATGAAAAATCTAAAAAATTCTTCACTCATACCTTTGAAGAAGTTTTGTTCCAACAACTTATCAATATTTGGCGACAAATCTAAGGATGATTAAAATCAAGAGTGATTTTTTTTTATTGTTGGCTAATTGAGACTAAAAAAACAAATTTAATAGGAAGCAAAATATATAAACACTGATCAATAGTTGTGTAACAGTTTACGATCATTACTTTCTCATACCTTGACATTGGCAAAATCATCGAACATTACCGATGGAGCCAGAACCTTTAAAAATAGAAGCAAAATATTTTTAGACCTAGTTTGAAGTCCTGAAGTCTGTTCTCAAAAGAGTATCTAACTGATAGCTTTTGGGTGGGACACTTTAAATGCATTGGCAGGCCACAGGGTGGTTGCCTGCGGGCCTGGTGTTGAGCACCTATATAGAAAATAGATCACTTAATTAAATAATATTGACAGTTGGCTCATAATAATTCTGAAAATGTTATACTGGAAAGCCAACTCATTATCCCTCAAAAAATAAATAAAAATATTGTATGCAACCACACCCTAACTAAGCAACAAAATCTTTAACCCATTGCATGTCTAATTAGCAGACGCAATAGAAATTTTATTGTTATCAGGACACCTGGTGTTCACTTGACATGCGAGGAGATAATTATTTAATTAAAAACTACTGTCAACATATCTGGTGAATTGTGGGTGTACACCTCTGCCCAACCCTTCGGGGAAAAAGGGTGTGAGGTTATGTTATGTTATTGTCAATTAATTCAACTGTTTGTGGTTTATGTTATATTGAAACAAAAACAATATAAGTAATTTGCTTGTACACCATGTGAACAGAATTGACTCACCCTAGTCGCCGCAGGAGACTCCCTGGGTGTCTGGAATCCCAGGCTGATTCCCGGCCACAGTAGGGGCTTGCGGTTGGCGAGTAATGGGTAGCTCGCTGTCCGGTTAGGACCAAGCCCGGGTCGACGGCGCGTTGTGTTCCACGCGCGCATCAAAAAGATGTCTGCATCAACTGGTGGGGTCCGCAAGGGCCGTTGCCTGCCAGGGGTGCGGGTTGCCCGAAAGAGATACCGTGGCCTCTGGCACACAGGCAACTGAAGGATCAGGGGTGGGTTTTAGTCAGTAAAAGTCTGACACGCCCTCCTGCTCCACCCAGAGCGGGAGAAGTTAACTGATGATTACCCAACCACATAAAAAAAGTCTGTTTGTTTTTATACAGGATCATTTTTTATCCAATGCGCAAACTATAACCATGAATTCAGCATAATCATTCTAGACCCCCCCAGCGCAGAAAGTTTTCGTCAGTAATACAAAAATAAATCAAGTGCAATACCTATGCGGTCAAAATGTATGGAATACCAGATTTATTTTTTGTATAACCAACATTATAATCTAGAATGATAATATGCTGAATTCATGGTTACAGTTTGCGGACTGGTTAAAAATTTATCCTGTAGTACTCAAGTCACTTGAGTACTATAAAAATAGGATGACTTAAGTTAATTGTATTATTTTTCATAATTCACTCAATTTATCATTAAAATAATACAATGAAATTTTATTCAAATGAAATTTTAATACTTTATTTACAAATTCAACAAAGCGAATCTCACTTAATCACAAAACATATCATACAAATTAATAATTAAATAACAATGATTAAACAGTATATTGAACAAATAAAAATTGTAGAGATACTAGATCTAATAAAACCTTATTGTTAATTGCCTTATTGACCCACAACAAACAGACCTATCATATAAGTATGATGATCTTTTACAGATTACAGTGTCCCAAGCGTTCCAGAGAGCATCACAGAAGAGACCGTTATGGATGGTATTGTGCCCCTTCAAGCGGTGTCCAGTGCTCCAAAACCCCTGGCCTTCTTGAAGAATGAAATTATATCAGAAAATGCGGAAGTCTTGTTTGATCCCATAGTGCCCCTGCCTTCACCAAGCAAAGTGCGGCCAAAACTACGTCCTGTGCCTAGACTTGCACCTATGAGGAGGAACAGTGTACAGGTAAAGGATTTTTAACAATCAGCATTTCTAAAATATACTTTAAACTAGGGGTTTATAACGCTGATAAGATGTCTGGAATTTAGGAAACTGAGACCTCCCAGTTTGTTTCAGCCTTTGGTCTCAGAGTGATCAGATAGAAAACGCCAACGTCATCAAATTTTTAAAATATTTGATTGACATTTAAAAGTGTTTGTACAAACCTACTAACAGGATTTGAATCATTTATCTGACAAATTGTATGCCCTTACGCTCAGTCTACACACGGCTACACATCAAGCTATACATTTTCAGTTTACGCTGATCTCGCACTGTACGGAAATCCTATACAATGCGAGATCAGTTTATACTGGAAATGTATAGCTTGATGTGTAGCCGTGTAACCACTACTGAATAAAGTTTAAATAAATAATTGAAATTATCTGCCAGATTTGTTGCAACTGCTGTTTTTCCGGAGTTAATAGAGAACATACATATATTGTGAAATCACATTTTTTTATGGTGGCGTTCCAAGAAATGAAATGTTTATTTATGTAAGTAGATCTTTTACGACACTTTTACACGTCAATATTTTAAAAACTAGATGGTGCCGGCATTTCCTAGCTGACTGTTCCCTGAGAAGAAAAGCCGAAACAAACTCAGAGGTCATGGTCTCTAGGTCTCTGGTCAAGAGTTCTATTTTGTCAGGAATTCAGGATAGACACTTTATTTTTATTGTTGTATTATTCAATATTGTAACTAACTGTTTGAACAGCTGTACGTATGATATTAAACAAGTTATATAATTAAAACATTGTGTTAAACCAAACATTTAACTTCATTATACTGTATTGTTATAACATGTTTGTTTTACACTGCCAAACTGTGTTAAGAAAAAGGAGAATTAAGTTGTACAATACATCACTGCCCACCCCTTGACTATGCTGACCTTGACTATGCTGATGCCAACTATCTTGACCTTACGAAAGACCAACTCGACAAACTTGAGCGCTTTCATTTTGTATAAGATTTATATTTGACTTGCGCAAATATGACCATGTTTCCGAATTTCCAGTCAAGCTCAAGTGGTTACCAATTCGCCTTCGCCGGAATACTCACATTCTTTCCCTTTTGTATAATGTGCTTTTCTCCCTTTCCACCCCTCTATCTCAAAAATAGTTTTCAATTTCTTTGTGACTCCTTCACAAAGTTCTTAAGGTCATCACATAACTTGAAGCTTAAAATGCCTATGCATTCCACAACTTTCCTCGACCATTCCTTCACTGTCCAGGCCGCTCGTTTGTGGAATGCATTGCCAGTTGAAATTAAACGCGCGCAGTCGTTATGTGTTTAAAAGACTCGTAAAGGATTACCTGTTGTTGAGATCTGGTTCTCATACCTAACTGTAATTTTCTATGTAAAGTTTTCATTTATTTTCGTTCCTTATACTTAATAAAGTATGTATGTATCTATTATATAGGATATGTATATATCTGTGTGTCTATTTTAGTATATTGTATATTTATTATTTGCGCCAACAACATCCCTATTTTATGTCCAGACTACTCACTGTCCATGCCAAGGTTGCCTGAAAGAGATCGCGGCAAGCGATAAGGCCTCCCATTGTATATTTTGTAGTGTACCTTGTTTTTTCTTATGTATTTTTGTGGTATACAATAAAGTATATATAAATAAATAATAAGTAAATAAGACGGCTGGGAAATGTTGCGACTAGACTAGCAAACGAAACATAAAATATGGGAGAGCCTTTACCAAAGGGCACATGGAGCATTAAAACTAAAGAGTGATATTTATCAGGTGTTGAATTTGAACTTGTTAAAGACTTTTACAAGGCAATAAATAAATAATTCATCCATATCATCACCATCTTTAAGCCAAAAGATGTTTAAATAGACTTCCCCCAAGCACCACCAGTTAGACCGGCCTTCAGAGGGTCATTAGTCCACCTTGACCTCGGGGAGGCCTTCCAACGCTACGTCTTCCGGTACGCGGTCGCCACTAATGCATATTGTTTCAGCAAAATATTATTCAATTTTCAGGGAAGCGCATCAGAGTCCGAGGATGAAAGTCGCCGTGCTTTGCTGAGCGGCGGCGGGGTCAGCACACCGGCTCCACCGCGACAGCGGCATGACTCCCATACTTCACACAGCACCATGCTTTCATTGCCTCACAGGTGAACACGTAAACTATGTACTATGGGTATTTATTTACTTAGCCCTTTTATGAGTAGTATATTTACTTATTGTTGGTACAACCCAATTACTTACTAATTGATTATAAGCTGTATTATTTCAGGTGCATTTCTAATAGCTTCCGCTCACTGACAAATGGTGATTACTAGACATGGGCGAAATAGCTCACTGAAAAGAAAAAGAGCGATTAGCTCTTCCACTATAAAGAGATATATCACTCCGCTAGCTCACTAGTTCTTCTATAGCTCAGTGACTCAGATGCCGCCTGTTAGCTCATTTGACTCACGCCGCAAGCGTATCAGAGGAGACAGCTCGGCTCGCTCAATAGTGTATAGCTCTTTGGAAATTTGGACTCTTTGTTACTTACTCACTAGCTCTTCTATAGCTCAGTGACTCAGACGCCTACTGTTAGCTCATTTGAGTCGTGCCGCATGCGCGTCAAAGGAGACGGCTCGGCTCGCTCAATAGTGAATAGCTCTGGAAGTTTGGACTCTTTGTTACTCACTAGCTCTTCTATAGCTCAGTCACTCAGACGCCGACTGTTAGCTCAATTGACTCACGCCGCACGCTCGTTGTAGGAGACGGCTCGGCTCGCTCAATAGTGAATAGCTCAGGAAGTTTGGACTCTTTGTTACTCACTAGCTCTTCTATAGCTCAGTGATTCAGACGCCGACTGTTAGCTCATATTTTTTTTGTTATACATTCCGTTTCCTTTTTATAATGTGCCAAAGTATTTTCTACTTATAGTCAATAATCATAAAGATTTTACAGTGATTTATGTCATAAGATAAGTTTACAATGACGTATTTGTGTCGGAGAGCTATTGTTGAAAGAACGAATGATGTGGTCTGTGAATTCAGTCGGTCGTCGGTGTCTCGCTGAAGTACTGAGCTAGAGAGTCTGAGTGAGCTGAGCTATTGAGCCATTTGGCGAGCGAGTGAGTGAGCGAGAGCGACGTCAATCGAAAAGAGCTATCACTTTTCTATCACTCGCTCACGAGCTACCCTTGTCTAGTGATTATCATTCCCTTCTACTATATGTCACGCCCGGTACTAAATATGTCCATAACCAATGTTGTATTTAATTGAATATAAAGTATAATTAGTTAAAAGTATAAAATGTATCTTACTCAATAAACTACATCATAACACTTATTTTGCAAACCAAATTGTGCCTTAGTCTTTTTAATTTTCAACCCTTGTTTCCACTTGAACAAATTTGAACATTATACCAGTGTAAATTACTTTGATTTGAAAATTACTCAAAATTATAGCGCACACTGAACGCATTGAGCTGCGTATCGTTATAGGGTTTTTTTTTTTTGCTATTTCTGCTTCATGGCAATCTGTTTTGCGAACAATAAGTCACTTCTTTGGCTGCTGAATATCTGTTTTAAATGCAATCTACGAGAGCCATAAATTGTCAAAACTGCGGGGATATTAGAGATATTTTTGAAATATTGAGATTGAGACTAAAATGCGACCAATCTTAAATTTAAGGGTATTGCCCCTAAGGGTCTGGTTAAATAAGTACACATTGTAATATAAGACACCTTTCATCTGTTTCAGGGAAGTGAACCGTATCAGAAATGACTCCATGTGCTCGAGTGTCAGTCTGGCGACAACCCAGCCCCCAGCCGCCTCGTCTCCCGTTAAGGAGAAACACCCATCTAAGTAAGTGGATTTTAGTTTATTCCTAGGATAATAATGTAAAAATTGTTTGGCCCAGCAGGCTTAGCATGACGTTTTCTATTTCTACGAAGTATAGACAGTGCTTTTTCAATACAAAGTGACATTTCGTTTCTCCATTTTTGACATCGCACCGTAGATTTCCTTCTACTTATTTATTAGACTCGCACTGGAATATCACAAACTTAACTACACAATATGCTTAACAAAAAAAAAAAGGAAAATAAAATACAAAGTTCTGTACGAGGCCAAAAGGCGGGGTATCTCAGCATGATGCTGCGACATTTAAAAAAGTGGTATTCTGATAGGGCCCACTGTGATGTCACGGATATATACAGAAATATAATAATTAATAAAATCGGCCAAGTGCGAGTCGGACTCGCGCACGAAGGGTTCCGTACCATTATCAAAACGGCAATAAAAAAAACACGTTTGTTGTATGTGAGCCCCCTTAAATATTTATTTTATTCTGGTTTTTAGTATTTTTTTGTTATAGCGACACCAAAAATACATCATCTGTGAAAATTTCAACTGTCTAACTATCACGGTTCATGAGATACAGCCTGGTGCCAGACGGACAACGGAGTCTTTGTAATAGGGTCCCGTTTTGCCCTTTGGGTACGGAACCCTAAAAATAAGATAACTATGTGTAAAATACCTAAAAAAGAATGTAAATAAATAGAATTTTTTGTAACGCTACGATCCTGGATCATGAATCCAAACAGGATCATGCTATACTTAAAATATTTCATTTCAGAGCTCGCCGCCTGGACATGTCGCGCCGCATGACCGCGATGCGCCGCCGCCGTGAGACTGTCAAGAAAGATTCTCTTACCATGTACGACCTCATCTTCTACAACCCGTCCAGCAACCCGATTATGTGAGTATTATTGCCCTTTGGGTTGTTTTAATTTAAGACCTATTGCAATTCTACTCAATAGGCTTTTCATCATCTGCCTAGCCTTTGTATTTTACATGGAGCAACTGCCTATCTGACTTTCACAACCCACTAACTGAGTAATACGATAACCCTTGGTAAGACTGGTTGGCAGACATTCGGGCTACAGACAGCCGGGACCAACGGCTTAACTTGCTTTCCGAGGCACGGAGGGGTTCAATAGGCATTTATTTATGTCAGAATAAAGATCCAATATGTAAATTCAAACGATAAACGAAAAACTTTAAGTTATTCTTAGCATTTAAAATGGTATAAAGAAACACTAGGCCCAACCAATCAAAGCAGCTATCGCTTTATTTTATGTTCAAAGGCATCTATGGGTTTTTTTTTTGGTGGAAAATCATCAAATAACTTCTCCCGCTCTGGGTGGAGTGGGAGGGTGTGTCAGACTTTTACTGACTAAAACCCACCCGTGTTCCCTCAGTTGCCTGTGTGCCAGGGGCCGCGGTATCTCTTTCGAACAACCCGCACCCCTGGCAGGCATCGGCCCTTGCGGACCCCCCCATTTGGTGCTGACATCTCTTTGAGACGCGCAAGGCATCTATGGTTAAGTTGCCATATTATATGCTTACTTTATTACATGCGTCTATAATTAATTAAGTATGGATAAGTCACCATCTATGCTGAGATAGATTCTAAACTAACGATGTTCCTAATTATACGGTGACAGGTAGATATATAAAATCGAATAATATACGTTTTTTTATTTCTTTCTGAAGTCATCAAAGTTCTTTTTCACTATCAAACTCTGGATCTTGTAAGGTCCTCCCACACAACAGCGACATATAACCAATTTCCAACCAACCAAACCTGTTCTATTTACTTCCCAGTCCCGACAAAGACGAGCTTGAAGCCCAGCAAGCCAATGAGAGGGAGGAAGCGGCTCGTAATGCCTCTACTAGGCAGGTTGATGACAATGTGGACGATCCGCCCGAGGTGGACACAGATGCTGCGCCAGTACCGCAAATCAAACTGGGGCCCAACGGGGAAATAATGTTAGATGAACAGAGCTTGGTATGTAACAAACAACATTATATTATTATTTACTAGCTGTGCCCGCCGCTGTGGATGTCAGAAAAAATCCCACAGACCTTGCAACTGGGCCAAAAAAGTTTATTTTACTCCTTATAACATTAGCTATCTACCAGTGAAAGTCCCGTCGAAATCAGCTGTTTCAGAGGTTAGCCGGAACAAACATATAGATAAATAAAAAACGTTTTTTGAAATTGTCATTGTCTTGCGTATTTTGCAATTTGCAGAGAAAAGTAGTAAGAGTTTTGAATTCTGTTAGGAAGCTGGCATTCTACTCGGTTTATTACTACTGTACTGTTACAGTCGGGCAATTTAAGGCGACATTCACCATCAAACTAAAACAACTGTGTTTTGAGAAGTTTGTTTTTCATATTTATGACGTTTCATTTTCTCTAGGTAATAAAACAATCAGACAAGCGCAAGGTATCATCAAGCATCGTGCATGAAGGCGCTTGGACCGGAGGGACTGGCAGTGTTAGCGGTCGGTACCGCCGCACACAACGTACCGCCGACTGGAATGACGCAGAAACTGTACGGTTCTACCGTGCTTTAGCCACCTTGGGAACTGACTTCATGCTCATGGAGAGCTTGTTCCCGGGACGGACCAGGAGAGATCTGAAGCTCAAGGTAAAGCATACAACCGTTTCGGTACCTCAGATAAGCCCTTCTTGCCCTAATAAAAAAAACACTAAGGAATATAAGATATATTCGGGCTTGCTCGTTCCATCATAGGCCCCATCGCTCTCCACCAGGCGAGATGGAGGTCAAGACCTGGCACATTTCGCAATATAATACATACAAACATACAAACTTTCACATTTATAATATTAGTAGGAGGATTGACAGTTCGGCAATAACATATGTGATTTTTATGCTGTCAATTGGCGTAATTTTTACGTCGCGTGTCCCCTCAGATAGTTTTAGTGTTGGTTCGATGTCACATATCTGTGCCGCGTTCCACAGATGATCACGAACCTAACTGTTCGTGATGAATAAATTATGAATCAGATATAACTACCGATCTGTCGATAGTAATATACTAACTTTTTCCTGCGGCTCTGCCCGCGAGGATATCGGTTATCGCGTAAAAAAAAGTAGCATATGTCCTTCTCCATATTCCAGGCTAAATCTCTGCCAAATGTCATGACGATCGGTTCAGGGGTTTAGGCGTGAAAGCGTAACAGACAGACAGAGTTACTTCCGTATTTATATTATTAAAAGGGATTTACGCTCGTGAACTCATACAAACCCCAAAAGTCTGGCTTCTGCCCTAATAAAAAAAAACTGCAAAAGCACCTATCAAACAATGAACCCAATAAGATTATTAATTATTTTCGCTTCTAGTTCAAAAAAGAAGAGCGTGTAAACATGGCTCAAGTGGACAAGGCTCTTCGCTCCACTAACCAGTGGGATGCCGTTCGATTAAAAGAAGAGTTCGACGCCGAACGGGAGGAGGATGACAAAGCCGCGCGCGCTGAGGCGCAAGAGTTACAGCAACGGGCCATCGACCAGCGGCAGAGGCAGAAGGAGGCACGAGAACTGCGCGTGCGCATGAGTGAGTACCGATTGTGTTATTGTTTTAGACCAGCGGCGAGTATACAGCTTTTACTTGAATTCAGAATCTTCATCAAATTTTAGAAAAAATAATTCTATGTCATGCATGCTATGGTTGGTGATTGATATACCTACCTATGTTTTTATATTATTTTATTTGGAAAACTTACCATTACCATTCTCTCCTTCTGCGAAGCAGTAATGCTCGCGAAGAGGGAGGCGGCGCACGTGAGGGAGAGGCAGTATATGCGCCCTCAGGGCCGTAGTCGCCGCGGGAGAAGCCCTGGGCGTCGGGAATCCCAGGCTGATTCCCGGCCACCGTAGGCGCGGGCTTGCGGACGGCGAGTAATGGGTAGCTCGCTGTCCGGTAAGGACCAAGCCCGGGTCGACGGCGCGTTGTGTTCCACGCGCGCCTCAAAGAGATGTCAGCACCAAAGGGTGGGGTCCGCAAGAGCCGATGCCTGCCAGGGGTGCGGGTTGTTCGAAAGAGATACCGTCGCCCCTGGCACACAGGCAACTGAGGGAACACGGGTGGGTTTTAGTCAGTAAAAGTCTGACACGCCCACCTGCTCCACCCAGAGCGGGAGAAGTTATTTGATAATTTCCCATCCTCAAAAAAAAAAAACCATTACCATTCTTTACCATTTTTTTTTTTCATTTTGTTACCATGCTTTGTTGTTGTAGTCGCCCAGTGGTCAAAATTCCACCATAAATAAAACTTAAACTACATAACGCTAAAGTATATACTCGTAGCTGAGTAAGTGTATAATTCTGAATAACATCTCTCGTGTTGATCTACTACTTCACAGTTTGTCAATAGTTTATAAAAAAAATGTTCTTATCCACATATTGATTAACATCAAGCTAATAAACTTTCTTGCACATTACAGGTCGCGGATCAAAAGCTTTGGGAGCGTCGACACTCCCTTCATCAACCACGGACCTCACGGCGGACCAGTTTATACTCCGCCACCACGAAGCCAAGGCAAACACCGCGAAGATGACGCCGCAGCCTAAACCCAAGAGGGGCCGACCGAAGTCCACAGCGATCATGACCATCTCGACAAAGTCAAAGTCAAAGGGACCCACTGAAGTGGTCACAATACGAAAAATAGCTGCCAAACCTGAGGCCGAAACGACCGATAATCAACCACCAACCACGCCAGTAGTATCGTTGCCTCCCAATATCGAAAACGGGTCCCTCGTCGTACTGACAGTCGATGACCCCAACTCTCCTTCCAAAAAGATGTTACAGACGTACATTTCTGGCGATGGAGGCCGGCTAACCCCTGTCGCTTTGCCACCTTCGTTCTTAAACTCTGTCGTTACCTATATGACGAAGGGTGGTACGCCTAAAAGCAATATGTCTGCGGGGTCTTCGCCTCGTGTGGCTTCCCCTAGCAGTGTTGCCAGCCAGGATAGCCGACCTTGCTCCACCCCAGGAGTTATTCAGATGAATAACAGTCCGAAAAGAAAGCGACATAGTTCGTATACTATTACCCATCTTTAAAGACTTGTGTACGGTACTTGCCGTTTATGATGAGTAAGCAACATCGACTGGAATGAAAATATGCTCTATTTAATAATATTGTGCAAAGCGGTAGGTTTTGTATCTGCGGCGCAGTCTGCTCATTACTGAGTAGATACAGTTACGGACTTTAATTGATAAGCCACTTGCCACAGTTCCTATTTTAGCCGTGTAATGCAAATGGGTTTAGTCGGTTATACTCGTACATGTCCAGAGTGACGACCCAAAGTCAACCAATTGCAGGGCTAGCAACCGTAACCTAGCAACAATTGTTTTAGCGTAGCGATGGTAACGTTATGATTAGTCATTTCGACATCGGAAAAACTCGCACCCACGATTTTATCCGAACGCGTAGCGTCCTAGAGACGTTCATGACAAATATGATAACTGTTGCATATAAACGTAAATAGTTAAGGCTACGATTCACCAAAATTCGAAATTATCGTCTCTGACAAATGTCAGAGACGATAAATTCGAATTTTGACAGAGACAGTTGAAATCAACTGTCACTGTTTTTGGATAGGTTTTCAGAAATAACGAGTATTTAATGAGCTCTTATTCAAAGGAGGTCAGTATCAAATAGATTGGATAAACTTATGCAACAGTGTATTGATTTATCATTGACAATTTATTAGTCAACCTCTACGGATAAGACTATTTCCGATTATAAGTAATTTGTCATCTTGTTTACGAGCATGCGGTTTAAGTTCGTGTTTAATCGTGTAATCTCGTGAATGTATAAAACTGCAAAATTGGAAAGTTTAATAGTGGCTTATCAATTAAAGTCCGGGACTGTACATATTTACCTATATTGTACACGGGCGAATCAACCAAAGTAAAGTGGCTACGTGCCTCGGGCCGTATAGCGAGGTACATATCTAGGTACTATGCCCTGTGTGTGGCTCAATACGTTTTTGCTATATCCCTTTTCCCCTCTAGAACTTCCCTGTATTATGGCCTCTAGACACCTGATAATAAAGCGCAAGTCTCGCAAGCTATTGGGATGATTTATATGCTGCTACCAACCTCTCTTTGTACGACAGAGACAGCGCTCTATAAAACTTAATGGTTATACACAACGCAAGTAACAAGCAAGCTCAAAGACAAGTTCACACACATGATCAAATTCAGGTATATGCTCACGTTCAGGTTTGTTATTTGCACCATGTATAAGTGCCTTAAACTGAGCAAGACCTCTTTTTTATGAGAAATTTAATTTTAATGAAGAATATTTTCTCATTATTTATGGTCAACAAAAGGTGCACAACATTAATGCTGCTACATGTTGCGCAACTTTAATTAAATACGTGATAATGCTAAGTGATAATTATTTCTGTAAATTTGTTTTAAAACCACCTTCACATAACAATATTAAATTATGTTTTTAAAACTATATGAGTTTGGTGTTTCCGCATAAAGTCTACTCAAACTGCCAGATTATGATTCAAAGTAAATGAGCAATATAAAATTATCCGCAGGCTCCTCACAATTGGACAAAAATAATTAAAATAATAATATTATATTTCACAAAGAAATGTTCATGTCATTGTGTATATAATAATCATCATACGCCGAAGGGTATTTATAAAAAAAAAATGGAAAAATAAAAGAATTAAGTATATCAAAATTAGAGCAGCTCAATCCCAAGCCTTTTAGTCGTCTGTATAGAAGCCTTTCTGGCACAACTTATTTTTAAATCAATGATTTTTATTCATTAAGGTGTATCTTGTCGACATTTTTTCCATACAAACTTCGGGAGTGTATTACTCCACTGTTCGACAATATTACATTACAAATAAAACATGGTATGGATTTGTTTCATTATTAATATTGTCTGTGCGGAAACAGGATACTAAAATAAAAGGACATTAAAAATTTAGGAGCCAACAAAATGCGTTTTTCTAGCTAATTTAACCTAACTTAGGCGTGTTTAAGTGATAAAAGAAGTGTAAAATCTTCAAAACCAAAATGCGTTTTTCTAGCTAATTTAACCTAACTTTCGGCGTGTTTAAGTGATAAAAGAAGTGTAAAATCTCCAAAACCAAGTCAGTACGGACAAAGCTAAATTATCTAAAAGTTCAATAAACTTAATTGGTCATTGATTTATGCAGTGGTTTTTTCATAAAACCCGCTCTTCTGAAGGACTTTTCTTAATTTTTTTACGCGCCTGTTTTACTGTATATGATCCTGCATCTCACTTAATAACGTTGTGCCTGTAGACTAGCGTCTAACTGCTCATAACTGATACTACCTCTGTCGGACACGATGCCTGGTGAGACAGCGTGCTTTTTAGCCAGGCCCACCATTGAGTTCGAGCCCGCGACTAAACAGATTGGGGCAACTTGAGGTGCTGGCCTCCGTACCGTGCTACAAAAGCATGGTGATTTAACATAACCGATGTCTCGAATCAAGGGCGCAAGATACGCATCATCCTGAGCCACGAACGCAGTCGAAGTTGATCAATACGTCGATAGATGAGACGACGGACATTTGAATGTAATAACACCATTAGTGATAGTACGTCAATGTATATTAAACTGTATTAGATACGTTTATTGTATGCTATATTTGTAAGTGATAGATGTAAGGGTTTTAATTTATTTTACTACTTAACTGTATGTTTAGCGTTTGTTTAGTTTAACACTCCTCAAATTCACCTCGCGTTTAAAAAACCTGGCGTGTTTTTTCTACTGCTGAATCCTGGGAATAGTGAATTTTGTAGAAAACCTAGGAACCGGCTAGTTAGTTATGTAATAGTGTTGCGGTATAGCCTGATCGATGTCGCTGTACTGCGTCTTACGTATGTGCGCGGCGCGACGGGACAGCAGTGCAGGCCGCTAATTCGTCAGTGCAAGCCGCTCATTCGTCACTCACAGCGTCCCGTGTCCCGCCTCCCGCGCATACCTAAGGCGCGGTACTGCGGTATCGGTCAGGATATAATTACAAATGAGTAGCTATTCAAGTATAACACGATAAGAATCACTGTTTCTTAGACTAACATTTTTATAGAAGTGTGTTTTAACTCACACGGTAGGTGCCACGAAAGTTGACTATCTAATCAAATACCTTTAAACGAGCAATTCTTGTATATAGGTATTAGGTATACAATTTGTAAACGGTAAACGATTTTCATGAAATTTAGTATGCAGAGGGTTTCGGGGGCGATAAATCGATCTAGCTAGGTTTCATTTTTAGAAAACGTTAAACCAAAAAAATAAAACCGAGCAATCCAATCAATTCCAAAGGAGTCTGTTACAAACATGCTTACAAACATACAGGTGACGCTAATAAAAGCGTGTTAAAAAAGAGGACCGCTATGTTGCGGTTTATTGATCAGAAGCCCTAAAATGTCTACAGTAATGGGATTATGTCACTACCTACAAAATGGCCACAAGTTATCGAACAAAATGGCACATAAATACATTACAATCAAATGTAAATAAACTGATTTTTTTATGAAATTGTACCCATATAAAATACGAAAATACTTTTTCCCGACATAATATTATTAATAAAATCTTGTGCGAACTCAGATTAATTTTATATTTACAAATATAACGCTTTGTAATCAATAATAATGTTTGAAACGTATTTTTAGAGAACTTACTCCCTAGTCTCACTGTGATGCCACTTCAATAGTTCAGCACATCCAATAATCCGACACCCTCCGCCCGCGTCTCGTCACCGCTAGCTATCAATGTGAACTAAAAACTTAAAATCATTGCACTTTGTCCCATCGACCCGCCCCTACTGGTGGGGCAAAGTAGAATGACTCTTGAATAATGTATGGTGCCACTAGGGTTAAGTGGGGCAAAATCCAACAAGATTTAAGAGTAGTGGAATCTGCCCCAACAAATCGAATTAGTGGGGCAGATTACACTGCAAAATTTTAGGCATTCCACTTTGCCCCTACAGTGGGGCGGCTCGGTGGGGCAAACTGGAATGATTCAAAACTTATCACAATAGCACGTATGTATTTACGCTCTGCGCACATTCCAGTTTAATACCTTAGGTTGATATTTTTTTATTATTATTGCTACTATTGCAACCCAGTAATCTGAAAATTCCTATAATCCGGCGCCCCTTAGTATGTAATAGTGCCGCCTTAGTGAGACTACTGTAGTTCAAATCTATTAAGCAATATACATTGAAAATAATATAAATTCAGTAGACCAGTTTACTCACTAACTGTTTTAAACAATTGACTATGTATGAAGTAGTGTTCCAAATAAATGAGTTTTTAGATATATTAGTTTGTATAAATGTCTTTGTTTGTTTATGGGTATTACGAAGCTGGATGGATGGCCTTTGACCCATCAACAGTTGTGGCAAATAGTAATAGGACGAATAGACTTCAAAAATTATCTGAAAAATTTAAAACTTCACGGGTTTTTCAAAAAGAAACAGTATTATTATAACAAATATTATTCTGAAAAGGGTGTGTGTTTAAATAAAATGTAATGAAACACCTTCAGATAATTTTGAAGTCAGTTCATCTCTATAACTTTGTCGCACGCAGACTGTAAGAAAACCACAAAAATAAATGCAAAATCATTTATTTACAATTAAGAGCTACTAACTTAAATGTCATTAACACCGATAAATATGCTCACTCTTAGCACTCCACCACTTCGTGCGGGAACCACTGCGAGTCTTCAAGACTGTCCCACAGTGAGAACTCAGGGTCCAGGAATTCTTGGTTTAGTAGGTCTACGTCGATAACTTTCTTGTGTTCTGCAAATCAAACATTAAGCTCAAGTTCGCATTTTTTCCGCTCACTGGATTTTCAATTCTCGCGCTAACACCGAAAGTTGAAAATACAATTGTGCTTTTTGACGTGCTGGGATGCACTCAATGCTCGGTTGGATTCTCAATGCTCGGCTCAAAACCGAGAGTTGAAAACAGTGCACGATAAAATCCCGCCACGGTATTTTAACGTTAGTGCAAACGTGAAGTCTGATATCATAAAAAGAATAACTGAAAACAAAACAAGCCAGCAGAAATGAGGTGAGAAGTTCAGTTTATACAGGGTCGAGTTAAATTAACTGGCGGAAACAATAAAAAGATTTTATATACTATATTTCAAATATTATTTGGAAATATGTTAAAGTGCTGCCTCGAACTAATAATTAACTTTAAGTACTAAGTTGATTGAGTGTATAGAGACTCACCGACCCCACACTCAAACCACTACTACGGTTTTGTGGGGCTTAGTTTATGAGTTATACTTACCATATGTGAATAAATAATAATAAGTAACAATAATTGATATCAACACTCATTATATCATGTGATGGGAATCGATATCTAATGGCAATAACAAAAGAAAAATATTTTGAAACTCATAATTTCAAGGAACTACACTGCCAGCGGCCGTTGCCCTGTAATCAGCTGTATATTATGTATACTCCAATTGGAATAAGATTAGACATTTAAACAAACCTATTTTACAGTCCATTCAACCGATTTTGTCTTCTATTCCGTAGGCATAAGGATGGCATTAAAAACAAAAAACTGGTTGCAATACCAACAAGTTTCTGCAGATGCCATTTATCATGCTGCCAACGCAATAGGAGTCAAAATCTGTTGAACGGACTGTAAAAAAGGTTTATTTAAATGTCTAATCTTATTTCAAATGGAGTATAGTTCACTTAAAATTGTCAATTTAGAAAATCTTTAGTCAATACCTACCTATAACCTCTGTGAAATTTTGCCAGTTAGTTAAATTTGATATTATATACACCGTGAAATTTTAATGGTTGTTTTCCCGCAGCGAAATGGTTTTGTCTTGGTAATAAAATCGTTTTATAAACAAATAAAATATTACTAACAAAAAATGGCAAATTAACCATTGTGAAAAATCACCACGTTGTATTTTTACTAATTACAACAAATTAAAATCTGGGTTTTACAAAAAACTCCAGACGTCTCCGATGCTTTTTCAGTAAGATATCGGCGATATCGTGTTTTTTACTGTTTCAATGGCGCGGCCATGGGGTTATAGTCTTACAGCTCCTAAAATATAAACCTAGGATTTTCTTCTATATTTTTACAAATTCAATCTATCATTTACCTAAATTTCATGTCTCTGCAACGCTTAGTTTTAAAGATCTCCGTGACCGCGCGGTTCTCCGCGTTTCAATGGCGCGGCCACGTTCAAACCCTTCTATAACATTTTAACCATAACTTTGACAAATGTATGGATTTGGGAATCAACTGTTTTTTTTCCAAAATCTTGGTACCTACATATTTTTTTATATAATCGTCGTGGCCGCGCCATTGAAACGGACACAAGCATTCTACCAGAAATTTTCGCTTATAAATATGCTCAAAAAAGAGTAAGATACCTATATTTTTGTGTAGTGGCGAAAAGTGACGAGTAGTAATCAGAAGATTTCATAATTAAATATACAATATAAATACCTTTCGATGGATAAAGGCGGACGTATTAATGGTAAGAGTACCTAAGATGTACCTACATAATTCAAATGATGCCGTCTTGTACACACTGCTACACATCAAGCTATACATTTCCAGTTTACGCTGATATCGTAATGTACGGAAATCCTATATAATGCGAGATCAGCTTATACTGGAAATGTATTGCTTGATGTGTAGCCGTGTTGTACGTCCACATTCGCACGGTCGTTAAAATATCGGGGCGAGATTTATTCGCGCACTGGATCTGCAATGCACTGCCGCGCCGAGAGTTGAAAAACGAACTGTGTTATTTTCGACACGCTGGAATGCACTCTGTTGGATTCTTAAGGATTGGTACAGTCGAGTTTTATTAATATAGGTATTGGCACTGTAAAGGATTCAAAATATTATGAGCGTTGGATAGCTCAATAAATTCTATAGAACCTATAGATCAAAAACATGTCCTCATGTAAACGGTACAATAATATATGCTGTGCATTAGGCAATAATTGAGAGGTGGAATACACTCTCTGAGACATATGCGTTAGAAAGCGGGGTGAGACAAAGAGGTTTGACGTCGCCCAAGCTTTTCAATCTATACATTATTGACCTCATCGTCAAGCTCAGTAGCAAGCGTGTCGGTTGCTCGATAGATGGCGCCTGCGTCAACAACATTAGCTACGCCGATGAAATGGTGCTGCTGGGGCAACCGGTGAGAAGTCTCGGAGAGTTGTTAAGAGTATGTGAGTGTGAGGCCTATTCTGCTGCACATGGCCTTATATACAATGTCCAAAAAACGGAATATATGGTCTTTAGGGCCACCGGTAGATAATCCCCGAGTATTCACATAATATTATCCTAAAATCGTGTCTCGAAATTTATATACCTGGGGCATTTCATTACCGAAAGTCTTGCAAGACGATCTTGATATTGAGAGGGAGTAACATGCTGGCCCGCAGATTGCCCCGCTGCTCTGAACAAGTTAAGATAACGTTGTTCAAGGCGTATTGTCAAAGCTTTTATGTGGGGAATCTGTGGGTCAGTCACACCAAAAGATCGGTGGATGTCCTGCGCGTCCAGTACAACATTATCTTCAGGATGATGTTGGGGCTGCCTCGCTTCTGTAGTGCATCGGGGATGTTTGCGCTATATCGCACTGATTGCTTTCATGCCATCATCCGTAAGAAAACTGTATCCCTGATTTGCAGAATGCGTGGCAACAGCAACGGAATTCTGAAGACTAGCAGATAGGATCTTCTTCGTTATGGAGATCCTTTATTAAGCGCGTAATTTGAATGTATTTTGATTTTAATTTTAATTCTGATTTTGGTTTTGTATTTTAATGTTAATTTCGATTTTTCGACCACGACCGCACTGACAAGAGTGTTTCGACTAAGAAGAGAGTTAATTTCGATTTTAAGTTTGATTTTGATTGTTATTGTAATTTAAATTTTTGAATTGATGTTATTTTTAATTTTTAATCGGACTTTATGGATTAAGTTATCTGAAATAAATGAATTTTATTTATGTATTTAATAATATGAAAAATTATGAGAAAAAGCAGTCGCATATTAATGAATCTAAATCTTGACCACAATTTAATGATGCTGTTAATTGTCACAATATTATGAACTTTTTGACGTTCATATATTTTTGAAGCCTGAAAGAACCAATAAGAACTCAACTGTACAATATCCAGCCGCGATATTATTACGTCTGTGCGAACGTTCTCTAATTCCCGACTTACCTAGTCGTAGGTTTGAACCTATGCAAGCGTGCACTGTTCTTCACGCCTATTCATTACATCACCACATAGAATACTAACAGTGTGGAATCTAAATGTTTTAGTATAAAGCTACAAAAATCCGAGACATGTGACGTCCACCTACTGGAACTTGGATGTCCAGCTCAAACATTCTGAGAGAGGAGACCTGTATCTCAGCTGTGAAAACATTAAACTCACAGGATGATTACGTATACAAAAGTCCAAACCTTTATCCATATGTGAGTATAGTCGACTTACCAACTAATGCGAGCTCGTCGGTCTGCGTCTTGGCCGCCGGAGCCTGCGCGGGGTCAACGACCGGCACGGTCTGCGCCGGCGCCGCGCCCGGCTCCCCCTGCCCGTAGTAGCCAGACCACGCAGAGTAGTTCTGCCAGTATGCAGACGGATCATAGTATTGATTGTACTCCTATAAAGTAAAATGTTACTTCATATGTACAACATCCTGACAGTCTATCCGTCAAGCCATTATCCAGGGTCCGCTTTTTCTTTAGTTTCATTGCGATGAAGTTTTTAAAGATGCAAGCTTGTTCCGAAGCAGTTCTTCTTGATTTTGATTTGTTAAGCAATAAGCGGTGGCCTACAGATATCGTCAGTGTCTAAAATTGAAAATATTGGCATATATCCATAATTAAGTCTACTACTTGTGACTCTTCTGTCAAATTATTGTACTTTAATTTCTAAAAAAAATTACAAAATGTATAAGAGTAGATTGTGCAGCAATGCCAATGGTTTCAATTTAATTCTGTATCTTTTTCATCCAGCTTAAATGCATATTCCCCAAGCCATCTGCATGGCTATTTGTAGTGCTGAAAAGCAAGCTATATAATGAAACATGTTATGATTATACTGGAGGTGAGATTCCCGCCATTTGGCGCCAGCAGCACGTGTTACGTAGCATCCACACTTGGAAAGAATGCAAGCAAATTAGTTTTTTGTTTTTTATCTACTAAATCCACTTACCGTTCCACCGCTGAATGTCGAATTAGGTGTGGATGGAGCTGATGAGTTTTGTGAAGAGTTGTTGCACTTAGGTTTAGGCACTGCGGTGCAAATCTTCAAAGGTTTCGAACCAAGTCCATTGTATCCATTCATTGCATACAAAGCATTCCGTTGCTCCTCCTCATTACCAAACCTCACAAAACCATAGCCTTTTGTATATCCTGAGGTATCCAAGATAACTGTGATGATAACAATATTAATTTTAATAACCATCCCAAAGGAAACCCATGGAACCGGTAATAGGGTATTTTACAATTTATTAAAAACTATTCTAATTTGAAGATTGGGACAAAATATGTAACAGAAAAATAAAAGTTAATTGATTTACATCCATTTTCTCAATTAAAAACGATTGAAATCAAATTGATTTTTCGTTGTTTTGAATTTACCGCCAAAACGCTCCTTACAATGACTTATTTATCACGCGACCACACGTGACGTCAACTTTGTGTAAACTAAAGTAGTTAGTAAGTAAACAAGTGAATGTCGAGTTTATAATTAACAAGATTTTTAATGGATAGAAAGTGATATTACTGGTTTGCGGTGCGTCTGTGCACAAATACTTCTAAAACTGCGCCAAACTAAGTATTTGTACCGGTGCTGTTTACACAAAGCTGACGTCACGATGTCACGTGATAAAAAGTCATCGTAAGGAGCGTTTTGGCGGTAAATTCAAAACAGCGAAAAATTAATTAGTTTTTGATCGAGAAAATGTACATAAATTAATTTATTTTTATTTTTCTGTTAATTATATCGTCCCAATCTTGAAATTAAAATAGTTACTATTAAATTGGAAATTACCGTATTCCACACATAATTATGATGGTAACAATTATAGGATAAGAAAGAAAGAAAAATGTATTTATTTGCTACAGAAACACATACAAAAAGATAAGATCATATACAAAACATGAAAACAAGACCAATTAAGCCGAGAGAGATTAGATAATACTGAATGGTAAAAAGGCATACCTTTTGCAGTTTTTATTGAAGAATACTTGGATGCAAAGATTCTGTAGAGTGAGTAGTCATCAACATCGGGGCTAAGATCTCCAACCCACACGGAGAATTCTCTTTCTGTTTGCATGTTAGCACGAGCTTCCCGTGATGCAGTGTTTAGGCGGAACCTCACCACGGGAAATGTCCCCGGGATTGGTTTTCCATTTAGTTTGTGCATGGCATCTATTGCTTCGTCATCTGTCTGTAATAGAGATAGTTCTTTAAAACGTGAGATGTTAGGAACCATGGTAATCATTGATTTTAGAAAGTAATTTCAAAAGTTTTGTAAGAAACTTTAAAAGTTTTCACAATACCTGAAAATGTACAAAGGCATATCCGGCTGGTTCTCCAGTAAATTTATTTCTCATGACTTTTACGGCTAGTGGACGCTGCCCCATCCTATTGAAAGCAGCCATGATGAAACTCTCCGTCATATTCGGCTCCAACTAAAACAAAACATAGTTATTTAGGTACAAATCTTCGGGAAAACTTCTACAAGTTTTAAATATCAGCCTGTAACCGTCCCACAGCCCGCACTGCTCAAGACAGATTGGCGATTTCAGATTTATATCAACTATAAGTTTGGTAGTTATGATTCTACCTGTATGTGCGTAAAAGATTGTACAGCATCTCTATTTTCTTGTGATATATTACGTCAGGGGCAAGTATGAGTAGAAGAATAATATTAATTAATTCATACTTACTTACATATTTATAAACATTAGCCCTCATAATTATGAACATTGCTTAAAGTTAAAAGATGTTTAGCCGTCAAAAACGTATGGTACAACAGACGCTAATCACTACTTAAATTTAAGCAACGTTTATAAAATAAGGGGAATATCTAAAGAGGAACAGACGGCCTAAGACGGTTTCTATCCCACAAAAATGATTGGATCCCGTGGGAATGTTCATGTAGCCAATAAAACTACTGAGTACAGCTACCAGCATTACACATAAACAAGAATTTATCATGTTTGATAGTTTCTTCGGAATGTAAATAATATTTGCAAAGACGATATAAGTTGATATTGTTTGGAAAGTATCTAATACTTACGCTGCCCATCCATAGTTGACACTGCATAGACATGATGTGAACTAAAACTTTTACTATCTGGAAAGCAAATTATACAAAAATATTTTCACAAAAACAACTACGACCTTTACGAATATGTACAGGTATAGCGTCCCCAATCACCATGCGAAGAAAGCGAAACTGTTACACTAACCGCACGTCAGTCACTTTCATTCGAACTCAGTGACATGAATTTTAGTTAGACGCAACAGATAATGTAAATGCTACCGACCGAATTATTCAATCAATTTATTTCACATCCTGATTAATCGACTAAAAAAAATTAAGATAAACTGAATTAATTATCGTAGTAAAGTTATTGAACCGAGTATCTTTTACGTAAATCTTTTTTTAAACGACGAAGCAGAAGTAAATTTTGTATCAACAGAACCCAAAATATTGATTGGATATTTACATGCGCAGTGCCATGTTGTTATTCTAATCTGTGGTCCTGTGGCTATCTTTTTAGTGCGGTGCGGATTTGCAACCTATGGCCGACAATGACGTGTGAGGGTGAGGAGAACGAGAACATGTCATCATCGAACCAAAGCAAGGCGAACGAGACAAGTGGATTATATGATAACAAAAGCATTTCTTCAAATGTGTAAAGTGAATGTGCTACTCACAAAGAAATGTGTTTATAAAATTATCAATATATTTTTAGTAAAAACATCTCTAAAAAGTATAAGGTAAATATTCTTAACGTTCACTTGCCATTCTTACAATATCAGGTCAATAATATCACAGAAATGTCACGACTTGATAACATTGACGCATTAGAAAAGCAATTAGCCGAATTGCAAATGGCTAAGGATTTAAACAACTCTGGCAAAGTAAAAAAGATACCACCAGCCGTACCGCCAAAAAAGAAGGCTCAACCTCAAGTTCCACACAGTGCTGTTGTAAGCACTATTTGTGAGCCGTCGTATTCGGCAATGATCATGCCGACTACAAATAATAATACAACGTATAGTAACACACTGCCAGGCAACGTGCGCCCTCATATTCATAAAGATTACGCAAACGTAAACCAATTGAATCTGGCCACTTTTAACCATTCCTATAGACAGAACTTACCCATGCCACCTAAGAGTTACAATGCAACATACAGCAATATACCTCCATACAGAAGCAATGATAACCTGCCTCCAATTCCACCGCCACCGCCGCCGCCACCTCCACCGCCATCAATTTCTATTGCATCGTCGAAACCATACAATGTGAGCCAAAATAATGAAGAATATTTGCCACCACCATCACCTGTAAGCTCTAACTACAGTGAGTTGGTCCGAGCTACTGCAAACTTGAACTATAATCAAGAAAGAACATCTTACCCACCTATTTACCAGAATGAGTTTCCTGAATATGGGGTCTCACAAACCTCAACTTATGAGTCACTTTATGAGCCTATTAACCCACGTCCACACAGCAACATGTCATCACAATCTAATTCCTTACACAATTATCGCAATAACTTGTCTAACACAAGCAAGTCACCACTACATAAAGAAGAAGAGGTGGATGCACTTACCAATCTTCTTGTGAAGTCTATATCAGACAGTCAGGATTTAGATGTATTTGGAACATGTGTTAAATGCGATGGGAAAGTGATAGGTGAGAGCTCTGGATGCACAGCAATGGGAAACATGTACCATGTGACGTGCTTCTGTTGTCACCGCTGTAATGTAAACTTGCAAGGGAAACCATTTTATGCTGTGGAAGGACAGCCATTCTGTGAAACTGATTACTATGAAACCTTAGAGAAATGTTCTGTATGTGACATGCCAATCCTAGATAGGATTTTGCGAGCTACTGGGAAACCTTACCACCCCAACTGTTTCACTTGCGTTGTATGTGGAAAAAGTCTGGATGGCATACCATTCACTGTTGATGCCATGAATCAAATTCATTGTATTGAGGATTTCCATAAGAAATTTGCTCCACGCTGTTGTGTTTGTGAATTGCCTATTATGCCAGAAGAAGGTGAGGAAGAGACTGTCAGAGTGGTAGCATTGGATCGTAGTTTCCACGTGAGATGTTACCGATGTGAAGACTGTGGGCTCTTACTGTCTTCAGAGTCAGAAGGTCGAGGATGTTACCCACTTGATGATCATATTCTTTGTCGTAACTGCAACGCTCATCGCATCCGCCTTCTCACAAATGTAATGACCACTGATCTTTAAACATTTTGCTCATAATAACCCAACTAAAGCAATATCTTTTTCATACTCTGAATAATCCCACTATAATGTTTTTTATTAAATCTTAATTCTTATCATAAAATGTAACTCAGCTTATCATTATTTTAATAACTTATATAATATATTTTAGATTTTTTTAGAAGTAAATAGCTATTTTGATCATTTTAGCTGGTAATGTTCTAGTGATATGTGCTAAGTAGTACTGTAGTTATTCCTATTTATATGCATATTTTGAGCCATTGTATTCTATAAGAAGACTGTTATCAGAGTAATATTTGTCAATTTTATTGTAATGTTAGTGGTTAATGGCAAATAATTTAATTGGTTTTTATTATAACTGCATAATGTGATAATCAAGACAATATTGTTGTGTGTCTTCTATTTATGAAGCATTATAAATGCTATAAAATCGTTTATATGATTAAATTAGTGTAGCTACATGTTTTGTAATAAGTTGTTGTGGCAGCATATTATTTTTATAATATTGTAATAAAAATATTATATTTTACTACAGTGGATTATTTTCAAAAATAAGCGCAACGCTATATTTAAATAAAATTTATTTTATTTCTATATAATTAACTATGAGTAATTATAGTTTACAATACTGGCTTAACATAAAAAGGCAAGTTTTCGATATGTCTTAGTTCCATAATTTCACAATATTATCACAAATACATTATAAAAACACCGTCACAATATTCACAATCATTCATTCTGAACTTTTCTAGACACGTAGCTGCAATTTTTTCGATATTAATATCACATTATGGAAGACTAACGATCATCAGTACTACTGTATTATTCTTATCTTACTAAAAGTCTGAACAACACAGACCACGTTCTAAATCAACGAAAATTTTCTAAATTGTATAAATTGTAAAATTATGGTAGTATAAAATGACTACACTCATTTTGAGATCCATGTTCACAATGACTTCATTCCTTGTGGCAATAAAATAGAAAAAAAAACTAGGAACAAGATAATCACATACTATAACTACCAATTTACACCTTATGTCTTAATTTCGTATTGAATTTTGGTGGGCTTAAAACTTGTTTCATAAATAAAGATCGTTTTTCCTTAATGTTTTTAGACATGATCAAGTCGCATCCAGCAGCACTTTGAAGAGTTTCACTAGTTTCAAAAGATGAATTATCATAATTTTGCTGCCGTGGTATTGTCCTTACTCCTTGATCTAGGTCAAATTGGTTTATTACATTAACAATGCTAGGATCAGTTTGCGGCTGACTTATTTCACATGAGCGGTATAACATTTCTTCGTCAGAGTTTAAATTTAGCCTAGGCTCGAACCTTTCTCTCAAAATAGAAAACTTTCGTCGTGGTCGACTTCTGGCTCCTTTCTTAACATTTGATATTTTCGATGTTGACGTGTTGACTACTGGCATTGCTGTCTCTTTCTGTATCAGTGACTGTAAAGATGTCGATATTTTGTTTGAAGAACAGTCTTCAATCGAGTTTGTAGGAGCAGAGCTTTCTGACACTAACTGCCACAAAAAATCGATGTCCTTATTTGAAAAATCGTGTTGGTTTGGTTCAGGTTTAACATTGATTTTTTTGCCTGGTAGTTTTATATTACTTGAATTCGATTTTTGACGACGTTTCGTATTTTTATTATATGCAGTAACATTTTCTCCACTATGTAAATCTGTGGATGCTGATGACATATTTGAAACGTTAAGCTCTTTTTTAACCATCTCAAATTTTGATCTTTGGTTAATGTTCATGCAGTTTTCCTTTTCTGGCAAAGATTCCATTATATTGCTTGGGTCAAACTTTGAAGGTTCTTTCCATAGCGCTTGTTTTAAATCAATTTTCGTAGATGTGTTGAATTGAGGTGAGTCCCATAAATGTTCTCGCCTGTAGTATAAATTTCTTGGGGAATTTGTAACAGTCGATTTACGAATTTCATCTATTGTTGCAACCAGAGAGCTTTCAGAATTCAGTCTTTTCTTTTTCGAGGAATCTATATCGCCAAGGTCATCCAACTCTTCCATTATAGGTTCTAAGTGGTTAGGATCCTTACTGACATCAGTCATGCATGGTTTTGCTAAGAAGGTATCATCATGAGAAACGAATGTATTGGTATAATCATCCTGATTTGTTCTATCAAACTTCACAAATACATTAGAGTAGGTATGAGGCTTTTTAGGGAAAGGTGGTGCAGCCAAAATAGCATTTTTGAGATCTTGTGAAACACAGCTACTTATCTCAGAGCTACCTGACGTTAACGTGTCTCTTCTTCTGTCTCTTACCACACTTCCATCATGAAGCCAGTTTTCTATATCAGAATATCCATTCCAGGATCTCAGTCCCCAAGCTTCACGAGCAATATTTACGGCACATATATTTTCATAATCATGAACTGACAAAACCTCCGTTGGAGTATCTAACTCACGTGGTTTCGAAGGGAATAAGTCCGTTCCTATTCCATTCTTATTTTTATCCTTTTTGGCATACATTTCCTTGAGGATATCTAAAGCTATTCTTTGAATGTTTTCGATATCTGCATCTTGGTTTCCAACTTTAATATTCTTGAGAGCACTCAAACATAACTTTTGGACAATATTTTCGTTAAATGTGTTTATATCCGAGCTATTAATATCGCTGAAGCTAAGGTCTAAATCCATATCAATAGAGTCAGAAGAAGTCTTTTTATTAGAACCATCTGTATCGTGACTGATCTCAGAACTGTCCGTCTTTAACATTTTCATAAATTCTTCATTAATTAAATTACAAACGTCTAGGTTGATATTAGTTAAATTGTCTCTTAGTGCATCTGAGGAACATATGCCTCTACGTTTGTGCAAGTTTAAATTGCTGGAAGTTATTTCGTCTATTGAACTTTCTAAATTCTCCATGGAACTTAACTTCAATGTTAACTCTGTTGGAGAGCAAATAGCAATTTTTTTGTTGTTTTTATGTTTGTATTCATCTTCGTGCAAAATCGATTGAGGTGTGTTTTCAACCGTGTAAAATTCTACGCTAGAAACCTCTAAGCTATTGCTTCCGATAGGCGCCGATGTAAATGTAGGTGTACCAGATCTAGCTATCCAGTGCTCCAATAAAAACTTTTTGTCTGCGTTTTCACTTTCCTGCCTCTGAGCTTGTTCAGTTGACACATCTTTGCTGTAAATAAACATAAAAATTCTTATAAAGATTTTTGTCTTTTATGTTATGTTATCCATAGGCACGAGACATTTGATTTTTTATACCTGGGTCTGGCGTCAGTTTCTTCTTCTTTCCGAGAACTTTTAAATGATCGGACATGGTTAAGACTACTGCCTTGATCCCTTTTAGTATTTGATTCTTGTATATCAACTTTATTGTTCAATTCGATGTCTTCATTTTTCCATGAAATAGGTCCCGTTGAATGAAAATATCTATAGTATAATATCATAGAAAGAATGCCTGAAAACGATAAAAATAACTTAAAATCCAATTGAAAAAAATATTTAATATTTTAATAATCGTTTGTGTTAACGTACCAACTATTGTACCACTTATGATACAAATTGCTGCAGCAACGGACCATGGTTTCTTTTGTCGCTCAGTTTCAGTAATAAGCACATACAAAAATAAGCTTCCGAAGTTTTGTGATATCATCAACGTATAAAACAACATCAAGCGATATCGCGTATGGCCCTCCCGCAAATTAATATAACAGAAACAATAAACGAAGCCCATGACAACGTTGTAAAGAGTTTCTTCTAATTTATTAGGACAAAATGTCGTTTTTTGAACCACAATCCAAAAGGTCATTGCAAACCAATGCAAACCTGCAAATATAAAGAGGATTATTTGGTATTACGCTGTAGGTATAATAGTGTATATTGTATACAAGTGTAACGACTAAAATTAGGAATGGTAACCGAACGAAATAAAAATACCTACTCTTAAGTAATTTAAAAAAATCTTACCTAAAGGTATTAATGTCCAGATACCAAAAATTATAGCAAATAACAAAATTCCTGGAATTCTTCCGATTAACATTCCGAAATGCCATATCAATTTTAGCAGTAATGAATTCCAACTGAAATTCTCATTGGAAAATGCTGTAATACTGTAGATATATGTCGCGCAACCCCAAATAACCGACGCGATTGACGCCGATAAAGCAAACACTGAAAATAAAAAGGCTTAGAAAAATAATTTATATTATTTTATCTTCACATTTTTCAAACTAACATCACACCACGCTTCTGTTCACCTAAAAAGGAAATTTTATAGAAATCAAAAATAAAAATAATTTACCTTTTGTATAGTAATTTTCATCTAAAGTAACAATAGCATAAGTTTGTAATATTACTTGTGGCACAGTACCAATAAAAATATATAAAAAATGCAACAAACTCAAATCATTTCTTTGAGAAATTAATTTATGAGTTTTTATAGATTCTAGGTTTTTGCACACAAATACTTTTCGCAGAAATATTATATATCTGGAATAAAAATGAACACATCAATTAAAGAAAAAGTTATGCACAAATTATTTGTAATCACTGATACTTTACCTTTCTAGTAAACCAACGAGGCAAATATGAGTAATCCAATGGCGCAAACTTGATTTTTGATCAGTAACAAACCACCTTATTGAAAATATATTTATAAGAATATTTGGAGTTACTATAAAAATTAATGTGCCAAATGCCCAGTAAAGATGTCCATCTTTACAATATTCGGCAAAAACTATTACATCTGTAATGACATTATAAAATTTATAAGTTACATGGTTCATGGATATTATCATTATTACTCCGGCATAAATTCAAATAATAACAGAAAAACATTCAGGTTTAAGTAACTACATAACTTTGAAATTTATCAAATTTTATATAAGATGTTCTCACCTGTCGTTAAATCAGCTAATATCGTAACAAGTGATATAAATACACATAAAACATGAATGATACAAAAGTTTTCATCTTGATTGTTTGATGTTTTACTTTCTATGTTATGGTTTCCAAATCTACAAGCCTCCGCCATTCTAAAAATTCATTCATAAACACATATTGAAAACAAACAAATAAACTTCAGCATAAACTGTCTCGCTGTAATACTGTACCACTACTTTTAGAATCGTCTGTTAATTCATTTATCGAAATCTTACTATTATCAAGTTATCTATTGTACGTCATATTCAACAAACCAATACAATCAATACTAGTTCAATGCCGTAAGTCACAGCGCAGCGTGGGCGCATAAAATAAAGGCAAACTTTTGTTCACGCTTAGGAGTATATGTGTTCTGTGATTGCAGGACGACTTGTGCCGAAACCCCATACAGATAATATATTAAAACTCGATGTGACAGTGTGTTTGGTATCCTTGATTTATACGTCAGTGTATCCTACAAATATCAAGTTTTCTTGTGGAATTTTCCAAGCTTTGGCGCTTTTCTTACCATAGACACGATAATGATCCAAAATAAAGTAGTACGTTTACATTTTTACAAAAGCAAAGGCATTTACATTTATTAAAAAAATCGACTAAAATATCTGAATGAAGGATTCCCGAAAATTATGTTATCTGTGGTCTTGGACATGGATATTTTGCTTGTGGTTGAGCCGGGTTGACCCTCAATGGGTTGACCCAATCTCTGTGGTTTTTGTTATTATTTGCAAAAAAAAACATTTTTTTTATTTTTTATTATTCGAGGTGAGGCTAAAGATCCAGTGCCGTAATTTAATTAATTTATTAGTGTTATATTGAGCACAAAAACAACTAAGAAATATGATTCATGACGCTCTACTAATCCTTTGGGACTGTTCTTGTACTGAAAAGGGACAAGAGGTAATTATTCTTTAACGATCATTGTTTCCAGGCAGTTTCCAACTGGGTAAAGCTAAAGGCTAAAGGTAAACTGTAACGAAATCGTTTCATAACTTTACAGAACGAGCTAGTAGAATACGCCAATCAGGGAGATTCAGAAATATTTGGAAGAATAAATGACATAGCCAAGAGTCACCATAGAATTCAACGTTTTGTTGAAGCTACGGGGTTTCGCTCCAGGAAGACTCATGCAGGTAAATTGTTTTTTTATTTTTATTTATAAACCAATTAGTAGAGAAATAACATAAACAGTGAACCTATACTCAGTATATTTCAAAAACTAGTTTTTTTTTGTCATAGAAAGCTTTCATTTAGATCATTTACAATTTCTCCCATACTGGTCAACACTTTGAGTGACCAGAGCTGTCGTTTTTCTGGGCATGTTTCCGGATGACAGTTATTCGGACGACTAATAGTAACCAAAAAACAAAAGTATTTTTTGTATATTTACTTAGTTAGTAAATTAATTTAATTCCTAGTACATAGTTAGGTTGCGTTAAAAATTGTATTACTTTCAAAATGTTTTTATAATAAATCTTTACTAGCAGGACTCAAGATGTGTGGTCTATACTCGCAAGCACTCAGTGAAGGCTTTTCTGAAGTTCTACAGTCTTACAAGCTAAATCTAATGGAAGTGGAGAGCCTAGTTATAGGCAACCATACCTATACACTATCATTTGTGTACAGTTACGTAGAGAAGTACTGCGGGTTGTTCAACACTTTGAATAAGATTATAGCCACTATTGAGCAGCGGAAACTGACCGGGTGTCAGATACTAAGTTTGCTGCATCAGTACATTTTGAATGGCAATGAAAGAGTGCATGAAGCCATTGTAAGGTAAATTCTTTTTAAATTAAATATTATAAGTTAAGCCCTTTTTACCCTTACAGGATGTTGTGTAATGTTGTTAAGTGGGAAGTGCCTAAGTAGCCTGTGAAATTCAAATTATTCATTAAGTATGTTGAAACTGTTTGTACTAGAAAACCAGCGTGAGACAACATCCGTCTGGGTGCATGTTGTACAAAATATAATTCGAAACCATAACATGACTGTGTATAATATTTTTACTGGATTAAAATCATCAAGACAAGCATCTGAGTTCTTTTAATCACATTAACTATATCTAAAAAAGGTTATTGGGGCGGGGTTTCTGGCTAAGTGATAACTGCCGCACGGGGCGATCGATTAGGTTAAGCTACGCTTGTCGCGGTTGGTCCGTGGATGGGTGACCATCTTTACATACCAAGAACCCTCCGTGCCTCGGAAAGCACATTAAGCCGTTAGTCCCGGCTGTCATTTGTGGGTCTTTGACAGTAGTTACGGTTCATCAGAAGCCCTAAAGACCAGTTTTTTTCGCTGGTGGGTAGTTGTAACAGTAACACAAAATTTTGCTGTTAGTTTTTTAAATAACGTTTAAATAATATTAAATAAGTATACAATATATATTTTATATTCGATTTATATTACGTCTATCAATGAAAGCAGTGATAATAGTCGTTTTTTCTCTATATCAAGCATCGCCGACGACAGTTTTGTGAGTATTCCCTCTCTTTCTGACACTCTTCCAGCGCAGTTTTTTGATGTACAGACGCCAGCAGTCCAGTACTAACCCCACAAGATCAACAGTCATGCCCAACTATCATCAAAGATTATCTTTTTTTTTTTTGTAATAATGCACACGTTTTTCCAATTCATTTAGACATTGGCAGAATAGTCGACATCGGCTTTGCTTGCCATATTAAAAAATAGAACAGACGCCAGCACATCAAGCTACCCCAAACTGTCAAATTTTTCCAATTGAACATAAACCTTATGCTTATATTATAAAGATGAAAATCTATCAAAGAAATTTGACAGATTTCTCAAGGCTCATTTCTACGATATGCTGGCAAGTTTTGACTGTAAGAACGTACATGCTATTCTTATTTCCGAGTCATGGCTTAAACCTTGTCTCTCTTCAACAAGTTACTCTCTTCCTTCCTGGCTTCCAGCTTTTAAGAAACGACCGCTCGGTTGGTGAAGTTGGTGAAGATATATGGCAACACCACCACCAGGTGGTGTTGCCAATATTCCCTGCTCTGTTGTCAAGGTGTCAGCGCAGCCACCGCCATCTAATGCTGGTGAACATCTCTTCCTTGAAGTTGATTTACACCATTCAAAATACTTCCTGGCGTCTATTATTGTCCTTCTTTACGCGTTAATTTCTTTTCATCTTTTGATAATCTCTTAGAAATGCTGATACCTTCTTACAGTAATAGTATAGTCATGGGTGACTATAATACTTGTCTTCTGAAAAAAAAACCATCGCTCTTTTTCTCTGACTAATATTTTGTCTTTTAGTAATCTTTCCATTCTTCCTCTGAGTGCCGCTCATCATTTTCCTAACTCTACTCCTTCACTTCTTGATCTGATTTTTGTCTCTTCTCTTGATAACGTCGCTAAGCATGGTCAATGTTCAACTGATGCCTTTTTCTATTATGACCTATTTTTCTGTCATACAAAGTTCGCCCACCTATGGTTAAAGCTAAGATACACATGCAGCGCAATTTTGGTGAAATGAAAGTTGACAATCTTTGCAAGGACGCCAACAATATTGATTGGCCTGATCTGTTTGCCTCTGCGTCAGTCGATGAGCAAGTTAGTATTTTTACGGCTAAACTTATCGAACTTTACGATCATCACGCACCTGTTCGAGTAGTTAAGGTTAGACCGTGGCCGCGCCGTGACTCACAATATACTATAAAACGCTAATGCAGAAAAAAGTTACAGAAAAGTCTAAATTTAAGTATAGGGCTAATGACGCTAACAGGAAAAGATACCTCTCAATCCGTAATCACTGCAATAAAGTGTGTAGGAATGCTAATCGCCACCACATTCATACTTTTGTCCAAAATGGGGACGCATCGAAAGTTTGGAAATTTCTCAGATCATTCATTGGGGGTCGGTAAAATCAGACAAGAGACAATCCCAAAAGATATAGACATCGATGCAAAGAATAATAATTTTACTGCTTCGGCTAATTTTGATAGGACAATAAAACTGAATACACTAAATTATCTCTCTTCTCTTCCGAGTCCCAGTTATTCTCCATTTGTTTTTGGTCAGTTCTCCGCTTGTGATGTTAAGAAGAGCATACTTTCGATTACTTCCAATGCAGTAGGAAGTGACTGTATCAGCCGTAATATGTTGGTCCCTGTACTGGATGTTATCCTTCCCGTCCTTTGTCACATCCTCATTTTTTCTGCGTCTAGTGGTGTCTTTCCATGCTCATGGAAAGATGCTCAAATACTTCCGTTACCTAAAAAGTGAAATCCCAAATCTATTTCTGAATATCGTCCAATTTCCGTTTTACCATTCCCATCCAAAGTTCTAGAACGGTTGATTCACAATCAAATTATCAGTTTCCTCATTAAAAATAATCTCCACAACCCCTTCCAGTCTGGCTTCCGTCATGGTCATAGAACCACCACAGCGCTTCTGAATATTACGGAAAGCGGTAATCTTACAGTTTTAGCTTAAATTTTTCCAGAATATTCTCATGTGTCAACAAAGTATTCGTGAACCAGTTATGCACATGGCTGCTATACGGTGAACTGAAGGATCCATATCAAGAGTTCATCATACTGCACAACCAGACTCATCATAATACATCGGAAACATTCCTTTCTTCTCCAACATCTGCATGTGAAAAATCTCTTGTGTCCACTGTAAGTATGAAAAAATAGCAAAAAAAAGAGTTTTTATTTTACCAGACTGCGCCAGAAGGTCGGAGGTAATTAACGTCTGTATCGTTAATTTTAAGAAGATGCCTCCAACTGCATAAGATTGCCTAAAGTATTCAGTTTAAAAGTCAAACTCTTAAAACAAAAGTTTCTTGTTCGTGTTCCCCATCTTTTTTAAAGTTATTTTTTTACGCAGTCGGGTTTTTTTTTTACTCACACAGTCATGTGTGATCCACTTTCGCCATGCTTAATTCGATGATCATTTATCTAATATAACATCCAACTGTTTTCCTCCCAACTCGAAGGCCTATTTCTGTAAACACACAAACAAAAACGTAAAAAATCTTTTGGATTCTTTAATAGTGGAAAGTTTTGTGTCTCATGACATAGCGACTATGTCATTAATAAAATGTAGATACTATGGACCTTCCTAACTTCGTAAGGCCCCATGGAAAAAGGTTTGTATGCATAGGCAGTACCGGCAGTACCAATAATGCAAGCTTTTGTACATTTTAAATGTAACTGTGATGTGTGTTTCTGTGACAATAAACCAATATTTTTACCGACTTCAAAAAGAAGGAGGTTATCAATTCGACATGTTTACATTTTTTTATGTATGTTCGGGCGTAACTCCGTCGTTTATAGACGTATTTGCAAAATTCTTTTCATATAGATCTGATGATGCGTTTCGGAGACAGACAACGGACCTCTTCAAAAATTTACAGCAAATCAACCGCGATTGTTGTTATCGCATAAATATGCATTGTTTTGACCCCAAAGATGATGCAATTTCGAAATGGTCTGGGGTAGGTACTATAACTACAAAGTAAAAAATAAAAACTTTTTCCAAAAAAAATAACCGACTTTCGGAAAAACACTACAAAGTGAAAAATAACTTTAATTTCGGAAGGCGGTGACAAAAATTCAAATACATATCCAAAGTCATCATCATCCACATCCCGACTTCACCCACTTCTGGACATAGTCCTCTTTACTCGTGCCAATCCTCCACGCTCCTGTACCAGCGTCATCATCATTTTGCCAGCGCTGGCAACAGTGTCGTCCGCCCTTCTCGCCGCCAGAAGACCGACATCTAGTTTTCCAGTCCTTGGACGCCACTCTGTCACAGTCAGCCTTATTCGACCTGTCATAACTGCGCCTTGCCAAGTTTCCTGACAAACTCCATTTGAATTTCATAATACACTTTTCGTTTGGAACTCGGTTTTTTTCTGTATGTCTATTTAATGTTTTTTTTTCTTCCAGCTTCAAGATACAAGTCTAGAATGTGGATACACGCTCAACACATCCATGATCCCATACTTTGTGCCACTCTCCCTAGCCCAGGAGATATTGTTTATTGGCAAGACTATCATCCTATTTGGTTTTGATCCTAAAAAAGTGAAGAAAAACAGCTGTTTTGTCGCCAACAGGACTTTGTTGCCTTTACAGAAGTTAGGGGTGGAATCTAGAAGGTAATTTTATGCCGGTTTTCACTTACATTAGGCTATTTTTTAAATTTATTGCTGAATGGGCATGTTCTTAGCCTCGAACACTTTTGATGAAAGCGATTGATGAGGTCTATGATAGAACGAACGTGCCCAGAAGATGCCTGTTAACTCTTGTTTTGAAGTCATAACTAAACGAATGCCTAAATAAAGGTACGCTGATGGATTTTCAACTTTCAACGCTGAACCGAGCATTGAAAATTGAACAGCAACTTTCCTGTGTCTGTTAGTGCACTTATAACTTGAGAACTTTTCATTACATTTGTTTGGCTTAGTTAACATAAGGCCTTCAACGTAATGTTCAAATTGTCATATCTAAGTACTGTTTATATTTTTAGATTCACAATTTGGGACGATAAAGAAGCTGAGTTCCATGAGAAGTTGCAAAAACTAAAAAATCCAGAAGTATTTGAAGTTTGTAATCTTAGAGGAGTTATCAGAGAAATAAAAGAATGTGTTACTAAGGTGTTTAAGAATAAGAAATATTATTGTCTGGCAAATACACCCATACAACACTCTTGAATGAATCCACACTACATAACTCTTTTACCTATTTCAACAAATGAGAGCCTATCGATTATTAAAACAGTAAATTACTTGATTATGATAAGCTTAATATTTATGTTTCTATTTTTACTTTTACTCTCTAGCTTGTTTCGTTTACCATTCAAAATAAATGTAAATACTCTTTTCCAGCATCTTTGGACAGTAGCCGTAGAAGAGGCACAACTAATCCATGAACTGCGACTAATGAAAGACTTCTACCTACTGGGTCGCGGCGAGCTATTTCTGGAGCTATTGAGACTTACTGCGCACATGCTCGATAAACCTACTACTAGAACTTCTACTAGAGGTGAACATTTTTCTATTTAATTATCGGAGACGTCAGAAAAATTACTGATTTGTCTAGTAATTTTCTTGCTATATGCGTTAAAAACACGACTGATGTGTCTCATCAACAGAGATTTCAAATTCGGATGCCGATTCACCTAAACTTGAGATGTTGACTAATATGGAACGCGCTTTTGTATCGAAAAAATCTTAATTTAATGTAAAAAAAAAAAATATGTTATAACTAACACATACCACCCCTTCTCTTACAGACTTACACCCTACTTACACAAATTTGCATCGGGTTAATTTTAAATAAATAATTTTGCATCTGAATATTTAGTTATGCAAACCCCAATAATTTAGAAGTCGCTTCCATACTATACACCTGCCTAGTTATGCATTCCCGGATTCCTGGCATCCCGGGTTTCTTTTTACAATTTTTTTTAAAAATAAATATACATATATTGAAAAGAGCCGCTTCAATAGTTTCATAACTAAAAATTTACTTTAGGTAAATATGCATCCGATTATACGATCCCTAGTCATTAATGACAATTAACATGGTTACCATTCTACGTACCAACATTCGTTTGAAAGAAAAAGAAAAAAAAATAAGTATTTATTGTGACAATACACACAATCGTACAAAAATTATAAAAAACTAAACTTCTTGGAAGTATAAAATAAAAAAAACAAAGTCCTGCACGAGGCCATAAGGCTTCTACCTAAGCATGATGCTGCGATATTTAAAAAAGTGTCGCAGCGTTTGTGGTCACGAATTGGATGCATACGTCGTCTGTATTGGTAAAGAAAAAAAAAAAAACAGCGTTTTCATAGAAAAGTGCAATACCTAGGCGGTCAAAATGGATGGTACAGCAGATATTTTTTTTGTATAATCCACGAAAAATTTATACGCTGGGGGGTCTAGAGTGATATGCTGAATTCATGGTTACAGTTTGCGCACTGGTAAATTTTTTATCCTGTATAAACATACAAACATTTATAATATTAGTAGGATAATAATAAGAAATAAAGTCCTTATTAAATCAAAATCAAAAGTCATTTATTCAAATTAGGCTGAGAATCAGCACTTTTCGAACGTCAGAATACATAAGACAGTCCCCCAAAAACGCCCACCCGTCACCACTTCCTAGTGCTTTAGCTGGGAAGTAGAAGTGGCGCAACAAAGTCCCCAGCAGCACAGCTATCTGTTTAGTCGGATAGACTTGATTCTATACATACATAGACAAAGTAATATAAACATTAAGAGACACAGAACATTAATTAAATAATTAGTCATACATATATCAGCCAGCCATGCCAATATACCAACAAATAAAATTAAAACTTAACTGGAGCACAAAGAGCATAATTTCCATATTTATTATTTCCAGATATGAACCACGCGTTCCAGTTAGCAGCAAGAGCAGTGTTCCTAAGTAACAGTGCCGATATGGACAAGTTTAGTTTTGAGCTATTGTATGTGAAGCCTAACGCTAACCTTACAACTAATACTAGTGTTGAAGAAGATAGCACTACTGGTATGTATTAAACTACAGCAGAACTTATAATCGGTGAAAGGTCTAATACTTACTATTTATTTATATTTATTGCTTTAATTAAAAGGTTTAAAACTAACTATAAAAATTAAAAACGAATTAAATGTAGTTAAAAGATTGTATTAATGATTGTAATAGGGTAGGTATTACTCCCATTTTCGAAGTGTCTAAGGCCCGGTTTCTGAGGTACTCGTATCGGCAGTTTATCTATTGATTAGCGCTATTGGTTCGATAACTTGTGAAAGTGCGTTTCCGAACACCGCAATGTAATATAAACTCCGTTTAAAGTCAGGTTAAGTTAACTGACCAATTTTGGCCGTTTATCGGTTCCATAGCTATTTGATGTTTCATTTCATAGTCAATCTATATAATTTTTTTGGGTTATACTTATAACGTGTATTAAATGGCAAGTAAAAGCTAATTATTAAAATCTAAAACAATAAGTTTTAGTATTATGAATAAAAGCAGCTCCAAATCTGACCATTATTATATTTATTTTGAATACATCAGTAGGCATCAAGAAACTTAATACCTAAGAGAAATCCTTTCGAAATATTTACGGATGAGGAATTTAAATTCAGATAATATAGATTTTATAAGAACACTATGATCGGATCTGCTTGCTCTAGCTCCCCTTATAAATCGCAAATGTCCATTGTCATTATTTTTTACAAAAGAATCGATAAAGCACAAACGATTGGAAAGACAAATACTTTTAACATAAAATAATAAAAAAAGGCAACGCTTCTTTGACAAAAAAAAAAGAATACAATGATGTCGGCATGGCATTGTGACAACATTTCTGCATACAAAAACGAATTTTAAACGCGATATCCTGAACAGACCCATCTAGCGGCATCTGAGGAACTAGTTATGGGTTGCATAGTTATTTAATGGCTTGTTGCGGATTCAGAAACCCAGTGTCAGTTAACCAACGTTTATCTTTTACATAACTTTATTGAATCAATAGTTATAGGGAGTTTAACTGGGAACTTCAGAAACCGGGCATTAATTAGATTCTAAAATGCTAATAAACCACAAAAAACACATGACATTTTTATTTTATCGATTAGTGTCATAAAAATGCATTGATATTTTACATTTTCATATTTCGCGCGTAATTTGACGAAAACGCTGGACGCAGTGTACGCCATATTGGTCTGTGCGTATGACGTCAGTTTGTTGTGTAAACAAATGCGCTGATATTTTGTATGATAATTGTTTATCATTTAAAAAAAATAGTTATTATTCTACTTATCGTTTTTTGCTGTTCTTGAATAAAATATATTATTTCAATAAAACATTACTTTGGTTACGAAAATAATAAAAAACAATACAGCGGTATGACGTAATAACAAGGCGGTTACTATTTCATGGTGTTCATTAACAGATAAAAAAAACTGAAATCTTTGAATTGAATTTTAACATTTATTTTGTTATATCATGAACTAAAACTAACATTTTCCGACTGCTCTTTGCTTAAGCGATCTGAATAATATACTTTTAGATTTTTTCTCATATAGTGTAAAATACCCTATTATGTAAAGCCATAATTTATACCCTACCATTAATTTTTACATTAGATTTAATTTGATTGCAGTAGCGGATGGCTGGTCGAGTATAATCCTAAAGTACGATTTCAAATGGCCGCTCCACCTGTTATTTACGCCGGAAGTACTAGCACGGTATAATGATATGTTTCGTCTGCTGCTGAGGATTAAGAAGACTCAGCATGATCTCCATGCGCTGTGGAAGACTTATAAACAGTCTGCTAGGTAAGGTCACTGCATTATCTAAGCTGGGGTGCGTTCAATACATTTCAATAGGGTAACATTGCAGACTATCCAGTACATACACACTACACACACACACCCACACACACACACGTGTGTGTGTGGGTGTACACACACACACACACACGCGCACGCACACATACATACATAAACTCAAGCCCCCTCAACGCCACCTGCTACGATCCAGTAAATTGTTGAAATTTTGTCTAGCTGCAGTCAACCTGAGGTTTCCTTCCTATTTTTAAAAACAATTTTGCTGAGGATCGTATCAGTTGGTGTTCTGCAGTTTCTAACTCCCCCCAGATAACAGACAGAGATAAATTTCACATTAAGAGCATTCATCCGGCGCGGGCTGGCAACGTCGCATTTCATGTGGTTTTTCGTGATTATCTTTTTTAAGTTTAAATCAAAGTACAGTATAATTTTTTTTTAGCCAGGCACTAGATCGTTGGTATTTATAAGTTTGTAAGCTATTTTTGTACAGTTATTTGGGTATTAACTTATAAAAATCGACATACCGTCAATAATTTTCTATTTGCAGTACTTATTAGGATGAAATGTTTTTATTAAAAATAATTATAAATATCAACGATCTAGTGTTTGGCGGGTTTATATTTCATAAAATGATCACGAAAAACCACTACAAATACGACGTTGCCAGCTCGTGCGGTTTTAATTAGTATGGATATGACTTTCCAGTTTCGCAATGTGCCAACTACATAACAAGCTGATGTTTCTGATGGACAACCTGCAACACTACATGCAAGCCGACGTGCTCGAGACCAACTTTTCTCGGCTCATGGAGGCGGTGCACAAGACCAAAGACTTTGAGAAACTTAAGAAGGCGCACGCTACCTTCCTCGCTGATATACTTAGCCAGTCGTTTTTGACTGTTACTTCTGTAAGTTGTTTTGGACTGCTAATAGATAGAATTTGAATATTTCGTCGTGGAATTTTGTGTTTATTTCTATTGACTGGGAATAAGCTAGCCTGAACTATAAAAAAAATAAGTAAGTCTTTGTTCAAAATGGCGTAGTTTTGGTTTTATTTAAACTAAGATAAAAGTAATACTTATTTTTTGTTATTCCGTTTATCCACCCTAGGGTGGCTGTTTGAGGATAGATAAACTGAATAACCCTATTTTTATTTTTTTCTATGAATTTACAAACAGATTTTACATGAATAGAGAGTAAAATACCCATTTTACTCTATATGACAAAAAATCTAAAAATATATTATTGAGATAGCTTAGGCAAAATGCAGTCGAAATAAAAAAGTTAGTTCATGAAATAACAAAATAAGTTTAAAAAATAATTTAAAGATTTCAGTTTTTTCAATCTGTTTTTGAACACCATGAAATAGTTGCCGCTATGTTATTACGTCATACGGCATGTCAACTGAGCAACTTTGTACTTTTATTATTTTCGTAACCAAAGTTATTTTTATTTAAATAATATTTTGCATTCAGGAACAGCAAGCCAACGATAAGTAGAACAATAATTCATTTTTTAAATTATAAACAAATATCTTTCAAAATATCAGCGCATTTGTTTATACAGCAAACTGACGTCATACTCACAGATCAATAATATGGCGTCCACTGCGTCCAGCGTTTTCGTCAAATTACGCGCGAAATAATTATGAAAAATTTAAATGCATTTTTATGGCACTAATCGATCAAATAAAAATGTTCTTTTTTGTGGTTTATTAGCACTCTAGAATCTAATTAAGACACTAACTTTTCAAAAATGGGTGTGATACCCTATTGTTCTATTTATTTATATTTTGGTCGTTGTTACGATCCCGAATCCCCAAGTAATGGTATGGTGAAAAAAAGTCTCGTATATTACAAAATATGTACATATTTTCAATTTAGTTTGAATGTTTCTGTTGTCGTCAAACTTACCAATAAAGCTTATTGAACTTTTCTATATTTGAGCTTTGTCGGTATCGACTTGTTTTTGGAGATTTTACACTTCTCTTATTACTTAAACACGCCCAAAGTTAGGTTAAATTAGCAAGAAGAACGAATCTTTGTTGGCTCCGAACTTTTTAATGGCTTTTTATTTTAGTATTCTGTTTCCGCACATACAATATTAATAATGAGACAAAACCATACCATGTTTAATTTTTAATGTACAGACGCCAGCACATAGAGCTACCCCAAACTGTCAAATTTTCCCATTTGATCATGAATCTTATGTTCTATGCAATAAAGTTGAAAATCTATCAAAGAAATTTGACAGATTGGGATAGCTTGATGTGCTGGCGTATACTATCGAGGAAACTAACATCTATACACCGAAGGACTATTATTGCTTGCAGCGCTCAGCCGCTATAGTAACGCTTGCTAACAGATAAGTCATTGTATGCACGAGATTTTCATATCTAAGTTTCCTCTATAATACATTGTCGAACAGTATAGTAATACACTCCCGAAGTTTGTATGGAAAAAATATCGACTAGATTCCCCTTAAGTAAAGAATGTTCTGCACTCTGTTCCAGTCTTGCGACAGCGACAGTTCGGGCGACTCGGCGGACGCGCTAAACAACCCGGTGTTCTGCAACATTATGGAACTGCTGAAGCTCTGTCACTCCTTCTGCGGGATGAACGACAATGTCGCCGATAGAGAGGCCGAGGATTACTATATTAGAGGATATTCTGAACGGTTAGTACCTATTCATTTATTGTTTCATCATCATCTGCCTAGCCTTTTCCAACTGTGTTGGGGTCGGTCTCCATTCAAACCAGATGCAGCTCAATACCAGAAGGGCAATTCTCGTAATTTTAAGAACGTTCACAAACTGATCTCGGTTCAATCTGTCAAATATACCTCGAGTTTCCATACATTTTTGAAAAGTTTTTGACATTTGGTTGACGCCGAGATGAGACTGCGACTAGATTATGAAAGTTTTTAATTACGAGAATAGGCCTTCAGTTCTTTACATGGAACGACTCTCTGTCTGACCTCTACAACCCAGTTAAACCCTTCGTAAGACTGGTTGTCAGATTTTCTGGCTGCTGACGACTGGTAACGACTGTCTAAAGTTCCACAAATGACAGCCGGGACCAACAGCCTAACGTGCGTGCCTAACGGGTCTTTGTATGTAAAGATGGTCATCCATCCACGGTCCAACCGGCATGCGTAGCTTAACCTGATGGGACAACCTGTGCGGCTGTTATTACTTAGCTATAATTATTTTAATGTATTTACCTAATATTATTGGTCAAAGATAGAACAAATCCGATTATGGTTTATTAAAGTTTCCATAACTAGGTTTTGAGACCTATAAACAAAACGAATCTTGTCCTAGATCTAATTCAAAAAAATTTTTTTATTGATTACTATCATTTTGACTGATTTGTTTTTATTTTCTTTTTTTGAAATTTTTTCGAAACCGGTGCTATTTTTCTAATGTTCGAAGTATTAGAAATAGTTTCGACCATACGGAGCCTGTTTGATAATTTCAAGCAAATACTGTCCCATTAATAAAAATATCTATTGGATAGTGCCTATCCAAAAACTTCGAAACAGACCGATAGAGATAACTCAATAACATTGTAGTAACTGTTTTTGATATATTTCAGATTCAGCAAGCTGGTGAAGCAATTGATGCAGCTTCTGGTTTCTCTTCGCGACCGTCCCTGTGGCGTCTACCTAGCTCGCCTACTCATGAGGCTCGACTATAACCGATGGCTCAGCGGAGAAGCACAGCTCACCCAGTCTGTTACGAACATGTTGAGATGCTGATGAAGGACTTGAGATGGTAGAGAAAACCTAGAAATGAGTCCGTATGGTGATCAATCGTCGTCAAAAAGGCATTTTCTTAAAGTGGCACAAAATCCCTACTAATAATTATAAATTGGAAAGTAACTGTCTGTTACGCTTTCACGCCTAAACCGCTGAACTGATCGTCATGAAATTTGGCAGACATATGGAGGACACAGGCTACTTTTTTTACGCGATAACCGACGTCCGCGCGGGCGGAGTCCCGGGCAAAAGCTAGTATGTTATAAAAGAGCTTTGTGTACTGATAAGGGTGCAGCACACCTCTATTTATAAAATATAATTCCAAACCACGCAAGGCTGGAAGTAACTCTAATTAATGTCACATTTGAATATAAATGATATCTTACATGTGACGACCAATTAGGTTTATTTATCAAATTGGTATTGTATTTTAATATCAAATGGATTAAATTCATGTAACACTCGAATAATACTAGTTACATGATTTTATGAAAAACCTTTTTACAGGGTACCACCCTGTACATCGCCCAGGGGTGCGAGTTGTTCGAAAAAGATGCCGCGGCCACTGGCACACAAGCAACTGAGGGAACACTGGTATTTTAGTCAGTAAACAGTCTTACGTCTCTCTGAGAGTCTAGTCTGACACGCCCTCCTGCTCCACCCTGAGCGGAGTTCTTTGATGATTGCCCACTCAAAAAATAAAAAACCCTGTACATCGCCGTGCAACCTGTTACCATGGTTTCAGTACATGATAATTCACCCCCTGCGCTGAAATTGTACGTCGTTTATGAAAAAAAATATACCTATCCCTTACATTTTGATCACATAGGTATTTCACTTTTCTATGAAACAGCAGATTTTTTATTTAATAAACTGATGCTAAATTACTAGGCTACCCCCTAGCGTAGCGAGTAGACCCCTGTCTAGAATCATGTGTTGAATTCATAGTCACAGTTTGCGCGTCGATTTACGCCAGCCTGTATTATTTAATTTGTTAACTTTATAAATAAAACCACACTAAACGCAATATTATATGTTTTTTTAATTAATACCATCATCACTGACATCATCATCATCTTCAATTTCTTCATCCTTTAAAACATTGGTACCATTTTCTTTAGTATTTTGGTTTAAAGCATGTTCAGCATGTTGCATCATGAACGCTTTAGTTAGTATACACTTGGTCATGTGGCAGGAACACGGAAGTGGATGTTCAAGTTCTTCTGGGTCTAACATCGTCATATTAATATCGTACCTGTAAACATGAAAATAGTAAAAAGGAATTTAAATAAGATGACGTGACAGAATTTTAAGTGTTGGTATGCTGAAGAACTCCAAAAAACAAGGTTTTTTGGTATTGTGTAACAGTTGGGACTTCCTGGCAAGTTGAAAGACCAAAAACATTTTGAATTAAAAACTATTACTCGTTCTTTTGATGTTCATCACGTGTGACCAAAAAGTAAATATGTAATCAAATGACTATTACCGTAGAAGCTAATAGATCTTATTGATAGCCAAAACGCAGCATATCTGGCGACTATTCGCCAGATATGCTGCGTTTTGGCTGCGATAGCAGTAGAGCTATCGCCAAAAATCGAGAAAATACAGATTCATCATCTGCCTAGCGTTTTTCCAAACTATTTTCGAGTTGGCTTCCAGTCAAACGATGCAGCTGAATAACAGTATTTTACATAAAGCGACAAACAATTACTGGGTAATATGGGGTATTATACCCTACCTATATATCACCCAGTAATTTTGTGGTGGAGGTAGACAGACTACAACTAGATTCCTTTTTTTCTATATCCTACCTTCTGCTTGCAACCGCAGCTCTGTTCATATCTAACTGGAAGGCGATAGGTTCTCCTGCTTCCACCTCCTGCTGCTCTGGCAACACTATAACTGTTTGTTTCCAATGTGTGGCCGGACTCTGTGGACCTGTGTCCAAAACTGTGTGACCGTCTCCTGTAGTGTTAGGAAGCTGGGGGAAATTACACTGGAACCATACGCAGAGGCCTTGGTAGTTACCATTTTTGCTTGCACCTGGAATTGAAAAGAAAAAAAATTATGTTGTCTTTTCTCATACTCATAGCCAGTGTATATTTTTTTTTTATAAATTTGTTAGTATCTTGATCCTGGATGATGTATTTTCTAGTTATAATTTCATTTCTGAAGTCCATTTATTAATATACATATAATTGATAATCATTATGGACATAGTTCGGACTACAGATGAGGTTCCATTATTATATGTATTACAATCATAATCTGAAATTGTGACCTTAAGTTAAAAACGACTTTACCATTCCCTTTAATAACTGTCTTAATTTTAATATTAAAGCATTTTTCAGTTTTTTTCTTAGTCTGATGATTTCATGGAGAGGGAAACAAAACATCTCATAATGAAACCGCATTTTTATATTTTCCACAAAGCTCAATAATATTTTTTTTAAGACAACAGTCCCCGTACAAGACAATAAAATTTACACTAAAGCAAATTCATTTATTAACTTTATTTGAATTCTCATAATTTTATTAATTTGTTTGCTTTTGTTGATGTATTTTGACTGACAGTTCAATTTTTTTTATTGGACTCTTGACACAATATTGCTGACCTATGTTTAGGATACTATGTAGTGATGTGCATTTAGGTAATAATACTAGATCAATAATGAGACACAAAATCCAGTTTTTAAATCACCCCAAGAAGTGTTGTTCAAAAGCGGCTGTACCTTTCGGTATGCTTTGATAATATACACTTACCAACAACATGTTGTATGCAGAACCCATTTAAGTCATCTGGTTCAGCCTCTTTTAAGTTGACCCAGCAAAGTGCCACTTCAGTTCCCAACAGGTCATCAGGATTTATGGTCAGGATCTCTGGCTTGGTGCGTTTACTTTCTCTTAGGTCTCTGGCAAACGATGACATGGATACTCCATATAAGCTGTCCCACTTGTTGTATAGTGATGGTACACTGAAAAACAATAAGTAAATTATTCTATGAGGCATTGAGTTACAATGCTGGAAAGTAGATAATTATTCTACGGCTAGCAGGCTGATTAATAAGTTGAAGGACTCTGGACTTGTCCACTTGACACAATAGAAGTTTGATAATGGGCATTGTTCATATTTTTTAATATGTTGTAATTGAAAAACCATTTCGAGGAATAGTGTTACTGATCATTGCGGACTAATTAATCATGAAAAATATTTATATTTTATTGATATATTTGATAAAATACGATTAACCTTGTTTGCCCTTCAAATTACGTCAGCTTTGGCCGTACAGTTTTGTATCGTTGCCGCAAAAAATAAAAAGAAAGTGACAAGTATTTTCTATGGTCTGCCAAGTGTCAAATTAATATAAATGTCAAAAATATAAACATATGAATTTACATATTTATAAAGTTTTTACAATTATTATTCCTGCGACTTACCTCATGATCTCGTATAAATCTCATTACACTATCATTATTTTATGCTGTATGCATTACTTACATTAGAACTTTTGGTTCCCTTATTTCGGGTTGTTCCCAAAGGTTGACGATTCTATTGTTCTTGTTTTCTCACCGGGTCCATGAAAAAATTATAATGTTTCAAATGCTTCTCAATGAATTCCCAACGGGTCCACCGGATGTATCCAAAGTACAGTCAGTAAAAACAATTTCTCGTAAAAAGACAATCAATCAACCAGTATTTTTTTGTATTCTTATAGGTTTTTTTATCATTGTTCCTCTCAATCAAAGCACCTGCCACCTAATCTCTTCAACACCCATGGTTGACTGGTAGAGAATGCCTAAGGCATTAAGTCCGCGTTTGTACCTTTGTTTTATATGCGAGAAATTTAAATAAATAAATACTAGCTGACACTACCATGTAAAGTGTGCTCCTAGCGATTTATACCAACCTGGTACTTCAAAGGCATAAAGCGGTTTCTAGCTGACACATCTATGTTAGGTGTGCTCCTTCCGTGGTATGATCACCTGGTACTTTGACGGCGTAAAGCGTTTTCTAGCTGATACCACTATGTTAGGTATGCTCCTACCAAGTTATGACAACCTGGTACTTGGGAGGCATAAAGCGTTTAAAAAGCTGACCTCGTGATTTTTTTCATGTTTAATAATTATTCTACTATTCGGGGCGGAGGCAAATCCAACAAATCATCCCTTAGCGAAGCGTTTATTGTTGACTGTACCAAACATTCTCATGGACCAGTAGGGAAATAAAATATTTTATATTTTAAAAGATCGTGGACCCGTTGGGAAGACAAGTGTTCATTTTATTTTTTTCGAGAACAATATACTCGGGAACCAATGGGAACAACCCGATTATTGTTGACTGTACCAAACATTCTCATGGACCAGTAGGGAAATAAAATATTTTATATTTTAAAAGATCGTGGACCCGTTGGGAAGACAAGTGTTCATTTTATTTTTTTCGAGAACAATACACTCGTGAACCAATGGGAACAACCCGATTATGTATGACGTCTACTGACACTTTAACAAATGAGATGGATGACGTTGTGTTGACAGATTTAAATTTCTAATTATGTACTGGTGAGGCAAAGGCAAGGATCTTTAGTGCCACTGATGACGTCATTTATCTCAAAAATGTTAAATGAATAAATATTAAATTAAGAAATAACTATTGAGCCCATCATCAAAATATTCAAATTAGTTTTTCAACATGGTCTATATTTTCGAAAACTAAAATAAAATAGAATGGTTAAAAATTTTAGACAATCCCCATTATAAGGTATGGGGGTGTTTAGTGGCCCACAGTAGGTATTAATGACCATATTTTTTGCATTTGGATAAATTAATAAGTTCTTATGTTCAATACCTTTCATATTATTGAGAGAATGCTGGTGCAATAACATCAAATAATTATTATTGTGGTCAATTCTTGTGAAATAATGTAGGTAAAAGTCCTTCAGGTGGACTATTTTGCGCAGGCCATGGCAGTCTTCAGTGGTTATTCCAACCCACCTCCCTCCAGATGTTTATTACATCTCCTGGTCTGTTATGATGGTATGAGCGGTGTCTTACCTACATGGTGCAGTATAAATAGCAGCACTCTCAGGAAATATTTCTCCTCCATCTTTGAGGAAGTGGTCTCTGGCGAACAGGACTGAGTCTACCATACCCTCATGCAAGAGGAAGAAGCCCATCCACTCTGATACTATGGCATCTACTTTCATGTAGTTAGGTAAAACTACATCTTCTATTCTGCTGTGGATTACCTGAAAAATTTAAATTGATTTTGTAAATATCTACTGGCGGAAACACCACAAACAACTTGGTTCATTAACGTTTTGATTTTGAATTGAAGTTTTCTTACCTCAATAACATTCTCAAATTTGTTTTCCTGCACTACTTCCCTAGCTAAATTCGCCACATTACTGGCTTCAACAGCAAATACTTTTTTAGCACCAGCTTGAGCACAAAATATTGACAAAATACCGGTGCCACAACCAACATCCATTACAATCTTGTCTTTAAAATATGCCTTGTTATTTAAAATGGCATTCTTATAAGCTAGGGTTCTTGGCTCATCTTCAAGCATTAACTTATGCACCTAAAACAAATATTTTATGAGTATCGCACAAAGTTTTGGATTTAATTAGAATAGTTTTGGTTACACTGTTAAGTATTACTTCTAAGTCTTCATAGCTTGAAAAATATTGCGCTGAATCCACATCCATTATGTAATTCTTCTTATTTTGTAGATTGCTCTAATTATAACTACCAAACAATAAAAACAATTATTTGTTAATCACGATACCTAACCTCTAAAAATGAATTAATCAAAACATCACAGACAGAGCCACCCACAGAACATATATACTCTAGGGAGAAGAATAACGACTTCGTACAAAAAAAGTAAAGACAGTTTTGCTGCTCGCCATCTAGTGGCACCCCAGAACAACTAAAGGACGCGAATAGAGCGGGAAATTTGAAATATTTTAAAGTAGATTACTGCGTAATCGAAACTGAATTTTTCTTTCTTGTTGTGCAATAGGAATGCTTAATTATCTCAAATTAGCATTAATGACGTACGTAATAATAATATGCTAATTTGACATAACTTTTCATTTCTATTGCACAGCCAGAAAGAAAAATGTAACTTCGTTCATTTCTTAATTCGCTCTACTAAACATTAGCAAAAAAAACTCAGGAATTATAGTAAATAACTTTATTTGTAAGTAACAGTAACCGGTGAACATCCACACTTATAATATTGTCGTCGAATTTCCGCGTTTATTACCGACGTCATAGTCACGTTTTATGAGCCACTTTTTCGAAATAGGTACAGAAACAGAGTCACTTTCTCAAAAAACAGAAACAGAGTCACTTTCTCGAAACACACATTCAGAGTCACTATCTCAAAATATTTGGATCGCACTGAGTCGAAACAAACAAAAAAACTTACAAGTCAATAGGACTTTACGGCAAATTATAACAAACAACTCCGCCATCTTCTTGTTTGGTAACGTCATCAGCACAGAGTACTTTGTAATATACTGAAATAGAGACCAATCTTGTTCCGTGAAACGAGTCATTTGAGTTCGTGAAGAAACTAGCGCCATCTGATATTCATAGTTGGAACTACCTTTGGATAGAACACCGATATAGCTATAGCTATATAGTATAGGGATTTTTGACTTTATTATGTGGTAAGTATTTAAATGTTCATTTTAAGGATTGATAAATGAAATACAATTTAGCGAATCATATTTATATTATTATGAAACTAAGTAATTATCCTAGGACACAACTTATGTAAAGATTTAACATAGTATGGTAGAATTTTGCAAAATTGCCTGTTTGGATTACTGGCTAGAGAATATTTCAAAAATTACAATTTTGGTAGACACTTATTAAAACAGGACACGAAACTCCTTTTGCCAGTAAGTATTAATGCTTATCCGATGGCATGATGCACTAAAAGAATCCTATTTCAAACTTAACACTACACTGGAGTCCTATCTCAGTTTTGACACAACCACTCACAAAATTACGTTCTGGTCACAAATATGGATTAGTCGGAGGAACTTTCGCTCAACTCAACGACAAACGCACAATATAACACAGAAAGATCACAAAAATAAACAAAATATCGGAAAACACCGGCGCAAACGACAGATATTATCAGACATGACAGACATTTGTATTGGGGTTACCAGTTTATTGTTGATAAAACCACTAAGGCAATTCTACCATCACCCCAATGAATGTTTGAAAAATGTTTGCGTAAATTAAAATACAGTGTGTAATAATTGATCAAAAAATAATAAATTTTTAAACTTTGCGATCAATGTAATTAAAACCTTTAACAATTATCCTTTTCTTTGTAAAAAAAATAGCACTGAAGACGGTTAAAAATATACTATTTTAGTAGTATTGAGCTATCGGAACTTCGCAATTTTAACAAGTTGCGATTTTATTTAGCGCCATCTGTTGAAATTAAAATGAATATTGCTACAGAGCTGCCATCTCATATTTTTAGTTGAAGTAAACTTCAACGATTATAATGCAACAAAATTAAAAAACACATTTTAACTTGTTTTGTATAAGGACTACATATACTCCGTGATTTTGTATCATTATACCCATTGCTGTCCCCAGTTTTTTGTACTGAGATTGAACGCCCTGGTCATCAGTCAGTAGTGGTATGATTAGCGACCTAAAACTTCATAAAGCGTAATTTTTTAGTCTCGAGTATTAGGTCCCGATTTTATTTTTAACTCTAGCCACACTTGAAATAGCCCTTGTAGGTCAACTAATCTCCTTTCCATTTCCAAATTTCCCGTTGTAATATTTTATAATTTCGAGAGTACTTGATTCTTACGTTTTGTTATCAAATAAATTATTGTTAGTGGCAATAAGCACGAATAGTGCAAAGCCAAAAAGAAAAAAAAAAAAAAAAAAAAATGTCGTTGTTTCGACGTATAGAGTCGACACCCCCTGAGCCTGGAGCCACCCCGGCACAGAACTTGCCAGTATACTATTGTAGTCTTTGCACAGAAATCAGAACTCTAGGGAGGCACCCCGAGTATATGTGTTTTGTGGGCACCCCAGTATATAATGTTCTGTGGAGCCACCACACCACAGAGCAAGAGCATCATACAAAATCATTGTTGCCAACTGGGTGTCAAGTTTTCGCAAAAAGGGCTAGATTTGAGCAAAAATTTCAAAATAAGGCATAATTGATAAATAATAAAAAAAATATTCTTTAGTATGTACAAAAGAATTAGGTACATTAAAAACTATTTTGTGGAATATTAATAAAATACATCATTTTGGATTATAAAATATTATTATTATTTCTCGTTTACTTACATATTATGTGTATTGAAAAAAAAATACAATCATTTCTATTACCATTTTTATTAATTATTTTGTATTATGAAATATGTGTCTTTAAAATTCAGACTTATTTTTATATGTCAGTGGACTTATTATTTTTTATTTATGATACTTACTTACAAACATTTGTACGCCCTCTGGTATTACATAGCGCACTCTTTATTAACTTTATATAATCATCATTATTGTACATACCTATCCATGTTAACAAATTACGTTTAAAAAAAAAATGAATAATAATGACTTAGGAGTCGGAGTAGGTAGATTGATTTAAGGTCGTTGACGTCAAACGTAGAGGATAATATGGATATGCTTCCAAAATACCGGAACTTCATATTTATTGTGATATTTGTTCCGGAATTTTGAAATTAGCACGAATTTGTGTTTAAGGTGAAAAACGTATTAATAATATCAATCTACGCTACCAGTGTTAGCTAATGATGAAAGAAATCAGTATTTTATTTTATACAAAAATACCTTGGAATAGTTAACCCGTATTTTGTCCCTTAGGTACTGTTGAATTAGAAATGACGCTTGACAGTATGAGACAAAACTTAGACAGGGTCTTTTGTTTCTTATCCGATGAGGATTAAAAATAATGTATTTATGTTTTTGTTTAATTAAAAATAATTGTTCATTGAATTCAATCAATCATTCATATATTAAACGATTTTGTTAGCCTATCTGTATGTTTTTTATTTTATTTTATTCCATAATTCCAATTCCGGAACTTTTTCCGGTACTTCCCGCACATTATGGATAAAATGGCATGTCCATATTATAATATCTTGACGCAAGTATATACAATCAATCTACCTACTCCGACCTCTGCTTATGACTTGTATAATAAACAAAAAATGAGTAACGAGAAAAAAATATCATGAATCTAGTATGTATACTAATTTCCGCGGTCGATAAAAGCAATATTGTGCGTGCGGAAATATTCATACTACGGGTTTTCACTGTGTGAGGTCCGACCATGAAAGATTAGGGTCCGACACACACTTGGCCGATTTTTACTCTGTCCATGAATGGTTTGACATAAAGCTACATTTATCTGCCACCGTTTTGTACGAGTACGTGCGTTATTTGTATTTCAGAATAAAATAAATTAAGATTTTCTCTAGATAATGGCTTCCAATTAATTTAAATACAACTTAAAACTTTAGCTTCTGTGACAAAATGGCTAAGGAAGGAGATATGTCGCTGTTCAATGATGTCTTAGAGCCATTTAGACGAGTGATAAATACGGAACCGCCGAAAGACAAATTGTCGTCTGATACTAAACTGAATTTTTCTGATAGTAATCAATCTGTGAAAGAAGGTAACGAGTGTCTTATGGCTAAATGGCAACCATATTTCTATTGGAATTTTGTTTTGATTGTGGTAAATGTTTGCAGGGCTCAATAACCTCCTGTCGCTTGGTAAAAGAAAGTCCAGTATTAGCATGAACGATGTCCGTACGCCTGAGAAACGTATCCGGACGGAGTCTAGCTCCACGCCGGCGTCTGCACCACCTTCCCCCTGGGAGGCAAAGAGGCTGAAGATAGATCTGATAGCTGCTAAAGCACAGGTAAACACATGCTTTGTGTTTGATTCAAACAATGTCACATAAAGGCATGTAAATGTTAAAAGCTTCTCTTTTTTTAGTGTTATAAGTGTTCTTCAATGCTGTAGTGTTATATATGTTTTCATTCTTTAGTGCAACACAATCAAACTTTATAACAAACTACATCTGCTTTAATTTGCTGTTGCTGAATGGGCTGTTCCAAGCTCTATTATTGCTATAGCCAAGCCAGCCAAAAATTGAGTAAATAAAAATGAAACATTTTCTCTAAGGCTTTAACAGCTTCCTCTCATATTGACCCTTTTTTGACATAGCTTTGATAAAACTTTGGTGAAATGATATGGTTTAAAAAATATTGCAATAATAGGTGTTTGAACATAGACTGAACATAACACACGTTTGAACATAGATATAGTGATATAATCTGTCATAATAATGATATGCATGTATACAAAATATTGTGAACCATTTTAGAAGAGTAGGTAACAGTGGTGTTTCTTGTCCATTCTTTTCCATACTCAATGGCAGGGGCAACTAGCTTTTTTTTTTATTGTAAATTTTGGCATTCACAATGAGGGTGTTCTGAAATGACGTTCACTAGGAAATGACGTCAGGTCCGGGCACCTGTCAAAAGTGTCAAAGTGCTTACGGACTGAATGGTGAACGAAAGAATGGAACAAATGATATTATTAATTATTTTATGTTCATTGTCGTACTGGATGACCTCTGGTCAAAGTGGCGCCAACTGGTGGCTTGAATATTCATGAACACCCTCATTGCCTACTAGCTTTTGCCAGCAGCTTCGCCCACGTGTAGGTCAAAAATGATTCAACAGAGACATACTATCGGGATTAAAAGTATCCTATGTATTATTCCAGTTTACAAACTATCCGTGAGCGAAACTTTGTCCGAATCCGTTCAGCCATTTTTGTGTGAATGGGTAACAAACATCCAAACATACAAACTTTCACATTTGTAATATTAGTAGAATTCCTGAGAATCTGAGTACAACTTTCAATCAATATCTGGTTTTCACAGCCTACCATGGTCTATTGTCTGCACATTATTTTGTTACTCTTGAAGTCGTGAGGCTAGTGCTCTTTGTTTAGATCATGTGCTATTTTGAAAACCAACCTTCTTTCCCTTACCATTGTTCCACAATCTATGCTAACAGATCACAAATCCACCATACTTTGTTAAAAGAAATAACAGTTGCATAAGTATGCCATTATAATGTGCACTAAAATAGATCAGGAAGGTGGATTAAATCATGACATAAGCAAATTCATTTTATTCCGATTTATGAAACTGATGACTGCGACTTTGCAGCCAGCTATGACATTGGTGAATTAAAGATGTTTCGAGTATGAATTCTGAAACCATTATATTTCCACTTTGTAAAAGGATAATCAAACAGTGGAAAACACTAGGCCTGTTGCACTGCAGGGGTAATAGGGATGGACTACATTTTTGTAACATGTGGATAACATAGTCAGATGCACACTGATATACCTAGATTATAAGCTGTTGTTAACCATGTATGTGTGTAATGGTTGGTTTTCCTTAATAAATAAGTTAAACAAAAAACTACTTACATAAAAAATCAAAATCAGTTCTAGATACTAAAAAACCTATATTAAATATATAAATTTTTGAGGCTCAATTTTAATGAAAGTTAAACATAATCATGATACCATGAGAACTTGTTCAAAAATTTGTGGGATACAATAAAAAAATAGAATGAATTCAGCAAAATGTATACTATCCGAAAGAATTACCTTCATCGGACACTGTTCAGCTCTCTGTGAATTATATAAATGGCTATTTTTCCAATGTGAATAAATTAACGATGAACAATTTGGAATCTCTGGTTTTGGAAGTTAACATACAATCTAACTGTAAATATACTGACCACCTTAAAGTAGATACAACTGATTGTCACCTTTGTAAACGAATGGACACCATATCACCTTACATACGTAGAGAGCATTTCATTCTTTTAAAGTGGTAATATAAAATGTAATATAATTGCAAGCTCCTCATACTTGCATACCCAGTCTGAGGGTTTCACGCGATGCATGCTGAAACATAAGCCATAAACCTAGTTTGACATATTATATCATTAACATTTATATATTATTATTAACATCTACAACCAAACATACAAAGCATACTTTCTTCCAGATTATTAAGTTAGAATCCCGCATAAACCACCAGCACACAATTCGCAAGGAGATGCAGATCTTATTTGATGAGGAGAAAGGGTCTCTGATGGAACAACACAAGAGAGACGAGAGAGCTCGCTCTGATATGGAAGATAGATTGCAGCTGATTAGGAGAAGAGAACAGGAACTGAAGGATGACTATAATCAGGTTAAAATGTAATTTAGTGTTATAATGATACTGTGACAGGCATTTTCATAATGTACTGAAATGGTTGATCAGAAAAGCGATTAATATGTTAATGTCAATATAATTATCAAAATGACCTGAAGTCGTGTTCGTAAATAATGGATGACTTGTCAATGTTTCTCTTATTCAAATGTAACAAACGACTCCTGCGAATGTTGTCGATAGAAGTCGCAATTAATAATAAAATATGCTTTAAAAAAGTATTTTCAAGTATAGTACATTATGCCTTAAATACAGCCCCAAAGGTCTTTATCCTTATTCCTATGATCAATACCTGTAATTATGTTAATAATCCAGCTTATGTGTCTTAGGTAAAATATTCCATCCACCATACCATTCCTACTGTCTGTATCCACTCTGTGGTTATTTCACATTTAATCTCTATGCAGGTTATAAAAGAACAAAAAGAGACCAAAGCGAAGTGGGATAAACAAAAGGGGGAGCTTCAGAAGCAGATAGCAGACTTAAAGGACAAACTGCTTGAATCTAGTGTTAGCAGCAAAGATCAGCTGTCTGAGATGAAGAAGGATATGGATGAACTGTTGCAGGTAAACATTGAGTTTTAATCAGAGATCCGATATTCGGATGCATATTCACCTAAAGTTGAGATGTTGGCTAACATGGAATGCGCTTTTGTATCGAAAAAGTCTTTATTTATGTAAGTAATTTGTTTATTTTTTGTTTTAACTTGTACAAACCACCCCTCCTCCAGTACATATCCATATTTGTATCGGGTTAAACATAAATTTTAAATTAATACACATCTGAATAGTTATGCAATCAAGAATCCCGGGGTTTTTAATAAATATTACAAATAATTTATAAAGCCGCTTCCATACTTTCATAGCTAAAAATTAACTCTAGGTAAATATGCATCCGATCTCTGGTTATAATGCTAAGGTATATGGAACCATCCTCTATTATATGGATTTCTAAACATAACTGGCAGAATGTGGGTGTTACTAAAGGTGCACCTCTCAGCCCTCAACCCTTCAATGAGCACAAACATGCATGGAAAAGAAAAAAAATAATTGTGATGGATACTTTCGAAAATTTGAAAGGTGTCTCTGGCAGTTCAATATTGCTACCAGATATGGTATGGTTTTGTCGGCACATCACATATGCGCGTGATTGACTGAACGAAAGACGCGGGCTGTCGGGGTGCCATGTGCTCCACTCAGCTCACTATCTCGCTCCACTAGGGGCATTTCTTATACTGTTTTCTATACGTTGATATTGTAAATTTAAGGTATTACACCTATTTTAAAACAGTCGATTACTTCTTTATTATAAAGTCCGTCTGAGCCCATTCAATGATCCGGCTCGAAGGATCATTGAATGGGCTCAATCGGACCATAACTTTTCGCTCGGTCAATCACGCGCATATGTAATGCGAAGACAGTTTAAAATTAGTTGTGAGAGAGCCTGTCTAAATGGTAACAACATTATTTTATTATTTCCATTACCAAGCAGCATTGCTGTTCTCAGATTTGTGGTATAGGTGCAAGTGAAATTGCAAACATCCACTTGTCTCTACTTTCGATTTTTGGATGTGTGTTGCATATTTCTGTGGGCAGAGGCGCCCAAAACAAAGCCAAGGCATTTTCACTTATAAAACATAATAAAACCAACCATCTTTCGCACCAAGCTGCCTCATAAATTGGCTTCATTGATTTATCCCCCCTCACAGGCTTTAGAGGGTGCTCAAAAAGAAGTAGAAATGTTAAAAGCCGAAGTAGCAAGACAGACCAGTAGGGCAGAACAGTGCACAACCTTGAGGACTCAACTGGAGAAGCAGACCTTCGAACTGCAGAGTGTCACCAACAAACTCAAGGAGTTGGAGTATGAGAAGGATTCTTACCAAGACTGGCAGCAACAGGCTAAGGTAATGGATGGATTAATAATTTACCTTAAAAAAAAAGAAGATTTTTAAGAATTATTTTACCCGTATGTTCTTTAATTATGCATGTGCCAGGAGTGAATTCACACCAATGACACAGTGGGTAGATATGGAACTCACATTATCGACGTCATACTTGTACGTAACAGAGCAGAGGGGCAATTCTCGTAATTTTAAGAAACGTTCACAGTCTGATCTCAGTATCAATCTGTCAAAAATTTCAATACATTTTGGACAAGTTTTTGACATTTCGTTGTCGCCAAGATGACACTGCGACTAGATTTTCAACGTTTATAATTAAGAGAATTGGCCATCAGGTCAAGTGTGTCTCATAAATACTAAATAACATAGTATTAGCAAAAATACAAAATATGGTTCATGACATTGGTGTAATTTTGTTTTCATTTACCACTTTCCTTTTCTACCACAGACTGCACAAAAACGTTTAATCAACATGGCGGAATTCGAAAAAGAAGTAGTACGTTTACGTGCGCAAGAGCGAACTCTACGGGACGGGATATGCAACAAACTATTGTTGGAAGAACAAGTGCACCTGTTGCAGTCCAGGGTCGATTCCTTTCAGTCTGTGCAGGATGAGCTACACGAGGCTAAGGTATGTGTTGTTTACGATGTTAAAATAAGGTAAATATTGCATTTTAGTCGTTCTATAATTACTTATGCTATTGAATAAAGTGTACGGACGCTCAACGCCGACAGTAAGAAGACAAGGAAAGACTCGTTAAAATAAAATAAAAAAATATTTCTGTTTCTTCTTGTTTGGTATTGGATAAAATAGTAAAAAACAAAGTAAAGTATGTACATTGTTTCATTGCATACATCCATGACAAATTCAACAGTATTTCTAAAATGCTGAATAATAGTGATCATGCATTAAAAACTGTGCCAATTGCATTAGACTGAATCATTTGATTTTACGCCAGGCTTCTATTTTTGTATGTAACTGACTGAAGCTGTCGCTGACAAAGCCACAATTTTTTTAAATGGCAGTATAAAAATAAACGACTTTAAAAATCGAAATGAAATTATTGAATTTACGCAAATAAAACCGACTGTTTTTACAGGTTAAAATAGCATCCCTCGAGTCATCGCTCGAAGAGTGGAACGCGGTGGCGCGTACGCACGGCCTGGCCAGCGCGCGCGACATGGCCAGCACGCTGCAGGGCGCACTGTCGGCGCAGCTCAGCGCCGCCGCCGCGCGGGCCGAGGCTGGCTCGCATCTTACGCAAGTGGCTGAGGTAGGGTACTTTATCACTCGATAAGTAAACATGCTGTTTATGATATACTAGTAGCGCTCCGCGGTTTCACCCGCGCAGTTCTCGTTCCCGTGAGAATACGGGGATAAAATATAGCCTATGTCACCCGGGGATAGTGTAGCTTCCCAACAGTGAAATAATTTTTCAAATCGGTTCAGTAGTTTCGGAGCCTATTCAATGGAAATAAACAAACAATCAAATCTTTCCTCTTTATAATATTAGTATAGACTAACTTCTACCCGCGTCTTCGTCCGCGTGTCTTGTTCCCCCGAATTACACCATAGCAGCTCCTCATTGTCTACCCGCGCATCGTTTTCGCTCAGCGTCCTTTTTGTTATTTTTTTTTGTTTTCTCCTAAGGGCCCTAAGCGTGATATTAAGTAGCCTATATAGCCTTCCCCAAGAAATGGGCGTTAAAAAAAAAACTTAAACTCAAAGCATTTATTTCAAATAAACCAATTACAGGCACTTTTGAATTGTCAAGGTCGGTGAGTTAGAAAGATGAAGCTAGTTGCCCATTTCAAAGCGTAATACGCGTAAAACCCGGCTGATAGTTCCAGATTAGCGCGTATAGATAAGTAATGTCTGGAGCATTGTTCGGTGTTTTTTTGTTTGACGTTTTCTAAAAATTAAACCTAGCTAGATCGATTTATCGCCCTCGAAACCCTCTGCATACTAAATTTCATGAAAATCGTTGGAGCCGTTTCCGAGATTCAGATTATACAGGGTGTCCGGTAATTAATGGATAAACTTGAAATGGTTCATGGTAGAACTAATGGCCATTCAGAAAAAAACATTTTTATTTGTATTTAATCGGTAAAAAAAAAACAACCGACTTCCGAAAGAACACTACAAAGTGAAAAATACTTAACTTTAATTTCAGATGGCAGTGACAAAAAATTCAAATACATATCCAAAGATACCTACCTACTTCCTAAATTAAAGTAATTTTTCACTTTGTAGTATTTTTTCGGAAATCGGTTGTTTTTTTTAATTTTTTTTTACAGAAAATAATAATAATAATAAATGTTTTTTTCTGAATGGCCATTAGTTTTACCATGAACCATTTCAAGGTTATCCATTAAATACCGGACACCCTGTATATATATGTCGGAGAGACAATATTCATCTCGACATCATCATTAGTGGTCACAGGTTTAGTGGGCGTCATTGGGGTAAATGCTAGCACAAAACAAAGCACGTAGGGATTCACTGTTGCATAAAATGTAATTAAAAGTTTTACAATATTTATTCCACTGAACTTTGCAATTAAACTTTGTTCAAAACAATTATGTTAAAGCAGCGGGTTCGCGACACCAATCTTACTTCGCCACATAAAAACAATACTCCTTCAAAATTATGGAGAATCCAACTCGATTTTCCAAAACGTCATAAATTCCCGCTTCGATAACGTCTCCCGCGCATGCGTGCAATCTGTCAAGATGGCGCCTCGACCCCGCTCGATGCGTACCTCTGCTACGTAAAACTTATTACAAAACATTAACTTTTAAAGATATTAATACAATTTTACACAATATCAAAATGTATGAAAACAAATTAAATTAGGATTTAACAAATATTTTTAGTAGTCATTATTGTTGAAATCAACAATCAGCTCTATTCCGAATAGATCCTCCGACATATACATTATTATACATATACTGGAAAAGTTTTTATACAGTGCGCAAACTGTAACCATGAATTCAGCATATTATTCTAGACCCCCCAGCGCAGAAATATTTGGTCGGTTATACAAAAAAAAATCAGGTGTTTCATAGAAAAGTGCTATATCTACGCGGTCAAAATGTATGGAACATGTTAAGAATTGTAAAAAATAAAAATTAACATTGTAATTTGGGAGCAGTTAATAGACTTTCACATAGTTATTCTGTTAATGAGGTACCAGGGAAGCCACATGTGCAGAAGGAATTAATGCCAAACTTCCCTGTCTTCAATGTAGTATTTTATCTTACAATATGCTTTTTTACACGCTTTATATTAGCTTCACTTGTATGTTTGTTTATTTGTTGGTTTGTTTGTTTGTATGTAACCGACTCCTTTGAGCGCGATTTTCACCCACTTTAAACGGTCAGATTTCATTGAAACTTTGTAAACTTGTCGAGGACCGGTGACAATTCAATAATTAAAAAAAAAAATAGAAAAAAAAACACGTTTTTGTAGTTAGCAATACTAAAAAATAGAAAATAAATAATAGTTTACAAAACTAAAAAACACGCTTTAAAAACCAAACTAAAAAAGGAGAAAATAATTTAATTCAATTAAAAAGCGTGGGGTGCTTGACATTAATTGATTATAAAAATACATCAAAAAGCACCCCACGCTTTTTTGATACCACGATTTTGATAAGGACACATTTGATGTGAGTTTTAAACTTTCCGCCGCTAACTTCTGTAACCGAATTTGGCAACTTGTTATAGAAGTCGATACTGTTTATTAGAAAGGACTTGCTAGTTAAAATTTTGGAATCATAATTTCATCTTTACTACGTGTATTTAGATTACTGAAATCTCATCTTTTTTTGAAAAGACCTAAGTTTTCGCGAACATACAAGATATTTTATAGGATATAAAGAGAAGGCAGAGTTAATATATCAATTTCGTTGAATTTGTTTCTAAGAGCAATAAATAAATGCTAGAATAAAATAACCGCCATTATAATATTTATTCGCAGGAAATAACATCACTAAAATTCGAGCGCGACAAGGCGACAAACAAACTGAATGAACTGCTTATAGTGCGTAAGAACCAGGGGAGTCTCATACAGAGGCTTCAGAAGAGACTGCTACTAGTCACGCGCGAGAGAGACAGTTATAGGTAAGAGCGCCAACAGCGCATAACACATGCATATACATTACATGCGCAGACGCGCATTATTTTAGATACATTTTAGACTCTGCTATGAAGCACCCCAATAGGGGATTTTGCTCTATATGAGAAAAAATCGAAAAATATATTATTGGGATAGCTTAGGCAAAAAGCAGTCGGGAAATGTTAGTTTTAGTTCATGAAATAACAAAATCAATTTTAAAATTCACTTCAATGATTTCAGTTATTTTAATCTGTTTTTGAACACCATGAAATAGTAGCAGTCATGTTATTACGTCATACCACTGTATAAACTAAACAACTGAACAACTTTGTACTTTTATTATTTTCGTAACCAAAGTAATTTTTATTGAATTAATATCTTCCATTCAGGAACAGCAAACCAACGATAAGTAGAATAATAACTCATTTTTTAAATTATAAACAGTTGTACAAAATATCAACGCATTTGCTTACACAGCAAACTGACGTCATACCCAAAGAACAATATGGCGTCCACTGTGTCCAGCGTTTTCGTGAAATTACACGTGAAATATGAAAATTTAAATGCATTTTTATGGCACTAATCGATTCAACAATTTTTTTTTTGGTTTGGTAGCATTTTAGAATCTAATTAAGACACTTTTCAAAAATGGTCCTATTTCCTGATCGCGGCAGGTGCTTACTACACTCCATCCCGCATTAGTAGAATTCGCCGACCGAGGCATACCCTAACCATTCCCGATCACGCTACATCCCTTCTCAAGGAGAGTGGTAGGCTCACCAGCACTCTCAAGTTCCACCGTCGCAGACCGCCGTCCTCCCGTTGTCGCACCTCGTCCCGTCGCGATGTCCCAATCAATGTCCGTCCCGTCCATTGCTTGAACCAGCCTGCGCCGCGCGCCGCTGCGCTTATAGCATTAAATTCGTCCCTAAATAACAATCATTCCGATCGCTGGAAGAGAAGGGACTCGTCCATTGTTGCCTTCTTCTAGCGACTTCTAGCGCCGACCTTAGGGCGCGTTTCCACTGAAGCGGAGCGGAGCGGAGACGACCAATCACAATGGTTGAAATTCTCATCGCATCCACTCGTCTCGTCTGTGATTGGACGTCTTTGGTCCGCTCCGCCCAGCTCCGCTTCAGTGGAAACGCAGCCTTAGCGTGTAGTCGCTTAGTTTTTCAGTTACACAAAGCTGACGTCACGTGTGGTCATGTGATAAAAATGTCATCGTAGGGAGCGTTTTGGCGGTAAATTCAAAACCACTAAAAATTAATTTGATTAAAATCGTCTTTATTTGAGGAAATGGATATAATAAATCAATTTATTTTTATATTTGTGTTACATATTTCGTCCAAATCTTCAAATTAAAATAGTTTTTAATAAATTGGAAAATACCCTATTAAAATGAAACCCCTACTGCGCGAGTCCGACTCACATTTGGCTGGTTTTTGCATGAATTTCCAAACCTTTGAACAGACAACAACTGGACTGCTACGAGAAGGAGCTGACGGTGACGCTGTGCGGCGAGCAGGGCGCGGGCAGCGCGGCGCTACTGGCGGCGCGCGTGCAGCAACTGGAGAAGGCGCTGCAGGGGTACCGCGACGTGCTGGCCACGCACGACCAGGCCGCGCACACGCAACGTAACTATACACTGCTATGCACACCGTCTCTAGTTCAAAGTTAATCGCTGCTGGTTGCATACACATTTCAAATGTTTGTATACTCATTTTTAAATTAGACGATCTCTATCACAATTCATAGCCGACTGATGGACAGTAACACAGTCCTGCGCAACCCGTATAACAACGCTTTTAGAATGCTGTTGGGGCTATCGTGCCGCTGCAGCGTGTCTGGCATATTTGCTGAAGTGTGTTCAGATAGCTTACCGGCCATTATGTGCAAGAAAGATAACTCATTGCTGCATCATCTACGAGGCAGCAGCAACAGCATCCTAAATGTAATTGCTGCCTGTTTTGACTGTCCTTTCCAAAATTGTTGGTTACGGACAGCCATAGGTAACAGTTAGATATAGGTACTAGCAATACTAACATAATTAGGTATAAGTATATTTTTGTTACTAACACACTAACTTATTTGTGATTTCTGTGATTTTTTTTACGAATTTTGTGAATTCTCTTAAATATATGAATTGAATTGAATGATAGTAAATGGACAACTAGCACTTACGCATATGAAAATGTCTGACCGGGCTGGCTAGCTAGTTAACCTGCCGAAAATAAACTGCATCCAGGGGCCCTGGCGTAAATTTCTTTTAACCATTTCGATTAAACGCATCGACCGCGTTCGGCGCTCCAATTGGCGCTGGATCAATGAAGGTCTAATCGGAGCGCCGAACGCGGTCGATGCGTAAATTTGAGATGGTTAAAAGAACACACTAGTGCTTCAGATCGCAACAGTTGCCCCCGAAAGGCAAGAAAACGTACTCAAAAGTGGTTCCTAACAGAATGCTCTGAGAAGAAACACTGGAACAAATTCAGAGGTCACATTCTTTCGAAGTCAAATAGTAGTCAGTGGTTACCATAAACAGCATGCAATAAAAAGTATTTCCTCTCTCCCCACCCCTCTCTCCCAACTAAAACATAATTTTCCTTTCCAGTGGTGGACAGTCTACGCGCCGAGTCGAGCAAATGGCGCGAAGAGGCCGAAAACCTGAGACGTGACGTCGCCAAGTTACGTGCGCAGCGTGACACACTGCAAATCAACCTGGAACGTATCGGTACGCAGTCACAGACTAAGGTACTCCACTACTACAGTAAAACATACTAGAATATCTAAATTTTGTTTTTTACTGATTTGGCCTGCTCTTGACCTCGATCACGCCTGAGGGAAAGCAATTGATATGGTGTTTCTAGTGTACGATTTATAGAGTGAATCCTTAAATATCTTACATATTAATTGCAGAACTAAAGGTTAAGTAATAAAGATGCAGCAAAAGTTCGCAACGCAATGATTACGCAATTACGTAACGTTCCCTTGGTACGAGGGAGCATTTATAATAAAATATATGAATCTTGGTTGCAATGAAATTGGTCTTAAACTATTTGTTTGTGTCCACACTTCTAGGTACTGCATCTGATCAACAACCCAGCTGCTGAAGCTCAGAGACAAATCCAGACGGAACTAGAAGCTGCCCAAGAAGAGGTATGTCAAGTTTTATGTTACCTTTTATTAATCCATTTATACATATTTTTACTGGCGTACGTACATTGGATCATATTGGTAAACGTGTCCTCGAATCTTATCATTCAAACACGGTAACGAAACCATAGCGCGATTCAATTCGAGCTTCAAGGTAAAGGTTTCTCATACAGAGCCTTCGTCCACTTGACGTTGAAATGACGATATTTTATTGTAAATAAAATAAAAAATATACGAGTCAACTCGAGAACACCCATCCTTTTTTCCATCGGTAAAAAATTTAAATCTTATGACAGTTTTATTTAATACTGTATTTTATCCGCGCTTCGCCCGCGTGGTGGTCAAAAAATGACATAATTTACTAAAATTATCAAGAATGATATTTATGATGATAAGCATAAACGGACAATATAAGTTCATTTAAAAATGCTAAGCAATTCAGATTTTTGGAAACTTTACATTCTTATTATTTTGATGTCCGTTGCTAGTCATAAGTCATTTATTTCGTAACAAAATACATTGTGTTGAAAATTACATTAATGAATGATAAAATAATAATAAAAAAATAAAAAAAAGTGACTGTCGTTTATCATCTATGAACTCATATCGATACTGTAATTTGCCCTTCCTCAATAAATATGTCTTTAATTTGTTCTTGAATAAGTTAATGTTGTTCATACTTTTAAATTCTAATGGCAACTTGTTTTATAAAAAGACAGATTGAACTCTAGGACTATGATGAACCTCGTTCAATTTCGGTTGGATTGTCGAAGGTAAGTCTTTCCTACGAGCACTATCTCTAGCTTGTCTTTCCTCGATGGTCTCGTGCAAATTCTTAACATAGTTGGTTAACAACACTAGAATGTAGAGACATGACACTGTTAAAATGTTAAGTCTGATGAAGTGGTCCCAGCACGATTCTGTCTGTTTCATGCGGAGAATTGTCCTTAAGGCTCTTTTCTGAATAACAAATGCTGAGTGGACATTGTACAGTCACCGTCAATAATATTGGGACAAACAGACTGTCCAAAATGATTTAAACAACTATAAGAATTAAATCATAACTCGAATGGCACAAGGAATGTTTCAGAACGAAGACAGTACTCCACAACTGTCATTCTGACAAGAACTTTATCCAATGGAGATAAAGTTTAATTTTCTTAGTTGTTGAGATAATTTTGAACAGTCTGTTCGTTCCGATTTTTTGACGCTGACTGTACTTGTAGCTGTTGCCCCAAAGCTCAATACTATATCTGAGCCTTGACTTAACTAGAGCAAAGTGTACCATCCTAAGTTGGGACAAGGTGAGTTCATCCCTTAGGCTTCTGATTGCATAGCATGCAGAGCTAACAGACTTCGTTATTGACAATGTCTCAGCCTTCCAGTAGTAAACCTTTTGGAAAAAGACTGAGTAATGCATATAACCTTGCTATCGCACAAGTCGATCGATCAGGTTAAGCTACGTTTGTCGCGGTTGGTCCGTGGATGGGTGACCATCTTTGCATACCAAGACCCCCCGTGCCTCGAAAAGCACGTTTATCCGTTGGTCCCAGCTGTCATTCGTGGCTCTTTGACAGACGTTACGGGTTGTCAGAAACCCGCAAGTCTGACAACCAGTCTAACCAAGGGGTATCGGATTACCCAGCTATTGGTTTGTGGAGGCCAGATAGGCAGTCGTTCCATGTAAAATATTGGTATTCAGCTGCATCCGGTTAGACTGGGAGCTAGGTTAGGCAGATAATGATGATGACTTAACCTGTATCAGAGTGTTTTCTTAAAAATCTAAAAGCTCAAAAAAAATATCTAAATCAAAAGTCATTTATTTAAACTAAACTGAGAGTCAGCTCTTTTTGAACATCAGTATTACATAAGACAGTCCCCCCAAAACGCCCGCCCTTCATCACTTCCTGGCTTTAGCTGGAAAGAAGAAGTGACGCAACAAACTCCCCAGCAGCACAGCTGTCGTTTTAACCGACTTCAAAAAGGAGGAGGTTATCAATTCGTCGGAAACTTTTTTTTTTTTTTATGTATTTTCCCCGATTACTCGAAGATGGCTGGACCGATTTGGATTTTGTTTTTTTTGTTTGAAACGGTATACTTCCCAGGTGGTCCCATGATCATCAAGTCAGGATCTGATGATGGGATCCTGGAGAAATAGAGAGAACTCTTCAAATTTTATAGGCACCCAAAGCGATTTAGGTATTTTTTGGAAGAGTACTTTCTCGTAGTGATTTCATTTCAATTTGGTGAAGATTTGATGAAGAAATTTGGAGATAGGCAACGGAACTCCTCAATAAATGATAGCAAATGGACTGGGATTGCTGAAATCTCATCTCTGTCTATTGCTTACACCAGTTCATAACATAACATCACGCCGGTATGCTGTGAAGGGGTAAGCACATGTGAACCGCTAAAAAGTGAAAAATAAAAACTTTTTCCAAAAAAAAAAACAACCGACTTCCAAAAAAACACTACAAAGTGAAAAATAACTAATTTCGGAAGGCGGTGGCAAAAAATTCAAATACAGCACCAAAGACACCGACTTCCGAAATTAGTTATTTTTCACTTTGTAGTGTTTTTTTGGAAGTCGGTTGTTTTTTTTTGTAGGTTAGAAGAACTTGATTCCATACAATAGTAGGTAATTAACATTACGAAACACAAAAAACTTTAAATTTGCCATATGTCAGCACACGCCAATATACCATCAAATCATTGAAAACTATAGGTACTCAAGTAGAAATAAATCAAATCTTGTCATAATGTTGAGCTTACCAAATGTTTTAGCCTCCAAGTCTTACAAGAAACAGACGATTAAATTTAAAATAAACCGACTTCAGGTGCCATAGTAGGGCATAGTATTTAGGTCTGATTTTCCAATGGTCAGATAACGTTAATCTGCGGTATAAATATCATGATTTGGCAGCTTTTATATAGAAAATATGTCTTACTGTCATATTTATTCTTTAGTGACAAGTTATCGTGTTGAAAAATCGGCCCTTAGGATACAAAAATAAGAAAACAAAGGTTGTATAGTTTCAAATAAGATTACGAATAGACTCTGAAGTCTTTTGGTAGACTAGAAACGAGGCAGTTCGCGAAGTTTTGTGCTAGTGAAAGTTTCTGTGCCTTAGTATTCGCCTGGAAGTAATGTAACTCAATCTTGATCCCGAATTCAACTGCTGCAAATAGCTTACCAATAGCTCGCCAATAGCTCAACAAGTCAACGCGTTAATCACAATGTCAAAATGAACATGTTATGATGAGTTGACGCACGTGAATGAAATTTGTTACATGACTGCCCAAAAAATGGAGTGTTATGTTTTTTAAATCCTTATCATGTGATTCGCCCCCTCTCAAGCCTGATTGAATTGCCTATGGTGTAGCACAAAGCGTAGCAGTTTATTCAATTTAATTGAATGCCACAGCCACAGACATGAAATTTATATAAGCAAGCTTCATAAATAAAAGGCTTGATGTCAATCTAGATTTCAGAAATTTGGTCAGGATTGCTTATTAATTTCGGGTGTAAGTCAGTAAGGCGTTGAAGTAGATCTTTGTGCTGCCTTTCTTTTAATATTGTAGACCGCATCGTAAAGCACCCGATGTAATAAGTGATGGAACATAACCACTCTTCCTCGACAACTACAATTAGAAAAATAACTTCAAGGTTGCCAACCGTACGAGGTTCTTCGTACAAATATGACGTTTGTGGTACGCGCCGGGTTCCTGAATTTAGTACCGAAACTATTGGTACCCAGGAACAAAGAAAGGGCAAGAACCGCTAAGTACAGATGCACAACCAGTACTTTTGGTACCGGTTCCAAGCCTTGGACGACGTTCTACAAAGTCAAACTTTCCTTAAAACTCGATTTGCCAAATTAATAGTGTCGCGTGCTTCGCGTAGTGTCATCATGTGAATGCGACATTTGGTTAAAATATGGTTTTTGTGTGTGATACACCTTAGTAGTTTTATATGAATGTATTTTATAGTACATTATATTGGTTAAACGTGGCATTGGTGCCACTTTTTTGGGCACTTCTCCTGTTGACAGCGCTGCGGACGAATTTTTTTATGCTCTGTGAATCTTTCCCCTTTTTATATACATGTACAACCGCGGATTATACTGGTGGATCACTTTTCACTTTTAAGCACTAAGGTTGATAATTAGTCGACTGCCAGTGTCCGCGAAGTCTGCTAGCTAAGCTTATATATATATTCTTTTAATATTGTATTGTTAAAATGTTCTTTTTACAGTTAAAACAGCTTAAGGCAACGTTGCGAGAAGGGGGCGGATCTGGTGCTTGTCCGGAAGAAATGCAGCAGTTACGGCAGCAGTTGGAGAGTAGTCGTATTAAACTTAAAAGGTACACATTCAATCATTATAATTCACTTGACTACAGTACCCTTGCTTTAATGTGGCACAGACGAAGTAACAAATGCGATACTTGACTGACTTTTTACGATTGTTTGGCAGTTTGAGATCTTTATGCAGCTTACTTAAATGTCCTTTGTTTTGTAATGTTGCTTGGTCGATTCGTTGAGCTTCTTTAAATCTGAATGGCCAGCATTGAGCTGTGAGCGTGGAGCAACCTGTCAGTGTTATCCCACTGATGGTAGGAATTGACCAAGCATTAGGTGAAATGACACTGTCAGCTCACTCCACGCTCACTTCACGTGGTGAGATGGTTACAGAATCGACATGCTGGTCTCAAATCTGTGTTGTTTTTTCCTTAAAAGACCTTCTCGGGCACTAATACCCAGGACCTGGGTTGTGAAAGACAGTTTGTCATCTCGATAGGCTGGTAGACGACTGCAACATTGTTGGGAAAATTGGGGAACATTACAAGCCAAACCATTTCTAAAATTCGATTTGCCATATTTAAGGATGCGAATACGAGAAAAGTAATAATATCAGAATATTATGGACGAACACCTTTGTAACAACAATATTCTAAAAAATAAATATAAATAAAAACTCTTTTTTTATAATTTCAGGTTGAAAGAAGAGTTCACGTCTTCCGCTCAGGAGTACAGAGATGTGTGTTATATGCTATTAGGTTATAAAATTGATAGAATTGGACACAAGAACTACAGGTGAGTTATTTACTTTACGTGAGTATCTTTACGTATCAACTAGCTTCAACTTTCCAATTGGTCGACTTTTTGACAATTCAAGGACCTGTAAATGGTTTAATTGAAATAAATGCTTTGAGTTTGAGTTACAAGACCCGTGCCTCGGAAAGCATGTTATTGGTCGTAGGTTCGGACCCAGACAGGGGGCTTTACTTTATGTAAATGATTTCATCACCATTGTTGTCAAAATGGTGAAGGAAAACATCGTGAGAAAACCGGCATGTCCTGCTGGCTTAGCACGAGAACAGTAGAGAAGCGTTTTGTCGACGGAAGAGTAGACAAAAATTACGTTTCCGTGTAGAGAGTTGACAGTTTTGTACCGAGAAATGTAGACATGCGATTTCTATTCTACGGTAGAGTAGAAATAGAAAGCGTCATGTTAAGCCTGTGGGAACCAAAAATTCAAAGACATGTGACAACCCGCACTCGGCTCGCGTGGTGGATTATGACCCATTCCCTGTCACAGAGACCAGGCCTGTGTCCCAGCAGTGGGAACATAATAAGCTGATTATGATATAATATCGATATCAATTGAACTATTTGACATACTCTTTTCATATCGATGATGATGTTTCCCACTGAAAGTTTTGGTATTTCTTATGCTCCAATTTACACTTTTTATTGTTTCTTACAGAATATCAAACATGTACGCGGAATCGTCCGAAGAATACCTTACATTTACACTTGACGATGATGGAATAGAGATGGTCCACACCGATTATTCTGCCACCCTAGGCGAGCTAGTAGAGTTGCACCTACACGTGCAACGCTCTATCCCACTGTTCCTAAGCGCTCTCACTATGGAGCTCTATACGAGAACTACTATGCAGCAATGATTTAATAAGGGAAGGTAGGCATAGGACTGTCCTACACTTGAAATGTTGTCGCACGATTATTTTGTTGCACGACTATAAAGTCACTACGAAATTATTGATTTATAATTCGTGTTAATAAATATTTTGTTTTCGCTTCATAATGTCTTCGAGTGTACGGCATGCCTCATTTGTTTTTCATGAGTACTGGGAAGGATGTAACAGTGTTACTGAATGTTTTATCTTGCTAAACATTGTTCTCATAGTTAATAAAGTACAGTCGCTTACTATGAATACTGCCAACCATTTTCTTCCCGATTAAAATTACGAGCTCTCAAGAGCAAAAAGTATCTTTGAACATTTAAAGAAATCGAATGTTTGCGATTTAAATATTACTAATTTAACAGTCTACGAGAAATGAACTTTTTAATTTTCTTAAAGGTGGTCGCACATCTGACGGAAGATGCGTCGGGCGTAACTTCGTTAACTTCTAGTTAGTACGCTCAACTAACGCATCATCATCTGTTAACAGCATCAGCATCACTACCTACCTGTCCGTGCTGGTGCTACACGACTGACGATATGCGACGCACCTTTTGTCCGATGTGCAACCTCCTTAAGAATATTGGGACTAACTAATATTAGATTCTATTGTTATCGGAACATATAGTGTGCACTTGACATGCGAAGAGTTAACCAGAGATCGGATAATCGGATGCATATTTGCCTAAAGTTTATTTTTAGCTATGAAAGTATGGAAGCGACTCCTAAAATATTTTTACTAGCTTCCGCCCGCGGCTTCGCCCGCGCGGGGCTCGGAAATTATTCCACGGGAACGTACTACGGAGATAAAAAGTATCCTATGTAGTAATCTAGGTTATAATCTATCTGTGTGCCAAATTTCATCCAAATCCGTTCAGCCGTTTTTGCGTAATTGGGTAGCAAACATTCAAACTTCGTCACAAACTTTCACATTTATAAAATTAGTAGAGTTTTAAAAAAAAACCCTGGCATTCTTGGGTTGCATAAATATTCAGATGTATATTTATTTAAAATTATTTTTTAACCCCTGATGCAAATATGTGTATGTAGGGTTGTAAGATTTTTCCGATACAAAAGCGCATTCCATATTTACCAACACCTCAACTTTAGGTGAATATGTATCAGAATATCCGATATCGGCTTATAACTAAAATATTTTGGTTGTGACACTATTCTTATTAAGCGATAAATTAATGACTCATGTTCTTTCAATAATAGCTTTCCCTTTGTAATTAGGACTGTAATAATATCTTTCAACAAAGATGTGTAGGTATCAATTACACTTGTTAGAATTCCATATTATAAACTAAACAACACTACAATCACTGTTTCATTGTTGCATTCTTCGTGGTTTAAACTATAATTAAGAATTTCGTCTTCAGTTTTCTGATAGATTAGATTTCCTTTAATAGTTGCCTAGATTATTATTATCATAGCTTAATCTTCTAAGTGAGGGAAACGTATTGATCAATTTAATTAGGGCCTTAGCAGACATGCAACTTTTAGCATTTGCGAGCAGCCATTTTGTGACGTCATTAGTACTGCAAAAGCGCGATCACGTTGTGACGACAATCCGTGTTCTGTCGCGATACCAAAATCGCGCGATCCAGCGATTTCTTTGATGCCGCATATCGTTTTGCCGAACCGTTGCTAAAATTAGCATGTATGCTTGGGTATTAGCCGAAGATTTGACACAAATGTTTATTAATATTTCAATACACACAGATCGTATTTATCGTTTAATTAATTATCATTACAAACCGGCTTCTTAATCGTATAGCATAGATGTTAGCATTTTTTTTTCTATAGGCCACAGCTTCACAAAGTACTAACATTTATGTTCCTGCCTATAAAGTCTAAAATCTAAGTGAAAAATATGACAATTCATTGTTCATCCCCAGTAGTAATAAACTGTAATACTTAAAGCTAGTTATTAAGCGTTTGTAAGTCATTATTATAATTATTTACTTATTTTTTCCTCGTCGGATCACCAATGGCAATAATAGTGATCCTATAAAGACTATATTATTAATCCTTTTAAAAGAAGAAGTTTCGCGCATATTGAGCTAAATATTTCAATGTAAGATAATATAATATTTACTTTAGATATATCAGTTACTTTTTTTTACTAATACTTCAATAAAAATAAATTGTAATAGATTGACATTCCTATAATATCATTTTGTGTCGAAACTGTAACATTAAAAGGACCCGTTTTTTCAATAATAAAGGTGTCTTTTGTGTCAAGTATTGGTTTTATTTTTACAAATTATTTAAAACTCCTTTAGTAAAACTACCGTGTGAGAGTATCTAGACTTTTTTTTTTTTTTTTTTGCTTTGGCTTCGCACGGTTTGTGCATTTAGCCAGTGTCAAGTAATTTTTCTTTTCGATCAAGTAAATGGCCCGATATCGGGCACGAAGTTATATAAAAGTCATAGTCGTCTTTAGTCAGTCAAGTCCAGTCAAGTCAAAGTTATTGTAAAGAGGTAGCAACTTTACAACAACCTAACATGAGTTTTTGGGGGAACACGAAAAGTCCACGTTAGTCACTTATTTTCACTTCCACTACACTTGTGCACACACATGTAACTAAATTGAATAATTCACTACCAAAATTATACAATTTAATTCGCTATTTCACTAAATTTCATGAAAATGAAAATTCGTGCGACATGTTCCAACCCGATCCCGCCAAAAACTCCGTATCTAGACTTCTGTCGAGGGTTTGGTTGGCCATATTCCGAATTAGAAAAATAGCACTGTGAGCGCTCACATTAATAATTTTGCGTTCCGATGTAGATATCACGATTCTGACAGCTAGGAACTGTCATTTTTGTCAACAATACGGAACGCTCGTGAACGCGCTAACAGTGCTCACTTAATGTTAAAACTTATTTACACCATATAAAACTTTTTTAAAACACCATATAAAACTTTTAAACACCACAAATTTCGCCTTCTATTATTTGGTTAGGTGGTGACTCTAGCCAGAAGCATACCTAAGTTAGCTAAAGATTTTTGACAGCGCTCACGGTGATATTAGTATTACGCATGGTCGGCGTTACGCAAGATGGCGCATGTCATGACATCATCTACGACGATTCACAGGGCATCGTTATCGCGCTCACGCTAATTCGAAACGGGTGTGAGCACGCTCAAATCGATATTATAGTAACTTGGAACGTAGCCGTAGTTATGCACTGTGGGCCATATCCCACGTATCTGTATTGTTTGGTGGGACAATAACATTAGGGTTGTCACATTCATTCGATGATTTTTTTTTTGTGTTTATATTTGATACTTATTTACATGAAAAAACCCGTTATAATGGTTTTATTTTGACAAAGTGTTTGAAACTCTTTTAGTAAAATAACCGTGTGACAGTATCTTGACCTCTCTCTAGGGTTTGGTAGTTATGCACTGTGCCCATATCCCAAGTTGCTGTATTGTTTGTTGGGACTATACGTTTAGGGCTGTCACATTCTTATGATTCTTCTTATTTTTTTTTTGTTCATATTTGTTTAAGTACATGTTATAATTTTTAGTTTTGATTTAAAAAATATGAAATTTCGTTTGGTTTTTTGCTTTTCAGGTCTTATCTTACAGGGGTATGAAATAATAATACAGATACCAGTGTAAAATATTTATGAAGAAACAAGGACAATATATTATACAAATCATCTAATGTTTGCAATGAATTCAACTACAACAATTTAGTATTATTATAGTCAGACACAGTTAACAACGTGATTAGCACTAGGAAATAATTGACAAGAGACGAGCTACTGTATTATGTATTGTTTTGTTCACAATATTAAAAATAAGTACACGTATAAACAATAATTATTTTTCATTTGCAGAAAAAATAACATAATATAATTAATTATTAAGCTTTTATGACTATACAATGACTTCAACAACTATTGAGCTGCGTTTTCCCTCTTCGAATTTTCAGAAAACAAATGTACTTTGCGCACTAAACGCATCGCTCACGAGCTCACGACGCATTGAACGTACTATACGCACTGAACGCATCGGTCACAAGCTTACGACGCATTGAATGTACTATACGCACTGAACGCATCGCTCACGAGCTCACGACGCATTGAACGTACTATGCGCACTGAACGTATCGGTCACGAGCTCACGACGCATTGAACGTACTATGCGCACTGAACGTATCGGTCACGAGCTCACGACGCATTGAACGTACTATGCGCACTGAACGTATCGGTCACGAGCTCACGACGCATTGAACGTACTATGCGCACTGAACGTATCGGTCACGAGCTCACGACGCATTGAATGTACTATGCGCACTGAACGCATCGCTCACGAGCTCACGACACATTGAATGGCCAGACTAAAATAATAAGTAGCGATAATAATAGTCCAAATTAGATGGATTAAATTGTAGTATTAAGTATGCATTAAAGCTTATGCCATCCGCTGCCCTGAAGTTATACCATTACATAATATAATGAATAGTAGACAAACTTGTAACTATTTAAAGCTAAGAAGGACGCCGAGAAAGTGGTTTTTACTACTTTGACATCACACATTGCTTTGATTCATTTGAGAAATTCACGAAGATAAAACTCACATACAAATAGTCTTGGAAACATTTTTGGAAATAATTTAAAAGTAACAATAAATTACTTTTTACCTACAGTCTATAAAAATCACTTAATTTTCAATGTAAAATGTTTCGAAAATAACGATAGTCTAAAAATCTTACATACACATAATACTGAAAACGTATTTATAACACTCACCATGTCCGAATGACGTTTTGACGTTTCTTGTGCTACGCATCACGAGCCATGTGTAAAGACAAACAAAACAAAACATATAACATAAATTTCATACAATTTTCAATAAAATTATTGCACTAAACTTCATACTCGTAACTTAATAATAAATATTGCATTAAGCGTTAACCACATCTCGTGAAGTAAAATTATTTAAGTCTTAAAGTACTAAGAGTTAATTAAATTTTAAGAACAATATGTCAGTCCGATGAAAGTAAAATTTCATCCTAATACGAGCTTCGTTCATTGTAGCGACGTTCAACAAGACGGAAATTAGAATTTTTTAATATAGAAAGTACCTAAGTTCCAAATATTGTGCTAACTACAGTCCCTATGTTTAACATTTTGACTAAATATTAAGTACGATTTGGTGCTCAAATTTAATAATGTAAGTGTTACTTATTTAAAACTAGGTAAGTATATAGAATTATTTATCTACAAAGTTCGAAAGGGTGCATCAGCTCGACAGATTTATCAAGTCTAAACTAGCTAAGAATTTTTGAATTTTAATAGATCTGACAAGATGTTGAGTCATAATCAATGAAGCAGTCACTCATGCCTCGATTTTGATAATTAGTAAATGGTATGAAACATTAGTTCAATAATACCGCTGTAGTTTGAATGGATTAACTACTGAATGAAAGTTAGAGCTATTGGCACAAGTGACCACTTTCAAAACAACAGACACAATTTGTTGCACAACTTTTCTTCATTCTGAGTATTTCAAAACGATGACCCTTTATTCACACTGAGAAGAAACTGCTCGAAGACGTTTGTAGATGTATCGACGGTTGATTCTCCAGCCAGTGCGCACTGGGCGCCAGGCTGGCCCATCGTAGCCCATCATCTACATCAGCCACACATTACGAAGCCAGTGGAACAGTCCACGCTACTAGAGAGTCTATGACTATAGGACGCGCGTGGTGTCCACTTCGCTCACACTTCTCTCAATCACACTATTGTCCGTCATGTTTTTGTTGCCTGTGGACAAAATAATATGTTAGAAAATGTACAAAACACAAAAAAATCTGTGACGTTGTAATTACTGCATGTTCTTCGGCTGGCAAAAAATGTCATACCTAGGGCATGCTATCCGGATATATCTGTCGAATTTATAATCCGGATATGTTTGCTTTACTATCTGGATAAAACGAATAATGCGGATAATTCCTTTCGTTCCTAATTTATATTTTATTGCATCAAAATCGGAATCAGTAATAATATCACATTCTACATTGTGTTTATTAAAATAGTTTTTCTTTAGGTTTTCGCTTATGACTTATGTAATCGTGAAAGTAAATGCGATAAACTATTGATGCCTATATTCAAAAATCCATCTATAGGCACAATTATTAGATTCATCATAACGATAATTCAAAGGTGCCTTTGGACTTTAGTTCACGACAGTGTTGATGATGACGTAGTACTCAGTGATTTTATGAAGTTTTATGATCATGATGATGCGTTGGGACAGCTACCTTTACAGGGTCCAGTATGTAATGGATCGACGACGCGTCCGGCGTGGCAGGCGGCGCGCTGCAGGCGGCACCACGACGGGTAGGTGCGGCGGTCCGAGCCGCACAGCTGGCGCCGCGCCGCCGCGCCGCACGCGCCGCACGACACGCAGCGCGCGCCCGACGCGCCGCCCGACACGCAGCGCTGGCTGGAGCCGCACGAGATGGACGCACATGTTGCGTTCGCTGTAACAGGGGTGGCATTTGATAGAGATGCAAAATACTTCAATTCAGAATAGAATAATTTATTGTTTTAAAAGTTACATTAAAATGCGTTGTTTCCTGGAACTTACACTAGGAATCTGTGTCGTGAGATCCAAGTTCCTTCGTACCGGTTACATTCATCAACCATCTAAAAATCTAATTAAGTAATTGAATTTGACAGACAACAGCCTGAACCGCTGGGTCTAGGAGCATTAAATTTTGCACAAGAGTTCCATTACAGCGAAAGTGAGGACTAAGGAATCGTTTTTGAAAATTCATCCCGTAATGGAATAAAAAATAATTAAGTTTGTGTAGTTTACATTTCATGTCCAATCTTACTCGAGTACCTATCTACTTATAGTTTTATGTAATCTAAGGTGATTTTTGACTGGCAATAAAAAGGTCCTACTAAATTGGGACAATTCTTACCAATGCAAGGTCCTCTGTACGCTAGCGGCAGGGCTCTGCCCCGTTCGCAAGCGGCTCGCCTCAACGCACAGGCGCCGGCGTATGTTCGTCCATCGACGGCGCAGACGGGCGTGCCCGCAACGCCGCACGCCCCGCATCGCACGCAATGTGCGCCAAGTTCTGCGTCCAAAACGCAACGTTTTTCGCCTCCGCAGCGCACGCCCTCACAACTACCCTCTGCAACAAGTGTAAAATATTGTAAAATTATGTAATACTAGTTTTTACTTGCGGCTTCGCCCGCGTGCATGTCGGAAATTATCCCACGGGAACTTCCATATAGATTATAACCTAGATTAACATGTAGTATACTTTTTATCCCGGTAGTACGTTCCCGCGGGATAATTTCCGACTTCCACGCGGGAGAAGCTGCGGGTGGAAGCTAGTTAATAATATTAGTAGGATTTTCAATTTTGACAACTAGTAGGTAGGTACTAAAAGAAAGCCAGTCCAGTACATACGGACTGTCCATAAATAAATGCTATAAGCGAATATCGATTGGATTGTCAAAGCAAGATCCTCTCCCAGCGCATCTTCGCATCTCTTATACGCAAGCAAATAAAATAAAGGGGATGATATTTCGTTTCTGAAAACTACACCGAAATCTTGGATGATGGACCTGGAACTGTGGAGATGCTTTGGATGTGAAGTTTTATTTAGGTGAAATGTAGCAACTTTACTTTCCATGAGCAACTTTACCAATGAGAACTGTATTAAATAGAAGATTATGCTACTTCTGTAACTCTTCGATATTTAATCGAGAAAAAATTAAGTACAGTACTCATGGGTCTAAGTTGCTATGGAAAGTAAAGATGCCACAGTTGACCGTACCTATTTACTGCTACGCCAAGTGAATAGCAACAAGCATCAAATGTGATTGTAAACTTGCTTAATCAATAATTATAAAACATCCTGTATCTAAGTGTGCAAGCGCACTTAACGTTACAGTTATCATTTCAATCGCTAAACAGGAGTAGCATACTTAAACATAAAAGTCTGCAGCACCAACGACTATACTTAAAAGCCATAAATTCGTGCGAGATAAAGTTAATTGTAACTAGGCAACTTTCTAAGGCGCGTCGGTTATACAACGAGTAATAATTAACGCAAGATCTCATACACCCTTAATTAGAGTATTGAGTTAAAAGCATAATACGATGAACAAAACTATTTTTTTCTTAAAGCTAACCGATATTATTAAGAAAAACGTGTCGACCCAAGCATTACTGTATGCATTTAAAATTGAGTCTTATTCCTTCTATCTTAAGGTTGAATTTTCTTTGGCTCAATCAGTGGTAGGTATGGCAAATACATCATTTAAAAAAATACTTTTATTAAAAGTTACTGAAATCTATTCAGTAATCAATTAGGAACAAACTACTATCAGGTCTTGCGTCTCTTCTATTACACCTTGTATAGGTACATGTAACATAATTAAAGCAAGACCTCATACACCCCAATTAGAGTATTGAGTAAAAAGCTTAATACAATGGCCAAAACATTTCTTTTTAAGGTATCCGTTTTAATTAAGAAGAACGTTGTGACCCTAGCATTACTGCTATATGCATTTAAAATGGAGTCTTAGTGCCTTGAAATAAGATTGAATTTTCTATGGCTCAGTCGGCGGTAGATAGATATTATGGAAAAATACATAATTTTGAATAAATACTTATTGGTATCAAAAGTTACTGAAACCGATTCAGTAGTCAATTATGACCACACTTGTTTCAGGACTAGCGTTACCTAATTCTGTTACACGGTGTAAAAGAAATGTCTATAATAACATTATTTATCGTGATAGAAATTAGAAATCACTCCACCTCGTGTCCGCGTGTGAATCCCGCGCTTTTCCCGGGATGGTATCGTATTGCGGTTTACGGAGCGTTCGTCTAGACTTGGCCGATCGAGTGTCCGACTTCAGAGTATAGATTACATAGAATTTATCGGCCGGATCGGACGTTGCCGGTACTCGTCTGCTTTATGTTGTGAGATACCTACGTTGGTACTCGTTGTCGAAGCTTTATGTGTACGGAGAGCATCAAAGTCAGCGTTGAACTGAGTTGGTAAATAGATTTTTGAATGAAAGCTTTGATAGAACGCAGCGTACCTACCTATGCTTTTATAAAACTTTTTTACTAGACTCCAAGATCCATAAACTTATTTGAAATCTCATTTAAGTCCACGTAAGAGGCTGTCTCTCCCAACCTATACATATATGTATGTAAAAAAAACTCCGACTACTGATAAATTACGCTCTAAAAAGTACCTAAAATATTCTCATCTGAAAAACGTGGTCGTCGGGGGTCGTATGCCTCTTTGCCTTAAAGATTATGATAGTTTACTACAACATTGAAAAAAAAAATTGTCGTCACTTTATGTCCAGCTACGTATGGTATTCCGAAATACCGCTCACCGAAAGGACGGTTTTCCGATGACACTCTACTCCGACGGTTAGTTGAACGAAAAAATAATTGGCCGATGAAACGTTTCGCCGAAAATATTATTTATCGACGGTTGGTTGTCCGAATGAATCCTTCGCCGATGTAACGGTTCACCGAAAACACTCTTCAACGACGATTGGTTAAACGAATGAATCTTTCGTTAGGTTAGGTTAGGTTAAAACTGTGACCATCTACGCACGAGCCGAGCGAGCGAAGCGAGCGGTGCCGCGGCAGCGGCCGGCGAGTGCCAGAAACGACTAGATTATATAGAAAAAATATGGAAAAAAGAGATTATTTTTAGTATAATTATAATAACATTAATATTACCTGTTTAGAATTTGTCCCAAGTGGAAAAAACACCCTTGTAATAAAACGTCTTCAAAGTTAGATCTTATGCTTGAAATGGATTTAATTTTGCGTAAAATATGTTATACCAACTGAAATATTTGACTAGATAAAAAATGGTAAAAGTACTAGTTGGTGAACAAGCTATTGTTCAAACGTTCACTTGCCAAACATAGGTTTTGTTGTTTCAAGATGTTGTTGTTCAAGAAGATTCATTCGTTTAACCAATCGTCGTTGAAGAGTGTTTTCGGTGAACCGTTACATCGGCGAAGGATTCATTCGGACTACCAACCGTCGATAAATAATATTTTCGGCGAAACGTTTCATCGGCCAATTATTTTTTCGTTCAACTAACCGTCGGAGTAGAGTGTTATCGGAAAACCGTCCTTTCGGTGAGCGGTATTTCTGAATACCATACGTAGCTCCTTTATGTCCTCTAGAGGGCGCCACATTCACATAACCTATAACCAGCTGACGCTCAAGATGCTTGCAAGTCTTGCAACGATACCTCATTTTGTCAAATGATATGATAAGTAGTTTAGAAGTTATGAGGTAATAGATGAATATAATCCGTGTGGTGTCGGACGTAAAAGAATAGCACCATCCCATTTCTTCCCGTGGGTGTCGTACAAGGCGACTAAGGGACTTACTAGAGAATGGGCAGCAGCGTTCTCTATGTATTTTACCACCATACTGCGATCGCCAACCCCCCTGCCAAGCGTGGCGATTATGGCAAAAGCCCCTTTTGGGGGAGGCCTATGTCCAGCAGTGGACGTCATACGTACCTTCGTACTGGTCAAATCATAACCCTTCTTTAAGCTTCGCCGTAGTCGGGTAAGAAAATTATAATCAAAACAAAATTTAATCTGCCAGAACATGATAGGTTTAGTTTCCTTGCCCTGTGGAAAACCATTCGACATAAAATGAAAACTGTCCTGTAAAAACCAACTTCATAAAATGTATAGGTAATATTAAGCCAGTTACAATGAACTGAACAGTTTATGTCAGGTATACGTTGTGGTTGCGAGCCTATAGGTACGCTCGTAAAAGCAATGAAGTGCTGTGGCGACGTTCAGAGCCAAGTTTACGTTGATAATATCGTGGAATGTTATTCATAATATGGAATGAGGACGTCTGGGGGGACTGCAGTTATACTTATGACAGTTCCACGACCAGACGAGGTTCAAATGCCAAGGTGACACACGGATGTAGATGCTTATGAGTGCTGCACACGATCGGTTCTTACTTCAGACCCGTCTGGTTTATTTATAGTCTTTGGGTTTAACCATCCGTAAGTAGGTAAAAACCGTAGGTAGGATGCTCGCTAACGACAACGCCCGGAAGGGTATTTTCTTAACACACTAGGTACCAGTGGTAATGGCTTTCATTTTGACGTTTCAACAACATTCATTGCGTTATTTAGCAGAAAAACTTTTCGAAAATTTGAAGCAATGGATTAGCTCCTTCAAAATTATTCAGATTGTGATTGATTGATACGCAATCAGGGTGCGGGTCCCGTAATGATTAGATAGCAAATCAAAAAGCAAATCGTTGAATTGAAACTAAACAGTCTGAATATTTTGTGTCGACCGATCGGTTAATTGCGCAATGGCAATAACATTCATTTTGACGGATGTATTTATCAAACATAGGTATTTATTTATTTATTTTTGGTTTACCAACAATTGTTTACTTACAACAACTGTGTGTATTATGCTAAAGAAAACATGTAAGATAAATTAACTTTAAGTGTAACAATCACTTATAGGTAAACTCCGCATGTATAAAAGGTATGAAGCAATGGGTTTGACTTGAAAATCCTACAGATCCCTTTGCTTTTTGTTTTTTTTTGCCTTCAAATGGGGTGCAGATCTGATTCGTCTGCTCAGACTTCAGATTGATCTTCCCTTAACTTTACCATTAGGTATTCTTACGAGTGCCTGCTGCGAAACATGTAACTAACATGTTATAACCTAACTAAGAAGTTTCCTTGTAATAAAGGAGCCAGCGCATAAAATATTATTGCCAAGTTACAAGTTGTCTTGATCCGTCTCGTAAACTTGGCAGATAATTTTGAATAATAAAGTAACAGGTAACAACTTTTTACACATTAAGTTTATTTATAGAGACTGGTTTAGAAATAACTGTGCTAGCTGTGTAATAGCTTGATGGTATCTGCACCATCTTGTTCCGTGGGTGTCGTAAGGAGTTATGTGAGTGGATGCAGCAGGACCCATCTGGCTATAAAGACATCACTTCTCTTCCGGCCAAGTGTTGTAGTAATGGCATAGGAATACCCTCGACAGTTACTTGGCCTAAGGCTTTTTAACGTTTAGGTCTGACGTTTTTATTTTTTGAGGAGTTCTATTCCGATCTGAATTTGGATGTTCGATATCTGAGGATCAGTAAAGAGGTCTGTTTCTGATATTTTATAGGAATAGAAACCACCGGTAGAAATAGAAAACAAGTTCAACAACAGTCAAACTATAGATAATAATTATGCGAACGTCAGTGCGAAATATTTTCCATTTAGAATACGTTTTTTCCGATTCCACGCAACGGACTTGTAACGGTCGCCGCGGTCGGTTCTACCCGCGAGGCTGTAAATGTGCGTATTCTGCATGGTGAACAGGGACAATATCGATTAGTTACAGAAATTACATGGCTGAAAATTAATTCAAATGTTTTTGGGATGATACCTACATAATATCAAGTTTTGATTTTAATCTCAATTAAAAAAGGGATGTTTTTTTAATGTTTTGGAAAGTATTTGGGTAATCTGAGCGTTATCCTTTATTTTTAATAGATTGAATATCACGAGATCTTTTTGTGTTCGTATTGACACGAAGCTATACGAGAATGATTAGCTCATTCGGTGGTAAAACGATTAGTCTTTCTTGGAAACGCGGTTAACTATCCAAGGCTTGCCGACAAAACGCTGAGTACCTACACACAGAAGACCAGAGTAATTTCTAAATCAAAACAGATTTGTTGATAAATATTGAACATATTCTACCTAGGTTCTCTATTGTGTTCCCTAACTTTTTTATCCATAATTTTATACAATATGCCCTAAAATTTTTTGTCATAAATATTACAATCAAAAATATACAAAAGAAGTAAAACCGTTTTCAATAAAAGTTATGTCCTAAATTCAAATTATGTAATGTTTATTTATTCTATAATGTTTTTAAAACAAATTACAAAGCTAGGAACTTCTCTCAGGCGTTACGTAGATACGAGTTAGGTATATGTATGAAAGCGGGCAATATTTTTTCTTCTACCGACTTCTTTTGAGATAGTTCACTTGTTGTGTAGTTCCCTGTAAGAAGCATGCAAACAAGCATACACCATGCATACAGCAAGCATGCAGCATTAGCATGAAAGCAAGCATGCAAGCAAGCATGCAAGCAAGCAAGCATGCAAACATACGCCATGCATGCAGCAAGCATTTAGCATGCAAGCAAGCATGCAACATGCAGCAGGCATGGTTTGGTTTCGCACGCTTATCGTCGCCACCGTAGCTTCGTCTTGCTGGCCGGCTTCGCCGGCAATCCTCAGCCGCGCGGGCGAGCGTTACAACCACCTGGGGGCCGATTCTACTAATTTGCAACGTTACACGTTAAACTGTGTTTCCACAACAGTTCGATTTCGATCGCCGTTCGATAGTTACATAAAAAGTCATTCTACTATTTTATAAGCAAAATGGAAACTAAACTTAAAACGAATTGCAACTGAACTGTAGCGGGAACACAGCGGGTAACCCGCGTTACCAACATGCCAAAATAATATGTTTTATTAATGCCAAAAAGAAAAAAGTTGAATCTAAAAATGTTACTAAACACGAATATGTGGCACTAAAAGTATTTTCTATAATTAAAAGACATAATGATCATAATTTTATCATTAACTTTGTCCTATAGTAAACGTCACGCTCATGTTCGATTTTGTTAGTAGAATAGGTTTTGACATTGTTTCAATCGATCGTTGGCGTAACTAAAACGTAACCGCAGCTGTGTCGCAGCTGGACCGTTGTTCATTTTAGTAGAATGCGAAAACGCTTAAAAGTGGTGGTTCGGTTGCGGTTCTATTGCGTTTTTTTAACAAATTTGTTAGTAGAATCGGCCCCCTGCTCCTCAACTCGCGGGCCGCCTCGCCCCTACGCGTCTACGCGTTACTAAATGACACTTGCACGTTGTAGGCCTTAGAGACTAGATTTTTAGACGTTTTTCTATTCTGTATTTTCATTCCTCTAAGTACTTGGTACTTATTGACTGGCCTGCACTGTCCTCAGTGCATTGTAAAAGCCAATTATTTTTAAAAGAGTAGCCGTGGAGTTTCTTGCCGGCTCTTCTCCATAGGAAACGACAAATTGGAACCGTGCACCTAGCTTCTGACGTTTCATAAGTGCCCATGCAGGCTTATGTGAAATAAAATATTTTGATTTTGATTTTTTGACACTCTAGGGGTAGGGCAGACAAGACTGCGACTGCGTGGAGACGGATTTACAGCGATTTGTTTCTGTCACTAATACCTAATTTTTAGCAAAAGTTTTAGGACCAAGCATTTTATTATAAATAATTAAATACACATTATATAATACAATACTTAGGTCATATGACTTTATTTCATGCTAAATTAGGAGATTAAAATATTATAGTACTCGATATTATGTCATAATCGTTTTAGAAGTAAAGCTGATAATTATGTAAAACAAGATTTCAAATTTTTGAACATTATTGTTACTGAATTTTTTAGCAAACGTGTTATGATTTTCGGGCAAACAAGTTTAGGAGAAGCAAGGGGCTACCTCTACCTACTCACCTCCAATTGCGTAAATCCTTGTTTACCTTTTCAAACCCGTAGACAGTAACACGAATATTCATAGGGCCGAAGGCTATGAATATTCGCGTTGGTAATTATGATTCAATTGTTTTCAGGTCAACTGAATATATTACACCAAATGCAAAATGCACTTAGACGGTACAGACTGCGAAGTCATTCCTTCCTAGATACTAGCAATTTTCATAAATCTTATTAGTATTTTTGGTAGGTTAAAATTTTGCCTATACAGTTTAATTTACTTCAAAAATAGTTTAATAATTATGTCACTTTGTATAAGGCCCATTGAAAAGGGATTCAAAATGTTGAAATTTGATTGATTTTAACAAAATAAAAAATTATGTACTCAAATAAAAGAGCAGTGGTAAAGGCCCCAATTTACGAGTTGTAGGTCGTGAGCTCGAAGCCAGGCAGGCGTTCTGGTTTGTGTAAAAAAAATCATCACCACTGCTCTCAAAACGGTGAAGGAAAACGTGAAATAACTGGTATGTCCTAGAATTGAAAATTCGAAGACATGTGTACGACATCTACCAATCCGCATTGGTTTCTTCACGATGTTTTCCTTCGATGTTTTTTTAAGTCACGGCTGTTACCGCTGGACTACGACAGCCCAAGCTTTTTTTTATTTATTTCAACAAAATAATTCTTCTACACTTACATATCTGCCTATCCTAGACTTAAACATGAATTACGATGTGTTTTAAAGTTGCAAGTCAATACAGAAAGGTACAATTACATTTACCCACTATTTACCTGTAACACTGCTATTAGTTAGCTTCAGGGCCTACCACCAACAAAAAACGACTACTCAAACTGTGTAGTAGCGTACAGGTTACTACGGGAACTCGAACATCGTCAGTGCAACAATTTCTCGATTGTTGATTTCTCGGTTCTTATTCGTCTTGAAAGGTATTCGAACTTCTCTTCTCATTCGAGAAACGCTTGCTTAGTGACTAATTGATATAGAATAGGGTTTATGTGGCAGTGGCAGTGGGCTGGCTATATCTGCCAAAGGACTGATGCCCGGTGGAGCAGACGAGTCCTGAAGTGGAGACCGTGTATCAGCAAGCGAGTGTGGGACGCCCGCTAGCAAGATGGAAAGATAGATCGAAGACCTTTAAAAGGTGAGGGTGGACAGATTGGAAGCGGAAGGCGGAGGATAGGGCTGTGGCCCAGCCCTGGAGAGGCCTTTGTCCATCATTGGACTGTGATAGGCTGAGGTGATTGAGGGTTTATATCAGGTAGAGTTCCGTTTGGTGCCGGACGTAAAAAGAATAACACCATCCCATTTCCTCTCGTGGGTATCATAGAAGGCGACTAAGGGACTTACCAGAGAATGGGCAGCAGCGTTCTCTATGCATTTTACTACCATACTGCGATCGCCAACCCGCTTGCCAAGCGTGGCGATTATGGCAAAACCCTCCCAAAAATGACGAGGAGCCTGGGGGAGGCCTATGTCTAGCAGTGAACCTTTTTTGGCTGAAATGATCAGGTAGATGGATATTTGCTTTTAAACTGAAAAATTGATTGATTGGATTCCTGAGTTTCTCGTGGGTCATAGTGGGCCTTTATCTTGTTAAATTTGCATAACTTGGATTTGTGTTACCATTTACGACAAACGAAAACCAAAAGTGATTCTCAGTTTTTGGAAAATGACTTGTTGTTTTCAAGTATTCGAGAACCAATAGTTCCTAGCAAGCTCTCATTCACATTCATGCACCTCGGGCGAGACGCGTTCGTCCAGACGTATCGTGCATCGCAATGAGCCATTATTGAGGCCCGATCCCAATAGAGATGTAGCTAGCCTTCTAGGAACACGCGGGCAATTTACTAGCGCGATAGTAGGGGTGTGTCCGGTCATTACAGCAGTCAGGATTAATGCACCCGACCGCGAACGAACAAAAGAAAACCCGCGAAACTCCCATTTAGCGAGGTAAGTAAAAAGTTCCGTGACTTTCAATAGGCGATTGTTCTGTGCAGGCCTAGTAGGCGGTAAAGTGGAAAATAAAATATGGTCAAGATTATAGGTAAGTTGGTAACTAGTTGATAGTTCTACATAGAGGGATGTAGGAAAAATTACATTGCTACAAAAGACAATGTGGGTAAATGCAACAGAATTTTCCGATGACATAAACATGGTAGGAGTTGTCGTAAATGCATTACGTTTCAGGTGCTGCGTTCCTGCCAAAAGACATTCAAAATTCTCTGAAACCCGTGTAATGATAATTAAATTCACATTTTAAAATTCGAAGGCAAATTTCACTGAAACGGGGCAGACCATCAATGCCATCGGTTCGTTACGTTTGCATGTGCGCTCGAGAGGTGCAAATGACGCTATTGTGCCCGAACGACGCGGCGGCGCAGACGCAGCCTGCGCGGTGACTTGCGCGAATAATACGAAAGCTCGCCAACACGCCATTATCATTATGGGATGACAGCGACAACAATCGCGAATTGCAAGCGTTATGTTCTGAATTGTCATGCTCCGGTAATTTTTGCACTTGATGAGAAAAGTGACCGTGGCGGTTGCAAATGACTTAAAAATACACGTCATTCATTATTTTGTATGAATGAATGAAGCCCAATGCGACACCGCCTCACCGCTGACTTGACCTTATTAAAATCCCCTTTGAATTTCGCAATTATTGTGTAACAGATTTTCCTCAGCTTCATGAAACATTTCCATCCGTCTTTGACGTTTCTACCTACAGAATCTGAATAACAGATTGTTGCACCAGCACCTTAAATTAGAAATTATTATTTGTCAGACCTAGATATTGTTATTCTCGTGGATTTGCGTCAGAGCTTTGTGCATTTCAACATTCTGGGGGCGATAAGCGTGGCTAGCGTTTGCCTCGGTCAAGCTTGAGCGCGCCAATAATTTGCTAGTAAACTTTGATGGGGCTTTAAACAGTCGGTGTGCACAGGTATTACTATATTTATTCAGTCGGCAAGACAGTTACTAGGTGCCCGCGATTGCGAATGATGGATGTTCGAGCTGTTGCCAAGTGAACAGCAATGAATCATGTGCTATTTATAGATGTAGGTAGATAGATACGATTAATATGCAACTTAAGTGCAGATGTTATAGATAATAATTGAATGGCGATGTACGCAGCTATGCTGTAATTTGTGTATGATATACACCACGTTATTAATTATCATAGATCAGATTATGTCGAGGTAGTTGTAGGGGCTGATACTCAGAATAGTCGTGTTCTTGATCAATGTAATGTATTCAGCGATTGATTAAACTATCGTCAACTAGCATAAATTGGCTTGCATTGTGGAGTTGATTGTTTAAATGTGGCTGTGCTTATTGTTCTATTATTATTTCGAAATTACTGTACAAACCTTCTTTATGAGCTGAAATAAATGAAGATTTATGAGTTATTGTGGTATTCGTGTTTGGCTTAAATGTTGACGATCATTTGCGATTTAACTACGACCTAATCTATCTATCTCGTTGCCAGCTGCAGACTTATTTTGAAAGCAGTGTGTAATTTAGTAGGATCGATAACTACGACAATAGCATGATCTATTCGATTATTTATTACTTCTCTCGTGGTGGCAAACACTATATTATTTATGATGCTCATGTCGTAAAAAATAGCTGAGAGTCACTTTTTGTAGTGGCCTCAAATCTCGTCACCAGTGGTGCAAACATTTTCAAATCCATTGCCAGCTAATCACTCCAGCCTAACTGACGATCCTATAAATTTTGTCTTGGTCCAGTGGAAGGCTGGCTACCTGCCCTAAACAACGATGATGGATGGTGGACCTGTTGGCAACTGAACGATAATGAATCATTCGCTGATTATTATAATATTATAAATGAATAGGGACGTAATGTATCGCGCATAACTGCCTACTTCTCACGAGTCGCGAGATCAATAGGTGGATTATAATGAGGGACCTAAACGTTGCAGTCACCAAAAGGGTTTTTCGAGGAATGTCCAATTGTCCAGTTTTGCCAATATGCACCTGGGAGAAACTTTTTGTCTTACAGACTGCAGTAAGTAGTACGTAAAGGTACCTACACCATATTGATGATAGAGAGACTTTCAAAATCTGTATATTGCAGAGGAGAGATATTACCTATACACCAACACCAATATAGCCTAGGTCTTCCTCTTTTCGTGTAGTAGCCACGGTGGCTATGTTACAGTATGAAAAGTCTTACCTTGGCAAGGTCCCGGGTAGTCCAGCACGAGGTGTTTGGCGGGTCTCCGGCAGGCGCGTCGCCGGAGCCGGCACAGCGAGGGGTAGGTCCGACCGTCACTGCCGCAGACGGAACCGACACGGCGGCAGGCGGCCGCGCAGACACAGCGTGCTCGGCCGCCTCTCACCACGCACCGCCGTCCGCTGCTACATGACACTCCGGCGCATGATTCTGTCAAAAACGGGCACGGTGATAGAATGATAGACTGGTGATGTTTCCACCACATAGGTATCGGGTTATGTGCCAAAGGGACAAAGTGTCATACTATGAGCAGCCTTTAGACAATGCCGAAAAAGTAAAATTAAGAGAAACTTTGTTAATCAAGCCTAATGTAAATAACAAAACAAATGTGGCATATATTTTGGAAAAAATATGTGGTTTCCGCATCCGCATCCGTGTCCAACGTGGACCAATTACCAACATTATTACATCGATTTTCATTAATGAACCCAAGGACCTTGATAACAAATAGATTTTATTTTAAAAAAGATTCAGATTGCTAAAGTATGTGGTGTTAGATATTAATCACTCGTATAAAAAGTTGTGAAAACATCCGCCAGATATATTAACGACTCGGATGTCGTCGTTGGCGTTCACATGTAGATAGATCTCGAGATATTTCGATAGAATCGAGTATTTTATGGCTCACGTGGTGGCCTGACAAATATGTAGGCGCTGATCAAAGTGAGATATCAAAATACTCTGCTTTGAATAGCTCGTTAGAGACTAAACAAGAAATTGCCACATTTGCGAGTGATTTGTTCAAGAATGTTGTGTTTACGAACGATATCAGTTTACGAGTCATTAAGAAGTTCTCTTCCCCACGCTAATGTAAAAAAAATTGTAAATAATTTGATTCTTGATTTTCGTGAGAAAAACAAAATCTCGTTTATGAGCATTAAAAAGAGAAACAATTACGTGTCGGACAGTGTTTTAATGACTGTAATTTTTTAAGTGTATGTTTTTCGAGAAAATGTAAGAGTTACTCCTCCATTTTCTCGATTATCACTTCATATGTTTGTCTGGACTAATAATATTTCCCTCACGTTTACTACGAGTAAATACAAAATTAATTCTCCGCCTTTTCATCGTCAGCATCAATTTATATCACAGCATTAAACCTACATAATATGCACAAGACGACAAAATGCCCTTACATAAGATTACTCTCTGCCAAAACAATTCATTTATTTGAGAAATTATTTGTTTATTTCTAAATTCAAATATTTGACGTTTTGCCAACTCTGTGTTGATTCCATGCGCAACGTTCATCTATCGGGCGATGCACTCGACGTCCCAATTTTATTATTTGCTGAACAATGTTGTTTGTTGTTGGCAGTCGGATATAGTTTATCTGTTGATTTTGTTGATTGGCGTAATTGGACTTTAGGCAAGTCTGTCTATTGAGGCATTGTTATTATGCCTAGGTTTTCTTTTTTAAAGTACAAGTGGCCAATGATGCTAAAAGTTTTCACTTTTTACCTACTGTGTAAAGCTTTTTGTATTTTATTTGTTTGAAATTCACATAAAACAGCCTTATCCGATTGGAATTTCAGCATAGGTAGGGTGTTTGCCATTTCTTTACAGATACATCTAGGTGAACGCAGTCCGGAGGTGTTGATGCATTTTTGCAATAAATGTAGAGAATATTATCGACAAAGATCGTAAAATGTAATTTCAAGACGCCTTTTTAGTAATATCAAAAATAATACGTTAACAGCAGACTGCGACCTGCATTACATGAAGATTAGACAATAAAAAAATAAATAGAAGCTAAACAGGGTTTCGTGACTTCGGAGAAAAAGTTCCAAAAGTAATTTTGCGGCCAGTCTATGTGCCTAGTATTGTAACGGTTATTTAAGAATTACAAGCAGCCAAGGTAGTCTACATTTACTAACAAAATAGTCGTTCTTCGCACCCATATCAAATTTTACCAGGATACGGCGACTAGATTCGTTGGATGACGTCATTCTTGGCTCAAATTACTACAAAAACAATACCTTCGTTGAATTCTAATTGGCCCGTGTTTTTCCTAGAAGAAGCGAGCCCGGAAGGATGTGGCCATGTCTTTAATTAACTAAGGAAGCAGCTTCGTCGAACTGCCGCAAACTATCGCGAGAAAAACATTAAATAATAAATTTAAATATGCATTGTGCTGGCAGTTAACTAGCTCATTGTTTACGGGTAAACTTTTCCTTGGCTTCCTTTAGTCCATAAATTAAATGATAATCGGAAGCCTAGAGAATTTCTCGGATGGTTTTCCTTTCTTCTTGTTTAGTTCTCAGGTGCAATTAGTTTTACTGAAGTATTTTATTGTGGTCGTTTTTTGGTCCTTCGAGCCGGATAGTGGGCACAGTGCGTTAAATGTTGTTCATAGAGTTATATGAAGTTTTAGTAGGATGTATACCTAGTTGACATTAAGTCTTTTCAACGCCAGATAGAAGTATGTTGTTGGTATTTTCTCGATGTAGTTTTGTACGAAGAACCTAGGTAAATTAATTCATCCTGAGAATAGATATCAAACATACCTACATTTTTATTGCAGTGGAGTCTGGTCAAGGAACTAAAAATAAAGCTTTTGCCAAAGTTTTGTCAAACTTCCACTACCAGATTCAAACTAAAGAAAAACGGTCTTACCAGCACAGGCAACACAGGGCACTCCACCAGAAAGCGCTTTATAGAAGAATATCTCGCCGCTGTCGAGGTCGCGGGGGCTCCAGGCGGCGGGCGCGCGTGATGCGCCTGCGCAGCACTCGGCGCGGCCCACGCGCAGCGCCGCCACCGAGCTGCAGCGCCCGCCTCGGTCCATCCCCGTCCAGCAGATTCCGGCTATGGAAAATAAAAACAGTTTTAATTATACTAAGCTATTCATACATACATAGGTAAAGATCAGCCAATTTAATTAAAACTTCACGCCCCTCCACTCCTTGTTGCATATACATTTCAAATGCTTGTGTCCCTATAGAAATTTTAGTGGAGAGGCGTGCAGTTTTGGATTAGTTGGTCTCTACCTACATAAACTCACGCCTTACGGATCGCACGGTGGCGTTCAGCTATGCTATTCTGTAACCATCTCACCAGGTGAAGTGAGCGTGCAGTGAGCTGTCAGTATCATTCCACCTGATGCTAGGCATGACCAAGCATTACATTTACAATCATAATCGAGATTAAATATGCTAATTCTATTGATCATTTTGCTACGATTTCAAAGCTAGTGTTTAAGTGTGCATCATGCATTAAATTTTGGGAAGGTTTTCAAATAAAGTAGCAAAACAAAAACTCAGTCAGAAACTCAATGCTGTTTCGGTAATTTTTTTCCTAGATTGCCTGAGGCGCGAGTGCGCGTATAATGTAACGTAATGCATGATTGATGCATGATGCAAGAAAGAGGTAATTTAGCAGAAAAGTAAAGAAAAGATTGTTTTTGTGAACCAATCGAACGATCCAAGTTCTGCTATTTATTTTTAGCTCATCAACTTAAAAACTTCCTGAGCGGAACATTACAAAATTGCAATACGAAGGTATAATAAAACGTTCGCTCCGGGTCCAGACTAAACATAAATTGAACAGATGTGTCTGGACGCTGCGCAAGCGGCTAGCTCCGAGCGCCGTATTCGGTCGGATTCCAGCGCGTGAGTCACGGGGCTCGGCGGCGCGCGCCGGCCGCGCTAGACGACCGCCAGACACTATTTTTCAATGTGCGCCCGCGCCGGTCGCCGACGCGACCGAACGACCGCAACCCGACATGCCTATAACTAGTAATCGATTGACTTTTTACAACTATTCGCTCAAAAATACGGATCTAAGGACCAACTTTATTAAAGTTGGTGTTTCATGATCGATCCGTGGATGGACACGACTACACGAGGACGAGGACATAATATTGTAAATTTAACAGTTTTGATTGATCGTAATCTCATAAGATATTGTCACTCTTGTCGTGTGGTTTACACTTTAATTATATTTTGGGTAATTTCGTGTGGGTGGGTAGGTAAGTTTTATTAGTTTCGGGAAGACTTGGCGACAGGTTAGAATGTGCGGATGAGACATGTTCGTGAAAATCAATTAATCGTGAAGGAAAATTCTTTGTAGACTGTTGTGTAACCTTGATAGTTTGTATTCTTTAATGTATTTTTTATTCAAAAATTTATTCTTACGGTTTCCGAAGTATTCCGAAGTGAGTGGGCAGAATTAATGACAATGGGTTAGAGGAATTTATTTTAATTAACGTTTTACAAGTATTAATGGACTAATTTAAATTAATTCTCTCTCACTATGAATAATTTTAACAGTTTGGAGATGGTTTTTGTCTATTGATATTCCGCCGATTTTTTATCTAGGTATATTATTAGTTTTTTTTTTTAATTTTTGTGAATATTTTATTTAAAATCTTTTTTCGATTGAGTATAATGTATGAGCAAGCATCGAGTTTAGGATCAAGCGTCAGTTAATTTTGAACATACTTTTTTTTTCGAATTGTTCTGTCGATAATAATAGATAGGTGTAGGTAGCTTTAAAATGTTTAGTCATAGTGCAGCATAACACATTTTCAGACAGTTACGTAATCACTTGTTAGTTTGCTCAAAATAAATCAATGCATAAGTGATTATAGCGCTATTACATACTACACAAGATTATACATAATTATATGTATGTTTAATTTAATAGCCGCGAGTTTAATTTAATACAGGGTGGAAATTACATCGATGCGCAAACTGTAAACATGAATTCATTCAGCACATGATTCTCCCCTGCGGTGAAATATTTCACAAGTTATTTTAAAAAATTGCTTCGCCATATTTTTTGATCGCTGTTCTATTATACTGCTGAGTTTTTCTTGTGATTTTTCATGATTGTGCTGATTTCATGTTTAGTTTGCACATCAATGTCCCTGCCACACATTCATAATAACTAGGGGTCGCTCCCAGTGGTCGAACATCGACCGAAATTCATTTAAATAATAATAACCACACCATAATTTAATACATTATTATATAAAAATAACTTATACCATATAAACTTTAAGTGTGCCAAATTTCATACTCCTAGGGGTAAGTAGGTAAGTACAAAGTTTTTGTTTCACGTATTAATTTTATAAATAGATATTTACCTACGTATTTATAAATATGTATAGTAATCAAAATCAACTTTATTATTATTAAATGGTCGCAACTATATTCAACACGTAGGAATATATTTCGCGGCCGTCTGGGATTGCAACGGTTTCCATGGTAACCGGTTGTTGTCGGGCCTACGTGAGAGAACTCGACTCTCTCATCCTGTGATTTCCCGGCTTATGTTAGGTTTAAAGGAAGTAGACATGTTTTATTTGACCTAGGATTTGGCCTTCGATATATTAGCTCCTGTTAGTTAACTTGCACAACTTAGGAAAGACAGCTTTTGACAATTTTTGCAGGAATCTGTACTCCATTCAACCTTCTAAGTCTCCCAAGTTTTGTCATTTTAAACTAGTCACATCATGGAAGTAGAAGGCCCAATACCAAGGAGCCAGGGATACTGACACTAAGAAAAACAGTAACAACACTGAGTGACCAAAATAAATTACCTAATAATTTTTTTTATCAGCCTGATAACTCCGTCTGCTACAATTGACAGAAGTGCTAATAGCTAACGGCCTTTAGGTCAATCAATGTAGCGACAGTCGACAATGAACGTTCAAAGTGGGAATTGCGAGGTACTAAAACGTTCCAACCGCCATTTGGTTAGACTGTGGCCGTAAGCGCAGCTACCGTGCACGGATTCTTGAATGGTTACGATTCGTGCTTTGCGATTGGGTTTTTCTAGGTTCCTGGCTAAGTAATAACAGACACACGGCTCGATCGATGGTGAAGCGTCGCTTGGCGAGGTCAGTCCGTAGGTGGGTGACATTTTTAGGCGCGTTTTGCGCCCGGTTTGCGTAAATGAAAGCATATTCACTAGTATAGTAGGCGTGTATTTCTTTTTCCACACAGTATACATACTACAACGGAAGAAATACATAGAACACACAATTGGAAAATATGCAATATGAAACTAAACTAAAAAAAAATACACGTGGTATAACTTAATTACATTGCTGAGCTTTACATTCTGCTTCAATATCCTAGTCCCTAAAACTGTCAACCATAGACCTCTCGTATAGAAACAAAAATAGTGTTTCCACCAAACTAAGAATGGGAACCATAGATATTAGTTTGGTTCGCCACAATTTCATGCATTACCGAGACCGTTGGTCGTTGCTGTCATTTGTAGATCTTTGACAGTACTTAAGGTGAATGCGCAGTGGTAGAGCGCGAAATTCAAATTTTGTTACGTTTTTTGCAATTTTCAGGTGAGTGTCAGCTTGTTACTTGATCAAAATATGATTTGCGACTATAACATGTACGTATTTACAGATTTATAATCATTAGAATCAATAATACATCTTTCTAAGTTAGATTTGTTCCATAAGAACAAATTTCTTATGGAAAAGAGCTTGTGGAAGAAATCTAACTTATAAGAGATACATTAGACATTCTAATGACTTAGTTCTGTAAACACGTACCTGTTATATTCGCAAATCACATTTTGATCAGGATATAACCTGATACTGACCTGAAAATTGCAAAAACGTAAGAAAATTTGAATTTCGCGGTCTACCACTGCGCATTCACCTTAAGGGAAGTCAGAAGCCCAAAAGTCTGACCGACAGTAACTGGGTTATGGTTGTCAGATAGGCAGTCACTCCATGTAAAATACTTGTTCAGTCGCATCCAGTTGACAGAATGGAAGGCTCTGCCAAATAGTTGGGGACAGGATAGGCAGATGGTAATGGTGTTGGTCTATCGAGAAATCTCTCTTCGCGGCTACTTTTTTAATGAAACCACGAACGTTTAAATTGATATATGGCGCGCGTTAATGTCCGGAGCGTGCTTGACCGGTTTTCGATTTCGGACTTCGGTACTGGCAGTAAAGCACATTGGGAGAAATGTAAATATATTCGAATATGATTTTAGTGTGGCGAGCGAGGCCGTTGACTCCGGCGGCCATAGGAGCATGTTGCTTATATCTTCGTGGGCGAGAGTAGCAATAGGAGCTAAAGAGCGCTTCCGTTCGCATTATCAGGCACGTGTTTTGTTTGTATCTTTTCCGGAGGCGAAGAAAATCAACGATGTATATTTTAATAACAAAATGATTCCCATTTTAGTGAAACGCTTTATAGCCCCTTACACGTAAACAGTATTCGAGGTTACTTGTTAATTGATTATTCGATTCTGTAAGTATACAAAAGGTACCAATAGGGCTCTTAGGAAGCCTGAGGATAAGACTAAAAACTTAAGTCTTTCAAAAAACTCACATAATATCTAAATAAATATTACTATTAATAGGTACGCACCAATAATACTTATCTTCTAATGCATAACCCGCTACATTTGACTTTATCAAGCCTAGTTTTTACATTTCTTCTAAACCATAGTTCCTATAAAGTTATACAGTACTATCCCCTAAATTGTTACCTATGTAATTGGGTAATGACGTTATTTTACACTTATTCCAGCCAATTAAAACTTCCTCAAGCGCTCTACATCACATCTAAATACTTCGCTAACCACGAGGATAACCTCATTGGATGGTTCCGTCAACTTTGGCGCCACAATTTAGAGCCGAGATCCGGCTGCGATTGTGTGGGTGTGAGAAATTGCGACAAAAAATGTGTAGCGGTCCAAACGTAGGGTGTACACGGCTTGTGTGTTTTTATTGACATGCTATTGATTTTCCGGGTTAGAATCCTCCAAATTAAAGACACGAGAAACTTGCGGTTTCAGCACATAAAAGCTACTAAGTAATACCGATAGTATTATTTATTGAAATGGTCCATACGTGCACAAGACTCTTAATCATAATCCTTACTAATATTATAAACGCGAAAGTTTGTATGTATGGATGTTTGTTACTCTTTCACGCAAAAACTACAGATAGATTATAACCTGGATTAACACATAGGATACTTTTCATCCCGGTAGTACGTTCCCGTGGGATATTTTTCAAACTCACGCGGGCGAAGCCGCGGGCAACAGCTAGTCAGACTAATGTTCCCACTGCTGGGACACAGGCCTCCTCTCTTGAGGAGGACGAGGGACGAGGGACGAGGGACGAGGGGGGGGGTTGGATCTACCACGTGGGCCCAGTGCGGGTTAGTGGTCGGTGGATATGCCGGTTTCCTCACGATGTCTTCCTTCACCGTTTTGAGAGCAGTGGTGATGAAATAATTCATACAAAATAAAAGCCTGCCTGGGTTCAAACCCACGACCCACAACTTGTAAATTGCAGCCAATACCACTGGGCCACCACTGCTCTCTGCACAGGACTCGCAGTTGTAGAAAATGATGATAATTTTCCACAACTTCGAGAATAATTAAGAATTAGCACAAGGTGTTCTAAATATTCGACTCGTCGTACTAATAATATAACAACTATGCACGTTCAAACTGTCCCAGTCTGTTGCCAGGGTCCCAACCAACGACACCTTTCCACTTCAATGGGGCATAATTGTATTCCATAACACACCCAGGAGTTTCAGGAACCATGGCACTAGTATTGCATATTAATTTGCCTTGATAAAAGGAACTGGTCATGAGGTAAATATTAAACGTGCAATATTAACCTGTGATATTTCTACTGTCTGGAAGTTTGTTTTATTCTTAGGTTATATACTGCCGTCTGAAGTCTTCACGAAAACCAGGTCAAGAGCTGAAGTGGCTTCGTAGACAAGGACCCTTCATACGTGAAAAATGTAGGTCCTATTGTTTTAGAAGTTTCTTGGAACAATAGACACGGTTGCAGTGTAGACACAATAAATACAAAATTGTTGACGGGGTCACTGGAATAATAAGTCTGTTTCAGAAAAAAATGTGGAAAGGATTAATCATTGCCAGATTTTAGAGTAGTGGAATCTGCCCCACCAAATCGAATTAGCGGGGCAGATCCACTGCAAAACTTAAAGCATCCCAGTTTGCCCCACCAGTGGGACGGCTCGGTGGGGCAAAGTGGAATAATTCGAAATGATTTGCGGACGGAGTTTTTTTTATCGGAAATTGATATGTCCTTGCCTAGGTTGAAACTTATGATTTTTATCAGAACCCATTTAATCTAAAAACAGAAACTTCCAACCCTACACATCCTCAGTAAAGTTATAATTGCAGAATTTCCACCACATCGTAAAAAACTGGAACAAGATATAAAAAAGCTATAAGAGCCAGTCTCCATGAAAATAGTTCGGTAACAATCCGATGTGTGTACAGATAATATTGTTGAAGCAATTAGCGGGGGAATTCTAAACGATCGCGAAAAACAAACATGCGAGGAGTCAAGAGCGGGCACGCTGGAAATAGATCAGAGGCACGTCAGCGGCGTCATCGTGTCAACCATGTGATGAACGGGCACAGGGTTGACTGAAGCCCTGCTAGACAAGAAACATAAAAAAAGTCTTTATAATGACCCAACAACCATCAATGAGGCTGAATGCTGAATTCCAAATAAAATAAAATAAAAATTTTAACATTATCAACTCCATGGGCTATTTGAATTTAGAATTAAAAATTCAACGTTCGATTTTAAAAAGAGTTCGACGCATGAATATTATTAATACTCTGTGGTATCTGAAACGTAAAAATATCAGCATTATGAGCAACCCTATGAGTGGGCTATATGAATGGCCCAAGAATAGTGGCGTCTATAACGGTCAGTCTAATTATATTCAATGGCCGTTTTATCCGCATTATCAACAAATCATTGTACAACATCCGCTGGCTTGATTACGTCAAAATAATAATAATTAAGAGTGGAGTACCTACGAAACTCTGCTATTAGTTTTGGCAGAGAATCCGATATAAACAAAATGTCACAGGTAAATGTTGATTAATCGTACATCCCGTTTGTTAGGTTATGTTATTTGATGGCATGATGCATAATACTAATCTTGGATGAAATTAATTTGTTTTTTCACTTTTATCACTTTTAATATTTGGAAAATCGAACCTGACTTATTACTGTTAATTATGGTTTTTTTTTTCATAAAGCTCTCTGTTTTATTTAAGTATTTTTAAATTAATACGCGAAGCAAAAACTTTCTAGGGGTACCCCCTTTTACGAAAATGGCATAGTTTAATTTTTATATGGATAAGAAGTGCTAAATGCGAATACCTATTTTAAAAAAATATGATCCAATTTCGACCACGGGGCGACCACTAGTATAATGAGGGTTTTCTGAAATGACGTTCACTAAGTGCTAGTGCTGCCAGTACTGAGACGTTAGGTCCGGTCACCTGTAAAAAGTGTCAAAGCACCTACGGACTGAATGGCGAACGAAAGAATGAAACGAATGTCATAAAATATTTTAAGTTCACTGTCGAACTGGAAGACCGAGAGTTTTTGGCGGGATCGGGTTGGAACATGTCGAACGAATTTTCATTTTCATGAAATTTAGTGAAATAGCGAATTAAATTGTATAATTTTGGTAGTGAATTATTCAATTTAGTTATATGTGTGTGCACAAGTGTAGTGAAGGTGAAAATAAGTGACTAACGTGGACTTTTCGTGTTCCCCCAAAAACTCATGTTAGGTTGTTGTAAAGTTGCTACCGCTTTACAATAACTTTGACTTGACTGACTAAAGACGACTATGACTTTTATGTAACTTCGTGCCCGATATCGGGCCATTTACTTATCAAAAAGAAAAATTACTTGACACTGGCTAAATGCACAAACCGTGCGAAGCCAAAGCCCAAAAAAAAAAAAAAAACTGGAAGACCTCTTGTAAAATTGGCGCCACCTGGTGGCTTGAATATTCATGAAAACCCACATTAAAATATTAAATAGGCATTGATAAACAAAAAACATTTCAATGTAAATAGGTAATAAATTCGATACAAATTGAAAAACAAAAGAACGTCTTTTTTATTTCCAAGGAAGGCTCATCTGTTTCCATAGCAACACATTCCCCAGGTTTAATACAAATTGCGCGGCTAATGGAAGTCACGTCATAAAATCTACAAAACAGTTAGTAGCCAAGATGATCACTATTAATGAGCCGTAAAGTTTTACCGTCTAACTTCAAAGTGGCTTTGACAAAGACGAGACTAGGGCCCAGACGGCCTAATAAAGCTGTCGTAAAGTAAGACCTAGCGATCCCTAATGAAATGCATTTATATACGTATTGTAAAGTCCGTCTAGCCGTTAAAGGGTACCTAATTTAAAATTGTGATTGTCTGGCAGCCTCCCGCCGACCTAGTTCTCGTTTCTGGGACAATGAAGGACAAATTTAACCAGGTGTCTGGGTTGAGAGCACATTTTGCATAATATGATAAGTCGCTGTCTAGCCGTTTGATTAAATATTTTAATTTTGGGACGTTAAAACGGAATAATTGTAAGGGTAATAGCATTCATGTCCCCGTTAAGTTAGTTAAGCGGGCAACCCGAGTTAAGTTATTCAGATTGATTAAGATTCAACATTAACTATCATAGTTTACATAGTTATTTAATTAAAATATTTCTCGGAAATTTAGACATATTTCTTCTTAATGGTTTTTTCTTGAGTTTAAGAGCAAAATAAACATTAAGTTATTATTGGTGTCATAGTTTGCCCACACAAAAAGTGAACCTGTTATTAAAATAATCTGATTCGATTAAATGTTATAATATAGTAAGGAATCATATTTCGCGGTTATTAGAACGTATCACTTCTTAATGAGATATGTATTAGAGGAACCCAAGTCTTAATTGTTTTTTTTTAATAATTTCTGGCATTTCCTTAAACGTCATGACTTTGTCCTTGGAAAAACTGAAAAAACAACGTCAATGACGCAATGACACAATGACACAAATCATAATCTGATAAGAATTTTTATTTGTTCTACGACTCCAATACAGGAAAAGGTTTTATCCAGTGCGCAAACTTTAACCATAAATTCAGCATACCATTCTAGACCCCCAACGCAGAAAATTATCGTCGGTTATACAAAAAAAAAACAGCTGTTCCATACATTTTGACCGCGTAGGTATTGCACGTTTCTATGAAACAGCTGATTTTTTTAATTGTAAAACTGACGAAAAATTTCTTCGCTGGGGAGTCTAGAATGGTATGCTGAATTCATGGTTAAAGTTTGCGCACTGAATAAAAACTTTTCCTGTTTATTTAATTTACTGGAATTACTAACAGTTACGAACATGACTCTATTAGAAGTTTTGGAAAGTGGCATCTTAACATACCTTATTGTTAAGCTGAAAAAGGTATTCACAAAAGTAATAACCGCATTTAATTGCGATTTTCTTTTAGAGTTTCATCTAACATTTGAAAATATTAGACAAGCCGTATCGTTATTGAATTTCGCTATTGAAGTGTACTCATCTTTTTGTCATCTTTTTGTTCTTACACGTACTTGTCTGTTTTTACACGTGCCTGCCAACCACGTGGTTTATGAATTATTTGCAATATATAGTACATACTAATTCCTTGCTTGTTTGATTCGCGTATTCGTTCGCGTGGAAGTCGTAAGTCACCACAATTTACTAAAATGACGGCAACAATTTATAAAACTTTCCTGTATACTACGTTTGTAGTTTTGGTTGCAGTACAGCTGTCCGTGTTCTAAGCAGCTGGTCCTGAGGTTGACACTCGCCCAATGGTTTTATGGCTATTGGCCTCCAATTTGCTAGAGAATACTGTGGTTGTTCGCTGCAGCTTGATAATTTTTGGGCGTTAAAATGGCCCGATCACACACCCAAGAATTCTCTTGGTACGGTATTGGACTGATGTCCTCGTCAAGTACACCAGACAAATGTGATCTTCTAAAGTGGGAACTATTCCACCAAGAGCCGATGGTAAGTTCATCTATGACCGCTCTCCTCTGGTAGAGTGGCTTCACTAACTTTATACCGAACTCACATGTCACCAAGCGCAATCTATAAACTTGCGACCGACCATAGAGTCGACCTATTCAACGTAGCATTCACCTCATCAGTCCTAGACTCCTAGTTCCTCGCCCCACCACATGTAGTATGCTGAAATCGCCACTAAACAGAACTGTGACACCACCCATTATGTCTTTGTTCCAGCATCACGTGAAACCGGCCTTAAGAGACTGTTCTTAATCACATTGACAATTTTTTTTTATTTACAGTCAACAAGAAAATCTTCACAAACAGAAAATGTTATGCCCATCGATCCTGTTTTTTATAGGGATCAAAAAACTCTATGAGACCACAGAGGTTTGAGTATTACAAAAGTCGGAAATCGCAAAGAATTTTGCCATACATGAGACTAGAAAAGAGCGAACACAAATACGCCAGTGTATGACAACAGTCGAATTGTACCATTACTTCACTGGGCTAATAGTGAACCTGTAGTTGTCAGTTCGATTCCCAAGATTGGTATTTTTTTAGAAGTAGAGTCGGAGTTTCCTAAGAGTCAGAATAGTTTTCTAAGAGACCAATGGGAATTTAAAGAGATTTTGCTTAATTAGATGTTTAGGCTTTTAAATTAGTCTATCTAGCTTAGATAAGCAAATCGTTTTCATTTTAAAATCTACTAAGAGTGATTATAGTAAGTTAATAAGATATTTTTTATAATTAATAATTTTTTGCGGCGCCAAAGTGAAAGAATTTCGAGTTTACGACATGTTCTATACGGTTTTATTTATTTTTTAATTAACTTGTTATTAACTTTGATAGGCAACTTTCATGGCCTTTATTTAATATGCATACAAGCATGCAAATACGCTTTGATAAAACATCGAAATTACTTTTAATTTCGATGTTTTATCAAAGCGTAAAAACCGCGCGAAGTAGGTGAAAGTCAGTAATAGGTAGTAATCCTCTCTTGATAAGGCGTAATTAATACATTAATTGCGTTCTTCTATCTATCAATAACAAAAAAATGCGTAGCCTACGGTACTTTTTAGTAATTTTCAGGCAGCCAGAAAAACAAAATAACTTTCATGAAATTCAGCAGCAGTCAGCTCAAAGATACTAATATTTAAAACTAATAATACTTAAATCCGAAAGTTCAAGAAACAGTCGCCACTCTAAAATTGTAGTGACAAATCAAATATTTCCTAACTTCGTAGACCAATCAAAATATCGTAGCAGATGTGCTACGCGTGCTACGAACGGTAATAGAGCTTTAATTTTTTTTTTCTTTTGACGGGGCGTTCTTTTTTCAAATATGACGTACCGAGGGACCATAGAGGATTCGTGGTTGCAATTTGTAATCGGATAGGCGTCTGCATTCGATAACAATAACATGGGCCTGAATACTGCCAATTACGAGTATGCTGCAACGTGAAATACAATAACATAATAGAGTTTCCATTTTGAGCGTTTATTTTGTCTATCCATCGAAATATATTTTGAATAGGGTTGCATGTTATTTTATGATTTGATTTTGTGTAGCTACGAAATTAATTTTATGAGTTTTATATCAATTCAAAAATAGCAAAATCTGCGTTTTTAAATAAAATACCCAGTTTAATGCAATTGGTAATATTGGGGAAGTTCTTATGGTAAAGTTTTTTTCTTTACTCGTTTTTTTAAGTAGTCATTAGTTTAGTAATATTTTTATAATTTCAAGACACAGATACAGATTGTCCTAAAAGCCCATTAAATGTAGTTTGATTCTATGATTCCACAACTCACTTCCATGATCATATAAATAATCACGAATTTAGCCAACCAATATTTCGTCTTAAATAAAATACTAACTTACATTCAAAAGCAAGTTTTGTACACAAGTAACTACTACATCTAATTAAGGGCAGGCGAGACAATAAGTTGAAGTGGCAGGACACAAAATACTCCGGTTTGGCAGGCCGGGGGCCGCACGGTCGCGCGCCGTGTATTTTTTCAATCCCTACTAACAATAGCGGGAGTGCGCCGATGCACCGCCGCCTGCACCGCGCTTGTACACTAGTGACGCGATACTTACGAGCTTCACTGAGATATCGATAAAATCAATAATTGATTGCAACTTTTTTATAACCTTGATTTTTGGTTTTATACTTCGTTAGGTGAATAACAGCTGTTCAAGATTTATCTGAATATAAAATGGATTTTTTTTATTTCAACCAACTAAAGATCATTTAACAAGTCACAGAATAATCTATTGGAATTGATATTTTAGACGTATTTACTTAATGAATTCGAATCGATACAACTAAAATATACCGTTGTAATAGATCACGTCAACATAGATAACAAACAGGTTCCAGACGTTATGATTAATAAACCTCTTTGAAGTCAAAAATCTGCACATTACAAGCTGAGGAGTTAAACGCGCGATAACATAAAACAGATGGACGGTAGTGATGTTAATGGAAGTCTGCACAGAGGCGGCTGGCACACCGGGCTTCTCACGTCGAAATTCATGGAAATATTTGTATGTGGCAAACAGGCTGGACACACATAAATCTCGTGAGGCGATTGAATGCAGACGCGTAAGCGTGCCCGTGCGCATAATTCAAAGGGGCGATCACCAGGAATCGCCGCTTGGCATGCAGACGGCCGCGTTCATTCCAAAGCAATAAACCCGTTAGTGGCGACGTAATGTGCATATTGGAGAACAATGACATACGAGGTTCGAGCCTACGCTCTGTCTCTCGATAAATTCATCAATCGTCATATTTCCCAAAAGTGTTGCCGTGCGTTGCGATGGCAATTCCTCAGAATGTTGCAGACAAGGGCAATAAATTTAATACGCTGCTAATATATTTTAGGTATCTGTCGTATAAGTAACCATAAGCTTTGTAAGTAATCCATTTACGAAAACTCTACCTAATAAATATTTACTGAAACACTACGTTGTAACAAAATCATCAATTCTCTACCCTCCTTCAATAATTTATATAAAATTATCGATATCGATAAACTCGCCGTCACCAGCCCGCAGGTGTTCAGTTGTCCGATATGCGGTTCCTCTGGAATCATCGCCGGCGCCGACGGATCGCTGAGACCAGACGACCGAACTCTTTAATATTTATTTACACATGCAAATATGCACCCAACCGGCCAAAACATTAGCAAACGCTCCAATCCAGTCTGATGACTAATTTTTGTGGAGTTTTGCAAACAATACGCTGAAGACTTTGTCATTAAAATAATTGCGAACGTAATTTAAGTAAGGTGACGCATTAGTTTTTATTATTACAGTTTAATGTTAGATGTACTTATCATGTAATGTTAGGATTGTTTCTAAGAAATTTTCGTGCAGAAAAACTGTAGTAGTAAAATTAATATACGAGTGTTATGTATATTTATTTTTGTTAATATTGATAATGATGTTTTTTATACTCACACAACAATAACTTCTTTAAATGTCAACGTAATGCTTTTGCATTCTAATTGGTTTTGTTAATTGCTGTGTCTAACTCAGACAAACAGTCTACGACGGATTAAGGTTACATTTACATAACTTAAAATTAGGATTTATTTTTAGACTCGATAGTTTGCATTTAATATGTCAATTACTCATAAAAAATGTCGATAAAATAGTATTAAGCAGTACAACTCTAATTAAGTGTTACAAACAAACGCGTTCTTATCAGCTATCATCTTACGCGGTTCTGAATACAGTCATCAATGCTTACCCTTTAATGCACGAGGGTCATGAAATCAGCCAGACGTCGCGTCGAAGTTAATGAAGGAAAAACAAGTAGTTAACATACGTGCATTGATATCGCCGGCTAGGCAGTAGCACAGAACAGATAGGGACAGAAGGCCAGCTCCATTCAACAAGCAATAACGCGTGAACAGATAGGCACTTGTCTACGTAATACAGTGAGTACAAGCGCAGTTTCGACTGGAATTCATTGCCATACGCGTCTATGAATGAATGCGTGTGTCTGCATTCGTTCTTTGTAAGTCGACGGCTACACGAACGTAATAAAATTGCAGCGAGATTTTTTCGCGCCCAGAATCTTCATCGTACTGCTTAGCGCCGAGAGTTGAAAATCGAACAGAGTGCAGCTCAGTGCATCGAAAATACACACTGTTCGATTTTGAACTCTCGGCGCTATAAAGATCCGTTTTGCAAAAAAATCCCGCCGCGATTTGATTACGTCCATATGGACGTCGACTAAGTAGTCAGCCTTCTGCGACTATCTTTTCTGTGGCACTAGGCTCGGCTACCCGCAGTCGGGTGGCGGTCTAGCCAGCGGATGTTTCCCAGACAGAGAAATATTATGTTATTCAGTTAAGTGGATATTAAATACATAGAAGCAGGCGCTAACTGCCGCTAATTTCACTTAAACGCTGTAAGATGCGTGTACGCCCCTTAACTAGTCAGTTTTATGGGCGAATTATACAAAGAAGACGCGACTCAAAAATTGGGACGAAAAATAGTTCCATTCAGGACAATCAGGTTCGTTATTTAACACCGACATTTAAAGTCGCAAGCCTTTGCGAGATCTGCCTTAAGTTTTATAGCCTATTAAAATATACGACCGAGTTTTTGGGGCTTGGATGCGGTGGTTCGGAATTTATTTTGGACACGCAAATGATGCTGCATCGATGAGCAAACATAAAGACTTTAATATCCTGACATGTACAAAAAAAATGTAGCAATTTTGAAATCAATTTGTTTGGAGGTGCACGTTATAATGGCAGCAATAAATGTAAATATTTTTATCGACAAAAATTATGACATCTTTTTCTGGACATAATCTCCTCACTATACATTTTATATTAAATTATTTGAGCAAAACGCACTTCAAAAATGCGCATTTTTGAAGTGCATTTTGCTCAAAGAATTTCCTACGTAAAAACGTCATTATGAAAAACGTTTGATACATTTTCGTTTGTCGACTTTTCTCATTATTTTAGCGTTCCTTTTCACAGAATCTAACAGTTTGACACATGAGTGCTCTCATCACTGTCAGAGTAACAAGTGCGCCACTTCCTGTGGTTCCGCATCGATGCAAGTATGTGCGACAACGGCCAAATAACTGTTTTTTATGTCACATTCTTTGAGATTTTTGAGAATATTTTCATTTATAGCTCGGGTTGGAATTGTGCCCGGTGAATGGTGATCGGCATTTAGACAGATTGTATGAGCCCACTTATAGATACTATTTATAATGATAGTACCTTTTTTTTTTGGGTGGGAAATTATTAAATAACTTCTCCCGCTCTGGGTGGAGCAAGACGGCGTGTCAGAGTTTTACTGACTAAAACCCACCCGTGTTCCCTCAGTTGCCTGTGTGCCAGGGGCCGCGGTATCTCTTTCGAACAACCCGCACCCCTGGCAGATGATAGTACCCTTTAGGTACTAATTATTAGATAACGAATATGTGGTGTATGTGAGGGCAACTTAGCGCAGCTTTAAAATAAGTCACCGATAGAAATATGAGATTCTACATCAGATAATATTTTTCAAAATAGGTTAAAGTTGTATTTGGCTAACCAACAATAACAAATCATTACTTACTGTATGTACTCGATAGTTCGAATGACAATTATGTTTATTACTTAAGATATTCTGTGAAGTTTCTCATAATTATTTAAGTGAACTAAGTAGGTATATATTAAGTTCTTTTTGAGAAAAAAATCTTTAAACCGAACTCATTTTGATGATTGCTTTTAAAATGGTTTCAGTCATTGGCAGGCTCTATTAAGTCAGGACAAGGGTGACTTACGAATTTAACTTTTAGCAAACATCATTGAACTTTACCTATAAGATTGAATATGTTACAACCTTGACTTTCCCTAGAACTTCACACAGAATTGAAAAACTAGAGGTTCCACGTTCTTCTTATTTTAGGACATACTTAAGGAAACAGATTCTGTTAAATTTGTAGTATGTAAATCTGGTTTAAGACAGTCACCTGTACAGCAAGTCTGTAATACTTAAGTACGTACCTAGGAACTCTGGTGAGAGTTATCACTTCCTTTGAGAGTGCCGGCGCGGCGGCGTAAGTTTATGAATTTAGCTTTATCGGGTAGCAGTAGAAGAGGTTTAATGTAATCGACTGTTCTCTGGCAAATGTAAGCGCTCGTGTTGATTTCGTGAGATTGTTCACTTCTATAATATACTTAGGTACATGATGGGTCCTGAATATGGAGATTATTCAGAAATATTTTTAAGGTATGACTACTGAATGTGATAAATAAGAGAATAAACAACGTCAACTTATTCAGGATTATTTACCAATAAATTGATTGATTGATTGATTGTCTATGTAAAATATTCCAACATTTCTTTTCAAATTTGTGCTTTTGCAATTGGTAATTAATGTAATTATCAATACCACAAACTCAGTAAGTACCTACAGCTAAAATAGGTTATGCTCTATAGTTTTTCTAGCTTCAGTGCGCGACTTGAAATAATGTTATCCCTTTTTTATCATTAATGTATTTATTATTTATTTATTAACACAAGTACAACATCTTACAGTTCCCCAAGACAATGTTATACACACATATTAAACTATTTATATCAATAAAATACCTTTTTATCATAAAATTTAACAATAAACATAAGACAAAAAATAAAATGTCAAATATGTACGCCTACTTCAATGCACCTTTGTGCTCCTGATGCTAATTTCGGCAGGCCATCGAAAACATCTTCTGTCGGCATATTATTAATAATACGAGCGGCCCTTGATAAAGCGGCAAACTTTAATAAATTTGTCCTAGCCCAATAAAATATATTTGCCCACGATATTATTTCGTTTTCTTCAATTAGCGTTTGCTGACTTTATTTGTTCTTAACTCAGCTCCTTAGCATTGCAGCGTGATGTAAAATAATTTTTCAAATCCGACTGAGAATTCCAGAGATACAAAAAAACTAATTTTAAAAGTAGAAGCATTACAGAAGCGTCAAACGTTTTAAATTGATGCAAAATAACCAATTTAAGGCGAAAGGTTATTGGTATCCGTTTGCGTTAAATGTATGTGTACTGTTGAATAAATAAATAATATACAATATACCTAACTAAGTAATGAAATTATTATTCCATATAAAAAATGTTGGCGATTTCACGAATATTTTTTCTTCAATACCCAACAACGAATTAATTATTTTGATCAATAATTCAGAATCTGTTTAAAATATATTCATTGGCATTTAATTATGTGAGGATTATCGAAAAAAAAAAACGAAATCACAGCTCTTCTAATATTCACACATCACGCCTGTATTCCTAAGGGTTAAGCAGAGGGGGGGGGGTGAGTAGAAATACAAATGATTTCGGATTTATATTAGGCTTTAACTTCGTTTTAAGTTCTAAACGCTTCGTTAAAGCTGTCCATATGGAAAATAGAATATCATGAATTGGAAAAAACTAGCTCTGATTTGGAATTAAACTGGCTTGAAATAATTTTCAAGAAAAATGCCAAATCTTTCATATAATACAAAAATAAAGATATTATCACAACACCACATTTGTAACTATTCTAACCGTCCCTAAATTAAATGGTGTGAAATAATTTCATCATGAAGAAAAATGCCTAAACTTTAATAAAAAAAAAAGTTTTACAACACTTGATTGGTAATCAACATAACCGTCTCCGTAGCATTTAATAAGTGTGTTAATATAAGTCGGTGTGTATAAAACGGTTCGTCTGCGTAACGTCGCGCGGAAGCCGTCGCACCGGTCCGACAGACTTATCACATGTCCTGATTAATGCACCACCATTCATTATACCCAGCCCACTCAAATATTCAACTGACATAATTATTATGTACCTACATAATTAATAAATCACCACACTTCTCATTTATCACTCAACATTCTACATCAACTTAAAATAAAAATAAAACTTTTTTGGAATGATTAGGTAAAACAATTATCACATGCAACTGTGCCAAGTAATTATTTAAAGATTAAGACAGAAATAAAAGCAAAATAATTACCGACACATATGGCAAGCGAGTCAATGAAAACTTTGCCAAGTAACCTTATAAATACGGACGGACGCTGAAAGTACGCCAATTGCAATTTCCCAGAGAGGAGGGAGGTTAGGTAAAGTTTTTTAAGAAACTTTTGACTGAAAGAATGATGAAAGAAAGTGTGATGTAATTTTTTTTTTAATACAAATTTTAATTTATATGTTGCGATTTCTTGGTACCGATAATTGAAATAAACTTTTCTTGATTACAGTTCTATGAGCATGAATGCTTTTTAGTAGTGTTAAATTCAAATTTTTCCCGGAGATTTTAAAATTTTCCGAATCCGATTCAAACTTTTACTAGTTGAAAACTTTTTCAAAGCACGACTGTGCAGTGTTACAGACGTTGTAAAGTTCACGAAAGGCAATTAAATTTCCCGAGAAAAACTTGTGTAAACTTCACTGTTGAAATGTGGAGTGTTTGTAATTTGTAAGAAAATAAAGGGTTTTGCTCACCTGCTGCCGGGCGCGCGAGCACGAGCGGCAGCACGAGCAGCGGCAGCAAGGGCAGCCGCATGCTCGGGCTAGCGGCGCATGCCGGCGCGTGCGGTGTGGCGGCAGCGCGCGGGCGAGCCACCGGCGCCGCGCACACGTGCCGCAACTAGTCACCGCTGCACCTCCCGGCGTGGCGTGCGACCACGTACCCCTGAGAGCCGGCGCGGACTGAACGAGACGCGGCCGTCAGCGCGCCATACGCGACGGTGCAAGTGCAGCGAGTGGTGGAGTGTCGACGACCCGCGCCACGCGCCCGGCCTTCCGCCTGCCGACCGGCCGCGCCAGCACCGCGCCGCCGCACGCACCACCCGCACCACCCGCACCGAACACACTGTCACACTGAGACCCTCTCTTATCATCTCGTTACACTATCTCTATCGACACTCACCTTTACCAAACTTTCCCGCCAAAACATCCTATAGCCAAATATCACCGAACTTTAATTCTGATCAAAATTTAAATAATTTATACATTACATAATAACGAGTCACATAGTTGTTTTGAAGTTAATCTGATTAAAGCATGCTCAATAATAGCATTAGATCAATGAACTTCATGTCGGCTAAGCGTTGAAGTCTTTTCAAGGGCGCTTATTACGTTACATTCTTAAAAAAAAAAACAAGTTTGTCTTGTAACACATAATACTTCGTCTATGTCAAATGTTATTCTATTACTGCTTAATGGCACATCCATTTATCATAATGACGTGTTTACATATGCTTGAGATGTGGTTATTTTATTGTAATTATAATAATTGTATGGAGATTAAGATAAAACACACGATCTAAAGAAAAAGGGTAGCTCTTATGGCAATTCTTGAAACATTTTGTCGTTTATTTCTGTGGCTAATGATTTTGAAAACGCACAGTAGCCGGTCCGATTATTAGTGGTAATGGTTCAAGAAATCCGCCTTGATTGCGGGTCTGGGCGTGCAGTGTGTACCTGTAGGTACCTGCGAGCATGTACCGCGGCGACAGGATATAATCTACGTCTCGTGATTGACCACGAGACTTACATTAAACGGTACCATTGGATTTAAGACGTCTTCACGCGGCAGTCCGACCTCAAACGACGGAGAGAATCGAAGTTTATTTGTTGAAGCATGTATACACATACTTTAGTCATATTGCTTTTTAAGAGAACAATACTAAAGGTACTGTCCAGAGGTAGGGACCATTAGTTTCTGTCAAATTAAATGGTCACAAACACAGTAACTCGTGATCATCGTGTCCTTTTCCATGTTAATGTCATTTTTTGTCTAGGAACAAAAAGCCACTGACTTTGACGTATGAGTATGCACTCTAGATGCATCGAGTCTGCAGACAAATGTCCTAATTTATGTGTTGTTCTCGGAAAAAATAAAGACACGTATAAAAACAAATGACCTATTAGTTACAGACAGGACTGAGTCATGATTATGCAAAAAGGTTTCATGTTCTAGATTTAGAGATTAGTCTGCATTTGACTGGTTATTACATAGAGACAATTCAATGAGGGTGTTCTGAAATGACGTTCACTAGGTGGCAGCACTGAGACGTCAGGTCCGGGCACCTGTCAAAAGTGACAATGCGCCTACGGACTGAATGGTGAACGAAAGAATGAAACGAATGACATCATAAGTTCATTTTCGAACTGGAAGACCTCTTGTCAAAGTGGCGCCAACTGGTGGCTTGAATATTCATGAACACCCTCATTGACAGAATTGGATTCTCAGTGACAGATGTATATTTGTCTAAGTATATCACACCCACACACTAACCCCAACGGACACTAGAGGTAAATGTGTAACACGCAAACAATAGGAATTTCATTAATTTTGACAGTTCATCAACAGTCATCACGTTATTTACGTTACTGAGGAAACAATTTTTTTGAACGTATCAAGCAATGGATTAGCAATACTTATCCTTCACAATGATTCAAATTCTGATTAAAAGTGTGTTGCGCAATAAAGTTGCTGTTTAACTTCACAGCAACGCACACAAATAGGAGTGCCTATTAACTTTTAAGCACATTCGATAATTATGTAAGTTCTACATCAGATTATTATGAAATTATAAATATTTTGCAAGACGTATTAATCCCATTAAAGTACATTGTTCTTCTCGATACAGAATTTTCCTAGTTTATAAGGAAGGGGTCTAACTCATCTGTAATAGCCATACCCATCCCTTATTGTTACCTAAGCTGTCTTTTGGTAAAAATTGTTGACTACATACCTGAAAAAGTTGTGGATGTTCACAGAAAATTAAATTGACTACTGAAAGAGTCTATGCTGTACACCTAATTCTTACTTAATATTATAAAAGTGAAAGTTTGTATGTATGGATGTATGTTACTCTTTCACGCAAAAACGGCCGGACGGATTTGGATGAAATTTCGCACACAGATAGATTATAATCATCTAGTTCTCAAGCATCCTTATGCTTTAGATTATACAACGTTATCAAGGGTGTGCTTTATTCGCGATCTTGGTATTCTCCTCGATGAGAAGTTTCACCTCGATGGACATTAACAAAGTTGTAAATAATGCCTATCGGATGTACTGTTTTGTAATAAGATCTGCGAAAGAGTTTGTGCGCCCTTCTACCTATTTATATTTGTTTAAGATCAGATCACAGCTCGAATACGCAGTGCCAGTGTGGAATCCCATTTACAAAAAGTATTCAGAACGTATTGAAAAAGTGCAAAGAAAATTCTTAAAAGCCATGCATTACCGTTGCTTCGCCACGGATTTATCTTATGATTAATTGCCTAAAGAACATAAATTACTTGGTCTAAAATCAAGATGCACTCTCCTAGTGACGGTATTTTTGTTTGATTTGTGTAGCAATGTATATAACTGTATACATGGATATCCGTAACAAAATAAGTAACATCGTTCCTAGAACGACAATATTGCCGCAAGGTGCGCGCACGGCCGCTGTTTGCAGTTACGTCTTGTCGCAATAACGTGGGTATGCGGGCACCTCTGCGTCGACTAACTAATAGTTACAATAAGCTATTCCATCATATTGATATGTTTGCTTTGTCAGCTAGTCAGTGGCGAAAGCACCATATAACACGATTCTTACCGGCTTCCCTTCGGTGATTTGCATCAACAACTCTACCGCTATTAGAAAAATTAACGTCAATAGTATCCACTATTGCCAAAAAATATACTTACACTACGGGTATTTAATTCACCATAACATTCAAACAACAAAAACGCTTTTTAGCTTTCTATTACAGCACAACAAAAAAAAAACTGAATTAACCCAGCGCCAATCGAGAACTAAAGATTTATACAACAGCAATCCCGTAATGATGTCACTTTAGGTCACGTGGCACTGCTTGATATGGACGTGAGCAAGCCGCTGTACAACGGGTTATGACAGAGACAGATAAAGAAAAATACGTCAGCGAAAACGAGATGGAGGAATATTGCACATTTTATTTGGTTTTGAGCTTTTCAATTTTATTCTTTACATTCCTATATTAATTTTAGAATGACAGTAAGTATTCTTTATTGATAAGTCTGTAACTTAAAGCCGACTTCCCTTCGGCTTCTCTCTTAGAAAAATTGACACCTCGCCGCTGCTGCTAGTAGATTCAAAAATATGGTACTCAAAACGCTTAATCACAGTCACCAGTAATTTTAATTTTGTGCCATGATGAGGTTTTTAAATTTTTGTTAAATTTACTTTTTGTTCCATTTTATTTTACACAAAAATGTCGTCTTAACTTAAATTATTGTAGTTTGTAATAGCATAGTTAGATTAAGGTGAATGCGCAGTGATAGACCGCGAAATTCAAATTTTCTTACGTTTTTGCAATTTTCAGGTCAGTATCAGGTTGTACCCTGATCAAAATGTGATTTGCGAATATAACAGGTACGTGTTTACAGAGTTTAGTCATTAGAATGTCTAATATATCTCTTATAAGTTAGATTTCTTCCACAAGCACTTTTCCATAAGAAATTTGTTCTTATGGAACAAATCTAACTTAGAAAGATGTATTATTGATTCTAATGATTATAAATCTGTAAATACGTACATGTTATAGTCGCAAATCATATTTTGATCAAGTAACAAGCTGACACTCACCTGAAAATTGCAAAAAACGTAACAAAATTTGAATTTCGCGCTCTACCACTGCGCATTCACCTTGATTTTTAACCGACTTCAAAAAGGAGGAGGTTATCAATTCGTCGGAACCTTTTTTTTATGTATGTTCCCCGATTACTCGAAGATGGCTGGACCGATTTGGATTTTGTTTTTTTTGTTTGAAAGGGTATACTTCCCAGGTGGTCCCATGATCATCAAGTCAGGATCTGATGATGGGATCCTGGAGAAATAGAGAGAACTCTTCAAATTTTATAGGCACACAAAGCGATTAAGGTATTTTTTGGAAGAGTACTTTCTCGTAGTGATTTCATTTCAATTTGGTGAAGATTTGATGAAGAACTTTGGAGATAGGCAACGGAACTCCTCAATAAATGATAGCAAATGGACTGGGATTGCTGAAATCTCATCTCTGTCTATTGCTTACACCAGTTCATAACATAACATCATGCCGGTATGCTGTGAAGGGGTAAGCACATGTGAACCACTAAAAAGTCAAAAATAAAACTTTTTCCAAAAAAAAAACAACCGACTTCCAAAAAAAACACTACAAAGTGAAAAATAACTTTAATTTCGGAAGGCGGTGGCAAAAAATTCAAATACAGCTCCAAAGACACCGACTTCCGAAATTAAAGTTATTTTTCACTTTGTAGTGTTTTCTTGGAAGTCGGTTGTTTTTTTTTTGGAAAAAGTTGTTGGTTACACATTTGGTCGTATTTTTTTTGTATTTCTTCCTTTAAAATGTAATGTGTCAGTTTCTTTTTCCCTAAACTAAAAAATAAAATAATCTAGATTAACACATAGGATACTTTTTATCCCGGTAGTACGTTCCCGCGGGATAATTTCCGACTTCCACGTGGGCGAAGCCAGGGGCGGAAGCTAGTATTACATAAATAATATCATCGCGTCTGTCTATACATAATGAATTATGGTCGAGTTTCGACCACTGGGATACCACTAGATATATAAATGATACTAAATGATGAATTACAAAAAATGCAAGCTATTCTATTATAAGAAAACTTTTCCCTTTTTATGGAAAATTAAATCACACTCTACGATACCTGACGACAGAAATATACGATACGATAAATGACTAACAATATTTTTCTTGATTATTATCACAACAAAGAGAACGTTCTTCATCATAACATCATTATAATAATATCATACCTACAGAGGCCAGACATAAATAAAAGAAACAAGAAAAGGGAAATACCAGTATTTTCCTTCAAAAACATAATTTGTTCACACTGGAAAATACTATTGCATCATTAGAATTGGTTGCAAACTTAAAACCTACAAACAAAGTGTAGGTACCTATGGTGCAAAATAATCTTTTGAATTATATAAACATGGAAGTCTTAATCACAATAATAAATAAACGCAGATTAAGTTATGCCCAATATAAAACGGGGTTGGGGTAGACGTGTTCTTGAGTGGAGACCGCGAATCGGCAAACCTAAGGTAGGACGCCCTCAGGCTAGGTGGAGTGACGAACTTCGTAGGGTGGCTGGTAGCAGCTGGATGAGAGTGGCCGGGAATCAAGCTGAATGGCGTGCAATGAGGGTTTTCACGAATACTCAAGCCCCCAGTAGGCACCACTTTGACAAGAGGTCTTCCAGTTCGAAAATGAACTTAAAATATTTGATGTCATTCGTTTCATTCTTTCGTTCACCATTCAGTCCGTAGGCGCTTTGACACTTTTGACAGGTGCCCGGACCTGACGTCTCAGTGCTGCCACCTAGTGAACGTCATTTCAGAAAACCCTCATTGGAAAGGCTCATGTCCAGCAGCAGGCTTAGCATGACGCTTTCTATTTCTACTCTATCGTAGAATAGAAATCGCTTGTCTACATTTCTCGGTACAAAACTGTCAATTGTCTACACGGAAACGTAATTTTTGTCTAGTCTTCCGTCAACAAAACGCTTATCTATGGTTCTCGTGCTAAGCCTGCAGTGGACTGCTGTAGGCTGATCTTGATGAATATAACGCAATGAATATTGTTCAACTGTCAAAATGAAAACCATTCCTAGTATTAGTATGTTACTCAACTACCCTGCTGAACTAATAAAATTCGTGGCGCCTAAAGCCGTAATTTTCTTTACGTCTTATGTGTTTGTACTAGTGCTTGTACTAGTGCTGTCTGGTTTGAAGGTGTGCGGCACGTCTCCTGCAGCAGGCATCTCACGAGAAACGTAGAAAAGCGTTTTGTTGACGGAAGAGTAGACAAAAATGAGGTTTCCGTGTAGACAATTGACAGTTTTGTACCGAAAAATGTAGACAAGCGATTTCTATTCTACGGTAGAGTAGAAATAGAAAGCGTCATGCTTAACCTGCATGACCCATAAGAAGAGCGAATCACATTATTGCCCCATGATGTAATACCTACTCGTTGTAGTTAAATCTAAGCTTCAAATTAATCTTAGGAACCAAGCGGACTAATTACACTCAACTCGAAAACCAATCTAAGCTGTATTAATTTATACCTCAATCAGAGCTGGACATATTTATTTATAAACTGAACTCTAATCGCTTATTAATAAGAATTTATTGGGTGTGATTGATAGCGTAGTTTGACTCGTGACACGAGTTGAGCGTAGGTACCTATCGAGTGTTTTAAATGTACAGCATAATTAGGTATCTAGTTACCTTTTAGCTTAAGTTAATGTTTTTTTAGGAGAATTTTCAAGCTTACGTAGCCGGCCAGATACAATTTTCCGGAATTTTCCATCATATTTATATCTTTGTTATTCGATGCTGTTTCCCGTTGCATCATGCTGTAAGCTTCCAAATTAGGTATACCTAGACTAACTTGACTTTAATACATACCAACCCATTTTTTGATACAGGTCTATCCTAGTAGGTATAGGCATCATACTTTGTGATACCCATATTATTTGTAAAATTTACTGTATTTTACCCATTTTTACATTGAATAAATCTTAACAATTTAGATAAAATAAATTGTATTTATCTTGTATTGTCATTCTTTTCTGTTTATCTTAACTAAAATTATAAAGATTTTTTTTCTTTTATGTTTATTTGTTACGCTTTCACGCTCTATCGGCTGAACGGATTTGGATGAAATTTGGCACATGAATAGACCATGATTTGTATTAGAACATAGGACTTACAGATACTTTGTATTCCGATATTATTACGGGATCGATATAAATATTTCGTACCTAGTAAATGTCGGAAAAGAGCCTGTAAAGAAAAAAAGTTATAAGAAAACTACAGTTGCAAGAGTCCAAGAAAACATGGTTGACATGGTTGGCTAAAACTAAAAAAAATGAAATGCCGAAATGTAAATTCTTTAATGTACTTTTTTAATTTAACATTTCCTGTGTAGTTGGTGAGAACCGTTACGTCTGACCTGTGCCAGGCTACCAGGCTGCCAGACTGCCCGTAATTGCACAAATGACAGACTTCACATTTCCGTATGTGTGATCCTCAATCGTGTTTTCCGTTCCGTTAATTTCACAAATAATACATTAAATGTACTCGAAACGAAACGCGAATGTATAATTTACGAAATTATTATTTATGTTGGTTTTTGCTATATTGGTTGTTTGTTATCCATACTTATACAACGAACATTAGCCGCTCGGGTCGATCGATCAGGTTAAGCTACGCTTGCCGCGGTTGGTCCGTGGATGGGTGACCATCTTTACATACGAAAATCCTTCCAAGCCTCGGAAAGCACGTTAAGCCGTTGGTCCTGGCTGTCATTTGTGGATCTTTGGTAGTCGTTACGGGTCGTCAGAAGCCCGAAAGTCTGACAACCAGTCTTACCAAGGGGTATCATATTACCCACTTACTGGGTTGTGGAGGTCAGATAGGCAGCCGCTCCATGTAAAATACTGGTATTCAGCTGCATCCGGTTAGACTGGAAACCGACCCCAACGTAGTTGGGAAAACACTAGGCAGATGTTGACTCAAAATCAAAAATCAAAATCAAAATATTTTATTTCACATAAGCCTGCATGGGCACTTATGAAACGTCAGAAGCTAGGTGCACGGTTCCAATTTGTCGTTTCCTATGGAGACTTATACAACGAACACACTGCCAAAACGACACACCATTTTTTTACCAAATTAATATTATAAATGAAAGTTATCTGCCTGTCTGTTACCTTTTCACGGGTAAACAACTGAACCGGTCGTTATGAAATTTGACAGATTTGTGGCCTGGGACCTGGAGAAGGACATTGGCTATTTTGCATTCTGGATCGCAGATGAAGGCGCGGGCAACAGCTAATTGTACTATAAGTTTAACATAACATTTAGCACATAACAAGTTATTTGCATGTCTGTTTGTTTTGACCTGAATACCGGGATGCGTTTAGTTAGTCCACGTTCACATGGACGAAGAAATATCACGCACTGGATTTGTTACTCTCGGTGTTCCACCGAGAATTGAGAATCCTACAGAGTGCATCCCAGCGCGTCGACAAACACACTGTTATACTTTTAATTCTCGGCGCAAAGCAGCGCCTTAAGGCGAACCTAGTCGCGGGCTCGAACTCACTGGTGAGCCTGGCTAAATATCACGCTGTCTCACCAGGCTTCGTGTCCGACAGAGATAGTATCAGTGACGAGCAGTTAGACGCTAGTCTACACGCACAACGTTATTGAAGTGCAGGATCATTTATAGTAAAAATTCGCGAAAAAATTAAGAAAAGTCCTTTGGAAGATCGGGTTTTATGAAAAAGCCAATGCATAAATCAATGACCAATAAAGTTTGTTGAACTTTTCGATAATTGAACTTTGTCTGTACCGACTTGGTTTTGGAGATTTTACACTTCTTTTATTACTTAAACACGCTCAAAGTTAAGTAAAATTAGCAGGAAACACAAATCTTTGTTGGCTCCTAACTTTTTAATGGGTTTTTATTTTAGTATTCTGTTTCCGTACAGACAATATTAATAATGTGACAAAACGATATCATATTTTACTTTGGATGTGCCATGTCAGACAGTGGAGTAAAACACTCCCGAAGTTTGTATCCAAAAAATGTGGTCTAGGTTCACCTTAAAGATCCATTGCGCAAAAAAAAACCCGCTGCGATATTCTTACGTCCGTCCGTGTGAACTTGGAGTTAGGGCAGCGCGAATATTTCGTGAATTTAAACTAATGGCTTTACGACGGGATTTGCACTATAAACATGACAGCCGACGGCTTCTCGTCTGCTTCATCATAAAACTGTTTGATGTCTAAGAGTGACATAGATTTTAAGATCTCTTGGATTCGGTCATGTTAAGTGCTTTTCAATAGTATCATTAAGATCAATGAAATATTTCAGAATGTATAGATCTATGTATTTTCATATTTCAGTTCCACGTAACTGATTTATTAAAACTAAGTAAGTATTTCTAAACACTTATGTATTTCTGAAATATGAACAACACAAAAATGTTACATTATTGATTAGATAACATTCTCCGTGAAAAGTAATGAGCGAATTTCACCAATGCAACTCAAACTCAAAGCATTTATTTCAATTAAACCATTTACAGGCACTTTTGAATTGTAAAAAAGTCGACCAGTTGGAAAGTTGAAGCTAGTTGGCCATTCCAAAACGTAGATCTCTATGGAGATGAACGGGCAAGAAACTCCATGGACACTCTTTTTAATCATGTTAAGTATTACAAAAACTTGAGAACAACATAACTCGAGCAGCATAATTAAATCACATTCAAGAGCTGTCAGTGTCAATATTTTACATCAAAGATGTCACTGACGTTAGAACGCAGTTTAGATGTGCCGATCGCGTTTAGTTTCATTGGTGAAATTCGTCCTGAATCCCTGATTTTCTTCCACCTTTGATCGTAATCTAGACCATTCTAGATACATTGTTTACCGAGAACAGAAAGTGACGAGTTACTAACATCGCCAACGGTGTAGTTGGGATCAGAGGCTCAGCAAGGCGTAAACAGGAGTTGGAAAGCGCACTTTCTTTCGAGTGACACGTAAATAGTGGTTTATACTATTCAGAGGAAAAGCTTCTTGACAACAAAACCACGGTTAACGATCATTAGCAACCGGTTTAGCGAATATTTGTGACTTCAGACTTATTTTATGAGATTGTGGAGAAATTTTAATAAATGTGGCCGGTATCATTTTGCGCTTGGTGAAAAAAAATATATCTTTTGGCATTATACTAATAGGTTATTAATTAGGTTGGCTACTGAATTCACCTAAATTACAAAAAAAACAGCACGTCAACAATGGATTTTCATACACTTTTCCGACCCGCACATTTGTACAACAGTAATGACGTACATTCTGTCTATTTTTTTTTGAAGTAATATGTACTTTCCGAGCAGGTATAGTATTAAACTACCAACCTACCAACTACCAACTTCCGGGTTTCTACCCGGAAGTTGAAAACAAGCAAAATACAAACACCTGCAAAATGCAAAACAAAATGCACATTACCTACTGCTCTAATTTGTCTTACACGCTTTCACTAACATATCCTGCTTTGCTGACCGTCTGTAAATAAACAACACTATCGCACATTATGGCACAGACGTACTTAAGAGTAATCAACCACACGCAGTAGGAACACTTGCCCTGCGAAAAACTCCTTACTGCTACGAAATCAAGGCGCACTCAAATTTGAATTGATGTCATTTACGTGCGGTTGGTAGTACGTACTTAAACCCGGTACGCACATCCCTAATCTCGGTGCTTAGTACACTTGTTGAGCAATCCGTGTGTTTATAATCAGAGTCGCGTCTGTCTGTCGCTCTACTTTGCATCATGTATCATTAGAGCTTTTATTCGACGTCCGGATCCGTATTTAAATCCGGGTAGCTTGATTTGTTGGGGGGAAGGAGAATGTTGTCATCGTCATTAGCGAGTCATTGCATTCCAAGTGACTGATGCGCAACTCATTCATAGAGTATTGTATTTTTTTTTAAACAATAATACTTTAGCGTTTACGCAGAGAGGGCTCGTTGTTTCCTTGATGATGAATGATGTACGGTCACCAAAAGAGATGGATATTCGGAAAAAATAACAATTCAAAACTAACAGTTTAATAATTAAAATAAATTTCACTATAATTATACGACCGACGACCCTGGTAACTTATCCCTTTTTGTGAAAGTACCTACTTACGCTGTATCGAACTTTGTCGAAAAACAAATTATCTTCCTGAAAGAGACGCCCAGGGTAGATTTAATCTATTGTAGCGCAACTTGTAAAGACATATTTTCCTGAAAGCTTAGCCTGAAAACTGTTGCTGTTTGGACCTATACTGGGTTGTATGTACGGTCATCGACGCAAAAACTAAAAACCTAAGCCTATGAATGATGACATGATTCTTGACCCCCTAGTTTTTAAAACGACTTTCAAAAACAAAAAAATGGCTGTTTCATGGAAAAGTGAAAACCGATGCGTAGGCATCTACACGGGGTCAAAATGTATGGAATAGCATTGTTTTTCAGAATCTCGAGTACGAGATCCATGGTAACAAGTTGCGCATCCTTGCCACCCCATATACTTCCATTATCAGCCTATAATGTTCCCACTGTTGGGACTCAGACCTTCTCTCGGTGAGAGCGAGTGGGCTTTAATCTACCACGCGGACCTACGTCCGGGTTGGTTGAGACTGGTCATCTCCTAACTTCCATGGCTTATTTTAAATCTTATATTTAGAATTGTTTTTTTTTACATTGTTCTCACATATAGAAGCAACAAGCTAGAATAATGTTCCCAAGATTTTGTAATACCTAACATGATTAAAGAGTGTCCATGGAGTTTCTTGCCCGTCCTTCTCCATAGAGATCTACGTTTTGGAATGGGCAACTAGCTTCAACTTTCCAACTGGTCGACTTTTGACAGTTCAAAAGTGCCTGTAAATGGTTTAATTGAAATAAATGCTTTGAGTTTGAGTTTGTATATGTCACATATCTTCGAATTTTTGGTTCTAGGACATGCCGTTTTCCTCACGATGTTTTCCTTCACCGTTTTGAGAGCAGTGGTGATGGAATAATTTACATAAAGTAAAGACCCTGACTGGGTTCGAACTCACGACCTACAACTCGTAAGTCGAGGCCGATACCACTGCGCCACCACTGCTCCATTACACCACATATACATAATTATTATAATTCATCTTTTAGAGATTCCTACCTAAATACAGCCTCTATTTTTACGTTGCAATGTATGAGCTAAAATAATTTTGCAGCAGTTATGTAAACATTGTTGCGCTGTTATTGCATTTCATACGCCAAACATTTTACGTTCATGAAAATTCATCGTGAAGTCGGGAATTCGGGATGCAGCATTTTCATAGTTGATGCGAAAATTACTGTAGGTACCTACTTAGCGAAATGAAAATGAGCATTGTTAACTTATCTATTTATCTATGCACTAGCTTTTGCCAGCGGCTTGGACTGCGTTAACGAATTTACACAATACCTTAGTAAATTATACAAGTAAACCTTCCTCATGAATCACTCTGTCTATTGGTGAAATCCGCATGAAAATCCGTTCAGTAGTTTTTGAGTTTATCATGAAGACAAACGCACAGAAAATTCATATTCATTATGTTGTCATAATAAAAAAACAGTCTATATCAATAATTAAAGTCGCTGTTATCTGTCTGTGTTGCCGCGTTGCTCTTGTAAACTACGCAACGGATTTTGATGCGGTTGCTACTTTGACATAATTTAGAAAATTTATCCATTATTTATTTTATTCATTATTATTTAGACCGGCGCGATGCGACTCTAGTAGATCAATTCTCATGAAGATTGCATTTATATATATCTATTACAGTCGCGCCACGCCTTTCTGCAGGAGCCTTTGTGTGTATACAGGGTGAATTTGAAAACATGCGACAAACCGAAATGGGAGATAGTACTCATCATTATGAACAACTTTTACTAAGGGACCAATGATGCAATCCCGAAAAAAAAACATCTGTTCCCTACATTTATGTTCGCATAACTCGTCAAAATGTAGGGAACAGCTGTTTTTTTTTTGCGATTGCATCTTTGGTCCCTCAGTAAAAGTTGTTCATAATGATGAGTACAATCTCCCATTTCGGTTTGTCGCATGTTTTCAATTTCACCCTGTATACATGAATGTTGAACTTACATCTTGCTGTTTTATAAAGTGGTAAAAGCCTTGTGAAGTAGAAGCGGGTCGCTTGGCCTATAAATGCTTATGTGTACCTACTTAAGTCTTAATTAAATATAATATTTAATAATAGCAGCATGACCTACTAACTGTAAGAAATACTTAGCTCCACTCGAGTACCTTAGAAGGTCTAGTTATTAATATCATCATATATTATTAGGTTTATAGGCTGTTATTACTGTAGCACTTAGCACTAAACTACTTAGATTATTTAACTACTAGCGTCTGCCCGCGACTTCGTTCGCGTGGCAGTCGTAAGTAACCACAATTTACTAACATGACAGCCACAATTTGTAAAACTTTCCTGTATACTACGTTTGTAGTTTTGGTTACATAACAGTTGTCCGTGTGAGAAGCAGTGTGCCTGTGGTTGCCACCCACTCAAAGGTGGTACTGCCAGGGGTGCGGGTTGTTCGAAAGAGATACCGTGGCCCCCGGCACACAGGCAAGTGAAGGAACTCGGGTGGGTTTTAGTCAGTACAAGTCAGACACGCCCTCCTGCTCCACCCAGAGTGGGAGAAGTTATTTGATGATTTCCCAACCAAAAAAATAAAATGGTCGTATGACCAATTTGCAATAGAATACTCTGATTGTTCGCAGCAGCTTGATCATTTTTGGGCGTTAAAATGCCCCGTTCACACACCCAAAAATTTTCTTGGTACAGTATTAGACTGATGTGCCTCCGTACACGAGATGAATCTGATCTTTTAAATTCAAACTCAAACTCAAAACACAAAGCATTTATTTCAATTAAACCATTTACAGGCACTTTTGAATTGTCTTAAAGTCGACCAGTTGGAAAGTTGAAGCTAGTTGCCCATTCCAAAACGTAGATCTCTATGGAGAAGAACGGGCAAGAAACTCCATGGACACTCTTTTTAATCATGTTAGGGGAACAACGTGAACAAAGTGGGAACTACTCTACCAACAGCCTCTGGTAGGTTCACCTATGACCGCTCTCCTCAGGTACAGTGTCTTCACTAACTTTAAACCGAACTCACTTATTAATGGTCAAGCGCAGTCTATAAACTTGCTACCATAAAGTCGACCTATTCAACGTAGCTTACACCTCGTCAGTTCTAATTCCTCGCCTCACTACATTGTGGTGTACTTCGATTATTTAACTATTTGTTATAAGTGTTACAACTAATGTAATTATCAACTAGTATGACATAGCTTAAGTGATCGCAGGCTAGTGTTCTACAGGGTGGCAGGTACATCGATGCTCCACTGTAATCATGAATTCACCACAAGTTTCTAGTTTCTAGACCCCATCATCTGCCTAGCCTTTTGCCAACCATGTTGGGGTCGGCTTCCTGTCTAACCAGATGCAGCTCAATACCAGTATTTTACATGGAGCGACTGCCTATCTGATCTCCACAACCCAGTTACTGGGTAACACGATACCCCTTGGTAAGACTGGCGGTCAGACTTTCGAGCTTCTGACGGCCCGTAACGACTGTCAAAGATCCACAGGTTGGGTTCTTGGTATGTAAAGCTGGTCACCTATCCACGAACCTTAACCTATTCGATTGAACCGTGCGGCTGTAATTAGTGTAACGTGTATGCATATACTGTATATATTATGAAACTACATATTTTTAGATCAAGACGTGACATTCACAACGATGCACCGCCAAAATCAACACACTCATGCCCCCTCACTAATTGCGCTGACATTTGGCAGCCAATCAGACATCGGCATCGAACACTCCGCACTCGATCGGAACGCACGCTCCGAAGGTACGAAAGTTAGTAACATTAGTGCCGTAAGTAAGGTCGGGCACTCCGGCAACTTGGGCCCCGTTCACCATCAACTGGCGACCATTAACAAATACCGCGGGGCTTAAGCCGAGCAAATATGCGGCCAGGCGTGCGATGCCAAGAATTTGGTCGAATCGGCAACTTTACATAGCACTTGTTTACCTCGCTGTGGCAACGGCTATTTCTGAATGTACACTATATTTACGGACACAATACCGTTAGTACCGTTAATTCGTGTTCACACGACAACTTTGTATCGTTATACAGGAAAAGTTTTCATTCAGTGCGCAAACTTTAACCATGAATTCAGCATATCATTCTAGACCCCCCAGCGCAGAAGTTTTTCTTCGGTTATAAAAAAAAAACAGCTGTTCCATACATTTTGACCGCGTAGGTTATCTATGAAACAGCTGATTTTTTTTATAAAACCGACGAAAAATTTCTTCGCTAGGAGGTCTAGAATGGTATGCTGAATTCATGGCTAAAGTTCACGATCTCACTGCGGCGAGATGCTATCGAGTTTCGATTGGTATGAACATCTAAGTCATCGGTAGAGGTCAGGGAGGTCCTCTACTGCATGTTTTGAAAGCTCTTCATAATAAAACATGTCTTAAACCTGTCAAAACAGAGACTGATTAAGTGGCAAAGTTTAGGCAGCTGAAAAAATACTCGAGTTTGTAAATACTTTTATTGTTTCACAGTGGTTCGTGAACCCATTGCAGTTTTAATTAAAGGGTTAATCAAGAGTATACAATTTCATGGTTAGTTTACCGCTGAGACAAATAAAGGTTAAGAACATTTCTGAAATAATTCTATGTACATTCAAACGAAATCTCGAATGAACTTTTCTTTAAAAATCATCTTGATCCCGTCCAGTCTCCATCCTCCGACACACCTTCAAATACGTTTAGAAAAAGTTTTGGACACATCCCAGTCATGTGTAGAATTTGTTTCACATTCCAGACGTTCCATGGTGATTCACCATTCTATTCCAAAACGAGCATTGCAGCGTGGAGCATAGATACAGCCACAAATTCTAAATTTGCCAAACATTTTTGGCAAACTCCAGGAAAAGCTGCGGTCGCGCAGCATCTTGTTAAATGAGTTGTCAACGTTACCTGTTAATGAACTGTCAATCATAAGCTTATGAAACCATGTTTATGTAATAATAGGTCTTTACCTATGAAATTGCCGTTTTGTATGAAAAAATTTAAACTAATTTTTTTCATGTATTTTTTATTTGTATTAATCGAAGTAATCACCCATGCAATCAATGCATCTTTGCCATCGCAGTGGCAGTTTATTGATGCCCTTCTTAATGAAATCAGCTGGACGGGAGGCAACAAATTCTTCAAAGGCATTTTGTACTGCCTCTCGGGTATTGAATTTTTTTCCCGCCAAGAAGTTATCCAAATTCTGGAAAAAGTAGTAGTCTGTAGGCGCAAGGTCTGGTGAGTAGGGCGGATGACGGAGAGCTTCCAACCCCAGTTCTTGCAACTTGGAGACCGTCTGCTGTGCAGTATGAGGTCGCGCGTTGTCGTGCAGGAGCAGCGGAGACGAGCGATTGACCAATGCTGGTTGGAGATGTGCCAGCTTCTCCATCATTGTGTTCAGTTCTTCACAGTACACATCTGCAGTAATGCTCACCCCGTTTGGTAAGAAGCTGTGATGAATCACACCGGCGCTAGACTACCAAACAGTGACCATCACTTTTCTAGGGGTAAGTTTTCGTTTAGGGCATTGTTTAGGTGCTGAACCAGGATCCAACCAACTTGCTGAGCGCTTGCGGTTATCAAACAGAATCCATTTTTCATCGCAGGTAACAATGCGGTTCAAAATTCCTTCATTTGTGTGTCTGTTGAGCAGTGCAAGGCACGTCTCGACGCGTACTTCGCGCTGACGATCATTGAGTTCGTGGGGCACCCATTTGTCAAGCTTTTTTACCTTGCCAATTTGACGCAAATGGACCAATATTGTTTTGACGCTAACGTCGAAAGCTGCTGCTAATTCAGCCGTAGATTGTGTATCATCAGCTTCCACAATCGCCTTTAATTCGTCATTGTCGACCAAAGTCTTCGGACGACCGCGAGGTTCATTTTTCAGGTCGAAATTTCCAGAACGGAAGCGAGCAAACCAATAACAGGTGGTGCGTTGGTTTGTAGTGTTAGCTCCGTAAACGTCGTTGATGTTGCGTGCCGCTTGTGCCGCGTTGCTGCCACGACGGTACTCATATTCCATAATTACTCGAATTTTTAACGTATCCATGATGACGAAAAAGATTGAAATGCGATGAAAATGTAACACTAATCAATAAACAAATGACTACTTTTGGAAAAAAAAATCCATGTTTTTAAAATAAAATTAATTTGAAATTAGAATTCTTACCCAAACAAAAATTATTTTGATTTGAAATGGCCAGTACTGCAAAACGGCAATTTCATAGGTAAAGACCTAATATAAAGACAGCATTCGGTAAGTATAAAAACTATTTAGTGACAAATTAGTGACAGATAAGCTATTTCCTGCGAAGATCAAAGCATTTTCCGTATTGGTTTTTCTTCTTCGCTGAATTTTCAAAGAAACTAAATTAATTAGTCACCTTTTGTGAAAGCCGACAAAATTTGTAGAATTATATTTGGACTCGGGAATAACTAATCATAGAACTTCGACTAGCCCCATTTTGAATAGGATGTTCACAATATAATTTGAAAAAGGGAATAGGATGTAGGTACATGATACAATTTGAAAAGGGAATACGATTTTCACGATACAATAATTTGAAAAGGGTATAGAATTTTCGCAAAACAATTTGAAAAGAAGTATTTTTTAAATACAATTTGAAAAGCGAATATGATGTAAGTACAGTAAACGATACAATTTTCTAATATAACGACACCGTAAAAAATTGCTGTATATCAGAAAGCTAAGCTATACTTAACTAATAAAGTTAACTTCAGAGCTCTACAAGTAAGGTAGACTAGTCAGAAGGTTATAAAGCCGAGCCATTACAGTAATGGCATAAGAAATTATATCATAATCCCAAGCCGTTGTTCCACAAAACACAGTATAATTACGTTATAATTTCTTTATAACTAGGTACAAATTACAGGTAATTTTATATCAGTTTTAAGGCTTTATAATTAATCAGTTAAAGCTTAATGTATAGATGTAAGTGGATCGTTATCTGATGATTGATTTATTGGCTTGCTCAGTTATATGTGGCTCTTGATAAATCATTTATATGGTCATTTCCTTTGGCGGATGACGTTTTGTAAAAATAGCCGCTACTCGTCCAGATGCAGTTTGCTATTTTTAATTAATTAATTAATTATTGATAAACGTTTATATTTGTCTACAGAGACCGTGCAATTAGAACTTTAGTTTTATGGGTATTTAGATATTTTATTTTTTAAAATTTTCTGGATGTGGCTAATCTGCTTGCAAGGTTGAAGGAAGCTTGCGAAATTCAAATTTCAATTTTTCTTAAAATTTTTTACTCTTTCGTGCAAAAGTCGTTAAATGTAACGAAACGAATTTAAAGGCTAGTATTGATGCTTTTAATTACTATAATTCTGTAAATACATACACGTGTTACGGTCGCGAAAACTATTTCAATCAACATACGACCTGGCTCTGTCCTGTAGATTGCAAAAAAGCGTTAGAAAATGTGAATTTAGTGAAATTCATATGTGTGTGTGTGTGTGTTCAGGTGTTTCCAGGGTAGTGACCCTGGAAATTTATTTAAGTACGTTTTTTTGCAATTTTGAAGTAGTTAACATAAGAAAATTTTAATTTGGTGGGCTTCCCTAATGCATCCCCCTTAAGCCAGCTTTCTGGAAGATGAAGTACCTACCTACAAATAGAATGTATACTAAGCTAATTTACTATATAGGTATTTAACTTTTACCAGCGGCTTTGCTCGCGTGGTGGTCGAAAGTTATCCCACGAGAACGGACTATCGGGATAAAAAGTATTAGGTAAATGTGTTATTCCCAGGTTACAAACATCTGTGTGCCAATTAAATTTCATCCAAATCCGTGGAGCCGTTGTTGCTTGATTGAGTAACAAACATCTAAATATCCAAACATCTAAACATACACACATTTACAATATTACAGTAGGATAATACTCAGAAGTACTACGTGTTGCAATCTCATGGCAAATAGTTCGGCTAGTTGCGCAGACATTGTCGTAAATGATCAAATATTTCTATAAAATTCAGGGAATTGATTTATAGCGGAACTGTTTCAAATTCTTCACTCATTAGATAAAAGTAGAACGGTCGATATGATATCTACTTTATTTCTTTAAAGTTATTTTTAGATTGAACTAGCTGACCCGACAGACGTTGTCCTGTCTTAAATATGAATATAATATTATGCGCAACATTTTTTTTTCATAAGAACCTTCTCCTGACAGTCACAAACACAACAAACAAAGAATTAGCAAAGTTGGTCCAGCCGTTCACGTGTGATGTCGTGACCAAGGGAAATAGGGATTCATTAATAAGACTAGCTAACCCGACAGACGTTGTCCTGTCTTAACTATGAATATTCAACTTTCTTAATTTTTTCCTGCATAAGAACCTTCTCCTGACAATAACAAACACAACAAAAAAAGAATTAGCAAAGTTGGTCCAGCCGTTCACGTGTGATGCTGTGACCAAGGGAAATAGTGATTCATTTTTAACCGACTTCAAAAAGGAGGAGGTTATCAATTCGTCGGAAACTTTTTTTTTATGTATGTTCCCCGATTACTCGAAGATGGCTGGACCGATTTGGATTTTGTTTTTTTTTTTGTTATACAGAGTGTCCGGTATTTAATGGATAATCTTGAAATGGTTCATAGTAAAACTAATGGCCATTCAGAAAAAAACAATTTTTATTTGTATTTAATCTGTAAAAAAATTATTAAAAAAAACAACCGACTTCCGACAAATTCTACAAAGTGAAAAATAACTTTAATTTCGGAAGGCGGTGACAAAAATTTAAATACATATGTACCTATCCAAAGACACCGACTTCCGAAATTAAAGTTATTTTTCACTTTATAGTGTTTTTTTGGAAGTCGATTGATTTAAAAAAAAATACAGATTAAATACAAATAGAAAAAAATATTTCTGAATGGCCATTAGCTCTACCATAAACCATTTCAAGGTTATCCATTAATTACCGGACACCCTGTATAATAGATAATGATTGAGCGAATCATTTTTATTTTCGATTTCGGGGTATGTAGATTTGCCGTTTTTTTTTCTAATTGTAGGAATGTGTATCCTTCTTACAGCACGTGGCTTGGAAAACGATTTTCATTTCAGTTTACTGAAATTAACCTATCTAAAAAAACTACCAGATAGTGCTATTTTTTAAAAACTGCGCCGGCGCGCTTTTACTTTTCGTTTGCTCAGAAAATACTCTTATATAATAACTAAGTAGGTACTCTATCTTCTTTTACGATGACTAAAATCTTATTTCAGCTTTTCAATCAAAAACAACGATTTTACTCCGTCCGCGACAGAGAATTTATGTTTATTTCTATTATGACAATAAAAATCCTAAATCATTTAACAATATAATGACTCTGGTAACAGCTTTATGCGGCATTTAAATCAACTAAATTGTCGATATAAACGTCATTTAGCGTTTTAAAACCTCTGGCTTACTTTAAATCCTTACTGTAATTGCTAGGCGTAACTTCTCCTTTGAAAATGGCGTCTGACAACTTTCTTCGAGTAATTTACAACAGATTTGGTAGATTGCCTTGCGTGTTTCAGATTTCCATCTTAGGTACTAAGGGCGAAATCCACCAATGAAACTAAACGCGATCAGCACATCTAAACTAAGTTTAAGAGGTGTCAGTGTTAATATTCCCCATCTAAGATGACACTGACCTATGACACTGAAACGTGGTCGGTCACAATGGGCCTCATTAGAAGGTAAAGTCATTAAAGTCATCCAAAGAGCAATGGAGAGGGCTTTGCTTGGAAGTGGGCAGGGCACATTGCTCGCAGAACAGGTAGCCGATAGGATCGTAAGGTTTTTGAGTGGCGACTGCAGAATTAGAAGGCCTCCCACAAGGTGGACCGATGACCTGGTGAAGGTCACAGGAATCCACTGGATACGAGAAGCATAGACATGGTCGTAGTGGCGGTGCTTGGGGGAGGCTTATGTCCAGAAGTGGACAATAAATGTTGACACTGACAGCTCTTTAACGCGGTTTAGTAGAGAAAATAGTGAAATCAGCCCTGAGTACTTGCTATGATCGAGGAATTTTCCTTAGCGACTAACAGTGACTAAGTTAGTGCTAAAGTTTGATTGATTATGTGATAACTTAGCAAGTCGATCTAGTTGTTGACAAAGACAAGCGTATAACTTGGCGACGTGTTGTTAAAATAATTAGGAGTCCTGACAATTCCTGTAAAGTTTGTGAGTTTCTAGACAGTTGTAATAAGTTATTCTATTAAGTATAGGGAGTTTCTTGTTTGTATTAAGTAGTATGTTACGTACCTACTTATCCTTTGTTTAAGAAAACTAGTCATAAAGTTAATACAAGTTCTTGTCGTCACCCATTACCAACATTTTTATTCCTAACGCTCATTAATTTCTGAATTTCGCTTATAACTTGTTAACTATGAAAATCGTTCGCAAATAGATTTCCGCTACTTCTGATTTATCCATTTGTTTGTAACACCAAAGACATTTATTAAAAAATAAAAATACTGGTGTTTGGAATTTTTGAGTTGGAAAACGTTTAAAAAATAAATCAAATATAATATAAGTAATACAAAAAGAATACAAAAAGGTACTTTAAAGGTATTTTAGATTGAAAAATAAGTTCGGTGCCTCATGGGACTTGTTTTTCAATCTAAACTTGATTTTGTAGTAAAAAAAAAAAATTGCTAAAATTATTGGCTTACACAAAATTATCGCTATAATATCACACAATCAAATTCAAGCTGTAAAAGTATGTTAAACCTAGGCAAATCAATTTTCGCTAATTCTAACTTAACGATTTGATTGAAATACTATAGATCTTTCATAGAAAACAAAAATTCTGCCATTATAAAGTTTTGAGTTGCAAAACGTTTAAAAATTAAATCTTTAAAAAAGGAACTTATTTAAAAGCACGTTCGAAGACTCGTGGTAGTTGTCTTGGTCATGGCCACATAGATCTAGATAAAAAATAAACTATAGTAAATATTTTTTTTATTTTTAAAAGAGCAATGGTAGCGGGCATGCAACGGTGACCGATGCAGACGGGCATTATGTCATCGCGTCTAGACATGAGACGACAAACAAGCATCACACCATGTTTACTCTAAAACCTAGTCAGCTAAAACTTAAATTTGACTTATTTGGAATTGACGAAACACTGACAAAAATAAAGCAGTTATTTCTCCGAACAGTAACGGCGAATCAGACAAGTAAATATTGTGAAAAGTAAAGTACTTAGGTACCAAACAGAAGGAAAAAGTTTTCCAACGGATCCAGAGTTTTTCCCCGATGAAAATATCCAAGTTATCGCGAGGAAAAAACATAATCATTTTAATCTTTCCTTTAGTTTCATACAAGGCAAGGAAATATATCTGGAAGTCTAATATCTTAACACGAAATCCGTATTTTCTGCCGAGATTACGGGCGTCTCCATCGCTAACGGACATAAGATTAGTTTAGGGCCTGAACTAAGAATGAACGACAACACGATTTAACAGTTGTATTTGCCCTCAATGTGTTTTTGCCCGACCGAAAAAGTTTATTAAACGGAATATGGTTAATTCCGAAGTAACTAACTATTTTCGGACTGGCCCGTATCTTTGTTGACGTAGGTACTTAGAGAGTAGACCCTTAAATTAAGTACGACGACAGAGAGAAAAACTATAGTAGGTGCGCGCCTACGCATTTTCAACATGGTGCAGTTATCGTGTGACGCGAATATCTGTCCATCAATCGTCATAACAAGATATCAAAAGACAATCGTCATAACATTATGTGTAAATAAAGGAAACCCGCCAAAACAAATGACGAAAATTTATAAATAAAGAACTGAACACAACGTTTCCACGATGCTGAGTTTCAAAGAAACGGTGGAGCAAACGTGCAAACATATCGCGTGTCGGTCTCAATAGCTCCATTGATCACATGTGTTTGTGATAACGAATTACAACATCGTGATTAAGCGAGCCTTAATTGTTACTTGTACTTAGTAATTGGAGTGGAGAGTATAAGAAAGCCTTTGAAACCGCTTACAGCAGATTTATTTATGTAGACTTGTTAACACTCTGGTTGAGACTGGGAAACTGTGGCAAAAACCGGCTATTAAGTTGTCTATTAGGTTTTATGACAATATTGTGCTAATGTAGACTGTTGTTGCGGAGGGCTTTCACTAGGAATCGATACGCATTGGCGATAGGTACGTTACTTTTTATTAGTCAACCTTCATGGAAAATCAAAATACAGTATTTTTACCTTACGAAGCGACGCACGCTTTATTTGTGGTAACCAAGTGTACAAACACGCTGTGAATGAGTGCGTGAAGACGCTTACACACATTCACACTTCCGACTTCGTCATTGTTTACAAACGGTACCAACAGCTCCTGCGCTTACAAAGACAGCGTGTTTGTACACTTGGTTACCAAAAGAAAAGCGTGCGTCGCTTCGTGAGATAAGAATACTATACCTAGGTACTTATAAACATACTAAAGTCTCCTGATAAACATACTAAATTCCTAAGTGTGGGACAGTTTTGGACAGTTTTCGCAACCTGTTGCTATTTTTTGTATAATATGCTACAATGCAACCAATTCCTCCGCCATCATAATTATCTTTTTCGTCTCCGTCAATGTCACATAGTCGTTGCCAAGAATGATATCTAGGAGATGTCAGCATGGTGGGGTCCGCAAGGGTCGATGCTTGCCAGAGGTGCGGGTTGTTCAAAAGAGATACCGTGGCCCCTGGTACACAGGCAACTGAAGGAACACGGGTGGGTATTAGTCAGTTAAAGTCTGACACGCCCTCCCGCTCCACCTAGAGCGGGAGAAGTTATTGGATGATTCCGACCGAAAACAAAAAAAAGGATGTACTTATATGACGATATGAGATGTACTTATATTACTGATAGGTAGTACATTTTACTTGTTTTTTTTTGTGTTGCTATGAAGGACCTTGACCGAGCTGGTCCTAATCCGCCTTGAACCTTCATGTTTTTGAATGGAATGCGCCTAACATCACGTGGCGATATCAAACATTTGTAAGTAGGTACATACGTTCATGCCTTGTTATTTTTTGCAACCCTAGACAAAAAATGTTTGAGGTTAGAAAAAGTGAAACACGATGTCTTCACAGTCACACTCATTATTAATCTTAGATATACAGGATAAGGTTTTATCCCGTGCGCAAACTGTAACCATAAATTCAGCATATCATTCTAGACCCCCTGCGCAGAAAATTTTCGTCGGTTATACAAAAAGAAATCAGCTGTTCCATACATTTAGATAGCGTAGGTATTTCACGTTTCTATGAAACAGCTGATTTTTTGCCACATAATTCGAAATTTCATCATCCTTGGGATCAAAAGAATGCATATTTATATTATGCGATAGCAGCAGTCGCGGTTGATTTGCTGTCAATTTTTGAAGAGTTCCGTTGTCTGTCTCCGAAACTCATCATTAGATCTATATGAAATTTAAATGGGACCATTTCGGGATAAAACCTCTTTCGAACAACAAAATATTTTTTCAAATTTGTCTATGTATGACGAAGTTATGCCCGAAAATACATTAAAAAAACATGTCGAATTGATAACCTCCTCCTTTTTGAAGTCGGTTAAAAATAATTTCATCAGGATATAGATACGTTGTAGTAATTTATATCTATCAGTTAAGTTAGATTATAAATACAGCCTCCTGTTTATCTGGGCGTGTTTAGATCTTAGTTATGGAATAAAATTGACATGTTTAGAAAGAGAAGTTTGAAAGTGGAGCAAGTTACTTTCGCAGCCCTTGGCGATAAGGTTGTCATTAACAGTTTATGTTCTATTCGTACTGAACCGAGATTATTTAGTAAGGGTAATATAATAAGACAGTGGCTCAGTGGTAACGCCTCCGACTTACCTACGAGTTGTAAGTCGTGAGTTCTAACACAGGGCCTGAATTCACTATGACCGCTTAACGATTCCTTACTCGTAACCACGTCAATCTGCTAATATCGTATTAATAATATTGACAAATTCTCTTGGAACATACAGACTACGATATTTCGATTCCTTACCGTTACATTGGTTTCTAAAAAACACGATATTGACATCGTTTGAACGTGTAAGATTCTGCGAGGAATCATTAGCTATAATCATACAGAATTGGGGCAGAAATTGGGGTCAATTACACAAAGTAAAGACTTTGTGTAATTTATATCATCACCAATGCTCTCAAAACGGCTAAGGAAATCACCGTGAGTAACCGGATGTCCTAGAATCAAAAATTTAAAGACATGTGACATCAACAATCCCGGACTGGGATAGCGAGGTGAATAACAACCCACTCTTTCTCGCAGAGAGGAAACCTGAGACTCCTGTGAGACCTGTGTCCCAGCAAAGATAACGTTTTAGGCTGATTATGTATTCTAAACAATAAGGCACCACTGAGGGTTTTTTGAAATGACGTTCACTAGGTGGCAACACTGAGACGTCAGGTCCGGGCACCTGTCAAAAATATCAAAGCGCCTACGGACTGAATGGTGAACGAAAGCATGAAACGAATGACATCAAATATTTTAAGTTCATTGTCGATCTGGAAGACCTCTTTTCAAAGTGGCGCCAACTGGTGGCTTGAATATTCATGTACGGCCAATAAAAAATACGAATCTTGGTTACTTAGTGAAAACTTTACTTAGTGCAGTTTGTGTGGCGACTATGATATTTGTATATAACTCGTATAGGTAATGGCGACCAGAACCCTAATTGCGTAACTCACGATTAATCATAATCTGTTTCGTTTTGAAACAGAGTGCTACATCATTGCTTCATATGTTCGAAAAATGTGTCTGCTCAACAACGTTAATAACGCAATGAATATTGTTGAACTGTCAAAATGAAACAGATTATGATTAATCGTGTGTTACGCAATTAGGGTGCTGAAGTGAGTCATAAAATTAGATCAATAAAAATACCTGCTTATTTATTAAAATTACATTTTTAGCACCCTAACAGAGTTATCCAAGGTGATGTTAAAACTTTATAAGTCACAATGTAGGTACGTACATATCACACATATTTACAAAAAAAGAAAAATATATAACTAAGTATATAACTTATCAACTTTTGTCAATTTCTTCGCCGGCGTTGAGGTCGAAAATTATCAGGATAAAAACTATCTTTTAAGTGTTATTTCTGGTTACAAACTATCTGTGTGCCAAATTTCATCTAAATCCGTTCAGCCGTTTTTGTGTGATTGAGTAACAAACATCTAAATAGCCAAACATCTAACTAAACATACAAACTTTCATAAGTAGGGTGAAAAAATTACAAATAGTTAGGTACTCAAACCTCCCTCTATTAAGATTTGAGAGCCATTTTAATGAATTTCGGCAGGTCTATCTATGTACCCGATTGCACCAGAAGGAGGGTTATGTTTTTCGAGTGTATGTTTACCCGACTGCGCCAGAAGGAGGATTATGTTTTTCGAGTGTATATACATATGAATGTACCTATGTATATTTCTTTGGTACGCTCTGTAGCCTAAATGACTTGATCGATTTCAACTTGAGAGGTGCCGTTAGATTCGTCTTAATTGTAAGAGTGACACTAGGTATACCAAAATTGAAAAAAAAATGTCTGATTTTTGGCACCATATTGTGTCTTAAAAATTTTTTTTTTTCGCAAAACCTATTGAGTGGGGTATTCAAATAAAGGGTTTCATAAATAGGTCTCATTAACGTCAAAGGTAATTATATTAACTTAAAACTTTAAAATAAAAAATATTTACAAAATCAAAAACCCGACAGCCTAAAAAGTGAACTTTAAAAAAAGATGGAAACAAAAAACTTGTTTTAAAAGGATGACTATTAGACTGAATACTGTAAGCGATCTCATGCACTCGGAGGCATCTTCTTAAATTTAACAATAATGACCTTTATTGCCTCCGACTGCATGAGATTGCTTATAGCATTCAGTCTAATAGTCGTCCTTTTAAAACAAGTTTCTTGTTTCCATCTTTTTTAATTAAAATTTACTTTTTAGGCTGTCGGTTTTTTGATTTTGAAAATTCTTTTTTTTTTATGGTCGTACTCATCCTCTATGTGGCTTTTCTAACTGACATGTAAACTCTTTGAATTTCTGTCTTGAATAGTTGGACTTGTTGGTTAATTAATGGACTATTGACCGTTGCAATTGTATCGTCAACTGCCATGGTTATGTGTCGAGTAGGTAGTAGTTATCGATACAAAACGCTTTCATTTAGCTTCGCCTTGTTTTTCCCTTCGGTTCGGTATCGGTTAAACGATTGCAACAATGTTGCAACCACTTGATAAGCTAATGACTCTTCTCGATGATCTTGTCAACTTGTTTCCCTGCTTGTAGCTACTGTAGTTTAACTGGAGTTACTAGCAAATGAACCGGATGGTAAAACAATTTTTTGTTCTTTGTTTACCAAGTTCGATGTTTTATTTAAAACTAGCTGACCCGGAAAACTTCGTACCGCCGATAAAAGATTTCTGAACTTTTTGTGAAATTAACAAACGGCAATTAATTTATTTAAATATATAGATTTTCTTTACATTTAGTCACCGTTTAAACCTTCCCTGGACTGCCACAAATATTTTAAAACCAAAATTAGCCAAAATGGTCCAGCCGTTCTCGAGTTTTAGCGAGACTAACGAACAGCAATCCATTTCTACATCTATATAGATAGATAGATAGATTAAAGTTTTTCATCCGAGCTATATATTTTGCGTATAAACAAGCTACGTTTTCATTAGCAATCGTAAAAAAACAACCTGTCAATTTAGAATATTAAATAGGATGACTTGTAATTTGACGTATTTCTTTCAGGACATGATAGTGTGACCCATTTGCAACAGTTAAGCACCCCAGGCCTAGTCGAAAATACATGGGGCTCGAGAAAACCATAATTTTATGTAGTTTTTCAATTTTTCCAGAATTTGTCACTAAATAGCACTTTTCTTTATACTCTCAAATTGAATAGCGTTCATTGCTATTTTGTTTCTCGAATCCCATGAACTTTTATGGGGTGATTAAATAAATACTTAAAAGCTGTAATTCTGCCTTCGCAACTTCCCGCTGGTAAATTAAGTTTTCATCCAAAGTCAAAATGAATGATTTAGTTATACCTTTCCGTCACCCCAGCAGGTCACAAGTTGCAATTATAGGCAGTGAGCTCGTCGTTCGGCGAATAACCGATGGTCTGAAGAAAACGCTATTCGGTAGGTGAACTGATGACCTGAGACTGAATAGAATATTTTCCAATTTGTTAAAAACTATTTTAAATTGAAGATTGGGACGAGATATTTAACAGAAAAATTAAAATAAATTGATTTAGGTATATCCATTTTCTCAATTAAAAATAATTTAAATCACTTATTTTTCGTTGTTTTGAATTTACCGCCAAAACGCTCCTTACGATGACTTTTTTATTACGTGACACATGTGACGTGAACTTTGTGTAAACTAAAGTTGTTGTAAACAAGTGAACGTCGAGTATAAAATTAACAATATTTTTAATGAATAGAAAGTGGTATTACTGTGGTGTGCGGTGCCTCTGTGCACAAATACTTCTAAAACTGCGCCACACAAAGTATTTTTACCGATGCCGTTTACACAAAGCTGACGTCACGTGTGGTCACGTGATAAAAAAGTCATCGCAAGGAGCGTTTTGGCGGTAAATTCAAAACAACGAAAAATAAATTTTATTTTAAACGTTTTTAATTGAGAAAATGGATGTAAATCAATTTATTTTTATTTTTCTGTTAAATATCTCGTCCCAATCTTCAATTTAAAATAGTTTTTTAATAAATTGGAAAATACCCCATTGTGTGTGACGCATCTCACGCATCTTATCTTCAGTAGTGAACCGCAATACAAAATCACGAGACATATTAGTTCATAATGCAGAAGTAGCAACCAAGCATAGCACCGTAAAGTGGATAATTTAATATCTGTGAATCCGGTCCAACATTGTCTTCCGAACAAATGTCATCCGCTCCGTCATGGTACATGATCAATATTGTAATTTAAGTTTCTTGTAGGTACAGTTTTTTACGAGATAATTATTATGAGTAGCTAGCAACTCACCCCTGTGCTGCTTCGCACGGTTTTTATATCCTGACAAAATATCGAGATTTCTTTATTATACAGGAAAAGTTTTTATTCAGTTCGCAAACTTTAACCATGAATTCAGCATATTATTCTAGACCCCCAGCGAAGAAATGTTTCGTCAGTTTAAAAAAAAAATCAGCTGTTTCATAGAAAAGTGCAATACCTATGCGGTCAAAATGTATGGAACAGCTGTTTTTTTTTGTATAACCGACGAAAAACTTTTTGTATCGTTTATAAATAAGATTGATATTTAGTATGTAGTTATACTTAGAGTTGAATAGTTAATAAGGTATGATGGGGTTGGCATAGCCGTTTGGATAAAACCCCTTTTAATAACAAAGAATAAAATAATAAAGATGTAGGTAGGTACTGTCAATGTGGACGAGACACACGTGAGTATACAAGTACATACTAATTCCATGGGCACGTACGTGCAAGTTACGATGTAAACAGGACGTCAGCCTGTCACCTTGGGACCGCTCTATTGACACTTAATTTCCATTGGGTAACACGGGTAGCACACAACGATCACGAGTAAATTACAGAATTTGTAAGTAATATTCAGATAGACCGCGCGGAACACCAAGAGTGAACCCAAAAAACCAAATACTAAAAGGTGCATTGTATGTAACATACAATGCGACGCTTTCGTATTTGTTTTTTTTTGGTTTGGATTATAAAACAAAGGCAGATAGACCGAGCGGAACATCAAAGTGTGGCCAAAATAGAAAAAACCTATACTCTCATCATCTGCCTAGCCTCTCCCAACTATTTTGAAAAATAATTATACTCTGATAACAAAAATGGGCAGAGCGTCTACTATGAAAAAATTAAGAATCTTTCTGCAGGCTATGATGCTATCTATTTCTACTCTACCGTAGAATAGAAATAGCTTGTCTACATTTCTCGGTACAAAACTGTCAACTGTCTACACGGAAACGTCATTTTTGTCTATGTTTTCTTCGACAAAACGCTTCTCTACGGTTCTCGTGCTAAACCTTCTGGTAGAGTCAACACTCTATGGAGAAAGATTCTTTTTTTTATCATTTGCACTGATGAAGCAAGTTAAGATGTGAAAGTTGACCCAAACTCAATCAGCACCCTAATTGCGTAACGCACGATCAATCATAATCTGAATCATTTTAAAACAGATTGCTAATAATTGCTTCACATGTTTGAAAAATATGTTTGCTCAACAACGTAAATAACGCAATTAATGTTGCTGAACTGTCAAAATGAAACTGATTGTGATTGAATAATAAAAATGTAGTAAAAAATTAAAAAATTCACAAGCAACTTACAAAAAGAACTGAAATCCCACCAAAAACATTTTGATGTAAAATGTTACCATATGACTCGCACTGTCAAAAAGTTATCAGATCTCATGTAGAGCCAAGCTTCTAACTCTACACGCCCTAACTCCATTAGGCCTAACTTCACAAACTCTACACCTTAGTCAAAATATGTGCTTCCATTTCGCTACATTCACATGGACGTAAGGTGAAAAAACGAAACGGCCAAGCCACATATTTTGACTAAGGTGTACAGTTTGTGAAGATAGGCCTTGTAGAGTTAGGGCGTGTAGATTGGCTCTACATGAGATCTGATAACTTTTTGACAGTGCGAGTCATATGGTCTCGTCTTGGCTAAACTTTACATGAAAATGTTTTTGGTGGGATAAAATTGTCCTTGGGCCATAGAAAGCAACTTTATTGTAAAAAGATAAGTTCACTATTTGCACACCGTTTTCAAGCCAACATTCAGGCATGGCGGGTTTTATGACGAGCGCGTAATGTGGTAGTCCTCTATAAAGCTAAGCGTCCACTGCGTCGGAATCGGCTCGTACAGAGCGAAAGGATTCTTTGCTTTGTATTGTTTTTTTATGGTACAGCGGGCACTGGATCGGCATAACTGCACCAGAGATCGGTATTTCTGCCGATGACGTCATCCGCAGTGAACTTTGTGTCTTGCTTATTTAGGTGCAGTTCGAGGATCTAAGTTAATTAATCTAATCTAATTCAAAGTTCAAAGAATTTGGTTCGAGGTCATATGGATATATCCAAACAATCATTCATTCATCTTCTAATAAATCAAAATATATCTAATATGTGAAATTCTCCGAAAATAGGCCTTTTTAAGTTTATTTTATGAACCCACATCTTTCGTTTCCTTTTGTTTTTCTTCTCTGCTGGTAATAAACAACTAATGATTACAATATCCTCGTCACTCCCTTTTGTGAATACTCGTGCACAGGCGAACTCGATTGCTTTGAAAATACCGATATTGCCGATGCAAAATCCGAACGCAGTAGACGCACCCTATCGGCATTTTGTAATTACCGACGCCTCGTACACTCCGTACGCTCCGATTCCGAGGCAGTGGACGCTTAGCTTAAGTCAGTCCAGCAATCACAAATACTGGCCACTACAAATGAGCCAAAAAAACCGCAGATACGAAAAAAAATATCATTCAAAAAACGAATGATGACGTATCGTCAAGATCTTTTGAAATAGCGGTTGTAGACAGTAGACAACTATTTATCTTGTTCTTATTGCAAAGACTAACAGGATTCGTTTTTATTTGCGAGCGTCCCACATGCAGTTGCGACCTACCTTAATTGTCAGTGATTATCATAAGTCCTGACTGACCTTGTGTGATGACTGATGCTGATCACTATGTGACAATACCACATCGTTGGCTTTTTTGTTTTTGGGCACCGGTTTTGGAGAGGACGTGATTAGTCAACGAATTATGGAAATTGAAGTTTTGAGCGGGATTCTTATACGTCTGCATTTCATATGAACTTGTTTATGGGTCTTATAATGTGAGTGTACCATGAGTACACCTCTGCCCAACAATGTTGTCTATGAAAATTGTTGTTTTTGAGCCATGAAAATTGTCAATGGTCAGTAAAATTTCCCTAATCGCAACGCTTAGCTGACGGATTGATTACTAGGTTACTATTATTATTATCACATAGAAGAACTCTGCGAATCCTCTTGAGATAAATCTTTAGTCGCGTGTTGAGCTGCTCACCTATTTTTGCCAGCAATCATTCGGAACTTAGCCTGGAAAACAGAGCCTAAAATGGAGTGTGTACAGCTAAGCCCTCTTTGCAGAAAGGCTCAAAGGGTCTAGTTACTTTGTGACAGTGTATCTGCCAGTGTACGGGCTGGCGTTTGCAGTTTATGGTTGTGTGAGCCCAGCTTTTGCTTTTGTCTATGGTCCTCTGTGTTAACCTGAGCGATGGCTAACTTGTTACTCCTACATCTAATGACCGTACTAGAATAGAATAGAAAACATTATTTCGACACAGGCACAACACAACAGCAGTGTTTGTACACATTAAAAAAAGAGAACAATAAACATAACAATAAAATTGCAGTAAAATAGTGCTGAGCGTGTCCATACCGAAAGGGTTACCATCTCAGCATTTTCTGGGCGTCAGACGCCCAGCGCTGGTTTTCAGTTGGCACCCCGCAGTGTCTACTGTTTTCATTTTAAACTGCACCGCATCTGATATTTCGTAACAAATAAATCATTAAAAGAATATTGGTTAAGTACTCCCTAAATTAAATAGCCACTGACTTCGTTGCCTTAATCTACGTCAAATAAATAAAAACCACACATGTTAAGTACTTATATGGGTATTCCATAATATTATCGCTTAATGGTACATCAGTAAACGGCGGACATCGAATTAAATCTTACTTAAGAAGTAATTTATTTCTGATTATAATTTCTCTTTAATTATCATTGTCGTACCTACATAAATGGATGGACTTGTATCCTTTATGGCGGACGAGTACGACGATGTGGGTAAAAAATCGATTAAAAACCCATTATCGATCCAGTGACTAAAAACTATAAGTTTTTACTGCGTCTACGCAAGTGCTTGCGTAGCGAGCGATGTACTGCGAGTATGAGGTAAGCTTATGTACTTTTGTAATTGCTTAGTGATAACTATTTCATGCTTCTTTCTATTGAGGGGATTTCCTTCATTTTATTTCGACCAAGGTGAAATAATATTGTCATCGGAAAGTCTCGGCTATGGCATTTATTTAGTTCATGATCGACTTTATGTCCTTTAGAGGGCACCATATTTAATATGACTTCACATTGTCTAGAACCAGCTGACGATCAAGACGCTACCAAAGATACTTCATTTGTCAAAGTTATGAGGGAACAGATGACATACATACCGGTCAAAATCATAACCCTCCTTTTGCTTCGCCGTGATAAGGTAAAAATTGTTGGTTTCTTTGTAAGATGTAATCCCGTCCGTACTATGCCATTTCAAAAACTCCATATGAGGACCTTTTTATGGTACATATAGTGGAATTCCACGCGGACAAAGTCGCAGGCAGAAGCAAGCATGGTACCTAACTAATACAGACGAAGCTGTATGCATTATGGCGTCTTCAAAATAAAACCCTTGTTTGTTCCCAAAATAAAAAAATATATAAAAATGTTTGCTTTAGTTTTTGCACATCGTTAAACAAGCAAATACTTAAACGCAGTGCCGGATATTATCAAACATTTAAAATGGCCGGTTAAACGTTTACTTATCAGCATTCTTTATTACCATTGGGAAATATTAAAGGGTAGGGTATAGCACTTTCCTGCCGTTTAGTTAATCTAAAGCACACTGTTAGATACGGGACACAAGTAAAACAAATGACGGCCGTGAACGCACTGACGCTTTATTTAAAACATGCTAGCGCGGGCACATGGGTGGGGCGCGGGGTACGGGGCGCTGCGCGGCGCTGGCGCCGTGTGCGCAGGCCGATCGCATATGACCGCGCATCGCTATACATTAGCTTGTACATAACATCTCCCAACCTTATTTAAAAAGATACAAACATAATAATAATACTAAAGGTGCTTACAACTACATACATGGAGTATCTACACAACATTAAAATTAGGTTATTACTACAATACAATATGAGTCCATAACTAGCAAGTTATACACCGTCAGGCAGCCCACTGGTCACTTGCCCAACGCAAGGCTTCTGTAGTCCACCTTTGGAAGCTGGCGCAACGCCCTATCGGGATGGCCGGGGCCGGGCGCCACAGATATGGCTGGCGTCGCTGACGGCGTACTTGCACCCTGCCCCCCCTCCTCCGGGGCGTCAGCTTGAGACGCGGGTTGGGGGCACGGTGCACAGTGGGCTGGGATTACAAGGTTGGGTCTTAAGAGATCAAATGTATTTTTTTGGTATCTAGGCATAAATTTAAAACGTTTTTATTCTTTGACTTTTTTTAATTTAACGAGTACTTTCGGAGATATAGCCATATCAAATTTGTATGAAGAGTCATGTTATTTTAGTTAAGCAATTTATTCCAATTAAATTGAAATTAAAATAATGTAGGTATACTAAACGGCCTGAAAACCTCAATACCTACTTAGTTCTTTAAAAAAAAAAACAATGTTCGACATTTTCCACCACCATAGGTAGGTATGACGGTATGACAAACAGACGATGAACAAGAAAGTCAACTTGACGATTCAAGCATATTTATGGGTAGTTTAGTGCCAATAAAATTAGTGTGCGGCGAACAAGTTATCTGGCAAAACGATTCACCAAATTCATCTTACTGGTGTCGTCCAATCTTTTTCGAATTTGTGAAAGAAAATAAAATAACGATATTGCGGGAAAAAAGTGCTATTGAGGAAGAGATTGTAAATTTAGTGAAAACAGAAGTTGGAGAAATAAAAATTTCACACTCTTTATTAATGACTATGATAGACGGAAAAGCAACATCAATTTTATGTGATACTTCATCTCAGAGATGCGACATTTGTAAAGCCACTCCAACAGAGATGAATAATTTGCCCTTAATTGCATCTAAACCGACTGATCCAGATCTCTGTAAATACGGATTGTCATCATTGCATACCTGGATACGAATGATGGAATGCATTCTGCATATAGCCTACAGATTAACGATACAGACATGGACAGTAAAGGGAGACAACAAGTGCATCATGGAAAGAAGAAAGAAAGACATACAAGACGCTTTTAAAAATAGAATGGGACTTCTGATTGATGTTGTTAAACAAGGGCACGGCTCCACGAATGACGGAAATACTGCTAGAAGATTTTTTGCAAATCCAAACATGACTGCTGAGATAACTGGTGTTAGTGAAAAATTAATAAGGCGATTTGCAATCATTTTAGAGGCAATTTCATCAGGTTACCACATTGACACAGCGAAATTTCACGAATATGCTCAAGTGACCATGCAACTGTATTTGGAATTATATAGCTGGTATTATATGCCTTCAAGTGTTCATAAAGTTCTTATGCATGGTGCAGCTATTATTGAAAGATTTGGTCTAATACCAATTGGACAGCTATCTGAAGAAGCTGCTGAAGCTAGAAATAAAGACTTTCGTAGGTACCGCCAACACCATTCCAGGAAATGCAGTAGAAAAGTAGTCTCCCCTTTAGGCCTACCTAAAGGGGAGACCACTACATAAAAAAAAACGCGCCTAGTTCTTAACCTCTATGGTGGTGTGGAATAGAGAACAAAATTTGAAATTGCGACCAAATCGCAGAAAATCGCAACCCGAGAATAGGCGCTAAAATAGGACAAATATACGTACTATGCATACGTAGAGTCAATTCTTTGAGAAAATTTGAGAATTTCGAGATTTTCACATTTTTTTCTTTTGCTTCATACAAAAATTACTTTGGATATTTATAACTCCGAAAATACTAAGTTATCTGAACGACCCTCATAGAAATAATTACTTATAATCGATAGATAAATCCAACACAATATTTAAAATTTCAGAAAAAGAAACTTTTTTTTTTTAAATGCTAAGTCCTTTACCGGCCCGTTTCAGCCCACTGTGCGGTGGTGCCGTTGATGATAATGTTTCATCGTCACTATCGGTGTCTATTTCGTCAGTATCCCAACTTTGTTGTACATTGGCGTTACCCTTATATAACACAATCTGATTTTTATGTTTTTTCACTACAGTCCCTGTTAAATGATCGTTAATCAAATACACAACTCTTCCAATCTTGTCTGTTATTGTGCCTCTGCGCCATGTGAACTTATCTTTATTGCTAAATTTTTTGTACAACACTTCGTTTCCGTTTTTTAAAATTTGAGTATTTTTGCCACCATTGTATTTACACTGCAAACACTGTTTTGATTTTACTGTGCTATCCAGTGACGCGTTTGAGGGTGACGATAGCGATTTTGGCGACAATAGATCCAACCTCGATCTCAGTTTGTGTCCAAAAACTAATTGAGCTGGAGAGAACCCTGTCACTGAATGTACCGAATTCCGGTAATCAAAAAGATATTTTAACAGTTTGACTCTAGTGTCTTTTTGGTTATTACTTGATAAAATACACGATCTTATACCCTTTTTTGCGATCTTTACATAACTTTCGGCCTGGCCATTGCTCGCAGGATTATAGGGCGGTGACGTCACGTGCTCAATCCCGTTAATTGTACAAAACCGTTTAAAATCTTGTGACGTGAAAGCCGTGCCGTTATCGCTTACAATTGTATTTGGTAACCCGAACCTTGAAATAAACTCGCACAGTTTTTCTATTGCAGCTGATGAGGTCGTTGAAACACACATATCGTAAACTTCCACCCATTTCGTGTATGCATCTACTACGATTAAATAATGTCTATTATCTAACGGACCCAAGAAATCTATATGCAACCGGTAGAATGGTTGGGGTGGGTATTGCCAGGGCGTAAGCGGGGCGCGCGGAGGGGTAGGTCGTAACTGTATGCAAACACTGCAAGAATTTATCATATTTTCTATAGCGTTATCGATACCCGGAAACCAGAACCGGGAACGAGCTTCGGCCTTTGTTTTCACAATTCCCAGATGGGAAGTATGAAGTTCGTTTAATATTGTTCTTATTTGACTGTCTGGTAAAATCACCTTATGCCCTCTCATAACACAGCCGTCTTCATACGATAACTGATTTCTGCATGCGTGGAACGGTTTTAAATTCACATCAGACACGCTTCTAGGCCAACCCTTCGAAATAAAATCGATCACCTTCATCAAATTGACATCTCGGCTAGTTGCCTTGCGTAATTCGTCCCGCGTAACTGGCATGTGTCCGTCTATTACGAAGTGAACATATGTCGCGCGGTCAATCGGGGCGGCCGCGGCGGCAGCGTGCTGAGCGCTGTCCACGCGTTCCCTGCCCGCGGTCATTGACCGCAACCGCTTATCGTCGTCGGGAAGACTTGCGCGGGACAAATAATCCGCGCTGTTATTTTCGCTACGAACGTATTCGATTTTATAATTATATGCGCTAAGAAACAGCGCGTATCTTTGTAAACGGTTTGCCGAAACCTCCGGTATACCTTTGTGTGGTCCAAAAATTGAAATTAAAGGCTTGTGATCAGTGCGAAGGATGAACGGGTCTGACCTACCGTACAAGTACTGATGGAATCTTCGAACTCCAAAAATAATAGCCGTTGCCTCTTTCTGAATTTGAGAATAATTTTTTTCAGCTGCGTTTAGAGTGCGGGACGCAAACGAAATTGGGCGCTCGCAACCATCCTTATCATTTTGCGATAATATTGCACCCAACCCATGAGGTGAAGCATCCACCGTGAGGATTAAGGTTGCATTGGGGTCAAAATGTGCTAACACCTGATCTGACGTTAAATGTTTTTTTATTTCGACGAATGCTCTTTGATGTTCGCTGGCCCAATTCCATTTAACCCCCTTCCTTAAGAGATCGTATAGGGGACTTAAAATTTCGGATGCCTTAGGTACGAAATTACGGTAATAATTTACTAATCCTAAAAATGATTGAAGTTTGCCTACATCTGTGGGCACTGGGGATTTCTCAATTGCTATTACTTTATCCGATGATTTTTTTAACCCATCTTTGTTTATTAGGTACATAGCCTAAATAATTGATTTCGTTCTTAAAAAATTCACACTTTTCTTTTTGCAAGGTTAGTCCAGCATTTTGCAGCCTCTGTAACACTGCCGTTAACCGTTGTAAATGTAAACCCGGTCCATCAGCTGTGATAAGGACATCGTCTAAAAGACATAACACACCGTCCATACCAGACAATATGTTTTCCATTGCGCGCTGAAAAATAGACGGTGCGCTGGTTAACCCAAAAACCATACGTGTATACTGAAATAATCCGCGGTGAGTATTTATGCATGTAATTTTTTGTGACTCTTCGTCTAAAACGAATTGATTATAGGCCATGGACAGGTCTAACTTTGAGAACTGTTGACCTCCGTGTAATTTGGAAAACAGCTCGTGGACTTTAGGCAACGGGTAGTGCTCTACAACTAATTGTTTATTTATGGTTACGGAATAGTCTGCACACAGCCTAACACTCCCATTGCGTTTTAACACCGGCACTACTGGTGATGCATATTCCGAATGATCTATTTGTTTAAGTATACCTAAGTTTACAAGGCGGATTATCTCTTTATCTACCTTGTCTCGCAATGCAAAAGCGATAGGACGTGCTTTGAAAAATATTGGCTTTGCATCATCTTTTAAACGTAATTTAACCTTGAATTTATTAAATTTACCTAATTCATCTGAAAATACGTCTCTGAATCTATTATGCAAATCATCGATTGTTTTCTCTTCATTATTTATGAAATTACAGGAGGCTAATTTTAACTTAAATAACGATAAAAAATCTCTTCCGAGCAATGGCGGGCCTTTGTTGCGTACCACGTAAGCATCTAGTGTGTGTGTACTCAGCCTATACGTGACCGGTAGGCGAATTATACCGAGACACACGATACTACTGCCTGTGTAGGTAAATAGTCTTTTCTTGGCTGGTAATAAGGGCAGCCTGCTAAAATGTTTATCATATAAACTCTCAGAAATTACCGTTACTGCCGATCCACTATCAATTTCAAATTTTATTTGTGAGCCGTTTATGGACACTATTTCTGTCATGGGTTCTCCCCGCTCTGAAATGATGTTACAACATAAAAACTCACCATCATCGTCCTCCTCACTCACGTCACTGGTCGCAACACACTTTACTTTGCACATTCTACGTAAATGACCCTTTGTATTACACTTCCTACAAGTAAAGTTCGCGTATCGGCACTGAGACGATGCATGGTTCTTCCGACCGCACACGGAACACTTCTCCATTACCGGTTCCTTAGCAGAACCAGCAGTCTTGCCCTGCACCTTGAACACTGAATGTTCTTGCTGTGTGATCGACGTCATCGCGAGAGCGCCGGCGGCGGCGCCAGATCGCGCGCACCGGACGCTTTGTGCCAACTCCACTGCCTTTGCCAGGGTCAAGGTATCTGTGTCCTTTGTGAACAGTTTGTCCCTCTCGGGACCCGCCAACATGCCCATCACGAAACGGTCTCGCAATGCCTCCTCTACATTGGCGAACTTGCAATGTTTCGTGAGGCCACGCAGTCTTGCCGCCCACTGCGCATGCGTCTCCCCCGTTTGCTGCGTTGCCGCGTAAAATGCGTACCGCTCTCCGAATCCACACTTTGTCGGAGAAAAGTGAGTGTCAAGGAGCTCATAGATGTCTTCTACTGGCACCTCGTCCAGCTGTTTTGGCAAAGCCAAGTCGGCTGCGAGCTGGTAGGTGCTGTCTGTGAGTGCGCTCAGTAAGATTGCTCGCCGTTTTGAACCCGTTGTGTCGTTTTTTTCCGAGATATCATTAGCCACGAACCACTGCCGCAGGCGACTTTTGTACGCCTGCCATTCATGCACTGTGTGGTCGAAATTACTTAATATACCGAAACTAAACTGAGCCATCTTGATAAAGCGTGGGTTGCTCTCGTCGCCACTGTTAGATACGGGACACAAGTAAAACAAATGACGGCCGTGAACGCACTGACGCTTTATTTAAAACATGCTAGCGCGGGCACATGGGTGGGGCGCGGGGTACGGGGCGCTGCGCGGCGCTGGCGCCGTGTGCGCAGGCCGATCGCATATGACCGCGCATCGCTATACATTAGCTTGTACATAACACACACGAAACGATACAAAATTTACAATTAAATAGCTGCAACACCTGGATCAACTCCTGATAGAGTAGCCTTTGATATCGCATAACTTATAGCTCTTGATAACACCCAGCACACAGCCTTATAAGGGTGGCGTGATTATGAAACTGGTCATAATTTAATTTCGACTTTATCAAGTGAATAGACAGCCCGGTCTAATAAACTATTTATCTGCAGCACCAATTATCAAGTGGCTGGTCAACCATTACCTACTATTTATTGTATGAATCTAGATAACGTGTATATGAGCCGCTTTTAGATAACAATACTTTGAAATTCTGTGTGCGTTTTATCTACAGCCACGGAATCTTAAGTGACCGAAAGGCGTAAGTTACGGCTCTGATTTTTGAATTATGTTTCAAATGCTGAATAAATACATGCGATAGTGTTGTTGAAGATTTTTGCAAGTAGTTAGCAATTCTTAGTAGCTCAACGGTCATGCTGGAGAGTCTGAACGTGTGATGGAAAGTTCACGTTTCATTGAGCATGGTGAGTGGTTGTGGTTTTTGCGTGCGGCCTGGTCGCCGGTCGCCGTTGCCGCCGCGTCGGTGCAGCTTGCAGTGCGCGCGAGTCAGTCGATGCAACTACTTTTTTCCCCGCTCGCACATCCGCGTCTGCGCCACTTTTTACCTCGCCTCCGCATTGGCTGTTTTTCTCTCCGATCTCGATTGATGACCGTCTGGTGCCTCGTCTGTGTTTACACGACGCGTTCTATCCAATGTATTAGAATTACTGTGCGTATCACGGTAGCCGTAACAAATCATCATATTACTTTGTAAATAAATGCCTTGGGATATTGTGGACGGTCGCTTCGCAAAAAGTGTTAGTCATATACTCGTTCGTTTATTATTACAGCGTGAGGATGGCGCGTCGTATTATTATCTTTAAGTATCTAATTATTGCCATATACATACTTAGTTATACGTAATAATATGGTGTACTTACTCGCTTGTCGTTATTTTGTAATTAGGGTCTGATTTTCCAAAGTTACATTATTAAATATCTACCTATTTACCTTAACATCACAGGTCATTAAGATTGGAAATAAAATCCTGATCATTAATGATCGACCTTTAGACATAAGTAGGTTCTATTACAGTCCTAAAAACGCTAAAAATTAGTAAAGAAATAAGAATACATTTCCAATTTTCCACAATTACATCTCAATAACAACAAAGATAACCCACAAATAGAATTCAAAACCTTTATCATTCGATAGTTCATTGACCACATGAAAAAGTCGGAGCATATTAATTAACATCTGTACTCCACAGACACGTGGCGTACATTGAAATATGAACAATACGGGTATAGCCATTAGCGTCGGCCACTGGATTGGTAATTGGTGGCTTTGTATGGGCCATCAGACTATGGCTAGGCCAGACAGGCGGCCTGCGGCGTCTAGACAGTCCATTGCGATTTGCGAGATCACGTTTCGGCCGGCCGAACATGCTAAGTGCACGTCTGGCAACGTACATGAGACCCGTGGATGTACACACGGCCTGGATGTGACTCGAATGTGTTACCAGTTATAAGTAGTTGTATAATGATCGTTAAATTTTACCATGTGTGCTTTTGTAGGCATGTATCGTGGCTGCCGCGCTAATAAATCGATCTGAGGTGAACACCCGGTTTCTGATGGCATTTAATTGTGCTGCCTTTCAGCGCTGGTCAAAACACCCAGATTTTGATTAATAACAGAGCACATCAAGCTATACATTTCCAATTTACACTGATCTCGCCTGTACGGAAATCCTATACAATGCGAGATTAGCTTATATTAGAAATGTATAGCTTGATGTTTAGCCGTATTTACACATTAACAGCAGGAATGGTTTTCATTTTGCCAGTTCAACAACGATCATTGCGTTATTTACGTTGTAGAACCGACGCGTTTTCGAACATAACTATGAAGCAATGAATTAGCAACATCCTTCAAAATAATTCAAATTCTGATACGGAATTACGCAATTTTTATTTAATGATTAAAGACTTAAAAACTGAAGTACCTAGGTAGGTACTCGTAATCCCTTCAACAAAATAATGTAAGATTCAGCGGTAGCCAACTAAAGCCGGTTGCAGGTTTGTCAGATCGAAGGCAAATGTACAGTCACCAAAAGAGATAAGTAACCCGAGTCATCGGATATACTTGAAGTTTCTTCACGAAACCAGTTTTTTTAAATATAATTTAATTGAATTAATAGAAAACAAAACACTTTCAAATTAAATTTAATCCGAAAATCGGTTTCTTACTAAACTTCAACTATATCCGACGACGACCGACGACGCTGCGCTGGTTACTTATCTCTTTTGGTGACTGTACATAATTTATCGTTAAATCGGGACTTAACCTCAAGTGTTCATTAGGTAAAATCATTGTAATAATGTGTGAACAAATATTATAAAGCGTGTGATACTGATAGGTGTCGAAAGAAATCCAAATTTCACACACCTGGAGTAAGGACAACTGTCAAATGGTGTTGTCATTCATTTTTAGTTCGGGCCCCAAAGTAATCTTATGTCTATAGGTGATAAGGGTAATGCCCGTAACTTCGGCCGAAACTATGGATTTCTTTCAAGATGAAACCAACTTCACCACAGAGGTAGAACTGCAAAAGCCCTTAATGGTCTGTGACCACATAGACATAAAGCATAGTTACAATGACACATCTAGAAGACCGTGTGAACTATTTCGACATCCACGTCCAGTTTGTAGTCTCAAATGACTATGTACATAGTTAGCACACAGTTACGCTAGGCCTACACCGCTGTCCGACACACGAAGATTGCTCAATGCTCAGATACACACGAAAATGACAGATAACAAGCATGACGAATTATCTTAATATTGTCTTTGGTCTGTCTGCCTGCAGTCTGTGGACTATTGTCGGGTTTTTGTGTTGACCACCATACAAGTGACCAATTGACGAATCAAAAGGTTAAATTGACTGAACATTTTTGAGATATGATTTTTTAAACTAAGTTTCAAGTTGACGCATACTTTACACAAGTATGTGTTGCTCTACGTGGTCATGTACATACTTATATCTTTTTCAAGCAATTAAAGAAAATTATAGGCTTACTTATTTATATCATCTTAAAAATGCAGCAATCCTCAATCAAATGCAAGTAAATATTCTAAAGGAACTTGATTGATTTGCTGTTGTTGAAGTTGAAAATAAGTTACCTATAAGTAAGTAACGTGTATTATATGATACAAGTATCATTACGTACCTATGATAATATAAGTAGGTACTTAGTCTAAGTAAAAGATTCCGCAGAGCATCTTAGATCATGGTTTTCTATAAATAATACTTTGAATTCGCAACTTAATTTTAAAGTCGGTGCATTGTCTAACAACCCAAAAAATAAGATACAAAAAACTGTATTGTTTATGGTGCTTGAAGTAACAATGAAAAATCTGTGGTGCCTAACTATAATGTCGTAAGCACTTATTAATTGAACCACACAAAAAATGAACACTACTTTACAGAACCGTGTTTTTTCCGTTGTTTACACGTAATCATACAAATTGGCCACGATATCATGTGTTTACTGCAACCCAAGTGTGTACTTTTAATTTATAATGAACGACAGGACAGACATATCAATTTATTTGTGTAAGTCCGTCGGCAGGTGGGCTCGAGTCTCGACTAATTGGTGCAGTAATATTATACATTGATTTCTACAAATGTTCAGTACATTAGTATTTACTCTCAACTTTGTTATAATTATTTATGTCAGGGTAACATAATTATAGAGGTTATAATTGCAGTATGATATCAATTAAATGATACATAACTGTATTATTTACTGTAAGCTTAGATCTTTTAAACTACACAACGGATTTAAATGTGGTTTTCATCAATAGACAGAGTGATTCAAGAGGAAGGTTTATATGTATAATACACCGACCAATACCCGGGAGAAGCCGCTGGCAAAGGCTAGTGTTGCATTGGACTTAGCAATATCAATTTACTCCCCTGGCCGGCTATCCGATATTCCTTTTGATTTTAGCTGTAAAGCGGCTATAGACGTCTGAGGTGCTACAAGCTGACTATTCTCCGAAGTAACGTATTTACAGAAACTATGTAGGATATCTGTGAAGTATGTAATGTGTTGCTTCTGTTACTCCAATGTGTCTATTGTTTATCTAGGCTGCCATGTTGTGAGAAATCCAACTACAATGGGATGAGCTGTATACCAGCTAGAAGCCATTTCAATGAGATAAGTAATGGGCCCGAGGACATCTTCAACGTAACTTTCAGCGTTCATATTGCCATCTACAAAAACGAGCTCAGTTCGTCTGTTCTTCATAATACCCGCCAATACCATCACTGTGGAACCATTGTAAGAGTGCTCTTCCTGGACGCATCTCAGCCGTTCAGAATTTCCGGGACGACGGTACACACTTACCCTTCTCGTATGAGGCCTAAATCCAAACAGGGACTCATCGCATAATAAAATTTTATCCTATTGCTCCTGAGTCCATGTCAAGTGTTCCCTACACCATTCGTTTCGACGGGCGCGCTTCCCATGATGTATAGGTGGGCACCTAATTGGGCTTCGTGCTCGTAGGCCGTATTCATGCAGCCTATGTCTCACGGTTTGGTGGCTAACAACAACACCGCTTGAGAATTGTACCTTTAAACGTATCTCCCGGGCGGTTAACATATGCTGACGTCTTGCAGTCAGTTGTATGTATCGGTCCCGTCGAGCAGTTGTACTCCTTCCACGTCCTGGGTGCTGCTCAGCAGGATCCCCTGTATTAACGTAACGCTGCCAAAGACGACAAATCACGCTCCTATTGACACCAAAATGCCGATATACCTGGAACTGATTTCTTCCTGCTTGTAGTATTCCTACAGCACTCTGCATTTCATCAGCAGTCAAATGGCGTCGCTCCATGACAAAAAATTACTCACCACTCAATTAAAAAAAAGCTGTATATCTCAAAATGATAAAAGTGAGATAAATACCAAATTTATCAAGCAACGAAAACACGTGAAATCGGGAAAAAATAATTAGCTTTTATTTTAATGAAAACAAAACACAATCGAAAAGTGTCTATTTTAAAAATCAGCCAGTATATGTCCGAGAACATAAAGATTGTATACCAATCTACATTGTCAAGAAAAAAATAGAGTATCATTTAATAAAACATGCAGTTTCGGTAAATGATGCGTTTTGCTTAGACTTTTTTGATGTGTGTAGATAGATGTATAGATGATAGAAAAATGTTAATAATTTTTAACTAATCACACTTACCGTAACATATAATTATATATGCCTACACTGCGTAAATGCTTAAAAAAGCTTGCTGTGGTAATTAATAAGTAGGTAGGCACTGAAGAAATCTATCTTAGCTGAACTCAGCAGACAGCAATGTTAATTGCCAAATGCTCTATGCCTGTCAGACCAAAAACAATTTCAACTATTCTATTGTTTTTTTTTAATTTCAAATTCAGAACGTAGACATATTTTCGGTGGATTTACCGACTCAGTTTTTACGGGTCTTTATTTTTTGCAAGAAATCAAACTAAAAACGTTACATATTTCAAAAGTATTTTTTTTAAACGAAGAGGAGCTTTTTGGAAAAAAAAAATTGTTTTAATTATAAGCATGCAACGCGTCTGGCTACAAAAAGACTGAAACCTCTTAAACGTTGATTTTCGATTAGCGGCCGTATGTGGGACTTAAGGCGGGTTATACACCCAAGGTCGTTCGGCAGACGGCCGCACCTCTGGGACTCGTTACGCCGTCTGCAACCTTGACACACACCTGTTCTGCCCACCTCCATTCACCAGTGTGCTCTTGTCCTTCGATAATGCACCTTTTTGCAGCGGGCGCTTTTATTTTTTCTTTTTTGTTGCATGACACATTGTCTGTCTATTGTTGTAATGACGTGTGTTTATAAAATATGACTGCTCGTTTCGTTGTTTTTAAAGGACAGCCATTGGTAGTTATAGAGACATGTGATTTCGTAACTTAGGAAAGTTGTAAAGGAATACGCGTCTTTGTAGCTCTTCCATCTTTTAGAGACTTTGAGTAAGTAACTGTGGGAAGACCTATACTTAATTGCTTCCAGAGTTATTTCATCATCATCTGCCTAGCCTTTTCCCAACTATGTTGGGGTCAGCTTCCAGTCTTACCGGATGCAGCTGAATACCAGTATTTTACATGGAGCGACTGCCTATCTGACCTCCACAACCCAGTTACTGAGTATTACGATACCCCTTGGTAAGACTGGTTGTCAGACTTTCGGGCTTCTGACGACCCGTTACGACTGTCAAAGATCCACGAATGACAGCCGGGACCAACGGCTTAACGTGCATTCCGTGACACGCAAGGGTCTTGGTATGTAAAGATGGTCACCCGTCCCCGGAAAAACCGCGGCAAGCGTAGCTTAACCTGACCGATCGACCCGTGCGGCTCTTATTACTGGGCGACATCGACGCGCAACCTGTGACCATGGACTTAGCACATGATCTGGCATTGAAATTTTTCGTAGGCTATTAACAAAATAATGCTCTTCTATAAATTTTGGCCGCGTAGGTAGTGTACAGACGCCTGCACATCAAGCTACTCCAAACTGTCAACTTTACCCAATTGAATATGAACCTTAAGATTATGTGTTGAAGTTGAAAATCTATCAAAAAACATTGAAACATTGGGGTAGCTTGATGTGCTGGCGTCTCTACTTTTCTGATGAAACAGCTGATTATTATTTGCTTTGTTTTTTCGACGAAAAATTTCTAAGCTACCATCGCGTCTAGAATCATGTGTTGAGTTTATGGTAAGTTTGTGCATCGATGTATGCCAGCCTCTATAAATACGGAAATTCATTTTTTTTTCAGAAGAACTGTCTTTTGATTTGTCTTCTCCATTTACAGCGACACAGAAAGTATCTAGGTAACAATATAAATTATTATTGTTACTTAACTAATTGCTAGATATAGGCAGTAGGTATCTACTTACAACACTCAAAAAATCCCGTGATTTCTGTCTGATTTATCCACAGAAGGATGATTCATGATAATCGTAGCTCAAATTAAAATAGGCACACGTTTCCCGGAATCGAGTCTGGATTTCGAGGAATATCGATCTCGGGTTAATGCGAGCTGAGCTATTGTGAGCAGATCTTTGAATAAACTAACAGTAACACTAAATATGTCGGCGCCAATTCAAGATGGTGCGTGAGGTAAACAGCTATTACCTACTTATGTACGATTCAAGAGATCAGGGAGATTTCTGTTCAGGGCTCTAATTCACTATGGCCACTTAACGATTCCGTACTTCGAAACTAAGTCAATTTCTTAGATAATATGACATTTCGATTCCTTACCGTTACATTGGTTTCTACAAAACACGATATTGACGTAGTTTGAACGTAGTAAGATTCCGCGGGGAATCATTATAACGACACAGAACAATGAGGGTGTTCGTGAATATTCAAGCCACCGATTGGCGCCACTTTGACAAGAGGTCTTGCAGTTCGACAATGAACTTGAAATATTTGATGTCATTCGTTTAATTCTTTCGTTCACCATTCAGTACTTAGGCGCTTTGACACCTTTGACAGGTGCCCAAACCTGACGTCTCATTGCTGCCACCTAGTGAACCTCATTTCAGAACACTCATTGGGGCCCTGAAATCGACAGTACCTGGTCTGGAAACTGTCGATTTCTAAATTTTGCGTGATCACTGAATCTTCAACGCACTGCTTAACGTTGAGAGTTGATAACCGATCAGTATGTTTTTCTGACACGCTGATATGCAGTTCAAAATCTAGTGCACGGTAATACCGCGCTGCGATATTTGTAGGTAAGTAGGTACGTCCGCGTGAACGTCATATTTGACGATGACGATATTTCAACGACACAGTTTTCAATGGCAATTGCGTCTATTATGTGTTAACTATAATCTAGTAAAAAAACAATTGCACCGATTCAGTTTTTCAGGGAAACCTTTTAGTTTCTCTGTACAATAATTTACAACATTGTTTAAAATACTTACAACGTAAGTATGTTACTAAGTTTTTTGGGGGAAATTATTAATTTGAACTAATTTAATAGCCCAGGGCGTCATGAAACGCATTGTTAGAATATCTACCTATTATAGCTTTGCTTCTCGCTATAACTAATCAAAGGTAAATATATACTTACTTCAAGTCAAGGCTTGCTTAGATATTATAGTAAACCCGCGAAATTAAAATTTTCTTTCGTTTTTGTAATTTCTCGGTCAGTATGTCAGGCTAGATATATGTTAATTAAAATACGATTCGTGACAGTAATACGCATGTATATAGCTATGTATAATAATTAAAATCATCAATACAATTATACAACCCTGAATTTTTCATAAAATATAGTAAAAAACAACAAAATCCTAAAGCCACTCATCTTAACTCCTACTTATTCAGTCCCTATTATAAATACTGTGCTGTCACAATAGTCTGCGTGCGCCGTGCGTGTGCAACAGGTGCATGCGGGTCGAGTCGTCTGCGAGGCGTGCCTGAGGATGCGAGAGAGACGCAACTGTACGATTTATTGCCAAAACCAAGTACGTTGTCTAGTTACTAAATTATAATGTACAATAAATTGTAAATGCTGGTTTCATCTTAAGGGGGATGCGGAATTAAAACTTTCTTACGTTTTTGCAATTTGCAGGTCAGAGTCAGGCTGTAACACGTGTAAATGGCAGAAAACTTAAAAAATATATAATTTCGTGGGCTACCCTGGAACTTACACCTTAACAGCCACTACGCGCCTGCCATCATTCTACGTCATTTCGTAAAACAAAAGCTATTCTAATTAATTTGAAAGTTTATTCCAAAAACGTTCGAATATTCGAAATTCGAATATGATTAAAATTATTTTATCGCCAGCCTGTACAACAAGGGGTTCAGAGGCCACTTTGGCAGAATCATAAAAGGATCATCATCATTATTTTCAGCCGAAAGACGTCCACTGCTGGACATAGGACTCCCCCAAAAGGGGGGTTTTGCCATAATCGCCTCGCTTGGCAGGAGGGTTGGCGATCGCAGTATGGTGGTAAAATTCATAGAGAACGCTGCTGCCCATTCTCTAGTAAGTCCCTTAGTCACCTTCTACGACACCCACGGGAAGAAATGGGATGGTGCTATTCTTTTACGTCCGGCACCACACGGAACAAAGGATCATGTAAAATGAAATGATTTAAAATTAGATGAATTGCGTGATATGAATTGTACGCAATTAATATTATGAATTGTCAGTTTGTAGGTACAGTTTGCCAGTGGTACAGTAGTACATAAAAATCTTCATTTACCCGTTCCAAGATTCTAAGAAGTTAAAATTAGACGATAGCTTTTCTGTAAAAGTTCTCTGGGCCAGCTCATGCATCTAGCAAGCTTTGATATAATATATGTCAAATAGAATTGGATCGCTAATAGATTTATTGGTTCTAGTGATAGACAATGTGTGTCACTGCACCAGTGACACACAAGCTATTTTCAAAGAGTTAATTAAGACTTCGCTGATTAAAGTATTGATCGAAGATCTGTAACATTTTCGCTGTGAAAAAGCTGCGTGCTACAGTTATCTATTTATTATTATAATGAAGCAGTATGACGTGATTGCATAAACCGCCTATAATGACCCCACAGCTGGGCCACAGTCCTCCTCCCGGTGAGAGGGATTGGGCCATATTCCACCACCCGGCAGTGCGAGTTGTCGATTTTTTTTTGTTATACGATATGTCGGTTTCCTCCCGATAGTTTCTTTCAACGCTTTGAGAGTAGTGGTGTTGAAATAATTTACAGGAAGAAGTACTAGGGCCGCAAGTCTGCTATTTCTATAAATTCGGTATTCCAACACGATCTCACTGTCATTTTGCTAAAAGTTCGTAATTTGCTAAATTCATAATGGTCGATCATTGGTCGGTTAATGGTGTCGTTATAGAATTGTGTTGTAATGGCATTTTCGTATTGCCATTATTATAAAACCCGTTAGTAGAAATGATTTTCGAAAAACTACTACTATATTTGAACATTTATTCATGCCAGATTTCATTTATATATATTTTTACATATTATTTATTAGTGTTATTAGCAATCTGAAGTAGTAGCAAGTTCGTAAATAGTAAAAATCTCACAACTCATTACGTCAGTCATTCATTTGTCATTATGCACGAGATTACCAATAAATGTCATTTCTTTCAATGGAGTTTCAGTGGCTGACCATTGGAAAGTCATAATGACGCCATTATATTAGTAGATTACCAAACTTGCCAAAATCAACAAATAAGAAATCAATGTTAGACCATTCTGACACTATTGTAATAGCAGACTTGACGCCCTGTTTGGCTTTGAACGCATGACCTACATTTCGTAAGCCGTTAGGGCGATCACTAACAATATTCGATGTTCAATATTTATTTGCATTTCACAGTGATAACTTAGGTGGTAGGTTTTACGGACACATGATCATTGTGGACTCTGTCGGGCACAGCAAAGCACAAGAGAGGAAGAAGGCTTTATTCGTTGTTAAATTGTTGAATATATCTGCTTGCATGTGTAATGCAGTTCTCGATTCTACAATCTAAGAAAATTTTCATCGAAATCTTAATTTAACGTTGCAGCTGAAAGATTTTACACGAGCTCCATATTTCAAAGCCGATCATTCAGTAAACATTAAGGCAATTTCCCCAGAATCTTAGGCACAGACTGGCAGCCGGCGGGATCTGGTACATATCATCAGCGCTTTATAGCAATCAGTAGTCTATAGACTGAGCTTGGTATCGCTCTCAATTTATTTCACCAACATATATTTAACATTTAGAACATGCATAAGCGACAATAACTCTTCAAAAGTACTTAGCTTATGTAAATAGTGTCGATTTTCTAATGTTTACATGTCTGTCGGCATGGAAAACGTATTCAAGACGAAGGTAAACAGGCGGAGAGGTCGCGTCCGGACTGTTTAGTGTTTTTATCGACTAATTTTAGACAGTGTTTAGGCGAATCAAGTTATTTTTGAGGTTATAAACGTTTTTGTAACGTTCATTAAATATCGGTAGGTATGGCGGTTGGAAAAAAGTATGCGCCGTTTACGCAATATAGTAAAAATAAAATCGTTTATTTTACTTCGTCTAGACATATATTTTTAGTTCTTTTTAAGCATGTAAGCATAATACTGTGTAAACTACTTCACATCGTTATTTTTATATTCAAGTCAATGTTACATTTAAGTGGTAGGTACACAATGCCTAGTTAATAACATTCAAACAGATTACATACGAATAAAGATTAAAGTTTTTAACACTTGGTTTAATTATGGTAATGATGTTATTTCTGGCTTCTTGTTAGATTTTCTAGTTAGGTACCTACTTACCTACAAATGTTATTAAGTAGGTATTTTAAAATTAGGTAAATTAATAGATATGGTAGAGTAGATACCAGATGGCCAATTCTCGTAATTAAAAACGTTCACAATCTAGTCGCAGTCTCATCTCAGCGACAGTCAAATGTCAAAGAGTTGTCAAAAATGTATGGAAACAAGAAGCATTTTTGACAGATTGAGACTGAGATCAGACTGTGAACGTTCTTAAAATTACGAGAATCAATCTAACTAGACTTTTCCAAACTATGTTGAGATCTACTTCCAGTCTAACCGGGTGCAGCTGAATACCTATTTTACATGGAGCGACTGCCTATCTGAACTCCACAACCCAGTAACTGGGTAATACTATACCCCTTGGTAAGACTGGTTGTCAGACTTTTGGGCTCCTGACTACCCGTAACGACTGTCAAATATCCACGGATGACCGCCGGGACCAAGGGCTTAACGAGTTTTCCGAGTCGCGGAGGAGGCTTTGGTATGCAAAGACGGTCACCCAGGGACTGACCGCGGCAAGCGTAGCTTAACCTGATCAATCGAGATATGCGGCTGTTATTTCTTAGCCCTATTTGATTAAAAACATATATGTAAAACTTATGTAGGTACCTACCTACATAAGTTTTACATATATGTAGTCTTAAAAATTGACTGAGCGTAAAAAGGACTTGTTGCCTCGAGTAGCCCGTTGGGTTTACATGCAAGACTTCCAGTTCACGCTTGAGTATCGGAAATGCCTTATGCAACACGCAGACTTTTTAAGCCGACAGCCCGCTACTGTTCTCCAAATCCGAAATCCGCGAAATTGGGCGAAGATTGCTCAGACGGCTGACTCTGAAACTCAAAGCTTGATGCAAAAGCTGAGAGAGGGTCAATTGGATCCTACGCGATTTTTCATAAAGTACGATATGCTGTACTTCTTCTGTTATTCGCCAACTGGAGAAGACTCTCGTCTCCTTTGTTTTATCCCTAAAGGACATAGGCTTAGTTTGTTAAGGGTGTGTCACGATGATCACGATCATATAGGAATAGACAAAACTACTGAGCTTATATTGCGTCATTTTTGGTTTTCTGGATTAAGGGCTTTTATTAGGAAATATGTTGGTCACTGTATTGTGTGTCTGTCACATAAGAAAGTCCCTCGCGCTCCTAGGCAACCCATAGAATCTTGGACGAAGCCTGAGGTACCCTTTTCAGTGGTTCACACTGACGTCCTTGGTCCCCTAACGGAGTCAAACGGTTTCCGATACATACTCCTCGTAGTAGATGCTTTTACTAAGTACTGTCTGTTGTACGCCCTGTACATACAAGATACCGCCGAGCTAAAACGTGTATTTTCTAATACCATTTCACTATTCGGTACTCCGTCAACAATTGTTTGTGACCGTGGCAGAATGTTCGAAAGTGCATCCTTTCAAGATTGGGTTACTGAGTTAGGCTGTAACATACATTTTATCACGCCTGAAATGCACCGTGAAAACGGCCAGGTCGAGCGTTATTGCAGGACGGTCCTCAACATGTTGCGGATAGAGGTGAACAACAAGGGTGCACAGTGGTCCGATGCGTTGTGGAAGGTTCAGCTTACCTTGAACATAACGAGGCAAGCCACGACCCGCACCTCACCTCTACAGCTGTTGACTGGCGTTGAAGGGACTACTCCAGTGCTGAGGTCTCTTGTGTGAGACGTCGCGCTAAACGACTCGCATCCTAACCGAGATGCTCTTCTGACGCTGCGAAGACAGAGGGCGTCCGAGTTGCTGGCCGAAAATCAGCAGCGGCAGGATGCGTATGTCAACGAGCGTCGCCGTCAGCCGCGTACATTTGCTGTCGGCAGCTTCGTGTTCGTGAGCAAGGGCCCGCAGAGCACGGGGAAGCTGGACTCCGGGATGCGTGGTCCGTACAAGGTTGTACGAGCGCTCCCACATCACCGGTACGAGCTCGAGCTGCTTGCTGGCTCATACGGCAAGAAAACCCAGACCGCCGCAGAACATATGGTTCAGTGGCGTGGTGAGTGGACCCCGGATGCTTGCGAAGTATTCTTCGATCATCTCGGTGGTGCTGAGTAAAAGCAGCATTGTGGTAGCTTTTTATAAGTAAAAAGCGGCCAAGAGGCAGTTGTCACTGGAACCCCGATAGTGGTTGCCAGGTGGTACTGGTCACTGGAACCCCGATAGTGGTTGCCAGGTGATATTGGTCACTGGAACCCCGATAGTGGTTGCCAGGTGATATTAGTCACTGGAACCCCGATAGTGGTTGCCAGGTGATATTGGTCACTGGAACCCCGATAGTGGTTGCCAGGTGATATTGGTCACTGGAACCCCGATAGTGGTTGCCAGGTGATATTGGTCACTGGAACCCCGATAGTGGTTGCCAGGTGATTCTGATTACTGGAACCCCGATAGTGGTTGCCAGGTGATTTTGTTATTGTTTCAGTAATGATTGAGGTCCGGAACTCTTTCATTGGTGTAGCAATAACCTCTCTGCTATCCATTTTGATGTTATTGCTTGAAGTTGTGGTAAAACGCTTGTAGTTTCATCGCAATGGGTAGCTCCAAGTTAAACTTTCAGAATGCTGTGTTGATTTTTCTATGTTGGTATGTTTTAGGTGACGAGTCAAATGATGATGACCAGCCGCAAGGAAGCCAACCATTGGAGAACCCATCCAGTGGTGGCCAGATGGACGAGGAGTTGAGGCCAGGAAGTCAAGCTGACGAGGACGTTCAGCTGTCAGGAGAGGCCGTCTTAGAAGATTTGACAACTGACAGGGCGGGAACATCACGTCGCTGCGATGACGCTGTCAGTGGAGGGGGTGACACACCATGAGTCGTGGGCTCACTCGCCTCGATCACTTTTGCTGCGGAGCTCGGATGGGACGGACGCGTACTAGTGATCATATTTTCTTGTAACGGTTTCATAATTTTAATAAATAGTTGTAGGCCGTTTCGTGTTTTCTTTAAAAAAAATTAATTAGGCTTCTGATCCCTAAGAGTAGTTTATATTAGGTAGGTGCAATCAAGAATACTAGCCGACTGTTCTGACATGGGTATTAACCGACTTTAAATAAAGAAAATGTAGAGCCCATTTACCTACATACCTACTTACCTACCTAAGTACTTTTTTTTTGAGGTTGGGAAATCATCAAATAACTTGTCCCGCTCTGGGTGGAGCAGGAGGGCGTGTGACTAAAACCCACCCGTGTTCCCTCAGTAGCCTGTGTGCCAGCCGCCAGGGGGACACGGTATTTCTTTCGAACAACCCGCACCCCTGGCAGGCATCGGCCCTTATGTTGGAGCTGACATCTCTTTGAAGCGCGCGTGGATCACAACGCGCCGGCAACCCGGGCTTGGTCCTTACCGGACAGCGAGTTACCCATTACTCGCCGTCCGCAAGCCCGCGCCTTCTTTGGCCGGGAATCAGCCTGGGATTCCCGACGCCCAGGACGTCTCCTGCGGAGGCTAGGGCCGTGAGGGCGCATAGACTGCTCTCCCTCACGTGCGCCGCCTCCCTCTTCACGAGCCTCACTGCTTCGCAGCAAGAACCGACGGCTACCCATGTAGTCTCGCTCCGTACCATGGCCTGGAACAGGGTAAAAGTCTGACACGCCCTAGCTCCCGCTCCACCCAGAGCGGGAGAAGGTATTTGATGATTTCCCACCCTCAAAAAAAGAAAAAAAAAAAGAAAAATATAAATATATTCAAAATCTAGAAGAGGTCAGGCACTATTATTTCAAGGCTCATCGACGCATAAACGGAAACCACGAATTGAGCACATGATTCTCGACCTAGCGTAGGTATTTTACGTCGGTTATAAAAAAAAAATCTGCAGTGTCACAGAGAAGTGCAATACCTACGTGGTTAAAATGTATGGAACAGAATTTCGGTTTTTAAATAACCGACGAAAAATGTCTACACAGGGAGGTTCAGAATTATGTACTGTAGGTATCTATGGTAACAGGTGAGCGTTGATGCCACCCTGTAGGTATATAGGTATCTTATCTTATTTTAACGTAGACAAAAAAGACAATACAGAAAAACTTAAATTAATCTATAACCATAACTGAAAATATACATATTAGGTACTTACATCAGTTTACAATAACCAAGGTGCATGAAAGTAACATACCTACACAAAAAAAAAAGTATAAAAGTAAAAAAGTAAGTAAGTATGAAAGTATATTATGCTGATTACTTATGCGTAGACATTCAGATAAATGAATGTCCATAATACAGCTTTTTTAAGTGCTTCAAGATGTAGCTGAATCTGAAATTTTTGTCATAAAAAAAACTTATTTTTTTTATTTATTTATCACTTTTTAGTGGTTCACATGTGCTTACCCCTTCACAGCGTACCGGTGCGCGGCGTGATGTTATGTTATGAACTGGTGTAAACAATAGACAGCCATGAGATTTCAGCAATCCCAGTCCATTTGCTATAATTTATTGAGGAGTTCCGTTGCCTATCTCCGAAGTTCTTCATCAGATCTTCACCAAATTGAAATGGAACCACTCCGAGAAGTACTCTTCCAATAAATGAAAACTCATAAATAAAAAAGCCGTACATAAACTAAAATTACATCGTCCACGTAAACAAAAATGTTCATAAAATAAAAACTACTGGACCAAACTATGTTAAATTTTTATGGGACCAAATGGCAACTATTCCGCATCAAACTAAAGAAGAATCACGTAAATCGGATCATAAATCTCAGCGTAATCGGTGTACATACATTTAAAAAAATACCAATCGAATTGAGAACCTCTTCCTTTTTGAAATCGGTTAAAAATGTGAAAATATTGTGAAACATTGGCCCGAAACATAATTTCAAATATTGACACTTTCTTGTCTGATTGAGAATCAACGGAAATGCACCATAATATTTTCGAGGCAAAATTATCAACACTGATCTAAACTCAATACCTTTGGTTTCCTTTGGTTCGGTTTGAATTATTTCATTAGTGTACACACGACTACACATCAACCTATACATTTCCAGTATAAGCTGAACTCGCATTGTTTAGCATTTCCGTACAGTGCGAGATTAGCGTAAACTGGAAATTTATAGCTTGATGTGTAGCCGTGTGTAGGTACGTGCAATCGTTTTATTTTTATTTCGTTTAGCTAAAAATACATACAAAATTGCCAAAAGGATACATTACCTCCAATTAATGATCATCAAGTCCTTTATAATTAACAAAAAAAAAAGAAATAAAGGTGTTATGATTTTCTCAATCAATATTTTTAAATTAAACTGAGACATCATAAATTCATAACACACAGAATTTTCCTTAACAAAAAGTGCTATAGGTTTGCCCGGTTTGCCCCTAATGGGCTTAAAATTAACTAGCGTGATGTTATTTCAATAAAATGCAGGATGAGGAGGTACAAACTCAAGTTTGTCCATAGAGTATCTTGCCTTTCCTTCTCCATAGGAACCTAATGGATTGGGCAACTAGCTTCATCTTAGTGATTGACCGACTTCTTCCGATAACAGATACAGTACCTATAATTTTTAAAATAAATACTTTGTAGTTTGAGTTTGATTTTCCTCAAAAATTAACTAAAACTATACAAGATGAGTTTCGCCAACGGACGTGTGGGGGGCGCAGGGCGTGTGCGGGGGCCGGTGTGCGGTGGGGGTGACAGGAAGCGCGGCAGACGGCGCACCCGCCACGCATATCTAATGCCCGTGGCGCCACCTGGTGCCGAGGTCACCTTGACCTTACACATTCACCTGGAAAAGCTTTGGAAAGTGCTAATGAGAATGTAGTCGGGGTAGGGCGCCGTTCTACGCAATTTTGACGGTCTGTTGCTCTTCTACGAGATGCGTTGCCTATGTTAATTTTTAATTTAACTTTCATATTATTCTATTCTGCATTTAGTATGAAGCTCATAATTTGACGTTACAAGCAGACACTTAAATATTTTTTAAAGGTACAGATCTACTTAGTAAAGATTTTTCTTCCTTCTCGAGTGTCTTCACCACTGATCGCCATGATTGTCTTGGTCTTCGATTCAAACATTTTGGGGCACTACTGGGTCGATTCCCGCACGGAACAAATATTTGTATGACCTACAAGTACTTGTTCCGGGTCTGGCTGTTTGTGTATGTGATTTTAAATGTTTGTAAACGCACCCACAATACAGGAGAAATTCTTAGTGTGGGGCAACATTAAAAAATATACTTTCTTTGCATCAACTACAAACTGAAGATGAAATTCATAACTTGATTCACAGTTGTGAAACAGTCGCACAAAAAGTAGGCTGTACGTAGGTACATCATGCCCATGACAGCGCCATATGGTATCGGGATATAAATCTATGGGTCGTCACGCCCGCCTCTTGCGTAATTTTCATGCTCTTGGTTCAACCGTAGTGAACTAGTGGTTCCTCTCGCTAGGCTTTTCCGTAATCGTCGATGCCACTGTCAGTGAAATAAATACCGACTCGAATCGATTTGGAATAAGCCAAATGACGGTCAGAAGTATGAAATTCCGAAAATAGCAAGCTATGTTAGAATAAAACAATAGGGTATTTTCCAATTTATTAAAAACTATTTTATTTTGAACTTTGGGACGAAATACGTATCAGAAAAATAAAAATAAATTGATTTATATCCATTTTCTGAATTAAAAACGATTAAAATCAATTTTTTTTTCGTTATTTTGAGTTTACCGCCAAAACTCTTCTTACGATGAGTTTTTTTATCACGTGACCACACGTGACGTCACCTTTGTGTACTACTCACTCTCACATCTAAAAATTCACGCTAACTGTATCATTGTACAAAAACCTGACCCCGATCCACTTCAATGACGTAATCATCAAGATTTTTTTGTAACTTCTGCTGATGCAAACGATCCCAACCGTACCTATAAAATTTGCCGGTCATTTGGAGTGACTAACACAAAAATCCTTCTGCGAAATCATTTGTCTCGTCTCAACCAACCATTTGGCTCCCTTGCTCCTTTCCACCGACATTTAAACCAACGAGCGATAATTAAATAAATGCAATATGTCGAATGCGAATCGAAATAATATAAAACACGTTGTTTACGAGCACCGGGACACGGGATTGATATTCAGCTTCATCCAGACTCCATTTATAGGTGGATGATGATTGTGTTGTGTTACATAAAATTAAAATCGAATTAATTCGTCGAAGAAATTATCATTGGAGAATTCCCGCAGTGCGTGGGAAAACTGCTGGCAACTGCGTATATTCGCATTTCCATAAGTGTATATATTTTAGAAAGCAAATGCTGAGCAGCCCTATTTCTAGATCTTTTATTAATGAAGTTATGTCCGTACCTAGTACCTACTTGTAAGACTACCGAGACTAGAATTTTGAGCGAATACAAGTCGACCTAAATAACCCCTAAGCATATTTAAAAAAAGAACAAAACATTAAAAAAAAAACAATTCTAAATCAGTGCAGCTTTTTAAAAATCGATTTTATTGCGGTTTTTATGCAGCCAGTGTTGGGTTTGGTATTCGCGTGCATGCCACCATCGAAAGCCGCCCAGCGTTTCCGTGCCTTAATCACGTAGTATGAAAGTGCATGTCGCCGTGTCGCGTTGCCCACACGCGAGCCACATCCCACACACTGATTTCCCACATCACGATAATCAAGTCTTGCCTATTAAGTACGCCATTACACTAAAGAATTGTCGGCTAATAAGAGGAACTTAAGAGAGTCGAGCGCTAAAAATATCTGTATAAATTCAACGAAAAGAAATCGTAGAAATAAAACTAGGCAGTCTATAAGCTAAGTTGTTTTTTTATGTTTTAATTAGGACTAAGATTTGGTGTATTTTTATCAGTTTTATTGAAGCAGTCGTTATCAAACAAAAGTGTAAATTTTATGAGGTGGGAAGTATAAAAACTAAATTGGTCGTAAAATCTTTTAAAACGATTATACATTTATCCATTTACCACAATCATAATGAATAACTTAATTTACAAATTAAATTATACGAATGAAATTATTTTTGAATCACTGTTGGATTTCATATAGGTAATTATTTTTCTTCCCGATTGACGCTCATACAAGAGTAGGGCGCAGCTGGAGCATATCTACATAGGTCATCTTATTCCCTTTGAGCAAAGGTAAACCCTGAAAGACTACTTATTATACCTCCATCAAGGTAAAGGCACAAGGAATTTGTCTATAGTGATCTGCTTGTCATGAATCACTAACTTATTTTCAGGAGTGATCTGACCACCACATAACTTTTACGCGTTCGAAGAAAATGGAAATTTTCTAACCGGACAAATTCGAAACTGAATTGGAAAACTCCGGTTAATTAAAAAAACCAATTTCATTTTCAATTGACTGACTCGATTTTCTTGCTGTTCCTTCGCCACTTCAAAGAAACAGAAATATGAAATTTTAATTATCCCATTCATTTAAAGCATGAGGTTTAGAGATGGCTTGCGGACGGCGAGTAATGGGTAGCTCGCTGTCCGGTAAGGACCAAGCCCGGGTCGACGGCGCGTTGTGTTCCACGCGCGCCTCAAAGAGATGTCAGCACCAAATGGGGGGGTCCGCAAGGGCCGATGCCTGCCAGGGGTGCGGGTTGTTCGAAAGAGATACCGCGGCCCCTAGCACACAGGCAACTGAGGGAACACGGGTGGGTTTTAGTCAGTAAAAGTCTGACACGCCCTCCCGCTCCACCCAGAGCGGGAGAAGTTATTTGATGATTTCCCACCCAAAAAAAAAAAAAAAAAGGTTTAGAGATGACGTAATCAGATGCATTTCCTTCGTCAGCGCGCAGTTTGCAGAGCAGTGGCGATATAATTATTTTCTAGAATGTATTACGACAAATGCGAATGATTACTGTCCATTGAAATATGCTACTGTTTAGGGTTCGTGGGAACAAAAATGTAATATTGGCTCCTGTCATACAATCCGCAGGAGCCAGATAGGTCAAAAATATGTAGGTACGTACTTACGCCAGCACATCAAGCTACCCCAATCTGTCAAATTTCTTTGATAGATTTTCAACTTTACAACACAAGCATAAGGTTCATGTTAAATTGGGAACATTTTACAGTTGGGATAGCTTGGTGTGCGTTCGCGTGGAATAGTTAAGTACTTTGGGCAGCATTTTTAATTTTTTTAGGATAATTCTTTTGCAAATGATACCTTTCATCGTATTTCATCTCCATGTGGGTTGAAATTTCAAAAACACTAAAACAAATGTTTATTTACTTCTTATCAAGTGCCTAATTACAACGTTTCATGGTTTTTTCTTCTATAATGATGAACTTCTATGCAAACTTTTATCCCCTATTTCAACCCCTTCAAGCCTTTTTTCGCGATAAAAAGTAGCGTTCTTTCCCAAGGTCTAGTCTATCTCTGTAGCAAATCTTATCTCTCACAGAAAGCCATACAGAGTTACTTTCGCATTTATAATATTAAGTAGGGATGACGTGTAAAAGTTGAAATTTCAACCGTAAAAGTCACGGGTTAACAAACCTACATTTAGATATATAAGTACATAATTAAGTGTTCCTTATACAAAAAAAAAACGACATTAAGTTTTCTTTTATGTATTATATCAAAATGCAAACGATGCAGTTAAATTATTCACACATTAATTTAACAGGTGGGCTAACAGTCGTAATCTGGAGTATTTTTAACAAGTTCATGGACACGCAGCTTTTTATAAAAATTAAAAAAAAAACATTAAATTAAGAACGTCAGAATTTTAATTAGTTTCACTGAAAAGAATTTTAATTAATATATTTTTTAGCTTATTAACATTGCCTTGATAACTGCAGGATGATAAAATTTTCATGCATTGGTACTCGTATTGTAGGTATGTATTTGTTAACATTTTTGGTCTATATTCATAACTGGTAATTTGTAGGTGTTCTTGAAACTAATAATTAAAAAAAAAAGTTTGTAAGTTGTTACATTAATGGATGCTTTTATCAAGGTACTAAACCTACACTGTGTGCAATATTGCAAAATTATTAAACTTTAGGGGTTTATTCATAAACGTTGCTTAAAGTTAAGTAATAGTTAACGACTGTTTAACAATACATTTTTGACGTTTAAAAATCTCATAACTTTATGCAACATTTCTACAGGGGTGAGTTACTGAAAAGCAGAGACGGTAGGTAGGTATCTGATAGACAAATATGTACCTACGGCGAGCCGACTGTGTCGGTGGCGATCATCATCTTTCATCATTTCATCCGAAAGACGTCCACTGCTGGACATAGGCCTCCCCCAAGTTCCGCCACTTCGATCGGTTCTGTGCTTCCCGCATCCAGTGGAATCCTGCGGCCCTCACAAGGTCATCGGTCCACCTTGTGGGAGGCTTTCCAACTTTCTGGTAGACAAATATGTCATTACTGACTAGAATCTAGACGATGTTTGCCATAACATTTACAACTTACCACCAATTCTACATTTTGTTTCAGCTACGGAACCTCACCACCACCAAGCATTGTTACTCAACACATTTTTTTACCGACAGCAAAATTGCGAAGCGGCAAGTTGACAGGACGCAGCCGTGCGCCGCACCTCGGCATTCGCATTTCTAGGAAACGCACTGCAAACGTGTTGTCTGTCATTTAGTCCGATTCCTCGGGAACTTAGATTAATTGTTACCTTTCGCAGCTATTAGCCAGCCGGCTTTAATGCGGAGTTTCCTCAATCGACTGCGGTTATTTCTCCTTCTACATGTCTAATGTCATACACAAATGATACGCTTGCTCGACTCCGCGAGCTATAAGTTAAATAGAGCTTTAGATATTGTAGGTATATAAATAATTGCCAGCTTCCTTTACAAGTTAGGTATGACGGTTTAAATAGTAGTTGTAATCGTACAACAAGTGAGTGCGACAGTCAGCTTTAGAAGCAATTATAGTTTCCCGCTGGTCGTGCTCGTTTTAGTTAGCTTTAATTAATTTTAAGTATTTTTATTTGCGGATTCAAATTCCTTGGCCATTATTGACTCTGCTACAGGCTGTGGGAGCTAGGCTTGTGAACGAACTTCAGTAGATGCCTTCACATATCTTTATAGATAGTAGTTTTTTATTACTGTAATTTTGGTGCACCTATGTTTGATTCTGCGAGCCAGCACTTTGAAAGGCATCTGATTCTACGCCAGCATTTCTTGGGAATTCCTTGGCAAGTTGCTTGACTCCCGTCAGGGTCCAATTGGCTGACGACTGACCCTTGCATCCTGGTGCATTATAATAATTATTCAAGCTATTTTCAAGAAAGTATGTATCCAGGATAATACCTTTTTCTCCGAGATTAAAACCAAAAATTAGAACAGGAACTTAAGTTTATTCTTCTCTGACAATAAACAGTCAAGAACATACATAGACACAAATAGTTAATAACTATTAAATTCGATTATAGCTAATCCCTTGATCTCAACTTAAATAATATTTACAACATTTTCAGTGCTAGTGCATATATATACTTGAACACATCAAAAATACATAATACATTATAGTTCAACCGCTTGAAACTTAGTCACAATAAATAAACTGGAAACTCTTTAAAAAGTTTTAAGTTTCAGTTGAAAATCAATCGATATTGAACTTTATATTTACAAACATAAATGTCACATTGTTTCTCATCAATCTTCTTGCGTTATCATTATCATTCTAATTCTTCTTCATCATCTAAAATGTTCTGGAATGCTTTGGCTGGTGGTCTGAGCATCTTGGTCTTAGTTGCCAGACGCATGGTTGCCGAGCCCAGCTTGTTCTTAGCAAGTGGAGCAGGTGGTCGGCCATGAGGCGCTCCCAGACCTGATTTACCCTCGTTGGATATTATAGGAACCTGTAACAAGAAAACAGGAGTGAAAAAACAGGACAAGTAAGGCAATTAATTCGGTGATGGTCTGCTATTTTGAAGTTAGGAAGTATTTTGAACAGCATGAGCGTAATTTAGGCTTTAATGTTCCAACTGCTGGGAAAATGGCCTCCTCTCGGTGAGAGGGAGTGGGTCGTATTCCACCACGCGAGCCCAATGCGGGTTGGTGAATGTCACATGTCTTTGAATATGGTTCTAAGACATGCCGGTTTCCTAACGATGTTTTCCTTTACCGTTATGAGAGCAGAGGAGATGAAATAATTTACATAAAGTGAAGCTCCTGTCCGGGTTCGAACCTAAGTTCTAGAACTCGTAAGTCGCGGCTGTTACCTCTGGGCCATCACTGCTCCAACCGTGTTTGAACAGCGTTCGTGTTATATGCCAAAAAATAATAGTTTACAAAACTAAAAGACACGCTTTAAAAAGCAAACTAAAAAAGGAGAAAATAATTTAATTCAATTAAAAAGCGTGGGGTGCTTTTTGAGGTATTTTTATTATCAATTAATGTCAAGCACCCCACGCTTTTTAATTGAATTAAATTATTTTCTCCTTTTTTCGTTTGGTTTTTAAAGCGTGTTTTTTAGTTTTTTAACCTATTATTTATTTTCTATTTTTTCGTTCTGCTAACTACAAAAACGTGTTTTTTTCCTTTTTTTTTCATTTTTCTCAATTTTTTTTTCTAATTATTGTATTATCATCGGTCCTCGATAACTTTACAAAGTTTCAATGAAATCTGACCGTTTAAAGTGGGTCAAAATAGCGTCCAAAGGAGTCGGTTACAAACAAACAAACAAACGTACAAGTGAAGCTAATATGAAGCGTGTAAAAAGGGACAAAAGATAACTGTCTGTCTTACATACACGAGAGGATGTATTTAATTCAGGTTTCATTCCAGACATAGTTTTGCCAGGAGTATAAACACCAAAAGGATTATGAGACAGAAATGCAACACATGGCGATCACTCAGAACTCAAGAATTGATCCTAGTTATTTATTTGTCTTTACAGGTCAAGATATAAAGATCTCAGCGGAAGACCTGCTACTACTGGTATAGGTAATAGTAAAACGCCAGACGAGAATATTCCACTGGAAATTGTTAAGTTAATCCAAACAATATTAAATTCATACCGAGTTAATAACGGACTATAAGCCGGATCAGTTCAATGTGAATCTACTAACTACAGGATATTTGAACCTGTTTCAAGAGGTACTGCGCAGAAAACATGAGAGTTTATCTAGTCTATAATGTATAAGAATTATTCCTATCTTGGAGTTAAACTTCAAATATATAAAATGCATTCAAAATTAAGAAATGTTTAAGTATATTTTCCGTTTATGTTATCACTGGACGTCATATAAAATTAAAAGCGAGATAGCGGTGAGCACAAGGCGGCTAATGTTTTCCTTTTTATAAGTAAACCCATTACGTGTTTGGTGTTTTAATGTTCCTCCGTCGGGTCTTTGTTTACGTACGTTCAAATGCACTCAAATTGTGTGAAAAGCTCGTTCGTGATCTTCAAGTTAAGCAGTTACTGCTGACACACCACCAATAACGAGTGCCCTAACGACCCTATTCTTCGCCTACCCATGAACGTCATCCATTCTAGACGACCTGATCAAAAAGAGCGCACTAAATCACTAGACCATAAACGACGGGTAGCTACGCATACATTAGGTTTAACGACAGACAGACGCACAGACAATGTGTTATTAGCGATTCATTGTCTAGCCAGGTGAATATCCTAGACGGACGGAAGTCCAGATTTCCTGTGCCATACATACGAGGTCGGTGTATGGAGATCCGCGGGGCAACGGCTTGGAGCCAAACAATACCATGTATAGGGGACTCAATGCCGCTCACTACATGGCTAGACGGTTTTTTATACGCAGGAAAAAATACCAATCACAATTGCGAAGTGATGGATAAATTTTCTTTATTAGGACCGTGCAACTCAGTTGCATGCATGTGGGCATTTTAAGTGTGAAGCAACACCGACGTAGTCACGAAACTACGTAAATATGTTGTTCGTATTTCTTTTGTTGAATCAGTTGACGGGTTTTGCATTTCCGTGCACGATAATCAATTTGGGTCCAATTGAATATGTTTTTGGCAATGTTATCTTCGGCTGTCATGATTTTAGCACCATCTTTTGAAATAATTGGAAAAACACTATTTATGCACAGTAACCCAATGCATTTGTTTCATTTTTCAGACCTTATGAAAGATAATTTTACATACAAGTTGCACGCTTCCAAAGTTTGCGTTAAGTTCTACTTAAGTGGAAAATTCGTCCAGAAATTACTCTCGAATCCAGTCCTCAAGACGTTCACACAATAATTTCTTGTAATTCTATACCCTACTATTAATCGGCTGCCCCCAAAGCCTTTCTAAGTCATTGGAGAGAGTTCACATAACATATTAAGTGCATACCAACGGACAAGAAAGTGACCACAGTAACCCGATCACGGCCATCGTCTGCGGCGGGCCTAGCCGGGGCAATCCCACGCGACAATGTTGCGCTTGCGCCTGACCACCACTTATGTACCCGATGATATCGCACCCACAATCTCATTCACCGATGACAATTTATGCTGACGTAATTACGTATATATTGTGGTTTGGAGAAGTGGGTAGAGTGGACCAGTAATCGTGATTGCGATGGACTTCCTTCACTTCTTTTTTTGCATTCTGGTGGATTCAAGGTTTTAGAGACATTTCTTGTTTAAATAAAACGGATCTATACGTTTATGTATGTTTCTAGGTATAAGTTAGAACTTGGTATTCGTATTTCGTACAATCGATCAAGAAATCGACTGGCAATCAATCAGCCTATTGTCAACAAGGGTTTAAATAAGAACGAAGCATGAATAAGAATATTGTGGCCTAAATATAGAACAATCTACACGATTATGGTATTTTCCATCATGACACAAAAGCCGGAAATACCGCCAAAAGAACACGCTCAAAAATTCTACGAAAGTGGAATAATGGACGGGACACGTTTATGATTCAGATGTCAGACCCACCGCATATCATAATGCGAGGCGCAATAAAATAATTTAAGATCTTCATAATATTGTGAATGTGCATAATTTAGAGTTGTCGGTTGTCTTAATATGGGCATTAAAGACAATTACGTTGGCTGCGTGCGGCTCGCGAGGCGGTGCATACGCGGCGAGCGCGGGCGCAGCGGTCCGATGCAGTTTAGATAGCCGCCGACGACGACTGACGCACTGATGGCTTCACGACACACAGTTTTGTTGCAGTTCTCTCGGAAAACTGTTATTGTAGCATTGTTACTAACTAGTTTTTAAAGTGGTCCCCTTTAAGGGGACCGAATGCAGGATTCGGACAATGCAGTGGCTTGTCTTGGTCATGTAGCTTTTAATTTTATTACGGAACTAATATGGCACAGCATACATCTGAATGTATATGCGACATTAAACATGCATCAAACTTTTCTTACAGAGATCTAATAAGAAGGAAGCCTTGTCCTAGCTTAGAAAAGTTGGTGCTATATTTTTTAAAGTAGTTCCAATTAATATTATATATAAATAATATTATAGTTGTAATGTACATTAAAATGACGACAAATAGTAAAGTAGCATACAAGATTACAACTAAAATATAATTTGGCCTACTTGAACGGAACTAAATTATTGAATACCGACAGCACTTAACTTCGTTGTAATGGAAATCAGAATATGCAGGTGAGGCTAAATATGTTTATTCAAGCTTTGATATTGTATGTCATTGTCCATACCTACGCAATTACATTGCACGGTGGTAATATATGTATAGAGTTTATGACGACCTTCACGGAAAAATATGTAACAAGGATAATTTTCTCTGGAACATTCGATCTCGTTCTAAAGGTAGTGCAGTCTTTTTACGACATGACCTATTTTAACAATAAAACTGATACACGTTTTAGATATGCACTGATGTACGCAGAGCAATTTAAATTAGATACCGCGGCTCTGGGAATACTTATTTTACTGGACGATGATATCTCGGGGACTTATCGTGCGAAGAATCCGAGTGTCTGGATGTGCTTATTTTACATACTCGGTGTGTCAAGGCTGGGTACCGCGCCAACAGTATGTCATTACCTTTGCAGACTTATTGCAATTTCATTTGTGCTAAGAATTTTTATGCGTCGTCAATCAGATTCACCGTACATATAAAATCATCGGGTCAAGTAGATTCTGTCTGAAGGGAATTGACGCGCGGTAGCAGCATTGATAAATCAGTAAGATTTTGGAACAGGATACTGAGATAACAGTTTACGGTTTCGATAAGTGTGAGGATAAGGAAGAAACTGGCATGACCAGAGAAAATACAATTTTATAGGTATGTAAATAAAAGTCATACTAAATTGAGAATGTTAGGTTAAGGATCACAGTAAAATCAGACGACATGACTTCAATAGTAATTTTAGAAAATTATGTTTTTTTTAGAGTTTTTCATTTAAATAGCATTTTTTCTTCGTGGATTTGCATATTTTACAATTAATTAACTAAATTAGCATATTCGTATGAATTTAGTCTTGTGTTGCGTAAATCGCTAAGCCGATTACTAATCCCTTAAACTTCGGGTTTTAAAGTATTACAAGTTGTAAAATACATCTAGTTATGTAATTATGCAGTTATGTAGTTAGCATCGTCTGCTAAATATGCATGAGATTTTTATTGTCCTGACACATTTTGAATAGAAGCTGATTAGCTATTTTTTTTTCTATGCATCGTGGAGTGGAAAATTAAGAAAATATTTTCACTTTATAAGTGTAAAAAGTGATAAGTATATACGATTATATTACTGAAAAAAAAAACTTAAAAGTGACCTATTTAATACCCTATAATACTTTGTAGCTTTTGGGATTCTTCATGATCATGATTTTGCAAATATATTTTTTTAGGGTCTAGAGAGCTAGTTTTCATGATGACATTTTTTATCATATCTACTATTAAAAAAGTTCTCTAAGAACAGATACGAGAGACCCAAAAAGACCAGAATATTTTAGGGTTAGGTTCAAATGGGTGCTATGTCACAAATGAATTTATTTCTTAATTATCACTCTGAGGATTCATAGGCACCTACTACCTATGTGAACTCACAACGTTCCCACGTCGTAGACAGATTGCCTACCAAGATACGCAGCACAGCCGACATCTAACTTATGTACCTAAATCATGATGAAACACAAGACGAACCATCTGCTCAGCTTAGAAACAGTATTTGAATAAAATTACTATAACCATAAAAGTAGACGATCCTGTAACGTGATACGACGGATTTTGAGAAGAAATAATTGATTAGTATGTATTCATTGATGTTTTTCTAGCTATTCCTGTTAGTACGGGAATTTTTATGGGTTATCATATATGGCGAACAGGTGTATAAGAGTTTGTGCAAAGTTAAAATCTAGAACATGTTTAAGATTTTATCTGAATTGGGAGTGAGGAATGATATAAAGAGAGAATGACAAAGTGACGGCTAACAAGACAAGGCTGATATAAATATAGTAAATAATAAAGTGGCAGCTAACAGGGACGGATGATATAGAGTGAATAATAAAGTGACAGCTAACAGGGAGGGATGATATAAAGAGAGTGAACTATAAAGTGACAGGTAACCGGAGAGGGATGATATAAAGAGAGTGAATGATGAAGTGACAGCTAACAGGGGAGTGATGATATATAGAGAGTGAATGATAAAGTGACATCTAACCGGGGAGGGTTGATATAAAGAGAGTGAATGATTAAGTGACAGCTAACAGGGAGGGATGATATAAAGAGAGTGAACGATAATGTGACAGCTAACAGGGAGGGATGATATAAAGAGAGTGAATGTTAAAGTGACAGCTAACAGGGTAGGGATGATGTAAAGAGAATGAATGATAAACGGAAGAGAAAACCATTTTGCGCTGACCCCAAGTATCCAACAACACATAGGACCAAAGGCAGGCCGGAGGAAGATTTGTGATAAACATATTGCAAGATAAATGTACCTACATTAACTACATATTTGTAAGATTTACCAGTATTAGAATACTTATGTGTTTTGCCGTAGATAGGTAGTTACTCATAGAATTTTTAGATATTGATTACAAAATTTAAAAAACTAGATGATTTTCTTTAAAGCGCAATTTTCTTGATATATCGCGGTAAAAAATCGTATCAAAAAACTTGTCATGAATTCATTTTCTTCGCTGTCATCGGCGCAAAGGGACAAATGTGTTGCAAGCTTTATTGCAGTTCATAAAAATGCAATAAATCTTCCCTAAGTATTACGTGCAACTGTCGCTAATAATCCAGTGTGCACATATTATATTCAAAAGATTACTAGTTTCAATGTCAAGTAAATAAATAAGTCTCCCATAGTTGCCGTTCGTGTAGTTTCCACATCTGCATACGAATTGCGGGACTTCTGCTTATGAGCGCATTGCACACGAATGCGCCGCCGGTGACGGACATGCAAATACTGCACACCCACTGATTACACCCGCGCCCCCCACATATGCATACTTTTAACCAGACGGACACCTTCACCGCATGAAATTTGATGACGCGCAATGAACCTTCATAGCAGTACGCAACGAATCGAAACGCACTTAAGCTTAATGTCTCATACTTTGCGTCAACTCCAATCGTCACAAAGTACAACTTTTATAAATACCACCATGTGCTACATGACACCTGGAAATGTAAGGACACGCTCGTAAAAATATTCTGTTGCAAAATAAAAAAAGCTAGATAAGCTCTAAATGATCCGTGGTCTATTCGTGCCGTGTATCGTTATGTTTTCACATTAAAGCATACAATCGTATCGATAAAGACAACCGTAAACTTTCGATTTAAGTGCCTCGAGCCTACATTCAGCTCATTTCGGACGGCGGCCTTCGTCCGCTTACGAGTGGCGAACGTGCTAAAAGGCGTACTAAATAGGTCCCTATCGAGTAGTCACACATTTAAAAATGTAAAATACATTCATACTAAAACGATAATGGAGTCGGATCTGATAATGTTTCGATTTTACGCGTCGCATAAGAAATACGAAGGCGACATAATAGACTGTACGCATATGAGTATCTGCAAGGCATGGAACTTATTTTCTTCGGTTATGTACGCGCTGCTGTCATTGTTAATTCTAACTTAAACGAGCCCACGGGCCACGGCGTGCGACTCCTTGCCCACTACGGCTAGAATAGGATATCAGCTTATGCTTGTTTACGACCGACTTATTGAGTCGCTGTACTTATTTCCTTGGACTCAAAATCGTCTAATTTAGAGATGATAATATTATATGTAGGTCCAGGACTTAAGTTAACCTGTGCTGTTTGCAGGGTGGTTGACCTGTGTTAATGAAATAAAATTCGTTTGTAAACGATATTTACTAATTAAACAGTGCAGTGGTTGTGTTGTGTGCAAGCGAGCAGCGGGTGTGGTCGGCGAACGCGGCTAGTTTGCATTGTGTCTAGAGTGTGGCGAGCTGCCGGACCTCCCCCCTCACCACGTCAACGTAATGCTCCTTGTATTTTAATTAATTTCGATTTTTAATTTCGATGAACGCGAGAGCTCAATTAATCTTCAATTAAATTGAAGTTAACCCTATATAATGACGCGTCAGTTTACGAAAATTATGTTTTTTGTACAGTCCCACAGCAATTTAAATTGATTATTAATGTAAGGACAGCCAGTTACACAGTGATTATGGTAAATATAGTGTTTTCGAGAACTGTTTAAATAAATAAGATGGTTGGGATTATAATGGGTTGAATAGTGGAGTTATTCGAGCCTTGAAGCGTGGTCAATTTTAGTTGTGTTCGTTATTAAAGCATGTTTGACAGGTGAATTATGGTATCCTATTAAAGTGTACAAATAATGTGCAGCACGAGGTAGATAGCAGTGCGCGTGTAAAAGATTGCGCGCGCCGAGCGGGGCCGGGGCGATTTGTAATACGCCACAGAACAGCTACGAGCTACATTGTTGCAAGTTTGCGAGTGCAAGCTATTAGTGTAGTATATTATCAGAGCTAAATCCCGGCCCGGCTGCTAATTCTACACTTTGCACGTTTTTGTGTACATAATTTTATACGCGTTTAGGTACTGCAAGCATCGCGTGTCAGATTGACATTGAAGACTGAATTTTAAAAGAGCGCTATTCGTATATTCGCGGAGGTTTTGTCAGACGAAACCAAGAAGACTACGATTTAATAATATGCTTTCTAGTAGTTCAACTGAGGCATTTAACACTTTGTTGCTAGCACTAAATATGCATTATGAATTTTGATTCACATAACAGTTCTAAAAGCTATACAGCGTATGTGCAGAAATATTAATCGCAGGCAGTTAGAGCTAGGACACACTTCATTGGCGATGACAGGACTATAGACCTGATAGCAGAGAAACAAATACAATGAATACTTCAGCACTATAATGAGGCTGTCGCGACTCTGCCGATAAATCACTGTATTTCGTGACGTGGGTGTCGAAGTTTACAACGCACTTGTGGTATTACTAAGATAGAGTTTGGGGTACAGGCAGTTTTACTAAGGGACACATGTTCCATAGTAACAAAGGGTTGTGGGGTTAGATGTGCAGTTGCTCCATGTCTGGTATAAGCTGCATTTGATTAGACCGGAAGCTGACCACAACTTGTTTGGGAAAGGGTTATAAGTAGATGATGATGTTCAGCGAATAGTGTACACTGAAATGGACCAAAATGCCAACAGAAAGACAGTTTTGTCAGATAGAGCAATCAACAGTAATCCACGGTTCGGATAACATCGGTAACGAAGACATAGTAGAACTATCCATCGAAAACATGAGCTCTGGTGTAGCAATGCCCATTCTACTAATTCTTAAAACTGCTTATAAAACTCTACATGACAGAATGCAATGAGAATACGAGAAAGACCGAAAATAAACAAACTCATGGATAAACAAAATTTAGAGACAGTAGATACTGGTTCCATAGTGAATGATATTGTAATCAGTTGTGGGTAAAATAAGAAACTGCATAATGCCATTCCCTATTTGCTTATCTTCTATTCATACTTTCAACTGTCTCGACTCCAAGTGACGGAAATGCAACGAATATTAACATTGTATGAAGATTGAGGGCAGGCTCTGATCCCAAGTTACTTGTAAAGGCTGTAATGCTTTTATTCCCCGAGGTATGACAACTGTGCTGATTATACGCCAGTATTGTCATTTAAATGTCCACCGTATAAATGAGGTCTGAGCGCGACATTCTCGAAGTCAGCGAAATATTTCGCTTGATTTATGGTGAATAGAGGCGTAATATGGAATTTGACTGTAGTAACTACACTTTCGCTATATATGATGCTATTTTTGAATAACGATTTTTTATACTAGGCAGTAGAATTTAATATAATGTTTAATGCCTCAGTGGGTAACACAGCGTTGATTGAATCAGGATACAAGATTGGCGACTGATTGGCTCAAACAGATAGACCCTATCAATAAATAAAAATTGATCAAGGTGATTGCGTACGCGTCGATGCTTCAATTTTAGACAAAGCAATTGGAATCAAATGATTTTTTTAGAGATCCGAGAAAGAAACTTAAAAACTGCATCATTCCTAAGAAAGATGAAGAATTCGATAACATGCGTCAAAAATAATTCTTCGAAAGTAAATACGAATGCAATTATGTTGCGGGAATATCAGCAAATATAACTACAGTCAGACCGTACTGTACCACGTAATGAGCAGGTCTGGACATTGGAACAGCTGACATGTGGCTGACAGATGAGGATAATTTGCATGTATTGTAGAGCCACGTCTTCTAGCAAGTTTTGCAAAGATTCAAAGTTGAAGAGGAAAAAATTGTAGCAGGTGATATGCCGTAGAAATATGTAAATGTTTTTAATATGTAAATTGTTTTTTTTTAAGATCTCATTGATTTAGTTGTTGTAGAAGTTGCCAGATAAGTATCCATTGTATAGGAGATTTTGAATGTGTAGAAAAATGTACTGCAGTGATTTCTCATGCTTCTTACTGAGAAAATAGCAGTAAGACATATACCAACTGAGAAATACGTATATGTCTCATCGATAAACTGCGAATCTGACAATGCACCTGCGCGGCGTCCATCCTATGTGTTGTACACGCGGCATCTAACATAGACTTAGTACAGGAAGATATGCGAGTGATCTACAGCTTCACAATAAAACATTCTCCTCGAACATTCCAACTACCACTTGGACCCCACATCCGCCGTGCCAGATTGATGTTAACATTTACTCAAACTTTATCTTTTCATTTTTGGGCCTTTCCGACCGGTTAAGAGGCGGTTTCAGTAAAAGTAAAAAAGGGTAGATTTTTAAGACATCGCATTTTGTGGAGTCCCAAAATAAAGTTTATTGTCAGCGTGCGTGGGTTGCGGCCCTTTATTTTGGAAAAAAAAGTTATCTTTCCGATTTGAACATCCACTTTTCATATTAAGCTGAGAACATTGGACAGCATTGGCCTGCAATATTGTATAAAGTTATTCGTACAATGTATCAGAGTATATTAATGGTACGCGATTTAACGAATTTGTATAATTTTTCATTCAATTGCAATTTATTGATATTAAAATATGCATTCTGGTTACCGTTTGTTGTCGTTCGTATTCTTAATTTGTGATTATTAATGCTTAATGAATTCCGATTGCTTTTCGTTATTTTATTACGCTGGTGCAATGGGAAAAGTATAAACGTATTCTGCTCGTCGTGCTGTTCTTACTACATTGATGGTCTCATTTAAGGGGGGAACCTAGTCGCGGGGTCGAACTCACTGGTGGGCCTGGCTAAAAATCACGCTGTCTCACCAGGCTTCGTGTCCGACAGAGATAGTATCAGTGATGAGCAGTTAGACGCTAGTCTACACGCACAACGTCATTGACTGAGATGCAGGATCATTTATAGTTAAAAAAATCCAGAAAAAATGAACAAGGTCCTTTGGAAGATCGGGTTTTATGAAAAAGCCAATGCATAAATCAATGCAATAAAGTTTTTTAAACTTTTCGATAATTGAACTTTATCGGCACCGACTTAGTTTTGGAGATTTTACACTTCTTTTATTACTTAAACACGCCCAAAGTTAAGTAAAATTAGCAAAAAAAACGAATCTTTGTTGGCTCCTAACTTTTTAATGTGTTTTTATTTTAGTATTCTTTTTCCGTACAGACAATATTGATAATGAGACAAAACGATAATTATCATATTTTACTTTGGATGTGCCATGTCAGACAATGGAGTAAAACATTCCCGAAGTTTGTATGCAAAAAATGTGGACTTGGTTCACCTGAAGTGGGTGGGTTAAATCTAAATGCTAGCTAGCTACGCTGTTAATTGCTTAATCAGCCTATAACATTCCCACTGCTGGGACATAGACCTTTTTTCAGTGGTGGGTGTGGACTATAATTTACCACGCGGGTTCAGTGCGGTTTGGTAGATATAACATGTCTTCGAATTTTTTGGTTTTAGGACATGCCGGTTTGTTCACCCGGTTTTCTTTGAATTGAGGTTGCTAATTGAGGTCTATCTACTGTGTCGTCAGCTGCGCTGGTCTGGACATGTTGTGAGAATGCCTGACGGGAGGATAACTAAGCGCATCTTCTTTCTGATCTCAAGGACGGCGAGAGGAAACAAAGCGGCCAGATCCTCATATACAAAGACGTTCAGAAAAGACATGAAGAGATGCAATATAGATCCCTCTTGTTGAGAGCAGTTGGCAAAGGATAGACCTGTTTGGAAGCGTTTTGTAATACAAAATGTTTATGACTAAACACCAGCGGACGAGATAGCGTAGCGTGGGACGCCCTCCAGCTAAGTGGACCGACGCGACGCCCTAAAGAAAGTGGCGGAAGGCAGAAATCAAGGTTTTGTGGCGCAGCCTTTGTTCAGCAGTGGACTGCGATAGACGGAGTTGATTGTTTCGACGAGAGATACCGACAGGACACGCGGACACCTCAAGAGTAAACCACCCTATATAACATCATTACCAAAATGGCATTCTAATGTGTCCGCACTGTGCACGTACCTTTACAGTAAAGATAGGTTACATTAGCCACACACACACGCATACTCTTGCGCACACGCTCGTAGCCTATAGTTGTAGGAAACAAAAACAGTCACCTTAGCCGAAATCGGCATGGTGGTGGTGGTAATGCTAGATGGGCTGATAAAATAAAATATATCAGCAGCTTATATGTATAGTCAAAGTTATATATTAACTCTATTATGGTGAAACAAGTCACTCTTTCCTTTTAAGATATCTCTGTAATCTACGATCAGATTATGCTTGTCTTATCAGATCTTCGGAAGCCTTCCCTCAGCTACAAATTAACATAATGTACTTAAAACGGCTATAAATTATAGTCTTAGAACACATTAACATATAAAAACTTCTTTTACTTCCATCTTTGTCACAACTGGATGTGGTAAACAGTGATATTTTCCATCGTTTTACTGTTTCCAATTTAACTAAAACATTGTCACTAAAGATTTCTTATTGAATAATGTCGTAACTTCTCTACCTTACGTTTAGAGCTTTTGGTTTGCCGACATCCACAGTCCACATGGCAACGACAGTAGCAACAAATTGTTATTTGTACATACTAGTATATCTAAAGCCCCTTGCCCACGGCGACTTTTTGTAGCGATGCTGTTGCGCGTTTTGTAAACTCGCTTCTGCATCGCTACTATGGCGCGTCAGTCGCGTTTGCAACGTGCGACAGAAACGATGCAAACGCGCGGCTGTATCAAAACATCGATACAATCGAAAGAAAGAAGCCTAATAATATCGCGACTGAAGCGCGACAGCATCGCGATAGTAGCGATGCAGAATCTAAGCGAAGGTACACAGCCAGCGACAGCATCGCGGCTGTATTGATACACATGCGCGACAGCATTGCTACAAAAACTCGCCGTGAGCAAAAAATAAATAAAATCGCTTAAATATCATTCTGTCTCTGTTATCTTCAAACAATTGGCAGAAAGAAAACGATGTTTTAAAGGCGTCTATCTTTAAACGCATTTAAAACTTCATAATGTATCGGTCTTCTTCAAACGAGTGACAGAAACAGAACGGTGTTTTAAATGCGTTTAGCGCTATTCGCATTTAGTGATTTGTAGTGCAAGTAGCGCGTTACACACGAACAGTAGGAGCAGCTTTCATTTTGACACTTCAACAACATTCACTGCGTTATTTACGTTGTTGAGCAAACCAATTTTTCTAACATATGGAGCAATGGATTAGCAATATCATTCAGATTGCGATTTGTACAATGTTATGCAATTGGGATGCTAGCCTATGTATGTATGTAAACTGTTCATCCTCGTATGCATGGCAAGAAAAGTTACGCTACATTGTTGCAGCAATATTAATTCAGAGTTGCTTAGAGCATGCTGCACACACACTATATTGTGCAGTGTTGTCAGTTACATGTTCCTAGCAACAGTCTAACATGTTGCTGCAACTGTTACGTTAGTACCATGAATACGAGGCTTTAGAAAAGTGACACCTTGGTATGCTAAGGTATTCGTAAGATAACAAATGTTATTGGAGCTAATAGAACTATAAGAAATTGTATTAGAATGACAAGTTATTCGACGTTTATTTTCTTCAAGATCTCTTGCGCAGATAAGTGGTTCAATCAATTGGCTGTGCGCCAGGAATGTCCGAGACACTCCAGTTTTCTAAACTACAGCATTAGGATTGAATTCCGGAGTGTGAATGTGAGTTTACAAAGGAGATCTTGACTTAAGGGCTCCCGCAGACAAGCGCGCCGCGACAATATGAAGAAAAAAATGCGGTGTGGCTGTGTCATGGACACGGCCGTGTGTTGTACGTGAATACGTTTATGTAATGGGTTATATTTTTAAAATAAAATATTTATGTTTATATACAATCGATAGATTTTGACGACAGCTGACGATTAAAACTCAAACGAACATCGTAGCTTCTCCGAGTCAAAAGTTATACTAATTGCAAATCTCGATACGCAGCAAAATAACCTCAAAATGGCGGCGCTTCCCCCTCCACCGCGCGCGATGCGTCACTGTTCTCGTTTATCGTAATTAATTCTTTGATCCTTTAGCTATGCAGTGGTATAATTTAATTTTGGATGTAGAGGATAGATTTGAAACTACAACGCCAAACTGTATCCCCCGATTTTGTTATCATTAGGTTTTTCGGATTGCCCCCGTATGGTAGCAAATTTAAAGACGTATTCACGTCAAAATTCCATGACGTTTTCATAGAAATAGTTCTACCAGATTCGCGTCGCGCCTGTTTGCAGGGGACTTTAACTTTTACGCCATATATTAGGATTTTTCTGGTAGTCAATTTATAGTTTCCTACTACTATTCATTTATCGCATTTCACAATATCTAGGTGCTTAGGTGAAAAACTTAAAATATATTGACATCATAATGGACCCGTCAGGCACAGTAGTAGAAAACACAAATCTTTAAAGTTTTAACGAATTAGTATCTACATACCTTTTAAAAAGAAAATTACTTAACCAAATAACAACCTAATCTAATGTCATGTTTTTTCTCACTTGACAGGGGAGAATGAAAGAAAACTTCGTGCTTCACAGACCCTAAGTAAAATGGAGCAAGGAAGGAAGAGCTTACATAAATAGTAAAATGAATTTAAACCGAGAATGCAAAAGAAGTATAAACCAATGAAAACTATGCGGAAATGTAAACGTCTGCTAAATAAGCTAATTTCAAGACCTCTTATGAAGAGTAGACCTTGCACTCACAATTATTGGCTACAAGAGTATACAAACGAAAGTCATCGTGAAAGCACCCTGGCAATATCGACGGTACTACCTACCTACTCCAACTTTTTAAACACATTAGTCCGGCAGTGCGAAGACACGAAGGCACTTCTCATATTGACACACCACTTGGTGCACCGCAAGGCGACGTAGCGTCCGTGGACACATATGCAAACTCATCAAGGACATGCCAATATGCATGAGTGAGGCGATGCGCGCTGACGCGACCAAACGGACATCAATTTCAATATTACCTTAGCAAACGTACTGACTTGGGTTCGAAAGTTCTTTTAGAATGGACCTTTGTCTGAGGCGACGTGTGCGAATCCATCATGCAGATATACGAGAATTGCAAGGCTGCAGTTTTGATAAATATAAAACGAAATATGGTTAGTGCATAGTGATTTATGATCCGCTAAACTGCAATAGTAAATGCTACGTTACACACAACTACAGCCCATAACATTTACTCTGCGCGAATATATTAGATTTAAATGTGTAAGATGTGTTACTCCTCTAAATGATGTCACACTAAATACTGCCTGTGCATTGTCATATATCACGTTGGAGAACCAGCTCTTAAATAAATCAGATAACATACTTATTTTACTTCGCAAACCTACAGTCTTTTTCAATCTAATCTTAAATTAGATTGAAAAAGACTGCCATTTAATTTCGCATCACCGTCCACAGCTTGTAGGTAATCACCAGCGCGGAAATCTATAATCTAAGTAATTGTGATATTTTATATAAATTGCTCGTATGCACTATTATACGTTAATAGCTAGGCTAATCACCGGCGGCTCATTGGGTACATAATATACGATGTGTACAGCCCATGCAACAATGTAAGGCTCGGGTAGAGTGCGGGGGGGGGGGGGGCAAGTTGCAGACGGAGAGACGGCCCACGGCAGACACCCGACAAATGACTAAATTGCCTCGGAACCAATAACGGTAAGATATTTTATGTGAGATAGTGTTACGTGTCGGGTGACCATGGTTTGTAAATGTATGGCTTCGCTTGATGATGTTTTGGAAAAACAGCCTGAAAACTCGGACGCAAATAAAATTGATTGCGGAATAGTAAACGCTTTGCTCCTGCGTACATTTGGCTTTCTGTTCAGGTAGTGCGCGAAATTCAAGTTTACGTTTGTTTGCAATTTCAGGGCAGTGTCAGTTTGTATGTTGATTAAAATATGATTCGCGACCTTAACAAATATGGCTTCTAATTAAGTTAGAAGGTTGGATTGATAATTTTAATTGCTAATAATTATTTTGTTTCTGTATCTGTCCGTGACATCACAGCGGACCCTATCAGAATACCAGCGCTGCGACACTTTTTAAATGTCGCAGCATCATGCTGAGATAGTGGCCTTTTGGCTTCGTACAGAACTTTGTTTTTTAGTTCACCTTTTTATTTATTTCTTTGTTGTTTAAATCTAATTTTTATTTTATTAAGTAGCGTAGCAGTGTTTTAGTTTATTTTTTATTCGTTTAATAATTGTAGTGTGTTGTAGTTAAGTTTGTGATATTCCTGTGCGAGCCGAATAAATACTTTTTCTTTCTTTCTTTCTATTATAAATTATAATAGAAAGAAAGAAAGAAAAAATTGGATAATACCCTATTATAATTTATAATAGGATACCCTATTATAAATTATAATAGGGTATTTTCCAATTTAATAAAAACTATTTTAATTTGAAGATTGGGACTGGATTCGGTAAAAATACTTAGTTTGGCGCAGTTTTAGAAGTATTTGTGCACAGAGGCGCCAGTAATATCACTTTCTATCCATAAAAAATCTTGTTAATTATAAATTCGACATCTACTTGTTTACTTAATAACTACTTTAGTTTACACAAAGTATTTGTACCGGTGCCGTTTACACGTGTGGTCTCGTGATAAAAAGTCGCAATCGCAAGGAGCCTTTTGGCGGTAAAATCAAAACAAAGAAAAATTTATTTGATTTTTAATCGTTTTTAATTCAGAAAATGGATTAAAAAAAAATACTTTTATTTTTCTGTTACATATTTCGTCCCAATCTTAAAATTAGAATAGTTTTAATAAATTGGAAAATACTCTATTCTATAAAGCCATCTTTGTCACACTTGTGAAACATAATATTTAGACTAGCTAGCGCATCCAAAGGCGAAAGTTTCGTCGTCGTCGTCAAATAAGTTTAACAAACAATCATCGCTGAATTACAGACTTCGCTATTGCTAAAGTTTACAAAGACTTTCTGCCCAAATACTATTACTATCCTGCATGCAGTTCAGTAACACTTCAATGGGAACTTTATCTTTACCGAACTAGCTGAGAGCCTTTCGCCTGGGCACGCTTTGCCGTCGCCGTTTTGGAAATCTCTAAATAGACTTCGAACCCAAGTCGGATGGCTCAGATCTCAAGTGCGTATGCGGTACCTCCCCACAGACAATGGCTCACCTACCAACCTGCGCCGCATGCCTTGTCACCTGTGCAGTTGATGATCTTATGACTACGTCAGTGAGCGGAGTTCGAATTTTAGACTAACGATGTTTGATCTTTTTGCTATCGAAACGCTAAGAAGAAAGCAATTTTTTCAGGCAACATACATAAATAAAGGAATAATAAGGACTTCTCTCTAAACTGTTGATCGTAGCGACAGTAGCTGTGTAGCAACGCGACTGTCAGCGATTTCATCACGTAGGCGGTTTCTGTTTACAATTAACTGTGATGTCCTCTTTACATAAGTCCCTTTCATAATTATATTCAAGGTATACAATTACTGTTCTATTGTTATAGCATAGTTGTAGCTATTTAATACGTCGACAACACAAGATGAGGAGTTTCACTTAGGTAAGGTACTGATTTTGTGCGGCTAGATTATTTATATTTCAGGGGTACCTAATTACAGGACATGCTTGCAAAACCATTAATTGTATCTTTTCAAGAAAATTGTATATAGCCATAATACAATTTTCTTGAAAAAATACATCAAAATCAAAATCAAAAGTCATTTATTCAAACTAGGCTAAAGTCAGCTCTTTTTGAACGTCAAAATTACATAAGACAGTCCCCCCCAAAAAACGCCCGCCCTTCACCACTTCCTAGTGCTTTAGCTGGGAAGAAGAAGTAGCGGAACAAACTCCCCAGCAGCACAGCTGTCTGTTAAGTTAGAAGAACTTGATTCTATACAATAATAGGTAATTAAAATTACGAAACACAAAAAAAAACATTAAATTTGCCATATGTCAGCTAGCACACGCCAATATACTTACCATCAAAAATTGAAAACTAAAAATAATAAAAAATAAAACGTAAACAGAACTTCCAATCTAAATAAAAGCCTCCAGACATAGAGGGCATGCCCGCTTACATATGCAATTCTGCATTATACAAATATAGCTATAACTTAAAGTAACAAAAGTTAAACTAGGACCTCTGGACTAAAATTAATAAAAACTTAATACAATTAACAATAACAAAACCATGGTCAGCATCACAATATGAACAAGAGAAAACCAGTAATGGCAATGTATATGGATATGACCAGGGCATTTGACTATGTGGATCATAACATAAGGTACTGTTAGCTAAGCTCAATACAGGGTAACATTTCAACCAGTGCGCAAACTGTAACCATGAATTCAGCATTTCATTTTAGACCCGCTAGCATATACCTACATTTTAGTCGGTTTTAACCGCGTAGGTATTGCACTTTTCTATGAAACAGCAGATTTTTTTTTATAACCGACGATGTCTGCCTGCCCAAAACACGGTTGCCGCATAGTTTTGGTAAGGCACGCGCCTTAAGGAACTCAGGCACTCTGCTGATCCTAATTAAACATTGATAGTTTACCAGAGCCTTTGCCAGTCCATTATTTTATATTGTATCCCGGTTCGACCAATCGACTTTATAAAGAAGCCAAAGTTTTGACTGTTAGACAGGTTTTTGTGCTCCGCGCTGTGCTGCAGAAACACTCTAAGCTTCATCTAGATTTTGCTAAGCTGAAAAGACGCAAAGGCACTCCCGTGTACGATTTAGTCCAATGCCGTTCCAAGTTTGCCAGCCGACAATAAGCGGTAACTAGCTTTCGTCTGTATAACAGAATACATAAACTTATGCCTACCCAAAACTTACACTTACAAATTGGTTGCGTAGGTATGATTAAACCGAGAATCTTATTGCAATTGTCTATGAATATAACTAAATACTGTATTTAAATTAGGGCATTGTTGCTTGATCTATTTTGTTGTATCTTTATGTACTTGCATGACAATTAATACCAGTTGTATGTCATTATACCTGGAGGAATCCAAAATCAAATTGCTTTTCAGATATCGTGTTTGTTTTCCTATGACGCAGTACAGCACCCTAATTGCGTAATACACGATCAATCATAACCTGAATCATTTTGAAGGATATTACCATAGTCTTTGGATATTACTAATCAGTTTCTTCGTATGTTCGAAAAATTTGTCTGCTCAACAACGTAGGTAACGCAATACGCAATGAATATTGTTGAACTGTCAAAATAAAATCCAATCCTACTGTTAGTGTGTTACGCAAGGCCCCGTATAACATAACAATACTCGGGTCATGTGTTAGAATAATTAATGATACACACGCTTAGCGAATAGCGCCTATTGCAAACTAGGAAACCATGCGCCTTATTCGAAAATGAACCTTCACAATTCTTCGATTGTCAGACGTTTTATACGGATTATTTCGCTTATAAAATGCCTCATTATTCGTACAAAATAATGTATTTGAATTATTTAAAAAACGGAAAAGTATAAAGGACTGCATTGTATTTATATTCAAGTTAGTGTGAACATCGACGAATGCAAAGGGCCTTATTACGGAGGTCCTTGTATAAATGATTGATGACATACGCCTCCGTACATACCACAGGTAGGTAAACACACACACACATAATGAGTCATACAGACACCTGGGTTTTAGAAGACAGATTCGCCTGAGAATTAGTTTTTAAACGATTTAGGGTTCCAAATTTACGGCTCGTTCGGCGATTTTTACAATTTGGAGAGCGAAAATTAAGTATTCCCGACACAGCGGCAGTATTGCTAATAGCAATTAAATGAGAAGATTTTTTTCACCCATCCTACCTACTATTCTACTAATATTATAAATGTGAAAGGTTTTACCGTTGTTTGGATGTGTGTTACTCAATTACGCAAAACCGGCCGAACGGATTTGGATGAAATTTGGCACACAGATAGTTAGAATAACTCGTAGGGTACTTTTTATCCGGGTAGTACGTTCCCGAGGGATAATTTCCGACCTCCACGCGACCTACTCCGCTCTTAAAAGCTAGTGTTACAATAAACTGTTAGAAAAACAACGAAAAGTTTAGAAAACTATCTTTTAAGACCTTAGGTTTAGCGATCAGCCGTCACGTTTATGTGTGCAAAGTAAATCAGTTGCATAATCTTATAAGCCCAAATTCGCACAAGTTCGTACGAATCGTGGTTACTCGCACATCAAACCGTCCGCGGCGGGAGTGATCCATGACACGCGGCACTTACGCCGATCGTTTATTTGCGTTAAATAGCCCTGCCCTTGTGACGTCTAAATGCACCAATAATTGCATCGCGACTACACGCGGTGATGTCTGAGACGCCCTAATAAGGCACCGCATACATTAGTAATGCTTGCATCGGAATACACGTAAATTAGCTTTAGGATAAGATATGCGTAGACTTATTTTATGTATTTTAGATTCGCGTTTTAATTGGGTTTGGGAAATAATTCTGCAGGCGCCATGTGGCAAGTAGCTATGTAGCTTAGACTGACTAGATCTTGGTTCCTATAGAAACGACATAATAGTATCGATATGATTGGGCACTTGTCTTCGTCTTGTCAATATATATGTTACGGCTAATAGCCGAAGTGCGGCTACACCTAGTTTTAGCCGGCTATTAACTAGGTGCAGCTGGACTAGCGCGTTTGGTCGCAATTCTAACCTAACCTAATCGGTCGGTAAGCAGTATGGTGCAGTTCACAATTTATCGAAGTAGGATACATCTAAGTTTAACCGGCTGCACCTAGTTATAGCCGGCTAAAACTAGGTGTAGCCGCACTTCGGCTATTAGCCGTAACATATATATATAAATAAAAAGAAAAGTCCTGACTGACTCATCAACGGCCAGCCCAAACCCTTGGACCTAGAAAGCTGAAATTTTGCAGAGAGGTTCCCTTTATAATGTAGGCAAGGAATAAGGAAGGATTTTTCGAAATTTAACCCTTAAGGGAGTTAAATAGGGGATGAAAGTTCCGCGCGAGCGAAGCCGCTGGCAAAAGCTAGTCCCTTATATTATTATGTTGATGAAGCTTATCAACTCTTAGAAAGCGCGCCATTACCTACCACAACTGTGGTTTTCACTGATACATTTACAGGATATATCTATTCGTCTATACTAATATTGTATAGAGGTAAAATTTGTTTGTACGTAGGAGTACCTAATCTCCGAAACAGCTGGACTGATTTGAAAAAAAAAAAATTGGTATGGGGATACTTTGAAAAGTTTGAACCGAAAAACACCGGCTACTTTTTAGCGATATACCACGCGGGCGAAGCCGTGGACAGCAGCTAGTCGTCTGATATAATCGCATAACGTTATCCTACGCTCAGAATCGCAGGCGAATTGATTACCAAAATCATGATCAGGCATCAAAAAGTCGGCTACAAAATCTTGAGCATCGTCTTGTATCCACGTACATATAGGTGCATAACTGTATAGCACAGAACGTAAACGTCACAGTGTGCACAAGTTAATGGCAGGCCATCACTCCGGCTCTAATGCGTTGCGCTTGCGACGCAAAATAAAACAAGTGCGCAAATTGTTTTAAATGGGCAGGTAGGCTCACGCCCGCTTGACCTACAGACGGGGCTTATTGCCAAAAACGAGGGAAAAATGCGTTTTTAGAGTACCGTATGGAATATTGGAAAATATTGTGGAAATGAACATTTTTGGGGATATAAATTGGAGGCGAAAATTAGACATTCTGGCAATACTATTGTTGAGATTTGACTGTTTTATTAACGAACAAGATCAAATCAATAAATAATTTCTCTTTTTTTTGTCTTATTTTTTTTGTCGATTTGTCTTGGTGCCTAAAGTAGAAGATTCCATTTTGTTACAAAGATGTGAAATGGCAGCTTTGGATATCCATAAGATAAAATTCATCAGTGCTTAAAACCGAAATTCAATATGGTATACCTACGGTAATCTTTTAAAAAACAAGAATTTTATTTTTAACTCAATTGGTATTTTTTGGTACTAAGGTGTTCCAGTACTATAAAAATAAATCGGCTATATTTTGGAATCGCATATAAGTATATTGTTATTATTCCCTTGCGACGCTGAGCACCTGATAAATATTATTAAAAACTGCATTTAAAAAAATGAATGGTGTCACAAAAACAACGTACTAAATTTTTATCACCACAATGTCTGTCCTTAGGATGTAATAAAACAGAAATAAGGTCCAACAACGTAACCTTTTTTGACACTTTAAACTGTAGAACAAAACAAATAAAAAACAAATAAATAAAAATCATCAATGAATTTATAACGAGTACAAAGTTACAATGTTCTTTTGGTGCGTAGTCATATTCAGAACTAACGCCGCCATCTTGTTTTGTCACTAGATTATTTCTATGACAATTTCACAAATGTTTACCAACAACGCCCCCCCTATCAATATCATTCAGGCGCTAAAAGATCTTTGTTTTTTTTTTTTTTTTTGGGTGGGAAATCATCAAATAACTTCTCCCGCTCTGGGTGGAGCGGGAGGGCGTGTCAGACTTTTACTGACTAAAACCCACCCGTGTTCCCTCAGTTGCCTGTGTGCCAGGGGCCGCGGTATCTCTTTCGAACAACCCGCACCCGTGGCAGGCATCGGCCCTTGCGAACCCCCCCATTTGGTGCTGACATCTCTTTGAGGCGCGCGTGGAACACAACGCGCCGTCGACCCGGGCTTGGTCCTTACCGGACAGCGAGCTACCCATTACTCGCCGTCCGCAAGCCCGCGCCTACGGTGGCCGGGAATCAGCCTGGGATTCCCGACGCCCAGGGTGTCTCCTGCGGCGACTACGGCCGTGAGGGCGCATATACTGCCTCTCCCTCACGTGCGCCGCCTCCCTCTTCGCGAGCATTACTGCTTCGCAGAAGGAGGTGACGGCTAACCATTCACTCTCGCTCCGTACCATGGCCTGCACCAGGGCCGGACGCGAGGGATCGCCGCCGCCGATCGCCTCCACGAGGACACGGCGGTGCTCCGCCCAAGCCGGGCAGACCGCCACCGTATGCTCCACCGTGTCCTCAGGGCGATCTTCACAACGGAAACACCCGGGCGTTTCCTCCCGCCTTATGCGAAACAGGAACCTCCCGAAACAACCGTGTCCGGTGAGGACGCCATGCTGCCTCTTAAGCCACTCCTCAAAGAGGGGACTTACCGCCGCTATCAATATCATTCAGGCGCTAAAAGATCTTTGTTGAAATGAAAACTTCTTTAGGCGCGTTGAGCACTTTTTGGGTGAACGAAACACATAGAACTCGCGTCATCGTCACCGAACGCTTATACTGTGTATATATGTGTACTTTTTAGTATAGTAATTTTATCCTACGTATCGACGCACGCTTTACTTGTGGTTTTTAAGTGTAAATGTGTGCGTAAGCGCGCAGGAGCTGTCGGTTCCGTCCGAGACAGTGGCGAAGTCGGAAGTGTATGTGTGTTATGTGCTCACGCTACTCGTGTTCACGCACACATTCACAGCGTGTTTGTATACTTCGTTAGGGTTACCACGAGTAAAGCACGCGTCGTTTTCTGAGATAAAATACTGTGACTGTGGAACTCTCGTTCTTAGCCTCGATGTGTCAGTTTTACGGCCGGGTACCGTAAAATATAAATGTGTCGTTAAATCCGACTCGCACCTGACCGCAGTCTTCAGGTTTTACGATTCCGTAGCAAGAGCAAGGTTAAATATATTATTTGGTCTGGACTAATTAGTCACGTCAAAACGAAATGGAGTTATAATTCATTTTGTATTCTCAGATAATGGATCGTTTCTTTTCTTTTCTCTAGACCATTACGACCGACAATCTTTGGTAATATTAGTTTTGACCTACTCGCATTCTTTGGGATGTTTACATTTTGATTTTCCTCGTTCGTTATGCTACTATTGTGTGCTATCGACGGTAGTGTCATTATAATGTTAAAGCGCCTATAACAACTATTCAATTTGTAGGAAATCAAAAGATGTAATCGAAGTTAGAACAATAAGATTCCGATTTGGTGCGATTGGAAGGTCCCGACCGCAATACTTCTTAAATTGTTGCAACCCAATGTAATTCTACTTCACGACTGAGAGTCGTTTGTCCAATTAAAAATCAAAAAAATCAAAATATTTTATTTCACATAAGCCTGCATGGGCACTTATGAAACGTCAGAAGCTAGGTGCACGGTTCCAATTTGTCGTTTCCTATGGAGAAGAGCCGGCAAGAAACTCCACGGTTACTCTTTTAAAAATAATTGGCTTTTACAATGTTTTCAAATTACAGTGATAATAGGTATGGGAGGACAGTGCAGGCCAGTCAATAAGTACCAGGTACTTAGAGGAATGAAAATACAGAATAGAAAAACGTCTACAAATCTAGTCTCTAAGGCCTACAACGTTCTGTCATTCACAATATGTAAAATAATCTACCTATATAAAATGAATCTATTTGAACCAAGTGACATGATTTCGATGACAATCAATTACGAAACAATTAAAAAAAAAAACAATTTAGTCTTGCGTTATCACTAACTTCCAACTGCCTAAGAGTGTTCCTAATAGGGTATTTAACTCCATATGAGAAAAAATCTAAAAATATATTATTGAGATAGATTAGGCAAAAAGCAGTCGGAAAATTTAGGATTTTTAGTTCATGAATTAACAAAATAAATTTTAAAATTCAATTCAAAGGTTTAAGTTTTTTAAATCTGTTTTTGAACATCATGAAATAGTAGCCGCCTTATTATTACGTCATACGCTGTTTAAAATAATCAACTGAACAAGTTTGTACTTTTATTATTTCCGTAACCAAAGTAATTTTTATTGAAATAATATCTTACATTCAGCAACAGCAAACCAACGACAAGTAGAATAATAACTAACAGAGCTAAGAGAACAATTATCACACAAAATATCAGCGCATTTGTTTACACAGCAAACTGACGTCATACCCACAGAGCAACATGGCGTCCTGACTACGTTCAGCGTTTTCGTCAAATTACGAAAATATGAAAATGCAAATTTTTAATGCATTTTCATGGCACTAATCGATTCAATGAAAATATCGTGTTTTATTTAGTGGTTTATTTACTAGCATTTTAGAATCAAATAAAAACACTTTTCAGAAATGGGTGTAATACCCTATTATTTCTATTATGTGGGAAATGTAATAATCACTTGTATTGATAATACAACAGAATGCATCCCAGCGCGTTGAAAAATCACACTCTTGGATTTTCAACTCTCGGCGCTGCACAGTGCATTGAAGATCGAATGCGCGAAAAAATTCCGTCCCTGATTTTTTAAAAACCTTGCAAACGTGGATTTAAACCACGTTCTAAACTTCATGCATAGCTTTACTTGCCTAGTAACAAGTCGCTAACAAATAAGTCTATAAATCAAACAGTTTCTATCTAATCGAATCTAACTAGCCTGTAATGTCCAACAGCAGGGCAAAGGCTCTCAAAACGGTGAAGGAAATCATCATGAGGAAACCGGCATGTCCTAGAACCAAATAATTCGAAGGCATTTGACATTTACCAACCCGCACTGGGCCCGCGTGGTGGATAAAGGCCCGCTTCCTCTCACAAAGAGGCCTGTGTCCCAGCAGTGGGAAGGCTGATCATGCATGATGCATGATGAAAAACAATGGCCGTCTTTCTCCCTTTTCCACACAACTCAATCTTTTGCTACTGCTGGCCACAAAGCTTAGAGAAAAAAAAACCAACCGATTTCCAAAAAAACACTACAAAGTGAAAAAATAACTTTAATTACGGAAGTCGATGACTTTGGATAATGTATTTTATTAAATTTTTTGTCACCGCCTTCTGAAATTAAAGTTACTTTTCACTTTGTAGTCTCTTTCTGAATACATACATAAAAGAGAGATAAAACACATATCCACAGTCGTCTTCACTTAGGTATTTAGAGTCTTGCCTCCACTTTTGTCTACAAGCTTCTTTGTGCTGGCCAGTTCTTTCGGTAGGAGTCAAGTTCGTCCCGCCAGTTTAGAGTCCATTTTTTCTAAGTTCGGTTTTTTGGTCATTGTAATCAAGAAGTCGATCCACACACTAGTTGTATGTGAGGTTATGCTTGACATAATATGCAGTGACTTACCGGCTCGGTTTCACCCTGACTCGCCTTGCCGAGTCCCTCTCCCTTGTTCCAGCCCATCTTTTCCAGCAATTTGAAGCCTTTGTTCTCTGGTTCTATGGACCTGTCAATGTGATATAATTTAGTCATTTCTATCTGACTACTCTGAGAAGAAAGGACGAAACAAACTCTAGAGTTCATAGTCTCGGTCAGATCATGTGAAGACCAAGATTGTGTCTGGCCTTTAAAATAGACTGTGATCTTTGAGTTTGTTTCGGCCTTTCTTTTCAGAGTAGTCAGATAGGAAACGCCGATCGCATCTAGTTTAAAAATATGATTGATGTGTAAAAGTGTTTGTACAAACCTACTTACAGAAATAAAATCATTTATCAATCACTTCAGAATATTTTTTTATACAAGACCATATTTTCTACTTTCTACTTGCATGGTCAGCAAATGAATTTCCTACTTATGGGATCCGAAAAAATTTTGAACACAATTTTGCTTAATTCAACCGATAACACAAAATGTTGCTTTGGAAAACTCTTGAAATCCATGTAACTAATTTTAATCCATACCCGTAAAAGAAAGCTCAAATAAATAATAGTTTAAAAAACTAAAAAACACGCTTTAAAAACCAAACTAAAAAAGGAAAAAATAATTTAATTCAATTAAAAAGCGTGGGGTGCTTTTTGAGGTATTTTTATAATCAATTAATGTCAAGCACCCCACGCTTTTTAATTGAATTAAATTATTTTCTCCTTTTTTAGTTTGGTTTTTAAAGCGTGTTTTTTAGTTTTTTAAACTATTATTTATTTTCTATTTTTTAGTTCTGCTAACTACAAAAACGTGTTTTTTTTTCGCATTTTTTTTTTAATTATTGAATTGTCATCGGTCCTCGACCAGTTTACAAAGTTTCAATGAAATCTGACCGTTTAAAGTGGGTCAAAATCGCGCTCAAAGGAGTCGGTTACATACAAACAAACAAACATACAAGTGAAGCTAATATAAAGCGTGTAAAAAGATGTATAATAGGGTGGATTCTAGGTGTGCCATTATTTTAATCTCATGCAATATTATTCTACTAACGTGTGAACATCACTGCTCTGCGTCTTTTCGGAATGATGCGACGACCCCACAGTCTCTCTCCGCGCCTGCGCCCTATCGTTGTACGCTGTCGCTTCGATAGCCAGCGGTTTTGGCGCGTATTTGTTCTTTAGACGAGCTAGTTCCAACTGATGCTGCGTCGCAACGTTGCAAGTCCGCGTGTACGCAACTTTCTTCTCTTTTTCTATGGCTGTAAAGTTCCGTTTTATTTATAAAAGGGAAATAGTGGATGCGATTTGTTATTTTATTTTATTTTATTTAGGGACAATAAACAGCTACAATATATAATTTTAACATAACAAAAAGTAATAGGTGTGAATAACAATATTGCAGCCCACTACATTATCTGCATATTAAAAAATAAAATATAGGCAATGAGTGCCACCAAAAGGTATTATTTAACATACAGTACATATTGAAAATTATTACATCATTCACAACAAATAACTAATAAATAAATAAACAACTCAGTAACCAGTTAAAGAGTATCCATTATGTAAGGACTGCACTAAATTAACAAAAAGAGTGGCATAATAAAAACCACATGATAATATGTTTTTTATCATGCCGACCGTCTCACACACTCCTTACACTCCGAACGGGTTTATCACGCTTTTACCCAATAGTGTCGCTAGAATACAGAGTAGGTATTTCATTTTCGGTTTTTCAAGACAGAAGCTAAAATTAAATTGTGGCCAGAATTAGTTATGTTTATAATTTAGCAGGTTGATTTTAAGAAAGAAAGAAAATTGTCTATTCTGAACAAACAAGACGCACATTACAAATAAAATGGACAAAATACATACATATACTTAAAACAAAGTAGCCAAAAGCCACGTATTCAAAACGTAAAAAAATTGACAATGTTGTCCATTGCTTGATGTCAGTGATGTCACATTTTATTGGTTTTTATATAATAAAGACACATTAGGTACCTTCCATGAGAAGTCCAGGTTCGCAGTGTCCACAGGTATCATTGCCAGCGTGGATATGACACAACAGTTTTGTCTCACCAAGCTGTAGGGTGCTACCATGCACTATCTGTGATAAACGAAAACAGATTTGCTTATTTTCAAAATTATATCAAAGTCAAATTTTTTTTTAAAGCTCACACTCATAAAATATAATATTTACAAGTTTATAAATAGAATTAATCAACGGGCATCAAAAATTCATATACATCGCTTTCTATCGCATTATCTTTTAAATTTTAATACGGTATTTTACTTCCTGTTCCTGGTTCACAAAAAGGATGAATGAAAAGCAATAAGCATGCAGCTGAGATAAGAATGTTAAGAGGGATGTGTGGTGTTACACGAATGGATAGAATAAGAAATGAGTACATAAGAGAAAGTCTGAAAGTGGCACCGATAACTGAAAATTTGTGTGGAAATCGGTTGTCATCACAGTCCATCCATCATGCCCGTACCGGGCATGTGCTACGGAGGAATGAGGAAAATGTCGTGAGGAAAGTTTTGAGTATGAATGTCGATGGCTTGAGTAGGGGGAGACCAAGGAAACGATGGATGGACTGTGTGTCTGTGGGAATTACAAAGGGTGTGAATGCAGAGATAACGACTAAGGTGCGGCGCCCACTATCGGTGGGAATCGGTGCGGCTCGGTACAGCTCGGGCGCCTGAGAGCTGCTTCGGGCGGCTTCGGGCTGCCTCGGCAGCCGTAAGCATACCTAAGGACGCCGACGCTGTCTTCAGGTAGCTCGAGTGGAATTTTCGTGATAGACACGTCACAGAACAGTCATAAAGTTCACCGCGTTGGCAACACCCAGAGGAAAATAGAAGGCAACAGCCTCATTAATTACACGTATAGGTTCGTTTTATTTGACGATGACAGAAGAAAAGTTGATTATTCTTGTGCAAGCTCACGAATGTCTGTAACATCGCGATATTATAGTGATCAACAAATGAAGCAGAATGCATGGAACCAAATAAGCATGGAGATGAATAAAACGAAAACAACGAGAGCTAAGTCCCAGTCCCATTAGTGGCGTCAGGTCAGACCATACTGGTCAGCTTGTATCGTTTGACTTAGATAAAAAGTTACACCTGGATAAAACCATTGAATTGAGACCACTGACTAAAAATAAATTGAAAACGTTTAATAATAATGTTCTTAGCAATCTCTCAATAGCAATTTTAGATTCACAAGACCCCAATGTAAACTATGGCACACTTTTTTCTACAGTATGCCAAGAGTTCAATAAAGCATGTCCTGTAAAAAAAGTTACAATCACTACTAGACCAAAATTTAGTGAATGGGCCACTGATGGCATTAGAAAAAGCAGAGACATCTTATATAATTTGTATAATGAAAAGTCATTGACTTCAGATCAGGCCTTTCATAATTATGTAAGAAACTATTCTAAGATATTCAAAAGAGTCTGTGCTCAAGCTAAATCTAAATTAATAAGTAACAAAATTAGTATTTCTAAAAATAAAATAAAAGCTGTGTGGCAGGTAATTAACAAAGAAACTGGAAACACAAAACAACGAGATCAGAATGAGTTAGCTCTGAAAATTGATAATGAAACCATTTCAGATAAGTTAAAAGTTGCGGAGACTCTTGAAAATTTCTTTACCAACATCCCAATAGAGGTTACGAAATGTCTCCCCTCATCATCTGTATTAGCTGAATCTTTTCTTAAAGAAAACTTCAGTAAGGACATTCCAAGTTTTGAATTCAAACCCATCTCTATTGCCACAATTAAAACAGCATTTAAAAGTCTTAACATAAAAAACACTGAAGACTTATGGGGGATTTCCGTTAAGGTTATTGAAAATATCATTGACACAATTGCCCCTGTCCTAACAGGCATATTTAATCAATGTTTAGACAGCGGTACGTTTCCTGACTTAATGAAACATAGTAAAGTAGTACCAATTTTCAAATCGGGTAGTAAGAGTGATCCCTCTAATTATAGACCTATATCTGTGCTTCCAGCATTGAGCAAAATTTATGAAAAAATCATGCTGGACCAGATGTTGTCACATTTTAACTCAAATGGGATTTTACATAGTCGACAGTTTGGTTTCACGAAAGGTAGGTCGACGACTGACGCGGGAGTAAAACTCATCAGTCACATTTTGGAATCCTGGGAGAGTTCTCAGGATGCGATTGGCATTTTCTGTGACCTCTCAAAAGCGTTTGACTGCGTTGACCACAATACACTGATCTGTAAATTACACCACTACGGAATTCGTGGACAAGCTGCTGATCTTGTACTTTCCTACTTATCAAACAGGCAGCAAAAAGTAAACGTTAACGGGGCGACATCCTCGGGGTCTCTAGTTAGGATGGGCGTGCCTCAAGGTTCAATTCTTGGTCCTTTTTTATTTCTAGTTTATATTAATGACCTTCCCTATCTGATGGCTAACTTCTCGGATATAATTTTATTCGCTGATGACACTTCTCTTATTTTTAGAATAGATAGAAAAGATACGGATGTCTTACATGTCAACGAAAGCCTAGCTGTTCTATCGAAATGGTTTGCTGCTAATAATCTTTTACTCAATGCGAACAAAACTAAATGTCTTAAGTTCTCGCTACCAAATGTACCCCAAGTAGGTCTAAATTTAAAACTTGATGGCAAGAAACTAGATGCTATTTCGGAAACTGTATTTTTGGGAATTACTTTAGATTCAAAATTGCAATGGGGTGCCCACATTAGAGCGCTTTCAAGCAGATTAAGCTCAGCTGCTTACGCAGTAAGAAAAATAAGGCAGTTGACTGATGTAGCCACAGCTAGGTTAGTATACTTTGCTTATTTTCACAGTATTATGTCTTATGGCGTTCTGCTGTGGGGATCGGCAGCGGACGTAGATTCAATTTTTATTTTACAAAAGAGGGCAATCCGCGCAATCTATAAAATGGGGCCTCGCGAGTCTCTTAGAAACAAATTCCACGAAATTGATATACTTACTCTGCCTTCTCTTTATATTCTAGAAAATATCTTGTATGTTCGCAAAAACTTAGGTCTTTTCAAAAAAAGATGCGATTTCCATAATCTAAATACACGTAGTAAAGATGAAATTGTGATTCCAAAATTTAGATTAACTAAAACTAGCAAGTCATTTCTAATAAACAGTATCCGCTTCTATAACAAGTTGCCAAAGTCGGTTACAGAACTTAGCGATAGAAAGTTTAAAACTCACATCAAACGTGTCCTTATCAAAAAAGCATATTATAAGATAAAAGACTACGTTGAAGACAGGGAAGTTTGGCATTAATTCCTTCTGCACATGTGGCTTCCCTGGTACCTCATTAACAGCAAAACCGTGTGAAAGTCTATTAACTGCTCCCAAATTGCAATGTAAATTTTTATTCTTTTTATTATTATTATTATTTTTTACAATGTCTGACATATTCTCGTCATTATTTGACATTATACATCAATTTTACTACCTACTATTTATTTTCAGTGATTGTCATCGAAATCATGTCACTTGGTTCAAATAGATTCATTTTATATAGGTAGATTCTTTTACATATTGTGAATGAGAGAACGTTGTAGGCCTTAGAGACTAGATTTGTAGACGTTTTTCTATTCTGTATTTTCATTCCTCTAAGTACCTGGTACTTATTGACTGGCCTGCACTGTCCTCCCATACCTATTATCACTGTAATTTGAAAACATTGTAAAAGCCAATTATTTTTAAAAGAGTAACCGTGGAGTTTCTTGCCGGCTCTTCTCCATAGGAAACGACAAATTGGAACCGTGCACCTAGCTTCTGACGTTTCATAAGTGCCCATGCAGGCTTATGTGAAATAAAATATTTTGATTTTTGATTTTGAGTCCACATGGGCGTAGCCACGGTGGGGCAGGGTGGGGCGCTTGCCCCACCCTGACTCTGACCTTTAAGGTACCTAACCAAACCTAAAAAATAAATGATCTAGGTACTAACTACAATACTTAATATCCGTAAGATAGTTCACACTCGACACAAAAAAATGCGATCAAAACAAAAAGAGCGCGCGCGATTGACCGCACGCGCGCAGCGGTCGGTCATGCGTTCAATTCAGAATTTATTGTCTCTGTTTGCCTCATTGCGAAATATTCCGCACTGCTTCAACCGATCGCAAATGTGTTACAGTCAAAAAGCATTGACTTGCTCCAGTGTGCGAATCACATAAAAAGAACCATCGACACATTAAAAAACATCGTGAAAATGTGGACGATCACAGCGGTAGTTTCATAGCTGAAGCTCAAGTGATCGCTGACGCTCTAGAAGTTGAATGCCACGCATCGCAAAAAGACAAACTCACCGTGAAAATCCTCTAGCAGAGATTCCTACCCAGTTTTGGAAACGATCATTGATTATTCCCTACCTAGACTCGCTGATTATGTCATTGGAAGAGCGTTTCTCGGAGAACAACTTACGCATATTCTTTGATCTCATTGCACCCATATAACATGTTGCAAATGACATTCGAAGAATTTTTGAAAAAAACAGAGGCCTTTCGCGAGTTTTATAACTTAAGTGCTAGTTTCCACAGCGAGGCTGAACTGTGGTACCAGTTGTGGGAAGAAAAAAATATGGCATCGAATGTTCTGAAAGACATGGAAGTGGCAGAACTGATGAAGGATTCAGAAATGTTTTATCCGAGCATAAAACCTGTGCTTGCTATTTTACTGGCCCAACCGTGTACGACCTGTACTATAGAGAGGCATTTCAGTACGTTACGGCGTGTCAAGACATGGCTTCGCTCCACCATGAGTGAAAATCGTCTGAGCGGTCTCTGTATGCTGAGTGTACACAGGATGAGGATCGCTGAAGCGAAAAATAAATTGGAAGCCGAAGTGCTAAGGAGGTTCTGCCAGAACCCACGCCGGCTTCTCTTAAAGTAATATTATGAAGTTAGTTAATACCTAAATAAATAAACAACCTATTATACCTATGAGTAATTGTTCACTTACTGTAGCGTAAAGTACTATCTATAGATATATATAAACCTCTAAATTGACTGATTAACAAATTGGCATAAGCCCAGAGTCCAAAGGGCTGAAGTTAGAGACACGTTTTTGGGTGGAAGATTTCGTGGTGTAGGTAGGTGAGCAATAAGAATGTGTTTTGGATAATTCGAATTATACATACAGGGTGCTATAGGTTGTAATCTTTTTGTATGAAAAAATTAACCGGGGTAAGACCGCTGGTATAATTTGCTAGTTACATATTATTTTAGACTGCTGCCCCACCCTGAGCCCATGGCTGGCTACGCCCATGCCAGTCCACCATTATAAATACACACGCACAATTGTTTTCACATAACGTTACGACTGCTCTGCGAAGTGTCTGCCACCCGAACCTTAGTTTTGCCGAAGCTACCCGAAACCAACCTCGGCGTCCTTAGGTATGCTTACGACTGCCGAGGCAGCTCTCAGGCGCCCGAAGCCACCCGAAGCTGCCCTCAGGCGCCCGAAGCCGTCGTAAGGCGCCCGAAGCCACCGTAAGACGCCGGAGCTGTACTGAGCCGCACCAATGCCTACCGATAGTGGGCGCCGCGCCTAATAGGGAAGTGTGGAAGAAAAAGCCACGTTGTGCCGACCCCGAATAAATTGGAATTAAGGCAGGAGAATGATGGCTTCCTACTAGTGTTCCGATTGATTTGAAGAGCCAGCCACCATCAAGTTAATAAAAAAGCGGTTGTAATAGAGACTAGAAATGTCATTTCTAGTTGAAGATTTCTAACAAAATATACCTTCAACAAAAATGTTAGTCAATACTTGAACAAAACATTACCTCCATAGGTTTGCTCATAACCAGGCTGTCGGACATTCGAATCCCGTTGAGTATTGTCCCGTTCTTAGAGCCCAGATCTATCGCCATGTACATATTGCGTGACGGGTCGAATTGTATATCCAGGTGATTCTAGAATCAAAATTAAACTGAGTTAAATGTAATCTCTGTGGTTATTTTTCAGAAATAATAGGACATACGCTTGCGCTCTGGTTCTGCTAGAGGATAAAAAAAGTAATATTGTTGATGGTGTTCTCCAATCAATATACGAAAATCACTAATCAAAGTGTGGCCCCCGACCGACCCTTGCTCGTTGAAGCGCCAGCCCGCGCCGCAGCTGAGCCAATAGAGTTAAATTCCCCGATTAATAATAATAATGCTAATATTTTGATCCAGCCCGTCCCCACTTGCTGTCCCCCTACCAGTGACGCCCTGAGCCGAGGCCCGAACGCAGGGGGGGGGCCTCAGCGTGCAGTCGCCTAATTTAATTTAAGTAGTTTTTAAAGCCTTGGCTGGAGGCGTTAAGTTAATTCTTAATGGCAACCCCAGGAAAGACCGGTCAAGCAGTCACGGCTCTGAAGGCCAACTGCGAGATGCCCGAACAAAAAAAAAAACAAATTATGGCGATTATGGACAACATACCTACGGCTAACAAGACAATTTTAGTATTACTGTAATAGTGTAATTTTAGTATTTTGGTCGTAAGCGCTACTGCTGAGCATGGGGTCCTGGGTTCGGTTCCCAGGTCTAGCAAATTGTTATTGGCTTTTTCTATCTGGAATTTCGCAGTAACAGCCCGGGGTCTGGATTAGTGCCTGGTTAATGGCAAAATGCTCGCTCCCTACTACATGGGACTTAAACATAACTGGCGAAATGTGAGTGCACTATAGGTACTATCGAGGAAACTTCATCATCAAACATTTGACCAATTTGAAAACAAAATCCCATGCACACAATGACCACTCTGTTAGCAAGCGTTACTATAGCGCTCCCGTGCCAATCCAATACACTGTAACTTTTGAAAACTACATGTGAGATACTGTAAGCTTTGTTACAGTTTTTCAGCATGTCTAAACCTTAATTTGAACGTTAAACAGCGTTTTTAGTTTGCCATATCTTGTACAATATACATTGAATTAAAAAATTGTTGCTCAGGGGTACTAAACAGACATAAATAAACTGATTGGGCGTAGTTAAGCTAAAACACTAAAAGTTGAGTTACAGTCTTTTGGATTGGCACGGGAGCGGCTGAGCGCTGTAAGCAATTCTCTCTTCAGCTGCTAATAGTCCTTACGGTGTATAGATGTTAGTTTCCTCGATAGTACACCTCTACACAACCCTTTGGGGGAACAAGGCATGATGTTATGTAACCAACATAATCATGGGATCCCGTTAATTTGAGGCCCAAGCCGTTGCACGAATGTCCAAGGAAATATGGCGTTCTTATCCTTCTGCATGAGCAGGAGGGTTATTAAAGATAACCTTCTTCTATAATTTTTTCTTTGTCATTGAGCAATTTATTTACTATAGAAATCTTGAGAAAGCATACTTCTGCAATCATTAACTAATTGATCAATGGTCATTCGTCGCTATTTTAGTCCATAAGAACCTTCCATTAACTTAACCACTTACCCTCGAAACATTATGTTCTTTAAGCAATATAGTATGCTGTTCCCCCTCCCTGCCGACGGTACCGCCATCTTTGGTGACGATGAACAGGTTGCCCACGCGCAGCTTTGGTAATGTGGTCTCACGCACGATCACGCGCATGCACGGCGGGTGATGCTTGGCTACCGCTTCTGGATATAGGAATTATCGGCAACTTTTTAGTCCTTGCATAGATAATAAAGTTTTGCTTTACTGTCACATAGCAGCGGAAGGCATCTCGACTCAGGGCAATATGCCACCGAACAAACTTAGTAAATAGATTTTGTAATATGCTACTCTCTAATGACGCTTTTTTTCAATACATATTACTTTATTATTATTTTGTAAGATCATTTGTGTACTTTATGGGCCTTAGTTGCCTGAGAATAAAGCAATCATTATTTTTATTAAATCAAAAACATTGAAAGCGAGTTTTAGGAATTAATTGTTTTTGCAGTTGTCACAGTCAATTTTCATAAAAAGTAATTGTTGAGTATGAAACTCGGCAAGGACCGAGTTTCATACTCAACAATTACTGCGCTAGCCTTAATGCAGATATGGATATGTATTTGTGAATATTGTAGCTTTAGAAATCATTTTAATTGGTACACGTCATACAAGCAATGTTACACACATTTTAGCTTTCTTAAGACATTCACTAAGCACACTTATACCATGATATGAAACATAATAGAAGATTGCCTGATGGACCCAGACACCCCAAAGGAAAGACCTAATTAATATTTTGTTTTTATCAAAATAAATCACAGCAGTGATGTAAAATTTACCATCATCACTAGCTGTTGATGTGCTAATGTTTGACTTTTTGTCTTCATCTTCATCATCAGAGTCTTCAGAGCTTGTGTCACTGCATTCACCATCTTCTAGCTCTTCTGGTACAGCAGTTTTAACATTGGTTTCTTCTTTCTCCTCTACTTTATCATCAGAAGTAACTGATTCAACATTTTCTTCTACTTTTTCTTTTGCTTCTGTAACTTCTTCATCTTTAGTCTTCACCTCAGAAGAATCGTCTTTCTTAACTTTCTTTGTATTAGTCTTCTTACGCTTCGATTTCTTAGTTTCTTCTTTTTCAGCGGCTTCTTTGTCCTGTAATATAACATTTAGAATGTTGGTATGGGTGTAACCGTTCATCATTTAATTACCTAAGGCTGTTGGGCCTCGGAGTGAAACCTGAGATAAGTTTTTCGTCAGGTTATCAATGGCGTCTTCTGTTTTTCTTTCCTGAAAATATAAGTTTTGAAATTAGTTAATATGTGAACAACTGTATTTTTATCATAATTTATAATTTGTATATGGGAATTATTATTTAACAATTTAAGTATAGTTTTATTAGAAATTAATCACTATAATACTGTATTGTTCTATAACACAAGCCTAAGTGACAATACAAGGTGAGATATCTACTTACCATTTTGTGTTTTCTGGCTTTCCTTTTTTCATGAGCCAGTAATGCTGCGTTAGAGGAAGTCCTATCTGGATACGAGTGGAAAATAAATGTCTTCTTATCTTCTGAGTAGTAGTAGTAACATTCTGTGTCCGTGTGGTAATACAGCCCCAGCTCCTGAAAAGGTCGAAATATAACATGGTACAGTAGTCAAAGAGAGTTTAAGCCTTGGGTCCTACTGCGGGGGCATAGGTTGATGCCTTAATTATACTGGTGTACAGGACCCACAAAAAGTAGATTGTGACTTCCCAATCTACTTTTCGTAGTTCCTTTACTCCAGTTTAATCATTCATCATAAATCATAATCATTAAACTTATAGTTAGATGATTCTGATGAGGATTTATCATAGGTTTTGTAGTCTTATCATACTAATATTATAAATGTGAAAGTATGTATGTTTGGATATTTGAATGTTTGTTACTCAATCACAAAAGAACGGCTGAACGGATTTGGATGAAATTTGACATGCAGATTGTTTATATCCTGAATTAACATATAGGATACTTTTCATCCCGATAGTATGTTCCCGTGGGATCATTTCCGACCTCCACCCGGTGAAGCCGTTGGTAAAAGCTAGTTTCTAATAAATGCATTTTTTAAAAAGAAAATTATTCATATTACTATTATCATTCATTAAAATTATTAAAAGCCTGTGATGTCCCACTGCAGGGCAAAGGCCTCTCTACCCTCCTTCCACTTCTGTTTAATCCTGCTAGTGACCAGTTCTTGTTGAAGGAGTCCAGCTCATCCCTCCATCTCCGTCTGGGCCTACTGCGACGTCAATTGCCATTAGGAGGGACCCATTGGGTCTTAAGTTTGGCCCATTGGTCGTCTGACATGCGGCAGATGTGTCCAACCCAATTCCATTTTAATGTGGCAGTTTTTACTATTGCTTTTACTATTACTATTATTAAAAATAAATTGTAACAAGAAAACAAATCAAAAATTTACCGAATTATAATAATATCCAGTCTTATAATCATAGTACATTCCTGCAGACTCCACATACACCATCCCAGATTCCTTCATAGCGTCTTGTGCAACCTCGGCTACTTGCTCCGCTATGCTCTTAGTTTCCTTGTTATCATCATTAATATTCCATCCAGAGTCCTCTGGTTTTTCTGCTGCTTTACCTACTTTCGGGGCATTCTGTTTTGTCTTGTTCATTATTTCTTCTGTTTGTGTTGTTTGATCTTTACATTTAACTGATTTAGACTCCTCAGATTCTGTTTGTTCTGATTTTAAAGTTTCATTAGATTCGGTTTGAGTGGATTGATCTCGGTCTTTAGCAGCATCTGTGATTACTTGTACAATTTCAGTGTTTGTACCACAATTTGTAAGTTCTTTTACAGATGAAGCATCTTTAAATTTATCTCCATAAACCTGTAAAATTAAATATGAGAAGTGCTAAGTAATTTTTGCATTCAATTGTTGCTTTCTTTATCTATTTATGAGGATATAGGCGAAGCTGCAAATAAATACTAGGTATATTGTGAAATCATTAAAATGTTAGGTTGTTTACTTACCATTTCATACCTTAGCGATGTTATGATAAACTGTTTCTGTTTGATACGCATTCTCAGTCTTAGTATCAGGTTCAGGATTTCAGGCCGGTATTTTAAAGATAGTCGAAGGCTCCTATAGTTGAATCTATGTTTCGGCCTCCGTAATTCCGTCATTTTATTATGTCAAGGTTTGGGAAACTTGAGTCAACTAAAACAAAACAAATAAAGTAGCAAAAAACTTATTATTTACCACAAAATAGTACAAATTATTAATGAAATTTATAATCAGTGATACTATTTGATTATAGCCGATTTTTGACAATGACAGACACTGCCAGTGTTGCCAACTCCAAAAGTTTAAATTATCGAGTACCGATCTGAAAGTTATCGTATTCCGGGCAAAATTATCGTGCAAAAGCAAAATCACAAAAAAATCCTAATAAATTCATTTCAATTGATAAAAAATGACAAGATTAGATTCAAAGGAGGAGTATGTGGCAGGTTTCAGCGAAAAAAGATCAAACCGTAACCGTGTTTTGTCGTAGTGTTTACTTAATATTTTTTTAATGTTTTTCACCGTAGAATTAAATAAAGTCTTAAATACAGAAACATTTAAGACTTTATTTAAAGCCAATTGACGGTTTTGTTTATTACTATGTGCTTATTGCGGATGGCAAAAGCAGAATATTTTCATAATTGGGCGCTAATTAATGTAAGGGAAAGAGAGAGAGACATTTACTTGTTGAACCTTCACATGATTCTTCACATTTGCCATTCAAATTTTGATGATATTTTAGCGTTTATTTTTTCTGTCAACTACAGAAGAGTATGTAGAGCCAAAGCACAAAATTATCGTACATTAGACATTCGTTATCGTACATCGTACCATTAGCCAAATTATCCTACGCCCCCATAATTATCGTACGGGTTGGCAACACTGCACTGCAGTCAGCAATGTTTGGATGTCACTGGTATTGTCAGTTTTTTTAGGGTTGCCAACTTTTTCTAGTAGGAGAGTATTTCTGATTTCAGAGAGGGTAAATAAATAATTCAGATTTTCAAGTTATTATATTTTATAGCACTTTTTGCGGTACAGGCGACAGCAGGTCAAGCTATCCCAAACTGTCAAATTTTCTCCGTTTAACATGAACCCTATACATTTCGTGATAAAGTTGAAAATCTATCAAAGAAATTTGACAGTTGGGGTAGCTTGATGTGCTGGCGTCTGTACATACAACTATTTTTATTGATTTGACAAGAATTGTAGAACTCCTAATTCTAAGTTAATTTAATTGAGAAAATGGATATAATTTTTATTTTTCTGTTACATATTTCGTCCCAATCAATAAAAATAGTTTTTAATAAATTTAAAAATACCCTAATAGCTATCTAGGCACTTAACTACAGGTAGGTTTTGTTTATTATGGAATGCCAACTAGATCAGTAGCCACTTTGGAAATCTGCACTAAGAACCCTCTGGTATGTACCAATGATTGCCACGATAGGTCGTGGTGAAGCAAAATGAATGTAGTAGTTTACTGTTTAAGGCGAGGTGAACCCAAAAAACGTCGTTTTGTATTGTGTTTTATAAGTAGATAACCCGGATTTAAACATTTGAAAAAATATATAACATATTTCACGCTTTGATCTAGATATTCCGGCCGTGCGATACACGATTACTTGCACTTTACTGCATCCAATTAAATCGCAAAGACAGGTCTAAATGATAATTGGATTCTTATTTCATTTGAGTAATTTATGGCTTTGAACAATAAAACTTATACCATAATAAAGGTCGTTAAAAAATGTAATGAAATCCGGCCGTCATTATTATGAACTATGAAAATACATAAACAACAAATCTAAAATCCAGTGTTTTTATCTTTACATGCGCGCACCCCGTGCTGTTTAGTCCCGAGCGGTACGTTGGAGGTCGGACGTGTGCCCATTTTTCGAACCCGCCACCCCCGCTGTGTTTGTACCGGAAGCGCAAAAAATAACTTGTAAATAATAATACGTGTATATAATAAACTAAAAACAGGTATATTTATGGTTATATTATTATTTACAAGCTATATTTGGTAGAAAATTAAAGTAGTTAATATTTTGTCAAACAAAATGAGCAAAGCAGAAAACAGAAAATAAAAACTTTCGATCCAGCGCAGCGCTAGCGCTTCGAAGGCTAGTAAACAAAAAATATTAAGGATGGTTTGACAATAATAATATTTACTTACATTTATTATATTTTACGCGTAATAGATTACTATATTTACTTATATAATACGCGTAATAGATTTGCAAACCGCGAATAGATATGCATTGAATTGGAACCCTATGTCCGTGTAAATAAAGACGCTACGCTCGCAAAAACTACAATGGTTTATTTTTCTCGCGGAATAGATTTACCAACCAACCGCATCAAGTGTGCAAAACAGTTGAAATTGAAACCTATATTATTGAGCATAAAGCCACCACCCACACACGCAATTTTTTAATGTTTTATTTACTGTTTTCAAATATCAAAGAGGTAGTTCAACCCGCTGCATTGGGCCGGGTAATTTTTATAAAGTTTATTTATTGCGAAGCCAAAACAAAAAAATACTATGATTTCTGGGTGGGTACTGTTTATGATAACACTAAGACCTTGAGCTGGCCCAGTGTAATACGGAGTTTCCATAGAATAAGTCGACTGCACTCTCGCTTCTTCATGAATTATCCAACATTTTGCTATTAATCTGTAATGAATTAAATTTTCAACTTATTTTAGAAAATGAAACATATATCTCTAGACCAATTTTTATTTATTTAAAATAAAAAGCTCATTAATTACATAAATTATGTGCGTTTATAATTAGAACGGTTTAAAAGAAAATAAAGTAGCTAGTATGGATACATTTTAAAGAATGAAAAATGGTACGGTCTTACATGGACTTTTAAGTACTCCTATTACACAACTTGAGAAACAAAGTAAAGATAAATGAAAACTTGAATGTATCTGGCCTATAAAATTGTATAATTATTAATAACACTAAAAAGATCTATAAATGCAAAACTCTAAATGAGTATACAGTAGAAAAAAATACATCCAAAGGAAAAGTTATCATTATAGCTCATTTCGTTCAAGTCCCTAAGTTTACACAATTTGTTAACCTTACAACTATGGTAATATTAGACAAGTACAAAATGATATTCCATCCTTAAAAATATCTATTCGTAGCCTATAACTAGAGTCAGTTGTATATTCATTACAATAGTATGTTAATTGTAATTCATACGTTTACACACCAGCTAATCACGATCGATTCATGCATTATAAACAGCGAGTCGTTAAAATGGCGCTGAGACAGTGACGTCATCGCCGCCTACTCAACAGTAACCTCATATGTACTTCACACACACACACGCACTACCTATAAATATAACGTGTATGGAAGATCTACGCTAAAGGCTAAAATGTTACACTTTCGATATGTTTTATTTTAAATTACATTAAATAACAATTGTGAAACAATGGCACATTTTTAGCCAAACACTTTAATTACTGTTGTTTTGGTACGTTAGCAAATAAATAAGTTGTAGTATTAGGTAATTGACAGTAAGTCAACGTGATTATTTTTTTAGAATAAATCTTGCTTGTTGTTGTTTTGATTCACGAATATTATGAGCATTCAGTTCACTTAGTTCAATAATATTCGTGTGGGTCACAAATATCTCTCTTTGCTGCCATGTTTTTGTAAATGATTTGATACGAAATCATTCACACATTCGATTGAACTTCGGCTTATTCTAAGAGCTAATGTAACATCATCTACTTCAACAATAACACTAGGTACTTTATCATATTGTGAAGTCTCCAGTTTTTACATAATTGAAAAATCGACATCACGTTACCCTAATAGTCAGGTATGTTTCGTGACGTGCTTACATTATAAGAAATTCGTAGTCACATTAAACTGTGCACAATTCCTCTTTTCATCGACGTCGGGTTACTCTCTTACCTAATTTATAAATGCATCTCATTATAAGTGCGTAAATGCTGCGATTTTTTATATTATAAGGGCCCTAATTCACTATGATCACTTAACGATTCCTTACTTCAAAACCACGTCAATTCGTTAGATCACACACGACATCTGCTAATATCGTATTAATAATATCGACAAATTGTCTTTGAACATACAGAATATGATATTTCGATTCCTTACCGTTACATTGGTTTCTACACGACACGATATCGACGTGGTTTGAACGTAGTAAGATTCCGCGGGGAATCATTATAACCATACAGAATTGGGGCCAAGACAGCTCACGAGAGAGATAAACAAATAAATCGTAGAAAACAACTGCCGGTGCTCGCGTCGACTAGTTGAAACCGTATCGCAGTTAATAATCGAAAGTATTTCGTAAATGATTACTTGACTATGATGACGTCATGAATACTACAACCCCCAATGTAGCGTCGTTACAAGCAAAATCCCGAGTCAGTTTTTCCAACAAATACTATCGCAAAATGATTGTGATTAATTGTAATTGCGATTGTCTGTTGATATTCAACCAATCAGAGCAATTTTCGTATGTTCGATAATAATTTGTCACATTAATTTAGCGATAATTCTCGTTAGAGAATCTGGCCCCTCGTCGCTTACACACTAGGCGGGCGGTGCGCACGCGCGGCTTAGGGCGGCACGTAGGGCGGCGGCTTGCGGTAGGTGGGCGTGGCCTTGGGGCGCGGCGGCGTGCGCGACGGCGCGAAGGGCGGCGGCGGCCGGTAGGGCGCGTCGTCGGCGCCGCGGTACTCGGGCGCGGGCGGCAGCAGCGGGGGCTTCTCCTCGCGCATGATGACGGGCGACTTGTGCACGGGCTCGGCCTCGCCGCGCTCCTCCAGCTCGTCTTGGAAGATCACCGGGATGCCCTTCGAGCGGAAAGCTTGCCGCTCCTCCTCGTCGCCGACGCTCATTTTACCTGGAAGTACACATTATTACGATTTGTTAAGAGAATAAGGAGACTAAAAGCGAGCGATTTACTGCTTTCTGTGACAAAATAGACAGGTTCAGAAGGTCGGCTTCAAACAACGAAAACAGCCGTGTGTACACGCACATACTCGGAGATGCCACTCACGAGTGCGTTTACGCGAGCGTGCGTTTCACGTAGACGCGTGTCTATGCGTGTGAACGCTCTATTTGTTGTATAGACCCGACCCTCCGGACCTATTTATCTTGTGTTCCTGTGCTATATTTTGAGTCATTTGTGGCCAATCCGATAAGTGTGCTATGAATTTGTGAATGTTCAGACTTATTCAGTATCTTACGATGGTGGCACACCTAACGGGAGAATTACGCAACAGTTAAACTATTTTCGCTGTGATACTCCATGACACCCAAATATACCGGAAAAGTTTTTATTCAGTGCGCAAACTGTAACCATGAATTCAGCATATCATTCTAGACCCCCAGCGTAGAAATTTTTCGTTGGATATCCAAAAAAATATATAAGCTGTTCCATACATTTTGACCGCGTAGGTATTGCACTTTTCTATGAAACAGCAGATTTTTTTTTTGTATAACCGACGAAGACTTTCTACGCTGGGGGGTCTAAAATGATATGCTGAATTCATGGTTACAGTTTGCGCACTGAATAAAAACTTTTCCTGTATTTATATACACTTTTATAGCATTCGACTTTCAAGCGTTTAGTATTTAAAACCTTGGTGTGTTTTAGCATAGGCAAGCGATACAGTGAGGTTATTGTTTGATAGTATAATTTAGCGCATAATTTTGACGTTTAATATAATTCCAATACGTGAAAAGCAATGATTTTAAACAAATATAACGTGGAACACTAAAATATTGTTTTGTATCTTTTTAAATCACCTTATTATTCAAGCATTGTCACCTCCTACAGAATTAAACTAGATGTTAGTTAACCCTTATTATAAATTATTATTTATTTTATACCTTAAACGTTAGGCTAGGTGTGTGCACAATAACTAAAGTTCGTTTTTTAAGCCTAGTGGCTAATTTGACAGGAGAAATGTCTATTTTCTATTTCTATTTTTATTTAATGGCAATTAAAGCCGATGTCGACTATTCTGCTAAGGTGTAATGTCAAAGTTCTATTCTAAAAAAATCAAAGACAAAAGACTTCAAATGTCAGATTAGTCTCTGGGATTAAAAAACAAACTATAGTAATTGCCGAATTGCCATGCCATAAAATTGTTACCAGCAGATAATAAATGGCGAACTCCAGTTTATTTAGTTATCTATAATACTCGTGTAACCAAAACAAATCGATTCAAAATAAAAATAAAACATTTTACCTGTCCTCCGTCGCCTATACAGCACGCAGGCGATGATGGCAGCCAGCAGTATCATACAGACGATGACAATGGCCGGTATGATGAACGTCACCAAATAGTTCGGATCGGCTGCATTACTAGCTTTGTTCTGAAGATTCGGTGAGCCAGTATTTACATGTATCGCTGTCTTAGGAATTTTAGTGTGTTGTTCGGCGCATAGGCCGAGGGGAATGAGTCTTATGGACATGACTTTAAGGTCTTTATCGAATACGTGGTCGACGTTTTCTTTGAGCGCACCGCCCGTAGAACCTCGTTCGTCTACTATGATCATTTTGCGTAGTTCCTCGATCTCTTTTTTAGGGCATCGGTCCATTGGCAGACTTGTGTTGTACCTGGAAGAAAATATGGTTTTGTGAAATAATTGCATTGATTAATAATAACTTATTGGCATTGTTCGCCCATTGCCGGTTCCTGATATCAAGCAATAGACAACATTGACGAACTTTTAGTAGCTGAATACGAGGCTTTTGGCTTCTTTGTCTGTGTGTTTTATGTCGCTTTTTTTTGTAATTTGCGTTTTGTTCGTGCACAATAAACATTTTTTCTATCTTTCTTTTTCTTTCATCAGTTTCTAGAATTGGTTCCCAGTTGATGGCAAATGTCTTGGCCTATTAAATGGGACTAAAACATAACTGGCGAAATATCTGTACCTAATCCTTCGGGAATTCAAAACCTATTTTCCAAACAATTTAGCAAGACTCACCATATGATAGTAGTTGGATTATTAGTGACGCTCTGTATCCGGATATTATCAGTCTCTTTCTGTCCGAACAACGCGGCCAACTTCTCGACCACCTTGCGTTTGTTGTTGGCATCGTACGCGAGCATCGGGAACGGGTACTCCATGGTCATCTGGAACTCTACTGTCGGTCTGATTGTCGGTGCCTTCGCTACCTCCACTATTAAACTGTCGTAGGCACTCTTTTTGCTTGAGTCTTCCGCAATCTGGAATAATATAATAAACATTAGGCTCCAGTTGGCTTTCGCCGCGTAAATGTTGTAGGTACTTAGTTTCTAGTATTTTCCTAGCTTGCTAGCCCGATGTTCTAGAACCAAAAATTCGAAGAGATGTGATATTTAGGAACACACACTGGGGCCGTTTGGAGGATTACGGCCCACTCCCTCTCACAGAGGCCTGTGTCTCAACAGCGTGAATATTATAAGCTGATTATGCTTATACTACCTCGCTAATATCTTTAAATTTAATTAACAGGTGAACCCTAATCTTCGTGAACTACATTCGAGTTTTTCAATCAACGTTATCGAGTGTCTATAATAGTCCTATTCGACGATGCTTTGAAATTTGTTAGTAGGTCGCCTCTCGCCTCCCACCTAAAAAGAACGCCCGTGAAGCGTCATCCCGTCAAATGAAAAAAAAAAAAAAAAAAACAAAAAACTGGAGTGCCGACAGTAGTGAAAACTTGAACAATTTACGTGTGATTTTTTTTAAATCGTCAATACAGGATTTCACATAGGGTCCTTGGGTCCTGATTTCTCTCGGTAAGAAATGATAAACGAGCGATCGACTTCAGCCATTAAAGGTAACAGCACAGATTTTTACGATATAAATGCAAAGGGAAAGAAAGGGATAAAAGAATTAGAATTTCCTAATGAAAGCAAGGGACTTTTACAAAAGACAGCTACGGGCGACACATCCATGTGCTCGTTCACCCAACCATCATTTAAAATAGACCCCTGCGGTGGCTCATAATCTGATAAAAAAAAACTAAGTAACTTATGAATTGTATCGTCGAGCTATTAGATTATTTTTGACGCTTTGACACTCCTATATCTATGTAAATATATACATATAGCTCATGGGAAGCGTGCGGTGACGATGACGCGAGTTACACACTTTTGTTCAACCAAAAAGTACACATATATACACAGTATACATATAGCTCATGGAAAACATTCGGTGGCGGTGACGCGAGTTCCATGATTTTTGTTCACCCAAAAAGTGTTAAACGCGCCTAAAGAAGTTTTCACTTCAAAAATGGAAAAGAAATGAAAGAAATGACATGTAAAAGTAATAATTCTTCACCAGTTGGTAAGACACGCTGCCCTCGTCGCTGGGTGCGGGTAGTCCGTAGAACTCTTGGTTCTTGGCGTCGAATTGCAGCCAGTGGCCGGCCGGCAGCTCCGTGCGGTCACTGTAGCGCAGCGACAGGGCCAGGTTGCGCGTGCCGCCGTCCTCTGGGTCGAAGAATGTGTCCTGGGCGAAGGGACGAATGTGGTACTAATTATACATGTGTAACGTAACAAATGAATCTGAGACTGTGTAGAATAAACGAAAAGTTCTTGAAGGGTGTTTTGCTTATTTTTATCCGATGTACTTAGCTGAAAATCAGTTACATAGAGGAAGCTATCCACGTAATATAATATTAATTGTCAGTACGTATAGTTAAGTGATATATCGTTTAAGTTAGGGTTAGTACACAAAGCAGCAAAATGCTCTAGCATTATTAGAAGAAAAATCCAAGGAGAGCAAAAGACAATTCCTTTTTTGAATGTTTAAGAAAGCATTTTGCCGCTCAGTTGTCGTTTGGTTTCGTAAAATCTGTTTATTTACTTCTTGAGTAAATACAGAAGCTTGGACATTTGTGACTTGTGAATGCCTTAGACATTGTGTGGTCATTGTGATTTCCAATAAAGAATGACGGCAGAGTCCATGAACCCACCTCGGGCACTTTGTAGACCAGCAGATGGCCGACGGTGGCCGTGAAGTGGTCGACCTGGTTGCGCGTGACGGGCGGGTAGGTGTCGGGCGCGCGCGTGGCGGGCGGCGCATGCGCACAGGGCCCGGCGCCGCGCCAGCGCACGGCGCCCACCTGGAGCTGCGGCTGCATGGCGCGCGCCAGCCCGCCCGACGGGCCGCCCGCCTCCGTGCCGGACTCCATTATCTGGAAGGGAAACTACTTTCAACACCAGCCTGCACCGCTCTCGTAGCGTCTTAGCTCGTTACATACGTGCATCAAATGCATGTTTACACACACAATTATCTTGCTCCATCACTACTTCCCGAGCATTTGAACAGTTAAATATTGTTGCAAAGGGAAGTTTTTTGCGCCACAACTTCCCAGCTAGGCTAGAATTAGTGAAGGGTGGATTTTCGGGGACTGTCGTATGTAATTATGACGGTTAAAATAGCTGATTCTCAGATTTGTCAGCCTAGTTTCAATATATGACTTTCAAGATTTTGATTTTCAAGAGCACGCAACGCAACGCGCAAAGTTTTTCGCGAGTTTCAACACTTCCTCGCAGGAGCGTTAAAACTCGCGGAAGACAAACTGCTGACTCCTGTGATATATTTTTAAGTTTCATCATCGGTGTCGTTTTCATGATTTTCGTGGGTGTTCCACCATCCTGGATTTACATTTTGACCGCACTATTGGCTTTAGCACCCTTAAAAACCACGAAATCGACACTCACGAATAAAACGATCAATTAGATTTATAGCATCGCAGTAGTATATAATTGGGGTATCTGGATCAAAAAAGATCCAGACACCCCAATTATTAGTATTCAAATAGATAAAAAGTATCTATTCAAATAGAATAAATCTTGTTTGTTGAATTGATGGTCTATTAGAATATACTGTTTAATTCATCGGAACATATCTATTCAAATAGATTAAATTTTATTTATTGAATACCTAGATTGTCTAGTCAAATAGACTATTGAAATGACATTAACATTTCTATTCAATTAGCTTGTATTTATCGTATAGTTATAGGGTGATAAATTAATGAAGATTTATTGATACATCAGCTGTAAGTAAATTATAATTGGCTATTTAAATTAATGGGATCATCAGGAAATCCAAACACTATCTATCCTATCTTCAAATAGTTAAAACCTTTGTTTCAAATAGACGGAATCATGTTTGTTGAATTGATGGTCTATTAGAATTTAGAATATACAACGGAACACTAATTCAAATAGATTCTGAATTGTATTACATTTTAAATGGATAATGATCCAAGATAAAGAACTGAGTGATAGGTCTTAGAGGTGTCACAAGTATTTTAATAAATAAAACAAAAAATAATGTTAATTAAACATATTTATTTGTGTTCGGAAACAATCTTTCACTGTAGTACCATTTTTTACACTTTTGTTTCTTTATAAAATTGACGTTTGAGTTTATCAACATAATCTGTTCCTTTTACAGCATTTAAATAAAAACAAGCAGGAAAAAATATTGCATGATGCATCCAAGGATCATCGTAATACTCCCAATCTTTGATATCACCCCCGCACGAAAAACACATAACTTTATCGTTTAAACCATTTCCACAGTAAAAAAAACCTGCATCAGCCATTTCCATCACCAATCTTCGTTTTGAATCTACTGTAGCCCAATAATGTCTGAATGTACATAATCGAATTTTATGTTCATTATATATTTCATATCGAGGCTTAAAATAATTTTGAATCATTTTATTAAGGTCGTGATACGGGTATGTATATAAGAATAATGAAGTCTTATATCTGGTGTTGTTAATTTATAAAGATGTGATGTTGTCGTAGTCATAACGCACAGGACAGAAGTTTAGTTTTTTTTTCCAGTATCTTTAAAATTATAGCATAGTTCGGCGTGGTTCTATGTATTGTATATGTTGTGTTTATGTGTTTTTGTTTTGTTATTAAATGAAACAAGGAAACATCAATTAAAAAATGTATTTTCATCTGTACACCATTTTCTTAAACACGTTACAGTTTTTAAAGCACATACATTCGAATGATACACACAACTAAATATATTACTAGACATTCTATAATCATCAAACAATTTTTGTAAACGAGGACAGTTCTTATCTTCTAAATTATATATTTTGTCATGTTTAACAATGTTTTTTAACCACAACACTTTTTCACATCCTTTAACATAAATGTTTTTATCTTCCAGATAAGGTACAATATATCGATTTAAGTTTAAGTATGGTATAAAACCCTCTTTCCAGAAAATATTTCTGTTTCTCTCTATCCAACTTACTTGCAATCTTTCTTTTTTTGTAAGACAGTAAAATGGGAATGGTGGTTTGATCAATAATACCACAATTTTATTTCCGCACGCAATTGCTATTTCTTTTACGATAAACTCGTTACTTTCCGTCTTAAACCCTTGCACATCGACTATAGCGTTCATAACAATTTCTTTACAATACCGCTTAAAGGTTTATATTCGAAAAGACGATCGTTGATGATAAGACAGTAGGCAGATGTATTTGCTGGTATACCTTCAGAACTTTCTATTTCCAGTCTCACATCTACAGCTCCCGTTTTCAAAGCTTCGTTCTGTCTTGAGCAGTCAATTACAAATAAAGGGGCCTTTTCTTTAAATTCGCTCAAACCAAGCATTGGTTCAGACCGGGTGTTGTAATAAGACTGACGAAATTTGGTGAACATTTCATATAATATATAATACTTATCTTCAGAAAATTTCACATTCACTGATTCGTATGGATAATATTGAGAATTTAAAAAAAGAGTGACATTAGTTAATTTACAATGATCAAATACTGAGCAGTCTTTACTTTTAATATTTTTTCTATTTGTCTGCAAACCAAAGATCACATACCTCGGTTTTTCGAGTTGTGAAGCAGTCTTAACAACCCAGGAATGTTTTGTAGTTTTAGGTAATAAAGGGTATTCGTACAAGTCCCAATTTCTGAATGCCATTTGAATAGGACGATCCTTTTCTAAATGTTTAAGCAAAGTTAGTCTTTCCCGATCTGAAACTTTTATATGAGGCATACGCCATTGCAGTCTCTCTATATTTACTTCAATGGAGTCGTCATTATCAAGTACAACGCTATTAAGATTCGAACTGTTTCTTTTAAGTATTAGTTCATGTTTACAGTTAACGATAATTTTGTTATAATCTTCCGCAAATCCTAAAACTTTATTCAGAGGTATAAGCGCACTAAAAATACCATCATTATTTTTAACCCCGTTCAAATTCCAACCCCAAATAGCAGCAGCCTTACTTTCCCCCTCGTTCATTGACACATATGATTTAAGAGTTGTAGAAATACCTGCATTTTTTATTCGATCTATCTCAACACCGTTAATTTCATATCGAATGTCTTGAAATAGAAATGATATAGGATTATTAGTGAAATTAACACTCTTTCGAGTAAGTTTTCCTGATGCATCTTTAGAAGACACTGTGGCTCGACCTTCAACGTAAATGTAGCTGGCTGAAGGTAAGACGTACAAATCTTGCTGATTTATGGGTATACGTATTTCATCATTTTCATTGAAACTGTTGGTATATGGATTATATGTATGAATTTCATAACTCACTATAGAGTTGTCAAATTGCGGTAAATCATTCACTTGAAGAATGCTCATAATTTAAATCCCAAAGCTCGAAGAAATAATTTATTATCCTTAGTTATTCTTTTTATACTCCGTATAGGTCTTCGTCTTTTGAAGGTACGAGAACGAGTAAAAGTATTAACATTGGCAGTTGATTTTATATTGTAAGCGATCATTTTTTTAAATTTTATTGACATTCATCTCTTGCGACAGATAATTTCAAAGTGTTGTCTTATGTTGTCGACACCTAACATTTAAACCTTTTTAAGCGATGATTTTATAAAACCGAGCTTTTTCCAAAAATCTTTTAGAAATTGAATGCATAAATGTCCGCAATTGAATAAGTTATTATTTTGCAAATTATTGTAGTTATAATTAATATTGTTAGAACCTACATATCGAACAAATTCTATTGGGGGTTTCAAGTTGCCGTAACTGTCAAAGTACTCAACATATTTATTTAAAATTACATAGGCTACCCAATGTGTACCAGAATTTTTAGAACTATCTAAATTTATGATTCCGCACTCTTTAGAAAAAGGAGACTTTGGTAACATATCTCTCATATACACTCCGCGAAAATATGGGACGTCTTCTGTGAAATGTATGATATCTATATTTGTAAGAGCACGATTAGGTAGCCTATGATTTAGTTTTTTTTCTTTATATTTGTATATATTCCAAGTCCATCCTTGTAACGGTTGAGCTGTAGTCCGTTTCCAATACATACACCTTCCACATTTTTACTATGTCTTTTCATTTCTTCTAAACGCTTTTTTGCATCTCTATATTCATTTATGGTTTTGACGATTCCAGCAATTCCACTTGCAATACTACCAGCAGCGGACAAACCAGCAAATATTGGAATTAAAGGTAAAACCCCTCCAGACTTAGGAATTGGTATTATACGTGGAATTCTTGGAGATGAATCACGATTCAATTCTCTAGCAGCAGCATAGGCTAATTCTATTAACTTTTTCCTACACTTTGGTTTAACTTTTTTAATGCATTTTTTTGTATTGTTTACTAAATTTTTAAAGTTTTTTTTTAGCCCTGCTCCAGAACTTACTTTTGTTAACATTATATTACTAACTAAATTGGCAGCAAGTTTTTCTCCTGTACTTGCATCGGAAGACAATGCACGCTTTTTTGCCATTTTTAGTAAAATTATATCTGCTTTGTGACGATCCTTCAAACTTTTGGAATTGTTATATGAAATATCGTGATATTTACAATATTCGTCTAAATTGTTTATTCCTTTATCACCTCGAGCTAATCTTTCACGTAATTTAGTTCCTGGACCACAATAATTATAACCGGGCAAATGGAGCTCAAATGGTAAATTATTAATTAAACCATTGATAAGTCCTTCTCCTTTCATGTATACAAACAGAATGAGATCACTATCGTGGACCATGATGTTATATTGATAAATCACTCATAAAACATTTGTATCGTTAATCCAACTATTTTCGCATGATGATAACCCCAACCATTTTACGAAAACTTTTCTGCCTTTTCGTTTTACAACTTTTTCAACAAGGTAAATGTCAGGATGTTTAGTTTTTTGTAATTCTTGATTGTAAAATGCTCCTAAAATAGGTTGTTGTTTCACATCTTGTAATAAATATGTAACAGGATTTGTGTTTTGAACTTTACTGATCTTAAATATCTCTGTCGACCAATTAGAAGTGTAACCTTTTTCGAAACAACCTTTATGTTTACTTATTCGAACAAAATCGCCAGTCTTAAACTTAGGACATTTTGTTTTCATTCGATTTTGATTGAAATATCTCTGTAGTACTTTATTTTTATTGCTATGATTAACTTGGGTAGGTGCTAAACCAATTGTTCTATGTATTGTATTATTATATCTAGCAATGGTTTTTGCAAGTGTTCCGTCAGTCCATTTATAATTCCCCTTGAAACTAAATTCCTTAAAAAGCTTATTCTTTATCGTCCTTATTAACCGTTCTACAATTGAAGCCTTTTTCGTGGAATAAGTGCAGTAGTGGTTGATAGAATTGTTTACTAATATTTTTTGAAAACTTTTATTGTAAAATTCTTTTCCAAGATCTGTTTGTAAGTTTTTAGGGATGCGTTTTTCTCTACTCAATAAAGTAATAAAAGCTTCAGATACAGCTTCTTTGTTTTTTTGTTTAAGTGGTATAGCCCAAGCGTATTTAGAGAATCCATCAATTATAGCTAAAATGTATTTATGGTTGTTGTTGAATTTGGAGAAACTTTGCATATCCATTAAATCAGCTTGCCAAAGATCATCAATATCTTTTAATATTACATGCCTTCGAGGAAAATTTATTCTTGCACTTCTATGAATTTCGTTTATAATGTCTCTTTTCACTTTGCTCATTCTTTCAACTGTCACTTCTGAATTACAAAATTATACTGATATTCAGTTTATATGATTAGTGTTTTTATTCTTTTATAACACCAGCTTCTTTTAACTCTTCAATAATTGATAAGATTTCGTTGTCAAGATTAGTATTACCTGCAGTTTTGGATGCGATCAAAAGTTTAAGCCGGTCCACTAATTCATTAGGATCATCCCAATAAACAAGTTCGGTATTTTTTTTATATTTTTTAAGATACGGTAGACCAGCGCCTCGTTTTTGTTTACATTTAGCTTCTGTGGGTTCTTGTAAGCGTTTACTAGACTCGGGAAATAACGGTTTGATCACTTGAGAATATTTTAGACCCTTATCACCTTTAACTTGACCTGCAGGATCAAAGTCTCTTTTATGAGCATTAGTTGTGATGAGTATTTCTTTGTAAACTAATTTATCTTTGAAATTAACCAAATTTAAATCAGGCTTCTTGCGAAGCAATAATTCTTTTAGGCCTGGTGTTATTTTATACTGTTTATTAGCTACGCGAATATAATACACTTTATCGGAGTTCTCGCGAGTGGTAGAGAAATTAACTATTGTACTTCCAATCATATGCTTATCATTCTCACGACGTACGCCAAATGGTATATTTATATCATCGTATATCTCAAAGATATCTTCTTTTTTCAGGGATATATTATTTACGTTTTCTGATTCAGATGTGTTACTTTCTTCGCCTTCTGAATAAAACTTTTCTGATTCAGATGATTCATGTTTATACATATCATATGATTTATCCTGTAAAAACATTTTTGAAGCTATACCAATGTTTTTAGTTTGATCATCATAAGTATCTTCATTTTTTTGTATAGAAATTTGCTTATTAGCTGCTATAGCATTAAGTGGGTCAGCAAGAGGTTTAAAAAAATACTTCAGTTGAGTGTCGTTACTAAATTCATAGTCTTTCATTTGTTTCACCTTTTCCTTTATAGCGTCCGCAGACTTTATTAATTGATTTGTAATGTTATGATCCATTACACGACTTGTACGCAGAAGTATTTATGCACAAATGATAGTTTTTTGTTTTAATTCATAATTTATATAATCATTAATCAAAATAAATAAAGTTGTCAAAGGACTTTCTATATCTGCCTTTGTTTAATTCACAATCCTTATTAATTGTTAAAAAATCGTAAGGATGCATCCAGATTTTAGAATACATATCTTTGAACTTAGGCCACTCCATATCAGAACTTACATGTTCATCGTATATATGTTTCATGTTAACTACATCTTGCTTGAAAATGATCAACAAGTTAACATTATCGCGTAATAACTGCTTTGGTATTTTAGAATACGTCTGAGATAAATAAAAGCAGTCTATGCCTCTATGTCTACCCATTGTAAAATAATTTCGTATGTTTATTTGTTTTTCACAAACTACATCATCGAATATGATAACAGAGTTCGACAATGCGTTGTTAGGATGAATAACATCGTCATCAAAATTAAAAACAAAAAGTTTTACGTCAGGAACTTTTTGCAAAACTTGTTTTAGAAAACTGTATTTCGGCTGAAAGCTGGTCTTTGAATACAGATAAAGATTGTTAAATTTTAATCCGTTTTCATGAATTAATAAACTAATCATAACATTCGTTTTCCCACAATTCGAGGGACCACATATTATGCATCTAATATTATTTGGGAGAAGTACGCTGTGTTTCGGGCGTAGTGAATTTTCCTTTACAACAATATTTTTAACATCTAATGATACTTGTTGCTTGACCCACTTCATGTTTGTATCTGTTATGAAAACAATTCAGGCTCTAGTATTTATAATTCTTATCAGAGTTATTAATCGAACCAATATTTGAGTTGAAGATTACATAAACAATTTTTTACTACTCAACTAAATGCGTGGACAGCATAAATTGGTAAATAAAATAAATAAAACAAAAATTCGTTTAACTTTTTTATTAAATCAAATTATATCTATGTAATACATCATACACATTTGTTAAGAGATAGTCACAATTGTGTCTATTAGAACATAATCATATTTCAGCTTTTAATTTTACACTTTATTATATAAGTAGGTACATTTATAAATATAAAATACTAAGTACAATTCATGAAATTGTATCGCAATGACCCCATGGTAAGGTTTCAATTTGATTTGGAAGTATTTGTCTTTTGTCGTCACTTCTATTTAATGCAATTTTATTCACTTGTTGTGAATAGAGAACGTGTTTAATTGATTTAATTACATTCATTTTACGTTTGACAATTTTGTTATTGTATAGAGCAGCATTATAATCAGAAAGCTTTAATTGATTTGTTACAGGTTTTGTTATACCTTTTGCCTTCTTTAATGTTGTCTTTACACTTTTCAAGCAATAAAGTTTAGCCCTTAAGCCAATGAATTCACAAATTACCGAGCCCCCGAGTTCATCTTTAAACAAGCCTGGTACTTTTTCATTAATTTTAGGTATTCCATATGGATTATCCTCAGCAAAATTACTGGTATCAAATACCGATATATTATCAACCATATCCTTATAAAAATTATCCGTTTCTACTAAGTAAAGAAGGCTATCCGTGTCAGTGTAACATAGCTTAGCTTTCTTGCCATATTTGTTTTGGATGAAATCGTAGTGGAATTGGTATAAGTGTTGTTTGGCATACTCCAATACAGTGAAACCAATGTAAATCGGTCTATCCAATATTAATTTTTCAGGGCTTAACTGAACAGCCACAAAGTTTTCAGAAAAGATTGAAATACTCTTCAGGTTGGGTTGTACAATAAGTTTTTCAGCACCAATATATTTGTTTGTTTTATTATCAGAATCTTCCCACTTTGTTACTAACTTTACGTTTACTTGCTTGCGTTTGTTTTCTATTGTTTTTCCAAATACAGCATTGTTCAAAAGTTTGAAAAAATCTTTTTCGAAAGCTGACGTAGAAGCTTGACGCAAACGAGTATTTAAATCTATGTACTTTTGCAAAAAATGGTCTTGTCTAAATCTGAGAATGCGATGTATTCGGCTTAAAATCAACCCCTTGTTCAAGCATTGTTTTAAATGTATGTAATGAATTACGTAATTGTATTTGTCATATAGATTCGCAATTAATTTTGTGGTTTTCCCGCCAGGAGGCACAAATCTTTCTGACGCGAATGGTAAGTCACTATGCGAATTGTGCAATATTTCTGGGTAGGTGAGATCGACTTCCAGAATGTATCCATATTCAGAATCATCAGATATATTCAAAACATTAAAATTAGCACTTTCATTTTCTGATAAAAATTGAAATTCCGATACAGGCATTCTTTTTCTCATCGCATATCCGTAAAGATTGTTGCAATCAAGATATACTAAAAAAGTTGATGGCTTAGTATCATTGAAATAGGGAAGAAATTTATTATTCGCTTTTGCATGTCGTAGGGAACACTGTGCTAATCCCCCACGTATTCCCTTTTCAAGTAGGTTATACATTTCCAAGTCATGCATAAGCTCCAATTTAACGCCAGTACACAAAAGCATTGCGTCCCAGCTTAAACTTGGTGCGGATACATAATATGCTGGATCGAGATTGTAATATTCTAAACATGTGTTTCTAAAATGTTCAAATATGTCACATAATAATAAAACATCACATTTTAGGTAAAGATCAGTGTATTCACCAAGAGAATTCATTTTAAAAGAATACCAAACTCTTTGTGCATGTGTATATTCATCTTTAGAAATATGTTCCAGCTTCATTGTATTATAAAAATACTCTCTAGGTGGCAAACATTTTTCATCATACTTAGACCATTCATCAACATATTCGTATGGATATATACCCTTTTGTCTCAATAAGCATAAATCGGCTTTATCGTCAAATTCTCTTGTCAGATTTATGAAATCTTGTACATGTAAATTCTTAGATAATTCATCTAAACTCGAACTTAAGAACTGATAAGAATCTATAAACTTTATTTGAACAGAACTAGGCTTGTTCTTAGATGTGAGGCTTTTCATTATACAAATGTATTTTTCTTTTGATTTAGGTATTATTTTAATAGGACCATCGTACTTGACCAGTTCTTTAATAAATATATGAGAATCATAACCAGACAAATTATGGAAAACAACAGGTATAAACGGACATATTTTAAACGTTAAATTGCAACGAGAGTGCGCTGCTCCTCTGTATTCAGATGTGACATGATCGTGATCTCGAACTTTGTCACCCAATAACAAATGTTTACAAATATGGCATCGAGTAGCCTCTTCGTACTCTATTTGTTGTGTGACAGACAAAGCTTTCATGGGTATATTTTTAGACAGTATGGAATTTATGTGAGTGACATCTTCAATTAAACGCTTTATAAACACTTCTACACAATCCAGACCTCTATGCGTAACATATTTATTCAAATCCGGATCGTGTGAACAACATATGTAATATGCGAAACAGGATGGTTCATGCACTTTTAAGTTCTGAGTATTTTTAGATCTATTTTCAGAACAGTTTAGTAAAATACTTTCAAAATCAGCGTAGATAATAAAGTTTATTCTTTGTTGTCTCTCATAATTTTTAAATTGTATAATACTATTTTTTTCCGGTAATATAGTTAACACTTTAGAACAATTGTGCGAGCCATATTTTAAATCACTAGAAAAAAATTGCAAACAAGCATCGCAAAGTAAAAAGTTACCTTTGTGATGAGTAACTTGACGACGGATAACTTTCGCCAGGTCTTTAATTAGACAGTAGTGTCCTGAACTATTCCGCTCGAAGTACAACAAATTAACATGTTTGTTTTTCCTTGAGCTGGTCATGTATAGAGGTCCAGTAACACGACACGTTTTATCTAAACCATAAATATTAACACTGATATCTGAGTTATTTTTCTCAAACAATTTTATGTCAACCAAACTTGGTGGAAAAGACATTCCTTCAATATTTAAAACATCTGTATAGTGTGGATATGATTTTATTCTACAAACATTATTCTTTGATGGAAATAGGGAAGCAACAATACTCCATAAAAAACAATGGTTGTCATTGTTATGTATATTTAAACAACTTTTCGTATTCCTTATAGCTGGAGGAAGCTCAATATACGTGCCACCTCTCATCGGACAGTATTTGTTTATATTAATTTCTAAGTGACTTATAGAGATAAACGACCAACCGGAATCACGTTGGTTAAATTCAGACATTTTTCTCTGAAAAGTCTCTTTAGTATTCATGTATAATTCATTTAAATCAGTATTTAGATAAACATTGGCATACTTTGTATTGAAAGATTTCAGTTGCTGCTCACCTGTTTTTGGTAATACGAAGTAAGCAAACAGCTCGAAATTTACTTTAATACAATTATGTTTCATTAAAAATATTTCAATTAGTTTCAAAATATCGCTTTGATTCCCAATCAGAAAAGCCTCTGGAGTTAAATACTCGGCATCTGGTGCTGGGTTTAAGCGATACGTGTTTATTCTATTTCGAAATGCAGTTGCAATTATTTCAACATTTTTCAATTTCGTTTTAAGTAAACAATTTGATTTATGCATATTAGTTCTCACATGATATTTATATTTCTGTTTTGATAATTCGATTTTACATTTATCACATTCTATTAAAATATCTTTTTGAATTGAGTTGGTAGTTGGTGCAACTGGAAAGAAAACAAAATTGATTACATAAACGTCTAATTACTCGTATAAATGAAAAACAAACTTAATTACAAGATTAGCTTAACTAATAACTATCTACTAGGATTATAAATGTAGATAGAACCTGTAAGTAATACATATATGATTAACATGTATACAGTATTCACTAATACTAAATTTTAATAAACGTTTAGATTAATAACTACGTAGGTACTACATAGGACACATCGTGACGTATATGATCAGTATGTGCCTAAATATTTATGAGTTCCTACTTTTAAATTCTGTATCTAAAAATAAGAACTCATAAAGGTCTGAGGGCTAGATTTAAATTCTTTGCGGGTTGCGCATATAAATTTAGTCAGATGGCCCCAAGCCTCAGTCCCCTCATCCGTCCGGTTTTTGAGAGCTACAACAGCCTGACGCCATCGATTCATCGGTGCTACATTTTCAATTTCATCGCACCGATAAACCTTTAGTTCGATATAATGCGTACCCGTTTTGGTAGGCAAGGTTTGGCGAGCGTGGCCTGTTGCCAGCCTTCGAGTTATCGTCGAATTAATAACAGTACAGGGTTTTTTACCGGTTATCTGCGTGTCCTTGTCTTCTTCATCGCTGTCGGTGCCGAATAAATCTGTTGCGGTGAGATGATGCTTACTGACCGGATTAATTCTCATCTTCTTCGAAGATGGAGCTGACGACGTACATGGAGTGGTTTTCGGTGGTTGATGGTGTGATCTCGAGTCCGCACTTGACGGCTTCGATCGTTTTTTCTTTTTTTCGCTTATCGCCACATCTTGCAGGGAACTTTTATCGTCATCCGACAGAAAGAGGTCGTCAGCAAAACTGGACCTGTAATAATATAAATAACTGTGATTAGAAACTATTTGTGAGCACATACATATCAGAGAACTTTCCAATTTATTTCTACTTTATACACCAAATATCGAATAGACAATATGTCATAAAAACTGTTAAATTACCTAGGAAATCGAACCCAGGGTCTAACGCTCAGCAGTCGCACTTGTTAACTAATTATTCTATTCATAGCATATTTAATTTTAATTCTATTCACAATAACTGTGATAAAAAACAATACGCAAGCAGATAAATATCAGATACTTGCTCAATTCCTTTCCCTAAAATACACACCAACTATCTAATAGACATTGTGTAGAATAAAAGAAAAAAACTGTTGAGTGACCTAGGGAATCGAACCCAGGGTTAAACGTTCAGCACTTGCTATTCTATTCATTTATAACTGTCTAGAAACTATCTGTGAGCAGACACATTATCTAATAGAAGTTTGTCCAATTTCTTTCCTTAATATATACACCAAAATATATCGAATAGACAATATGACATAAAAACTTTTGACTGACCTAGGGAATCGAACCTGGGGTCTAACGCTCAGCAGGCACACTTGCTTGTTCTATTCATAACTGAATAGCCTCACAAAACATTAAAGAATTGATGATACTTATTAAATAGATAGGTACTTACATGATTAGCCGTTGAAATTTCACTTTTCACTTTAGATTAGGTAGACAATTAATTAGAAGATGTGAGGTCACCAACTTCAGGAGAGCTAATGTTGATCCAGGTTGCTGCCCAACGACTTAAATACCTTTGATGATAATACGTCACAACCCCAAATATGGAGAGAGCACACGATTTTAAAACTGCTTATTCGGCTAATCTTCCTAACAACAGATGCAATTGCACATACTATAATAATATCGCGGGTTTGCTTGTATTTTTTTAAAATTAATAACAAAGAAGCGGACTTCATACTTAATGTATTTTTTAAATATACTAGTATTGCTTGCTCTCTCGAATTCGATTGGGTACTCTCTTTACTCTAAGTATCCCTTTATACACTGACATTGACATACTAAAAGACAATAATCTATGAACAAACAGACATTGTTATTTATTAAAGATATACTAGAGGTAAGTAAACTGTTCAGGGATGGTGAACCTTTTTACCCGACTGCCAAGGATGATGATGATGATGTTATGTTTTTATATCTGCGTGTTGTTGACTTTAAGATTTTACGTGGCCAGCACCCTAATTGCATAAAACACGATTCATCATAATCGGTTTCATTTTGACAGTTCAACAATATTCATTGCGTTATTTATGTTGTTGAGCAGACACATTTTTCGAACATATGAAGCTATGGTTTAACAATCTGTTTCAAAACGAAACAGATTATGATTAATCGTGAGTTAGGCAATTAGGCTGGAACGATTGTGTGTTTAAAGTTTTACCGTTGAGCCAAAGGTTCAGCATCCCTGCTCTAGTTTGACGCTTGGTTTTGAATTTCATCTTACCTTTTATGTCCAGGAATGCTAACATTAATAAACCATCTATATTGAACTCTATTAACAAAAAAAAATAAATAAAAAGAATAATTCATGAATATAAATAGCTGAAAATATCACCGGAATTCATTTCCATTTTGAAGGCTGAACGGGAACGCTTGGCGCGATTGTTCCAGTATGTCGGTAAGTACTCACAATAAATATTTAAATTATTTTAATGTAACTACTTATAGCAATATATTAGTTATTGTAATAGGTATATTAGCACTATATTTCAAATCACATCTTCTATAATAGACCCTTAACGAGAACCTATTTTCATACATTTTAAAGGTTTGTTTTCTTTTTTCAGGATACGGATGAACTATTCAATTTTGTGCCAATGGAGCAGCCAGCCACTATTCTAAAACCAGGACAAAACTCCCTGGGTCTTGTTCCACCTTCCCGAAAGAGAGCAAGAACAGAACCAACAATATATTCATACATAAAGAAACCAGTGACACGGGGTACAAAAATAATTAAAATTGAAATTTACGACGCTGATAATATGCCAAAATCCGAAAGTTCTATTTGTAACTGTGAAGCTGAGGTGTGCGCTCAACATGTGGTTAAAACTGTGTTATTTGATGACATATACAGCAATGCTAAAGACATTATTAGTAAAATTCAGGATGAAATAGAAAATAAATCATAGAAATCTGCTCTATTCATGTAACTGACAAAAATTGTGTTATGGTTAAGGTACTTTTAAAATATAAGTAGTTAACTGTAAATACGATGAAGAATATAACTTGTTTGTCAAATTAGTTTTAAGTAGGTGCCTATGAGATAATAAAAAAAAGCTATATTAAATAACGATTCGTTTTATTTTTAACACCTGGTACCTAACTAATATTTTGCTTTTAATTCAAATATGGAAAATTTACGAATTGTAAGAATTAAGTAATAACTTTGCCTCACCGGGATGGAATCGAACCCAGAACCTCATGTTTAGCATTTCCACTTGTATTTTGCTGTCAACTTCATCATGGGTCAGTTATAAAATAATAACAAACAATGAAAGTTAGGCGCCATGCAGTCGTCGGTGTCAGATAGCTTGACTGATATGGTATTGAATTAAATAGTTTCTCATAACCGATGACGTTACTAAGTCAAGTCGTTTCTTGTCTGATCGAGTTTGTGTGTTCAAATTTGCCAACAAATAATAAATATGTAGATTAAAGGTTCCACCAATTTAATAGTTAATTGTAATTTAGTTATAGCTGATGATTATTAAATCTTAGTCACTTTACTACCCTCCATCATTTCAACTCAAGAAGAACTATTCAATAAATAAAAAAATAACTATTTGAATAGAAATGTTAATGTCATTTGAATAGTCTATTTGATAAGACAATCTATTCAATAAATAAAATTTAATCTATTTGAATAGATATGTTCCAATGAATTAAACAGTATATTCTAATAGACCATCAATTCAACAAACAAGATTTCTTCTATTTGAATAGATACTTTTTATCTATTTGAATACTAATAATTGGGGTGTCTGGATCTTCTTTGATCCAGATACCCCAATTATATACTACTCATCGCGTACTAAAAAGATCACAATGGGAGATTTCCATGTTTAAAAGTTAAGATATTTTAATAAAAAATAACAATTAAAAAGAAGCTCAGTTATCTAATCAATTTAGTTTCTTTAACGCACGCCTTCTTTCAAAATTCTACTCTTGATAGTTTATAACTTCGAATAATGCGTAGAATACAAAACTAATAGCATTGGAAATAAGTGTCTTATTCTAGCAGCTCAAAGGTGTGTGAAACCGCGTAACACAAGAAATAAAAAAAAAACATGTTTTTAGATTTTTCACTGTGGCGTGGCCAGGGAGTATCACACCTTAAAGTTGTATGTGCTAAACTTTATCTGTATTTGACGTTAAGTGACACCTACGCCTACGTCATACTGATTAAGTTTTTAGGTACTGGCCACATAAAGATCATAAGTAGATTAATTTCATCGGAATGATATAATCAAACAACTTACCTTCATCAGCCTATTAATATCATCCATAGGACAGGCGGGATCCTTCGGTAACGTATCGTTAGTCCACACGAACTCGCACATGTCACCGTTTTGAGTCGTATTGAGTACTGTCAGGTGGTCCATATCCGTATCTCTGAAGAAAAAATCCAATCATTTATATTCTATGTAAGTTAGTAGTACTATTAAGTTTGTACTACATAGTAGTGAAGTCTCGTTTATCTAGGAAATCAGATTTAGGCAATGTTAAAAAGAAAAAAATCTATCAAATACAAAAATAAAATGTACCTACCAATGTAAACTAAAACTTTTGTGGCACACGTGGTCAGGAAACGTGTGCGGGAGACGACCCGAGACTAAGAAGCATACTCAGACTGTACTAAGCTAAGTTCCCATAAGCGACTATGTTCAAGCGTTTCTTATGAATTTGAACATTAACTTTACACAGATAAGATTCATATTCGGATTCGGATTTGTGAATAAATAAATAAATAAATAAAATTCCTACTGTACCCAGCTTGAGTAAAGTCAAGTTCGCTCTATAGATCTCAGCCTTAGTTTGTCGGGAGGTTCCTGTTTCGGATGAGGCGGGAGGAAACGCCCGGATGTTTCCACTACGAAGATCGCTCTGAGGACACGGTGGAGGTCTGCCCGGCTTGGGCGGAGCACCGCCGTGTCCTCGTGGAGGCGATCGGCGGCGGCGATCTCTCGCGTCCGGTCCTGGTCCATGCCATGGTACGGAGCGAGAGTGCATGGGTAGCCGTCATCTCCTTCTGCGAAGCAGTAATGCTTGCGAAGAGCGAGGCGGCGCACGTGAGGGAGAGGCAGTATATGCGCCCTCAAGACCCTAGCCTCCGCATGAGACGCCCTGGACGTTGGGAATGCCAGGCTGATTCCCGGCCACCGTAGGCGCGGGCTTGTCGACTGTGAGTAATGGGTAGCTCGCTGTCCGGTAAGGACCAAGCCCGGGTAGACGGCGCGTTGTGTTCCACGCGCGCCTCAAAGAGATATCAGCACAAACTGAAGGGGCCTACAAGGGCCGATGCCTGCCAGGGGTGCGGGCTGTTCGAAAGAGATACCGTGGCACCTGACATACAGGCACCTGAGGGAACACGGGTGGGTTTTAGTCAGTAAAAGCCTGACACGCCTCCTGCTCCACCCGGAGCAGGAGAAGTTATTTGAAGGTTTGCCAATCTCAAAAAAATAATTCGTTCTGCTTACTATAAAAACGTGATATTCCAGTTTTAGTTTTTTTTTTAACTTTTACATTAAGGAACAAATTTACAAAATTATTGAATTGTCATTGGTCTTCGATAAGTCTACAAAGTTTAAATGATATCTGACCGTTTGAAGTGGCTCAAAATCAAGTCCAAAGGGGTCGGTTACAAACAAACATGCTTACAAACATACAGATGAAGCTAATAAAAGCGTGTTAAATAAATAAAAATAATAGTTTGAAAAACTAAAAAACACGCTTTAAAAACCAAACTAAAAAAGGAGAAAATAATTTAATTCAATTAAAAAGCGTGGGGTGCTTTTTGAGGTATTTTTATAATCAATTAATGTCAAGCACCCCACGCTTTTTAATTGAATTAAATTATTTTCTCCTTTTTTAGTTTGGTTTTTAAAGCGTGTTTTTTAGTTTTTCAAACTATTATTTATTTTCTATTTTTTAGTTCTGCTAACTACAAAAACGTGATTTTTTTTTATTATTCTTTTTCTCAATTTTTTTTTTATTATTGAATTGTCATCGGTCCTCGACAAGTTTACAAAGTTTCAATGAAATCTGACCGTTTAAAGTGGGTCAAAATCGCGCTCATAGGAGTCGGTTACATACAAACACACAAACAAACAAACATACAAGTGAAGCTAATATAAAGCGTGTAAAATATAGTAGAAATAATAACATACCTGAACAAGTTAACAATGCCTTCCAACGCTCTAATCTGCCAGTCAATCACATTGTTATACTCCTTCATCAGTTTGAACTCCATGGTGAACTGGTGGTTGATGGTGCGACCACTCTTGTGTTGTTGCACGGTGATGTCTAACGGGCCGCGAGCGACCAGACCTTCGCTGTCCTGAGCTTCGACTATGAAGTTCCAGCGAGATACGTGGGCTTCTAACGGTCTGCGGGCGGACAAATAAATGGTTTAAATTGGTCAGAATAAATCATCTCTATCCCATAGAAGAAATAGACCGCTTTGTTAAAAGGATTCGCATAATACTGTGCTATCGTATACTTCATCATGGCAAATTATGCAGAATGCAGCATTTCTGGGTTCAATTAAAGTGAGAATGTAGAAATTAGCCACTTGAGGTATTCCATTTTTGTTTGAATTTACGTTGATCTTGGAGACGAAGTTTAAATAGTAAACCACGCCACTCGCAAACGGTGTGAATGTAACCCGTTTCAATCCAAAAAAAGGCGTTAGAGAGGGATAGAAAGAAGATATCATAGAAAAACGAATCTAAAAAGGAAAAACATCAAAGTACCATACATTTACGATACCGTTCTCATTAGATCAGGCCCGAAGGACAGACCTTAAATCGTAAAGACACTGAAATGTACAAAAACTAGGTATACTCACAATCCATAAACTTCTCTAGCGGAGGGTATGAACTGTATCCAGGAGTTGTTGCTGAGCGGCACGTTCTCCGCCTCGTACATCGTGAATGTTAAGTTACTGCCCTCCTCCGGGTCCGTGAACAGGTCCGCAGGGATTATGTACCTGTAGAAGTTGGGTGAAGGTTACAATCATGGAATTCTAGGGGCTTATAGTAAAAACGTAAGCTATATTTAGCCAGGATTGTCCCACAGCAAGACGACCCTGTCCTCTTTCTAGGCAATTCATACATACATAAACTCACATCTTCCAATGAGGGTAAGCAGAAAATTACTGAACTTCACCTGCTAAGTTCCTTACATACTTCTTTTGCCTCGTTTACTTTCATACATCTGGTCATACACGAACGCCAGTTGCGAGTACTACGCATCTGCGCTATCTGAAGAACATCACTATTAAGGTACTAGCTTCCGCCCGCGTGGAAGTCGGAAATTATCCCGCGGGAACGTACTACCGGTATAAAAAGTATCCTATGTGTATGTGTGTGTGTAATCTAGGTTATAATCTGTCTGTGTGCCCAATTTCATCCAAATCCATTGAGTAGTTTTTGCGTGAAAGAGTAACAAACATCCATCCATACTTACAAACTTTCGCGTTTATAATACTCGTATTAGTAGGATTACATGTCACCGAGGACGTCCTTTCCTATGGTTTCCAGTAATATCTGCTTTGTTGGTCACCCTCTCAATATGACCAACCCATCTAAGAACATACTCTTATTTTTTTTTATATACTTACTGTTCGCTGTTAAAGCGACACCATAAGATAACATAATCATCATCGTCATCATCATTTCAGCCGTAAGACGTCCACTGCTGGAGTCTGGACATAGGCCTCTCCCAAAAGGGGGGCTTTGCCATAATCCCCACGCTTAGCAGGCGGGTTGGCGATCGCAGTATGGTGATAAAATGCATAGAGAATGCTGCTGCCCATTCTCTGGTAGCTAACTTCCTTAATCGCCTTCTACGACACCCACGGGAAGAAATGGGATGGTGCTATTCTTTTACGTCCGGTCCGCGGATAACATAATGATTGGAGAGTTTTATCTCATTATGTGATACTTGCAAGCGTTGCGAACGAAGGATTAAAACAAATCTGCAAGTCCATGTAGTTCCATTCTGTTAAGTGTTTTCGTTTAAATTTTACAAATGGTAATCTCTTTGATGCCAGAGGGGTAATTACGTAACCACACTAACAGTAAGAATGGGTTTCACACACACAGTTCGAAAATATTCATTGCGATATTTACGTTGTTGAACAGACGAATTTTTCGAACATATGAAGCAATAGATTAGCAATATCCTGCAAAAGGATTCAGATTGTGATTTACGCAAATAGAGTACTGTGGCCCTAGTGTGAGTTTCTTTTAACCATCTCGGCCAAACGCATCGAGCGCGTGCGGCGCTCCGATTGGCCCTGGGTTGGTGAAGGCCAATCGGATACCAATCGGAAAGCCGAACGCACTCGATGCGTTTGATCGAGATGGTTAAATGAAACTCACACTAGGGCCTCTGGTCCTAAGTTTATAATCACAGATCAATTAAACTGCGATCTAGCTAGAAACTCAAAGAATCCCACGTCATCAATCTTTTATATTTTCGTTTACAGTATTTTAGATTATAGAGTATTTTCGTGACCCACCTAAAAGCTTTACCAGCAGTGATGGCCAGTTTCTTCATGTGATGTTTGAGCGTGGGCGGCTGGTTCACGGGCATGGCCCATGTCACTGTTTCCGTTGTCTGGCCGATTATTGTACTTCTACCTTCGGTTGGGTCCGGTTCCTAAATTAGCAAAGAAAAAATAAGCAACTGCTTGCAGAAAGTAAGTCAATACTTAACATTTTTTTCGAAGATAAGTACGGGCACCAAAACAGTTAAGTAACCAGGGTCGTCGGATAGGTATCGTTGAAGTTTAGTCAGAAAACGATGGATGTTTACGAATGAATTTTTTTTAGATAAATGAACCGTTTTTTTTCTATTAATTAAATTCAATTTTATTAAAAAATAACCACCGGTTTCTTACTAAATAAACTTTAACTATATTTGATGACCCTGGTCATTTATATCTTTTGGCGACTGTATATATTCAAATTATTATAATTTGTATGTGTATTATACAGAAGGAATAATTTTTGGTTTTTTTCACATGCCCAATTATGATGTTCTTTTCATATTTAATTTTAAAACTGTAGTTTTAATGTAATTTCCAGAGGCAAAGAAAAAGTTAAGTGGAGAGAAGTTGAAGAATTTACACTATAATACCTTCAGCCTTGAAAATCCTAAAAATTATGCCAAATTAATTTGTACATTTTAGAAGTTTTCACTTTACCTGCCAATTAATAATTTAGAAAAGTTTTAATGAATTAATGAAACCCATAGAAGTCCAATCAAAAACAAAAAACTGAATTCAATTTGCACACACGTTTGGAGTAGTTAGTAAATACGAAATACACCTGGATGATTCTGGATGTGATGATTCAGGAAGTTACGTGAATGGATAAGTACCTACCTAGGTACCTACTTACTTCTACGAGCTAGGCGTATTCGCACTGTACCGGGCCCATATTTCCATTGTGCTTAAAATTAGGTGCATTTATTTACCAATCGCATGACATATCACATTATCACCGATATTTCAGACATTTTTAGACGTAGGTGCAAGAGGCTGGTATAATTGCAGAACCTTCCATTTCAGGTTTCCAAAATTATTTGAGATTACCTCATCAGGCAATCGGAAATATGCTCCCGGCCACCAGTGTAAGCCGTTACGGACCTGTTTAGTGACCTCCTGCAAAGTGGTCTCAGCAGTCGGCGTCGTAGGGGGCGGAGGTGTCGGCGTAGTGGCGGGGGCAGTAGTCGGCGCCGGCGCCGGGGTCGGCGGTGTTGTGGGCGGGGCTGGCGGCGGTGTCGTGGGCGGCGGGGGCTGCGGTGTCGGCGTGGTCGCCGGGGGCGGTGCCGGCGTCGGTACCTCGGGCACCGGGGTCGGTGACGTCACATTCTCCTTCTCCGTCGAAGAAGACATCGGGGGTAGTTCGTTCGACTCACGGATTATTACGGTTTGCTGAAAGTGCCATGCGGACGCTCACACGATGTGTTGTGAAATATAGACGTTAAGACAACGTTTTAGAGTTCAGATTTGTAAGAGATTTTTGAAAATGTATTTACAGAAAATTAGTCCCAGAAGGATAGAATATTAAGAATCCCAATGCAGCTTAATTAATTGTGTTTTTACACCCGAATACGTCATGCTGAGTATGCACACGCAGTTTTCGCACATCAAATAATTACGTAAAGTTGTCTTCACGTCGCAGATTAGTCGAGAACATATTTACATACTAAGTTACTCTAAATGGGGTATGAATCGAGTGAAACCCATCACAACCCAAGGTTAAATAAAATCAACTCACACACTATTAGTTTCAACTTTTACAGGAGTGAGTTATGGTGATAAAAATAGTAAACTACGTACCAATTCCGGTTCTAAGGTCGTGGTTTCTTCGACAATAGCTGGTAGGAAGGCATCGAAGCGTCGAGGACTGATAGGCAGCGTCGGGGCAACGGACATGTTAACGTTGGTCGTCTCTGAAGGTGACGCAGACAGTGCGGTAATACCAACTTCGTTATGCTGCAGAAAAGTATGTGTTTAGTATTTGTTGTGAGGTTGGGTGGGTGTGAAGTGTACAGTGGAAACTATGTGCTATTAGTCACTGTCTGTGTGTGACTTGGATGTCGTTACGCGTCTACTATGAAATTAAAAAAAAAATAGCAATTAGATGGATGTTAAAATAAGATAACTTGGGAAAGCCCAGAGTAGTAAATTATTTTTGGCAATTTTCAGGTCAGTTTAAGGCTTCATCATTTCAGCCGAAAGACGTCCACTGCTGGACATAGGCCTCCCCCAAAAGGGGGGTTTTGCCGTAATCGCCACGCTTGGCAAGCGGGTTGGCGATCGCAGTATGGTGGTAAAATGCATAGAGAATGCTGCTGCCCATTCTCTAGTAAGGCTTAATGTTGAACAAAATATGTTTCCTAACCGTAAAACGTATATATGTATATTTACAGAATTCATCATCACTATGTTGGGGTTCCGTGTGGGGCCGGACGTAAAAGAATAGCACCATTCCATTTCTTACCGTGGGTACCGTAGAAGGCGACTAAGGGACTTACTAGAGAATGGGCAGCAGCATTCTCTATGCATTTTACCATCATACTGCGATGGCCAACCCGCCTGCCAAGCGTGGCGATTATGTCCAGCAGTGGACGTCTTTCGGCTGAAGTGATGATGATGATGATGATGATGTTGGGGTCGGCTTCCAGTCTAACCGGATGCAGCTGAACACCAGTATTTAAGATGGAGCGACTGCCTATCTGAGCGCCACAACCCATTTACAGGGTAATACGATACCATGTATTATTTACAGAATTATAATAATTAAAATCATTAGTAAAACCCTCTAAGTTCATATAATCCCATTGAATTACTATTTTAATGAAAAAGTTATCCAATAGGATTGAGTGAACTGATTCACTAATAACTTACAATTTGACACTGACCTGAAAATTGCAAAAAGCGAAAGAAAATTTGAATTTCGCGTGTTAACTAGCGCACCCACCTTAAACATGTTCTGTTATTGAAAAGCCGCATGTATTTTAACAGCTAGAGAGACCATTTTCGCTCACAAGGAAGGGAGGAGAGCCTGTTTTCATTAATAAGTCAGTTTTCATAGTAGGCGGTCAAGAATTGCATGTATCTATTAATTAATTAGTCAAAATGAAAAAGTTGTTTGTTAAGGTACAAAGTTTCTAAGTTTAATATTATCACAGTCATGCTAATGTAACAAACACAGGCTAATTTCTAATAAAGATGCACTATTATTTAAAAACAATCTTCAAAACGCATTGACAATAATATGGTATAAAATTATACGAAATTAGACATTCCAAAACTATCTCAAACATCTTCAATAAACATAAACAAGACAGACCTAAAAATACATTAGGTTAGTACGGTTGTAATTACACAAGATTATAAAAATATATACAGTACTTAAAGACCTTGGCATTCTAGAAAATATTAATAAGTAACAAAATACACACTGAAACAAACATACCGAATTGGGGTTAGCATAATTTTGTAAAAGTGTTTAACTTGCACAACTGTTTCTGAGACGTTATCGAACGTTCTAGCGCTTGAATTACGAAAACCACCCTTATCGCTACGGAGTAAAGGTGTTGTCAATGTCAAATTGTTACTGTCGTCCTGAATGAGAAATGCGATAACATGACAAGATGCGAGTCTTTGTGACTAGATTCAAAAGACACGTCCAGTCGCAGGCGCAGGTCGAATCGATATAAGCTTTTAACAGTTGTGCTAGCTATGAACTTGCAGATCGACTCTTGAGAGCTGTTAACTGAATACAAACATTCCTAAACTACAATCTAGCTTCACACGTAGCATGCGACCGGGCCACAACACGCACATGCATATGACATGTAAACTCGAGAGCGGGTTACGACAAACCTCCGTGGTATACGAGTTAGTTGCGGACTCGGGAGTGGTATCCTCGCGGGCATCCTCGGTGGTAGTGGGCGGGGCGCTCGGCGGAGGGGGCGGGGCCAACGTAGGGGTCGCGAGTGGAAGTACGGGGGACGGGGATGGGTACGGGAGGGGTGGCAGGGAGGCAGGGGTCGGCGGCGGGGCGGCGCTCTCGGTCTGAAACGTGTCGGTGCTGGTGTGTGGCGCGCCGGGCGGGGGGCGCGGGGAGGGGGCGGGGTCGGCCTCGCCGTGGTGGTGGCGGTGCGGGTGCGGGGCGGGGGTGAGGGGGTCCACCTAGCGGCGCCGCGACACACACGCACGTTAGTACGCACACCCTTACGTACCCAAGAGCGCTGTCTGTGGTTATTTGGTACTGGCTACATGGACTCAGATAATAAAGTGGCGACATCTATCTTCCTTCTGTATCATAACGAGAGATCAAACGATACTAACCGATCCAAGGCTGCTTCGATGAGACCCCATCGACAAAAATCAGTTTTGTTCGATTCACCGAATAGTCTAGACTAGATTCATCAGCCATTTACATCAACAATTTCTAGACAAACTGTAGTACTCTTCTATATTATATTCGTCATTACCATTAATATAGTGCAATTGCAGTGCAGTTTTTATATATTTAGTTCAGCTTTTAAAGTGTATAGTGCATGGTAAGATAATAATGCATTAATTTAGGCATATTTTATAATTCAGTGATAGTAAAAGTTCGAGGAAAGTGGGATGCACACTTTGCGCAGGGTTAAAATTGTGTTTGTAACAATGTATCAAAGTATTTTGCTTCCAGTGTAATAATATTACACCAGAATGACAATGGTCGAAGCGCATTTAATTTTCTTAGTCCATGCGTAACACGAATACGCTTTAGCTTTGATTAATATGCTCCAGTTAGTCTGTTTATATACAGTGGTGGACAAAGCGTTTATAGGAAGCGTTGTTATAACCACACACAAAGCTCACAATATTATGTTTATATTATAAGGTAAAACTTAATAATAATCATGTTTAAGTTGTTTATGAATTTGGATGTCAAATGAATGTTGGGAAGTTATGTTATGTAAAATTAAAGTGGGTTGGAATGTTTGAGAGAATGTAACTTAAATTAAAAATAAATAAGGTTGGGACACAACAAATGAAACTTTTTGGTTGTTTTCAAGTGATACAGGATACTTCATTCAACATTCCATGCTATGTGGTTCCCAGTACGAACGCTGCTATAATGTGGTGAACATTTAAGTGCAAGATATCATTCCGTAGGAATATGTGGTATGACTACACTTACTCATTGGGAAATACATGCCTATTTGATAAACAAACAATGTCTTTATCCAGCTCGCTTCTACGAGTAAATTAATAAATCAAATATTCATTGTTACGATGCACAGTTAGGTAAGTATATGTTTACGAATAAATAAATAAGTAAATCAAATATTCATTGTTTGGTTGAACAGTTAGGTAGGTATATTTCCCAGTGGGTAGTAGGTACGAATGATGCATAAGTACTAAGAAACATAGAATGTATGACTGTTCCACACTAGAATAAAATATGAGTTGCATTGATAACATTAAATGATTAATTGTCGTGTGATGAAGTTAATTTTATTTTGCCTTTTATTTCCCTCACCGCATGGTCGCTTTTAAAGCACATTTCAATAGTATAATTATTAGTCTTGTTCTAATAGGCCCATTACAATGAGGTAGGGATTAGAATATAGTAAAAATTGCTATTAATTGCCCCCAGAGCACTTTCCCTTCTAATCTAATAACCATGGCATCAGTTATTCATTGATTTAGTTCAGGGATCACCATTAGTTTAATTGGGGGTCCGTTGTTAAAAAATAATTTGACTGACACGGTTCGTTTGGTAGACGATTACTGGCAAACAAGATTTATTAAATAAGTAAGAAAAGAAAACCTGTTTTTATGTTATTAGGTATATATTATACATTTGATATGTATTCAACCAAAATAACTAAGTAAGTATACACAGGCTTAAATTAAATTAGCTGGCAATACTTTATCCACGTTTTGGGTCTCAATATTGAAAACGAATGAAACAAAAAAAAACCTCATTCAATCCAAATCAAAAGTCATTTATTCAAATTAGGCTGAGGATCAGCACTTTTCGAACGTCAAAATACATTAAGACAGTCCCCCAAAAACGCCCACCCTTCACCACTTCCTGGTGCTTTAGCTGGGAAGAAGAAATCAGCTAGTTTTGTAATTTTTCGTGGAACATAGATATATTTTACTCAGTAAGTACCTATCTTATAAAGTCTTGAACTAAGTTAAAATGATGTTTTTTTTTTTAATATCATTAGTTTTCGATACCCAACACGCGGGTAAAGTATACCCAGCTAATTTAATTTGACCCTATATTCATGTGAAAAATACAGTTTTTGCATTTCTAGTGCTCAATTTTATTGTTTTAATCATTTTAGTTAAAAAGTTTAGTTGTCTACTTATGGGCCGCACAAAAGAGGTCGGCGGATCGCAGACCACCATTTGGTAACTCCTGACCTAGGTTCTATGTTATAAAAGAATAGGTTATACTCGTTTCTAACCTACTAAACCCAGTCTTATAATTTCAATTCATATTATGTAGGCATGTAAACATTTGTTAGTCTAACTACTAGTCTTTGTTGTTAATATATTAATGAAATTTCTTAGAGAATGAACAAACTGTAAAGTTTTAATATACAATATTGTGATGCTCATATCATAGATGAAAAGATGACGATACACATTACAACAGTTATGGCCATTTTCGTCAGAATTTTAACAATGTCACATCTTTTCTGCATACATTAGTCTCGTACTAAATTAAGATATTTTTAATTGCTACAGAGGGGTTTATGGCTAACGTAATAACAGCTTGCCGTGGATGGGTGACCTTTACATACCAAGACCCCTCCGTGATTCAAAAAGCACGTTAAACCGTTGGTCTCAGCTGTCATTCCCGGATCTTTGACAGTCGTTACGGGTCGTGAGAAGCCCGAAAGTCTGGCAACTAGTCTTACTAAGGCGTATCGTATTACGCTCCGCCACTTCGACCGGTTCTGTGCTTCCCGCATCCAGCAGACTCCTGCGGCCCTCACAAGGTCATCGATCCACCTTGTGGGAGGCCTTCCAACTTTACGTCTTCCGGTGCGCGGTCACCACTCCAGAACTTTTCGGCTCCATCGGCCATCTGTTCTGCGAGCAATGTGCCCTGCCCACTGCCACTTAAGTTTGGCAATTCTTCGGGCTATGTCGGTTACAATGGCGCTCCATGTAAAATGCTGGTATTCAGCAGCATCCAGTTTGACTGGAAGCCGACCCCAACACAGTTGGTAAAAGGCTAGGCAGATGATTTATTACTACAGTCGATCTAGCCAGACTAGAGATTTATTTGTCCAATAAATACAATTTAAATACCCCATATTTATAAACGTTGCTTAAAGTAAAGCAATGATTAGTGTTATATCTTTAGGGATATACTGGTGCCAATTAAAGTCCCATAAAAGCAAATTAGATATATTTCTCAAAATTGATGTGTCTTATACAGAGGTTCTGAGGCAAGTGAAAATGACAGTTGGTTTACTTATTAATATATTATATGCAAAGCGCCTGCGCTAGTTAGATTAGCAACGGATATGCTATGAGCGGATTGTTGCGTATGTAGTGACGGAAGGCCTTTAGCCTGAACATATTCCCGGCCGTTGAAATATCAGCTTAACCATATATTTTTGACAATTTACCATTTCTTAACGTTTGACCTATGCATTTGATGATTTGTGAACACAGTCATGTATCATTACTTAAAACTTGCTGTCGGCAAAAGTGAACTTTATTGGTACTAGACAGATGTGACGTTGCCAAAACCCTGCCGAACATAACCCGAGCGCTTCCGATCACTCCCGAACGTAGCATTGAACTTACCAGGTTTGTGATGCCGACGTCGTTGTTAGTGTAACCGTCCTCGTCGTCATTGTCCTCGTAGCCGCTGTAGTCGGCGTCGGCGTCGGCGTCGTCGTCCTCACCGTCGTATTCATTGTCGTAGATAGTGCCGCCGCCTGAGCCTTCAGTCTGAGAACAGTGACAGTTGGGATTTCGGTTCAGAATTGGATATTGGACTAGATTTTTTTGATTTGACTTTGAAAAATATTGACAAAATAACAAAAAAAATACACAAAAAATTGCGAAGCTCTATGCGTTTTAATGTCAATGATAGACAGAAACAGCACTACTAACATCTGACTTCACAAAACAGGAACGATATTATCTTTTAGAATTTCAAGGAGTATGTTTTTTACTCGTAGAGGTTAGGCGCACAAGTTGCTAAGAAAAAGTTTGTAACTTTGATACGCAGTAAGGAAAACCAGAGCGGTTTTCAGCATATATTATGTTGAGACATTTTGGCCTTTAACGGTTACGTCATACACCAGTAAGTAGCCAGTGGGTGTGTATTTAATCACCTGTCTCTTAATCCTGGGCGCAGGCGGGACGGCCTGCAGCCTCCACCCGATGACGGGCAGGCGCAGCACGTGCGCGAGAGTCCCATCCCGCGCTTGTTCCCGCAGCCCGGCCACCAGCACCTTGTGGTGGCTCCACAGCTTGTTGCCGCAGCCCACCTGGAACATAAAAGTGAAAACGCTCATAAATAAATCTTTAAAAACAAAAGTGTGTGTTTGTTTCCTCGTTTAATTTTCGTAGTTGAGTCTAGTTTAGTTCTGTTCGGAAAAAAATAAGTCATGGACACGAAAAAAGTAGAAATTTAGTCTAGACAGGTAGTTAAGTAGGTTTGGATGGGTATAGGGTACCCACCCGTGACCCAGACTAATTCACCTATAGGAAGAACTAAGATTGTCTCATGTACACCCATTCCCATCATATTATAATTATCTCCTTAATTCAACTTATAACTTAGAGATTACATTTTTAAATATTACAATAAAAAATGATTAACTTGGAACTTATTAATATTCGGTAGTGCTGTTAAAAACCTATTTTGGTCAGAGGTCGGCGCGGACGTAGACGGATTTATTATTTCGCGATTATTATGCAATATGCATCCATCAACTATCAATACATTGTGATGCATCCTATATTTGTATCTACTGCATCATCATTTTCATGTTTATTGTTAATCCTTTAAATACGATGTGAAATAAAGTGTATATTTGTATGTCAGACGCATAGGTCGAACGTGACTAATGGGTATTCCAAACATTGAATTGAACACACACCGTTAAATATTTATAAACCAATCTTTTGTTTCCTTAGTAGCATTGAGTGCATGGACATTAGATGACATTGTTTCGCCTAAGTTACCGTCAGATAATTCGACACATTTTAAATACCTAGTCAATTGAATAATGTCCTTCATTAAACTAAATCCGTCTTATTACAAAACGCGATTTAACTTTATTTCTAGCTCTGATCAAGTTTTTAGCATTTGCAACTTTATTTCGATTTGGGTAAAGTTCTTAATACAAAACTGACAATTTATCACCGGACAAAGTAGTCAAGTTTTGTAAAAATAACTGCATTTGTATATAATTATTGGGCTCTTAATAAAAAACCTGGCTTGGTGGTTTAAACCAGATCTTAATAATAACCTTGTTTTGTTATAAAGGGAATGAGTCTGCTAGTTGCCTATACAAAAATAAATGGGACGTTTTATTTTATTAAAATCATTAAAATTATAAAGGTGTCTATTCTTTATAGATACTTTATTATATTTAGCATCTTTTTAGTCAATATAGGTTGCGGTTTAGTGACAGAGGCCAAAGCTAGTCGGTATGTGCCAGTTAACCTCGGGCAACAACACCGCTGTGTTGTATCAGTCACATAGTTATCTACCTACTCCAATGTCCTTTAAACTGAAGTAACTAGCTGACAATACTGCAGTGGCGAAAGCACCATATAACACGATTCCTACCGGCTTCCCTTGGGTATTCGCATCGGCAACTCTACCGATATTAAAAAATGGCACGTCAATAGTGACTACTATTGTCTAAAAATATAGTTACACTACGGGTATTTAATTCACCATAACATTCAAACAACAGAAACGGATATTTTTAGCATTTTGTATTACAACAAAAAACATTCAAAATAACCCGGCGCCAAAACATCATAATCGGGAACTAAAAATTCATACAACAGCGATCCCGTAATTATGTCACTTTAGGTCACGTGGCACCGGTTGATATGTACGAGGAGAGCAAGCCGCTGTACAACTGGTTATGACAGAGACAGATATAGAAAAATGCGTCAGCGAGAACGATGATGTAGGAATATTGCACATTTTATTTGGTTTTCAGCTGTTCAATTTTATTGTATTTAATTCTTTACATAAATTAATTTTAGAATGATAGTAAGTATTCTTTATTGATAAGTCAGTAAGTTAAAGCCGACTTCGCTTCGGCTTCTCTCATAGAAAAATTTACACCTCGCCGCTGCAATACTGTCGTTTTCCTCTCGTATCGGCAAATAGTGATAATATGTAGTTTAAACTATGATGTAAATCAATGTTAGCCAGCCAGCAATGTTTAGGAACTGTCCAGGCTCCGCCGAACTAGACTAGAAGTAACTTTAATGTCTAAATCCTTCTTCCTACTATACTGTTATAAATGTGAAAGTTTGTACGTTCAGGGGTTTGTGAGTTCTATCACACAAAAACTGCCAAACGGATTTTAATAAATATTGACGCGCAGATAGTTTATAACCTGCACCCTAACTGCGTAACACGCGATTAATCATAATCGGTTTCATTTTGACAGTTCAACAATATTCATTGCGGTATTTAGGTTGTTGAGCAGACACATTTTTCTAACATATGAAGCTATGGTTTAGCCATCTGTTTCAAAACGAAACAGATTATGATTAATAAAGTTACAGAAAAAAATTGAAACCCTGACTCCAGGGGTAGGTGGTTAGAGTACCGAACTACCGATAATAGTTAAAGTCAGAGTACATATGTAAATAACTAAGTATATCTATATATATATATAAATTAATCCCTATTTGCCTTGGTCACGGCATCACACGTGAACGGCTGGACCAATTTTGCCAATTCTTTTATTGTTGTGTTTGTTTTTACCAGAAGAAGATTTTTATGAAATAAAAATTAATAAAGTTGCGTGTAACATTAGAAAATTTAAGAAAACTTAACAACCATATTAACTATTCTAATATTATACCAATGCGAATTCAATATTCTTATCTAAGACAGGACAACGTCTGTCGGTTCAGATAGTGGATCATATAAATGACTTACATTAAGATAGATGGCAGTAGTGGCGTCTCCGTGCCTGCGCTGCGAGGAACCAGTCCCACTCATGATGGTGTCAGCATGCGTCTCCGCTTTGTACGGTTCCATCCAGAACTCGTTCTGGAAATAGAAACAAGACTGGTTACAAAAAAAAAAAACGACTTTGAATAGATCTCTGATAATCAGTGATAGGAATAGGTAGTGCCTATTTGCCTAAACTTCGAAGAACAACAGAGACAAGAAACGGAGACTTCCTTAGGACTAAATTTTTTCCGAGACATCTGTCCCGAAATTTCGAGACAACACATAAATACATTTAAAAAAAATGTTATTTGGAATAATAGTAATACGTCTATATTTACCTAAAGTTTGCGACTAGATATATCATAATAAAATAATAACATACACAGTCGTTACAACCATAAAATTTTCTGATTTTTTTTTTCTATTGTTTTTGTATCCCATGGGAACTATACTTTTTTTTAATAGGAAGTAGCATATGTGCTATTCCACACCTTAATCTATATCACTACCAAAATCAGCATTTTCAGTGGAATTGAGTAATGGACATCCATACAAACTATCACATTTATAGACAAACTTTAGATAAATATAGACGAATTACTTATTCCAAATAACACATTTCTTTAAATGTTTAAATACATACATAATACTATTATTCCAAATAACATTTTTTTTAATGTATTTATGTGTTGTCTCGAAATTTCGAGACAGATGTGCCGGAAATAATTTAGTCCTAAGGAAGTCTCCGTTTCTTGTCTCTGTTCTTCGAAGTTAAGGCTAATAGGCACTACCTATTCCTATCACTGCTGATAATATACGAGACACGAGACAGTAATTTTTTCGTATTATATATCACAATAATGCGCCAAAAAATACTGCGTTTATTCAAGTGTTCAAGCTAGTCACAAACATAATAATTTGGTAGACTACTAAACGCACGGCGCCATTGCGGCAGGCCAAGACGAAGATGATGGTACGAATTTGACACATACCGAAAGGTCTAGCCAGTACTAGCAAAAGACAGAATTGTGTGGAAAAGGAGAGGGAAGGATTTTGTCCTGGATGTCCCAGTATGCTATCGGTCAGATGGCAACCTGCTGCCTAATCATTAGTAGGTTAAGGTCCCTAATCTAATTTTTGTACAGCATACAAGCTCGTGGGTAAGTAATAACAGCTGTACGGTCGATCCATCTTATTAAGTTACGCTTGCCGGGGTTGGTCCGTGGATGGGTGAATATCTTTACATAGGTACCGAGACGCCGTTGGTCCCGGCTGTCATTCGTGGATCTTTGACAGTCGTTACGGGTCGTCAGTAGCTCGAAAACCTGACAACCAGTCTTACCAAGGCGTATCGAGTTACCCAGGAACTGGGTTGTGGAGGTCAGATAGGCAGTCGCTCCATGTAAATTACTGGTATTCAGCTGCATCGGTTAGACTGGAAGCAGACTCCAACTTAGTTGGGAAAAGGCTAGGCAGATTGGTACAAGTTAAGCACTAAGCAGGTACTTATAAATAACTTACGCCATCAAGCGCCATGAAGCTTGCGAGCTGCATGAGCGCCCGTATCCTCTGCCGCGACGCCACGCTGTGGAAGGACCCGTCCACCATGATGACCAGCACCAGCCGACTCTCCTCACCGACGCAGGATCCATATTTAGAGTGAGGTTTGTCTTGGGCTTTCTTCACCTGCAATTGAAGTAGAAATTCGTTATAGTATAGTTGCATTTCGCCTGACTTGCGGTAGGAGTAAAATTGTAGAAAGCGTCACTTAATGAAAAATCCTCATGCCCCTCCACGCCACATTTTATTATCTATAGGTAATAGAAACAGACAGAGAGAGTAAGCCAGTTTTCATGGTTTTCGAGGGTGCTTCAACCAATATTGAAGTCAAAATGAAAATCCAAGAGGGCGGCAGCGAATATTTTCAAAGTTTTCATCATGGGTGTCGTTTTCATGGTTTTGAAGCTATACTGAGGTCAAAATAAAGTTTGAGTATTTTAAAGACAGAGTAAACGACTTTACATTCGGAACTGAAGAAAAGCGTAATGAACTTTGTTCTTGACGGGGGTCTCCTCAACCCCACAGGTTTTTACACGCTTTATATTAGCTTCACTTGTATGTTTGTTTGTTTCTTTGTTTGTATGTAACCGACTCCTTCGAGCGCGATTTTGACCCACTTTAAACGGTCAGATTTCATTGAAACTTTGTAAACTTGTCGAGGACCGATGACAATTCAATCATTTTAAAAAAAATTGAGAAAAAAAAACACGTTTTTGTAGTTAGCAGAACTAAAAAATAGAAAATAAATAATAGTTTAAAAAACTAAAAAACACGTTTTAAAACCAAACTAAAAAGGAGAAAATAATTTAATTCAATTAAAAAGCGTGGGGTGCTTGACATTACTTCATTGATTATAAAAATACCTCAAAAAGCACCCCACGCTTTTTAATTGAATTAAATTATTTTCTCATTTTTTAGTTTGGTTTTTAAATTTTTCAATACATTTCACAAATGTTTACCAAAAGTGCCCCGCCCCATTAGCGACATTCGGGAGCCAAAAGATCCTTGTAGCCAGCGTATTGGAAAGCACTTAATCGAAACCTATAATTAAAGAAAAGAAAAGCAAGACAACGACTGCTGACGAACTTCACGGTAAATCATTATTATGTAGAAAATTAACTTTCTGACTCATAGCAGATTGTCTAAGAAAGTTAAGTACGGTAACGACACAGACGCTTATTAGGAATTTGTTACCCTATTCGAGTTTTAAGTACCTACGTCTCTTGTTTGAGAGTTTTGACAATAATTCATACCGGAAATTAATGAAGTACCAACCTACCTACATAAACATTGCGCCAATCACTTGAACATTAAGAAAATGAGGACACAATTTCCGCAGTATCATTACTTCCAACATTACCATGACAGTTCAAAATGAAAATGATCCTCTTTTATTGAAAAGTGCCGGCGATAGCGCTGGTGTAGTGAAATAAAAATTCATTTATTACACCGCACCGCGGTTGGTTAATGTAATGCCAATAATATTATTGAACTAGCTGTGCCCGCGGTTTCGCTCGCGTGGTTGTCGGAAACTATCCCACAGGAATGTGTTACCGGGACAAAAGCCTATTTTACTCCTTATAACATCAGCTTTCTGCCAGTGAAAGTCCTCTCAACATCAGTCCAGCCATTTCGGAAATTAGCCCGAAACCACAGACAAACAGTGCAGTGGTGGCTCAGTGGTAACGGTCCCGACTTACCGAGTTGTAAGTCGAGGGTTCGAATCCAAGCAGGCGCTTTCCTTTGTGTAAATAATTTCATCACCATTGCTCTCGAAACGGTGAAGGCAAACATCGTGAGGAAACTAGCGTGTCTTAGAACAAAACATTCGAAGACATGTGACATCTACAAACCCATACTGGGATCGCGTGAATTATGTCTCCCAGCAATTGGCAACATTATAGGCTGATTATACTTAAGTATACTAAACAGACGTACCGTATACTTCATAATGCATTTAGTAAAAACCTGTTATTTAGACATTGCAAACAGACACTTCTTAATTTTATTTATGCGTATGAACAAGCCAACTGTCGCTTACTTTATTGGCCATCGTACTCTACAGTAAAATTTCAGTATTCCATACGTATGTACCTAACAACATTTGTACATGGATACTTTAATTTTTATGGAGCCAGTATCTGTCAGCGACAAATAAAACGATTGATTTATGTTTAGCAATCTATAACGGTACTTATGTATCATATCGTTTATAAAGGCCATTTGTTTGTAACTGCCCATGTCTGCGCATATTTTAATAGTTAAATATGCTATTAAACGTAGCATATCGAGCGGGTGTCCTAATAAATTAGACGTATGTTTCACTGAAACTATTATTTACAATTATATTATCACGTTATAAATTCGTAATTATCTACTATTACATTTCAGCTGTGTGATGGTCTATCATTTACTTAAAGAATATACAATAAACGCTTGTCACTACACAGGACCTAGATTTAGAAAATGTGTAATTTCTATGAGGTGTGGGAACGTTCCCACTCATATCAATTGAATTTTTTTCAGACTAGTGACTGATGCCGAAAATATTGTTTTTAGAATTTTTCTTTTTTGGATTGGCGCATAAACGGCTGAACGGATTTGGATGAAATTTGCCACACATTGTATATAGTTTGTAATCTTAATTAACACATAAGGAACTTTTAATGTCCGTAGTACGGACGTGCATTCTTGAGACGTTGTACCTAGAATATATTCAAATCTATAGTAAAGGAAACGGGAGGTGTGCCTATGACGTCACTCACACACGACAGGAACTCCAAAGAGTATATAACGTTAGGAGCATGAACTCCACACTCCACAGGACGTGCATGTTGCTATGACGTAATCGACCATTACTCCATAGTGGTTTGATGAATTCTCTAGTCTAAACACGACTATTAATAAGTACCTGTGAGCTAGTGTGGAGTTAGGCTACTATTGTGGTGTACGATAAAGAATATTTGTTACTTATATCCTATCCATGTACTCATTTATTACCTAAAATAGCGTTTGACTCAGACTGGTCAATGCTCTTTTAACAAGAACAGTAAAATACGACTCGTGCGAATGACTGCCAGCTCAAGCCTGAAAACTGCTAGTACTTCAGGCCTCATAAATTCGCGTAACATACGTTTTAGGGCCATATCTTGATGTAGAGACGCATTACCAGGCCAAAGAGATACGTGAGTAGAAGTTACAGCAGTGTCAACTGACCTCAACAGTGAAAGAGTCGGTGGCAGTGAGACCACGCGTGCTCCCGTGCGCGGTCACAGTGAAGGTATGCGTGCCTAAGTCCTGCTTCTGGGGCACGCCGCTGATCAGACCGTGCCTCGAGTCCACGGCCAGCCAGCTTGGCATGCGCCGACCATCTTCACTTCGCACCTGGTTAATAATGTATTTTGAGAATGTATTTATTTAACCCTATGACACATAGAAGATACAAAGGTGGACTTAATTAACTATCAGTCAGGTATATTAGTATGTGCAATATCGTGGACAAAACTACCCATCAAGCCACGCTGCCAAAGTAGGGTAACTTTTTATATAATTAAATGTCTAATCTAGGTAACCTGTCCTGCCAAATTGCCAGTATACCTGGGGCAGGTTCAAACGTAATAAACATTATAACATTATTATTATGACCCTTTTATTTAATTGGGACACACTTGTTGTTCTAAATCCCGGCCGCTATTCCTTTTTGCCAGAAATCTACACTACACTGGCGAAAATCCAGAAAAATGTGACTACGCCGTGTTCAAATTATTTCACTGTCTTGGAATCGCATAATTTACACAGAAAGGAAAATTGGGGCAGTGCAAAATGTGTTAAGTTTGAAGTAAAATACTTCTATGATTCCACCTATCTTTTTCCACGGTATGTTATGAGCTCTCCAAAGCATAAGCCCCAGTTTCCCTTTACAGCGTCAGCGATGCGGCATCGTGGACTCTTAGCATTCAGCCAAGCGAAGGACCTGAGTGCCGTTTTGTTGTGTACGATATTCCAAGGCCAGAAATGTAGGGTGCGTTTTTTAATATTTTGAACGCACATCTATCGCACTTAAAACGGTCTAATACACTGAAATAGTTAAGTTAAGCTAGACGCTCAGTCCCGAATGAAGAAGTTATAAGACTTTAACTGATTTCAACTAAGCTTAAATTAAATGTATACGCCAACTAATGAGTGAAAATCTCTTTCTCACGTACCTTATAAGCTAACACTTTTCCCGAGAAAGCTTCCTTTGGGATTTCCATTCGGAACAGATGTCCCACATAGGCCGATGTGTCGGGCACGCCCCATAACCTTCTTAGGCCATTTTTTGCTATTTCTGAGTGGTTTGCTGTTAATTCAACCTGAAAGGTCAACCATAAAACTTTACGCTTCTATTGTTCAATCGGGAAATGAACGAGGAGTACGGGAGCTGGGAGCTACGATTTGTCGGTTGCGTGTCGTAATATGATTAATATTCTGAAATAATACATGGAAATCCTGTTGGGTTAGTAGTTAATAGTAGGAAGGGAGTGAGAGAGTGCACTGACCAGGAATTCTTCGCTGTTGTCGAATGCGAAGTCGTCATCGTGCCTCGTGAGCGCGAGTGGACACAGCATGAGCAGAGCGCACGCGATGAACCGCGCCCGCCCCATCTCGCCTCCCCACCACTACCACTCTCATAAAAACATTTTGATCATCTGTGGACAATTATACAACAGTTTTTTACATTTGCTAATGTTTATAAACATGCTTGTTTGAAGGAAATCGTTTGTTGAATGTTTGGTGTGAACTACCTCACTATTATCAGGATAATTTGCCGTAACATGTGTGTAGGTGACAGACAATGCGTTATGTTTTCTCGGGTTATGTGACTATATCGTTGATTATTATGTTTTTAAATTTGCTTGACGTTGATTGTGGGTTATTAAATTACCAGAAAGCAACCGAATTACGGTCTAACCTTGTAGATCGTAATTCCACAGTTTCAGTAAAAGTATAGAAGATAACTAGACTCGATGACTTCGCTAAAAAGGCCGAAGTGGGCAAGAATAGGGGACGGTCAAAGATTCTAGAGAGCCTTTTGTCTGACATAGACGGCGACACTTACTAGCATAAAGAAAAGTAAAGATTTCAATAGATGAGGCTGTGATACTTTTACTTTTTTATAAGTTTCAATGTCACTCTCTAGAATCACAATGAACAAAGAAATTCTAATAATGAATCAGTACGTAAAGAACACCAAGAAACATTTATGACTAAAATGAAATATGTATACCACATGTTAAACAAAGATGGGCGTGATAATTTAGACATTGTTTAGCTCTGGATGCTGCGTTTAAATATAGACAAATTTTCGTTAAATATCGTGTACAAATGACTTGGTAATAAAGAAGAAAGAGAAGGGAGGGCAAACGGAAACGACTCGGGTACTGTTACACAGTTAAAGGCGCGTGTTGGCGCATAATGATTGGACACAAATAGAATGAGCTTTTGAACGCTCCCCGCCTTGCTTAGCATGCTGTCGCGAAACCACTTCAGGGAATACTTTTATATTCCTTTTAGAATAATGTGGCTTTTAGTTTATTTACTACCACTCGAGACGAGAGCCAATATTGTAAGAGCAACGTTTAATTCCAAATATACATACTTTTAATGAGTTCGAGTTAAATGTGTAAGGATGTAGACAATGCGGCTCCGGGAAAAAGTCCCGAGACAACAAAGCTTAGGCGTGGTCATTAGTTCGCGAGACGCAGTAATCTGGAAGGCAAATACTAATTTACCCAGGATCCCTCAGTGATAACAAGTCTAAATAATGTAGTAGGTACCTACTATGTTAATTTCGGTGACCTACGGAAATACAGAAGGTAACGAAGCGCATTAATGATAATTTAGGGAAATAAAACTCTACATATTTTTCGTGAAACATAAACAGACTCGTTAAAAATGATTTATGACGATTCCTGAGATTCTGGACATAACTCGAGCACTCCAATTATTTTCAAGAAGAGCGCGAGGCGCGGAAACGTTTCCAATGAAACGTGCTCAGCGATAAACGGTTAAGTACGAATCGCACTTAATGTAACTACCGTAAAAAAAATGTTTTAACAACAATATTATTCAAACAATTTTGACCTCTTTTCAACATAGGAAGTTTCTGAACGATAAACATTTTTGCGGTAATCCGACCGAGGGGAAAAATCCTGAGGCGAATGTGCGGATGCAGGGGTCGGTCAATCGGTTTCGATCGGAAAGTTTTTATCAAGTCGGCACTATAAAGATGAGAGGAAACGGGAGTAGTTTCGTTCAAAGTGCTTCCACCCAGCCGTGTAAAGCAGTGCAAAATGTTAAGCTAAAGCTAAAATGTAAACCTAAGTTGCTAAAATCACACACAAAAATAACGGCTACATAAAACTGGCAGTCGACGACAGCGTTATATTGTATGGTGCCATTGACGAAATCGCAGAATATGGCGGAGACATATTGTCTTTATTAAATTGCCTGCAGTTGTTCCATTACTGCTACATTTACATGTTTATATTTGTTGAAAGTAACTTTTGCTATAGCTGTTTGTGATGAGTAAAATAAAAGCAATCAGCCACTTTTGGCAAATTTTCGTATACTTCGATGTAGTGTCTTTCTGCTGCGTTGGTAAAATAAATAAAATTGTTATTACTACACAATATAGAAACAAACAGCATGTAGTTGCAGATGTAGCAAAAAACAAAGTTGCTGAATTAGGAGGTTCAGGTAGCAAAACTATTGACAAAGCAAAAAAACATACTCTACTAAATGTGAACGAAAGAATAATAGTGTAGGTACAATTGTGACAACAATAATGTGGAAAAGAATTTAATATTACATAAATGATTGACATACCAGTAAAGATCAACTTTGATCTTTTTGTACGAACAAAAAAAGGTGCTCGGAAAACTTTTTAAGGAGTATAAAAGTAAAAGGAAAATGGCAAAACTTGTCCCAGTTTGAGAACAATTCCTTGGGGCATTTGCTTTTCTAAAACTTTACAAACGCTTAAAAATATTTTTCGCAAGTTTTTAACTAATTAAGCTTCGACATAATAATTTCAAAGCATATTTGGGTCATTTATGTAGCTAGGTAACAACCTAGTTTTCCCCGTTCATTTGAGAACGTTCGAGTCGTTATTAATTAGATGTAAAATGATTAATCTGGAGCGAAATGACACACTACCTACTATTTATTTTCAGTGATTGTCATCGAAATCATGTCACTTGGTTCAAATAGATTCATTTTATATAAGTAGATTCTTTTACATATTGTGAATGAGAGAACGTTGTAGGCCTTAGAGACTAGATTTGTAGACGTTTTTCTATTCTGTATTTTCATTCCTCTAAGTACCTGGTACTTATTGACTGGCCTGCACTGTCCTCCCATACCTATTATCACTGTAATTTGAAAACATTGTAAAAGCCAATTATTTTTAAAAGAGTAACCGTGGAGTTTCTTGCCGGCTCTTCTCCATAGGAAACGACAAATTGGAACCGTGCACCTAGCTTCTGACGTTTCATAAGTGCCCATGCAGGCTTATGTGAAATAAAATATTTTGATTTTGATTTTTTGATTTTGACTGATATTTGTAAAATGTATCTTGAATACAGGCACTCTCTATTTCAAGTTTGTAAGCATGTTAGAGGCAGGCAACCACTCTGCCAGCTTACCCTTGGGTTGTGAGGGGACCGACTAAGAGGGTTACCACAATGGATCCTTTCCCCCGACAAAATCTCGTCTGAGTTTATACAGGGTGTCCCAAAAGGTTACGTAGCTGGGAAGGGGGGTGATAGGGGTGGTCACAAGGGTCACCAGAAAAATAAAAAATGAATACCCTCTGGGTATTTAAAAAAATAAATGGCATTTTATTAAAAACTATTTTTTTTTAACTAACAAGAACTTAATTTTCTTTAAAATCTTGGTTAGATATGTATTGTTTTTTTTATTTCAATTTGATAAAGGGTTATTGACGATTACATAACAGCATTTTTTTTATACAGCAATATTTGTAGGGGCACAATTAGCAAAATAGCCCCACAAGGTGTAAAATTTTTAGTTTAAAAAAATGGCATTTATTTTTTTAAATACCCAGAGGGGATTTACAACAATACCACGCTGTAGACTTAAGTTCTATGTCGTATATAAGAAATATGTTAATTAAATCAATAGCACAATGCCTTTAGCGTACTACATGGCAACAATCAAAGTTAAACAAGCATTTTAACTGATAGAGTTATAAACTCGCGACAATATTTACAAAGTTCCGCAAATATTTGCTCAGTAATCACTGTTGATTCTGGGTACAATGATGTTTACCAGCATTACTCATTATTTTCGTTTAAGTAACGAAAATTGAAAAGAATCAGACCCTTCTTGAGGGGTGAATACATACGATCGAAAATCGTTCAAAGCAGAGGATCCCTCCGTGTTCGGGGTGCAAATATTATAAAACATTCTACCAAACTTCTTGTTCCGATAATTAAATGTCTTGAGGGCTATAGGAAAACATGGGGTGTAAACAAGATTTTAAGATGACAAGAACTTGATGCATTCGCTGTCTCAGTGGTTGCAAATGCTTAGAACCCTGTGTCCTGAGCTTGATTGTCAAGTGTAATGAATTGGCCTTTTCATTGTGATTATAGTTACTTGATAGTTTGATAGGGTTATACACTCAAGTTAATTATTTGGTTATCAAAATTAATACATTTAGTCCACATTGCTGACAAGAAGTCTTTTAAATACATATATGGCTAATTTAAGTTGGAAGTTAATTTGGGTTTCTGGTTAAGTAATAACAGCCGCACGGGTTGGTCAATCAGATAAAGCTACGTTTGCCGCGGTCAGTTTGTGGATTTTTAGAAACCAAAACCCGTCCGTAGTCAATGCCTCGGATAGCAAGTTAAGCCGTTGGTACCGGCTGCCAATCGTTGATGTTAATGACAGTCGTTTCGGGTCAACAGAAGCCCGAAAGTCTGACAGCCAGTCTTACCAAGGCATATCGTATTATCCAGTCAGGTTGTAGAGGTCAGATAGGCAGTCCCTTATCTGATCGGTGGTTAGACTGGAAGCCGACCCCAAGATGATGAGTTAATTTGGTAAATAATTAGTGTACCTTTACTAATCTCATCACATCACATGGACATTCGAAATTACTTTTTCCGCTCTTTCAATAATATCTAAGCACATAATTTGAAGGATGCGTAGTAACTTTTCTGCGTAGTATAAGTATCAGTATTACACCCAACGTGCGCGGCGTCGTCAGGGGTATGAGAACGGCACTACATTCCGCATCGCGTATTTAGGTCAGCTGGTAATAAGGCTCGTCATAACGTGAATAATTCACGGTATCAGATTGAATTTACTTCTGAAATGTTCTTTGCGTGCACGATGCTATCTGTTCACAACTCAAGTCAGCTCTTTTTAATGATTATTACTAGGTGTATTAAATACTGGGGGAGAGTGTTATTAACCATGAATTTATGTTTTCCATAGCGGTTAACTTATTTTCTTCAGTTTAAACACACACTTTAGTTGACAGGGTAAAATCGCTTTACTTCTGGTTAACTTTAGGTACGGTTGATATAAAATTTTCTTCTGTTTAAAAAGAGCATTCGCAGAATTGGTTTTAAAAGATTTTTCATAGGAAGCGATGAGCTTCGCGGAAAACCGCCTCAAAGCTTTTCCGGGCGTTATTTTAAAGATTCAGGAAAACGGAATAGGAAACAATAAAATTGATAACTAGTAAAACAAAATACTGCTATGATGTCAGTGCTATGTATACGCAGTTGCAGTAGAAATCTTCATCAGCATTTTAACTATTTTGGTGTTGGCTTCCAGCCTAACCAGAAAACTGCAGTTATAATCCCGGAATGCGGTTATTCTTAGGTAATTACATCTGTGAGAATTTGGCAGTCGACGTTTGTCAGAAGCTTATGTGGGTCTCCTACTGGAGCACGGTAGGATTGAAAATTGCAACATATTCCCTTCAAAATGGCTCGTAAACCTACATAGGTAACAAATACTCAGAACGAAATCATTTCTAGGCTGAGAAGGCGGACGCAGCGTCAGTCTATTTCGACAGCGGAAGTCACGTGGTGCACTTGCGCGTGTGTGCACCATAATGTCATGATTCTCCTCAGTATCCAGACGCTATAAATATGCATGTCTCTGCGTTCGTGTGTTTATAGTTCCACGTCCACATCGGACGTCAGTTATCGATAGGCGCCCACCCAAGCGAGCATTGTGTGTGTGTAACAGCAAAAGGCAAAAAGGGATATTGTTTCGAACCGTACGGGGTGCAAAAACTGTGCAGGTGACGTTCTGATAAATTACCCAGCTTACAAAAATACACGATTCCCTTTTTAATTTCACCCCTAAGGCCCTGACGTTTTTTTTTTGTGATTTCAGCTGACGAATAAAATCTTTGGAAGCAATTTAAGATACGAAATCAATAGTTGCCAGTCTGTAAGAACATAGTTTCGTGGTTCGTCTAATAAATTGGCGGTTGGTAACGGCAGGAGGAAGTCGGGGGTCGGGCGTTTTACGAGTCGACTTAATTGAGTTTTCGAAAGAGGCTGTCAGTCGCGAAGCTGGTTATTTGCAGAACACGATAGGTTTCGAGAGAGTTGTGTTCCGTCGTCGACACATTTAGGGCGAATTTCACCAAAGATAAGGCAACGGTGCGGCTTAAAAGAAAACGACGATGGCGCTTTAGTGACAAAAATTTTAAAGGATTTGTTTAGATGGTTTGGTCATGTTGAGACTTAAGAGGATGAATGAAGGGCGGATAACAAACAGCAGCAGCAGGCGTTTGTGGAAACGCCGGGAAGGGACGCCCTAGGAAGAATTATATGACGTTATTGGTAATGTTTTATAAAAAGGCCAGGCGCGTAGTACTCCCGACCGGCGTGCGTGTACAGGCAAAAGAAGTATGTAAGGATCGTAGCAGTTGGCGTTCTGTTTCTGCCTACGCTCATGGGAAGAAGGCGTTAGTTTATGAATATATGTTCACAAATTAAACTGAACGCGTTCAGCACATCTAAACCACTTTCAAGAGCTGTGAATATCAATATTGTTGTTGTGTGGCACTAACAGTTCTTGAGCGCCGTTTAGAAGTACTGTGGCTCTGTGTGAGTAACTTTTAACCATCTCGATCTAACGCATAGAGCGCTTTCGGCGTTCCGATTGGTCCTTCACAAATCCAGGGCCAATTGGAGCGCCGAACGCGCTCGATGCGTTTGATCGAAGTGGTTAAATGAAACTCACATTAGGGCCTCGGATCGGGTTGATTTTCATTGGTGATATCAGCACTAATCCAGTTTTGATAGTCACCTTTGGCTTTATGACAATATTAAAATGGCACATCTATTTTCAGTACGATGCTTTATAGTCTGATCGTAAATTATCGCCGCCGCGGCTATGCCTTCAGTTTATGACAGTACGTTTAAATATATTGTTGGCAGACGTATACACAACTGTTTATACTAGCCGTATTCAATAAAACTTCTTTATAATTAACATTGGAGGTGAGACTAGATACATTTATAGCACTAGTTTAAGTAAGCCGCTCTATGGGGAATTAATTAAGGCAGATTTCATTCAAGTTGTGAATAAATTTTAAATAAACTAGGCCAAAAAGCAGTTTGTATCTCTGGTAGAGATGTTGCTATTGTACTGTTATCCTACATTATGAGTGCGAAGTTATGGGTCATTATTATCATCAAAGATTCGGATGACTTACTTCACTTATGAGCAGAGGCCCTACTGTGGAATGGTGAAGGGCCAATTGGAGCGCCGGACGCGATCGATTCTTTAGGTCGAGATGCTTAAAAGAAACTCACACTAGGGCTTCAAGGCATACCCATATTCTACAAGTAAACAAACCACGCAACGGAACACTAGGATAGAATTTAATACGCGGCTGTGGTATGGTAGACCTGCTTGCGGCGTCATATTTGCCGCAATGATAGAATCTCGTAAGATCTTCAAAGGGAAGCTCAAATGGTGCCAAAACCACCAGGATTAGATCTGAATGGATTAGTTAGCTAAACGCCATTCGAGTTCGGATTTTGGGGGTTTTTGGAAGAGCACTAAACAGATTAATTCTAGACCTGCCTTTGCTGTGAGTATTGATGGTGTCTCCAACTCGAAAGATGTTGCTGATTTATTTAGTATGAATGTCATTTTGATGTGAAGTCGAGATTGGGTCCGCCATGCCGGGAGATTGATGCTGGGGACAGTGCTACAGAAATAACTACAGTCATTGTAGCAAAAGATATCGAGACTAAAATTAAAACCATTAAGAGGGGCAAATCCCCTGGGCACGATGGGCTCAGCATCGAGAACCTGCATTATGGTGGGTACCATTTGCCTTGTGTGCTGGCACTTCTGTTTAATCTGTGCCTGGGTCATTCATACCTTCCTCCCGATATGTTGCGGGTTCTGGTGGTACCAGTGGTCAAGAGTAGGACCGGAGACGTCTCGGACAGGTTTAACTATAGGCCGATGTCCTTGGCTACCGTCGTGGCTAAAATACTTGACAGTGTGCTTAATTCACACCTGTATATCCACAACAAACTGCATGACGCCCAGTTTTGGTTTCGGCCAAGGCTGTCAACAGAAACCGTTATTCTTAGTTTAAAGCATGCTGTCAGGTATTACACAGACAGGAAAATGATGAAAATGGAATGAAATCCTATCTATGCATGTTTCATATACTTGTCCAAGGCTTTTGATGTTCTCTGGCAGAAATTGTCTGAGACCGCGGTGCCACCGGAGCTCGTCTCAGATCTGCGGTACTGGTACATGGAGCAGGAGAGTCAGGTGCGCTGGGCGGGAGAGCTCTCAGAGTCAATTAGACCAGAGTGTGGCGTGAGGCAGGGTAGCCTGAATTCACCTTTGTTGTTTAGTCTGTAAGTGCATGCACTGATCGAGCGGCTCAGCAGCACACGCGTCGGTTGCTTTATTGATGGAGTTTGTTTCAATAACTTAGCTATGCTGACGACATGGTGCTGCTGGCCTTCTCGGTCAGTGCGCTCCGTAAGCTTCTCGATATTTGCGAGTCGAATGCTGCCTCTCATGGCCTTGTACACAACGAAGGCAAGTCAAAATACATGGTCTTCAAGTCCGATAGCAAAAGTGTCCTTCCAAAGTCCTTCCTGTATTACTGAACGGTGTGGGGTTGCACAGAGTGTACTCTTTTAAATACCTGGGTCACTTGGTGACGGACGATTTGAAAGATGACGTAGATATGGCGAGGGAGCGCAGAGCATTGTCTGTTTGGGCTAATATGCTGGCCCGCCGGTTCTTCCGATGTACAGCTGCGGTCAAAATAACGTTGTTCAAAGCATATTGCATGTCACTGTACTCGGCGAGCCTGTGGTTCAACTACACCGAAAAGGCCTACAATGCTCTGCGGATCCAGTATAACAACGCATTTAGAGTGCTGTTGCGTCTGCCTCGGTTCTGTAGCGCGTCATCTATGTTCGCTGAGACACGTACCGACGGCTTCAATGCTGTACGGTGTAAGAGAGCGGCCGTGCTGCTAAATTGACTCCGTGGCAGTAGCACAGCAATCTACGCGCTATAGCCAGGAGACATGACAGCCCAACAGTTGGTGAGGTCACTTGTCACCTGTACACTGTCACTGTTATAATGTAAGTACTAACATAGGTTAAGACTATTGTTACTAATCCAATGTATCTTTGATATCTGAATAAATAAATTAATAATAAAAGTAAAGATATTGGTACTACAAATAGCTAGAAAATAGGAATGTTTTAAACATAAATCTAAACTTTCCGCACCGCTTCCCCCTGTCTCCGAGAAACTGCCGTTTTATAGCCTAGACGTATCTACTTCCCATTTTATAGCTTTAGAAGAGAAAAGACAGAGGAGAGAAACTAACTAATCCCGTACCACTAAGTTATGAAGCGTGTTTTTATTATTGCTTTTGCCATGAAATATCTGCACAGGGTAACACAGAGCCATAAAAAAAGCAAGCCCTATCGGCTCTTCCCTACAATAACAGGGACCTTCTGAAACAACTGGTATATTATTTCAACAAACGCGATATTGCTGCGGCATGTCACTGTGCAAGTGACGAGAGAAGAGCACAAAGTTTTAACTCAAAGTCGACTTTAGCCTTCAGTAAATTACAGACAAAGAGATTAAACTTCCTAAATAAGGCAAAATGTAAGGGAGTGCGCGAAGAATGTGGATGTAGGTATATTCGTACAGCGCCATTATGTCGAAACCGAAATGGAAAAGGCGGGCTCTGAATTATAAGATGATTTGGATTCGGTGAATAATCTCACAACGTATTCTCTTAATGTCTAGGCATCCAGATTGTTATTTCCAGTAAAATATTTTGGTGCGGAGTGAATATTTGAGTGAGATAAGTATTGCGTTCACTTACTTCTTTGAATTACAGTGAATAAACGCATGAAGATCCAGATGACGTCTACAAAAATCAGGTCAATAAATTTGCTTGCTTGAAATCAATTGCATTACCAGTATAATCTAGCTGAAACTCCATTTTGCACTACAGCACTCAAGAAACCATTAGAATCTGCAGGTCGATTATCTACTACAATTCTCGATTCACGCTACATTGGTTCCACATAGTTTTGTTCAATAGGTTCTTGCGAAGGCTTTCATTTATGTGCACGAATGAGTGTTTACAAGGGGTTTAAAGTGATATGACGATCATTGTTCTGCGAAAAAGTGTACAGCTTTCTAAGATACTACGCTTTCACAGCAAAAAGATATGGCGGCATAAAATGAAACTGGAGCATCGTATACTTGCGTTGTCATTATAGGCCACATTGTCCTTCGGGAGTGCGCTTGTCGTTTAAGGGCCGGTTTTTTGATCCGTAGTTAAGTCTACCAATGGTTAAAAATAGTAACAAATGGTTAAATTTCGGCAAAAAGTGTTTTTTGATCAATTGTTAGTTGTACTAATGGTCAAATATCTAACTATTGGTCAAAATAATTAACCACCCGATGTTGGAGGGTTAACAATATGGCGGATGGTCAACTCAAGCCTAACAGATGTTTTGTACTTGAAAGATTTCATGTTGTCAACGTTGTAATTTTGTAATATTCTCCGTATTGTCGATCATGGATTTAAATATAGTTAGATATTATGATATTATGTCGGAAAGCTGACGCTGAGCAGACGATGATATTTTGGCGGAGTACGTGTTAATGAGAAGGCCGAAAATTTTAAGACCACGTAACCCACCCTTGGACACCTGGGATAGTGTAGACTTTTGTCAAAGGTATCGGTTATCAAAGGAAACAGTTATGTGGTTAGTCGATGAAATTGGAACTGACCTAAAAACTCCCACCACAAGGTAGGTCATGTACCTAGGTACCTGTTTAAGTTTCAATAATTGCATCTTTATTGGCAAACTCATCTTCACAACAACAACCTTACCTACCTATATCAAATTATTTCTTGCGTTTCAGGAATCAAGCCATAACGCCTCTTGAGCAAATATTGCTTACATTGCGATTCTACGCCACCGGCACCATGCAACGATGCTCTGGAGATTTCTTTGGGATATCGAAATCATCCGCATGTAAAGTTATCCATGCGGTCTCTCGAACTATTTGCACGAAATTAAATCATTTTATTGAAATGCCGCACACTACAGAGGAAATAAGAGAAGTAGTGGCGAAGTTCTACTCAATTGCCAAATTTCCAAGTGTAATTGGAGCGATAGACTGCACTCATATACGTATTTTAAGCCCAGGCAAGTATATAACTACTATCAAATAAAAAAATGTAACTGCTCATGTATTATTTTTAAAACTAAAACATACTAAACTTAATCTCATTTCAGGGGGTGAAAATGCGGAGCTTTATAGAAATAGAAAGGACGTATTTTCTATAAACACCCAGGTAGTAGCAGATGCTGACCTACAGATAAGGGATATAGTTGCAAGATGGCCAGGCTCTGTACACGACAGCACTATTTTCAACAACAGTAGAGTTCAATATCTAATGAACTCTCAACAACTAGGCAGGTGCTGTCTTTTGGGAGATCGTGGCTATGCATTGAAGACATATTTATTAACACCACTGGCAGATCCCCAAAACGCAGCTGAAAAGCTCTACAATGAGAGCCAAATAAGAACTAGAAATGTAGTGGAAAGAACATTTGGTGTTTGGAAGAGGAGATTTCCATGTATAGGCTCTCAATTAAGAGTTAAATTAGATAATGTGCAGGCTATTATTGTCAGCACTGCAATACTGCATAACCTATGCATTAGAAAAAGAGAAGATTTACCGACCGGTGAAAGTGTTTTAATCGAGCATGAACAAGAAAATATTACCTTCCCAGTGACAGCAAATGATCAGCAATACAGAAGAGATCTCATATCTACATACTTTTCCTCATTACTAAACTCAGAAGGTGCTCAGTAACCATAATTATAATTTTATTGATAATGCTGCATTTTATTTTCGTACTGATCAACACTTGACTAAATAAAACTTAGTTTAGTTGTTTTTAAGAAGTATTTGCTTTATTAAAATCTATTTTTGCCTTTTCAGTCTCATATTTACATTTTTCTAATACTATCTCATACATTTTTTTCTTAAACTGTAACTCCAGTTCGTGTAATTCTTCCTTGTGTTTCATGTTTTGTTCATGTTCTTCGTTGGCATATTGGGAAAGTTGTCTCTCTCGCTGCTGCTTTTGTGTCATAAACTCAATTTTGCGATCAGTATGCATAATGATGCGCTTTCTGGTTTCCAAGGGAGTGAATGCAGTCTTTCTTTTCTTTTCATTGAAAGCTGAAACATAAGATAACATAATAAATAAAGACCAAATGGCTTTAGGTAAATTTTTCATAATCATGCCTGTATTACATTTAACTTACACAGCTCTTTTGACACTGGTTTTCGTAGCATAGACTTTGGTGTAGACGAGTCAAATTCATTTAATTTTGATATTCCTGGAACAAGTTTAAAGTTGTAAAACCATTTTCTTGAACGAAAATAATATGCATCAATCAAAAAATAATACTTACCAATATTGTTGGGTACATTTTCCTTCAAGAGATCCTCGGACTCGAACACAATATTTTGATCAACCTCAACAAAACTTATTTTGGGCATACCTGTAATAATTTTAATAATATGTTATTTTATAATTTTCATCATTGCACCAAGATGCAATAGTTAATTAATAATATTTGGTTAAGAATTTTCACACATCTATCATCTCGGCATCAAGTCAAGTTATACAGAATTCTTTGTATAAAACTCTGTATGGCAAAGCACATTTAAAAACAATGTAACATGATGATCACCTCACCGGGATATGTTACTGAACTAAGAGGAAATGAGGCAAGGCATTGTTTGTACAAAGCCGAGGTGATAGATGTGCCACGCTGGAATACTTACACTCTTCATCAAATTTATTTTCTGATAAATCCAAACTGACATTTGCTGCAGTTTCAACTGGCACCACATCAGATATTAGAATATTTTCTGTAAGAATAAACACCATTATAACCACTTGAAAGAAAATAAATACACTATTAATGCTAAATATGTTTTTTTTTTTAAGTTGGTGTAGATCCATACCCATAGCATCACTGTCATATACTGCTGGAAGACCAGATATGGACTCTCCCATAATGGAATTTAGCCATTCGGTGGTTTCAGATGGTGGCGGAGGGGCGGGTCCCCCGCCGGTTTGCCGCCGTCCATACTTCTCTGCTGCCATTTCCTAAATTAAAATGATAATTAAACTCTGAAATACTATGCATTAAAGCATGAAACAATACATTGATCGGGAAAAGGTACCTTTCTTGCAGTTTTTTTCATATTATTGTATTTCTGCTGCAACTGCTTTGAGCAACGGTATTTTGTCGCATCGGAATTAAATTTCTCAGTGAGCGATTTCCAAGCAGCGTCTTTTTGATGATTGCTGGCGTGATCAGTCTTTTTACTCGTTATTACTGGGTAATCCTTTAGCAACAACATAAGTTTATTTGTTTCTTCCTTACAGAAGTTAGAGCTGCGGTCCCTTGAATAAACAAAACAATAAGTAACATGCGTATATTTATGTAAAAAGAACACGAGACAACTTTTGATGCTCTCGGTAATATACTCAAAGTAAACACACGGAAACATCGTATTACTTACTTGTATGATTGTTGCCTGTTTCCTGACATTTTTATGAAGATCCTTGGCGGTCACGGTGAAAATTCAAGTACAAAATAGACGGAGTAAAACTAAAAACAGCTTGTAATTTAAACAAAAAATCCGTATTTATTTTATTTTGACTGCAGTTTGACATCTAAACTGTTAAAAATGACGTTTCGTTTTGGTTTCATTCTGTCACTAAGCTAGTGTTGTCACATAGAAAAATATTACCCCCAAAAAACCATTGCAATTTTTGGGAAACTATTTCTTATTACACTGGCAATATTATAACCAATGGTTAAATTTGACTATACAAGAAATGGATATTGAAAAACGTAATAGCCCTGTAACCATTAGATTAGAAGTTGACTATAGTTAATCTAACAAATGGTTATATGGTATTTGACTACGGATCAAAAAACCGGCCCTAAGCCAGGCAAATCTGCGATATTGTTGCCATGTGTACGCAGCTCGCAGGGGCGCGGGCGGACCGCACGGCTGCACCAGACTGTGATTTACACGACACTGGCCCCAAAACACCTCTCCCTTTATGACCAGACATTTCGGGGAACGGCGATTTATTTGTCTGGCTGTAGATAGATTGTTATCAACCAGCATTCAAGTTTTATTCGCAACCAAATTGATGTATGTATATTTGATGCTACGCTCCCGATATTAGTTGGATGCAATTGAAATAGCCTGCGGAAAAGTCCATTAATACGGAAATGAAGCGTGCACGTTAAAAGCGCTGAAATGGAAAAGCATTTCGAACGGGGTTTTTAAGGGCCGTGATAAAAATTGTGACCCTAGTTTATCAAGTTACTGATCTCACTTAATCGTAACTTTTTAATGAAGTTTGGAAATAAAACTGAATAAAAGAAACTAAGTTTTATAATATTTCCCGAGACTACTTTGTTTCACGCGAAGTATCGAGAAAATGAGCAAAAATATCATTGTCAAAGTAAATACCGCTTAATATGTAATGCATTAGTGTGCAAATTGGGGAGGCATGTATATATACCACCACAATGCCTGTCTAGACGAAGCCCTGAACCGAACGTAACCTACCACCGACACTGATTTACATATAGATATAGGGATCACTTGGGATTCCGGGACACATGTCGCAAAATCCTATCAGATTATGCCTGTTAAATATACGAAATACTTTTGTTACCTGTCATAAATGATATGGTAATGGGAAAGTCTGAATTATTGATGGCAAAACAGACGACAAAGATCGACCAAACCGGCTCAATTCCTAATGATTCTATTGGGTCAACTCATTTTGCTCTAGTGGTTTTTCTTGTTATATTTTAAAGTCTCAGGTTGATGGTAATTCAAACAAATAGACAGCACAATCCTGTACTTAGACTTCATGTACGTGTCTCTCTCATTGCCTATATCATCAGACATTCTGAATACCTGGACACAATATTCAATTAACACTTAAATGCCCTCTCAAAATGTATCTCGGTAATAATTCTGTAACACGGCAACACAAGTATTATTCGTGGAACTTCGCATGAGAATCCGAGCTGCATTTTGCACATTACTGGGATATTGCTGCGATACTGGACATTATAGTCAGACGCCGTTAAACTGATTTACGATAGTCTTTATTAAACGAAATCCAACATTAATGTTCTGGAATCATAATGCACCTTTTTATTAGTAGGCAGTAAAAAATGTAGTAACTTTGTTGCATTTTCATAGAGTAAAATGTTTTTCATATAGAAATTAAGGCATACACGAAAGGGTGAGAAAATTCCAAGTACGAATTAACTTTTCAGGTTTAATTGCTTCTGTCTGCTAAATGCTACACGAATTTCAACTTAATTCGTTTAGTAAATGTCGAAATTAGTTACAGCAATTAGAATCCAGACATAAAAAGACGAATAAGAAGGGCTGAAGTCACAAGAATGTGTAACAGTAAGTCTTACATACAAAAGAATGTGATTAAGTAGTAAATGAAAAGATGCACACTAACGAATTCGGTACAGAACGTGCGTGTTTATATTGTGCTGATGCAGTCACAAGTCCTGCAGTTGAAAAACATAGGTAGTACGAAAGCAATGGGTTTGCCAATCTGCTGCTATTTATGTGCTATTGTGGCCCATATTAAAATGGAGCACACAGATGTGCGTAGTTAGTTTCAATTGATACCCACGAGGCTAACGTTTCGACTGCAACGTGCGAATGATTTTATGAGGTTACAATTGTGAAAACATTATTGCTTAAATTGAATTTTAACTCCGAATCAACGTAATTAAATGATAATGTTAAAATTGCGTAGAAAGGCGAGGTAGAGGACTCCAGACTTGATTTATTGATTCAGTAGAAATACCTCGGTGTCTGTACGGGCCATTTGCTTTGGGTTTAAACCAAACTCCGCCGTATAGCGGCCCTATCCAAGCCAAACCAAGCCAAGCCAAGCCAAGTCCAAGCCAAGTCCAAGCCTGGCCGTGGCTTTAGATCCTAAAACCACAGCCGTCGTTCGGTAATAAAGGTTTGCTCTCAACGTTACCTACACTTCTTTTTCGAACTTAATAGAATGAAGCGAAAATTTTAGCTTTTAGCAACTCAAACACTGCCTTTTAAATATTCATAATGATTATATTCGGCTATGAAGTTAAGTAAAACGTAACAAGAGAATATCGTTCAATAACACTTACTTGTTTAAATTAAAGCCGCAATGGACGGCGTTACAGGAACTTTTTTGACCTGAAAAGATAAAGAAAACGGCATTATGTAAATGAGATCTTTTTAGAAATTAACACGAGAATTTATAGCTGCCTTTGAATGGAATTAATCTTGAGGTACCCTTAATTTTAATTCATATTACAGAGAATGTTCAACATCACTTTCATGAATACTTGAAACTTGGATATCTCGCTATTTCACGTCTTTGGTGCTTATTTTTGTGAGAGACTTTTCAGGATTGGTGTGTACAAAAAAGCGAAGCTGTCTTAGTTAGAGAATTTTCAACTACTCAGACTTGTTCTTCCGAAAATAATAAATAATTGGGACGTTATTTTATTTTAAGAGCTCCTACGATGTCTTACTTATTTCGTCTGAACCTTTTTGGCGCAGCCGTGAGGCACACACTATTGTAGTTATTTATTTTCACTTTTTAATTTGTTATTATATTATGTGTTTCACGAACTGTATCCAAATAAATGGTATTCTTTATTTCTTACTTTCTGTTTCTAGAATTTATTTAGCAGGTATTATGCTACGTAGATACTCTCGTTGTATCCGTAATCTAACAAAACAAACCTTTGTTAAACTCTGCAAATACCATTTAGCACTGGTAGGTGGCTTTATTACAAGTTTGTTGGACAGTCGACTTCTGGCGTTGCATCCGTTGCCTGCCAACTTTACCCCTAGCCTGACTAAATCCTGACCCAGTTCGGGATACAACTATGAATAAAATCATTGGAATATTGTTTCAGTTATGTATTTACTTTGTGAGAGGGAGCTTCTGTTAGCAACAGACAAGTCCGGCTCGAATTGCATCATTTGCGCTCCATATTGAGTTAACGATCGTGTTACGCTTATTATGTAATGAAGCCTGTTTTGAGGGTACTGTCAAGATATTTCCCCCAATATGACCTTTACAAGTTGCAAGGGATTTTAAGCAACTGGTTTACTCGACGTTTTTGCCAACTTGGATGTTCGTTTTGAAGGCAGACATCTCTGAAGCTCATGAATATCGTATTTACAACTGTGTGGGCAGTAGTGGACGCGAATTTATAATGACACACTGCGGTTACTTCTCCGCCTAGCCCCCGATATGATTATTACTTAAATAACATAACATCATGCCTTGTTTTCCCGAACGGTTGGGCAGAGGTGTACTTCTAGTACACCCACATTTCGCCAGTTATGTGTAAGTCTCATGCAGTGGCGTGCACAGAGTTTTTAGACAGGGTAGGCAGAAATAAAAAAAAAGGCAAAAAGAAACCAGAATAACCGATTGCTGTACCTACACAGAATGCAACCTGTGAAATTAAATGAATCATATTGTTTTGTATTGAATTTACTATTAACTTTACCTTTAGTTTACATTAATAAAATCCGGTGTACAACTACTTTTCACATTCACTTGTTGTGTTGTGATGTTTTATTCTTTCACGGAAAGATAGTCATTATCATTTTTTCTTTTCTCTATACACACCACCTGAACAACTTTTTCAGTGAATATTATCTATCGTTCACACTATTATCAACGTTAAAATCTTAAATACATGCTATCCTAGCTCACAACCAAAACTAAAATAAATCAAAACAAACAATGGCGTTGGAATATATAATAATACGACAAATAAGTAATGGTTGTTTATGTGGCGATAATTCAATGAAGCAATGCTACTTTTAAAAATAGTCGCATAACCAACTTTGTTCGGAAAACTTCGGTAAGTTTCGTAATACATCAAAAAGCCAGTGACTAGCCTGTACAGTTGTGTGCGTTATTTTTTACATTGTATGCTACGTATGTATAGGAACGCACACCCAATAAATCTGCATGACCACGAGAGCACACATAAAACATCAAGACCCGAATAGTTTGTGTCTCTCCCGAGGCACTCAGCGCGGAGCTAGTGCATAGGAATGCGAAGTTGCGTCAAATTGTACGAACGAACAGGTATTGCATCTATGATACTAATGATACGACCGACGCTCGACAGATAGAGCTGATTTATGAATAAAGGTTTTTTTGTTTATTGATAAAATAATATTCGTTTTAAATATTTATCTGATTTAGGTAGGGTAGGCAGTGTCTTTCTGTCTTTATGGACTGCACGCCACTGGTCCCATGTAATAGGGAACGAGCCTATTGAAATACACCGGGCGTAGAATCCAGACCTCCAGGCTGCTACTAAGAAATTCCAATAACACTTTGCCCGACCTGGGAATCGGATCCAAAATTCCAATAACACTTTGCCCGACCTGGGGATCGGACCCAAAATTTCAATAACACTTTGCCCGACCTGGGAATCGGACCCAAAATTCCAATAACACTTTGCCCGACCTGGGAATCGGACCCAAAATTCCAATAACACTTTGCCCGACCTGGGAATCGGACCCAAAATTCCAATAACACTTTGCCCGACCTGGGAATCGGACCCAAAATCGCATGCTCAGCAGTAAGTAGCGTTTGCGACTACTAAACCAATGAGGCATTTTTAATTAATAAGCAATCAGATTGTACAAGAAGATTGGACGGTGACCCCAAAACTAGGCATTTACCTGTATCTTGGGGTCGGAATTGAGACATTTTTAGAGCATAACAGGAATATTTCACTAAACTAAAATCAATTAAAATAAAACCCTTAAATTAAATATAAATTGCTACGAGTATAAGCGTGAGATCAAACAAGTAAGACAATGAGAGATTCAGGTAAAGGAGCTGATAATGAATTCAGATCAGGTTCCGTCAGAAGTTCTGCTTTCGCCTTTCCTCGTAAGGGACAAAGATAATAAAGATTTAGATTGTATTTCATTACAATAGTCATTGGTAGGTACAGCCAAGGGACTGAAGATGAGCTCATTTGTATTCAATTCGATAAAGGATGAATAATAAAAGCGATCCATATAACTTTTATAGTTTATCTCCAATTATAGCTTGTGTTCGCGAAGAATGACGTCATCTGGACAAATATAGGGGGCGAATTAGATAGTAGTAGGAAATATTGTCATTGTGTTACTTATATGCCTACTATAATTCAATATAGGCTATTATCGAGCAATTGTTTCAGTATTGCCAATACCAACGCGCCCTATAAGTAGTATTCTCCCAAAATGTCTGTATAATTATTCCAATTGCCAATATTTAGTTTTCAAAACATAGAATAGATATTATGCAAAAAATCGCGCTTCCGTTGCAGCTATATTTCATAAACGTTGTAAATCCAATTCAGATTTAGCCAACATTTTTAGTGAATTGTTTTCTTTATGAGCTTCAGCCAATGCCTCTGCTACGGTAAGCTTAATATTTGACGAAGGCAGCAAAATGCGATATTGAACTGAAAACAACAGGCCAAATTTGAAACAATTATATTAGATAAATAAAATAAAAGGAGAAATAACTTAATATCGGATGTCATAAACAGGAGGTAGTAACAAATTAACGGCGTGCAGCCGTGTGCATGTGCAAAACGATTCGTGTGTAACCGTCCGCTTATCGGCACCGCCCGCTCCGCGACTACCATTTAAAACCTCCTCGCATATTAATTCCGAAAACTTTCGCAATTCCCTTTGGTTTGCAGCGCCTCTAAATTTATGTAAAGCTCTTTTTGCTTCTACGTTTACTGTAAACAGCCGTTATATACTCTTTTGAACGAGTTAATTGCACAATATTTCATTCCTGTGCTTTCGCTTTAGAGGGCCAGGGGCCCGAGGTGTGAGATTTTTAACGTTATATTTGTAAAACCTCGAGATAAGTTTAATTCAAGGTTTATGATTCAGTATGAGCTCATGTCAGTTAGGAAGCGTGAATCATTATTTGTATAACTACGCAATGGTTAAAAAAGATGCTTTCGACACAAGTCATGCATTACCGTGGAATAATAAGCTTTTGTGTGTCCTTTAGTATGCGTAGAGTACCTTCCTTATTTATAAACACTTGAAGTAAGTACTATCTAAATCGTTTCTTAAGGCCTGATGGCCCTGCCGCTTGTCGCCAGGCTCGTTTTTTGAAAGGAAATGACAATGACAGATAACAGTAATGAATGGTGCCGGAGCCCCGAGTTTTTCTTCAATCTTCAATATCAGTTGTGTCGAAAGCTAAATTATGTGTTTTAATTTCAAATGATTTACATTTGCCGACAGAATTCAAAGGTCCGACAGACCCATTCCAACGTCGCGTTCTACAGATTAGTTTGGTAATCTGTACAACATTTGTCAAAATAGTCAACAAAGGTTGACCGTCCCGCGTCGGAGTAACGAAGTATCACCAAATATGTATTTGATTATACAATTACGATTTACGAGTGAACCGATAAATCCTCACAACGTTTTAATTGGCTCGTAAATCGTTAGCAGCTGTTACTGAAATAAATATAAGGGCCAATTTAAGAGAAATTGATAATACGGGTAGTGCAGTAGGTATGTGTAAACGGTCGTTTAGATTCATTTTATTGGTACTTCTCACTAATTAAGGTATGACTCAATTAATTTCTAGCCATACACCCCATCTAGGAGTACCGGTAGAGTAAATTTGGGGGCTATAATATCCAATATTCATCTCGTTTATTGGGGTCATAGAGTTATAAAAGTACAACACATTTCTACTGTCAATGGCTGCCAGTACAGTTTTTCTTTCGAATTACCACACACTGCACTTTTAAGTCATTGATTTTAGTATAACGCTTACAATTTAATAGATCTATATGTAAAAAGGAGAACTATCAGTATTTAATATCAATGGAAAGAAACAATAATGCCAACACTGTTATAAAACAAGTTCAGCAGACCGTAGATAATTACAAATGGACGCCCCAAATTAATATATTACCGATGGATGTTGCGACACCGCCGAATGTCGATACTCTGTGACACTGCGCAGAGATGGTGCTGCCGCGGAGGCAGGGCAGTGATGTCATCTGGGCCACCGGCCAATTGTCGCCGCCCGGCGCTTGCGCAACCTTTGTGGGCTCGTTTTATGGAAATGTAAATTACCTAGTGCCGGTGATAATGATGCTGCACAAACACTGCATTTCTATAAAAGCATATAAATATTTGTGTTCGTGGGTTTGTGTTAAATTGTAAAGATACGGATAAGCGATAGCGATAAACGGGTATCGGTAGCTTACAATGGATGCGGTAAACATTGCCACATTACTACTACGGTATCCGTGTGCGTAACCACCCACGTTATTTTATTATTCGATTCACGAGTAACGTGAGTTAGAGCATGCCACAAAAAACATAACTGCTTCGTCAGGTCGGATTCCAGGTCGATCCCCGCTTATCGGTTAGGTAAAAGGAAAATTGACATGGAATATATTTCACTGTCAGATAACGTACAATTTATGTACAAGTATATTGTGAATCGGTACGTCAAAGTGCGTATTAGTGGATGATCACAAGGACGTAATAACATCGCGGCGACATTGTTTCGCGCGCTGGATGCTTAGCGCCGAGAATTGAAAATCGAACAGTGTTTTTTTCGATGCACTGAGATGCATTCTGTTGGATTCAATACTCGGCTCACACACGGCAACACCGAAAGGTGAAAATGCAGTGCGCAATAAAATCCTGCCACGATATTTTTCCGTCGACTTACACACAGCACAACTTCGTACAAGTTTGATATATGAGATTTTCGTCAATGTCGACGTGAGCATGAAGACTAGGTAAAGTAACAAGATCTCGGCGTAAAGTTACGTGCGTGCTGATTGTCGGCTTGATTGACAGAATGAGAATGAGTGCGAGGGAAATAGCGCTGCGTTGTAGTGAAATTGAGACAAAGGCTTGTTTCATGTATATTTTGCGTCGTCCGCAAAAACTGACATTGACTGGCTGTTATTTGAGCCTCTAGGCGATATTGAGTTTCACCCTCAAATAGGTACAATAATGATCGCTTGTTTACAAAAGCTACGCTCTAATTGCACTAATACGACATGACATGTTATTTGTCGTGATTTCTTTGATTGTATTAAAATAAATATGTATTAGGTATTTGAAAACCGAATTATAATATCCACTGTGAAAACACTATCAAAGTAGGTACTTATACTGCAACAAACTTTTTAAATGTATTTTCATTAAGGAAACTGAATGCATAATAATTGTACTGTGACTTAGAAATAACGGTTATAACACTTTTAGCTTATAATGTTAACGTTATTTCTGGGTTAAACTTATTTTAAAATGGTAAAATGTAGTGCAAAGGCACTTTGGACTGTGAAAGAGTAAAGTAGTGCGATTAAAAAGCTCGTGAACATTCATAGTGTATAGGAGCAATTTCAATTACAATAAATGTATTTCAATCAAAGAAACTCAATTACGGCTGAGCGCCACAAGGCTGTTGTCATCTCCGTATCTAAAGTGAGGAGCTAATTCTGTCTTGCCAGGCGGTCTGTGGGTGCGACTCTACGCGCCGGTGGTTCCTGGCAAATTAATCGGTGTGACTGAACTGTCATGCACTCGACTCGAGTCGCGATTCGTCATAAGCGCCGCACTAACCCGACTGGCCGCGCTTTACTGGTACCTCGACCTCTTTCGGTTGCACGCTTTGTTAAAACATAAACTCGATTCGATAAGGTAATTCTGTTGATCCGTTTGCTCTTTGATCGTGGGTTTGGAGTCTAGCACTAAAAAGGTTGTTTTATTCATATATCCTTTGTGCTTATGAAATGAAACGTTTATTTCAGTAAGTAGATCTTAAAAGACACTTTACACGTTAAGATTTTCTGGGTCAATATTTTAAGAACTAGATGGCACCGGCATTTCCTTTCTGACTTATCTCTGACAAGAAATACCGAAACAAACTCCTCTTTTAAAGTCCAAACAATATTGTGTACTTAAGTATTATTACAATTTTATGTGAGTAGGTACCTACATATCAAAGCTGAGCAATGTCTGTAAGAGCCTTTTGAAGAAAGACCCATTGCAGGTTTGAGCTGACCTGTTCCAACAGACGGCATGCATCTATCAGTCCTCGTGAAGCTCAAACCTAAAAGGCTCGTAAAGGTTATTATGATATATTATGCGAATTATGTATGGCTAGCACAACCTTCAATTCAGAGAACTTAATGATTACGACACGAGAAACTGTCTGTGTAATGGTGGAACGGTTAGACACAAGAAACTTCGCAGTAACGAGGGCGAGATAACAAATGTTGTTTTCTCTTGTTCAAGGGGATAAAGTTTTTATTAAATATTCATTGCTTCTGTTGTTCGTGTTAATTCTTATTGAGGATTTTATTTGCGACTTAGCTCGTATTTTCTTAATGTACACATTATTGTATCAAATCAGGTAACAGGCAACGGAGGCTCATATGTTTGTGCATTGTGTCCACTGTTGCTCTGATCAAAGACTTTGAGCTTCCTACAGCACCCTTGCCATGGATTCAGTACTTACATAATTCTGAGACGCCTGCGCAAAAAAAATCCGTTGGGTATTTATCTTTTCTCTGAAACACTTGATTGTTTTTTGTTACCGAAACTTACCGAAGTTTTCCGAACAAAGTTGGTAATGCGATTATTTTTTAAAGTAGCATTGTTTCATTGAATTGTCGCTACATAGACAACCATTACTTATTTGTCGTATTATTTTATATTCCGACGCCATTATTTGTTTTGATTTATTTTAGTTTTGGTTGTGAGCTAGGAGGATAGCATGTATTTAAGATTTTAACGTTGATAATAGTGTGAATAATAGATAATATTCACTGTGAAAGTTGTTCAGGTGGTGTGTATAGAGAAAAGAAAAAATGATGTGTTTTATTGACTATCTTTCCGTGAAAGAAAAAAACATCACAACACAACAAGTGATCGTGAAAAGTAGTTGAACACCGGATTTTATAAAGTAAAGGTAAAGTTAATCGTAAATTCAATACAAAACAATATGATCCATTTAATTGTCCCGTGTGGTGCCGGGCGTAAAAGAATAGCATCATCCCATTTCTTCCAGTGGGTGTCGTAGAAGGCGACTAAGGGACTTACTAGAGAATGGGCAGCAGCATTCTCTATGCATTTTACCACCATACTGCGATCGCCAACCCGCCTGCCAAGCGTGGCGATTATGGCAAACCCCCCCAACATGACAAGCACAAACAGTAAATGGCCCCTAGTGCCCGGCGGCCCACCTACCCTTGGCTACGGTAGCGGTCAAGGCCACGGTGAGGCAAGGGGTGCGAACAATCCCCGGAAGAGATCCGGCTACCACAATCACCGAAAACTGGACCTGGCAACATATAACACGCGTACACTCCGGACCGACGAGAAGATCGTCGAACTCGAGGAAGGATTGAGCAGGTTACGGTGGGATATAGTAGGACTATCTGAAGTCCGACGAGAGGGGGAGGACTCGATAATCCTCAAATCCGGTAACTTGCTCTATTTCCGGGAGGGCGACCAGCAGTCCCAAGGTGGTGTCGGGTTTATCGTCCATAAGTCCCTTGTGAGCAACGTGGTGAAGATCGAGAGTGTCGACCAGGGTGGCGTTCCTTATACTCAGAATATCCGCAAGGTATTCGCTGAAGGTCATACAGGTTTACGCCCCGACCTCGTCACACCCCGACGATGAGGTGGAGACTATGTATGAGGATATTTCCAGAGCCATGCATGGTTCCAAAACTCACTTCACCGTTGTCATGGGGGACTTCAACGCGAAACTAGGCAAACGAAGCGATGATGAGCTGCGAGTGGGGCAATTTGGAGTTGGACGTAGGAACCACCGGGGTCACCTACTGGCTAGTTTTATGGAGAAGGAAGGCCTCTTTATGATGAACTCCTTCTTCAAAAAACGTGAGCACAGGAAGTGGACCTGGCAGAGTCCTGATGGTGCAACCAAAAATGAGATTGACTTCATTATGTCGACGAAGAAGCAAGTATTCAATGATGTCTCTGTGATCAACGCGGTGAAAACTGGTAGTGATCACCGTTTGGTAAGAGGCACATTGAATCTCAATATCAAGCTGGAAAGATCTCGACTAATGAAGTCTACGCTCCGTCCAGCACCGATCCAAGTCCAAAACTCCGAAAGCTTTCAACTCGAGCTCCAGAATCGTTTCGAGTGTCTAGGGAGCTCTGTGGACGATTTTAACGATGGGTTCGTGGAAACTGTCCATACGGTCGGGTCTAAGTTTTTCAAGACCCGTCGTATCGACAAAAATAAGAGGCTCTCTGATCCTACGTTGCAGCTCATGAAGGAGAGGCGTGAGATGGTTCTGCAGTCTTCAGACGACGCACTCGAGTACCGGCAGCTTAATAGACAGATCTCTAAGTCCTTGAAAAGCGACCTCCGCCGCTTTAATACAGAACGTATTAAAGACGCGATAGAGCGGAATAAAGGCTCCAAGGTCTTTGCTAGGGATCTGTCTATTGGGCAGAGTCTGCTTACGAAACTGAAGACCGATGAAGGCAGGATCGTATCCACCAAGCCTGAGCTGTTGAGAGAGATTGAGAGGTTCTATGGACAGTTATACACGTCAACAAGAAACCCCGTTACAAATCTGGCTAACGACCCAAGAGCTAGATTGACCCGACACTATACTGAAGATATCCCGGACGTCAGCTTGTACGAGATTAGGATGGCTCTGAAGCAGCTCAAAAACAACAAGGCGCCGGGTGATGACGGAATTACGGCTGAGCTTCTGAAGGCTGGTGGAAAACCCGTTCTTAAGGCCCTCCAGAAGCTGTTTGATTCCGTCATACTCGAGGGCAAAACGCCACAGGCATGGAACAGAGGTGTGGTGGTACTTTTCTTTAAGAAGGGCGATAATGCCCTTCTTAAGAATTATAGGCCCATCTCACTTCTGAGCCACGTCTACAAGCTGTTTTCCAGAGTCATCACGAACCGTCTAGCGCGCAGGTTTGACGACTTCCAGCCTCCCGAACAGGCCGGGTTCCGTAAAGGCTTTAGCACAGTAGACCACATACATACGCTGCGGCAGGTTATACAGAAGACCGAAGAGTATAACCTGCCTCTATGTTTAGCGATTGTGGACTATGAAAAAGCCTTCGATTCGATCGAGACATGGGCTGTACTGCAGTCCCTCCAACGGTGCCAGATCGACTATCGGTACATCGAGGTGTTGAAGTGTCTGTACGAAAACGCCACTATGTCAGTCCGACTCCAGGACCAGACCTCGGAACCTATCCTTCTGCAGCGTGGTGTTAGACAGGGAGATGTTATCTCTCCGAAACTCTTCACTGCTGCACTGGAGGATGTCTTCAAGGTTCTGGACTGGAAAGAGGCTGGCATCAACATCAATGGCGAGTACATCACTCACCTTCGGTTTGCCGATGATATAGTTGTCATGGCTGAGACCATGGAGGACCTCAGTACAATGCTCGATGACCTCAGTAGAGCTTCCGAAAGAGTGGGTCTTAAAATGAACATGGACAAGACAAAGGTCATGTTTAATGCCCGTGTAACACCCACTCTCATGACGGTCGGAGGCGCTGCACTCGAAGTTGTGGACGAGTACGTTTACCTAGGACAAACTGTCCAGTTAGGTAGGTCCAACTTCGAGAAAGAGGTCAATCGTCGAATCCGACTCGGTTGGGCAGCGTTCGGGAAGCTTCGCAATATCTTCTCGTCCCACATACCGCAGTGTCTCAAGACGAAAGTCTTCGACCAGTGTGTGTTGCCAGTGATGACATATGGAACCGAAACGTGGTCGCTCACAATGGGCCTCATAAGAAGGTTTAAAGTCACCCAAAGGGCAATGGAGAGGGCTATGCTTGGAGTTTCCCTGCGTGATCGAATCAGGAATGACGAGATCCGCAGGAGAACCAAGGTAACCGACATAGCCCGAAGAATTGCCAAATTTAAGTGGCAGTGGGCAGGGCACATTGCACGCAGAACAGATGGCCGATGGGGTCGAAAAGTTCTGGAGTGGCGACCGCGCACTGGAAGACGTAAAGTTGGAAGGCCTCCCACAAGGTGGACCGATGACCTTGTGAGGGCCGCAGGAGTCCGCTGGATGCGGGAAGCACAGAACCGGGCGAAGTGGCGGAGCTTGGGGGAGGCCTATGTCCAGCAGTGGACGTCTTTCGGCTGAAATGATGAATTGTCTCACAGGTTGCGTGCTGTGTAGGTACAGCAGTCGGTTATTCTGGTTTCTTTTTGCCTTTTTTTTATTTCTGCCTACCCTGTTTAAAAACTCTGTGCACGCCACTGAGTGCTAAACCAGCAGAATATTTTTAACGCACGGGGCGTTAAATTTTACGTCGTATTGCACTTTTCTACGAAACACCAAATGTTTTATTGATAACCGAATATTTTCTACGCTAGCGGGTCTAATCATGTGTTGAATTCATTGTGACTGTCAACCTCAAATGAAATCAACTTCAGGAATTTCCCTCAACCAGGTTTAAGGTGACAAAATACCAGCTTCTATGTAAACAAAACAAAAGCTCATTTATAACATGACATGACACCGGAATGTAGACCACCAGTTCACATAACATATATCATGTGCACCGTTCACTAGACACGGCAACGGCCGATTATCACTCATTACTAAGGCTATTACTGAAGCGCATAGCGAATGCTATAACTACAGCCCTATATTAGATAATGGCGCTTCCAGTTCAATCGGGTTAATAGGATTAGTGCGTGCTATTTTCCATTCTGTTTCAATGAATTAGTTGACTTAATTAATTGTTGTTATGTGGGTATTGTAATGTAGTTTTAATGATTGGATGTGTTGGTTTTAATTTTAACACCCATGGTTTTTTTTTTGTTACAAATCCCTACTAATAATAATAATATTATAAATGCGAATGTAACTCTGTCTGTCTGTCTGTTACGATTTTACGCCTAAACCGCTCAAGCGGTCGTCATGAAATTTGGCAGAGATATAGTCAGGGATATGGAGAAGTACAAAAGCTACTTTTTTACGCGTTAACCGACATCCACGTGAGCGGACCCGCGGGCAAAAGCTAGTGTTTGTATATTTTTTTACTTTCAACCAACATTCATCTAAGTACATATGTATAGGACAGTCAAAGTTTACACACGAAACTATGAGCTTAATCATAATTAGTGTGTCGTCAAAAAATCTCAAGTAAAACAATTTGTTTAATTAAGCCTCTGACTCTAGTACTTATAAGTTAATTAAATTCCGTTTAACTTGAAACTATTTGCCAACCCTGAGTTACTTAGAAAATGGATAATATTGAATAGGAAAATATATTCACATCCTACTAATATTACAAACGTAAAAGCTTGTGGGATGTTTGGATGTTTGTTACTCAATCACGCAAAAACGGCTGAACGGATTTTGATGAAATTTGGAACAACACAGAGGATACTTTTTATCCCGGCAGAACGTTCCCGTGGGATCATTTACGACCTCTACACGGGCGAAAGTTAGTACCTATAGTACTCAATAATTTACCAGTTTTCCTACAAAGTCCCGATCATTTACAGGAAAATCGATCAAACAAAAAGTTGCCAAGTAATTGAATTGATAAGTGATGAATAAATCTTAATAGGTATAATTTGTAGAACACAATTAAATAAACGTTCTCGTTTAAAACGCACACGCACTGATTCTAATTATCGATTAACTAAGTTTGTTAGTTAGTTCATTCACGGTAAGTAAAAAGTTGTAACATCAGACATGCGTGATCTAACGATGAAATAAACATCAACGAGTGGACATACATTATTAACAAGGTATTAATGTCCCTGGATAACGACTTCTTCTTTGAAGTTATCAGCATAATGTGAGGTGACTGACATACGCCCCTGCGATCAACGTGGGGGAACAACTCTAGTTCTCGGATACTAGAGCTGCGCCAATTACGAGTAGAATCTTTTCGTTGGTCTCGCCGTGAATTTTTGCATGTCCATTGTCGGATTACTGGGTCTAGAACCGTCAGGGGATACGAAAGGGACGTAAAAGGTCGACTGAAAGTTTGCTTAACAAAGATCTGAATTTTCTTTGCGGATTTTAAACGTAAGCTCATTGGCCCTTGAAGGTATAAATTAAGCTGGGTCTAGAGCAAGACATTTCAATCCCTCTGTGAACAAGTTGTTTAGGCATTAAGCCGAGGATTCCTCGGCTGCGTAATTAGTACGTTCGCCCTACACACAGTAATGCGCTTTATGTAGTAACTAAATTGCCCTGAGGATAACACGGAGACTCTGTAGACATATTCATTAAAACTCTTCATAATACCTCACTAAGACCGTTTTGAACTCACAGAATGTTTTAAAAGTTTGCATTTTTGTTCTTTTAAAATTTTGCAGACTGGAATAATTTTCCTTTGTTACAAGCCAGCATTGTAGTGGCTAACGAAACTACCAATTAAAATAATAAACACGGCTCAATTAAGTCGTTGTTACGGATGCTGGTTGCTGACGCAGATAGATGGAAATGGTTTTGATTGGTAGGTATCTAAGTGCAAGAAACAAAAGCGAACGATTGAAATCGCCGGTATTGATACAATATAAATGGATGAAAGGCTCATTCTACCGTCATGCGTGTAAAAATAGCAATAAGTAAACGTTTATTAGCAACAATTAAACATGATTAACGACTAGAAAAGAACGCAGATTATGCTATTATTTTTGTTTACATATTAAAACTGTTGCACGTTACTCAGAAATCGTCAACTACCTCAAGAGATATGCGTAACAGACTAATAACATTGTGTGAATCTTTCATTCTGCGTATAGGCGTGAACTCTTAATCTATGACGGACGTCAGATCGGCAGCCGATAACCGTTTAAATCATTGTCGATAAACAAATTCCGAAGAAATCGTGGAATCCTTTATACCGTCTTTAGACCATGAATAAACAAACAAGGCCACCTGCTCCGAAATAAAGTAGGATACGCCGGTCACAATCGATACAGATGTGCGAGGTGCGTAGTGCGTACGATGATACCCATATTTTACCTTCTACGATCGCACTTCGTTCTCGATCTCAGTGGATGCTATCGATTTCATGCCCAAACTGATTGACTTGACGTGACGTTGGCAGAAAAAACATACTCGAACGGCGTAGGGTCAAAACTGTCAGATTTCATGTGACAGCTGAATGACTGTTCCGAATTGGGTGACGAAGAGTATTTTCGAGAAAAATATTATTTTTGCTTTATTTGTTTTTCGATAACGAATTTCGCTGAATAAATATGACGCCGTTAAGTAGTTAAAAATTTCATGTAAAAAAGTACTTAGATTAAAGACTAGTTTGTCTTAATACTTTATTATGGCAATGCATAGCAGTAACGAGATAGAAATGCAGCACATAAGCAAATAATACTATTTAGTACATTATCGTTATTTCATCAGTTTCCTTTCAACCAATGTCTATAACGCGGCAGCTAGCAAGCCGCCCCTGGCTAAAGCTACAGGGGAGGATTGTTGAAATTGGATAACACGGTTTGTTGCTTTATGACAAAAGGTTCTCTAAATCTCATTCGATTTTACAAACTTACAAAACAGTATTTATCTTTCAAAACATAAACCAGTTTCGAGTCACCTTATCGAAGTATCTTAACTAGTGAGTGGAATGCGCGTAATCGATAAGTGAAAACAATGAAAATATTTTATCGATGTTTTTGCTAATTGGCTGGTTTTTGCTGGTTAATGACAGCTGTCGCGGCTGATCTTAAATTCAGAGACAAAGTGTGGATACGCTAAAATTAACTATCCGGAACGTTCATTTGCAGCAGGCAGCAAAAGAATAGGAACTCGACTATAAATTCAATAATCTAATTGCTTCACTGTCATAAAAGAATGTCAATAAATTAAAGATAACTGGTTTTTTGATCATGATTAATGCTTACTTCCTCACAGATAGCATTAAAGTCATCAAGTATATTATTACTAGTTAATCACATCTATCCACTAATCACTTTCTCAAAAATAAATCTAATCATATAATTATATTTCTTTACGAAAAATGATTCGAATGACTGATTAAGAAGTCATCCGGTTATAAATCTCACTATCAGCCTATAATGTTCCTACTGCTGGGACTGCACCCACTGCCTCCACTCTGTGAGTGGAAGTGGGCCATAATCTACCACGCGGGCCCATTGCGGGTTGGCGGATTTCACATATCTTCGAATTTTTGGTTTTAGGACATGCCGGTTTCCTTCACCGTTTTGAGCAGTGGTGGTGAAATATTTTACACAAAGTAAAGTGCCAGCTTGGGTTTCAAACCCACGAGCAACTCGTAAGTCACCAATGGGCCACCACAGTTCTAAACTCTCACTGAATTAATGAAATGCACCGACCCCAGCGTGGTTTGTCCAGACTCGATTAATCGAATGAGCCCCGAGATTTGCACTAACCACTGCTGCTCTAAACTTTCACTGATAATAATTTCGATAAATCTTAAATATCCCAGAGTTTTACACAACACTATAAACAAAACACGGTGGAATATTAAACAAGTTACTAAGGTGGCTGTGGCAACTGTGGAAGGGTGAAAATGTACATCACGTAATTGTTATGAGCCTGTAAAATTGAAAGGGGGATTTGGGATTGGAGCCTCTGAAATGCCCTAATGTAATTGGAATGGATTCAATACAGTGAACAGACTGATTGGGACCAGATTACTGGTGATCAGAATGATAATGTAGTTAAGGAAGTGTTTGGGCTTCAGTGAAATGGGAATTATTCGCCTTCGCCCATGCATAGACCATCACGGTCTATGTTTTTAAAAAGAACCTAACTGAAACCGAAATACAGTTCCTTTTTACAAAACAAACAACTTGGTCTGGTGCTAACTTGACATATACAACGTTTAACATAATTAACGCAAGACCTCATACACCCCAATTAGAGTATTGAGTTAAAAGTATAATACAATTACCAAAACTAATTTATTTTTAAGCTAACTGTATTTTATTAAGAAAGTCTCTTGCGTTATTGCGTTGACATACGATTGTATTTTCTTTGACTTAATTGGCAGTAGGTGTCGCAAAATACATAATTATTGAAAAAAAAAATACCCATGTTAAAAGTTACTAAAATTGATTCAGTAATCAATTATGAACAAACTACTTTCAGGTCTTGCGTCTATTCTGTTACACCTTGTATGTATTAAAACTAAACCCAAATAGAAATAAAGTTGGGGATTAAAAAAAAAAAGACTCAAGAGGCTAGAACTACAGTTACATCGCTTATTTTAATAAGACGGTTTGTCTCTGCATGGGCAAAAAAGTTTAAACTAAGATATTCCTGCGTAGGCAGTGGATAGCCGTGTGGTGCTGGACGTAAAAGAACCATCCCATTTCTTCCCGTGGGTGTCGTAGGAGGCGACTAAGGGACTTACTAGAGAATGGGTAGCAGCGTTCTCTATGCTTTTTACAACCATACTGCGATCGCCAACCCGACTGCCAAGCGTGGCGATTATGGCAAAGCCCCCCACTTAGGGAAGGCCTATGTCAAGCAGTAGACGTCTTTCGGCTGAAATGATGAGGCAGTGGATGGTAGACGAAACGGGTATTGAATAAATTCTGCTCCTAGACAATATTATAGGAATTTTTCGTCGGTTATACAAAAAAAAACAGCTGTTCCATACATTTTGACCGCGTAGGTATTGCACTTTTCTATGACACAGCTGATTTTTTTTTTTGTAAAACCGACGAAAAATTACTTCGCTGGGCGGTCTAGAATGGTATGCTGAATTCATGGTTAAAGTTTGCGCACTGGATAACAAGTTTTCCTGTATACAGGTTGAAATTGAAAACATGCGACAAACCGAAATGGGAGATTGTACTCATCATTATGAACAACTTTTACTAAGGGACCAAAGATGCAATCGCGAAAAAAAAAACAGCTGTTCCCTACATTTATGTTCGCATAACTTGTGAAAATGTAGGGAACAGCTGTTTTTTTTTTTGCGCTTTTGCATCTTTGGTCCCTTAGTAAAAGTTGTTCATAATGATGATTACAATCTCCCATTTCGGTTTGTCGCATGTTTTCAATTTCAACCTGTATAAACCAAAGTTACACAAAAGCTAGAGGATTGCGGAGGCTGATAGCACGTGCTTGTCTTCCTTGTTCGTTAATCCGCCACAGGAAGTTTGTGTTAAGCAGTCTTTCCTGAAAATTTGGTAGTCTTAACCCGGATTAACATAGAGATTACTTTAGAAATTCACGAAGATAAATCCCGGCTATAAGCTGATGTAGCATAAACCTAGTGCTGTATAAGCATTTACGTCGGAAATCTGAGGCAGAATTTCAGATGCGACATAATAAAGATTTGACGGTGTGTAACAGGAATTGTGGCTGAACGTTCCAAGTCGGCTGTGCGTGACGGAATTGCGTGCCTTCTGCCGGTCGTCATAGTAACCAACAGTTTCTACCAAGAAATCTAGTAGCCGACGCCGGATGGACTTCTAGAGGGCAGTAAACTACATGCAGCATACGTTATAGTATAAATATTGTGGTTGAGTCACGCTCTGCATAATGATCGTAGTTTCATATGCGAGGACTAAGTTATGAGTGCCTAATGTGACATAATCGTGCATAAAGGTTGATATAATGCCACAGGCGTATCACAATACAGTAAGTCCGACAAAATAAGAAAAGGTAAGGCATAATCTATCCCTTTTCTTGTTCTTTTCTACATATTTAAGCTTATGTAAGTATATTCCTTTTGTATATTGGAATTCTTATTGCTCTCCTCGAATCCTTACAGAACTGATCTATTCTATACTCCTGAAATATTCAAAGATTTACAACGGACGTGGGATATAATGTTCGCAAAGGAAATGGACATAGGTACCCATTTTATAAATGGCAGTCTTTGAATTGACTGATCTTAATCCAAAGTGAACCCGAGGTGAATGCGCGTTCCCTCTCAAAATATGAAATAGGGCCGCTCTCAATACGCGAATTTTATTAGGGTCGCGAATCAATAGCCCTCCACACATATTTCAACCCCTTTTTAAATGTTTATAACGGCAATAAATACTGTAACGTTAATAATGTGGCGTGTGATTGAAAAACCGTTCAATTATGACAAAATTAAAAGCGTAAATTACTTTTCCCATAACTTTTTCGATTAAAGTTAAGGCAATAAAATTATCTTATTGAACATAAATAAATCTCGTCTGAATTAATAACACGTTTGCACAATTTATCAATGAAAGATAAGATAAACTGCAGCCGTAGCTATCTATTGTAGTGTGAGTAGGTAGCCTGAAAGTTTTACCTCGAACCGATGCAGATGTGCAACTTAGTTCCAAACGTAAAGAAAAAACACGGTGCGTCGAAATATTACAACTTCAGTTCACTAATCACAGCAACGTTCACACAAAATCAACAATTTGACAAGAAGACACTGTTTCTAACACTTTAATTCAATCATACCGAGTTACAAGCAAAGATGAAAGTAAGAGAGCCGGGGCGTCGACCGACATCGACGACGCGGGACAACTGACTGGGGGAACTGAGTACTGAACTACTTCACGCACGGAGAACCGCGGTGTCAGTGTGGTCCCGCCCCTCACACCGAATACACATCAGCTGAGCACACCTTATCACCATAGATAATTCCACCGCGACAATTTTATCTCAAATATTCTTAAACAAACATTCAGCCTTAGTCATCCTGGCCAGCTGCTTCACCATCAATACAATCCTCATTAGCAGTTTCTGCGTATTTCTTATTAGTTATTACTTATCTAGTTTATTTTAAATGTAATTACGGAACCGGCTCAGTACTCTTTACAAATTACTGGGAACTTAATTAGGTACAAAAATATAAGAATGTGTACGGGTTAGTTTTGAGATTTTCGCGTAATGTTATTTATAAAACAAAGTAAAACATGAATAAGTCACAAAAGCTGCAGAGAGTGATGAAAGGAAATTATTTAGTACACATGCTTCGCTTTTATGAATGAGGGTTTATACAAAAGACAGAGCAACAATAAGACTTCTTCTGTAAAGTCTTTCTCGTTCGTTCATTTGCACAACGTTTCCAAAGGTTTGGTCAGGAGTTTTTTGCCACGAGGCTATTCGGTCCACACTATTTTAGGACCGTTGTCGTTTTGGAATGTCATCAATCACTGACAAACATAAAAAACTCCAACCTTTGCATAAAAAAACGTATTCGATGTCGTTATGGATTTACTTTTATTTCAAAGCCGTGCGGTACAGTCCACATTAAAAACAGAATCCTCCTTTGATGTAGCCATGTTACCCCGAAGGCAAATAAAGTAATTATACAGAATAATGTTTTATAATATGATGAGCAACCTTTTATATGGAATTTTCCAATTAGAAAAGCCCTATTCAATGTTTTTAAAGTTCGCTGCGAGTACATTCCAATTCAACATTTAAATAAACTTATCACAAAACTGTACTATAAACCATGTCTTCACAAACTTTTGGTAAGACTAAATAAGTAGTAACACGAATTTGTTAGAAAGAGCAACGTAATTACATTGAACAAGATACCGGGGTAGAAATTAAACCCAAAACGAGCAATAAAGTAATTTACGGAGTACAATATAAAATTAATTACGGAACAGTTTGCCCTTAAAAATATTTGGCGGTCTGAAAAAATTTAATAAAAACTTGAATCACAACGACATCGACATTGGAATCTCCATATTATTTGAATAGCATGAAGCCAAAACAACACGCGATCATAATAAGCGACGATCCAAATAATTGTTGCTTTAATAACCTATGTGATAATGATTGCCAATGAAACGATACGTAGAATCAATTAACGAGAAAGGGAATTCCTTTAGTAAAAATGTGTGTAGGTTTTAATTTACCTTTTTTTGACAACAAAGAAATTATAGGGGACAATGAGAACCGGACATCGTAAAAACTGGTAACACAGTAGGGTAATTAGCACGACGACAGATCGATAAACACAGAAATGTAATAAGCCAAGTAACATAACATAACGCATCAAGGGAAGGGCGTCTAACGTATAATATATTCTATGCTTGTGATTACAGAAAATAGCAAACGGGCCTCGGAGCCAGCTTTGAAGTGAAATTACACGGCGAGCCGGGGCGACGGAGCTTTTTCATTAACAACTTGGAAAATTTAGGCCAGAGGAGACAACGCAAACAAGACGTATATACGGATGGTGATGCGTAACAGACATCTCTGTAAACTGGGTGACGTATTTTCTAAGCCTGACAAACATATTTTTGAACAATGGCAATCGATATAAAAAAATATCAGGTCTAAATTGATCACTGTATAGCATTGCCCCTGAACTTGGTTTTCAATTTGTTAAGCGTTAGGCTTTGACGCACAGTTACATCCTAATATTATTTCTCTCTCATCAACAACAGTCAACAAAGGACCATTATTCATTTAAATATAAATACATTATTATATAAAAAATTAGCTATCTGCACTCTTTCTCCATATAAACTTTAACTGTGCTGTAATTTCAGACTCCTCCACCCACGTAATTTTCGTAAAAATGGGTACAAAGTTTTTGCTTCATGTATTAATATATAGATTATTACAATTAATTACGTGCACTATTCCAAAATGTATTCAACTAAATTACTGTTTATATAACACGTAAAAAAATATGATGTTTGACAGGTAAACAATACCAGTGACGATGCTAAACCTAGCGGAATAAATTAGTTGCGTCTGTCCCATTGCAGGAACATTCGAACAAGCGAGTTGGAGACGATAGAACCAGTCTATACAGAGACACAGAGTAAGTAAAGTGTCAGGCCTCCCGTGTCGCTGACACTACTGTCATTACTGTCAATCAGTCCATCATTGTCCTGTGCCTAGGGCTTTAGCACATTCAAGCTGGTAAATTAGATGCGTCCTGTTATTCATCGTTTGTCAGTTTTGTCACTTTGCGTCAGTTTTATTCTACTGTTCCATACACTGTATAAAAACTTGTAAAACGGTAGTTTCTTGGAACTAGTACCTATATCTCTCTTAACAAAGCAGGTGAAATCCAGGCGACATCCATTTCCTGAGCAGACAATAATTACGTGGCGGCTGTAAGTAAGGTTGAAATTCGTGCAGCCCGTTCGCTACGCAATTCCCCATAATGTAAAGATTACACAATGAGCAGTACAATTGTAAAGGATTTCCGCAAAGCGTTCGACAAAGACAGGTAAGCACTAATTTAGTGTTGTACTAAGGGAGCGCAACAGGTCGTAAAGGTTGCGGTCACAACTGAAATTACATCGCTTTGTTTTCTTAATACGTAATCTAATAGTGTTCGGTCAGGACACTGACTAGCGGAGGTAGTGCTTTATGCGTTAGACGCGTTTATTTGTTATAAATTATCTTTCAATCATTAACTTGTATGAGAGAAGGAAGAAGAACAAAGACTAACCAAAGTTAAGGCAAATTATGGCAAACCATATGTTTTGCTATAGTTTGTCTTAACTTATCTCAACAGCGTGGTTATGTTAAAGCAATATATGAAGTAGATAAAGATGAAGAATTACAACTGTGTAGTAGACATTGCATTAATGATAGTTGAGATTAAAGTAAGTAAAAAAAAGACCCAAGAACGCGGAAACTTCAAAGTAACAGAACTATACTTACTACATATTGGATGAAAAGCATGAATAATAATAGAAAACTGCATGTCTCTTCCAACATATTTACATAATATGAACAGATTTTGATACTGCGGTGAGTGCATATTGTTCGCTTACTGACCGCAGTAACCGAATCCAGTACCTGTTTACTGGGCTTAGTACAACGAGTTTCGTAATATCAAGTTAATTGTACCTACAGCAGCTCCAACCTACCTTTATGTTTGCACAATTATGTTTATTAAATAAATGAGCTTTTGCTACAGACGTTTCCATTAATTTAGTTTTCTTTTCTGTTGTGATAAACTGATAACAAATAAATACGGCAAGTCATAACCACAGAGCAACTAGGAATGAATTATCTTTAAACAAGGTAAATTCAAGAATAACACCAGCGAAGGCAAACTCGTTGAATATGCAAAGAGTCAACATAGAACCAACTCTAGTTACAACTAAAATAAGCTTTAAAAAATTTAAGTCAATAATATCTCCATCCAGGTGGTTGAGTAAATAGATAATTTCAGCAGGTCACTGGGATCGGATCGGGTCGGGTCTCGAAAGTTTACCGTTAAAATTCAATTATTCACGTTTGTATGATAGACTGAGCCGGGCTGTTCAAATTCAGAGGATCCTACAGTACGGGACATTCCAACGATGAGATTCAATTATGTGAATAATATTCGAGTTGACACGTCCGACAGAGGTCCGCAATCAACGAATATGGTAATAGAGAACGAAAGATAATTGTTCAAAGTTCGGTGCAAAGGGAAAATGTTCATGACAACTATGAGACATCAAAGCAAACCTTTTATTAATTCGTTGTTTATGAGTTCAAAGCTTTATTAACTTCAATCGTAAATGGTACGGTGGATTTTTCAGCAAAACAAAATCTACTAAGTCTGGACCAAAGCAGTAACATTTGGAGGAAATTAAATGCATGAGAAGTAATTAAGGCATTGTTCCAGAAAGTTTTTCAATTAGACGAAAAACGTCTAGAAACTTTATCAATTATCCACACATAATTGCAGACTTAGCAGTCGCTATTGGTTTCCAACTCCTCTGTATTCCTTTAATTACCATTTACCGTCTGTGTTACCAGACGGTAAGTGTAAACTACTGTTATTAAAGTTTGAATAGACTTTGTATTAATAACAGAAAGTTCTTTGCCGCAGGGTAAATCAATACTCGTGCGGCAACCAAAAGCGGACGGTCTCTACGCTACAAAGTAAGAATCCGTGGCCTTCCAAAATGTTAGCTTATTCCCAATTTAAATCGACGGCTACATTTCCAGGAATCGGAACTTTGAAATCATTATCGTTTGATATGAAAACCAACAATTGTTCAAACGGTCGTTGTTTTACATTATAGCAGTTCTCAAATATTTCCAATTTCTACTCCTACATAAGAGCGGAACAGACAGATTTGAATAAAAAATCATGGTCCAAAAGTGTATGCCATAAATTGTTCCGAACAATTGCAGATGGGGCACATTGTACTCAAACAATAGACAAACATGGACTCAGGCGGCGAGCCGGCGACCCTTGCCGGGATGAAACTGATTTATTATACTGCTGTTACGTTTGAAGGTAATGACGTTGCTAATATGAATGACCGCATTAATAAAAGTGACAGTCCACTCATGCAATAAACGTATAAACATTTCATAAATGCGGACGTTGTATGTAGGCTTGAAATATAACGTTTCAAAAACGATGAATGCATCTCCAAATACAGATAGGAGCAGGTCAACGTCTTGAAACAGAAATAGCCTGGTGCGGTCGGGCAGCCCCTGGCCCATGTCTTTCATCGCGCTTACTTAGCAATTCGTTCCGACATCTCGTTAATATGTCAACAAGGTTATCAATAAACAATATCTATGGTATGGTCTCCCACTACTGTTTACTTCCAAATATTTTTAAATAGAATTCTAATGAAGTTGTGTTTACTATCGGGTCAGGCATAATAGGAGGCGTAGGTCGTCAACCGAACAATGGCGACCTATTTTTTTACAAATGGCCACTAAACTAACAATCGACTAGTCAACTCATTTGCCTCCAACAATATCTCGTTCACTTCACATTCTTTTCATAACTCGTCTGAAAGTCCATTTGTGAAATGAGACGTGGCCTACTGATGAAATTAATTTCAATTCAAGCGAATCTGAATAGTTGAGTATCGTCGTTTTCTTTTTATAGCTTTGTCTGATTTATTGTGATTTGTGGGCTCTGTAGACGATTATGAATTTAATATAACTACTACAGGAAAAGGTTCATTAAATGTTGTTAAAGAATTCATCATCATCTAGTTTAGTTTTTCAGCGAAAGTCTCTAAATGGAATTCTCGTCACTCTTTGTTTTTATTTCCCTTATTACGATAATGTCCGTGTACAAGTCCATTCATATTGTTTCATCGTTTCATGTCAACATGTGTTAAATCTTATACCAAGACATGGAATAACGCGCTTTCACATTGTAAACAATTCACACACTTTATAGTATCTGTTAAGTTAATATGTTGAGGTAAGGAGAAATTAAGTTGGCTTAGCAGAATCCACAACGATGTCTATGCAGACGTACTAGCAGATTGAACCGCTCGTGTACCGTTCAATTTCCCTAGAGAGTATAGATAGACACGAATACGATACACGATAACACGACGCATCGTGATCCTATGTAGCGGGTTTAAATTGAGACAATGCTGTAAGCTCGATCCCTTTAGGGGAGCGCCCAAGCTCGTAAGTATTGAAGTTTAACGTGCGCGTTTTACGATCCTTCGCGTAGAAAAAATACGGATTTAAGTGTAGCTTAGTGTGGTCGTCTTTAGAAGGCACTGCGGATTACTAAGGGTTTCGATCTAAAACTTGCTAAATTGTTTGTTCCGTATTGAACATTAAGAAGAATTTAAAGAATTAGGAACTAAGTTCCAAAGATCAGTTTACCCGTAGATATGTTATCACATAGGAATTTCATTATCAAGACAAAATGTGTCCGTATGAATTGAGGAGCCATGTCTCAGATTTAAACGAGGGTACTACCAATATTTAGTAGTAAATTAGCCAAATTTGTAGCCCCGATCCTGGAATTTGTAGTAAAACCCTTCAAAAGTTACAGGACATTGAAGGTGGCTCCTCAATTCAGGCATCTGGATTGAGGAGCCACCTCAGAACTCGAAAACTAGCCAATGGATATTTCTGAAACTTTGGTAGGAATTAGTAGTGTTTATGCTTAATTTGTACACAAAAAATGGGTTTTGTACGGCTGAATTTGAGGCAGCTACAATGCTTTGATTTATCTGAAAAATCCATAAATTTCCCCGTGCTGTATCTCAGAAACTAATGAAGCAATTAAAACAGATTTTTAGTATTATTTAGTAGTAAGTTTGTTTTAATTTGTAGTATAAAAATAAATCGCAAAGGATTCATAGCTTCGGAAATACAACACATTTTATGTGGCTCCTCAATCCTGACGGTCTATAAAAAACAAATGCACGTAGCTACTAAAGTAGTTGATCAACTCGAAGTTTGATTACGCCAATATTTAGTAGAAATTTCTACTAAATATTGGCGTAATCAAAATTCCTCTACATTCAGTATTTCAAAAGATATTAATAATTTTAACATTCCTTAAGAATTTTTTGTGTAGGGTGACCATAAATAATTCAAACTGTGTTCATAAACAGAACTTTATTTACACATGATTCATTCTTCACCAAATCAGTACTTAAATAAAGAAACACAATATATTAAACACAAAGAATAAAAAAGAAAAACAAACTAAAAGTCTACTAGATCAAATTACCCGTTTTAAAATTTATAATCTCTAAATATTATCTCTACATTCCCATATTCTATCATTAATTATTAGCCTTCTCTAATCTTTATTTAAAAATATATTTTCTAAACAAAGTCGGTTATTTTGACTGTCGGAGCGACCGCGCTGTCCTTCTAAAATACATAACGGATTTTGATGCGGTTTTCACCATCATTTATAGAATTTATTCCGCATGGTTTTTATAAATGTAATACGTTTACATTTAACGTAAACGTATACAGACGCGTGGAAAGTGGTGGCCCAGTGGTAACGGCCGCGACTTACGAGTTATAGGTCGTAGGTTCAAACCCAGTCAGGCGCTTTACTTTTTGTGAGTTATTTAATCACCACTGGTCTCAAAACGTTGAAGGAAACTTAAAATAAAAAATTATAAAAAAATACATTTTTAATATGATGTTGATTGCTGGACAGAGATAGGATATTCGAATGCATATTCACCTAAAGCTGAGATGTTGGCTAACATGGAAAGTGCTTTTGTATCGAAAAAGTCTTAATTTAGGTAAGTAATTTGTTTATTTTTTGTTTTAACTAATACAAACCACTCCTCCTCCAGTACATATACATATTTGTATCGAGTTAAACATTAATTAAAAAAACTTTTTCTTTGGAAAAGTTTTTATTTTTCACTTTTTAGTGGTTCACATGTGCTTACCCCTTCACAGCATAACGGCGTGATGTTATGTTATGTTATTGGTGTAAACAATAGATAGACATGGGATTTCAGCAATCCCAGTCCATTTGCTACCATTTATTGAGGAGTTTCGTTGCCTATCTCCGAAGTTCTTCATCAGATTTTCACCAAATTGAAATGGGACGACTAAAAGGTCTCTCTATTTCTCCAGGATCCCATCATCAGATCCTGACTTGATGATCATGGGACCACTTGAGAAGTATACCCTTTCAAACAAAAAAAAGAAATCCAAATCGGTCCAGCCATCTTCGAGTAATCGGGGAACATACATAAAAAAAGAAATAAAAAAAAGGTTCCGACTAATTATTTTCATATTATTATTTTTGGCAAAATTTAAAGTTCACAGGTTTTTGGAAGGGTATTAAAATCGATCAGTTAAGATTCCTATAAATCAAAAACGGAACTGTGTATAACTTTTTTTTTTCAAAAAGCAACTGCTCTCAGGTTGGACGGAGGGAATACGGTTTAAGTCTATCTCTACGTTTAAGTATTAATTTTAATGAATAAAAAATGTTTTTTTTATTAATTTTTATTTTAAGTTTCCTTAACGTTTTGAGACCGTGGTGATTAAATAACTCAAAAAAAGTAAAGCGCCCGTCTGGGTTTGAACCTACGACCTATAACTCGTAAGTCGCGGCCGTTACCACTGGGCCACCACTTTCCACGCGTCTGTATGCGTTTACGTTAAATGTAAACGTATCTATTACATATAAAAAAACCTCGCGGAATAAATTCTACAAATGATGGTGAAAACCGCATCAAAATCCGTTATGTATTTTAGAAGGACAGCGCGGTCGCTCCGACAGTCAAAATAACCGACTTTGTTTAGAAAATATATTTTAAAATAAAGATTAGAGAAGGCTAATAATTAATGATAGAATAAGGGAATATAGAGATAATATTTAGAGATTATAAATTTTAAAACAGGTAATTTGATCTAGTAGACTTTTAGTTTGTTTTTCTTTTTTATTCTTTGTGTTTAATATATTGTGTTTCTTTATTTAAGTACTGATTTGGTGAAGAATGAAACATGTGTAAATAAAGTTCTGTTTATGAACACAGTTTGAATTATTTATGGTCACCCTACACAGAAAATTCTTAAGGAATGTTAAAATTATTAATATCTTTTGAAATACTGAATGTAGAGGAATTTTGATTACGCCAATATTTAGTAGAAATTTCTACTAAATATTGGCGTAATCAAACTTCGAGTTGATCAACTACTTTAGTAGCTACGTGCATTTGTTTTTTATAGACCGTCAGGATTGAGGAGCCACATAAAATGTGTTGTATTTCCGAAGCTATGAATCCTTTGCGATTTATTTTTATACTACAAATTAAAACAAACTTACTACTAAATAATACTAAAAATCTGTTTTAATTGCTTCATTAGTTTCTGAGATACAGCACGGGGAAATTTATGGATTTTTCAGATAAATCAAAGCATTGTAGCTGCCTCAAATTCAGCCGTACAAAACCCATTTTTTGTGTACAAATTAAGCATAAACACTACTAATTCCTACCAAAGTTTCAGAAATATCCATTGGCTAGTTTTCGAGTTCTGAGGTGGCTCCTCAATCCAGATGCCTGAATTGAGGAGCCACCTTCAACGTCCTGTAACTTTTGATGGGTTTTACTACAAATTCCAGGATCGGGGCTACAAATTTGGCTAATTTACTACTAAATATTGGTAGTACCCTCGTTTAAATCTGAGACATGGCTCCTCAATTCATACGGACACGACAAAATTACCCTACTCTAAGTTAAAAGGGGGATTGTGTGCTTATAAATGATGCGCATAGAAAAGAATATGCGAAAAATGTTGTTCGACCGTGACATATATTTTCCTAGATGAGGTTAATCGGTGAATCGTTCTTAAGTAGTGCAGTGTTGAGAGCAATTTAATCACTATGGTGTATATAAGGCGTAATAAATTAGGCTTATCTAGACAGTGTGTCCATATGGCTGCAATTCGTCACTGTCTCACCACACGGGACTTCGGCGAGCATTAGCGAAAGTGAATTGATTGTCTGAGAGACAATCATTATCAAGTTAATTACGTTATCGTCTGCCACATGAGATTAGTGCACTTACATAGTCGACTGTCACAGAAACGCGATTGTTTTTGTTGTTTCGATTGTTCAAAGAAGTTATTAAACTCAGTATGACAAGAGAGACCTATGCCCAGCAGTGGGTGAAGTCGATGATGAGTCGGCTGTGGATGATGATGATGACATGTTACTGCTCATCTTTCTATTGAATCAAAAGCAGAATCCACCAGTACATTAAAATCGATCACACATGTTATTCCCGAGTTTGCGTGAGACGGAAGTGAATGTTCATGAATGACAAGTAGCTAGGCACTGTATAAGTTGTTTTGAATATGCAGAAAGCAGAACCATCAAGCAAAGTAGATCTGGCAATGAGCCGAGCAGAAGATAGGTCGAAGAACGATGCCTCGTAAATTACAGAAGCTAAAACTAGTCACACTGAATCAACAGATAAATATACACGAACGACTCTCACTGCTCACTCATACGTTGAAATGCACTCAAGAGTGTAAGTAAGTAAAGAGTACTATAACTATGTTCAGAACTTCAGATGACATTTTCGTACGATGAAGACAAAACACAAGCAAAGGATACAGAATTTTCGCAGACCCCGAGATTAGGGTCCCAGTAACAATGAGAACAATGGTCTTAGAGACATATCCAACTAAACTTAAGTAATCCAGTGCTCATATAAACATACATCCTCTTCAACGGCTTAGGGGACTACTGAACAACTGTACTGAAATATTCAGGGAAAATAATATAGGCACACGCGGGAGCATTGCTCGTTGTTCTATTTCGTTATTATTTCTAGAAAAACCGCCTGTAGGATATTATTTCTGGCTTTAGTTATGCTGTATTTGATTGCCTATAAAAAAACTTCTGTAGAAATTGACGGTGGCCATATTTATGTCCAGTGGTGGTTTTCATTCGTCGGACAATATTCTGGTTTCAACGACCGCACGAATTTTCCTAGTTTTTCTCAGAAAATTGCCTAGTTCACTTTCATTCTCATCTCTTCCTCCGAAAGACCCAGTCATCAGCAACAGAGACCACGAAAACAGGAAAAGATTATATCATAATAGAACACAGTTATTTGGCTCAATTTGAGGCGGGCTCACTGCTGAATACAGGCTTAATAGCAGTACAAAAATTGCATACGTTTATTTCCTTTATTACGTCACACACAATAAATGAAATGCGAGAAACATCCAGCCAGAGGGTTTCGTGAAATTGCTGTATTGTGTGAATGTCTGAATGTACCTTTATAACAACATGCTGTGATTTTGTTTTTATTTTTAGTAATTATGAATTATTACCAGTTCTCTTCATTCAGTAATAATAACAAGATTTATGACCATGTTTTGCTTCTATGCCCGGTAGCAAATTGCCAGGACCTGTTTTCGTAACCTTTTAACGTACGACATTATTCAGTGAATTTTCATTAAAATTATCCGAAATCTATCTAAAGTTTTTACAACATACGGGAAATTTGGCTGAGAAATAAAAAAGCCTTGTTTTATGTGCGTGTTTTTAAAAGGTTCAGGCGCCCAAAAAAGTAACAAAGAGGAAATCAATTTGCCTGTCTGTCTCAGCAAATTAAATTCTTTCTTTCCGGCGGCAAAGCTTTCGTTCGGGAGCACAATGTGTGGGAAATTGTCACGTGACTTTAAGTAAAATGCGTAATTCCTACGAATACGGAGGGAGCGTGACACGTCCTGCGCCGTTCACCACCGCCTATTGTATGCAAATTAAAGTCGGGCGGGACATTTTTCAAAACCATGACTCCAGGATTAGTATTCGCTGTTTCGCGTTCGCATAACGTTCTATGCTTCTATTTGGATTAGGCGGCAAACGGTATTTCGCGAGTCACTGGCCGTTGCTTGTTGAAGTGAAAACTTCTTTAGGCGCGTTGAGAATTTTTTGAGATGGGAAAAACAATTGAACTCACGACGCTGTTACCGACACCGCTGACAACACGAACGTATGAACAAACATCGTTGAACGTTGTTTAATCTGACGATTCAAAAAATGTTTCCTGACGATTAAAAAAATACACACGTAATTGTTCAAGTTTTCACTTCTGTAGGAACTCTCGGAGTGCCACTGTTTTTTTTTAATTTTATTTTTTTATTATAAGTTACGTCATAGTATCTTCGTGTCTTAAAAATGTCGCGTGGAATACAAACCCGATTGATCGAATAAATAAACACGAACGTCAGTTTCTTGTTGCAGTTCCAACTATGTCAAAGTAAAACTCGACGAAATATTACAATCTAACTATATCAAAGTTTCCACTCGTGAAAATAGATTGGGATGGGACGTGTATCAAGACAAAAGGCCGCTGATGAGTGGGACAGAGCATTGTTCCTGGGAATCTGGGCGTTGGAGCAATCACCGCGACCCAAATACCAAGCTCGGACCATTTCATGTTTCAACCCGTCATAGATTATCTCGACACCAATCAAAAGGATTACTAACACAGAGTACTGTACAACTAATTAATGCAACTGTAGCGTATAACGTTAGTAAGTTAACGTAACAAGAAAGGCTGGTAGTGTCAATGACCCCCGGCTCAGTTGCTCGCGATCAAATTGATTAAGCGATATTATGATACGACTCTTCACACGAGTCGATGCTCTTTAATTGGCTTTAATTGTTAACCATCACACAGAAGCTTCTAACAATGCGTGCGTTTGTCAAAACATATTGGAATTTCCCATATGATTGCGTGCGCTTTGTGTGACAAATTACTGATCAGCTTATTAATCTATCACGTATCAATCAAACGATTATACTGCTGCTATTGAGATGGTTACTATGTATTATGTATATCTGATGTTTACGTAGATACATAAGCAACTTGAAATAGCTAATGAGTCACACATTACCCGCAAGTTAATTAAAGGATCAGCGGTGAAAATAACTTTGTTTCGCTCTGTTTCTGGATCAAAGTGGCATTGTGAACTAGAAATAGACGCTTAGTCACTTGATCACTAACTCAAACTCAAAGCATTTATTTCAAACTAGCTTTTGACATTGGCTTCGCCCGCGTGGATATAGAAAATTATCTTACAGGAACATACTACCGGTATAAAAAGTATCCTATGTGTTCATCCAGATTATAAACTATCTGTTTGCCAAATTCCATTCCAATCTGTCCAGCCATTTTTGCGTGATTGATAACAAAAAAGTTCCAAACTATAACTAATCTAAACATCTAAATATCCAAACATACAAACTTTCACATTTATAATATTAGTAGGATCGAAGGACAAGCCATTATAGGCATTTTTGAATTGTCAAAATCTCGGTCAGTCAGAAAGATAAAGGTAATTACCCATTCCAAAGCGTAGTAGGTACCTTGGAGAAGAACGGGCAAGAACTAGTAAGAAAACCATAAGTCATTCTTGCAGTAACTCTTAACTTGAATAATGTATTAGAAGACGAAGGCTAAGTAATAACAAATGTATTTTTTTATAGAAAAACATAAATACTGGAATAGCAATCGCTGCCTTATTGGGGCGACAATCCACAGGCGCCGACGACACCTAAAATGGATAAAGCAAGGGCTTTAACGAGCAACTCGATCTAAGGACCCTAGCTCTTTACTAATAAATACACACACGACTTGATCCCGTCCCTTTCTAACTCCTTGAAGTGTAAATGAGAAAACGAGACGTCAGATGGTCAGCAACACAACCAGTTTCATAGTATCGAATATAACACAAAGTTTGCTCAAGATTCCTGCAGTACAGTTTAGCTATAATTTGATTAAATAATTTACCTCGCACGTAGTTCCGTCCCAGTCTTTTGAGAGTAAGTGTAAGAAAATTAACAGAGTGTGACTAACCTAACAGTTTTTGCTGTGAAATTCTCCAGCACCTCTAACAAAGCTTCAAGGCCATTTTTAAATGGTAATTAGTTGCAGTAACCAGTATTTTATCTGGCTTATTTATAGCTAAGTGGCACGCACTGCTGTCCTTATCGGGATGGACGAGTGCGGGTCGCAGGCGACTTGACTCAAGTTGACTCAACGCATCAATGTCAAGTTGCGCTGTTTTTTATCCTTATGTAAGCACACTGATCTTCAGACTCTCTATCGCATAATTTGCTTGACATCGTGACATATTTCCTCAAATGGTTTTGCAGAATCTATTTTAATATAGCACAAATATTTATCATGTTTAGTGAGTTCATCGTTGGCCGTCTATGAGGTACCGGTACGGATATTGACTTGGATAAAATTTATTATAACAACTTCCTAAAATTGGGCTCCATTGTTAAATTATAGACGGACAAGCATAATGTATGCACAAAGGCACTTACAGTACAAACAATGTATGAGCTTCCATACATTTCAAATAGTAATGCAATTATGGCTGTTCATCGACACGACGCGTTTGCTTAACAAATTAATTATTTGTATTGGAAATAAATTTTAATTTGCTACGAATTCAGTATCTCTTTCCGGCGCGAAGGAAGACGGACATTGATGGATTGACGTTTGTGGATCGAACTTTAGAATGGGCTGCGCGTGCGCCGATACTCTCGCATCCGGCGTCAAAGCGGCGCTCCTCTTGTTTGGCGAGGCCGGATGCCGCGGAATATACTTAAACATGCTTGTTAAATATTTATTTTTCGTTTTAAGAAAAATGAAAGTACACAAATGTAAAAAAAAAAACTGAGATTTTTAGTTAGTTTTAGTAACATTCATACAGAATTGGCCCCAGAAAGAATTAAATATGGACAGACCCCACCTAACCGCGAGACAAGTCTGTAAGCTGATACAATTTTATTAAAATATTGCCTCACTGATTTATCTAGTGATCTGGCTATACAGGAAAAGTTTTTATCCAGTGCGCAAACTTTAACCATGAATTCAGCATACCATTCTAGACCCCCAGCGAAGAAATTTTTTGTCGGTTTTACAAAAAAAAATCAGCTGTTGCATAGAAAAGTGCAATACCTACGCGGTCAAAATGTATGGAACAGATGTTTTTTTTGTATATCCTACGAAAAATATATACATATATGATATGCTGAATTCATGGTTACAGTTTGCGCACTGGATAAAAACTCTTTCTGTATAGATAAATGGGTCCACTTTAATTTTATTAACTTGTATACAAGTATGTTTGTATGTTCGATGATTGATGATGCAGTTTATCATGATAAGTAAGTACTAAGTTTCTAAGAAAAGTTAGCTATGTCTATAACATGCCCTTGTGAGGCAATTACCTATTATTAAAATCGAATGTAATGGACATAGCAAAATTCTAGGGAAAACGGTGGTCAATGTAACCTGACGTTTAACAACAAAGTTAATGCGAGCATGGATATAATGGAGTACGAAGGTCGAAGCATAGGTAGGTTAATAAAGAATAAAGAAAGGCACTTAATAAAACTTATTAGGAGAGTGGCTTTGTTGTAAACAACAATAGGCTGTTTGAGGCCTTGTAATGTGAATACAAAGGTGATTGAAGGGCTTATTTTCACGGTATTGATGGGCATGACCCTTTATTCTTTTACCTGTGCACAAGATTCTGCGATAAATCCATTTTTGACACATGAAATCATGAATGTTATACCAATTTTAGTGAAATATTGTTAATATCAGCAGAATATCAGCGTCAGGTATATTTGCCTGACACATCATGCTGAGCTGGACTCCCATTTGGTGCAACCTTGAGACGCACACCGCACCTTGTAATTTGAATGGAACAATGTAATAGTGTCACTATATTTCAAGCACCTAAGTATGTTTTTCTTTTTGTAGATGTAATGGGCACCTTGTTTTTTATTTTTTTTTATTTTAATTCGTGTTATTTGTTATCATTTAATTGTTTTTTTGTGTGTAGTGTATGTCTTTTGTGTGTACTAAATAAAGGTTTTATCTATCTATCTATCTATCAATATTTTTTCGTAATTTTATAGTTTCATAAATTCAGGATCGGGTTTAACTGTTTTTTTAAATCGCAATTCGGGCAGTCTACGGTAAATAAAATACTTATTTGAAAGTCTATTATTCGGATAGGTAGGTATTCAACGCAGAACCTTTGATTTGAATGAAGTATTGCCACAGATTGTATTGGTCATATTCCATTTCTAAGGTTAATCAATATTTTTTTATCCAAAACGAAAGAGGTAACTATAAATAAATAATAGTTTAAAAAACTAAAAAACACGCTTTAAAAACCAAACTAAAAAAGGAGAAAATAATTTAATTCAATTAAAAAGCGTGGGTTGCTTTTTGAGGTATTTTTATAATCAATTAATGTCAAGCACCCCACGCTTTTTAATTGAATTAAATTATTTTCTCCTTTTTTAGTTTTGTTTTTAAAGCGTGTTTTTTAGATTTTAAAATATTATTTATTTTCTAATTTTTAGTTCTGCTAACTACAAAAACGTGTTTTTTTTCTCATTTTTTTTTAAATTATTGAATTGTCATCGGTCCTCGACAAGTTTACAAAGTTTCAATGAAATCTGACCGTTTAAAGTGGGTCAAAATCGCGCTCAAAGGAGTCGGTTACATACAAACAAACAAACATACAAGTGAAGCTAATATAAAGCGTGTAAAAACACCAAATTATGGTAACAATAATATGAGTCCGTCTCTGCAGAGAATGTAATATGGAATGTAGGACTAAATAAAAACAAAGTAATCGGCATCCAAACTGAGGACAGTTACCGGAACTTTGACGTAAAGAAAAACCTTTCAACGTTTTCTCGGTGACGATTTACTCCAAAATGAAATCTCAAACTTTGATCTCGATAGCAGATCAAGTCGGATGTAAAAGTATACAAGTTCGAGACTAAACAGTTTCCAAATTCGCTAGTCTTTCCCAACTCACGAGTTGTAGTGTTCCCGATTTGTTTTAGGCGAAAAATTGGCCTGTAAAATTTTATGATCCAACTTTGAAACTTCGGTGCGTGGCTCGGCCGGGTCTTCTGTTGTGCGGTCTTTCGTTGCAAAAGCTGTGCATTAAATATGAACAGGAGTTTTAATCAGATAAGTTTTTAAGGCTGAACAGACTAAAGAATTCATAAACCAGTTCTTTGTTGATGACTTTTCCTTAGGTTCTTTAAATATTGGATCACCCTAATATAGAGATTTTGCTAAAAAGATAATGTCATTGCAACTACGGCTTGGATCTGAGGGCACGGTAGTGCACCCGCCAAGACGGGCCAAGCGGAGCGCAAGGGCACTACCTACCTTTTCTCGAAGCGCTTCGTCGTTTATTTTAACCCTTATAACTTGGGTTTGGACTATACCAGATAAACAAAACTCTCAGGATTTGTTGTCAATAGCGGACTTATTAAACTTATAAAGTTTTAATTGCATAGCTCTTATAATTTAGATTTTATTGATATCTAAAAAACCCCCTGATTTCGTCACTGACTCACTGATGATCATCAAAATTCTTAGGGTACTTCTTCATGTCTTAGAAAGCTGAAATTTGGTATGTAAGCTAGTATTAGTATACAAACAACAAAAGAATTCTTAAACTTGGAACTTTTATCCCCCAACCCCTTAAACTAGGGGATGGAAGTTTGTATAAGACTTCCGCAATTTTGACGCTAGAGGTCTGAAAATTGATATGGGGACTCCTTGTTTTTATAAAAAAAAAATTAACCGTTTATAAACATTAAAAAAAATACAAGAAAATATTTAAAAATGTTTTTGGTGGAAAAAAGCAACTTACAAAAAGAAGTGTAATCCCACCAAAAACATTTTCATGTAAAATGTTGCCAAGACGAGACCATAATGACTCGCACTGTCAAAAACTTATCAGATCTCATGTAGAGCCAAGCTTCTAACTCTACAAGGCCTAACTTCACAAACTGTAAACCTTTGTCAAAATATAGGTATGTGACTTGGCCGTTTCGTTACTACAAGAACTATTGTATAACAGAAAAGTAATGAACAGTGGATAAATTTTTGACCTTACGCCCATGTGAATGTAGCGAAATGGCCAAGCCACATATCGTCCACAAGCGCCCAATACCTCCTATCTGACTCCGGGTGGATTTTACATAGTAGAGGATCCCAAGTAAGAACGACCAGGTGAAAATTATATTTTAACGATATAATTTTTTACAATCATAATTAAAATATAATTTTCACCTGGTTATCAAATTGGTGAAGGTCGTTCTTACTTGGGATCCTCTACTATGTAAAATCCACCCGGAGTCAGATAGGAGGTATTGGGCGCTTGTGGACGATATATTGACTACGGTGTAGAGTTTGTGAAGTTAGGCCTTGTAGAGTTAGGGCGTGTAGAATTAGAAGCTTGGCTCTACATGAGATTTGATAACTTTTTGACAGTGCGAGTCATATGGTTTCGTATTGGCAAAATTTTACATGAAAATGTTTTTGGTGGGTCAGTTTGTCTACAAAGAAATCAAAACACAGCCTTATGATGATACATTTTTAATAAAGTAGATTATCACAAATAAAGAGGTATAATTTCTTTTGATTGAGATTAGTTTTGTACCAGAGTAGCTCAAGGACCTAAAAGTTAATTAAGCAATACACTTAAGAAAATCGTTACTAATAAATGAAGATTTTTATCTGGCAATTAACTTGTAATTAGTAATAAAAACGCTTAAGGAAACGATCAACTATGTGGGCTTATGAAAACAATAAATTTCCATGAATTCGTTTTAGTTTTTATGAATGGTTTATGTTAGGATACGTAGGTACATTAAGTTCTAGGCAAATATACTATAGTGAGACTGATTAAAACGGTTCTAATTAAATCGTACACTAGAATATCGATCTTCGTGCTTGAAACTATAGAACTTCCTTCCTAATCCAATATAGGGCAGCCAAATAGGGAATCATGAAAGCGGACTATCAGCTATAAAAAAAAATCTCAAGATTATGGGAATTATTCCACTTTGCCCCACCGAGCCGCCCCACTGGTGGGGGGCAAAGTAGAATGCCTAAAATTTTACAGTAGAACCTTCCCCACTAATTCGATTTGGTGTTGCCGATTCCACTGCTCTAAAATCTTGTTGGATTCTGGCCCACTAGGGTTGGCACATTAGAATAAAAGTATAAACATTTATTTTTTGCAAATTTTGTTTTCTATCATGTAAATAATCTGTGATTTAGAACCCGTTTCCTTCCAAAAACAAATACGAAATAATTATGTTTTTTTTTATACTTTTATTCAAAGGTGCCAACCCTAGTGGGACAGAATCCAAAAACATTTTAGAACAGTGGAATCTGCCCTACCAAATCGAATTAGTGGGGCAGATTCTACTGCAAAATTATAGGCATTCCACTTTGCCCCACCAGTGGGGCGGCTCGGTGGGGCAAAGTGGAATGATTCGACTATCGTAACTTTTTCATTAATATCCTTCTTAAAAAGCCTTGGATTAAGTTAAGAGTATGAATGGCTTCGGTTTATTTTATTTCATTCTCGGTTAATCTATTCCGTAGATTTTTTTTATGGCTCTGAAATGGGATATAATTGCTGATTAAACTGTGGATGCTGAAACTTGTATAAAACACACATAGTTACCGGGTTTTGGTCGGAACGGTACATCAAAATTTGCCGAAGCCTTCAATAGCCAAACTTCGCACTAGTGATGTACAAATATTCGTTTAGCCAGAATAGCGAAGCGAAATTACTAAATTAGGCAAACATTGTTCACCGTATAAGTACATCAGTTAGTAACTAGGGGTAAGTATACTCGTGGGATTTCGAAGGTCAATCTTGCGGTTTTGATAAAACTTTGGACTAATAGTTTACTTATGGAAACTACAGGTAGATCTACATGACCGCTAGGGTCGTAAGTTGGGTCGAAATTCAGAGGTGATGAAGGAAAGCATCAAGTATAATAGTGACAGTTAAAGTATACGTCCCGGATCCTTTTGCCTCCGGCGATGTATTCGGAACAATGGCGAACGTATGGTAGATACCAGGAGAATATAAGTTGGCAACCCCGGCAGTTCATTCACGTAGATGTTATACAATATTCCTTCTGACCGTTTCCGGACACTAGCTTTTCTTATAGTGAGGGTTTCATATCGATTGGAGATATACGGTCACTGTTATTTTTTGTGTAATGGAATTCTGCAAGCCTGCAATGTTGATACATACTTGGTAGATGAAACGATTGTCACTTGGCGCTTACGATTATTTCCCGAACGATAACGATGAATCGTAATCGTTTCATCTCTATATGTAGTTTTTTTTTCGATTTAATGGTGGTTGTTGTGGTTTTGAAGGTAGCGCTGGGGCTCTGCCTCGCATAGGGACGCAGCATTATGGTGAGCGATTACTGTTTTACGTGGATGTGATGCATATTTTCCCACAAATAGTAATTTTTCGTGTTTTTTACTTTCTTTACGTTATGTGTAGGTAACGCACGTTCTTTATTTTTTTATGAGCTTGCTTTGTCCCCCAAAACTTCACCCACGTGGTGGTTGGAAATTATTCTACGGGAACGTACACCAGGATAAATAGTATCCTATGTGTTAATCCAGATTACAAACTAACCCCCTTATTCATGAACCATGATTAAAGTTAAGTAATTATTAGCGTCTGTTTAACCATATATTTTGACGTTTAAAAAACATAATTTAACTTTAATCACAGTTTATGAATATGGGGGTACCTATATGTTTGCCCAATTTTATCCAAATCTGTTAAGCCATTTTTACGGGATTGAGTAACAAATATTCAAACATACAACCTGTTGGCACATTTCTAATAAAATATATCTATTATTAATACGTAAAGCACAAACTTTGTAAGTTTTTTACGAAAATTACGCGGACGGAAGACTTTGTTTGGCACAGTTAAAGTTTATGTGAAGAAGCAGTGCAGAAAGCGAATATTTTTATAGAATTGAATTATAGTCGAATTTCGACCACTAGTTTATATTACGTACTAGCTGTTGCCCGCGGCTTCGCCCGCGTGGAGGTTGAAAATTATCCCACAGGAACGTACTACCGGGATGAAAACTATTATATGTGTTAATCCAGGTTACAAACTATCTGTGTGCCAAATTTCATCCAAATCCGTTCAGCCGTTTTTGCGTGATTGAGTAACAAACATCCAAACATCTTCACAAACTTTCAAATTTATAATATTAGTATTAGATGGTAGGATTAATACTAAAGAGTAGGTGTTAAATTAGCCTGTTAGGTAGATATTAAATACAACAATCAGTATTATTTATTCCAAGTTTCGTGTACATTTGTTACGTGCACACAATCGCTAAGTTTGACGTCTGGCGTCTAATGATGATTGATGAACTATTTTTAATATTTTTATGGACGCGGCGCCTTTGTAACGCATACTTTGAGTTGAGCCCTTAATATAACATTAATTGCTATACCCAGAAAATTGCAAGGTTTTGGTGTGAAATACTTTATAAATTACAGAAATAAGTTCAACAATTTTCATGACTGCTGAAAACAGTAATCAATACTATCCATGCTATTTTAAAAGCTCGCGTTCTTAGGTTGTTTTACCATTTACTTAAATACGTCCTTCTGCCCAATTATTGGGAAAAGGCTTGCCTCAATGGGACTTAAGCATACATAACTGGTGAAATGTGGGTTGAACTATTTGTAAACCTCTGCCAAACCCTTCGGGGTACACAGGCGTGATGTTATGTTATACTTACTTGATTATTCAGCGAGTTTTGTAATAGGACCTACTTACATCATTACAGATTGTACTAAATGTCAAATTCAAATTTTCTGACGTTTTTTGTAATTTGCAGGTAAGTGCCAGGTCGTATTAAAATAGTTTTCGCGACCGTAACACGTATGTATTTACAGAATTATAATCATCAATACAACCCCCTAAGTTCAAGTCCTCTAAGTGGCAGGCATCGGCCTTTGTCGACCTGGGCTTGTTGCCGGACAGCGAGCTACCCATTACTCGCCATCCGCAAGCCCGCGCCTACGGTGGCCGGGAATCAGCCTGGGATTCCCGACGCCCAGGGCGTCTCCTGCGGCGACTAGGGCCGTGATGGCGCAATACCACATGAGTAGATAAACGGAAGCAATACTGCCTGTCCCTCACGTGCGCCGTGCCGTGCGTGCGCGTTGAATTTCGTGGGCTACCCTGGAGCTTTCACCTTAACTCAAAAACATTTTCTTTTCTTTTATCACAAAATTTCGTTTTACTCACAAATCGTAAACTTCGAAACAATCCAACAATACAATCGAACATCGCATAAACTGTATGAAACGTCCCCAAAATTCGTCATTGACACCGCGTGCCAGTAATAACACGGCAGTAAAATGTATTACAACAGGCTTCGCGTAAAATACGATACAGATTTTCATAGCCGACTGTACTCGGTGATTAAAACGCCGATCCAAAGAGAGATTAAAGTATATTGTAGAGCTGAAGCTCTGGAAACGGCTTAAATTATGATTTGTTTCTTGGTAACCGAATTCAGGAGGACAGTGGTGGCCTAGTGGTACCTACAACCCGCGATTTACGAGTCGTAGGGTCGTCAGTCAGGGCACTATGCTTTGTGTAAATTATTTCATCACCACTGCTCTCAAAACGGTGAAAGAAAATGTCGTAAGGAAATCGGCATGTCCTAGACCCAAAAATTCGAAGACATGTGACACTTACAAACCCGCACTGGGCCCGCGTGCTTTATTACGATCCAGTCTCTCTCACCGAGAGGAGGCCTGTGTCCCAGCTGTGGGAACATTATTGGCTCGTTATGTACCTATATAGGATAAGTTTTTAACCAGTGCGCAAACTGTAACCATGAATTCAGCATATCATTTTAGAAATTTTTCGTCGGTCATACAAAAAAAATCAGCTGTTTCATAGAAAAGTGCAATACTTAAGTACGCGGTCAAAATGTATGGAACAGCTGACTGTTTTTTTTTGCATAACCGACGAAAAATTTCTGCGTTGGGTGTTCTAGAATGATATGCTGAATTCATGGTTACAGTTTGAGCACTAGTTAAAAACTTATCCTGTAATATGTATTCAGGTAATCTCGAGAAAGTTTATTTAGTATCCCATTGTATATCTTGAATCTTGGAATATAACGTAGAAATCATCCAAATTCCTAACTTTCCCTTTCGCCTTCAGAAAATTGAGGTTCCATTTTCTGTATCACCTTAATAAAACTGCAAAACCACATAATTACGATAGTTACTTAAACAGGACCATTCCGACTGGACGACTGTCATAAAATATGCGTTACTGATTACTCAAATTGTAAGTAAATAGATGAATCACTCAAGGAAAATAATTAAAGGCAATAAAATCAGAACCTGTTAATTCTAGAGTTTAGGTAATGTATTCTTTTGTTAATGCATTCTATACCTAATGTGGTTGCGATCATGATTCAAAATAAAAATGATTCACTTTACCGTGGTGGCGATGATGCGCTTATATCTCGGTTCTTAGCAAAACTGCCAACAACTCATAAGCCTGCCAATCAAGCAACCTTTGTTCTTATAATGCTTATTAAATCATTTCCATATTAAATCATACACATCACTTAAACAACGGTACCATTGATAAGTTCTCGTGCCGTCCAATAAAATGAGTAGAGCTTACCTTAAATCAATGGAATGGAAGCCTTGTGCATCAGACTACGTTGATGTGTAATTGACCTGAAAAGATAAAATATAATTGACTTAATGTTCACGGAAGCTGGTAGGAGAAAGAATGGCAGTTCTTTTATAACGTAACATCACGCCTCATTTCCCAAGGGGGGGCTGAGGCGTAGCTATAGTACACCCACATTTCGCCAGTTACGTCTAAGTCCCATGTAGAGAATACAATCCCGAGCATGTTTTTCAATCCCGGGATTACGAGATTTTTGATGCATAATCCTGGGATTTTGGGGCTATCCCGGGATTAGACTATGTGGTTTCTAATTGGACTGAAATGAAAAAATACTTGAGTAATTTGTAACTGTTTTTAATATTGTTGCACAATACAAATCACAATATAGTAAGAAAAATTATAAGAAAAAAAATTATTTCGAAAATACGAGAATAATCGCAGAAATATCGAAGCATACGATGTTTGACTTCCAAGTCTGCTTCGTAGTTTTTGCCCACATAAGCAGCAGTTGAAAAGTCTCGCTCAGGTTCTACACTGGTTGGAGGAATAGACAATATGAATATATATATATGCTGTTTCTAAGTGACATCCACGAAATCCTCCATTTTCAAACAGGTTCATTTCACGTCTAATACTATTTGCCAACCCCGATTTATTTTTTTACTTGTACTTCAAGATCTGGGGATTTGTCGCCAGCCTTTTAGCTTCTAGTTTTAGGTAGCTCTAGAGTAAATTGACTGTTATATTAATATATTCTAGGAAAGGTAATTGTCAAGGCGCAACGGACTACGGAATGCAAACTGGATCTGTTTTTGTGGCAATCCCGAAAATCCTGAGATTAGCCAAGTACAGTCTCGGGATTTTCGGGGTCAGAAAACGGCCGGGATCCCGGGTTTGTATTCTCTAGTTCCATGTAATAGGGAGCGTGCCTATCAACTGGTCGCAAATTCAGACTGTTACTGTGAAATTCTATATAGAAAAAATCCAATAACACTTAGCCCGACCTGGGAATCGAATCAACTCATGTTCAGCAGTAGCGCGTGCGATCACTAAACCAACGAGGCAGTTCTTTCATATGAAATCATAATTAAACGACATGAATTGCGTATGCGGCGCCGACCTTCATCACTCTTGCAGACGAGGCACGCCCCTCATTCATATTCCCTGCTTGTACGAAGATTGTACACAAAATATTTTCATATTTAGATTAACCTAACGTATCCTGTGTTGTTTCAGTATAATAAGTTTTTGCAGTGAACTCGAACAACGGCCTCGTATAATGAACAGTCAATAGACGTATATAGTTAGGAGTATCTTCACTAGGTATAATTTAGGTAAATATGCTCTAGCTTTCAGCCGTATTTTTATATTAAAGCGTAAACTGTGATATCACTGTTTTATGTATGCCGAAAATGAGAACACAGAAAGTAGGCACTTCTATGCTAAAATTTGAGCACAATATATTATGTTTCGTACTTATATTTACATAAGTATCTTTGTCTAGTGTCATTTGAGTGTCAAAGAGGTTCTCTAGACTCCAGACAAAAATATTGACTAACCGAACTAGATGGTGGAGATAGCGTTGCCAGGCGTTTGGATAAAGGCGGACACAGTCAGCCTTTTTGGTTGCGTGTACGGCCAAAGTATATGGTGTCCGGACTGTCCGGCTTTTGTTAAGCTTTTTAAATTTGTCAAATTTTTTAACATTTGCCATGTGTTGTGGTTTCCGCTCCGCCCGCCTAGCCTTGTATCGCTAGCGCAAGCTTGCGGAGTAGCTCTGTCCATAATAAACAAGACTGATTCATTCAATTTTGTTGTTGTTTCATTAAATTTAAGAAGGTTTTATTGTAAATGATAAGAAGCCTTGTTTTACTTTTTATTAAATTGTAGTGCTATACTAAGACTAAAAAATGAAGGGTGTCCGGCCTTTTTACCCAAATGTCCGGCTAAACAGACTGGTCTATCCGGCTTTTCGGTTTTAAGACCAGGCAACCCTATGTGGAGAACATTTCATAATTAGCTGACTAGTGTGAAGCAAAAATAAGGGTTATAATTTTGACCAGCATGTATTTATGTATGTGGGTATTGGGATTCATAGTGATGTTCATAGAATAGCTGTGGTCGTAAGCCACGTACTCGTACCCTAGCAAAATAATATATTACAACACTAGTAAGCGATCATAAGCTAATTTACATTAAAATATAATTATGTATATAATAGACGATAAATATTGAATAGTTTTCCTATTTAACAATTTCAGATGAGAATATTTATCTTCTTCGTTTCAAACTTTTTACAGCATTATTTTTCAATAGCAGGTTTTAGTTTGTTTTTTAAATCTTTCAACCGAAAACAAACCTGAGTGTAATCATTCTCCTGAAAAATTTGGATTTTTCACCAAGTTTTTAATCCGCACCAAATTAACGTTTTAATTACAGATGGGCCCGACTATGAATTTGGCCGACTAGCCGACTAGTCGGCTGCAAAATGTGGCTATATTCAAAATGGCAAACCTTCTTATTGCCAATTGTTTGCTATAGAGTTTCTTCTTTTTTGTTAGAAGTATTTCGGTATTTAATTTCTGGATCTAAGTCCAATTAATTAATGGACCGATATAAGGGTTTCTATTCTTTAGTTTCCTAATTTCCTCATTGCACTGAAAGTAAACGGTAAAATTGATTCTATAATAAAAGATATAGCAGTAAAGATTTCAATTACCGTCTTTTAAATTTTTAAGCATATTAATACGAGTAAAAAATGAGCCGACTAGTCGCCGACTACAAATATGGCCGGCTAGTCGGCTTTCCCGACTAGTCGATACATCACTAGTTTAAATCATATCAACAAAGAGTTAAATATCGCTTATCACATGCTATTTTCAGCACCTATAATGAGGCAGAATTTTATACAACTTCGTTTATCAAAAATATTTTGTGCACATAAAATATAGCACCTATATTTTGGCCTCGGCTAATGGTAGTTTATGTGAAGGTTATAAACTCCTAACGAGCTTTGTTTACAGTCAACAATAATATCGTACGACCGTAGGTATACACAACATTGCTTTCAGGATTATTTGAAAAAACATTCCCTTGGTAATATTTGATCAATATGTATATAGGTACGTGAATTTGTACCTGTGTACTTTGACGTTAAAAGCGCTCATATATTTATTTAAATCGTACTGTATTTATGAACGAACTATATCATGTGTATTTTTTTTGCAGTGGGGCTGGTGGCTAAGTAATACAAGCCGCACGAGTCGATCGATTAAGTTAAGCTACGCTTGCAGCTGTTGGTCCATGGCTGGGTCCCCCCCGGTGGGTTCCCGCACCCCCCCGGTGGGTTCCCGCATTGTCGTTGCGGGGGGGCTCAGTAGCCGTGGTTTTCCCCACCCACGGTGAAGCGAAGAGGAACCCGAGGAGGGGCCGCTCGTCAGGGCTTTCTCCGCTAAGCCGACGACGTAGCGGCCAACCAGTTGCAGTGCCGCGGTGTCGCATCGCAACTGAGGCGGGCCGCGATGTCATATGGGAGGCATCGCGGCTGGGGGTTGCGGGCCGCGGCGGGAGAGTAGTGGTGTAACGATAGCGCCACTTTCCTCACCTTCCGCGGCCTGGACGGAGTTGCCATCGTTGGGTGGCGGACGCGGTGGGGCCGCAAGGGAGGAGGAGTGTTGGTATTGCGTGGGCCGCTGTCCCTATCCCCTGCGGCCGAAGGGTGGTTGGCGGCGGGGCCACTTTCCCGACCCGCCGCAGGGGGACCAAGGGTGCCATACACGGGGTTGTTTGGCACCCATGCGCTGTTTGGTCCCTGGGGTGGTCACGGCGTGCCGTGTGTTCTGGTGCGCCGGTGTTGGGGGTCATTCCCCTAAGAGGAGGGTCCGGTGACGGACAGCCGCGGCGGGTTCGCGGATGGCTTCCGCGTTCCCGTGTTCCCGCCATAAGCGGCACTGGAGGACACCGTGGAGTTTTAGTGGGTTAGAGTCCCACATAACTGCGCTATCTCCCCGTGGTAGCGCAGTATGCATGAGCATTTCTCCAAGTAAAAAAAAAATAAAAATGGCTGGGTGACCATCTTCACATACCACGACCTCTCCTTGCCTCGAAAGCATTAAGCCGTTGGCCCCGGCTGTCATTCGTCGATTTTTGACAGTCGTTACGGGTCGTCAGAAGCACAAAGTCTGACAACCAGTATTTCCAAGGGGTATCGTGTTACTCAGTAACTGGTAGGTTTCTGGAGATCAGATAGGGTAAAAGCCGGATAGTAGCCACACTTTTGCAAATCACAAAGCAAAATACTTTATTTATAAAAATGGCCGATGCTTTGGTTTTTTAACAACAAATTTATAAAAAGTAACCAACATTATCTTTAATATTTCCAGAGTATTAGCGATTTTTACGTACCACTTTTACTTGGGACAATTATCCCGCATAGGAGATAGTTGCCTAATCCATATAAATTACGTTTAGGATAGATGCCCCACCCAGAAACAGGACATCTATCGCGCAAAAACTTTGATCGCATTTGTCTTCCCATGCAATCGCAGAGAGACATGCGACACGGTCCACTTAGTGACAGTAAGAGAGTATTTCTATAGGTTAATAAAATAGCATGCGATTCATCCGCGAAACTAAAGTAATTACAATCGGGGCAACTATCCAGGTTTTACCTAGGTTGGACTGGAAGCCGACCCCAAAATAGTTGGGAAAAGGCTACGCAGATGATTCTTTAAAGTGGGGCAACTCGAACTCGAGTTGTTGATGTTTGATGTTTGCCCTATTCAATGTTGTTTGACTAACAAACAGTAAAGCTAACAGTTTTCATCCAATTACCTATATGGGAATCTAGGTAGGTACATGCAATCCGTGCACACAATCTTGAAATATTTTCCAACCGAACAATTTCTCCGATCTTTTAAAATTGGCACAAATTGCGTTCCAATAACGCAATTGCTTGAACTCACTGTGGGTACGGGACCGACATCCCGGACTTATTTTAATCAAACGAAGCCCGGGAATTTCATTACAAGCCCTGTAACTTATTGCCCGTGTTTGTTTTAACTTAGATGAGAACTGAGAACAGAGTGCTGGATCCGAAATTCTTCACGGAGAAGTAAATGTGAATGATTGTTTAAATAAAGCGTTCTAGTTACATCTGGTTATCTTTCCAAACATCTTCACTAACAGTCAGGATAATCTCAGGAACACCCATTATGATTCAGGCGCGGAAATGCCTTCGACATAACGATTGACCCCACCCACACGCACGGCCATCGATCTGCCAATAAAATTTATATTGGCTCCACACCGAGAATAGAATAACGACACAGGCCAAACATAAAGAAAGGCCTTTCGAAAACAAGAAGCAAAAACTTTAAAAATAATAAAAATTGCCTCTCGCTTAGCAGAGGTCGGTCACACATTTCTGCGTCTGCTTCGTGAAAAGTTAGAATTCAAAGACGGAATAGCACAAAAGCTCCTCACGAAAATGTTTTCCTCCACTTTTCTCGCATCAAGGCGAGTGCTAGGCGAGGTGCGAAGTTAAAGTGTTCGCTGGAGGAGTTATGATTATAAATGATGCAGAGGGTCGAAGCAAAGAAAGCCGGTAGTCGTTTACTACATCCCTGCGGATGAAAATGTAAGTGCGCGCCGCAGCCTAGAACCATCAACTCGAGTAATCTTACATTACACTGTGATCCACTGAATATTTGATAGAGTACGCGCGGTGGGAATTAAAGTCACCTTGAAATAACACACATGAATATTTGTCTATAACAATTTTGATAACCGAAATTCAGTAGGCCCGGGCTAAATATACAACAACTCAATCAGTTCTCAATAAATTGTAAAGTAAAATCAGATCGTTATAATTATGAGATAGCTCTGATCCCTATTAAGGATAAGAGGTTGAGGTTTATAATTGCGTCCCTCATTAGGCGGCAGTCGCGTTTTGCGAAATTAGATTTTATTTATGAAATTCCATTGGGTTATGACCTGAATCAACTTCAGGACGCGGGACGCGATTATGTTTAACTTTTCATACGTTGAATATAAATGGGTTAAGTTTTTCATTTTAGAATTCATTGAACCGTGTCGTGTAAGTCCGTGATAGATGTGATGTAATTAAGAGGGAAAGTCTTTTTGTTTGTTTATGTGGAACTGGTGCCGTGCTGACGAGATAGCACCATCTATCTTCACGCCTATCTACCTCTATGTGGGCCACACGGCATTGTTTGCGCACGCGATGATATTAACTTGACGAGTAATCTTTTTAATGCTGCTGAATATGTGATAAACATCTTGGAACTTGATTAGAACTCTAAACGCAGTCTCTGTGAAAATATAAAATTAGGAGCCATTGCCTACAGCAATCTTAGAAATGACAGAAATAATAGAATTTATTATAATGGAGGTTGTCTGGGAATTCACCTTACTTTATTAGAGTTAACTTATATAATGTTAGATGGCAAAGTTATTTAATTTTGAAGAAAGCTTTCCTTGACTACACGTTGTTAGGGATAAAGCTATGAGGAGTAAAACAATTTGTTGAGCAGTGTTGTAATTTTTATAAGGAAGATGTGTGCGTACTGAAACCTACATTCTTTATATTGCCATGACACCTACTTATAACCTGCAAGATGTCGTTAGTGATTTCAAAGTGACAACAAACTGACCTAATCAAACTAAGGGCAAATGTCACTAATGAAACTAAAAGCAATCAGCACATTTATAACGCGTTCAAGAGCTGTCAGTTTCATTATTGTTGTATTGACACTGACAACTTTTGAACGCGTTTCAGAGGTGCTGCTCGCGTTCAGTGTCATGGGCGAAATTCGTCCTAAGACGGCGACAAAACAAAAGAAAAGCAAAAGTAAATCATATATGTACTGCCATATATGCAACAAGTAAGTGCACCTATCTATGGTGGTGACGGGTTATAGTGGGTTGAGCCTCACATACTGTGAGTGTGATGTGAGCATTGAACATAATTAGAGATTGTGCAGTTGACATTACTGCTAAAGCATTTGATTTTAATGTTTGCCTTTTTGCGTAGATGTGACGTATATACATATTTTCCCGCAACTTGTTCTTTTTGTATTTGTGTTCTTACTTTGTGTCATGTTTACCTACCTTTCTTTCTTTCATATATAATTATTATAAGTATCCAGAATTCCGTACAAAGTCAAAACATTGGTAACACGGAAACGAGGACTTAAAGGTTTGCATGTTTTTAAAATACTTCCTATCAAGGCAATATAATAGCGGCTTTGATCGCGTCATAAAACAACGTAGTGGTGGCCAACACGCCATGTTTCTTTGTATTACGAACATTATTTCAGGTTTTGAATGTGACTTGTAATAACCTGACACGGGCAATGTTACGTCTTGCATAAGTGTCCATTTCATAAATGGGCATGAAGATACGTCGTTACGCGTGAGCTGTTTTTATATCTTCAAAGCACTGCAAATCTTCAAAGATTATCTGAAGAACCGTACCCAAAGAACCAAAATTGGAAATCACTTCAGTGATGAAGAAACCGTCTCCTACGGAGTGCCTCAAGGTAGCATTTTGGGTCCTATTTTGTTTCAAATATATGTTAATGACCTGTGCAGAATGACCCTTCCCAACTCGAGGATCTTTGTATATGCCGATGACACCGTAGTTATAATTGACGGGTCAACATGGGATAGCGTTAAAAGTAGCGCAGAATTAGCACTACGTGAAATAATAAAATGGCTCAACTTAAACCTACTTACCCTCAACTATAACAAAACATCATATATTCCTTTCGCCATCCGTCAGAGTTCCGCACCAGACGACACCCTTTCGATAATAGCGCACACATGTTCACAAGAGTCATCGTCGTGCCAATGTCCAACTCTAACACGTACCGATCACGTCAAGTACCTTGGTGTTCAAATCGATGCCGGGTTACGCTGGAATAAACACGTTGATGCCCTAACCTCAAGAACACTGAGACTAATATATACCTTCAAGTCACTCAGAGTTTCTGCTAACCCTGATACTCTAAAAATGGTTTTCTATGCTCTCTGTCAGTCCGTTCTTGGGTACTGCATCAATGTTTGGGGCGGTGCAGCTAAAACTACCATTCTTAAAGTGGAGAGAGCCCAGAGAGCAATACTGAAAGTGATGCTACGAAAACCTTATCGCTATCCGACAACTCAACTCTACTCAGATTGTAAGGTTCTAACAGTTCGTCAGCTCTTCGTTTTGCAATCTGTTCTCAGAAGACACTCCAGTGTCCCTCCGTCTGATCCCAATAAACGAACCAATGTTCCCCCAGGTACACGACACAAAACAGCTTTTGCCAAACACCAGTACTACACATTAAGTACACTAATCTACAAGAAAACTCATAAAGAACTAAATATACTCGATTGCAATAAATTTAAACTAAAAGCTAAGGTTATGGAATGGCTACTTGGACAGGACTATGCACAAACTGAATCACTACTCAAATACATTTCCTAATTTTTGCACTTTTTTGCACTTATATTCCTTCACACATAACACTCACACTCACTACTCTCAGACAAAAACTCACTACACATACATCATAAACACATCCCCACACCCATTCACCCTTTCATTACATAGTTTAATTGATATTTTATATTATTTTTCCCTATCTTTCCTTTGTCTTAGAATTAAAAATGTTTAAAAACTCAATCATACTGTTAATACGAACAATAGGTTGGCACAGTTCGCAGTTGTATAATCCCTTTTTTATGTAACCTCACAGCTGAACACTGTCTCTTAAGATACAGGTTATCCTAGTTTGAGAGGCAGGGCTCACAATATCTGTATACAGACTTCTGCAGCGTAGTTAGCATCTTGTTAAACAGTGTATGTATACTAATGTATGTTTCTTTGAGACAATAAACTATATTATTATATTATTATTATTATTATTATATGTCCTAATCTGACATGTTTCGCCAGAACAAGTGAGTTTTAAATTAGGATTTATGCCATAGGAAATAAGGAGGACGCTTCAGAAGGCATTAGAGAAAAATGAAGAAGTATGAGAAGACTTTAAAACACAGCAGTAATTGTAGATCTTCTGCAAAGTTTAACAGCATATCCAGACCGTAGTTGGATACAGAATCTAGAAAAACTAGACACTAAAATCAAGATAACGTTAATAAAGGTAGTGAATCTAACGAGATGGAAGATTAATCCTCTGATAAAAACTACTTAGTACCGGAGCAAAGCATTGGGATGATTTGTAAGAAGCTAAATGACTCGGTAATTTTACAGCTGTTTTGTAACAACTTTTGAAGCAATCAATAGATTTGAATATGATATGGCAAAAACGAAACTACGAAGAAACAATAATGTCGATTGCACGACATTGAAAAAGTCATGTGTCGATAGATGACTAGCACACAAATTCTATGAATCGATATGCACTCTCGAATGTGTAAGATTGTTTTCCTTTTCAACAGAAGGTTAAAATTTTATCCTTAAGAGCATCCTTCACAGACATTATACACGTATACAAAGATGATGGACAGTGAATCATGCGCCGCGTGTGGTCCCATGTTTGTTTAAGACCCAAACTCCTTTCTAAAATATCATAAAAAGAGTTTAGTCTTAGTTTACAAAACTTGGCGATGGTTTTTGTAAAAAATATTTACAATAACGTGGTTTGTTTGTATTGTTTTAGTAGAGATTAAGATATTTGTGGTTGATACTTTAAGTATCGAAGTATATTGGCATGAGAGCAGATGGTAACCGCATATCCAATGCAATAAAGATTTATCTTCGGACTAAGTTTCATAACAGCACGTGTAATTTCGAATCTAATCCTTGTCTCAAAGAAATTACGGCGCTTTATGAATATTCAAATAAATTATTTTGTAAGAAAACCCAAACAATTTACGGTAACAAATGAACGTGATTACAAAAAATAATGAAGGAGTCACACACATGTGCTAACTAAAGAGAATAAGACAAGTGTGAGATTTTTACCGTCTTATTCATTCGAATCTCTTCGTGAGATAAATACGCCAAGATTTCATAGATCTAATTCCGTAAGTAGTTCAAACGTGAGTGCCTAGTATAAAACCAAATAAAGAATGCTACGTATGTATGATCTAAATCGTTCATTGTGCAATGTAAATAGTTCAACAATCAAAATAGCTGAGTGTTTCAACATTCATTTTTAAACCTTCATCGGACAAATGTGCGTTTTCTGTAATCACCTAGTTTTATAATAACTCGATCGTTTTCAAACGTTTGTGTTTTCTTTAGACGTTACCACACGTGCGATAAACAAGGTGGTAGGAAACTTACAAGAAGTTAAATATACAAAAACAGTCAAGGGATAAGAATAACATTTAAGCTTCCAGGCGACTTCGATTCATTTAGTCGGCGTAGAATAGAATTCGACCAAAGTGGAAACGACGTCGATCGACTGTAAATTTATTTCCGTAAACTGCTGGACAATCCATCATCTTATATTGATCCATGAGGACTACGCCTGTTTACTATCGCAACAAACCATAAATCTTGATCGAACAAGTGTTACACTGCCTAAACAAATGCAAATTGAAAGTCGTTGAACACATTTAGAGTTCTACGCTGGAGATGCAAAACCGATAAATGTATCAAGGCTACTGAGAAATCCAATTTACTGTAACCTTATGGGTAACTACAGTTTTGAGCCGTTTGGGGTCGAAACGCTCGGGTCATGGGGCCCGAGTGCACGTCTCCTCTTTAAGGAAATTTCTCGCCGGCTGGTCGACACTTCACGTGACCAGAGGGCTGGGTCGTTCTTTGGCCAAAGAATTAGCATTGCCATTCAACGTGGCAATGCTGCCAGTCTTCTGGGCACGTTTCCTGATGACAGCGATGCGGAGGAATACTTCGACGCCTAAGTGTCCTTTTGTTTTTTGTATTTATTTTGTATATCGTAGTTTTAATTATCGAAATATAAATGATGGATTATTAAAAAAAAAAAATTGGAGAAGCAAGTGATTTCTGGTGAGTGAAAACTATTGGTCATTAAATTTAATGATGAGATCTTTGCAATTCTAGAAAATTTAGCATAATTCTATGCAATTTTCAAAAGAGACCACTAATTTGGAAATCAGAGCAGCTCAAATGAGTTCATTTTGATTGAAGACGTTTCTTTGTATGTTTCCTTAACTCCAATGTCCATATTAATATAACACTAAGTTATAAAAATAGAACAGTACCCATTGTCTTTGATTGAAATGAAATCAACAAATACAACAAGCAATAGTTATGCTGGCGAGAATTGCAATGTATGAATATAATCAGCTCCCATCAAATACTCGCAGTGGAGTTTCTTGCCCATTCTTCCCCATACAAAACTACATTTCGGAAGGGGCGACTAGAATCAATTCTATTTTAATGTAAATGTTGACGTTCAAAAGTGCCTTTTAAGTGCCTATTTGAAATAAATGCTTTGACTTTGCAGTTGATTGGTATTGAGATGTCTTATTTCTTTGAAAATAACAAATCCACTGATAAATTGTCCACATTTCCGTTCTTTTATTACTAAATCCGCGTAGCAATAATCTGTTGCACTTCGTTGATGAGTAAGTGCTAATTCACACTATAGCGCTAAGGTCGATACAGTGAATGCTGTCATTGTTTCTTTAAAAAAGAATAATTTAGAGGCGTGAGAAGATTTCCACATCGATCCGATAGAAAACACAAGGTCTCATTAAGCCGACGAGAGTCATGTATCATGAGCTGATTTTGCAAACTCAGCGACAGTAAATTTGCCCAGCTATTTCCCAACTACATATGTATGTTGACTTCGGCTTCTAGTTTAACCGGATGCAGAGGAATACTTACCGTTGACGGATCGACCGCGGCAAGCGTATCGATCGACCGTGCGGCTGTTATTACTTAGCCACGAGCTCAGCGAGTCTCCTGCGGAGCCCGCGCCTACGGTGGCCGGGAATCACTCTGGCCACCGTAGGGGCGGGCTTGCGAATGGCGAGTAATGGGTAGCTCGCTGTCCGGTAAGGACCAAGCCCGGGTCGACGGCGCATTGTGTTCCACGCGCGCCTAAAAGAGATGTCAGCATCAACTGATGGGGCCCGCAAGGGCGGATGCCCGCCAGGGGTGCGGGTTGTTTGAAAGAGATATCGCGGCCCCTGGCACACAGGCAACTGAGGGAACACGGGTGGGTTTTAGTCAGTAAAAGTCTGACACGCCCTCCTGCTCCAACCTTGAGCGGGAGAAGTTATTTGATGATTTCCCAGCCAAAAAAAAAGCTCAGCGAGAGTCAAACTCAGCGACAGTCACGATATTCAAGCTCAACTCAAAGCATGCCTGTGCAGGCTGCACTAAGTTTTACATTATTATGTTGTACTGACGATCTGATTCGCATATAATATACAAATAAAAATCTCATACATTTAGTACAGTTTTACAATTATAATCAATATCTATGCAAGTGGGATTCTAGTGGTCACAAGTGCTACTGCTGAGCACGAGGTCCTGGGTTCGATTCTCAGGTCGGGCAAAGTGTAACTGAGTTATACTAGACATGGATAAGTTCATATCAGCCGAGTGACTGTTGAAGATGACAACGTGGCCTGGCCACGCAACCTGCTAAGCTGTAAATCACGGAGAAACAGTTGACTGCTGCGTTACTCATTCGTATTTACCTGTACTACAAATAACGGGTTCAAACAGTCGGCTTTGTCACAAAACGACAACGCAACTGCAGGCACGAGCAGTGACATCACGAAAGGCGGAATATTAGCAATTCCTTCCGCCACGTTCTGTCGTTCCGCCCGAACGCCTGTTTTATGATCACACACCTCGCTCCGAAGCATGTCTCGCGTTGCTATCATAGCTCCGGGGAAATTTTGTACATCTCGTCGCTTCGCATCTGACATTAGCATCTGCTGAGCACATTCATTCAGCAGTACAAAATCGATCGAGCATAATCTTGTGATCTTTATTGAGGAGTAAAGTCAAAGTTCTACGAGAAAGTAATGGCTCAATACTTGTACGGTGTGTAGTTAAAGGTTGGTAGATCGTCATTCCGATTATTGGCGAGATCGTTTTATCCACCGACTGTACATTTTGGGTAGCTTTGATAAGTCGCCAATTTTGTATGTTATTATTAAGTACAAACGGATATTGCACTTATTTCACTACATTATTGTACACTTATCAAGTAAGTCTCTTTCAAAAAATTATCTTGACTTGGTGACTCGTCGTGACCAAGGCTATCTAGCAAATAACAAGTTTATTTTAAGAATACAATTCTTAAGTTGTTTACTGACAAGTAAGATACAGCTAGGCATTTCAATGTTAATTAAGTTTATTTGTTCACGAGTGAAACAGATAAAGGGGTCACATATTATCTTAATTTCAAGCAAATATTTAGTAATTAAGTATATAAATTTATGATTGACAGTTTGGCACTAAAATCTCTCTTGAGTTGTGTATTCGGCAATTTACTACAAATAAATTTTTGGTATCTCTGCAGTGGTTGCCATAAAATTGCGGTGTCATCTGACGGGACGTACGAAAACTGTTTTTATAAGTGAATCAGTTTCCACTAGCCTCTGTAGATTAGGAACTAGCGTATGAATCTCATCTACGTGTTTTTTAATGCATGTTAATATAGCAAGTTTGGGGGACGCCTATGTCCAGCAGTGGACGTTTTTTGGCTGAAATGATGATGATGATGAATATAGCAAGTTCTGTTTTTAGGCAACTACCCCTGACCTTCGTAACGCCGGCTAATCAGGGTATAATTTATATTATTCGCAACGGATCACTGTCAAGAATAGGCCACTCTATTCTTAGCTTGGGTAAGAGTCGATTTTTGTAACAGGTTCACTGCACTCATGACATCATACGGCAAAGACCTGGGAGAGTATACAAATAACTCATCTTTTCGTTTTGCCGTGTTGCAATCTGGATTGATTCAGTCAGTATTCCAAACAAACAATGAATAAAAGACGGAGAAAATTTGAACACGCAATGACGCAATATAATTTGGAGCACTGCATCGACTTCCTCATGTGAAGAACTAGCGAAATCGCTGCCATAAAACGCATAGTCGTTAAAAATGATGTGTTTCCGCATAAAATTGATGATTTCACTCGGTTTTCCACGTTAGAACTCAGGCGGAGAATATTTCTATCAATGTTTATTATGTTTATATCTATATCTGCTTTTATTCTCAAGCGCATAATGTTTCGGCGTGACCAGAAGCTGAAGAATAATGTGCAGCAGTAACATAACAGCTTAAGGTAATACAATATGCTCGTAAGTGGAGTAGTTTTCCTCCTTTGAGTTACAATTCGCGCAGACAAAGGGAATTGATGCAACCGATATTTTTCTTTTATCACCGATGGACGAGGACTGAGGACATAAGTAGCTACCAACTTTTACAAACGTAACTACTTTACTAGAAGAACAATACTTAATTTTGTACTTGGCACTGAACGTACTTAAAGGTATGAGAAAATTAGATTTACCTGCATGATCATTTGATTAACCATAAAAACAGTACTATAATATTATTGTATCTCTCCCATATTTGTGGCAACTGCTGCCAATTATGTCGACGCCCTGACAAATTGGGTTCACCTTAAAACATACGACTTCGTTCACTCTCGACAGCTCTATTACGTTTCAGTGTTAAGACTACTCCAAATGGGGTGGTGTTAAATTAAAACAAAATAATGATTGATGCCTTTTACGGTGACAGAGTCTAAATGAGAAAAGTAAGCCTAGAGATATATTAAGCTTGGTGTTTACTTCACATGTGACGCAATCGCATATCTTCACGTTGATTATATAAGAAGGAAGAGAAGTAACTAGTCAACTTTTATCTCCTTATCTTTTTCTTTTGAGTGTAAAGAACTTGCTTCCTTGTTTATCTGGGAATAACAGAAAAACTTCGTAACACCTGCATTCTTTGCTCGAGAGTTGTGCAACTGGAGTAAGAGAAAAGACGATCGTTTTGTGACTGTTACCAGTGTTGTGTAAATTTATCCATTTGAACTAGTAAACTTCTTTTTAGTGTTACTTTTCGGTCTCTGTATTTGAAGAACTTTAAACCCTTGGCGTCCTCTCTTTCCACGCTGGTTCGATTCCGGTTTTCCAAAGATTGGCTTTTGCACTTATTTCAGAATCTCTGAATATCCACTCTACTAACACAAAACGGTTAAATTACGTGTTATGCGTAACTCAATATTTATTAACCATTGCCCCAAGCTACGTGGTGTAATAAAGTGTTCAGAATCGTGCATTAAGTACCTAGTTGCGAGTCTATCGCCCACCCACATTCCTTTCAGTCCTGCTTGTTTACTTCAAAAACTTGCTGTGACAGAGCTGACATTCGTTTTTCTTTTTTTTCCTTTTTTTCGTCACTGGCCTTCGCGTCTTCGCCTGAATGGCTTTGACGGACAGGCGAAGATCTTCATTGAGTATTTTTGTAACCAAGGCGGGAACTTGATTTGGCCATTTATTTTTAACCCCAGTCTTTGTTTCTGTGCGTGGGATTGCTAGAAAATAGCAATTTACTGTATCTCGTTACTGTAATGCCTTATTGCAGTTGGAATTTGGTAATATTGTAAAGGAAATTAATCTAATCAATCAACATTAAATAATTTAATCGCATTCATTATGTTTCCCTGTGCTAGAAAGCCGTAGGGATATGAAATGAAACAACTATATCTTATAACCAGTTGCGTAGAAATCTTGCCCGCGTAGGCGTAGGCGGAGTTGCCTCACCGGTGGATAACTTCGTGAATGGGATCGCACACGGGATAAATAGCTATAAGACAAAACTAAATTGGGTATTACCGGACTTTTCCTTTTAGCCAGCCACTTCGGGGGTAGTTACGATTGAAAGATACAAGTTATTGTATTACATTGTGGGAAAAGAACTTCTATTGTCTTTTGTCTATTTATTAGTCCCTCAGCTGGGAATTTGGTGCCTGTACGTGGCTGTCAATATGGCTGTTTTCCACAGTAATCATGTTAACAACAAACGTGAACAAACGCGTTATTACGTTGTTGAATAATGCCTTTGTTTTCCAAAGGGCAATGATTCTGACGATGCTTATTAACAGCTATATCTCAACATATTAAACCAGCAATAAATTCGCCTTTAAACATATCATCGGTTCGTTGAATCCGATTAGCGATCCCATATGGTGTAATCATATTTTTGTGCTCTCATTCATCTTACAAGGCTTCGAATCTCGGTGTAGTGATATTCTTGGACCGTGCCAGATGTTCTTGTACTCCTTAACCAAAGTGGAATTGGAGTACTGTCTTGATTGGTACAGAATTGGAATCACAATGGAGTACGAAATCAACGGACTTAACTTTTAAATTCGATCTTGCAAGTTTCTTAAGAAAGTTCTACTGTCGATGCTAGACAAGATACTCAGCCAATAAGCAGCTCTTTACAACCACATTCAAACTGGTCAGTAATAGCACAATGTTCATTACCAATTCAATACAATAATACTTGTATCCGTCAAGTGCGTTTCTCTTTACGATCGTCGCACGCGTCAACTACTCAGTATATCTGAAGCCCTTAGAAAGTTCATTGCACCCATTCGACGGTACCAGATAACTAATGTGAGAAAACACATTCCCCGAATGGAACATATGACAGTTATGATAATATTTAACCGCTCTAGTAATTAGAATTACTTCGAGGGTCACTTGAGATCTTCTTATGCTATGATATTTTCATTGGACGGAGAAAGTTATATTTTAAAACCAATGTTGTCTGTGAAGAGGAATAAATAACCGAGGAAGTTTTCAATGGAACTTCGTTAGCATCGAGTATCAAGTAAGCTTACGAACCACGGCCATAAATTAACTAAAGGTAGGTTTATCACTTCATAATTTATATCGTAATCGGGGAAGTTCGGGATCCCTATAATCGAAAATAAGTTTGACTGGAAGCCGTTAAGGAGGAAGGTTTTCTGCTATTTGCAGGTTGTTTTTTGATAAAAATATGTTTGTAATATGTATCTTGAAAAATTTAATTTCGCAGACTAACTTATCGTATCCTCCTTAAATAAGGAATGTACTGATAAATAAAGTTATGAAATACCTAGGTAAGGTATGTATTATTGTTTGGCTATAATATTGGCCCTAGTTTGTCTAGTGTTTGCTCAGTAACTCAAACAGACGATACTAATCATCTCTTATTTGTTTTCTTGCGCATTTATGTATGTGTAGGTATGTACTTTTGTACTTATTTCGATATTATTTGCAGAATCACTACAATTTATTTTATTGCAAGCCGATGAAGCATAACAAACTCGGGTCATTGAGATAACCCTTTTCTTTCGAGGCCGATTAAAAGTGTTATTGTAGTCTACAGTAGGTACACACAGCATCAGTATGTGCTAACCCCTCAAGTTTTAAAATGTTACACTGCTACAACATTGAATTCGTTACGAATATTCTACACTACTTCAAAAAGAGTTTTGAGTTTCGACTTGGATTCGAACCATCGCATCACTGAACGTCGACATACTCATACGAATTAGCCAGCGAGCCCATGTGAATTGCGATGAAATTGTTATCGACTATCGTCAGAGTTACTTCATCTTTAGGTCTCTGTCTAATCAATATACTGTTATTTGAGGGTATACATTAATTTAACTTAAGTATTGCGTTTTCTTTGTAAAATTAATCCCTACCCTCAAGTTATAACTACAACGTTTGATATATACGTTCACTTAAAACGTCTGTTTAAAGTGACGACATGACAGATCACGTGGCAATTCGTTAGTTTATGTCAATGCAAAAATTTCTGGCGCTTCCTATTTTAACGATTGCGTTAAAAGGATATCACTTGTCTACTGACCCGTTTGTGTCAGTTGGTAAACTATGTAGGTATAATAAGTTATCTGTAAATTATCAAAAATCCTCCATTCTTATGCACGGCAAGCGGTCTTGTAACCTCCAGTCTACTTAGACGTTTAATAATTCCTCGTGAATGTTAACCATATTCTCTAAAACAATACCGTAATTATAATAAAATGTTTTTGCAAAATACAAAAAGTAACATGGGCCTAGCACGGATTTGAACGCACGTGTCTTTTGGAGGGGTAACCACTTAATGGAGCTGTGTATACCTACGTGTTGCTAAATAAACACCTCTCCTTATAAATTACAAAAGCGTGTATCATAAGTATAATCAGCCTATAATGTTCCCACTGCTGGGACACAGGTCTCCTCTCGGTAAGACAGAGAGTGGGCCGAAATCCACCACTCCGGCCCGGTGTGGGATGGTAGATGTTCACATATCTTCGAATTTTTGCTTCTAAGACATTTTCCTTACGATGTTTTCCGTCACCGTTATGAGAGCTGTGGTGAAGAAATTACTTACACGTACGAAGTACAGACCAGTCTGGGTTCGATCCTGCGACCTCGTATGTCGGCCGTTACTACTACTCCCCGTATAAATTCAGAAATTAGATCTGCAATATCTATTGCACGCATCTCAACCAATCATCGCGTTCAATATTGAAGCTATCATATCCATAAAGTAGTCAATTCCGCCGCCAATTGACCGACGCGGCAAGAATCAAGATGGTGCAACCGGCCAGGGTGGCAACACTGACCTTAATTCGAAATAGATCGGCGGAATACATTTATGGGCTGAATTAATCACTTTATTGGCCACAATGACCGGCATTGATGACAATGCGAGTGGGTTCGCCCCAGGATCGGCGGAGCTCGATCGCCTCGAAAGTAGAGCGTATGTTGACCCATACATTGTAATCATCTAAATTACACGGCGCTGATTCAAAATAGAGCCGTTATTATATTGAGAATCGGCCATAGAAGACATTAGCGGCATATTAATATTGCGATATAATGTGGCAACTTGCCTAATTCGATCCTAATAGGGTTGACATCACGTTTGGTCACGTGATAAAAAGTCATCGTAAGGAGCGTTTTGGCGGTAAATTCAAAACAACGAATAATCAATTTGATTTAAATCGTTTTTAATTTGAGAAAATGGTTATAAATCAATTTACTTTAATTATTTTGTTAAATATTTCGTCCCAATCTTCAAATTTTTAATAAATTAGAAAATACCCTATTATGACAATGAAATAGGTCTACACCAGCTGTGCACTAGCTAATTAAAATCATGAAATCACGAATTAAATTGTGTTTTCATTTTCAATATCGAATCGATCCTGTGGTGCGTAACCTAATTGTGAAAAGGGATCAAAGCTTGGTAATGGTCGGTGGTGACGTCACTTTTGCTCGTAACCGATCCGGAATGTCACCCATTCAAACAATGAGCCATCCATTTCGATGGGTTTGCCGGACCATAGCTTGCTTTGTTTGTCGTTAAAAAGCTTCGGAAAACAGAGGTTCGGCTAATGTTTTTGAGATGTTCGCCGTAATTGAGATATAACGTGCTGGGTTGCCATTAAAATGACAATCATATAAAACGGCGAGTTGATTTTAATGCTGACGCGAATTTGATCTTGGCTAATGCAATAGTTTGTAGATCTCCGCCAACAGAATGAATCACAAACGCACAAGACGGTGCAGACTGTGGTGATGATTCAATAGCGCTATTCTTGCGCGCGACGGTTAACCAGTGACAGCTTTATGCACAAGCATGTTGTAACAAACTGTATTGTATCATAGCCAAGTATTCAGAACTAGGCCAAAAATCCCTTCGATCACAGGTGTGAGCAAAAACTTACATGAATTTGCGTGCTCCACGCCAGTCTGTGGCAAAAATACCTATAAAACTGACTTATAACTTTTTAGTTCTACAAACGAATCCCTATTCGTAGAAGACAAACTGACAAACAAGCGCAACAAAAAGGCAGTAACATAAATATCACTGTACAAAAAGTTGCTGCTATAGGTTTCCGAGGACTTTTTATAACCAAATTGAAGTTGCTACCACAAAAAGGTCCCATAATTTTTGTCCGACAAGCGGTCACGGAGATCACTCGTCCAGATCGCGACAAAACAAAAGACCAACAAAAAATACGCCGCTATGTTGAAGCAAAAAATTGTCTATGAGACTGAATATATACGACCCTGTAGATGGTATCATAAATTAGTCATTGTTCGATATGGCATGGCGCCTGTAGGTGTCGTGACAACACGATCTACAGCATCTGTTTCAATAGTGAAACGATATCTTCAGCACAATCAGCACGCGTATAAAAACATCTCTTCGATACTAATTACTTGCAATTCAGTGGATATAAAACATTAAAACTGTAAAAGATGCACATCTCTGTTACAAACGAAACTGAAGTTTGTTTAATCGTATTCAGAAAACATTCGTTTTATGAACGTCGTTGCTGAAAAATAATGGCTCCGAAACAGGCAGCTACAGTTTTTATTATGAAAGAATCTGAATAATGGGAACGTGATTTTTGCCATTATTTTATAGCATTCGAAGGTCTTTGTTGTATGCTTTATTTCAAAACGGTTTAAGCAAACAAGACAGTAAAACATTGATAGCAACTAGACTCAGCTTTTTGAGGTAAATCTAAACATGAGTACAAAAATCTACAGAAGTTTTTTCTTTAGTATTAGCGTGAATCTAATTATCAGCTTTTTGTAGTTATCCGTCGTCTAGAAGATGTTTCAAATGTTTACAGAAATAGTCATCCACGTTTATGCTGCCTGACACAAAGACCCAACGAATACCAATCTTGACCAATCAAGACTGCATTCAAGATTGGTATTCGTATTGCTATCGATTTTTCGACAGCCACTTTTGGAGATCGACAAAAATCTATTCCAACCAAAACATTATTATCCAAACATGGGATATATGCATTCCTAGCCCAAACACTGCCGTCCACTTGAAAACTGGGCCAACTAAAAATACAATCCGATTGATAGCGTGATTCAACCGAGACTTTCATGTAAGGCAAGATAGTCCTAAATAGGTAGCTAAACGCAAATGAGTGGAACTGGGTCAAGCAGGTTCCGAGACGAGGCTCAGACGAACGATAACCAATCTTTACTAGCCACCAGTTAAAATGTAAATCAGCAGTTAGGTTAATGGAAACTGTTTTAACGATCGGGGAAAAGTTTACGAAAATGGATTGTCGTAAGTGGAGCCAATTTGGTTATGTGGCTTGCTGGAGGTTATTATGTAAAATGTTCAGCGTTTATCCAACAAAGAATATTCGACCGTTCTTCACGAAAAGAGGTAGCGTGGAAAATATGGTTATAGATATCATATGACAGAATTTTCCCGATTGTAATTTTTAATGTGCATGGTAATCATTTGACAACAACAATACATCCCCTAGATGTTATAGTCTTACTTATCCGAGGTTTCTGCATAAGTATTGAACAAATCGCCAAGTTTGTAGATTGATATTGAGACACACCTTTCCCTGGCTGAAGGACATAGCTTTGTGACGATTTTTGTATGTTTTATATGACGTTGTTCTAAACAACGTAAGAGTCTGCAGTAGTAAACTCCTAAAAACTTTTTTAAGAAGACAAAAACAGTGCATGTCATAATTAAATAAAAAAGATAAGAAGATTCTTTAAAAAGCGTCTAATCTTACTCTTAGGTATTATGTTAGCAGCAAAGGCTAGTATTTATTTTTACAACAGGCATCGTGACTATACAACTTTTTGTTTTATTTGATTATAATAATAATTGGCAATAAATGTCCCCGACGTTAAATGTCAACACTGAAGTGCATAAGCATTTAATAATGTCAGCATTATCGTTGTTTATCAGAATAGTCGACATCGGCTTTGCTTGCCATATGAAGAATAGAATAGAATAATACAAGAAATAAAGACTGAGAATAATAATGTATTTCAAGTTGTGCTAGTATAATAATTTTACATGAAAGCCAGTAATTCCTCCTGCCCTTGTCTAAAGCCGAGAAATACCTCTAAAATCCTAGTTCATCCCTGTAGAGAGAGAGAGAGAGAGTAGAGTAGGTATCTCTTAGAGAAATGATCGTTTCACTTTGGAGCGCTTCAGATTGCTATAAATGTTCGCTTGAAGTAAGATGACGGTATTATCAAACTTTCTCTAACATAAACATGTCAGTTTAAACAGTTTTTACGCAACGGCGACATTCGCAAACAAAGTGATCTATCGCAATACCATCGCTGTTGGATTTTTGTTTGTCACGACAGTTTTGCAACATTGTTGCGGTATACGAATAGGGGTTTTTTTTTTAAATCATCCAATAACTCTCCTGGGTGGAGCAGGAGGGCGTGTCAGACTTTTACTGACTAAAACCCACCCGTGTTCCCTCAGTTGCCTGTGTGCCAGAGCCCGCGGTATCTCTTTCGAACAACCCGCACCCCTAGCAGGCATCGGCCCTTGCGAGCCCCATTAGTTGATGCTGACATCTCTTTGTGGCGCGCGTGGAACACAATGCGCCGTCGACCCGGGCTTGGTCCTTACCGGACAGCGAGCTACCCATTACTCGCCGTCCGCAAGCCCGCGCCTACGGTGGCTGGGAATCAGCCTGGGATTCCCGACGCCCAGGGCGCCTCCCGCGGCGACTACGGCCGTGAGGGCGCATATACTGCCTCTCCCTCACGTGCGCCGCCTCCCTCTTCGCAAGCATGATTGCTTCGCAGAAGGAGGTGACGGCTACCCATGCACTCTCGCTCCGTACCATGGCCTGGACCAGGGCCAGGGCAGGACGAAACACCCGGGCGTTTCTTCCCGCCTTATCCGAAACAGAAACCTCCCGAAACAACCGTGTTCGGTGAGGACCTGCGTCAGGCGGAAGGTGAGGACGCCATGCCGCCTCTTAAGCCACTCCTCAAAGAGGGGACTTACCGCCGCTATCGTGGCGTGCCCAGCACTGGGTTGCGACAATCGCACTCTCCATGTCGCCATGAGATCCCGCCGGAGCACTGTCCGCTGTATAGGTACGAATAGGAGTTGGGCGCCAAGAAAAACCGCGACTGCGTCTGCGTTCCAAGTTGAAGGTAGCATAGTATGTCCTCCAGGTCCCAGGCTAACTATTTGACAAATTTGATAACGATTGGATCAATGGTTCATGTGCGAAAAGGTAACAGACATGCTTTTATATTCCTCATCATCTGCCTAGCCTTTTCGCACCTATTTTGTGGTCGCCTTCCAGTCAAACCGGATGCAGCTGAATCCAGTATTTTAGATGGAGCGACTGCCTATCTGACCTCCACAACCCAATTACTGGGTAATACGACACACCTTGGTAAGATTGGTTGTTAGATTTTTGGGCTTCTGCCGACCCGTAATGACTGTCAAAGATCCACGAATGACAGCCGCGAACAACTCTTTAACGTGTTTTCCGAGGTACGGAGGGGTTTTGTTATGTAAAGATGTACAATTGCAAGTATAGTATGGATTTCATCACATATTCGCTCGAATGTGATGACGTTAATAGTATTAATATTAGTGCGAGGACTATCGTTGCATTATATTATTCCTGTTCCTCGAACCAAAATTCTATCAGACAATGAGACCAATTGCCCATTTTATTGATGAAAGTGAGTCCCGGCTCTATTTTTTATATAAAATCAGTATTTTTCAGGTATGTTATTGTTTGCAAAGTTCGTTGTATTTTATTTATTCTGCCATCGAGGGCAGAAAATACTAGGTTTCGTTCTGAATTCTGGAGCTTTATTTGCATCAAAATTGACGAATAGTTTAGCGAACGGAGTGGGTTCTCTGGGAAAAAATATATTATGTTTGGATAGGACCGTAAATCTGTGCAGTGCCAAGTTTCATAGAAGTATGATTCTGGCTGGTCCACTTTTGCCGTAAAATCATTGCATTATTGTCTTGTCTATTATATGATTGTACGGAGTGTCACTGGTCAGTCAGCCATCACTATCTTCTTGCGCTTGTCTCATCTTACTTGGGGCCGGCTGAACATATTTTCTTCTTGCATTGTCCCCTGTTAGTGTTAATCATCATCATCTGCTTAGCCTTCTTCTAGTCCCAACTATGTTGTGGTCGGCTTCCAGTCTAACCAGATGCAGCTGAATACCAGTATTTTACATGGAGCGATTGCCTATCAGACCGTATCGCTATCGTATTACCAAGTAAATGGGTCGTGGAACCCATTTACTTGGTAATACGATACCGCTTGGTAAAACTGGTTGTCAGACTTTCGGGCTTCTGACGACACGTAACGCCATTCAAAGATCTACTACCCGACAGTGATTACTGCCGGGACCAACGGCTTAACGTGCTTTCCGAGGTACGGAGGGGTCTTGGTATGTAAAGGTGGTAACCAATCCACGGACCAACCGCGGCAAATGTATTTAACCTGAACGATTGACCCGTTCGGCTCTAATTAATTACCCACAAGCCCCTTCATCTTCAATATTATGAAATTATTGTTAACCACATACCATACCATATCATAATCAGCTTATAATGTCCCCACTGCTGGGATACAGGCCTCCTCTCTGTGACGTCCTCCACGCGGGCCCAGTGCGGGTTGGTTTACGTTTAACCACAACAACTATTTAACCAATATGAAAAGCAAAGTAATTTTGCAAATTGCTAGAACGATTTCAACACACCGTGGCAGAACTTCATAACATGTTACTCACGAACTTCTAGGTAAATTGTGCCTGATTTTCTTTTGATATTCACTCGCTATTTGAAGGCAACTAGAATATTTTTATGCATGCGACCTATTTCCGAACACTGACATTTAAACAACACATGGCGCGCAATATGTATTCAGATATTTCAGGTGAGGTCATCGACCGCAGGATACGGCTGTGACGAGGTGGCGACGCGGTCTAAACTAGTGTGCTTTGCTCACGTTCAATGCACTGCGCACGCGAATTGGATTCTGCAATAAGTATTATATTTGGTGGAAGTGGGTTTTGGAGGTGGCTTTTCATTTGTAGGTTCGCATATTTCCGTGGGTGTTCTAAGGAGACTGGACAAAATTCAAGACCGCACTTTGACTTTACTTTACTGAGTAAGCGCTTCATACAATTATAAACTTTATTCTGGTTCGTAGATAGGTGTTTAAGGGTACCTACTCTTTTCGAGAGGGAGTGGGCCGTAATCCACTACGCGGGCACAGTGCGGTTTGTAGATGTCACATTTCCTCGAATTTTTGGTTTCATCGCGATTTTTTCCTTCACCGTTTTGAGAACAGTATTGATACAATATTTTACTCAAAGTATAACGCCTGTCTGGATTCGAACCTCCGACCTAAAACTCGTATGTCGCGGCCATTACCACTGGGCCACTACTGTGCATTTTTATTTATGATAAGTGGATACTCAATGAGAATCAATTCAGAAGGCATTTGCATGTTTTATTGAATGAGATGTGGGAAAATATGTAAAGTAATAAAAATATTTAAGATTTCATCAGAGCTATAAGAATGGAATTAATGTTTTCATCAGTTCAACCATGTGTCTGCTTACAGTCAACACTCAAAAAGTACTTGACTGACTTTAATTACTCTTTTAGTAGGCAGATAGTGTAGATACTATACCTATTTGTTTTTTTTTTCAAATGAAACCGAAAGTCGAATCAAAACCTTGGTTTCATGTGCACTTATATTGAGAATGGAAAGCTGTTATTTGAATTTTTATTATGTAAGTAGTTACACACCTCTTTGATTAAGAAATATGGACCTATTTCAAGCCCGGTGGCTTCTTTAAAAATATGGACAAATACAAGTCTAGTAGAACTTGAAGAGAGTTGATACTGAAATAGTTATTTTCTTGTTTGAAAATAAGTAGGTAATTTACTTTCATAAAAAATGCTGGAATAAAGAATAATAACAAGTATTATTTTGTACAATGAACCTACTTTAAGGTTAATTGTACAAATAAATATTTTGTAAGTATTAAAGTTCTAGTGACACTGGTGACAGAGAGATAACTTATCTTCTCATTCAAGACAAAAGAAAGTCATAGTTGAACGAATCTTAATACCTGCCTACAATAATAAATAAACCAAAGAATACTTAACCAAGTACCTATACAGTATTGATTTGATATCCACAACCAGTGGTGACTTCCATTATCTGATGTATTCAATAATATTGGTACCAGCCAACCTATTATTATTAAAAACATTTACTCATTCATTAATAAGAGCATTCAAAATATTGTGAAAGATATTAATTAATTAATTAAGCTATGATAATTCTAAGTTATCCCCAATTATAAATGAACAAAGTATTTCCTGTCACAACGGGAAGTTGATTACTTCAGTTTCCGGTTTGAGTAAAATGAACTTTAGGATTTTTATTATCAGGAAAATAATATTGAAAATGAGTAACTGGACATAATTATTAGAGATAGTGAAACCCAGTAGGCCTGTACCTAGAGTAAGTCCTAGATTTTTAATGATTATGGGTAAGTCTAGTCTAAGAATTTGGAAAGTAAATAGGTACCTAGCCTAGGTGCTAAGTTATTGAATCATTTGTTTCCATGTTATTAGTCAGAGATCAATTAGTATTCATGTGAGTAAGGTGTTATTTTATTTGAATTCTTATGTTCTAGAATTTTAGACTTTTTAAACATAGTAAAACTTTAGGTAGGTACCTAGTGAAGATTTAAAACTAAGTTAGTAATTACTAAGTAGCTTGAAACCACACAATATTCGGAGTTATTCCGTTATTCTGATCTTTGAAATTAGAACACGTAGAACTGAAGTACAGGTATCTACTTATTTTTTTTATTTATTCAAGATTTAGGCCAGTGTGTAGGTGCAAGGGACAAGCACGAAGTTGTAAGACAGGTTATAGATAAGTTTACTTAACTGTATAAACGCGTGTTCTTGTCACACAATCTCAACGAGGCCCTTTCTCAATAATATGTCGCCCACAATGAAGCAATGAACCATAATTATTGTTGAGGCATTCACTTGTAAAATGTTTAATAAGATTGTGTGAAGGGTATGCCGCATCGATAATTTACTTAAAGATAGGAGGTCAAAGGAAGTCTTGAGCAAATATATAGCAAAGTAGCTAGCGTCCATAGTCAGATATTTACACCCAAACAATAGAATAATCATCGCCAAAGTTAGGATTTTCTTACAACAAAAATCTGTAAGTCTGTGAGAGTTTGTTGACTTCAAAATTTTTAATTAAACACACTTACCTTGTACTTCGTTTGTTTCGACGCCGAAAAAATAAGATAAACAATATTTTAATTCATAAACAAAACACTACTTAAATCGACAGTCAAACACCAAACCACAGTCCAGTCAACTCCACGGTTCTCAAACTTGACCCATCCCGACCCGAGTCCAGGCCGGAGAGGTCCTTGCCAAAAAAATAATTTCACCGTTCTTTCTTACCAGTTGCCAAAACAATTATTTTTCAAATCCAAAACTAATTTAAAAATAACATGTTATAAATTAAAATAATTAACGTTTGATTAGTTTTCTAACACGATGGTCTAATTTCTTTAAATTATATCAAACTATGTTTATATTTTAGCATTTGGCAATACTTTTCGCCTTTCCAGCGACATCTGTTGTTCATTAAATTTTTACCATTTCAGGCAGTTTAATTCCACGCCATCTCTTAGTAAAAAGTATATGTCAATCCTAGTGCTATCTATGTTCAGTATAGTCATTCTAGTTCATTTCAATCAGTGCCATCTGTTACTACGAAAGCTTTGTGTCGCTAGAAATTTTAACGGCGACATCTAGTGACAAGTAGAACTCAAGCTGTGTTAGCGACATCTATTAGCTAGTAGCACGACTATTTTTCCTGTTTTTAATTCAAAAAAGCGCTTTAACTTGTCTACTAGATGGCGGTATTGATTTTATTTATGCGAACAAAAATTTGGCGTCCTACATAGTGAAAGAACCATTAAAAATTATTTATTAGGATATTATAAATAGAAGATGGAATCCGGTTGTTTAAATTTAATCTAATAGAAACTTAATGAACCTCTTATAAAGATAGTCAATGGTGCCGATTCTGTTGGCACAAAATTCTCTAAACTAAACTAAAAATCACCAAAATTTAGTTTATTCCTGTCAAACGACGATTTCCCATTCTGAAATTGACTAAAGTGACACAACTTAACTATATTTTAGTTTGACAGCACTAAGATTGCACTGAATTATTAATTTAGTGAAGATGGTAATTTTGCTATTCTGAGTTTGTCGTTTTTCACCAAAAATTTTGACTATATTAAATTTTTCTAACTAAATCTGACTATTTTTAATCGCGATTAAAAAATGTGGAATAAAACTAGTGGTCATGAACTAAAATTTACACCAACACTTCGACGTCAGGTGCAAAAACAGTACTGATCTTTTTTTTTCTTTTCGTTTGCTTATAAATCTCGAAAATGGTGTCCTATCACAAAAATTATGATAATTTCGAGCCCCTTTAGGAAACGCGTAAGCCCCATAATCTCAACAAGTTGGTAATATTTTTTTTGTTTTCCATACAAAAAGTGAAAAATTCCATATAAAAAATATCGAGGCTGCCCCCCTGCGCACGCTTCATTCAGCTCTTAAAAAAATCATTGCGTAGGGCACACAAGTACCACGTTGCGAAGCCAAAAGAAAAAAAAATACCACCTGCAGGCTTGGCACGACAACCGCAGAGAAAAGTTTTGTCGACGGAAGACAAGACAAAAATTACGCTTCCGTATAGACAGTTGTCAGTTTTTCACCGAGAAATGTAGACAAGCGATTTCTATTCTACAGTAGAGTAGAAATAGAAAGCGTCATGCTAAGCCTGCAGGAGTCGCGATTGTCAAATTCGATTTTAGTTATGTCAAAATTATTTTTAAGTTTAGAGATTTTTTTATTGCAGAATAGCTTTAGGATTCTCATAGCCAAAAGTAAGGAATTTTAGTGATAGTTTAGTTCGGTGTACAAGAGAATAGGCACCATTGTTGCTGTTACGGCAAAGAAGTCGTCGTTTAATGAGTAGGTAGGTCTAGTTTAGTCGCAGGACAAGAAATAGGACTGTAGGATATTTCCAGAGTAGTTATAGTCCGGTTTCCTTGTTCAAAAAGGTCAGCCATTTCACGTACCTACCAGTAAATGGGATAAGAACATTCCTGGGATTTGAGTATAACAAGAAGTCGATTAACTAACACTTCACAGTTCTTGAAATCGTACCTAATGATTAAGCTATGACTTGCGGCTAATTAATAACAACTACACGGTTCAATCGATCAGGTTAAGCTACGCTTGCCGCGGTTGGTCCATGATTGGGTGATCATCTTTACATAATAAGCCCCTCCGTGCTACGGAAACCACAGTAAGCCGCTGGTCCCGGCTATCATTCGTGGATCTTTGACAGTCGTTACGGGTCGTCAGAAGCCCGAAAGTCTGACACCCAGTCTTACCAAGGGGTATTGTATTACCTACCCAATAACTGAGTTGTGGAGGTCAGATAGGCAGTCGCTCCATTCAAAATACTTCTATACCTACTCAGCTGCATCCGGGTTAGACTGGAAGCCGACCACAACATAGTTGGGAAAAGGCTGGGCCGATGATGCGACCTAATTATCAAGCTAAGCATTTACCTAATTAAAAAAACTTTTAAAAAAATCAACCGACTTCCGGTAAAACACTACAAAGTGGAAAATAACTTTAATTTCGGAGGGCGGTGACAATAAATTAAAATACATACATATCCAAAGTCACCGACTGAAACTTATTTTTCACTTTATAGTGTTTTTCCGGCAGTCGGTTGTTTTTTTTTTGTTGATAAAAGTTTTTAGTGGTTCACATGTTACCCCTTCACAGCGTACCGGCGTGATGTTATGTTATGAACTGGTGTAAACAATAGACAGACATGAGATTTCAGCAATCCCATAGTCCATTTGCTATAATTTATTGAGGAGTTCCGTTGCCTATCTCCGAAGTTCTTCATCAGATTTTCACCATATTGAAATGAGACCACTCCGAGAAAGTACTCTTCCAAAAGCTACCCAAATAGCTTCAAGTGTGCCTATAAAATTTGAAGAGTTCTCCTATTTCTCCAGGATCCCATCATCAGATCCTGACTTGATGATCATGGGTGGCCCCCCTGGGAAGCATAGGTACCCTTTAAAAAAAACCAAGTCGGTCCAGCCATTTTCGAGTAATCGGGGAACACACATAAAAACAATGAAAAAAAAAAGGTTCCGACGAATTGAGAACCTCCTCCTTTTTGAAGTCGGTTAATTAGAATCGCTACAGAAGTAAAATTTTAAAATAATATCTCGATTAAAAGAAATGCTGAAATACAACGTATCGAATTACTTTGTGTCAATTATGAGGATCATTGACTTTTGTTTGCTTACCTTAGGTACCTATAATTTATTTACTGCCTTCTCCTTCGTGGTAATATTTTATAATGCTAAATAATAAATATAACGTATTTTATTCCTAAACAAACGAAATTAATATCCAAACAACAAGTAGATTCCCATTTGATCACGAGCGGTCACCAAAGCGGCATTGTGTCGAGCATATGCTGATATTCCCAACGCTGGTCCACTCTAACGAGCTGTCACACGTTTGTGACAACTGGCGACGTTGACGGCCTATCTTGGGGCTTTATCTGATTCAACGAGATACGGCCCGTCGCCCGTTACTGCTAGCCAGTAACCACCCATTATTTTTGTTTCGAGATTATAATCTGAGATATCTCTTCGATGACAATGTAATGTCAGCGAGAAAATGTAGTGTGAAGTTTGTGGGTTGGTATTTTTTGTACCTAAGTTACTCTGTGTGGGGGTTTTCCACTGAGGTATTATTTTTCTCGCGAATTCGTCCACTTCCGTAATTTTACGGCTACAGTATTTCTGAGTGTCAAAGGCTATATTATATCCTTTGACACTGAGAAATACTGTAGCTTCCCATAAGTGATAGATATTTCGAAATCGGATCACTGGTTTCGAACATACCCCCTACATACAAGCTCACAATTTTTACCTCTTTATAATAATAGTACCTACTTATATGATCTACCTACTTACAAAGTCTGATGTCTTTTTAGTTCTTCTCCGGTAGGTAACTCATTGGGAATCATAAGGTTAAACATAGAGTCCGACGGAATTTCCTTTTCGGTTTTCACCAATTTATGGCGAAAATGTCCATAACTATTTGTCAATTTTAGTTTTTGCCCCAAAAAGGTACCTAATATGTTGGCCGTGGCCGAAAATAAAAGTACCTCTATACATATATTCAGAGAAAAATTACAACTAAAAAGACAGTAACAGAAAATCTAGAACTATTTTTTTTTTTTTAGAAAAATAAAAATCATTTTCAGTCGTAGGTATACCTATTTGTCAATTTTAGTTTTTGCCCCAAAAAGGTACCTAATATGTTGGCCGTGGCCGAAAATAAAAGTACCTCTATACATATATTCAGAGAAAAATTACAACTAAAAAGACAGTAACAGAAAATCTAGAACTATTTTTTTTTTTTTTGAAAAATAAAAATCATTTTCAGTCGTAGGTAGTCTACCCATAGGCAACAGGCATCGGTATATGAATATTGCTCAAGTGTTTACAAGATTTTTAATGGCTTAATTTAATCATAAAAAAGTCAATAACTACTAAACACAATTTTCTACATATGAAAACTTGGTATAATGCTGGCTATTCTAAAAGACCAAGCAGAATTATAAATGAAGAATATCATAATTATCAGATTGTGTGTGCCCATAGCATCGGCAGAATATTTACTCTCTCATTTACGAGTATCTATCTACATCTATTTGTCTAAAGATACCAACATATTATAAAGTAAAATAAATTAAGTTACGAGTAATACCTATAATGTAAGGTAAAAAAAAGTCTGAACCTACATCTAACCATTACACTACTAACTATTTTTTTAAAATATTGCGTAGAGTTGTAAATACCTATTCACCTCGAGAACCACACTTACAAAATCCAGGGAAACCTTGTACCTAAATCTAAAAAAGGGGCTGTGAATTTCAACATCCGTAGTTACAACACCAGAGGAAGGTGCATGTTGGTGTGGAGAGCTCCACGTGAGCTCCGCACGTGACCACGGCCACCCTCAACCCCCCAGCCTTTATAAATCCAGCTTTTGTCATAATTTTCCCTTTAAAAACTTCCCGCTATTGTCTACGCAAAACTCCCGAAGTACACGCTGAAGTTGAGGTAAAACAATATACTTTATATGGGCTCCCTTTTATTTATAACGAGAATGAAATTGTGCGAGCGAATAAACTGCCATGAATTTCACTATCCGCCTTAAACGTTTTGACAAGCGTATACATTTGCATTAAGTCGTCGTCCGCTCATCGAGGCAGAAAACTTACAATTAATATTAAAACATGCGCAATAAAATAAAGCCAAGCAGTCGGAAAGTATTCGCGTCAGTCGAGCAATGCTTTTGACATGGCTATTATTTTAATGGAACATTAAAATGCTCTAAGTGCTCTGTCATTGCGTTGGAATTTTCCACCTTATAGAAATCAGCTTACAGGTTTTAATCCCTTGATTGTGATGATGTGTAAGCCTGTAAGATGTTGGAGCGTTTATCACTATCCTGCGCTATGAGCACAGGGATGCAAATGATACAGTTCAGGATATTGTTCTTCGCCGTACTATAGACACAGTTCTGGGTACGGGTTGAGTAACCGATATTGCCTATGTGCGCACGAAATAACAAACATCGATTATAATAAAACAATATTAGTATTTGTTTACCTGTATTATACGATGCCTCGGGGTATGACCAAACTTTAGCTAATGTACCTATGTTGTTGTTGCTATGTTGATCAAATTATACGACATTTTGCATTGATGTATGTATTAGCTACGGCAAGTCACGTGTAAGAGAATTTTTTTAATCAGCGATAAATTCGTTTCCTTCAGTTATTTTCAGAAACGAGAACCATTAAACGATTCATAAACAATCCACACGTTGGCTTGAAAATTGGAAAACTTTCAATTAGTGTAGATAATCATTAAATACAGAATCTGATAACAATAATGATGTATGTTTGACAATACCGATGCCGATTGAGTCTTTTGAACTGCAATGCCGGTAGTCGGTTTTGTACTGTTTGATCTAAGGCTCATCTAGAAATCTTATGTCAAACAGTAAAATTGGACCTCCTACGCTATTTTATTACGAAACCTGTAAGCGAACCAAAAATGATTGTGTTTCATATTTTTCATGATCTGAAAAGTAAACTTCCTTTCATTTTCATTTGACACCAAAAAATCAATCCCCACAAAACACGAGCATCCTAATTGCGTAGCGCACGATCAATCAGATTGCTAATCCATTGCTTCGTATGTTCGAAAAATGTGTCTGTTCAACAACGTAAATAACGCAATGAATATTGTTGAACTATCAAAATTAGACAGATTATGATTAATCGTGCGTCACGGTAATTAGCGTGAAGTTTTCATTTAGGTACACATTTTAGTTCAAACACGTTTCAGTGTTTTATTTTTTGTGTCAACCTTACATTCCTTGAACAGAAATGGCGTTCAGCATGCATAGTGCTTGGCGGGTAGGAGTGTGGGATGATCAGAGCATTTGACCCGCAATCAACCGGAGTGCACCCACAGTACATTGGTACCTACGTATGTAAATACACACCCGACGGAGTAAGATTTCTAATGTAATTGACAGCAAAAAGATTGTTTCGGACTTCGGATCTTCCGACTCGATGAAGCGGCGATTGGATTTAAATAATGAATTTGTATTATGCTGTGGTTACTCTAGATTTGATTGGAATTTCTTGTATGTTTGTTGCAAACCACCTTGTAGTTTGTCTTGTTTCAGTAACGACTTCCTTTAAATTCATATGCGAAAACTACAAAAATATCTCTTTTCTTTGTTCATGCATATGGAACCTTCAATTCCCAAGTCTAACATTATTTCTATATCCTACAAAATGGGAAAAACGATCAGACTTCAAAGAATTAAAATGTTGATGAAAAGAAAGAAATCTTATCAACAGGAATTACATTATGTTCGCCCTTATAATAAATAAGTACATAAGAACTAACAATGTTAGTGATCTTACTATGATAGTAACTGTTTATGAATATTCATTGCATTAGTTATAAGTACAGGAAAAGTTTTTATCCAGTGCGCAAACTGTAGCCATGAATTCAGCATATCATTCTAGACCCCCCGCGCAGAAATTTTTCATCGGTTATACAAAAAAAAAATCAGCTGTTCCATACATTTTGAGCGCGTTGGTATTGCACTTTTCTATGAAGCAGCTGATTTTGTTCTGTAGAACCGACGAAAAAATTCTGCGCTGGGGGTCTAGAATGATATGCTGAATTCATGGTTACAGTTTGCGCACTGGATATAAACTTTTCCTGTATAGTAGAGCAGACGAAAATGATCGAAAATATGAAGCAATGTGTTAGGTACTTTCTTCAAAGGCCTTCAGTTTTTGATTAAAAATGTGTTAGGTACGCAATTAGGTTGTTGTTCTAGCTGCCTAGTGAATAAATAAATAAATTAAAAACAGGTTCCGTTCCAATTAAAATATTTAGCCTTGAAACAGCCATAGGAGGTACACAGCTCGTAACATAGGTACTATATCAAGTTCGTAACCGCCATTTCATTTGAAGAGTCTTCTGCAAGTAGAAGGACATGGGCGGTCGTCCTCCCGAGATTTAGTTCCATTTCATCGTATTAGCAGATTGGATCGCCGTCAGCCACTATAAAACTCGCCCCTGAAGCATTCCCGCCACTTCATTGAACAACGCTTTTTGTTTTATTTAAATTTTGTTTACTTGCTCAACGTTAGAATTAACTGCTATTGGCAGCTTCACCTCTGTGAGCAGTAAGCGCTCAAATGAATATTAATTTTGAAATAAGTAATAGGTATACTAGCTAGGACGTAAGTTTGTCTTAAGTCTGCTGCTAGGTGTACAAAGATTGATAATTAAAACCTTATGGGATTATGAGCTAGTTTACCATAAACAAGGAGGTATAATAAAGTGACAGATCCCGACGTCCAAAAGAGAAATACACTAACAGCGATGTTCATGTAGAATTGTTCACACGATAAAACATTTATAATGTTAATTGTATAATTCACGCATTAATTCAAACAATAGTCGGGTCGTGGGGTGTCGCGAGTGTCAGCGGTATACGACACTGTGGCGCAAGGAAGGGTGAAGCTAGCCCTCACTCACTTTATTACTACAATGACTTGACATTTATTATCAGTTATGAAAATAAATTCCTCGTCGTGAAATAAAGGGAAAAAATGAATTAAACTCAGTCGGCCGCAAAGGAAACGTGTTTAAGAATTAATTGTGTAATATACTTGGAGTAACGGCCGCCATTTTGTTGCAGTTTTATTAAAATATTTTAATAATTTGTGTCCTCGCTCCAGTTGTGCGTTTTTTATGTGTAGGCGGCCCTTAGCCGGGAAATCGTTGGGCTTAACGGTTTGTTTTATTGTCGACAAAATTTGATGTTAATGTACTGCGTACTTCATAGACAGCCATTAGGAACCGCCATTTTCATTACTGGGGTGAGAGCACACGGAAATGAAATATGAAGAGTTTTTGATGAAGTGGGATTTTGTAAATATTAATCTGCGGATTCTGTGTACGTGACGCGTTTATTCTATAAATCTGAGACGTGACGATTCATAGTTAGAAAACTTTTATAATGGTAGGAATCGTTGCTATTTTTTAAACGGTTTATTTTACAGTGAGCTCGTGTGCTTGTGTTCCGTGACTGTTCCCAGTTTGTGGGGTTTAGCACCTTGTAAATCTCCACATAAAATATACAATGTTGTTCACGTTTCGTCACACTCACTATTATTCCGGTGCCCTTACATTCTTGTGTTTTAGTTTCGATTTAAATGAACAAACAAATACGATTTATGACGGTTTTCCTGTGTTTTCGAAAATTGTTCTAGGAAGTAGGTAGGTACTGTGGGAGAGGAACTTAAATGAAACACTTCTTTGGAATTAAATGATATGTAATATCGGAATCGTTTTATGTTTTTACATTTTTGATTTGATAGATGGATTTCATAGCTGACACCTAATATTTTTTTCTGCCTTTTAAATATAAATCAAGTATCATACTCGAGGAGGTTGCATGCTACAACCATGTCAGGTTGCAGACTCTTCAGTACCTACCTTAAAACTTCCTATTAGTGATTCCTGATGGCCAATTCTCGTAATTAAAAACGATGAAAATCTAGTCGCAGTGTCATCTTGGCGACAACGAAATGTCAAAAACTTGAACTAGACGAATTTTTCGAACATATGAAGCAATGGATTAGCAATAAACTTCAAATCGATTCAGATCCCTACTAATATTATAAATACGAAAGTAACTTTCTCTGTCTGTTACGATTTCACGCCTAAACCGCTGAACCGATAGTCATGAAATTTGGCAGAGATATAGCCTGGGATATGGAGAAGGACAGAGGCTACTTTTTTACGTGATAAACAAGAACCACGCGGGTGGAGACGCGGTCAAAAACTAGTTCTGAATAATAGTGTGTAACGAAATTAGGGTGCTGGTCATTGTATGACTAAAACTAGTCATTGCTGATTGGACTTGAAAATAAAGGCTACTTTAAAGTTTCCTACAGTCCATTAACAGGCTGTTTCAACGATCCCCCGGCAACCGTTTAAGGTCAGCCGTCCGATTTACGGCAGCGGCGTCGGAGGAAGATTGAGTCGGTACTGCTAACAGTTTTTTTGTGTAGGTGTAAATCTTAAGGCGCGTTTACGACGCTCTATAATACGGCGTAAATGATGAGCTTTCGCGGCGTAACCCATACGCACTAAGTCAAAGAATATCTGACCGCACAGACCTTTCTAACGCACTAAGACAGATAGATGATCGCCAAATCCGCGTCTGTTTTCGGTTAAAAATGCCTTCGAATTAGTCAGGTCTGTGGAGTTGCCAGACTGATTCGAAGGCTTTCTCATAAGGGGTTTTTGGAAGGTCCACCTAAGTTCCAACAACAATGCAGTTCTGAAATGGAAGAAATGATACGGGTCATTTCTTCCATTACAGAACTGCATTGTTATAAGTCGGAGACGGAATGTTTATCAAAACGACAGACAACCTAAATCTTTCGTATGTTCTCAGCTGCTCAGACGTACCTATGAACAAACTTAAGCTTGGCTAATTGACGAAAAGAGTAAGTCTGCTATTGGTAAACTATATATACATATCCCCGATAGTTGGCCTGCATGGAAGACGACGAGACAGCGGCTCATGTGCTGTTAAACTGCCCGGTTGCTAATTACAGGGCAAAATACTTCGGTAACCCAGGTACCCTACGTGAGATTGTCAGCAACACCAAGGCGTTGCTGGCCTTTCTCTAGGAGCTGGGGTGGATCGAATAACCGATTCTCCCACCCGTACGCAAAATACGCGCTTTGACGTGGAGTTGCGGACAACAGCCCGTTTTACCTATTACCTATCCCCGATAGTTCCTACGAAGGATCATCGCGGTAAAATGTGGCATCATTATCATCAACTGCCTCGCCTTTTCACAAATATGTTGGGGTCAGTTTCTAGTCTAACCGTATGCAGCTGAATGCCAGTATTTTACATGGAGCGACTGAGCCTATCTGATTTACACAACCCAGTTACTTTTTTGTCTGCTTTTTGTAGTGTTCTTATACTGTGGGCTCATATAGTATGGGTTAATTTTTATCTTTCTTTCAAAGAATTTATATCATTATAGGTACCTCGTCGATGACAAAATGGCTTACGTATCGCACTTGGGCCGTGCTGTTACGGCCAGACCTTTGCCATAACAACAAGGCACAGTAAACCAACACTTTTAGAGGGGTCGTGAAATTTTTAATGTCTTCGTGGTCACGATTTAAGACCGCATATAGTGTAGCGATCATTTTTCTTAAAATACTTCCGATGTTAAAGAATTTGAAATGATTTTTATGGTTGGCTGTGCCCGCTGTGCGGTGCAAGGAAAAAATACTATACATAGAAGTGTCATGGTAATCGCACGGAATAATGTAAGTATCTATAGACTATCCATACTTTATATTATAAATGTGAAAGTAACTTTGTCTGTATAATCAGCTTATAATGTTCCCACTGCTGGGACGCAGGCCTACTGTCAGTGAAAGGCAGTGGGCCGAAATCCACCACGCGGGCCCAGTCCACGTTGGACATGACACATGTTTTTGAAATTTTGGTTCTAGAACATGCCGGTTTCTTCACCGTTTTGAGAGCAGTGGTGATGAAATAATTCACACAAAGAAAAGCGCCTGTCTGGGTTCGAACTCACGACCAACAAGTCGTAAATCGAGGCCGAGACCACAGAAGGCTTAGCACGAGAACCGTAGAAAAGCGTTTTGTCGACGGAAGAGTAGACAAAAATGACGTTTCCGTGTAGACAATTGACAGTTTTGTACCAAGAAATGTAGACTAGCGATTTCTATTTTACGGTAGAGTAGAAATAGAAAGCGTCATGCTAAGCCTGTAGGGCCACCACTACTTTGGCTCTGGCTCTACTTTGTCTGTCTGTTATCTTTTCAATTTACAATTGCCTAATCTACTGAACCGATCGTTAAGCAAAAAACTAATATAGAGGCTACTTTTTATCCCTGATCGCAGAAAAAATCGCGAGCAACAGCTAGTGGGTCCTACTGCGAAACAGTAATGCTCGCAAAGAGGGCGCACGTGAGGGAGAGGCAGTATATGCGCCCTCACGGCCGTAGTCGCCACAGGAGACGCTTTGGGCGTCGGGAATCCCAGGCTGATTCCCGGCCTCCGTAGGCGTGAGCTTGCGGACGGCGAGTAATGGGTAGCTCGCTATCCGGTACGGACCAAGCCCGGGTCGACGGCGCGTTGTATTCCACGCGCGCCTCAAAGAGACGTCAGCACCCACTGGTGGGGTCCGCAAGGGCCGATGCCTACCAGGGGTGCGGGTTGTTCGAAAGAGATACCGCAGCCCCTGGCACACAGGCAACTGAGGAAACACGGGTGGGTTTCATTTAGTCTGTAAAAGTCTGACACGCCCTCCTGCTCCACCCACTGCGGGAAAAGTTATTTGATGATTTCTCACACAAAAAAAAATAGCTAGTGGGTGATAAAATGTACTGAAGAAATCTTTTTACCCAGAGACAATGGATCAGCTACGGACCACCTCGTTCCTTTCAATCCAGCTGAAAACAATATAGGTAATTGTGCTTATCTGGGTAATGACGGAACTGAATCTAAGGAAAAGGGGAAGAGACGTATAAGTGTTGGATGGAGTAGCGTAAAGGTTGCTAGGTGGCTACCTAGCAACCTTTACGCCACTCCATCCAACCACTGGCTAAACTTGCACGTTCCCAGCGAGGTAATTGCGAAACAAACGCACCTACTTTGGCAGTGCCTTTCATTATGACAGTTCAACTATATTCATTGTGTTATTTACGTGCTTGAGCAGATGATTTTTTCAAACGTGCAACGTAGCAGTGGATTAGCAATTTCCTTTAAAATCCTTCGAAATGTGATTGTACCTAAGTGTATTATGCAATAGGGTGCAAAACTCACATTGCTTTTGGATGTATGAATCTCGTGAATGCATCCATTACTTTCCTTTAAAAACTGTACTTTGTCAATGAATGAAACAATTTCAAACATTTACATGACCAGAAAACGCAGTTATTTAACTTAATCTACATTTATTTTAATGTAATTTTTTTATCGTGAATTCAAAACGTGAAATGTAATAAATATTGCATTTGGTGTGAAGTTATATTATAAGTAGTTATGTATAGGTATAACATATCGATTTCATACATGTACAACTTTATATCAAATTACTGTAGGTAGTATTCGAATTGTTTAGAAATGGTCAAAATTATAGGAATATTTGCTATTGTGTTTGTATACTACTGTGAAATTCATGCAGGTATGGTAAACCCATTTTTTTTCCTGTAACGAGTATGAAGCAATAGTAGTGGGTTTACGAACAGTGGTGGCCCAGGGCACAGACTTACTGAGTTGTAGATCGTAGTTTCATCACCACTGCTCTCAAAACGGCGATGAAAAATCGTGAAGAAACGGGCATGTCCTAGAACCAAAAATTCGAAGACGGATAGATCTACTAACCCGTACTGGACCAGCGTGGTGGATTTCAGCCCACTCCCTCTATTATACAGGAGGCCTCTGTACCAGCGGGAACATTATAGGCTGATTATTAAATAATAACAAATATTTATGGTCTTCTTAGAGCCTTTCTTACATCTCTACGCCATCTAAGAGTCTGATGCAAGTTATTTGTTACTTAAATTTTATTATATGCCACATGTAAGAAACTTGCATCGGGTATATAATGGGGATTTTTGTACGGTGGGCTGCATCAATTGGGTACCCCAGTTGTATTAAAATTTTAATACTACTGGGGTACCCAATTGATGCAGCCCACTGTACCTACGTCCTCAATCATAAGTATATGCGGATACACTGACAAATCGAACTTTGCAGATCAAAGTTATTTGAGTTATTAGAGTAAGTCGTATCGCTAAAAAACGAGTAGGTAAGTAGATTACCAGTGCCAAAATCTGGGCAGTATCTACTAACCTAGTAGTTTGTTACTCATTCACGCTTTAACGGCTGAGTCGATATGGATAAGACTCTTAATGGCACACAGATCAAACTATGACAGGCCCTGGATCAACACGTAAATTAGGTACTTTTTCTTAAAAATTTGCCCGAGGTTTTGCGAGTTGAACCGAGGGAAACCGCAGGCAACCGCTAGATATACGAAATATATTAATAAAACAAAATTTTACAGAGGTAGACAACTTACAGCATGGGTGAGTATTTTTTATTGGAAAGTAGAGCAAATATATTTAAGTTATAAATCCAAAACTGAAAGATTTTTTGTGTAGGAAAAAGACTACAAGAGATGTGCGAAGAATAATGTCGAAGAAACAGATTGCAAGCAACAAATCCGATGTCATATGGTTCCGAAATAATGCAGCTCGACCGCATGCTAAGTAAAAAATCATTGATATTAACATTATACGTAATTATTGTAACAGTTTTTAAATGGTTTAGACTAAGCGGAGTTGAAATTGTATTCAATATGAAATTGTATTATTCAAAAACATTTCTATGTTTTTGAATAATACAATTTGTGTCAAGACTGAAATCTGTTATGGAAATTTTAGCTCGAAAGTTATCTAAAAGTACACGTCAAGAAAAATGTTAAGACATTTTCCCGGGGTAGGTCTATACTCAGGGCCCGATCTAGCTATTTAGCCGCTCCGGGCAAAAATAATATTCGCCGCCCTTTGCACTAAACACCATATACGAGTAAGTCATGAACTTGCAGCTTGCTATTTCAAAGATAGGATGATATATCGCACTGATAATACAATACTGTTGTAACTCAAAATATGTAAAATTTGAGTTATCATCATATTCAAACGTAAAATTTAATTCCCTACGCGTCAATAATACCGTCGTTAGAATAGAGTAAGAAACAAATAAGAGATGGCGCCTTGAGTCATTATTCATGATGACTGACTGTCAAAATCCGCCATCCAATAATGCATCATCTTTAGTTACGATCAAAATGCAACTTGGAAGGACGTGCCGTTTTGCGTGTAAGACCGCATTTATTCGAATTGGAACATTATTACTGAATCAGGTATGTAAAAGATAAACTATTATTTCGAGTTAATACATTATATTTGATTTACACCTAAAGGTGAATTTGGAGTATTTCTAGTTGTTACACTATTATTGATTCGCAAAAATGCGATTTTAAATAATATTTTTACTTACATCATTCTTGGTGGTTTAGTAAGTAATTTTAGACATAATACAGTATTGTTGAAGTACTTTCATTATCTGGTTTATTGTGATTATTTCTTAATATTGAAACAAATACTTATTTGTTGATCCCGGCTTTTAAAATCACGCATTCGAACATGTTAAAGTAAACATTAGAATACTTTCATTAACCATTTTTTTTAAATAATTTAGAGTTACTACATTCTAGATGACAAAGGTACAATATTTAAGGTGTTTTACTCAATAAATAATAATATTGCTATTTTTTCGTAAGTTAAGTATGCACCGTGGGCGATTGCTTGTTGATATGGCGACAAAAACACCGTCATACAATCACCAGGAGAAAGAAAATGACGAACCTATTAAAGAAACCCCGCCTTTGAATTCTCCACCTTCATTATTGAAACCGGTGAGTACAAACAATGAAAGGTCCCAGAATGATGACTACGAAGCTGTGAAAGAACAACCGGCAAACTCAATACCTTCACCTTCTACAAGAAATGTAGTTCTTCAAGAAATTGACGTGAGCAATGCACTTAGTACGTGTAGTAATGTTGAAACGACTGAATCCAACCAAAGGAAATATTACATTTCACCACTGCACACCGATCAGAGTGATTTTAATGATCCCGACTGTGACCCTCATTTTATACCTGGTTAAACTAGTAAAACCCCGAGTTTACTTCAAAGTGGAGCAACACAATCGTCAAGTAGCTCTTCTACAAGTAGCTATTCTTCCAGTAGCTCCTCGTCAAATAGCTCAGATGATGAAGCTGAGATAAACCTCGTTGCTTCAACTAACGAAATTGAAATGCAAGTAAAGCGCTTCTTTAAATCTAGACCAATCTATGTCCCACAAAAATATGTCACCTTAATTCAGACCGCTAAAAGACAGGACCACCCTTTTAGAGTCAATTAAATTACTAATGATAAATTTTATGATCTTAAATTACTTCAAGAACAGTGGGGTAATAATTTTAATATGAACACGAATAGAAACCAAGTAAAATGGCACGACATTAAAGTGCTTCGTATTGAAAAAACTCAATGGATGTTATTGAGTTTTTTCTACAAGAATTCTTACGAAGGTGACAAAACATTTTTATTACCAAAATGTTTTCGTACATAATACACGATGAGCTGGAAACCAAACGTTATTATTTTCTGTTGGTTTGACACAAGCATACACTAGTAAGATATCTTTAAATCCAAATAAAAAAAGAGACATTAAAGAACTGCTCGACAAAAATATAATTCCCAGGACCTATTTATGATTTATACTTTACTGATTAATTTTAATGAAATAAAAAGTGTTTGTATTATTATTGTGATTTTTAAGTATTTTAAATAATTATTAATAAAAAATGCTCCATACTTATTACAATTTAATTGTGATTTTCAGACTGATGTAAAACAAGTTGTACCTAAATATACTTACCTATAATTATTCTGACTGATTTTTCGTGATTATCTAGTTTTATTTATTACCTAATTTCATAACTTTAAATTGAAAATGATTGTGTGAACTTACAACTAAATAAATAAATAAAAATAAAAATTGTTGTAACTAAAAAAATGTAACAAAAACAATAAAAAAAAACATCTTAAAATTTGTAGTAACTCAAAATGTTTCAACAATAACTACACAACTAAAAATAATTCATCTTTCTGAAAACTTTATTCAAGGCAATATAGTCTTAACTCAAAAATTGGAAATTAATTCACTATCTGTATTTTTTTCAATGATTGGTAAATACATAAGTCTGTTAATTTCATTAATAAACATAATAAAGTATTCATTTTTTTATAAATTATAACAGGAAGTGAATAATCAGTTTTTAGTCGATTCTCAAAAAAGTAAAATTTTGAGTTACAACAGTATTGTATTATTAGTGCGATATGTGATATTGTTTTAATTGTATAATATTCACATACATTTGATAGCTCTCGAGATCCGTTCCTGGAGCCGGACTGACATAGTGGCGTTTTCATACAAACTCTTTAGCACATCGATGTACCGATAGTCAAGTCGCTCACAATGAGCCTTATCAGAAGGCTAAAAGTCACCCAAAAGGCAATGGAGAGGGCTATGCTCGGAGATTCCCTACGTGATCGAGTCAGGAATGAAGAGATCCGCAGGAGAACCAAGGCAACCGACATAGCCCGAAAAATTGCCAAACTTAAGTGGCAGTGGGCAGGGCACATTGCTCGCAGAACAGATGGCCGATGGGGCCGAAAGATTCTGGAGTGGCGACCGCGTACCGAAGACGTAGCGTTGAAAGCCCACAAGATGGACCGATGGTCTTGTGAAGACCGCAGGAATCCAATGGATGCGGGAAGCACAGAACCGGTCGAAGTGAGGAGCTTGTGTCCAGCAGTGGAAGTCTTTCGGCTGAAATGATGATGATATATGTACATACAGGATGATGCTTTAGTCACCGTCCAAATTTTTCAGGGTGATAGTACCCGTGAAATTGAATAACTTTCTCCAAGAAAAAAAAATAGGACCTCCCACGCAAAATCAATAGTCAGCTGATGGATTTTGTATGGGAGGTCCGATTTTTTTTCATATTTCGACCCATGTACTACATAAAAACATACTACTTGAAATAATTACTCACTTCAACGTTTGTGGGGAATCCCCGTCTAACATAAACGGAACGTAAAGGGTTGCCTGTTCATAAATGTAAAATCGGTATAAAAATTGGGAGAATTTCTTTGTATACTCGTGAATTAAAGTTGGTTCCTTCTTTCTTATTTAGGTATTTCTTCTTCTTCCTTTCGGTTTGACTTGCTTAAGTGACGTTCATAATTATCTTAGGAGACAGCATTTAAGAAAATATAAAACAAGAAAGCACTTGAAAATATGTTGGTAAGCCGTCTATGGATTTATTGCCTCTAAAGTAGGTTTTTTTTATAGGAAAACCTTAAAAAATACTATTTTGTCGGGCTGCTAGGCATGATAATTTTTATAAGACTTTTCACTCCTACAGATAAAATTGAGGACTTTGTGCAACCGCCCTCAATTTTGCCGCTCCTCATTTTTGCCGCCCTAGGCATTTTCCCGGCTTGCCCCCCCTTAGATCGGGCCCTGTCTATACTCAGTAGTGGAGGGTTCCAGGCTGGTAGTCAGATGATGATGATGATTTTTTTGGACCAGGTTCACAACGGGGTTTCGAGAGGACATAAGAGGTCCACATAACGAGTACGTTCTAATGAACGGTGAAGCTCGTTATAATGATTTGGAACATCACGTGGTTAAGAAGCGTAGGTTTAAAAGAAATGATAGGGATTTGGAACAAAATCAAATTCATGAGCATGATAATGACACAGAAAAACCTAAAAAGGAGAAGACATATCACCATGATTCGCAAAGGAAAATGAATAAAAATCATAAGTCAACAAGAAATAAGAAAACAAAACGATACAAGAAAAACACAAAAAGAAAGGATATGGAACAGAAAGATAATGAGGATATGGATAAGAAACATCGACATCCTTTGGGACGGAAAATGAATAGGAGTAATAAATCAATAAGAAAGAAGAAAACAAAACGATCCAAAAAAAAGAATGAGGATATGAATAAGCATAAAAAACTGAATAAAGAAAAGAACCATAGTGGAAAAAAGAATAAAGATAAAAAGCAAAGTAAAAATTCGGAGCATACAGAGAAAGAAAAAGATCACATAAAAAAGAAGGATCAGGCTGAAGATAAAAGTAAAGATGAACAGCGAGAAAAAAGCATGGATCGTAATAAGAATGCCACAATAGGGGGACCCCTAGAAATTTTGAAAATGATTACGACGAGGCATGCAGATGAAAAAGATCACAAACAAAATAAAAAACAGTTACTAAATAAAAGTAATGAAAAACAGGGAGAAAAAAGTAAACACACTATAGATCCAAGTAAGGCTGCCATAGGAATGGCAGGGTTAGCTGCTGCAGGCCTAGCCTTGGTAGGAAAATCCCTGGCATCCCTTAAAGATCTGAAGCTACAACCAGAACATGTTATAACGTCCACGACAACCCCGAAGACATCACCAAAGCCGGTCCAGGAAGAAGAGGTGGTCACGGAAAAGAAATTAAAGAAGCGTGACCGATGGAATTTAAGGACACAAGAGAAAGCAAGGTCTTATGAATAGTATTTTAATGGAAAATTTGATGTTTATAACTTCACAGTTGTTGTCGATTTTAAACACTTAGCCCTGGGAAATTTGAATACAGTTATATTCAAGTCATAATTCTTTAACATTCGGTCTGTCACTCTTAGGCAATAAAAATATTGTATAAACTATTTTGTGACCAACAGAATTTTCGATTTAACATTATTTTTCACCGTGTTGGGGCTGGTATGTTGCTACTACTTTATGGCTATTATTGATACCAGAGACTGAAATACTTCTTCTCATGCATAGAAGGACAGTAAATCTCTAAGTATTTGGACAACAGTAGGCGTAAGCATTGATTTACAGACAGTAAGACTCATGGCACGAGATGACAAGTAACCGACGATTTCGCACCAATTTTTTTTTTGCTGGGAAATGCTATATAATATTTATTTTACGAAAATTCTGTCTGTTGCTTTATATGTAATGATTTCAGGGTAACGAGAATGGTTCCATTTTCTATGTATAAGCAAGAAGATGAGTAAGTATACTGACAGGGTTAATTTTTTTGGACCTCTGTATTTCTAGAACTTAATGCTTCTGTGTCGTAGTTTACGCCTTTACGGGCAGTATATCACATCATCACTTCAGACAAAAGACGTCCACTGCTGGATGAAGGCATCCCGCACATAATGAATGTGTGTTTTTTTCATTCACATATAATTTAATAATAGATTGATTACTAAAGTTTTATCTTTAGTAATTAATTTATCTTTATACTTTTGTTTTTCGTGCATCACGTGTTTTGTCCTTGATCTCTCTAAGATACACAGGGCCAAGAATTTTTGTTTTACTTTAAATGAATAAAACTGAATATTATTTACACGATCGAAAAACAGGTTTAACACTTTTCTTTCAGAGGGGTGGAAAACCTTAGACTAAAAGCGGGGGCAGAAGGGGGGAGAGGATCACCTCCGTCAAATCTCAGTCCTTACGCTGTAAGTTAACCTACAAGCATATTCTGTTCACACTTTCCATTTTTATTACAACTTGGGAGTGAGTTGGGTCAATTTTCTGTACTTAATTAAAATGAGCACCCAATATACAAGACAACGATATTAGCCGCTGTTGACCTTCAAAAGTGCCTTTTAAGTGCCGGTCTATTCTGTAAAATCTCATCGTGAAACTTAAGTGAAGTGACTTTAAAGTGAGTTCCACCTGATAGTAGGGATTAAAACAAGTGAAAGCTCAGTTCACCTTCAAGTTATCACTGTGAGATTTTGACTAGAATAGCGCTACAGTTTGTATTAGTAGGTATTTCACTAGTCTACTTTATCTTACAGATAACGGCCCAAATGGAGCTACTAATGAAAGAGTTTCCTAACGTGAATGCAACTATCTCGAAGTCAGGTCGTACTGTTGAATACAACGACATAGTCCTCGTCCGTATTACTGAGAAAAAGGAAGATGAGACATATTTCCGAGTCAAAGAGAGCAAGTACATTGATGACGTTCCAGAGAAGAAGATCATATTTATAGTCCATGGACTAACCGTGATGGGAATGAAGGACATGACAAGCCTGATCAATACCTCGGAACTGAAATTACTCTTATCATATTACTTAAAACATTTAGATAAATTCGACTTCTTCTTAATGCCGCTGGCTAATCCCGACGGATACTCCGCTTCGCTTTCCGTAAATATATTTCATTATTTTGTTATGGCTGGTGGCTATGTTACAACAGTTGCATGGGCCGATCTAAGGTTAAGCTATGCTTGCTGCGGTCTGCCGTGGATGCGTTACCAACCTATTCATATCGAGACCTTCTCGTGTCTTGGAAAGCACGTTAATCGTTTGGCAGTCGTTACGGGTAGTCAGAAGTCCAAAAGTCTGACAACCAGTCTTATCGAGAGATATCGTGTTATTCAGTAACTGAGTTACAGTAACAGTAGGTCAGATAGGCAGTCACTCCATGTAAAATAGTGGTATTCACCTGAATCTTGTTGGACAGGAAGCCGAATCCAACATTGTTGAGGCAAGGCTAGGCTGATGGATTTTTACACGCTTTATATTAGCTTCACTTGTATGTTTGTATGTAACCGACTCCTTTGAGCGCGGTTTTGACCCACTTTAAACGGTCAGATTTCATTGAAACTTTGTAAACTTGTCGACGACCGATGACAATTCAATAATTTAAAAAACAAAATGAGAAAAAAAAAACACGTTTTTGTAGCTAGCAGAACCAAAAAATAGAAAATAAATAATAGTTTAAAAAACTAAAAAACACGCTTTAAAAACCAAACCAAAAAGGAGAAAATAATTTAATTCAATTAAAAAGCGTGGGGTGCTTGACATTAATTGATTATAAAAATACCTCAAAAAGCACCCCACGCTTTTTAATTGAATTAAATTATTTTCTCCTTTTTTTTTAGTTTGGTTTTTAAAGCGTGTTTTTTAGTTTTTTAAACTATTATTTATTATTTTGTAATGCTATCAGCATTACAAAATAATAAATAATAGTTTAGTGGAATTACATACCTTCATTTAAAAACTTTAAATAATTTCTAAAAATGTAGGTGCTTTTTACCACTGTTGGGGTCTTACCTGGTGGTCCAGGGTGTTGACCCTTGTAATCCGTTCTGTTTTCAAGACTCATGTCCTGTCTCATATTGAGGCAGCGGTTGTGTGAAAGCTGCCAAGCCATTTACTGACAACTGTTTGTAATGTTGGTTTCTGTCAGGCCAAGGGGGGACGACTATCTCACCTGGTCTTAGCAGACATGCTACTTTTTAGCATGGGTAATTCTGCTATCTCGCTTAAACGCAGCGAGTTGCCAAAAAGTTTGGAGAATGGAAGAAATCGCTTTTGCAAATAAATCATATCTGCTAAGGCCCTTAGGTATATTTAGTGTTTTAACACTCATACAGTCCGATCGTGCAATATGGAACAAGAATGTGTCCCCACAATCTGTGTGCTCCGGTGTGTTCGTGGACCGGAACTTCGACGTCGGGTGGAACTCTTCGAAGCAGATCAGCTCTTGTAGTCAGCTGTACCCCGGAGCCACGCCCTTCTCCGAGGAGGAATCCAAGGCCGTCCGAGATGTCTTCCACCAATATAGTCATAAGATCCTGGCATATATACACGTACACGCTGGAACCTTTGATGACAAAGTTTTTAAGGTAATACCTGTGGATTTACGTATCTAACTGGATAGGATTTATTTGTTTAACTAGTATCACAAGACTACCTTAGATTTCAATATCTAGTTCAAATCGATGTGCCCATTTTTTTTAGCTTTACATAAGCAATAATAGTTAGACCATGGGATGAGCTGGACTCCTTTAACAAATATGGGTCCTTGGCACCACTGGGCAGAGAGAGGTGGAAAGAGAGTAGGACGGCCTTTGCCTAGCAGTGAGACATTAACGGCTACTAAAGAAAAAAAAAAGAAAAATATTACAGAGGTGAGGAAGAAACAGATGATGGTAAAAAGTTCACATATCCTTCACAGAAAAGGGAGGTTACTCCGACCAGACTGGTGTCGTATCTGTGGGGCTACTGCCCGACGATTGATGTCGGGACGTTGTAGTCACGCGGTAAATTCTGCTTGCGCGATGCAGGGTTTTTCGTGACGTCAGTGTGCGTGATGCGTAGTTCGCATGTGGCGTTGTACATGCCGGCATAATATAAATAAGGTATTTTTCAGGGCGACGCAATTCTGTACCCTCGAGGCTATACCCAGTCGCAGTCGGACGATGATAAGTATATCGACATTAAGGGCGAGGTCGACGAGGCGATGAAGAACGCCAGCTTCCGCGTCATGTCAGCGACGGTAGACACCCTCTCCAACTGGTACGGGGTAGTGTCGGGGACAAGTGTGGACTACGCTGCGACGGTGAAGAACTAAGTTGCTTCTTGTGCTCGAGTTGCTATTGACCGAACTTTAAAAGGCCACTGAACTGGGTTCAATTAATAAAAATGTCATATACTTAAATGAAATTGAATTGATTGGCACCATATGAAACGAAAGAAATGTAATTTTTGTAGCCTAGTGTACCATTTCCAGCCCAGTCTCCTTTTCGACTTTTTGCAAAAAGAAGTCATTCTTGCAAAACTACCTGAATCGATTACCTATTCATGTAATTTTTAATGATGTCGAAATCATAATCATATTTCTGCTATTATTTCAGGAGAAATATTAAGATTTCGCTAAAGCATCGGACTCAATATATGCAAGTTGACTATTATTATACGGTCAACCTGTGATCAATCTGATTGTGAAAAATAGAAATCTATATAATTAATCTGTCGTCAATCGTACTAAGGTCACAGAATAAACTGATGCCAAATTGAACTTCTCATAACTGGCTTAGGAGGGAGAGAAGTACTACACACTCTCTGCCTAAACCTCTTCACTTCATGAAATGATGATTATTTCCAGGTCTATGGAATTCCTTATGCCATGGAGTTCGTGATGCAGCTGTATGACTCTGAGAGCTTGAACAACAATGCGCTGACGGAAATATGGAGTCGGCTCATTGACGCCACTTTTAATAACATGTGGAAGAATTTGCAGGCTGGCAGTGACGCGAGAAGATTCTGCTCTAAACTAACCTAACCAAACCTTTTTATTTCGGACCGGGGTGGAAAATCCTCATGAATGCCCTCCGCCCTGAGGCGGGCGGAGGGGTCTGTCAGTCTCTTACTGACCAAAAACCACCCCGGTGTTCCCTTCCCACACTTACACTGGGGATCACGGGATCTAATTCGACTTCCGCGATCCCCGGCTGGTGCCACCTCAAAACCTAACCAAAACCTATCCTAACCTGACCTAACACTTGATTACGACAGATAATAAATTAGTAATTATATTATTCGTTCCTCTGTCTTTATTTTAAAACTTACGTTACTTCAAGAAAAATGAAAATAAATAATAAGTAAAGCATGTGGTCCTTGGTTCGACACCACGGGCACAAAAATGCTTTAGTTTGAATTTTAAACTTTCATTGAAATAAGTAACAAAATAATGGCTAACCATTTTTTAGCTTGCTGTTAGAACCAATTAAAGATAACTCAGTTCAGTTAATTATTTAATTTAAAAGTCTTCGATGTAGTAAGATGTCGTTTGAGTTTGGTTAATCTATATACATTCTAATACCTAATAAAGCTGAAGAGTTAGTTTGTTTGAACACGCTAAACTCTGGAACCGGCATTTGGAAACTCGGTTTTGAAAAATTATTTATATTTATTATAGCCTAATTCTTGAGAAATGCTACAGGATAGGCGTAAGATCAGAGCAAAAAGGAGAAAGTCAGGACGCACGCTAAGTGAAATCGAAGTGATAACAGACAATGCGATGCGTCGGGGTGGGTCGGGGTCCTAAGAAACACGAGGACGAAGTCACGGACAGCAGCTAGTAGAGAATAATTACAGTCTCATCGCAGCGAGGGGGTTGAGATACAAACACTAATAATAAAGATACGGCTTCACCGAGGGACTGTTGTCTGCACGAAACGAAATTATATCAATGATGATTCACTGTGGAGGTCAGATAGGCAGTCGCTCCATATAAAATCCTGGTATTCAGCTGCATCCGGTTAGACTGGAAGCCGACCCCGACATAGTTGGAAAAAGGCTGGGCAGATGATGATGATGATGATGATTCACTGAAATGGAGTAGGTAGTTAAAGACACCAGCACATCAAGCTACCCCAATCTGTCAAATTTCTTTGATAGATTTTCATCTCTATAACATAAGCATAAGGTTCATATTCAATTGGGAAAATTTGACAGTTTGGGGTAGCTTGATGTGCTGGCGTCTGTATTTAAGTGACTTTTTGTAAGTCTGTTTTTTCTTACCTATACAGGAAAAGTTTTTATTTAGTGCGCAAACTGGAACCATGAATTCAGCATTATCATTCTAGACCCCCCAGCGCAGAAATTTTTCGTCGGTTCTACAAAAAAAATACCAGCTGTTTCAAAACGCGGTTCAAATTTAAAGAACAGCTGATTGCTCCGTGCCTCGGAAAGTACGTTAAGCCGTTGGTCCCAGCTGTCATTCATGGATGTTTGACAGTCGTTACGAGTCATCAGCAGCCCGAAAGTCTGACAACCAGTTTTACCAAGCGGTATCACATTACCCAGTAATTGGGTTGTGGAGGTCAGATATGCAGTCGCTCCATCTAAAATGCTGGTAGTTAGCTGCATCCGGTTAGATCGGAAGCCGATACTTATTATAAAGTATAACGTCTATTAGCCTGTGTGTCAGTATATGTTCATAAACATCGTCATCGTCATCACCCACAATCCGAGTTTAGGTAATGCTGGGTATAGGCCTCTTTTTTCTTGTGCCAATCCACACGCTCTTATGCCAGTATCCGACAAACTTATCCGTTCTGTAACATTTTTCACCGACTTAAAAAAAATAGTTTAAAAACACGCTTTAAAAACTTAACTAAAAAAATTGAAAATAATTTAAGTAATTCAATTAAAAAGCGTGGGGTGCATTTTGAGGTATTTTCATAATCAAATAATATCAAGCATTTTAATTGAATTAATTTATTTTCTACTTTTTTTGTTTGGTTTTTAAAGCGGGTTTTTTAAAACTATTATTTATTTTATATTTTTTAGTTCTGCTAACTATAAAAGCGTGATTTTTCAGTTTTTATTTTTAGTATTGAATTGTCATTGGTCCTCGTTAAGTTTACAAAGTTTAAATGAAATCTGACCGTTTGAAGTGGGTCAAAATCAAGTCCAACATACAAACATAGATACAGGTGAAGCTAATATGAAGCGTGTAAAAAAAGAGGTTGAGGGAATTTGTTAGGTACCTCAAAACTCCGCCTTAGACCGATTTGATAAATTCTTCTTTAGTTTGAAAGGGTATACTTACTTACCGTGTGGTCCCATATAAATTTGGTCAAGTTCTGATTAGTGGTTTTTAAGTTACCTTCAAAAATACGTTTTATCCCACTTACTTTAAGTCGATGATATTATTATAATTCCCTGTCATTGTTATTTACTTAGCAAATGAAGGTATACGAATTTGTTCGGGGTAGATAACACTAAATATTGAAACATAAAAAGTTTACTAAAAAAAAAAACAACAAAAAAGACACTACCAAAAAAACGATACTAAAGACACCGACTTCCGAAATTAAAGTCATTTTTCACTTTGTAGTGTCTTTTTTGGAATTCGTTTGTTTTTTTAATTAAAAGACGAGTCCTTTAAAACTTTTTACAGCAAGTTACGTTAAGTTGAGTACCTAAACATATTTATACAGCTACCTCGTTAAATAAAACATTCTTCTTTCGGCAAATAATGACGAATAATATGATGAGTGACACTTTCTCTCGCACTTATACCATGCATCATCGATTATCGTGGTGCAAAATATTTAGTTCAACGATGCAATTAAATTGCTGTACACACTTTACATTGCAGATTAAGAAGTTCAAAGTTATTTCAGTCTTGATTTTAAACCGGCAATGTATTCGAAAGTCATCAATTCTGTACTATGTTGTTAAGTATGTCAGGCCTGTTGTCGTCGGAACTGGTTCTGCATACAAAAAGACTCATGAGATCTCTCGAAGAAAGTCAACGTTTCGTTTTCGTGGTGGTTAAACGTTTGCGTTTGTTGTCACTTTTGTTTAAAACCATCCTTATTTGGGGCGTCAGTGACGCACGTGATTGGTCCCGTTTGACAAACCAGTTTCTGGCAACAGATTTACTTACGTATCTGGCGATATAGACAACTGTAACTCTACAAGGATCTATGGATGCTTGGGCAAAATTGAACTAAGGCCGCCAGCTTGTTTTTTACCCGACCACGGCGAACCAAAAGGGAGGGTTATTGATTTTGACCGGTATGTGTGTATATTGGTATGTATGTTCATCTGTACCCTCATAACTACTAAACTACTTATCATTATTTGACAAAAATGAGGTATCATTGAAAACGTCTTCAATGTCCGCTGGTGGTGGACGAAGTAAAAAAAACAATTCTATGATGCCGTGTTGGATATCAAAATTAAATAAATAAGACCTTAACGATGTTGATAAAGATGAATATTTGCTGTCATTATTATTGGTGACGTAGACTACATTTCATTGTGAAGGCACAGGAATCTGCTGGATACGAGAACCACAGGACCGCTTGATGGCAACACTTCGGGGAAGCTTATTTGGAGCAGTCGGAGTCGGGCGTTTTGGGCTGAAATGATGATTCCATTTTAATTGAGTATAATCATAACAATTTTCAAACAAGTCCTTGACATAATATCCTCAACATTCCGTGAAATATTGATTGAAGCAAACATGTTATTCACGGTAAGCCCAATGCCACAGTAAATTATATGTAGATTGAATCTTACTTAATTCTTCGCTTGTTATCGGAGATTACACAGCATTTTAATGGTGCTGTAATATTTGTAGGAAAAACCTATAAATAATGCAAATAAAATATATTTTCCTTTAAGTGCAGTCCCTAGTTTTTTGAAAGTCAGGATTAGTTACATGAAGGTCAAGTTATTCACTGGGCTGTTATTCATCATCCACCAATCCCAACAGAATACACGAAAGACAGCAGATAAAGTTCTATTTATGGCTTTCTGGAACAGAATCATTATCATCTGCTTAGCCATTTCCTAACTATGTTCTTTATTATTATTTTTTTGTTTGGGAAATCATCAAATAACTTCACCCGCTCTGGATGGAGTGGGAGGGCGTTTCAGACTTTTACTGACTAAAACCCACCCGTGTTCCTTCATTTGCTTGTGTGCCAGGGGCCACGGAATCTCTTTCGAACAATCCACACCCCTGGCAGGCATCAGCCCTTGCGGACTCCACCAGATGATGCTGACATCTCTTTGAGGCGCGCTTGGAACACAACGCGCTATCGACCCGGGCTTGGCACTTACCGGACAGCGAGCTACCCATTAATCACCATCCGTAAGCCCGCGCCTACGGTGGCCGGGAATCAGCCTGGGATTCCCGACGCCCAGGGCGTCTCCTGCGGTGACTACGGCCGTGAGGGCGCATATACTGCCTATCCGTCACGCGCGTCGCCTCCCTCTTCGCGAGCATTACTGCTTCGCAGAAGGAGGTGACGGCTACCAATGCACTTTCGCTCCAAACCATGGCTTTTCCTAACTATCTTGGGGTCGGCTTCCATTCTAACTGAATGTAGCTAAATACCATTATTTTATATACACAAAACAATTACCCTAGAATGTTCCCACTGCTGGGACACAGGCCTCCTCTCTGTGACAGGGAGTGGGCCATCTATAATCCACCACGCGGGCCCAGTGCGGGTTAATGGATGTGACATGTCTTCGAATTGTTGGTTGTTGGACATGCCGGTTTTCTCACGATTTTACATAGAGCAACTATACACCTATCTGAACTCCACAACCCAGTTACTGGGTTACATGATACCCTTTGGAAGACTGGTTTACTGATTTTCGGATTTCTGACTACCCGTAACGACTGTCAAAGATCTACGAATGACAGTCAATACCTTGGTCTCGGCTTAGTCACTTCTAACGTTCTCCTGAAGACCTTGTCTGAACGGTGGGATTCACCTATGCTGCAGGCGTGGATGGGGTGGCACTCTCTTTGCAACAGGAGATGAGTGGTTCTCCTTTCATGCCCGTTTAGTTTAATATTTTGCGTACTAACATTATTTTTTAAGACTGTAATACTAACAAAATGGAACCTGATTTCCGAAATAAACGATTATTTATTTTATTTTATTTATTAGTAGATTAAAGTTCTTTCAGGAACTGAATATATGACGATAAGTGTATTTTCAGTGTTTTTCATATGAGTTTTACATAACTTTAATACATAAGTACACATGCAAAGCATCTTAAAAGCTCAATGCACTCTTGATGACACTGTGAGCGTAATAGATTATATTTATTCAGTGGTTTAGCTTCACAAAGGAGATCGTTTCGGTTCTTTGAAGATATACTTGAGAAGTACTTATGTATGCATAGTACCTAAAATAATACTGCAACTACGAAAGCTTTAGTGTTGGTACTAAATGTTAAGTTAGAGAGCATTAAAATATTATCTTACTAGCTTTGACCAGCGGCTTCGCCCACGTAGAGACCGGAAACTATCCCACGGGACCATACTACCGGGATAAAAAGTATCCTATATGTTAAGCCAGGTTATGATATATCTGTGCGCCAAATTTCATCCACATCCGTTCATCCGTTTTACCGTGATTGAGTAACAAACATCCAAACATCTTTACAAACTTTCACATTTATAATATTATAGTACGATTTTTAACATACTATAATTTAAATAATGGCGAGGTAACACTAAGTAAGTTGGCACATTTTTTTCCTACTAATGTATGGCATGTATACCAAATACCATGTATGCCATTTGTACCAAAATTTATTTATTTTCTCACCACAATAAACATTGCAAACATTATTACACTTACGGTACATGATATGGTTTGGTTTACTGTGGGAGACTGGTGCCTAAGCTAGGCTTTAAGGGCCAGTATTTCAGGTCACCAGGTCTCCACCCTCTAGCAGTTAGATACATTTCATAATAATAACAAAAAATAAACATCGACATGTGGGACATGGACTCAGCAATCATTGTACCGATAATCGTTACAGTAAATGGCCTAATAGCGAAGAGCCTCGACCAACACCTCAGGAGGCTCTCATTGCACGGCTGGATCAAGGGCTTGATTCAGAAAGCAGTACTCCTAGACACGGCACGCATAGTCAGGAGGTTCCTTTCTCTAGAGCCCTGACCACCGACATCTTGGACCCTGCTCCTGATGCCGATGGGCCACTATTTTTTTATATTTTTAAATGTTTTTTATAAGGTTGTTTTAGAAAAATATTTAAAAATGTAACTTAATATGTATTTAAATGAATAAACGAAATAACAAAAAATAAAAATAAAAGTGATTTAACTTTAAACTGAGAAAATAAAATACCAAGTACATATATCCTAACTTGAGTCCATGTATCTACATGAATTCGTGTAATAAAATGACAGTGGACATAAAATGTGTTGAGATAGGATCTTCTAACTCGACTCAATTTATTAAGTCCAGTATCTGCTCTGTCATTTTGACCAAAGACCATGGGCGTAACTAGGGATTTTGTCCAGGGTAGGCAGCCGTCTAGATGGAGATGGAGATCATAAATGACGCCTAGTAATAAATGATTCCACAAAATGATTTCATGTAAAGTAGGCTGCCAAGACTAAAATAGGCAACGCTTGCACTGTTAAAAAGTTATCAGATCGAATGTAAATCAAAGCCCCTAACTCTATAAACCTTACACCTCGGTCAAATGTACGGCTTGGCCAGTCGCGGCATTGAGACTCCTATGGGCTTCATTATCATCATCATTCCAACCGAAAGATGTTCACTGCTGGTCATAGGCTTACCCAAGCTCCGCCACTTCGACCGATTATGTGGTTCCTGTATCCAAGTGGATTCCTGCGGCCTTCCCAAATTCATCGGTTCACCTTGTAGGAGACATTCTTACTCTATGTCTTCCGGTACGCGGTCGCCACTCCAGAACCAGACTCCGCGACACGTGTTTGCATTAGACGCATCGACTGATGACCTAATTACCGTCACACTGTTGCGCAACTCGCTAACTTCCTTGCGCAAATTGGCGACGGTGTTTTGGGATGCATTTAATTTCGCGAGCACATCCGTGAGACTGGCTTTCAGAAGGACAATGTCCTTTAGAAGGCTCGTTACATCGACGTGATCGAAGGTGACGAGAGGAAGCTTGTGTAACTCCTTCGCCACAAACGTCGGTACGTCGTCAGGGTCGGTCTCCTTGAACAGCGTGATTATGTCTTGCAGGCTTCTCTTAGTCCCGTCACGCCGGCGGCGGCGGGACACCAAATAAAACGTGTGTTTTGAATTCTGTTAACTACATCTTATCCCGACACTTTGAGCTCTTTAGCAACGTCCAGCCCGAAGCTTTGAAGATACGACGAAACGTTTCAAGAAAAGTCTTGTTGTCGGGGGCAGAACCAAGCCATGTGATGTGACGTATTTCTGAATGCCTATATAAAAAGTCTCATAGCTAAATCGACTAATATTATAATACAAAAGAAATTCTTGTAATTATGTCTGAATGGTAGATACCTTTCCATGCTTAAACGGATTGCGTTAAAACTCGGCAAGAAGATAATAGTATTCTGAGGTAGATACTTTTTACCGCGGGAAGATATATTTTCTAGGGTGGGCAAAGAAGTTTCTAGGGTGGGCGCTGCTCACCCTTGCCCCCTCTAGCTACGCTCATGCCAAAGACTCGTCCAGGGAACCAAGTCTGTTAACTTACTAACGTTGTAATTGCTTCTGCATTGTGAGTTTTTGACAGATATGGAAAATCTGACAAGAAAATCACAATTGCGAGACCATTGCAACTTTTGTAAATTATTAGACATCGGCCCCAGAAATCAATCTCACATCACCATTGATATACAATATCAAAGCGCATCTCATGACCAACAAATCGGTTGACCATAATCTCTCACCGCCAACAGTCTGAAAACAATCGAAGATCTTTTAAAATGTTGGAATGTTCCCTGGGACAGTTTCTACCTTATCTGATGTTTGTCGAGGAGATCCCGGTAACCGTCTCATGACAATGCTAATAGGACCGTTAGCGTGTAGGCGGTAACCGGTACCATTTTGGTTCACTGAACTTTGATTATATTATGTCGTTCATTTATTTATTTGACTCATGTGTGCCTAAATGGAGAATAAATTACCTGTCTTCGTATGAAAGGAACAGGATTATATCAAAGTAATACAGTCAAGAAAACGTATTGTTAAAGAAATGTATAACCTACGTCACGGCTACGTTTTATAGCTATTTCATAGAACTGTTTAAGGGTCGTGAATCATATTTTGTTCAACATAGAATCTGACACTGATCTGTAAATTGGAAACAACGACCCCTTAACAATAAACCCTCACTTTACATACTTACTAAGATACTATAATTCTATTCCTTTTGTGTCAGCCGAAGAACGAGTTGTGTCAAGCAGTGGACTGCTAAACATGATGCAAAAAAAACTTAAAAAATAAAAACAACTGACTAAAGGACCCGTGTTCCCTCAGTTGCCTGTGTGCCACGGGCCGCAGTATATGTCTCGAACAACCCGAACCCCTGGCTGGCATCGGCCCTTGCGGACCCCACCAGTTGGTGCTAACATCTCTTTGAGGCGCGCGTGGAACACAACGCGCCGTCGACCCGGGCTTGGTCCTTACTGGATAGCGAGCTACCCATTACTCGCCGGTGGCCGGGTATCAGCCTGGGATTCCCGACGCCCAGGGCCGGTTTCCAGTCTAACCGGAATCGGCTGAATACCAATATTTCACATGGACAGACTGCCTATCTGGCCTCTACAACCTATTTACTGGGTACCACAACCATATGCGTTGATAATTGCCACTATCCCAATCTATTTGGGGTCGCCGAAGCATGGCTTCTTTTCCATACTTATCTATTAGTGGTCATCTTAGAAGTCACCGCCTTTCTAGCAATATCATCTTTCACACAGTCCGTCCCTCGTTTTCTATGTCTATTTTGTATACTTTAATATGGTCATCTACTCTTATGAACGACTTTTACATTGGGATCAACCCTCAAATCGTGAAATAAAAATGAGCTGATAAAAAAAAATCCATATTTTGGAATGCTTTTAAGTTTTATAACGGTTTAATGTACATGTCAGTTATAAAAGCATTGTTAGATTAATAAATTGACGGATTAGTTAAATTGCAGCTTTTACATTTTGAACGATCCATCATCGGATGGCTATCAAACCAATAACCCTACCCGAATTCAGGTCTAGCTATGACCTAGATAGCCACTGTTTGTGTTGTAGTTATTGATTTTAAAATCCGTGCTCGTTCATAGCACATAAGCTGTATGTAGTACCTAACAATAAAGTTATATTCACTGTGCAGTATTCACATTACATTACATCACCCCTGTAATCCTCGAAGAGGTATACAGCATATCATCATATCATCAGCATTATCTGCCTAGTACCTAGTAGCCTTGTTCCAAAAATTTTGGGGTCGGCATCCAGTTAAACCAGATGCAGCTCAATACCAGGCAGTCGCTCCATGTAAAATACGTGTTATATGTGTTACCCAGTAACTGGGTTGCGGAGGTTACTCCACAACCCAGTTACTGGGTAACACGATACCTCTAAGTAAGACTGGATGTCAGACTTTTGGGCTTCTAACTGACTACCCGTAACGACTGTCAAAGATTTACGAATGACAGCCAAGACCGATGGCATAACGTGCTTTCTGAGGCACCGAGTGGTCTCGATATGTATAAGATGATGATGATGATCCACGGACTGACCGTGGCAAGCGTAGCTTAACTATAGATCGATTGTTATAACTTAGCCATGAGCCATAACTAAATAATGAAACACAGCTCAGGTACGCAGTGGTAGCATGATATTTCTTTGTAAAACTGGTCGTGACCACAAATCATATTTTATTTTTAATCTCCCGTTATTTTTTAAGTTTAAAAATTCCCATTTTGAAAAAGCCTAATAAAATGACACTAAACATTCCCCGACCTGTTGGGTATCAAACCCAGGCTCCCTTACTCAGAAGTTGAGGTCGAGACCTCTTAATCAACGACGGAGTGTGTACTGGTAATTGACGACGTCCAATAATACGTATTCAGAATCAGAATCAGAATCTTTATTCGATTAACTTCAGCAAGTAGTTATAGTCATATGTACAACACTAAAAATATTTCATCTGCATTAACGCAACAAAGCGTATAATTAATGCGAAATCGATCACGTTCAGCTATTCGGAAGTGTTCAGACTCGATTAATTTTTCCGATATCAAAAACTTAACACTGTTCTGTAATCGACTATCTTAATAAGTAGGTATTACTGCCATATTCCTCAATAGGGAAGAAGGAAAAAAGTAAAACTGCATGAAAAATAAAATTCTTTGAACTTTGCTTTTCCAAGAATTACAAAAGACTGGAGTGAATTTGGCAAAAGAGGTCTGTAGGCAATGTAACTCTGGCAGCAAGCCAAAAAAAACACATAAAGGCATCTTCTATATAAAATTACACAAAAAGAACGAAGAAGAAGAAGAACGGAGAAGATAATGTTCTTTCCTCTGACTAAGTATTCATAAAAGGAATATGGAACGAGCTATGCTCGGAGTATCTCTGAGGGATAGAATCCGGAATGAGGTAATCCGGCAAAGAACCAAAGTTGTCAACATACCTCACAGATACTGTGAGCAATCCATTGCCACTTCAGCTTGCTAATGCAAGCTGAAGTGGCAATGGGCCGGCCACATTAGCAGAACCGATGACCGTTGGGGTAGACGTGTTCTTGAGTGAAGACCACAAATCGGCGAACGTAAGGTAGGGCGCCCTCAGGCTAGGTGGAGCAACGCGACGATCTTCGCTGGGTGGCTGGTAGCAACTGGATGAAAGTTGCCTAGAATCGAGCTGAATGGCGTGCAAATGAAGAGGTTTATGTCCAGCAGTGGACTGCTGTAGGCTGACCGTGGTGGTGATGATGATTCATAAAAAATTGTCTCATTAGGTTTGTGCTCAGCCACTGCATATTTTCAGATTGTATATATTTTTATTTTATATTAATTGCTCTCGATATTTCCTTGGGTCTAGTCAAAATCACTTCGTGAAAAGCCTCAGTGCATTTTATTTAAAATAAAATAAAACATTTTAAACCTATATTATACAGCTTATTGTGGTTTTAAATCGCTTAAAACCAAAGAGATGATTTATAACGAAATGGTTTAAAATCTGTTGTCCATCTATATATATAGACTAGCTGCCGTATGCAGTAAGTAATATCAGCCGAACGGTTCGATCGATCAGGTTAAGCTACGCTTGCCGCGGTTGGTCCGTGGATGGTTGACCATCTTTACATACCAAGAACCCTCTGTGCCTCGTAAAGCACGTTAAGCCGTTGGTCCTGGCTGTCATTTGTAGATCTTGCACAATCGTTACGGGTCGTGAGAAGGTCAAAAGTAGTAATTACAACCAGTCTTACCAAGGGGTATCGTATTACCCAGTAACTGTGTTGTAGAGGTCAGATAGGCAGACACTTCATGTAAAATACCGGTATTCAGCTGCATTCGGTTAGACTGGAAGCTGACCCCAACATATTTAGGAAAAGGCTAGGCAGATGATGATGGTGTAACTAGCTGCAGTATTGTATCTCATTCTCAAGATCGTTTTCAGCGACAAGAACGCCAATTGTATCACCGCTTGTAAATTTTCTACATTTAAATTAAATATCATTTATTTCAGGCAATTATTAAACCCATACCATACAGACACATACTCTTAAATACCATAGGCATATACATAATAACACAGATAGAATATTAAAATACAAAAATACCTGAAATAACTAAAAATATATATTAAAAATCTTTTGCCTCTTTTGAAAGATGGACGACACGGTATACAGCTTTTACAATTTCATTCCTACTCAGGGTTACCCTTGTGTAGAATGACACTCTGAGCTTACTTAGCAGCGCGGAAAAGCCGCCAACGTTGCTCTCGGCGAACATGTCAGTCACACTACACTGTCAGGGCAAGTTCATCATAGCCCAGTATCATTTATATCTGTAATTTTTTGACGTACATAATAAAGAGTATCTTATCTATCTATCAATGTATGTACTCCAGCGTAATTATGTAGTATTCGGTTTCCCAATACGATCTCCTAACTGCCTACGTAGATTAATTCTGAGTTGATACAATTAGCCTACCTATAGTAATTACCAGAGACTTGTAATTACAGTTTCCTGGAATCACATATGAGGTTTGTAATCCGACCAGATCAAACCGCCTGCTGGATTGGTTGGCTAGCTTCGGCAATTATCTGAGGCAAGTACAAAATACTGTTTATTGTATGTACCTACATCACATAGATTACAATTCTAATATATACTAGCGACCCGCCCTTGCTTTGCACGGTTTTGTGACTTGAAAAAACATCGAGATTTCTTTCCTTCTAAACAGTGATACAATTTATTTAATTTTATAAAATACTGTACAAGTATATGAAGTAAACAGAAAGAAAAGAGCTCATTGGGTATCAAAAAAATCGTCCGCATCACTGTCAGTGGGAAAAGTGCCCAAAAGGCTGGCAGCGTTGCCATGTTGGATGGCAATGCTGATTCTTTGACCTAAAAATAGGCCAAATCCACTGCTCACGTGAAGAATCGACCAAATTTCCTACATGTAAATTAAAAATGTCGGGTGAGGTTTATGTGTATATGTCACCGTATGATTGTGATCACCGTTAGTTTATAATCTATCTCGCGAGATTATAAACTGTCCATAAATTGTGAACTGCACCGTACTGCTTACCGACCGAATAGGTTAGGTTAGGTTAGAATTGCGACCAACCGCGCGCGAGCCGAGCGAGCGGTACTTCCAAATCAGTGGCAGTTACTTGACTATTTAGTAATAGCGCAAGATACTTACTATCCGTCTAATTTGATGGATTCACTTCTATAGATTATAATCTAACGGTATTTACAATTTTACGGTGACTTATACACAGTCTTCTAAGTCCTTTCGTGAAATCGTATCCAATACCATTGTGAAGGTTAGAACTAAGCGGGCACACACACGAAAAGCGACTTAGTTTTATATTATGTACAGATATATAAAATCTATTTTTAGCACATGAGTTTAAACCTCCTACCGAAGAAATCTTTTGTTGGTTATCAAAAAAAAAAAACTGCAGTTTCATAGTAACCTACGCGGTTAAAATATAAGGAACAGGTAATTATTTTTTTAATAATGGGTTCAGAATCATGTATGTACTGATAAAAAGATAAGTACAGATACTGTGCAGTCAAGGAAGCACCTTTTATTACTTAATTATGTTTCAATGCAGTGTTCAAGCATGCTAAAGTCGTTTGTGATATTGTAAGATTCGCCTTTTGTGTGATCCACGTGCTTGTTGGGGTAATCCTGTAAATCTCTCGGAGATTTAAACTGACTTGTGCATACTGCCATAGACAATAAACAGGCCTATTAATAATCTATCTATAATCTATTAATATATACTAATATTAAAGAGCTAAAGAGTTTGTTTGAACGGGCTAATCTCTGAAACTAGCAGCCGAGTTTGAAAAAATCTTTTTGCATTTGATACCCCAAAACTTAAGGAAGGCTATTTAGCATCACGCTAGGACCTTTAGCTCACAATGGGCCTCATAAGATGGCTTAAAGTACCCAAAGGGCAATGGAGAGGGCTATGCTTGTAGTTTCCCTGCGTGATCGAATCAGGAATGAAGAGCTACGCAGGAGAACCAAGGTAACCGACATAGCCCGAAGAATTGACAAACTTAAGTGGCAGTGGGCAGGGAAGAGATGGCCGATGGGGCCAAAAAATTCTTGAGTGGCGACCGCGCACCAGAAGACGTAAAGTTGAAGACCTCCCACAAGGTGGACCGATGATCTTGTGAGGGCTGCAGGAGTCCGCTGGATGCGGGAAGCACAGGACCGGTCGAAGTGCGGAGCTTGGGGGAGGCCTATGTCCAGCTGTGGATGTTTTTTGGCTGAAATGACGAATGATGGTGATGAGGACCCTTAAAAAGTGAAAACGAAGATATACCACGGCAGGCGATGCGATGCGATGGGCTGCGTCAGGGGAACAAGAAATCCATGCGAACGAAGTCGCAGGAAGAAGCTAGTGAATGAATAAAGTGGGTCGTTTAACTACGGAAAAATCGGAGAGGTTGTAAAAGTCATGAAAAAGTTGTTTTTAGTCAAACATTTGCATTGCTAAGCAAATTGATACTTAAAATTTTAGCACACGATTTTCAAGTAATTACTTAATTAAATAATTTAACGACAATTTCTTTACGTCCACTTAACTGTACGTCCTTGGTACATGTGTAATTGTTAGGGTAGCTGTGTACCGTTACGGACGTTTGAAGAGATTCCCCGTGGCCTGTATCCGAACTGCCTGCGCGGGCGCAGTGCGCGATATCATACGGCGACGCGCACACGCGCGCTCACTCGCTGACTATATTTTTTAAAACTTCTTTTTTAATTGAAAGTTTACACTCTCGTGAATAATAAGTTAATGAAGTGTACAGTTATGGCACGTTTAATAATTGTGTTTGGTGAGTGTTTTTGTTTTAAAGAAAGTTTTGTTTAAAGTAAAAATGTTTTGTGAGGAAATAAAGGTCATGTTATTTTTTATTTTTTTTAAGATCATGTACTGGGCATGTAGAGGTAAAATAGATTATTGCGGTGATTATTTTCGTTACGCTTCTTTTCCGTTCGGGAGGGACAGAGCTCGCAGCAGTCGCTTCGTGAGTTAAATTCACTTTCGCTTGAAGTTCAATCAGAGTATCGTGAACACGCTGTTCTAATTAGCACGATTTAGTTGTGAGTTTTTAACGGGTAGGTTAATTAGCTTAATAATTTAAACTGCATAAATACTTACTTAGGCACTTTCTTTTGTGGATAAAATTTCAAACGAACCTATTAATTAAAATAATTAATTGAAACATGTCATATTTTTCGTTAAATCTTAGGATTTTTTCCAGTTTATTGTAAATAATAACAGTTCAATTTGTAGGCTAATCTAATTGTGGTGAAGTAGAGTAATTATTAAAAAAAAAACATGGTAAGAAATCACAGAAACTATGTTCACCAGTCAATTGCCAGTAATTTAAAGAAAAAAGTAATATGAAATTCAAATGTTTTTCTTATCGTATTTAAAACCACTTACTTCCGCAATTTCACAGTTTTAATGTTGCTTTTTCTACTGCTAGACGATATTATTTTTCATTACAGAAAGATTTTTCATATTATAAATGATTTTTTTCTGGCTTTCGCAGACAGAAAAATGTCTTTAGGGACAAATTTAGGTTTCTTGTAAGAAAAAGTGTAGGTACTATGTACATCATGTACCTAGGTACTGAAAACCATTCTAAAGTGTAACAAAGATTATGTGTCAAATAAGATATATTTATGTAAAACTGTCAGTTTACAGTGTTTTTTTTTTGGGTGTGAAATCATCAAATAACTTCGCCCGCTCTGGGTAGAGTAGAAGGGCGTGTCAGACTTTTACTGACTAAAACCCACCCGTGTTCCCTCAGTTGCCTGTGCACCAGGGGCCGCGGTATCTTTTTCAAACAACCCGCACCCCCTGCAGGCATCGGCCCTTGCGGACCCACCATTTGGTGCTGACATCTCTTTGAGGCGCGCGTGGAACACAACGCGCCGTCGACCCGGGCTTGGTCCTTACCGGACAGGGAGCTACCCATTATTCGCCGCCCGCAAGCCCGCGCCTACGGTGGCCAGGAATCAGCCTGGGATTCCCGACGCCCAGGACGTCTCCCGCGGCCACTAAGGCCGTGAGGGCGCATATACTGCCTCTCCCTCACGTGCGCCGCCTCCCTATTCGCGAGCATTACTGCTTCGCAGAAGTAGGTGACGGCTACCCATGCACTCTCGCTCCGTACCATGGCCTGGACCAGGGCCGGATGCAAGAGATCGCCGCCGCCGATCGCCTCCACGAGAACACGGCGGTGCTCCTCCCAAGCCGGGCAGACCTCCACCGTGTCTTCAGGGCGATCTTCGCAGTGGAAACACCCGGGCGTTTCCTTCCGCCTTATCCGAAACAACCGTGTCCGGTGAGGAACTGCGTCAGGCGGAAGGTAACGACGCCGTGCCGCCCCTGAAGCTACTCCTCAAAGAGAAGGCTTACCGCCGCAATCGTGGCGTGTCCAAGTTTACAGTGTTAGTCGACTTTCGTAGCTGACCGTACAACGATCCCCACAAGAAAATTTTGCCATAATTACCGTGTTTGGCAAATGGATTAGTAATGGTAGGTACCAATGTTAGAATAATTCATTGGAATTTTCTATCGATCTGCGCTGTAGCTTTTGTACAAGAATTATTTTGTACTTCAGCTATAATGAAGTAACAAAACAATTTTTTTTTTATTAAAGACGCAAAAAGAGTGGTGTTACAAGTTTTGTACCGTACAGAAGGAAAAACAACAAATGGAAAGTGATTCAGCATTTAATTAGCTGTCGAATAGAAAGACATGAAAGACATCTAAGAGAAATACTAGAAAATACTTAGTGAGTTCCTTAACTTGAATTGCGTAACACACTATAAATCAGAATCTATTCATGAAGGAATTTGCTAATCCACTGCTTCATATGTTTGAAAAATTAGCCTGTTCAACCACGGAAATAACGTAATGTATGTTGAGCTGTAACGAAAGCTATTCTGTGGGTACCAACCTACTTTTACATAGTATAGTTTTTTTTTGATGTATAAACATCAAAAAAAAACTTACTACATTAAACTTACTTACTGTATAAACATAGAATAAACTTCCTATAAATTCAACTACAAAGTGAAGAATTATTCACATATATCATAAATGCTCTAGTAATTAAAAAGATTTAATAGCCTGATTTTTCAAATTCAGAACCATGACTGCTGTGACCAATGTTAACCGTCGCAAATACCGCGTGTACCTAAATAGGCACAATAATAAATATAATTAAATGATTATAAATGATAAAAAGTGGAAATATTAAAACAATAGTAAAATTATTATTGCATTGGCATTAGCTTCACTTGTATTATTACCATGAAACTGGATTTGAAAATTATACAATCATGTACTTACGTGGTCGTGTGACAGATTGGATCAAGAAAATAATAAACGTAAGAACAAAGAAATTGAAAGCGTACAACGTATTATTATAACGTGACATGAGGCAAAAGAAAAAATCCGCTTGATTTGATATTTAATACCTATAATCTATCAATCATAACATCGCGTTTGCATTCCCCAAACGGAAAGGCCAATTTACTACTACTTTATGTAGAACAACCACTTTATTATAGTACAATAAATTTATTATAAAATAACCACTTTATTATAGTACAATAAATTTATTATAAAATAACCACTTTATTATAGTTCAACCACTTTTCGCTTGTAAAGTTCAGATAAGTATCATGTAATAGGTAGAAGGCTAACGGCCCCTTATTTACGGCCTTTAAGGAGGTACAAATCCAGACTACGGGCTGCCTGACGTGGGATCGAACCCTGAACTAAGATGACGTTTGTGATGACGCAGTGAAACACTCAAACATGAGTAACGAAATCTTTTCGTCGTATCAATAATTCCAAATTATATGAGTTTTAGCCAGAATTCTGCCACAGCTACTTTCGTCGACAGCGTGAGCGTTGGTCTTGCAAAAATCTTTCACGTTGTAGGCGCCTTTGCACTGAGAGTACGGAATGTCCACTAAGGATAGATTAAGACCTGATGGACGATGACTATTATCATGACTACCGCGTACCTGTGGCAGCCATTTTGCAATAAGCAGCATCAGTCTTTTGTGGTTGTAATAATAGCCATAAGACAATATAGAATAAATTGTCGCTTATCAAATCTTCGATGATATAATAAAGATAATTATGTGTTTAGTGTCTCCGAAACAATCAATTGCGATTAAAGTAATATTGTCAATACCTGCAATTGCATTTGGTAGACGATCAATTTGCGCATCAATATTTATCAATCACGTAAATATTGACAATAGCAATTCGTCGCAATCGTATCGAGGGCCCTTATTTTGTATTCATTAATTATATCATAAACATGCATACATTTGCTTTGGTTGGCCATGCTTTTGTTAATTAGCTGTAAGGCGTCAGTGGCGATTGCATAACCATGCAACACAATATTTTAATTAGTAGGTAAGGTCACGGAAAACTATATACTCAGAAAATTATACTCAGCAAATTGACTGTCTACTTTTACTGTCGTACTAGCTTTTTCCAGCGGTTTCGCCCGCGTAGAGGTCGAAAATTATCCTTCGGAAACGTATTATAAAAATCGGAGGATAAAAAGTATTCTATAATACTCGTACAAGGTGTAACAGAATGGACGCAAGACCTGAAAGTAGTTTGTTCCTAATTGACTACTGAATCGATTTTAGTAACGTTTAATATGAGTATTTTTTTAAATTATGTATTTTTCAAAACCTACCACTGATTGAGCCAAAGAAAATTCAATCTACTTTTAGAAGAAATAAGACTCAATTTTAAATGCATAAAGTAATGCTTGGGTCGACACGTTTTTCTTAATACAGTTAGCTTTAAAAAAATAGTTTTGGTCATCGTATTATGCTTTTAACTCAATACTGTAATTGGGGTGTATGAGGTTTGCGTTAATTATGTTATTCGTTGCATATAATATTAATATTATAAAGAGGTAAGTTTGTGAGTTTGTGAGGTGTGAGGTGGTAGGGGGTAATCTCTGGATCCACTTAATCGATTTAAAAAAAAAATAATTAAGGAAATGGTTCTTTGCATCCTTTCAATAGGCAGCATAGCAGTGAACGTATAACATCTACAGCTGTTGAATAGCAATGCTAGCGTTTTTACCCGACTGCGCCAGAATTTGGATTACTTACCAAATACACATTTACATTTTCGTTCTTCAAGCCCATAGCACCTCTGACTAAGTATTCTGAACGAGACAGATCACAGGACTGAAAAACATAAACACTAAATAGTACTTAATTAAAAACTCTACTAAGTATTTGCTCAGAAACAGCATTTATTTTTGGTTGCTCACCTCGTGTCCTCCCCGCTCACTGAGCGGGCAAATACCTCTTTCTCTGTCTAATCGAAACTAATATTATAAAGAGGTAAAGTTTGTGAGTTTGTGAGGTGTGAGGTTGTAGGGGGGTTGTATCTCTGGATCTACTGAACCGATTTTGAAAATTCTTTTACCAATAGAATGCCACATTATTTGTGAGTGTTATAGACTATATATTAAACCGAAAAATGAAAAGACTTTTTCATGGTAGTCGGATTTGCAAAGTAAGTCGGAGAAAAAACGGTCGAACGAAAACGTTTCTTACGAACGCTGCCTTAACGATGAGAGATATATGATTGAGTTTCAGAGAAAAGTTGTAGAGCTTGATAATGCCTACAAAAAAGTCACCAACAGCTTAAGTCTAACTTTTATATATAAGTCACAAAAAGTAGTTTTTATATTAAAAAAAATCATTTAAATCGTTAGGTCATGTTTATTGGTCATATTATGCACAATTATGAATTCTTATCAAAATAAGTAAATTTATCGTCTCAAGTGTTTAAAACAAAAGACTTTTCCCATTTACTGCAACTAATTTGGACGAATGGTTAAAGAGATAATACGACATAGGTAAAGAACCGCGACCGTGTCGTAATCTATTGAGTGATATAAAAATGTTTACCGCCCAACGAAGTGGGCACGGGTCAGCTAGTATTAGGATAAAGGATAAATAAAATCGCACTGTCATTGTTTGACAGTCTTAAGAAATTGCTATGTAACATGGCAACGTACCTAATATGTTTTTGAATTGATTTCCCTGACTGCACATTACACGCAAAAATTATGAGCATAAGCATAATTAGCCTATAATGTTCCACTTCTGGGACTTAGGCCTCGTCTACGTGTGAGGGAGTGAGCCGTAATCCACCACGCGGTCCCACTGCGGGATGGCAGATGTCAAATGTCTTCGAATTTTTGTTTCTAGGACATGTCAGTTTCATAGAAAAATAGCGGAATATTTTCAAAGTATTTCACTATTTCTAAAAGAAGAAATTTATTTATGTACCTACACGTGGAAGCACCCACAGGTCAGACCTAAAGATACAATCCCAGTGACATACTCAGCCTATAACGTTCCCACTGCTGAGACAGGCCTCCTCTCCGTGAGAGGGAGTGGGCCGTAATCCACCACGCGAGCCCACTGCGGGTTGGTAGATGTCACATGTCTTCGAATTTTTGGTTCTAGGACATGCCGGTTTCCTCACAATGTTTTCCTTCACCGTTTGAGAGCTGTTGTGATGAAATAATTAACACAAAGTAATGCGCCTGGCTGGGTTCGAACGCACGACCTACAACTCGTAAGTCGCGGCCGTTACCACTGGCCCACCACTGCTCAATGTGATCAAATCTCGCCATCAAATGTAAAAGTTTGGCGAGTTTAGAATAAAGTAACACCTCTGTATTATAATTTCTTTAAATAAATTGATTTAAAGAAATAACTTGAAAGATATTAAAACACAAATTCCCTGCTTCTACTCCCATACCATAAAAGTGTTCTCAATAATTTCAATGAGACTTTTTATTACAGACTTCAAATTAACTTCCCAAGAACTAATATGAGATCAAAGAGCCCTCTCAATACACTTTAATTTCGTACCGACCAATGCAGCTAATTTCAATGGGAAATGTTCTGATTTTATTAAATTAAAATCATCGGGGATTCTCGATCAAAGGGCCTGTAATGATGTCAATTGCTACGAAATTGGTCTTAGAGCTGAAGCCGGATCACATCTCTGTAAAGAGAGCTCAATTACTTGAAGCCAGAGAAAAACGATAAATGTCACCACAAATTAAAGAATCGCTCCACGCTAATAATCTTGCCTTTGAGAGTCATGGCACAGAAATGGCCGCCAAACGTTAAGGGTGAACACACATTTTACAACATCAATCAGCATTAATGTGGAATGATTTTGATAACGCATTTCGCCTGCATTCAAGATCGAGAGATTGTGAGTAAAAACAGGAGGGATTGCGTACCATACTAACATTAGGAATGGATGGCTTATGTTGACAGTTCAACATTATTCATTGCGTTATTTACTTTGTTTAGCGGACTATTTTTTCGAACATATGAAGCAATGGATAAAGAATATCCTTCAACATGATTCAGATTCTGGTTGATAGTATTTCAATTAAGGTGCTGTTTATCGTTCAATTATATTAAATTAAATGTTCAATTATATTAAACAAAATAAGTATTCAAGGTGTACATGTACCTATACATGTACACCTTGAATACTTAGAAAGAAAAGACAGAAAGAAAAATTGTTTATTCTGCACAAACAAAACGCACATTATAAAAAAATAAAAAAATAAATGACATAAAATGACTTATTTTGAATGGAGGGATTCAATGTTAGTATAGTAATAGAAACCTTCTAATCATAGCCTTATCTCATACAAATATCACTGTCACACGTCTGCACAGCTCAGAGGTTCATAAGATAGAGATGCAAAGGATATAAAAATATTGAGGTTATTGATACGACCTTTTCAATTACCCTAGAACAGAACAGTTGTGTTATTCTGTAAATAAAACTTCGAACCACACAAGATAAAAATCATAAAAACGCGACTGCCTAAAAAGTGAACTTTAATTTAAAAAGATAGAAACAAGAAAGTTGTTTTAAAGGGTAATAAAGGTCTTTATTGTTGAATTTAAGAAGATGCCTCCGACTGCATGAGATTGCTTATAGTATTCAGTCTAATAGTCATCCTTTTTTTTACAGTTTTTAGTTAATATAATTTTTTATGACGTTAGTGAGACCTATTTATGAAATCCTTTATTTTGATATCTCACTCAATAGGTTATGACAAAAAAAAAAAAATTTGAAGATCCAGTATGGCGCCAAAAATCGTTTTTTTTTTTTAAATTGATTACCCAGTGTCACTCTCACAATTAAGACGAATCTAACGGCACCTCTCAAGCTGAAATTAATCAAGCTGTTTAGGCTACAGAGCGTGCCAAAGAAATATACATACATACACACATAACCCTCCTTCTGGCGCAGTCGGGTAATAAAGACAAAGACAACTCATTCGTTTTAAAGCGTGGAATTAGTATGTACACACGGCTACACATCAAGCTGTACATTTCCAGTGATATGCTGATCTTACACTGTACGGAAATCCTATGCAATGCGAGATCAGCTTATACTGGAAATGTATAGCTTAGTAGATAAATCATCGTGGATTGGCACTTCTGATCCGTTAAATTTCGAAGTGATGTTCAGAAAATACCCAAACACGGAAGGTAAATTCAAGTATAGTGTTTATAAATATTGATAGAAAGTGTAGCTTTCCCCTAATAACTTTTTAAAGGAACTACTTAGGTACATTTACTTCATCACTTACTCAAAGAGAAAGTACTAAGCTTATTTATTGGAACGGCCAGCTTTGAACTCAAAGTAACTTACCTATTTAACATTTTTAATGAAAATATTATAAGTAGGTAATTGATTGATCAACTAGAAAGTGATGCGCGGGTTCATTAGTAAATAACAAATTCATTAATATGCTAATTGTTTATGTAAAAAACTTGGTTGGTTTGTATATCCCTAAATATTCAACTAGAGATGTCATAGACCTAATATACTACTATGTAGGTAAACGGTCACGAAGTACTGAGAGCGTCCCTATAGTAGATATTCTAGACCAGAGGTGCCCATGGAGTTTCTTTAAGGAATTGTTTTTCTAGTTTAATGACGTATCTATTGTGTTACATGCCAGCCATACAAAAAAACTGTCGATAAAGAAATGCTTAATTAAATCATCCTATAATTATCTACTACCTATGTACAGACGCCAGCACATCAAGCTACCCTAATCTGTCAAATTTCTTTGATAGATTTTCAACTTTATTACATAGATATAAGGTTCATGATCAATTGGGAAAATTTGACAGTTTGGGGTAGCTTGATGTGCTGTCTGTACTTATTTGCTTGAGATAGGTAGAAACCTCAAAGACCACCAAAGAGGGGTGGTCCAGTTGCATTGTCCTTGACTTACGAGTTCGAACCTAGGCAGGCAGTTTACTATTTCTATTTAATTTCATCACCACTGCAAAACGGTGAAGGAAAACATCGTGAGGAAACCGGCATGTCGTAGATCATATGGCTGGCTCTCACAGGGAGGAGGCCTGCATCCCAGCAGTGACAATATTATAGGCAGATTGTGAGGTAGCAACCTAGCAAATATACCTAGTAGTAAATCTTAGCTTAGTGTAACGTTTAACACAAAGAGATTATAAATGCTGTACTTAATTTCTTTTAATTAGTGACCATACATTATTTTAACAACCATATAAAAAAATATTAATAATATTTTCATGACAAATATTAGGTAAATTGTACCTATATAGGTTGTAGGTAGTTTCTATGTTTAGAGTATTTAGTAGAATTTATTAATTTATTAAATACTTATAGCACACAATTGTACAGACGCGGACTTAATGTCATAGGCATTTTCTATCAGTCAACATTTGGGTTACATTAGTCTTCTCTACTCCTCCTTATAAACTACTAGCTGCCCCTTTCCAGCTTCGCACGGGTGGATCCTTATTTTTTTCGTTACACTGTTTTTTCTCCGACTTACTTTGCAAATATGACTACCACGTAAAAGTCTTTACATTTTTCGGGTTAATAAATAGCATATGACACTCACTAATAACGTGGTTTTATATTGGTAAAATAATTTTCAAAATCGGTTCAGTAGATCCAGAGATTACCCCCTATAACCTCACAAACTCACAAACTTTACCTCTTTATATATTAGTATAGATTACAGTGACAAATTTCATATTCACCATTCGCGTATTTTTAGTAAAATGTGGTACAAAGTTTTTGCTTCACGTATTAATATGTAGATTCCCTCTAGCATTGCTGACTTAACAATACAAATTATATAATAAATGCATCCAATATCTATTAACTAATCAAAAGAGTCCACACATGTCCGTAATCCATACTCGTTGGTCTGTTCCATTTTATTTCACAATGCAATTAATAAAAGGTTTCGCTGGCTCTGTCCCGGACATTTTATGACAGCCACCTATGTTAACGACAAATAATAACGTTGGAGGTAATCATTTTTATTTTCAATTTAAAAGCGGACTGGTTTGGAACTGGGTCGAAATTAGCTGTAAGCTGTTTTCAGTGTGTTTTTTGTTGACTTTCTAGTATTTTCATTTTTTAACTCGTGTCCTGACACGAGTTAAAACTCCATCAACGAGCATACGGGCCTATCCGAAAAGAGTTTGAAACTTCGAAGTGAATCCTACAGCCGCTTCATTCACTATTTTGGGCGAGCAAAAACACATCGGGCGCCGGGACAACTGTCAAGTGATGTTATCCACAGAATAAGTTGTCATTCATTCTTAGTTCGGAAACCCAAAAAGTCTTATGTCCGTAAGTGATACCGAGTAGGAGACATCCGTAAGTTTGGGCGAAACTACGAACTACTGGGGGCCTACTCTCTAAGTTCGTCAACGAAGAACCGGGCCCGTCCGAAAGTAGTTTGAAACTTTGAAGTGAATCCTACAGCTGATTAACTAATTTGTTTGGGCGGGCAAAGACACATTGGGCGTAGGGACAGCTGTCAAATGATGTTGTCATTCATTCTTAGTTCGGTAACTCAACAAATCTTATGTCCGTAAGTGATATCGAGTACGAGACATCCGAAACGGTGGCCGAAACTACGGACTTCGTACATAAGGAACAGGGGCTCTACTGTCAAAGCACAAAGTCCGTAGTATCGTCCGAAGTCACGGGCGTTTCCTACTCCGTATCATCGAAGGCCATAAGATTACTTTGGGGCCCGAACTAAAAATGAATGACAATACGATTTGGCAGTTGTCCCTACTCGCGATGTGATGTTGCCGGTTCGAAAAATTTAATTTAAGAGGGAGGCGGCGCACGTGAGGGAGAGGCAGTATATGCGCCCTCACGGCCGAAGTCGCCGCGGGAGAAGCCCTGGGCGTCGGGAATCCCAGGCTGATCCCGGCCACCGTAGGCGCGGGCTTGCGGACGGCGAGTAATGGGTAGCTCGCTGTCCGGTAAGGACCAAGCCCGGGTCGACGGCGCGTTGTGTTCCACGCGCGCCTCAAAGAGATGTCAGCACCAAAGGGTGGGGTCCGCAAGGGCCGATGCCTGCCAGGGGTGCGGGTTGTTTGAAAGAGATACCGCGGTCCCTGGCTCACAGGCAACTGAGGGAACACGGGTGGGTTTTAGTCAGTAAAAGTCTGACTCGCCCTCCCGCTCCACCCAGAGCGGGAGAAGTTATTTGATGATTTCCCACCCAAAAAAAAAAAAACTTGTTTTGACGGCTTAACTACTTTCGGACGGGCTCGGGCTATTTTTGTTGACAGATATGCAGAGTAGACTACCAGACCTCTTGCACAGACTAGGAATACGAGATTAGTAGTTCATGCAGTTGTAAAAAGATTACTGCGGGTTCTTTTATTGCATTTTTTTCAATGTACTCGTATGTCACAACCCGATTGTGGCATAAATCACATAATGCAAGGTTCCATTCCCAGGCTCACTGTACTTGCACGTTCATCAACAGCTTAGATAATATAAAATGTATAAAAGTTGTTTGTCTTAGACCTTAGTTCTTTGACTCCATCGAAAAAAGGACGTAGAGTTTTTCCCGTATTTGAACATTTTCCGGAATTAAAAAAAATAATTGTTTCATGTTTTATTTTTGTTCACAGGTCTTTTTGGATTCATATTACAAGTTCACTGCAGTAATCAGTATGATAAGTGAGTAACAAATCTTTTTATTAGCCTGTAAAACTTCACTAGTCCATTTTCACTAGACCATCTTTTTTGAGTGATTATACGTTACTAGTAGCCACAGCTGACTAATACCTATGTATAGTTGTAGCCTATTCAAATCTTGACCATGCTTAGAACTTCGTCATGTTATTGGGGACGTCAAAAATGTCAAAAATGACACAGGCAGTATTAAGTTAAACATTCGAAAAGCTATCAATGTTGTAAGGTGTGAAGGTGAAGATAATAGGGTATTTTACTCTATAAGAGAAAAATCTAAAAATATGTATATACATATTTTTAGATTTTTCTCTTTATTGAGATAGCTTAGGCAAAAAGCAGTCGGAAAATATTAGTTTTTCATACCGCTGAAGTAAACTAATCAACTGAACAACTTTGTAGTTTTATTATTTTCGTAACCAAAGTAATTTTTATTGAAATAATATCTTACATTCAGGAATAGCAAACCAACGATAAGTAGAATAATAACAATTTTTTTTTAATTATAAACAATTATTATTAAAAAATATTTAGCATTTGTTTACTCAGCAAACTGACGTCATACCCACAGACCAATATGGCGCCCACTGCTTCTAGCGTTTTCGTCAAATTACGCGCGAAATATGAAAATGTAAATTTAAATGCATTTTTATTGCACTAATCGATTAAATAATTTTTTGGGTTTTTTTTAATGGTTTATTAGCAATTTAGAATCTAAAAAAGACACTTTAAAAAAATGGGTGTAATACCCTATTATGTAGCAATGCGTAGGTATTGCTATATATTTTCAACAAGGCGTTACTTTTTACAGTCGACACTAACTTGGACAAGTTAATATACTCTTCCTTTAAGCCGGATATACAGGTTCAAATTAAATTAGTTAGCAAAGCTGCGTGTTCAGTTGCCTGTGTGCCAGGGGCCACGGTATCTCTTTCGAACAACCCGCACCACTGGCAGGCATCGGCCCTTGTGGCCACCCAGTTGATGCTTCAAGTTTTATTTCAATTTCTTCAAGCATGTAATACAAACCTAACTTTTAAGTTTTATGACCTCATATTTAGCTAAATTAAAATTCTAAATCGCATTTTTTCTATTTCGCAGCCACACACTCATACGCCTGCATCCAACGTTACCTGTTCATCTGAACGCGGTTGCACACTTTCAAGACCCATCAGGAGAGGTATCAGTTTTAAAGGAGAGCAGAGGGGTCAATGACACCTTGGATATCTTAGTACCCCCAAATAAGTTGAAGTTTGTGCACGACTACGCAAACTCCAATGGACTGACTTTAGAAGAAAAACAACGCAATTATGGCAGGTAAGATTATGTGCGAAAATTCAATGAAGACTGGTTTTTCCAACGCCCTATAGATATCTTTATCCGAGGAATAATTTTGAATTTTATAACAGACTATATTTTGCCAGCGCTTTCGCCCGCGTTGAGGTCGAAAATTATCCCACGGGAACCTACTACTGGTATCAAATCAAATCATGTCAAATTGTTTATTGCAATCCATAATGTACACTGTGCGTTTTTTTTTAACTTCAGCCATCGTGTAATAAACAAAACTTTTTCCAACAAAAAAAAAAACAACCGACTTCCGGAAAAAATATTACAAAGTGAAAAATAACTTTAATTTCGGAAGGCGGTGACAAAAAATTTAAATATATATCCAAAGTCACCGACTTCCGAAATTAAAGTAATTTTTCAGTTTGTAGTATTTTTTCCGGAAGTCGGTTGTTTTTTGTTTTTGGACAAAGTTTTGTTTTTTCACTTTTTAGTTATAGTACCTACCCCATACCAATTCGAAATTTCATCATCCTTGGAGTCAAAATCATACATATATTTATGCGATAGCAGTAATCGCGATTGATTTGCTGTAATTTTTTGAAGAGTTCAGTTGTCTGTCTCCGAAACGTATCATCAGATCTATAAGAAATTTAAATGGGACCACACGGGAAGTACCAGCTTTCAAATAAAAAAAATCATCAAAATCGATTCACCCAGTCGAATATTCTGAGGTAACAAAGAAAAAAAATACAGCCGAATTGAGAACCTCCTCCTTTTTTGAAGTCGGTTAAAAATACGATTCGAACGGAGCAAGTGACTACACAACAATACATTTGTACGTACTCGGTGAATACGTGTTGCGTCGCGTCGTCTACCTACTGTGTACGTCAGATGACGTCACACGAAGGAGCTTCGCCTGTAACGAAATTATTCTTGCAAGCGCAACTTCAAAGTCCCATAACTTTTTCATTTCTAGAGATATTTTAATGATTCTTTCACGTTTTTGTTTTATTTTATTATGAAAAATATATAGTTAATCCATAAAAAATTGGAAACTTTTTCATTGATAAAATGTATCCTTTTTGTATTAAAAATATGTTTTCTGTTTTGTTTCTGAAAATACATCCAAAAATAAGCAATATTCTCTGGAAATTCTTTTTTCATTAATTACCTGTGTTTATTTCCGGGCTTTAGTCCTAGTGTTTGTGCAATTGGTTAAAATAAATGAGTAATTACAATTCTTTGTCTATTTGTCAATTAGGAACCTGGATTATGTGTCTGATCGTCTTCCCAGAAGAAGAGTTCTGCGCAATTTCCAATTATACGAGTATAACTCATTCAGAGAGGTGAGTATTTCAAATCAAAATAGGTAAACCAACTTTGATAGCTTTTGTTTACATCTAGCTTAATAGCAATTTAATTTAATTTCTATTTTCTTTGACTTTATTGAGTAAATTTTGATTATTGGTACGTCTTCTGAAATGACATGGAGCGACCAACCGATGAATCACTTTTCACCCTTATGTCTACCCACTGTGTAACCTTGCGTTATGCACGATGGCATTATGTAAAAAGACCTTATAAAAAAGTGTCAAATTCATTTGCAAAAAATTACTTCAGATTGACAATATAACCCAATCTGACTTTTTTTTATAAATGCTCCTTCGTATAACTAATTAAACATGTCTTATGCCCAAAAATAAGCGTTCCAAACCCGTGATACCTTCGCAAAGGCAATGCAGTCATTTTATAAATAGTCAAACTACTAACAAAAACAGAACAGTTACAACATTTATGCTCTAAAAAGCAGACAAAATTATAAACGTCCCAATTGAAATAACATTTTCATGAAATAACCCTAAAACAACTGTTCCTTACTAGATACAAGCGTTCATGGAAGAAGTTGCACGAAAACACCCAAATTTGGTACAACTCCAAGACCTCGGCAAGAGCTTCGAGGGGCGCAGGATGAAGCTCGCCAAGATATCGGCACAACCCGACGCTGGCAACCCCATCATTTTTGTTGATGCAGGTATGTTTTTTATTCCCGACTACCGTGTTAACGCTGCCCAAAGTTTACATTAACCAATTAAGATTTTAAAAAAAGATATAGACTTTACTCAAATACCAAAAATTTTATAAATCAGCTTTAGGGCTGATTTTTAACCGACTTCAAAAAGAAGGAGGTTATCAATTCGACATGTTTATATACATATTTTGTTTTTCATTTATGTTCGGGCATAACTCCGTCATATATAGACGGATTTGTAAAATTCTTTTTTTGTTCGAAATGGTCCTATATAAATTTCATATAGATCTGATGATGAGTTTCGGAGATAGACAACGGAACTTTTCAAAAAATGACAGCAAATCAATCGCGATTGCTGTTATAGTATAAATATGCTTTGTTTTGACCCAAAGGATGATGAAATTTCGAATTGGTGTGTACTACAGGTATAACTAATAAGTGAAAAATAAAAACTTTATTTAAAATAAAACAACCGACTTCCGGAAAAAAACACTACAAAGTGAAAAATAACTTTAATTTCGGAAGGCGGTGACAATAAATTAAAACCCATATCCAAAGTCACCGACTTCCGAAATTAAAGTTATTTTTCACTATGTAGTGTTTTTCCGGAAGTCGGTTGTTTTTTTTAAAGTTTTTTTTTCAATAGTCAGATAACTTTAATCTGAAGAATAAATATGTCGATTTGTTAGACAAGTTTTGTATAAAAAATATGCCAAACCGTCAGATATTGAACATTCAGCCCTTATTAAAATTTAAGTTTGTCTTTAGACTAAAGTTCGTTTTTTTTAAATCCAGATACTGATTTGACAAGAGTTACGTCAAACTTATACAGCTTGAAATTGAAAACATGCGACAAACCGAAATGGGAGATTATACTCATCATTATGAACAACTTTTATTAAGGGACCAAAGATGCAATCGCGAAAAAAAAAACATCTGTTCCCTACATTTATGTTCGCATGACTCGTCAAAATGTAGGGAACAGCTGTTTTTTTTTGCGATTGCATCTTTGGTCCCTTAGTAAAAGTTGTTCATAATGATGAGTACAATCTCCCATTTCGGTTTGTCGCATGTTTTCAATTTCAACCTGTATAGAGAACATGCACGAACTATAGATTGCAGCAGAAATGGACACGAGCGCCACGGTGTGGTCAAAAAAGAAACTTTTATGATCTGTCATCGTTATTTATATCGTTTTTGATTATTAAAGTGATAAAATATGGGTACTGGCCAATTAATAATGATCGTCAGTGTGGTCAGAATATGTCAAAAGGACAAAATCTCTTCGTGTCGGAGCACTCGGAGCATGTCTTGGATGTAGAAGAAACAGTGAGGACTCATGAAAATGCAGTAATAACTGGAAAAATAGTAGCTCAAAACAACGATTTCTAACGGTTATGATGTCAAAATAACTGTAAAGTACTTTCTGAACTCATTTTTCACGTAACTATTTTGTCTATATTATTATTTATATTCATGTAGCCTTCTTTTCAGCTTGAAATTACAAATGTAAGGCAGGCCTATCTGAAAACTGTAAGCACATCTGTGCTTAAATTTACTTGAAAAAAATCTCCAGATAGTACTATATCGAAAACTAACAAAAATTATTTGAGGTTATGTTTACTTACAGATTTGTTTGTATTGATCATCATCATCATCATTTCAGCCGATAGACGTCCACTGCTGGCCATAGGCCTAGCCCAAAAAAATGGGGGGTTTGCCATAATCGCCACGCTTGGCAGGCGGGTTAGCGATCGCAGTATGGTGGTAAAATGCATAGAGAACGCTGTTGCCATTCTCTAGTAAGTCCCTTACTCGCCTTCTACGACACCCACGGGAAGAAATGGGATGGTGCTATTCTTTATGTCCGGGACCATACGGTACACGAATAGTAGAACTACATACAAAACTCAGATATTTTTACAAATAATCTTATTGATATTTAATTTCTAAATGTTCTAACATCGGATTTGCGCCACCAGATAGCAGACCCTTCATCGTGCACGTTCCCTATACAAAAGAAACTTACACATAATACCTACTTAAAATGTCAGATTAGTATCTGGGATTAAAAAACGAACTTCAAAGTTTACCGTTGGCTATTTTTGAATTTCGAATTATATTTCGCCAAAGTTATAGTTGTTCTAATTACAAATGTGACACGTCTAACCAGAGACTGTTGTCAATGTTGTCTTAAGAGATTTAACATGCTCTGAATAAAGTTCAAAATACGAGAACAGGCGCGAAGATTTGGCTTGGACTAAAATTAACTCGTATAAAATAAGACTGATTATGTTTTCTTAGGTATCCACAGCAGAGAATGGGTGGCACCGGCGATGGCTATGTACCTCATCAACCGTCTGATCAGTGATCCTGATGCCATCAAGATAGGAGGAATTCTAGACGGGGTAGACTGGTACATACTGCCGGTCGTCAACCCAGATGGCTACGAATACAGCAGATCTGGGCCCGACGTAAGTATTTACGTTAATTTTTGTACTTTAAGTAATTATTCTGGTACTTAGTTGATAATATTTTACACAATATGTACCTAACGTTACTAAAAAGAAGAAACAAAAAAGGCTAAGCACAATAAGTTTCACAGATTTGTATACTTTGAGCCTAAACATTTGTGACAGGAGTTAGTCGACGCCGGCAAACATGAATTAAATTACTATAATTTTGCTCCAGAAACGTTTGTGGAGAAAGACGAGGTCAAGAACCCCAAGCAGCCATTGTTATGGTGTCGACGGCAACCGCAACTATGGCTTCAAGTGGGCTGTGAGCGGAGTGTCCAAAGATCCTTGCCACGCGGAGACCTTCGCCGGCTCTAAAGCGTTCTCTGAGCCCGAGACACGGATGGTCAGTAACATCATGATGGACAATAACAAACGAATTAAGTTATACGTATCCTTGCATTCGTACGGACAGTATTTAGTATACCCTTGGGGATATACAGGAGATTTCCTTCCAAAACAATGGAAGAAACTGGATGACATGGCGAGAGCAGTATCGTCTGCCGTCACGCGAGCTGGAGGAAAGCCTTTCAAGGTGCTGAGCGCAGGCAAGTGGTACCCGGCGGCCGGTGGTAGTGATGACTTCGCTTTCGGCGCTGCGGGAATCCCTTACTCTTACACGATGGAGCTGACTGAAGGATACGAGTTCATATTCCCGGAAAGCCATCTGCGTAAAGTCTTACCAGAGTTCTACGAAGGCTTCAAAGAATTTGGATCACGGATCAGGAAAGAATTTGGTCATCGAAGGCATAAGGCCGCTTCTGCTGAAGACTGATGTCATGACATAGGCTACGACTATTGTAAATAAGAATAAAATTGTTGTAAAACGAATTTGTTTTATTGATTTACCAAAAGTTTATTGCTGTTGCAATATTTTTCAGTCTTTCTGATAAAAATGTTAAGACGTGAGGTTTTGTGCATATTTTAAAAAATTGGATAAGAAATGAATTTAGTTTTACTTTGCTTAGTAACATTTTTTGTTGGTGCGTAAGTTTTTTTTTACAAAATAACTACTTGGCTCTTTTATTTTACATATTACTTACTTACGATGTGCTTTAATATTTTATTTTTAGTGAATGTCCATGAGAACTATGCTAGCCGATGTGGGTACGTACTAACACCTAACAATCCACCTATTTAGTTAATCTTGGTATACTTTGAGCCTGGCTTTAATGAAAAGTATCTTGATAAACTTTAATTAATTAATTTATTATAACTTTGTGCACAAGTAAAAAAAATACAGTACAAAGCCAGGCAAGAATTTTAATTAAATAATGCCTGAGGCAATTACTACCAGTTAACCTAGTGATGCAGAGTGAAAAATATTATGTTATACTTTAATTTCATGTAGTTTTAGTTTAAATAATGTTTGTGTGCAGTTGCAAGAGTCTAAGGCCTTGCTATGAAGAGATGTTGACGACTTTACTTGACAGAGATGAGGCTGCATGCATAGAAGACGCTGCCATTGGCGCCAGCACTGTAAGGGAAACAGTATCTCTCCTCTATAATTAATTTTTTGACATCTAGATTGACATTAAGATCCATTTTTGGGTTAAATATCCCAGTAAGCAATCCATGGATTCAGTTTACCAATTCATTCTTTGAGAGAGCGAATTATAGATTAAAGATTTGTTTATAGTATCCGCGTTCACTTTGACATTTCGAGATTGAGATGGCCGTGTTGAGTTATCGGAGGTCATTCGAACGTCAGTCAAATTCGGGATTAAGATTTAATCATCAATCAAGCAAATAATCAATCTCGGGCGTTACTTGATAAACAAACACTGTACGAAAATTGTGAGCTTATACATTATTTATAAATTGCTTCGAATCATAAACTGCGGTTTTTTTTTATATATATCGCATTCTCGGAAAGCTGTTCCACCATGTTTTCTTCCAGGGGTGCGGGTTGTTCGAAAGAGATACCGCAGCCCCTGGCACACTGGCAACTGAGGGAACACGGGTGGTTTTAAGTCAGTAAAAGTCCTGCTCCACCCAGAGCGGGAGAAGTTATTTAATGTTTACCCAACCAAAAAAACAAACATATTCTCTTGTCACTTAACAGAGGTAAAGTTGAGTCCTCTGACAGCTAGTCTTAACAAGGGGTATCGTGTTTCCCAGTAACTGGGTTGTGGGGGTCAGATTGACAGTCGCTCCATGTAAAATCCAGTATTTTACAGCTGCATCCGGTTAGACTGGAAGCTGACCCCAATATTGTTGGGAAATGGCTAGGCAGATGAAGTTATAAGACGTAAAGTAAAACACACTTAGTTATATGATGATTTTGAATATATTTGTGATCATTTTCTGACAATAATCATGTTTACAGGTGACAATATTTCTGAAGGCCCTAAAAGAGTACTGTGGTAGAGTTATAAATGTAGAGAGCAATCACATGACATATGAAGGCAGACAACTGTATGAGGTGATGTAAAAACGTGGACAACAGCGGTGGATCACATTTCAACCTTATGCCTTAAGCACTAAGGTTGAAAACTGGTCAACCGCCAATTTCCGCGATGTTACCTAGTCATACTGGGTTAATATAAATAATAATTGTATTATTAGCCTTATAACTGGTCCACAGCGGGACAAAAGTCTTTTCTCATACACAGAAGACACGAGCCTTTCAACTGGTTGCTATTTTCCAAAAAAAAACCTAATTTTCGAGTACTGATACTTGGTAATACCAAACTTTCTATTTTAGATCTTAAAATAAACATTGACCTCACACTGTCAGCACGCTGCTGCCCTTACCTCAATTAATTTATGGTCATAGCTTAATCAGCCTCTATCTTTTCCACTGCTGGGACACAAGCTTCCTCTCTGTGCAAGAGTGGGCCGTAATCGAACCACGTGGGTCCAGTGCGTGTTGTTAGATGTCATGTGTCTTCGATATTTTTAGCTCTAAGACATGTCGGATGTTACGATGTTATCCGCCCCGTTTTGAGAGCAGTGTTGACGTAATTAAATACACAAAGTAAAGTGCCTGGCTGGGTTTGAACTCCGAACCAATTCGTATTAGGAGTGGGTGATACAAATATCAGATACAATATCTATGTATCGGCACAATATCCAATACCTATACAGGGTGTCCCGAAACTCAACGTCAAGCGGCTACGGGGCATTAAGCTAGGTTGTATCAGTTCTAGCAAAAAATTGTAATTTTTTTTTTAAGACAAGGCGTCAAAGTTTCGTGATAAAACGTTTTTTAACCGACTTCAAAAAGGAGGAGGTTATCAATTCGTCGGAACCTTTTTTTTTTTTTTTTTTTTTTTTATGTATGTTCCCCGATTACTCGAAAATGGCTGGACCGATTTGGATTTTGTTTTTTTTGTTTGAAAGGGTATACTTCCCAGGTGGTCCCATGATCATCAAGTCAGGATCTGATGATGGGAACCTGGAGAAATAGAGAGAACTCTTCAAATTTTATAGGCACACAAAGCGATTTAGGTATTTTTTGGAAGAATACTTTCTCGTAGTGGTCTCATTTCAATTTGGTGAAGATTTGATGAAGAACTTTGGAGATAGGCAACGGAACTCCTCAATAAATGATAGCAAATGGACTGGGTTTGCTGAAATCTCATCTCTGTCTATTGCTTACACCAGTTCATAACATAACATCACGCCGGTATGCTGTGAAGGAGTAAGCACATGTGCACCACTAAAAAGTGAAAAATAAAAACTTTTTCCAAAAAAAAAACAACCGACTTCCAAAAAAACACTACAAAGTGAAAAATAACTTTAATTTCGGAAGGCGGTGACAAAAAATTCAAATACAGCTCCAAAGACACCGACTTCCGAAATTAAAGTTATTTTTCACTTTGTAGTGTTTTTTTGGAAGTCGGTTGTTTTTTTTTTGGAAAAAGTTTTTTAACCATGACTTAATTAAACTTTTTTTTTTTGTACTAGACTCACAATATTAATTATTGGTTTTGTGACTGCAATCAATAGCATAGTTATTTAGGATAACATTAAAAAAAAACACTGAACAATTTAGAAATTAGTTATCACAGTACCTAAATATCTGATCTAGGATGTTGATTTTCAGCATTTTCAAAAGAATACCTAGCTTATTGCCCCGTACCCACTTGACGTTGAGTTTCGGGACACCCTGTATATCGGACGGCACTGGATCTATATATCAGGTATCCGCGTACCTATAGCGAATATAGCGCGATGAGTCGCAGAACAACACACTATACCGACATTGTATCGCATGATCTATGATATTCCGATATTCGAATTTCTTTATTCGCTTATTAGTAATGCAGTCAGTCCTAAGCCTGAGAAAAGTATGAAGGAAAATTCAATTCATTGATAAAATAATTGATAAAAATATAAATCTAAAAAACTTAACGACTGGTCTAGTTTCATTTCAGTGCCATATTATCAACACTACCAAAAAATACATGCACTGATTTCGAGTATACAGATACAAAGAAAATACAATAATGTACTCGTACATGAATCGAACAAACCCGAAACTTAAAAATCACAGTACCACTTTCGTTTCCGAGTTCCACACTCATTCAGCCAATATATAAGTATTGAAATATATAGATGTAATATCCGATATTCTAAACCGATACATGGATACGATTTGATATAGTGGAAAAGCGATATTACCCATGCCTAATTCGTAAGTTGGGGCTGATGTGACTGGGTCACTCACCATTGCTCTTAATGGTCGGCGGCATAGCATATATTTTTCTTCCATACATCTTTTTAAAGTGAAACTTTTATTACATCGTCTCAAACTTTTTCGTCTGTGTGTTGCATGTCGCGTGACGTGTCGCGTGACGGTCGGCCGCGGAGTAGGGATAAAGTGAAAGGCGCTCGTCAGAGCAGCCGAGGCCAATATGGCGGCGCCTATAGTTCGCATCAGCTGACCGTGTAGTTTTTAGTTAAATGTCTATAATGTGAAAAAAAGTTTCACTTTTACGGTGGTTTCATAAAACCACACAAGTTTTTAACCGTCATTTCTGCATTCTCTTTTCTTTTAACCATACAATCTTTTACAGAATCCATTAACTGTGTCTGGTCTTCCTCTACTCTTATATATCCTTGTGCATACTCAAAAGTTCCCTCACGACATGTTCCCCATTGACTTCACATCTATAGGTAGTTATAACCAGGGAACGTCATCACAATCCAACCGACAAACTGCGGACCGAAGAGCAACCACCAAAGCCGGTCATCATCATTGAGGCCGGCCAGCAGGGCGGCACGGAGCCTGTGGGGCTGGCCCTGTTCCTGGTGGAACAGCTGGTGGCCTGCGAGGAGTATGATAACATGCTGCACCGCGTCAAGTGGGTGGTACTGCCCTGCACCAACCCCGATGGACAGGAGTACTCCAGATATGTATGTTGGTCAAACATTCTTTCTCATTCTCATTGGTCGATATTATTATGTTGAGCAAGCCACATTACCCTTTGACATTACCCGGTACTTTTTATTTAGTACCCCACAGCCATATATTAAATGCCATTTATTTTCTGTTCGTAGAGTCAAGTCGCATGGAAAAAGAATCTTAGACCCTCAGAAGACCAGTTAAGTTACGGTGTAGATTTAACACGAAACTTTGACCCCCAATGGGGGGCATGCGAGCAGATCGACTCTGGATTCTCACCAATCTACCCTGGCCCCAAAGCAGGTTCAGAGAATGAGACAATTTTCATCAAAAGCGTTATCGACAAGTATAAAAAAGATACGAAAGTGTATCTGTCCATCAAACGTGACGGTCATTCCATTCATTATCCATATGCATACGCAAAGGATAACAAACGTAACACGACGTTGCTGCACCAAGTGGCGGGTGAAGTGGCCACACGAGTCAACCAGAGAACTGGAGGAGTGAACTTGTTCGAGAACATGAGTGTGTTCGACGCGGAGGGCAAGCAGCACTGCGGGCACAGCGTCGACTTCGCATACGACAACGGCATCCCTCTGTCTTACGAGATGCGAGTGTTCCTCGGATCAGACACCAAAATAATGTCGAAGTTCCAGCAAATGCCGAGAGGTTACGAAACTTCTCTGAGAAACGGATATTTTAGCGGCATTAGAGAACTTTTCAACGTCCTCACTAACGAGAAGAAATACGGAAAGATTGAATAATAAACCTTATTTTTATGAAACTCTGAGTCCCTTTTTAATCGCTCCTACGAGTGAATTACCTTTGTATATGTGGGGCGTACATTAGAAGTATATAAGGCGCAGCAACGCAAACGAGCCCAAGATATCACTATTCAGATTTTCAGAAATGATGTACTCCAAATCGAGCATAAAAAAATTCAACTGGGTCAAAATTATGTACTGGGATCGGCATCTATTACGATACAATATTTATTTAGTACATAATGGTGTATCTACGTTGGAGGAGTCACTTTTCCACTTTTCGGTAGGATGTCGGTCATGCGCCGTGGAGGGCTTGAAACGCGCCTGCGCTAGGGGTGGGGCCCGAGGCCGTACAGCCCGCTACCACTCTGTAGTCAGCCGCGGCGGCGGCAACGCGCTTTGCTTTGGCACCTCTCCCAGTACCCTGTCCTCCTAGTACCTCTCTCGACTCTAACTCGAACTTACTCTGCCGCCGCTCGCGCTCAATTCGAAACATTTTTATTCATTTGTTTCTTTTCACATTTCGCATTTAATTTCTATTTGACGTTTAATTTGTAGTGTTTTTAGATTTATGAGTTCGTTTAAAAAATAAAAATTTCAAAAAACTTTAAGAGACATTAAAAAAATCCATTCGATTGTTTTTTTGTAGTTCATTAATTTTGTGTTAAATGAAAAAGAAAACGGGGCCATCGGGTTCTACTCGTCGAAGGTAAGTAAAATATAAAACAGATTTTTCAGATGCAGCCGGGAGTTGGAGACTTTGAAATAAATTTGTTGCATAGTACGAGGAAAAGCGCCGTTTGGAATGGGGCGGAAGGCGGTCCCGTCGGCAACAGGTTGCGGCGGGCGTCGGGCGCGGAACGGAGCCTTGCTCCGCTTGCTGAGCTCCGCAATTCTATTAACTGTTAATAAACACCCCAGAAGCAGCCTTTAGCGCTAATTACCAACGAGGGACTTATAATATTAAATTTCTCGCCATTCTCACCGAAAATTCAGCTAAAATATGACTTTTCTGCAATATGAACCGGGGTAAATAAATTGCTCGGTCTTTGTCGTCTTCTTGACGTATTTTCTATTAAATTGGGTTTATTATTACAGAAAATAACAGAGAACGGTTTGGAAGAATTTAGGAAGCATTTTTTTATATGTTCAAGTCAAAGGGGAAATCTAAAATCAGATGTAGCCTTGTCCGAATATGTATCGTTAATTTTATAAAGTTTTTACGGGTTTAAGGTGATTGTAAAATAAATAGGCGTTCTTTCTAAGTTTTATGTAGGTATATCAAAAGAAAACATTATAATAGCCGTAGTTTTGTCTTTATTAAACAGATTCTAATGGTTTTTAAGGGAAAAATAGTTAACTCGGTGTAAAACTTACGTTTTCATATGCTTTTGACGGAATAAATATAAGGTTGGTCTCTACAAAAATTCAGGGAGTGCAAAAATATGTACCAAGTGAATTTATGAACAAAAATAGTTCAAACTGAATAGAAGTCAACTTTTTCGAACTCTGGAAAACGTTTACGTATTTTATTGGATTTATTTTAATAGTTTAAACGTGACTCGTAAAAATATACGATTTTGAAACGAATTAGAGGCAGAAAAACTTTTGTAATTTTAAGTTTAAAAAAGTCTACTCAAAATTCCTTCTAAAAACTCAAAAAGATACTTTATGTTGTCTGTTTAATACGTATTTTGACGGCTTAAATTACTTTTACGTTTTATTCGTAATTTTTTCCGGAGTTAGTTTTCCTAAGTTACGGTTTTGCTTTTAACTGGCATTATTAAAAAGAAAACTAATAAGTTCGCTACATTTAAAACGGTGGATGGTAATATTTGTAACGTAGGTATTTCTACAATACTGCGTTAATTTCCATAATAAGTAGGTCTTCAGATAGAATTTCAATATTTGAAATAAATAAAATTCAACGATGATCCGTTGAATTTTTCTGGTATACTTTTAAGTCTTGGCGTGTTAGTTTTGCCTTAACAACTGCAATATCATTCTTAAATTCGGGTTCTCGTCAAGAATTTTCAGTTTTATCAGTTTTTTAACAATGAAGCCCAAAATTTCGTCATACTTACGTTAATAAAGAGTTGTTCATTTTACTGAGTTAATACTTAAGAATCAAATGTATAGAATGATATCAAAACTAAGACTCCGCAAGATATAAGTAAATTTGGCACAGCCAGAAAACACATCTTTGCCCCAGAAGCTGCATAAGTCGAAAAAACGTAAAAATAGTGCTTAAAAACTTTTTTATACGGAATCATGAAACGAAATAACCTCTTTCTCTTAATAATCGAAGGATCATCAAAACCAGGACTTAAAAAAATATAAGTCAATTTGGCACAGTCATAAAAGGGGACATTTTAACTCAGAAGCTGTTTAAGTCATAAGTATAAGTCGAAAAAACATTACAATAGGTATATGGCTCAGCTCAAAGTTTCATACAGGTTATACCAATTACGTCGACTATCAGATATAGAGGTAGCTATAACGGGACAAACAGAGGGGACACTAGTTACTTTCATAACTAAAGTTTGGAGTGTTGATAAGAACTGTGCTGTATATCGATCGTTCTCATTAAGCAGTCGAGCCGCGTATCGTCGCGATAAGAGCACCAAGAGAACCATGCGGGTGCTTTGCGCAAAACATTACACTCACCCACATGCTGACATTACGTGCATTTTATGTACGTTTTAGGTAGTTTTAGTTTGAATTTTGAGGTTATTTTGCGATGAAATATGAGTAATTCATGATTTCGAGCTTTTATTGAAGAATGAGAAGAGTTTGGCGTTAACAACCAGTTGTCTAAAATTCTAGGCTTCTTTAGCTTTCGTTTCGGCAAGAACCAAGTAAAGTAGGTTAAATATTAGCAAGTTATCAAAGTGGCAGCAGGCTGACAACCTAGGATAAGGATGTGCATTTTGTTGTACTCATTATAGTCATGAATTTTTTATTTGGACTGAAAATTTTATTGTTGGACGTTCTTTCTTTTGTGTTAAATTGTTATTTTGGCGATTAAATAGGAGTAATTCATGATTTCGGTTTTGTAAAGTGTTTGGCGATAACAGATAGTTTTAAAAAAAATTGGCGTCTTCCTTTCTCGTTTCGGCAAAAACAAATTAAGGGCGAATTTCACCAAACTTTTATACCTAGAATAAGTCTTATCCTGAGAATAAATTTAGAATTTTTGACAGATTTTCGAAAGTAGTATTGTCAGACGTAAATTTTATTCTACGGATAAAGGATATCTGACTTTGGTAAAATCAGCCCTTAGTAAAGTAGATATATTAGTACAGTTAAGCCGTTGTCAAATATTAGCCAGTTATCAAAGTAGCAGCAGATTGAGTGCCTAGGGTGTGAATGTACATTTTAATGTAGGTACTCAATTTATTTAAGGCATAAATTTTTGTATGAACTGAAAATTCGACTGTTGGACATTTTACATTCTCTTATTTTGTATTAATTTGTTATTATGGCGTTTCGAAACTAGGAACTGATGGTTTCGGTATTTTAAAAAAAAATACGACGATTTTTGCGTTACCAGCTCGTTTTTTTAAAGTCTTGCCTTTTTTTGTCTCGTTTCGGCAGGAACCAAGTAACTACAAGTCTTAGTAAAATATAATTAAGTTAGAAAAATTATAGCATGTTGCTTATCTAGGTTGTCGAATTGTGTATGTAGGCACAGTCCCGCCCGTGGAGGCTATTTTAATCTACCCGATTTAGTACGGGCTTGAATATTTGGTATAGACTGAAAATTCGACTGTTGGACGAATACATGATGTTTTCGTGTTAAATTGTTAGTTTCAGGATAATGTACGAGGAAGTCATCAAAAATCATGATTTAGAACTTTGAATGATTTAAATTTCAAAATCATGAATTTTTATTCAAAGTGAAGGGTTTTGGCGTTTACAGATAGTTTTCTAAAATTCTTGGCTTCTTGTTCTCTCGTTCGACCAAAATCCAATTTGGTAAAGTAGGTTTTTAAAAGTAAAGTAGGTTATTAAGCTGTCAAAATAATGCTGGCTTGATTTTTTTTGACATTGACTGAAAATTTGTTTGTTTAAATTCTGTTAGATAAGGAAATTTTTCGTGTTGAATTGATTTAATGAGAAAAAATTATACTTTCAGTTGCAACCTGCGTAACTATGAGTAGTCAGTTGCATTTAGGATAGGTTTAGCGTTTTAAAAATGTAAAAACGACATTTTAACGGAGAATATAAAGTATTTTTGGAAACGCACCATGTTCCTTTACAAATGGGTCGACTGTTTCAATTTTTTTGTACGGTAATTACAGGTTACGATTTTTTTTATATATACCTACTTCTTATTCTTATACATAGATGCAAATTACAAAACTATATTTATTGTTATATCTATTATTCATAGCATGATGTAGAATATGAATGATTGCATTGAATTTTCCTGGGCGTGACCCAGAAAAATCATTGAAGAATATCTAAATAACAGATTATTTCTTGAGCTAAGCTAAAAAAAAAAAATAAGCCAATTAACTATTACTGTTAAGTTCAGAATGTATTGATCGGTTCTGGGCTATTAGTAAAATTCAAGTTGAGGGCCGATTTTCTTTTGTAGTCAAAGTTGAAGTTGTAGTTCTAAAATGAATTTCCAAAGTTACGTAAATATTTTTGTGTTAGGTAAGGGGTATCGTGTTACCCAGTAACTGGGTTGTGGAGGTTAGACAGGCAGTCGCTCCTTGTAAAATACTGGTATTCAGCTGAATCCGGTTAGACTGGAATCCGACCACAATATAGTTGGGAAAAGGCTAGGCAGATGAAAATGATTATATGTGAGGTAAGCGACTATTATAAGTGGGTATTATAAACAACTTTAAGTGAGTCCTTTATTAAATGAGAGTTTTAACTTAAATGTTAGTTCAAAATCAATTAGTAGAAGAAAAACTGTGATTGAAAGATTTTTAAAGAAGACCAGCATCTTGAAATAATAATTAATCGGAATAACAATTTTTCACAATATTAATTGTTACTCTCAGAAACAATTTTATAAGTAGGTCAGTAGAACCAATAAGAACGAAATATGAAACTCTTTATAATATATCATTTAAATTCTGTCATTTGCTACCAGAAATAAGAAAGTCTGGGAAACATTATCTGCACGCGTATTTTGAAATAATTTAGCTTAAAATTTACTGAACAATTTTTTTTTTTTGGCACGATGCTACATCATGTTTTAGTTTCATTTTACTGGGGCAGTTTTTAGTTTGAGTATATTTTGTGATCTTTTGTTTTTTAATGTCCCATTTGGGTACCACTAAGAATTTAGTGGCGCCCAAATGGGCCTCATATTATGTAAAACAAAGTAGTAGTTATAATTTTATACGTTATTGTGATGTATGGCCAGTATTAGGCATATTGTTTATGCCCAGTGTTTTTGACATGTATGTCTGCTGCTGTCATAGTTTTTCTTCCTGAATAAAACCCAAGCCGTTAAACTGTAATCTTCCTCAATTTTTCCTAAACATTTCAGTTATAAATTTATATCTTTGTTTTGAACCAATTCTTAGCCATGTTGACACGTTATGTATTCGTAAATACATCTATAAATATAATTATTATATCTAAATAGTGGCGTCGCTTTTGGTTGGCTTTGGAATTTAATTCGAGAAGTTACAATAGGTTAGTAGTCGACCCTTTCGCTACAGTGGCACTTCAAAGGGTTACGCAGACTGATATTTAATATTTATTGGGTTGGAACCCAAAAGAGTTGAATTCAAGTTTTCGTCATTCATTCCGTCAATAGATCTTCACGATAAATAGCATCGTAAATATAATGAGGATTAAACGTATTTTACAAGGTTGAACCTAAAAAAACTTTATTGTTTAAAAAAAATCACGCCATACACGAGTATACAGCATGCATATCACGAAGGTGTGGTCATATTTAAGGGAGCCGTACAAACCATGATTCCCATGGGACCAAAGTCGTAATCACGAGTTTGTCTTCCCGTGGGTGATGTAGAAGGCGACTAAGGGACTTACTAGAGAATGGGCAGCAGAGTTCTCTATGCATTTTACCACCATACTGCATTCGCCAACCCGCCTGCCAAGCGTGGCGATTATGGCAAAACCCTCCTTTTGGGGGAGACCTATGTCCAGCAGTGGACGTCTTACGGCTGAAATGATGATGATGATCATTATACGATGTTGGTCCCATGGAGGAAGTTGTTCAGTTTGTACCACACCCTTAATTATGACCACACCCTTTCTGATACATACTTAGTAGTGCTTTTTTTTAAATTTTATAATCTGTATCAACAACACAAATTAACGGAAACTTATAAAATATCACTAGAAAAAGGGCTGTGATGAAAATCTAAAAAGTCACAATCTCTGGCATATTCATAGCTCTTATCTCGCTAAGTCTGAAAAGGCGACTAAGGATCCAGGGTTTAATGCTGTACTAACTGATAGGTATTATGTTTCGTAAAACACACCAAAGAATTGTACAATTTAATCGATTTTAAATCCACCACAAAATTAGTGTTCATTAACACTAAAAATGTCCCCAAAATAACTTAAAACCTAATTATACTTCTGCCAAACCCGCCAGACTCATTAAATATGCATGTTTTATCTACAAAGACATGGTCGGGTAATTCGCAGAACGTTCTAAGTCCGCTCGTTTAATTATTTGCCACCAAAACTCGAGTTTGTGGTTAAATTCTCCCAAACACATGTCGAAGTATCACAAAGACAATTTAAAAGCCATGCAAACAGGAGGCAGAGTTCATTTAAAGCAAGTTACAGAGGATATTGGATTTCTAACTCTGACGGTACCTATGAATTCCATACGGCCAGTTTAGTATTAAACCGTGAACCGTGCAAAGCAGTATTAAAATTTGAAGCGTTCAAACTTGCCTCCTTTTAGTGTTCATTACGTCGGAAAGTTGGTGAAAATTCATACAAGTCTAAGTTCTAATGAACACCGGTCGGCGAAGTTGGACGGTTGTAGCGATCGCTCATAACAACTCACACACGCGCCTTTTTGTCGGCGCCGCAGAATGCCTTTGTTACTGATATTAAAGTAATTAACGCGAGCATGCAGCCACCAGACATCGATTTTTCACGATTGATGTATATCGCATGACAACTTAAAGTTCAATTAGACTTAAAACTTTAGCGCCGAAGTTGAATGGGTTGAAGCAGGATGTAGCGTTGCTCTAAAACGCCTGACACCCGAGGGATATCAACAACTTGTGAACTCGGAACTGCTCAAAACTAATTTCCCACAAAATTTCAAACATACGAGTATATCGTATTCGTTTAACACCGCGTTTAATAAAACTTTCGCAAAGGGGATTTTGGTGAGTAATCTACCTAGCCTTTATATAATTTGGAATTATTAATAATACTCAACTCAGTATATATGTTACGGCTAATAGCCGAAGTCCGGCTACACCTAGTTTTAGCCGGCTACAACTAGGTGCAGATGTCACCGTAAGATTGTGAACACCGTTAGTTTATAATCTATCTCGCGAGATTACAAACTGTCAATAAATTGTGAACTGCATCATACTGCTTACCGACCGAATAGGTTAGGTTAAGTTAAAATTGCGACCAGCCGCGCGCGAGCCGAGCGAGCGTAGCGAGCGGTGCCGCGGTAGCGGCCGGCGAGTGCTACTTCCAAGTTAGTGGCAGTTACGGTGACAGCTGCACGGCTGCACCTAGTTGAAGCCGGATAAATTTAGTTGTAGCTGGCTAAAACTAGGTGTAGCCGCACTTCGGCTATTAGCCGTAACATATATAATAAAAAACTATAAGTATACAAAAAAGTAGCTTACGTGTTTAATTCTGGAATGCGGCATAATATCTCTACTGGTACAGACGCTAGCACATCAAGCTACCCCAATCTGTCAAATTTCTTTGATAGATTTGCAATTTTATCACATAAGCATAAGGTTAATGTTCAAATGGGAAAATGTGACAGTTTGGGGTAGCTCGATGTGCTGGCGTCTGTAGGTACTTAGACATTCATTCCAACAAAAATATTTAACACGACAGTTACTGTTAAAATATTACCAAAAGTAAATCCCCAAATGTATTACAATTGCAGCAATATTCTTCGCCCTGCCTTGGGAGTACAACTTGTTATAAATTGGCACAAAATCCCAGAGACACAAGACAATAAGAAACGCCGCGGTTTTGCGGGGAGTATTAGCCCTGTTGTTATTTTAAGTGGATTAAGGCCAGCGCGTTTCAGATCTGGTTAAGCTGGAATCCAACATTAAGTCTGACAGAAAGCTTACAACCGACGGTTGCACTTTGTGCCCGCTGCTCAAGAATCTTGTTTTTATTTGTGTCTTAGCTACCTTTAATAAATGGAGAAACTGAAGTTTCGTCTTTTATTGCCCTTAAAATTCGTACTTATTTGAATTTCTTTGATACCGCCCTAAAATATGAACGTGATCGATTTGTTTCTCACTGTGCCTTTGTATTACTGGATCCTTTTCGGTGGATAGACAGGAATTCAAGACACTAAGTCATTCTTGAAGAGGTAAATGACGAATTCAAATTAGACATTTAGAAGTTTCGTAAGCGCAGGTATAGATTTATAAGCTAATTGCAGAAACTTGGTCTACAAAACACTAAATGTATAGACAAAATGAGGATACCCACTTATAAAATTTAAATTTAAGTCCTTAAGGAGATGTGTATGGAGGTGGGTGTGGCCAGAACGGAAATGTTTGTGAGGTTTGATTGAAGATGACACTCGGAAAAATGTCGGTTATTCAAAGTTCTTTGATAGCCTGTAAGAATGCGACACAAAGAACCAAAATTAAATATCTAGGTACTACGCTCATTTAACCTTCAATGACCTAGCAGCCCCAATAATTGCTAACTAAACAACAATATTCAATCATGGAGTCTCAACAACTTACTTATCCGCATCCTCAATAAAGTAACTAAGTAACATTATTAGAACGTTCATACTCGTTTCCACTTTCCACCCGATTAATTCATCAAGACGTGTCGAAGTGCGACCCCGCCCGACAAACAGGGGGTGTGGGCATTCGGAACTCATTAGATAAATGAAAGAGTTCAGGCAATGATCGGTCGGGTACGGCCGGCGATGATTGATCGACTTTACACAACTAAGGGTGAGTTCCCCAAGTTCTTGTTGCTCCCAAGAAATATCGGGAGCCGGTGTCGAATTACCCATTTATTCACTTACGTGGAGTGCGTGTTTGAGTTGAGACGCGATATGTCGGTACTCGCCTACTTGCTGAGAGCAATAAATTAGTCGGCGTGTTGTTCTGTCGGTTTCGGGTTGCGCTCAGTTTCATTGTCGCCGGTTTTAATGTTTTATGGGTCTTGGTTTTTTTTTCATTGCAACGATATGCTATGAAAGTTTTTAAAAACAGGTGACATAAAATATAACCACGGACCATTTGTTTTAATATCACACTGAATTCGGACTCGAACTTGATGAAAATTAGCGAAAAAAATCAGAATTGATGAGTAAATGTAGCCAGCGTCTCCTCGATTGCGCCACAATCTATGGTCTCAGCTCTCATACTCTAGCCTTTGCAGCGGGTTGCTAAAACTGAGAATTATGATGATTAGGCTTGGTTCTCAACCTTCAAATGTGGCAGCTCAAGTCATTCTCATAGGTTCTTTTTAATTAAGGGACTTTTTGAAAGTCGTTACGTTTGCTGATAACACGATAAAAGACTTGGCTGTTTAAACAAATCTTTCGTGTCTTCTGCAGATCAAGCTTAATTCAAGGCACAGTTCCTTAACTCAATGAAAAACTATCAGCATATGGGTTAGGTACCTACCTGGTCTCGGCAGCGTAGGCCATGATTCTCTGATTGAAGATTTTCGTCTTCAGGTCTTGTGGCCAAAACAAACTGCCTAGGTGAAGGTTTAAATATTGCCTAAACAATAAATTACTTTTCAGACTCGTCTGCTTGAACAAATATGTCGTGTCTTCTGTAGGTCAAGCGTCAACTGCCATTCAAATTCGAAAGCCTTCAAGGATAGGTAGTTACAAGGTTGGTGACTCCATCTTCTTCTCCAAATAACCTCGTTACAGATATCCTTCAGTCATTAAAGGCACAGTTCCATAACTCAATGAAACACTTTCAGCTTGTTAGGTACCTGGTCTCGACAGCGTAGGACATGATTTACTTATTTGAAGATTTTGGTCTTCAGGTCATGTGTACCCATTCTTAGATTCCAAACTGCCTTGATGAAGGGTTTCATGCTGACCAAACAAATGATTATCCGGACTCGTCTGCTTACACAAATCTGTGGTGTCTTCTGCAGGTCAAGCGTCTACTGCCTATCCAATCCGAAAGCCTTCAAGGATACCTAGTTATATGGTTGGTGACTCCACCTTCTTCTCGTTCTCCAAATTATCCCATTACAGAAGTCCTTCAGTCATTCACGGCACGGTTCTTTAACTCAATGATTGTAGCATGTGGGTTAGGTACCCGGTCTCGGCAGCGTAGGTATAATTCACTGACTGAATATTTTTGTCTTCAGGTCATGTGTACCCATTTATAGATTCCAAACTGCCTTGACGAAGGGTTTCATGCTGACCAAACAAATGATTAGCCGGACTCGTCTGCTTACACAAATCTGTCGTGTCTTCTGCAGGTCAAGTATCTACTGCCTTTCCAATCCGAAAGCCTTCAAGGATAGCTAGTTATATGGTTGGTGACTCCACCTTCTTCTCGTTGTGGGTTAGGTACCTGGTTTCGGCAGCGTAGGTATAATTCACTGACTGAATATTTTTGTCTTCAGGTCTTGTGGTACCCATTTATAGGTGCCATACTACTTTGGTGAATATAATGCTGCCTAAACAAATGACTATCTAGATGTGGCCATCAAATTCAGGTGTAATCAAAAACAGTCACAGGCATTTACAGATTGCCTGGATTAGAGCTGCAACAAAAAAAACATCGGAGGCATGTGACATCTACCAACCCGCACTGGGCCCGCGTGGTGGATTATGGCTCACTCCTTCTCATAGAGCTAAGGCCTGTGGGATCATTATAGGTTGATCATGAGGTTTGTATTGCTTCAAACGTATCCGTGGACTTAAAGACATTCGTTGGAGAGCACTTGGAGCTCAACAAGCCGTTTTCACCTGATAATGAATTGACTATTTATTCTTCTTCGAATCTGTCGAACCTTATGAATGTAGGCAACACTGTATTAGCTATCGCGTTTTGAGATAAAGAATACTCGTTTTTTATGGCAGGTACTGGACACGTCATCGGCTGTTATCAATAAATCGATATTATTTACCATCCACGCATGGGGTTATCTACCGCGATGTCGTCATCGCGGTAGTTAAGCTATAGAACAGTATGGAAGAAAAAAAAATATGTTGCGCCGACCCCAAATAATTTGGGATAAGGGAAGGACAATTACTGAATTTCGCATTCACTATAAACATTGCTGCAATCCAATCATTGGTGGACATAATAGGGTATTTTACTCTATATGAGAAAAAACCTAAAAATATATTATTGAGATAGCTTAGGCAAAATGCAGTCGGAAAATGTTAGTTTTAGTTCATAAATAAAAACATTTTAAGATTTCAGTTTTTTTAATCTGTTTTTGAACACCATGAAATAGTAGCCGCCATGTTATTACGTCATACGGCATGTTAATTGAACAACTTTGTGTTTATATTATTTTCGTAACCAAAGTAATTTTTATTTAAATAATATTTTGCATTCAGGAACAGAAAACCAACGTTATGTAGAATAATAAAAAAAAATCAATTACAAACAATTATCATATAAAATAACAGCGCATTTGTTTACTTAGCAAACTGACGTTATACCCACATATCAATATGGCGTCCACTCCGGTCAGCGTTTTCGTCAAATTACGGGCGAAATTTGAAAATGATTTTTTTATGCATTTTTACGGCACTAATCGTTTAAAAAAAAGTTGTGTTTTTTAGGTGATAGATTAGCACTTTAGAATCTAATTAAGACACTTTCCAAAAATGAGTGTAATACCCTATTACGACCTACCTTCTATCTTTATGTCTTCAGCTAGGTAATGATCACTTGCAATAGGGTCACCGATACTGCAACACTACGACTATGAAATCAATAACTACCTAACTATAATCTCTTTTAAATATATAAATCTAAAGTCAGGGAAATTTATCGTAAAGTAACTTGACTATCAACTTAATTGTCTATAGGTACAGTCAACAAAACAGATATACAGGGTGATTGGAAGATGGGTGCAAAGCTTTAAGGCGAAGATAGTACAGACAATTTAGAACCATTTAAGCCATGGTTGTCTTAGACGAAGTCTTACCAAATATTTTTAACCAAATTTTTAAGTTTTTTTTCGGAAATTCTCAAAATTTAATGTAAACTGCATAATTATGGCCAAATTGAATGATAAATGAATTCATTTTTTATTTATTTAATTAAAGTAATGTGTAAGCAATCAAGCAAAACATGTTTTAGGCTTCTGTGCCATTAGACATTTTTTTTACAGACATTTAAAGCTCAGAAAAAATAAAAAAATTGTACAATACGTCTTTTAAACCCTATTAAAAAAAAAAATTTGGTAAGACTTCGTCTAAGACAACCATGGCTTAAATGGTTCTAAATTGTCTATACTATCTTCACCTTAAAGCTTTGCACCCATCTTCCAATCACCCTGTTTATCCAGGGTCGTCGATGGACGTTTTTAAATACAATTTAATTCAATTAATAGAAAACAAACAGTTGATTTATCTAATTAAATTACATTCGCAAACACCCCATCGGTTTCTTCAACTATATTCGACGACCTTGGTTACTTATCTCTTTTGGTGACTGTAAATTCCACAACTGTAATTTTGACAGTTGAATAAAATGGCTAAAACACGGTTACATGATGTAGGGTGGCCATTTGCTTAACAATTATTCTTCCCTGACTGTACAGTCACCAAAAGAGAAAAGTAGCCGGGGTCGTCTGACGACCCCGGATACGTATAGCTTTTGGTAACCGTACAATAAACGCTATTCTATTCTATTCTACAATGGATAAAAAATCTCGGTAAAATTTACTTCATAAATGGATTATTATAGTAATAACTCGAATTTCTGTTAAACTACATAAAAGAGACGAGAGCTATGGAAATTAATTTAATATCTAGTATACAACGGTATTCTAAGTTACTATCTAACATTATACGGTAGCTCCAACCAGACAAATAAATTAGGCACTTCTAAAATTATTATGAGGAAAATATATTTATAACAAACGACCGACCTTTGCCACGACGAGTGGTTTATATTTACTACTTCAAGCTTTTAAATATAGATTTATAATGTCTGGATAACCGAACTTGCTCGGTTTTTTTGTTGTCGTTTTCTAAAAATGAAACCTAGCTAGATAGATTTAACGCCCGCAAAACCCGCTACATACTAAATTTAATGAAAATTGTAGGAGCTGTTTCCGAGATTCAGATTATATATATATATATATACAAGAATTGCTTGTTTAAAGGTATTCGATTATATTGAGATAGAATTTTCAGGATGGGTCGGTGAATTTTTTTGACTATTTCTGAAATTGAGGAGTTGTATGATGTTTTTTATTCGGGAAGAGAACCTTTCAATTTGACTGATGGATTTATTACAATTACTGGGTGAACGAGAAAGAAGGTTTTACTTATAACATCACGCGTATTCCCTGAAAGAATAGGCAGAGGTGCACGTATAGTACATCCACATTTCGCCAGTTATTTTTTAAAGTCCCATGTAATAAGGTGAAGAGCTTATTTCCATCAACCTACTCTACTCTACTATCTATGATACAACCATAGGTAGATACTATCTAAACTAATACTATAAAGTGAAAAGATTTGATTTTTTGTATGTTTGTTTGTTACTCTTTCACGCTAAAATGGCTGAACGGATTTGCGTTAAAATTGGCATACGGGTTAATCACGACCTGGATTATGATATAGCATACTTCTTATCCCGATATTCTCAAGAAATCGAGACTTATGCGGGTTGAATTGCGGGGAGAGGCCAGGGGGCCGATTCTACTAATTTGCAACGTTACACGTTAAACTGTGTTTCCACAACAGTTCGATTTCGATCGCCGTTCGATAGTTACATAAAAAGTCATTCTACTATTTTATAAGCAAAATGGAAACTAAACTTAAAACGAATTGCAACTGAACTGTAGCGGGAACACAGCGGGTAACCCGCGTTACCAACATGCTAAAATAATATGTTTTATTAATACCAAAAAGAAAAAAGTTGAATCTAAAAATGTTACTAAACACGAATATGTGGCACTAAAAGTATTTTCTATAATTAAAAGACATAATGATCATAATTTTATCATTAACTTTGTCCTATAGTAAACGTCACGCTCATGTTCGATTTTGTTAGTAGAATAGGTTTTGACATTGTTTCAATCGATCGTTGGCGTAACTAAAACGTAACCGCAGCTGTGTCGCAGCTGGACCGTTGTTCATTTTAGTAGAATGCGAAAACGCTTAAAAGTGGTGATTCGGTTGCGGTTCTATTGCGTTTTTTTAACAAATTTGTTAGTAGAATCGGCCCCCAGGTCAATAAAGTAGTATTTAAACGGTTTTTTTTCAGAATAACATCAACATATTCCATAAAATAAACTAGCTCTACTCTTACAGCGCCGCAACAACCAAAATAGTTGACGTAGGTACTTTGAACCAAAACTATGAAAGGATAGATGAACACACTTAAAAAATCTGAAAACAACATAGAAACCTAAGTAGCTCTCTACAAATAAGAGGTACCCTACCCAATTACTCGCAATAAAAATAATAATAAACTACCCCCTGGAAACTAAAGCCTCTTAAAACATGAAGAACGTTCCTCCAATACGGCTTGTATTTCGGCCATTCATTTTTTCAAGTGGGGTAAACTATGCCTTACGGTCCCTCACAATATACGTGAACTACTCGAAAACTAAGTCAACAGCCTTGAGATCAGCTTCGCCATGTATCCTTACATTGTGCAATATTTTGGGGCCCTCCGTTCTTCCATAAAGGTTGGACTGTAAGTACCTACACGTTGCATGTCGGTATTATTTTTGTCATATTTCTTTTTGACTCGTCTATTCACCGGAGTAAGAATGGGGTCGAGAAATGGCATTATGATTGTGTAGTGACGACATCTGCTGATTTTTTTTGAGTAAATGCGATGCTTGTTTTAGCAAAAAAAAAAGAGACTTTCCGGAGATTTTTTTAAGGCGTAATAATTAACTAGCAGAGCCAGAAATTTGTCTATTTGAAAGTACTAGAATTTCATAAAATACAAATTATGGAATGATTCTAACATGTACTAAATTAAACGCGCACAGTCTTTACATGTGTTTAAAAGACTCGTAAAGGAACATTACTTGTCGTTGTGATCTTGTTCTCGCACCAAACTGTAATAATCTCTGTTTTATAGTCTTTTATTTTCGTTCCTTATATATTTTGTATGTATGTTTTTATGTATCTATTGTTAAAATTTAGGATATGTATATATCCGTGTATCTATTTTATTATATTGTAAACATATTATTTGCACCAACAACGTCCCCATTTTATGTCCACTGTCCATTCCATGGTTGCCTGGAAGAGATCGCGGAAAGCGATAAGGCCGCCGATATAGTGTAATTTGTTTTTTTTTGGTATGTATTTTTGTGGTGTACAATAAAAAATAAATAAATAAATGTACGGAGATAAAAAAAAAATTGTCCTTATTTTTCTAGAAAGGAAGGCACAAATAAAGAATATAGTCTACCGTCAAATACAAAGAGACCTCACATCATTATCAAACTCCTATTTTAAAATTACTCTACTACGTCACGACATCCCTCACAATTCCTCATCACACAGTTCCCTGCAATTTGGCTGTAGGCAATGCAAAGCCAAGGGCACACCGTATCGAGGAGACCGGAAATGGAGTCCAGGCAAACGGAAATAGTCCGCCGGTGGGAAGCCGAGAGGCGAACAGACAACCTGCGATGGGCAAATAACATGCTTCTCTATCACATATCGATCATTTGTGACCAAGGCTTTATTTCCTTTGAGACTGGAATGTGTAAGCGTATTATGTAGATTCTCTGCAAGCGTTGTCGATCTGTGAAAGCCGATGATTGTAAGCACTTTGGGCTTGCTTTAGGATTCTATTGTCTCAGTTCAATCTTGTTAGTTTTATATGAAATAAACACACCTTTTCCAGTATACATAAACATTTCTGTGTTTAAATTCTTACACACTTAAACAAACCTGGTAACAGCAATATTTAACAAAGTTTTTAAGTAGGTACTCAACTAATATCAATAAGTATATACTTCTTGAAGACCACTTTTTAATTTTTACATGCCTCGGAAAGCACGATAAGCCGTTGCGGTCCCGGCTGTCATTCGTGGATCTTTGACAGTCATTACGGATCGTCAAAAGCCCAAAAGTCTGACAACCAGTCTTATCAAGGGGTACCGAATTGTAGTATCGTACTCAGTAGTTGATTGGGTTGTGGAGATCAGATCAGGTGCTCCATGTAAAGTACTGGTATTCAGCTGCACCCGGTTAAACTGGAAGCTGACTCCAACATAATTAGGAACAGGCTACGCAGATGATAGACCTCATTCATATCACAATTTTTTATAAAATCTATAAAGAAAACACAAACTTAAGGTCTACATACAAATAAATAAACAAGCAAACCAATAAAGCTCACAATCTCCATTCAAAGCTTGTTTAAAAAGCGTGAAATAATTCAAAAGCGAGAGATTCTCGTTAAAATGCAGCTTGAATTTACTAACCGCGAGTTCAGTTTATCACCTGAGCTGTTCACTTTATAGCACAGATCCGCGGTCCCATAAACTGGCTGTAGCTACATAAACGCGCACTTTCGCTGACATGGAAAATAGTTTACAGGCTCTCTTCACCTTACAGACTCTGTTTATCTCTTTAACTGTCAGATATACCCTCTAATCTTAAGAATAAAACTTTATTCACCATTTTTAGGGGACGTTTATGGCAACACTTTGTAGACGGAATTAAAGATTAAATGGTTAATGAGTTGTTTGTGAACGCGTTTCAAAGTTTTTAACGTATTTTCGGTTCGGTAGTTAGCTTGAGTTTATTTGGTTAGTCACCGGTCTGGCTAATTAAAAGGAATAGTTTTACTTAGTAAGGTTTTAGTATGTAGACAGGTAACTTGAAAATCCTGGCGTGTAATAATACATAGGATGCAACCACCCCAATATTCTTACGTATCGTAATACAATCTATGCACCCTCCTTAGTGCAGCTCACTCAATCTATGTGGTTCTTTCTTCAAAATACCATTCCAGACACCAATCCACATGGTCTTCATAATGATCTGACCAAGATTATGTCAGGACTTTAAAACAGACTGATCTCTGAGTTTGTATCGACCTTTCTTCTCAGAGTAGTCAGATAGGAAACTCAGACGGCATCTAGTTTTTAAATTATGTTTGACATGTAAAAGTATACAAACCTACTTACAGAAATAAAATCATTAATCTCACTCTCTGGTACGATATTTCATAACAAAACCCTCTAACCAACTCGTATGACTTTATCAAGTAACCACCCAATTCAAATATATTGCAGGTACAAGTACCTACATTCCTCGAAGGAACTCAAGATCGCAGTTTCTAAGTCACTTAACGTGAACAAGTCGCAGCCGCGTCGTGGTCGCTCAGAACACTAGACAATCGAAAACACAATGTTCCGATGTCGGCTTAACGGTTCCTCGCTCGACTCTTTCCCATTAAAAGTTCTATACCAGAAACAAATGAGGAATGAAAACCTCGTTTCGCTCTCTCATTTCTCGCTTATCTTCTTATGTAGCGTCACCCCAATCTTTCGATATAAGCAATATCAGACCGTTTACGGTCCCCTGTCGACGGAAAAACTCTTATTGTACAATAAAAATGTTATGAGGTAACTCTATTCAATGAACTCTTCTGTTATTGAAATCGGTAGCGTTTCGCTGAAAGTAGCCTTTCTTATGGAGCGAGGATAATAAACAGTGGTTTTGTCTGTATCGTACCCTTTTGTTGAAGACTGTATCGTGCGATTCGGTCTGATTGCTTTTTTTTTCTCTAAAACATCGACACTGCGGTTGTGGCGCGGATTTTGGTGTTCATTAGCGATGAGCTTAATTTTGAACTTTTTGTAACTTGTGAAATATTACATCAAACGAGATCAAGCTAAACATGATATAGACAGACGTTTTTAAATGAGCACAACACCAAAAGAAACTGAAATTCTGACTGTGCAACGTTTACATTCAATATTATCTCACTTTCAACGTTCATATTTTATGAAAAGTCAGTACCTCACGTTCCATCAATACCGGAACACCAATAAGCTAAAATCGAAAAGCACCAAACACAACAGTATCTTCAAGTATCGATGCAATTCCCGAAAGGATGCGTGCCTCTATTTCCCCGTCTGTGGGCGAAGTCAATATGTCGTAGGAGATGAGTTATTTTTCCATAATTCTGACTTGGTGGCTCCGACGGTCGGGCGCCGGAGCCCCGAGAATTCCCAAATAAATAATAAATACGTCAACCCACATAAGCAGACATGTGCCTCACAGAGCAATGCAAACTCCGCCATATTTGTTTTTCGAATTTAATATGCAGTGGCTTAGTTGCCTCTAAAGTAGCTTCTAAAGCTTACGTTTAATTTATAATAAAATGGGATTTCATATATTAGTTAAGTGGGGTTTAAAATATGTGATTAATTCCAACAAAGTGCAAATGCATATCATGTTAATACCCTCTGGAATTGCAGTCGTCGGTGACACATAGCTAATTTAATAGTGTTAAGTACTGTCAACGTTGAAATGGCTGCATATTAAGTAACTTTTAACGAGAATAAAAACAAAACGGGTAACATAACATAACTACATACTCTTCCTAACTGTTTGTTCTATAGGTACAAACAGTAATAAATAATAGTTTAAAAACCTAAAAAACACGCTTTAAAAACCAAACTAAAAAAGGAGAAAATAATTTAATTCAATTAAAAAGCGTGGGGTGCTTTTTGAGGTATTTTTATAATCACTTAATGTCAAGCACACCACGCTTTTTAATTCAATTAAATTATTTTCTCCTATTTTAGTTTGGTTTTTAAAGCGTGTTTTTTAGTTTTTACTATTATTTATTTTCTATTTTTTAGTTCTGCTAACTACAAAAACGTGTTTTTTTGTCATTATTCTCAATATTTTTTTAAATTAGGTATTGAATTTTCGTCGGTCCTCGATAAGTTTACAAAGTTTCAATGAAATCAGACCGTTTAAAGTGGGTCAAAATCGCGCTCTAAGGAGTCGGTTACATACAAACATACAAGTGAAGCTGATATAAATTGTGTAAAATAGGATAAAAAAACTTCATATAATTTTGGGCATCCTTTCTGATCGTGACGTGCTCTGTGCAACTGTTGTTTATAGGAGCTCAAGGGATGCCATACCACGGAATAACTTCCGACGAACTAGTTGCACCCTCCTCGTTCCGCACGTTCTACAGGGACTTATGCTCTGCTCAAAAACTTTCACATTTTAAGACATTATTTAGTTTCCATGCGGGCACCCTAAGGACTTTGCTGGTAAATTATTAAATTTACCAAACTTCAACGTTTTATATTAAAGTGCGCGACTTGACTTTTGTTGGATTCAATTGAAAGTTTTGTCTTAATTTTGTTTTTTCATTTTTCTTTACGTTTTCGAGAGAATTTAACACGTAGGCATCACGTGCTCCACTTCATATTTATCGAATGTTCATGCATTAAAGTGGAGTAGGCACTTAATTCCTGTACATTTTGAGCGCAATTTTCCGATAGTCGGCCAAAGTGCGTACGGTTCACTGAAGCGGAAAAAGCAGTTTAAATTTTTAACAACATTATTAAATTACTCTCTGCCGTAAAATAATTCATCTAGGAACCAACACATCACTTATCGTTTTACACGTAGGTTTTAAATAATTAGGGACATCGTTAATTTTGCAGTTTGTTCCAAAATACTCTAAAAGCAAATTAACTTTAGTATAATGAGGGACTATACCATATTCCACTCATATACACACTACGGATTTGTAATCCCTAAACAAAGGTAAATTTTCGCCAATAGATACATACATATAGCCGATAGATGGCGCTGCATGCCGATGGCCTAGCGTTCACGTGGTCAGGCCAAAGCCCCATTGTGCCGCTAAGCTGCTATATCCGGCTAATGGGCGCTGCCCTTTGTGATTTGGTTTTCATTTCTATTGCAGCATCCGACGCATATGTTGCGCTAAATAATACGTGCTGTTTCTCTGCCTTTCGTTGTTCTGCATTGTTTTGATTATAAGTGCGGCTGGTTGCTATAATGAGCAGTTATTGTGGTCTAGTTTTTGCTGTAGTGTTTGCATTTGGAAGTTGAGCATTGTGTTTACATTTCGATGTCTTTAACCGATGCTAGAAAGGAGGAGGTTCTCAAGTCAACGCGTATATATTTTTTTGCAACAGATTTGTTGAGGGATTTAAAACAATGACAAACAAACATAATATAATAGAACGGAACGGAATATTAACTGTTTAAAGAAGCCTGGGGAGATTTTAATAAATAAATTAACTAATTAACAGAACACTTCTGTATAACTTATGTTAAAAGTTTCAATATCAAAATATTTATGGTCCTTTATCAATACCTAGACTTAATCCTGGTCAATGAAATAATAACACACCTCTATCCACGATACTCATAGGTCAGTTTATCAAAACTTAGCAATGTATAAAAAAGCCACTAAAATCCAATAAACGAACTAAACCAAGAGTACACAAGTACAAGAGCGGCCACTAATGACCTGAGATCTGACCTACATAGCACAAAGAGCAATTTCTCTCAGTCGAGTCTCACCGGCAATGTACAAATTACAGCGTCCCATTTGGCTGTAATTCGGGTTTTGTCCGACTACCCTCATAGGCGCACGCTACAATTTACACCGGACGCGGCCAGTCGTGAACGAGCTGTCGTCACGGCGCCACGTGTATTTTACTGCAGCCTGCGTTTTATATGGCATTATTTAGCCTAGTTGCCGGTTAACAGATAGTTGGACGTTTGCTGCATGTTCAGTGCTCACATGTTCTGTAGTACAATGAGGCGTAAATTACGTGTCAGTATTTGTTGAAAAAATACAAACTGTATTTTTTAACATGACGATTACGTACAATGACGTCACATTGAAATATCATAAACTGAAACTCAATAACCACTGTAGTCACAATAACCATGACTTCGAAATCTTCAACGAAACCAGAACTTTTCAAATAATATTCCATAATCTTCCCAAAATCTCCAGCGATAATTAGGTAACATTTTAATAATACCGAAGAAGTATCAACATTAAACAATAAACAGATGAGGGTTGTTTCTTAAAAAGGAGATTTCATTTTTATGAAGAGACGTCTATCTGACGAGCTGAGCGACGAGGCGAGCGAATTAAAGATTGTCAACAGATTTATTACTCGGTCCGGTGAACTCCCCCCTCAGGGAGATAATATTACTTACCTATTTATTCTGTTCGTAGGAATCTAGCCTGTCTTGTTTTTCGGGGATCTGCCAATTAGATAGCAAGTTTATTACTTTATGATTTTTTGGGACACAGAGTTTTAGCAATTTCGTGGTTTGTCCTTTTTGTATGCAGCTGTTTCTGAGACAAATAAACCTATTATTTTTCTTTCTTTCGATTTCAGTGCATGGCTTGAAATTGAGCTCATGCCAGACTTTGTCACTGAATGAGTATCGCGTATTGCCAAGGACGCTTTTGAAGTTTCCTACTCAGGTAAACAGGCTAAAAGATGGTAAATTGAAGAGGTCAGGTACTCACGGGATGCTGGGAGCCAGGAGATCACCACACTGTATCACTAGCAGTCGTATTTCACGATATTTTGGTGTCTTTTCAACGCACGCGTTGTCGCCGGCCGGCAATCTTCGTTTCGTTTTTCGAACTCCTATTTTCTCTCCACGCCGGCAGATGGCGGGAGCGATGCGTTGTCCTTCTCGCACTCACAGTGATAGGCGAGTGCGAGTGGCGGTGAATTTAAACAGGGAGGAAAAGGAAAGGATTGGGAATAGCATCCCGAAGCCTGTTCATATCCCCCCACTTGAAATCAACCAGGGATTTCACAAGATAAGATAGATGAAGTTCGAGACTTAAGGCCTATGCGGATTCATTTGTCATCAAGCTGATAAGATTAAAATAAGTTTAAATGTAATATACAATTTTGATATATAATAGATACTTGAAAATGTTTAAGTGTTATAAGTGCGTTAAATTATAAGTATGGAAATATAAGTAGATAGATTAATTAGTTTGTTCAATTGGAAGAGGACAAATTTTGACAGCAGGTCTTACAAGTAAGCCTTTAGATGTTTTGACTGTCACAACCCGAGTAATGTCATCCTTACCCGGATGCAGCTGTACAACGCGACCCAACCTCCATTCGTTAGCAGGTAAGTTGGGTTCATAAATGGTTACAAGATCGTTCAGTTTTGGCTGACGGTTGCCGTGTTTTAACCATTTCATTCGCTGTTGTAAGGTATGCAAATAGTCCCTTTGCCAAGTGCGCCAACAGCTCTGTGATAGGCGCTGTAATAGCTGCCAACGAGTACGTAATGTCTCGTTTTCGGCATACATCGGTTCAGGCAGCGATACTAAAGGTCGACCGATGAGGAAGTGACCAGCTGTAAGAGCGTCAACCTCGCCGGGATCGGAAGATAGTTCTACTAAGGGTCTAGAGTTTAACATGGCTTCCACCTTCGTTAAGATAGTATAAAATTCTTCAAAGGTAAGAATCTGGGATCCGATAATACGTTTGAGATGGTATTTTGTCGATTTTATACCGCTCTCGAAAATGCCTCCGAAGTGAGGACCGGAAGGAGGATTGAGCTTCCACGTGATTTCACGAGAAGCGAGGTGACTGGAAATACTATCGCTTTCGCGGTTGAGCATTTCGCTAACTTCCGACAAGTAACGCCTGGCACCCACGAAGTTAGTACCACTATCTGTGACTATGGAGTGACAAAGTCCTCTCCGCGATACAAAACGATCCAAGGCCGCTATGAATGCTTCAGATGTGAGCTCAGTAACCAGCTCGAGATGAACAGCCTTGGTCGCGTGGCAGACTATGAGGCAAAGATATGCTTTGTAAGTTTTAGCGTTACGACGTCTACTTTCTTTTATCATAAAAGGACCTCCGAAGTCGATCCCGATTGTTTTAAAACAATGACCCGGTTGTAATCGAGAAGATGGAAGGTCACCTTGTAAAGGTTGAAGTGGAATAGGTTTGATTTTAAAACAGGTCACGCATTTAGATAACCGCGATCTGATAAGATTTCTAATGCCGAGTATCCAAAATCGACGCATAATTAAAGATTGGAGTAGGCGAGGCCCACAATGAAGATAAGTTGTATGATAGTGGTCAATAAGAAGAGTACTCAATTGAGAAATCTTAGGTAAGAGGTATGGATGTTTGACGCGACCTGGTAATGACGCGTGCTTGAGACGTCCCCCCACTCGCAAGATTCCGCGAGTGTCAAGAAAAGGAGAGAGTTTAGATAAATGTTTGGGTAAAGGTTTCTTGGATGCTATTAAAGATATGACATCATTAAAACTTTGATGTTGAACATGTTTTGTTAAATGATCTAAAGATTGGATTAATTCAGTGGCTGTCAGATAAGATAATAAGTTACGGTCAGAACGTTTAGTTTTCGCGTTGTTGATGAAACGGTAGATCCATGCAACTACTCTTTCCACTCGGGAAAGAGAGGAGTGGCGTTCCAGGATGGAATCAAGCAAGTCAGCGTCACGTGTCACACCCGTATGACCCGCGCGTGATGCGGGCTTAAGTTCTGGCACGTTATCGGACACTTCAACTGCTGAAACAGGCCAGTTGAATGGTTCGTTGGACAGCCACTGAGGACCAGACCACCAGATTTGAGAAGGTATAATCCTACGAGGGATTTCTATTAATTTTAAATTATGAAGATCCGCTATAAAACCTTGCCATTCTAGAGCTATGTCTCTGGGCACAGGTTCGTCCCATGAAAGATTAAGACGCCACAAATCTTGAAGGAGCAATTTGGCTTTTAAAATAAAAGGTGTGAGCCACCCAAGAGGATCGTAAATACGCGCGATGCTAGATAAGATGGAACGCTTGGTACATTTATTGTCCTCGATTGGGGACTGTGAGTAACTGAAATTGTCACTCACAGGATCATATTGGACTCCTAAGATTTTTAACGTTGATTTATCACTTTCTTCAGAGAAAAGTTTAGGTGATTGACAATGATCTAGAGGCAAAGTTTTAAGAAAGGATTGTGAATTGCTACTCCATTTTCGGAGCTCAAGTTGAGCACAACCTAATAAATTGATAAGTTGATCTTTTAGTTCTATGGCTTCGCGTACAGATGGCGCGCCGGTCGTAATATCATCGACATATGTCTCGTGAAGAAGAGCTTCAGCTGCACGGGGATACGCGGCGCCATGATCGGCTGCTAATTGATGGAGGGTGCGGATGGCCAGATAAGGTGAACTTCTAACTCCGTAGGTGACAGTCGCAAGTTCGTACTCTTTAACTGGATCACTAGGAGATTCTCGCCATAGTATGTGTTGAAAGTTCCGATCCTCCGGTCTAAGCAAGATTCCTCTATACATCTTTGAGATGTCACAAGTTAAAACTACTGTGTGTAATCTGAAACCGGTTATGATGTCTACAATATCCACTTGAAGCTTAGGGCCAGTGAATACAATATCATTTAAAGATAGACCGTTAGTAGTTCTAGAACTAGCATCGAAAACTACTCTCAATTTAGTGGTCGTGCTCTCTGGGCGAACGACGCAACTATGAGGGATAAGATAACGATTGAGAGTAGGTACCTCAGGGTTAGGTACGGGATACATATGATTTAGATTCTCGTACTCGCGCATAAAATTAACATAATCGGATTTAAGTTCAGTCTGACGATTAAGTTTCTTTTCAAGATGAGTTAAACGCGACAAGGTACTATTGTAAGATTCACCCAAAGAACGATCGCCATCCTTTAAGAGGATAGGTACGACGTATCGTCCGTTAGGTTCGCGATAGGTTAAATCAGTGTACATGCGTTCACAGGTATTATTCTCGGGTACGGTGATAACAGCGCGCGGTGGTTCCTCCACTTCCCAAAATTTTTGAATTTGCTCATCTAATTTAAATGTGGTGGCCACTAAAGAGCACGCGGTGTTTAAAGGTGCAGAATTGGAGTTTACTGCCCCTGACAGAATCCACCCGAAAACGCTATGCAGAGCGGTAGGTAAACCGGACCCCAGATTGATTCGTTGACCGTCATAGATTTCGTGGAATAGCTCCGCCCCAATTAATAAATCGATTTTGGCGGGAACATCATAGTCGCGATCGGCTAACACTAGATGTTTGCAACGTTCTCGAACGACTGATGGTACTTTAACGCTAGGTATTAGAGCAGTAATGTTATCTAATACGACTGGCTTGATATTAAAGTGTGGAGCATCACCATGTACAGGTCGTATAGTACATTCCGTCACCCCCTTTACTTGTGTGACTGAGTTTTGTCCTAGTCCGGCTATGCTAAGATTACAGCGGCGGAGTTTTAACCCGAGTGTTCGCGCGCACGCAGCGGTGATAAAACAATCCTGCGCCCCACTGTCCACGAGTGCACGCACGGTACATTGAGTGCCGGCGGCGGTGTTGAACACGCGCGCCTGACATGTCCCTAGTAAAACCATATCGCGGTTGGGAACGGCGGCGTGAGAATGAGCTGTAACGTTCGCTCCAGTAGTTGCGCCGGCGCTGGATGGCGCTGGGTCAATATGCAATAAGGTATGATGACGTAATCCACACACCGTACAAGACATTTTAGATATGCATTTTTCTATGACGTGATTTGTACGTAAACAATTTGTACACATATTGTTTTTACCTTGTACTAACGCGAGTCTAGCACGAGAATCTAAGGATTGAAAGGTAGGGCACCGATAAATCAAGTGCGCATCACTGCAATGAGCACAAGTCACATTTGCAGGTGAGATAGATTTTGCGAGATAAGATGAGCGTTTGGATCCGCTGCTATTTTGCCTACTAGTAGCGGGCGAAGGTTTTTTCCCTTCAAGGTTACGAGAGTTAGGATTGTTATTGAGATGAGATTTAGAAGATAAATGACTAGTTTCTAAGATTTTAACATAATCTTGAAGAAACTTTAACAATTCACAAAAAGTAGGTAATTGTGAAATGTTTCTCTGAGATTCGAAACGATTACGCGAGTCCGAGTCCAAGGCGCGCGAAGTTAAACAAAATAAGATAAAATCACCCAAATTTTCAATTTTTAAAGCTTGGAGTGCATGGTATGCCTCATAAATTACGTTTGTTAAAGTTTGTAGATCTTGGAAGTTACCCGATTTTAAAACTGGCTGGTTAAAGAATTTGTCTAGATATGTTAAAGCTATAATACGCTTGTTTTGATAACGCTCGATCAAACTATTAAAAACTACTTCGTAATTATCGGCGGTCATCGGAACTCCTTTGATAATGGACAAAGCCGGGCCTTGTAAACAAGACGCTAAATAATGAAATTTTTCTATTTGCGAAATCGAATTATTATCGTGAATTAAAGTTTTGTAAATATCATAAAATGTTTGCCAGTTTTCTATGTTACTATCGAATTTAGGTAACTCAAGTTTCGGTAGCCGCGCGTTACGTCCCGTTTGCATGGAGTGGGACGCCTCCGCACACGCGGGCGGCGCCGTCGCCTGTGACGTCCCGTCGACGTTTCCGCTCTTATCAGCGATCTGCAAGTCAGCCGCTGCACTGATTACGGCATAGTACAAATCATCAAACGAACTCAAAGACTTTTGACACACTTGTGCATCAGGTTTCATGGCTAACTCCACAGTTTGTATTTTACTACATAACGCAACAAATTCTTCGCGAATTGAATGTATTCGAGTATATCTCGCCTTGAACGACGATACCTTTGAACGATCTTGAATCATAGATTTTGATAAGTCGTAAAGGATTTGGATATCACGATAAACATATTCGCGTTGAGATTGAAGAAGTCTAAGTTTACCCTCCTCCATTATGTTTCGTATGTAAAATAATGATTATGAAAATACGAACCTAAGTTGAGATTTATTAGGTTAGGTTAAATTGTAATAATGTTTGTTAGTGTATAAATATCGTGAATAGTTATAGATAATAAGATTACCAACAATTAGTCACGTAAATTACGTGAATTATTGTGATATAACCCGACTAAAATTAAGACGACCTCTGAATCCGCATAGTCGCATACTGCGAGTATGACAACACAATTTTGTAGGATAATACTTTTAAAATGCGAAAATCTAGCAATTCTCAGAGTTTTTTATTGAGATTGAACCTGAGAATGCCTGAAAAAACTGTAATCTACAGGTATTCGCGCTCGAAATGGACCACAAATATGAATGAGTATCGCGTATTGCCAAGGACGCTTTTGAAGTTTCCTACTCAGGTAAACAGGCTAAAAGATGGTAAATTGAAGAGGTCAGGTACTCACGGGATGCTGGGAGCCAGGAGATCACCACACTGTATCACTAGCAGTCGTATTTCACGATATTTTGGTGTCTTTTCAACGCACGCGTTGTCGCCGGCCGGCAATCTTCGTTTCGTTTTTCGAACTCCTATTTTCTCTCCACGCCGGCAGATGGCGGGAGCGATGCGTTGTCCTTCTCGCACTCACAGTGATAGGCGAGTGCGAGTGGCGGTGAATTTAAACAGGGAGGAAAAGGAAAGGATTGGGAATAGCATCCCGAAGCCTGTTCAGTCACTAACTTAAAAATTTCGAACATAAATGCTTTTCTAAGTACCATTTGTGTAACACTAACCTAGTCAATATATTCGTATCGATCTGTTACAATTACAACACATTGTAAACAAGTTTACCTCATAAATCAATAGCAGCGATCAAAAATTAACACGGCGAAGTAAGTCAACTAGACACAGTATGTTTGTCGGTCGTGTGCGCCACTAATAGGGTATTATGAACTTCGGCTAAGAACTCAAGGGCTGAAGGGTGCTAGAGGGAAGGCGCGGGAGTGAGGCGGGGGCGCGGGGAGAGGGTGCGGGAGGTATTTGAGGTATCTCCTCCGCAGTAGGCAACGGGGGCGAGATTACAGATGGCAAGATAAGCCTCGAATTAGATACAACGAATTTTGTATGATGTTGTAAAGGTATTAACCGTCTCGCGTATCTTTGCTTTGAGAATAAAATATTAGGTTTGTTTTACAAAAACCTTTTAAGCGGGCATTATGGTATTAATGCATCTATATTCGGTTTTCGTGTAGTTAAAATTACCTACGTTTAATTAATAATTACATGAAAATGTTCGCCGTTGAATTTTGGCAGAACGTTGTTCTGATAAAGTTGCCGGAATGAGAACAGGGCCTCGGGGGATGGATGAGCTTGAAAATGGAAAAAATGTTTTTTTTTTACATCTGTTGTTAAGAGCCCTATTATGGAATTTATACTGAAGGTATTTTCCTACATTTTCCTGTAATACAATATAAATAAGAGGTATATGCGGAAATGGGGGAAATTCAGAAACTTCGTGTGGTCCTGAGAGCTGATTTAAGCTGCAACTAGGACATCCATCAATCTGTCTCGCCTTTTCATATGTTAGGGTCGGCTTCCAGTCTAAACGGATACAGCTGAATACAATAAAAGCTGTTTAGCCATGTGGGTGTTCGGGTGTATAATAAAATTCCAAGGGACTTAAAAACTTTCGATCTTAGATTGTAAAAAAAAAAACGATATGAATGGTTAAAAACGAATAACTTTTACAGCATTCACGGGAAACATTTTTAAATGTAACCAACAATATTTGCTCTATAATGTACCTTAAAACCATTTTAAAATATATTTTTTTTTTTAATGCAAATAAATATTATTTATATTTCTATTTATTTAGTATTTTATATGGAGCACCCACAGCAACCACAACACAACCCAGTTACTGGGTAATACGTTACCCCTTGGTAAGACTGGTCGTCAGATTTTTGGGCTTCTGATGATCAGAACGACTGTCAAAGATGTACAATTTTTTATTTATTTATTTCGTTTACATCGACCCGTGTGGCTACTATTACTTAGCCACAAGTACCTAGTCCAAGCTGCTTATCTGACTAGGTCATAATAAATAGAATATTTCTATGTGTTTAATATTCAACAAGCGGCATGCAGCGTAACACTAAGATAAACGTCGGAATCCGAAGATTGCCTGACAGCTTTGAATTTTTTTTTAACACCCCTCCCTCGTAAATACACCAAAGTATTCCGATTCCAAAAAAAGACAAGATTACAAAGCGCTTTTCCTTTGAAATACGCATTCACAATAAGTCACTTAACATTTAATTAGGCAAGCTAAAAGTGCCGCGGCGCGCAAACAACTGAATTATAAAAGGCAGAACGGATACCTCTACATATACCTTACCTTGAAGAGAAGGAACACCGGAGGCTTAGAGGGAGCGTCTTGCCGGAGCCCGGAGGCTGCATCCGAACACAAAAACACCCTAGAGCTGTTCTTAAATCTCAATTAAGGTTAAAACCGTGTCTCGGGCGCACGTACACTGAATTAAATTAATGGCCCCACATATTGCAGTGCTGTGGCGCTCCCGATTAATTGCGTATTTTTTCGGTCTTCTTTTGTTTTCAGGTTAAATGTTTTATTAGAGACTTGTTTATTTATACGTTGGATAGGGAATTGCTCTTTGTATTAATTATTGGGCTTAGTGGCTTTACGATACGTCTGAAATAGAGAAGAATTTGATCACTTCTGTTAGAATTAAAGTCTAAAACTTGAGATACACGAGTAGCTTTATGAGATATAAGTATAGAACAAGTATTTATCTAATAACGCTCCTACACCCAGACAAGTACGTAACATGCACGGCGGAGCCGCCACCGCCGCCGTGGAGCACCGCTAAATCAAGTTGGCAACTCCACCGCTGACATTACACGAAAATGACTTTATAACGCAATATTGTCTAACAAAGACCGCGCAAACTTAAACTATTTACCTAGTGAACAAGTTTCGCGTTCCGTCCGGATGCCTGGAGCGTGTTCCCCACATTAAAACACGGGATAATCTGTATGCTGTGCGTCGTATTTTCGCCGAATCTGGCGTTGCTATGACGACGGCCCTTGAAGTAAAACCCCCAGTGAAGAGTCAAAGCGTAAGGCGAAATAATGACGCGACGAGATATGGCAGCTGAGGACGTGAGCACACTATACAACGCGTTTACTCTTAAAATATCTTTTTCGGAGTACGAGTATCAGCCCTTGTGTGTTTGTTTATGGAATCGGATCTTGGGGCTGTAAAGTTGGATCAGTGGGACAGGATGAAAATAAGTATATCTTACGGCTGAACTTTACTATTCTATTTTTGAAATCCGCTCTTTTAGTGAAATAGCAAATACGATTTAAAATTGTACGATTATTATTTATTTATTTAAACACAGTAAAATACAAAGGGAAATTATATTATGTGGGTACTAAATTATAATTTTAGTGCAAAAATAAGAAGGCTTCTTCAGACCAGCGCGACGCGACACTTGTAGAACAATTTCTACAAAAGTCGCGTTGCGCCTGTTTGCCTCAGCCTTTATGGTATCTCCAAAAAAAAAAACATTAATTAATACTTCGTAGGTTATATACGTACAGAACCTACATTAGGTATGTAGGTACCATGTAAGGAAACTAATTAGCTATCTGATAAACACTATAATTAGTAATTGGACAGTCACTAGTTAGCCAGTTCACTACAGGCCCTATTCGGTTACACAGTCACCTTATCTTGTTATGACGACACAATTAAGGTACCTACTGCTATCCAATTTCGTCTTTGATGGTAAAGTCCAGTAGTTCTAGGCCTGTTCACTCTGAGACGTGTCGTTCTAAGGGTCAGTACACACCGATACGCGACGCGACGCGACGCTGCTCGCACTTTTTAAGATCACGATACAAAATACATCATATTTACTTCACAATAAGGTATACGGGCTGCACAACACGGTGCATCTCAGCGTTCTTCGACACGCTTTCGCACTCGTAGGGAAATGATATCTTTTCGTGTTGTAATAAGTTAGATATTCTGTTGCTATCTTAAAAAGTGCGCGCATCATCGCGTCTCTATGAGAATTGACCCTTAGTCATCATTTTCAGACTGTCATGACTTATTACCATCTTATAACCCGATTTTTAAAACAATGTAGGTAGGTACACTACTCTAAAAATCGGACTATAAGATTTCAGATTCAATATTTTGACGTTGACAGGTGTCAACGTCAAAATATTGACATGATGTAGCGTCAGCGTGTAGCATGAGGTAGCGTCAGCACCAGTATTTTGAACGACAATAACAGAGCAGATGACATGGTAGTGCAGACCGTACTGGTAGGTGTCAGCAGTGAGGTAGGAAGGGAAGCGGACGGGTGAATTCAATCTTACCAATCTTTGGACTGACTGGATGCGGAAGGCGGAGGACAGGGTGTTGTGGCGCAGCTTGGGAGAGCCCTATGTCTATCAGTGGATTGCGCTAGGCTGAGTTGATTGAATCTTTTGACTTTGACAGCCCAAGTGGTACAGTTATAATAATCGACTTATCCTATTATGAATGTGAAAGTTTGTATATTTACATGTTTGTTACTCAATCACGTAAAAACGGACGAACGGATTTGGATGAAATTTATTACCTATTTGATCTTTGACACAAAGATAGTTAATAACCTGGATTAACACACATAGTCTGTTCCAGTAGGATAATTTCCGATATCCACGCAGACGATGCCGCTAGCAAAAGCTAAACTCCATTTGAAATAAGATTCGACATTTAATTAAACCTTTTTTACAATCCGATCAACCGATTTTGACTTCTTTTGCGTTGGTGGCATGACAAATGGCAGCTGCAGTAAACAGTTGGTATTGTAACTACTTTTTTTGCTTTTAATACCATCCTTATGCCTACGGTATAGAAGTCAGAATCGGTTGAACGGACTGTAAAAAAGGTTTGTTTAAATGCTAATCTTATTTCAAAGCTTTTCTCATATCTATAAGCCCCGATCACGGAAAGATGATCAGTCACTCAACCACGTCCACATACAACGTGATTATTATTACTCGGAAATCAGGCACTAATTACATAGCAACAACTATTACTATTCAATCTGTCACACATAAACACCAACATACCTATGTGTTGATGCCCGGCTTACATTGCGATGCGGCCATCGCACATTCCTGGGCATATTATTATTGATATGTGTGATATTGGCAGCTTCATTAGGGACGGCAATCTGTTCCTGCATATCATTATGTGTGTTTAGAGGAATGGTCATTAATTGTAAACTGATATTTGAGCTTCTTTGGCTTAGTACCGAAGGGTTATGGCTAACAGCCGGGCGGGTCGATCGATCAGGTTAAGCTACGCTTACCGCGGTTAGTCCGTGGATGGGTGACTATCTTTACATACCAAGACCCCTCCGTGCTCCGGTAAGCAGGTTAAGCTATTGGCCCCGGCTGTCATTCGTGGATCTTTGACAGTCGTTACGGGTCGTCAGAAGTCCGAAAGTCTGACAAGCAGTCTTACCAAGGGGTATCAAAAAACCCAGTAATTGAGTTGAGGAGATCAGATAGGCAGCCGCTCCATGTAAAATACTGGTATTCAGCTGCAACCGGTTTGACTGGAAGCTGACTCCAACATAGCTGTGAAAACTATAGGGAGATGATGATCTTTAGCTTAGAAAAATGCTTCATCACAATCCCAAAGACTTTGTTGGGTCGTTTACTTGTTTAGTGTCAATCCAAACATTAATTAAAAAAATAACACAACATTCACTGAATAAAAACTAACACCTAAATACTTATACACACGTCGTAAAAATAATCTTATTTAAGTTTACATCTAAGTCAGTACCTACAAAAATAGCTATACCTATAGAAAACCCAAAAGCCGTAAATAAACCATATTCGATAAACGAAAACAAAAACACACAACTGTTATTAAAATTAAAACTGACGGGTAGTCACACAAGTGATTGTGATCACATCACTACACTAGTGACATAAGGAAGGAGGGGGACAACTCTATTATTTTTAACGAGCAAATAAATATTCGGCATTCGTTTACATTTTCATAAAGAATGGGCGCATTTTAAAAGCCTTATTACTGGGTGTCATGCCTTGACGTACGACGTACGGTTTGCCGATAATAACTTATCGATTTTTCAGTTTTTCGGGAAATTAATAACTACATTATTTCAGTGATGACTTTTAAAATAAGACTTGGTTGGTATTCGGGGTTTCTCTACATATTACCTATAGTTAAAGGATACAATAATACGCAATGATTTCTCCAAATAGGACATGTTTTCCATTGTATTGTACAGTAGGTATATGCTTTCATTCAATACGTGAAAGAAATTAAATAGCTCATTGAATTAATCTTCGTTCATTTTCATTATTTACAGAAAAACAAATGACACCCGTTAAATAAGTATGAGTTTTCCATTAACTACGAACGAATTCTCCAATAACTTGCGTCGGATCAATATGCTATTTACTTTTTTAACTACTAATTGAATTGGGCCCGTACTTATACAGTCCCGTTCAAATTAATTAACTCGTTGAACAGGGAGCCACTCGCAATACGGTCGCATTCACTTTTATAGGTGATAAAAATCTTCTTCTCTAAATACTCCATATTTCTCACAATAATGCTCCTTACATTTTATTTGACAAACATTAAAATATGTAGTGATTGTTCGGGGTTTATTAGCAGCGTTTTATTACTCCTCCGTCGTACACACATACACGGGAGAGAAAGCCCTGCACAGATATTGTAGCTTGTGACAATAAATAAGACGTAAAATTTTATTTTACAACGGTAAACGAAAGAAGCTAACGAAATTACATTCAATTACGGCAGTGTGCCCGCGGCATTCCACCGTCGCAATAAAGGCCGCAAAGTAACGTTCCTCGCGTAAATTTTTCGGACATAAAACTCTGTAAAAGTGAAGTTAGTGAGATGTAGAGCGACAATAAATGTTTATAGAGGTTGGAGCCGCGTGGCGGGCCCACACCGCTGCGCCGCGCCGCACCGCGTCGCGCCGCGTCCGTTACCGCGAGTCTCCTCGCCCCACTCAATTAAGTTTCGGCCGAAGAAAAATAAAAATTCACCGTAGCAAAGGTTCTTCATTCGCAGAGCAAACACGAATAAGGCAAATTAAGTGAGCAAAATAACGTGGCTCTTAAATTAGGTCACGCAACCAAAGTGAGACTTGGAGGGCCCTTGCATCTCGTTATAGAGATGAAGTATCGTGCCGCGCCGCGCCGCGGTTAATGTAATCAAATTTTTAATTTTTAACTTTTTTTTCGTTTCTTTGATATTCTCGGAAAGCTTTTCTTTGTGCGTAATTCAGTTAAACGCAGAAATGTGAAGCTTTTAGTTAGTTTGGAAATAAACTCAGCAATTTTCTTCTTTATTTATTTTTACAGTTTTCTGGTCGGCTGGGTGCTTAATTGTCAGTTTTCCGCTGTGAGAGATATAATAACGGGAATGAAAAATTGGATTTTTCTACGAACATATTAAATATTTTTAAAGCTTCAGGGAATATTGAAAGTGATGTATATCAGTTTGATTCTTCTTCTTGAACTACAAGCTAGTTTTAATGAGTTGGTTTAGTAAATGATTCTTCTGAGGCTCGAGCTTAGTTTCATTTTATTTAGCTTTTATAACTCGTACTGGCCATCAATACTTAAATTTTTTTTAAACGACTCATGACTGTTGTAAAATTAGGAACCTACTGGGCCCACAATTCATGAAAACAGCATAAAAAAACATTTCCTTTCAATAAAACGAAATGACTTCAGAGTTACACTCGTAGTGTTTTAGTTAAAGCACTTTTATGGGACTCTGAGTTAGGGGGTCGGTATCCCACCATACACCATAGACCGCCATTATTTTATACGTGTTGCTATTTTATGTACCGACTTACACCATTCAGATTGACTATTCTCGATTTTTGTAACACGTTTCGTCTTTTAAAATACAGCGTGCCTATGTTATACAGGCTGTTTAAAAAATAAAAACAAAGATATTTTATTACCCTCAGGTGTACAAAAAAAAAACACTTATATAATAAACACTATGCAGCGTTACAACTACGGGAAAGAGTGTTTTCGATGAACTCTGGCACCCAATATAAGATTTAACTTGTGTTTAGGGTGCGTCGCCTCGCCTATTGAACATAATTATTGTATCAGTAGTAGCAGTAGTTTCATTATGAATTGTGTAAATTTTGCTTTAAAACTAACGATAATTAGGAATACCGCCCTAAAAATTTTGTAGTGTTTGTATTCTCACTAAAAAAAATTACAATAAGTATTACTTCATAAAAGAACAAAATAAAATTGAAGTGACATGAAATGTATTTTTATGTAATTTCTGTAAGGTTTTTAATTTACACAGCCTGTATCCATTATCGGTCGATAGTTACATCGAGCCTATGTTGCGCACGTGATAATTAGATGACACGAATTGGGGAAATACATGGTAGGGTGGAAAGATGAGATGTTCTCGTAATCTTGGTTAAGTTAATTTGTGAAAATACTTCCAGGAAAGTACGAAATTGTAGTACCTACCTATTACAACATATTTGAAAAAAAAAAAACTATATTCTCATATTTAAAAGAGCCAAAAGAAAAAATTTTTTTTTCATAAAATCTCATTAAATCACAGTGCGAATATTTATAAACCAATACCCAACTTAATACACGTTTCAACAAAAACTTCCATAATTACGTCACAACACAGTAAAATAAAATCCCTCAGATTAATCCGCAGACACATAATTCACGTTTATCTCGGTAGCTGAAATTACCCACTAACGTAACCAATTTTCTTACCTTTGACAAAATCACGGCCCTTACCTATTACGTAACATTACCCAAAGGGCGCACGCGGCGCGAATACGGCGCTAAACACATGTTTGGTCATTCATGCGTTTTTGAGTCATATTAATAAGTGTTAGGGTGTATTTTACTGTGGTGTCTGACGCCGGTAAAAGACGAACGCCGAACGATGTATAACACACTCTCTGAGGGCGACGGTAGGCCCATAATGGGTCCTTGCTAGGAGGGCTTCGGGACCGCATGTGTTCGTGCCTGCGGTCCCCGCTTCTGAGGAACAAATTAGAAAATCTTTTGGAGAATAATTTAAGAAGTAGGCTCGTGGTTGCGGAGTTAACTTCGTTTCGTGAGCTATAGGGCGATCAAAGCTGTACAAGTGTTCATTTTAAGTCGACGGCATCGGAAAATTACTCGAGAAAGTTTTGTAAATTTTCATTTTCACGGTTAGTAACTAATAAGAATCTTATTAAGGCTTTTGAATAAAGCTCCATGCATGACAAAATAACGATTTTTTCAACAAAGGACTAAAATATGCTAGTAACAATATTTTTAACAACTATATTAGTAGACTTAACCTATAGGTACTGTCATAAAGCTAAACGCGAATCCCTGCTACTAGCTCAACACCGATGTGGAGAGTTTGTAGCTTTTATCAATTTCTTCTTATCTTTACAGCAATTTCTGACATAACACGTGAAAATTGTACCTGAAATCGTCTTGAAATAATTGAATCCGATTTAAGTACCCTTACATCAAATCGAACACTGTATGGTTTAGGTAATATAACTGTTATGCTCAAAGCTTAAGTAAATCAGTAGGTAGCCCTTTTCAAATTCATGAAAAACTGGGAGTTTGTTCGTCGCGTGCGCACGCTCTTACATATTTTATTACCCCCGATTCTCGCTCTTATTTCCAATGCACAGAGGCCAGCACATCAAGCTGGGGTAGCTTGTCAAATTTAAGTATAAAATAAAGGTATTAAAGGTAAGGTTTTCAACTTTATACCAAAAGCATGATCATGTTCAATTGGGAAAATTTTACAGTTTGGGATAGGTTGATGTGCTGCCGTCTGTACATCTACAGAAACATGTCGGATATCACGCTCAGATACGCCTGTAATTGAGATGCCATGTTATTTATTAAGATTTTTAACCGACTTCAAAAAGGAGGAGGTTATCAATTCGTCGGAACCTTTTTTTTTTTTTTTTTTTTTTTATTTTTTTTTATGTATGTTCCCCGATTACTCGAAGATGGCTGGACCGATTTGGATTTTGTTTTTTTTGTTTGAAAGGGTATACTTTCCAGGTGGTCCCATGATCATCAAGTCAGGATCTGATGATGGGATCCTGGAGAAATAGAGAGAACTCTTCAAATTTTATAGGCACATGAAGCGATTTAGGTATTTTTTGGAAGAGTACTTTCTCGTAGTGGTCTCATTTCAATTTGGTGAAGATCTGATGAAGAACTTTGGAGATAGGCAACGGAACTCCTCAATAAATGATAGCAAATGGATTGGGTTTGCTGAAATCTCATGTCTGTCTGTTGCTTACACCATTCATAACATAACATCACGCCGGTATGCTGTGAAGGGGTAAGCACATGTGAACCACTAAAAAGTGAAAAATAAAAACTTTTTCCAAAAAAAAACAACCGACTTCCAAAAAACACTACAAAGTGAAAAATAACTTTAATTTCGGAAGGCGGTGACAAAAAATTCAAATACAGCTCCAAAGACACCGACTTCCGAAATTAAAGTTATTTTTCACTTTGTAGTGTTTTTTGGAAGTCGGTTGTTTTTTTTGGAAAAAGTTTTTTAATGAACATGCGTACACTTGCATGGGGGTAAGGTTTACAGAAAAGTAAAGGTATGCGTATAAATGTAAGGTTGATTTGAAATACTTTTGAATTTGTCCCTTTAAAGTCCTCCAGACCGCATTTCAGCCAACCTCAACGGAGACTAGCCATCGACGCGGAAGACATGAGATATAGTGCTCATGTGTGTGCGCAGACACAGGTGCGCTCTCCCTTCCCTAAGTCTAAGGCTTCTGCCTCGAATTTTGCGGGCAGCGGGGCGGCGGCGGCGGCGGCGCGGGAGCGGCAGGATCTTATGCGTAAAATCAAATGGACCGGTTCTCGAAAACAGCGGCGTGGCAGCGGCGCGGGGGCGGGCAACGAGCGGTGCACTCCAGTCAAGCCGCACCGCCGCCGCCGCCGCCCCGCTGCCCGCAAAATTCGAGGCAGAGGCCTTACAGTCCGATGGGACGGCAATCCTACACGACCGGAGGGAGATCAGGCGAAGGACCAACGGCTAAACGTGCTTCCCGAAGCACGGGGGTATCACACCGCCGCGTTTCAAACTGCGGGCTGTAACTGCATACTCAGCGTATAATGTTCCCACTGCTGGGAGACAGGTCTCCTATCTGTGAGAGGGAGCCGTAATCCACCAAGCGGGCCCAGTGCGGGTTGGTAGATGTCACATGTCTTCGAACTTTTGATTTCTCCGGTTTCCTCACGATGTTTTCCTTTACAAATACGAAAAACGGCGGCAGCGGCGGCTTAACGTGCAAATAAGTGATACTAACATAATTTTAAGTTTTATTTACTAATACAATTTTTTATTATAATTGGTATATTTAGGCTAAGGTATTTATCTATGGGTCATTGTAACCTGACAATAAATGGTTTATTGTTTGTTATTTATTATTTATTTAACGCTTTGAGTGCCAGTGGCGATCAAATAATTTACACTAAGTAAAGCACCTATCTGGGATCGAACCTACGACCTATGTCTCGTAAGGGGTGTTACCTACTGAGAAATTCTTAATAGAAAAGCCGGACCTGGAAATCAACCCCAGGACCCAACGCTCAGTAGACGAAACTAAAGAAGCAGTTGTTGCTAGAATACAGCTAAATTAAATACGCTGAAATTTTAAACCAATATCCTAGCCACAAGCGAAAATATTCGGAGAATTTAAATACAGCAACTCCACAATATTCGAGATTGTTGCCATGCGGCGCGTGTGCTCGCGGCCTGCTCATATCAGCAGCTATCCAAACATCGCCAAACTTTCCTCGTCAAACTTTATCTCAACGCGATCATATTTTCGTATTTTTCTTCACTGAGACGCGAACCGTGAACGCTTTAAATGTATTCCATAAATCAGGATACACTTACGAATTTCGAACAAGGGGGCCAAAAGAGGCAACAAAAATACTTACTTAACAATTTGTCGAGAAATTCGTTGAACGATTAACAAATGTGTTCATTCGTTGTTAACATTACGTCTTAAATTAATAAAGTTTGGGATTGCCGCGCGGGGGCTCGCGGGATAACGTGACGCGGGATACTCAGCCGTGCCGTTGTGCCCACTACACCGCGGGTACTCGAGCCGGTATCCTAGTACAATATTGACACAAATCCCTTAACTTATAAAATCGTGCTTCCGTCCCCGATGTAGGCAATATGGGATTTCCGTCGTCATTTTGATGTGGACCCCGGGGCTGGGCCGGAGGGGGTCGTGTTTGCGCGGGGGACACCTGGCTACTCAGCCGCCCTGTTTGCTGATCGATATGAGCCCGCTTTTGTGGATGACACACCGCTAATGTAACACTAAAATATATTTTGACACATTTCATCTGAGGGTCCTTAGATATAAATAGGTTTTTTTGTTGTTGTAACACTGGTACGTCTAACTATCACCTATATATCTGCATATTCTTGAAAGGTCTTTCAAAATTCGTTCAGCAGTTTAGACTCATAGAAGGGAAACTCAAATAAACAAAGAAATACTCAGAACAACTTGAAGACCGAAATCTTCTTACATTCAGCCCAATCCGGTGCACTTGCTTTATTAGTAGACACTCATTGAGCCAGTTCCAGTTCGCCGCACACAATTTACCAATAAGTAGATACGTATTTGCAGCAATAACCGACAAAACAAAGCATCCGGCTTGCACGATCCTAATCCTCGATTTGGGGAGGGTCTGCGTGCAAATGGAAAAATATTTGTCTGGCAACACTCGGCAAATGTACCGACAGCCGATATCACGTAGCGTTTTATTTTACGCTAAGACAACTACAGGTTGTCGACTTCACGTGTGGACGGGTTTATTTTTCTCCGCTGGCAACACGTTCGCTCTTTTACAACGTGGTTCGTTCAGGTAGTTTAGCGTGTTTAAAGAACGAAGTGGTGTAATGCAATCTTTGATTTTTAAGCTGGAATTTGTTGAGAATTCCGCGAGGAGTCACGACTTTTATAAAGATTCTGACGTATTATGGAAGATTTTTATGCGGTTGGAATTCAATTCATATGAAAATGTACGGTTTTACAGTAAGACTTAGTTCTTGAGTGTAAAAGAAGGAACATAATTTGTTTTCTCACAGTTCAGTTTTCAGTTTCCGCATCCTCTCTTTATGCAAAATCTTTACATCTGAAAAGCTTTAAGTACTTAATTAGTATAAGTCATTAATATTTATTTCGTTTATTCATTTTACTTTCTTATTCTTTTACATTTTTATATATTTTTATAAAACAAACATTAAAAAAAAAACATTTAAAAATATATAAAATAGTGTTCCGCCGGAATCGGGAGTAGGGTCCAAGCTACCGGCGGTTAGGGCTCCAGAGACAGGAACCTCCTCATGATGCTTGCCGTATCGAGGAGTTTACTGCCTTCTGAATCAGGCCTTTGATCCAACCGCCTAGCGAGGGCCTCGAGAGATGTTGTTCGAGGCTTTCGGCCATCATTCCATTGGCTGATACGACAATCGGCACAATGACGGCCGAGTTCACATTCCACATGTCAACAACCTCGTGTATTAAGTCGAGATACCTATTTAATATTAATAATATTAATACTTGATATTTATTTTCGTATTTTATATTGTTTACAGAGCTGACTAGGACCGCCATCTCCGTCATATGTAAAAGTCATTACGTGAATAATAAAACTCTTACAGCAGGACGATACAGATACGGGATACTTAGTATCCACATATTTCACTAAAAACACTCAATTATCTACCTAATGAACACTTGAAATCAAAACAAAACATAACCCTAAACGGAATTCAAAACTAGCACTAACCCAACCTCAAACGTTCCCTCTAAAGTTAGTTAAAAACATATTCGTAGTCTCGTGAACAAACAAAATATAAGTGGTCTAAGCTCCTGACATCGCTTGCAGTGCAAGGTTCACTTTACAACTTTTCAAATATCTGCTAACCCCCACTAGCTCTTATGGTAGCGTTATGACCGGAGCGGATCATATTATTATTGGAACATCACAAGTTAGAATGCACGTGGCGAAATTCGAAAATTATTCCGAGTATCTGGATGGAATTTTCTGAAGAGGTGGAAGGTGGAATTTTGTAATTTTTGAGGGGATAATACAAATGTGAGGTTTCTTGGATTATAAACAGATTTTCACACAATACAGAAACCGTTTGCAAAGAAGTCGAGAACTAAGAAAGCTGTTTGTTGTTGGTTTGATTTCCGCAGTGTGTCTAATGTGTGAAAAATCAAAGTCGGACTAAAAAACATTTCTGTTTTTTGAAGACAGAAATATTACCTACAACTTCAGTTAATACTAACGTTTGGAAATAAGCTTCATCTCTTACTAGCAAAACGCTTTCTTTAATTCACACAATTTCTATCTTTTCGAAACATCCTACTATGTAATATAATTTATAATCCTACTAATATTATAAATTTGGAAGTTTGTATGTTTAAATGTTTGGATATTTAGATGTTTGAATGTTTGTTACTGAATCACACAAAAACAGCTTAACGGATTTGGATGAAATTTGGCACACATATAGTTTATAATCTGGAGTAACGTATATAATACTTTTCATCCCGGTATTACGTTCCCGTGGGGTTATTTCCGACTTCCACACGGGCGTAGCCACTGGCAAGACCTAGTTGGCAATAAATTTGTCGTGAAATAAAAAAATCTAATTTTCGCCCGGCTGTCTCCTGCCCCGTCCAGACGTGCGTCTCGTCCATACGCCGTCTACGCCACTTTATGCCTCTTTTACGCCGTGTACGCCCAGATTGCGATCCACCCGCTATTTAAACTGGATCGCTTTCCTGGATCGCTTTACACTCTTCACGGCCTTAATAGACCTGTTCGCTTTTATACCCTAATGACCGCGTAAAATGCTCTGCGTTTGTTTGGCCTTTATTAACCGGTAAGTGATGCAGCTGGTTTATTTGAAAAGTTATTATATTTAACGGTTCAGCGGTGATTTTATGAGGTGATTCTGTTTAAGTGTTCTGGGGTTGTATTTTGGTCTAATAGCGAAATGATTTAATAAGGACCACACTACACAGCAAATTGTATATGCTTAAAGTTTTTAAAGTATGGAATAGAAATACTCACTGACATCAGCAGCTTTAGAGAATTCGATCCTTTTCTTTAACGAACAAAACTTATAGGAAACGAAACTTATACTTTTGTTCAGAAACTACCCTCAATATCTGGTCACAGTTCGACTGTTAAAAAGCTTGGATTTATAGTGGTTCAATGGGGAAGTTATTGAAAACAAAACAAGTAAGAATACCGAAACGCAAAAGTTGGACTTGTTGCACTGAGAAGAAAACTAATAAATGTTTCCCGCGGCGAATATAAGAGCGAGTCGGTGGCAGAGCGTGACATTAAACTTGGGTATAAAGTGAGCGTGCAATATCGAGTTAGCGAGTTTCACAGACCAAACAAGACGGCATCGGACTTCCTGGCGTAAACTACTTAAATCTTGACGCGTCTTGCCTCGCTGTCCGCTACGGGCGAGAATAAACTTGCCGCGCCGTTTATGTGCGACATAGCTGCGGTATGTGGCGAGAGCTTCACCCAACAATCATCTCTGTGTGGACAGGAAAACATCTAAAATCGCTTGGTGTGAAAAGCCAGCGGTACGGTGGGATTACAGAGCGATGTAGTCCGCGTACTTTCGACAGATAACGCACAGTCCGGAGTGGAGTGGCTTTCTCGCTTGATTGACACTGGCTCAGTGGCTTTTAGTTGGCAAACGTAGCCATTACATGCGGTGAAGTGTTCCGACTCACACATATTGGAGTACACTTTGAGCGTCATTTCGGGACGAGTGTGGAACATTTTGAGGTGTATTTGTGGGTAGGTGTAGCAGACAGAGCTGTCTTGTTTGCGTAGAGCTGTTACGTGCCATGTTGTGTGTGTTAACTGTTGTAATGTTTCAGTTAGTTCAGTTATTTGAGTTTGTTAACAGTTTACTGGCACGAAAAGAAGATTGTTTTATTTGGCGTCTCACTTTGTATATTTAACGCTCGAAAATACCATTGATCATGGGACTTTAAAAACATTTAAATATCTGTTCAAGTCTGATAGAGAAAGAAAAAGGAAAGAGAAGTCTCGCAAAGGTTTTTTTACAGCCACTTAACATCCGTATCCGATCTAAATGAAGACACCATGATTACGGAGACCAACAAAAACGCAAGCAAATGGCAATTACATTGGAATTGCTAAAAGGACCCACCTGTTGACTGCCGCAGACGAGAATGTTCTCGAAAAAGATTTTATTGGTTGAAAACGTTGGCTTTCCGCGACAGATGTTCTGCGGGATTTGCTCTCAACTCGGAAAACTTGTGTTTGAGAACGCTTTTCAACTTTGAATACTGTTTAGTTCAGAGTTCTTTAGCTTTTTTTTGTGACTGTTTAACTTCCTCTGGAAACTACTTTTACCTGTGTCTGTTTTTAGTGAATTGCTTCAAATAGAAGCAGATATATGGTAAAGGGATAAGTTACTGATTTACTCGTGTATTCTCAAGCAATATTTTAGTATTTAAGTTGACTATTTGTTTAACACGAGTATGTTATCAAGATGTTTGTGTTTCTTTTTTATTTTATGACTATTTATGAGCCTGCTACTTCCAATTACGACACATTAAACATTGAAACCATCCCCTAAACAACGCCAAACAAAATCAAATTCATTAGCACATTATAATGAAGTTGAGGAAAGTCCAAAAAGCACGATATTCGGGTGAAATTGATAGGAGAAATTTCAACAAAAACTGTGGGCTGTATAAGCTTGCTCGGGGAACGCCACACACGGAGCAATTATCTAAAACACACACGACGTTTAACCTCAAATTTCACTAATGAAAATTTCCGTTGGTTGGTGGCGAAGGGCGCACCTTATCGGTTATCTGTGGGATTGCTTTCGACCGACAGTCATTATCGTATGGTGTTTCCGTGTCCGACAAATAGGTCGAACGATTTAATGCACTCTGATATTCAATAGGCGTACTGTTTGTGGAAATTGTGGGAAATGGTTAACGAAACACTGAAAAATAAAAATAATCTTCATCCTCTTTTAACTACACTACTTAATATTAAAAAGAGAAAATATTTTATTTTCTGTATGTTTGTTTGTTACACTTTCACGCTAAAACGGCTCAACAGATTTGGATGAAATTTGGCACATGGGTAGTCCATAGGCCATGACCTGACTACGATCATTTTGATCCCGGTATTCACACGGAATCTTATGTGGGTGCAACCGCGGGTCCCAGCTCGTCTTTAATAAAAACCTTTAGGTATTACTTAGTTTTATCTACCTAAGGAAAAGAGACTCAGGCATATTACAAAAAGCTTGTTCAAATGACACAACTTAACAATTCCAATTTAATTTGATGCACGTTCAAAGTCAAAGTCAAAGCATTTATTTCGAATAGGCACTTATAAGGCACTTTTGAACGTCAACATTTAAATTAAAATAGAATTGATTTCAGTCGTCCCTTCCAAAATTTAGTTTCGTATGGAGAAGAATGGGCAAGAAACTCCACCGTTACTCTTTTAAAATGTTTTAAGTACAATATTTAACATAGTACATTCACTATATAATTATGTGTGATAACGATGCACCCAGAATAAAATTACCATACCAAAATAGGTAAAAAGAATGAAATTGAAGCAATACAGATAAAATAATTTAATGATGCTCACATATTTACAAACAGAAGAATGTATTTCAATTAACATTGCTTAATGAACTGGCGGACAATGAAATGTTCTTATTAGTTATCATGAGGGTCCTTTACACAGTCACAAAGTGAGCTGGCTTTATTACACAACCGGTACAATAACTAAAAGTAAATGAAGCCACAAACAAACGCAAGGGTCGCTGGATGCACGACACAATTTATGTCGCCATTTTCCACCGGCCGCCTGTATCGATGTCGTTTGCATCTGAAATCTTTCGAGCCACGACTATATTAGAGAGGGGAATTGGCTGGGATCTTAATTTATCGAAGTTTTTATGGTTTAATTAACGGAATTCACTTAAGCGAGGGTCGTGCGCGGCGCGCCGCGGCGGCACGCGGTGCGACGCGACGTCGCGTCGCCGCGGTTTGCGCTTTATTTTATACTAATAGATGTCCCTGGGCCGTGCTATAATTAGCGCCAGAACGCCATTGAAAGTTTTAATTGAAAAGCCTTTGTGCAGTTTTATAGTCCGTTAACAATTTTAGAGTGTATTTTCATGCAATCGCCGACGAGCCGCCGCGCTGCGTAATCTTGACACCTCCGCTTCGTCCTTCAGAGTTCAGACGCCACGCGCCTACCCGATCATAATTATTGTTATTTTAAATATTTAGCAGAAGCATCCCGTTTTTGCTTAAGGCTAATTTATTTACTTCTTTTGTGTCACGTATTACTGAAGAATTTTTATTTTACTATTCAATGATACGACAGTTGTTTGGGCTTGTTCGGAAACTTTTGGAAATTAAATATGTCGACAGGTAGCTACAGGCTACAGGGTTAACGAAACCTATCAAACTCAATAAAGCGAGGCGCACGCGGCTAAACTTTTCATTGTATTATTACAACATTGTTCTTGAAATACGTAGTAAATTAATTCACCCTTCCGAAATTTGGAATTCAAAACTGTAAATTTGTAGCCTCTTGCCCCAATTATTATAACATTTATTCTTTATGGGGTAAACAGATCCCTATTTATTAGGGTTCATTATTCGAATTAATTTGTTTGTGTTATGTTGCGGGCGCAGGCGGTAGATAGAGGTTGGCTAACCGCGCGTAAAGAGCCTGTTTTGATATTTAAATGAGGGTTAGGCTTGATTGTGGCCATTGAGTAGGACCGCGGGCGGTCGAGCGGGCACAGGGCACAGGGCCGGCCCGGGCGGCGACACGTGCGGCATACGGACACGACAACCGCAGACGGACCGGACACTTTTGTGTGTTAATTATTTAAGAGGCGTTAATGTTAGTAAAGGTTCTGAGAAAATAACACGGACAATACTTTTGTTGCATGGGGCCTGGCACATATAAGTACCAATTTTATTTGGATTCAGGGTTAAATTTTACTGACACAAATAATCAGCAGGAAAATGTGAAAAAATCGTAACTATTTAATAATTTCCTCAATATCTTGCCCCAAAAGCCCAATAACCCGATAAACCAAATAAAAAATTAAACCAGTTTAAATTAAGAACTTCATTAACGGCCAGTTGAGGTAACAATAGAATCGCTAATTTTCAATTAGGGTTCCGCAGAGCGAGCGCGTGATCGGTGGGTTCCGATTACAAAGCTAATTACAAGTGTCGCTTTCGTTACACCGCCCGAGTGTTTCCGAGTGTTCCCGAGTCAAGAGCCGAGCTTTTTATCGCTTTTTGGATCTTGTAGGAAATGTTGTCGAGTGGTTCTGTTTTAGGGAGTTGGGAATTAGGATTGGTAATTTATTAACTGTTGATTTGCCGTGCAAGACCCGAGTACACCAACAGAAATTTAAAATAGTCGTTTAAACCATAACCGGTTGATTAACAATATTTTGCTGTTCACCATGCTCTAACCATTGGTTAAAAATCTACTGTAATAGGTGGGTTAACTGAAACGAGGTGGCCAACTCAGTTTAACCGTTGGTTTACGCTTTCTGATTTGAAGTTTTGCATTGTGAATCACTTTTAGTAACAAAATAAAAATGCAAGACGCTTTGAGTTACTTATTTCTTTTAAGAGGATAATGTGTTAGATGATTTATAAGAGTATATTCCATACACGGCGCAATTACTTCGAGGAACATGAAGAGAAAGCATTTGGTACAAGATTTCGTACATAAAAGCGTAGTGAGTGCTCTGGAATTACTTGATTTAATTGAAAAGAAGTGGAATAGCCAAGCACGTTTACAATGATTGCCAAAAGCATTTAATTTGTCAGCCAAATGTTTCCGACCCCTTTTTTTGGGCAGTTGCTGTAGAGTTTTTCACGAAATAATGTTAAACCATTCGATCAATCGGTCATTTTCGACTCACTCATTTAAAAACGTTCGGATATTTAACCGTTAGTTAGAATTGAATAGTGAACTCGAAAAAACACGGTTTGTTTAAGACCCGAGTTCACCAACTACAAAATAACCATTGATTACGTAACCGTCCTGTTAGCATTAAACATATGTTTAATTTAGGACAAAGTGAAAAAAAAACACATAAAAGATAAAGTTGAAATTTTATCGTTACTATTCCACGGATCCCTTGCACCAATAAAAAGGCAAAAGCACAGTCGATATTGTGCGGAAACACAAATCTCTATTTGCGGGAACGAAATCACATATTCAAACAGACGTCAAGCTTTCGACAAGCGGAAGAATGAATGAATGCAAATCTTCCACGATTTCAGGCTCGTTTCACACTGAATACATTTCACGAGGACATATTGTCGACTACACTGAGTGGGCCCAACAGACCCCTTTTTATAATAAATATTTTTTGCTTGTAAAAATATGAGTAGGTGGGACCCACCGTGTGAGGTAAAGGATCGTTCTCAACTCAACAACTTTTTAATAAAAGGAAGATTAGGAAATCGGCTCGTCGCTTACATTTATAGTAGATGTGAAGAATGTCATATAAGGCGTAACGCGCTCGGATACATTTCACACCTCGCTTGACGCTTTCCCTAAATCTGTTGTCATTTCGGCGCGATCCCGTGGAAATAGGGGCAGGAATCCCTCGGATAGTCGCCAGATATTTGGAGCTATTTCTCACACGACTACCCGCCCGCCCTGTCCGCTACCCCCTTACCCTCGCAGCAATGCCAACTTCTCCTTTTAAATATTTTAGTGTGCAAAAAGTGAAGTCGTGTTACCTTGTTACTGTGCCAGATTTCTCTACAGTCTTACAAATGTAACGTGACTTATTTGACAAATCAGTCTATTTTCCCTTAATATGAAGTGTGATATGACTTGAGGAAGTTAAATTCGTTATAAATTTATAAAATCGCTACGCATTTTTCCTATTATAAGCTTTCGGCGTCGTTTTACATTTTAGCCTATCAGATTAATATTTTATTATGCAATTTACGCTGAAATTTTCCTGTTACGGCGACGGCTCGTCAAAAATTTTAGCTTTATTTGGGAGATCAACAAGGGTTCTCAGAGTACGGGTCTCTGGTGGGCATTGAACAAAGCTCTTTGAAGTAGATACCTTAATAAAGTGTTCTCACGTTTATAAAGTTACATGATATCCTAAGCTTCTCGACCTGAATCTATGATATACCTTATATAAAAGCTTCAAAAGCTGTTTTGAAATTCTAAAGCTGCCTATAGGCTTACTGAATTTACGTAACACGGCAGTAGCAGAAAACACATTTGATTCCAAAACAGGAATATCTTTCATAGCAGTTATAAAAGGATGGCATTGTTTACCTTACCACAGAGTACGCATATTTCAAAATACGAATATAAGTCTTCGTATGGAGATTCGGCATTGTGTTGACAATCGGCGAATGAGACGGTCCGAGCGACCGCGGCTATCGTTTACATCAGTCTTCTATTAACAGACAGCTTAACTCGGCTCCGCGCCATTTGTGTTTTTCCGTGCAGACAAATCGGTAACAATAAAACGAGGCCCTCCTTCACAATGCTCGCACGCATGGCCTGCTTTTAATTTGCCGAACGTATATATCGGATCGTGCGCTCCGCCGGGGATCGCTTAAAAACACTCCCGGAAAATCCCGCCGGTCTGCCCTCCGCTTAAGGCTCTTGTCTGTTTTTAATACCTCTATTTTTATTGCGTGTGTAAATTTCCTCATTCAACCATTCTTATTTGTTCTACAAACAAATCGAAGCGTCCGCAATTAAGGGCCGATCGATTACTCATCAAATCTCATCGGATTTTGAGATGATACGCCAAAGAGAGTAGAAAGTAATTAGAGGCGCGTACTCTCTCAGGCGTACGATGTTTTGTTGATAATTCAATAATCCGGCCCGAGGCGGATCTCTTTTCACGATGCCTCTTGTCACCCCCCGACTCATCCCTCGCACTCCACTCGATTCCGATAGCATTCTTATGTAATCAGTTATCTTGTTTTTTCATTTCCTACACCATATTTAAGGACTATAAAGTACTCGCAAAAAGTTATTTAAGTCCCGAGTATTGCTCGATATAAATAAAGTTAAATTGGCAAAGTTGTCCAACGAAAAGAGGGATAGCGGCACAGGTGACATCCATTACGATTCTTCAAAATTATTTTGTAGATATAAATTAGTTTGAGGGATCGTTAAGGTACTCGCTACAACATTTTGGCGCCGATGAATATATTTTTCGCGTCGTAAACAGAGCAATAGCTGGGCCAATTTGTGTAGTCCGCATGTAAGTGGAAAATATGGTGGTTGGTTAGTTGCAGGGCGGTCACCTGCGGGGCAACGGGGCGCGGGGGGCGCGGCGAGGTGCGTGTTTGCACCTTATATAGGGAAATGGAACAATTAATTAAATTAGCACTTAAATGTATGGTCGCGGTAAGGACGGGCGCGCCGCAGACAACACTTTTATTAAAACTATACGTCTTTCAAATTGTTTGCAGGCTTAGGTGTTATGAGTTTTATGCTTCTCGGCCATTAGAAACTATGTTCTCATGTAGTTTTACGGTAATTGTAGACGTTAACAGAAGTTAACTTGATTCAACGTTAACCTGATTGTTTTTCTTGATTATTTCACCTTCTTATTTAGAGGTTTGTCAAACAGTTGCAAAGCTCAACCACAGAAAAAAAAGAAAACTCAACCACCCAACCGTCCAGTCCGTGGCTAATCCACTTACTGAATTCGATTCCGGGCCACACCCCCCATTTATCATACTACCATCGACTGCTCCATTCATTAGCGGTATCATCACTATCTAATTTACACCTTATACAGTTGACAATAAACTCGTATTGCTTTAACAATGTACGAATTACAAGTCCACTAGCCTAATGTGGTAATGGACAGAGTTCTTCACGGCTTTATGGGCTGTCCTATGTCGACACATTAGGCGATTGCCGTTTTTCCCTTAAATTAATTACTGTGAGTTGACGTTTTTATGTTTTAATGAATGAATTTAGGTTTTAGATTAACGAGGACTTTCTAGTTTTGTTGTCCTAAAAAGTTTATGGGTTGTTGTGGTGATAAAAAACTTCATCTAACTTTATTCAAAAGAAGCCTTGCTCTAGTAGACAGTTTTTCCTAGTTAAGGGGCTCATATGCCTGAAGTCATCATATTTTCCTAGTAGGATTTTAATCACAGTAGGTAAGAGTATGGAAAACTATCCTCCTATACATATATCCTTACTAATACTAGTATTATAAATGAAAAAGTTACTCTGTCTGTCTGTCTGTCTGTCTGTTACGCTTTCGCGCCTAAACCAATGAATCGATCCTCATGAAATTTGGCAGAAATATAGCCTGGGATGTGGAGAAGGACATAGGCTACTGTTTTACCCGATAACTGAAATCCACGCAGGTGGAACCACAGGCAAAACCTAGTCTTACTAATAATATTATAAATGTGAAAGTTTGGATGTTTGTTACTCCATCACGCAAAAACGGCTGAACGGATTTCTATGAAATTTGGCATACAGATAGTTTGTATTTTTATCCCGATATTACATTCCCGTGGAATAATTTTCGACCTTCACGCGAGCGAAGCCGCTGGCAAAAACTAGTTGCTACTAAAAATCTATTCACCAATCTTGAAGTTACAGCTGCAACATTTGAACCTTAACACTTACAAAACAACTGCCATTTAACCAACACGAAAACACATTTTACAAGCCAAAAAATCAGTAAACAGTCCTTTTATTTTCGTGCAACGGTAGTGAACGAGCACAGAAGGGAGTGCGTTCAGCCGCGGGGTCTCCAATACTTACCCGGGCTGGGGCTCAATCATCCACTCGAGACGTTTCCGTTGTCTGTGGCCGAACGATTATTTCCCGCAGTCGATAGCCAACGAAACTACGGAATAAGGACGCGGGGGCCATTCGACATTATGTTACGATCGTATCTAAGTGTGTCTCTTGAGTTTTTGGGCATGTTGACATTGAGATTTTTGCTTATGAAATGATTGGGATTGGAAATTATTAGTCTTGTTAAGACAGTGGATAAGACAGAGGCAATAATTATAGTGGGTAAATAAATACGGTGCAGACAATAATTATAAGTGTTGAATGAATGAAGTGCACCGATCCCAGCGTGGCTTGACCAGACTCGATTAATCGAATGTACCCCAAGATTTACACCAGCCCCTGGAGCCTCATGCTTCATGGTGCAACAGAGGCCATTACATATCAAGAAGTAGACCGGGGGGCGTTGTAATGGTCGGGATACCGAAGGGGCCTTTAGGATAATCGCTTGCCCGTGCGAGTACCTACTTCGTATTTGTGACTTATTTTTTGCTAGGCTCCTAAGGATCCTAACGTGATGCTATATAGCCTATACCCTTCCTCGATAAATGGGCTATCCAACACTAAAAATAATTTTTCAATTCAAACCAGGAGTTCCTGTGATTAGCGCGTTCAACCAAACAATCTCTTCAGCTGTATGATATTAGTATAGAAGTATAGATCGCTTTTAGAATTGTTAATCCATACCTATAACAAACAATAAGTAGGTACCTAGGTGCTTAAGTAAATTGGTACAGAATTACAAATGCCTATATACCCCTGCCCATATTTTTTGCCCTGGTGAAACCCCTACAAAAGGATTTCGCTAGCGTCAGAAAAGCCAGAAAAGGCACTGATAAGGGCTGATAATGAAGATGGTTTCGTGATGGTGCTAAGGAAAACTAACAAGAACCGCTGCAGCAAAGCTCCTGCGAGGCCCGAAGTGAGCCTGCGTGCCACTATGCCGAACACTCTGGTGTACATCTCCCACCTGCACTACACCACTAAGGTGGAGGATATCGTGGACTACGTGCGCCAGAAGACAAGATACACGCCGAGGGTGCAGTTACTGGAGTCGCGCCGCAACGTCAACTTTATGGCTTTCGTGGTGCGCGTGCTGAATTGTTATCTGCCTGTCGTCATGGAAGAGGACTTTAGGCCGCAGGACGTGGTGTTTCATCGCTTCCGCGGACAAGTTCCACAGGACAGCACAAAGTAAAGTTCGTGCAAAGTGAAGTGCTACTATTGTGTGGCTTTTTATAATTATGTATGTTAGTCAATAAGGTATTTATGTTATGGGTCTTTGTTGCCTGAATTAAATGCTTTATTATTACTATTACCTAGGTACCTATATTTTTCCGCACCTGAAGTTTCGTCCTCCTGAATTTTATCAGTTTTTCTAAGAGAAGGGAAACATAGATGTTTTTAGTGTAAGGCATTTTGTTTTTCTTTCATTCTGCGGAAAATTTGGGATCGTATCTTATGTAACGTACTTACTATCTTCGTATGTCATATTTTAACGAAATATATTCTTAGCATTGACGACGATAAAGGCTACCGAGAAATTATAGTGAAATTACAATTTAATTAATTAGTATAATTTCCATGTTTGGACTATGTACATACAACCGTGAACAATAATGGTGGATCACTTTACACTTTCATATCTTAAGCAATAAGGTTGAAAAGTAGCCGATTGCCAGTGTCGGTGATGGTACCTATAGTGTCCACAAATACCACTAATTCCATGAAAATAATAGAAACACTCATAGAGGCCAATTAAAACAGGCTCTCGAACAACAATTGAACCATCATTAACATTGCACTTCAAAAGCATAATAAAGTTCAACAAAACGATCCTAAAATAACAATATCAATTGGGTAGAACACTGTTCTGTTATAACATAAAAATATAAGTATAGCGAATATCTGCATAAACAAAACAAACACGAAAGTATTGTTAGGATATTTTCGTTCCCAAAAACAGACCAAATAAACATGAATATCGTACCGAAACAGATTTGGGAAGTACTAAAAAATATAAAAATGCCAATATGATTAAAACCTCTCCGATTTTCGTATAACCTAGCGGAGAGCTCTCATTCAATATAAATACCTACCTATCATTGGAATGAATATTAGATTTCACTATCGCAACAACGAAATCTGTGGAGTCGAACTTGGATTTTAATTTTAAATATTTTTATCGAACCTTCACATCGGCAATTTGACATGAAGTATTTGAAGTCAATTAAATTAGTATATTTTTATTAACATTTAAAATAACTAGTTATAACTAATTAATTAATAAAAATAACAAAATTATATCCTAACTTAACTAAAACTATACACGAACTAAAACTAAACTATATAGCGTCGAAAATTTGAAGTTGTGTTTAATATTATGTAAGTTTATTTGAGGTTGCTGAAATATGTTTTTATTTGACAATACCTATTGATATAAGTAGATCTAACTGGATACTTACCGTAACAATTTATAATAGACTAACTGACCGGACAGACGTTGTCTTGTTTCCTAGAACTCGATCGCAGCGCGACCTACGTAACGGGTCCAATTTGAAATCTAAACTACCCAGAGATCCTTGAGTGGATCAAAAATTTCATCAAAAGCGGCCCAGCCCTTTAGGAGGGGTTCAGTGACACACACACGTACAGAAGAATTATATACATAAAAATATTTTAGATATCATAAATATTTATTAAAATGTTGCTAAAGATAAATGAATAAGTGAAGGGATTTTTGTTCCATTCATATGAATAGCCCTAAATAATCATGTTTCACAGTTTCGTAAAAACTAAACGCACGACACGACTCTACATCTCTCTGGTTATTCGTTTCGGTTGTTTAGGGGCGTCGAGTCTCCCCTATTGATTACCCAAAAAGCGGAACATAAAATTGTGTACCTCTAGGCCTCGCCGAAACACAATACTGTGGTCGATGGGCCCCAAGAATTTATCGCAAAAACATACTAAGTTTGCCCCTTGGATACGACCACTTAAATGAATTAAATCTCACTTTTTGTGATACAATTTCATTTTACGACATTTTTCTGTTTCATAATGAATTACATTTTAATCCTCAGCCAGATTCGGTAAGCCAAGATGAAACACCGCGATGTCGAAAGTTGGTGAGCAATTTGTTTTACTATAAGAACTCGATTAGCTACTCGAAACTAAATTACTATTTTGTTGGTGCTTATAATTGAGTGACAAGAGTAGGGACTATAAATGAAGTAACACGTTGGAAAATATTTCTAGAATGTTACAATGATAGATATTTGGTAGATTTTTCAATAATATGGAAGCAGTAATTAGAACGTTTTTCCAATCTTATCCGGATCGTTCATATCGTGGTCGCGTATTAACTTAGCTAAGTAGTAATTTCAAGAACCATAACATGACTACAAATGATGGGAAAACTTTAAAAAACCACACATCACCTCATGCTACTCGACAACTAGTGGTACGACACGCGCGTCGCTCACTGCCGACGAACTTCACCGACGCGGCTTCCTCTCGCAATCTTTATCGAATAAAGCAGTTTAGTAAACCGCCGCTGAACTCCCGCCTCCCTTTATTATCTATTTATGAACAAATTTAAATAGACCGGCACCCCATGAGACCAACATTCGTTTAGTTTACAACCTCGGAGGTAACAGCCTTTTCTGATCATATTTAATGCATATGGCTCAGATTAAATGTTTGCGGATTATTATTTTTCTAAGTTTAGGAGTTTCTTTTTGTGTTTAAGAGATAATTAAACGAGTTATGATTTAGAAGAAAGACTTATTTGTAGTGTTAATTGCTTTTAATATGAGAGTACCGCTGCAGTATGGGATAAAAACCACTACAGACAAATATCTGGTTCCTCTTTGAAAACCAGACTTTAGCAACTGTTTAGATGTTCGATAACTTTTTATGAATAAGGCCGAAAGTCTATGAATCTAAAGACAATGAGAAAAGCTGCAAGACAAGCATTGTAAATTTTCTTTAATAAGTATTGAACGAAGACGTTCGGAAAAGCGGACTGTTCCATTTTTACCCGACCTCGGATTGTATGAGCTTTTCGTACAATGAGAAGTCATCTTATACTGGATATGAAAAGCTTGTTAATATGTCATCTTGTGTACGAAAGAAACAGACAAAAAAAAGAAAACTGAGCATAACTTAAGAGCACTTGAAAAATTATGCACAACGTCTGCTAGCATTTAAACACGCTTTCAGAGACAAACATAGTTTGCATCTTCCTCACATCTCCATCTTCGTCACAAAATCACAACTACACCATCATTATTCTTATAAAAATATACCCTCAATCTTACCCGTGACGGTAGCGGGAACCAGTGAAGTAATATTTTGATGTTCATAATAATAATAGAACCAGCGACACACACAAGGGAGGAGGGCGCGGATTTATTCGTATTTTATTACTTTTTTACGGGTCCCGTAGACCCGCAGTCGCTGCCTAACATCTAACGTTACGACCCGCCATATTGTGCCAGATATAGCACCTTTATTAGTGTTATTAGTATTTATAAGTTAAAAATGTGTGGCTTGTGCTGGAAGAGGGTAAGTAAGTTAGGGGAAGATCTTTCTATGATACAGATTTCAAAACGAATTTTCCACGAATATGTTCAAATTGAAAGACGGTAGAGCTTTCTGCTGTAAAAACCAAATATACTACTTTGGGATGATTCGTCAGAACTAAAGATGTAGTTTTACAACCAATCTTGGTATATTTGGCGAAAATTCTGAAAACATTTTCTTCAGTTTATCAGAAAAATATCCAAACAAAAAGTTATCTACTATTTCAACATAACATATTCAAGTGAAGTAACCCTTGCTTACCCTTCTCAATAAAACCTGACTATCGTTGTTAGAAACCAAAGGAGTGTAAGAAACGTCGATTTAATCCAAAACATTGTATCAGAGCGCGGAGATGTGAGAAAATAAAAATAATAGCAGTGTTTGAGCCCAATGGCCGGAACGAGCCGCGAGTGTTTGCATTTGATAAGACGATGCTACCCTCCCCGCTACAGAGGGTTCCCCCGACACGCTACATACACCACCCAATGTTTCAGATGCCTTTTGTTTTTATTTAACATGCTCCTCTGTTATTACTCCTTTGATTTTTGTGGCTACTGTAACAACAGTCTCATTTGTCTCTGTGATCTCAAACGAAGTTATTTCGTCACTCTAAAATAAACGAAAGCACCGCTACTGGTCCGAGTGAACCTCACGTACAGTTTGCACAAACAAATAAAATATGAGCTGACAAACGCGGGATTTTGTTCCGCCACCAAAGGGAGTTGATGTATGTACGTACACTACAAATATTAACCCGCGTTATTAATGCAGAACATTGCGACCGGCCACTGGCCAAAGGACAGCGCTCCGCAAAAAGAACAAAACCAAAACACAATTTAAAAGAGAATTCTTAAAGAGCGAAGACGTTGCCCGGCAAAAAGATAATTTGGAGCGTCTGCCCGGGGCGGCGGGCAGGGCAGGCTTGCGTTTGTCTTTGCTATTGTGAACTTTTATTTCGCTCACTTTTATGAATTATTTTCAGCTGTTTTTATCACCGGCAAATTCAAATGGAAGCTTCAGGCGAGTTCTTTTAGTCCCAACCGCAATGTTTGAAATGTTGAGTTTAAGCCACCCTTTTGTTTTAATATTTAGCTACGTTTAGAGCAGGTGGCGCCCGTGGAATACCTCGGCGACACTTATTTGAATAATTTTGATACAGAACATAAATTGTTGGTTGAAAAATAAGCTCGTGTTCTTGACGTATTGCATTTAAATTAGTCTGAATGTATCTGGAAAATGAAATATGTTCGCGGTAATACCTTTTAGTCGTGACAGTCGAAATTAGTGGAGTCTGTTTGTCGCGGCGTCATAGATGGCTTGTTAGCTCGCCTTGTCATGTTAATACATGTTGTGCGAGCTCGCGACTTAAATTACAGAACAGTGGGGTTATTAGTAGCTCGTACCATTGACACGCGTAATTGGTACGTGAATGCGAGTAAGCCAGTAATTGCATAATTATTCGCAACCGTCTCATTTACTTGTATTGTGTTTATTGATATGTGTGGCGTATAATTTGGTAACAGGATATGTTCCTGCATTTCGATACAACCTCTTTGATAGATTAACTTTGACGTGTAGCGCATCTTTACAAAATAGAAGGTTAGATAACCATACAGAATGATTAATCCACTAGTCAAGTCTTATATTTACTTGCTTTACTTACATAAAAAATATATTTGTAAAGCTTCTGTTGGACATTATCAAAGGAAATGTATACGAGTGTCCACTTTCAAAGTAAAGTCGTCAACTACAATAAACAAGTATGAGCACATATCGTAACAGTCAGCAAACATGCAACGCGAGGAACACGTAAAAGTACAAGCTCATCAAAGAGACCAGATGCAACAAACAGGCAACTGAAAACAGCGAATACTTTAATAATAGAAACCAACGCAATAAAATATAAAAGGAAACATTACGAAGCTTAAGAATTTATACGCATAGTGAACGTGCAGTCGCCCATGAGGAATTCTCTTCTCGTACAAAACAAGCGAATAACGTGGACAAACAATATACAGCGCAGTTGACGAAACGAATGAAAAAGAAGACTGAGACTGCTCAAGTCTCAAATCCAACAAACGTAAAAGAGATTACCCACGCTCCAACTGCTTTCAACTTGTATAAACAAAAAAATGCTCAATTTGCCCGTTTTAAAACAAGGCGGAATTGCCATAGACCGGCAAAGACGGTGAGGAATATTAAAAACGCTTTTAAAAAACAACTGAGTGTGAGGGAAAGTTATTTGAATTTTTATTGTGACAAGTGTCACGTTGAATTTCGGGAGGGATTTGGTTGAATCGTTTATTATAATAGGGTTTTTATTAGCATGTTTTGTCGAGTTCTAGGGCAGGGTTCTACCCATTTTGTGCCTCTTTCCACTATTTTAAGGCAAGCATCCAACTCATCTAAGGCGTCCCACCATGTAGGCATCTTCTCTGTAGTCTGCCTTAAGCCCGTGTAACTACGTAACGACTGAAGTATTTTATAAATTCAACAATTTAAAATAGATGAGGTACAATGTTCTTTCATACACTTTGTCTAAACCTTCTGCAAGGGACCTTAAGCTTGTATTCAAAGTCTGTAATATATTAATTTAATGACTCATAAAGTATGCTTAAACCTAATTGTTGCGTAGGTGTTGACCTATAAATGATAGTGGGCGTGCAAAGCAGTAAATTTTTAATTTAATTCGGTTTTGAATCGCCGTGATCCTGCTGTTTACTTTGATATTTTTAGCCCTCTGGCAAGCATATTGGGGTGTCTATTTTTTTATTACTTCCTTGATGATCGAAAAATTCTTATTTCTTGAGAAATCCTCGACTGTCTTGTTAGTCTAGTGGTCGCAAGAGCTACTGCTGAACAACAGGCCCCGGGTTCGATACCTAGGTCGGGTAAAGTTTTATTGAGTTTTTCAATCAGGAATTTTTCAGCAGCGACCCGGAGTCTGGATTTGTGCCTGGTTGATGGCAATAGGGTCGCCCCTATTACATGGGACTTAAACATAACTGGCGAAATGTGGGTTTACTATTGGTACACCTTAACTCAACCCTTCGGGAAAACAAGGTGTAGGTAGATACGATTCTGTCGTCACGCTTCCAAATTCTAATTTCAACTTGAAGTGACTTTTATATTCCAAATCCCCCAACAAATAAACTAAAATCAATACCCCCAAATTCCACGAATCCCGCCCCCAAACACTACAACAGTAAAACAGATCACTAGTAAGTAATTATAGCCTGTCTTGCCGAAACAGAGCTCATTTCCATAGCTAACGCTAAGCGATCAGCTTACTCCGCAATATAAAGCGAGCGCGTATTTTTGCGTTAACCCCCCTCTGATTACACACAAATTGAAATAAATTGAATTTTAAACCTAACCGCCTTGCCCGAATCTGGGGAACAAGAGCCTAGCAGCGGTAGGGTTATTTGTTAACTTTAGGGCTGGTTGTACTTTCTTACGAATTTTTTTTATTTATTAAAATATATTATACTAGCTAACCCGACAGACGTTATCCTGTCTTAACTATTAATATTGAATTCGCATTGGTATAATATTAGAAAAGTTAATATGGTCGTTAAGTTTTCTTAAATTTTTTAATTTTACGCGCAACTTTCTTAATTTTTTCTTTCATGAGAACCTTCTCCTGACAATAACAAACACAACAAAAAAGAATTAGCCAAATTGGTCCAGCCGTTCACGTGTGATGCCGTGACCAAAGGAAATAGGGATTCATTTTTATTTATATATATTGTATCTACACCAGAACATAAATAGCAATAAAAAAAATACATTTAACTTATAAAACATTCAATGCTCGGCGTTTTTATTTATTGTGTTGTTTTTCATAGTCATTAAAATAAATATTAGGAATATGCATGGTTTTGATTTGATTAATTTTTGTTCGTTTTTAACCACTAACATAATAATAGCCTTAAATATTATCTGCCTACTTGTATAGATTGTAAAGTATCAATAACAATAAAGGGCTGAAAAACATTCTTGAATACTATGATTTTTCAGTACCTCCGGAATTTGACGAAAAAAAAAAGATTCAATTTTTAAATACTTAATTCCAAGGTAAAGTGACAGTAGACAGCCCTACAGCGTTTAAGTCAGTATAATGGCCGCGATGATTTCTTGGCTGAAAACGTCTCATAACAAGTAACTTGTACCCTCGTCACTCACAGTTAACTTTGTTTTCACTTATAAGCATCGTTCTGCCTATCATTCAGATTTGAGTGCTTTTAAGTTAAAGTATGTCAATCGTAGTCATATGGGAACCGTCTTCTGAGAAACTTGTATTATAAGTTGTTGCCCGAAGTAGAAAAACTTGAGGAAATACAATGGAAAGTAATTGTTGCATACGAGACAATCAGAATCTGAATAATTTCTATGCATATTGCAAATCCATTGCTTTATATGCTCAAAAAATATGACTGCGCAACAACATAAATAACGCAATGATAGTTGTTGAACTGTCAAAATGAAAGTCATTCCTACTGATAGTGTGTTACGCAAATTGCCCCGCTGGATGCGAAACCGAGGTTTTGTAAAAATAGTTTCAAACATTAACAGAAATGTTAATCTCAAGACAATTCCGAAGTAAATCAGTGCAAATAACGCAAGGTCCACAAACGAGCCGATGGCCCATTGGTGTAAATTAGCGGTATAGTTTGAGCGTCGGACAGCGATCCTATTGCATTACTGCGGGGAGCCAGCCTTTATTGCTCAATTTGACTTTATTTAACGCAATTCGCAGGCGGCAAGGCGAGGGGGTGAGGGGGCCACCCCACGCTCGCCTGACGGGGAACAGATGAGGTCCCACTCCAATCCACTTAGCACGCGCAAGCCAGTAGGTGATCGCAATCTACAGACTAAGACGCCCGAACGCTTTCCACTATATTTCTTTGCGGCGCGGCGTCCTCAACGAGAATTCAATCAAGTGTTGCGAAATGAGCAAATGTATTCCCCAATATGCTAGACGAGCACGGATAGGTAAGAAATGACCGCGCTACTCCAGGCTGAGCTACTTAGGTCCGTCCAACTTTATCCAACACCAAACTAATGTCTCCGACAGAAATTACTGCAACATTCATACATCTCCGTCAGCGTGAAGCTATGTCTACATTATATGCACGTGCATGCAAACTTGCTACAAGTTTGGGACTATCCAAATTTAATTTAGCCACCGCGCCGCAACATCACGGGCTCACTCCGCGTTTATTTTGGTTAATTTGTGAACAAGTTTGTGCTATAGAGTGATCTCCATAACCATCATGTTTATTATCCGAGATACAGTATCGAGTCGGCCCTAATCTGGGGACTCGAAGTGTGCGGGGGCGTGAAGGGTGTCATTTTCACGCTGGCATATTGCTCGCCACCGAACCATAATTGAATAATAAAATTGTTGCGAATTTCGGCACCGAGTCCTTTGATTCGTTGCATTTGATGGGGGACACCGCTCGTTTTTATGTAATACGGTTTTGTGAGATCCGTGTTCGTAAAAATGTCGCTACGAGACTCTGTAATGATTTGGGAAGATGTAATTTCAAATTTGTATTATGTGATTATTTCTTGAGGTTTCTGTTATTGTCAACTTATTCATCATAAAGTTAGGGACAACAGTGCTTGTTGCTTAAGATTTATGAATGAAACAGATTTAAATGAATATTACAGCTTAAGTATTTGGCACACGTAGGGCTCACACACATCTGGGGCCCGAATACGTATTCGTTGCATACGTCATGATGTCGCATTTTTTCTAAGAGACATCCTCTCCCACCTAATTTCACCACGTTGCATACTAAACAAAAATTTCCATTAACCGGGCGCTGTTTACAGTGAAATTCTTTTTTCATCAAACGAGATTTATTCCCTCAAAAATATGTAAAGTTGGTTGTGCGAGACACCTCGGATAGCGGTCGATGGGGGCGAAATTAAAATAATATCTCAGCATTCGAGTCACGCGAAACATTAAGTTTGCCCCGCAATAAACCGCGCCCTTAAAGAGCTTCATTCAGAATTAAAATTTGCCGCCTGATCTCTTCCCGGTGACGTTTGATGGATCACCGACTTGGCTATTTTGTTTAATTTCAGAGGACGTCGAGTTGGCGCGTTCGTGTCAACTGTTCACGCCGTCACTCAAGTTGCCGTGTAAAATTATGGCAAAACAAATTAAAAGTTAATTTCAACACATCACCTGCCTGTTTTAGCGGTGTAATCAAATTAGTTTTAATTATCACACTGTCCTTAAAAGTTGTTATAAGTACATATTTGTCTCCTTAAACTTATTTATGGCATATTAATAAAATGTCTAGAAACTTTCATTAATAATTAACTGTCCGTCTAAAGTGAGCAATTACGTACGTTTTAAGCTTTTGTAATGTTTAACCAACAAAATTAGTCTACGTAATTTAAAGTTTGTCTGTTTGCCGTAGCTTCGTAGCAAGTGCTACGGCGTAGCACTGAATCGTAGCCTGAGTCTTATAACAAGAAAATGACCGTGTCTAACAATATTTGAACTTGTTTAATGAACCAGTAATAGCATTACAGTAGGTACACACAAACTGCAGCGTAATATGATTGCTGAGTATTAAATGCGTCGTAAAAGCGCGCGGGTAGCGGTAAAATAATGAATATAAAATGCAGTAAACGAGTTAGAGGGCGGCGGACGGGGAAGACGTTTTTTAAATCATTTGTAGTTAGTCGGTGTGGCCCACTTGGTATTCAAGATGGCGTGGCGTGGCGGCATCGCACATATTTTATATTTATTACCGCCAACAACGGCGCGATGTGTCGTGAAATTGCAGCGGCTTCAATATGCACGCACGCGCACGTTTTACTAAATACCGCTTACGAGCTAGATAACACCATGATCATATTGAGAGCTTGACACCGACCCGCGACAAAGAACTGTAGGACACTAGAAATCCCCGGACATCGTTCAGTATCCTTAAGTAACACAAAGTATCTCCTCAAACCGCAATTATTTGCATTTAATTTTCCTTTTTTATTGGATGGAAAATCATCAAATGACTTCTCCCGCTCTGGGCGGAGCGAGAGGGCGTGTCAGATTTTTACTGACTAAAATCCACCCGTGTTCCTTCAGTTGCCTGTGACAGGGCTACGGTAACTCTTTCGAACAAATCCGCGACCCTGGCGGGGTGATTTGCATTTCCTTAACAACGAACAGGTCCAATAAAGTAATCACATTATTTATCAATAATAACTGTTTGTAAATATAATTAAGCACTAAATGCACGATAACAGGGAACGTCTTAATGAACGCCTGATGGAATCAATCATCCTATAATGAGATAATCAAACAATGACCCTCGATAATATCCTGATACCGGCTTGGCGGTGTTGGCACAAGAAATTTGTCGGAGCAATATCGCGGGAATCCCTCCGAGGGAATCGCCAATTTTAGGGGAAATCGACGAAGATAATTATGTTTGAAGTTAGTTATTGAGTAGAGTCAACATGCGAGGAGATTAGCCGTCCCGTCCGCCGGCCATCCGGTTCGCACACGGCCCGGACACGGACGCTCTCATGTGTGCACACACTTATATTTGGGACGAGCCTCAATACTTAATTATCTACATGTCATTTATTATTAGTTCATATTTCCTTCGATGAATATAAATATATTGGGTACGTCCTATTTATTAACATAGAAAAATATGTTATTGGACTTGCTAATAATAATTTTGGAGGAAAATGAGCGAGATTTCAACATGTCTGTGTTTTAGTATAATTGGGTTTTTAAACGACCCTAAAAATTTTCACAATTTTTCTTTGAGTTTGGTTCAGATTAATTCATGATGTCTATATTTTTTTACAATTGTTGTTTCTTTAAAAAAAATTGACAACCCTGAACCTCGAACCTCCGTGACTGGAATGTTATTTCAGCTTATCACATTAGAGTTTCAACCTTCTTTTTAAGCAACGAGTTTTATGACTTCATTAATTAATAACTGAAACATATGAATTAGGAAATTGGGTTAAACATCACCTCGGTTTTGGGACCGCCCTAATCACTCGCGGCTTTGCTTACATATAAATAATTTTCACGCGATATTAGTAAAAGCGAGTAAGCCGATAGACGGCTGAGGCCCTACGAAGGCTTTCATTTTGTTGATAGGTAATTTGTGAGCTGTTCCCTGGGGTGTATTTCTTAGCGAATCAACACTAGTGTAATTAACGAATTCATTTAAAGTTATCGTTGGGATTATTTTGGGGTAACCCTCTAGCTCTTTGATGTATCGGTGCCACGGCGGCGTGTTGGTGGCCTGGCGTGGCTCACTCGACTTGTGTTTTCAGCTTGAAGTCACACGTCACCGCAAAATTTAAATCAAGTTAGTTTGATTAATGACGGAAACAAATTGTCTTGGAGTTGATACCGGTTTATATACTCAAGTGTAGAGATGATGTTCGTTTTAAATTAATGATGTGAGTTGATATGTTTGTCTAGATTTTTAACAGTGTTTTTTTTATTCACAGGATAAATAAATGAAGTACAAGAAATCGTTAACTACACATCGAGTTAGCGTATTCAAGATCAGCACCCTGATTCAGAACTTTACGATCAATAACTCATAATGATGTTCGCTTCGCTTAAATACGCAGTCGCGTGATTCTGTCAGCGGCTTCGCCCAAATGGAGGTTAAAAAATATCCCACGGGGACATACTACCGGGATGAAAAGTATCATATATGTTAATTCAGGTGATAAAATATCTGTGTGCCAAATTATTTTATTGAAATTCGTTCAGCCATTTTTGCGTGATTGAGTAACAAACATACTAATATCACATTTATAATATTATTTTGATGGTAGTGTAGATTGTCTACAAGCTTACGTCATTGATGTTGAATCGAAAATCACAATAATACAAGCGAATCACTAGTTATTGCTATGGCATCTGTATCGTGAAGTTCTGAATTTAGTGGACTGGAGGAGAAGGCGTATCGTGACTTTCTAGAAAACTGGAAATTCGAAAGGTAAAACAAGGTTTGAGCACATAATTATTTTCCAGTCATTGCTACATAGTTAATCACCATACTTTCATTATAACCACAAAATCCGTAACATTTTATTCCAACGTCAGTTTCCACAAACAATTTCTTTGACGTCAGCTACAATGTCTGCTGAAAACTAAAGAAAAATAAAAACTATTATCTTTTAAGAAGACGATAAAGGGGAATATCTAGCTATCTTCCTACCGCGGATGTTTCAAGGCTGCAAATTAGATATCTTGAGCATCCAAAGGCTAAACGCTAGCGCTGCGTCTCTCGCTTCATTTGCATGTTAATTACCTGTCGGTCCTGCACACTGCTGCCACCTGCGAACCCTTTGCTAACTCATTTTTGTTTCACTATTAGATATTATATATATAGCATATTTTTTCTGAAGAGTTGAGCGTGTGGCGGACTTTTTGTGGTTTAAGATTTTAATTTTTATGTTTTACTTCTGTTTCACTTTGTAATCCGCAAGAGGAAATATTTATGAGGGTTTTTTGGCAGCTTAGTTCTTTGGACAAAAGCTTAATTTCTCCTGTCGTACATAACTATCATCTGCAACTTCTGAGCAATAGTGTCGTGTCTAAGCTCATTAATAAAATTATATTTCTTACGCTTTGGACGCACAAAATGAAACCTGCATAGTTTTAAACTCAACTTTGTTCACAATTTATTTTAAACACTCTTTTATCTCCAATCATAAATCACGTTAAAATGCAAGTCTATAAAACTTTTAATGACCCACCTGTTCAATATTTAAATAAAAAATCCTCCATCCGAACAATCTCAAACACGACCAGGGAAGATAACAAAAACAAAACACTGTCGCTTCCATAATGCTGATTTATTATAAGCATCCTAATAGTTCCGCTAGGCTCCTTTGTTCCTAGTCAGGATTGGCAGTTCGATTATCCTTAGCTCTTGCAAAAAGGCATATAAAAATTAGTCTATAATGTCCCAGACTGCTTAAGTACACCGCGGGGAGCGGGCGAGCGCTACGCTAAATTAAAACGTCTGAAATATGAGACGCTGCGCAACTGAGAAAAACTTAGGTTGCTGCTAATACTGCTCTTACCTACAATTTGTTAATTAATCTTTTGATGGTTTACGTCTTCGTGATTTTTTGACCTTATTTTTAATTCTGGTGATTAAGGTGCAGTAACTTCCGATATCAATTCTGTGAAAAGTATCTTTCTACAGTTGAAAATATTGTACTATCTATATAGCCTTCAAGAAATTATTGTGAGAACAAAATAGAATTAGAACCAGTCATTTTCTTTCTCTCAACAACAAAAGAAACGAAAACAATAATGACCCATTACAAAATTAATCCAAACCAAAACGAAAAACAATTACAATAAAAAGCAAAAAAAAAAACAAAATACCTAAGCACTTATTGCCAAAATTACCCAGAAGCCTTTTAAAAATCAGGTTTGCAAAAACATGATGGAGTACAAAGCAACAATATAAACATGGGATTGTCCCCGGCGTGGCTCGCATTTACGTTCGCTTTATTATTTTTAAGTCGTTTCAAGTGCTCTCTCGTTTGGAACTTTCACCTTTTCCCCCAGACAGCGACGGAAAGTTAATTTCTTTTGGTGTATTTTAAAATTAATTTTGCTTTTGTGGCGACCGCAACCGCACGCCTCAGGACGAATTGTAAGCGGCCAAATGGTACAGCTCTCGGTTATTATAGCGCGGAAAAATGGTGGAAACATTTTTATGCTTTTGAACAATAAATTGCGTGATCGGACGCGCCTTAAGTGAATTAGGTTGTTTGTTAACTAGAATACATTACGATTCTGTTTATGTACTCTGTAATGTTTAATAAACTAGCTATTGTAGTGTCTATGTTTGTGTTTAATTTATTGTCTGTCTGTCTGTTACTATTCTAAAATGTTACCCAAAATAACGTAGTTAACCTTAAAATTTCAGTTATACCACAAAAACCAGTTTGTATTTGTAAAAATTGTAAAAACTACACGTAGGTTCAGGATAATTTGTAATTTAGTTTTCAGAAAACAATACCACAGTTAAAAACCAGCAATTTCATATAAAAATTTAAAATAAAAGGTCGTAGTTTTATGGGCAATGTGAACATGCTGTTACTTGTCATAATATTTTAGTTCGAACAATAAAAGCGGATAAATGAACGACACTGTAATCGGCACGCGGCGCGACTGCCGTAAAATACAAAAGGATTGTGAAGCTAGTTTTGTACTGATATACTATTTTAAACTTTATCAGTATGACAAAAAGATTTAGTATTGTGTGGCGTTGAATTGTGAAAAATACTAGTTAAAAATAAAAATTATCACCGCAATAAAAATACAATTACTAGATACTAAACACATAATAAAATGACAACATTATAGTTGCGAGTCAAGCATGAAACATCTTATCAAACTATTATGAACTCTGTGAAAATACAATAAGATTTAATTCTGATTGTTCAACAAATTGTGCCTGATTCCCGTGATGTCGGTAAATGTAATAGAGGGTGTAAAATTATGTAAATAGTTTATTGGTTCAATTCAGTGAACTGGTGACTGGAGCACACTGCAATATTTGCATGAGTTTTATAGAGCAGTTGTGTGGCTTGATACGACCGATCGGCTTTTGTTTTCAATATTTAATTGGAAGCAATGATGCAAAAGGGCTACTATTTATTAAAAAAATACGCTTTAAAAGCTGATAATAGAAGTGTATAGGAGAAAAATACTTACCTAATAACTGCGCCAACCCCAAAATATGGTGTAGGGGCTTGTTGAATTCAGTTACTATTAAATAAAAATAAATTCAAATTAGCACTAACAGATGATAAAGTCACCTCTGAATGATTTTTTTAGTAGGTATAAGTAGTACTATTGGATTTCATTTACATTTTTTGTTTAAGAAAGATAAAGAATCAAGAAACTAACTCTAAGTTAGGTACTATAACTACATGCTTTTTATTTTCCTGCTTTTGATCATACATTTTCCACACATTATTCATACCACAAGAAATGAAACATCAAAAACTGCACTCAAACTTTCATGTTAATTTTGCGAGCGCTGCATCCAACAGGTGGTAAGCAGAGAGACTGCTCGCTAATTGACTTTCGTATTTATGAGACTTTTCAACTTTTTGCTCATTCCTTCTGCACCCAGCTTTAGGTAGGTCCATCATTTTGCGCTGTGACCTCATGTAGTAATTACAGTTTAAAACTATTTAAAAGGCTCGGTCGCCACTGAAACCGAGCATTACATTAATTAATTGTTACCGAGAAATATTTAAACCAAAAATCTGCTGTAGGTAATTCAGTCGCCAATTTCGCTGAAATATCTGTTGTTTTTAAATTATGTTGAAAGGTTGGAAGCAATTAAAACATTTTTTTAAATACGAACTTATATGAGTAATAAATATATATATACTTTTGGTCGCCGAGTGTTCGAAATTCGACCTTTCATGTAAATATAAATATATGTATATAATTTCGGAAGGCGGTGACAAAAAATTCAAATAAGTACATGTCCAAAGTCACCGACTTCCGAAATTAAAGTAATTTTTAGCTTTTTAGTTTTTTCCCGGAAGTCGGTTGTTTTTTTTTTGGAAAACGTTTTTATTTTCACTTCCTATACCACACCAATTCGAAATTTCATCATCCTTGGGGTCAAAACAATGCATATTTATGCGATCGCAGCAATAGCGGTTGATTTGCTGTAATTTTTTGAAGAGTTCAGTTGTCTGTCTCCGAAACGCATCATCAGATATATATGAAATTTAAATGGGACTACACGGGAAGCACCAGATTTCAAATAAAAAAAAGAATTATCAAAATCGGGTCACCCAGTCGAAAGTTCTGAGCTAACAAACATTAACAAAAAAACCGTCGAATTGAGAACCTCCTCCTTTTTTGAAGTCGGTTAAAAATATTAGCTTTCTGCACTCCTTCTCCATATTATAAACTTTAACTGTGCCAAATTTCATACTCTTCCGTCCGCGTGATTTTCGTAAAAAGGTGTACAAAGTTTTTTTTTTTTTTGGGCATCTCGCAGTTGGCCTTGAGAGGCCGTGACTGCTCAACCGGTCATTCCTGGGGCTGCCATTAAGATTTTACACTTAATGCCTCCAGCCAGGGCTTACAAACTAAGATTTACATGCTAAGCGACTGCACGCTGAGGGCACCCCCTGTGGGGTACGGACCTCGGCTCAGGGCGTCACTGATAGGGGGACAGCTATCGCTATTGGGGACAGGCTGGATCGAATTGGCATCATTATTATTATAAGGGGAATTTAAAGCTACTGGCTCAGCTGCGGCGCGGGCTGGCGCTTCAACGAGCAAGGGTCGGTCGGGGGTCTCGACGTTAGGCGCCGATACTACTAGGGGTCTTCGCGGGGCGCGAGGACCTCGGCGGCGAGGTCGGAAGGACGATTTTGATCGGTGTGTGCGAACTGTACTGGTGGCCCTATTGCTTTCCTGGAGGAGAGTAATGTGGTCGTCTGGGTCGGTGAGGGGGTGTACAAAGCTTTTGTTTCACGTATTAATATACAACGTGTATCGGAAAGGGTATATACAAACCAAGGGCACGACTTCTTTGGATGATAACACGTTTGTTATACTATACTGGAACGGTTTTTTAATCCTATCTCTACATGTTCGGAAGTTGTGAGAATATTTTACATTGATAGAAGAACAAATTGAAACAAACACATCACCTAACAGAGATTTATCGTGATATTGACAAGTAACGTGGAAAGTTATTGACATACGTAGTGCGGTGACACGTTTGTTATGATTTGAATTGAACAAACATGTGAAACCGAAAATTTGGTATCAATTTGTAGTTTTTTTTTTTTTTGTTGAGCTGAAACTATATATAGGTAGTAATTCTATACCAGCTGTTATATTTAATGCTTAAGGATAGCAATAGGGTTTCTGTTACACCCTGTATAGATTAAATACTTTGTAATAATAATATATATTTTACTGCATTTACTTTTTATAAGTAGGTACTAGAATGATCTTAAAACTGCAATTACATAAGATTGAATAATTGCTACTGCGGAGTCTACCTGTCTATTATTGTTAATAACGATGTCATCCCAGTGTATCTTCTTAAGTAACCTTAATCGTCTGTGCAGGTTACGCGGAGGCGGCAGGCGCGCGGTGCGGCACAAAGGGCGCGTGCGACTTCAAAGCGAGCCGCACGGATCAAAGAGCCGCCCTCAGATAACGGAGGCCAGATAAAACCTCTGCTATCGGGCGAACGCCGTTTGATATCTGATTGTCGGTTAAAGATCGTGCCACCCAACAAACATCGAATAAAAAGGTGTTACACATTTTCTCTTTAAAACTCTGCAAGTCTTTTGTGTCAATTTTCTCATAATGCGATCAAAAGAGCCTAAAGCGGTATGAATGGAAAGAAAAATCTATTCATACGCAAGTACCTGGCACAATGAAGCTAAAGATCAAATATTAAAAGTTACAGGTCGCAAATTGATAAGAAACGTAAAGTAGTTTTTGTCAAAGAGACATGAAAACAGACTAGTTTTTTAAATACAATTATGTAGTAGGTAAATAATATATAAGCTTTTGTGGCACGAATGTCCAGTGTACATCTAAAAATAACAAAACAGTTTCAATAAATCGTAGATTGTTCACCAAACAATGGTAAATCTCTCTAAAACGTGGTGGTCCCGCGCGGCGTTTAATCTCGACAATCAGCTGTGTGTCTGTTTCGTCCGGCAGTAAATCCGGAGGTGTACGGCGCCCAGTCCGGCGTTGCGGGCCGGATTACCGGCTGTGTGCGGATGTGCCGGCGGGCCCGTTCGTGCCGACGCACTCCGACCGGCGATTAGTCCTACTAAGGGCAGTGGGACTAGTCGGAAAATTCGACCCGGGTCATAACCCGGATAAGACTCACAGATAAGTACAAATAAATATTGATTGTGTCATTGTTTAGATTTTTGTCTGTTATTTGATGATGTTTTATTAATATCCCTCATGGGATATTGTGGGACTGTATGAATGTAATTGATTGACATGTTGGTGCCTGTCTTGTAGGTGCCATTGTAGGTACGAAATATTTATTTTGATTAGTACTTACATTTCGGATGTGTCTTTGACTTGTTACTTTAGTAGGTAGTGTACCTACTACAAAGACTTCCTTGAAACTTGGATTGAAATACACATGCTCTACTCAATTTTGAAGTGCTATATAGTAAATGAATATCGTGAAATTGAAGTAGGATTAAAAATAACAAACTCTTAAGAAAGCTTTGGTCGATCTTCCCTTAGCCATGAAGTTCGATCGAGACCTCATCAGTTGTCTTCACAGGCGTCCGCGCAAACAATGAAGGAACTGTACAGGTCGAATCGTCAGACAAAAGTAAGATAGGAACTAGGCACACACGAATCTACTTAGGTACCTACTGAAACAAATACTTAGTACGTAGGTCTATCGAAGATCTACTGGACATCCGCTACGTACGTTTCCGACCGCGTTTGAAAACGTCGTTTGATACCGATTACGTTGCTTTCGCATGCGGTCGGGCCTGTCCGTAGTTTTCGCATCTGGTTCGCCGAAAAATAATCCAGTGCGAAGAAACTTGAAGAAAACTGTAGTTATTTTTACTTTGTTCTGTATTTAAGTTGAATCCTCGTGTGTCTAGTCTCTTTTTTTCATTATTCGTAGATCCATTTAATTTGTGTAACAATTGGATTTTTTTGTTTTGTTTTTTTCCTTGACCGCAACTGGAACGTCGCTGGACCTGGTTGCTGAAGAGCTGGAGAACCCTAAATCCACCTTGGAGGTCACGCGTATTCTTGGGGAATTAACACACATTACGAGATGTTATTGCTTGAGAATACACGTAGCTGACAAGAAGGAATTCATCTGAAGAGTCCGGAAGGATGAAGACGGACCACAAGATAGAAGATTAATTATATATTTTTATAGACAATGCTACTTCTTTTACATTTTGACGCGCTCTGTCAGTTCTCCATACTGATCCTCGTATTCTTTTCCATGTGTATTTAAAGCGTGTTTTTATACCGGACACTGTTCTTTGATTGTGTAAGAAATAAGGGTGTGAACTTAAAACTTACCGGAATTTCCCGTATGATGCTCCGCGTTCCGAAGACTTATTGAGGGGATTGGCGGGCTGATTTTTAAATTCACATAAATATTTCTGCACGAATGTTCCATAGGTACTGGCTGTCGTACCTTTAACTTAAGGAACATAAAGTCACAGAAAACACAATATCTTTTTAAGAAGTTTTAAAGAGCGCGGCCGCGGCTATGCAGCTATGGCGGTAGCCAATCAGATTATCGCTAGGCAAATGTTCGATGATGTAATGGCGCCTTTGTCGAATAAAACCAAAAATTGATATGAACCTCTAAAACATACCTAATTGATTCGAAACGTATAAGTTGTTATGGGTTGGGAAACTACCAAAGCAAAATGTGGAATATTTTATAGTGAAGACGAAAATACTACCCGCAGCGCGTACTGTAGACTTCTTTGATTTCTATTTGAGTTTCATTAGTGTACTTTGATAAGTAGCTTATTGTACTTACACCGGTCAATTGCTAGATTGATGTAAAATCGCAATCCACTTCAATCTAGCGATCGACCAGTGGGGCACAGGGGGCTTCAGTAAAATGTTCATGGGAAAACGGAATTGTGTGCAAACAAAATGTGTAAAATTGTATGTAGGACCTACTGAACCTACTTAATGTTTTGGTTTTTACTCGCCAATCACTTATTAAAATAAAATTGTCTAATTTCCCATTATTGTTCACTTTATCAATGTTGCAATACAATGATCAAATTAATATAAAGTCAAACCTATTTAGGTAAATGCACTTAACGAGACAAAAATGGCGAGAACAAATCAAATCAATATGGTTGATTATTTGACTATGATTATTATAATTATAATGTATTACGTTTTGCTGGAAAAATAGCTGGATTTATAATTTGTGATATAGTTTTAATTCCACCAAAAAATTATGTTCTTGAGATCGATTTAGAGTCGTTGTGTATGTACGTACTTGTGTGAGCATTTTATTAACATGTTTGAACGCTGTTCGCAGATGTCGAGAATGCTGGCCGAGTGGATGGTGTCCATGTAATGCGGTGCAGCCAGGAAGTCGGGAACCGAGCAAGGGCATCGCTTTCACGTGTCAAAAAAAAAGTGAACAAGACATGAAGACTGTTGTTAATCAACAGCTTTGAAAAGCATTTGTATTTTTTTTTATGCTGCGTAATATTCCTTCCGTAACAGTAAAATTGAAAACTGTAAAAATGACCTAATTGATCATTTATGTTTTTCATAAGGATATTATATTTTTTCCCCTAGATTCTCCTAGAATCTTGAAAAAATATCTATGTTTGAATTGTATTCTGTTAATTTGGTTTTTTTTTCTTTGGAGTTTATAATAATTAAACATGTAGTTATATAAAACGTGGTTTTATTGTATTATCCTGTTTGATTAAGGTCTTTTTGATACGATACAGAAACTAACTCAGATCTTGTTGATGACAAATTTACAAAACGAAATACGGATTTCGAATTTAAATAAAAAATCCAAGACACTCGCCAAGACTAGCATAAGGAAGGTCGACTAAGCTTCAATCAGCTGGTGGCCAAGGGGTTACCTAACCGTCATAGGAAATAAGGATTGACTATCCTGGTTGCGCCAGTAAAACCTGGGTAGCAAGTCAGTTAATTAAATGTTAATGATAAAATCAAAATTGAGAATAGATCTTCATTCTTAGTCAAGACAAGATATTTTAGACCTTGAGTTAAAGAAAACCAAGGTTCATGAAATAGTACTTATTCGAGATAGCAATGCATTTAAGACGCTGATTAAAAAGTAATAAGTAGGTATTGTTTAGCACACGTACTCGGGTACCACCAAAACTACACATCACTAAATGGTTTGCCTTCTCATTATTTGCCATCAGAACAAGTAATTATTTAGTAAAAAAGACAACTGACTAGGATAAATACGGCATATTTTCAAACGAACCTCAAATTATACCCATTTTGTTTTGCTAAAATATTATTGAAATAATAAGTAAAGTACACCTCTTTTTGTGAATCTCTTATTCCTATATTGGGGGCCTAAAAACACTAAATAGGCAAGCAATTGAGATAAACTTGGATGTATCGCTCGCCGGCAGCTGACGCGGCACCGCTCGTTTCGCTGGCGCATGTAGGTATGGGGCCCAGTTCTAGAACTGGGTTAGATTAGGGTAACCTAACCCGGGTCGGGGTTGATATATTTGTATATTTGTTTATTTATTTATCCCCACACTGGAACGCCATACAGCAATTATACCAACGGAGCAAAAAATTCGTTCATGTGCTGCATTTGTGCGCGGTGGACATCGAACGGGCGACGATGGATCACGCACGCTTACGCAGCGTCAAGACACACCACCATACTTCCATAACTCTATTCCATCTATATCGCGCACATTCTTTGCTATTTATTGACATTCAATGACTCTTTAAAAATTTAATCATTAAAATTGAAAAAAAACGGAAAATTTTGATGTGACAGATTGTCACAGGTAATCCTAAATCCACAGCCGAGGTAATCCTCGACTAGATATGGATACCGTAGACTTAACTAACAATAATGGGTTGGAATGGTTAATTGCTGATATATGCAAAAAGAAAGATTGATTAGGAAGTTTTTGTATGTACTATGTATATGGCTAGTTTGTACTAACACAAGCGATGACTACATCGACATTATACAAGATGTAACTTAAATAGCGCACAACCTGTTAAGGGGTTATTGTGCTCATCATTATCAACAACTTTTACTATGGGACCAAACCTGAAATCGCGAAACAAAATCAGCTGTTCCATACACTTGTATTCGCATAAATCGTCAAAATGTAGGGAACAGCTGATTTTTTTTTTACGATTTCAGGTTTGGTCCCATAGTAAAACTTGTTGATAATGATGAGTACAATGACCCCTTAAGAGGTTGTGCGTTATTTAAGTTACACCTTGTATATTTCACAAATAAATGTAGAACACTACTTACTCATTCTTAAGAAATGGCTCTGCAGGCAGTCTGTTCCTGCAGCGTATCCCAGCTAGCACGCCTTCTTGCAGAATGCAGTGAAACATAACTTACCTCTACAATCACGGTGGTCTTATTTAATTACTTCACTATCCAACATTTAAACATAATTAACGCAAGGCCTCATACACGCCAATTAAATTAATGACTTAGAGCATAATACAATGGCCAAAACTATTTTTTTTAAAGCCAACTGTAATTATTAAGAAAATCGTGAAGACATTACTTTATGCATTTAAAATTGTGTCTTATTGCCTTGAAATAAGATTGTTTTATTTTTTACTCAATCGGCGGTAGGTATGGCAAAATACACCCTAATTAAAAGTTCCTGAAATCGACAGTAGTCAATTGTGAACTTTGAGAACTTGCGTTTATTCTGTAACACCTTGTACAAAAGACATTTTGACCGCGTAGTCCACTTTTCTATGAAACAGCTGATTTTTTTTTGTATAACCGATGAAAAATTTCTGTGCTGGGGGGTCTAGAATGATATGCTGAATTCATGGTTACAGTTTGCGCACTGAATAAAAATGTTTCCTGTATACAGGGTGAAATTGAAAACATGCGACAAACCGAAATGGGAGATTGTACTCATCATTACGAACAACTTTTACTAAGGGACCAATGATGCAATCGCAAAAAAAAAACAGCTGTTCCCTACATTTTGACGAGTTATGCGAACATAAATATAGGGAACACATGTTTTTTTTTTCGCGATTGCATCATTGGTCCCTTAGTAAAAGTTGTTTATAATGATGAGTACAATCTCCCATTTCGGTTTGTCGCATGTTTTCAATTTCAACCTGTAGTGTTGATCTAAAATGTTGTACCTATTTAATGATGCAAAAGATACAAGGTTGTGCCCAGTTTGGGACCAACGATACCTCCATATTGTAATTTTGAATATCGAAATAAAAGATTTTTACTTTCAATAACTAAAATCGAATATTAATAGATGGAATCATTACAAATATAGTGCTTAGTCGAAGTACTGCACCCTAATTGCGTAACTCACGATCTATCATAATCTGTTGCATTTTGACAGTTCAACAATACTCATTGCCATATTAACGTTGTTGAGCAGACACATTTTTCGAAAATATATGAAGCAATGGCTTAGCAATCTGTTTCAAAATAATTCAGATTCTGATTGATCGTGCGTTACGCAATTAGGGTGCTGGTATTTAAGGATTTAAAAATAATGGACAGTTTTTGAACAAAAATATTTAATAGCTAAAAACTAAATCACTGAATAGAGTATGCCAACCTCCAGCGCCAACCTCTAAGCATAATCAAAGAAAACGTTTTTTCGATAACACAAACTTGTAATACAAACAATATTAGAATACCATAAATATTTACAGATTAGCTTTAGGTAATGGCAGAATACTTACACTACAATCACCTTTGTAACATACCTACCATAAATTAAGTTTTCTTTTCTATAAAAAAATAGAAGAACATCGTGTGAACATATTTTTGATCAATATATTTACTGAAGATTCATCATACGATATATTGTGACTTATTTGATCTTATTCGAAGATAAAATTCTCTAATAAGTTCTTGAGACGGTATTATCTACTAGGTATAAGATTATATTAACAGTATTCGTTACAGCAACACCTTCACAAGTTCACAAAAGCGGTTACGATTAATCTGAACTAACACATAGATAGGAACTATTCCCGATTGAGCACCAATTTTTTGAGCACCTATGCATTGAGCACCAAAGGTATTCCCATTTGAGCACCAATCAATATTTTAACGTAGTGCTCAAAGGAGAACAAAAAAATGAATTTGACTTTATTCTGTTTTGAGCACCTACGGTGCGGTAGTTTAGTAGGTGGGGTGTATAGTAAATCATATCAATAATAAATAATAGTTTAAAAAACTAAAAAACACGCTTTAAAAACCAAACTAAAAAAGGAGAAAATAATTTAATTCAATTAAAAAGCGTGGGGTGCTTTTTGAGGTATTTTTATAATCAATTAATGTCAAGCACCCCACGCTTTTTAATTGAATTAAATTATTTTCTCCTTTTTTAGTTTGGTTTTTATAGCGTGTTTTTTAGTTTTTTAAACTATTATTTATTTTCTATTTTTTAGTTCTGCTAACTACAAAACGTGTTTTTTTCCCATTTTTTTTTAAATTAGTAAATTGTCATCGGTCCTCGACAAGTTTACAAAGTTTCAATGAAATCTGACCGTTTAAAGTGGGTCAAAATCGCGCTCAAAGATTCCGTTACATACATACATACAACCCGAGCTAATATAAAGCGTGTAAATTATTTATTAGTGAGAATAAAATAATTATTTATAAATATTATAAATACGGGGAATCAGAGTTCGATTTCGGAGAGGGAGCCTGAGAAACGGCTACCAGAACCAAGGAAGGCGGCCGCAGGCGCGCAAATTACCCACGGAGAGTTACATACTGACATACTGACATACAAGTGAAGCTAATATAAAGCGTGTAAAAATAAGCAGTTTTATTGCATACCTTGCTGACCCAGCGAACTTCTTACTGCCTCAGAATCAATAAATGTTGTGTTAACAACCTATCAGAAAAAAATCTTGAGTCATTGCGCATGATCTACCAAATTATGACAACCTGATAAGGCATAAAGCGTTTTCTAGCTTACATACCTATGTTAGGTGTAGTCTTACCGAGTTATGACAACCTGATACTTTGAACGCATAAAGCGTTTTCTAACTGACACGAAAAATGTATGAGAAACTGAACTGTCCAAATCTTCCACTCCGGAACGAATCCTGGAACTGATGTCCAGCGGGTGCGATGATGACAAGACATAAAATTCAGTGACTGGCCGTTGTAACCCGCGACCACGTAAAATAAAATTGTTGAAGATGTCGGTGAGTTTGATTTCGTTACAAAACTATTCCCACGCTTCTAACATTCTGCAATAAAATTGCTTATTTTTATCAATATGTTTATAATACACCCCCACTACTAGAAGCTACCGCACCGTAGGTGCTCAAAAGGGAATAAAGTCGAATTTAATTTTTTGGTCCCCTTTGAGCACCACGTTAAAATATTGATTGGTGTTCAAATGGGAATACCTTTGGTGCTCAATGCATAGGTGCTCAAAAATAAGTGCTCAAACGGGAATACTTCATAGATAGTATTGCTAAACGAACTTGGAATAAGTTAATTTTATGTTAGTCTAATTCGTCAGCATCAGGGGAAGCTCGGGGAGCTAGTCTATCAGTAGCCGCCGGAGCGTCGTTCGGGACCAAAGGTGGGTCGTCATTGTTAAGCAGGATGCTCTGTTTTCGTCTACGATCCAAAGTAGACGTCTCATCCTCGACGTCCGTCACATTAGTGGGCTCACTGTTAGTTCCACTCGGCAAGACTGTATGTTCATTTTCATTGGTAACGGAGTTACCATTAGCAATATTCATTTTATTGTTAGAATCGTTTTTCCTAGGAATCTCTTCTATCTTGATGTCTGCATCACTAGAAGGGGTGACGGAGTTATCCTTATCAATACTGCTTACATCATCAGAACGCTCGGCAAGATCGCTCTCTTGTGAATCCCGACGCGAGCTGGAGTTCCTTCTGCGACTGTTCATCGCCCTCTGCACAGCTTGGTCGAAGATTTCTGGTGACAACATATCGCCAGATTGAAAGGTGTTGGTTTGTGCTGTGGACACTGACGGTGAAGTCTGCGTAGTCGACTGTGTGGTGTCCTGAACTGTTTGCGTGGTAGACTGGGCGGTAGGAGGAGTAGCCTGCGTTCCGGTACCGGGAGCATCATGGTAGGCAGCGCCGCTCGCGAGGGCTGCGATGCCTGCTAGCCCCATCACGCCGGCCATGCCGCGGTGCGTGCGGAGAAGCAGCTGCTGCAGCTGAGCCTGCTGTAGTATCACGGGCAGCTCGTAGTGATGGAAGAAGTACAGCATGGAGTGCTGTAACAAGAATATTGATTTATAAAACATTCTAGACTATTTTGAATTTCTATCTGTAAATTTCGATTCAAACGCTTCCCGTTCAGGATGTGAAGGGACATGTAGCAATAAATAAACGTTAAAGAGATAAGCTGGCAATAGTTGCGGCGGAGATGGCGCCCGGCTAGGCGAGAGCAGTGCGCTATGCTCGCTCGCAGATAGATGTTGTGAGTGCAGATTATGAGGCACGTCCGTCGAACTGAGCAAAACTCCTTTAGACAAATAAATGAGCGACTCGTGACGGTGTCCTCACTCCTCCCCAGTCTTTATTTATTTATTTCTGGGTCAAAGTTCCCACCCCTCGCGTCGTCCGACGTAAGTTTTAATTAAGAAACTTGTGACCGCGCCTGACTCAACTTTTATTTGAAATTATATTTTCTGATCCCCTCATTTTGATTTTTTCCAAGTGGCGGTGTAACGGGTTACCGGCGCAGACAAGTTGCGACACCTTGTGATTTATTATTCGCGGCGTGCGCTGCTTGACAGATAATAATTGAATAAAAATGTTTTTTTTTTTTTACAGTGAAGCTGCACCCTTTTAGTTTACAAATAAACAGTCATATCCAACGAAATGTGCTTATATTTCGTAAGTCACCATACAAGAAATGATATCGTCAGTTATAATATGAATTAGTCTAACTGCCAAAATGACGACATTGAGTTTTATATACAGTTCTACTGCAAATTTTTCGCTCTACTGATTGCTGTCTTTAAAATATGGATATTTAAAAAAGGCGATTACGTTAACAAAATCAGACAAAGTTTTATTTTTTTTCTAAATTTCATTTCATTTATGTGATTTTTTTTTTGAGGATGAGAAATGTATGAGGTAATGTAACGACCGACCCAACGTGAAATAAAATCAATAATGTAAGTAATTTTTTCGCGATGTACTTTAAACTAGGTAGTAAATTTTGTGAGTAACGTTATAAATAGCTGTTATTAGTTTGTTTAAAAAATCAGAGCATAAAACGTTTTTTATTTTTATTTATGTACCTAACCACTATGTCATCTTCGAAACTATAATAGTCGGCTTCATATAGTTTCTTTCTGATAACAGATGTCAACATTTCGAGAAAAATGCTCTAAACAGCATTGCAATATGATAAGTACAGACGCCAGCACATCAAGCTACCCCAAACTGTCAAATTTTCCCAATTAAACATCAACCTTAGGTATATGTTATAAAGTTAATAATCGATCAAATAAATTTAACAGATTGAGGTAGCTTGATGTGCTGGGGTCTGTACCTACACCAAAACTTAAAACTCTTTTTGTGACTTGTAATTTAGTTTTTTTTTGCCTCTTTTCTAAAGTCGCTTTTTGGCGGTTCCATTAATTCAAATTACAACTGACGATATAATATTGCTCATTATTTTCCTCCATTCACGAAAATAGCAGCAGATTCAGAGGGCACTTTAAAAGCGGGTTCTATTTGAATGGCACACATGAGCGTATAGGACGATAGGTCAGTGGAACACGGGCTACATTGTACGAGCTTAATTAACACCATCCGTCCGTGCCCCAATCTGTTCGCGGATCATCGCAACAGCAGCAAATATAAAAAAGGATCAAACGTTTAAAAGGTATTTAATGGAGAGATGACGCCCTTTTATACGTCCATTAAAATCGGCCGCTTTGAGATTTACCGCCCGCCCTGTTAGATAGATACGTGAATAAAAACGAGGTCATTTTTATCAATTTTCAGATCGTTTGTAACAGATTACGTTGGCAGCGTGTAGACGTACGAAAAGTTTTCTAGGGGCTTGGCCGTTTGGTAATATCTAACATCACGGTTGTTTTTTTTTAAGAAGTATTAAATCGTTACAGTTGTCAGTCTTGTTGAACTAGCAATATGTCCCAATGAAATACATAAGATATCGTTTCATATTTACAGAATGTACAATCTTGTAAACATGAAACGATATCATGAAATAAATTAACAAATTAAACTAAAATGCAATGCACTAAATGAATTGTCCAATGATAAGTACATATTTTACCTGCTATCAAAATTGCATCTAGATTTTTAAAGATAATTAATAAAAACGAATACACACGAGTGGAATTCAGGTAATACTTGAGTACCTAACGCTTGTCGAGATCCGACATTTCAAAAGACTCCTTTGTGATATAATACATTTTTAGCCGCAAAATTGTCTTAAACACTTTACGGGCGGCGCGTTGATTATGCCAAGACGGTAGAAAACTCTGACTAAAATAAAGTTATTTTGATTTAAAATGCAAAGAAAAAACAAGCGGACGAAGGAGCGCGGCCCTCTCCGGACGAGACGTTTTTTTTTTAAATCCCTTTTTCATTTTACAAATCCTTAGACGGGCGTAGGATGACTACGTTTAAGAGTTGAGAATCTACAACATTGCTGCTATTGACTTGATCTTTTTGCCTATAATAAATAAGCATGAGGTGCATTTAGGGTCAGGCACTTGCCCTAAAGGTATGCCCAGCATAATGTACCACAAAGTAAGCCGCTGAGAGTGTTTGACTTAAGTTTAACTATAATTTGCAAGAGATCTGGAAGATTACAACACTTTACATTGTTCTATGATGGCGGGCCTTTTCTGTTGATTTAGGACTTGACAGAAATTAACTGAAGCACGCCTATTAAACCTCCACAATAATAGGGGTCTCGAGTTAGTCTTAAACAACCGTTCTGATGGACAATATTATTTTACAGCATCAAAAATTTCAGAGACAGTAGAAAGTTAGGTAATTATTAATTGAAACTGAAATCCTATTTGAGCCTGTTGTCAACAAGTTCTTCCGACTGTTAAAATTAATGTAAGAAGGATCGCACGTCGGTGACAGTATTATGCGCGGCACGTCGCGCTGGGCCGACCTCATGAAATATGATTTTTAATAATAAGTTGACACGCTCGATGATTATAAGATAAGCCCCCACTTTGCATTCCGAAGGGGCTTCTTGTTTTTCGTCGTCGCCCTCTCGCTGTAATCCGGTAGAGCCTACTCCCGTCGCCTGAGCCCGCTCGAGGCGCGCCTAATGTTATCTCCATACTCAATTATAACTGCGCTTTCGCTGTCAGCATGTATTGTTCACAATATGTACCTACATCGGAGATTACGGGAAGATTTCCGAGATTAAAATTTCTCGTGTTAAAAATAACTGAATATAAAATTATTGATTTGAAAATCTGTATGATATGACAGCGAACAATTATCGGAAAATAGGTATTGGTTGCTTCAACACAATCAGGCATAAGCAAAGTACCTTTGAAAAGGACCTAACTAAACATTACGAGAAATAACCGCGATCTGCCAAATCAAATTAAACTATCTTATTAGATCACTGTGTATTTAAAAAAGGGTACACGGCCTCATTATTTAGGAGTACATATATAGCCATTTAATTAAGCGTGAAAAGGAGGTCGTGACGTTTTAAAATTTCTGAAATATCTTTTAAAAGGAACACTGAAACTTTTATCAAAGAAAATGTATTGCATATCTTAATGCATAAAGGGAACGATGCATACTTTTATTAGTTACGTGCCTGCATTCAATCAGCCTCAAATCAACATTATAGTCCAATTTCCAACTTCATTCAATAACCTTATTATACTTCAATCTAAGGCGAAACGCACGGCTATTATCAAAGACCACAATTTAGATAGCTTGGCCACTATTAATACACTGCGCAGTCCACACATAGCATACTGATATATCGAGTTGTATACCTGTGCTGTATGTGCTTGTGTAGTTGTGTAGTAACGACAGGACGCCCAAGTCCGCTCGGCGTGTTATTAACTTCCGTGCAACATAAAGACCGGAAATCGACGCCGGAGTAGATCCGCTCAAGACACACAGTCTGAACCACCCCTTACATTCACGGATCAACTACATTACGATATTATCTGACAACAGTGGAACCCTACCTTAATACTCAAGTATGTTCGACATGTAGTTCTCGTGATCACTTTGATATTTTAATTTGAACAGCGTATTAATTTTTCAAATTAAAATGTATGGGTTCTATGGAAGGAATCAAATTAAATGTTCCGGTTATTTGAATTCGGGAAAAAGCAAATGTTTGATTTTCTGGTTATCGATAAAATTTGTTTTAGCTCGCGGATTTTAATATTAATGTCTGATTTTGATATTAAATTAGAGATTTGTCCCGACAGAAATGTGCGTTCGAGCAAACAATTTACCTGTAAATCAAATACTAGGCTAAATAATATTTGACATATTTATTATGTGAAATGTTATGTTTTTTTTGTTTTGTTTTAGCCCCAGTATCCCACTGTTAGGCAAAGGTCTCCCTAAAGTTCTTCCAGGGACTCGTTTCCTGTGCCACGTCGAACCAACCCCGAAATGTTATTATCCTATTATTCTCATAAGTAAATATCAACATTTTTAAACGAAACTTTGTAAGAATCTACCATTTTCTAAGCATTTAAACGTCACTTTGCGGTCAATCACAAGTTGGTCCCTGTGTCCACAAATCACATAGACGTAATGTGTCAGTGACGCATCCCCCCGGGCCGGCGGAAAATATTACACGCACCGCCGTCATTTGAAGCGTCGTGGGACACATTTGACAAAACTTTGACGTAAGACGACACACGTCTTTTGGTACCTTCTTTGCGTTAGAAAATACTTTCAATTTGGGTCTTTCGTGTTGTAGAATAGCAATTGAGTTCCAATTCTTTCGTTCCGAAATAGGATTAGAAATTATGCAAAGACAATTTTAGCCAGCATGGAATTATACCAAAATCATCATTGTAATGCCATTGTCAAAATTTATTTGGGGCCGGCGCAACATGTAATTTGTTCCATACGTATCTATTAGTCGTCATCTCCGTAGTCACATCCTTTTAAACCATATCGTCATTCACACAGTCCATCCATCGTTTCTTTGGCCTCCCCCTACTCTTATAGCCATCAACATTAATACTCAAAACTTTTCTCAAAATAGACAGGCCTTTTTATACCATCCAGATCTTTGCATAGTGCTTGAAAGATTGACATGTCTCTATAAACCCAACAATAATGCTGCACAAATTGACTACTTCCGGAAAATACTATTTTATCTCCCAGAAAATATAGTCGAATTTTCCGAGATGTGTTTACGGCACAATCACAAAAACGAATAGGGACGTGATTTGTTGACGAATGCTCACGGCCCGACCCCGCTTCGTAGTAAAGAAGCTTTCTCTTTTAGTTTAAAAATAATAATAACTCCCGAACTGTGCAACGATAACAGAAAGTGTGTGTGTGAGATGTGAGTGAGGGCTCGTGTGTGTGTGTGTGTGTGTGTGTAAGAGTCCCTTGGGCGGCCGGGCGACCCTGTGACCCGTCTGCTATTCTAACGTTGTCATGACATACATGATGCTTATTTTATAATAAGACGTTATTTTTCCACTGTTCAGCTGGGCCTTACATAAATATTAGCGGATACATTTTCTGGTGTTGTCTGACAGCTGGTCTTACCTAATGTCCGTCTTGCACTGATATTGGGTTGTTGGCCTACCTACTTGGAAAAAAACCTAAGAGGGGCGTTAATGAATTTCAATTGCCAGAATTCAATTTAATTGAATATTACGGTACCCTTTGTCTAATAAATGACGCCACGCTTAACCTTAAGCTTATCACCACCAAATATATCAATAACAGTGTGGCGCAGAGGAAAGTTAATATCGCTTTAGACAAACAGTTTATGTATATGAAGCGTCCGCGCTGCGTGGCGAGTGCGTGGCGCCTGCGGGGTCTGACCGACATCAAAGCTCTCTCGACAAACACACGCCACTGCACTTGGTAAATAGGTTACTTGCAAATTATCTTATGACATTTGAGTACAGTCAGCGTCAAAAAGATGTTTCGATCGACGAGAAAATTAACTATCTACAATTTGTGTCCCATAATACTAGCTCAGTGTGTGTTATTTTTTTATTTAGCTACACATTGATACAATATTATAGAACAAAAGACTTAGACAATTTGAATTCTTGTCGATGTATCATTTTAGAGCCTTTGAAATTAAATTAAAAAAATTAAGGTCTCTTCATAAAAACGATAAAAAAATACAAGGAGTTTTAGCTAAGCACTCAATTTTAAGCCACATTCAATAATAAAATCAGTCTACATTTAAATGAGCCTGCATCTCAGTGGTGTCATGTCTCTGTACGCAGGCCCACATATCCAGCTATCCATTTTCAATAAAAGCTGAATTCTCATTGTACGAAAAGTCAGCTAAAACTGGAAATGTGTAGCTTGATATATCGCCGTGTGTACATGAGTTAGAACTCATTCTGTCCTCCGCAACGCAATTAGGTCAGAGACGTAATTGGCGCTCGGTAACATTTCGTTATAGAATCTACAGGATGGATTTTTGAGACGGACCTGTAAAGGCAGGTAGGTATATTAACCGTTAGGTATATAGCCCCAAGAAAACATTCTGACGCTGTTCTATAACTACCTGTTTCAATTACTAACTGAAACGAACGTTATTGCGACATGCATTCACAAAAATATTACAGGCATCTAGAAAAAGTATATATTATGCTTGGAGGCTTTCATTTAGTTTTTAAGTTCTGTTTACGATGATTTTTTTACTATTTAGTTTTGCTTTAGTAAAGTTATCAGTTTGCAATGTTTTTTTTTTTTGGTATAGCTGACATATGGAAAATAATTTAACTAAATGTTTTGTGTTTAGTTACGTAAATTATCTACCTACTATTGTATAGAATCAAGTTCTTCTAATTTAACAGACAGCTGTGCTGCTGGGGAGTTTGTTGCACCACTTATTCATCCCAGCTAAAGCACTAGGAAGTGGTGAAGGGCTGACATTTTGGGGGACTGTCTTTTGTCATTTTTGACGTTCAAAACTTGACTTTTTGAGTAGTTTTATTTTTATGATACCACAGATTATTTTGGAGTTGGAATGTATGAGTGAGATATTGGAGAGAAAAAGCCGGGAATAGATCACGTTTGCGAGATATAGTTGATCAGGCTAAGGCCCACCCGCGGCTGTAAAGCTTTAGATGATCATGATGACAATTCTTTTACACATTTTTCTGTCTTTGATGCTCTTCTTGCTATAGCCATTCTCGGTGTAAGAAATTGTGAGGGGGTTCATATGTAATACTTGCCTGTGTGAAGAGCCACGACGTGACGAGAGCCAGACTGCTGTACTGTCCGTTGAACCGGTAGTGGTAAGCGTAGAACGAGAAGTGGTACAGGTAGAAGAATCTGTGTGACAAAGGAAATATTCTGTTAAACATTGTTAAAATGAAGCAATGTACCTATTCTATTGTTTCTTTAAAAAAATATGATAAGAAACAGTAAAGCATCTTCCCGTGTGTGCCACACAATATATTTTTTAAGAATTCAAAATGTATGATTTTTCTTTACTGTCTTTTGTTCTCATTGGTGTTTTAAGATTTATTTTATAAAATGCTCTAAACGAATATTATTAAAAACTAGCTGACCCGACAGACGTTGTCCTGTCTTAACTATGAATATTAAACTTAATTTTGGTCGTTAAGTTTCCTTAAATTTTCTTATTTTATGCGCAACTTTCTTATTTTTTCTTACATAAAAACCTTCTCCTGAAAATAACAAACACAACAAAAAAAGAATGAGCAAAATTGGTTCAGCCGTTCTCGTGTGATGCCGTGACCAAGGGAAATAGGGATTCATTTTTATATATGTAGAATAAAATATTGTGCTCGAATACTTTATAGATAAGTACCTAACTAAAAATCTCCTCACCTTCAAATTGAGAAAATTTGGCGAATTTGGAGATTCATAAGATCGTACATAGTTCCTTCCAGAGAAACTTTAGTAACACGTAGGTATGTATTGGTTAGTTTTACATGTATCTATGTACGAAGGAACATAAAAGATGTTGAATTGAATGTCCATTACAGGAGCACTAGAAGACAATAGCTAGGTAATATAAACAAGCTTGTAGTAGCAACCATCACATAAACTGTATTCTAGTGTTATCTCGTTACGGCCATGTTGTAGGACAGCAAAATGTACAAGTTCAGAAGGTCCACATACCTGCTACTGAACTCGAACTGACATGTGGACACAGTGAAAACGTTTTTAAACCAAATCATCAGTTGGATTATTAAGAAAGTTTTATGTAAGAAAACAAATAAGGTCACTTTTTCTTTTTGATAGCGTGTGCTGTGCCCCACTGCTGGCCAAAGACTTCCCCTTATTCCTTCCAGACCTCCTTGTTTTGTGCGTTTTCTGGTCTTGTTGGCTCTGTGAACCTTATCAGGTCAATTGTCTGATATACTTAAAAGCATCTCAAACAAGACTAACGCAAGTTGCATCTGAACTAAGGTTTGGTCTTCTAGCACCTAACCTATTTTATACACAAGAAGGAGACGGCGCACGTGAGGGAGAGGCAGTATATGCGCCCTCACGGCCGTAGTCACCGCGGGAGACGCCCTGGGCGTCGGGAATCCCAGGCTGATTCCCGGCCACCGTATGCGCGGGCTTGCGGACGGCGAGTAATGCGTAGCTCGCTGTCCGGTAAGGACCAAGCCCGGGTCGACGGCGCGTTGTGTTCTACGCGCGCCTCAAAGAGATGTCAGCACCAACTGGTGGGGTCCGCAAGGGCCGATGCTTGCCAGGGGTGCGGGTTGTTCGAAAGATATACCGCGGCTCCTAGCACACAGGCAACTGAGGGAACACGGGTGGGTTTTAGTCAGTAAAAGTCTGATACGCTCTCCTGCTCCACCCAGAGCGGGAGAAGTTATTTGATGATTTCCCATCCCAAAAAAAAAAACCTATTTTACACGGAGCGACTGCCTATCTGACGTCCACAACCCGGTTACTGGGTATTGGTAAGGCTGGTCGTCAGACTTTTGGGCTTCTGACGACTCGTAACGACTGTCAAAGATTCACGGATGACAAAGGTTTAACGTGCTTTCCGAGGCACGAAGGGGTGTTTGGTATGTAAAGATAGACCCCATCCAAGGACCAACCGCGGCAAGCGTAGCTTAACCTGATCTAACGATCCGTGTAGCTGTCATTACTTGGCCCTTCGGATGTTATAAAGTAATGGAAAATATAATGGAATGGCTTTTATAGAGGAAATTTTTGCAAAACAATTTTTATCATGCGCGGAAGTCTTAACTCCGAAGCACGTAACATTTTGTAGACTAGAAAGTCTGCACACATTGTACAGAGGTGTAACGTCAGACTACATAAGTGATACTTCTTTATCTTATTCAGTGGCTTGGCGTCAAGCAACAAGTATACGTGAAGCAACGTCGTAGTGAGCGAGCATCATTAGGAGCTTATTGAAACACAAGACGCCATGTTTGATTATAAGTTCCGATGTACGGCGCTGGTGAGAATTTTAGTTGATTATTTTTTGTGCGAATTAAAACGTGCGGAGGTATTTTTGTGGGGAATATAAATAGATTTTTCTTTAACACCATTTTCAGTTTAGATATGCTATTCGGGTTTCATCAAAAGATAGGTATAACATTGGAGCAAAAGTGCTAAAACGAACGACTACTTATCATACTGAACAAAGATAGTTTATACTGTCCAAAGTGCCTTTAAACGTCCTTACACCTGCTTTAATAAAGTAACACCAAGGAATATATTTTTAGAAGCAGCGCTGAGTTATTTAAGAAATTGCGATAAAGATAGCAGGTGCATTATTTTTATTATAACTAGTGGATGCCCAGTGGTCAAAATTCGACCATAATTAATTTAAAACTTGATTTAACTCGATGTATTTTGATGCATTATTTTATATAAAATAATGCATCAAAATATATCAAGTTAAAGTTTACATGGATATATTATAAGTGTAAACTTAAATTCTACCAAATTTCATACTGCTCCGTCCGCGTAATTTTCGTAAAAAAGCATACAAAGTTATGCCTTCACAATTAATATATAGATAGATCAGAAGGCCAATTCTCGTAATTAAAAACGTTCAAAATCTAGTCGCAGTCTCATCACAGCGACAAGCACATGTCAAAATGTATGAAAAATCGAGGTATTTTTGACAGATTCACACTGAGGTCAGACTGTGAAAAAAAAAAAAACGAAAAAAAAATACGAGAAAAATTAAAAAAAAAGAAAAAATTGCGAGAATTACCCCTAAGGTATCTCCTTAATAACTGACTTCAAAAAAGGAGGAGGGTAATATGTTCGGCTGTATGTATTTTTTTAATGTCTTTAATTCCAACCTTGATACAGCGATAATTGTAATAATAAGGTATCTCTTTATTTTATGTCTTAGATAACATCCTTAATACAGCGATAATTGTAATAATAAGGTATCTCTTTATGTTATGACTTAAATACCCACCTTAATACAACGGTATCTCTTTATTTTATGTCTTAAATGGCAACCTGATACAGCGATTATTGTAATAATTAGGTATCTCTTTCTTTTATGTCTTAAATATCAGCCTTTATACAGCGATATTTCTTCAAAAATAAGAAAAATATAAAAGAACATTAAAATCCCAATCCATTCCTTTAAAAAGCCAGGGGCGCCCAACATTTCAAGAATGCAACTCGACAACCACCCGACAATACGTTACACAAGCGTTCGAGCCAATTGTATATTTCTCTTGTATAGATGCCATTAGATTCGTTATCTGCTTATTTCGGTGGATAAATTTCCAATGTACGACAAGGGCGACAAACGGGTCCCGGAAAAGGGGAAATGTCACCTCGTTATCTGAAAAGGTTGCAATTTTATTTGAAATCGATATTCACTGAGATATACATTTTTCTTCTATTGTGTTTGAGTGTGGAGACATGCTTTTTGTACACGTCTGCACGATGCTCTTTAAGATGTGCTTCTTATCAACTACGTCTTATTGCGATGGTGCATTTATTACGAATGAGGGAAGTAATAAGCATCGAGACACGTAAAGATATGAGGAACCTATACTTAGTTTGTCTTCTTTTATATTTCTATGACTATATGCTTACGGTAAGACCGTAATCGAACATAAAAAGTTATCGAACATCTAAAACATCATAAACGCATTTTAGCACAAAAACGTTATATAACCCTACTACGAGTATAATGTTATAGAAGCCAGAACCCTACTTTAGCAGTGTTTTAAGGAAAAAATGGCCGACCCCGTAAAGCAGCTGATTGATTCCAAAGAAAATAAAATTTGACCATTTGACGTACATTTGTGTGTGACCAAATGTCAATTTTCAAGCAATCACTTGACAGTTATAATTTCAAATTATTTGTCAATTTAAATAATAATGACGTCACCGCGTCTGAAGTGTCGAAACTGTACTAACAGTAAAGTAGTTGCCAGCAGACATTCGTGTTTGACAAATTGATGTGTTGATCAATTTGTTGAATGACTTCATTAAAATGGCAACATTTTGATTTATAAACGACATATTAGTTAAACAATGTTTCTGAAACGTTTATGAATACAACATTTTATCAAACGTTTAATAGGCTTATCGAGCTGTTTAACTTATGAATGTCTTAAACCTTGGATAAGCTTTTTTTGGGTTACCCTTGTTGCATATTTTTTTTTTTACAAATTATCACTTCCCAAACAGTTTTCCGCATAATTTCATTTGCCAAATAATTGTAACCAAACCTTTTGGCAACTGAACGTTTAAACAATAACTTGCTTACCAACTAGTATCTACTTTTACCAATTTTAATGTAGTCAAATATTTCAGTTGGTATACTATATTATGTTACTAGAAATATAAAATCGTACCTATACTTACTTTTACAATGTTTGTAAATGTGTGAACACTATGTATCTACCACAGAATTAATTTATCTGTATTGCTTCAATTTGATTCTGTTTACCTATTTTGGTATGGTAATTTTATTCTGGGTGCATCGTTTTCACACATAATCATATAGTGAATGTACTATGTTAAATATTGTACTTGAAACATTTTAAAAGAGTAACGGTGGAGTTTCTTGCCTATTCTTCTCCATACGAAACTACATTTTGGAAGGGGCGACTAGAATCAATTCTATTTTAATGTAAATGTTGACGTTCAAAAGTGCCTTTTAAGTGCCTATTTGAAATAAATGCTTTGACTTTGACTTTACGCAAAATAAAATAACCCAAATATTTAGTACCGTCAGTTTTCAATTTACCATTTCTATTCAGTCAACGAAGTTTTATTACAAGAGCGTTTTTTCCACTTGGGACGAATTCTAAACAGGTAATAATAACATTAATATTAAGATTTTGGTAGTCGTTTCTGGTTTTACATTCAAAAAATATGTCTCGTTGTGAGGTCACAGTTCTAACCTAACCTAACTCTAGCTGTTTCATACCAAATCATTTGTCTAAATATTTACTGTCTAAAGATTATTTGCTGTAATAAATAATTTTAATAAGACCAAATGCAGGATAATTAATTTTTGTTAGAATATTTTTTTTATGAGTAAGACCGTAAAACATTAATTTTCTTTTAATATGCAACGTTTGTATCGTGTACAAGTTTTTATTTTACTTGCAATGGTCGTATGAATGTTTGTTTGGGTCAAATCTTGCAAGCTGAAATTAAAAACACTATCTCTTATCCTACGGAGCTGAAATTTCACATTTTGATTCTGTTTCGAAGACAATGCATTTTTACGATGCATGTTTTCTGTCATTTGGGGAGACGAAACCGTTATTATTTTTCAATTATTGTATGGAGTCGTGAATGTTGGTAACTACGAGATAGATGGCCTATCTACTAGCGTATGAAGAAAACCACAAAAAGAATCGTAAGGTATAGTTTTGCATTTTTATTTCCCTGTGTTTTCGACATACTTTGCGATCTAAACACATACACACAAGCCATTCCAAAATTAAAGAAAAACACAAAATCAAATTGATTTTGACTTGTCTAATGAGCACTTACTAATGCATCTTGCAGCTACTCTACACATTTATACGTTCGACAAAGCAAACACAGGGAGATACGATTAACATGGTAATACGAGCAGAAGGCGCTAATTAGTAGCTTGAGGTGAATCCCGTGCGCGCACGAGCAAGCACAGCCGCGTGTATCGTGCTCACCTTGTTGCTAATGCTCATGTTATTGATACAGCTTGTGTAAATGAAGTTAGCCCACTTTTAAAATTATTTTATGGATAAACTTTATGTGAGATAGTTCGGATTAGTTGGTGTGATCATAATCTAGCTAGAATGTTACGTAATTTTAAGTTGCTTGTTTTAAATAAATTGTGGCGTAAGAATAAGTCAATTTAGTAAGCTAATAATAACAATTTAACTACTAAGCGTTTACTATAAAATTAAATAGTTATATTGAAAAGGCTCTTTCTTATCTCATTTTCGTTTTTGATTTTGATACAACTTCAACATTTTAGTAACACCGTAAATATCACAAAAATTACATCGAACGATTGCAATACCATAAAACAACACCAAAAACAAATTGAAACCAATTTAAAATCAGAGGTAAAAAAACAAAAGGAGACACTTAAATTGGAATTCAATAAAATGTTGTTTGAAAAAACATCTGTTCCGCAGACAAAGAGCAACGCGTCGATTAAGTTCTTAAGTAACAATTTCAGCGACAGATCGTTCCCGGAATAATTTAAAGAGGGGATGGGGACTGGTCCTCCGTAGTCCAGCTAAGCTCTATAGGCGTCGGCTCTTTGAGGGACATCAAACGACGCGAGATTACCAACGCATTAAACATACATGTAAGAAGAAACAAGCGGCGTTTTCTTAATGTTATTTCGTCCATTAATATTTTATCGCCTCTGTAATGGAAAATGTAAATGACGTCTTGACACGGACGTGTAACTTTTTCGTACGGGTTTTTTCAGCTAATTTTTGAGGATGCATTAGCATGAAATGTTTTTGGTTAAAGCTTTTCAAAAACAATAGATAATACTTCTCTTTCTTCTCTAGAATCCAAATTCAGAAGGGTTCAGAATAGGATATTATAATTATTATGAAAATCGAAAGTCCTAAACATGGGACAAGAGAACTAACGAACATGCACAGGTAAATCATTTACCATAAACGTGTCCAAATTAAATATATAATGAATCCTTGTCTGTCTACCGATAAGTAACAAGTGAGCCGGAACACTACCGACTGATAGGCTGTATAAAACACCAAGACTCGAATGCCCATTTACAATTTTCCTTATTACACGAAAATTATTCAGAAGCCCGATAGGAGCGACACGAAACTGAATCTTGTTGAACTAACTCAGTGCGAAATCACTTTCGCCTCGGCCTTTGATCTCGACTGCGCCAAAGGAATGTTATTCAGTAAAAACATGCAAATTCGATAAGGTATAACACAATATTATGGAGAGCAGCTGCCGACGCGACGCTCTTTACAATACTTGGCGAGCATCGGGGAATGCTTTGAATATTATTTACCAGATCAGGAATCTTAGGGTCCCGATTAAGCTTGGGTTAATTTTCGTCATCTTATTGGCGTAATAAAGTAGGGAAAAACTTGCTATCGTACATCTAAGTTAATGTAAGTATGATTTATTTATGTTCCTGATTATAGCATTGAATGATCTGTCACCAATTTTACAAAGAAAATCGGACTAATCTATAATCAGAAAATATTGCGTTGTTTCTAATTCAACCAAATCATGTTACAAAGACAACCAACGCGAATTGACTACGTAAGTAAGAAAAAAATACTTTTGTGTTAAAATTATGTTCTTTTTTGAATATTTCATCACTGAAACTCAACTTCTAATGGCGCTCTGAAAAATATGAAAGGATGCTTCAATTAGGTTATACACTGTACCTTTTAACGTAAATTGCCTTATCTCAATCTTAAATCAATGTTCTCCCTGTATATTATGATAATAGCGTTTTTTAGCGCCGCTGAATTTGCAAATAGAATTTCAGAAAATGTTTGTACTTGCTAAATGAAGTTAGGGACAATTTAGTGGATGTTAAGACGCACGTTGAGAAGTTCGTCCATATGGAAGAGAAGGACTGAATGTATAGGGCGCCGGCGTGGGGCTTTGGGTTGACCGCAGGAATCCGCAACCCCGGCAGGGTGCGGCACTAACGAAATGAAATTCCGCTGACATTCCACGCGACGGCTACGTTCGCGACTATGACCACTGACTACTGACAATACCAACTATCTAATAATTCCATGCCGTCGATACGAAAAAGGCCCCAAGTTTATTAATAACAGAGGAACACACGCCGCTCCGATTGTTAAACAGGAATGTGTGTAGTGAAATGCGCTGGTAATTATGGTGCAGCTATTGTCGGATGCTCGAGTTCATTTCAAAGCTTTTTCAATCATGTACGAGTACTTCATGAAATAGCATCGGATATTAAAAGCCTGTTTGATTTATGAGAAAAAATCATTATGTGGCAGGTAATACTAGAGTTTAAAGCTGCAGTCACTGTTTTATCGTTGTGATTTAGTTATTAGGGTATTCTTATTTTTTTGTCTCTTCAAATTTCTCGGCGATTTTTCTTCGAGGGACCGAAGTCAACTCGCAGACGCCCGTTAGATGTTAATGAAATGAGACACCAACCGACGATTATCCCTGTTCAAGTGCACCTCAAAACAACCCCCAGTTGGTGTAGGACTATTGCAGTATATAGAAACAAAGATTATTGGACTGTGGGTTTAGGTGTGGCTAAAGTGAACTGGTTATATCTATGGAAAGGCTGCGACTGCCTGACCGATATATTTTTAATTATTACATATTTGTATTGTACACTTAATCAACGAGGAATGTCGCATGTTATCCGCAACAATACACAACTGCAAGTGATTATTTTATCGCTATTTAAATCATATATTACGACAAGTAGTAGAGCGAGCCTGAAAAACCCAAAATAAAAGTTGCAACGTTTCGCACAAATACCACCTCAAGAAATCTCTAAACCTAAAACAGTCTAATCCCTAACAACTATAAAGTCTTTTAGAGAGTTTAGCTCCATGAATATGTTGTGTATGAAATTAGAATGCTGATATAGCTAGACGAGCAAGTTGGTGTCGATGCTAATCGGAGGCAGAAGTTGCCATCGGCCCCGACAAATGCGGTTCAACACACAAACTTGGTCTAGTCACAAGTTCACGACGATATGTCGAGATACACTTGTGTGTTCGCTGAGAATGAAGCTATAATATGCCGATTTTGGAGGGTAATGATGATAGACAGCTCATGTTGAATGGGGTATTCTATACGTTTTGTTTTATCACCGCTTCTCTCAAAACGGTGAAGAAAAAAACACAACAGGCATGTGCTGGAATCAAACTTTTTAAGAAATGTGACATCTACCAAACCGCATTGGGTCCGTGGTGGATTACGATCCCTCTCATAAAGAGAGGAGGCCTGAGGCCCAGCAGTGGGAACATTATAGGCTGATTTATGTATACTTTTTGTGTGGCTACGCAATGGATAGTTACCCAATAGGGTATTACACCCATTTTTGAAAAGTAGCCTAAGTGGATTCTAAAGTGTTAATAAACCACTTAAAAAAACAACGTTTTTGGGTTCCGTACCCAAAAGGTAAAACGGGATCCTGTTACTAAGACTCCGCTGTCCGTCTGTCACCAGGCTGTATCTCATGAACCGTGATAGTTAGACAGTTGAAATTTTCACATAATTATGATGTATTTCTGTTGCCGCTATAACAAAAAATACTAAAAAACGGAATAAAATAAGTATATGGGAGCTCCCATACAACAAGCGTGTTTTTTTTGCCGTTTTTATAGATAATGGTACGGAACCCTTCGTGCGCGAGTCAGACTCGCTCTTGTCCGGTTTTTATTTAATCGATTAGTGCCGTAAAAATGCATAAAATTTTTACATTTTCAATTTTCGCGCGTTATTTGATGAAAACGCTGGACGCAGTGGACGCCATATTGCTCTGTGGGTGTGACGTCAGTTTGCTATATAGACAAGTGCGCAGATATTTTATAAGAAAATTGTTTATAATAAAAAAAAATAGTTATGATTCTACTTATCGTTGGTTTGCTGTTCCTGAATGCAAAAACATATTTAAATAAAAATTACTTTGGTTACGAAAATAATAAAAGTAAAAAGTTGTTTAATTGACACGCCGTATGACGTAATAACATGGCGGCTACTATTTTATGGTGTTCAAAAACAGATTGAAAAACTGAAATCTTTGAATTGAATTTTAAAATTTATTTTGTTATTTCATGAACTAAAACTAACATTTTCCGACTGCATTTTGCCTAAGCTATCTCAATAAATATACTGTTAGATTTTTTCTCATATAGAGGTATAGAGTGAAATACCCTATTTCATTCCTTTACCTATCTACAAAAATTTTGTAGTCGTTTGTACTGCCATCCTGATTACCTAAAATTGTAAATAAAAACATATCTAAATAATAATGTACGACAGGTATATTGTATGCACGTAAGTCTCTCATCTTAGTGACTTCAATTATCTTCAATCCAAAACATGACAACGCTATTTGCAACACATATAGAAAAGAAAGAAAGAAAGAGAGAATGGGGTTAGTAGTTTTCCGGAACACTCATCCTGCCAGGGGTGCGGGTTGTTCGAAAGAGATACCACGGCCCCTGGCACACAGGCAACTGAAGGAACACGGGTGGGTTTTAGTCAGTAAAAGTCTGACACGCCCTCCTGCTCCACCCAGAGCGGGAGAAGTAATCTGATGATATCCCGACCAAAAAAAAAAATTACCAACAGTCATTCACAATACTAAAATCAATGCATCTATTTGCCAAACTGAGAACAAGTCATGGCAACATAGCGGGATGGCTTGATTTGTCGCAAAGAAACCACACAACGACAAAGATGCCAACTTGAACTGCTACTACCTACTTCTATTTAGTCGAGTTTCGAAGGCACAACTTCCAGCTTTCATTTCAGAGTTGCTAAGGGTTGCCAACTCCTACATATTGTTGAATTTCACCCGTAGATCTACGACTTCTTACGCAAGAAATTGTAAAGTTTTTTCTATTGTTCTAAAAATGTTTTTTTTTTAACAATACTCAATAGTACGGGCCTTCGAAAGTTTCGCAATTTGCGAAAGGGTTATTGCGTAGTTCTTTTAACTTATAAAAACAAACTTTATATTGCTTCGTTTAGAAAATGTGAATGTTTTTTTTTTATAAACGAATGTTAGCCAATGTGAGGTCGTTAAGGGCATTATGATTTTTTTGAATAGGTAAAAGAAAATAAAAAATTAACGCCATTACCTTTTTGCTTAGTTTTGAGCTTACTTTTTAATGCTTCCTTTAGAAATGAAGGAAACTTTTATTGTATTGTAAACGAATGTTAGCCAACGTGAGATCGTAGCGGGGCATTATTGAAAGTTATAAAAATAAAATAAGGGTAAGAACCTGATAGCGTGGCTTTTTTTACTTTTACAAATATACTTTTTATGGCTTCGTTTGGAAACGAAGAAAAATGTTTTGCTCAAGCCTAAATGTATGTTGGACAACGTGAGGAGGTAAAGGAGTATAATACAATTTTCTTAACCTGGAACAACCATATTACGTAGTTCTTCAACTTCTACAAACGTTATTTTTAATGCTTCGTAAGGAAATTTATTTTTATGCTGTCGAAACGAATGTTAGCCCAACGTGAGGCGTTACGTGAGCATTATTTTGATTTTCCATTGCCTATAGTCAAACATAAAATTGATTAAGTTTTTATAATAACGGATTACGTCGTATGCGATCAAGTTTAAGACATAGTAGTTCCTTTATTCCCCAGAATAAATCATAAGTAACTATTTAAAACTTTTATTTTTGTATTAGAGAAACACAAAAAGGAACTAAATCAACAATTTAAATAATATTGTAATAAAATAATATTAGGAATAAATAAGTAGCTACGATTTATCGTAGAGACGTACAGCTCTACAGCAACTTCGTAGCGTCTCGTAGCGCCGCCGTAGCTCCATAGAGGTCTCGTAGCGCTTGGTCACGTGCGCGGCGATCACGAAACGTTTTTACCGCATTTCCGTTTTTTGAACTGCTCACGTGGCAATCGCTTCGCAAATTTTTAAGTGAAGCTTTTAAAGGGAATTGCTCAGTTTGTTAGGGTGATCTGGCTGAGCGTGGACAAGGTCTTTATTAATAAAATACTTGCATTTTAAAAACTACTTATATATAAGAAATCAAATATTATAATAAAGTTGTATCAAGATGCAAAAATATACTTCAACTGGCATGTGAATTTTTTTAAACTTGCCAGGTAAAATCTTTGTAATAAGCATATTCTTTTCTATAATCTGAATATTTACACATTGTAGGGTTGTATTAGGATGGTTATAATAAAAATATTCGTTTTTATTTGTTATTTTCACTTTATTCAGAGTCAGAAACTGTTAAAATATTGTCTAAAAACTGAGAAGGCGGTGCAACATTATTTTCGTGCGTAGCCCAGCTTAAATACCAAATAATAGTCATAACTTGAGTACAACAGCCCACTGTTATTCGGCCGACAAGGCAATTGAGGAGCAGTCCATTTCCGGATTATTGAAAATACTTCAATAAGCTGCAACGTGTCTTCTGCGATGCATTATATCAACGCCACAATTAACACATCGCATTGGTGCCTCATTCTCACTCGAAGTACCTACGTGTACCAGAAGAGTCAAAGTTTGTGCCGTGGCTTGTCATTTAAAGCCGGTTCAATGTCCATAATAGCACCAAGTTCAACGTGAGGTGCAGATTCAGTATCCGGGTAGGCCCGGGTCATCATGAAGAGCGGTATCGGAAACCATGTTAATAAAAACAAACGTTACAAGTAGCGAGTAAAGAAAATAACATCCACAATGCACGAAAGCAAAGCGAATAGATTTTTTGTTGTTGTCAGATGTCATTTCACTTGACGTTAGGGATGTTAAATATGTATCGATAGTATATATAGGTAGATATATAGTGGGTCGGCACAAAGGAATCAGATTGGTTTTACATCGACCCAACAATATACGATCCACTACTGTAAATTGATAAAGCTAATGAGGATCGGATCAAAAAATCGTATTACTTTACAATCATACTGAAAAATCGTAGTGGTCAGATATATGTACAAATAGTTAAATGAGAAAAAAATAAAATTTAAGGAAAAATACTATTAGGGCTGTTATTTTCCATAAACACGCTTTTCAATCACTACTGACATTGGCACATTTTTTTGGGCAAAATGGGGACTCTGTCATAGTAAGAAATTAAATTGAACTAAAGGCAAACATTTAAAAAAATATTCATTAAAAGCGATTTTATATCGATACTCGGACCGAAATGGTCCATTGCGAAGCAGAATATCTATCGATATAAAAAATACATAAAACAACCGGATAGATCATCTCTATAAGAAATACAGAAGGAGTTGCTAGGAAAAAAATAATATGGCAATAATCGATTTAAAGAACCGTTATTTTAATCTAAAAAAAATTGTTTAAAAACGAATTAAGTTTTTGAATGTTTTACTTTAAAACAATGTAAATGAGTATAATCTTCTCATACGGTATATCGGGCGTCTTGTCCACGTTTAGCCGAAATTGGTGATTCCCTTTTGAATAAAATAAAAAATGTATTGAAGCGATTTTTAATGGTAGGAAAAAACGGGATAAAATATGAGTGAGACGGTAAAATGATCGACATTTTACAAACACCTGTGTCGTGTTATTGGACAAAGACCGAGTACTGTGAACTAGATTAGGGTAACACGTTCAGTCTGAGAGTGGACGTGTCGAGTCGGGACTGTTTGTTCGCGAGACGTGTGTCAGTGGTGTTATTAAATTCCCGTCTTTTTTCCCTAATCTTGTTGTTGGCACGCCCCGCGGGCCCTCATCGGAAATGGCATTATTTCCCGGCCCGAAGCAGCCCGAAGCGTCCTACTACGGACACCGGATACCACCCGCTAGCAATACGCACATCGTCCACCCCGAAAACTCCGTTGTTCGAGTGAAATTTTCAGCTATTTCCTCCGACATCCGTTTTTACATTACTTTGTCGTAGATGTCAGAGTTTTAAAATAACATCACCAAGTTTCGGTTGCGCATGTCTACTTGAATTTTTATTAGGTTTATTTTTTATTAAATAATTTTTACTATCAAATAAAGTTAGTATATAATGTAAGTAGCGTACTACGGTACTGTCTCTACTTGGTTTTATTTAACATCTACGCACGTACTCATATCTTTGGTCCTTATTTTCGAAAAGGACCAATTTTAATGTAGGGAGACAAAACGGCTGTACGTTGTTTTATAGTTAATAGTTTTATAGAATTTCGTTTCACATAAAAAAGAATCTCATAATTATTTTCGTTTCATAGAATAATCAATACGCAGAATACTTACTTTGAAGATTTTTAAATAATTGATTTTTGTTCCACATAAAGTTTAATGTTAGAATAATCATATCAAAGAATAACAAATCAAATATTCTTTGTCCTTATATTGTTTATTTAATATAAAACTTATTACCTAGAATAACATTTTATTATTTTTTGTTTGTAATTTCTGTTGGGGTGCAAGCAAGCATGCAGCATGCAAGCAAGCATGCAGCATGCAAACGAGCATGCAACATGCAGCAGGCATGGTTTCTGTCACGGCTCCGGCGCTGCAAGGCTCCGGCGGTCCCACGCGAGCTTATCGTCGCAAATGGTATTCAAGCTCACCACCGCACCTTCGGCTTGCTGGCCGGCAACGCCGGTCAGCCTCAGTCACGGCGGCGAGCGTTAAAACCACTAGCTCCTCAGCTGGCAGGCCGCCTCGCCTCTCCGCGTCTACGTGGCTTTAAATTACACTCTAGGGGTAGGGCAAACAAGACTACGTGGAGTCGGTTTTGCAGCAATTCGTTTCTGTCACTAACTTTTGTAGCACAACATATTGACTTTGAAAAACACACCGAACAAACAATATTCGTAAAAAAAATATTCTACTGTTTGATAAGTTTGTTAAACAAAAAATGTGATAAAAAGTTCATTGAATTGTGTTTCTGTGTCATATGTTTCATACAAGTAAATAGTCTTTGAAACATTAAAACAAAATCTTAACCAAATAAGTAAACCGTATCAAATAATTTAATCTTATTAGGGGTCTCATTAAGTCAGTCGCTAATGAAACGAAATACAATCCTTGTTTACTTTTACCGCTAAAGGTATTGTTGGCCCTGGTCTATACTGCCCAATGGTTATCATAATATTTTCTATTGCCCTCGATGTTTCGGTTACACCAACATTTGATATTACTGGAAATATAAACAAATCAAAGGTCTATATTAAATTAATAAGGTAAACAACATTGGTTCAGTATCGGCTTCACGTATGTACGTAACGTGTGTTGGTAATAACAATGGCTCGTCTTGGACAGGTCTCGATTTCACCCTGCTGGCTATTTTTCTGTCTTTTGTTTTGCTATTCCTTAGAGATAAACGAAAATATCTTATTATTTTCTTGTGTTAATGTTACTTTGTTTATTTTACGCGTTGCTACATTGAAATAACACCGAGTGGAATATTTCAAGAGTTTTGTGTTCCCAGATAGTACACACGGCTACACATCAAGCTATACATTTCCAGTATAAGCGGATCTCGCATTGTATAGGATCGCCGTACAGTGCGAGATCAGCGTAAACTGGAAATTAATAGCTTGATGTGTAGCCGTGTGTACCTCCACAGCATTTAATCATTCTGTTTGCTTCGTTAAAGGATAAGCTCTTTATAATTGTGCAGATTTTATTTATATTTCCCAACTTCATATTAGAACACAGACATGAGCTTATAAAACACAAGAGACAAATTTGAATGAGACAAATGACATAACAAATGCCCAATAAAAAAATCGGAGAGAGATCTTACAAAACTCTGACACAAAACGAGGTATTAAATTTTCTTATAAAAAAAGAAAACACGAAGTGGAGTTGTCTATGGAACATATTCCCGGTTCTCACGTCCCCCATATTTGTCGCTTGTCGCCTGGCGACGGCATTGTATGGAAAGGAGACGACACCTGTGAAGGCTTATAAGGACTATGGTCCGCTTCCATTGTGCCACAATACCTAACATATAACTTCTTCCAACTCTTATTGTGAGACACACTTATATCTGTTTCAAATTTTGTAAGTAGCTTCGAGTTCTGATTGTTCGGAAAAGAAAATACTATTATGTTTGCCGACGTGCTTTATAAATATAAAATAAGCTGCGTCCAAAACCTTTTGTATTTTTACTTTTGATGCAACTGAAAAGATTCATTCCCACATTTTTGTATCATGTCACCAGCAATATTCTAAAAAAGCTATTTGTAAGTACGACTGCGCTTTATTCTGAAGAATATTGCACTTCAGGCTTCTTACGATGATGATGAAGCATTGCTTACGCTGTTCTATTTCACAACTATAGTGCTTTCCTCGAGCGGTGCATTGTTATTTCTTAGTAAAGTGCTGAAATATTGCGGCGGCGCGGTTCGGAAGCGGAACAATGGCGCTACGAAACTGATCTTTACCACAACCACTTTAAGGAGACCGAGATATTCTCGTTTAGGGTATAGTTTTTGGCTGACTGGGCGGTGTTTTTCTGAAATTAACCTTACAGTTCCAGGAATAGAAGTGCTTTTGTGGTAAACGACGAAGTAGCCGCAGGTGCTGGCAATCCCGCAGCCACGTTTGAATCACGCCTGTTGCACAGCGCCGCATATATCTTAGCTCACTCAGCGCGTCACACCTCGTTTTTCTTTTTATACACTTAGTGCTTCATACAATGTTACTTTAAAAATATTGCTTGGCGTGTACTCGCGTATCTTCGTTCTAGGTACATGAGCACAGATATGAATCAATACACTGGCTATTTAAGGCTTCCTAGGAGATCTACTTACACGTTCAGGAGAAAACAATGACAAGGTCCGCCGGGACATGAAGTATGACAGTCCATTAGGTTCTCATTGTCACACACTGGCGGACAATGGACGTCGAAAGGCTTGACGTTTTGTTTTCTTGTAACACGATACTGATTTACTAAAGAAAGATAAACAGCTAATGGTACATTAAGATACAATGCGCAGGAGGGATGAGTCAGCCTGCAACGGTAACAAAGGAGAAAACCTAATGTGACTTTAATGAGGTAAGTAACGAGTTCTGAGAAAATGTTTATTGAAGAGACGGAACATAGACACAAACAGCGTGTAAGTATAGCGTCATATATCACATAAAGAACTCTTAGAAGCTTCTAAGGTGAAAGACAGCATCTCAAAGTAACTGCACTCAATTCGATTTGGCTGCGTCTTGTTTAAACATCTCGACGGAAAGCGCCAAACATATCAGTTACCGAGACTAGGCTGCGCACCTCCGCCTCTTATTTGTGGCGCAAATACGAGGGTGGAAGGGTAAAGTAAAAAATGGAGAAACGCGTCCCGAATAAACACAAGAGAAATAACGACATCAAACAATAATTGAAATCATAGGTTGCGGCGGGAGCGAGCCTGATGCCGCGGCATGTCGCATGCTTGGCACGCCGTACACTTACACAACTATACAGTAAGTAGCTGCACGTGTCTACGTCTTAATGCTTTTATTTTTCATAATAATATCCTTTCGAAATGAAAAAGAAGATTATGTTTATTTTTACTTTGTAGCGCGATAATCAAGTTATCTTTTATAAACCGGCGTTAGTGCCTGACTAACGAATCCATCATAATCCTATTAACCGGCTGGTAAACAAGATTTTCCTACACAATTAGTATCTGATCCATCAATTTCTTGCCATAAAATCTTGAATTGAATCCGCTTTGTTATTAATAGTTTAAGCTGATCAAAATTCTGCGAAGCAATTTACTTATTCTGGTAAAACTTTTGTGGTGAAAACGTCATTAGGTTATAGGCAACATTTCGTGGGATATACACATCGTGGCTATTAATCTCGACAAATCGAATAAAAAGGTTAATAGAGGCTCGCTGGCAGGGGAAGGAAAGATTGCCTCTGTCCTCAATGAGAGAGGCGAGCCCTCTGCAGCCACGATACCATTATTAGTGAGTTAACTCAATTTGCGGCATATTGTTTGAGAAGAGCTTAATAACAGAGGCGAGAGGACCTGGGACATCGTCATGACTACCCTTGATCCGCCGCTAACCATATCCGACATAAGACTTGAGGCAACATGTCTGTAAGGGAAACTATGACCAGACGTTTTGATACTATGGTGAATTACTTGCCAGTATGAAAACTTGGTAACATAATTTGATAGCTCGAGTAACAGGCTTTTATACTGAGGTCTTTTTCTTGTTGTGAAAAACTATGATCAGTTTATAAATAGCATAGTGAAAAGATAATTGTGCCTCAATATAAATGTGTATTACAGAAACTTATAAATCCGAACCTACATAATTACAGAGCCTGATATTCGCGGCCTCTTAATTGTCACTACGTAAAATTACTTCTGCTAAATAAATTCAGCTGAGTAATAATATAATTACAGACCAAATTTATACCCATTAAATAAACAAGTGGATCGTACCGAGCCTATTTTGAAAGCGATACCTCCCGCCTTCGGAAGTTGATACAAATGCCGTTGAGAACCGAAAATAATTTGTCCATTGAGGGTTATTTAACAGTTGTACGGTTGTTTATTTGCACCGCGGCGCTCCTACAAAAACTACCAAAGTAAACCCGGTCACAAAATTAAAAGCAGCTCAATACTAGACTCTATAGCGATGTCGTAAAGTTGATAATTACAATTTTACGCTCGGCAATTACGAGCTGAAGTCGATACAAGTCGGGGTAAATTATTAAAACGAGCTGTCGAACAAGCGAAATTAATCGAAAGTATTCCGTTTGAATTTGAAACGAAGTCGGAGGAACACTTGTAGTTTATTAGTTAGCTAGCTCGCTTGCTCCGACTAGGGTACTGGGCTGGTTTAGTGGTGGGTGGGTACTCAGTCAATTACTTAATTGATTCCTACTAAAATTACGCACCACTCCACAAAATCTTACGAGTTATTTATCGCCATTTATAGTGTAATCCGGAAGGTTTGAGAAATCCGATTCCAATTTCAGAAGGGAGATATTATTATTCAAAATTGCTCATCTATGATTAGGTATGAAGGACGATCGTATTATGTAGTCATATGTTCGTACTTGATATCAATAAACGGTTCCGGTAATATTTAGAGCTGGTCGGAAATAAATCATCTGTAAAAACGGTATCGGGACGGTACTAAAGACCAATAAAGGCGACAAAAACCGTGTCGACAAGTCATTTAGCAAGCGTTCGAGCATATCGTTGAATAGCATTAGCGGCACAATATTTTATGCAGTGTTGGGTGTGCGAGGGGGAGGCGCGAGGTGAATGCCGGGGACAGCGACGCGGGGTGCCGGATGTCATGGAAAAATTGCTACTTCCGAGCCGGAGCCCGCACAAAAGGGCCCGTCTGCGATTTTATTATCAAGTGTAGTGACCTCCACGGTGCTCTGTTACAAGCAGTCTATCAAAAAATACGACTGTTCTTTTAGTGAATAGCTCGCGTTTTCTCTGGAGTTTTTGCAAGAATGTTTGTAACGTATTTTATAAACTTTTTAAAAGCATGTTGTTTTTTTTTTATCAGTAATGAGTTTACAAGCTAAGTTACGCTTTCTTACTTCAATGTCAAAGCTTGCGAATATACATTACCTATGCCATTACAACTCGTTCTTCACGTAACAAAAGCCATACAATCAACGCGCTCAAATTCTCGGAGCATCGCGCATACATCACAGAGAGGCAGTGCGAGCACAGCGATTGTTTACAACTTGATACATTTTCAATTGCAGAAGGCTGTCAGTGTGCCAATTTCGCGGTATTCACAACAAATTACTTATTAAAGCGAGTGGAAGCGCAAACAAAACGGTCGGTGTTCGTGACGTGAATTGAACGCGTTGAACGTGCACCGCGCCCAGATGCGGGCACAGTGTGGCCGGACAGCGGACAAGTGCGCATATTTAGTGCCAATATGAAGACAATATTGTCAAATGATACAGCTAGTACTATTAAATAGACTATTGTTAGTTAAATTTCTGTGTTGCTATGGTGAATTTTTGGACGATATGCTCTGGGAACGTAGAATAGCCTTAATTTCAGCCAAGCGATGTTGATTTTGCTTTGAAATGAACCCGTGTGGATATCGGAAAATACGGATACGGATCATAACTTTCTTACTCAATCCGTGTCGGTGCGCGTGACCTTGAAACGATAGTTGACGCCACTTGACGCTTTGCGTGACAGAACATGTTTCGACTTGCGTTGCGCGGGTCTTTCTTTTGTTTTGTCTATTGTGACAATGGGCAGCATAGATAACGTTTGTGTTTGTGTACGAGTAAAAAAAATGTGCAATTTGGAATTATTAATAAGGTAATAGATCCGTTAAAAATGGATAAAGGGATACGGATACGGATCTTTTTCTCCCGCTGATATTTTACCTGTATAGTACATATTCTTAAATATTTAACGTACTTTATAATATTTATAGTATAAACATTGCTTTTTATGTAATTCAAATACCTATACCAAACAACTTTTACCACGTCAAAAAATCAGTAGGCGACGAATTTTAAGGAAAGTACAAAAAAACTGTACTTAAAAAAAATAACTTGCAAAATAGAATCCGCTGTTCCAATCACAATGGCCGGACCCAAAGTGGTACACGTTTAATTTAATTACTCATGTGCCAGACACCGACCCGGCTGGCCTTAGAAAACACGTGACAGCGTTTCAAGGGCCTCAAATGTACAACACGGCCCAAATTGGACTCCCGCTATTGTGTTAATAATAGCTCTTCCGAACTAAATTAATTGTATCGGGTTTGTGAAAGAGTTGTGTTTTGGTGTATGGAATTTGTATTATTTATAGATTTGAACTTACGGTATATTTAGAATTACATTGATAACGTGTTTTACTTGGTTGGTCCCTACTTTTCGGCATACCTACCTTAGCAACTAGCAACCGACAATATCGGGATAGGTAGGTACTACTATGATTTACGTGTCCACACATTTAAAAACAATATAAATTAAATTAAATCAATAACAGCTTTCAACAACTTTCGTTTAAAAATATTTTAGGTCACGTTGCTTTCCCAAAAGATAATGTCAATGTATGGTGTCGTAAACGTATAGTCAAAGTCAATCAATCTTTGGGTGATGCAGACACAAACAGTGGTGGATCTTTTTTAACTTTATACAGATCAAAGTTATAGGCTCTTTTTTCTCGACCGACCAACAACTATTAAACAGTTTCTCAGAAATATTAACAGATATGAAAAGACATAATAATCACTACTAATTAGAAACAGATACTCTAAGAAAACATGTTTCTAATTGGCAATAAAAAAAAACAGTTTTCCCGAGTAGATAATATCATCACTTTTAATTAGCAACTACTTGCTTGCTACACATATTTTCATAAACATTTCTGAAAATCTATGTTATTAGTAGATTCATAAACAGCATTAGACATCTAAAGTTACATGCGTTAGAGACAGGTAAGAAAAAGAAAAAAATATCGAGGACAAACGTCTATTTTCGCAAAATACATTGTGTATTCGCTAATTAGCTACGGCAAGGTAAACAAGTCTTAGATACAAATGAAACTCAATAAGATCAACAATCTTAAGAATGTTTACATCGTTATTTTCACAAAAATAGTTGCGATATAAAGTATCAGGAGCTACTTGGAAATGTTTGAGATTTTCTTTCATTGTTGCTTGTGGCGGAGGTGGGTATTAGACACACCAGCATTTTGCTTTCAAAGAAACTAGCAACTTTTTGAAATGTTCTACGTATTGTTCGATACCGAACAAAATATTTCGTTTTCCAGAAAATATTAATGCAAAGTTTAACAATAGACGACTTAGGCTGCATGGAAAATACGATAACAAAGTAAGAACATCAAATGCTTTAACAACTCTCTGCCTCGATAGTTCAAGAATAAGGAGGAACCTAGCAGACTCGCAACCGTAAGCGATGCTCCTCTAGCATAGTTGACACAGCACTAAATAGCCGGGTTTATTCTAGCAGACACAATTACAAGTTCTGTTACCAGCAGGCAGGCAGTCGGCTCGGTATCGGAAAGAGATGTTGTTATCTGGAACACGAGCACTCGGCGTAATCCCTTTAATTAGCAAAGCAAGACGAAATGACACCCTCCATAGAACTACGACTGGCGTAGAAAAGGTATTTAAATGAGTTTAGTCTAACTACAATTTAAAAAGGCGTTAGGAATATAGTTTCGAGGCATTTATAAATACAGGGTAATTTTTTAACTAGTGCGCAAACTTTAACCATGAATTCAGCATATATTATTCTAGATTTAAAAAAATCTGCTGTTTCATAGAAAAGTGCAATACCTACGCGGTCAAAATGTACGGAATAGCTGTTTTTTAGCATAACCAACGAAAAATGTCTGCGCTGGGGGTCTAAAATAATATGCTGAATTCATGGTTACAGTTTGCGCACTGGTTATAAAATTATCCTCTATGCAGTTTAAGGCGCGCGTAAAGACGCGACGTATCATTCCTCCTACATGTAAAGTGTAAGAATTTCACAGCATATTTATGCAGATATGTGCAACGTCTCTAAATTGAAATGACGGTACTGATGTGTATAAGGAAATAAAAGGCATCTGAATGAAATTAACGGGACGCATTCAAAGCAGACAACCGGTCTAGTCGGCGACAAAGCCGCGCAGACAGCCCGCAGCGCGAGAGACTCGTCGTGAATGCCTAATTACGACGCTGAGTAAATAACTTTTCTATTTGCCTCGGGTCGGGTCGCGTTCGGTAAAACATTAATCATGATTGAGCTAAGTGGCTTAATACGGGAGGGATAATGGCGAGCAATGATCGCCGGCAGGGGGTGGCGCCGTACGGGCGCGCAGTTGGACGTCGGCGGTGCGTCACACCGACGACGCCCAGATGTACCCACACACGGTACTGTTGAGCCACGTAACATTCGGTGACTATTGGTAAGTACATAAGACATATATGTGTAAGCAGAGTTCTGATCCAAAGGCCCAAAATCTGATTCAAAAAATTTCAGTTTTTGAAGGTGAATGCGGCTTGCATAGTTCTATCTGCTTAATAACCAAAGGCTAAACCCATCGAGTCCCGGCCTTTAAGTACAGAAATAAAGCCGCGATTGCTCCTAAATGGAAAACACAAACATAGGGGTGGTGTGCCGCGGGCGCCCCGCGCTGTTATTGTTTGTACACCGAAACTAAAGCCAGCAGAGGAAGCCGCACACGGGAACTAACAGGAAACTTTAAAAGAAACCATCAAGATAAAGGAGTATCTCCCACACATTTTGATATGAAGCATTAATTAGCGGTGCTTCTTGAGAAATATGCTTTCAGTTTGAAGTTGAAAAGACGTAATTTCAAAACGATGGTCTAATTAGTTTCAAGTAAGTGAGTTCTCGTCTACTCTAGTCTTAAGTTTCTATATTACATTTTGTGTTCCGAGAAATACGAAACAGCTATTCCGCTGAATGCTCTTAAATCATCATACACGCTAGAAATAATACTTATCTCGTATGTTATACCTAAAGGAAAACCTAATTGCAGTGCCATCAGGTATAGTGTATGCGAACGTGAGGTAGACAGGTGCAATATCGATATCGAGTCTCGACAAAAGTGGGCAGTATATACCGCACCGCAGGCGACGTCAGGGGGCGCGGGCCTCACCCAGAGAGCTTTTCCTTGTCACCGGGCATAACACTAAACGATAATATTGCGATCGACTTCCGATCCTTAAACGGCAACAATTGTCGTATGTAACGTTAATGGAACCGCAGCTCCGGCGGCTTGCGAACCGCACCCGTTTTATGCATATCGACGTCTATCGAGATTTAACGCCGATAGCAAACCATTAGTGAACGCGCATGATGTGGGATTTTATATGCAGAGGTCATTTCGATATATTTTATCGATAACGGGAGCCGCATCCCTTTTAAAAAGAATTCCTAGCTAAATATAATTGTATGTACAGATGCCAGCACATCAAGCTATCCAAACTGTCAAATTTTCCCAATTGAACAGGAACCTTATGATTTTGTAATAAAATTGAAAATCTATCAAAGAAATTTGACAGATTGCGGTAGCTTGTTGAGCTGGCCTCTGTACATTGATTTTTGTATGTGGTTTAAAATCACGGTTGATATTTCATCATCATCATGATCAGCCTAAGATGTTACCCAGAATACAGGCGTCCTGTCGGTGAGAAGAAGTGGGCCGGAATCCACACGCAGGCCCATTGCGGGTTGGTAGATATCTGTAGATACATATCTCATCTTTAAATTCTTGGTTCTAGAATATGCCGGTTTCCTCTCGATGTTTTCCTTCACCGTTTTGAGAGCAGTGGTGATGAAATAATTAACACAATGTAATGCGCTTGTCTGGATTCGAACCTAGGACCAACAACTCACAAGTCGCGGCCGTTACCACTGCTCTCTGGGTGATATAGCTTGTTTTATAAAAAATAGTATGGTTGAGAGGAAATTCACCTTTAAAAAATACTAACTGCCAAAAAGCAATATCGAGAGCAAAAGGCTACGAAAAGAGCGCATTGCAAGGATTCTTTCCAATTGCGCATCGATAAGGATTCACCTTTTAGCGTGGCCGCGACGGCACAACAATATCAAACATTTCTCACTTGCCTTGCGGTGGCTTCTTTTCGATACAACCGCTCAAAATTTATAAGTGGGAGGCTGCGGGGTAATGCAGCGAAGATTCAATTTTCAAGTTAAATGGAGTTTATTACAGTATATTTTTGGACCTTTGGAAAGGCAAGACACATTTTTAACAACACAACACACAACACAACAACAACACATTTACATTTTACACAACACACACACACACACATTTACACACAACATTTAACACCACACAACACACATTTTTTTTTTTTTTTTTAAGACGTGGTGGCTTCAGAAAAGCAAACAAATTGCTGGGAGTCGAGAGACGAAAATTTGGGAGACCCAAGCTGCCGGATAGACAAAATGTAAGTCTAATTGTTAAAGAAATACCGCAAAAAATAACTGAATTCATAAGAACAGCTTTATTAATAGACCTCCGCCTAAGCAAAAATAAAATAAGTATCAAAAGCATTCGATACTTTCACCCACTCTTTACTTATTTGAGAATATTGTGTTGTCTAAGCCTCAGTACAACAGTTATTCCAAAAAAAACATATTGCTAGGGCGTTAAAGCACCCAATTAGACGGGAAAAATATATTTAATCCTCCTATAATACCCTTGGCTACGAATGGAGAGGATACAATGAAAAACTTACCTGTGATATCCTCCATTTCTGATAATTATAAACTGTCTTTAGGTATTCCTAATCACGAACTAATGCAAATAAATCAAAGGAAAATAGTAAATAATAAGATAAATTATGGAATCAGACGTTACTTTGCGGAAATCCATAACAAAAGAATGTTTTGTAAAAATTATTACGTTGTTTAGTGCCGAAATAAATAACTGAATGCATGTGCATATTTATAGGCAGTCCTGCAGTCTACATACAAGCCAGGACTTAATTACTGCGAAAATTAAACTATTTTTTACAAAACATTAAGCTACGATAAAAATAACTTCAACACGATCCGAAAGGTGACTTTCTGCCATAGGTTACTAATTAAAGCAAAACAATATTAATTATCTCAAGGATGTGGAAGTTTGCTTGGCAGTGCTAGGTTCGCTCATGAGAAGCAAGCCCGTAATAATTGGCAGCTTACGAAAACTATAGAATACGGTTCATTGGCGCGAACGTCCCCCATCCGCGATAATATTGTTGAACCAATTAATTTCTTACTTCTCTGCTGCTTGCTGTTGCAAATATCCGTTTCCTGTCCAAGACAAAATAGACATGCTTTTCAAGAAATATGATAGGAAAAAGTTTTAAATAACTATTGTTGTGGGAGGTGCGATCTAAGAAAAACGGTCTAAAAACGGTCTACAAAACAAAAACGGCGACTACACAAAATCAGACAGCCTACACAAAGTAGGTACTCAGTTCATGATAAAACATTTAACTCTTAAGTAGGTACCATGCAGAAGTATTATGTAATGCATTTTCGAGTAAGCAGAATTAAATTTAAGTACTTATATCAAATTAATGTCAAGAAGATTTCATATGAAAAATATCATACACCTGATTGCACCAACATAACTCAACAATGAAGAGTACGTAATAACAACGTACCGAATTCGCCGAACGATATTAATTTAAACTCGGCAGCATCAAATTACATAATAATATCGAAAGGTACTCAACATGTCACAGATTTTCTGAAATAATTTTAGTGCTTTAAAAAAGTAAAAGCATCACGCATTTAATGGCATAAAAATGTTGGTAACTCAACAATAAACAGTATCCGAAAACGAAACCAAACAAAATTCGCTTCAGATGGTAGTGCGGAGCTGTGGGGTTTGGGGGCGAAGCACGAGTGGCGGAGGGGAGGGGGCTCCGTGGTGTTGCCGGCTCACAATGCTGATTGAAAGCAAATAATGAAATCATAGGGAATGGAACTCCGGCCGCACCCGCAAATACTGTGAAAAATTGCACTCCGCTCTCACAACAATGAATGCACAAAAGACAATACGGAAACATGGTCGAATACCAACCATGTTCGGGTTTCACGCCGCGAAAGGCCTCGCCATCGTACTGCCGAAAAATATTTATTCAATAAAGTATTTTTGTTTGGTTTAAATATCATCACTGCTTAAAGTGTTTTACTGTAGTTTTATTTTCATATGTGACCCGCTTCTGTTGATATATTAAGCTTTCCAGTCTTTTCTAGGGGTTTTCGTAATTTATCCCTAAAAGTGAAGGTGAGCATGAATCATAGAATTCAGTTTAAACGCTGGTTAATTACACAACGTTAATCCATTGAGTTACCTAAAAAGAGCGTAACAAAAACATTGGAAACATTTACGTAGGTAGAACGTTTGTAACAACATGTTTAAGCCCTATAAACCATAATAAAATGTTTATATTTTCTAACCACCCGCAACCTCGCAAGTTAACTTTTGATATCTGTCAAAATACAATATGTTTTGTGAATGATTTGCTCGTGGAAAAGATTATAATATCTAAATGTTGATACGTGGAATATTTCCAGAGACATATTATTACCAAAATATACACAATTATACAGTTGCAATCCTTCAGCTAGCATTTCACACAGTTGGCATATCGAAATTGAAAATTAAATATTACCGCAAATTCTGAATGTGGGATGGAATATCAGTGTTGTACGCAAGTATTCAATGAACCGACAGCTAATGAACACAACTATTTGCAAATATTTCAGTTACATGAACTGCATATTGAATTAAACTGTTAAACATTTTTGCAGTACCTACTAGCATTCGGGATTTTTTTCAGCTCAACTTTCGGATACACCTAGCTTCTGACGTTTCATAAGTGCCCATGCAGGCTTATGTGAAATAAAATATTTTGATTTGATTTGATTTGATAAGAGCCCGTCTTTTCATAATTTTCTTAAACTTTCAGTAGTAACTAAAAGAACTGAAATATTTGTAAGAAAAAAAATCACCGAGCAATGAAAACCCGACACTAGCTGCAACATGGAATCTATACTCAAACAACGTACGGCGACCCTCAATATTTACATCATAATTCACGAAAAGCTACACAAAAAGGTGTGTTCTTCCAATTTTCAAATACGCTAGACTTAGTATCGTGGCAAGGCGATGGGCGATCATAAAGAAGGTGGTCAAACACTGGCGACAAACAGAGGAGCGTCTGGCCGCGCCTTAGTTCAAACACCACTTGACCGATCATCCTTACCGCGACCATATTTTACCAAGCCAACGATATATTGCCATGTTTTATATAGATGTTTTGTTGGTATATTTAATTGAAATATCTTAAGGGTTTTTGGGTGTGTTGTTCGAATCATCCCGAATAATTATTTTTAGAGCGGGTACTCTTGAAGATATTGCCTTGCTTTCGAAAAGAGTTTCTCACAGGGCACAATCATAAGCTCAACAGAGTTAAGATTGACGTTGAACAACGTGAAATACACTCGAGAGCAATGAATCCGGGTCACTTAAAGAATCCTAAAAATCTCGGAAACTAAAAATGCTAGGTTAATGCAATAAATTGTATTTAATAGACAATGTAATACTCCTTAAATGAAGGTATTAAAACTTCATAGTTATTGTAAAGTTATATCATAAAAAAATCTAATTTGAAAAAGGGCCACTTTCGAAGATGGAACTACGAAATTACAGCATTTGGTTTTGCTTTTGTTTGTAATCTGTCATTTATGTGGGTACATAAACCATGTTGATAGTGCTCTATATTCATTATTCAAGCTGAAATTATGTCGCTTACGCCTGAAGAATGCACCAGAATACTTACAATGCTGGAAACCGGCCGGAGTCAGCGCGATACAGCCAGGACTGTCGGTGTGTCGCTGTCAACAGTACAAAGAGTTCTCCGACGTTACGAAGAAACTGGTTCTAACCTACGCAGACCAGGAACGGGCAGAACCAGGTGTACCACAGCACGAGAAGACCGATACTTGGTGAACACCATGCTTCGAAATCGCTTTCTCACAGGAACTTAACTCACAAATCAGTTTCGACGCCTCGGAGGAAGTAACCCAAGTGCATGGACAGTAAGACGTCGGCTTGCTGAATCTAACTTAAAACCCCTTAGACCTGCAAACGGCCCTAAACTGGAGCGTGGGCATCGTATTTCAAGACTAAGATATGCCCAGAGCCACGTAAATTGGAGTATTGAAGATTGGTCAAAAGTTATGTTCTCCGACGAATCAAAATTTATGCTCTACAAGCACGATGGAAGACACAGAGTGTATCGAAGACCAGGGGAAAGATTCAAGCAAGCATGCATCGAAGAAAAAGTAGCCTACGGTGGTGGGTCTGTACTTGTGTGGGCCGGAATTTCTTCTGAAAGTCGCACAGAGCTGGTGATCATAGAAAACGGCTCTTTAACTAGCGTAAGATATGTGGAAGAAATCCTCAATGATCACGTTGATGGTCCATTTATGGTCAATTTAGGTGAGGATGCTATATTTATGCATGACAATGCCCGACCTCATACAGGTAGGATTGTGAATGACTACCTTCAAGAGATGAACATTACTCGTATGGAGTGGCCAGCGCGCAGCCCGGATATCAACCCGATCGAGCATGCTTGGGACGAGCTAGGCAGATGCGTAAAACAACGAAACCCTCCCCCAATCACGCTTCGTGAGCTCAAAATTGCTCTCACAGAGGAATGGGAGAATATTCCCCAAAATCGTATAAGGAACTTGGTGTACAGCATGTCAAACCGCGTAAACGCAGTAATGGAAGCACGAGGAGGCAATACGAAGTATTAAAATTCAAGAAAATCGTAATAAAGTTCAAAAATTTCATGTTTCCTATTTTTGTTTTAAGGAGAGATCAGCAGTTTTTTTCTTTATGTAATTTTGTGTTAATAAAATGTATGGTGACTCATATTTTTTTTACTTTCATTTAAGGAGTATTACATTGTCTATTAAATACAATTTATTGCATTAACCTATCATTTTTAGTTTCCGAGATTTTTAACATTCTTTAAGTGACCCGGATTCATTGCTCTCGAGTGTACAACCTCTAATTATTTTGACTTCAAAATGTAAAAAAGACTATTTGACGTTCAAAAAGTGCTGACTCTCAGCCTAGTTTGAATAATGACTTTGAAGAGTTGATTAGTACCTAATCAAAAAATGTCTTCACTATATATTCACGTGAAGAAGACACTGGAAAAGCACCACGCACAAAAATAGAACGAAATAAAAATATTCTATTTTCAACAACAGACAGAGTTCAGTCCGTGTTTGTGCTACATTGTTTAGTCGTCCATCGATGGCGTCGATTATGAAAATGACATGTCAGCGATGTCAGTGCGCCACGTCGTCGAGACATGCGCCCTGATGCTAATGATATACAAATGAAGCGAGACAGACTGCCACCGCACTTGATCAAAATACCCTTCGTGTTCAAAATGTGCATATATGTTTAAGAGTGTGGAAATAATTATTCAGTGTTTTGCAGAGGAAGAAATTAAATTATGTTTAGTCAAATTGTTAAACTAATACCTACGCAGTTTTTTTTTTTGTGGAAGACAATACGATTGGTGACATAAATATAAAGCGAGACCGGTCCCAATATTTTTGGCAGCAATTTGACTTCTGTAATGGTATTTTCACACAATTTCTTCACGTTCAAGATTTTAGAGTTAGAGTGGTTTCTACATGACTGCGCGAGAGCAAAAACAGGGTTAGATATGTATCTACAGATTTTTATTTAAATACGATAGCAATTTGTCAACAAAACATAAAGTTCAGCGTCGGATCCCAGTAATTTCACTTAACAACTGTGTCGCATCCCACTAATAGTGAAGTCCATTGCGTATTCCATAATGAGATTTTAATTGAGGCGTCGCGGTGATCTATCCTCGGATAAGGTTAACTTCATTAGGATGGCCGCCGATTAACTTACGTAATGTAATTGTGATGTTAAACTATTTATCACAAACATATGTTTTACGACTCTCTACTAGGTTAATGGAATGAGGTTTTGAGTGACAAATCGAATACAAAAAAAAAAGTAATAGCTTTCCTCTTCGAAAATCTAATTGGTCCTTTGAGACGGATTAGATAGACAGGGCGCCTCCATGTATAATATGTATGCAAGGGAGGCAGGGACAATGGATTCAGTAGAGGATTCTGCGCGTTGACATTTTTCGCCAGATATAAAAAAAATACTGTTCCATAGATTTTGACACTGTAGGTATTGCACTTATGATTCCCTTTTCTATGTGTTAGTATATATGTATGGTGGTGGTGTATAGTAGTGTAGTAAAATATAATATAATTATAGGTTTATAGTTGTGTGTAAATAGAGTATAAGGTACAATGGGGTTGACGTATCCGTGTGGATAAAAACCCCTTATTAATAAAGATAAAAAAAAGGTATTGCACTTCTCTATGTTTTTTTTTCCTTGAATAATTTCTATAGGGACTCTAGAATTATTTGTTGAACTGATGATTACAGTTTGCGTGTTGTGCATGTCCCTGCCAGGCTATATGATATATACCCTGTATGATACCTGACTGGATACTTATTCCCAAAACCATAAATTCGTGCAGCGTAACATTTTAAACAACACCAATCATGATAAACATTTCGCCTACTTGATTATAAACTACTTTTAGACTTACAAACACCGAATATGAAAATAAGTGTTAGTTAATCACTCGAAATAGAACTATTTCTAGTTCTGGATTGACCATGAAAGAGGTGAATGTTGGCTTTAATTGAGTTATAAGTGGGTTATGGGACTCATGGCGCTGGCATGTCATGTTATGAGTACGTTATAAGGAGACTAACTTTAGTTGGGGAACATCGTGGGCAGTGAGGGTTCTAATTTACAGACTGAAGTATTCGATTAATCCAATCTTACTTTCAAACTAATACAGGCGTTTAGACATTTTGGACCAGTTCATATAAGACCAGCACAATTATGTTAAAGTACTATCGTTATTAAATAACACCATAAGATCTGTGCATGACATGACATAAATAATAGTATTTTAGATCTGTGAATGACATGAAATATATATTAAAATTTTAACTTTGTTAGTTATTAACCTTCATATTTATAAACGCTGCTTAAAGTTAAGTAATAATTAGCGTCTGTTTAACCATACATTTTGGATGTTTAAACATCCCTTAACTTTAAGCAACGTTTATAAATAAGGGGGTAGTAGTTTACTTATTTGTGCATGTTGTGGTCTCGGATGCAGCTGAATACCAGTATTTTACATGGAGCGACTGCCTATCTGACCTCCACAACCCAGTCATTGGGTATTACGACACCCCTTGCTAAGACTGGTTGTCAGACTTTCGGGCTTCTGACGACTTGTAACGACCGTCACTACTTAATACCTGATGTTGACCATTATTTATGTGTCATGTCTTATGTATATCTTTTTTGGAGATCCTAAATAAATAAATCACAGTAACGTAAAGTAGCATTTCACTGATAACCTACTTAAGACACAGGTGCAAACCTATAACTATTTATCGTAGGCAATTTGAATTACTAACAGCAACTTATATTGATGAAAATTGTCCATCAGTTATTCCATGAAGCAGCTTAATTTTTCCCGAACCATTTTCCTTTCAATTATACGATGCCAAATTAAACGGTACCCTAGTCATATTTCTCGGAAACTGCTCCGCACTATATTCGTGATAATTTGGAGGGAACCATCAGTGTTCAAGTTGTCATCTATGTGGAGATGCAAATGAGCAGGCGGCGTCAAGCGTGGCGCCGCACTGTGTTGCCATCAGCACAAGATACTTGGACAAAAAGTCACTTGATTATTTCTGGAAAAGATTGTGAAGAAAAACGTTTAACCTAAACTTATTAACAAGATCTGGTAACTATGGAATGTTAATGAGGAAAGCATTAAGATACTGAGAGGGCAAAACTTACTAGTGGCATTTTTGTAACTGGTAACAGTTAAGTTTCGTTGGAATTCTCTCCGGATTTCTAAACCCTATTTTAGTCAGTAGGTACCAAATCAAAGCACACGTCTATGTAAATTTCAGTTCTTGTTTTGGTTAACCACTGACAACCATGACAGCTACAGTTAGCATGAAAATGAACATGAAAATTACGGATGAAATATTTGATTGGCATTTCGGGAACAAGGATTTCAATTCCACAGTCGAACGATATAGGTTTAAATGTTTTCAACATAATATTACCTAAATATTTAACACCCAAATCTTCCCTCAGCATTTTTGTTTATGTTTAACTACGTTTTTCCACTGCCGGGCCAAGGTTTGTCCTATATTTTCGTCTGTATTAAGACAGTCAAAAGTACTAAATTAAGAGGTAGTTTGGTTATTTTCTAGTCTTCTTGGAATTATATTTTTGCCCAGCGAGCTTGCTTTATCGAGAACACTGTGCACCGCCCAGGGCGCCAAACTGACGGCCGCGACTAATCGCCGCCACGACATACGCCGATCGCACTCATTTGCGATTTAATTGTGGATTATTTTGATTTACGTACAGTGATATACACATGTAAGCAAGTTAGCGAGAAATATTCGTTAGGTATGGTCATTTTCCGAGTTTACAGTTTACATAGTTTATATGGTACCTATAAAATATATGCCATGTAGGTATGTTTGGTATGCAAAGTGAAAAATAAGAGGTTCAATAAATTGTGAATCTCACAAAGCTGCCAGCTTTGTGAGATTCACAATTTAGAAAGCTGGACAATTATATTTTCTTATATATACTGTACAGGTGGCCCTAAAAAAGGATGCCTGGATGAGGGAAGCCTTTGCTATGCAGTGGGACAGTGTAGGCTAATAAAAAAAGGATATTGTGAATTGAAAAATTGTACATCTTGCAATTTAAGATACCGTGGGCGTTAATAGTCTGCATACATTTCAATTAAGAGATAAAACGATTCAACGTCACAAAATATAAAAAGGACCTTTTAAGAACCTTCAGCCAACCAAACCATAAATAAATAATGTCAGTGGACGCAAAGCTGCCCTAAGACCAGTAAATGTTTTCCGGCAGTTTACAAGGATCTATTAGGGACAGTTTGGAGTGTTTTCGGCATACGTTGGTTGTTCGTTGGAGCGTAATTAACGCTAGCTGCCAGCCGTCATCACGCATTCGGCGCACGGGTGAGTGGGCCCGACCCACAGCTCCGTGCGACTGGCGACAACGGACTTGTGCCACAGCACCACCGAAACAGTGCTGATGAACCGCATAGAGGTGGAACAAGGGTGTGTAATTGAAGTTGAGCGAGCGTAGAAATTGAGATAAACAAAAATAATAATATTAAAAAAAAAAACAATTCTTATTTTGAGCTTGGCTATTTTTGATTAGAATTAACTTCTATTACCTTAATATCCGCAAGATGCGGGAAGCACAGAACCGGTCGAAATGGGGAGCTTAGGCATGTTCAGAAGTGAATGTTTTTAGGCTAAAATTATGATGATGATGCGAAATTATGGCGACATCGGCCTTCTGTCACAGCACCACCACCACATTTCTGATAATTGTCTAATTCCCATTGGAATTACCTCCTACGGGACTTTGCTTGACTTTTCAATAAATTTTACCGCAATTGAGTGGAAAATCTAGAAAGCCTTACAAGTTTTTAATTAGGACCCTACCGTCTTTTATTCTGGGCACGCCACGATAGCGGCGGTAAGTCCCCTCTTTGAGGAGTGGCTTGAGAGGCGGCATGGCGTCCTCACCTTCCGCCTGACGCAGGTCCTCACCGGACACGGTTGTTTCAGGAGGTTCCTGTTTCGTATAAGGCGGGAGGAAACGCCCGGGTGCTTCCACTGCGAAGATCGCCCTGAGGACACGGTGGAGCACACGGTGGCGGTCTGCGCGGCTTGGGCGGAGCACCGCCGTGTCCTCGTGGAGGCGATCGGCGGCGGCGATCTCTCGCGTCCGGCCCTGGTCCGGGCCATGGTACGGAGCGAGAGTGAATGGTTAGCCGTCACCTCCTTCTGCGAAGCAGTAATGCTCGCGAAGAGGGAGGCGGCGCACGTGAGGGAGAGGCAGTATATGCACCCTCACGTCCGTAGTCGCCGCGGGAGACGCCCTGGGCGTCGGGAATCCCAGGCTGCTTCCCGGCCACCGTAGGCGCGGGCTTGCGGACGGCGAGCAATGGGTAGCTCGCTGTCCGGTAAGGACCAAGCCCGGGTCGACGGCGCGTTGTGTTCCACGCGCGCCTCAAAGAGATGTCAGCACCAAATGGTGGGGTCCGCAAGGGCCGATGCCTGCCAGGGGTGCGGGTTGTTCGAAAGAGATACCGCAGCCCCTGGCACACAGGCAACTGAGGGAACACGGGTGGGTTTTAGTCAGTAAAAGTCTGACACGCCCTCCCGCTCCACCCAGAGCGGGAGAAGTTATTCGATGATTTCCCACACAAAAAAAAAACCGTCTTTTATTGTTTTATCGTGGTATACCATGTAAGCACCGACCACGGACTATCTAATACTTACCTTTCGTATTTATTTCTCTTAAGTAATTTTCATTAGTGTTCCTATTTTCTAGCATTACTTTGCTTTTCAATCAATTATACCGCAATTGAGTGGAAAATCTGGAAAGCCTTATAAGATTTTAATTAAAACTGTACCGTTTTTTATTGAAATGTAATCATGGCCAATTACTACGTATCAATCAGGGACTACCTACAATACTTACTTATATTTCATTTCGAATAACAAACTGAAGGTTGCCTGTATAAGATTGCTACGATCGAAGACCGCGCATTCGTATTCATATTCATGTCTTTATTTGCATTCCATAATGTTAAAAGTTCTTACAATAGCTTAAAGCTAAGGTACGATTACGGACCCTGTAGGGCACAGCACAAAGTTTATTTTTTATTTTTTTATAATTATATCTTTAACATTCGTTAGGTAAATATATCATCTATTTTATTAAGATCAGGTTGTGGTACATAATACATTTTAGATAAGGTCACCATAATACAGGAAAACTTTTTATCCAGTGCGCAAACTGTAACCATGAATTCACCATATCATTCTAGACCCCCCAGCGCACAAATTTTTCGTCGGTTATACAAAAAAAAACTGTTGTTCCATATATTTTGACCGCGTAGGTATTGCACTTTTCTATGAAACAGCAGATTTTTTTTTTGTAAAACCGACGAAAAATTTCTTCGCTGGGGATTCTAGAATGGTATGCTGAATTCATGGTTAAAGTTTGCGCACTGAATAAAAACTTTTCCTGTATATCATATTTAAATATTTTACTATTTATGTAAGAATGTATCTATCTGTGTGGAGTGTCTCTTTGTATCAAATCTAGAATTGATGCGCCATTTTTATTATTTAAATAGTGTACAAAGAGATTTCTCGCTCTCTTTCCATTCATCTCAGTGGCGTGCCAATAAAATTTCCTACAGTAAAATTGACAACAGCAATAATATAAAAATTGTCATTAACGCTCACATTTTTCCAGTGAACACTTCCAATTAACACAATTGTCTCGCAGTGTCCCATAGCGTGTGGCGGACATAAAACTATAACAGGCAACGAGGCGGAACGTTAAACCGTTGCAAACTTGAGACAAGCAAGTTTACTGCCGCTACAGACACGCTGCGTTTATTGCGTGTTGCTGACTATGACATTTATTTGGCACCTGCTCTTATGTGGGTTTGCGGTTAAAAGATTAGGACCACAACTTACTTTTGGATAGGCACGGAATGAGTTTTTCTTTAATCTCGAGATTATAGTTATGTTTTTTCATTCCGAGCTTATATGAAAACTAAACCAAGTTTCGTTTTGTTAAAGTTTAGCTGTTTAAAATATTTTAAACAAATAAAAAGTTTAACAAATCTTGAAGAATATAAAACTAAACATTCCTAGAATACTTCTTAAAGTACTTAATCAAAGAACTAAATTCCAAACTAAAATCTTTTCAAACATCCTTATGCTCGACAACGCGCTACTTTGATCTTAAATTATAAGGTTCTCCGTCATTACGTCATACTGCACATTGAACGCATCAAAGCTTTGACGATTCCTACGAGATTATTAACGCGTTATTTTCGCAGCCCTCATAATAAATGCGGCCATATTACGTCGTCGTTCGTATAAGAAAACTGACCTCGGCCGAGTGAATAATCCTCTGATCGAAGGCGCGGGGGCGCGACGGTCCCGGGGCATAAATCAGACTCCCCTCGCGATAACGTTGGAGCCTTCAATTTGGCACATCCTTAAAATGACACACGAGAAGCACACCCCTAACGACGCCCGCGTCAACTCTCACACCACGCTTATAAATAAAATCGCACACATATTACCGCATTATATGTCATTGGCTCAGTGGTAACGAGCGATGCTTTCAACTGGTAACGTTTGTGAAGTCGTGAGTTTGATCCCCAGATCGACAAAAAAAAGGTATTTTTTTTTTGTATGGGTATTGTGTTAAAAAGTTTTGTGAGACATATTATTATTTTTGCCAAGGATACGCTAAGAGAGCCGACGTTTTCAAATAATTACGAATTTAAAATTGAATACACAACTGAAAGTGCATCACAATCACATTGCTATCATCAATCAGCTGATTTGGCCGACTATTGTTACTCAGCCATATATCCCTTACCTTCTACTCAACCCTATCACCACTACATACGTCATAAGTCCTACATCCCTATCACATTATTTCACCGTTACACTGAACCTTTCCGCTTATCCACGAAATGTTGGAAAGGAAACGTCACAAAAACCAATAACCGTTTGTGTATTGGTAGGTGTACAAATAAAGGGTTATCGATCTGACAAGGGCACCGGGTAGTTATAAATGGGAACAGGGGTGCACTCAATGTCAGAAGACAAATTCGTAATTGAATTCAAAGAGGGTGTTACGACAGTTCAATAAAAAAAAAAAAAAAACAAACAAACATTTTTTTTTTTTTTTCAATAAATGTGTGTAATTTTTTGTCTACTGTAAGATTGTTTTAGGCCTTTTAATCACTGAGCTACGATTAAATTTCCGATGTAGGTCCTATTGTATGTTGGTTTATTTGCAATCACGAAATCCTCAAACAACAGCCATCGAAAGTTTCATTCAACAGGGATTTTAAGCTAGATTTTTCCAGGCTTTTCCCCTGTTATTGGCACCGTATATTCGTCAATTTAAGAGTTGTTCCACACATAGATGCGGAGAGGTCTCGTGTGCTCGTGTCGCAGTGAAAGCAATCAGGGCGGCGTCGTAGACAAACTGTCGGGGCGGGCCTTAATTGGCGGTCGCGGAGATTTATGCGGGGAGCCGCTCGTCACGCGGTCACCGATTTCGCCCGACCACAGGGTCCCGGGTACCCCGTGGTCCCGAGTCACGTAACACGACCGCGTCCGCGACAAGTTGAGGGTTAACCGTTGGCAAACACTGGCCGCGCACTTATTAACACATTGCATTTAAACTGACACGGTATCGCTTTGTGAACCGCAATCGTACCACTAATTAGATGAGTGCTCTAATTATGTGGACGTTATCTTATGATGAAACATGTCGTGGATGCGGTTTAGGACATATTTCTTTACGTAATACTTTAATTCTAAGACTTCTGACTTATGTTAGATTGAAATCGTCAATATGTTATGAGTAGGTTTGGTGTTCATATTTCCATCTTAAACTAACCGTTGTTCTCCAATGCAACAATTGTAGGCCGAAATTATATAAAATAATTTCAGCCTTTCGGCGAATATTTCTATAAAATTAAACATACCTTCACTACTTTATTTAACAATGTACTTAATATGCAATCTCTGAAAAATTTAATTTAAATATACATTCATATCACTGAAATCGAGAATTTCACAACAAAATTTAATATAAAACAATGCATGCCAACAAAATATGCATGTTGGTAGACTCGTCAGAATTGAATAGTTCATTAAAATAGCCCGTGGTTAATTAAATTACGTATTGTAATTAACATACCTGTCCAACTTCTCGAGCTTGCGTTTTTTCGATAATGCGGTTTTTTTTTTTCATTTCAGCTTGCTTGAAAACTGGTACAATAAAAGTATTCTACGGTACTGTATATTTTACGTGCATATTTACTTTAACTAGTACCTACTTGAAAAAATGCTTATAAGGTCGCATTAGTATTGTGTTATTAAGCCTGAGATACATAAAAACAATATGTTTTGGATTACGGTATTTGTCACGATACGTACGTCAGAATATGACGTCACTTAAATAAAAAATATGCTATTTTTGGGCGGATTGAAAACTTAGAGCCGTGAAGGGTAAGAATTGGTCCTTTTACCCAATTATGTAACGCAACGTACCTACTAGCCGACCCAGCGTTTGTTTAAAGCAAATATGAGAGCAGCTAAAAGCATTTTCCATATTTGAAAAGTTGTTTACTTCATTAAATAAACTCTTTTGCCGTTGACGGAAGCCTTGATATACGTTGCAAGCGGAAAATTGCAATATTTTTTAATATTTTTATCACATCACATTTAATATGATGGGATACATAGAGGAGAGCTCTTTAATGTACGAAGTAAAGCGAACACGGGAAATTAAATTGACAAGGAACTGGCTTGTAACAGTAAAAGTTTATTATGTTCTGTGTTGTGAAAGGTACACTCTTTATGTTTTAAAGCAGCGTATATGAAAACGACTTTTTATTTTTATTAATTAGCCTTTGACTGTCTTTGTGAGGCACTTTTCACGCAGTTTTCTATGTACAAATAAGCGTCTAAGTACATATCATGTTTAGATATTATACACAGTAAATAAAAGCTCAGTAATAGCGAGTAAAACAGTCATGTACCGTGTCGTGGAGCGGTACACGTATCGATAGTTCTGGAGATATATGAAGCAGTTAGATGAGGCAAGTTTTCTCCAGACGACAGTCGGTTGTTTTTGCGGGGTAGCCGAGGACGCGGGGCCGGTACTACAAGCCCGCTCCAAGGGGGGAAGCGGTGCCGTTTTCAATTTGCTTTATTTGCGCTTGTTTTAATAGCGCTCACTCCTTATTGCCCGCGCGGACGGCCAGCCAAATTGCTTCGTGCCCGGACGCCTTTTGATTAAGGAGAAACACGCGCGACAGAAGTAGGCGTAAAAACAAAGTGCCCGAACAAACAGAAGGATTCCATTGCTGTACTAGACTAGAAGTGTTTTAGAAGATAATATTTATATTATGAGACTTGTGGAATACGTTCCGTGCCTCGGAAAGCACGTTAAGCCGATGGTCCCGGCTGTCATTTGGGGTCAAAAGTCAAAGTCAAATCAGTTATTTCAAATATATGTACACATAAAGAGGTATTCCACTAAGGGCACAGATTTGAATGGCACGTGCTTGAACGGCACGTGAGCACTCCCACTAAGGGCACTGAAACAAAATTTTGTAACGTGCCGTTCAGTGGAACAGTTTATCGATATTGATTTCAGTGTCCGAACGGCACCTACGTTAAATATTTTTTTAGTGATGGGATGTAATTTTTTGTTCAAGGCATTGTGAAACAACACATATCGATACTAATCCACAGACATTAAGTCTTGTACCGGGTAATTCCACCTTGTCCATGTATCTTTGTATTTATGATAACCAAATGTAGTTAATCAAGTACTCTTTTTATTTCCATTCTAGTATGTCTGACATCAAAAATATTATTTTTTCTTTATTTTCTTATTCCGTCACCACCATCATTATCATCATCTGCCCAGCCTTTTCCCAATTACGTTGGGGTCGGCTTCCAGTCTAACCGGATGCAGCTGAATACCAGTATTTTACATGTAGCGACTGCCTATCTGACCTCCATAACCTAGTAATTGGACAACACGATACCCCTTGGTATGACTGGTTGTCACACTTTGGGGCAACTGACGACCCGTAACGACTATCAAAGATCCACAAATGACAGCCGGGACCGGGACCAACGGCTTAACGTGCTTTCCGAGGCACGGAGGGGTATTCCGTCACCACCATCGCTCAATAGTAATCATTATTTTACAATAATAATTATTGTAAGATAATGATTATATTTTTTATTTTTATTTAATATGATTAATTAATTATATTATATAATTTATTGTATTGAAGTTTAGAATAGATTTTACGCAATTTAACGAAAACCTACCAAACAGCAACATAGGCATCATTCTTGGCGTAATATAGGACTCATTTTCCGTCTAGTCTATGACATTTTTGGGTTGTAATGACGCGCGAAACGGTGACAAACGGTCGACGGTTATTTTACCTCTGATTTTGCATTACTGTCCACATTCGCGCGTTTTACCGTTCATTTATCAGTAGGCAGTTGCGTTCCGATATTTACATTTTTCATTTTTCACCGCTGCACTGGAGGATGTCTTCAAGGTTCTGGACTGGAAAGGGGTTGGCAGCAACATCAATGGCGAGTACATCACTCACCTTCGGTTTGCCGATGGTATAATTGTCATGGCTGAGACCATGGAAGACCTCAGTGCAATCTCGATGACCTCAGTAGAGCTTCCGAAGAGTGGGTCTTTAAATGAACATAGACAAGACAAAGGTCATGTCGAATGCCCATGTAACACCCACTCTCATAACGATACGCACTACGGAGGCGCTACACTCGAAGTTGTGGACGAGTACGTTTACCTGGGACAGACTGTCCAGTTAGGTAGGTCCAACTTCGAGAAAGAGGGTCAATCGTCGAATCCGACTCGGCTGGGCAGCAGCGTTCGGGAGGCTTCGCAATATCTTCTCGTCCCAAATACCGCAGTGTCTCAAGACGAAAGTTTTGACCAGTGTGTGTGGCCAGTGATGACCTAAGGTACAGAATGGTGGTCGCTCACAATGGGCCTTACCAGGCGTCATTTATGTGATTTCAATCCAACGTTAAACGAATGCATACGTAAACATTTAACCGCGCTCTTAACACATGACAATGGAGCCATTGACTGTGCGTGGTTCAACACGCACTTGCCGTATCGATATGTTGGTAATGTCCTGAACAAAAAATACATACGTCCCATCACTACATGCTGTATACAGGTGCCGTTAGGACACTGAAATCAATATCGAAAAACTGTTCCACTGAATGGCACGTTACAAAATTTTGTTTCAGTGCCCTTTGTGGAAGTGCTCACGTGCCTTTCAAGCACGTGCCATTCAAATCTGTGCCCTTAGTGGAATACCTCGAAAAATAGGCACTTTTGAACATCAACATTTATATTAAAATATTAAAAAAATTTGGAGCTGTATTTGAATTTTTTGTCACCGCCTTCCGAAATTAAAGTTATTTTTCACTTTGAAGTGTTTTTTTGGAAGTCGGTTTTTTTTTGGAAAAAGTTTTTATATTTCACTTTTTACTGGTTCACATGTGCTTACCCCTTCACAGCATACCGGCGTGATGTAATGTTATGAACTGGTGTAAGCAATAGACAGAGATGAGATTTCAGAAATCCCAGTCCATTTGCTATCATTTATTGAGGAGTTCCGTTACCTATCTCCAAAGTTCTTCGTCAAATGTTCACCAAATTGAAATGAGACCACTACGAGAAAGTACTCTTCCAGAAAATACCTAAATCGCTTTGTGTGCCTATAAAATTTGAAGAGTTCTCTCTATTTCTCCAGGATCCCATCATCAGATCCTGACTTGATGATCATGGGACCACCTGGGAAGTATACCCTTTCAAACAAAAAAAAAACAAAATCCAAATCGGTCCAGCCATCTTCGAGTAATCGGGGAACATACATAAAATAAAATAAAAAGGTTCCGACGAATTGATAACCTCCTCCTTTTTGAAGTCGCTTAAAAATAGAATTGATTCTAGTCGGCCCTTCTAAAATCCCAGATCTCAGAATCCCAAAAGTCTGACAACCAGTCTTACCAGAGCGTATCGTACTACCCAGTAAACGGGTTGTGGAGGTAAGATAGGCAGTCGCTCCATGCAAAATACTGGTATTCAGCTGCATCTAGTTCTCAACATGGTTGAGAAAATAATGGTTTAAAAAACTAAAAAACGCGCTTTAAAAACCAAACTAAAAAAGGAGAAAATAATTTAATTCAATTAAAAAGCGTGGGGTGCTTGACATTAATTGACTATAAAAATACCTCAAAAAGCACCCCACGCTTTTTAATTGAAAATTATATATTTTCTATTTTTTAGTTCTGCTAACTACAAAAACGTATTTTTTTTCCGCAATTTTTTTAAAATTATTGAATTGTCATCGGTCCTCGACAAGTTTACAAAGTTTCAATGAAATCTGACCGTTTAAAGTGGGTCAAAATCGCGCTCAAAGGAGTCGGTTACATACAAACATACATACAAACAAACAAACATACAAGTGACGCTAATATAAAGCGTGTAAAAAGGATAAGCAGATGATGACTTGTGGAATACTAGTCAGTCCACCTTCTGTAAATCTTCCGAGACACAAAACCTCAACTTCAGGAACATAAATTTACGAATCACACACCTTTCTATAAACCAGAAATAATGATGAAATAAGGCCTTAAAAGTATCTTTACAGCAAGGAGGTAGCTATGAATGATTACCATTAAACTTTCCCTTATGAATGCGCTTCAAAAGACCGTTTCCACATAAAATCAGGAAATATTCTTAAATGTCAAACGCGCGCTTGTTAAACATCAATCGTATAATAAGTAAATACTTAAACGCGTAACACTCGTCACGGCGCGAGCAATATGTCGATATTTACACGAACATACAAATGCCACAAAATAATGAGCCCAGTGCAAACACGAACGATATATGTTTGTATAAACAAACAATTACAGTATTTTTACACATTTCTTTTTCTGTATACAAATGGAATGGAAGTTAAGTATCGATGCTCAGTTGAGGGCGTGATATGTCATAAGAAAACGAACAAAGTCATGACTACATAGGTACAATTTTTTTTTTTAGTATTTGGTAGGTTTCAAGTATGTCGAGTTTGGAAGCTTTTAGCCTATTATCGAGGTTTATTTTTCAGATATAAAACAATTGAGAAAATAAAACTTCGAATTTAAAGGCGTATTAAATTGTTTGATTCATTCATTAATTCTCAATCAGTTAATGATCACCGATCAGGATTATTTATGACTTATGTCAAGATTATTTCAGTTATAATAAAATTGGCATACTCTACGATACCTAGGTGTATAGTACATATCCTATTTCGAATCAACTCAATACTGTCTTCATTGTGGCATTTCACTGATCACATTTTTGTTGACATTAATTTAACAAAATGTGATCAGTGAATGTCGAAATGTCAACGCTCAGTGGACGCGATAACTGTGGATTCATTTAATTATCTCACCATTCTGCGCGCAACCATATTTTATCCAGCCTTTCGTTTGTTTTTTGTTTCGTTTGTATTTTTTTTTATACTGCATACAGAAAAGCTTACGTTATGCTGTAACGAGGCATTAGTAGGCACTATCATATTTTAATTCTAGGAAAAATATTTAGACTGTTCTCGTTACGAAAAACAACATTGTGCCAATGTATTTTTCGCCCGTATGTGGAAATTCAACGTAATTATGGCGGTATGTTGGTACGGTCAACTGTGGTGGCATCTTTACTTTCCATAGTAACTTTACCCATGAATAGGTACTGTACCTACTTAAATTGCCCCCGATAACTAAAAATCCGTTGCCGCCATTTAATATCAAAGCGATATAGAAGTAGAATAATTTACTATTTGTAACAAATTTTTAGTAATCGAGAGATATTTTAATACAGTTCTCATTGGTAAAGTTGCTCATGGAAAGTTAAAGATGCCACACTTGACGATGTATATGAAAATAAACCTCGACTCGAAAGTCGTCAATTCGATAGATAGGTACATTCACAATAATAATTGGTCATTCAACCTCATCAATGTAAATACAAGTAACCCAGAAGTATTTATATTTCACGTATTCGATCGTTTTCATCCTAAGACAATTAAAAAAAATTAAAACAATAGCCGAAAAGTAATCCGCACAAATAATATAGTCCTAAGGGCCGCACTAACCTGAGCCAATGTCTTTTAGCGATGGCAGTATGGCAGCAGATGGCGTCGTACTGGTCCGCGATCCACACTATCAGGATGATGTAGAACGCCGTCGTCGTGTCGTTGAAGAACTCCGACATTATCGCCTCCATACCTGCAAAGAAGTCATTCGGTTAGAAACGAGATTTTAGCACGGAAAGAGCTAACAAGGGAGTTTGTAAAACAAAGAAACAATGTATTAATAATAAATCCAAACTATTTTGAAAACGTACACATATTTTGCCTGTTTAAATTGCGAGTCTCTTCGTGATGCGAAAATGGATTTTGGTTAAATAACGGAGATAGCAACTTTCAAAATATTGCACAAGAGTAGTGACGCAGTCCAAAGCGATCATTGCGATTTTATTTGCGATTTTATTAACTTTGTAAATTATGAACATAAATAAAAAAATGAAAGCCAACACCCACAAAACGCAGTTAATAAAACATCTCAACCGCAATGCAAGTACATCGCTGTCGGTCGAGGTGGCGATGCCGCGTCGCGTTAAATATCGCGGGTCATGTGTGAGCTCGACATTGGAGACCCGCACTCCAGTGTCGCGACTAATTAGGTGTCGACAATTACTCGCTAACGACCGAAATCCGAGCAGGAGCAGCCAGGAGCCTGGAGCTTATTAAACGACTGCATACAGCTACGACCCGAACGATTCATTCCTCTGTCTTACAGACGAAGACGGTGTGGAGTTTATAAGCTCCTTTGCATATGTGGCGGAATACGTTGGATGCAGTTTGGTGTGTTATTATGATTAGGTTGTATTGAAAGCATTGATTGCGTTCTGTTTCGGCGAAGTGGTGTATAAGAAGATTGAAGACTGCAACGTCTTCAGATTATAGTATTATAAAATGTCGCTCATAAGAAAAGCACCCTTTCTAAAAAAGCATCCATTAAGTAGATATTTATGACTCGAGTTTTCAGAAACATATTCCAAACTTTGAAAAGCCAATCATTTCAAAAGAAAATCCCAAATCACATCGCTCAAAATATTTGAAAGCTGCAAACAGATATCCAACAGTAGCAGACACAATACGCTCGAAACAAGGGTACATAGGAAACAGGAGTGTAGTGAGGATTATAACTCAATACAGCGCCGACAACTGTCCGGCGCCGCGGCCGGGCTTGGGCGTGCCTTATTTGCATTTTGATGAGCCTCGACACTGATACAATAAACACGCCGGGTGCGATCGGAAGTCCGGGCGACCGCCCGACACTCGACCCGCTCCGGCGACGTTTAGCCGTATCATTCATAACCGTGTTCGGTCAATTAACTCCGGCTTTGAATTATATATCTACGTGCCGTCGTGCCGTGTCTACGCTCCAAACTTTGCCATATTGTTAATGAAATTTTGTGTGCAGCATTTTGGTCGAATTTCTGAAGCTCTGTCGTTAAATGCATGCTATGATGACTAGCGTTGAAAGCTGTGCTTTTACTTTTTGTAAGAAAATAACAGTAGTGACGATATATTTTTTTGCAAGATGCTGAATAACAACCCTATTATTATAGTATTTTAGAACTGCAAACGATAAATAATTAAACGGCCATTTTAAAACGATCCAAAGTTTAAAAGAATGCTGCGAAAAGCTCGGCAAAAATTAATGCACACAAAAAAAGTTATTAAAACGATAAAAATTCATTAGTAGGGCGAAGTGGAGGTTGACTGATACTTATGAAAAGTCACCGGGAGTTACCTATTCAGCGGAGCATGCGACGTAATCCTGAGCGAGACGAGTAAACAAATTACTGGGACCGGGTCGGACCTACCACGACGTGCCTTCGCCGGTCCGCTATTAATTTTAATTCCGGCGCTGGCGAAGATCGCCCAAGATGAGCGTGAGGCACGCACGACAGACGTCGACTAGAATCAGTGTAACATTATCGAAACATAGATGAAACTAAGTATAATAACTATGATTTTATTATAGGAACTGTTAAGAAAAAAAAAGTATCTTAAAAATTGTTAGGAGCGCGGATATGTTATTGTTAGCACTGTGTGGAAATCTACTCCTAACAATTTTTTGTACAAAAATCTCTGTATGGCGAGGAAAAACTAATGAAAAATTAAAAGGACTGGAAAAATACAGCAAAAATGTATACGTAACAGAAGCGTATTTAAAATCCATGAAAAACACGCCGATCAAATAATGCTGGGTTCAATTTAAACAGGCCTCAGTGTCCGACAGGTATCGATACGTTTACGTAGGCTCGTGTCACCGACAGGGCTGGACTGCAGGCGGTCGCGTCGCCCTCGTCAGACCTGCCGCCGAGGGGTCCACGTCTATACGACGTATCAGAATACCCAAACGAGTATGATAGACATATATGCATGATTATTTATTAAATTTGCGTGATGGATTTTTTGAAGACAAGTAATTATTTTCAGATCAGTATGTACAAATGCTGACTGAAGAATTATTCAGATACGATATCGTTAGGACTTAATATCAATCTAAAACCTAATCTACAGGTTACTCAGAAAATAATAGATTACTTAAACTTACAAGCAATCTCAACAAAACCTCAAGCAATCATAACTGGAACAAAATTGAGGTAAACTTTCGTTTAGTTAACATCTTCAAGAAGTCTCTTTCAAAAACAAAGTAAGTAATAAAAGTTATGAAATTCTAAGGTAAAATGGAATCTAGTAAGCTGAAGTGCAATTCAGGAGCTAGTGTATAAACCGGTGGGGAATGAAGAAATGCACACAAATTGTTACTTCTTACTTCCCGGGGTTTAATCAAGGGGGACACCCGCCGTGTCTGCCGCCGTGCCGTCCGCGCTTGCTTCAACTTGGCGCAAATTGAGAATAATGGATCCACTATGCCGGTTTAGGGTTCTCTGAACAAAAAAATCTGTTACAATACATCTGATTGTTCCTTTTGCAAGGTGTTGGTCGAGGAACGACTGTAACTTATATTCTACTTTTCTCGTTTTCGGCTGCTTGAAGTGATTGCTTCATAAAATACGTTTCGTATCCGGTAACGCTCGTATATCAAGTGTACTACCCGCGGCGCTTATGTTTCGGCTAAGCCATGCATTGGAGATCCGTCTTTACGATCTCGTTAGTGCCGGTAATCGCGACGTTGCACGAACCGGATTACGTCTGTGCATTATTAGTGTTTTTATTGATTCACTCGGCTGCCGTCGTAAACTGAGATTATTATTCGCGACGTAGCCCGCGCCCCGCGGCCCCCCGCGACGCCCTCCAGCCAAGTTGTTTTGTTACTTAATCGCGACGATAACAACATTTAACGACGGCTAGGTGACTGGCGAAATTCCGCTTCGATGTTTAGTGCTCATTCTATTTTCATTAACCATTTACCCACTTAATGATCCAGATCCTAAGGGAGTGATTCAATGACTTGGACCCATAAAATTAAACCTTAGCGTGACCTGTACACTGTAATTAATAGTTGTTACAAGAAATGCTACACTACCTGTGGAATTTGAGAGGACGTTAGATGGGACTTATTCCATTGTCATGAATTTATTTTCTGAAAATACTGTAGATACTTGCACATTTCTGGGTTGTTTGGATAAATTGAATGAAATGCTAAATATACTACACTTCACGTGGAATTTCCTTTTTCAGTAAAATTATGTTAACATTCCCAAATTATATTATTAGGAGAGCAGCACCCCAATCCGTTTTCCTAGGAACCGCAATTTAGCCGAAAAATACCTCAACAAACGAAAATTCAATCTATCAACGAATCCGCGAACTATTCAACTTTTAGCAGGACCTGTACAAATATATGAAGCCAGGTCAACAGGAACATCCCACTTTAATCAAATTAAGGGAGCAAACGGCCAACACTTTCATTTGTTATAAAATAATGTATGCGCTTAAATACTCCGCCGGAAGTGGGTCATTGACGAACCTTTTACGTAATAGCTTTTATGAAAACGAATGTGTTACCGCAAATTCTATAGTTTACATTATTTATAGCATTTATAAAGACAAAGAAGATGACGAAAACTGGTTAAGGGATGCACACGTAGGATGATTTTGTGAAATAAGATAAGTCCTCACATCAACATAGTTCACAATATCAAGTAATATTTAACAAGTTAAGTACCACTACACTTAAACAGTTTGATTTATACATCTGTATTTAAAACAAAGGTACACGAATTCCTACTAGACAAGTTTCTCTACTCCTGACCACATGTGATAATTATTATAATATGACTATGCGTTTTTCTCCTGTCAACTCGAAAAAACTGTCGATAACATACATTAAGCCTAAATAGCAGTCTATTTGAACACTAACTTGTTGTTGTTGCTTAAGTTGATTGGCTTTTTGAACTTGGTAATTAAAATAGATTACGTAGCTTAGCGTCGTATAAGGTATTTATGTTATAGGTCTTTGTTGCCTTAATTTAATTATTTATTATTATTATTACTACCATCTAACATTCGATTAACTAGTTAAATTGCCCTTCCACATTAACCTATAAAAAGGTTGGTTCTTATTATATTAGTTATTGTGGATTTAAATGGTTATTATTCAATGGGATATAAGTTAACTGAAAGAATGTAAATTATAGATTTACTTTAAATTAATTTTAAATCGCTAACAAGTAATGGGTATTTCCAAAAGCCAATTATCGGTTATGGTTTTGTTTTAAAACACGTATCAGAGCTTGAACGGAAGATCTAGGGTAAATAATCTATTTTAAAAAGTAGGGTCACATCTTAAACCGACAATCTAGAGCAAATTTGCTATTAAAAAAAAAACTAGGTTCAGATCTTGAACGGACGATCTAGGTCAAATTAGCCATTTTAAACACTAAGTTCACATCTTGAACGGACGATCCAGGGTAAATTAACCATTTTAAAAACAAGAATTAGTAAATTACAAACCTACTAGCGACATAATCTGCAAGAAAAAAAAAACTTTCTTCTAAATGATCCCAGTCCTAGTCTACATCGAGGGAGAACATTATTACACGGTAGAATCAGCTCACCGCACGGCGCCAGCGACTGATCACCAATTTGTATCGAACGGGGCGCATGCATGTTAATAAAGCCTATTGTAGTCCCGTTCCCGTACCAGATTAGTCCCCGACTGCAACAACCTAATATAGAGCCTTTATCCCCTAACCTATTATGGATAGTGTACAATGGAAAGATTTGTAGATTGAAAACGTTCATGGAAATCATGTTGTCTGTGGCAAATTATGGGAATGTTACGAAAGGTTTAAAATGTAGACGAGTGCATACGTTAAAAATATCAGAAGGACATTTCTCGTAATTAAAAACGATCAAAATCTAGTCGCAGTCTCATCTCTGTGACAATCAAATGGCACTAACTCCGCCTCTGGATATTTGTGTGCTTAAAGTGTTTGTTTGTTTGTAAAAACTTGTCAAAAATGTAATCAGATTGAGACATATCAGACTGTGAACGTTCTTAAAATTACGAGAGTCAATCAATCCACCCAGCCTATCGCAGTCCACTGCTAGACATAGGCCTCACCCAGGCTGCGCCACGATACTCTATCCTCCGCCTTCCATATCCACTCTGTCCTAGCCACCTTTTTAAATTACGAGAATTGCCCCTCAGATTTGCTGACAAACATGTATGACATCATAAGTCTCGACTGCACTGAAAAATTAAAAACTTAAAATTAAAAAACTAGACTGTCAAAAATCTTAAGTTTAATCTCGAATTGTAATGGCCTTAATAAATTAATACCAAAAAATAACAAACATATTTCGAAGATGAAGTTATGTTTTACTAAGTAAGTGGGTATTATTAGCGATTGTGCCGGTTGCGAAGAACCCCCGGCACTCGAGTGGAAGACTCGATCATTAGAGCCGTTGAAGAGGTTAATTTCGATAATCCGCTTTGCCACTCGCCTGAAATCTGCTGCCTGACTCCCTCCAGCCAACATTGAGCAGATTATTGTTATGCGTACACGCTACTCGCGGTTCTCGATCCGATTCGGTATGTTTTGTGAGATAATTCGCATTTATGTATGATTTGAATAATGTCATGTTGCTGCAACATGTGTGTATAAATAAGTAGATGATGCATAGAGGCTGGTATTTTTTTCTGATGCACTCAAAATATCTACTGTTAAACCTCTATTTAAAAAGGAAAATAAAGAGCTAATGCAGTTCTATAGGTCCATAATCACTTATTAGTATAGGTATTGTCAACAATATTTGATAAATATATATTTATATTAGAGATGGGCCGACTAGCCGACTCGTCGGCCAAGCCAATCATTGATTTCGGTTGAGTTCGGGTGACATCGGCTATGTTCAAACTGGCAAACCTACTAATTGGCAAAAACCTTTTTTTTGGGTGGGAAATCATCAAATAACTTCTTCCGCTCTGGGTGGAGCAGGAGGGCGTGTCAGACTTTTACTAACTAAAACCCACCCGTGTTCCCTCAGTTGCCTGTGTGCCAGAGGCCGCGGTACCTCTTTCGAACAACCCGCACCCCTGGCAGAAAGTAAATAAAAGCAGTAAACATGAAGTAAGTAATTCATAAATCCAAAGAGCGTGTAGTTAAATTCGGCATACCGCAAGTTACTGTCGTAGGCCCACTATTTTTCATGCTGTATATTAATGACCTGCCCAAAAGTATCGACCACCCAATGACACTTTTTGCTGATGATAGTACCTAATATTAAAATTGCCTGTAAAAATAGAGACATACGAAGCTGACATTAACAATTCCTTAGAATCAATGTTAAAATGGTAATAAAATAATAATCTTAAGATAAATCTTGGAAAAACCAATGTTATGCATTTTACCCAGATTTTGTTTCAATGTGTGTTACATTACGTATCGATTTGGGTATCGAATTACCCAATAACTGATTGTGGAGGTCAGATAGGCAGTTGCCATGTAAAATACTGGTATTCAGCTGCATCTGGTTAGAATGGAACCCACAGTCGTGAAAATGCTGGCCAAATGATGATTTGTGTGTTACATAATTACATTACATGTAACCTTGCACCAATCTGTACCACGCATTAGAAGACCTTTTTTTCTTTAGTTTTTTTTTTTCAACTTTTAGACCAAAAATATCCCGTTTATAAAAATAATGCCTATTAAGAAAATACTGCTACACCCAGCACCTTATAAGCATTGACTTTTAAAACTTAGTTCTTAATTATACTAAAGAGAACGAAAACTGTTATCATTTAGCGACGAGTTTCGCACAACTGACCTAAATGAACAATGGCTACACAAGGTAATTCATAATTAAGCCTATTAAATGACCTGTCTCTACTGAAACAGCTATACAATAGTAGTTTGAAACCCATTTGTGAGTCAGTTACATGTTCGGATGTTCCTAGTTTAATTAAGGCGTAAAATTTTAGGTGAGGCAAAAGTGGATCAGTGAGTCGTGTGCATGGCGCGGGCTGTGCGGGCTGGCGGCTGCCTCGCCACCACCGACGGACATGCCCCGCGGTCGAATCAACATTTGCCGACGGATCGAATTACCGCACCGTCGCGTCAACGTAACGTAATTGATTCAGCGTCCGACGGGCGCCGCCACGCCTTTTTGTCTCACAGTCAGAAAAAAATGCAAAATCCGCCACTAATTCAATATCCTCACACTTTGCCGACGTTTTAAGCAGTGGAGCGAATTATTCCTGAAAAAATAAAAGCTTGTAAAATGTAAAGGATTTTCCGAGGTTACTCATTAGTTATTGGTTAGCCATACGCATCGGCGGCTACAGGGTGTAACCACTTTATGGATACTAGATTACATCAGCAGTAATCTTATATAATAAACGTTAAATATTTTAAAGCGAAGGAGGAGACATTTTTTTTTTAAATTGCACAGCGGACATGTGGTTACAAGTGGATTAATTAATTGAATACTTAATTTACGAGCAAGTGGTTCCTGGGGACGTAACTTCTTTATGGGAGACGAGATTACTGCACGAGTAATATCATAATTTTAAGTAGAGCAAACTTTTAAAATGACCAGATATAGTTTATCGGAATATGAATCGGATCTTGAGAACTCAGTAATTTCATTACTCAGATTTTTATAGATGTTTAATACCAAATGTTCTGATTTTTAACCTTCAAGCGATGGGCATGAAACATAGCATACGAAATGCGAATTTATTTGTATCACGGAGATGGACATCACTCTAGCACCGCGAGTGAAGCCAAAGTTAACAGAAAATATTACAAAATGGCTACTATTCAATCACACCAGCAACCAAATAGCTACATCAAAATTCAATCGCCCGATGAGTAACATCATCCCATCAAGCGACACAATTCTAAAGAAGCCTGAAATATCTCGAACATTTTTCCGTGAAATACCTCCGTGTATCAGTCATATAACGGAGGACGGGGTCCATTCCGATGCGAGTGCAATTCGACTTCGTGCAATTGAACACCATGCGACTTGGAAACTGATACAACGAATGCACTCGAATACGGAGGAAGAGGCCATACTCAAGAATCGTCCGTATGATAAGTTATTTGGTATTTTTGCAGGAGAATTTTCACCTGTTTGTTCGATTTGTTGGAAATGGACGTTATTCGTAAGTGATTTCATATCTGAAAAGTACTAGGAAATATGATATCGTGTCACGTTTTTTAATGAACAGCAAATAAGATATTTCTAGGCCAAATACGCATAAGAATTGATACTGGTAGAGAAATAGTATAAGGAATACTGCGAGTTACCGCGAGAATAATGCATATTGCATTTCATAAAGTAATCCAATGACAACACAACAATAGTAATAACATGAAAGCCGACATACCGATGCCACAATAATAAAGTTCGTATTAGTTTTATAAAAAGAATCACAGCATTGTAGTGTATGCATTGTGAAATGAAAATCAACCAGGTGAAATCACCTGGGAATCCCGGCAAGCAATATTGCGGGATTCGATTTAAAACTACGATAGGTTTCAACACAGGCAACCTATAAAGTAGGTACTCAATACTCCGATGAACAACTAAATATGAGCGATATTGACTTCCACACATGACCAATTCAACATTGAAGGCAACAAATATCTGAGTAGACTTGATTTATTTTCTTTATCTAATGAAATGGAAAAAGCCAATTTATGGTTTCGTCATCTATTTGTCCTTATGCAAGGGCAAAATGGCAAAATAAAAAACCTAAAATGAAAGTATGTGACATCAATTTATAGTTGATAGGTAGTTACTGTCGCCGATCGCGGCATGAATGCAGCGCTATATAGGTAATCAAAAGTTGCACGGCCGAGGCGGCCTCCCTGCAGCTTCCGGTACTCGCCGGATGTTGCCAATTTACACAAACTGACTTAATTCTTCAATACAGGCAGTCCACTTACGTTAGGCTTTGAACCGTAAATAGGGTGCTTCAGTGCTCTGCTATAGCTACCTATATTAAAGCGTCCGCCGACAAATATACAGGTTGAAATTGAAAACATGCGACAAACCGAAATGGGACATTGTACTCATCATTATGAACAACTTTTACTAAGGGACCAAAGATGCAATCGCGAAAAAAAAAACATCTGTTCCCTACATTTATGTTCGCATGACTCGCAAAATGTAGGGAACAGCTGTTTTTTTTTTGCGATTGCATCTTTGGTCCCTTAGTAAAAGTTGTTCATAATGATGAGTACAATCTCCCATTACGGTTTGTCGCATGTTTTCAATTTCAACCTGTATACAGCAATACAACAGAATTTCGGTGACCTGTAATACAGGGTTTTCTAAAACCTACGTCAGGCACCAGCTTTCACAATGTGAATGATTATAGTCCAAAACTGTTAAATGCTACAAACCATTGTGAGAGAAATAAATAAACTTTTATTATTATTATATTAAAGCGTCCGCCGACAAGTATATACAGCAATGCAACAGAATTTCGTGGAAAATAAATTTCAGTTCTATTCCGTATACCTGAGTATAATTCTGTTTTCGTTTATATTTACGACTAGCTTTTGCCAGTGGCTTCGCCCGCGCGGAACTTTCATCCCCTATTTAAGTCCCTTAGGGGTTGAATTTCGAAAAATCCTTCCTTATTCCTTGTCTACATCATAAAGGGAACCTCTGTGCAAATTTTCAGCTTTCTAGGTCCAAGGGTTTGGGCTGGGCGTTGATGAGTTAGTCAGTCAGGACTTTTCTTTTTATTTATATAGATAGATAAATGAATTGCAATACGTATTGACATAGCAAATAGAGATAGAAAACTGTTATTCGACACAGTATACAGTTGGCAGTAACTCTTTTTGTTGTTGTGTTATGCAATCTGAAATTCAGATTTTACATTTGTCGCGGTTGTAGCATGAAATGAATTCTGATTTGACTTGACTTTGTTTAATGCTATGGTTGATAATGAAGTCGGGTAGCAAGTGGGTCGAGCGTGCGGCGTGCAGTAGCATATGCGTCGATATCTGTGTTTTGTTTGACTTTTGAGGGCGGGCCCTCCGGACCGGGCCGCGCCCGGCAGCCGATCACGAAACTAATTATACCTCGAGGCGAGCACGGCGTCGCGTCCGTTCTTCGCAAACTTCGAAATGAATCACTAAACTCATGTGTGGGCCGTTGTGCGGTGAGAGCGTTGCAAGCACTGCAGGGTTTTTCACAAAACTTGAGGAACTACAAAAGCTCAATATGGCGCATATTTATCACAGATAACAAAGCTCATACTTAGCAGTAGACGTAAGAGCGTAAGTCGATGCGGGGCTCTTTATTTTACACCCCAGTATGACTTTCTGATCCTACTTCAAAGTTCAAATAGCTCCGACTACCATCTACCGAGCACTCCTTATCTTTACAGCCAATTAGGTCCACGCGAGCGTCAAATAGCGGAAGTAAGTCTGTTGATTTTCGTTACCATTTACTTCGCCTTTTTCAAGAGACGGCCCGTTCAGCGGCTCATCTGTATACTTGCTCGGGGGAACGAATGCTCTATCTAATTAACTTTATCATAAAGCGTGGGTTATTGCCTTGTCGGCCGTCCGAAGGTTTAATCGAAAACTCGCTACAGGATTATAACGTGGGATTTTTCGTTTAGGGATTAGTATTACAGCGATGTTCGATGCTTCAAGATACTCGCAAAAGTAATATGTATACCAGGTTTTACTTGTCGCGTACAAGACATAAGTAACCGTAAAATATCAAGATTTGTTTTATCCAGATTCACGAGTCCATAAGATATACACTATTGTGCGTGAGTTCATCATTCGTCCTAACACTACACTCACATTAACTCATGTGAAATCTAAACCAGCTCAAACATCTCTGACGTCACACCGAAACGAAACCCATGAAATTATCTTAAAAACCAAACGTCGATATAATATGTATCATCATAATCATATACCATAAACACGTATAGGGCGGAGTGCGGCAAAGTGGCAGTTTTCACGAGATTACGTCGGATTTCGTCGGGGTAATTCACTTGGCAGATTGGTGCGGCTCGTGCGGGATCGTACGGTGTCGTCCGGTTCGGTTTACGTCCCGTGTCCTGTTACGAGCACTCAGTACGATACGGCTGTTCCATCATCGATTTCGACACCGTCGATAACCGCATGGGGGCACCTATTTCTAACGTGACATTTTATGATCACATTGAATGAATGACTTAGGTTATGTTGTTGAAAGGTCATCTGAAATTATTATAGATCGAGTCAGGTAGGTGACTTCATAATTCAAATTAGAGCATAGAGCTCACGCTTTTAGTGAACTGAAACTTCGGTCAAATCATCGAAGACTGTGACGCGTAAATTTGGTAACTAGTTCGCAAATAATGTACACCTAAGCCACAGACCAACCCAGTTGATAAATGTACATTATATCCACATATTTCCACCACGGTCTGTTAACACATGTTGGGGTATTTTAACAAAGCCTTGTTTTCATTACATGACAAAATGCGTATCAAATGAACTGATTTTATTTAATGAGGCACATATCAAAGGGTTGTGACAGTCCGACAAATATTCTCCCGTAATAAAATTTTATTGTGATGTCTGGCGGTCTCTTTGTAAAAATTTAATAAGTTTTGTTTAGTTATCACTTTCGTAATTACCTGAATTTATGAGGTGGAAATACACTGGACCGCAAAGAAAAAGGATCGATTAGAAAATCTTCAATATCTTTAAAAATACCCGACCTAGCTTTATGAAATAAAGACCAAATTAAAGAATATTTAATGCCACATAAAATAACATATGAAACCATTTTATTTTTGATAATTGTTTAGAAAACTGAAAATGTAAAATTATGGTCGTTTTTGAATTTAGTACCAAAAAATTGAAATCAATTGTTTCGCGTTTATTTTAGTTTTGCAATAAAAAAGTTATAAATATGGTGTCTCTGCCTTATAAATTTTATTATTCTGAAGTCATCATGTCAAACATGTTAACCCCTGCAGAATGTACCAGGATCCTGATAAGGCTTGAAGATGGGCACAGTCAGCGAAATACAGCGAGAACTGTTGGTGTGACTCTTTCAACAGTTCAGCGAGTACTGCAGCGTTTCCATGAAACTGGATCCAATCTCCGAAGACCAGAAACAGGCCGAACAAGGAGCACGACGGCGCGGGAAGATCGCAATATGGTGTCATCAATTTTGAGAAATCGCTGTCTTACGGCTGTTGGAGTAAAGAATCATCATTTACGAGCTGGAAGAAACAATCTGAGTACGTATACAGTAAGGCGGCGTCTGACTGTAGCAAATTTAAAGCCGTTAAGACCTGCAAATGGCCCAAAACTAGAGAGACACCACAGAAACTCAAGGTTGAGTAATGGTAGAGAACACGAGAATTGGACTCTGAATGACTGGTCAAGAGTTATATTTCCAGACGAGTCTAGATTCTGTTTATACAATCACAACGGGAGGAAAAGAGTGTACAGAAGACCGGGAGAGCGCTATAACCAAGCCTGTATAGAAGAAAAAGTACCATACGGCGGAGGCTCTGTTCACGAGTGCGCTGGGAGTTCTTCCGAAAGCCGCACTGAGCTAGTGGTGATAGAAAATGGAACTTTAACAGCAGAAAGATATGTCACTGAAATTCTGAATAACTACGTCGGTCCATTTTTAGTGGACATGGGCGAGAATGCCGTTTTAATGCAAGACAATGTCCGCCCGCATACAGCTCAGATAGTGTTTGCCTATTTTCAAGAAGTCGGTAACACACGTGGAGTGGCCAGCACGTGGCCCCGACTTAAACCCCGTTGAGCATGCATGGGACGAACTGGGACGTGTACGTCAGCAGAATCCGCCGCCAATCACGCTACGTGAAATGAAAGAAGCTCTAATGGAGGAATGGCAGAATATTCCGAAGCATCGCCTCAAAAATCTAGTAGAAAGTATGACAAATCGCATAACAGCAGTATTGCGAGCTCGCGGAGGCAACACAAAGTACTAAAATGCGTGAAAACGGCACATTTGTAACCAATCTACATTTACGAAAATACTGGAAAAATTAAGCATTTTTATTTATTTTACATTTATTAAAAATAAAAACTTTGTTTTTTTCTTAAAAGTACTTTAAAATTATATTTAATTTAGTCATTATTTCATAAAGCTAGGTCAGGTACTTTTGAAGATATTGAAGAATTTCTAACCGACCCTTTTTCTTTGCGGTCCAGTTTATATGGATAGATCTACCTATATGCAATATTTTCAACATATTCATGGAATTCACAGTGCATAAAAGTGTGTAGGTATGTACGAAAAATTCGGTTATTTCATTCCATCAGCAAAAGGAACGTAGTGGAGGTACCGACAGAGTAATTCACTTAGTAAGATTAAGCCCGACGCTATCGGGGTTTACACCTCGGAACGTGAGTCCACTAAGCATTACCAACACTTTAATGTGTTGTGCGAAGCTTTGTTTTTTATATATTTTGTGAAAATACTCGGGTTGCAATCAGCTCTAAGGTGTTGATTCAATTTAAAGAATGTACATCGGTGTGTATTTTCAGGGAATCCCGCAAAAACTAAAAGAAGACCGAAGAGTATAAAGATATAACTTATTATTACATACAAAGCATTGCAGTGCTACGCCATACTGCTACGAGTCTACGGCGTAGATAAAGGTGCTGCACCAACTGTTAACAAAAATCAATTTATTTAAACAATGGGCAGAAAAACTTCTTCATTCGACTTTTTGGAAATGCCACAATACTACGATACGGCGTAGCAGTGCCAATTGATTTTGAGAGCAAATCATCAAAACGACCATGATTATTGCAGGAATGCTACATTCCACTGGCCAAATTGGTTTAAAAAATTGAGCATGCATCGAAACTTCTTTTATATTTATTAGTTTAAAAGCGTAACATTTTTAATTCGCGGTCTTTTTCTACGACAGCATTCTATACCTAGAGCTATAAAGGTTTCAGATAGGCAAAAACTAATCTCTTGAATTGTTCCCGAGTAAAAATAAAGTTTTCTCAATTAAATGCAAAGGAAAGAACGTACGGCCAAAGTTTCAGCTTTCATCTGAGATAAAACTGAGCGTCTGGGCGAGATCCTATCGAGTGTGGATTAATAATAAAGGAGATAAGCATTGGCTCCTATTTCAGTTCATATCGAACTTATTATCGAGTCTGTAGTGAGGTAATTTTCGTCAGATTTCCTGCAAATCAAATGTGGTACTGATATGATTATGGCAATGCCCGCTGGGACTCTGCTCATAGGGCGTGATTCCGGTTAATACGGTCAACGCTAGTTCTGAAAATGGCTAATAAACCTGGACTAAAGGCGGACGCCAGATTAGGAATAGTTCGGTTGAAAATTGGTCAAATCAGGTAAACTTATCAGTCTACATGATTCTCTAACGCAGATAAAATATGGGACTTCGGTGAGTATTTGGTATTGTTTCTTTTATTTTTGTTCAATTACTAGGTGGTGAAAAAACTACAAGGTAAACGTAAGGTAGGACGCCCTCAGGCTAGGTGGAGTGACGATCTTCGCAGGGTGGCTGGTAGCAGTTGGATGAGAGTTGCTGAGAATCGAGCTGAATGGCGTGCAATTGGAGAGGCCTATGTCCAGCTGGGCCAGTTCCGTGTGGTGCCGGACGTAAAGAATAGCACCATCTCATTTCTTCCCGTGGGGGTCGTAGAAGGCGATTAAGGGACTTTCTAGAGAATGGGCAGCAGCCTTCTCTATGCATTTTACCACCATACTGTGATCGCCAACCCGTCTGCCAAGCGTGGCGATTCTGGTAAACTCCTTCATTATTTTTTATGGGATAAGCCTTTGTCCAGCAGTGGACGTCTATTGGCTGAAATTATAATGATGTCCAGCTGTGAACTGCTGTAGGCTGATGATGATGATGAGATAACTGATTCATAGGACCAGGCTATATATAAGGACCAGTAACACCTTAACCTAAGTAAAGTCAACATCGTAATTGCATTAACATTCTAAATATCACATGCACGTTACCTATATGAAGTTAAGGTCTATTTTTACCCACTTTTAATAGGAAGAGGTCCTCCACTCGACTGTTTTTTTTTTCAACCATTATTTATTTTTATGTATAAGCTACGCCGCAGGTGGCCATATAATGGGTAGTTTTGAGTTACCTTCAATAATACGTATTTTTCCACTTCGTTTTTAACCGCATTCAAAAAAGAAGGAGGTTCGGGGGGGGGGGGTTTCGACTGGGTGAACCGATTTAGATCATTCTTTTTTATTTGAAAGCTGGTGCTTCCCTTGTGGTCCAATTTAAATTTCATATAGATATGATGATGCGTTTCGGACACAGACAACTGAACTCTTCAAAAATTACAGCAAATCAACCGCGATGGCTGCGATCGCATAAATGTTCATTGTTTTGACCCTAAAGATGATGAAATTTCGAATTGGTGTGGGGTAGGTACTATAACGTGAAAAATAAAAACTTTTATAATTAATAAATAATAGTTTAAAAAACTAAAAAACACGCTTTAAAAACCAAACTAAAAAAGGAGAAAATAATTTAATTCAATTAAAAGCGTGGGGTGCTTTTTGAGGTATTTTTATAATCAATTAATGTCAAGCACCCCACGCTTTTTAATTGAATTAAATTATTTTCTACTTTTTTAGTTTGGTTTTTAAAGCGTGTTTTTTAGTTTTTTAAACTATTATTTATTTTCTATTTTTTAGTTCTGCTAACTGCAAAAACGTGTTTTTTTCTCATTTTTTTTTAAATTATTGAATTGTCATCGGTCCTCGACAAGTTTACAAAGTTTCAATGAAATCTGACCGTTTAAAGTGGGTCAAAATCGCGCTCAAAGGAGTCGGTTACATACAAACATACAAACAAACATACAAGTGAAGCTAATATAAAGCGTGTAGAAAATAAACAACCGACTATCGGAAAAACACTACAAAGTGAAAAATAACTTAATAAGTTTTTGGAGTTGAGAGTGGACTTAGTGGAGGACTTTTTGTCAAACGTGGTAAACTATACCTACAGAGCGAGCATACCTGCATACTCACAGTTGACAGAAAAAATATATCAACAAGGCAAGGATGAATAGTCTAAGTTGCATCGCGTAGTTCTCAATTAAAGTAATTCGATTCAGTGAGTGCGGCTCGAGATTTTACACCCGATGATCGAGATAGTTTTCTGCTTGTTATGCAACAAGAATACGTACCTAGATGAGCTGAGAACTAGGTCGATTAATATACAGGGTGATTGGAAGATGGGTGCAAAGCTTTAAGGCGAAGATAGTACAGACAATTTAGAACCATTTAAGCCATGGTTGTCTTAGACGAAGTCTTACCAAATATTTTTAACCAAATTTTTAAGTTTTTTTTTCGGAAATTCTCAAAATTTAATGTAAACTGCATAATTATGGCCAAATTGAATGATAAATGAATTCATTTTTTATTTATTTAATTAAAGTAATGTGTAAGCAATCAAGCAAAACATGATTTAGGCTTCTGTGTCATTAGACATTTTTTTTTACAGACATTTAAAGCTCAGAAAAGATAAAAAAAATGGGTACAATACGTCTATTAAACATTATTAAAAAAAAAAAATTGGTAAGACTTCGTCTAAGACAACCATGGCTTAAATGGTTCTAAATTGTCTATACTATCTTCACCCAGCAGCCACCCAGCTTTGCACCCATCTTCCAATCACCCTGTATAACCTTTGGATATTGCAGTTTAAGATTTTTGTTATTATTTACTTATACTTTGTTCGAAATATGCTGGGAAAGGACAAACGACAAGTATCATACTTGCCAACTAGATTGGTTATGTTCTGAACTCAGTTTGTGATGTAGGTTGTTAAGGCCATGTTAACTTTAAACAGTGTCGTTATGAGCAATAATAGTTCTTATTGCAATCCGATACGGGTTAAAATCTGTTGTAATGAATTCGAATAATAAATGAGCAAGCGTATGCTATAAAAATGCAAATAAAAGCGTATAAAATTAGATATTAACTATTTCATAATAAATAATCCATCACTTAATGCAGTTTGGCATTTGAAATTGTATGGTAAATTTTTCAATATAATTATAATTGTTATTGAAGGGATAAAGATAATTAAGAGGTGACTTTGATGATTTTTTGATGCATTAAAGTATGTTTAATTACGTTTTGAGGTCCATCACTGTGTGCAAAAAAGACTTGACTATCATATATTTCTTTTGCTTTCAAAATTATTTACGGTTAAAGAGATCCATTGCTTTTAAAACCACCTTCTTTTACCGTTTTCAAGAAATCTCCGCCTTAATCATGAACGAAAGAAGATTTTTTGGACTAGTTGGTTGGTTGGTTTGTGCTTCAATGCACCACCTGTTACTACGGATTCAGTACATGTTCCTGGACCCGACTGCATTGAATTTTTTTGTCGTTTTTTTTTCAATCACCTTTTTCCTATTAAAGTGCAATAGGTACCTACGCGGACAAAATGTTATGAACAGCTTTTTTTTATTACCGAAGAAAAATTTCAACCCAGGTAGTTCCAGAATTAGGTACTTTATTAATAATTTGTGGTAACAGCTTGTGCTTGGATGTCTGACCCGGTATACAGCTGAAATAACATTTTCAAAGCACAAATAAAACGCGCTTCATTATTTTCAAAACACCTAAGCAAAAACAATTTTCTAATTTATACTAGCTAGAAAATGTGATGTAAATGTGCTTATATGTATACAGGCTGTAACAGAAACCATATTGCTATCCTTAAGCACTAAAGAAGATAACAGTTGGTATATAGAATCACTATACATAGTTTCAGCTCAAAATAAAATACTCTAAGAATTCATACCAAATTTTCGGTTTCATATGTTTCTTAAATTCAAATCATAACAAACCTACGTAGGTTAACTTTCCATGTTACTTCCCAATATCACGATAAATCTCTTCCAACTGCTGTGTTTATTTCAATTTGAAAAGGTCGGTTACTGGTATCAATGTATTAAAAATTCTCATAACTTCCGAACATGTAGAGATAGGATTAAAAAACCCTTCCTATATCGTTTGATATCATCCAAAGAAGCCGTGCCCTTGGTATGTATATACCCTTTCCGTTACACGTTGTATAAGCACATTTACATCACATTTTCATAGAAAAACACTTTCACAAGAAATAACAACTAGAGTAACAACACAAATAAACAATAAATTCCATTATCGTGAACAAGTTGGAAACTTGATTGCACTAAGTCAATAAGGAAATAATAAAAGTATCAGTAGCACTCGTTGCCGGTCCAAGTATCGGCTCACAACGATAGAAGAATCAAACAAACGGGGCGAAACTTCTTAAAACTCCAACTGGCGAGTTATTTCCACCAGACACTAACTCTTATTACAAACTTAGGGTCTTACACCCACCTCGTCTCGCCTGCCGATAGAAAACTTATAACTAGGGAAGATATCGTATAACAAATTACTTAAGATATGAAAACATTGTACGGTAATGACGTCACGGAAAGTTTTTTGCCGCTTCACGGGTAGATCGCGTGTTGATGAACACTAATTGGCAGCTTAGTTGCAATTCTCATTAGGCCACGCGTCGATGTATATAAGAATTTCCAGTTATAGTTTAATTTTGTCGAATTATCGGAACGCTACAATAATTCCAGGTTTCAGGTAAATTCCGATCCGATGGTGGTAGATAAAGCAGAATCCTGATAAAACGGTGGTCGAAATGAGAGACGTGATTTAGAATTGATTTCTGCGGCATGAGGTAGGCAGGAACACCTCGCAAGGTAGATGCAGTTACTGGGTAATGCGATGCCTCTTGGTAAGACGGGTTGTCTGACTTTCGGGCTTCTGACGACCCGTAACCACTGTCAAAGATCCACGAATGACAGCCGGGACCAACAGCTTAACGTGCTTTCCGAGGCACCGAGGAGTCTTGGTATGTAAAGATGGTCACCCATCCACGGACCAACCGCGGCAAGCGAAACTTAACCTGATCGAACGAGCCGTGCGGCTGTTATTACTTAGCCACAAGCCCCTCATGGAACAAAAATGTTTATTTCCAGCTATGTGACTGTGCAGCTTGAATCGGATGATGATTATATTGCTGTTGATTTGAATAAAGTTTTAGTTTTCCGTTTCAAAATATGACACAAAAGTGAAAACTTCAACTACCTGATTTGAAGCATGCGGACATTTTATTGCAATCCAGGTACCAAGCAAAATGTCCACGAAACATTTAAAAGTCAGGTTTAAAATGTAATAAAAAAGCACTCCGGCTAATTTTCCAGTTCTGTTGAACAAACAAGCCGGACTGAATCCGCCATAAAGACAGTGCTCCCGGCCAAACGAGGCTCTGCGCGGAACAACGAGACAAATTATTGAGATAATCACATCGCCCAGCAATTGCGGTAAGAAATAACATTTCTCAGAACCGGCGTTTATTAAAACAACAAGCCACTGTAAAAATATTAGCTGTCAAGGAATGAACAGAGTTCATCCGTCATTCGTTTCTTTGAAATTCAATTTTGAACAAAACATTGTGTTTATCGATGAAGTTTAAATTGGAATTGTTATGACAGGTTAGAAATTGTGGAGCAGCAATATTGCGTGAAAATATTACGAACAGGTATCACTAAGGGATCATGTTATGAAAAAGTGCTGTCAACGATGGTTGAGGGAAATGTGATATCGAGAACCTCCAGAAATGCATATCTGTCCAAGCAGACGTGTTAACAGATGAACTAGCGTCGGATAGCCAGCTTCATATAAATCTAGGTGTGTTGCGCCGACCATGCCCAACTATCATTAGTCATGAACCAAGGATACACCTTCTGAATATACAACCGCAAGGTGTAATTGGAATCAATATTAAGTACCTTCATCAAACTGATATTGCGTCAATCCAATAATTGATTATAGGTATTTCGCATCAACCTTTGCATGAGCCAATTTCGTCGGATATCGGACTGCCGAAAAACTCGGGAAGCTTTATAATAAAACTGCACTCTATACGATGTGATGACAGTAAATTGAATGAGTCGGGCGCGGCGTAGTGTGTTTGCGGCGCTCATCAATCACCCCGTATGGATTTCATTTTAATGCGACGTCATCGGCGTCTCGTATGGCCGCCCCGTCACGCTACCCGAGCTCACGGTCTATTGTTTTACGCGACCGACACCCACAGCCTAACTGAATATTTAGTCGTATAATTAGCTGAGACATTACTAAACATAAACGTAATTATTAACCGTATTTTGTTAACATAATCTAAGGTACCTAATAGGGGGCGGAATACGGCAGGAATTTTAAATCATTCTCATGCATTTCCTGCATTCATTAGTATCCTCCACTGCACTAGACATGAGTGAGACGATGGGGAGGCAAACAAATTTCCGGCTATTGTATTTACGGATACGGCAAATTAAATCCCCATTTGTAGGAGCAGGACACCTAAGGGGGCAGTAATCCAATACCGTGGTCGCCTCCATTGTCGTCCGGCCTGCGCTAGTAACGGGCTTAAGAGCTTCGGCACGAATCGAAAATCTACGAAAATTTTGCAAATTAATAACCGGTCTCACCGATACTCGATAATATTTCATACGGAGCGGGGATTTAAACGATAGGAAGCATTCGATAGCTACCAGGTTACCGGGATTTTGACGTAAAAGCTTCCGATTATTCGCTGAATTCAAAGGCTTATTTAGTAGAACCAAACCGTATAGAGGCGAAGCGATATTCGTGGAAAATACCGGGAAGCTAAAAAAGCTAAAAATGAAAACAACAATCAAATTCAGTGAGCGGCTCCGCACCGGTAACCGTGTGGTGCAACGTACAAACAACGGTGATTCATGCTCCGCACCGATGCGCTGGGATTACTGCTCCATACCAGATTATAATTCGTCACGCGCGTTCCACAATCCTTATTTTGCAATACAGACGAAATCACTGCTCAATCGAATATCACATGGAATACAAATAGTCCATGTCCAGATTTTTTTGCTTCGCGTTCATTAAATTATATATGCTAAAAGCACTTTCATCACAATACCACAAATGGACTGAAAAACATTTGTTTTTCATATAGTTTTGAATAAACTCTAGCAACCAATATAATAACTAAGTGGGAGTGCGAAAGGCGCACTCCATTTGATTGGGCATTGTTTCGGACGGCCGGGCGTTAATACCATGTGCAGTGTATGCGATGCGAATCCAATTTTCGGACGCGCGACCTGAGCGGCATCTATCCGCTTTTATCCATTAGTATTCAGCGTGCGCGACGGTACGTGCTCGCGGAAAGCGTGATGCGATGCGCGAGCAAACAAAAACACGAGCGCCACTGAAATAGGCTCGCCCGCGCCGCCTCACCTTTGATACGCGTTATTGTTTTCGGTGCTCGGCGAATACACTGACGAAATTTTTATTTCACTTTATTGGAAGCTACAAAAACTATAATGTTAGCAGCCGAAATCTAAGTGAAAGTAACAGCCTACGGTTATCAGACATGATTAACTCTAAGAAGTAGACAATCTGAGGCGGGTGTAATCGAAAAGTCTGCTCGTCGCGGACAAGAGTGATGTAGATAATAGAGCTTATTAAATATGCCGAACATCTCGGTGGCTGCCAAGAACGGATTGAAAATAATCTCTTAGATAGTCATTTTTCAGAGTTCACGAGTGGCGACCCTAAGACGAGCGGCGCACGATAGCATCGTCGGGGACAGATTGAAATTTAAAATGCGTAAGCCTCCCGAAATGACTACTAAAAGGAATCTCAAAGAGAGGACGAACGGAAAAGATGACATATTTTTATGGAGTTTTATTAGTTGAAGACTTATTATCGAATCTACTTTGTGAGATAGAGATCTCAAGGGAGAACTCAGACACACGATCCATATTTTATGCTGCTGCGGTGTGAACATAGGGAAATATTTTGTTTTGAAATAATACAACTTAGATTGCCTTTTAACCAACCTTTAATTAAAATATTGAAGGTATAGATAGGTACAGTCAAGTAATGAATAAGTACGTTAAGCGCCTTAAGGTTGATCTATCTTGCAAATCATTATTATTCGGATTGAAGGTATAGATAGCTACAGTCAAGTAATGAATAAGTACGTTAAGCGCCTTAAGGTTGATCTATCTTGCAAATCATTATGCTTCGGACTACGTATTACCAACATTTGAAAAAATAAGTAAAAATTTTTTTTAAGTTGAACGATTTTAATGAAAATAATGATGTAGATAATGTACTATAAGATAAAAAAAAATTCGTTAGGGCCTAGATACCAGTCATCACACCACTTTCCTCATCAATCTAGGGCATTGATCAGACAAAATAATAAAATCGTGGGGCGCGTGAAATGTCTATGAACAGTCAACCGCTCATATTATGCTATTTACATATTTACTCACGTTACGCTACTTACGCTATTTAGTTATTATATTTTATTTTTAGAAATTTTTCATAGTACTGTATACTTTAATAGTCAAGCCAGGGGGCTTGGGGAGCACCCCCTCAATATGGGTATCAAATGCTTTCATTTGTGTTGTGAAAAAATATGTAAACCGCCATTTTGTAGCGGTGGCCATCTTGGATTTACAAAGATACTGATTAAATTAAATTGTATTGTTATCAAAACTAAAGGTATGTACCAAATATCAGATCAATCTGCCAACAGGAAGGGGGTAAAATTTCAAGTACTATATTTGACCCAAAAAACAAACAGGAGAAGCTAAATAAAACCGTTTAAAAAAATGGCAGATCGAAAAAGTGGCATGCACCCGATGTGCGAAAGGATTTTGTCTTTGTACGAAAATTGCTAACATTATCGTTCCATGACCGTTAGGTTAATAAATACATACCAAAATAAATTCTCTGAAGAAAGTAAATAAATTCCATGTCCTCGGTACACGGTAGCAATTCACAATATGCGCTAGAATTTGAAAGTTGTCTGAATCCATACGACATGGGCGACTTGGCGGACGATATTAATCAGACGATATGCAATGCAGGGGCCACACGTGTCCAACTTCAAGATTAGAAATTCTGTGGAAGCTCGTAACAAATAATTGAGTCAGACGTACCTAAAGGTATTCTGTTAAGGTACGTTATAGTATGAGGTATTTTGGTATTAAATCGTCTTTTCAGTTTTGAAATTTCATTAAATTTATTAAAGAAGTTTTTTTAGATTAATAATATAATAACATTTATTTTTATTTCGGAAAAAGAATCCATAGAGTGTTAGTAACATAATATTAAAACAACTTATTATCTAGTGTTAGTACCAATCACCCGCTGCACAAACTGCTTCACAATTGGAGAACCGAAACTCTCCGCTATAGTTCTCAGGTCAGGATGCGGTTGCGACTGCCTCTCACTCGACTCAGTAGCGAAGCGGTTTTCTTGCGCACAATCGCGTGAAAACCGTCGGTACGAGCTTGCGCAAACATCTCCGACGCACTGCAATAGCGAGGAAGTCTCAACAACATCCTGAAACCATTATTGTACTGGACTCGCAGGACATCTAGCGATCTTTTGGTGTAATTGACCCATAGATTACTCGTGTACAGACTTTGGCAATAAGCCTTAAAAATAGTAATTTTTACTTGGTCCGTACACCGAGCAAATCTACGGGCCAACATGTTGCACCGGACGGCGAGTGCCCTGCGCTCCCTCTCTATATCTACATGGTCCTTAAGATCGTCGGAAAGAAAGTGACCTAGGTATTTAAAAGTGGATTGAGGTTTTTTTTTATAATTAACGTTAATCTAATATTATGAAAAATATTGTGGATCAATGCCAATATGGTGGGCTTGTGGCTAAGTAATAACAGCCGCACGGGTCGATCGATCAAGTCAGCTACGCTTGACGCGTTTGGTCCGTGGATGGGTGACCATCTTTACATACCAAAACCCCCACGTGCCACAGAAAGCACGTTAAGCAGTTGGTTCCGGCTATCATTTGTGGATCTTTGACAGTAGTTACGGGTCGTCAGAAGCCCCGATACCCCTTGGTAAGAACCAAGTGGTATCGTATTACTCAGTAACTGGGTTGTGGAGGTCAGATAGGCATTCGCTCTATGTTAAATACTGATATTCAGCTGCATCCGGTTAGACTGGAAGCCGACCCCAAGATAGTAAGGAAAAGGCTAGGCAGATGATTGTGGGTCAATGCCGTTTATAGTGTAAGCCTTTATTTAAATAAATAAATTAAGGTGTTTTGCTCATGAATTAATATTATGTTTATGGGTCAATGTCATGTACTACTCTGTTAAGAAAGTACCGGGAAAGGATCAATAATACACAAAAGGTTAGTTATTATTCATCCAAATTGATTGTATCGCCTTCAAAGTATGCTCCTTCGGAAACGATACACTTACGCTAACGAATAATCCAATGATCAAAACATTTTTTAAACGCTTTTTCCAGAATTGAGTTCAGGTCTCGCCGCGAATTCTCCTTTATGCCTTCTACCGAATGAAAACAGGTGCCACGAAGTGGTAATTTGAGTTTAGGAAAAGAAAGAAATCGGCTGGAGCCATATCTGGTGAATAAAGTGTGGTTGCTCGATGATATATGTTAAGTTTTTGGTCAAAAATTCGTTCACAATGCTGGCCTTGTTCGAAGGCGCATTATCGTGGTGCAAACTCCCACCCAAAAAAAAAAAATGTCCAAGAATTTTCTTTCCACAAATCTAGCCTTTTTCGTCAATTTTGCTCTCTTAAACGCCACATAACACTCAAATTATATTCTCTATTTACCGTTTGACCTTCCGGCAAGAATTCCGAATGCACAACACCGCGATAGTCAAAGAAAACAGTCAACATGACTGACGTTTGATCGACTTTGGCGTGGTTTTTTCGGCTTCGGTTCAGTTGGAAGACGCCACTCCAAAGCTTGTTGACTAGTTTGCATGTCAAACTCGTAAACCCATGTCTCATCACCAGTAACAATGCGTTTCATGAATGTTGGGTCGGAATTGACTCGTTCTAGCATGTCCTGCAGGACTTTGTTTTTTTTTTTTTTTCATCTTCCGAGATATTTGTTTTTTATAATTTTTGTACCATTGTGTGTTAATTTTAGTATGTGATCTTCCTGTGCGAGTCACAATAAATACCTTTTCTTTCTTTTCTTTCCTCAGCGACTTAATAGTCGCTGAGGAAAGAAAAGAAAGAAAAGGTGCGATTGAGTTTTTGAAGAAAATTCAGGTCTTTTGGGACTAGCCGAGCGGGCCACATGTTTCATACCCAATTGATTATTTCAAATGGTACGGATTGACTCGTGAAACACAGAAAGTTCAGCGGCTATCTCTCTCAAACTTGAATGAGGATTTACAGTCACTATTTCCTTCACTTTTGCGATGTTAACTTCAGTTGAAGACCTTGATGGCCTACCAGAGCGAGGCAAAACTTCCATCATATCTCTACCGCTTTTGAACACTTTGTACCACTCATAAGCACGTGTTTTTGATAAAAATCGATTCACCGTAAGCCTCCTATAACATTTTCAGGGATTCCGAACACGAAATTCCACTGGCGATGCAAAATTTAAGACAAACTTTTTATTCAATGTTTACAAAAACATTGAATAAAAAGTTTGTCTTAAATTTGTACTACTTACAGTTGTATTTGTAATGTACAAACATTATGAAATTCGCAATACATACACACTAGATATGATCTAACTTAAAACAGCACTGTATTTAATCTAAATAACAGATGCAACTCAAACTCCGCGCCAAAATGGAAAACAGTTGTACAAATCTAACCTCAAAAATAAGACGAGGTGGGCAAGCTCTTTGAAAGAGTAATTGCAGACCGCCTCGTCGGGCGGCTGGTGCAAGTGGGGCCGGATTTGGCGGAGAGCCAGTTCGGTTTCCGCAGGGGGCGCTCCACGGTGGACGCCATTATGCGCGTGCGAGCCCTCACGACGGGGGATGCTGTGGCCCGGGGTGGAGTCGTCTTGGCGGTGTCGCTAGACATCGCCAATGCCTTCAACACCCTGCCCTGGAGTTGCATAAGGGAGGCACTCCGGTATCACCGGATGCCGACCTACCTCTGTCGTGTGGTCGAGGCCTATCTGACGGACAGGGCCGTCATCTACCCCGGTCACCAAGGAGAGTGGCACCGGCGAGAGATGTCGTGCGGTGTCCCACAGGGATCGGTTCTGGGGCCGCATCTGTGGGACATCGGATACGACTGGGTGCTGCGCGCCGACCTCCCTAGCGGCGTCAGCGTAGTCTGCTACGCTGACGACACGCTGGTCCTGGCGCAAGGGAGGTCGTACCAGGCGGCGGCCGACTTAGCGGCACACGGGGTTGCGACAATCGTCGATAGGATCCGGCAACTGGGACTCGAGGTGGCCTTGCACAAGTCCGAGGCCATGTGTTTTCATGGTCCTCGGAATGCGCCACCCACGGGTTCCCAGATAACGGCGGGAGGGGTTCACATCGGCGTCGAGTCGACGATGAAGTACCTGGGACTCGTCCTCGACAGCCGGTGGAACTTCACGGACCATTTCCGACGTTTGGCTCCCAGACTGGAGCGGGCCGGGGCTGCCTTGAAGCGGCTCCTGCCCAATCTAGGGGGGCCAAACGCCTCCTGCCGGAGGCTCTACGCGGGGGTCGTGCGGTCCATGGCCCTATACGGGGCGCCTACATTGAGGCGCCAACCAGCCCGTAAGCTGCAGGCATCCCATAGGGTCATGGCGATCAGAATGATCCGGGGATACCGCATGATCTCAGGTGAGGCGGCGGGCCTCCTTGCCGGATTACCGCCATGGGATCTGGAGGCAAAGGTCCTCGCGCATATCTGGGAGTGGCGCGAGGAGGCAAAACGCCGGGGCGTTACTCCGCTGCCGCGAGAAATCGAGGTGCAGCGGACAGAGCTCCGGCGGGATCTCATGGCGACATGGAGAGTGCGATTGTCGCAACCCAGTGCTGGGCACGCCACGATAGCGGCGGTAAGTCCCCTCTTTGAGGAGTGGCTTGAGAGGCGGCATGGCGTCCTCACCTTCCGCCTGACGCAGGTCCTCACCGGACACGGTTGTTTCGGGAGGTTCCTGTTCCGTATAACGCGGGAGGAAACGCCCGGGTGTTTCCATTGCGAAGATCGCCCTGAGGACACGGTGGAGCATACGGTGGCGGTCTGCCCAGCTTGGGCGGAGCACCGCCGTGTCCTCGTGGAGGCGATCGGCGGCGGCGATCTCTCGCGTCCAGCCCTGGTGCAGGCCATGGTACGGAGCGAGAGTGAATGGTTAGCCGTCACCTCCTTCTGCGAAGCAGTAATGCTCGCGAAGAGGGAGGCGGCGCACGTGAGGGAGAGGCAGTATATGCGCCCTCACGGCCGTAGTCGCCGCGGGAGAAGCCCTGGGCGTCGGGAATCCCAGGCTGATTCCCGGCCACCGAAGGCGCGGGCTTGCGGACGGCGAGTAATGGGTAGCTCGCTGTCCGGTAAGGACCAAGCCCGGGTCGACGGCGCGTTGTGTTCCACGCGCGCCTCAAAGAGATGTCAGCACCAAAGGGTGGGGTCCGCAAGGGCCGATGCCTGCCAGGGGTGCGGGTTGTTCGAAAGAGATACCGTCGCCCCTGGCACACAGGCAACTGAGGGAACACGGGTGGGTTTTAGTCAGTAAAAGTCTGACACGCCCTCCTGCTCCACCCAGAGCGGGAGAAGTTATTTGATGATTTCCCATCCTCAAAAAAAAAAAAAAAAAACCTCAAAAATAAAAAATCTAACCATAAACTAATTAGCCCGATCCTTTTTTGACTGAATGTATAGTGCATGTGCGTGTGTTAATTGGTAAGCCTTTATATAAATACTTAAATAAATTTAGGTTGTTTCGCTCATGAGTTAATATTATCCCCTTTATTTAGAAACGTTGCTTAAAGTAAGTAATGATTAGTGACTGTTTAACCATACATTTTTGACGTTTATACATTTCTTAACTTAAATCACCGTTTATAAATTAACGTTTATGGCAATGGATTGACATATAAGGGTCAATAACGCACGTTTGAACTGTAGTAGAAAATTGATCGTACAAGTTGTAGTAAAACATAACTTTTAGTATTTTTCTTAACGTGCTTCATTGATTAAGAGAAAAATAAAATTACATGCATATTCCCAATTACTTGACACTTGACAGTCTAATTAAGCATTTTTCGATTCCAAGTAAAATAAAGTTAATATATATTTTGAAATCTACACAAGCTCGTAACTTTATTGTGCTTTCATAGTGATCAACTTGTGCTATAATATGTCAACCAGTCGCTCCATGTAAAATACTGGTATTCAGCTGCACCCGGTTAGACTGGAAGCCGACCCCGACATAGTTTGGAAAAGGCGAGGCAGATGATGATGATGTCAATGGATTTAAGTGTCGGGAAAAAAGAAGAGCTAAAGTTCAGTTCTTACTTTCAGGAAAAGTAATAATTCAATCACAATACCAGTAAACGATTATAACGTAACTATAGTCCATTTGAAATAAGATTAGACATTTAAGTAAACTTTTTTTACAGTCCAATCAACCAATTTTGACTTCTATTGCGATAATAGCATAACAAATGGCAGCTGCAGTAAACAGTTGGTATTGTAACTACTTTTTTGCTTTTATTGCCATCCTTATGCCTACGGTATAGAAGTCAGGATCGGTTGAACTGACTGTAAAAAAGGTTTGTTTAAATGTCTAACCTTATTTCAAATGGAGTATAGTTTTTGCCAGCGGCTTCGCCCGCGTGGGGTTCGAAACTTACCCCACGGGAACATACAACCATAAAAAGTATCCTATGTGTTAGTCCAGGTTATAATCTTTATGTGTGCTAAATTTCATCCCACTCCGATCAGCCGTTTTTGCGTGATTAAGTAACAAATATCCAAACTGTTACATTTATAAACATTATATTATACTAACTTTTGCCACCAGCTTCACCCGCAAGGTCGGAAATTTTCCCACTGGAACGTACTATTGGGATACAAGTATCCTATGTTTTAATTCAGGTTATAAACGATTTCTTCTCAGAGTAGTCAGATAGGAAACGCCGGCCTCATCTAGTTTAAAAAAATATGTTTGACGTGTAAAAGTGTTTGTACGAACCTACTTACAGAAATAAAATCATTTATCATTTATCTGTATGCCAAATTTTATCCAAATCCGTTCAGCCGTCTTATTGTGATTGTACAACAAACATCCAAACTTTCACATTTATAATATTAAGTAGGATAGAAGGATAAATACGTATTATTCAATAGAGACAAAACTCCGTTTGAATAACAATCATGCAAAAACTGAAATCTGTGCTAGTACAATGTTAGTAGTACCAGGTTTATTTTTAGTTCAACTTGGCTGTCAAAAACAGAGCATACTTTTAGCGAGCGTTTCGTTGCTTTTCTCATTTTACTACAGCATTCTTCAGAGTTGTTTGTTATATTTTCTTATTTTAAAAAGCATTTTTAACCCTCTACTGTAGATAGGCATGGGGCCTTTTAAAAAAAACCGTCAAGCGACAATCAGAAAATCTTACGGCAATTTTTCATAGTGCTTAATAAAACAGCACCGGTCGTGATAATGTGACTGTATTTTAATTATTTGACAAATACGTAACATTATCAGAACAGCACCCTAATTGCGTAACTCCCGATGAATCATAATCTGTTTCGTTTTGAAACAGAGTGCTACACCATTGCTTCAAATGTTCGAAAAATGTGTCTGCTCAACAACGTAAATGACGCAATGAATATTGTTGAACTGTCAAAATGAAACAGATTATGATTAATCGCATGTTACGCAATTAGGGTGCTGGTGTCGAACTTTAATTGATTGGCGCATTTTGATTGTGCTGAATAAACATTATTGTTTTCTTTGGTGGTTGTTGTTCTTTTTAAGTCAATTTTCCTTTCTATTCTAATCAATAAAATTAAATAAGCTTTGTGCGCTTTAGAAATGCAATTACCTTCAGAGAGATTAAACTTAAGAATACCTGCCAATTCTTTGCATCGAATAATTTTTTAACATTCCCGTTATTTTATTTGTACGACTTCATCTCCAATTACTTTCAAAGGAATTTGCGTTTACTAAGTAGGAGATAAATCTTTGCAGGTAAATAAATTGCTGCCATTCAAACATCAATTTGTGTAATAATGTGAATCACAAACATGTACTAATTTTCATCAACCTAAGTTTGGTCTGTGCTTTTAGACATTTCGTTTTATTAAATTAATTTGGTGCTTCGTGCACAAGAAATATGCTACTTTTTAACCGACTTCAAAAAAGGAGGAGGTTCTCAATTCGACTGTTTTTTTTTAATGTTTATTAGCTCAGAACTTTCGACTGGGTGAACCGATTTTGATGAAACTTTTTTTATTTGAAAGCTGGTGCTTCCCGTGTGGTCCCATTAAAACTTTACAGCAAATCAACCGCGATTGCTGCGATCGCATAAATATGCAATGTTTTGACCCCATGGATGATGAAATTTCGAATTAGCGTGGAGTAGACTAAAAAGTGAAAAATAAAAAATAAATCCAAAAAAATAAAAACAACCGACTTCCGCAAAAACACTACAAAGTGAAAAATAACTTTAATTTCGGAAGTCGGTAACTTTGAATAGGTATGTATTTTAATTTTTTGTCACCGCCTTCCGAAATTAAAGTTATTTTTCACTTTGTAGCGTTTTTCCGGAAGTCGGTTGTTTTTTTTTTTGGAAAAAGTTTTGTCAATTTCTTATCTAATTATTAAAAAAGTAATTGAAACATTAGGTCTGTTCGACTATAAAAGTACAGTTTAGTGGCACTGGACCATCCGTTTCAGTCAGCACCAGTTAATAGTTTCGTCAGTTTTTCGCTCTCGAATATATAGTTTATTTCACCTTTGATTTACGTAATTAAGATGTTGTAGTTTCATAATAAGATACAATTTTGATTTTATTTGAGGGATAGCTAAAGAATAATGGCAGATGTTTTAATATCTTGAAATGTTTTGTTAAATAATAGGAAAAATACATACGTACATTATTCTTCTGACTACCACTTTTAGTTGCGAGTTTTAACACAAGTGTGAAAGTTTCGTGTCAATTGAATAACTAGGTTTTGAGTGGAAAAGTAAGAGAAGAAACTTAGTTTTAATAGAATTAAATAGGGTTAAGCATTCTATCTAAACGAGGGGTTAACTCCTTAATGGCTGTCACGTAGTTGGTAGATAACTAAGAAAAAAACTGGTCAAACGGTCAACCAACCTGGTGATTCCGGTTGTAGTTGTGGAATGGAATATGCAGCAACAGATTTTGATGGAAACGCTGGCAAAACACCAGATTAACGGTAGAAATCCTAGAATAGAGGCAAGATCCTGCTATACTTATTGCAGAAACAGAAAAGAATATGAATAAGTTACTGGAGCAGTTGTGGCCCACTGGTAACGGCCGTGACTTCTGAGATAGGTTCAAACCTTGACAGACGCTTTACTTTGTGAAAATTATTTCATCACCACTGCTCTCAAAACGGTGAAGGAAAACATCGTGAGGGGGACCGCGACATGTCTTAGAAACAAAAAATCTAAGACGTGAAAGCTACCAACCCACCCACTGGGCCCCACTGGGTCCGTGTGGTGGATTACAACCCACTCCCTCTCGAAGAGAGGACCTTTATCCCAGCAGGAGGAACATTATAGGCTGATTTTGTATGTGTTTATGTATGATAAATAAGAGAGCAGTGTACCGTGGTCACCAGCGTCGAGATCGTGTCTACACGGATGGGATGGTTATTTCAAGCCCACAAGCTGTTCCATTTGTTGTTGTTGTGATATCTACTGGTACTGGCAAAAATCGCTAGGATAATGAGGTATCAGGGACCTATCAAGACTAAAGATGCTTTGCTTACTGACCATATACTGTCTGTACTGTACCTACTCTTCTTCATCTTTTCGTGTCGATGGTACTCTTACACTTTTACCGCAGTAGGTGGTCACGTTAATTGTGGGATCAGTGGCATTTTTCTAGATCATCCGAGGTGCAGGTGAACGGACACCTAGGGCACTCCAGCAAGTGGGCCATGGTCTTATCAGAAGCACCTCACTCGGACTAGGTGTTGAATCGGTCAGTAATCCCTTACTTCAATAAATAGTGTCTGCAGCGGCGTACTTGGGTACGCAATCGATTGAGAACTTTCCATATGGGCCACTGCAGACCACGCCCGGGAGGCAAATGTTCCTGGGGAAAAAGGAAAAGCTGCTTTTTCCACAATTTGCCGCTCAAATTGAGTGATTTTTCCTGGATGGCTTGCGTAGAGCGTAAGAGCTTTTACGACTTTTAAACCTGCCTGAGGACGTTTACCTAGATGATTAATTAGATTGAGTGAATACAAATGTATTATGTCGTGTGCTTACCCCGGCGAAAAACTGCTACACACTTTGGTGGGTTTAAAAAAGCATGAATTTTTATTGCTTTTCACCAGTTTTACCATATGAAAACTTTGTCATTGGAGAGCGGGATCTCCTAGCACAGATATATCTTTTACTTAAAACGAGGTACCTATGTAAGATTTACTGTAAAAGTTGTACAAGTGTCTGCAATAAACATTTTTATTATATTTATTTATTCAAACGCTTGGTCCGAAATAAATAATAAATAGTTTTTATTTTTCACTCATTAACTTTTACACAACGGGTTCTGTAAAAGTTGATGAGCAAAAGTAGGCTTACAAAGTACATAATAGGGCGAATCAATCGTTCGTTAGCAGCAACTTCACGGAGCTTTTGGCTTTGCTTTTGTTATTGTTTACCAAGTACGTACAAGAAGCCGTTGCTTGTTTATTATTGGATGAAATTCGGCCCTGGCACTGAATTGAACAAATTAAATTATTATTGTTAATTTCGACTTGGAAATTTTTCAGGTTTTCATTAAAAAAAATTGAAGCCCTTAGAGATGTGTGTACCGTTAGTCTTTGTAATTTCAAGATTGGTGGGGTTTTTCATTCTATCTGCAGCTGAACGCAATATAAATTTCTACAGCGACAGACGCCAAACAGGACAAATATGGTTGAACTCTGCACTACACTGACTCTGTCAAGTAACTAAACTTTTTGCCACAATATTACAGAACCAAAGACCAGGACCGGCACCCTAATTGCGTAACTCACGATTAATCATAATTTGTTTCGTTTTGAAACAGATGCTAAACCATTGCTTCATATGTTCGAAAAATGTGTCTGCTCAACAACGTAAATAACGCAATGAATATTGTTGAACTGTCATAATGAAACCGATTATGATAAATCGCGTGTTACGCAATAGGGTATCAGGTCTTCAGGACTTATCGACTACCAGTGAATGCTCGAGATGCAGATAAAAGACTGTGTCAAAACGCACACATTAACCGAACGCCACTAAGAATACGAAAGCACTGAGCCATTTGGACACTCGAATTCCAGCAGAAATTGCCTTCAAAACTAACCAAACCAAACGGAATTCGAATATATCAAACCGCACATATCACCATTCGACTATTCAACTCGAGCCCGTTTCTACGAGCCCCATATCGGGATATCCGCCATCCAAATGTACGATCATGTAGAAGTGGGTCAAAAGTATCTCCATTATGGGCAAAGCACAGGCGTTACGTGGTGGTGGGCGGTTGAGGCGTCTGTGAGGCGCAACAGGCGCCCCGCCCCGCCCGCCGCGCGCAACAGGCGCCGGGCCCGACTTACTTGTTGAATCGACCGACCTACTAACGTGCCAAGACACTCGACACACTAAATTCTCGTACATAAGGAAAAAGAAAAACGTTGGTAAGATCTGCAAGAGGTAAACGTGAGTAGGGGCAAGAGTATCAGCATGGTGCCAACGCACACTTGGCAGTGCGTTATGTCGCTGCGATCAGTGGTACATGATTTGTCTGTTATCTTATTACAACATAAAAACAACCGACTTCCAAAAAAACACTGCAAAGTGAAAAATAACTTTAATTTCGGAAGTCGGTGTCTTTGGAGCTGTATTTTAATTTTTTGTCACCGCCTTCCGAAATTAAAGTTATTTTTCACTTTGCAGTGTTTTTTTCGAAGTCGGTTGTTTTTTTTTGGAAAAAGTTTTTTTTCCCTTTTTAGTAGTTCACATGTGCTTACCCCTTCACAGCATACCGGCGTGATGTTATGTTATGAACTGGTCTAAGCAATAGACAGACATGAGATTTCAGCAATCTCAGTCCATTTGCTATCATTTATTGAGGAGTTCCGTTGCCTATCTTCAAAGTTCTTCATCAGATCTTCACCAAATTGAAATGAGACCATTCCGAGAAAGTACTCTTCCAAAAAATACCTAAATCGCTTCGTGTGCCTATAAAATTTGAAGAGTTCTCTCTGTTTCTCCGGGATCCCATCATCAGATCCTGACTTGATGATCATGGGACCACCTGGGAAGTATACCGTTTCAAACGTAAAAAAAAAATCCAAATCGGTCCAGCCATCTTCGAGTAATCGGGGAACATACACTATACACACACACACACACACATTTTTTATATTACTTTATTTGTATCATTGATTTGTTAGTTTGTAAGCCTTCTTTAAAATAAAATAAATAAATAAATAATAATATTTAAAAAAAAGGTTCCGACGAATTGAGACCTCCTCCTTTTTGAAGTCGGTTAAAAAGACTGAAGATTCTGTACCAAAACGAACGACATCATACTGATAACGACTTTAAACGTTTGCAACAATATAACTAAAAACTTTATTTCCCACATAGCGACGTATAGTGATACAGCCTGTCAGCCTTTATCTTTGACGATCTGGACAACCTCATTACACACACTCACTTCATCAGAACATTGGCTTCAACATACTCGTACATACATCCCCTGCACAATCATAATATCTTCTTTCTTAATTACTAACTAGCAAATGAATTGTTATTTATAGTAAAAAACAATGTAGAAAAGTAAAAAGCGTAAATAAACACGTCGTTACCACTTCCCACCAATTCTCCCGAAATACAACTAATTGGACGGATTGGACGGGAGAAGAATTTCCTTTAAAGTATATTTCTATCGCCACCTACACGGGTATCACGTAATAATGCTTTCTAATAAGGAATGCCATCCCAACACTTCTCAAAGAGTTCTACACCATTACAAAGATACGAACGTCAAAGAGCCTCGAACGTGTGCATTTCAAGTGACATTGCAAGAGCTGCTTATATGCTAAGTACCATACCCTGCTATAATAATATGTTTGCTACTCACAGGGTGTTACAAAAAAATATGGACAACATATATGTCGAAATAGTTTCTGTCGTGCTCAGTATTCGAGATATTTTTCATTTCATATTTCATTGATTTGGCGTGTGCTGGCAGTCACTTTAAATACGAATGATATTTTATTTAATCTAAATCTATCTATAATCCATTGAGTGCCAATATCTTGAAAATAACATTGATCCTCAGATCGCAGTCAAATTATTTACGTGCATACCCTCACGTCTTCTTTCCATGGAGATAGGCAGAAACTTCAGTTCACCACCAGCTACAATCCTTACATACTCTTTTTGCCTCGTTTACGCGCATACATCTAGTCATACACGCACGCCAGCTGTAAGTCTAAGTACTACGCACCTCACCTTTCAAAAGAACTTCACAAATAAGGTCACTAATGTCCTCCAAGGGCGTTCCCTCCCAGCATTTTTATTTATTCCGTCATAATTTGGTGCATCGGTACCATCAACGTTATCATTATATTAGTCACATCCTGTACAAGTATATGCAAGTCTGTTTTAACGGCACACTTTGCCGCAAGCACTGAAGTTCCCCTGAGCCTCCACGATGTCGCAACTATTAATTTGTTGGCTCGAAAAGCACCTTGAGTTATTCACGTGTTACGTCGGGCACTAATTTTCCTCAACATATTAGTGCAAGCTCTCAAGTCAACACCTCGTATGTGCAATATGTATTTAGAGAACATTGAAGGCACTTTACACAAGGTGTTACAAAGATGCTTTGAATTTATAAAGCTGAGGAAAGTCGAATATAGCTCGTTTGATATTGTGAGTCCTCCTAATGATGGAAAATCCACAAACGATTCGATTTCTGTCAAGGAGTTTATACACGAAAAGGAATACGTAGAATGATAATAGTGAGGAATTGCAGAATCATTAAAAGCAAACCGGGAGAAGTTAACAATAAATTGTGTACCACAACTTCAACTCGTAGACGCGCGCTAATTAGCATGAAAATTAATAGTCTATATACACGGACCACAAAATAGATGTCTCAGCTGGCTAGCATGTGTGTTTAGATGTCACAGCTGGCTCTCAAGATCAACTATGTGGACGATACCGACCACATCAAGGCCAGATCGCAGCCACAATGCAAACACAATGATGTGTCTGTCTGTAAACACTAGCCAACGACAACGCAACCACGTCAACATTTTGTAGTAACCACAACGCAAATTGCAAGAAGCTGCACCGACAGTATTCACACGTAACCACTGCTTTCCCGAATTTTGTCGGTTCGATGTGGTGTGATTGTGGTACGTGTGTTCGGGCCCTAATAAGGAATAGGATAACGGTGTTAATCTTGTATATACAACATAATAATAAACTTTCACTCCTGTACCATCCCTCACCAGAAAGAAGAAGGAAAATTGTAATTTTCATTGTAATTTTAGTTTTAGGCACAATAAATTAAGCACTTACCAACTAGCGCCAAAATTACTGTGAGGAGCGGTGCAGCCGGGAAAGATACTGACACGTTGAACTCTAGCATCTGCAGTAAGTCCACTAAAACAAAATTATTTACCATTATTTAACATCATTACCAACCCCAATTGTTTTTTAAACCTTTTAGGTTTTTTATTGAACATAGTACAAGCAAATATTTATCACGAAATCAGCCAGTGAGAAATGTTATGTGAGATATATTTTTGAACAGTTTATTATGTCATAGAACTACCCAAAATAAGTAAGAGTATTATCTTAATGTTTCATACTTTTTTACTGAGCATCTGTAATACCCAAGGAGAAAGCCCCATGGTGTATCAGCTAATTGATATTTTTTTGCAATTGTGAGTAATTTTAAAAAAGAGTTTTTACTAAATTCTTAGCAAAATATATTAGAAAATAGCTGGTCAGCTGAAATTCCGAGAAACGTCATTTTCCGTTTGGAAATTATTAACAATTCGCGGAATACTTCAACAGTAGATTACATCCTCTTTGGACTACACTGAAAAGCTTTTGTTAATCCAGGCATTTCCAATACATATTTTCTACGAACCTTCGGTACTTATCTTTCATGCATTCTCAGTTTTGTTGTTTAATGCTCATAAATTACTTTACAAAAATTCAGTACGCTGCGGGACATAGGGTTCTCCATAACAAAGAAAGTATCGCTGGCATGCACCAATGTTATTAACAAATGCCTTGTGACTTGATAACTGTCAACAGACTGGATATTACAGCTACGTAACCTTATTATACCCCAAATCGCTCTCTGCGGATGCGGTTTAGTACTTTCCTGTATCAATATTTCATAAAATAACAACTACTATTATATATTTTACAGTAAAATTATGAATAAGTGTTATAGTGCACATTTAAAACAAGCATAAGAGTGTGCGGCGTGCCATAAGCCGCGCTTAGCGCCCCCTGGAGGCGTGCGCGCGCGGCGGCGTCGCACGTTAACGCGATCAAACGGCTGCTATATGAATTTTTCATGTGCCACGAGAAGTAATGGTGTCGCCCGAGACGTCGGATCATTCTTTACGAGCCGACAACGGAAACCTTTAAAAATATACGATTTATCTATTGCTGTATCGTATATGTTGCGCCACCGCACATCAGACAGTGCACTCAGACTTCTGAAAATCGGAAACAAAGTTAGAAGTTTTGAAAAAGTGCGCTAAATAGATTAACCGCTTCCTAAAACTGCCGGTAAAAATCCACCCAAATAGGGTTGAGTTCAAAGTGACGCACCATGTCACGTTTTGGGGAGAGTAGATCCGTAATAAGATAAAGGTTTTATCGTCTTTTCGTTAGCATAGTTCTCTTGTGCTCTCAGTTTGTCTGAGCTTTGTGGACGGTTGTTTGCTTAAGGTGGGATAATCCCGGTACAGTTTCCGTATCGAATACATACGCCTTTGTCCCCTCTGTCACATCGTTTGATGTTGTCTAGCTGAATAAAGGGTTTGATATGACGAATCTAAGGAGATATTCTATGAAAGGTCCTTCTGAGTTCGACTTAAAACCAGTAAAGGTTAACCTTATTATAAAAAGATTATCGTGACGGATGTTCCAATTGCTGAATCTAATCTGCGTTTCAAGGCTGGCTACATGAGCTAACTTCTATCTACTGAAATATTACAAAACTCGAATAACTTATCTTTCTTAACGCCTGATTACTTACTTTAGTAAGTAATCAGGCGTTAGAGAAAATTCGTTGCACAGAAGACACTTTTTGATATGTTCAATAAAAAAATTGTAAATTGCAGCGTCATCGTTCATCATTCATCATGTGAAATTAATTTCGCCGTCGCTTCCCCCGTTCCCGTTTCGTTGCGTACTTTCTACGATTTACTGCGCGGAATCATATTACCGTAAAGTATTGGTAGCGAAGGAGGACCGACGATATTAAATATTGTGCAATATGCGATTCTGGAGTTATATTTCAAATTCCATTTAGGAGATAAATTTTGATATTTTATAATGAAACGTTTTCTGATACTGATAATTCATTTGAGTATATTCTGCGAACAAGTAGAATACTTAGTTGAGCAATCTCTCGTGACGTAGCGGAATGGCGGAGGTCGGGCGGAGATACTTGACGCTCGGAACAATGGAGCGAGCAGGTAATTGGCATTAAACCGTGCTTGAAACGGTTGTTAGTGCAAGCCGGAGCGGCGAAAGGGCGGCGCCTCTCCGATACCGCTTGCCCTAATTAGGTAGAAATACGAGAAATAAGAGGAAAAATGATATTGTCCCAGAGCTATCGTTAACACGAAGCTCCTTACTTTTCGTGACAAGTACCTTAGGTAAGCGTAAGTACTTATAATACTTATGTAGGTTCCAACTATAAAAGTTTTTGTGTGGGTAGATAAGGGAACAAAAATCTGCATACATCTACAACTCATTAAAGGTAGACTTTACATCGTTACAAAATTATAATGTAAAATAAATTTAGCTGAACGGTGAAGCAGACATGAAATTCACACAAAAACAAAATGAATTGCTGCGGAGCGTGGACCGCGCGGAAAAAATAAGTAAGATTTTATTGACGTCGGCACATCATTATTATCTGCTTATTTTCCTTTTCGCCCCGATACCTTCTAATACCTTATTGCTATGGAAAATTACGTTCTATTTGAGAGCTAAATAATTGGCCAAATTACATCCCAAATCGGCTTAAGAAGGAAAAATTTACAAATTAGATACTTAAAGGATTTTCAAACCTACGCTACTACCTTGGCGTCGAAAGATTTTTTTTTTGGGTTCCTTGTGGAACAGGTTAAAACATTATAAAGCGCTTTACACAGATAATAAATTCTTTACGACAACAGAAGTTAGAAAAATAGATAGGATAAGTTTTATTGTACACCGTAAGAAAACTAGCATTAGAGGTTGACTCTATGCAGGATAAAATTTTAACCAGTGCGCAAACTGTAACCATGAATTCAGCACATCATTCTAGAACCCCTAACGTACAAATTTTTAGTCGATTATACAGAAAAAAAACAGTTGTTTCATAGAAAAGTGCAATACCTACGCGGTCAAAATGTATGAAACAGCAGATTGTTTATTTTTTGTATAACCGACGAGAAATTTCTGCGCTGGGGGTTCTAGAATGATATGCTGAATTCATGGTTACAGTTTGTGAACTGGTTAAAATGTATCCTGTATCTATTTATATTCCTTGTAAGGTTTTCCCAAGAAAATATCAAAAAAGACCAAATCTTAACAACAGAAATAGTACAGAACCTCACAGTGAACTACAAACGATATAATACCCACACACACACTAATATAAATCTTAACGTTTTTTAGCCGACCATTTCTTATTTTCGATGAAACGTTTCCAATTAGTGTTTACAAGGAAATTCTATTTCTGCGATAAGTAGCCTGATGCTTCGCAGTCTATTTTATCTGCGTAATTTTCTTATAATAACGTTATAATACTCGATGAAGATGTACAAGAGCTACTAAAGACTCTCAATCAAAGCTCATAGAAGGTTGTTAATTTTCAGGCTAATTTATGTGACAATTTGTCAAGCATTGACACTACTTGTATTAATCTTGTAAGCGAAATACCACATGTGCGCTCTTACACGAGTAGGTATTATAAAGCACTTTGGCCAGCGGTTTCGCCCGCGTGGAGGTCGAAACTTTAATTAACCCACGGGAACATATTACTGGGATACAAAGTATCCTATGTGTGAATCCAGGTTTTAATCTTGCCTAATTTAATCTACATCCGTTCAGCAGTTGTTTCGTGATTGAGTAACAAACATCTAAACTTTCACATTTATAATATTAGTAGGATAAGTAGGATTAAGGCTCCTTCAAACAGGCGCGACGCGACACTTAATAGGTCTTTACCTATGAAATTGCCGTTTTGTATGAAAAAATTTAAACGAATTTTTTTCATGTATTTTTTATTTGTATTAATCGAAGTAATCACCCATGCAATCAATGCATCTTTGCCATCGCAGTGGCAGTTTATTGATGCCCTTCTTAAAGAAATCAGCTGGACGGGAGGCAACAAATTCTTCAAAGGCATTTTGTACTGCCTCTCGGGTATTGAATTTTTTTCCCGCCAAGAAGTTATCCAAATTCTGGAAAAAGTAGTAGTCTGTAGGCGCAAGGTCTGGTGAGTAGGGCGGATGACGGAGAGCTTCCAACCCCAGTTCTTGCAACTTGGAGACCGTCTGCTGTGCAGTATGAGGTCGCGCGTTGTCGTGCAGGAGCAGCGGAGACGAGCGATTGACCAATGCTGGTTGGAGATGTGCCAGCTTCTCCATCATTGTGTTCAGTTCTTCACAGTACACATCTGCAGTAATGCTCACCCCGTTTGGTAAGAAGCTGTGATGAATCACACCGGCGCTAGACCACCAAACAGTAACCATCACTTTTCTAGGGGTAAGTTTTCGTTTAGGGCATCGTTTAGGTGCTGAACCAGGATCCAACCAACTTGCTGAGCGCTTGCGGTTATCAAACAGAATCCATTTTTCATCGCAGGTAACAATGCGGTTCAAAATTCCTTCATTTGTGTGTCTGTTGAGCAGTGCAAGGCACGTCTCGACGCGTACTTCGCGCTGATGATCATTGAGTTCGTGGGGCACCCATTTGTCAAGCTTTTTTACCTTGCCAATTTGACGCAAATGGACCAATATTGTTTTGACGCTAACGTCGAAAGCTGCTGCTAATTCAGCCGTAGATTGTGTATCATCAGCTTCCACAATCGCCTTTAATTCGTCATTGTCGACCAAAGTCTTCGGACGACCGCGAGGTTCATTTTTCAGGTCGAAATTTCCAGAACGGAAGCGAGCAAACCAATAACAGGTGGTGCGTTGGTTTGTAGTGTTAGCTCCGTAAACGTCGTTGATGTTGCGTGCCGCTTGTGCCGCGTTGCTGCCACGACGGTACTCATATTCCATAATTACTCGAATTTTTAACGTATCCATGATGACGAAAAAGATTGAAATGCGATGAAAATGTAACACTAATCAATAAACAAATGACTACTTTTGGAAAAAAAAAAACCATGTTTTTAAAATAAAATTAATCTGAAATTAGAATTCTTACCCAAACAAAAATTATTTTGATTTGAAATGGCCAGTACTGCAAAACGGCAATTTCATAGGTAAAGACCTAATATATAGGGTGAATTTTTATTCAGTGCGCAAACTGTAATCATGAATTCAACATATCAAAGTCAAAGTCAAATCATTTATTTCAAATAGGCACTTAAAAGGCACTTTTGAACGTCAACATTAATTACATTAAAATAGAATTAATTCTAGACCCCCCCCCCCCCTAGCGTAGATATTTTTCGTCGGTTATACGAAAAAAAAAAATCAGCTGTTCCATACATTTTGACCGCGTAGGTACTGCAGTTTTCTATGAAACAGCAGATTTTTTTTAAAATTCATGGTTACAGTTTGCGCACTGGTAAAAAATGTAACCTGGAGAACAATTTCCATGAAGTTTTCATAGAAATTATTATACGTGAGTCGCATCACCCTGCCGCGTCGGGCCTGTTTGCAGGAGCCTTTATCGTGTAGCCTTGGGAAATAACTACCACTAACTTAGATAACTAAGATTAGATTTAATTTGTTTACTAATTTGTGGCTAATGAGTTTGGGAACTGTATACATTATGTGCGTCGAAGAGTATACTGCATTCGACACGAAAGATCAAATACTTTTAAGTTGAAACAAATGCGTCCTGAATTTTTATTAAAAAGTAAAACCGCCTTTCTGTAACGTTTTTATGTAAAACTCAGGCCTTATTTTATATTTTCCGTGAATTTCAAAGAATGAATGCACGATGAATAAGATATTATCAACTTCCGAGAAATCTAGCTAGTAGACTAGAAATTCAATTTTCGCTGAAATAAAATGTGCAGCTTTTCTGTTAATTTATTTTTTATTTTTTGTTAAATGACCGCAAGTCTCTACTGGTTTACACCAACCCGCACTGGGCCCGCGTGGTGGATTATGGCCCACTCCCTCTCACAAAGAGCAGGCCTGGGTCCCAACAGTGGGAACTTTATAGGCTGATTATGTATCTAAGTCTCGACTGAAATTTCATACAACGGCTTCATGATGACAAACTGTAGATAACATTTTTGCGTTGGGCATGAAATGCACAACCTTTACGTTATGAGTACCAAGAAATCCATTCAAGGATACATACATTTCTGCAGAGATTGCGTCTCGAAGGTAGCAATAGTAAGTTTATCGCCAAAGGAGCAAGTGAAGCAATTTACTGTGTGAAGCGGAGCAAGCAGAGCGGGAGAAGCCGTGCAAACGAGCACGTCTCGAAAACACCAATCGGAAATCACCATTTGCACTCAGTAAAGTTTCGTATAAATTATACATTTACATAGGTACATAATTATTAGTTGGAATATTACTTAAATTGGCTGCATTTCTGCCAAATGCTTCACCGTTTAGCAGCCGATTTCGGAAGCCTGAACAATAAACCTAACATCAAATCGAACAAAACAAGTCACACTTCCTGCTATTGAGTTATTAAAAAAACAGTAATAAATAATCTGATATCAATCGTTATTACTAACTGCAAAGGTACAAATAATAGCATTTCTGTGTAGCGTTACTTGACTTACTTGTACTAGAAGATTTCGTTCGAATCACTATTCTTGCAGATAAGAAGACAAACTAGTTAATACTTACACTGGTTCTAACATAACAATATATTTCAAAGAGACACTGTCACATACAACGGTATCAAACCGTATTCGCAGAATTAAATGAAAAAGAGGAATTACATAAGTATTAAAATTATTCTGTTTTGCTACAACACAAATTAACCTCAATCTCCAACAAAATACTCTTTCAGAACCCTACACGGCCGCTTCATTCAGTCTAATTTCCATTTAATTATTAAAACACGCTCGTGGTTACGTACCCCACTATATTTTCATTGCGAACAAACCATTTTTGTTCATTAAAATCAGACTAAACAAGGTTTGTTGTATAATCCTAAAATACGTTTGTTTTTCCTACCATCCATTAGCGGCGGGAAGCTAAAGAAAATGTTTAAGCTTTCGAGAATTACAAACATCTAAAATACCTGAAAATGGTGAAGAAAAGATTGATAATAAAAACATCCCGGGACTTTTTTTAGAACACTTAATTATCTCGTCGGATCGTCGACTTAATTCCGATATTTAATTATGCAAATGATCAACCCCTTTTTTCCGGGACTGCCTTATCCTTCAGTATTAATTGAGGTAAGTCAATCAGATTGCAAGAAACAGGGAACCATGCTGTCTTTTGTTATTTTTAGGTAGAAGTTATAGATAGGTACTGTAAAGGTTGTTTGCTAAAGTCGACCTTACGTATATGTACAGGCTGAATACAAAATAACTTTCATCTCATTCGAACAGTCAAGCTGATTTAGAAAAAAATTAAGCCTTCAAATATATTAGGTCAGGTTTTTTGTATCGGAAAGACAGACTAACATGAAAGGCGCGATGCGCGATGCACGAAAGCGTGGAATAAACGAAATAATTATTAAACGCACACGCAGATACATTTCATTGTTGGACCCGGTATGAGCCCCTGAGATCCACTTGAGGATCTCACGGTAATTATGGATACGAATGACGATTCAACTTTATCACAAGCGTATTGATAACAGATTACTATGCCTATCATCATTATGTAATTGTCCCTTCTGCGCTGCATACGATCATGATGCCAGTTTTCTTTTGTCTTCAGACAAACTTGCTTATACATTAACGGTCTTATTCAAAAAATAAGCTTATCTAAGGTTTAAGACGTTCATTAGTTAAACTGCTCGATAAGCCAATAATATAAAATAAAGCCTTTGATAAAATTTTGTATTCATAAATGTTCTATAACTAATATGTCGTTTATAAATCAAAATGTTACCATTTTAATGAAGTCATCGAACAAAATGACCAACACATCGAATCGTCTCACGAGAATGTCTGCCTACACACAAAATAAGGAATAGAATAGTTTTATTTGTAAAACATAGGTAATTTCATACAAAGATCTTAAAAATAAGTTAATACGCTATGTTTTGCCAATACTGGCATACAAATGATTGAAAACAATTAAGTGAGCACTATCCATTAATAATATTAGAATGAACAATATAATTATAATTATTTCAGTACATAATCGGGCAACTACTTGATTGTCTACAGTTTCAACACTTCTGACGCGGTGACGTTATTTTTATTTGAATTTGACAAATAATTTATAATTGTAACTGTCAACTGATTGCTTGAAAATTGACATTTGTTGACACAATATGTGTAACAAGTCAAATGGTCAAACGTCATTTTCTTTGAAATCAGCTGCTTGAGAGAGTCGGCCATATTTACCTTAAAACACTGTTGAAGTAGGGTTCTGGCGTTTATGACTTTATAGTAGGTTTATAGAACGCTTTAGTGCTAAAATGCGTTTTTGATTTCGTAAACCAGACTTTAGCAACTGTTTAGATGTTCGATAACTTCTTATGAATAAGACCGTAAAAATATAAGCGTTTCATAAACTAGCAAAAAAAAACTTTATATTCTAATCAACATAGTCGATGACTTAATAATAAAACGCCAACACAATCGCAATTCCAATAATGCCCAACTTCATTAAACGTATACCATCAACAATTAAATTACGTGCGGTAAACAGTGCAACCCATAACCGCGTTGTGCGGTTCTTTTGTATGTCCGGAATATCGACATGGAGATACGTTGCGACAATTGGTACTAATTATAATAATACTGTTCTAGTGAGGCCAGTACCGCATGGTATTAATTTCAATTTAAAGCAATCCTTTTTGGAGTCTCTATCATAATGATGGATGATAAACAGATGTTGATTTGATATCTGACCAAGCGCTTTTAAGCATGAAATCATATGCTAAAAAAATATTAGCTTAATTGGATATCATTAAATAATAAATAAATAAAAATATTAATTGCAGACCACATGATCCATAAAAAAACGAAGTAAATTACTAAATTAAAATTTAGAATTAGGAAGACTAAAATATACAATTAAATAGCGCACACACTCACACACACACACACACACACACACACACACACACACACACACACACACACACACACACGCACACACATACACAAACTCGCGCCTTTCTTCTCTTGCACATAGATAGGTACAAACATTTTACATTTAGCTGATAGATAGCACTTAAAACGTTTGTGACTTCAACGAGTATGCTGGAAGGAAGAAGTCAGTATGAGGGGTGCTTACGGCATTTTTTACGTGTGAATCAAGAAAAACGTCTGCGCGTTACAATTAAATGCAGCAGTATACAAGGTGTAACTTAAATAACGCACAACCTCTGAAGGGGTTATTGTACTCATCATTATCAACAACTTTTACTATGTTTTTGTTTTAAGTGTATGGAACAGCTGATTTTTTTTCGCGATTTCAGGTTTGGCCCCATAGTAAAAATTGTTGATAATTATGATTACAATAACTACTTCAGAGGTTGTGCGTTATTTAAGTTACACCTTGTATAAGCCACACAACAAACTCGGAAAAATACTGCAAAAATCGTATATCTTCGACTTTCGTTTATTTAACGTTTATGTCATGTATCTTCCACTCGAAAAGCTTTGAGGGTAATCAAATGAAAACAATCTAGAAGTATTATTGAACAGTTCCAATCTATTGAGTAAAACTAACGGCAAATCTAAAATGAAAATATGCTGTTCGTTGGTACGCGCATCACTTGGAGAATGGCCGGACCGATTCAACAATTTTTTTTCTTGTTTTAAAATGGTCGTAATAGTCTGAATTCGGTTTTAATGGAAATAAAAGGAGAATGGGCACCGAACTATGGGTTTCTGCCCTAATAGCAATAAGATATTTAGGTACATGGAAAGACCTTTTCAAGTGGAACCTTTGCTACTAAAACCACTTTTTACAATTGTTTGTCAGTTCGAACTTAATGACCTAAATAGGGTTACCTTTCATAATTTCAAAAAAAATTGACCAAATTTCATTTCACCTAAAACTTTTTAACTATTATCGTTTCGTTTTTTTTTTTAATCATCGAAGTCACGTCTGCCATTGTATTAGTTGACCGTTGTATTAGTTGCCAATGTATTAGTCAATTCGATTTTTTTTTGTTACCCCGACGTTTCATTTGGTCGAAAATTTTTTACCGAAGTTACACTTAGCCGAAATAACATTTGTTCGGAGTATTATATCCAAACATTCATTATGCATACTCAGCCTATAACGTTCCCACTGCTGGGACACAGGCCTCCTTTCCGTGAGAGGGAGTGGGTATTCCGTAAAATGTTGTTTCGGTGTGGTGAAAATCGGAAAGCTTCGGCCAATAGCAATTTTTTTTTTTGTAAATCTAAAATAATACATTATGACACATGATACTTTGATGATCTCAAAAATATGTCAAATAATGCATAATAATATAGCAAAAAAGACGTCTGTCAATAGTTTTCGATAAAATGAAATAAACTCGAACAAAAGAAAATCGGAAAAGTGATCGGTTAATAGGTAAAACTTGGATAGTGCTTCTTAAAGAAAATTTTGGGAAAGATTTGTATTAAAATGCATTTGCGATGGGGCAGCAATCTGATAAGACTTGTTATGTAAAACTTTGCAAAAATAGAGCATTTCAATTCTTCTTCATACATGAAAAAACTTGCATGTTTAAAGTAATGGGTTGACGCATATGCGGCCTGAGATGAAGATAGTGCATTGCAAATCAGTCAATTTCAAACGCTGTACTGAATGAGAACATTTTGGCTATAGAGGTATTTTTACCTCTGTAGCCGAAATGTTGTACATACACTTACCCATTAGGGAAATTCAGGCATAATGTTTTAACTGGGCTTCAGAACAGAATCGCCCAATCTCCTTTGGAAAAGTTTTCCATAAAATTGTCAAATTCGGATAAAACTGAACGTCCTTTTTTGTATGGGATTTTTGTTTTGGACATGAAAAAGTCTGTAGGGTCAGCTAGCATGAAATAAACACATAGAAAATGAAATCAAAACAACCACAAAACAAAGCAAGTATGACAACCAAGCAGACAGGCTGCTTTGAAACGGAAAGACTAATGAGAAACTGTAATATACTGTAATTACTTATGTACTTATTCCTATTTCTTTTTTAATTAGCCTTATTAGTATCCGTTTCATTAAACCATTTTTCTTCAAAGAGAATTATCTAGTCCTGGTAATATCACTGGGTAATATCTTATGTCCGTACTTTTAAATTAAAATAAAACGATTGGTTATCAGATACCGATTACGGTGTCTGATATCCAATCGTTTCGGTATCGTGGATTACACACAATACCTAACATTAGAAAGAAACTAGCTTTTACCCGCGTGGAGATCGGGAAAAATCCCGCGGAAACGTACTACCGGGATAAAAAGTACCCTATGTTTTAATCCAGGGTATAAACTATCTGTGTGCCAAATTTCATCCAAATCCGTTGAATAGTTTTTGCGTGAAAGAGTAACAAACATCCATCCATTAATTAAATTAAAAATTGAAACCGAAAATTCATACCATAACATTGATTTCCCCCCCTAATTTCCGCTAACTTTGTGTTCAATCAAATCAATGTTATGGTGGTTGTAGGTACTCCTACACACGGCTACACATCAAGCTTATACATTTCCAGTTACGCTGATCTCGCACGGTACGGAAATCCTACACATTGCGAGATCAGCTGCTTATACTGGAAATGTATAGCTTGACGTGTACCTAGACTCACAAACAGAGAGCCGATGCAAACCGAATATGCATAGGCATGTAGGTTATTGAATGCATGGAAACAGAGTTGGTACCTGGCCGGAATATATCCGATAAATCGATAGCACAGTCCCTACGCTTTGGCAGATTTCAAATGTTACACAATAATTTTATTCAAATCAGATGATTTGAATTGAATATTTATATTTGTTACTTCACTGTTTGTGTGTCTGCGATCAAATTAGTTGCGTTAGAGCCTATAATTAAAGAGATTATCTCTCAGTAATATGTATTGTTCCGTGTGGTGCCGGACTTACAGAATACCACCATCCCATGTCTTCCCGTAGGTGTCGCAGAAGGCGACTAAGGGACGTACTAGAGAATGGGCAGCAGCGTTCTCTATGCATTTTACCACCATACTACGATCACCAACCCGCCTGCTAAGCAAGGCGATTATGGCAAATCCCCCCCCCCCCAATTGGAGGGCCTATGTGCAACAGTGGACGTCTTTTGGCTGAAATTATGAATATACAGGGTGATTGGAAGATGGGTGCAAAGCTTTAAGGTGAAGATAGTATAGACAATTTAGAACCATTTAAGCCATGGTTGTCTTAGACGAAGTCTTACCAAATTTTTTTTTTTTTTAAATAAGGTTTAAAAGACGTATTGTACAAGATTTTTATTTTTTTTGAGCTTTAAATGTCTGTAAAAAAAAATGTCTAATGACACAGAAGCCTAAAACATGTTTTGCTTGATTGCTTACACATTACCTTAATTAAATAAATAAAAAATGAATTCATTTATCATTCAATTTGGCCATAATTATGCAGTTTACATTAAATTTTGAGAATTTCCGAAAAAAAACTTAAAAATTTGGTTAAAAATATTTGGTAAGACTTCGTCTAAGACAACCATGGCTTAAATGGTTCTAAATTGTCTGTACTATCTTCGCCTTAAAGCTTTGCACCCATCTTCCAATCACCCTGTATATTCACTAGATATGAGTGGATAGACGCGTTCCCTTATTAGTTTCTAACTGTCTTATTTTATTCACGAACATATTTATGAAGATTGGTAGGTACTCTAAACACAACAAGCATTGTACCTACTCACAAAACCAAACCTACAATAACTCCTACGCGGTAAGACTCCCGACTCAAAGATCCTAGATTTTCTTTATGAACAGCAAAGAATTTTAAAAATATATTCGAATATGGTAACCCTATACAAGGGCTTCCAACACAGGATAAAATACGTTTGTGACGTTGCACAGGGTGTAATCCCTTAAGCGTCCAAGCGTCCATGTGTGGTGGATCGCACACAACAGATCTGCGACCTAAAAATATATTTTTATTCATCCGATAAGCTGCTTGAAGAGTGGTCCACACAGTTTGTGTTCTGTGTAAAACCTTCTTTGTTGTTACTTAAACTCTCTTGTATTCTTTAAGGCCAGTGTGCTGTGGCGAATGTATTGTTGAAATACTCTAAATCTCTTAAGGTGTTTTTGTGTGACCGTTCGTTTGTTGTCGATGTGTTTTGTAGGTTACACATTGACGCCTGGTCCACACTGGTGTCATTTTGTGGAACCTATCAGATCTTCGTCGTGTAGCACCGCGTTGTATATAATCGCTAATTTGTTTGGACGCATGATGACATCATATTATTATCACCACTTCTGTTATCCCTGAAGGGTGAGGCAGAGGTAGGTAGATCTATAGAACCAAGATCCACACACGGCAGATATGTTTCATCATCATCATCATCATTATTCATTTCAGCCGAAAGACGTCCACTGCTGAACATAGGCCACCCCAAAAAAGGGGGGTTTTGCATCATCGCTACGCTTGGCAGGCGGGTTAGCGATCGCAGTATGGTGGTAAAATGCATAGAGAACGCTGCTGCCCATTCTTTAGTAAGTCCCTTAGTCGCCTTCTACGACACCTACGGGAAGAATTGGGAATGGAAATGTTATGTTTAAGTCCCAAGCAATAAGGGTGCGAGCCGCTTGCCATCGACCGGGCACCGGACGAGTAATTTTTGACGAAAAAACCAGATAACACTTTGCCTAACCTAGGAATTCAACGCAGGACCTCATGCTCATCATAACCACTTGCTACTACTAGACCATAGAGGCGGGGATATTTTAAGTATAAGCGTATATATACTCGTATTAATACACCAAATTTATACAAGTGTAGACAAGGGCTTAGACGACTAATGGCCGATAAGGTTGTAGAAGTATGTTAACCACTTTATCGAGACTTAACTCACGCGCATTTTTCAGAACCTGCTCAATTACTTAGTTTTGGTTACAAACTCAGCACTCATTTCCTCTCACGCCTTACGTGATCATATAATTAATATTATGGGTAGGTACACCACTAATAACCACTTTGAAAGTTTAATATAAAAAAGTAGCTGTGAGTTCTAACCAACCAACCAAGGCCATACTTATCTTTTAAGATAATCGCTATTAAAAATAAAAGCAAAAGCGAGCACTCATCGTATTTCAAAAAACGAATAAAACGCTTTTTACATCGAGAAAATAAACACACTTTTTAAAAAGATTTTACAAAAAGCGGAACTAAAAACAACGTCAAAGCGATGTTCGTAGGTACATCTCTGCCGGTACACAGGGATGAGTCGTCATAGAGACCAACTGGATCCCATTGAACAGATTTACCCTTATCTGATATTGTGAGTTGAATAGTTTATTCTACAAACTCGAGCTAAGAGCCCCTTTAGATAATCTTATTTTACCGTTGGGGTTCTATACAAAAATGATAAAAGGTGGCCCTTGAAGATGGTACGCGGATGTCTCGTCTGTCGCGTCTAAATGCGTATCCTAGACCCAAAAATTATAATATTTTTACAAAGAAATGATTTTCAAAAATACCGTCTATACATCTGTTACGTCATCGTTAGTTACGTGTGATGGGCGTAAATAATGATATCATATACTTAATGATTATAATAATCAAGTAGACCCCTAAAATCACGACTTCATTAGTGGAGATACCATAGCAACAAACAAATGTCCAAATTAATACGTACGTAATAAGAAAGCATCGTCGCATGAATCCCAGATATCAGTAACGAATGGCGCATGTAAGTAATTATTATACCCACCTATTTAATACAACGAAGTAACTCAGTGTTTTCCCTCGCTTGTTTTTCTCAAATATACAAATGCAAAAACGTAATCCGAGTTCATCTGAAATCCTCCACGATGAATTTAATAACAAACAAAGGCAATGGTTGGGGAAAATTGAGATTTTTAATTTCCAAGGAAAAGAGATTTAAAAAGATTTGAAAACAATCATCGTATTGAAACACTAGGGCAAGTGGAGGTTCGAGGAAATTCAGAAAGAAACAAATTATCTCTATCTGGCTAATTGTCGACAGATCAAAGAGGAGGGCGGGGGGATTGGCTAGGTAAATCCGAGTCGGTATTTTTTCACAGAGCAGGGGTGGTTCGCGGCCGCGGGCGCTATTCGCAATTATTATTATTACAAAGAGTTTGCCTGAGCCGGCTCACAACCTGAGAATTTTTCACTGAAATCATCCTTAAAAAATCTATTTTAATTGCAGCGTATATTCTGCGAATTTGAGACGACATCTAGCCATTACGTTATCAGGATTCGTTAGTAAAGCGTGTCTCAGTATGAACCTGAATTTTAAAATCATCTCTCGTTTTGGAGATCGAAACTGGCCACCAAGAAGTTGCGATTCTTTGGATTTTTTTCTTGGGTTTTCAAAAGTAAGGTCCGATGCAAAACACCCAGAGGCAACTGGATGAACTCAAAAAAGAAATTCCAAATGGTAAATCCCTCTATACTGAAAAATTTCGTCTGTGTATTCCTGCCAACAAAGCAACGGGGAGTATTTACCAATATATTGTTTCATGTATAAATGTCATTACTACCTTTGTACATAATAAGAAAAAAATGTAAATAAAACATTTAAGTACTTTATATATTCTTTTAACTTTTAAAGATCCAAGTTCTTACTGAGACGCTTATGTATTATGAAATACTTACGCTTATCATGTTTCTTTAAACCGCAGCTGAAAACAGTCGTGTTTGCTCAAAGGACGTAAAGGTAAAGCAAATATTATTAATTAAGGCTTACCAATGAATACGAAGATCTGATGGTGCGCGTAGCGCAGCAGCATTGATATGGACACCGTCTGCAAAAAGAAAAAATCTTTAATAAAATTGTTCAGACTTTTGATAAATAAGCCGTATTTCTGAGAAAACTTGTTCTTTGAAATGCTGCGAGGAAATATATGCTCTAATATAGAGCAGAAATTGTTTGCTAACTCAATGCAGCGTCGACTTATTAATTAGCTTCATCCGATAAATAATATATATTTTCACAGTATCTGTTTATTTACATTGGAGAATCTTTCTTATGCTATATTTATTTATCTGTGAAACACATTTTTTACGATGCGCTTTTTGCAATTACATGCTACACTTTGTAGTTCTTTATCACTTCAAGCTGATGCTCCCCAATAACCAAGCTTTACTGTGGGAACACTCCGTAAAATGTACCCAAAGAGGTCCCAACAAAGTACTGTGTCCAAGCCACAAAATGAACGCTGGCTGTTAATAAAATGTGACATAAAATTGAAAATTCCTGTAGCTTTCAATCGTATACAATGTTACTGCATAAGGGTACATTTAGGAGGGCCAAACCCACTGTTACTTAAATGGATTCAATCTGCACTAAGCGTTTCGTTAATGAAATTCAATCGCGGCGAGGCGGTGCGGGGAGCAAATGATGTGGCGAAAAGATTGATAGCGGCCTCAGGGACGGGACGAGCTACCTTTAGGTACGTGTTGTACAACTTGTGAGTTGTGCTGCTAAAACGGTCAGCGAGCTCAACCGACAGATTGGTACTACAACGTTGACTATTAAGGAGACACAACATTTTGAAGAGGCTTTTGCTTTGTATTGAAAGGCGTTTGATTATGAAAGCTGCAGCATACATGCACATCAGCTTAGACCTCTTTTATACATCAGATTTGGGGTACTCACAAATTGACGTATAGAATCACAAGTCAAGAAAATCTGGGTTTTTTTAGCTTTACCTCATCGAGTTCCTAAATACAAAAACTTTGTCTAAAAAAAACCGACTTCCAAAAAAACACTACAAAGTGAAAAATAACTTTAATTTCGGAAGTCGGTGACTTTGGATATGTATTTTAATTTTCATGTCACCAGTCACCGACTTCCGAAATTAAAGTTATTTTTGACTTTGTAGTGTTTTTTTGGAAGTCTGTTTTTTTTTTTTGGAAAAAGTGTTTATTTTTCACTTTTTAGTTATAGTACCTACCCCACACCAATTCGAAATGTCATCATCCTTGAGGTAAAAACAATGCATATTTATGTGATAGCAGCAATCGCGGTTGATTTGCTGTCATTTTTTGAAGAGTTCCGTTGTCTGTTTCCGAAACGCATCATCAGATCTATATGAAACTTAAATGGGACCACACGGGAAGCACCAGCTTTTAAATAAAAAAGAATCATCAAAATCTGTTAACGCAGTCGAAATTCTGAGCCAAAAAACATTTTTTTTTTTTACAGTCGTATTGAGAACCTCCTCCTTTTTTTTAAGTCGGTTAAAAAGCCGAAGTCTTACATGCATGCAATTGCATTTTATAGCGGAAGTTTATCGAGAAGTTCCGAACAGTTTTCGTGTAGGTCCGGGCTGCAGTCTGACGGCGCGCCGGACCGTGCGGTTGCCGCAACGCAATGGGCCGGACGTAATCCTCCACCGAGCTGTTAGTTTTTACGGCACCGTAAAGTAAAGAGCGGCTCACATCGATCGTCTGCCACGGTTAATATTAAAAGGCATAGTGGTTAATGCCCCGGGTTCTGCTTTTATTATAGGTCCCAACAGTGATCGATCAAACGCGAGTTCCGACAAACGCCTCATTGTTCCTGCTCCCAAGTTCGGGGTTGGAATTGTTACGATTCGGATTTACCTTGATGAAGCACTAGTAACGATACAACTTTAGTACGAATTGAAACGTAGATATGGTAGTAGGTAGGTATTCCACAATTCTCGTGCCTATAATAATATTGGAGTAACTTGGGTTCGCAAACACGAAATTATGTTACATAAGAAAACTTTACCTCAATTTTGTGTGTTGGAACTTAATGCTTTAATTATTTTTTTAAGACAGTACCGTAAAAATATTTTCTTTCTTTGTGCCTATAATACATTCATGAGTAAATCTATTTTTTTTAAACCTATTTAATTGTATCTTGTATATCGGGCTGCTCCACGTCGAAGAGCGTATTTTGCGTATGGATAAAAAACATAAGATTTGTCACAAACACGTCCTAACGATATCATTTAGACGTCAATTAGTCAAACTACCTCACAGTTGACTAGAAACCTATGTCCAATTTGCATGCTGCATTAAATCAATGTCCTGGCCGGATTCAAGCGCAACAACGCAATAGAAAAATCGAGTACCGAAAATCTTTTCACCGTCCGACGCCATCGCGAGTCAGGACAGACATGAATAGACATATCGCATACAGCGTTCCCAATCCACTTTGAGCTTTAACAATGCATACCATGCGAAAGCGGATATGTGTTAGGCAATACGCGGGCCGTTTGACAATTGATTAATGCAATTTCTCCGACTACTGACTGACGTCGGCCATGGAATTAGTTCCTGAAACGTATATTGCATGTAACCTGTCATAGACAATGCCGATATAACACCACACACAGTGACAAATAATGGAAATCAATATTAATATTTCATCTGGCTATGTGGGACATGAACTAGAGCTTGAATGAACATTAATTTGAAATGGAAACCTAGTTTTCGGTACGCCAGTGCGCTACGTCGATAACACTATTGAGATCTACAAAATATAACAAGCCTACTACGATAAGAGGCTTTCATAAGTTGTCAAAAGAATATTTTCAGATCTCTTGCGAAATCAAGCCACTTCAGTTTATATTTGTAGAACAAAAATATTAAAACCCTTGAAGCGTAACCAGTACTGCGAAAAGAATTTTCTTTACATAAGTTACAAAAATAACTTCAGTAGATCTCTCCCTTGTAAGAAGTGCTACAAAAAAATTATGTTTTGTTTAAAGTTATTATAAAAATAAAATTTTGCATTTAAGATAATAATCTATAGACTTGATTAAGCTTAAAGAGAAATGGTAGCCCAAAAACCATAAAACCATACAGCATGTCTATCCCAAAAGCATTTATAGCTATGTAATAATAAACCTTTACCATAACACAATATAATAAATTAATAACAGTTTTTTTTTATATTAATTTATTTACATTTGCAAAACTGTTTGGAATAAAAAAGGTTTCAATTTTCTATTTCAAGTAAAGAAAAACGTGATGGATAGCATGTACGGCAACGAGCAATACTGAAAAACGTGTTTACATAATGTGTTTTTTTTTTTTATTAGCTTGTAACGTCCCACTGCTGGGCAAAGGCCCTTAAATGTGTTTTTAACTATCAAATTTATTTGAATGTTTCTTCTATTTGTTTGTTTGTGTAACCAAACACGTTTTTCATTTAAAAACTAAAGAACAATTTAGAAGGAGTTTTTTATTCGTTATAATGCAATGGCATCCTTTGCCCGCTTAATTTGCATAAGTTGTGGAAGTAATCTGAGCAAAATAGATTACTATGGCTTGGCTTCGGGTTACAACCAACTACTGAAAACTGCTAGTAATCGTATTATTTCTAACCGACTTCAAAAAGAAGGAGGTTCTCAATACGACTGTCCTTTTTTATTTTTTTACTATACGCGATTTCCCGGGTAGTTTTGGATCGAATTCGAAACTTATTTTTCTTTTTAATAGATGCGGTAGGTACGCCTCAGGGGTCCCGTATAACTTTTATTAACGTTGCTTGGGTAGTTATTGAGTTAGCTTTAATAATACGTATTATTTTCACTATGTATATTGATGATGTTATAGTATTAACTTCCTGACACTATTATTTACCATGTATACGAATTTGTGTGGGGTAGGCTAGGAACCAAAACTAAAAAGGGAAAATTAAAAACTTTCATACAAAAAAAACAACCTCTCTGTATTTTCGATCTTCCGAAACTAAAGTTCTGTTTCACTTTGTAGTGTCTGTTGTTGGAAGTGGGTTGTATTTTTTTCAGTTGATTTTTACAAATAATAAGAATTATTTCCACTTTTATTTTGCTGCAATAAAGAAACCGATCAGGGATCTACAGGAGTTTATTTTATAAGTTTCAGCCAACCACTCTTGTACTTTGTAGTATGCGAATGTCTGATCGGTCCACATTCACTACCTAAATATTTGTAGGTGTAGGTCTGCATCTAATCCCAACAGAATATTACGGATTACGACACAAGTTTCCGGCACTTTATAAACAATTCCTGCACACTAAATTCAGCCAAATGAAACTAAAACTTCCGACATCACCTGATTTTCAAAACACAGAAGTACTATTATTTAAATATAAGTGTAACCAGTTTAACAATTTGTGTGGGGTAGGTATCACAACTAAAAAGAAATAATAAAAACTTACAAGTATAAAAAAACCGAATTCCAAAAAAAAACACTACAAAGTGAAAAATCAGTTTAATTTCAGAAGTCGGTGGCGTAAGACGAAAATACTTGCGAAATTAAAGTAATTTTTGACTTTGTAGTGTTTTTTTTTACTTGTATAAAGACATCTTTCAGCAGATTTCGAATGTCTGAGCAGTCAACATTCACTAAATTAATGTATGTAGGTGTAGGTATGCATGTAGTCCCAACAGAACATTACGAATTACGACACAAGTGTCCGACACTTGTAAACAATTCCTGCACACTAAATTCAGCCAAATGCAACCAAAACTTCCGTCATCACCTGAGTTTCAAAACACAGAAGTGGCCATTCACGGAAGGAGTTTTGTAAAACAAACATAAGGCAGGTTACAGTCTGAGTGGGCGTCAGAATTTGGAACCGTAATAAAGTTTCAAAGGGCCATAAAAGAGCAGTAACTGTAACTCGTCGAGAGAGCCTGATTTTAGTGGGGAAGGGACCGCGCCTCGCGATAACCTATTAATTGATCTGTAATGTCTTTGTGAAATGCAACACGCTCTTGGGACACGTTGTTTCTGGATTAAAAGATAAGAAAGAAGGAAGAACTGCGTTGAGGTGTCATTAATTTTAAATTGTCACACCTCACAAAAGTCTTTAGAAAGCTAGATTAGATATTGCGCTTCAATGTATAACTATATTTTAATACGTGAAGCTAAAACTTTACCCTTTAACGAAAATAACGCGGACGAAGGAGTATGAATTTTAGCACTGGAAAAGTTTATATAGAGAAGGAATGCAGAAAACCAATATTGTTTCCTAATAATGCATCAGAAAACAAAAATCGGTTTTAAATGAATTATGGTCAATTATGAATTTCGACCACTAATCATAAAATCGTGAAAAAAAACATCAGCTGTTCCTTACATTTATGTTCGTATAACTCATTTAAATGTAGGGAACAGCTGATATTTTTTTCGGGATTTCAGGTTTGGTCCCATAGTAAAAGTTGTTCATAATTATGAGTACAATGACCTCTTAAGAGGTCGGTGGTGTTTTTCCAATAACCCTGTATATACATATATAAAAGAATTGCTCGTTTAAAGGCATTTTTTTATTTACTTTTCTATGGGTTGGAAATCATCAAATAACTTCTCCCGCTCTGGGTGGAACAGGAGGGCGTGTCAGACTTTTACTGACTAAAACCCACCCGTGTTCCCTCAGTTGCCTGTGTGCCAGGGGCCGCGGTATCACTTTCGAACAACCCGCACCCCTGGCAGGCATCGGCCCTTACGGGCCCCATCAGTTGATGCTGACATCTTTTTGAGGCGCGCGTGGAACACAACGCGCCGTCGACCCGGGCTTGGTCCTTACCGGACAGTGAGCTACCCATTACTTGCCGTCCGCAAGCCCGCGCCTATGGTGGCCGGGAATCAGCCTGGGATTCCCGACGCCCAGGGCGACTCCCGCGGCGACTAAGGCCGTGAGGGCGCATATACTTCCTCTCCCTCACGTGCGCCGCCTCCCTCTTCGCGAGCATTACTGCTTCGCAGGAGGTGACGGCTACCAATGCACTCTCGCTCCGTACCATGGCTTGGACCAGGGCCGGACGCGAGACATCGCCGCCGCTGATCGCCTCCACGAGACCACGGCGGTGCTCTGCCCAACAAGCCGGGCAGACCTCCACCGTATGCTCCATCGTGTCCCCAGGGCGATCTTCGCAGTGGAAACACCCGGGCGTTTCCTCCCGCCTTATCCGAAACAGGAACCTCCCGAAACAACCATGTCCGGTGAGGGCCTGCGTCAGGCGGAAGGTGAGGACGCCGTGCCGCCTCTCAAGCCACTCCTCAATGAGGGGACTTACCGCCGCTGTGAGCAGCCTTGTACTAAGGACCATAGCACAGACGTGGCATCATTTTTTTTAAATAAATTAACGACCGAATTGCCCAAAGACCTACCTATAGGGTGGTAATTCTTTTATTTGGTTAAACTAACGTATTGATTTACAAATATTAAAAACGCTAAATTACTATTTCGTAACACCCTGTACAATAAAATAAAATTAAAAGCGCCATCTGACCCATCCCAAATGTACTGCTACTAGAACAACTTGCACTGAAACAAGATTCTCAATAACTTCAGCTATTCGACGGTAGGGGGCGGCGAAAACAAGAAACGGCGCGAATGACTTCTTCCTATTTTGAATCCTTTTGAACAGAAACATCGGTTCCCCTATTTGACACAAGATGGCGCTAACAGTAAGTTGGTAAATGTAGATTACATCTACCAATTTTTCAACGCCATCTACCTTCGGCCGGCGTGATTCACAACAAACATACTAACGATTGAAAACAATTATGAAAATGCTCCACTTATAAATTAACAAAGGTTTTCATAATTGGTATTGGTAGTATTCTTAGGATAACAGCTAATAACAGACTTCTTCTCTCGAAGTACAGCTATGAGCAAAGATGATGTGATAAAATATAAAGGTGGATACTGACCGGTGGCGATACAAGCCGTAATGTAACATTCGCAGCGAGTTTATTCTTACGCCGTGTGCTAAAATCCGCGTTGCTCTATCGCTTGTTTCCCCGTAATGACTGCACGAATGCTCGCTTTGTAACAGGTTACATTACGCCCCGTAAAGCCTGTCGTATATTAAAGCATCGTGACCCGGCCCTCCTATACACGTTTTTGTTAGTTTTGGTTATGATAAAATGTATCATAAGTAAAACTTTAATAAAAAGATAAATCTAGCCGTACTTACAAAAACAATCATAATGAAGAAGGCAGCTACGTACGAGCTGCGCGCCGTCAGCATCGAAACGAAACGGTAGTGTTCGCCCGTGATAACATTTCTGAAACAATACATTATTGAGCATCAAAAATAACGTCTAAGTAACCAAATTACATTAAAAAGTTAGTATCTTTAGTATGCAGTGATAAATGATTTTATTTCTAGAAATAGGTTTGTACAAATATTTACACGTCATCAATCATATTTTAAAAAGTAGAAGCGGTCGGCGTTTCCTATCTAACTACTCTGAAGAGAAAGGTAGAAACAAACTCAGAGATCAGTCTCTTTTAAAGAAAGTCCATAATCTCGGTCAAATTATGTTAAAGACCATGTGGATTGGTGTCTGAAATGGTATTTTGAGGAAAGAACCACAGATTGACTGGACCTGTCCAGTCAGTGCACGCATTTATCAGCAATCATGCAGCTCAACTCAGAACTTAAGGAGCTCAACGATTCGACGTGTCTCTTTTGCCTGGGTCTGGGATTGGTATCCATAGACTAACTAGCCTTTATAAGGGCTGTCACGACGTACATTTTAGCTACAAATTAACGCACTGAATACTTTTATAGACCTCAAACAAAAGTTACAGTGTCAAGCATCGAAGGGTCGACTACTGGTCGGCCGATGATATTTATAGCTGAGCTGGATAGTGCTAAACCACGCGTCAAGTTCGTCCACGAGCGCCGTCGGTTGAGACTGGTCACCTCCTAACTTCCATGGCTTATTTTAAATCTTATATTTAGAATTGTTTTTTTGTCATTATTCTCACATATAGAAGCAACAAGAATAATGTTCCCACGATTTTGTAATACTTCATGATTTAAAAGAGTGCCCTTGTTGTTGAGTTTCTTACCCGTTCTTCTCCATAGAGATCTACGTTTTCGAATGGGCAACTAATTTCAACTTTCCAACTGATCGACTTATTGACAATTCAAAAGTGCTTGTAAATGGTTTAATTGAAATAAATGCTTTGAGTTTGAGTTTGATTGCATGGGATACTTCCTGTGAAAAAGCTATCAATGATGCAGCCTTCATTCGTTCCTCGGACAGTAATAGTCTTAGACAAGTTTATCAACTTTTTGTCTGTTATTCCTGATAGATTCACAAACTTTTCAGGTGTTATTCTATGAAGTAGCTATAGCGTTGACTCAAGTTAGTTTTATTTTTATTCAACCTGTTATGTCCCACTGCTGCCTTCTCCGGCCAATCCCTCAAAACCAATTCAATTCATTTTCTTAATAGGTTAGGATTACAAACAATTTACCTTAAATATCCCTTATTATCCTCCTGTTCGGCCAGTGTCTTGATAGATGCCATGAGAAGGTCATCATATCCCAGAAATTCGTCGAGCACGAACCGCGAAAAAGTGTCGCCGAAGCACGCATCTTTTTCTGGGTCCAATGTAACGATCTTCACCGGGATCTTGAGACGCAGGCGGGCGTTCGGCGACAGACGAAGGAAACCGTACTCCAACGAGTATTCGAGTATGTAGTCGTCACCTAAAATTAGAGGACAAACATTGGTATAGCGATGTTTTCGTTCACCGTTTTGAGAGCAGTGGTAATGAAAATTATTTAAAGAAAGTAAAGCGCTGGATTCGAACTAACAACCTATAATTCCAAAGACGGGGCCGTTACCACTGTGCCAAAACTGCTCTTGCCATTCGCAGGAAAAAGCTAATACATAATTTTTATTTGACTTTGAATACTTGTCTGACTGACGACGATGCGTTCACTATACATGTGTTACATTCATAATTGTCGTGCAATAATATTGTAATTACAACAGGATACATTTTTAACCAGTGCGCAAACTTTAACCATGAATTCAGATTAATGATTCTAGACCCCCTAGCGCAGAAACATATAGTCGGTAATAAAAAAAATCTGCTGCTCCATACATTTTGATCGCGTAGGTATTGCACTTTTCTATGAAACAGCAGAAAATTTTCTGCGCCGGGAGGTGTAGAATCATATGCTGAATTCATGGTTACAGTTTGCGCACTGGTTAATAATTTAACCTGTATAACTAACACAGTCATACGACGGCATTAGAATAAGCTTATTAGTTTTTACGTCAACCGAAGCCGTCCCAATGCTTCTTTTCTTATATCTTCAAATCAATTCTTATTTTTATCTATACCTAGTAATATTATAAGACTGAAGAGTTTGTTTGGTTGAACGCGCTAATCTCAGGAACTACTGGTTCGAATTGGTTTTTTTTTAGTGTTGGATAGCCCATTTGTCGAGGAAGGCTATAGGCTATATAATATCACGCTACGACCAATAGGAGCCGAGCAAAAAGAAAAATACAGAGAAAAATTATCGACCTTTGAAACCCTGGGGCGCCGATATCGATAGTTGAATAATAAAGATTTCGAAGTTTTTCAACTTTTTACTCAAAACGAAAAAAGAAATATTAGCTGTGACCAGTAATTATGTTAATTTATGATATTGTCCTTTTTTCTGTCTGTATCTTACGAGCACGTCTTGTTTACATTTCGTAACAGGTTTGCCATAAAAGTTAATTATTAAAAATCTAATAGGTTATTTGAATGGTTGTCCAAAACTTAAATAGAGGAACTGTTATGTATTTACGTACCTGTTGAAGAGTCGTTGGAAACTGCTTTCTCCAGAGATTCCTGAAAATAAAGAAAATAATTTTAATTAGAGTTACATACATACATAAAAACGAGCCTTTTTCAACAGGACGCCACCTGCTGCGATTTTTTCATACTCCTTTCGGTTCGTTTACGGCCATACACGCATGCCGGCTGCAAGTACTACGCGCCCGACCTTTTTGATGAACATCACCAATAAGGTCAGTAGGTATACTTAGATTATGTAATAAGACTTACTGCTAACAATTTATCTGCTCTTTCAATCATAGCTTCAGAAAAAGTTATTCATGTTAATAATAACACAATCAATACCTACGCTTTGTTTATTTTCACATTGTATGTTTATGTATGCAAGTATGTAAACACGAACGTCATTTAGGCCAAAATTATGTGTGGTTCAATAACTAGTAGTTTTTGAGTATAATTATGATAAAATGGTATCATGATTGTGAGTTGATTCGTAATTTCAGCCGAAAGACGTCCACTGCTGGACATAAGAACGGAAGTTTATGAAGCTGTCGCGGTTGAACAGTCAACCAGCATAGCTATTCATAATCATTCGACAGGTAATCGTATCGAAAATGCCACAATTCGATAAGCTTTTTCGCCTTGCCCCCAACAGCAAACAGCTACCGGAAGATATTGATCGCGTTTATTAAACTGACAAAATTTTCGGATTTTGGGTTGATGTTCGATTCGGCACGGAAGGGAAGGGAACAGGAAGCACAACCCAAACCAAACTCCTAACTCAAGTGTAGTGTGTTATTTTTTACTGGATTTTATACCAGGCCACTCAAAAAGTATTGCGAAAATAAGTTTTTATGTATGAGAGACTGGCCAGTTATAATCTATTTTGAAAATATGATTATTTGTAAGTAAAAATAGGTACGTTCCAGTTTCGAAATTTCCCTCCACATTGTTTGCGAGCTTATTTAAATTATCGTGTCTCATTAAAAAATGGATCTGCGCCGGGAACATTTTCACGCTATGATTTTTTACGATTTCAAGTGTCGCCTGAAACTGGACGAATTGTACGATACACTTCAAATGGCATTCATGGATGAAGGCCCTTCTAAGGCAACCGTGTATAGTTGGTATAACGAATTCAAGCGCGTTCGACTAACTTTGGGGGATGAAGAAAGAAGTGGTCATCCTTTGACGGCTGATACGGAAGAAAACGTGCTAGAAGTGATTTTTTTTCCATGACAACAGGTGAGTTACGTATCAAAAAATTCTGCACATACTGCAGGTTGGATCGGGAAGCCTTCACGAAATTCTACACGTGCATCTTCGCGTGAGGAGGATAGTTTCACGCTGGGTGCCGCACAACCTCACCGACGATGCTCAGAAGCAGGCCCGGGTGGAATGGTGCCGTGATCTGAGAAACAAATTTGAAGCACGCTCGTCTCGGCGTGTTTACAACATCATTACAGGTGATGAGTCTTGGATCTATCAATACGATCCAGAAACGAAACGCCAGTCGACGGTTTTGGTGTTTCAAAACGAATCAACGCCTACCAAAGTGAAGCGATCTAGAAGCAGGGGGAAGATTTTGATCGCGAGCTTTTTCAATTTGACTGGCTACTTGGTGTCAATTCCTTTACGGAACCAAAGAAGCATCAACTCTGAATTGTATACTACCAAATGCTTGGCAGAAATTTTCTCTGTTGTGAGCAACAAGCGACCAAACACAGGGCTCGGCGGGCTACTGGTCCACCACGACAACGCGCCTACGCACACCGCGCTCAAAACCAGGGACTTCCTGGACAGCACCCCGATCAAACTCCTGGGTCACCCTCCTTACAGCCCTGACCTAGCACCGTGTGAGTTCTTTTTATTCCCGAAAATAAAAAATCAGCTCAAAGGGATACAATTTTCGTCGCCGGAAGATGCGCGGCTGTCAGCGTTCGAGCAGGATGTAAACGAGGTGTCTACGGCGGACTGGAAAAGTGTTTCGAAAACTGGTTCAGACGCATGAAACTTTGTATAGAGGCTAGTGGAGAGTACTTTGAAAAGATTTAATAAAAAATATTTACCTATAGAACATTTTTTTCTATTTTCACAATACTTTGTGAGTGTCCCACGTAATTATATGTTTGTCTATAGGTATTTATGTTATGAGTCTTTGTTGCCTGAATTAAATTATTTATTAGTATTTTTACGTCCCTTAGCATTAGGAACCCTGTGGTCCCGGACCTTTAGAAGGCGTACGAGGGGCCGAAGCCAACTCGTTACACGTTTTTAATTAAATGAGGCACCAACTGACGACTATCCCTGTTTGCACTATGCAAATGTACCCAAGGACAACCCCCGGTTGGAGGACTGTTGCAGGATATGAAAGGAAACATATTGGATTATAGGTTTGGCCGTTTGGGTGGCTAAAGTGGACTGGATACCTAAAACTATGGAGAGACTATAGCCTATAGATAAAGAATATAGCCCCAGCCTGACCAATTTTTTATATTAAACTAGCTGACCCGACAGACGTTGTCCTGTCTTAACCGTGAATATTAAATTCGCATTGGTATAATATTAGAAAAATTAAAACGGTCATTAAGTTTTTTTTTTAATTTTCTAATGTTACGCGCAACTTTCTTAATTTTTTCTTTCATAAGAAGCTTCTGACATTAACAAACACAACAAAAAAAAGAATTAGCAAAATTGGTTCAGCCGTTCACGTATGATGACGTGACCAAGGGAAATAGGGGTTCATTTTTATATAATAGATAGATAGATAGATACACACATTTAATGGCAGGAGGTTACTTGCACTGCACGCATCCACCTTGTGGAAGGTCTAACTGAATATTTCTAACAGCTCACCCACAGCCCCCATTTCCCACCCCACTTTCTTTTCCCACACGTTACAAGTTAAAGCAGAAATATTCATTTTTATGACGTTTATTTTTATAAGGTTGTTTTAGAGTTGATAACAATATTTATAAAAAACGCTAGGTTTGATGATTTTCGTGAACTATATACTACACATAATTCATGAAAGTCATCAAACCTTGCGTTTCTTTTAAATTTTGTATTAACTCCTAAAATGGGCGTCAAATTTAATCATTCTGAGTGCATAGTTATGCTATGTGCATTTATGATAATTATTAGGATGTGTGCAACGCGTTTTGATCATTATTTGCACGAAACACGGTTTTACTAATTACAAGCTAACGTTTATCTAATTGATAAGAAACCTCGTATTATCGATTTAAAGCCTCTATAGTCTTTTAGATTTTTATCTGATATGTACAACAGTCAACAACAGTCAACAAAATGGGTTTTTATCAGCATTACATTTGCCCTAATCTTTAGTATTTTGGGAGCTGCACCTAACCCAACTGCATAATTGGAAAACCCTTTATTTATAATCTTTGCCATGAGTCAATTATACAGGAAAACAAACAATTCACCCAAATATGAGCATATTTTGTGAATTATGAAATTCTTGTCTGTGGTACAGAGGAATCCTTCATCAGAGGTCCTAGTGTGAGTTTTTATTACCCCACCATCTCGATCTAACGCATCGCCCGCGCTCGGCGCTCCGATTGGCCCTGGATTGGTGAAGGACCAATCGGAGCGCCGAACGCGGTCGATGCTTTAGATCGAGATGGTTAAAAGAAAATCACACTAGGGCCACAGATAGATAAATCTAAAATCGATTATTTTTAAAAGATTTGAGATAAAGTGTATGATTGGTAGATATTGTCTAGTTTAAAGCTGCACGCCCCTCCACTGCTGGTTGCACACATATTTCAAATGTTTGTAAGTATAGAAATGAATGTGGAGGGGCATGCAGTTTTAAATTAGACGATCTCTATATCTCATTCCATAAGGGCTAATTCTCTCTTGGCAAGGATCAGCAATGGCCTGAGGCATATAACTATGGCATTTCACAAAGCTCCATAAGAAAAACCTCTCATAGTGAAAGTAATAAATGATTCATAACAGGAAAAAAGTTGATAATTTTAAGTCTAATAAAATATGTAGCAAAGTAGGTTAGTCAGTACACCCGGTACAAGTAACCTTACTGATAGTTGATAAGATTGCACAGCAACAACATTTTTTTTTTATCTCACTGTTTACCTGGGGGTCAATGGACTCAGATGTGAAGTAAACAAAATAATTAAATTATTAAGTTACAATAAGCATAACTGTACCTTAATAATAACTAATTAAAATAGGAATTGAATGTTTACCACAGTTTACATAAGACCATTTATTTGCACATTGATTGCATATAATTGCCTACATATTTTTTTGGGTCACACAATGATGGTTGTTCATTACAAACACCAGGTCAATCACCACCAGTTAATAATCCCTAACCACATATGACACTGATAGAGGAAAACCTCCCAAATGAGACACTAGGTAAAAAAACAAAGAAAGTTTACTCACATCCACCAATTTGGAATCTCTATCGATATCCTCAACAAGTCCCATTATGCCTTCCCAAATAGACGAAGAAGGTTCTACATCTTCTCCAGACACTATGGTTGCATTGAGATCTGTCTCCTCATCTGTACTACTCTCCCCTTCAGGCTTAACATAGGCAGTTTCTATGACTTTGTCTGGTGAAGGAGCTTCTGCTTCATCGTGCACTCTGGTGATGTTCCCGTAGTCTGTTCCATCACGGATGTAGTCGTCTTCAACTATGTCATCATTTGTTGATGACTCAATGTTGATGAATCTGAAAATTTTTATTAGGCAAATGTTAACAATTGTATGTGGAAATGTGGATCAGCATGTACTAAAACATTTCAGCATATTAATCAATTATTCTAGGGAGTATTAAAAACTATTGTGATTCAAAACTGGTTTATCACTTGGCAAACTTGAATACTCATTCTGTACTTGAATATCAACCAGATTTATAAAACAGGTTCAATAAAAATATGCAAGCAAGCTTAACTTTTGATGCTTATTTAACATTGCATTGAGACAGATGACATTTTCAGAATATTTATTTATTTATTAAAACTTAATGCACAAGTAAAAAAATACTGTACAAAGGCGGACTTCATGCCTGAGGCATTTTCTAGATTTTGTTTTTAGAATATTCTGTTTTTCTTGCAGCAACAAAAGAAATTACTATGCTTGAAAATGCTACAGAGTATTTTTTTTTTACACAATTTATATATATACAATGGGCTAACAAATAAAAAACGATTGCTTTACATGATTATTATCTTCAGAACAACTGCTATTGAACTTGTCTTCATTAGAGAGGTTCAATGCCTGCATATAATTATAGTAATTATGATAACTATAACTTTTTTAGTCTCAATTGCAAATTAGTTTCTAGCAGAAACACTAATACCACTCATGTACCTACTTTGTTATTTTTCATAATTAAGTAATGCCCCAACTTATTGTAAGTGTTCACAATTTTTTATGAGTTACAAACATTGATTTAAAACAATAAAATTAAAGAATTACGACAACCACACTTAGACAAGACTCCAATCAAGTAACTAATCAAAATTTAGTTTCAAATACTAAAGTTTCAATTAACATAATGCATTCATTACAGTTTGAACAAAAACACATAAATAAATAATGTATTAATGTTTGTAAAATTGTAATTAATACATGAATAGAATACAATCACAAATACCAAGCCAGGGAAGTGTGCTAAAGCTCAATATGTATAAAAAGTATTTGACTTATGATTTATAAATCAAGTGGCATATGGCGCTACTATAGTTATTTCGAACTTGGAACTTAGTTTAGAATAACATTTGAAAGGTAATTTTTTTTATATATTTTTTATTTAAATCTCAAAAGTCATGATTGTGTGTGTGCGTGTGTTTGGTGACAGTTAGCCTACACTATCCTACTGCTAAGGAAATGTCTCCCCTAAATAATTTCAGGCATCCTTTGTTAGAGCCACCTCCTTCCAAACCAATTTTTTTTTTAAGATTTATTTTCTAGTAATCAATTATTATATTTATAATTTTATACTGCTTATTAATTGCTTACTCCCACAAACATTTAAAGTGTGTATTTAGACATTATTTTCTGTTTTATGCCTTGAATTCTCTATGAAGACGACATAACCAGTTTATATAAAGAAAATGCTTGTCATTGTCCTGTGTACAATAGTGTAATATATTATAATAACTGTAAACAATTTCTTACCCTTCAGTGGCTAACATCCCTAACATAGAATTGAGCTCTTCTTTATCCTTTTTCAGTTTTCTCTCCTTGGCATAACTCTGTTCAATAGTATAGTCTTGTGTTGGATTCCTCATTATCTCAACTCTCAATATGCCATCCCTAGGCCATGAATCCTTCACGTGGTTCAAACATGTTGTAGGAGATCTTGAAAATGCTATGTGTATATACGCAAGGACAAAAAACGCAACCAGCGCTTTTAACAACACAAGGAACTCAAAGAATCTCCGCACAGGCATCGGAAATGTCCGAGCATAAGCTAGCGCAAATTTAAAAAACAATGCATGAAATAACCTCTCTCTTATATTAAACAGAGGGCTTTGAACAACATTCCTATTTCTATTCATTACTGGATTTATTATTGGACCTCCGGGCTGCAAGTTATTGTCCAGATTGACTCCTGGTGGTAAATTATTCATGGTCTCTGGCTCACCAGCGCTCATATCTTTGTTATTGTTAGTCAGTTTTCACCCAATATTCCCGTCAATTTATTATAGCAACGACATTCTAATTATCTGCAAGTGAAAGTTTTAACTTTAATAAAAACAAGAATTTAACCTTTACTATAATGTCAAAGTTAGAGGACACAGACACACAATAATGATGCCAAATAAACTAACTCTTACGATGAATAGCGACATCCAATTAATAACAAATGGGGCAGCAGTCGCATGAATTATAAATCCAGCTCTGGACTCTCAGTGGTTGATTATAACGACATATGGAACGAGAAACCCCAATTCAAATAAACATTGGAACAACAAATCGGGGAAAAACTATTGCTGCAATATGGGCGATCAGCAATAAATAATAAGCATTACTGATGAGGTGAATGAGTTTAGTATTCAATAATTTTAGGCCAAAGAGTAAAAGTAACTAGGTAACATGTTAGCATACATACCCCTGAAGATAAGTCAAAAACGATATAATCACTTCTTGATCCGTATTTCTAATATATTTTGAGTGATTTTCAACCGTTAATTATTCTTTATTTTTTATTTTAAACTCGCAATTCACTTTCTATTTGTTAATTACGAGATAAATATAAAGGAAAACTGTCAAAATCTTGACATAACAACTTGTCACTTGACGTAGTAGTAGAAGCCAAAGCGTTCGGTCAAGTCGTTGATTGGTGCATTCATTTTGTCTATTTGTTTATGGTTACTACAGATAATCTTCGCACGCAATTTCTAAGGGATCGCGAAGAGTTTTGAATGAATAATTTATTTCGAATGGGGATTGTCTAAAATTTTTAGCCATTCCATTTTATTTTAGTTTTTCTAAATTTAGAGCTTGTTGAGAAACTAATTTGAATATTTTGGTGATGGGCTCAATAGTTATTTCATAATTTAATATTTAATCATTGTAAATTTTTGAGATAGATGACGTCATCAGTGGCACAAAAGATCGTTGCCGTTGTCTTACCAGTACATAATTAAAAATTCAAATCTGTCAACACAACGTCATCCATCTCATCTGTTAAAGTGTCAGTAGACGTCATATATAATCGGGTTCTTCCCATTGCTTCACGAGTCTATTGTTCTCGTAAAAATTTAAATTAATACTTGACTTCCCTACGGGTCCAGAATAATGATTAAATATGGAAAAAAATCACACGAGTGTGTCAGCTTTTTAAACGTTTTATGCCTCCGAAGTACCAGGTTGTCATAACTCGGTAGGAGCATACCTAACATAGTGGTATCAGCTAGAAAACGCTTGGCGCCGTCGAAGTACCAGGGTATCATACCACGGAAGGAGCACACCTAACATAGATGTGTCAGTTAGAAAGCGCTTTATGCCTTCGAAGTACCAGGTTGTTATAAATTGCTAGGAGCACACTTAACATAGTGGTGTCAGCTAGTATTTTTTTTTTTTTTTTTTTGGTTTTGGCTTCGCACGGTTTGTGCATTTAGCCAGTGTCAAGTAATTTTTCTTTTCGATCAAGTAAATGCCCCGACATCGGGCACGAAGTTACGAAACAGTCATGGTCGACTTTAGTTAGTCAAATCAAAGTTATTGTAAAGCGGTAGTAACTTTACAACAACATATTAGGAGTTTTTGGGGGGAACACGAAAAGTCTACGTTAGTCACTTTTTTCACCTTCGCTACACTTGTGCACTCACACGTAACTAAATTGAATAATACACTACCAAAATTATACAATTTAATTCGCTATTTCACTAAATTTAATGAAAATGAAAATTCGTGCGACATGTTCCAACGCGATCCCGCCAAAAACTCCCAGCTAGTATTTATTTATTTAAACTTCTTGCATACAAAACAAAGGTACAAAGGCGGACTTAATGCCTTAGGCATTCTCTACCAGTCAACCAAGGGTGTTAAAGAGATTAGATGGCAGGTGCTTTGATTGAGAGGAACAATGACAAAAAAAAAACTTAAAAAAAACTGGTTGATTGATTGTCTTTTTAAAAGAAATTGTTTTTACTGATTGTACTTTGGATACATCTGGTGGACCCGTTGGGAATTCATTGAGAAGCATTTGAAACATTATAATTTTTTGATGGACCCGGTGGGAAAACAAGAACAATAGAATGGTGAACCAGCGGGAACAACCCGAAATAAGGGGACCAAATTTTTTTATGTAAGTAATGCATACAGCATAACATAATAATGATAGAGTAATGAGATTTATACGAGATCATGAGGCAAGTCGCAGGAATAATAATTGTAAAAACTTTATAAATATGTAAATTCACATGTTTATATTTTTGACATTTATATTAATTTGACACTTGTCAGAACATAGAAAATACTTGTCACTTACTTTTTATTTTCTGCGGCAAAGATACAAAACTGTACGGCCAAAGCTGACGTAATTTGAAGGGCATACAAGGTCAATCGTATTTTATCAAATATACCAATAAAATATGAATATTTTTCAAGATTTATTAGTCCGTAATGATCAGTAACACTATTCCTCGAAATGGTTTTTCAATTACGACATATTAAAAAATATGAACAATGCCCATTCTCGCCATGATAACAAAGAACTTGTTAAAATATAGGAACATAAATACAGTTGTATTTCTGCCTGTATTCCTTCACCGTATTTATTGTGCTACCTCATTTAGTACATGAAATCCTTGCTAGATGGCACTACGCATCGGTTTCAGAATTATTAGCCGGAACAAGCATTAAAAAAAAGTTTACCACCGGTTTTACCTACCTACCAATCTCATCTCATCCCAAACCGCGCGCCGTCACCGGGCCGGGTCTTTGTCAATCCGATGCGGATATTGTAATATTTTCGTCAACATGTAAGGCGCCTCACATAAGCAACAAAGTAGACTGCGACAGGCGAAGTCAATTGATTGGAGACACGAAGGCATTCCCGAGGGCAAAATTATATGTTCCGGCTCATGGCGTCTACTATCATTCAAATAATTAGGTACCTAATCGTGACGTCTTGACTTATCATAGATACCTACCTACCTAATTACCTACTGGTACTGACTAAGGCCTATCGTTACTTGTGCTACTGTAAAGTATTAATTGAATCAATATCAAGTTCAACATACTAGTTTTACAAATCGCGTCAACGGCGCGTTTAAAAAACGTGGTGTGCTCTTACTTATAAATATAGTAGGCTTATAATACGGTTACCAAGAGACACAGTCAGTGGGCAACCCTAGTGCGTGTATATCTACCAAGCGGCCATAGGCAATTATTTCAAGGAAACTGCCGAGACATAATACTGCTTACTATAATATACTGTGGTACTACATTGATTGTTGCATGAATTCTACTTTCTACCTAAGTACGAGTACATGCTATATTGGTAAAGAGATTACAGTGAGAAAACCAAAGATACGTACTGGTACTGCAAAGCTACCAACCTACGTAGGCGAAAGATCTCTGTCTCTCTCTACCTTCCCGTTCATTAAAGTTATTTGTCTCCTACTATTAGTAACCATACCGAAACTTCAGACTAGGTTCGAACTATCTTAGATGAAGAATCAAAAAGCAACATCATGGCAATTAACAAGCCACTATAGCATTCATAGTTTTTAGATCTAAAAACTATAGCAGCAAAATCTAAAGTGCGAATGAATGCGTTCACATAAAGAAGCAGCAATAAATTTAACGGATCATTTGTAGCACAAAGCATGGGATTTACAACACCCGAGACATGCAGAGAAGCTATGAAAGGACGCACTGTGACTGGGAACAAAACCCATGGAATTATAATAAAACCCACCATTAGGTGTGTACCTTTACAGAAAGTGTGATTGACGTTTAAATTGTACACGTGACTTGTAAAAGGATTTTTTCATAATAAAATGTCATCTGTTCAAAGGTTTAATAGAGAAAGACTGAATGAGCTGATGAAAAAATCTTTTGAAAAAAGAATGAAGAAAAAATCTATTGAAATGTAGATCGGTGCAACCAAGGTGCAACCTTTTACCTGAGCACGTCATGTGGTGTGTGAAACAGGATCAATGGACTGAAAATAATGTAGGTGTTGTGTTTTAACTAACAAAATAATTTTAAATTAATTTAATTTAGAAAAGGCAAATTAAATTAAATTTGCCAATACCTACTCATTGCAACCGAATATAATAAAATGTTAATAAATACAATTGAAATAAACGAATGAGTAGGTACCTAGGTTTAGGTACAAATTAGAATAATCACAGAAATAAAATAAAATATCTAATGCAATAATAAACGAACGAGTTATTAACTTATTAGGTACCTATTTAAACTCACTAGCCCAATTATCTAAGTAGCTTGATGCTTTCTGGCTGGCTTAGGTACTAAAAAAAGCCGAATTTCCATATTAAAAACTTCAGTGAAACTAACTTATTATAAAACAGTAAACAGTAAAAATCATCAGCACTTGAAAGTAGAAAATTGATGAACGAACATTTCATCATCAATTCAGCTCCAAGCCGAGAACTTAGTCAATTATAGAGTCCACTTAATAGAAGTATCTACAAGTCGAAATGAACCGAGTTAGATAAAAGAACAGAGATAACGAGAGGTAAATTTAAATTACGGTCCGCTCACGTTATAAATATTCAAAAAGCGGTCCGGGCCGGTCCGCTTAGAAAAAATTGACGTCTCAATTATCGAAGGCTCCGCTCGGTTGGGACGAAGCTGTACCTCTTAATTTATATTATTCTCACGACTTTTATTTCCTGTTGGCAGCTCACTTAAGATCGCACTGTGCGTCAGTTTTGAAAATAATCATCTCGAGAATCGTGGACATAAATTATGAATTTATCAGCAATAGCTTAAAGTACCTATAGCAGTTGCTCATAGGTTTATTATACCTACACAGTACATAATATGTACGAGTATAATATTTGTTATTTTTAATAAAACTAAGCACTGGTTCAAATTGCAATCTTCGTGAACTTTTAGAAAATATCATCCTTGTTCCTGATGAAAATATTAATGTAGGTATTTCTTAAGTCTCTAAAAAAACCCAGACTGAATTATTTCAATAAATCGTTCCTGTCAGCCGAATGTCGGCTCGAAGGTGCTCGTGCCGACTAAATCATATTTCTTTGAATTATTACCTACATACTCGTTATTGGAACTGTCATCGTCGAATTCGTCAATAATATTAATTATCTAGCTGCTTTACGACTTACTTAATAGGTATAGCGGCCAAGGATGTGGCATGGAAAAAAAAATGTTTATCTAGGAAAGCAGCATTAAGCCTCCTTAGGTAGGTTGTGATACCTACTTTGAACAAAAATGGGACCGACCCTTAAAACATCGCTGACCTTCCTAGCGGCGTCAGCGTAGTTTAATTGCTACGCTGACGACAAGCTGGTCCTGGCGCAAGGGAGATCGCACCAGGCGGCGGCGGCGGCTGAACTAATGACACACGGGGTTAATTGCGACAATCGTCGATAGGATCCGACAACTGGGACTCGAGGTGGCCTTGCACAAGTCCGAGGCCATGTGTTTTCATGGTCCTCGGAGTGCGCCACCGACGGGTTCCCAGATAACAGCAGGAGGGGTTCACATCGGCGTCGAATCGACGATGATGTACCTGGGACCTGTCCTCGACAGCCTGTGGAACTTCGTGGAGCATTTCCGACGTTTGGCTCCCAGACTGAAGCGGGCCGGGGCTGCTTTGAAACGGCTACTGCCCAATCTAGGGGGTCCAAACGCCTCTTGCTGGAGGCTCTACGCAGGGTCCATGCGGTCCATGGCCCTATACGGGGCACCGGTGTAGGCGCCATCTTTGAGGCGCCGACCAGCCCACCGGTTGAACGCGTCCCATAGGATCATGGCCATCCAGGTGGTCCGGGGATACCGCACGATCTCCGGTGAGGCGGCGGGCCACCTTGCCGAATTGCCGTCATGGGATTTGGAGGCAAAGGTCCTCGCACTTAGGAGTGGCGCAAGGAGGAAAAATGCCGGGGCGTAACTCCGCTGCCGCAAGAAATCGCGGCAAAGCGGACAGAGCTCCGGTGGAATCTCATAGCGGCATGGAGAATGCGATTGTCGCAACCCAGTGCTGGGCACGCCACGATTGATCCCTCACCGTCACTCCGAGATGGCAGCCACCGTGGTGCTGAGCTGGCCAGCCGCGCCCGCCGCTGCGAACACGCAGTGAATAGCTGAACTGACACGAGCCAAGCAGGCATGCTGTCCCGGCCATGTATCATTATCGAAGCAAGTGAGGCTGCTTAGACGTTATTCTACTCAACGAGTAGGTCACGATTACTCAACCTCACACGATCTGGATTCAGGTGGTCAGATAAGCCCCCTCTTTGAGGAGTGGATTGAGAGGCGCTAAGGCGTCCTCACCTTCCGCCTGACGCAGGTCCTCACCGGACATGGTTGTTTCGGGTGTTTCCACTGCGTAGATCGCCCTGAAGACACAGTAGAGCATTCGGTGGAGGTCTGCCCGGCTTGGATGGAGCACCGCCGTGTCCTCGTGGAGGCGATCGGCGGCGGCGATCTTTCGCGTCCAGCCCTGGTCCAGGCCATGGTAAGGAGCGAGAGTTTATGGGTAGCCGCTATCGACTTCTGCGAAGCAGTAATTCCCGCAAAGAGGGAGGCGGCGCATTTGAGGAAGAGGCAGTATATGCGCCCTCACGGCGCTAGTCGCCGCAGGAGACGCCCTAGGCGTCGAGAATTCCAGGCTGATTCCCGGCCATCGTAGGCGCGGGCTTGCGGACGGCGTGTAATGGGTAGCTTGCTGTCCGGTAAGGACGGTGGTTTACCACTCTGTTTCAAAACGAGACAGATTGTGATTAATTGTATGTTACGCAATTAGGGTGCGGGTTGACGGCGCATTGTGTTCCACGCGTGCCTCAAAGTGATGTCAGCACCAACTCGTGGGGCCCGCAAGGGCCGATGCCTGCCAGGGGCGCGGGTAGTTCGAAAGAGATACCGTGGCCCCTGGCACACAGGCAACTGAGGGAACACGGGTGGGTTTTAGTCAGTAAAAGTCTGACACGGGCGTTTCACACTTATACTGACGATTGATTGATGATTTCCCGCCCTCAAAAAAAAAACCTTAAAACATTTCGTTCGAAAGTTGAACAGAACAACACACTCATCATCATATGGATTAAAAAAAAAAACAATCAACTTTACTACCTACCAGTACCATTTATGTCGAAGGGAATGTCCAAGAAGCGTGTCACTTTCAACATCTTCATGCAGTAATTATTACCAAAAATGTAAGTTGATAAACGCAGCGCCGTGAACACTATCAGAACAATTTCGGTCTTATTACAAAAAAAAAACCTGTACTATCAAGTCCAAGCTTATCTCTAAAACCATGGCCTAAACTTTTTTGTATTGACGGTCTCATTACAAAAAGCGGTTTAACTAAAAACCCAGGTTTAACCCTCTATAAAGTTTAAAGGAAAACCGAGACCGAATTAAACAAACTGCATAGGTAAATAAATATGCAGTTGTGCGAATTTTTACATCGAAAAACAAACCCAATTTACCGGGTGCCATATACAGTCAGTTACGGCAATATGACACGGAACGTTTTTTTTTACACCGCTTCTCCGAAAGATTTTATCACCTTATGAATATTTTATTGGCTCAAAAACCGTATGCGTCATAAATTATTGTGTTAGATAAGTAAATGCTAAGAACAGAATTTATTTGGTCGATCTCAAACGAATGCTGGTAAGGTCGTAAACTTGACAGATTTACTTAGTTAACGGTTCTAAATGTCAGACTTTAAGAATTCAATAATGTAAATAGGGTGTTGACGCACCTAAAAAAATTAATTAAAATGCTCTTAAGTTGCAGGACATAGAAAAATATTTCAGCAGATGATTTTTTTTTATAACTTGGCGGTGATCGTAATTGTCGAGAAGGGAAATGCAAATTATCTAGAACTGCACCGTAATTGCGTAACGCACGATAAACCATAATCTGAATCATTTTGATACAGATTGCTCATCCATTGCTTAGTATGTTCGAAAAATGTGTCTGCTCAACAACGTAAATAACGCAATGAATATTGTTGAACTGTCAAAATGAAACAGATTATGATTAATCGTCAGTTACGCAATTAGGATGCTGGTTTACTTGCCCCTTTAGGTAGGTACAGGAATGTGCTATTTGTGTAAGTAGGTACTAATTCATTTAACTCACCATGTCAAGAAAATTTGTGAATTTTACACTGAACACAATCTTTTTCCGTGTGGCTATTTGGATCTATAATTATGTACCTACTCCGAATTTGTTGTCACGAGGAAATTGGTCGTATCACGCATAGACCAGCCGAGCTAAGTATTCTGTAAAAATCTCACCCGGTAAGGATTTCACCAAAAGTTCGTCGCAATCGACCAAAATTGTGGTTTCGTTAATTGTCAAAGAATATTTTTATGTTAGTAGTCGTAGATTTTTTCATGTCTCATGTGTATTTTCTCATTGAATCCCCACTCCTGCACCTCTGCAATTACAGGCTAGGTAGGTACCACAGACAACGACGAAGATAGGTCGAATCTTGGGCATCACTATTTATTTAACACTATTTCAGTCATAAGACTTTTTTTTTATTTGATTTGCCTCCTCAAGAATTGCCATAACCGCCTGCGGGATAATTGCGTAGCACACTAACTCTCTTACTAATAAACATAGAATAAAGTTATACCAGCGCCCTAATTGCGTAACTCACGATTAATCATCACGGCGATCTCACCTTCCGCCTGACGCAGGTCCTCACCGGACACGGTTGTTTCGGAAGGTTCCTGTTTCGGATAAAGCGGGAGGAAACGCCCGGGTGTTCCACTGCGTTGCCACTGCGAAGATCGCCCTGAGGACACGGTGGAGCATACGATGGAGGTGATGTCTGCCCGGCTTGGCATACGGTGGAGGTGTGCACCGCCGTGTCCTCGTGGAGGCGATCGGCGGCGGCGATCACTCGCGTCCGACCCTGGTCCAGGCCATGGTACGGAGCGAGAGTGCATGGTTAGCAGTCACCTCCTTCTGCGAAGCAGTAATGCTCGCGAAGAGGGAGGCGGCGCATGTAAGGGAGAGGCAGTATATGCAACCTCACGGCCTTAGTCGCCGCGGGAGACGCCCTGGGCGTCGGGAATCCCAGGCTGATTCCCGGCCACCGTATGCGCGGGCTTGCGGACGGCGAGTAATGGGTAGCTCACTGTCCTGTAAGGACCAAGCCCGGGTCAGCGGCGCGTTGTGTTCCACGCGCGCCTCAAAGAGATGTCAGCACCAACTGGTGGGGTCCGCAAAGGCGATGCCTGCCAGGGGTACGGGTTGTTCGAAAGAGATACCGCGGCCCCTGGCACACAGGCAACTGAGGGAACACGGGTGGGTTTTAGTCAGTAAAAGTCTGACACTCAGAGCGGACTGCTCCACTCAGAGCGGGAGAAGTTATTGACGATTTCCTACCCAAAAAAAAAATTACGATTACTTAATCATAATCTGTTTCGTTTTGAAACAGATGGCTAAACCATTGCTTCATATGTTCGAAAAATGTATCTGCTCAACAACGTAAATAACGCAATGAATATTTTTGAACTGTCAAAATGAAACCGATTATGATTAATCGCGTGTTACGCAATTAGGGTGCAGGAATTACAAAGGAATAACCACGGATATCTATGGGAATAACATTTTTCATTTTTTATTTTTTTTTCATTCTGTGTTTATTAGTAAAAGGGTAAGAGTAGGAATGGCTTTCATTTTGACAGTTCAACAGCATTGCAGCATCAATCCTGTTGAACTGTACAAGCAGACAAATTTTTAGAGCATATCCTTCAAAATGTTCGAGATTGTGATTGATAAAAAAAAAATTACGCAATTTGGTATTTTCCTTGCTCTGCCCGCATCCATCGGTATGAAAAAAAAAATGCTCCGTTTGACACGAAAAATAAGGACCAAACTATCGTACTCTTAACCATAACCATTCTTACTCACATGCTTCTATGTATAACATTGTAACCTCAGGCCGGTTCAGTAACCCGACGTGGATGTTCATCTCAATTAAGAAGTAACATTGTTCGCGGATGACAATGTGTCTGGCTGGTCGTACAATGGGCGTCTGCGCAACGCCCACTCGTTCCAAATGCTTGCTTGAGTAATAAGCAAAACAAAGTAATTATATTAACCTTTTGGATGAGAAGCAGCTGCCTTTGTTATTGTAGAATTTTTATCTGAATTTTATGCAGTACTTAGATAAGTTCACAGGTAAACTATAAAAGATGTAGTCAACTAGGCCTTTGGCAACTTGTAATTACACAATTATTATGTAATTAATACTATAAGCACACACATGTACAGAGGCGGACTTAATGCCATGGGCATTTTCTACCAGTCGACTTTTGGGTGATGCAGAGAGAGAGACAAACAGTGGTAGGTGCAATCAATTAGAGGAATAAACATAAATGCATAAAACTATTTAAACTATAAATATAATATATACTTATACCTACTATCAGTACAAATAAATAGACTTAAATAAATGAATTTACTAAAACAAATGAGACAAACAATGAGAGAACATTACCGTTGTAATGATACTGCCAAATTTTTTTGCGAATGTGCTCGCTTTTTACGTGTGTGTGTGTACTTATTAAATACTAACTCTTGCCAGCGGCTTCCCCCCGTGGAGGACGAAAATTATACCACGTAATATAATAATATCGGGATAAAAAGTATGCTATGTGTTAATCCAGGTTACAAACTATCTGTTTGCCAATGTGCCGTTTTTGCGTTATTGAGTAGCAAACATCTAAGCATGCAAACTTTCACATTTGTAATATTATAGTAGGAAAGTAAGACTAGAAGGATTGGCGTAAGGTTCAGTAGACAACTGATGGTCGATCATTCAAGAACTGTCTGGAGAGTTCAATAGTGCCTGCGCGGCAGGTGAACGAAACAAAAACAAAAAAGTTCCTTACACTCATGTTTCTATTCCCGATACTGTATGATGATAAGCCTTACCCCATGATTAATCACCTGGCCATCGTTCGGTTATAGCCACTCAAAAAAAGCAATTTGTTCTTTATTTTAGGAATGGTTCAGATTGTAGTCATGCTTTTTTTGCCCTATCAATTTATTGGTTGACGTGGATGTTCTTTTTTTGTATTTGTCACAAATTTTAAGATTTTCAAATGTTATATTCGAATTATTGTTTTTTTTTTTAATTCAATGTATGTTCTAGGAAAGGCAACTATGCCAAAAAGTTTTATTTGAATTTTAATGCATAAAAAGTTATTATGCTTGTCTAGTGTCTAGAGTCAGATCAATTCATCATAACGACGCGCGACGGTCCCTACGCATAATCCCATGACTACAAATTACAAATTTTACAGGAGAGCGCTTCAAAGTTTCAAACACGTGTATATCATATTCTAGATAATGTAATGTCATGATGGATTTAAATAGCATTTTGCCATCTTAGACTTATAGGCTGGCCTGAAGGTCACGAAAACAAAACATGCAAATTACGTATCTACCACTTAGGGGATTGTACGTAAGGACCGTCTATAAACAGATAAAGGAATTAACTACCTACTACTACAACCAAAAAAATTGATGATCTCTTCAATACCATAAGCTGTTCCGAGTTAATCTAAGCGTGTCGTGATAAATAGAGATACATAATCATCTCAAAAAAAGTCTTAATTATCTTACTCACACAGATAACTCCATTCCATCAAAGATTGGCCATCTTTGAGGGATTTGAGGCTAAATGATAACGGCCGCTCAGGTCAATTGAAGGTCAGTTCGCGCACATGGGACCATCGAAGATCGGGGTATCGTGTTCGTGTTACTCAGTAGTAGTTATGTGCTGGATCATTAAAATTGTAGATCCGCGGATACGGATCCGGATACGGATAATTGGCGTCAAGATCTGCGGATATGGATACGGATACGGATCTTAACTTTCTTACTTAATAGGTGTCGGTGCGCGTGACCTTGAAACGATAGTTGACGCCACTTGACGCTTTGCGTGACAGCATAGATAGCGTTGTTTATGTTTGTTGTACGAGTTTAGTAGTGCAATTTGGAATTACATATTAATAATCAAATGTAACGGATAGGGAACTACTAGAGAACGGGCAGCAGCGTTCTCTTTGCATTTTACCACCATACTGCGATCGCCAACCCGCCTGCCAAGCGTGGCGATTATGGCAAATCCCCCCCTTTTGGGGGAGGCTTATGTCCAGCAGTGAACGACTTTCGGCTGATATGATGATGATGATGAACGGATAGGGATACGGATACGGATCTTTTTTCTCCCGCGGATATCCGCGGATGCGGGTCCGGATATCCGGAACACCACTACTCAGTAGGTAACTGAGTTGTGGACGTCAGATAGGAAATCGCTTTATGTAAAATACCGGTTTTCAGCTAAATCTGGTAAGACAGGAAGCCGACCCCAACATAGTTGTGAAAAGGCTAGACAAATTAAGGTAGGGCTAATCTTTTCTTTACCAAACGTACCTCTTGCAATGAACAACGATGAAACTCTGAGGATGAAACATACTCACCATGAGAGCAGTGGTGGCCCAGCGGCCCAGTGGTAACGACCGCGACTTACGAGTTGTAGGTCGTGGGTTCGAATCCAGGCAGGCGCTTTACTTTTTGTAAATTATTTCATCACCAATACTCTCAAAACGATTTAAACGATGAAGGAAAACATCGTGAGGAAACCGACATGTCCTAGAACCGAAAATTCGAAGACATGTGACATCTACCAACCCGCAGTGGGCCCGCGTGATGAATTACGGCCCGCTCCCTCTCACAGAGAGGAGGCCTGTGTCCTAGCATTGGGAACGTTATAGGCTGATTATGTAATCACCAAAGTCTAGAAAGGCTAATAATCTATAATAATATAATTGATGGCAATAAGTTTGCCCTCTATTAGGTACCATCGAGGAAACTAACATCTATACACCGTAAGGACTATTATTGCTTGCAGCGCTCAGCCGCTATAGTAACGCTTGCTAACATATGTGGTCATTGTGTCCACGGGATTTTGTTTTCAAATTGGTCAGATTTAAGTTTCCTCGATAGTACATGGGACGTACAAATACAACTGGCGAAATGTGGGTGTATTATAGGTACACACGGCTACACATCAAGCTATACATTTCCAGTATAAGCTGATCTCGCGTCGTATAGGATTTCCGTACAGTGCGAGATCAGCGTAAACTGGAAATGTATAGCTTGATGTGCTTGTGTACAAATCTGCCTTATTTAGAGAGCAGTGGTGACGCAGTGGAAACGGCCGCGCGTTGTCGAGTGTGGTGGGTCATAGGTTCGAGCCGTGAGAGGCGCTGTAGGCCCGCGTTGAAAATTATCCCACGGGAACGTACAACCGGCATGAAAACTATCCTATGTATTAATCCAGGTTATAAACTATCTGTGTGCCAAATTTCATACAAATCTGTTCAGCCGTTTTTGCGTGATTGAGTAACAAACATCTTCACAAACTTTCACATTTATAATATTAATTATATTAGATTAAGTAGGATTTCATCACCACTGCTCTCAATACCTACGGTTAAGGTGGAACATGTCAACATTTTTCCCATACAAACTTCGGAAGTGCTTTACTCCACTGTTCGACAATGTACATCAAAAATTAAACATGAAATGGTTTTGTCTCATTATTAATATTGTCTGTACGGAAACAGAGTACTAAATTAAAAAAGCCATTAAAAAGTTAGGAGCCAACAAAGATTCGTTTTTCTTGCTAATTTAACCTAACTTTGGGCGTGTTTATGTAATAAAATAAGTGTAAAATCTCCAAAACCAAATCGGTACCGACAAAGTTCAATTATCGTAAAGTTCAATAAACTTTATTGGTCTTTGATTTATGCAGTGGTTTTTTTCATAAAACCCGATCTTCCAAAGGACTTTTCTTAATTTTTTCGCGAATTTTTTACTATAAATGATCCTGCATCTTACTCCATAACATTTTGTGTGTAGACTAGCGTCTAACTGCTCATCACTGTTACTATCTCTGTTGGACACGAAGCCTGGTGAGATTTTTACGACAATGCTTGCTCATTTATCTATTATTCGATTTTAACCCCTTTCGAATTGCAATAAGAACTATTATCGCTCATAACGACAATCTTTAAAGTTACCAGGACCTTAAAAGCGATCCACACTCAACACAAACAATGCCTAGATCAAGTTAATTCCGGTCCACAGCGCAAGGTGAATAAGATAATCCGCCACTTCCAACATCACTAAGATAACTCCACTGTTTGACTCCCACTTCACAAATATTTACAAAGTACTGTGTAAACTAAACTTATACCTTCACAAAAATAACTTTACCACCAAAAAAAACAAAACTACACTTAACATCAAAGTTATAGGATTCAAAATCTAGTGTCAGTGTCGACCGTCTATGTGTAAAAAGGTTTCTTTACTTATTCAGGTTGACAGCTCCCGTTTTGGGAGCATTTCTTTGTTTTCTCAGTAAGTCGCTAATCTGTATTTATTTTTTATGTTAGTAAAGTTGACGTTAGTACTTATTTGACTAATCACGATGACATGATCGCTCTGTTTGCTTGCTACCGTAGGAGCTGGTACATTTTACTATTTTTATTTTCTTGTGTCGGTTCTAGCAGTTAGGTAGGTATCTATTTATAAAGTTCATTCAGCTTCTTTCGTTATCTATGGTTTTGAACATGACACTGAAAAACCAAATCCTCAATAAGAGGTTTTTCAATAACATCCCTCATAAACTATTCCACACATTCATAAAAGACAATTTATTCGTAGCAATTATAAACGCAAGTCACAATCTCAGAATCATCTCTGGGTATCTAATAAAAACCTACAGCATACACATAAACTTTCTTCCTCAAGATGAAGACGAAGAAATAAACATATTTATTTGTAACTGCAGGAACTCGACAGAAATAAATAAAGCCTCCAACAAAAAAAAAACTTATAAACCTTACTAAAGCTTTCCTACAGCGCCGAGCACAAAAGAAAAGAGAGATATATAGCGGTTGGTGTGAGTGCGAGAGGGATGAGTGAAGTGGGACCACGTGACACCTGCCGACCGCCAAATGAAGATATCGCAGCTGGATGCGAGTGGATCATGGGCAGGTATCGTCAACATTTTGAACAGAGTTTAAGTAAAAATTTACTTCAAACAAAAGTTTTAACAACTGACTACAATATTTATCTCTTGTCTTCCCTTGTTCTTCATTAAAAGTTAGAATGTCTTTGACATGGTGGCTAATAGATTATGGAATAGAAACACGTGCTTGGCTGACCCCCAAATAAATCGGAATAAAGACAGGAGGATACAGATTAATACAACTGTGGTGAAACGCAAAACTTATCCTGAAACAATTTTTATGACTATTGCCTGATTAAGATTCAAAAGCCTTGTTATTTCTAAGCAAGTATCTACTTCATTGACCATTCAAAACAGTACCCTAATTGAGTAACACACTATCAATCAGAATCTGAATCATTACACGCTTTTAGCTTCACTTGTATGTTTGTTTGTATGTAACCGACTCCTTTGAGCGCGATTTTGACCCACTTTAAACGGTCAGATTTCATTGAAACTTTGTAAACTTGTCGAGGACCGATGACAATTCAATCACTTAAAAAAAAATTGAGAAAAAAAAACACGTTTTTGTAGTTAGCAGAACTAAGAAATAGAAAATAAATAATAGTTTAAAAAAACTAAAAAACACGCTTTAAAAACCAAACTAAAAAAGGAGAAAATAATTTAATTCAATTAAAAAGCGTGGGGTGCTTGACATTAATTGATTATAAAAATACCTCAAAAAGCACCCCACGCTTTTTAATTGAATTAAATTATTTTCTCCTTTTTTAGTTTGGTTTTTAAAGCGTGTTTTTTAGTTTTTTAAACTACTCATTATTTTTTTAAACGAAATTGCTACACTATTGCTTCATTTGTTCGAAACATTTGCTCAACAAAGTAAATATAACGCAATAAATGTTGTTGAACGGTTAAATTCGAAAGCCATTCCTACTGTTACAGTGTTACGCAATAACTCCTCTGAGCGTAAGTCTTTAAAATCAACCCAAGATTATCAACCTGCGCCTGAGCAACATGAAGACGTATACAGATGCTACCACGGCACTAAGGTTGCGGTGTTCCCGGACTTATAAAACGAATACAATACACATGCAGGATATTACTTTAAATACGTTTGCCTTTATCGACAAGACATTGTCGCTTTCGTGTCGTAAACTACAAGGATTTTAATGGCGTTTTTGAGCATATTCGAAGATCTCGTATTTCATTCCTAGTTGGGTTTCCGATGCAGATGTCAAAAATAAAGTGGATTAGGTCACAAAATTTTGTAATGATCACAAAATATTTTATCCCCGTAAACCTACGGGGGCACTTATGAAACGTCAGAGGCTGGTGCGCGGTTCCAATGGGGATAAAAACTGCAACTTAATAGCTTCAGATGTCGCTGCTGCCAACGTCCGAATTTGACAGCTAGCTGTCACTATTCATTCATACTTTTATTGTAAACAAGCGAATTATTTTACGCATAATTATTTAATAATCCCCGTTCCGCGTTAGGGAAGAACCGACAAGAAACACCGCGGTAATTCTTTTAGAAATAATTGGCTTTTAAGTACAATGTATTATTATAAAGTATGGGAGGACAGTGAAGGAGGACTGTCAATAAGTAGTAGTAATGAAGAGTAAAAAATAAACTTATATGAATAGCTTGTGATTACAGCTAGAAAAACCATTTGGCATTTAGCACACTGTCTAGCTTTCTTTACGCAATATTTATAGCAACTTTTAAGCCGGATTAATTCGTAAAAGGCTTAAGATTAAGAGCTCTTGGTTCCCTTTAGAAGCTGCTCAGTGATGAGGCACTTGACATTTACTGCTAACGAAGTTTCTCGATCATACATAAGAATGTAAAGTTTCGAGTTTTAATGGAAGATATCAACTTTCTAGTAAGTGAGTACCTATGTACATACTATGTTTTTAAGTTTTCTGTCAAATAAATATTTGAATAAATAAGTGATGTGAATATTATATTATTTAATTCATTTGTATAGGTAAATCTATACCTACACATAAATAATATTCAAGTTGTAATGCCCAAAATAACAGCTTTTTACTAAATGCATATGAAAATACATACGGTACATAATTATACAAAAAAGGTTTTTAATTTTTTTGTCTGTCTGTTTGTTCCGGCTGATTCCGAAATTTGGTATCCTCATACCAAATTTCTAGCTTTTCAGCCACTTTTTATCGACCTACCACGCGGATGAAGCCGTGTATTTGCGTCATTAAGCAATAAAATTTATTGAAAGCCGAAAATACATAAAAATTACGACAGCGGTTTAAAAAGAAGGAAACCAAATTCGAAAAAACTGTGTCGTGGAACAAGAAAATGTAGGTACATTTTCAATATAATAAGGATGAAAACATTAAATATTATTTTGCTTTACAGGAAAAGTTTTTATCCAGTGCGCAAACTGTAACCACGAATTCAGCATATCATTCTAGACCCCCCAGCGCAGAAATTTTTCGTCAGTTATACAAAAAAAAAACCGCTGTTCCATACATTTTGACCGCGTAGGTATTGCACTTTTCTATGAAACAGAAGTATTTTTTTGTAAAACCGACAAAAAATTTGTTCGCTGGGGATCTAGAATGGTAGCTAGGTATGCTGAATTCATGGTTATAGTTTGCGCACTGAATAAAAACTTTTCCTGAATAAAAGACATCAACGATTTCATAAAATTACCTATCCACTTAGCAGTGAGTGCTGCAGTGCATTATGGAGATAACTACATTTATTTATATTTTATTACCTATCTGCACTTTATTTGTTTACTTGTCTTTTGAAAATATTATTAAAGATAACAAACTCCTTCGACATTTATTTTGTAAATTCTACCGAGATGTAGCAATTTCTTGGCATAGCAACATACATAGAAAAAGGTTGCAAGTTTTATAAGGCATCCTACTCATTTACTGGTATAAAATGATAAAGGTATCAAGTTATATTATACTCGGCGTATCTTTTATTAGCAGCTCGATATACCCTTTTAGTAAAAACTAATTTTCAACTTTATTTGTAAGGATACAGAAATCAAAATTCGACTTGATTAGTAATTTAACCATTAATTAAAGAAAGCCAGTACCTATGAAATTTTCATTTTATTGACTCATATAAAAGTTGTTTTGTTTTGTCGTCATTTATGGTTTCATCAGCTAATGAGAATATCCGTTAAGGATGCTTATGCTTTGAAAATAAATTAAAACTTTTAGAAAAGAAACATCTTTCACACTTTTGAAACGTGTTTCAGTTAGGTGTTAGACGATTACCGGAAAATTCTAATCTTTTGAATCATGATCCAAAGTTGTTTTATTAAGTTCATCTTTGATTGCTGGAATATACATAACATTAGCACAGCACCCTAATTGGGTAACACGCGATTAATCATAATCGGTTTCATTTTGACAGTTCAACAATATTCATTGCGTTATTTACGTTGTTGAGCAGACATATTTTTCGAACATATGAAGCAATGGTTTAGCCATCTGTTTAAAAACGAAACAGATTATGAGTAATTGTGAGTTACGCCATTAGGGTGCTGGCTATGGCTTGATTAATTCGTAAGTAGGTATCTGCTTCTTACCTACCTAACAAGAATAAGTACTTACCTAAAATCAACTACGTTGTTTTTTTTCTTACTGAAAACCATGAATTCAGCACAACACACCTCCTAAAGTAAGAATTGTTCGTTGGTTTAAAAAAAAACAGCTGTTTCATAAAAAAGTGCAATAAGTGCGCCCACACGGTCAACGTGTATGGCAGAGCTAATTTTGTTTTTAATAACCGGCGAAAAATTTCATCGCTGGGGTTTCAGAATCATGTATCTGGCAGTAGATTTTGCGTCGATGTCCCTGCATACAACATTGTTATCGCGAAAATAATATCAATCTGCCACAAAACTTCAATATGTATTTACTCGACTGGGTACCTACTACCGGAATAAAAAGTATCCTAAGTGTTAATCCAGGTTATAAACTATCTGTTTGCCAAATTACATCCAAATCAGTTCACCCGTTTTTGCGTGATTGAGTAACAAACATCCAAACTTTCACATTTACAATATTAGTGGAAACAATCATTTGTCCCATACGAATGTATGGGACAAATGATTGTTTTTTCCAGGGATGACGATGCTAGTCCCATGGAAAATTTCGCGATAACGATGTTAGTCTTATAGAGAAAGAGTTGTTCAGTTTGATGGCCAGTAACTCAGTACAACAAAGTATAATGAGACCCACACCCTTTCTGCTAATAAAGTAAATGTGAAAGTTTGGATGTTTGTTACTCAATCACGCAAAAACGGCTTAACTGATTTGGATGTAATTTTGCAAACAGATAGTTTATAACCTAGATTAACACATAGGATACTTTTTATTCCGGTTGTAGGTACGTTTCCGTGGTATAGTTTCCGATCTCCACGCGAGTGAAGCCCGTGGCAAAACTACTTACATATGAGTCTATTTACTTTGTAATTTATTACTTAAAATATTTTTTTATTTACTTTGCAATTTAAAACTATTGCAAGTCCTAGAACTGGTCTTGATCTCCTCTCGTTAACTATAATGAAGTTGTTACCTGGGTCACGAACACCTAGCAAGCATAATTTAAAACTAAGTAGGTAGGTAAGCACCTAATGTAACTGGACTATTTATAGATTTCATACCTATACTTACTTTTACAATGTTTGTAAATGTGTGAACACCATGTATCTATCACAGAATTAATTTATCTGTATTGCTTCAATTTGATTCTTTTTACCCATTTTAGTATGGTAATTTTATTCTGGGTGCATCGTTTTCACACATAATCATATAATGAATGTAAATATTGTACTTGAAACATTTTAAAAGAGTAACGGTGGAGTTTCTTGCCCATTCTTCTCCATACGAAACTACATTTTGGAAGGGGCGACTAGAATCAATTCTATTTTAATGTAAATGTTGACGTTCAAAAGTGACTTTTATGTGCCTATTTGAAATAAATGCTTTGACTTTGACTTTGATTTTACTAACTTGCTTGAAAACAAATAGATAGCTAAACTATACACTCAATTTGCTTAGCGTTTTCACAACTATGTTTGAATTTGTTTCCAGTCTAAACGGATGCAACTGAATATTAATCTTTAACATGGAACGACTGTCTACCTGACCTTCATAACCCAGTTACTGAGTAACAGTATACCCCTTGGTAAGATCGGTGGTCAAACTTTTTGGCTTCTGACTAGCCGCAAGGGCTGTCTAAGATCTGCGAATCACAGCCGAGACCGTGCTTTCCGAAGCACGGTGTACGGTGCAACCGCACATTCTGCAGTTCAGCTGTTTGCGCCACACATTAATTTCAACTCATAATAATTAGCTCAGTTCGCGTCGGGCTTATCAATTCAACCAGGCGTTCTCGTTACAGCCAACAAGGGCCGCGTCACTCGCTTCATTGCCACACCATCAGTTCATTAAGCTCATTTTACTTACAGTAGGGTTTCAGTACTTTACCTTCTTTCATTCCATTCATCCTTTAAAAGTAATGTATGGCCTACCAAGGGATCATACACACGGAGGGTGTGATCTCGATATATTGTGATGGATGGTCACCGATTCACGAACCGACCCCCGTGACCCGTGCTGCAGTTATTATTTAGCCGCAAACCTCTAGCTAGTAATACACTGTGACTAGAAAATTTATAACTAGGAAAGTGCTTAGCAGTGCGCCATTGACAAATCTTCAATAGTATAGAAGATTCAAAACAAACTGTGCAGCTTTATTTTTAGTGTTAGTATAGAATCTATATTCACAAGAAAAGTTTTGATTCTGCAGTGCGCAAACTTTAACCATGAATTCAGCATATTATTCTAGACCCCCCAGCGAAGAAATTTTTCGTCGGTTTTATAAAAAAATATCAGCTGTTTCATAGAAAAGTGCAATACCTACGCGGTCAAAATGTATGGAACAGCGGTTTTGTTGGTATAACCGACGAAATATTTCTGCTCTAGAATGATATGCTGAATTCATTTACGCACTGGATAAAAACTTATCCTGTATATATATATCTATACTAATAATACACCTATATACTTTGTTTGTTTGAACGCGCTAAACTCTGGAAGTACCAATCGGATTTAAAAATTCTTACTGCATTTGATAGCCCAATTATTGAGAAAGGTTATAGGTTATTTTACGCTACGAGTTTACGACCATTAGGAGCCGACAAAAAGGATAAAAGTCAGATAGAACGCTAAGCCAAAACGAAGTAACGGGGCACAGCTAGCTATATGATATATTTGATGTTAAAACAACAAACACGCGAACGAAGTTGTGGGCAGAAACTAGTTGATAAGCAGCCGTGAGGCACACTTTGACGCACTTTACACTTTTTGTTGGTTTTTAAATTTTATTATTTTGCTGTAAATTGTGTGCCTTTTTAGTCTGTGCTAAATAAATGTATGTATTTTCTTTCTTTCAATAATAAATGTGTCGATTATTGTCAACTTTGTTTCCTCTAGCTAGCTTGATTAACTAAGGATACAAACTACATAAGTATATTGATCATTTTCTATTTCGTCTTACAAATGTTCGACAGAATGTCAAGACAACAGACATCAATTTATTATTCACCTTTTTCTGAATAATTTAATGTGATTAAACATGTCACCTACCTACATATAACTACTAACTAACTACCTACCCACAACTGCATCTTAATTTAATGAGAATCTTTCCAACTAAATGGAAAAAATATGTCTCCAGTCTTGTATACCTTTTTTTCCATTTTGTTTTTCTCACACACTGTCTTTGTAGATAAGATGGCGATACAGAACTGGTATTCGCTCGTTAGCGCCGATGAAGCTGTTACACGACACCTAATGGCTACTACATCACCTAGGTATTTAACTAAAACTTGACTAGGTGGAATATAATGGGTGGTTAGGAAAAATATGTGGCTGTGAGAATTAACGCAGGTGGTGAAGTTTTAATGAATAACTTCACTATGATTTGTAGACATTTGGGATAAATTGGGTCGATATTCTTTCCTATGTCCCATTTTGACAAAATACGTTTCTTTTACTTGTCCAAGTATTAAAATACCAATAAAGACCAGTGGCACCTCTTTTCAATAACCTGAGACCCCTCTTTTGTGCCAATCTTCACCCTCCTTTGTCGTTGTCATTTAGCACTACATTCCATCAATAATACTATCTGAATAATTTTGAAAGGTATTGCTAATCCAATGCATCGAAAATTTGTCGGCTCAACAACATATATAACGCAGTGAATGTTGTTGAACTGTCCAAATGAAAGCCATTACCAAGGAGCAAGTAGGTTTTATAGAACTGTGTTACGCAATAGAATGATCAAATTGGAACACGCAATTTCTATGGCCAAAATCCCATTCGTTTTGACTACTATTCAAAACATATTTTTTACCAGAGAAATAGAGTTGGACTTCCAACGCCCCAAGTTTACCGAACCTTCTGAAACCAAAGCATTAATTACACAGAAAGCAGGACACATTTTATGTGTTATTTTTTTCTACACGTCTCACGATAAGGTGGCAATGGCAATGGCGGCGACTTTAGAACGTGCACGGGTCGTTCGCGCCAATGAAGTTGTTATACTAGCTGGCTCGCGCCTGCTTTTTGTTCTACACCCTGTTTTTGTAAGAACAGATCAGGTAAGAAAGTATGAACGTATTTATAGTAGCAGGGGACTTGAAATTGCGTTGGAGAAATGTGTATTTAGTCATTTAGTTGTTATTGTATTGGAAAAGTAAAGAGGCGTTTTCTTAGTCAAACATCAACGCTCTAAAATAAACCTTAAATAAACTAGTACCCGGGTTCTTAAAGCCTTTTCTTGTCATCTGTTTTGACTTGCGCTGTTTCTAGGAAAAAGCAGAACAACTACGTAACATTGGATTTGACAACACATTTAGTGTCAATGAGGGTGTTCTGAAATGACATTCACAAGGTGGCAGCACTGAGACGTCAGGTCCGGGCACCTGTAAAAAGTGTCAAAGCGCCTACGGACTAAAAGGTGAACGAAAGAATGAAACGAATGACATCAAATATTTTAAGTTCATTGTTGAAATAGAAGACCTCTTGTCAAAGTGGCGCCAACTGGTGGCTTGAATATTCATGAACACCCTCATTTCAGCAATTAAATTGAACGCGACCAGCACATGTAAACAGCGTTTAGGAACTGTCAGTTTCAATATTCCACAACTATGATGACACTCTTGAACGCGTTTTAGATGTGCCGATCATGTTCAGTTTCATTGGTAAAATCCGCTCTTAACTGATTATCTTTTTGGAATTCGGGGTTCAGTTTTAATCGACCTTAGTAATGATTATGTAAATACAGGAAGACAAATAATACAGGTGTAGGTACTAAATAAAAGGCACACTTCTGCCCAGCCCTTTGGGAAAACAGGCGTGATGTTATGTGTTAAATAGAGCAAAGGGATATAAATAGTACAACAAAATCAATGTACACAACTGTGGCTGGCACTATGGGCTGACATAATTATGTAGATATACAGGGTGTAACAGAAACCCTATTGCTAACCTTAAGCACTAAAGATAACAGCTGGTATAGAATCACTATACATAGTGTTATACTCAGTAGCAGGTTTTACACAATGAAACACGAACTATAATTCACACTCAGTCTGTATTTGGGCAGGGTAACATTCTTATCTCCTAGTTCACAATCTAATGCCCCTTCAAATGATTTGCCTCCCTTTTTATACACTTTCCCGCCATATTCAAATCAACTGTCAGTTAATTACTCAATGTGCTATGGATACTGAATTATTGTTTTATAAATCAACTAAATTAATTATTATGGGAAAATAAATACAAAGAATATTATTTAGACATTAATGAGAATATTTGAAAGTAATTTAGGAATAAATAAGCAACTAGTACGTCATAACCGTCGAGTATCTATTTGGTACTTGTTAACACTCGGCCATCCTGCATAGGCCGTGTCCCACGGCCCTCGGTGCTTTCTTCAGCGGCTTGCCCGAAGCCCTGAAATAGAAATAATGTACGGCAGTAACTTGTTGTTTGTGAAATATATATTTTTTAAATATGTTTGAATATATTAGTAATTATTGACCATGGTTTATGTTCTTTATTTTTCCACTTCCCAACACACAGTTATGATTTGTTTTTATTTGTCCAAATAATATACTTATATAGTTCCTTTTATAGAATATAGGTCAGATCTCGCATTTAGAAGTATTGCGTAGCTATCTCTACAAATTAAGTCTTGGTCACACAGCTAAGATATGGACTTGGTCACAAAGCCGTCCTTATTATGGACTTGATCACAAAGCTGTCCGCGTCCCTGTTATGGACTTGATCACAAAGCTGTCCCTGTTATGGACTTGATCACAAAGCCGTCCTTATCATGAACTTGTACACACAGCGCAATTGCCTATTATCTCTATTATTATGATCTTGATCACATAGCCATTCCTATAAATGTTAACTAGATCACACAGCAGTCTTTACTAATAGATTTTAGATCACGTAGCCCTGAGAATATACTGATGGACTTGATCACGCAGCTGTCCTTACCTACATAGGTAGTATCATATCGTTAGATATAAGTATGTGGAGGTGTTGCCAATCATTATTGTCACACAGTGAAATTATGAAATGAATATTAGTGATAGGTAAAATTCAGAGAAATAACTATTCACTGCATTGAGTTTTTTTTTTTAGGAAACTTTCTTTACTTACACTTTTGGTTCATTAAACTTAGCTAGGTATAAGATAATACAAGATTTTAATAATGAAGAGTCACACATTTGTAACGATCAGTATATTGAGTTAATTAACTTTCAAGAAGATCAATCAAGTCGTCTCTGTCTACTTCTCGGTCACTGCCTGAACTTTCGTCCTCAGATATAGTTGGTTTGTATGGCCGAAGAGTTTCTCCACGAACTACTGCGCTAAACTTTTTGTAGCCTTTCATACCCTTTATACTCGAGATTGTATATCGGTCCAACGATTGTTCGGCCTTAGATATTTTGTAGGGACCTGTGTATCGCCCAATAAGTTTTCTAGTAACCCCAGTGGTTGCATCTCTAGCTACGCCACCTTTCCAAAGAACTAGTTGACCTACGGTGTACTTAATACATTTCCTATGTTTTTTGTCGAATCGCGTTTTCATGGAAGTCGTATTTCTATCGATACGGAGCTTAGCAGTTTCCCTATTGGCCTGCAGTTGGTTCTGTTGAGTTTCAGAAGTAGAGGGTGCGTCAGACGGGAAGGTTGGATACCTAAAATTAGTATGACCGAACATAAGGTTAAATGGCGAAAAGCCAGTAGTAGCATTGGGTGTATTATTGATTCCCCATACTATATCATCTAGCTTATTATCCCATGTACATTCGCTTTCGGACATAGTGTTAAGACCATTTAATAATGTGCGATTTACTCGTTCGACCTGCCCGTTGGAGCGAGGGCTGGCTATAGCATTTAATATATGTTTGAATTGATTTTCCTCGGAAAATTGTTTGAAGTATCTACTCGTAAAAGCTTTTCCTCGGTCTGTTATTATTCTAACTGGATAACCAAACTGCATAATAATTTCTTTGAGTAATCGAATGGTTTCTATTGAACTACAATTTTTAGCAGGTCGGGCAAATACAAATTTAGTAAAAGCGTCGATAACCACTAAGATATAAGTGTTTCCTTTACGAGTTTTAGCAAAAGGACCTAAATGGTCAGCGTGCAACGTATGCATAGGTATGGCTGGCTTGTTAATTGGATATAATTCACCCTCCAACCTACCATAGTTGCCCTTATTAAACGCACATTGTAAACAAGAGTTTATATATTTTCGAATAAATCTAGTCATGCCTTCGAACCAAAATTGAGCCTTGATAGAATTTGCACATTTTTCAAAACCGGGGTGGCCTATCTGATCATGAAGTTTTTGTAGTAAACCGTATTTAGCTAACTTAGGAATGACAAACCGCTCTCCAGCAACAGTTTTCCTATAGAGTATGTTATCTTTTAGTATATAATTCGCAGATAAGTTTGAATCGGAGTTATCATGAAGTCTAGAAATAATGTTTTGTATATTATCATCTTGCATCTGTAGGGTTATTAACCAATCAGAATTTTCAATCATCAGTATTGCATTAGTCGCGGGATTCCTACTTAACGCATCTACGTGCCTCATGCGTTCCCCTGGCCTATATTCAATCTCAAGATCAAATTCTTGTATTGTGAGCCACCAGCGAGCTATTCGCGGTATTAAATCTCGTTTTACAAGAGTTGTTCGTAATGCTGAACAGTCTGTAATGACTTTAACTTTAATCCCCGTTAAATATATTCGAAACCGCTTAAGAGATTCAACGACAGCGAGCGTTTCAAGCTCGTAGCTATGGTAGTGCTTTTCTTCTCTACTTGTTACTCTACTAAAATAAGCAATTGGTTTTAAACTATTATCTGTTTGATATTGCATAAGGATCCCACCTAAGCCTATTTTGCTGGCATCTGTGTGCAATTCAGTCTTTGCATCAGAGTTGTAAATAGCTAAAACTGGCCTTACAATCAGACGCTGTTTGAGGCCTTGAAATGCATTTTCTTGATCAGAACCCCAATACCACTTGACATCCTTTTTCGTGAGTTCTGTTAAGGGGCGAGCAATTTGGGCAAAATTTTGAATAAATTTTCTAAAATATGACGTCAGTCCGATAAACTGCCTAATCTCATGTACATTCCGCGGCCTATTATATTCTGCGACACATTTTATTTTCGCTTGGCCTGGTTGTATTGTCCCCGCTGAAATCTCATGGCCTAAGTACGTAGCGGTACGTTTAAGAAAAGAACATTTACGTAAATTTAGTTTTAAATTTGCCTGGGTCAATAATTGTAATACTTTCTCTAGAAGCACAAACCCTTCCTGAATTGATTCCGTTGGTAACATGAACCGAGTGAGTTTACACATGCCCCTCCAAAACCTTTCATAACAGTTGCACTAGGCTCCATTTTAACTTGCAAGTTTTCAGCTTGTGTGAGACAAAGCATGTTGATTTTACTGCCAGTATCTATGTAAGCTCTGAGCTGCTGCCCATTTACCATCACAGTTCTTTTGTAAATATCAACATAAATATCATAGGTGATATGCAGCGCTTGACTAACCTTTTGTGGTGGCTGTCGCGAACTCCCGGCGCCAAACCAGCAATCTGCCGTCGTGTGCCCGCTGCGCCGGCAGGTCTCGCAGCGCTGCCGCTGTCTGCAGTCCCGCGCCTCGTGGCCCGGCCGCCGACACGTGTAGCATATCTTTGGCTGGAGCTGATGACCCGATGTTGAGCTTGGTATGGTGCTGCTCGCTCCTCTTCTCCACGTACTCGTCGATTTCCGCACAGTATATGTATCCACTCGTTTGAAATTTTCCAATGAAGATAGGTAGCCATAATATAGTTGTTCAGGAGTTTCACAACTATATGCTTTGGCATTAGCTCTCAATTCAGAAGGTAGTCCACGTATTATGCAGGACATAGCATCTCCACCGACTATGTTGCATTTCTTCAGTAGGGATAATTTTTCGTGATAATACTTCGTCATCGTCTCTTTATCTTCCTTTGTCCTTGCCAGCATACGTTCCAATTTGTCCACGTAGTCAGTCGATCGAGGAAAAGCGACCTGAAGCATTTCCTTCCAGCCATCCCATGTCAAATTATAGTTTTCAAGGTCGTCATACCATTCTCGAGCAGCGCCACGCAACCGCAGTTGCATGATAAATGTTCGATCAGTGTTGTCCCAGCCATAGACATCGCCTAGTTGGTCTATTTTGTGAAGCCAACCTATAACGTTGCTGCTGTTGTCTTCAGGCCGAAATTTAGGAATAACTTAAGCATCACTGGGAGCAACATGTCGTTTTTTGTTTGATTTGGTCTTAAGAAGGTCTTTAGAGAAAAAAAAATCACTATTTTCATCTTCCGAACTGGTTGACTCACTGCACTTTCGTTTGCGTTTCCCCAACCCGTGAAAATATGGTCCTGACATTTTATCACTATCCCACTTCTGAAATGTTATACTCAGTAGCAGGTTTTACACAATGAAACACGAACTATAATTCACACTCAGTCTGTATTTCGGCAGGGTAACATTCTTATCTCCTAGTTCACAATCTAATGCCCCTTCAAATGATTTGCCTCCCTTTTTATACACTTTCCCGCCATATTCAAATCAACTGTCAGTTAATTACTCAATGTGCTATGGATACTGAATTATTGTTTTATAAATCAACTAAATTAATTATTATGGGAAAATAAATACAAAGAATATTATTTAGACATTAATGAGAATATTTGAAAGTAATTTAGGAATAAATAAGCAACTAGTACGTCATAACCGTTTTTTTTTTTTTTTTTTGAGGGTGGGAAATCATCAAATAACTTCTCCTGCTCTGGGTGGAGCAGGAGGGCGTGTCAGACTTTTACTGACTAAAACCCACCCGTGTTCCCTCAGTTGCCTGTGTGCCAGGGGCCGCGGTATCTCTTTCGAACAACCCGCACCCCTGGCAGGCATCGGCCCTTGCGGACCCCACCAGTTCGGCGCACCAGGACACGTGGCACGCCGTGACCACCCCAGGAACCAAGTAACAAAAGGGCCCCAGACGAACCCGTGTCTGGCACCCTTGGTCCCCTTGCGACGGGTCAGCGCAGTAGCCCCGCCGCCTACCACTTTTCGGCCGCAGGGGATAGGGAGAGCGGCCAACGCTATACCGACACTCCTCTTCCCCTGCGGCCCCACCGCGTCCGCCATCAAACGGTGGCGGCCCCGTCCAGGCCACGGAAGGGAAGAGCGCTACTCAGAAGTACCGGCACTCCTCCTCTTCCGCAGCCTGTAATCCTCAGCCGCGATGCCTCCCATTCGACATCGCGGCCCGCCTCAGTTGCGGTGCACCTCACCGCAACCTACATTTTGGCCGCTACGTCGTCGGCTTGGAGACAAAAGCCCTGACGAGCGGCCCCACCTTAGGGTTCCTCTTCGCTTCACCGTGGGAGCGGACCACGGCTACTGAGCCCCCCCGCAACGACAATGCGGGAACCCACTGGGGGGGACGTCATAACCGTCGAGTATCTATTTGGTACTTGTTAACAATAGTTTCAGCTCAAAATAAAATACTCTAAGAATTCATACCACATTTTAGGTTTCATAGGTTTCTTCAATTCAAATCATATCAAACGTGTCACCGCACTACGCAGGTCAATAACTTTCCACGTTACTTGCCAATATCACGATAAATCTCTTCCGAGTGATGTGTTTATTTAAATTTGAAAAGTTCGGTTTCTGGTATCAATGTACCTATTAAACATTCTCATAACTTCCGAACATGTAGAGATAGGATTTAAAAACCCTTCCAATATCGTTTGATATCATTCTAAGAAGCCCGCGTGTTCTTGTTATGTATATACCCTTTCCGTTACACATTGTACACCTCTGTACTTAAGTATGGAAACATGTACTGCAATTATAATTTTTTGTCCGTAAACTACTTACTGAGCTTCAAGATATTGGGTACATGCTATTGCTCTCGTAATATTATGATGCTTAATTTCTTCCGCAACAGTTTTATAGCCTTCGGGCTTCGCCCTCCTTGTAATGACTTCGCGGAATATTTGCCACGAAGTCATATATCCAATCTGACGCGTGTTGAGTACCTGCATGAGCCTGGTATAAAGACCGCCTTCCAAAGACCGTTATAACACCCCGACCGACCCTTGCTCTTTGAAGCGCTAGCCCGCGCCGCAGCTGAGCCAGTAGCTTAAAATTCACCGATTAATAATAATGCCAATATTTTGATCCAGCCTGTCCCTAATAGCTGTCCCCCTATCAGTGACGCCCTGAGCTGAGGCCCGTACCCCACAGGGGGTGCCCTCAGCGTGCAGTCGCTTAGTTTGTATTTTTTTAGTTTGTAAGCCCTGGCTGGTAATGACAGCCCCAGGAAAGCCCAGTTAAGCAGTCACGGCCTCTCAAGGTCAACTGCGAGATGCCCGACAAAAAAAAACTGCTACTACCTCTGTTGGACACGATGCCTGGTGAGACAGCGTGCTTTGTAGCCAGACCCACCAGTGAGTTTAAGCCCACGACTGGTGTCAAAAAACGCTCTGTACTGGACAACCGTTATTGTAAGACCGTTCACCGCTTTCTTAGGAAACCAAAAGTACCTAAAGAGCTAGCAGTTTAAGGCCTTTTTACACGCTTTATATTAGCTTCACTTGTATGTTTGTTTGTATGTTTGTATGTAACCGACTCCAAAGAGCGCGATTTTGACCCACTTTAAACGGTCAGATTTCATTGAAACTTTGTAAACTTGTCGAGGACCGATGACAATTCAATAATTTAAAAAAAAAATTAGAAAAAAAAACGTTTTTGTAGTTAGCAGAACTAAAAAATAGAAAATAAATAATAGTTTAAAAAACTAAAAAACACGCTTTAAAAACCAAACTAAAAAAGGAGAAAATAATTTAATTCAATTAAAAAGCGTGGGGTGCTTGACATTAATTGATTATAAAAATACCTCAAAAAGCACCCCACGCTTTTTAATTTAATTAAATTATTATCTCCTTTTTTAGTTTGGTTTTTAAAGCGTGTTTTTTAAACTATTATTTTTAAATTAATTAGAGAAACTTGACAGCCATGATTGTGTGGTATCTACTTATGTGTTATCTACAATTATTTTTTCTTGCAGTTCCATACTGACAGATGGCTTGTCTTCTTCCGTTTTGAAAATATGAAATAACTAACTTTTTCCAGCGGCGTCACCCGCGTTGGGGTCGAAAATTGCCCCACGGGAACGTAGTACCGGGATAAAAAGTATCCTATGTGTTAATCAAGGTGTGTCTGTCTATCTGTGTCAAATTTCATCCCAACCAATGGGATGGGTTGGATGTTTGTTACTCAACCACGCAAAAGCGGCTGAATGCAGCCGCTTTTGCGTGGTTGAGTAACAAACATCCAATCAATCATACAATCTTTCACATTTATAATATTAGTAGGTGAAAACGAGTTAACAACTAGAGTTTGAACAAAATTGGGCGACTTATATATAATATCTGGATGACCGAGCTTTACTTGGTTTATTTTTAGGTGTAACGTTTTCTAAAAATTTAATCTAGCTAGATAGCAAGGTTTAATTTTTAGAAAACGTTTTTTTAAATCGATCTCGATTTATCGCCCCCGAAACCTCCTGCATACTAAATTTCATGAAATCGTTGGAGCCGTTTCCGAGATTCAGATTATATACATATAATTATACAAGAATTGCTCGTATAAAGGTATTAGATAAATATTTAAAAATTGAAGTAGAATTATTTCTCAAACAAGCAAGAACAATTCATAAATATATTCAATGCGTGACTAGCACTATAATAATAATTTACTCATTTGCATTGATTTTTAGTAGACATACAGATTTATTTCATGTCCTAATCATTTATCTATAAGCTAAACCATAAATCGTTCTTGCAAAATTATCATAAACATACCGAAACATTGTGAACACAATAGACCGCGTTGACATAGGGAATGCAATACCCGTTCAAGGCACTCCCCTTATTAGGCATAGATACATAAAAGGAAGAGCTTAAACCAGGCCAAAATTCGAAAAGAATTAATTAATTCTTAGTACTAGATTTGGAAACTTCATTGGTATTAACCACACATACTAAGTTGACTATAAAGGCGCTCCCTCAATGTTGATTTAAACTATGTTTTTTTTTTTTGGGTGGGAAAGAAAAATAAACACCGATGAAAAAAATATTGAATTATTGAACAACTATCATGAATCACTCCCTCTAATAGTTACTATACATATCCCATTGAATTACTTTTTCATGAAATAGTAATTGAGAATTTCGTGACAGCAACCGATAAACAAAAGACTGCTTGAAAAATAACTTTTATAAAGCAAATACAGTCAGGAGCGATTCAACTAATTTAAAAACGAATCTAAAACTGCACGCCCCTCCACTAAAATTTATATACAAGCATGGATAGTATTTTTGAAACCATACTTTTATTAAAAAAGGTGTTTACTTAAAGTTGCAATGTTGATTTCACGGGAAAATTGCTTTTGAATTTTGCATAAGTGTAAGGTATTTATGCCCATGACGGACTGACAGTAAATCCAAAGGTACCTGTCCCACCCCTGGCGATTCATGAGAAGCGAGTAGAGCTAGCAACTAAAAACGAGTTGGCGAGTACGAGCAGCGAATGCATGACGCGGTGATGGCCACGAGCGATTACTAGCTGGGGTATGCGAATCTATATCAAGAATGAGTCTCTCAGCGAGTTTTCTGCCCGTCAAGCGAACGTCGCTGAGTGAGTTCTGTCGCTGATAGGTCTTGTCGCTGCAATAAACAATTATTCGTCGGCAGAGTATTTACAATAACAGTTAGCGATAAACTATTTACAGAGTGACTGGGACATCGACGAACAAAATGGGACCATGAATTCAGCACATGATTCTAGATGGCGAAGACTTCGTCTTATTTCGTCGATTTATCAACAAACAAAAATGAGCTGCAAAAAAGTGCAATACCTACGCGGTCAAAAAGGCATTTTTTTTAATAACCTACGAAAGTTTTAAATGCTGGGTCAGAATCATGTAGGTACGGAATCCATGGTAACGGAGAGGGGCAATTCCCATAATTTTAAGAACGTTCACAGGCTGATGTCAGTGTCAATCTGCCATAAACACAAGTTTTTGACATTGATTCTCGCTGAGATTAGATTACGACTAGATTTTGAACGTTTTTAGTCACGGGAATTGGTCTTCAGTTGCATGTCGTTGATGTCCCTGCCCCACCCTGCTGTATATGTATCTCTTTGACTTACCCACACCGGACCTACAATTTCTGTACGTTTCTTGAGCGAGAAAATCGTTGATAGCTGGTCGGAAAATATTAAAATTAAAGGAAACAGGAAAATATTACAATGTAAAGTCCAGTGCCAAATAGCAACAGTGTTACAGAAGTGTGCGGATGATTGGCCAGTCTGAAATCGGCGCAAGCGCAGTTTTGCTTTGTGGCTTCATCAGGTGCATGTCGTCATGTTAGTTGTGACTCGTGAACTTTTAAATATGGGGCGTTACTTCAATTTGCTGCTGTGTGAATGGTTATTAGCCCCGAGTTACTCAAAACAGTACCTACTAATGTACTCCTCCTTTTTGTCAACTTGTACATATTATACTTCTTAATAATACAATTATTAGTAAAGATTGAGTAACAAACATCCAAACATGTAAACTTACAAAATTTCACCTTTATAATAATAAATACCTACATATTAGTAAGATTAGTAGGATAGTAGAAAGTAGGATAAGCCAACAGCCACATGACACCATAATCGTGATTCGTGAACGACAAAAACCCATCAAAGTAAGCAATAATTTACATAACATTATATCAATTCGAAGGTTAACATCCGGCACACGTGTGGATGGTGCCTACCTACCACCTACGTACTGTCCACCCACACCCAACCCCCCTTTTGGATGGCGATGGCGCCTCAACTTAAGCCTAGACAATTTAAACGCAATTGTATTTTAATTAGCCCTCAAGAGAATGCAAGTCTCATCCTTATGGAACAATCAACGGTATAATATTGTATACTAATTCGTTTTGTGGAATAGGAAGAGCTTTATAAGGTGTGATGACCCCGTTTTTTAGGGTCCCGTACCCAGGTGCCAACGAGACCCTATTACTTTAAGCTTTTTCTTAACATTTCTATTGAAATAAGCTACTGCTGTAGTTTTTCAAGGAAATTATTCTACTATTCAGATTATTTTTAAGGCTGTAGAATGTAGAATGGTTAGAAAAAAACTAGTCTGCTAATCTGAACTGCGCCCTAATTCCGCAACACACTATCAATCAGAATCAGATTTTTTTTTATTTTGAAACATTCATAATCCATTCTTTCGAAAAATTTGTCCAGTCAACAACGTAAATAACGCAATTAATTCTGTTGAACTGTCAAAATGAAACCCATTCCTACTGTTATCTGCACCCTAATTGCGTAACATGCGATTAATCATAATCGGTTTCATTATGACAATTCAACAATATTCATTGCGTTATTTACGTTGTTGAGCAGACACATTTTCCGAACATATGAAGCAATGGTATAGCCATCTGTTTCAAAACGAAACAAATTATGATGAATCGTGAGTTACGCAATTAGGGTGCTGTTATGCAATTACTCCTCTGATTAGCTACAAACCTAACCAAACTCTATCTGTAGTAGAAACTTTTCATTAAACTGGTCGCTGAATTCGAAAATGGACGTATCTCTTCAGGTTTTGTGGCACCAAGCTTACTTAGTCACCGAACGTGAAACAATAAGCAATAAAAATGTAACCTAAGTAAACTCCACATGTAACAATGTTAAAAACAATAACAAAACATGAACATAATAATATTTTGTTGAATAAGTCATACGCGAAAACTTTTCAAACCGAGCTGAGAGGAAGCGTAAAAAAGGCATGCCGCGAGCTAAGGCAGGAAGAAAATGATATACATTATGGTTGGAGGCAAGCGGCCTCTCCCCGCAAACCACGCTGCGCCCGCGCCGCGCCCAGCCGACGAGTTAATCAGGCATCCGACTGTGAAGCTCAAAGTTTTGGTGTTATGCTTCTATTCTTCAACACCTTTTACTATGAAATGTAAAATTAGGTTAGACTAGAATCCGATCCCATTATAGTTAGGAAAAAGCTAAGTAGATGATGATGATGGTATGGTGTCTAGCCTTCACAGGTTAGCGTAACTTTAAATTAATAAAACTCTGGTGAAAACTTATCTTTTGTCTCCTCAGTCCTTGTAAGTGCGAGGTATTCTTACGATCATAGCTTTTATTGTGGCCAGCAAGGATAGTTACGGAATATTTTCCAAGAAATCTCATACCCTCTTCCCTTTTTGACGCAAAAACTACAAAGTTTTCCCAACGAAAGTCGTCTGAATTTTCCGGATGAAGTAGGTATGAGTTAAATCAACTACTGGGGAACTAGATGGCGCATTTATATAAAATTATTTTGAAAACATCAAATCAAATCTTCCGAAAAATACTTACTCCAAAAGTTTGAGGTCCAGTGTAGAATAATGGAACATAATGACTCTATCGGCGGCGGCGAGGCGGCCAGCGGTCGCGGTCCGGCCGCGCGGCCTTTTTCTACTACCAAGCAATGAGTAAGCGCTCATTCTCGGAATAATGTAAGCCTGCCTTTAGACGATATTCAGATTCTGAATAGTATGCACGCAACGAGTAGGCATTATAAATGCGAACTTTGAAGCTGCTACAAAAAGCTTCATAGGAATTAAAGGTGAGTTTTGACAAAAGACTTGACAAGCACAACACCATCCCCATTAAAAGCAAATAACTTTTAACACGTTTACTTACCTATAATAATCATACACCCAACACTCATTAGAAGAACATTCAAGCAATTACCCAAACGTCAAATACAATAATACGAAGCAATCAAACACGTACCTAACTGAACAACAGATCAAAGCTGGACTTTTTAATGAAGCCTTCATAGGCGCGCGCGCAAGCGGCTCCACAAAGACATGCTACGCTTTGATGTCGCCGACGCGCTGCGGCGACAGCGGAGGCGATGATGCCTTTATAAAAACTCAATGATTTATTCCGGCTTTAGGATCGTTTGGTCGTTTGACGAGTCTATCAACGACTCTATCCGCGCTTGCGTATCCCTGAACCATAAATTATTGTAATAACCTTACGGCAGCAATCACGATTTATGGCAGCAGTTCCTTTGACCGCTCAAATGGGCAGAAGTGTAAAATTTTACGTTTTAACAATAAAATTCAAATTAATGCAGTAGATGCTACGTTTTTCTCGTGAAATTTATGCTCATTAAAATGTTCTGAGGAAAACATAAATATGAAATCGCATAAATCAAAAATAAATCATAATAATAGTTCTAAATAAAAAACCCGGACAGACTCACTCAACACGCTTAGGGAAAGTTATTTTTTTCTGAAATTGGCCTCGACAAAATCAGCGATAACGATTGTGGATGGGGCCCAAAATGCATGGGACAGACATAAAAGCGATTATAGAAATACAAAATGCTTTAAAATCGATTGCCACTTGTATACGTAGTCTTAATTGGTACAAAAGTCCTTAAAGTTCATTTAAACTTTATTGAATTTCTAACATTACATCCAACGCACGTATCTTTCACAACTCACTCAATATTCTGCTGTATTCTGTAAGTGTAAACAGAATTAATATCGAAAGCTGTGCCTAGCATATTCTGTAACAGTGTTAGTGCATAATATCTTCATTGGCATGCGTGCCCACGTCTCCGCATTTTTGTTTTAGCAACGGCCTATAGAAAATCGCCAGTCAGGTTGTATGGCTTTCATAATTCAGAGCTACAAAACTTTCGAAAACCACATAATATGTGGTTTTCACTTGTATATCTATTATTTAAGTAAAAAATTAAGATACTATACATATCATACTATACTCCAATAAAAAGTGAACCAAATAAAATGGCTTTAAAAATAGAGGAAGATTCAAATTCAAATTATTATTTTTTCCGAACATGGTACTTTACATGGTCTCATCATATTCTGCCACGTGGGGCGCGCAAATATCAGGTACAAAATTAAAATATTAGAATAATATTACTACTATTGAATAAATAATAATGAATTAATATTACAATAAGAGACATGACAGTTTAATGTCAAAATGTATTATCTATTAACTATCAAAGAGAGATTTCAAAGAATAAAATATTACAATTAAATTAGGATGCCAAAGTAACATTCTAAAAGTCGTTTAAATTATAATAACACTTTTTACATAGCAACTCTATAAGTTCCTTTTTAAACCCATTTAAATTTAACTTTTTGTTTTGCTTTGGGATTTTGTTAACAACTTGCGGGGCTATACAGAATATGCTCTTCCACATGAATGCAGTATTGGCTCTACGTCCGCGTAACATATTATTCCGCCTGTTACGTTTAACTCTATCAGTTAAGTTGAGAAACAGGTGTGAATTCAGCTTAACAAATGAGGCAGTTTCATAAATTTACAAAGAATGTTAAAATTTTATATTTTTTCTAAAAATAGTTCACAACTGTCCGTTATTTGTAGTCTGAACATGGCTCTGATGGATCGCTTTTGCGCTTTAAAAGTGATTTCTCTATTTGTAGAGTTACCTCAGAATATAATTCCATATCTTAGTACAGATGCTACAAGACCATGATAAGCAGTGATTAGTGCATCTGTGTTAACTGTTGGGGCAAGTTTATACAAGGCATAGAATGAACTACTAATTTTCTTACATAGGTAGCGTTTCAATGTGATCCTTCCATTTGAGCTGCCTGTGAAGAATATGCTATACTATGGAATCGATAGAGGTTAAATATGTAGTAGGTGAGAAAGACGAATTACCTACTTATATATCTAAAACTAAGATTTGGCATTCAATACTAGAGAAAGTGAAGGAAAGCGTTTTTAATATATACGTAGAGTACATGTAGAATGGTCCGGTTTAAAAATCATGCAACAAAAACAACATGTGCGTAGATAATATTATGTTGTGAATTTCAGAATACTAAATTCAAATCCAAGAAAATATTACTTTGTCTTTAAAAACCAACCCTATTTCACACACAATAAATTCAGATTCAGAACACGAACCTTCCTCTTGGCAAGTCCAATTTTCTTTGCTAGGTTGTGCTGAGATTAATATAAATTAATTAAAAATTAATATAAAAACGACAATAATATAAATTCGCAATAATTCTCTCAGAGAGAGAGGAAAATGGGCTAATAAAAGAAGAGACAGCAATTTTAACAAGGAGTCTGGTGATGGATGGAGGATGATAATAATGAAAGTAGTTACCAATTACCTTCATAAGAAGAATTAATCACAAAATGTAGGTTTCTTGGATGCATAAAAACTCAGAACTAAGTTCGAATGACCAGTCGCCATAATCGCCTACAAACATAGGTACTATACAGCCAACCATGGTTTATAATAAAACCTAAACAAAACGTATTGTACCAACAATAACACAACCACTTAAAAAAATATGCAAGGATTAGGTACCTGAAATCGGCAAAAATTTAAGGATAAATTTGAAAACTGTCAATGTTAAGTACCCCGTAATTACGAGGATCTTCTATTGTTAAAGAAAAAGCGCTAACAGATGGAGACGGTCAGCTACTTAAACAGTAAATTCAGAGATTAGACGGCAATCTTTAAAAACGCCGGCGACCGATGTTGAAATAAGCAGGAAACGCACAATACTAATAAGCGGGCATTAGTGACAATAAAGAACATAACCCTCTTTTAGCCGTACGCAGTTGGGTAATAAGTAACGCCGGTAGCGGATTGAGGTCGGAACTCTTAAGAAGTTATTCGAAGATTATAACCATGAAGATGACATAAACGAAGATAATTTTAGAGTTTTTATGACCGTTTGGATTCCGGAAATGTTATTTTCTTTGTAGACGGCGTTTTGTGTTCTCTTTTCTTGCTTCTTTTTCTTAGCATCTTCGGAACAGCTGCCATTTTTTTGGGTGCCTTCCTTATCTGCAACAACATTCTAACAAATAGTTTTCAGATTTTCGGGGATCCTGATCAAGCCTTTGCAAGCTTTTATGTTGAAGCGGAATCTAGACTTGAATGCTGTTAATAAAACCAGCAGCAAATTAGATGAAATACGTAGGCCCAGAACGCCTTTCTGGACTTGTCATGTCATAGAGCTGCACAAAAAGGGCTTTTCTGTTTACTAAAAATTTTAAGTCTTAGTCCTGCCACTTGTGCATTTGATGATCTTATTTATGACGTCAGTGAGTGGAGTTCGCGTATTTGAATTTTTGCCCAAAAATATTTGAACTCTTTGCCATCAATACTAAGAACAAGATAGTCGTAGTATCAGGCTACAATATATTTGTCAATGAAGTCGCTGGTGAACTTGCTGGTAGGACACATATGTACATGACATTGACTTGTAAGAGCTGGGTAAACATACAGGCTGTGGCGTAAATAATGGATAACCCTGAAACTGTCCATCGGCCAGATTATTATCTATCATTTACTCCACTTATATCGCCATATGCCCATGGTAATTTTTTTTCGATGCAGACCTAAAATTGCATAATTCCTTAGAAAATATGTTAAAATTTGAGAATAAGTATTTTTTGCAATGTTATCTTAGAATGGAATAAAAAATCTTGATAGGTACTGATCTGATAATACAAATATTCAGGAGTGACATAAAAAAAAAACAAAACGAGAAAAAATCACCAAATTGTAGAAATGGCAGCTGGTTTTGTAAGAGTAAGTACGATTTTTATTTAAAATATCAATAATTTGGTCATCCATGGGCATAATAATATGGCGATATAAGTGGAGTAAATGATATATGATAATCTGGCCAATTTCAGGGTTATCCATTATTTACGCCACACCCTGTTTATTGAACGCTAACATTTTTCCAACGGATGCAGCTTACCAGTATTTTACGTGGAGCTATTGCCTATTTAATCTGGTTGTCAGACATTTTTGGGCTTGTGACTACCCACAGAACAAATTAAACCGGTGTTAAAAATACATTAATGACAGCCGGGACCAACGCACGGAAGGGTCTCGATATGCTTGGATGATCACCCATCCACGAACCGACCTCAGCAATCGTAGCATAGCCTTTGATCGACCCGTATGGCTGTTATTGCTTAGCCACTAGCCCCAACTTGGGTAAACATTAAGATGTTAATAAAACTCATCAAAGAAATCAATCGACTGCAGTCAATCTACGACAAAAGCGATACCAAACAAGTAAGAACAACTTTCAATAATGATATGCTAATACCAAACAATCCACCAAGATAATGACGCAAGCGCAACTAAATCCAATCTATTATTCTGGTTTTTCGATAGCACAGCCCTACTTCTCGTGGAACACGACATCCATTATCTCGGATAGTGGCCACCTCTCCATCACAGACCCGTTATAACATAACCAAGTAAAGACAACTCGTGGTCCTACTTTAACTACGTTTCTGATACCTTACGTAACGGTTTTACATCATTTAAGTACACGGTCTGCTTAGAATGTTGACTGTCTCTACTTTTCAAGTTTAGCGTCTAAGACGAGGTAACTAGTTTATTCTAGAGATGGGCTGAGTGGTGATATTTCAGTATGACTGCATGACAAAGGCAAGAAAATATCGATGACAAGATCATCAATGATTTTTGTTGAGTGATCACGTAATTTCAAAGCGCTGAAATGATCGCGGAATAGTCGTACAAACTTAGTAATTTCATAAAATTTTGGCTGTTCCCACTTTGTACGTCCATAGACTTAACTTTAAAAAATCCAATACAAGCTTTTGTCCAGTTTCACTAACACCAATTACTCAAACGAAAGCTTGCTTAAAAGCGCACTGGTGTATTTCCAATGTTCGACTTAGCACCTAGAGTTGGCAGACCAACAGTGCAAAAATATTAAGCGTTCCTTTAAGTGTTTTCTAGTGTAAGTGAAAACGAGCAATGGGTTCAGCCCAGCTGAATAAATACCTATACTTCATTACGCAGCCACTATCATCACCATTATCATTTGCCTAACTTCCCAACTATGTTGGGGTCAGCTTCCTGTCAAACCGGGTGCAGAGAATACCAATATTTTCCATGGAGAGACTACCTATCTGACCTCCACAACCCTGGTACTGGGTAATACGAAACCCTATAATAAGACTGTTTATCAGAATTTCGGGCTACTGTCGAACGACTGCAAAGATCTACAAATGACAGTCGGGACTAACGGGTTAACGTGCTTTCCGGGGCGCTAAAGGATCTTGGTCAGCCACTAATCACCCCATTTTCCGCTAGCAACAAGCTACCGCACACCATTAATAGCCCACCATTCATTATAAATATGATCCTTAGCAGTAACAGTAGTTACTGTAGTGTCAGTTTAGAACTTTTGAGTGATAACAGGCCGACCATTCCCGTTCTTAGTAACGGAGTAGTAATTTGAGAAATTGTCTAGTGTGGTATAATGTAAAGTGCGAACTAAGAACATAGCTCCAATATTTATGGCGTCACTAAACGTTGAACAGGTACTACATACTTGAGAAATTCGCTGTGAACGAAATGGCTAGAGGCAATTTTAAGTGCGGACATATTAATTTCAGATGGTGTGTGTGGTGTTTCTGCACGATTATTAGTAATCGTTGTTAATGGGACTTGAAACTGTAATCCCTAATAATATTATAAATGCGAAAGTAGCTCTTGTCTGTCTGTTACGCTTTCATGGTTAAACCGCTGAACCGATCGTCATGTAATTTATATTACCTGGGACGTGGAGGACATAGGCTACTTTTTTACGCGATAACCGACCTCCACACGGGCGGTGCCGCGGGCATTGGCTAGTCTTGAAATAAACGTTAAATTGTTACTTCATTCAGTTAAGTCATCCTGAATTTCAGTCATGTCACGAGTCGGCGTCGTGACAGACAGACAAGCTGACTTAACTCACTAATATCTTACAAACTTCTGAATAACGAATAGATGCGAATAGATAAAGTATTGCGAAAATAAAAATAAATATTCTATAGGTAAATATAATTAATTAAAGATTTTCAAAGTACTCTTTTTACAAAGTTTCATGCGTCTCAACCAGTTTTCGAAACCCTTTTTCCAGTCCGCCGCAGGCACCTCGTTTACAGCCTGCTTGAACGCTGACAGCGCATCTTTCGGCGACGAAAATTGATTTTTATTTTCGGGAATAGAAAGAAGTTACACGATGCTAGGTCAGAGCTGTAAGGACGGCGACCCAGGAGTTTGACCAGCGTGCTGTCCAGGAAGTCCCTCGTTTTGAGCGTGGTGTGTGATGGGGCGTTGTCGTGGTGGAGCAGTAGCCCGCGGAGCCATGTCTTTGGTCGCTTGTTGCTCACAACAGAGAAAACTTCTGCCAAGCATTTGGTAGTATACAATTCAGAGTTGATGCTTCTTTGGTTCCGTAAAGGAATTGACACCAAGTAGCAGTCAAATTGAAAAAGATCGCGATCAAAATCTTCCCCCCTTCTAGATCGCTTCAGTTTGATAGGCGTTGATTCGTTTTGAAACACCCAAGCCGTCGACTGGCGCTTCGTTTCTGGATCGTATTTATAAATCCAAAACTTATCACCTGTAATGATGTCGTAAACACGCCGAGACGAGCCTGCTTCAAATTTGTTTATCATATCACGGCAGCATTCCACCCGGGCCTGCTTCTGAGTATCGGTGAGGTTGTGCGGCACCCAGCGTGAAACTAGTGATAGATGCACTTTGTGCATCTATTTGTGCACTTTGTGCGATTCAACCTGCAGTATGTGCTGAATCTCTTGATACGTAACTCGCCTATTGTCATGAATTAAATTTTTCACTGCTAGCACGTTTTCTTCCGTAACCGTCAAAGGGCGACCACTTCTTTCTTCATCCCCAAAGTTAGTCGACCGCGCTTGAATTCCTTATACCAACGATAAACGGTTGCCTTAAAGGGCCTTCATCCATGAATGCCATTTGAAGTCTATCGTACGATAAGTCCGGTTTCAGGCGACACTTGAAATCATAAAAAAAAATAGCGCGAAAATGTTCCCGACGCAGATCCATTTTTTTATGAGACACGATAAATTTAAATTAGCTCGCAAACAATGTGGAGGGAAATTTTGAAATTAGAACGTACCTATGTTTACTTAAAAATAATCATATTTTCAAAATAGATTATAGCTGGCCAGTCTCTCATACATAAAAACTTTTTTTCACAATACTTTCTGAGTGGCTTGGTATACTAAAACCTCTATGAGTGTCTACACTGCCTGATATCAAGCAAAGCCCTGTTGAGTGAAAACATATAAATAATGGAGCTCAATCAATCTGCCTAGCCATTTCCCAACTATGTTGAGGTCAGCTCCAATCAAGCCACTCAATTTGTAAGTGGCGCTGCAAAATTGACATCCACAGTATTCTACAGGTACCTTCGCTTTCCGAGTGTCTGTATGGATTATGAAGCCATGTCTCATATTTAAAAGCGGAAACCAGTAATATTTAGTAGTAATTTTGTAGTCCTGATCCTGGAATTTGTATTTAAACCCTTAAAAATTTACAGGGCGTTTAAGGTCGTTTCTCAATTCAGGCGTCTGAATTGACGAACCACATACCATCGGCTAATTTACAACTAAATATTGGTACATGGCTCCTCAGTCCATACGGACACGTTTCTGATCCATTTGTTGATATTTTTATCAGCTACTTTTTGAACTGACCATAGGTACGCACGCCACTCCATTCTATGGCACATTATACCGCCGTAAGCGAACTGTGAGTCTTTCTTACTACACCATTCATTTTCGGGAATTACATACTGACCGAACATTTAATGTGAATGACATCTACGCCACACACGCAGCATCAAATCGTGGCGCAACGCAACAATGACGGAACTATTCGACTGAGGTATAATTACTGGGCATCATCAGAGATCATTACGTGGCAGAGGCGAGTAATGTTTGGTGACTGAAGGACCACCCACTGGCATACCAACTACACGAATCACCAAGAGGAAATATTGCTGGCCTATTTTTTACAAATATTTTTTTTTTTCAGTTTACGCTGAAAAGCGAGAAAAATTTAAACTATGTAAAATTACCTACGTACCGAGACAAAACAACCGACTTCCGGAAAAACAATACAAAGTGAAAAATAACTTTAATTTCAGAAGTCGGTGACTTTGGATACGTATTTTAATTTTTAGTCACCGCCTTCCGAAATTAAAGTTATTTTTAGTTTTGTAGTGTTTTTCCGGAAGTCGGTAATTTTATTTTAGTTTCTTTTTCACTTTTTAGATTATAGTACACACCAATTCGAAATTTCATCATCCTTGGGGTCAAAACAATGCATATTTATGCGATAGCAGCAATCGCGGTTGATTTACTGTCATTTTTTGAAGAGTTCAGTTGTCTGTCTTCGAAACTCATCATCAGATCTATATGAAATTTATATGGGACAGTTTCGGAATAAACCCCTTTTGAACAAAAACTAATTTTATCGTCTGAATATCATAAGTAGGTAAGTTTCATACTAAACTAAATTACACTATGTTTTACAGTTGGAGCTTCGGAAAAAGCACCCTAGGCCTACCTAGGTGCTTTTCGTTTATCATTTCATGTTTTGAAAACTGAAGTGCCTAATGCCTGTACCTATATATGAAACTAATTCTAGACTTGCTGAAATTAGCCTCTTATTATTCCCCTATTTTTCACCACAAAGTAGATCTTCGTATATGCTTACCTATAGCAGATGCCAACACAAAAAGATTAGTGTGAGTCTGCCAACGTGTGAGATAGATTAATTGACGACATTACGTTGTTGCAAACTGTATCTAAGAATAACCTTTTTCGACTATGAGTAATACGCAAATTAATTACAGAGAGCACCTAAAAATAAATGTCTCAATTAAGCTTGTGAAATTCATATTGGTCGACCTGAAACTCTATGAAATCAAATGTTTTATGAAACGAAATCGCCCATGTATTGTAGGTTACTAAATAGCTTCATCAGCAGAAGGATAATTGCGTACCTAACACAACAATTTTCATTGCCTTATTTATGTTGCTAAGCAGACAATTTTTCAAACATATGAAGCAAGGGAAGGGTTAAATAGGCAGTCGCTCATAAAATACTGGTACTTAGCTGCATCTGGTTAGACTGAAAGCCGAAAAGGCCAAGCATATGATGACGAAGCAAGGGATTAGCAATTACTTCAAAATTATTCAGATTCTGATTGATAGTTCGTTACGCAATAAGAGTGCAGGGTTTTTTTTTGGATGGGAAATCAGCATTTAGCTTCTCCCGCTTTGGGTGGAGCGGGTGTCAGACTTTTACTGACTAAAAGCCACCCGTGTTCCTTCAGTTGCCTGTGTGCCTCAGGCCATTGTAAAGAGTGCAGGGCTGAGTCCCTAACCACCGCTTAACATGGTCATACGTTCTAATTCGTTTGGTGATTGCGACAATGTATAAGGAGTTCTAGAAAATTCAGTTGATAACCTCCAGAAATACTCCAATCAGGCAAAGGCTGGTTAAAGTATATCTGGAATTCATAGGAACTGCTTGAATAATACAATCAATGGTTTTGTGTAAAATGGGAGTTATTTATTACCGGAAAAGTATATATCGTGCCCAAACCACTATGTTTAAATAAAATTACTTATTTCGTTAAAATTCATGCAGTCGTAGACACAACTTACAAAACACAATATAAAAATTCAAAGCACATAGTTTACCAATCTGCGTTTGTACATTTTGCGCATTTAGAACTAAGGAAACAGAATAAGATTATACAGATTGTTCCAACAATACTTGCGGAACTTAAGTCTTAAGAAAATAGATGCTAATTCCTTTGTTAAAGTAATTGTAAAGTAAGCAATGTGCGTAAAAACGGCGGGTGGTTTCAAAACGTTAGTCAGAAACGTGTGAAAGAATATATTTACATCTAAAATGTATGACAAGCGTATAGAAAACACATGAAGGGCCGCTATTAGGCCTGCAAAGTCGCTGGCATTGAAGATTTTTTCCGAAATTTTCTTAACTACATGGAACAGCAACCTTTTGAGGAACCTCTTAAGTTCCTGCTGCTTTCTATGACGCCGTGCACTGGTTTGAAAATAAGCTACCTGCTACTTCTGTTGGATTTTCATTTCTACATCCATATCTGTAGTTTGTATAATTTAATTTAATTTATTTATTTCAGACATAACATTACTCCATAGTTTCAAAACTCATACAATTAAATTATAAACTATTTTAAAATATAAAACAGATAAAAATAAAATTGTGATTAACTAAATTTAAAATATTCTGTATAGTGTACTTATTAAAGAGTATTCTTTTCTATTCTGAACCCCACTCGAACATCTGGGTCTATTCTACCCAAATTAAATGCTACTTTCAAAAAGCCGAAATTTAAAGTGCAGTGCTTCGCTATTCTATTCTGGATCAATCATTTTCATAGTACAATCACTTCTTTGCTTTGATGGCTGGTTATAATAACAATCTTAAACCAACGACAGTTTCTTCTTCGTACTTTATGACCAGTAACCACACCGGGATAACATTTTTCAAACTCATGATGACTACTAGCTTTACCTCAAAACACAACACTGTCGTAGAAAGCACACCATAAAAGCTAGTTTAGCAATAATGCCATCACATACCACAATCGTTCCCATGGAACATAGCAGGAAGCTGTAAACCATGGAAGCTGGAACGATCGAGGAAACGACATAATAATTGAGATTACAAGATAAACACTAAAGTTCACCAAACTTGTTTTAACATACGATATTTTTGTGTCACCACGCGTAAATTAGGCACAAAAAACTAATTGATTACTTGATTAGCTATTCAAGTGTATGAAATGTTTTCTATTACATTGTAATGATGTGACTTGACAGAATATTACACTTAAAAATGATAATCTACCCATATGGACTTTGTTCACTGGACAGTCATGTTGCTAGGTTTATTTAAAGAAAACTGTAAAAAAATAGGATGTCTGTGTCCTTTATGTCAGTAGATGAAGCTAAATAAAAGTTGAGTTTCGCTTCCTTATTTTTTTTTTACCCAGCTGTGGTGGAGTCCAAAAAGAGGGCTGTATGTTTGCTACACTCAAATTAAAATCCAGAAACATCCAAAAATCGTGCTTCGTATATCTAAATGACTATTCCGTTTACATCATATTTCTACTTATCTCCACTTAACCTAAGCTCCCAAACATTGAACTCTATTAGGCTTATCCCTTAATACTTTTCCATCCAAAGTTATGAACATCTAAACATGTAAACGTCGTGTCGTGCTTTGCGCAAGAGACGCGGATTAGAGGCGTGGAGCGTCGTGCGCCCGCGCAGGCTAGCGCGGTGGTCCACCGACGACGACTTCATTGCACCACATTTTAATCTCGCTGATGATTCAGTGCCTCCTAAAAACTTTGATAGACGAAGAATACTGTTATTAAAGTAATAGAGACATCAAGTCGTTTGTAACATGGGACAGTAATTTGCAGTTAAGTTACGACTGTTTTAAGGATTGGTTTTAATTAGGCAGGTTTTATGGTTCTCGCTACTTTGATGACTCAATTTACCTACTGTATGGGCATATGATCTTCTTGTACGAGATGAGATTTTTGGCAAACTTTTTATTGTTTCGTAAAATTATGATCATGTCAATAAACCTAAAGTTTACCAAAAATAATTGAGTACTACCATATCGGTGGTACCTTTTGTAATTTTTTCCCCAGACCATGAAGCACTAATTACAGTAAATTATATAACCATTAATTATCATGACCAAAAATAGTTGTCTGATTAAGCTGTTGTTGGAAATGTATTAAATAAAGCTGCGGTATTCTTAAAGCGTAGATAACTTAAGAAATGCCGTGACCGACAGATCTACGGAGCCAATTTAGGAATTCCAGCTGGCTATCTAATCATTATATTTCATAGAACACGCACAATTTCGGTTGGTTTTTAATCTCCCGCGTTTCTTCCTATACAAATGGTCAACTTTACTTGAAGTGGTAATAATTAGGGTTACATAAGTTGTACGTGGAAGGCTCGCTACATGTAATTGGGACCACCCGCGGAGCCCTGGGGCCGTGCTGCCGGCTCGGGGGGTAAAACAATGCATTATGCGAATTTAGAGCGCGCTCTGATTAGATGATATCGTCATAACCAATAACTGCTTTCTTTGAACTGCAATTGAGTAATTTTCTGCGCTTGACCATGCAGCTGCTGATTGGATTGTGTAGCAAGCAGATGTTTATATTGCCCAGCAATTCTTTGAAATACAGCATCAGCACGTTTCTTCATACAGTTATACCGCCAACTAAATTTACCCTGTTTAAAAAGTACCTATACAGTATTTTGATATTTCGATAGAATGAATATGCGATGCGTTGAACAAACAAACATTCGATATTTTGAACGTACGATGTATTGAGTGTACGATATATTGAATGTTCGATTTATTAACCATTCGATATTATGAACGTTCGAGTATTTAGACGTTAGATTTATAGTGGTCGATCAATTGACATTCGATATTTGGCATAGTACACCCGATAGGCACATGTAGGTACTGTCCTAGTTAACACATAACTATAACTTAAGGTGGAATCTCCAATTCCGCAAATTCACCAAATCGCAATTCAAATTTTCTCAGTGCAAGGTTGGACTATTTCATGAAAAAGTCATTAAATCGAATTAAATGAAATAAGAGAGTTGTATTGGGAGAGACTAAAATAAACTACTCACGTATAACAATTTCTTTTCAAACTTCATGGAAATTGATCTACAAGTGTCGCGTCGCACCTGTTTACAGGAGCCTTTAAGTGATTATAATTAAGACATATAAATTGTTATCAACATACAACCATGAACTGATCTGCAAATCGCAAGAAACGTAAGAACTTTGTTATAACTGCCACCAAAGATTAAGTACATCAGTTTGTATCTGTCTTGTTATGCAAGAATCCATTTACGAATGGTCTACCTACGTGTAACTGTAACAGTAACAGCCTCTGGCCATTTTTCCGCTTCACACCACATGCTCCTAAGTAATTATATTTTTTAAACACATTTCTTACACTACGCGAAGATATAAAAAGGACAGTGACCACAAAACCGCAGCCTGTCCAGCGATGTGCCGCACTCGACTTTAGCAAGATAATCGACTTGAATTGTCGAAACCACAACTGTTACCTACACAAAAAACTTCGATTACTATCGGAAATAATGTTATAAATTGTTTGAAATTGTGAAGTCATTTGGAAACCTTGAATGGGTTTGGACAGAAACTACTGAACGCTACGTGATATTCACGACTCACTCACGTGACTCACTTACGTTGATATCTCACTCAACATTATGCTATGATTATGAACCTCTCTTCGATAGTTTCTGCCGACTCCTACTTATCGGAAAAAGGTATAAGTTTACGTGCATAAATCGTCTTCATACCTACAGTGCCCACCGTCATGATGGTTCTCATACGGAATACCTCGGTTACTTTGCTTTGCTGCTGATAAGTCACCTCGAACTGATTTGATCTACAAGCTGGTGGGAAATAGTACCTAAGTTTATTAGATTTGGTTAGCAGCCCCAAGTAACCATTAGGGGCATCATTAGGTGCTTCTAACCAAAAACTCGGCAATCACCGAATGCAAGGGAATCTTCCATAGGCATCCCCGAATGTGATAACATTCGGGATGGACTGGGTGCGCCATAAGCTCGTGGGCGTGTGACTAAATTGTTTATCCCTACAATGAGTTTTTAATTACGTTACCACAATAATGATGACAACATCATGCCGTGTAGGAGTGGACCACCCAAACTCGTACCGTAAGTGATTCGTAGGTGTTTTCAAGTTTCTTTCTGAACTCGTTATTAGTTTGCGTTACGTATAATAATTTATTATAAAATATGAATTTTGCGTAGGTTCCAAAAATCACAAAGGTGCTATAGTAACACAAAATTTCGTACAACATACCAGTATCTTTTATATCAACCTTCTTCAAAGTTTTGCTCCACATTTTCACACGCTCCTCAATTCAGCGGAAATAGCTCTTAGCTCTCAGGATATACGCTCTACCGTCGAGTGCTAATCCTCAAGCACCTCTCGACGGTACCTGAGGTAAGTGGCTCCGTGGCTCCCTGGTCCTTTGCTCCGAATGGCTGTACGTGATCTTTTGGCGAGAACGAATTCGCAAGCCATGGGAACGGATGTGCTGAGTTGCGTAACACTGCTGGGGGTAATATTGCAAAAAATGTTTCCGGTACTTATTAGGAAATTTGGTACTTTAAGTATCATCTGCATAGGCACTTAAAATTAAAACGTAGGTATGTGGGTAGGTACTTCAGGGATTATGAAGGAGTTCTGACTGACGGGCAGATGTTTTCATATCAATCTAAGTTACTTATCAAGTACTTAACTTAGTAGGAAAAATTTCACAGCTTGTGCCTACTGTACTAGCTTATACATAGTGACAAGGGACATTGACGCGCAAACGGTAACCATGAGTTCGGTCATCGCAGGGGTTCCTAAATCATGTACTGAATCCACAGAGCACTAAACCAGACCGAATCCATGGTAACCGGTTGCGAGTCGATGTCTCTGACACTCTGTATTTAAGGCCCATAGTATCCTCATCTCCCGTTTGTATGCACGACTGCCGCCCGCGCCCGCGCAGGGCACCTCTGAGCCTTTATCTCAAAATGGGGATATTCCTTTGATTAATTTACAATTTAACTATCTATTTTTCAGTGTATTTTTTTTTCCAAATAACGAAGCCGTTTAGTAGGAGTATGGAATAGAAGCCAAAATATTGCATGTTGGAAAATATTTTTTACAGCAAAAGTATTAACCATACTAAAAAAGTACTTCCGGCAAAATGATCTATATGAATCTATAGCAAAATCATATATTTTTCAAATCTTCAAGACAAGCCGTTAATGAGCAGTACGGTTCATAAAGTGACCGTGTTACGCTACCAAACGGGACGTAGGCCCTTAAGTGGTTGTTACAATAGGTAAAAAACACCAGAGGCAGCCTTTTATTTCCAGAGCTTCATGAATGTGAACTTCCTAACAGTTTTTCAGAAAATCTGTGTTTCTAAACTTTCAATTTCAATAACCAATGTATCCATGCCAAGTTAGTTCAGTAAAATTCCTCATAACAAAGCATTTTAGAACAACCTTATTGCCTACTTGCCTAGGTGCCTTCAGCAATTTTTTCAACACAATTTTCCTAACATAACGCAAACTGTTTTCACTATACAGTTTATGTAGGCGAAGGTACAACCGCAGACACTAGCGGTGGGTAACTTTTCACCCTTATGCTTTAAGCAATAAGGTTTAAAATTGGTCGACTGCCAGTGACCTGCGGTTTTCCCGCAAGCTTAATTACTTATTTTATTGTTAATATTAGAAGAGTGCCATTAGGTACTATTTAATCATGCCACATTACCTCCATATTAAATACTTACTTATTTTACTCACACGACCATCTGCGACCTTATATAATAGCGCAGAATTATGGCGACTTCTTCACAAAACTGCTTCTCTTTCTTAGCGTGTCGATAGCAATCTAAAGACAGTCAGCCCAGAATTTGGATACAAGTTTTTCACTTTCAGTAGCGTCCATCAACTTCTGTAGCGTGCAGGCAACACGATACAAAACTGCTGAAAACGAGCCACGTCTAGATAACTATTTCCAACGTGCTTTTTATGTTTTATTATAGGTATCATTACGTATTTCCACTTAAAAAACTTTTTCCAAAAAAAAGCAACTGACTTCAGAAAAAAAAGTGAAAAATTACTTTAATTTAGGAAGTCGGTGTCTTTGGATATGTATTTTAATTTTTTGTATCCGCAACCTAGTTAATGTTACTCCCTTCCACACTTTCTACGGGGCAAAAACTTATTTTTGCCTAGTTACCTACGTGATGAAACCTGCTTGAATCCGCAGTAGGTGGTAGTAATTCGTTAGCTGTATTATTTTATAATCCAAAACATAATACCATTTTACCCAGCCTATCTATGTTCGAGGAAATAGCGAGGGAAATAGAAAACAAAGTTTAGAAAACAGAAAATTTATTGCAATTTTGTAAAATAAATACAATTAAAATCCTTAAAATAATTGTACAAAACGAAACAAAATACAACAATTCCTATGAACTAAGCTTCTAATTAATTCAATAAATTATTCGTTTTATTCTAAAATACTTTGTACGAATTTTCATAGTTAAAAAACAATGCGATGGCATAGAACTAAACTTACAAAGTAAAGCTATTTACAATTCGTGTACTAGTCTAATAATCTCACTTTGGTAAACTGTGGTTAATGAGTTTCTTCTCTTACAGTAAAACCTAAATTATTATTTACCTACTTATTCTACGAAAAAACTGGAAAAGCGGGTTCACTTGAACGCCGGAACTTACAACTCGCAAAGGTTACTCGCAAAAATGATTTAAAACAGTTGAATCAATTTAGAACTAAAATCGAAAATAGCGTTTGAAAAATAGAGTTGTTGAACTTTACACCCGATACATAACACTCGTATACAAAGTCACACACACATAATATTATATTAAAACACATACAAAAACATGATTAATTTATTGAGGTATAAATCTATACTGTAATTATTGAAATATAAGTTTAAAGAAAACTAAAACATTGCATAAAAACATAATGAAGAATAATTTTCGAATAGGTAGAGACTGAGATAAAGCCAATTAAACATTTTGAAAAGGGTTGAGACAAAAAGAGAATGTCATGCTGTAATTATTAAAACAAAGTTCCAATGAAGATAAGTCGTCAACCCATGAAACCAAACAATTCAGCAATGTCACGACCGACTGGCGACAAGTAAATTATAAACGCAAAGAAATTAAATTGCCAAGCCATACCTCGCAAATTCACAATGCCATGTTACACAAATTACTTGAAATAACTCAGAAAATCCATGTAATGAGACGTGTAAACGTTTACACAAACAGTTTGACAAACATGGTGTGTATTTCTCGAAGGTAATACCTACGTACAAAGTCAAAATCAACGCCACTTGGTATTCTGCGCATAGCTGTTGCATTATACATAAGGACATGATTCGGGCGACGAGACATTAGTTCGCCGTCTCCTGCGAGATGCATACAAAGTGTTCCATGACACTTGTATGAGAAGATATATGGCTGTGACGACATCACCTTTGGACTACCCGCGCAAAACTACCTTTAATGTATCTTCTATGCAAACTGCGCACTTGATGGTCGATATACGGCTGTCGCAGGCGCATCTTATTAAGATTTGTATCTTGCAGTTGTAAAAATAGTATGGGAAAATGTCTTATGCATGGGATTTTAATACCTATTGGCTTACGGCTTTGGAAGATTGTGTTACACACTTCATCAGCTTACCATAAATTGCAAAGAGCACTTAAGGAATTGTACAATTTTAAAATGAAAATTGAATAAAACTTTACATAATGTGGCAATAATGGAAAGTGTCTAATTCAATAAAATTGGTAATGCAATGATGGAGAGATAATGTCTAGGATTTTCAGGTGATTGACGACTTTGACGCATCAATCCAAAAAATTGATAATTTAGTCAGTGAGTGACAGTTGAAAAGGCAGATAGAAGAATGGATTGATAGGAAGTCTGGCTTTAACTACTTAACACCAAGAAGAATGACTCATTGCTGATCAATTTGCATTGAAGTGGCATGGTTTATTTCAATGAATATGCTACAATACAGGGACCAATTTCGATAAAAGAACCGACATTCACCGTGAATTAAAGTAACTAACGACTCCAAATTCTCGAATAAATCAACTTTTTAACCGACGAAAAAACGTGGAGGTTCTCAAGTCGACGCGTATTTTTTATATATTTTAATGTCCACCACCACACGCGTAACTTTTTACAGAGTAGTCCGATTTTGATAATTCTTTTTTTATTGGAAAGGGTATATCTCGAAGTTGGTCTCTTTAATTTGGAAAAAAATCCTACCCCAAGGGTAGGAAAATAGGGGTGACTTATTATTCACTCACAGATTTTAATGCTCAGTTGTGTATTACAAAAAAAAAACCTCACGATGAATGAACTTTAGTCCTGTCACAAAAAATTATAAAATAAAAACTAATTAACAAAAAAATTAAATAGCCGAAAAAGTGGAAAAGCAAAAAATAATAAACCTTTTCTTGTTTAACCTTAACAACTAAGTTCTTAAACTAATGTAAGTATACCTAAGTATATATTTTTGTAATTATTTTGAGTTTTCACTTAACCTTAATAACTAAGTTCTTAAACCAATGTAAGTACCTACAGTAATAGCCCAACTTACGCTACCTCGAAATACGCGAATTCGGAGTGACACAATGTTTAAATTTTCTCCTCTATTCTTCTTTTGTGTGAGCGCCGGGCAGTCAAGTGGCGTTTTTTTTTTACTCCCAGCCCACACTAGTGTTCGTTCTTAATTCTTTGGACCCAGTTCAATTAGAAGATCAAATGACGGTTGGAAACTTGACAGAAACTAACTTAGTTCAATCGAAAAAGGGTAAAAAAAATTGGAAAGCGTAATAGACTCCAACGAAGAGCGCATTTCTGCTACAAAACAAAGAATAAAAAAATTACTAGCATGCTACGAGGAGATTTTACGGGAGAAGAAAAAATCATTGACTCGTCAGACGACTTTGTTACATACATCAAAATAACTTCGGATTGTGTTTATACAATTTATAATAATATAATTTGTCGTAGTATCTAAGACTAGCTTTTACCAGCGGCTCCACCCGCGCGGAACTTTCATCCCCTATTTAACTCCCTTAGGGGTTGAATTTCGAAAAATCCTTCCTTATTCCTTGTCTGCATTATAAAGAGAACTTTTGTGCACAATTTCAGCTTTCTAGGTCCAAGGGTTAGGGCTGGGCGTTGATGAGTCAGTCAGGACTTTTCTTTTTATTTATACAGATTTATTTATTCACATTTCTCTCCTAAATTATTGTTTTATTTAGTCTCTGGTCCCAATTAAACACACTTTGTGTGTCTTTATATGCAAAATTGTACCCCGACTTACGCGAATTCGACTTACACGGATAGCGCTCGGTCCCACCTATCGCGTAAGTTCGGGGTATTACTGTATACCTAAGTAATTTTGAGTTGGCGCCAAACAAGCAAATTAATTACAAGTAAATGATGTGTTCACCTATAATTGGAAGCGCACACTGTACTTGTCTCTGCTGTGTGTAGCCTCTGTTGGATATCCAATAAATAAATAAATAAATTTAATAATTAATTAAGTAAAGTGTGATGCGCGGCAGCGGCGCGGCGCGACACGCCCCTTCGCCGGAAAATGCTGAGCGATCATGAAGTTTATGTCAGCGAGACAGCAACCCGAAAGGGCATACACGTGAGGGCACACGTCGGTAAGTCCCCGCCTTGGGCAGTGGGTTGAGAGATGCCACGCAGGTCCTCACCGGACACGGTTGTTTCGGGAGGTTCCTGTTTTGGATAAGGCGTGAGAAAACGCCCGGGTGTTTCCATTGCGAAGATCGCCCTGAGGACACGGTGGAGCATATGGTGGAGGTCTGCCCAGCTTGGGTGGAGCACCGCCGTGTCCTTGTGGAGGCCATTGGCGGCGGCGATCTCTCGCGTCCGCTCTGGTTCAGGCCATGATACGGAGCGAGAGTGCATGGGTAGCCGTCGCTTACTTCTGCGAAGCAGTGATGCTCGCGAAGAGGGAGACGGCGCACGTGAGGGAGAGGCAGTATATGCGCCCTCACGGCCCTAGCCTCCGCAGGAGACGCCCTGGGCGTCGGGAATCCCAGGCTGATTCCCAGCCACCATAGGAGCGGGCTTGCGGACGGCGAGTAATGGGTAGCTCGCTGTCCGGTAAGGACCAAGCCCGGAACGACGGCGCGTTGTGATCCACGCGCGCCTCAAAGAAATGTCAGCACCAACTAAGGGACCCGCAAGGGCCGATGCCTGCCAGGGGTGCGGGTTGTTCGAAAGAGATACCGTGGAGTAAAAGTCTGACACGCCCTTGTGCTCCACACAGAGCGGGAGAAGTTATTTGATGATTTCCAAATATAAAAAAAAGGGCACACTCTGTTGCGAGTGTTCGTGCGGAGAGCGCATTTTTTGGAATGTCAATGTTTATCGCTGGAGATTTCACGTTGCATTGTTTTGATTTGGTTATTTCTTAAAATTTAAGGTAATTTAGTAAACTTTGGTCATTGATTGTTTGGCGCCGACTCAAAATTAAAAAAAAACAACAATAGTAATTTATTATTACTTAGGTATACTTACATTAGTTTAAGAGCTTAGTTATTAAGGTTAAACAAAAAAAGGTTTATAATTTTTTGCTTTTCATTTTTTTTATTCCACATATTTTCCTCTTAAACCATAACATAACAATTTCATTCACGTTGCTCTGATTTGATCTCGTGTTGCCAGCTCTCTGGGGCCTGAGACCGGTTCCCCTCTTCATTACTGACACACGGTACCAAGAAACGGACGTACCAACAATACGCACATTACGTTACCACTACTTTACGAGGTTCACGTACGCTTGTAACATTTTAAATGAGATACCTACTTCGAAAAAAATCAATGGCTTCGTGGTAAGACTGATATCTCAATCTTCGCGTACAATGTGGGAATTGGTCAATTGAATAAGGAAAAAATGGAATGCGGTTCAATTTCGACAAATTGAGTGAAGTATTAAGAAGTCGCCAAGCAATTTGTATTAAACGAAAACAAATCACTTGGTCTTGTTCTCTATTAACCGAGTAGGTCGGCAACACACTCAATCATTACTGACATTATTCAACTAATTGCAGACAAATCTAAACACACAGAAGAACACAAATTCATCTCTCGAAAGCAACAAATCTACTAAAAAATAAAACACTTTTTCAAACGGATGTCAAAGAAAAGAATCAAAAGATGTTCTGAAAAAAAATCTGGCAGCCCATACCACATATTTGTAAAACGTTAACCAACGCCCTACATCACTGGGAACGATTAGTGCCGTCTACCGGATTTAGCCACGACTATGTCATTAGATCAGCCACTTCCCTAATCCATACAACATCTCATACACACAGCTCTACTAATACTCCATCCCTTTCAGGTTTGGCTACAAAGAAAGAGATGCAAGAATTTCTCTTTGACGTAGTAAATGCGTGAGGATGATGGTGTTACCGGAACAGTCGTTAGATCAATCGGCGTGGCGCTACATGGGGAACAGACCAGCATTTGTCACCGGACCACCGGCACCGCCGTATTTATAGCGACGCCTGCGCAACCCGTGGGCGGCGACACATCCACGACACATATTAAAGACAATAGTTAAAATATAAACAACAATCTACATAATTACCCTTGATTCCCTCACGATAGCCTTATGCTAACTAATACTGTTTTTACATTATGTACACTACATTGTATTGTACTTCAATTTAACTCCTACTTAGCCGAAATTTTATATTTAGAAACACTACAGAATCCTTCACACGAATAGTCTCTTCTATGGCAGTGTCCTTATGATATAGTTCTTTAATATACACTTTAAACTATTAGAAGTGAACTTCTATCACGTAATGAAACTGTAACTGGACACACACATCAACGCGATTAGTTCTGAGATTCGGACATAGTACGCAGCACTGACTTGCGGCACTTCTTCTATGGGGAGTTTCTTATGTTTCTCCCCATGTCTATCATGATTCTTTGTATGATTCTTCATCTTATGGTAGCATAGCCTCGCTAGATTGTTCTGCATTCTTGGACAGTCGTAATCATTGCCGTCGCATTGGCACGCTGTTAACGCGGCCGCTTTCTCCTGCTTTCTTAGAATTTCTATGGAGTTTAGGCACTTGTTGGAGCACTTTCTGCCTCGGAACATGGACCGGCAGAGTCTGTGGTAGTACTGTAAGGCGGTGGCACACTGTGCGTCGGCAAGGCAGATGAGTTGGGACAGACTACAGGAGGAGGTGGCGTTGGCTGCCCCCTTCAGCACTTGAGGTCGGCAGATGTCGATGCGTTGTTTCGCCTCCAAGCAGTACTCGTCTTCGCATTCACACTGTAACAAGAGAGACACAAATAAGTATTTATTGGTTACTCGTCTAGATGTTGTGTTTTTGAATAATTTACGTGGCTGAGTTCTTTCAGTCCATATTAACTATCTGTCTCTAGAATAGTAACCAACACAGGTAGAAATCACTAATGGTAGGTAGGTAGGTATGAAACATCGTATATATAAAAGAAACATAATATTTATATAAAAGAAACATATACATATATAAAAGAAACATAATACCAAGTAGCTGTTTCTTATCTATTTCAACCTACATGCCAGCCCAACGCTCTCCATTCACAAACTGCATCTCAGATGATAAAAAAAACACGTTATGTAAAAGAAAATCTATTAATAATTCAATGTAATAAAGTTTAGGGAAACTCGTAAATCCTCGCGGTCCATGGCGCATAATAATAACGTTGTAGAACGTAAAATTCATTTTACGACACCAGACATTCCCTGAATCTATCCACTATCAAAACATGGCGTGATTTGAGAAATGTATAACGCGACACGGATTACTAGAACATTAACTCAGCTTAAATAGATGGCCCATTAGTTCAGCTTACTGAAATTACCTATAGAGATTATTCCAAAGCCTTAAAAACAAATGACTGTGCATTTAAATGGCATGCATTAACACTACAATTTACCAGAACAAACGCAGGATCACAGAACACATAAGAATGCACTCATGAATAGCTAATACCGTATAAAATTGCAGTCTCGCTCGAAACGAAGAGAAACGACCTCGGAAATTGGCAGTTGCTTCGTTAAGAACCAACAATCGGTTACGCTCTCAAAAAGGTCAATTTACCGGATATCTAGCGCGGATTAATGAAGACACGGCCGCCCGTCTTACGCTTAGTTTTTTGTGAGAACGCAGCAACACCTGCACGAGAGTCGACGCTGCGGTAGGTCCCGATCAAGACGTCAAATCTCAAGGCTGTGCGCGGCCGCTCCTTTGCTCTGCCTTTCGATATACATTGCCCAACGCAGTACTCGTAATCACACTCGCCACTACGATATAATTAAAGGTTCGACCGGTTTTAGTTCAAATTGCTGCTTTATCTATGCATAGTACTGACCAAGTAGAGAATATGTAAACGATAACACTTACAATAAACGCACCTGCTTTTAAGTAAAAGTGTAACAGCAAAAGTTAATGGATATTTAATTCGATAGTAGGTACGAAAGTAGTCCTTAAAATTCGTGTGCAAGATGTAAATAAGTTCGAATATGGTGTAATCTTTTCTGTAATTTAGTACGAGGAAGCACCTGCGTGTCTGGGGGGTCCACGAGTCGCAGATAGGAAGGCTTTTTGTTGATACAATTGTGAACGTTGGTACAATTTCATTAATTCGTTGACTGTAATATTTAGCACAATGGGCTGTATTTGTCAAAGATGAAGTATGAAAGCTTTATAAATAAGACGTATTTCTTTAGCTTCGTATTTCGTATTATTCTTAGCTGTTAAATGTTTCAATTATTAGTTATAGGTACATCAACAGTTCTACATGAATGAATGAATGAAATGCACCGTCCCCATCGTGGTTTAACCAGACTCGATTAATCGAATGAACCGCAAGATTTGCATTAGCCCTTGAATCCTCAATCAGCCTCATGTTTCATGGTGCTACGGAGACCATTACATATCAAGGGGTAGACCGGGGCGCGCGGTAATGTTAGTGAAGACGTGTCCTTAGGATAGGTAAAGACTGCGATACGTAATGGATATGCATCCTAATGTAAGCATTGGTCTAATGTGGAGACGGGTGACATTTATCTAAGGTGATGTTTCTCTATCTGTTAACAACGTCGCAGCCAGGTTCATTCAGATCGACAGTGAATCTTTTGGAAGGGTTCAGCTGCTTTTTCGGCTCTTTTAATATAAGGTTCAGTTCTCCAGGATAAAATTTCTGAAATCAGTCTTGACTTCCAGACATGTTTTCGTTTATAAGGTAGTAGCTAAAAACAAGTAGTTCCAATATTGGTTGTCACAAAATTGCGCTGCAATCTTAGAAATCTTTATGAGACAGCAGACGCAAATTAGCTCTACTGTGCAATCTTACAGCAGTTACCGCTAACAGTAATAATCATTTACAATGTTGTTTTAAACAAAGTAAAGATAATGAAGATTGTATGTCCTTATAATAAAACGTTTGTCTCTTCGTAGATAATTTACTGTTGGCAATCGCTTCATTACCTAAAAATGGTTTAACAGCAGTTAAATTATGATAAGATGCAGAAAGTGTCAATACAATAAGTTATTTGGGTGTAGGTCGTTTAAGTGCAATTTATGAAGATAAGTTATTTATTTAGTCTAATTCATTACTAGCTACGCCCCGCGGTTTTATCTCTATAAGTCACAATCCCGTGAGAACATCGGAATTAAAAGTAGGTAGCCTTTGTCCTAAACCAGCACCCTAATTGCGTAACTCACGATTCATCATAATTTGTTTCGTTTTGAAACAAATGGCTAAACCATTGCTTCATATGTTCGAAAAATGTGTCTGCTCAACAACGTAAATAACGCAATGAATATTGTTGAACTGTCAAAATGAAACCGATTATGATTAATCGCGTGTTACGCAATTAGGGTGCAGGTCATGGTTTACCCATGTGCCAAATTGTATCCGAATCCGTTTAGCTCTTTTAGGGCGAATTTCACCAAACTTTTATATCTAGAATAAGTCTTATCCTGAGAATAAATTTTGAATTTTTGACAGATTTTCCATAGTAGAATTGTCAGACGTTAATTTTATTCTACGGATAAAAGATATCTGACTTTGGTAAAATCAGCCCTTATAGAGTGACAAATTTAATTTTTTACTCTTTCGCTAGACTAAACTACAATTATATTTAGGTAAGTAATAGTTTAGACTAGCGACCCGCCCCTATTTCTCACGGTTTTATGAATTGAATATACATCGCGATTTATTTGTTGTAATTATGTAAGATTAATAAAAATGTATGTATTATGCACATAAAGCTTTCGGAATCAATATTATTCTTGAAACTTATATATTTATACCATTACTAGCTTCTGCCCGCGGCTTCGCCCGCGTGGAAGTCGGTAATTATCCCGCGGGAACGTACTACCGGGATAAAAAGTATCCTATGTGTTAATCTAGGTTATAATCTATCTGTGTGCCAAATTTAATCCAAATCCGTTCAGCAGTTTTTGCGTAATTGAGTAACAAACATCCAAACATCTTCAAAAAAGTTTCACATATTTATATTTCAGTAGGATACGATAGCCTTCATAAACCTTTCGGAACCAATTCTGTAAATACCTAGGGGTGAAAACCGTAATAAAATCAGTTGCGTTAGGTATTAAAAAACATTACAAAGTTTACAGGTGGAGTTTCTTGCCGGCTCTTCTCCATAGGAAACGACAAATTGGAACCGTGCACCTAGCTTCTGACGTTTCATAAGCGCCCATGCAGGCTTATGTGAAATAAAATATTTTGATTTTGATTTTTTTGACAGACAGACTTTTTATAAATAAAGACGTAGATTTAGATGTATCTATCCATATCTACATCTTTGACCTTTTCATCTTCTCGATGTATTCAGTTCTCAAAGTCAAATAATTATACTTAGTGTAAATGATAAAAAAAAAATGAAACTCCAAAATGAGGAGTAAGAATTAGTCCGTTATTATTACGGTTTAAATTCAGTATTCGATGGAAGATTTCATTGCCATGTATATTTAGAGCACATTTCCAGACATTATTATGATACCCTCTATTTACAGGAACACCGTATCTGTTAGCTGTCTCAACTCTCACTGCTGCTGCATTAGCACCACTTGAGGCCACGTGTAGCAGTGACGTGTTAATTGAAAGATCAAAATTGTGCATAAACAGTGCAAGGTTGGCCTACACGGCAGAGAAGGGGTCGCCAAATAGCGGACCACGGTTCGCATCCGGACCGCCCGCCGCCGCCGCCGCCGCCGCGCCGTCGCCGCCGCGCCTCGCCGCCGCCCGCCGCCGCCCGCCGCCGCCGCGCGCCGCGCCTACCCATTTTGTGCGGACCGCGAGAACACAGCAACTTGCACTACAGAGTACGTAATTTAATAAAAATATATCCCCCGCATTATGTTTGTTGACGTCAATTCGAAAACGGGCGGGCGAAGTAACGAGCTAACTAGCAAGAAAGAGTTCGCGGATTGCGCAACAAATGTAACTTTTCTCATTGTTAAGTAAAAAAATACCTTTGTTATTTCCGTAATTACATTTGTTTCATAAACATTTTTTCCTATTAAATGTTGGGCGGACCGCGATGGTCATTTCATTTCTCAAAACGGACCCCGAGCGAAACTAATTGGTGACCCCTGCGGTTACACAGTTATTGAGATAGGTGTTTGATTTGTAAAATAAGATAACTTAATTTTGTACTCCTATCAGGGGGCCGATTCTACTAATTTGCAACGTTACACGTTAAATTGTGTTTCCACAACAGTTCGATTTCGATCGCCGTTCGATAGTTATATAAAAAGTCATTCTACTATTTTATAAGCAAAATGGAAACTAAACTTAAAACGAATTGCAACTGAACTGTAGCGGGAACACAGCGGGTAACCCGCGTTACCAACATGCCAAAATAATATGTTTTAATAATACCACAAAGAAAAAAGTTGAATCTAAAAATGTTACTAAACACGAATATGTGGCACTAAAAGTATTTTCTATAATTAAAAGACATAATGATCATAATTTTATCATTAACTTTGTCCTATAGTAAACGTCACGCTCATGTTCGATTTTGTTAGTAGAATAGGTTTTGACATTGTTTCAATCGATCGTTGGCGTAACTAAAACGTAACCGCAGCTGTGTCGCAGCTGGACCGTTGTTCATTTTAGTAGAATGCGAAAACGCTTAAAAGTGGTGATTCGGTTGCGGTTCTATTGCGTTTTTTTAACAAATTTGTTAGTAGAATCGGCCCCCTGATACTACGTTTTAGCTCCAGGGAGAGATTTGTAGTATGGACGATAAAAAAAAACTACCATTACAAAGTCTCCTGGGACTTTATTTATTAAATTGTCATTAGGTAAGGAGCATCCTTGACACACTATCGATCACAATCTTAATCATTTTAAAGGATACCTATGGCTAATCCATTACTTCATATGTTGAAAACATTGTCTATTCAACAACGTAAATAACGCAATGAATGTTGTTGAACTGTCAAAATAAAAACCCCTACTACTATTAGTGTGTTACGAAATTACCTCGCTGTTTTAAAGTTGTTAGCATTGTAAATCTAACCTAAGCTATTCAATTACATTGTTAAAAAAATGTGGCCCCGGAAATTTCTTTCAAAAAAAAGAAATTATGTAGGTACCTATCATTTCAAGGATTAAAATCGAGAAGGTTGGATGCAGTTGTGTGAATTGCATCTAACCTGAACCGTAATTTTCTGCCACCGGCTGCCACGAAACGCTTCACACGTTCAGTAATACAAACATGCAATAAAGTTTGTGGAAACAATAATAAAGCCAAAAGTACCTACGCCAGCTCTGTTTACCACGTGCCTCCGCCACGTGAAGTGATTCGCCAGCATTCTTCACACATTTCTTCCCAGTTTAGAATCATGAAATCTTTATAGCCCACATTAAAATGAAGAAATGAACGCTGAATGCTAAGATGGCGTTAAAGTATTCAAAATGGCGGTAAAGTATTCAAAATGGTTTTGGGGATTTACGTTTGTGACTTTCGATTACTGAAATATTATTTAATTTGATCTTGTCTGTAATAATTGTAGTTTGTGCTTTTGTTTCAAAGATTGTTTTTGAAGTCATTAATAATAGATTTGGATTTTTTTTATTTAGTCTTTTACTTCGAATGTCATCTTGATATGAATCGATTCAGATAAATTTCAGGCGCGTGCTGATCATTATTTGAAATTCAGCAAACAACTTCATTGAAAAATTATTATTTCCGTAAAATAATAACAAATTACACCTACGTACGCATTTTGCTACACAGTTTTCCTTTCATGTCCAAGAGCATGAAATTTCAATATAAGCGAACACAATCATATTTGTTTGACAGCAGTCACAGGCGCACAGAATTGTTACTTGGTCCAGCGAGAGGCGTGCTAGGTGCCAAGTTAGTTCACGAACGAGGTCGTCAACCGCGACCCTCAACGTTCCTTCGTGTCGGACAAATCTGCCCACAACGTCTAAATTAGATTTTATTGCGGGGCGTCTGCTACATGCACCTATACAGAACCAAATAAGCAAGATCTCTTTTTTCCATCCTGCTCAACAGAACAACGGCTCATAAGTTACTGGTCGTATCCCCAATTGAGTGAGGCGTAAGCTGTAAACAGCTGTTATGAGGAATAATTGTGACAAGTCTGAACTCTGAATAATCAATCTGAATAGATTCATGCTGCAGTTTATAAATAGATGATGATTGTGGTTTACAAGTGGCTATTTAGATGATAGATTTATTAGACAGTGAGTTCACTTCAAAATGGAAACGTTTGAATTTGAGGCAGAACATGATTCTAGCCAGATTGTTTGCGTCTTTATTGCCTTGCGAATTACCTTAAAGGTAACAATTTAAAGTCGATATTTTGGAACTACGTGAAACAAAATCAAAATATTTTATTTGACATAAACCTATGTACAGACGCCAGCAGGTCAAGCTATCTCAAACTGTCAAATTTTCCCAATTGAACATGAACCTTACATTATTGTTATAAAGTTGAAAATCTATCAAAGAAATTTGACAGATTGGGGTAGCTTGATGTGCTGGCGTCTGTGCATGGGCATCTTATGAAACGATTTCAATTGGCCGTTTCCTATGGAGAAGAGCTGACAAGAAACTCCACGGTTACTCTTTAAAAAATAGTATGCTTTAACAATGTTTTCAAATTGCAGTGAAAATAGGTATGGGAGGACAGTCAACAAGTACCAGGTACACTGGTACCGCTTCACTGGGTACTGACCAAACAAACCAAAAACTGAAGTATTCTAAATCCCCATTATTTTTTTTAACACTACACTCTATCAATATCATAAAACGTAATAATAACATTCACGTTGCACTTAGGTCATAAAACTATATTACGAATACTGGCTTTCTAATACAATTTCAGTGCACTGTGCAAGAAACGCGTGAATGAAGAGATTCTTTGAACAATGCTCCATTACTAGACTGAGTGAATGAAGCCATAGTGTCGGATACATATTCAAGAATATTATTAGATTGCATATGGCTGAACATACTCGTAGTTTCGTATTTGCGAGTCTGGATAATAATCTCTGTTTGTACTACGATTTCCTTATCGTCTTTTTGTAACTTTGTGGAGCGCATAATATGGGCTTTGGGAGAATGAATGACTATCTATGAAATTGGATGAGGAACCGCGAATGTCAGCCACTTTTCGCCCTCATGCCGTTAGTACTTTAGTACTTTACTAATCGTCGTTCTCCCTTATCCTGACTTACCCATGATTCTTCTGCCCTTAATGCCAACTTAGGGGCCATCCATCCAAAATTTGTGTGACGTACCTAATTTATGAATGGGATATTATTTAATTTATTTAGGATAGGCGCAACATGTCCTTTCTTCCATACTTCTCTTAAGTTCTCTATTAGTCGTTATCTCTGTAGACACCCCCTTTCTAGTCATGTCATCTTCACACAGTTCATCCATCGTTTCTTTGGTCTTCTCCTACTCTTACTCAATGACTCTCATAGCCATCCACAATATTTATAGACATTTTCCTCACTTGGTACTTTAGTATCAAGTTTTAAATATGTATTTGAAAAACCATTGAAGTCAACTCATAGCCCCAATTAAGGTACGGGAAGTTTTCCGGACCACATCGGATAAATTCGTCATTATTATAGGTACCTATTTCGATTTGCAAAGGAAGTACGACTGTTATAACTTTATAAGTGATGTATAAGTAAGCAAGGACTATGATGTAGTTGGATATTGAACAACTTGATCCAATTTCAAATGCCTAACATAAGTAGATACACACAACAGGAATTATATGTTCGTAGAAGAGCTATCTAAACAGATATCAGCCTCATAACTCCCTACTCTTTACGTACTAGCTTATAATAATGTGTGTTTACATCCGCTGGACGGCTAACTTGTCACTACATACATAATCGTTAAATCTTTCAATGTTAATGTTGGACATCCGCCAAAGTATCTCGGGCAATCTCGTGTTAATTCTCTTTCCACATTAAATTTAAATTACTTTTTATTGCAAATAAAGTATAATCAGGTGACAAAATATTTACAGTACTAGAATAATAATTGTGTGATCCCTAGCTAGCGTAAAGACTACTGGAATGTTTTATTTCATCTACCTAAAATTAAATTAAACATTCCAGCTGTATTTCATTGCGTTACAAATTCGCTACATTTACTGATTTTCGAGATGTAGGTAGATATTTATTTAATTCAGAATCGATCTTCGTGTTCTGTGACGTTTATTTTGCGAGACCTATCATAGTTTTAGCCAATGCTAGTGTTTATTAGTTACGTAAGATCATAAGTTGATAAAACATAAGGCTGCACTTAAACGACTCTAAACTTGAAAGGGCACAGAAATCATCCAGTTTGGATTTTCTCCGGTAAAACTAAGGCTCAACTTACATTCATAAGCTCCTTCCCCTCTTCCGTAGACGTCAAAGCGATTAGAGCATTCCCACACTCTCTGGGACACGCGCTGGATTCTGTGGGCTCATTCAACACAGCTTCGCACATCATCATGTAGTTGCCGAGCGCGGCGCCGCAGCCGGTGCGGTAAGCGCAGCGCGTGCGCGCCTCGTTGCACGACATCGCCCCGCAGACCGCTGCGCACGCGGCCAGCAACGCCGCTACCAGCCACATCACCTGGAAAAAAGATTTGCATGTTATTTGTCGATCTATAAAGATTTTCGATAGGTTCTTCTGGCAAGCTGGTATTGAGAATAGGTTTGCTTCAGCCCTCAGCCAAGACAACAGGGAATATCATATCAAAGTCTATGGTTTTACAACACCAGAATGTTTGATCAATTCTCAGCATTTCTAATCGACGCAAAACCGAATAACTGTCTCGATCTCATAAAGTAAGTCTAACAAATCTCCGCTAAGGAAAACCGTGAAAGTTAGTTTCGTCATTACAAATCTAGTAAAATTACTTAAAGCACACGGGATCAATCCAAAGTCAGATATATTATTATCACTTGAATACCTATTAAGTACCTACATACAGTTGTAGAAGCTATATTGTGATTATTGCGCAAACGCAAGCTCTACTCCTGAATATACACAACATACCAAATCAAGCTGTTTATTACAAATTTACAATTACAACAAAGTTTTGCCTACAATGTATCGATAATGAAGCCGTTTCAGAGTCCGACGCCGACATGGTATGACGTTCCCTGCCTTCTCTCGACGTCTCTCGACATCTCTCGGTAACTCTCGGTTAATCTCGCGCTTACTCGGGCATGTTCTCGGAAGAGCCGAGCCGCTTCGTAAACAAACAGAATCGCGTCACGTCCACTCGTCACTCGCTACTAACTTACACGTTTACCGTAGCATTTTGATAGGGTTGACGATTACTTGGTCTAGTATCGGCATAAGTTAATTTGGAAATACGTAGATCAATTGTTTAATCAAGTGACTAAAATTATCTTTATGCGCCGTTTATTACATATAGATCCCAGATTGGGCCAAATCGAGTGTGCGAAGGAAAATTATGAGAAAACAACATTTTCTCTGCAAGATTCAGCACATTTTTTTTTCTTAAAAGAAAACTTAGGCATAACTTCCTAATTGATGTCTTCAGATAAAGGAACTTTGACATATAAAAGAAGAACTCCATGATTTAGTTGTAAATCTAAATACAATTTCGTTTCCTGGAGAGTAACTGCTACCAGGTACAGTTACACGTTAAAAAAATCCATTGACAACCCTAATATTCAGAGACAAGACGTAAGGTAAGGTCGTCGTCCGGCGAAGAGTCCCCGATGCAAAAAGAAAACAAACTGACAACTTAAGATGTCCACCACTCCGGCAGGAGCGAGTGTAACATTACAATAACAATTGTTACCTGCATTAAAACATAGCCCTTAATGACATACGAATAAAGACTACGACCCAGTAGCTACAGATAAACAGCGTACCCTACGTGAGCTGTTTGCTTTAGTAATTCAATTACATAATAGAATTACAATCAAGTCCAATATTTGAGGAGTACTTAGCGTGTAAGTTTTAGAGAGTTGGGGCACTACTATGCTGAGGTTTAATTTAAAGCAAAACATTTTGACTGTGATTCTCTGAATCGAATCTCATGTATCTTGACGAGCATTGTATCCACGTCTAGATAACTTGATATTTAATTGTGTCAATGTTATAAACATTGCATAAGCAACGCCTCAAACCCGCTCAACCAGAGACCAGAATGGAAGTGTCGTTGCCTCAATAGTATCATTATAGCACATGATTCGTGCAGTTGGAACTGGAACATTCCAAAACACAGGACAATTCTAGGTAGGAGATTGTGTACGTGAGATGACAAGAACTAATGGACTAGCCACGTCGAGATAAAATCAAACGTCAATATTACACAAACCAAGTCGTGAAACCCGTGGTCGTGACGACTAACACAACACAATATCTTTGGCACCAAACTCGGACCGGCGACGTGGTAAACATTATCTAAATCGAAATCCGAGAAAGGCATCGCTGCGACATTTCTAGAGTCGTAATCCAAACGGCGAGCGGTTAGCGGACAGGTGTGAAAAGCGCCTAGTAATTGCTCGCACACAGTCAACAAACTTGGCCCAGCAACACACGTGAAAATATTCCACGATATACTTCTGTAGCCGCATACAATGTGACGACAAAAAAAATACAGATATATGGCATCAGAGTTTGCAGAACAAACAGTTGGTAGTAAGGCTCTATCTAAGCTATCAACCACACCGTTCCATATTTAATAATGCGAGAATAATGGTTGCTGCAATATTTTTCAATATCCATATAAACTCTCAAAACAAACATAAATTAGCTAAAAGAATGCACTAAGACGTTTTAAGCATAAACGTAGCATGACTGCATTATGATGTAGTGCGGCTGCGGCTGCGCGCGCGCCGCTCTAACCAGAAACACAAACAAGTCGTGTTCCCGCGCAGCTCATTATTGCATGTCGTTAGGCGCCAACTACGAGGACAAATAGCTACCGAACATGTTCACATACCATACTTGCATGCTTTTCAAATACCAGTTTACAAGAAACTCCATAAAGAGCTAATTCTTTAAGGCAATCTGTTTTCATTTTCGCCTGGTCTAAATCCTTTTGACTGGCAATAAACTTACTATCTTGGATTTTAGGGTCTCTATTTTCTGTATATGGTGTTACTTGATCCTAAGCTGTAACTTAAGCTTGTGCGTGTTCTGTTGGCTCTATTTTATGGTCTGTTAAAGGCATTTTAGGTCCTGTTTTAAAACAACTCTCCTCTATTATATGTCTTGTATAGTCTCCACATTTGTGAGAATCTGCGGACTACTCTCCAAACTCAGTTATACCGCTTCATACCTGGCACATTACTGGCAAAACTACCATTAGGGTGTTTTTAACGTGATTAACCACTTCTAAATAATATAAAATTACCAGTTCTCTATAAAGTAAAGCAGTAATGATAAAGACTAGCAGCCACGGTTCTACTTACTCAATTTCAAGTTCAACCAACACTAGATTTAACGGTAGACGGTAAGTACATTTTGATTTATCACCACTACACTCAAACTAATGATACTGAGTATATTCCTCTAAACCAATGTCTATAGTGCTGATTTACGATGCTCATTTTTATGGAGTCGGATATAGGAGTATAGAATCGTCTCACGACGCGTTATGTTCGAATATAAATGATCATATTAAACCGCTTTCTAAAACATGTACACCTGCATGCATATTGAATGATAAACGATTTATCAACTTAATATTGGTTATAGAAATGGAAATGTTATGCAAACACAAGAAGCTTGAACTACTATGTCTATATAATTTAGGTGTTGTTTCAGCAGATGCTTCCAAATTCGCGGAAGGAATTATCACAACATTCTGCAGTCCATTGAATACTCTCCAAAAATGAAATACAAGTTTTTTTGGCAATGTAATCTTATTCTAGAATAACTGATAAATATAACGTATTTCCAAGTACCTAACATTTCCCTAGAAAAATATACGAAGATTTTCCGCAGTGGTAGATAGAGCAATAATACATAATGCAGAGAATACGTAAGTACCCATTTATATAAAAGTAAAGTATCTTCTTGTAACATAAACCTAAGATAAAGAAACGTAATACTGAATACATACAATGTTATCAACCGACGCGCCATGTTGTTCCAACAATATTACAATTTCCATTTTAATAAAATCTTGCTGGATTAACATGTTACATTTGGATGAGAAAAGCATCAGATTTCATCTCTCACGACCCAAAGTAGCTAGTACATACAAGATAATATAAAGTAGAGTGCAAAGATACAAAAGAAACAGTTCAAATTTTGACTGAGATTTAGATGCCTCAAAAATAGTCCCATTATTCCAAGGAAGGTGGACCGATGACCTGGTGAAGGCCGCTGGGATCCGCTGGATGCGGAAAGCAGTCAGTCGATGTGGTGATGCTTAGGGGAGGCCTATGTCCAGCAGTGACAGACTTTCAGCTGATGATGATGATGATTCCAAGAAACGTTTTTTTACCGGTATGATGATGATTCTAAGAAACGTTTTTACCGGTCTTGAACTCCGAAACTATATCTTTCAGAAGCCATTACAGGAGCTGAATATGAGTAATATCAGCATAAAGACTACACCCTAATTAAAGGTATTTATAGGACTATACAAACAATCTCTTTAACCTTCTATAGCAAGCTGTAAATCATGATCATACTTTACGACAATTTCATTCTTGAATACATCGTCAACAATAACGCAGCTCAGTGCAAAGTCCTTAACAATTAATTTATTAGCGTAAACAACATTCATTCAACACTTCACACTATCGTATAACTGCCCCATTAATACTAAATCAAACTAAACACAACTTACGCAACTTAAAATGAAGTAATTACAAGAAAACAAGTGATTTAGATAAGGTTATCTTATGTTTCCGAATGTCTGCATTGCGTTATCTGAACGACCAGTATTGTTAGACCTCTTAATTGACCCGCGCGAAATTATCTTTAAATGAATAATAGGGCACTTGAAGTGTCAATTAACATTGGGATTGTTTGAGGAGATTGGAGTTGTTGCAATAATTGCAGATAATATTTTTTGATTCAACCGATTTCCTTATGCTGCCAGCGAGTATCGTTTCAATTTGTCATTGGTTGGTTGTTAGTCCAATCAAGTCGTTTTGCGTCATGATGATAGCAGTCAAACCAAGTTTATTGAATCTTGGAGGGAAATGCAGATACAAATGAACGATTATTGTGAGATATCCAACAACAAGACCGGTCGAAGTGGAGGAGGCTGGGGGAGGCCTATGTCCAGCAGTGAACGTCTTTCGGCTGAAAAGATGATAATTATTGTGAGACAGAGCAAAAGATTAAAGGGAGTAAGAGTGAAATTGAGATAATATTTAGGCGAAATGATACTGAGGCACTTTTATGGGGACACTTATGTTTATAGGTTTGCCCTATTTAAAATCATCCTGCTTCATATAAATCTCATGAGCTGTTACTAATGTTTTTGCGCAACCACATAACTAACTGCTTCCGAGGAATAATTTGGTATGTTAAAATATCTACGGCGTGAACTGCAGAACTACTCGTGTATATTATTGTATTTCGCAGAATATTGTGGCCTACATTCAAACAAGGATCTATTCTTAATTTCTATTAGAAGCGTTGGTTTTCCTCCTCAGGATAAGCTCTAAATAAGTATTTTAGCCTATCTTACTCTTTGATTTGAACCTGAAAATCTTTTGGAGAAACTTCCCAAAACTTCGGATTATATAAATAAAATAAAATAAAAAAAAACATTTATTTGGACACCGGCCTGTTTAAAATTCAAGTTGGTATCCGTATCAGCGAATTTTGTGTTATCACGAATTTAGCGCGTTCGCTCAATGTCATAAGTAGTTTTGTAAAGTCTTTAGCAACACTTTAATGAGGTTATCGCTAATTGTTTGTCACCCGATTAAAGCCATCGTAGGCCCTTGGGAGATAAAAGTTGTGAAGATACAGACTGAATATTTTTTTATTGAAATGACGTACCTACCTATAAAACACTGAATAATATACATCAGGGCTTCCCTAACTGTGCGTCGACACGCCCTGGGGCGCCGCGGTAGTATCACAGGGGCGTCGTGAGGCGATCTAAATAGGTTGGCTGTCTGTGTCGATGCATGTATTTTCCCGAAAATCTGGAGCAATATGACTGGTAGAAACCATAGAGTATATAACCACTAGAGAGCGTATAGGCCGATTTCTTCTAAGGACACCACTCACCACTGCGGGCCGAGGGACGAGGAAGAATGCGCGGCTGCAATTGGTCAGTTCAAGGTCAAGTTGCGTAGGTATGCCTGGTTAGGGATTGCTCTACTTGATTAAGGGATGGTGGTTTTATAGTCTTTGGTAGAAACCCTTTCCAGTCGACCTCACCATCAACAATTTCGACAGCAGAAGAAGAACAATTAATAGAATTGTCCTATGACTGCTCCAATACAACAAGGATAAGCTACTTGAATTTTGGAGCTCAGTTTATAAAGAATATCGTTCCATCGGCACTGCAGCATTGAGGGTTTTATTACCGTTTGCGACATCATACTTGTGCGAGATAGGTTTCTCTGCAGTTGCAGTAATTAAGACCAAGTACAGACCGAAAACAAACAGAGACGAGAGTGGCAAATTCGAAACTTGAGCCTCGTTTTGAGAAACTATGCTCAGAAAAGCAAGCACATCCTTCTCAGTAATACCAAACGACAAGCGATAAAAAGGGTGTGGTTGCTTTTTATTTTTTTTGTTTGCTTTCATTTTTGTTTTTATGTTTTGTTCTTTATTTTCTTTTTCAAAATTATTTGCTATTTGGAGTTATTCTGACCAATTGTTAATAGGCTAGAACTACAACTAGTGGGTAAATGTATGGCAACTTCCCAAGGACGTCACAGTTAAAATAAGTTTGGGAAGCCTGATATACATAATGAGATATCCTATTTTGACGGTAGCCATAAACGCTCCACAAATCCGTTACAATTTTTTTTTATACCTATATATCAAACTGTAAATTCGAGTTACATTTCTTAGTAATAGAGAAGATAATTCCTTTAGTGAATGCGGCTAGCCTTGTTTCAGGGAACACCTGGCAACAGGACACCACAGTCGCACAGTCGCATGCAATGCAATGCAAGAACGCAACGCATGCAGGTACCTACAGATAATGTTCGCTGCATCGTTGATAGCGAGAATTTTATACATATATAACTGTCCCTTTCTGCGTAAACTGTTGTATTCTTAGTTTCGCAGGACGAAACTAGATATTTGAAATATATACAGGGTGATTGGAAGATGGGTGCAAAGCTTTAAGGTGAAGATAGTATAGACAATTTAGAACCATTTAAGCCATGGTTGTCTTAGACGAAGTCTTACCAATTTTTTTTTTAATAAGGTTTAAAAGACGTATTGTACAATTTTTTTATTTTTTCTGAGCTTTAAATGTCTGTAAAAAAAATGTCTAATGACACAGAAGCCTAAAACATGTTTTGCTTGATTGCTTACACATTACTTTAATTAAATAAATAAAAAATGAATTCATTTAGCATTCAATTTGGCCATAATTATGCAGTTTACATTAAATTTTGAGAATTTCCGAAAAAAATAAATAAAAATTTGGTTAAAAATATTTGGTAAGACTTCGTCTAAGACAACCATGGCTTAAATGGTTCTAAATTGTCTGTACTATCTTCGCCTTAAAGCTTTTCACCCATCTTCCAATCACCCTGTATGATTCTTTTTGGGAGCACAAGGCGTACACACTCAGGCATCATGAAAATTACCAGTTTTGCCAGTTGAATTGAAATCTGCAATGTTGGACTTTGCTATGAACTTGTCACTCGATTTTTTCATCAATAAATTCATCACAACGTTAAAACTATCACTGGGCTTATAAACTAAGAAGTGATTACTTCTCCAGTGATGGGCCCTATCAATTATGATTACCATATAGTAAAGATAATACAATTATAAATAGCACTTTATGTCAATAAAATTTATTATCGCACTTTACATGAAGCAAAATTAATTATGACTTATGTATTTAATATAATCATCATCTTAAGGATATTATAAGTACATTATTATTAGAAACTATTCTAATAATAATGTACTTAATTATAACAATAACTTACCTATTATGAAGAAATTATAAATAATTTGACAGATGTTTTAAACATTATTTTAAGTTAAATAGTTCCTAATATTAATTTGTATTTAAGATCCATACTTTACTTGATTAAAAACGAAAATGACGATAACAAGGCTCTTGTGAACACCCATTAACTCTCATTTTTCAGCCAACCCAAGTACAGAACAAGTGGCAGATTATGCGGGCAACACTAAAGAAGTTTGGTTTCACACAAATCTCGTGTTACCAGTATAATAAATCATACAAATCAATTGGGCTCTCAACGAGGCGTAATCCTAAGCTGAGTCTAAATATATTTGCAGGATTCAGCTCTTATTACCTCGAGAGGTTGATGACTCAGATGCAGGAGCTAATGCAGTATTGGATTTGAATAGTGAATGCATTGAAGCATAAGATTACCATGTGAAGGAGGCAGTTAACTATTAAATACATTCAGTTTGCAATAAGAGGATATCATGTGACAAATTGATTACGCTTTGTCACTTAATGTTACTGTTACTAATCAACATAGGGAGGGACACTTATTAATCGACATAGGGAGACTGCCAGTCTCCCTATGTTGATTAATAAATATGCATCAAATAGTCACTCTTTGATTTTGAACTTTGGTTTTTCTTACAACAGAGTCGTTAATTTCCAAAATAGAAAAATACCAACATTTAAGTATACCCAGAAAAGACCAAAGTGAGGACAATCAAAACGGTGGAAAGCCCTGATCTTCCGGACCTTAGAACTTTTTTTTGAGGCAGAACTGACCAAGTACGAAATATTTGGCGCCAAGCCATGACAATACAATTACTAGATGAATCAAGATTCTCAGCACAGCACTGGGGGACCGAGTATAAAAAAGAAGACAAAGCAAACCTGTCTGTCCCCGACACTGAATCAGTTAAAAGAAACTTTAATATTGTTTGTTGTTACACGAACGGAAACAAACTGATTGGCTCCAATCCAAAGGACGTCCGGCTCAACACCACTTGAGCTCTTGTTTTTGCAGAGTCGTCCAACGTAAAACATATGCATATACGTGCAAGTGTTCACTACAACATTGTAAAAAAAATAACAACAATAAAGTTGCACAAATACGAGACTCGACATTTGGCAGCAATACACAATCTTGGCAAAAAAATCGAAGACTTAAAACTTGCATAACCTTTAACAATAAAAGAACATCTTAATTCTCATTTCACGCAGGTAACATCGCTTGATCTCTTCGACAGGACAAGGTAAAAATCGAACTAAAAAAATGAACAGTAGCAAGTAAAAAAGGCAAGTCAAAAGGGCCGCAGGTAGCAACTCTTAACACTTTATTATAATTGTCTAGTTGTGCGTTCAAATAGAACACATTAGCTACTATTTCGGATTTTAAGACGAGATGAAATTTATTGTTCCCTTACTTTGAAACCAAGTACCCGTTAATAATAAAGAAAAGCTTACGAAACGATGCCCCAATAAACAAAGCAAGAGAAAGACGACAAACTGCAGTTATCTACTGATCATAGAGTCCGTGTTGAAAAATGGATTCACTGACGCCTTGAGTCGCATGGAAACAGATGTCGATTTTGAGTCTTCTCCAGAATCTACAAATTCGTGGGTTTAGATGTAAGGAAGGACACACCATGCTGCCCATAAATCATTAAAAAGGTCGGTTTGGGAGACAAATTAAGACATGTGGCTTGCAGCTGCAAGGGTCAGAATAGTCAATGCGCCGTCCACATTTTTTGTTTCCAAACATCGAAATGAATATGGCAGTTCTAATTCAAGTATGGAGCGGAGATCATTCGCACGCGTGACCAAAATGAAAACAACATTTGAATATAACGCGATCGGTTTTGGTAACGAAGCCGATAAAACGGTCGTAACCGTTCAAACGTGTTACCGTTTCGCAACGAGACACCTCGTAAATGTTTTGTTAGTCCTTTAAATTTTTCACTTATTTTCTTAAACATTTTGATATAAGAACAAAGGCGTCAATAAAAAACTTATTTTGTATTACATTCAATACAATGACCAACGAAGTATAAAATAAACGTTTGATTTCAATCGTATGCATCATCGCTACCAAAAATTACAGAGTGTATAAAATACTGAGAAAACAGTTGGTTCACTTCCTTTAGATATAAATGCGCTGCCATATAGAAACCCCTACACAAACAAACGGCCATATAACTTCCCTATAATCACGTGAGTTGCCTCGTGTCATATCATGTCACTATCAAATCATATTAAAGCTTAAACAAACATAAGTGAGAAGAGAAGAAAGGTGTTGTGTACTAGCAGTCCCAGATAACAAACGTCGGTAACTTGATATTCTTGAAGCCTAGTCATCAACTGTTAATTACGAAGGCAAACATAGATTAGAGACAACTGATGCTGCTGAAGCTATCCAATTTCTCGCTCCGTGAAAAGAAAATAATAAACATTCGGAAGAAATCATTCTCAAAGCTAGACAAGTCCCCGTTCATTTGTTTAATTTGTAAACTCAGCCCACAATACAAACTTTTGTAAGATCTAAGTCAAATATTAACATAAAATTTTCCGGTTCTTGAAATATTTGGAATGAGTCGAAGAAGGTCATCGTGTTATCAAAATAATGAGAGTAATTGACATTACCTGAATACTCAATTAAATTCATAACTGGGTAACATCGTCATCACAATTTGTTGGCATACAATGTAGAACAAAGATTTAAGCATACTAAAGCTCCCATGAAACGCGTAGACTATACCTAAAACGTGTTATGAACATGACATGTTAACCATTTGTATCATTCGGAAGCGAAATGTATCATCAATGTGATCAACTAATAATTCATGAAATATTGGGCAGTATAGCCTGCCTTCCTCTTAGCTATATCTTGTAAATTATTAATTTTGGCTGATCAAAATGTATTTTTTTGCAAGCAGGGTTCCTTCATAGGGTCTTTTGCAAGTGAAACCTTAATTCTAGTCTTGATGATGTGGTTTTTCTACGGGTTTCCGTCTGAACAACTTATATTTTAATATAGGTGTGTATAGAATAGGCATCTATTTTAGTATTCCAAATTATTCAGACATCTGCCACATCGTTCGTCTATTGTCGGATACCAAAAACTAAATTATCATAATTTTCCGCTCGCCACTCGTTCTGCGAAACTCGCAAGTCGTTTCGGTCGTTAAATAAAATACCTTTTGAGAGTTTGCTCTGACATTTGTGTATTGTATCTTTTTAAAATGGGTCGGAGTTACTTTTTCGTGTTGCGTTACAAATTGTGCCTTCAAGTTTAACAACCAATTGGCGACTCCTTGAAAGACTTAGACTAATTGCCGTCTAATTGCGCACTGTTTTGGAAACACTCTAGACATTTGGAAACGAATTAAAATTGATTTAGCTTAGTGTAGCAATAATTTGGGAAATATATAACCACTCCAATACCAAAAGGATTGCTGTCGTAATGAAAAATAATCCAGTTACAAAAAAAATAATGTGATTTATACATTTTTTCAGTTTGCCAATAATGCCAATATCTGTAGTGGCCAGTGGTAAAATTAAATGAATTACAACGTGCGCTGTTGTTTACGGGAACTGTTATTTTTTTTTTTGGATGGGAAATCATCAAATAACTTCTCCCGCTCTGGGTGGAGTGGGAGGGCGTGTCAGACTTTTACTGACTAAAACCCACCCGTGTTCCCTCAGTTGCCTGTGTGCCAGGGGCCGCGGTATCTCTTTCGAACAACCCGCACCCCTGGCAGGCACCTGCCCTTGCGGACCCCCCCATTTGGTGCTGACATCTCTTTGAGGCGCGCGTGGAACACAACGCGCCGTCGACCCGGGCTTGGTCCTTACCGGACAGCGAGCTACCCATTACTCGCCGTCCGCAAGCCCGCGCCTACGGTGGCCGGGAATCAGCCTGGGATTCCCGACGCCCAGGGTGTCTCCCGCGGCGACTACGGCCGTGAGGGCGCATATACTGCCTCTCCCTCACGTGCGCCGCCTCCCTCTTCGCGAGCATTACTGCTTCGCAGAAGGAGGTGACGGCTAACCATTCACTCTCACTCCGTACCATGGCCTGCACAAGGGCCGGACGCGAGAGATCGCCGCCGCCAATCGCCTCTACGAGGACACGGCGCGGCGGTGCTCCGCCCAAGCCGGGCAGACCGCCACCGTATGCTCCACCGTGTCCTCAGGGCGATCTTCACAATGGATACACCCGGGCGTTTCCTCCCGCCTTATTCGAAACAGGAACCTCCCGAAACAACCGTGTCCGGTGAGGACCTGCGTCAGGCGGAAGGTGAGGACGCCATGCCGCCTCTCAAGCCACTCCTCAAAGAGGAGACTTACCGCCGCTATCGTGGCGTGCCCATACGGGAACTGTTGGACGCTATTAAAGGTGCCAAACTAGTTGTCAAATTCTGGGCCGAATCTATCTAGATTTCCATCAACACGCTAACGTATTGATGGAAATTTAGATAGATTCGGCTAAGAAAAAGTAGTAAAATGTTATCTCAAATTGTTTAACTTGCAATCATCATTTGTTTGTTGTTTATTAGTTTGTCCTTGACGGGCACTACCTTACAGGTAAGAAGGGAAGATAAACATTACTATGGACAGCGTACGGCAATAAATCAATCGAGGCGCTGAATACAGCTTTATGTGCGGAACGTGCGTCCGTCTAGATTAGAAAATTGTCATGTAATGACTAATTCATACGTCGACGACTGTCTGACATCCTCGGTCCATTCTTAAAGTCTCAGAAGTAATAAATGTCAGTCTTCTAAAGATGTCTACTGCATGTATGTGATTTGAATTTCCGCGACACGACATCTTTAAGCAGAATAAAAGATGTCAGTCTTTTGTGGAATCTGAATGTGTGAAGTTACTTCAAGATAATTTTATGTTCCATTATTATACACAGAGCAAAATCAAAAACACATTTAGATACAGATGGACTGCACTCCAAGATCAACGGTCTGAAACATTTTATTTTTATACTGCAACAGTTTTAGTCGTGCGAACAATCGAAAATAGAAGTTGGATCCATTAGCATGCTGAGTTCGATCGTGTATGTCCACTCAAAATCCGTATAAAATGTCTTTAAGCTATTTGTCAAGTGATATATTTACGTCAACCATTTAATAGGCCATCTCATTAGTTCAGTACACGTTCGCTACAACTAAGGACACGGGAAAGGCGAGGACAATGCTGTTTTGCCTCCAGTACTTACTCGATCAATTGAGTTATTTCTATGCGATATCACGAATATGCAAATGTGTTTTACTATGCGATGAATTAACTTGCGATCCCTGTTATTGGTGCTGCGTACCGCATTCATTGTATAAATCATGACATGCGTGACCTTAAATCTTACGGTAAATAATCAATTCATTACAGATAGTTGTTCTACAATGTAATGACTTCATTCATATCGTAATGTTTATTAGTAGCTATGGTCTTAGTTCTTACGAGCCGCTATTATGGATATAATTATTTCGACTCTAGCTATGTCTTTTGCATTGGTTTCAAAATTTTCATAAGCTAGTTTTGATAAAGGTTTCTATTCTATATTATCCGTATATGTATATACCATTTATGTTCATAGAAAAGCCACTTAAGGTAAAGATACAACAAATTATTGTAACATAAAATCCTGGAACCAGTGCATCAGCTAGGTCTTCTCTTAACGAACTAATAAGTGAACAAGCACAATTCCTTCGTCCAGTCTATTATTAGAAACGTTACAATAAAGTTAAAATAAGATAAATGCACGTACAAATCTTGCTTCGCCGCTCTCGCCGTAGTCACATGGCTCGTGTTCATTGGAAAGTTTAGAACTCCTGTTTTTGTTAAACTTTTACCATCTCCCACAAATATATCACTGTTTTACAACGTCACATGAAACCATCACTATATTCTTGAATTTTCACGTAAAGTTTAATTTACGAACTCCGTTTTTCAGTATGCGTTTGTACGATATCTTGTGTTGTATTTGTTTGCGTTTTGTTTATGCTGAACGCAAAGCCGGGTATATGAGTACGTTCGAACGGGCCGCGCGCGCGCCTCCGATTGAGTTGTGTTTAGAGTCGAGAGCCCCGCCACACCGCCAGATGACAGCTTCATATCTTCTTCCCTTCCCGACCCCACTCCTACCTCTTATGTCTCTTCGGAATAAACGCTCTTTGAACGAAATAGACTTGTTGCATTTTTATTTTATTTTATTATTCTACTGGCACCGACCGGACAAGTCCCAATGAACTGTCTTCGGTTCTGTCGAATCTCGAGGATTAAGATGAATGATTAGAGGCTTTTCTTAAATTCTATTTATGGAAGGTGTAACTAAGTTATGGGGTTATACATATATCCGCCTTAATATAACGGAACCTAAATATCTCGAAGTCATAATATATTATTTTTAAGTGTTAATTAAAAATGTAACTGCGAATATTTAAAATCAACAAAATAAATTTTATTAAGGTTGATGTCTTACTTAAAGATGTTAATCCGGATTTATCTCTCTTATTTTTAACACTTACGGTTGAAAATCGCCTGCTTTTACAAACCCGTACATACGACTACTATCCACTGTCCATAAGTAACAAGTTCTCGAGAAAGTCATTATTAAGACCTTCGCCGGGGAATATTTTTTGTTCAAGGCGGCCAGTGTTTGTACGGTATAAAAAAAGTTTATTTTAAAATTGCGTTGATTGAGTTGTTATGGGCCGGCTTCGAGTATCGGAGTGATTTCATGCTTGCAGCGTCGCTTTATAAACAACTGATTACGTGTTGATGCGGATGAAATAATTGTGGTGGTAATCTGCGTTGGGAATTTCTTCTGGAGTGCTTTTAGTGAGTCATTAACAGTAATTACGATTTTTGTTATAGTCGTTGTAGTGATTGCATTTTGCTTTTAATTTGGGGAGAGTTTGATTAAGTCATTATGATTAGAGTTCGCAATTTTACTAGTCAATATGGTTTTTATAAAGCTTTTACTCCAACGCGAAAGTCACGCGTATAATATTTCGGTAAAGCTTTTGATACCGGTAACTTTTGCGACGTTTCTCATTATTATAATTTTAGATGATTATTCTCCAACGACAATTACCAATTAGAGATTATTTCCGTTTATATACTTAAGAATTTCACATTTAAGTGCGTTTCATGGATATATTGTTTGCAACATGTGTACTGGTGTTCCTCAAGGTACCGTAATTTGTCTCCTTTCGTTTGGGTATTTTTTTTACATTTTGCCATCTTTAATTTTTCCATAGGTATTAAGAACTGTACTCGGTAGCCTACCTAAATAAGAGAAACGTGATTGTATTGAAATATTAACCTAGATCCTTAAAAAAAGGATGCATGAGTGTGACAAATAACAGAGATGATAATGTTCATAAACGAATTATGTAGGACACGATTCCTTGACTTCTTAAGTCATCATCATCATCATTTCAGCCGTAAGACGTCCACAGCTGGACATAGGCTTCCCCAAGCACCGCCACCTCGACCGGTTCTGTGCCTTTCGCATCCAACGGATTCCTACGGCCTTCACCAGGTCATCGGTCCATCTTGTGGGAGGCCTTCCAACACTACGTCTTCCAGTACCTACGCGATCGCTTTTATAGTACTATAAACTAACAGGATGTCAAACAATAAAATCTATACCCGATTGGCGATTGGTGTTCCGAATAATAAATCTTGAGCCTCTTGGATCACTCGATTTCACTTGTTCCATCTTGCTTGATAGGTAGGTACCAACTCTTTTCTTTTTGTTAACTTTTCTTACCGACTTGCTTTCTTAAGGTTAAGCTATTTATTTCTAATACGTGTGTAGTTATATGAAAAAATGCTTTTATTTTAAGACCTTTCCATAAACATAACGTTTATCGTCTATTGTTCTAAAACTTGGAATATGGTGGCAAGAAAATAATCAAAAAGAAGAATGGTGCCAATAACTCTCAGAAGTTGACAAGTAAAAATAACTGAGTACTAATTGACATTTTTTTATAGGTTTAAATATGTATTTTACAAAGAAAAAGGGAAAAAAATATCTAGAAGGTAAAACTAGAATCATACTCCTCTCACAATATTGATGCAGAGAAAAAAATGGTTAGGTAACTAGTTAATTAAAGCACTACTTTTAGCGCAGCCTCAGTTCTTCTCAGCTCAGCCTCTACTACTTTATAAGGACCTTCTTCTTGTTTCTCCCATGTGAAAATTGTTTCAAGTTAACTAGGATTGCATAGGCATAGGGCACAATAATCATAATGTGCCGACGAATTTGCGACTGGTTTTTTGTTTTGGTAACAATTCAAACATGAATACCATAGAGTCTTTGTTAAGAACTGGCAACACTACTGCATCACTGTCACTTGTCAGCTATCAAAATAACTTTTTGACATGTGAACTTTTTGAAAAGTAAGTTGTGAAAAAGAGATATTTTGTACTCTAGTAAAGCTTCATTTAAAATGTCTTTAGACCCACGAAAGTATTTAATAAAAGATTTAGTCAACAAGCCCGCGCCGCTAGACGTTTGGTTACAAGGCACGATCGAGCAAACTGTTGGCGCGGATATATTGATCATTTCCGACTCAACAGGACGAGCGAAGATTACTAAATGCGAGTCCGCACACGGTATTATTGATAAAACTTCGTTACGAAAAGGTATGATTCTTATAAATAGTATCTTTATGACAATGCATGCCATTGCTTTTTTTGCTTAACTTTCTGGTTTAATTAAACCTAGGTATCAAAATAATGGAACTAGATTTTTCCAGATACATAATTTATTATTATTGTACTGGTCAATAAAATTTTACAATCTGAAAACATCTAGGTACTGACAGACAAGTAGGTGCCTTGGTAAGCTGTATTGTAATGCCTCAGCACCTACTTACGAAAATATATGAACATGAGTGATATAATTATATTGATGATGTTTTATTTTGTTAGCAAGCTTTTAAATGACTGTGTTAGATTGTAAATCACTCAGCAATATAGCATCTTTTATGTTCATTGCATTGAAATGCTGTTACCATGGAATATCAGATGTATAAATCGTCTGTCAATTAATAATATACTTTGAGAAATAATGTAAACAGTGATAATCATTTAAATACTGATTACTATCATGACAACTTAATGTCACTGGATATGCTAAGCTTATCAACCTTTGCTGATTTATGTTGCTTTTTCATATTATGATGCATGTATTATTTTGTAACTTTGAAAGTTATTTTCTACTTTCAACTAAGTTCTACTTACAGGTACTTATTGCTGTATAATAGGTACAGCAATAAGAACAAAAGGCCTCCCTGAAGTCCAAGCCAGCAAATTTATTGATTTAACTGCAGAACCCCACATGAAAATCGCTTGGGAAGCCGAAGTAAAAGAAGCAGAATTATTCTTAGAAGGTAAATTAATACCAACTATATGATTAAATAAAACAATAGTTTTATAAAAGTGGTGTTTAATTCCATCACCATACAAAATAATATACATACTTCACTTTGATTGTGACAACATAACGGCTGAGCCAGAAATTGCCCTCCATTGGAATTATTCGGTCTTCTTCATATCACAGATCATCGATAACAATCGTATTATACAAATCACTTATAACATAAATGCAATTTCTGGCTTGGATAACAGTCTTTCAAACAAGTAAAAACAACATTTCATTATGTAATGATTATTGCTTATAATAAATACTTGGCATTTAATGCTTATTACTGATAATATATTAGCATTCAATTGTAAATAATTAAAATCATATATCCATTTCCATGACCATTACAATATATATTTTCTAATTTAAATCTTGGCAGGGGATTTCAACAAGGGGCCAAGTTTTTGGGCCAGCATAATGTTGCCAGCGATCTTCAGCTTGCCCTTCATATAAGCAACTTGCGGGCTGAGTGACCCTGCTGCAATTGCTACCATATCAGCATCGGATACAGTCAGGGTTGTGTCAGCCTTGCCACTCTTTGGTGTGCCTTCATATACTGAGGGAGTCTTGAGGTCCAAAGCTGTGAACAGAAAGACTAATTAATATTGTGATAAAAAATATCTACATCTAGAATAAAAGTGTTAAATACTTTCGATGTTAAACATGGCTACACACAAGAGAAAAAACACTAGAAATCGCTTAACGCTTCATTAGTATCGGAACCAGAGTACCCAAACTCACACGAATACAAGATAATTGTATTTCGTAAAACTATGAAATCTTTGTTCTGATTGGTAGTTTAATAATGAATGAAAGTAGGAAATATTTCAGTTGTCGCATAATTGAAAATAAACCACATATAAATGACAATAGAGTTGTTTATCGTGTACTCTGTTTACGTATTTATTACTTTTCCGTTTAAAGTGCACACGGAATAGTTTCCTAAGCAAGTTACGCTACCCGCCGCTAGATGTCACTATAATAAATACATTCAATTTATAGCTGTATTTCGTTACACCTAAGATTTATATTTGCGTAACGAGGTCATTACTATTTCTCCTCCTCTAGGGATGTACCACTGTCGTTGATTTATTTATCGACATTCCGTCTTATTTTCAGTCAACAGCTAGAGACGATAAATATTATGTTTGAAATCAAGTGTTTGTATAAATTTATTGTAATACTCCGTTTTATTCTAGTTCCGAATTATAGAAAGTATAATTAAGAATTGTTATGTTTAAACTATTGATCCAATTTGATTTTTTTAATAAAATAAATAAAACCGCACACAGGGTTAAATTTTTCTCCACATTGCATAGAACACAGAGAACATTGTAAGTTTAAAATATCGATAACTCATTTTAGTCATTATCGATAACGGTAATCTCTAATTGAGTAGCTGACTGTGACATGTGCATAGTTGGAATCTTTCCGAACAATATGTATGAGTTTAAAAGAAAGTAGACTTTAAACTAAATAGCATAAAGTATACTTTTACTTATCTTGTTCAATAAAATATTGGTTTGCAAATTTTAATAGAAATAAAATCAATAAAGACCTAGCGATGGTATGATATACATCCATTTGATACCATGTTTGTATTTTTTTTTTCAAATTCTTTTCTCCGTGGCGGTTGTAACAAGTGTGCGTGGTGTATGCGCGAAAGCAGACTTTGCGAAACTTCGCAAAACTTGGGGTACGCGGGCCCCGCCTACTTACGACTTCTAGTGTTTTTTTTTCCAGTTCTGTGCGGTTACACATCAAGCTTAATCTGTCAAATTTCCAGAGATGTAACTTATCTAAGATACAAGTATCTGAAATACAGATACAAGATACAAAATACGTATCTTGTATCTGTATTTCAGATACTTTTTTGAAATTCATTTTGTATCTTGTATTTAAATACCTGTTGTTTGGAATCTTAGTATTTTGTAGATACTATGTTTGCTAAAATACTTTTAGTAATTGATGAACAATAGCGAATGAGTGATAAACTCTTTGAAGAACTAGTTTTACTTAAGTCTCAATTAAAACCTTAAAAATATAATATTATGTTGTGTAACGTTTGCGCAATCAACGCGATTTACATGTAAAAAGATAAACATTCATTAATAAAAATGGTTTTTTTACACGCTTTATATTAGCTCAGGTTGTATGTATGTATGTAACGGAATCTTTGACCGCGATTTTGACCCACTTTAAACGGTCCGATTTCATTGAAACTTTGTAAACTTGTCGAGGACCGATGACAATTTAATAATTTAAATAAATTGAGAAAAAAAAAACACGTTTTGTAGTTAGCAGAACTAAAAAATAGAAAATAAATAATAGTTTAAAAAACTAAAAAACACACTTTAAAACCAAACTAAAAAAGGAGAAAATAATTTAATTCAATTAAAAAGCGTGGGGTGCTTGACATTAATTGATTATAAAAATACCCCAAAAAGCACCCCACGCTTTTTAATTGAATTAAATTATTTTCTCTTTTTTTAGTTTGGTTTTTAAAGCGTGTTTTTTAGTTTTTTTAAACTATTATTTTTTACAACAGTATCTTATCTATAAAAAGTATTCGAAAGATACGTACTTTATATCTAGTATTTCAGATACCATTACAGAAAGTTATTTGCATCTGGTATCTGAAATACTTAATTTAAAAGTATTTTGCATTTTGTATTCCAGATACTTTATTTAAGGTATCTTGTACATCTCTGCAAATTTCTTTGATAGGTTTTTAACTTTATTACATGAGCATAAGGTTCATGTTCAATTGGGAAAATTTGACAGTTTGGGGTAGCTTGATGTGCTGGCGTCTGTACATGAACAATAGTTATCATCACTGGGAAGACTATATTTTATTGTGACAGCAAAAAATACTCCAGAACTAAAGGCATAAAAATAGAAACAGTTCTGAGAACTACATCGATATTCGATCAGAACAAAGACACTAATTTTGGTGGCAACCGTGTTTGATATCAGGATCCAAGAACATTGAGTGGAATAAATATTAAAAAACTCATACTCACTCCACGATTTAGCAATCTTTCCATTCTCAGAGATATTATACAGGAAAACGCCACCAATGCTCTTAGCCAAGTCCTTGTTCTTGCCAACTTCCTCCTGGATCTTGGCGAAGAGTGCATCACTCTTGAAGGCGCCACCAGATGGTGCTGACGCGGGCGCTACAGAGCTTGAACTAATTTGGCCTGCTACTACGTTCTTCAGATCGACGTAGGCACCTAGAAAGAAGGAAGATTTATTAATATTGAAACACGAAATACAGGATTCACTTTGGTTTCTTTTCTTTTGTGGCGTCAGTTCTGTATAATTATTACTTTAGTTTCGCGCCAGACGAAGCAGTTTTACGTTGGCAATTACTGTTTACTCCGTTATTTTGGAACAAAACAAAAAGGTTATGCCGTAAAAAAAATCTCAGTCGAGAGATAAATCGTCTGACGGCCCTCGATTTTCCTGAAGTATCTATACCTACTACACCATAGACACCTATCGTAGAGGATTTAGATTTTAGATGCTTCTTGGTATATAAGAGCTGAATCTCAAATGTTTTTTCTTTTAACTATGTAAGTCCATATAATTTATTAATGGCACTTTTAAAAGACTACTGTATATCCTCGTTATGAATACATACCAGCGATAACTATATTGCCGGTGTCCTTGACCTTGGTCTGGAAGTGCACGCGCTTGCCTTCGAGCCACATCTCTGTGACGAGGGTCTGGCCAGGAAGAACCGGCTTTACAAAGCGAGCCTTCAGTGCCTTGAAATTGCTGGAATTGTTGCCTCCGTACCTGGTAAAGGAGATTATATTTTTCGAAAATAAATGATGGAATAGATTAGTTTAGGGAGAAAAAAGGTCGCAAAGGATTATTGTCATATTGTATTGCAGAATAAATTAGTGTTAGTCACGAGCTTAGAGCATATCGTTTCCGTCTTTACATTACCAGTTACCACAACGAAACAAAAGGTGATTTTTTCTAGACTAATAATCAAGTTATAACTAATAGAATGATTAATTTTGCTCTAAAATCGATTCATAAAAGAATCGGTTTTTTTAACGGGCGATGTGCGCTGCTCCATTGGGGCTAATGTTTTGCTTGATGATTGGAAGGTTGTCAGCGCATGTTGCTTTTACATAACACTAGTTATTACAGATATAATAACAACTTGAAAGGTACTCACTTCACCAAAACATGTCTGGCAGAAAATCCAAGAGACGCCATTCCGTGGAGGATGGGCCTCGGGTGTCCGCTGGCAGTCGCTACGTTAGGGTCAATGTGGAGCGGGTTCAGGTCCCCGGATAGCCTAGAAATTAAATTGTTTTTTTTTTTACAAATTATAACATTAAGTACAAGTTTAATATTTGACTATCGCGTCATATTAGACTTCCATTGCTGGATAAAGTCCTCACGACTATGTTAATGTAAGTATGTAGCAGTTATTTAATCGTTTTATTTCAAGGACCCAAAAAAAATATACTTTTGGAAGTACCTCCTTCGGTAAAGCGTATTAAAGGGTGCGTTTCTACTGAGGCTGAAACGTGCAAGAAACGACCAACCATATTGTTTGAAAACCGCATCGCGTCTCTCCTCGTCTACGTTAGGTAGTCTCCGCTCCGTTTCCGTGAAAAGGCACCCTAAGAATGAACTTTAAAATTACCTGTAAAGTGCCGCCTGGTCTTCAGCTGTGCGTTGCTCAAGGACGGCATCAGGGGCCCTCTTAGGTGCTGGTTGCACCTCAACGGCCTGCTTGCTGTTGCGGGGCCCATTGAACCCACCCTGGCCCAGCACGAAGATGTGCTGCTGTGTGCGGGCTATCAACTGCTTGTTTTGGTAGATCTCGCCTGGGGAAAAAAGAGTAAGAAATTATAACTTACCTACATACAAATAAGCTCACGCCTTATTCTCATAAGGGTAGACCAATTATATTATAAACCAATTTAATACTACACGCCCCTCTTCTCCTTGTTGCATACACATTTCAAATGCTTGTATAGAAATTTTAGTGGTGGTAGTTTATCTTGCTATCGTAAATTACAATGTGATAGGTCGGTAGACCCTCTGCGCATCACTGCGTAATCACGGTTTTTGACGGGTCCGAAATAACCCAAGCAACCTTTATTTGGCTACATTGTCTAATAGAATCATGAATAATTGTGTCACCTTGAACTTGAACAATATGCAAATCTGAGTCAATAATGAACAACACAACTATTCATGCAATCTTCTCTTTCGAATTGCATCATAATCATCATCTGCCTAGACTTTTCCCAATTATGGTGGGGTCAGCTTCCAGTCTAACCGGATGCGGCTGAATATCTTTTACATGGAGCGACTGCCTATCTGACCTCCAAAATCTAGTTACTGGGTAACACGATACCCCTTAGTAAGACTGGTAGTCAGACCTTCGGATTTCTGACGACCCGTAACAACTGTCAAAGATCCACGAATGACAGCCGCGACGAATGGTCTAAAGTGCTTCTCGACGCATCTTATTCTGAAGTATTAAATTATAGAACTTTTCAAATGTTGTTTTGTATGCTCATTACCATCGAGTATTTAAAATTCAGAGTATATACAGGGTGTCCGGTAATTAATGGATAACCTTGAAATGGTTCATGGTAGAACTAATGGCCATTCAGAAAAAAACATTTTTTATTTGTATTTTATCTGTAAAAAAAAAACAACCAACTTCCGAAAAAACACTACAAAGTGAAAAATAGCTTTCATTTCGGAAGGCGGTGACAAAAAATTAAAATACATACCTATCTAAAGACACCAACTTCCAAAAAAAAGTTATTTTTCACTATGTAGTGTTTTTTCGGAAGTCGGTTGTTTTTTTTTTACAGATAAAATACAAATAAAAAATGATTTTTTTCTGAATGGCCATTAGTTCTACCATGAACCATTTCAAGGTTATCCATTAATTACCGGACACCCTGTATAATGCAAAAGAATATAATAGGAAACCATTTTCAACAAATATTGTAACTACCCGCTTATTACAAGATTATAAACAAATCCATGATAAAAAATAATAATCTAATCGTACTTATCAGACATAATATTTTATAATTTATTATCACTAGTTGCATAATGATAAATGATGACAGGCACGTTTTCAACACGACAAAATATAGATAATATATCCACGAAAACAAAAGTTGAACCAAAGGTAGCGGACATGGGGACGCGGTACCTACATACGATGTCGAAGCGGTGGGTGTCGGTATCTTTGAAGTAAAATACCTGTTTCGTTAAGTTATTCGTGTATCGACATTGAAGTTACCGCTATTGTACACGTTTCGATACTAGTGACAAGCCCGGGTCCCGTTTTACTTTGGGTACGGAACCCTAAAAAAAGTTTTTTTTTAAATATTTTATCATTGTTTAGTTATACTTCCCTACAGGAAAAATCAAAACCATTTTTTTAACTAATTATTCACAATATCTAGCAACACTACTCGCGACCATCGATCTCATAATTAGCTAGTCACTGGAAGTGTTAATTTCGAAAATATTTATTTTGTTTTATCGTCTTTAAATCACATCCCTGAGGATGGGGCAGCTAATTGAATTTGGCCAACAAACTCGGCATTATTCCGAACGTCACTGCCTAAAAATACTTTGATACTCACTGTTAACGATGGACACAGCGCTGGATCCCTTGTCCAATAGGTCAACGACGTAGCTGCGGACGTTGAATTCACCCTCAGTGCCGGGGTAGTCACCCACGAACTCGATGAACTGTTCTCCGTGAAGGATCTAAACAGGAAAGTTTGGTTTACTGTAGACAGAGTTCTAAACTTTTACAAGTAGCTTAAGTTTCTTTACGATGCTTCTATGACTGGCAGGAACATAATATTTTCGGTTGATAGGCTACTTCCGTTTTTCATATTAGGTCTTTACCTATGAAATTGCCGTTTTGCAGTACTGGCCATTTCAAATCAAAATAATTTTTGTTTGGGTAAGAATTCTAATTTCAAATTAATTTTATTTTAAAAACATGGATTTTTTTTTCCAAAAGTAGTCATTTGTTTATTGATTAGTGTTACATTTTCATCGCATTTCAATCTTTTTCGTCATCATGGATACGTTAAAAATTCGAGTAATTATGGAATATGAGTACCGTCGTGGCAGCAACGCGGCACAAGCGGCACGCAACATCAACGACGTTTACGGAGCTAACACTACAAACCAACGCACCACCTGTTATTGGTTTGCTCGCTTCCGTTCTGGAAATTTCGACCTGAAAAATGAACCTCGCGGTCGTCCGAAGACTGGTCGACAATGACGAATTAAAGGCGATTGTGGAAGCTGATGATACACAATCTACGGCTGAATTAGCAGCAGCTTTCGACGTTAGCGTCAAAACAATATTGGTCCATTTGCGTCAAATTGGCAAGGTAAAAAAGCTTGATAAATGGGTGCCCCACGAACTCAATGATCGTCAGCGCGAAGTACGCGTCGAGACGTGCCTTGCACTGCTCAACAGACACACAAATGAAGGAATTTTGAACCGCATTGTTACCTGCGATGAAAAATGGATTCTGTTTGATAACCGCAAGCGCTCAGCAAGTTGGTTGGATCCTGGTTCAGCACCTAAACAATGCCCTAAACGAAAACTTACCCCTAGAAAAGTGATGGTCACTGTTTGGTGGTCTAGCGCCGGTGTGATTCATCACAGCTTCTTACCAAACGGGGTGAGCATTACTGCAGATGTGTACTGTGAAGAACTGAACACAATGATGGAGAAGCTGGCACATCTCCAACCAGCATTGGTCAATCGCTCGTCTCCGCTGCTCCTGCACGACAACGCGCGACCTCATACTGCACAGCAGACGGTCTCCAAGTTGCAAGAACTGGGGTTGGAAGCTCTCCGTCATCCGCCCTGCTCACCAGACCTTGCGCCTACAGACTACTACTTTTTCCAGAATTTGGATAACTTCTTGGCGGGAAAAAAATTCAATACCCGAGAGGCAGTACAAAATGCCTTTGAAGAATTTGTTGCCTCCCGTCCAGCTGATTTCTTTAAGAAGGGCATCAATAAACTGCCACTGCGATGGCAAAGATGCATTGATTGCATGGGTGATTACTTCGATTAATACAAATAAAAAATACATGAAAAAAATTCGTTTACATTTTTTCATACAAAACGGCAATTTCATAGGTAAAGACCTATTATTAATTTAGGAGTTTTAACAAGAGCCTAGGGGTAAAACTAAATCAAATTTATATGGGACCATCGCGCAAGCTTCTACCAAATCTACAAAATACACAAAAAATTAAATTACACAAAAATTTACAAAATCTGCATACGAAAATATAGTTTTTTTTTATTTTTAATAACACATTCCTATGTTAATCGATATTTTCCAATTCCAACTCATAGACAGGGGCGGAACATTGAAGTCCAAAAATAAAATTTAGTTCTCTCGTATCGTGGGGTATCCGAATCACCCTAATAAAAACAATACCAGACGGCGCAAGTAATAGCACCCTATTATCAGATACTAGTTGTTTAAAGATTTTTCATCATAATTTATATGGAATAAGCAATAAAAAAACAGAACTCGAATTATATAACGAAACATTAGGTAATCTCGTGGACTATTTATATATTTTCGATAGTTCGGCCGAACTTCGGTTCAATGCCCTTTAATTGTAATAAAGAATACTTTATGTAAATGAATGTTTATTTAATTTTGTAATAGTATGTTTAATTAATTAGGCAGAGATTTTCAAGAATAATAAGAAGAACTGATTTAATTTAAGGTTTACATTTACAATGTTCCTAGCTAAAATAAATGACAATGAGTGAATACATGGTTTCCCTATGAAAACCCAGACTTTAGCAAGTGTTTAGATGTTCGATAACTTTTTTTTGAATAAGGCCGTAAATCTATTAAATTTCAGTCAAAATAGTGCAAGTAGGTACTATTTTTCTTGTGCCGAATGTTCGGCATCTGAACCGAATTTCGGCCGAATGCCGAAGTTCGGTTCAAGCTGCCGAAGTTCGGTTAAAGATAAAGATAATTTTATTTGTCAGAACATGTGTATACATGCAAATTAAGCATGCAGGATGTCACAATATTAATATTTCGTCCGTACATGTTTCACCCGTATGGCGTACAAATTTAGAAAATTTACAAAATAAAATAAAAAATCATTACAAAATAAAAACTAAATTACTAAAGGCAATTCAATCCAAATACACAATGGTCAGTCATAAACAATAATAAGTCAGTAAAATAAACTAATCATAAAATGTCACAATAATAAAGGAAAATATAAAATTAAAATAAAGAAAATAAAAATGTCAAATAGTGTCATTCAAAAAGTCATTTATATTATAATAACACTTCTCTGTTAATAAATCTCGCATCTTTTTTTTAAACAAATTTATCGGCAATGCTTTATATGACTGGTATTTTATTATAAATTTTAGGAGCCATACAGAAAACGCTTTTTCCCATTAATGCAGTCTTTGACGTATGCGAACACAGTTGATTATTGTCACGTCTATTACGGGGGAAGGAGTCAGCTAGTCGTGGAAATAGATATCGATTTACCCTAACAAATGCCGCAATTTCAAAAATATACACCGAATACACCGGTTGAACCGAATGTGACCCGAATTTCGGCCCATCCCTACTTTAGACCAACATTTTCATAACTTTCATCACAGTTACGAAGCTGATTATTTTATGCATCAAAGTAGATACTACTCATGAAAATTCAGTTGCAAAAAAAAATTCTCGTAAAAGTCTTCTACTTTTTTTTAGATTTTTTTTAAATTGGTTGATAATTCTTAAAAATTCAAAAAAAAAAAAAACTCGAAAACTATAAAAAGTCCCGGAACATACATGAGGGTGATTTGGATACCCCACGATACGAGAGAACTAAATTTTATTTTTAAACGTCAATGTTCCGGCCACCCTGTATGTACCTAAACAAAGGGATAAATTGAGAACCTCCTCCTGCTTTAAGAAGTCTGTTAGAAATAAACACAACAAAGAGTCACATAATCTATTCTATGTCATCATCATCACGATCATCATCAGCCTACAGCAGTCCACTGCTGAACATAAGCCTCTTCAATATTGCAAGCCATTCAGCTCGATTATCGGCAACTCTCATCCAGCTGCTACCAGCCACCCTGCGAAGATCGTCGCTCCACCTAGCCTGAGGGCGCCCTACCTTACGTTTGCCGATACGCGGTCTCCACTCAAGAACACGTCTACCCCAACGGTCTTCGGTTCTACGGCTAATGTGGCCGGCCCATTGCCACTTCAATTTGCTAATTCCGTGAGCTATGTCGATAATTTTGGTTCTCTGCCGGATCACCTCATTCCGGATTCTATACTACTATTCTATATATTCTATTCTATTCATGTATCGGATTTACTTACGTTGGTGAAGTCGGCGAATTTGCCGGGCGGCATGGAGTTGCCCACAAGTGGTGACTCGATGGCCATACCAGGCAGGATGAAGTATGTAGGCAGAGCGGAGAACTCCTCGTGAGACTCATACAAGAACTTGAGGTCCGTTTTGTTTTCTACTGAAGCTCCGACTGGAGAAAAGTAATAATTTATGATTCTGGTACTTTTTATTTCTTTCGTCAGTGTAAAATCGTTGAAAGCGAAATATATCTGTTGGTAATACATCAGACCCCTAATAAATAAACGCGCTTAAAGTTATGCGTAACTTAAACCTCAAATAATGTATGGTTACTGTGAAGCTTATACTGATTGTGATGAAAGTCCGCGTTTATTAATGAGGGCAGAATTCCAGTAAACTGACCTCCAGCATCTTAGTCTTGTGAAAAGTTAATCAACTATCAGTCAGACATTATATTTCTTATTGAGTTTGTTCAACCGACTCAATATGACGATTAAGTGCCGATTTCACCAATGAAACTGAACGCGATCAGTACTTCTAAACCAAGTTCAAGAGCGTATGTCAGTGTCAATATTGTGTAACAATTTTGAAAATGACAGCACATGAACGCGGTTTTGATGTGCTGAACGGGTTCAGTTTCATTGGTGAAATTCGCCATTACTGGTCCGTATAAGCTCCCGTAGATAAATTCCTATAAGATTCTAGAAATAGGGAGTAACTTTAACAGTAGTTTTTCATTGAATATACTACTGACAGCAATCATTCAGTTTTCAGCTCACTAAGCTAGCTTCTGCCTGCGATTTCGCCCTTGTGGATGAACGGATATTATCCTACAGTAACGTGCTACCGTGACAAAAGTATAATATGCCTATTATAAGTAAAAGTCCCGTAAAAATCGGTCCAGACGTTTCGAAGATTAACCGGAACAAACAGACAGACAGACAAAGAATATAAAAATTGTTTTTTTTGTTATAAGTACCGTATATACTTTCATATGCATTTAGTGAAAAGCTGTTATTTTGACCTAAGAAACAGACACTTCAATTTTATTTACTTGTATAGCTGTTCATAAATACTTACTGCCGAGAGCATACAGCACGAGGTCCTTAGAGTCGTATTTGCAAGTAGACCAGTAGGATTCGCGGCCATCGTCCAACTTGCTGCGCTCCTCGAAGTCCTATAACAAGTTATGCGAAATTTGCACGATCACAAGGTACCACTCTTTCTCTTTTTCTAGCACAAACAAAAATCATTCATATAAAATAAGTCCAAAGTTCAATATCGAGTAGCAAAAAATTCTAAGGTTACAAGAATCTCCGAATTATTTGAATAGTTTATGAGCAAAGAGTTTTTTAGGTTCTTTATGTGTATGGATGTACTTGAGATGCCACATTATTTGATATCCATAAAATGGTTGTAAGAAAAACATAGACAGTGTTAAATTTGAATACTCGAAAAGTAAGCAAATTAAGTACCTACCTATTATACAGTTAATGGATGACTTGAAAAAAAAAACAAGCTAAATTAAGTAAAGGGCGAAACTTATCATTGCTTTGTAGAAGTATTTTTTTCATATCCATCTAGATCGAAGGCCAATATTTTAATCCTTACGAAACGAAATAAGACTTATAGAGAAATTAGTAAAAAATCGTAAAAACTTAAAGCAATTATTTTTTTAAACGTGAATTAAAACAATGCTTCTTGAAGGCTCAAACGGGCGCGACGCGATTCAAGTAGAACAATTTCTATTAAAACTTTATGGAAATTTTTCTTACAGTGTTCCTTGACAGTTATTATTATGATTTGACTTTGAGCTTTTCAACACAAACCTTGCAAGGACATGAAGACAAAGTCAAAAGATATAACAACGCATGAAAAAATAAATTACTTGAGTTTGCTTGTAGTAACTAAAGGCAGTTGCAGACCAAGAGCTAAGCTGACTTAGTTTAGGTAAGCTTGCATAGCTGAGGAAATTCTTCATACTTGTGTTCATAGTTTGCAGTCTGCACACAAGTATGAAAAGTTACCTCAGCTACGCAAGCTATAGCAGTATATGCGCCGTCACGTTCTTAGTCGCTGCAGGAGACGCCCTGGGCGCCGGGAATCCCAGGCTGATTCCCGGCCACCGTAGGCGCGGGCTTGCGGACGGCGAGTAATGGGTAGCTCGCTGTCCGGTAAGGACCAAGCCCAAGTCGACGGCGCGTTGTGTTCGACGCGCGCCTCAAAGAGATGTCAGCTCCAACTGGTGCGGTCCGCAAGGGCCAATGCCTGCCAGGGATGCGGGTTGTTCGTAAGAGATACCGTGGCCCCTGGCACACAGGTAACAGAGGGAACACGGGTGGGTTTTAGTCAGTAAAACTCTGACACGCCCTCCTGCTCCACCCAGAGCGGGAGAAGTTATTTGATACTTCCCACGCAAAAAAAAAGCTACGCAAGCTAAGCTAAACTAACTTAGCTTAGCTCTTAGTCTGCAACTGGCATTAAGATAGTGAAGATATCGCAATCATATTATAATATGGCTAGATAAACTGTTACAAGATAAAAATAAATAATGAAGATCGCAAATCGTTACATCAAACATTTTATTTTATCTCTCGATGCCTTTTCACGCAGATATTACATTGATATTTTTTTTTAATGTTTTCTGTATAGTATTGTAAAATCTTTACATTAGGACTTCTATCATCTGGACTTAAATAATGTTTTCGTTCGGATACTTTAAAATCTGGTTAATCGAAACATAAAGAAAATGTTGTCTGGAATAACGGGGTGGCAGGAATATCGACGCGCAACCCCCTAGCAGATACATTTTTCGTCGGTTCTCGAAAAAATCTGTATATCGCCATAAGTTTTATTTTTATGTAGGAAGATATTTGCGCACTGAGAGTATTACACAGCCTTACTCTAGGATAACTGCTTTTTCGTCAACGAAGCGCTTTTGGCACAAATCTCAAAAATACACTGAGCACTCAATATGACATGACATCCATTTCAGTTACTACCTACCTAATCCATTCATTATTAAAGTGTTCATAATAATAAAGATTACCTAATCTTTTTATCTACTATGATATGAATATCGTCTGATATAATCAGGAACGTCTTAAATGTAATATGAAATACAATACCTGAATCTTCTCAACCAGGTCCACGGTAACCTCGGCCATTTTGTCCAAGTGGATGGCACCAGTCATGTTGGTAGCTTCAGGCCAGAACTCCTTCACAGACTCGATGGTCACTGGGTCTGAGGGCTTCTTCCTAATGACAAGAAATTATAGATTGAGGAAGAAGATTTAAAGCATGTATTAGGACCTCAACCTTTTTAGCTGGCTTATAAAATGTCTAATTTGACATGACGATGTTTGGATGTTTTTTCTGCCTTATTAAGGACTAGGTTTTGCCAGTGGCTTCGCCCGCGAAGAACTTTCATCCCCTATTTAACTGCTTTAGTGGTTGAACTTCGAAAATATCCTCCCTTATTCCTTGTCTACATTATAAAGGGAACCTCTGTGCAAAGTTTCAGCTTTCTAGGTCCAAGGATTTGGGCTGGGCGTTGATGAGTTAGTCAGTTAGTCAGGACTTTTCTTTTTATTTATACAGGGTGAAATTGAAAACATGCGACAAACCGAAATGGGAGATTGTACTCATCATTATGAACAACTTTTACTAAGGGACCAATGATGCAATCCCGAAAAAAAAAACATCTGTTCCCTACATTTATGTTTGCATAACTCGTCAAAATGCTGTTTTTTTTTTTGCGATTGCATCTTTGGTCCCTCAGTAAAAGTTGTTCATAATGATGAGTACAATCTCCCATTTCGGTTTGTCGCATGTTTTCAATTTCACCCTGTATAGATAGACAATTGTTAGGTATAATAATATCTGATAGGGATTTAGTTATTACAATTGTCTTTACACCTATTTTTCTTATACATGACATGCATCCCCTCTTCCTCTACACCCCTAACGCTTAGGCAGAGATGTACCTAATAGTACACCCATATTTGGTCAGTTATGTTTAAGTCGCACGTAACAGAAGGCGAGCGTATTGTTTCTTGGCCATCTCCAAACAAAAGTGGAGATCACGTTACGTCATATTTATCAACACAGCTATTGAATATTTGAATAACATTTCTAGATCATATTGTTTCATTATTTAAATAATTAATATCAAATAAATAACAATACTTTAATAACGAGATATTCTGATTTGCTGAGAATCCATATGATATTGGTAATAAACATTAGTTTAATTAGTACTAATTAGTAGGTAGGCAAGTTTATAAATACTAAAAACTAAGTCTTATTACATAACAAGGGTTTTCTTTCAACATCGGACTTGTTTTTGAAATGAGAACCGAACAGAAATCGAAATTATGGCGAGGGGGGGTTTTGGCTGATCTTTGCGTTATGCTTGTGAACGGGTGCTGCTCGTGGTGACTGGTCGTCTTGCTGACCATGGTTTTGTTAATGTTAATTGTATTAAATTTTTATTAATTTTATCCAAAGGTCCTAGTTTAAATTTTGTTACTTCAAGTTATAGCTATATTTACATAATGCAGAATTGCATAAATGTAAGCGGGCATGCCCTTTATGCCTGGAGGCTTTTATTTTTACCGAGATTAAGAACTTTATCCAAATCTAAATAAAGTTACCAAAGCAATTTTTTTAGGTTAGTAATAAATTTAGATCGCGTTTAGTAATAAGACGGCGTTTGTTTATTACAAATAAGAACAACCAATAATAAATTCATAAATAGCAGTTTAAACTTCTTACAGCATAAAATAATGGATATAACAAAATTAACACAATAATAAATGATAGTAGGTACATACTGTGTATGACAAAGATTCTAGGGTCATTTCCTATGACCTTTTAACATTTCTTATTTGCGCATTTTCTTGTTATTGTTAGTACATGTTTATCAGAAAACACCGAAGTTAGTCCGACGTATCTTTTCTTAAACAAGGATGGTTTTAAATCCTAGTAATATTCTAAACTAGCTTTTGCCAGGGCTTCGCCCGCGTGAAGCTGGGAAATTGTGTCATGGGAACGTACTAACGGGATAAAAGTATCAAAATCAAAATATTTTGTTACACATAAGCCTGCATGGGCACTTATGAAACGCCAGAAGCTAGGTGCACGGTTCCAATTTGTCGTTTCCTATGGAGATTCTATCCTATCCTATGCGTTAATGCAGGTTATAAACTATCTGTGTGCCAAATTTAATACAAATTCGTTTGGCCATTTTTTCGTTATTGAGTAACAAACATCCAAACTTTCACATTTTATAATCTTATTAATATATAATTTAATATTATTATAAATTAATTAATTAAAAGGGTGTGAAAGTTTGTATGTATGCATGTTTGTTACTCAATCAATCACGTAAAAACGCTGCTCAGATTTGGATGCCATTTGGCACACAGATAGTTTATAACCTGAATTTACACATAGGACACTTTTTGTCCTGGAAATATGTTCCCGTGGGATAAGTTCCGACACACACTCGGGCTAAGTCACAGGTAAAAACTAGTCTTATATAATAGTTACTAGTTGGTTAGTCAAAAGATAAAAAAGATAAAGGTTTTATTTGATGAAAATGACAACGCGGATTACGATAACACCTAGTAATTTTATTATAATAATAAGACCACCCATTGTAAATTTGTTTTTATATTGTTATGCATGTATGTCTATACGATTGAGGTGTGATAAACTTTTATTATACTATTTATATTGATATATACGTAGATGCATCGTTTTCACACATAATTATATAGGTAATGAATGTATGTTAAATATTGTACCTAAAAAATTTTAAAAGAGAAACTGGTGGTGGAGTTTCTTGCCCATTCTTCTCCATACGAAACTACATTTTGGAAAGGACAACTAGAAGCAATTCTATTTTAATGTAAATGTTGACGTTCAAAAGTGCCTATTTGAAATAAATGCTTTGACTTTGATTCGTGGCTAAGTCAGTTACACAGGTCGATCCATTAGGTTAAGCTACGCTTGCCGGGGTTGGTCCGTGGATGGGGGGGGGGGCATCATCCTTCCCGCCGCAACACTGTTGTCATTTGTGGATCTTTGACAGCCATGACGTGTCGTCAGAAACCCGAAAGTCTGATTAGTCTTACTAAGGGGGTATCCTGTTACTCAGTAACTGGGTTTTGGAAGTCAGATAGGCTGTCGCTGCATGTAAAATAGTGACATTCAGCTGCATCTGGTTAGACTGGAAGCCGACCCCAGCATAGTTTGGAAAAGACTAGTCAGATTGAATGTCGTAGGTACGGGTTTTACCTATAGCAGCACCCCAATTGCGTAATGCACGATTAATCATAATCTGAATCATTTTGAAACAGATTGCTATCCATTGCTTCATAATTATGTTCGAAAAATGTGTCTGCTCAACAACGTTAATAACGCAATGAATATTATTGAACTGTCAAAATCAAACAGATTACGATTGATCGTGAGTTACGCAATTAGGGTGCTGGTCTATACCTATAGTAAAAAGACATCGGCGCATATTTGTAACGTGATAAATATGTCAACCTATTGTTGTCATTTTATTTTCAAAATCCATAAAACTTACAGGCAGGGAGGGGCCAAAAGAAAACATCATGCATAAAATACCAATTTACAGGTACAAATATTAGTACTCGCAACAAAAGGTGGTTCTGCAATCTTCGTGTGCCACGTTCATATTTTTTTGAAGAAAATGATGTTATGCAGTAACTAATTAAGGTTATTAATAACAATCGAAATTGTGACCAGAACTGGCCTACATTTTAAATACCGGTTTCGATTTTTGCTTTCTTGTTTTCGTAATATTCGTCGAAGCAGTAACCCTTGTTTACATTCGTTTATATGAATATGAACATTTTCACATACATATAAGGTTCAAATTCGTATGAAACGATAGCTTTACTTAGCACAGTTCGGTCAGTGAATCTCGCCCAATTTTTTTTTCTCTTCAGGTTTTTGTGGATTCAGGGTGACACTTAATTTAGGATTGCAAATAACTTGGACAAAAGTGGTAAAAGTACATCTAACCGAATACTTATATATAAAGTATATTTATCAAGGAATACTTACCGCAGCACAGCACCAGGTGCCCTGACGTAGTGCATCTTGGTGGCATATCCGAGCGTGGAGTCAATGACCGCGCCGGTGTCGGGGAACGATTCGTGAGCCATGTATGCCTGTATAGATACAAGGTTATATTATATTATACTGAAAATGACTTATTAAAAGATGCAAATATAACTGCTCGTATCAAAACTGGGCGTATCAGACGCCCAGAGACTTTAGGCATATTTCGCGACTTCGAACGCGTTCAGAGCTTATGATATTTTGAGCTGGTCAGGATTGTAGCTCAGATAGGGTCGCCTCGAAACTGTAGGCTGACCTTCGATCAATAATAGCTGACATTGGATTTTAGACCGTGTTTCGAGCGGTATTTGACTTCGAAACATTTGAATATTTTTATTATATTACTAGCTTCCGCCCGCAGCTTCGCCTGCGTCGAATTCATAAATTATCCCGCGGGAACGTACTACCGGGATATAAAGTATCCTATGTCTTAATCTAGGTTATTATAATCTATCTTTGTGCTAAATTTCATCCAAATCCGTTCAGCCGTTTTTGCGTGAAAGAGTAACAAACATCCATACATACAAGCTTTCGCGTTTATAATATTAGTAAGGATGTTTATACCCACGGAAGGGCTTGTGCTTAAGTAATAACAGTCGATCAGGTTAAGCTACGCTTTCCACGATTTGTCCGTGGATGGGTGACTATCTTTACATTATCAATACCCTTCCGTGTCTCGGAAAGCACGTTTAGCCGTCGTTCCCTACTGTCATTCGTAGATCTTTGAAAGTCGTTACGGATCGTCAGAAGTTGGATACTGTGTCAGCCAGTCTTACCAAGGGGTATCGCATTACCTAGTAACTGGGTCGTGGAGGTCAGATAGGCAGTCGCTTCATGTAAGATACGGGTATTCAGCTACCGCTATCTGGTCAGACTGGAAACTGACCCCTACATAATTGTAAAAAGGCTAGATAGATGATGGTGTTTATACTCACAACAACAGGTGCAATAAGTTCAGGCTTCATGGCCTCGAACATCTCAGGGGGCAGAATGTCTTCTGTAAGACGAGACGCGGCTGTAGGCACGATTGTGTTGACCTTAATGTTGTATTTTGAGCCCTCGATGGCCAGGGTGTTGGTCAAACCGACCAGACCCATTTTGGCGGCGCTAGAGGGAAATAGAAAGGATAAAATTTTTGTTAATGCATTTTAACTATGTATTATAATCACTTCAGCCGCAAGACTTTTTGGCCACAGACCTCCGCCAAGCGTCGCCACATCAACCGCATTTGAGATGTATATACTTACTGTTTGTAGAATATATTATTTTGTAAGAAAACTAGCTCGATCATTGAGATGACGCAAATGGGATTCCGAATCAGCCTATAATGTTCACAATGCTGAGACACAGACCTCCTCTTTGTGAGAGGCTATAATCAACCACGCGGGCTGTCTAGGACATGCCGGTTTACTCATGATGTTTTCCTTCACCGTTTTAAGACCAGTGGTGAGGAAATAATTTACACAAAGTAATGTGCCTACTTGGGTTCGAACCCACGACCTATAACTCGTAAGTCACGGCCGTTGCCACTGGGCCACCACTGCTCGGAATGGAAATGGGATTACATTTTCACCAACTGTGGTGATGCCTAAAAGGAGGGTAATGTTTTTCAATCGTTTCACATACAACCGAGGCACGACGCTTGCACGATATATTATTCGATTATTTGCAGAGGAATATACAAGTTCAAATGGTGACCTTAAATTTCCGTTTAGTATGCATGCTTATTCATAGTCTGTATTTACTCATTGTTTTGTTACAAAATGTGGAAAGTTATACCTACATCCTATCCATATATGTATAATAAATATGATAATTATACTATTACTTAATTCTAATTCTGATATCGGAGTGTATATTATGGTGATAGCAACCACGAGCGGCGAATCCTTAATGCTTCATTGCCGACTGCCTAATATTATGAGCAGGGTATATTTTAATATTCCTTCTATACATACCAAAATCCCTGTGTGCCTCGGAAAGCACGTTAAGCCTTTGGCCCCGGGTATGTAATTCGTGGATCTTTGACAGTCGTTACGGGTCGTCAGAAGCCCGAAAGTCTGATAACCTGTCTTAGCAAGGAGTGTCGTATTACCCAGTAACTGGGTTGTCGATGTCAAATAGGCAGTCGCTCTATGTAAAATACTCAGCTGCATCCGGTTGGACTGGAAGCCGACCACAACATAACTATGTTGTGGTCGGCTTCCAGTCCAACCGGATCATATTAACAACATATACACAACACACACGGAACATATTTATTTATTTTTGTCCCAACTGGGACAAAGCTTGGCAGGTTCATAAGTTATTCTCATTATATAGTTCGTACCGATATGAGAGAAGTAGCTATAAATGGAGGTTTAATTTAAACTGACCTGTAGTTAGCCTGTCCGAAGTTTCCGAAAATACCGGCATTACTTGAGGTCATGATGACGCGACCATACTTTTGTTTCCTGAATGTTTCCCATGCGGCATGGGTGGTTTTGTAAGCACCTTTTAGATGAACCAAGTGGATGAGGTCCCAGTCCTATCATTAAAAAAAGCATATTTTTCATTCTATTTTTTTTTGTTAGGATTTGCTGTTATTGTTTTCTCTTTGGCTATGTTTTGTTGTAGAGGAAAGACACATCTGTCATATTACATAGACAAACATTATTACATAAGTAATAATTAAATTAAACCATGAAATCATAAACACTGCCACAATAATGACAGTATTTAAATAGAATCACAAAGGTCAAAATTCCATGAGATAGCATAATTATAGACACTGACGACCTTATTCATAAAAGTTATCGAACATCTAAACAGCTGCTAAAGTGTGGTTTTTCTTTGAAAAACCAGACTTTAGCAAGAGTTTAGATGTTTGATAACTTTTTATGAATAAGGCCGTGAATATTTTACTAGTACTGAACTATTATATCTTCAAATGTAATTTTATTAGTGTACCTGTAAATAAAAGAACCAGTACAGAAAAATTATCAGTAAAGTATCTACCTGATCGGACATTTTAGTGAAGCTCTTATCACGAAGAATGCCAGCATTGTTGATAAGGATATCAATCCTGCCAAAGTTATCTAAGGCGGTCTTAATAATCTTCTCCCCTTCAACGACATTGTTGTAATCGGCGACAGCAATTCCACCTGTGAAGGAAAAGATTAATTAACATAAAATTACATAAGAATGGAAAGTGAGGGTTATTAACTGAAGGGTCACACCAAATGGAAAGGTCAATAGGAATTTTAAGATCGAAACTTGTATGTTTCGACCTTAATAGTGGTTAGAGTAAAGTTCATTGGGCGACAATGCCACAGTTGTGGAGTAGAATGCACAATGCAGGACAGAACTGATTAAAAAATTATTAAGCCAGAAAACAGTTTTGTATTACCGGTTTTCTTTCCAAACATCAACTAATTTGACATGATGAATAAAATCACCATGAAAGGGACACTTTTAAAAACATATTTATCTATGGACATTTTAAATCAAATATTACCTGTTACATTTTTGTATTTATGCAATACATAAGTCCGGCAAACTGTCTTAGAAATACGATTGAACAACATTTATTCCTAATTTTAAATAGAACACTATAAATTGGCCTTTTAAGTGTGAAGTCTACTCAACTTGTAGCCAAACACTTTTCAAAAATGAACAATTTTTAAATACATTCAGAACGTAAAATAACAGACTTGAATTTTTTTTTAAACAAACTAACAAAGATGTCTAATGTGTCTCAGGTGGTTTTTGTGAGAATACAGAAATAAATGTTTTTCAAAACCAGTCATATGATTACTCACATTGTAAAAAACATTACAATGGCATCAAGTAATTTAACTGTATTATGAATCTGATAAACAGAATACCTATTATTTAATTGTGCGACTTTGAATTCTTATTTAATTAAATAACAGGTTTCTTCAATGGTCAATTATTATGTGCCAACGTCCAAAATAAATAGTATCCAAAGTTCAATATTCAGAGGAAATAAAGTCCAAATTCTCTTTAAAAAAAACATGTATATCAATCATTAGACTTTTTACACTCAAATTATAAGTTGTATCTGTTAAACAGAATACAGTGCAGTATCTGATTTAAACATTGTTATGCAGCCAAACAGTAATGCTCAATAATTCATTGAGAATGAATCTGCAATTTTACCTTTGGCCTTGATTTCCTTGACAACAGCGTCAGCGAAGTTTGACTGTCCTACGCCATCGCGAGCTCCACCGAGGTCGTTAACCACTACTTTAGCGCCTCTCGAGCCCAACAGCAGAGCGTAGGCCTTGCCGAGACCGCCACCGGCGCCAGTCACCACCGCAACACGACCGTCAAACCGAAGCTGATCCATCCTACACGACAAACGGATTGAAAATGAGAACGAAACCAACCAACGAGTTTTAACTCGGCATAATTATCAATCTCAAAGTCCAACTTAACATTCGCTTTCGATAAACAAGTATGTGCGTTCCACTTGCAAGATAAAGTTTGATAATATTGATCTTTTGCTCGGGTTGTTGTTGTAATTCAACACGGATTACATACCTTCAACCACAAATTGCGATGTAATGGTGATGTAAGCAAAATTTGAAGAATATATTTAAGGAGAAAGTAGAAATACTTGATTGGAGTTCAGTGAACAACAAAGTTCAACAAACAAGTAAGTTTTTTCAGTGTCGTCTCGTCTCGTCTTCTCTCCTCTTCAGAGTTCAGACGTCATTGACAAGTTGACAACTGACAGTTGAAACCAATGACACTAGAAACGTCAGTTGTTTGACTTTGACATAGGCCACATTCCAAATTAGAAAAATAGCGCTGCGAGCGATCACATCAATAATTTGCGTTCCGAGATAGATAATTATCACGATTATGACAGCTAAGAACTCTCATTTTTGTCAACAATACGGAACGCTCGTGAATGCGCTAACATTGCTCACTCAATTTTAAAACCTATATAAATTGGCTAAAGATATAATACGATTCAAAACAAAACAGCACAACTGTCATTAGTATTACGCATGGTCGGCGTTATCGCGAGATGGCGCATGTCATGACGTCATGTATGACGATTCACGGGACATCGTTAACGCTCACGCCCGCCAGTTCGGAACGGGTGTGAGCACGCTCAAATCGATATTATTGTAACTCGGAACGAGCTTACGTCGTTCACATAATTTCATCGCAGTACAGTATTCTAGCGACGTTTTTTCTTACATTCTCCTCTGGTTTGTTGACATTATCTAACAGCTAGATAGCACTTGGTAGGTAGTTTTAAACTGATAAAGCTACACTCTTCCTTTTTTGAGGTGGTTAAAAATCCACTCTTAGTGCACTTTTCGCCTATACGCCTATTACACGTAGTATCCAAACTTTAAGTTTCTATCTCTCTTTTAGAGATTTCACTGTTGTCAATTAATTTTTTTTTATTATTATGGCAAGCAAAGCTGATGTCGACAATACTGGGTGCACTTAGAGCTCTTACACACGAGCGGCAAATTGCCAACGACAGCAGAGGTAACTGCAAACGTGACGCGTCGACGGCTGCCGCCATTCGACGTGTCACGGCTGCCGCCATTCGACGTATCACGGTTGCGGTTGTATTTTTATTACTAACTAGCTTTTGCCCGCGACTTCGTACGCGTGGACTTTAGAATCAAGTAGATAATCATTTTTTTTTTGATAATATATAGCCTATTTTTTAAGTTAGACCTCTCGGAATACATCATTGAAAACTGCATTCAATTCCATGCAGTGGTTTTTGCGTGATGCGGTAACAAACATACAGACAGACAAAAATTCTAAAAACCGTTGTTTTGGCTTCTGTTGCTCTAATAAAGACCCCACATACTATTTTTTCTTCAATATCTTTAATGTACAGACATCGGCCTGTTACAATTTTATTTGCCTGCGTCCGTGTGTCTCTGCGGGGTGCCAACTGAAAACCAGCGCTGGGTGTCTAACGCCCAATGCTAAATGCTGAGATGGTAACCCTTTCGGTATGGGCACGCTCAGCACAATTTTACTGCAATTTTATTGTTATGTTTATTGTTTTCTTTCTTTTTTTAAATGTTTGTTGCTGTTGTGTTGTGTCTGTGTCGAATAAATGTTTTCTATTCTATTCTATTTAGGGGAGATGTAGGTAATGGGAGTTCTATTTTCTATGCTTGTGATGTGATGAGTAATAAACGTAGCATTTAAGATTGAAAGTTTGTAATACGGATAAAGCAATAAATAGTTTATTTTTGGTTTACTTTTATGTCATTTCCCGCTTAAATAGTTTGAATCACTATAGCGATGGCCGGTAGTAAGTTTTCCGTCTTCAGCTGCCCGCGTTCAGTTTTTTGTAATAATTGGTGATCACCTGATCACCATTGCCAACTGACTCCAATTGCCTATATCTCCACTACCTATGCCGTTGGCAACATGCCGCTCGTGGGTGCGACACTTGCAGTTGTAGCATGACATGCCACTCGTGTGTAAGAGCTCTGGAGAGGGAAGTCACGACGCCCGCGCGCCCCCGCTAGGGGGCGTGGCAAGCGGTGAGTAGTAAGAGCTCTGTTGTGGTGCATACAAGTTTTATAGTGGTGTATACAGTCTGTTAAAGAAATTGCGTGCCATAGCTTAGGGGTAGGTTCAGTATCGATAAAGGAACCCAGCAAAAATAAAACATAAAAAATTATATTGCAAGATCAACCTAATTTAGTACAGACGCCAGCACATCGAGCTATCCCAAACTGTCAAATTTTCCCAATTAAAAATGAACCATAGTTATATGTGTTAAAGTTAAAAATCTATCAAAGAAATTTGACAGATTGGGGTAGCTTGATGTGCTAGCGTCTGTACCTACTAACTTAAAATAGCAATCGTTTAGAATTAAAATTATTTGATTTGTTTAAATCTTACCTACTATCGAACGCGTTGTCATTTTTAACCGACTTCAAAAAGGAGGAGGTTATCAATTCGTCGGAACCTTTTTTTTTTTTTTTTTATGTATGTTCCCCGATTACTCGAAGATGGCTGGACCGATTTGGATTTTGTTTTTTTTGTTTGAGAGGGTATACTTCCCAGGTGCTCCCATGATCATCAAGTCAGGATCTGATGATGGGAACCTGGAGAAATAGAGAGAACTCTTCAAATTTTAAAGGCACACGAAGCGATTTAGGTATTTTTTTGAAGAGTACTTTCTCGTCGTGGTCTCATTTCAATTTGGTGAAGATCTGATGAAGAACTTTGGAGATAGGCAACGGAACTTCTCAATAAATTATAGCAAATGGACTAGGATTGCTGAAATCTCATGTCTGTCTATTGCTTACACCAGTTCATAACATAACATCACGCCGGTATGCTGTGAAGGGGTAAGCATATGTGGACCACTAAAAAGTGAAAAATAAAAACTTTTTCCAAAAAAAAAAAACAACCGACTTCCAAAAAACACTACAAAGTGAAATATAACTAATTTCGGAAGGCGGTGACAAAAAATCCAAATACAGCTCCAAAGACACCGACTTCCGAAATTAAAGTTATTTTTCACTTGTAGTGTTTTTTGGAAGTCGGTTGTTTTTTTTTTGGAAAAAGTTTTTATTGGAAGTCAGTTGTTTTTTTTGGAAAAAGTTTTGTCCTTCACTTCTCGCGTCCGAATAATAAGGGCCGGCGCATTATTTGCTACTGAAAACTATACGATTGTTAAAGTTAGGTGGCGAGGGAATAGGAAAACATAGTTAATATGAGAATAGTATATTAATATCTTAGTTTATATAAAACGAATGAATCGGATGACTTTTCACCAACAGTTTATGTTGCTAGGCAACACAATCATAGAGTATGCATTCCTCAACATCCACCCCTGTTGATGATAATAATGCCAGCCATCTTCTTTAGCATTTCAAGTCGGGGCCCGTATAGCGGTTTTGTTAACATGTCAGCTATCTGCCTGGTTGCGGGCACATAGCTGATTACCATGCTTCCATCTTGTAAGCATTCTCTGACGAAGAAAGATCTTATCCTGATGTGTTTTGTCTTCTGGTGAAATTCTGTAGGTTTTTTCACCAGCTTTATTGCACTTTCATTGTCAACCCCTAGGGTCGCAGGACAGTTAGCACCAGTAAGATCTTTTAATATCTTCTGTAACCATATAATCTCTTTGGCGGTTTCGCTGGCTGCTACAATTTCCGCCTCTGTTGATGATAATGCAACGGTGCTCTGCCGTTTGCTATACCAAGAAACAGCACCTCCAGCGTAAATACAGAGAATGCCTGATGTAGATCGCGCAGATTCCATATCACCACCATGATCCGCATCGCTATAACATTCCAAACTATGAACATTATCTGTCCTGTAACATATACCTTCATCTATAGTTCCTTTTAGGTACCGCATAATTCTTTTTACGTTCAGGATGTTCTCTTTTGTTGGTTTCTCCAAATTTCGCGACACAACGCTTACTGCATAGGCAATATCAGGCCTTGTGCTTGTCATCAAATAGGACAAGGCACCAACAGCTTCACGGTATGGAAATATCTTCGTAGTAGATTCCTCAACCTGAGTATTGTTTGTCTTTAAAATTGGTGTAGGCACTGGCTTGCACTTGTCCATGCCAAATCTCTCCAACAACCTAGTGACGTATGCTTTCTGATTAAGGAAAATGGAACCATCAGAGTACCTTTTTATCTCTATTCCTAGAAAGTAGCTTGCGGGTTTTATTGTTATCTTAAAATGTGCTTTCAATTCATTCAGAAAACAGTTAGCCATTTTCTCGCTGGTATATGCCAATAGACCGTCGTCAACATACAGGGCCAGAATAACTTTCTCCTTTCCGTGTCTTCTTACAAACAAACAGGGGTCAGAATTACTCTGCTTGAATCCTGCTTTTACGATGTAGTCTGTGATGCATCTGTTCCAGCAGAGTGGGGCTTGTTTTAGTCCATACAAACTTTTCTTTAACTTGAAGACATACCTCTCGTCAGCATAACCTTCAGGCGGTTTCATGTAAATCTCCTCGTCTAACGTGCCATAAAGGAAGGCTGTAGATACATCAAATTGTGATAGCTTAAGTTTCTCCCTTGCAGCTACGCTCAAGACGGCTCTTATCGTGCTGCTTCTAGCAACTGGACTAAAAGTTTCGTGGAAATCAATATCTTTCTTCTGCGAATATCCCTTTATCACCAGCCGAGCTTTGTACCTATCAATAGAACCATCCGGATTGACCTCCTGATTTTTAGGTGCGATACATTTCAACTCCAGCTTGAATAGTCCCCCTTTAATCGTTCTAGTTCGTCCCATACCTCTTTTGCGCTTTTGTAACGCATGACTTGCTCTAGTAACTCGTCTGTCATATTCGTTGTCATCAGAGTCAATACTATACAATCAATCTTTATAAATTGTTGTAAATCGTTCTCATATTTTACTTTAGCAGCAGCATCAGCAGTCTTTGCTAGTTCTCCGGGCTTGATTATTTTTCCTTCTAAAATTTGTTCAGCTCCGGGAATGGCTCTGCATACCGTTTCGATCCTATATCTCCAGTGCTTGTAGTTGTTTCCGTTTAGGTGCACTATTTGTACCTTTGAGGCTTCAGCTATAGCCTTATCCATTTTCGATGGATTTGTCTAGGTACACTTTCTGCTAGAATAATTTTATTTTTCTTACTCTTTCCTACTAGGAAAAACTTTTGCAGCTTCTCTCGCAACCACGCTCTGCTACCATGTTAAAGTTAGGTGGCGAGGGAATAGGAAAACATAGTTAATATGAGAATAGTATATTAATATCTTAGTTTATATAAAACGAATGAATCGGATGACTTTTCACCAACAGTTTATGTTGCTAGGCAACACAATCATAGAGTATGCATTCCTCAACAACGATTGCCATTAAGTTAGTAGATAAAATTTACGTTGAACTTGCAATTTTTTTTTATGTTTTAATTTCTAATTTTTCTAACACCCTGTGTTTTGACGTTGAGTGAGCACTTTTGCGCGTCCACGAGCGTTCCGAATTGTCGACAAAAATGACAGCTATCATATCGAGATAAATCTAAATCCGAAACTGAACTTAAATTTATTGATGTGAGCGCTGTGAGCGATTATGTGCTAATTTGGAAAGCAGCATTAGTATTTTTTTTCATTTCCAGAGAAATAAAATGTCAATATCAAAAAATAACCGTCTTCGTTTGCTTTGAAAGTCGTATTTACTTCAAATATCAACAAACTAGTGAAAACAAAATAAAAAACTATGTCTTTAAATCGGCCGGAACCTGCCTGGCAGCGAGAAAATAATTCAACTAAAAAAAATATAATTACAGGCGATCCATTAGCCGGTAAGATAACTTTTATGTATTGTTTACAATACAAAGCATAATAAATTATGTTTCATTTTTACTAAAACTTTGAACGATTTCACAGCTATTTATAACGAAGGGACGTGGCGGCTGAGTAAAGTGTCTCCGTTGTACAATTTACAATATGGCATGGTAAAACTAAAACAGTATGCGTCTAAAATTCGTCAAGCTCTTGTGAGTGCGGTAGCAGCTAATTCGTCAACAAAGTATGTCGTACAAATCGAAGAGCAAGCTAATTTAAAGTATTGTGAAGATGATGCTAGTGCTTTATTCGTAAGTAAGCTTTTCTACATAGTTATTAAATTACGCATTACAGATGACTTGTTCACAAAATATTATGGTGATCAAATTCACATTCTGTAACTAAATTTATCAGCCTACAATGTTACTTTGGCACTGGCATTGGGTCTAGATTGCTGGAACAATCATCCATCTCACCTGCACCCTAATTGCGTAACTCACGATTAATCATAATCTGTTTCATTTTGTCAGTTCATCAATAGCAATGAATATTAATAACGTAGGTAGTTGAGCAGATAAATTTTTAGAACATATGAAGCAATGGTTTAGCACTCTGTGTCAAGATGAAACAGATTATGATTAATCGTGAGTTACACAAATAAGGGTGCTGGTCTGTAAAAAGTAAATAAGAAAAAAAAAATATGTTAATTTTTTCAGATAAATGTATTATCATCATCAACCCAGGACAAAAACGGTAAAAGTAAGATATCCTATGCAGCCATACTCCTGTCCTGGGGCATCAGTATCACAGTAGACCAAGCCACACATCTGCCATACATGTTGGAAAGAGGTGAACAAAGGATCGGCACTTCTGTCAAGACAACTTTACAGACTATATTTGACTGTCAAATTAAACAATTTGCTTTCACACAGGTATGTACAGTATTTTAAGTAAAAAGCAGATTTATTATCAATAAAGTAAGGGTGCATTAAGCTTTTATGTGTGGCAAAAGTAAAATTACATCCCCTTTGGGTAGTCCTTAAGCCCTTCTACTAGCTTTCTAACTGGCTTGGCCATGATATGAGTCATCATAACACACTTTGTGTCCCCGAGGGTTTTGCAAAGATGTACCTATAGTACACCCATATTTCGCCAGTAATGTTTCAGTTCCATTTAATAGAAGGCGAGGCTATTGCCATCAACCAAGCTCATGTCCAGACTCCAGACTGCTACTGAGAATATCCTGATAAAAAATCCCACTAACAAGGGTCATACATAACGTGACCATTTTTTTTTTTTGCCAGAGCGGGACATCTGCGGAATTAAATAATAAAAAAAGTTTTTGTGTGTGTTTTGTTTTGTGGGTGTTTTACTAGTTTTTTTTTATTAAAGAAGTTAGAAAATAATTAAAGCGCTGAACACAAAATAGTTAAGTAGGCACATTTTAAATTATAGTTTGGTCTGTTTTCAAAAGCGGGACTATGTCGGCCTCGCTGGGGACACCGGGACAGATTGCTTGAAAGCGGGACTGTCCCGCCCAAAGCGGGACGTATGGTCACGTTAGTCATACACAAGCAAAATATATCAGAATAACTCCTTATGAGTTATTCAGATAAGTACTTTATGTTTATCAATACTAAGTTCATCGTAAACTGAAGTTGTGTTTCTTATCAGTCAACAAATAACATTATAATTGTTGTTTAATTCCAGCAACAACTACTGCACTTTGGTTTCAACTTTGTGGAGAATGACTCGTCCCGCAACACGGATCCTTTTACATTAAAATACAGGACACCGCAAGTTGATAACAAGGATAAATTGAACTTATCATTTGAAGTTGGAGATATACAGATTATATGGAATGGGTAAGAAATTTGGATCACTTTGGAAATCAACAGATAGTTTGAATCCTATTTTCAGTCCCCCTGTGAGTGTTGTGCCTGTATATGAGTCTGCGGATAGAGCCAAGGCATCCCGACGATATTTACAGGTTGACTCAGCTCTGTAAACCTGTGCAAGTGGTTGATGCTGGCAATTGGGCCTACTCTGGGGACATTTCTATTGTGTTTACGCCAAAGACATTTCTGCCATAATAAAGAAAATTGAGAGGGGTAAATCCCTGGGTCACAGCATCGAGCACCTGAGGTATGCAAACTATGGGAGATTGGGACACTTGCCGCGTGTGCTCGGCTTGTTCATTAACATGTGTGTTAGTCACAGATATCTACTGGATGACATAATGTATAAAATTTATACATTACGTAATCCAGTACCGTAAAATGGGGTGATTAGAGATTCAGGGGTGAATCGAGACGGAACTTTAAAGTGGATTTGCCGATGAAGTTATGATCGTTTTCTGCCAATATAGGCACTTAATCGTTAATTATAAAACATTAAACATATTAGAGTCCTTTTTGACTACAAACTATATAATTTCAATGGTAAAATCCACTTTAAAGTTTCGTCTCGATTCACCCATGCATATCTATTCACCCCATTTTACCATATCTGTGACTTTTATTTTTACATAGGTCAGACCTATGGTATTGCCTAGTATAAAAATAATAGTTTAAAAAACTAAAAAACACGCTTTAAAAACCAAACCACCCCACGCTTTTTAATTGAATTAAATTATTTTCTCCTTTTTTAGTTTGGTTTTTAAAGCGTGTTTTTTAGTTTTTTAAACTATTATTTATTTTCTATTTTTTAGTTCTGCTAACTACAAAAACGTGTATTCTTTTTTCAATTTTTTTTTAAATTATTGAATTGTCATCGGTCCTCCACAAGTTTACAAAGTTTCAATGAAATCTGACCGTTTAAAGTGGGTCAAAATCGCGCTCAAAGGAGTCGGTTACATACAAACAAACATACAAGTGAAGCTAATATAAAGCGTGTAAAAAGGGGCACCTCTGACAAATTTGTCACCATCCCGAGTCATATTTAGTTCAACAAACAGCCTGACAACATAGTTACACTTGTTTCATCATGTAAGTAAACACTTGCAAAACAGTGCAAACTACTTAGAAATAAGCACTTTCAGCGCCTCAAATTAGATTAATGCTGCCGGTGCAGAGATTCTGAGCTCTATGCTGTAGTAAAGTTTCTACTCTTTTCTGTTCCCTGTTATATTTTCTGCCCAATCTCAAGTTTCCTTTGGCTAGATACCACAAACTGCAAAGTATTCAAATCGTTTTTTATTATTTCCATTTCAGAATCAAAGACGATGTATCTAACAAATCTGACATGGTGATGTTGGCATACCAAATGCTACAGAATCAGATATTTGAAATGATCTTGTTAGACATAACTGTGTTCGACTTGTGTGAAGTGAGTCTGCCCAGAGCAGAAGTCAAGAGCACTGGTGTGGTGAAAATGAAGACTCCAGAGATCGTCAACTGTGTGTTTACAGTGCTCAATGAAATAAACCACATTTACTCTGATCAAGATTCCAGCAATGCCTTAGATAAGTAGCTGTATTAAATGTTATTAGTATCCAGTACATGTTTTCATTTACACACACAACATCACGCCTTGTTTCTCTGAAGGGTTGGGCAGAGTTGTACCTTTAAGTACACCCACGTTTCCCCAGTTATATTTAAGTCCCATATAATACGGGGCGAGCCTATTGCCATCTATCCGGCACAAATCCAGACTTTGGCTGCTACTGAAAAATTCCAGATAGAAAAACCCAATATCACTTTGCCTAACCTGGGAATCGAACCCAGGACCATCATGTCAGCAGTAAAGGTTGCGGCCCCCAGCAACAACGAAAGCTTTCATTTACTTAACATAAGGGGAATCTAGTTGCGGGCTCTAACTTACATACTGTTGGGCCTGGCTAAAAAGCACGGTCTCACTAGGCATTGTGTCTGACAGAGGTAGTATCAGTGATGAGCAGTTAGATAGTCTACACACACAACGTTATTCAGTGAGTTGCAGGATCATTTATAGTAAAACAGCCACATATAAAAATTTGAAAACTGCATAAATAAAAACAACAATATTGTTTTTCAACATTTACTCTCATGAATTACACCTTACAAATGTGTCTGCATATTGTAACCTTACAAAATATTATATCATTACAATGTGCTAAACTTAAAAATAACCTATTTTGTAATCATGTCTTTCAGTACCTTGCAAGCAGTCCTTTTTTAAGAATTACAATTTCAACACTTCAAAACCATTCCAAAATTGGTATCTTGTGCATAACTATTTATACTAGGCCACCACCTAAAAGCATACTTGGTATTTGGATCTAAACAGCTGACAAATTGGTTCCATTCTTCGATGCAAGGTATAGAAGATACCAGAAACCAATCACAATAAGATGAGTTTAAAACTATACTATGTGTACACCTCGATTCACTTAACAGGATTACATTTTTCGAATTTGTACAGGATGAAATCTTCATAAATTAAAATGTCGACATAAATAATAACAATATTTTCCATTTCACTAATATTCCAATATATTATGTAAACCTAAATATATAATGTATGTACCAGTTAGACAATCGTTGTAGCTTAGGCTACAAAATATAATACAAGTAAATGTTTCAACGCATACTATCATTCAGTCCAATCCAAATGACGAAAAGACAATTTTCACACTCACAGACAATTTCCTATATTGATGCAGAATTTCATCAATCGAGTAGCTACTACATACTCGTCCAATCCATTGCAAACCTTTGAAAGAGTACCAATATAGGTGATTGTGTAGAAGAGGCAGCATTTACATAGATGCCTCTTCTAAGTACCACATTCTGCCAACACGACCATGACAATGAAGATATACAACATATAACACGATCTTTAAATAAATGCCAGATTACGAGATAATTGTGAAACTTTTATGACATTTTCAAATAAGATATACACAGAGTTACATACACAAAATTACATAGAAGCTTAATTACTTGTCTGAAGGATCTATTTAATTATTATGTATTACATACGACTATTTAATTTCTCACATGTGGTCCATTCAGCGTAACCATTATCTGCCATCTGTACTCACTCGAATAAAACTTACGTTTACAGTATAGTATTAGAGATGCCTATTTATGTAAGCTATTAGAATTAATTGCCACCAAGTCTACGGGACCTAACAGTTATCGCAAAAGGGAATGAGAGATGAGATGAATTCTAGAATTTGATCTGCCTGTAATGTTGTTCATTTACATCAAGGATCTGATTTTTCTTAATAATGATGGCATTATTTTAAGGTAATTGAATATTTCTACTAAGTATGTATGTGCCTTAGCGGCGTATTATAATATAAGGTGAGTCAGACGCAAGCTATTCTTTAGCATATATAAAATAATTCTATGAATCCGGCATGCAATAAGTTCCGTACCAACAATGTTCGTTGCACACAGCTGCACCTCCTCCTGGAACAACACATAAAAACTTTAAGCTCCGCCCTAGTCGGCTAAGTCCATGTTCGCACAGACGTAAATATATCGTGGTGGGATTTGTTCGCGCATTGGATCTTCAACGCACTGCTAACCGCCGAGAGTTGAAAATCGAACATTGTGTGTTTTAAACGAGTTGTGATACACTCGTTGGATTCTCAGTGCTCGGTTCAACACCGAGAGTTGAAAATCCAGTGCGCGATAAAATCCCGCCACGCACGTGGTTTTTATAAAGAACTTCGATTGGTTAAAAAAACCGTGGCATTCCGGGAGTGCCGACAGAAGTGAAAACTTGAACAATTACGTGTGTATTGTTTGAATCGTCAGGTAACATTTTTTGAATCGTTAGATTAAACAACGTTGAACGTACGTCGTGTTCAACGTTATTCGTTCGTACGTTCGTGTTGTCAGTGGTGTCGATAACAGTGTCGCGAGTTCAATTGTTTTTTCCCATCTCAAAAAATGCCCAACGCGCTTAAAGAACTTTTCACTTCAAAACCCTTTCGAATAAAACCACACTGTGATATCATGTTGATGTATGTTGTTGTTCCCTCCCAATAACATTTTTGCTTTCCGCACTCAACAGAAATCTGAATGATTCCTATCGAGCAATTGAGAACACATTATTAACATAGATAACGATTATAAATCACGTTTATGTCTAGTTTATGTTCCCAATAGCCTATTAGACCGAAACCCGTGTGAAAAGATTTGTGGTCACCAAACTTAATGATTACTAGTACAGTTGCTGTATGGAGGATGCGTTGTGAGCCTTACTTATCACGACATAAGGCTTAGATTCAAACGATTGAAACACGTTCTTGTTATAAAACAAAACACGATCAGATCGGAACTTGTGAAAGAAATGAAGGAGTTTTCGCGAATAGTCGTTTATTACCGGCAGAAGAAAACACTAACTTACTTTAAGCCACGGTGGGATTTAATAACCAGTGGCATGCAATAAGTTGAAGCAACAATAAAAGTTGCACGTCTAAAGGTCTAAACAGTGCACAGGTTTCTAAATACCCAATTTCCGCGATGGCAAAAGATGGTCTGTGTGTCCTGCTCCATCCACAAATTCAATAAACAGTTTTTCATTTTAGATATTCGACTGATTGTTGTGTGAGAGAGAGAGCGAGATTACAGGATCTCTTGTAGTTAGGTCAAAGTATTCTGACACATTTTCTATCTAGATAATTAAAAGCCAAAACAACTTATTTCATGCCGAGTGAAGAGCGTTCATCCCACGCGGCTGGCAACAGTGCATTTATAGCGTTTTTCGTGATTATTTCGTTAAATACAAACAAAAGTAAACATTTTTTTCAGCCAAGCACTAGATCGTTGGTATTTACAAGTTTCTATGCTATTTTTTTACAGTTATTTTGGTATTTACTCATAAAAATCGACATACCGTCGATTATTTTCTTTTTATGTTACTCAGTACGATTCAATGTTTTTATTAAAGACTAAATGTTAAAAATAATTACAAACACCAACGAGTTAGTGCTTGGCTGAAAAAAAATCGTACTTTTGTTTGTATTTAATTAAATAATAATGAAAAACCGCTATAAAATGCGTTGTTGCCAGCCCGCGTGGACTGAACGCTATTAAGCACGAAATTCGTTATAATTACATTTATAACATTCTCTAAACAGTTCACAGGTTCCTATTTCCGTGATAGCAAAAGGATTAAGGAATGTTGTGTTACCTCTTCAGCCCGATCTAAAAGGCAGCGACCCCTCCTCAGTGTGTGCAGTGCAGTACCTAACAGCAGCCCCCGCCGGCCGCGCCGCCCGCGCCCGCGCCTCCCGCGCCGCTCGCGCCGCCCGCCGTCGAGTGCTGGGGGCCGATCTTGATGCCGTTCGCCTGTGTCATAAACAAGAAAGTAACTACCGTATACAGGATAAGTTTCTAACGATAATACAAAAAAAAAACATCAGCTGTTTCATAGAAAAGTGCAATACCTACGCGGTCAACGGCGGTTTCTGCGCGAGGGGGTCTAGAATGATATGCTGAATTCATGGCTACTGTTTGCGCACTCGATAAGAGCTTATCCTGTATTTTCCCCTTTCCAAAGCTATTGCCATGAGATTTTAATAAAGAATCAGTTAGAAATAACAAATTAAACAATTTTATTTCATATAAACCTACGTGGGCACGTATAAAACGTCAGAAGCTAGGTGCACGGTTACAATTGGTCGTTGCCTATGGAGAAGAGCCGACAAGTAACTCCACGGCTATTCTTTAAAAAAAATGGCTTTTAAAATATTTTCAAATTAGTTTTAATAGGTATGGCAGGACCGTGTAGCCTGTGCACAAGTACCAGGTACTTAATAAAATAGATAATGGTCTACAAATCTACAGGCCTACAACGTTCTTATATTTACAATATAAGAATCTACTTACACAAATAATAGATAAATAAAATATAAGAACCTATAGTATAAAGCAAAATAAATGATTAATTACGTGAGGCAATTTTGGCAATTTTTCGACCGCCACCCTCCCTCAGGTGAGATGTAGTGAGATTTGGCTCGATCCCCCCACCCCACAATCTCACGTGAGATATTTCAAAATGCGTATTTTTAGTGTAAAACGTTATCTGTGCTTATTTGCGAAGGATTTATGCGCAGCGTTTGGCTGGCTCGGCTGGCCGGTGGCGGTTTATCAATCGGGAGTTATTGTGCTACTCTGTGGCGTTGCATAACCGCGATAAATATGATGTTCTAGGAATTAGTCATATTGGTGGCCAAACCTGTTTAACCCGGTTTTCTCGCAATTTTACATCGTTTTTTTTGCAGAAAATAAATAAATATTAATTACGTGATATTCGACTCGATGCTATATTAGGCTGGATGCGGGAAGCACAGAACCGGTCGAAGTGGCGGAGCTTGGGGGAGGCCTATGTCCAGCAGTGGACGTCTTTCGGCTGAAATGATGATGATGATGATTCGACTCGACCCCCCTCTCCCCCACGTAAGATTAGGTGAGATTCGACTCGACCCCCTCCCCCCCGAAACGCCTCATGTAATTAATGGACGCCCCCTAACCGTTAAGAGGTTTATCTCCCAGCCCAAAACCAAACGAAGCGAATTTAGAAAGTAAAATTAATTTTGCCTATTTCGGATAACAATGAGCTCGTATAACTGTGACCATGAACGCCATAGATAATTACTACAATATCAGTCAAAACAGAAGCCCAACTAATACTTTTTACGTGATAAAATAATATGAATGGTACGCTGGGCAGTTTGCTACTAATGCTAATCCGCTTGCTTGAAACATGTTGAGGCATAGGGTAGCCGTTTATGGACGCAGTCTTAGTTTTAGTATCGGGAAAATTCAAATTACTATGTCTCTTTCCAGAAGTGCCAACACCAGCCCGCTAAACAAAAATCTGCCGACTGCCGACTACCGATGCCCCTATGTAATTCAACGTCAAATTATCATCAACCACTATCGATTAGCAGATAAGCTCGCACAACTCACCTCGTTGTTGATATCAAATACTCCTTCCTGTATTTTCTCATAGATCTCTTTGGCAGTGTTGATGAACGCCTCTTCAACGTTGGCCGCAGTCTTGGCTGAGGTCTCCATGAAGACTAGGCCGTGTTCACGGGCGAAGGCCTCACCTTCCTCCTTCTTGACTTCACGCCGGGATTCCAAGTCACTGGAAGTTTAGGGTTGCATGGAATGTTATACTGGCATGCATACCTTGTCTTACTGTAACTACAAGATTAAAAAGATGTTGCGTTAAAGTTGAGCAAAAGCTTTTCGGATTGGTACCTTTTAAAGTATTTTAACTGAGAAATATCTTACTAGTTGTCTGTGTCCTATCAGTCAGTTATCCCTACTAATACTATAAATGCGAAAGTAACAATGTCTGTCTGTTACGATTTTACTAGCTTCTACTTTCCAACTGATCGACTTTTTGACAATTCAAAAGTATCTGCTTTTTACAGTAGTGCACATCACTATACAGTAAAGTAAGAAAACTTTGTTTCAAGAGAAATGAAATGATTGCCCTTTTCTTGTGCCGTTAGAGAAAGCGTAACTACCAAATTAAGGGCGACCAGAGAATAATGGTCACTTCAGAAAACAATAAAGTGCTTTACCGATGGGAAGTCGTGAATTCGTTCAAATAACGGTGGCCTAACTTATATTACGAGTACATCAGATTAGTCACAAAAGATAACGGGAATGCGAACTCAATACGCTTAGTTCACACTATCATCTTTTGTTTGTGAATATTAAGATTTCAGATTGACTTCAATATTTGTATTTATATTACGCTCTTTTACAGGAAAACATTGTTGTTTTATTACCCGACTGCGCCAGAAGGCGGGTTATGTTTTTCGAGTGTGTGTAATGTATGTATATTTCTTTGGCACGCTCTGTAACCTAAACGGCTTGATTGATTTTAGCTTGAGAGGTGCCGTTAGATTCATCTTAATTGTGAGAGGGACACTGGGTATATCAAAATTGAAAAAAGGCCTATTTTTGGCGCCATTTTGTTTCCTAAAAAAAATTTTCTTCACAAAACCTATTGAGTGGGGTATCAAAATAAAGAGTTTTATAAATAGGTCTCATTAACGTCAAACATAATTATATCAACTAAAAACTGTGAAATAAAAAAATATTTACAGAATCAAAAAACCCGACTGCCTAAAAAATGAACTTTAATTAATAAAAAATATGGAAACAAGAAACAAAACAGTCTGAGGCATCTCCTTAAATTTAACAATAATGACCTTTATTGCCTCCGACTGCATGAGATTGCTTATAGCATTCAGTCTAATAGTCATCCTTTTATAACAAGTTTCTTGTTTCCATCTTTTTTAATTAAAGGTCACCTTTTATGCAGTCCGGTTTTTTGATTTTGTAAATAATTGTTTTATGTTAGAAAGCAACCAGTACATAATCAGTAAGAAGATAAGTAGGCGCGAATACCTAAGATTAAAAAAATAAACCATTTTGAGCCCTTATTAATCGAATTTCGATGGAAATTACTTGTTCGGCCTATTGGAGAGTATGTACATACATTAAAACTTCATGAGATCATGCACTGATTGATCATTGATCACTGAATAAAAACTAGGGTCGCCGTTTTAGGAATGAAAATAAAAAAATAGGTAGTTAACAAAAAAATATCAAACGAGCTTTGATCGTTAGACTGAATTATCATCAACAGCCAATCAGATCACTTGACATGAGTTTAATTTTGACAAGCCGTTATTTTTCGTTTTTTTTTTTCAAAAAAGCGGATGTCGGACGTATGTACTTATACTATCTGACGGTAGGAACTAGGAACCACGTCACAAACCAAACTCTGAAGCTGGTAGATACTAACTGCTGAGGAAAGTGAGAAACACACAAAATAAAGTGATATGTCTCACCTCTTGTTACCAATCAACATTATAACCATGTTGGAATTAGAATGCTGACGCGCGTCTTCAAGCCAAGTGGTGAGGTGGTTGAATGTGTCCCGTCGGGTTATGTCGTACACTAGCAGTGCGCCCGCCGCGCCCCTGTAGTATGATCGCGTGATTGATCTGCAAGGAAAAGCATTTTGTTGCAGTCGTCACATCATAATCAGCCTATCAGCACCCTAATTGCGTAATTCACGATTAATCATAATCTGTTTCGTTTTGAAACAGATGGCTAAACCATTGCTTCCTATGTTCGAAAAATGTGTCTGCTCCACAACGTAAATAACGCAATGAATACTGTTGAACTGTCAAAATGAAACCGATTACGATTAATCGCGAGTTACGCAATTAGGGTGCAGGTCCCACTGCTGGGACACAGGCTTCCTCTTTGTGAGAGGGACTGGGCTGTAATCCACCACGCGGGCCCAGTGAGGTTTGGTAGATGTCACATGTCATCGAAGTTTTGGCTCTAGGTTCCTCACGATGATTTCCTTCACCTTTTAGAGAGCAGTGCCGTTGAAATTTGTCCTTTTAGTGTATGATGCCACTGATGCCGCAATAAAGAGTGCTCTAAAAAAAAAGTATACGAGTACCATCGACACGAAAAGAAGAAGAAGATTACTAATATCAACTAATATGTATTGTATAGTAAATCCAATCAGCATTAAAAGTTTATTTACTGTATGAAAGGACCTGCATGAAATACGAATACATAATTTAAAATCAAGGTCAATATAAACTATGAAAATGTTTCAACGGTAAGTTCATGCTGATAATAAACTGATATGTCATGTGTTTTGGTAGTTAGATTATAGACCAGTTGAAATTGTAACTAACTGAATTAAGCCCGTAATACACATGCCTGTAGCTTGCACAAAAGTATTCAAGTAGCTTGCATGCCGTGAATTGCCGTGTGCCATAAGAACTTTTCATTGGTGAATACCGTAAGCGCCGAGGGTTTAAAATGTAACAGTAAAACACCTTGTTCGATTTTCGACGCGCTGAGATGAACTCAGTTGGATTCTCAATGCTTGGTTAAACACCGAAAGTTTAAAATCCAATGCGCGAAAAAATCCCACCGCGATTTTATTAATATAGAAAATCCGCTATAATCAAGAAAAACAGTGTACGATTTTCAACTCTCGGCGCTAACCTGGGCTAATGGCGTGCAAGCTACTTGCATACTCTTATGCAAGTACTCCGGGCTTTAATGACTACTAGACTATCTACTACATTCTGTCGTGCCTGAATAATCAGTTGTGTAAAATGAACTGAAGATTATTTTTTTTTAATTTGGCTGCCTCTTGGGCCCAGTGGTCACAAGTGCTACTGCTAAGAATGAGGTCCTTAGTTGGATTCCCGGGCTGGGAAAAGTGTTATTGAATTTTTCCATCAGGAATTAGCAATAGGCGGGACCCCTATTACATGGGCCTTAAACGTAACTGGCGAAATATGTGGGTACTATACACGTCTGCCTAACCCTTCGGAGACTACTGGCGTGATGTTTATTTTATGTATTTTCTGAAGAATTCCTTTTTTCCAGAATTATGGCTGAAAATTAATATCATTAAGGTTTCGCTGCATATTTTTTATTATTATTATAGTATTTATATTAATACTGTGCTGTGTGGGCTGCTCCATCCACAACAATTGGCCGCATATCTAAATTGAATAACTGTAATCTCTTGTAGTTAGGTCAAAGTATTCTGACACATTTTCTATCTAGATAATTAAAAGCCAAAACAACTTATTTCATGCTGAGTTAAGCATGAGATTTGTTATTTATTTTACATTTATAATTATAACAAACTCAATTACGAACACTGAAATTAACTAGCATAAAATCTAGGTTAACAGAACAATAGGTTGGAGTCAAGTTATTCGTGTTTTTTTTTTTTGTTTTAATTGCTCAATGAATTGTTAAGTTGAAGTGTCTGATTTTGTATGTATTTGTGGCTGAACACTTGACTGATTCATTAGCTATCAGTACTCACCTAAACTGACTCATTACTGGATAAAAAACTTATGTAACAATTCAATTGTTTTAGTCATTTGAACTATGATCCTATTCCTCAGTTACATCTTGTTATTACTAGGTACTTAACACATATTTTTATCAAGATCTATTAATTATATTTCTATGTAAAATTAGTTTTATTTCTAGGTAGATGTAGCCTGGAGTCTAGATTTGTGGCTCGGTCCCTATTTCATGGAATTTAAACATAACTGGTGGTGTTTTTCTTTTACCTGTGAAGAAGATGGCAAATCCTGAACTTGGCCCAGAGGCTATGAAAATCTAAAGTAAATTTAGTACTGACCCACATAATGAGCATGTTCAATGGTACATCACAAAACAATCTCACCCAAAGATCCGATTGGATTATGGCTAAAAAGCCAACTACAGCTAACTAGTGGAATGTGGGCGTATTTTACACTTACTATTGCAAGTGGACCTGTGTATGTAATATCTACACATCGAAGCCTGATCTCCGCTGAGATTGGTCGCCATAGCCGAAATTCGGTCTGGAAGACTATTATTATTGCCTTTTAGTTCCTATGCAAAGACTCTAAGAACCCTATGTAATTTGTATTTAAACTAAGTGCCTTGGAGAAAACAAACAAGCTTGATTGGTGATTATGATGCTTATAGGTGGTAATCCTGTTAAATAAACAGTAGGCATGATGACAGAACTTAAACATAACAGTCAGAAGTGACAATTTAATTCATTTTCATGTGGACACAATTGTTTAATTAATGATGATGAATAATAATTGAAACTGAATGCAGTAGTTTTTTCAGGTTTATTCAAATAATTAGTTATGTATGGTATTATGATAAACCCATATTTGGAAAACTACCTAACAATGCTACCTTCGGGGGTTCAGCTGTTTAATGTCAATGATACTAAGAAATCGTTCTTTTGTATAATTTTCACCTGCCATCTACCCACCAATCTCTTCACCACCCTGGCTTGACTAGTAGACATTGCCTAAGGCATTAAGTCTGCCTTTGTACCTGTTTATGTGCGATTTTTTTTTATAAATATATCCAATAAGATACCTGAAAGCTTCCTGTCCAGCGGTATCCCATATCTGAAGTTTGATCTGTTTGCCATCAATGGTGATCATGCGGGCACCAAACTCAACACCAATTGTGAGATCATGAACGGGCTGGAATCTTTTGTCGGTGAACTGGAGTAGTAAGCATGACTTGCCTACACCTGTGAAAAAATTACAAACCATAGATATCTAGAACTGGGATCATAAACCTGTTGATAAAAGCCTCATTTGTGTAGATTATGTTACATCTAAGTATCAAATCACATTGCTTTCTCACATCAAATGTATTTTTGTATCTTTTGTTATGTTTTGGCTAAAAATTAAATATCAAGTTACTGTGCTCATAAAACAAGCCTTGCTCAAAATAAAGTAGGTATTTACAACAATGTCACAATGTGGGTTCATAAAATGAAATCAAACAAAGGAAAACAGGTAATGTCTACATAAACAAATCATTAACAAGACTACAAGAGCTTTGAACTCTTATCACTAACATTAATCAGTCAATATTCAGACAACAATGTTCAACAAATTACTTAAGTACATATTATTTAATGTGAATTATATTGAGTAGATTTAAGTATTCTAATATACAAGTTTTAAAGATGTAATCTGTACTACAAACAAACAAAGAAAGTCCTTGAAATAGCCTCAAAACAACAGACTTAAAAAACATGCTGGTATCACTTTATTGATCCATAATTACTTATTTATTTACAGCACAACGAACATGAACTGCACAATTTCCAATGATATGCGCATTAGAGACCTTACTTGACGTTGTTACGGGACGGCGTAGGCGGAAAAATAGACTAACACTAAATATTTTTATTCACAACAATGAGATATCGATCGATCTTGCACGGATGACTGAATGCAACATAAATTTCAACATCCTTACCACAAATACAGTATAATTACGATGCACAGTAACAGAAAACGTCTAAATAAAATATCAGGAAATAAAATCAATACCTGTGTCGCCGATGATGATGTATTTGAACAAGTAGGCGTATGCCATCTTCTCTGCAGACAGGTCTTTGTAACTATTGGAAATTACAATCGACAACGATGGTAAACAAAGGTATATGGGGCGAATTTATAATATTACAAGTAAGACGCAATTTTTAGAAATCTCACAGCTGGTCAAATCAATTTGTCATTGTGAAATGTATGAAAGAAAATTTGACAATCTTATCCTATTCTCTAAAGGTTGTTACATACAGTTGAGTTTATCTGACATTCATCATTTTAAAGATTTTATTCCAATAACTTTATTGTCATTCTGTCTTGTGTGAATTTCTCCTTCTGGTTAAAAAAAGTGTGAAGTAGTCAATCTTAACGTAATGTGATTAATTTACTATAGACCGTATAATTTTCAACATACTAATGTTATCAAAGTATTATGTGTTTCTAGCTTTATATCCATAACCAATGAAACCAGTATGTCTATGAACCAGACCACTGACAAGAACACGAATATAGAGTTTCTAGTGTTACCAATTATGTTAATTTTTAACCAACTTCAAAAATAGAAGGAGATTATGCATTCGACGGGGATATTTTATTTTTTAACCGACTTCAAAAAGGAGGAGGTTCTCAAGTCGTCGGAAGCTTTTTTTTATGTATGTTCCCCGATTACTCGAAGATGGCTGGACCGATTTGGTTTTTTTTTTGTTTGAAAGGGGATACTGCCCAGGTGGTCCCATGATCATCAAGTCAGGATCTGATGATGGGATCCTGGAAAAATAGAGAGAACTCTTCAAATTTTATAGTCACACTTGAAGCGATTTGGGTATTTTTTGGAAGAGTACTTTCTCGGAGTGGTCCCATTTCAATTTGGTGAAGATCTGATGAAGAACTTCGGAGATAGGCAACGGAACTCCTCAATAAATTATAGCAAATGGACTGGGATTGCTGAAATCTCATGTCTGTCTATTGTTTACACTAGCACCCTAATTGCGTAACACGCGATTGATCACAATCGGTTTCATTTTGACAGTTCAACAATATTAATTGCGTTATTTACGTTGTTGAGCAGACACATTTTTCGAACATATGAAGCCATGGTTTAGCCATCTGTTTCAAAACGAAACAGATTATGATTAATCGTGAGTTACGCAATTAGGGTGCTGTTCATAACATAACATCACGCCGGTACGCTGTGAAGGGGTAAGCACATGTGAACCACCAAAAAGTGAAAAATAAAAACTTTTTCCATAAAACAAACAACCGACTTCCAAAAAACACTACAAAGTGAAAAATAATTTTAATTTCGGAAGGCGGTGACAAAAAATTAAAATACAGCTCCAAAGACACCGACTTCCGAAATTAAAGTTTTTATTCACTTTGTAGTGTTTTTTTGGAAGTCGGTTGTTTTTTATAAATTGAGTAACTCAAACATCATTATGAACACAAAACGTACTAATGCACCCCTTTAATTACAGGAAGTTGACCACTGCATGGTAAAAATCTATAAGAAAAATAAAACGACGCTTTGACGTATTAATATACTTAGGTACCTATAGATTTTTTTTTTTTGATTTTTACCTTTTGATCATTCATAAAATAGAATATTTTTTATGAAAACGTTAGTCAGTATTGGTCCAGTTTTGAACTTTCTGCCAGCATCGGTGTTCCCTACCAATTTTAACCCGTCTGCCTACAAAGCAAGAGTGAATAGACATCTTCTGGGCTTGCATCATAGATCTCATCGCTTTCAACTAGGCGAGATCAAGACCAAGAGGTGGCCCATTCGAAATAACAATAAATACTTAAATAAAATGTTTACTAATTAGTTTATCAAATACCTTGCCACAAGTTACTTAAATTGAAATTGGTCTATGGGCACAATGTTTTTCGCCAGACTTAAAAAAGGTACAACTATAGCTTCTTTCCATTTACGTGAGAGACGCCTTCGTGTAAGCATCTATTAAATATTATGTGAATAGGTTTGGATAAGGCCTTAGCGCAGCGTATAATGAAGCTAGGATAAGGTGGCTTCCATATCACCAGCCCCCTCTAACCGTCTTTTTATTTACTATGCAACACGATAACGTACACAATGCAAAAGATTTTTTTTTTTTAATGAAAAGTGAGAAAGAAAAAACATGTTGTAAGAAGTTAATCGGACTTACATAGGTACCCTACTCCATTTAACCTGTCAACCCCAACATTTATGTAGTTGGGAAAATGTACAATTTTTATTCTGCCTAAAACTAACACACTATAGAAACTGCACTAACTAACTATAGAAATAAATATGAAAACAAAAGGACACTTAAAGTTTCGAAGTATTCGTCCGCATCGCTGTCATCAGGAAACGTGCCCGGAAGACTGGCAGCAGTGCCACATTGAATGGCAAAGCTGATTCTTTGGCCAAAGAACGAGCCAGCCCTCTGGTCACGTGAAGTGTCGACCAGCCGGCGAGAAATTTCCTTAAAGAGGAGACGTGCACTTGGGCCCCATGACCCGAGCATTTCGACCCCAAACGACTCAAAACTGTAGTTACCCAAGGTTACCGTATTTACGCAGCTTGAGGGTCTCAATAGCCGCAGCAGCGGCGCCAGCACAGCCCACCGTGCTAGGAACATGAGATGGCGCAAGGGTGTCGAGACAGGTTGCGTCCCATACCAGAGGTCTACCCACCTTCCAAGGCAATAACGTCATGCCGTCTGGTCTATTCCCATCGTCACGTAACAAGTCGTTTGGTTCTAATACCGCTGGTAAGCCCGGCGGCGCCGATGGCAAGGGCTCGACGAATAATATCGTTGATGCTGGCGTGGCGTGCTATGCGACCTGCGCTCTTGCAGCAGGACAGGCCATGGTGCCCGAGATTGTCGACAGCTTCACAGCAGTGACACTGATACGGAGCAACACAAGGTGCGGCCAAGCGAAGACACGTAGCGACCCGAAACGATGAGTCATCCATCATAGTGCCTATGGTGGATGACGAGAGCGCCTGAAGCCACAAGCCTGACTCCCATTCTCCCACAGCCAGCAGAAGGCACGTTCAACAGTACTAGGTGACGTATTTATCAGGGTATTCCGTATAATACTGCAGAGCGGCACGTCCTACCGTCACTGGGAGGACGGGCTGTCAGGTAAAACCGTATTGAGACAAACCATTTTCCAAGCGTTCATAGCATCGATCAAACACGGTAGGTTACTTCAAAATCGACCAGTGAGGAAGATAAAATGTTCCTGGTTAATTTATCCGTACTGTGGACCGAAGAGAGGAAGGCTGGTAAACTTTTACTTGAAATTTTGCGGACGCCGAGACCACCCAGGCGAATGGGAAGTGTGGCTTGCTGCCACGCTCGTTCGTCCAGGGCCACATTTAGGATTGAAGTTAGTGTGTTCCTAATCATTTGGTCTACTTTTTCTGAAAGTTGTGGATGCTTGCAAAGATGGGAGGAGCGAAGGCTATATGTAAATTTTGGTCCAAAGCAACAGTATCGAATGAGCGTGAAGGCCGAATGAATACTAATTTTTTAAAGTCGTTCCGAGACATCATTTAAATTTTTAATTTTCTCATTAATAAACGTTGGAAAGGATTCGTGAAAAATTGAGGACCCTAAGAGGTGAAGAGAGTTTCTTTCTGGATTTTGATAACTGGTGTTATTATACAAAATGTTGTTATGGTAGTCTGTCTGGCAGTGGTTTGGGGAAGATAAATTTCACAAAGGTATAGATGATGTATTTTTCTTTTAGAAGCTTTACGAGATTTCACGGGTACCATCCTGAATTCTATATTTTATTTAGTAAAAAAAGCCTCTGCTGCGGTCTCATTTTAATTTAATAGCTTTACTTGTATAGTTTTTGAGTTAGCTTCATTCAATAGTAAGTTTCTAATCCAGTTCGTCTATGATGATGATTTTGATACCTTCAAATAATCAGCAACTCAACAAAAATGTGAAAAATAAAAACGTTTTAGAAGCGACTTCCCTTCAATAGTAGGCTTTTTAATTAATTTAGTGCGTCTATGTTGACGATAATCGTGAATTTGTGTTGGGTACTGGTACTTCAGCTAAAATGTGAAAAATAAGAACTTTTTAGAATCGACTTCCAAAACTAAAAGTAGGTATCAATTTTTTGCTTAGATTTTGTACAGATCCCAGGCATTGATCCCAGATAATGTATTCACGAAATTTCAAAAACAGATATCCATCCGTTTTTCGAAATTTCGTGAAACCGAGTAAAATTATGAATCGAGTGTCCACTCGATTCATCATTTTACTCGAATCTCGTCTTGTTGAACCAAACCAACTGTCAATTCTGTCAAATGTCAAATTAGGATTTTGATCGAAATATTGCGAATTGGTTTGTTATTATTTCCTTTTACAGATTGTGCCCTTTATATCCAGTGTTTTATCGTTTCCACTTAATATTTGTTCACGTTACGATTCAACTTTAGTTTTGTCGCTTCTTTATCGCCTGCGTTCGAATCGACAAGCCGTTGGTAACCTTAAAAAATTAAGTGAACAATGCCGACTTCTACGATGTATTTGTAATCATGGATTCTTCTAAAGATTCTTCGTCTATGACGAAGTCTGCCAAACTCGATGGCGAGGGTGAAAAAAATAGCAACTACAAGAGTACTCCTAGTCAATCAGGGCAAAGAGATATCGCTGAAAATCTATTTACATCGACCTCGAATCCAAGCTCGAGCTTTGTTCCCTTGAATGGACCTCGGTCGAACCACATGAATTCATTACCTAGCAATGAATCAAGCCCTCAAACTAGCCGGCTTAGCGAAAATAATTCAGAAAATACTAAAAACTATAATAATTCCATTCAATCACAAAAGTGTAACAACAAAGTGACAAATTCGAATGCTGAACAAGTGGATCCTGCAGTTGCCGGCAGCAGTAGAACTGTACCCACCGCGTATGACAATGGCACAGAGTCCAATCAGGATAAGCAGACATGTCAGAGACACAAGATGTGCTTGGATAAGGCGGGAGGTAGTAGCCTTCCCTCAACAAGTGGCACTAGCAGATCTAGTGAGAACCCAGAGACCAGCTCATTCAGGGAGAACAGGAAGAGGCCATCAAGTCTGAAGCTCAATAGGCCTTCCTTGGAGGATGACAGTTCCAGTGATACTGGCAATGATGACTATTCTTTGGGCTCAGAAGATGGGTGTATCTATACATACAGGGGTGGTGAACATTTAGCTGACTTGCCAAGTTCATTCTTTAGTCTTGACATGGGTTTACCTTTAGACAAGCATCTTCCCATGCCCAACTATGTAGGACCTCAGCAGGGTGGTGCTGGAGGCAGAGAGCAAGCTTCTAGGGCATCCAGTCCTGACATGGATTTTCTGGAAATGGACTTTGATCCTGGACCATCGTGTGAAGTGGATACTGGAGATGAATCATCTCCTGATGCTGAATTGGAAGCTGCAGTAAATATGCCTGAGGAAATTGAGCCTGTAATGGCGAGGGGGACGACTCCAGAATATGTTCCCCCTCCTACGGTTAGGTACATCCCTGTGAGTGTACCTGTTGCACCTGTAGCTTCAGGATCAGGATCGCATGGAGACGCTGATCTGTACTCGTATAGTGTGCCATCAACTAGCCGAGGGGTACCTACGGGTCACGGGGATGCTGCAGAGGGGGGCAGCAGCAATAGTGCCAATAACTATGTGGATCAGAATTTCAGTTATGGTCCATACATCACTCATGTGAACACAAGGGGTGAGCAACTAGTTGTCAGGAGAACTATGTCACACGGACCCATCATTTATCCTGGCAATCTCCATTTCACAAGTGGAGACTTGGTGTCACCATCTGAGATATTGATTTGTAAGTTGATCCCTCTATTCAATTTATTTATGGAATCATATGTGTACTGATTGATTGTATATGACTAGTCATTCTCCTAATATACCAAAATAGTACTGTGATAAAAAAAGACATGGGTTTTTCAGGTTCCCCTACAGGTTATTTTTATTGATTATAATTAAATAATTGAGAGTAATTTGAATTTTTTGTGTTTCTAAATCATTAAAAATCACAGTTGACTCTGAAGACCAATTTTTTGCAATACAAAAGTATATTTTTTTTAATATAAAAATATATTTAATAAAAAATTTTTTGTTTATATAAAATAAAGCTTTTATCATACATTGTCATGAGAACCAAATCAAATGTGTGCGCCAAATTACATCCCTATAACTTCAGTGAAAGTGAGTGAAATATTGATTGCAAAATTCCAGGACATGCAAGTGAAGTTAAATAAAAGTTTTTAAAAACGTTCAAAATCTAGTGGCAATCTCATCTCAGCGACAATTAATTTGAAAAACTTGTCATAAATGTAAACTATAGGTTACGTTGACAGATTGAGACTGAGATCAGACTGTGGACATTCTTAAAATGACGGGAATTGCACCTCAGAACCGTGTCACAGGCATCCTTCTACTGCCCTGAACGTCTTTAGTGTGTCTTGTCATACAATACATTAATATCTCTGTTAAAAAAACAAAAATGTTATTTCTTTTCTTTACTTTTTGTATTTTCTATACACTCCGTATTATAAAACTGTCCAAATAACAGGGACCAGTTTAAAATCAGTGCTGTGCATAATGTGCACTGACCTGAATTCCATACTTCAGATATTATGGTTTTTTATTTTATTTTATTTTTGTGCATTAAATTTGGTTCTGTGGTTAAATAAATGGTTTATTTGCAGATGATGATGAACACATAGAAGCATTTGCTCATCAAATCAACCAGTCCACACATGATACAGCCACTCTGTCAGCGGCTTTGTTTCATGTAACAATGGCTAAGAAATTGATTGCTGACAAGACTAAGTTTGAAGCTGATAAGGCAAAAGTTGAAGCTGAGAAACGGTTTGAGGCTGAGAAACGGTTTGATAAGGTATAATATTTTTTTATTGTATTTTATTATAGTCTGCCAATCAGCTGTGGGCCCGTCTGTGCTATAATGTAGCCCACTTCTTTTCATAGGGAGAAGAGCCAGCAGCGTGAACATTATAGGCTGATTTTAAATATTTTGCAAGACTGATCTGAATAATCAAAAATAAAATGCTTATAGTTGCCACAGATTGTTTTCATCTTTGATTATCATTTCAACTCTGGTTTTGGACAAAGACATTCATACTGACACAATTATTTTCAGCTCGAAGCCATTTATATGTCACATCAAATTATAATTCAACAACTTATTAGTAGTGCACGCGGAGACAGAGACGCTTCTTCGAAGCCTAACTCTGAGGTACCAACTTCACACAGGAATGAGTGATACAGACAACGGTCTCCGTCAGTCATACCTTTGTGACAGTCTTTTTCCGAATCTGGATGTGCTGTATAACACCCAATAGGGGTACTGTAATCTGTTTGGTTGTTCAATAATATACAAAACATCTATCATCATTTCTATATCAACTCTGTTCAATTCCGCTCAAGTTGTAGAGTAGCAGCTCTGTCTAGCAGATAATTTTAAAATGCTTATGACTTTGCAATTTTTTCTTTTTTTACACTACTATGTACTATCTTTTGCCAAATAGTATCTATTCAACATCCCTCAACAGCCCTATTATATCGAAATTGTGTTTTTAGGCGAGGGAAGCAGTAGCCAGCACCAGTTCGAGTAGTGCGGCGTGCGTGGAACCTCCTCGTTGCATGATCTGGTCGGAGTGTGAGGCTTGTGAGCGACAGGTCACGCAGATCAGCACATCGGCCTGTGGGGTGACAGCTGTTGTCAATGTTTTTGTTAGTATCTTTTTATTTTTCATGGGATTAGAGAAATGAGAAATTATAGAAGTCAAAAGAAAATGATTTTCATCTCTGATTTTAATCCAGGGATTGTCATCACTGATTTTATTATTGATTTATTATTTTAGAGGCATCACAATGAGCTTGTATGATGCAAATTGTAAGAAAAAGTTAATATTGAACACCACTGATTCAAGTTAATTTTCCTGAGGTGGTCAATCTTTAGACTTCTTTAGTTATTGACGATTTCGTCACTCTGTTCAACAACAATGTAATCCTGTATTTTTTTCCAGTCAACATAAGATCACTAAAAAAACAGTATTCCGTTGTATTTACGAATTCTCAGAACCGACAGAGTAAAAGATAAAACAATACATCACTTTCTTACATTCATATTTAGGCCACAAGTAACAATACTTGCCTTACTTATAATTTTAGAATGCATTGGGTGTGCCGGTGAATTTAGAGAAGATCAACACAGCTGTTGGTACACGACAAAGGGCTAACAATGCTCCATTACCCAGGTAAAGATATTCGGCCTTATTCATAAAAGTTATCGAACATCTAAACAGTTGTTAAAGTGTGGTTTCTCTATGAAAAACCAGACTTCAGCAAGTGTTTAGATGTTCGATAACTTTTTATGAATAAGGCCGTTAGAATAGCTGATAATATTAATTAGTTGATGACTTCCTCATTCATAATTTAAAATGTATAAATTGGAAACTGAGAATGGTATGCGTGTGTTTAGTCAGTAGTCACACGAATACATGACGTTGTTGGTTTGGATTCAGAACAATTCGCCGTCAGATCATGCTTTTATGTCGCCTACACTGTCACGCGAGATCTAAGTTACTTTCGATTTTTTATTTATATTTTTCAAGGATATCAGTATGACCCTAACATTCAATTTTAAACTATAAATCTAATGTATTAATTCTTCTTTTAGATATTTATTCTCCCGCGCCGTAGCTGGATGCACGGCTGCCGACCTGGTCACTGGAATACATCGCGCTTCAGATGGACTGGTCACAGCTAGGTTCTTCCCCACCTACCCTGAACGAGCTGTGTCGCTGTCACACTGGCTGGCTGATTGGATTACTGTTGGTGAGATATTGTAGGGTATTATGAAGACTTCTGTATCTATATCTATACAGATTATAAATTTAAGTCGGTTTTCGTGTCTGTGTGACCGCGTTCTTCTTTTAAACTAGGTACAGATCAAGCTACTCCAATCGTTAAAATTTTCCCAATTGAACATGAACCTTACTGTAGCTTGATATGCTGGCGTCTGTACACAGCGGATGTTAATGCGGTTTTCACCATAATATAGGTATTTTACTTTTATATTAAACTTCCATACTTAGGTACCTTTAACAAATAAATCTAGATTTATTGTCAAGTTGTAAAAACTCTACAAAGCAGGGTGCGGGTCGCTAGTAAACTACACGGGCAATTTCTTCTTGCTTATATCTATGGGCAATTCGAATGGGTTTGTGTTTTGATATTTGACATTTCATACATTCTGACAGACAATTTTTTTTACGCTGTAGGTATCCATTAATCGCCTTATTTAAAAACTTTTTGATAAAAAGCTGAACCCAAGCAATGTTAAATAAACACATTTGACCTTGCCATGATTAGTAATTCATACAGAATGACAATCCAATCGCAGGGTTATATTCAGTTTTTATCCAAGCGAGGTTCTGGAGTGTACCGGAAGACGTAGAGTTGGAAGGCCTCCCCACAAGGTGGACCGATGATCGGTGGCGGAGCTTGGGGGAGGCCTATGTCCAGCAATGGACGTCTTTCGGCTGAAATGATGATGATGGGTCCAAGCGCAGGTTAAATAGTATTCAGCCAGCCGTTTCTGGTTTATTTTGATGGTTAAAAATAGTCAGGTAATGCCAATGTGGTGAAGTTGTCAACAGCCTCGGACCCCACGGCCTGTCTTGCAGCCGAAGTGCGGGTCGCTAAGCGCGGCGAACATTAATGACATCATCCGATGAGCTCTTGTCGCCGTCGGCGTTCCAGCTGTGTTAGAACCCCATGGCTTGGCACGCGACGATGCATGGCAAGAGACCGGACGGCATGTCTTTATTTCCATGGAAGGTGGGTAGGCCTTGAGTGTGGGATGCTACGTGTTTCGATACTCTTGCGCCATCTTATCTTCCTGGCTCGGACTGCTGTGGTGGCGCTGTTGCTGCGGTTACGAAAAACCTCAACTAGCGAAAGGTTGCACGGTTGGCGCAGTGGTTAAGCGATTGACTGCTGCGCTGCGTGTCGCGGGTTCGTTTCCCGCACGGAACAAATATATGTATGACCTACTGGTAGTTGTTCCGGGTCTGGCTGTTTGTGTATGTGAGTTTAAATGTTTGTAAACGCACCCGCAATACAGGAGAAATTCCTAGTGTGGGGCAACGTTTTTAAAAAAGAAAAAGAAAATATTTAGTACCTGGTAATGCCAATAATCAAATCACTAAGTAAAAACGTAAATAATATAAGCAATATTGTTGACATCAGCAAGCAAAGTAATGGTCAAGTCATTTACATACATTATGCAAATATGCATGTATAAACGTATTAGCTTGATGGTCGTTGCGTAACTTATGCCATTATGACCGTACTTGGCAAGTAAACGGCGATTGAAGTAAGGTGCTACAATATGATTAAGTAAAAAGCAGTAGTGGCGCAGTGGTATTTTGAAAAGAGTAGCAGTGGAGTTTCTTCCCGGCTCTTCTCCTTCTAACGTTTCATAAGTGCCCATGTAGGTTTATGTGAAACTAGCTTTCGCCCGCGGCTCCGCCAGCGTGGATGTCGGATATCGCGTAAAAAAATAGCCTATATCCTTCTCCATGTCCCAGGCTATATATCTGCCAAATTTCATGACTGTTGGTTCAGCGGTTTAGGCGTGAAAGCGTAACAGACAGACAGACAGAGTTACTTTGACATTTTTATAATATTAAGTAGGGATAAAATATTTGATGTTCATTTTTGGTAGCGGCACCGACTTACCAGTTGTAGGTCGTGAGCTCGATCCTAGCCAGGCGCTTTATTTTGTGTAAACAATTTCATCACCACTGCTCTCAAAATGGTGAAGGAAAACATCGTGAGGAAAACCGGCATGTCCTAGAACTAAAAATTCAAAGACATGTGACATCTACCAACCCGCATTGGGCTCGCGTGGTAGTTCACAGCCCATTTCCTCTCGAAGAGAGGCGGTCTGTGTCCCACCAGTGGGAATATTACAGGCTGGTTATGATGAGTAGGTAATTGGCGTAGATTTATTATTGTGTAATAATGATGTGTGCTCGTGAGTTATTTGACCACTGGCATCTTTCAAGCAATTACAACATTAGTAATCTTTTTGAATTTTAGCATCGTAAGTCTTGAGTTTCCGGCGGGATCTCATGGCGTCATAGAGACTGCGGTTGCCGCAACCTAGTGCTGGGCACGCCACGATTGCGGCGGTAAGTCCCCTCTTTGAGGAGTGGATTGAGAGGTGCCACGGCGTTCTCTCCTCATTGGGAATCCCAGTCTGATTCCCGGCCACCGTAGGCGCGGGCTTGCGGACGGCGAGTAATGGGTAGCTCGCTGTCCGGTAAGGACCAAGCCCGGGTCGACGGTGCGTTGTGTTTCACGCGCGCCTCAAAGAGATGTCAGCACCAACTTGAGGTATCCGCAAGGGCCGATGCCTGCCAGGGGTGCGGGTTGTTCGAAAGAGATACCGCGGCCCCTGGCACACAGGCAACTGAGGGAACACGGGTGGGTTTTCGTCAGTAAAAGTCTGACACGCCCTCCTGCTCCACCCAGAGCGGGAGAAGTGATTTGATGATTTCCTAACCAAAAACAAAAAAAAAGTGTTGAGTTGAGACTGATATTGTTTTTGATCGAACAGTGCAGCTTTATCTGAATACAGAAAATCGTGTCCATAACGTCTCGTGTTCTGTCGTGTCGTTATTTTCTTATACCTTACAGAAACTGCTATTAAACATGTATTTCCACCATTTACAGGTGCAGTACCAATTCTCACTCTCAACTTACAATCAGGCTACGAGCACGACATCCCAGACGCCTGGCATCATCAGATGGTCTTTGGCGTGTCGCCCCGCGGAGTGTTCCTCTGTAACCCGGTGGAATGTATCCGAGAAGCGACGGTGTGGCAACATCTCACGTCTCCATCGATACTTCTCATAAAGTCCAAGGATGTCCTGATGAGGTTTAATGCGGATACGGATTTGACCCCCTTGATGGTCGTGCCTGATCGACGCTTCCATACGTTCAATGTGCTTGGTGAGTTCAAACATTTAGGATGATTAAATCCAGTACTATGATGGGTTTACAACTTAGTTTGTCAAACTTACCCTTGCAAGACTGACAGACAAAAAAGAATGTTTATTGCAGTGGGTTGAATAGACGGGAGGAAGGCGAGGAGCCTTATTTATGCAATACTAGCTTTTGCCAGCGGCTTCGCCCGCGTGTAACTTTCATCCCCTACTTAACTCCCATAGGGGTTGAATTTCGAAAAATCCTTTCTTATTCCTTGTCTACATGATAAAGGGAACCGCTGTGCAAAATGTTAGCTTTCTAGGTCCAAGGGTTTTGGCTGGGCGTTGATGAGTCAGTCAGTCAGTCAGGACTTTTCTTTTTATTTATATAGATATAATAGACAGTTAGAAAATGTATGTATAAGACGATCGATGATTCAATCAATTCCGCCCATTTGAAATCTACCGTAAGACATTGCCTTCTTATTTACATTGCAATAATTGTCACTCCGATTGTCATTAGCTTAATCCGCTTTTCGATTCCATTCCAGTAAATGTAGCTATACGAACCTTTCCCAAAAATCCTTGTTACAGGTCAAGTAATAAACCTGATTCGCGAATGGCGATCGATGGGCTGGGGCGCATATAACACCAGGACCCGTCACATCCGGATCCCGGCCTCCTACCAAGCTGGTATCACCGTGGCTGCCCTTACCGGATCCGCAGCACATCGCCGACTCGCGCTGGCTCCACAACTTCCCATACTTACGCAAAAAGACGCATGAGAAAAATGATTGTATTACAATTTTGATATCACATTTGAACATGTAGATAGAAACGTGGAGTATAAACTCAACCTTGGCTGGCACAAACTGTGCGAAGCCATAAAAAAAAATGTGAAGAGTTCGAAGTTTGAAATTGTCGATCGGTTGACAGGTTGCGACTGAGTATTTTGCCGCGCATTTTAAGTGTTCACTTAGGAAAAGGGTTGTTGATCCGCCTCGTCGGAAATGTGATGTTACGGAAAGAAAAGAAAGAAAGAACATTGTTTATTCTTACGGAAGGTTTTGATTGATTCGTGTATGGGTTTCCAATGCACCCAACTTTAGCTGGTATTAAAGGGTGATTTTTCGTGTGTTCTAAAAATTGGTGGCAGGTTAGGCCAGTGGCTTTCATTTCGCGCGACGATTTTACCCACATTATCTTCTAAGTTTCTGTTCAAAGATCGGCAAAAATCGTAGTAATGTATGTTTATATATCGACTGAATTGGTAAAACTACCCTAAAAGACGTTGTATTTTCTCTCTAACCTTATCATGGTTATTACGATAGAAAATTATATTCCGCTCGTGACTGATGTCTCTGTTTGGTATTAGAAATGCCATTTTGTGCACGCCAAATAGATGTAGATATTCTAATATGGATGTAGTAAATAGTATTGTATGGGTACGTTATTTAGCAATGGCAATACAGGCGTGATCGATAGAAAAGAGTGAGATGGCGCTATTTAATAGCTGAGCGCGAAAAAGAGAAAAAAAACCGTCAGTGTTGTTGCGGTAGTCTTTACTACCATCGCTAAAAATCTACCTTTGTTTATTTTACTCTATATTCCTGTACAATGCATAATCGCATGAGAATAATATTTATAGAATGTTTCAAAACTTATGTCGAATAATAAAAATAATACTTTTAATTGTTCCGGGGAACAGAAATTGTAGTATTGTCGTAAGTATCAAAATGCAGTAACACGTCTTTGTGTATATCAGAACACACATGTTAGTTAACAAGGACCACCGAATTTAACAATTTATTAGAAATTACTCTATCTGATCACAATATTAATGTCAGAGTAAGTTAATTGCATGTTTATAGGCGGAACTGGCGTATTTCCGCAAATATTTGTGTTACTCCGCTGATGCAAAAGTAAACTTAATAATATAAGAAATAAGGTGTATTTTTTAATGGCCTAATAATACAAATATTTGGACAAATACGCCAAGTGACGTTCCAACGTAAGAGCTTACTCAAGTTTTTATAACTTGACACTCCGCAAGCTTTGTATTTTTATGTAAATTCTTTAACTTTATGTATTATTTTCATTTAAAAAGATTATTTCCATGTTTTAAAATGTTGCTGTTAGGGCAAATTTTCTTTGTTGAATAGGGCTCGTTCGATTTCTAACTTAAAAGGAGAATGCCCACGACACTATGGACAAATGTACTCTTTTCAATATTTTTGTGTCTTCATCAAAACATTTTCAAAATACTCGATGACATGTCTAAATACTTCCTCAAAAAATTCAACACAATCTACAACGGCGTTTCCGAAATATTTACAAAATAAAATGACTATTTTGTGGTTATGTTCGAACACAAAATGAAGTGAAAAAAGCTATTTGAAAGGGTCTACATGGTTTTCCGAGTAAGCTTCTGCTTTTGAAATACAATTGTGTAAAATCTGTAGCAGTTTAGTTATGTCTGGTGACCAGTTACTGGTGACCACCTCACCAAGTCTTACTGTTTCATTTAAATGCAAAGCATGCAAGCAAACATTATATTATATAACATAACATTGCTTGATAGCCGATTGGCTTAGGGTTATATCTAGATCCTACTGAAAAAATTTACTGTCAAAGTCCTGTATTTAGTAATATACAACACACATAAACGGTGCAGCGGTGAAGAAAGTATATTATTTTCAATGGGTTAGCAGCAGTAGCAGAGGAACTAAAAGCTCAAACTCGACGCACAACGTACCAAAACCAACAGAAAAACATTCTGGTTGACCGTTGACATGACATAATAATCCAAATTATGACAGAAAATATATATAATGTCAAATAGGGTTGTACCCGTGTTATTAAAATAAACATTCGATAATGAATTGTTCGATTGTTGCATATGAAAATCTTTGTTGTTTTTTATCAACGTGGGTTGAGTAGTATTATTTCTAAAGACGTTTGAAACTATTCCGATTTCAATACCAACAATAAATATGAGTTTATCAATGGATGCCAGTGTGCGGTACCCACCGCACACTATCGTTTCGTCCATCACATAATTGAGTGAAAATAAAATGGACAGATGGGACATCCTACTACCTAATATTTAGTTCTGTCGGATATTAAAAATTGATTTATTTATTTTATCTTGCTAATCAATACAGAATCGATACCATTTATGGGGATATCATATAATCGATATCAAATAGGTAGGCACCTTAAACGTAATAGAAAAATGGACATCCCTAATTGTTTAATATTGACGAATAACAGGGGATTGTAAAAAATGGCATACTTTACAGTCAGAAACGTAAAAGTACTAATTATTGTTCAAAAAACGATCCCATTATAAATATCATTTAAGTCCTATTCGAAAAATATATTTTAATTTTAGATATTTTATACTGTTCAACTTTTTGAGACACGAGACATTTTTCAAGAGTACTGTCCATGGGCATTCTCTTTTAGGTGTCTCCGATACAAACTGAGTTTTTTTTTTATTGAGCTTGAATTTCACCAAGATTCATTTAAATTTGAACCATATTTTCAATTGAACAAAATTCACATTTCCTCGTGAATAAAAATGATACAGTGTGAAGGATGCGCCGCTATCAGCTTTAGTTCACTCACAGCCTTTCACAATACCTGATTTCTTTTCTGATTACTGCCCAGCGATATTAAAAACGTATAATATGTTTAGTCGTAAAAACTAACTAACATACTATAATCATACCTTAGTTACGATTATGCACAAAATAACGTATTTTATTCTTTATGTTAAAGCTTGTTTACGTTTATAGTTTATAGGGCTACATTTCGAACGTCGCTCAAACTTTAATTTGAAAACTTTCACTGTATATTAATAATAATTATCTATTTAGTAACCGAATGATTTCGTATAAAGCTGTGTGATTGGCTAAATTTTATTAGCCAAATAAGATTGTACATAGATTTTGTAAGGGATAAATATTGTTAGTCAATTGGTGCTTACTAGTCAAAATTATATTAGCACGTACTATAGTTTGCTATTTGAGTGGGAAACACAAAATTTCATTTGTTTTAGAAATTTGGACTGTAACGGCCGCTATTTGTGTGAAGTTTGGATATAACTTGGAAGTGCCTCTTTCGTTGAAACAATATTTGGGTGACTGCGCACTTAAAAGCGCCCCAGGTGCAGACGAATTCTGTTTGAGGGCGCACCGAGCTTCTGGCGCTAATTAAAGCGTGTCGGCTCTGGCTAGAATGGGCGGTTTGCGCTCTAATTTAGTTATTTCCTTCGTATTATTAAAACAAATACACATTTTGAAAATGTAAAATTTATATGTTATAGAAAACATGTAGCTTTGTTATTATTTAAAAAAAAAACTGATGACCACCGTGTAGTATTTACCCCGTACTAAGGGTTTACTTTGTTTTTTAGAGATTACTTAGGTTTTTTTTATATTCTGCAGCGATGAAAATACAAGCAATCGTGTTTCTAAAGCGTACGATTTATAGAGTAAATCCTTAAATATCTTACATATTAATTAAATAACTAAAGGTTAAGTAATAACGATGCAGCAAGGGATCAAACAAACGCAATTATTCTACAAATCCCTCGGTGCGCCCTTAATGATTATACAAAATTGGACGCAACAAAGCGTATCAGTTTGCACTTTTAAAAGCCCGTTAAACACCACGACCACACCACATCGTAGCGACAAAATGAAGGCAAGCTGTGGTTATGTGTGAATTGTGTGTCGATGCAGCTTCTTGCAGTTTTGGTTGCGATGTCGCTACTTGGCTAATGTTTGAAGACGGACAGATCGTTATGTTTGAAAATGGCCGGCCGCTAGTGCGTGGTCTCATTTGTGGTTGCGACGTAGCATTGATGTGGTAGGTATCGACCACACGGTTGATTTTAACGGCCAAATGTGGTCCGTTTGAGTAAACTATTCATTTTGATTGTGTTTGTGGTACGTTTGTTCGGACCCAAATGCGGCTTCTGCAACATTTAGATGCGCGTTCACCAATACTGTTGTCATATTTTTTTTTGTGTAGTAATGTGGATAATGCATCAATTGGTCTATACTTATGATGATTTTCAGTTATCATCAGATTGAAATCGCGATTATAATTTTAAATAATAATATGTTATGCACTTGCATTGTTTAATTCTTGGTTGCATCACAGAGGTATAATAATATAAGACAAAGTATAACCTTCATTAAAAAGTAATTCTTATTCTATAGGATTTGAAGATGATTCGTAGCCGAATGAGTCTTAAAATAAAACTCTTTGGTAGGAAAATAAGTTTTGTGTTTCAAATTTGTGTAGCAGACGTATTGTAGTCATTTCAACACAATAATACCTACTTTTGTAAACGTTATCGTACTCGGCGCTAACGCTTAACTCTGTACTCTATATTCGGTATATTTACTGTTAATATGTTACGAGCCTTTTTACGAGGTGGTGCTAAAATGTTTCTTAATAATTCCGAATCTATCGCTAATAATTCCGAATTCTTTCGCGACAATTCAGAAACATTTCGCAATAATTCCGAATTCTTCCACATCAATTCCGAATCCTTTCACAATAATTCCTGAGCCTTTCGTAATAATTCCGAATACTTACGCAAAAATTCGGAAACCTTTCGCAACAATTCCGAATAGTTCCATAACAATTCCGAATCCATGCGCAATAATTCAGAATCATTCCGAATCCTTCCACACCAATAGAGAATATGCAAGTAATTCAAATAAAGGTCAAACATTTTTTTAATAAACAGACTTAAACAAACTTTGGAATTATGCCTGCATCAATATGTCTGATTATAATTTATTTTTGAGCAAGAAATTAATGTTGAAAAAGTACAATAATAAAACTGGGAAATTTAAATATTTGAAAAGTGACGTCACAGGTCAGAGCGAATGTGACGTACAGGTCTATGACAACAATAAAATAATGTCAATGTGTTACCTATGAGTGTTTGCGATTCAGTCCGTCGTCAATGTCATAGACTGTGACGTCACACCAAGCGCGCCAGGATGGAGGGCGTTGAAGGTGCCCATGTCGATTGACTATTGTTAACTGTTTTTTTTAAGTACTTTCGATTGCTTTTTTGGCGTTGAATGTTTTTTAAACTATTAAATTTTAATGGGGATGTTAAATATCGAATAAAAATATAAGAAATACACGCATATTCCCTATTCTGAACCCGTCCATAATTATTTCGAATTTTTCCTAATAATTCAGTTTTTTGTTGTTATGATGTTGGAGTGTTACTTAAAGTTTTAAGTCAAGCAACTGAACAATTACGTATCGACAGTGTATTTATGTTATGTAATATCGAATAGTTTTAAATAGTAATAATATATTATTAGCCTAAGTTGTCTTTTTGTATTACATAATACATTGCATACGTTTACTTTCTAAAGAAAATGCCAATTTTTCATCCAACTGAACTAACTCGAGAAAAAAAACGTTAAAGTGGTTTTTCATAATAGTGTAGGCATAATCCAGTAGTCCAGTGAAATGTTTCCTACCCTTTGTTCTTCTTCATCGCTCCCTCAATGCCGAGGATCGCGAACACATACGACGCGTCTCCAAGTTATGCGGTCTGCTGCAGTGTGGACCGCTCGGTAGATGCTGCCTCCAACAGTCTTCTAGATCGCGACTGTTCATCTTTCCGGTGCTCTGCCTTGAGCGCGTTTTCCTACCCTTACTGGCCCTCAAAATTATCATACCATACCATTCTTATTACAGTACTTTTTTTATTACTCAAGATGAGTGAATTTTACTGATCTTGCTTTTTTTAGTAACCTATTCTTCTCGGTCCAAGTCCCTGCTCTTTTTTCTCCATTACTGTGGCTCCCACGCTTCCGTTGTCCAGTTTTTATGGAATCTATTCATTTCCTCCCTCCATATCTTTCGCCTCTTTGGTATAGGCACCAATTATGTTATTTGAGCTCACAGTGGTTAAGCATGTGGCAGACTTGTCCTGCCCAGTCCTATTTAGGTCGGCCTACTATTTTAGCACCACCTCTTAACAAACAACTCTAATTATTATAGTGTATTATTATCTTTTGCAAAAGTGATTAAGTAAAAATTTTGCATTTTACTTTAAGTACCTACTGCTGTTTATGACGGGTCAGTAACACTACCCCTTATACTCGATTATATAAAGTAATGTCATGTATAACATTATATTTTTGGAATATACTATGATAGAACCCATAATTGAGTTTGATTTTACTAGGCGAGATGGGCGGATGACATTGTTGCCGTCGCGGGGAAAGCTCTTGGATGAAGCTGGCACAGGAGCGCGGGGATTGGTACAAGAATAGAGAGGGTAATGCCCAGCAGCCGTGATGATTGATGATGATAATGATTACCAGGTTCGCCATTAGGAGGGGCCATTCAAGTATTACGTAAGCAGATTTTTTTGCAATTATTAAACGCCCCCCGCCCTTTCGTCAGCAAAAGTTTAAAAAACGAATGATAAATACAAATGTTTTTCTAAAATGTAATAAAAGTTGTAAAGTTTTTCAAGGTTAAGTTGCACAATTGTTTCAATAATTTTAGAATGTGACGTGCTGAGGCTAGTCCATATTCCCACGGACGTAATTAAATCACGGCGGGGTTTTCTTGCGCTCTGGATCTGCAACGCACTGCTTAACGCCGAGAGTTGAAAATCGAACAGTGTTTATTCGACGCGCAGAGACTCACACGCGCTGCACTCTGTTGGATGCTCAATGCTCGGTTTAACACCGAGAGTCGGAAATACAGTGCGCGAATAAATCCTGCCGCAATTTTATTACGTCTTCGTATGAACGTCGACTTAACGAAAAGTAATATATGGCAGCTGTTATCGATGTGGAATATGTTCGAAATATCAGTGGCCCTAGTGTGACGAGTTTCTTTTAACCTTCTCGATTTTACGCATCGACTGCGTTCGGCGCTCCGATTGGCCCGGATTGGTAAAGGCCCAATCGCAGCGCCCAACGCGGTCGCTGATCGAAATGGTTCAAACAAACTCGCAGTTGGACCACAGTTGGTTCTTCTGGATTAAGGAAAAGTAGGACGTGTTTTACGAAACATTTATTTCGTATCGATTTATAATCCAACTAAAGAACGATATAAATTAATTTGATCCACTACAGTCACGAGCACTAATATGTACGATACGCTTACGGTCAACTGTGGCATCTTTACTTTCCATGAGCAACTTTACCAATGAGAACTGTACTTAAATTTCTCTCGATAAATAAAAATCTGTTGCCGCCATTTAATACCCAACCGATACAGAAGAAGAATAATCTACTATTTGTAACATTTTTTTTAATAATTGAGAGATATCTTTTAAAGTTCTCATTGGTAAAGTGCTCATGGAAATTAAGGATGCCACAGTTGACGGTACGAACTTTTAAAAAAATGTTTTTCTCCTCTTGTACTTATTGTAATTTTATGTTATTAAGTACCTATGAAAATAACATTTTGGAACCCACACTATAATGAATACCTAGGTTATTTCAAGGTCGTAATCTTTGTTTAAGACTCGTTTTTGAATTTGGCTATGTGCATACATAGCCATTAGTGCTCGTGACAGTAGATACATATTACAGGGTCAAATTAAATTTGCCAGAGAAACTCCGCAGACTTGATGGGTAACGAAATCGAAACATGATAAACTACATCCAAGTCTACCTAGGTACTGGGTTTCACGAACTTATTAAAGACCTTGTAAAATAAAGCAAAAAACTCGTACTTATTCAAAATATTATTTACCTCCTAAAAATATTTATCTATGTATGTATGTATACAAAAATATGATTGGTAACTAACCTTACCTAATCTAAGTATATCTACCTATCATATTTTTGTATTAGTTAACATTTTTATTCATTTACATTTACAAAAATGATGAGCCCAAATAACAGTTGTAATTGCCTTCCCCAACCAAGAATTTCAGTCACATTTAAGTGATTTATTTAAAAAACTTGCTTTCGGCAGGCTTCCTTAATTTCTAAGAAGAACTGCGTCTCTCCTTCTGTTGGCAGCGCACGTATTCGACGTTCTAAACTTTCATAAAAAGAACGCGTAAAGTCTTCATAAACTTTGTCAATTTGCAATTCGTCATAAAGCTGCTTGATTCGCTTTACATGTTCTGAATCTTTGCTGCCGTAGTATTCTTTGAAGAAGGCACGTTGGGCTTCATTGCAGCGCTCTAGCGCTGTTACAGAAATCCAGGATAATTTTCCTTCTTGAATGTCTGTGCCTGCTTTCCCTGTGGTGGTTTCGTCCCAGTACACGTCTTTGTAGTCGTTCTGGTAAAAAAATACAAGTTTTTTTCTTAAACATAAAAAAAAAATCAGAGAGGCTTGTGGCTTAGTAATTTTGCTGCATGGGGCTATTGAAGGTCAAGCTACGTGAATGGGTCACCACCATGTGACCATCTATTACATATCGAGACGCGTGCCTTGGACAGCACGTTGAGCCGTTGATAGCGGCTGTCATTTTTAGATCTTTGACAGTCGTTTCGGGTAGTCAGAGGCGCAATTCTCGTAATTTTAAGAACGTTCACAGAGTCTCAATCTGTCAAAAATACCTCTAGTTTCCATAAATTTTTGACAAGTTTTTGACATTTGATTGTCGCTGAGATGAGACTGCGACTAGATTGTGAACGTTTTTAATTACGAGAACTGGCCTTCAGAAGTCCGATAGCCTGACAACCAGTCTCACGAAGGAGGATTCACGGGGTCTGATAGACAGTCGCTCCATCTATCTATATAAATAAAAAGAAAAGTCCTGACTGACTGACTAACTCATCAACGCCCAGCCCAAACCCTTGGACCTAAAAAGCTGAAATTTTGCACAGGGGTTCCCATAATGTAGACAAAGAATTAGGAAGGATTTTTCGAAATTCAACCCCTAAGGTAGTTAATAGTAGTGGATGAAAGATCCGCGCGGACGTAGCCGCTGCAAAAAGCTAGTTTAATATATTGGTATTTAACTGCATCCGTTTGGACTGGAAGCCGACCCATACGTGCTTAGTTGAGAAAAGGCTAGCTAAGGAAATGATTGTGTATTGGAATATTAGTAATGGAACTCGAGTACTCGACGGGATGATAGTTTTTTATAGGCAGTGAAAGCTAGGGAAAGGACTAATCGTGTGTAGCAGCATCATCATTTATGCGCGAGTGACCGACCGTGGAGCCCTAGCGCCACTGTGCCGCCACCGCGATGGTGGCGCTCCTGTTGTGAACTTGTGAGTTCAGTGAACTACATGCTAATACGTGCTGTGCAGTGATTGGGTAATAAATTTGTGAGGTTTTTGAAGTGCCCGCTATTGTATTTTGTTAATAAAAGAATATGACGTATAAGTAGTTGGTATTTTACGAAATAAAAGCTAGTACCTTTTAGCGTCTCGAACTGGGTTTTCTCTTCATAACCTACAGACCTAACACGTGGAAGCGAATAACAAGAAGTCTTCTACAGTTCTGCAATATTTCTTACCTGAATTTGCAGAAGTTTACCGAACTCCCAACAGATGTTGCTTAACTCTGATCTCTCAGCTGTACTTTTCGCTTTCCCATTTTGTACTAAAAGCAGAGCTACGAGCATTGGTAACCTGAACGAATAGTAGCCAGTCTTTTGTACGGCGATAGCGTTGAATCGTTCCATTGTGAACCCATCAAGATTGTTTTTTTCTTTGGTGTATCCTGATGAATAGTCCAAGTATTGACCTATCGTTGTGTACATAATGGCCTGAAAAGAACGGAATAGACATAAGTAACAGTTGCACTTAACACTATAGCACTCATTGGAAGATAGTGTCCCAGTTTGGGACCAGTTTCCTGAATTTGGACCAGTGTCCTAACTGTAGACCTGGGCCTCAAGTCTGCTATTACAATAGTGTCAGAATGGTCTATCATTGATTTCATAATTGTTGATTTTGACAAGTTTGGTAATCTACTAACAAAATGGCGTCATTATGACTTTCCAATGGTCAGCCACTGACACTCCATTGAAAGAAATGGCATTTATTGGTAATCTCGTACATCATGACCAATGAATGACTGACTTAATTTACGAACTTCCTACTACTTTAGATTGCTTATAACACTAATAAATAATAAGTAAAAATATATATAAATGAAATCTGGCATGAAGAAATGTTCAAATTTAGTAGAAGTTTTTCGAAAAACATTTTACTTACGAGTTTTATAATAATGGCAGAATAGAAGCGAAGCGAAGCGAAACTGGCGATGGTAGAATATGGAGGACTAATTTTTTAAGAAAACATCTATGTACCAATTACCCATGTTTGCAAAAATAAATGATTTGATTTGATTTGATTTGATTTGATTTGAAAATGCCATTATGACACAATTCTAATACGAGACCATTGACTGACCAATGATCGACCATTATGAATTTAGCAGATTACGAACTTTTAGCAAAATGACAAATGAATGACAATGGGATCGTGTTGGAATGACGAATTTATAAAAATAGCAGACTAAGGCCCCAGGTGTGCTGTGCCTCTGTGCACAAATATTTCTAAAAGTGCGCCACGCAAAGTATTTGTACCGATGCCGTTTACACAAAGCTGACGTCACGTGTGGTCACGTGATAAAAAAGTCATCGTAAGAAGCGTTTTGGCGGTAAACCCAAACCGAATATAAATGAATTTATTTTTATTTTTCTGTTACGTATTTCGCCCCCAGGGCCTCAAGTCTGCTTTTACAATAGTGTCAGAATGGTCTATCATTGATTTCATAATTGTTGATTTTGACAAGTTTGGTAATCTACGAATAAAATGGCGTCATTATGACTTTATATTGGTCAGCCACTGACACTCCATTGAAAGAAATGGCATTTATTGGTAATCTCGTACATCATGACAAATGAATGACTGACTTAATTTACGAACTTCCTACTACTTTAGATTACTTATAACACTAATAAATAATATGTAAAAATATATATAAATGAAATCTGGCATGAATAAATATTCAAATAGAGTAGTAGTTTTTCGAAAAACATTTAATTTTCTACTAACGAGTTTTATAATAATGGCAATACAAAAATGCCAGTATGACACAATTCTATTACGAGACCATTGACCGACCAATGAATAATGATCGACCATTATGAATTTAGCAGATTACGAACTTTTAGCAAAATGACAAATGAATGACAATGGGATCGTGTTGGAATGACGAATTTATAAAAATAGCAGACTAAGGCCCCAGTGTCCTAATTTTAGACCAGTGTTCCAAATTTAGATCCTTGTCCCAAATTAGGATCCATTGTCCCTGATTAGGGATCATCAAAGATTGACCGACCGACTAAAACCTACTCCCGTATAGAATCCTAACTATTTGGGCGTTGGTTTTAATGTCGGTACGGTGTGGTGTGGTGTGGTAACATGTGTGGGTAACTACTTATGAATTAAATAGAAATACTGATTACATATGTACTTACCTCATTAATATGTTTGATTAAATCTGTGTAAAATGGTTCTTTCTGGAATTTTATTTCAATTAGTTCCTTAAAACAATGGTATATAAGTATGCAGTCGTTAATGGCAGATGTGCCTACGTTTGGTTGGAGGTACCAGCATGGTTTGCGTCGACGAGTCGTTGAAGCGTCTATAATATCGTCTACTGCCAGTAGATATCCCTGCATCTGTTGGAAAATATTTATTTTAGTTATAAGCAATCCGTAATCGTAGCTGTTATGTGGGATAAAGTTGATTGCAGATGCATCACTGCAATAAACTCATATCCAGTTATGATTTACCATTTCTAAACACCATCCTAAAAATCGAGCTGTGTGTAATGTTTCTTCTGTAAAGTATTTAGGGTCTTCCATCGTTTGATACGCGAAGGGGACAGCCAATCCTCTGCTTTGCTTCCCTTCATTCATTGTGTAATTTAACAACTGTAAAATAAACGGAAGAGTTTTGTCGATAACTTCTTTTTCAAAGGGCCTACTCTCTAAGTCTGTCAACGAAGATACGGGCCCATTCGAAAGTAGTTTGCCACTTCGGAGTGAACCCTACATGTAATGTAATGTAATGCACCGATCCCAGCGTGGCTTGACCAGACTCGATTAATCTAATGAACCCCAAGATTCGCACTAGCCCCTGTAGCCTCATGCTTCATGGTGTTACAGAGGCCATTGCATATCAAGAATTAGACCGGGGGGCGCGGTAATAGTCAGGTAGACGTGCCCTTAGGATAGAAAAGGATTGCGAGCCTACCGGATATGCATCCTTGAGTAAGCATTGGACTAGTGGAGAGACGGGTGGTATTTATTTATAGGATCTTTTCACGACGTCGCCGGCATGTTGATTCAGGTCGAGCTACTTGGGCAGGTTTTACTGTTTTCTTAGCTCTTTTCTATGCAGTTGCTTTACTATGTTTTGTGTTGTTGTTTTCATAGTCGTCTTCTTAATTCTCGCTGCTATCAGTTTCTGGTTTTTTGTAGATATCGCTAGCCGCTTCCTTGATCTTGTTTTGATCTTGTCGTTTCAATTTGAAGTTTTTCCCTATTAGCTATGTTCAGTAATAGTTCGCCATTGTAGTTGGAAAATTCATGGTATAGGTTTTGTTTGATCAACCCTATGCGTTGGAAATTTTATGTATCTTGTTGACCAATATGAGCGTTGAAGTCACCGAGTATTATAAGCGTACATTTTCTTGGTTTTTGTCTAATCAAGTTCAATATGCCTGTGAAGGATCTGATAGCTTTCGAGGAACAACTGTTGATGTGTGAGTTGATTATGTACAGATAAGTTGGTTTGTCTTTTCCCATGCTAACCTCAAGGGTAGCTGACATCGTGTCGGTATCCTTTTTACTGTTGAGTAGTTCAATTTGAGCATCCTTTCTTAATAAAATTGCAAGACCCCGATATCTGTTGCCCTCAGTTCCTGAAAGGTGCCATTTGTAGTGTGTGGAGCTGTATGCTCCTTAATTCATCCCTGTTTCCTGTAGGCTGGCTATATGAATGCCTTTGCGTGAAAGTTCAGCGTCTATTTGATTTTTTTTCCGGGTTTTCAGGCGCTGCGGACGTTCCAGGTTGCAATGCACTAGTCTGGGCAGGTGTACCTACTTAATTGCGATAGAGGTCTGGTTTCTTAGTATTGTGTATCCGGTGTCGTCCGCAATTACGTCTGATAACGGTGTAAATAGTGTTGCCTGTCGTTGTTCGCACGGCGTTAACGAGTTTAGTTCTTTCCCCTATTACAGTGGGTGTAAGCACACTGGTCCACAAAGGAGGTGATTTGATTTTCAGAGATCACGCGCGGCGAATAAAGGCCCGCCGCATGCAGAACCTATAGCAAACGAATCCCTGTAATAATAGGAGCGATCTCACCAAGTCCGCCTCTGGGGTCCGTCGTCCTCCAACACCCCGTCTCCACTGCAGGCTGGCGCACTTCAATATCACTTTTGTTTTGTGTTTAAGGTGTAATCGAAACTATACAAGGCCTCTGATTGAGCCAAAGAGAATTGGATCTTATTCCAAGGGGATGAGACTTAATTTTAAATGCATAAGTTAATGCAAGTGTCCACACGATTTTCTATAACACTGTTAGCTTTAACATATTTTTTTTATTCATTTTATTATGCTTATAGCTTAATGCTCTAATCGGGGTATTTGAGGTCTTGCGTTAGTTATGTTACACGTTCACCAATTTTACAAGAAGCTGCACAGTGGCACAACACAAAAACACACGGTTTCGAAGCCCCAGTCAACATCTGGTGCGAGCTCAGAAAAAGCGACCGCTCGCTTCAACGGCTCAACTCCGAATCGCCACTTCGGAGTAAACCCTACACCCGATTAATTAACTTTTTAGGATGTGCAAAAACACATAGGAGTACTACAGAACAGATAAAAAAGAGTACCTAGGCATATCTGACATATCGTGGTGACATTCTTTCTTAGGTCGGGCGTTAAACTAATCGTAGTTATGTAAGTCGGTGGGATATAATGATACGGAGTGTCAAACGCCCGTAACTTCGGGCGCAAATAAGGATTTAGGGTTCAGGCAGTAGACCTCCTGGTACTACGAAATTTAAGCCTTTCATTATTTAATCATATAGGGAAGAAAGTGCAGACAACCTGTTACTTACCTGTTTTACCCAACTTCCAACTTCAGGCAATTGATTTTGGAACTTAGAACTCGTCATTAAGGTAGTCATTACTTCAGGCAAGACATCGTTAAATGTTTTCTTATTTTCGTACATGTTGAAAGTGACCGGTAAACTTAATGCACTTCTATAAAATGTTCTCAACTGTTTGAAAAATAATGTTTCACGCCGCAGCAGCGTTGCCATTTTAACAAAATTGTTGAAAAGTAAAATTGTAAATAAAAGAACAAGTAAAAAATATAATGGCCGCCTATCATTTAACTATGGTGGAAAAATTAGAGGCAATAAAAAAAAAATATGCCTGCGTCTATCACCGCACAGACTCCGTAATTACCAATCGTCGTCAATAGAAGCATACTTATTGCCTTGTACGTGATTTAATAGTAGGTATCTAAGTATTTATTATTTACATAATCAAAAAAAGTTTTTGTAAAGCTTGGCTTTTATTGGTGGCACTGTTTGCGAAAGAAAAAAATATTCTTCATCCCATTTAATGAATTAATGATATTACGTACTTAAATTTTTCTTTTTTAAAGCTCTGGCAATGATGATCTGGGCCTATCTTAAAGAATTCCTCGGGGTCAACGCACTCGTGTCGCCCGTAGTAACATGAAATTATAAAAAACTTTTTCCAAAAAAAAACAACCGACTTCCAAAAAAACACTACAAAGTGAAAAATAACTTTAATTTCAGAAGTCGGTATCTTTGGAGCTGTATTTGAATTTTTTGTCACCGCCTTCCGAAATTAAAGTTATTTTTCACTTTGTAGTGTTTTTTTGGAAGTCGGTTGTTTTTTTTTTGGAAAAAGTTTTTATTTTTCACTTTTTAGTGGTGCACATGTGCTTACCCCTTCACAGCATACCGGTGTGATGTTATGTTATGAACTGGTGTAAGCAATAGACAGAGATGAGATTTCAGCAATCCCAGTCCATTTGCTATCATTTATTGAGGAGTTCCGTTGCCTGTCTCCAAAGTTCTTCATCAAATCTTCACCAAATTGAAATGAGACCACTACGAGAAAGTATTCTTCCAAAAAATACCTAAATCGCTTTGTGTGCCTATAAAATTTGAAGAGTTCTCTCTATTTCTCCAGGATCCCATCATCAGATCCTGACTTGATGATCATGGGACCACCTGGGAAGTATACCCTTTCAAACAAAAAAAACAAAATCCAAATCGGTCCAGCCATCTTCGAGTAATCGGGGAACATACATAAAAAAAAAGAAAAAAAAAAGAAAAAAAAAAAAAGGTTCCGACGAATTGATAACCTCCTCCTTTTTGAAGTCGGTTAAAAATTAGTGTCATGCGCCATTTTTTTTCAAAAAGACCCTGGTTGTTCGTCTATCCTAAAAAAGATAAACAGAGGTGAATCTACTCCTTAAGTATTGAGCAGTCTCCTAATAAACCCTTGTATTATTGTGGGCGATACTCATTGCCATTATTAAACTCAATAAATGTATTATTATGCAATTTATGTTTTCTCGAAAATCGAGCTGATGGTTCCTTTAGGCTACATAGGTAATTCTAGTTCGATGGTTTCAGTTATAGCCTAATTTTGATGGAATTATGTTAGGTCTGTAGCTGGCCTTATGTCTGTAAACTCTTTCAAGGTCATCAATTCACATCCTATGCAAAAAAATCTCATCATCATTCAAATTTTAATGATCATTTATTAATGTCGCACAGGACGTCTTAACGCATGTTATTAGATATATTATTGTAATAATTCAGTCTTTATGTTGAACTAGGCATCAAATATTGAACATGACGCACATAGCGTTAATAAGATTAAGTAATTTAAGTACTGTCAACATTTAAAACTACGAAATACTCCTTTACTGCTATGTCATTAAGGCGCTGTCAATGTCGCCTTTACAGAAGAGAGTAAATCGTACCTATAGTAGGTACAAATGTAAGAGTCCTAAGAAGAATTTTGTTTCCCCTTTAGTTGGTAAGGTGCTGATTCGAAGTACTAAATCTTCACACACAGACCATTGTTTTTTTTTTTGAGGTTGGGAAATTATCAAATAGGTAACGTCTCCTGCTCTGGGTGGAGCAGGAGGGCGTGTCAGACTTTTTCTGACTAAAACCCACCCGTGTTCCCTCAGTTGCCTTTCTGCCAGGGGCCACGGTAGACCATTAATTATTGGTACCTAATTGTAAGACAATAAAGCTGCTTCATTCGCTTCACATGCTCTGGGTCTTTGCTGCCGTAGTATTCTTCGAAGACTGAACGTTGGGTATCGTTATAGCGCTACAGCGCAGTTACGGACACCAAGGTACATTGTCCTTCTTGAATGTCTGTCCCCACTTTTCTTATCACGAAGTGATCGTCATTTGAAAAGACAATAATATTGCATTTAATAACCTTTAAACGATAGGCCCGTTTGACTCTCCTTTAGGCATTGTGGCAACTGCACCCAAATTGTGTAACACGCGATTAATCATAATCGGTTTCATTTTGACAGTTCAACAATATTCATTGCGTTATTTACGTTGCTGAGCAGACACATTTTTCGAACATATGAAGCAATGGTTTAGCCATCTGTTTCAAAACGAAACAGATTATGATTAATCGTGAGTTACGCAATTAGGGTGCTGGCTCTACGGTTTTGAGATCTTACCTGAATTTGTAGAAGTCTACCAAGTTCCAAACATATATAGTCTATCTCTTCAGTAGCTTAATCTTTTCCATTCTTAACTAAATAAAATCGTGTCGAGTCGAGGGACCTGTAGGGACACAATGTAAGTATGAAAGGCAGAATGCTAGATAACCTAAAATGTACGCAAGTGAGACGAAATAATTAGGAACGGCCGGCCAGTTGCTGCGCACTGGTCCGAATAGAAGGTTGTCGTAACGGGTTTCTATCGAATAAACGTGGACATTTCTAACTTTGATTTATTGGACCCGCAACCTTTTACTACCAGACGAAGCAGTATTCGAGCTCCGACGGGATCTCATGGCGACATGGAGAGGGCGATTGTCGATTGCTGGGCACGCCACGATAGCGGCGGTAAGTCCCCTCTTTGAGGAGTGGCTTGAGAGGCGGCACGGCGTCCTCACCTTCCACCTGACGCAGGTCCTCACCGGACACGGTTGTTTCGGGAGGTTCCAGTTTCGGATAAAGCGGGAGGAAACGCCTGGGTGTTTCCACTGCGAAGATTACCCTGAGGACACGGTGGAGCATACGGTGGAGGTCTGCACGGCTTGGGCGGTGCACCACCGTGTCCTCGTGGAGGCGATCGGCGGCGGCGATCTCTCGCGTCCGGCCCTGGTCCAGGCCATAGTACGGAGCGAGAGTGCATGGTTAGCAGTCACCTCCTTCTGCGAAGCAGTAACGCTCGCGAAGAGGGAGGCGGCGTACTTGAGGGAGAGGCAGTATATGCGCCCTCACGGCCGTAGTCGCCGCGGGAGAAGCCCTGGGCGTCGGGAATCCCAGGCTGATTCCCGGCCACCGTAGGCGCGGGCTTGCGGACGGCGAGTAATGAGTAGCTCGTTGTCCGGTAAGGACCAAGCCCGGGTCGACGGCGCGTTGTGATCCACGCGCGCCTCAAAGAGATGTCAGCACCAACTGGTGGGGTCCGCAAGGGCCTTTGCCTGCCAGGGGTGCGGGTTGTTCGAAAGAGATACCGCGGCCCCTGGCACACAGGCAACTGAGGGAACACGGGTGGGTTTTAGCCAGTAAAAGTTTGACACGCCCTCCCGCTCCACCCAAAGCGGGAGAAGTTATTTGATGATTTCCCACCCAAGAAAAAAAAAACCGAGGTCCCAGCAGTAGCAACGTTATTCGACAGATTTTGCTACCAACTAGAGGATTCGCCAACTTGATGTAAAATAAATAAAACGATTACCTATTTAAATAAAAAAGAATTTATTTGTACAATTCACCTTATTGTGCTTAGTGCATTTATTGGCATTTGATGCATATTAAAATATGCAAGACATAACATAGGGAGTGATATGAAGATTCGAATGACGTTATAGCGACGCACGCTATTTCGAAAAACTTTACGAGTGGTACGCCAGTTCGAAAACACATTGAGTCGAAAACCGCTACATCGAATGACGTTGTCGCAAACACAGAATGGAAAAAACAGTTGAATGGTACGCTAGTACGAAAGTCTTGGTATCGAAATCCACTGTTGCGAATAGTATGTTCCAATCTTAATTTGTCCGGGGATCGAACTCGCGACCCAGTGATTACCAAGAACTACCTACGCTACGATGATAAAACTGACACTAAGCTATTTGGCTATACCACTAAGTACAAATGATTAATATTAGTACTTATTATGATTTAGTCATTTAGCTAGATATGTATCCCTAGCATGTTTTCCGTTTTGATAAGCAAATAATAATAGAAATACTATAGAGTACTATAGTAAATAAAAAAAAAAATAAAAAAATAATAGGTACTAACCTATTAATTTTAATGCAATCACAACAATTAAAACAAATTAATGAAGGTTGACTTGTATTGTTGATTACTGGTGTCCCCTCGTTTCGCAGACAGAAATTTCATAAAATTTCGTTTCCCCGAAAATGTTTCATATAATATTTGGTCCTTGTATTTTTATTTCGAATATTATTGTTTCAAAGACTATTTACTTGAATGAAACATATTTCACAGAAACACAATTTAATGAATTTTTTATTAAATTTTTTTGTTGAACAAACTTTTTTACGAATATTGTTTGTTCGGTGTATTTTTTCATGGTATTTTATTGCAACGAATTAAAATATTGTCTAAAAAAGACAATATGTTGTGCTGCGAAAGTTAGTGACAGAAACGAATCGCTGCAAAACCGACTCTACGTAGTCTTGTTTACCCTACCTACCCCTAGAGTGAAATTTATATCCGCGTAGGCGCGGAGGGACGAGGCGGCCCGCGAGCTGCGGAGCAGGTGGTGAGCGTGAACACCATCTGCGACGATAAGCTCGCGTGGGACCGCCTGAGCCCCGCAGTACCAAAGTAGTGACAGAAACCATCCCTGCTGCATGTTGCATGCTCGCTTGCATGCTGTATGCTTGCATGCACGCTGCATGCTTGCTTACTCGCTGCATTTTGCATGCTTGCTTGCACGCTGCATGCTTGCTTGCACGCTGCATGCTCACTTGCAGCATGCAAGCAGTAGGTTTGGTTAGAACAGACTCCCAACTTGAATTACCGACAGCAATAACATGAATGAAATAATAAACATAACCAATAAAAAAATGTTATTTATGGTAACAAGTTTTATATTAAATAAACAATATAAGGATAAAGAATATTTGATTTCTTATTCTATGATATGATTATTCTAACATTAAACTTTATGTGAAACAAAAATCTATGATTGAAAAATCTTCAAAGTCAGTAGGTACTTACTTTGAAGATTTTTCATTCATTGATTTTTAATCGAACGAAAATGTGAGTAAAAAATGATGTGAAACGAAATTCTATAAAACTATTGGCTATAAAACAACGTACAACCTTGATTACTACTCGTATATCATAGGAAATTAAAAAGTCGACTTATATAATACCTACTTCTCATTGCTCTTGTTTCCCAAACCCAATACAAAGATACAGCTTTATCGGGAGGGAATCAACATATTCGCGACAACGTCATTCGATATAGCGGTTTTCGAATCAATGTGTTTTCGAGGAAGCACCTATAGTATATACCCACATTTTAACAATACGATATTAATAAACCCGCTTATAGGTGGCATTTAAAACTTCTAAGAGGAAAATCCTATCTCTTTCATTTGGTAAGGCGTGTATTCGACGCATTAAGTCCTCATACATCGTACGTTCACACTGTTCATACACTTGAGGTAGGTGTAATTCTTCATAAAGCAGCTTTATTCGCTTCACATGCTCTGGGTCTTGGCTACCGTAGTTTTCTTTGAAAATAGCTCGTTGTGCGTCGTTGCAGTGCTGCAGCGCTGTTACTGCCACCCAGGAACATTTGCCTTCTTGGATGTCTCTGCCGTTCTTTCCTGTGACGGTTTCATCACCAAAGGCGTCCATGTAATCGTCCTTTAACAAACAATGTATGTTTTATGGTGAAACAGGCCTCTAGCCTACGGAGTTTCAAACTCCTGATTCCTCAAACTGAACTGTAAGGAAGGCAGTATATGCGCCCTCACGGCCCTAGCCGCCGTAGGAGACGCCCTGGGTGTCGGGAATCCCAGCCTGATTCCCGGCCACCGTAGGCGTGGGCTTGCGGACGGCGAGTAATGGGTAGCTCGCTGTCCGGTAAGGATCAAGCCCGGGTCGACGGCGCGTTGTGTTCCACGCGCGCCTCAATGTCAGCAGCAACTGGTGGGGTCCGCAAGGGTCATGCCTGCCAGGGGTGCGGGTTGTTCGAAAGAGATACCGTGGCCCCTGGCACACAGGCAACTGAAGGAACACGGGTTTTAGTCAGTAAAAGTCTGACACGCCCTTCCGCTCCACCCAGAGCGGGAGAAGTTATTTGATGATTTCCCATACCAAAAGTAAAAAATAAACTGTAAGGAGAATACTAAGGTTTGACCTCTCTACCACATCGAGTCCTTCAGTACTATCGAGTTGATTACGAGTCATAATCAGCCTATAATATTGCCACTGCTGGGACACAGGCCTCCTATCTTCGAGAGGGACTGTAATCTACCATGCGGGCCAAGTGCGGGTTGGTAAATGTCATCAAATCACATGTATTCGAATTCTTGGTTCTAAGACATCCCGGTTTCCTCACGATGTTGTCCTTCACCGTTTTAAGAGCAGTGGTGATGAAATTATTTACACAAAGTAACACCCCCTGCCTGGGTTCGGACCCAGGACCTATGACTTGTAAGTCGAGGCCGTTACAGCTAGAAGTAAGAGTGTATGACCATAAACCTGTAATGAAATAGGGGATTAAAGTATAGCGTATAGTTTTACCTGACACTGCATCATTCTCCCAAAATCCATACAAATATTATTTAATTCTTTAGTAGCTTTCGTTTTTCCGTTCTTTACTAAAACCAGAGGTAGAAATATCGGCAATTTGAAACAATAGTAGGCTGTCTTGTTTATGGCAATAGCTGCATAAATTCGGTCCGTGGTTAATACATCGAAATTGTTCTTTTCTTTGTTGTAGCTTGACCATAGATCTAAATGTTCACCTGCGGTTGCTTTATACACTGTCTGAAAAATAATAATCACAAGTAACCTTGTCCTCAAAGTAAGAAATTGAAAAGGAGTAAGAAATATAAACACTATAAAAGGGTTCAGTTACTTTTAGGACAGTGACTCCTAATTAGATTTCATTACTCATAGTTCTAATAGTTCTATCGATATCCTACATTTGTATCTTACCTCATTAAACTGTCTTAACAATTCACTGAAAATTGGCGTTTTCCCGAAGTATATATCCAGAACTTCCATTATAGATTGGTACATAAGTTGAGCGTCGTTGATAGCGGACACGCCGACATTGGGTTGAAGATGCCAGCACTGCTTGCCTCGTCGAATTGTGCCACCATCTACGAAATCATCCATTATCAGGAATTGTGTCTGTAACTGTTAAATAAATTATTAGGCATCTGGCAGATGTTAGATGCTTTATGTTGACTACATACAGAGTGGCAGGGACATCGTCGCGCAAACTGAATGAATTCAGGGGGCCTACTCTCTAAGCACGAAATCCGTAATCTCGGTCGAAGTTACGGGCGTTTCCTACTCCGTATCACTTACGGACCTATGATTAGTTTGGGGCCCAAACTAAGAACGAATTAATACACGATTTGACAGTTGTCCCTATTCCCTATATGGTTTTACCCGTCCAAAAAAGTTAATTGATCAGCTGTAGGAGTCACTTTGAAGATTCGAACTGTTTTCGGATGGGCCCGTATTTTCGTTGAAGGAGTTAGAGAGTATAGCCCCCCAGGTCATGATTCTAGACTAGACAGAATTTTTACACCGGTTATCAAAAAATCTACTGTTTCATAAAAAGAATACCTACGCAGGCGAAATTTATTGAATAGCACTTTTTTTCATCAGTTATTTTAAATAATTTATGTAGGTATTTATTAAGGTTTTTTTTAGGGTAGGTAATCATCAAATAACTTCTCCCGCTCTGGGTGGAGCAGGAGGGCGTGTCAGACTTATACTGACTAAAAACCCACCCGTGTTCCTTCAGTTGCCTGTGTGCCAGGGGCATGGTATCTCTTTCGAACAACCCGCACCTCTGGCAAGCATCGGCCCTTGTGGATCCTACCAGTTGGTGCTGAGATCTCTTTGAGGCGCGCGTGGAACACAACGCACCGTCGACCCGGGCCTCGGTCCTTACCGGACAGCGAGCTACCCATTACTCGCCATCCGCTACTTATTAAGTTTCAGAATCATGTACGAAATCCGTGGTAACAGGTTGCACGTCGATGTCCCGTGCACGTGTATGTAATTAATCATGTTTTACGTATTTACGTAAACACACAAGCTTCACATACCCCCTTAGCATTAGTCATAGCCGGGGCAGCAGGGGAAGTACCCTTCTTTGTTTTACTAAAACCATGAACATAGATATAGTACCCTAGTTTGTACGCAATGTATCTTCGCACAAGTGCCCAGAACCATAAATTAAAAATAATTTACCATTTCTAAACACCACCCTAGAACACGAGCAGAATGCTGTGTTTCTTCTGAGAAGTGATGGGGCTCTTCAAACATTCTGTATCCAACGGACACCATTAAACCTCTGCCTAGTTTTCCTCGATCCAACGAATATTCTAATAGCTGAAACATAAAGCAGATCATCAAGGAAGGAAGATCGGCAAGGGTCCCGTCAATCATCTCACAAAAACAGTATGGCAACCTTGGCAGCTCTGGCGGTTGTCAGAGATTAATACCTACATATCTAAATATAATTCATCTCAAACGGTTGTTTGGGGTAAGTACCTAAATTCTATTAAGGTGTGTAAGGTTTTGCAAGCGTGGTAAAAGAGCGTTTACGTTTCTATAAAAAAATTGTTTTCACGAAAATGGAATCTTCGGTTAGTGAGTTAACTTTCTAACAAGAGCAATGGTGGCCCATATCAGCTCTGACTTACGAGTTATAAGTCGTAAGTCCGAACCCGGGCAGGCACTTTAGTTTCTGTATTTAAGGGGAATCTAGTCGCGGGCTCGAACTCACTGGTGGGCCTGGCTAAAAAGCACGCTGTCTCACCAGGCATCATGTCCGACAGAGGTAGTATCAGTGATGAGCACTTAGCCGCTAGTCTACACGCACAACGTTATTGAGTGAGATGCAGGATCATCTAGAGTAAGACAGGCGCGTAAAAAATTTAGAAAAGTCCTTCGGAAGGTCGGGTTTCAGGAAAAAACCACTGCATAAATCAATGACCAATAAAGTTTATTGATCTTTTCGACAATTGAGCTTTGTCGGTACGTACTTGATTTTGGATATTTTACACTTCTTTTATTATTTAAACACGCCCAAAGCTAGGTTAAATTAGCAAGAAAAACGATTTTTTTATGGGTCCTAACTTTTTAATGGCTTTTTATTCTAGTATTCTGTTTTCGTACAGACAATATTAATAATTAGACAAAACCTACCAAGTTTAATTTTTTATGTACATTGTCGAACAGTGGAGTAATACACTCCCGAAGTTTGTATGGAAAAAATGTCGACAAGATTCACCTGAAAAACGGTGAAGAAAACATCGTGACGAAACCGGTATGTCATAGAACCAAAATTTGAAGACATGTTACGTCTATCTACCCGCACTGGGTGTGTGTGGGGGAGTATAGCCTATTCCTTCTCACAGGAAGGAGACCTGTGTCCCAGCAGTAGGATATTTTGGCTGATTGGGATGAACTTTCTAACCTTTTTCATCCAGTCTCGAACTTCTGGCACTACTGTTAACTTAGGACCGGTCAACACGGAGTTTTTGACTTCAGGCAGGACATCCAGAAATGCTTTCCTTTCAGTGTTCATGTTAAAAGGTGGTACAGTAGATACATGTTTAGATCTACACAAGTGTCTAAACTGTTTGTAGAACAACGTATCACGACGGAATAACATAACCATTTTAAAGACTTGATAGGACAAATCACATACAAAAAATGATGAAAAAATTACTAATGTATTTCTATATACATACTTATACCGACCGGAGTTTTCGTAACACGTTACGTTAAGTTAGGAGCATACATTATTAATGGCTTGTCAATATTATCTTCTAGTCTGAGGAATTTTATTCCATGCCTATAGGCATGATAGCGACATTGAAGAAACTGATGTAACAAAATTTTTAGGGTTACACATTGATAACAAACTAAATTGGAAAATACATATTGACCATGTATGCAAAAAGCTGGGACAATTTTCATATGCTCTTCACAGACTGGGTAAAATAGCGAATCAGACTACTTTACTTGTTAGTAAAGTACCTTACCACGGTTACGTTAGCTCTCTCATCAGATACGGTGTAATATTCTGGGGCAACAGTACAGACAAGGGGCGGGCGTTAATTGCTCAAAAACGCGGGCTATATTTAAGGTATGTGAAACTGACTGCTGTAAGCCATTTTTTTAAAAGATGAACGTATTAACACTGCCATGTGTCTATATATTTGAGGCAGCAGTATATGTCAAAAATAATATTGACACGTTTAATTACTCCACGCGTATACGACGTAAGGACAAATTGCGCACAGTAGCTAGCAAGACTCATCTAATGCATGAAAGTATCTTTTGTACTGCTTCATGCATCTTTAATAATATTCCGGGGCCCATTAGGATAATTACGGAAGAATCTGCATGATTTACTAGCCAACAAGTGCTACTACTCAATAAAAGACTTCCTATCAGACAAAACACTACTCCAATATAGTCCCCCTCAGTCATGATGCGTTCAGTGACCCACTGATGTGGACCTACCATAATGCGTTCCATTTTGTTTTTGTTTTATTTTTATGTATAAATTATATTTTGTGTGAAATTGTAATGTACTGAAATTTAATTCTTATTGAAATTCCGAATGTAATTTTTTTTTTTATGTAACTATTGTATGCCCTAAGGGCGGGACGTAGCTGATCACAATTAACTATTTAAGAGCTGTATTATGTACCTACCTATGATCCACAATAAAGACATTGAATTGAATTGATGATCTTCGCTATACGCTCCTATGGATTTCGGAAACCGACACTGAACTTGCCCGGTAAAAGTCGTGCCCGTAGATATTTTACCCTCCCGGTCCCTTCTCCACACACTTCCAGTAATGTGGGCCAGTGTACCGTCTATGAACGCCTTGGTCTGCTTTGTGAGGGAAAAAATGCAAAAAAAAAAACATAACTTTACTAACAAGATCACCTGCAGTGCGAGCCTTTTCCCAACTATGTTGAGATCAGCTCCCAGTCTAACCGGATTCAGCTGATGAGATGAATACCAGTATTTTATACGGTGACGTTTTGTACCACCACCCAGGAACTGGGTAACATGATAGCGTTTGGGAAGACTGGTCTAATATCTACGAAGGACAGCCGGGACAAACGGCTTGGTTTCCTTTCCGAAGTCTTTATTTGAAAAATGCGTTAGGTAGGTTACGAAAAAAGCGTTATGTCCCATCCAGATCCATGTGACTTTTGATGATATTTATTAGAAACAGACAGAGAGAGAGTGATACAGTTTTCATGGTTATCGAGGGTGCTGAAGCCGACAGTGAGGTCAAAATAAAATCCAAAATGGCGGCAGCAATTTTTATTTTATTTTTCGACGTGGGTTTTGTTTTCATGGTTTTCAAGGGTATTGAAGCCAATAGTGAAGTCAAAATTAAGACAAGATGGGTGGCTGAACATTTTACTTGTTTTTCGCCATGGGTGTCGTTTTATGATTTTCGAGGGTAGGTACACTTAGTTCGCAATAAACGTTTTGAGTTTGAGTTTGACTTTGTAGCCAAAAGTGAGTTCCAAATCTAAGCTCTATTAAATTTTTTACCGACTTCTAAAAGGAGGAGGTTCTCAATTCGTCAGATTTTTTTTTGTATGTTCCCCGATTACTCGAAGATGGCTGGACCGATTTGGTTTTTTTTATTGTTTGAAAGGGTATACTTCCCAGGTGGTCCCATGATCATCAAGTCAGGATCTGATGATGGGATCCTGGAGAAATAGAGAGAACTATTCAAATTTTATAGGCACACGAAGAGGTTTATGTATTTTTTTAATTTTTTGGTTTACTTTCTCGGAGTGGTCTTATTTTACTATCTATATTACAGATCATGAATCAATTAAATTATTTGTATTGCAAATTAATTAAATTCAACAAGTATCTTTATTGCAAGATTAAGATGGCGACTGCGAAAATTTTCAAAGTTTTCATCATGGGTATCGTTTTCATGGTTTCCGAGGGCAAAGAAGCCGAAACTGAGATCATAATAAAGTTTGAATATTTTGAAGAGTGTGTAAATGACGTTACATTAATTTGGAGTTGAAAAAAAAGCGTAACGAACTTAGTTCCTGACGGGACCCGACCTCACACATAAAAAAAATCCCAATAATCTTAAGGGCCTACGTCCCATTCGGTAGCGTAACACGGTCACTTTATGAACCCTACTGCTCATTAACGGCTTATCTTGAAGATTTGAAAAATATATGATTTTGCTATAGATTCATATAGATCATTTTGCCCGAAGTACTTTTTTTGTATGGTTAATACTTTTGCTGTAAAAAAATATTTTCCAAAACGCAATATTTTGGCTTCTATTCCATACTCCTACTAAACGGCTTCGTTATTTGAAAAAAAAAAACACTGAAAAATAGATAGTTAGAGGTACCACAGAATCGCCGAAGCACAATTGTAAATTAATCAAAGGAATATCCCCATTTTGCGATAAAGGCTCAGAGGTGCCCTGCGCGGGCGCGGGCGGCAGTCGTGCTTTAGCATACAAACGGGAGATGAGGATACTATGGCCCTTAAGAGCAAGTGTGGCCTACGCTTGGAGAATCTGAGTACGATAGTTTCATTATTATTTGTTTGCTTACATGCACTGAACACTGGTTAGTACTAGCCATGCATTAAAATGTTATGTCACAGGATGGACTCTCTAAGGGTAGGCAAATAATTAAATTACGTTATACTAAACATTAACCATTTTTTTTCTATATTATAAAAGAATTGATGAATATACTTACATAATCTAAATAAAGTAATCCTATTATCAATTCTGTCATTAATTTTAGTCATTTTGGTAAGCATACCTACACTTAGTTTATTCATCACATTACTTACGTCAAGCATACTTGACGTAGGCACCTAATGTGAAGTAATAAATGAAATACAAGGTCGATGGATTCTCAGTTTTTCAGCTTTAAATTCCTCACCGCCATCCTTACTTATAATTAAAATACTTATAATATTATAAATGCGAAAGTAACTCTGTCTGTCTGTCGCGCTTTCACGCCAAAACTACTGAGCCGATTTAAATAAAATTTGGTACACAGATAGTCTAGAGCTTGAGAAAGGACATAGGCTACTTTTTAATGCGAAAAAAATGGTTGTAAGGGGTTGAAAGGGGGGATGAAAAGTTGCATGGAAGTATAGTTATTTTTAGAGCTAGAAGTTTGAACCTTATTGTTTAGACGGTTGATTCGATATAAATAAATATGACATACAAAGTTTGTAAAAGTTTTGCCCTCAAGGGTGTAAAATAACGGCGCGTTGTGTTCCACATGCGCCTCAAAGAGATGTCAGCACCAACTGGTGGGGTCCGCAAGGGCCGATGCCTGCCAGGGGTGCGGGTTGTTCGAAAGAGATTCCGCGGCCCCTGGCACACAGGCAACTGAGGGAACACGGGTGGGTTTTAGTCAGTAAAAGTCTGACACGCCCGCCTGCTCCACTCAGAGCGGGAGAAGTTATTTTATGATTTCCCACTCAAAAAATAATAATAATAATAAACGCGAGTCCCCCCCAGTGGGTTCCCGCATTGTCGTTGCGGGGAGGCTCAGTAGCCGTGGTCACCCCCTCCCACGGTGAAGCGAAGAGGAACCCCAATGTATCTTGAGATACAGGTACCTAATTTCATGAATCATGTTTGAACATGATTTTAGAATTCGCCAACTGGATGAAGTTTTTATGTTAAATAAATAAAATTACTGAGCATATATTTAAATATTTTTAATACCAAGTTAACAAAATACGCGCTTGAACGTGGAGTTGCGGACATTGCAGCCAGTTGTGCAATAAAAGTACAAAAAATCAAAATAACCATTTACACAGATCACATTATACGTACTTAAATAAATGCACTTATTTCTGTGAACAAAATTTGTGAACCTTTTGTATTTCATGAAAGTTTGAGCATTGCTCTCTGTTTCTGGGTCCATGTCATATACTTTACCCACAACAATGACCGATGTTTTACATAATTATAAGTTTGGAAAGTTACACAAAAAGTTGAGTAATTATTTTGACAAATAGGTAGATATACTTACCCAGGTACACACAGGTATACATTTTTTTAACAAACCCGTTTATATGTGGCATTTAAAACTTCTAACAGGAAAATCCTATCCCCTTCATTTGGTAAGGCGTGTATTCGGCGCATTAAGTCATCATACATCGTACGTTCACACTGTTCATACAATTGAGGTAGGTGCAATTCGTCATAAAGCTGCTTGATTCGCTCCACATGCTCTGGGTCTTGGCTACCGTAGTGTTCTTTGAAGATAGCACGCTGTGTGTCGTTGCAGTGCTGCAGCGCTGTTACGGCTACCCAGGTACATTTGCCTTCTTGGATATCTCTGCCTGTCTTTCCTGTCACGCTATCGTTGACGTAGATGTCCATATAATCATCCTTGTGAGAAAAACAAAATATTTATGGAAACATTAATTTCTCCTTACCTGCCGTGCTATTCTGTAACCATCTCACCGGGTGAAGTGAGCGTGGAGTGAGCTGTCAGTGTCATCCCACTGATGCTAGAGATTGACCAAGCATTACTTTTATAATCATAATCGAGACGAGATTAAATCTCGATTATGATTGTATGCTAATTCTATTGATGATTTTATTACGATTTCAAAGCTAGTGTTTAAGTGTGCATCATGCTTTATATTACATTATACGTGCACTCGCGCCTCAGGCAATATAACGACTAGTCTAGGAAAAAATAGACCGAAACAACATTGAGTTTCTGACTGAGTTTTTGTTTTGCTACTTTATTTGAATAACCTCCCTAAATGAAATGCATGATGAACAGTTAAACACTAGCTTTGAAATCGTAATAAAATGATCAATAGAAGTAGCATATTTAATCTCGATTATGATTGTAAATGTAATGCTTGGTCATCCCTAGCATCAGGTGGAATGACACTGACAGCTCACTCCACGCTCACTTCACCCGGTGAGATAGTTACAGAGAATAGCATAGCTGAGCTGACCGCTCACTTCACCTAAATTTTCACGGTGAGATTTGAACAGAGTGGATCGGCTGATCTAGATTCGAATATAAATTCCGATTCTGACTCCGATTTCGTTTTTGATTTGATTAAGAAATGTAGGTTTAGCAAATTTGGTGACCTACTTCTGTAGATCACCAAATATTAGGTCTTTACCTATGAAATTGCCGTTTTGCAGTACTGGCCATTTCAAATCAAAATAATTTTTGTTTGGGTAAGAATTCTAATTTCAAATTAATTTTATTTTAAAAACATGGATTTTTTTTTCCAAAAGTAGTCATTTGTTTATTGATTAGTGTTACATTTTCATCGCATTTCAATCTTTTTCGTCATCATGGATACGTTAAAAATTCGAGTAATTATGGAATATGAGTACCGTCGTGGCAGCAACGCGGCACAAGCGGCACGCAACATCAACGACGTTTACGGAGCTAACACTACAAACCAACGCACCACCTGTTATTGGTTTGCTCGCTTCCGTTCTGGAAATTTCGACCTGAAAAATGAACCTCGCGGTCGTCCGAAGACTTTGGTCGACAATGACGAATTAAAGGCGATTGTGGAAGCTGATGATACACAATCTACGGCTGAATTAGCAGCAGCTTTCGACGTTAGCGTCAAAACAATATTGGTCCATTTGCGTCAAATTGGCAAGGTAAAAAAGCTTGACAAATGGGTGCCCCACGAACTCAATGATCGTCAGCGCGAAGTACGCGTCGAGACGTGCCTTGCACTGCTCAACAGACACACAAATGAAGGAATTTTGAACCGCATTGTTACCTGCGATGAAAAATAAATTCTGTTTGATAACCGCAAGCGCTCAGCAAGTTGGTTGGATCCTGGTTCAGCACCTAAACAATGCCCTAAACGAAAACTTACCCCTAGAAAAGTGATGGTCCCTGTTTGGTGGTCTAGCGCCGGTGTGATTCATCACAGCTTCTTACCAAACGGGGTGAGCATTACTGCAGATGTGTACTGTGAAGAACTGAACACAATGATGGAGAAGCTGGCACATCTCCAACCAGCATTGGTCAATCGCTCGTCTCCGCTGCTCCTGCACGACAACGCGCGACCTCATACTGCACAGCAGACGGTCTCCAAGTTGCAAGAACTGGGGTTGGAAGCTCTCCGTCATCCGCCCTACTCACCAGACCTTGCGCCTACAGACTACTACTTTTTCCAGAATTTGGATAACTTCTTGGCGGGAAAAAAATTCAATACCCGAGAGGCAGTACAAAATGCCTTTGAAGAATTTGTTGCCTCCCGTCCAGCTGATTTCTTTAAGAAGGGCATCAATAAACTGCCACTGCGATGGCAAAGATGCATTGATTGCATGGGTGATTACTTCGATTAATACAAATAAAAAATACATGAAAAAAATTCGTTTAAATTTTTTCATACAAAACGGCAATTTCATAGGTAAAGACCTATTATAAGATCATGCGACTTAAACCTTATAGGTAAGATCTCTTCGTTGTTCGTGTGATGGATAAATTAAGGGAATGACCTGTCAAACTATTCAATCCTAAGGTTGACAGGCCATCTAAGTATAAATCTCGGTAATTGCGTATGATTGAACTCTTTATCATGAAATCTTCGAAGTACAATGGCTATAAAAATGTGTTACTGTAAGGGTAGTCTTAACAGGTTTATAATCTTACCTGACATTGCATCAGTTTCCCAATTTGCATACAAATATCATTTAATTCTTCAGTAGCTTTATTTTTTCCATTCTTTACTAACAGCAGAGGTAGAAATATCGGCAATTTAAAGGTATTGTGTGACGACTTGTTAACAGCAATAGTATTGATTAGATTCATGTTGAATACATCTAGATTGTTCTTTTCTTTGCTGTAGGTTGACCATAAATCCAAATGTTGTACGCCCACAGTTGCCCTGTATGCAGACTGCAAAAAAAACTCACTAGTTTTTGGCCTCGGCTTAGCTCACATGGAGTTCGCGTATTATACCACGGGGACTTAACTACTACCGAGATAAAAGATGACCTATTCTATGTCCTAACTTACCCTCGTCATGGTCTGTCCAATACTCCAGTAGCTAATCGGCTCTGGGTTCTTTGTTCAATTTTTTTGAGCATTCTCCTTTCATCTAAATCCATTCAGCTGTTGAGGCGTGAAAAGGTCACTGATAGACCGAGATAGTTAGTAGGTAGCGACAATTTCATACAAAATACCGCTCGTCAACGTGTTGTCTTTGTGGTGTAGTATCGCTGTGGTTGTGGTTCGTGTGATCGGGTAACAGGATTTAGAATAAGGAAACCCATAATACGATTCTGTGTAGGTACCAAAGTAGGATTTAGGGATTGGCTGTTCGCACATTACTAAAAAAAATCATTTAAAAAAAAAGTGCTTCTGTAGAATAACCCCTTTACGTCAACAGAGATACGCTGCTTTACGCATGGATTTCCACACATATCTATCTGCTTCCTACATAGATGATAACTTACCTCGTTAAAAATTCTTAACAAGTCACCGTAAATAGGTGTTCGTCCGAAGTAAATATCCAGTACATCCAGCATGGATTGGTACAGAAGTAAAGCGTCCTTGATACCGGTAAGACCGACATTTGGTTGGAGATGCCAGCACGGCTTGCCACGTCGAGTGGTTCCATGATCTGCTATATCATCCATTATCAGAAATTTTACCACCATCTGTTGAAATAAGATTTAATCTAGCAAAAGTTAAGGTAGGTACGTGTGAACGGGCCCTTAGAAAAGGAATTCTTTATTTTCCTTGTCCGTGTGGTGCGGGACTAAAAGAAGTACCCTATTTCTTCCCGTGGGTGTCGTAGAAGTCGACTATGGGAGTTAAGTAGAGAATGGGCAGCAGTGTTCTCTGTACCTACATTTTAAAAATCATACTGCGATCACTAACCCGTCTGCCAAGCGTGGCGATTATGGCAAACCCCACCTTTGGGGGGTGGCTTATTGCCCAGCAGTGGACGTCTTTCGGCCGAAACGATGATGATGATGATGATGAAAGTTAAGGTAACTTAATCTGTTTTCAATGTTTTCCTAGACAGGTAAAGTGCAGAATATTTAGAAATTTACCAAACCCCCATCACGAACAATAGCGACACTTGCGGATGATAAACTTTTACAAAGACAAGCACATCAAGTTATCCCTAACTGTCAAATTTTCCCAATTTAACATTAACCTTATACTTTTGTAATAAAGTTGAAAATCTATCAAAGAAATTTGACAGATTGGGGTAGCTTGATGTGCTGGCACTGTACATCAGCACTGCCTTTCGCAGTCTATTGCTGGACTTACGCCTCGACGCTTCATTAAGCTGTAGGACGTCCCACGTTAAATATCTCTTATTCATTAGAATTACAGCAGATACCCATCAAGACTTCTCACGGCCCTTTTAGAGGTTAACAATAACATACATATTGATAGAAAATTTTGATTGCCTTGTTATTACGACATAACATTACGTCCCAAAGGGCTTGGCAGTGGCGCATAAGGTGAACCTATTGCCAGGTAAATAAATGTTATAAGGTTATTAAAAAAAAAATGGTTTACCATTTCTGTACACCAGCCAAGAACGCGAGCAGAATGCTGCGCTTCTTCCGAGAAGTTATCAGGTTCTTCAAACATTCTGTATCCAACGGATACCATCAGTCCTCTGCCTAGTTTCCCTCCACCTACCGTGTATTCTATAAGCTATAACAAAAATAGGAACATCTTGTCAAGATAACTGCTGACAGTTTCACGATAATTCCCGCAGATAAGGTTTTTCGGATAACACGGATTTGGCATCCATAAATGGATGGTATCATCTCTTCATGGTATCTACCGATCGTTATTCCTGTGCGATCCTGAACTCCAAAGTGCCCACAGAAAACACAGAATTGAGAACATTACAGGAGGAAGTCGCGAGCCTGCAACTAATTTTGATCCTTAATTTTGCTGTCTATTTAAAGAGGAATGGTTTACCAACCTTTTTCATCCAGCTTCCAACTTCAGGCAGTTCAGCTAACCTAGGACTGTTCACTACGGAGTTAATGACTTCAGGCAGGACCTCTACAAATGCTTTCCTTTCCTTGTTCATGTCAAAAGTCGGAACACTAGATCCATTTGTACTCCTATGCATATATCTGAACTGGTTGTTAAACAATATATTACGACGGAGTAAAGTAGCCATTGCTCTGACCAGTCAGGTATAGTATCATACAAAAAATGAGGCAGCAATTTATTTTTTCTGAAATATATAGTTAGCTACTAGAAGGTTTTTATAGTCATTTATTAGGTAGAAACATGCATTATTAATAACACTTGAGGAAATGCTAATTTCAGGTACCTATTTAGACTGGCTTTGTTCGCTTGGATTTCTGAGAAGGATTCCTTAGGGTACCTACTTGTTTAAAATTACCTAGTTAACTGTAAGAATTGTCCAGGTCATTAGGCCGTTCATAAAAATAGCAACGTCATGATCTGACTGGTCTGGACGCCGTTTTTACACGCTTCATATTAGCTTCACTTGTATGTTTGTAACTTACTCCTTAGGGCGCGATTTTGACCCACATTAAACGGTCAGATTTCATTTAAACTTTGTAAACTTACCGAGGACTGATGACAATTCAATAATTAAAAAAATAAATAAAGAAAAAAAGGAAAAAAATACTGAAAAAATCACGCTTTTGTAGTTAGCAGAACTAAAAAATTTAATAATTTTTATAATTTAACTATAATAATTTATTTATTTCAAAAAAGTGTGGTACAGTCTGTTACAATAAAATAATTTTTAACATTTAGGGTTAAGTCGAATAGAAATAAAGTAACATAATCAAAGAGTCTACAATAGTATTGAACATAATTGAATCAGGCGTCCTAGCTAGGTTACATGGTAACCTGTATTAAGGTTCGCCATCCCAGGTTCCCACAGGGGTACAAACATTTTAATAGACTGCTTAGAACTATAAGGTACAAACGTATTTAACTTATGCTAAAAGTGTTAGTACGTGTGGGTGTATTGTGATGTAGGTGTGGTGTGTGTGTAAACTGAAGTGAATATCAAGTGAAAGAGGTTGAGTTTAGATATGGAGTATTAGAGAAGTCATTAAGATTGTGAAGTGAGTAGATATTCAGTGTCGTCGTAGTTTAAATTGGTTGAAAAGTCCGTTATCTGTTTTTTACACATTTCGTAAGAGGATTTATGTAAAGGTATAGTTTTGTTAATTCTGTTGTATAAAATTTAAAATAAATAATAGTTTGAAAAACTAAAAAACACGCTTTAAAAACCAAACTAAAAAAGGAGAAAATAATTTAATTTAATTTAAAAAAACCCTGTACAAAGAGGATGTTATAAGTATCACGGCTCTGTCGTTCTGTGTTTCAGTCTGTTGCATCGTAGCTTCCAAACGTGGCGTCCGATTTTAATACATTTTTTTTTATTAGAACACTCGTTTCATGGGGTGGTATATTTTTTTTTTTGGAAGGGAAATCATCAAATAACTTCTCCCGCTCTGGGTGGAGCGTGAGGGCGTGTCAGACTTTTACTGACTAAAACCCACCCGTGTTCCCTCAGTTGCCTGTGTGCCAGGGGCCGCGGTATCTCTTTCGAACAACCCGCACCCCTGGCAGGCATCGGCCCTTGCGGACCCCCCCATTTGGTGCTGACATCTCTTTGAGGCGCGCGTGGAACACAACGCGCCGTCGACGCGGGCTTGGTCCTTACCGGACAGCGAGCTACCCATTACTCGCCGTCCGCAAGCCCGCGCCTACGGTGGCCGGGAATCAGCCTGGGATTCCCGACGCCCAGGGCGTCTCCTGCGGCGACTACGGTCGTGAGGGCGCATATACTGCATCTCCCTCACGTGCGCCGCCTCCCTGTTCGCGAGCATTACTGCTTCGCAGAAGGAGGTGACGGCTAACCATTCACTCTCGCTCCGTACCATGGCCTGCACCAGGGCCGGACGCAATAGATCGCCGCCGCCGATCGCCTCCACGAGGACACGGCGGTGCTCCGCCCAAGGCGGGCAGACCGCCACCGTATGCTCCACCGTGTCCTCAGGGCGATCTTCGCAATGGAAACACCCGGGCGTTTCCTCCCGCCTTATGCGAAACAGGAACCTCCCGAAACAACCGTGTCCGGTGAGGACCTGCGTCAGGCGGAAGGTGAGGACGCCATGCCGTCTCTCAAGCCACTCCTCAAAGAGGGGACTTACCGCCGCTATCGTGGCGTGCCCAATGGGGTGGTTTTAAGGTTTGTTTCGTTAAAATCTGTTTTTCCGTTACTAGCTTTTGCCAGCGGATTCGCCCACGTGGAGGTCGATGTATTATGGTCAGAGATCGGATATTCGGATGCATATTCACCTAAAGTTGAGATATTGGCTAACATGGAATGCGCTTTTGTATCGAAAAAGTCTTAATATAGGTATGTAATTTGTTTATTTTTTGTTTTAACTAATACAAACCACCCCTCCTTCCAGTACGTACACATTATTTGTATTGGGTTAAACATAAATTTTAAATTAATATACATCTGAATAGTTATGCAATCCAAGCATTCCGGGGTTTTTAATAAATATTATAAATAATTTAGAAAGCCACTTCCATACTTTCATAGCTAAAAATTATCTTTAGGTAAATATGCATCCGAATATCCGATCTCTGATTATGGTACATAAAACCTTCCCCTTGAATCACTCTGTCTATTGATGAATACCGCATTAAAATCCGTTGCGTAGTTTAAAAGATCTAAGCGCACAGACACGAAAAGCGACTTTGTTATATACTTATGTGATGAAGATAATCTGCTTTTTAACCGACTTCAAAAAAAGGAGGAGGTTCTCAATTCGCCTGTATTTTTTTAAATGTTTGTTGGCTCAGAACTTTCGACTGGGTGAGCCGATTTTGATGATTCTTTTTTATTTGAAAGCTGGCGCTTCCCGTGTAGTCCCATTTAAATTTCATATAGATCTGATGATGTGTTTCGGAGACAGACAATGGAACTCTTCAAAAAATTACAGCAAATCAACCGCGATTGCTGCTATCGCTTAAATATGCATTGTTTCTACCCCAAGGATGATGACATTTCGAATTGGTGTGGGGTAGGTACTATAACTAAAAAGTGAAAAATAAAAAAATCTCCAAAAAAAAAAACAGCCGACTTCCAAAAAAACACTACAAAGTTAAAAATTAAATAAAATTAAATCCAAAGTCACCGACTTCCGAAATTAAAGTATTTTTTTTTTGCAGCCGGGTTATTTTTTTTGGAAAAAAGCTTGTATCTCTGATTAAATTACTGTATCCCTCTCTGCCATACATTGGTAGTATATTTCACTTTCACTTATCCGATCGACTTGAAATTTTGTGTGTACTAATATTTGTTTGTAATATTCGGTGACAGGAGTACATGTGGTAACCTTGACGGGCCTTGACCAGATGCTACAGCCAATAAAGTTAGCAGAATAACAATCTTACTAATCGTAGACCCACCGAGTTTAGTTTCCTTGGATTGTTCTAATGAATAGTTGTTAATAGACGATGAAAAGTGTCTGATGATGTAGCAAGAAGGTCTGTGATTGATAGAGGATGTCAGGTTTTGGAATCGTAGATCCGTAATTCTATTCGTTCAAAGTTAGTAACTTAAAAGTTTCACAAGCCTAATGTAAAATTATAGCTAGCTTATCCCCGCGACTTCGTGGAACTAGTAAGACACTGTAGTGTCTAACTACTTCCGCTAAAATATGGCTGATTATTCGTGTGTAAATACTGTGTCGTCAGTAAACAAAAAAAAAAAAACATATTTTTATAAAACTTCACTGTTTATTACGTTCGTTGTAATTAGTCGCGGGAGTAAGCGACGGCGACGTAGATACAGTTGCCCGTGTGAAAAGCAGCTCGTCTCGAGGTCGACACCCGCAGCCTTCAGTAAAAAATTATCATTGCTGGCCAAATATTTAATTTTTATTGCTTGAATGATCGCCTGTGGTCCTGCATATACAGGTACTATGTACCTTATGCTACAACACTAATACACTTACTGATGCATTCTTACCGATTATTCCTGACGAACGGCTTTCATCAAAATATTTAAACAGTAGATACACGGAATTTCTCATTAACACGTATTTGGATAGATTTGAACAAAATTTATCCGATAGTATTTGCATGATGCTGGAACATATGTAGGTACATACATTCAGACACAGACGAAAATTCTGAAAACTATATTTCCAGCATTAGAATCGTTCACAGGCCTCGTAACAATGATTTTTTTTTATCAAAAACTATCAATGTAGGAACAGTTTTGACTTCGCTACTATAGGGGGTTAATATGTAACTTAACTATTTGGAATATTATGGCTCGTTTTTTAAATTTGCGGTAATAAAATTAATTATTATTAATAAAAAAGAAACGTTGCCCCACTCTGGAAATTTCTCCTGTATTGTGGGTGCGTTTACAAACATTTAAACTCACATGCACAAACAGCCAGACCCGGAAAAACTACTTGTAGGTCATACAAATATTTGTTCCGTGCGGGAATCGAACCCGCGACACGCAGCACAGCAGTCAAACGCTCAACCACTGCGCCAACCGTGCCGTGCCGTCATCTATAGAAGAATTCAAAAAAATTGCAATATTGCTCATCCCCCATTGCTATTGGTTTTTTTTTTTTGCTAATAGCGTGATAATTTATAGCCTACACAGACTTGTATGGATTATGTATGTTTGAAAAAAATCTATTCTGTAAGTACTAGTTTTTGCGTGATGCTGAAACATCCATTCAGACAAACAGAAAATTAAAATAAACATTTTTTTTTGTAATTAGAATCGTTCCTAGACCAATAAAAACCAAAAAAAAAAAAAAACTATGAACAGCTTTCACTTCCCTTCGATTTTATTTTAGATATGTTTAGAATATGTATAGATTGTACGTCTTATGCACGTTTTCACAGAACATAATGTAGTAATATATAAAAAATATGTTAAGACTTTGCATCAATTGTTGAACCTGACGCACGTACAGTCAAACGCACGGCCATTGTAACGTTTGAACTATGAAATATTCCTTTACTGCTACGACTTATAGGCGCTGTAAATGTTACCTGTAGAAAACAGAGTTTCTGAACGATTTAAAAGTGCCTTTTATAATACAGATTTAGGAGTCCTAAGAAGAACTTCGTCTCCCCTTCAGTTGGTAAGGCGCGAATTCGAAGCAATAAATCTTCACACACAGACCGTTCGTACTGCTGATACACCTGAGACATCTGCAATTCGTCATAAAGCTGCTTGATTCGCTTCACATGCTCTGGGTCCTTGCTGCCGTAGTATTCTTCGAAGATTGAACGTTGGGTCTCGTTACAGCGCTGCAGCGCAGTTACGGACACCCAGGTACATTTTCCTTCTTGAATGTCTGTCCCCACTTTTCCTATCGTAGTTTTGTCGCCGTAAATGTCGAAGTAATCATCCTTTAAAAAGACATTCATTGCACTAATGAGTTAATAACCTAAACCTTTAGCATTTTGATTGGCACTGTCGAGATGGACGCGTAAAATGTGATAAGTATATGTAGAACGAAAACTTGAAAATAATCCTGTTACACTACGGATTCGGGATCTTACCTGAATCTGTAAAAGTCTCCCAAGTTCCAAACAGATATATTCTATCTCTTTTGTAGCTCTTTCTTTTCCATTCTTAACTAAATACAAAGCTGCAAATACAGGCAATTTAAACGAGTGGTAGGATGTCTTGTGAATAGCAATAGTATTATAATGATCCAAGGTGACTTCAGCAAGAGTGTTCTTATCTTTGTTGTGACTTGACGTTAAGTCGAGGTGTTGTCCCATCGATGATTTGCATAATATCTGCAAAAAAAGCATTGTCGTTTAATTTTATAGTTCCGAGAGAAATAACTTTGACATTGATGCTGACATCATCTATATATATATATAAAAGGAAAAACTGGCTGACTGGCTTACTTTTATAATGTAGGTCAGTATCATATTCCTTGATTTAATAAACTTGAAACTTGGCACAAATAATTAACTCTACTCTTTGAAATAAGATTAGACATTTAAACAACCCTTTTTTACAGTCAGTTCAACCGATTCTGACTTCTATACATTAGGCATAAGGATGGCATCAGAGGCGGCCTTACCCATTGCGAGGCTCCGGGCGGCAGGTCCACAGAACATAATATACTCTAGGGAGGGCAGGTCTTTGCGAGGCCCTTTGTCCTTCGTGAAAAATATGTGATGCGAAAGTAGGTCTGGTTGTTTGGTTTAGGTACCTATTTGTCGTGTTTAAGGACAAATGCTAAAGTTATGCAATTAAATAAAATTTGAGTTTTAAAATATTTTACATTTAAAGATTCACAAAATTAACAAATACAGAGATAATAAATATTAAAATTGATGCTTGCGGCTTTTCCTAAGACTAAAATATTTAATTAAAGCACAATAATCTAACGAATGAGCTACGTCATTTTCGATTGAAAGAATAGCAAGGGCTAAAAGCCGATCTTGTGTCATCGAATTCCTCAAATACGTTTTAATAATTTTAATCCTCGAAAAACTTCTTTCAGCAGAAGCAACTGTAACAGGTGTGGTAGCAATAATTCTCAGGACTATTTCGATAGTGGGGTAAACTTCAGTTTTTTTTTTTTCTATTATGTACTCAATAAAATTTAAAGATATGTACGGTACAGTAACGATTTTCTAACTCATACTGCAAGCAAAATAATTCAAAGGTGACACGAACGAAATGAAACACGGGGATTCCACGAGCTATAGAGGAGCACAACATTATGTCCCGACTCCCCAAAAACCGATCTTCAAGTGTTTCGAGGCGCGATATTCAAGCATAATGAATTTTTCAATTGTGTTTTGAATGAATGAATTACTTAACTAAATTTATTTTAGTTTACCATTATGTTATAACCTTAATAAGTAATTAAGGATTAAAATCAAAAGAATTAAATAAAAAAATATATTTAAAAACTATATTTTTTTTAAACTTGCTTGGGTTGTTGCGCGAGGCCCCTGCAAGAGCGAGGCCCCGGGCGATTGCCCTGTTCGCCACCCCCTAAGGCCGCCACTGGATGGCATTAAAAACAATAAGGTAGTTACAATACCAAGTGTTTACTGCAGCTGCCATTTGTCATGCCACCAACGCAACAGAAGTCAAAATCGGTTAATCGGACTGTAAAAAAGGTTTAGTTAAATGTCTAATCTTATTTCAAATGGAGTATAAGTAAACCATAAAGTTTTATTTTTGTGTGTTTTTTTCATAATTATGGTCCCGTAAACGGGGATTAGGGTTTGTTAGAGTTTTTAGGGGAAAAAAAGGAAATCTACGCGGATGAAGTCATTGTCATAGTGGTCATTGTCATGGATAGGGAACGCAGAGCGTTGACGGTCAGAGCTAATATGTTGGCCCGCAGGTTTGCCCGCTGCACTAGAGAGGTAAAGATTTCGTTGTTTAAATCTTATTGTCAGTCGCTTTACTCTAGCAGCCTGTGGACAGCATATACGCAAAGGGCTGTCAATGCTCTGCGGGTCCAATACAATAACGCATTCAGGGTGCTGCTGAGACTCCCTCCGTTTTGCAGTGCGTCCGCCATGTTCATGGAGGCACGCACAGATAGTTTCGCGGCAATTCTACGCAAAAAGGCGGCATCTTTGCTGCAAAGAGTGCGTCGGAGTAGCAACAGCATATTGAGTGTGATTGCGGATAGGTATGACTGTCCCTTTTTTCAAAATTGTATGCGTTTATGTGTGAACTAACATAGTTTTAAGCACTATTTTACTAAAAAAATGGATCATGTTGTCTGAAATAAATAAATTATTATTATTATAGTGCTTGTGTCAGATGACTGCAACATCAACAATATTAATTTTAGGATCATCATCTGCTTTAAACAGGTATTCGCTACCTTAAAGTATGGTTAATCCTCAATAGGGGTTCGCTGTCCCAAATTAGGGTTCGACCTACCTCATTAAAAAGTTTTATCAAGTCTGCGTAGAAAGGAGTTTTTACGAAGTATTTTTCCAGTACTTGCATCATAGATTGATAAATAAGTGTGCCGTCGTTGATCGCATATAAACCGATATTAGGCAGTTGGTGCCAGCACGGCTTCCCACGCCGTATTGTTGCACCATCCATCATGTCATCCATTAATAGGAAATATGCCTGTAACTGTTGTAAGTAGATGTCAATTAGCTTGATTTTAGTGACACAACAAGAGATTTAAAACCTAAACTGATTCTAGTACTGCATAATCTTAGCCCGGAATCACCCTTCCACTGCTGGCTATATAAAGGCACTTTTCGTTCTTGGCTTCTTCCCACGGTTTTATACTTATCTTGCCCTTTTTTTTTTTTTGTTTGGAAATCATCAAATAACTTCTCCCGCTCTGGGTGGAGCAGGTGGGCGTGTCAGACTTTTACTGACTAAAATCCACCCGTGTTCCCTCAGTTGCCTGTGTGCCAGGGGCCGCAGTATCTCTTTCGAACAACCCGCACCCCTGGCAGGCATCGGCCCTAGCGGACCCCACCAGTTAGTGCTGACATCTCCTTGAGGCGCGCGTGGAACACAACGCACCGTCGACCCGGGCTTGGTCCTTACCGGACATCGAGCTACCCATTACTCGCCGTCCGCAAGCCCGCGCCTACGGTGGCCGGGAATCAGCCTGGGATTCCCGACGCCCAGGGCGTCTCCCGCGGCGACTAAGGCCGTGAGGGCGCATATACTGCCTCTCCCTCACGTGCGCCGCCTCCCTCTTCGCGAGCATTATTGTTTCGCAGAAGGAGGTGACGGCTACCCATGCACTCTCGCTCCGTACCATGGCCTGGACCAGGGCCGGACGCGAGAGATCTTCACCGCCTATCGCCTCCACGAGAACACGGCTGTGCTCCGTCCAAGTCAGGCAGACCTCCACCGTATGCTCCACCGTGTCCTCAGGGCGATCTTCGCAGTGAAAACCCCCGGGCGTTTCCTCCCGCCTTATATCCGAAACAGGAACCTCCCGAAACAACTGTGTTCGGTGAGGACATGCGTCAGACGGAAGGTGAGGACGCCGTGCCGCCTCTCAAGCCACTCCTCAAAGAGGGGACTTACCGCCGCTATCGGGGCGTGCCCAATACTTATCTTGCACTTGTGTTGCTGGTTCGCCACTTCAACAATGTCGTTTTCCTTGCTTAAGTAGGTACTAGGCTCGCCATTAAGAAATCCCACTTCCCACCGATCCGATTATTATTTCAAAGTACAGACGACAGCACATCAAGCTAACCCAAACTGTAAAATTTTCCCAATTAAACATGAACCTTATGCTTATGTAATAAAGTTGAAAATCTATCAAAGAAATATGACAGATTGGGGTAGCTTGATGTGCTGGCGTCTGTACAGTTATTAAAGTTTATGTGTTTTTAAGTATTACTGAAAAACCGCCTTCGCGCTATTAAAATCAAATCTTTCGTACAAAATTCTCTGATATTAACTCAGTATCAGTAAAAGTCCCGAATTGTCTTCTCTCTTACCGCAACCATAATTCCACCCCTCGCCACTGATGGGCATAAAATATAGTAAGATGTTAAAATAGTACCGAATTATAAGGGGATTAAATCAAAAACATTATTATTGTTTACCAATTCAATAGTCCAGCCGAGAATACGAGCAGAATGTTGTGTTTCTTCAGAGAAATTGCTCGGATCTTCAAACATTCTATATCCAATAGAAACTTTTAATCCTCGTAATAGCTTCCCTCCACACAATGTGTACTCCAGAAGCTGTAACATTCTTAAGTTGTACCTGTACATTCCTGATAAGTGAGCAAAATGTCTCGTATTTTTTTATGATGGAAAGATATGGTGGTACCTAAGTCAAGCAAATGGCACGATATTTTGGTTCCACAAATTCCTTGTTCATTTAGGAACACAATATTGTTAGGTCCTTACATATGAAATTGGCGTTTTGTCAAACTGGCTACTAAATGATCCAAAACATCTGACATCCGATTAGAAATTCCAAATTCATATTTAATTTAAATTTATGCTTGTGAACTTAGACATCGATCTGTCCACAATGTGGAAAACTTAAAATACCCATCGCGTTATTTACGAATACGACTTCCACCGTGGCATCAACGCAGACAGGTACTTACTAAAAACACAAAGGTGCAAATTGCCTTTTAAAAATTAATTTTAATTCTTAGAAATATGATAAAAGTATCTACATGCTTTACTAACCTGCTTTACCCATCTTGTAACTTCAGGTAGCTCTGATAAGTTAGGAGCAGTCACAACGGAGTTTATGACTTCAGGCAGAACATCTAGAAATGCTTTCTTTTCCGATTTTAAGTCAAATGTTGGAACACTAAATGTATCTGCACTTTTATGCAATCCTCTTAACTGTTTGCATATCAATGCACTACGAGTTCGACGAAATAACGAAACCATTATAATAGTCTGTGGCAATGGTTCGGTTGAGGCAAATGCTAGTGACTATATCTACAAAGCAAATGAGAAATTAAAATGTTGGGAATTATATAGGCGGCTGCTTATCGGAATTTCAAAACAATCGCTTATAATACCCTCATATATTTGCTTAATTCAATATAAGCCATTAATAATATACTTACTGAGAATATATTAAGGCAGGCTTGTCAAATAACACAAGCTTTTGCAACCGCTCCCTAAAATCTTCTCATCCTTTCGACCTTTACGTACGACTAAGTACCTACTTAATTAATATACATTTAAAACTTAATGCAATTAACAACTGATAAATCGATGGATTGTTAAAAAAACTTCCCATACATTTCGTAGGAAATAAGACTGAGGTGGGAGAGCACACAATATACACCTACTAGTGTACGACAACAGTCAAATTATTCCATTACCTTCTACACTGGGCTGAATTGGGAACGGATATAGCAGATAGTCACAGATGTAACCTTTTAAATGATTATCATACCGGTATACCGGTTTCTTTTTGGGTGGGATATCATCAAATAACTTCTCCCGCTCTAGGTGGAGCAGGAGGGCGTGTCAGACTTTAACTGACTAAAACCCACCCGTGTTCCCTCAGTTGCCTGTGTGCCAGGGGACGCAGTATCTATTTCGAACAACCGGCACCCCTGGCAGGCATCGGCCCTTGCGGACCCCACCAGCTGGTGCTGACATCTCTTTGAGGTGCGCGTGGAACACAATGCGCCGTCGACCCGGGCTTGGTCCTTACCGGACAGCGAGCTACCCATTACTCGCCGTCCGCAAGCCCGCGCCTACGGTGGCCGAGAATCAGCCTGGGATTCCCGACGCCCAGGGCGTATCCCGCGGCAACTACGGCCGTGAGGGCGCATATATACTGCCTCTCCCTCACGTGCGCCACCTCCCTCTTCGCGAGCATTATTGCTTCGCAGAAGGAGGTGACGGCTACCTATGCACTCTCGCTCCGTACGATGGCCTGGACCAGGGGCGCTACTCTCTAACGCCGTCAACGAAAATACGGGCCCGTCCGAAAATAGTTCGAAACTTCAAAGTGACTCCTACAGCTGATCAATTAACTTTTGTGGACGGGTAAAACCATATAGGAAGTAGGGACAGCAGTCAAATCGTGTAGTAGTTCATTCTTAGTTTGGGCCAAAAACTAATCATAGGATCGAGGATGAGAAATAAATCGAAAGCGGCATGGACAGTCATTAACAATTCTAAAACGTTCTTTCCTAAAGAGCCAATAACAGAAATACGAACAGGCTCAAAACAAATAACAAATCCATTAGAAATAGCAGAGTCTTTTAACAATTTTAATTTTGACAAAGCTAATGAACCTAAAAATAATCAGGCAATACCAATTCCTATACATACCCTCAAACACCTCTAGTTCTTTATTTATGGAACCAACTATACCGCAAGACATAGTTTACCATATTAACTCACTTAGAAATACAAATGGTGTTGATTATGACGGAATTTGACGTGAAATTCACTAAAGTTATAAAAGAAGCGGCTCAATACATAGCTCCACATCTCAGTCACATCATTAACATGAGTATATAACTAATGAAATTTTTCCCGAAGGACCAAAGACTTCCTTATACCATTGCGCAAAAAACAAGATAGACAATTTATGGCAAACTACAGACCTATTGCCTTAATACCTCTCTTCTCAAAAATATTCGAGAAAGTCATTTATAAATCCCTATATACATACCTTGAGAAGTCAAATATATTAGTCAAGGAACAAAAGGGATTTCGTAAACAGAATACAATTAATATGGCCATACATGATCTTCTTCTTCCTGTTCTATCAAATGTAGACAAAATAAATCCTGTCTGTGCTATCTACATGGATCTAACCAAGGCTTTCGATTATGTAGATTACGGAATTTTATTAAGCAAACTCGAAAAATATGGTATTAGGGGGAATGATAAAAATGGTTTAATTAAAAAAAAAACTATTTTATCATTCGTTCTTTACTCCAAATCGTTCACTACCTCAACACTATTAGTTTTAATATGGTAACATTATTATTCTTTGAACTGTCAAGTTACTGAATACAATTAAAAGTCGAACTATAGCTGATCGGGTACAACTGTTGCCTAGAACTCGATCGCAGCGTAACCTACCGCGTCCAAATTATTGTGAATCTAAACTTTGACCATTATGACAACACGGAAGAATATTACACAAAACATAACCAACCACTAACACACACCTACACTCACTCATATACGGGGTCAAACTAAATTAGCTGGCAATACTTTACCCACGTGTTGGGTATTTATACCGAAAACTTATGAACACAAAAAAATATATTTAAAAATATATTTTCATCACTATGGATAACAAAACTTTTTCCAAAAAAAAACAACCGACTTCCAAAAAAACACAACAAAGTGAAAAATAACTTTAATTTCGGAAGTCGGTGTCTTTGGAGCTGTATTTTAATTTTTTGTCACCGCCTTCCGAAATGAAAGTTATTTTTCAGTTTGTACCTAGTGTTTTTTTGGAAGTCAGTTGTTTTTGTTTGGAAAAAGTTTTTTTTTCACTTTTTAATGGTTCACATGTGCTTACCCCTTCACAGCATACCGGCGTGATGTTATGAACTGGTGTAAGCAATAGACAGACATGAGATTTCAGCAATCCCAGTCCATTTGCTATCATTTATTGAGGAGTTCCGTTGCCTATCTCCAAAGTTCTTCATCAGATCTTCACCAAATTGAAATGAGACCACTCCGAGAAACTACTCTTCCAAAAAATACCTAAATCGCTTCGTTCGCCTATATAATTTGAAGAGTTCTCTCTATTTCTCCAGGATCCCATCATCAGATCCTGACTTGATGATCATGGGACCACCTGAAAAGTATACCCTTACAAACAAAAAAAAATAATTCAAATCGGTCCAGCGATCTTCTAGTAATCGGGGAACATTTTCAAAAAAAAAAAGGTTCCGACGAATTGAGAACCTCCTCCTTTTGCACTTTTGTTAATACACACTTGGTAGACTAACACAATGAATTTCGAGGATACGGAGTTTAAATGAATTAATAATAATAAGGTAAAGGAAGTAGGCCTATCCATTTATGTTCATACCGAAAAACAATACGTAGATGATAACTTACCTCATTAAAATATTTTAACAAGTCACCGTAAATATGCGTTCGTCCGAAGTAAATATCCAGTACATCCAGCATGGATTGGTACAGGAGTAAAGCGTCCTTGATACCGGTGAGACCTACATTTGGTTGGAGGTGCCAGCACGGCTTGCCATGTCGAGTGGTTCCATGATCTGCTATATCGTCCATTAATGTAAATGATTCCTGTAACTGTTGAAATAATATAATTAAATCTGTTTTTAATGTTTTCCCAGACAGGTAGGTGCATAATATACCTACAGAAAGTCAGTCGCTACCCTATACCGTAGAATTGAATAGAATAATTATATTATACTTAATATCTTTATTTTGCACATGGTAGGTACCTACATAAACGGTCATAAATATAAATAGTTTCACATACTTTGCTCACTTCCTTCAGCATGCAAAAAATAGCTTAAAATAAAGTATTAAACAAAAACACTTCAATTAGGTACTACAGAGATCAAACAAAAACAAAAAAAAAACTATAAAATAAATTACACAAATTTATTCACATATCATGAGAAATACAAGTTAATCTACATGAACTTATGGTAGAAGAACGGTAGGTACAAACTCATAAAATAAACTTGTAAGTAATGCCTGTCGTACTCCTACATGCACAAGTAAATAAAATTACAAGTAAGTGAATAAAATTAGTACGACATAACATTACGCCGCCAAGGGTCGGAAGCGGCGCATGAGAACCATGCATTAGGATTAAGGGTCGAATCTATTGCTCCATACTGATATTATAAACTCCACAGTAACTCTGTTTGTCTGTATGTACCTGTCACGCCTAAGCCACTAAATGGATTTCGATAAAATTTGCCAAGGAAATAGATGCCATCTTGGATCTTTATCCAGGATGTCATCTATCCATTCTGGAGTAAGTACATATGCTACTTTTTTTTCTCCAAATATTCTTAAAGGGTTTTAAAGCATGAAATTTTGTATGAGAAATTTAGTATAGACGCCAGCACATCAAGCTACTTCAATCTGTGAAATTTCTTTGATAGTTTTTAAACTTTATTACAAAGGAATAAGGTTCATTTTCAATTGGGAAAATTTGGGATAGCTTGATGTGCTGGCGTCTGTAGGTACCTATTTCTTAAGTTAGGGATATGAAACTCGGGTGGGCGACGGGATGTGATACGACGCGGCGCGGTGGGTGCTTATTTAATATGCTTACGTAAGAAGACTTAATGTAAATAAATATGGATAAATCGATGCGGATTCTAATATGAAAAAGAGTAGACAATATTATTCGGTAGGTACTTAGTAAAAATGTTTGTCAGTTGTCTTACCAGCACTATGAAAAACGTTTAGCTTAACATTCAAGGGTCTCCCCTTGGCAAAAACCAGTATTATCCCAAAATTGGTTATTACCTACTTGCGTAATATTTCTGCCCACGGCCCATGCATATAGTACCTAAATTGGGCGTATGGAAAAAAAAAGCAGGTGTTTTTCCAACTAAGTTAGGTACAGTGTCGATTTTAATTAACCCGTTTATAGATAGCGCTTAAAACTTCTAAGAGGAAATTCCTATCCCCTTCAGTGGGTAAGGCGTGTATTCGGCGCATTAAGTCATCATAAATCGTACGTTCACAATGTTCATACAATTGAGGTAGGTTTAATGCGTCAAAAAGCTGCTTGATTCGCTTCACATGCTCTGGGTCTTGGCTACCGTAGTATTCTTTGAAAATAGCACGCTGTGCGTCGTTGCAGTGCTGCAGCGCTGTTACGGCTACCCAGGTACATTTGCCTTCTTGGATATCTCTGCCTGTCTTTCCTGTCACGCTATCGTTGACATAGACGTCCATATAATCATCCTTGAGAGAAAAAAAACAACGTGTTTATGATATCTTAATATTTCTCCTAACAGTTGCTAGGTTCGTATTTTTATATAAAACATTTTTTCTCATATTTTATTTATTAGGTTGACAGGCCACCATGCACCTAAGTACATCGAGATCTTCAGCAAATAGCAGATGATGCTCAAGTTACCTCATAATCGGCATATAATGTCCCCACTGCTGGGAGACAGGCCTCCTCTCTGTGAGATCGAGTGGGCCTAAATCCACCACGCGGCCGCTTAGGCGGTGATTTCTTGAAAACGCTCAAAAAGGTGGTTTTTTAAACCAGTGTAAGTATCTCTTTAACCGTAAATTATTTTGAAAGCAAAAAATATGTGATATTTTCAAGTCTTTTTTGCAAACAGTGATGGAACTCAAAACATAATTAAACATACTTTGATACATCAAAAAAATAATCAAAGTCACCTCTTAATTATCTTTAAAACCAGTTTATCCCTTCAATAACAATTATAATTAAAAATATACCATAAAATTCCAAATGCCAAACTGCATCCAGTGATGGATTATTTATTATTAAATAGTTAATATGTAATTTTATACGATTTTATTTGCATTTTTACGACAATGCTTGCTCATTTATTATTCGAATTTATTACAACAGATTTTAACTCGTATCCGATTGCAATAAGAACTATTACCGCTCATAACGACAACATTTAAAGTTACCAGGGGGCCGATTCTACTAACAAATTTGTTAAAAAAACGCAATAGAACCGCAACCGAATCACCACTTTTAAGCGTTTTCGCATTCTACTAAAATGAACAACGGTCCAGTTAGTTTCCATTTTGCTTATAAAATAGTAGAATGACTTTTTATGTAACTATCGAACGGCGATCGAAATCGAACTGTTGTGGAAACACAATTTAACGTGTAACGTTGCAAATTAGTAGAATCGGCCCCCAGGGCCTTAACTCTTTACCATGAAACTTTACATGTAGATACAATAGGCCAAAATACTACCGATTAATCTGAAGGGTGGTTATTCTTACCTGACAGTGCATCAGTCTCCCAAATTGCATACAAATATTATGTAATTCTTCAGTAGCTTTCTTTTTTCCATTCTTTACTAACAGCAGAGGTACAAATATCGGCAATTTGAAGCTGTAGTGTGCTAACTTGTTTATAGCAATAGTATTGATTAGGTCCATGTTGAATACATCTAGATTGTTCTTTTCTTTGCTGTAGCTTGACCAAAGATCTAAATGTTCACCCACAGTCGTTCTGTAAGCAGACTGCAATAAAATAATCACATGATTTCTTTTTCTCTAGCTTTGCCCGCATAGAGTTCAGAAATTATCCAAAGTGGACATACTACCAGGATAATCCAGGATCCAGGATAACCTATCCTATGTCGAAACCCAGGTCATGGACTCACCGTGTCGAAAATTCGACCCACATCCATTCACCCGTTAAGGCGTGAAAAGGTAACGTACAGAATGATTTTCGTATTTTAATATTATTAGTATAGTAGGTACTAGCTGGCCAGAAATCGATCGCAGCGCCACCTACCGGGTTCAAATGATTGTGAATCTAAACTATGACCATTATGACGACACGGAAGATTTACTCAAAACTCAAAACATATTTAACAAATCAGGCAACCACTGACACACACCTACACTCACTCATATATGAGGTCAAATTAAATTAGCTGGCAATCTTTACCCACGTGCTGATTGATATGGAAAGCTAATGAACAAACACATATTGTTATTATCATTATGGATGATAAAACAGTGCTTGTTAAAAATAAACTTGGTAGACTTTATACAATTCATTTTGAGGATACGGAGTTTAAATGAATTAATAACAAGGAACAGGAAGTACCTATCTATTTATGTGTCATACCGAAAAACAATGGGATGAATGTCTATAAACTACCAACATAAATGATAACTTACCTCATTAAAATATTTTAACAAGTCACCGTAAATATGCGTTCGCCCGAAATAAATATCCAATACATCCAGCATGGATTGGTGCAGAAGTAAAGCGTCCTTGATACCGGTGAGACCGACATTTGGTTGGAGATGCCAGCACGGCTTGCCATGTCGAATGCTTCCATGATCTGCTATATCGTCCATTATTATAAATGTTTCCTGTAACTGTTGAAATAAGATAACTAAATCTGTTTTCAATGTTTTCCCAGGTTGGTGCAGAATTTACAGTAAGTCACAATTGCCACCACAAACCGTAGAATATAAAATATTATTTTGCACATGGTAGGTAGGTATAAAAAAGGTCATAATTATAAATCGTTTCACATACTTTGCTTACTTCCTTCAGGATGCAAAAAATAGCTATAAATAGAGTTTTAAACAAAAACTACACAAACAATTATTACTACAGAGATCTAACAAAAACTGTTTTTTTTATTTTATTATATTACGATATTCTTTTTGAAAAATAAATGTCTTAAACATTTATTTCTCAAAAAGAATACAATTTACTTATCATGAGAAATACAAGATAATCTACACGGACTTATGATTGAAGAACGGTAGGTACCTACATTCTCGTAAATAAACTTTTAAATAGTAGGTACCCCCAATTATCTAGATGCACAAGTAAATACAATTATATTACTAGTACGACATAACATTATACCGCAAAGGGTTCGGCAGCGGCGCATAAGTTCGAACCTATTGCCCGACAAATAAATGTATTAAAAAACGCTTACCATTTCCGAACACCAGCCTAGAACGCGAGCAAAATGCTGCGTTTCTTCTGAGAAGTTATCAGGTTCTTCAAACATTCTGTATCCAACGGACACCATCAGTCCTCTCCCAAGTTTCCCTCCACGCAACGTGTATTCTAATAACTGTTACAAAAATAGATAAGCTACTGCCAGTTTTACGGAGAAATATTTTCCCGCAGGACATACGGTTGGAGACACAAAAAACGGTGCATGAACGCATTAGGGTCTACATAGCACGAGCCGCATCGTTCCTATGTGTTTCTGAATCTTAGAGCTAGCACCACCATTAATATTGCTGTCCATTACATCATCATCCGGAAGACGTCTACTGCTGGACATAGGCCTCCCCCAAAAGGTGGGGTTTGCCATAATCGCCACGCTTGGCAGGCGGGTTGGAATATATTTAATTAGCTAACCTTTTTCATCCAGCTTCCAACTTCAGGCAGTTCAGCTAACTTAGGACTGGTCACTACGGAGTTAATGACTTCAGGCAGGACCTCTACAAATGCTTTCCTTTCCGTGTTCATGTCAAAAGTCGGAACACTAGATCCATTTGTACTCCTTTGCATATGTCTGAACTGATTGTACTCGTAAAACAATGTACGACGGAGTAAAGTAGCCATTGCTCTGACTAGTCAGGTACAGTCACGTTCAAAAAATGAGGATACAAATAATATTTCTGAAATATATAGCTAAACTGGAAGTTTCCCACAGTCATTTGTTATGTAGAACATTAATAATAACACGTGGATATAATCTACTAGACTCATACCTATTTAGACTTTGGCTTTGCTCGCTTGGAGTTCAGAAAACGATTCCATACCGCAACAGGTGAACTGTGGGTATATCACAGGTTATCAGACCGTATAAAAAATTATATCACTGTCATGTTCTGGATTGGTCGTGGTGGTTGATCCTCTAAAACTTTTGGTATTCTAATGACGTAGGTACGTTGTTTGTGATTCTAATGATGTAAATAAGCTTTAAATAAATAGAGCCTCCTGTTGCCCCATGCAGATCAGAATTTTGGGCCACAAAGGGGATAAATGAAAGGTTATTCATGTCATTGCATGCAGTTGAGATAAGAATGCTAAGAGGGATGATTGGTGTTTCAAGAATGGATGGAATAAGAAAGGAGTATCTACATAAGAGGAAGTCTGAAAGTGGCACCGGTATCTAAAACGTTGTGCGGAAATAGGTTGTCATGTTGTTGTTGATGCGGAGGAATGAAGAAAATGTCGTGGGGAAAGTTTTGAGTATGAATGTCGATGGCTTTAGGAGTAGGGGAGGACCAAAGAAAAGATGGATGGACCGTGTGAAAGATGATATGGTTAGACAGGGGGTCAGTACCGAAATTACGATTATTAGAGAAGTATGGGAGAAAAAGACATGTTGCGCCGACCCTAAATGAAATCGGGATAGCGGCAAGAGAATGATGAAATGTGCCTCGATATAACTTTCCGGCCTTTTCTCAAAGTTGGTTGCAGTTACTATCTAATACCTTTAAACGAGCAATTCTTGTATATATACAGTATATATTTTTGTATAACCGACAAAAATATCTGCACTGGGGGGTCTAGAATGATATGCTGAATTTGTGGTTACAGTTTGCGCGCTGAATAAAAACTTTTCCTGTATTTAAGGTCTATACACGAAATATGTGAAGTGGTCATTGTCTCATCATGAACAACTTTTACTATGGGACTAAACCTGAAATCGCAAAAAAAATCAGCTGTTCCCTACATTTTGACGAGTTATGCGAACGTAAATGTAAGGAACAGCAGATTTTTTTTTTCGCGGTTTCAGGTTTGGTCCCATAGTAAAAGTTTCGGGGGCGATAAATCGATTTAGCTAGGTTTAATTTTTAGAAAACGTCAAACCAAAAAAAAACCGATCAAAGCTCCGGTAATACCAGATATTTGGAATTATTTCAGACGTAGACAAAAAGAGACCATTTAGAATATTATGAGTGTAGTGTGAGTAAAATAATGATTTTAGGACAACAAAATGGGAAATATTTGGAGTTCGATTAAATAAATGCCGATATGCTCACTAAAAGATATACAGACAGAGATACGTTGTTTTACCTATAGGTAATTTATAGAATAAGGATAATGTATCTATGCATATAAATTTTAAAACGGTAGAAGTCAAAACAATTACGTTTAATTACACGAGTTAAACTAACTGGAATATCTAATCCAGTACAGTGAACCGCACGTTCATAGCTGAAATTTGACGGTGACAGCGTCTTTTTGTCATAGTAGTAAAGGCGGTTTTTGCAGTTCATGTGTTACCATCACTGAAGTGCGGCTTGCCTTACGTAGGTAGAAGGTATCTATTCATGTTTTGATGATGATCGAAAAACCAATTCGATAAAAAAATCCATCCATCAAAATTAATTTTAAGCATCATATTTATGTAATTTTGTTTTAATTGTTAACAATTAGGTATCATATTCTTTTATTTTATACCTAGGGACATATCACATAAGTATGTATTATTTACCATTTGTATATAATATAATACCAAGATGGGACGGGCATAACACTACAAAGCTCTAAAGAAAATAGTAGTGTTAGTGGTTGCGCTTAATTACATTGCGATCTGTGAACCAGTAGTGGTAGATACTTATAATGTGAGGTACTCATAGCGTAGGTATTCTAAAATAATCGATGAAAAAAATCCCTCAAACAAGGAATAACGTAGGGCCAATGATACTTCCCTGGGGTACGCCGTAATCTATTTTTACATCATCCATCCTGATGCACTGGCAATGATTTACAAGATAATCCGTAAAAAGATTAAACAATAGCCCTCGTATTCCAATATCATGCAGTTTTTATAGAAGTATAGGGACCGAGACTGTGACAAATGCCAAAGACTTGTCTACAAATCAGGTAGGTATATTTGTAAACAAGTTTGAGGCATTTGACAACACTTTCTATTGCAATGTATGTTAGATGTCGCAGCTTCGGAAACTGCCGCAACAGTCTTTCGCACGGAAACCAAATTAATCACCTACAAATGACATCCGTTCCGTATTAGTATTAATGTATTTCATTATGCGCTTTTTTATAATCTTCTCTAGGATCTTAGACATGAATAGGCCTTTAGTTATTAACAGTATGTCCCCCCACTCGCGTGGACAGGGTAGAGAACTGCTATTAACAGCTTTATAAGGAATCTATTGGCAAACTGTTTTTATTAAAAACTGGGTTTGTAGCTTCCTGATTAGATATCCTCTAAACAGGAAAAATAAAATGAAATCATTTTCCTTATGTCGATTTTAATAAACCCATAGCAGTTAGCATCTAAAATGGAAATTCCTGCCCCTTCAGTTGGCAAGACTTTGTTTTGCGCACATTACGATTATATTATGCAATTCTTGCTCGTTTTACTTTATATAAGTACCTGTAAGACCTAATTCTGTGGACCGGATATCATGTTAAATGGTAAAAACCTAGAAGCATACTAAATCTGCTTCAGCCTCAGTTGTACCCACTTACTATGATCAGCCATAGCTATATGTTCTGAGGTCTCTCTCTCTCTCTTGAGCACTTAACATCATCCAAATCTTTTGCTGGGCAAGTCAAGTAGATATTAATCGTTGCACCTTATTAAGCACACCGTATAAAATTGCTTGATACTTCATAGAGCAACCAAATCTCAAAGTAAGTAATTCACGTCTTGAAGCATTAGGCCGATAGTGTTTTATGATGAAGAACTCTTCGCACGCAAAGATTTCGTAATTTCCCCTTCGTACTTCAACACACCTCCATTAATGGTAGTACAGTAATTAAATAAATCTTTATTATTTTTAACAGAAGGAATGAGATTGTTTTATGCAATCGAAATCCCCCCCCCCCTTTTAAGCTCGACAGGGGTAAAATTTCTTAAAATCTCATGGGTTTACTACATCATCATCATCATTTTAGCCGAAAGACGTCCACTGCTGGACATAGGCCTCCCCCAAACTCCGCCACTTCGACCGGTTCTGTGCTTCCCGCATCCAACGGACTCCGGCAGTCCTCACAAGGTCATCAGTCCACCTTGTGGGAGGCCTTCTAACTTTACGTCTTCCGGTACGCGGTCGCCAATCCAGAACCTTCCGGCCCCATCGGCCACGTCACAAAGGGGAACCCCAATGAAGGTTAAGTTTTTTTTAAATCGCTAGCATTCCCTTATTTGACCCTATGATTATTTATAACAATTTTCGAGTTAATAAAAGCAGTCAAATGGAGCCTAGATTTTGAATTAGGTATCCATTTTCTACCAGTTAGAGGTAGATTTTCGAGAAATTCATAAGCTCGTTATCCAATTATATGTCAAGATCATTAATACTACTTCGGGGCTAGTTTTGAAAAATAATAATTCTAACCTTATCATTTTAATAAAAAATACCTATAAACATGTCGAATTGGTAACCTCCTTCTTTTTGAAGTCGGTTAAAACGTACACAGCATACGTAATCCCAAGGAATAAGATTTTTAAATACATGAGTATCAAACGAATTGCGACAAAATACAAAATAAGTCACATAAAAATGAAAATGCAATTTAAATAATAAAATCTTTTATTTATATAATTCCCATATACCTAATCATATGACTATACGCAAATAAATGTACTTATTTCTCTGTAAATAACTTCGTGGCTCATAGTTCTAAAGGTATGACTTTCTGTGAACACAATTTTACAATACGAACCAACAGTTGGATGGAGGCAAAACTCCTCGACCTTCTGAAAGAACTGGTTATGTGTACGACCAACCACACCGCCTTTATTTCGTAGCAGCAAGGGCAATTTTCGTAGTGTTACCATTCACGTGCGGTTGACCATACGCCTAGATTATACAATCGTTATAAAATAGATCCTTTGGGCTTAGTTATAAAGCTTTTTTTGCCATGTAAAATCCTTAAACAACTGCCTAAATAGTAAAACTCATAAGTTTTGTAATATTAGGAAGTTGACTTGCAGTACATTTACCTTTATATTTATAAAACTTTAATTGATACAAAATCATTACGTTAATCAACTCTAGATTCCCATCTATATTATTTGTTAATATAGACGGGAATCTAGAGTTGCTTACTTAATGTCATACATTATGTATGAACAATGCAGTCGTTACACAAAAGCTGCCAAGTTCAACATAAATTAAATAACATTTTTTTTTTAACAAAAACATAATATACTATAATGTTTTGCAAAATTAATATAAAATATTTTCAAGGATATTAGTTATTTTAGTTTTATTTTTGGCTTTTGGATGATATTGAAATTGTGTGTTGCCATGATCAAAGTATGAATGCTTCAACATACCTTATTAACAGTTTAAACAAAGGTTTTATACACACACATAATAAAAGGGCGCCAAATATTGAAGTAGTTGTTGGTTATTCGAGATACGTGATTTACAACAGAAGGCAAGTGCCCAAGTCAATGACACAGAACTAATTTTCAAAATGCCTGTCATTTTATAGGTATCCAAAATAAATATACCTATAAATCTCCTATTAGTCTAATAATAGTTCTTAGATTAAAGCACCAAAGGTAACCGTCCCATTTTAATTGTATACACAATTAGTTTGCTGTTATAATCGCAAAATCGGCCAGGTGAGCTGTAAACTATGAGTATGCCTTAACAAACTGCGGGCGACCTTACTACCTGTACTTTATTTATTTTAAATTCATTATATCACATACCACTTGCGTGCACGCATTAAAATACGCGTGCGCGATATTATGGAGTTAAAAACTGTTTCGGCTGGACTTGAGATGGCAGCACTGTTGGTTGTCCCTTAACCGCCATTATTGTTTCTGTTTTTAATCATAGCTGCGCAAAGCAAAGGGTCGTATTATTTAATTATTAGTAAAATAAGTAGCTTGTTTATAAAAATGGATGGATAGTAACAGCTAGCTGTAAAATTCATGGGACACTCGACAGTAGTGACATCTGAAGTGAGCAAGTGGCAGTTTTTATTTCCATTGACACGATCACGATCTGCCTATTCGAATTTCTTATGTCTGAGCCATAAAGATACCGCTTAGAGCGTTTTTTTCAAAATCATTTAAATAGACGTTAATACCACTTTAACAAATATCATATTTTGTCTTGTGTAAACTAGGTTCCATTTCAAACGCATTTTATTTTTGTCGCTCGAAGCCGTTTTTTGAAACGCAGAGCAAGAACGCTACGAGCATTCGTTTCATGGCCGTCGGGTTAGTGTATTTTAGTTGGCACATCATTATTTGGACGAGATACTTAATATAAAAAAAAAACTTAAGCACCTACTTATAAATGACAATGAAGCTTATTTATCGGATAGGCTATAATAATTATTATTATTTAGGAAGCCATATGTGCGCTCTGAGGGTATTATTTTACGCAACTCCATACGTACATTCGTAAAACATGATAAGTAGACATTAATTACATGATATATTATTTTACATAGCTTTGCTATCAACCCATTGTTACTTCTTAGATGGACGACAGCGACGCTTGCGCCGATATAACTACATGCAATGGTATTTCGTAGGAAGACAATTAAGAAAGAAACTGTAACATTAATTACTTACTTATTATTTCAGATATAATGTAACAAAAACAACAAAAAAAAACTAATTCACAATTGCCCAACTTAAAATAACTTCATTAAACTATCTAAACTTGGTAGACTGGATGACTTAAATATGAACTAACAATTAATGGTCCACAAAGACCTGATGAAACGCACCGCAACGAAATTTAACTGCCAAACAAATATCAACATTGCGGTCGTTGAAATAAAGTTGAAAATAAATAAACTTAGCCGCGTGCCTTTGGCCATTTTGAAACTCTCGTAGACAAGTACCAGTTTTTAGCGAAATAGACTGTTCATCAGGTCTAAGGCATAATAGGCTCAGTAGAAAATGGGACCCGAATGTATTTTTCGGCCAAATTAAACGGTAGTGTCTCATCTTTCAGCGGACACATGACGTGTGCGAAACCTTAAATATACTATGAACAGGTACGTAACTCAATAGATTTTGTGACTTAACATAATAATAATAATAAACAATATATTGCAATGCATACTTTGAAACATCCTCTTATAAGAAGGCAATGCCCACTGGTTATCAGTTTAAATAATACAACACATTTAATTTATTGTCATGATATCAACCCGAAACAGTAATAGGGTATTTTCCAATTTATTAAAAACTATTCTAATTTGAAGATTGGGACGAAATATTTAACAGAAAAATAAAAATAAATTGATTAATATCCATTTTCTCAGTTAAAATCAAATAAATTTTTCGTTGTTTTGAATTTACCGCCAAAACGCTCCTTTCGATGACTTTTTATGACGTGACCACACGTGACGTCAGCTTTGTGTAAACGGCACCAGTAAAAATACTTTGTGTGGCGCAGTTTTAGAAGTATTTGTGCACAGAGGCACCGCACACCAGTAATACCACTTTCTATCCATTAAAAATCTTGTTAAATTATAAACTCGACATTCACATAATTAACTTTATATTTTAGTTTACACAAAATTGACTTCACGTGTGGTCACGTGATAAAATGTCATCGTAAAGAGCGTTTTGGCGGTAAATTCAAAACTACGAAAAATAAATTTAATTTAAATCGTTTTTAATTGAGAAAATGGATATCAATCAATTTATTTTAATTTTCTGTTAGATATTTCGTCCCAATCTTCAAATTAAAATAGTTTTTAATAAATTGGAAAGTACCCTATTGATACAGATATATTATTTATTAGTCCGCAGACTTACTTACTATTATTTTCAAATGTATAGTACTTTATCAATACCTACATTTTCGGAAACAAACTTCGATCGATTTTAGAGTTGATTCGAGCGACTCAAAATTTAACCTATTTTTTATGTCTGAATCTTTCAATCAGTCTTTGAATCAGTGAGTAGGACTTTCAATAAGATTCAAAGTCGCTTAAGCTTCGTAAATATATAGTACACTATATTTCACCCAATCACAATATACGTCAAAATTAATGCTTCCTCTTATAAATTCTATCTATAAGTTTGAAGAAGAATGTCGGAGCGGTTTCCGAAGGCAATGCACGCACTTTTAGAATAATGTCATCATAAACGTCTGTTTCTTCCTGTCTGTACACTTCTGATAGTCTCAGGTCATTGTAAAGCCGCTTTATAATTTCGACGTGTTCTGGTTCCTTACTGCCGTAGTATTGTGTGAAGAGAGCCTTCTGTGATTCGTTGCAGCGCTGTAAAGCGGTGACAGCCAACCAGGAGCACTTACCTTCTTGGATATCTGTTCCAGCTTTGCCTGTTATTGATTCGTCGCCGTAACAATCTATGTAATCGTCCTGAAAAAACAAAAAGAAACGTCTTAATATTTTGAAAATTGATCAAAATAAATGGATCGGTTTATTATGAACTACTTTTTGCCAATGGCTTCACTCGCGTGGAGGTCTGAAATTATCCCAAAGGAATGTACTACGGGAATAAAAAGTCCTATGTGTTCAGTGTCCTAAACCCTGCTTGCGCATGGCAGGATTTTGCGTGACGGCAGTGTGATGCGTAGTTTGCATGTGGCGATGTAGATGTGTGTTGTCGGGCGTAAAAGAATCGCACCATCCCATTTCTTCCAGTGGGTGTCGTAGAAGGCGACTGAGGGACTTACTAGAGAATGGGCAACAGCGTTCTCTATGCATTTTACGAACATACTGCGATCGCCAACCCGCCTGCCAATCGTGGCGATTATGGCAAAACCCCCCAAAAAATTACAAGCAGCCCTGCAAAACGGGCCCTGGTACCCGGCGGCCCACCTTCCCTTGGCTACGGTAGCGGCCAAGGTTACGGTCAGGCAAGGGGTGCTAAGAATCTCCGGAAGAGATCTGGCTACCACAACAAACGAAAACTACACCTGGCAACTTACAACACGCGTACACTCCGGACCGACGAGAAGATTACCAAACTCGAGGAAGAATTGAGCAGGTTACGGTGGGGTATAGTAGGCTTATCTGAAGTCCGAAGAGAGGGGGAGGGCTCGATAATCCCCAAATCCGGTAACCTGCTCTATTTCCGAGAGGGCGACCAGCAGTCCCAAGGTGGTGACGGGTTTATTGTCCATAAGTCCCTTGTGAGCAACGTGGTGAAGATCAAGTGTGTGTCGACCAGGGTGGCGTACCTTATACTCAGAATATCCGCAAGATATTCGCTGAAGGTCATACAGGTCTACGACACACCCCGACGATAAGGTGGAGATCATATATGAGGATATATCCATAGCCATGCATGGCTTTAAAACTTATTTCACCGTTGTCATGGGGGACTTCAACGCGAAACTGGGCATACGGGACGATGATGAACTGAGAGTGGGGCAATTTGGAGTTGGACGTCGGTACCACCGGGGTCACTTACTGGCCAGTTTTATGGAGAAGGAAGGCCTCTTTATGATGAACTCCTTCTTCAGAAAACGTGAGCACAGAAATTGGACTTGGCAAACTCCTGATGGTTCAACTAAAAATGAGATCGACTTCATTATGTCGACGAAGAAGCAAATATTCAATTATGTTTCTGTGATCAACGCGTTCAAAACCGGAAGCGATCACCGCACGGTAAGACACATTGAATATCAACATCAAGCTGGGAAGATGTCGGCTGATGAAGTCTACGCTCCGTCCAGCACCGATCCAAGTCCAAAACCCCGAGAGCTTTCAGCTCGAACTCCACAATCGTTTCGAGTGCCTAGGGAGATCCGTGGACGATTATAACAATGGGTTCGTGGAAACTGTCCATACGGGCGGGTCTAAGGTCTTCAAGACCCGTCGTACTAATGGCAAAAAGAAACTCTCTGATCCTACTCTGCAGCTACTGGAGGAGAGGCGTCAAATGAACCTGCAGTCTTCATACGACGCGCTAAAGTACCGACAGCTTAATAGACAGATCTCTTAAGTCCTTGAAAAGCCACCTTCGCCGTTTTAATACGGATCATATCAAGGACGCAATAGAGCGGAACAAGGGCTCCAAGGTCTTTGCAAGAGATCTGTCTATTGGGCAGAGTCAGCTTGCGAAACTGAAAACCAATGATGGCAGGATCCGCCAAGCCTGAGCTGTTGAGAGATATCGAGAGGTTCTATGGACAGTTATACACGTCAACAAGCAACCCCGTTACGAATCTGGCAATTGACCCAAGAGCCAGATTGACCCGACATTGCATCGAAGACATCCCGGACGTTAGCTTGTACGAGATTAGGATGGCTCTGAAGCAGCTTAAAAACAACAAGGCTGATGACAAAATTACAGCCGAACTCCTGAGGGCCGGCGGAAAACTTGTTCTTAAGGCCCTCCAGAAGCTGTCCGATTCCGTCATACTCGAGGGCATGGAACAGAGGTGTAGTGGCAGTGTGGTACTTTTCTTTAAGAGGGGAGACAATACCCTTCTTAAGAATTAAAGGCCCATCTCAATTCTGAGCCATGTCTCACGCTGTTTTCGGGAGTTATCACGAACCGTCTCGCGCGCAAGTTAGACGACTTCCAGTCTCCCCAACAAGCCGGATTCCGTGAAGGCTTTAGCACCTTAGACCACATACATACGCTGCGGCAGGTTATAAGAAGACCGAAGAGTATATAACCTACCTCTCTGCTTAGCGTTTGTGGACTACGACAAATCCTTTCGATTCGATCGAGACATGGGCTGTACTGCAGTCTATTCAACGGTGCCAGATCGACTATCGGTACATCGAGGTGCTGAAGTGTCTGTATGAAAACACCACTATGTCAGTCCGACTCCAGGACCAGACTTCGAAACCTATCCTTCTGCAGCGAGGTGTGAGACAGGGAGATGTTATCTCTCCGAAACTGTTCACCGCTGCACTGGAGAATATCTTCAAGGGTCTGGACTGGAAAGGGGCTGGCATCAACATAAATGGCGAGTACATCACTCACCTTCGGTTTGCCGATGATATAGTCGTCATGGCTGAGACCATGGAGGACCTCAGTGCAATGTTCGATGGCCTCAGTAGAGCTTCCGAAAGAGTGGGTCTTAAAATGAACGTGGACAAGACAGAGGTCATGTCAAATGCCCATGTAACACCCACTCTCATGACAATCGCAAGCGCTACACTCGAAGTTGTGGACGGGGGGCACGTTTACCTAGGACAAACTATACAGTTAGGTAGATTCAACTTCGAGAAAGAGGTCAATCGTCGAATCCGACTTAGCTGGGCAGCGTTCGCAATATCTTCTCGTCCCAAATACCGCAGTGTCTCAAGACGAAAGTCTTTGACCAGTGTGTGTTGCCAGCCACCTATGGTGCAGAAACGTGGTCGCTCACATTGGGCCTTATCAGAAGGCCTAAAGTCACCCAAAGGGGAATGGAGAGGGCTATGCTCGGAGTTTCCCTATGCGATCGAATCAGAAATGAAGAGATCCGCAGGAGAACCAAGCAAACCGACATAGCCCGAAGAATTGCCAAATTAAGTGGCAGTGGGCAGGGCACATTGCACCTTGTGCAGGCCGCGGGAATCCGCTGGATGTGGGAAGCACAAGACCGGTCGAAGTGGAGGAGCCTGGGGGAGGCCTATGTCCAGCAGTGGACATCTTTTGGCTGAAATGATGATGATGGTGATGTAGATGGCGCAACAACTTTACAAACAGCTATTTTAATGTCTCACCTGCATTTGAAACAGCCGTCCCAACTTCATAGTGATATCATGTACGTGACCGTAAATTCTTTCATCCACATCGGTGACCAGACTCAATCCCAGCAGAACAGGCAGTTGGAAGGTGTAGCAGCTAGTCTTGTACCTCACAATAGACTCGTACCGGTCTATTGTGAACAGACTGTAGTCTTTTAGGTTTTGTGCTGTAGTGAAGTCTAGGTGCTGGCCCATAGATGTGTAGAGTAATGCCTGGAAATACGACGGTCAAAAGTTCATGAATAGAGTTATCATCAGTATTGTCCCGTTGAAAAGTAATAGCAAGAGTATGTAACCATGAATTCTGCACATGGTTCTAGACCCCTAGTGTAAAAATGTATCGTCGGTTATAAAAAACAGATTCGTCGTCAAAAAGTATGGAATAGTTCATCTTTATTTTTTATAACCGACGAAAAATTGTCCTATTTTATTTTATTCATCAAGCTAGCCTACTGCTCCAGGGCGCATATATTATGGTGTGTTAAATTTACATCATAGTTTCGTTGAAAAAAAAGGTAAGTAGTATTATTCGTCTCTTAGGAATATCTCCATCTCTCTCGGCCACACACTCATACACAATGCATTTATTTCATTCAAACTACTTACAGGAATTTAAATTGTCTAGTTGCTACTGGTACAATGATAGCTTGCCTTTAGCACGTCATAGGACTAGGATCTCCTCACGAAGATTTGATTCATGACGTAGGTATGTTAGTGGTATCTTAGATTAACATCGAAAGTACATTGAAAAAACATTTAGCCAACCATATTAGTCTGCGAATATTAGGTAATGTCCCAAGCGACACAGTCAATGAATCATTATCAAACAGAACACAAAGCTAATAAACACATAGTAACAATAATGACACACACCTCATTGAAAAGCCGAATAACATCAACAAAGTGTTGCGTCTTGCCGAAGTAGGTCTCAATTGTTTCCATAATAGCGCAGTGGATGAGTATGGAATCGTTGATGGCGCCGAGGCCGACGTTCGGCATCCGGTACCAGCACGGTACGCCGCGACGAGTCGTCGAACTGTCCATGATATCGTCCACCACTATGAAGTAGGCTTGAAGCTGTGGGTAATAAAAAAAAACAACTACATTTTGTATATAAATCATTAAGAGCGTTCATTCCACGCGGGCTGGCAACAACGCATTTTTAGTAGTTTTTCGTGATTATTTGATTATAATACAAACAAAAGTACTAATTGTTTTTTCAGCTAAGCACTATATCGTTGGTAGTTTAAAAAAAAACAAAAAAAATAGTTTAAAAAACTAAAAAACACGCTTTAAAAACCAAACTAAAAAAGGAGAAAATAATTTAATTCAATTAAAAAGCGTGGGGTGCTTTTTGAGGTATTTTTATAATCAATTAATGTCAAGCACCCCACGCTTTTTAATTGAATTAAATTATTTTCTCCTTTTTTAGTTTGGTTTTTAAAGCGTGTTTTTTAGTTTTTTAAACTATTATTTATTTTCTATTTTTTAGTTCTGCTAACTACAAAATCGTGTTTTTTTTTTCTCAATTTTTTTTTAAATTATTGAATTGTCATCGGTCCTCGACAAGTTTACAAAGTTTCAATGAAATCTGACCGTTTAAAGTGGGGGTCAAAATCGCGCTCAAAGTAAGTGATTATAAAAATACCTCAAAAAGCACCCCACGCTTTTTAATTGAATTAAATTATTTTCTCCTTTTTTAGTTTGGTTTTTAAAGCGTGTTTTTTAGTTTTTTAAACTATTATTTTTTGCTTTTGTTTGTATTTACTGAAATAATCACGAAAAACCGCCTTAAATGTGCTGTTGCTAGCCCGCGTGGGGAGAACGCTCTTAACAACTTTGTTTGGGAAGCAGGCACAGGATAGAATAGAAGGCCAATGGATATAGACTCGCCCTAAGTCGATAGGGGGTTTTTTCCGCACTGGAAATTTAACGCACTGCTGACCGCCGAGAGTTGAAAATCGAACGTGTGTTTCTTCGACGCACTGAGATGGACTCTGTTGGATTCTCAATGCTCGGTTCAACACCGAGAGTTGAAAATCTAGTGTGTGATAAAATGCCGCCGCGATTTTATTACGTTCGTGTGAATCTTGACTTATTATTACATACATGAAACGTAACTGGTATACCGTAAAACGTGGATACTTTGCACAGGTTTTGGCAGAGTATTGGTATTTCCTTTTTTTTAACACCCAAGATTAATGTTTTTTTTTTTATTCCAACAGAACAATGTCTCCTTTGATTATTAAACTCATACCAATATAAAGCCAGGCCGCCACCCACAATTTTATACATAAAAAAAATGGTGTCAAAGTTACCCGGAAGTGGGGTTTCTTTGACAAGGCATTAAAATGCATCTTATGTCAGAGATTTAAAATGTAAGGGGTTACTTTAACATCATTTTGATTAAATAATTCAATACTGTATGCATCATACAGGAAATTTAAATAAAAACACCAAGTTTTCGATTTCAATAAGTCATTTTTATTATCACTTAGGTAGGCTACAAAATTATAGGCACTTAATCATCATAGGCACACTTTTAAACAGTATTTTAGCGCACTGTTAAAGTAGCCCCGTTTTATCCGTACCTATCATGGATTTATTATGCCTCTGCCTAAACCTATCATGGATTTATTATGCCTCTGCCTAAACCTATCATGGATTTATTATGCCTCTGCCTAAACCTTCGGGGACTAAGTCGACATTCACACAGAAATAATAAAATCGCGGCGGGATTTTTACGCTCACTGGATCTTCAACAAACTGCTTAACGCCTAGAGTCGAAAATCGAACACTGTGTTTTTTCGACGCGCTGAGACTCACTCGCGCTGCACTCTGTTGGATTCTCAATGGTCAGTTCCACACTGAGAGTTGAAAATCGAGTGCTCGTAAAATCCCGCTGCGATTTTATTACACTCATTCATACGGAGAACGTCGATTAAGGTGAATGCGCAGTGGTAGAGCGCGAAATTCATTTTTTTTTACGTTTTTCGCAATTTTCAGGTGAGTGTCAGCTTGTTACTTGATCAAAATATGATTTGCGACTATAACATGTACGTATTTACAGATTTATAATAATTTATAATTAATTTAATTTATAATATTCGCAAATCACATTTTGATCAGGATACAACCTGATACTGACCTGAAAATTGCAAAAACGTAAGAAAATTTGAATTTCGCGGTCTACCACTGCGGTTTTTAACCGACTTCAAAAAGGAGGAGGTTATCAATTCGTCGGAACCTTTTTTTTTAAATTTTTTTTTATGTATGTTCCCCGATTACTCTAAGATGGCTAGACCGATTTGGATTTTGTTTTTTTTGTTTGAAAGGGTATACTTCCCAGGTGGTCCCATGATCATCAAGTCAGGATCTGATGATGGGATCCTGGAGAAATAGAGAGAACTCTTCAAATTTTATAGGCACACAAAGCGATTTAGGTATTTTTTGGAAGAGTACTTTCTCGTAGTGGTCTCATTTCAATTTGGTGAAGATTTGGTGAAGAACTTTGGAGATAGGCAACGGAACTCCTCAATAAATGATAGCAAATGGACTGGGATTGCTGAAATCTCATCTCTGTCTATTGCTTACACCCGTTCATAACATAACATCACGCCGGTATGCTGTGAAGGGGTAAGCACATGTGAACCACTAAAAAGTGAAAAAAAAACTTTTTCCAAAAAAAAACAACCGACTTCCAAAAAAACACTACAAAGTGAAAAATTACTTTAATTTCGGAAGGCGGTGACAAAAAATTCAAATACAGCTCCAAAGACACCGAATTCCGAAATTAAAGTTATTTTTCACTTTGTAGTGTTTTTTTGGAAGTCGGTTTTTTTTTTGTGTTAGTTTAAAAATAGATACTCGATAATTCCATACAGTATGTATAAACGCAATGTCTTCAAAGACAAGAAGAATTATATCTATTGTTTTAGCAACTCAATAAATTATTATATCCGTTGAATCATTGAATAAAGATCGAGTAGTGTGTATATGCTATTTTAATTTGACGTATGACGTGTGATTCATTTTCTATTAGCTGAGGTCACCGAAAGAGATAAGTATCCAGGGTTGTCGGATATATTCTGTAGCTGAAATTTAGAAAGAAACCGATGGATATTTTTGAATAAAATTTAATTTAATTAATAGAAAATAAACAGTTAAAAACAAAAAGTCGCAGAGGTCATCGACCTTCAGGTTCTTTACTGCGCGAATAGATGACGCAAAAGTATCTAAAAACCTGAAGGTCGATGACCTCTGCGACTTTTTGTTTTTGTATTTGGGTTTAAGGAAATTAGATTGTGAAACTGTTCCTTTATTTGAAATTGACCACCGCTGTAGTAAACTGCCAAAATTCCATGATTTAGAATGTTTTGTCAAGCAGCTTGCTGTATTTCGTCGATGCGAGGGAGTACCAGTGCCTTGAACAAGAGTGAACAGGCATTTTCTGGGCACGCTCGATCCATCATAGACCTCATCAATCGCTTTCCTTCAGGCGTGATCGAGGTTAAGAAAGGGCCCATTTAGTAATAAAAAATAAAATAAATGAATATATGACGACCCTGTTTACGTATCTCTTTTGGTGACTGTACATACCATGCATAGTCAATAAACACAATGGCGATCAATGGTCACTTTTATAAGGCGACCATATAGAGTGAGACCGTATAGTGGTTATCATCATCTATAGGTTCTTTAAATTGAAGTCGTTTTTTGTGTTTGTTTGTGTGACCGCCTTGTTCTTCTAAACTACGCAATGGATTTTGAAGCGGTTTTCACTATCATTTAGAGAATGTGTTCCGGAAGGTTTTTGTGTTTAAATCTTTTTAATACAACATTATGACATATATTAAACTTGCATATAAAAAGAAATTCCATGTTTTGCCGAGTCGTAGGTACCTAAAAACCGTGCGAAGTAAGGGCAGGTCACTAGTAACATACATAACAGGAGGATTACCAAATGACACCTTTTCCGACCTTGGAATCGAACCTAGGACCTAATGCTCAACAGTAGGTGCGGGTTGTTCGAAAGAGATACCGCGGCCCCTAGCACACAGGCAACTGAGGGAACACGGGTGGGTTTTAGTCAGTAAAAGTCTGACACGCCCTCCCGCTCCAGCCAGAGCGGGAGAAGTTATTTGATGATTTCCCAACCAAAAAAAAAAAATGCTCAACAGTAGTGCTTGCAACCATCAGACCAACGAGGCAGGTCGCTAGTAAGTATTATAATAAAATCATGACATAATCATACAGGCGCGGCCGCAGCAAGACTGGGGGGGGGGGGTAACAGACAACGATTACATATTATACAATAACAAAATGTATTATATTTTCGAAAAATTACCTTTTTAAGAAGGTTTACTTTTACGGCTTTGGGTCATGACCCCTATGACCGCGCCTGATATCATACCCCCTTATTTCTGAGCGTTGCTTAACCGGTCACGTACCAATAACGTTGCTTAAAGTTAAGTAGTGAATAACGACTGTTTAACCATACATTTTTTACGTTAAAACATTTCTTAACTTTAATTATCGTTTATGAATATACCCCATAGTGTCTACTGCAATGAGCTTTATCCTGACTCGTTTGAATAAAATGTTGGATAAGTTACATGTTTAGTGAACATGCAACTTAGCAAGTAGTGACTGTCTGCATTCTAACTAGACGGAAGAGAAGTTGGTAATAATGTGGCGCCATTAGGGCTTAGCACGCACAAAACAGAATACATTACTTCAATATGTTATCTATGGCCGTATAATTGTTAACAATCTTCGTAAATGCTTTACAGATAATAAATAATACTTAGTTTAAAAAACTAAAAAACACGCATTAAAAACCAAACTAAAAAAGGAGAAAATAATTTAATTCAATTAAAAAGCGTGGGGTGCTTTTTGATGTATTTTTATAATCACTTAATGTCAAGCACCCCACGCTTTTTAATTGAATTAAATTATTTTTTCCTTTGTTAGTTTGGTTTTTAAAGCGTGTTGTTTAGTTTTTTAAATTATCTATTTTCATTTTTTACTTCTGCTAACTACAAAAACGTGTTTTTTTAATCTTTTTTTTCATTTTTCTCAATTTTTTTTTTATTATTGAATTGTCATCGGTCCTCGATAAGTTTACAAAGTTTCAATGAAATCTGACCGTTTAAAGTGGGTCAAAATCGCGCTCTAAGAAGTCGGTTACATACAAACAAAGAAACATACAAGTGAAGCTAATATAAAGCGTGTAAAAAGGATGCTGCATCCAAAAAAAAACTTTTGGTGTACTTTTACGACCAAGGATGAGACTCAGATTGCGTCAGTAGTACCGTTGCCAGATTTATTTTCAGGCAAAGCGGGATTTTTAAACTTTTCGAGTGAAAAAGCGAGATTCGTTCTTCGAAAACAGGACAGAATAAAATAACGTAAATAATAATCAGTCGTGTTTTTATTACCGACTTTAGTATTACTTATCTTTATGAGTATCAAATTAAGTTTACCATGATGATAGAAAGTCGTGAAAAATGTATTTTAACGTAAATACGTTACTTTATCATACTCATAACCGCACAGTCGAGCAATCTCGAAAAGCGGGACTGACCCTGTACCGCGCGGGACATTCAATTTCGGGCTAAAAATCGTGACGTCTGGCAACGCTGGTCAGTAGGTACTGTGGAGAGCCTTTTTTGGCGCTTACATGCAACCTCCGCGAGTCCTTTAGAAGTGAAAGTCCAAAAATACGAGGCAAACCGGACGCAGCTAAATACCAGTATTTTACATGGAACAACTGCCGCTATCTGACGTCCACAACCCTGTTACTGGGTACTACGATACCCCTTAGTAAGACTATACTCCATTTGAAATAAGATTAGACATTAAGTAAAAATTTTTTACAGTCCGGTTAACCGATTTTGACTTCTATTGCGTTGGAGGCATGACAAATGGCAGCTGCAGTAAACAGTTGGCATTGTAACTACTTTTTTGCTTTTAATGCCATCTTTATACCTACGTTATAGAAGTCAGAATCGGCTGAACGGACTGTAAAAAAGGTTTGTTTTAATGTCTAATCTTATTTCAAATGGAGTATAGAATAGCAGAAAAAGGTGGAGTTAGATGACAAGCGAATTCATATTATAGAAAAGAAAAAGTAGTTCAACCGTTTTTAGGAATTACTACGAAAATAATTCGACAAACCCAGAATCCTTGTTTAATTTATTCATACCTCGAGGTCGTTAAGAGCTCACAGCACTTACCCGTGGCTCTTTGCAAATATTTGCATCTGACATATACATATAAATAGAAAACTACGTATAGGAAACTAAGGTGAGCGCAGCTTGATACCTACAAAATTCATAAGGAAAAATCTCGAAGAAACTGTTAACGCATTCCAATACTTACTTTATTGGGTTATAAATAAACTGAATGTTTGTTTTAACGTCAGCTGAAGATTTCCTCCCTACGGTGTGCTGCAAACTCTCACATAATTAAGGAGATTGCTTCTATTTAAAACTTTTCGAGATTTTCCCTAATCTACAAACGGCTTCGGCAGAGGAGTAAAAGTGTAACAACATTACGCCAGTTATTATTAAGTCCAATTTTATAGGAGACGGCTTTTTGATTCTCATAGTAAGCCTATAATGTCCCACTTCGGGGACACAGGCTTCTTCTCGTTGCGATGGAGTGGGCTGTAACCTACCACGCGGGCCCAGTGCGGCATGGTACATGTCACATTTCTTCGAATTTTTGGTATTAGAACATGCCGGTTTCCTCACGATGTTTTCCTTCACCGTTTAAGAGCAATGGTGATAAATAATTTGGACAAAGTAAAGCGCATGTCTGCCTTCGAATCTACTATCTACAACTCGTAAGTCACGGCCGTTGCCACTGGGCCACTACTGCTCCCTTTCGCCAGCACATCAAATTATCCCAAACTGTCAAATTTTCCCAATTGAACATGAACCTTATTCATTTGTAATAAAGTTGAAAAACTATCAAAGAAATTTGACAGATTGGGGTAGCTTGATGTGCTGGCCTCTGTACAAAATAATTATTATAATTACCATTTCTACACACCATCCAAGAACCCTGGACAGTTTTAGTTTCTCATCCGTAATATTGTCAGGTTTCTCGAGCATTTCGTATGATAACATTGTAATCAGTCCTCTTGAATGTTTTCCGCCGGTCAAATTGTGTTCTAGGACCTGTAAATATAAAAAAAAATCAAAACATTTGAATAGCTGTCTATTATTTAAACTTGAGTAGAAGGCTATGGGGAAAGCGTTGCTATGGGTGTATTTTACGCTTGAAGCTCTAGGAAAATAGCGCGATTTTCCAAAATTCCGCTACTGTTTTACAAAAATATTTATTTACAGCAAGTGGGTAAAGTCTATCTTTTTTCTTTAATTTCATGTTATTTTCAGCTAAATGAATATCAACTGCAGGCTTGTAAAAATAAGTTGATTTCAGAATGACTAGTACTATGTAAAATCATAAAAAATATTAAAGTTGTTGTGCAAACCGAAGACCGATGTCTTAGAGATTAGGGTTATTTTTCTAAAACCGCTTATTTGTTTACTTGTTTGGAAAAATAATCGCTAACGCAATTTATGTTGAAATTGGTTGGTTACAACATTACTTCCAGGAATATAGATATTTTGAGAAGCGGTAGGTAGTTTATTTTTTGCATAAATTTATGTAAAAACAGGATTTGTGTATTGATGATGTGATTTTTTTAACGAAGTTGCTTAACATTTTGTAAATAAAGCTGCTTAAGTATTTATGGTATTTTTTTAAAGTACTGAAGGGTTTTATTAGTATATGACTGTTTACGTAATTCACTGGTCAAGGTTGTACGAGTATATTATCTTTTGTACGAAAAAACTTAAAAATGATATCACAAGGTCAATTTAATTGCACATAAATTTATCTTTATTTTTAGTCAAGTTATGTGCAATTACATTCCAGGGCTGATTGTAATGTAATTCAAGGGCAGAGATTTGGACATCAAGCTATGGGTTTCCAACTTTCCATGTCCAAAACTGCAAGTTTGAATTTTAGGTTTACATTATATTTTTCTTTGATAGTCATTACCGGTTGTCAGTAGCCGGAAAGTCTGACAACCAGCTTTTTCATGGGGTATCGTATTAACCAGTAACTGGGTTTTGAAGGTCAGATAGGCAGTCGGTCCATGTAAAATACTGGTACTCAGCTGTATCCGATTAGACTGGATGCTGACCCCAACATAGTTAGGATGATTATATTGTTGCAGAAACAATAACTGTCAGAGAAAATATTTTGTGGCTATAAAGTTGTGTGTAGAATGAAAGGAAAAAGCCCAATATTTGGGGAACGAAAGCATTATGGCAGGTTTAAGTTAGCTTGTGAAGAAGGGTACTTAGTGAAGGGTTGATTTGAGGGTTTTCTTCTGTAGTCTTTGATTATCAAAAAGTATTGAACCTTAAAGTTAATGATTTTTTAATTATTTAAACCAACCAGATAAAGTAATCTAAAATAAATAAGACCTACCTTTCGGACCCAACTCCCCAGTTCAGGTAGTTGAGATATCTTAGAACTGGCCTGCAGATTTTCTATGATTCCTGGCAACACGTCATGGAACACTTCTTTTTCCTTCATAATATGAGATATAGACACACTGGTTTGCATAGCTCTCTTGACCGACTGCTGGAGAAAACTGTAAATATAAAAATGTAAATACTATGATTTATTTGAGTAAGTTGCTCAACCAAGACCCATGGAAGTGGGTCACTCAAAATGACTATTTTACCTGACCCTGCCTAGTGAAGCGAAAATAAGCTTAGTGACCTTTTAAATTCTGGGGTCAGTTGACATAGGTACTATTATAAACTTTCGAATATTGGAGTAGGTACATATAAACAGAACTTCAATACTTTATTCAAGAAACTTTTTTTTACTAAATTCAGGTCACCTAAACCTGTTTAATTAAGTATGTCAAGATTTCAGTTAGCAAAAAAGTTGAATGAAACAATTTAAGTTGTTTTTAAATATATGGCAGGTATTTCAAATACCTTGCTTGTTACAAATGGTTCAACATTATCATATCAGCCGAACACTGCTGGATATAAGCCTCCCTGAAGCATGGTGATGCTTCAGGGAGGCTTATGTCTATGGCTTATGCGTTGGCTGGATTCGAGAAGCACAGAATCGGTTAAAGATGTGACTTAAGTGATTCTGTGCTTCTCGCATCCAGAAAATTCTTGTGGTCTTCACAACTGGTGTCACATTTATTAATATAGCACACCTGTGCAAGACCTGTCTTATAAGTAATGAAATAGTCTTTTGAGTAATGTCCACTAATGACATAGCATAGCCCAATGTTAACTGACACATCCGATCCGTGTGGTGCCAGACGTAAAAGAATAGCACCATCCCATTTCTTCCCGTGGGTGTCGTGGAAGGCGACTAAGGGGCTGACCAGAGAATGGGCAGCAGCGTTCTCTATGCATTTTACCACCATACTGCAATCGCAAACCCGCCTGCCAAGCGTGGCGATTATGGCAATCCCCTCCCCGTTTGGAGGAGGCCTATGTCCAGCAGTGGACGTCTTCGGCTGAAATAATAATAATGAACTAACATAGATAACCTGTACTCAGTTAACTCTTACCACTTGAGTGATAATATGATAAAGAATTGATAAAGTGGCTAGAACTGTTATTTTTATTTTTGATGTGACGTCTGTGCTATACACAGCAGTATGGCTTTCAATAAATGTTAGTAGCAAAATGTTCTAATATTTTTAACAAACGTTTTATAAATCAAAAGGTGGACATCTATCCAAAAAGGAGTTTGTTTACAAAAGATTCTAATACGTATAATCTAAACTTTAGCATTCAATTTTCTAGTTTAATAACTTCTTCTAATAACTTTTGGTCAACTTACCCCGGATGTTTAACATACCCGCCGCATAGTGTTCGTGTTCTACTTATATGATGAAGGAATTTTATGTTATTCATCTTTAATTAAATAATAGCTACGTGCTCACTTTCTCTGACCGAATTCCTGGCGAATATACTCTAATACACAATGTAGGGAGATTTTAAATGTCCACTGTATAACATAAAATATTTGTGTTATAAAATCGAATTCGTTCCTATGGTCTAGTAAGCATACTAAAGCTGAAAATAAATGCACACGATATTTATAAAATTGGAATTGACAGCCGCAACGTCCTCCAAAGTTGACGAAAAGTACTCTGTGGATCACCTGTGGATACTTTGACTGACTTTGACACTGACTGCTGACAGGACAGGCTAAGGCTACGTTCCGAGATACGATAATATCGATTTGAGCGTGCTCGCTCACACCCGCACACCCGTTCCGAACTGACGTGAGCGCGATAACGATGTCCCGTGAATCGTCATGACATGCGCCATCTTGCGGTAACGCCGACTATGCGTAATACTAATATCTCGGTGAGCGCTGTCAAAAATGACAGTTGTGCTGTTTTATTTTGAACCGTATCATATTTTATCTAACTTAGATAAAGTGCTTTTGGGTAGAGTCGCCACCTAACCAAATAAGAAGACGAAATTTGTGGTTTATACAAGTTTTTTTATGGTGTAAATAGGTTTTAACATTGAGTGAGCACTGTTAGCGCGTTCTCGAGCGTTCCGTATTGTTGACAAAAATGACAGTTCTTAGCTGTCATAGAGTCGTGATATCTATCTCGGAACGCAAATTATTGATGTGAGCGCTCCCAGCGCTATTTTTCTAATTCGGAATGTGGCCTAAGATTATCTTGAAAAACCTATTTGAATGAAGTCATGAATGCTGTCACTGTCACCGTGACAACAGATGGTTGCAAGAGGACAATAAACGAAACGGCAACTACTCTTTTCAGACTTAAAAAATATATAGTTTAGTTAAATAAAACAACAAAATCTTTGTGAAATATTATTATTTGTTCAATTCTTTTAGCCGTCTATTTTTTTCCTAGAAAAACACATAACTGCTGCATTTTTTACTTTTAAAGTTTACATTAACGTTTTCTGCCATACTGGCCATCTAAAATCTGTAGATACAACTCGCGTTCAGCTCTTGAAGATACGCCTTGTATTCTTTGAACAATTTTGTTGTAGATTTCGTTTTCTTCTTCTTTGTAAAGCTCTGGAATCTTGAGCTGGGCGTACAGCACCTTGATGCGCTCTATGTGTGCCGGTTCCTTACTACCGTAACAAACTGTGAAAACAGCACGATGGCTGGGTTTGCATTGCTGCAGCGCTTTCACGGCTAACCATGAACATTTGCCTTCTTGAATATCAGTGCCCATTTTCCCGGTCATATTTTCATCTCCAAAACAATCGATGTAGTCGTCCTGTTATGATAAATGTTGAGTGAATAAGAATGACGAGGTTTGCATACTTCGATAAGTACCTATCGCTTCAATAAAAAGCAAAATTTTCCTTGGTTTTCAACCTGCTCACCTGCATTTGAAACAGTCTACCTAATTGCATAGAAATATCATCCGCATTCTTGTGAGTTTCTTCGTTAAATTGGTTAGCCAACATCAATCCAAGAGTTATGGGCAGTTTAAAGGTGTAATAAGCAGACTTGTGCTTGACAATAGCATTATAGTGGTCCATAGTAAATAAGTTAAAGTTCTTTTTATTCAGTCCTGTCATGATATCCAGATATTGTCCAAGACATGTGTAAAAGAGCATCTGTAAAATCATTGAAGCATACATTAGAGTTACCTTAATGACTCTGCAATCTCTTTCCTACATGTATGATCAAATGCCTATTTGATGAAAACCTGAGCATGTGTCACATACCTCATTGAAGTTATGAAAAATGTTCACATAATTCGGTGATTTCTCGAAGTTAGTTCTTAATATTTGCAGCAGACAATAGTGGATAAGCGTAGCATCGTTGACTGCGTTTGCGATGCCCACATCTTCCCGTCGGTACCAGCATGGCATACCTCGACGTGTTATAGATTCGTCGGCTATGTCGTCCAGCACTAAGCAGTATGCCTGTAACTATTGTATCAATAATATTACTTCAGGATTTCTATATGTATAGAAAGAAATGAAGATGCAGTATCATTTTGGATTTTTAGGACTTCAAACCCAAGGGCGGTCACTTGTGTCGAGAGAGTGATCTGAAAGCTCAATTTTATCGTGCATTGCCTCGAATCAGCTTTGTTTTTTATTCCAGGCTACATCAAAATCTGTGTGAGCTGTGTCACCGAAAAAGTGTACCTACATAGATATATGTAGTTTATAAAAAAATATTCTTACTATTTCTGCGCACCATCCCAAAGTTCTCGCAAGTCGCAATGTTTCTTCTGTGATGTTCTCTGGCTTCTCAATCATTTTGTACGTCATCACCGTTGTCAGCCCTCTCATATTCTTACCGCCAATTATATTGCCATTTAAAACCTGGAATATGAAATCATGAGCTAGAACATCATATGATAAAGGTACCAACAACAGCGCAGAACCTATTGTCCGAATTAATTATGGTTGCTATTGCATGGATAAACGCCAGTGCGATGCAAAAACCCTTCTGAACGGACATAACATAGGATTCTCTATTTCTCTTCAGGGCATGGTCATTGTGCCAAAGTCACCAAGTGAACTGGTACCCTCAAGCTCCGTCAAAGCTCGGTCAAGAGGGTGGCGTAGTTGTTTGGGGGTCTGGCTATCTCGCCCGGTAACAATAACCACCTACGCGTATCTCATAGTTACTTTAATTACAAAAATATACTTCGTGACGTAAGGAGAATTTAGGACGTTACCACATAATCTGCGCGGGTGTGTCAAGTGCAAATTTTTCGTGAACTGAAAAATTACAATAATTGAAGAAATTATCACTATACTCCAAAGTTTTCCATGTTATTTTTGGTATATCCTATTTGCTAGAGGGGCGTGTATTTGTGCTATGTATTCGCGTGGTTAACACATAAGTTATAATATACTAAATGTTATCTAAGTTAGTAATATTCCACAGCCGTTAGATTTAACAAAGCATCCTTGTAGTGTAGGTGCCAGAGCCCTAGAAGGCTAATGCAGAACCTGTGTTTTTACGTCAAGGCTAGACTGTTTACTTTCTAAAGAAGCTTTAGGTATGTCACGCAGGGGGCACTTCTGTGAACTACAGGTATAATGACGACAGAATATATAGGTACGTCGTCAAAAAATATACTTAAATTTGCTCCCATACTCACATTCCTCATCCACTTCTCCGCTGCTGGAATTTCTTGAAATTTTTCATGCTTAGCAAGGATTTCAAAGACTCCTGGCAGAGCATTATGGAGTTCCTCCCTCTCCTTCTTCAAGTCGAACTTATTTTGGTTAGTTGAGACGGAACTGCAAAACCTCTGAATGGTGCTGGAAGTAAAATGCGTAAATTATAAGCGCCTATAGCACTTAAACAGCTTGCCAAGTTGTAATGCATTTTGTTTCGAACTAGGCGCAGTAGGCACGTTTTCATTCGTTTGGCTATGTGATTATCAGACAGGTTTAAGAAGTGGAATTTCACACGAATTTTCTTATATTTTACCTATGTGATGGTTCTGTTCGTGGTTCTGTTCGTATTGGAACAGCTATTGCTAGATACCAAATTATATTACACACGAAACCAATAGGCTTCTAAATCAGATGAAAATGCCATGAATACCTATTTACTTTGTAAAGTATCTTTAATCATTGTAAATGTGAGGAAAATGTGGACCGTATTTTTTTGTCTTAGTTCGTTTTTTTGATGGTCTGGTAGTTGGAGTACCTGCTTTGGATCTCCACTCAAATTTGTGGTTATTTACTCAACATACCATTCACTAATCTACATGGTCCTCACGTGATGACCAAGACTGTCTGGAATTTAAGAGACTGAAATCGTGAAATCAACTCCTAAGTTGGTTTTCTTTCTTTTCATTTCTTATCAGTAAGTAGGTAGCTAGTCAGATATTTATATTTTATTTGACGTTTAAAAGTGATTCCGATGTCATATTTACAGAAAAAACAATTTAATTTCGGTTCAAATAAGTAATTAGTTTCCAATTTCATTCCTACCTTTCAAATAACTCCTTTTTTATCACAGCCGCTATACTTTTCCCAACCACCAAACTATTGTACGTAACCATTCTCTTCCAAAGATTCATCACTAAAATGGTTTCACTAGCAAACTCAACGAGAATTGTCACAGGAATATACCCGGCAGTCAACCAGGCCGTTTATATTAAGTGGATGTAACGTTTTATCTGATTGTAACCGGCTTTGTTGTCTTGGAGAAAATAGACGTCTGCTTTTATTATTGAAATGCAGTTTTGCATAACAAAGTGTGTACGTACCTATGTGATTTAGGTCTAAAGAATTAACGTCAATACATCTTACCTTCCTTTGTGTATGGTGATATGGTTAGAAATTCGGATGGAGATAGAAATAGAACCAGACAATGCAAAATGATCCATAAGTAGGTACTAGTGTTATTGTATTTCTATAATCTATGTATTTCCTGCCTTGTTGGTTTCGTGGTCCTGACTTCCGATCTTGACTTATAATAAGTTTTTAAAAGCCACACTGCTGGCCAGTGGTTGTAACCCTGGGTTATTAGCAGATTTGTGTATACACCCTTAGTTGCCTTTTGCAACACCCTTGGGAAAAGACAGCAGTTTTTTTACACCTATGGTGTTGACTGCAACTACAAATTGAGCTACTTACTAGGTAGTTTAGGGAAAAATAAAAAATATTATGTACATAATTATATGGCATAATGTTTGAAGTTCCATAATTTCTAGCTTCAATTTATTAGCCACGGGATCACTTCTAATCAAAATATAATAATTTGTTTCTCTTGATCTCCTGTCATCTGCAGAGATCGGATATTCGGATGCATATTCACCTAAAGTTGGGATGTTGGCTAACATGGAATGCGCGGTTTGTATCGAAAAAATGTTAATTTAGATAAGTACCTAATTGGTTTATTTTTTGTTTTAACTAATTCAAACTACCCCTCCTCCAGTAGGTACATACACATATTTGTATCGGGTTAAACATTAATTTTAAATTAGTACACATCTGAATAGTTATGCAATCCAAGAATCCCAGGGTTTTTATTAAATTTACAAATAATTTATAAAGCCGCTTCCATACTTTCATAGCTAAAAATTATCTTTAGGTAAATATGCATCCGAATATGCGATATGCGACTTTTTTAATTTGTTATTGTATTTTGTGTTTTACGGACTGTGACCAAATAAACGGTATTCTTTCTTTCTTTCTTTCTTTTCTTTCATCTCTGGTCTCTGATGACTCTGATGACACATCATATTTAGCCGTTCCCCACTAAGCAAAATTGGAGCAGATGTTTTGGACAAACAGCAGTAGGTAAAGACGCCAGCACATCAAGCTACCCCAAACTGTCAAATTTTCCCAAATGAACATGAACCTTATGTTTTTGTTATAAAGTTGAAAATCTATCAGAGAAATTTTACAGATTGGGGTAGCTTGATATGGTGTATGTACCTAAATTAAGCCGTGTCCGTTACAATCGAGCGGCCACGGCGATATTTAAAAAATATATTCTACCAAGATTTTGTAAAAAGTTGATTCCCAAAACCATAAAATTTATCACAGTTATGTTTAAAAGTTATAAGGGTTTGAACGTGGCCGCGCATTCAAACGCAGACACAATAAAGCTCCATTTAAAAGATGCTAGTTAGTTGTCTGTGGCATACGACGAAATTGAAGCACCAATTTACTGATACCGAACAACACTCTAACTAATACTATTGCACGATAAGGGCAAGTTAGTTGCCGTCAAAAATGGTTTATGTAGGTGTAAACAGACAACAGCACGTGCAATAAAATCGCATTCAAAACTTGACGTGCAACTCTGTGTTTATAAGAGGCAAAACTTGCATGCAATAATCGCCTTGCAATAATCGCCTTGCAATAATTGGGATGCCGGATTCCGTGTGGTGCCGGACGTAAAGAATAGCACCATCCCATCTCTTCCCGTGGGTGTCGTAGGAGGCGACTAAGGGACTTACTAGAGAATGGGCAGCAGCGTTCTCTATGCATTTTAACACCATACTGCGATCGCCCACCCGCCTGCCAAGCGTGGCGAATAATCGCCACGCTTGGCAGGAAACCCATTCTTGGCTTGGGGGGGTTGCCAATGGCAACCCCCCCAAATTGGGGAAGACCTATGTCCAGCAGTGGACGTCTTCCGGCTGAAATGATGATGATGAATAGTTGTGATGGTGGAATTAGAAGTCGCATTCAATTATTGAATAGCAAAACATGCATTCTTCCATTCTTGTATGACATTTTATGGAAATCGCACGCGCTATTTATGAGCATGCGATTTGCATTCAATTCTTGAATAGCCATAATTGAACATGATGTATGGCATACGATTATTACTCTTGAAGGGTCCAGAAACTTGCAACGTGTAAGTGGGCCTTAAGGGTGCAAAATAAAAATCAGAATAAATTGCAATCAACATTTTAATATCATCATCGAGAGAAATACATTTCAGTAAAAATCTTATTAATAAGGTAATTATAGTAATTAATTCAGGTAATTGTAGGAAAAAGTACATATTATCGAAGTTTTAATTATAGGTTCTACAGTTCACGCATACAGACTACCTTAGATGGCTTAAGATTGTATAAAAGTTCATAAAGTACATCTAAGTCACCATGTTCTTCTACAAGTAATGGGTGGATATTCTTTCTAGTCGATTCTTTTCGTCGTGTTCTCCCGATGTTCAACTTTCTTCCTCGCGACTCTTTAAATATTTAGGGCCCTCAGTTTTGACAAGTTTCACAGCCCCTAACTTTTATAATACATTCTTAATTACAGTGCATTCACACCCAGCGCTCAAACATAAAATTCGACAGCACTTCAGTTATCTCTATCCTTTATAATGTGCGCCTATTTTATTGAGGACTTCAGTATACCTTACACAAATATACATCTACTAGGCTTTTGCACCTTTCTAAGTCACTAACTTAACCGACATTTACAATGTAAAGTTTAAACGCTTCGCCTGAAGATGTTATCTAAGATTTTAAAGAACAGTTCGTGGGGCAGGCCCCTGGTGACCTGCTGAATTTGTGTCCTAAGGAGATCATAGGTGGCGTCTTCGAAGACTGAGTAAGTGTGAGGGAGTTGAAGCTCTTCATACAAGTGCTTGATTTTGGCGACTGCCTCTGGGTCGGAGCTGCCATAGTTTTCTTCCATGAATTGCTTCTGTTTTGGTGATGCCCTCTGCAAGGCGACAACTGCCAACCAGGTACACTTTCCATCTTGAATGTCAGTTCCATTCTTGCCTGTGACAGCTGGGTCTCCGAAGCAATCTAAGAAGTCATCCTGAAAGAAAAAAAAATATTATCCAACCGCATCGTTATTTATCTTGATGTTAGTTTTGTTTTCGTTAATTACTACAGAGAAAGATAAGTGAAAATCGTAATCGTGACGTTTTCAAGGCAATTGTTTTAAGTCGTGTGACTTTCTTGATTATTTACACCTGAGTTAGTCTTAAATCTTATTTAAACATGAGTTATTATTTGTTTTGCAGTAAAGGAAAACCCAGTTTGCGATAAAATATATTTTTAGAATGTGTGAAAATCGTAGTGCGAGAAGGTTTACTTTATAGACATAAAGTAAACCTTCTAGAAACTCGTTAGGTAATTATACTATCTTACAGTTTCAATTCACATAGGAGAAGTGCTAACTACCACTGTTTAAACAGTTGTGTGTATAAGTACTTTTACGATAAAAGTGCTCGCTTAAACGTCAAAACAAATTACAAATTAAGATAAAACAAAGAGCATAAAGATGAGTTAACTTACTTGAATTTGGAAGAACTCTCCCATCTTTAGCAGGATATTTTTGGCTTGTCTATGGGTTTCAGGGTCCTCTACTCCAGTCATGAGCAGAGCCAGAGTGACTGGCATCTGGAACGTGTGGTATGAAGTCTTGTACTTTGTGATGGCTTCGTACTTCTCCATGGTGAATAGAGTAAGGTCTGGCTTATCCGTCTTCGCTATCTGATTCTCTAGGAAATGGCCGATCGAGCACTTTAACAGCATCTGAAAAGAGGTTTACTGTTTGAGGTACGCGTAACTGGTTAGAAAAATGTTGATGACCAATGGAGATGCTATAAAAACGAAAATCTCCACTTTGACCATTTTTGTACAAATTTTAATGGTATATCCTAATTCCGTGCCATTCATCCCATTCCTTTGACAGTTCGGAGTTCTCAGATAAATATTTTTTTTTTTTGGGTTTTGACTTCGCACGGTTACAGATAAAATTGGCGGGATTATTGAAGTTTGCCAGGTTTTAATGTAGATATGTTTAGCAGTTATTAAATCTATACATATAATAAAATTGTAACAGGCCGATGTCTGTACATTAAAGATATTGAAGAAAAAATAGTATGGGGGGTCTTTATTAGAGCAACAGAAGCCAAAACAACGGTTTTTAGAATTTTTGTCTGTCTGTATGTTTGTTACCGCATCACGCAAAAACCACTGCATGGAATTGAATGCAGTTTTCAATGATGTATTCCGAGAGGTCTAACTTAAAAAATAGGCTATATATTATCAAAAAAAATTATTATCTACTTGATTCTAAAGTCCACGCGTATGAAGTCGCGGGCAAAAGCTAGTATTATATAAAATGAGTAGGAAAGTAGGTACGTGGACGATAGGAACAAAAGAAAGTTAATGTCCAAGTTGCAGTGTTTCGCTTGAGGTTTACACTGCATGTGCCCCAAGCACAAGTAGGTAGTACCTTTACGTCATGTTCAGATTTTTATTAGGTACTTATTTGAAAGTTTAATGCCCTCTGTGGACTCATAAGTTGATACACCGAACATTGATCTGTTACTAGCTTCCGCCCCCGGCTACACCCGCGTGGAAGTCGGAAATTATTCTACGGGAACGTAGGTACTACCGAGATAAAAAGTATCCTATGTGTTAATCTAGGTTATAATCTATCTGTGTGCCAAATTTCATCAAAATCCCTTCTGCCGTTTTTGCGAGATTGAGTAACAAACATCCAAATATCTTCACAAACTTTTACATTTATAATATTAGTATGCTAATAGGATTATGTTCTTTGAGTAGGTACTTAGATACTGTACCACCAACGTAGTTATTTAGCTTTGCACTCGAAAATAAGATTAGATAATACTTAGATTGTTTCCATAATACAGCATGGCTTAATTAACGAGATAACAGGTTTGGCAATTAAGATATATGCGTGTGCAATTTGGACGTGTGAATAGAGATAACAACAATAGATAACTAGACATTTTTCATTATGGATACTATTTATAAAAAGGTTAATCAATCATTCATGATTCACATTCTTCCTCTCCAATTGAATTGAAACAATACCAATACGATCAATAACAATAAAAACTATGTTTAAAACTCATTGGTAAATAACTCGTATTGTTGGTGATGATGACACATTCCGCGGTTATTTTTAACTATGTAGCTGACCCCACAGACGTTGTCCTGTCTTAACTATGAATATATGTTACGCGCAACTGTTTTACTTTTTTCTTTCCTAAGAACCTTCTCCTGACAATAGCAAACACAACAAAAAAAGAATTAGCAAAATTGGTCCAGCCGTTCACGTGTGATGCCGTGACCAAAGGAAATAGGGATGCATTTTTATATACATATATTATATATAGATAGATTGTTAGGTAGGTACTGTTGTTGGAGATAATGTTAGGGTCGTGCACATTTTGATTGCTTGAGCAGTAGAGCATAATTATGTTTGTGTCGTGATGGAGACGAAAATAGATTTCCTTATCTATTAGTTACAAGTTTAGCTATTTGAAGTAAAACCAAACTAAGTTAAGTCTTTTCTGTTGTTTAAAACAATTGCTCAGATAGGTCCTACTCTATAAATAACAAGAAATGTACGGTCAGTAAACGAAATAAGTAACCAGGGTCGTCGGATTTGAAGTTTAGAATTGAAGAATTGAAGTTTAGTAACAAAACCGATGGATGTGTTCGAATAAAACTTATTTTAATTAATAGAAAACAAACAGTTCAATAATCAAATTCAATTTCATCCGAAAAAATCCATAGGTTTCTTATTAAATTTCAAGTCTATCCGACGACCCTTTTACATATCAAGTATCTCTTTTGTTGACTGTACATATGTCTCATCCGGTTTAGCAATTTACAAAGACCAGTCTTTAGTCTAGATATTAGAACACAGGAAGTTAGTCCCAATAAAAAGATAGCCAGACTTAGTTGGTGAAGTAATCTTCAGAAGTTAGAAACCCGAATCGTAAAAACCTCAAAGCCGAAGCCGGGAAATCGTAAATCGCCGATTATACAATCAACATACCTCATTGAACGTCTCCAGGACGGATTTGTAGTACAGTTTGTTGTTGAAGTGACGTTTGAGTGTGGAGAACATGGCAGCCTGGACCAGGGCAGCGTCGTTGATTCCTGTGAGGCCAACTTCGGGATGTTTGTACCAGCAGGGAGCCCCGCGACGCATCTCCGTGCCCTCCATGATGTCATTGAGCAGCAATTGGTGGGTGTGGAACTGTGGACAATAATGTTGAATTAGGGACAATTGACATAAAGTAGGGTGTATATTATTTGTGTTTTATGTCTGAGGCAGCCTGAGATTGGTCAGAGACATATGTATTTTCACCTACTTTACCTACTTAACTGCTAATTAGTATTGAACAGCTTATGAGCATGTAAGATGTTCTTGAATCCTATGTGGTTTGAGTCGAAACTACAGGTTAAGTACGTACGTTTTCTTACATAAGAGTGATAAGGCCATAGGTTAAGTTAAATGTAAAACTTGTAGTGAAAATATCCATGTTGTTATGTCATGGAGATTGTCACCCACACCCTAATTGCGTAACTCACGATTCATCATAATTTGTTTCGTTTTGAAACAAATGGCTAAACCATTGCTTCATATGTTCGAAAAATGTGTCTGATCAACAACGTAAATAATGCAATGAATATTGTTGAACTGTCAAAATGAAACCGATTATGATTAATCGCGTTTTACGCAATTAGGGTGCTGGTCAGCCTCGTTTGCGACAAGTATCTAGGTACCTTTGGATCACAAGTCCACAAGTCGGTCGATATATGGCATAAAGTTATGGAAATAAATCATTTAAAATTAAAAGAACGTAGGTACTAAAACTTTATAGGCCGATGTTTATTTTTGTACTCGCGGTTATATCATGAACGCCAGTGCTAATAAAGTACCACTGTGATAAAAGCTTTCAGTAGTGAAGTTTATAGTTTTATTTTTAGATAAATCTATGCTAACATTTACCGACCTAAGTAAATAGTGCCTAGATAAAATATATTACACTTCCAAGTAAAATTTCCATGGCTTTACAGGCGTCAGGCAGTTACAGATCATAAACTAGATTCTAGAACATTAAACGGCTTTCGATATCCAAGTATTTCTCGACTAAATAAGAACCTATATCTACAGGTTTTCTAAATAAGTACAAAACACTGCGCGTAGCTTTAAGTTTTAGGTATGCCAGCACCCTAATTGCGTAACTCACGATTAATCATAATCTGTTTCGTTTTGAAATAGAGTGCTAAATCATTGCTTCATATGTTCGAAAAATGTTTATGCTCAAAAAAGTTAATACGCAATGAATATTGTTGAACTGTCTAAATGAAACCGATTATGATTAATAGTATGTTACGCAATTAGGGTGCTGTTCTTACAAGGAATGTTGAGGAATAATCTCTATTTTAATGCGACATGTAATAAGGTATGCTTTTAGAGGTCACAGTCTGCGTAAAAAACAAATACATACATAGTATGTCAGACAGATAGTAGCATAGTGCTAAAGTTAACAATAATAAAATTAAAATACAAAAGCCGTACTATGTCAACAAATATGGAGTGTAGATACGTAGGATGTATCGATGAACAAACACAGATAATAAGAATATTCGTCTGTTGAATATTATTATCTTTTGGAAGTGGTGTGATGAATACTAAAATGCGAATGTAAATAATGGACACTAATGTCGAGACACGTGTTTGACATAATCGAGTAGGTTTCATCGATGAAAATAATAATATTGCCGAATTTGTCCATGGTTAGATAAGACTGGCTGTTTTGCTAATATAATGAAATGTGACTGCTGCATACGAGTGCCAAAACATAATCCCAAGGCCAATCGGCCAGTCCCATAGAGGAACTTGATAAACTTGTTTTTTTTCCCTATGTTTATTTATGTAACGCCACGGACATGGATTATATTATAGTTTTTGTAGTTTAAAATTCGAATAGTAAAGAACTAAAAGCAATTTTTTTTAAAGGTTTTATTATTGATGACAGACTTTATCATGATTGTATCGAGATAGAAGTATTAGGTGGATATACCATCTAAGTTCATTGTAGGTAACGAATTCTTTAAAGGTTATACATTTGGGCCTATCAGAAGACTGCGAAAGATTACTTTTGGTAGATTTAATACTACCGAGAAGCTAGTTAACTAGGTAGGTATCTATAGTAGGTGCTGTCAAAACAGTGAAGGAAAACATCGTGAGGAAACCGGCATGTCCCAGAAACAAAAATTCGAAGACATGTGACATCCACCGCATCCACCAACCCGCACTGGACCCGCATGGTGGATTATGGCCCACTCCCTCTTAGCACTATAGGCTGATGATGATGATGTGAGGTACAGTATTTATTGAACTTTATCTTTATTAATTTTTTCATTTTATTTTGTAACCTTTTATTTGTTGTGCTAAGGTGTCAAAAAAACGTGAATTAATAAAATTTACTTATAGTATCTTACCATTTCCACGGACCATCCCATCATATTCGCTAGATGAATGTTCTCTGGCGTCAAATTCTCTTTCTTCTCCAACATTTTGTAAGCCAGCATCGTCGCTAGTCCTCGGTTCTTTTTACCGTTCGGCACATTGTATTGCAACAGCTGCAACAACAGAATACAATTTGAATGACACAAAAAAAAAACAAATAAGAAAGTTGAAACTGCGTAGTAAAGTGTGTTTTTTTTAAACAATTGTTTAAATATTGATAATAGAATGATATCATCGACTTGGATACTTAATAAGAATTATGAATATTTTCAATTAATATTATTTTACTAAGTTTGCCAGCGGTTTTGCCTGTTTTTCCATGGGAACGTACTAGCGAAGTAAAAAGTCTCCTATGTGGTATACAGGGTGATTGGAAGATGGGTGCAAAGCTTTAAGGCGAAGATAGTACAGACAATTTAGAACCATTTAAGCCATGGTTGTCTTAGACGAAGTCTTACCAAATATTTTTAACCAAATTTTTAAGTTTTTTTTCGGAAATTCTCAAAATTTAATGTAAACTGCATAATTATGGCCAAATTGAATGATAAATGAATTCATTTTTTATTTATTTAATTAAAGTAATGTGTAAGCAATCAAGCAAAACATGTTTTAGGCTTCTGTGTCATTAGACATTTTTTTTTACAGACATTTAAAGCTCAGAAAAAATAAAAAATTTGTACAATACGTCTTTTAAACCTCATTAAAAAAAAAAAATTGGTAAGACTTCGTCTAAGACAACCATGGCTTAAATGGTTCTAAATTGTCTATACTATCTTCACCTTAAAGCTTTGCACCCATCTTCCAATCACCCTGTATATAGGTTATAAACTATCTGTGTGCAAAATTTCATCCAAAGCCGTTGCTTTTGCGTGATTTGAGTAAGAAACATTCAAACATCTAAACATACAAACTACTTAAAACAATTGTAGCAGGACAGTATGATTTATGAAATACACAATACATGTGTAGGTAAGTCAGCCTTGAAAAATACAGCGCAGTTGATTCAGATTTTTTACTGGTGGAATAAGATTTAAAAAAGTTGGTTAATATAGACACAGTACCTACCATGTACCATGACCTAAACATTTTGATACTTTGACTGGTTTTTTCTTTCTGTTCCAGTTCTAATTTAAACAATGTTCAATGAAAGTCCTTTATTTGAAATTCAAATGGAAGTTAAAGACCTACCTAAGCTTTATTAATTTGTCGGAGTCTTTACATGCAAGCTGCGTCTTGCGTGCATGTGATTGAAATTATTTACTTTATTTGCAAATTAAATGCACCCAAATACAGCTAGGTATGTGTTTGACATCAAATTCATTGTTTACGTTTTAAAATAGGACGTGACAGTAATCAACTAATCAGCATACTTGTAATTATCATTCTTATTATTTTATTTTAATAACAACAAGCTAAAAATAAAAACATTAACTAATTTCAGAAAGACGTGGACATATTTAGCTGCTATAAAAACTGCTAGTATGAAGTAAATTATATAGGCATGGTACAGTAACTCATTGCAATAAGCACAGCAATTTATGGCTAGGTCTAAAGTCCATCCAGAGACGGTGGACAGACGAGTTTCTAGTCAGTTTTTATAACAGGTTTGAACAACGCACTTCACTTACGACTGACCGTAGCGACATGTACCGTACCTTAGCCAACCATTTGCTGGCTTCTGGCACATCAATGTGCTTGCCAGTCTCAGTGAGGTCCCTCACGATGTCCGGGAAGCAAGCCATGAACTCCCGGGACTGGTCCTTCGACACGGCCAGTCCTCGGGTAGCCATCGGCATTTCCTGGGTAGTCAGGGTCGACAGGTATCTACACATCAAAAAAGATACGGATGACTTATTTTCATCGACTGACTTACTGTAGACATTGGAAAGCAGAGAAGTTTAAATCACGAGTGATTAATTACGATCGATTAGATAACTATGATGTAATTAATAATATGCATACGGGTTTGATAAAATCGATAATTAGGTGAACAGATAAGACTTCTTTGTTGCTATAGTTTTTTTTGTTGGATTTTGATAAACGTTCCAGGTATAAAGATATTTAATTCATTCAGTGCACATTTTACGATTTCTTGAAAATACCTGCGTTGCTCAGTGTGTTGTTGATTTTAATGTATAAGTAGGTGAGTAACTTGACGCCGTAACACGCTCTTTTCACATGTTAGTTATCACCCGATCAAATCCGAAGTTTCAATCGTAACATTGTCGTGCACTCGCTTTGTTTGTGTTATTTTTAGCTTGTATACCCACATAAATGATGTAAACACAATGCAAGATATGGCTTCGAGATCGACGGTTACGCAAACTTTGTGTCGTAGGGTTCAAACGAGTTCACTGACCTGTGATATTTTTGCAACTTCAGAAGCTTCTTGGGCAGCCCAGCTTCATCGTTCTGAGGTGACTTGGATGCTGCCTGATCGAGCCTCGGGACCATGGCATCAGAGTTGGTGACGCTGGTCGTCTTGCTGATTTGCCGACGAATCTCCTTCTTATACATCTGCAGGATCCTATCCAAACTTTTCTTCGTCGAAAACATCTTGAAATCTCGAAGTATTCTCTGCTTCCAAATAAGTTTATAACTTCAAGAACTTTTCTCTGAACTTTGTAAGTGTTTAATTCAATAAAATATTCTTCCTTTTGATTAATAGTTGTAGCGTCTATTCGCGTTGGGTTTGTAACACCGACTGATTCTTTGTTGTGTTTTGCCTCCTTACGAGCTCCAGTGATATGCTAGCGACGTTCGAAATGTTTACATTACTTCTATCGATATCGACATTCTTAGCACAACAACTTTATGAGCACGTGATGCCGTCGTGATATTTATTTTACTTCTACATAATACTGTAACTTACTCTTTGAGGTTGCCCAATGACCTGATATTGCAACTTAGATACCTGCCCATTAATTTATCCTATGCACATTCTGCCTATATCTACATGCTTCAACGTTAAATACCACTATGAGCCCTTAGTATAAATATAGAAGTATTTTATTTAGGAATCTTTGAATTCAGTTTGTATTGTTAACATAATTTGATAAACACAAAGCAAAGCTATTATTATGTACAGGTATATAAAAAAGAAAATAATCATAATGCATCAAAAAATAAGTCCGCATCGTTGTCAACGGGAAGAGTGCCCAAAAGGCTGGCAGCATTGCCACGTTGTATGGCAATGCTGATTCTTTGGCCGAAATATAGGCCAGCCCTTTGGTCACGTGAAGAGTCAACCAACCGCTTGGAAATATCTCGGAAAAGTAAGTGGGCACTCGGACCCCATGGCCCTAGAGTTTCAACCCCAAACGGCTCGAATATATAGGTTCCAGTAAGATTGGAATATTTGCGCCGTTTGAGGTTTTCCGCACCTGCAGCAGCCGCCCCAGCACAATTCGCCGTACTAGAAAGATGGGATGGCGCAAGGGTGTCGACACATGTTGCATCCCACACCAAAGGCCGACCTAACTTCCAAGGCATTATGGACATTCCGTCTGGTCTCTTCCCATCGTCGCGTGCCAAGCCATAGGGTTCTAAAACAGCTGGCACCCCGGCGGTGACAAGAGCACGACGGATGATGTCATTGATGCTGGCGTGCCGTGCTATTCGGCCTGCGCTCCTACTGCAGGATAAGCCATGGTGTCCGAGGCGGTCAACAACTTCACCGCATTGGCAGCGATGCAGAGCCACACAAGGAGCGCCAAGACGCAGGCAAGTAGCGAGCCGGAAGGTCGAGTCACTCAGCATGGTGCCTATGTTGGGTGACGGTAGTGCCTGCAGCCAGAGGCCCGACTCCCACTCACCCACAGCCAGAAGGCGAGCAAGCTCAGCAGTATTGGTGGACGTATTAATTAGTTTATTCCGTACCAACCTGCAAAGCGGCTCATCCCACTGTCTCTGGGAAGATGGATTCACGGGCAGATCTGTATCCGGGCAAGCCATTTTCCAGGCATTCACCGCATCGGTCAAGCACGGCACTTCAGAGTCAACCAGGCAAGGGGCTAAAATTTTCCCAGCCAACTTTTCGGTGCTGTGGACAGAGGACAGGAAAGCCGGTAAGCTGATACTAGTAATTTTACGGACGCCGAGGCCTCCAAACCGGATGGGTAGTGTGGCTTGAAGCCACGCTCGGTCGTCCAAAGCCACATTTAAAATGGATGATAATGAGCTTAGTACAATATTTTTAATTATGGAAAATTCACCAAAACCGTCGACGAAAACAATGTCGGTAAAATATACCATAATAAAGTCCCATCACTACGATGCGCACGCAACAAAACAAACGGGCCAGCGCCCCTCGCCCCAAGCCTCGCCACGCGGGCCGCGTCACGTAGGCACCCGGCAACCGGAGCGCAGAACCCACCAAACAACAAGTACCGAAGGCCTACTTCCAACAACAGGCGATAAGAAGCTCACACATAACTCGATGATAAGATTGAAGAAAAACTATAACTGTAGCTGGAGGTGGCACATTTACAATATTCTTGTCCAAAAAATTTGCTCCTGCCGCTAATCAGAGAAGTTCTTCCTTGTTATTTTAAGTAGAGCTTCTGAAGCTGTTTACTTCATGGCTAAGCCCCGCTCCTCACCACCCATCGCACCGCCCGTGACCCAAAATATGCACAAGAACTTCTAGAACGGCTTTCGGATCACGTACACTCGAGACACTCGGTGAGAAGTTGATCACCGTCGAAATGAATTCCGATAAATGCACCTTTTCTGCATTGCCATTGGTCGGTCAATGCAACTTTATAAGGCAATCAATCAACACTTCGGAAGTATGTAGTCAAGATCTCGGTCAATGGTAAAAGGATAATAATCATATTAATGATGGGCAACGAAATGAATTGGTTTGCAAATTATTTCATTAGTCACCGTTGTTTTTGGGTGACAAAGATCCATTCATAAATAAATTAACATGACCAGAAGTCGTTGTATAAGTAAATTTTTACATATTAATTAGAAGGGTCATCAAAAAATAATTATTCCACCGTGTCGTTTATATATATCACAGTTGCCTTGCCGATTGTTGATGATACCGTTAGATTATAATTTAAGGCTACTAGGTAACTAGAAATTGATGAATCGGATTTAGATAAGATAATCATAATTGCTGCATGACTGGTTAAACAACAGAGGATTTTTAGGTAGCATTTGTTTTGGTAATGCAAATCCATCTGTTTTAATTTATGCAAGAGATATTTATTATCTCCGGAATGTCTGCCTCCAATTCAAAACAAACGAACCCAAATAACGGCAACAATCACCTTGATCAGACAATTGGAACAAGGGCTTATTAAATTTCTTTTCAGCGATTAAAAAAGGGTAACTAAAATGAAATTATTGGTGTCATAACAGAATGTTTTACAATTGACTCGGAGGGTGTTGCAACCGGTTTCGGTGGCGTTTTCGCAACTTCAGTGCAACAGAACTGTTTGAACAAGAGTGAAACATAAATTAATCATAAATAGACTCCATTTGACTAACAGTTCTCGATTGTTCGATTCCAGTTTGGAGTTCAAGATGATTGTGGTGCTCTTACGCAAACCATCGGACCTTCAGGTGTACAAGAACTAATGGACGATATCGCTACTGTTAGTGGTAAACTCGAAATTCTAAGTTCTTGGCTGATACCTACAACTTTAGATTGTCAACGACACACTAAGAAGGAGAGGTAAAGAGGAATATAATAAACGGAACTTCATGAAAATGGGGATTTCTCACAACGAAAGCGGCTTTAATGATGGTTACCACGCCAGTTTATAACCACGATTTTCAAGTCATAACCTATCTAGATTTAGCTAGAAATGTATACACCGATTGGGAAATCATAAAAATGATTTATCGTTAATAAACTATTGGTATTTTATTTCATACCCAAAGAATGAAGAAATCACACAATCGCATTTTGTATACATATAAAAGTTTGAGCGGGCCACAATCAAACAGCGTGCAAACTTTATTCAAGGTCAAGTTCACGATTCAAGACCAAACTAGGATCAAGATTATTTACTGATGCTATAATAGCTAGCCTTGTGAGCAGTAGCGAATACATTGCTGTGTTTACAAGCAATAAATACGATAGTTTACTGTTTTGAACCACAAATGTATTACTGCGAACTTATTTATTGAAACCGGTCTTACAAACACGCGAGCGTTGGTTGGTTATTATTTAATTGTTTACCCATATCTCGTTTAAACTCATGCTATGGTTACATAATGATATGGCTATGTTTTGCAATATTTAAATAACGATTAAGTGCCATGGTTGATGAGCGAATCTTTTTTAAAATATTTATTGTAATGTATTTACGTAATGTTTACATGCCATTTAGCACATAGGCATACGCTCCTGTTCTAATAATAATTATCAGTGGTATGCTAATTTCAGTTAGTTCGGAAAAATGGGCATGCCTTTTTTCAGCGGCGAGCGGCTCATTGGCAGTCTGGGTTACCTATGTCGTGTTTTAGCAGTCGGTAATGGTTGGTACGTAATTGTTGGTCAGCTTATTAACTTCCAGATATTTTAGCATTAGAATTTTTGTTCGTGGAAGAATCGTACTGGATCCCCCATCGTCGCACATACGAGTATTTGCATAAAAAACCTGGCCATAAGTCGAATATTCAAAGTTTGGCTAAACTCATTGCAACCATCACTTTCTGATAGCCAAATAACCTGTTCATAACGTACCGCACCCCCCGCGCCCTTATCCCTTCCCCGCGAGGCACACAAGTAGTCGGAACTCAGTCGTCGTCCAGTGCGGTCCATTGTTTTCTCGATTACACAATTTTTCGTGCTCCTAACATTTGCTGTTTTAGTCGTTTTGTTGATAGTTGGTGGGAAAAGCACTTCGAATATGGAAGTTCAAGGTATGTAACAACATTAATAATATGATTTCATTTATGTTATAGACTCATAAATGCTTATTTTTTAATTTCGCAAATGATACTAAAATAATCTCATTGTCTATTAAAAAAAAATAAAACAGAAAGGGTTTTGTATGTGTTCCGAGCATTTCCGAGTAATGATCTATTATTTTAAATAAAGTTTAGACATTCCTAAAGAGAATCGTAAGAGAAAATATTCCGCTTTGTTCCGCCATTTTGTTTAACACTCATTCAAACAAAATGGCGAATTAATTGAAAACAAGATAATTTACAGTAAATACTCTTTTTATTTTTAGATTCAATTGGGAATGTCAAGAACATGTCTAATAAGCAATTATATGATATCGTGCAAGAATGTCCTGACAAGAAAATTGATGATAAGATGCTATTTTTGGAAAAAAAAATTATACAGATAACAAAATGTCCTGAAACGGAGCTGGAGACATTAAAACATACGTTGAGCCATTTCAAGTGTGAATTTAAACGAAAATGGGTAGCAGCAAACTACAAGCATGACCGTTTTATAAAAAAAAATGAACAGTGGCTTCAAAATACCCTCAAATTCGCCCTCTGGACTATAGGAAAACCGGGTCGTCCTTCAAAGGAATTCGGGGAATCCAGTGATAGATCCAAGCGAAGAAAAACAAAAGATCTACGAGATACCGTATCGACAGATGAGTTGACTTATGCTGCTCAAATGAGTCAACGTGCCGGAGGAAATAAGGATGCATCTAAAATAATAAAAGACGTCACTTTGACTCCAACAAAAGCTACAAAGTTTCGAAAAGTAATTTCTTCAAATAGTCAAAGTAAAATAAAGAAACATTCACCATCTGAAGCCTTAGCTATTTTCGTCGAAGGAGATTTTAGTAGAAGACAGTGGGAAATTTTACACAGCGCAAATAAAAATATATACCCTTGCTACTCTTTGATAAAAAAAGCGAAAACCGATTGCTATCCAGTAGAACAGTCAATGAGAGTTACAGAGACTTGTGCGGAAGTTCTCTTACAAGATTTACTCAACCATACATGTTTACGGTTGTGTAAATATTTGGAAGATGTAATATACAGCTGTACTGAAGAAGAAAAGAAAAATTTTCTTTTAATTATAAAATGGGGTTGCGATGGATCTCAACAATCGCAATATAAGCAAAAATTTGAAAGTATTGCGGACAGTGACTCGAACATATTTCAGAGTTCTCTCGTACCATTGCGATTAGAAACTACAAATAATGGAAGAAAAAAAATTATATGGCAAAATCCACTGCCTTCATCTCCAAGATTCTGCAGGCCTATTAGAATAAGATTTATTAGTGAAACCAAGGACATAACTAATGAAGAATTTGCATATGTAGATAATCAAGCAAAAGAACTAACAAAAACAGAAATACCAACATCCAGTGGAATAATTTACATAACACATAAATTACTACCAACAATGGTGGACGCCAAGGTATGCAATGCAGCTACCAATACGTCTTCAACTATGAGGTGTTATATTTGTGGGCTAACTTCCAAACATTTTAATAATCTAACCAGAGGAATGGAAGTAGACCCAGAAAGTCTAAAATTCGGGTTATCGATTCTCCACGCAAGAATACGTTTCTTTGAATCCTTATTACATCTCTCTTATAAACTTGGCGTTAAAAAATGGCAAATAAGGTCAACAGAAGATAAAAGAACTGTAAAAGATAGGAAAGAAGTTATACAAAAAGCATTTCGGGAGCAGATGGGCCTTTTAGTGGATATGCCGAAAGCAGGTTTCGGAAACAGTAATGATGGAAATACATCGAGAAGATTTTTTTCTGATCCCGAAACAGCTTCTCAAATAACTGGAATAGATTCCACTTTGATCTACAGATTCAAAATAATCTTAGAAGCAATTTCTAGTGGTCACGCGATTGATGCAAAGAAGTTTGAAGCCTACACATATGAAACTGCTACTTTGTACGTGCAGTTGTATGAATGGCACCCAATGTCGCCTACCGTTCATAAAATTTTAATGCATGGTGCAACAGTGATATCGCAATCCATATTACCTATTGGGCAGCTCTTTGAAGAAGCTGCTGAAGCTCGAAATAAGCACTTTAGGCTTTACAGACTAAACTTCTCGCGAAAATTTGACAGAGAAAAATGTAATAGGGACATTTTAAATAGACTGTTACTAACGTCAGACCCATTTTTAAGTAGCACTAGAAAACCCCCACGGAAGAAAAGTAACCCATTCTGTTCGGAGACCATAAGTCTTTTGCTCCCTGACGCAGAAAATTCATCACTAGAAAGTAGTGACGAAGAACACAACACAACAGCAACAGATGAAAATAATGAATCTGATTTCGATGATTAATTTTTTTTTTTTTTTTTTTTTTATAATAAACGTTTGAAAACTATCTTAATACATTTATTTAATAGTTTCCACGTCACAAATGTCACGAAATAATATTGGCCAGGTTTTTAGTACAAATACTCCTATGTGCGTCGGTGGAAAGTAGAGGGTACTATTAGACTTCTAACATAGTGTTGACTAAAACCTCATGGTTTTTCTGTTGTTACCATATGTCAGTAGTCAGATGGGTGATTACGTAACACACTAACAGTAGGTATGGCTTTCATTTTGACAGTTCAACAACAATAATTGCGTTATTTTCGTTGTTGAGCAGACTTTTTCGAATATGGGCGTGACGAAATGGATTGGCAATAATCCTTCAAAACTATTCAGATTTTGATTGATAATGTGTTACGCAATTAGGGTGCAGCACTTCAGAAACACTGGATCCACTGGCCATGCGACCCTGGTGAAAGTGATAATAGAACGACACTCAAAGTAGATAACAAATAAATCATATTCGCCAACAAATGAAAAATAGACCTTGGTTAGGTGATAGATACTTACTGCAATAACATTACAACACAAACAAGACCGATTTAGTTTAAGAAATTGCAGGTAACCTTAAACTATTTCCGAAGCTTCTAGAATATTGCTCTATTCAAGAAACTTGCAACAGGTAGGTAATACTGGTAGCAAAAAAAGTAACAATAAAGCATAACAAAGAAGTAAAAAACTGGTAACGTACGGTGTTGGCACAATGGAGAAACATAGGTTGTTGTAGACGGTATAAGCAGTAGGTTTTTTTTTTTTTTTTTTTTTTCAGGGTGGGAAATCATCAAATGACTTCTCCCGCTCTGGGTGGAGCAGGAGGGCGTGTCAGACTTTTACTGACTAAAACCCACCCGTGATCCCTCAGTTGCCTATGTGCCAGGGGCGACGGTATCTCTTTCGAACAACCCGCACCCCTGGCAGGCATCGGCCCTTGCGGACCCCACCAGTCCGGCGCACCAGGACACATGGCACGCCGTGACCACCCCAGGAACCAAGTAGCACAAGGGTCCCAGACTACCCTGGCACCCTTGGCTCCCTTGGCCCCCTGCGACGGGTCAGCGCAGTGGCCCCGCCGCCTACCACTTCTCGGCCGCAGGGGATAGGGAGAGCGGCCAACGCTATACCGACACTCCTCTTCCCCTGCGGCCCCACCGCGTCCGCCATCAAACGGTGGCGGCCCCGTCCAGGCCACGGAAGGGAAGAGCGCTACTCAAAAGTACCGGCACTCCTCCTCCGCCGCAGCCTGTAACCCTCAGCCGCGATGTCTCCCATTCGACATCGCGGCCCGCCTCAGTTGCGGTGCACCTCACCGCAACCTACTTTTTGGCCGCTACGTCGTCGGCTTGGAGACCAAAGCCCTGACGAGCGGCCCCACCTTTGGGTTCCTCTTCGCTTCACCGTGGGAGCGGACCACGGCTACTGAGCCCCCCCGCAACGACAATGCGGGAACCCACTGGGGGGGATAAGCAGTAGGTTACAATACGTTTATCGATTACAATCGTTTTTTTTTTCCAAATTCTAATTATAGAAGACAAAATAAACATTGGTTGAAAATATCTCGCCTTTTACTCATTTTTCAACAGTTTTGTGACAGACAAGTAGACAACGCACACACATTCTAAAATTGCTGCTTTCAGAGGCTTCACTTATTGAGAGATTGTAGAGGTCGATGAAGGTGAACGAAATTAAATGAAATTGTTTATTTTGTAAATAGGTTATACAAATCACATTTACACGTCATATTATTTAAAAAACAAGCTAGATGGACTCGACATTTCCTATCTGGCTACCCCAACCCCTGAGAAGTAATGGCGAAACAAAATCAAGGGTCAAAGTCTCTTTCAAAGTCCAGACATAGTCTTGGAAGAACATGTGAAGACAATACCGACGATTTTGGGCGTATTGGAATGTGTGCGAAAAAATCAGACTTGCACGCAGATAATATCTAGTAGGTACGTACTTCCCTTTTTCCAAAAGGCTATTAAGTATTTGAATAGTATGACATACAATCAGGAAGGGCAAACACATGAGTCCATGACTAATTATTACCTCGATGTATTATGTAAAACAGAGGATAACATTTTTGACATTCCTTTCAAGGTCCACATTGCAGATAATAAAACAAGTCGGAACATCATTTCCTACTATAACAATAGTCTGAAAGGATAATGTCTGGATACGATTTTTGAGTCATGCAGCAGGCTTTTTTTTGTGTGGATAATCATCAAATAAGTTCTCCCGCACTGGGTGGAGTAGGTGTGTCAGACTTTTACTGACTAAAACCCACCCATGTTCCCTCAGTTGCCTGTGTGCCAGGGGCTGCGGTATCTCTTTCGAACAACCCGCACTCCTGGCAGGCATCGGCCCTTGCGGGCCCCATCAAGACAGCAGGCTTAGCATGACGTTTATCACATTCACATTTCTACTCCACCGTAAAATAAAAATCGCTTTTCTATATTTCTTGGTAAGAAACTGTCAACTGTCTACACGTAAACGTCATTTTTGTCTACTCTCCCGTCGATAAAATGCTTCTCTATAACGGTTCTCGTGCTAAGCCTGCAGGTAATATCGTATTAATAAAATCGACAAATTGTCTTGGAATATACAGAATATGACATTTTGATTCCTTACCGTTACATTGATTTCTAAAAAAACACGATATTGACGTAGTTTGAACGTAGTAAGATTCCGCGGGGAATCATTATAACCATACAGAATTGGGGCCACGGTGTACACACCATACACTCCACACCCACACCTAGAGACAGTCACCAAAAGAGATAACTAACCAGTGTCGTCGGATATAGTTGAAGTTTAATTTGATAAATGTACTGTTTGTTTTATTAAATTTTATTTCAAAACATCCATCGGTTTCCTACTAAACTTCAAGTATATGCGACAACCCTGGTTACTTATCTCTTTTGGTGACCGTACATAACTCTTCATTATCTGGGAACGCAGTTTTTCTTAGCATGAAATGGTTCCTTACATTTTTTAGCCTCTATTATTTTCATTGGATATATTTTTCAGTCTGACGTTGCTTACAATCCTAACGATCCATCGCGGCATCGGTTAGCGGGCGCCTCGAGGAAGTAAACAAATCAATGAAGTGGTTCTATCATTATTTATGTTCTATTGTTTTTTTTCTTTTTTAAGTTCATAGGAGTACAAACCAGTGACACAGTAATTTTATTTTATTCATACCAGGCATTTTCTTCATGTTTTTTACTATACATATATACAAGGAGTAAAAGTTTATATAACAATAGCAGCTTCTAAGATATAACATGCCGTAACACCATAGAGTAGTCTTTGTGGAACACCCTGAAAACATATATCTGACTTAAAGTATCATCGTGTTATTATTATGACATAATTATATGCAATAAGATATAAAACTGTTTTTTCCTTTCCCGTTTAAATCAAACAACGCAGTTTAATTATAAGCTCGTAAATGTATAATTGCTTATCGTTTATAGCGGTGACCGCGTTATTTTATTACTTATAGCCTATTTTTAACTACTATGCCTATTATACGTATTGTGTTTATTGGTGCATATCCAATTTGTCTCCGTTCAAAGCAACGTTTCCATAGTTTCCCGGTTCTATAAAAAAGGGTTTCATTCTTCAGTCACACAGATTAACTTCAGTAATTACCTATTTCTTTTTTGTTCAGGCATGAGAATGTAGGTGTAATCATTAGAACGTGATTAGCAATCGATAAGTATAGGTACCTTGGAGTATTCTAGGTTAAAATTTCCACTACAATCTATTGAGAAGTTACTACATAACATCGCATCGTCATTCCTCATGGTGTGTTTTTACTAAGAAAGGACAAAATAAATACGTTCTTTTTCTACATCTGCCTAGCCTTTTTCCGACTATGTTGGGGTCAACTTCCAGTCTTACCTACCGGATGCAGCTGAATACCAGTATTTTACATGGAGTGACTGCCTATCTGACCTCTAAAACCCAGTTACTGGGTGACACGATTGCCATTGGTAAGACTGGTTGTTAGACTTCGGACGACACGTAACGACTGTCTAAGATCCATGAATGACATCCGGGACCAACGGCTTAACGTGCTTTCCGAGGCAGGGGTCTTGGTATGTAAAGATGGTTACCCATCCACGGACCAACCGCGGCAAGCGTAGCTTTACCTTATCGGTCGACCCGTGCCGCTGTTATTACTTAGCTAAATGAACTTGCTTACGTCATCCAGTAAATTACAAAAATAAATATTGCACCGAGTTCTTGTACAGATTAACTAAGATAACGTATTCCCAGGATTTACATTGTTGATAATACTAAAACACGGAGGCGAATCCGCCCACCATTATCGTGGCCATTTTGTAAATCCTGTGAACCATCATGGCGACCGGTAATCACCATTTTGGATCAGCGATGATGAGTGATGACCGTGCGCCCGCATTCAAGGTCATGGTGTAAAACAATATCGTAATTAATTCGCTTTGACTAGCGAGGGACTGCGGTTTTGTTCAAAGATATGATAGCTTAGTTGGCAGGTACCTTAATCTGAAAAGAATTACAGTTTAAAATATCGATTGTATTGTATAAGCATAAAATTAAACAGCCTGGGGTTCATAGGAACTAAATGTAGCTGTATATGACATCATGTTAATAACGGTATCGACAATAACAAACCGGTATCGGTAGATTGATCTGAAAGAGCATTTCGAAATACCGTTATTGACATTGTGATGAACTGGAATAAAAAACTTACACACAAGATGAATAAAGACAAAATTTGTTCAACTCTTTATTTACTTAGCTTGCAAGTCAATCCGGCTCCCAAATCGTTTAGGTAAGCACCCTTGCCATAACTCAAAGTCAACGTCAAAATCCAAGTCATAGTGAAAGCATTTATTTCAAAAAGGCACTTTTGAACGTCAAAAATTTACATTAAAATAGAATTGGATAAAATTGCCCCTTCCAAATGATAGTTTCATTTGAAGAATGGGCACTCGTCTGTCATTTGACTTTAAGTGTGTAAAATTAAAAGATGAGGAGATGCACTTTACATAGGTAAGTAATAAGTATATACGGTAATTAAATAGTTGCTGCCTTTCTAGAAACATTCCACGCATATCTTTCAGATCACTAAAACTTTGCTTCCTTTCTTCCTGGTCTAAGTAGGTAGGTAGTAATTATGGGCACTCCCTGTTAAGCTTGGTGCACAAAGGATTGGTCAACAGCTCGTATTGGTGATCTAGGGTGTCTCATGGTGAGCTGGGTACCTTATGTCAGTATATGGACTGATGGTAATGCTCAACTAGTACCAAGTTTTGTGACAAAGAACAACTCATTTTCTTCTTATTTAATCACAGACAAACATTCTTCAATTTATTTGCATGGTGGGCATGGCGATGGCTGACACGTAATGGCGGCTAGCGCGGACTGTCGCCGCCATATTGGATGGCAAGCGCCCGCGCCGGCGACTCATGCCATTGTACGTGGCTTCCGGAAAAGCGTACTCTTTGGGGTCACTGAATGTATGCTTGTTAAGTATAATGAGATCTCATGCTATCCATACAATTCTCAAATTGACCCTTTGGGTGATTTGCTACGAGGTGCTACGAGTCTACGAGGTCTACGCTACGCGTCTACGAAAAGAAAGACGTTGGTGAGCTTAAAAGATTTCTAGTGAGCATTTCTTAGAGTTGCATTCTTTGTAAATATCGAGCCATGTTATGTCAATGGAATAGATACATAGGCCATGTTGGCGGCTAGACGAGCGGACCTTCGTGCATAGGTAAGTTATAATGACCACACAGGTCGCTCGCACTGAATTTGTTAGTGTAACAATGGTCCACGCACGTCCACAAAGTATAATGATATTTGTTCGGCCACCAGCACCAGTAAACCCGTATCTTTATGGAAAATTAGCGATGCGTAGCGATGGTGTGATTCGCTCACATCGATGCTCTCCCATTGTCGTCCCCCCCTTTATGTGATTTAACTGAATTATGGAGTAGAAATGGCCACAATTTGGTTTTGGCTGTCCAGTGGTTAGCCCGTGCTGTGATCCTGTGTGTTGGGGACACTTAGCGACCGTGTGTGGCGTGATTGCTTGGACTTTGTGAGTGAAGACTGAAGTGCTACGACGCGGTGCTACGTCTCGTAGAGAGCGCCTTGACGGAAAAGCTCAAGTAAGTATCCCGCCGTGGCGTAGCGCCTAACTCGTAGCTTCGTAGACATATTTTTGTGTTGTAGTAGTTTTCGGGATAGTTATTTACGTACTGTATCCTAGCAGATTATAATACTGGAGTATACAAAATGTGCTTAGAAAGTAAAGTGGACTTTGTTTATTTTTTTTTATTTTTTGGGATCAAATCATCAAATAACTTCTCCCGCTCTGGGTGGAGCAGGAGGGCGTGTCAGACTTATACTGACTAAAACCCACCCGTGTTCCCTCAGTTGCCTGTGTGCCAGGGGCCGCGGTTTCTCTTTCGAACAATCCGCACCCCTGGCAGTGACTTTGTTTAGTTCCAAGTTTAAACAAGTCTCGTTTACAGAAGTCAACGGATTACTTTATCTTAGTCAGTTGGTACTTATTTACAGATATTAGGTACGCTTATCATAACGGATATGTAAACTTTAATACCTTAGAGTTAACTTAGCCCGTTGCTAAGGCTAACCAAGATGACCCGTCCTGAAATATTTGGTTTAATGATTTAATATTTTAGGAATAATTGAATTTTCCTAGCGGTAAAAACTAGTGCCAGGATCTATTTTCGATGTAAAATTTTTCTATACTTTAATCTCTCCAGTGGTAACATTTACAAACATTTACAAACATTTCATTAAAACTCATAGCATCGAGTATTTAACGAATAGTAACAAAACATGGGTGCTTAGGGCGGCTCCCGCGCAGTGTTGTGTGACCATATTATGCAACACAGAGCGTATCCCGCACGTGCATTGAAAGGAACAGTCGTTGTAAATATTAAACTACGTATATTATGCCTTTTTTGCCGGATAGTTTATTAAACTTTGTAAGTAAGCTGTTTCATAATAAAAATGACGATGATTCATGTCAGAATAGCGAGGACAAAGAAGGAATAAGTATTTTATAGAAATTTGAGCAGTTGGTAAGTAACTTATGCCATTCAAATGCGTTCGTAACTTTAGCTCAACGTGAACCTTATTACGATTTGTCAGAAATTTATTGAACGCAAAAAATGAGAAGTATTTGGATATTATGCATTTTTAACTTGCGTGTTTCATTGGACATCGTCATGGAGAAAACTAACCAAACTTATAACAGTGATCAAAAAGTGCATTGCACCAGAGTGTTATATTAGTAGGTAGGTACACCCAAAAAAGTCATCCTTTCCCCTCTAATGCAACAGCAAAGTCTGCGATATGCAAATTTTAATTTCTGATTATCAAATTAATTTTCTTGATTAATTTCTGTAATTTAGTCTAATTCTAGTATAATATGTCTATTTATTTCTAATAGTTAATGTATGTGTATAGACGCGATCACACAGAGCTACCCCAAACTGTCAAATTTTCCCAATTGAACATTAACCTTATATACTAGGCAATAAAGTTGAAAATCTATCAAAGAAATTTGACAAATTGGGATAGCTTGATGTGCTGGCGTCTGTACCTATGGATCCTGACATCTGAAATAAAACGTTTTTATTTATTTATTTAACAACCAGGGAAGAGCCGTTTGTTCATCCAAAACAAGCCTTTTAAAAACTCGCACAAAGCTTTTTCACTATCCACCTTATTACAAAACAAGGTTTTTATTTAGATCAGATTTAAACCACCAAGCCAGTTTCTGAAATAAGAACCTACCAGAAATCGCAATAAAGTTCCTTATACAAAACGAATAACCCGTCTTATTTATAAACGTTGCATAGAGATGAGACGTTTAAACGTCAAAAATGTATGGTGAAACAGACGCTAATCATTACTTAACCTAGAGCACCGTTTATAAATAAGGGGGAAGGTCCGGTGCTAAGTTGTAATTTTGTATTGGAAACTTTCCTCAAATCTAAATCAAGTTCGAAATTCAAAAAATGACTCAGAGCTTTAGCTAGAACTAAAGTTAGATTTAAGCGTTTTGATGAATGTGATATATTAAAAGATAGGTTATGGGAACATAGGTATTATTTAAGAAGAATTAGAAGGATAAAAATTTAGAATAAGACGAGGTTCTAATTTTTAAATGAAGAAATATTTAAAAAATATTTTTAGATGTTTTTAAGTACTCGATTAATATGACTATGGCCGTCAAGTCACGGTAGAAGGTTAAGATATGTACTTATTTTCAATAGACAGTTCCCTTGACGATTACCTTATTATTTCTTTGATATCTACAGTTGTAAAATAATCGGATATATTCGATGTTATCTTTACACAAACTAAGTGCTACAAATAGTTAAAGGTTAGTGTGATAGTATGATGATATCAGTCCGTAATGTGAATGATACACGCGTGATCACACATAAGATGTTCCACAGTAGCAAGATAAAGAAAACCTCAAGTCACGAGAGAACTTATGTAAGTAGGTGTCTTGTAGGAAACTTGCAGATTGTGGTTAAACGTGAGCCTATTCAAAACCCAAAAATGAACGAACCGATACACCTAAAAATCTACACTGATTAGCAAATAAAGAATAGAACATTACTGGTGATCATGATTTGAAAATTAAAAGTAGCTCGTTTATTCTTGCATCTTTATACATATATTGATACTGTTCAACTAATCTGACTTGACTAAGCGCTAGTAGAGAGGCATTAAGAAAGAAAGTGAGCAAAGAAGGTATCGCAGAAATAGAGTCACACCAGCACACACCAGCACTAACAGTTATACCACCAATAGTAACAGCACCACTTATTACCAACTGGTGGGGTCCACAAGGGGTGCGGGTTGTTCGAAAGAGATACCGCGGCCCCTAGCACACAGGCAACTGAGAGAACACGGGTGGGTTTTAGTCAGTAAAAGTCTGACACGCCTGCTCCACCCAGAGCGGGAGAAGTTATTTGATGATTTCCCACCCAAAAAAAAAAACGACTTATTCATAAGTAATGTTATAGGAATTAATTGAACCGTGATCTTATAATAAGTATAGATACTTATTCTAGAGAAGGAATTTGCCAATTATTCTAACCTTTCAAATTCCAAAATAATCTTTATTTTCTGCTACCTTTTCCGTAATGCTCCCAACTAACCTGATTTAGTTGATAAAGTGGGTCACCGTAATTGGTACACGGGGTCGGGAAAAGATTTGGAGTCCCAGCTTTATATTGATCGCTAAGAGAAAGGGAGGATTGAACTTTATTGATCGCCAGGGTGAGCAGGATTGGCGCATTTTATGTATAGTTATGTAAAGTTATTTTTTTTTACTCAGATAGTTATTTGACAGGTGTAATGTCAAAGTCCTACACTAAAAAGCAAACACACACACACACCGTCTCACTAACTTTCGTTCTAGTACAAAAGTAGTCGCCAATTTAGTACCGGAATAAATAGTCAGTTTTGTAAAAATAACTGTATTTCGTTTTCTGTTAGATTCTTATTTCAAAACTAGGCTTCATGGTTTAAACCTCACCTAAACAAAACCCTTGTTTAGTGATAAGACTGACGAAGACTTGAAATTTCAGAATAGTTTTAATCTATCAATTTTGCATTTCATATCAATCATTTTGGTATATCCATGACAATCCCTACCTTCTATTATTATTATATTATAAAAGCGAAAGTAGTTCTGTCTGTCTGCATGTTACGCTTTCACGCCTAAAGCTCTGAACCGATCGTCATGAAATTTGGCAGATATATAGCCTGGGATATGGAAAAGGACATAGGCTAATTTTTTATGCGACAACCTATCGGCTATCGGTTGTCGCGGGCGGAGCCGCGGGCGAAATATTTCTTGCCCGTTCTTCTCCATAGAGATCTACGTTTTGGAATGGGCAACTAGCTTCAACTTTCCAACTGGTCGACTTTTTGACAATTCAAAAGTACCTTTAAATGGTCTAATTGAAATAAATGCTTTGAGTTTGAGTTTGAGTTTGAGTATAGTATTATTTATCATAATAAAATATATTTTTTATATCTATCTGTATTTTTATTTTGTATCATTGTATTACGTTCATCAAAGCCTAAATTAGTTCAGCTAAAAGGTAACACGACATTCATTGACTGTTAGGCGGTACGAAGTTCGCCGGGTCAGCTAGTATAACATAAATTGCAGTCACTTTCCATAAAAGGGCTGGCAAAGTAACAAGTCTTGCTTAATTGTTTTTGTTTCTCCTAGTTCTTTAAATAACTTGGATATTTGCTTGTGACGAAATTAATAGTTTTATGAGTATTTTCTCTATAATTCTTATTTTCGCCTTAGAACTATTTGAATTCAACGAAACTATACATTTGCTATTATTTTGACATAGATTATTGACATTTTAATAATTCCTCATTTAGGTCTGACATAATTATGGTAATAAATTATTGTTCAATTTATTTCTAATTTAGTACTCACTATTAATTACTATGCATGATTTTCAAATATTTTTAGTAAATTTTAATTTGTAATCAAGTAATCATCATCACATACCATCACACATAACGCACCTTTAGAAGTATAGAGACCTAATGCGAAATTAGCCGCAACCAAAATAGGTCTCTATGATTCTAATAATTCTAAATGAATTCTAAATAATTTTGCTTGCGGCTAATTTCGCATTAGGTCTCTATACTTCTAAAGGTGCGATAAGCGCTCTGTTCATCAAACATAAGATCTGTATTTTTTTACCTATGCTAACAAATAAATTAAAAAAAAAAAAAAATCTTATCTAATGTCTACGTGCTTACAACAATTTGTACTACATGTTATCTTGTGCTTTGTCTATTCTAATGATTACAAATATCGATAAGGATAACATAAGAGGTGTAAAGACCGGTACAGGTTGGTTGCCATGGTACCTATTTATTACCTACGAACCGCATGGTAACACAGTGACGGTAGGAATGGCTTTCATTATTACTGTTGAAAAACAATCATTAGGTACGTTATTCACGTTGCTGAGGAGACAAATTTTTCGAACATTATGCAGCAATAACCTCCAAAATATTTCAGATTCTTATTAATAGTGTGTTACGTAACTAAAGGACACGAGTTTATGATTTTAGTCTTTCCTATCATCTAGAAGTAGGCACATAATGTCTCATACCGCAAGAAAAACCAAATTTCCAGTTCAAACCTTTTATCCCAATCCAAACTTGCAAGTACCTACGTGTAAGAACTATGCATAAAAAACTATCAAAAACACCGCTCCGTTTTTTTCCCTTAATAAGTGGATGTGTATGCAAACTTATATCACTTAGCGGCTTAGCTAATAATGCCAAGGCGTGGTGGGACACGTGAGGCAAATACCTACGACATACTTATATAGACTACACATAGTAGGCAAGACAGCTAGTAGTCTAGACTGTTAGTCAGGTCAACAGCTGTGCAAGGACAACTAGCTAAGGCACCGTCCCACGAGGGAGAGACTTAGGGCTGATTTCACCAATAAATCTGAACGCGATCAGAACATGTAAACTGCGTTTAAGTTCTGTCAGTGTGTATATTCCCCAACAATGACAGCTCTTGAACGCGATTTAGACGTGCTGACTGCGTTTAGTTTCAATGGTGAAATTCGCCCTTAGTAATGTGAGAATCTGTGAGGTTCTCCGTACCGGGATCGAATTATAAAACACGTCTGTTCAGGGATAAACGGTTGATAATAATTTCAAGAACTTGTGTACGAATTTTATTTTCTGCTTCTTCCTTTGGTTTATCAACCTGATCCCTCACCTACTCTTTTTTCTGCTATTCTCCTTTTAAATTCGCTTGACAGTTCGAATGTGACTAAAGTTATATTATCACCAGCGTGTACAACGTAAGGTCGTCTTTTGCAGACAACCTTTACAGTACTATCGACAATTATCTCGCTCAAGAAACGTACAAAAAGTTGTAGGTTCCGTGTAAGTAAAAGCAATACTTATATTAATAGTAGACTGTTACTAATACTACTATTAGTAACAGTCTACTATTAATATAAACGAGTTTACTAATAGTAGTCTGTTCAGACCACGGGCGAGTGAGGCTAGTTCTACTCGCTTCTCGCTAATCGCTGGCGGTGGAACAGGCGCTATAGACCCACGTGACAGATTTTATAGGTATACGCAGACTGTCTTGTTGTCAACATACTAGGTTCTAGGAATTATTATTATGAAATTTAACCTTTAAATGTGACCTTATGTGGCTGGCTATTGTAGCTTATTTTTAAAATAAAAGTATGTGCATTATTCGAACACGGTAAAATACCATTTTGGTGATGGTTTTGCATGTCCGAGGGTGTCTAATTCTTAAGGTGGTCTAGCCTGTCGAGATCACTCTTCTGCTGGTCTTCAAAGGCATACAAAATTTGCGTCACTAAACGCCTCCAAATAGGTCTATACTCTGACAACTCTTCATAACGACAGGGCTTTATATACAGCACATAGTGCCTAGCCTAGTGCCTGTAGGTACGAGTACTTAGTAGAAATAAAGATATACTTAATACAAAAAAAATCAACGCTGTGGGGCTTCGATCGACAATAGCAACTTGTTGATTGAAGCAGTGGGGTTCAGAATCATGTACCAATCTATGGTAGCAGGTTGCACGTCGATGTCCCTGCCATCTTGTGTTGTAATGCTAAGATATTCAAGAGTACTTAATTTCGCAAAACGACGAAAGATAGCCAAAGTAACTAAGCAAACAAAGCGATAGTAACTAATCAGAAAGTGTTTAATAAGTACTTATAAATAAGTCCAGGGGAAAACCCGAAACTACAATTTGCGTGAAAATTCTGGCCATAATAGTTAGGTTATTGCACAACACTAGCAAAATACTTGAAAACAAACATACTAGTACAAAAATCAGACAAATAATAGCTACACAGTAACGCGGCAGTATTTTTTCTGTTAAAAATGTTTTAATGTCATCCTTTTCAGCCTTGAAAGCAGACAAAGAGTGGAATTTTTCCCACGAAAAAACGCCAAATAAGCCTAGTTGTGGCACTTTTATACAAGTTTTGACAAATACCTAGTAGCCTATTCCGAAATGTGGGATTTATAATCCAGGAAGCTGTCTCCATATGTTGCAAGCCCATGCGTCACAGTTTCCCACGAGCCCATCCTAACCCAGCCTAGCCCATCCCAGGCCCTTCAATGGTAACTCGAACATTTTTCACACCATTTCGTTGCGCGTGATTGGTTTCCGTGAAAAGTGTAGGTCCTATTTGATCAGTGATCGTCCCTCATTGTACGCTTTCAATTTGAGGAATCGTTTACGAACAAAGCATTGGACTTTCACTAAAATAGGTTAATTGCTTACCTATTATATGTTGATGTTCAGTCATTGTGGGTTTTTAGAGTAAAAGAAAGTGATGGGATACGTATAACATCATTGCAGGATGTGTTTTATGTTCAAGTCTAAAACCGTTTCGTGACCTTTGTGAGACATTCCACTCCATGAATCACGGTACTTCGATAGTAAAACTTACTTAACTGTCTCGTAAGATTAATGGAGTACCTCAAGGATTAGTTTAGGTCCATGCCAACATAGGACAAAGACGTTTGCAAAATATTTAAACAAGAACATACCAACGATGATTCAACCAAATATAAACTGTTGTGTGATTCACAAACATGCATGAACGTATCGGTAAAAGTACAAAATTACGCCTAATAACACGAACAAAAGGCCGAATCTATTCAAAATCCATCGATCCCATTCTGCAAACAGCCAGACAGTGATTTCATGGTAAAGATAACTGTATCAAAATTTGGATGCTACGTCATTTAGCCAATTGGCCCGGCGAGGACATCGCTCGGAACACAATGAACCGGACGTCGGCATCCGCTTTCCATCGGCACAATTTTTTGGAAACACCAAAATTTTCATAGTCCAAACCTTCGGCCTGGCATTGTCATGTAGATTCGAGGTTCATTATGTTGCTAGTACTAACTGACAGATGGTACCTGTAGTACCTCCAGTTGATGCCTAATAATTTAGAGGGCTTGTACTGCGCTGATGTGCGAGTGAAAGCGTGAAGTTGGGTGACGGAAAAGCACTTTCCTACACCCCGATTGGCGTCTCTATCAATGTTTTTGAGAGAAATAAAGTTCAACGTTATTCTTCTTCCGTTGACGTTCAATTGAAGTTCAAACTCCTCTGAATCTCTGGATATTGTAGGTTCCTAATGAATTGGATTATTTCGACCTCTCTTTGACCTGGTAAACACTGCGCAGTTAAAACACGATGCTTATCTTGTTTTCGTTCAAAACTATTGGATATGGTATTTTTAACATTGTTTTCATTCGCATACCGCATGTAATTGGTACCTCCTCATTAATTACCTTTGGTACAGGAAGGAAAAGTGTAGGAAACTGATATTCTTGTTCCAATTAAGTACAAGCAAAACAATAGTATTGATAATAATGTATTGTGTACATTGTCTAGATTATTAAATACTTAATTTGTTTACATAAGTACCTACCATAATGTTTGTAGTGACAGCAAGTGAGGAATATTAAAAAAAAAGTTATGGTTCTTCATTTCTGAGAAAATGCAAGACGAACACAAGCCGTTACAAGGGTTATAATTAGGAATAATCTGTTCTCAAAAAAAAAACATTTACCTTCCGTAGTAAAAAATTACAACTGAAAATTAATATTCGTGAAAGATGAACCTAATGAGTACGGTGGTATAGCGTACCTAGATGAAAATGTTGTTCCCCATGCTCTTGAAGTACCTAGGTGTATCTCTGAAAAACAATATGGAAGTTTATATTTCCAAGAACGATACTGACCCAACAAGACAACAAAAGCCACCTAAAAACACGTCCATCATAAAATTCCCTGTAAAACATACAATTGAAATATTTCGCAACATATTATATGAATACAATTAATTGCATCTATTTCACGGGTGTGCGCAAAATAACGGTGTCGATGTCAGTATCCATTTCAATATGGATGCCATCGATAAAGCGAACAGTACTGTTATAGCACAAAGAGACAAGAGTAGTGATGCATGGGTTTTGTATATGACTAGTTATAGCCCAACACTTCGTGCTCCGATAGTTGCGAATGTTATAAATAAGCCTGTATTGTGTTCAGAAACAGTATTGGGTTAGTGCTTGTTAGGGCTGTTGATGACCAGTCTTTGTGACGTATGGAATATAGCTGAGTTTTGTGACCTCTGGTTGATGGCAAATTCTGCTGCGACATTATGGTGAATGCGCAGTGGTAGACCGCGAAATTCAAATTTTCTTACGTTTTTGCAATTTTCAGGTCAGTATCAGGTTGTATCCTGATCAAAATGTGATTTGCGAATATAACAGGTACGTGTTTACAGAATAAAGTCATTAGAATGTCTAATATATCTCTTATAAGTTAGATTTCTTCCACAAGCACTTTTCCATAAGAAATTTGTTCTTATGGAACAAATCTAACTTAGAAAGATGTATTATTGATTCTAATGATTATAAATCTGTAAATACGTACATGTTATAGTCGCAAATCATATTTTGATCAAGTAACAAGCTGACACTCACCTGAAAATTGCAAAAAACGTAACAAAATTTGAATTTCGCGCTCTACCACTGCGCATTCACCTTATATAAGATTCTCTGATGGAGAATGTTCTCATTAAAGTCCTTAATACCTCGCAAGATGATAATGAAAACACGAATGATTTTCCGAAATCTCACAACGGGTTTACTGTCAAAAGCAAAATTCAATTAGACGAGATCAACCTTCTCCTCCGGGAAACAAATGATTAAGATATGAATGTTTGCGTGGTATATAAATCCGATAGGTTAAGGATATGTTGGATCCAAACGGGGGATTGAATGTTGAAACGTTGTTGCCATACATTACTGTGTACTAGATCCGTTAGAAATTCATGTCAGATCAATGTAAAGTGATAAATATGGGTGCACGCAGAATCAGACGCGGTAATAGAAATTGCGGTCAAATCATAGATGACGGATGATTTGATAATATGTGAGTTGAAAACATGTTGTGATGAAAGAATATTTGTTCAGTTGAGATATTGAGCAAATGTTTTGTCTTTGTTTCTACAAATAACATCATTGTTTTCCGATACATACGATGTCTAGATTTAAAATAGACGCCTTTGTTTTTTGTACGTGTTAAGTATATTTACAACAATTTTTGGGGTAAATGCACGACCGCAAGAGGTGAGTATGGAAAGGATAAGATGTTACTACCTAGGTACTCTTACAAGGATATACAATGTATTGAGAGCAGTTTCTCCTTCACGAGATGGTATCTTTGAAAACGAAATTACTAAAGAAATCTAAATTGGCCAAAATAACTCTGACAAAAACAGCCAGTAACAAGACACTTCACAGACTCATTAATCACTCTAACTCCAATCAACATCCAAATAAAATGGGCGCCAGTCTGCAATATTATCGAAATACATAAGTACAACGATACACATATAGGTACCGTGTTTACGTGCAGAAACATCATAATTTAGATCTATATACACTGCAATCATCATACGCACGGCCCCATATAGATGACCACCATAATTTCCCATCTGAAGGCCGCAATTATATAGTAAATGATGAACCTATTGCTCGGTACATAATATTTGTTCTGCCCAACCTTGCTCTCGATTGTCTCATGATGGTCTCATGTCAAGCGATTATCGGTTTGCGAAATGATGATCGGTTTCCGAATGGCTAAATGAATGAGCATGCTGAACGCATTAGCGAATTGCTTTGGCTCAAGAATGAAGATGTTAATCACTGTTAATTATGTTGTTAAGTCTTGCGGTTAACTATACACAGTATTCGCAGACATAATGATGATTGTACTACGCATAAGATTGTTTGAACAATTTTTTTTTAGAATTTACTTTCGTCATAACAATATGGAGGATCACTAGGTACTGTTTTACGTTATCATCTCTACTTTCCTACGTAATATGTCTTAGTTAATGTATACCTAATGCAGGATACTGGTTTCCTATACCTATTTCTCTAATATTATTTATTTTTATTTATTTATTTACGTACATTTATCTGACGAATACCAAAATATGGATTTTATTAAAAATCACGTGTTGTAAGCTGATGTCGATTATGACCTTGATAATTAAGACGTGTTGAATCTTAATACACAAATGATCCTAATATTAATGTTATATATACAGGTGACCATATGTGTGGTCGGTGACGCCGTGGGACCACAGCGATAGAAGATGAAGCCCCGGGGGGCGAGTGTCATGCACGCCTTCACTGCGCTCACTATGCTCACCATGGCAAATGGTGAGATGAACTAGAAACACTCATTAATTATTTCTTCTTCCGTATACCGTTGTATCTGTAATCAGTCACTTGAAAGACCCCTGAACAATCTTAACTAATTTTATTAGAGAAATTATTTGAATTCTTGTAAGTATGCTTCTTTGTTACCCTTTGACACTAATACGGCTGAGCGAATTTGGATGAAATTGGGATATGGGTAGACCATGAACTGGATTAGGACATAGGATACTTTTATCCCAGATATTCCTACGGGATCGAGACACATGCGGGTGAAACCGTGGGGTATTACTAGTGAAAGTTACTACTAATAAACTATAAACACAGAAGAATCAATGAAATATGCTGATTACCATCATCTGTTCATGTTAATAATAAGAGATAAATGTAAGTGTTTGTGTGTGTTTCAAGTGATGTTAAATCGAACTACATAATTATGATTAAACACAATGTAAATCAATATTAAGTGTACGCGGCTATTTGAAGACGAGTGCTTATCTATTGTTAGATAACATTAACTCCCTGTTTATAAACTCAGACCGACAGACCACGATGCTGAAGCGTGCTCTAAAAATAAACCACATTGTCCACAGCTCAAACCACATGCAACCAGGGAATGGGACGAGTCATGTATGAGAGACTACCGAACCAACAACTACATGGATTCGATGATGACGTTGTAAGTATAAGAACAAAAGAACTGCGAAAAATGCGGTTTTAAGAGAACCTTGAATTTTATTATTTGCTTTAAATTCCACAAGGCTAGTTTAGTCGATCGTTCGATCGTCCACGTAACGAATGTTTATCAAATATACATATTTGATCAACAAACGTTACGATGTTGATGTTGACAAACAAATTGTAGAATTTGTGACACGAATTAAAACAGTCTAAACATCGTTTAGTTTGCATTTATTCATTTCTTATTAACATAGGTACGTGAGACGGCGCCACCGTTTCGTGTCTTGGAGAAATGCCAGGACCTATGCTTGCGTGATCGCTCTGGAAACAGCCTTGTTCGGACTTGCAACTCCATAGACTTCCAACCTGGGGCACGCATAGCTGCCTTCAGTCCTGAACCAGAATATGAGGAGTCTACTTGCTATTTGACGCGGGAACAGGCCGCGCCAGAAGGCATTGGAACTCTTATGATCGTACCGAACAGCGTCCACTTTAATGAGATCTGTCTTACGTGTGAGTATCATAAACGTCGTTACACTATCATTGTTACACCTGTCTACACAACAGTCATTGTTACTATCATTGTTTTAGCAAATCGTCCGGAGCGTGAATGTCCATCACGCCGGTATGTTTTCGAACGCCACGCTCGCAAACGGCTCAAGCTTCCACCTTCGGATCTCAAGGAAATAATGGTTGCTAACCGGACGGAATGTGAAGATAAATGTCTGGGAGAGTTCAGCTTTGTATGCCGCTCTGCTACATTTGATTCTGCATTGAGGACTTGTTCTTTGAGTAGATTTACTAGGAGGACACATCCAGAATTGTTGGAAGATGACCATAATGCTGACTATTTGGAAAATACTTGTCTGAACGGTAAGCTTAATTTGCAAGGGTTTCCGCGTCTTTCTAATCAGGTTCATCTCTATAATTTCCTATGACGTCTTTATAGCTGAACGCCGCTGCGATGGTTTAGCAGTTTTCATCAAAGAAGAAAACAAGCGACTCGGAGGACCGTTTGAAGCTGATGTTTTTTCAAACATGACTCTCGATGAATGCCAGGCAATGTGTGTTCGGGCAGAAAAGTAAGTCGCAGTTTTACTTTACTTTCTCTTGACTCTAACAGACTGTGTTACATGCATACCTACAATATTTTTTCTAGATATTTCTGTCGCTCCATCGAGCATGACGCTATGACTCGACAGTGCGTTCTCTCTGAAGAAGACTCGGTTTCACAAAAAGACGACGTGACTGTCAGCGCATCTCCCACCCATCACTTCTACGACCTTGTCTGCCTGGACAATCGTGAGTATTATCGTGATCGTTTGTTTGCCTTTGATAACAGCTGTATGTAGTATCTTTATTTAACACGCTTTTTTCAAGCGTTCAATGCTTGGCAATTAACATTCTAAAATTCCTGAATTAACTATGCATGAAACCACATTAAGGTTTTTCTCACGATTATGATCAGTCTCTCATCGGGTGACAGCTCGCGGCACGGAGTACCCGGACAACAGTGTGACGTCACACCTGTTCTCGCCTGGACGCCGGCCGGACACAGCCTTCCAGAGGTACCGGAACAGCCGGATCACCGGAGAGTTCCACTCGGAGATCACCGGCCGCTCGCTTAGCGAGTGTTTGGACGAATGTTTGAGGCAGACCAGCTTCCAGTGCAGGTAATGTAGCGAATCATGTCACTGTGCCGTTTGACCACTATTTCGAAATGCGCATGTCATCTCTTTTCAATTGACGCCCATATATTTACATAACTTCTCGACCGTAAAAGGCCGTTTTGTAACTCCAACCGATATTGTCACAACATTCTAACTGTTGACTGTAAAGATAAAATTAACAAGTAGCACTTGGTTTGGAGTATGCCTTAGTTATCTATTCTAAAAACATAACGACAGCTCTATGTACAGATGCCAGCAGGTCAAGCTGTCCCAAACTGTAAAATTTACCCAATTGAACGTGAACCTTATCATATTGTAATAAAGTTGAAAATCTATCAAAGAAATTTGACAGAATGGGGTAGCTTGATGTGCTGGCGTCTGTACAACAAGCTCCCACACAGCTAAGATAACCGATCATAACAAAATCTGACCTATAAAAACAAAGACATATCTTTCGGCTTCGTAAAACGAAAAACAGTCCATTTATCGGTTTAGCTTTGTATGTACAAGCACATGCTGAGATAAGGTGTATGTGACAAGTTCGTTGTCCGATTGCGTGCGTGTGGGCAATTCAACAACATTGAGCATTGTTGTTTGTCGCAGGTCGGCGGTGTACAGCGACCGGGCCAGGACATGCCGACTGAGCAGATACAATCAGAAGGATGGCATGCGACTGCTTTACGATCCCGATTTCGATTATTATGAAAATTTGATGCGTGAGTATCGTTTGGGTTCGCTTTGTTGACGGTTAGTCGTTAGAATTTACGAAAAATCGATTCCAAATGAATCGTGGTTATTTGGAGACATTTCAATGAAATAATTTCAGATTCAACGGAAAATTTTGTATTATTTCAGTTATGTCAAGTTTATCGACAAAAATATAGCAGTGAATTGTATTTATCTAATCATTGTCTTGAAAATGCCTGACCAAATTATGTTAACAATTTTTCATTTCAAATAGGCAACAAAGTAAAACAAAGTGCTGCTAAACTAGCTGTAATTTGCATAGTAAATAAACATAGACAATCTAGGTCATGCACAATTGCACATCACATGAGAATGTTTAGACGACAGATGACGTATTGCACTTGTGAAAGACTGGAAGGAACAAACCAATCAACGAATCAGTACAAATTGGGATTAATAGAACTGAACACAGCGTAGTATGGTTTATTATTAGGAGCTATTAGGGTTGCGAGTGGGCGGGCATTGTGCTTGACAATCTTTTAGATACCTAGTCAATTATAATTTTGAATGTGGCCAATTTATTTACGAGTTCAATCGTCAGACCTGACTGGAATTATGCCTATGTATTGCTGAATTTTCATTTAAGTACACATCTTGGGAGGGAGCTTTGTTTGAGACATGAAGTTTACCTAACGCCAATTTTAAATACATAGGTACTGTACAAATTATTTTTTCGTCACAATGTGCATTGTATTTTTTCACAACATACTTGACATCCTTTAATAGCCAGTCAATTGCCTCAACAACGCAGTTGAGAATCACCCGACATTGACCCTCTGTGTCCACAAATAGATTTTCTTTATCTACCTTATTAGTGTACATTTCAGGCCAGATATAAAGTTTCTGTAAATAAGTATCTGACTCTCTACTACGTGTTCTGAGTAGAGTGGAAATCCTAGAAACAATATCACGGATACTGACGATGCAATGGCGACAAAAGTGGCCGTACACGTAGGTAAAAAAAAACCACTTCCCATCTAAGTTTTTGGGAGAATACCGCTATATCAACATACCTGATTACAATGACTGAGCATTCTCTCTGTCTGCTCTTGATCAAGATTTAGTGGTCTGGAATATTCTCGAATCATCAAAAAATTCAATGAAATCAAACTTGGAGCATGAAATACAGTTTTACTACGCTTATATCTACCTACTTTTATTGCTACTAATGCATGGAAAAATATTGCCCCACCAAAAGTTTCAAATCCTTCCACTCCGTAAAGACTCCGTAAGTGTAATAAGTTCCTTGGAATTACAAACATTGACGTCTATGGTTTGGGCATTCAGATCAGCTAGTTGCCGGTGAGACCGAAGCTGGGAGTCCTGGAACTGGTTCACAGGGCAATTGGGGGGGCCGCCCCGCCACTTCCACAGGTTCGATGCATGATAGACAGGAGCGGGGTTGAGCCTCAGTGGTTGATGAACGTTACAACTTAAATACATCATGCATAATAATGACAATATGATTTTGTTGTGTAAGTTTCCTGTAAGTATTGTATTATGAACTATCGATTCGGCAACCTTACCCTGTCGTATAGTACTGTAGGTACCTACGCTTTCGATCTGATGAACTTTCGAAGCTTTGGTGTGGTGCATCACATTTTTTACGATAAGAAAGAACATCAGATGCCAATTCGATGTGTCAAACTTGACTGTTTTTATATTGGCCAGCTCACGACTGCTATTCATATACCTTAAGAATCATCGTTCCAACTGTTTACAAAATGTTTGTCTGATATAACTTTCAACAATCACTGGGGCATTGAAGTGTAGTAGAAATATGATCGGGTTCAGGAGTAATGTGTCTTATGGAGAACGTAGCTATGTTGTAGTTTTTGTGGATTATTTGTAATGTAGTTTTTAGACAAAAAGTTTTGTTGTAAGGTGAGTTTACATAATTATAAAGTTGTAAGTAGAGTAGATTATTATGTAAGTAAGTGAACTAATAAGTAATATTATTTTGTTGTTTCTAGGCTTGATACTTGATCTTATCAGCATGCTGAATTTATAAGAAAATCGTAGTTAGTTATTTGTAAAAAATATTTAGCAAGTAGTTAGAAGTGTAGTATAGAGGTTTGTTCGCATGCTGCACCTACCTACACAAAAAAACAACATTCTAATCTCAGTTTTTCATTTAAAGGTGGTAGTAATGGAGGCGACCGGGACCGATACCCGCCAGGCGTAGACCGTTATCCGGATGACGATCGGTACCCAGACGATGACCGGTACAGCGACCGTCGACCGGACCGGTACCCCGACGACCGGTATCCGGCCGGCCCCGACGACCGCTACCCTGACGACCGATACCCATCCGGCGTCGGATCAGACCGCTACCCGTCTGACAGATACCCACCCGGCGTTGCAGATCGATACCCCTCTGATAGGTATCCACCCGGCATTGATCGCTACCCACCTGGTATTGATCGGTACCCATCTGGTCCTGACCGATATCCAGCTGGTCCCGAACGATACCCAGCTGGTCCCGAACGATATCCAGCTGGCCCTGACCGTTACCCAGCTGGACCTGACCGTTATCCGGCTGGCGCAGACCGATACCCAGCCGGCGCTGATCGATATCCCGCTGGCGTTGATCGATACCCACAGGCAGTAGATAGGTACCCACCTGGGGTGGGTCCAGGAGTTGGTCCTGCAGTAGACCGATACCCCTCAGGCAGTGGAAGATATCCCTTACCCAGTGGTGATCGATACCCAGTTGACGGCGGACGATACCCTCTCTACGACTATCCGACTACTAACGACATTGGAAGATATCCAGTAGACAGATATCCTGTTAGCCGATACCCCATCGACGTTTACCCAGAAAGATATCCACAAGACAGATATCCAGAAAGATACCCGGTTCGAGGCAGTGGGCGATACCCGTCCAGACCGGGGTGGGTCCCAAGCCGCTATCCTGAAAGATTCGATCAGGACCGATACCCAGGAACTAATGATTGGGGACGGTACCCGTTCAGTAGGTACCCGGTTGGGGTGAACCGTGACCCGGTACCTCTGGGCGGTGATCGGTACCCGGATATGTATAACAAATATCCGCCGACCGGATCATCATATCCTGGTGAGCACATGACCATATTGTTTACGTGTGTAGTTAGAAGTAATAATGGATATTTTTCGTGATAACATGAGTGAGGGTTTTTACAGCAGGCTATGGACGTGGTGGCTATTACGGACCAGATTACGCAGGACCTGAGCGCTTCCCGGACAGAGGGGTTCGACCTGGCACAGACAGGTAAACGAAGGGAAAACACACTTTGTGTTCGCATATTTGTATTTGGTAAAAATAACTCGTAATTTTTATTATCTGAGCAGATACCCGGTGGAGCCCAGACCAACTTTTGGCATAAGACGACCTATTGAAAGGCCTAATGGATACCGCGGAACCTATCCTCCGCCAGGACCTGTAGAACGGCCCATAAGTATGAAAAAATATATTATAATGAAAGTGCCTACTACAGTTCTTTGAAAGAATTATACTAAATTCTGTTTTCTGTTTAGGTGGACCTGTATATGGTGGCGGTGGACCTTCATATGGTGGAGGACCAGTATATGAGCCTGATGGTCCAATAAGACCAGTCGGACCACCAATTAATGGTCTCGGCGGTCCCATAAATGGTCCTGTTGGTGGTCCTATTGGTGGCCCGATCGGGGGACCGATCGGAGGTCCAATTGCTGGTAACGGAATAGGCGGGCCTCTTGGTAGGCCTACAGTAGGACAAAGACCATGGCAAGGATCACGATGTGAAGACGACAGCTTCAGACAAGTTGGCAGACAGCGAATGCAGAGGCGATACGTTCGTCGATTCACTACTGCTCAATCCTTGGCGCATTGCCAACGCGAATGCATAGAGGCCAGAGACTTCATCTGCCGGTCGTTCAACTATCGGTAACTAAACAAGTCGTGATGTAACCATGCTAGATATAGCAACAGTATTACTGACCCGCATTTCATTGACAGGGGCGTGGACGGCGCGTACGCAGGGGAACCTCGCGATAATTGCGAACTGAGCGATCGAGACACTCGGGAGTTGGATGCTGCAAATCCAGCGCATTTTGATAATACTGCCAGCGAATATGATTTCTATGAACGGGCTCTTGGCAGGATGGCTGATGATTGCTTGGACGGTAAGATTTAAAAAAAACTGTGCAACTAGTTAGTTCTAAAAGCATTTTTTTTGCACCAAACTTCTCCAGTCCTTGCCCTTGCAACCATCATTTTACACTATTCATCGGCTGATATCTATGATACCGTTCCATCAAATCAGAGAATAATAGAAGCAAATCTAGGTGAGATCTTCAAGTAACTCTCGGCTGATTTTGTGTTTATATGTTCCCAATTGATATGTTCTTCCAGTATCCCAAGTATGCAACGAAGACGGCATGGAATTCACTCTTCGGCTCCCTGAAGGATTTTACGGTCGCATGTACACTTACGGCTTCTATGACCGCTGCTTCTTCCGCGGAAATGGCGGAACGGTGAATGTACTCCGTATCACGGGAGCTCATGGGTATCCTGAATGTGGAACACAGCGGGTTTGTATATTCATAAATATTGGTAGCTATATTCCTCATCATTACTAGTTTAATAGGTTGACGTACACTGAACGAGAAAATAGAAGTTTGGTATCCCGCAGTGTTAAAATTGGTGAAATCCGGATAATTTCGTTTCGGTTATCAATAGATTTTTTTAATAAGAATTCGTAATTTGGCTTAACGCAGCAATATACAAAAACATTTTTCTCGTGAATATGTCTCATACATTCTGGATTCTGGCTCTTATGAAGTGATTAATTTCTTTGAAGATGACGATTTATAATTTGAAAATGCATGCAAAATCTTACTCTTGCATCTGAAATATATAAAAATGTATGTTTTTCCAGTACGGAGACACAATGACGAACATTGTAGTGGTTCAATTTAGTGACAACGTTCAAACATCACGAGACAAGCGGTTCAATCTGACCTGCCTGTTCAGGGGCCCGGCAGAGGCTGTAGTTACGTCCAATTACATCGGCGCCGGGTGAGAATTGTGTTATCGATAACCAATTTGTGTCTATTCGATAATTAAGGCTATTGTTTTTTTCTTCCTTTTGAGAGACGTTTGATTAGCGTCATTAGAGTGTTTAACTAAAGTGCCTGCCTGAAAAATCTTTACCAAATAGACACAAATCATTAAAATTAACATTATAACAGATTTTGCGTGTTTTCATGAGTTCGCTTCTGAAATTTTCCTTTACATTTTGCATAAGTTTACATGATCATTTATTTCAGAGGTTTTCCTAAACATTAATGTCTTTTCGCTGAAAAATTTTGTTTTTATTGGTGGTGTATTTTGGGAGAGTTGTAGAATCAGTATTAGTTCTGGGTTTTTCGAAGCGATGTGTTTTTGTTTTTGCCAGATTTTCGTTTATTAATGCAGTAACTGGAATTACTGGAATGTAGACATTAACATTATGGTTTATTTAGTTAGCTGAATGTTGGTTTTGAGTGCTGTTATCACTAACAGCTACTAACGGCCGACTTTGAATGAATCTGTCTATTTATTCTACTCTATGTTTATTTTTCATCTTTTTTTTTCATGATATATTCATTCAAAGTCAGTAACAACTACTAAAAAAGTTTATCTTCGAATCTAACCGTAGTATCGGGTATGATTTGTTCGACAGGTCTGGCAGCCCGATACCCATCGAATATCTGCCTGAAGAGAGCTCATTGAACTCCAAAGTACGTCTGATGATCCTGTACCAAGGCAGACCGACCACTACCATAGCTGTTGGGGACCCCCTGACATTTAGATTGGAAGCTCAAGACGGATACAATTATGCAACAGATATATTTGCTACAAATGTGATTGCTAGAGATCCGTATTCCGGACGATCAGTGCAACTGATTGATCGAGTTGGGTAAGTGACCTTAGTGGATCAGCTTTCGTTATTGTTCCTTCCCCTTTTTAGTCTAAGAATACCCACAGCAAAAATATTAGGCTAGTGGTTTATTTGGAAAGAGGAACTTGTGCATTTTATACCTATTTCGATATCATCGTTGGCTAAGGCTTAATTCTTTTGTCGTGTGAAGATGAAAATAGGTGGAAGCTCAAACATCATGCTTTTCCTATATTCCAGATGCCCAGTTGATCCCGATGTATTCCCTGAATTAGACAAAGGTCGTAATGGAGATTCTCTGGAAGCAAGATTCAATGCGTTCAAAATACCGGAGTCAAACTTCTTAGTGTTTGAGGCTACAGTTCGCACGTGCCGCGATGGATGTCAGCCGGTTCGTAAATTTTACATTCTTTATGTTATTGGATCTGCTATAGGTACTAGCAAAAGTGCATTCCCAGAGAAAACCTAATACCTACATGACATAATGCCTTTGTTATTTCATCGGCATTCACACTCTGCTGGAGCATTGGTGCAAAACTTCCTGGCTGCAGGAATAGGTAGATATGGTTGTAGTTGTATACTTTTCCAGGTAAGCTCCATCACAAAGACGTATCTATATTAACACACGATATCAGTACTTATAACGAGATACTTGTCGGGACTGGTAGTTACGTCATTGAAAGAAGTCAATGTGTATATAGTTAGGTAGGCACTAAACATCGTTGATTTAGAGTTTGCCGATAATTGTCTCAATAGGACAAGGGGCAAACAAATTACAACTCTTTATTAGACCAATTTGTTCCAATAAAGGGCTCTTGTGATGTAAGTATCGTCTTCGCTAAGAGTATATTTCTTTAAAATAATAATTCTGTTAGTTTTCAAATTGCATAATCTGTCCATCAAAACTGCATTGGCAGAGTCGGCAAGTTTACAAAACAACAGCCGCGGCCCATGTTCCAATAATATCATTGTTGAGACTTGGTAACATGCAGTCTTGTTGAAGCTCTTACTATAATGTTCATTGCTGGGACACAGGCCTCCCGTCTGTGAGAGAGAAAAGGCCATAATCCACGACACGGGCCCAGTGCGGATTTGCGATTCTAAGACATGCCGGTTTTCATACGATGTTTTCCTTCACCGTTTTGAGAGCAGTGGTGACTGTGTAACTGCACTGTAGTGTAAAGTAACGAAAGCAGTGAAAATCAATTACCATATATTGAAACATGTTTTGCACACATTGTTATCCAAATTAACCTATTATAACAGCCTGTAACCACGATTTCAATTACGTCAATGCATGTATAAAAATATACTTTATCAGGCTCTATCCAGTTACCGGGTTATCGCGTCTTAAGATAACTGTATCTTAAGATGTAGGGTCATGCATAAAATAGGTGCTGTTTATGCAATTTAGCTGCTTCGTCTATACGAACTCCTGACCTTGCTTATCTAGGTGTATGTATCATGTGAAAAACAAATGGTACCTATAGTGCGTTCATTTTGCAATAGATAGTGTACCTATTTTATCTGTTATCCAAGTTATTTAATGGCTAACTGGGAGATTACCGCTGTAAACTGTCAGGAAGTTTGAAAGCGATCTATGATAGTAAAACGCGGAAAACCGAATGGAAGATTTAACCAAGAAGAACCTATCATTTTGTCATCTGACATTATGCTGAGCTGAGGCCCTTTTGGCATTCTTAATATTGTTTTCTATTTTTTTAATGGTTTAAAGGTATATTTTTTTACGTAGGTACGTTTTCGTTACTTTCTATGTTACCTAAAGCCACCTAATAAAAAGAAGTCGGTAAAAAAATCGCATAGATTTATGTATAACATCATTTTATTTGCTTACTGCGGATGTTATGACTTATGATGAGGGAAACCGATTAGGTACTGGGTCAGATAATCCATAACATTCTAGAATTCTTGTAGGTACTATAGGTATACCTATACTCCATTTGTAATAAGATTAGACATTTAACGAAAGCTTTTTTACAGTCCGATCAATCGATTTTGACTTCTATTGCGTTAGTGGCATGAGAAATGGCAGTTGCAGTAAACAGTTGGTATTGTAACTACTTTTTTGCTTTTAATGCCATCCTTATGCCTACGGTATAGAAGTCAGAATGAGTTGAACGGACTGTAAAAAAGGTTTGTTTAAATGTCTAATCTTATTTCAAATGGAGTAGTTGGTAGTTACTTAATTGTGAGTTGGTCGATAAATGTAACAACGAAGAAAACCGTAGTGACTTTCTTCATGGCTTTTGGTACTCTATCATGAAATTGTCCACATAGTGCATCAACATCCTATTTTGACAACTTATAAAAACGATAACTTTTGTATGTTTAATTGCGTGAATGAGAATATGTTTTAATTTGAAGAAAAATCAACACAAACGCATAAAGAAAAGTACTTAATAATTAAAACTACGATATACAAAATAAATACAAAAAATCAAAAGGACACTTAGGCGTCGAAAAATTCCTCCGCATCGCTGTCATCAGGAAACGTGCCCAGAAGACTGGCAGCATTGCCACGTTGAATGGCAATGCTAATTCTTTGGCCAAAGAATTGCGTGAATTGTATTATTAACTAGCTGTGCCCACGGCTTAGCTCGCGTGGATGTCGGAAATTATCCCACGGGAACGTCCTACGCAGACAAAAAGTAGTACCTAAGCCTGTGTTACTCCTTTCAACAACAGCTATCTGCCAGTGAAGTCCAGCCAAAATCGGTTTAGCCGTTTCGGAGATTAGCCGGAACAAACAGACAGAGGATTTTTTTGAAAATTATGTTTGGTTTTATCTATACAAGGTGTAACAGAAATAACGCAAGACCTGTCAGTAGTTTGTTCCTATTTGACTACTGAATCGATTTCAGTAACTTTTAACATAAGTTTTTTTTTAATTATGTGTTTTTCCATACCTACTTCTGATTGAGCCAAAGAAAATTCAATCTTATCTCGAAGAAATAAGACTCAATTTTAAATGCATAAAGTAATGCTTGGGTCGACACAGTTTAAAAAATAGTTTTGGTCATCGTATTATTGCTTTCAACTCAATACTCTAATTGGGGTGTATGAGGTCTGGCGTTAATTATGTTACTCGTTGTATATTATTATGCTGTTTGTTAAATCTTTAAATGTGTATACTACTATATTATATATTTTCATACGGATTTAGTAAAAAGCTGTTATTTTGACGTTACAAACAGACACTTCAATTTTATTTACTTGTATAGATTTCTATAGATATAGAATAAGTAGTCAGGTATTTGAGCATTTTTTTTGGATATGATTTTATTGGAACAGGGTCTTGGGTTCAAAGTGTGCACCTACTTAAATATTTTTTATTATTTTCAGGCCTACTGTCCCAGCCACACAGGACGATCAGAGCCATCATTTGGCAGGCGTCGCAGGGACGTGAACTCCACAATTGGAGCAGAAGGCAATGACACAGCCGAAGCTAAATCCGACGATGGCAATGACACGAAGACTGAGAAACCTGACGAAAGGAATGCTGTGTACAAAGTGTCGTATGAAGAGGCGAAGGTGGACAAATATCTGAAGGATGAGGTCGAGACCCCTAGTCATGTCCGGAAGATGATTGAGGTAAGAAACTACAACTAGATTGTTTGCTTAGTTTATCGATATTTATTTATTTAACCATTTATGCACACACATATAAACAGACAAGAAGAAAGGAACAGAAAAATACGTACAAAGGTAATGCTTATTTCTACAGAAATCTCTTCCAGCACACCTGCGATAGGAGAGAAGATAACAGAGATGTAGACAACGCGTGTAATAACAGTAGAAGGAAAATCATAAAATTACAAATTATACTCTAATCAAAATATACACACATAATATGAGTATATACATACATACTAATATACATACATACTTCTAAAATAAATATCACTAAAATATATATAATTATATACTACTACTACTTTATTATTTACTTCGCTATTAGAGCAAGATTTAGCTATACTAATATTGAAAGTAAAATCTCGCTCTGTGATCGAAGTGGGTATCTACCTACGTAACTAGGTATTACTTCGATCGTTCTGATAGCCACTAAGGTGGATAGAATGTTATTTTTTACCCATAAAAACAAAAACCAAAAATATTAGAGTTTAGTCATTATCAGAGCTTTATCTTTTGTTCCAACAACTAATACATAGTAACGACCTTTTATCTACATCCAATTGTTGTTGATATACAAGATACAAAGCCTCAGTGGGGGCTTAATCACGTTTGGTAGGTAGGTACCAAACTACTTAAGTTGGTAGGTTATAACCAGAGTTCGGATATTCGGATGCATATTCACCTAAAGTTGAGATGTTGGCTAACATGGAATGCGCTTTTGTATCGAAAAAGTCTTAATTTAGATAAGTAATTTGTTTATTTTTTGTTTTAACTAATACAAACCACCCCTCCTCCAGTACATACACGTATCGGGTTAAACATTAATTCCGAATCCGATATCCGAATATCCGATCTCTGGTTATAAGTTATAACATAGCAGTCCGGTACCATTAGCAACTGCAATAATTTTTTTTTTTTTGGGAATGATATCTCGCAGTTCAACATATGAGGTTGTTGGCTGCTTAATCGGACTTGCCTGTGGTAACCTTAATAAATTAAGGGTTCCAGCCAAGGCATAAAAACTTAAAACTAGAGCGACTACTCGTCAAGGGCCTGTAGGGTAAGGACCTCGGCTTAGGGCATTGCTGGTAGGGGGCAGCAAGAGACAGGACAGGCTCGATCGGACTGATGCAATAGATGCTGATGCATAGAAACTTATACATGCCCCACTTCATAAAAAGCATCCAGAAGCAAGAGACAAAGCGGAAAATTATGATATTTAAATAGGTAATTTTTTTTAAAAAAGCAAAGGAAACATAATCCATGTTAGGAAATAATTCAAACTACATAAGCCGCGCTAAAAACTGAATGTTTGACGAAGGTACCTACGTCTAACTCCTAAGAACCTATAGCACTTGGTGATAACATAATAAAACACAGGCAAGACTTTACAAGAACTTATCGAAGTCAGTGATAAGTTTTAGTAAGTAGGTGTGACCTCAGTATTGGTCAAAATCGCGAGTTTTTCTTTTTGCGATGACGGAATGTGCCACATCTGTAATAGCCACATCTCCCCTCCTGAGGGGGAGAGGGAGGGAGATCAATTGGAGATCCCTGGTACTTATGAAACTGACACCAGCAAAGTGGTCACGTGGAATTAGGACCTTGCAGCACGTGCCATAACTTTGTAGGTAATTGCCAAGATCCAACAAGATCAAATAAAGTACAAAATTGATCCCCAGGTATTTGACAACCGCAACGAGTTGCTCGAAGAGAACGGTGAGAGTGACTCTTCGCCCGTGGTCTCTGCCGCCGGCATCTGCATACCTCCGTACCACTACAGAGCTTTGCTAGTGGCCCTCTGTGTCCTGCTGTCACTGTTGCTGGCCATGCTGACTGCTGCCTTGTATATCTATAGGTAAGTTTTATTATGAAGGAAGGATATTTTATGCATAGACCATTCCGTACTCGCCCAAGACTCGAGCCTCCTCATTACGTGTGGAAAACTGCGTGCCCTACTGTTGGACGATTATAAGCTGATGATGATGATACCGCAGTCTCTATAAGTAAATTTCGTTCAGAGTATGATTGCAGACGTCGACTGGCTGTTAATCTTAAACGATATATTTGTTTTGTGCTCGAATCCACAACACACGTCGCTGGAATCTGCACCGTAATTGTCTAACACATTATCAATAAAAATCTGAATCATTTTGAATGATATTGCTAATCCTTTGGTTCTTATGAAGTTCCAAAAAATTTACTACTCGAAAGCGTAGGTAAATAATGCAATGAATGTTGTTTAACTGTCAAGATGAAAGCCATTCCTATTGTTAGTGTGGTTTTTTCGAACAGGTGCATCGCGACTCCAAAAGAACAATTTCTATAAAAAAATCATGGAAATTGTTCTACAACATCTACAAGTGTTGCGTCGCGTCGCCGCGTCGCGCTTGTTTGTAGATAGAAAGAAGCAGTGTGGCTTTGCGATTTGATCACCTGAGTGATGATTTTATTATTGAAATGCAACCTTGATCCTAATTCATTTATGCCCAATGAAAACAATAAACTATATCAAAATGATACGTAACTGCATACACCTACTTACTTATCAAGTTAAGATACCTAATGATTGTTATTTACATAAACGTAACAACATCGTTTACCCTGACATTTAGCTCACATAATAATAATATGAACCTCTTCCGTTTACCTAAGTACATAACAAGCTTTACCTACCTAACAAAATGCAATGTGACGCATAACATTAGGTACACCGGCGTCTATTTATAAATGCGTATATTTGAGTCGTTCACATGCAGTCCATGCAGGGGGCACGTGCTCTGACCGTGTGGCTGTATTCTTTATTTCAATGAATCTATTATGTGCATCAACACCAAAGTAATTTTTACACGCTTTATATTATTTTTACACGCTTCACTTGTATGTTTGTTTGTATGTAATGTAACCGACTCCTTAGAGCGCGATTTTGGCCCACTTTAAACGGTCAGATTTCATTGAAACTTTGAAAACTTATCGAGGACCGATGACAATTCAATAATAAAAAAAAAAATAGATAAATGAAAAAAGAAACACGTTTTTGTAGTTAGCAGAACTAAAAAATAGAAAATAAATAATAGTTTAAAAAACTAAAAAACACGCTTTTAAAACCAAACCAAAAAAGGTGAAAATAATTTAATTCAATTAAAAAGCTTGGGGTGCTTTTTGAGGTATTTTTTGTCAAGCACCCCACGCTTTTTAATTGAATTAAATTATTACTACTTTTTGGAGTAGGTACCTAATATTTGCAAGTGCAGTTATTGGGCTACAACTGATAACATTCTATTCTTTATTTTCATTCCTCTAAGTACCTGGTACTTATTGACAGGCCTGCATTGTCCTCCCATACCTATTATCACTGTAATTTGAAAACATTGTAAAATCCAATATTTTTAAAAGATTAACCGTGATGTTTCTTGCCGGCTCTTCTCCATAGGAAGCGACAAATTGGAACCGTGCACCTAGCTTCTGACGTTTCATAAGTGCCCATGCAGGTTTATGTGAAATAAAATATTTTGATTTAGATTTGAACAAACAATTATTTAGTAAACTTACTAATAGATGACTGGCTCAAAAAAAAAAACAAACCGACCTATAGCAGAACGCCTTATGACGTAATACTGTGAAAATAAGCAAAGTATACTAACCTAGCTGTGGCTGCATCAGTCAATTGCCTTATTTTTCTTACTGCGTAAGCAGCTGAGCTCGTTGGTCTAGTGGTCGTAAACGATACTGCTGAGCATGTGGTTCTGGGTTCGATTCTCACGTCGGACAGTGTCATTGGGTTTGTCTTGGGAATCTGTATTTGTGCCCGGTTGACGACAATAAGCTCGCACCCTATTAGTTATATGGGACTGAAACATAATTGACGTAATTTGGGTATACTTACTAGAGGTATCTTTGCCTAACTCTTCGGGTAAAACAGGCGTGATGTTATGTTATAGCTAAAAGTTACTAATGTTGCTCCACAAAAAGTTACTTCAGTGTATATATTAGGTCTTTACCTATGAAATTGCCGTTTTGCAGTACTGGCCATTTCAAATCAAAATAATTTTTGTTTGGGTAAGAATTCTAATTTCAAATTAATTTTATTTTAAAAACATGGATTTTTTTTTTCCAAAAGTAGTCATTTGTTTATTGATTAGTGTTACATTTTCATCGCATTTCAATCTTTTTCGTCATCATGGATACGTTAAAAATTCGAGTAATTATGGAATATGAGTACCGTCGTGGCAGCAATGCGGCACAAGCGGCACGCAACATCAACGACGTTTACGGAGCTAACACTACAAACCAACGCACCACCTGTTATTGATTTGCTCGCTTCCGTTCTGGAAATTTCGACCTGAAAAATGAACCTCGCGGTCGTCCGAAGACTTTGGTCGACAATGACGAATTAAAGGCGATTGTGGAAGCTGATGATACACAATCTACGGCTGAATTAGCAGCAGCTTTCGACGTTAGCGTCAAAACAATATTGGTCCATTTGCGTCAAATTGGCAAGGTAAAAAAGCTTGACAAATGGGTGCCCCACGAACTCAATGATCGTCAGCGCGAAGTACGCGTCGAGACGTGCCTTGCACTGCTCAACAGACACACAAATGAAGGAATTTTGAACCGCATTGTTACCTGCGATGAAAAATGGATTCTGTTTGATAACCGCAAGCGCTCAGCAAGTTGGTTGGATCCTGGTTCAGCACCTAAACAATGCCCTAAACGAAAACTTACCCCTAGAAAAGTGATGGTCACTGTTTGGTGGTCTAGCGCCGGTGTGATTCATCACAGCTTCTTACCAAACGGGGTGAGCATTACTGCAGATGTGTACTGTGAAGAACTGAACACAATGATGGAGAAGCTGGCACATCTCCAACCAGCATTGGTCAATCGCTCGTCTCCGCTGCTCCTGCACGACAACGCGCGACCTCATACTGCACAGCAGACGGTCTCCAAGTTGCAAGAACTGGGGTTGGAAGCTCTCCGTCATCCGCCCTACTCACCAGACCTTGCGCCTACAGACTACTACTTTTTCCAGAATTTGGATAACTTCTTGGCGGGAAAAAAATTCAATACCCGAGAGGCAGTACAAAATGCCTTTGAAGAATTTGTTGCCTCCCGTCCAGCTGATTTCTTTAAGAAGGGCATCAATAAACTGCCACTGCAATGGCAAAGATGCATTGATTGCATGGGTGATTACTTCGATTAATACAAATAAAAAATACATGAAAAAAATTCGTTTAAATTTTTTCATACAAAACGGCAATTTCATAGGTAAAGACCTATTATGTCACCATATGATTGTGAACATCGTTAGTTTATAATCTATCTCGCGAGATTATAAACTGTCGATAAATTGTAAATTGCACCATACTGCTTACTGACTGAATAAGTTAGGTTAAAATTGCGACCAACTGCGCGCGAGCCGAGCGAGCGGTAGATACTTCCAAGTTAGTGGCAGTTAATTGACAGTATTTAGTAAGAGCGCAAGGTCTTACTATCCGTCTTGATACCAGTTCACAATTTGACGGTTTCACTTCGATAGATTATAATCTACCGAAAAATTATGCATTAAATTGTAAGCAGTATGTTACGGTTCACAATATTTCGACAGTTCACAAACTCGCGAGACAGATTATAATCTAACGGTACCTATTTACAATTTTACGGTGACATATATGCGCATTTTTTATCTTTTTACCTACTAGGATCTTGGTAGGATGCACCATTTGATTTGTTTTTTATATACTTAGGTACCTAATCAAAAAAGTACCTAGCTAGGTCACTTTTCCTGTCTTCAGTTAGTGTGTAATTTATTATTACCTACTTAGGAGTTTAAAGTACATAAGTATTGTAGAATACTCACTCATCTCTCCATAACACTGACACGTGCATTGTATTATTATTAACAATAACAAACCATCCTTGTTATTAAACAACTAATTGACCTACATTAAACTTTTCCTTATCCAGGCGTTATTGGCGAGTACTGCGTAAGAACATCCAGGCATCGTCGCCTGCGCCGGCGCTTCGGCCAGTGACCCCGGGACCCAGGCCTACGAGACCATCGCTCTTCTCCGCCTCACATCTGCACAAACCTTTCTCTTTGAGGTAATCATTTTATTGTTTGATCCTATGGTTAGAAAGAAGACCAGAAAAAATGGACAAAGCTAACCAAATACCTACCTACGGCTTAGGTAGGTAAAGAAAATGGCTAAAGCAGGATTAAATAAAAATCTTGCTAGTAAAGATTAAACTAAAAAAACAACAACAATGAACTTTATTATTTTGCTTAGGCAGCAGGCGGATTTTATTGTTCAGAAATGCATTTTTTTTTCACTTGTCTCCTCACTTGACATGGGTCATGCAGGTAGGTGATAGTGGAGTAGGGAGCTTTTATTAGAAAAAAAAAAATTAAACCGCCGAAAAAACTCAAAAGCAAAAAATAATAAACCTTTTTTGTATAACTTTAATAACTAAGTTCGGAAGCCGGTGACTTTAGACATGTATTAAAATTTTATGTCACCGCTTTCCGAACTTAGTTATTAAGGTTAAACAAAAAAGGTTTTTTTCTATTTTTTGCTTTTCAGTTTTTTCGGCGATCTTTTTTTTTAAGTTTTTATTTTATATTTTTTTGTGGCTGTAATCTAAAAATTACTACTTACATGCTTAATTTTTGATTACTTTTTGTAATACACAACTCAGCATTAAAATCTGTGAGTGAACAATCAATCATCCGCTGTTTTCGTACCCTTAGCGTTGGATTTTTTTTTTCCAAATTTATATGGGACCAACTTCGGAGTGTACCCTTTCCAATAAAAATCTAAATCGGACTACGCTGTAAAAAGTTATACGTGGTTACTTATACATAAAAAAATATACGCGTCGACTTGAGAACCTCCTCCGTTTTTTCGTCGGTTAAAAAATATGAAAAAGACATATCAGTCATTTAATCTATCCATCATCAGCCAAAAGACGTCCACTGCTGCACATAGGCCTCCCCAAGCTCCTCCACTTCCGACCGGTGCTGTGCTTCCCGCAGTCAGCGGATTCCTGCGACCTTCACAAGGTCATCAGTCCACCTTCCTTTAATCTATCCAATGTTACTTAGGTAGGCAACTGGCAGACGACTTTCTAAAAGACGCCTCCGATTTCAGAATGAGCATAATTTATTCGGAAATCTAAAATGGCGGAAGCTGAGCAGAAGTTCACTCACATTCCGCATTGTAATACCAGCCTTGGATCTGGCACATTTTTTACATACAAATGAGTATTTTTGCCGAAGAAAATAGTAACAAACTACCCTCCTACCACTTGGATGTCGTGTTTGAAAGATAGACATCGCAAGAGAGGTTTTTAATTACAGATATATTAAATGAATAAGAATAGACCACTCAGGTAATAATCTTGTAGCCAAAGGTCAGAAGATACAAGCAATTGCGTCAATCGAAAATTAACACTGTTATAAAAAGTGTAAATAATAAGTCCGATAAGGATATTATTAACTTATGTTGACGGAAAAAGTCGACGATCACATGATTCACCAGTTGAAGATGTGACAACCAATTGCGAATTCCTGGGATGCCAATTGAGTTCATTGAACTAAATTTTCCCAAATTATCTGTTTCAGCGGATTAGGAAGAACGTTTGCCGAAGTGGGCGAAGAAGCGGGTTCTTCAGGACGCCTAGCAAGTGCCTTCGACGACGGTAGCGAGCCAATCTACACGGATCCTTCTCTGTTCGAGCGCTCCCGGTCTCTTCGCTCCCTCCATTCTTTGGACATGAAGCCCGACAGACGTGACCACCGCGCGTAACTTCGACAAGTCAACGCAATAACGCATCGTTTTATATTATATCTAACTCGAAAATTAATAATAAACATTTTTTGTAAACAAAAGAACAGTCACGCTATGTAATTTGTATACCTACTCATTGCCATAAATTGTTTTATTCCGTCCAATAATATGATCTGTGAACATGAAAGTACAATAATTTGTTTTTTAACATTTTTTATATGTATTAATTTGAAACTTACTGTAAGTTGCTACTAATAAATATTTTACAGTGGTTGTTCGTTTGATTTAAAACATTGTACTTGATGAAAGAAAACATTATGTAAGGTTAATAGTTAGTCTGATTTATTATTATTATAATATTGATAACACTGAATGCCAATGTTTACATATGATAGGGCGCTGGTGTTGGCACACTCATGAGTGGAGAGTCTAAATATTCCATTTCACTAGTGCTAGGCACTGGCTCTGCCTGAGTAGTCATCTTATTTTGTAAGGTCTCATACAACTTATGCACAGATTCATTGTGCTGTGTGCCAGGCTGAAGAGCTTTCATAAGAGTCTGTATTCTCGTCTCTGGTAGTTTAGGGTGGATGTACCACAACAATTTTAGTAGATGTCTTGTAACATTATCCTTAGAGAGTCCAGCAAAAAAGAACTCATCAAACAAAACAGTACTGAAGTCCTCTCCTTGGAATTCATCAGGTAGTTGTACTAATAAGGCCACAAGTGCATGTAAGAAGGGGTCTTCATAGGCCCTTCCATCTTTGCAACTACCCAAGATGCTGAGGATACGTAGTAGAGCTCCCCTGTCGCGAAATTTAGCGGCATGTAGTGTGTAGTACATTGCTAGGACACCACATACTGAACTTTCTCTCATATAAGCTTCGCATGCATCGGGAGGTGGGCCTGAATGTTCAATAGTAGTTATAGCAGATTCTCTCTCATCTGGAGGTAGCTTATTGTGCAGGGCTCTGACTTGGTCATCAACCATCAATGACATTAGGGCTGGTAAATATTTAGTAACAACTTGACTGTCAAGTTTAGGCTCTTTAAACTCTTGAGAATCAATCATCACCCAGGCACTCAAGCCTAATGCTAACATTCTTAATAAAAGTATCAATATTGTATTATCTCTTGGAAGGCCTTCAGTGTTTATTAAGTGTTGTAATATTTTAATCGCTGATGTTGCTAAAAAGTTAATTGCATAGGGGTCACATAGTGTCATAGACAAGTCACCCAGAACTTGCTCCTGTCCTCTTTTAATACTGTCTAAAAACCCTTGTAGTTCTCTTGACCTCTTTATATCTACATTTCTCTCTCTAATACATGCATCAAGGCACCATGTGAACTTGTGGCAAGGATCTACAGATATAATATCCTGAACTTCCAAGTCATGCAATGCCATCAACAGCTCGGCTCGTAAGGTACAGTAGTGAACATTTCTGGTTCTTAGGAACAATGTACGTAAAAACTGTAGAACCATGTCATACAATTTGACACTATTGCCAATCATGTGAGCAAGTTTCTGTACAACGGCCCCTTGTCTCCTAACCTTAGGGGAGGGGGAAAAGAATAAGTTAGTCAGATTCTCGTGATCAAATAATACATTTTCTTTCTCTCGGATATATTGACTGAGAAGTGGTGACACTTCATCACCAAAAAGAGATTGGTTGTCTTGCCATATTTGCCTCTTTACTTCAGTGTCAGTGTCATTATATAACTCCCGATCTCTTACTAAAACTCTTAGGAATTTGTCATCAATATGAGGGGTGTTTTTCAGTATACTCATTATAACCGGCCTTAGGGCCTTAACTCTGACGACGGGAAAGCTCTTAGCAAGCAGTTCCTTTAACTTCTTGTCATGCTCTTTACCATCCTTTGAACCAAGTTCATTGATGTGGGCAATCAATTTATCTCTCAGTTCTTCCAAGACTGAAGTATGGAAATCAAGCCGACGCACTCCATGAAGGTCGAGTAGAGGCAGCATAGGTCTTAGGGAAGGTAATAAAATGCCATTTTCCAGTTGAAACTCTTCAATAGCTTTCAATGGATCCGTGCAACTGGTGAGTGCATCACGAAGATATGTCTGTCCCGGTACGCTGACTTCTTCCAAGCCCGTGCCGGGCAGTTTACTAGATGAAGCCATGCTCTAAATTCACGATAAAATGCACAAAAACATTTAAAATTAGGTTTTTTTCAATATTTTCCCATTGTTTGATAAACAGTTAGCACCAAGTCACACTTTTTTATCTGTGGACCAATTTTTTTTTACATGTTAAAAAAGGTGGTTTAAGTTCATGTCTTTTTAGACTAATTGCGGTTGTGTGTAGCTTTTTCGGTTTCTATTTGGATCTCTAGCAATAGCGGACTAAGCCTGTCGTAGACCAGCACCCTAATTGCGTAACACGCGATTAATCATAATCGGTTTCATTTTGACTGTTCAACAATACTCATTGCGTTATTTACGTTGGTCAGCAGACACATTTTTCGAACATATGAAGCAATGGTTTAGCAATCTGCTTCTAAACGAAACAAATTATGATGAATCGTGAGGGTGCCGGTGCGGAAAAACGACATGAGGTCCTAGAACTAGAACCTGTGTGTGTAGAAATATAATCAAAACCGCAGTGCGGTCTCTCGGTATGATCGATGCGTCCAGCTTGTTCAGCCCTACTTACATGCTAACGGCCATGGCTTTGTGTAACTGATTGAAATGGTTGGATTTGTAAAAAAAAATGTTTTGCCTGTCAGATTTTTTAATTAACTAACTTTCAAGATTTGGATCCTTGCAACTAGTGAGTGCATCACAAATCACAACCCTTTTAAATGTGGCCTTGGACGACCGAGCGTGGCTTCAAGCCTCACTACCCATCTGTTTTGGTGGCCAAGGCGTACGTAAAATTACCAATATTAGCTTACCGGTGTTCCTGTCCTCTGTCCACAGCACTGAAAAGTTGACCAGGAAAATGTTAGCATCCTCCCTGGTTGACTCCGAAGTGCCGTGCTTGACTGATGCTATGAACGCCTGGAAAGCGATTTGCCCGGATACACAGATCGGCCCGTGAACCCGTTTTCCCAGAGTCCGTGGGATGAGCCGGTGAGGTTGATACGGAACTTGGTTGCTACGGTTAGTACTTTAATGTTTTCTTTAATCTTATCAATACGTCCACCAATACTGCTGAGCGTGCCCGCCTGTTGGCTGTGGGTGAATGGGAGTCGGGCCTCTGGCTTCAGGCACTGCTGTCACCACACCACTTTCCGTCTTGCTACTTGTTTGCGTCTGGGCGCTCCTTACGGGGCTCCGTATCGCTGCCAGTGTGGTGAAGCTGTCGACTGCTTTGGACACCATGGCCTATCTTGCAGTAAGAGTGCAGACCGTATGGCTCGGCACGCCAGTATTAATGACATCATACGTCGTGCTCTTGTCACCTGGGGGCCAGCTGTTTTAGAGCCTAATGGCTTGGCATGCGATGATAGGAAGAGACCAGATGGAATGAACATAATGCCCTGGAAGTTGGGCAGGCCTTTGGTATGGGAAGCAACTTATGTCGACACCCTTGCGCCATCTCATCTTCCTAGTACGACGGGTTGTGCCGGGAGGCTGCTGCAGGGGCGAAAATATTCTAATCTTATTGGGAGTTATATATTTGAGCCGTTTGAGGTTAAAACACTAAGGTCATGGGGTCCGAGTGCTCACTTGGTTTTCCAAGACATCGCCCAGCGGTTTGTCGACTCTTCACGTGACCAAAGGGCTGCCTATTGTTTGGCTAAAGAATCAGTATCGCCATATAACGTGGCAATGCTGCCAGCCTTTTGGGCACTTTTCCCATTGACAGCGATGCGGACGAATTTTTTGATGCTCTGTGATTCTTTTCTCTCTGTTTTTGACACAGGTTATTGATATATACATGTACAGACGCCAGCACATCAGGCTACCCCAATATGTCAAATTTCTTTGATAGATTTCCATCTTTATTGCAGAAGCATAAGGTTCCTGTCGAATTGGGAAAATTTTACAGTTTGGGGTGGCTTGATGTGCTGGCCTCTGTACATACTTTTAATATTACTTTTAATTGATGAATATAAACTTTCAACTGTTAACTAATAGTTGCAGAATTCATTGCAAAGATCAATATTTCATTAGATTCCAAACGTGACATTGGTATAAATGCACAAATTGTGTGAAGCCAAAACCCAAAAAAAAAAACAATTGGCAATGACTGACAGTATTTACTGTCAGGTCTGTCAGTTTCACACACTGACGTATGATTTCTAAGTCAGTGGTTTCACAGCACTGACAGCACGGATGACATGACGCATGACGCTAGTTTTATCCTAAATGAAAACAACCTCAAACGAATAAACGATTCAAACTAAAGAAAATAGAGAGTACAAAATGGATAAACAAAAAACGTAAGTAAAACCAAGTATTATTGTTTTTCAGAATACCGAACAATAAATTACTGTGCAACACAAAGTCTCCTGATTGGCAAAACATCAGCTGCAGATAATTGTTCATAAGAATGATACGTAAATACCGGATTCTTTATATTATTAGTTCAGTTAAGTCATCTGTCCTGTCCAGTACTTTATTTAATATCCATAAAATAAAAAAGCTCTTATTGCAGGTTATTATGCGGAGATGTGAATGGAAACTTCAAAGCCTTGTTTTCCCGCGTTGAATCAATAGTGAAGAAATCTGGACCTTTTGATGTCCTTCTATGTGCGGGAAACTTCTTTGGAGATGACAATTCACAGCTGGATGCGTATAAAATGGGCACACGTAAAGGTAGCATAACACAACACAACTTTAAAACACTATAAAATTTCTTTTAGCAGCAATGTATAAGTTTCAATCAATTAAATTATTGCAGTGCCAGTGACTACTTACGTGTTTGGGCCATCTAAAAGTGAACATGTACCTCTTTATTGTGAAGAAGGATCCGAGATTGTTCCAAATGTCATCTATATGGGTAAACATATATATTCTAATATATTCTTGAAGTATCTATTCAGCCTGTTACATTCAAGAAATGTGAAAATTTATTTTTCATTTTCTAGGGAAAAGAGGAATATTTACCACCAGTGCAGATGTTAAAATAGCTTACCTGACCGGTTTATCAAGAAGGGAACTTGGAAAAGAGATTCCGAAGTGTACATTTGAACCAAGTGACTGCAGTGCGGTTCGGGATGCATGTTTAAGAGGTCAGAGTGAGTACAGAGGAGTAGATTTGTTGATAACAACACTATGGCCTGCTGGAATACAGCAAGATGAAATCACAAAGGTATGGAAACATTGTTTTTGTGTACATAATTTAACAATTGGATCAATAATTATAATAATAATTCTCAACACCTCTGTCCCTTGAATTTGTACATATATATATATATATATTAAGTATATATTATAGTACATATGTATGCATGTATGTGTATTATTAGTTAATAACCTATTTATTAATATTATTATAATTCATTATGATATATTTTATAGGTTTTTTCATCATTCCTCTCATCCAAAGCACCTGCCATCTAATCTCTGCACCACCCTTGGTTGACTGGTAGAGAATGCCTAAGGCATTAAGTCCGCCTTTGTACCTTTTTTGTGTGCGAGAAGTTTAAATAAATAAATAAATAATTCCTGTATGTGGACAGGTCATCAATGTGCCATCCATTATATTACTTTTAATATAATATTAGAATTATGAACAAGTATATAAAGTAAAAAAGGAAAAACTCACTGGGCATCAAAGATTTCATCCGCATCGCTGTCAATGGGAAAAGTGCCCAAAAGGCTGGCAGAGTTTGATGCCAGCCATTTGATGGATATTTTAAGAATTCCCACATTGATCTTATACTTGATTTATACATTCACTGAGTAATTAATAACTTATTAGTTTTTAACTGATTGAGGGGCTTGTGGCTAAGTAACAACAGCCACCTATTTATTTATATACGCTTTGTTGTACACCAGAAAATACATAACAAAAATAAAACATTTTAAACTAAAAACATACAATGGGCGGCCTTATCGCTTTCTGTGATCTCTTCCAGGCAACTTTGGAATGGACAGCATAGGGATGGCTTGGCATAGGGATTGATCAGGTTAAGCTACGCTTACCGCTATATATTTAATTACCTACTATTGTATAGAATTAAGTTCTTCTAACTTAACAGACAGCTGTGCTGCTGGGGAGGTTGTTGGGCCACTGACGTACAAAAAGAGCTGACTCAGCCTAGTTTGAATAAATGACTTTTGATTTTTTGAAGACCCCTTTGCTCCTTGAAAAGCAAGTTAAGCTGTTGGTCCCGGCTGTCATTTGTGGATCCGTGTCATTACGGCTCATCAAGCTGGGCCACAACTAGTCTTCCCAAGGGGTCTCATAATACCCAGTAATTGGGTTGTGGAAGTAAGATAGGCAGTCGCTCCATTTAAATACTGGTATTCAGCTGCCTAGGCAGATGGTGATTTAATTTTCAACTTATCGTTGTGATGATATTTTAATTTTTTTGCAGGTAGATGTAGCACAAGAGAACTTGTCAAACTTACTATCATGGCTTGCCATACATATCAAACCCAGATATCATGTTGTGCCATCTCCTGATAAACATTATGAACGACAGCCTTACAGGTAACTTATAATATTTTTTGCTGATTTCACGACTTTGATAAGCATTCTGTCAGACAATATCATATGAATTCTGTTTATTGTTCTTTGGACACTGATGTGTAACAAGCCTTAATTTTAGTTGTTGTGTGTGTTTTGTAGTCTTATGTTAAATAAGTGAAAACTGTTTTCCCCAGGAATCTTACCACACATCAAGACTACAGAGAAGGAGCAACCAGATTCATAGCGTTAGCTCCAGTTGGTAATAAAGCTAAAGAGAAGTGGATCTACGCATGTTCCTTGCAACCAATCTCAAAGATGCGAGTCACAGATTTGTTGCAAGGTACTACAGATGAGACTGTGTGTCCATATGATCCAGAGCTGTTGAAGCAACATCAACCTGGGAAGGCTGTCAAGGTAGATAAATACAATGTTCTTTTTATCATCATCATAAATGGAGGGCATTATTCAATCAGTCAAGTTTTGAAAGAGAAATAATGCCAGACGTCTGATCATACTTACAATCAATTAAGCCTATGGCAGTCCACTGCTGGACATAAGCCTCTACCATTCTGCGCCACAACACCTAGTCCTCAGCCCTCCGTATCCAATATGCTCCAGGCAATTTTTTTAGGTTGTTGGTCCATCTACCTGGGGGCGTCCCACACTATGCTTGCCAAAACATGGTTCCCCTCTAGAACCTGTCTGCTCCACCGGCCATTGGTCCTTCGACAAACATGGCCAGCCCATTGCCACTTCAGCTTCCTTACTCTGCAAGCTAGTTGGGTAACTACAATTCTTTTTCAGATAACTTCATTTCTGATTTTACCAAACTCAAACCATTTATTTCAAATAAACCAATAACTGGCACTTTTGAATTGGCAAGGTCGGTGAGTTAGAAAGATGAAGCTAGTTACCCATACCAAAGCGTAGTAGGTACCTATGGAGAAGAATGGGCAAGAAACTCCATGGACACTCTTTTAAAATCATGATATTGTTACAAAAAGTTGGTTACATCATTATGTTCAAATTATCAATGTGAGACATTAAAAGCGTCCGTTATTAAATCAAAAATAAAATAACAATTCAGAAATTAAAATAAGCCGTCAAGCCGTAAGAGATATCCTTTAAAGAAACTCCGAGCATAACCCGCTCCACAGCGCGCCGAGCGACCTTGAATTTGTGGACCTCTTCGTATACATAAAAAATACTAGCCTTAGTACTAAACCAAACCATTGTTATGTCAAAATGCTAATATTATTCCGGGCTGTATTTCAGTTCACTGGCAATGGACAGTTCTTCTTTAACATGGATGCACCAGAAGATGATCAAGGCAAGAGAAAAAGGAAGGGCAGAGATGACAACCCTGAGAGGAAAAAGAAAGAATTTGATCCAGGTAGTTGTATACTAACTTCTAAGGATAAATATTCAACCATACGAATATTTATTGATTAGCTAACTTTTGTCCGCGGCTTGTCCCGCGTGAACGACGGAAATTCTTAAGAACGTGCTACCGGGATTAAAAATAATCTCTGTCCCAACCCATGTCATGGTCTACCTGTGTGCCGAATTTCATCGAAATCAGGGGCCTACTCCCTAAGCACGAAGTCCGTTGTTTCGTTCGAAGTAACGGGCGTTTCCAACTCCGTATCACTTACGGACAGAAGATTAGTTTGGAGCCCGAACTAAGAATTAATGAAAACAAAATTTGACAGCTGTCCCTACTCCTGATATGTTTTTGCCCGTCCAAAAAAATTAGTTTATTGGCTGTAGTATTCACTAAAAAGTTTCGAACTACTTTCGGACGGGCCCGTATCTTCGTTGACGGAGTTAGAGAGTAGGGCCCCTGTTCAGCCGTTAGGTTACGGCTTGCAAAGGTAACAGACAGATACTTTCTCATTTATAATATTACAGTAGTATATTGTAGTACATTAGTAGTAAATTAGTAATATGGATTGTAACCGCATATTGATGATTGAATATTATTTTTAATGTTTATTTCGTTTTAACATTGTATGCTATGTGAAAAACAGTGTAAATGGCAAAGATTTAAATCATTAGATTCGTCTGACCGCCTCAAAAAATGGTCACGTTTCTGTTTCTTTGACGTTAAATTAAAGCATCATTTGTTATCATTAAGTAATTATGTATCGGCATACAATTTTTAGCCTGAGTGAGCGAGACCGAAGTATGATTCGTAGGTACTTAGTATCACGGAAGAAAAAAAACAGGTGGAACTGCAATGCAACAAAATTACTATAGGAACCGTTGTCGCCAAACTCACACACATAAACCGATAATCATATAATGCACTACAAATAAACAATTCGTTTGATTTGTCGTTTTAGTTTTAGTCAAAACTAACATAAGCCACAGATCCTTCATCTGGAAATAAACCTTCAGGCTCTATAGATAGGATTTATTTTGCTTTAGCTCAGAAAGTATTTACAACGTTTTGTAATCTAAAGTCAAACTAGATTCGATTGCCGAGTAAATTCCGCTACTCGACCATAGATGGCAGTATTTTCAGTGGTCCCAATTTTAAACTTAAATGTGATAAATATAAGGTCGACATTTGCGTCATAGGTCGATATCTATTGCTACTCGATTAGGGCCGCACCAGTGCAGATGCATTGCATTTTTAATTAGGTTATCGATATCGATAGATACTTTTTTCAAATTAAACTAAAAATTGGGTGTCTTGTTGAGAGTTCAGTAATAAAACTGTAGGAAGAATAACGTAGTGTTATTTGAAAATAAAATAAATAACTGAAATAAAAATAAACTATTGAAAACAATACCAATAAAACAATGAACAGGAGAAAAAAATATTACTGTGTTTAATTTAATTTCAATTCAATCCATATTTTTAAGTGATAATAATAAAACATGATAACTGACTTGATTAAAAAACTTAATGATTTTCGAAAACGGTGAACTGTTCAGTGGCACTGGAGTGGCGTTGAAATATTTGTTGTACTGTCATTGAGGCGGTTTGATGACTGAATGATCTTACACACCGAAATGACCGATTAGTCAATGCAATGCAACGTCTCAGGCATCATTAAAATTATAATAATTACGTTATTAGGTAAAAGTTTGATTACATTTTTGCTATAAAGCATCTATGCAACATAATACACTTCTTAAAATAAATTTCGTGTATGAATGTTAAGCGACCTATAGTGGTATTGTAATGTTATTTTGCAATAAATATTAAATGACTAATTTTCTTTTATCGATATCCATCGATAAAACCAACATCCGACCCGACTGCATCACTAATTGAGTAGCGAAGTACTTTCCAGAATGAAATAGAGAATACAATCAATCTAAAATAAACTTTATTTTAATCGTGTAAGGTTGATTTTAACCAGACGTTATATTAAATTATTAGTAAATTGAAAATAACTAAGATTTTATTAGAAAACAAATAAAACCGTACATATCGATGGTACGAAACACCTCAATTTTTAAGATTTATTCTCCTACTATCATTTTTGCACTCCAAAATGGAACAATACGGCATAGCTACGGAAAATTAAATTTGTCGTGAGACTAGTGACTCGACGCGATGTCAGAACACGACTGGGACCAACTACGCGTAACAGCGCTTATTTGTGGCACGCGTGCCACGCCTACTTTGCAGTTCCATGTTTTTTCTCTTCCGTGCTTAGTATTAATTAACAGAATACACAACAGTAAACTTAGACCAGTGGTGGCCCAGTGGTTCCGACCGCGATTTACGACAAGTCGGTCGTAGGTTCAAACCCAGCCAGGCGCGTAAATTATTTCATCACCACTGCTCTCAAAACTGTGAAGCAAAACATCGTGAGGAAACCGGCATGTCCTAGAACCAAAAATTCAAAGGCATGTGTCATCTACCAACCCGCACTGGGCCCGTGTGGTGGATTACGACCCACCAATGAGAGGGATCTCACAAAGAGGAGGCCCAGCAGTGAGAACATTATAGGCTGATTATGGTAACTGAGTATGGACACTTTCTCGCGACCTAAGTGCGGTGAGGGCGAATCTAACGATTTCAATCTTTGGTAAAATATTGTTTTTGTACGTGAAACATCAATAAATTAAAGTAGAGCAGAGTACACAGTGTTTATACTACATGTTTATCTTTATTTCAGAATCTTGCTGGTTCTGCCTATCGTCTCCAAGTGTGGAGAAGCATCTAGTAATAAGTGTTGGCACTCACTGCTACCTGGCATTAGCTAAGGGACCGCTGACTCCTTACCATGTTCTGATTCTACCTATTACACATCACCAAGCTAGCACAAGAGTGAGTTTATTACTTATATTACACTATTTCAAAGTTTATTTATCTCCATGGACTATCGTAACTTACTTGCAGATACGTACTTGACTCATATTATTTTGTTGTGAATTTTCCAGTGATTGAGAAATATATTTCTAAAATTCTTGTATATTTCATTTTTGACATATTAAATTTTCTTGTATTTTAAAAGCTCAGTGTACACCAAAGAGCTGCGTAAAGGGAAGATTTTTGATGACATTGAATAATAAACTTAAATATCAACGTCATAAAGTAAACAAGACCGTGAGTGCATACATTAGCACGCCAAAAGAACAGTTTTATACAGGAAAAGTTTTTATCCAGTGCGAAAACTGTAACCATGAATTCAGCATATCATTTTAGACCCCCCAGCACAGAAATTTTTCGTCAGTTATATAAAAAAAAAATCAGCTATTCCATACATTTTGACCGCGTAGATATTGCACTTTCCATGAAACAGCTGGTATTTTTTTTGTATAACCGACGAAAAATTTCTGCGCTGGAGGGTCTAGAATGATATGCTGAATTCATGGTTACAGTTTGCGCACTAGATAAAAAAAAATCCTGCTCGTTTTTCGTACGACTTTTAACTTTAAAACACTTAAATTAAAGTCTATTTTTCGATGTCTATTTTACTAGATAGTTCTCCTGGCCTGTGCTTGGTTTGCTTTAGATTTACTTTAAATTTATATTATCTCTGTATTCAGTTACCTGAAGAAATAATAGACGAGATAAAGAAATTCAAGGAGGCTTTGAAGCGGTTCTTTGGTGCAATGGATAAGTACGTCGTGTTCTTCGAGCGTAACTATAAGACGTCACATATGCAGATACAGTGTGTGCCTGTGCCACGCGCGTGTGAGTCGCAGTTATTGGAGATATTTCAGGTACGGGATTGTATGATATAATACTGATATATATAAAAAAAAAATCAAAAGTCATTTATTCAAACTAGGCTGAGAGTCAGGCTCTTTTTGAACGTCAAAATTACATAAGACAGTCTCCCCAAAACGCCCGCCCTTCACCACTTCCTAGTGCTTCAGCTGAGAAGAAGAAGTAGCGCAACAAACTCCCCAGCAGCACAGCTGTCTGTTAAGTTAGAAAATATATATTTACTACGGACGGAAGAGGAGTGCCTCTCTTAGATCAGAGCAGCGTGGGCCCAGTAGCGATGGCCCCGGCTGTCGAGTTGTAGGTCGTGCGTTCCAATCCAGGTAGGCATTTTACTTTAAGTAAACCATTTCATCACCACTGCTCTCAAAACGGTGAAGGAAAACCTTAAGGAAACCGACAATTCCTAGAACAAAAAAAAATCGAAGACGTGACGTGTACCAAACCGCACTGGGCTCGAGAGGCTTGTGTCCCAGCTATGAGAACATTATAGGCCGATTATATCGATTTTTTGTCGATAGGTATCTAAACTGTCGGCCCTATACTTAGCTACGAGTATTATCACTGACTAGATTCATCTGTTTGCGACTTCGTCTTCGTATAATTTCGGCCCGCGAGCGACCGCGTTGTATTCCATCGCCCGCGCTTTTACTTCGTTTTCGGTTAACATTCTTTTTCACATTTTTATTTTTGCACGGCTCCTAAAGGTCGCAGCGTGGTGTTTAATAGCCTATAACCTTCATCTAGAATTAGGCTATCAAATGCAATAATAATTTTTCAAATCCAACTTGTAGTTCCAGAGATTAGCGCGTTAAAACAAAGTCACAGCCGACTTCCGTACAGAAAACTTGACCGCGGTATGATTCTTCTTCTTTTCGTGTCGATGGTAGGTACTTTAGGACTCCGTGAGTATCCGGGACGTAGCTAAATATTTAAATAAAACGTTATCTGCGTGTAAATATGAACTTCACGTTTATTTCACGTCTTTGCACTGTACAGCTTCGCGCCTGTCAATCAATTACATTCTCCCGAAGTAAAACCTATCCTAGTCTATTTGAAAGATAGAAACTAGTTTCATCTTCTTGTTAGTTCGAATGTGACAAAGCCATTTCATTACCTGCCTGTATTTACATAAAGGTTGCATTCGGTAAGCAACCAACCTTTACAGTACTCGTACACATTTAAAAAAATAAAAATAATATAATCTGCTAGATGCGGGAAATGCAGTGGCGATGATGACCATATCCTAAAGTGAACATCTTTCGGCTGCACTATGTTTATGATATTGATATGTTTCTTTAACGTGCAGGTATCAAGAAAATAATGTCATCATGAATACATCGATTGTCAATAGTTGAATTAATTAAAGAAAGAGAGTTAATCGTAAAACATGACTACCGTTACTGTTACTAACTGTGTCAGAGTCAAAGTCAAAGAATTATTTATTTCAAATAAGCACGTAAAAGGCGCTTCTTAACTTTAAAATAAAATTCATTCTAGTCGCCCCTTCCAAAGGTAGATTCGTATGGAGAAGAATGGGGTAGAAATTCCACGTCCGTCGTTCTGTAACTGGGGGCTACTCTCTAAAGTCCATCATCGAAGATACGGGCCCGTCCGAATATAGTTCGATACTTAGGAATGAACCCTACTCCCGATTTATTAACTTTTTCGGGCGGGCAAAAACACATCGAGAGTAAGGACAACTGTCAAATCGTGTTGCCATACATTTGAACTTCGGGCCCCAAACTAATCTTATATCCGTAGGTGATCCGTAGTAGTAAACGACCGTAACATCTACTGAAACTACGTATTTCGTGCTTAGAGAGTAGACCCCCAGAATCTGGCTAGATTGATTAAAACCTTAGGACGTGCTACACATTTGTTCGGCATGATTCGGGACGCCTCGGCACACCTTGGCGGCAATATAAATAATATTATATACGATTTTGCAGCCGGCCCCGTGCCGATTCATGCCGTTTAGGCTCCCTATCGACTGTATAAAGAAAGTAACTCGTGAAACAGTTTTAGTTTTTTTTATCTTTTCAGGATGACGCCGGTATACAACGTATCCAGATGGAGGTCCTCCCTCCGTACGCGGACCTGCAGCAGGTGGCGCTGCCGGGCGCGCCCTACTTCCACGCAGAACTACCCTCCGGCGATCAGATATACGCCAAGACCAAGCAACACTTCCCACTGCACTTTGGAAGGTAATCACAGAAGAATTATTATAAATAGGATCCATGCAACATCATTTGACTATTTAACAATCATGCTACAAGGATCTTTTGGGACTAGAATGACGTTGACCGGGGGACGCGGTTGGGCAATTGAGCAATGTGTAAATAACATCACGCCTGGTTTTCCATTAGGGAACGGCAGAGGTGTACTTATAGTACACTCACATTTCGCAAGCACAAACTGTATTTTTTCCCAATTGAACATGAACCTTATGCTTATGTGATAAAGTTGACAATCTATCAAAGAAATTTGACAGATTGGGGTAGCTTGATGTGCTGGCGTCTGTACAAGCCCCTAAGTGGTAGATACGTGATTTGCTTTTTTTGTTTTCGTGACCTTCTGGCCAGCCTATACTATCGTTTAGTTTAGCAAAAATAAGTCTCAAGATGGCAAAATTCACTTTAAATCCACACATGACTTTACATTAAACTTTAGATCCCGGCTAATGAGACATAATTGATGTTCAATTGTGTGGGCACGCATGCGTGCCCTCCCGGACGTTAGAGGTGTAGAAAAAGATATACACGTGTTAGAAACTTGGAAGCGCTCTCCTGTAAAATATTTGTAGTTAGGGGATTTAACGTAGGGAACGTCGATATAGAAAAATCCAATAACACTTTGCTCGACTTGGGAATTGAACCCAGAACCTCGTGCTCAGCAGTACCACTTGCGACTACTAGACCAACGACGCAGTCACGGTCCAGTTTTGTGAAATGTCTTGAAAAACAAGATGGCCGCGTTAGTTCCGATTTTGGACACGCGCCAATGACCTTGCATCGCTATAGTGTAGTAAAAATAATATCCTTCACAGCAATAATAATCAAGTAGAACCTATGTAAAACTTATTTTTGGGTTTTTATGTATTAACATTCATAGAAACACTGTGAAATTCACATATATATGCATTTGCCCACGGCTTCGCCCCATCTTGTTGTTATTTTGAACTGCTGGGCCGATTTATTTCAAAACCGATTTCTAAAGATTCGCCTTTTCTCCAAATACGAATTTATAGTCAGCATTGAGAAAAAAATACCGCTATTTTGCACGTGTTACTGGACTTTCAATACGGCTTTCAATACCGATAATCCTTTTTAGACCACGAAGACCGCGAATTGGCAAACGTAAGGTAGGACGCCCTCAGGCTAGGTGTAGCGACGATCCTCGCAGGGTGACTGGTAGCAACTGGATGAGAGTTGCCGAGAATCGAGCTGAATGGCGTGCAATTGGAGAGGCCTATGTCCAGCAGTGGACTGCTGTAGGCTGATGATAACAATCATTTTAAGGTGACTGACCCCGAATTTTCTTTCAGGGACGTATTATCATCTCCACAGATCCTGAACTGCGAGGACAAAGCCGACTGGCGGCAGTGCCAACTTACCCGAGAAGAGGAAGAGGAACACGTGAATAACTTCAGAGAGAAGTTCCGACCATTTGACTTCACGGCCGACGGTAGTGACAGTGAATGACGTAAACTTGACGAGTTGATCTCGTCCATAGCGCTCCGACTACCAGAAAGACGCCACAGTGGAAGTCACTGGCTACGTGGTAGTGAATGTAGACGCAGGTCTGCAGGCACGTGGTCCCGGTTTGTTTAAATCCAGTACCTCAATTGCGTTTACACACTTTCTTTCGCAATCCAAAGGATTTTGAAGGAAATTCCTAATCCATTGCTTGACAACAAATCGCGCAATGAATTTTGTTAAATAGGGTATTACACCCATATTTGAAAAGTGTCTTAATTAGATTCTAAAATCAATATTTTTCCAACCACTAAAAAAAAACAATATTTTTATTAAATCGATTAGTGCCATAATAATGTATTTATGTATTTAAGTACATTTTCATACTTCGCGCGTAATTTAACGAAAACGCTGGACGCAGTGGACGACATATTGCTCTGTGGGTATGACGTCAGTTTGCTGTGTAAACAAATGCGCTGATATTTTTTATGATAATTGTTTATAATAAAAAAAATAAGCTATTATTCTACTTATCGTTGGTTTGCTGTTCCTGAATGCAAAATATTATTTAAATAAAAATTTCTTTGGTTACGAAAATAATAAAAGTACAAAGTAGCTCAGCCGTAATGCCGTAATAACATGGCGGCTCAGGGTTTTGTCTAGGGCTAGACCTTATTAGTGTGTCAGGGGTAAGTGTGCGGAGCTGAAAATAAACTCTGGATGCCAAATACTATTCTTTTAATAACTTTTGAATTTACAAGATTAGTTTGTTATATATACGGAATGAATATAATATACTAGTTGTCGTTCGCGTATTTTGGTTTGGTTTACGTCTTCAAATGATCCGGTGCACACGTTTATATAGGCTCAGGTTCGTGGAGTAGGGGCCGAGCAGATCCCCCGCGCAGCGCAGGGCTAGGCGTCAACAGTTTTCCTAGTGTTTAAAAACTGATAAAAAAACTGAAATCTTTAAATTAAATTTTTAAATTATTTTTTTTATTTCATGAACTAAAACTAACATTTTCCGATTGCGTTTTGCCTAAGCTATCTCAATACTATATTTTTAGATTTTTTCTCGTATAGAGTAAAATACCCTATTGTCAAAATGAAAAGCATTGCATTGTAAGTGTGTTACGCAATTACCACCGGTCCCTGGTGTGATAAGCCGGTAGTCGGAGCGCGTGACATAGGCTTACGTTTTAGGTTAGCTAGATTGACAAACAATTTAAGTTTAGATGCAATCGGACTCAATTTTTAAACATTGGACGTTTTATAATTGTGTATTATGTCGTATACACAGTAGTAAATCTATTTGTGTTATTTTATAGGCAAATGTTGTTTGAACTCTGTGTCAAAAAGTAGAATAGAGTATTATATCTACTCTCATATGGTCAAATTGTAATTATAGACTTCAAAGCGAGTTTACATACTTTATAAACAACTCCCGAAATGTAAAAATATAATCATATTATAAAACTTTTACTCTAACAAAAGAATGTAGTAAAACATTGTTTTTTAACCTATTGGATACAGGGCAAATCCAAAAAGTTGATATGACCCAGGAGTGTCCATTAATATATTTTTTCTAATGGAATGCATATACTGGCCATATATTATTTTTTAATCTTTAAACTTTGATCTTTCCTTGAGCATGTTTAATCCCAATGTATGAGAGTAGATATAGTATTGTATGAAACTGCACATAACTAGGTATTAATACCCCTCATTAAGCAAGTTTCAAAAACTACTACTAATGTTTGAAGCAATATCAATGTCTAGCTAAATGTTTTAAGAATACTTTCAAAACTATTGCAGTCTTATGTACAAAACTGATTAATGTTATTCTTATGTAAGGTAGGTAAATTAAATAGATAAATTTCAAGTAAATGAATTTTTATTTTCGTTCACATCATACTGTCCTAATAACTCATTTGTTTGCATTATAAAAACATATCTGTAACAACATGATTAACTAACCCTTATATATTACTCGTGTATTCATTTATATTAACAAAATGTTTAAAAATGATATGGTACATTGACTAGAATTCAGAATGATTTAAGAGTAAAGTTATGATAACGATTTTTTGCTCCTAAACTTGAGATAATGAAATATACATATAATATAAGTCAAGTAAAATAAATTATAAATACATATTTGGACAAAAAGTGGAATTTCAAGGGCCTATTCAAAAGGTATATTAAATTTTTCACAATTTTAATTTTTTTGTATTTTGTTGACCATTTGTTATCAATTTTCACCATTTCCAAATATTTGAAATTCAATATCTTGATGCAAAACAAAGAAGTATATAAATGATTGAAACATTAACATTGTTAAAATCATTACTTTATGATTACTAAAAAAAAAACTACATTGTATTATTGACTAGCATTAGGTAATTGTGTCTAGATTATATAAAATAGATCTCAATTAAATATAGGGCAGTCTTCGTTGGAATTACTAAAGAGTGTCAACGTAAACAATTGTAAATTATTATAAATCCACACAACTCACTAGAAAACATTGTGTTAGTTGAATACAAACGCAGTTTGTGTGCCAACACTCATAAACTATAGCTACAACATGATACAGTTAATAATGTACATACAAATTGTAACTTTCTGCCGTATTCACCAAACTATAGATAAGTGTATTGTCACGCGTTACTGTTTACTGAGGATTGTATAATACTAACGTTTCATTAATTTACATCGATTTGTTAATGCACGAAATGATGAATATCGACCGCTTTGAACGCGCACAACTATTGAGCAATGCGATTTCAATGCGGTCCTCTGTATATTATAATACAATAGGTATGTTAGGTAGGTTCCACATCATTGTCAACAGTACAAGAAGCAAGTATTCTCGAATCACAAAGGACAGGAAATAAATTATAATTTATAATTATCCAAGCAGTCTCCGAAAAGAGATTGTTTTAAGCTAAGTTGGGAAGCCCGGTAAAATTTTGTCAATAATTTAGTCTTACGGTGTCTGTGTAACGTTGGCAAATTTGTGTAAATGGTGTACTGTATACAGTTAATAAGTATATTCTTGCATACTTTACAGATTATGCGGTGATTTACTGTTGGCACTTCAACAAATGCTTATCATAATCCTAAGATATAAATAGTTACTTGAAAATTCATTTACACACTCCAAAACCTTAATGTTATAGACAATGATAAGATTTGCCAATGAAAACATTATTGTTCTCATAAACTTTACAACAATCAAACAATTCGTATTTAATTAAATATGGGATATAATTACACAATTACATCCGTAACTAGTTTTAAGACTTTTGGTCAATAAGGCATTAAGTTTAAAATATATATTTTTATTTTAATTATTGTTCTCCTTATTTTTTATATTCGATAGTCATTAATGTGTACTTAGCATTAATTACATTAATATTTACATAACGACCAGTGGTTTTAGAACCTACAACTTTAACAGCATTTAAAGCCGTTTGTTTTAAAATACTCAGTTTCGGAGTACAAAAAGGATTAATGTGTTTCACTATTATACGTGGCACTAAAGAATAAATATAATTATATTGGCTAAACCTATCTATCTACACTTTATTTACATGTCTAGCAAAATGGAAGTTTTATGGAGTTTGGCAACCGTTTTGTAAAAATATTACATGCAAAATGTCAACCAATAAACAGTCGCAACATTATAAAATGGAAGATGCGTTGATATACACGTGGTATCGAAAGTTCCAGAGCCGTTGAGGTATTTTGTGCAGAAAAACTCACCAATTGAGGTTGTAGTAGTTATTTTCGCCCAGTTTTAAACTTGTCTAAACTCAAAATAAGTCTATGGCAGTGTTGTATAGTACCGTTTTATATTTAAGAGTATTATAATTACGTATTAAATCCAGCTATTTCAGATCATTAGTGCAGATTTGATTAATAAATTAACCCGATTGACCATGCCTTATCACCTACACTCATAGAATAACAAAACCTTCATCCCAAAAAGTATCTACATAGATACAAGACTTATGACTTTGAGAATACGACTCAAAATCATTCATCTTAGTCTTTCAGTACATTTGGCTGTCACTGATGGCGCCACTAGCGAACGTCCAGCCTTATTGGTCAAAACGTGAGACAGCTTAGACGCTGTCAATTTAACGCGTTCTGATTGGTCGCAGATACGGCGGCCATCTTTAATAGTGCCGTTCCTTTTGTTCGTTATTTTCAAACGTTGATCTGGAAGGCTTCCCTGGTGACTTTGGGGTCGTGTGCGGTGTGTGCAGGGTGCGGGTGAGGTGCCCTCTTGCGTCGATGATGTCCCTCGCACTCCGTATCGTCGGAGAACCGAGACGGTGGGTGAATGTGCTCGTTGAATGATGGGTAGTTTGATATACTGCGAATTAAATAGTTATATATATACAAGGCATCACTACAGGAAAAGTTTTTATCCAGTGCGCAAATTGTAACCATGAATTCAGCATATCATTCTAGACCCCCCAGCGCAGAAATTTTTCGTCGGTTATACAAAAAAAAAAAACAGCTGTTCCATACATTTTGACCGCGTAGGTATTGCACTTTTTTTATGAAACAGCTGATTTTTTTTGTATAAAACTGACGAATTATTTTTTCGCTGGGGGGTCTAGATTGGTAAGCTGAATTCATGGTTAAAGTTTGCGCACTAAATAAAACTTTTCCTGTATAATAGACGACTACTAAATAAAATAATTATAATTTTGAAAGTACTTAGTATAATAATTTTCTAATTTAGAATAAGCTCTTTTAGTTAATAGTTTTTTCTTTTTGAAATGTAGTAAATATTCTGAATGTTTTAATGTAAATAAACAAAGTAAAATATAGTTTTAATGCGTTTTATCTAAGACACCAACTTTCGTTTTAGTATTGGTGAACCCAGTGAAATTTTACTAACAACAAAGCAACATTAAGCAGTGCAAAACGCACGGAATAATTTATAATTTTTTTGGTAAAGATCCAGTAACTACCCAAAGAAGTCAATACACTCACACCATTATGATCACTTTCATTTTGGAAGATCGGTATGTATCTGGTAATGAATTTGATTGGTTATGAATCGCAGAGAAAGGTAGATAATGCAAGCTATCCAATCAGCCAAGGCTTAATGTTGTTTCGGAGCGGTCGTTGTCGTGGGTACACATAATTATGTGAAACGTAATATGAAATGTTGATACGACCATCCAAATATATGCAATGCAACATGAAACAAATTTGCCTACTTGTTGTGTAACATTTCACATTTCATTAATGTGTACCCAGCATTAGAAAGCCCTATCAACATATAGATGTTGATGAAATCACTAGCACTTTATGCTGTTTTAGTTTATGCACCTTCCTCTACAACTAAAACTAAAATAAAAAGTAAGTAAACATCATCTACTGCTCACAGTGTCTACAGGTACCTGAAGGTAGTCTCGTCGTTGTGGCTGCTGTAGCCCGAGGACGAACGCACGTGTCTCTTGCCGAGCGCTCCGGCCTTGCCTTTGCGCGAAGGGAACGCTTTGCGGACCACGCCGCCTACTGAGTTCTCTGATGATGATGATGATTCTTCGCGTTCTACGCTTGGATCTGGGAGATGGGGTATGTTTTAAGTAAACATTTTGCACATTAACTTGATTTATTTATTGACTGTCATCCTTATGCCGCTCAGGTGTTTTATGTAGTTTTCGATGCGGAAATCTAAATGTGATTGAGATTTTGAGATAAAATCACTATCGAATAAAAATACATTCAAAAGCATTTCTTCTCACGCAAAAATTACTCATGCTGTGCTCAAACCGGTAGTCAGCACGAATATTTTGTCTAGCCTTTGAATGCCCCGGGGATACGAGATAAGACAGACGTATTTAATTTAAATCATGTCATTTGTAGATTTTTTTAAGGAGGAAGTAAAAACGAACTGCTCTGAAATTCTGCGACATGGTGTAGGTAACCTCGTCGGCGAAACCTAAGGCCCAGCAGGGCCATGTAAGTAGATCCTGCACCAACTCACTTAATTAGCGCAACAAGGGTTCTAAATTATGTTTTGCTATGGGTATTTCATTCTTCAACATTTCTGCTTCCGATTTACATGTACACAAACTAACATGAAGTGGGGTGCGCGGGCCTGAGCCGTGCTTGAGGCTCGCTGTCCGAGTGCGGTGCGCTGGCGTCGTCGCTGGCGTCATCTTCATACTCTGTAATGGGCAGGTGCAGCGTTAGTATCTTCTTCACCTCCGAGTCCGTCGAGCCCAAGTTGTCCGACTCTGCAATGGTAACATACAAGTCAGGTTTTGGTAGAAGAAGCGTGGTAGCAGTGAACACGCCACATGTGGGTACAACGAAAGTGCGGATGGAAATTTTATTTTTTGTAAACTATCCAGGGGTCCTACCATAATCATTTGCAGGGCAGGGCGAGTCACCATGACAGTTGCACCCAAACGCATGGTGCAAAGACATTTGAACTCCATATTTGTCTATTATTGACCTGCTTTATGAATGTATGGTAAACCCCCCAGAATTTAAAATGACAAAATAATATCCAGCATGATCGGATGAAACTTTCGTATATACCCTGGATGTTAGATATGATTTTTGATCCCTTTTTTTTTCTTTTACGTGGCGTGGTTCACAGTTAAGCACTTGACATGACAGAAAACATGGTTGATATGTTAAATGGTTACAAATGGAACTGCGTACGACACACACTAAGGACGGAGCGGGGCGCCAACACATAGAAGCGGGAACGTTCAAACTAGGTCATGACAATGAGTGGACTACACACAAACCGAAAGGTATGTCACAATACATACTGTGTGCATGCTTACCTTTATAAATTACAACACCATTTACGCTCCCAAAGGTTGCATAAAAGGCGATCATTATGTCAAATTACAATTCAATTACTTAAACTTAAATGGGACAAAGTAAACTTAATTTATAGAAGGTGCATTCTACGTAAAATAAAATGTAGCTAACTACGTCATAGATACTCTGTAAGCTGTTATACTGTGTATAGGGATCATGGAAGGGGATTCGTACCTTGGCTCTCTGAGTGCGGGTCTCGGAGTCTGTTGCCTTTTCTTCTTACTTTCGTGTATTCTGGCTCTTTGCCCTATATCAAGAAATTGAAGGATTCATTATTTTGTGGCTTACTGCGACGAAGTGCATTCGATTTTGGTTGAGGCCATGGTCAAAATAAACGAATATGACACGAGAGCAATACCTAATTTTTTTCATAAAGTAGCCTGCTTAAATTTCAACGAATAATTTATTGTAGTGATATTTCGAGTGGGAAAATTACAAGTGGCGGATGGGAGTGGGATTAAAGGAGATCAGCCATATTGGGCCTAAAACCCGAAGGCGGCGAAAAAAATACTTTGATCGGGAAAGTCCACATCATTTTTACTATTGCGCCGAATCTGTACGACCAGTCCTTCAGGTTTATTTAGACTTTGGGTTTTGGGTCCAACTTTGTATAAATCGTGACTGGTCGAAGGTTCTTTTTTCTCAATCCAAAATGTCTGTGTTTTAACCAAGGTTTCCATAACGTTGATATCGTATGTAAGGACCTAATATGAAAAATCTTATTCGTTTGGTTAATAAAACTGAAACTTGTGAGTGAAGTAGAAACAGTACCTTATACTTATCATTCTGCTTAAGGTCGTGGTACACGAAGGAGCCCCTGACGGAGTGGTAAGGGCCGCTGTACACGTTGCCGCTGTAACTGCTCTCGCTGTAGGCTGTGGGCTTGGTCAGCTGGAACGTCGCGTACGGACAGATGTCTTCTATGTACTCTGGGGAGGACGAAACGGCAGATGAGCATGCGATTTTATGAAAAGCGAGTGCTCGTTGTTTCTGATTTAAAAGTTCAAGCTATTTCAATTCGATAGGCTCTACACTATCGATAAGAGCTTGGCCAGCGAGTCGTGACACAAAGAATTGAGCGATTTCTAACAGTTCGCTACTGGTTTTAGCGGTAAATATTAATGCCGTGTCGTCGGCATATGATATAATTTTACCGTCTTTAATATTTAGATTACACAAGTCATTAATATAAATCAGGAATAGCGTGGGGCCCAAAATACTCCCTTGAGGAACACCAAAACCAGTATTTTTCTGCTCATCACTCGTAATATTATCTATTCTAACATACTGGTATCATAATTTGTCCAGAAGAACAGAAACAGCCACCGTGTGGAAGGCCTTGGCTAAATCGAGAAAGACTCCTAGGGTCTGGTTTCCTTTGCTGAGGTTTTCTGAAATGCAGGCTATGCACCGCATCGGCTGTCAATAGTTTGGGTCTAAAACCAAATTGCGCAGGGGATAAAATGTTGTTTTTCTCTAAGTAATTAACATGTCTACTGTTTATCATTTTCTCTAGTATTTTTGAAATTGAGGGGAATAAGGATATTGGCTTATAATTAATAACTGCGTCTATATTTCCGGATTTAAAGATAATCCTACATTCCTACTGATATCAACAAACGAATTGACATAAATGACAAAAGTCGAATCAAATCGGTTTTTATCAGACCATATTTCATGTTACCAGCTGAAGAATTTTTAAAGTGCCGCCATTTCTTTGTCCCACGACTCTCTGGCCAAACTCTAGTAGTAGGTAAGCCGAACACTGACTGCGTTAATTTGTGTTCGGTTAGAGGACAGAAACGGGAAATAGAATACATCACATCATAGACCTTTTCCAGTGTCTATGATATTGCCTATGTTTATTTTTTTAGGAAGGGGCTTACTAAAACCTATTTATTTATTTAATACTTCACGCAACGAAGTCCTCTTTCTTCCTGTGTGATGACAAGAGTCAAAGTACAAGTAAGTACCAGTCAGCATTGTTAAGAGAGTGGTGGGGCTTATCACCCATGCCCTAGGATACATAGGTTTTTGGGTATTTGACTACTAAATATCAAGAGTCGGACTCGCATTCGAAGGGTTTTGTACCACTGTACAATATTTACCTAACATTGTATTTATTTTTAAACACGTTTTTTGTATGAATACCCCCTTTAATTTAACTTTTTGTTATTCTTGTTATTGGTTGTTATACCCGCAATAGAAACACAGACTCTGACCCGGACAGTCTCTGAACTTTCTACCTATTATGGTTTATGAGACGGGCCGTAGCCCACTGACATACAGACAGATGGACGATCGGACAGACGGACGGATGGCCAGCGGAGGCTTAGTATAATAGGGTAGGCACCCTTTGGGTCCGAAATCCTAAAAAGAAATAAAATCGGTGGAAATATAGAGAATTAGCACTCTTTGGAGTAGAGGTTCTTTTCAATGGCTGGTAACAGGTCTTAAAAGTACCACAAAATCCGGTTAGCTTACCATTGGAAGCATGTTTGTAGTGATGCTGTGGCGGCGGGTGTTGCGCACGCGCGGCCAGGTACTGCTGGTCGCGGTTCACTTTGTTCTGCAGCTGCGCCACCGACGGAGACTCGCCCACTCCGGCTTCTGACGCCACCGTCTCCGTGGCACCAGCTTCTATGGTCAGGTTAGGTTAGGAGTGGTGGATAAGATTGTAGTGTTAGATTCTGTGGTTTTAGGGCCCCTTGCACGAATCAGATCTAATTGAGCGGTAAACATGTATTTAAAACATATTTTGTTCCTGACAACTTTAAATAAATGACAGAAACAGAACGATGTTTAAAATTTGTTTAGCGCTAAACATCTTAGGGATTTGTAGTTTTGTGTAGTTAGAGTGGACAGTTCTAGTTACAATCATAGCAAAGGCAGTTTTTTTGGAGTTCTTGTTTGGACCCAAATGGTTAAACAATATTTTTACGGTCTTAAAAAAACAACACGTCACATTAGCATGTCGGTAAAGCGGTAGCAAACATTATCATGTAGGTGACGTGAACTTATAAGTTTTACCCCTACCAAAAATCGCTCAACACGGCTAACGAAATTTTCACTTCAGTGAATAATTCATAGGACATCTGTGAGTGCAACTACCAAAGTGAGTGTACTGACTGTTGCGGCGCACGAGCAGCACGATGGCCAGCAGCGCGCCCAGCACCAGCAGCGACAGCGCGGCCGGCAGCAGCACGCGCGCGCCGCCCAGCGAGCGGGCCGCGCCCGGCGCCGCGCCCGACACCTCGCCTTCCACCACTGTACGAAACAAGAGAATCGTGTTTAGGTACTTTGGTGGGCGATTTCATCGTTAGAGCGGTATTGCAGTCCGTACAGCATTCCACTAAATTGCTGCTGATTTGAGATAAAAAAGGTCACTATTACTATCCTCTCATGTGAAGTCATGTGTTAGACAAGCACCGACTTGCTTTCGAGAGTAGGAAATTCACGAACACGCCGACTTGAAAATCTCTAAATAGACTTCAAACCCAAGTCGGCCGGAGCAAAAACAATCTCCACAGATGGGGACGCACGGCTCAGATCTCAAGTTCGTATGCGGCACCACCCCATAGATAATGGCCCACCTTCCATCCCTCGCCGCATGCCCTGTCACCTGTGCACTTGATGATCTGATGACTCGTCAGTGAGCGGAGTTCGCACTGCTGAATATTGGGTCGAAGATGTTTAATTTTTTTGCCATCGATACGCTATAAAGAAGAATACCTACTCGCCGACTTGCTGTAGGTAATTAACTGATAAATGTTTAAGACACTCACAACTTGATACCAATGCCGACCTAGTTTGTGCTAGCACTAACTATTCTCTATCACCTTAAAAGACCGACCTAGAGTCTTTTCTTTTGATCAGTTAACATCTATCACTTTAAGAAACCGACCTAGATTCTTTTCTTGTGATCATCTATCACCTTAACAGGCCGACCTAGACACTTTTCTCGGGTTGTAACAGCTATGTAAACATAATTCAGCATTGCATATGTAAGCTATCACGCCCTTAATACCAAGAGGCTTTTATTTTGGTAGTATGCTTTGTTTACATTTTTATTTTTTGTGCTTGAGTTAAGTTTTCATTTTATTTGTTGGTATAATTGGCATGGCTAGCTGACTTAAGACAAATTACCTACTTAAGTTCTGTGTCTCGTAATGTTAATTACTTTGCGTAACTATGTATAGAATCAAGTCGATTTAACTAAACAGACAGCTGTGCTGCTGGGGAGTTTGTTGCGCCACTTCTTCCTAGCTAAAGCACTAGGAAGTGGTGAAGGGTGGGCGTTTTGGGGGACTGTCTTATGTAATTTTGACGTTCGAAAAGTTCTGATTCTCAGCCTAGTTGGAATAAATGACTTTTGATTTAGATTTTTCTTTTGATCAGCTATCATCTATCACTTTAAAAGACCGACCTAGACTATTCTTTTGATCAAAAAAGGATGATTGTTTGTATTACTTACTGCCACTAAGTGAATGCGTGGTGAAATTATAAAGTGCGACGGCATGGCCCGCGTTGTTGTGTGCGGTGATTCTCAGCTGGTAGTGTGTTGCCGGAGTCAGGCCGGGGACGCTAAAGACTCGCTCTGTTGCTTGCACGCTGTTTGATACCAATCGCCACTGCGGAAGAAAAGATTAATTATGACATAACATCACGCTTTGTTTCCCCGAAGGGTTAGGCAGAGGTGTATATAGTACACCCACATTTCACACGTTATGTGTAAGTCCCATGTAATAGGGAGCGACCCTATTGCCATCAACCGAGCTCAAATCAAGACTCCTGGCTGCTACTGAGAAATTCTAGATTGTTTAGAAAAACCCAATAAAACTGCCTGACCTGGGAATCGAACCCTTCATGATGAATTATGTTTCTCATGCATAACAGAAGTGATTGCGACCTAGAAACCAACGAGGCAGTCATATTAAGTATTATTTGCAACTATGTTTGTAGATCGGTACAGAAGTTTAAAAAGAAATGCATTTTTGCAAATCAGGAGTCAAATAACGCCTTGACATTGTGCCATGTTTGTAGAGCGTAATCCGAAACAAAGATGGTAGAACAAGAAGTTAGCTAGTTAGCACAACGCATGCAAGAATTCTTGCTCAGTCATATTTACAGTAAAGCTGTAAGAATGTGTAGCATGAGTAACTCTAGTACAAGCCAAGTAAAAAAGATTGTTCGCAAATGGCTGCTAGCCCAATCATATGATGAAACTGATAATCTTTTAAAGGTAATTTCGTAATACACCATAACATACCTACACACACTCACAGATACACACTCTTATACACGCACGCACACACTCACACGCACTCACATATTCTCTCTTACACACACACTTACACATAGTGCACATTGCAATCAAAATATTCTTTTAAACTAATTAATTTTAATTTCACTGTTCTAAATTTAGACAATGTTTAATTGTTTTACAATAATAACACTATTTCATGTGCTTCTCGAATGTAACAAGCCATCACTTTCATGTAATCTGCACTTCATTATACGGTAATACCACCCATGGACTCAACGAGACAGGCTCGACCTAGTGTGGAGTTCAAAAGCCAAACGCTTCCTTTACGTCTTATTCTTTTTCTTTATGTGAACTTAGCTAATATAATGTAGATCATAAGGAAGTGTAAAGCACTGTTTTGGCAAATAAACATTATCACATCACTTAGATGATGAAATAGAATAATATTGATCTTACAACAGTCTGTAGTGAATCCGCTGTTCTTATCTAAAATAAGGAATCATTAAAATACATACTTGCGATTGGCTTATTTCTCGATATTCTATGACGAAGTACAGAATCCCGCAGCCGCCGTCTCCCCACGAGTCCAGCCACACTGTCACCGTGGTTGTGTTCAAAGTTATCATCTGGGAGTGCTTCGGTTTTACTGGAACTGTAGTAAAGACAGTTTTGTTGTTACTATGTCATTCTAGCTAGAAACTAATCAATGTCGTTTGTCAGCTGGCCTGCCTAATAATTATTTTTGGTGTAACGGCTGATTTTTCAAAAGTCAGATAACTTATATCGGAAGAATAAATCAGACAGTTTGACATATTTATAAACAAAAGCACTCAAACTGCGTTTTTTATTCCTTAGATAAAAGTTTACTGAAGTTAGACTGTTGAAAAATTGTTGAAATAGTGGTGGTCCAGTAAAATTGGCCGCGACTAACAAGTCGTAGGTTCAAACCTTGACAGATGCTTTACTTTGTGTAAATTATTTCATCACCACTGCTCTCAAAATGGTAAACGAGAAAACATCGTGAGGAAACCGGCATGTCCTAGAAAATTAGATGACATGATCACATAACATCTATCAACCCGCACTGGGCCTGCGTGATGGATTATGGCCCACTTCCTCCCACAGAGATGTAGCCTTTCTTAGTAGTGGGAGCATGATGCGGTGTAAAAAAGATGTTGAAAATTCAGGAACATAATAATCAAGAGATCTGGTCAAGGGATTCCTTCAAGTAACGTGTATATTGCGTAGCAGTTTACTGGCTAAGCGAAAGACATCTTAGTTTTTGTTGACACTAAATTTTACGAGGGATCTTTACGGCCAAAATGGACAAATATTAACGGTGGTGTTGCTTACCAGTGCCCTTGGTATATGCGTGTACAATGTCACAAGGTAGTCCAGTGCCGATGCGGTTGAAAGCAGTGATGTACAACTGGTAGCGGGTTCCGCACCACAGGTTCGGTAGCACATGTTCAGATGTGCCCGCTTCTACTTGCAACTCTTCCCAGTCACCGTGCTCTCGCTTGTAGTTGATGACATATCCTAGAAAATGGTAAAAGTGATGTGAACTTTCATTGTTTATGAAAAGACAGATGGCAAAATACTACTAGTCAAATTGGTTGTCCCTTTAATATACCTACATAAAGTAACGAGGTTGATCATATCAGGCAGGGAAATTAACTGTTTATCAAATGACACTACGCCAATTTGCAGTGTTAGAGCCATTTCATACAACAGCCAGGTTGGTGGTCTATTTCCTTTAAGAACCGGGATACGCCCTATGACGACATGTGGCCTTATTGGTGATGTTCTTCAGAAAGGTCAGATGCGTAGCACTCGCAACTGGCGTGCGTGTCAAGAGCAGGCCCATTTAGTAATAAAATAAAAAACGTTAGGATCGTAGCAGGTGGCGTTTTGTAGTTACTGCCTTGGGAAGAAGGTGTGAGTTTATGTATGTATTTTCCGTAACTTAACAGAGACCAGATATCACACTAAAGAAAATTAACCGTTTGATTCTTCTGAAGGCCTTGTCTTCTGCTGTAGTTGTGGGCCCCAAATTTGCATGTAATGGGCCGTGTATTGAGATGGTCCAGATGCAACGCAAAAGATAAATTTTACCTAGTATATTTTACCTAGTATTGGGCTGCCACCATCGCCCTGGTCGCTCCATTGAAGATGCAGGGAATCCGCGTAAGAGTCCACAACAGCCAGTACAGGAGGCTGTGGAGGCACCTTCACTTCCACACTGTAGGTGACCTCGTCTCTTCCGTGGACGTTCTCAACTGAACACGTGTAGTTCCCACTGTCCAGGTACTGCGTCATGCTGTGTCAATGGTGTGAAGGGATATGGTGAAAATTAAGTACAAAATGAGGTGAACAGGAAAAAGTTTACGGAGAGATAAGAAAAGCAGAGACTATTTTATGGGAAGATTCAGGATACAAGTAAGTGAGACATCAAGATCTTAAGGGAATTGATACACAGATCGTGTGACATTTAAATGATCGCTTCACAGAATTAACGCCAGCTGAAATAGTTACCTGATAATTAAAGACCCGTCACTCGTAACGTTTTTTCTCAGTGTTGACTCCAAAGTAGCCCCATTCATACTCCACGTGGTAGACGGAGTGGGTACACCGACCTTGTTGCATGGCAACGATATGTTCTCCTTCCAAGGAGTTACGATGCTGCGGCTGAAAGACGTGATCCGAGCTGGCACTGTCAAGAAACGGGCTTTTTTTGAATAGAAGAAAATGAACACCAGTAACCTAATCTGGCGACGATGAGACAGTATTGAGAGTTTTATATACCAAGAAGTAACAATCGTTCCACCAGGCTTAGCACGAGCACCGATTTGTCGACGGAAGAATAGACATGATTATTCACTAAATGATGTACAATAGGATAAAATAGCTGTGTTTTTCTGTTAAATATCACAATTATGCGTTCTAAACGAATCATGATTTTGTAGATAATCGTAGACTATATACTTTGTCGCCGTCGAGTAGAAAGTTTGTTGTCAGTGTGATTTTGACAGTTTGGGAAGAAATATTCTTCTGAAATAAGTAGTCTACATTTGTAAGGACCTAGACAAAGATCGTTAAAAACGAAAGACAAAAAGTCAGATTGCAGATGATATCTACGGTGCGATGTCAAAAATGGAGAAACGAAATGTCACTTTGTATTGAAAAATCACTGTCTATACTTCATAGATATAGAAAGCGTCATGCTAAGCCTGCTGTAGCAGTGTCTCCAGGTTACGAAAAGAGGAAAAAAGCTGAAGGAGCATAGAAAATGTAACGCAAAAGGATATGCCTAGAAAATATGATGGATTATAGACTAACCTGATTCAGAAGGTAGCACTGTGACAACCCGAGTTGCCTCTCCTTCTCCAAGCCTCGTTGAAGCTGACACCCAGAACTGGTGAGTGGCCCGCGGTGGTGACCGCGATGTTTCGTGGGATAGTGTGCTTGGTGACAGCATACGTTTGTGGGTACCCTCCTATAGGAATATAGAATCAACAATGAGCAACCCGTCAGTTTCCACCCTTGCAGTGTCCTACTTTCTTCTAGGTTATCTTAACGGGCATGAGGGACGGTATGGAAAGTTGCATAATTAACCGAAAGATACAAAATATAATGCAAGCAATACGAAACAGTGCAAATTGGAGAATGTGGTATAATCTGCGAAGTTCGTTTTTGGCTGATATTTGGAAAGATGCAGATAATAAAATACAGAATGCAGGACATTTTGCATGCGTTTGTGGAAAATCTATGCCGGAAGGTAGGCTTGATTGTCTGTGAAGTAAAGCGTGTACCTTGTATAGAAGTGAGTGTTGGGCAAGGCAGCTTTTCAAGTAGAATGAAGTACCTACATTTCTAATGGTGTCGAATTAATGGTGAGCTGTTTTAGTCTGTGAGGTGTAACTCTAACAGATTGAAAATAGAAAACTTTAGTGTGAGAGAAAGTGAAGTGACGGATAAGAAAGTGCCGAAATGTTTGGGTCATATAGAGAGGTCAAATAAAGGACGATTACCAAAAGGAACGTATAGGGAAAATGTGAAATTCCCTGGCAGGGTACACTAACCTTATTGGCGGTGTCCTTTAAAAAGTTCAGGGTGCGTAGAACTCGCAACCGGTTCGCATGTATGAAAAGATGAATGAATGTGGAAGAAGCAAAAGGGATCATAGCATGATGCGTTCTGTAGGTCTTCCTACCCGCATGAGACAGTAGCATGTTGTATGTATGTTTTAGATCAAAATGATTAAAAGCAGCATGTATTCATTTACAGAAAACCCTATGAGCCGAAATGTCAATTTCCAAAATTGCATTTGCAACATTTTTGAACAGCTTTAGAATCTTACCCAAGGTTATCACCGTATATTGTTTAGCTAGTGGTTCACTGCCACTGAAGGCGTGAAGGTCAGTTTAACGTTAAGAGAAAATGTTCGTCAGAAAAAGCCATTCATCCTACTTCAAATTGAATACAAGAAAACAAACCTCTCTGCCATCTTCTATGACGCTCATGTACAGGGTGTATCCAACGAGTACGCCATTAGGAGCAGCAGGTGGTAGCCATGACACTAAGATCTTGTTACGCGATGATACAACTGCTTTGATGTCAGCGGGCGCAGATGGTACTATGAGGAGAAAAGTTACTCAGATTCATTTCTGAATTTGCATTCCATAATGTTTAAAGATCTTATACAATTACGGACCCTGTAGGGTACCTACATACATCAAAAGTATAAAACCAATTCTTAAAATAAAAATAAAATTAGGGAAGATTACGATTTTTTTAGTATTATGTAGGCTTGTGTTATTTAATCTCTAATAACGCATATCTTTTTCTTCAAGGGTTGTTTTAATCTTTACAATATGCTTGCACAATGTAAATGAGTCCATATTGTGGCTTAGCTAAGCTAAAGAAACCATCCGGATATGGACTGGGCATGGCTATTTTTACGAGGCGTCTTTGATAATCTTTTAAGAAGTCATTAATGTCCGGCTTCTATAAACAAAAACGGATTGTTTTGTTTACGAATGGCATTTTTTTTACAATCTGGGCAAAGAAACAGTTTCGAAAGCTAACTTTACATGTGATAGAACTTTACGTTGAAGACAGGGAAGTTTGGCATTAATTCCTTCTGCACATGTGGCATCCCTGGTACCTCATTAACAGCAAAACCGTGTGAAAGTCTATTAACTGCTCCCAAATCGCAATGTTAATTTTTATTCTTTTTATTATTATTATTATTTTTTACAATGTCTGACATATTCTCGTCATTATTTGACATTATACATCAATTTTACTACCTACTATTTATTTTCAGTGATTGTCATCGAAATCATGTCACTTGGTTCAAATAGATTCATTTTATATAGGTAGATTCTTTTACATATTGTGAATGAGAGAACGTTGTAGGCCTTAGAGACTAGATTTGTAGACGTTTTTCTATTCTGTATTTTCATTCCTCTAAGTACCTGGTACTTATTGACTGGCCTGCACTGTCCTCCCATACCTATTATCACTGTAATTTGAAAACATTGTAAAAGCCAATTATTTTTAAAAGAGTAACCGTGGAGTTTCTTGCCGGCTCTTCTCCATAGGAAACGACAAATTGGAACCGTGCACCTAGCTTCTGACGTTTCATAAGTGCCCATGCAGGCTTATGTGAAATAAAATATTTTGATTTTGATTTTTGATTTTGATAGCTACTTCCAAATAGGGGGGGGGGGGGGTCTATTATGCGAAGGTAGGTCTTTACTTCTTTATTGGTAACGATACAAGAGTTTTAATTTTAAACTACAACTGTCCGCAAATTGTAGGAATCGGCCATTAGTAAGATTGAATAATTAGCTTACCATCTTCCTCTGTGTGACAATAAACCGGAGCAGCTCTGACCCCATCACCTGCCGCAGTGAACGCACACACCGTAACCGAATAATTTGTGTATCTTCTGAGCCCCGATAACGTTGTATGTAGTCCTGATATTTGCTTTGTCACCGCTTCTTCATTCCCTGAAATCGAAGTTACTTCAGGATTCCGAAGTAAAGACAACTGAACTGAAGTAGATGAATTGGAAAGAACAAGAAATGGAAAAGCATGTAGGTAAGATTTGATTTCAGAATCTTAGATAATTTACATTCAATTACCACTTACTCAACTATATGCTTTATAGTTAGGTATGTACTTTAAGTTGACTTTTATGACATTGAGTTTGTTTTTCCAAAATTTGATAATTATCTGAGATTTTGAATTTAAGTATAGAAGGTATTATTGTGATGCTTACCATACCAATCCGTAACGGGTGCGTATGTTACTCTGTATCCTTGTAAGACTCCGTTTCGTCCTCTTAAAGGTGGTGGCTCCCACGCTACTCTGACCGATTGAGAACTTAATGCTGTGCATTGCAATGCTCCCGGTGGTAGGCTTGGAACTGTAATAGCAGAACAATCAGAAGAATCAGATGGCAGAAAATTACAAGATTATAATCATCTAGTTTTAGAATGATCTTCCTTAGTGTCTTCTGTAATCTAGAATTTCGTTTTGCTGACATCGTCCCGCATTAGTTGAAGGAATTGTGTAAAGCTCACTATCGAACCCGATTTATGTATCCGTTACAAAACGGATACATAAATCCAGTCGAGAAGAATCTTACTTTCTGTTATCAGACTTCAGTGTAAAAGATAACCAAACGTTAGCGAAGTTAGCTCGACGACGTGGTTTGACAGAAGCATGGCTGCTTATCATTTGGGAGTTGAATCTACTCTTCATTCTGACTTAGTGCAGCTGTTGAAGAATCAACTCACCATCTTCCATGGTAGTAGCAGTAGTAGGAGGCGAGGCCGGGCCTGCTCCCCTGCTATTATAAGCTTGCACCACCACAGCATACGCGGCGTGTTTCTGCAACCCCGACAGCGTAGTCCTAGCGCGGGCGGTGCCGGCTCCTTCCACTGTGCGTACCGTGTAGGAGGCACCGCCGGGTCCGCTCGCGCTTAGGACTGTGCTGTTGCTGTTTAGCTAAAGAAGAAGAAAAAAATAAAATAATGTTTATCACAAACACACCGCCCATTACAAAAAAAAAGACAAGAAATATACCTACACACTAATACAAAGCAGCCAAAAGGCTCGTGTTCAGCAAATAAAAAAACAAAAAGAGAAACGAATGGGAGAACATGATTGATGGGTTTCAAGTTATTTTCGGAATGTGCTAACAATACTTAATGGACAAGAAATTGTACAGCCTGAATGAATGTTTTCGGAATTTGCGACTAAAATTCCGTGCCTTGCGTAAAGAACTTGATAACTCGACATACACGATTTTTTTTAAATCGTCGCAATGGTTTCCTACGGCATTGGTTTTGTAGGAAAAAAAATTGATAACTCGATATCTACGTTACTTTTAGAAATATTGCCTGTGACAGTATATGAATATATCCATATTTTGCGTATTTTATTTAACGAAACGAGATATCTACGCGATGAGCACAAAAAATATATAATATCGTAATATAATATCCTTATATCAACTGATACTCAAAAACCGATCAAGCGTACAAAAAGTGCGCTTGCATTCCCGAATGATTGAAATTTCATTACGATCATTTTATTTTAAAAATAAATTATTACAAACGATAGGTAAATGTGTAAATGATACCCAATTCTATGGTGAATAAGTTGACAAGTCATCGGTGAACATGTTGATAAGTTAATTATTATGAATAATAAGATATTATGAAAGAAAAACATAACCATATTTTAAAAACCATCTAAAATTACTCTTAAATCAATTTAGAGATTTCAATTAGGTACACTGAAAAGTTTGAAAAACTGATTTTTAGGAATTAAATTAAACACTGTTTTCTCTGGTTTGAGCACTAATGTATGGGGAATAAGTGGATAAGTCTGGGTAGTATGTTGATAAGTCTAATATCTTACAAAATAAGCGGATTTTACGAAAATACGTAAAATAATTTGAAAGGTCACATAAAAATCGCTGCCCTGTTAAATTGCCATTTTGGACTACACGCCATGCACGGATTATTATGCAGAGACAAAACATTAATTTTTTACGAACACAATACCTACAAAGGTATTTGCGGATAAAACAAACCGAATAAGTCTGCCCACAGTGGCTCTGCACTGACATTTTGGGAAGATCAAGAATTCTGCTGATGTTGAGGACTTATTCTAAAATTAATGACTAGAACGGCGAAAATGGTCTTACGAATTTCCAGTAAAACTCAGAGTTTCTAAGAAAAAAAAAATATCCTATAAAAACTCACCTCTTGAAAACCCACGTAGTAACCCAGAATGTTACCGTTCCATAAATCTCTTTGTGGTGGTTCCCAGCTAACTATGAGTTCTGTAGAACTTTTCGCTTCTACTCTCACGTCCAATGGTGGTCCACTGGGAACTACAGACAAGAAACAAATATAGTGTATTCACTGTCTATATTGTCGAAATCTTTAAATATTTCAGAGTAAATATAATATTTCGAAAAGGCATTTTCATTCTTGTACTTGAATGGTTACATACTTTCTTCAGTCGTAGTAACTTGTATCAGCTGACTTGGCTCGCTCTGTCCCAGTCTGTTCTCTGCTATTATTCTAAGATGGTACGACGTCGCTGGTTGAAGATTCTGAACACTTGCTGAGGTCACACTGCCCGGAACTATCACTTTCTGAGGAGTTGTTGGCCATGAATCTGTTAGAAATTATCAAAAGAAGAGGATATTATGGAATAGGTAGGTACGTGTTTTCGTTAAAGTCTCAAAAGCTTTAGTTTCAAGAAGTAGAACTAATTTAAGATCCTATTATAATATTATAAATGTGCAAGCTTGTATTTTTGGATGTTTGTTAATCAATCAATCACGTAAAAATGGCCGAACGGGTTTGGATAAAAAAAATCACACAGATAGTTTATAACCTGGATTAACACATAGGATACTTTTATCCCGGTAATAAGCTCCTATGGGATAATTTCAAACTCAACGCGGGCGAAGCCGCTGGCAAAAGCTAGTGTAAAATAAAAAGATGCTACTTTAGTGTATTTGCTGTAGTCTTTAAAATAATAAAAGAACAGCGACAAGAAAATAGCTTCTTGAAAAAAGAACAAATAAATGAACCTGGAGCTTCCTTATATTGCACGATATAGTTGATGATAGGACTGTTGCCAGCATACGGTTGTGTCCACGATATTTGTATCGCGCGAGACTGCTGGTCTATTATTCTTATGTTTTTTGGCATTTCCGGAACCTGAAACACAAGATACGCTATCACCATTTCTTTCTCTTGGGAAAACTTAACGAATGAGGGTTTTCATGAATATTCAAGCCACCAGTTGGCGCCACTTTGACAAGAGGTCTTCCAGTTTGACAATGAACTTAAAATATTTTATATCATTCGTTTCATTCTTTCGTTCACCATTCAGTTCGTAGGCGTTTTATCACTTTTGACAGGTGCCCGGTAAATAATAAAAAAAATAAACAAATCGGCGCTTGAAATATTGGGTGTTCTCACCTCCTGCACAACCAGATGTATGAGCATTTCATCCTGTCCATAGGCGTTGGACGCTCGACACGTCAGAGCACCGGTGTCTTGTCGATACGTTTGCAGGATGCTCAACTCAGAAACTAAGCCATCGTCCAACACCTGTTCTCGAATTGTGTATCTGGAAAATAGGTTTTATTGGAAAGTCACATGACAGTTTTTCGTTTAGCCTCTTGTTGATATGTCACCTTTTTTGGTTAGATTCAAGGAGTGGCAACAAAGTAAAGAAATACCGTTAACTTACTAAGAAGTCACTATCTACCGAAACAGTCAAAATTTTTTTTTCGGTGAATGATCATTCTTGATCGGAGTTCCTGTTTTTAGACACTTTAATTCCTATCCTTTTCCAAATAGTTTTTCAATTCCTTCTTCACTTTGGATCAATCAATCTGTATAAATAATCTTTGCCTATCGTAGCTGGCTGGACATAGGCCTCTCCCAGGCTGCGCCACAACACTTTATCCTCCTGTCCCATCCAGTTTGGATGTTAGACTACAAACTCGCAAATGTAGGCATTTGATTAAAAACTTAACTAAGTACCTATATTTCGCAAATCAAGCCATTAGGTCAATTTTTCCATGAATGTCTTACCTCTGATCCAAATGATGAGCGATAGTATGATGGTGTGGACTCCGCCAGCTGACCTCCAAAGGCGCGTCTCCTGACGCTGCACACTGCAGGTGTGCCGCCTCTCCAGCCGTCACCTGCACTGTCTTACTCTTCATCGGGAACCTGGCTGGTGCTATATGGCGACAGAGTATGTTCTAATCAGTTCATATTTTTAACCGACTTCAAAAAGAAGGAGGTTATCAATTCGATTTTTTTTTTTAATGTATGGTCAGGCATAACTCCGTCATTTATAAACGAATTTGCAAAATTATTTTTTTATTCGAAAGTGGTTTATTCCGAAATGGGCCCATTCTAATTTCATATAGATCTGATGATGCGTTTGGGAGACAGATAACGGAACTCTTCAAAAAATTACAGCAAATCAACCACGATTGCTGCTATCGCCTAAATATGCATTGATTTGACCAAGGGTGATAAAATTTCGAATTGGCGTGGGGTAGGTAGATACTATAACTAAAAAGTGTAAAATAATTTAATTTTGGAAGGCGGTGGCAAAAAATTAAAATACATATCCAAAGTCACCGACTTCCGAAATTAAAGTAATTTTTCACTTTTTAGTGTTTTTCCGGAAGTCGGTTGTATATTTGGAATTTTGACATAATAATTTAATTATTTGAGTTCTATTGATGCCACTAAGCTCGTCACTTTACACATGTTACATGAGACTTCAACATATCTAGCGAAATGTGCGTGTACTACCTCTGCATAACCCTTTCGGAAAAACACAGGCTTTATTTTAAGCTGTTATGTTTAGACCATCTGTCAGTGGGCTTGTAAAAAACTAAACTATCAATAAAACCATTTTCAACGAACAGTAACAAAAAAAAACCCACAAGGCAAAATCAGTATCACCTCATTCGTTTACATACTCCATGCAGAGTAAGACATTTGCCCCATAACCGGGACGCGTTACGCTCATTTTGCATAACATTAATGCATTAAACCAGGGCAAAGGTTCCTTCCCTTATAGAGTTATTACCCTATTAATTGTGTAACTTACAAACATTAACTCACTCCATAGTAATACAATGTGAAGAAAGCTGCAAGTGCTATATATTTGTATAATTAAATTAACTAATTAATTTAATCATGAAAACATTTATTTATGCGAAGCATCCTAAGTAGTCTTTAGGCCAAGGTTCAGAAATAGGTAGCCTCCAAATAAACTTAGGATATTAGAAACACAAGGCAGGTACACAATCAACTAACCTAATCGAGCTCGATCGTGCTGTGTTTCGGTAACTAAAATACTGAGAAAATAAGAATTTGGCAGATAAATGCCTATACCACCTCTAGCCAATACACAATTTTTACGACAGTTTCTGAAGAATCCGTCTTGATTTTTTTCTATCAGCTCATTCTACCCAAGAAAAGTGAAATTGAGTCTAAAAAGTAGTTAAGTTATCGAGGCATATCAATAAAAAATCTAATTCAACATTACTTAAATTATAAAATAATAGAAGCCCGTCAGCGGACTACAGGATTGTTTTTGTTAGAAAGGTCTATATTGTTCCGTTTTTCATACTGGCAAGAAATCAAGAGTTGCGGCTGGGCACAGAGATTGCCTAACCCCACTCTACTCGATATTCCCTTTGAGTGCGGTAGAAGTGAGGAAAAAATATTTCCATAAAGGCAGGCTCGTTATATCGTGCTTGTGTAGGCCCAATGTTATTTATTGGCGAGTACCTTGTTTACCAAACCCTCATTTTTTTAAGATTTACCGCTTGTTTTAAATATTACTGACCCATTTGCGACGCAATGCAGAAAATCTTTTCATTTTTTTTCGGAGCACGGACGAGAAAACGTTTTAAATCTATTTGTTTAGGTTCAAGTGAACGTTGGCAAACTTTGTTCATGTGTAAATCCTGGTGAACCTTGTGTCAAACCGAAATAAACAAGCGGGAAATACGATTACGGCTAGAAGCGGAACTGTTTACAAACTGTTCGCGGACGTGACGGGTTTAGGAGCCGCCGTCCGCCACAATCGAACAAAGTTTTACTGGTGTTTGTACAATCTACGATTTGTTAACGGTAACATAAATACCCATCTTCGTTGGGTGAGGGTGCTGTGTTTTCAGCTCGAAAAGGTTTGATTTTTAACAATCATAAATAACAGCAGCTTTGTAGGCTTCTCGGCGGAAGATATTTCATGATATTTGCTTCTCGCCCAAAAGCCAATATTGGCGAATACAAACACGTACACCGCGGACTTATTCTAGTGGAAGCCAACTGTCTCGTTTTCCAATAAAGAGGAGACGTATTGCGACGTACGGTCATTGAGTTTTCTGCTCAGACGCGCTCGACTCGCGCTGCCGACCGCCGACAATCGAATAAACTACAAATACATCGTCGCCTTTATTGTGTCCACGCCACGGACAAGCGGACGCTCTTTAATTGTTACCTACCTACCGGAGACACAGAATCAGGTGCTATAGAGCACTTTGATTCAATATTACCATACAACAACAATTTGCTTTAAAGTAGGTAAATAATGTGTCTAAACTTATATTTAAATTTACAGAATTGGCACTACTGCAGCACAGCTAATTGAGAAACTAACTTTGCCTCCACTTAAAGTTTTAATAAAAGTTAGCAATAGAATGTAAGTCCAACTGCCGAACGATCTAAATTAAGTTTAAAAGTACCGACTGACAGCAGCATCAGGGACTTAGCAAAGTGGTGAGAAAATGGACTCTCTTTAATTTTATATATAAAGTTATAGATACGTACAATAATGCTGGCAGCTGAGCAATTTGAGCGAGTTATCGGCGGGTCGCGTCGCGGAATTCTATAGAATTGAATAAAGTGACGGAGGTATGGTTGGAAGCGATATTTATTGGAGTGCTCTATATTTGATTGTTTTACTTGCGCGTTCTCAAAGCATTTACAACCTACTCAGCGCCACCCTTTGATCTACGCCGACTCTGAAACGTGTTTTAACTCAAATCTCCTCTGGTACCTACTCTCTTTACTATTTATATCTATGCTCTCTACCCACTTACTTAAATTGACAATAGTATTTTGCTTCTTCCATGCCATTTCATTTCATTTCATATTGCAAAAGACGTAGAATTTTATAAAAAGAATTTCCAAACCCATTATTTCCAGTTAGGAGACAATGCGTTCTTAACATTTATTTTACTAAGGACAGCTCCATTTCTCCACAACAAAACAATAATGACGCAAAAGAATTTTCATTTGAGTACGGCCCGGCTTGTCCCGGCAAAACTCATCGCGACGGATCCTCCATCAAGACATTCCACAACTTTTCACAGACCTTCGACAAAAAGATGCTTCCTTTCTTTTATGCACTGTACGTATAGCTAGGGATATGATCCTCGAGGTAAAAATTCTATTTCCTTCGCCAAATTGACTGACCGAATTTGAAAAAGATTGGAATCACGGAGTTCTGTGGATCACGCAATTTATCGTTATGGAAATCTTTAATAAGTATTAAAACGTCAGATATTATTGAAGTCCGATATTAAATTTTCGCACTGGAGTGACAATGGATTATTTTTATTAATTAGGTAAAAGAAAAAGTAGTTTGGCTTGTACTTACCGTTGACTTTTAAGAAGATGAGTTTGCTTAATCCAGCACCTATGTCGTTTCTTGCTTCACAAAGATAATGTCCCTCGCTGTCTTTGGCCACTCGCTCAAACACGAGCGAGCCATTCTCCAGGACCCTTGAGCTCCCTTCAAACATGAAGTCTTTGTATTCGCCAGGAGTGTTACCTGTTTGAAATTTGACCCAGTTGTTATGTCAATGTTTTGTGGATAGCAAAAGTGGAGATTGCAATAAAACGTGTTTAGACACTTTCAGTGAATTGGTAAACTTCTTTAAGATGAAAAACAAAGGATTTTTGGATACAATTCCAATAAATTGAAAGTTAAAAAAATATTCTTACCTTTCTAAACAACATTACGAACTAGCTACGTAGCTTACAACTTACCTACAGCCTTCTTCCACGTGATCGCTGGTTTTGGGTAACCATCAGCTTGACACTGTAACGTCACGTCCTGACCTGCAGCTACCGCCACATCGTTCGGTTCCAACCGCCATCGAGGTGGCACTAAAGATTCAATGGTTTAAATTACATCTGTAGCAGTTATAAGAGAATTTAAGAAGTTAGAAACGATACATTACCATTGACTGTTAGCGGTATAGTATATCGTTCTGAACCGGCGACATTAGAAGCAATGCACGTGTAATTCCCGCTGTGAAGCGATGTAACCTGCTCTATCACCAACGACGCGCTGTATTCATCCATTCTTCGTGTTATTATACCACTAGGAGCGTAAGGTGATGACGTCACTGGCTGCCCGTTCTTTTCCCACCGAAATGCGACAGGCAGATCACCCTCTAAGATCTGGCACGATATTGCTGCTCTCATACCTTCTCGTAATAAATTCGTCAGAGCAGGTATGGGCAAAATTTTTGGCTGGACTGCAAAAAGAAATATTTTGTTAATTTTTTTCGTAAATTTGCTAAAATATATATAAATAAAAAGAAAAGTCCTGACTGACTGACTCAACGCCCAGCCGAAAGCCTTGGACCTAAAAAGCTGAAATTTTGCATAGAGGTGCCCTTTATAATGTAGACAAGGAATAAGGGAGGAATTTTTGAAATTCCACCCCTAAGGGAGTTAAATAGGGGATGAAAGTTCCGCGCGGGCGAAGCCGCTGGCAAAAGCTAGTACCTAATATTTTGGGACTAAGGTCGTAATTGCATTAAACTTTCTGCTCAAGTTGTTAATTTGTTTTTAGTGGTGTAAGAGTAGGTACCTATATGCATTAAAAAAATAAAACGAAGACCACAAAAAATACATTAAACCTTTGACACTGGCGAGATAGAAATAGCTTTTTTGCAGCGGTCCAGTAGCGCGTTTCGTCATCGCGCGGCTGCATCACTACGTGGCCGTTTGTCGCATTTGCAACGCGCAACAGAAGCGATTCAGTAGTGATACTATATCGCACCTGCATCAAACCAAAAGAGCGACTCTATGGATTCAGCATCGCCAATAACGCGCGATCATTTCGATGCTGTATCGCGACTGTCTCGATGCTGAATCGCGTCTATATCGCTACCAAATCTCTGCAAAACGCCCTTAAAAGCCTACCTCGGCCTATCGACACATCATGTGCCTACCAACCCTGCGAATTAGGCCCGAACATTATTCACCCAAAGTTATTAAGGTTTCAATTTTAACGCTCAATTTGGCCACGTACACTTAATTTCGTCATTTATTTTTTACGTAGGTTAACTGTTAATTAAAATCTTAAAGCCACGTTCATGCCTTGATTTCGTGGACCTCATTTTGGAGGGTTGCTTGTGAAGTTTCCATTCACTTTTTTAATATTTTTTTATTTTATTGCCCTATTAACCAGGGAAAGCTGGAAGTTTACGCCCCGTGGATGCCGCGGTAATGGTGAACGTGCTAACTTTAATGAATTACGGATGAGTAACTCCACCCCTCTTGAATTCGTGATTTTATGGCGCATTAAATCTTAGTAAAGAAAATGAGAAAGTTTATGGTCTGATTTCTAAGTAGTGTTAAGGGCGGATGAGAATTAAGGTTTGAGAATAGCATCCATTCAAACAACTTTCCAAGAAAAATCTCCGAAGCTGCTTACGAGCTGCGAAGGAACTTAGGGTTAATCTCACAACCCACTTGATTAATTCTACGAAAGTCTTGTACCTATGTAACACATTTTTACGAGATTCGAATGAATTTTGCATACAAACTTTTCCAGCGACTTGAAAATGGCAGCACCACTCAATTACGCCATTTGTATCGCCTAGTTCCCGGTATCGACAGTTTTCTAACTTAATTTTTGCACTTCGGCGTCTACAGTGGCGTGCTGTTGACTGTAATGGCTGCCTGACACGTATACGTGCCAGCATCCTCGTCTATCTGCATCTATATCGAGATCTATGTGATGTTCGAGTAAAACTTTTGCAAGCTGTTCGGGAACTTTATTTGGCATAGTATGTCACACATGTATAGTCAAGGAAATTGTCCGAACATTCAAAGAACAACTGTAATTATTTTTCAGTAGTATTAAATACCAATACTGCACGTAGTGTATCAATATGCTAAGTAATACATTTTCCTGACTGTGCTACCCTTTCACACTATTAATTGCCTGATACTGGCTGTTCAGGTCGCTGTCTTTTGTACTTTTTGACCTTCAAAAAGTGCAGATTCTCAGCCAAGTTTCTAATTCTCCGTACCGATGTTTCTTTGACTTAGTTTAACTCACCTAATATTTGTACTTCAACGTCTCGTCGCGCAGCATGTCGTTGCCTGTTGGCTGCTTGACAAGTGTAGGTGCCAGCATCTTCGCCTCTTTGTGTCTGTTCCACGATCAGGGTACCGTTGGGAAACACCTTCTGTCTTCTGTTCAGGGGGAGATTTTGGCCATCTGTTGGAAAAAAAATTGTTGTTAGATGTTAAATTTATTTATTTCCTTTTTGTTTTTTCTGTAAAGTAAGTAACCATAGTATTGGGTTCAATGATATTTCTTTGGAACATATTTAGCGAAAATGTGTTACTTCTGTTATTTTATGTTTCACCTAAACAACAAACTGGATGGTAAATCGTTTTACGTTCAGATGTTCTGAGCTCCACTGTAGATCCTAGCTTACTGAAGAAAAATAGAAATGTGTCGTCTTTCATGGAACTGAGAACACATGTACACACAAAGTAAGAAGCAAGTTAACTTATCAGAACTTATTGTTTGCTGAGCGAACAAACTAAACATGAGATACGCAGCCACGGGCGATATCAAAGCAAGTCGTGCACCTGCTTGTCTTCCGGATCACTAATATTTATCTACTAAGCATAAAGGGAGTATAAATTTAGACCAGAAGTACACATGTTTTTGAACGTTGTAACATGAACATTACAAGTTTTGTGAACCAACTTCCGTTTCCCATCATTACCGTAAACTTTGTTAAAGTAATTTAAAATTTTAATACTTTCAAGAGTTGGACGAATGAGTTGACCAGTTTCAGGGTAACGTAAAGCCTTTCAGTCGGCACTTACTTCAAGTTTTTGGTTGTATAATAAATTAGTAATCGATATTTATACGAAAGAGCTCTTGCTATGAATTGAACCCACTCCATCTTGTTAGCATTGTTGGTCAAGGTTAGGGATTACGCCAGATGGACTTAAGTGGATTGTATATATTTGTTCAAGGATTATAGGCCACTCACTCTCGAAACGAGAAGGCCTGTATCCCAGCAGTGGGAACATTATAGGCTGATTATGAGAGAAGCGTATATTTCCAGAAACCTTGGTTATCTTGGATTGTAGATAGGATACCGAGCATAGGAAGAGAATCGTTAGAAGTCTATATCATATAGGATATTTATTACCAGCGTAATTGTTCTAGGAACGAATCCAAGAATATGTAGGAACATGGAGTTGGCAGCTGCTGGTTTTAATAATGCAATATAATTCATAGTTCCTGGAATTAATTAATCCGGCACACGCCTTCGTAGATTTGCGTTTTTTTTTTTTTTTTGGTTTGGAAATCATCAAATAACTTCTCCGGCTCTGGGTGGAGCAGGGTCAGAATTTTACTGACTAAAACCCACCCGTGTTCCCTCTGTTGCCTGTGTGCCAGGGGCCGCGGTATCTCTATCGAACAACCCGCACCCCTGGCAGGCATCGGGCCTTGCGGACCCCACCAGTTGGTGCTGACATCTCTTTGAGGCTCGTAGATTTGCGTTAGATGTAGGTAGTAGCAAGTAGGTATACCAAAAAATTATCATTAAGCCTAAATAATAATTATTTTTGACTCTACACTATATATCTGCAATAGTGGTCCAGTTGAAACGGCTACGACTAACGAGTGCCCGTCTGGGTTCGAAACAATGATCTATATCGTTGTTTCGAACCCAGACGGGTACTTTACTTTGTGTACCTAAATTATTTCATCGCCACTGCTTTAAAATTAACAAAACCGGCATGGCGTATAACCAAAAATTTAAGACATGTGACTACCAACCCGCACTGGGCCCGCGTGGTGGATTACTGCCCATACCCTCTCACAGTAGGCCTGTGTTCCAGCAGTGGGAATATTACACTTAAGTTATATATCTAAAGAACCAACCAATAAAAAAAATGCCATTTAAATACCAGCATTTTTTTAAGCTCAACTCTGCATGTTGCATAATCATAACTGAAATCAGACTAATCAGAGTACGCAGTGAAATTTTCTAATTTAAAGTAGTCGTTGCAAAACCAAGTCTGGCTTAGCAAACTCGGCCGAAAGTTCTACGGTGACGGCACCAAATAAAATTTCAACAGTTGCTGGTAGAGAAGTTTAGTGAAATATGAACTGCCTTCGGATATGCCCAATTTTAAATTTAAATATCTGAATTCTGAACTAGGTCAACGTTTGACGTAGGTGCCTATTTAAAATTTATTGCTTGCTTTCGAATATGTAGTGGTCTACAATCTTAATGGACGTGGCTTGGACTTCAGATAAAATACTCAAGGGGTTGTGGTAAGTAGATTGTGTTCTCATGCATTTTGTCAGACTGTGTGATCCTGATTTTATATTCCCTTATGATATAGACAGGGGATCTTAATAAATTGAAGTGTAGGTAAGTAAGAAACTAGAACTTAATTTGCAAATAATACATTCTCAAATAATCTTATGCAAGGTGAGATGACTGACTCGTTGGTCTACCTGATGGTCGCAAGAGCTACTGCGGAGCATGAGGTTTCCCGGGTCAGGAAAAGTGCTATTGTGTTTTCCCATCAGAAATTTCGCAGTGGATCCTCTGACTGGACGAGTTTTGTGTTTGATGGGCAACTGCCCGACGATTGATATCAGGACTTAGTATATATACTAGTTGTCCGGTAAACTCTGCTAGCATGATGCAGGATTTTGATGTCAGTTTTTGATGCGTAGTTCGCATGTAGCTTTGTTGATGCCGCTGTAGCACTATAAGTCACCTCTGCCTAACCGTTCGGTGATTACGAGCGTGATGATTTTGTGTTCGAATCCAATCTTATCTTTTTATATATGAAGACCATCCTATCAATGCAGGTATCAAAGATCGCAGGTCAGCTTAATGAGAGTGCTCATTCTTTGAAAAGATAAAGCCCGTTGTTGACAAGGGTCCGAATAAGGGAAAATTACGAGGGAGTGACCGAAGACTCTTAATTTGATCTTTTCTAGTAATACTAGTAAACGAGAGGCGGGTTTACGGGCTTAACAATTTTATTTTAAGTGAAATTCATTGGGATCCTATTATTTTGCGAGAACCTTTATCTACTTATACTAGCATGTGTTGTCTGAGTACTACCAATTTATTTGGCGTGTTCGTGTTAGATAGGTTCTCAGACATATTATTATTTTAGTCCTGTACCTTTAGGTAAAAATAAGCCTTATTTATTTCTGAGATAGTTACCTACACTTATTTTCGGACTCATTTACAGAATAAAATACTAATCTTAGTCCTGAATTATACCTACCAATCCCGAAATAATAGTTTCTTATAAGTGTGTGGCAAAATAGGATTATATACACAAACATACATATATAGACTCACGTCTTATTCCCATAAGGGTAGGCAAAAACTACAAAAACGCTACCTCCTACGATCTACATAAATACTACTTTTGCGTTATTATTTACGTTCATACATGGTCATACACGAACGCTGGTTGCGAGTACTATGCACCTGACCTTTCTGAAAAAGATCACGAGTAAGCTCAGTAACATAGAAAGTTTGTTTGTAATTATGCTGTTTACGGCACAGACTTCTTACATTTTAATTCTGGGTTAAGCTTTCCTTGAAATAAAAAACGGCTTTAAAAGATTACGTTCAGCGTTTATTATTTTAATTTTACTTTCCCAGCATTCAGAGCCCTTTATTTCCCATAGACGTTACTATAAAGAATGAAAGAACCTTTTTATAGCATCCTGGTTGGAACTTGGACGGGAAATTAAAATAAGAAATAAAAATTATCAGAGAGCATAGCGCTCTCTGATAATTTTTATTTTTAATAATAATCTGAATGAAAACGGAAATTACGATGGAATAAACATACAAAACACGTAAAAATAAAATTATTTATTTTGATTCAATTAAGTACCTATTTACCATACTAATTAAGAACATGCTTAGCGCAAAATCCGCATTTCCACAAAGCACCTATTTAATTTCTTGCTTCAATATATTCGATATTATTATTAGCCGTAGCTAAGGAAAAAAACAAAAGAAGAAAAACTTAGATTTGTTCTTAATTGGATGTAGCAAAGGTGCCTAGTCTATTAGATTGTGGAACGCAATTTTCTCTGCGACCGGGATATAAACAGGGAAGATATAACGAACATATTTCCAAGCCGACGTTTTATACCGACTTTACAAATAAACAAAGAAAACATATTGGACGCGGCGTATTTTTACGTTTTTATCTGGATGATTCTGTATCCGTGGCGATGGAGCGTTGAACAAGGAATTAATGTGTGGGAAATTAAAAGTAGGTACGGTAGCTGCTATTGATACTGATAAAGTTAAAACTGTTATAAGATACTTTTTTGATTTTATAAATGAACACTGTACAAGCTAGCAGCTACTTTTAAACAGCGTGCTGGTTTAATGGCGACTTTAATTTAACACACGTACCTAAGTACTTATACGGTTTCACAATTTCGTTTTATGAACATATTTTAATTTCATTAAACGTTATTATTTATCGATTTAGGTACAATGTTTTATAATAGGCACTTGGAGCAATCTTAGCAAAGCAAAGAACTGTAGCGCTGAGGTCGTTTACCGGGTTTACTGATAATACCTTCACATCAATGAAATTGAAACGAATAACGTGCAAAGAGTAGGCGAATTAAAGAAAAATGAGAGCTGAAATACATCATGACACTGGATTTTTATATAAGATACATATAGCTAATCTTTTAAATGCAATAACGATAGTGATTCGCAACATATGAGTTACCGCATGAATTCACATTATGTTCGTTCACTTACATATAGTTATTTACATTTAGTTACGTTTCACCTTTCTCAATTTTTTATTTTATTTTCATTTAATTATTGAATTGTCATCGGTCCTCGATAAGTTTACAATATTTCAATGAAATCTGACCGTTTAAAGTGGGTCAAAATCGCGCTCTAAGGAGTCGGTTACATAAAAACATACATACAAACAAACAAACATACAAGTGAAGCTAATTTTAAATATTAAAAAAAAAAAAAAAAATTATTAATAAAGCGTGTAAAAATAGACCAGCGCTCTAGTAATGTGAACAGTCGACCAACTGCTTGTCAATGTCTCGAATAACTAAGTGGGCATTCGGACTCCACGGCCCTAGAGTTTCAACCCCAAACGGCTCGAACTTACATGTATTGAATATTGTGCTTACTGCTTAGCTCTTTAACTCATCCTAAATGAAAAACTAGCGAAATGATCTAGAAGAGCCACATCGCTTCTCACGTCACACACGAAGATAATCTTGTACTTATAGTTCCTTTCGTTTCACCTCCAGCCTGTATAGTGGAAATCTGTTAAGGATATTCCTACTCAAATAAGTCGGTACTCCCTACTTATATGATTTATAAATGAACACCCGAGGTAGCAGTTACCTGTTTAACCTATAAATGCAAGATCGCAAAATATAAGTATACCACCTAAATTCACATTGCAAAACTTTTTCCGAAAAAAAAAAACAACCGACTTCCAAAAAAACACTACAAAGTGAAAAATAACTTTAATTTCGGAAGTCGGTGTCTTTGGAGCTGTATTTAATTTTTTGTCACCGTCTTCCGAAATTAAAGTTATTTTTCACTTTGTAGTGTTTTTTTGGAAGTCGGTTGTTTTTTTTTTTCGGAAAAAGTTTTTTTTTTCACTGTTAACATGTGCTTACCCCTTCACAGCATACCGGCGTGATGTTATGTTATGAACTGGTGTAAGCAATAGACAGACATGAGATTTCAGCAATCCCAGTCCATTTGCTATCATTTATTGAGGAGTTCCGTTGCCTATCTCCGAAGTTCTTCATCAGATCTTCACCAAATTGAAATGACACCACTCCGAGAAAGTACTCTTCCAAAAAATACCTAAATCGCTTCGTGTGCCTATAAAATTTGAAGATTTCTCTCTATTTCTCCAGTATCCCATCATCAGATCCTAATTTGATGATCATGGGACCACCTGGGAAGTATACCCTTTCAAACAAAAAAAAAAAATCCAAATCGGTCCAGCCATCTTCGAGTAATCGGGAAACATACATAAAAAAAAAAAAGGTTCTGACGAATTGAGAACCTCCTCTTTTTCAAGTCGGTTAAAAATGCAATAAATGTATTGAATACTGTGTTAACTACTAACAAAATAAACTGGAAGAGCGATATCGCTTCTCACGTCCGTACTCACGAAGATAATCTAATACTTATAGTTATTTCGTTTCACCTTGTGCCCGTATCTAAGAACCTGTTGCTAGAAGTCATAGGTACCTATATAGATACTAGATACTCGTAGCGTCCCCGGGGCCTTAATTCGATACTGTTTGACTAAAGTGTCGTTCGTTTCGTCGTAAATGTCCTGTTTTATTTAGGAGACATTGAGGACCTATTTTTGTTCGAATATCATGTCGATTAAATTATGTTTTTCTGAGCTTTGTCTCTAAGTTAGGTGTGTACGAGTATGTTTGGGATAAGTGTGTTTATGGTATCAATTGTTTAGGGTATATCTTGGTTATTGGCATAATGGTTTGACTTTGAGAAAAATCGTGGTTGAAAACCTGAAATATTGATTACTGTGAGTCGATAGTAATTCATAATTTAAATACAAAAAAAAAATCGACAGAATTAATAGGTCAGGAAGTATGGAGTGGGGATAGAATTAATTGTAAGATACACCTATGAATTGATTAGAAGTGGGTAAGGATATAAGTAACTAATGTTTGAATATGTTGGAAATTATTTATGGTCTGCAGAATGTATACGTGGTGTTTGTGTTTTGTTAGTTAGGTACCTACTTAAGTGTAGAAAGATTTTTCAATAAAAATTTCGAAAAACGTTGGGAAAAACGTTGATTAATAATTCTGATAAAATGATTTATTCGATTTCATCAAAATCAAGCCTAGCTTTTTCTGAAAAGATTCTTGATTTCAATATATTTCAATAGTAACATTCACAAAGCCTATTTAATTTTGCTAAGAATATAGTTTTTGGTTATGGTAGGGGTACGGGAGTGATATAAAGTTTCGAATGACGTTATTTCGACGCACGCTATTTCGAAAAAAATACGTGTGGTACGCCAGTTCGAAAACACGTTGAGTCGAAAACCGCTATATCGAATGACGTTGTCGCGAACAGGCTCATTCAAAAAACTGTTTGAATGGTACGCTAGTATGAAAGTCTTTGTATCGAAATCCACTGCACTGTGGCGAATAGCATTCCCATATGAATTTGTCTGGCGATCGAATTTGCGACCCCGATAAAGCCTTATTTGTATTGGGTTTGGGAAACAAGATTTAACTTTTTAATTCCCTCAAGTATAGCAATCAACAAAGAAATCAAAATTATATGTGGTACTCATTACCAACACCCTTCAATCTTTGGAATTCAACCTTCACTGATTTGTTTTTATTGTTATGATTGCATTATAATAAATAGATCCCTACTGTAGTATTTCTATTTCCTTTATTCCATTAAATACATATAAATGACATTTTTAAATATTAGAATATAAAATATATAAAAACATTTCAAAATATAAAAAATAGTAGCCCACCGGTATCGGGAACAGGGTCCAAGCTACCGGTGGTCAGGGCTGCTGAGAGAGGAACCTCCTTACTATACGCGCCGTGTCCAGTAGTACTGCTTTCTGGATCAAGCCCTTGATCCAGCTGCCTAACGAGAGCCTCCTGAGGTGTTGGTCGAAGCTCTTGGCTATAATACCATTGGCCGTCGCGACTATCGGCACAATGACTGCTGTATTTCTATTATTATTAGATGATTAAAACGGGAAGCATCCTAGGGATACATAGCAAAATCATGATAAGTACTAATATTAATCAATTATACTTAGTGGTATAGACAATTAGCTCTGTGTCAGTTTTAACATCGTAGCGTAGGTAATTCTTGGTAATCACTGGGTCGCGAGTTCGAGCTTCAGACAAATTCAGATTGGAATAAGCTATTCGCCACAGTGGATTTTGATATTAAGACTACTACTACTACTAGCGTACCATTCAAATAGTTTTTCGAATGACCGTGTTCGCGATAACGTCATTCGATATAGCGCGGTTTTCGACTCAATGTGTTTTCGAACTGGCGTACCACTCGTAATTTTTGTCGAAATAGCGTGCGTCGAAATAACGTCATTCGAAACTTCATATCACTCCCTAGCGGTACATTTTTCTCTTGAGTAGGTATACACATAAGTAGTAAAATATCTAATTTCTACCAGTTTCCGTAGAATGTGAGATATTAATAACTACCTTTAAATTTTATTGTAACTTATTTCATTAACTTATATTGACAAGATACCATCATCATAACCATATTGTATCTCGTTAATATAAGTTTAATAATCTCATTTTATCTAAACTCAAACTCAAACCTCAAAACTCAAAGCATTTATTTCAATTAAACCATTTACAGGCACTTTTGAATTGTCAAAAAGTCGACCAGTTAGAAAGTTGAAGCTAGTTGCCCATTCCAAAACGTAGATCTCTATGGAGAAGAACGGGCAAGAAACTCCATGGACACTCTTTTTAATCATGTTAAGTATTACAAAAACTTGGGAACACATTATTCTTGTTGCTTCTATATGTGAGAACAATGTAAAAAAAAAAACAATTCTGAATATAAGATTTAAAATTAGCCATGGAAGTTAGGAGATGACCAGTCTCAACCGACGGCGCCCGTTCACGAACTTGACGTGAGGATCAGTACCACCAAAGCCACCAAAGCTTATAAGTAGGTACTTACCTAAAGATAAAATTAGATTTTCTGAATGGAACTCAAATGGAAAATAGTTATGTGTTGCTAGTTACTAGTCCCAGTTGAAAATCATAAGTTCTTATCTGACCTTAAATTGTATAGGTGTTCGTTAATGAATATTTTCCGACAAAAAATGTAAAAGAACATAAAATCATTTTCAAAGAAGTCCCGGGCGACAATTCAATTTCTATACGTGAGGCTAAGACGAAAATTATGTCAATTTCATATCATTAGCGCGGTCAGGGTTGCCACCCGTGTAACTAACAATTTAGACAAGTGTAGTCTTTGATAAAGGCACTTGAGATCTTTATCACAAAAACTGGATATTTTGTGTAACGTAGGTAACTTAAATTGTAACCATTATTGAAAAGGAACACTTGGTATATGCTGAGGTAATTTTTAATGTTCATTAAATTTTCGTAATAAGGCGAAATCATTTTCTTCTACTGTCATGTTCGAAAATCACATGCCAAAATTTTAGGTTGGTACGTTTATATTCTGAATAGAATCGTTTTGAATTTAATTAACCGCGGGTATAATAATATTAGTGAAATGAATTAAAATAACTATTGAAACTTGATAACCCTAGCAAACATTGAATCATTAAGACGCTGGAAACAAGACTTTTATAAGTTCAATGTCTTTTTAGTACCTACCTTTAATTTTCCGTATTTACTGTTCTCGAGGGAAATATTTTATCTCATAAATGATTATTACGTGCTTACTACCAGGCCACTCAGAAAGTATTGCGAAAAAATGTTTTTATGTATGAGAGACTGGCCAGTTATAATCTATTTTGAAAATATGATTATGTTCGTTCCAATTTCAAAATTTATCTCCACATTGTTTGCGAGCTAATTTAAATTATCGTGTCTCATTAAAAAATGGGTCTGCGCTGGGAACATTTTCGCGCTATGATTTTTTACGATTTCAAGTGTCGTCTGAAACCGGACGAATCGTACGATAGACTTCAAATGGCATTCATGGATGAAGGCCCTTCTAAGGAAACCGTGTATTGTTGGTATAACGAATTCAAGCGCGGTCGACTAACTTTGGGGGATGAAGAAAGAAGTGGTCTCCCTTTGACGGCCGGCTGTTAGGAATGAAATTGTGCTAGCAGTGAAAAATTTAATCCATGACAATAGGCGAGTTACGAATCAACAGATTCAACACGTACTGCAGGTTGGATCGGTAAGCCTTCACGAAATTCTATACGTGCATCTTCGTGTGAGGAGGATAGTTTCACGCTGGGTGCCGCACAACTTCACCGATGCTCAGCAGGCCCGGGTGGACTGGTGCAGTGATATGATAAACAAATTTGAAGCAGGCTCGTCTCGGCGTGTTTACGACATTATTACAGGTGATGAGTCTTAGATTTATCAATACGATCCAGAAACGAAGCGCCCATCGATGGTTTGGGTGTTTCATAAAGTCAAAGTCAAAGTCAAAGCATTTATTTCAAATAGGCACTTAAAAGGCACTTTTGAACGTCAACATTTACATTAAAATAGAATTGATTCTAGTCGCCCCTTCCAAAATGTAGTTTCGTATGGAGAAGAATGGGCAAGAAACTCCACCGTTACTCTTTTAAAATGTTTCAAGTACAATATTTACATTCATTATATGATTATGTGTGAAAACGATGCACCCAGAATAAAATTACCATACCAAAATGGGTAAAAAGAATCAAATTGAAACAATACAGATAAATTAATTCTGTGATAGATACATGGTGTTCACACATTTACAAACATTGTAAAATTAAGTATAGGTATGATTTTCCTACAATATTAACAAGTAATGAGTCAGTGTGTGAGTTAAAATAATTACTGAGTGTAAATCAATGTCATAAATATAATTAATTATATGTACAATTCAATTAGCAACCAGTTTGATTTTGTCTAGACTCTAGATTGTCCTATGGAGCAGGACCAGCATGTTTCCAAGCATTCTTATCTTGGATATAATCCTCTAATTTGTAATACGCTAGTTTACAAAGTTTACTAACATTACATAACGAATCAACGCCTTCCAAAGTGAAGCGATCTAGAAGCGGGGGTAAGATTTTGACCGCAAACCTTTTCAATTTGACTGGCTACTTGGTGTCAACTCCTTTACGGAACCAAAGAAGCATCAACACTGAATGGTATACTACCAAATGCTTGGCAGAAGTTTTCTCTGTTGTGAGTAACAAGCGACCAGACACAGGGCTCCGCAGGCTACTGCTCCACCACGACAACGCGCCTTCGTACACCGCGCCCAAAGCGAGGGAGTTCCTGGACAGCACGCCGGTCAAACTCCTGGGTCACCCTCCTTACAGCCCTGACCTAGCACCGCTTTTTTTTATTCCCGAAAATAAAAAATCAGCTCAAAGGGATACAATTTTCGTCGCCGGAAGATGCGCTGTCAACGTTTGAGCAGGCTGTAAACGAGGTGTCTGCGACGGATTGGAAAAAGTGTTTCCAAAACTGGTTGACGCATGAAACTCTGTATAGAAGTTAGTGGAGAGTACTTTGAAAAGATTTAGTAAAAACATAAGAACATTTATTTTTATTTTCGCAAAACTTTCTGAGTGTCCCACGTATTATAGGTACTTATTCTTACTGATTATTTTCAATGATTTTATTTTCATAATTCTTTCTTACAAAATTGTCTTTATAGAGGTTTCTTTTGAGGATAATAGGTAAAGGATCTTATACATATACTCCTGTGTATTTGCTTATATCGTATCACAAGAACCAGGAATCTATATATTAATACGTGAAGCAAACACTTTGTACCCCTTTTTATAAAAATTACGCGGACGGTGGATTATGAAATTTTGCAAGGTTAACGTTTATGTGGGGAAGGGATGCAGACAGATATTTTTTTTGTTGTTGACTAAAATTTTAATAGATTAAGGTCCAATTTCGACCCCTGGGCGAACACAAGTTTATACTTGTGTGTTATATTATTAGAAGAGTATAAAAATGTTCAATACCTATTAAATTTGGTTAGAAATTACTGACGAACGCTCTTGTATTAGTATTTCTCTCTGTCAGCATAGTAAACATAAACGATAGTACACTAAAGAAAAACGTACCCTCGTAGAACATTCAGATAAGCGGCAAAGCGTATCAAATAAGGAAATAGTGGCAGTACAGTAAATAAAGCGCATCATCATCAAACTGCGGTGTCTTCCGAATGAGATCGGGAGTGGTGCCAGAACGCGCGTTAAATCAGAAGGTTTTGGCAAAGAGTTGACGCAAAGCATGTTATATTCGGCTTGAATAACCTAATAAATGCTCCTCTCATATGTATTTGGTAAAATTTCCTGCTATATTGACTGAATTATGGGTGAATTGTATTCTTGTAGCTCCTGATTTAGGCTACCGATATGTCTAAATAATTTAAATTTAAATGATTGAATTTAAATTTAAATTATTTAGACAGATCGGTAGCTTAGTCTGTTTGTCCCTTTCACGGCTAAACCATTGGGTTTAGCCGTGAAAGGGACAAACAGACTAATTTTCGCATTTATAATTTTAATATAGGTGGTCGATTTATTGTCAGCGTCCTTCTTCTAGAAAATACACAAATATTTTCTAAGAGAAGTGAACCTACAAAGTAAAATCACAAACCACCTGTTCATATAATTAGCAAGACAAGAAAATACGAGACCGGAAGGCAAACTGTTTGTAGAATAAAAAAGGAAAGTAAGGTTCTCTAAGTTAAGCGCTGCACGTACAAACTTACACCATAGACTTGCTCTACTAAAAAACTAAAAACTTTAAAAACTTTCAAGTGAAGTTAACAGTCTTGGAGTCCGGAAAATCGTTTCATAGCCCCACCTTGTTCAGTGTACGAGCGGTGAATAAGTTAGGAGAAGGCCTTTGATGCTTAAATTAACAACCAAATATAATAATATTACTTATTACATAATATTTAAAAAAAAAAAAAAATAAAAAAAAAAATAAAAACTAGCTGTTGGATTTTTAACTTTCGCCGCTAGACCAAGCGTTGAAAATCCTACAACGCATTTAGGTATAGCCTAGTATTAGTGAAAACGGGGATAAAAAGCTTACCTCTTTCCCAGGTGATTGACTCAATAGGGTAGCCGGCGACCGGACATTTGATATTCAGGTCGCTACCGGCCACAGCTGTGACTTTGGGCATTTCTCTGATGTACGGAAGCCCATACACATTGACTCTGGCAGCATGAAGCGCTTTCCCCGCAGTGTTGGAAGCGACGCAAGCGTACTCGCCGCCATCTTGCTCTGTGACGCGGCTGATGTTCAAATGGCTCACCACGTCATCTTGCAGCGTCACGTGCTGCCCGACTACGAACCTAAATGCGAGATTATGTTGGTGTCTGAATATAGAGAAAAAAGAAAATTTGCAAGTGCTGTTAAAATTGTTACTAGCTAATGTCTACGAAAGCGGCAACTGATGAAATTGTACCAAAAGTAGGAACATAAAAACTTTCGTAAAATGTGACCCTTTTCGTTTTACAGCTGTCATTAAACTGTTTACTTTAGAGATAAACGTATCAATCCTACTCAAATCCGATCAAAACACGCTAAAAACTTTTATGACAGGATTGTCAACAGCACGTGTATACCGATGGCTGACAAAAGTTTGTCAGTTGATAGAACTTTTATTGCTACATCATGTTTTGATTACTTTTGATATCGGGGCAAAATTGACAGCTAAAAGTTTGTCAATTTTAAAGCCTTGTTTGGCCTACTTTACCTTCTGTAATGGACAAACACAAAGACATGATTGAGTAGAAGAATACACAGTTCTATCAATGAAAACGTTACTAATTGTTATACCTTCTTAGTACATTTATATTCCCAACATTGCATAGTTTACAATAGCGGCGCCGGTATGCGCTTTTCACCAAGCTAGGAGCGAGGGCGTAGACGAGCTACGGCGTAGCAGTGTGCTACGAGCTACGGGTAGTACTTGGCTACGATCGCGTGATCGCCACGGTTACGCGCTTCGAAACATTTTTCTTTGTATGATTTCAAGACCATTCATTTAATGAGTTTCTTTCTAAGTGAAACTATTTTATTGAAAATGATATTGACTAGCAATTATTGAAAAAAATTGCTATTATTTAGAAGTGGGTACTTACCTTGAGTTCGTTGGAATAGGAAAACCATCAAGCAACCACGTGAACTGTGGCGGGGGATGGCCCATAGCCACACATTTCAAGGACACACTCGGTCCTGGCTGCAACGTTTGTTCGGAGAACCAATATACCAGTTCCGGCTTAGATTCTGCAACAAATAAGATAAATAAATCTTCTCTTCCACGAATTGTTTAATCTATTGGTAGAACACTCGATTCAACTGAAACTATATTTCAAGATAACTGGGTTATTCTTTTAAAATACTGAGAAGTTATTGAGGCGGTAGGTCATATTTTATAGCACGAGATATATTTTCTCAACAAGTTTTGGCGAAACTAAACTTATATGATACCGTTGTGGTGAGGGGGGTGATCTGTGGGTGTAACTTTTGTCTTTAGCGTTTTTGTTGTTACAAGTTAAATTGTTCATTAAAACCCTGTACCTTTGTCAAAGAGGACTTCATTTAGCATTTGTCAGAAATTTTCTTTTTTCCTCTCCTACAAACAACCCCATTAACTGGTGAGTATTAAAAACAAAGGCTAAGCTTATTATGTCTGGGAGAAAGGGGAAAGAATAATAACCCCTCGGTCTACGTCAGAATAAACTGTGCAATGCAGTAGGTGCAGTCTGTCTGATTAATATTCAGCTCTTTAGACGTTCAGGGAACTCTAGACTAGCCGTTGTCTACTGTTTGTATAGAAAATGAACGATTTTTTTCCTTTTTTATCCAATCTGTGTTTACGTGTGCTTTGCTCGTTAATAGTCTTGAGATATTATTCATTTTCAATCGCATTAATTCATTGTCTTGTCCTTATAGTGATTTCATTCGAGTAATGCTCGATTGAACACTTCTCATTTCTTCTGGTTCGTTTCTTGGCTTGTCACCTCCATTCATTCTTTACATTTGTTTGTTGTGAAATCAAAACAATAAGAGCTTTATTCTGCCCTACATAAAGTATAGACCAGCTAGTTTGCATATCAAGTAAGCTGTATAAGTAGTTAAGGTCGGTATTACCGAGACAGACAGAGACGGGCGGACGGGCAAATCCGTGCGACCGTCTGGACGGCACGCCCGTTCCGCCCGGGCATAATTTTTCCACCTCGAATGATAAAGCAAGCGCGGCTCAGTTTCGCTATATGAAACTTTTACGATTGGATTAGATTATAGGTACTCAGATCCGTTTGTTCAGCTTAAAACTTCGTTTTGGAAAATGGTTTGTTAAACAATATCGGTATATTGTTCTGTTTGTAATAATTTGTTTGTTTGTAAAGGGCGTTTTATGAACCATAGGACGATACAATTTAGAGTGTTGTTTTACGTGTTCTGTTAACATTACAGTCATCAATCAATTAGTATCCCTTTGTTTGAAATGGATTATTGGGTGTAAGTAATCATCATCGTTCACAACCCGACTTCACCTCCTGTTGCACATAAGCCTCTCTTTTTTTGTACTAATTCCCACGCTCCTGTGTCAGCTCAATCCAGGTGGTTTTGTTTACGATGGCAACAATGACGTCTGTAGCCGCCGCGGGAGACGCCCTGAGCGTCGGGAATCCCAGGATGATTCCCGGCCACCGTAGGCGCGGGCTTGCGGACGACGAGTAATGGGTAGCTCGCTGTCCGCTAAGGACCAAGCCCGGGTCGACGGCGCGTTGTGTGCCACCCGCGTCTCAAAGAGATGTTATCACCAACTGGTGGGGTCCGCAAGGGCCGATGCCTGCCAGGGGTGCGGGTTGTTCGAAAGAGATACCGCGGCCCCTGGCACACGGGCAACTGAGGGAACACAGGTGGGTTTTTGTCAGTAAAAGTCTGACACGCCCTCCTGCTCCACTCAGAGCGGGGGAAGTTATTTGATGATTTCCAACCCAAAAAGAAAGAAAAAACAATGACGTCTGCCCATCTCGCTTCTGGACGATCATTGAGGGTAATAGTGAGTGTGAATTGTAAACATTTATGTACTTTCTATACGGTATTCCTATGCAAGCAGGTCGAATGTTACAAAAATAACTTTTCATTTTAAATTAAAATCTACAAAAAATAAACACAGAACGGATCAGAAAAGTTGACGTCTAACAAAAAGGAGAATATCCCAAATGAATTGGACGTTTCGTGAGGCGTATCCCCCGGATTACTCTTTGACCTTCATTTCAAAAATTCACGCTCGCGAACACATGTCTCTCGTTAATTCCTTTGATTGTGCTTCATAATTAAAGGGAGATCCGAAATTCTTTAATCCTTTCATCCTTTTAGAAAAAAACGAGGCGAGAATGAGCGTTAAGTTTGTAGCTTGTAATCTCTTCATTATCATAGTTATTTTTGTATACGCTTAGATTACACAATCTACATAATTTATATGCATAACATTTCTTTGCATAATTCAGAACTGTAGAAAGGAAACCGGGTCCATTAGTATTCAAATACAGTGCAATAAGTGTCTACTTAGTTCCGGACTTTAAACTGGCTATTCAGTGGCTCCAAACTTAATGGTTTTTATATTTTATCCTGCTGGTTTTAGAATCGAGAAGTGTTTGGTGTTCGTTTTGTAGTTCCATTTGGAACGTGCATCCTTGTCTGTGGCCTTAATGATCTCATTAGTAAATAACTAGCTATGTTTATGTATATACAAGTAGTTACCTACTTATTTAGAATTGTCCTAAAGCTTTTTAATCATAGCCCAGTTCCGATTTGATTATGATGTTTCTGTTAAAAACTATTCGTAAAAATATTATTGCGATTCGTTTTATAAAAAATAAAAATCACAAGCATTTATTTCAAATTGAATTGTAGAGGGGCCAGTTAGTTAGATTGATGAAGGTAGTTGCGTAGTAGGTACCTATTGAAAAGTCGTCATCATCATATCAGCCGAAAGACGTCCACTGTTTGACATAAGCCGCCCCCAAAAGGGGGGGATTTTCCATAATCGCCACGCTTGGCGATCGCAGTATGTTGGTAAAATGCATAGAGAACGCTGCTGCCCATTCTCTAGTAAGTCCCTTAGTCGCCTTCTACAAGATCCATGGGAAGAAATGGGAAAGTACTGAAAATTACGGGCAAGAAACTCCACGCATACTGTTTTAAATCAAAATATTGTTAGAAAAAAATTGTAACACCATGTTGAAATTACAAGCACATTAAAAGCGTCCGTAATTACAAAGAATTCAGAAATTTTCATAAGCCATGGCAGCCAAGAGATGACCTTTGAGACATTTGAGTGAGCAGGACCGACTGTTTATTCATAATAAATTGTGTACAGCACACGTTATTGTATTCTATCTGTTCTCGCAGACCGTTGCAAAAATTCATAATTAGACAAATATCTAAATTGCCATTGTTCTAATACAAACTCGCATTGTTACCACACAGTGTGGCCACCCTTATAAATGGCCCGATAAACTGTGGATTAAAATTATGTGTAGTTCGCGATACCTTTGGGTTCCGCATAAAATGTAATAACGCAGAAGGGTTCCGTCCCTTCATTAGAGACCACATTAAATTGCGACATTTATTCGGTTACTGTTAGTAGCCCGTTTTGGGTCCAGCCTTAATGGTTAGTTTTAAAACCACTTCGATTTTGTATACGTAAACTATGTGGAAGTTGTTATTTATGGGGTTTTGTTATCTGCTGACAATAGGGTCTTATTAACCGATTTTAATAAACAATACAATACAATATGATTTATTTCTTACCACAAATTACAGAGAACGTACTTAAATAGTCTACAGACACAATTTAATAATTAATTTGTGGAAGACTGGTGCCTAAACTAAGTTTTTTACAAAACCTGTATGTCAAGTCACCAGGCCCCCTGCACAAAATTTTACATTATTATGTTATAGGTACCTACTGGAGACGATCTGATTCACATATAATATTCAAATAAAATATAGAGAACCCGAAAATGAAACGGACGTATAATTTAAAACCGTCATTACTTTGGGTGTGTGATCATTGTGAGTTATATGATAATACGACTGACCGTAATTTCCCAAACCCGTACCTTCACAGAAGCTAACAACTTTTCTACATAAAAGTTTTTAATGTATTCGGCTCACCCGATGTCCAAGAATGGCAGGAATATCACCCTTATCGACGCCATTTTCCCGAAGTATAAGGTAAACAAAGCAATTATAGCGAAGTCTCAACAATTCGTATAAATTCTATTAGTCTGTGATGCACAAAGCGCCAGACGCGACACGTAGGCATGATTGTTGGCGCACAATAGTTTACCTGCCGTTAGACGCGTCTGTGAACTTGCCCGGCGCTATCAATAGATTCGAGATACAAGACCGCTTCGTATATCGTACCATGAGTGATAATAAGATCGAGTTTACTATATCTTCTATGGTGGGGCAAGATTACACATACCCGTACCTAAAATACACGCTTGGGCGTAGAATAGCGGGCACCAGCCGATATACAATACAAAATTAGACATCGTTCAGATATTATTGTGTGAAGACCGAAGTAACTATTTCATGAAAAACAGTTAAGATACATTTAACTAAACTCACAAAAGGTATTTACAAGGCAGATGTGAGTGGAAACGCCTTAAGGGCACATATAGTGACCTTATTGGTTCTTCAGAAAGGTCAGGTACGTAGTACTCGCAACCGGTGTGCGCGTGTGACCGAATGTATGATCGTAAACGAGGCAAAAGGAGTATGTAAGGATCGTAGCAGGTGGCGTTCGGTGATTTCTGCCTACCCCTATGGGAAGAACGCGTGAGTTTATGTATGTATCTATGTATGTATTAGTGATGTGCCAGATCCTTAAAAATGTAGATCCGTAGATCCGGATCCGGATATGGATAATTGGCGTCAAGATCTGCGGATACGGATACGGATATTAACTTTCTCACTCACTCGGTGTCGGTGCACGTGACCTTGAAACGATAGTTGACGCCACCTGACGGTTTGCGTGACAGAACATGTTTCGACTTGCGTTGCACGGGTCTTTCTTTTGTTTTGTCTATAGTTTAGTGAGACACTGGGCAGCATAGATAAAGTTTGTGTTTGTAGTACGAATAAAAAAAATGTCTACAAAGAAGTTTAGTAGTGCAATTTGGAATTATTAATAAGGTAAAAGATCCGTCAAAAATGTAACGGATAGGGATACGTTTACGGATCTTTTTCTCCCACTGATATTCTCAGATACGGATACGGATATCCGTAACATCACTAGTATGTATAAATTTGGAAAACTCTATAACTATGGGTTTATTATAACAAAAAACGTACCGTATGCTAGCAGTCACAATTCAAAAGAAAAAAAATATTTTTCTTATAAAATACACGTGCATTTATAAAAATGAAAAAAAAAAAACAAAACAAATGTAGAAATCTAGATTTTTTCCATCGTTCAGTTGATACTTATTTACTTTTCGATATATTTTTCACCGCGAATTGAATCAACGACAAACACAAGATTACAGTATTTCGTATTAAAAAAAAGTTATTTTTTTATCTTAGGTTAGGTACAAAATAATTTACCTGAAAATTGTAGGTATTTGATTTCTGTGAAATAGCCGACGCCTTTGAAACGATACGATAGAAGATTCTTTGAATATTGAACTTACTATGAATATTGAATTATATTAGGTACTGGGATATTATATGGGTACTTCTAAGTAGAACCTAGGTACAAGATTATGTAGATACAGTAAACTATGTAGAGTAAATATCTATTGGTGTTAAATAATGTTTAGTGGAAACAGAATAGGCGTAAAGTTTCTCAAGAATCCGTACCTTGTAGTGAACTTGAGCAAGTTTGCGTTATCTGGAGAGGCTCTTAAGAGGCTCTAGGGAAGCTAGAACATTGTGTATCTATGTGGAACAGACTGACGACTAGGTTTAACCCTGGCCTTCAAGGGTAGTTTTGAACTTTATCCAACCAATAGCATAGACCTATTTGTTTTGCATAGAAGAACCGTATTATTCAGTTCATAAGTCTTGGTTGGATTAAGTTTTGGTAACTATAGTCTTGCCAAGTTCTACAATTGGGTTATACCAACAGGTAAAACAGATTTAAATCTACTATATAATCCATTCTTCTGGGCCTTGGATAAGGACATCGGCTTACTTCACACGAAATCCAAAATACACGTAGACATCGTCGTGTACAACAGTTAGTTATAAAATAAATTGTGATTATACAAACACTTATTTCCCAGACCACCATCTATAGCTAGCCAGCAATAATTCATAAACCAATGTGGAGAACGATGCGGTTTTTCAATCACAAAAAGGCCAATACACTCGCGTGTTTCGACTTCCAGACCATTCTAAAATGCAGCGTTTTATCAATGGTAGTGGTTCGAAGTCATTCCTCCCTGTCTGGTCGGGTTTACTTCGCGCCGTAACAAATGAGGCTTGTTAACAGAAGGTCAGCTACTTGGATAATTTATAGGAACCCAGTCCCACACTTGTGGGAACATCGACTTTAAACCTTCTCATTTTTGCTTGACTTTTCTTTTTCGCACCTCATCGTTCTGTTTCTGAGTTAAGACTTCGAATATTATTGAAGGAAGGGCCGTCGTATCCAAATTCTTAAGGGTCTTCTGCGAGGAATTTATAAGTTTGTTAAGTGGGATCAAAGAGCTAAATTTTGAGAAATGCGATGTTTCTCTGAGTACGGTCAAGGAAAACGATTTTGTTTGGGATTTATTTTCTATCATTTGTTTTTGGGTGGATTGGAGACTTTTATGGTTATTTATAGAATGAAAAATGGTTTTAGAACCTTGTTTTTTAAGCATGTTTATAGCATAGACTTCTACAGTTATTAATGAAAAACGTCTACTTGATCTACTCGAACACGAGGTAGGAATTTGTTTATCTTAGGTTTTTTATTTAGAGCAACATTTATTTCTCGCGTAAGTCATCACCCATATGTTAATAAATAAATACAAAATGATGAATACATGTCATGTCACTAATTTTAACCACACGTCTCGGCTTGCCAGATCCATTAAGTTCTTGAAAAAGAGATTTTCCTACACAAGGAAAACAAAATAATGAAAAAAAAAATCGGCATAGAAATAAGTGGTTGGGTGTAACGTCACGGCCCTACTTATTCTGAACCCCTGAAGAGCAGCGACACCAAATAGCGGGGAACGAATTAATAATGAAACAAAGCGGCTTATATTTCGCGGTGGGGGCGGGGAAAACCGACCTTATGAGCTGCAAGATACGATCTTAATTGGTAGTGCCGCGGTTAGTATTTAGTGCGGCGGTTGGATGCGCCCGCGGCAACTGCCTGCGTCACTGAAGCTCTTTGTTTGAGCTGAAGAGCTGACTCTAATAGCTTGCACCGGATCCGCGCTTTAAAATGGACTTTTAAATATTTTATGAAGAAGTCGGGCGGATGGATAAAAAGTTTAAAATTTACATATCTACCATATGCATTCGTGCATAGAAAGTAATATGGATAGGTACTCAACGTAAATATAGAACTTATTTGCCTTTTTTATTTAGACGTTCATTCTATGTCGCTAGGATTGCGGCGTGCGGAAACTTCCCTAACTGAAAAAGGTGTCTCCCTCTGAGCTCACGTAGAAAACATTAAAATTTCGTTTAAATTTACGAGAATATAATTGAAATGTATGAAAACATTTTAGGAATAAATGAGTATTATAACAACAATTTTTCTATGAACACTGGGTCGCAACCTCGAGAGGAAAATCATTTCCAGGGTTGGGTCTATAGACAAAAACGTTCAGTGGGAGGTAAAATGAATGCTGTGTGATTGCACAAGGAAAAACCCCCAGCATTAGATAAATCACCCGGAGGTAAACAAATTAAAAGGATCTGCTGGCGAAGGTTAATTTAATGGATTTAATCAGACCGCCCCGTGGCAAATAGATAGAAATGGATAGAAATATCTAGATGTGGTACTATAATATGCTCAAAATCTGCCATGCCTTTTCCGAACGATGTTGGGGTCGCCTTCTCTCTCCAACCGAATGCAGCTGAATTTAACATGGAGTGACTGCCTACCTGACCTTCACAACCCAGTTACTGGGTATTACGATACCCCTTGGTAAGACAGGTTGTCAGATTTTTGGGCTTCTATAACTACCCGCTTAACGACTGTCAAAGATGTACAAATAACAGCCAGGACCAACGGCTTTTTTTGTTCCAATAAAATATTTATAATTCCGAGGCACGGAAGAGTCTCGATACGTTATGGATGGTAGCTTAACCTGCGAATGACCCTTAAGGCTGTTATTATTTGACCGTGCTCCATCTCACAATTATAAGCTAAGCGTGTTATATACCTACACATTTCTGGACCAGTTTCAAACTCCAAATACATTTAACCTGGCCAATTGCGGCTGTCACAAACTTTCGCAGTAAATATTTGTTTTTGTTTTCCTTCCAAGATTATAAATGCGTGGCGTCCAAAAATGTTGTAAAAACGCGCTTTAGTATCGGGCCACGTCAAAACTTTCAACTTTGTTACCTTCTGTTTATGATGGAGTTGGAAACTGACACTGGCAGTAAGTGGAAAAGTTATATAGAACCCTTGTTTAGTTCAGATAGTTGTAGAGGCACACTAGATAATTTGTTGAGCAAATTACCACCACGCCCGCTCGTTGGTTTAATAAAATACGAGTTGTAACTCGACGAAGTTTTTAAATTAATTGTTGTGGTGCCAAGTGGGAAATATCAACAACATTTATTATGTAACAACTGAAAAATACGGCACTGTGAGGTAGCTTTCCTTGAGTTGAATTTATTTTGCGGTGGCTAACTACTTGGTAGAGAAATCCCAGCCAAGGAAAATCCGGGATCAAATTATTCAGATGGTTTTCATACCTTGCAAGTAGTAAGGGTTTAGAAATGGGTCGTATGTTAGCGGGTTGACGTGAGTTCGCCAGTTAGGTATTCTCTAGGTAGCTACATAATACATTAACTAACCTACTTCAGTACCTTAGTTCAAGATCATGATGACAAACTGACTGTTGTTAGACTGAAGTCTTACTTAGACCCATTTTACACAAACAGAAAGTATGACAGATGACCTTATATGTTCACATGCAGATAATGCCGCCTTAGTAGGAGATTTTTGATAGCCTGTTCTATATATATCTGATGGAAATGTAAACAAATGGATCAGAAAAAGTGCAGGTGCTTTGTAGTACAAATTGAGTGCTTTAATTTGATTATGTGAATAGAGAACCCCGAAATTCTAATTTTGTGTCACCTTGAAAATGTTTTTTATTTGCACATTTATGGTTAATTTTATAACCTCAATTTACGTCAGTGAATTTTCAATTACAATTTATTTATTTATTATTTAACCAATAACTAATTGATGGAACTGTTGGAACCTTCTAGATCAGATAATACTAGATACTGATTCCCGTTAGTGAGTGATTGCGTAAGAATTTTACCGGAAAAGGCTTTGTTTACATTATTATCGGATACCTTCTGAACAGACTATAACTTCATGATGAAGTACACTGCAACTGATTATCTATTATCCCACATCCTACTTCAAGGTCTGTATAACCCGCGAAATTATTTTTTTCTTACGTTTATCGCAATTTGCTGGTCAATGTTTGTTTGTATGTTGAACAAAATATGATTCGAGACCGTAACAAATGTAGCTTTACATAATTATAATTTGAGGAGTGGGTTGAGAGGCGGCACAGCATCCTCACCTTCCCGCCTGACGCAGGTCCTCACCGGACATGGCTGTATCGGGAGGTTCCTGTTTCGGATAAGGCGGGAGGAAACGTCCGGGTGTTTCCATTGCGAAGCACGCCCTGATGACATGGTGGAGCATACGGTGGAAGTCTGCCCGGCTTAGGCGGAGCACCGCCGTGTTCGTGGAGGCGATCGGCGGCGGCTATCTCTCGCGTCCGGCCCTGGTTCAGGCCATGGTACGGAGCGAGAGTGCATGGGTAGCCGTCACTTCCTTCTGCGAAGCAGTAATGCTCGCGAAAAGGGAGGCGGCGCACGTGAGAGAGAGGCAGTATATGCGCCCTCACGGCCTTAATCGCTGCAGGAGACGCCCTGGGCGTCGGGAATCCCAGGCTAATTCCCGGGCACCGTAGGCTTGCGGACGGCGAGTAATGGGTAGCTCGCTGTCCGGTAAGGACCAAGCCCGGGTCACCGGCGCGTTGTGTTCCACGCGCGCCGCAAAGAGATGTCAGCACCAACTGGTGGGGTCCGCAAGGGCCGTTGCCTGCCAGGGGTGCGGGATGTTCGAAAGAGATACCGCGGCCCCTGGCACACAGGCAACTGAGGGAACACGGGTGGGTTTTAGTCAGAAAAAGTCTGACACGCCCTCCTGCTTCACCCAGAGCGGGAGAAGATATTTGATGATATCCCACCCAAAAAAAAAAAAACTTAATTATAATCATTAAAATCATCAGTTTCTTTAAGTTCATTTTATTCCATTAAATTACTTCTTCATGAAATAGTCGCTGGCCTAAAGCTTCCACCTTAACTCTAAACGCTAAAAACAACAGAATTTCTAAAATATTGTCTAAGTTACCTCTAGTGCCGGTAAAGTTCCAGTCAGCATCGCGTGTGTGGGTGCTGCGAGCGAACGGCGTGCGCCGCGAGCGGTTGCCCGGCGAACGCGACCGGCCCTCGGCCACTGCAAACATACGACCTTTTTACTCAAGAAAACTTCGCCATTCTCAGAAAAAAAAGTTGAAAGTCATGGCTGCTTTTAGTTTTTGGGCATTTGTTTGACATTTTAGGCAAGTAACTTCGCATGTGGATCAGTTGTGAGTGTTTTCTATTATGTGTTACTGCCGAATACTTGACGTCACTTACTTATCGCGCAAGCACTGTAAAATGTGGCTTTATTCTTTTTGTTTACGGCCAGGCTGTCTGATCGTAATATTAATTACTTTGCCTACCCATTATTGTATAGAATCAAGTTTATCTAACTAAACAGACAGCTGTGCTGCTGGGGAGTTTCTTGCGCCACTTCTTCTTCCCAGCTAAAGCACTAGGAAGTGGTGAGGGGCGGGCGTTTTGGGGGACTGTCTTATGTAATTTTGACGTTCGAAAAGTACTGATTTTCAGCCTAGTTTGAATAAAAGACTTTTGATTTTAATTAGTCAAATCACTTTGTTCAACAACCACATTGCACCTAAAAATATGTAAAAGCAAGAGGAATAAAAGGATGGCTCCGCGGCTATACGATGTCTAAGGATAAAGTTGGGATCTTGTTATACTTTAATAGATAACTTTGAGGATTATCAATGAATGGATAACAGTCCATTAAATGTTCTCACTCAACTTTTTCTTTTTCTTTCAAGTAAAGTACGCGCCTTTTTAGAAACTTTTCTGCTAAAACAATAAAAAGTTCAAGGTATTTTTACAAGAGAAAGTTATCCAATCAATTTTTTAATTACAACTCTTTTAAGTTGTCGAAACTGGGTTATGAAAGGTCGCTGATTTTCATACTATTGTATAATCTCATAAAATTTCAAGGGAACAGCTGAGATCCAATTTCTGTACAATCCTTAAGGAAACGAAAATTCTTGTAAAGCTTTAAATACATTTTCTTACCATCTATTAAATATTCTGAAACTCCATAAGCCTGATCCTTCGTATTACTGACAAAACACTGATAAACTCCTTGGTCCTCCTTCTGTGAATTCTTGATATGTAATCTTAGGCCGTCTTCAGAAATCTTGAATCTCTCATTCGGTTTCACAACTTTCGCGTCATGCACCCAGTAGACAAGCTCGATTGGATGCCCCGACACTTTGCATTCAAACGTGACGTCGGCGTTCGTTTTCGTTCGCACGACTTCGGGTTTTATTCGGACGGAGATAGGTTCTGTGAAAGAGAAAAATATGTTAGAACGAAGAAATACATTATTTTGTGAGTAATAAAATTTTACGATTAGTCCAATTAGGACGGTAATACGGAAGGAATTCCGCTCAGGAAAGGGAAACTGTTTACATAAATTAAGGAGATGTGTTTCTCACGTATTCTGGCGGCGGAGACCCTGGATATACGGTGTGTTTGTTGCGTATTTTTTCCTCCTTTGAAAATAAAAAGGTACAAAATACGCAAGCATTTATTTTGTTGTTCACTAATAAAACTGAGGTTTGTAATAAATACACTTCGTCCGTAAATATTAAGATAGACGTAGCATGTATTGAAATAACAGGTTTTATACCCAGCTTTTGAACGTTTACGACAATGGTTATAGAGGGTTATAGATATTGAAATAGAGGCAATCTCGAGCTCAAAACCGTCAAGTACGGTTGTAACTGAAATATACGTAAATTGTAACGTGTAATATCACTAACTGGAAATGTTGTGCTGAATGAATAACATCCGCACATGGATACAATTTTTTTCTAGAAATTTTAGAAATAAACAAAGGTACAAAAGGCATCTTTTTTTTAATTTAGGTAGATTTATTTGTTTTATAAATAGTGATTATTGCTTTCAGCTTTATGGCTAACCATTTGAAAATTTTATTGTGTATCTATATGTTTTTCCCCATTTTGTTTGTTTTGTTGCAGTTAAAAAAAGCGTACTCTATGTGTCTATTAAATCTCAATGATGATTGTCGTAGAACGCATTAAATTTTAATGTGCGTGGTTTCTCTAGTACAAGAAGCGACTGGTGCTTGGCCCTCCACACTTTAAGACATCTTTATTAATTGTATTTACATATGTATGTATGGATTCAGCAGTCAGCCCCAAAAAGAACAATTTTACTGTCTACAACCTTTGTTCCATAAAATTGTATCCACGGTACAGGTACAACACATAGTATGCTATTTACTTCACCAAAACAAAGTTAAAATGTTCTCCCAAAACATCTATACGTCCTGTGAATCTGTTATACATCTACGATGCGCAAGTAAATAAGACAGAAGTGTCTGTTTGTAAAACAATTTAAAAAATGCTTGTCTGATTGTCCCGGCTAATCTCCGGAACGGCTGGACCAATTTTTATGATATTTGGTATGGAGATACTTTGAACCTTAGGAAAGGATATATGCTACTTTTTACCGACATAACACGCGCCCAAAGCTGCGGGCGCCAGCCCACCGCCCACCACCCCGCCCGTCACCTTTTTCAAATGTTGATAGGCAGAAACTAGAGAACGTCACTTGCTATGGTCCTTGCATACCCTACGCCTATAGCGGTTACTCTTACTACTACTGACCCTTAAGTGTAATTAACTAAAGTCTCATTAAAGTCTTTTCCGATCAATCTAGAAAACCAACCTGTGACAATAAGCGTGAAATGCACGGACTCTCCTCCAACGGTGTTGTTGAGCCAGCAGACGAACCGGCCAGCGTCTTCACGCCGCACAGCTTGCAGGCTCAGCAGACCGCTGCCAAGGAGCCGTGCCCGAGGCCATAGATTAGTCTTCTCTATGGCGATCAGCTCCTCATGGTGCTCGCGAAACCACCTGTAAAATGGGCGGAAATAATGAAAACCAAAGAAGAATGCAGTGTAGACAAATAAAAAAGAAGGTTATATTTTGACTTGATTTTCAGCTTTTTTAAATTAAAAAAATCTTTTTGAAAGAAGAAAAATATAACAACAATAGAGTTGATGGAAGTCAGACACAGATTGAAATATAAGTAGGTATTGTTTCATCCTTTGTAAGACCTAATCCAGACTCCAGACGAGAGTCTTAAAACAAGGACCAAAAATAAAACAGCTCCTAAATACAACAGTTTAGTATGGCTTAGGTATCAAAATAGTCTCTAAAAACATACATATGTTCCTAAAAGTTACAGAAAAGTAAGCCTTGAGTATTACTATTTCTTAGTATCTAATTAAATGACGTATTCTGATTGAAAAGGGTACATTCAACAAGCTAAAGATGTCAATGGTGAACAAGTTGTGACAAATAGCTTATTGTCACGAGAAACACTGACATGTTTCGCACGGCTTTTCAACGTCATATCGATTCATCGTCCCATATAAATTGTTGCTTGCGATTATTTTCCTGCTCTTTCAAACAAAGGTATCTATCGTAGTTGCTTTTGATGGAAAATTCCAATAAGTATCTTTTACATGTTGGTAAAGTGTTAAAAAACATATTTTTCGCACAATGGCAGTCCTCGAAATTTTCAAAGGGAAACGTAATCACATAAGCTTTTACGCGAAAATATATTTATAAAGAGGAATAATCCCTCTGTATTTTCATCTATTTGTATAAAAGATAATGTAATTGCATACATATAATAAAGGTGATATTTAACAATCCAAGATGTAAATGTGTGGCTTATAATTACAGCTAGAGCATAACAGTGAGGTATATATACATGATGGCAGAGACATCGACGCGCTAACTGCAACCATCAAATCGGCACTTGGTTCTTGTAGAGTACTAATTTTTCTTCGGTTATCAAAAAAATTATAATCTGCTATTTCATAGAAAAGTGCGATACCTAGTGCTGTAAAAATGGATGTAACAGCTATTTTTTTCAATAACGGTCGCTAAATTTCAAAGCAGGTTCTTATTCATGTAGGTACTGAATCCACGGTTACAATTTTCGCGAAGATGGCCGTGCTACCCTGTATAGTTATTAGTTAATAGGCATTAAAGGATATTGGGTCGTTTTAATAAATAGCAACATACTCTGGAACTTTGGATAGCTTTAATAGTAATAGTATGCCTATTAAGTTTGGCCTGTTACTCAAAGAACCCATCAATATCATAATTATTTAGAGTACCTTTATGATTGTGCTGTTCATGATTTACTTTTTACACGCTTTATATTAGCTTCACTTGTATGTTTGTTTGTTTGTTTGTATGTTTGTATGTAACCGACTCCTTTGAGCGCGATTTTGACCCACTTTAAACGGTCAGATTTCATTGAAACTTTGTAAACTTGTCGAGGACCGATGACAATACAATCATTTTAAAAAAATTGAGAAAAAGAACAAAAAAAAATCACGTTTTTGTAGTTAGCAGAACTAAAAAATTGAAAATAAATAATAGTTTAAAAAAACTAAAAAACACGCTTTAAAAACCAAACTAAAAAAGGAGAAAATAATTTAAGTAATTCAATTAAAAAGCGTGGGGTGCTTGACATTAATTGATTATAAAAATACCTCAAAAAGCACCCCACGCTTTTTAATTGAATTAAATTATTTTCTCCTTTTTTAGTTTGGTTTTTAAAGCGTGTTTTTTAGTTTTTTTAAACTATTATTTATTATAATAATTATGATTAATACTTTCAATTTAGTGATCACTCGTGTAGGTAACTACGGAGTATAGTTAACTGCAATTTTGGAATATTCAATACTAGTTTTTGCCAGCGGCATCGCCCGTGTCGAGGTCGGAAATAATCCCACGGGAACGTACTACCGTGATAAAAAGTATCCTATGTGTTAATCCAAGTTATAAACTATCTGTGTGCCAAATTTCATCCAAATCCGTTTAAACGTATTTGCGTGAAAGAGTAACAAACATCCATACACATCAAACTTTCGCGTTTATAATATTAGTAAGGATTTCGATATTTGAGCTTCGTCGGTACCGACTTGGTTTTGGAGATTTTACACTTCTTTTATTATACACGCCCAAAGTTAGGTTAAATTAGCAAGAAAAACGAATGTTTGTTGGATCCTAACTTTTTAATGGCTTTTTATTACACGCTTTATATTAGCTTCACTTATATGTTTGTAACTGACTCCTTAGGGCGCGATTTTGACCCACTTTAAACGGTCAGATTTTATTTAAACTTTGTAAACTTATCGAGGACCAATGACAATTCAATCATTAAAAAAAAATAGAGAAAAATAGAAAAAATGAATGAAAAAAAAACTGAAAAAATCAGGTTTTTTAATTGAATTAAATTATTTTCTACTTTTTTAGTTTGGTTTTTAAAGCGTGTTTTTTAGTTTTTTAAACTATAATTTTTTTAGTATTCTGTTTTCGCACCGACAATATTATTAATGAGACAAAACCATACCATGTTTAATTTTTGATGTACATTGTCGAACAGTGGAGTAAATAATATACTCCCGAAGTCCGAAGTTTGTATGGAAAAAATTTCGACTAGTCGAATTTTTTTTCGTGTTCACCTTTTATTAAGCAGTTATCTCGTTTCCATTTAAACAAAAACATCCATAATATAAAATATAATATTAGTAGGAAGTAGGATTAATCATTATAATTTTATGATTGACTTGCGTAGGTAACTATAGATGGTATTGGAATATTCAATATAAAGGATTTCAAGAAGCAATATCTATTGAATGCCGGTAGTCTTTTATTAGATGCGCAGACATTTTTATCGAACGAACTAATGGGAAATATTCGTAATGCCGTTTCAAGTATTTAATAACCCTTGACATAGTTTATGTGGAGGGAAATTTGTTTGGGGTTGAATTACAGACCCTGGGGTTGAAGTGGAGCAACTTATTCCGTATCTGTCCAGATAATGTTACGCGAAAGAGACCGTCGGATAGTTTCAGCTTTCAAGTCGTTTCAGAACACTATTACATGACGGCAAAAGCTTTGTGAATACGGTCTAATATCCTATGTGCAAATTCACGGAAATGAAATGGCTATGTGGCGTGAAATCTTCAATGTTCTCCAAGTTTGGTTCCCTTTTAGAAATAGTTTTGAAAGGAGTTGAAATGCACCGAGACATTTGCATTCTAAAAGGTTCCACGAACTATGGCTGGATATGAAAGTTTATGGCGTATTCAGCTTGCCACGGTAATTCTTTGAAAATATAAAATGTTATCAGTTCACTGAAGTAGTTTGTGAACTTTTATGTAGTTTATAAATCTCAGACGTTTTGAAATCACCTGAGATTTTTTAATGGTTTAGTTCTGGTTTTTCTCGGCATGTTAGTTGCTTTTGTTACAGCTAGGTAAAGGTAGTCTGTAAAAGATGACCTTATGTTGTACGGGCTGGCTATAATAAAACTTGATTTATTTATCTTTACTTCAGACCACATAGTCCATAAAATAGTTATAAGGAAGGCAGGTAGGGTTGTTAGTTGTACAAACTGAAAAAAAAAATAGAAAATAGAATAAAAATGTTAGTAATTTGTTAGTCCTTAAAAACAAAATAAGTTACACAATATTTATATACCTACAATCTATTTCCTGTTTCTGTGTAAGTGTACACCTGCCCAGTACACAGTAAACTTTAATCACATTCGAACAGTCAAGCTAATTTAGAAACGGAATGGCAGAAAAAAAAGTAGGATTTTACTGACAAGCGAAGGGGGTAGTTAAAAATAGACTCTTTTCTAGGAATAATTAAGAATCAATCTTCCACAAAGAGAATGTTTTATTGCTCGATTCCTGTACAGGGAGTCACTAAGGCCCCTATAGTAAGACTAAGGAGTTTTGAAAATATCTCGTGCTGTTGACGTCCTTATAATCAATAGCGATCTACCTTGCTTTGAGCTCCTCAAGTTCTGAGTTGAGCTGCATGATTACTGATAAATGCGTGCACTGATTGGACAGGTCCACTCAATCTGTGTGGTTCTTTCCTCAAAAGACCATTTCAGACACCAATCCACATGGTCTTCACATGATCTGACCAAGATTATGTCTGGACTTTAAAAGAGACTGTGACCTCTGAGTTTGTTTCGGCCTTTCTTCTCAGAGTAGTCAGATAGGAAACGCCGATCTCATCTAGTTTAAAAAAATATGATTGACGTGTAAAAGTGTTTGTACAAACCTACTTACAGAAATAAAATCATTTATCATTTACCTAAATAGAACCAAAGTTTTCTTTTAGTGAAGGCACTAGTTGCAACCACGTTTAAAACACAAATACCAAGTGAAGGAATTTCTGCCAGCCATCGACCCATAAGCTCGGTTTGCGCGGTTATTTGACTAAACATGACCAAGTTTGGCCGCCGAAACTTAGGAACATTTTCTTGTGTGTACTTAATTCTCAGGTAGGTAAGTAACTAGAGTCCGAACCGACCTAGGTATTAATTTATGTTGTTTCAAGAAATAGTCGGTCGGTAGAGAAATTCTAACTAAATTATAGAGGAATTATATATGGAGTAAGATTGTGAGATACCGACTCAAAGCTGCTTTAAAACCGGCGACCCTTTCTTAGTGGTCTCCCACACACTAAGGTCTCAACGGCAACGTAACTGCGGTCTAAACGATGACATTATGAAAATCTATTTAAATTACATACCATTTTGCTATCAAGAGACGAGCAAGTAGGTACTACAGCAATATAGATAGAGCTACATTTCCAAGGGTATAATGCAATTTACCGGGTTTTGCGGGCTAAATTGCTCCTTGGCTGTTAAAACGAATCACGTCGCATGGGGATTATAAAATTGCGGTTAAATCTCGACGCGAGATCAAAATACGTTGACGACGAAATAAAACGGCCAGTTTGACCGTCGCTTGTATCGGCAGATTTAAGGGATTTCAACTGTGAATTTTAACATGTTTTTGGACCAAATGTTTGGGTAGGTATCTATCTACAAAATTAAAATCAAATGGTTTTCGTTGGTAAGCCCATCACTTGAGAACGGCTGGACCGATTTGGCTGTTTTTCGTTTTTAAATGTTCGTAATATTCTCAAATAGGTTTTTATGGAAAAATTGGAAAAGTGTTTCGGAAAATTTCCAAAATCGGAAAAAAAATGTCCTTTGTTTTATCGAATTTGTTTAATAAATTACTGAAAGGACATGACAAAGTCCATCGGGTCATCTAGTTTGGGTATAAAATGCCAGCTTCATTTTTAGATGGACAACGATTTAGGATTTCAGTAATAGCATTGAAATGTTACAGAATAATTTAATAAAATGGTTTTAGCCTTTATGAAATGACAGAAATATAAAATTTCATTCGAATGAAGTGCGAATACAATTTTATGGGATTGAAAGTCCACGAATTCTAGATGCCATCATGAATTATTTAGCTACCAATAAATTGATTCACAATTTCCCTCAACAATAATTGGATAATATTGATATTCAATTATTCAAATTAGGAGTTAATTATGTACCTATTTAACGTATGTAACACGAAACTAAACCGCAATAATTTGTTCCCAGAAATTGCGTTCAAAATAAATGAACGCTGAATAAACTAATACCAGTCAATAAAGCTTAGGATAATGGTACAGAGAACGCTTTACTCCTGAAACCTTTTAAACGAATCAGCAGCCGATGGCCATTACGCGCTCACAAGACCTATTTCTGAGGTAAAAACTAGGTCTTTAGCCTCTTTGCGCCGTGATGCCAGTCTCCACGACTCCGTTGTTTGCTTACTGAAGCGATACCTTTTAGCTGGAGGATACAGCCGCAGAAAATGTTGCTATGTTTTGTTTTCTATGTCGAATTGAGGTATACAGGGTAACTTTTTTGTGTGATGAAAAGTGGCTGTGTTTCATTTAACATTTTAAATTGGCTGTTTTTTAAATAATGTATTGTATGCTAGTTTAGTATTAAACTAGGATATAATAGAATCATGGAGTTAAATCATGATAAAATAAATCATTTCAATTCAGACTCAGAACTCACACTGTATTCAACTCAATACGTAGTCGGTAAGTTTTTCACTGAATATTATTATTTTAAGTAAAAATAACGAGTCAATTCGACAACTGTGGGTGGCAATCACTGCGGGTTTTATCAACCAAGTCTATAACGAGTACCTATTCTATCTAAGTATCTGAAGACTGCATTGAGAGCGTCCGTCTCATTTATTTATTTACTTTATTCTGTAATTTCTGTGAATCAACATAGAATTCGTGAGTTTCCATTAAAATCATTAATACAACTCTTTTTGTAAAAAAATGAATTTCGCGGGCCACCTCATAATAAGGTCTGTCTCTGTAAGTACTCACCTGTAGCTCGGCACCGGCCACGCATGCGCGGCGCACGGCAGCCGCACGTCTTGTCCGGCCTGTATCCGGCGCGTGCGCGGCTCTATCGCCATCCGCGGCCTCACGCCACCCTTTGGTTCTGTCACTATTATGTGACCTGGTAAAATAAAGTAAAAACACGTTTTAAGTATACTTATGTTCTACCTTTTCTGAAAAGAAGAACGTTTGAAAAACTATGGAAATAGTGATCTTATCGATACACGCAAGTTCTTCTAGGTCACCAATTTAGATGTAATTTTGAGCCATTGGCCATCATCTAAGTTTCTTTACACCTACACTCTAAAATTACGTATTTAGTTTTATTGAGTGGATCGTATCGTAAGTATCAATAAATTCCAGTACCCAATTAAGAATGCTAAAATTGCCTTTGTCCAGTAGAGTAACATTAGTGTTGCTGAGGTTTCGGGGAGACCCCTTAACAGTCTCTCCAGAGATGTGCCTTAAAAGGCGTTGCACAGGGCAGGGTGGTTTTAGTGAGGTAAAAATCCCACATTTCCCGGCGCTTATCACCAAAGCCCGGACGTCTTTTAAAGGTCCCCCTCACGAAAATACAAAACCAAAGTACCTACCTTGAACCGGCACATCAAAACATTGTGGACTCATTCGTCTAAATACAGGAAAAGTTTTTATTCAGTGCGCAAACTTAAATATACTTAAACATTCTAGACCCCCTAGCGAAGTAATTTTTCGTCGGTTTTACATAAAAAAATCAGCTGTTCCATACATTTTGACTGCGTAGGTATTGCACTTTTCTATGAAACAGCTGACTTTTTTTTGTAAAACCGACGAAAAATTTCTGCGCTGGGGGGCTTAGAATGATATGCTGAATTCATGGTTACAGTTTGCGCACTGGATAAACACTTTTCCAGTATACCTAAATCCTTCTCTATACTTTAATACTTAATCACGCTAATAAAATAAAGCAACTCACCAAAATATTGACTAGTGTACAAGGTCCCGGTGATCCGGTCCCGTACGCGGCACCGGAACGCGTTGTGCCGGTCTCGCGGACTCACCCCGCTTATGTACAGCGAGCCGTCGTCTAGACGCTGGTACTTAGACCCTAAAGCAAACGTGACTTTGATGTTTACGCAACATTACACATTAGGTACACAAAAAACAATCGAGGGCCGCTGGACCTATATGGTATGAAATAGCAAACTTGTACCTACGGTCCCGAATAAGCGTGTGTGGCCTTTATCCTGGTTTATTTGGCTTAACATCGTGTAAAATCATGTTATTTGACTTTGACAAGCATAAAGGTATGCTTTATAAATTTTTCTATAGCAATTATACCTATAATAATAGTAGTCTATGAAACTGTAGCCTAGTGAGGGGTATTAAAACACGACTGTGTGTTTTGTTTAATTAGTACCTATCACACGAGTGTTTTAATACTTAGTTTTGTGCAGTTACATACACTACTTTATCTACGCTTATACATTGGGCTTGAACCTACTAAATAAAAGGTCAAAGTTAAAATAGTAACAAATAGTTTTGTAATGCTTTAAAAATGGCGCACCCCGCATATGCGTTCCATTAGAAAAAAAAAATGATGGAAACTCTTTGGTGATATTAACTTCTTGGATTTTTTAACGTACTGGTAAAAAAATGTTTCATAATATTATTAAATTAGAGAAAAGCTAAAAGTGTTTAATATGATTCTATTTTTAAATTTCGATATTGTGCTTATAAAGTATATCTATAAACTCGATAAGCAGTTTATAGTTATGAGAGTAGATAAGTGTAATTTGATTGGTTTCAGGGATTGGCTAAAATGATTACTTTTCAAAATGGCCAAGATGCTACAACATTCAGTAATACTTGGACGGCGAACAAAATTATCTACATGTTCAAACAAGTAGGTGAGACTGAGTATAACCCATACATTCATTACTTTGGGTCACGTTAAAATATCATATAAATTGAATTCACTATACTAATTGAAACACAGGTGTGACAGTAACACATTTTCACAGCATCGACCAAATGTGCACATTAAAATAATTTAATTTTATTATTGCTCTGCAACACTCAGATTTATTGTAGAAACAGAAGGTACAAATGTTTGCATACATTTGAGGAAGTAACATCAATCTGCCTAGCCTTTAGGTATCCAGTTTTGGAGTCTACTTTCAGCTGTATTCAGTATTTTACATGGAGCGACTGCCTATCTGACCTTCACAAACCGGTAACTGAGTAACACGACACCCCTTGGTAAGACTGTTTATCAGACTTTTGGGCTTCCGACGATCCGTAACGACTGTCAAAGATCCAAGAATGACAGCCGGGACGTTAACTTGTTTTCTGAGGCACGGTGAGGTGTCGGTATGTCAGTAAAGATGGACAACCTTCTACGGACCGACCGCGGCAAGCGTAGCTTAACTTGATCGGTCAACTTATCCATGTCTGGTCATTACTTGCCCATGAGCCCCTCATTCATGGAAGTAAGTATGAGTAGAAAAACTTCTAAATGTAATTTTTAAATTTAATATGACGTAATGCCTAAAAATTGGGTTAAGGAACCTCCTTTATTTCCAGGTAAATGTTTTCAACGAAACCATTTTTGAATAATCACGAAACAAGGGTTTAGTACAAGTTATATAACACGAGTGAAATTGTTATTTAAGAGACGCTCAACTTCCATTTTAACACCTCAATTTATTTTTCGCGAAAATAAGATTCCGGATGAAAATGTAATTGCGTGTGTCGTCGGCTGACAAGTGTTTTGATGAAACGCAACAATTTTCTTTTGGCGCGAAATTCTTCGATCATATCAAAAAAATATTTTTTTGGCGCGAAGACTGGAATTGTCCCCTATCTTGTATAAATGGACTGAATGGCCCATACAGACGTGACTATCACTATATTATTCACAATTGACTATATCAAATAATTCATCTTATGAATATCACGTATTTAATGTAAATCATAACTTGATATCTAGAATAGTTACGTTATAGAGACATGTAAATCAAATTGACGATCACAAAAGCTCACTTTATTATGCCCATTTAACTGATTAATGCAGGGCCATTGTATGTTATACCATTTTCAAATAGGATTGGGTCGGTTATAGTCGATTTATACAATGTGCGCGATTATTGCATGAGGTCAAATGAAAATTCAATACATAGAAATGTCGTGAATGAATTTTCGTAAAATTGTACAAATGTCGTCTACTTTATGGTCATGTTATCAAAGACAATTTCCAATATTTTAAAGAAGGAAGATTATAACCACTAGGTCTTTCTGTTATGTCCATTCTGGACTATTAAACTTTACGCTTCTTTACGACACTTTTTTTTGCCCCTAAATCCTTAATACATATTTTACCATATATGTATGGATTAGTCATATGGTACATTGATTTCGTCGTCCGTGAGCCAGTCGGTGTTGCTCGTTTGTCCATGGCAGAGGCAACAGCAGCTGTCGACATCAACGCACGCGCGCGATGCGTCAGCGACGGCTGTCGACAGTGTGCCGCTCGTGTATTTGAGTAGTATGGTGCTCAAATACACGAGCGGCAATCGTCGACGACGGCTGCAGTTGCCTCTGCTGTTGACCCTTGTCGCTCGTGTGTATGATCACTAACCCGGTTCGGGTAGTCTGTTGAGACTACGCACCGCAGCACCACTGTGTTTTCTGCCATGACATGCTCGTTTGGCAGGATCTCTTATGGTATAGATCAATATTAAGGGTTACCTAAATGGTGCGGCACATTGATCTGGTCATCAGTGAACCAGTCGGTGCTGCTGACGCGGTCGGCGCAGTGTGGTGGGACCACGCACCGGAGCACCACCGCGTTTCCCGCCATCACGTACTCGTCTGGCACGTGAATCTCCCATGGTATGTTGAGTGCTGCGGAAAAAAGGTTAGATTTAATTGTTTTTTGTAAGGAGTTTTTGAAATATAGAACGCAAGGTAAAAACATGATGAAATGCTGACAAAATTCCATTTATTTCTGTATGATAAAGGAAATTTTTGTTAATTTATTAACACAGATATTTTTTTAAATTTTATATTATAATTATAAAAAAAAAACCTTAAATATACAACATGGCTCGGCATTAACGGACACCACCAAATATCCCATTTCGGATATAATGTTTTAATAATAATACATTCACTGAATTCTTACTGTTATGTATAAAACATTGTTTATTTATTAAATTAGTTATCTCATTGTGGAAGAAAATTGTGGTCACATAACAATTCTACGCACGCACACTATCGGACACATTTAAGGGTCTGGCGTAGTAGGCATTTCGGCCATTTTCGTTTGTTTTAACTAAGTATACAGCGGAAGTGTGATTGTAACTTACGCAGTTTTAATTATTTTGAGGATAAAAAACAATATTGATATTAAAAATTACAGAAATATATTCAGTAAACGATTTTGAACAAACTACTTTTATAATGTGCATTAATTCAGTTACACATTGTGTAGGACCTACTGAGTCGGATCGGAATTTTATTGTATGGCAAAACCTTTTTGTTTCATAGAGGTGAAAAACTTTTGGCAATTTAGTAGAAAACCTAAGAACAACGAAAAAATAAGTTTAATTAAAGTGTCACAGTGTGTCAGATAAATCGACTACTTGATACCCTCATCTTGTTGAAGAAAAAAGTAATCCACTTCTATAGACAAACTAGCATCCGCCCGCGGCTTCGCCCGCATGGAAGTCGGAAATTATCCCGCGGGAACGTGCTACCGGGATAATAAGTGTCCTCTGTGTTATTCTAGGTTATAATCTATCTGTGTGCTAAATTTCATCCAAATCCGTTCAGCCGTTTTTGCGTGAAAGAGTAACAAACATCCATCCATCCATCCATACTTACAAACTTTCGCGTTTATAATATTAGTAGGATTGAGAATAGTTTTCTTAAATTTTCTGAATTAAGGCAGCTTTTTTTATATGTTGCAAAATCATCACCTGCCTTGCGTTTTTGTAAACTATTTTGGGATCGGATTCTAGTTTAACCAGATGCAGCTGTATTTTACATGGAGCGACAACCCTCTTTGACCTCCCACTGACTAGGTAACACGATATTCCTTGCCAAGACTGGTGGTTACTTGTCAGATTTTCAGGCTGTTGACGATATGTAACGACTGTCAAAGATCAAAAAATGACAGCCGATAACACCGCGCCCTAATGTGCTTTCCACTGTAAAAAATTGGCTTTATTTAATACTTTAATTACTTAAGCTTAACATTATGACAATCGGATAAAAAAATTATACCTATCCGTAATTATTATAGGTCGGAACTCGGTTCAAGGTTAGGGCACAATTAAAAGACTGCTGACTAGTCAAAGATCAAAAAGTGACAGCCGATAACCACGCGCCCTAATGTGCTTTCCACTGTAAAAAAATGGCTTTATTTAATACTTTTCATTACTTAAGCTTAACATTATGACAATCGGATAAAAAAAATTATACTTATCCGTAATTATTATAGGTCAGAACTCGGCTCAAGAGTAGGGAACAATTAAAAGACTGCTGACTACGCTTTATCTCAGTAATCCCTTTTAACACAAACGGCAAATTTCTTCGTAGAGCCCTAATTGCGGATTTCAAATCGCTTTCATCTACGCTTCATTTAATTTATTTCCCATGAATTGTTACCGAGACACGGTACATTTTATCTACAGGACCCTCAATTAACATTTTCATTGTAGTTAATTGTAGGTGTGTAGGTATTGCCTATGTATTTCTCCGATGGGCAGTAATTGGAATAATGTCCAAACAGAACGGAAATAATTTAATAACTCACCTAATTAATTTGAATCACAAAAACTTGATACATAAATTTTTGTTTTGACATCATAATCAAAATAACATAAATAACAATAGACTATATTCTATTCTTTTTTCAAAGTTTCAAACAAAATCAAAAAATTTTATTTCACATAAACCTGCATGGGCTGATGAGCACTTATGAAACGTCAGAAGCAAGGTGCACGGTTCCGATTTGTCGCTTCCTTCCTATGGAGAAGAGCCGGCAAGAAACTCCACGGTTACTCTTATATAAATAGAGTAAAACTATAAACAAATTTCATAAATAAAAGAGTTTATTGCTTATTTAAGGATGCATTTGAAGGCTGAATGACGATTCCTTAGCCTATTTCGAGCAAAAAAACGCGCGCAGCGATGAATTTAAAAACATTCAACAGTGACAACCGACGCGACGCTACCAAAACCACTTGAGTTTCTAGTTTGAAAACTTTTACGTGCAAACGATAATTATTAGGTATTAATTGTATCAGCGATTGCTTTGAACATAGGTAGTCTGGTCTATGACTAAGAAGATAAATATAACTACTGAAATGTGAGTATTATGATATGGATAATACTAATGGGTCACTAATATTGTATGATCCACGAGTTCATTATTAAAGTTATGTAAATTACCTACCTAACTATTGTGCGGCGAATAGGGCCGTAACGCGTATAACGTTCACAGTCTGATCTCAGTCTCAATCTGCAAAAATACCTCATGTTTCTAAAAAAAATGACATTCGATTGTCGCCGAGATGTGACTTTCAGGTTGAATATAAAGCTATAACTAGGTTAATTAATCAAACAATCATGAAGTATGCATAACTTTATTGGCATTTTGCAATCTAATTTCAAAATCAATTTTAGTGTTCATAATTAATGATTCGCCATATTATGTTCCGCAAACTATTTCTATGTCAAAATTGATACTGGCAATATAAATTACCATATGAATTTATTAATTAACGGTGGGAACATTCAGTTAATGTAATAGTGCTAGAGTGTTTTATGAGCAAACAGCACTGCATTTCCGCAATTAATTAGTGTTTCCAAGATTGCCGAGATTAGGATCTCGACTCGAGCTGTGGTAAACCGAGACGCAAAACAAGTATTTAGCTTTACTCTAGTTTGTTAGAATACGCTGGATTTTATTCAGAAAATAGCGAACAGTGCAGTGCTGTTTGGTGAAGTAAACTTGAGACTTATTGAACTGTAGCTTCGTCTAGCCAATTTTCTGGTCAAGTGCAAGACGAACTCGCTTGAAGTGCAATAAGTTTTATGCAATTTATCTCCGTTACATTTAGTATTTCACTGAATTTGTGATCCATTTTTCGATTTTTCGCTTTGTTCAGTTGGTACTTACTTTACTGTATTTTTTGCTCATTTAGCTGTAGTTATTAAATTAAGGTTTTTGTAAATCTGAAACTTTGAAAATGTATAAACATATAGTGACAACTTGTTGTACTTTATGCATGATTTAAGAAGTAAGGATACTCTTATTAATTAAAAAAAAACAAATCATTGTCATCATCTGCCTAGACTTATCTCAAGTATGTTGGGGTCGGCCTCCAGTAAAACCGGAGGCAGCTAAGTACCAGTATTTTACATAAAGCGACTGCCTATCTGACCTCTACAACCAAGTATGTAATACGATACTTCTTGGTCGACTGGTGGTCAGTCTTTCGGGACGACTCCTTACGACTGTCAAAGATTTAGCGTACTTTCCGAGGCACGGGGGTCTGTTCCAAAACACAAATACCTACATTAATATAAAACCTTTTTGTTTCGAAAATTCTAAAATTTATAAAAAGAAACCGTTTGTCACTTACCAGCATGTACATGAATGTTCTTGGACAGCACAGCAAACCCGCTACTAAGCCTCAGTCGACACCGGTATGTGGTGGCGTGCACATCTCTCCTGAAGTCTTCCGGGGGGAATGGAGGCAGCTCCAGAGAACCGTTGGCCAGCACCCGGCGAAGACCCGCTAGGGAACTGGCTACCGTGTTGTCTGGGAGCAGCCAGTCCAGCTGAGAGAAGAAAAAGTGTTAATTAGTTTAGTGATAATAAAATTAAGTGTTCTGAATGCCACCCATAGATGAGAAGAGGTTGTTATGAACCCTGTCACCGTATGGTGGCAGCCATAGGATTCCCTTTTCACTCCCACTGGTTTAATATGGGTGCATGATGCTACCAGGAAATTGGATTTTCTAAAAGTGAGAATACCTTTGGATTTAAGTTTTTACAAAGAACTAATATTTAATGATAAATAAAGTGTCACTCTGTCTTTAGTTTAAGTTAATCAATTAGGCTATGGTTTTTTTTTAAAGAATCGGCCATCATGAAAATCTGTCAAACGCATGAATTTGGACAGGCCTTATTGTGGGATCGTTCACCGCTTTCTTAGGAAACTATTGCTTTAAATGTATTACAAATAATAAATCTTTAGCAGAGACGTTTCTGTACATTGAAAATGTAAAAAAAAAATTGTTGTGGTGTTATCAGTGGGTGATAAAGGAAAGCCAATATAATTTTTGTTTATTTGTCTGTTTGGAGATTAATTTGACAGTCGCTTCTAGTTTGAAAAGCGTGATCCTTCTCTACCATGATAATGCTTTAGCACACTCCGCCAGGTGGGCTGTCTATTTAGTGAGTACGGCAGGTGCACAGATAATGAGCCTCTACCCGGCCTTGACTTTTATTTATTCTTAAAGATCAAAGTGACACTTTGTTGCATTGACATTATGATCCGTGATGAAGACGCACTGACTGCGTTTGAAAGTTCTGTGGTAGAGAACCCAGGTAGTGTTTCCCACCAGGCAAGATCGGAAGAGTCTTCCTTTTCAATGGAGGAATGGTAACCACACCTTTTTTAAGCGACACATTATTGTTTTCCGACATCTACGCGATGGAAGTGGGCACAGGTAGTACTTAATAACTCCACGATCTATATATATATTATTTATAAAAATAAACTCTCTCAATATCAATATCGACAAATAAATTCACATCCATTTCCTGTGTACTCAAAGGCACCACATTATTTGCTTCGACGTAACGCGGTTATAAAATATACCTGATACGAAAAGGAATAAATGAAGCCAATAAAAACATTCAAGTCCTCGGGCAATAATAACAAGCGGTAGATTCTGAGAAGCCAACATGTTACCCTTTACAAGTAATGTAATGTCAAATAAATCGGCAAATAAGACTTACACTCGTTTACATTGCAGTAACATGAATTGGGGAGAAACGGGGATTAAATGTCTCATGTCTTCATGTTTGAGGGCAAAATGGAGATTATGTTTATTTGGAAAAGGGAATCCTGTGTTAATTTTCTGTATTTTGATGGTCACACACACATGATGTTAGTTATCTTTTGAATTTCTTAGATCTTTTTAAGATGCTTTTACGAGAATGGTTACTGCCAAACGGGGTAAATATGGATACCGCAGGGGTGAAATGGGACAAAACTTTGGAAGGGATTTTAACATTAAAATAATATAGTTTGTTTGTAAAATAATATACTTTAATGTGTTTGCAGTATAGATAAATGTTCACCCATCATTATTAACCTGCTAGCTGGTTTAAATTAAGAGGGCAAAAACTACTTCAATTTCAAGTGACATAAGAATTAGTGAAGATAAATGGAGTTCAAGTGATCTTAAGTAATATCAAGGTTGATTAATTTCACAGAATTAGATCTTTGGGTACTTTGCTTAAGGCTTTTGTTCTGACATTCGTGGGGACTATTGCTTTATTTTTCACTAGCTGATGCCCGCGGCTTCGCCCGCGTGGTTGTCGGTTATCGCGACCAAAAGGACTCATGAAATTTTGATCCCATTCCTGCAAGTCATGGGAACCTATTCCAGGGATTAAAAGTAGCCTATGTCTTATTCCGCCCATTTTTTAAAGTATTAAAATGGATATAGTATGTTATCCTTAAGAGATAGACATATGCCCTTGAGGAATTTTCTGTAGACCTATATAAGATACACAATTCCACCATATATTATATTATTATATCTCAAAGGGTTTAGGCAGCCTTTTCGTTGAAAGCTCCCAAGACGGCTTATTTTTTTCCGACACCTCCAACAAATATCATTATATTTAAGCCAATATATACTAAAACCTTCCTCAAGAACCACTCTATCCATTGGTGAAAACAGCATGAAAATCGGTGCAGTAGTTTTTGAGTTTATCGCGAACAGACAGACAGACGCGGCGGGGGTCTTTGTTTTATAATATGTAGTGATTAAATTTTAATTTACATACATAAACTCACGCCTTCTTCCCATTGGGGTAGGCAGAGACTACAGAACGCCACTTGCTACGATGCGTACATATTCCTTTTGCTTCATTTGCTTTCATACATCCAGATGTATGAAAGCAAATGAAGCAAAAGGAATATAACCGGTAAGGTATATAACCGGCGTGCGTTTGTGACCAGTCACACACGCACGCCGGTTGACGAGTCCTACTACGCACCTGACCTTATTCAAGAACATCACCAATAAGGTCACTAAATGTCTTCTTATGGCGTCCCCTCTCGGCGTTTCTACTCACATCTGCCTTGTAAATACCTTTTGTTAGTCGCCTTTATTATATAAACATGACCAAACCATCGAAGCATGCCTCAAAGAGATGTCAGCGCTAACTGGTGGGGTCCGCAAGGGCCGATTCCTGCCAGGGGTGCGGGTTGTTCGAAAGAGATACCGTGGCCCCTGGCAACTGAGGGAACACTGGTGGGTTTTAGTCAGTAAAAGTCTGACACGCTCTTCTGCTCCACCCAGAGCGGGAGAAGTTATTTGATGATATCCCACCCAAAAAAAATAACCATCGAAACATACTCTTTTCAATTCTTATATGAAATTATATAAAATTACTACGCCTGCGCTGGACTGTACCTAAATGTGGTGCTGTCCCACAAACAATGGTGCACTTAATATCTTGTCCACCGTGTCCTGCTGTCTGCACGCTACAAGAGTTGTTGGACGCTTCTGAAAGTGCTAAGTTTGTAGCCAAATTCTGGGCTGAGTGTACCTATTTAGATTGCTATCGACACGCTCAGACAAAGAAGACTACATTTTGTAAGTTTCGAGATAAGAACGTTCAACCTTCTATAAACAGGTTTTGATTTATGGCAGCCGAACCATTTAAAATGTTTAATGTCAATAAAGCTGTAGAAAGTTTTCTTCACTTTGAAAGTAACACTCCTGTTTTGTCCTGAACTTCAGAACTCTCACGTATAAAAAACGAAAGTTAAGACATAGCGGTTTTCGTGACAGTTAATGCGATACAACGCGATATTTATACCTCTCAGGGGCATGTTCGGGATAGCTGTAAGCTACGAATTCACATCCCTAGAGTGTGTTTCACGTATCGCGCAGTTTTTGCATAACCAGGTTTTTTAAGTAAATATGTATGTATGGTCCTTGGATGCTCTGTTGTCGTGTTCTTACTGTGAATGTTTTTTGGAACAATGTTTTTCAATCATCATTCTGTGAACTATACATACGCAACAAGTGGGTACCTTAGTATTTCCCAGGTAATAAAACGTTTAGTTACCTAGAAAACGCTAAGAAAGCATAAATGAAGCGAACTATAAACTTCACATTAAAATAACAGCCATTTTTCAAAGCATCAAGTCGTTTAACGTTCTTAAACAATCTCAACGCTCTAATCTACCGACAGGTAAAGGTATAAAATATGTACCACGATAGTTTTTGCGGTGCGTTTCGGGCAAATTTGCATTTTTCCGTGCCATTTAACGCGGCTCGCCGAACAGCCCGCCGACTGGCCCGCCCGCCGACGGGCCCGTCGGCGTACACTCGCTGTTAAATTCACTCAATATAATTCACTGATTTCATGCTGACATGAACAGTGATTGTGAGAAGAAATATAAAATTGGTTTACTTGGGTGTATGTGAAAAATGTTTGACATTTTTGTTGGTGCAAGTGGAGGTAGATTCTGTGGCAATGAGCCAAACTGCTCACTGATAATGTGATCTCGTTTTTTACAATGTCTAAGTAGCAGTAGGAGAAATATGTATTTTTAAAAGGCAGGGACAACGACGCGCAAACTGTAATCATTTATTCAGCACATCCATCATCAGCGCATTTATCCATCTAGAAAATACATTTTTCGTCCATTATCGAACACGGAGAGCAGAGGTGGCACAGTGATAACGGCCGCAACTTACGAGTTGTAGGTCGCAAGTTCGAAACCAGACAGGCGCTTAATTTGTGTAAATTATTTCATCATCGCTGCTTTCAAAACGGTGAAGGAAAACATCGTGAGGAAACCGGCGTGTCTTTGAACCAAAAACTTCGAAGACATGACTGTGACATCTACCAACCTCCATTGGGCCGGCGTGGTGGATCACGGCCCGCTCCCTCTCACCGAGAGAAGGCCTCTGTCCCAGCAGTGGGAACGATATAGGCTGATTATGTTTATGCTATCGAAAACATATCTGCTATTTCATTAAAAAAAAAATACCTACGCGGCTGAAATATTTGGAACTAGCTTTTACCAGCGGCATCACCCGCGCGGAACTTTCATCCCCTATTTAACTCCCTTAGGGGTAGAATTTAAAAAAAATCCTTCCTTATTCCTTGTTTACATTATAAAGGGAACCTCTGTGCAAAATTTCAGCTTTCTAGGTCCAATGGTTTCGGCTGGGCGTTGATGAGTTAGTCCGTCAGGACTTTTCTTTTTATTTATATAGATAGATAGACAAATAGTTGTCATTTTTATTTTTTATACCCGACGAAAAATTTCCACGCATGGGGGTCGTGTACTGAATCAATGGTAACAAGTATTGTGTCAATGTCAATATCTCATCATCATCTGCCCAGCCTTATCCCAACTATGTTGGAGTCAGCTTCCAGTCTAACCGGTTGCAGCTGCATATCTGACCTCCACAGCCCAGTTACTGGGTAAAACGATAACCCTTGGTAAGACTGGTTGTCAGACATAAATATTGAACAATATTAAGAATAAGTATGAGAAAACTAAAGCACTTATGTTAGATATAAAACCTGTAAGTTACGCAACAGGGTCACGTTACAGTAAACGAAAACTTAATATTCATCAAAGCCCCGATCTCTACAAAAGCAAAACCACAAAGACGTTGCGTTTCGCATTTCAAAATCCTCAGGTCTTAATTTCCACGAAAAACGAGCTTTGCAAAGTTATCTTAGCTTCAAGAATCGTTATAGCGTAGTCAAGTTTCTTGCTAGATACCTCCAGGCAAAACCATTACAAACACCGCAGTTACCTCTCGTAGATACAACCGCGGACACGACCGGTGAATCTCTTTTCATCCATATGCCTTGAACAATAAGGTTGAAAAGTGGTCGACTGCCAGTGTCCGCGATGGTACATAGTTACCCATTACCAATAGCCTATGTACCACCGGTAAGATATAGCCGATACTCTGGATGTTTTTCTATCATTTACAGCACGGAAACTGTCGTATCTTCCCTGCGGGAGGAAAGGCAACATCGGTGAAGCGTCATGCTTGTAAAAATAATATCTGAGCATGTTGTTGGAAAATGCAGGTTAAAACTAAGCACTGAGAGCAGAATACAGGAGGAAAATACTGCAGATCCTGAGGCAAGATTCCTACTTCCTCCTACTATCAATCAATCAACCATTTATTTTGTTAAACATAGGTATAGTTACAGATAGTATAATGTCTAAAATATGCGCACTTTCTTTTGCCAATATATGGCGTACAAAATCAAAACAAACAAGCAATTACAAATAGAAGGTGGCATGCCAAAAGATTCAAAAAAAGAAAAAAAAACAATTGAAAGTATGCTAATATTATAAATGTGAAAATTTTTATGTTTGGATGTTACAACGTTTGCTGTAATACAATAATTACAATCACGCAAAAACGGCTTAACGGATTTGAATGATATTTAGCACACAGCTAGTAATTAACGTTGATAATTTTTATGGTATAGATGCCAGCACATCAAGCTACCCTAGCTATTTTAGACATTACACTGAAGTTCGTATAAAGTCATGTCACCGCTAGAAAGTATGACACCCCAAACTGTCAAATTTTCCCAATTGGACATGAACCTTAAGATTATGTAATAAAGTTGAAAATCTATCATAGAAATTTGACAGATTGGGGTAGCTTGATGTGCTGGCGTCTGTACGTGCCTGTGAGATAATTTTCGACCACGTCCAGGCCAAGTTTTCAAGTGACCACCTCCACGCTTATAATCTCGTCTCAGAATCTCCAGTATTTTAAGTTTTTGTTTATAGTTTAAGTTAACGTTTTTGACAAATATAAACTGAAGAAAGTATATAATTAATTATTACCTTTGTTGATTTGTGCAACATTATGGTATTTAAAAATAATAATAAAATCTTTTACGTAACAAAGCAAACAAATCAAAGAGCCCACTTCACAACCTTACCTATTTACATAGACCATTAAATTCTTTCTCAGAAAAGAAAGTTTAAACCTTATTTAATTAAAACTGAAGCTTTTATTCATAGCACGTTTCATTACGTGAAAGACAAATTCTTCTTAATTAATTAAATAATTTCTAGAGCGGGGTTTATTTTTACGTTTTTCGCTCCTAATGATGTTTTGTGTCGTTGGAACGTTGGCTAGGTCGCCGTCGCAGGCGAGGCGGTCCCTGAATATTTTAAAAGGCTCAACATTTGCTAACTGACGCTTAGAAGCCCCGACTAGTATATTTTGTTTGGTGTTCTAATACTGGATTTAGATACTAAGGCTTGGTAATGTATAGGTCTGTATAAATTACTTATGTTCTATAGCGAGTTCTTATCAGAATTAAGGTTAGGTTTTGCTGTTTATTTCTTTAAATATGTACGTAAGTACTTTATTGTACACCAGAATTAATTATCACTACAGAACATAGAATGGGCGGCCTAATCGCTTTCTGCGATTTTTTCCAGGCAACCTTGAATTTATAGTCATTGAGTGGCCATAAAAATGGGGTTGTAAATGTTGCAAAATAATAAGTATATACAGGAAAAGTTTTTATTCAGTGCGCAAACTGTACATAACCATGAATTCAGCATATCATTCTAGACCCCCAACGCAGAAATTTTTCGTCGGTTATACAAAAAAAAAAAATCTGCTGTTTTATAGAAAAGTGCAATACCTACGCGGTCAAAATGTATGGAACAGCCGATTTTTATTTGTATAACCGACGAAAAATTTCTGCGCTGGGGGTCTAGAATGATATGCTGAATTCATGGTTATGTACAGTTTGCGCACTGAATAAAAACTTTTCCTGTATTTAATTATAACTTATGCTAATGTTGGGCACGCCACGATAGCGGCGGTAAGTCCCCTCTTTAAGGAGTGGCTTGAGAGGCGGCATGGCGTCCTCACCTTCCGCCTGACGCAGGTCCTCACCGGACACGGTTGTTTCGGGAGGTTCCTGTTTCGCATAAGGCGGGAGGAAACGCCCGGGGGTTTCCATTGCGAAGATCGCCCTGTGGACACGGTGGAGCATACGGTGGAGGTCTGCCCGGCTTGGGCGGAGCACGCACCGCCGTGTCCTCGTGGAGGCGATCGGCGGCGGCGATCTCTCGCGTCCGGCCCTGGTCCACCAGGCCATGGTACGGAGCGAGAGTGCATGGTTAGCCGTCACCTCCTTCTGCGAAGCAGTAATGCTCGCGAAGAGGGAGGCGGCGTACGTGAGGGAGAGGTAGTATATGCGCCCTCACGGCCGTAGCCGCCGCGGGAGACGCCCTGGGCGTCAAGAATCTCAGGCTGCTTCCCGGCCACCGTAGGCGCGGGCTTGCGGACGGCGAGTAATGGGTAGCTCGCTGTCCGGTAAGGACCAAGCCCGGGTTGACGGTGCGTTGTGTTCCACGCGCGCCTCTAAGAGATGTCAGCACCAACTGGTGGGGTCCGCAAGGGCCGATGCCTGCCAACGGTGCGGGTTGTTCGAAAGAGATACCGTGGCCCCTGGCACACAGGCAACTGAGGGAACACGGGTGGGTTTTAGTCAGTAAAAGTCTGACACTCCCTCCTGCTCCACCCAGAGCGGGAGAAGTTATTTGATGATTTCCCACCCAAAAAAAAATAAATGCTGATGTATTGTATATATAATATTTATATGATTACGTGATCTGCCGTTGAGAATATTTTTCACAGCTTACCGTTTAAATAACTAAACAACCTTCATAAATTAGTTTTGAGATGGGAAACCAGTAATATTTCATGCATAATAGTTTTCTTTAGACCTTAACACCCGGTTTATTAATCGAAAATTTGAAGTTGAGAACTTGCCAAACTGTTACATTTAGGATGATTTCTTCAATGTTGGCTACATTGTGTAGCAATCAACTTAAGATTACCGAGATGACTATTACCTACTAGAGAAGTGTGGAAGACGTTGCGGCGACCATTGATGAATTGGGATAAAGGTAGGAGAATCTTGAAATCAAAAAACCGGGCGTAATTCTTTTTTAAAATTTAGCTTCCGTTTTTAAAACCAAACTCGAGTTTTTGGCGGGATCGCGTTGGAACATGTCGCACGAATTTTCATCTTCATTAAATTTAGTGAAATAGCGAATTAAATTGTATAATTTTGGTAGTGAATTATTTAATTTAGTTACGTGTGAGTGCACAAGTGTAGTGAAGGTGAAAATAAGTGACTAACGTGGACTTTTCGTGTTCCCCCAAAAACTCCTACTAGGTTGTTGTAAAGTTAGGTACTACCGCTTTACAATAACTTTGATTTGACTAACTAAATTCGACCATGACTGTTTCGAAACTTCATGCCCGATGTCGGGGCATTTACTTGATCGAAAAGAAAAATTACTTGACACTGGCTAAATGCACAAACCGTGCGAAGCCAAAACAAAAAAAAAAAAAAACCAAACTCACCATGCAATTTTTTTTCCATCCACCTCACGAAGCTAATAAATACTGTGGTTTTGAATAAGAGTATAAAAAACCAAAAACAAAAGCTGGTGTTTATTTGAAGGGTGTCAAAATAGATCTATATTCCTTGTATTTTTGTTGTTTTCATTAAAAAGTATCGTGCCAGGTTTATACAAGGCGTTTGACATGTTGACACCAAAATGTTATCTTTGACAACTTTATTGTGAACGTGTAAACATAATTTTATGATTTTATAAACAAATTTTATGTTTTGACAAGCATTAAAAAGATTAAATACTTAGATTATGTCGTCGTTTTTCTTTGTATTCTTTTTTCAGGCATAGAAATATCAGTTTCTTTTTTGTTCTCAGTTGTATTCAAAACGCATACCTACTTAACTTATTAATGTTATTAAAAGTAAATCAAAGAATCTAAAAGTTTCCAAATAAAGGGCCATGCATCCACTGTTTCAAAGCGAATAAAATGACAAGTTTTAGTGACTAATTTACCACTGTTTTCTTTTATATGCTTTTGGTTATACCTTGTAGGTTTGTACACGTATTTATACTGTAAAAGAGGACCTCATTACTTTCAGCTCTCCGCCATTCCAATAAATAATACCTCGATCTTTCTCTTCTTCTCTACACACATCGCTTACTGCGAATCCTTTTTCAATTTGTCTAAGAGGCGATACTTTGCTAAGAGTGGCATCACACGTGTGCTCTGTTCCGCAAGAATAATCTAAGCTCACTTAACAAAGGATTTTACAAATATATGTGAGAATTGTGAGACATTCATCGGAGAGTTACAGAGCGTTTTCGAGCCATTGACTTTTAATTTTGGATAAATGCATCCAGGGGTGATAGACAGATCTCTCCTCTACAAATGATAAATGATTTTATTTCTGGAAGAAGGTTTGTACCAATACTTTTTACGTCAATCATATTTTAAAAACTAGATGAGGACGGCGATTCTTATCTGACTACTCTGAGAAGACACAAACTGAGAGGTTACAGACTCTTTTAAAGTCCAGACCTAATCTTGGTCAGATCTTGTGAAAACTATGTGGATTGGTGTCTGAAAAGGTTCTTTTTTTTGGGTGGGAAATCATTAAATAACTTTTCCCGCTCTGGGTGGATAAGGAGGGTCCGCACCCCTGGCAGGCATCGGCCCTTGCGGAGCCCACCAGTTGGTGCTGACAACTCTTTGAGGGGTGTCTGAAATGGTCTTTTGAGGAAATATCCACACATATTGAGTGGACCTGAGACTTAGTTATACGTACAAACGAGATGGAAAGAAAATTTACAAAAAAAATCCAAACCGATTGGATATTCGGCAACTCATATTGGCGACATCGAGAAATGTGAAATATATGGAGCAATCAGAAGCAATATTCTCGAAACTATTTCCGCATTTTAGTGTTGTTGCTCCAGATTGCTCCACTTTGTTTATTTACACAATTGGTACATTAGTGTTGCCGAGCAATAATTGTTCAAAAAATTACCTGTGTAAGAGCAGCTTAACGTGTTATGCATAACAGACTTTCCTTTTTTGCAAGAAGCTTTATGTAGTAGGCTTACTAACTCAGTCTATGTGATCCGAAAGCCTTTTCTTTGTCAACATCAAACCTACTAGGCATATTTTAATTAATTACAAATTAATTTGTTTTTGTTTAATATCTATAACATCGAACGATACTCGACTTCAAAACGCCAACCATTGCAATTTGATATGCATGAATGAATATTGAAATGTATTTAATATTAACCTTTACGCGATTAGGCATGACTGCAATATCGGTGCAATTTAGGTACATTTTCACTCTATTGAAGTCATACTGTGAAAATATTAATTAAACATAATAGGGGTAATGTATGCTGTTGATATGAAAAGTCCATGAGATTTGTTCCAATATAATGAGTGAAAATTCCAGAGGTCATCGGTTATACTCTTAAGCGATAAATTTTCATGTGACTTGCTATTAAGGGCCATTCTCAGTAACAGCCCCCGGGCCTGATTTGTGTCCAAATGGCAATAGGCACACCCCCTATTACATAGGACCTATCGTGCTATGTATTAATGTTACAAATTTGAAAGTTTTCAGGTTCGGTCGTTTGGATGTTTGTTACTCAATCACGGTAGTAACATATGATACTTTTTATCCCGGTAGTACGTCTCCGTGGGATATTATTCAACCTCCACGCGGGCGAAACCACTGGCGAAGCTAGTAGGTAATATAACCGACAAAATGTGAGCGTACTTTCACACTTCTGTCGCCTTTGCAATAGGTAAGATTAACAATAATGATAAAATACATAGCTACTGACATCGATTGTACCTTCTCGTGCAAACAATCCATTTTTCAGTGCATAACATCTAATCTCTCAAGTTACGTAATAATTTATTGAACAAAGAGAAGTGGCCTCAATGCATTCGTTCAAGAAGCCGAGGTACACTCGCACAGACAAGTTTCAGTAAATAATTGGCTCGTTGAGTGTACAGGTAAGAGGCGTACACGAACTTCCTGTGGCCTGTCTCCTTACGTAGGGTTACGTTCTTTTCCAACATGGTCGCCGATCGGGATCAAGATTAAACTGCCTCTCTCTACCTTTATTGGGTTTCATTATACTTTTACTTATAGTTTGTTCCAAAAGTATTTTATGTAAGTGTTAATAACCTCACTTTATTGTCAAATTAAATAATTTTAAATAAAACATCACACCTTGTTCCTCGAAGGGCTGGGCAGAGATGTATCTATAGTACACCAACATTTCGCAAGTTATGTTTAAGTCCCATGTAATAGGCGGCAAGGACTCCGGGCTGCTATTGCGAAATTCAAGATAGAAAAACCCAACACCACTTTCCTCGGTCTGGGAATCAAACCCAGGACCTCATGCTCAGCAGTAGCGCTTGCGAGACAGTCCACAAATCATCCAAAACTTGATTTAAAATTAATATTTCGTGTTCAAATAAACAAATTAAAGCAATCTATTTGTAAGTGACACTATAATTTGGCAGTAAACGTTTTCTGATCCATTTGTTTACATTGCCGACATATACTTTTGGAACGGACTGTAGATAACGTTTTTTTTTTATTATTTTTACGACAGTTAGTTAGTTTATTGTTGAAGCAGTTCTATTTTTGAGAACCTTGTTCGGGGAACTACTACCACCATACCTAAAACAATTATTCTGTACTCTGGTTTGAATAAAGAGATCCGTAAGAGAATCAAGGAAACCGCGACAGCCCGAAGAATTGCTAAATTTAATTTAACAAAGGGCAGGGCACATTTCTCGCAGAACAGATGGCCGATGGGGCTGAAAGGTTCTGGAGTGTTGACCGCGTACCGGAACACTTAGCGTTGGAAGCCCTCGACAAGTTGGACCGATGACCTGGTGAACGCCAAAGGAACCCGCTGGATGCCAGAAGCACAGAACAGTGTCGAAGTGGCAGTGCTTGGTCCAGGCTTATGTCCAGCAGTAGACGTTTTTCGGCTGAAATTACGACATTTTCTCTTTATCTTTTCCTTATAGTTTTCGATCAAGTTCTGGTCAAGATTGAACTACCTTTATTAACTTTCATTATAATACTTTTACGTAGATATCATGTTTTCTATCTTTCCATTATGGAATAACAAGATGAAAAGGAGGAAGAAAAACAAAGAGATTGTCTTGGAACGGTACCAAACTGTAGGTGATGTAAGAACGGTGACGAGATTTCTTTTAGGATCAATTCATGTTCAGTATTGGGTCTGAATGTTGTACCTATTAATACAGAGGTTGATCTGTCAGTATTAAATCTGTAATTTTCCTACTATCCTTATAGATGTGAAAGTTTGTATGTTTAGATGTTTATAACTCAATCACGCAAAAACAGCTGAACGGATTTGGATGATATAATATTTGGCACACAGATAGATTATAACCTGGATTAACACATAGGATATTTTTATCCCGGTAGTACGTTTCCGTCAGATGATTTTCGACTTCCACGCGAGCGAAGCCGCTGGCAAAATCTAGTTGAAAATAAAGACATATTTAGTAGAATACTGGATAATATGCCTCGCTTACTGACATCTTAAAAAAATCCGATTAAATCCAGTAAGTTTGTTGATCAAATCACATAAATACTTCTCACAAGTACACACAAATCCCAGCACCTCCCTCGATCAACATTTATCATCTATCAACATGACAGAAAAAAACCCGAAATCCCTTTAATAAGATTTGTTTCTTTTAAGGCATCCAACACAATTCATCATGGGTATTCCATTCCCGGGTAACAAAAAGAGAACATAAAAGGATCATCCCTTTGAAACTTACAAGTTTTATATTTTTCTTTGTACTTCCAGCTTTGATGGAAGTTCGGCTTTGTTTGGGAGGACTGTCCGGCCGTAAAGAGTTCAAGAAACCCGCCCTCGGCATTAGCTGGGGGAGGTTTTCTTCCCTTCTATGGCAGCTAAATAACAAAACAAGAAATGACTTGCTGAATGAAGTTGTGATATCAATGGAGACGGAAGTTATTACTGGCTGAATACGCGGTCTTGTAATTGCGTGGGAATGACGATGAATGATTTATGAACGTTTATGTCAGCAAGATTTTTTTGTTACATTTTCAGTAGGAGTTTAACTATTTAGTTTATTATAGTTATTTTGGAAAATGAAATGCAATATGTTGTTTCTATGCACCAAGAAATCAGCACTCGATTCCGTAAGTAACACAATTTCAATCACAATCTAAATCATTTTGAAGGTTTTTTTTTTTTTTTAACGTTGCCCCACACTAGGAATTTCTCCTGTATTGTGGGTGCGTTTACAAACATTTAAACTCACATACACAAACAGCCAGACCCAGAACAACTACTTGCAGATCATACAAATATTTGGTCAGTGCGGGAATCGAACCCGCGACACGCAGCGCAGCAGTCGATCGCTTAACCACTGCGCCAACCGTACCGTCAATTTCATGTCATTTTGCTAATCCATTGCTACATATGTTCGAAAAATAACGCCATGAATGCTGTTGAACTGTCAAAATGAAAGCTACTGTTAGCGTGTAACGCAATAACCCCGAAGGTTGACGCACAAAGACTAATATAGCCCAAATAAGTGATACTAATATAGTTTTAAGTTTTATTTACTAACACAAATTGTTATTATATATTTAGGTTAAGGTATTTATCTATGGGTCTTTGTAACCTGAAAATAAATGGTTTATTAATAAAAATCCAGCTTTGTTTCAAATTAAAAGTTTAGTTGTTAACAATGTGAATATTTGATTCACATATTTGATTTCTTGTTCTTTCAAATATTAAACCTGTCAATCCCACAGAGGGTATGCCTCAGGGGTGGTCGCATATAAATTTTAATAACTTTTCTTGGGTAGATTTTGTGTTAGCTTCGATAAGTCCACTTTGTGTATCCTGATGATTTTCTAATACTTGTCACTGTTGTTTACAGCAAGTACTGGCATACGACTTGTTGTGGAGTAGGTAACTAGGTACCATAGCTAAAACGTGAAAAATAAATTACTTAAAAAAAAAGCCGACTTCCAACTGTAAAAAGTTTTCTATTACTATAATATACAAAGTGATAACTCCCACCATGACAGTGGGCGAGCTGTGGGGTAGTAATGGCATTAGTATCACCTTTGGCCTCTATGATCGTATTACGAAGGTATTAGAACTCGGACGCAAGCTGCCTACTTCAAAGAAATACGTATATTATCCTTTACTATATACAGGGTGAAATTGAAAACATGCGACAAACCGAAATAGATGATTGTACTCATCATTATGAACAACTTTTACTGAGGGACCAAAGATGCAATCGCAAAAAAAAAACAGCTGTTCCCTACATTTTGACGAGTTATGCGAACATAAATGTAGGGAACAGATGTTTTTTTTTTCGGGATTGCATCATTGGTCCCTTAGTAAAAGTTGTTCATAATGATGAGTACAATCTCCCGTTTCGGTTTGTCGCATGTTTTCAATTTCACCCTGTATACCTTAGTCTCCTATTACGTCAACCACGTGTAAGGACTAAATTTACCTATCCACATCTTTGCAAATAGATTATTGGTTATCCGGTATTTCCAAAGATGTGCCTGCTAAAAGTTTGTTGGTATAACAACACGCCTACGGTCACTAGGGATTACGAAGAGGTGTCCTTTGAACACCTTTTGCTTGTGAAGTTGGATGTTATTAAGCCCCCACGAATATTATCCATCTATTTTCTAAATATACGAAAATCCTTTGGCTATTTTACCTACCTACAAAACACCGAAATAAAAACATGATCACTTTGTATCAACCCAATTTACTCGTTTAATTGACCATAAAAATTAGTAAAAAACTAAACAAATGAAATATACATTACGAAGATTTTGATAAATTGCGAAGTTTAGCGAACGAATTGAGTTTTTCGCAAGACGATACGAACATATCTTATGAGATCAACCAGAGAAATGGACCTCGTATTATTACGTAAAAATTCTTGGACAATTTGTCGAACAAAAATTGAAATAAGTTCTCTATTTGCATTAGGGGATTGCGACGGGGACCCTCTGCAAATAGGAGTCGAGAAAACTACTCGACCGATGATGTCCTCTCTATAGGCGACCTCTCTTACATCCACCTGTATATTGCCCGATAGAACGAATATTGCTTCACTACTCAATACTTCAAAATGCTTTTCATGCTTACTTACCCATACCCTATATTGGTATAGATAGAGCATCAAGTACTGTTTGAAGAACGTTGGCTTGTTAATCTGAATCATAATAAAAATGAGAATTAATTATTTCTTCTATCCCTGCATTTACACCCATATATTGTATACAAGTTGTGATATTTGTTTACAATACATAATCGGCTAATAATATTCCCAGATGGCCGACGGAGCTGAATGGTTTGAAGTGGCAACCGCGTACTGGAAGACGTAGAGTTGGAAGGCCTTCCACAAGGTGGACCGATGACTTTGTGGAGGCCGCAGGAATCCGCTAGATACGGGAAGCACAGAACTGATCGAAGTGGCTGAGCTTGGGGGAGGCCTATGTTCAGCAGTGGACGTTTTTCAGCATTGATGGTGATAATGATGAATTTTCCGACTGCTGGGACACAGCCCTTCTCGCTGTGAAAAAGAGTGGGCTGTGATCCACCGCGCATGCACAGTGCGGGTTGGTAGAGGTCGCATATCTTAGAATTTTTGCTCTTTTGAAAATGAAATGAAAACATAAAAGCACAAATAAAAACTTTAAATACAGGTAGCACATAATTAAACTTGATTGATTGATTAAAATTTGCTACTTACTCAGAACACGGATTGAATATTCCGTTCATAAATCTCTTGCGTAATTTGTTGAAGAAATCAAAAAGCTTTTAGGTAAGTAGTTGAGATTCAATGTTTCGTTCTTAGTAAAACAGAGTTGCAAGTTTTAAACTTACTACTATTCATAATGTACAACTGAATTTAAAATTAAAATAGGAATAGTGTTTAATCGTGATTTGTATTTTATTCATAAAATGTTTGTAGAAATGAATGCCGAAGACTAATGTGGAACATTTAAAGTAGTCGGGAAAATTAATAGTTACCTAAACAAATTGTGTATCCGTTCGTATATTTAAATCACAACTTATTCTTTGACAGTTGCATGAGATAACACGGCAATTTGATGTAGGGCGTCAATTTGCTGAACAATTTTTTTTTTTACTGTACTTTCTGTAATTTGGAAGTATCTAGATCCTTCTACTGATGTGAAAGTTTGGATATTTGTTACTAAATGACGCTAAAACGGCTAAGCGGATGTGGAAGAAATTTGGCAAACAGATAGTTTAAAAGCTGGATTAACACATAGGATACTTTATATCCCGGTAGTACGTTCCCGTGGGATAACTTTCAACCTCCACGCGGGCGAAGCCACTGGCAAAATATAACTGCTTTCAGCTACATTTGGTTTAAAAAAAAACAAAAGTTAGAAAGATAGATTTGATTCTTGAAGAAAGAATCGAAAAGAACGCCACTATTATTGATGACAAGTCTTCTTGAAACGCTAGAAAGAGAAACAATATAAGTAGAATGAAATGGCGCACGATTTATTTCAGCGCCCCTTCAGTTTGAGTGCAATGTTGCAGTTTTTAACGCAGTACGGTAGTCGCGCGTGACTGCGAGCTGTAACGACCTGCTTCAGGAATCGGCTGCAGCTCTATATTTCTCGTAAAAGTAAAGTGTTTACGACACAGCCAATTTCGAGAAAAATACTGAACAGTCGGAAGCAATAATGGTTGGATTAATAAGTAGATAGTTTTACTGAAGAAGATGCTCGTTTCGATAATAGTTTAGCTATCCCAGACCTCAGAATCAGAATCATTGTTATTCTGATTCTGATTCTGATGCTGCCAGAGCTCAGAAACATGACACAAAATAGGTGAAGAAGGTATACACTCAAGATGACGCTTAAAATGCCCGAAGGGTTTAAAAATGTTATGGTATGATTCGCTTTTTTGTTGTTACTTTTGGTATGTGATTATATTTTGGCATTCTTTTCATTTTCAACAGTATCTGTGTTTACATCTCCGAAGGTTATGCAGAAGTGTAGGTACCTGTAGTATTCCCGCCATGGGCGACCCTATACCCAGGCACATGACCGGGAACCAGACTCTATTGCTACTGAGAAATTCCTAATTTGTAAAAATCCTGGCTTGATTTTTGTACGTTGTTTTCGGGTGACCATTGAAAATCAGCGCTGTGCTGTGGGTCCCATAGCACAAGATCATGCTGAGTGGAAGCTTTCTTGTCACAGTCACGGCGTGCAACTGCCGACTATTTATGTTATATAAGCCTATGTATAAATATCTGTGTTGTTATCATGTTTTTTAAAATGTTTTGTTATCTTTTTATATGCACGTGTTTCTGTGACAAATAAATATTTTTTTCTTTCTTTTTCTTTTCTTTCAATAACAGTTTGCCCGATCCGGGAATCGACCGTAGTATCGCTTCTGACCACTAGACCAACGAGGCTTTCATATTTAGCAGTTCGTGTAACAAAGGCAGGTATGCCTACTGTATCTATAAAAAAAATAACCAACTTCCGGAAAAAAACTACAAAGTGAAAAATTACTTTAATTTCGGAAGTCGGTGACTTTGGCTATGCATTTTTATCACTTTGTAGTGTTTTTCCGGAAGTCGGTTGTTTTTTTTAATTGCAAAAAGTTTACATTTTTAACTTTTTAGTTCTAGTACCAACCCCACACCAATTCGAAATTTCATCATCCTTGGGGTCAAAAAAATGCATATTTATGCGATAGCAGAAGTCGCGGTTGATATGCTGTAATCTTTTTAAGAGTTCGTTGTCTGTCTCCCAAACGCATCATCATATCTATATGAAATTTTAATGAGACCACTTCAGAAGAAACCGCTTTCGAACAAAGTAAGAATTTTTCAAAACCGTCTAATGACGAAGTTATGCCCGAACATACACAAAAAAATAAAAACATGTCGAATTGACCACCTTTTTGAAGTCGGTTAAAAATGTAATACAGCGTTCAATATGACCTCGATCAATCACCTTATCACCACGTTCAATTTCTAAAAAAATATGATACTAAAAATAGTAAATAAAATATTTTTAATATTTCTTATACAACGAGTAACATAATTAACGCAAGACCACCCTCTATCATACACCCCAATTAGAGTATTGAATTAAAAGCATATTACGATGACCAAACTATTTTTTTTAAAGCTAACTGATATTATTAAGAAATACGTGTCGACCCAAGCATTACTTTATGCAATTAAAATTGAGTCTTATTTCTTTTGTCATAAGATTGAATTTTCTTTGGCTTAATCAGTGGTAGGTATGGCAAAATACATAATTTAAAAAAATATACTTATATTAAAAGTTACTGAGATCGATTCAGTAGTCAATGAGGAACAAACTAGTTTCAGGTCTTGCGTCTATTCTGTTAAACCCTGTTTATAAAATAAAATTTAGCACTAAAACTAATTATTCGCTTTCTAGAAATCCTAGGCAGCCTGCAACATGAATAGTTGGAAGCGTGAAGCATTCTCTTAAGTTAATTGGAAATCAATCGTTGGTACCCTCACATAAAACCATTCGAATATAATTAAATATGAAAGTATCTATGTTCACCTTTTATTAAACAGTCATCTCGTTCCCATTTAACGCCACTTTGATGTCAAATGAACCACTCACAACTCTCAGAAAGGCGAAAATATAATTTAAATTACGCATATGGTTGCCTTCAGCAGAAATTGTACGGAAACAAAATTGATAGGATCAATTTAAGGAGAAAGACGGCGTGCTTCCAAAACTTTTGCAATTACACTCGTCTCGCGTCGTTCTAGTTAAACAATAAAATTTAATACAACATTGAGAAATCTTTATCAACAGTAATAGATGTTTCCAAATGTTTTTTTTTTTACTATTAAGCCTCTCGTTCATGACGCTTCTCAAAAGTAACCAGCTCATCATCTGCCTAGTCCTTTAGACAACTACGTTTGGGTCAGATTCCAGTGTAACTGGATGCAGCTGAACACCAATATTTTACATGGACCGTCTGCCTATCTGACCTCCACACTCCATTTAATACGATGCCCCTAGGTAACACTGGTTGTTCGATTTTCGGGCCCGTAACGACTGTCAAAGATCCGAGAATGACAGCCACGACCAACGCCTTAACGTGCTTTATGAGACACCGAGGGGTCTTGGTATGTCAAGATGTGGTCACCCATCCACGGACCAACCGCGGCAAGCGTAGCTTAACCTGATCGATCAACCGGCTTGGGTCAAACCGTTATTACTTAGCCTCAAACTCTTCAAAAGTTACCAGCTACAAACTCAATCACCCATGAACAGCAAGGAGGTCACAGCACTAGTATGTATAATAAAGGCAGTCCGTACACGACGCCACCAAGCACAAACTACATTAATAACACGTTAGTAAGGCGCGTCGAGCACGTGGACGATGGGCCTTACAGGTTCCAATTAAGTCCTGTGTGTGACTTTAGAAACGTTAATTAATACCAAGTATATTTGCACTAAGACTAACGAGGAGATCGTGAAACAAGTTGCAGAACAAATCAGAAAGTTGTAAGATACGACTTACAGGAAACGCGCTGAAAACACTATCTAAAGTGTAAACATAAACTGAACCAGTGCAGTGTAGTCGACGAAGTGTGGAATAAGTTAGTAACTAAGATATTGTACGACTGTTTCAAGTTATGATATCATCTGTTTTGTAAGTTAAAGTTAACGGTGCCATAAAAAGTTTGACTTATTGTGGAACTTTCTGGCGGAAAGATTCAATTGTTTTTTTTTTTTTGCTTTCAGGTAGTACCCCAATTTTGTTATGGTTAACCTCTAAACATTCGATCTTATTGTAAAGAAGCGGAATATAAAAATGACATGTTTTTACGATTTTAATAAACAGGGTGGGTAAAAATTCGTGGCTTAAACGAAACAGGGCGATAGTTGAAGTTATTTGCAGTAAAAAAATATAACTATGGCAGAGCTCTCACTTGATCTCCTTAAAAGTTATGACTATTTGAGTGTTTTTTGAAGAAAATACCAAAATTTGTATTAAATAGATAATAGAGTAAAATGGGTACCAATTTAAAAACAATACATGATGTTTATAGTTGCTTCTAGGAAATATATCATAATTCATCACTTATAAATTTACTGTAAAAAAATGTACTATCAAAAAAAAAAAAACTACTTCAAATAAGCTCAACTATCGCCCTGTTTCGTTTGATCCACGATTTTTTACCCACCCTGTATAGTCTACATAGGTAGACTATACAGGGTGGGTATATATAGGTAAAGCTTATACATAGGTATAAGCTTGTACCTGCTATGGTTGCAGAGGTCAGTCCAATATATTTCCCGTTGTTCCGTTAGATAGGCGGACGCTCCACGGAAAATACTGGTAATTAGCTGCTTCCAGTTAGACTGGAAGCTGACTCTAGCATAGTTGGGAAAATACCTTGGTAGATGATGCAGAATCTGAGTAAAAATATGGATTTCAATATTAAGGACATGAAATATAGGCATCGACAAGACATATGCCGTTTTGATTAAATCCATACAAACCGCTATACCCACCTTCACAGAACATGCACAGGCAATGAATGTATGTGACACTGTGCTTGTTGGGGCTGTACCTATTCGTGTAATATTATCTGCATACGTCGCGTTAGTAGAGAATGTCATTTGCGTAATGAAGCTAAGGAAATATGAAAAGCGTCTGGAGCTTTGTAGCAATTTCAATTACAAAGGATTTGCAGAGCAATGTGCTGTTATAACTGTGGAGTATTTTTATTTTTGTTTTATGATTTCATTTGTTTGTGCAAGCTGATTAAGATAATACAATAAGCAACGCTGTAAATACCACGGTAATTATTATTAAACAAGCCGTCCGATAGGATTTCACATCGGCAAAAATTATGCAACTTCCGGACAAACTTGAATCCCTTTTTCTTTTTTTGATAGGAAATCATTAAATGATTTCTCCCTCCCGCTCTGGGTGAAGAAGGAGGGCGTGTCAGACTTTTACTGACTAAAACTCACCCGTGTTCCTTCAGTTGCCTGTGCCAAGGCCACACAAAAAAAAAACGAATAATATCATATTTTCTATAGGCAACTCGCACGAATTTAATTCATTTGTGGGAGAATCGACAATTCTAGAAATACGTATTAAGCAATTGTTTTTTTTTGTCGGGCATCTCGCAGTTGGCCTTGAGAGGCCGTGACTGCTTAACCGGGCTTTCCTGGGGCTGCCATTAAGAAAAACTGAACGCCTCCAGCCAGGGCTTAAAAACTACTTAAATTACTAGGCGACTGCACGCTGAGGGCACCCTCTGTGGGGTACGAGCCTCAGCTCAGGGCGTCACTGGTAGGGGGACAGCAAGTGGGGACAGGCTGGATCAAAATATTGTTATTATTACTATTATTCGGGGAATTGAAATCTACTGGCTCAGCTGCGGCAAGGGCTGGCACTTCAACGAGCTAGGTACGGTTGGGGGTCTGGACGTTATGCGTCGTTACTCGGGGTCTTCGCGCGGTGCGAGGACCTCGTCGGCGAGGTCGGAATGACGGTTGTGTGCGGTGTGTGCGAACTGTACTGGTGGCCCTATTGCTTTCCTGGAGGAGAGTAATATAGTCGTCTGGGTTGGAGAGGACATGTCTCGGCCGTCGAACAGAGTTAATCCTACTGGGATTAGGCAATTGACACTTTTTGTATTATAATGTACCAAAGTTCGTGTACAGTACTTTTTCCTCAACTTCACGTTGTTTCCTTACCGTTTTATTCATAACTTGCCAATTTCCTAATACGTATTTCTGGAATTGTCGATTCACCCACAAACAAATTAACTTCATGGAGTCGCTAATAGAAAATATTAAATTATTTGTAAGTGACGATTCGCCCGATTCGGGCGAGTTAGTTCGTGCGAGTTGACTAATAAGCCGACTAACAGTCACACAGCCGCCTTGCTGAATGGCTTATATTTTAACCATTATACCATATTACATATTTAAGTTATTCTTTTAGCTACAATTCTTACCAATTCGGGAGAAATTTGTTATTTCGTTCGGATGTATATCTCAAAATCTATAGCATGAAATATTACCCTACGTGTCTACGCATACTGCATCGCGAGGAAGCTCGCGATGCATTTGGAGATTACGAATCGATTCCGCCGAACAATGACTAAAATATCGGCATTGGCCTTTGTTTCAAAACAACCGGTTGGTAGGTATTATCGGAACAGTTCAGTTCGAGTATTTCAATGGTAACGGTCCAATTTCTTAAAAGCTCCATCGTGGTACTTCATTAGTTTTCCTCCGACATCTGCGACCCGTATTCACGATTGTTTGGCCCGCGACTCATGCCCTGCATTGCCTGCCACGCTTTTACACCCTCTTCATTAATAAAGCTGTGTATTCAGATTTTACGGCTACCATTTTTTTTTTGGTATCTGTTTGTTTTTTAATATAAAAACTGAAATGAAAGTAGCTGAAAGTAAAGAACATTTGGAGATAACGTAAGTCTCTGTTTTTATTATTTGAGAATTTTATGATGTGATTCTATCGTGAAAAAGATTTTATGACGCATTATTGAATTGATATTCTGGAGTGAAAAGTGTCTGCCTATTTCAATTCGAAGGTCCTCTTTTAGAGGCAGTTAAAAATTATGAAGGTCAACGAGGCCTATAACTATTACATTTTATTTTCAGTATTTATTTAGGTACATAGTATACATGAAAGTAGTCGACCCATTTACTGTTTTGCTCTCCAGCATTAGCGAAATTGCCGTCAAATAATATTTACAATGAAAAGTTAGGGAATTAATTGTAGAATTCTGGCAGGCTCCACATTGAGCAGGTAGCGAGCATCCCGGGGGAGCGTTCGCAGCCAAATTCCGGCAAAATCCACGAAACTCCAGCTGAATGTGAAAACTTTGCGGGAAATTCTCGCAACCGACGAGTTTTTGCTTTAATTCGTATAACTAAAGACCCGTAAAGATTCTTTGATTAAGAAGAATTGATAACAATTCTCGTAGTTTTAATGAAATTTCTGCAAACTTGATCGTTTGTTTCTTAGTTTGGAACTGCAAAGCGAAACAGTAACAGTACCTTCTAAGATTACGTAGCTATGGCCATATTAGGCACTTAGTTGCCATGTTTTCCTCCTTTATGGGGCAATCAATGTCATCACCTGATACCGCCCAAAGCCACAGTGTCGTGCCATAACAATAGGGAGTTATATTTAATGCATACCATGGAAGATAATAGGGACTATATTAATAATCGTATTGACCCATATAGATATTATTTCGATTTTACACGCGTATTAGACTTACCAAGGGAATTTTTGTTTTTCGTTACTTATTCCGTTTTTAGGGTTCTGTAGTCAATAAGGAATATATTTTGTAATGTCCGTCCGTCTATCTACAGCTTAGCTCAGAGACTCTTAGTACCAGAAATTTGTAATTAGTGGATCCGTTTGTGAAATATTAAGTTTTAAAGTGCTAATTTTTGTTAAAGTCAAGTGCCCCCAAAGCCAGCAAAATAGGTGTTGCTAACGTTAGTAAAGCGAGGTTAAAAGAAAAACTATGACAGCTAAGCAGGCTTTGGAAGTTACCGCATTGGCCTGTTTTTTTTTTATTTGTTCGCAATATTTTCTCGATACTCAGCAACATCTGCGATTCTGCATACCATCTCAGTTAGCGCAACTCATTAACGTAATGAGCAAAGATGAGTTAACAAAGCACAAACCAACAAGAACACAACGTTCCCATTACGTACATCTTTATTTCCCTGTTGGCTCTGTGACCGTAAACTTCCCAAGTCTGTCGAATGGAAAAAGTTTATTTACATTTGAGTTGGGGAAGCTGGTTTGTGAATACTAAATCAGATTGGTACAGGATGCGAAGCTGCGCGTTATATTTCATCCCATGATATGCGATTCTTGGAAATACCTGCGTGGAAGCAAAAACACGTACCTAACTGGCTTTGGGATAACGTATTTGCTTACATATACGGGGAATGAAAATTCGTGAATAAGGCGTTGTTTTTGTAAATTTTTGGGAGTGTTGACAGTGGTAGACTCGGCTGGGCAGCGTTTGGAAAGGTACGCAATATCTTCTGGGCCCACATACAGCAGTGTATCAAGACGAAAAAGGCTTTGACCAGTGCTGTTTCCAGTGATGACATATGGCACCGAAGCGTGGTCAATCACAATGAAGAATCTATTCTTCATTGGAAAATTAGTGAATATAATGTGATTGAGCTTAATTCGAAAGTAATTGATTTATAAATCAAAGGTTAAATTATGTTTGTTCGTTTCTACAAGGTGTAACAGAATAGACGCAAAACCTGAAAGTAGTTTGTTCCTAATTGACTACTGAATGAATTTCAGTAACTTTTAATATAAGTATTTTTTTTATTATGTATTTTGCCATTCCTACCACTGACTGAGCCAAAGAAAATTCAATCTTATTTCAAAAGAAATAAGTTTCAATTTTAAATGCATAAAGTAATGCTTGGGTCGACACGTTTTTCTTAATAATATCAGTTAGCTTTAAAAAAAATAGTTTTGGTCATCGTATTATGCTTTTAACTCAATACTCTAATTGGGGTGTATGAGGCCTTGCGTTAATTATGTTACTCGTTGTATAAGAAGATTCGTACAATGGCGTTTACTGCCCGACTTCCCGGAGAAGAAAGGCCAAAACGAACTCAGATCAAATTGTACAGCGATTTTTACAGTGTTAAAAAACTATACAGCTATTAAAATAAACGGTAGTTTTACACGCGTCTCTTAAATATATTGCACAATGCATTTTATTGAGACCATCCATCCCCAAACAAAAGCTATTCTGTACAAAAACATCGCAGTAGAGCGACGAGCTAAATTCAATTTATTAAAACTGGAAAGTTTTACCGCTGTTTTCATTGTATAGAAAAACCAAACAAAACATGCATCACGCCTGTGATCCCCGAGGGGTCGGGCAGAGGTGTGACTGTAGTACAGTCACGAGCACTAATATGTATACGCTTACCAACTTTTAAAAGTGATTTTCTCCTCTTGTACTGATTAGAATTTATTGTATGTTGTCATGTTGTGTTGTTGTTTTTGCCTCTCGATATCAGGACGGCCACCAGTCGGTATGCATTTAAGCGGAAATTGCAGAGGTATTTTCTTAACAAATAGCGTAGAGTCGTCTCAACGCCTCTGTCCCTTGAATTTGTATAGTATATATACATATATTTCAAGTATATATTATAGTAAATGTTTTATAGGTATTTTTCATCATTGTTCCTCTCATCCAAAGCACCTGTCATCTAATCTCTGCACCACCCTTGGTTGACTGGTAGAGAATGCCTAAGGCATTAAGTCCGCCTTTGTACCTTTTTTGTGTGCGAGAAGTTTAAATAAATAAATAAAATAATATTTTGGAACTCACACTAAAATGCAGTACCTAGGTTATCTCAAGGTTGCAATTGTTACTTGAGAGAAAATCACTTTTGAATTTGACTATGTGTATACATATCAATGCTCGTGACTATACACTTATATTTCGCCAGTTCATTATCATCTGTGGTCGGCTTCTGGTCTACCTGTTGCAGCTGAATACCAGTATTTTACATGGAGCGACTGCCTATATGACCGGCCACAACCCAGTTACTGGGTAGTACGATACCCCTTGGTAAGACTGGTTGTCAGACTTTCGGGCTTCTGACGACCCGTAACGACTGTCAAAGATCCAGAAATGACAGCCGGGACAAACGGCTTATCGTGCTTTCCGAAGCACGGAGGGGTCTTGGTATATCAAGATGGTCACCCATCCACGGACTATTATATTTCGCCAGTTAAGTAGTCCCATTTTAATAGGGGGAGAGGCTATTGCCATCAACCGTACTCAAATCCAGAATAGAAATAAGAGAGAAATATATGAGGACATCGTATATAATATTATAAATATATAAGCCAACAATAAGTAAATGGGTCAAGTTGACACGAATATCTCACGACACGATAGAATATCCGGCCGAAAGGGATTTTGTTTATTCTTTTGCGAAAGAATTACGAGGGAGGAAACAAATTGGGAAATATTCCGTTTAGTCGCCCACTGTCTCCAATTTGTTATTGCGCCTCACTCCATTAGTTACACGCTCCTCGTTTGATTCCAACGGTACAAAGGAATGATATTATGCAATATGAAGATATTCCCCAATAAAACGGAATACGAAAACCGAACTTCTGACCTTTTTGTTTGAATCGCTAAGAAGAAGAATCGGTAATTCGGGTTCCGTACCCAAAGAGTGCCAACAGTGCCAACGGGACCCTATTTATACGGCTAACAGCCCCCCTGTCCGTTCTTCTGTGACTGAGCTGTATCTTTTGCACCGTAATATACCTATTACGGTACCCTATTTATACGGCTAACGGCCCCCTGTCCGTTCGTCTGTGTCTTTTGCACCGTAATATACCTATTACGGTACCCTATTTATACGGCTAACGGCCCCCTGTCCGTTCGTCTGTGTCTTTTGCACCGTAATATACCTATTACGGTATCCTATTTATACGGCTAACGGCCCCCTGTCCGTTCGTCTGTGTCTTTTGCACCGTAATATACCTATTACGGTACAAAAAAAAAGTGTGTTCCCAAATTACATGTGTACTACGATGGCCCCTATAACAACCAATCCTATTTATAAAATTTATAGCCTGTTGTCGCTCACAGATAGTTTATACCCTGTATTAACACATACAGTACTTTTTATCCCGGTAGTACGTTCCCGTGTGATAATTTTCTAGCTCCACGCGGGTGAGGCCGCAGGCAAAAGTTAGTAAAAAAAAAAACGTAATTTTTCTTCCATGCTTCTCTATTAGTAGTCATTTTCATCCCAACTGCAGAACCATACACCATGCGGGGTTTCGACACGAACTTTCCCGCTTTTTAGGGTTCCGTACCCGCAGGGTCACCAACGCGACCCTATTGCTGAGCCTCCGCTGTTCGTCCGTCCGTCTCTCTGTTAGGAAGCATGTATCTCGTGATCCGTAATAGGTAGACAGTTGAAATTTTCACAGAATGTGTATTATATAAATAAAGTTAAAAATGAAAGGGGATCTCCATACATGGTAAAATTTTAACCAGTGCGCAAACTGTAACCATAAATTCAGCATATCATTCTAGACTGTAGCGTAGAAATTTTTCGTCGGTAATACAAAAACAAATCAGCTGTTTCATAGAAAAGTGCAATAGCTAAGCGGTCAAAATGTATGGAACAACTGATTTTTTTTTGTATAACCGACGAAATATTTCTAAGCTAGGTCTGAATGATATGTTGAATTCATGGTTACTTACAGTTTGTGCACTGATTTAAATTATATCCTGTGTAAGAAACCCTTTTCGCCTTGTGGTACGGAACCCTATGAGTCCGAGTCGCAATTGGCAGCTTTTTTTATTACGATGTTTTTACGTTAAGTTGGCGAGTTCTCCTTTGTTCAGTGCGAAACAATTACATGCTACCTCGTTTATCTTTATCGGCAAAAGCTAGGGATGACTAATGGGCATACCTGACGATAAGTGATTACGGTCCCGCGGTGGAAATGATAACGTTTTCGTACCTGCAAAGCTCTTTGTCATTTTTATTTTTTAAGTCGGGAAAATATAATTTGTGTAATAGGATTCGGTGTGCGGTTAAATTAAATTTTCTCCGCTTTTTCAAAAAGTTTATAGAACTAAATAATTTTAAGATTGTTTCTTTTACATTCAATTTTGTTCATTTTAATTTCATAATGTTATTAAGTCTAGAAATAACAACGGTTTTGTTTAACAAAGTTGGAATCCCTGTATTATTTCTTCAATGAGTTATACCAAAGTAAAATAGGAGTCATTATTTACAGACTTCTAGCTCGTGTAAAAGTACGTACTTAATTTTCTTTGTTAACTTTTTGAAGTAGTACAAAAAGGGTTATTCCCTGAGTACCCCGATCCCCGAGGTCCCCGTCCCGGAGGACCCCGAATACAATAAATATAAGTAGGTAGTTTTTTTTTCTAATATTTTCAACAGTACACAGTCGACATAAAACGTGCTTAAATGTATGTGTTAGAAATACTTAAACCTAAAGTAGTTTATTTGAAATTTTGTACGATGTCGAAATCATAGTTTAAGAGGTAATTACAGTTTGAATAAAATGTATAAAAAATAAATAATAAATATTACAACATTATCATATCATACTTAACAAACATTTCGGAAGCAGGTCCTTCTTAAGGGGCTCGAGGGTAATATCGAATTTATGAAAAACAGATTGGGGAAAGTGGCTATATGTTACATTGACCAATTAAAAATTCGTGTGTTTGGACCTGCAGTAATATAAGAAAAAGAAAATGTCGTGGTGCCAGCGGTGAAATTGGACACTGAAGGTGACTTTGTAAATATTCAATCTAATCATGTACCTACCACAATGTGTACCACATTTTTTCAAAAATGAAGTGCGTGTCACAGTCAGCCAAATAAGTGAAGAAGTGGGCATTTAAAAACTGTGATTGCTCTAGGAGACTCTATATTGTGTTCTCTGATTATAATATTTACCTTAACCAAGCAAGACTTTTTAATTTTTCCTGATCCTCAAAGTTAAGTATTATAATTTTAGTAATGAATGAAATTTTATTTAACATATCATCTGCTGACGGTACTTTTAAGCTAAACTGGCTTTTAATTGTGTTTATCAAGATAAAAATAAATCGGGGTCCTGCGGGACGGGGGCCTCGGGGATCGGCGTACACAGGGAGTAACCCGATAAAAATACGTGCAATCTTATTAATTAATATATTTTATTTTATTGTGTTCGGGTGGCTTACAGGTATTAGTACAAAAGTAGTAGTAAGGTAATTTACGACAAGCCATTTACAAGCCTCCACAGATAGCAATGAAGTATTGTTGTACGAGTTATAAGTTTATAACCTATGTTTAGACTAAATATTTAATTATGTAAGTGAAGTGAATAAAGAAGATAATAACGATATTAAATATTATTGAAAATTAATTTTCACAAAGGAGATTTTTGAAAAATGTAATTTTCAAATGACAGTTGACAAATAGAGGTCATTGACCTTTCTATTCTTCTCTCAGACGCATAGTAGAAGCACAGATTACGTGGTAGAAGTAATTACGGACCTACCAATAAAATATAAAACACGAAACATGCAAATTTATACAATTTACCTATTTAAAAAACGATAGTAAAACAAATTAGATACTCATATCAACGTCGTATCAACCGGTAAACTGAAAAAGATAAGTTTTATCTCTTCTCTTACTGGATCTACATCTATTAACTGCACATAATACACCAAAAACAGCCATATCATAAGAATTTAAAGCTAAATACGTTGCGTCGACCGTAATAATTATGAATGCGTAACTGCGTACGCGCCTCGCGGCTGTCGGCAACCCACTAAGAAATGGGCCGCGTGCGGCCCGGCGGGCGGGCTGCCGGTAAGTAGTTAGCGCGCGTAAGTACATGGAGTGACACACCACTGCTATTACCATGGATACCAGTACATAAATGATTCTGAACCACTGCGTTGAAATATATTGTCGGTTATTTTAAAAGAACTAGGTTTTGCCAGCGGCTTCGCCCGCGTTAACTAATTTACAGGAAACCTTAACAAATTATTCACCTTAACCTTCCTCATTAATCTCTCTATCTATTGGTGAAAACCGCACCCGAATCCGTTCTGTAGTTTTTGAGTTTATCGCGAACAGAAAGACAGACCAACCAGCGGGAACTTCGTTTTATATTAAGTATTGAAAATTGCTATTCCATAAATTTCGATCGCGTAGGTACCTATTGCACTTTTCTATGAATTACCTGTTTTTTTATACCTTACGAAGAAGTTCTACGCTAGGGGTTCTAGAATCATATGCTGAATGCATGGTTACAGTTGGCGCGTTCATGTCTCAAGGTAGAGAACCTTTAAGATTAGTTTGAATTCGTTTTGAGATGTTCGGTTCAAGTTCGATTAGCATGCCCCGTTCGGACATAAAAGTATCTACTTATCCATATTCGGACAGCTTATACAAAATCAAATAAGATTACTTTGTTTCGCACTATAAAACGACACGGTATATAACTGTCCTCACCTGATAGTCTCCCCTGGTGGCACAGCTGAGCAGGGCCCCGGTGTCGTTGGTGAAGTCCACATGGTGTGGCGGCTCCAGGATGCTGGGGGCCCGCCGCGGCTCAGGAGACGCTTGCACTGCTGTAACAAGAAAAAACGTAAGTTTAGGATTGGGGACTATAGAAAGGTTGGCGTATGACCGTCAAAAAGCTAAGGGTTTTCTAGATTGTTTTCACATAGAATTGAAAATAGAAATACAGATGGCAAAAAAGTCGGCGTATCTCTACCAACCAAATACGCAATGTTTTTGACTTGGTTACGTGCTTATAAGGAAAATGTACACTAGCTAGTCTAGGTATACCCAATGTGAATAAAAAAATCAGAATTACGTTTACTGCTTACTTCTGGCATAAAATTGGCCTGTCTTGTAAAAAGCCAGGTTACTTTTCAAAAAGAAATAAAGGTGGTATTCAAGGACAATATATAGTAAAGTACGAGTTAACTATTTAAATAGCTGATAAAATAAATAAACGATAGCCCAAAAAGCCCCAAAGGGCGCAAGGTGCCTTTCAACTCAACCGTAATAGCGCCGAAACATTGAAACTTTATATAAAAGAAAAATACTAACAGTAAACTTCGAATTACCGCAAAAACCTTTACAATGTAAACAGAATTCTCTGCAATACCCTCCATTTGTTTCTTTGAACAAACTACTTACCCAAGTTTAACTAACCTAAGCTCAGTTAAGTACATTTGTAAAATGATAAAATCGGCTTAAACGACTCCCGCATTTGATAGCACGAGTCGGCTTGCACTTAACTTATTGATTTTATCTATGCAAACTTAAACTAGTTCCTTCGCTAGGCACAATGGGGGCTTAAGGCGGTTTTGCACGCTGTCACGTACTGTGCGGGAACGTCGTGTCGGCCTTAATAGAATAAGGTCCCAAAGTTCGCATTAAAGCGCTGGGTAGCCTCGCACTCCGGCGACTCATTTGGGGATGTGAAAATTGTAATAGATCCCTCGTGCGGGATATGTGTGAATGTGACGTGACGGGGCAGGCCTAACAACTTTTTTTGTTGTGCAGATTCTGAGGACACGTCCAGTCCAAACATCGTTGGGACGTTTCATTAGGTGCGCGGAATCCTGAATACTGAACACGAAAGTTTGGACATTTTATTAGGTATAATAATGTCCTGGTCCTTTTAGCTAAGTACAAAAAGCCGTACGGGTTGACCAATCAGGATAAGCTACGCTTGCGGCGGTTGGTCCGTGGGTGAGTGACCATTACATACCGAAACCCTCCGTGCTTCGGAAAGCCGTTGGTTCCGGCTGTCATTCATGGATGTTTGACAGTCATTACGGGTCATCAGAAGTCCAAAATAATCTGACAATCAGTCTTACCAAAGGGTATCGTGTTACCCAGTACCTTGTGGAGGTCAGATAGGCAGTCGCTCCATGTAAAATACTGGTGTTCAATTGGAAGCCGACCCCAACATGTTTGGGAAAAGGCTAGGCAGATGATTCGATGTCCAGAAATATTATACAGTCAAACTGTTTCAGCTTTCAGTGAGTTTCAGTTCAGTTTACATAGTACAACGAGAGTTGTTTGTTTGAATTCAGTGCAAACATAACACAGAGAATACTCAGTATCCGGTAATTTGACACCGATGTGAAATAATTAACAGACACTACAGTCTAGCGTTACTAGATTAATTGGATATTTGGAAACATACCGATTGCAGGCTGGTAAGAGCAATTCGATTTGTTCGTTTGTAGTTTAGTCAAACATAAACTCGGAATCGAAATTCGAAAGTGGTAGTGTTATGCTTTGGTTAATCCTTTAATGTACTTTTATGAATGTTGAGCTTTTTCTTTTCAGAATAAACAATGAATAATGTAAAATACAATAAACGACATTTCAAAAATAAAGAATGAGCATCACTGAGCAAATCAATAACAGATAAATTTTCTTATGTACTGTTTAGGGTTAAGTACCCAAAGGGTGCCTACGGAACCCTATTACTAAGCTTACGCTGTCCGTCAGCGGACTGTATCTTATGAAACGAAATAGGTAGACGGTTGAAATTTTTACCGAATGTGTATTTCTATTGCCTCTATAACAAATAATAAAATTATAATTAAGTAAACCAAAAAAAAACCCTGTTCTGTAAGGGGTCACCACACAAGAAACGGTAAAAAAAAAAAAATTAGCATTAAATATTTTAAGGTGGTGCGAAATCCTTCGTGTGCGAGTCCGACTCGCACTCAGCATGCTTTTTCGTTAATTTCACTTTAATTAATTATGCTTTTGAGAGACACTCAGTCTAATTAATTGTCAGTTCAATTGTGAAATGAAAAAGTAATTAAGTATAACATTGATTTTCCATTCATCCAACCTGTGGTTTATCAGTCTCAATATTTCTCCGCGTGGTATTGCCATTTTCTTTGTAAATAGACTGAGACGTATTACCGGCCAGTCCGACTCATTTACCGTCAGCACACAATGAAATAAAACCTTTTTACCGATGAACCTCGATACTGCAGACGGTACACAATGGTACCTGTTTACGTATATACCCTGTATACAATTGCCCACTCAGCGGCGGTCACAAGCCGCAGCGTTCGATTTCCGTTTAATTTCGCGACAACCGCGGCTGCCTGCTTGTCTGTCTGTCTTCATATACAGCTATAGTCGTTCCATTGGCGTCGCAGTTGACTAATCGTGTTATAATGAGTGAATTGAAGCGAGTAGAGACGCCAGGGGACACCATTATGGGAGAATATGGGCGAGGATTGATTTGTTTGTTTATGGGTCGGTGGTTGGAGTTACGGCTTTACAATGTCAGTTGAGGGATTTCAAGTTTATTTTAGTTTACGTACGTGTTCATGGGAAGCACAAGAACATACCTATAGATGATAAATATAATAATATAGATCTTACATCTTACACGTAAATAAACCAACACAATACACACACAAGCCTGTAATAGACACACTGTCTACAAACAAACTGGTGTTCAAACAGACAGTAGGTATGTGTATAGACGGAAGCTGCACAGACAGCCCGTATCTGCATCCGAAGCCATTTCAACCTCTGCCTGCACACGCCTGCATCCGACTGCACCACCGACACTTTACAATGAGGATGTTACTTCAATCACCTGCAACGTTATAGGGTAGATAGTGGAACGATGTTGAGTTTGGCTTGAGTTTGTATTGAACGCCGAAGTAGGTATTTACGGTATTATATTTTATGTAAAACTAATCGTTAATTATCCCGTGGGAACGTACTACCGGGGTAAAAATATCTTACGTGTTAATACAGGTTTATAATCTATCTGTGTGCTAAATCCGTTCAGTCGTTTTTGTGAGATGGAGTATTAAACATCCAAACATCTAAACATCCAAACATACCAACTTTCACATTCATAATAAGTAAGAAGATAGTAGGACTAGTATGATCTGTAGGATACTACACTAAAATAGGTTTTTGCTTGCATTTTTGAATTTTGAAATACGAACTTCAATCTATGAATATTCTACGAAAAATAGAGTAATCTCTATGTATTCAAAGTGACAGTCATTCTTTTCTTAATTTGTCAATAGACAAAGCGCCGTAGTCTTTACAGCCATTTTACAATCTGTCATTCTATCTCGTTTCTACCGTGGTAATTGTGGTGGTAATACTATGCGTGCTTAAGTAAGCCAATATAATGACGCTGCCCTTTACTTAGGATCCTTATTAATCTACAACTTCTACCAATATTACTGATAAAGCGTAGATTTTGATAATAGATATTCTATATATGCATGCTATGCATACTGTGGTCTCCTATATGTGAAAGAGTACAGCTAGGTAATAGTCTGATCTAAGTCACAATCTTTAAAAAATACCTCAAGTTTTCAGCAATTCTGAACAAGTTTTTGACATTATAATGTCACCGAGTTGAGACTGCAACTAGACTTTGAGCGTTTTTAATTACAAGAATAATTGGCCTTCTGATGTTGCCCTTATAGAGGATCCTAAATAAATTAGTAAATATTCAAATCAAAGTGACTATTGACTAACAAATCATTTGTAGACCAGATGGAAAGTAAGGATTTTAATTAGCATTGAAATAAAAAAGGCGGTATTATAAAATCATCCATCTGATTTTCTCAGCGCTGCTGCGGCGGTTGCTGAGACCCTCAAGCGGCGTAAATACTGTAACCTTATGGGTAACTACAGTTTTGAGCCGTTTGGGGTCGAAACGCTCGGGTCATGGGTCCCGAGTGCACGTCTCCTCTTTAAGGAAATTTCTCGCCGGCTGGTCGACATTTCACGTGACCAGACGGCTGGGTCGTTCTTTGGCCAAAGAATTAGCATTGCCATTCAGCGTGTCAATGCTGCCAGTCTTCTGGGCACGTTTCCTGATGACAGCGATGCGGACGAATACTTCGACGCCTAAGTGTCCTTTTGTTTTTATTTGTATATCGTAGTATTTATTCTTATTCAAATGAATAAATTAGGTAATTTTAATTTACTAACAATATGTATAGGTACAATAGTATTTCGTAAAAAAAAAAAACCTGTGCTGTCCGTAGCCACGATTTGTAAGCGCAATCATAATCATAATCATAATAATATTTATTCACGAATAAAAGACAACCATACAGAGTAACTTAATAATAAACACCAAAAAGAAGAATCGCTTGAAATAATTTCGACAGTAAAATTTAGACAACAGTTGTAGAATGTGAGATGCTATATTGCAAAGATAGCTTGGTTGTCGTCGGACTGATTCGCCCTATCCCCTCGTACTAGTATATAACTGTATCACGAGCGGATAGTTTTATAGTCTACTACTTTTTGCAATGCAAATTAATTGAAAGTGTTCCTTCTCTAATTGCGGCATTTATAAAACGGAGATCACAGGGAAGGGAATAAAACGCATCTTGCAATGTTTCCTTTTACATTTGTTTTGCTTGCTCATATTGTTAGGTAGGTGCTGAGTTTTGCTTAGTAACGAGGAAAGTATGTACATAGCTTTTTTTTTTTGGGTGGGAAATCATCAAATAACTTCTCCCGCTCTGGGTGGAGCGGGAGGGCCTGTCAGACTTTTACTGACTAAAACCCACCCGTGTTCTCTCAGTTGCCTGTGTGCCAGGGGCCGCGGTATCTCTTTCGAACAACCCGCACCCCTGGCAGGAAGTATGTTGTACATAGCTTGGAAATAATTTGTATTTTATAATGTAGGTAAAGCTTGTACTATCCCTTTGCATTTGTTTAAGATTGCAGATAGCAATGTGGTTCGGATATAGCTAGCAATTATTCAGTAGTAAGAACATCAAGACTGACTTTGAATTCATTGCTATCTTTTAGTCGGTGGAAGTCTGATTATTATGTTAACTTGGGGCTATCAAAGTCAAAAGATTGGCAATATTGTTTTCACGCGCCCGCCTCCATGCTACCTCGCACGCTACAGCCTACTGTACTACAGCCGTCTGTAATTTTCGTATAAAATACCTATATTTTATACGAAAATTACAGACGCAGACGACATGGGTACCGCTGACACCTACCAGAAGTGTCAGCGGCACCCATGTCGCCTGCGTCCGTCATTTTCGTATAAATACCTACTGTTGCTGACGTTACCAATGAAACCATCATGTCAATATTTTGCCTATAACAGGTGCACTATGCACTTAATATGCATAGTTGGCCATGAAATAATTATAAAAGTTGGTTATTGTTACACTTTGCAATATCGTACTATTATTATAAATATGAAAGTTTGTGAGGATGGATGGATTAATGGATGTTTAATACGTTTTCACGCAAAAACTACTAAATGGATTCAGATAAAATTTGGTAAACAGATAGTTTATAACCTAGATTAACACATACTTTTTTATCCCGGTAGTACGTTCCCGCGGGATAATTTCCGACCTCTACGCCGACGAAGCGGCGGGCAAAAGCTTGAAAGCAATAAACTCAACATCAGCCTGTATAATCTTACTAAAATTAAACATACAGACGCCAGCACATCCAGCTACCCCAATCTGTCAAATTTTATTTGATAGATTTTCAACTTTATAACTTAAGCTTAAGGTTCATGTTCAATTGGGAAAATTTTACAGTTTCAAAACTAAAACAGGTAAATGCCAAGCTTACATGAATGGTTCTCTAACAAAATTCTGCCAAAAAAGCAACCAATTTCGTAGATAATTTCGTTCGACAACCACATAAATCAGCAATCGGATTTGTAAGAGTGCCACGTTCACCTTCTACAAAGGAACCAAGTAATGTAAGCACACTATAAAATGTCATCATAAAATAGATAGAACATTATTTATTAGGGTTTGAACGAAGATTAAAATCATTGGGATGCTATTCATAGTGCTTTATCTTGAGATATTGGATCTTGGTAAAGTAAGTAGTTAGGTACATTGTATCTATTAAGTGCCGTTGGCTGATAGGATTATGTAGAAAAACTACAAATTCCTGCAAAAGACATGAAAAGTCTTTGTCAGCTAAAGATTTAAATAGTAGATTCGCCCCACCGCACCGTGTCAAAAGGTGGTCGGATTTCTCTTTCGGTTTGACACCTCTGACACACACAATGTCAAAAATACCTGCGACCTGCACATTTTGTTTGTGAATTGATTTTAGAATTAAGCAAACTTCGTTCGCAATCGCATGCCATAATTGGAATTGTGTAATAAAAATAATTCCAACTCTGCCCAATTGATTGTCATAGAAACGACATTATTATTTTGTATCTGATGATTAAAATCTTTGTTGTCATTTTGAAACACGTCAGTTTTTGAAACGTTTTCTAGCTTTATGAGTGTTATTTACCTTAAGTTACGGGCGTCTGAGTTCCTTAAACATAAACTACCGAAATGACTTATTTGTGCGTCGATATAAAAAAATCTGTTTGCAATAACGAAGAATATAGTTCAAGTATTCCTAAAAACTTAATTGTCAATAAGGTCATCTTTGTAAATGTACTAAAGCGTTAGTTTTTAGTTTTGTGATAACGATGATTAATTATAATAATAGTTCTGCAAAGGCCGTTTAAAATCTAAAGACATCTTAGCAATAAGATTATTCGTAAGTAATAGTTTAATTGCCCGACAGGTAGATATTATAAATTTACATAGAAAGCATTTAAATGGCTCCAGCAAAATTCTCAGTGAAACTTACTTCCATTATCTTTAAGTCCTAATAACTCTTAAAGCACAATCGCTTTACGAGGCGCGAGACAAAGCGGACGTGTGATTTATATTGATAATAATGAAATACACAATTACTACAAATAAATAAAATTATTTGCGACGTCAGTATAAAAGTAAAGTGTGTCGCGGGTGACTTGTACTTAGTTCTAACTGACTTACATTGTGCAAAATGAACTAAATATTTTTAAACTATAAGGAAAGTGCCTCTGTTAGTATGTCTAACCCAGGTTCGAGCCCGTTTGGTCGTAGCCAATTACTTCGGCGTAGTCCTCCACCGACGCCTACTGAACCGGTACCTCCGAGCGACCCAAATCCACCAGCAACCGCGGAGAATGAACTGCCGAGTGAAGTCATCAGTACGCCAGAGATCCAGAGATGGATGGGGTCTATAGATGCCATCCTGAACGAAGTTTGCAGTATTGTTGGTGAAGGGAAAATGAACTCAGACCAGAAGCTTCGTGTTTCCACCCTTTGCAGAAAGGTCTCGAGTGGGACTTCTCAAATGGCCGTCTTATACCAATCGTTGAAGCAGAAAACGATTCTAGCCCATACCACAATCCAGCACCTACAGAATCACCAGAACGTTGCGCAATCTCTCCAGCAGTTCAAAGAGGTCGTAGAGACAAAGATGAATCATTCGGAAGGTTCCTCTTATGCAAACATGGTGAAGAAAGGTTCCGATAACTTCGTACGTCCTGCAAATTTGAGATCAGTTGCCATCTACCCCAGCGATAAGACCCAAACAAGTGACGACACCAAGTCACTAGTACAAAAGATTATCTCCCCTGAGCAACTAAAGCTTCATGTCCGTGGCCTGAGAAAAGTAAAAAATGGGGGCGTTTTGATTAGCACAGACCATAAAGGCGATATTGAGAAATTAAAGAATTCGGAGAAGTTAGTGTCATCGGGCCTTACAATAGAAGAACCTTCTAAACGTCGCCCGAGGGTTGCTATCATTGGTGTCCCCGTTACCCTTACTGAGCAGGAGGTATTCGAGTGTATTTTCGAGCAAAACCTCTCAGATAAGTTGCCGAATATAACTCGCGAGTCCTTCGTTGAGAGTATTAAACTGAGCCATAAATCGGGTAAGAAAGACCTTCCTACCTGTAATTACATCTTAGAACTACCCGCTAGCATTAGGAAAATGTTAGTAAACCAAAGCCGAATTTTTATTAATTGGACATCATGCCCTGTGAGAGATTTCACGATAGTCACCAGGTGCTTCAATTGCCAGCAGTTCGGACACGCAGCCAAGTTTTGCCGAGAAACTAGTCCTACTTGTAACCACTGTTGTGAGACTGGACACTCGTTCAAGGAATGCAGCAGCAAATCTTCTCCCCCTCAATGTGCGACGTGCAAACGGTTCAAGAGGAAAAGTGACCATCAAACTGGTGACGTAACTTGCCCGGCGCGCATATATGCTGAGCGGAACTATATCAATTCAATAGATTATGAAGGCGCCTAAGAGCGCCGCCGTATTCTTGTATTTTTAAGCACACAAACAGGTACTTTATCCTTTATTTATATTTTTATTTGGTTTGTAACGATCATGGCAAATCAGCTAATTTGTGATCTAGATAGTTTTGCTGTATCTGAATCTAAAATGTGTAATGTAGAGGACTGTAAACACCTTCTTCCTTCTGGTGTCAAAACATTAACCCTGCTCACACAGAATATTCGCAGCATTAATCGGAACATGAACGGCTTTGAAGTTTTATTACAGAATCTTGATATAAGCTGTGATGTTATCGTCCTCACAGAATGTTGGTTGTCAAAACAGACAGTCAACTTACCATCTCTTGACGGTTATTATTCATACAAAACTGAGAGAAACATAAATCAAAACGATGGATTAGTAGTATATATCAAAAACAATCTACGTGCAATCAAAGAAGAACCGGCATCACAAGATAGTAATTGCTTAATAATTGAAATCAGTCCCGATACAGTACTCATGGCTATTTATAGGCCTCCTTCACAAAATATAGACAGATTTTTAGATTCACTCGACACAAACTTAAAATCCTTATCATCTTTTAAAAACATAGTACTTTTGGGTGACATTAACATTAACATTGCTTCTGAGAAAATAGATACCCATGTACATAATTATCTGAATATTTGCTCATTTCACGGACTACTACCAGCTCACTATCACCCCACGCATCAGAGCGGTTCATGCTTAGACCACATCATTCTAAAATCCAAAAATCCATCCAAAACATTGGTTACTAATTCCTCGCTTACCGATCATCAAGCTGTTTTACTAACATTACAAATAAGTTCACCTAGAAAAAACTGCATGCGTAGCTATACTAAAGTCAACATGACAAACCTCGAAAATGACATACGCGGAATTAATTTTGACCCTGTTTATAATTCAAACGATGCAAATATTTCTTTAAAGTATTTTATAGATTCGCTACAATCTTCAATAAGCAAAAACACATTTACTAAGACAATGCCTAGAAAGTATAGTTGTATCAAACCTTGGATCACACCCGGTCTCGTTCGTTGTATAAGACATAGAGACAAACTTCACCTAAAATTGAAACTTGCACCTTATAACGAAATACTTTCTGTTACATATAAAAGGTACCGGAACTTCTGCAATAAACTTTTGAAAAAACTAAAAAATCAGTATGATAAAAATGAATTACAGAAGGCGGGGAAAAATAGTAAGCTTGTGTGGAAATTTATAAAAACGAATACTTTTAGAACAAAAAATCCCGAGCCTCCGCTTGATTTACTGTGTTCAGAGATAAATCCATCCGAAGCTATGAATAAAGTGAACAACTTCTTTACTAACGTTGGTAAAAAATTGGCTGAAAAATCATTAAATTTTAATACTTTATCCCCTCAAAACACGACTGCGACATCCTCTACAGTAAATTCTTTTGTTTTATTAGATACCGACGTTAACGAAGTTGTACGATTATTATTCGGGTTAAAAGATGTCTGTGCTACTGGGTGGGATGACATACCTAATAATATACTTAAAAGATTTAGATACATACTAGCCCCTCCGCTAACCCACATTTTCCAGCTATGTTTATCTAAAGGAATATTCCCCAAACTCCTTAAAAAAGCCTTGGTCACTCCTGTATTCAAGTCTGGAGACAAAAACTGTGTGAATAACTACAGACCCATTTCAGTGTTAACAGGACTTTCAAAAATTTTAGAAAAAATTATTAACTGTAGGTTGATAAAATATCTGGAAGATAACAAACTACTTTCAGATAATCAATTTGGATTTAGGGCCAGTAGATCAACCGGCCAGGCAGTACACAAATTAACTAATTATATTGCTACCAATCTAGATAATGGTATGCACACAATTGGTATCTTTCTAGACCTTGCCAAGGCCTTTGACACTATTTCTTGTACTTTACTTTTGCACAAGCTTGAAACACTAGGGATAAGAGGAGCACAACTTCGACTATTTACTGATTATCTCAGCGAGCGTCATCAATGTGTAAAAATAGGTCAGTATACAAGCTCGGAACTTAAAAATAGTGATTTTGGAATTCCACAAGGCAGCATTTTGGGCCCCACCTTATTTTTAGTCTATATAAATGAACTGTGCAGCCTGCCACTTCAAAATGGTGTCATAATGTCTTATGCTGATGACACCGCTTTACTGTTCTCAGCTAAATCAAAAGATGAGGTCTATGAACATGCTCAAAATGGTTTTAACATAGTGTCCGATTGGCTCCGTAATAACATCCTAACATTAAATGCAGATAAAACAAAATACATTTTATTTGCAATGAGAAATACTAATATACCGCTTACTAATCTAAACATTTACGCACATAATTGTACCACGAACGCTGACACTGCATGTTCTTGCACTACTTTGGCTAAAGCTGACCATTTGAAATATCTAGGTGTCACTATTGACTCGAATCTAAATTTCCGTAAACATATCGATTTACTTTGTACTAGAATGCGCAAATTAATATATGTTTTTAAGAACTTACGGAACCTAGCCGACTATAAATTAATTAAAGAGGTTTATTTAGCTTTGTGTCAATCCATTCTTAGCTATTGCATAACTTCCTGGGGTGGTGCAGCAAAAACCATTTTACTTCCTCTAGAGCGTGCTCAAAGAGCAATTCTGAAGGTTGCTACCTTTCGCCCTTTTAGATTTCCTACGCAACAGCTCTACATTGCATGTAATGTACTAACAGTTCGGCAATTATTCATTCGAAGCATAGTACTACACCAGCACACTGCACTTCCTTTTAACCCAGTACCTTCCGACAAGAGAAGGAAGGATTTAGTTTGCATAAAACCTCAAACTAGACATGCGTTTGCTAATCGATTTTATGTGTTTTTAGGTCCTTTTCTGTATAATAGACTTAACAAATTAACGAACATCTATATTTTAAGCTATAAAAAATGTAGTACTAAGTTATCAGAATATCTAGCGTTGCTCAGTTACACAGACACAGAAAAACTTCTAGAAATTATGTCATGACGATAATTTATTCCCTCGTAAGTATTTACTTTTGTAGTATTTACATTGGCTTAGTTGTAGGTATTAATGTTTAATTACCAATATGCTTTATCTCATAGTTGTTAATCGATTATTTTTATATCAATTGAATTTTTAATGTTAATGTCCCAAATTAATTGAAATGTAAAGTGATGGCCCGAAACACAGGTTTGAATGAACCTAGATCGGGTGGGTCGCTATCTATCATTCTAATTCCGAAACATTACCACTTGCACTTTTAGTAAAAATATTTTAGAAATAGTTTTATTTTTAGGCACTATAATTGTATGGGAAATTTACTACTGTTAGCTAAATGTACTCTTTTTGTATACGTTTTTATTAAAATAAATTATTATATAAATTAAAAAAAAAAAAAAAAAAAAAAAGGTTCAAGTTACTTACTTGTTAAAATTAAATTTGGGACGTGAAGCAATTTCTTGTACAAGGATTCGTGATATTTAATTGAATATTATTTTATATTATCGGCCAAAGAATTAGCATTGCCGTATAACGTGGCAATGCTGCCAGCATTTTGGGCAGTTTTCCCGTTGACAACGATGCGGACGAAGGTTTTTGATGCCTTATGATTATTTTCTTATTTCTATACTTGTACATATTAAAAATTACGTAAATATCTATAAAAATACATTAATAGATTCTATATTATTTTTGTCTAGGTAACTTAGCTAACTTACTATGCAGGTAGTATTTTCATTTAGCTACCTACATATTTGTTAGTAAACATGTTCCATATACTTATATCTTTTGTTCATAAAGCCATGTCATTATTATGTCATTATTCACCCAGAAATCAGCATAAAATTTAACGAAAATTTACAGCTATTTGTTACCAAGAAAATAATAAACAGTTATCATAATTGCATGTGTTGAGCCAATTTGAGCATAAATCATTCAAATTAACATGAAAAGCAAATTAATATTGAAATAAAACAAAATACACAAAAACGGGTATGAAATTGAATACGTCTAATTAGTTACTATGGCAAGATGCTATTGAAAATAAATATTAATTTGCTATCAAAACACCGCTTTATAAAGCGACCGTCATGCAGCGATGAAGCGCTTTAATGGTGCAGTTACAGCTGAATAACTTCATTCAATACGAATAGAGGTAGACCGTCACTTTTCTTGAAAAGTCGTAAAATACTTCAAGTGTCATGGCTGCCATTCGCCTTGCGATTATGGCTTTCGTTACCTTTTGACGTGAATTGCAGGAGAAAAGTCTTGTAATATACAGGATAGCAAGGACATCGACGCACAAACTGTAACTATACATTCTGGAGACTAGCGTATAAAAAAAAAATCGCTGTTTCATACAGTAGTGAAACCTACGCGCTCATAATGTATGGTATGTACATCAAAGTTTTTTAAATTTCTGACGTCAAATTTCAACGCAGGGTTTAGAATCACGTACCTACTGAGTCCATGGTAACACGTCCCGCTATGCCACTTGTTAGGATGTATAGGTATGTTACCAAACTTTCACATCTATATAAATAAAAGTCCTGACTGACTGACTCATCAACACCCAGCCCAAACCCTTGGACCTAGAAAGCCGGAATTTTGCACAGGGGTTCCCTTTATAATGTAGACAAGGAATAAGGTACGATTTTTCAAAATTCAACCCCTAAGGGAGTTAAATAGGGGATGAAAGTTCCGCGCGAGCGGAGCCGCTGGTAAAAGCTAGTTCATAATATAAGTAGAATAAATAATAACTGCCTACTGCTTAATTGCAACCAAAGTAAGTCGTAATTTCCAGAAGCATTTCCTATGTATGTGTGTAGGATTATTTATGTAAACAAGTTAATAGCTTCGTATATCTTAGCTTACATGAGCACTTTGCATGCAGATAAACTGTAGTTCCAAGTTATTTAGTGCAGCGCTGCATAAAGCGGAATGAAGCGATTTGTCCCAATGCAGCGCTTTACTGATTCAACAGATAATCTGTTCAGTTACTATGTTGATCATCTTTATTTAACGTCTCTTGAAAGCTTTGGTTTTTGGTCGTTTTCAATTCTGTTGGTAAAAACTTGCATACCAAATATGTAATCGAAGCATTTTTGTTTTGATTATAATCATGCCCAGACTTAATTAGGTATCTGGTAAAAGTAAGTATTCATCATCAAAGATGGCCTATGTCGAGATATAGGCCTCCCACAAGCACCGCCATCTCAACCGGTTCTGTGCTTCTCACATCCATGGATTTCTGTGGCCTTCACCAGGTCATCGGTCCATCGTGTGGGACGCCTTCCAACGCGACATCTTCCAGAAAGTAAGTATTAATTGTAGTATATAAGTCGTTCGTTTGGAATTTTGGGTTTCTGCCCGGTTGATGGCAATATCTTTTTAATATATATAAATCTCGTGTCACAATGTTTGTGCTCAATGGACTCCTAAACCACTTAACCGATTATAATAAAATTCGCACACCATGTGCAGTTCGATCCAACTTGAGAGATAGGATAGTTTAAATCTCAAATTATAGTCGAAATTTTAATTTATTGCTAATTATTTGTCTGTTATTATTTGACAGTCACAATAATCTGTTAACTCCAAATGATTCTAACAGATGTCGATACCTTTCGACTGGGTTCAGTAAGTAATCAATAGATGGCGCTGTGTTAAAAGTACCAACGTTTCACATAAGCTACAATTTAATGGCATAACCAGCACGTGTTGAATGCGAATTAAATCTTAATATATATGACAGGACAACGTCTGTCGGGACAGCTAGTATGTATATAATATATTACATGGGACTTAAACATAAGGGGGCGTCCATTAATTCCGTGAGGCAATTTTGGCGATTTTTCGACCCCCACCCCCGGTCTGGTGAGATGTCGTGAGATTTGGCTCGACCCTCTCCCCCTCCCCATAAACTCACGTGGGATATTTTCAAATACGTACTTTTAGTGTAAAAACGATTAATCTGTGCTTATTTGCTGATTAATCTATGCGTTGCATTTGGTTGGCTTGGCTGGCCGGTGGCGGTTTAACCATCGAGGAGCTACTGTGCTACTTTGTAGCGGTCGCATAACCGCGATAAATATCATTTTGTAGGATTTAAACATATTTGCGGAAAAACATGTTTTACATAATTTAGCCCGGTTTTCTCGTAATGTTACATTGTTTCTTTGCGGAAAAAAATATAAATTGCGTGATATTTGCCGAGACCCCCCTCTCGCCTACGTGAGATTGGGTGAGATTCGACTTGACCCCCTCCCCCGTCTAAACGCCTCACGTAATTAATGGACGCCCCCTAACTGGAGAAATGTGGCTGCACCTACTGATACCTATACATCTGCGCAACCCCTCGGGCAATACAGGCACGATGTTCTATTATGTTGTGTTAAATAGTTTATAGTTGGCTAGGATCTTCATTAGTTGAACAATTATTTGATTTATTTATTTTCATTTAGGATTCTATTCCCATTTGATCTTTAAGAGTAGCCGAGACAAAATATGTACAATCCGAGGAGGCACAAAATGTTTTACTTTGTCTAAAGAATTTACTGAAAAATGAAAATATCAATGCTTCCTAAAACGCCCCATGCTATTCAAGACACGAAATAGTGCATTGTAAATATGGCGTTGCATAAAGCTGTAGGAGTGCTGCATACTTCATCCCTTCAGCGGCAACTGGCAGGGCTGATTGCCTCCATTCAACATTTCAGCTCGTTGTGATTCTCAACATAAGCTCTTGTAATCCTCATATTTGACAGTAACGAAACATTTTTAGTTTTCCAGGAGATTTTTGTTTACCTACATTATATATCAAGTAGTGTAGGGGATTATTACTTTGTTTTTAAATGCAAACTTATTGCTAAAAATTGTATTTAAAATCATTTCGAACAGTGAACATGAGCTAAGGAAATCATTGCAATAAAAGCCCTCTACTTAATTGGTCCTATCTTAGTGTAAACGAACTAGAACCAGAACATACAGCTATTCCCGTGCCAATCCAAAAGATTGTAACTCAACTTTTAGTGTTTTAGCTTTACAAAGCTGAATCAGTTTCTTTAAGTCTGTTTAGTACCCCTGAGCAACATTTTTTTCATTAAATATATATTGTGCAAGAATATGGCAACCTAAAAAACACTGTTTAACGTTCTTTTTTTTTTTTTTTTTTTTTTTCTCTTTATTTGTTTAGGGGTTTTTATCTAAACAGATACGCCAACCCCATCGTGCCTTTTAACATTACTTAAAATTAACACTAAAATTAAAATTAATACATATATACTATATTAAGTATATAATAACATAGATCTACTTATTACATCTAAACAATCAGCATATTAAACAAGGATCACAGATCAAGGACTGTTATCAAACGACTTAACTTTTTGGCACATTCTGACGTTGGTTGAGATAAAATTGATTGAATCAATCCCATGTTTAGTTTGTTTAAGTCAAATTCCCTCAAAAATGTCTCCCTTTCGCGCCGGTTCCGGACACAATCCATCAGCAAATGTGTTTAACGTTCAAATTAACGTTTAAACATGCTGAAAAATTGTAACAACAGTATCTCACATGTGGTTTTCAAAAGTTACAGTGTATTGGATTGGCAGGGCAGTTAAGGTATGGTGGTGTATAAGTTTTCATCACTTCATTTTACATTCAATGAGTTGTAAGTAAGTTAAGTTGAAGTCCGAACGTACGTATCCACTGTAATTCATGTTCGGTTCATTATCCTATCGTACTACTCGTGATATTATAAATGTGAACGTTTGTATGTTTAGATGTTTGGATGTTACTCAATCACGCAAAAACGGCTGAACGGATATGCATGAAATTTGGCACACAGATAGTTCAAAACCTGGATCAACACATAGTATAATTTTTATCCCGGTAGTACGTTCCCGTGGGATAATTTTTGACCTCCACGCGGGCGAAGCCACTGGCAAAAGTTAGTTTATAATAATTGACAAACAGAGCTCGCATATTACCAAAATTCAAATTTTTGAATTTGAATTTTGGTAATATTTTATGTTGCAACGTAAGCGCTGCATAGATGACGGACAAGACAGTGATCTTAGATCTAACAAGTTTCCTTTATTAGTTTGATAATTCGTCAAACTATTACAGTTCCCTATAACTGCTCATCGAGAATTTATTATTTTTCTTTTTCGCTTAGCAACACATCGCTTGATTGAAGATAGCGCTAAAGAGGAATTACGCTCCTCATAACATATCATATCACATTTCCGTTTCCTTTTACTAAATTACATAATATTTTGTTTATAGATTTATGATATCAATTTGCTGGGAATATTTCTTTGATATCTATTAATGCGAAATATAGGGTTTTCGATTTATTTCTCAGAATTCGGTAACTGATTAATGTGTTTTCGTTATCGTTTCAAAGAAAATCGTGGGAAAATCACACGTTCCAACATTATATGCCATTCGTGGTATATATCGACTGTGTGTTGCTAGGTACGTTGAAAATACGTTACGTAGGTATGAAATGCCATCGTGTTGCATCGATAAGGCGTATGCCAAGAATTTATCGCAGCGATTGATTTTCAATTAAGGTTAATATCTGTTTGACTGTGTGGGCAGCGTTCGGGAAGCTTCGCAATATATTCTCGTCTCACATACCGTAGTGTCTCAAGACGAAAGTCTTTGACCAGTGCGTGTTGGCAGTGATGACATATGGAACCGAAACGTGGTCGCCCATAATGGGCCTTATAAGAAGGCTTAAAGTCACCCAAAGGAATGGAGACGGCAATGTAGAGGGCTATGCTTGGAGTTTCTCTGCGGCGATTGAGGAATGAAGAGATCCGAAGGAGAACCATGATAACAGACATAGCCCGAAGAATTGCCAAACTTAAGTGGTAGTGGGTAGGGCACATTGCTCGCAGAACAGATGGCCGATGGGGCCGAAAAGTTCTGGAGTGGCGACCGCGCACCGGGAAACGTAAAGTTTTAAAGTGCTCCCACAAGGTGGATCAATGACCATGTGCGGGCCGCAGGAGTTAGGTGGATGCGGGAAGCATAGAACCAGTCTAATTTGAGGAGCTTGGGGGAGGCCTATGTCCAGCAGTGGTGGTGTCTTTCGGCTGAAATGATGTGTGGCATAAGCTTGTTTCAACTATTGTGGAAAACGGTCAGAATGGTTTTTTTTTTTTTTTTTTTTTTCAGTGTGGGAAATCATCCAATGATTTCTCCCGCTCTGGGTGGAGCAGGAGGGCGTGTCAGACTTTTACTGACTAAAACCCACCCGTGATCCCTCAGTTGCCTGTGTGCTAGGGGCGACGGTATCTCTTTCGAACAACCCGCACCCCTGGCAGGCATCGGCCCTTGCGGACCCCACCAGTCCGGCGCACCAGGACACATGGCACGCCGTGACCACCCCAGGAACCAAGTAGCACAAGGGCCCCAGACTACCCTGGCACCCTTGGCTCCCTTGGCCCCCTGCGACGGGTCAGCGCAGTGGCCCCGCCGCCTACCACTTCTCGGCCGCAGGGGATAGGGAGAGCGGCCAACGCTATACCGACACTCCTCTTCCCCTGCGGCCCCACCGCGTCCGCCATCAAACGGTGGCGGCCCCGTCCAGGCCACGGAAGGGAAGAGCGCTACTCAAAAGTACCGGCACTCCTCCTCCGCCGCAGCCTGTAACCCTCAGCCGCGATGCCTCCCATTCGACATCGCGGCCCGCCTCAGTTGCGGTGCACCTCACCGCAACCTACTTTTTGGCCGCTACGTCGTCGGCTTGGAGACCAAAGCCCTGACGAGCGGCCCCACCTTTGGGTTCCTCTTCGCTTCACCGTGGGAGCGGACCACGGCTACTGAGCCCCCCCGCAACGACAATGCGGGAACCCACTGGGGGGGACGGTCAGAATGGTTAGGTTAATTAAATTTCAAGTTGAAAAAGTGTTAGGTACTTTTCTTAAAAGGCAAATTCAAGTGTTCAGTATCTGATATCGTTGATATTTTAGCGGTATTACAATAGTAACAGTAATACCCACCCAACATCGGTATCAATGAAACGCACAACCCTTACATAAAAACATCTATTCAAAGTAGTCTATAAGTCTATTGAAAGGGTGGAGTTGCGTGAAGTGAGTCGCGGTGATTGCTCATTAGTGGCACAATAGATCGTGCTACAATACTCCTATAAGTACACTATAAGTATACATAAGTACGGCTTATAAGCGAACCCTTTTGGACGCCGGGCGAACGTTTTCAAGCAACAATACAGACGAATTATTAGGAAGATCCTTTCTACAATGCAACAATAAGATGGAAATTAGAACTGGGATTTTGACTTTATTGTGTAAAGCAATTAGAAATCGAATCTCGTAGTCATCTTTCATGATTTCGAGGCTTCATCTTACGGCTTAGAAATTCTAATGATGAAGATGAAAGTCATTAGTTCAAGTGTTGAAATTATATGCTTGAATTTTCTCGCACTTACGCTAAAATACTATCACTAGGTAGGTATCCAGTAATTATCAGCTTCTCTACTAATAAACTTAATATTCTAATATAACAGTGGCAGTCCAGTGTTGACGGTCACGTCTTACTAGTTGAAATGTGTAGGTTTGGACCCAGATAAGCGGTTAACTTTGTTTATTATTCCATCACCGCTGCACACAAAACGATGAAGGAAAACATTGTGAGGAAACCGGCATGTCCTAGAACCAAAAATTCTAAGACATGTAACATCTACCAATCCTTACTGGACCCGCGTGGTGGATTACGGCCCACTCCCTCTTAAAGAAAGGAGAACTGTGTCCCAGCAGTGGGAACATTATAAGCCGATTATGATGATACGATGATTCTAATAGACAAAATACCGATCGAGTTTTTGGCGGGATCGCGTTGGAAAATGTCGCACGAATTTTCATTTTCATTAAATTTAGTGAAATAGCGAATTAAATTATATAATTTTGGTAGTGAATTATTCAATTTAATTACGTGTGAGTGCATAAGTGTAGTGAAGGTGAAAATAAGTGACTAGCGTGGACTTTTCGTGTTTTCCCTTCAAAAACTCCTACTAGGTTGTTGTAAAGTTACTACCGCTTTACAATAACTTTGATTTGACTAACTAATGTCGACTATGACTGTTTCGTAACTTCGTGCCCGATTTCAGGCCATTTACTTGATTGAAAAGAAAAATTACTTGACCCTGGCTAAATGCACAAACCGTACGAAGCCAAAACCCAAAAAAAAAAACCGATCTTATTAATACGTATTGAACGTAGTCCATGTAATTACAAGGCACATAATTAGATGCTTTATTTATAAAGCACGAACTATGCAAGTATAAAAGTTTATAGCGAAAATTAATATAAGCGTCTAATTTCTAAGTCTTGCCTCGATCATGGCATAAAGTAAACATGCAGTTTCACGAGCATGTAATTATTTGTCTTGGCAAAATACAGAGAGGAGGACTATGCGGGACCGACAAACCAAATTGCAACAGTGCGGTTTCAAGAACAAGTAGGAATCGCTGAACATCTAGCTACTATAAGCTGCACTTCCAATACTTCAGAGTACCAATTATATGAAGTGTGTTGCGTATTGTTGAAGCCTTATCTGGTAGTAAGATCTTTGTGAAGGAGATTGCCCGAGAAAGTTCTCTGCCGCCAAGCAGCGGATTTTGTAGAAGTAGAGGTGGTATAATAAAAAGTAAGTTCAAAAACGAAAACATGTCTACTGAAAAACCACGCTCTACAATATATGAAACAAGAAAATTTTCTTATCTAAAAGCCATGGTTGTAGGCCACCAAAACTACACATTCTATCAATAGTAAACGATCATAACCTTTGGCGAAAAGTGGTAGGTATACGACGACGATTTTTTAGCAGTCGTAGCAGTTGGAGCAGTAGTTTGAAGTTATGAGTTGGATATACATACTGGAAAAATCATGACCCTCCATTTTGCTTCACTGTAGTCGAGTAAGATAGGTGGTGACTAGCTACTAGGCATTTGTCTCTATCATTCCAACGCATCTGCCATGCCTTTGGTATTCCTGATATCTAGGCATGGGTAATATCGCTTTTACACTATTACAAATCGTATCTATGTATCGGTTTAGAATAGCGGATATCGTATCTATATATTTCAATATATTGGCTGAATGAGTGTGGAACTCGGAAACGAAAGTGGTACTGTGATTTTTAAGTTTCGGTTTTGTTCGATTCATGTACATCATTATATTTTATTTTTAACTGTATACTCGAAATCAGTGAATGTATTTTTTGGTAGTGTTGATAATATGGCACTGAAATGAAACTAGTACAGTCGTTTCGGTTTTTCAGATTTATATTTTTATCAATTATTTTATCAGTGAATTGAGCTTTCCTTCATACTTTTCTCAGGTTTAGGACTGACGGCATTACTAAAAAGCGAATAAAGAAATTCGAAAATCTGAATATCATAGATCATGCGATACGATGTCGGTATAGTGTGTTATTCTGCGACTCATAGCGCTATATTCGCTATAGATACGCGAATACCTGATATATAGATTCAGTGCCGTCCGATATATAAGTATTGGATATTGAGCCGATACATAGAGATTGTATCTATATACGATTTGTATCGCCCACTCCTACTGATATCCATAGGTGGCGGCGGTTACTTACTATCAGATGGGTCATCGGCTTTCTTGTCATCCGTCATCTACCTAGCCTTTTCCTAAAGATGTTGAGATCGGCTTCCTTTTTAAACGCATGTGGCTGAATACCTACCAGTATATTACATAGAGCAACTGCCTATCTGACCTTCACTTATTCACCACTCCTTGACATCAAATAACATAAAACAAATCCTGCTTTAAAGGTCGAAAAATAGTCTAGGACCAGTTTATTGGGCAAAGTAAAGAAACGTGATTTAAGTTGCCCGACTTTTGCGTACCGTCTCAATATCGCAGGCAATAATAAGCTAAAAGACATCCCCGGATTTGTTAGAAATAAGTCAACCCGAAACTATATTATGTTAATACAAAACGGGGAAGGTAATATTGTATTCAGATATAAATAATGCCTTGGGCCCCAAATTCAAAGAAATTGCCTGCCACATATCAAACGTGATTATGTCGGATGAGCAGTTTAAGGCCATTTGTGGCAGTATTCGGCGTTCGTAATGGAATATGAGGCCTCGAATCGTCTTTATCAACTTTTGTTCGGAATATTATATGTACGCAGCTTTGGTCACATTGAATTTCGTGTTTCTTAGAATGAAGTGGCCTTTTTATGATGTTGGGTGACCGAAAAATTAAGCTTGATGTCATTTAAGATTAGTGAAAGAAGCAGCAAGAGAGTCTATAAAGACGCTCGCTCAAGTTGAGCTAAGCTTTCTTTTGTGTTGTGTTAAAAAGGTTTATGTAAAGTAATATTTGTCAGCATTTTAATCCAGTAGCAATGTGCTAATAGACGTAAGTCCCACGGAGTATAGATTCCTCAAAAAGTAAACAACAACTATCATGTTGAGTGGAAGCCTTCTTGTCACAGTCACGGCAGCGGCGTGCAGCTGCCGACTTTTTATGTTCTGTGTTCTTAAGACTATGTCTGTGTTGTTTTCATGTTTTTTATGTGTTCTCATGAACTTTGGATTGTCATCATCCCATTCATGACATGAGTTGCCTTAGCTATACTGGAAGTCTTTGAATAGACTCCAGCGTGTCCTACTGTCAGCACGCTACAGGAGTTGATGGACGCTATTAAAAGTGCCAAGCTCGTAGCCAAGTTCTGGGCTGACTGTATTTGGATTGCTATCGCTAAGGAGAAGAGGTGATCTTATTTTTTGGTATGCACGCGTTTCTGTGGGAAATAAATATTTTATTCTTTCTTTCTAAACGAACTATAATCCAATGCTAGACTTTTTCAGAAGTGAAATGAATTATGGCTCCACCCTAAAAAAGAACGGAAAGTTTATAGCAATTCGTCCGGATAGTGTAGTTGCAAAATTGTCCACGGATATTTATGTAGGTGCCGTTTACAACAAATATCAATTTCTAATAATAAACTCTTAAGTATCTATTGTAATCAATTCCTTGTCAAACTACTATACAATTTCAGAATAATATGAATCCAGAATTAGCCAAGAACATAAAAACAGAATATTTTTTCGTAGAATCCTAATGTTCATTCTTCGGCTTGTAATGTCCACCTGTTGATTGTACTTTATGTGTGATAAATGATCTTTTAAGGGACCTATTAGTCATAACTTAGTCTTGGTTAGTAAGTTAAGCATTAGGTAATAATATTCATGTCACAATTGGTAATATCTTACAAGAAAGATCGAATGAAAACTAACTTTCACTAAGATTTACATACCTATACGTTTATCACACCATACTGAAATGTGTCCGGAGGGAGCCGGAAAGACGAGATTTTGTGTATATTATTTAATGTAGTATGTGCGAGGTTGGGGTATTTAGCAGCGTCCTTGCTGGTCCTACTTCGGAAGCAGCCAGGATGCTGCACAGGCTCATAAACATCATCATCATCATTCATAATTTTAGCCGAAAGACTTCCACTGCTGGACATAGGCCTTCCCCAAACTCCGCCACTTCGACCGGTTCTTCGACTGCTTCCCGCATCCAGCGGACTCCTGCGGCCCTCACAAGGTCATCGGTCCACCTTGTGGGAGGCCTTCCAACTTTACGTCATAAACATAGTACTAAATAACGTTTTGATGTTTAGTAGTACGTTAAGTCGTCTCGTAACGATGAGGGTGGTATAATCAGTCTGGACTGAAACCCTCTTTGAGTAAAACAGAAGAAAAATAAAGATTGACATAGTTTGGCAAATTGATGACAATTTTTGTAAACATTTTCTTAAATAAAATTCATTTCAGATAAAACGCAGAGCCTAAACAACTGGATCTAGAAACATGAAATATGAATAAAGGAGTTTTGAATATTCATCCGTTAAAAGGATTAAATAGTGGATGAAAGTTTGTCTGGAAGTTCGAAATGAAATCAAATTCCACCGCGACGACTTATTATTCCATAAATTAAAAGAAAAAAAGTTTACCACCTACCTACCTAAATTATATTTTTTTACTCTCTTTTTTCAGCCTATCTAGGATATTTCGTAGTTAATTTCGGGCCTAACTTTCGGTTTTAAACATTTAAGCTAAGGTTGGATCATGGCTTACTGGAGATTACATTTTTATTAACTTTCAAACTTCTGTAAAAGTTAAACATAGGCATATTACATCTTGTCTGGGTAGGTAATGTAGCTCAGCTTGGAAGGTCATGTAGTACCTACTTATTAGTGGAGTACTTCGAAGTAATTTGATAAGATGCAAAAGGTATCAAACAAGTAAGAAAATGTATAGGTTCTGAAGTCTTGATACACTCAATTTTCTTCTTAACGTATCAATGCCAATCTAAATACAGTCAGCCTAGAAACTGGATCCAAGCTTGGCACCCTCAGCAGCGTCCATTAACTCCTATAGTGTGCAGACAGCAGGACACACTGAACAAGATATTAAGTACCCACTACTACTACACGTACTCCAGGGCGGAGTCACTTGTGAAATCTCCCTAAGCAGGTTTTCTTTACTTCAGCCTACCTGAGCCCGGAATCTATTTAAATACACTCAATAATGATGCCATGGTTATTATCTACAAAGGTAATAATCATTCACCTTGAAGAAGTGTACAAAGTTTGTATCACAAATGAAAAACTAGGAAGAAACCTATTCTGTCCCACTCTTGGATGCTTTCTCTTTCCAATAGGTCTATTCTTATCAATGCTTCAATGCCTACAACGCTACTAAGGGTTAATTCTCACCGAGACGCGACGCGACGCGCACTTTTTAAGATAGCAACAGAATATCTAACTTATTTACAACACGAAAAGGTATAATTCCACTACGACCGCGAAAGCGTGTCGAAGAACGCTGAGATGCACCGTGTTGTGCAGCCCGTATACCTTATTGTGAAGTATATAAGATCCATTTTGTACCGTGATCTTAAAATTAGTTCGCGCAGTGTCGCGTCGCGTCTAGATGTAAACTGATCCTTATAGTACCATCCTATTAATATCCTACTAAAAAGCCTCTTGTCATACAGAGAAGGCAAACAAATAAATATTTAATTAAAGATTTCATTTCATTGATCACTACACTCCCGTGCCAATCCAAAAGACTGTTACTCAACTTTTAGTGTTTTAGCTTAACAACGCCCAATCAGTTTATTAAAGTCTGTTAAGTACCCCTGAGTAACAATTTTTTCATTCAATGTTTATTGTGCAAGAATATGACAACCTAAAAAATACTGTTTAACGTTCAAATTAACGCTTAAACATGCTGAAAATTTGTAACAAAGCTTACAGTATCTCACATGTGGTTTTCAAAAGTTACAGTCACCTCCTCGAGGCTGATTGGCGATTTCAGACTTTAATTATTTGTCCAGGTTTCCTCAAAATGTTTTTCTCCACCGATGTTAGTGATGTCTAAAAGTAAACTTTAAAAGTACATGATAATTATGATACAGTACCTACATACCTACTTTTTTTTAATTAAGGGATTTATGCAAGTACACATAATTATGTGACAATGTCAATCCCATCGTGCTTTTACAAATGATCACTTACTCTTAAACTTAATAAACTAACCAAAATCACACAAAAATAACCTCATCTTATTTATTATCTAATAAAAAAGTATATAATATTTTTGCTGCCTCAGAAGTTGGATTGGCTAAGATGCCATGGAACATTCCAACATCCATTACCGACAATTTCAAAGAATTCAGCAGTGCGTTTCTTTTGTTAGAATGCCGGACACATTCCACCAACACATGCTGTTCATCTTCTATTTTACCACACACCTCACAGTTAGGAGAGTCCGATTTTCGCATGAGAAAAGCAAAGTTATTTCGTGGAATATGTCCTGACCTCAAACGATGCGCAGCAACAATTTGACATCAACTTAGTTTCGAACATACCTACTTATCGATGAGTCCTCATCAGACCATACCTATTTGTCAATTATGTGGAAAATGTTGTAGTTATTTCATTGTTTTTGTTTTATATACCTTACTGATAAGTGTTATATGTAATTTCATATCGTTTTTTTATTATTATTTCAAATTAAAATAAAATATGAATTGAAAAAAACCTTCGGATTAAACCCCACAACCTCGTTTATGAGAGACGAAGCTATAGTTTAAACTACTGGGCCATTATGGGGTAAATGGACATAGTAGTAGTAATAATAATCGATCCATGGACCATGAAGCCTATAGTCTCAAGTTTGCACCTAATAACCTTTATAATCTGGGGTTATTCGAAGAATGGCGATAAAAGCAAAGAGGTCAGCAGTCAGCCTACGGAATGCCATCAGCTAGATATTGCGTCGGGGCGCCCGGAGGCGTTGCGGGCGTGCCTGTTCTCATCTCCACATATTTTTCCAATAATCTATTTTTCATAACCTTTTTTACTAAATATTGTCGACTAATATATGAAAGAAAGGTCGAAGTACCTACTGTATTTAAGTATCTTAGTCATAGAGCAAAAGTATTTTTTATTCATTAATGGAAATGGCTTACCACACATTATTTCTCAATCGTTTTACAATCTTACTAATGTATGTATTTCTTTTATTTACTTAAATAATACATATACCTACATGATTTATCTCAATGACTTGGTTTTTCTACATAATTTTAGGTACTGGGAAAACTATGAAAATTAAAAATTCAAGCTTAAGTGTCTAAACCGTTTTAGTAAAACTAATTTACCATTCGTTATTGTTAACCTACCTCCAATTTTCAAATTCCGAATCGTACCTCGCTTTAATTAATTAATAATTAGCAAAAATATATAAACAAACAGCCATTTGCATTTCTAAAAGGGTTGTGGAAATGCAAATAAATTCTCACATAAAAAAACGACCTGAATTTGCTTAATTGGCGAAGTTAATTAATTACCTCGCAGAGTCGCAGCCAACACTTGCCAAAGTGAAGCTTAAAATCGCTATGGAAGAAAAACAAAGAGACGTTGATAGCAGTAATTACCTGCAACATTGGAATACAACAAACCCATTATATACAGTCTCGAACATAAGCAACAATCAAAACTGTCCCAATTATACGTCAGTTAAGACATTATTTTTTTTGGAAAATTGAATCTTACACGCAAGACTTAAAGTGGTTTTTACAAAGCAATGTCCAAAAAGACTGACTGAAAGATGACTGACGATATTATTTGCGGACGTTTTTGAGACGCCGATTGTGTATCTTAGGTTTTTGTATATCAATGACCTACAAAGGTATTTTTTTTGTAAACAGCTTTGTGTAAACAAAATGCGTAAACACTATTTTGTAAATAAGTTTACACATTCATAAAAATAAGTGTATCTAACAATATGAAGACTTTAAATATATAAATTGCTGTATTTTACTGAGAATATCTGTGGTTAGACCTGAGCTAGAGCAAACTACATTGAGTTACATAGAACATACATTCAAGTTAATTGTTGTGCGGTAGTTTGTCGTTCTTCTTTTGCATGAAGATGTAGTCAACTCTACGGATTGTCTAATCGTAAAACATTGTCACAGCCGTTTATATGTCTGAAAACTGAAAAGAGCCGTGCCTCTTAAGATAAATATGTCAGGCACGCCGTAACGTCACTGGCTTACCTACTGACCAATATTTTATTATTCTCATAATATATCTCGCGCCGGCCGACTCGAAAATTCAATTAATTTATGCGGCACTGTTCCTACAAATAATAATTATTTATGTGGTTTTCAAACGAAAATAACAAATACATGGATTTTGGTTAGCTACCAACAACGTTTGTTAATTTTTTGCAAAGTTTTGACGCAAACAGATTTGTGTGTATAAAGTTACACCGTCGATCGACTCCGCGTAACGGTTCGGTATTGATAACGTGTGCGCTGCTATTTCAGGCTTATGATCGCCATTAGTTTGTTTTGTGAACCACTGGAGAGCTGCCTGAGCACCGTACTATACAGTAGGGTAGATAGGTATTTCTACGTATAAAACGACAGCGATATGTACAAAGAAACTCAATACTAAAATCTAGTACAACAAAAATCGATTAGAAAAGTAGCAAAAAAGATTACTTTGAGGAATTTTAACACAGATTTAAAATATAAATCCACGAGTATTACGACTTAGGAAAGTCATTTTCCTATATTATTGCGAGATAAGAGGCCACCCATTGTATATTTTGTAGTGTTTGATTTATTTCTAACCGCCGCCGCCGACGCAAAAAGAGGAGTGTTATAAATTTGACCTAGCTATGTGTGTCTGTCTATGGCACCGTAGCTCTTAAACGGGTGAACCGATTAGTTTAAAAAAATAATTGTGGTAAACAATAAAGTAGGGAGGCCTTTGCCCATAAGTGAGAAAATAATATATAGTAAAAATAAAATAAAACAAAAAAGAATAAATAACGCATAATAAAAGTGCGTTAGTTGCGTTACCCAATTTATTGTACACACACAGTACATTACTTAAGTAAAACATCATCATCATGAATTCAGCCGAATGACGTCCATTGCTGGATTTAGCTTTCCCCCAAAGGGGGGTTTTGCCATCATTGTCACGCTTGGCAGGTGGGTTGGCGATCGCAGTATGGTAAAATGCATAGAGAACGCTGCTGCCCATTCTCTAGTAAGTCCCCTAGTCGCCTTTAATTCGTCGTCGAAATTAAAAAAAACAAATATTATAAATAATAAAGATATTCAATCTATTAAAATAGATATGATAATTGTTATTGAATTAAAAGAAATAATTTCTCACACCCACGGGAAGAAATGGGATGGTGCTATTCTATTATGTCTGGCACCACACGGATTACCTAAGTATCGCCATCATATCAAGAATCTGTACAAACCCAAAATAAACACGTATAACAAGCTAACAAGGTCTAGCAGAAATCAATTGTTACGAGTATCATTAGTTACGCAATAGTATTTCGTAATTATGTAGATGAGACGTGATTACACACGTTTAGCTTATCTATGTATAGAAATGTATTATTATGTGCATTCGTGACGCGTATTATGTACAAAGCCTGCAATATATTCATGTGCAAATACATTCATTATGTATCACGTCGTAGGTCTAAATGTCACAAACGCGACAGCTGATCACGAGGGCCCGGAATCGTTTCCCAAGTCGAGGAAAGTGTTATTAGAGTATTGTTTAAGTATCGTCTCAGTAGCAAACCGGACTCTTGTGCTTGATTATATACAGAAGATTGATTATATACAGAAGATTGATGATATACAGAAGATTGATTGTATACAGAAGATTGATTATATACAGAAGATTGATTATATACAGAAGATTCGCTTTCTATTGCAATCAATCAATTTGCTTAACCTTTTCTCAACTATTTTGGGGTCATTTTCCAGTCTAACCGGATGCACTTGAATACTAGTATTCTAAGTTACGACTGCCTATCTGACTTCCTCAACCCAGTTATTACTGTTTAATAGGATACCCTTTAGTAAGGTACGAGTGTTTTTTATTTTTTTAGAGGGCGGGCAATCATCAAATAACTTCTCCCGCTCTGGTTGGAGAGGAAGGGCGTGTCAGACTTTTACTGACTAAAACCCACCCGTGTTCCTTCAGTTTCCTGCGTGCCACGGGCCACGGTATCTCTTTCGAACAACCCGCACCCCTGGTAGGCATCAGCATTTGCGGGCTCCACCAGTTGATGCTGACATCTCTTTGAGGTGCGTGTGGGTAACAACGCGCCGTCGGCCCTTGGACCTTACCGGACAGCGAGCTACCTATTACAAGATATGACTGTTCATCAGACTTTCCAGCTCATGACTTGTAACGAATGTCAAAGATCTATGAATGACAAGCAGGATCCACGATTTAACATGCTTTCCGAGCCACGGAGAGTTCTTCGTATATAAATATGGTCACCAATCAACGGACCAACTGCGACAAGCGTAGCTTAACCTGGTCTATTGACCCGTGTGGCTGTAATAACTTAGCCACAAGCCCTTCCATAACAATATTGGACTTAAACATAAGTGGCAGAATGTTGGTACTTTATGTACACCTCATGCTATCACTAATTCCGGTCATACATACGTGATATTTTGTTATTCATCCAACACATACCGCAAACGAAACGTGTTGAACCTTCAATCGTACACGTGCCTATGTATATCTGTTACCAGGCTGTGGTACTAAACCGCGGTTAAATTACGTTGCCAAGTGGTTACTGAGTAATAAATCTAAAAAGAAACGGATTTACTTCCTCAATATATAATGTAAGCTTATTTTCTTCACGTTCTAAGCGTATAATGTAATGAAATCCACGCTTAGATATCGAGTCTGCCAAATATGTAAACAAATGGCGCTTTAAATCAAAGCTTTTATTAACATATTTGGCAGTTAAAATTTAGTTTAAAGGATTTATTTAAAGAGCGAACTTAGCAAAGAAGCTACTGTACGATCTCTTTAAAAAAAAAACAGTTTATTTCACATAAGCCTGCATGAGCACTTATGAAACGTCAGAAGCTAGGTGCACGGTTCCAATTGGTCGCTTCCTATGGAGAAGAGCCGCCAAGAAACTCCACGGTTACTCTTTTAAAAATAATTGGCTTTTCAGATAGTACATTAATTAGTAAACATACGTGACAAAACATCACGCTATGTTTCCCCCAAGAGTTGAACAAAGATGTACCTATAGTACGCCCATAAGTCGCCAGTTATGTTTAAGTCCCATGTATAGGGGGCGAGCCTATTACCATCAACCGGGAACAAATCTAGACTATGGGCTACTACTGAAAAATTCAGGTAGAAAAATCCAATAACACTTTGCCCGACGTGGGCATCGAACCTAGGACCTCATGCACAGCAATAGCGCTTGCGACCACTAGACCTACATGTGAAAAGGCCTGTCTAAAACACAGAATAATAAAAGGTTTAACAACCACCTTCATATTATAATACTTTGCTATAAAGTGCCAGTCATGGCAGAAATTCCGTTGCATAATAAACAAAAATGAGGTGTAAAAATAATGATTTTATAATAAACTCAAATACTGCTTTTTATGCTCAGCCAGATGCAATATCTTAGTTCACGCTCTATATCCAAACAAAAAAATTGCTTAACAAGAACTGCAATTTCTGTATTTGCCCCTAAAATGGCAACACGTCAACTCCCATATTACAAAACAAGGTTTTTAATTCGATCAGGTTTAAACCACCAAGCCAGTTATTGAATTAAGAACCCTATTTGTATAGATATGTGTTTTTTTTTACAAAACTGATAACTTAGTCCTGTGATAGGTTGTCATATTTTTTTAAAGAACTTTACTGAAATTGAAATAAAGTTGGAAACGCAAAACCTGGAACAAAGCTATAGGCTATAACTAAAGTTAAATCGCGCTTTGTAATAAGACGGTAACATTTTAAAGGTCAGTTCTCAGCCGCATATCGATATTTTGAGATAACACAATCATGTTGAATGAGAATACGAGATAATCACTAGATTAAATATACAGTTTCAGTGTGTACTAGCATTGGAATTTACAATCAGTGCAGTGACCGCTTAGGTCGCGCGTGGTCAAGCGTCGCGCCCCGCCTAGCCGGTCACGTACCGTCAAAAACTAATTGTTATATAATGACGCAATCCGTTGACACCTGCGACCCCCCGCGGCGTTTGACACTTGAAGTTTTTACGATAACACTCACAAAAAAAGGGTCGACTCGAGTTTTTACTGCCTCTTGCCAGTTTAAGTTATAATTTATGGCTTCTTAACTAAACAAAGCATTGTATTAACGTAAGCTGTTTCGTCTTAGGTTGTTTATTTATTAAATAAACAAAGAGATAACAGACAATGGCTGACAGTGTGCTTGTTCCCGTGTTATGTCGATTTCTCATAAAACTACCATCTCAATTTGTTTGAAACTTTGGAGTTTACTTATTGAATAGACTTATAATCGAACAGCAGTCATTTTATGGGAATCCTACGTAACATTGTCGTAATATTTAACTCAAACTTCATATCGCGCGGAGGTCAACGCCCGTTTTGTGCACTCGAACATTCTTTTGATTTATAAAACTAGATTTATATTCTAATAAGAACCACTTATATTCTAATAAGAAATTATGTTTATACTTACCATTTTATACGCCAGCAGTCACTAATTGCACAGTAAAACACACAAAATAAACACTTTTCACTAATCACTACACACTTCGAACAACGGTTTGTTTACGTCACACATTTTGTCGAAAATTAAGTTTTTATGACGCTATTCTAAGCAAACAATTATCTAAAACGATGATATACTACTTTTAAATGAATATTTATACACTGTAGTCTCGAAAACGCACAAAAAAATAAGAAAAAACACTAAATAACTACGAGCGCGCGCGACGCGGTGACGCCATGTTGACGCCATGCTGGAAACGTAACATTTAACTTTTTTTTTGTCTATTCCCAGACGACGTTTTGTTCGTTTAATGATTTAGTCGACGAGAGTGTCTTCCTGACCGGACCGTTTAATTATTGCAGACGATATGAAACCTTATTCGTATTATAAAATAAAGATTAAAACCGCGTGAACCAAGTGGGTCTCAGGGAACCCAATGGCCTTTTTACCGTTAACATCTTTTGGGTTCCCTGGAACCCAACAGATGTGAACCGGCTAGCCGCGCCTTCCCGCGTCGTGCCGCGTCGCGCCACGCCAAGCGGAGCACTCAACCGAGAACCGGTAGCTCTCACTCGCCAATTTACTGCTGTCGCCGTTTTTAGCCCTGAATTCCATAAAATGCTTTCACGTCATCATTTTTCTACGTGATAACCCTAATAGATTGACATCGTTTGTGGTAAAATGTTATATCTGCTCGTATTACGTTTGTTCAACCGATTGCGATGTAAAAAAGATTTTTTGACGAAAAAGTTATTTCAAAGCGGAATAATAAAATTTCACGTAATACCGAGAAAACTGCAAAACAACAGAGTAAAATTAACCACTTAAAAGTAAAGATATTCATTTACCGTAACTTTGAAAGTCAGTTTCAGGTGAATTAATGAGTCTTTGTCTCCATAACTTGGCGACAATTTACGAGATTTAATTAGGTAGGTAGAACAGCTGTGCAGAAGTGAAGATGACGAATAATTTCCTAGCATAATAATTTCAGTTTCACAACTTACTACAATGTCTTCATGAGAAGATGAACAGACAGTTTCAAGAAAGGGTTGCTAAAATGTAGCTTACACAGCCACTCGTCTCTCAAATACATTCGATGGGTAATCCTTTTCTTCATGAAAACATATTCACGTCACAAAGTCACGTGAATGTAAATTTTCATAAAACAGTGTAGGTGAATCTGCTACGTCGTAGCGTCGCTACGGCGTAGATGCTCTACGAACAATGTTGCTACACAATTTCAACGAGTTAATAAGCGGTTACACAGGTATTTTTCAGTTTATTTTTCCTTTTCTCTTTAATTTAGTTAGTATAGTTCGTCTAGTAAGTTGCTTCAACCAGAGAGTTTAGGACATTCTTCAGAAAGTTAGAAATTTTGCCACACGTTGAAATCGGACACTATAAATACAATTTTAATGGAAAATTCTCTACTGCATACTAAGATATTTTTTTAACAGCCTATACTATCCCATTGCTGGGCAAAAGCCTCCCCAAAATCCTCCCAAGAACTCTTTTCCCGTGCCGGCTCAAACCAGCCCTCGCGGTACGGGTCAAGTTCACTTTGTCATCTCTTTTTGGATCAGCCTCGGCAGCGCCATCTACATCTTCAGGCACCCATTTTTATATATTTTTTTAAGGGAAAACATCAAATAACTTCTCCCGCTGTGGGCGGAGTGGGAGAGTGTGTCAGACTTGTACTGACTAAAACTCACCCGTGTACCTTCAGTTGCCTGTGTGCCAGGGGCCACGGTATCTCTTTCAAACAACCCGCACCCCTGGCGGCACCCATTGTGTGGAGACCTTTGCTCAGCGGCCATCGTGCATGCCACCGGCTAGTGTGTCCCGCCCAATTATTACTTCAAAATCTAAACTAACTGCTTCTTGTGTTCTCTATTCAACCCATATTATTTTGTGTCATCTTACGTCAAATTTAATCTAAATAAACGTAGCACGTCTTCATATCAAAAGCGCCATTTTACCCGAAGCTTCCAGGAGTCAGGTTCGCGGTTTCAGTGCCTCAACTCACGTACTTTAATCTTTACAACATTCCAGCCAAAATTAATCTGCAGTACTAAGACTGTAGATTACTGTGTCCTAAAGAATATAAGCGAAGAACGTGACTCCTGATACTGGGCCTCTTATCTTGGTATAAAGTGTCCAAGTATTTCGTAAGTTGCGTGGTGTTCATTTTAATAAAATCTTCTGTAGGTTGCATGTTCTACTTATACATTGACTTAGGAGTAAAGGATGTGTATTTACATATTGTAGGTATACAGAGACATCGATGAGCAATCTGTTGCCATGAATGCCCTAGTGTAAAAAATCTGCTGCGATATGGAAAAGTGCAATACCAAAAACAAAATGATCAAAATCATACATTTTGATCATTTTGTTTTTTATGTCAGCAGATTTTATTTTTACCGACAAAAAATTCAACGCAGCAAAAATTCAGAATCATGTACTAAATCTAATATGTCGATGTCCTTGCCACTCTCTATATGAACTTTGATCCAAAAACATGTAGGTCGAAAATATCAAGTCTTTTAAGTATGGTTTTACAATGATACATAAATTTAAATGTAAATCTAAATCTTAAGCTGAATAGGCTTATACCTATTATGATTACACATTTGATCAGCCCACAGTTATTCTAAAAATCTACTACGGTGGAAAGGTACTATGTACATAGCACATGAGTACCTAAGCAAGCCAGTTAGTAATATTTTTTTTTGTTTGGGTGAAATGTTTTTGTTATTTTACCTCGAAAATACATAATGTATAAACTAAAGTAATGTGATGGCCTTGAACATTTAAATATCGATATCAGTTAGTTTTGTTTAGCCTAAAATTTCCCCCTACAGTTACTATAAATCAACGAAATTAATTCATATATTTTTCCTCTTATATCTACGAGTATAATTATAAGGTATTTAACGTATTAATATAAATATCCTTGTAAATTCTCTCTGAGAACACAACAATATGAAAGAAAATTAATTTCATGAAATCGAGATCGAGTAGAAATATTACTGAAACAAGAAATTCTTGCGTAATGAAACTGAAAAATTTCTTTGATTATATTTTAATTTGCACTACAACAATCGAGCGTAATGATAAGTATTTATTTAAATTCAGTGAAATAAATGAGGTTTATTTATTTCCCCGTGTTTATTGTAAGCATTGCCAGAAGAGAAAATAAACGTGAAAACCTTAATACAATTTTATTGCTACAACAACTGGATGTTGTTGTTTTATTATTATTAAGAAGGCTTTTATTATTATAGATCTGCTTTCTGCTGGCCACTGTTATTTTATAGCTAAAATGTAAAACATGAAAACTGTAGAAAATTTATTTAGACCGAGATTAATAAACGTTATTTAGCACGCGCTTAAGCTGCGTTATTTCTCTCTATAACGCACAACTGTCAAACTACGATTGCTGTATAGAAACAGGATCAACTAAGTCAAAGCACGAGCTAAGTAACGTTTACAGATTTCAGCATAAGATTCGTAAACCAGTGAAAATATCATTTTGTACATCAATGGGTTGTCCGTGGATGGGTTACCATCAGGAATTGTGGAGGTCAGATAGGTTCCATGTAAAATACTGATATTCATACTGCATCCGGTTATACTGGAAGCCAACCCCAATAAAGTTGAAAAAAGCCTGGGCAGATGATAATGACATTCATTGTAGTCTACACAAACCTTTTCCATAAATTATTTATTGTACTGTTTTTACTACCTACCCACTCGTAGTACTACAATCTGACTACTTAAGACTTTATGTGACTTTATGTGTGTTATTGTGTGTTATTTATTACTGTTAATTGGACATCCTAATGACTTTTTATTTTATTTTGATTACCGACATGTATTGTATTGTGTTAGTTAATAATTCGTATTAACCCATTTATGCCCGCTGTCCTCATTTGGGGACATTTGCTTAAGTACCCACATTTTTAAATTTATTTTATCTATGTTTTCTTTGAAGCCAAACTTGTAGTGTCAACAAGTGTGGCTTTCTAATAAAAATTGCAGTTTTGTGAGTTTATGTATAAAGTGGCCAAAAATAGTGATTTAATTTACTTCATTTAGTATATTGGTGTTTAACCATAGGTAAGTCATAATATTTTATACTTATATTGAGTTTTATTATACATTTCCTGTATTTTTCATTAGACCATAGTTTTTACTAGTACCTAATCACATTTTGTTGGGTATTTCCTTGTATTTGACAACGAGCATAGGTAATTTAGTATGGTGTCCCCAAATGGGTCCAATGGGCTAATGGGTAAATTTTCTTAATTTTTTTTTGCAAGTTCTTTTTGGCGTAAACTATGACTAAACGAACGTTTGATGTTGCAAATGAGTATCGAGGGTTGGAGGAAGCTATCGAAAATACTTTGCATGAAGAGGTAGACCCTGATGTCAGTTACGATATAGTAGCCATCCCTCCCGACACGAGTGTTCTGATGGATGAAGAAGGCAATGAAGATGATGTCCAGCAAAATATTCTTCTACGTGATATTCCAGGTTGAGTTGAAGTTTTTGAGGTCCGGAACATGAAGAAGAAGAACACAGCAGAATTTGATTACCGATTCGATACGGTGAATAAGATTTTATTCGTGCGATGGCTTGACAACAGTGCTTGCACCATGGGTCCAAACTATGACTGTTAATCCTTTGGGTAAGGTAAAAAGATGGAGCTCTGCGGAAGGAAGGAAGGTAGATGTGGACATCCCTTTTGCGGTCCAGAATTATAACAATGGCATGGGTGGAGTTGATCAAGCTGATCAATCAATCGCAGTATACTGGACAGCAATACGAGGAAAAAATGGTGGTAGGTTCTATTTACCTACATGCTCGATTTGGCTATGGCTAACGCTTGGCGTCTCCACGTCCTGGCCGCTGAAGATAAAATAGATCAGCTCCAGTTTCGCTGAAGTGTTGCCCGACTTTATTTGTGGAATATAACCATAGAGAGACCGGATGGAAGACGCCGTAAACCTTCATCGATGGTGCCAAGTATGAGTCAAGACGGCGTTCGATACTTCCCTCAGAAACTGACGAGCCAACTACGAAGCCTAGTATGCCACATGAAAGCACGTTGGTAATGTAAAAAATGCTTTAAAACATTGTGCATCGAAAATTATGTTTTGTAAAATACTACTCATAAGCGCCCATTGGCCCCATTTGAGGACGGTGTTTTTTTGTATGTAAGGAAGATTTTTTTTTTTAGTTTTTTCTAATAATATGTCTTACTAGCCTCTATTCGTTACGCCAATAAAGATTTTTTCAAAAAAATATCGTTATTTTGTATTTGGGTCTAAATGGGTTAATATTAGTTTAGTTAATTATGTGTTATTTATGTTAATTCAAATTAAAATTTAAGTTAATTCAATTGAAACTCAACAGCAAACCGACATTGTGCTTTGCAGTGCCCTGACAGGGTTCATGTACAAAAACCGACAGAATTGTAAAATGTGTAACGTGCATGAGAGCAAATAAATAAATAAATAAAGATTACTCAGACTACTGACACCGTTCTATTGAATGCTTAATAACAAAATAAAAAGCGATCACTAATCCATCTGCCATACGTATTGACTTCCCCCTTTGACCTTTTATACGAAGACTTATTCAGAGATTTCGGGCGAATAATTTTAATAAGACCCGCTTTTCACCTGACCTCATACGGAAATCCTCTCTAACTAAAGTCAGTTTCAAGGCGTATTAAGTTCGTGTTACATGCACTAACGACCCCCGTTTCCTAGCAACGTAAGCCGGTGGCGACCTGTGGCTACTATGCTCAGTCACTGACATACTGTGGTTATTAATTGTGGATTTATTTTTGGATAAGGTAATTCTTGAACTATGTTAACTTTATACACAAAAATCTTTGTCATATTCTTCGTATTTTAAATAATGGTATCCTACTAATATTATAAATGTGAAAGTTTGTATGCTTAGATGTTTGGATGTTTATTACTCAATCACGCAAAAACGGCTGAACGGGTTTGGATCACATTTGGCAAACAGATAGTCTGTAACCTGAATTAACACATAAGATACTTTTTATCCCGATAGTATGTTCCCGTAGATAATTTTCGACCTCCACGTGGGCGAAACCATTGGAAAAAACTAGTTTATAATAATTGACACACAGAGCTCGCAACATATGACCAAAATTCAAATTTAAGAATTGGAATTTTGGTCTTAAGTTGCAGCGTAAGCGCTGCATAGATGACGGACAAGACAGTGATTTTAGATCTAACGAGTTCAATGATAAACGTGTGTGGTTGGCATAATTATTATTTAATTGATTGGTCGTCGATTTACTGGTCGCAAAGGCTGCTAGTGACCGTGAGATCTTGGGTTTATTTCCCAGATAGGACAAACTGTTTTTGGGTATTTCATGGCGAATTTTGCAGAAGATTTGTGCCCGTTTGATGGCAAAAGGCTTGCCTCCTATTAAATTGGACTTAAACATAACCGGCAAAATGTGTACCTAGTCTCTCTGCCTAGAAAGAAACACAAATGCGTTTATTGATATTATATCATAAAAACAGAAAACAATGATAATAATGCCAAAAGAGCTTCAGCTCACCATAATGTCAGATGGTGTATCAATGACGCAAGGTGTACAACCTGACGCTGATTTTCAGCTGCAATCCACGAGTACCTTGGGCACGCCACGATTGCGGCGGTAACTCGCGGCGGCTTTGAGGAGTGGATTGAGAGGCGCCACGGCATCCTCACATTCCGCCTGATGCAGGTCCTCATTGCAGACGTTTGTTTTGGGAGATTTCTGTTTCGTATAAGGCGGGAGGCACGTGAGGGAGAGGCAGTATATGCGCCCTCACGGCCCTAGTCGCCGCAAGAGACGCCCTGGGCGTCGGGAATCCCAGGCTGATTCCCGGCCACCGTAGGCACGGGCTTGCGGATGGTGGCGAGTAATGGATAGCTGGCTGTCCGGTAAGGACCAAGCCCGGGTCGACGGCGGGTTGTATTCTACGCGCGCCTCAAAGAGATGTCAGCACCAACTGGTGGGGTCTGCAAGGGCCGATGCCTGCCAGGGGTGCGGGTTGTTCAAAAGCGATACCATGTCCCTTGGCACACAGGTAACTGAGGGCACACGGGTGGGTTTTAGTCAGTAAAAGTCTGACAGCCCTCCTGCTCCACTCAGAGCGGGAAAAGTTATTTTAGGACTTCCCATCCTCAAAAAAAAACCCACCAGTACCATACGCGTGATGGTACGTTATGTGATTGTGGTCATCACCCTTGGCTGAATGTGATGAGCTATATCATCATCGTTATTTTGCCTTTATCCCAATTTATTTGGGGTAAAGGCAAAATACACCAAACAAAACACAAAACGCTACATCAAACAAAAAAGATAGTAAAATATAGGTATTTCATTAAAGTGTCAGCTTAGAGACTAAAGAGAGAAGTCAAACTTTAGTGTTAAACTGTTCCTCTTAAAAACTCCGTTCATTAAAGCTAAGTACTTAATAGTATACTTTTATTTGACTTATTTAAGAAAATCAAATAAAGAAGGCTCTTTGTTAAATTCAATGTTCCGAGGGCTTGAGTCAAAAGTTACGAAGTATTTTTCTTTTAAATTTCCTATTACTTTCTTTTAATTTCCTGGTCTTGTTTGCTTCTCCGGTAAAATTACTGTCGTAAAGCATTTTTTATGACTATTTTTATAGGCTTAAAGTTTTAACTTTTTGAACAACGTTGAATTGGGGAGGTAAGAAAAATAAGAAAACGTTAATTCTGAAGAATTTGTGATAATCTCTAAGGACTATATGCAAACTGTCAATTGAAGGATTTCTTTTCCTACAAGGAACCCTGAAAATGGTTCGTGGGTCATTGTAAAAGAAAACCATAAAAGTTAAATAGGAAATTGTGTTGGTATTGATTGCTTGCTCCTTGCTACCTTTTATGTTCGCCGTTTACACTTTATTGTGTAAGGCTTTAGGGCATTGCCAATATCAATCTTTTTCAGTGACTATAAAACTTCATGGAACTAACAAAAGTTTTGTCTAAATTTGTTCAATTGACCAAAAACAATAAGTCATTCTTTTTGTTATAAAAAATTGAGTTCGTTTTTGTTCAATAGTTTAGTTGAAGATGGGACGACAGTCAGAAACTGTGACTAAATAAGTAGTCTATGGACATGTGAACTGGATTTTATAAATTAATTGTATATAATAAGTAATTTATAGATCTTATAAGATTTTAAAACTAGATGGCGCCGGCATTTCCGAGCTGACTGATCCCTGAGAACAAATGCCGAAACAAACTCAAAAGTCATGGTCTCTTTCCAAACATCAGGGGTGCGGGTTGTTCGAAAGAGATACCGTGGCCCCTGGCACACAGGCAACTGAAGGAACACGGGTGGGTTTTAGTCAGTAAAAGTCTGTTACGCCCTCCTGCTTCACCCAGAGCGGGAGAAGTTATTTGATGATTTCCTATCCAAAAAAAAAAACAATATATTATTAGAATTTTATATGAATCTAACAATGCTGGGGCATGTCTGGAACGGCACTTGGAAGACATTGCAGCTTTGAGCTGACCTGTCCCAACAGACAGCATTTATGCAACAGTCATCATGTAGCTTAACCCTATACGTATTATGTAATACGTTGTGTTGTAATAGGTCAGAATTACAGCAACATTCAATTTTTTTAAACTTAATAATTGTTGTTGAGTGGACTTAAAGGGTTGGCTATTTTCGACCGACGAATTTCCGTTATACGAGTACATGAAAAATGTTACACTGTTTTTAATATTTTTGCCTCTCGTAAGTTGGTTTAATTTCTGGTCCAGTTCATCAATCAAATTGAGTAAAAAATAAATGGTTTACGGCACAAATAAAATGTTTACAAAACCTGCCAACTCGTATTATTGGAGATCCATGTATTTATTCATAATGGAGCAAATAAGGACTGGTGTATTCCATGAAATATCGAATGAATTAAAATAGACTGCGTTTTCGGGCAGCAAACACGCAAAATTCTGTTTCCACTGTTTGAAACTTACTTGCATGTATCAAAATCACCGATTACATAACCAGCCTATAATGTTCCCACTGCTGGGACTTAGTCTCGGATAGAGGGAGTGGGCCCTAATCCACTACACGGGCCCAGTGCGGGTTGGTAGATGTTACATGTCTTCGAATTTTTGGCTCTAGGACATGCCGGTTTCCTCACGATGTTTTCCTTCACCATTTTGAGAGCAGTGGTGATGAAATAATTAACACAAAGGAAAGCGCTTGTCTAGGTTAGATCTTACGACCTGTAACCCGTAAGTCGTAGCGGTTACCACTGGGCCACCACTGCTCAAAATGGCCGATTGGTGTCGATTTAAGATTCCGTAACCCCGGCCAAACATGTCTTATTTCTGAGGGGCAATTCTCGTAATTTTAAGAACGTTCACAGTCTAATCTCAGTGTCAGTTTGCCAAAAAAACGTCGAGATTCCATACATTATGACAAGTTTTTGACATTTTATTGTCGCCGAGATGAGACTGCAACTAGATTTTGAACGTTTTTAATTACGAGAATTGGTCTTCTGATACTTTATTGAAACAAAAAACTGCGCAAAAATAACTCGTTCATAACAACAGCTGTAATACTACACAAGCCAACAGTGAACAGTGCCCTGTTTAACGAAACGAACATCATTAATCATCTTCCAAGGAGGCTTTCAGACATAATAACTTATAATTACGCTTGTAGTCAGTTTAAGCCTTCCGAATTTCTCTTCTCTACACGAAAATGGATATCATTTGTCTGCCGTTTTCAGTCTGATCCCGGCTTTAGGACGTTGTATCAATTTGCTAGTCATCATTTCATTCTGAAATAACAATGATTATTGTTTTGCATCTAAGACTTTAAGACGACTATTCATAGGAGTGCTTACATTCATCGAGTAATTTTGTTCGTCAAAATAGGAACTAGACATACATAACATCACGAATTGTTTTCCCGAAGGCTCTGGCAGAGGTGTACCTATATTACACTCACATTTCTCCAGTTATGTTTAAGTCCCATGTAATAGGGGCGACCCTAATGTCAAAGTCAAAGTCAAAGCATTTACTTCAAATAGGCACTTAAAAGGCACTTTTGAACGTCAACATTTACGTTAAAATAGAATTGATTCTAGTCGCCCCTTCCAAAATGTAGTTTCGTATGGAGAAGAATGGGCAAGAAACTCCACCGTTACTCTTTTAAAATGTTTCAAGTACAATATTTACATTCATTATATGATTATGTGTGAAAACGATGCACCCAGAATAAAATTACCATACCGAAATGGGTAAAAAGAATCAAATTGAAGCAATACAGATACATTAATTCTGTGATAGATACATGGTGTTCACACATTTACAAACATTGTAAAAGTAAGTATAGGTATGATTTTCCTACAATATTAACAAGTAATGAGTCAGTGTGTGAGTTAAAATAATTACTGAGTGTAAATCAATGTCATAAATATAATTAATTATATGTACAATTTAATTAGCAACCAGTTTGATTTTGTCTATACTCTAGATTGTCCTATGGAGCAGGACCAGCATGCATTGCAAGCAATGCCATTATAAAGGTATGAGGAACCTCATACTCTACTGAAAAGGGAGGATCCTCCGACCAGACGGGTGTAGTGTCTGTTGGGCCACTGCCCGGTGGTTGATGTCGCGATGTTGTACCTATGCATATCGCGCGATAAACTTTAACTGCGCGATCTAGGATTTCTATGACGTGCGTCTTGCGTAGTTCGCCTGTGGCATTATTGTAGATGGCGCCACTTCTCTTTTTGTATTTTTAGATATTGTTGCGAAGTATTTTTCTGTAGCATCAACCGGGCACAAATCCAGACTCCAGGCTGCTTCTGAGAAATTCCAGATAGTAATATTCAGTTACAATTTGCCCGACCCGGGAATCGAACCCATGCTCAGCAGTAGCGCTTACGACCATTAAGGGGAACCTAGTCGCGGGCTCGAACTCACTGGTGGGCCTGGCTAAAAATCACGCTGTCTCACCAGGCTTCGTGTCCGACAGAGATAGTATCAGTGATGAGCAGTTAGACGCTAGTCTACACGCACAACGTTATTGAGTGAGATGCAGGATCATTTATAGTCAAAAATTCGCGAAAAAATTAAGAAAAGTCCTTTGGAAGATCGGGTTTTATGAAAAAGCCTATGCATAAATCAATGACCAATAAAGTTTACTGAACTTTTCGATAATTGAACTTTGTCGGTACTAACTTGGTTTTGGAGATTTTACACTTCTTTTATTATTTAAACACGCCCAAAGTTAAGTAAAATTGGCAAGACAAACGAATCTTTGTTGGCTCCTAACTTTTTAATGGGATTTTTATTTTAGTATTCTGTTTCCGTACAGATAATATTAATAATGAGATTAAACGATATCATATTTTACTTTGGATGTGCCATGTCAGACAGTGGACTAAAACACTCCCGAAGTTTGTATGCAAAAAATGTTGACTAGGTTCACCTTAAATGCTCAAAAAGCATGTGAAACTAATTTAGCAAATTCACACATACTTTTTGTAAGCCGCAGATAACATTATAATGTCGTCTGTGTTAGGTACCCACTAGTCAGTTATCAAATACTTGCTATTCTTCCAAAGCCCGTTGTTACTTCTCTATATGTGGAGAGTTGTCTATGGGCATGTTTGTTTCCGTCTAAATTATTTTCCATGGGACTGCTTACCCACACTTTACCGTTCCGGGAGTCGGTAGATATGTTACGAAGACAAATGACAAAACAGTCTCGTCGTTGTCCGAAGTCACATCTCCACTTAATCTTCTGACCCACATGTCAGACAAATAGTATCATTATTATTAATCGACTAACTACTAGTTCTATTTACTAAAGAACTGCCGGTCTATTCGGTATAAAGGAGAAGGATAGTGCTCATAAGCTTGGTCCAGCAAGGACATAAATGAAACATTATATATCATGAAGGAATATTTGTATTGAATAGTTCCAGTAAGTTTGTTTACTAAGGGTTTGATTGTACTTTTATAATATGTTTGTCCATTTTTAAAACCAGTTACAAAGAAAAGGTAAAATTTACTTAAAAGTAGGTCGTGATGATGCCGTTTATCTTGTTAAAATCTGTAATGAACTGGATTGACCAAGCATTACATTTACACACGGCTACACATCAAGCTATACATTTCCAGTTTACGCTGATCTCGTACTGTACGGAAATCCTATACAATGCGATATCAGCTTATACTGGAATTGTATAGCTTGATATGTAGCCGTGTGTACAATCATCCCCACTAATATTATAAATGCGAAAGTAGCTCTGTCTGTCTGTTTGTCTGTTACGGTTTCACGCCTAAACCGCTGAACCGATCGTCATGAAATTTGGCCTGGTAATATGATTAGAATCTCGATTATGAACGTAAACGTAATGCTTGATCAATCGCTGGCATCAGTAGGAAGACATGGCACTGTCAGCTCACTCCAAGCAAGTTTTAGTGACAGTATTAACAGCTCACTTTACCTAAACACGGTGTGATTTTTACATAGTATATCGGCTGTTCTATGAAACCAAATTAGTGCTTTAACAAAGTAAAATTGTATATCACAGAAATTTATAATTTAAAATATTTCGATTAATCTTTCCGTTTATAGCTTCAACGATATGCTTTTAAAATTCCATGATTCGGTTAGTTAGTTTCCACATGAAATGAATATTCAGAATTGTTACACTAATTCATTGAGAATTAATTTAATTCCATCTGATGCTAGGGATCGCAACTATTGACAGCTCACTTCAAATCTAAATTGCAGGGTGTGATTTTTACATAGTATATCAGCTGTTCTATGAAATCAAATTAGTGCCCTGAAAAGTGAAATTGAATATTACCGAAAATTATAGAACAAATTATTTCTATTAAGCGTTCCGTTAAAGGCTTCGACGATTTGCATTTCAAATTCCATGAAATTCACAGGTTAGTTAGTTTTCAGGTGAAACCAATATTCAGAATTGATACACAAATTCATCGAGAAATATTTGGCGCTCGCTTGAAAACAAACGATTTTCCAAGAATGATGTACAGACCTTTATCTACAAGGTACAAAAAACGAATGTTTACTTGTTAATGCGAAAATATGATGTTTCCTTAAGCCGAACATTTACTAATTTATTTCGGGATATCAAACACCATCATAATAAACATGCTTTGAATTTTTTATAAAATGATCACATCTATAAGACAGATAAGTAATGTCAGCGAAATTAATTGCTAAGCAAATTAACACTCTAAGTCAATGTCACGAGTTATAGTCAACTTTCAATTGTGATTTGAATATACGGACTATTGAAATTGGTAGTGAATTTCGTTAACAATTAACTTCCCTGACTTAACCTACACATATTCGTAAGACAAAATAAACCCATTGACCTGAAAACCTTGAGCAATACGATATAGAATCTCGTAAGACATATTTCTACGCCATCCTCGATTTCCTGGACTATCTATCATCGTATACGAAAATAAACCGTCATGTGATGCCTTCAAGGGCCTCCATTCCTGACCCACTTTTATTTGGGATTTCGCACACTATTGATTAACACGGAAGGGATTTTTCATGTGGAAGCCTTTGCTTACAGTTATTCGTTGCATGTAGAATATTTTTTATGGTGCAAAGAAGAAGCTTCTTATTTTTTGAAAGGGTCATTTCAGGCGAACTTGAGATTAAACATGTCTAGAGAACTGAGGGGTAATAGAGTAATACAGTATTAGTAGGAATCGCTTTCATTTTGATTTTGACAGTTCGACAACATTCATGGCAACGTAAAAATTGTCTGATTTGCAACTGCAAATCAGACAATTTTTTCGAACATGTGAAAAAATGGATTAGCAATAGCCTTCCTATGTTTTTTTAAACGTGTTCCCTTAGTTACCTGTGTGCCGCGACGGTATCTCGTTCGAACAACCCGCAGCCCTAGCAGCCATCGGCCCTTGCGGACCCCACCAGTTGTTGCTGACATCTCTTAACGGTATTACACTCTTTTTCTTTATTAACACCATAGGCTACTTGAAAAGGAAAGGCTCATTTTTTACAATGGAATATTGGATATACCGCCTATTCTAATCACAATATAGACAAAAGGACGGTTCTCTGTACCACTTCAAAACGTTATTAATATACAGGAAAGCTTTTAATTGAAATTTCTTTATTAGCTGTTAGGTACGTAGATAACTATGTATTACACCTGGGAAGTTAAAAACTTTACTTATGTTTTCTCCGAAGTCGGATAAACGATACCGCCACAGGAATACGTGGAATCTAATTCACTAATGGACGGTTTAAAGGTTTAAGTTTAGCAAATAAACTGGATGGTGTAAACCGTGACATAGTTGCTATGAGCGACTTATTGGCAGCTAAGTCGCCCACACTCTGCAAATTTCGGAATGGCGGTGTACACACGAGCGCTTTTTCTGCGTCTGTTAAAAGTAGTTTTCACTAGCAGAAATTGCATGCTGCATATGTGTTCGTCCTCAAGCGTTTCGTTTACTTTCGTGGGTTGACTAGTCGCCGACACTTTGCAGATTTCGGAAGGGCGCTTTTTCTGCGCCCTCAGGTTTCAACCCCAATTGGCTCGGAAATATAATTGCCAATAATGTTGTTATACTTTTGGCGCTTGAGGTTTTCCACAGCCGCAGCAGCAACGCCAGCACAGCACACCGAGCCAGGAAGATGGGATGGCGCAAGAGTATCGACACACGTTGCATATCACATTAAAGGTCTACCCATCTTCCATGGAAATAAAGAGCTCGTCGGATGATTTCGTTAATTTTTGCATGCCGCGCTAATTAAGCGACCCGCACTTCGGCTGCAAGATAGGCCGTGGTGTTTGAGACTGTTGACAACTTCGCCACAGTGACAGCGATGAGGAGAACAACATGGAGCTCCTAGTCGTAGGGAAGCAGCGAGGCGGAAAGTAGTGTCGTCGAACAAATTGCCAATGTTCGACGACGGTAGTGCCTGAACATTAAAACCGTGACATACACGGCACATCACTTGCTATTGGTGAGGTCTGTTCTAGTTTAAGAGGAATCTTGAATTGGCGTCTTGAAGAACAAAGGGAATCGTTAAAATTGGAAACTCGCGTCTTGCGTCCCGCGTGCGAGAGCCCTACGTTGTTTATGTAGGGTAGCGCCTGCTCGGTGACCGCGAGGATTATACCGAACCCTTCCTGCTAATTAGACTTTTTCGTAATTAAAAATGCCTCTTAATACGACCGCCGCATAAAGTTAAAACATAACGACATTAAAAACGCAAGCATTATGTTTTATTTTGTTGCGTTGACTTAATCTCCACCATAAATACGTTCCATTAATTAGTATAATGAGTTTAACAGTTCATTCTTAAGTGAGAGTTTTTGTAGATTATGCAATAAAGTAACGGTTAAGTACGGTAAGCTGGATGAGCTGTGGGTTAAGCTACCTTTGAAATACTGTTGTGTTTTTGAGATAACCACAAAGTAGAATTCTGAAACTCATAGTTCGTGGGATTATTTAAATACGACAGAATAATACTAGAGTGTGAACAGTGCTGGCGCGACTTACGAATTGTTGTATGTGACTTAGTCTTAGGGTTCGAATCGATTCCGGCACTTTATTGTGAGTAAATTATTTCATCACCAGTTTTCATTATTTTCTCTCAAACGGTGAAGAAAAACATCGTGAGGAAACCGGCAGGACCTAGAACCCTCACTGGACATGCGTAGTAGCGTATGGCCCACTCAAACTTACAGAGGAAGCCTGTGTCCCAACAGTGGGAACATTATAAGCTAATTATACAACTAGAATGTGGACCCTAGCTTTACATTGAAATGCTTGAATATTATAAGGACTTTTGTAAGCAGTTGTACAAAGAGCAGGTACTTCATTACGGAGACTTCAATATTCTTAGGTACTTGGTACACTACATCGGATTACAGTCACGTGCAAAAATATGTAAAACTAGCTTTTTCCAGGGGCTTCACCCGCGTGGAGGTCAGAAATTAGCCCCCGGTAACTTACTACCGGGATGAAAAAGTATCCTGTTCCGGCGCCTTCAGCTTTCTTCGTCAGGCGTCGGGTGGCTGCGTGGACGACGGCGCCGGCGGCTACGCGGGTCAAGGAGTGGGGCCAAGGGACCACACACTTCATTAGCGAGAGCAACCGACGACACACGCGCGCCTTCTATGTCTAATATTGTACAATTCTTTTGGATATATCATAACAGTTTATACAGTCCACTGCTTTCATTTCAAAGTCCATTTTAAGACCCTTACAATCCTATATGTTAGTCCAGGTAATAAACTATCTGTGTGCCAAATTTCATCCATTTCCGTCTTTGCGTAATTGAGTAACAAACATCCAAACATCTAAACATCAAAATATTCAAACATCTAAACATACAATGTTTCAAATTTTAAATATTATAGAAGGAATAGTTTTTTTTTTTTTTTTTTTTTCAGGGTGGGAAATCATCAAATGACTTCTCCCGCTCTGGGCGGAGCAGGAGGGCGTGTCAGACTTTTACTGACTAAAACCCACCCGTGTTCCCTCAGTTGCCCGTGTGCCAGGGGCGACGGTATCTCTTTCGAACAACCCGCACCCCTGGCAGGCATCGGCCCTTGCGGACCCCACCAGTCCGGCGCACCAGGACACATGGCACGCCGTGACCACCCCAGGAACCAAGTAGCACAAGGGCCCCAGACTACCCTGGCACCCTTGGCTCCCTTGGCCCCCTGCGACGGGTCAGCACAGTTTCCCCGCCGCCTACCACTTCTCGGCCGCAGGGGATAGGGAGAGCGGCCAACGCTATACCGACACTCCTCTTCCCCTGCGGCCCCACCGCGTCCGCCATCAAACGGTGGCGGCCCCGTCCAGGCCACGGAAGGGAAGAGCGCTACTCAAAAGTACCGGCACTCCTCCTCCGCCGCAGCCTGTAACCCTCAGCCGCGATGCCTCCCATTCGACAACGCGGCCCGCCTCAGTTGTGGTGCACCTCACCGCAACCTACTTTTTGGCCGCTACGTCGTCGGCTTGGAGACCAAAGCCCTGACGAGCGGCCCCACCTTTGGGTTCCTCTTCGCTTCACCGTGGAAGGAATAGTAAGGAAGTAGGATTACCGTTAAGAATTCAAATACAGATTGAGAAGTCGTTTCTGATTGTCGCCAAGTATAATTTTCTTCGTTGGTCTAGGGGTCGATACCTAGGTCGGGCAAAGTGTTATTGGTCTTTTTCCATCAGGAAATTCTCAAATCATAGTTCTGGCAAATCGAATTTCGATATGACACGTCTAGCCAGTTTAATGTACGAGTAGTTCATGAACTAATTTCGTTTTGATAACTTCCATGGAACGGCTTCGATACTTATTAATGTTTACTAAATCATCCTACTAATATTATAGATGTGAAAGTTTGTATGTTTGTTACTCAGTCACGCAAAAGCGGCCGAACGGATTTGGATGAAATTTGCACACCGATAGTTTATAACCTGGTTAAATACATAGAAAACTTTTTATCTCAGTAGTATGTTCCCGTGGTAAACATAAAAGAATAGCACCATCCCATTTCTTCCCGTGGGTGTCGTAGAAAGCGACTAAGGGACTTACTAGAGAATGGGCAGCAGCGTTCTCTATGCATTTGACCACCATACTGCGATCGCCAAACCGCCTGCCAAGCGTGGCGGTTATGGCAAAACCTCTGTTTTGGGGGCGGCCTATGTCCAGCAGTGGACGTCTTTCGGCTGAAATGATGATGATCCCGTGGGATAATATCCGCCTTCCACGTGGGCTAAGTTGCTGGGTAAAGCTAGAAAACTGTAAAATTGAATTAACAATTATTTAAAATACTACAATAAAAGAGGCTCATTTAGTTATGCAATATTTCTTACTACCCAAAAAATGTAAGAGTTCAAAGTGTATTTTATTTTCTTGTTGATAACATCCAATTCCCCCCACTGGTACTGGAATTGTTTTCAATAATTGTCAATTAGTTCGCATCGACATTGGGTCTATAAAATCTGCGTAAATAACTCTGATTTAACGAGTATCTTCGCTTTTATTGTTGAAACTTTTAAGTACTACCTATTCATTTATCTTTCAAAGGAGAAACTCTCGTGATAACTACAAAGAAACAAACAAAGTTGTCTTCGGATGTTAATTAATTAATAATTAATTAATTTCGGAATTATTGGAAAAAATCTACATCTTTTAAATAAAATAAGTGATAGAGATGATTTTAATAATGGAAACAAAGACAAAATAGATCAACCATTTTTCAGATTAGCTAAAGTACATACATGTTTTATGGGGTACTGTGTTAAATGTTACAACAAAATACCTTGTGATAAATTGCAATTAAACGAAAGGAAATTTAAAACTCATATTAAAAGTAAATTTTGTAAACAAGCGTATTATAAATTGGAGGATTATATCCAAGATAAGAATGCTTGGAAACATGCTGGTCCTGCTCCATAGGACAATCTAGAGTCTAGACAAAATCAAACTGGTTGCTAATTGAATTGTATAATTAATTATATTTATGACATTGATTTACACTCAGTGATTACTTTAACTCACACACTGACTCATTACTTGTTAATATTATAGGAAAATTGTATACTTACTTTTACAATGTTTGTAAATGTGTGAGCACCAATAGAATTAATTTATCTGTATTGCTTCAATTTGATTCTGTTTACCTATTTTGGTATGGTAATTTTATTCTGGGTGCATCGTTTTCACACATAATCATATAATGAATGTACTATGTTAAATATTGTACTGGAAACATTTTAAAAGATTAACGGTGGAGTTTCTTGCCCATTCTTCTCCATACGAAACTAGATTTTGGAAGGGGCGACTAGAATCAATTCTATTTTAATGTAAATGTTGACGATCAAAAGTGCCTTTTAAGTGCCTATTTGAAATAAATGCTTTGACTTTGACTTTTGACTTTATTAGAAAAAATTATGTCCAAAGAATTTTTTAAATTATGTTTTCATTATAAATTTTAAAACGAAAATTATCATTTTTAAATTTTCTTGTTCTAACTCAAACTTGCAAACGTTATCATGAAAACTGTATTTAAAAGAAACTGAAGAAGTCCACGCTAAACGAAAACAAAGTTGTTTAGTAGTAAATAAGAATGGCGGGCGGGTGGCGTGTAATGGGCCATTCATGTCGAACTGTACTTGTTTACTGCCAGTGTAGACGCAACTTTATTAAAGGTACGGCTTGGAGCAGCTGGCTACTGGATAATATGGCCACGGGTTTGTTTGAGATGCCCAATTAAGTATGGATGAAAAAGAAATGAAGGCACATCGAACGATTACCGATTGGGCTAATTTTCTGGAGAATTATTGTGTTATTTTTTTATTTTTTTTGGGCTAACGTACTTTATCATCATCATCTGCCTACCCTTTTCCCAAATAGGTTGGGGTCAGCTTCCAGTCTAACCGGACAGCAGCCGGCAGCTGGCAGCTGAGCAGGTATTTTTGAATGCCTATCTGACGTCCACAGTCCCGTTACTGGGTAATATGTTACCCCTTGGTAAGACTGGTGGTCAGACTTTTTGGTTTCTGACAACCCGTAACGACTGTCAACTACTTGGGCTAACGTACTTATTTATACGAAATATACAGCATGTACTGGATTGAAAAATGATGAAAAACAAATGAGTGTAAAAAATATTATACACTAAAAAAAGAGTCTCGTTTGAACAAGATTTTCAAACTGTAATCAACTCTTATAAAATTTTCCCAAAACTTTAAGTAAACCTTTTACCAAGCTGACATAATAAACTCAATCTTTCCATCTTCCAATTTCCTTACGAGATAAATGCTTAACCCGCTAAAATAAAGAGCCAATCAAAATTCTAATATCCGCGACTCTCGTCCGTGTCATCCGCATCGCAGCGTATAAAAACCGTTCGGTAGCGCTGCAGCACTGTAGCGGTCCAGATTGAAATAACCGAGCCCAGAAATAGGTCAACGATCTCTTAAGTAATTGTTCGATGGAGGCTATTGGTTTCAAGCTTACCGCACTCAAACGTACACACGAACTCCGCTGAACCAGAATCATTATACCGCTTTCACGGCGCAGAAAATATTTTACATTAAAAATGCTTAGCACCGCTGCGGTAGCAAGGTTTCCCGTTTCCTTACCGCTAACTAAAGACTAAAGTTTTACAGCGAACACAAGCTAAGATTTCTTGCTTATTCTACTCTTTGTAAAGCTTTGTCCAAACTTGCAGTTGGCTCAGTTTTCTTCAAAAACCTATACATTTGTCGTAAGCACGTGTTACTCTTATATATATAAGCCGTCGCAAATTGGCGCCATTTCAAAGTTAAGACATGTGAGGACGTAATATATGGACGCGTCCACTTTCAGAGCTAAGACAACGCCGGAGATTGGAACATTTCCAGCCGATAACTCAAATGAGGTCAAACTTGTCTTAACTTTTGCGTTTTTATACATTTCTTCTGTGGACGTATTGAATTTATAAACTTGTAACTCTGACATGATTTTATGAGATTTTTTTATCATAGTTCAGCTTAGCTGTGAATTGAGCCTGTAAAATATGTTATCAAAGCTCGTTTTGTTTCTTATCTGCATGCATATGAGTGCATGAAACTTACTTAGCATACGTGAACCAGGGAATTGCTAACAATATTCTTGCAAACTTACTGAGTTGTGCACGGGCGAAATTGCATACTACGTCATCACACAGTTCTCAAGAGTGACGCATCACTGGTTTCGCAATCTTGCATTGTTTTAAAAATCGTATGCAGTATGGAGGGAATAAAAAGACGTGACTTTAAAAGTTCGTGAGGGTAGTCAAATTCCTAGGAGAGCTTAAAGACATTAAGATGTAAGTCTAAAACAGCTTTCACTTTTCAATAACTAAAACCCACAACTCAGCCTCACGCTGGGTGGAAGCGTTCTTGTCATAGTCACGACCTCACGACGGCAGCTGCTGACTATTTTGTTTTTATTTACAAGTTTTATATTAACTTGAGTCGTCCGTTTCGTTTTCTGGTTAATCTCTTTGTCATTGTTTTATTGGAACGATTTCATGGTTTTCGAGAGTGCTGAAGCCGATACTTAAAATAAAATGGCAAAGTTTGAGTATTTATAGATGGAGTACGACGTTACATTCGGCGTTGAAGAAAAAACGTAAGAAACTTCGTTCCTGACGGGAGTCCCCCGACCCCACACGTTAATTTTTTCTTTATTATTCGAGTTAATTACCTTTTCGTATGCACATGTTTTTGGTACAAATAAACTTATTTTTCTTTCTAAACACATGGCCTTTTGAACAAAAACTGTTATCGCAAATGTTAAGAGACCAATTACATTAATTCTCAAATATCTGAGTATCCAAATAACCAAAACCAGAAATTAATGTATCACCCCAACAGTTCCATTACCCGTGACGTTCACATATTCGTTTGACCGCACTAATTTGCGATACAAATGGCATACCTTTGTCACCGCTCCTGACCCTACCTGGCACCTGCGATGAAAGGGCCGAAAAATCCATGTCAAAATGTACCCGCTAAAGGTCGCATGTTACAGGCTTTAATAGAATAATGGGCGTGAACCAGCCTGTTTTATTTAGGTACAATTCTGAATTATATTTCGGTAGCCCAAGTGGGTTTTCGAAAATGTACGGTTTGTGATGGCGTGTTTGGTTGCGTGTGGTCGAGTTCTAAAGTCTTGGGGCACAAATTGTAAACTTTTTGTTTTGTATATGTAACTAGTTTTTACCCGCGGCTTTGCTTGCGTGGATGTCGGAAAACATCCCACGGGAACGTACCACCGGGATAAAAAATACCCTTTGTGTTAATCTATCTGTCTACCAAATTTCATCCAAATCTGTTTAGACGTTTTTGAGCCAATTAGCCATACAAAATGCCAAAAAAAATACTATTGTTTTTTATCAGACTCTTCTCCAACACTTGGTGGGTTTGAGTTCGTAACCATTTTATTATATGTTTGGAAGATGCAAGGATGATGATTGATATTGGAAATTGTCTGTGTTTTGACGTGTTTTATGTAGAACAGACTAGATGAATGTTTTTCTAACAAGGTTTGGGTTGGTCTCCAGTCATACGAGATAAGACCGTTTATCGAAATTTTACACGGAGCCATTGCTATGTGACCTCGACAACCCAATTACCGAGCAATAGGTATATTGGTTTTCCTAGTGCAGATACCAGTCTCCCACAAAGGTTTTTTCAGATATTGTAATCTTCATATATTTAAGGTGCCTTTGTGGAAGAGAAAATAATTTTTTTTTTTTTTTTTTTAAAGCAAGATCATTATTTTGTCAGACTTTCGGGCGCCTGAATTCTAGTCTATTGCTAGTTAGGTACGTGTCTTATGTAGAACAGATAAAACACCTCACAGACTAGCATCTAACATTGTGGAATACATTTTAATGCGAGTTGCTTTCTCCATATTAGGTCAGGGTCTTAAAACCAAGTATTTTCAATAAACTATGTAGGTAAATGAACTGAGAACTTTATAATCGGCATTTTCCAACAAGGTTTGAGTTGGTCTCCAGTTTTACCAGATGAGACTGTAAGTATATCGAAATTTTCCACGGAGTCATTGCAATCTGACGAACAGCTATCACTAAAATAATAATAGAAATATAATATTAGATTGTAAACACACGAGATATCTCATTTACAGTCACCTAACCATATTTACATACTTTATTTTATTTTACCAACAATTGTTCACAATTAAAACAGTAGGTACTCCTACACAACCCAATTACCAAGCAATAGGTTTATTTATATTTTAAAGCAAGACTTTATTTTGTCAGTCTTTCAGGATTCTGAATATCAGTAGCCATTGACGTAGATACTCGTTATAATCATAACATCCAAAACAAATAAGACTATTGACTATTTATTTTATCTCAGCTGAAAGATGGCCACTGCTGAACGAAGGTCTCACTTTAAGCGATTCTGTGCTTCTCGCATCCAGCGAATTCCTGCGGCTTTCACAAGGTCGTCGGTCCACCTTGTGAAAGGCTTTCCAACGCTACGTCTTCCGGTACGCGGTCGAAACTCTAGAACCTTTCGAATACATCGGCTATCTCTTAATTTGATCTTAAAACTCAAAAAACACACGGTTCTCTCCCGCAGCTAACTTGATCCATAACTTTAAACTAAGCTCTACATCGTATCTCTGTTTTCCTCATAACACTCACCACGTTTTAATATTTAGCTTAAAACACGTAAACACCCAAAAAAACAAACTTTACTATATCATAATATAGCTACTTGTTTATGCCTGAGTTGCGTTTATAAGAAAACTTTTGCCCCTTGAATATTGTATAGGGCACGGCATTATAAATACAGAGCACAATTTAACTTGGAGCATGAAACCGCCGCTCGATGAGAATAATTGTACGTAATTAGAAACACAGAGTAAATTAGTACAGAGGGTTAAGATACCATCAAAGCTGCAAGAGCTGCTGAGATATGGTATACCTAAGGACTTAATCTAAGGCTGTGTATAGAACTCGAGATGAGGAAAGTAGAAATATCTTAACAGAAATCCTCAATTACATATAATTTTTTCTTCTACAGATTATCAAACATCACCATAATCGTCCTCCTAACCTTATATTTATTTATTAAAGACAGCGTATTACCTCCGTCTTTTACTTTCTTACTTCTGTATCAGCAGTCATTTCAAAGTTTTCTTTCTCGCAATCCATCCATTTTTTTATCTCATGTGTGTGTTTGTCTTTTTTTAAATGTTATCTATTTTTACCTCATTTTATCTACAATTGTTTCATCTTTTGTAGCTATCATTGTTTCCATTGTAATTTGTGTCAATAAGTTTTTGTTCCTAACAAAAAAAAAACTTTTACTTTTCATTTAATTAAAATTAAAAACTAGTATTGACCGATAAGTAGGAAGTGTGGTGCAAACTGCTAATACAAGTTGGTTATTTATAAATAAATTAGTATAAATAACATTTTCTTTAGTCTCCCTGGTTTCATGTACCCCAATCACAAATTTTTCGTTTGTGGGTATTCTGTATCTCTACACTCTATGTCGAAAGAGTCAAAACAAACTCATTGGTGACTCTAATTAATGTTATTCAACTCTTCTCCACATCATTTACTTGGAATCTGTTTGTCAATGATGTTGTTTTACAAACAAATCCACATACCTACATAAGTGGGTCTGTAGTGGATGTTATACGAACATTTATATAGAGAGGTAATCAAGGATTGCCGTAATATTATATAACGCTTTATTAAGGTCGTTAGCAGTTCCGTTTTCCGTTATGTTACAGATATTATAAGCTCGTATATTCGTAATGTATTAATCTTACTTCGACCGTTGTAAAGCCGTATACATATTGACATAAAGCATATATGCTTTTACGTATTTATTTATGATTAAAGATTTATCAGCCATGCTTCATAAATGTATGTAGTTACATTTTGTTGAAAGAAACCCTTTGGAGCAGAAAATCGTAAGCATAAAATCCAGCTACATAATTCAACTCAAAACATGATTAAACCCGACCAAAACGAAACAGATATTGAAACAAAAACAATTGCCGATCATAAAATTCTCAATAAACATACAGAGAGATAAAGGAAACATGTTACATGACGGAAATACCAAAGAGTTCGGAATAAAGTTGATATAAACGTTACATTTGTTTAAAGAAAGAAACGTAACACGGAAAACAATGTCAGATGAAAGAATACGACTGTATTATCATTCATCGATATACGAAGAAACTACGAAGTAAATTCTGTAGTTCATCGAAAGATGGGAACATCGGGAATGTTCTCGAAGGCTCTAAGATTGCGTGGCTTTGATGCCTGCCTGTGTGAAAACAGGCTCTCAGATTTATCTCCGGTGTATATTCGTCTTGTGTGACATTTTATTGTTTGCTCGAGTTTTTTGTGTAAAGGTATTGTTGGTAAATACTTATATGTTTTTTGTTATGGATAAGATTTGGAGCTTTTATAAAACTCCGATAGGGATTATTTTTTTCTTTGAGGAATCTAATATGTACATGGAAATATGATTTATTTTAGTATTGTATTTACATAATATATAAGCTAGCAGTCTTAAAATAATATTAATAGTATGTGCAAATATTAAAAAAAGGAAAAGATTTAAATAATTCGTCCGTAGCGCTAACAACAGGAAAAGTGCCCAAAAGGCTGGCAGCATTGCCACGTGTTAAGCCAATGCTGATTGAATTTTAAGTTTTTAATTGTGCTACACAAAAACAATTAATAAGTTGGTGTACGCAGTTACTGTTATAAGTGAGTTTTTGGAAAAAAATAAATTGGAGACTTTGCGAGGGAGAAGATGTAGCTAATTACCAAGAGATGTAAAAGTTTTGTATATAATAATCTTGGTACCCAGCATGATGCTGAAGTTACATTGAAAACGTTCTAAACTTATAACTTTCGATTATGAAAATCTATCAACACAGACGCATTGTTAGTACAATCTATCGAAGATTTGGATTTTGATCGGCACAATGCCTATTCCGTCTCGCACGTCAAAATCCAATCCGTGCACAGTTCCAAGTTATTCCAATTCGTAACTTCACCTGCACTCGTCTCCGTCAAACGTCTCTGTCTCCGAATGTACATGTACAGACGCGGACAGAACTGGAGCACGTTGTTTTATTTTTGCCCCAGACAGCGGAAGATCTATAGCCAGGCATGGACATTTAAAATTCAGAAGTTGGCACCGCGGTTCGTACCTTAATTGAATGCAGACCAGGTAAACACAATAAATTAAACATCAACGCAGCGATGGATACTTATAGACAGGTCGCCACTCGCCAGACACATTTTCGTATCAATTATACTTTTTATTCAACATTTTTTTACTGAAATACGTTTTATTAATTCTGTGGAGGGTCTTACTGGGATAAGCTTAATTAATTTGGACGTCGGATATTTACACCGGAATTTAGAGCGGTTTAAAAATAAGCTCCATTTAATATCGGAACGGACAAAAATTACGTTGAAAATTAGAGCAAAATTAAAGACAATGGCGGAAGCTGCAAAGGAGCTACAAATGTTTCGTTCCACCTTCCGGAGTCAAACAACAGTTAACGTAAATAAACTTACCAACTTCTCAGCTTGTTCCTGACCCAACGTTAAGAAAGCTCATGTGACTTAAATTATTAATTTATACAAACAAAGCGTGGAAGTTGAAACAATCAGGAGCAAACTGAAGATAGAGTAGCGCTATCAGTTGTACGGAACAACTTTGGAACTTCCTTTTACGAGTCGCCAGCTAAACATTTCCTCTTCTTAATGAATTTAAGAAACTGCTTGTGGAACGGAACGCCTTGTTTATTTTACTGAAAATTATAAGTTGGATCGCACTTCTGCGTCTTGTTTTAACATAACTGTTTGTAAGGAAGCTTTAGTTTTATTCAAACGTTTGGGCTAGTGGCTCAATAATAACAGCCACACGGGTCGATTGATCAGGTTAAGTTACGCTTGTCGCGGTTGGTCCGCGGATGGACCAAGACTTCCTCTCTGCCTCGGTAAGCACGTTAAGCCATTGTTCCCGGCTGTCATTTGTGGATCTTAGCATAAAAGAAATTGCTTTTTTTATTTTTTCGGGGAGGTAGATATGTAATTTAACGAGTTAAAACATCATCACATTGTTTCTCGCCAATTAGTCGATTTCGGAACGTTTTTTTTTGTCATTGGTTGTCTGTGTCGGGAACTGTCAACTTGACATTGACACTTTGCGTCCGGAATTTATGCAGCAGACATGAGCGTCTGATTTAATTTATTTAATCCGGTTAAATCCCGGCTAGTTTCGGCCTATTAATGCCAGAAACTCCTTAAGGGAGGCTCCCAGGACAGGGTGACGAAGGGATAACCCTTAATTTCTTTTGGAAAGATTTAATTCTTTTGGATTGAAGGTTGGTCAGCGGTCGTGTTGTGTCGTAACCACAGTCGTAACCGATTATAAATTATTTTTCTAGGTTTCCATGAGGAAAATCATCTCCCTTAAGCTATTGCTCGCCTGTCTAATTATTCGTGGCTCGTTTGAGGAGAGCTATCATTAGTTGAAAATAAATAATAGTTTAAAAAACTAAAAAACACGCTTTAATAACCAAACTAAAAAAGGAGAAAATAATTGAATTCAACTAAAAAGCGTGGGGTACTTTTTGAGGTATTTTTATAATCAATTAATGTCAAGCACCCCACGCTTTTTAGTTGAATTAAATTATTTTCTCCTTTTTTAGTTTGGTTTTTAAAGCGTGTTTTTTAGTTTTTTAAACTATTATTTATTTTCTATTTTTTAGTTCTGCTAACTACGACGTAAAGTTGGAAGGCCTCCCACAAGGTGGACCGATGACCTTGTGAGGGCCGCAGGAGTCTGCTGGATGCGGGAAGCACAGAACCGGTCGAAGTGGCGGAGCTTGGGGGAGGCCTATGTCCAGCAGTGGACGTCCTTCGGCTGAAATGATGAACTACAAAAACGTGTTTTTTTTTCTCAATTTTTTTTTAATTATTGAATTGTCATCGGTCCTCGACAAGTTTACAAAGTTTCAATGAAATCTGACCGTTTAAAGTGGGTCAAAATCGCACTCAAAGGAGTCGGTTACATACAAACAAACAAACAAATATACAAGTGAAGCTAATATAAGGCGTGTAGAAAGCACTAAGTTTACTCCTCGCGAAAGCCACGCGCCCACGTGTGGAATCCCAAACGACTCGACTACATTACATTTGGCAGTCGTTATGGGTCGTCAGAAGCCCGAAAGTCTGACAACAAGTCTTACCAAGGAGAATCGTGTTACCCAACAACTGGGTTGCGGAGGTCAGATAGGCAGTCGCTTCATGTAAAATACTGGTATTCAGCTGCATCTGGTTAGACTGGAAGCCAACCCCAACGTAATTGGGAAAAGGCTGGGCAGATGATGATGTTTGTAGACGATCTTTATGACGTCTTGCTTCACCAATTTCAAAGTTCCAGTCTGGCAGATGCTTATTTTCATACAGATACTGTTTTGTTTTAAACATAAACATAACATCATCACGCCTGGCTTCCCTGTAAGGTTGTGCAGAGGTGTACCTATTACATCTACATTTCGCCAGTTATGTTAAGGTCCCATGTTGTATGGGGAGTGCGTAATGCCATCAACCGGGCAGAAATCAAGACTCATGGGCTGCAACTGAGAAATTCCAGATACCCCAGAAAACCCAATAACACTTTTCCCGAACTGGGAATCAAACCCAGTCCGGTTTTGTTTGGTTCTGTTTATTTATTTGGTAGGTAATACATATTCAAGCACTGAATAATGCCCTTTACAGGAGTTAATAATAACAATAAACATTTATTTCAGACTAGCTTCCGCCCGCGGCTTTGCCCGCGTGGTGGAGGTCGGAAATTATTCCATCGAAACGTACTACCGGGATAAAAAGTATCGTATGTGTTAATCCAGGTTATAATCTATCTGTGTGCTAAATGTTATACAAATCAAATTATAAATTTGAAAATTTCACATTTATAATATTAAGTAGGATAAATGTAAAAGTTTGTGAAGATGTTTGGATGTTTGTTACTCAATCACGCAAAAACGGCTGAACGGATTTGGTTGAAAATTGGCACACAGATATTTTATAACCTGGATTACCATTTTCAACCTCCACGCGGGTGAAGCCGCGGGCAACAGCTATAATATTATGTAGTAGGATTAAATCCATAGTTCAATACACACACATTTAATAAACTATTTCACATTGAAATAAAACATCACACAAAATAAAAACAGTTAAGGACACAGTTACACACTTTAGGACCGGGAGGATCTGACTGCTCACAGTGCAGTATGCAAACGTATCCAGTAGCGCAACAGTGGTGAGTCTCACCTGTCTGCGAACATGCTTATTAAACTGTTGCTGCTGGACCTAACACGACTCAGCAGCGACGCACACTGCTTCTTTATAAGAGCATGGAACCCATCAGTGCGCGCTTCTGCGAATATAGTCGAAGTACCTACTGCAGAATCGTGGTAGCCCCAGTTAAACCGTTACGAAAACACAAAAGACTCTCCCCGAACTTAAACCAAATAGAAAAACAAACATAATGGCAAATTTATTAGGTTCAATTTGGTTTTATTGGCTAATTCATTGGCGGTGGATGGCTGTCCGGGCTCTTAGGGGCTTTGCAGAAATATTTGGCAAATCCCTGATGTACGGGACCACGGGCCCCGTAGTAAGTCTCACTTTGCTGTTCAAACGACATTTTATTACGTCGAGTTCTACATATAAATAGACTCCTGTGAGGAATTACTGTTTTATTAGCCATAAAATTCAGCGGAATTTGATAAGGAAACTAACTTATCACGAACTTACGTCAATATGGCGTCGGTGTATGCGCAATTAATATGACAGGTTCTAGAAAACTACAATTATATGGAAACTTAAAGTGAAATCAGCAACGCAGTAAAACTCAGCGTTTCACATTTCTTTAAGTAAATTAAAGGATTTTTCAGTTTATTGTGTCAGTCTTTTTATAGCTGAATTAAGCCGTGTTAAAGAATCGTAAACTTTTCAGATGAAAGCAGCCGGTCATTGTTGCTTTAAAATCGTTTTGTATAAAGTGGACATAAAACGGATTAACTTTAATCTCTGAGGAAATTAGAGTGTTCATGGCATTGCACTTAAAATAAACAACTACGTTAGGCAGTAATGAACACTGCTGGGCCACAGGCCTCCTCTCAGTAAGAGGAGGATCTCATCTCTCATCTGCCTACCCTTTTCCTAACACCGTCGGCTTCCAGTCTAACTGGATTTACCAATATTTTACGTGGAGCAACTGTCTACCCGACCTTCACAACCCAGTTACTGGGTTGCACTATACCCCTTCGTAAGATTGGTTGCCAGATTTTCGGGCTTCTGACGACCCGTTTGACAGTCGTACACAAAGATTCACTAATGACTTTAACAATTATTTTTAAAAGAGTAACCGTGGAGTTTCTCATTGGCTTTTCTCCATAGGAAATGACCAATAGGGTATTTTCCAATTTTATAAATACATTTTAATTTCAAGATTGGGACGATATATTTAACAGAAAAATAAGAATAAATTTATTTATATCCATTTTCTCAATTAAAAACGATAAAAATCAAATTTATTTTTCGTTGTTTTGAATTTATTCCCAACGATCTTCTTCTTACGATGACTTTTTTATCACGTGACATCGGGACGTCAGCTATGTGTAAACGTCACCGGTAAAAATACTTAGTTTGACGCAGTTTTAGAAATATTTGTGCACAGAGGCATGGCACACCAGTAATATCACTTTTTATCCATTAAAAATGTTGTTAATTATAAACTCGACATTCACTTGTTTACTTACTAACTAACTTTAGTTTAAACAAAGTTGGCGTCACGTGTGGTCACGTGATAAAAGTCATCGTAAGGAACGTTTTGGCGCGTTTTTAATTGAAAGAATGGATATAAATCAATTTACTTTTATTTTTCTGTTACATATTTCGTCCCAATCTTCAAATTAGAATAGTTTTTATTAAATTGAAAAATACCCTATTGGAATTGTGCACCTAGCTATTGAAGTTTTGTTAATGCCCATGTGGGTTTACGTGAAATAAAATATTTTTATTTTTATTAGAGGAATATTATGTCAGAAAAAATGTTACGGCAACACCAAATAGATCCACCATGTAAAGTCAGTGATTACCAAATTAAATGCGTACTACGAGTATATTCAAATCACAACTGTAATTCTTTGACAGAAGAAAACAAAATCAAAAGTTATTTATTCAAATTAGGCTGAGAATCAGCACTTTTTGAACGTCATAATACATAAGACACTCCCCCAAAACGCCCACCCTTCACTACTTCCTAGTGCTTTAGCTGGGAAGAAGAAGTGGCGCAACAAACTCCCCAGCAACACAGCTGTCTGTTTAGTCGGATATACTTGATTCTATACATACATAGGCAAAGTAATAAACATTACAAGACACAGAACATCAATTAAATAATTAGTCATACATATGTCAGCCAGCCATGCCAATATACCAACAAATAAAATGAAAACTTAACTCGAGCACAATTTTTTTTTTAATATGTGTATGAAATGACTACTGCTTTATCACGACAAATTGACATAGTGTGTCAATTTACTAAACAATTAATTTCTTTACCTGTACCTATCTTATCTAAAATGTGGTACGTATTACATGTCTCCACAAGTATTTCACGCGAAATCCTGCAGAAAACCCAGTAACATATTCACACCTCATCCCAGAACAATCAAAATCCCTAAAGGTAGATTTACATTTACAAGCTCCCAACACCTTTTCTAATCAAGGTAAGGTTTAAACAAAGGGTTATAGTTTACCGTAATTCATAGTTCGTGTAGGCCAACAATCAGCGTATTGTTTATACCACCGGACTAATTAGTCTTGCCACGCTCCCATTGTGATCTTGAAATAACAACGCGATTCGAATGGCGGATTTAATGGCTCGTTAGTTCATGCACGGGAAGTGTGTGAGAGGGATGGGAGATGGAGGTGGAAGGAGTGAGAGTATCGTTGAAATTTATCTGTGGTTTTGAAATCGAATTATTGTAATCCTGTTGCTGTTTGTCTATGTTAGTTGTGCACTAATCCAGGATGCTAAACAATCGCTTTAATTTTGACGGTATAGCAATTTACATTGCGTTTGATCTAGTTGTCAAACCGACGAGTTTTCCAAGTAAATGAAGCAATGGATATTGTTGTTGTTACTAAATGTCAGCCATTGTTTAAAGTTCGTTTCTCCAATTAAATCTCGTGAAATAAATATTTTCAAACCTAGAATAAATAAATAGAATAACTTGTTGTTATGGGTAGGTAGCAGGTTCCATTGAAATCAGTTGAGTCATTTCAGCGTGATTGCTGAACTGAAATAGCAGTTATAATATTACAGAGCACGCTTCTGAAAGCAATTTTAATATTCACGTCTCGCTTCGACGATTACTTTAGGTACTCTCACTTATAAAATAGTTTTCATAAACTGTATTAAATTCCGTTTTATTAATATTTATTAAAAAGGGGTAACAGGTATTCGTATTATATTATCGCCACACGTTATTAATATTGGCTTTTAATATTTGTAAAATAGTTTTCAGAAAAAGAGATATTGAAATTCTGTTATATTTTTATTAGATGTAAGTAACACATAATATTACATTTCCGTGGAGAATACGATACCTCTTATAAAAACTTTTAGTGCAACCCTATACGTGCTTATACGTCGCCGGGCGTATAGGAAAATATTAGTTCCGGAATCTGCACGCATGCGTGCGATGCTGAAAATAAGATAAGACTTGCCTACATGCTTTGATAGTAGCCCTACTTAAAGTTAAAATATAAAGTTCTAATTTTATGGTAGGTATTATTGATAAGTTAGTACTTATGACTTACTTACATTTTCTTTTAAGTGCTGAAAAGGGAATCTCGCTAGCCGTACCGGATGCATCACAAACGACTTCTTCTTCGACAAATCTTATTGTTGGATACTCATAAAATATGAAACAAAACTGCGTAACAACATACCAATAGGTAATTCATAAATAATATTCATATAAATATTACGAGACTTGTGGGTACATTTTTACCATTTCACAAGTTATACAGAATTATTTATTTTCACGCGAGAAATACGTACTTTTTTAATAAATGCGAACCTCAACCGACACGTATCTAATTTTGGGGCGAATAATGGAGTTCTTTTTACGTGCAAACGTTTTTTATGTACCTACATATGTACGTGTTACGTCCCCGATTACCCCGGCTGGGACGTGCGCTCATCACATGTTTAAACTTTAAAATTGCACCCTTTTTTTGTTTATTTGTTTCCATTTTTGAATATTTAATTTAGTTTTCGTACGACTCGTATATTAAATTGTTTTCGTTTTTGTGTATTGCCATGGTAAGTAGGTACTTTAAACATTGCATTTTGTTTTAAATGTTTGTTTCCGCTCGTCTGGTTTTTCAAATCGATTTATAAAAATGCTAAAGTTTTTGGTAACTACCTATACTCCTACAAAACTGGATACCTATCGGTTTTTGTAATTATTCGTAACGATAATAAATTTGCATACCAATATACACGCATATATATAAAAATTGCGAAATGTGAATTCTTGATGGACCATAAATACATTCAGATGAATAAATACTTAATATTATTAATATTTGTTGAACAAATATCATGCCTAATCTGCCTATAATGCTCCCACTGCTGGGACACTTGCCTCGGTGGGAGTGGGCCATAATTCACCACGCATGCCCACTGTGCCCAGTGCGGGTTGGTGGATGTCACGTCTTCGAATTGACATGCCGGTTTCCGCACAATGTTTTTTTCACCCTTTGAAAGCTGTGGTGATGAAATCAAATACACAAAGTAATGTGCCTCCCTGGGTTCGAACTCACGACCTACAACTTGTATGTCGGGCTCGATACTACTGGGCTAGCATTGCTCTTTACCATCAAACACACGAACTATTATCAATTGAGATATACTTATCTACCTAGTGCTCCTACCTACCTATTTCAGGTTAGATTTTCGTTCAGTAAAAATTAAACAGACCTAACGAAATCAATTAAGGCACCTTCAACGCCAATTCTGTCGCTAAACTAGCTTAACTAAAAAATATTCCTTGCAATAACACCGTAGCTTAATATAAACAGTCTTACCATCCACTTACCCGGAAGAGATTAGTCGAATAAAATTAAACAAAAAAAAATCGAGTAAATTTTACTCGATTTTTTTGTTATCATTAGGCAAAACAAAGTTTTAATGATCCGCGTTGAGGCACGTTGAGGTTGGCTCTTTGATAAAAATCCTCGCCATTTTTAATTACAGATCGGCGTCATTGTCGGGTCCCGACGTATTCTCGATGGAGCGTGATCGACGGCAGCCATACTGCGAGATATTACTAGCTACGCTATGACACAGACTGATTGATTGCAGTGTCTCGTAATACGGGCTTTTACTCTTTAATCGGCTTCTTTATGCAATGAGGCTTAGTTTAGACTGTGTGTTGGTTCGGGTGGGGTAGCTGAATTTGCTCTGCTGTGGCATGGTAGCAAAATTATTGGCAATTATAGCCAAGTAATGCAATGGATAATTGAAAACGGTATTCTAGAAAAATCAGACATATTTAGATAATTCTGCTAGTAAACAAGAAAATGTAATTTGATTATTTGCTCTGAGGTCTGGGACAAATAAAAGAAAGTAGGTACCAATTATGGACCAGAACAAAATCAGTTAAATCTTTAATACAATAAAAAAAGCTATAAAATCACGTACCAGCAATACCAAAACGATGCCAACGAAAACAAATATTCTAAGTAGAAACGTTTAAGCATTCATTCCAATTCATTAAAAGTAAGTACAAACAACTAAACTACCAATAGAAGAAATAAAAAAAGATTTATTTTGTACTCGTTCCACAAAATTACCAACAACCGATTTTATTGTTACAATTATTGAGAAACAAATGAACTTCGTACTCTGTGTAAAACAATATAAGTACGTATATTTTGTATACGAAACATGTTCTGAATTTATATTAGATATAAATTATAATGCCACTGACTCAGATATGATTGTCGTAATTACTCTAACGAATGTATTACAGAATACAGCTATTCGTATTATCCTGCAAAGTAAAATGTATATTATTTTGTGTATAATATACAGTTACAATATACATAATTTATAACCTTCGAATAGAATAAGAGCACCCTACGCAATTTAAATTAAAATAATTTTGGCCTGCTCCCAAAGCCCTTTGCTTAGAATTTACCGGAAACAATTACAACTTTAAATTGCCGGAACATTTTTTTACAACAATGTAGGCTAATTTTGAAATATAAGGGTAATCTTCCGGTCTTGTTAGTGAAGGGTTTTACTTAATCCACGTTTTTCATACCTTAAAAAAAGGAACAAATAAACGAATATTTTAAAAACCCGTTTTGCTATTGTGTTTATTTATACGTCGAAAATATCTTTCAGATATTTTTTGTTGTTACAACTTTTACGTTTGTTTTCAATATCAGGTTTTGGCAATATTTTACACACTGTATTTCCCAGAAAAACCGATGGGTTTTTTAAATTCATTATGCATTTTCAAAATAGGTGTGTAGGGAAAGGAATCACAGGATTATAGGTTTACATAAGGCTGTCTTATCTAAGTCATAATAATGTATACAAAATATTTTAAAATCTTTTAAAAGAGTATCGTTGTAGTTGCTTATCCATTCTCCTCAATAAGAAACTACCTATTGGAAGGGGCGACTAGTTTCAATTCTATTTTATGTGGTTTTAATGTTAATATTGACGTGTAAACATTTTAACCTGTTTGAAATAAATGCTTTGACTTTGCCTCTCTATGCTTTTTAATTCATTTGCTAGCTGTGTGCGTTATTTACATGTAAATAGCTGCCTTCTTTAACTCTAGTTATAAGTATTGAAACTCAATAACGCTACAGTTTAGCTGCATCTCGTCTCCGTCAACACATTGCTATTCAATCACATTAAGCGCCATTCCCTATTCACCCCACAGCGCCACACTTGTACATCCTTCCTCATTACCTACACTTTAAATAACAAGGAAACTCCAATATACGACTAATAATAGGGATGTAAAAGGAATATAAATGATCCTTAAAGCAGATATTTGCGCGTGATAGGCCGGTCGGCGCCACCAGGCTGGGACAGATAGGGCACGTAGCGCCACTCAACCTACCCACCTCTTGAGGTAAGGAGGAACTCATACACAGAAATAAGTTTTACTTACTTAGGTTTTCGGATTTATCACATGATAAAGTCGAAAATCTATCAAAGAAATTTGGCAAATTAGGGTAGCTTGCTGTACTGGCTGTACCTATATCGGCAACAGGTGTATGATTTTTTTTTAATAAGTCATTAGGTAGTTATATATTTTTCGACAAATCACAATATTCCCAATATTGACCAATGCTAAATCAGTAAACCTGGGTACCAAAAATTGTTTGAAATATTCCTACCATAAACTACAGCATCCTTTAAGTACCATCTGTACTCTACTTAGCTAAAATGGAGGGTTCCTCCTCAGACAATGTTAAGTGCGCTCTAAGGAGCTACCCCAGTTAACAAAGAAGACCCAATGCTTCAACATGTAATTGGATAATAAGGTTGCTTGACCTTTTAAAATAATTATCCAGATGACGGAGGAATAGATAAGTTCGAAGCCACTTTCGGATTTAGGTATTCCTCTCTCATCCGTTCACAGAACAAGAAGTAAAATACACTGTTAAATACACTGTTAAAAAATACACTTATAGTTGGTGATCTGTCATTATTTATTCGGGTGATTAGTTGTAGGCATCCGTTATATGGACTGGAATTATACAGAAAATGTTTTGAACAAAAAAATCTTTAAAAACACAGATAGAGAATCTATCTTTCTCGTTTACTCAGTGTGAATTCGCTTGGAAAACTGACCTGTTTACAAAAAACTTAGTCCCAAAGCTCTTAGCGCTAATCATAGACAGGACATCTCTAAATTGCCCACACATTACAGTTTCTTGCCGCCTTTATCTTAGCGTATATTTGAACAAAAGCTATTATTTAGTTTAGACAGTCCAGCTTCCTGAAAGCATGGCAACACTGCATATCGTGACTCTTAATTAACTCGGACGACACATGCTGGGAAATGAGAAAACCTTGCCATTATAATTAATTATACGTGTAGAGGTGCAATGTTCAGTGTTCAAATCTAGGTTTTATGATTTTGGAAACAAACAAATGCAATAAAAAAACTTAAGTATGCAATTATTATTATTAATAGCTTTTGCCAGCGGCTTGGCCCGCGTGGAGGTCTGGAATTATCCCACGGGAACAAACTATTGGAATAAAAGTATCGTATGTATTAATCCAGGTTATAGACTATCTGTGTGCCAAATTTCATACTAATCCATACAGCTGTTTCTGTGTATTTGAGTTACAAACATCCAAATATACAAACTTTCATATTTTTAATATTATACAGGAAAAGTTTTTATTCAGTGCGCAAACTGTAACCATGAATTCAGCATATCATTCTAGACCCCCCAGTGCAGAAATTTTTCGTCGTTTTTACAAAAAAAAAATCAGCTGTTTCATAGAAAAGTGCAATACCTACGCGGTCAAAATGTATGGAACAACTGGTTTTTTTTTTGTTTAACCGACGAAAAATTTCTGCGCTGGGGGTCTAGAATTATATGCTGAATTCATGGTTACAATTTGCGCACTGGATAAAAACTTTTCCTGTATAATATAATAACATTAAGATAGTAGGGTGGACAACAAAATCCCGATACAGTTTCCTCAGGTTGCTATACAACTAAGCGCGGATTTCACCAATGAAACTAAACGGTTTAGAAGTGCTGATCGCAGCACTTCTAAGCCGCGTTCAAGAGATGTCAGTGTCAATATGTCACAACAATTTTGACACTGACAGCTCTTGAACGCGATTTGAACGCGTTCAGTGTCATTGTGTAAAATTCTCCCTAAGTAACCTATAAGTCAACAACAGAAAACATGTTATTGAAGTTAATGGAAATTAATTAATAAGTAGTATAAGCCAAGTACAGGTAGCTATACAATAAACTAGATAATTATAGAATTAAAGAAATTGTGAAAGTTTATTAATTTGTTGTTTGTTATAAAATCGGAATAATGAGATTCCACTAGATGCCCTTGATCTTATCCGCATACAAAATTTGACCCCATGTTTGAGTTTTTTTGCAGCACCCAATAAACTTTCATCTTTGGTGTGACTCCAAGCCATGATAACAATATTTGCCCAACATTTTTACGTCAAACATTTGTGATATTGTTGTGGATAAATTCAGAGTGTAATTTTAGTAAATTAGTTCAGCTTTTTCCTAGAATTAATTCCCGGGAACTTCAACATTTTGCAGCAGCTGTAGCTTATATCGGGCTAATGAGGCAAAACATAGCTAGCATTAGAATTGCGCTCCAAATTGCTACTGCAATACTAACTATACAAAAACTGAGATTGATAATACACGGGTTGAATACGCCTTTAATGCATTTCGTACATACATTTTCAGTAACAACGCATTATACCTATCTACAAACTCGCTTGATTTTTTTTTTATGACAGGACCAGGTACTCAATAATTTATTACAATCTAGCCGATAAGACTAATAGCATTTTTAATCTCACAATTTTTTTTACGAAATATGTTTTTCAACTTGGAATACGTGCCTACGTAGTGATAATTGTTCTGTACACCCGTTCCACTGACGTAATAATAAAAACGCTTTGTAGAATTTCATAATCTATTAACATAAAAACATAATTAGTCAAATGGATCATAATGTCAATAAACATTACATTTCAATATTTAACACAAAACAATTCCCTGATCACACTGTATCCTTCATCAACAATTAATCATTCCCGACAGCTAACATAACAATTGTAGTAATAATTTCGGTCACAAACGATTAATTGTTGGTATAACAGCTAAATCGAATGTCATTAGTTAGCAACAGTCGTTTGTGGGAAGCCTTAGGCGGGACACGTGGCATAGGCTGCCTCTCAGGTGAGTTCGGTGCCTTGTTTGGCCTTTAGCAGCGTATTGTGCGACCCAGTTTCGGTTTTGAGATGAATTCGAGCAAAGACCGTGACATATTGTATTGAATGGTTACTGTGAAGTTTTGGGGCCAATGTTGACGATGTTTTCATTTTTAACCAAATTAAAAAAGGTTCTCAATTCAGTTGTATTTTTATATGTTTGTTACTTTAGAACTCCGTCATTTATAAAAAAAAAACAAAGATAAAAACCAAAGACTTTCGAATTTACAATTATTCTTCACTTGGTAATGTTTTCTTTTGGAGTCGGTTGTTTTTTTTGTTGTGTAATAAAGTTTCAGTCCAAGTCAAAATCAAAAGTCATTTATTCAAATTAGGCTGAGAATCACTTCTCAAGCGTCAAAATCACATAAGACAGTCCTCCAAAACGCCCACACTTCAGCACTTCCTAGTGCTTTAGCTGAGAAGAAGAAGTGGCGCAACCAACACCCCAGTAGCACAGCTGTCTGTTTAGTTAGATAAACTTGATTCTATAGATTATGTTTGCAAACTAATTAAAGTTACGAGACATAGAACATTATTTTTTGAAAAATGTCATAGCTATGTCAACCAGCCATGCTAATAAACCAAAAAATAAAATGAAAACTTAAGTCAAGTACAAATTTTTATTTTTTAAATAAAGCATAATATCAAAATAAAAAGTCTCCTGATATAAAGGGCGTGATAGCCTACATATGCAGTAATTTGCTATTCGTTCGAAGAAAGTCGTGTTTGTAAAATTCATATACATAGAATGCTAAGTAATTTTTCGTTAGTGCACGGATGTTCTATTTATACGGTTTCTATTCCTAGATTGAATAAACGATATTGTTGGCATCATGTTAGAAAAAAAAGACGAAACTTTAAGCAGGTACTCATGTACCTGCTTAAAATGTCTTAAACAACCGCAAGATTTTCACTCGGCCTCTCAATATCGGTTTTCTATCTGAAACCTTTAACCGAAGCGGCGCTATTAAGACCTCATTCCGACGTGAAGGATTTACCCTTATAGCCCACCAATTTAATACCCATTCACTGCTAATACCGCCGACATTTCATTAGTTAAGTTCCAACTATCCTTCGTGAGTAAAATTCAACAAGTCGCTACGTAGCTACGTCGCCACGTCGCGGCGTCGCCGTCGCTTCCTTGCCACGTCGCCGCGACGCCGTCGCTGCGTCCACGCCACGTCTCCCAGTCGTTTGTTACACAACACTTATTGAATTTCACGCCTCAGTGTACCCGAGGTCCCTCGTGCTCAGAATTAATATAAGGTTTTTAAACGATCTTTCCTCAACATAATTGGCCGTCGAAGGCGGTACTTTGTGTAAAAGGTATAAGTTTTTGTTTCAATTTTCTTTACCGTTTTGTTTATTGGATGGAAATTTAAAAATAATAAGCATGGGGTTCTGTTGCGGCTAAGATTCCGTCACAGAAAATTATACACTACCTACTATACGATAGGACCTACAAAGGCATTTTCCTGTACACAAGTACGTTTTGTGTCAGCTGTCAGAGACAAAAGCAAAGGCCACAGCCACATATATCGAGACACAGGCACGAGTATTTCGATTTCTGGCTAGCTCTGTCAATGCGAACAAGAAATCCACTTAAATCATGCCGTATGGAAGTCAAATAACCCAAATATTCGATTTTATGTGCTGTAGTGTGAAAATAATGAGAAACTAGTTTGTTTCGTAAAAACGAATAAAACAAGATTCTTCTTTCTATTCTTATCAAATCTATAATTTGACACAAAAAGGTTTTATTGTATAAGAACAGAATTATAATATTGTAAAATAAATTATTATTTACGACCCTCAAGTTGTGTTGTTAAAACATAATTAAATAAGCAACAATTAACGTAACAAAAGGTCGGCCAATCCGTTTTAAACGAATCATGTTCTATGTTAAATTACTAAAGGATAAAACAAATAGAGAAGTTACTCAGACAAAATATTTGCCTGCCAAAAGTTTCGCAGAATACCGGAATAAAATGAAATTTTAAATCTGCCCCTTTAAACTCGGATTTAGTTTGTTAAAACCATTTACAGTCACAGAACTTTTGTTTTGTTTATTTAAATATTTAGTCAACAGTGTAAATAGCTCGTTAAGTTTTCAGTTCACAGAATTACGTGGCTGAAATGAACTCTGACCCGTAACCGCACTTGAAGATGATCATCGGTTTACTTTCGATGTTTTATGCTCAGTTCTCTCTCAGCTTATTTTACTTGTGATAGCTAATTCCATATGGGAGGATCTACTATGAGGTGCTTGCTTAATTTTTGGTAAAGATTCAGGCGTCTTAATTTTAACCAATAATGGTTCGTAAATTATAGGAATCGGCCATTAGTAAATAACATTTCTGCAAAATCTGGTGACTATATTATGAGCACAGAAATATTGAAGTCTGATGCTAGAAGTGTTGCCTCACGTAAATTAACTCCCCCAGCAGAGTTTTAGCTAAACCGCTTATATTTGCATTTTATTTTTCGATAAATTTTTAGTGATTCTATCCTTTTCATGGAGATTGGTTTCACTTTATTCGTTTATTTTTATACTGGCATGAAATATAGGTTTTCGGTTGGCAGAATTTACATTTTGCATCCATTAAAGGCATTAATTACTATGGGCAACGGAGAAAATAAATACCGTATTGTGCGAAAATGAAAAATGCTCTGGACTATATTTTCCGTGACACTGTCTCTACAAGTAACTTATCACAATAAAGCGGCTCACTGCAACGTTATATAACATTGCGGCTATTTTAACTGTAGTCGTGAGAATTATGCTCAGATACATAAAAATAACATCAGTCCTAGTTTCCCCGAAGGGTTGAGCAGAGGTGTACCTGAGATCAGTGGTGACCCAGTGGTAAGGGCCGCGACTTACGAGTTGTAGGTCGTGCGTTCGAACCCAGACAGGCGCATTACTTTGTGTAGATAAATCAATTCATCACCACTGCTCTCAAAACGGTGAAACATCGTGAGGAAACCGGCATGTCCTAGAACCAAAAATTCGAAGACGTGACATCTACCAACTCGCAATGGGTCCGCGTGGTGTGTCCCAGCAGTGGGAACGTTATTGGCTGAGTATGTCAGTATGGACCTATAGTATACTCAAATTTCGCCTATCATGTTTAAGTCCTATGTAATAGGGGGCGAGGGGGGCGACATTGCTGATGGATGTACGCTACCAAGACCTACGAGCGGTGATTTTAAATAGCCGCGTAAAATGTTTGTGCCTATACCCCCGACCGTCCCTTGCTCGTTGAAGCGCCAGCCCGCGCCGCAGCTGAGCCAGTAGAGTTAAATTCCCCGACTAATAATAATAATGCCAATATTTTGATCCAGCCTGTCCCCATTAGCTGTCTCCCTACCAGTGACGCCCTGAGCCGTGACCCGTACCCCGCAGGGGGTGCCCTCAGCGTGCAGTCGCCTAGTAATTTAAGTAGTTTTAAGCCCCTGGCTGGAGGCGTTGAGTTTTCTTAACGGCAGCCCCAGGAAAGTCCGGCTAAGCAGTCACGGCTTCTCAAGGTCAACTGCGAGATGCCAAACTAAAAAAAGTTTTTGCCTATTAATGTGCAAGAGAAGAAAGGTGTGAGTTTGTGTGTGTGTGTGTGTGTGAGTATGTCTGCTATTTACCTAATTGTATATTTTTTTCTTCTTTATTATTTTTTTTAATATGTAGGTACTTATTATTGTTTGAATTTTTTTTGATTGTGTTTTTTTATGGATCATGTGGTCTGCAATAAAGATTTTTATTCATTTATTATTTATTGCCATCAAGCGAGTACAAATCCAGACTTCGAGCTGCTACTGAGAACTTCCAGAAAGAAAAATTCCATAACACTTTGCCCGACCTGGGAATTGAACCTAGGACCTCTTGCTCAGCAGTAGCGCTTACCAACGAGACAGTCACTTTGTAAAAACCATTCCTAAAATACAGAGGAACTGATATGAATCCTCGTCTTTCCACCACATAAATAATTCTAGCAGGAACATTTTTACACGCTGAGATTGCGTGCGGGCCTTAACTCTCTTAAAAACGACTTTTACCTCGTAAAAGGTGAGTAACGACCGACGCGAAAGCTTCCTAAGTATAAAATAAATTATTCCGCCAATAATTTGATTGCACTTTTAAAGCTGACTGCGTAGTTTGACTACGAACCCACTTAGAGATTCATGTCCCCTGAACCTCTTGGAAATGCTAATTGATTTTCGTCTTAGGCAATATTTTTCGCGTTAAAATTAAGTAAAGCGTGGTTCTTGAGCTGTTGACAGCTCCTTGAGACATCCCAAGAGTATTGCAGATATTTGATGCTTTAACTTAAATATATCATCACGCCTTGTTACCCCGAAAGGTTGAGCAGCGGTGTACTTATAATACATCCACATTTCGCCAGTTATGTTTAAGTCCCATGTAATAGGGGCGACCATAACCATCAACCAGGCAAAAATCAGGGCTGCTACTGAGAAATTCAACGAATAATACTTTGCCCGACCTGGGCATCGAATCCAGGACCTCATGCTTAGCAGTAGTGCTTGCGACCACTAGACCAACGAGGCAGCTGCTTGATGCTTTTAATAGGTTAGTTTTTTAGCGCACTTTTTTATATCTGACCAAGATTATGTCTGGACTTTAAAAGAGACTGTGACCTCTGAGTTTGTTTCGGCCTTTCTTCTCAGAGTAGTCAGATAGGAAACGCCGGCCTCATCTAGTTTAAAAAAATATGTTTGACGTGTAAAAGTGTTTGTACAAACCTACTTACAGAAATAAAATCATTTATCATTTATACGACCTTATTAAAAATATAAAGTTGTCTTTTAACAAAGAGATGAAGTAGGTAGCGTATTTCCGTACCCAATTCAAAAAAAAATACCGTATTGCGGACAGGACTTACGTCACATGCTGACAAAATCAGTTTAACAAAGACTGACATTTGTCTATATCGAAAGAAATGTTTGCAAAATGACCAGATAAAGGACACAACAGACCAACGTCATTCCTAATGTGTTTGTTTTAAAGGGACGTGTGTCTATATGTTCAGCGGCTGACGTGACGCCTCACCGGGTCATCGACCTGTGACGTAGCCACATAGCCCCCTAATGATCAGTTAAACGGATAAAGGGATCAAGGCAAGCCTTTGTCAATAGGCTATCGATATTTTCCAATTACCGTCACTTTTAGTGTGTTGGTTTTAGGGGAATGAGTGATCAGGATACACGAGCCGGCTTTTAAAGGTGTCCTGGGGATATAATAAAACCTTCCCCCGTTAATGTATGTAGTCTGTGTAAACCGTAAAAAATAGTTTCCCGGCTTTTGCAAACATATCAAAAATTCGTTCGAACTATTTTATTTGCCAAACAGTTTTCCGGTTTTTCATGGGTCGAATCATAAATCAATTTACAAACATCTACCTAAAGCATACTAAAGTCAGTTACGAAGTCAGATTTGTATTTTTAGTGCAGTAAAATTGTTTCTAAAGCTTTTCCAACAGGCATTTTCGTGGAAAATCAAATTTTTCTTTTCTATCTGATGTTTTGGAACGAAGTTCCTTATCGCGCGTTATGAAAGGGGGCTAGACGGAAAAAATTCTTACGAAAAGTTGTCACGACACTTTTTGCTATAGTAAGCTATTGTAAGCTGTGCGGCGTGCGCATGTTTCTCTGTCTGTCTGTCTCTCTCTCTCTCTCTCTCTCTCTCTCTCTTATAGAAAGCAAGCCAGATATTCTCATTTCTATTTCGCATTGAACACTGACGGCAAGTACTGGCGGCAAGTGCTGGCGGCAAGTGCTGGCGGCAAGTGCTGGCGGCAAGTGCTGGCGGCAAGTGCTGGCGGCAAGTGCTGGCGGCAAGTGCTGGCGGCAAGTGCTGCCGGCAAGTGCTGGCAGCGACTACTGGTGGCAAGTACTGGCAGTAACTACTGGCGGCAAGTACTGACGGCAAGTACTGGCGGCAAGTACTGGCGGCAAGTACTGGCGGCAAGTGCTGGCGGCAAGTGCTGGCGGCAAGTGCTGGCGGCAAGTGCTGGCGGCAAGTGCTGGCGGCAAGTGCTGGCGGCAAGTGCTGGCGGCAAGTGCTGGCGGCAAGTGCTGGCGGCAAGTGCTGGCGGCAAGTGCTGGCGGCAAGTGCTGGCGGCAAGTGCTGGCGGCAAGTGCTGGCGGCAAGTGCTGGCGGCAAGTACTGGAACTTCGTTCCATCCGGGTGTCCCTTGACACCTCTCAAGTTTTTTTTATCTATATTACGTTATACCGATTCTGTGTCATCATAATTCATTTAAGTTTACACTATAAAGTGAACACTGCGAAGTGAAAAACAACTTTAATTTCGGAAATCGGTGGCGAAATACCGAAAATACACTAAATAAATGCACGAAATGCCAAAATTGAAGTAATTTTTCACTTTTTACTGTTTTTTTGGAAATCGGTTGTTTTTGTTTAAATAAAATTTTATTCCTTTTTCATAATATGGTGTCTGGTTCATGCCATATTGAATTTTGATTACTGTTATGTATTTAGTGAAATTCGCAAGATTGAGACAAATCGATTGAAGTAAGAACCATCAACATCGGCTTACGCGATTGCTTTAGTAATAAGAAATACCCCATTCTCAGTATAAATATTTATGTATTTAAACTCTTAACCACATACAAACCCGGTATATAGCAATACATATTATTATGAAACTATTAAACTAGGTATTCAACATAAAAAACAATATAGACTTCTTTTTCGAAACTCGGAGAGAACTAACCTAGAAAACTCACAACAGAAACAACAACAACAACATCATAATTTCTTTCCGTTCCGTTAAAAAAACCAGCATTTTTTCGATAGGTAATTGTCAAATGAGATACTTTTTTAACGTCATTATCATTACCACTGATACAAAATCATTTGAGGCAAATTAGATACTTTCAATTTGATCAATTTTATTTAAAATCACTAAAAATATTATTAATATTTTGAAATCATGACATCGGCCATCCGACACTGTATTGTCTCCCGGAACACACAACAATAACACATTTTTAATAAATCTTATTAATACTTAGGCTGAGAAAAACATTGCCCACCTTTGCGTCGCGCAGGGGTCGGTTAAAAAGTAATTCGACACACAGTATAAACACAAAGAAATTTTACGTGTCTTTTTCTTGCACAAAAACTACAAAATAAACATTAATACTTGAATAAACTAACCACAAATCACTTGAAGTTAACGAAAACACTTCCCCACGCGTTCAATCTAAAAATCTAACAGGTCACAGCATAATAAAGCGATATAACAAAACAGGCAGTGCGTAAATAAGCGGCGTAAGTGCAAAATATAAAAATATTCCTATTTGCATCGCAACGTTTCCGCACAACCTATATCAGTGGTGGTACTGGTAATGTATTCCAACGTTGCTGCTCTGTGGCGCATAAAATATGTCGCCTACTATTATCTCGGCTGTTTTATATTTTTGCTGAGAATGAATTAATGAGGTACGTTTTCCTGTAGATAATTGGGATTTGTTGAGTATTAGCAGATTGCTGGTTTATTCGGAGTCGTTAATGTTTATTCGATTGTGAGAACATTCGTTTTTAAGTCTTTTACGTATTTTAGCTTTTGCATCTTTGGCTCTGAAGGCTGCTTATAGATACTTTGTTTAGACAATGACTGAAAGCCAATATGTTGTAAGCAGATTTTATGAAACAAAACACTAATAATTTCAAGTTAATAACTCGTCAATGTTGTGGTAATCAGCATCGATCACAAACTTTTTTGTTCCGACTATATTGTTACCAGAATCAATCATAAATAACAATCCTAAAGTTGAGATTCTTAAGTACATACCTAGGAAATAATATTGAAAATTTTAGCTCTGTATTATTAATAGAATTTGCAATTACAGCGAAATCCCTTCAGCACGAGTAACCATTAGGTATTTCCACCAGTTTATAGCTCAGTTTTAACAATTTCGACGTAAATATCAATACTTAAATAGTATAACAATACTTCTATTGAACTTTCGTGAATTTCTATATTAAAATATTTATATCCCTTCATTGTTTGTAGCAAATAGTCTTCAGAAGATTATTTCGAAATGAGCAGTTGAATTACAACTTTAATTTTGCGACTCCAGACTTCAAATGATTTTTTTTTTCTAAGGATCTTATCAACATTCAGTTCATTCTGCAGCTTACATAGTCTAGTTTCGTAAACTACATCATGATCTGGGTGCCGACCCAGATGATGATGTAGCTTACAAAACTTACCAAAGCGTATCGTGATATCTAGCTTGGTTATGGAGGCAGTAATCTGGTTAGACTGGAAGCCGTTCCAGTCTAACCAGGTGCAGCTGAATACCAGTAATTTACATGGACTGCCTCCATAACCAAGCTAGATATCACGATACCCTTTGGTAAGACTGGTTTTCACACTTACGGGCTTCTGACGACCCGTAACGACTGTCAAAGATCCACGAATGATAGCCGGGACCAACGGTTTAAGGTGCTTTCCAAGGCACAGAGGGGTTTTGTGATTTAAAGATGGTCACCCATCCACGGACCAACCGCGGCCAGCATAGCTTAACCTGACCGATCGACCCGTGCGGCTTTTAGTACAAGCCCCCACATAATAATATATTAGAAATTGACTATACGGCTTTAACGTTTTTTAGACGTTTGAGTCTAATACAAATTAGCACTTTACATCTTAGTATTTCACAAACGGATCCCTTAAACGAACGGAAGGACATGGCGAAACTATAACGGTTCCTTGTTCACTACGGAACCCTAAAAATTAACTACGTTAACTTCTATATTTCACAAAACCTTACAGAAAGTGTTCCAGAATTACGTATCCATACTTTATCCTTAAATTATAACACAGCCACCTGAGACCACAACGTCTTGGCTCTGACTCCTAAGTATTGGTGACCGTAAGTCGAAGCGCCAGTTGAATGGTAAGGGTCCCCAATTGTACCAATTAACTGCGGTAACTGGCCAATTGTGGGACGCCTTTGTCCAGTGCTCATTATTTGTAAGAGTGCTCCTACATTTCTTAGAAGGACTTGGTTATTAAGTGTCCTATGTCTGGGGGTGTTTTTAGGTTTTTTTTTTGTCTATGTCTTACACTCCTCCAAAAACAAAAGAGAAGAAACGACGATAAACTTACATGGGTTTTCATTTGTTTAGATTGTAGTAAGCAAAGGCCTTCGTCGTCTTACCCTTAATTATTTATTCTGCCAATAATACGCTTAAAAAAACCACCAACGCCACTCCTGAAATGCATTAGGTGAAGTACTTTTTTTCCAAGAAAAAATATTCACACATCACTAATTAACTTTTTTCTACAAGAGCAGCACTATCATTAGGGATGTTCTGTTTGTGCGAACCGTGCATCCATTTATTTTTCCAATCTCACCTGCCAGCAAAGCTAGTTTTCCAATCATTCTCTAGAGATCGCGTTAGATGAAGATATTTTCTTCATTCATGTTTGCTTTACCTTTTAGATAAGTTTCCATTAATTTGCAATAGTGAGTTGCTGGTTTTCACTTGAATATGTTTCCTTACTTTGTTTATTTATTTTTTGTTATTATAGGCAGGTACACCCGTCAAAATATTATTAGGTAGGTACCTTATTATATTGATCGTACTCCATTTGTTCGAAAAAACTGAATCATCATCTTCCTAGCCCTTTTCCCAACTATGCTGGGGTTGACTTCTAGATTTACCAGATGCGGCATGTTCGAAAAAGCTTACTTCAAAAAATCAAACATGCATTGTTCCGGCCTTATTTTGACATTAAAAACTGATCTTCAAACTTAACTTTTACTGCACTTTTAATTATAAAACACATTTACAAAAATAAAATAAAATGTACGTTATAGTATATTTTATATCAAGGGACTAAACGAAGCCATAATATACCAGAGGTGGTTTGACTCCCGAGCGTGCGAGGGAGTCAATGAAACCGAGGGTATATTAAGTTGGCGTTTAGTCTCGAGGTGCAAACTGTACTTTTCACTTTGAGTGCACGAAAAATAGTCAATTTAGTACAAAAACATTAAATAAATATTATTTAATAAAATAAAAAATCACAATATCTACCAAGTGTTTTGCTCTTTGCTCGACGTCAAAATCTTCACCAAGGAACATATAGATATACCACAACTGTCACTGGACATTCTTAATAAATTTATTTAAAACCGTATAAAACCGAACAAAGGAAATCACCAAATTCGGCTAAGCGTGGACAAGATGCCCGGTAATGATTATCTTTACTAAACAATATTATTAATTCTGAAAGAGATATTTTTGCACATCACATAGCTGCCAGGTACACTTACAAAAAGTCAAAATTAAAAGTATGTAAACTATATCCACCAGTTAAAAAGCATAGCCATTTTGTTTAAAAAACTAATTACTTTTCACTCCCTAGAGACTAAAGTGGTCACTTTAGTCCCGCTTCGTAGTGCTATATTGGCGTACTTTTAGAGCATGAGAAGTGAAAAATAAATTTATTTACTTCCCAAAACTTCAATCGGTTGGTCAACAGAATGTCGACACATGACACAACTGTATACACCACTCTAGCTACTGTGTGGAATAGTCCGGAAACCAGCCCGAATGGAAACAGGCTAATGAAATGTCTGTCAAAACAGTCGAGTTCAAATTTTAATTGAAAATTGCTTTTTGAACCCTTTACACTTCACGTTGTTTAAGTTAGCTGACGAATTTGATCCCATTCTGCCAATTAATTTAGTACAACATACGGAATAAGTTTTTGTTTTTTATTGGCCCCTTTTGCAGCTGACGGTTAAGTAAAGAAGGGTCAAAGTTTTGTTTTGAAAGTCTTTCAATAAAGGTTGTTGTTATGATCCCTAAGAACGACCTTAAAGACTTATAATGTGAAATATTAAAGTACCTAAAGACGAGAGTACCTAGTCGTTCTGTAAACCTTATTCGATCGGTACATACCTATATGAAAAAGACTTCAATTTCAAATCGTTTATGATAGTTTTATATTCCCAATTGAATATTTGGGACTTTTATTAAAATACTTTGTGAGAACGACGATAATACCGGCTCTAGCATATTGAATCAATAAAAAACTTTGTAAATACGGCTGTGTGGAATCGCAAATACGAGAATCCCGAACCGTTCGACGTCGATTATACAACCTTATAAACGTATTTGCGCAATTAATTTGAAAAATATTGCCTAAACTTAGGAAGAGAATGCCGGTAATGGCCTTCCTGCCCTTAATAAGTTACTGCCATAAGTTATTCCACCTTTATTAATGATGCAAACAGAACAGCGATAAAAACCAAGAAAATAATGAAAGGGCAAAAAGTTAAACCAAGACGAACGTATAGAAACCTTAAAGGAAATAGAAATTTTCACCCTGATGAGAAAACTTAGGGAGTGCAGACAAGAAACCGTGAAAAACCACTAGGAATCCAGCTAATGGAGTTATCTGGCGAGCCCAGGCGTATTAAAGAAAGAGCAAATTAAAGAGGAGGAACCAAATGAATAACTGTCTGCTTGTTAAAATATTTTCCGTCGTTTTCTTTTAACTGAAAACGCTAGTTAGTTGGATGGAGGATTTGTGGGAAATGTTCATTGAATCCTTGAATACTTTATTCTTTTACGAAACAATTTGATTTCAAGTGGAGGCTCGTATTTCTGTTGAATAGCCAGAATAAATAAATCTTTCATGAATCATGAGTTGCGGAAATTGGGAGATACTTTTTACAAACAAAAACCTTTCTCTAAAAATAAATATACACGTTGAACGATGAGTGTTATTTCGGTAACGTCGATACTGGCTGAGCCCACTCTCCTGTACCTATAGTAAGTTGGTGTGTCTACCTACTGTCAACGTGGGAACAGTGGAGTGGCGTGTTCAAACGATGGGTGACGCGTGACTGAGGACCGCTGCTCACCCCTCACGGCATTGGGTTACTAGCTCTGTTTTTATATTTTTTGTTCATATAACACACTTTTTTGTTGTGTCTATAGACGGGTCTCTAACCTTTTTTTTTTTTGGAAAATATTGAGCTGTTTGTATGCCTTACCGCGTTGGTGAAGTGTTTTTGTTACGGGTAGATATTTAGCACCTCCGTACTTTTTGTAAGAAAGGTATAAGTTTTTCTAAGAATTTTGTTTCAACCACTAATTCGCAATACAGAAGGAGATGCCTAAATTCGATTTTATGATCCTACCATCACTACATATTATAAAACAAAGTCCTCCGCTGTGTCTGTCTATTCGCGATAATCTCAAAAAGTACTGAACAGATTTTCATGCGGTTTTTACCAATAGACAGAGTAATGAGGAAGGTTTAAATTGGATAATACGGGCAAAGCCGCTGGCAAAAGCTAGTATTATGTAAAAAGCTGCCACTTCAACGCTTTGTCTGACCTAGGTATCTTTTCAACGTGTGTTTTCACGTTACACTTCCTGAAAGTCTTTTTAAATATTATTTTAAATTGTGTCATTTATCGTGGTGTTAATAAATTAGGTAGAAGACTTAATCAATTAATCAATTCACTTAAAGTATTTCAATTGCAAATTTATTATAGCATACCTATATGCAGTGAAGTGCTGAGGAGCGATGCCCTTGCAAAGTTTAAAGTAAATAAGTAGCAATTGCTTGATCTCGATGTGCGTGTTGCTGATATTTTATCGCAAAATCGACTTTTTAACACGACAATTTATGTACCTACTTCTATCGGAGATTTATTCCCTCTTATTTATAAACGTTGCTAAAAGCTAAGTTATGATTAGCATCTGATTAACCGTAAATTTTTGACGTTTAACCGTCTCTTAACTCTCTCGTCTCTTAAGCAACGTTTATAAATAAACCCCATTATTACTATTGGTCGTACAGTGGTCGATTTTCGACCGTAATTCATTTAAAACTTAATTTATTTCTTACTAGCTTCCGCCCGCGGCTTCGCCCGCATGGAAGTCGGAAATTGTCCCGCGGGAATATATTTCTGGGATAAAAAGTATCCTGTGTGTTAATCTAGTTTATAATCTATCTGTGTGCCAAATTTCATCCAAATCAATTCAGTAGTTTTTGCGTGAAAGAGTAACAAACATCCATACATACAAACTTTCGCGTTTATAATATTAGTAAGGATGTATTATTACATAAAAATATTTACTTTTTGTTCTCCTCCTCCATATAAACTTTAACTGTGCCAAATTTCATGCTTCCTGTCCACGTAATTTTCGTAATTAAAATTTGCTTAAATAGCTTTCTTTAAAAGTAGGTACCTAAGTATGTTATTTTAATTTTAATGGTGTTTAGTATTTAATGTGGTAACTCTTGCACTACGAAATAAGCTCTTATTTACTACATAAAAGAGGTGTTGTCAATTTTAAATTGTTACCACTACACACATGACCACGGGTGCCTGAACCCACAAGAAACCTTGTTTTTCATTAATGGGTATACAAAATATGTGAATGGGATATCAACTCAAAAGTAGAGAAACTGATTTTCAAACTAAAATATTCAACACCTGTCCTATCCAATGTTCCAAATTACGTACGTAGATAAAGCTTTACATTCATATTTAATCATTCTTACTTTACGTTCAATGTTATTTATAGGAGTATATTTATTTATATCCCTTGTGCGAGTTCCATTCGTACGTGTAACGCTGACGTTACAGCGACTGACGTTGATGAACACGCTGCGGTGTGCCAAAAGGGTCTAATCATAGCCACAGTACTAGAACTTATCTTACACAACAATCCCAGTTTTAGCTAGTATTATTTATATTTCTGTGTAGGGCACATGAACCAGTAGGAAAAGTAAATATTAAATGCGTTTTTTCTCTAACACAGCGTAAAAAGCTTTAATTTTAAACAGCACCCTAATTGCGTAACACGCGATTAATCATAATCGGTTTCATATTGACCGTTCAACAATATTCATTGCGTTATTTACGTTGTTGAGCCGACACATTTTTCGAACATATGAAGCAATGGTTTAGCCATCTGTTTCAAAACGAAACAGATTATGATTAATCGTGAGTTACGCAATTAGGGTGCTGGTTGTGTTGCCTTCCTAAGTTTAATACATAGATAATAAAATTCTGTATCAAAATATTATTTAAAATACAATGTGGCAGGGACATTGAAGTGCAACCAGTTGTCATAGATTCAGTACATGATTCTAAACCCTCCTTAAATTCGTGCGTGGTTATTAAAAAAAATGCAGTTCCATAAATTTTGAAGCGAAATTCTATTTTTGAATAACTGACTTAAGAGGCTTCCAATTGAGAGCTTATTAATAGAGGCTTACTCTAAGAGGCTTCCAATCATATGCTGAAGAATTCATAGTAACAGTTTACGCATAGATGTAGGTACACCAGCAGCAGTAGATTCTACGTAGATACGTAGACCACTAATCAACTTCTGAACTGAACAAATTTCCTTAGCAGCTACAATATATTGTCAACCAACATAACCACAATGACTGCGTGCTAGTTCCATTAGTACGCGCAATGGTGACGTGACAGCGACTGACTTTGATGAACACGCTGCGGCGTGCCAAGGGGGCCCAATAACAGCCTAATTAATAAACCATTTTTGCCAAACTAACTGAAACGAATGCGGTAATAGAAAAAACGCATCTGTTTAGTTTTCATTGATTGTAGGTAAGAAAACTCAGGCGACAAATGAAAACCACAATACGAGTTTCAATAGTAGGAACCTACGCGCAATGGTGACGTGACAGCGACTGACTTTGATGAACACGCTGCGGCGTGCCAAGGGGGCCTAATTACAGCCGTCGCAACACCCCGCAATGTTTTCAAGACCGATGCTACACCGCTCATTTATTTGTACTTCACTTTCATGTGTGTGTTCGTAGGTAGGTATCGCTTTAATATGGTGGGGGCTTGGAATTATACGCAGAGGTAATATAATATAACTTTATTGTTCTCTCATATTCACAACACAGTACAAAGTCCAGTTAACACTTAAGAGAGACTGGTGTCTGTTGTAGGTAAAACCTGTATTACAGATCACCAGGCTTACCCTCCCTAAGACAGCTCACTTATGACTAATTACTGTTTAATTAACATACAGGTTAAAAATAGTAAAAACACTATTAGAAATTAATAATAACAAATGTAAAACAAAAACAAAATGAAAAATTAGAACTAAAGTAAAACAATTTTGATGGCAAAAATGGCATGACATTAGTTTGGGGTGTGTAAGTGTGGGTGTGTGTCTGTGAGAGTGTAAGTGATGGTGTGCTGGGTATGTGTGTGTTAATTGTATTTCTTTCCATACTATAAACATTACCTTCTGGGTTTTAATAGATGTTCTGTTGTATTGTAATCAATGCCTTGAAGCCACAAACAAACCTTTCTCTTGCATTCTGCCCTAGAAAGAGGATAGATCTGTAGCTGCTTGTTCATATTGTTATATAAATATGGTCCCAGGAAACCGTAAAAATTATGTGCCAGACTGAAGTTGTATCTATTTGTCGTGCAGACTTCGGTGTTTCTCCTCTTGCCGGATATTGCTTTGGGGTCGTAAGCAAGTTCCGAATGTTTTTTAGTAACTATCAGTAGAACAAACAGTTGTCTAACGGTCAGTACCTTACAGCGCTGATATAAATCAAAGGTAGGGTATCGTATCGGAAGGAATAAACTAACTTTCAATATGGCTCTTTGAGCTCTTTCCAGTTTCAATAAGTAAGTTTTAGCGGCTCCACCCCAAGAAGTTATACAATACGACAATAAGGATTGGCACAGTGCGAGGTAAACAGTTTTAATTATGGAAGTATCAGCAATATGACGAAGAGATTTAAATATATAAATAAGTTTCCGAATTCTGGGAACCATGGCCTCAATGTGGTGTTGGAAATTTAGTCGGTTATCTATTACAACACCCAAATATTTGATGGTGTTAGTTTTTGACAAACGCGGACAGTTACAAGTATTGTGGGATGGTAAGTTGCAATTGTGTGAGATAATGGGAAGGTTTGGTATGTCTTGCTTTCTGAGTGTATAGGTCATGTACTTAGTTTTATCTACATTTAAGGTTAGGATGTTGTGTTTAAGCCACGTAGACACTTGATTGAAACCATTTTGAGCGTGTTTATAAACCTCCTCCCACGTGTCACCATAAAAAAGTAATGCAGTATCATCGGCAAATGAAATTATTTTCCCACTGGTCAAAACTGTGTTACAAAGGTCGTTTATGTAAACTAAAAACAAGGTCGGGCCGAGAATACTGCCTTGTGGGACGCCATATTCTATCGGCAGTTCATCACTGGCCCAACCGTCCACTCGTACAACCTGTGTTCTAAACTTCAGGTAACTCGTAAACAACTCTAGTGGTAGCCCCCTAATTCCCAAGTGTTCAAGTTTGTTGATCAAGATGGGGACAGATACTGTGTCAAACGCTTTGGCTAAATCCAGATAGATGGCCAAGGTCTTTTTCTTACTATCCAGCTTAGAGATTATGAATTCCGTTAATTGATGAACAGCACCGGACGTTGATTTATGTGCGCGGAAACCAAATTGAGATGAAGACAATAGCTGATTTGTTTCCAGAAACTTAACAAGTCTGATGTTCATTAGGCGTTCCAATATTTTGGATAGGGTTGGAAGAATGGAAATGGGTCTATAATTGTTAACACAGCATCTGTCCCCACTCTTGAAAATGGGAACTATTCGAGACTTTTTAAAAGCAGAGGGGAATACACCGGTAGAAAAAGCTAAATTGCAAATGAAAGTAAGAGGAGGAACAATGACGTCAGTAAATTGTTTTAAGAAGCTTCCTGATATTTTATCTACCCCCACTGCACAATCAGTCTTAAGGTTAAGCAACAATGATTTTATTTCGAATTCGTCTGTAGGCAATAGTACTATTGAATTAGCGAAAGCGTTTGTTGTTGGAGATGAACCAGTGGTGTATGGTGTATTAGTTTTATTAGTTGAAATTTTTTCTGCCAACGATTTACCCACACCCGCGAAAAACGAGTTTATACCATTGACGGAACCTAACGGATTGTTTGGGTTGATTAATTGTGTTGGTTTGTCCTTTTTCTTTGAGGTGTATGTTATGTTTTTAATAGTTTCCCACAGTTTCTTATTATTATTTCCGGCCTTCCTAATCATATCCTTTTCATAGTCAATCTTAGCTTTCTTTAGAATATTATTACAAAAATTCCTGTATCTTCGATAAGTGCATTGAACAATTTCATTACCCGGATTTTTCTTTGATTTAATATAAAGTTTGTCGCGGTTTCGCATACATTTTAAAAGTCCCTTTGTTATCCACGGCTTAAGAATTCTTTTGCGTCCAGTGCTTGTTATGCTGTGCGTGTTATTATCTATGGCTTTAGAGAGCGATCCTGTAAAAAAATCTGTTGCTAAGTTAACGTCGGTCATGTTATATATAGGACTGAAATCAATACTTCTCACGCTTTCATTTAAGCCTTCAGAGTTTACGCGACTGTATGTTTTTTTAATTGGCTGTTTGGATTTAGTGTCCATGAATAATATGACTGAATCATGATCGGTAATAGATGTCTGTGCAACGTAGCAATGAGCATTGAGTCTTGCTTTCAATATCACATGGTCTAAACATGTACGCCGGTGTGTTGGGATTGTGTGGGCTGGAAGCATGCCATGAAATGCAATCATATCAAGATAGGCGGAGGATCTCTGGTCTTGGGTACCGAGTGCAATATCGATATTGATATCGCCAACCAAGATAACATTCTTAAAAGACGAGTATTTAAGAAGGCATTCATTGAGCGAAATTAAAAAATTGACAATATTTCTATTGCTTGGTGGACGATAAATGGCAATTAAAATCGTGTCTGGATTGACTTTCAATACAAGAATATTTGCATCTGGGGATTCTGGTTCATCAATCGTAGACAGACCAGTGTTCTTACAGTAAATCACCACACCTTCATTTTGCGTATGGTTGTTAGTAGTGGAAAAAGATGTGTATCCATCAATGAAAGGAATGCTAGGATTACGTGTCAGCCAACACTCAGTCAAAACCATAATATCCCACTCTATATTTGATCTAGATAATAACGTTTGAAAATTCGACAGGTTGCGGTGAATACTGCGTATATTTTGAGTAATAATCTTTAGGGAGCTTTTTGGATTTTGTAACAGGTTTCCACAGTCCTCTATTTCACATGTCGCTGATTGTGCAACAGCAACACAGTCTAGATCGTCATTAAAATTTGTGGTAAATTCAGCCATAATCTGATGTGGGGTGTTTTAATGTGCACATCAGTATTCGCAAGTATACAATTGTTGTTTTATTGAAACAAGCCTGGTTTATAAACATCAAAATAATGATTAATTTTAATATGGAATGATTTATGCAAGAAAAGTGGCAGGTGGCGCTGTGTGGTTTCTGCCTACCCCTTTGGGAAGAAGGCGTCAGTTTATTTATGTGGATGTGTTTGTTGGAATGTATGTATTTTGTGTTTTTGTTAAAAACTGATTTTTGTGATTGAACAATAAGTGTGTATAACATGATTACAGTTAAGTGACACAATACAAAAAGCCATAGAGCGAAGCAAGTAAACATAGGTACAATAATAAGTTCGTGCAAAAGGTAAAAAATAAATAAAAGCATGCAGTAAGGATAGGCACCAGTAAGAACACAACTTAATAGGGGGTATAGTCATACTTGGGTATTAAATTGCTCCAGCTGAGTTATTGATTTAAGGACAATTGTTGGTTCACCGTCTCCTTTCTTAATTAGAATTTTCCCGTCCGAGGTCCAGCAGTATTTAATTTTGTTACATTTTCTTAGTTCACGTGCATGATAGAAAAGTTTCCTTGCGTTATCTGTCAGGTTCTCGGCCAAGTAAATAGGATCACAACCCGCTAGACCTACGTGACTCAGGTTCAGTTTGTTTGATGGATGATCGGTGTTATAAGATTTTGCGGCGGTAATAATGGTATTTCTCAAATATAAATCTGACAACTGAACGACGATTGGTTTCTTGGTGTCGGGTTTTCCGGGAATACGATAGATGTCACGGACATTTGAATTTTGTAGATCAATATTAAGTTTTTAAGAGGTAACATGTTAATGTAGGTATGTGCCCGTATTGAGCAAGCGAAATAATTCTTGGAACAATTTTTGGCTATATATGTGCGAGACTGACGTAATAACGTAAGTAACAAACCGGTAAACATAGCAAGCGTCAAACATAACCACATCTGCAAGTAAAACATACTGCAACCATTAATCTATAAGGCAAGCGTGGTTATTATGGCAATTTTATGTTTGTTGTTAGACGGTGAGTGAGTAATGACAACCAGTCTTACCAAGGGTATCAGTTACAGGGTTGTGGAGGTCAGATAGGCAGTTGCTCCATGTAAAATACTGGTACTTAGCTGCAACCGATAAGACAGCAGCAAGCTGATATTAGACGTTAAACACCAGATTTTACAATTAAAATGAAGTTTGCAAGAATGGTTAAAATTTAATCCCAAGCAATCTCCGAATTCGTACCTTAATGAGACCATCTAAGATTACATAGACTGCACCAAAATACAGACATTCAGGGAAATAATAGAACAGCAGCGAAATGTACACAGTACATCGCAAACTCGCAGTTTCAACATTTCAATGCATGCATTTCAAATGTGTTTATCGTTCCACTGTACAGAACTGACGTAATATTACTGCTTATCTTGATATAAATTGAAATTCAAATAACAATGCATCATAATGGATCATCATACTTTTTGCACTGGCTTTAGTCTTTTCTATTGCTTCTTTGTTTATCTTATCGCTTAGTTGTTGAATAATATTTCCTTCCAGGAGAGTGCACTAGCGCTCTTAGTCCAGGAAATGAAAAAATAAAAATAGTGTATTTTGTAAATAGAATATCTCAATCACTTTTACACGTCGTATTACAAAAAAAAATAGATTGAGTAATCATTTCATATCTGACTAACCCTAAAATCAAATGGAGAAGTAAACTCAAGCGGTCTAAGTCCAAATATAATCTTGGTCAGATCATGTCAGGACCATCTCTTAAATGGTTTTTTGAGGAAAGAACCACACAAATTTGAGACACTGTTTAAACACCTAGGACAAGTATCAGGGAGTACACACCGTTTTCTTGTAAAATAAAGATTATTTCTAAATTCTTACAGTCGTAGCTGCTATCCATACTTGGATGATCAGCTTGACCAGTAGCCGAGAGTTTGGCGCCCATTCTTTCTCGAAAATAATTGTATGACCTACAGATAAGTTTTGCTGGCATCTTAAGTTATTATATATCGTGTAAAAAGTTTTGAATATGAACTTAGAAGGCTAACAACAAACGAAACGAAACGAACAATGGATTGTGTGAAAGTTTAAATGGCTAGAACAGGTGTGAATACTGTGAGTATCGCTGATAGAGATGTAAAAGAAGCTGTTTATTTTTTTGCTTTATCCATGATTTTCTCATTTATAGTTTCTAGTTCCGTGTGGTGCCGGATGTAAAGAATAGCACCATCCCATTTCATCCCGTGCGTGTCGTAGAAGGCGACTAAGGGACTTACCAGAGAATGGGCAGCAGCGTTCTCTATGCATTTTACCACCATACTGCGATCGCCAACCCACCTGCCAAGCGTGGCGATTATGGCAAACCCCCCTTTTTTGGGGAGGCCATGTCCAGCAGTGGACGTTTTTGGTTGAAATGATGAGTTTCTAGTTAGTTAGTGTTCTAGTGGGTTAATATAACTTTAGTTTGTTTTTATTTTTTTTAGTTTTGTAAGTTTGTACATAATATATTTTCACTTTTTTTTCTGCTAAAACTGCTGTTTGGGTGAAGGTATCCTCCAAAAATGCCAAATTGTCTCGGTCTTGTGCTATTTGGATCCAGTTTGAGCTAGCGGTTTTACTGATCTCGTCTTCACAACGTGTCAGTGGTCTTCCTCTGTTTCTTATTCCTTGTAGGCCTCCACAGTGTGTGATAGAGATTTCTATGTAGTTATTATAAAGGAAAACGAAGGCATGCCGTCTCAAAATAAATTCGCAAAAACCGCAGGGGGATGATGTTGTGAATGCGATATTCGCTTTGTTTTAAAACCATCCATTATGCAGAGAGTAAATATCTTCTCGGAAAAACAACAAGACAGCAATCTGTAACGCAAACTGCACAAAATCTTAACACGAACATAACTTTAGTCAGAAATTCAACGTTTACAAAATATCTCCACCAACAACAAACTGCTTTCTGCAACAACTTACAGACTTAAGTTTCCAAGGTGTTTTAAATGCAAAATGTCTTCCACATGCGAGCAACAACGTCACAGGTTACATTTAACATTTTGACGGGTCATTTGGCAGACGCCCGTGTACCAAAATATGACCAACCTTCACAAAATATTTTCTACGAGCTTATCTTTTGAGAAAAGTTTTGAATCTCATTTTATACTGAAGTTGAGTTCAATTTTCTTTAGCGTTAAAGTTAGGTTACTTATATTATGTCAAGTATCAAAAAGTGCAGTGTTTACTAAATAAAAACGGAATATCTGTAACAGTCAACAGATTTTTTCGAGGGTTTGAAGTCAAACGAATCCAATCATTCCCGGATAGGCTGAAACGACGAGTATCTAGCTATGGTTCGACCGACACCGTTGCCAGGGGCGTCAATTATCCACGAAATTGCGTACATACGCAAAACACGGCTAATGATTTTTAAACGAAGTACCTAAACAAAAAAAATACCTCTCGTCCACCCTTTTTAAATTCCGAACGTTCGGCATCCAATACTCGTTCACCCTTTCGCTGTGATAAATAGGTTCCTCATAAATTATATTTATTAAATTCGTAAACGTAATGGCGTTGGTTGTCACCCGCTGATGAATGGCCTCATCAGTCCTAAGGAATACCGCTTCCCGAGTACTAAATTCGTATCAATCATTCTCACGCATCGCTTCCTATGTAAATACGAGTTTTATGCGGCGACACGAAGCATTTCAGTCGTAATGTGCGTAAATGTGCTCCTCTGGGACACAAATGTAAGTGCTGTGTTGCTCGGAACCTTCTATGCGCTAATATGTTGGAAAATATACGCTGTCGTGTGTCAATACTAAATTATGTATAGCCCTTTTTGCAAGGTAAGTGGTCCAAGTATACATGTTGTCAATATGCTGATAACAGTAATGTTTTCAGTATCATTGACAACATATTAAGATAGCAGATTTAGGTCTGATGTTTTTTAGGCAAATCTTTACGACTGTTTGGACTGTAAAAGGATCCTAACATACTCGGTTTTTATAGATCTAAGCGAATTTTATGAACAAGATTTCTATAACAGACTAACTTGATTTTTCATTCGGTAGATTGAACCTGTGTATTTTTTTTTTTGGAATAACTAAGTCCTTAAGTTTGCAAAAACTAGGATCTTATAATCGCGCTGTGGACACTCAAAATCAATTTCAAGAATAGAATTCTACTCTTCAAGAACTTAACTTTCTTCACTCAAAACATTAGGAACACGATTAAAAAAAAAACAAACCATAGAGGGTTTCTACACATTTACAACAACAATTCCCTCCAGCCAGTCATCTGCAGTTACATTTATCGCCCATTTGCGATCCAAAGAGGTTTTTGTAAAGAGTTCAACCGTAACAGCCAGATAAGAAACTACAACTTTTATAGTACAGCGCCATTTTAGCAAGAATATCTTGTAAGCTCGGCAAAACGCCTAAGAGGTAAGAAACGAAGAGATAAAAGGTATGTGGGCTGTCTTAACAAATTAAGACTGTGTTCTGTTCGGTAAAATAACTAGAAAGTAACTGGCAACAAAAAAAAAAACGTTACGACAATTATTGCTCTGATAGCAATAATTGTCGTAACGTTTTTTTTTTGTTGCCAGTTACTTTCTAGTTATTTTACCGAACAGAACACAGTCTCACAGTCGTAAGAAACGGAGAGATAAAAGGTATGTGGGCTGTCTTAACAAATTAAGACTGTGTTCTGTTCGGTAAAATAACTAGAAAGTAACTGGCAACAAAAAAAAAACGTTACGACAATTATTGCTATGATAGCAATAATTACGACAATTATTGCTCTGATAGCAATAATGGTCGTAACGTTTTTTTTTTGTTGCCAGTTACTTTCTAGTTATTTTACCGAACAGAACACAGTCTCACAGTCGTAAGAAACGGAGAGATAAAAGGTATGTGGGCTGTCTTAACAAATTAAGACTGTGTTCTGTTCGGTAAAATAACTAGAAAGTAACTGGCAACAAAAAAAAAACGTTACGACAATTATTGCTATCAGAGCAATAATTGTCTCAACGGTTTTTTTCTTCAGAACAAAAATAGATTCGATGTCTGCAGCCCGTCCCCAAAGTAAAATTCCGTAAGACATGATACTATTAGAGTAACTGATAGACCAGCCTCTAGGTATCTACATGAGTAAATTGAAGGGTTTTTTTACAGCATATGCTGCTGAACTTAGCCGTTCTACAAGAGATGTTAAATGAGGATCTATTTTTTCTTTAATCAATACTAGCGGCCGTCCTAAATTCGCACGGGTGAGATTCCATTTTTTTTTCTAGTAATAAATATAACTTATGTTACTCAGGGATAATGTAGCATTGTAATGTGAAATCATTTTTGAAATCAGTCCAGGAGTTTTTGAGTTTATTACAAGCATAAAAACCTTTCGTCGTTATAATATCAGTGTAGGTCACAATTGCTTTAACATTCGGTAAAGCAAATCTTATTAATTTAGTTTTATTAATTACACTCAAAGTACTTTCATGGGGATGATCAAGAACGCGTGTTGTGATAGTTATATACAGTGTGTATCAGAAAGGTGGTCAAGTTTAAGGGTGTGGTACAAACCATCAGACTGAACCACTTTTTCCATGGGACCAACATAGTATCGACTAGCTAATGAAGTTTAGATTGGACAGTTTATATATACTATTTTCGCGATTACGAGGTTGGCCCCATGGAAAAAGTTGTTATGTTTGATTGTCTTTTTGTCCACACCATCTGTTTCATGCTGAATAATTAGATACAGGTATTCCTTTTCCTACGTCCAGATTCAAGAAGTGATCTACAAATCGTATGGTACCCGTTACTAAATATTAAAATATCATATTTTGAGAATATCATATTATGGAAACGAAGGATCAAATATGCGTGTTCTACATACGCAACGTTTGAAACTTTGTAGACTTACAACGACTTTGTTTGTTTTAGTACAGATCCTAAGTAAACTTAGAGGTTCAAAATAGAAACAGTCTAGCCTAGAGCAAGGTAACTTACTATACAGGGTGTTTGGCAGAACGTTGAACATACGAAAATGATGGATAGGTGGGGTCATCTGCTCCTTACTCAGCCCTAATTTATTTAGCCCTGGCCCCCTGGATAGTTTTTTTATTTTATTTTTTGCTTTCTTCTTGTTTCACCACTTTCTTAACTTTAAAGTGTAATTTTTATTGAAAATGGGTATTTTTTTTAATGCAAGTTGAAATTAAGATGTATGTATTTTTTACATCTTTCTGTAAGTTTGAGGACTCATAACTTTTTTCTAGCTAACATCTGCAATAAAGCAATAATTTTATAAGAATCTGCCAACATTAAAGATGAAAAAAAAAATACAAAAATATTGCCTGTTTTGCCCATTTTTATTAAAAATTACACTTTAAAGTTAAGAAACTGGTAAAACTAGAAGAAAGCAAAAAAGTTTTTTTTTTAATATTCCCCCTGGATATTAAAAAAAAATTGCTTTCTCGGGCCAAATAAATTGGGGCTGAGTAAGTACCAGATGACCCCACCTATCCACCTTTTTCGTATGTTCAACGTTTATTTATTTATTTAACCATTTACGCACACACATATAAACAGACAAGAAGAAAGGAACAGCCTGTACACATAATGAAAAACTCGAATTTCTAGAAGATGTTAAGGTTAAACCCACTCCTTCAGCCGCCTTACCTACAACTTTTATCACAAATCAAAGAATCTGTCGCATAGTTACCCAAGGGTATACTGACTGACAGGTCTTGACAGTATAAGGTAAGGATATGGAATAAGTATCTTAAATTATAAAAGGGATCTAGTTTGATTCTTGTAAGTTTAATACATCTATCATAAATCATAAATGATTTTATTTCTGTAAGTAGTTTTATACAAACACTTTTACATGTCAATCTTATTTTAAAAACTAGTTGAGGTCGGCGTTTCCTATCTGATTACTTTGAGAAGAAAGGCCGAAACAAACTCAGAGGTCACAGTCTCTTTTAAAATCCAGACATAATTTTGTCCAGATCAAGTGAAAACCAAGTACATTGCTGTCTGACCAAAACGAATATTGTCATACTTCATTTGGCACAATTGATAACTACTAAGGTCGGTTTGTTGTAATATTTGTTACTCAATCACGCAAAAACAGCTTAACGCACTCCGCGGAATCTTACTACGTTGAAACCAAGTCAATATCGTGTCTTGTAGAAACCAATGTAACAATAAGGAATCGAAATGTCATATTCTGTATGTTCCAAAACAATTTGTCGATATTATTAATACGATATTAGCAGATGTCGTGTGTGATTTGACGTGGTTTCGAGTAAGGAATCGTTGAGTGGTCATAGTGAATTAGGGCCTAATAGGAATCGCTTGCATTTTAACAGTTCCACAACATTCATGGCGTTGTTCACGTTGCTAAGCAGACAATTTTTTCGAACATACGAAAGAATGGATTAACAATAGCGTTCAAAATGATTTAGATTTTGATTAATAGTCTATTATGGTGCTAGATTAACACATAAGATACTTTGTATGCCGGTAGTACGCACGGCTACACATCAAGCTAGACATTTCCAGTTTACGTTGATCTCACACTGTACGGAAATCCTATACAATGAGAGATCAGCAGTGTAGCCGTGTTTACGCGCCCGTGGGTTAATTTCAGACCCTCATGTGGGAGAAGCCGTGGGTGAAAGTTAGCTGTCGATAACCTTTAAAGTGAATGTAGTTGACATTTTTTCCATACAAACGTCGGGACTGTTTTACTCCACTGTTCGACAATGGACATCAAAAATTAAACATGGTATGGTTTTTTCTAATTATTAATATGGTCTGTATGGAAACAATACCATAATAAAAAGCTATAAAAAAGTTATGAGCTAACTAAGATTCGTTTTTCTTGCTAATTTAACCGAACTTTGGGCGTATTTAAGTGATAAAAGAAGTGTAAAATCTCCAAAACCACATCAGTACCGACAAACCTCAAATATCTAAAAATACAATAAACTTTATTGGTCATTGATTTAAGCAGGAGTTTTTTCATAAAACCCGATATTCCGAAAGTCTATTCTTAATTTTTTACGTGCCTGTTTTACTATAAATGATCCTGCATCTCACTCAATTACGTTATGTGTGTAGACTATCGCCTAACTGCTCATCACTGATACTAGGTACCTCTGTTGGACACGATGCCTGGTGAGACCGCGTGCTTTTTAGCCAGGCCCATCAGAGAGTTCGAGTTCGCGCCTAGGTTCCCCTTAATTGGTGCAACTGGTTATCACCTTATTATATACAAATAGTAATTCTTGCCGGGCATACAGTACATTTAGACATGAGGCACGAATCGTCAATGAAAACATATTTCCCAAAGCACGTAGACCCAAAGTCAAGTTAATTTAAACAAAGCATTGCAAACACAATCCACCTAACCACAACATGTTCTTTAATAAAGCCCTTTATTATAACTTATACCAGTTAAGTAGATGTCCACGTCTCAGAAGTCGGGTCACGTCCTTTTCGTATCTTGCCGAGTATATCCGATGCTAACTGAATATTTGGTACACAGCTTGAAATGTACCACGTTTTATTATATGGCCAAACGTGAGCCGCTTTATTTACTTATTATATTATGTCAGTCTTGTTTATGTGGAGTTATATGAGAACCTATTGCGATCCCGGGCGTTTTCAACGGAGCTTATCAACTGAGCCGTGTAATTTTGACACTATGTGTGCTCATATAAAATAATGTTAGTGTATTATACTGTATATTTTACTGTCTGTTTCGTGGCTGGGTTATTAAATTTGGGGCCGGATTTTCAATCCGGATATACGTTTTAGTTTATAGCTTGGACGCATTTGTTTAAAAAATGTTGCAGTAAAATGTTTAAGTACTTTAAAATATGTTTTGGTCCTCATCATTTGTTTAGCCTTTTCCCAACTATATTGCAGTCAGTTTCCAGTGAAACAGGATGCCTGCTGATACACTGGTATCAGCAGGCATCCTGTTTCACTGTTACTATACATAAAATACTGATTTTATATGTAGTAACTGCCTATCTGACCTCCACAACCCAGTTACTGGGTAATACGATCTGTTGTTCTCCGTATGGAATGAATTTCATAAAGCTGCCAGCGGCTTCGCCCGCGTGCAGTTTGGAAATTATCCCGCGGAAACGTACTACCGGGATAAAAAGTATTCTATGTGTTAATCTAGGTTATAATCTATCTGTGTGCCAAATTTCATCCAAATCCGTTCAGCCGTTTTTGCGTGAAAGAGTAACAAGCATCCATCCATCCATTCATACTTAGAAACTTTCGCGTTTATAATAATAGTAAGGAAGTAAGGATTTAAAATCTTTAGGCATCCAAGCTTGTACATACAGAGATTTCACTGTTGAAGCGAACTTGCTTACATTTTCACGTTTCTACTGCTAAAGACTCCTCACATTTGTATTTTCTAAATGTATTTTTTTCTTTCTTAGGTATAACTTGCAAAATACATTTCAAATATACACATTAAAGGACCCTAGAGACTTCAAAGGGTAAGTCTATCCTTTTCTGTTATTGTCTGAAACTACTTTAGATATCTGTATTTGAAAATAGTTCAAGTTTATTTAAGAAGGTCTCAGAACTTGTAAATACAATATAGACCACCACTATCTAAATCTCACAGAATATCTTTAGCGAAGAATATCTTTATGTAAAGATAAAGAAAGCATCCAAGTTTTCTCGAGGTACGGTTATAAAAACACGGTTAAAAAGAATTTCATAGAGCAAAGTTAGTGAACGTTAAACTATGTTATCTAGTTTTAAAATCCCTGGGCGTGTACGTTTCAGATTAACCTTGGAGCTACTGTTGAGTTTAGAGTTTAACTTAAGCTAAAGATGTGTTACTTAGATTATATTAAAGTAGTTTAAGTTTTTCTTATAAGAGGTTATGAAGGTACTGGCCTAGTTTGTTATAAACTTATTATATTGTTATAACCGGTGTAGAAAGCAATATGTTCATTATTGCTAGTCATACCTACGTTTGTAACTGTTAATGGAAAGCTGGAGAATAAATAGCAATCCATAATCAGCTTCTAATGTTCCCACTGCTGGTACACAGGCCTCTCTGTGAGAGGGAGTGGGCCGTAATTCACCACGTAGGACCAGTGTGGGTTGGTAGATGTCAAATGTCTTCGTATTTTTGGTTCTAAGATATGCCGGTTTCCTCACAACGTTTTCCTCCACCGTTTTTTGAGCAGTGGTGGTGAAATAATTTACACTAAGTAAAGCGCCTGCCGGGGTTCGAACTTACGACCTACAACTCGCAAGTTGCAGTCACCACTGGCCCACCACTGCTCACAACAATAAATAGTAATGCAAAGTAAAAATTGAGCAAATATAAAATACGAAAAATATTTTTTTAAATTTTGGAGATAAGAACCTACTTTATGCAAACGACTAATTCATTATTTAAGTACTGATTGGTGAAGAATGATTCATGTGTAAATAAAGTTCTGTTTATGAACATATTAGAATTATGAACAAGTATATAAAGTAAAAAGGGAAAAGCTCACTGGGCATCAAAGAATTCGGTCGCATCGCTGTCAGTGGGAAAAGTGCCCAAAAGGCTGGCAGCGTTGCCACGTTGGATGGCAATGCTGATTCTGATTCTAATTAATTTATGTGATTGTTATTTTACATCATTATGTCAGTCTACCGTCTCCGCAATCAAACAATCCGATTTGTTAGAAAAAACAATATGACGTGGACAGCAAACAAATATTTTCTATCCCATTGCAAATCGGACAGACCGACAAAACAAAAGCACAGCGTTTCTAGCCTAAAAATCAAACCAAAACGATCGGAAAATATCATCAAAATTCACAACAATATCCCCGGAACAATATTTTTATTTTTTTAAATTTTCAAAGCACTATCTGCAAACAAATAAGATAATAAAAACGAGTTCTCGATATAGCTGTCATTTTGCTTTTGAATTCGGTGGACGCACCAATTTTCACACAGAAAAGGTTTTAAAATAAAATATTTCATGTGAACTGATTTATAAAAGGGATCTTACCTATACTTTTTCATTACTACTTCAAAGGAACCGATCCCATATTCAATGTACATGAAAACGTCTATTTATGTTTGGAAATAAATTCTGGTATATAATAAACGTATTTCGTATTTCAATTTGAAGGTGCTGGGTAATAAATCTTTTATGTACAAATATGAGGTAGGTATTGGTGATTGATGACATACCTTTTTTGACAGATTGATAGGTGATTGAGTCGTGATGATATTATTTTGTGACAGAAAGATTTTTTCCGACTTTTTTTTCTTTAACTAGGCAAGATCTTTTTTTTTATGATTATTCTCTGTCTGTGGACTATAGGTTATTTCCGATTCAGGTGAACCTTCTGACACCATAGGGACGGGACTGCTTGATTCACTCGCACTCCTCCTCACCAGGCAACATCTCATTCTATCGCTAACCATCAGACAGGTCCACTCAATATGTGTGGTTCTTTCCTGAAAAGACCATTTCAGACACCAATCCACATGGTCTTCACATGATCTGACCAAGATTATGTCTGGACTTTAAAAGAGACTGTGACCTCTGAGTTTGTTTCGGCCTTTCTTCTCAGAGTAGTCAGATAGGAAACGCCGGCCTCATCTAGTTTAAAAAAATATGTTTGACGTGTAAAAGTGTTTGTACAAACCTACTTGCAGAAATAAAATCATTTATCATTTATCAAGTCATCATATTTACGTCATGGGTTTCAGGTTAATCGAACGATTTTTTTATTGAAAACAGAACGATACTTTAGCATCTTAGTTTTTTTTTTGTTTCTTTAAGCAGAATAACGTGTGCTGAGGTCATGGGGCCCGAGTGCACGTCTCCTCTTTTCTCGCCGGCTGGTCAACACTTCACGTGACCAGAGGGCTGGGTCGTTCTTTGGCCAAATAATTAGCATTACCAAACAACGTGGCAATGCCGCCAGAATAAAGATGATGTCATGTCTATTTAAAATCATTCTTTTTTTACGCTTACTGCGCGCGGTCTTGCTGGTCCTCAGACCAAAGAAAGTGTATACATCACAGATACGCTCACCTCTCGGGTTGCACAATATCTTTTACAACATGACATCACGTCTTGCTTCCCCGAAGGGATGAGCAGAGGTATACTTAAAGTACACCCACATTTCGCCAGTTATGTTTAAATACCATGTAATATAAAAAATTAAAAATCCAGATAGATAGACCCAAAAACACTTTGGGCGACCTAGGAACCGATCCCAGGCCATCATGCTCAGTGGTACCGCTTGCAACATCTAGACCAACCAGGAAGTAGTTACCTCTTATGGAAGAAACAAAGGCTCCAGGTATTTTATGTCCCACATAAATCGTCACTATCAACACCCAGCGATGATGTAGTGTACTCATAGCCGAGTCCAAGCACGTCCGTACATTCTTTATCCCTGTCGTTTCCCACGTATTATAGGGGTAAGTCCGAATCCTGTTTATAAGTATACCTTCCATCGTAGATATACAGGGAGGTAAGAACATCGGTGCGTAAACTGTAACCATAACTTCAGCACATGGTTCTAGACCCCTAGCGTAGAAAATTTTCGACGGTTATCAGAGAAGAAAAGTGCAATACCTATGCGGTCAAATGTACATGTCGTGGCTATATCGTAGATTTGCTCACTTCATGAAATGGCCATATCGTAGATTTTCCCACTTCATGAAATGCTCAAGAATTTCATGAAATGGTCGCATTTCATGAAATTCTCGTCTTCTTTTGGTTCTTATATTACAGAAGAACACGCTCAACGTCAGGTTGATGGAGTCCCACTGCGTGGGGCTCCTATTTCTGTCTGCAGGGTTTAAAGGAACCTAACCAAACCGAACCTCGGGGTGTCCCTGACGTCGACCGTCTTCTCGAGTAAAAATTCTCGACCATTTCATGAAGTGAGCAAATCTACGATATGGCCACGACATATAGATAGAACAGCTCTTTTTTTTAATAACTAACGAAAAATTTAAACGCAGGGTATTTCAAATCCATGGTTTTTTTTTTTGTTGGATGGGAAATCATCAAATAACTTCTCCCGCTCTGGGTGGAGCGGGAGGTCGTGTCAGACTTTTACTGACTAAAACCCACACGTGTTCCTTCAGTTGCCTGTGTGCCAGGGGCCGCGGTATCTCTTTCGAACAACCCGCACCCCTGGCAGGCATCGGCCCTTGCGGACCCCACCAGTTGGTGATAACATCTCTTTGAGGCGCGCGTGGAACACAACGCGCTGTCGACCCGGACTTGATCATGGTAAAGTTGCGCATTGAAGTTCCTGACACCCTGTTTTATAGTTTGCTATAACTGTGACTTTGATATGACAATGACGGCACGCAGTGGGCGCAGTTGGCGCAGTGGTTAAGCGATTTACTTCTGCGCTGCATGTCGCAGATTCGATTCCCGCACTGAACAAATATTGGTATGACCTAAAAGTAGTTGTTCCGGGTCTGACTGTTTGTTTATGTGAGCTTAAAAGGTTTTTTAACGCAACCCACAATACAGGAGAAATTCCTAATGTGACGTAACGTTTTTTTTTTAAAAAAAAACAAAAACAACTTTACCCGCTTGAAAACTTGAAAGCCAGATTGATTTATGCAATTGTTACTTAGCACGTGCTTTAGCTTATATGCCCATCTCTATTTTGCACTTGTAATTTGACAGTTGTACGACAGTGACAAGAATAATGCTTATTTATCTTGGCGTAAATGTTTCTGAAAAGAAAAGCAACGAAAGCTCTCAGAAGCCGCGAGAAGTAGTAAATAGACAGATTTACGATTGAATTTACGTCGCGTGTATCACCGCCGAGACAAATGTCTTTCATTTCTAAGTTTGCAGTTGTATTGATATATATTAGCTCGAAAAAAATAGTGGCACTCTGGGACAGAAGTGTCGACAGAAGTAAAAACTTGAACAATTACGTGTGTATTTTTTGAATCGTCAGATTAAACAACGTTCTATGTACGTCGTATTTAACGTTGCTCGTTCGTTCGTATTGTCAGTGGTGTCGGTAACAGTGTCGCGAGTTCAATTGTTTTTCCCATCACAAAAAATGCCCAACGGGCCTAAAGAAGTTCACACTTCAAAAACAAGAATCATGCCCCATTCAATTGGAATCTAGTCGTGGGAAAGTCTTGCTGACGAAGGTGGAAAACCAGGTGTTGGTTCAACTTGAAAAGGCATATTTACCACACTGTTGCGATAGTGTACTTATTGTTTAAGTTGATTAATTACAGAGCATAATCAGGGAAGAATGTTCCCAGTTGGGTCACAGGCTTCCTCTTGATGAGAGAGACTGGGCTGTAATCTACCACGCGGGGCCAGTGCGGGTTGGTAGATGTCACATGTCTTCGAATTGTTGGTTCTAGGACATGCCGGTTTCCTCACGACGTTTTGCTTCACCGTTTTGAGAGCAGTGGGGATGAAATAAATAACACAAAGTGAAACGCCTGTCTGGGTTCAAACCAACGACAAAGCTCGTAAGTTGGGGCCGTGATCACTGGGCCACCACTGCTTGTGATTAATTGATTAATATTACTTAAGAGGGCTATTACAAATTGAAGTATTTAGTTTTAGGTAAATTTAACGGCGCGTGGTAGCTGATCGTGCGTGCGTGTATAGTGAAGTATGCTACTCAGATATGCTAACCATTATGATTCGGACGCCCAGGAACAAACCGGCGCGGACTTATAGCTAAAGCCCGCGCTTCCCGAGATATATTACTGATTCATAGCGTTGCATTCAAAAATTGTTTAAAAATATTATTTTACTTTTAAATAGACTGTTTCTTTTTTTCAAGCAAGTTGACTTAGTAACCTCAGTTATTAAATACTTTTTCTTTGAATTTCAATTAAAAATACATAGATAAAAAATTTGTTTTCAGACGAAAAATTGTCATTATTTCTCTGTTTTACGGAATTATTTTTGGGTTATTATTGTATGAAACATAAAAAATTTATTTGAGCATTCCAAATAAAAAGCTACAGTCTTACAACAGACATTTTTATTAATTACTAAACTATTATATGTTCCATGTAACAGAGCATCAAAAGATGCCCGAAAGTAACATTTTACGAAACATCCTTTGCCGAGACAAGGTTTTTACTGACTTATGTAAACAAATTGAAAAATTTGTTTAAAGCATTCCCTAGACAAATAATGAAATATTCCCGGACATATTTTCATTTTTATTTTTTGCCTATATCTAACCCACAATCACTCATCAAATCTCGAGTCAAACGCTCAAATTCAAGAAAAAATGTACAAGCGCCCTTAAGTCTCTCTTTCCTAGAACTGTAAACTAACTAAAATTAATTTCAACAGAACTTCTACCTCCTGGTGGCTTACTTTCACACGTGTGCCGTGGTTTGTAGGAAACCATTATGTATAATGTACTGATTGAATCTAACATTTGATCTCGTGCCCCGAAGGAGCGTTAACGCGTAGGTGAGAATATTAATTTGCTATCACCATTCATGTATGCTTGCCTAGTAATTTCATACAAGAAAACAGGCATATATATACCCGTGTATTTTGCACACGTGTAGGTTTATTGAATTACCACCTACCAAGTGTTTGTACTGACACAGGAGCTTTGTAAAGGTATGGTTCCTGTAGATGAAAGATTATAATACAATCACGATTCATACAAAAGCCAACTCTTTTCCATTTTTTGGATTTCCTAAAAGACAACTTTGACTTATTTCAAGAGTATATGCAGCTACTGTGATTAGGAAGGTGATATATTGAAAACAATGTGCTTTGTTCTTGTTCTTGAGACGTGGCGGCCGACTGCGGAACATGGAACCGCCACTCCCTACCCGCAGAGAAATTAAGCCAGGCCCATCAAACTAGTTTTTATTTTCAAGTTAGGGCCTTAATTCGAGTATGTTTATTTGAATTTGCAATATTCAAAATTCTCGCACTACCGTTGATGACGTCGTGCCTGCGTAGCGTTACGCGTACAAACATGACTTGTCGTAGCATTCGTAGCGCTACGCGGGCGTGACGTGGCTTTCGTAGCGCTCTACGTAGAGTCATGACGTAGCAGCGCAGTCATAAAACAATGTTTATGTTTATTAAAACCATGCATGCCGTAACCATTATTTAAATCCTTATAACCCCTTCCTTTTGTCTAATACAGGGTATCTTTTGAGATATTATGTTTTGATATTATTTATCATGTGGGTATTAGCCAGAGGTGTAGGACACCTACACGTCTGCTTAATCCATCAGGGATTACAGGCGTGATGTTATGTTTATGTGATTTTCATATATTTTTACGACTCATTCCTGTTGAAACGTAGCCTCACAGTATACAGTGCTCCCTACAAATAGATTAAACTCGTGTATGTTAACGATTACTGCGTAAAATGTCAAGTATTGAGTTACCTATTGCAAATGATATGAAAAAAAAAACTGTAATATTGTTAGAGTTCTACCGTTTAAATAGAATATTTATCGTCGACGTATTATAAGCTTCTACAGGGTAAAAATAAATTAGCTAGCGAAACACTCCAGACGTGATGGATATCGATATCTATACTACATACCAAGACAACGCCGTGCTTCGGAAAGCACGTTGCTCCCGGCTGTCATTCGTGATCTTAGACAGTCGTTACGGGTAGTCAGAAGTCTAACAACCACTCTTACCATAGGGTATCGTGTTACCCAGTAACTGGGTTGTGTAGGTCAGGTAGGCAGTCGCTCCTTGTAAAATACTGATATTCAGCTGTATTCGGTTAGACTGGAAGCTGACCCCAACATAGTTGGGAAAAGGGTAGGCAGATCATTTATTTATACCACATATAATATGTATAGACATTCTAGATAGATTACATGTCTAGTGAAAGGTATATGTCAGACCGTAAATATTGAGCCCAAGCAAGGCGTAACAGGTGGCCTAAAACTAATTATCATTACCTAAACTAGAAACACAATATCGATAGCAAAAGCTAACAACTGTGTTTTTATTCAACAGTGTTTACCTTAAGTTATTTATATTACATTCCTAAACTTATGAAATAGTATTAAGGAACTGAATACAAATGTCTGACTTACAAACAACAAACATCGAACCTGGTGACTAACAGTAGAAGTTCATAAGCCACATAAGCTTAACCAAGATAACATGGCGATTACCGTTCCATCGCTTACGGAATAACAGAAAAGAAACACGAATAAAATAACCATTGCTACCGTTGTACGTGACAAGAACCAACAACATCACCTACGGTCAACGATAATGGTATCAAAACAACAGAACCATCGTAACTAAAATATAACAACATACACTTGACTTGCAAACGGCCAACTGTCACTACTGACCTTCTAAGTTACATCATTACATAAAAACTCCATACGTAACGCAGGTTGCGTGTAACTGTACGTAATATCTGGGTGATAAAAGTGGCTTTTATGCGTCACAGAATAGATATTTACAGAAGTTTGAGGACAACGAAAAACAAGCGAAAATTCAGGCGCTCATAGGCAAGCGGTAGTCCAGCTGCAGGGCATTGGCTACCCCCTCCCTTTTACACAAAATTCTGTCTTATGCTGGCGCTGGCCTCTCCTTGCTCCTAGGAACCAAGCTCGTCTCAGCGTCTTCGCCTCGGCCTGCCACGATCGCATCGTGCGTTTAGTGGCACCCAATCTGTGGTTCTCTTTGCCGGTTTGTCACCTGACATGCGGCAGATAAGCCCAGTCCCACTTAAGCTGAACGACAGTCTGGGTAACGTCCATGATCTTGGTTTTGGCGCGCTATGTTGTGTTCTATATACAGTCTGAAATTTGAACCCCCCAGGATACTACCCTCGATAGCTCGCTGGCAAAACTCAAAGACCAAGTTAGTAAACTCGAATAATAATAAAAATATAGATCTATAATCATGAGCACAGAATAAATAGTCAGCAGCTGCACGTTTTGACGGCGACAAGAAGGCTTCCACTCAGCACGATTCCTTGCTATGGGGACCTGTAGCACAGCACGAAAGACGTCCACTGCTGGACATAGGCTTCCCCCAGTTTCCTCCACTTCGACCGGTCTTGTGCTTCCCACATCAAGCGGATTCCCGCGGCATTCACAAGGTCATCGGTCCACCTTGTGGGAGGCCTTCCAATTTTATGTCACTCCAGAACCTTTCGGCCCCATCGGCCATCTGTTCTCACTTAAGTTTGGCAATTCTTCGGGCTATGTCGGTTGCCTTGGTTCTCCTGCGGATCTCTTCATTCTCTTCATTTTTTCAGTGGTCACCTGAAAAGGACGCACCCTCGTGTTTGTCATTCGTTTGATTGCATACGCTTCTATGTATGCGTTAGCTTGTTTACGCTCGTCGTATTGAGCAGGCCTTCTGTACCTATAATTTTTTGTCGATCAGTGAACTCCCCGCTATTCCACGAACTCCCCCGCTATTCCGTGGATTCCCCCTGTTCCTCTAATGGCGCACGCTGAATGACGAAAACGCGGCGTTTATGATAATCGCCGTATTTCACGACCGCATAAAACCGAGTGGTGGCGTGGATGGGATTCTCCTAGATTATATCCCCCTTAAAAACGTAGTTAGGCGGTACCTTCGTCGATACATTGATTTTTAAGAGTGTGTGGTGCGGATTATTATGAAAGTATGTGCCCATCATCATTTTTATCATATAACGCTCATTATCCTTAATGATTCAAAATATCAGCGCTCTTTAAAACCGCGGGTGGTAGAAAGTTTTAATAAAACCGCTTCTAAACTTTGAACTTATTTATTTTAATTATTAGTAAGCCAGTCATTAGGTACATTTAGGCATTAGAAGAATGGAACTTTATTCAATTAATTCTGACTTAATTGGAAAGATTAGATACTTATCTACATAAGGCTTAATTTTGAACAATGACTGCAATAAGCATTACAAAGACATTTAATCTTTGTAAGTTATTCAACTTACTGCAAAAGTCTTAGTCCAAAATTTAAGCTAAACAACATTTACTTAGTTTTAATAAATTTTATAAGCGCAATCAAAAATCTTTAATTTCACGTCAAACTTACTAAAACAAAGACAACATTTTATAATATAGAATGCTACTCAGTTTCCTATTGTGATTTTAGCTAAACAAATAAAATTGAAAATCAGATCATCACAATAAAACGCTATTACCGTTAAATAAAAACAATCACCAATTTGACTTCATAATAGAGCACAATCATGGAAATTTTCGCACCCATTCAAAATTCCATACACAAAACGCCACACAAATATTTTTCGGTAAACTCCAATCTGTAACATTAACATAACAAAGTCGTAACAGACAGATTATGTGTTATTATTTGTATGTTTATCACAGCAAAGAGAGGAAATTGAGGCAATTTCTACAAATCTCTTTCTTATTTTCTCTGCGAATCAACTGTGGGATTTTCCTTAAGCAATTGGATTACAACCGTAATCGGCATCGCAGTCAAATGCTTTTGTTTTCTTTTAGTCAAAACCTAGATTTACTTTGAAGCTTCTGTAATAAGCCTTATTGGAAGTGGCTTAAAGTTTCCTAATTGATTTGACGTTATTTTACGCTTGATTTTAGATTTAGATTTATTTTGCTTGTTGGAACTGCAGACTACTTTATTAAGGTCACGCCGAGTTTTTCGCAAAGTTATTATGCTGCATCGTTATTACTTAACCTTTAGTTATTCAATTAATATGTAAAATATTAAAGGATTCATTCTGTAAATCGTTTAATTTAGCAACAAGATTACTTGTAGTTTCCTCTAAAGAAAAAAAAAACAAAGTAATCTCAAAAAACCATATAAACCGTTAATACTTCGTAAATATTTCATGGAAGTTTTTATATAATAACAAAACTACATGTTATTATAACGTTTACCTCTTACATTTTCAAAAAATGGGTAGTTGTTTTAATAATACGAAGGGAATATCTAAATTAACACGCAAACCGCCCACTCTAGCTAACTCCACCACGTTAGCGCAAGAAGTTCGGTGCGCCCTTAAGCAATGCTGGTTGAATCATTACCCGAAAACTAGAAGTTGTCCTTTCTTTCGTCGAATCGTTAGGCTCCTAAAGTTCTGAGTCGAGCTGCACGATTACAGACAAATACGTGCACTGACTGGACGGGTCCACTCAATCTGTGTGGTTCTTTCCTCAAAAAACCATTTTAGACACCAATCTACATGGTCTTCACATAATGTGAACAAGATTACGTCTAGGCTTTAAAAGAGACTGTAGGATTTCTGAGTTTGTTTCGGCCTTTCTTCTCTGAGTAGTCAGATCAGAAACGCCGACTTCATCTAGTTTAAAAAATATGATTGACATGTAAAAGTGTTTGTACAAAACTACTTACAGAAATAAAATCATTTATCATTTATCATGTTGCAAAATCTGTTGTACACTAAGTATTATTTCTAGCACCTACCCATTTGTTTTATTCCGATATTGAAAAGAAGACCAACAACGACAGTGCTGTCGTTGTTGGTCGGACGGAGAAAACGGAGAAGAAAGCAGTGCAAAGGTGCACACTTTTGCACTGCTTTCTTCTCCTAACCATAATCTTCAACAAAGCCGCTGAAAGATCAAGCTCGAGTTGTCCCAATCAGCCCAAACGTTATGAGGTTTTAAACCAACCAGTCAGGTTAAAATACTGCGCTGTAGAACGCAAATAACCGTAGCTCAGGCGTGCGCCAAATTGAAGTGGAACAGGGCGGGTTATATCTGTCGCGAGCCGGATAACCTATGGGCTAACACGACCACGAAGTGCACTGCGGAGCGGTAAGATACTAGGACACATTGAAGTTGGTAATATGAACACGGTTTCATCATGAAAGTTCATTAGGAGGTTTGAGTTACAGCTGAACTGTATTCCTCGGTAAACGTAACAACGGTTTTTTGAAAGAAATCTTCTAATTTTGCGTTGCGTTATAGTTTTTGAAAGCACACGAAGATAATTATCATCAGTCTGCTGCCCTTTCTCAGAAGATAATGTAATTTTTTTCCTTTTTTAGTTTATAAAGGGGTTTGATCATGACGATGCCACCCTCATGTATAACTATTTTTAAATTGTTGATTGTAGTTTTGTTTCCTATTTTTATTTTTAGAATTATTTTTAAACTTTTTGCTGTGCCCTATATACTTTAAACATTATGGAATGCAAATAAAGATTATGAATATGAATAAATAGAAATTCTATTAATTAAAGAATAGCACTACGACGTGGGGTGGGGCATAGATTTATTCAATTTCTCGCGTGCTCAACCTATGGGCTAACATGACCAATAATTATGAACATAATTATTTTTTTCAAATTATAAACTGGAAAATACATTTGAGGTTTTGAGATGAGGCCAGTTGGGTTGTGTACTTCGGAAAACTAGCATAAATAATGTGTTTAACATTATTAAGAAAATTCTTCAAAGCAGGTGCCTGCTAATAGATGGCTTCATTTGTAAGAGTCCACGTTAACAAATTCTACGAATTAATCATTATTGCGCCATGTCTTTTGTGTGTAGTAAGTAAATATTTTATCGATCTATTTAATTAAGAAATAGTGGAACTGGGCGGGGTATAATTGTCGTGAAGTGTTCACGTACCGGAAAAGCCAATGGCTAACAAGCCCACAATGTGAAAATGTGAGAAAACTATATTTTTATACATTTTCACACTAAGACACATGAGTTATCCTTACTTATATTATAAACGCGATAGTTTGTATGTATGGATGTATAGATGTTTGTTACTCTTTCTCGCAAAAACTACTGAATGAATTTGGATGAAATTTGGCACACAGACAAATTATAACGTAGATTAACACATAGAATACTTTTTATCCCGGTGGTACGTTCCCGCGGGATAATTTCCGACTATCACGCGGGCAAATCCGCGTGCGGAAGCTAGTATATTAATATGAACTAAGTTTCTTAGAAAGCTCTGTTCTTGCTGCTGCCTGCTGAATTCAATTCCTCGGAAGTTTAAAGTAGATAAACAGAATCACAGGGTTTCGTTAGAAAATCGTAAGAAACTTAAGTCACCATTTGCGAGAGCACACTTGCATGAAAAAATTCTACGAGTTCAGCATTCGCTGAAAGTAAATTTTCTAGGAAACAATGTCTCATAAAATTATTTAACATACTTAACTTACCATTACGGATGATTTCCCCGAAGGGTTAAGCAGAGGTGTGCAATAGTTAACCCACATTTCGCTAGTTATGTTTAAATAGGTCCCATGTAATAGGGCGAACCTATTGCCATCAACCAGGAAGAAATCCAGACTCCGAGCTGCTACTGAAAAAGTCCAGCTGGTAGAACCCAATAACACTTTGCCCGACCTGGGAATAAAACCCAGGACCTAATGTTCAGCAGTGGCGCTAGCAACCACTAGCCCAATGAGACAGTAAGAAGAAACAAAATTATTAAATAATTTACATTAATAAATTATTATTTTTATTTTTATTATTTAATAGCTTTTGCCAGCGGCTTCGCCCGGGCGCAACTTTCATCCCCTATTTAAACTACCTTAGGGTTCAATTTCGAAAACTCCTTCCTTATTCCTTGTGTACATTATAAAGGGAACCTTTGTGCAAAATATCTGTTTTCTAGGTCCAAGGGTTTGGGCTGGGCGTTGATGAGTCAGTCAGTCAGGACTTTTCTTTTTATTTATATAGATTGTTCCGTGTGGTGCTGGACGTAAAGAATAGCACCATTCCATCTCTTCCCGTGGGTGTCGTAGGAGGCGACTAAAGGACTTTCTAGAGAATGGGCAGCACCGTTCTCTATGCATTTTACCACCATACTGCGATCGGCAACCCGCCTGCCAAGCGTGGCGATTATGGCAAGCCTCAAATTGGGGGAGGCCTATGTCCAGCAGTGGACGTCTTCAGGCTGAAATGATGATGATGATGAATAAATTAATAGATGTCATCACTGATTTATTGATTAATTAACAAAAACGACTGAAAAATGATTTTAAATAATCGAGAGTTTTCGAAAAAAAAAAAACAATTTCAATATCGAACCTGTATGTTATAGATACCTATGTATAGAATTCGCAGAAAATTGGTTCTCTTACATCCCGTTTCCACTTTCATGGAACAAACGGGAAATCGTTAAAATGTGAACTCCAACAAGTGTTGTCAGAGGAAATTGCCTTTTGATATGCCATTGTTGTTACCTCGATGTTTTAACCCAAGATTATTACGGAATATACCAATCTTTGTATAAAAATAATAGTTTAAAAAACTAAAAAACAAGCTTTAAAAACCAAACTAAAAAAGGAGAAAATAATTTAATTCAATTAAAAAGCGTGGGGTGCTTTTTGAGGTATTTTTATGATCAATTAATGTCAAGCACCCCGCGCTTTTTAATTGAATTAAATTATTTTCTCCTTTTTAGTTTGGTTTTTAAAGCGTGTTTTTTAGTTTTTTAAACTATTATTTATTTTCTAATTTTTAGTTCTGCTAACTACAAAAACGTGTTTTTTTTCTACATTTTTTTTTAAATTATTGAATTGTCATCGGTCCTCGACAAGTTTACAAAGTTTCAATGAAATCTGACCGTTTAAAGTGGGTCAAAATCGCGCTCAAAGGAGTCGGTTACATACAAACATACAAACAAACATGCAAGTGAAGCTAATATAAAGCGTGTAAAAATTGGAGCAATTGTGGCTCAGTAACGACAACGAGTTACGAGTTGTACAGTGCAGGTTCGAACCCAGACAGGCGCTTTACTTTGTCTTAATTATATCATCACAGCTGCTCTCAAAACGGTGAAGGAAAACATCGTGAGGAAACCAGCATGTCCTAGAACCAAAAAATCGAAGACATGTGACATCTACCAACCCGCATTGGGTCCGCGTGGTGGATTATGGCTCACTTCCTCTTACAGAGACCTGCGTTACATAACTAACGGGTAAGTGACGATAGGTAACATTTACGTTGGATAAAGTATTAAAGCAATACGTTCTTAAATTTTTACCTCGAAAGTATAACAACCTTATTGGTAATTATATTTTCGAGCCGTTTGGGGTTGAAACCCTCGGGCCGTGGAGTCCGAGTGCTCATGCTCTCTACAAGGAAATCTCCAAACGGCTGGTTGACACTTCCCGTGACCCAAGGGCTGGTTTTTACTTTGGCCAGAGGCTGAGCATTGCTATACAACGTGGTAATGCCGCCAGTCTCTTGGGTACATTACCAGTCGACAGCGATGCGGATGAGTTTTGCGACGCTTTGTTTTAGTTTGGTTATAGGATTTTTTTTTTTATTAATTTCGAACTACCTACATTAATAAATATTTTTACTACATCAATCATTATTTCCACAAATTGATAATTTTGCCCTATCAATCTGCCTAGCCTATCCCCAACTATATTGGGGTAGGCTTCCAGCCTAACCGGATGCAACTGAATATTTAACATGGAGCCTATTTGATCTCCACAACCCAGTGACTGGGTAATACGATGCCCTTTGGATAAGACTAGTTTGTGAGAATTTCGGGCCTCTGACGACACGTAAAAACTGTCAAAGATCCATCAATGACAGCCAGGACCAACACGGCTAAACGTGCTTTCCGAGGCACGGACGGGTCTTGATATGTAAAGATAGTCAACTATCCAGGGACCTACTTCAGCAAGTGTAGCTTAACCAGATTTACCTACTCGTGTAGCTGTTATTACTTAGACAGAATCCCTTTATTTTCCTTCATAAACCTATAAATCCCATAAAATCGGAACCAAACTTCACCATTACAATGAGATCAATTTCACCACACGAACATAAGTGGTGTCACCACTCCAGAATTTAATATGTCCCGAACTCAGGAACTCGACCTAAGCGCAAGAGCGAGAGAATTCAACTGTTAAGTGTAAATTTCGAGCTCAATTTCCGAAAGCATGATCATTTCAATAGTGGCCGAGCGCCCCTACCGATTTCGGCCGAGCGTAAAATTTGCAACAGTCTGCGAACCAAACAAACTTGCTTCGAGTTACTGACAGACGCTGGTAAACACTCAAGGAAACTTATTTAACTCACAAATGTCCTCTGTACACATAAATCTGTAAAGTCGGACGCCTAAAGCAGGTGTTTCTCACTTCTATCAAAGTTTGTGATTTATTTAGCTGGAACGTTACGTAAATGTGCGAGTGGGGGGAGAGAAGACAAGGTAGAGTGGTGCTGTGTATGAGAGTTTTTGATACATTCAGAAAGTATTTTGATATGATAAAATTAGCTGCGATACACGGTTTCACCCGTATAAGTATCGATCCTATGAGAATATTGAAACAAAGAGTATCCCATGTTTTAATACAGGTCATGATCTACCCATGTGCCAAAAATCATGCAAATCCGATCCGACGTTCTAGCGTGAAAGCATCACACACAAACATACAAACAATCAAATGTTTTCTCTTTATAAAATTATTATATTATTACTAGCTTATGCCCGCGTATTGGCCCGCGTTAATTTAGAGGGAGTCAATCGCCGCGAGGGAAGCCAGTATCGTCAGGCTGGTCTAAATTGACGATCATTCAGATGTACCTAACCCGTCAGGAAGGTAAATTGGTAATGAGAAGTGTGTGTGTCAGCGAGCATGGAACAATGCGAATGGAAAAGTTAATAGAATTTGATAATCAATTCGAATTTTACTCTGCATGCAATAACATAATTCAATCATGATTCGAAAAACACGTGGCGCCATCTATTATCTTAAGAACGTTATTGTTGTTTTCCTCGAGAACAGTTCGTTTTTTTTTTCGGGATGAAAGGTACCCTATGTCCGTTTCTGTACACCTGACAAAGTACGAGTATATGCATAATTTCAGGATGATCGGTTCAGTGGTTTAGGCCTGAAAAGGTAACAAACAAACCAACAAACTTACTTTCGCATTTATAATATTAAGTTAGGATACTACATATAACTTTAGATGGTTATGTAAGTATTCTTAATTACGTTAACTTGCAGTGACACTAATTATAATTCTGAACAGTTTTCAGACACCAGAATTGCATCTATTACTATTTTAGAAATAAACTCCAATTTACCTAATGCAGCAACACGAGCTTAGAATTAGAAACTTTTTAGGAACATACGTATTAGTACTTACCAACAATACCAAAACATAATTACTTGCAAACTTTATGCAAAAGTTACGAACACAACAGCATTACTACGCCCGTCTGAATTCAACATGAAGACCACAGAATATGGCGAAGTTGGCTCCCTAAGGCACAAAATGCATAACAGACTACAAACAAACTTGTGGCGTTGCGGCTGACATGTTCTCCTCCTGTGGCCCGTTATTGGCTGGTTCATACCGAATAATACCTAGTTATTAACGATTAATTAATAGCTTAGTATTTTGAACTGTTCATTCGAAATAATGAGTCGATTGCAACCATTATTGCAGGATACGAATTTACTTTATTGGTGTTGTATGCAAACCGTAGTGTTAAGCTTCGATATTTCAATTTTACTGGATTATTTTGAGCTTGCAAGTTGATACCTATTGTAAGGCAATAGATGGCGCTCGCGATCCGTCATGAAGTTGACAATTGTGAAGATAGCAATGCGCGGTCGGCGCGCCTGGCATTGCACTGCAATATTACACCGCTAATTTCGGTCTCTTTGCTCGCGGACACCGACGGCTTAACATCTAAGTACCCAACATTTTGTTGTACTTCATAATTTTAAGTACCTATTTTAATTAAAGATGTTATCAATCTTTTGCCTCGTTTTTCTGAGCTCTTACATTACTTTGATTTAAAATAATGAGCACCTAATACCTAATGTCAGACTTTGGTGGTAAATAATAAGACTAGAAACAAAACTTATTTAATTTCAGATAGGTAGACACCTTGGTCAACATAAATTGCTACGAAACATTTAAATGTCGGAGTCACACTTAGCTCAAATCTTAAACTTAAAATCTATTTTAGAAGACAAGAATTTTAATTGTAAACACAAAAGCGACGTTAAAACGAAGTGTTAAATGAAATAAAATGAAACTTGTCTTATCACGAGATTCAGAGATCAAAGTTTAATAGAATTGAAGGGATAGAACATTCCTAATTGCTTTGGAAAGTTCCTTCGTCGGTGAAATCACGTTCAGAGGAATTCTAGTGCTTAGACTAGTTCGTTAGTAAGTTTAATTGAAAGAATTCAGTGTGAAAGAATATATCCTTGGAACAATGATATTTTTCTGCGGTAATCTGGGAAATGGTGGAGCGTGTAAAAGTTAGAAAGCTATAATGATTGACACGTCGTCGCCTAGTTAACATAGCACCAAGATACCTTTTTGTCTTTCATCATTTTAACTTCATCATTAGTATAGAGATAACAAGGCAGGTTTAATCATGGTGTCGGTCGTTGACGTCTTAGTTTTAATAAAAGAAAAATCTTAATTAATAACTATGACAAGGCGGAAGAGTTGCCTCTGTTAAAATTGGTCCAAACAAATCAGTACAGACGAAATATTACAAAACGACTTAAAAGATGATGTGGCTAGCATGGTGAGCAGTTCATAGAAATGGTTGGACGAAAATATCTATAGGTACCTAGTTTCTGACGAACTATAATACCTATCTATAAATAATTGAAAGTAAATAATTTAGGAGAAGACGGCTGGAAGACAATAAGTCGCAATCAATAGATGTGCAGTACCTAACACCGTCAACTGCGGGGTAGTTGTGTAATACTCTAACAGTAGAAATGGCTTTCATTATGACAGTTCAACAACATTCATTGCGTCTTTTACGTTGTTGAGCAGACAAATTTTTGGAACATATGAAGCAATAGATTAAGAATAAACTTCAAAATAATTCAGACTCTGAATAATAGTGAGTTACGCAATTAGGATGCTTCATCATGATGACTACCATTTCTTTTTTGTTTTTTTTTTGGGTGGGTATTCCTCAAATAACTTCTCCCGCTCTGAGTTGAGCAGGAGGGTGTGTAAGGCTTTTACTGACTAAAACCAACCCATGTTCCCTCAGTTGCCTGTGTGCCAGGGACCGCGGTAGCTCTATCGAAGGTCCCTCACCCCTGGCAGGCATCGGCCCTTGCGGACCCCACCAGTTGATGATGACTACCATAACTTTCATTACTTTAGAAATAGTAAAACGGAAAAGTTAAACAAACATATAACCAAAGAATTGAACAGCAAGGACAAACTAAGTTGGCTAGAGAATGTCTGCGCTACAGTAGAACATGTTTGCGCTTGTTCAGTAACCGCACTCGAGGGGGCCGTAGTGCGGAATGCTACATAGATAGGTTTAATGTGGTGAGCCGAACTGCTTTTGTTTAGATCCTGGAGAAAAATATAGGAACTAAACAAGCAATATAGGATTTTAAAATGTAGCTAGAAGAACAGTCTTTGGTGCATTCACGCATTGCCTTTTCGGATGTCTGGAACGAATTAGTACCTACCTACTAACTATTTAGATCTAGTGTTTCGTTTACCTGACCTTTCAATTTCAGAACTTATATAAATCTCACTGTTTCTTCTTAGATTAGGTAATCGGGTAGGAAACACCGACCTCATTTAGTTATTAATTCTACTAATATTATAAACTAGCTGACCCGACAGACGTTTTCTGTCTTAACTATGAATATTGAATTTGCATAAAGAACCTTTTCCTTTCATAAGAACCTTCTCCTGACATTAACAAACACAACAAAAAAAGAAGTAGCAAAATTGGTCCAGCCGTTCACGTGTGATGCCGTGACCAAGGGAAATAGCGATTCATTTTTATATATAAGAAAGAAGATAATAACTAGCTGACCAGACGAACGTTGTCCTGTCTTATCTATGAATATTGGATTCGCATTTAATATACGTTATGCGCAACTTCCTTATTTTTTTCTTTCATCAGAACTTTCTCCTGACAATAACAAACACAACAAAAAAAGAATTAGCAAAATTGGTCCAGCCGTTCACGTGTGGCTAGTATATTATATTAACATGTAAAAGTGTTTGTATAAACAACTTACAGAAATAAAATCATTTATCGCTGGCATTAAAAGGTGGGAAGAGAATACAAGGCCAATTAACTGCCAGTATTATTTACCTGACCTTTTGAATTCAGAACCGTTTGTAGCATTTTGGAGAAAGGTTGCACCCATTAATTATATTGAACGTAAAGGGTGGATTTTAGCATGCAAAATGTCTCTTATCTCTATCTATAAACATAAGTCCCTCCTACATGATACATACATCTTGTTGCCCTTTACCCCTCCTCCTATACAAATAATACACGTGCACAACACACCACTACCTTCTCCGCCGAGGTTATGAACGTGTCACAAACTGCACGCTACACTCGAGATGTAACGACACGTGTTTGTATCACCAACTTACCACTTATTTGTTCAAGAGATTGTCTTTACATCTTCACGAATTTCACCTCTGCTAAATTATGTTAGCCTGGTACAATATTTTTCATGAATGCAAGTAATTGGTTTCGAATTAATTTTGTTGAGGATGTGCTTAAACGTGGCATGTGTAGAGGTTGTCTCCAAAACACCTTACCTTATGTTATATAGGCTGTTATAAATGAACTTTAATCATATTCAAAACGTCAAGCTGATTAAGAATAAGCTTTCAAATAAGCATAAGTTTTTGTTTCAGGAAGAAATGACTAAATATAAATTCACAAAGAAAAATATTGATATAAAATCACGCAAAGAAATGTTTCAGTGTCAAATCCCGGTACACGATAGCTTCAGGTTCTCACAGTACCAATCTTTGTACCATCGTTTTTGTTATGCCACATTTTAAACTTAAGAAAAAACTGCGTACTTGTGAGACACTTATGCCTGCATTAGAAATACCTGTAAGGGTGCGAACACACGTACCACAACCACACCACAACGACAACACATGAACAGGCGCTAATTTGTATTAACATGAATAGTTTATTCACATGGATCACATTTGGCAGTCAAAACCAATCGTGTGGGCGATACCAGCCACGTCGCCGCCACAACGCAGCCACTAGCGAGCCCGCACACCATTGGCCGGCCACGTCGCATACACAGAAAGCCGGAGTCGATCTGTCCATCTGCAAACTCTAGCCACAACGTAACTACTAGTGACAACGCAACCACATCGAAATTTCGTAGTTACCACAACGCAACTGCAAGAAGCTGCAGCAAGTAACTACTGCTTGCCGACATTTTGTCGCTGCAAAGTGAATTGTGGCACATGTAATCGAGCCCTAAAGCAGAACATATCATAATTATACAACTTTATTTGTCAAAATTGAATGTGGCTGGAAGGTCAATAAAATGTAAACATACAGGGTGATTGGAAGGTGGGTGCAAAGCTTTAAGGCGAAGATAGTACAGACAATTTAGAACCATTTAAGCCATGGTTGTCTTAGACGAAGTCTTACCAAATATTTTTAACCAAATTTTTAAGTTTTTTTTCGGAAATTCTCATAATTTAATTTAAACTGCATAATTATGGCCAAATTGAATGATAAATGAATTCATTTTTTATTTATTTAATTAAATTAATGTGTAAGCAATCAAGCAAAACATGTTTTAGGCTTCTGTGTCATTAGACATTTTTTTTACAGACATTTAAAGCTCAGAAAAAATAAAAAAAATTGTACAATACGTCTTTTAAAACTTATTGAAAAAAAAAAAATTGGTAAGACTTCGCCTAAGACAACCATGGCTTAAATGGTTCTAAATTGTCTATACTATCTTCACCTTAAAGCTTTGCACCCATCTTCCAATCACCCTGTATAACAACATAAGACAGGCGTTTGGTCACAAGCAATAAAGTGAAGTCTTAACAAAAATATGTATTAACTTTTACCACAGTAGATATGGACCCGAAATAACTAAACGTAAAATAAAAAGTAATTGTTGTTGAAAAGAGCCTGATTAATAGCCCTGTCTAGACAAAACAAATTAAAATGGAGGTCAGACACGAGCCTATCTGGCCGTTTCCAGCAAATTACATTATAATGAACTACAGATGTTTCTAGGAACACAAAAGAACTTGAAAAAACATGATACAGTTTTGCCGAAAAATGGTCCTGTCCTGTTCTCTTTGAAGTTAATTTTTCTACCCAGTCTTTCTACGTTGTTGTATGTTTACAGGGGGCCGATTCTACTAATTTGCAACGTTACACGTTAAACTGTGTTTCCACAACAGTTCGATTTCGATCGCCGTTCGATAGTTACATAAAAAGTCATTCTACAATTTTATAAGCAAAATGGAAACTAAACTTAAAACGAATTGCAACTGAACTGTAGCGGGAACACAGCGGGTAACCCGCGTTACCAACATGCCAAAATAATATGTTTTATTAATACCAAAAAGAAAAAAGTTGAATCTAAAAATGTTACTAAACACGAATATGTGGCACTAAAAGTATTTTCTATAATTAAAAGACATAATGATCATAATTTTATCATTAACTTTGTCCTATAGTAAACGTCACGCTCATGTTCGATTTTGTTAGTAGAATAGGTTTTGACATTGTTTCAATCGATCGTTGGCGTAACTAAAACGTAACCGCAGCTGTGTCGCAGCTGGACCGTTGTTCATTTTAGTAGAATGCGAAAACGCTTAAAAGTGGTGATTCGGTTGCGGTTCTATTGCGTTTTTTTAACAAATTTGTTAGTAGAATCGGCCCCCAGGCCGGGCTTTTAAATTTCAACCGTAACCGAATTACTTCGTGTTTTTGCTAAAGGTCCCTTTATACTTGGCGCTCGCATTTATACGGTACACAAGGACTCTATACAAAGAAAGCCGTATTTATGAATGAAAAGCAAACAAACAAAATAAGGTAGGTGAAAATAGGTTCTCAAATAGAATTTCTAAAAATAGCCCATTTATGGACTGAAGGAGTGGTAAACAGAGCATGATAAACGTTAATACATCTGAGACACATTCGCCGAGTCCTATACATTTGGAGCTATATTTTGCTTTGTAAGTTATTACTTGTGATGTAATCCAATTTTGGTCTATTTCCATGCTATCTGTTATTAGGATCATTGTTTTGTTAATTGTCAAGAAGGGCTAAGTATATTTAGATGGATGTTAGAAATAATTGTAAGGATTTGAGGTCGAATTGTTATGTATTAGATAACTGTCTATCCGTTTGCGTAGATTACCTACATTAAATAATAATAACTCACGTCGAAACAGCTATTTTATTTAGATAGGTAGTTATTTATGCAGTTACTCCTCCATATTTCGTAAAGGTGAAAATGATGTAGCATGTCAGTGACATTGTCCAACTATCGGAAAGTGTAAAGTCCCCCGCGTCGAGGATCCACTGGGATCCAATGTTCGGTAAGTTACTTGTGCAAACTTGCCCCAACTTTTAGCTAAGTGCCTTAAATTTTAAGTCAATTTCGTGTCCGCTCGGCGGTAGCGTCACTCTCCAGCGGATTTCGGATATTTTAATATGCTACTAGGGATTCACGGGAAATTTTCGTACCCAAGAATTACTCAAAAAGTAATTTTTCTTCCTTCTTTATTCCGTGACTCTCGAGGATAACAACTTTAAATTAATCGTCAACGTTTTTTCTAGGAATAGTGCTGGGAATTATTTTAAAGTAAGATGACAAAAGTGGTCATTAGGGCTTGCAAAGTGGCCTGATAAGTCCAAGAAGCGAGTTCCACGGAACACGTTTAGGTATGGTTGTCACAACTTGTTCAAGGTTCGTGCTCTTGTTAAGTAATTACCAAAGTCTCAAGGAAGTTGGGAATTATTTTTTATTTACACTGAGGGGCTAACAAAGCGTGTTTTTGTTACGCTGAAAGTTTTGCCTTAAAAACACGTAATCTCGGCTCTCTAAGGTAAAAAAAAGTAAATTTCGTCGGCAGTAATTTTTGTAAGAAATGAAATTGGTATGCTGTCTCAAGAGCCAGCCATTCGTTTCGCCAAAGATTATTCTCTGTGTTCACTAACGTAGAGGAATTGAACATTTGTACTAGTTTCGGTACATGTGGTCCAGATGTTGCAATATCTTCGCTGTTCAGCATTCAGAACGCGTCGCGATAGTTTGGGAAACTCGTGCCAAACACTACGTGTGTGCTTCCCCACTATTTGTTAATTACGATATTACATTTAGTACATTAGGGATTCAATATCAAGGCTAAACAGAGTTGAGCTAAATGTTTTAGTTTGTTCAAAAACTTACCTTGTGTGCTAAAATTTGTTAGTGGTACGTATAGGTAAACTTCAGAATTTAAATTGCGTTTACCTAAAGCTGGTATGAGTTTTTCGCAGAACAATTTAAACAGAATAATTTATATTTTCAATCCTCAATTAGAACTGTAAAGGTTAACAAAGCTTGCCTAGAAACGGTGGCCCATCCCAGTATTTAAGCTATTTTTAACATTCGTGCTATTGATTTCTGAATACCATTTCATACGACCTGCCCTGACCTCTCCAGACCTCGCCTGACCTGACTAGTTTACAGTTTAACTTTACTAATTACTAAAATGGCTTAACGTTATTTTTGGACAGGTAGCGTCACAACTAGCGCCCATTACTTGCTATAATCCCTTAATCGCTTAGTGGTAACCGACCGAAAAGATGGAGTGACCTATTAACTGTTACCACACTGTTCGCGCTCGATTACCTGTAGATTAGTTACTGTATACTGTCCATAAAATAAACAACTACAATCAGTGGTAAGAAAGGACAGTAGTTGACCCTTAAAACACCAACATTTTGGTGGCAATTTTAAAAGTACCATTGTAGTAAATAAAATTTAAAAAACAGGCAGCTTCCATTATCGGATAAAACAGCCTATTTTCCAGAATGAGTAAATAAATTAACAAATCTAAATAAATTTAGCAGAAACCGTTATTCACAGCTGAACCATTAAATTTTTTACTCAATTTAAGCTGGAAAAAGGCTCACATTAACGTTTTTATGTTGCGCTAAATATACAAGAGTATACAAATTACATCGAGCACCTAATCTGCATGTTAAGTAATTAACGAATAATGTCCGAAAACCGGGACGTGCTGAGAATGAATTAGAGACAAAATAAATGAGTTTCACCGCCTTTTTGTAATTACTTTTACATCTACTGAGATGAAAAGATAGGTCAAACGTTTTACGCGTTGTTTTGAACCACATCCGTCATTTTCGAGTGTCAATTGGACTTGCGTTTGGTGACACAAGAGACCAGTAAAAGTATAATTCTGAAGGCAATGGCCGACTGCAAACGGCAGCGTCTTTGCCGCCACACTGCGTCGACACTACTGGTTTCTAGTTCGACATGACTATGACTAGATGACGACTATGTCACCTGCTGCTGCGGTTGAGATGCACTGCAGAAGACATAGCTGAAGTGCTGTCAGTGGCTGTCACTAACAGAGCGCCAAGGCGTATTGTTTTGCTTTGACAAATGCTTTTCACGAAACTGTATAAGAGAAATGCCAATGCCCTCGTAAATGTAACGTCACGTTTGAAGCTAAAACCCCAGCGGCACTGCCGCTTTGCAGTTGATGTCAACCGCAACGCCGGCTATCATCTGCGGTCTGTCATTGCCTTCAGAAGTATATCTTAAGACACAAAACATCGTCCACCAAATCTATATAGCCCAATAAATGAAAAATGACGCAACCGATTTCACGACAACTGCCATGTTGCTAAACCAAACGGCAAACATAGGTACATCCTGCAATTTATATTCACCGATATGAAACTCAGGACTGAATCTGGCATTCCAAATCGCAAACGAATGATCCAAATTGTCGTTAGTCCAGACAAAAACATAGCAATCAATCTGAATGTTTCAAAAATGATACAATAGATTGAACGGTGTGTCGCAAACCATTTACAGGCACTTTTGAACTGTCAAAAAGTCGATCAGTTGGAAAGTTGAAGCTAGTAGCCCATTCCAAAACGTAGATCTCTATGGAGAAGAACGGGCAAGAAACTCCAAGGACACTCTTTTAAATTATGTTAGGTATTACAAAATCTTGGGAACATTATTCTTGTTGCCAAGAAGAGAAGAACCAAAATGTAAACTTATATCATGGGGTATGGGATAAAATAGTTCGTCTATTTTTGTTTGTGTAAGGTAATCTCAGGACGTAACTACTGATCTCATTACAAAAAAAAATTGTTTATTAAAAGAAACATAAACTATTACCGAGGGTCATACGATAATTATATTTGATGTTAAATAAAACAGGAAATTTCACGCGAATGAAATAGCAGGCAAAGGCTAGCAACTATGCTATGAGATCTAAAATGAAATATTATTCGAGACTCAAATTACATAACACACACAGCTATAAGAGTAGGGGAAGACCAAAGAACCGATGGATGGACTGTGTAAATGATGATATGGTTAGAAAGGAATTACTACTGACATGAGGACTAATAGAGAAGTATGGAAGAAAAAGAGTTCAGGAAAATGATGACTATCATCAGAATCTGAATATTTTTTAAGACCTGGCTAATCAATGGATTGAAAATTATTAATTACTAAAAATGTATGTGCTCGCGGCCGGAAGGTTCTGGAGTGGCGACCGCGTACCGGAAGACGTAAAATTGGAAGGCCTCCCACAAGGTGGACCGATGACCTTGTGAGGGCCACAGGAGTCCGCTGGATGCGGGAAACACAGAACCGGTCGAAGTGGCGGAGCTTGGGGGAGGCCTACGTCCAGCAGTGGATGTCTTTCGGCTGAAATAATGATGATGTGCTCAACAACGTACATAACACTGTGCTGTGGATCCCATAGCACAGCATCATGCTGAGTGGAAACCTTCTTGTCACAGTCACGGAGTGCAGCTTCCTACTATTTGTGTTCTATAATATACCTATATGCCTATGTATAAATATCTGTGTTGTTAACATGTTATTTTTTTGAAATGTTATGTCATCTTTTTATATGCACGTGTTTCTGTGAAAAATAAATCCATTTTTCTTTCTTTCTTTCAATGAATGTTGTTGAATTATCAAAATGAAAGCCATTCCTACTGTTAGTGTGTTAAGCAATTACTCTACCAGCCAATCTCAGCGAAACAGTTTTTCTTGTTGGAAGGGAGAGAAGCAAGTTAGATCTCAATCTAGAACAAGTTATAACTTTAACCATCAAGTCGATCTAACATTTTTTGAGCAGTGAAATCTATTTTCAGAGATCTTGATTTAGTTTGACGTCTAGATTTTATTTGGTCAGCATATTTGGTTTTATATTATGTATATCAAAACCCACAGCAGTAGAAATACCATCATCACTTTTGTTTTTGTGACAAATAAAAGGAATCATGATCTAGCGTTAAAACCTTAATGTTTGTGATCGTGATGTATGATGGCACATGTCATGATGGCCCTGTGTTTAAGACCTCGCCTTTCGTTTACGAGGTTTTGGGTTCAAATCCGCAGAAGTACGAAGTTAACTTTTTAAATTGCTATGAACTTTCTGAGTATATCTTGGACATGACTGTCATATGTGAAGGAAAACATCGTAAGGAAAGCTGGACTTATAGTTAATCATCATCTCCCTCCCTAGCCTTTCCCCAACTACGTTGGGGTTTTTTTTTGAGGGTGGGAAATCATTAAATATCTTCCCCCGCTGGGTGTAGCAGGAGGGAAGGTCAGACTTTTAATGACTAAAACCCACCCATGTTCCCTCAGTTGCCTGTGTGCCAGGTATCTTTCGAACAACTCACACCCCTGGCAGGCATCGCCCCTTGCGGACCCCACCAGTTGATGCTGACATCTCTTTGAGGTGCACGTGGAACACAACGCGCCGTCGACCCGGGCTTGGTCCTTACCGGACAGCGAGCTACCCAATACTCGCCATCCGCAAGCCCACTCCTACGGTGGCCGGGAATCAGCCTGGGTTCCCAACGCCCAGGGCGACTCCTGTGGCGACTAGGGCCGTGAGGGCGCATATACTGCCTCTCCCTCACGTGCGCTACCTCTCTCTTCACGAGCATTACTGCATCGCAGAAGGAGGCGATGGCTACCCATGCACTCTCACTCCGAACCATGGCCTAGACCAGCACCCTAATTGCGTAACACACGATCAATCATAGTCATTTTGACAGTTCAACAATATTCATTGCGTTATTTACGCTGTTGAGCGGACACATTTTTCGAACATATGAAGCAATCTGTTTCAAAACTAAACAGATTATGATTAATCGTGCATTACGCAATTAGGGTGCAGGGCTGGATGCGAGAGATCGCTGCCGCCGATTGCCTCCACAAGGACACGGCGGTGCTCTGCCCAAGCCGGGGAGACCTCCACCGTATGCTCCACCGTGTCCTCAGGGCAATCTACTCGAACTACGTTGGGGTCAGCTTTCAGTCTAACTGGATGCAGCAGAATACCAGTATTTTACATGGAACGACTGCCTATCTGACCTCCGCAACCCAGTAACTAATAATGTTCATAATGCTACCAACGCGCATGGAAATAAACTGCTTTAAACTCTACATATAATATCAACATAATATTTGCATCCAACATATTGACTTCAGCCTCAATTTGAGCAGTAATTTCCACGGATCCATTCCTTAATTGGTTGAATCTAGATAGCATATCTAGTCCCAACTCAGTCCAGGTAGATACAATCTACTTATCCAATGCGCTAGCGTCCGCCCGTTCAAACTGAATTATATGTATAACACCACCTCTTGAATTACCTTTTCAATTTTAAGGGGTAGTAAGAAGGGATATACAATATCTAATAATATGTTACGCCGTGTGGGTTGATTTAATTAGTGCGGTAAATATAGACTGTTCGTCAATATTACGTTATTTTGACCTTTGATCGTAATCAATGGTAATATAATTAGAAGGCACATGGTGTCCCTAAATCTGAATAGTTGCGTAGCATGATAATGTTATTTCGTCCTACAATATCCATTTGAATAAACAATTTCATTGGTGTTAGGTTAACAAGCGGAGTAACCTAAGTATTCATTCTTTGCTTTGGTGTATTTCGTCGAGTCATTGAGCTCGTCAAATGCAGAGTTGAGGTATAGGATTACCTACTGACTAATGCTTGCACTTAAAGAATTAGTCAAATCAAACGGTTCTTTCGTCAAAAGACCATTTCAGGCACTTATCTACATGGTCTTAAAACAGATGTTGGCCTTGAGTTGGTTTCGGTATTTCTTCTCAGGGGTAATCAGATAGAAAATTTCAAATCCATCTAACATTTCTTTTTTTAATAATATGACTGTAAAATTATTTCGGTATCACAATTAATTTAATATTTTGTTATTGGCCCTTGATAAGCAATATGCTATCAACGACTAAATAAAAAATGGCACTAAAAATCTGTTTAACACATTATTATTAGATTTGAAAACCGTTCCATTTTGAGTCGTGAATGTGGTTATAACACAAATTTCCTGTGTAGGTACACGTTTCCAGGACTGTGTCAACAGAGGAATTCAAAGCACTTTGTAAGTTGCCTAAGTATGAAATACATAGTACAAATTCACAGTAGAAGCACAGAGTACCTGACAGCTGCCTGTAAACCTTTCAGAACTCAGTTACTGTTACCAAATGTAGCTTCAGTTTCAGTTGCAATAAGCTGGAGTACATTCTCGGATTTATATAAAGGGGTTGTAGCCACAAACACAATGAGACACCGCATGTCTCTTCAGGAAACCTTTGGTGCTTCTCTCAAAGTCGTTATAGGTCTGGGTTTCGACTTAAGCCTCGGGAATAGTATCTGCGTCTCTTATCAATTAATTTTGAGGTTTTTTGTTTACTTTATGAACTTTGTTTAGTTCAACCTTTTCTGCTTTTACTGGATAATTGACTGGAGTCATATTTCGTACTTGTATATTTATATTTTTTTTCGGGCAGAAAGTAGAAATTTTTGGTTCTTTAATATAAATGCGATAATAGCTCATGAATATCGCCATTTTTTTATGCTTAATCTTTTTTCGGGAACAGCCTTTGCAAAAAGTTTAATCATAAAGATTTTTTCATCATCCTTTGCTACCCATCTTTGCAATAATATTAGAATTCAACAATCAATCAATACAATTGGGATTTTATTGTAATAAATAGAATCTTGTATACAGGTATCAAAACACAAGTCGATTGGTACGTACATACTGCGAAATTAGTTTGACACAGAACTTTTTCCGATTATATTCCTATTTGTCCTACTTTCAAAACGAACTACATATTTTGTTTATACTGCTTTATATTTCACCTTACTGACCATTTTCCTGCTATTTCCCATAGCGGTAGTGGTAGTGGTCGTTACCAAAGTGGATGTTATAGGCATAGTTGTAAACTGTGATCACTAGGTCAACAAAGTTAAGTCAAAGTATTAAGTGGGTTTTACCATTTTACCGCGTAACTGTCTTTGCAATAATATTAGAATTCAACAATCAATCAATACAATTGGGATTTTATTGTAATAAATAGAATCTTGTATACAGGTATCAAAACACAAGTCGATTGGTACGTACATACTGCGAAATTAGTTTGACACAGAACGTTTTCCGATTTTATTCCTATTTTTCCTACTTTCAAAACGAACTAGGTACATATTTTGTTTATACTGCTTTATATTTCCCCTTACTGACCATTTTCCCATAGCGAGTGGTAGTTACCAAAGTGGATGTTATAGGCATAGTTGTAAACTGTGATCACTAGGTCAACAAAGTTAAGTCAAAGTATTAAGTGGGTTTTACCATTTTACCGGGTAACTGTTTCTGTACTCACATACAGCCTAAAAATGTTTGACTTTCAAATATTTGTTGGTAGGTACTAATATTTTTTTTAACGATATCATAATATTTTTGCTACCGTACAGGTATTACTTGTACCTACATATTACAACTTTTTATTTGTCGAATATGAGGCTTTTGGCTTCTTTATTTATTTTATAATAGCTGACCCGTGCCCACTTCGTTGGGCGGTACACATTTTTACTAGTGATGGAATTATGAGTGTGGTTCGGTTAGTACTGAGTGCTATGATTTATTTCCTGACTGCCAAAAGGAGGGTTATATTTTTACTGCATATGTATGTATGTATTTGCATGCCAATTAGGCTATATTACCGGGTTTCAAATGATAGGCCACACCCCTTCCCCCAAAGCGACCGACGCGACGCCGCCGCCATCGCGTTGGCCGAACATGAATAAAATTGTCTCGCGTATTTGATATTTTAAATTACATATCTCTTAACTATGCAACATACCGTAAAAAACGAATTTAGTCTGAATAAAATTTCCTTCGTGATAAAGCAATTTATTTCTTAATAGATTGACGTGTTTTAGATGAAACAAAACCGTCTAATAGAAATATCACTCAAAATAGATTACGACACGGTCGGAGTTACAGTTACATACCTATGTCGAATTATCTCTTTAACCTTTCGTCCAAATTATATGCAGTGAAAGGGAAAACTACACTTGAGACGATAAATTTACTTGTTTTGATAAGAATTCATAATTGTTGATAATATGACCAATAAACATGACCTAACGATTTAAATAATTTTTTTAATATAAAAAACTACTTTTTGTGATTTAAATATAAAAGTTAGACATATGCTGTCTGTGACCTTTTTGTAGGCATTATTAAGTTCTACAACTTTTCCCTAGAACTCAATCATATATCTCTCATCGTTAAGGCAGCGTTCGTAAGAAACCTTTTCATTCGACTGTTTTTTCTCCGACTTATTTTGCAAATCCGTCTACCACGAAAAAGTCTTTTAATTTTTCGGATTAATATATAGCATATGACACTCGCAAATAACGTTGCTTTCTATTAGTAAAAGAATTTTCAAAATCAATTCAGTAGATCCAGAGATTACCCCCTACAACCTCACAAACTCACAAACTTTACCTCTTTACAATATTAGTATAGATTCGCGTCTTATTTTTGCAGAATAGACCATTTTTATTTCTTTCTTTTACCGGTACTTTCAGATATTATACCTATTTTTATCTAACGAAGCAATGCGTGCTTTTCTTGTGTTTACCAAGTGTGTACACGCTGTGAATGTGGTAGTTAGCGCAGGAGCTCTCGGTCGTCTGAGACAATGGCAAAGTCGGAAGTGTGTGTGTGAGTGTTATATGCTGACTCTACACTTCTTCACGCACACATTTACCGTGTTCGTACACTTTACCACAAGTAAAGCGCGCTTAGCTAGAGCTAAAACTACTGTACTGCCAACCACACAACAGTTCCTATTAAAAATATTTTTACAGCAATATTTGCGTCTATAATAAATCAAAAACGTGTCGAAATTTATGTAGGTACGTAAAAGGTACGTACCTACCTTTATACATAGATTTAGCGATCTCCAAGGACTACGTTCACTTCGTTCCGTTACTCGCAAAATTCAGTTCGACACTCCGCTCCACAAAAATATGTCGACAAAAGTGAATAATGTATTGAACGGAATAAAGTTATGTGGCATACTTCAACTTTAAGCTTGATTTACCTTGTAGCTGGCCAGTTTAGCTCGGCTTCATGTTCCATTACGTTTTAAATTCCGAATGACAAATTGGTGGTATGGTATCTGTATCCAGTTATTGAATTCCAGAAACTACATTCTGTAAATGGAATGCGTTTAGTGCTGGACCGATAGGCATGGTCTCGGTCCGATTTTTATACAATTATTGATGTAAAAGTATCCGGGAAATATTTTCGATATTCTAACATGTTTCTTTTTCGTTTTATAAAAGCTGTTATTCAGATTCTGACTTATTAACACAGTCTAGCCAATAGTTTATAAACAATTGATTTAAGATATCCAGAAGACTTTTATTATATCTAACCTTTTTAGGGTGCCGTACCCAAAGGGTAAATGGGACCCTATTACTAAGACTCCGCTGTCCGTCTGTCTGAACGTCTGTCACCAGGCTGTATCTCATGATAATTAGACAGTTGAAATTTTCACAGATTGATGTATTTCTGTTGCCGCTATAACAACAAATAGGTACTAAAAAACAGAATAAAATAAATATTTAAGGGGGCTCCCATACAACAAACGTGATGTTTTTGCTCGTTTTTGCTCGATATTGATAATGGCAACCGGCAGACGCTTGAAATATTCACAGAATATTTAGTTATATATTCACTTTAAAATAAATAATTGAATTTCAATAAAACAAATATGATTTTTTTGCAGTTTTTATGAATAACGATACGGAAACCTTCGTGCGCGAGTCCGACTTGCACTTGGCCGGTTTTATTAAATAACCATTTCTATTTTAGCTTTACCTAAAATCAGCTTCCATCAACATTTATATTTCCTTCCGTAAGTAACTAGAATTTGTATTTAAAAAGATAAACTTACCTAAAAAACTCAACAGCAAATACGTGCAGATCTTCATTTTCCCGGGATTCCTGTAAAAGAAGAAACCTTGTTGAAATCTTTTTTCAAACTACATTAAGCGTGCTCGTTTTTAAAGAAATGTCTTCAACAAATATTTTGTAAGAGGTGGCGCCGTAAATTATTCTGTCAACATTAAGATAAGTCGCTATATTTTTTTGTCGTTTTTAAGTAAAATGTATTTCGGTACTACCTCAGGGCAAAGTAATTTTAACGTCGATTTAAATGAAAATACATAGACGTACCTAACCACGAAAGAATATTGCTAGATAAACAGTATATATTTTATTTTGAGAGCTGGATTTTATAGTAACATAGATAAATAATATAATATTTGTAGAACAAAATAATTGTTACCTTCCGACTTTTATTTGTCGACTATCCAACAAACACAGAAACCTTGGTACTGGGTTTCTGTGTGATCCACTGTGAGCAAAATATATGTATCTCTTTTACTTACACGGGACCAACAATATTTTGTACGTTTCTTAAGCGAGAAAATCGTTGAAAAGTCGCTTCCTCGTCAGTCAATTCAGTCATGTTTAGCCAATTACTGATAATTGTATTGATAACACAATGTGACTTAAAGCGCCCTTCTGACCTCCATTGATAAAAGTTATAAATACCGCCAGAAGTGAAGGTGAAGCTAATTAGGTAGGTAGGGGACAGAAGCAGACAATTATCTGCCCATTAAAGAATTTCTACAGAAAATAACCTAATGGAGAAAGTAATTAATAAGAGGGCCATGGAAGTGAATGGGCAACAGTTGGGGCCGGTTTCCAAATGACCAAATATCATGATGTTTCCATGTAACTAAAAAGGCCAAAAACCAATGGTTGCTCCATCAAACAGTAGATAAAGGAACAAAAAGAAAGATATTATACACATTAGAAAGAACAGCATAACAGCAACAAAAATACTCTTGAAAGCTATTTATAGGGCCTCAGCTCAGCATAATGTCAGATGACAACACAAGGTGTACCACCTGACCTGCCAGGCTCGCGAATTTGTTCAAAACAGTAACAGTGGCCCTGCCATAGGCAAATGAAAAAACACGTTACACGGGTGGGTTTCGCAAACCTAGCTTGTTGCATGTCCCTCATTCCAGGTCCACGTACAGGCAAAATTCATTTCTAATCCGTGCGAGCAGAAGTTTTAATAAACTGTCTTTTAAACACGATTTGGATATATTCAATACTAATGTTTCTCGGCTTAAGCAGATGTTGGTGGAAAGCTTATTTAAGGAAAAGTAATTGTTTGCTTTGTATTTTTTTTGGTGTTTTAATTTTTATTAGTTAAGCGTGTATTATTTAAGTTAAGTCATAATTAGTTATTTTGTACCTACCGACCGTTTTTTGTTGTTGTTTAAGTTAAGTGTTTATCAGTGGAAACTTATAAATGGCCTTCAGCTTCATATTGTTTAATAACATTGTTTATGTTAGCTGTAAGTTTCCCAAATAAAATAAATAAATAATTTCCCAGCCAAAAATATAAAAGTGTACCACCTGACGCTGAGATTCAGCTGCAACCCACGAGTGACATACGCTAGACAGATATTAAACACATAGGGAAGTGTGTGTCTGTAATAATAAATTAAAAAAATAAATAAAATAAAGGCGATAATATAACAGAAGCTCTAAAAAAATAATTAAAATATTGTGACATACCTCTACATGTGCGTGTTGTGTTGTGATTTAAGAATTTTATGTTTTATTTGCATTACTTTTTTTAGGTCTACTATAGATAGGGTCTACATTACAGGGTATATTATAAGGACCAAATTTTTCACAAAATACTGGTCTACAAATTATCGCTTACAAGACGTTGGTCCTTTATCACAGCCCCTTGTTACGAGTGACTATCGAATTGGAAGCCAGTGACCTGACTAAGTGCTAATACGAGATGGGAAGAGGATTCCAGCGATCCGGTCAGGATGAGTCGGTACAGCCCCTAACAATTTAGTTATTGAGTTATAACTTTATCTACTTGACGGCGGACATTCTTGGTCCTTGTATTCGGAGAAAAATTTGTTCGATATTGGAAAATGTGGTCCTTTGTGGCTTACTTCACGTAATACTTTATAAAATTCTTTGCTTTTGAATGTGTTATTCGTATGATTAACCAAATGGTTCCAGTAATTATTACTAGCTTTTACAGCAGCTTCACCGGCGTGGAAGTCGAAAATTATCCCACGAGACCGTATTGCCGGGATAAAAAGTACCTACCCAAACTCAAACTCAAAGCATTTATTTCAATTAAACTATTTACAGGCACTTTTGAATTGTTAAAAAGTCAACCAGTTGGAAAGTTGAAGCTAGTTTCCCAATTTACGTTTATCCAGGTTTTTATAAAGTATATGTGGGCCAAATTTCATCCAATTCCCTTCAGCTGTTTCTGCGTGATTGAGTAACAAACATCTAAACATCCAAACATACAAACTTACACATTTATAATAATAGGAGGATATAGTAGGTAGTACGATATCAGGACCATCATTTTGGACTCCAGTCAAACATATATAGTTACCGAATCAGCGATTTGAGTACGAACCTATAGGTAGTTAAGCAAATAACTGTCGTATTTGAATCTGGATAAGCATGAATTAGCAATTATACATAATCACTGTGGAATCCTGAATTAAGTGAAACGGCGTTTGGATTAAGGTACTTTGGCATCTAAATCTGGCATTAGGAATTAGGTATACAGGATGGCAGCGACATCGACGCATAAACCGAAACCATGAAGGGCCAGACATTTTGCAAACAACATCTGCTGTTTCATAGAAAATGTGCAATACCTACGCAGTCAAAATGTATGGCAGAGCTCATGTTTTAATAATAGGGTTCAAAATCATGTAGTGAATCCAGGATACCCTTGGTTGTGCGTCGATACCCACAACCCTCCTTTTAAATATGAGATACTAGCTATGTAATCCGTTCTGTCTATTTCTTATGTCGGTACCTACTTATTAATTAGAGCTGGATTGATTGTTTAGCTATAAGTATGAGGAAGTAACTTCCGAACAGAATAGTAATCGATAGAATTACATTCGTATAACCTTTGGCGTGTAAACATTGTAAAACTTATTTTTTTGGAAATTAATAAGAAATATACGAAGGTAATAAGTACAATTAAACTTTAACCGAATTAACTTAATCTTATTGCCTTACATTTCTCCAGTATCTTCACTAAATTTAATACTAAGTTACCTACTATATTTAATTACCTAGTACTTAAATTCAACTTAGTTAAAATTTAATGAATTCCCCATTAATTTAATCAACTGCCCATTTATTTAATATACGCTGCCCTTTTAGTACATTTTCGTGAAGCACGTACCACTCGTTGCGTCACTTACATCATTACCGCCATTACTGTAAGTAATTAATATGAATCGATGCGCGACCAATGATCCCGGGGCACGTAATTTGATTATGCTGACGTGTACGCAGGTGTATAACGAACCTAATTAATGGAGATAGCGATCTTAATGGGTAACAGTTAACCTATAGGCAAAATAACTGATGGTTAATCAATTGAATTATGTATATCGAGTGAGTTGCACTGAACTTCGATATTGTTACTTTTACTTATGACTTCATTTCAGTTTTTTTTTAAGTCGTAATTTGCGTTAGATCAGAATTTATGAAATAATCGCCATAGACAGCAACTTCGCCCGCGTGGATGTCGGAATTCACCCCACGTGAACGTAATACCGGGATGATAAGTATTTCATGTGTTAATCTAGGTTATATACTATATGTGTACAAAATTTCGTCCAAATCCGTTCTGCCGTTGATTGAGTAACAAACATCCAAAAATCGAAACATCCAAACTTTCACATTTATAATAAGAAGTACGATAGTAGGAAATACGACAGCTTTTAATTTTTTATCTAGGAAATATAATCAAACAAGACAATTTGCTAATTAAACTGGCTTTCATTGGGGCAAAAACCGAGACACAAAACAGTTCAGCCTTTTATGAAAAGCTAAAAGAAAACTATTTATTAAAGTCTTAAACTAGTCTGTAAAGAAAATTTATACATAAGGCTGCCCACTTAGATGTGACTTTCACAAACCTCCATTTTTTTACTAAGTAAGTCTTTTAAGCAAGTTATTTTAATAACAAAGGCAGCAAACAGCTTAAATGGCCACCTGCTGCTACAAAGATTTACTTCCGTAACAATCCGGACCTTAAGACTTCGGACCATAAGACTTTGTACCCACAGAATTAAAGACTTTACTAAAAATTCCACATGTTTGGGGACAGAATATATGTAAGACTAGCTGGACCCGCGGCTTCGGCCGCTTGGATGTCGAAAATTATTATACAGGCACGTGCTACCAGGACAAAAGCGTATTTTGTTACTCCTTATAACATCAACTATCTGCCAGTGAAAGTCCCGTCAAAATTAGTCCAGCCGTTTCGGAGATTAGCCGAAACACACAGGCAGACAGACAAAAATAAAAAGACTTTTTGTTATAAGTAGATACCATAAAGTATGCTTTCATTCGCATTAAGTAAACTACAGAGATTGCCTTCCGTAACATCCCGTACCTTAAGACTCCGGACCATAAGACTTCGTACCAAAAGAATTCGGGGCTTTTCTCAAACCTTCACATGTTTGAGGATAGACGAGCATTATGCAAGGACCAGAATATATGTAAGATAGATTGAAATATCAAATCTGCACCTGTTACTCTCTATTCGATAGAAGGTAGATATTGACGTATGTATGATGCTGGTGAAATATGTATGAGAATGGAGAAAAGGAATACAAGTTTAACGGGTATTTTCTGTGTTGAGCGTGACTTTTGACTTTACTAGGTAAGGATTCTTATTCATAGCTATTTTTATCTTTCAAAGAGCTTATTAACCCTCACAACGTTTTTAGCCTTTACCGTTATAAAGGTATTTTCCACCTATAAATTGTATTTCTGCGTAAACAAGTCCAAATTAATGAGCAAAGTAATAACATCAATTCGATCGTAAATTCCTACCCATTGTTACGAAAAGTGCTGCCGCCTGTAGAAACGGTCGAAAAACGGTACAAAACCCAATAAAAGAACATAAATTTTGTTCACAACAGGGCAAATATCTCAATTTATTGGTATGCTCTCGAATGGGAGACTTGGGTCCCGTTGCTGGGTTAATGCGGGATCAATACTGGCCCGCATTCATTATCATTAATGTTAATTTGAGCGGAGTTTGGGCGCACGAAGGACCACGTGTACGATAGCACCGGGTCATTGGATTATCTGATAATAATGTGGCAATGTTGTCCTGACCTTCTGTCTAGATATTTTACGAAGTATCGCTTAAAATGTTGGCTGTTTGAAAACTTCAAAATTAAATAATTGTTATATCGCAAAAAAACTAAAAGGGCACAACAATTTTTAATACTATTCAAATTCTTCAAGTAAGTAGCTACATTTTTGGGGCATGAATAAAGTAAATAACGAAATAATGGAGTTTAACCTAAGTATAAAAGTATTTTCCAACAAGTACATTCCTAAATACGGGGTGGCAGCATGGCAGGGACTATGATGCGCAAACTGTAACCATGAATTCACCACATGATTCTAGTGCAGAAATTTTTCGTTGGTTATCAAAAAAAAAATTGCTGTTTCATAAAAAAGTGTAATACCTACCTACGAAGTCAAAAAGCTCAGAATCATGTACGGAAAAGGTTACGCGTCGATATCCCAGCCACGTGTATTATTTATAGTAGATATTAAAGCTGCAAAATTGCCTACTCAAACAGGATTTGCAAACATTATTACGAGAAAAATGGCGATTGCTTTTAATAACGTACCACTTAAATCCAAATCAACAACCAATAACAACAATACCAATACAAACACGCAACTTAATTAACAAAACACAACCGGATCCTCAACAAGCCCCCGCATGATCAGTTTATGAGCGGCTCCCGAACACCAGGTGTGTCCAAACGGCGCAACTTTTTATACCGCGCCCGTAAATCTACCGGCAGTAAACGATTCTCGGGAAACACCCATAATGTCTGCTAAAGTGATACAATAACACTGGGGAAACCTATTTTTAGCTTCCCATTGGATTTAGCTGAGAATTTACTTTTACATTACACACAATTGTCGTGGTATTCCCCGAAGTGTCAAACCGAAGTATATAGTAGGTGACTACCTACCTACCTACACCCACATTTCACCAGTTTTAAGTCCCATATAATAGGGAGAGCCATAGACCATCATAAGAAAGAATAAATCTATACTGAAGGAACTCAGCATCACCAAGCTATTATAGAGGTATGAGGAACAGGGTGTAAAGTCCACTCATACTCTATACTAAAGGAAGGATCCTCCGACCAGACGGGTGCTGTGTCTGGTGGGCAACTGCCCGACGGTTGACGTCGGGATAAACTCTGGTTAACTCTGCAAACTTCGTGGTAAACTCTGCGCGATGTAGGATTTCTGTGACGTCCAGACGCGTAGTTCGCATGTGGCATTGTAGATGGCGCCACATATTTTTTTGTGTTTCAACATATTTGTTGCGAAGTATTTTTCTTTAGTGCCGCTACACTATCTACAATATGCCAGAAGCGTGCCCTCAGCTTTTTCGGACATATTATGCGTTCACCTAAGCATGGTCTGGAAAGGCTTATGGAACTGGGTCGGGTGGAAAGAAAACGCGCTCAGGGCAGAGCACCAGCAAGATGGTCAGACGCGATCAAGAAGGCTATTGGAGGCAGCATCTACCGAGCCACACTGCAGAAGACCGCATAACTAGGAAACGCATCGTATGTGGTCACGATCGTCAGCATTGAAGAAACTACGAAGAAGAATAGGGTGCCAGCTTATTGCTATTAACGTGACATAATGTAGACTCCGAACTGCTTCTGCGAAATCTATATAAATAAAAAGAAAAGTCCTGACTGACTCATCAACGCCCAGCCCAAACCCTTGGACCTAGAAAGGTGAAATTTAGCAAAGAGGTTTCCTCTGTAATATAGACAAGGAATAAGGAAGGATTTTTCGAAATTCAACCCCTAAGGGAGTTAAATAGGGGATGAAAATTCGGCGAAGCCGCTGGTTAAAACTAGTTTCTAATGAAAACCTAACAAACATCTTGCGTAACGTATGACCAGGCTCAGCAGTTATGCTTGTGATCACTACTTAAACTTACGTTGATTGGTTGGTGACGTGTCATCCGACCACGGAAGACGGATCCACCACTCCCCGCGTGCGGGTAGGGTGGGATCAAACTATTATTTATTTACGTGGACCTTAAAAGAAAACATTCTGTTTATTTAGTACGGTCTAAATCACCTGTTAGGTACTTACAATACAAAAGCGACCTTTGGATTTTGGTTGAAAGTAAGCTAACACCTAAAATTCTAAGTGCCAACATGTTTTAAGAAAATATTACATAATGAAGAAAAAAATCTACAGTAATCCCGCTCCCTCTTCGCTAACGACCTAAGGTAAGTACACACATCATTACAGGTACAGCTCATTAAACTAAAAGTTTTTACAAAAAAATATCAGCCGTGGTTTTATGACATCGTAAAATTCTGTAGGAATGCTGCTCAAAAACATTTCTAAAACTAAAACCTCTCTTTACCACCACAAATGCTGCTGGATTATTATTATATAATGTATATGACATTTATACTATACTTAGCTAGTATTAAGTACTTTTAATATGTAATCCTTATTGCTATGCTGGTGAGAAATAAACTATTTTATTTATTTCCAATATGTTTAGTTAACGGAAAACCCCACTCAATCACTTCACCACATAAGTTTAGGTTCCTATTTTATATTAGTGAAATGGAAAACTGCACAAAGTATATTGTACGCCACGAAATCCAATCTATTGTGGCTCTAAGCCGCCAACGAAAATCCACTCATGTGAGTGCTAGAAGAATTAATAGCTATTCATTTCTCATTTCAACCGCACGTGCTACTACCCGATGTTGGTAATGGATAATATCTCTTATTACTTTGGATATAAAGAACTTACAGGTAATCTGCAGTAGGTAGGTACTACTGACAGTTAATTTGTATCAAAGCCTGAGGCAAATAACTAGATTTTTAAATTGGTTTCTACGGAACACACTATGCAAATGGTTTTCTCTTTAATTATAGTTTCAGTATAAAATCTTTATTCCTTCACTGTGAATTTTCCGGGCATTTGTTTTTCTAACTGGTGTTATAATGAGAGCCCTGTCACCCAAAACTCCAGTTTAATCTTAGCTTGGGTTTAAAAGACAAAATTGTTCATGTTATCCCATGTGGTAAGGGGCCATTCAAGTATTACGTAACCACTACGGGGGGGCGAGAGGGTCTTTCCATTGCTTATTTTTGATGATATGGGGGATGGGAGGGTCTGGATGGTGATTACGTCAGCAGAATTTACTTAAAAACTTTTGGATTTTCTACAAAATTTAGTCGATTTTGGTTTGAAAACATATCGCAACCGTAATTGTCTATGAATGACTCGAAGAAAACGATGACAATGTTCCAAAATCACACGAAAGTGAGCAGACACGTGTGCCTGCTACCGATGTTTACGTGAGCATGGGGGGGGGTAAGAGCTTTGCTTACTTTTGCTGACGAGGGGGAAGGGGGGTCAATAATTGCAAAAAATATGCTTACGTAATACTTGAATGGCCTCTAAATCTAAAATTGTAAAACTGGAAATGAACACTTATTCACTATTGATTTTTTATGTAAATTGCCTCTTACATCACGACATCTAATCCTTAGGACACTACGGCCCACAAGGTCCAAACAAAGTTTGAACTGAGGCCTGAGTTTACAGATGAAGATAAACGAAACGTCAGGACTTTAAAAAATAACATGACCTTTTAACTTGTTTCAAAAGTAGTCAGCTGGGAAACCTAGGTTACTTAAACAACATAAGTTTGGCAAACAACCAATACATTAAAGGTTATTTATATTGAGTAGAATTTACCTAATTCTGTTGAGCGACCAGCCCCTGTTTCGCACGGTGTATTATATATACGACATGAATTAACATTCAAATTTTGTTATTCTATGTAAGTTTAATAATAATGATTATATATGTTACCGGCCAAACCCGATTTCAGGCCAAACTAGTTTGTCCTAGGCCAAACTAGTTTGTCCAAGGCCAAACTGGTTTATTAAGCCGGGGCACCCCGATTAAACGGGTTAGTTTAGGTTAGAACTGTGACCAAAAGGGCGCGAGCCGAGTGTTACCGGCCAAATCCAATTTCAGGCCAGACTAGTTTGTCCTAGGCCAAACAGACTTAATCCTACGCGTGATATGTCGCAGCCAACTAGCTTAATTAGCCGTTTCGTTAACAGCCTTTGGAAGTAACGCTCGCGCGGCTCGCGCCCTTTTGGTCACAGTTCTAACCTAACCTAACCCATTTAATCGGGGTGCCCCGGCTTAATAAACCAGTTTGGCCTACGACAAACTAGTTTGGCCTGAAATCGGGTTTGGCCGGTAACATATACACAAACCTTCCGGAATAAATTCTCTACACAATGGTGAAAATCGCATCTAAATCAGTAGCCTAGTTTAGAAGAACAACGCGGTCACACATACAAACACAAAAAGCGACTTTATTTGTCAACTAGTTTCCGCCCACGGCTTCGCCCGCGTGGAAGTCGGAAAGTACCCCGCGGGAACGTACTACCGGGATAAAAAGTATTCTATGTGTTAATCTATGTAATAATCTATCTGTGTGCCAAATTTCATCCAAATCCGTTCGACCGTTTTTACGTGAAAGAGTAACAAACATCCATCCATCCATCCATACTTACAAACTTTCGCGTTTATAATATTAGTAGGATATGTTTATATTCATATTTCAAGCTTAAGATTTCAATATTGTTAGACAGCTCTATAATAAACGAAGCAAAGAAATGTGAATTCCAATTTCATTGCCAAATTGTTCGTTAAAGCTCGTTTACTGTTTCATAGTTGCTAAGTTCGGCAAAAAATAATCATAGGAATATGGCAGCTAGATGGGCTAACCAAAAATTAATAGCAATTCATTTCTCATTTCGAGCGCAGTTGCGCTACCAGCGTAGACTTAATGGAAAAGATAACTTATGACTAAATGATGACTTCGCCTGTAAAAACCTGGTACAGACATCAAGCTACCCAATTGAGAATTTTTTTCCAATTGAACATGAACCTTATGTTTAAGTTATAAAGATGAAAATCCATCAAAGAAATTTGACAGATTAGGTTAGCTTGATGTGCTGGCGTCTGCACTATACTAGCCACCTTCGATCAACTAGCCACAGTTAAATAAAAATTCTCGGTGTAGGGTAAAAAATATTTTTAACGTTTTACAAATTCGTATATGAAATTGAATTCGTTGAAAATTTATTTAGAATTTTTTTGGTATTTTTTTGTGCGTGATTTCATTAAACCTTTTTTGTAGGGTAAAAACAGATCTAACCTACGTTTTCTGAGCGAGTTTCAGATCTTTTTTTTTTCATTAATATATTATCTATAGACTGGCAAAATATTTCTTATCTGTAGTTATAAATATATCTACTCATATTATTATGGTTTACCACAAGATGTTATTTGAGAGTTTTTGGCGGGATTGCGTTGCAACATGTCGCACAAATTTTCATTTTCATGTAATTTAGTGAAATAGCGAATTAAATTGTATAATTTTGGTAGTGAATTTTTCAATTTAGTTACGAGTGAGTGCACAAGTGTAGTGAAGGTGAAAATAAGTGGCTAACGTGACCTTTTCGTGTTCACCCCAAAAACTCCTACAAGGTTGTTGTAAAGTTACTACCGCTTTACAATAACTTTGATTTGAGTAACTAAAGACGACTATGACTGTTTTGTAACTTCGTGCCCGATATCGGGCCATTTACTTGATCGAAAATAAAAATTACTTGACACTGGCTAAATGCACAAACCGTGCGAAGCCAAAAACCAAAAAAAAAAGGTGTTATTTATACTTAAGCCAATTAATTTTGTAAAATTAGTAAAGTACTAATATTACAAAATTTATTGATCACAGAGACTATTACTGTAAAATATACGGTTAATTTACAGTAAGTTATGGTTAGTAAGTGTGGTTTTAGTCTAGGTTATAATTAACTAGCTTTTGCCTGCATAGCATGCATTTTTTTCCAGGTTTTCTTGCCGTTAAACATTGGACTCTTCCATGTACGATTTGTCAATATTTTGACCATTGTTCACACAAGGCAACGTCAGCCATATACAAATATGAATTTTAGTATCGATCCATCTAGTTAACGTATTTGTCTATTCTAAGACACCCAAGACTAACTTCTTATGACTTAATAAGGTATGCCATAATATTAGGAATTACGTATTTTTCATCAAATAAAAAAAAAACTATATACCTACACACAGAATCTGTGTGCAGCATAAACCAAAGTAGCGAGCAATTCGCGGACATGCAAAGACTAAATTATAGAAGCAACATAATGCGCATACCTACCATTCGTCCGAATTTTAATATTCTTGCTGTTACAAAATGTTCGCAATAAACAGCCAACGAGCAAATAATATTTTAAATGGATTTCTACAAACATTATTCGTCAACATTTTACAGTGAGCGTTATAACATTTCTTGGAATATTGTACTGAAAAGGTTAAACCACTGACTCCCAATTCAGAATGTGTCTCTTGGGACCAATAATAGCGTCAATCAAAATACGTTATGTAATACGGTAAGCCGGGTTACTTTAGGTAATCAATATTGAACTTTGAAGGTTCATATCTCTTAAATTTGTGGTTATAAAAAAATACAAAAATGTCCAATAATCGGTTTTTTGATAACTCTCTATTCCTGTAATAATACGTGAAAAAATACTGTTTCATTTTGAGAAAAAAATAAAATAAAATAAAATTCTGATAAAAAGTTATACGTAGGTTGTAGGGTTTCTTTGATACCGCCGTATTTTATGGCGTAGTTACAAAGTAACCCCAATGCCAATACAATTAAAAAATCAAAATCTGCCAACAGGAAAAATAATTAACTTTTTAAATTAAAATTGTTAGTGAATTCTCAGTATGTCCTTAGGAAAGGATTTGACAGTTCTTCAGTGCTGCTAACCTAGAAAAACATAACTACCATGTTGCGTTTCGTTTTACGTAATTAGCGATTTTATATGAAATAGAAGTTTTGATCAAAGTCATCCCGCGAATCAAAGTAACCCCGGTTTACGGTAGAGGAAAGAGTCCTCTTACAACATGTTATGGAATTAACTCACACCACTAAACACCCCATTTAGAATATAATGTTATACTCATAATACAGGAAGAAAAGAGTTCTTGGAAGGATTTGGGTGAGGACTTTGCCCAGCAGTGGGGCACTACAAGCTAAACAAAAAAAAAAACATAGGTAATACATGCATTGAATTTTTACTATTATGAATACAACGTGGTTTATTTATTGAAATTTGACAGCACGGTTGACTGCTGCGCTGCGTGTCGTGGGTTTGATTCCCGCACGGAACAAATATTTGTTTGACCTACAAGTAGTTGTTCTGGGTCTGGCTATTTGTGTATGTGAGTTTAAATGTTTGTAAACGCACCCACAATACAGGAGAAATTCCTAGTGTGCGGCAACGTTTAAAAAGATATAATTTTATTTATAATGATTGTGGGAGAAATTTGACGTCACAATACAAATCTACGCACTCACACAATCGCACACGCAGGTATAGGTATTAGTAGATAGTCTAGCTTAGTACTTCCATTCAATTTTCATCCATTTTGGTTTGTATTGACTGTACAGCGGAAGTGTGACTGTAATTTCATCATCATCATTCAAATCAAATCAAATCATTTTATTTGTCACAATGCAGGTGCATAGTTTATATTAGGTCTGATAATGATAATGTTAGTGTGCTGCATTTTACTCGCAAGCATACAAATATTACACGCTTGATTAATGAAATTTAATATTACAGAAATGTTTAAATGTCTGTAGGTATAATTAATATGTCAAACCATAAAATAGAAATACAATTATGTCAAGACGTCTACTGGCAAATTGAGATTGTAATTTCCATAGTTTTCATTGCTTTTGTTCATGTATTAAAAACTCGATTCCGCCGGCGGCTTCGCCCGCGTGGTGATTGGAAATTATCCCGCGGGAACGTACTATAGGGATAAAAAGTATCCTATGTGTTAATCTAGGTTATAATCTATCTGTATACCAAATTTCATCCAAATCCGTTCAGCCGTTTTTGCGTGAAAGAGTAACAAACATCCAGCCATCCATCCATACTTACAAACTTTCGCGTTTATAATATTAGTAAGGATATCAGAAAGCAACTAAGTACACAATTATGAAAAAGCTACTTTCATAACGTGCATTCATTCAGTTACACTTTCTATCATCATCATCATCAATTCATAATTTCATCCAAAAAATGCCGCTGCTGGACATCGGTCCACCTTGTGGGAGACTTTCTGGAGCAAAGTCTTCCAGTACTCGGTCGCCACTCCAGAACCTATCGGCACACGACACATCGTGACACATTGTATATGCCTCTCTATTAGATCCGTCTCTATTTATTTAGTACGGTTTAAAAAGGCATTTCAACTTAAACAGTGATTTCATCTATATAAATAAGAAAAGTCCTGACTGACTGACTGACTCATCAACGCCCAGCCCAAACCCTTGGACCTAGAAAGCTGAAATTTTGCACAGAGGTCCTCTTTATAATGTAGACAAGGAATAGGGGAGGATTTTTCGAAATTCAATCCCTAAGGGACTTAAATAGGGGATGAAAGTTCCGCGCGGGCGGAGCCGCTGGCAAAACTAGTATGTAGTAATATGACCTATTTCCTACTTCCATCTACACCCATAACCAGAGATCGGATATTCGGATGCATATTCACCTAAAGTTGAGATGTTGACTAACATGGAATGCGCTTTTGTATCGAAAAAGTCATAATTTAGGTTATTTTTTTTATTTTTGTTTTAACTAATACAAACCACCCCTCCTCCAGTACATATACATATTTGTATCGGGTTAAACATTAATTTTAAATTAATATACATCTGAATAGTATGCAATCAAGAATCTCGGAGTTTTTAATAAATATTACAAATAATTAATAAAGCCGCTTCCATGCTTTCATAGCAAAAAAAATATCTTTAGGTAAATATGCATCCGAATGTCCGATCTCTGCCCATAACATACAAGCTAAATTCTTCATTCAAGTATTACGTAAGCACTACAGGGGGGCGGGGGGTCTTTGCTTTGCTTATTTTTGATGACATGGGGGATGGGGGGTATGGATGGTGTAATCGTCAGCAGAATTTATTTATTAACTTTTGGATTTTCTACAAAATTTAGTCGATTTTGGTTTGAACACATATGGCAACCCTACTTGTCTATGAATGGCTCGAAGAAAACGATGACAATATACCAAAATCACAAGAAAGTGAGCAGACAAGTTAGGTGTCTGCTACCAATGTTTACGTGAGCATGGGAGGGGGGAGTAAGAGCTTTGCTTATTTTTGCTGACGAGGGAGAGGGGGGGGGTCAATAATTGCTAAAAAAACTGCTTACGTAATACTTGAATGGCCCCTTAGTAACATCATGTAAAATCAACAAGCTATCACGTATTCCAGTCGATCGCCTCCAAAGCTACAAAGTGGCCACACTACACTAGATGACAGCCATAATCCTCGGATTATTACTTGCATTTCTCACGCGAACATTGAGCGAACTATCCTTAATCAACGTTAGGTACTATGATGTATAGGAAACCCAAGGGAATTCCATTTTGTTACAGGAATGTTAGAAAAGAATTGTCTTGTGAAGATATTTTTAAACGGACCCTGAACAATGGATACTGTTATTCGTGTTGCAGGCAGGTTGTCGGGTTATATAAGCTTGTATATGAAAAATTGTATAGTTGTAACAGCGGTTTCCAAGCTCATGTTAGGGTTTTAAAAGATTTTTATGTTACTGGGATAACGTTGCTGAAGGCTATAAAATTTAATACACTGCCGCATCTGGTTGGTTCCTAAAGCGTTTATGTGTGGGTAGTTTTAAGTAAAAATATTTAGACGATAAACGATAATCCTAATAGGCAGATAATTCTATTGGACACTAAAATATTCAAACCAAGCCGAAACCATTCAAGCCTTTGATTGACAACCCTTGATGGATTGTAACAAATAAAATAACAACCAAATTCCAAAAAAACACTACAAAGTCAAAATAACTTTAATTTCCAAAGTCAGTGACTTTGGATATGTATTTTACTTTACATGTCACCAGTCACCGACTTTTTTTCACTTTGTACCTAGTGTTTTTTTGGAAGTCGATTGTTTTTTTTTGGAAAATGTTTTTATTTTTCACTTTTTAGTTATAGTACCTACCTACTCCACACCAATTCGAAATATCATCATCCTTGGGGTAAAAAAATGCATATAATTATGCTATAGCGGCAATCGCGGCAATTTGCTATCATTTTTTGAAGAGTTCCGTGGTCTGTCTCCGAAACGCATCATCAGATCTATATTAAATTTAAATGGGACTACACGGGAAGCACCAGCTTTCAAATAAAAAATCATCAAAATCATCAAAATCGGCTGACCCAGTCGAAAGTTCTGAGCTAACAAACATTAAAAATAAATAATAGTTTAAAAAACTAAAAAACACGCTTTAAAAACCAAACTAAAAAAGGAGAAAATAATTTAATTCAATTAAAAAGCGTGGGGTGCTTGACATTAATTGATTATAAAAATACCTCAAAAAGCACCCCACGCTTTTTAATTGAATTAAATTATTTTCTCCTTTTTTAGTTTGGTTTTTAAAGCGTGTTTTTTAGTTTTTTAAACTATTATTTATTTTCTATTTTTTAGTTCTGCTAACTACAAAACGGGTTTTTTTTTCTCAATTTGTTTTAAAATTATTAAATTGTCATCGGTCCTCGACAAGTTTACAAAGTTTCAATGAAATCTGACCGCTTAAAGTGGGTCAAAATCGCGCTCAAAGATTCCGTTACATACATACATACAACCCGAGCTAATAAAAGCGTGTTAAAATAAAATAATTATTTATAAATATTATAAATACGGGGAATCAGAGTTCGATTTCGGAGAGGGAGCCTGAGAAACGGCTACCAGAACCAAGGAAGGCCGCAGGCGCGCAAATTACCCACGGAGAGTTACATACTGACATACTGACATACAAGTGAAGCTAATATAAAGCGTGTAAAAACAGTCGAATTGAGAACCTCCTCCTTTTTTAAGTCGGTTAAAAAAGGTCTTCATTGGTTTCAATTGATGCAACATTGTTTGTTAAAATATGTGATTAGAAATATATATAAAAAAAACAGTTAAGAACAATTGCAGTAAGAAATCACATTCAATTATTATGAGTCGTCTCCACACTACACAACATAAGAACTAACTACGTGGATACTAGGAGTTATTCATAAAACCAGGATATCAAGCTTAATGACCGAAATGCTTCTCAAGTGGAGAGTAATTCGTTTTCTATATTTAATGTATAGACACACAGGCGGACACGAAAAGCGACTTTAATTTATAATATGTATAAATTAAAGTCTATTTAAGGATATTTTGAAGCAATATTTAGTCTTGAATTGAAAATTCAACCTTGTGAACACAATAACATTACGCTACCCTATTCTAACAACATAAACTGCTAAATTTAATGCAACAGAAACATAATAAACAGCTACAATAAACAAGCTAGCAATATATTCAGCGCAGCTAAGTTCTGCCGACACATTCTCGTGACTAACGCAACATGTTTAAAGTTGGCAAGTCCCAAGTGGCCGTGTCGTTTGCACCGCGTGGAGTGCAACGCAACCTACGTGTAATGTACCACGGTTCATGTAAATATCTGTGCACTTCGACGGTTTATTGGTCTAAACTAAGCAAAGTTTTGTTTCTCGACCTAACCAGTTGCTTACGTGTAATGGCCGATTCCTAAAATTTCCAGACAGTTGTTGGTTAAAATTAACTCTACTCTTGTATCTTTACCAATAATCAAGCAAAGATTTAATACCTTTGCATAGTAAACCCTCCCATATGGAAGTAGCTCTCACAGGTAAAATGAGTTGGGCAAACTATTTATATGTCTAGTTTGGCAATAAAAAATGCTACCGTTGCTTACCAGTCTGTTTTTTTGGGTGTGAAATCATCAAATAACTTCTCCCGCTCTGGGTGGAGCAGGAGGACATATCAGACTTTTACTGACTAAAACCCACCCGTGTTCAGTTACCTGTGTGCCAGGGGCCACGGTATCTCTTTCAAACAACCCGCACCCTGGCAGGCATCGGCCCTTGGGGGACCTTCAGTTGATGCTGACATCTCTTTGAGGCGCGCGTTGAACATAACGCGCCGTCGACCCGAGCTTGGTCCTTACCGGGCAGCGAGCTACCCAGTACTCGAATAGCAAAAATACCTTACATTTACGCAAGATTCGTCGCCCTATGCCGAGGTAGGATAACCTAAAGGTAGGAAACCTTTAGGTTTAAGTGCGGTATGACTGTATCATCTCCGTTTTTTTGTGTTAGGACCGTTTGTTTGTAGGACGATTTACTCCTAAATCATAATAATTCCGATCCAGCTTGTCCCTTGCTGCCGTCTTCCAGCGACACCCTAAGCCGAGGTCCGTATACCCACAGGGGGTGCCCTTAGTGTGTTGTCGCTTAGTTTTTAAGTTTTTTAAGCCCTAACTGGTTGCCTTCGTTTATTGAGGTAACTACAGGCAAATCCGGTTAAGCAGCTGTGGCGCCATCTACAATGCCACATGCGAACTACGCAAGACTTGACGTCACACTATTCCTACATCGCGCAATCAGAGTTTACCTCGCGACTGGCATATATACAACGTCCCGACATCAAACCGTCGGGCAGCTGCCCACCTGACACAACACCCGTCTGGTCAGAGGATCCTCCCTTTTCTATAGAGTATGAGTGAACTTTACACCCTGTTCCTCATACCTCTATACAGCCGACAACCTCCTAGGTAGCCCCGCGAGATGCCATAAAAAAAGCAAGATCCATAAGTGAGTTTCTTTTTTTGAAATGTTTTCGACCATAGTCTTTCTAAACTATACTATTATAGAATAGATCAAATCTTCTTTCTTCTTTCAATCTCTTTTGAAATTTTCGTAAGTGCAAGGTAGGAAAATGCTCGTGTCTGTACTATGGTTCGGCTCGTGTAAATAACTCTGTCCTGTTTATTGGTCCAGAGCAAGCAGAGGTTTGTTGTTCGAATAACCAGACGGTTGAGACTAAGTCTGGAGGTGAATGGATATCGAAACAACGCTGTTGGGTAATCAAACATTATTTTAATGAGGCTGCCGAATGTAAAGGTATGTTTAATTTTAATAACTAAGAACAACTATCATCTGTATCAGAACTGTAAATGTTATAACCAAACCAAAGACGCGTTTACGTATTGTTATTAAATGTATTTTCTTTCTTTCTTTCTTACGGTCTTTTGATACGAAACTCATCGGAGACTTCTCAGGGTGTGTTGGATATTAAATTATTTGAACACGTTTAATAGTCGAATCAGAGCGGGTCACGAGCGTGACGTACTAACTCGCGAGCCGTCGTCCACTGATTAGTTTTGATTGTTTTTTCCATTTTTTCCTGTTTGTGCTCTTATATATGTTACCGGCCAAAACCGATTTCAGGCCAAACTAGTTTGTCCTAGGCCAAACTGGTTTATTAAGCCGGGGCACCCCGATTAAATGGGTTAGGTTAGGTTAGAACTGTGACCAAAAGGGGGCGAGCCGAGTGTTACCGGCCAAACCCAATTTCAGGCCAAACTAGTTTGTCTTAGACCAAACAGACTTAATCCTACGCGTGATATGTCGCAGCCAACTAGCTTAATTAGCCGTTTCGTTAACAGCCTTTGGAAGTAACGCTCGCCGGCCGCTGCCACGGCACCGCTCGCTGCGCTCGCTCGGCTCGCGCCCTTTTGGTCACAATTCTAACCTAACCTAACCCATTTAATCGGGGTGCCCCGGCTTAATAAACCAGTTTGGCCTAGGATAAACTAGTTTGGCCTGAAATCGGATTTGGCCGGTAACATATATACACTTTACACTATTAAACGCGTTCCAATAATTTAATACCCAACACACCCTGATAAGTCTCCTACAAGCTTAAGCAAATAATATATTCTTCACATTTTTGTTTTAACTTCACGCTTGATATAATGTCCTATTTTAAGATGATCGAAGCTTAACTGGGTGTGTCGTACATGGTTTTGGGCCGTTAACGTTTTGTCCTACGGTACGGAACGCAAGTCAGGCGAAACTGGATTGGGATTTTGTTGTTTAAAAATCCTCAGTTATGGAGTTTGAAACACTCCAATCTACACCTAGTACCTACAAAAAGATTTTTTGATTCACACGGCACAGGGTTTCAATACCGTATGAAGTGTATGCGGATGTAAGTTTGAAAATACATGACTTAAAAAAGGTTATTCATTCAACACTAAGTATAAGGCAGACAACTTTCATACACGGTGTTTCGCCCTTATTAGCGTCCGTCCCACACGTTTCGAACTGCTAAAAATCCAATGCTTAAAGACTTAGGCAATAAGTACCTACTTTAGAAGCCTACAATGAAATGTATTAGAAAGCTTTTAAGTTTAATATTAAGTAGTATCTTATTCTCATCGTTTTAGTTATAAGAGCGAAGGTACGGATACGGTGGGACGTGCCCCTCTGCAGTAATATACGGAATACCCTAGTAAATACGTCACCTAATACTGTTGAGCGTGCCCGTCTGCTGGCTGTGGGAGAATGGGAGTCAGGCTTGTGGCTTCAGGCGCTCCCGTCATCCACCATAGGCACTATGATGGATGACTCTTTGTTTCGGCTCGCTACGTGTCTCCGCTTGGGCGCACTTTGTGTTGGCCCGCATCGGTGTCACTGCGGTGAAGCTGTCGACAGTCTCGGGCACCATGGCCTGTCCTGCTGCAGGAGCGCAGGTCGCATAGCACGCCACGCCAGCATCAACGATATTATTCGTCGAGCCCTTGTCACCGCCGGCGTACCATCGGTATTAGAACCAAACGGCTTGGTACGTGACGATAGGAAGAGACCAGACGGCATGACGTTATTGCCTTGGAAGGTGGGAAGACCTCTGGTGTGGGACGCAACTTGTGTCGACACCCTTGCGCCATCCCATGTTCCTAGCACGGCGGGCTGTGCTGGCGCCGCTGCTGCTGTTGCTGAGACCCTCAAGCGGCGTAAATACTGTAACCTTATGGGTAACTACAGTTTTGAGCCGTTTGGGGTCGAAACGCTCGGGTCATGGGGCCCAAGTGCGCGTCTCCTCTTTAAGGAAATTTCTCGCCGGCTGGTCGACACTTCACGTGACCAGAGGGCTGGGTCGTTCTTTGGCCAAAGAATTAGCATTGCCATTCACCGTGGCAATGCTGCCAGTCTTCTGGGCACGTTTCCTGATGACAGCGATGCGGAGGAATACTTCGACGCCTAAGTGTCCTTTTGTTTTTTTGTATTTATTTTGTATATCGTAGTTTTAATTATTAAGTACATTTAATAAAAACTTTTTCCAAAATAAAAACAACCGACTTCCACAAAACACTACAAAGTGAAAAATAACTTCAATTTCGGAAGTCGGTGTCTTTGGAGCTGTATTTGAATTTTTTATCACCGCCTTCCGAAATTGAAGTTATTTTTCACTTTGTAGTGTTTTGTGGAAGTCGGTTGTTTTTTTTTTGGAAAAAGTTTTTATTTTTTACTTTTTAGTGGTTCACATGTGGTTACCCCTTCACAGCATACCGGCGTGATGTTATGTTATGAGCTGGTGTTAGCAATAGGCAGACATGACATTTCAGCAATCCCAGTCCATTTGCTATCATTTATTGAGGAGTTCCGTTGCCTATCTCCAAAGTTCTTCATCAGATCTTCACCAAATTGAAATGAGACCACTCCGAGAAAGTACTCTTCCAAAAAATAGCTAAATCGCTTCGTGTGCCTATAAAATTTGAAGAGTTCTCTCTATTTCTCCAGGTTCCCATCATCAGATCCTGACTTGATGATCAGGGGACCACCTGGGAAGTATACCCTTTCAAACAAAAAAAACAAAATCCAAATCGGTCCAGCCATCTTCGAGTAATCAGGGAACATACATAAAAAAAATAAAAAAAAAAAAAACAAAAAAAAAAAAAAGGTTCCGACGAATTGATAACCTCCTCCTTTTTGAAGTCGGTTAAAAAATGAAAAAAAAGAGCGAAGTGTATATAAATCCTCACAGTAATGTTTGATCAAAATACTCGCCATTTCGTTTAAAGTTAGGCGGATCTCACACTTGCACTGCGACGGAGGCGCAGATCTGCACCGTTATGCAGTTTTATCTGCATCTCCATGCGGGGCTGCAGATTTCGATATCTCCGCAAAATGAACCTGTCAACATCGAGTTCCATCGTGGACACGATGTGCCATACCTTGTGTGCACTGGCATACTCAGTGTGCATACCTTACAGGAAGCCACACGCTCCCACGCGTAATCGCGTGATCTGCGCGAGGTCTGCAACCACGCGTGTCGATGCGTTGTCATTGTTACACTATGTGTGTTTTTTTTATACAAACTGAAGTGCTTACGGTCAACGTTAAAAACCTTAGCCCCGTGCACCCGAAACCTGGCGGCGTGGTAGAGTGAGATCCGCCTACGTGTACGTGCCTATATTTTTCTCTCATAAGCGACCCACACGTTACGAATCAGACGTCCTGTACTTAAATACTTAGGCAACAATTACTTTTAGTAGCCAACAACAAAAAAGGTATTAGGAAACATACAGTTTTAGATAATACCTATTACTAGTTTATTTACTCATTCATTGTTATAAGTAGGAAGTGTGTGCAAACGAATCCTCACAGGAATGTTTTAAACAAAATTTTAAACCCGTGTTTATACTTTTACTAAGGCCATTTCGCGGTTTAAAGTTAGGCAGCAAATGCGGACCATTAAACGTGGTACTGTTATGAATACTGTTCCAAACTGTAACAGCCTGTAGTTTAAATAATACCAAATATTTGTACAGCAATACACAAATTTTGCACTGTATTCATAGTAAAAAGCCTGTCCTCCACGAAGGGTTGAAAAATCAAAAACCAAGAAAAATGGTTGTAACTACAGAGGTCCGCAGCACTAAGCGTGAGAAGCAATTTTTCCTTCTGGGACGATTCGTTCTTCTTAATTAAAAAATAAAATAAAAACGAAAATTCATGACCAGTCTGTTGTATGAACTTTGAAAAAAAATCGTGGTAACCGCAGAGATCACGCTGCGATAGGTAGACCTCTGCCTAACTGGCGAAATGTGGATTTACTATAGAGCAATTAGGGAATTAAACATAACTGGCGAAATTTGGGGGCACCTTTTGCCAATTATCTTTAAGTCCCATATCATTTCTGTATTTTCCCTGGAATTATCTAAAGTAGGTATTAAACGTCAACGTGTAACAAAAACAGTCTATACTTACCATACAATATGGGAAAATACGTCTTTTACTTCACATGTTAAACTTATAAACTATTCTTGAAAAATACTAACAACGCCAACACATGAACATGGAGTGTGTACGCGAGCAACCGAACTAAGAGGTTAACGTCATAATTACCTATAAGTAACGTTTAATAGGCGCATTAGTGATCGCAGTATGATATTATTAGCAGCCGGCTGGAAGCTTACCTTCATCTTGATGTGATCCATTAGTTACCTCTTTCCTCGCGTGACGTAACGGATTGGTAATATTCTAGATATCTTATGCTCGGTTCCTATAAGCAAAAACGGATCGTTTTGCTTACCGAAGGTAGTATTTTTTTTATTTCCAAACTGGACAAATAAATAGTTTCGTAAGCTAATTTTACCTGCCATAACTACTTCCAAGTATTGGGTTTCATTATTGCTAAAGATACAAGAGTCTTAATTTTATCCTACAACTGTCTGTAAATTACAGGTATCGGCCATTAGTCGACATTCACACGAACGTACTAAAGTCTACACTGGATTTTTAACTCTCCGTGTTGAACCGAGAATTGAGAATCCAACAGACTGCAGCGCGAGTGAGTCTCAGCGTGTCGAAAAAACACAGTGTTCGATTTTCAACTCTCGGCGCTAAGCAGTGCGATGAAGATTCCGTGCGCGAGAAAATCTCGCCGCGATTTTATTACGTCCCTGTGAATGTCGACTTACTGTTGTAGACGCAAGCGCGGCTTTTGAATGTACTAGGGCTGTTGGATTCGACCGATGTCAGGCATTCGAAAATCAAATTAAAATTGGAACTCGCATTCCAAACGCTCCTACATCTCCCCGATTAGGCACAGCGACAAATATTAATCGATCTTTAATCGCGAATCGAGTGAATTCAAATCAAAGCGTCACTAATAATGATCGGAGGGCGTACCGTGACTCTAATACAGCCTGTGTACACATATGCCGGATATTAATGAGGCAATCGGCGCGTCGGTCCGACGGAACCCACTCGCATTAGGGGCCCAAATCGCTCATCCATTATTGAAGCCTTGATGGCAAAGTATTAACTTTTATAGTCTTTTATGATTATAGTATCGATGTAAATCATAGTATCGATAAACCGATAGAGCTGGTACGGCACTAAAACTGATTGATATGTAGTAATTAATGTTCGGTTGGTCGTAAAGGAATGAGGTCAACTTTAATAGTATGTTTGGTGCAAAATGGCTGAAATTAATTTTGGGAGTATGCGATGTTGTGCTTTCAGTAATCCAGCTGTGTGGTGGATATGACATTATCATGTCACAGTAGATTATATTTGCTAGTCAAGATTTATAGGACAAAATACGAGTGAACTTTAACAACAATAAAGTTCATATAACTTTATTTTCTTGTACAAGACACACTATGCACTAAAGTCTTTAAATGATTGTTATTTAGATGAATTATGAAAATCTTATGAAACAGAAAAGCTACGAAACTGAAATTGAAATGGATATAACGTAGTCCACGCCCTCGTAGCAACCGGCGTAGCTGCGCGTAGGCACGTTGCAAGCAACCTACGAACTTATGTTCCACGCGTCAACGAGCTGTGCTACGGGCCCACTTAAGATATGCGTCTTGAGTGAGCCCGTAGCACAGCTCTTAAAAGTTATATCGTGGCCAAGTAATATCTAATGTAAGGTACGCTTCCCGGGGTTGGTCCGTGGATGGGTGACCATCTTTAGATATCGAGACCACTCCGTGCCTCGGAAAGCACGTTAAACTGCTGATTGTTACGGGTTCTCAGAAGCCCGGAAGTTTGACAACCAGTCTTACCAAGGGGTATCGCATTACCCAGTTACTGGGTTGTGAAGGTCAGATAGGCGCTCCATGTAAGACTGGAAGTCGACTCCAACATAGTTTGGAAAAGGCTAGCCAAATTGATTGATTTTGTTCGAACATTTTCATAACACAGTATCTTGATAGTGTACTTGTAAAGAGATACATACTGCTACGCTGGCCAAAATCAATTCAATTCAATTCAAATCTTTATTGCATATCTCATGTGTGTACAAGATCTTAACATTATTTATAAAGTTCACATGAACCCTGTCGGGCACAACAATTGAGTAAAGTAGTAGCATGCTTTAAAATTTATAAGTGTTAGAACGTCATAATTTACAAAACGAAATAGGTATTCGGTTATCATAAGAAAAAACTAATGAATTTAAAATAAAATAATATTACATTTTAGGGTACCTACCATTAAAATTCAAGTTAGTAATTTGAAGTAAATACATACATAACAATAACACGGTATATTTGTAGTAGAATACAAATCTATTGAAATAAGACAATTAAGAAGGAATGAAATATTATAATTATGTCACGGATTAAAAAATAAGTTAAATAATAAAACGTAATAAAAATCACATAAGAACAAAAGTCAAATAAAAATTATTAAATTAAATTGTTATATTAATGAAAGTGTACATGTGTAGTCTAGTGTATTATCTTCTTAAAATATCCAAAATACGAACAGAAAATCAGAAAATCAATGCCATATTACTGCCATCCCAAATGAACAGTGAAAACACCTCGTGTATTCTGATAATGTCGTCATTTGTTTCCACTGAGCATCAACAGTGGCGTTATTGAGCACAAGCACACAATCATTAGCATAATGCGCTCCCGAATATCAGTTCCTGGTTCAAATCGGTATCGATATGAAACGATTTACCTATCGATATGGAAAGTGGTTAATTCATTGCTCTTTTAGTGGCGATTAAGCCAATATAGGTGAAATGATAGGGGAATAAACTGTGAAAATACACGCGAGGCAGAATATTGTATGTTATGGCGTAGAATAAATACTCAGGTGTGTCGTCTAACATTCAACTAATAATTAAATGGAAAATTGATGACTAAATATTATAATCAGATTTTTCATGTAAAAACACAATTATTAAAAAAAAAACTCGACTACGTAAAAAGTGAACTATAATAAAGATGGTAACAAAAAAGGTTATTTTATTTCAAGTGGTTGTCTATTAAACTTACTATTAATATTCGGTCTCATGCAGCTTCTTCAATTTAACAATAGAGATTCCTTTGTTTGCCGCCTATATTTTTTTTTTCGTTTTCCCAATATGTCGTCTGGTTGTTACCATATTGAATTATGATTACTGTCATATCATTAGTGACACTCACAAGGATAAGGCAAATCGATTGACGTAAAACCACAAAGGAACAAACTTACATAGGCTGATAAATACATTACCCTCCTTTGCGTAGCGCAGTCGTGTAAAATAGAGATTATTTCTGAAAGAAAGTATGTTTACTACATTATTTAGAACTGTTTATTTCTGACCATCTCTATGAAAAACTTTTTTCCTAAAAGAAAAAAAAACCGACTTCTGAAAAAACACTACAAAGTGAAAAATAACTTAAATTTCCGAAGTCGGTCTTTGGATACGTATTTTAATTTTTAGTCACCGCGTTCCCTTTTATTTCAAGTACATTTTTCAATTTGTAGTCTTTTTTCGGACGTCGATTGTTTTTTTTTTATATTTTTATGTTTCACTTTTTACTTATAGTACCTATCCCATACCAATTCAAAATTTAATTATCCTTGAGGTATTCTCAAAGTCAATCAAATCAAAACAATGCAGTTTTTGCGATACCAGCAATCGCGGTTGATTTGTTGTCATTTTTTTAAGAGTTCTGTTGTCTATCTCCGTAACTCAGCATCAGATCTATATGAAATTTAAACATGACCATTTCGGAATAAACCTCTTTTGAACAAAAAATAATTTTGCGAATCCGACTACATAAAAAAAACATACCAAATTAATAACCTCCTCCTTTTTGAAGTCGGTTAAAAAACCTTTTCTTCATTACCATAACTACGTCTCAAGTACAAATAAAAATAAAAATCTAAATGTACCTTTATTACATAAGTAAGCGTCTCTTTGACCGGCAGGTATTCCTGGAACGGAGCGACGACAGTTTTGTACAAAGTCCAAGGAAATAAATAAGTTATTTATCGAATTCTGCTAATTATAACATCTTCTGAGGGTTTTCCGGAAAAAAATAGAATCTCGGAAAAAAAATAGAAAGCCGTTTTTTAATATGGTTAAAATAGACATCGAACGATCATAAAGGTTTATTGACGCTGCCACTGACTATGCCTGGAATGATGACCGTTTCCGATTCGGTAAGTAAGTATAGATACTGTAAGTACACTTCGCTACGTATTATATTTTTTTCTGAATAACTTTCTGAGTTCATTTATATAAAAATAAATACAACTAGCGAAATGTATCTATGCTTTATTATGGTGGCAGTTTTATAGTTTGGAAGCTTCTTTTGCGATTTTGCTCGAGTTGAGATTGATTAGTGTGTAATCTAATGACGTAAAATTAGTTTCACCCTTTTTTGGCTATACCTACTAACTCCAAAACCAATACTATGCAAGCCACTAAGTTTTTTTTTTTTTTTTTGTTGGGCATCTCGCAGTTGGCCTTGAGAGGCCGTGACTGCTCAACCGGACATTCCTGGGGCTGCCATTAAGAAGTTAATCTTAACGCCTCCAGCCAGGGCTTACAAACTAAATTTATAGACTAAGCGACTGCACGCTGAGGGCACCCCCTGTGGGGTACGGACCTCGGCTCAGGGCGTCACTGATAGGGGGACAGCTATCACTATTGGGGACAGGCTGGATCAAATTGGCATCATTATTATTAGACGGGGAATTTAAAGCTACTGGCTCAGCTGCGGCGCGGGCTGGCGCTTCAACGAGCAAGGGTCGGTCGGGGGTCTCGACGTTAGGCGCCGATACTACGAGGGGTCTTCGCGGGGCGCGAGGACCTCGGCGGCGAGGTCGGAAGGACGATTTTGATCGGTGTGTGCGAACTGTACTGGTGGCCCTATTGCTTTCCTGGAGGAGAGTAATGTGGTCGTCTGGGTCGGGCAAGCCACTAAGTGTCAGGTCATAGGCTATATAGCTAGCACGACCGACTAGACATAACGTAAATTCTTACGCTTTTAAGATTGTAAATACCTACTCGTTTCGTACACTTCGTTCCACAAAAATTTAAACTAAAATGCTATATCATGTTTGCATTTTCCATTGAAGAGTACTGATGGCCCAGTGGAAGAGCAATGGCAGCCTAGTAGTATCGACCCTGACTTACGAGTCGACCCCAGGAAACTTTACATTGTATATTTAATTTCATCACCACTGCTCGCAAAACGGTGAAGGAAAAAATCGGGAAGAACCCGACCTGCCGTAGAACCAAAAATTCGAAGACATAACATATACCAACCCGCGCTAGGCCCACGTGGTGGATTCTGACCCAATCCCTCACATAGATAGGAGGCCTGTATCCCAGAAGTCGGAACATTATAGGCTCATGCTTATGTATTATTGAAAAATCAATTAAACTTACGTTACGGTTACGTCACGCCTTCATGCTAGAGCCTCAGTATTCCGTAATTGAATGTAATATTCGCCAGAAAAAAAAAACGGTTTCAAGCGATATCTGGTAGTGTTACGAGATCGTCCGCCATTTCTCAGCGCCGAGCGATGTACGGAGGCTTGGAGGCGAGCGCGCGTGCCTCCGCAAGCTGCCGCTTATTAAACAAATTCATCATAGTTAGAACATAAACAATACATAGTACAGGTCATGGATATTCCGTGCTGCAAGTGTTTTCATAATTAATTTTATGGTATTCATTAAGGTGCCTTATTTTAGTCTGTTATCGTTTCTATGCTTTCCATTTTCGTCTAGTTTTAGACAGTCACATTCTACGTTTAGGTCGATTCGTGGATGGGTCCATCCATTACATATCGAGCCCTCTCCATGCCTCGGAAAGCACGTTCAGCCCTTGATATTCGCTGTCAGTTGTAGATCTTTGATAATCGTTACGAGTAGCCAGAAGCCCGAAAGTCAGACAACCAGTCTTACCAAGGGGTATCGTATTACCTAGTAACTACGTTGTAGAGGTCAGATAGGTAGTCGCTCCATGTAAAATACTGGTATATTCTGCTGCATCCGGTTAGACTAGATGCCTACTCTAATATAGTTCGGAAAAGACTTGCCAGATTGGATTAAAGACAGCCACGTCCAGCAAAAGAACCACGAATTCTTACAAAAGTGAAGAATCCAAATGAGAAGGATTCATTCGTTATTGTGACCTCCCTATTTTACAATCCCAATACATTTTGTTAGTGAGATTGTCTTCATTTTTTTTTATGATCGACTCGTCATTTTTGTAGGTACCTAATGATCGTCAGTCAAGGCAGCGAACCTTGGCGAAGAATAAATATACAAGCTTTATTCGCACAATAAGCAACAACAATTTCAAAGCAAGATCTAACAATACAATAAAATAAACTCTACAATTATAGCGTGTTGCGTTATTGCACACGACAAATTCTCATTCGCATGAGATCAAAGCTTTCTTTGTCATTTGATTTATAAAGTACTTGCGGAGCCCCTTTAAGTGGGGCTCTTTATAAATTCTTTCCTTTTCTTACTGTTTTTTCCTCTTATCTTCACTTACATGGGTATTTTTAGCTGATTCCTGCAAAGGTTGCTGCTTCCTTCTGAGTTGAAGACATTATTCAAGTTGCTTGCAGATAAGTTACTTAACATTTTAAAGGCGGTATTGTAGAGCTTCATTACACAGTGCTTGTTCAGGAAGCACTCAGTATCTATTGATATAGGCAAGAATTGTTGCATTATTTGATTTTTGAGCCTGTGTATAATAGTTCAATCAAATAGGTATGGTCAAGTGGCGAACAGTGAGCTAGCAGTACACAGTTAACCAGTATTAGTATATCCATAAATATTTGTAACTGGTTCATTCGGCTGACACGTAGAAACGTGACGCGTAACGTCTCAATCACTCCCCAGGTGACGACGAGCGTCCTCTATTAGCATACGAGGGGTGGGACGTTTTGTTTTCCCGCACAAAAAGTTAAAAAGGTGAGTTTTGTTTTTGTTCTTCAAAATTGTGGTTTCATAGATTTTCTTACCATATTTACTATACAGTTAAAGTAGCTATTTGGCAATCTTATGGTACTTGTGTTTAGCATAACCTAATAATTTTAATTTTTATCTTAACTCAACTGTCAAATGATATAGGTAGTATACAGTGAACCGTATTTCATTGTTACAAAGTTTATAACAATTTAATTAATGAGTTTTTTTTTTTGACTGACTGACTGACTGACTGACTGACTGATTAACCACAGTGGGTACAGTTGAAATATAACTTAACTTCGTTTTATCATGACATGGTTCACTGCTTCCAACAGTGTTTCACTGGGAACTTCATCTTGGATCAGTGTGTACTCAATAGTGTACACAATGAACCATTTCCCATTTTTTTTACAGTTTATAATTGTACTTAAATCTATCAGTTTTTCGTGGTTCACTGTTGGCCACCTGACCCTACACATAAAGTTTAAAAATACTGTTTTTAATTAGTCACTGATCTTTCATCAAATAATACCTACTAAGTATCTGTATTCTTATAGCCATACTCACAAATCAATGTTTTATTTAGCAGTCAAATGCAAATTCAGTAATTGTGTGGAACTGTGTGGGTGTTTGTGAATGAGGAAGACTGACCTGCCGTGATACAATTTTCACTAGTATGGTGGTCACATAACGTACACAAGTATTTAAGTATAATCACACACGTAATTATATTTGTATTGGTAAAAACAAATCACAGGATAGTTGGGATTTGTATGTACCTAATGTTTGTTCTTTTATATTATTAACTAGCTGTTGCCCGCGACTTCGTCCGCGTGAATATCAGGTGTCGCGGTTGAATAAATATGTCCTTCCTTGAGGTTTATGCTTACTCTATACTAAATTTCGTCAAAATCGATTCAGTAGTTTAGCCGTGAAAGCGTTACAGATAGACAAACAGGCAGAGTTACTTCAAAAACTGTTATAACATAGCTGTGCACCACGATTTCACTGGCGTTTTGTGGAAAAAACCTAAAAAAAAGGGGACTATAATAAAAAAATGTCACGGGAACAGGAATAATAAAGGAACGCTGGGTAAAAGTACTGGGGGTCTTATAAAATGGTGGTATGTAATAATAAATTATGGAGGTTTTTATGTATAATTAGTAGTATTTTTGTAGAAGGTATTTTATACTACTTCTGCGTAAATTATATTTATTTTCTTGTGGTAGAAGAACATACTGGTTTTCTCCGCAACCTGATCTTGATAACGCGACTTATTATAGCTGTCTATGTGTAAAGCAGTCTTGACATAAATTGTGTTTAAATGTTTGCGCCTGAGCTTTATCACCACATGATTTTTGCATAACTTAAACCGTTTACGCAGTGCACGCAACGGAAGCTCTCAAAAAGGAATATTTTTCCCGCTTTCGCAACATTTTCCATTAATGCTTCGCTCCTATTGGTCGCAGCGTGATGTTATAAAGCCTATAGCCCTCTTCGATAAATGGACTATCCAACTTTTTCAATTCAAATCAGTAGTTCCTGAGATTAGCGCGTTCAACAAAACAAGCAAACTCTTCAGTTTTATAATATTAATATAAACTTTTTTACTTTTACTTTTCAGTCGCATGCTGAGTTTGATATTTTGTTAATGGGGATTGCGCCTGTGGCAATCAATCTATTTGGCGGTCATAAGGGGCTTAATACCCAGGTACCGACTTTCTAAATAGGTTAATTCAAGGATTTTTTTTTTACTTCCAACTTAAATTATCCGTACCTATATTCATATCACATATTCTGACTAATTGACGTAAGCTGTCAATTTATTTAAGAACAAGGTAGGTGATACTATAGTCTGGTTCCGATCGACTTATACAATAGTTTAGGTACACCTAATGTGACATTGACAAAGTCGATCTCAGCTTATTCCTAGAACAAATTAGTATTGACGTTGTTAACAAAACACTTTCTTAACAAAATAACATTTAGAAAGTTACAGAAAAACATATATTCCTTTTAACAAATAAAACTCAATAAAAGGTCGAGTTTATAACAAAAAGTTTTACCTGTCAGCGTAGAAATGTTCGGACTTTTTATTATTATATTATTCACTTTTAACATTTTCCCTTTGGGAATAAAACATGGCAGTCTTTTTCGGTAAAATTGCCTGTAACATACATTAAGGAACTCGTATATTACGTATATATGTCTGCCCTATGTATTATAGATTTCGTTTTATATTGAGAAAGAAAAATACGTGACCTAAAATTCTTAAAAAAACATTTCTTAAAAGAAAATGAGTAGCAGGAAAATGCCTTCATTAAGGAGACAAACAATAAACTATTTGTATTATAAAGTATTTGTATTTTCCAAATAAATTTTGTTGGTAACAAAAACACTCCGTTAGTTGGTATACAATAAGCTCGTACATAATTTAAAAAAATAACTAGGCTTTATAAAACGACCTAGAAAACTTCATGAATGCATTTTATACGTTTCTTGGCAAATTACTTTATTCCTTGGAGAAAACTATTGGTCCTTCACAGATCGACGCGCCCGTCATATTAACAATCGTGCTAGAAAATCTAGGTTCTTTTGAAAACTCGGTTCTAGTTTTAAAAGTCCACTCAAAAACAAACTTCCTATTACCCGTTCTAATTAAACTTCAGAGTCAGTCGTCGACTTTACTGAAAGCTTTTTGAAGGGAAACCGAATCACGTAAAATGCTTTACAAGTTTCTGCATGAATAAATGTATAAGTAAATGTACCAACTTCCAACCTAGGCAATCTTGAATTCGTTAAAAGCATGACAGGACTTTGTTAATTATTTACACATGTAAGGAATTTGAAAAACAAAAGGTTCTTGAATGTCCTAATTCTAATGAGAAGTACATAGGTACATGTCCATAACATGCTTGATATCATCATATGCCTAGCCTAGCAATAAAAAAAAAAACTATATAATGTCAAACAGAAATAAAAACCAGGATCACAATAACTATGTCAATCAGAGTAACCGTATGTCAAACAGTTAGTAAATCGTCATTAAGAAAATCGTCAATTGTGTATTTTCATAATTGAAAAAATCCTTTAGCTCCCTTTTAAATTTTATTGTAGTCATATTTTTATTATGTTGGGTACTCCATAATATAGGAAAAGTATTTATCCAGTGCACAAACTGTAACAATGAATTCAGCATTGCATTCTAGACCCCCCAGCTTAGAAATTTGCTGTTCCATACATTTTGACCGCGTAGGTATTGCACTTTTCTATGAAACAACTGATTTTTTTTTATAACCGACGAAAAATTTCTGCGCTGGGGGGTCTAGAATGATATGCTGAATCCATGGTTACAGTTTGCGCGTTGAATAAAAACTTTTCCAGTAGATATACGAGTGGGGCAATACCAAAAAAACTCCTTAGTTTCCTTGAACTTCCAAAAAAGTCCTGAAAGTAGTTTGTTCATAATGGACTACTAAATCGATTTCAGTAACTTTAAACATTGTTATTAGTTTTTACCTGCTGCAGATTGAGCCGACGAAAATTCACTCTTATCACAAGGCAATAAAACTCAATTTTAAATGCATGAAGTAATGCTTGGGTCAATACCATTTTCCCATTTTCTTTATAATACCGTATAGCTATAAAAAAACGATTGGTCATTGTTTTATGCTTTTAGCTCAATACTCTGGGTCTTGCGTTAATTATATTACTCGTTGTATAATCCTTTAGTATAAGTATGGTTAATTTTAATGTATTATACACACACTATACACAGACAGACATGAAAAGTAATAGTACCTATAGATAATACTTACTATGTCTGTGCCTAGTTGCACGTAGGTACTAATCCCCATCTTAGACGGGTTAAAAATGTTACAAACATTAAAACAGCTGTAATGTCCTACCGTGCAAATGTGGAGTCCTCGCTGCGATATGGACTAATTGTATGGGGAAATAGTACCGACCATAACAGAGCATTTATCGCTCAAAAGAAATGTGTTCGAGCTATTCAGGGCATTCCACCGGACGTATCTTGTCGACCAATATTTAAAAAACTTGGTTTGCTACCACTTCCTTCGCTATATGTATATGAAACATGTATGTTTGTACGGAAACACAAAGATTTATTCAGAACAGCAGCGGAAGTAAGCTCTAGGAATCGGCGTGACAAATTTAGACTTGTTTTAGATGAATTCCCTCGATTAACTAAATATAGTAAAAGCTGTGTAGCTATGGCTGTACGTATATATAACACATTACCATGTAAACTTAAATTACTAAATAGCAGTCTGTTCAAAATTCATTTGTTTAAATGGCTAAACGATAATAATTTTTATAGCATTAAGGAATACTTTGAACATAAGTTGTACTAATCACTTTGCATGCTTTAATTTTAAGCAAAACATGTATGATCTCATCCTTAACTCATTTAACAGCTTGTATACCATGTTTTATGCAAATAAATAAATAAATAAAAGAAAGCATCGATATGTTCAATATTTCGCAGATGACGCTCAGATATTAACTCCGACCATGCTATAGGGGCTGCGCCTATTGACAATCACTGGGCGCCAGTCCAAAATCGATCGGGGCAATTACTGAAAATTCTCTTACAAAGACGCCTAAAAAAACTTGAAACACAAGACCTCTACTAATGACGCTCTATAAAGCGTTTTGAACTTTCTAATTAACCAAACAAACCCGCACCTAAACTGAGAGCTAACTCAAGAATGCCTGTTGAGATCACAAAGAACTTTTGATTCGGTTTATCTACTAAATACCGAAGGTCCTAGAGGCAATCCAAGTTTTAATGCCGGGGATATTCCAATAATTTATATTAAACCCGAAACTAGTGAGGCGGGTTCGATTGGGAACCAATAACTTGGAATTCAAACTACGATAAAGTGAAGCGCAAACTATATCTTAAGTGGTAATTTCAACCTACTTATAATAAATAACAAAGGTTATTGAATCTGGTATTTCTTTTCACCTTATTTTTAGCGCTTATCTGACCATAACCAAAGAGTTTTGTTGATTGTGTGCATGATTTTTGAAATATGTGTTTCTATCAAGCTGCACGTTGTGGGAGGTGCTTGTGGCTACGTAATCATAGCCCCCTGGTTTGATCGATCAGGTTAAGCTATGCTTGCCGCGGTTGGTCCAAGACCCTCTGTGCTCGGACACCACGTTAAGGCGTTGGTTCTGGCTGTCATTCGTAGATCTTTGACAGTCGTTACGGGTTGTCAGAAACCCGAAAGTCTGACCACCAGCCTTACCAAGGGGTATCGTATTACCCAGTGGCCAGGGTTGTGGAGGTAATACAGGCAGTCGCTGAATGTAAAATACTGGAAGCCAACCCCAACACAGTTCCGAAAAATCTAGGCAGATGACATAAGATACCAATAATAAAGGAATCTCGACGTTTTATCAAGACGTTAAACCGTGCGAAGCTGGGGCGGGTTGCTGGTACTTTATAAGTATATTTGTGACCTTATTGGTGAAGTTTTTCAGAAAGGTCAGGAGCATAGTACTCGCAACCAGCATGCGTGTAAGGCCAGATGTATGATCATCATCATCATCATGATTTCAACCAAAAGACGTCCACTGCTGGACATAGGCCTCCCCCAAAAGGGTGGTTTTGCCATCATTGCCACGCTTGGCAAGCGGATTGGCGATCGCAGTATGGTGGTAAAATGCATAAAGAACGCTGCTGCCCATTCTCTAGTAAGTCCCTTAGTCGCCTTCTACGACACCCACGGGAAGAAATGGGATGGTGCTAACGTCTGGCATCACACGGAACATGTATGAACAGGCAATAGGAATAAGCAAGGATCGTAGCAGGTGGCGATCTGTAGTTTCCATAAAAAAGGCGTGAGTTTATTATGTATTTATTTATTTATTTTATTATATAATTACTGCACTCTCCATCCAAATCCAAAACTACAACAAGAATCAAACTCACAGCTCAGCATCTTCAAAATTAATCAAGCCAGCGCAACGGAATTTGGTAAACATTTCCCCAGAGCAAGCGCGGGTAGATAACCCTGAATCATGAACCGATGTGTTCTCGCGAATTGCTTTAAGGCTTCTACAATATATACCCGCCGGTAACTGTAGTTGATACCTCGGAAGATGTGAAACGGTGCATTTTTGAATAAGCTGGAAGACGTCCTCTTAATATGGGACTGAAATTTTTTCAAGGAATTTTCCAAGTCTTTCGGGTTGATCATCATCATTTCAGCCAAAAGACGTCCACTGCTGGACATAAGCCTAACACCGCTATTTCGACCGAATCTGGGTGGGCTTCTTCGGTTTCGGGTCGATGGAATAAGTAAAAATAAAATATTTTATAATGTTATATGAAGTGGGCGTGGTTGGCATGGTTGTTTTTTAAGTCCTCAGAGATGCAGGTGTATGGAGACTTTAGACAATCTAACATATGGAAGACGGTTTGGTCAGGAGAACCGCGGTCGCACTAGGTGTCGGTTGGGTCAATAATTCCCCATTTTACAAGATTGTTCTTGCTGCGGCCTACTTGGACCCGCTTTCCAAGTACATAATCAATATTATATTCCTTCCCCCTGACGGCCATCTGTACTTTGGGGTGGAGGTTCACGATATCTGCGATATATTGACCCCTTCAAAATGTCATCTAATATTCATATTGACAAGGCATTATGTTGTCAGCACACAAAATAGTGTACCATAAGACATTTAGCGACCCTCCTATTTGCTCAAAACGAACCAAAATCAATCAACATAAATCTGTGATCAAAGTCTGGTGTCGAATCTTAATGATTGAACGTTGAATTCTATTGGCCAATTAATTAAAATGTCTTCCGTGAGATTTGACAGTTAATAGAAAGAACGGACTTTTGGTTTTAATATCGGTCTTCGGTTTTGACTTTGTTCTTTTATATTCCACATTGAGAAAGCCGTTTATTGTTTGCACTGAACAAAACTTCTATATCCTCGATGGCAGAAAGCCATCGGAGTTTAGGAGATGTTCCGTTAGTGTAAAGTGCGAGTGCAATATGCAGTAACTACTGCGTCCGACAGTTTGTTGAATAGAAAACCGGTACGGCCGCACGTAAGTTTGGTAGCCGGGGAACGGCCGGCTCGGCTGTGAGCCTTGCGGTGTGCGGTCGGCACCAGATGCGGGCTGCCCAATATTATATCTGTTACTGTACGTATGTTGATGAAGTTTTTTAATTAAAATAAAACTCATGTTTCAAAACGTGTGTGACACATGTCGCAAATTCAAGTAAATGTAATAGATTCAAAAGTTTCTGTATCAACTGTTGGGTTTTGTTGAAAGAAATATAGGACCAATTTTGAAGTTTGACATATGAGTAGCGAGACGGGATAATAGCTGAAGACCGTTTCAATTTTGGAACATTTAAAACAATATTCACATATTCCATTTGTATGTAAAACCACTTTTGTATGTTTGAAAAGGAGTTCTGCTATCTAATATACTCGTAGAATAAATCCGAACTTAAAAATGAAATTGCAGAATACAAGAAAACTAAACAAAACCCAAAGTCAGGTTCCCTTTAATCGCTTCTTAGAAAATCAATTGCAAGGAGTTCGAAGCTGGGATCACAGAGTAAATTAAACTGTCGGAAGCTATTTAGACAACATATTACTAAGGTTACATTGTATATAACACCACAAAGTCAAATGTTGGCCACTGTTGACAGTAGCGAAGACCCTTAAGTTACAGCATGTTAAATTAAGTTTGAGTAATTGGTAACACGGGTCAAAATGTTTGGGCATATACCGAGTACCAACCTGTTATATATTTAGTGATGTAACGAGGAGCGAAGGTTAAACCGTGGAATAGTGAGCGAATGGATAAGCGATGTGACAGGTGTCGACATAAAAATAGCGTAGGTATGTGTCAGGGCGGATGTGACGGTCAGTCATTGCATGTCAGCAAGCTAAATAGGCGGCCAATTCTTGAACTCTAACAAAATGGCTTGGAGTTTCCCTACGCGATCGAATCAGAAATGAAGAGATTCGTAGGAAAACCAAAGTAACCGACACAGCCCGAAGAATTGCCAAAGTTAAGTGGTATTGGGCGGGGCACATTGCTCGCAGAACAGATGGTCGATGAGGCCGGAAAATTCCTGACAGGCGACCGCGTACTGGAAGACGCAAAGTCAAAGTCAAAACATTTATTTCAAATAGGCACTCAAAAGGTATTTTTAAACGTCAACATTTACATTAAAATCGAATTGATTCTAGTCGCCCCTTCCAAAATGTAGTTTCGTATGGAGAAGAATGGGCAAGAAACTCCACCGTTACTCTTTCAAAATGTTTTAAATACAATATTTAACATAATAAATTCAGTATGTAATTATGTGTGAAAACGATACACCCAGAATAAAATTACTATACCAAAATAGGTTAAAGGAATGAAATTGAAGCAATACAGATAAATTAAATTTATGATAGATACATGGTGTTCACATATTTACAAACATTGTAAAAGTAAGTATACAATTTTCCTAGAATATTAACAAGTAATTAATAAGTGAGTGTAAACACACTCACGTTAAAGTAGTCACTGAGTGTAAATCAATGTCATAAATATAATTAATTAAACAATTCAATTAGCAACCACTTTGATTTTGTCTAGATTCGACTAGATTGCCCTATGGAGCAGGACCAGCATGTTTCCAAGCATTCTTATCTTGGATATAATCCTCTAATTTGTAATACGCTTGTTTAGAAAGTTTACTTTTAATTTGAGTTTTAAATTTCGTTTCGTTGAATTGCAATATATCAAAATGTATTTTGTTATAATTAACACAGTACCCCATAAAAGATGTCGAAGAAGTCTATCACTTATTTTATTAAAAAGATGTACATTTTTTCTTTCTTTTACGCGTTAGAAGCCACAAGGTGGACGGATGACCTGGTGAAGGCCACAGGAATCTGCTGGATGCGAGAAGCATAGGATCGGTCGAAGTTGCAGTGCTTGGGGGATGCCTAAGTCCAGCAGTAGATGTTTTTCGGCTGAATTGATGATGATGATGTACAAAATGCAGTAGATGTTTTTCGGCTGAATTGATGATGATGATGTACAAAATGCAGTAGATGTTTTTCGGCTGAATTGATGATGATGATGTACAAAATGCAGTAGATGTTTTTCGGCTGAATTGATGATGATGATGTACAAAATGCAGTAGATGTTTTTCGGCTGAATTGATGATGATGATGTACAAAATGCAGTAGATGATTTCGGCTGAATTGATGATGATGATGTACAAAATGCAGTAGATGATTTCGGCTGAATTGATGATGATGATGTACAAAATGACCTAACCTTCCAACCAAACCTTCAATATTTTTCATATTAACTACTAACGAAAGATCTCAGAAGTTCGAGCTGTGGCATGTTTTTAAATAGGTGTGCACTTACTAACTCATGAACCATGACCTCTTACGCAATCCTTGTAAGACAGACGTTTCCTTTTCTCCTAAATATTCCACAAATTCTTTGAAAGATATTCGAGAATCCTCTCTATATTTACTTTCTCCATGTCGCCAACCCTTTCGTATAATGTTTCGAGATGTTATTGTGTTCCCTTGATAGACGATAGACGTTGCTAAGGTGACATCAACGCGAGGTGAGAAGGGAATTTTAAGCTATTGTCAGTTATGTAATGCGACAGGCTTGTAGGTTTCTGTGAAATTCGTGAGTATATGTAAATAATTTAAGTATTAACCTACATTTTAGGTAGTGAAATTGTTCATGTGTGTTGTGAGAAGAATGGTACTTTTTCATGATGGTCTTTGTAGGCACATTATAAAGGTTTTAAGAGTTAGAAAGGGCATACACGGCTATGCATAGAACACCTTGAAATACTATAGTATCTAAGATGAACGAAGATATAAATAAATAATAGTTTAAAAAACTAAAAAACACGCTTTAAAAACCAAACTAAAAAAGGAGAAAATAATTTAATTCAATTAAAAGGCGTGGGGTGCTTGACATTAATTGATTATAAAAATACCTCAAAAAGCATCCCACGCTTTTTAATTGAATTAAATTATTTTTTCCTTTTTTAGTTTGGTTTTTAAAGCGTGTTTTTTATTTTTTTTTAACTATTATTTATTTTCTATTTTTTAGTTCTGCTAACTACAAAAACGTGATTTTTTTTTCTCAATTTTTTTTTTACATTATTGAATTGTCATCGGTCCTCGACAAGTTTACAAAGTTTAAATGAAATCTGACCGTTTAAAGTGGGTCAAAATCGCGCTCAAAGGAGTCGGTTACATACAAACATACAAATAAACATACAAGTGAAGCTAATATAAAGCGTGTAAAAAGATCAGCACCTACAGCAGAGTATAAAAAAGCATCTAATGTTGATATTATAATTTTTTAATTTTATTTGAATTAGTTCTTTAAATACCTCGCTCAAACAGGCTATTTTTAACTGCATTTGTAAAATAAGTATATGAAACACGAACACATTTAAATCCAGAATTTTAACATCAAACTCTATTTACAAACCAAAAAATGCAAAGAGAAGTCAACGGAAAACCTTTATAGGAATTCATTTATCGTCCAGAAATATGGAACAAATATTCTTTCATAAGTGCAAGCCGGCTGTTCGCGTGTAGTAGGAGTGCCACGTCGGGCCGGGGACGTGCCGCCGCATCAGCACTTTTATTACTTACATTTTTCACTGCACATACTCTACACACTACCTAGTGACGTGCTAGAACTTATAATTTTGCCACTTACTTACGTGGTGGAAATTCAAATTCAGATTGAGTACTGTCGTATATTGGAAAACCGATGGAAACAAAAAAATACGTACTGGAAATCCAATGGTCTGTAAATGGATTTATATAGAATAAAGAATTAATATTTTCATGAAAAAAAAAAATCTGCGGTGTCTATATGCCATTTTATACAAACGAAAATTCATAACGTTCATTTTATTTATGTTTTCGCTGTATCTTTGAACGAAGCCCTTAAGATTTTCAACCCATCTATATAAGGAAAATGTTGAGACATTGTTAAGCCTCTCTTCCAATACAGGCAACGAAGAGGCTTAATCAGATGGATAAGCGCCATCACTCATCTGTATTCATGCTATGATCGCAATCCTGCTGGAAAGCTGGCCAGGGGAAGTAATAAATCTTGGGCATATTCAGCTGTGCACGTCTTAGCCCCTCAGTACACAAGCCATCGGACTGAAAAATATAAGACCTAATGGTATGCCTAGATTTGTCTTCTTACTTAGAATCAAACCCAATTCTCCATAAAATCTTTTGTTCTATAACTCTAGGTGTAATAAATGAAGAAGACGTCGTCGGAATTTCAATTGAAATTTTATAATAGAATCCCGTCCATCTCGAGTATTTAAAGATTAAATATTCTCGTGATTACGTATTCTTTTCGATACAAACGCGGACATTTCCCTAATGGTGTCCCTTTTGTTTTATCCGTCGACATTAACGCCGAAAGGTTATGAGACAAGTCCAAGTTCTCACCCCCCTTCGAATGGGCCACCCCCCTCCATGAATAACGTCTTTCACGTTACGTCAAATGTGCCATCTATTGTTTAGTTGCGAAAATTATCTGAGCGCGTCTTGTTCGATAAAATTTAACGTTTATTTGAGCGTTTGTAACAGAAGCGCGCCGGGTGTGGGGCAGCCCCCGAGCTGTCAGCTTCGCCCTACAATATTCATTATTGACAATTTGAATGGAAGAGAAAAATGTCAGACCCGTGTTGTAGGTAATGTAAATATTTGATCAAAATAGAGCGCCAACCCTACCCCGCCGCGCAGATGCGAGATATTTGACAGTTTTAAATTTACTATGTGAAATAGGGGCTTTCGGGGGCCGCGTATATTAATATATTATCCCACAGATAATACGCACATAAACCTGCCAGTTGTTTCAGAAAATAATCTGCCTGGCCAGGCCTTAATTTGCAATTTTTCTGCGGGAGTTTTAAATTTAAATTGACTTTTAAAAATATGGTGTTTCTCTCCGGAGTTTTGTATTAGCATTTTAAGGGGATTCATTTAATTGAAGTAGCATATTTAGGCAATTGAACTACTTAGTTGCAAGCAGCTTAGTAGATACCTAGACAGAGGAAGGATATCACGAGAAAAATGGGTTATAAAAATATTAAATAACCTTTGCAATTTCAGCTAAACACACAACCCTTCCAAAACGACACGCAATCAACTGAAACGGTATTCTTCAAGTAAACAACGTTAGGAAACTGCGCCCCACCGTTAATGTCGCTATAACCAGCACTTGTTGCGGTAGCCTGATTTATGAAGCAATGTTCAGCTTGATGGCAAATTATATAACAATTAAAATTAATTACAATCTTAAAATATTAGTACGTAGTCTAAAACACCTGCTTCGGTAGAAGAAATCACTCTTTGTGATCGTTAAGCTTCATTAACGTCCAGTGAAAAATATAGAACTCTTCTGATTAATAGCTACATTATTTCTCTTTCTTGGACATATGTCTTCCATTGGGCAGAAATATCCATCCAGAACCCAGCCTTGCATGGCCTTGATAAAAAAGATGAGCCAATCCGCAAAGTTTTTAGCCTGACTGACTGACCAACTTGGGACTTACCGTCACTTGTAAATAATGTATAAAGTAGGTACTCCTATGATCGAATTAAATCATGACGCTTCGCGATCACAAAGCTTAGTAGACTTATCGTAATATGTTATTATTATTATTCATACTGCTATCGCCAACCCGCCTGCTAAGCGTGGCGATTATGGCTAATCCCCCCCTTTTGAGGGAGGCTTATGTCCAGCAGTGGGCGTTTTTCGGCTGATATGATGATGATGATGATGATTATTCAGATACGACCTTTGGATGACCCTTGGATTTGCGGTTCTGTCACAAAGGAACAGTTTTTTTTTTCGGAAGTGTGTGCATTTTACGACAGTTAATTAGGAAAACCTGCTGGCAGGGAAGTTACCTATAAATTAAAAATTTCAACTTAGTGACCTTTTTACATCTAGATTTGGACTTCGCTCAAAACTTTTTTTAAATTTATTGCTTTCAATTTAAGTGGAACCTTGGTTCCTTTAAGTGGAATTAAATTTTTAACAAATGAATTATGTTTTTGAGGCCATTACAAATTACGATTGTGATATGAAACGCTGATAAAGCTTAATTAACATTTTAGCAACTCTGTATTAAATTGGACTGAGTCAAAAATGTACTTTAAATATGAATTCGACTGTTGAATTTAACAATTTTGCCTATTTTTGGAAAACTTGGAGTGCAATACTTTGGGGAATACAGGTGCATTGTTTTATTCATAGAAAAGTTACGTTTTCATTTATTTTATTATTATTAATCACGCAAACTACAGTAAGTATACCGGTACCGGTAAATGATTTAATTTCTGTAAGTAGGTTTGTTCAAACACGGCAATCATATTTTACACGCTTTAAATTAGCTTCACTTGTATATATTTGTTTGTTTGTACGTTTGTAACCGACTCCTTAGGGCGCGATTTTAGCCCACTTTAAACGGTCAGATTTCATTTAAACTTTGTAAACTTATCGAGGACCGATGACAATTCAATAAAAAAAGAAAATAGAGGAAAATAGAAAAAAAAAAACAGGTTTTTGTAGTTAGCAGAACTAAAAAATAGAAAATAAATAATAGTTTAAACAACTAAAAAACACGCTATAAAAACCAAACTAAAAAAGGAGAATATAATTTAATTCAATAAAAAAGCGTGGGGTGCTTGACATTAATTGATTATAAAAATACCTCAAAAAGCACCCCACGCTTTTTAATTGAATTAAATTATTTTCTCCTTTTTTAGTTTGGTTTTTAAAGCGTGTTTTTTAGTTTTTTAAACTATTATTTATTTAAACTAGATGAGGTCGGCATTTCCTATGTACTACTTGAGAAGAAAGGCCGAAAAAAACTCGAGATCACAGTCTCTTTTGAGTCCAGACATAATCTGGGTCAGATCATGTGAAGACCATGTAGATTGTTATCTGAAATGGTCTTTTGAGGAAGAAACCACACAGATTGAGTAGTAGTAGTACCAAGGTCATAGACGTATTATGCAAGAAAGCAAATGCACTAACTTCAACATAGTTACTTTACCTAGGTACCTACCAATAAGCTCAGCATAAAGAAATAACTTAACCCGTACATAGTTAAAACTTACTTCATAAAATTCCTCACTTCCTAGAAAATACAGGAAAAGTCTTTCTCCAGTGCGGAAACTGTAACCATGAATTCAGCATATCATTCTAGAGCCCCCAGCGCAGAAATTTTTCGTCGGTTATACAAAAAAAAACAGCTGTTCCATACATTTTGACTGCGTAGGTATTGCACTTTTCAATAAAACAACAGATATTTTTTTTGTGTAAAACCGATGAAAAATTTATTCGCTGCGGGGTCTAGAATGGTATGCTGAATTCACAGTTAAAGTGTGCGCACTGAATAAAAACTTTTCCTGTATACTAACTGTATCACACACAAGTACTTATTTAACTTAGGAACACGGGCATCGATACTGAGAGCTAAGCCAGAATTCACTTACACTTTAGGTGCTTGGAACTACGAGTAAACCCCTTAAAGGTGAACGGTAAGATATATTTCGTAGATTTATTTACCTTTTCAATAGAATATCGTGGAAAATTAGCTCTAATGGTCCTGTGCATGAAGGAATAATGCAGTGTGTATCTGTACATCTTTGACGGTAGCCAGAAGCCTGTCTGACAATAAGTCTTACCAAGGGGTATCGTATTACCCAGTTATTGGGTTGTGGAGGTCAGATAGGCAGTCGCTCCATGTAAAATACTGGTATTCAGCTGTATCTGGTTAGACTGGAGTCCGACCCCAAAAATTAAGGAAAATAGATATTTGTCAAATACAAAAAAATGCTTAAGGCAAAAAACAGCTGAAAACCAGTATTAGGTATGGTTCGTTAGATTTCAGACCACTTCACTAGGTAGTTTAGTTCAATAGGCTTTGCAATGCAACAAAACAGCGGGAAATTATGGTTATATTTACCTGAGACGTCGTATTAAGATCTACGGAGCCGAGACTTAAACGGTCACAAAGGAGACTGGTCACTGAATACGTGTGTACAGTGACACAAAGGACTACTAAACCGAGTGCGTCTGAAAGTCTTTCAACGTCGGGAACAAGGCGATGCGCCTCAAATGGATAAGAGCAGGAGCTCCTGTTAGATACGAAGATGGCCGATTTGATTAAGCTGTGACCTAATGGTGATCAAAGTTAGGCCAGGAAGAAACCAAGGCCGTCCAAAAGCTCGTTGAGTTTTCGATATCGTCAAAGTTGCGGAAAACAAATGGATGAGGATCGCACGGAAGCGGGAAGTATGGCAGAAGAAAGAGGTGGTCTGTACCTTGTAGTGGGTGATTCTGGGCTGAAATGATGATCATGATCGTATTTTGCTGCTCAATTTTAAATTAATTGTATTTTTTATATACAATGGCATAACTCAACGCGCAAACTGTTACCATGAACTCATGATTTTTCACACATGATTCTAGGCCCCTAGCATACAAATTAGTCGTCAGTTAAACAGCTGTTTAAAAAAAATAGCTGTTTCATAGAACAGTGCTTACGAAGTCAAAATGTATGCAACTGCAAATAACCGACTAAAATTTCAATGTACATCATGAACCAGAATCATGTACCTACTGAATCCATGGTGCTGAATGCATACTGCCAGCCTGTTTAATATTGGTCCTCTATCTATTTTTTTTTTGTTAAACTGAACTATTTCTAAGTACGGATCACATGCCTAACACAACTCACATTCCAAATCAATATTCAATACTTTCATAGTAGAAGAGTTTCAAAGCTAGCATTGCAAGAATGCACGGATCCTAGCTGCCATTCGACCGTGACATCGAGCTCTTAAAATCTATTTACTGGCACTCTTTGGGCCACACAACGTTTGCTGCCTACTTATGGCCTTTCCAGTACAGCTTAATATCTTTAAAATGCTATGGAATGGTTAGTTTTAACACGTTTTGGTCCAGTGTCTTTAAATCTAGACATCTATACAAATAAATAAAATCGAAGTGTCTGTTGGTAATTTCAAAATAACAGCTGTTTACTAAATGCATAAGAAAGTATGTACGATACTTACAACAAAAAAGAACATCTTTTTCAATTTTGTCTGTCTGTTTGTTCCAGCTAATCTCCGAAACAGCTAAACCGATTTTGACGGAACCTTCACCGATAGATAGCTGATATTAGTAGGAGTAACATAGACTTTTACCTCGGCACACATTTTTGGGGTAGGATTTCCGACATCTATGTACTTACGTGGGCGCGGGCGAGCTAGTTTCTAAATAAAAATAGGTACACTTTGACAAAATTTCTTAATCCAGTCTCATTTAACATTACAAACCATCAAGACATCAAGTACATCAAGACATCATTACCTAGGTACCTACTTATGTGTTTCTATAGGTACTAAAGAAAACTGACAATCTCCATTGATATTCAATGCTATTGGCATACAATCTACATTCAATTTTCATAATACATAGTAGTCGAGTTCTTCGAAGCTCGCATGCACGTTCCTACTTGTTACAAAGACATCGGGTTCTTACTCGTAACGTCTACTTAGTAGAGATGTTATATTAGGGTTATTTTTAAGTAATCCTATTATTGAATATATTAGTTAACATTATTATGGTACCATACCTATTACTGGGTATTAGTCAAATATTAGTGAACCGATTCATTATTAGCAGGTATCAATATTAGATTGAATACAATCCAATATTGATACCTGCGTAATATTTTCCATAATACTTATGAAATACAAGATTCTCGTGAATATGCACGTCTAATATATTATTCACGTATGCCTAAAGAAGTGAAACCGTGATTAAATATTCCCTCATACTTTAACAGGCTTAGGACTGTCAACGTTAAATATGTTGGCGTTATTTAAAAAGTTATCACTTATGTATAAAATAAAATAAAATCTTTTTATTTCAGGCATATTTGACCCATACATATTGTTAGTAGAACGACTTAAAAACTATGTTAGTATTTAAAATTTAGCTATTAATATAAGTATTTGCCGCCCTCTGGGGCCCCGGGCACGCGCACTTGTGCTTGAACCCAGTGCCCCAGAAGGGGGCTGTCCAGCTGTGGCTGAGCACGTTCAGGATGGCGTTGGCGCTCCCACGCGTGCGGAACATCAGCGACGCGATACGGCGCCTCAGCACAGTGTGAAAGCCGTCTGTGTGCGCGTGCGCAAACATCGCAGACGCGTATGTATAATTATTATTGTTTTTTCCTATACACTTACCTAATAATATTATATACCTACATTTTTCATAACACGTTTTACTATGTTTTACAATTTATACTTGTACGCGTCCCTATTATTTGACTAATACCTGGTAAGAATATACATGGCTTGTATTAGAATACCTGTACCTATTACGAATATATTAGTCACACCTCTACAACTTTAAGACACTTTGCACAAGACTTACTGTCCCAACTGGTACTGACTGTTCCACTTTAGCTTAATGTCTTTTGAAACGCATCGGACGACAGCATTAAAGGCTCTCTACATAATATTTGGTGGCATATAGAGTATCAAGTAACTCGACGTAAAAAAAATCGCGGTGGAAGTTTTTCGCGCACTCGATTTACAACGCAACGAACAGTGTGTATTTTCAACTCGCTGGAATGCAATCGGTTCGATCTTCAACTCTTGACGCAAAGCAGTGCTTTGAAGATCGAGTGCGCGTCGTATTAAGTCAGTGTGGACATCGACTAGAAGATGTACCTTGCAGGTCGCATCTTTGAAATCTTCTCAAATTCCCTCCTCACTCAACCAATTTCTACTCCTTTTCTAACCAAACCTAACCTAACCAATTTCTTCCACTTTGCACTCGGTTCGGTTGTAGAATTCACTTCCGTCTTACATTACGGACTGCCAAACTGTTGCAGAATTTGAAGAGTGAAAGAACACTATTTCTCTACTCAAACTCACGCTTTATTCTCATGGGGGTAGGCAGAAACTAAAGAACGCCACCTGCTAAAATTCTTATACAGGGTGAAATTGAAAACATGCGACAAACCGAAATGGGAGATTGTACTCATCATTATGAACAACTTTTACTAAGGGACCAATGATGCAATCCCGAAAAAAAAAACATCTGTTCCCTACATTTATGTTCGCATAACTCGTCAAAATGTAGGGAACAGCTGTTTTTTTTTATGCGATTGCATCTTTGGTCCCTCAGTAAAAGTTGTTCATAATGATGAGTACAATCTCCCATTTCGGTTTGTCGCATGTTTTCAATTTCACCCTGTATAGGTACTCCATGTAAGAATCTTAGCAAATGAAAGCGTGAGTTTATGTACGGTAAGGTAGACATACCAGCGTCTAATTCGTACTACAGCAATATCTGCTCTCCAGAATATAAAAACTGATATGTTTTTTTTTTTTGTAGAAATGTGCTATTAAGTAAAATAATCAAAAATTAAGATGTTTTTACTGTCCATTAACCCGTCGCGCGTCTAATTAGCAGACACAATAGAAATTCTATTGTTATCGGAACACATGGTGTACACTTGACATGCGAGGGGTCAAAGTTTCATGCACGTCTGTAAACTATTTCTGAAAAGTATATGACTAGAAGGGTATTGTTGTTAAGGCTCTCATATTCAGCCTATTATGTTCCCACTGCTGGGAAACAGGCCTCCTCTCTGTGAGAGTAGGCCGTAATCCACCACGCGGGCCGAGTGCGGGTTGATAAATGTCACAGTCTTCGAATTTTCAGTTCTATGATAATTATGCCGGTTTCCTCGCGATGTTTTCCTTCACCGTTTTGCGAGCAGTGGTGCTGAAATTACTCAGAGAAAGTAAAGCCCCTTTCTAGGTTCGAACCTGCGACTTACAACTCGTAAGTCACAACCGTTTCCACAGCTGTCTGCTGTGTTCACATAGCTATTTTCGTGGTATTCCAACATGAATTTTAGCATAAGCAAACCGTATTATTATATCCGAGATTTTAATTTTAAACTTTGAAGGCTGAGTTGCTTATTTTGTACCTGCAGATAAGTCCTAAGTCGTACGTCTTAGGACTTCTGACTTCATGAGACTTCATGAGAATAGAACCAAACTTTTAAGACCTGAAATTATAATTATCAGTAACCTGATATGCTATTATAATGACTCAATAAAGAGAAGAATTCCACTTGATCCGCTGAAACATTATTCGTTTCTAACTTTTAATTAGTGATAATGTCGTCGTGTTTAAGTACTCTTTAGATTTATGTACCGTATCGGACACCTTATTCTAAGTATGACTTAAGGGCCTACGTCTCATTCGGTAGCGTAACACGGTCACTTTATGAACCCTACTGCTCATTAACGGCTTGTCTTGAAGATTTGAAAAATATATGATTTTGCTATAGATTCATATAGATCATTTTGCCCGAAGTACTTTTTTTTGTATGGTTAATACTTTTGCTGAAAAAAAATATTTTCCAACACGCAATATTTTGGCTTCTATTCCATACTCCTACTAAACGGCTTCGTTATTTGGAAAAAAAAATACACTGAAAAATAGATAGTTAGAGGTATCACAGAATCGCCGAAGCACAATTGTAAATTAATCAAAGGAATATCCCCATTTTGAGATAAAGGCTCAGAGGTGCCCTGCGCGGGCGCGGGCGGCAGTCGTGCTTTAGCATACAAACGGGAGATGAGGATACTATGGGCCTTAAGCTATAATTCGTACGAATTAGCATCTCATACTTCTTAATCGTACTGAAAGAACTGTTTTGTAAAACGCTGTTACACCCATTAAGATAAAAAAAAACATCTGCTTCTATGTGGTAGCTCAATAAATAAAGATTCAATGTACACAAAAGATTTGATCACTCTGAATTACCCTAAAACTAATGTACTTCTCCTTTGGGGGTTAAGACTTACGCAACCGTACCCTATTGTATGTATGGTATACAACTTAAACTAAAAAGCAAACATTAAACGAAATTCATGTAAACTTTGTAACTACTGTCATAATAATTCACGTTCACACCATTACAATGTGAAAACTAAATTCGTGCAAATGTATTCCGAGTGCTTTTTGTGAGAGAACGTATTACAAGCCTTGATACCGTAATTCAGTCCGTCAGGTGCAGATGCTGCCAACGACTCCAAGCGATTAACCCATTTGAGGGCACGAACCACCAACCAGCCAGTTGAGAAAGACCTTCCAATATCCTCGCGAGCATCCTTCACTTCCCTTACAACCATGTGGACGAGGGAGGCGGGGCAGCTCAACCTAAGATGGTGTTTCATCGCGGAGAAATGGAATGTTTGTGCCAATACTTGAATATTATTGATATTGCACTTAAATATTCGAATATCAAAATCCCTTGGGTGTTTACTCTGACACAGATGTAATAGATTACAGTATTTATTCGCAAAATGTCGTTTATTTAAACATAATGTGTGTTTGTTATGAAAACATGTGAATTCAGATGGAATTAATTTTACACGAATTCTCGATTAAAATGTTTGACTTAATTATTGCGAATAAAACTTTTCATTATAAAATGATTGGGTATTTTTTGCCAGCTAATATGGTTTACAATAGCTTGCCTATTTAATTTCCAACATTGTTCCTACCTGGAATCATAAATACAATAATATTTCACGTTACATAAAGGCATTGTACCATCATATTTACTCTTCCCCACCATTTTGGTATCAAAAATCTAAATCTAAAATATTTACTTGCTAGAATATGGTACATAAGGTGTTACAGTAAATTTGTTTAAGCATATCCTGCCGTAATATGGAGTATTAATTAATTAATCTATCAATTAAACTAATTTACAAATTACAGTTTCTAGTGATTTGTCTTCTCTAATCTTTCTGAGGATGCGACAATATCATCAAATAACTTCTCCCCCTCTGAGTGGAGCGGGAGGGCGTATCAGACTGACTAACACCCACCCGTGTTCCTTCAATTGCCTGTGTACTAGGGGCCACGGTATCTCTTACGAATAACCCGCACCCCTGGCAGGCATCAGCCCTTGCGGACCCCACCAGTTGGTGCTGACATCTCTGTGATGCGCGCGTGGAATACAACGCGCCGTCGACCCGAGCTTGGTCCTTACCTGACAGCGAGCTACCCATTACTCGCCGTCTGCAAGCCCGCGCCTAAGGTGACCGGGAATCAGCCTGGGATTTCCGACACCTAGGGCGTCTCCTGCGGCGACTAGGGCCGCGATGGCGCATAGATTGCCTCTCCCACACATGCACCACCTCCCTCTTCGCGAGAATTACTGCTTCGCAGAAGGGGTGACGGCTTCCCATGCACTCTCGCTCCGTACCATGGCCTGAACCAGGGCCGGACGCGAGAGATCGCCGCCGCCAATCGCCTCCGCGAGGTCACGGTGGTGCTCCGCTCAAGCCGGACAGACCTCCACCGTATGCTCCACAGTGTCCTCCGAGCGATCTATGCAGTGGTAACACCCAGGCGTTTACTCCCGCCTTATCCGAAACAGGAACCTCCCGAAACGTCACCCTGCATCAGGCGGAAGGTGAGGACGCCGTGGCTTCTCTTAATCCACTCCTCAAAGAAGGGACTTACCGCCACAATTGTGGCGTGCCTAATTATCGCTAGTGGACAAGTGAGAATCTTTATATTTAATGTCAATATTATTTATGTTTGAATTGTGTGTCTGAAATTGTATTATGTTTGTTTTAGTCATATTTATTTTAAAGTATTTTTTTTCTAGCCAAACGATTGCACGATTTCCTTTTCTAAATTTTTGCTAATGTCACTCTCACTTAATCATTACTGTAGTGTCATCAGCGAATGCAATCTTTGCCTATCGCCTCTGGAATGTCGTTGATGTACACTAGAAAGAGTAGTGGGGATACGATACCTTCCTGTGGCGTGCTATAATTGTTTTGTTCATACTCCGACCTATATGGTTTTTTTTTTCATTTTGATGAGTTTTGTTATTTCCACGCATTGTACTCTTTCAGAAAGATAACTTTTGTTCCAGTTGTCGCGTTGACTTTACCCCGGATTCCATAATGCCCAAGCTTTGAGAGTAGATTTTTATGACAAACAAAATCAAAGGGTTTTGTCATATCTAGGAACACGCAATTTATCTAAGATTTTTGATTCAAACTTTCAGTTATGTATTTTTTTTTTCAAAAAGAATATTTGCAATCAAAATTAATTAAGAAAATAAGACATTTTGCGCACCAGAAATGGCCTCGTTTGGCACCTTCGACACGACCTCAGTAAAGTCTCTAACTTTTTTTTTAAACACATCCTATTTCCTACTTATTTACCTACAAATGTGAAAATTAGTATGTTTGGATATTTATATGTTTGGGTGTTTTTTACTCAATTACGCCAAAACGGCTGAACGGATTTGGATGTAATTTGGCACACAGATAGTTTATAACCTGGATTAACATATAGGATACTTTTTATCCCGGTAGTACGTTTCCGTAGGATAATTTCCGAACTCCACGCGGGCGAAACCGCTGACAAAAGCTAGTTATTTATAAAAATGCCACTTTATTAATCTAACAACGTATGTTCTACCTCGTACTAACACGCTAACGTATTACCTCAACAATAGTGGACGGGGTATATGAGACAGCATTTTATCATTTTATTCGCTCAGTTGGACGCGTTCGGACGTCTCGACCCGCGTCAGGAAGGCTAAGCCAGCTGACAAGTTCCACCAATATGTCGGAAGGATAACGCAGGATCTAATACACAGTTAATTTAATTAGAAATGTCCTGGTGAATAAAATAGTTAAGTAATACGAGATACGGGTCGGCAGTCCTAGAATGTTTGTTATGTTAAGTCTTGTAGCAATCAGTGTCATGGCAAAAGACAATTAATATTTCCTGGCATTATAGGTATCCACCTATGCATTTTCAGAAGGTATTTTAAAAGAAAGTTTTCCGTTACTGTCTAACCAGCGTTTTTTTTTTTTTGTTAATTCTGAAAGTACATCCGAATGTTAACAAAGAAGGTTCAAGTTGAGAGGCTTAGAAGAAGGTTTTATATTTTCTCCAACACACCACATTTTTAAACAATGAAGAAACATAAAGAGTTGATAAACAACGAGTGGTTTACTTTTCAGGGAAAAATATAGTGTGCGCTAAAAACATGTAACTTAACTTCTCCAGACATTAATTTTAGTTAAAATGTGTTGTAACATTTGGGAATATTCAAGCGCGAGTTTTGCAAGCGAGTCCCTTGTCAAATCGCACTCGTCGGGCTCAACCGACCGAATTTAATTTAAACGCTACACCCACTACACCGCTGCACTGCCTTTACTGGGTAAATACTTACGAAGTTGGTTTTATACTGAACTACCTAGCATTTTTGCGACAGCCATTTTAGAATTACGTATATATTTTCGGACTAAATAAAATCTAATTCATGCAAAGTAGGGTAAACCCAAGAAAGGTCCAGGCCCAAATAATCGTTTGTACCATGTAGTTCAATTCAATCATTAACTAATCAAATTCGGTCTTTGTATCAAAAGACCAAAGAGGCAAACCTCACCCAACTGACCTTCGATTTAAATTCCATACAACAGTCTTCGCTCATTCGATTAACACGAACAACTTAGTTTTAAACTCAGTTTTACAATTCGATAGAAACTGTGAACTAGCTATGATTTATTGTATACAGTTTTCGCAGTAGTTACTCAGATTTATAGTTACAAATTGGTCTATCAAGACGGTTAAACAACTTCCGCACGCAGGGGCCAATTTTACGGTCCGCGATCCTTCTCTGTAAGTTAAGTAACTAAATGTAGTTAGACTAAATATTGTTGATCGTTATAGTTTGATATATTTGAGTTGGTTTGAAGATTCTGATTAATTCTGGAACTATAATTGCTCGTTAGTAGAGCTTCTGACTTTGGTCCTTTTGTCCGCGTTTCCTATTCTTAATACATGCGTATCAATTAACTACATATAGGTACATGATTTTTTTATGATTTTTTATTAGGTTTACCAACATAACACATTTTATTAAATTAAATTACTGCGCAACAATTAGTGACGGATAAACAGCTCATGTATAAAAAAAATATTAGAAAAATAAGCTAACTTACTTAGTAATAAGCTCTAATGTTCAATTAATAGTGAATAATTGGTGACATTGTACGGTAAAAATTAAGATTGAATAATTTATGACAGTGACAACATTGGTAGTTTTTGAAGCTTAATTGTCAGTGAAGGATAATAATAAACTGTAAAAAAAAATGTAGGGTGATATTCAACACAGATTTTTTTTACATGACCATGCGAAAAATAAGTGATGATAAACTTAAGCCTACCCTATCGAATTTGCATCAAAAACATGTACCTCTTGAGTGAAGATAATGGGAACAAAGTTTGGTAATCTTACGGCCGCCAGAGCCGATTTGAAAAATCCTTGACATGATTGATAGCTCTCAAACTTTTGGTACAAATACCCCATCAGAGCAAACGGGATGAGATCGCAGAAACGTGCTTGATAAAAAAATCTACAATAACATTCTTGTAGTTAAAGGAAATTGAGGAAAAATCTCTGTAAGCCTTACAGATTTTTTCCTCAATGTTTTTTTCGAGTGTTTGTCAAGACTTTAATATAGAAAGATGTTGAATTAATAATCTTTATTTAAGTAGGTACAAATTACCAGTTTGTTAAAACAAATGTAATTTCCACTAGGTTCTAAATTAAATTACTAACTAACCAACGATACAAACAAATAGCTACAAAAACAAAAGAACACTTTGGTGACGAAGTACGCTTCCGCATCACTGTCATCCGGAAACATGCCCAGAAAACTAGCAGCATTGTCACGATTATTTGGCTAAAGGATGAGTCCCTGGTCACGTTAAATGTCGACCAATCGGCGAGAAATTTCTTTAAAAAGGAGGCGCGCACATGGGCTCCACGAGCATTTCGACCCCAAACGGCTGAAATCTGTAGTGTAGAGATTCATATTTGAGCATCATTAGAATTTGTAAAAATATCTGAATTAGTATTTTCAAAAAAAAAATATAGTAATACCCGGGATTACTCGTTTAGTTTTGAACTAAACTCACGGCTGAGGGTATAAATGAGCTGAGCAAAATGCAGCTCAAAGTGAATTTCATTTTAAAATTTCGATTTGCTCAATAATAATCTCATAGAAGATTATCCCGTGTCAAATCCACGTCACCTGCGCCCCCTCCCAGACATAGTTAACTTATTTACACCGACACGCAGTAACGTTATCGAATCAACGAGTTAGCAGTTTTGATCCAGGTATAACAATGTTAGTCCCAGGTGCGAGGTAAAATTAAACTCTATCCTAAAAAGGTTTTGTAAGCAAAATAAAATTGGCCGAGGTAAAGGGTCGGGAAGGATGGCCCCCAATGATTACTGTAAGGTTACCCGAACGTAACCGCGCCCCCAACCTTGAATACTGATCAGAATTCAGCGATGCTGATTGATTCCAATTTTTTTCGTGTAACAGATTTCGGAAATCTATTTTATACTTTTGGTGGGATCGCAATTGTAGCAGAAAGGAGGTCGATTGAATTTTATATTATTGCCTTGTTAATTCTTTGGCCTTTTGTGCTCAAGGCGTGGTTTTGTTCCAAGAAAGCCTGTTCCTAGAAATGTTTTCTTCTTGTGGTGTTTTAGTAACGTTAATATATTTTCTTTTAATCGCTTTATTCGCAGAAAACTAAAGTATTTTCAGATTAGTAACGATCCTGTTTGTGTACCTAATGGAGCTATGGTAGTTCCCGGCGCTCATAAAACACAAATTATACGACGTGACGGGAACTTCCCTTTATAAAGGGTCCGCCATATATCCGTATTTTTGTGACAGAAGCAAACTATGATGTACAGCGGTAACCGACGAAAAATGTCAAAACAAACGTTTCCCCGAAGAAAATTAAACTTCCTTTGAGCTCACCACTAACTTAATCAAAAGAATAAAATAGAACAAAACAATTTTCAACTTCGCCCTTTGGCAAAACAATATCGATTTTCTGCTTATTATTTTTTAGTTGCGTGAAGTTTGGTGATTACATTATTGAGTATTCTTCTCTAAGTACGTTTCTTCATTCTGCTTCTTTGGAATGTTTTTTGTATGTGTTTAACTTATTTTGCACGTGTTTTGTGAATAAGATCTTCATTGAGCTAGGGAATGAGTGCTCACTGACAGTTTTTATGTTTCACATGGATTCAAGGGACTTTTTATGGCCTGATTGGTATAAGATCCGTCAAGAACCAGATAAACTTGAAAAGTTGGTAGTGATGGGCAATGTATATGGAAAAAGACCTCGCGGCCGGTCACCTAACACCTGGTTCGACCAAGTAACCACCCTCACTGGACTCTCTGTTACGACCGCCATGAGAGAAGCCGAGAACCGCACGAAGTGGAAGAACATCATTCACAAAGCCACGAATGCTTTTCAGGGACACGACCTTCAGTAATGAAGAACACGACCAAGAAGAAGTATAAGATAAATAGTATGGATAAACAAATGTAAAGTCAAAGTCAAAGATTGTATTTGTAATACATAGGTAAAAAAGGTGTTGTGTATAAAATATGTACCTACAAGTACACTATGTTTTGCCGTTGACGGCGTACAAATATCATTTAAATACTAATGATAAGAAAGAAAGTTAGTTAACTCTAAATATATTATACACTAGCTGTGCCCGCGACTTCGTCCGCGTGGAATAGTGACTTTTTGGGCAGCATATTTTGAATTACATAATAATATACCGTCGTTTGGGTAGCAAAAAATTTACTTTACAGTAATGCTTCTCTGTATACGATATTTGACGTATGGCCATCGGGGATGAATGATTAACAAATGTTCGCCGTGATTCTTTAAATTGACATAACTTTTTTATTTGTGAGCCGATTGACATGAAATAAACACTAAATATTAAGTGAAGCTTACTACAATATATTAGTGAAAACCGCATCTAAATCGAATAAGCCGTTTCTGATATTAGCGTGCACAAACACACAGACAAACAGACAAACCGACAAACAGACAAAAAAAAAATTAATTACAATCTCGGGTTCAGCATCGATATAATAACAACCCCTGCTACTTTTTTTTATATATTTCGATTGTACAGACACCACTTTTCTACAATTTTATTATATGTATAGATTTATGTAGATTTAACAGTTATTTATTATACATTTAGGCTAAATGTATAATAAAATATCTGCTACTACTTACAAATAAACGAAAAAAAAAATTGCACGTATCCATATATATCTAATATTATCTTCTAGCTTTTCATTAATGAATACCTAGAAGATAATAATACTAGAATGTACAATTGTTATAATACTTAAACAATTCCAGGGGTTGGTCTTCGTTGTATAAGTGTATGTACTCCTTATATTATAATAATATATTCTATTCAGCCATATTCCTGCAGCCACAAGTTCAAAGTTTACAATATACGGGTACCACAAATACCTAGTTATCTACCTCTTAGCCAACTTTGAAACTTGCTCACTATGATAAGCTGTTGCCGCACACTGGATTTATTTAATAGGGAACTTGGCAAATCCTGAAAATGTGAGTTATAGTATGTATCCCAGTTCCACTTGCTATTAACTATGTGGAATATTTTTTAGATGAGGTAGTTTTTTTTGCGGGTGGTAAATCACCAAATAACTTCTCCCGCTCTGGGTGGAGCGGGAGGGCGTGTCAGACTTTTACTGACTAAAACCCACCCGTGTTCCCTCAGTTGCCTGTGTGCCAGGGGCCACGGTATCTCTTTCGAACAACCCGCAGGCATCAGACCTTGCTGACCCCACCAGTTGATACTGACATCGCTTTGAGGCACACGTGGAAGACAATGCGCCTTCGACCCGGGCTTGGTCCTTACCGGACAGCGAGCTACCCATTACTCGCCATCCGCAAGCCCGCGCCTGCGCTGGCCGGGAATCAGCCTGGGTAGATGAGTTAGCTTTATCACATTATAATTTGAATAGAAAATTGAATATCGAAATTTTCTTTAATTCTTTGCAAATTTGCTTAATGAAGCACCAATATCAGTCATAAAACAGATAGAAGGTTCAAACATAATTCAGGTCCTGACGCGTAGCCGTCATAGATCGTAGCCGCGTAGCAGCGTAGAATTTTTGCATTTGCTACGCCGTAGCATATTTATGTTTACCTGACTACAGAGCGTAGCAAAGAAAGGGTAATGAGACTAACGAGTTTATTAAAGGAAATTATCCCAAATCTTTTCACCTCATAAAAGCAAATAATTACAATCATAACGAAAATGTAATACAAAACAATCCTGCAGTTAATGTCTAACATAATGAGTTAGATAACGCAGTGGTACCCCGGGGTATTGTGCACGGTGTACACAATTCATGTTAATGTAATGTTATTGTACCTACTTACACTCGCCTCTGTAATATCAGACGTGTACAGAATATCCCGTGTGTACTCGTTAACGAGCATTAAGGGCATTAAGAAGTTACACTTTTAGTTTAAAGTAGGTCAAGAATACTGACTTAATCTTTTGTGTAAATCTGTCCGTGATTTGATGTGATGATTGTATAATGTATGAGACTTTGATTTTCCTTTTGCACCTACAGTTAACAGTTAGCTCAGTATTATTGCCTACTGGTTTCTGCCAGCAGATTCGTCCGCGTGGAGGTCGGAAATTCTCCCACGGGAACGGAGGTAATACCAGGATAAAATGTGTCATATGTATTAATCCATGTTTTAAAGTATATGCATCCAAATCCATTCAGCCATTTTTACGTGATTGAGTAACAAACATCCAATCATATAAACTTTCAAAAGACAATGTTCAAAATGGCCCTGTGCAATGAAGAGTTTGAGAATATACGATAATTAATCGCCTATTTTATTATATAAGTTGCAAATACTTCTGTATCACGGACTAGCTGTATTCCAAAATGTATTTTTAATAGAATTTAATGCGACTAATAACATTACATCGCCATCTTCACCTATGTCGTGTCAAAAGTGAAATAGGGATGTCCGATCAATTATAATCGATCGATTGTGTTTTTTTTTCTAAAGTGTAGTTTTAAAAACCTAATAAAATACTTTATGAATGCAGTCATACTCCAATTTAAATAGGTAGTAAGAATAATATTATACAATAATCAAAACTTCTTTATTTCTATACAATCATTCAAACTAATTCATTATTTACGACAATTAATACAAAAATAACGCTCCTTTTGCGGTTCATTAAACGAAAAAAATACTTATTTTTACTAAACACATCACAATTACCTAATGTTTTATTTAAAAAACAATATTGCAAACTAGATACAGATGTTATTATATATTATTATTACCAGTATAGAAGAGTGTTGTTATATATAAAATAAACCATTGTCATACATACTTGTAATGTTTATATGACAAAGTAGATGTAACAGACTGTAATAATTTAAGACCACAGTAAATCATAATCGAAAAATCGATTAATGGTGTCGTATTACATCCCTAGTTTTGCCGGTGAACGTGTCATTGTTACCCGGTGAACGTGTCATGTATATTAATTTTGCACTTGCATCCATTTTTTTGAAAAATAACTGCATAGGTACCTAATTATCTAGGTAGGTATTATGATATTACTTTTCAGTTTCTTAAAAATTACTCAGAGCTATGAAAAATCATGGTAGGTACCTACATTTAATATTCGTTGTTATGGTTAGAATATAACCTCAAAATCTGATACTTTTTTTAAATATATCTTTTCTGCAGCTAGTCCGCTATAAAAACAAGATCTTCTAGGAGTCTCCAAATGATAGAGAATACAATACATAATTATCCGATGCTCTTGGCTCCAGGGCCAACAATGTATGGACGCAGAGCAATGTCCTTTATAATATTGGTAGGCACTAGGACAAGTAGGGAGTACTGACTCCGACATACTTTGTCAACCAAGAACGGAAACTTGTCTTATACTCGTATTCTTAAACTGCATTAAAAAAAAATCCTTAAAATGCGCTCCCTAAACCCAAAACAAAACAAAAAAAAAACAAAATGTTGTTTATTAAGCAAATGCAAATCAACATATTCTACTACATTATTTTTCGAGGAAAAGACTTCAATTTCAATCCATTGTATCAACCCAGAGCTTATAGGCTAAACCAAAGCCCCTTCGTTTTCACAAGCCCGCATCTAAACGAATTTTCCTCAACAATACCCGAAGGAAAGGCCGAAGCCTGCCGATTCGTCACGAACTGCCCATTCTCAACAACTTTGTATGTTATCCTAAAGAAAACATTACAGTTCAAACACGTCGAGTCTTAAGACTACTCTCTTCTCTGTGGTTACGGTAAACAACACGCTTAGCTTTGAAAACAAACCTTAATAGGAATCTATGAAAATAAAGCTTGATTTTGCAAAGTTCGTAATATAAAATACCAGTCAGTAAAATATATTAGAATTCAGCAATATGCAACAATTAGAATACAAATTACGAAACATATGTAGGTGTAAAGTGGAACATTCGGAATGTAATTTATTCGTGTTACACGAATTAAAAGAGATAAAGAGAACCGGATCTGTCTAAAAATAAAACCTTCTGAATTGTTTCGTAATTTTCGCTTTAGCTTGGGATAGCGCCCCACTTATTTGAATTCTTTCCTCACTCCAATTTTATACAACACACTAGCGGTATATATACTATCGTTAAGTTCAATAATTGTTTGAGTTACAAACTCGACACAAGTTCTACAGAAAAGCATACAGTTCGATGTTTGTTTACGCTAAATATTCACGCAATATGCTACAGTAATAAGTTATTATGAAGACGTACACATATTTGAATAACAAAGTCTTCACCAGATATAATTTTGATTTTCGAACACAAACTCCTGTCACGTTTTCCCGCCTAAAGTGGTGGCATACGCCATCTTGGATCGTGACGTTGACGGTTGACGAGCGCGCGTTGATGCTTCTCTATTTAAATATCGCGTCTCTTTTATTCGCCACCTATTTTGTTTTAACAAATAGGGGATCTAATTTATTGTGTGGGTCCTTTGTTGCCTGGTATAATGAACGCAAGCGTTTGCTTTGTTTCGATCTAGGTGGGATATCACCAATTAAGACTAGGGTTAAAAGGGGTTTTCTCACACGATATATTTAATTAACCTGGCTGATTTTAATGCGTAGGGTATTGTTGTGATTTGTAATTCATGATTTAAGTGGGTATTTATAGAGACGCTGATGTATGACCGATTTTAAATTATTTAAGTAGTAACATATAACATCAGACCTTGTTTCCCCGAAGGGCTGGTCAAAAAGTCTACCTGTACATCCACATTTCGCTTGTTATGTTTTAAGTCCCACGTAATAGCAGGCGCCATCAGCCGGCTACAAATTCAGACTCCGGGCTGCTACTGACAAATTCCAGATAGAAAAACCTAATATCACTTTGCCCGACCTAGGCGACCTAGGCCCGAAAGACCTCATTCGCAGCAGTAGCGGTTACAACTACTAGATCAACGAGGCAGTAATTTACGCAGTTTATTTAAGTAGTGTTTACTATCATAATTTTTATCTAATTAATGAATAATTATGTATTTTACATTTATTTGCCCAAGATTGTTCTACACTATAAAATGTAGGTCAACTTCTTATAAATATCTCATTTCAAATCCAGTCACACAAAGTCACAAACAAGGCAACGATAAATCGAAAAAGCCGTTCTTTATCCGAGCTTTTTGTCTTGTCTACCAGTCAGTTACAATCGAACGCAGAAAAAGTAACCGGATATCCTTTTCAGGTCACGTATGAGCCCGCTACGTAGATAACAGTGAAAGCGATACACCTTGATATAAAACAGGAATATATCGCACTTCATGGTAGCAGGTAGCTTATATTAAATTCATCCAACATCTGTTCCTGACACTCTCTCAAACGCGTCGGTAGGCAACTCGCAGAGCTTGCGAAAATTAGTTGCCTTTAGTTCTCAAGCACCTAAGTACCTACCTTGTTCTCGAGAACTCAAAAACAAAGGATCGTTAACGCAAATTACGCTCAGAAATTTAACGAGGACGTACATAATTATTCTGATATAATTCAGAGCACATTCATTAAGTTGTCATAATTACCAAGGTAGTTACTACCCCTTACGTATTCTAAGGTATGAATTATATTTATGTACCTCCATCTCAAGTTTTCGTTTTAATGTTTACGTAGACTATTATGCGACCTTATTTCTTATTAAAACATAAAATAATAACGAGAAAACTTGAGCTCTTTACTTTCTTTTTAAACGGAAAAGAGAGTTCAGAATAATTAAGAACCTTAGTACCTACAAAAACCGCGGTAAAATATAGCATGTTACCACAGACCTCATTATTTCGCGATTTATACCGAGCCCTCCAGAAAGCGAACTAGGGACGCGCACTTGACCTGTTTTTTTCATAAACAATATACAATACCGCATTTTGTCCCGTAGAAAAGGGTAAAGGATAATAAATTCCTTTTAGCAAAGGCAGTTGATTTACGAGAACTCACAATATTCAGATTATTTGGGTGCTTGTGGCATTATTTATGAGCGAATTTGCATTAAAACAGTTTTTATTCTGAGAAATATTTTGAGGGCGGTTTTTGTGCCTCCGTAGCGAATGTTAATGACTAATTGACTGTGTTACAGTGACAGCCCATCGTTCAAGTTACCCCAGCAAAACGCTGCTGAAAATTGCTGATAACCATAAAAGTGTATTCAGCAATTTTGAAACCCATACTTTAGCTTCACGTCGGCCAGTTTTTTACATAAAATATTCAACCGGTAAGCTCTTCAATTTTTCAAATACAAAAGTGCTGAGATTCAATAAAAAGGAGAAAACACAGCATGCATATATTGTTATATAAGTACACTGAAAATATGTGCTGTTTTTTTTTTTTTTTCAGGGTGGGAAATCATCAAATGACTTCTCCCGCTCTGGGTGGAGCAGGAGGGCGTGTCAGACTTTTACTGACTAAAACCCACCCGTGATCCCTCAGTTGCCTGTGTGCCAGGGGCGACGGTATCTCTTTCGAACAACCCGCACCCCTGGCAGGCATCGGCCCTTGCGGACCCCACCAGTCCGGCGCACCAGGACACGTGGCACGCCGTGACCACCCCAGGAACCAAGTAGCACAAGGGCCCCAGACTACCCTAGCACCCTTGGCTCCCTTGGCCCCCTGCGACGGGTCAGCGCAGTGGCCCCGCCGCCTACCACTTCTCGGCCGCAGGGGATAGGGAGAGCGGCCAACGCTATACCGACACTCCTCTTCCCCTGCGGCCCCACCGCGTCCGCCATCAAACGGTGGCGGCCCCGTCCAGGCCACGGAAGGGAAGAGCGCTACTCAAAAGTACCGGCACTCCTCCTCCGCCGCAGCCTGTAACCCTCAGCCGCGATGCCTCCCATTCGACATCGCGGCCCGCCTCAGTTGCGGTGCACCTCACCGCAACCTACTTTTTGGCCGCTACGTCGTCGGCTTGGAGACCAAAGCCCTGACGAGCGGCCCCACCTTTGGGTTCCTCTTCGCTTCACCGTGGGAGCGGACCACGGCTACTGAGCCCCCCGCAACGACAATGCGGGAACCCACTGGGGGGGAAAATATGTGCTGTTGCGGTGTACTATGTACTTTAAGCAATCCTTTATATTTACTGAAAATAAACCAATTAGACTTCAATTTCCTTTTGCTTGAAGTCTCTCAGCATTCCCCGAAATAGATTCAGAACTCTTAACAAAAAGTGCCTTTCGTAATTAATAACGCATTCCCTTTTAGTGGCCAATAAAACAGGGATCGCCTACCCTTACTTCGATTACAGTCATTCATCGTAATCGTCGATCGTCACGATAGTTGTATATGTAAAGGACTCAGAAGGATAATTGGTTCGCATTAAGCCATCTTCCCGCCTGGTCCGGACATTGACTTACTGAAGGGTCTTGCCGACTCAGCATTTCTTCCGCCAACGCTCCTAGTCATATTTTTTTTATAACGACGCCTGTTTTTAACACTACGATCCTTGTTTAATAGCGTCCCTCGTATAAAAAGCGTTTTAGATGAAAATTATGGGATTATTCGAAGGATGTTTTTGGAGAATTTTGGTCCTGAGATCCGTGTTATTGGTCCTTTGTGGCAGTTAATGATAGGAAGTCAAGTAGGCCGGAAAATTCCATTACAGCTTTCATTGTGCGATTGCAGATCTCAAGCATACATGCCATTGTTCTGTTAACCTATAGGGGATGTACCGAAGTGAAGATGTTTTGGGTAGCCTGTTATTGAAAATTAAATAGATATTAATTTTAAAAAATATACTTAGAATCATCCATGATATCATACAGCCTGGTAAATCGCTTTAGTATAGATTTTACTACCAAAAAAATATATAATCTTCCCAGTCCACGTCTTTTCTAGAATATTACGTGTTTATGTTTATAACTTAAAGTTACGGAAGAATCAGAGGGGAATGCTTAGCTAAAATCCAGACGGTTACAGTTTACGACCCTGTATTTTACGAGGCGTATTTTTTAGAACCATCCTATATAACGTTTGTTTGTGGACCATATCTCACGTTCTGTAGGTATTTCAATTTCCTTTGTTTTTTTTTTATTTAGGCTACTCTTGTTATACATTTAATCATGACAATAGGATTTTTTTAGAAAGAAACTTCGCTAAAAATAAAAATAATGTGTAGCCTAAACTTATTTTATTTTTGTAGCACGGGATTAGTTAAACTATGTTATGAAAAATTTGGTGACGATGACGGTAATAAAAATCGTTTGATTTACACATAAGTTTCATTACACTTACTAACACCTACTTTTTTTTATTTAGATTGTCTGTTCTGTTTACGTTTTATTTTTATTTTTTATTATTTATTTCTACTTGAGTAGGTACCTATAGTTTTCAATGTTTTGATGGTATATTGGCGTGTGCTAGCTGCCATATGGCAAATTTAATTTAAAAAAATGTGTTTCGTAATGTTAATTACCTACAATTGTATAGAATCAAGCTCTTCTAACTTAACAGATAGGTGTGCTGCTGGAAAGTTTGTTGCGCCACTTTTTCTTTCCAGATAAGGCACTAGGAAGTAGTGAAGGGCGGGTTTTTTGGGGGACTGTCTTATGTCATTTTGACGTTCAAAAAGAGCTGACTCTCAGCCTAGTTTGAATAAATGACTTTTGATTTTTGATTTGATTTGAGTATCTTAGATGAAACTGTAATAATTGATGATCAGACGGTAATAATTGTCCTAATTATAGATACCAAAACAAAATAAAAGTCGTACAAGAATCAAGAATTGGACATGGTGTAATCATGAGTTTAATACTTGAATCGAATCAAATAGAAAATTAATCGTAATGAAAATGAAACATGCTAATTATTAATCATAATTTAACCGAGAAGCCTCTATGTGCATTATGGTTCGTAATTATATCGATACTAATTTGGGCCAGTGCTATTTAATATTGGTGTAATTATACGATTACCAAAAATTTAATATGATTGACTACATAATAATAAATATTTTAAAAGGACATTGAATGTAGAGCAAGCTGAATTTAGACATTAAGAAACAGTTTTTGAGCTCATTAAACGTGTATGTGGTTTTATAATAATATTCACGTACATATCGCAGGTTTAAATAATTATTAATTGCAACAGGAAAACCAATCAGTAAACCATCTCACGGTCGTTACGATATCGACAGTCTCGGATGTAATGGGCACACTATCAAATACAGGCAATACGCACTACAATGCCATGACAGTAGTAAAGACAACAACGCTGATTGACACACCGAAAATCCACTGCATTAACTTCCGTGACACATTTCCGCATAATAACCCACGTCACCACACTTACAAGTCGTAATTCAACCATGAAATGCCAAGTAAAAGGCAATTTTCCGCGACAACGACACCAAAAACGAAATAAAAACATTGAAAGTAAGGTTATCTTTAGTACTTACTGAAACAAAACTTTTCAAACAAACAAACAACATTATGTACTTACTTGCAACCAGGCGGAGGTGACGTCAAGCCGCACATTGGAACCACGAAAAAATCGTCAACACCCAAATACATATACATACACCATGACACAAACGTAGTAAGTGCAGAAACCGAAGCACATGTAGAGGCGTGCCGTCAGTTCGCCGGTGCACGCGGCGGCACTCTATCAGCTGATCGCGTAGGACAGTTAATCAATCGGCAGTGGGCCGGCGAGGGGTTAAGTCCAAGCGCGGTTGCCACACGACCTGAGTGAAGAACCTCTTCCCATTGACACTGGTACTGGAGGGTTGGATACGAGTCGGCGGCGGCATTTTCGAGCTTCAAGCGGGCGGCCCCGCCGCACTCGCCGCCACACTAATCAGTAATCGTTGCTGGAGGGAGGCTGCGTCGCTCTCGCCCTCGTCCCTCCCTCCCCCCGCCGCCGCGTACCTCGCCCCGCTCTCACAACCCCCGCGCGTAGCCTACTACATCCGACCAGCATCAGAAGACGGGAAATTCGGTAAAATAAGGAAATTTCTGCCTTTTAATTTTTCGTGCTTTTACTTTGAATATAAATCGGTACTTTTATGTAAATCACGATTCATTTGGAATACGTTTTTCAGTTTCCTTATTTTGTCACCTGTTTCGGTCATTACTCGAAAATAGGAACAAAGTGTCAAGAAAGAGTACATGGAAATCACTCAAAGTTCCTTTAATCTTTTTATACGAAAGCTGCTTTTATGTGATGCGGTACAAATAAATCAACACTAACACGATTGCACTTTCTGCGCATTTCTCCATAACCACCTACTCTATGACGACGGAGCCAAATTTTCAGGGTTGACACACTCCCATTAAATATTCATTCGTGGATTGTAAATTAGTGAATTCTCAGAGATAACAGGTCGCCTCTGGAGGCGATAAGGCCCCAATGAGACCGACACTTACCGTGGATTTAACCAGCCCTGGGTAGACCGCGATCACTCACGGTAGGCTGAGCGTAGACCGATGCTGTTAATGATGATTAACTGATAAACTTTAACAGTTTCGAGAGGTGATTAAGAGAATGCAGATAGTAAACAAGATTAAACGAACAGTTTTGACCATTTTGTTGAAAATAAAAGTGCTGAAATTGTGTGAAAAAGAAATTCAAGTAACTAATTACATCATAAGTTATCTATCAAAGAATCTATGAAACGTAGTTAGTAAGCTAAAGCTTACTTTAAAGTAATACAAAATAGTGTTGTTAAAGTAACTAAGTCAGTTAATTATGAAATATAGAAATTAAACTGTCTTACATAATTAACTTGAAATATTTCTTACAAAACTCACATCTAAATAAAAAATTGCGATGTTATGCCAGTTTGTAAAAACTGTACCAAGGAGAGGCGAGTGGATAGGTTTCAAAAAAGGTTTTGACTTTTACATTAGCCCAGCCTTTGCACAATTATATTAGGGCTCGCTGCAGTCAAAACTTTTACAGCAATTTACCTAAATAACTTACCAATAAGTAAGAAAAAAGTTAAATATGAAACTGGTCCTTCAAGTCGCGGCCCTACCAAGTGCGCCTGCGCGATGACTTCACGTCAAGTGGCGATCTTAGCTCGCTCATCTTTTAAAATGCACCGACTCGTCCACCGCCGCACTCCTACAATCTGAACATTCAAATTGAGCTTAACTTGACACCGATCGAAGTTTCCGCCCGAACGACATTCAACTTTATCCCAACTTTATAAAATCTAAATTCAGTTTCTTTAAATCCGCTATCGGCCGAAGTGTCTGTGCGATAATTTTGGATGCTGACCCTGCATCGTTTGCACGTCTCTTGTATATGGTTGTAGTTGAGTTAAGTACTGATATAAGATGGCACTGAAATATTAGTCTACGAAGATTTTGCATCTTAAACTCCCTTAATAAAATCATCCCACTTTAATGGAAATTTAGTTGAAATTTACTGGACTGGCTCGAGGTGTGATTTATGAAATTGTACCGCTTGGTTCAAAGGGCTCATCTAAGGACCAATTTACTGTCTATTTATGGAAGGAAGAGGATAGAAGCATTTGATTAATCAATAAATTCGAAGTAAATTACGTAAGGTAACGTTTTCCGGATAGTGCTTCTAAAAGTCTCCTTTAATCATTGATAATGGCTTTTTCTTTGAAAATTACGGATGTTTGAACAGATCCTTCGCTGGTTGTTTAGGATTATTTGGACCATCACTCACCCTTAATTTTAATTCACTTTTTCGTGAACTTTGTTTTAAAGCTTCTCGTAGGTATAAAACGCAGTGCAAGTGATCAAGTAGACAGTAACTCTCCTTATCCATGACCAAAAAAAAAACCATTAATTCACTAAACTCTAAAACCAAAGAACTCTGCAGAAATTTATCCATTTGCTAACGAACCGCTTCCACGCTCCCAAAGCGACTGTCTGTCCAAAAATCATACGTAAAAAAGCCTTTTGAGTCAGGTCACATCAAAATTTCAAGTCTGAAATTTGCCGGTGACGCCGGTGCATGCCGCCAGGCGAGATAGGGGGGCGAAGTGGGGGGGAGGCCTATTGTTCTGTCACGGATGAGTGCAGCCGGGTCGCGGTTACCGAAGGACCATAGAAGGGTTCGGCTAAAATTACCGATGTGAATAAGTTATTCGGTTAAAATTTCATCGGAATGTTTTTGCTTTCATGTTGACACGGCAGGTGTGTGTCGGGAAAGTTTTGGTGAAAGGGTTCGCAGTAATTTTAGAGTTTTTGTAAGTTAATTAGTTTTGGGATTAAATGTAGAGTTTGGGTAACGTTGGCTCGTTGCTTTGTTTTACATCTGACTAAAAATATCATCATCATCATCATTTCAGCCGAAAGATGTCCACTGCTGGACATGGGCCTCCCCCAAGCACCGCCACTTCGACCGGTTCTGAGCTTCTCGCATCCAGTGGATTCCTGTGGCCTTCACCAAGTCATCGATACATCTTGTGGGTGGCCTTCCAACGCTACGCCTTCCAGTACGGTGTCATGACTCCAGAACCTTTCAGCCCCATTTGCCATCTGTTTTGCGAGCAACGTGCCCTGCCCACTGCCACTTAAGTTTAAACAAAAAATATGTAACTATACCAACACTTTATAGTAGCAATAAAAAACGTCTGTTAACGATATAGCTAAACAAAAATACAGAATAAAAAGAACATTTTCCAGTAAAAATCTCTTCTTTATTACAGACTGATTTTTCTTTTTTTTACTATTACTTCCAATTAAAATTATCGATCGCTTGCTCTGAAACTTGGCAAAAACAAAAACAACATGGTGTAGTCGAGAGTAAAATCAAGATGTACTGTGAATGATTACCGAGTGACCTGAATGAAATCATTAGTAATCGTTAGAGAGCGAACTTTGTTCCCCAAACGTCTAACTCGACAAAACTCATCAATCAACTTGTTTCTATACCGAACGAACTGAAAGTAGGCATCGACAAGGCGAAGCCCGTAACTACTTCTTGTTTTGGGCTACTAGTTGCTATGGGTACTTACCGACTTCATACAGTTCAATTCCGTATCGACGATTAATAACCCCACTGTGGAAAAAGTTGACTGAAAATAATAAAAGAGGATTGTCTGAAATCGTAGCCGTAGTCACGTATCGTTGTATTTGTAAGTTAACTTTATTAAGTTGGCACTCAAAGGGCACGGCGCCGCTCATTTGTTTAAATCTGTTCATTAATTTAGAGTGTACGTAAGCTACAAACTATCTCACTCACAGTCATAGAAACATAGCCAGTGGGATTCGTAATCCCTCCTATTATCATTTTTGCGGCATACCCCGATACCCTATGCCGCAGAAAAGGTAGTCAATGAGGATTTCACACCTCTAAAACCCAACCGTTCCTAGGTTTAGTAACACAATTTTAAGGTTCCATCACATGAGAGCCTCCACGTTCGACGCTACGTCCGGCGCAACGGGCCTTGCTAGCAAACATTTTTACTGGCTTATCGTTTGGGCAACGACGTGACCTATTCTTGTATAGAATGTGTGGGCATGAAAGACTAAGAACTGAAAGGAAAGCGCATCCGTTCTTAGTGTTTCGATAACAAACACAACACGAAAATTTGTATAATTTTCTAAATTAGTTTGGCCCAAAATTCAGCAACGCGAATACCGTTCTCAGACGCAGCCATTAAGTCCTCACGTATGCAGGTGGCAGAGCATACGGTGCAAGATGGAAGGTGAGCCATTGTCAGTGGAGAGACGCCGCATACACACCGGAGGTCTGGGCCGTCCACGAACCCCCATTTGTCGAGGTTGTCCTTGTTATCCGTATTGTTAGAACCAATTGTTAAGACCAAGATAAAATTAACTGAAAGTCGTAATGTATTTCAAGACTCAACGAGGAATGAATCGGTGTTCAATTTTATAAATTTTTATGTCGCTTCCTATTGCTTCCCCAAGAGGAGATTGACCCGGAAATTACCCTGATGCAATACTATCAACGTTTTTTTTTTCTTTCTGCTGAATTAACGGGATTCATCTTTCCATATAAGTTTTTTAGGGTTCCTTAGTGAAGATATTAGCTTTATGATTAAGATACGCTCGTGTCCCTACTCGACATTATGCGTCTTGAATTTTGTAACTTTAGTACAAACTAAAGTTACAAAATTAATCGAAACAATTTTAATCAAAATTCATAACCTAGCTACAGACCTAGGTGATTTTTTTTTATTGAAATTGTTTCTTCTGATGTAAGTACTGAGTTGTAATATAAATTTGCCCGTTGATGAAACATCAAAACGGCTTTCAATCCGCTAGTCATAGAATTTCGTGTGAAGCAATACATACGTAAATTACTTGTGTAATAACACGCCTATTTTGTTGTCAAAATACGTATGTAAGAACCGTCAAACTGCAAGTACAAGAATGAGATGGAAACATGTATAAGCCAAAACACGAGCTAAGTAAAGTTTATAGATCTCGGCCTCAGTCGTCTAAGCACGTAATGATACATTTAATTTCAGGATTTATTTTGCTGTTGGCAACAAAGCACATTGTGTAAAACTCACATCACTATATAGTTTTAAACCACTCTAATGTTTACTTACGCAGCAACTTTCGCTCGTCCATCTGTTGTAGCATTTCGACCATACTACTGCCCAAAAAACGGCCACATTTTGCTAGCTTACTTCAAAAGTTTGGGAACTATTTCGCACAAAAAGCCACAAAACTCTCACATTATGTGAAAACTTTTCGAACCAAAGAGTTGAATGTATAATAGTGCTTACACGACGGCTTGCCGGAATGCTAGCTGATTATACGCAAAATGCTTTCATAGTTAGGAAACAGTTTTAAAATTTTGTAATGTTTGATCATTTAATTTTAGATGTGCTTAAATTGGTCGGTTCATTTTGAAGCTTGCTCTGCGAAAATTGCGCACCATTTATTTCGACTTATGCTTTTGTATGAACAAGGCCGGAAGCTTGACCAGATTACTAAATACATACATAGTCATAACATCGCGCCTTGTTACGCCGGAGGGTTTGGGTAAAGGTGTCCACATCCACATTTCACCAGTTATGTTTAAGTCTCATGGGCAATCCTATTGGCATCAACCGGGCACAAATCCTGACTCCGGGCTCCTACTGAGAAATTCCAGATAATTTTTTATCTGGAATTTCGGCAAAGTGTTATAGGGTTTTTACCCTATAACACTTTGCCCGACCTGGGAATCGACCCTTTATACACAGCAGTATAGTGTTTGCGACCACTGGACCAACGAGGTAATCACTAGATGCTGGAGGCAAGTGCTCGCGCCAGTGATGAAGGCAAGTGCTGGCGCCAGTGCTGGAGGCAAGTGCTGCTGGCAAATGCTGGCGGCAAGTGCTGCTGGCAAATGCTCGCGACAAGTAATGCTGGCAAGTGCTCGCGCCAGTAATGGCGGCAAGTGCTGAAGGCAACTGCTCGCGCTAGTGCTGGAGGCAAGTGCTCGCGCCAGTGCTGGAGGCAAGTGCTCGCGCCAGTGCTGGCGGCAAGTGCTGCTGGCAAATGCTGGCGGCAAGTGCTGCTGGCAAATGCTCGCGGCAAGTGATGCTGGCAAGTGCTCGCGCCAGTGCTGGCAGCAAGTGCTGGCGGCAGGTACTCGCGCCAGTGCTGGAGGCAGGTGCTCGCGCCAGTGCTGGAGGCAAGTGCTAGCGCCAGTGCTGGAGGCAAGTGCTCGCGCCAGTGATACAGGCAAGTGCTCGCGCCAATGCTGGAGGCAAGTGCTCGCGCCAGTGCTGGCGGCAAGTGCTGCTGGCAAATGCTGACGGCAAGTGCTGCTGGCAAATGCTCGCGGCAAGTTATGCTGGCAAGTGCTCGCGCCAGTGCTGGAGGCAAGTGCTCGCGCCCGTGATGCAGGCAAGTGCTCGCGCCAGTGTTGGAGGCAAGTGGCAAGTGCTCGCGTTAGTGCTGGAGGCAAGTGCTCGCGCCAGTGCTGGAGGCAAGTGCTCGCGCCAGTGCTGGAGGCAAGTGCTCGCGCCAGTGCTGTAGGCAAGTGGCAAGTGCTCGCGCTAGTGCTGGAGGCAAGTGCTCGCGCCAGTGGTGGAGGCAAGTGCTCGCGCTAGTGCTGGAGGCAAGTGCTCGCGCCAGTGCTGGAGGCAAGTGCTCGCGACAGAGCTGGAGGCAAGTGCTCGCGCCAGTGCTGGAGGCAAGTGCTCGCGCCAGTGATGCAGGCAAGTGCTCGCGCCAGTGCTGGAGGCAAGTGCTCGCGCCAGTGCTGGAGGCAAGTGCTCGCGCCAGTGCTGGAGGCAAGTGCTCGCGCCAGTGCTGGCGGCAAGTGCTCGCGCCAGTGCTGGAGGCAAGTGCTCGCGCTAGTGATGCAGGCAAGTGCTCGCGCCAGTGCTGGAGGCAAGTGCTCGCGCCAGTGCTGGAGGCAAGTGGCAAGTGCTCGCGCCAGTGATGCAGGCAAGTGCTCGCGCTAGTGCTGGAGGCAAGTGCCCGCGCCAGTGCTGGAGGCAAGTGCTCGCGCCTGTGCTGGACGCAAGTGCTCGCGCCAGTGCTGGAGGCAAGTGCTCGCGCCAGTGCTGGAGGCAAGTGCTCGCGCCAGTGCTGGAGGCAAGTGCTCGCGCTAGTGCAGGAGGCAAGTGCTCGCGCCAGTGCTGGAGGCAAGTGCTCGCGCCAGTGCTTGAGGCAAGTGCTCGCGCCAGTGCTGGAGGCAAGTGCTCGCGCCAGTGATGCAGGCAAGTGCTCGCGCCAGTGCTGGAAGCAAGTGCTCGCGCCAGTGCTGGAGGCAAGTGGCAAGTGCTCGCGCTAGTGCTGGAGGCAAGTGCTCGCGCCAGTGCTGGAGGCAAGTGCTCGCGCCAGTGCTGGGGGCAAGTGCTCGCGCTAGTGCTTGAGGCAAGTGCTCGCGCTAGTGATGCAGGCAAGTGCTCGCGCCAGTGCTGGAGGCAAGTGCTCGCGTCAGTGCAGGCGGCAAGTGCTCGCGCTAGTGATGCAGGCAAGTGCTGACGCCAGTGCTGGAGGCAAGTGCTCGCGCCAGTGCTGGAGGCAAGTGGCAAGTGCTCGCGCTAGTGCTGGAGGCAAGTGCTCACGCCAGTGCTGGAGGCAAGTGCTCGTGCCAGTGCTGGAGGCAAGTGCTCGCGCTAGTGCTGGAGGCAAGTGCTCGCACCAGTGCTGGAGGCAAGTGCTCGCGCCAGTGCTGGAGGCAAGTGCTCGCGCCAGTGCTGGAGGCAAGTATTCGCGCCAGTGCTGGCGGCAAGTGCTCGCGCCAGTGCTGGAGGCAAGTGCTCGCGCTAGTGCTGGAGGCAAGTGCTCGCGCCAGTGCTGGAGGCAAGTGCTCGCGCCAGTGCTGGAGGCAAGTGCTCGCGCCAGTGCTGGAGGCAAGTATTCGCGCCAGTGCTGGCGGCAAGTGCTCGCGCTAGTGCTGGAGGCAAGTGCTCGCGCCAGTGCTGGAGGCAAGTGCTCGCGCTAGTGCTGGAGGCAAGTGCTCGCGCCAGTGCTGGAGGCAAGTGCTCGCGCCAGTGATGCAGGCAAGTGCTCGCGCCAGTGCTGGAGGCAAGTGCTCGCGCTAGTGATGCAGGCAAGTGCTCGCGCCAGTGCTGGAGGCAAGTGCTCGCGCCAGTGCTGGAGGCAAGTGGCAAGTGCTCGCGCTAGTGCTGGAGGCAAGTGCTCGCGCCAGTGCTGGAGGCAAGTGCTCGCGCCAGTGCTGGAGGCAAGTGCTCGCGCTAGTGCTGGAGGCAAGTGCTCGCGCCAGTGCTGGAGGCAAGTGCTCGCGCCAGTGCTGGAGGCAAGTGCTCGCGCCAGTGCTGGAGGCAAGTGCTCGCGCCAGTGCTGGGGGCAAGTGCTCGCGCTAGTGCTTGAGGCAAGTGCTCGCGCTAGTGCTCGCGCTAGTGCTGGAGGCAAGTGCTCGCGCCAGTGCTGGAGGCAAGTGCTCGCGCCAGTGCTGGCGGCAAGTGTTCGGGCCAGTGTTGTGGCAAGTCCTCGCGCGCGTGCTGGAGGCAAGTGCTCGCGCCAATGCTGGAGGCAAGTGCTCGCGCCAGTGCTGGAGGCAAGTGGCAAGTGCTCGCGCTAGTGCTGGAGGCAAGTGCTCGCGCCAGTGCTGGAGGCAAGTGCTCGTGCCAGTGCTGGAGGCAAGTGCTCGCGCCAGTGCTGGAGGCAAGTGCTGCTGGCAAATGCTGGCGGCAAGTGCTGCTGGCAAATGCTCGCGCTAGTGCTGGAGGCAAGTGCTCGCGCCAGTGCTGGAGGCAAGTGCTCGCGCCAGTGCTGGAGGCAAGTGCTCGCGCCAGTGCTGGCGGCAAGTGCTCGCGCCAATGCTGGAGGCAAGTGCTCGCGCCAGTGCTGGAGGCAAGTGGCAAGTGCTCGCGCTAGTGCTGGAGGCAAGTGCTCGCGCCAGTGCTGGAGGCGAGTGCTCGCGCCAGTGCTGGAGGCAAGTGCTGCTGGCTAATGCTGGTGGCAAGTGCTCGCGCCAGTGCAGGCGGCAAGTACTCGCGCCAGTGCTAGCGGCAAGTGCTCGCGCCAGTGCTGGAGGCAAGTGCTCGCGCCAGTGCTGGCGGCAAGTGTTTGGGCCAGTGTTGTGGCAAGTGCTCGCGCTAGTGCTGGAGGCAAGTGCTCGCGCCAATGCTGGAGGCAAGTGCTCGCGCCAGTGCTGGAGGCAAGTGGCAAGGGCTCGCGCTAGTGCTGGAGGCAAGTGCTCGCGCCAGTGCTGGAGGCAAGTGCTTGCGCCAGTGCTGGAGGCAAGTGCTGCTGGCAAATGCTGGCGGCAAGTGCTGCTGGAAAATGCTCGCGCTAGTGCTGGAGGCAAGTGCTCGCGCCAGTGCTGGAGGCGAGTGCTAGCGCCAGTGCTGGAGGCAAGTGCTGCTGGCGGCAAGTGCTCGCGCCAGTGCAGGCGGCAAGTACTCGCGCTAGTGATGCAGGCAAGTGCTCGCGCCAGTGCTGGAGGCAAGTGCTCGCGCTAGTGCTGGAGGCAAGTGGCAAGTGCTCGCGCTAGTGCTGGAGGAAAGTGCTCGCGCCAGTGCTGGAGGCAAGTGCTCGCGCCAGTGCTAGCGGCAAGTGCTCGCGCCAGTGCTGGAGGCAAGTGCTCGCGCCAGTGCTGGAGGCAAGTGCTCGCGCCAGTGCTGGAGGCAAGTGCTCGCACCAGTGCTGGAGGCAAGTGCTCGCGCCAATGCTGGAGGCAAGTGCTCGCGCTTGTGCTGGAGGCAAGTGGCAAGTGCTCGCGCTAGTGCTGGAGGCAAGTGCCCGCGCCAGTGCTGGAGGCAAGTGCTCGCGCCAGTGCTGGAGGCAAGTGCTGCTGGCAAATGCTGGGGGCAAGTGCTGCTGGCAAATGCTCGCGCTAGTGCTGGAGGCAAGTGCTCGCGCCAGTGCTGGAGGCAAGTGCTCGCGCCAGTGCTGGAGGCAAGTGCTCGCGCCAGTGCTGGCGGCAAGTGCTCGCGCCAGTGCTGGAGGCAAGTGGCAAGTGCTCGTGCTAGTGCTGGAGGCAAGTGCTCGCGCCAGTGCTGGAGGCGAGTGCTCGCGCCAGTGCTGGAGGCGAGTGCTCGCGCCAGTGCTGGAGGCAAGTGCTGCTGGCTAATGCTGGCGGCAAGTGCTCGCGCCAGTGCAGGCGGCAAGTGCTCGCGCTAGTGATGCAGGCAAGTGCTCGCGGCAAGTGATGCGAACATACCTACTAAAGCTTGTTATTAAAACTAATCGAAAGCAAAGAATATTAACATCATGTTCAAAGGTAACGGGATAAAAAATGAAGGTATACAAATATGGTACAATAGATACAGTTTACCACCACCCGCCACCGGTTTTTGATACCAGAGAAGGAAAAATGCTGCACAAATAAGATACAATTATAAAAAAAATAACATAAAATAATCTATGTTGGGAAAAGTTTCATAAGACGCACCACATATTTCTTGATAGGGTAAACCCAGGATAGTTGCCCCAGGGGTATAGTTGCACCGATTGCAGTTACTCTAGTTTCGCGGAGGAATTGCATGCTATTTTATTAATCTATCGAAAGACTCTCCAACTACCACTAAGTTGACCGTGTCGCATTGTCTCTGTGCGATTGCATGGGATGGCAAAATGCGATCAAAGTTTATGCGGGATAGATGTCCTGTTTCTCGGCGGGGTTCCTTAACGTAATTTATATGGATTAGGCAAGTATCCCCCTATGTGGGATAGATGTCTCAAAATATAATATAATACTCAGGAAATATTAAAGATAATGTTTTTAACTTTTAATAAATTTGTAGATACAAAACCAAAGTCTCGGCCAGTTTTACAAATAAAGTATTTTGCTTTTTGTACTGAGAGATAAAAAGTGATTTTAAAAAGTGTGGCAACTATCCGGTTTTTACCCTATTACTGTGGGATCCATTGGGCTATTGACATAGTGACTTTCAAGCAGCTCCTGTTTTGTTTTCCTTCACCGTAGCTCTCAAAACGGTGAAGAAAAACATCGTGTGGAAACCGGCTTGTCCTAGAACCAACAATTCGAAGACATGTGACATCTACCAACCCGCACTGGGCCTGCGTGGTGGATTACAGCCGCCTCCCTCTCACAGAGAGGAGGCTAGTGTCCCAGCAGTGGGAACATTATTAGCTGATTGTGCTTATGTTGCACTTCCTGTTCGGTCTATGGAAATTACAAATGCCATTTTGTTTTTCAGTTTCATAGCCAGAGATTTTTGCGACATTAAGGTGAATGCGCAGTGGTAGAGCGCGAAATTCAAACTTTGTTACGTTTTTTGCAATTTTCAGGTGAGTGTCAGCTTATTACTTGACACAAAATATGATTTGTGACTATAACATGTACGTATTTACAGATTTATAATCATTAGAATCAATAATACATCTTTCTAAGTTAGATTTGTTCCATAAGAACAAATTTCTTATAGAAAAGTGCTTGTGGAAGAAATCTAACTTATAAGAGATATATTAGACATTCTAATGACTTAGTTCTGTAAACACGTACCTGTTATATTGGCAAATCATATTCTGATCAGGATACAACCTGATACTGACCTGAAAATTGCAAAAACGTAAGAAAATTTGGATTTCGCGGTCTACCACTGCGCATTCACCTTAATCGGAAAAGTTAGATCTTTTCCAATGAATGTCGACAAAATCTCTGTCTGGCACAGACTTAAAACTTTAGTTCGCGATAGGGAAGCAAAATTAAATAGTTTTGTTGAGAGAAAAAAGTATTGATATAGGCGTAATTAGTGTCATAACAAACAGTTTTGTCCACCTCCGTTGCACCAGCTCTACAGCTAGTAGTCGTAGTATGACACGTGTGAGTTTGAAACATGTTTTTTTTTAATTATTGTTCAAGCAGAGGCGTAGATAGTTCTCATTTATGAAAATCATGCAAGGGGCCATCCATAAATTACGTCACACGAATTTTATGGTTTTTTTGACCACGCCCCCCCCCCCGTCCTTGTAACATGTGGTCACATTTGTAAAAACCCCTGCCCCCCTTTGTGACGTCACATAGTTTAGTTTTCAAATTTGGATTTAGAAGTACATAATTAAATGATAAAAACAGTTTTTTTGTTCTTTTTAGTTAAAATTAAAATAAAGTCAAATCATTTAGACACTTAATGGTGATTTTAACATGTGACGTCACAAAGCTTTTGATTCCCTGGCCCTTGTCACATAATGTCACATTTCGTTGACCCCCTCCCACCCCATCAACGTGTGACGTAATTTATGGATGGCCCCATTCCTTCTCGCATCACAAAGGCAGTGTGTGCAAAAGTGAAAGGGATGTATTTGCCCAGCAGTGGGAAACTACGGACTTAGATAGACAAAATTAACTGATAAATGATTTTATGTTTGTAGAAACACTTTTACATGTCAATCATATTTTATAAACTAGATGAGGATGGCGTTTCCGATCTGACTACTTTGAGAGGAAGGGCCGAAACAAACTCAAAGGTCTCTTTTAAAGTCCAGACATAATCATACCATGTGAAGACCATGTCGATTGGTGTCTGAAATGGTCTTTTAAGGAAAATATCACTCAGATTGAGTGGATCTGCCCAGTCAGTGCACGCATTTGTCAGTAATCATCAGAGGTCGGAATTAGGTAGAGTTATTTATGTACTTACACTGATTTCATACAACGAAAGAATAAAGTGGATATTATGATTAATTATGAAGAGCAGAAAAATCCCGTGATCTATTAAATAAAAAGTTATTTACTTTTACACAATTTAAACCACTGCACGCGCGACGTTGCCAAAATTTATATCTCTGAGGTTTTTATTATTATTTATTTGCAATATTGTTGGTCACACGGGATAGTCTATTAGAAATCCCGGGAAGATCCATATTAATATCAACATTTCGATGCAAGTACATAAATAACTCTACCTAATTCCGACCTCTGGTAATCATGCAGCTGAACTCAAAATAAAGTAATGGATATTAAATTATTCCATTAAATCTATTTTGGTTCTGGCATTTCAATAAGCTTACTTATTTCTCAACAACACGCGTTCAACAAAAATAAGTATTTTTTTCTTTCATCCCATTATACAATGAAAGAAATCTCGCCCTGAACTTTCATATTAAGTAATATCGTTATGAAAAAACTTTTGCTTACCTACAAGACTGTTAGATAAGGATTTCATTTTCTAAACTTAATGTTATTAAGAGAATATGTTTTTTTTTTGATGTTTGTTTATTACGCTTTCGCACTAAAAAGGCTGAACAGATTTGAATGAAGTTTGGCACATGGGTAGACCATGACTTTTATTAGGACATGAGATACTTTTTGTCCCGATATTTCCAAGGAATAGAGACCTGATTGTACCCACCTTTTTGTATGTGTATATTTAAATTATAGTGTAATTTTTTATTTTATGTTTTCCCTTCTAATATTACACACGTTGTCTACATCTCTTTTTATCTTCTCTCCTATTGCAGGTGTGCTGGAAGAGATTTCTGTAGAAATAAGCATTCCCTTTGTCCGAATTTTTCTGTTCCGATCTTCTTGTATTTTTATTTGTGTGTGCATAAATGATGAAATAAATAAATACTTTACAAACACATATGACTTGTTACTTTGTAAAATGATAAATGATTTTTTTTTTTTTTATTTTATATAATATTCGATAAAACACAGGCACTGTCTTTTAATTTAAACGTAAATGCAGACAAACGTGAAATAATATAATATTAATTAAAACAAATATTAATAATAATTATTAACTAATTATGTCAGATCTTAAATAAACTGGTACAGTGGTACTTAGGTACATCTATAAAAGTTTTATGAAAGGACTTAAAACTAAATATGGAAAGAATATGTATTTTATTATAAACATACAAAATTCTATATTTTCTTGTAAATTATTAATTATTTATAGCAGGAATAATAGTCATATTTTATTTCTTATTCATAGAGATTTGACAGGTGTAAATTAACGTTTTTGTATTATGTATTTACGAGTAGAGATTACGTACATTTTAAAACTGTGGGGCATTATTTCTCGAACACTGACCAATATATGGTACGTTTATTTTACAAGCACAATATAAGTCAAAGGCACGACCGAATATCGAGTATAAAAATGATTAATATAACAGTCCTTATTTTGAGTCATACTCAAAATGAATATAAATTTTCAATATTTCCAAAATACTAGGTAAATACTGAGATTTTTTGTTATCAGATCACGAGGACGACAAGCTTAAGCCAAAGAAATATAATTAATCATTAATTAGAGTTACAATAATTACCGTATGTAACGATACGAAAAAGTAATAAAGATGAAGAAAAAAAGAAAAAGTTTAAAACAAGGCGAGGTTCATGTATCAATCTCTTGATTCCCTATTCAGGTATTTTAAATTTTGCGCTACATCATACACACGGCTACACATCAAGCTATACACCTCCAGTTTACGCTGATCTCGCACTGTACGGTAATCCTATACAATGCAAGATCAGCATATACTGGAAATGTATAGCTTGATGTGCAGCCGTGTGTACAACCAATATTTTACTATAAATCCAATATATCTCAGAAAATATTCTGTTATATTTTTGTATAATACTCGAACAGCAAACATAACAATGTGTAAAACATTATGTAACGAGAATCTGCGATAGATGTCGCTTTTCTAAGCTGGTACAACGCCATCTATTGACAATAATCTAATTCTAGAGAATTTCTGAAAAAGCTGTTATTAATTTTTATTGGTTTTTAAAAGATCGACGCAAGAGCTCGTTTGGATACATTTACAGCAGTTTTGTTTCAAAGGAGAACTTTTAGTTTGTAATCTGTACCTGAGTAAATTCTATACTTCAGATAATAGCCTCGCTTCAAAAAGTTCCCATTTCTAATTCAATAATCGACGATAAATGCGCAAAAAACTCGAAAAAGTACACATACACATTCAATAAAATATAGAAATCTTACATTAAAAACATTGAGATACTTCAGACGATCTTAACAAATTAATCTGGATGACATTTAAAAACCACTGAGATTAAAATAAAATAAACGAATCTTTAATATTGATGTCCTTGAGACGTCGATGGACTGAGTGCCTTGTTCAACTTAGTAGAGGCCCAGGAGACCTAACAGACACTTTTTGTAATGGCCGGAGCAGTCACCCTCAATCCAGCTCTGCAGCGACTCCCCGTACTTATACTGGAACGCTTCAGAGATGTCGCCCAGGTCGATCTCGCTGCGGGTGACCATCAGACGGATGAGCTGGCGGTCGTTGGTGCCGAGACCCTTCATCGACTTGTGCAGACGTTCCGCGAAGAATAGTGGCTTGTTGCGCACGCTTTTTACAATAGCTCTCAAAGCCTTCTCAAGATCACCAGAGAACTCTGCCTTGATGGCATCATCGATGTCATGTCCCGTCAGGGACTGGTACTCCTCGAAGATGGCCTTCAGTTGCGGGAAGGAGCGAGAGCACAGCACAGCGTTGAACACCGATTCGTCGGTACCAAGGCGAAGCTCACCAGCTTGAAGCAAGCAAACAATTTCTGTAAGTAAGTAAGTAAGTAGGTTTGAACAAACACTTTTACACGTCAATCATATTTTTTTAAACTAGATGAGGTCGGCGTTTACAATCTGTGCATTTATAAACTCTTTTTTTCCCATGCGGTTAGAAACAATCTATAGAACACCACTTCTACGATCCTTCCCTACTCTTTTTGCTCTGTCTTTGTCTCTAAAATCAAATAAAAAATGGTATCTTCTATAACTTATTTAGCATAAGATATTTATTTATTTATTTATTTATTTATTTATTTATTTAAGAGCATGGAGGACTTACAGCTAATAAAAACAGACAAAAGAAAGGAAACTATACTATTCTGGCACTACTCAGCAAAACTGAAAACAAACCGCATCCTGCTAAATCCAGGATGGCCACTATAAAAATGATATGCACTCCTATTGCTAAACATCAATTTATTTACCCTACAAAGCTTTCATTTAACACAGAAGCCTTTTATCTTAATCAAAGCCAACTAAAAAAAAATACGCAACAATATCTGTTGTGTTTCCGTAATGAGTGATGTGAACAGTGCACGTCTGGTCATGGAAATAACTAATCCATCAAATGCACACCCTTCGCAGTCCCAATGATTAGCAGAACAAATGAACAGGAACCAGTCAAGGAATTATGTTACTTATGTGTGACGTATGAAAGTTTTGTTTACTTATTTATGGATGGAGATTTGGTTGGGTGTAGGTAATGTAACAACGACTTTGTGGTAGAGGTGTTATGTACCTCTGTCTAATCGTTAGGGGAATATAGGCGTGATGTTATGTGTGTACCTAATGGTAAACGAGTGACTGTAGATTAAAGTTTTAAGTGACAAAAATAATTAATTTACGTTATAGTGAGCGACTGACTGCCAGTGACGAGAAATCAACAGAAGAGCAACTTACAAACATTAATTTGAGTTACTTAAAATACAAAATGAGTAGCTTCATAATATTTGAGCGACTTAATATTTGTTTACGTGTCAATGTTACGTCCTGCACTTTTTTCAATATTTGGCAAATGATATACTTATACTGAGCGGAATTTTATCTTAAATGAAGTGTTTCGAATAGAAAAACCACTTTGAAAAATACTATAATGAGCAGAGTACAGCTCAAATTTTTGTGAAAATTTTCTTATGACATATCTATTTGAAGAAAATAAAATACTGAAAATTCCGAAAAATGATGAAAAATATTCTGCGAGCAACTCGGAAGTAGCGCTCGCTCGGCTCGCGCGCGTTTGGTCACAGTTCTAACCTAAACTAATCTATTTCACCCAGTTTTTCACCTCTGCACGCGAACGCAACTACTGGTACGTCGCTATTTTCATTAGAATTGAGTGTTAAAAAAGTTATTCTTTATCCAATAGTAGAAATTAAGCTGGTTTATAGAGCTGAAAACGATTATTTTAGCAGAAGATAATTATGCTTTCGGAAACAGTATTTTTTTCGGAAGTTTGAAACAATGTTTTTTTCAGAAGTTTGGTATTTTTTGCATCATCAAACAATCTGTAGTTTTCATTAAAAAATCGTATCAAAATAAAAAAAACATAAGACTTCAAATAGAATACAGTAACCAATAAATCCTTACTTTTCCTTACTTTAATTAATATATCCTTTACTTTATTATTATTATAAATGCGAAAGTAACTCTGTCTGTCTGTTTGTCTGTAGCGCTTTCACGCCAAAACTACAGAACCGATTTAAATGAAATTTAGTACACAGATAGTCTAGAGCCTGAGAAAGGGCTACTTTTTAATACGAAAAAAGGGTTGTAAGGGGTTGAAAGGGTGGGATGAAGAGTTGTATGGAAGTATCGTCATTTTTAGAGCTGGAAGCTGGAAACTTATGTTTTAGGCTGTTGATTCGATATAAATAAATATGACATACAAATTTTGTAAAAGTGTTACCCTCAAGGGTGTAAAATAACAATAGGGAACAGGGGATGAAAGTTTGTATGGAAATATGTATGGTTTATGTGAATGTTTTATAAGTTTGCGACAACAGACAAAGACCCAAAGACACTATTCCACGCGGACGAAGTCGCGGGCACAGCTAGTCATTAATAAAGCAGCTTCCAAACGTTGCTTAAAATGAACTTTTTAGTAGTTTGTTATGTAAAACCTCAATTGGAAAAATCGCCTCTATATTGAAGTTGCCCTCTCTGTATTTCTAGTCGCTCACTTAGTAATTTAGTTGCATGGCTAGAATTTTTATATCTGAAATGGATTAATCACAACCCACTTTTTGTAAGCTCGTTCTAGATTTTTTTATTAATCAATATTCGTCGTTAGTTTAGTTAAATTTTCGCTTACTCAAATTCATACCGCTCAAGTTACTAAAACAGTGGTGCCGATTCTGTTGTCACAAAATTCTCTAAACTAAACTAAAAATCACCAAAATTTAGTTTATTCCTGTCAAACGACGATTTCCTATTCTGAAATTCACTAAAGTGACACAACTTAACTATATTTTAGTTTGACAGCACTAAGATTGTACTGAATTATTAATTTAGTGAAGATGGTAATTTTGCTATTCTGAGTTTGCCGTTTTTCACCAAAAATTTTGACTATATTAGTTTTTCTAACTAAATCTGACTATTTTTAATCGCGATTAAAAAACTGTGGAATAAAACTAGTGGTCATGAACTAAAATTCACACCAACACTTCGACTTCAGTTGCAAAAACATTTTTTTTTTCTTTTCTTTTGCTTATATCTCGAAAACGGTGTGTCCTATCGCAAAAATGATGATAATTTCGACCCCCTTTAATGAACCCGTAAGCCCCATAATCTCTACATGTATGTAATATTTTTTTTATTTTCCAAACAAAAAGTGAAAAATTCCATATAAAAAACGTCGAGGCTGCCCCCCTGCGCACGCTTCATTCAACTCTTAAAAAAATCATTGCGTGGGGCACACAAGTACCACGTTGCGAAGCCAAAAGAAAAAAAATACCACCTGCAGGCTTGGCACGACAACCGTAGAGAAGCGTTTTGTCGACGGAAGACTAGACAAAAATTACGTTTCCGTGTAGACAGTTGTCAGTTTTCACCGAGAAATGTAGACAAGCGATTTCTATCTATTCTACAGTAGAGTAGAAATAGAAAGCGTCATGCTAAGCCTGCAGGAGTCACGATTGTCAAATTCGATTTTAGTTGTGTCAAAATAATTTTTAAGTTTAGAGATTTTATTTTGCAGAATAGCTTTAAGATTCTCATAGCCAAAAGTAAGGAATTTTAGTGATAGTTTAGTTAGTTTAGTTCGGTGTACAACAGAATCGACACCATTATCTCATCATCAGTCGCTAAGTTTTTTTTTATTCGATCGTTTTATAATTCCCCTAAACAAAATATGGCTGTATTTATAAAGGAATTTAAAGGACTAATATTGTATAAGTTGAACAAGGGTGCTGAACAAAAAATGACGACGATGACATTATTAAATACTTGTCTAGATAAAATAAAAGTTTTATATTATACTAGCTATTGCCCGCGTGGATGTCGGGTATTATCCCACCGTGCTACCTTGCTGGGATAAAAAGCCTTTGTCGCTACTTATAATATCAGCTATCTGGCAGTGAAAGCCAGTGATTTATGCCGGAACAAACAAACAAACAGTCGGACAAAAAAAAATGTTTTTGGTCTATGAATTCTCTCAGCATTTAGTAAAAGCTTTCATTTTGACATTACAAACAGGCATTTCAATTGTATTTATTTTTATAGATCACAGTAACTAATTTTACGAGTAGGCGTTAGTACAGTCAGCCACAAACCTGTGGTAACAATTCTACATTTACAGCGCCTTTAGATGAGCAAGGTGCTAGACAGGACTATGAAGTCATAGACCTGATCATTTATTGGTATATTTGCCCTTTCGTATTGCAAGTGTTACCACTTACAACTGATGTGTGGTTAACTGTACAAAGACTACAAGACCATAGAACGTATCTGTTACGAAACCATAAAAAGGGTGATGACACAAAAATGTGGTTGCTCACAATGGGCCTCATTAGAAGGTTGAAAGTCATCCAAAGGGCAATTGAGAGACTATGGGATATGCTTGGATTTTCCCAACGCGATCAAAAAATAAATCTAAAATGAAGAGATCCACAGGTGAACCAAGGTAACGACATAGCCCGAAGAAATGCCAAACTTAAGTGTCAGCGGGCAGGGCACATTGGTCGCAGAACAAATGAACGATGGGCCGGAAGACGTAGCGTTGGAAAGTCTCCCACAAAGTGGCCCGCTGACCTGGTGAAAGACGAGGGAATCCGCTGGATGCGAGAAGTACAGAACCGGTGGAAGTGGCGGTGTTTGTGGGAGGCCTTGCTCCGACAGTATACGTTTTTGGCTGAAATAATTATGACCATAAAACCAGGTTCAAGAGACGGTTCTTTTTGGCTTCTCAGTTATTAATTGTAATTCGTTTATCTATCTACATCAGACCATTAACAGAATATCCGTTATAGATACCCAGGTATTATTACCTATTTTGTGCCTTACATAAAATCTTCCATAACATCCCGACCATTACCACGTAACTCACATTTCACACAAACTGTCACGAGTCTTCTATTTCAGCGAAGGCTTAACGATCGAGCCCGGTTATGAGCGAACCCGTTTAAACGCCATTTTATTTAAGGCAGCCTGCCAATGAGCGGATGGCGAATAACTGTGGGCATTCGGAAACTAGCGCAGTGAACCAATTAGAGAGAGTTCGGTGTACATTGGACTGGTGGTTGCAGAAACTGGGGCTAGATAAAGTGGTTGGAATTGAATTAGGTGAAGTGTAGTGTCTGTCATCTATGTGGGTAACTTCTTGGAGCTGTCAGTTTTAAAGTATAATGTGCTGGTTATAGTCCAATCAGCTAAAAGTGTTTGTTTTTTCACGCAACAACGCCGTGACACAGTGACAATATGGCGTTACATGTGGTTAGTAGCCGTGACTTACAATTGTATAGAAACAAGTTCTTCTAGCTAGACGCACAGATATCTGTGCTGCTGGAGAGTTTGTTGCACCACTTTTTCTTCCCAGCTAAAGCACTAAGAAGTGGTGAAGGGCGGACGTTTTGGGGGACTGTCTTATGTAATGTTGACGTTCAAAAAGTATGACTCTCAGTTAAGTTTGAATAAATGACTTTGGATTTTGGTTCACAAAGGAACCCAGTTTTTTCTTACACGTAGGTAGAGCTTTTAAATCATGAAATTGTGTTCATTCTATCAGACTTCTACTACCCTCTTGCGAACACTGACTGCACACAGGAGACACATCATTATTTGTTAAGGCCCTTATTATGGCACAGATAATTTAAGATACAGGGGTATTTCTACTACAAGGTAGCGAGGTACCTATTTAATGGAAAATTATTCCTTAAGCCACAACGTAACGTGAGATTAAGTACTCTGACATTACAAAACATCTCAAGATCTAATAAACTACAAAACGGTAATTATTAACGAACTTTAATTTAATAATAAATTATCCTGTAGGTAAATTATCAAGCAACTAGCTCAGTCTTAATTAGTTAAGTTTATTTAGACATCATTCACTGCATAAGGAACGTACTACGAGGTGCTTCCAAATTACATAAGTATTTAGGTTATTTACGAATACATTCATTTTAATCCCACCACAAACACTGAGACATAAAAACTTTTCTTATGTATTTTTAGAGAGGCCTGTGGCTAAGTAACAACAGCCGCACCGATTGATCCATGAGGTTAAGCTAAACTTCCCGCGGTTGGTCCGTGGATGGGATCATCTTTACATACCAAGACCCCTTCATGCCTCGCAACGCACGTTAAGCCATTGGACCCGGTTATCATTCGTAGCTCTTTGACAGTCGTTACGGGTCGTCAGAAACCCGAAAGTCTGACCACCAGTCTTACCAAGGGGTATCGTATTACCCAGTTAGTTGGTTGTGGAAGTCAGATAGGCGCCTCATGTAAAATACGGGAACTCGGCTGCATCCGGTCAGACTCGAATCTGACCCCAACATAGTTGGAAAAGGCCAGGCTGATGATGTTGTATTTGTAGAGATATTTGGAAAATATCATATCCTGTTTATTAATTTAATTTAAATCCTACTAATATATCACTGGGCATACCAACATATTCATTAGGATGACGATAAATTAATGACCCTTAAAATATCCGCACTTAATTAGAAGCACTTTCCTACCCATATTATATACAAACTCACGTATTCAATTTATTCTTCTATAGAGGCGGCGAGTCGAGAACCCGAGATACTTATCGATTTTACGCGGTATTTTGGTTGAGCCTAAATCGGGAACCGAACAGAGGTAGGTCAAGCGGAGTGGACAGATATTGTGTGGGCATATAAGTCCTTGTTTTGGCTAACTGATGGATAACCTAATTATTTATTAATAGGCAGGGAAAATTAAACTTATGTGGGACATTATATTTTGTTTATTCTTAGCGTTTAGGTTATTTCATCATAATCAGCCTATAAGTGTTGGGAACTGCTGAGACACAGACCTCCTCTTGGTGAGAGGGTGTGGGCCGTAATCCACCACGCCGCCGGCCCAGTACGGGTTGGTAGATGTCACATGTCTTCGAATTTTTGGTTATAGGACATGCAGGTTTGATCACAATGTTTTCCTTCACCCTTTTTAAGAGCAGTGGTGATTAAATAATTTACACTAAGTAAAGACCAGATTATCATAGGTATCTGCTTAACGTTTGCCCATGTATTGTGATATTTCAGATATATTTTTTTGAAGAATATAATTTACCTGAAGCTGAAAATACTTCACATAAGTACATACATATAAACCCACGTCTTCTTCCCATGGGGCTAGGCAGAAACTAGAAAACGCCATCTGCTACGATCCTTGTATACTCCTTTTGACTTCTTTACGTTCATACATCGGGTCATTCACGTAGGTACGCCGGTTGCTAGTACTACGCATTGAACCTTTCTGAGGAAGGAGACGCCCTGGGCGTATGGAATCCCAGGCTGATTCCCGGCCACCGTAGGCGCGGGCTTGCGGACGGCGAGTAATGGGTAGCTCGCTGTCCGGTAAGGACCAAGCCCGGCTCGACGGCGCGTTGTGTTCCATGCGCGCCTCAAAAAGATGTCAGCATCAACTGATGGGGCCCGCAAGGGCCCATGCCTGCCGGGGGTGCGGGTTGATCGAAAGACTCACCGCGGCCCCTGGCACACATGCAACTGAAGTAACACAGGTGGGTTTTAGTCAGTAAAAGTCTGACACGCCCTCCTGCTCCACCCAGAGCGGGAGAAGTTACTTGATGATTTCCCACCCAAAAAAAAAATCATTTCTGAGGAACGTTACCAATAAGGTCACTATATGTCCTCCGAGGGCGTCCACCCGACGTATCCACTCACATCTGCGTACTTATAAATACTCAGATTATTGATGTGTAATCATCTCTGGCCCAGATAATTTTACTAACATTACATCACGCGTAGGTTGGCGATTTATTATTTTCAAAACATGTTATTATTACTAAACTAGCTTTTGCCCGCGACTTCATACGCGTGGATTTTAGAATCAAGTAGATAATCATTTTTTTTGATAATATATAGGTAGCCTATTTTTTAAATTAGACCTCTCGGAATACATCATTGAAAACTGCATTCAATTCCATGCAGTGGTTTTTGCGTGATGCGGTAACAAACATACAGACAGACAAAAATTCTAAAAACCGTTGTTTTGGCTTCTGTTGCTCTAATAAAGACCCCCCATACTATTTTTTCTTCAATATCTTTAATGTACAGACATCGGCCTGTTACAATTTTATTATATGTACAGATGATGATGATGTTTTATTAGATGTGTTTTTTTTTTGTTGTTTTAATTTGTATTAGTTAAGCGTGTATTATTTAAGTTAAGTCATTATTAGTTATTTAGTACCTACCGACCGTTTTTTGTTGTTGTTTAAGTTAAGTGTTTATCAGTGGAAACTAGTAAATGGCCTTCAGCTTCATATTGTTTAATAATATTGTTTATGTTAGCTGTAAGTTTCCCAAATAAAATAAAATAAAATAAATAAATACCTAATCTTAAATCGTGGCGAAGTTTTCCGGCATTGAATAACACAGCCAAACATTTTAAATTGAACAAAAATACGCTTCGAGCAAAAGCGAGGAGGAAAAACATGTTGAAACCCATATGTTAATAATAAATTCCATAACTCTAGGAGCGCCGACAGATTGCACCACCTGTCACTGTACCACGAAATGGTGCTGTATTATATTTGTAGGCGACTAGCTTTTGCCAGCGGCTTTGCTCGCGTAGAGGGCAGAAATTATCTGTGTGCTAATTTTGATACAAATCCGTTTGGCCATTTTTGCGTGATTGAGTAATAAACATCCAAATTTTCACATTTTTTTTTTTTTTTTTTTTTAGTATATTATAAAATAACATTGTACAAGTAATTTATTACTCCATTTAGTAACTACTCTGAGGTTGCTAATTATCTAACATGCAAAAATACACATAGGCGAAAGCGGATCATATTGAAATTATAAATACGCAAATATTTATGTCCATACATATCAATCTATATGGATATAACTGGTATCTAAAGCGTGATGTTCATTTATATGATTATTCTACATGATAATTGTTTAACATTTAACGCTTTTTTTTTGTGGGTACAATTTAATCATCATGGCTGTATGCTATGAGAGTGGAATTTATTATTTCTTACTTACCTAGTATTTATTTTAAGAATTGTTTATTTTGCGCGATGAACTTTCTTGTTTTATTATAAAATATCCTACTTCCTACTAATTTATAAACGCGAAAGTTTGTAAGTATGGATGGATGGATGTTTGTTACTCTTTCGCGCAAAAACGGCTGAACGGATTTGGATGAAATTTGGCACACAGATAGATTTTTTTTTTTCCTGTGCGAGTCTTTTTTTTTCCTGTGCGAGTCTAATAAATACGTTTTCTTTCTTTCTTTCTTTCTATTATAACCTAGATTAACACATAGGATATTTAACCCGGTAATACGTTCCCGCGGGATAATTTCCGACTTCCATGCGGGCGAAACCGCAGGCGGAAGCTAGTTAATATCTAAATGTCAGTCAAAAGCAGTGATAAAGGGTTTCATTAATATGCATTGACTCTGTAAGACATATGTTAACGAACCCTGTAGTCTATATTCAATGATTTTTGTTCAAGGACATGCCTTTATTAGAAAGGAAATTAGGTATACTTACTGAAACAGATGATCTTCCCAGCTTCAGCTGTACGAGCGGTGAAAAGTAGGCTGGTCTATTATTGGCATTTAAAAATTCATTATTAAAATATCATCCTTACTATTGGCAGATACATCGACGCTCAAACTGGAACCATGAATTCTGGACCCCTTAGATTAGAATTTTCTGTCGGTAAAAAAATTATCTGCTGTTTCACAGAAAAATGCACTACCTACGCTGTCAAAATGTATGAAATAGCATTTTTTTTTATAACTGAAGAAAAATTTTAACGGCCAGATCCTACAGAATCAAATACCTACTGAATCCATGGTCATAGGTTGCACGTACCCCCTTAAGTTTTAAAAAAAATCATCAGTCGCAACAATGACCTCAACTGAACTGGAGCATATAACGAATTATAATATTCATACGGTTTCATATCAGTACCTAAGAAGGTAAACCCTCAAGAAATGGATAAAGTACCTGAGTATGTAAATGTAAGTATATAGAACGAATACATACTCAAAGGCTGTGCCATAAATCAAAATGAAATTGCATTACACGCAGCAAGGTTATACGTAATATTCTAACATGTTCTAAGATTACTCCCAGCTTTCAGAATATTCTGGCTCCAATATACGGATTCCTTACTTCTTACATTTAAATTTTATCTCAAAAATATGTCTCGGCACGAATAGAGTAACATATTTATTTTCATGATTTTCGTAATTGAAATCCAAGTGGGATTCCAGTGGATTTATTTAAAAGCGTAAGTATATACTTACATAATATATTTGGTAAGTGGTCTGACATTTAAAACTAAGTCTTTGTTTTTATTTAACACGTCTATGAATGCTAACAAGTTAGGTACTTTGGAGTTAGGTTAAGGGAGTACAAGCAGACCCAGAGGATGTGTCTATAGCCTGTTTGTCTTTTTCGTTCAGTTAGAGTTTAACTGAACCAAATTGTTAGACCATGCACACAGCAGGGTCTAAAACAGTTTTTCTTGTGGTAGATACAAAGGTTGATTGGGAACGCCACGATTGCGGCGGAAAGTACCCTCTTTGAGGAGTGGCTAGAGAGGCGGCACGGCGTCCTCACCTTCCGCTTGACTCAGGCCCTCACCGGACACAGTTGTTTCGGGAGGTTTCGGATAAGGCGGGAGGAAACGCCCGGGTGTTTCCACTGCGTAGATCGCCCTGAGGACACGGTGGAGCATTCGGTGGAGGTCTGCCCGGCTTGGGCGGAGCACCTCCGTGTCCTTGTGGAAGCGATCGGCGGCGACAATCTCTCGCGTCCGGCCCTGGTCCAGGCCATGGTACGGAGCGAGAGTGCATGGGTAGCCGTCACCTCCTTCTGCGAAGCAGTAATTCTCGCGAAGAGGGAGGCAACGCACGTGAGGGAGCGGCAGTATATGCACCCTCGGAGGCGAGCGGGAGAAGTTATTTGATGATTTCCCACCCAAAAAAAAAAAGATTGATCGATTGATTCGATGGAAAATTCTTGAAAGAAAAACCTTTGAAGCATTAATTCTTGTCTAACCGAGTTGTAATACCATGAAATGGAATAGGCTCCCGGAAAATGTTTTGATAGCTCCTACAGTAAACTGCTTCAAGAATCGAATAGACAGATTAAATGTCTCCAAGCATTTTTGAAGCAGGGGAGTATTCCTTGTGTCAAAACAGTTTTTAAAAACTTTGACGAAGTGACTTGTGATTTGTTCGCAAGTGTGCGTCACAGTTTTCGTAGAGCGATAATCTGATGGCATATACTTAAAAATACACTAGACATATTGTAACCCTACGTAATTCTTTTCTACGTGGACATAGGTCAAGAAGTCGAGATTTTATTTATTTTCCCAGACGAAATATCCGCTGTGCGCTATTCGCCTTGGCCCTTAGTCCCAGACGTCTTGTTGAAATGTCATTTGTTATTGGGAATACGGTTCAGTAGGTACCTAGAACTTAACATATACAACATTATGTACCTTCCTACCTTCAAACATACCTACGCAGCGTTTATAGCTAGACTAAGCCATGGGGCACGCTATGCGACATGCGATGGCGACAGCTCGGCGACTAGACGCAAGGACAGGCTGCGGCCGACAATTTTCATATATTTTGTTCAAAGCTTGGTGTTGAGTTGCCGAGTCGCAATGACTGGCTAATGGGAGTCGCACACTCTCGCTACTTGTCGCAGCATCTAGGTAGACGCACGGTGCACTCGATTAGTGTCGTTGAGCTATCGCATTTTGCAAAGTGTACGCCACAGTTTACCAGTTAAACGCCTGTCTTTTGTTTCTGACATAAACGTTGATTATGACCTGTCTTTAGATAAACCTAACATATCATGTATTTACATAACACTGTGACCAATATTCCGACATTCACTGTTGAACAGTCAACCTGCGTGGTTTGTCAGGCTATTCAATTTGGACTGTTATCAAATTGTATCGCAAGTGATGTGTGATTGTGGATCAATCAATCACTACTCCTAAGTCTCAAGCTTTCGGAAAACATAATAATAGGTCTTTACCTATGAAATTGCCGTTTTGTATGAAAAAATTTAAACGAATTTTTTTCATGTATTTTTTATTTGTATTAATCGAAGTAATCACCCATGCAATCAATGCATCTTTGCCATCGCAGTGGCAGTTTATTGATGCCCTTCTTAAAGAAATCAGCTGGACGGGAGGCAACAAATTCTTCAAAGGCATTTTGTACTGCCTCTCGGGTATTGAATTTTTTTCCCGCCAAGAAGTTATCCAAATTCTGGAAAAAGTAGTAGTCTGTAGGCGCAAGGTCTGGTGAGTAGGGCGGATGACGGAGAGCTTCCAACCCCAGTTCTTGCAACTTGGAGACCGTCTGCTGTGCAGTATGAGGTCGCGCGTTGTCGTGCAGGAGCAGCGGAGACGAGCGATTGACCAATACTGGTTGGAGATGTGCCAGCTTCTCCATCATTGTGTTCAGTTCTTCACAGTACACATCTGCAGTAATGCTCACCCCGTTTGGTAAGAAGCTGTGATGAATCACACCGGCGCTAGACCACCAAACAGTGACCATCACTTTTCTAGGGGTAAGTTTTCGTTTAGGGCATTGTTTAGGTGCTGAACCAGGATCCAACCAACTTGCTGAGCGCTTGCGGTTATCAAACAGAATCCATTTTTCATCGCAGGTAACAATGCGGTTCAAAATTCCTTCATTTGTGTGTCTGTTGAGCAGTGCAAGGCACGTCTCGACGCGTACTTCGCGCTGACGATCATTGAGTTCGTGGGGCACCCATTTGTCAAGCTTTTTTACCTTGCCAATTTGACGCAAATGGACCAATATTGTTTTGACGCTAACGTCGAAAGCTGCTGCTAATTCAGCCGTAGATTGTGTATCATCAGCTTCCACAATCGCCTTTAATTCGTCATTGTCGACCAAAGTCTTCGGACGACCGCGAGGTTCATTTTTCAGGTCGATATTTCCAGAACGGAAGCGAGCAAACCAATAACAGGTGGTGCGTTGGTTTGTAGTGTTAGCTCCGTAAACGTCGTTGATGTTGCGTGCCGCTTGTGCCGCGTTGCTGCCACGACGGTACTCATATTCCATAATTACTCGAATTTTTAACGTATCCATGATGACGAAAAAGATTGAAATGCGATGAAAATGTAACACTAATCAATAAACAAATGACTACTTTTGGAAAAAAAAATCCATGTTTTTAAAATAAAATTAATTTGAAATTAGAATTCTTACCCAAACAAAAATTATTTTGATTTGAAATGGCCAGTACTGCAAAACGGCAATTTCATAGGTAAAGACCTAATATTATTTAGCCAAGTAGAGATGAGAGCAGTGGTGTACCAGTGGTAACGGCCCCGAATTACCGAGTTGTAGGTTCGAACTCAGGCAGAGTTTTTACTTGTGTAAATAACTTCATCATCAAGACATCGTGAGGAAACCAGCATGTCCTAGAACTAAAATTTCCAAGATATTTGACGTTTTTCTCAGCAGTGGGAACATTTTAGGCCGATTATGCTTAAGTATATGTAAAATTTGTGAGCTTTACGACAAAATACCAATCCGCAATGCTCAGTAGGCGGCAGAAAAATTACATAAAAATATGTAGGTACTTAATCTATCAACGTAAAATCTATGTACGTAAAACCTCGTCTCGCAGAATAATTAAAAATCTCGTGGTGGGAGTTTTCCCAGCGGCGCAGAGGGCATGGGAAAACAATGGTTGCACTTTGCAATTAGCTGTAACCCCTACTTCCCCCATGCTAGGCTGTGGGCCCATAGTATGGCGTAGCTACCGAGTGTTAAGACAAGGAATTTATTATTTATAGTGGTAATTAACGCTATGAATAACACATGATACTTGAACGTGGGGACGCTAATTTGGAACTGTTCTCGATAGCTAAACTTTTGTCGTGTCTATTTGTTATTAACCATGCAAATATTCTTGCCTTTAACAAATATTGCCGTCACGGGACAGAATTATTGGTGATTGCTGTACTTCTGCTTTAGTAAGAAGGATAAACAACCACAGGAGTGTTTACACCCATAGGTAGAGAAAGGACTGGCGTACGTACTATTCTCCCGTTCTTTTACCCCATGCAGCTGTCACAACTACTATTGCTCCCGTACTTTTACCCCATGCAGCTGTCACAACTACTATTCCTATATATTAGCTCAAATTCCAGTTGGGTTAGGATGAAACTTTATAATTGAGAAAAACATAGGATAAGTTTTACTAAACAAAACAACTTACCTAACAAAGTACGAATGCTCATCCACAAATTTTCCCAGGAAAGAAAGACAACCAAATTTTATGGTGATTTCAAACTTTGACACCTTATAACGCACATGCGACAAGCACCGTTTCGTGGTTTATGACACAATATGGCGGCACTTCTGCACACATTCTGGAGGAACCACGGTCTCCCTGTCAGAGAAAACAGCACTTCGTACTTTTACCCACTGCGTCCTTTTACCCCTAATTACTCTAACAACTTACTGTTTACCCAAGTCTATCCTATGCAAAACATTCTGCCTCAACAATGAAATAATATTGCAAGATAGATTTACATTGCGATCAGATTGTGGTTTATTTACTGGTCAAGAGGCAAGCAACGGCGCGGACGTTGATTGGATCAGAACTAAATTCGATTCCCAGGCCGAGCAATAACTATAATTGGATTTAGGTACCTGTTGAGAAAATTCACAGCTATTGGGTATGTCTGACTATTGGGGATAGAATCGCTATTTCTTCCACTTTTCTTATAGGATCTAGTGGTGTCACCAAGGAATTGGTTATACCTATGCATCACCATAGAACTGTGTATCTTCTTTTACTCCATGTGTATCGCTTCTTTTTTTTCTAATTGTTCGTTTATTTTCTTATTATTCATCTCATATTTCATTCACTTATTTACACATACATAACACGAAAATAAAAATAAAATAAATAATTAAAAATATAATACAATATATTTTATTATTATTATTAATTATAATTTTATTTTATTAATTTTTTTATTTGACCTTAACTTGCTAATTTTTATTTGACATTGTATTTATGATTTGATGACATTGTATTTATTTTTTTATTGTGATTTGTATTTATTTCGTATTTGTAACTTGTAATGGTGATAATATAACCTGAAATAAATCGATTTTATTTTTTATTTTTAATGATTTTAATATGTTCACATTGTCAAACTGACTGCACTTAGATTACAAATAAATGATATGGCCTCCTATAATTGGAAGCGCACACTGTATTTGTCCCTGGTCTATATATCATCATTTCAGCCGATAGACGTTCACTGCTGGACATAGGCCTCCCCCAAGCTCCACCACTTTGACCGGTTCTGTGCTTCCCGCTTCCAGCGGATTCCTGCGGCCTTACAAGGTCATCGTTCTGCCTTGTGGGAGGCCTTCCCACTCTACGTCTTCCGGTACGCGGTCGCCACTCCAGAACCTTTTGGCCCCGTCGGCCATCTGTTCTGCGAGTAATGTGCCCTGCCCACTGCCACTTAAGTTTGGCAATTCTTCGGGCTATGTCGGTTGCCTTGGGCCTTGGTGCTCCAGCGGATCTCTTCATTTCTGATTCGATCGCGTAGGGAAACTCCGAGCATAGCCCTCTACATTGCCCTTTGGGTGACTTTAATCCTTCTGATAAGGCCCATTGTGAGGGACCACGTTTCTGTACCATATATAGGTCATTGCTGGTAATACACACTGGTCAAAGACTTTCGTCTTGAGACACTGCGGTATTTGGAACGAGAAGATATTGCGAAGATATCCCGAACGCTGCCCAGCCGAGTCGGATTCGACGATTGACCTCTTTCTCGTAGTTGGACCTACCTAACTGGACAGCTGTTTGTCCTAGGTAAACGTACTCGTCCACAACTTCGAGTGTAGCGCCACCGATCGTCATGAGAGTGGGTGTTACATGGGCATTCGACATGAAACATGCATGACCGTAGCGTGGCGTTCTATTGTTACTGTCTTATTCTTATTGTTCTGTCTTTTTCTTTTTTTTTCTTTAGTATTTAGTCACTAGCTGCAAAAATAACGCTCAATTACTACCTATCTATACCCGTTTATACGACGTTTGACTTTTATTTATTTTTATTTCTGCTGACGCGCGAAAACACAGCTGCCTTAAGTAGAGCAAGGTAAAAATAAACAAACATGTTGCATTAGTTTTTAAAATAGTTTTTAAGTTATGAATAATATCATCTATTGTTATCATCTTGTATTTTAAATATTGTTAATAATTCTTTGTACTACAATTACCAACGTTAATGAGCTCCTGTCGCTTGTGATACAGGTTTATCTAACCTAGTACAGGCATCTAACATTTAAATACCATTGTTAATTATTTTTAAGACTTTTGTATTTTATTTTACCAATTTTACTTTTGAATAAATATTATTATTATTATTTTGAGTTCTTTATTTTTCTTCTCTTTTATGAGAGTTTACGACCTTACACACGGGCCGGAACCAAGTGTGTAAGGGGAAATTAAATTGAAAAGGTGGATGATAGTGTAGAAGAAGTCAGGAACTTTCGTGTGATACGACAGGTGTTGAGAATGGTGGCTTTTTGGAGCATGTAAAGTGTGTGAGATGGCATGTGTAGAGTCTCAAGACTTTGTGTGAGAGCCTTCGGTACTACACCGGTAGAAGAGAGTACGATAGGGACTATATGGACGGTTTGTGCTTTCCATTGGGTTTTTATTTCTATGGCGAGGTCTTGGTACTTACTAAGTTTTTCGGATATTGTAGTTTGAACGTTGTGTGAGTTAGGTATAGCTATATCTATCAAGTAAACTGTTTTATTTATTTTGTCGTGAACGGTGATATCAGGTCTATTGTAGTGTATAGTTTTGTCTGTAATTATAGTTCGGTCCCAATAGATTTTCTGGTTCCTGTTTTCTAATATGGTTTCAGGTTTGTATTTATAATAGGGAATCATCTCGCCTACAAGTTGGTATTTGTGCGCTAAGTGTTGGTGTATAATTGCGGCAACCTGGTCATGTCGGTGTTTATAATCTGTCTGGGCGAGGGATTTACAGGCCCCTGTTATGTGTTGAATGGTCTCAGAGGCACTGTTGCAATGTCGACATGTGTCAGTCGGCTGATTGGAGTCTTTCATAATGTACTTTCTGTAGTTACGAGTTACTATTATTTGATCTTGGATCGCAAGCATGAAACCTTCAGTTTCAGGAAACAATTCACCTCGTTTGAGCCATTCGTTCGACTTAATTCTATCGACGTGTGGTTGGCACAAGTAGGCTCGGTGTCTTCCATGTAAGGCTTTCTTCTGGCTTTCTTTTGCTTCTGAATTGCAGCATGGTCTGCCATGCTGCAATTTTTTGTTGAGTGGTTATGAGATTTTCATTAATTTGTGTGTTTCTATTTTGTAAGTTGAGCGGTGTAAGTTTCTTATCTGTTTCGATTACATGTTTGTGTAATGTCGAATGTTCTGATTTGTTATGGAAGTAAGATCTGAGTGAAAGTATCTGTTTGTTGTGCAAGTTGTGTATATCTATTAATCCTCTTCCTCCTTCTTGGCGTGGTAGTGTAAGTCGCTGTATGCATGATTTAGGGTGATGTTTTCTGTGTTTGGTAAGGAGTGTATTGATAGTGCGCTGTAGTTTTCTGATATCGGTTTTTGACCATCGAATAATTCCGAAAGAGTATGTAAGAATGGGTATTGCGAACGTGTTGATAGCTTTTATTGTGTTTCTGGAGTTAAGGTTGGTTTTAAAGATTAGGTTAAGACGATGTGTAAATTTTTTGAGCAGTTCTTGTTTTGTCATCTTTTGTTCTATCTGTCTCGATTGTTTGAAACCTAGGTATTTGTAAGTACTGTGTTCATCCATTGGCTCAATAGATTCACCTGATCCAAGTGCGTAACTGTTGTTTTGTGTTTTTCCTTTGACAATTGACAAAATTTTGCATTTGTCTACTCCGAATTGCATAATAATATCGTTAGAAAATGCTTGTGTGGTGTCTGCTAAATGGAAAAGTGATTTCTTATCTGCTGCGTACAACTTTATATCATCCATATACATTAGGTGTGTCAATGTGAATTGTGTGTTATCGTTTGTCAATGTGAATCCTGTGTTAGTTTTATCTAGTAGGTGGGAGAGTGGATTGAGTGCCATGCAAAACCATAAAGGGCTTAGAGAGTCTCCTTGAAAAATGCCACGTTTTATGAAGATTGGTTCAGTGGTCAGACTCGTGGAGGCATAATTTATTTTAAGTACCGTTTGCCAATTTTTCATGGTAGATTCTAAGAAAAATCTGAGTGTGGGGTGGATGTTATAGATATCTAGGACGCGTAGCAACCAGCTGTGCGGGACTGAATCATAGGCCTTTTGGTAATCGATGAACATGGTATGAATATCTTTTTTGCGTTTTACTGCGCTGTTCATAGCAATCGCGTCAATAGTAAGTTGTTCCTTACATCCCTGGCTATTCTTACGACAACCTTTTTGTTGTTCTGCGAGTATGTTATGTTTGGTTAAGTGTCCGTATACTATTTCACTTACACAGGCTGTCAAGATTTTATAAAGAGTTTGTAAGCAAGTGATTGGTCGATATTTGGCTGGATCTGTGGTGTTATTCATGTCCTTAGGTATCATGTATGTTACTCCATGTGTTATGTATGTTGGAACCAAATGAGGTGATTGAATGAATGTGTTTAGGTAATTATATATGAATGGGTGGATGCTTGTGAATTTCTTATACCAGTAGTTGTGAATATTGTCTGAGCCTGGAGATTTCCAGTTGTGTGTGCGTTTGATGACATCCTTAAATGTGTTTATTGGAATAAATTCAAACTCCATTTCGGGGATTTCTGGTGTTGCATCATTAATCCAGTCTGCGTGATTATTATGGAATACTGGATTTTCCCAAATGTTTGCCCAAAATTCTCGTAACGCTTCGGGAGGAGGTGTGTCAAGAGTTTGGTTCGCGGTGTCTCTGTTATTGGATGTAAGGTTCCTATAAAATATTTTTTCGTTGTTGATAAATTTGGTATTTTGGACTTTGCGGTTCGTGCATGTGAGATATCTTTTGAGTCTACTCGATGCTGCGTTTAATTTTTGTTTTAAAGTGTCCAAAAAGTGTACTAACTGTGTGTTTGAATTTTCGTGTTGCGCGTGTAGTTGGTATTTTATTTTTATTTCTTCTACTGCAGCTATTAATTTTTGACTTCTACTACCATTAATAAAATGTGTGAGCCGACCTATGCTTGCTCTTAGATTTTTGATTTTTGTTGTTAATCTAATTTCCCATTTTGGTTTCCTCTGTTTATATGTGCGGCGTTCGTTTTGTGTAGAGTCTGATATTTTTGCTCCGTTGCATTTAGCTGCCGTCCATGCTGCACAGTAAATTATTGTCTGCAATTCTTTAAATTCAGTTTCCTTACTTACAGACTTAGGGAGAATGACATTATTAATATAAGTAACTATTGCGGAAAACTTTCTAGATGTCTTCTGCTTGGGAATGTATGGCCTATTAGTGGGGTTTGTATCAGAAAACAATTGTTGAGCTTGTTGAAACATGGCTTCTATTTCTGTGTTGGTTTCCGGGGCAGCATCACAGTTAGTTTGCGTAAGTGCAAATTGACCAATATCTATATTGTTAAAGAGATTGCAGTCTTCGCCTGCATTAATGCGTGTGTGAGATATGATGTCGGTATCTATGCTATCATTTTGGAATATATTTGCTGTGACGGTGCTCGCAGGTGTGTCAGAAATTACCGCATTTGTATATTGAGTATTTATTGCATTAATGTATTCATCTGGTTGTTCTAATTCGTCCTGCAGTTGTGTGTTCAAATCATCGTTATCAATATTATGTGTGTTGATCAAATCAGAAGCTACCTGGTTTTTAATGTCTTCTTATCTGTTGGTGTGTATATATTGGTTGTTAATAATGGCTCTTACTTGATCAGATAATCTTTGCTCTGTTACATGTGCTAATTCTGGATATATATTAATAAATTTCTCATGTAGTTGTTTTCTATAGGCTGTTTTATTTGTTTCTAGTTGTGTGACAGTATAATATATTCTCATGATTGTTTCATTATATTCGTTCGTCCATCTCATGCGCTGGCCGCATTGACTGTTAATACCTATCTTAGATTGTGTAGAGTGTTGCTGTATTTGGGTATGAACTATTTTTAGTTCGGCTCTGACTTCCTCATGAATCTGATCTATTGTGTCCTGTGGTAATAATTTCTTTTGCACTATGGCTCTACGCTGGTCACCTATTCTTTGTCGACTTATTTGCATAGCTGGGTATTTTTCTAGAAACTTAGTGTGAAGCGATGGAAGGTACGCGTTTTTGTCTGTGTCCATGTTAGTAAGATGAAGGTAAGTACGTAGGATAAATTTATTCATTTCAGTGCTCCATTTCCTACGAGTTTTTGCAGTTCTAGCAGTGGGTACAGTATCGTTGACAAAATTTGTCTCCTGTACAACATCCGCTGAATGTATACTGATTGATGATGTTGATGGCGTCGGCGTGACGCAAAAAGATTGTGATGTTGATGGGATAGATGGAAAAAGAGATGAGGGAGATGACGAAGAGATTTGTGAACTTACGTCATCTATCTGAGGCAAATTTGCCTGAAATTGTTTTTTCGTTTTAGATCTAGTATTCATGTTGTTCCCACGAGTAGCTAGGGACTTAAAAGTCGACCACAGCAGAGCCCTGCATTCACTGTGGCAAGGGTGAATAAAACTGGAGGTCCCCTAGTATCCAGAGTTGGCACACTAATGACTAATGCTTTCCCTTAGCCATGCAGCCCTCGGCATGTGCGACCTTGGCTTGGTACAATCCCTTTTGGTCTGGATCCTCACCCTAGATCTGTCTCGATAAAGTATACTGTACCGAGATAGACCCAGGGGTCATTGGACCACGCAAGCCCCACCACGACGTCAACGTAGAGATACTGCGATGGGGTTATTATTATTATTATTTTGTTTACTATTTGTTTTTCTCGGCCTAGCCGGGTAAACCTGATGGCACGGGCCTTATTATTATGAGGAAAAGGCGTGAATTTATTTACCTGTGTACCAATAGTAGTTAGTTATACTTACACAGGGAAGTTGGGTATATTAATGCTACAATTTCTTTAAATATTTTAAGCCAACGCTGATTGGCCGATAAAAAACTCGATAATGGTCTCGATTTGGATTCAGGCTCAAGCTAAGTATAATTCAAGCAGTGAGGTAGTTTAATTCTACCTCAGAACGAGGAAAACAATTGTAAAAGTAGCTCACGTGTATGTAATAAATATTGGTAATGTCTTGAAAAACGGTAAATATAGCGTAGCTGTTAGGTGGCGCATAAATATTAGGCGCTTTTTTTTACAAGATGTCAAGTGGCATGGTGGATTATTTCGGCGTTGGAAGCTTATTACTCTTATTAGATTTAGGTACCTGCGATTTTTGGAAGAGATAGGTGAACGCTTGTTGTTTCAAACGACCATCTGCGGCGTAAATGCGTAACACAGATTTATTAGTCAATTCGCACGAATTTACTCACCCGAATCGGGCATATCGTCACTTTTCAATAATATATACCTAATTTACTGTAAGTGACTCGCACGAAGTTAATTTATGTGTGAACTAATCGACCATTCCAGAGAATATTATTAGGCGTTTTGAATAAAACATTAACGGCCTTATTCATAAAAAGTTATCGAACATCTAAACACTACACACACTAGCTGTTTAGATGTTCGATAACTTTTTATGAATAAGGCCGTAAGTAAACAACGAAAAGTTAAGGAAAACGTACACTAACTTAGTTACATTAAATAGAAAACGTGCCAAATGCCTACGTATTACTGGAATTATCGATTCGCCCACAAATGAATTAACTTCGTGTGCGAATCGCCTATAGAAAATATTGCTGAAACAAAACGGCTCGAGTAAATTCGTGTGAGTCGACCTGAAGCCGTAACACACATAATATGACAGTTCATCCGAGTTTATTGCGTTATTTACATTGGTGAGCAAACGAATTTTTCAAACCTATTAAGCAATAGATTAGCAATACCTATCCTTCAAAACTCGCGGATTGTGATATCACCTACTATGCGTGGTTGCTGCACACTGGCTGAATTGAAGCTGAATGCTATCTACAATTTTAATTGGTATAGAAACCTATTGAGTAGGTTAGGTAGGTATATTATGTGGTCATAATTACCAACTTCCTACAAGTGTATCAAACATAAATAAGTACTTATAACCGGCCTTTGTAGTAGCAATTTGTAAATAAGGAAACTCTAATTGGTAGTCGGCTAGCTATGTGCCCATTTTTGAAGTTAATAAACTCGTTTCTAAGCCGGAAACTACTCTTGTTCAGAACCTTTGAAGAGTTGGCAAGATTTCCTATTACCCACAGCCTTCCCGGCTTCAACTTTGTGTAGTTTACGGAATCCAACAGTTTTATTTACTTGCCTCAACTACTGGCCGACAATCCGACATAGTTTACAAAGGAACTACCGCGATACAAAATGTATTTTACACTTTTGTAATTCCCTTAAAAACTTGGGATTCATGCGGTAGTGAGGTTTTAATTGTGTTAGTTATTTTTCTTTTTAACCGACTTCAAAAAGGACGAGGTTCTCAATTCGTCGGAACCTTTTTTTTATGTATGTTCCCCGATTACTCGAAGATGGCTGGACCGATTTGGATTTTTTTTTTTTGTATGAAAGGGTATACTTCCCAGCTGGTCCCATGATCATCAAGTCAGGATCTGATGATGGGATCCTGGACAAATAGAGACTCTTAAAATTTTATAGGCACACAAAGCGATTTAGGTATTTTTTGGAAGAGTACTTTCTCGGAGTGGTCTCTTTTTTATTTTAAAAGGTTGTATTGCTCGTATTATTCCGTAATATCGGTACCGTCAACTGTGGCATCTTTACTTTCCGTGAACAACTTTACCAATGAGAATTGTATTAAAATATCTCTCGATTACTAAATATTTGTTACAAATAGAAGATTATTCTACTTCAGTATCGCTTCGATATTAAACGGCGGCAACAGATTTTTAGTTATCGAGAGAAATTTCAGTACATTACTCATGGGTAAGTACCTAAAGTTGCTATGGAAAGTAAATAGGCCACAGTGACCGTACATACCTAAAACATTTTATTCTCAAAAGGTATAAATATTGTAAATGATCGAAACTGACAGGCAGGCTGGCTTGGCAGGTTATACGAGAAAAACTATTTGTCTAATTTCAGCGCTGCTCTACCGCCTTATTTCGTCCTGTCATGTGAAAACAGTGTAGGTAAGTAGTTGGATAAATGCTTTGAGTTTGAGTTTTGCACTAAATAAATGCCACAGATATAAGATAAGGTGGGTAATACCCATTCATTCACCAGAGGACATAAATTTACCTTTTCTATGCTTAGCAGTATCCGTTACAAAATAACTACAGCTACCGCTTTAAAATGACTTATGGTAATCCACTTGTCTACCGGGTCACCATAAATACCCGGGTAACATTCGTTCACAGGTGTACCCAGCTACCCATCTTCATGATAACAGTCTTTGTAGCCGTTTACGACCCCCATGGGTAGTGATAACCGTGGACCTGTTTTAGAAACTACCCATTTTTATGACAGCACTATGGATGGAGGCAATAGAGGTAAAACAAACAAGATTATTATTGGTCATTAAACATTATAGATATTGCGCGGTTAATGGCAACCTGATTCAGATTACGGGTCCTTGTCGGTTTATGGCCCTGTTGAGTACCCTTTTTGATACTAATTACTTTTATGTAAGTATTAATGATCGTAAGAATTTGTTGGCGGTAATTTTTCGAGTGTGTGCAGATTTCTATAAAAGAGCCTCGTGTGCGACTGCTAAGCGATAGGAATAATGGTTCTGTCATCAAATATTCGATGATATGTGACATCTACCAACCGACACTGGGCCCGCATGGTTGATTGCAGCCCACTCCCTCTCACTGAGAGGAGGCCTATGTCCCAGCAGTGGGAATATGATATAATGGCCTGCGGCTCTAACCTAAGTTTAGAGCTAACCGAAAGTAACCGAAGGTCATGCAAACTATTACTTATTGGTTTTTTTCTGTATCAGCTTGAATTCTTGGTTTTTGGTATTAAACACGGCCCTTATTACATAGAATTTGTAAACATAATTGGCAAAATGTGGTTGTACTTCCTACTGAAGCCCTTTTTACACGCTTTATATTAGCTTCACTTGTATGTTTGTTTGTATGTAACCGACTCCTTTGAGCGCGATTTTGACCCACTTTAAACGGTCAGATTTCATTGAAACTTTGTAAACTTGTCGAGGACCGATGACAATTTAATAATAATAAAAAATGAGAAAAAAACACGTTTTTGTAGTTAGCAGAACTAAAAAATATAAAATAAATAATAGTTTAAAAAACTAAAAAACACGCTTTAAAAACCAAACTAAAAAAGGATGTAGCGACACTACAGAAAAACACTTCGCAACAATATGTAGAAATACAAAAAGAGAAGTGGCGCCATCTACAACGCCACAGGCGAACTACGCAAAAAGACGCACGTCATAGAAAGCCTAGATCGCGCAGTTAAAGTTTACCGCGCGATTTGGATAGGTACAACATCCCGACATCAACCGTCGGGCAGTTGCCCACCAGACACAACACCCGTCTGGTCGGAGGATCCTCCCTTTTCCATAGAGTATGAGTGGACTTTACACCCTGTTCCTCATACCTCTATAATGAGAAAATAATTTAATTCAATTAAAAAGCGTGGGGTGCTTGACAGTAAGTGATTATAAAAATACCCCAAAAAGCACCCCACGCTTCTTAATTGAATTAAATTATTTTCTTCTCTCTTATTAAATAAAAACTACACTGTCTACCTATTACAAAAGTAGGTAAGATCTTTCATCGAGGAATTTCAGCACACGTTTTATTTACTTACTTCGTTTCTGTGGAGAGTTTTGAATTTTGCAAATAACATCAGAATTTTGCTAACATCGGCTGGGCAATGGCTATCTTCTTATAGCTTCCGGGTAGACCAGAGGACTGGTTTAGACGGGGAACCTATCACTTTTTCCGATTTTTTTTTGTTCGAATTTAATTTTACCGAAAACTATTGACCGACGTCTTTTTTGCTCTACGCATTATTTGACATATTTTTAGATCATCGAAGTATCATGTGTCATAGGTATTATTTTACCGAACTCTATTTCGCCGATTTACAAAATAACTTTTTGTTACTGGCCGAAGCCTCTTTTGAATTTTTTCATATTTTCACCACACCGAAACAACATTTAACGGAACATTATTTGGTCACAAATATGTAGTCGGTTACTTGGTAGCATTTTCAATATTAAATTAAAATAGTGTCATAAAAAGTCAAATGTTGTGCTACAAAATTTAGTGAGAAACGAATCTCTGCAAAACCGACTTCACGCAGTCTTGTCTGCCCTACCCCTAGAGTGTAATTTAAACCCTCGTGGGCGCGGAGGGGTGGAGCGGCCCGCGAGCTGAGGAGCAGGTGGTTTGAAGGCCAGTCGCCGCGGCTGAGCGTTAAAACCATATGCCACAATAAACTCGCGTGGGGCCGCCCAAACCCCGCAGGGCTGCAGCCGTGACAGAAACAATGATGCATGTTGCATGCCTGCTTGCATGCTGCATGCCCGCTTGCACGCTGCATGCCTGCTTGCATGCTTGAAGCAAGCATCCTTGTTTGTATGCAAACAAGGATGAAACGAAAATATGAGATAAACAAAATAGAAAATAGAGATGAATAGAGGTTGAAATGAAAATATGGTAAGTTTATTGAATGTTCGGAAACATAATACTTTGAACAATTGATATTTCGGCTAAATTTAACTACGGTAAAAAGTTTTTCGACCATATAAAACGTCGGATTAACAAAAAAATCTAATTGATAACACGTCAACTGATCCAGTGGCAGACGTGACTTCGATGAAGTAAAAAAAAAACGAAACGGTAATAGTTGAAAAGTTTTAGGCGGAATGAAATTCAATCAAATATTTTTCGAACTTATTATGATAGGTAACCGTTTAGACGATTTTACACTAATATGAATAGTTACAAATAAAAGATGTTCAAGTTCGGGCTGAAAACAGTACTTAACAATAATGCAACGTAGGTACTGTAGAGGTTTTAGCCTGCATAGCTTTCCTAGCTCCCTTCAGAAATATTTTATTAGTTGATGGCATTTGTATATAAAGATAGACACTATTTCATATTTAGAAGATGAAAAAATATAGCTAGAGGTTCAGAGACCCCTCTGAACCACTATATTTTTTTTTAAAGAAAGTCACTCCTACTGTTGTGTGTTACCTATACCTACGCAATTAGGTAGGTGGGTACCTACCTAATGGCGTAGGTATAGGTAACACACAACAATAGGAGTGGCTTTCATTTTCACAGTTCAACAACATTCACTGCGCGGACAAATTTTTCGAACAATAGGTACCTACCTACTTACGAAGCAATGGATAAGTAATTTCCTTCAAAATAATTCAGATTCTGATTGCTAGTATTTTACGAAATTAATGTGCAGCTTGAAGATCTGACACCGCGGATAATGACGTACCTACTAAGATAAGTAGTTTGAAAGAAATAATAAAATAGGCAGTAACCTACTTTTAGAAGGTTCTAGAACTGATGAAGGGACGGGATCATCCGAAAATTATATAAAATCACATTTTGATCACACGCGAAGTTTACGCCCATTAGTTTAATTTTAACCATACATATTTACAAACGGAATCCTTCCAAAAGCGAACGGCAGCACGCGTACTTTTGCGCGGTTTGAAACAACCACAGATGTAATGTATGCTTGTCCAAGTTTTGTGCTAGAAAACGGCATCTCGTCTGGTCTTGTTAAGTGTGATCATCAAGGAAAGCAAAAACATCAACAGTTATTGTTAATATTTTAGTTGCTTGTACAGACGCCAGCACATCAAGCTACCCCAAACTGTCAAATTTACCCAATTGAACATGAACCCTAAGTTTTTGCAAAAAAGTTGAAAAATTATCAACGAAATTTGACAGATTGGCGTAACTTGATGTGCTTTCGTCTGTAGGTAGGCACTTAGTTTTCGATAACGAAATGATGTTAATGTTTTTTTTTTCTTTGAGTAGATTTAGGTATTACAATCTACCTACAGTCCGGACTCGACACCCGTCAGTTTCATTCAAACGACTGTAATACGCCTTTCGGGGTTTGCCATCTTTATTAGTTACTAGAATTGTCGTACTCTTGTCAGGAACGCATTCTTGACGGCCGGACTGTACAGACGCCAGCACATCAAGCTAACCCAATCTGTCAAATTACTTTGATAGTTTTTCAACTTTATTCAAAATTAATAAGGTTCATGTTCAATTGGTAAAATTCCACAGTTTGGGATAGCTTGATGTGCTGGCGTCTGTACATGCATCCATTTATTTTTATATCTCCGCCTAGACGTCAATAATATTTTTTAAAGTAGTTAGATGAAGTTGGTGTTTCCTATCAGAGTCTGACAAGAAACACAGAAACAAAATCAAACCCACCAAAATGCACGTGGGATTATATATTAAAAAGATAACTTTTTGAAAGCCTCGCAAATATTAGAAAGAAAAAAAGAGGAATAGTAGTCACGCGTACCACACGCAAACACCTCTCAAAAGGCCGTTTGAAAAAATATTTCTGAACAGCGCCATCTGTTATAATGGCTATGAACTATTGGCGTAAGGCAACTTGAATGACTAATCTTGTTGTTTCAAGATAAATAAAACTGATTATCATATTAATACGAAATATAATATAGTTTTAGTCCAAATCAATAGTAATGTATAGCTTGTCAAAATTTTGTATTTATTATGATAAATAAAATTTCAAACAGCATCCCCGGGGGTTTGACAATAAATAAAAGGAACATTATATCAAGACTCTATATTTGGTAAAAAGCTGGAATGCAATATTAAATGCCTCTTAATAAAAATCCAGCAAGAAAATTAGATTTAACATGAATTGAATATTTTAATACAATCATAAACATAATGTTGGAATTAAATGTTTTATACAAATATCATGCTCCAATATTTCATGTAGCTACATTTAGTTACGCTTATAAAATAGGCATACTTAGTAAGTCTCTTTTAAGTAAAATAAATCTTAAAATTATAAATTCATAATTGCTTAAAAATAGTCAACATCATTATTGACTGAATACTGGCAATGAATTACTACATTACATTTATGTCATGGTGCCAAATACTGGGTTGTGTCTGCAAATGCTGGGGCCATACTCCATGTACGCCTGCTTGGTATGACACACTTGGTAGAACTCAGGAGTTGAGCCCAACATACTGCCTCCAAACCAGACAGCATAGCGCTGCATGTTGTGTGAAATTACTTGCACATCAACAGGCTTAGGCGTGATACGGCCCTCTGACAGAGTTGTAGAATGCTTCAATCTCGCATCAACTGTCCTCTTTATATCACGCTGCAGTCTCCTGCCAAAGTCACGGAACATTGTTGATCCACCTGACAACACTATGTTCCCATATAAACCTCTCCTCACATCAATTGGGCATGACTGGATGACTTCATCTACCATCTCATTCAGAGGCACAGTGAAATCAGCATTAGAGAACTCTGGGTGAAAGAAAATCTCAGGTCCCAAAAATCTCTCATAACCAACATCAACAGCAAATGGGTTTTTCGTAATAGCATTAACACCCGTATAGTTCTTCATCCATTTACCAGGGTCTGCATCATACTTAGCAAACTCTTTTGCTATGTCTGGACAAATGTAACTGTATCTCTCCTTGATAGCCTTTGCAGTCTCCAAACTTTGTTCTGGTGGGATACCTACTTCACGTTCACGAAGCAGAGATTGAATAAATGAGGTAATATTTCTACCAGCAATGGGTATGTGTTTGATACATGATCCAATCACATATCCTTCGGCTACAGGCACAATGTGGGTAACACCATCTCCACTGTCTACTACAATGCCTGTGAAGGTGCGTTCAGCAGACGTGCGGGACTTCCACGACGCTGCGAGCGCCAACACGGCTTGTACAGCTATGTACAAACCAGGCACATTGAATGACTCAAACATAATCTCAGCTAAGTACTCCCTGTTCTCAGGCGTGTTCAGTGGAGGCTCAGTGAGCAAGAAATGATGATCTTCCGGCTCCGCCCTCAAGTATTTAAAGATGCACTGTTCAATGTAACGTTCCATTAGATCCCAATCTTCAACGAGACCGTGGCGTACTGGATATTTCACCGAATACCCAGTAGCGTCAAACGCTTCATCGCCGATGAAGAAATCTAGGTCTTCCACGGCCTTAGTCATACGTCGAGTGCTTTGATCGCCGACTTTCGCAGTTTCTTTTATCGCTATGGCTGACGGAATGATAAACTGCGGTTCCTTGTTGCCAGCAAAGCCCAGCTTCGTGTAACCCGTGCCGACATCGATGACACACGCTGGTAAATGATCACCCATGATTCTATCTTAACTAAATACTGTTCTACTCAGAAATTACAATATAGTTTAAGGAAAACTTTAGTGGGTGCGGTACAATCGCTGTAGATTCACGAATTTTGACGTGTGAGAAACGTCAAATCAGCGGAAGATGATTAATTTACGTTCCATTTCAAACAACTAGGCTTGTGAAATTAATAGTAATTTTTCAAACTTAATTTTACTTTTAAAAAATCTTTGTAACCAAATATATAGGAAATACAAATAATATTAAACGAACAAAAAGATATCATTTTTAATTTAGAAAGTTATGAATAAAAAGTAATGCAATTAACATTTTGTTTTCAATGACTAGTTTCTGCCCGCGGCTTCACCCACGTGGTATGTCGATAAAAAGTAAGTAGCCTTTAGCCTTCCGCAGGATTCAAAGTATCCCATGCCAATTTTCATCGAAATCGGTCTAGCCATTTCATTTATTATTATTCCATTTCGAAGATTAGCTGGCCTGAAAAAGACAACATTTTTTAAATTGTTATTTTGTGATAATGTACCTACTTACCGTTTAACTTCGTCAATAAATGGCTGTTTATTTGACATTAGAAACAAACGCAAACTGTATGCTTAGATCAAGATCACAATGTGATCTAAGCATACAGTTTGCGTTTGTCATGTACCATGTACCACAGATGTACTTACAAATAGAGTGCCTTTCAAAAGTATTTCCTCTAAAATAAAGTAAGACTTTTTGTAATAAAATTGGGTCGAGCGTGCCGGACTCAACCGCCAGATGCACTTTGCACTTGAAGTATAACTATTTTCGAAAGAGATACCGCGGCCCCTGGCACACAGGCAACTGAGGGAACACGGGTGGGTTTTAGTCAGTAAAAGTCTGACACGCCCTCCCGCTCCACCCAGAGCGGGAGAAGTTATTTGATGATTTCCCACCCAAAAAAAAAAAAAAAAGTATACCTAACTATTTTCATATTATCTAGGCTATTTAGTCCATATCTTATACGAGAGGTAATTGTAACACAGACATATAAAATAGTAGCAGACCAAACATTAATCCATAGTCGAAGGATTTGACTCTCTATCCTTTTTTTGCTAAGCGACAAGTCGTAAGCTGTATCTCGTTCTGTCACCTGTTGTCACACTGACTCACACATAGACAAAATTTGACGCGTAGCCCGTCTGTCCCGCGCCGCCATATTGATAAGCAGATTTATCTTCAATCGCGTTCTATGTTTCAACCGCGAAATATTACTTGAAAAATTAATTGTTTGGGACAATTACACAAAAATAAAATGGTAAAGTGCTGTGCGTACCAGTGTGACAGTGCTAGCTACCACAAAACACCTGGATTGACCTTTCATCGGCAAGTTTTTGTATTATGCTGTGAAGTCAGGGACGGATTTGGCAACAAAGACGATTTTTTTTATTGTATGGAAAATATTTACCTATCATGGAATTATCAAATAGAGACTCGGTTTACTCTACGATATTTAATTTTTTTTTGGTGACATAGTTTGAAAATACTGCAGAGTCCAGATTGCCAGTGTATATAGAATCGCGTACACATGTGATACGTTACAATAGAAAATCAATTGTGTCTCATTAGCCGGTTATGTTACCCTGTCTGTGTGATGGATAACATGAACAATGGTGGACATAAATCGATATAGGCTACTCACATAATTTTAACATTTCATTCAGCAGGTAATAATTGAGCTTACTAATATTTTTCCAGGTTTCCAAAGGATGTAAGTTTACGGAATGCATGGATTTAAAAACATGAAACTCCAGGATTGAAACTGAACCTCAAATGGCGCAAATATTCCAATCTTATTGGAACCTATATGTTCGAGCTGTTTGGGGTTGAAACTCTAGGACCATGGGGTCCGAGTGGCAACTTAGTTTTCCGAGACATTTCCAAGCGGTTGATCGACTCTTCACGTGACCAAAGGGCTGGCCTATTTTTCAGCCAAAGAATCAGCATTGCCATACCACGTGGAAATGCTGCCAGCCTTTGTTGGTCACTTTTCCCATCGACAACGATGCGGACGTATTATTTGATGCCATATGATTTTTTTTTTTATACCTGTACATATTATTATTTTAGGACCAGTAGTTTTTAAATTATGAAAATAAAGAACATTACTTGTCGTTGTGATCTTGTTCTCGTACCAAACTGTAATAATCTCTGTAAAGGCTTTTACTTTCGTTCGTTTTAAATTTTGTATGTACATATGTATTTATGTATCTATTATTTAGGATATGTATATATCTATGTATCTATTTTAGAATATTGTAAACACATTATTTGCACCAACAACGTCACCATTTTATGTCCAGGCTAATCACTGTCCATTCCATGGTTGCCTGGATGAGATCGCGGAAAGCGATAAGGCCGCCTATGTGTATTTTTTTGTTTATTGTATTTTTGTAGTGTACAATAAAGAATATATAAATAAATAAAGTTTAAAAAAAAATATGTAAATATTCATTAAATTCATTGTTTTATTTCAAAATTCCTGATATATTTATAAGCTAGCTTTCAGGCATACCAACACCTTAACTCTAGGTCCCACCAAGCTGGGCATGCGGGTTAATGACTGCAGGGAGAGTTCTTTTATCCGATACTGATGCCCGTCAACGGTCTGTGTATAAATATACCGTTAAAAGGAGGTGAAAGGACTGCCGCCCACCGTCCTCTTAAAATATTACCTTAGTCGCCTTTTACAGTAACCACGGGAACAGATGGGTGGTTATATTCGTTAAGACTTTATTGATAAGTAATCTACACTTCATTTACCCAGAGAATATTGATTTTCGCAGATTTTCAGTAAGATTTATCGGTCGTTTCAATATCGTTATATAATACCGGCCACCGGCCCTAGTCCGGCCCTGTATCGTCACACTCTCTATGTGTGCGTAATGGGTACGCAATTTTTAGCGAATGTTTGGTCTGCTACTGTTTTATATGTCTGTGAATTGGAATTATAAAGCTCTGCTGACTGATTGAATAAATATTTTCAGTAGGAATGTAGGTCATAAAATGTGCACTCTTTTCCAGGCAGCTGACCAATCAACTCCCGGGCGCTTGGACTGGAAACCTCCCCGTGCGCCCGGGAGTTGGAGTTACCCTTACCCTTATGGATAAGTACGTCCGGGGGGAAGGCCAATCTCCGAGACGGTGCCCGCTGGGGTGCGGGCAATGACTCCCCATTAGGTATTGTGTGCCTCCTGGTAGGGTGGGTTTCCGCGCAGATCAAACTGTTGGAACCCAGACCTCTGAGATGCTTCCGCTGCCAAGTGGGCCACCACGTGGGCGTGTAATACACCTCGGAAGGTGGACCGCAGTTGGCACTGGCATTGCGGTCAGCCCGGTCACAAGGCCGACTCGTGCAATTCCACGCCGCACTGTTATGTAGCTATGTGCGGCAGCTGGCAAGCCGGCTAAACACCGGGCTGGGAGCAAGGCCTGTACTCCACCCGCCAAAGCCAGGGGCCGGGGCAGGGGCAAGCCCTCCTCCGCTACTGCCGCCTCCACCGTCGTCACCGCCGCCGTTGCCACCGCGGCAGGGCCTTCACAGGGGCTCCGGAGGGGGGTGGTATAGAGTGCCAATAATGGCCCCATTACGCCTCCTCCAGGCGAACATCAACCAATGCGCCACCGCTCTGGACCTGTTGCTCCAGAGCATGGCGCAGTGGTCGATTAAAAACGCCGTGGTCGCTGAGTCGTACTTTGTCCCGCCCAGGGATGACTGGGATGAGCGGCCCTAATTTTGTCGGTCGCCGCCGGTACCCCGGCCCTCGAGGCTGTCAAGAGGGGAAGGGGTTGCGTGGCAGCACGGTCCGGGGAGATTGTCGTGGTAGGGGTGTACTTCTCCCCGAGCCAAACTCTCGCCAAGTTCCACAACTCCCTAGCCGATTTGGGAGCCATCGTCATTGGGTTTCGTTCCCTCCCCGTGGTCGTCCTCGGGGACTTCAATGCCAAAAACGTGGCTTGGGGTTCCCGGTACATAGACACGGGGCGGGATGCTGGAGGACCAGGCTCTGGAGGCAGGCCTGGTCTCCTAAACCGGGGTTCGGTCGCCACGTGTGTGAGGATGCGCGGTAATTCAGTGGTGGACATTTCGTTCGCCAGCCCCACTCTGTCGCCATGTGTCATCGACTGGCGCGTCATGGGGGGGGCGAGGATGTATTCTGACCACCGGTACATCCGGTTTGACGTCACCGCCCAGACCTCGAGCGCGCCGGTCCGCCTGGCCCCGTGTGGTCCGCGGTGGGCGCTGAAGTAACTATGGGAGCTCCTCCTGGAAGCTTCGATCGTGCAGGCCTGGGTATCACCACCGGACAGGCCTGCTGACATCAACGATGAGGCGGAGTGTTTCCGGGAGGCCATGTCCAAAGTATGTGACGTGGCAATGCCTCGGGTCCAGCCAGGACGCGCTTCACGCCAGGTGTACTGGTGGTCGCCGGAGCTCACAACTCTGCGCGATACGTGGTACCACAGGTTCCGTATCCGCCCTCCGGATACGGAAGCCATTCAGAGAGCGGAGCTGTACGAGGGGGTACAGAGCGGCGAAGCGGTCCAAGCGGAGATCCTGCGGGCCAGGGGACTGGCCCATGAGGAGTCACTGGAGACTCTGAACTGAGACCCGTGGGGACGCCCTTACAAAATAATGTGGGAAAATCTCCGCCCCTGGGCTCCCCCGCTGACGCAGTCTCCGGCCCCAGCTCGTTCAGGCCGTGGTGAGCACTCTGTTCCCTTCGCGAGGGGAGCATACTCCCCCGCCCTATGATTGAAAGGCGCCACGGTGTCCTCACCACTCGCCTGACGCAGGTCCTCACCGGACACGGTTGTTTCGGGAGGTTCCTGTTTCGGATAAGGCGGGAGGAAACGCCCGGGTGTTTCCACTGCGGAGATCGCCCTGAGGACACGGTGGAGGTCTGCCCGGCTTAGACGGAGCACCGCCGTGTCCTTGTGGAGGCGATCGGCGGCGGCAATCTCTGGCGTCCGGCCCTGGTCCAGGTCATGGTACAGAGCGAGAATGCATAGGTAGCCGTCACCTCCTTTTGCGAAGCAGTAATGCTCGCAAAGAGGGAGGCGGCGCACCTGACGGAGAGGCAGTATATGCACCCTCACGGCCCTAGTCGCCGTAGGAGACGCCCTGGGCGTCGGAAATCCCAGGCTGATTCCCGGTCACCGTAGGCGCGGGCTCGCGGATGGCGAGTAATGGGTAGCTCGCTGTCCGGTAAGGACCAAACTCGGGTCGAGGGCGCGTTGTGTTCCACGCGCGCCTCAAAGAGATGTCAGCACCAACTGGTGGGGTCCGCAAGGGCATCCTGGCCCTAGGACATACCAGTTTCCTCACGGTGTATTCCTTCACCGTTTGGAATAGAAGCGTGTAAATAATAAAACAATATATTATAAAGCAGCTGATATTTATTGTGACCTGATACTAATGCTATATTTACACATTTTACATTACAGGAATGTAATCGCAACATGTTTAATTTTTGAAGACTTCTATAAATTACAAGATGTTAAATTTTGTCCGAATTTGATACTTCATAATTTTTTTTTACTTAAGTTACCTCAACCAATTTATTGTTCAACCATTTTTCTGCACCAAAGGTTCCTTACTATTTAAATGTTTTGGAGTCACAGTGGAATGATTTTGGGATGCTTTTGCACTGTACACTATGCATTACTACATCAAATAGCATTGACTAAGTTAGCAAAAACATTAAGTGCATTGCATAACATTTTTTCATTCAGCCTTTGAATCAAGCAGCACAACAAATACGTTTGACTCGAATAATTAGATTGCTGCACTAGATTAACATGTTTGCGTCGTTATAATGTGTTAGTACGTACATTCATTCATAATACTTAACATTATTCTGACAATAAGGAAAGAAAATGTTTACTACCCCAATGAGTGGCACACAACCTTTTGTCTCTAATCTCTTTTTTACATTCTTCCAGTTCTGGAAGCTTAACTCTGCTCAAATAATGCTATTGATACAACTCAAATATACTATTCATAAATACTCAAGGCAAAGCTTGTGTATCCCAGGTCCAGATACTATTTGTTTTTTACAAAGCAAATACATTCGATCCAATCCACTCCACTGTTCAAAATTTGGTATTGAATAGTTCTTAACTGATAATCCTAAAAAAGATGGTATGCATAGCCGCCAACAAGCCTTATTTATGAAAATTTAATATTCATGATACAAGCTCATTTTAAATGTTTATCATAATTATTGTTGAAAATTGTTCTGAATTTCAGTTAATGATAAAAAAATATCTCCAATTATATCTTACACTAAAATTTCTCTTAATCCAAGTTTAAATAATAACAAATAGAATAATGTTTGTTAAATACGTGAGTAACATACGTTAATATTATAAAATTCACATAAATTATGTTGATTTATAAGGAATAAAAGTATATTAATATTATAATATCAGTACTCGAATCTAGGTGGTAGTTCGTATCTGCTAAAATTAAGTTAGCTAGCCAACATTGTTTAAGTATGAAAATATTAGAATTAACTAATAGTTAGGTTTTCAAATCAAGTTTACAAAATGGCCTTGCTACTTATAATAAATGTTGTTCACAAACAGACACAACCTGCAAGCAATTTGACAAAGCTAAAAGAACCACATCATTTAATTAAAACAAACATTGCAGATACGAGCTATCACAATAAAACCATTCAGATGACAATTTTATATTGTATGAGCACATATACTACTCCAAATACTGGACACTATAATAACAGATGTCCTAACTTCATTATGCATAAATTTTAAAGAAAGAATGTTGTTAACATCATTTTCATAGACCACCTTCAATGTTACACTATCAGTATCATTATCAGACTTAATCATAAACAAAACCACAACATTGTCTTACGATACAATATATTTGCCTAAGATCGTCCATTCATGTTGTAACAACATTTAGATTTCTCACCACATCGTGTAGTCAGAGTCATCCATGTCAAAGATGGTGAAGAAGCCAAGGATAGTCAGGTATACTATGACGTTACCGGCCAGGGTTAAATAGCAAGCGCCCCACGCAATCTGCAAATGGTATAAAACATGGTTTATAAAATCAGAATGTCACAAATTTTCTTTTCAACTACAAATTAGCATCTCTATTCTAAATATTTGTTTATGCTAATCATGGGCGCCGGGAGCGGGGCGCAAGAGGGTGCAGTTGCTTGAAAAAAATATATAAGTGTAAAAACATACAGAACTAAAAAACATCCGAAACCCCAAAATAATATAGAACTCAACCTATTCGAGGCGAATCTTCTCGAGCTTGCATCGCTCTCGTTCGCTCTTTTATTTTGCATTCTCTCGATTCTGAAGATTTTTTTTTCATTAGTACAAGTACCGAACTAATTGTTCCGAAAATCTAATTGAACCTCAGCGGGGTGCTTACTTTATCGAGCTTGCTTCGCTTGCTCTTGCATCTTACTCTATCTTAATTCTTAAACTTCTTTATATAAATCGACAATTAGTCCTCTTTCTGTATGCTTACATGGAGAAAATAAAACCTAACCGGGCGAGATGCAAAAATTCTCGAGCTCGCTTTGCTCGCCCTTGTATCCTACATTCTGTTAATTGTTAAGCTTTTCTGCATAAGTCGACAAACTAAGTCCTTGTATAAATAACAAGCCTTGGACAAACGATAACCTAACAGATCCAAAGTGAAGTGAAAAAAAAGAAATATCGAGCTCGCTTCATGGAGCTGAAGGTGCATTTCCTGAAAATAAACTTGCCGGCGCCCATGATGCTAACTAAAGTAACTATGCTGTACAAGACAAACACAAATCTCGAATCATGATCATCAGCCGAAAGACATCCACATCTGGAGATATGGCTCCCCAATCATCGTCTTGATGGGTCTCATGAGTCCTATTGTCCTCGGATCTAGCGCATTCTCGATAAAAGCACGAATACATACCACTGAAGCACGAGCTAGAACGATGGGAAGTGCGAACGAGCTGACAAGGAATCCCATTGTGATAAAGATGGCGGTCTCCATGCAGGCAGAGTTGCCGCTGGTGCTGTCTGTGTGGCGGCGAGCGATCATAGTCGGGATCGGGCTCAGGATGTAGAACAGGACCACGAAGAATGGCCACCATAGTCTGTCAACAAAGAGGAACAATTTAAGACAAAATATACAAACAGAAAATAAAAGAACAAAACAAATGATTGGGAAATCGCCTAACTATACGTTTTTTAACCGACTCTAAAAAGAAGGAGGTTATCAATTCGACATGTTTTTTTATATATTTTTAGGTATGTTCGGGCATATCTCCGTCATATAGAAGAAAAGTTTTTATCCAGTGCGCAAACTGTAACCATGACGCATATCATTCTAGACGCCCCAGCGCAGTAATTTCTCATCGGTTATCCAAAAATAAAACAGCTTTTTATGAAACAGCTGTTTTTTTTTTTGTAAAACTGACGAAAAATTTCTTCACTGAGGCTTGGTCGACTAGTCTGGCAATTTTTTATAATGATCAAGCAAGTGACTGCTATTTGCTAGCCGTGGCTGAAAATAATTAAAAAAATTGCTCTAATTGAAATAATTAAAAAAATTGCTCAAATTGAAATAATTCAAAAAATTGCTCAAATTAGACAAAGGGAATTTATAAAAGAACTCTATTTCATTGTTAGATAAACACAGTGTGAATGACATTGATTATGAAGACTGATAAGATGTCTAACTTGCAGAATATTGAATTGTTTATACTGATAGCAGCAATTATTTTATTTATTTATATCATCTATACATAATTCTCATTGTTTTAGAGATATTCTCTCATGTTTGCTTTTCAGTAATTCAGTTATCTACTTTTATGCACTGTTCTCCCATACCTATTATCACTGTAATTTGAAAACATTGTAACAGCCAATTATTTTTAAAAGAGTAACCGTTGAGTTTCTTGTCGGCTCTTCTCCATAGGAAGCGACAAATTGGAACCGTGCACCTAGCTTCTGACATTTCATAAGTGCCCATGCAGGTTTATGTGAAATAAAATATTTTGATTTTGATAGGATGGGATTCATCCTTATGACTTTTGTTTAAAACATACAGGTGAACTTTAAATCAGTGCGCAAACTATAACCATAAATCAGTATATGATTCTAGACTCCCTAACTTAGTAATACTTTGTCAGGTAGTTAAAAAAAAGAAAAAGCTGGTCCTTACATTATGACCGTGTAGGTATTGCACTTTTCTATGAAACAGTAGTTTTGTTATTTTGACAACCATCTAAAAATGTCTATGTTAAGGGCGGTCTAGAATCATATACATATTTTCCAATTTCCTTCCTTCCTGTGTTATTAAGTCAGGCAGCTAGAGGAATAAATTAAAATGAAGATATTCTATGTAAGAAATAAAGCTGCAAAAAAATTTACAAAGGCTGTACTAATTTACAATTACATTAAGGCTCCGTGCACGAAATTAACTCATTTTGGTCAATTTTGATCACTTGTTGTGAGCTAGAGAAATGGAATTTAGGCATTTTTTTTTGTTACTATAAGAGTTGAGTTCTAATTCTTGCATGTGGCGGAAACGGATTTTTCAAATAACTTATACAATATTGGAAAATCACCAATATCCACAGCCCCTTTTCCGAAAAGTAACAAGCGAGCGATGTTTGGCTTCTAGTTACACAAAACTAAAACAGATCCTGCATATTAAAAAAATATAAATAACATCATTGAATGGTCTTCTTGCAGATAGCTGAACTACTTTTTTGACTTTCCTACGAAATATAGCAGAAAATAAATATTGAAAAAACGTAATTTATAGGAAACTGCTAGACAAATAAGTATTTTTTTCTATTACTTAAAATCACTTTTATGAAATTTTAAAAATTACGTTTTAATCTTAAGTTAACCATTTAATATAACATAAATTTTATTTTAATAATAAACAACAACTTCATTTCGTAAATTAATGTCAAAGTGAACTATATTATCGACCGCGCAAAACCGATCCCGTCAGTAGCAGGGGGTGTCGACTCTATACGTCGAAACAACGACATACCTACAAGGGCTATTTCAAGTGTGGCTAGAGTTAAAAATAAAATCGGGACCTAATACTCGAGACTAAAAAATTATGCTTTATGAAGTTTTAGGTCGCTAATCATACCACTACTGACTGATAGTGATGACGTTACCAAACAAGAAGATGGCGGAGTTGTTTGTTATAATTTGCCGTAAAGTCCTATTGTCTTGTAAGTTTTTTTGTTTGTTTCGACTCAGTGCGATCCAAATATTTTGAGATAGTGACTCTGAATGTGTGTTTCGAGAAAGTGACCCTGTTTCTGTTTTTTGAGAAAGTGACTCTGTTTCTGTACCTATTTCGAAAAAGTGGCTCATAAAACGAGACTATGTCGTCGGTAATAAACGCGGAAATTCGACGACAATATTATAAGTGTGGACGTTCACCGGTTACTGTTACTTACAAATAAAGTTATTTACTATAATTCCTGAGTTTTTTTTGCTAATGTTTAGTAGAGCGAATTAAGAAATGAACGAAGTTACATTTTTCTTTCTGGCTGTGCAATAGAAATGAAAAGTTATGTCAAATTAGCATATTATTATTACGTACGTCATTAATGCTAATTTGAGATAATTAAGCATTCCTATTGCACAACAAGAAAGAAAAATTCAGTTTCGATTACGCAGTAATTTACTTTAAAATATTTCAAATTTCCCGCTCTATTCGCGTCCTTTAGTTGTTCTGGGGTGCTACTAGATGGCGAGCAGCAAAACTGTCTTTACTTTTTTTGTACGAAGTCGTTATTCTTCTCCCTAGAGTATGTATGTTCTGTGGTCAGTAGCGACCGGGCCTTCCCAGCGTGAGGATGTATCGCTTTGCATCGCAGGAGCTCACGTGATCTACGTTAACATATTCCATAAATTGTACGCCGTCTACCACATTTTGATCCAGTAAGTATTAATTTTATTTTAAGTACTTCGCTTGTTTATTTTTTGCTTATTTGCAAAATGTTAATGTTATACCGGTGTGCGTCTTAGCTTTTTGTTGGACCTGGGTGAAGTGTCGCAGGACAACGTCTGCCTACCGGGTTCGCTAGTTAAATATATTTAGATTGTATGTTTCATAGATTTTTGGAAGGAAGTTCTTTAAAGCAGCTTGGTAGGAGTAACTTTTAGAAATCATCACGTAATAAAAATGATAGAAATCGTCATCACACCGCGAGTTTTTTTTTGGGTGGGAAATCATCAAATAACTCTCTGGGTGGAGCAGGAGGGCGTGTCAGATTTTTACTGACTAACACCCACCCGTGATCCCTCAGTTGCCTGTGTGCCAGGAGCCGCGGTATCTCTTTTGAACAACCCGCACCCCTGGCAGGCATCGGCCTTTGTGGGCCCCACCAGTTGGTGCTGACAACTCTTTGAGGCGCGCGTGGAATACAACCCGCTGTCGACCCGGGCTTGGTCCTTACCGAACAGCGAGCTACCAATTACTCGCCGTCCGCAAGCCCGCCCCTACGGTGGCCGGGAATCAGCCTGGGATCCCCGACGCCCAGGGCGTCTTCTGCGGAGATTAGGGCCATGAGGGCGCATATACTGCCTCTCCCTCACGTGCGCCGACTCCCTCTTCGCGAGCATTACTGCTTCGCAGAAGGAGGTGACGGCTACCCATTAACTCTCGCTCCGTACCATGGCCTGGACCAGGGCCGGACGTAAGTCATCGCTGCCGCCGATCGCCTCCACAAGGAGCCACACTCCGGGTGTGGTGACGATTTCTATAATTTTTAAGCTAGGCATAACAATTTTTGAAAAATTTAAAATCATCAAAGTTTTTTGTGATATTTAATGGAAAAAGAAAGACAGAGAGATCATTTTTAAGGTTTCCGTGGGTGCTGAAACCAATAGTGAGGTCAAAATGAAGTTTCGAGAGTTTCAAAGATAGAGTAAATGACGTTACATTCGGAGTTGATCAAAAAGCGTAAGGAACTTGGTTCCTGACGACGGGAGTCCCCCGGCCCCGTTACCAAATTTCTAGTTAGGACAAATCAATCGATTGAATTTTTTGTGATTGCGCCCAATAGCGTCTATAAGTTACTGATGTTAATATTTTTTGTAGATAATAGGTCGAAAGAAAGGAACACACTACCAGTGCATCACCAAAAAAAAAGGACGAAACGTGGGATTGGCACGTATCAGGAAAATTCTTGCAGAACGTAATTCCAACCAAACCGTTTCGTTTGAAGAACGTGTAAGTTTATACTTTTGATCAGCGTTAGAAGTGCATAAAGAAGTATTTACGAATACATTCATATTTTCATTGTTGTTAATTTTAGGAAATCGATGAAAATGCCGCCGCTGTCTTATCTAAATAAATTATATATTTATAATATTCCTACTGCATGTATATAATTTTAACTGTTAATACTTTCAGAGTGAGGAAGATTCAAAGTTAGACAACAACAACAACAGTTCCATGAGTAAAGCTTTTATCCCAATCCAATTCCAATTCTCTTATTTTATTTTAAATACAGTTTAAAATATGGGGCATAGTCTCAATAGACTTTTTCAATTTGTTTATACTTTCTAAGTTCATCTTAGCCATTATTGGCATCGATGAAGTCAAAATTAAATTCCTAAATATGCAAACAAATCCTATTTATGTAAAACGCTTCCCTCAATGTTAGTGAATGTCTAAATGTATCTACATGCTTCTGACACGAAATTGTACCATTTTTGTTTATTGTGATAGATATAGGTACTAAACGAATATACACAAACATTCTAGACTTTTATTTCTCAACCATACCTATATAACTTAAAAAGATAAGATAATGTTTATTGTACCAAAAAAAACAGTGCTTTACAATTCCTTAAAGTCTACATTAGTACCTACGTTAAAGAAAAAAAAACAGGAATCAAAATCAAAATCAAAATCAAAAGTCATTTATTCAAACTAGGCTGAGAGTCAGCTCTTTTTGAACGTCAAAATAAAATTACATAAGACAGTCCCCCCAAAAACGCCCGCCCTTCACCACTTCCTAGTGCTTTAGCTGGGAAGAAGAAGTAGCGGAACAAACTCCCCAGCAGCACAGCTGTCTGTTAAGTTAGAAGAACTTGTTTCTATACAATAATAGGTAATAAAAATTACGAAACACAAAAAAAAAAAAAACATAAAATTTGCCATATGTCAGCTAGCACACGCCAATATACCATCAAAGATTGAAAACTAAAAATAATAGAAAATTAAAATAAAACGTAAACAGAACTTCCAATCTAAATAAAAGCCTCTAGGCATAAAGGGCATGCCCGCTTACATATGCAATTCTGCATTATGCAAATATAGCTATAAGTAACTTAAAGTAACAAAAGTTGAACTAGGACCTCTGGACTAAAATTAATAAAAACTTAATACAATTAACAATAACAAAACCATGGTCAGCAAGACGACCAGTCACCACGAGCAGCACCCGTTCACGAGCATAACGCAAAGATCAGCCATTACCCCCCTCGCCATATTTGAGGGAAGGAGGCAACCCGACCCCCGACGCTACCGCAAGCAGTGACATCTAAGGGAGCATGACGAACTTGCTGCCGGTTGCACTGGCAAGAATAATCATGAATTGTCGAGGTCGCTAGCTAACTACATATTGCAATACTACTCATTAAAAAAAAACATTGTAATGAGTAGATTAAGTCATAAATAAATGATAAAAAAAAGGAAAACCTGAATTATACAGTCAGATAAAAAAAAAAAAGCAATTATATGAAATAACATAATGATATAACCTGTCAGTGGGTAAGCTAATTCTGGTGAAAGAACACAAACATTGTCTTGAGTTAATCACAGCGACCAACAATTCTTATCATTTAAGTAGTCGTTAATGGAATAGTATGCCTTTGAACAAAGGGTGGATTTTACTTTAGCTTTAAACGCACTAAAATGCAAATCTAGCAAGGAAGAGGGAAGAGGATAAGATGCAAAGGAAACATTTTGCTTATGAACTCCACACTAAAAAATATATTCATAACTAAAAGATCAAAACTGTTTGAGCGATCACTACGCTCGAACTTTAGGCGTTTGTGCGTGAACGGTGCACACAAACATAGTTCAAAATGAATTTGCCTAAACTCTAGCGAATAAATTTTATGCACAGGGTCTCTTAAAGAATGGGCTTAAAATTTTCTCCAAGAATTATCGTAAATATGGCAATACAGTTGAATATTTATGTCAACAAGGTTTATGTTGACAAACTGACATAAAATCAAGATTATATAATGAAATCAGTAAACAAGACAGATACTTACTTATATTCTGGTAAGGCACAGGCGAGAATAACAAAGGTCATTCCAATGGAACCAGCAAATGCCAGGGACACCAGACTGAAATTTAAAACATCAATTTTCATATTTGTTTACTAAAGTTGAAAGAAAAATAAAGATTTTCCTATATTTCGTTACCAAGTGAAATTTTGTGAGAGAGATGCCAAAATAAAGTGAATGTTATGAATAATCTAGTTGGCCTCAAAAGCCAGATTTTACTCCAATTTCTCTTGTCTTAGATGTCAAGATTAGTTGATCGAAGTAATAACAATATAATTTTAGCTACATGAGATTCATCGTCAGATTTACACTATTCTGTGATTGGTATCATAGCTTCAAGAAACCGGCTACTGGTACGTAGGTATGTAACAATATCTTGAACAAATCATCAGAATATAAATAGTCATTATTAAAAATAGTGTGACATAAGCTGTATTTAGGTACTCTTTTGTTGGAATCATGGTGAAATGTTTATTATTACTGCACACAATTACCTTATCTGACTTACTATAACTACACTAACTAATTGTGTATTAAAACAGCAACAACAGGGCAAAGTACTGTATTTATCAACAATAATACTTATAGAATACACAGGTTGCTATGATGGAGTAGGTATTATATACATGGACTTGTACCAAAACTTACCCTGAACCATAGAAGTGTTGATGAGTACATGAAAAAGAATAATGCTGAAATTAGACAACTGTAATAATTTTATTTATCTGAAAAATATTTGTAAATAACATGAGTCATTCTATCTACAATGATGACATTGTTTTACAGATGAGATATCTTCAACTAAAAAAGTGTACTAATAGCCTAGATTACGATAACATACCCTTTATTCCAGCCATTTTCTTTATTTTGTGTTGTTATCAGGATTTTTCAACAAATGGACAAATTCTCAGTAATACGAGAAAGAGAAACTTCAATGAAAATCAACCAATTCGAACTCCACAGATAGTATAATAAAATTATAGAGGTCCACATTACTCGATAATTTAAATAAAAGACTTTTTAGCTAAACTAAGTTTAATTAGTTATTAAGTTTAGTTCAACGGTATTTTGATTTGCACTTGTAGCGGCACTACAGAAAAATACTTCGCAACAAATATCTAAAAACACAATAAGAAAAGTGGCGCCATCTACAATGCCACAGGCCAACTACGCAAGACTCACGTCACACAAAATCTTGCATCGCGCAATCAGAGTTTACCGCGTGACTCGCTTAGGTACAATATCCCGACATCAACCGTCGGGCACTTGCCTACCAGACACAACACCCGTCTGGTTGGAGGATCCTCCCTCTACCCATAGAGTGTGAGCGAACTTTACACCCTGTTCCTCATACTTCTATAAGTACACTTTAAGGGGTCAAATTAAAATTTTGTCTTTTTCATGCATCATTCAATCAAATTAAATGAAATTTTGAAAATTTTGTGAAGGCATAATTTGTTATGGTCACGAATCATATTTTATTCAACTTACAACCTTGCTTCAGCTGAAAATTGCAAAAAACGTAAGAAAATTCGAATTTTGCGGGCTACCCTGGAGCTTTCACCTTTTTTAATTGTAAAAGTAAACGGACGGTCATTTCTGATTTGAAATATTGTACTGAAAAGCATTTGATAGTAGAGTTGATTATTTTTTGTAATTCTCAGCAATTGTTTTGCAGTCCCCGATAGTGACCAATCATCATTGAATTAGTTTTTATGCCTAGATAAAATAAACTGGTGCCGATTCTCTTGTCAAAAAATTCTCTAAACTAAACTAAAAATCAGCAAAATTTTGTTTATTCCTGTCAAACGACGATTTTCCATTCTTAAATTGACTAAAGTGACACCACTTAACTATATTTTAGTTTGACAGCACTAAGATTGCACTGAGTTATTATCTTAGTGAAAATGGCAATTTTACTATTCTGTTGCTGTCAATTTAATTATTCTATTAGCCCTAAAATTTTGATTGTCTAACGAAATCTGACTATTTTCAATCGCGATTAAAAAGGTGTGGAATAATATTAGTTGTCAAGAACTAAAGTTCACACCAACACCTCGACTTCAGGTGCAAAATCAGTTTTGTATCTTTTTAACCGACTTCAAAAAGAAGGAGGTTATCAATTAAGTAAACATGTTTATACTTTTTTTAAATATTTTTTATCTATGTTCGGGCATAACTCCATCATATTTAGATGAATTTGCAAAAATATTTTTTGGTCGAAGGGCCGTATTCCGAAATGGTCTCATTTTTTCGTTAATAACTTATGATGCGTTTCGGAGACAGACAACGGAACACTTCAAAAAATGACAGCAAACAAACCGCGATTGCTGCTATCGAATTATGCATTATTTGACCCCAAGGATGATGAAATTTGAAATTGTGTGGGGTAGGTACTATAACTAAGAAGTGAAATATAAAAACTTTAATTTCGGAAGGCGGTGAAAAAAAATTAAAATACGAATCCAAAGTCACCGACTTCCGAAATTAAAGTTATTTTTCACTTTGTAGTGTTTTTTTTTGGAGGTCGGTTGTTTTTTTTTAAGTTTTTGATTTTCTTTTCTTTTGCTTATATCTTGGAAATGGTATGTAAAAATAATGAAAATTTTGACACCCTTTATAAAACACATTGACCTCTAAAACACAGCATGTTGGTAATAATTTTTAATATTTTCCATACAAAAAGTGAAAAAATCCACATAAAACACCTACGCGCCTCCGGCTCTAAAAAAATCACGGGGTGGGGCAAACAAGTACCACGTTGAGAACCCAAAAAATACCATGTGGGTCGCGACTATCTGATTTTAGTTGTCAAAATTATTTTTAAATTTCAGATATTTTTTTGCAGAATAGCTCTAAGATTCTCATAGCCAAAAGTAAGGAATTTTAGTGATCGTTTAGTTTGGTGTAGTACAGGAGAAGCGGCACCAATTTCTACAAAAATGTCAGTTGACAAAAATTAGTCGAGTTGTATCGTTTTCTTTTTCCATCGACAACCGAAGTGACACTTTGAGTTTTAGCCATCACTAGCATCGTCCGACACTTGTTCAAGTTGTTTCATGTTTATTGTTGAAAACAAACTTTATGTTTTCGGCTTATACTGTTAATTCAAGTAAAATACTGATTGAGGCTATCAAATATTTAACTAACTACCATGGATGACGATGCGGAAACTTATAAACTATGGCGTATACGTAAAACAGTAATGCAGGTAAGTGAGGTTATGTTGTGTGGGGAAAGTTGTGCAAAACCCAACAACAAAAATAAGAACGACCGGAATCCCATGCATGCTATGGCTGTTATTCTGTATAGTGTCTAAATGTCAAAAGTATGCGAAGACGTTAATTTCACTAATAAACAGTCGCAAATAAAACAGGTGTAGTGGATTTGAGCTTGCCATCTGTGAAGCTGAATATCTTACTTTTTGTTACAGTTATGCCATGACCGTGGATACTTGGTGACGCAGGATGAATTGGACCAGACGTTGGAACAGTTCAAAGAGCAATTCGGTGATAAACCCAGGTATAAAGTTCATCTTTAGTAGCTTCTAGTTGAGTGTTTGATTGACGAGTAGTTGTGTGATGATTTATTCGTACAGTTCTTGGAAAAGGTCAACTATGAGCTTACCAACATGTAATCTGGCTGTGGCTGACATTGTCTGGTCTACTAAAGTTTTCCTTATTTTCTCATCTAGGATCTCCATATTTGTTATATATTTTGCATTGTTTCAATAAAACAGTTGTGTTTTTTTAGTAACATTCATATAAAATAAAATTCTAGCATTCAATTTTGCATTTTATCAATTATGATTCGAAATCAGGTGTTTTTGACATTATATTTTTTACCTCAGTGATAAATCTTGTCAAGGCATAGTGTAACTGAATATAGTTTTAAATTATTGTCATGTCATAAATGTGTGCAAAAAGTATTCAATCATAAAATCAATGATTTCTTGAAATATTGTTCAGTAGGTATTCTAACTGTGTAGAAAGCCTAGTGTAGTTTTCAGTATAATTACTCTTTTTCATCAGGAACTAAATCTGTAATAAATTCTGTTCCAGTGAGAAGCGACCAGCAAGAAGTGATTTGATCGTATTAGTAGCTCACAATGATGATCCCACAGATCAAATGTTCGTGTTCTTCCCTGATGAACCTAAAATCGGCATCAAGACTATAAAAACATATTGTACTAGGATGCAAGAAGAAAATATACACAGAGCAATTGTTGTAGTACAAGCTGGTAAAGATAATTTATATAATTTAAAATTACGTTACATTACACAAACTTGGCTTAGTATGATCAGAGACACTGAGCACCTATAGACATGATGACAACTAAACTTCAACTATGTATACAGTGTTACAAAAAAATAATGCAATTTGATTCATATCATATTGGTGTCCGCAACTCCATGTCTGTGTCTGTATTTTGCTTGTAATAGAAATTGCCCAACACCTTAAAAAAACCAGTTTACAGTATTTTTTCTTGTTTAAATAAATATTGAGAGGCATCTTCCTTCCCTTTCTTACAGGTATGACACCTTCAGCAAAGCAGTCGCTAGTAGACATGGCGCCCAAGTACATTCTAGAACAGTTCCTGGAGTCAGAGCTGCTAATTAATATCACTGAACACGAGCTAGTGCCAGAACACATTGTGCTGACACCTGATGAGAAGGCTGAGCTCTTGACTAGATAGTATCCTTTTAAAATTTACAGCATTATGCTTCCTGTTCATATGCATGGGGATTTTATTATTCCCAAGATTATAATAAAATAAAAACTTTTTCCAAAAAAAACACAGCCAACTTCCAAAAAACACTACAAAGTGAAAAATAACTTTAATTTCGGAAGTCGGTGTCTTTAGTATTTTAATTTTTTGTCACCGCCTTCCGAAATTAATGTTATTTTTCACTTTGTAGAGTTTTTTTTGGAAAAAGTTTTTATTTTTCACTTTTTAGTGGTCCACATGTGCTTACCCCTTCACAGCGTACCGGCGTAATGTTATGTTATGTACTAAACAATAGACAGACATGACATTTCAGCAAGCCCAGTCCATTTGCTATCATTTATTGAGGAGTTCCGTTGCCTATCTCCGAAGTTCTTCATCAAATCTTCACCAAATTGAAATGGGACCACTCGGAGTAAGTACTCATCCAAAAAATACCCAAATTGCTTCAAGTGTGAAGAGTTCTCTCTATTTCTCCAGGATCCCATCATCAGATCCTGGCTTTATGATCATGGGACCACCTAGGAAGTATACTCTATCAAACAAAAAAATTAAATCCAAATCGGTCCAGCCATCTTCGAGTAATTGGGGAATATACATAAAAAAAAATGGTTCCGACGAATTGAGAACCTCCTCCTTTTTGAAGTCGGTTAACAATATACATACATACTTTTCGTGATTGCTTGCCTGATCCTGTGGCATCCAGTGACCATTACCACGGTCTTGTTGGTGTGCCAGTAAAGCTCAATTTGCTGTACAACTGCTTTCTGCATCGGTGGCTTAATTAAGGCCCTTAGAAGTGCAGGGCCATCTAATGAAATACGTCTTCATTCAGTTTACATCAGAATTTTCCTTTTTACTTGTTTAAAGTGGTGACAACAGAAAAGATTACTTCAGTGGTTACTTGTTTAGGCTCTATAAAGCTTGCGTTTCTTAGTACTAACTCATGTCTTTGTTACATTATTATTTTTCCTTAACCATTGCTACAGTAAATTGAAAGAGAACATGTTGATGAGAATACAGGCTGGTGACCCGGTAGCAAGATACTTTGGACTGAAGAGAGGACAAGTAAGTTCAATCATTTTTTAATATTTTACGGGCGTATTTATTTTTATTTTTATAATAAGGCCGTTAATGTATGGATTACAATATTTTCTTTCTTAAAGTGTCAAACCCATCACTGTTCATGTGTGAAAAAGAGATGGTGATATTGGTATTTTCATAGCTCTTTCATATAATTCACTGAAACAATAACGGCTCCAACAGTTAGGTATATATATACAGGGTGGTAGGCACAACCTGTTAGGTAGGTAAAACGGGCTGTTGTCCGCAACTACACATCAAAGCGCGTATTTTGCGTACGGTACCTTAAAAAAACTGACGATTATAAAAAAAAAATTGGCGTTCCATACATTTTAACCGCATAGGTATTGCACTTTTATTTGAAATAGTGATCGATGGAAATAGTAGATTTTCTTTTTGATAACTGACAATATAAATCTATTTAAAATCACGCCTACCACCCTAAGAAACCGAGTAAAAAGAAAAAAAAGTCAGAAATTAAGCTAAGAGAAAACTAGCTAATATCGCGGGCGGGCGCTGGGATGCTAAAAGATTTATATACCTACTAGCTTTTGCCATCGGCTTCGCCCGCGTTGAGGGCGAAAATTGTCCCACGGGAACGTATTACCGGGATCAAAAGTATCCTATGTGTTAATCCAGGTTATAAACTACCCGTGTGCCAAATTTCATCCAAATCCGTTCGGCCGTTGTAGCGTGATTGAGTAACAAACATCCAAACTTTCACATTTATAATATTAAGTAAGAAATTTTATGATAAAACAAGAAAGTTCATCGCGCAGAAGGTAGTAATGTATTAGTTAATAATAAATAAACAATTCTTAAAATAAATACTAAGTAAGAAATAATAAATTGCACTCTCATAGCATACAGCCATGATGATTAAATTGTACCCACAAAGAAAAAGCGTTAAATGTTAAACAATTATCATGTAGAATAATAATATAAATGAACATCACGCTTTAGATACCAGTTATATCCATATAGATTGATATGTATGGACATAAATATTTGCGTATTTATAATTTCAATATGATCCGCTTTCGCCTATGTGTGTCAGCTATAATTTTTGCATGTTAGTTGCAACCTCAGAGTAGTTACTAAATGGAGTAATAAATTAATTTGAACAGTGAAATCTAAGTGCTCACCGATTGAGAATTCCCTAGCCTATCTTAACTGAACGACTCCACTAATAAAATTTTAGTAAACATTAGTGATAATTCTGTTGTGCATCAACTAAACTTAATTTGGGCTATTGATATCTTTTCCCTTCTAACGAAACAAGACAGAGACGGAAGTAAGTTAGAGCTGTCTAGTTTATTTGAACTAAGATTTTCTTCGACTTCGAAATCACGCCTTTAAGGCAACCGAGCATTGACTTATAATAATATTTATATTACTGCGTAAGGGCTGGGCGGACCGCACGTTAAAATGACGCCACGAACGTGGTCCGAGAATAGTCCCCACTAAACCGAAGTGAACTAGTCGCGCTGTCGGCTGTCTTCGGGAGCGGTCGTAAATTTTATAAGCAAAAATACTAAGTTGTGTCGTGTCATTTCACTTCACCAGTAAGTCAAAACTATGGCTTTAAAACAACGTCAAACATAATTTAAAACAATCTTCTTTTCTGCTTGTCTCAACGTTTGAAAAAGACGGCATGAGGCTACGCCCTGGTCTCACAAGGTTACGTCTTTATGCAGCCCACGCCAATAACATCGTAGTTAAGAGTAGTTCTTATAGATGACGTTAGTTTTTCTGAATCACGAACGCGTCAAGCAAACGTTCGGTAGACCGTATTTTAGTTTTCAAATCAATGCAACCGAGAAGTAATTTAGTTTGACAGTTCCAAAGCGTCACTGGTCCTTTCCTTCGCGGTATGTCAGTAAGAGATATTATTTTAGTTAGGTTAGTAATACTCTTATTTTATTTCAGGTGTTGAACAAAAGAATCGGCACCAATGACAATTAAAAATAATAGTTTAGTTACTAATAAAATAACACAGACCTCTTAGTAGATCAAGATCAGGTAGGTAGGTTAAGGTTGACAATGATTAATATTTAAAATGTCCAATTTGCTGAGATCGAGAATAATCGAGATCAAATAAAATGCGACAAAATCCGTGATAGATGTCTTGACACTCCATTTGCTGAGCATTCTATGGCTCGGTAGCAGTTGATAATTTTACATGCCAATGAAGATGTTACGTATTAAGGCATGTTATATATTGATTTGTTATGCCGATTTTCACGCAAAAAACTTGAAATTGTCCAGTAGGCTGGCACTAGTAGGTAGACTTACTATTTACAAGCTTTTTTTATGTTTTTACATAAGTTTGCTAAGGCTTGGAAAGGTATGCAAAGCTGTTGCTGGTCATGTTTAGTTCATAATACAATAGGTTGGTTTCGGGGATGGTCAAGTGGATTTTATCCCCATTCACCAGAGACACAAAAATCTTGAATATTTTAAGGATAGAGTAATAAAACAGACATAAATAACAAAATAAATTTTAAAATTCAATTGAAAGGTTTCAGTTTTTTTTATGTTTCTGAACACCATGAAATAGTAGCCGCCATGTTATTACGTCATAAGGCGTGTCAATTGAACAACTTTGTACTTTTATTATTTTCGTAACCAAAGTAATTTTTATTTAAATAATATTTTGCATTCAGGAACAGCAAACCAACGATAAGTAGAATAAAAACTCATAAAAAAAAATACGCGCGAAATTTAAAAATGTAAAATTTAAATGCATTTTTACGGCACTAATCGATTAAATAAAAATGTTCTGTTTTATTTAGTGGTTTATTAGCACTTTAGAATCTAATTAGGACACTTTTCAAAAATGGGTGGGCTATTATGAATTTCACCTTTTCACGTAAGCTTCGTATGACGTTCGTGATCAGCACCCTAATTGCGTAACACACTTTCAATCACAATCTGAACGATATTGAAGGATTTTGCTTATTCATTGTTTCAAAAATTCGCCTGCTCGACAACGCAAATAATGCGATGAATGTTGTTGAGCTGTCAAAATTAAAGTCATTGCTACTGTTAGTAGCGGAGTCACCTAACACAAGCATCTTCTTGCCTATAAGGTGATCTCCAAATCACATTTGTTAAAGATTTATGTAATTGAAATAAACATTTTGGTTTATTTATTGTTAGTATGTTACGCAATTACATCGCAGCATACAAAATCCAATCAAATATATCTAATTATTTGTTTAGTCATTAAGCCTACTGTTGAGCTCGTTTGATTTCTTAATATTTTTTATGTCGATATTAGAAATTAATTGATAGTTTAAACATTTATGTTCCTAATGGCCGATTCCTATAATTTACGGACACTTGTCGGTTATAATTAAGACTCTAGTATCTTTACTAATAATGAAGCAAATACCTTGTAGCTTCGCATAGTAGACCCCCCTATTTGGAAGTACCTATCACAGGTAAAATTAGCTTACGAAACTATTTATTTGCCCAGTTTGGAAATAAAAAATGCTACCATTGGTAAGCACAACGCTATTTTGTTTATAGGAACCAAGCATAAGTATGCATTAGTATTGCCACTGATGGCATTTACTGTCGTATTATCTTCTCCACATTGTATAGATGCCTTAAGACATGGAAGAACTAAGTGACCATGGGCCATACGAATAAAATACCAAAAGGTACTTAGTGGAAATTGAACACGTGAGCCGCAGGACTGCATCTAATCCCATCTTCTGCGCCAACGGAACTGTTACTAATGGTATCTACTTGTTTTCAGGTGGTGAAGATCATCCGATCATCAGAAACAGCAGGGCGATATATTTCTTATAGATTAGTATGTTAGTATAGCTTTATTACCAATAAATATCCAATATTTTTACCTATTTAGTTTTTGTTTCATACACTTGTGACCTACGCTCGTAAAATTAAAATCAAAAGTCATTTATTCAAACTAGGCTGTGAGTCAGCACTTTTTAAACGTCAAAACTACATAAAACAGTCCCCCAAAACGCCCGCCCTTCACCACTTCCTAGTGCTTTAGCTGAGAAGAAGAAGTGACGCAACAAACTCCCCAGCAGCACAGCTGTCTATTAAGTTAGAAGAACTGGATTTTTACAATGATAGGTACCTAAGTAATTAACGTTACGAAACACAAAACACTAAATTAAAATATTTGCCATAATATGTCGGCTAGCACACGTCAATTTACAAAAAAAAAACATTAACGATTTTATTCAAGCAGAAATAAATAATAAAAACTTAAACAGAACTTAACACTAAATTAAAGCCCCCAGACATAAAGGGCGTCCCCGCTTACGTATGCAATGCTGCATTATGTTCACACAGCTATAACTTGAAGTAACAAATGTAACTTCATCTTTCAACTAGACAGGTTTTTGGGTAAGTATATGCAGGGCAAAGAGTTAGATAATAGCTGAGTAATGCCCGGTTTCTGAGGTACTCGTATCGGCAGTTTATCTATTCATTAGCGCTATTGGTTTGATAACTTGGGAAAGTGCGTTTCCGAACACCGCAATTTAATATAAACTCCGTTTAAACTCAGTGTAGCGGACGTTGCAGATACGACCAGTACCCGCACAGCCCTGGGACTTCTCCCAATGTTTTAGACGTGCGTTCCCTACTCGCTGAATCCTAATGGTTCTTGCTGGTGACACACGCTACCACGCACCCCTGAATGCGTCAATTAGGTACGGCTACCCAAAAGGACCTCGGGGCTACGGAGACTTCTTATAGAAACAGAAATAAAACACTTCTTGAATTTTTCTAGTCTTGTCCATAGATTTCGGCTTGTGTTTTCTTCCTTGTTGTTGCCTCTTCGGTGGCTGAGCTGCGACTGACTGGTGCCGTTTTTTTTTTTTTTTTTTTTTGTTGGGCATCTCGCAGTTGGCCTTGAGAGGCCATGACTGCTCAACCGGGCTTTCCTGGGGCTGCCATTAAGAAGTTAATCTTAACGCCTCCAGCCAGGGCTTACAAACTAAAATTTACAAACTAAGCGACTGCACGCTGAGGGCACCCCCTGTGGGGTACGAACCTCGGCTCAGGGCGTCACTGATAGGGGGACAGCTATCTCTATTGGGGACAGGCTGGATCGAAAAATTGGCATTATTATTATTAGGTGGGGAATTTAAAGCTACTGGCTCAGCTGCGGCGCGGGCTGGCGCTTCAACGAGCAAGGGTCGGTCGGGGGTCTCGACGTTAGGCGCCGATACTATTAGGGGTCTTCGCGGGGCGCGAGGACCTCGGCGGCGAGGTCGGAAGGACGATTTTGTGCGGTGTGTGCGAACTGTACTGGTGGCCCTATTGCTTTCCTGGAGGAGAGTAATGTGGTCGTCTGGGTCGGTGAGGACATGTCTCGGCCGTCGGACAGAGCTAATCCTACTGGGGACATAAGTGGCGGCCTTCACAATCAAGGGATTGCGGTGAATTTCGGCTTTATCGAAGAAACGCTTCGCGGTGCGTTTCATGAATTGACTGACCGTGGGGATTTTCAGATCGAGATGGAGGATCTCGTTCCGAACGAACCAAGGGGCGCCTGTGGCTTGCCGGAGGAATCGGTTCTGTAGGGTCTGCATCCTATGGATGAATCGGGGGTTCGCGTGCGCAAAGATTGCACACGCATACGTCATGATGGGCCTTATACACGCCGTGTAAATCCGCAACTTGCACTTTAGTGACAACTTGCTACGTGCATTTAGAACAGAATGTAGCCTGCCGAGAGCGAAGGCGGCGCGTGAGCGCGCCTTCTTTATGTGCTCTGCGAAGGAGAGATGCTGATCCATGGTCACACCAAGGTATTTGGCTCGCTTCTCCCAAGGGATAGGCTTGCCGAACAAAGAGATGGGACGGGGGGGCTCAGGTCTAATGCGTCGCGGTCTCGTAAAGAGGACTGCTTGGCTTTTATCCGGATTTATGTCGATCCGCCACTTTCGAAACCACGCGCCAAGGACGTTGACGGTGGTTTGGAGAGTGGCGGCTATCGCGTCCTGACTTTTCCCAGTGTAGTAGATGGCTGTGTCGTCTGCGAACAGTGCCAACTGTGCCTTTCTACTTTTGGGGATATCGCTCGTGAATAGAGTGAATATGAGCGGGGACAACACCGCGCCCTGAGGGACGCCGGCGCGAATGGGATGGGGAGACGAGATCGCCCCTTCGATGCGATAGCGAAAGGTGCGGTTCGACAGAAAGTCTCGTAAGATGAGCACGAGACGGTCTGGCACACCGAGACGGTACAGCTTGTAAATCAAGCCGTTGTGCCAGACCTTGTCGAAGGCTTTCGCTATGTCGAAAAATACTGCACCGGTTATCGTACCGCGCTGGAAGCCAGCGCTTATATGTTCTACGATACGGTGGACCTGTTGCACACAACAATGTTGGTTACGGAAACCGAACTGTTCGTTGGGTATGAGGCCTTTTGTCTCGGCGTAATTTCTGAGTCGCTTATAAATAAGTCTCTCATAGATCTTGCCGAGACTACTCAGTAAACTGATGGGGCGGTAGCTCGTGGGCTCGGATTTGGGCTTGCCCGGCTTCGGGATACCGATAACCGTGGCCTGCTTCCATGCATCGGGGAATATATTATTACTCAAGGCACCATTGAAGATGGTGGTCAAGAGCATGATCAGGTGGGCGGGCAGCATCTGGAGCACCTTATTGGTGATTCCGTCAGCGCCGGGGGCCTTGCGGGGTTTCAGACCTTTGATGACCTCGTGTACTTCGTCCGGGGTGACGAGAGGTAATGGGTCATCAGGGTCTTCGACGGGCGGGAGGGAGGTTCTACGTTCGACTTCAGCGTCCACCTCAGCGAGATGAGCTTGGTCTACTGGTTGAGAACTGGGAGTGCATTGAGCCTCTAGACTGGCGGCTAGACATTCGGCCTTGTCAATGTCGTCGAAGGCAACGGTGCCATCGGGACGGGTCAGGGGGGGCATGGAAGCTACTTCTTTGGATTTGAGTTTCCTCTGAAGTTGCCAGAAAGCTAGGTGGGTCGGCTCTAGGTCGCTCAGCATCTTGTCCCAGCCCGCGTCCCGCAGCTCCGACATGCGTGTCTTTACAGCTCGCTGTAAATAGCGCATGTGGGCTTTGTTGGCGGCGCAGGGAAAGTTGCTGTAGGCACGAACAGACGCGTTCTTCTCATTCAGCAGTTCGCGTACATCGTCCGGCAGCTTCCAGCGGGGGTCTTCCCCCACCGGAACCCGCCTCGAACTTTCGTCCAGGACAGATTGTACGTGACCCGTGAATGAGTCGATCGCGGCCGTTGTGTCGGCGAGTGAGTCGAAACGATCGGGTATAGAGTCCAAGTGGGCGGACGTGTTGGCTTTCAGCGAATCGCTTACTTGCCTCCAGTCCGTTACCAGTTTGGTGAGGGGCGGTAGGTCAGGATCTGGGAGACCCGTCCGGGGGGCCAGATGCATGACTACGGGGCGATGATCAGAACTGAGCTCGTTCATTGCTTCTATGGAATTCAACCGGAGGTTGATTCGCTGCAGAATGGCAATGTCGAGTACATCAGGGGTATGATTAACATCGTGGGGATAGTGGGTAGGCGACATCGGGGCGATGACGTCAAAGTTCAGGCGCGAGCAGAGGTTGAACAATTGTCGCCCTCTGGTCGAAACCCGAGAACTGTTCCACGCGGGGTGTTTCGCGTTGAGATCGCCCGCTATGATAACGGACTCACTCATTCCTAGTAGGAGCGCGATATCGTTTGCGATTAGATTGAAGTCCTCCGAGTGGGACTGGGGAGGGAGATAAGCTGAGACTAGGGTGATAGGCTGATGGCCAGTCATGCCTAGTCTGCAGACCGAGACTTCTAATCGGGCCAGGGTTGGCGGATCCATAGGGATGCAGTATAGGGACTTTTGGTAGTAGATGAGAGTTCCGCCCCGATGGCAACGTGACCTGTCGTTGCGCACTACGCGGTAGTTTGCAATTTTCGGGTCACGGTTGCAGGGTTTAAGGAACGTCTCCTGTACTAATAGTATGTCTAAGTGATGGTCGCGGAGGAAAGTGGCGATCTCATCACGTTGGCCAGTTATGCCATTGGCGTTATATGTACCTAATTTTAGGGATCGGATCTTTAGACGAGAAACAACCGTGTTAGACATTATGGTGCCTAGGTTGGTTGGATCTAATCATGACTAACGCTTGCGTAATATCTGGGTACGCTTCGTATATGGCATATACCTGGAGGAGGTTGCCGGCCTTGGTGGCTGCGTCGACTTCCTGCGCCATCCGTTGGGCACGGGGGGTGCAGAAAGTCAGGAACGCGCTGTCGAGTATACTATACGCGACGGACGGGGTCATGGCCACGGGGCCGTTACCGGTTGCGGGGGGAGCGGCTTGACGCGCCGCGGGGCGCGCAGCGGGGTTCGCGGCGGCGGCGACGGGGGCGGCGGTCGCGAGAGAGTACGGGGACGGGGTAGTCAGCGCGGGAGCGCCGGTACGCGGGTCCATAAGCGGAGGGATAGGCGCGGGGGTGGGCCTGGATGAACCCATCGCAGGGAATGCCTGCTGATGGTTCAGACGGTTCCAGGGGCTAGGTCTCTGGGGACAGAGACGGTCAGGGAGGGCCGCGGAGGGAGCTTCCCTTTGCTGACGGGCGTCTGCACGCTTCGCCAGCCTGGGAGAGGAGGACTTGGGTGCTTTAGAGCAGCCCCTATAGTTCGCGGGATGACCTGATTCACCGCAAAGCACGCAGCTCGGGGGCTCCGTGCAGAGGGTGCGGTCTTTGGGACGCGGGCAATCTGCCGTACTGTGCACTCCGAGGCACTTAACGCAACGGGGGGTCGCGTAGCAGTGCGACTGCGAGTGTCCGTACAGTTGACACCTATGGCATTGGCCGACGATCCCCGACTTGCGGGGCTTTTCGATCCGGATACCGGATAGATGACAGACTGTACGGACGTTGAAGATCGGGTTATGGCCTTCTGAAGGAGGGCAGACAACGAGTACCATGTCGAATGGTACTCCGCGGCGGGCACGGTGCATGCGGTGCACTTCGAGTACGGGGACGTTCTGGGATTCAAGGTCGGCCTTGATCTCCTCAGTCGCGATCTCCATCGGAACCTTCTTGATGACAACTCTTGTTTGTCGGTCTTCAGGAAGGGAGTAGGTGTGGAACGACACACCTCTGTACCGGAGAAGTTTAGTGAGCGCCCGATAATCGTTCGCGGTCGGGACGGTCACTTTAATACCCTGCTGGGTAGCTTTGGCACTGGTGTAACCGATTCGTTGTTCGGCACACCATTTGGACACATCAGTCCACTTGCCCTTTTCCTGAATGAACAGGGGTGGGGGCGCGGCCACCTTCTTACCCGCTGCGGTGCGGGGCGCGACGACTGGGGCGGTACTCTGCTGTGAGGCAGGCGCGGTCGCGGTGGGGGTGGCGGCTGGAAGAGCCCTTTGGGTCGGAGTGGGGGTGGGGACCGCGGCGGAGGTCGACGGGGTCGGGGGGCTCTGGGAGAGGGACGCGGAATCGTCCTCGAGGGCGATCATTTTGGCAGCTTGCTCGGAGCTTTGCTTGCCCTTCTTACGTTTCCCTTTCCTACCTCCGGCAGCAACGACCTCGTAGTCGTCCTCGGAGGAGGGATGGGACACGGGAGCTACGGGAGCGGGAGCGATCGCGACGGGTATGGGTTCGGGCACGGGCACGGCCTCGGGCTCGAGTTCGGGCTCAGAGGGAGCATCCTCGGCGTCCATCGAGCTGCAGTCAGACTCGGCGTCGGAAAACGCGGGGGAGGTCGTGGGCTCAGATCGCATTTCATTGAAATGCTTGGCCAAAGCGGGCGGAAGCGTCGAATTAAGAGTCCGTTCGACTCTGGCGCGGAATTCGTGGCTCTTTCCGAACGTAGCCAATGTCGCCCAGAAGGCGTCATCGGGTTCGTCCATTTCGAGCAGCGGGAGGTAGGGAACCTACTTTACGCTCATATGGAGCGAGCCTATCAAAATAACTCCTAACAATCCTAACGTCTAAGTCCCCGGGTGGGATGCCCGGGGATGTGTGGCACTCCCTGCCGGGTGCAGGCAGGGAGGTGAGTACCTAAGGTGAGCCCTAAGCTTGTAAACCTGTTGCCAATCTTAATGTGCAACAGGGCCCTGTGAGTCTAGCGCGAGGGGTGTAGACACACCCCAAAGACACTAGGTGAGTAGCTGTGGAAGCAAGACTGTCACCAGTACCGACTAGGAGATCCCCCAAGGCCGGTGGTCTGGGACCCGTCCAATTCACTGCCTAGCCCTGAAGGGGTTTCGGCGGGTGTGTTGGGTCAACACCCTCTCGGATTCGTTGGCACCGTGAGGTTTCAACCGAGAACCACGAAACTGTGGATTTTACCCAGAAGGGGCCAAGTGAATTTACTTGACGACTCTAATTAGAGAAACAGTATTGCCTTGAAAAAGACAGTTTTTAATATCAATTAACGACTGTATTGTCTTTCAAATACAATGGCTAATTAATGCAGCCGGGGCGGCTGCGATGCGTCACTGCGGGGCGCAGTGAGACGGGCGAGCGGCGGGAGGGTGAGTCACGCAGCAGGTGGGAGCACAATTAACACGTCCGCTCGGGGTGAGCGTCACGGGCTAATTGTGCTGACTGGTGCCGGCAAATAGCGCTCCTTTTATACACGGCCGGCTAGGCCATTCTTTACCTTATAGAGGCACGCGATTTTTGGACCAATTTTTCGTTTAATTTTCTCTAAGCCGAAATCTTTGGACCCCCTTTTTATTTATTATTCCTTATGCAATCTTTACAAATTATACATATTTAAAAAGCTTATGTAATTCTTAATCATATACCGTAACAATATTTAACCTATCTTTATACAATAAAAAGTTTCTAGAACAAAAACCTTAAAAATATGACTTAGCAATTATTTCACTTTACGAAATCCTTAATATCTTTGGAACCCGTGGTTGGATTCTTACAATTCTAACGGCAAAAATGGTTTTATGTATCTATCTTTCTATTGGAACAAAAATAATTAAAATCCGTCCATAAACAAAAAACCTCATTTTCAAACTACGTAATTATGTTACGTAGTTTGTGTTTCCTTACATTTTTCGTAAATATTCATTGAAATTTTACTTTAAACTTTCATATTAGGTTCTAATATCATCGTTAGAGTTAAACTATAATGAAATTAATTAATAGAAAACAGTATCAATTAAAATTGAGTTAAATCTCTTAACTTACACTAAATCTTATAGAATTTGGTTAAACTTACAACTAGTATTACATGGCGCTCTCTGCGCTACTTGCAACCATGTACCCAGATAGGGTCTCGTCGCCGACAGTCTCCCCCTCGTGCGTTGCACCATCTTCTTGACTCGGCGATACTCCCGGCACCAACAGCACCACTCTCGAACTGGGTCTTCGTAGCACGCCTCCTCGAGTTTCGACATCGATGATCCTAATCCGCCCATCTGGCCCAGGATACACTTGCTGGATTCTGCCGCGTGGCCAGGTGCATCTTGGTAGACTGTTGTCGACGATCAGCACGATGTCTCCGACTCTTAGATCTGTGGCGCTGATTCTTCCGCTGGTCTTCCTTGGTAGTAGAGTGGGTAAGTATTCTCGCAGCCAGCGTTGCCAAAAGTGATCAGCCAGTCGTTGCGTGGCCTTCCAGGTCGGCCTGCCTATCAGCTCGCTGTCTGTGAAGCTTCCGATTCTTGCTGCGCCACACGATCGTCCGATGAGGAAGTGATTTGGAGTCAGCGCTTCTTCCTCAGGATTCTCGGAGATGTGAGTGAGAGGTCGAGAGTTGACTATGTGTTCGGCCTCTAAGAGAAGGGTGTGGAGTACTTCCTCACGTGGATGCCTTTCCTTGAGTGTTGTATCTAATGCGATTTTTATGGATCGCACCATACGTTCCCATGCACCGCCCATGTTTGGTGCGCCAGGGGGAATGAATTTCCACTGCACGCTGATCTTCTCAGCTTCTGTGACGAGGTCTTCTTGTTTCATGTTCTCTAGCGCTTCTTTTAGTTCCTTATTCGCGCCGACAAAATTAGTTCCATTGTCAGTGTAGACGGTCTTTGGCATTCCTCTTCTTGCTGCGAATCTCCGTAGGGCCATGATCATGCTGTCGGTCGAGAGCGAAGGAGTGATCTCAATGTGAACTGCTCTAGTTGTTAAGCATGTGAACAGGGCTCCCCATCGCTTCTCGTGACGTCTTGCTACGGTGATTGTCATAGGGCCGAAGTAGTCTATGCCAGTGCACGTAAAAGGAGGGTTACTGTGCATCAACCTTTCCGCAGGTAAGTTGCCCGTCGGTAGTTCTTGCGGCCTTGCTTTCTTCGTCTTGCACCACTGACATTGATGTTGAACTGCCTTTATTGCTGACCTCAATCCTAATATCCAGAAACGTTGTCGCACTTCGTTCATAACTGTTGCGTGATTCCCATGATTAAAACGACTGTGGTATTCTTCTAAAATCAGTCGTGTAGTCTTGTCCTTACTATCGAGCACGATAGGTCGCTTGTATTCTCTGGTTACGCCCTGTATCGCGTCGATCCTTCCTTTTAGCCGTAGGAGACCGTCTTCCAGTGCTATGTCGAGCTTCTTTAACTTGCTGTCTCTTTCCAATTGTTTCCCTTGCTGCAGACACCTAATGTCTTCTTTGAAACTCCTTTCTTGACTGCTTCTTAGCAGTATAACTTCAGCTTGCTCTAGTAGCTCCGCGTCCAACGGTATGTAGTTCCTTTCTGGCGTTCTCGAAGACTGATGTCTCTTATCGACGACTTTCGTCTTCTTTCCTTTCATGATTTTCCAGGTGGGATCTTCTTGGTTGACGTTGACTTTCTCCTTTGTTCTGCAGAGATGTATGAATTGTAACACTCTCGCTGTGGCTCGCCAAAGTCGCTTCCATGACGAGAACCTCTCAGGATCCGGTGAGGGATGCGTGTTGCGTGCTGCACTTACGATGTCTGCTGTCTTTTCTTCTCCGGTGGTTTCCTTCTTGAAAGTTCTGGCCGCAGGCCATTGAGCTTCTTCTTTTCTCAGGAAATCGGGTCCGGTGTACCATCGGTGATTGCAGTCGAAGTATTCTGGTACGTCGCGTGTTGCATCATCTGCTGGATTCTGTGCTGTAGGCACCCATCTCCAATCTTGAGGTTTGGTGAGATCTTCTATCTCAGCCAAGCGGTGAGCCACGAACGTTTTGAAAGTTCTGGGGTCTGTCTTAATCCAGGAAAGTACGATGCTGGAGTCCGTCCAAAATGTCTTCTTGATCACTTTCAGGTCCATTTCTTCTTCTACGGAATGTGCCAATCTGCTTCCTAGGAGGGCCGCCTGTAACTCGAGTCTTGGGATGGATACCGGTTTCAGCGGAGTGACTCTCACTTTTGCTGCTACTAAACTGACGTGGTAGGTTCCATTTTGATCTTCCGTTCTCCAATAGACTGTGGCTGCATACGCCATCTCACTTGCATCTGTGAACGTGTGCAGCTCCCCCTCGGTGCTATGTGGCGCCAGACATCTCGGAATCTGAAGGTCTCGGAGCAGCTTCATCTTTTCCAAGTAAGTTTTCCATGTCTCGTACTCTTTGTCTTCTATTTCGTCATCCCAACCGACGCCGCTCCGCCATACGTTCTGGAGTAGCGTCTTGCCCTGAACGAGAACTGGTGATGCTAGTCCCAATGGGTCGAAGGTTGACATAACGGCGCTGGTGACTTCTCTTTTCGTAGGCACCTTAAGTCCTGCGGCTATTTCTTCTGGCGTGTTCCGTAGGTTTGCCCTGAAGCCGATGGAGTCCCTTTCAGTGAACCAGCGTAGTCCCAACGTCTTTTCTTCTTTTTCGCCAAGGTCTACTTCTGTTCTTTCGGTTGTTTCTGTGTTTACTTCTTGCAGCAGCTTGGGTTGGTTTGCTGCCCATCCCCTGAGTTCGAAGCCCGCCTTCTTGTGTATGAAGTCCACCTGAGCTGTTACTCTTCTAAATTCTTCTTCTGAGTGAAAGCTGTGTAGGTAGTCGTCCATGTAGTGGTTCAGCTCGATTGCCCTTGCGGCCTCTGGATACTGTTCCTTGTAGTCCGCTGCGTTCCGGTTTTTGACGTAAATTGCTGTGCTGGGGGATGACGTCGCGCCGAAGATGACTGATGTCATCCGGTACTCCTTTGGTGTCACGTCACGATTATTCCCGCGCCAAAGAAATCGCAGACTGTCTCTGTCTTCTGGTCTGATGCGAACTTGTAGGAACATTTCCTTGATGTCAGCTGCCACCGCTAGAGGCCCTTGCCGGAATCTTAACAGTACTCCGAAGAGCGATTGTAGTAGGTCTGGTCCCGGCAGAAGAGCGTCATTGAGGCTTCTTCCCTTTGACTTGGCTGCAGCGTCGAAGACGATCCTTATCTTTTTCTTTAGGGGATGAATCACGGAGAAGTGAGGGAGGTACCATTTCTTCTTGGGGTCTTCTTGTCCCTTGGGTGCTTCCTCCGCATACTTGCTGTCGATTAGATGCTGAATCTGCCTGTTGTATTCTGCCTTCAGCTGAGGATCCTTGTCTATCTTCTTTTCAATGTTGATCAATCTGTTCTTGGCAGAAGCGTAGCTTTCCGGCATCTGTTCTTCTTCGTTTTTCCACAGAAGTCCAGCTTCGAATCGACCATCTTCAAGTCTTCTGCAGGTTTTTTCTAAAATGGTGAGTGCTCTTCCTTCTGAGTCTGTAGTGGGTCTTCTTGGTAGCACACCGAGTGCTTCGATCGCGAAATGATCCTTGATGGCTTGATGCATCTCTTCTTCAGGTGTGTTGACGTGAAGACATGTGTTCAGAAAGTGTACTGGTCTTGTACTGCCGCTGTCTGATCCGTGGAGCACCCAACCAAGTCCTGTTCTCGAAGCGACTGGTTCCCCTGGTTTTCCTCTTCTTACTTCTTGAGTCACTATCAGCTCCCAGTTATCTTGACCAATGAGCAGCTGTGGTGATTCCCCTTCATAATATAGAGAGTTAGCGATTTTCTTCAAGTGTTGACAATCTTCAATTCTTTTTTTGTCTAGGAACTGTGGTGCAAGCTTCAACTCGTCGATGGTCCGGACTCTTCTTAGTGTCTTCTTGGTTCCACAATGGACTCCTTTCACCTTAAGGTCCATCATCTGAGAATCTTTTTTCGTAATCAGCCTGCCTCCTACTGTCTCGATGACTAGTTCCTCCTTACTCCCTTGAGCGCCGACTTCTCTTGCCACCTTCTCATCCAGAAGTGACACTGTAGACCCTTCATCCATAAGGGCTAATATTTTCTTTGATCCTTTGGATCCGAAGACTTCTACTGGAACTATCTTCAGGTATGCCCTTGCGTTATTCACCGCGTTCACCGATGCCGTGACACTTGATCCTTCTTGTGGTGTCTCCTTTTTATTCCCCGAGGTCCTGTCTTCTGATTCGACATGCAGCAGATGATGGTGCCACCTTTTGCATTCTTTGCAGGGTGGTTTCCTGCAGCTCTCCTTTCGGTGTCTCCCTTGCAGACATTTGAAGCAGACATGACTCTTCTTGACCATTGCCCACCGATCTTGTACCGACGCCTTCTGGAACTTCTGACATTCGACGAGAAAGTGTTCGCCCTCACACATGGGGCAAGTCTTCTCTGATTGTCTTGAATCCTTCTCTCTGGAGTCCTTTTCTTTCGTTGAATGCGCCGCTTGTCGATGAGTCCTCTTGAGCCCGATCTTCTCTTCTGGAATTGCGAAGGCTCCACATTTGTCCGCTTCTTTGTTCAGGAAATTGGAGACGAGCGTTAGATCGGAGAATTCGCCTTCTACTTGTGCCGCAGTGAAGTCGTACCATCGGAACTTGAGAATTGTCGGCATCTTGTCTATTATTTGTTTCACTATCTCTGGTGAATGCAGGTACTGTGGTTTCTTCAATCCTTTTATCGCCGCTACGCTGTTGTTGATTTGGCTTGCGAAGATGCATATGTCTCTTGGGTTTTCTGAAATCTTCGGTAAGCTTTTGACCTTGTCGAGCTCTGCTAGAACCAGTGCATCAGGTCTTCCATATCTTCTTCTGAGGGCCTGCATCACTTCCAATGGAGAGGCTTCTGAGTATAGTAGACTCTTGATAGTTTCTCTTGCGTTGCCCTTCAGTGCTCGTCTTAATCGAGCCATATTCTGTACGTCGTTGAACATCGGTGCTGTATCCTCGTAGACAACCTTGAACGCCAACCACTCGCTGCTGTTGCCGTCGAAGTAGGGTAACTCGTGAATGTACTTCGGCTGCGTTGCTTGGTCTCCTCGTGTGGTAAGGGCTTCCTTCAATGCTGTAGTCAGCGCTTGAATCTCGATCGTAGCTCCATTCGTTGAGGAGTGCTCTTCAGGCTTCACCCTCTTCTGGGCTTCTGAAGGGTGCTGACCTCGTGGCTCTGGTTGTTCCATGTTGTCATCTTCTAATATGGATGTTCGGATCCAGTTCTGCACCTGTGCTGTTCTGTCTTCCAGGTCTTCATCCACGGAGTCTTCATCTTCACACTGTGCCAGCTCCAATCTGACACGGGCTAGTTTGGCCGCAGCCTCTGCTTGCTTCAACTCCAAACGGGCTACCTCTTCTCTGGCTTCCAGCTCGCGTCTTCTGGCCGATGAACTCGTGGTCTTCGTGGACCTGGCTCGCCGACTGACCCCCTTTGGTTTTAGTGTCGTGGCGGGACCATGAGCACTCTTTTCCGGGGCATCTTCTGGGGTCTTCTTAGTCGACTCCTTCTGTGCGGCGCCTTTCTTCTGATCAGCCGCTGTGGTCGCAGTCGTGACCGTTGCTTCAGTAGTTTCCGTAGTCGTGGTTTCTTCCGTAGTTGCTGTACCCGAAGAAGTATTTGTGCCCGACGTGGTTGCAGTTCCCGATGACGCTGACGTGACCCCTTCTGATCCTGTAGCTTCTTCTGTCGCGGCCTTCTCGGAAGGACGGGACGTAGGACGTGAGGGAGCATCCTTCTGCGACCTGGTAACCGGCATCTTGCTGTATTCTGAATCTTCTTAATCTTCTGGGCTCTTCTGACTTCTTATTTCGGCAGGGATATCCGGCTCGAAGGACCAACTGTAGCGGACGTTGCAGATACGACCAGTACCCGCACAGCCCTGGGACTTCTCCCAATGTTTTAGACGTGCGTTCCCTACTCGCTGAATCCTAATGGTTCTTGCTGGTGACACACGCTACCACGCACCCCTGAATGCGTCAATTAGGTACGGCTACCCAAAAGGACCTCGGGGCTACGGAGACTTCTTATAGAAACAGAAATAAAACACTTCTTGAATTTTTCTAGTCTTGTCCATAGATTTCGGCTTGTGTTTTCTTCCTTGTTGTTGCCTCTTCGGTGGCTGAGCTGCGACTGACTGGTGCCGTTTTTTTTTTTTTTTTTTTTTTGTTGGGCATCTCGCAGTTGGCCTTGAGAGGCCGTGACTGCTTAACCGGTCATTCCTGGGGCTGCCATTAAGAAACTAATCTTAACGCCTCCAGCCAGGGCTTACAAACTAATTTTATATACTAAGCGACTGCACGCTGAGGGCACCCCCTGTGGGGTACGAACCTCGGCTCAGGGCGTCACTGATAGGGGGACAGCTATCTCTATTGGGGACAGGCTGGATCGAAAAATTGGCATTATTATTATTAGGTGGGGAATTTAAAGCTACTGGCTCAGCTGCGGCGCGGGCTGGCGCTTCAACGAGCAAGGGTCGGTCGGGGACTGACTGGTGCCGGCAAATAGCGCTCCTTTTATACACGGCCGGCTAGGCCATTCTTTACCTTATAGAGGCACGCGATTTTTGGACCAATTTTTCGTTTAATTTTCTCTAAGCCGAAATCTTTGGACCCCCTTTTTATTTATTATTCCTTATGCAATCTTTACAAATTATACATATTTAAAAAGCTTATGTAATTCTTAATCATATACCGTAACAATATTTAACCTATCTTTATACAATAAAAAGTTTCTAGAACAAAAACCTTAAAAATATGACTTAGCAATTATTTCACTTTACGAAATCCTTAATATCTTTGGAACCCGTGGTTGGATTCTTACAATTCTAACGGCAAAAATGGTTTTATGTATCTATCTTTCTATTGGAACAAAAATAATTAAAATCCGTCCATAAACAAAAAACCTCATTTTCAAACTACGTAATTATGTTACGTAGTTTGTGTTTCCTTACATTTTTCGTAAATATTCATTGAAATTTTACTTTAAACTTTCATATTAGGTTCTAATATCATCGTTAGAGTTAAACTATAATGAAATTAATTAATAGAAAACAGTATCAATTAAAATTGAGTTAAATCTCTTAACTTACACTAAATCTTATAGAATTTGGTTAAACTTACAACTAGTATTACATGGCGCTCTCTGCGCTACTTGCAACCATGTACCCAGATAGGGTCTCGTCGCCGACACTCAGGTTAAGTTAACTGACCAATTTTGGCCGTTTATCGGTTCCATAGCTATTTGACGTTTCATTTCATCGTCAATCTATATCAAATTTTTGGGTTATACTTATAACGTGTATTAAATGGCAAGTAAAAGCTAATTATTAAAATCTAAAACAATGAGTTTTAGTATAATGAATAAAAGGAGCTCCAAATCAGACTATTATTATATTTATTTTTAATACATCAGTAGGCATCAAGAAACTTGATACTTAGGAGAAATCCTTTCGAAATGTTTACGGATGAAGAATTTAAATTCATATACTTAATATAGATTTGATAAGAACACTATGATCGGATCTGCTTGCTCTAGCTCCCCTTATGAATCGCAAATGTCCATTGTCATTATATTTTACAAAAGAATGGATAAAGCACAAACGATTGGAAAGACAAACACTTTTAACATAAAATAATAAAAAAGGCAACGCTTCTTTGAAAAAAAAAAGAATACAATGATGTCGACATGGCATTGTGGCAACATCTGCGTACAAAAACGAATTTTAAACGCGAAATCCTGAAAAGACCCATCTGGCGGCAACTGAGGAACTAGTTATGGGTTGCATAGTTATTTAATGGCTTGTTGCGGATTCAGAAACCCAGTGTCAGTTAACCAACGTTTATCTTATACATAACTTTATTGAATCAATAGTTATTGGGAGTTTAACTGGGAACTTCAGAAACCGGGCATAAGTGATCTACAATCACTTTATTTTGGTCCATTTTCGAAATCTGAAAATGGTCTCCTAACCACGGTGCTCCTATCTGAAACTTCAAGTACATTTTCAGTATTCTCTCATCATGTAGAACCTACTCAGCTATCAACGTTTCGCTCTGCGTATGCTTGTCTAAAAACCCTCAGGTCTAGTTGGTACAGATTCGGGGAATGTCCTAAGCGTAGAGTGGAAACTCAAGCTGCTTTTGATGATTTCTGCAAAATACAGGGATGCCTTTATTAAGTAAGTAATATTAGCCGCACGGGTCGATCGATCAGGTTAAGCTATGCTTGCCGCGGTTGGTCCGTGGATGGGTGACCATCTTTACATACGAAGACCCCTCCATGCTTCGGAAAGCACGTTAATTTGTTGGTCCCGGCAAAAAAATCCACAAATGACTGTGGATTTTTGATAGTCGTTACGGGTTGGCAGAAGCCCGAAAGTGTGACAACCAGTCTTATCAAGGGGTATCATATTACCCAGTTACTGGGTTGTGGAGGTCAGATAGACGGTCGCTCCATGTAAAATACTGGTATTCAGCTGCATCCGGTTAGACTGGCAGCCGACCCCAACGTAGTTGGGACAAGGCTAGGTATATGATGACAGGGGATGCCTTTAATGTAGCTGCTCTCGAAGAGTGGATCCTTAAGCTTCGAATTACAAATTCTGAAAAAAAAAAGAAATCATGACACCACCATCAATCATGAATCATAACCAGTGATAGGAATAGGTAGTGCCTATTTGCCTAAACTTCGAAGAACAGAGACAAGAAACGGAGACTTCCTTAGGACTAAATTTTTTCCGAGACATCTGTCCCGAAATTTCGAGACAACACTTAAATACATTTAAGTTTAGGCTAATAGGCACTACCTATTCCTATCACTGATCATAACTCCCATAACTATTATCACTGTAATTTGAAAACATTGTAAAAGCCAATTATTTTAAAAAAAGTAACCGTGGAGTTTCTTGCCGGCTCTTCTCCATAGGAAGCGACCATTTGGAATCGTGCACCTAGCTTCTGACGTTTCATAAGTGTCTATGATGTCAGTGCTTGTTTTTTTTTTCACAAAAATCATTTTGTTCAATATGGCATTATAGAGGTATGAGGAACAGGGTGTAAAGTCCACTCATACTCTATGGAAAAGGGAGGATCCTCCGATCAGACGGGTGTTGTGTCTGGTGGGCAACTGCCCTACGGTTAAGTCGGGAAGTTGTACCTATGCGAGTCGCGCGGTAAACTCTGACTGCGCGATGTAGGATTTCAGTGACGTTAGTCTTGCGTAGTTCGCCTGTGGCATTGTAGATGGCTCCACTTTTCTTTTTGTATTTTTAGATATTGTTGCGAAGTATTTTCTGGAGTGCCGCTACGAAACTAAATTATGAGCTCGGTTCCAATTGAGTCATTATTACACCCATGGGTAGGTACACCCACTTATCGCCAGTTATGTTTGAGTCCCATGTAATAGAAGGCGACCCTATTGCCATCAACCGGGCGCAAATCTAAACTCCGGGCTGCTACTGAGAAATTAGAGATTGAATAGCCTAATGATACTTTGGCCGCCCTGGGAATCGAATCCAGTACCTCATGCTCAGCAGTAGCGCTTGCTACCACTAAACCAGCGAAGCAGACTTAGGATTAAGCCTGCCAGGGGTGCGGGTTGTTCGAAAGAGATACCGCGGCCCCTGGCACACAGGCAACTGGGGGAACACGGGTGGGTTTTAGTCAGTAAAAGTCTGACAGGCCCTCCCGCTCCACCCAGAGCGGGAGAAGTTATTTGATGATTTCCCACCCAAAAAAAAAGTATTAAGTAATTTCATAATTATGCGATAGGTCTGCCAAATCATTATGATTACATATTTGACGATTGGTTTGATACACATAAGCTTCCCTTGGCTTTAGTTGTTATTGTTAGATGCGTACTTATAAATAAACTCCTTGATTAATCGAACCATCTAGGCTCTTGAAGAAGTGTTTGAATTAGGCCAATTTAGTGTCGGTTTTCGTTAATTAAATCAATTATCATTGCATGCAAGCAATAACTTAACGAATCATAACTACAACCGCCACGGCTACGGCTTACCCGAAAACTGGCGTAAACATACAAATTAAAACATTACAATCCACCATATAGGTATTTGATATTTTGTTATGAACTTTCATAAAATACCATGGTCTGTGTATAATGGAATCACGCAATGATTATTGTACTAGGTAATGTGGGCACGCGATGCGCAAATGCTTCACACGGCGCCTGCGCAGCATGGGTTGCGCACGTCGCAAAATCCACGCAATTACAGTACTTACGCGCAAACCGGCGCATAGTCTTGCGATCTTTCTGATTACGAAACGAAATAACATTAAAAGAATGTTTTGATTTAGACATTTTCGAAACGAAACGAGTGAATGAAAATGTACTTTGATAACTTTAGTTTTTCTTTCCTGTGATGTTGCTCATAGAAAAGTATTGAGGAAATGTAGTTTTTCTCTGAATTAAAGTTTCCTGGTTGTGATTTAGTGGTTGTGAAAAGAACAGAAATATTTTGTTATCTGTGGTGAAAAGATTCTTGACTGTTTGTGAACTTCACTGGCTAATTTTCCGGTAAGTACTTACTTCCTATCAATCATTTGATTGTTACAAACAACACATAGGTAAGTTAATACGATGATGTGTTAACGAGAAGAGAAAATCAAGGCTTATGTGGTAGGAAGTGTGATGTGATGTTTTTCAGTATCATAAACCAGTTTTTTAGATGTCACTTTATGCTCTTACTTGTATTGCGCTTTGAAGATGGCATTGTGTAGTAAACTTAAGGGGAACCTAGTCCCGGGGTCGAATTCACTGGTGGGCCTGGCTAAAAATCACGCTGTCTCACCAGGCTTCGTGTCCAACAGAGATAGTATCAGTGATGAGCAGTTAGACACTAGTCTACACGCACAACGTTATTGAGTGACATGCAGGATCATTTCTAATAAAAAATTAAGAAAGTCCTTTGGAAGATCGGGTTTTATGAAAAAGCCAATGCATAAATCAATGACCGAAGTTTATCGAATTGAACTTTGTCGGTACCGACTTGGTTTTGGAGATTTTACACTTCTTTTATTACTTAAACAAGCCCAAAGTTAAGTACAATTAGCAAGAAAAACTAATCTTTGTTGGCTCCTAACTTTTTAATGGCTTTTTATTTTAGTAATCTGTTTCCGTACAGACAAGATTAAACGATATCATATTTTACTTTGGATGTGCCATGTCAGACAGTGGAGTAAAACACTCCCGAAGTTTGTATGCAAAAAATGTGGACTAGGTTCACCTTAAGTCACGTAACGTTTTTTAAACTTAAACTATAAGGCTTAACAGGATAGGTAAAAACAGCCTGAGTAAGTGAAAAGCCGGTTCGTTGTTGTAGTTCTGTGCCGTAATAGGCTGGGAAAGCAAAAGCGAAATTAAAAAGAGACTGACCTCTAAGTTTGTTTCGGCCTTTCTACTCTACAGTAGGCAAATAGGAAACCCCAACCTCATCTAGTTTTTAAATATGATTGACGTGTAAAAGTGTTTGTATAAACCTAGTTACAGAAATAAAATTATTTATCATTTGAATCCTTTATTGGACGAAACTGAGGCAATAGGAGAACATATTTACGACAGAACCTACCTACAAAAAGGATACATTTTCATTTAAGGACTACGTTAAGATACTTAACAGTAAAGATCCGTAGTTTTGTATGCTCTAGGTTCTACGGTACCTATACCTAATCTTGAAAAAAAGGACATAGGCAAGTTTTTATCTTCTCTCCTATCGCAGGTGTGCTGGAAGAGATTTCTGTAGAAATAAGCATTACCTATGTACGTATTTTTCTGTTCCTTTCTTCTTGTCTGTTTATATGTGTGTGCATAAATCGTTAAATAAATGAATGAATAAATAAAAACAAAATGTCCTAGGAAATTTCACAGCTACGAGCATATACCTACCTACAAATACCTACAGGTAAGATCTACCTGTTCCCTTTCCAAAATGCCCAATGTAATCAAACCAACTAGATTGCGCTTGTAAATCCATCATGGGTACTTACTATTGCAATAGATACACCTAATTCCCGATCACGATATCGTGATAATTCAACATCGTCCTATAAATTGCTACAAGTAGGTACATACATAGCTAACAACATTTCGGAGTATAGGCGCCAATTGGTATGCAGTTCGAGCATGATCGTATTGATCACTCACGAATTCACGAAATTCATGTTCATAGTGAAGGCTCTAATTATTGTCAATGCCTATGCATCATAATCAGCGTATAATGTTCCCACTGCTGGAACACAGGCCTCCTCGTCGAGAGGGAGAGGGGTGTTATCTACCGCGCGGGCTCAGTGAGGATTGGGAGATGTGCCCCATGTCTTTGAATTTTTGGTTCTAGGACAGACCGGATCCTCACGATGTTTTCCTTCACCGTTTTGAGAGCAGTGGTGATAAAATTATTTACATAAAGTAAAACGCGTGCCTGGATTCGAACCTATGACCTACAAATGTTAAGTCGGGGCCGCTTCACTAGGCGCCCCTGCCTCTTGCTGAATGCCTATGGATATACCTAAGTAAATCCATGCCAGTATCCAGGGTCCCTACTCCCTGTCACCCGTCAACCCAAGCAAGAGTGAACAGACATCTTCTGCAGCACGCTCGTTCCACTGAAGACCTCATCCATCGCTTACCATCAGGCGAGATCGTAGACAAAAACGGCCCCCCTATCAAGTAATAAAAAAGTATTATATTTTCTCAAAGTTATCTTGTACCTACTTCTTGTTACTCGAAGAATTGGGCAGAGGTAGTTTGTAAGAAGATAGAGGTACTTACAATACGTTGTTGATTGTTACTGACTGTTTACGATCACATGTCGAGACAAAAGAAATTTCCACAGTCTCAAACAATGCCCTCTGTCATGCAACAAAAAAATAAACAGTCTCCATAGTTGTCAATACAATTGGTACGGTTACACCGTTGAAACTACTACGAAAAATGCCCTTAGGTAGCAATCTGCTCCCAAAAAAGACTGTTAAAGTCAAAAGTCACGTAGTGTTTCGGAATCTCGCTAACATGACCGGCCAAACACAGAAACCCTATCTGAAAGCTAAGGAAATGTTCGTTACATGCGGGAATCAAACCAGCGACCGAAAGAATAGAAGAAAATTCCTAAGCTACTGCGGCAACCGTTCCGTTGAAATTAAACTTTGAAGTCGCCCACGGCTTTTTCTATCAGGATTTTTTCATTAGCAGCCCGGAATCTTGATTTGTGCCCGTTTATACATGGGACTTAAACATAACTGGCGAAATGTGGTTATACTATACATAGATATCTATACCAGAGGCCCATCCCTTCAGAGAAACAAAGGGTCATGCTATTTGATGTTATGATTAAGGTTTAGAAGCAGAAGAATATAATCTTAGATACAAAAAAACAAACTTTCACAGAGTTCTGCATAACTCAAAATACTATTAGCTACCCATCCGACGGATCCCGGACGGTCGGTCACGAGAATCGAATTAGAAAGTAGAAAGAATAGCATACTACATTAAAATTGTTTGAATTCTAATCAAACCGGTATTTCACAATCCGCAAAAATGTTACAAATATTTAAGTAAGTATAATTTTAGAGTAGCATTAAGTATAAAAGATAAACTTAATTTATAAATTATGCAAAGGGCCCATTAACTCCTGCCAATAAATTAATTTAAATCCGCTGGTTGACAATTAGCTATGTTTCTTATGTCTTTATCTATAAACAAACATTATAAAGAATTAATATAATTTAAATGAAAGTTAGTATACCTAGAGTGCGTAGGTGAAAATAGGTCTGAAATTCCTAAAAAAGTGAAAATTGTTATTTTGAAGCTACTTAGAAATAAACTTCATTAATATTAGGTTTGGTACATACTTTTTCGTATGGTTCATAAAATTCGATATATTTTTAATACTAAATAAATAAATACAAAAAATTCTATATCAATTTAATTCTATGAAAAAGGTCTTCATTATCATCATCATCATCATTTCAGTCGAAAGACGTCCACTGCTGGACATAGGCCTCCCCCAAGCACCGCCATTTCGACCGGTTCGGTGCTTCTCGCATCCAGCGGATTCCTGCGGCCTTCACCAGGTCATCAGTCCATCTTGGGCTTGAGGCCTTACAACAATACGTCTTCTAGTACGCGGTCACCACTCCAGAACCTTCCGCCCCCATCGGTGATCTGTTCTGCGAGCAATGTGCCCTGCCCAATGCCACTTAAGTTTGGGAATTCTTTGGGCAATGTCGGTTCTCTTGGTTCTCCTACGGATCTCTTCATTTCTGATTCAATCGCGCAGGAAAACTCTAAGCATACCTAACCCTCTCCATTGCCCTTTGGATGACTTTCAGCCTTCTATTTGTCATAATTTGTCATCAAATTGAAATTATATCGAATTTTACATAATGAAAAAATGCACATCGTGAAAACGGTTAGGTAACTGTTCTAGTAAACATTATAACAACTTTTGACCCACTAATTTTATGCAAATCACGGCTTCAAGTAAAGCTTATAAGTTTATGTGCTAACCTTTTAATGTTAGTGACCATAATTTGAATCTACGATGTTTTTGTAGGTCTTAGATACTTCATTACTATTATACAATGTTTTTATTGAAATGGGAGATTTAATGAGATCGTATAAAAAGTTGTCTTCGCAAAATAATCTTGCTATTGGTTGAACAAAGGAAGAAAAAATACCTAAATTTAAAGGCTTCCTAATTAACTGTGACTAGATAGGTACTGAAACTTACCTAGACGTGTAGTGTTAAAAACTGTGATTAATATACTTTTAGTTGAGATTCGATGTGCAAAAAGCTCGAAACGTCTGGCGTGGTTTATGCCATGATTAAGCACTGTGTAGGTAAATGCAAGTGAATTTTTATGGTATCTACAAGATTCATAGGAAAATACTTACACTTTTTTTTGGTAGATGTAGAGTCAGCATCACAATAAATCAGAAGAGACAATGTCTTATTTTAGTATTAGGATCTTAATTTCTATCTTATTTATGACTAGCTTCCGCCCGCGGATTCCCCCGCATGGAAGTCGGAAATTATCCCGAGGGAACGTACTATCGGGATGAAAAGTATCCTATGTGTTAATCTAGGTTATAATCTATCTGTGTGCCAAATTACATCCAAATTCTTTCAGGAGTTTTTGCGTGAAAGAGTAACAAACATCCATCCATCCATACTTACAAACTTTCGCGTTTATAATATTAGTAGGATTACATAGGTACCTACCTACCCACTTACATATTCTATGGATAACTTCAGGTGGATAGGTTCCGTCCAAAATAGAAGGATGACATGCGGGCTTGCGAAAGATGGTAAGTAGAAGTAAATAAAAACATCAACTGTTCTTTGATTAACATTAAACCTTCCTTGAATTAAATCGTAATTACTTATTGTATAGCAAGATTTAAATAGCGACTTAGAACAAAATCAAATTACTAACAAATTTTTAAAATACGAAAATGAGTTTGTTACTATTTCATGCTAAAACTGCTAAACGGATTTTGATAAAACTTGGCACATGGGTAGACCATGACCTCCAAAGTCGCACCAAATCGCGCAGGACCGCAGACGAAATCGCGGGCAGCAAGCAGCATGTCATTGTGTGTTTCAAAACTTCAGTACAAACGAAGATAAATACACCGATAACATACCTACTATTCTGCTGACAGATCCCACGCCAGAAAAACCGTACAAATATTCTTAAACATTTTGATTTAGTGTAATCAATGCGTTAGTTACAGTCATTGAAAGTGCACAATGATAAATGACTTACAGGCAACATAAACTGTTTGATATTCCATATTTTTATTTGATTTACATAAAGAAAGTTATACATCGCGGAATTTGATTAAATGCTCGGTGGGTACTCCGTAACATCGTAAATCGACTGTTGGCAAATATTTGATTATTTTTGATGAGATTTTGTGTGTTCTGTATAATAAAGTGGATTCGGTTGTTCATTAAGAAAAAAAATATCTTAATAATTTGTTGATGAGTCAACATGTTTTAAGTTTTAAAGCAAATAGACGAAAGCTGTTTACAAATAAATCAAAATGAGTAAAGATCAGACGAAGAATAAAAACAACGCAAGACATTTCAAGAATATCAGTCAGAAAACGACATGTTAAAATAAAGAGTGAAAAGAATTCAGAGGATTCATTGAATGTGTTGATCAGGTGAAAATGCCTGAGATGCCTCACTGTAATGATGCCGCACACATTAACTCGCGCGCAGTGTGGAACAGAAGCGAACATCCGATGTGCGTGTGCGCAAGGTAAACACGAAACTACAGTCAACCACACGTTCAAGTTAACACTCGATGTAAACTATGAAACCACCCTTAGGTACTCATCATCACTTCCACTTTGATTTCCTAGATATAGTAATCGATCGTCTTTTTAATACCCGCCGGTCGTCATTTTGTGATGTGCCCTAGCCTAGCTAACTAGCTAGCTTGCTGAACCAAATATTTCAATAATATCCGTTATGTACCGTGTTTCTGGCAAATAAAGACATTCATTCATTCATTCATTCTGGTAACTGGGACTACCTTGGATAATAGCGTTCGGCGGTCGCTCGGCATGCGCGAAATGCTCATGTACCTATAGGGACTGCGCTACCACGGGGAGATTGTGCAGTTATATGGGACTCTATCTCACTAAAACTCCACGGTGTCCTCCAGTGCCGCTTGTGGCGGGAATACGGGAAAGCGCAAGCCATCCGCGAACCACACTGCTAACCTAAGCTAACGGCACGGTTGGCGTAGTGTTTAAGCGATTGACTGCTGCGCTGCGTGTCGTGGGTTCGATTTCCGCACGGAACAAATATTTGTATGACCTACAAGTAGTTGTTCCGGGTCTGGCTGTTTATGTATGTGAGTTTAAATGTTTGTAAACGCACCCACAATACAGGAGAAATTCCTAGTGTGGGGCAACGTTTAAAAAAAATATGTTTGAACACTTACTGGTCGAGATATTTCAGTAGGTCCATCCGTCTTCAAGTGACACAAGTTCTATTTCTTCATCTTTAGACTTGAACTGCAAGCACTTAGTTTCTTCTTTATTGAGATGATTAGCTAACCAATTTTTCTGCCAGGGGTGCGGGTTGTTCGAATGAGGTATCGCCGCCCCTGGCACATAGACAACAAAAAAAAGCTAACCAATTTGGTCAGGGTGCCCTAGCTTACTGCGACCAACTTTACTGGTACTGATAGTGTTTAAAAAGACCACAAAGTCAAAAGAAGATCATTGAGTAAAAAAGCGATTAGCATTAGAAGATCCAACAATTTTAGAGGCTCAATTAAATATTCCCCAAAAAGGTGCCTACTGTAAATTCCAAATTTTTGCAATTGACGCGCGGTTGACTGTACGGTTTAGTTGTGCCAGACACGTATGATCTATATTGTGTAGTCTATCCATTGGTAAATACTGCGGAAATAATATTCTTGACTAGTAATACCTTGTTCACACTGTTTAGTTTCAGGGAAAATGCGGAAAAACGTGTTTTGAGTACATAACATGCGTTAACAAAGCCAAGTTAAACTGTATTTGAGGCACGACTAACATGTTATTAAACATGGCACCCACTTAATCGAATTTGAGACAATCACAACGAGCAGTTCTGTAAACAGAGCACTCCAGTTTTACGTTATATCAATGGCTGAGTTATCGTTCAGAAATGACCTAAATAGCTACCTGAAACTATTGTAGTGAAACTTCTTATGCGACTTCTAACAAGGTTGCGTTAAACGTTTAACGCTACCGAGGGAGAGAGAAAAAAAGATAGACAAAAGTAGAAAGTAGGAGAGAGAAAGAGAGTGAGTCGGTTTCACTTCTTCCGCGTGGAGGGACTCCACGCACTTTTTTTTTAATCAACTCAGCCTATCACAGTCCAATCTGTCCCAGCCACTTTCTTTAGGTCGTCGGTCTAACTAGAGGGCGTCCCCCCGCTACAATTTTCGATAAGCAGTCTCCACTCTATGACTTGTATGCTCCACTGGCCATCAGTCCTTCGACAGACATGGCCAGCCCACTGTTATTTCAGTTTGCTTACTTTGCAAGCCTTGTCGGTAGCTTCGGTTCTTATCCGGATAATCTAATTTCTGATTTTATCATTCAAATAAACTCGAGCCCGGTCCATAGCGCGCTGAGTAAAGAGTAACTTTAAACAAAGAATTCTGTTATTTTCAAATGTTACGTAAGGAATTTACGTGGCAGTTGGCAGGGCACATTGCTCGCAGAACAGATGCCAATGGGCGATGGGGCCGAAAAGTTATGGAGTGGCGACCGCGTATTAGAAGACGTAGCGTTGGCCTACCACAAGATGGACTGATAACCTGGTGAAGGCCACAGGAATCCGCTGGACGCGAGAAGCACAGGACCGGTCGAAGTGACGGTGAGGCCTGTGTTCATCAGTGGACGTCATTCGGCTGAAATGATGACGATGATGATGAAGTTAGGAATGGGAACATTTTTAGACCCCCCCAGTTTAAGAAAGTCAGAGATTTACTCAGTTTCTATCACAGTTATTCAAGTCAATGGTATGTTGATTAAACCTTGGAAACTCAATATGATTTCCAAAGTAACGTAAACACTTCTTAATTCCAAAAGTGACGAATGTTTTGAAATGTTATCTCGAATGATCTGGCTTCATTACTGAATGTATATGTAATATTTATGTAAAACTGAACATTTCTCTTTACTCGCTAATAATATATTCGACAGCCTATTAATGAAATCTGATATTATCTTTGAGATTACCTTCGTAAATAAGATAAGACTATTTCAATAGCATTTATGAGGGACATTAGTTTTGATGCACGTGAAGGGCAGTTGCGAAGTGGAATCCGAAGATTGGGTGTTATGGCACAACTTGGCTATGTCTAGTAGTCGATTTTAATGGTAAAATCTGTTTGGTTGGAAAATTTTGAAGAGAGGTATGTAGATAAAATCAACAGGAACACATCATGAGGAAACCGGGATGTCCTAGAACTAAACATTCGGAGACATGTAACATCTACTAACCCGGACTGGATCTGTGCGGTGGATTACGGCCCACTCCCTCTCACTGAGAGGAGGCCTGTGACCCAGCAGTGGGAACATTATAGGCTGATAAGTCTATAATTATACGCGTCAGGTGACAGGCGCTATTTGATATTGTGGTTTCGCAGGTATTTAAAAAAAAAGGCTCTGAACTGAGTAGCACACAAAAAATCTTTTACATTATTTATTTACGTATTCATAAACATTTTTATTACTAATATTCAAGTATGTATCTATTTTATTTGCCTACGTCCGTGTGTCACTGCCGGGTGCCAACTGAAAACCAGCGCTGGGTGTCTAACGCCCAGCAAATGCTGAGATGGTAACCCTTTCGGTATGGGCACGCTCAGCACAATTTTATTGCAATTTTATTGTTATGTTTAATGTTCTCTTTCTTTTTTTATATGTTTGTTGCTGTTGTGTTGTGTCTGTGTCGAATAAATGTTTTCTATTCTATTCTATTCTATAAGGATATAGATGTCTATAAAAGGATAGTTTAAAATTAAGTGAGCTTCGTATAAAAGGTCCCTTGTTAACAAATTCGTAGGTTCGTGGATTTCTGAAAACAGATGCTGAAATACATTAGATACATATCTCAAGTAAAATAATTATAATTTTAAACGACACAGGTTCTTTCGTATAGCTCTTTTCAAAACAAAATATTTATTTTTATGGATTGTAAATGAGAATTCCGTTACACTTATCCCTTATTTTTTTTATCTATGCAAATACCTATTAAAAGAATGTATAATTTTATAGTCCTAGTGATGTAAGTGATGGGCAATAAGCCTATAGCGCACGCGACATTTTTTTCAAAGCTTTTTCTCGGAGCCTCAAGAATTCAATCATCGATATTATTTCCCGAGTTGATTGGTTGAGGAAATTGCGCAAGAGAAATGTCGATACCATTACTAATGGGCGCGTCTGATTGGTGGATAATCTGTACGTAACGTAGGCATGTATAAATATTCATACAAATGTGTTTTTAACGCATTTTTTTAAATATTTTTTCGTGATTTATCAGTAATTGCTGCATATTCGAAGTCAGGATATCGTTAATGCCTACTTAATTATCTTTCAATGTTATTGATATTATCCGATACTTTGGAGTTTTTGCAAAGATTTTTTAGTTTGTACAAGATTCAGGTTTCCTTTCTGCTAATTAACTCTTTGCACTTGTAGCTGCCGGATGATAATAAACAAGCTGACCATAAATTATATGTCTTTAAAAAACGTTGCCCCACACTAGGAATTTCTCCTGTATCGTGGGTGCGTTTACAAACATTTAAACTCACATACACAAACAGCCAGACCCAGAACAACTACTTGCAGATCATACAAATATTTGTTCCGTGCGGGAATCGAACCCGCGACACGCGGCGCAGCAGTCGATCGCTTAACCACTGCGCCAACCGAGCCGTCAAATGACATCCGTCATATGTTGTTGAATGACATCAAATATTTTAGGTTAAGGGCCTACGTCCCGTTTGGTAGCGTAACACGGTCACTTTATGAACCGTACTGCTCATTAACGGCTTGTCTTGAAGATTTGAAAAATATATGATTTTGCTATAGATTCATATAGATCATTTTGCCCGAAGTACTTTTTTTGTATGGTTAATACTTTTGCTGTAAAAAATATTTTCAAACACGCAATATTTTGGCTTCTATTTCATACTCCTACTAAACGGCTTCGTTATTTGGAAAAAAAAATACACTGAAAAATAGATAGTTAGAGGTACCACAGAATCGCCGAAGCACAATTGTAAATTAATCAAAGGAATATCCCCATTTTGAGATAAAGGCTCAGAGGTGCCCTGCGCGGGCGCGGGCGGCAGTCGTGCTTTAGCATACAAACGGGAGATGAGGATACTATGGGCCTTAATTGTCGAACTGGAAGACCTCTTGTCAAAGTGGCGCCAACTGGTGGCTTGAATATTCATGAACATCCCCTCATTGACTCGAACGAATTAACTCGCCTGAATCGGGCGAATCGTCACTATTTAATAATATAATATTTTCTCTATGTGACTCGCACAAAGTCAATTTATTTGTAGGTGAATCGAAAATTCCAAAAAATCGTATTAAGGTGCTCTTACACGGGCAATTTTTAGAGCAATTATTATTGCTCGTAAACACTAATGGATCAATCTGGATCAATTAGGTGGAGCAATCTGGAGCAACAACCATGAATTGCGGATATGTTCCTGGACTATTGCTTCTGATTGCTCCATATATTTCTTGAGTTGCCGAATATCCAATCGGTTTGGAAATTTTTAGTCAATTTTCTGTTTATCTCGTTTTTACGTATAACTACGTCTCGTTTTTGCGAGAGGAACCGGCCGGTGGCGCCGGCGGCGGAAGCGGCCGGGGTATTGCCTGCTTTTTTAAGTTGCTCCATATTGCATGGTATTGTGTGGCCATATCTCTGGCAACAGGTTGCCACATGTAGCTATTGCCCTAAAGTGCTGGATGTTCTTGTGACGTCATAGTTGACAAGAGTTGACCAGGATGGAGCAATTTTAGTTGCTCGTGTAAGCGCACCTTTAGGCAACTGGCACGTTTTGGCAACTGGCACTGACTAATAAGCCGAAACTCTTAGCTTATTCATAGCACATTGGCAGTCATGTGAAATAATTATCATGTTTTATCTTAACTATTCTATAGTATGTTAAACATCTGTTTACAAATTGAATACTTAGGTACTTAACTGTAATGAAAATGGAATACAACATAAAGGTAAGTGTCACAGAGGTAACAAAAACATTTTCTATTTATCGCCGCTATGTATCTTGTGCAGTTAATAGAAATGGTCATTACAGTTGCAACTATGTAGAATGTCATGTAACCTAGACATGGTGTAACGGCTGACCCTGTTAAACAACGAAGATAAACAAAAAATGATTGTAGAATTACATATAATACCTTATAAAAATGTAAATGATTAGATCAATCAATCTGCCTGGCCCAACTTCGTTGGGGTCAGCTTCCAGTCTAACCGGATGCGGCTGAATACCAGTATTTTACGTGGAGCGACTGGCTAACTGACCTCTATAACCCAATTATTGGGTAATATGATACTCTTTGGTAAGACTCAGAATTTTGGGCTTCTGATGACCCGTAACGACTGTCAAAGATCCACGAATGACAGCCGGGACCAACGGCTTAACGTGTTTTGCGAGGTACGGAGCGGTCTAGTGTCAAGGTGGTCATCCATCTACGGAACAACTGCAACAAGCGTAGCTTTACCTGTTATAACTTAACCATAAGCCCTTCGTAATTGAGTAGATATAAACCTAAAAACCCTGATTTACAGGCACTGAAGATAGTTCCCTTATCCGGACTATTATTTTCTTGTTTGTTGTAACTGAAGGCAATAAAACATGAAGGAAACCATATTTTATAGGATGGGTAAAAGTTGTAAATCTGCTAAATCAATCATAACTTATCTGAACACAATCTGCGTAACTCAGTAATTTGCATCAAGAGGTCAGTCGCAATGATAAATTACTAATAAATAAATATTGTATGTACGCGTTAGTTAGTAGTTATGTAATACACTTTGCATTGCTCCTTGCTTCCTTATATTACTTGGTTAATCATATTGGGTGACTGAATTCACAATATTTCAGAGATTTATACTTTACGCAGAAAAATATCCGGCCACGTGCGTGTCTGACCACCCACAGTGGAGTTCCGTAGTCTTGATTTTACTGGCCGCACAAAATAAGTTCTTATTTTTAAAACTATAAAAAAACGTAATTAAAGTTATTTCTGCGGCTGTTATCGTTTACGATATTTATATGTGTAAGTGTGTTAAATATTATTGTACTAATTGTAAATTTCTATTTTGTAATGTAGTTATTATTGCTTGTTGTTAATTTTTCTTTGTTTCAATATTGTCTAATATTTAATTCCATATTGTTTTTCAAACTCTCGTGTACAATTTTTTTTTTATTATTGAAATGAGTCGCTCTCCATCACACAGATAAACTCTGAGAGGTTTCTGTTGTGTGGCTTTAATCACTTTATGTGTTTTGGAAATAAATAAATAAATATCTCCTATCTCAAAAACTTTTAACTTAAATAGCAAAGTTACCTTCCATCCATTATTTTTTTATGACTCGACCTGTATGGGGGGCTTCCCACCCCTAATGATAAACATAGCTTAACTCAAAAGTATTAACAATACACATTTTCATCGACTGCTAATAGCATCCGAGTAAAATGGCTGCGTCACATCCGAACAGACGGATATGACGAAATTGTTAGGGTTCCGTTACTTACACTAAAAAAATGGCTGCTTCATACAAAAACGCAATATTCAATGCATTTTTCAGTTTGGTATTGCAATGTTTAAGTTCCATAGAACATAACTTTTTTCTAGATAATTATATGATAATGATAGATGAATGATAGCTAGTTTAACTTTTGCTACTTTAAGTTTTAGCTATATTTGCATAATGCAGAATTGCATATGTAAGCGGGCATGCCCTTTATGCTTGGAGGCTTTTATTTAGATTGGAAGTTCTGTTTACGTTTTATTTTAATTTTCTATTATTTTTAGTTTTAAATTTTTGATGGTATATTGGCGTGTGCTAGCAGACATATGGCAAATTTTATGTTTTTTTTTTGTGTTTCGCAATTTTAATTACCTATTATTGTATTGAATCAAGTTCTTCTAACTTAACAGACAGCTGTGCTGCTGCGGAGTTTGTTGCGCTACTTCTTCTTCCCAGCTAAAGCACTAGGAAGTGGTGAAGGGCGGGCGTTTTGGGGGGACTGTCTTATGTTATTTTATTTTGAAGTTCAAAAAGAGCTGACTCTCAGTCTAGTTTGAATAAATGACTTCTGATTTTGATTTTGAATTTATGAATTCAAAGTCAGCCTGTATGACGTGTTTCTGGAGAAATCATCTTTGTAAGAAAACTGAGATCATCATGATGATGGATTTTCTTTAGCTCATATTTACCGCTATACGGAAATGAATACGGTTACTATGTTAAAAACCTACGACGTGCAAGATTTTTTGCTATAAATACTTTTATGACAGACAGACCTGTCTGTCTGTTTCACGCCAATTAGGTACATTAGATGTGGTTTTATTTTAATTTTACAAAGCACAGTTATTTTTTGGAATTCACTAGGATATAAATCAATGTATGTCTTTAGTCTTGTTATGTTATTTTAACTGACATTAACTTATTCATACAAAATAATAGAGAAAATAGTTTAATTTTTTTCCAATTCCAGTTTTTTTTTGTACATACACAAGATTTTATTAACTAATAACATTGAATAATACCGGTGACGTCCGGGAAGGCATCGATAGGTGTCCACACAATAGAAAATTAATTGTGTCTCATTAGCCGGGATTGACAGGTTAACAAATTACGCCCGGGTGTTTCCATTGCGAAGATCGCCCTGAGGACACGTTGGAGCATACGGTGGCGGTCTGCTCAGCTTGGGCGGAGCACCGCCGTGTCCTCGTGGAGGCGATCGGCGGCGGCGATCTCTCGCGTCCGGCCCTGGTGCAGGCCATGGTACGGAGCGAGATTGAATGGTTAGCCGTCACCTCCTTCTGCGAAGCAGTAATGCTCGCGAAGAGGGAGGCGGCGCACGTGAGGGAGAGGCAGTATATGCGCCCTCACGGCCGTAGTCGCCGCGGGAGAAGCCCTGGGCGTCGGGAATCCCAGGCTGATTCCCGGCCACCGTAGGCGCGGGCTTGCGGGCGGCGAGTAATGGGTAGCTCGCTGTCCGGTAAGGACCAAGCCCGGGTCGACGGCGCGTTGTGTTCCACACGCGCCTCAAAGAGATGTAAGCACCAAAGGGTGGGGTCCGCAAGGGCCGATGCCTGCCAGGGGTGCGGGTTGTTCGAAAGAGATACCGTCGCCCCTGGCACACAGGCAACTGAGGGAACACGGGTTGGTTTTAGTCAGTAAAAGTCTGACACGCCCTCCTGCTCCACCCAGAGCGGGAGAAGTTATTTGATAATTTCCCATCCTCAAAAAAAAAAAAAACTATTAACAAATTTAATAATCAGATCGATTTTAGCACGTAAAAATACGCGTTGATGTCTTTTGTACCGGCAATTCGGAATTTACGTAGCAATGAAATTGAAATAATAATGGTGAACAAGAAGCAAGAAAGCTAGTCGTTGACGAAATGATTGATAGCGAGACGTTAAGTTGGATGTTCAGAGATAGTGAACTAAAATGATTAATTCAATAATAATGTAATTGATCCAATGGTCATGCAGTAAAAACTCTTACGAACTTTAAAATAAGCGGTATAATTATTTGCAGCTTGCTATAAGAAGTGTTTTATTCAATACTATCAATTAAAAACGTATTTAATTTACTTTTAGTACGTCGTATCGTCTTATAATCATATACTTTAGACAAGCGACAAAAGAATTCGATGAATAAAACTGAAATAAATTTCACTAAATTACAAGATAATAAAACTATTTTTATAAAATGCTAGAAGATTTATCTCTGTATAAAAATATGTCTTGCATAGCTGGTACGGTTTAAATGAAAAGATGCAATAGGCACACACATCAGTCCCGCTCTACGTTGAATTCATTCAATATACTACACTTATAAACATACATATATGATATACGACGAGGACGACTAGTTTTACAACTCTGCCAAACCCTTTTGGGATTACAGCTGCGATGGTGACCGTTAGAAAGATAGAAAGAAACAGTATTTATAAGACTCGCATAGGAATATCACAAACTGAACTACAACGCAATACAATAATTAAACACATAAAAAAACTAAAACACTACTACGCTACACTACTTAATAAAATTAAAGTAAGATTTTTTTTAAGTCAAATATAAAAACTCACTCACATCTCAGCTGAAACAATTATTAAGTGAAGATGAAAATCAGAATGTGCAAGCATATCTTACGGATCTGAGTCCCAGTGCTGCCACTGACTATTCGCTTTGGAAGGCGACAAAAAATCTCAAGTGCCCCACAGTAACACGTCCTCCCATACGCAAAACAGATAAGAGCTGGGCGTCAAAAGACTCTGAAAAAGCCCAAACTTTTGCTGACTATTTAAAACAGGTGTTCCTACCAAACCCTGATCAAGGGTCTGTAAAGATTGAACCAATATCCAAGCTCCTAAATGAAACCCATCAGTTAGACCTTCCAATAAATGGCTTTTCGAAGCAAGAAGTCAAACAAGCAATCCGAAAACTTGATCAAAACAAAGCTCCAGGATATGATCTGATAACTGCGAGAATTCTGCTCGAATTGCCCGAAGAAGGTATACTTTTCTTAACATATATCTATAATTCTATCTTGAGAAGATCAGCAGTGCCCCGGCAATGGAAGGTAGCACAGATCATAATGGTCCCTAAACCTGGTAAAAGCCCAGATGATGTTAAGTCCTACAGACCCATCAGTTTGCTCCCAATACCATCAAAAATAATGGAGATTCTATTCTTAAACAGATTAATGCCAATCATTAAGGAAAGAAATTTAATCCCCGAACACCAGTTTGGATTCAGGCAAAAGCATGGTACTATTGAGCAAGTACATAGGCTCGTAAATGCTATTCACACTGCATTTGAACGCAAGCAATATTGTACAGCTGCATTTCTTGACATATCGCAGGCCTTTGACCGCGTGTGGCACGATGGGCTTTTGTACAAAATAAAAAAAAACCTCCCGATACAATTCTACCAGTTCATCAGATCGTATCTCGAAAACAGACACTTCTTTGTGAAACAAGGCGAAGAAACAACGTCATTAAATGAAATCCATGCAGGCGTACCGCAGGGTAGCGTTATGGGTCCCATTCTGTATCTCCTTTTTACTGCAGACCTACCTACTTCAGACGTCACCATAACGGGTACCTTCGCCGACGATACGGCTGTACTGTCTTCCGATAAACTCCCGGAACATGCCACCCAGAAGCTCCAAAATAGTCTTGATGATATCGCAAGATGGCTAAGAGATTGGCGTATCAAAGCAAACGAATCTAAATCTGTGCAAGTAACTTTCACTCTTCGACGCCAAATCTGTCCCCCAGTCAAAATAAATGGAGTTCAAGCCCCACAAGCTGATGAGGCAAAATACTTAGGCATGTACCTAGACAGGAGACTTACATGGAGAAAGCATATCTTCACCAAACGCCTGGCAATGGGACAAAAGGTACGCAAAATGTACTGGATGTTAAATGAAAAGTCACAGCTATCACTGGAAAACAAACTGCTACTCTATAAAGTCATAATCAAACCCATTTGGTGTTACGGCTTACAGTTATGGGGCACATCAGCAAACTCAAACATTGAAATCCTTCAAAGATTTCAGTCCAAAATGCTACGAATGATAGCCAATGCACCATGGTATGTAACCAATGAAAGATTACACCACGACCTTAATATGAAGACAGTCAAACAAGAAATAAAAAACAGAATGAAAGTTTATGCATCGAGGATCACACTCCACCCTAACGCACTTGCGAAGCGTCTAATGAGCGAACCAACAACGCCAAGAAGGCTCAAACGGAAAAACCCACAGGACCTATTACTATAGACTGTGACTGAGACAAAGCGGACCTGTCATTGGACATGTACCGCACAAGCCTATAAAAACAAATACTGAACTATTGCTGAATATCAATCAGATAGATTGCAATATTAAAAAAAAAAAAATATATATATAAAAACAAAGTTTTAAAAAAAAAAATAGTCCTGTACGAAGCCAAAAGGCCACTATCTCAGCATGATGCTGCGATATTTAAAAAGTGTCGCAGCGCTGGTATTCTGATAGGGCCCTCTGATCTCACAGACAGATACAGAAACAAAAAAGTTAATAAATTAAAATAAGATAATATGTGTCAACAAAAATAAAATAAAATACATAAATGGTAAAAATATTGTAATCCGCGTGTCTGCACCCCACTTAACATCTATTACTTGTCTATCTATGCCTTTAGTGCCTGTAACAGTCACTATGCTATGGCATCGCTGTGACAGCTATATAGGCCAAGACCAGACGCTACCAGTTGTTACACCATACAGAGTAAACAGCCGTTGTTTACTTGACTTGGGTCAATGGTCGGCTAATCTGGAATTCCCAATGAGAACATCCAATAACTCTTTGGCTTTCCCAGGATCGCTAGCTCCGCAGTCGCACACTCGCCCAACGATAAACTCATGCTTGCTTACACAATTAGCGTGTAATGTTCTCTCTGCTGGGACACAGACCTGCTTGCTGTGAGGAGGGGGCCGTAATCTACCACACGGTTCAGTACGGGTTGGTAGATGTCACATGTCTTCGATTTTTTTTTTGCCTCTCGATGTTTCCTTTCACCGTTTTGAGAGCAGTGGCGATGTTAAATACACAAATAAAACGCCTGCCTGGATACGAACCGACAACCTACAGCACGACAAGCTTGCTTGCTTCTTAAGAACTCGATTTTTTGTAAACACCTGTAGCGGCACTACAGGAAAATAGAAAAAGAGAAGTGGCGCCATCTACAATACCACCGGCGAACTACGCAAGACGCACGTCATAGAAATCCTAGACCGCGCAGTTAAAGTTTACCGCGCGATTTGCATAGGTACAACATCCCGACATCAACCGTCGAGCAGTAGCCCACCAGACACAACACCCGTCTGGTCGGAGGATCCTCCCTTTTCTATAGAGTATGAGCGAACTTTACTCCCTGTTCCTCATACTTCTATACACCTATGTTTAAGTATTGAAAACATGACTTTAATATTATGTACGTAAGATTTATTAGGACACTTATTAGTACCAGTTAATATTAACGTTCTCATATATCAGTTCAGCATAGATAGCGTGATGATAGCAATGCAAACAACATAATGATTGCATGTAGTGTGAAATGTAGCGCACGTCGCTCAGATGATTAACCGATTTGATTGGCTTTCGTAATAGCGGCGCGGGCGCAGAACAAAATAGATTTATGTGTACTGCAATAGTGAATTTGTATTCTTTTTCAGCTGTTTCAGCACTCTAGTGTAAGCAATGTAATTAGCAGGTATTTTGTTACGTTTTTCAGGCTGAAGAAATGTGTGTTAGCTCATTAGAATGATTATTGTAATTTTAGCTGAAATTACATTAATTAAGAACTGTTTGTTGCAAGCAAAACCTTAATTTTAATTAGTAGCTATTGTCACCGGTTTCACCCACGTGGAGTTAATCCAGGTTATAAACTATCTGTGTGCCTTATATCATCAAAATCCGTTCAGTAGTTTTGGGTGACAATGTAACCAACATCCATCCATCCATCCATCCTCACAAACATTCACATCAATTCATATTATAAATCAAAGCCGGGGCCACGTCTGTCTGTCTATCTGTTCGCGATGAACTCAAAACTACTGAACGGATTTTCATACGGTTTTCACCAATAGACAGAGTGAGTTCGTTTATAATATTAGTAGGATACAGGGGCGCAGCCACCATACATCCCGATTCCTATCGGCTTCCCTTTAGAAGATACACTCTTGTTAGTGTCTACTATTGCCAAACAATAATATGTAACACATGTGTGTGTATCAAATCACATTACAGATATTTCATACTAGCTTAAAACATCATATAAGGTTACAAAACATTACAAAAATGCAATTTTTTTATGTCTAAACAAAGAATTCCCACCATAACTGCCGTTAAATTTAGAAAAAGTAAAGGAATTATTGAACTTTGATGTTATCCAGAGTTTATTTGAATTGAACATTTTCTTCTTCGGCTTCCCTCTAATAAAAACTGTAGCTTCGCCACTAGTAGGATATCGTAGTGTTCGATAGCCATTACAAAAACCGTTTCATAGGCGGCTTTTTAATATCATGTATACTCGTAATATGACACCAAAGCCAATATGTCGTAATTTAGAGCTAGTTACTTGTTTAGTCACTACATTAAACACCAGCCTAACTTCAATAGAGTAATTAAGTATTTTTAGCTATTTAGGGGCCACTAAAGATGTCAACTGTCAACAACGCTTTTGTTTTTCCGTAAGTTGCGAAATTCTATGAGTCGACAGGAAAAGAATTAAAGAAGATTCAGCTTCGCCACATATTATCACGACTATCATCATTAGCCTTGCTTTTTCCCAACCTTGTTTTCGACTTCCAGTCTAACCGGATGCAGCTGAATCATATCAGCTGAAAGACGTCCACTGCTGGACATAAGCCTCCCCCAAACGGGGGGTATTTGCCATAATCGCCACGCTTGGCAGGCGGGTTGGCGATCGCAGTATGGTGGTCAAATGCATAGAGAACGCTGCTGCCCATTCTCTAGTAAGTCCCTTAGTCGCCTTCTACGACACCCACGGGAAGAAATGGGATGGTGCTATTCTTTTACGTCCGGCACCACACGGAACAGCTGAACGGATGCAGCTGAATACCAGTAAGTATTTTATATGGAGCAACTGCCAAATTACTGGGTAATACGATACCACTTGGTAAGATTGGTTGTCAGACTTTTAGGATTCTGACGACCCGTAACGATTGTCAAAGATCGATGCAGCGCAGCCGTGACCAACGGGTTAGCGAGCTTTTTTTTTTTTTGAAAAACGTTGCCCCACACTAGGATTTTCTCCTGTATTGTGAGTGCGTTTACAAACATTTATGCTCACATACACAAACAGTCAGACCCAGAACAACTACTTGTAGGTCATACTCGTACAAATATTTGTTCCGTGCGCGAATCGAACCCGCGACACGTAGCGCAGCAGTCAATCGCTTAACCACTGCGCCAGCCGTGCCGTCATAGCTTTCTGAGGAACAGAGGGGCTTTGGGATGTAAAGATAGTCACACATCTACGGACCAACCGCGGCAAGCGTAGCAAAACCTGATCGATCGTGTGACTGTTATCACTAAGCTTTACCATGTACTAATATTACGACTATTACCAATGAGGTGTCAACACCACATATATCTAACACGAACAAAAATATAACACATCATACCATAATTCAGCACCATCAAACCACCAACCGCAATATTCGGTAAATAACCATAATGACGATCTAAATCCGAACTATTCCGAAGATTTCCGAACGTCCCGTATAGTTATCAGAGCATCCACGCCTAATGGCGACGACGTGACCACGCCTAGCCGTCGCGGTTTTAAATAATACACCAGATGAAACCGATACTTTCTACAGACGATTATCGGATAAAAGTGAGCTTGAGAAACTTTTGTACCTACAAATGTAGTTTTCTTAAGTCACAATGGATTTTGTACCCTAACATTACGCTTGGTCCTGGGGTCAACATGCACTAACGGATGAATGCGTTGAAATATTCTGTTGCATGTAGTGTTTACCTCTTGATTCTGGGGGCCTACTCTCTAAGCACGAAATCCGTAATCTTGATCGAAGTTTCGGGCGTTTCCTACTCCGTATCACTTACGAACCTATGATTAGTTTGGGGCCTAAACTAAGAATGAATTACTACACGATTTGACAGTTATCTCTACTCCCTGTATGGTTTTACCCGTCCAAAAAAAATAATTAATCAGCTGTAGGAGTCATTTCGAAGTTTCGAACTGTTTTCGGACGGGCCCGTATTTTCGTTGACGGAGTTAGAGAGTAGCCCCCCTGTACACTTAGACTGCAATACATTGTGAAATGCATAAACGAAATTTATGTTAATTGAACCCTAAGAGTTTTTATATTGACCTACAGCTGTCTATAAATTATAGGAATCGGCCATAAATCTATCTTACCTTCTAGTGATGGAAAGGACTGGTATATTTCGGCCGTTAATAAACGAGAAAGAAAAAACGATAAATTAAATTAAATAAAAAAAGAATGTGAAGAAACTAGCTAGTGTTTGAAATGGCTAAGAAGCATAAGATTAATGGTTGCAAGTTATCTCCTACGGTGCTTTGACCATCGGATAACAAACTGCTCTTTAATATGCTCTGATACGCTGACTTATTGTTATTTATTAAGATAGTTATCAAGTCTATAGATTATCAACAAACCACTAATGATAAAGGTCAATTAACTTTTTTATTAAATAAACTATCCTAGTTGAAAGCTAGACCTTAAATAAGTAGAGTGTTAATAACTAGAGATGCTGATTAGATCAATAAACATAACCGTAATTGCTGTCAAATTAATTTCGGCTGATGAGAACAAATTCTCCCCTTATGCTATATTTAATTTTATAGTTTGCTACTTAATTTTGCTAGAGGCGTCACGTTGCTCATAATTACCAAGGAGTCTATAAAAATGCCATCATATTTTGGCACATTATCAATATTCTAGAGGTGAGTCGTATAAACTAGTACAGGTATATATACCAAGTATGTGCTTCCCAGTACGCAGTCCGGGTACAGACCGATATACTGGGTAAATACCTTGAAGGTATGACGTCATACTTATAGGCTAACGTACGATACGAACCGCTACCAAAAGATAGCGGCCAGTACGTGCGGTATCAGCACGCCGAAGCCACCCGAAGGTACCCGACAGCTTACGGCAGGACCTGAAGCGTCATTCGTGCTTTAGGAACGTTCGGACGATCTAATTCAGTAAGAAAAAAATTATACTTAAGTATACGTTTTTATGGAACATAATTGCGTAATAATGTTATTTCTTAATCAATATTATTTTGCCATACCAAAGATTTCCTTATGTTTGTTGAAGTTAGAGAATATTATTGCGTGTATGAAGTAAATTTACGATATGTATGTAGTGTAAGTACATACGTAGGTCGACAAAATTTTAATTTTTACGTCAGTTGTAGATTCCATATCTCTTAACGCATATGTATCTATACTTGAAACGTACCTACATTATATTGGAGGCATGCCATACCTATCGCATACGTTTACCTAACGAAAAACACACAATCATAACTTAGAAGTATTTTGAAACCCGGTTTTTGTACCAGGTATTTAAGGATACCCATACCTTGAAGGCCGGGAATGGAGATTAGCAGGTATATCTCATCTCTAAATATTACAAACATACGTAGTTTAGAAGATTTAAGCAGTCACAACAGAACACGAAAAGCGACTTAGTTTTAAACTATGTATGGATGGATACCGGTCCCATGTCGTCCAATATTGTCAAACCTAAAATAATATGACGTTATGTTTTTATTACTAGCCTTAAAAAATCACTCTCAGTTTTGAGGTTGACTGGTTGAGAAAGAACATTTAAAACAGTTCCAATTTTACCTGATTTTTTTTTTCAGTTTTAAACAAAATTATTTGTGTATAGCTTTTGCCGGCGGCTTCGCCCGCGTGTATGTTAGAAATAATCCCACCGAAACTTACTACCGGGATAAAAAGTATCTAATATGTTAATCCAGATTATAAACTATCTGTGTGCCAAATTTCATCGAAATCCGCTCAGCCGTTTCTGAGCAACAAATATCCAAACTTTCAAATTTATAATATATGATTTTCTATGAATGATTTTACAAATACGTAGGTGAAGTTCGAATGACAGTGTTGAGTATGTTTTCAAAGCAATTTCATAAAGAGAAATGAGCAATGATATTTTGCAACATCCGCTACAATGTACTTGATTGTCATTCCATGCATAATCTGAAATGACATAAATGACTGTAGAGTAGATTTCGAACATACTACTTGAAAAATAAAACACTTACACTTTTTCTGTTCATACCCAAAATGGTCTGCAATTTGCCGTTTCATAGAAACTATGCCACGATCGTCATCATAATCATCTGCCTAGCCTTTTTCAAACTATGTTAAAGTCGGCTTCCAATCTTACCGGATGCAGCTGAGTACCAGTATTTTACATGGAGCGACTACCTATCTGACCTCCACAACCCCTTGGTAAGACTGATTGTCAGACTTTTTGGCTTCTGACGACCCGTACCGACTGTCAAAGATCCACGAATAAAGCCGGGAACAACGGGTTAACGTGTTTTCCAAGGCACGGAGGGGTCTTTGTATGTAAACATGGTCACCCATCCACGGAGCAACCGCCGAACCGACCTGATAACCTGAAACTTAAACTACGCCACGATGTCTAGTGTATATTCGAGAAGGCAATCTCTGTATATTCTGTGTCACACACGTGCCGTACCCAATCCCTTAGATTTGAGCATGATTGAGCAGTTTAAAGGGCAAATGAGTTCTACATTTATCACTAATGGGATACGGTATGATATAACGGAAGAATATTTTCAAAACTCATGGTCGAAATGTAAATACAAATATGATTATAAATAAGATTGGATGTCATGAGTCAACTTTTATAATTACTGTTTCTAGTAATTGAAAATGATGTAGCATGATAAATTATCATTAAGAGGATTGTCTCTTACTTTATACTTAACTAGCCAAGTGCATGTCCGGTATACCTATTTGCATTCGTAATTTCTAGACTAATTTTAGTATCAAATAGAGCTTCTAATCAACAATCTGTCTCACGAAACTTATAATTTACAAATAATATATGATCAAACGAACTTGCAAAAGTGAAGTTCGATCGATATTATATGAGTACGTTTCATTCGAAGATATATATATCAACAATGTAGTAATTTTTATCCTACTGGCAACTTCGCACTGGTAAAGAGTAATTTCGTTACTTTTTTTTTTTTTTCTACCTCCGGGTAGGCACTATGTCGGCTCGTCATTATTTTAGAGATATTTTTCAAAATTTTCATTTTTGGGTATTGGGAGGGTTGGGAGTATATATCTTCGAATGAAACGTACTCATATAATATCGATCGAACTTCACTTTTGCAAGTTCGTTTGATCATATATTATATTTCGACGTTTCATTCTTCAGATATATATATCAACAATGTAGATGTTCAGAGTTGAAAATTTTGTGAAATAAAATAAACAGATTTATGAAAGGAAAATATCTGTCTTTTATTTTCTGTAGGTAATTAATATCTACTCTAAATATTAATTATTATTCATATAGGCATGTAAAGTACGGCACTAATGCTAATCTATATAATCAATAACTTCTTAAATATTACAACTTTTTTTTTTTGTGTATATAATTATAACAAAATTCTGTTCTAAGTTACTTAATTAATTTTTGTAAATACAATCACTAAGTATTATTGCTTGTCTGTAATACTGACTGAGCAAAGTTACATTTGTCCACTACTTGGCGGTGATAGAACTTTGCGAAGGTTTGAGAAGTACTGGTCCAGCCAGCTGCTTTCCTAATGGCATCTAACGAGAGCCCAGAGGCGGACGCCGCGGACGTGGCTGCGTGCCGCGTGCTGTGCGCGCTGAACGCAGACACGTCCACGCCGCTCGCACACAGCACCTGCTTGATCCATCTGCTGATGGTTTGAGCAGTTGCTGGTTTGTGCGGACGCCTATAAGTTAATATAAGGCTGTTTGTCGATTCAGGTCTTACATTTTTTGTGGCGAACATATAATCTTCTATTACAGTGGCGGGGCAGATTGCCATATTCTCTTTAAAGTACGGTAATATAAGTACAGGTTGTTCCCGTCCAGCCGCGGATGTCTTGATGACATCAGAAATACCTATCTGAATACCAGATGAACCTACCACAATATTTTCTAATTTTATTAGAGAGAACGTCTGTGCTCTATGCGCTGTACATAATGCTAGGAGAACCACTAACTTCTTGGTGATTTTTTCAATTGACAGCCCTCTGTTGGGTATCCATTCTGCGACAAAATTTAGAACTATTTGTGGATCCCAGGTACAAGTGTATTTTGGAGTGGCAGGTCTTAATTTATATACGCCTTTTAGAAGCCTTTTAACTTGGTCGTCAGAAGTAACAATACTGCCTAACAGCAAGGAAAGAGCTGAGCGATGAGAATTTAGAGATCCGTAAGCGGCACCTTTGTTAAATAGTTCAGTTAGAAATAACATAATATATGATGGTGAACCAGAGTAAGGGTTAAGACTGTTTGCTTCACAGAACTGCCACCATAGTTTATAGGTACCGTTGTACTGGGACAGTGTATTTTGGGATAGCGAAGCCATCATTAAGTCGAGCGCTAAGCTTGGTGTTCCTCTGAACTCGAAGGCAGTCCTGAGAGCACCGCTGCAGCCAGGGTAAACTGTCTCAGAGGAGGTTGGGGGGTCCTGAAAGAGGACAAGGAAATATTTGAATCAGGCGTTAAGTATAACATATCAGACTGACGTATTTTATTGAGTAATGGAAACCAAGGCTGTGACGGCCAATAAGGGAAAATAATTATACCTATTGCTTCGTCTTTAATAATTTTCTGTATGCATTTCAAAATCAAAGAGAAGGGTGGAAATGCGTAGAAGTACCCAGTGCGTTTCCAATTTATTGTAAATGCATCTACTGTCATGGCGTCAGGGTCTGGTTTCCATGAGACATACGTTTTGCATTTTGTATTAGTGCGGGAAGCAAAGAGATCTATTACTGGTTCGCCAAAAAATGCCAATACCTTCTGATATTCCGAGTTAGAGAGGTTCCATTCGATATCAGGATTAATTTTTCTCGACTCTTGATCTGCTTCTAAGTTATCTTTTGTATTTATATATGACGCAAACAGCCAGATATTCCGTTTCTCGCACCACTGCCAGATAGTTTTAGTTAAGTTAGTTAAATGAGGGAATTGAATCCCTCCCATTTTATTTATGTAACTAATTGCAGTGGTGTTGTCAACGCGTAGCAAAATATTACAATCATTGTACTTTGGGTCCCGAGCGAAGCATTTCAGACCAAGAAAGACAGCAAGCAACTCTAAATAATTAATATGAAGATTGCGCTCGCTATCTTTCCAACCACCGTTGACACGTTCGTTGTTACAAAATGCACCCCAACCTGTTTTAGAAGCATCAGTAAAGATTTCTAAAACAAAATTTTGAGATTCAAGAGGATTTGATGTGAAATTTATATTTTTAATCCACCACTCTAAGTCAGGTAAGATTACAGCAGAAGGTCTAAATTTAGCTTCGTATGTTTGATATTTTTTAAGAGCTAAATATTTCTGTCTCTCTAGTTCTTTTGTATAGAGCCAGCCATATCTTACGGCTGGACATGCTGCGGTCAGAACCCCTAACAAGCGAGAATATTCCCTAATAGTACAAATCGGTAACTTTAAATATTTTTGCACGAATTGTAATATTTTGTGTCGCTTTTCTAACGGCAATGTTATTGACATATCTATAGAATTGTACATAAATCCTAAAAATTTGCAACATTGTTGTGGGTGTAGTCTACTTTTATCAAAGTTAACTACAAAACCTAAGCAATTCAGTAATTTAAGAGTTTTGGTAACATTTTTATGACACTCGTCGTAGGTATCTCCTAAACATAATAAATCGTCAAGAAATATGACAGATTTAAATCCACGATGCCTTAAATAACCTACAACTTCTTTCATGATTTTTGTGAAAGTCCGAGGTGCGGAGGATAGTCCGTAAGGCAAGGCGTTAAATTCATATGTGTAATTACGTAATTTTTCGTCTTCAAATTGAAATCTTAAATACTTGCGATGAGATCTAGCTACAGGAACAAGTAAGTATGATTCTTTAAGATCTATGGTTGCCATGAAGCCATTTCTTGGTATCATTTTTGATGCAGTTCTATGGTCTTCCATCTTAAAATGCTCATTTGAAACGAACTTATTTAATTGTTTAAGATTTAATATAAATCTATAGCTACCGTCCGATTTTGGTGTCAAAAAAATGTTAGATACAAATTGATCAAATCTAGGTTTGCGTTCTGTAATTGCGCCTAAATCTATTAAGTTACGAATAGCTACTTTCATGTCCAGTTTTTCCTTGAAGGAAAAATTATTTCGGGGAACAGTACTTTTTACAACGTTACGCGAAAAAGGTATGTGGTAACCATGACGAATCCAACCCAGAATTACAGTGTTCTTTGTAATGCCTCGCCAACAATCATAGTAAAATTGTAGTCTACCAGCATGTACCTCAGTTATTGCCTCGTAGGGGCACGCTTGTTGGAGCTCGCGGCCGCTCGCGCTGACGTCGACGTCGGCGGCGCAGGCGGCGGCGGCGCCCGGCGGTAAGGTTGGTGTGCTGGTGCTCGGTACGAGGATGTCCGCCCCCCCCTTCTCGATGACGGGAAGCGAGGAGGCCCTGACCAGTTTCCCTGGTTCTGATAACGAGCACTCGACGTCGGAAAGTTTGATGTTGACGGCTTCAGAATAGGTGCTTTTTTTATTTGCAGTCCTTGTTTCTCGATCGCTTTTGAGGCCTTGATTTTATCCGGTAATTTACTTCCGAAGAGGGTTTCATCTCTGTCTTGATCCTGTATTAAGGTTAAGAACGACTTGTCCAAACCAGGCGTCATAAGTTTTGTTCTTACTTGCGTCTCGGTAAAGTGAAGATCAGTAAGTATTCGGCAGCTGTCCGACAAAAATTTTTACAGCTTGTACCTTGTCTTCGCCGGTCAACAGCAGGGTCATTGCCTTGTTGATAGCTGAAATACCCAGGCCGAGTTGGTCCTGTTTGATTTGAAGCTTTTTGTCTCTGTTTTTTACTAAATCAGTGACAGCAGCCGATATTTCTACGTTCAAAGTAGGTGCTTTGAGTAACTTGCAATTGTTAGGAATCGTATATCCTTTCAGAAGCGTTGTTTTGGCTTCGATTTGCATACCTTTTTTAAGAATTGGTAACCAGCGTTGAGCCAGCTTGTCGTGTATGTCCGGGCCGTAAACTGGAATATCGACAACAGCATCGCCCAAAGCTTCTAGTAGCTCTGGGTCAAGTTCAGGTTCAGTGTTTATTTGTTCCGAGGCTGGTGGCTGGTGATCGGGTGACTTGGAAGTTGATGGCACATCTGGTGGCGATTCATCGACCTCAATGTGTTCCTCTACGTTTTGCATTCCGTTATCTGAAATTTTTTTTTTTTTTTTTTAGTTGAGGGTACTTACGAAGAGAAAAAAAAAAATGGTACGACGGTTCAGATTAAGAGTATTTAAATAGAATTTTTACGATATTTAATCGTAGATTTTTATAGAGATCCTTGCTCCCAGGGTCCAAACGGTACCCTATTTTTGTTCTTACAAGATCAAAGCCTTTGTGTTAACCCGCAGTTGAACCTCCAGGCTGATATTTTCTATAGCGTCATGCTAACCCATCGTGATAACCCGCAGTTGATCCTCCAGGGAAGCTTATAGACGCTGAATGCATAAATAAATTCCACTTAATAGACAATAATTTCCTCATTTCACTTTGTAATGGAAAAAATAAACTCACCTTGTATTTCCTCGGAATCAGATGATGAGGAGTACACTATTAAGCGACTACGCCGTTTTTCATTGCCACGCTTTTTCAACTTTTTTAATTTTGCACTATAATATTGTATTCTTTCGTCAGCACTTCGTTTGGGCATTTTTATTTTTATTTTAAAAACTTATTTTATTCCGGAGATTGGTGTGCTTGTTGCCACGCACGAAAAAATAATGACGAGCCGACATAGTGCCTACCCGGAGGTAGAAAAAAAAAAAAAAGTAACGAAATTACTCTTTACCAGTGCGAAGTTGCCAGTAGGATAAAAATTACTACATTGTTGATATATATATCTGAAGAATGAAACGTCGAAATATAATTACTCAGTATTTTACATACCAATCAAATTATCACGATACAGATGCAGAACAATTATCTAAATGATGAATAATCACATGTAGAAGCTAATAAACATGTCCATAAAGAGAATGCACATTAAGAACCTGATCAGGTGTCGTAAAATTAATTGACCAACTTTACTGAAGACGCAAAGGTCGAAAACTGACGAAATAAATCAACGAAACGGGTTCAGTGATACTTAAAATGAAATACAGTACACGAATCACGAACCATACCTTTCTAAGGTTATAAATTACTATTGGAATGTAAAGCAAATAGGTTTAGGGCTCCCTCGGACAGAGTGAGTCCCCTGCAGGTGCAATTTGGACTATGTCGCGAGACGTCTATCTGTGTTATCTATTTTCGAGAAAACTGTTGTTTTGAGAGCCGTAATGCCTGTAATAGAGCTTTGTTCGCCGCGATAGATCGTCCGCTGTTATTTCCTTGAATAAAGACATCGAGATTTGGATCGCAGTTAACTTTGATACAATGTGAAATTGTTATCCGTTGCGTTGGATTATAGGATGTGTTGTCGCCTTTTGAAGGCAATTTGAAAAAAAAATTGGAATCAGTCAGAGGTTCGCATTTTAACCGACTTCAAAAAGGAGGAGGTTATCAATTCGGTATGTTTTTAAATTCTAAATTTGATATAGGTACTTTAGATAACATTTCAAAAGAACTCGGCAAAGGGAACCAGGCCCTGGGAGTCTTCCTCGATTTAGCCAGGCCTTCGACACGGTGTCCGTTTCTGTCCTTCTAAATAAGCTAGAGACTATAGTTATAAAGGGAACGCCGCTAAAACTATTTGCTGACGACTGACTTAAATGACCGATACCAATGCGATACAATAGATAAAACCATGAGCGATGAGCAGAAAAGTACGGATTTTGGTGTGCCCCAGGGAAGTATTCTGGGCACTACTCTATTCTTGATTTGTATTAACGACCTGTGTAATCTTAATATCAAAAACGGGAAAATCATATCATATGCTGATGACACGGCGCTAATATTTACCGCTAAAACCAGTATTGAACTGTTTGAAATCATACAACTAGGTTTTGATACTGTGACTAATTGGCTTCAAACAAATTGACTAAACTTGCTAAATGCTGACAAGACAAAATATATTCACTTCTCCATGCGCAAGCCTGAACTTAATATTACTAACCCTCAACTATATGCACATCAATGTGGAAACCGTTCAGTTAACATAAGTAGTTGTTCTTTAATCCTCAAAACGAACAACATAAAATACCTCGGCGTAATATTGGACGTCACTCTGTGTTTCAGAAAACATATTGAAAGTCTCCAGTCTAGTGTGTAAAAGAGTGCGCAAATAAATTTTTGTTTTTAAAAGACTGCGATTATTTGCAGACCCAAAATTAATCACACAAGTTTATTTAACCCTATGTCAATCAATAATTCAATACTGCATCACATCATAGGGTGGCGCACCAAAAACTAATCTGCTTCCTCTTGAAAGAGTACAGAGAGCAATTTTAAAGGTTGCAAACTTCCATTCCTTTTTCTTTCCTACAGATCTACTATATATATCCTGCAACGAGCTGACTATTGCCACCTTTTCATTGTGCACTTAGTATTAAAACAGCACACCATGCTTACCTACACTTAGGCCTATTTCTGTACAATAGGTTAAATAGAAAACTGAGCATCTATAAATTAAATTACTTTTGCTGTAAGAAAATTATACTTAAATATTTACAAACCTTCGCTTATGCACAGACAGAAGATCTACTTGTTGTCTGCAAATAGACCGACTAACATACTATTTTATTACTTTTACTTTTATTGTCTAGTTTTAATTTACTTTTTACTTCATACAGATTGTTAATTTATTACATTATAAGTATTTATGCACTTCATAGCCTGAAACACAGGTTCAGCCTAGTTCAGACAATAAGCAACTGTGTTCTATTTTATTTGTTAAGATACTTTGTAAATGTGCTCCTTTTTATCAATAAACGATTATTATTATTATATTAAAGAGGTATGAGGAGCAGGGTGTAAAGTTCACTCATACTCTATAGAAAAGGGAGGACCATCCGACCAGATGGGTGTTGTGTCTGGTGGGCAACTGCCCAAAGGTTGATGTCGGGACGTTGTATTTATGCCAGTCGCGCGGTAAACTCTGTTTGCGCGATGTAGGATTGGTGTGACGTCAGGTCTTGATGCGTAGCTCGCATATGGCATTGTAGATGGCGCCACTTCACAAATTAAACGCAGGCAAATGAGGCTGATGATAACTGTGAAGACTTTAAAAATGTAATTTTATAAAATACTTCATTGACTATAGTATTTTCATCTCACGAAGCGATGCGCACTGTACTTGTGGTAACCAAGTGTACAAACACGCTGTGAATATGTGCGTGGATAACAGTAGCGTCAGCACACAGCACACATACGCATACGGACACACACACTTCTAACTTCGCTATTGTCTCGGACGGTACCGAGAGCTCATGCGCTTACAAAAACATTTATAGCGGGTTTGTACACTTGGTAACCACAAATCAAGAGCGCGTCGCCTCGTGAAATAAAAAAAAACTGTATTATGATTATGTTATTAAAGGAGGTCATAGTATCGAAAGCAAAATAATTTATTGAGATGAGTCGTAATAGCAATAAATGGTTAAATGATTTATTACAAAAAGATCTTTCGCATATTACATAATTGGTTTCTTCATGACTTTCCTATAATTAAGACATAAAAAGGGACTGTAATTAAGACTAACATAAAATATTACATAATAATCGAAATGTAGAATTAAATTAGTGTGAGTGCGAGCTTCGCGTTGAAAAAATTAAATGCTATTATAAAGTGATTTTGTAGCATCACGAGGTAATTTGTGTTTGTCGGTCCATTCGGTCGGTAAATCATCACTTTCTCTGTTTGTTTCATAACTGAGATGAAGATAACCTCGATGTAATTGCTACTGTCAGATGTGGGGTTAGCAAAAGGCTTGTTAGGTTAGGCTTATGTTGGCAAATGTCATGTCCTCAATTTTGACGTTCGCACGGCTTTGCGGATGTGACAAGATTACAGAAGTATTTATAAATATTCCGTTTATCTGAATTAATGACGGTCTAATCTACCTCAAATTTTATTTATTGCTTTTAAGTTTTGAGTAAATTTTCGAAACGGTTAAAAAGTTATATCACTCGTAAGTTCTGGCCGATGAAGCTGTTGAGTTATGCCTCCAATATTAGAAAAATCTTAACTCGAATTAGTTTCCCAGCTGCATGACTATGCGAATGAATAATTCTAAGTTCAAATTCGTCGCATGAAGATTACCTACCAACAATAGTTGGTAGGTAATCTTCATGCGACGCTTCATGTGATGCTTTAATAAAAGCATCATAACGGGACTATTACATTTGGCCAAGCCAAACGTTCTACAGTTGCATTAGAACCTGACGTGTGGGAGAAATTACCAAATGATACATGCATTCCCACGAACATGACTTAAAACAATCGAACTGTTTATTGTGATTAAACTTTGAAGAACCCACATCCGACAAACTATATTAGGCAATGCAAACATTTATAAAGTTACCGACACACAGTGTCCGCTCTAGAGCAAGCCAGGTGGACAGAAGTCATTATCAAACTCCCGGGAATTTGTACTTTCTACCTGTAAACAACACCCCTAAACCTCTGATTCTAAGAATTGTTTACGTCTAACATTCCATACTGATGAGGCATCGTTTATCAAAGTAAGCTAATGAGGTAAATGCAGTTAAAGAAATAAGTCAGTTGCATTTTTGCGACACTTGCACTAACATCTCATGGTGGCAGTTCTAATTTTGTGGAAAGTTTTAGTGATGGATTTTACTTCTGAAGGTATGTACTATATTATTTTCTTATTAGAATCTTTTGATGTGTCATAAACAGTCATAAAGTAGACTATCTGTGAATACACAAAAAAAAACAATGTTTTTCTTTGTTTTCGAACTTATCAGGCTTGGAAAAGCCATGTATCCTCTTGTATCCACTCTGAATTTTTGATATGTTTTAGCTACATGACTATAGATGATTATGACATATATTTTAAGTAGCACACTTGAGTACAACATTTTTATTTCTTTTTTTGCAGAAAAGCTTTACTCTATTTGTAAAATAGAGTTTTTCGAAGAGTCGCATAAGCACGAAAAAGACGAAAGAAATGATTGTGTATTTGAATTTATTTTGTCTAAGTGTAATTTCTCTGACATCACTGAAGAATGTCAAAGAGAAATTAAGATGAAATTAGCCAGCATTTCTTCGAAAATTGCTACCAAGTGGGTGTCTTCAGGAAAGTCAAAAGAGCGTTTCCTGAATAAGAATAAGTTGTGGCTGGAAGGCGAGAAGATAGAATTCTGCCTACGATCGACTCAACCGCAACCTTCTACCTCATTCGCTGACCTTTCTCGACCCGGAAGACCTAAAAAAGTATTTGAAGATTCATCGTTTAAAACTAAAAAACGTAGAGTTGCTGATCTAGCTCAATCGCGGAGTGTTGGGGAATTAATGACTGCTGCAGAGGTAGCTGCACGGTCAACTGGACATAAAAACGTTGCCAGAGTTATAAAGGACATTGGCGAAAATCCAGCTTCTGCAAGTGCATGCAGTAGCCTTCAACAACCAAGTGCTGTGAAAAGTGATAGACCGCTAAGTAGTGACGAGGCATTAGCGTATTATATTGATTCAAAATCAACAACTCACTCATATAAACAGACTAGGAAGTGGACTATGAAAGTCGGGCATCACGTGTTTCCATCATATGATTGCATTGTTAAATCAAAAAAAGCGTGTTATCCTTCCGAGATTCATCGGATTCTGATTCCGATGATTCAGATATTGAGAATTAGTTAGTTGAATAGTAATTAGTTGGTTAGAATTGTAATTAGTTAGTTAGAATTGTAATTAGTTAGTTAGAATTGTAATTAGTTAGTTAGAATTGTAATTAGTTAGTTAGAATTGTAATTAGTTAGTTAGAATTGTAGTTTTAAATAGATACCTCTAGTATTAGATTTATAATTTTTGTATTTAATATGTTAGTCTAAGATTGTATAATAATATATAATTAGCGTTGATATTTGTAGCGATTAAGATAATTTTATTCTTATTTTTTTGCTGTATTATAATCGTGTATACATAAAATAAAATATTTATACACAATTCCTACGAATTTTCTTTAAAAAAAAATATAGTACTATATAAATAACTAATATAAAGATATAGTTCCAAAACAATGAAAATATATTTTTGTCCATCTGGCTTGTTCTACGCCGGACACTGTGCGACAGCACACGCTATTGCTCATAGTTTAAGGTAATGAATTTTCACATTGTTTCTTTATTTTCGGCTTTCTTTAAAAACTTCAGGAACTTCAAAGAATAGCATAATTAGCCTATAATTTCCTATTGCTGGGATATTGACCTCCTCATTGTGAAGGGGATTGGGCCGTAATCTACCACGCGGGCCAAGTGCTGTTTGGTGGATGTCACATGTCTTCGAATTCAAAGAATGTATAGTAATTATTACATGTTCGTGGATTCGATTATTCATGTTTGTTCCTGCCTATACCTAGTTACATTTAACAACAAAGAAGACATGACCCGTAACACCCACGTGTGACTTTATTTTTACACGCTTTATATTAGGTCTTTACCTATGAAATTGCCGTTTTGCAGTACTGGCCATTTCAAATCAAAATAATTTTTGTTTGGGTAAGAATTCTAATTTCAAATTAATTTTATTTTAAAAACATGGATTTTTTTTCCAAAAGTAGTCATTTGTTTATTGATTAGTGTTACATTTTCATCGCATTTCAATCTTTTTCGTCATCATGGATACGTTAAAAATTCGAGTAATTATGGAATATGAGTACCGTCGTGGCAGCAACGCGGCACAAGCGGCACGCAACATCAACGACGTTAACGGAGCTAACACTACAAACCAACGCACCACCTGTTATTGGTTTGCTCGCTTCCGTTCTGGAAATTTCGACCTGAAAAATGAACCTCGCGGTCGTCCGAAGACTTTGGTCGACAATGACGAATTAAAGGCGATTGTGGAAGCTGATGATACACAATCTACGGCTGAATTAGCAGCAGCTTTCGACGTTAGCGTCAAAACAATATTGGTCCATTTGCATCAAATTGGCAAGGTAAAAAAGCTTGACAAATGGGTGCCCCACGAACTCAATGATCGTCAGCGCGAAGTACGCGTCGAGACGTGCCTTGCACTGCTCAACAGACACACAAATGAAGGAATTTTGAACCGCATTGTTACCTGCGATGAAAAATGGATTCTGTTTGATAACCGCAAGCGCTCAGCAAGTTGGTTGGATCCTGGTTCAGCACCTAAACAATGCCCTAAACGAAAACTTACCCCTAGAAAAGTGATGGTCACTGTTTGGTGGTCTAGCGCCGGTGTGATTCATCACAGCTTCTTACCAAACGGGGTGAGCATTACTGCAGATGTGTACTGTGAAGAACTGAACACAATGATGGAGAAGCTGGCACATCTCCAACCAGCATTGGTCAATCGCTCGTCTCCGCTGCTCCTGCACGACAACGCGCGACCTCATACTGCACAGCAGACGGTCTCCAAGTTGCAAGAACTGGGGTTGGAAGCTCTCCGTCATCCGCCCTACTCACCAGACCTTGCGCCTACAGACTACTACTTTTTCCAGAATTTGTATAACTTCTTGGCGGGAAAAAAATTCAATACCCGAGAGGCAGTACAAAATGCCTTTGAAGAATTTGTTGCCTCCCGTCCAGCTGATTTCTTTAAGAAGGGCATCAATAAACTGCCACTGCGATGGCAAAGATGCATTGATTGCATGGGTGATTACTTCGATTAATACAAATAAAAAATACATGAAAAAAAATCGTTTAAATTTTTTCATACAAAACGGCAATTTCATAGGTAAAGACCTATTATTAGCTTCACTTGTATGTTTGTTTGTTTGTATGTAACCGACTCCTTAGAGCGCGATTTTGACCCACTTTAAACGGTCAGTTTTTATTGAAACTTTGTAAACTTATCGAGGACCGATGACAAGTCAATAATTTAAAAAATAATTGAGATAAATGAAAAAAAAAACACGTTTTTGTAGTTAGCACAACTAAAAAATAGAAAATAAATAATAAATTATTTTCTCGTTTTTTCGTTTGGTGTTTAAAGCGTGTTTTTTAGTTTTTTAAACTATCATTTATTTTTATATTTAGGAACTTTCTCTATTCAGTAATTAGCAATGACCTCTCTTTATTTTCTATGCAATACCGTATTGTTTCATCTCCTTCCGCCATCCGTTCCTTGGCATCCCACGACACGACGTTGTCCTGGTGGATCTTCCTTAAATGTATACCATTTCTAGCATACACGTATTTTGCACTGTCACTACGACCACCCTTTAGATCTTAGACTTAGACCTTTAGATCTCTGTGAAGAGATCTAAAGGTATCTTCAGAGATAAGATACACATCTTGCAAGCTAGTTCTTGCAATGGAATCCTATTTATATAAAATGCAAGCCGATGTTCATACAATGCAAAGCAATTGCTTATCGTCCTGTTGCCTGTGAGATTAATCTTCTGTCATCCTGAGATTGGATTGTCATTGCATTCATTTGTGTTGGCACATTTCGTTAAACATACCTTCATTGATCTAGATGTATTATTAAATACATGATATAAATATAATATAAATTGTTATCCATCATTAAACTGTTGGTTCTCCAATGAATAAATAAATAAATTATATAGATGAGGGGGGGTACACAGAATGAGGTCTTGGCTTCGATCCTTAGAAGAGGAATAGGAGAATACAATAGAATATTTACAGAATAGTATTGTGGATTTCCAGATTTAAAAAAAAAAACTACCGCATTATATGTATATCATCGGATATTTCTCACATTACCTGCCGTAGAAAACCGGAGGGGATTGTAGCTGAATAATAATAGCCGCACGGGTCGACCGATCATGTTAAGCTACGCTTGCCGCGGTTTGTCCGGGGATAGGTTTTTTTTTTTAATGGTATCTTGTAGTTGACCTTGAGAGGCCGTGACTACTTAACCGGACTTTCCTGTGGTTGCCTTAAGAAAACTTAAAGCCTCCAGCCAGGGGCGTAATACTACTTAAACTAAGCGACTGCACAGGCAACTGAGGGAACACGGGTGGGTTTTAGTCAGTAAAAGTCTGACACGCCCTCCTGCTCCAACCAGAGCAGGAGGAGTAATTTGAAAAAAAAAAACCCTGTGGGGTACGGGCCTCGGCTCAGGGCGTCACTGATGGGGGGCAGCAAGTCGGGACAGGCTGGATCATATCATCATTATTATTATCAATCGGAGAATTTAGCTCTACCGGCTCAGCTGCAGCGCGGGCTGGCACTTCAACGACCAAGGGTCGGTCGGGGCCGTGGATAGGATTGGTGTCCATTTATACAGTAAAAGTTTTTATCCAATGCGCAAACTGTAACCATGAATTCAGCATATCATTCTAGAACCTCCAGCGCAGAAATTTCTCGTCGGTTATACAAAAAAAAACAGCTGTTCCATACATTTTGACCGCGTAGGTACCTGTTGCACTTTTTTAAGAAACAGCTGATTTTTGTTTTGTAAAACCGACGACAATTTTTTTGGCTGGGGGGTCTGCAATGGTATGTTGAATTCATGGTTAAAGTTTGCGGACTGAATAAAAGCTTTTCCTGTATATACCAAGATACCACCGTGCCTCAGATAGCACTTTAAGCCGTTGGTCGCAGCTGTCATTAGTGGATGTTTGACAGTTGTTATGGATCGTCAAAAGCCCAAAAGTCTGACACCAAATCTTGCCAAAGGAGTATTGTATTACCCAGTAACTAGGTTGTGGATGTCAGATACGCAGTCGCTCCATGTAAACTCACTAATTTCTCAGCTGCATCCGGTTAGATTGGAAGCTGACTTCAACATAGTTGGTTAAAAGTTAGGCAGATAATGACCGGTAGTAAATTCAATTCAAGTTTACATTATCTTACGTAATCCAGATTCTTGATTGTAATAAGTACCTTAAATTATTTATTTTGTAATATGGTGCGAATCCTGCAATTTACCAATTATAATATAATCAATAAAGTCAACATTAGACGAAGCGCTAATCATCGTATTTAATTCCCAAAATGACCTGATTTTCTCATAGATTACATGTAAAACGGAAACAAAATCCGTCTGCTGGTTATTGAGACTGTTTTGAATACTCGTTAAGCAACCTACATAGATGCTGTTTTAAGCAATTAACTCTCAAAAAAACACTTTAGTATTTCCGAATATCTGGCTATTTGCATAGAAATAGTCGATAAAAATACATTAGAAAGGTGCTTATCTAGACGATTTATTATTGTGTTTGAATAAGTCTAGATTTTGGCGAAAATATCCTGTCTTTATTAATGCTTCGTTTGTTGGTCTGAGTTATAAGTGATTGTTGTAGGATATATGATATTAATCAAGTGCAAAGCGGTATATGTTACCTACATGCACTACTTGCACTTTGATAAATTGATTCCATAAATATTTTTGTGCTTTCGAAAATATACTTAGTTTTATTTCTTTAATACTTTATGCCCACAAATGTATGTACAGTGGTGGACTTAAGTCCACCACTGTACATACATTTGTGGGCTTTTGTGTGGCATTAATGCCATTGGCGTTTTTATGTAGTCGTCTAAACATATACTTGTGCTATTCATAAATTCTACAGGTGTTATACAGGCGCAGTACCCTTTGTTCTACTGGGTTTAACCTGGTACTAGTAATAAGGCCTATCTGGCATATGTGTTATTACCGAATTTCAGATAAATGTTGCCACATTCCATCAGATATCTGAGGATTCATAAAACACAGGCCGATGACGCACGACGGGGCCACTTCTTCCAAACAAATGAAAACCTTAGTCTTACGTAAGTAATTCATTCTTGTGCATAAATGAAAGAAAATTATCAACGACTGACAAAACCTTTGTTTAGATGTTTGGATTGTTTGATGTTTGGAATTCAATCACGCAAACCGGGTGAACGGAAATAAATGAAATTTGGCACATAGATAGTCACAAAAGATATTTTTTATCACGGTAGTACAGACGCCAGCACATCATGCTACCCCAATCTGTCAAATTTCTTTGATAGATTTGCAACTTTATAACATAAGCATATGGTTCATGTTCAATTGGGAAAATTTGACAGTTTTTCAACCTCCATGCGGACGGAGTCGCTGGCAAAAGCAAGTCATAAATAAATCACTGGCATAAGGTGTGCCCATAAAATAAAAAATCCTTTTCTCAGATTATTATCAAAATCAAAAAATGACGCAGTCTTTTACAGTTAGACAAGTTTATAGTAACCGACAGAACGACTTACTGGATGCATAAAATATGACTTTTATGAGTAAATTTTTGTACAGTTAATATGTTCTTCTAGTGTCTATTTAGTTTTAGGCAAGGGTTTGGGGACGGGTTCATAAAACGTTTAACCGCTGAATCATAAAAATAAAACGAGATCTTGAAGATTGATTAACATCTTATCAACCCAGACTAGAATACTACAGTTTGCTTAGCAAATAATTAATTGAATAGGTCATTGACACGAAAACCAGAATAAAACTTAATTCACCTGATTCACGGTCTGGCGGCCTCTTTATAAGTACTGATAAACTTATCTAGTAAGGAATGAGGTAATATACTAAAACTTTTCTATTTTACCTGAAAACGAGGAAGAGTTTTTTTTTGTGTGGGAAATCATCAAATAACTTCTCCCGCTCTGGGTGGAGCAGGAGGGCGTGTCAGACTTTTTCTGACTAAAACCCACCCGTGTTCCCTCAGTTGCCTGTGTGCCAGGGGCCGCGGTATCTCTTTCGAACAACCCACACCCCTAGCAGGCATCGGCCCTTGCGGACCGCACCAGTTGGTGCTGACATCTCTTTGAGGCGCGCGTGGAACACAACGCGCTGGCGACTCGGGCTTGGACCTTACCGGACAGCGAGCTACCCATTACTCGCCGTCCGCAAGCCCGCGCCTACGGTGGCCGGGAATCAGCTTGGGATTCCCGACGCCCAGGGCGTCTCCCGCGGCAACTAAAGCCGTAAGGGCGCATATACTGCCTCTCCCTCACGTGCGCCGAAACGAGGAATGGTAATGTTTTTATCTGGTACGCACGGCTACACATCAAGCTATACATTTCCAGTTTACGCTGATCTCGCATATGGAAATCCTATACAATGCGAGATCCAGCTTATACTGGAAATGTCTAGCTTGATGTGTAGCCGTGTGTACTAGCTTCTGGTCGCAACTTCGTCGGCGTGAAATTTCTTGTTCCTCAAACCCACCCCGTCGCATCGCATCGCCTGCCATAACTTCGTTTTCGCTTAGCTTTCTTTCTGATTTTTTCTTTTTGTTCAACTCCTAGCGTGATATTATCTCCTATATCCTCAATAATTGGGCTATCAAAAATTATTTTTTAAGTCGACTGGCATTTCCAGCTATTAGAAACAGCCATTCAAACAAACAAACTCTTCTCTCTTCTTCTTAAGCCTTACCTGTTATTACTATTACTACTCTATAAATAGATAGATATAAATTAGAGTAAGATAAGCCTATCTGACCATGAACATAAAACAGTTATATCAGATCAGCTTCAAAAATACCTGTTCTTATTTGGATATCCGTAGGTTGGTCAATGCAATTATGCATTGACCAACCTGATATTAATCAGTCTATAGATGTTCATCTCTCAACGTGGGTATTGTTATAGACTGTTATATCGACTATTTTGGAAAGACTGCACTGCTAACACCGCAATCCGAAACGTGGCTTGGGGAACAGTGATCAAATGATCATTCAGGTTAACCAGACGCAGATGAGTCACAGTTTTTATATGGTGTGACTGCCTATCTCTTAGCCTGCCCCACTCCCTCTCACAGAGAGGAGACCTGCCTGTGTAGGCCAGCAGTGGGAACATTATAGGCCGATGATAATCCGTGAGAACTTCAGGGTGGACTATTTTCTGTCCAACATCATGCAGAAAAATAATTATGACAAAAAAGTAACTGGTTCTTTCCGATAATTGATAAACAATAGCTAACGCTCGTGGTACCAGTTTTTTTACCTAAACAATGTTACTACAAAATGTTTTGCGACAATAATTTTTAAAGCATGTAGTTTCTCGTTTGAAGTCAACGTAATAATTGACGGTAACAATACAATGTAAAAGTGACTGTTACTTAGTAGACAATGTATGGCAAAGTTCAACTGACACGCGAACCGATCCCACACGACTTTATTTTTTTCTACCTTAAATTTTAAGGAAAATGTCAAAGTCTAAGGTTATGGGCCTACAGACATGTCTTTAGACAGACTTACGAAAATAAATTGTGGTGTAAGCATTGTTCTTGTGTTTTCGTCGACTTTTCCATCAAGTCAAACGTCAAATTTGACATAAAATGTTTGCATGATTGTCAGGAGTTCTAATTGTTGACAGTTTCTAGAGTAAAGTTGAATTTTATCGAATAGTTATCGTTACTAGAAGTTTATGGATAATTACAATTTTTTGAAGGCTATACGGTATCCTAACAAAAATGATGGCGGCACTCTCTATCTATGATTTTTATTTGGTCTCTTGTTCTTTCTTTGGCTACAGCACTCCAGAATACTATGGAAATGACATGATAAAATCTCTTTTAAATATTGTTACTATTTATTTATTTATTTAAATATTTTCATCATTTATACAATTTTTGTTTTTCTTATATCCATGTTATGTTTAGATAGGTTCTTAATTCATATTGTTACTCAAGTTACAGATTGTCTATTATCATTATATCACCTAATGTAAAAGCTGTGCCCACCAATAAGTGACAAGGTCACAATAGTATTAGTTTAAAATATTATGTATATGAATGAATGTTTTTGTGACTTTTTTGTTGGAGTGCCATATCAAATAAATAAATAAATTTAAAAAAATGGCGATAAAAAAAACTAAGCTTGCACCGCTGTTTTGACATCCTAAGACAAAACTCTTCTGTCTATACAAAAAACACGGGAGGTCGGCCAGGGGTATCCCGTCGGGAACGCAGTTCAATACACTTTTTCTTCAACTCCGAATGTAACATTGTTTATAATTCTACATTTGAAATACTGAAGTATTTTGACCTTAGCGTCGGCTTTAGCACCTACGAAAACCATGAAAATACAATCATGATGAAAAATTTGAAGATTTTCACAGCCGCCATCTTGGAGTTTCATTGTGACCTCACTATTGGCTTCGGCATCCTCGAAAACCATGAAAACGATATCACTCTCTCTCTGTGTCTTTCTGTTATATGTATTACATACGTATAATTTAAAACGTAATTTTCGTGACGTGGTCATTTTTAAGTTTTATCTTTTACTATCTTCGTTCCTATAAACAAAACTGTTTTTTCTTACATATACTGTACGTAAGGCTATTCTTAAACCTGAGGCAAGAAGAGACTGACTTTAGACAGAATATCGCTCTATGATATTAATAATGTGTACAAAACAATTTTATAAGATGTATAATTATTTAATATTATGTATGGATGTATTTGGATAACACTAAACAAAAATGTTTGAACTCTGTTCTGCACAGTCTTAGAGACTCATTGTGAGTTAAACTGAGTCATTTCTCAGCTCATTTACATGTGACCTGCTTCATTGTGTTAGTTACATAGTTGCTTGTTTCAGATTTATTACTTAGAGGTTAGATTGAATTGTTGTTTTACTTTCATTCCTAATTAGTGCTATTAATTAATTGATTCTTCTGGAGTTCGCGTCATGATTATATGGTTTCTAAATAGACGGTTTCACGATTATTAGGAGAGATAGTGGTGAACACTGTGTGTAAATATTTTTAATAAAAGTAGATAGAGTAGGACGCCATCAAGCTAGGTGGAGTGACGATCTTCGCAGGGTTACTGGTAGCAACTGGATGAGAGTAGCCGAGAATCGAGCTGAATGGCGTGCAATATTGAAGAGGCCTTTGTCCAGCAGTGGACTGCTGTAGGCTGATGATGACTCAATGATTTTGCGGATTTTTTTTGGAGAGTAGGTAAGTACTTACGCAAAAGCCAGGAATATAAAACAATTTCTACGGTTTGTAGGTTTGGCACTCATTCTTAATCTTGGTTATTTTTTGCAATCAACCTGATTGCAAAAAAAAGGTGTTTTTTTAACCAGTGAATTTCTTTAACCGTATATAATTTTGAAAGAAAAAAATATATGAAATACTCAAGTCTTTTTTGCATACAGTGATTGAACTCAAAACATAATTAAACATACTTTAATGGATCAAAAAAATCATCATAGCTACCTCTTAATTTTCTTTAAAACCAGTTTATCCCTTCAATAACAATTATAATTGTAATTAAAAATATACCAAAAAAAATTAAATGTCAAACTGCATCCAGTGATGGATTATTTTTTACTTAATAGTTAATATCTAATTTTATACGATTTTATTTGCATTTTTACGACAATGCAGCAAGCATTTATAATTCGAATTTATTACAACAGATTTTAACCAGTATCGGATTGCAGTAAGAACTATTATCGCTCATAACGACAATACGACGAGTAAATTTAAAATTACTAGGGACTTAAACAAAACAACTGCCGAAAAGAAATGACAAGTATAATTAATACTTTTAGTAATTTTAATCTTTATGAGACAGAGCTATCTTTGAGTCATTTTCGCGAAACGTGTTAAACAATTGCATTGCAACACCATTGATTACATTACAAGTTCCTCTAGCAGCTTCAGCACTCATTTCTAGTTCCTCAGTATAAAGATTACCGAAATAATCGTTTAAAATTTTATACTCATGAGTGTGTGAACTAAGTTTAAAGATGTGTCGAATGGCGGTCAGGAGTTTAAATCTAAACAAAGGGTCAATTAAACTAGTAGGTCAATTGTTTGTCGCAAATAACTATAGTAAATAGTTAAAACAATTTGATGATTGTTATCATTCTCACGGTGGATGGATATGTAACACATTTATCTCTTATTTTAGAACTTTTTGGTGGAAGTAGGCCGCAGCCTAGCTTTTTTTTAATAGGAAGAAAGTAATTTGATGATCTTAATCTTGGTTGTATTGCTTGGTTATGTTTGATGCTGGTTTTACGGTTTTGCGTTTGCTAAAAACATCTAAATTCTTCGACGATAAATTATTTATTTATTTATTCATAGGAGAACCAACAGCTATAATGTAAAGATAACAATTGTTTATGTAACATTAAGCCAATTACAGGTTCCCACGGATAAAAACAGAAAAAAGAAGTAGAAATCTTAAGATCACTAACAAGCACGATAAAAAAGAATACAATATATAAGGTACAATAAGCACTATGCACTTTTGAAAAAGTCAGCGTTCAGCCGAGTGCGTACAGAATAAGTTTTGGTGGTAAATGGGTCAAATGAGAACTCTTTAGAGAGAATATTGAAGTCCTTACTCGCTCGCACCATGTATGTATTATGATATTGTTGTTAATTTTGTTTCTTGCTGAGGGAAGAAATGTTCAGGGAAATGAGTTTCTATGCAGATGAAGATCATACCAGCTCATGTTATGATATGTATGTTATGACATCATCATCATCATTTCAGCCGAAAGACGTCCACTGCTGGACATAGGCCTCCCCCAAGTTCCGCTACTTCAACCGGTTCTGTGCTTCCCGCATCCAGCGGATTCCTGCGGTCATCGTTAAATTGTGTTTTATTCTAATGACACAGTTCTGATAATGTTTAATGTCTTTCTTGTTTATTGTAATGCTGTTTGTAATTATGTTGTTTCACTGCGCGATCAGGATCAAAATTTCGAATCGATGTGCACGAAGTCGCGTGAGAGAATGTCTAAAAAAATACTAAAACGAATGTATTTACTTTTTTATGCGTTTATGCCCTTTCTATTAAGCCATAAATTATTATACCAATTAATACAGACATGCAACAGTAGTTTACATCACCACACTTTGTTTAATTCTCAGTTTTTTTTAAATAGGAAACTTGTTTCATTGGTCGAATGATTATGCCTACTTAACGGTAACGCTGGAGGGTTTCTGTGTTCTATCTATAAAACTATAAATGTAATAAGCATAATATTTGAATGACTAATAAGAAAGCTTTGTTAGTGACAGCTTACCAATAGAACTTACGCATAATTTAACATTTTTAACCATGAAAAACATAATTTTGTGGTTCCGGTTAAAGAAGTTGGGGTCCATCGATTGCAGCGGTTAATCCGTGGATGGGAGACCCCTCCTACATCGGAAAGCACGTTAATTCGTTTGTCCCGGCTGACAATCATGGATCCTTGATAGTGGTTACGGGTCGTCAGAAGCCTGAAAGTCTGACAACCAGTCTTACCAAGAAGTGTCGCATAATTATAATGATGGTTACGCTTTGAAGAAAAGTAAGTAGCGCTTACAAGAAAGCAAGAGACTGTAATATAATGTTTGCTAACAAACAACTAACGATCCACTTGAAAAAATATTGCTTTGATAGTTGTTAATTACACGAAACAAAATAACGTTAATTGTAAAGTGTCTGTTATTTTTAAGAATAATGTTATAGTGTTTAATTGAAAAGTTATTTTATTGCTTCCCTGAAGACGATATCATTGTGTATTTGTACAATTAATTTCTACCAAAAGCTGTAATTATGCGAAACTTTGAAACGATTAAACCTGCACCCTAATTGCGTAACGCACGATCAATCATAATCTGAAACAATCCATTGCTTCATATGTTCAAAAAATGTGTCTGCTCAACGCAACAACGTAAATAACGCAATGAATATTGTTGAACTGTCTAAATGAAACAGATTATGATTGATCGTGTGTTACGCAATTAGGATGCTGTTATTGTTAGGTTCGGCAAATTGGCATTTTTGAAAAGAGGCATCTAATATCTGAATTTAAAACCAAAATTTACCTACTGTGTACTTACTTAAAAAAATACTTCTGTTTTTTAACAGTTTTCTTTCGGCTTCGATCTTCTACAATATTTACACATTGATAAGAACAATTCATGCTGTTAAAGAACGAAAAATATAGAGTATAAATGACTGAAAGGCTGTCACAAAAAAGTTCCCTATAAACCTAAATGGTGTAAAAGATTCGTGATACATAATTATTTATTAGAAGGGGAATGAATGACGATGACTATATGAACGTCTATTTGCTACGGAACATGATGATATGATGGTAGAGAATACAATTTTAATTCAAGCAAAATATTAGATCTTATAAATAAATAAAAAGAAATGTCCTGACTGACTGACTGACTCATCAACGCCCAACCCAAACCCTTGGACCTAGAAAGCTGAAATTTTGCACAGAGGTTCCCTTTATAATGTAGAAAAGGCGTAAGGTAGGATTTTTCGAAATTCAACCCCTAAGGGAGTTAAATAGGGGATGAAAGTTCCGCGCGGGCGAAGCCACTGGCAAAAGCTAGTAGAACATAATAAGAACTAAGGACTTCACAGCTGCATGGGTCTTCCAGGTTTAGAGTATCACATTATATTAAAATACTAGATTCCGCCCGCGGCTTCGCCCGCGTGGAGGTCGGAAATTATCCCGCGGGAACGTACTACCGGGATAAAAAGTATCCTATGTGTTAATCTAGGTTATAATCTATCTGTGTGCCAAATTTCATCCAAATCCGTTCAGCCGTTTTTGCGTGAAAGACTAACAAACATCCATCCATCCATCCATCCAGCTATCCATCCATACTTACAAACTTTCGCGTTTATTAAGGATAAGGATGAACTAAGAAGACTTCAATATAAGGTCTACATCTATAACAACCAAAATTCACTTTCCCACTGTCGGATCAGACGGATTCTTCAAATAAACAGAATACATTAAGGCCCTTCTGATCCGATGGTGCAACAGACTGAGAAGGTACAGATTCAAATCGATTCACATTTTGCGGTCATTTCGTGCTTTCCCTTCTCATCTTTCCTACCACAGAACACACGGTTAAATTGATAGCTTTTTAATACAGTGATTTAAATAAGGACATTCTCAAATCCAATTCTTAAACAAATATCTTCTATTTAGTAATTTAAATGTCATTGCCTCCTAGCCATGTAAGTGGGTGTATAATTTTTATCTTAACGTTGAACCCAATAAAACTAATGTAAATGTATCCACTATCCATTCCGGCCTTCGATATTTAAAAAAAGCTTGTTAAAATAATGTTACCTAGAAGATATCTAAAACGTCTACCTACATTTTTGCGAAAGTAGTTCCGATTTTAAAATTTTATCTACATATTTAAAATTTAATCCGTTACAAACAGAGTTTAACATATGAAACGAATAATGATTCTCGGATTCTGGCGGATTTTCGTATGTATGTAAATTAATTGGGTAAACGTATAGATTTATTATTTTATTGATGACTGTGTTTAGATAGAATTGCCTCCCGTATTCACTCGTTCAGCATTTTTTTGCTTTTTCTCATACGTTTTTGTCAATAGAGAGAAAGTTAGTAAGTGAGACTATTGTCGGAAATAGTTAAAGAGTTCTTTGAAGGAACGTCATTTCATTTGAATTGATAGAAAGTTGGTTATTTCAAGTGGGTATTAATTGAAAAAATTATCTAGTGTTTAACTTTAGAGAAGACTTGATATCTTTAATCTATCAATCTTTTGCGTGATAGATTACAGAGTTTATAGTATTCCTAAAAACACTGAATGGGTGGATGGATTGATTGATGATTATCGCTAACGATAATGGCAACTCGTCTCGCTTTCAATCTCAACTATTCTCAGATTATAATATCGGCTGGCTTTATTTAGATACTTACTTATCTCAATTCTACATAGATATAAATCACAACTTATGACTGAATAACTTTTTTACAATGATAGATACATAGAATGATCGGTAGATAGATAGATAAATCGTTGATTTGGTGCACACAACATAAAAATGCGGGCTAGTGCTCTTACTTATTCCAAAATGGGGCGAGATTGATAACAATTCTTTGTAAAACCAAACAAACTAACAGACAATTACAACTTAGGTAGATACATAAATGTATACCACAAACATTCTTTAATTTCGTTCAATAAATCCGACATACTGACCATATATCTACCGATCAGTAAAAGCAATTCAAAACGGTGTCTCATTTACAAGCACCACTCTAAAGACGCCATGTTTTCCCATAGTTAGCCAGACGTTAACCTGACGTTCAGCGAAGAATGCTGTTTTGGTATCAATTTCCCTTGCATTGTGTGAATCTGAATATTTCCACTAATTACTAAGTACTTTTGTAATTGTATGCTTACTAAATTGTACCCCGACCGACCCTTGCTCGTTGAAGCGCCAGCCCGCGCCGCAGCTGAGCCAGTAGCTTTAAATTCCCCCTATAATAATAATGATGCCAATTCGATCCAGCCTGTCCCCAATAGCGATAGCTGTCCCCCTATCAGTGACGCCCTGAGCCGAGGTCCGTACCCCACAGGGGGTGCCCTCAGCGTGCAGTCGCTTAGCATATAAATTTAGTTTGTAAGCCCTGGCTGGAGGCATTAAGTGTAAAATCTTAATGGCAGCCCCAGGAATGACCGGTTGAGCAGTCACGGCCTCTCAAGGCCAACTGCGAGATGCCCTACAAAAAAAAAAAACTAAATTGTAGGCTTTTTAGTCGATTCGCACCAAAACATTCGCCAAAACCGGGCGAATTTGCCACTTTAAAATAAGTAATATAATATTTTGTATAGACGACTCGCACGAAGTTGATTTATTTGTAGGCTATCCAACAATTCCAGAAATTCGTATTAAGCACCTGGTACGTTTTGAATAAAACGTTGAGGAAAAAGTAAATTAAACTTTATTACATAAAATACACATCGTGCCAGTTGCCTAATACGAATTTCTGGAATTGTAAGTAGCCTATAGAAAATATTATTTAAAAGTGACGATTCGCCGATTCGGGTGAGATTTTTCGTGTGAGTCGACTAATAAGTTAAATTGTAGATTATTGAAGTCGTGTCAAGTTGAGTTTGATAAGTTTCAGTGCGCTATGACTGTAGTATTCCCGTTCTTTTGTTTTTAGGACCGGTTGCTTGTAGTACGATTTGCCTCTAATTATAATAATTCCGATCTAGATTATCGCTTTCTGCCCTCTTCCAGCGACATCCTATGCCAAGATCCATACCCCACCCACAGGCGGGCCACAGGGGGTGTCCTAAGCGTGTAGTCGCTAAGTTTTAAGTTTTTAAGCATTGGCTGGAGCCTTAATTTATTAAGGCAGACAGAGGCGACTTCGGTTAAGCAGGTGCCAACATCCTAGGTTGAAGGGCTAGATGTGTAAAAAAGGCGATTTGCTAATCGGACATTTTAGACTTAGACCAAAGTGTCGCTTTGATTATGAGTCAACGATTGTCAACAGATCCTGGCCCAGAATCCAGGCCTGTTGATAATCTAGTCTGATTATGATAATACACAATACGATACGCACCCACAATACAGGAGAAATTCCTAGTGTGGGGCAACGTTTTTTAAAAAACAACAACAATAATAGAGCTTTTTTAAAGAAAAATCTTTATGTTGTACGTTATCTTTGCAAAGAATATGCTCACACACTCTCCAGTCGAGGAGGCTATAAAAGCGAACTGTGGGAAATGGGCGGGATGTACTAGCGCTCTCCTGTCTGCTATTATTGCCAGGTATAGTGATTACAGAACGGTCTGTTCTTTTCGTATTACCGATCAACTTGGGTGTTTATTAGAAAGCCATCATAGGATTTTTAAGGGCTGGTAATAGTCCAGCTCTATATTATGTTTGTTTCATAATGATCAAAATGACGCATGCACGGAGCAGTGGTGGCCCAGTGGTTGGCAACGGCCGCGACTTACGAGTTGTAGTCGGTTTGAACCCTGACAGGCACATTACTTTGTGTAAATTATTTCTTTACTAGGTACTTACTGCTCTCAAAATGGTGAAGGAAAACATCGTGTCCGAAACCGGCATGACCTATGTAGAACCAAAAATTCGATGACGCGGGATGAAGCTGGCTCGGGTTGGTAGATACTAATACGAACTGTGCCCACTTGGTAAACGGCCTATGTCCCAGCAGTGGGGAAATTATAGGCTGCCTATTTTAATATGAAGCATGAAAATAATTCTAACTAATAATACTAATAGCTGTTTTTTAAAGCGACCGCTCTAAAAAGTAAATCGACTTGGGTATAACTTCTACAAATTAAAGAATCAATAATCTTTTAGCTTTGGATGTAAATATGCATTTAGCTCTAACACTAGTACTTCGTGCCAGGGGTGCGGGTTGTTCGAAAGAGATACCGCGGCCCCTGGCACACAAGCAACTGAGGGAACACGGGTGGGTTTTAGTCAGTAAAAGTCTGACACGCCCCCCTGCTTCACCTATAGCGGGAGAAGTTATTTGATGATTTCCCAACCCAAAAAAAAAACACTAGTACTTACATGTGTCTCACATAAATTCCAATGATAATAGTATAATTTAGTATGACCAAATAGATTACTTAAGATTTTTTGGATTTATACACTCACGATTTCAAGAACTTATAGCTTATAAGTTATAACTTAAGCTCGGGCTATATTTCCCACACTTACCTACTTACCTACGTGATCTGCATAAACCATTCTGTGATGATAATAATCAGCAACATGAATAAATTGCGAAACATATTATTACATAAAAGGGCCCCAAGTTTATTGAAAGGTCTAGAATATTCTTGATGACTACTTACAGTGAAGGGCCTCGTCTATAACCTATTATTGCACAGTTAATGTTGCCCAGACATCAGACTTAACAAATTGATATAAACTTGTTGTTCCTGATAGGAGCCCTAAGGGTATCGTTTGTTAATCACCGTGGTTCTAGTTTCCTTGGCTTCGTAAAGTATTTTATTGGTTATTTCTTTGATGTTTTGTTATTTTTTCCACTTATTTATATTATAGGTAAGTAGCCAAGGAGGTAGGTACCTTACCCGTATTTTTACCTTAGCCAATTCACATTTTTACACGCTTTATATTAGCTTCACTTGTATGTTTGTTTGTATGTTTGTATATAACCGACTCCTTTGAGCGCGATTTTGACCCACTTTAAACGGTCAGATTTCATTGAAACTTTGTAAACTTGTCGAGGACCGATGACAATTCAATACTTATTTTTTTTTTAAATGAGAAAAAAAAGAAAACACGTTTTTGTAGTTAGCAGAACTAAAAAATAGATAATAAATAATAGTTTAAAAAACTAAAAAACACGCTTTAAAAACCAAACTAAAAAAGGAGAAAATAATTTAATTCAATTAAAAAGCGTGGGGTGCTTGACATTAATTGATTATAAAAATACCTCAAAAAGCACCCCACGCTTTTTAATTGAATTAAATTATTTTCTCCTTTTTTAGTTTGGTTTTTAAAGGGTGTTTTTTAGTTTTTTAAACTATTATTTTTATCGAAGATTTGATGTAAAAAACAGGCTTTATTCTGTTTATGACCAATGCGGTTTCTTTTCTTTTTGTTCGGTTGTGGCTTCGCACGGTTTTTGCATTTAGCCAGTGTCAAGTAATTTTTCTTTTCGATCAAGTAAATGGTACGATATCGGGCACGAAGTTACAAAACAGTCATAGTCGTCTTTAGTCAGTCAAGTCAAAGTCATTGTAAAGCGGTAGTAACTTTACAACAACCTAATATGAGTTTTTGGGGGGAACACGAAAAGTCCACGTTAGTCACTTATTTTCACCTTCACTACACTTGTGCACTCACATGTAACTAAATTGAATAATTCACTACCAAAATTATACAATTTAATTCGCTATTTCACTAAATTTCATGAAAATGAAAATTCGTGCGATATGTTCCAACCGGATCCCGCCAAAAACTCCGACCAATGCGCTTGTGACAATATTACCCATAGTTTTCAATATACAAGGTGTAACATAAATGTATGGAGTAGGCTATTGATATACAAAAAACCCAAAATGCACAGTCTCGAACAAAATTAACACTCAAAACTGTCCCCAATTATACGTCAGTGGTAACACAATTTTTTTTTTGCTTTCTTCTAGTTTCACCACTTTCTTAACTTTAAAGTGTAATTTTTATTAAAACTAGGTATTTTTTTTAATGCAAGTTGAAATTAAGATTTAAGTATTTTTTACATCTTTCTGTAAGTTTGAGGACTCATAACTTTTTTTCTAGCTAACATCTGAATAAAGCAATAATTTTATAAGAATCTGTCAAAATTAAAGATAAAAAAAAAAATTGCCTGTTTTACCCGTTTTTAATAAAGATTACACTTAAAAGTTAAGAAAGTGGTGAAACTAAAAGAAAGCAAAAAAAAAATAAAAAAAAAATATCCAGGGGGCCAGGGCCAAATAAATTAGGGCTGAGTAAGTAACAGATGACCCCACCTATCCACCATTTTCTTATGTTCAACGTTCTGCCAAACACCCTGTAGTTATGATACAACATTTATTTTTGGAAATTCAACCTTATACGCATGACTTAAAGTGGATTTTACAAAGCAATGTCCAAAAAGACTGACTGAAAGATGACTGACGATAGGTACTATTTGACACTTGCGCACATCGCCCTATTTATGCCGAAGTTTTTGTAACGCTGATTGTGTATCTTGGGTTTTTTGTATTTCAATGGAGCAGGCCGCTGTTTTTTTTTTAAAGAAAGAATTAAAAAGAAAGAAGATACGTTTATTTTAAACATGAGGCAGAAGAAGAACACAAACACAGAAATAAAAAAAATGGTGGGATTTTGACACTCCAAACAGCCACTTCCATTTTATTTATTTGTATAGATTTGTAACATCCACGAACCCGTACTGGGCTCGTGTGGTGGAGCCCACACCCTTTTACAGACTGAAGGTCAGAATCCCAGGTAGGAATATTTTTCATATTATGGACAGACACCAGTACATCAAGCTACCCCAAACTGTCACATTTACCCAATTGAACATGAACTTATGCTTACGTAATAAAGTTGAAAATCTATCAAAGAAATTTGCCAGATTGAGGTAGCTTGATCTGCTGGCATCTGTACAAGCATTCTAATTAATAATACTTAGTAAATTCAGTACCTTGTTAACAAACTAAGTAGATTGTAAAGATACCAATCACGGCTCGAATAAACGATGTTTTACTTTCGTTGACATTTCGACCATGTTTTAAGCTCGTTGACCAATAGTGAATGGTATTGATTGAACTCAGCCTTGGTAAATAAATTCCCTACGCGCTCTAGAAGGTGCAATTGTTTTAATAAACGCACGTTTAATATGTTTCGACGTAATGAGTTCAGCGATCTGTGTATTCGGAGCACCTAATGCAATGAGCACCAAGGTATTCCATACCTTTGGTGCTCTTGGTGTTGGCGCTTATAAGAATGAGGTTATAAAACATTTTTGTCGAACGAATGGGAGTTATGAAAAGCAACATCGATAGTCTAGATTTCCGTGTTTCGTAGACATTCTTTATGGTATCTTTTGTCCTTAATCTATACCCAAAAAACGGGGTACTCTTTCATAAAAATCGTAGCTTTTGGACTAGGAAAGAAAATTGGTCTGCGCCGCTGTATACAGGGAAGATACTATATTATATATCTTTACGAGTATATTTGACAATTAAGATACCAGTCACTCCAGTGGGTATTCTACATATAGGAAGGGAAGGGACAACCTTCATAACTGCATAAGTGCAGTTCTTCTATAAGTCTCTTCGTTCGCTGTTTTGATATATAAAAGACTAGCACTTCGAGCACGAATGCGTCCGCGTGTGTGATTCCGAAATAATGTAGCTTCCCATAAGCAAAAGATTTTTTTTAATCGGTTAAGTAGCATTTAAGTTTGTGTATTACAAACAATCAAATCTCTTTATATGTATAATGTATATATATAGGATACCTTTTTTTTCGAGCGTGTGATCCCACCCGTGTTCCCTAAGTTGCCTATGTGCCAAGGGCCACGGTATCTCTTACGAACAACCCACACCCCTGGCAGGCATCGGCCCTTGCGGGCCCTAGTTGATGTTGACATCTCTTTGAGGCGCGCGTGGAACACAACGTGCAGCCGACCCGGGCTTGGTCCTTACCGGACAGCGAGCTACCCATTACTTGCCGTCCGCAAGCCCGCGCCTACTGTGGCCGGGAATCAGCCTGAGATTCCCGACGCCCAGGGCGTCTCCTGCGGAGGCTAGGGCCGTGAGGGCGCATATACTGCCTCTCCCTCATGTGCACGAGCATCACTGCTTCGCAGAAGGAGGTGACGGCTCCCATGCACTCTCGCGCCGTACCATGGCCTGGACTAGGGCCGGACGCGAGAGATCGCCGCCACCGATCGCCTCCACAAGGACACGGCGGTGCTCCGCCCAAGCCGGGCAGAACTCTACCGTATGCTCCACCGTGTCCTTAGGGCGATCTTCGCAGTGGAAACACCCGGGCGTTTCCTCCCGCCTTATCCGAAACAGGAATCTCCCAAAACAACCGTGTCCGGTGATGACCTGCGTCAGGCGGAAGGTGAAGACGCCGTGGCGCCTCTCAAGCCACTCCTCAAAGAGGGGACTTACCGTTGCAATCATGGCGTGCCCAGATACCATTACTTATAATTATATCTTTCTACCTATTAACGTGACGATCAAATTAATATAATTATATTCTATCTTATACTGTTTACAGGTCTTCTCACGCTTTGTGAATCCCTAACCGGACATTGGATCTTTATCAAAACAGATTGCTATCTGTGAATAACTATAATGATCAATCTTACTATTCCAAGGCGCCTTCTAGGTCAACTAAAATGAAAATTAGATGTTCCTAGTAACGATGTTAAGGGAAAGTTTTAAGCTATGGATTCCTAGAAAAGTGATTCCGTCATATAATACGGGCCGTCATGAAAAACTGTAATTTTCACCAGTATTTGACATTAATGTGTCAAGGAACGCTGTGTAAATTGGACAGTAGTTATTGTGTGATCGTTTATCGCTTTCTTAGGTAACCAAAGATTTATGGCGGGTCTAGTATATACAAACATACGTAACTAATCTATATATTTTTGAAGCAGTTCAGCAACTGACTGACAGACAATGTAATAGATACAGACATGAAAAAAGCTGTAGATATGCCTGGATTAAAAGTTATAGGGTAAGCTGTGTGTTCGATGAGCTTCGATGAGATTTTTTTTTAACTTCCATTCGAACTTGCATACCGTATTTAATACAGGGTGGTAGCACATCTACGCGCAACTGAAACCTTGAATCCAGCACAAGATACAGAATTTGAAATTTTTCGTCGGTTAGGAAAAAAATATCTCTACGATACATTTTGACCACGTTGGTATTGCACTTTTCTACGAAGTAGCAGATTTTTTTAATATAACCTTCGAAAAAGTTCTGCGCGATGCGGTTCGGAATCATATAGGTACTGAATCCATGCTAACAGATTGCGCGTCAATGTCCCTGTCGCCTTGTATTTCTTAGCTATGTTATTCTTGTGCAAATCGTCATGCTTGTAGACCCAGTGGTTCAGTCTGAGCGTTGTATGTCTGTCAGTGAAAGGAATTTGAAAAAAATATTTCACCGAGAAATTTTTATGGTTGTTTTCCCGCAGCGAAGTCTTGGTACCTAGTACAATTGTTTTATAAACAAATAAAATATTAGAAATAAAAAATGGCAGAAAACCATTATGAAAAATCACCACATTTGAGAGTTTATTTTGTTTTGAACATTTATTTTATGCATCGCTGTTCGCTTTGTCGGTGGCGCGTGCGATTCGTGTATTACCTACAAGTTACCTCTAGTGTTACTATTGATTCTCACGTTTTCGAGTAGATGATTTTTTTTTAAATTATTATAAAACCAAAACATCTTTATTTTTTACACGCTTTTTTTACTTTTACTCTATGCTTCGAAAGTACCCCTTGCCCTCCATGCCCTTCAGCTGCATACGGGTAAGTCCGAAGATCAATCCGTCTTCTTCTGGCTAATATTCTGGTCTCAGGTTCAAATACCAGTGGTAATAGCTGTTTAGAAAGGAACCCTAAAGGAATCGTGATTCATAGACCCTTCGCCACAGGTAGCTTCTCTAATAGAGCTATTTACAATAACAACATTCACAAACGCGATACAAGGTCTTAGTAAATTATTATGTTATTCACAAATTTATTTGTCGATTTTCTGTTCTGTATTTTCATTCCTCTGAGTACCTGGTACTTATTGACTGGCCTGCACTGTCCTCCCATACCTATTATCACTGTAATTTGAAAACATTGTAAAAGCCAATTATTTTTAAAAGAGTAACCGTGGAGTTTCTTGCCGGCTCTTCTCCATAGGAAGCAACAAATTGGACAAGCTTCTGACGTTTCATAAGTGCTCATGCAGGTTTATGTGAAATAAAATATTTTGATTTAATTTTTTATTGCTGGCCACGTCTGCCGCATGCTCAATGATCATAACCACTATGTGGAGTCCTGAAACAGCTATAGTTTAACTTTTAAATGTATTCAGTAACTTGACAGTTGAAGGGTTACCAGATTTTGACAGAAAAAAGCTAGTGAGGTGGTGTAAGAATGAACGAAATTGAATGAACTTTAAATTATGTACTTACATGCAATTTTACTATTTCAAATTTAATAGCTTGTTAATAGCATGATATGCACTATTAAAAATTGTAGAATTTGTTATATATTTATTTTTTCACTACTAAGATAATATATTTAGTTTCTTTCTATTAGAAGAAATTAAAAAAAGGAAACTAATTTTATTTATTAACTATTTTTATATTCCACATCTTACAAATGAATTTTTTAAATTTATAAAGAACGATTAAAATGGTTTAATTTAAAATGAAACCATTTTTATCATTCGCTCTTTACGCAAAATCGTTCACTACCTCAACACTATTAGTTTTAGTATGGTAACATTATTTTTCTTTGAACTGTCAAGTTACTGAATACAATTAAAAGTCGGAACTACAGACTCCGTCCAAGAAAATAAATGACCAGAGGGTTATTGTAGCCCAGGATCGAAAGAGCTGGAATTCATGGGGAAACTTTTTTACCCAGCAGTGGGATGCTGCAGGCTTCATAATCATCTGCCTAGCCTTTTCACCACTATATTGGGGTAGGCTTCCGGTCTAACCGAATGCAGATGAGTGCCATTATTTTACATGGAACCACTGCCTATCTGACCTCCACAACCCAGTTACTAGGTAAAACGATACCTTTTGGCTTACTAAGAGGGTCGAAAGACTGACAACCAGTTAAGACTGGTTGTCAATCTTTCGGGCTTCTGATGACCCGTAACTACTGTCTAAGAAAAGTCGCTTTCCGAGGCACGGAGGGGTCTTGGTACATTAAGATGATGACCCATCCACGGAGAAATCACGGCAAGCGTAGCTTAACCTGATCAATCGACCTGTACTGCTGTTAGTACTTAGCCGCAAGCCCCCTGGCTAATATTAACAACTTTATTTACTTGAAAACAACTAGCAAGAAATGGAAAACGAAGTCTCAAAAGCGAAAACCAAGCAAAGAATTATTAGTATACAACGTGTAACGGAAAGGGTATATACATACCAAGGGCACGGCTTCTTTGGATGATATCAAACGATATTGGAAGGGCTTTTTAAATCTATCTCTACATGTTCGGAAGTTATGAGAATTTTTAATACATTGATACCAGAAACCGAACTCTTCAAATTAAAATAAACAGATCACTCGGAAGAGATTTATCGTGATATTGGCAAGTAACGTGAAAAGTTATTGACCTACTTAGTAGTGTGGTGACATGTTTGTTATGATTTGAATTTAAGAAACATATGAAACCGAAAATTTGGTATCAATTCTTAGAGTATTTTATTTTGAGCTGAAACAATGTACATTGATTCTATACCAGCTGTTATCTTTAGTGCATAAGGATAGGAATAGGGTTTCTGTTACACCCTGTATAGTCATTCATATGGAGAAAAATGATAAACTGTAAATCATAATAAGTCAAGGGGCAATGGGTTAAGTGTATTTTTTTATACATAGTAATATTTTCGTATTATTTTATAAGCGTGTAATCCCCAGTTTCCGAAGACTGATCATGACTCTAATCGGTAAATCTGCTGTCATCACTTATTGTAGATGCGCGAGATAGTTGACCTATGGTCGACACAACATAACTTCACGCCTGTAAGCCTCAACGAGTTAGGCAGATGTGTTTCTATAGTACACCTATATTTCGCCAGTTAAGCTTTAGCATAGTATAGCAAAATCAGCCTAGAATCTTCCCACTACTTCCTCATAGGTCTCCTTTCTTTGATAGGCAGTGAGCCATAATACAGCAATGGTGATAAAATCGGACGGCGAGTAATGGGTAGCTCGCTGTCCGGTAAGGACCAAGCCCGGGTCGACGGCGCGTTGTGTTCCACGCGCGCCTCAAAGAGATGTCAGCATCAACAGGGGTGTGGGTTGTCCGAAAGAGATACCGTGGTCCCTGGCACACAGGCAACACGGGTGGGTTTTAGTCAGTAAAAGTCCGACACGCCCTCGCTCCACCCAGAGCGGGAGAAGTTATTTGATGATGTCCCACACTCAAAAATAAAAAAAGGTGATGAAATTAAATAAAAAGGCCCCGACCTACGATTTTTTGGTCGTGGGTTCGAAGCCAGGCAGGCGCTTTACTTTTTGTGTAATAAATTCATTATCACTGCTCTCAAAACGGTGAAGGAAAACATTATGAGGGAACTGGCGTGTCTTGGAACCAGAAATTCGAAGACATGTGACATCTACCAACCTGCGCTGGGCCCGCGTGGTAGACTGCCCACTCCCTCTCGCTGAGAGGAGGCCTGTGTCCCAGCAGTGGGAACAAAATAAGCTGATTATGAGAAACGATCCGGTTTCTAAAACTCTATGAAATTATTTACTTACAGAGAGATCACAGATTATTGTTAGTTTAATTTAATGTAATCGACGTTATGACGAAACAAAATTGCAACATTAATTTAGCGATTTTAATTATTCTGGTATAAATTTATCAACCACGCAAATAAATCATTATACCAACCACTGTATAATTTATAAATCAATCTACAATTTTATCTAAACAGAAGTGGGTTATTATGTAAAAAGTGTTATTCATATAATAAAGTCCGCAGTTGTTCCGGTGTCAAACGTAACATTTAGGAAGAACAATATTCTTTTGGTTATATAAATAATGTTCTAGCTCACTATTACCTAACACATCACATACAGGCTGATTTTAATCCTAATAAATATAATCAGGCACAAAATTTAACTCAAAAACCTTGAAGAGAAATCAAACAAGTTTTTTTAGATGATTTTGAAAGTAAAAATGTTCTTTTTACATATCATTAGAAAAAGCGGTTGACACGCTGTTTCTAAGTCTACAATAGTCTAGCTTCTTTGAATGACATTAGACTAACATGTTATTTAAATCTAAATGCCAAATGCCTAGATTGATTCATCTACAAAACTGCCATAGAGTAAAAGACTTTTAAGAATTTTAAGTCTAACGGGGTTCCAAAGTAATTTTTGGCACATCTAAGTACTTAGGCGGTCATTCGTGGATCTCTGACAGTCGTTACGGGTCGTCAGAAGTCTGACAATCAGTCTTACCAAGGCCTGGTATTCAGCTACATCCGGATAGACTGGAAGCCGACCCCAAAATAGTTAGAAAAGGGCAAGGCAGATGATGATGTACTTAGGCGTGAAGTAAAATTTTCCATCAATAAAATAATCTGGGTTGCCAATATCATTAAACCAATAAATTAAGATAAGCAAATTCACAGATTCGCAACTTTCTTATAAGATTGTGTAATAATAATTTATATTAATTATACTTGGGCAAACATCACAAAAATATCAAGACTCGATTGGGAAAAGGTTAATGATACTACGCTCTCTGATTTATAGCTATTCTAAATAACATCGATTTGTGGCGAAGGCGGCATTTAATTGTTACCTTTGCCTTACACTTTCAAACTATAAATGAAAGTTTAAAAAAAATGCACGCCATGTTTTTAAATTCAAGTAGATTAATATAAAACAGTTTTATTATTGGGATATAGATCTTACCTACCTAAGGGTTAGCAATAACCCATAAAAAGATACAGTCATTCAGGCACTGTCATTTCACGCGTTAATGAGTACTAGGTTTTAATTATAGCTTAGATCTAGTTCAGATGAAGCGATAAGCATGCGGTTGGATACATGAAGCATCAATATTTAGCATGAAATCAGGACATCTAGATATCTATCTGAATTGCCAAGGGCAAAGGGCAATTCAAGAAAAATTTACAGTATTAAGAATTACTTGCTGTTTAATCGCTTTTTTATTTGAGTTTCAATAATAACCCTCGCATAATTAATTTATCCAAATTTAATCATAATCGTCTCTGTCATTATTTACACACAAAATTTAATTCATTCTATCTGGCAGTGATCATACATAAAATAAACTAGTTTATCCCTCTGAGAATCGTTTTAAAAGGTGCAAGTTTAAAATAAGCAAGTGTTTACATCTCACGTCAAGTGAGATGCAAACACTTAGGTACCTACTTGTTGCAATACAATGCTCAACAATGGGATTCAAAGCTAATCCGAAAACATTTTTTTGTTTTTTGTTGTTTATTTATGACCTTTATGCACAATTAAATAAAGGACAAAAGGGAAGAGCTCACTGGGCATCAAAGAGAAGCTGCTGCGGGAAAAGTGGCCAAAAAGCTGGCAGCGTTGCCACGTTTGATGGCAATGCTGATTTTGTTTATTAACTTGATATTTTGAGTCATTTGTCAAAATGTTTTTTTTAACTACATCAATGCATAAAACGCGTCATCTGAATACGTCATTATTTCTAAAAATAAAGTCTTAGTATATCAATAGGCATTTTAATGTTAATTCTTTTTTTTCGTTGTCATTTTTTTAATTTTTATAATTGTATTTATATGTATTCTAATTTCATATTATCAACTTTGCGGAACTGTGTTGCCTAGATCAAAAATCTATGGTGTGAGTATGGCAATAGTGCGAGTTAATTATTTATTTACTGCATCTAGGTAGGTATCTATTGAGGTTACGTCTATACCTATTTGTTTGTAGTAGATTTAATACAAAGACTATTTAAAGCTAAGAAACGCGAAAGGTGACTTTGTAATATTTCACGTAAAACACCCGTTTTACATATTTAATTAATCGTGACATCAAAATTATTTTGTAAAAGAAAATAAAACGAAAAATATATATTCATATGCAAGTTGATTCTTTGACATGGTTTCATGAATACCCTAGAGTTATGCGATATCAAAAGGAGCACCTTGTATTTGTATGGTCTGTATAGATGCTGTTTTTTTCTGAGAAGAATAGATACCTTTCTCGTAGTTCCTGTAAATGCTGATGGAAAGTTCGAAACTTAAAAATGTTTGAAAGTCCAAGAACCGTGAAGTAATCATAAATTAATAAATCAGTTTGATATCACAAACAATATTTCTTCCATCTAAATCGGTTAATGCGCTTACTTCGCGTTAATGTGATAAAATAGAATTTATTGTCAGAAGAAAGTACTATTTGTCACCTTATAATTTATTAGATTACGTAAATTATAGAATGGAACCAGTTTTTAAATTATACAGGCATCATTTTGAGCGTTATACAGGGTCTAATTAAATTATAATTATTTGTATTTTTGTTCGTTTTCGATATCGATACCCAACACGTGGTTAAAGTATTGCCAGATAATTTAATTTTACCCTGTATTACTCTAGCTTTTGCCCGTGGCTTCGTCTGCGTGGAGATCGGATTTCTTTCCACGGGAATGTACTACCGTTATTGAAAATTTCCAATGTCCTGACCCAGGGTCATGGTCTACCCATGTGCTAAATTTCATACAAATTCGTTCAGCAGTTTTTGTGTAAAAGCGTAACAAACAAATAAACTTATTTTTTCATTTATTATATTAATTTGGATTGCGATTGTAAGTGAACGGCGGCAATATAAACTTTAAAACTTGGATTAATTCCGCTATTTTATTTACCTACTGGATTTACATTATGTTAAAATGTAAATAAGCCAGACTTATTTATGGTATGTTTATTAAAACAGAATGAGGTCATTGGTCTAGACTTTTAAGGCTATTAGAATAAGAGGTCCTTGGTTTGGAACCGAAATTGAAGATTGACAATAATTGCATTATCACAATAATTCAAAAAATGGTAGATGTCATGGCGGGCGGTTAATACCAGCGGGCATCGTACGACTCCTGGGGGTCTACTCTCTAAGCCCGAAGTCCGTCATTTCGGTCAAAGTAACGGGCTTTTCCAACTCCGTATCACTTACGGACAGAAGATTAGTTTGGAGTCCGAACTAAGAATGAATGACAACACGATTTGACAGCTGTGCCTGCTCCCGATATGTTTTTGTAAATTGGCTGTAGGATTCACTAAGAGGTTACGAACTACTTTCGGCCCCGTATCTTTGTTGATGGAGTTAGAGAGTAGGCCCCCTGCTCTGACACGCGCACGTAACTTCTTCCTTCGCTCGTCTCGTTCGCTCCCACCAAAATTTGTGAAATACTTGATTCAATGTTAACTATTGTGTTGCTAAGGTCGTTATAACAAGTTGTGTATTATTATTAAACTATTTAACGTGCCAGAAACTATCGTTTTTCACTGGTAGGTATTAACCGCCCGCCATGACATAGATTTATTTGTAAATCCCACGCTGTTTCGTAATAAAACCAAATAGAATGATCTTATTTATAAATCTATTATCGTATTCCAATAGGGACTTATTAATGTAAATTTGAGCAGTCGGGGCCTAGTGGAAACGGCCGCAACTTACAAGTATTAGGTCCTAGGTGCGAACCTAGACAGGCGCTTTAATTTGTGCAAATTATTTCATCACGACAGCTCTCAAAACGGTGAAGGAAAACATCGTGGGGAAACTGGCATGTCTTAGAATCAAAAATTCGAAGACATGTGACATCTACCGACCCGCAATGGACCTGCGTGGCGGATTACAGCCCACTCAATCTCACAGACAGAGCGGAGGTCTGTGTCACAGCAGTGGGAACATTATAGGCTATTATGCTTATACTATTTAAATTCCTTGTCACTGTATTATTGCTGTTTTCTAAACGCCAATGTCTCTATCTGAATTCCAGCATTGCGGCACTTTTTAAATGTCGCAGCATCATGCTGAGGTAGGAGCCTTTTGGCATCGTGCAGGACTTTCTGTTTTATTTTTTTATTATTTTTGTACGATTGCGTGTTTATTTTAGTATGTGATCTTCCTGTGTGAGTCACAATAAATACTTTTTCTTTCTTTCTATAATACTGGAATTGAAGATATTGTTAAAGCTTGTTTTCGAAGATGTATCGTACTAAAAAATTATAAGCTGAACACATTGTCATGCCCATAAAATGCTGAACTATTGCAACAAAATCGAACCGATCATACAATGTTCACGCAATACCATGACTAAATATCACAGGCCGACAAATTATTTTCCCAGACACCAGACTATATATATATCCATTTCCGAAGTATTACGATGCGCTGAATCCGAATCTGGCCGCAGAATTGCTCTATCACGTCAGGATTTTGAGATATCCGAACCTGGAAGAGCAAAAAACACCGTTATTGCTCATTTTTGAGGTTATGTAGCCCGCTAGATCCTCTTTCCTCCAAAAAATCATCAATTCTATGTGAAAGTACTAGTCTTCCTCTTTAAAATGACGTTGAGTTTACACGAATATCTTTCTTTTTTCGCTGAGGTATCGCATTTTGAATTTTTCATGTATGTGGATTTTCCTGTCTGAAAATCCATTACCATTGCCATTACGTTATCCATACAGAAAATTTCGTCATTTTAAAGAGAAAGACTAGTTCTTTCAGATATAATTGATGATTTTTTAGAGGAAAAAGGATCTACCGGATTACGTAACCTCAAAAATGAGCAAAAACTGTGTTTTTTTATCTTTCCGGTTAGGATATCTCAAAATCCTAACGTGATAGAGCAATTCTGCGGCCAGATTCGGATTCAGCGCATCGAAATACTTCGGAAATAAATAGTCAGGTTTCTGGGTAAGAGTATTCGTCTAATTTTGTCGGCCTGTGATATCATCCAAAAATAAACAACACAAATACAAGCTATAAATCAACAACAAAATAAATAAATCCAGCTTGCTTAAATACGAGTAATTAACTAAAGAAAAATAAACCTAACAATTTCTTCACGAACATACGATGCAAGACAGGATTGTAAAGATTTTATAGAGCTGCTAATTGAATCTGGTTTGGTATCTATCATTGCTATTAAAAAACGTGTTGGTTAATAAATATATATATTACCTAGCATCGATTTGGCAAACACGGGTTATTTATTGATCCTGTATATTCTGGCAGTTTTTGTGACCATAAATTAATACAGTTAGGTAGTAAAAGGAGTAATGATGTTTTCAAATACTTATCTGTGAATTAATGGTGTTTGTTTTTAATGGTGAATAAGAAATGTTTTTATACTTAGTTCTCATTATCATTATTATCCATGAAAACTATAAAAGCATTTCTCATATGATTTTAGATTTGTTTTTAGCTGATTCTCGCAGATTAATAGAACAACTGCAGGTATTCTGCATGAATTAAGGAGAACCAGGGAGTCTGACATAGTCACCCGTTCGTGTTCCTCCTACAACCATGAGTTGGGAACGAGAGATTTAGTCGCACATTCAAGAACGGAGCGTGCCCTTACGCTCGGCTCCTATAAACAAAAACGGATCGTTTTGATTACGAATGATAGTATTTTTTATTTACAAACTAGGCAAATAAATAGTACCGAAAGCTAATTTTACTGCCCTGCCCTAACCTTCAAGGAAACAAGGCGTGTTGTTATGTTGCGTGTAATAATTCAGGTATTTTTTATTTCCCCATGAAATTAAAGGACTTTTTCCCGGAAGATTTTCCTCGGAGACATGCCAAAGAAAAAAAAAAACCCAAAACATCCGTAGTTCGTAAAGTTGGAAGGCCTCCCACAAGGTGGACCGGTGACATTGTGCGGGCCGCAGGAGTCCGCTGGATGCGGGAAGCACAGAACCAGTCGAAGCGGAGTAGTTTAGGGAAGGCCTATGTCCAGCACTGGACGTCTTTCGGCTGAAATTATGATGATAATGATGATCCGTAGTTCAAAACAACACGTGAACACGCAGCAGACATTACAGGAACAGCTCGTTTTCACTTGTTGTTATTCATTAAAAGACTCAAATTATAATTACAACAGGTCAATTTGTACAGTATTTACTAGTGAAAGTCTTTATGCAAATGAAATTAATTATCTATCGACTAACCTCATGTGCATTCTCATACAACAGACGCTAACGCCGCTACCGACAAACTAATTGAAATACTGACTTCAGCCATAGCGGAACACACTGTAATTAAAAAAGTGGCTGCAAAACGGAAGATCCTGAAACCCTGGATAACTCCCGGCTTGTTACGGTGCATGAGAAACAGAGATGCCATGCACAGAAACCTCAAGCGGTCTCCAGATAACGAAACATTAATTGTAACTTACAAACGATACAGAAACTTCTGTACGAAGGTTCTCAAAAAGGCGAAGAGGCTCTTCGATGCGGAAGAACTCAGTAAAGCAAGCAATAACCCGAAATCACTCTGGGATACTATAAAGCGAGTAACAAACACCACAAAAACTACACACTCGTCTACGCAATTGCTATCCTCATCACCCACACCCACACAGTCATGTAACAATGTGAATTCTTTTTTTGTCAATATAGGCAAGAAACTTGCAGATGACGTTAATAAAACAAGGCCCCTACTACAACCACCTATCCTACAAAACAGTTCTTTACCAACCTCATCCTTTGTTTTGGAGAGAACTGACCCAGAAGAAATTATATCCACTATAAATTCCCTGCGACCAAACGCTGCTACTGGTTGGGATGGTATCTCACCTACAATACTAAATAAATTTTCCACCACTCTGGCGCCTATTTTATGCCATATATTCAATATTTGTTTTGAAACAGCTGTTTTTCCGACTTCTTTTAAAAAGGCAATAATTTATCCAATCTTCAAGGGGGGTGACGGAGCACTGCCGAATAACTATCGTCCTATAGCAGTTCTTAGTGCTTTATCCAAGGTTCTTGAACGCTTGATAAACAAAAGATTGGTTGGTTACCTGGAGCATTGTAAGATAATCTCTCAGCAACAATATGGGTTTCGCAAAAATAAGTCAACCTGCGATGCAGTTCATGACCTAACCAGTTTTGTCATAGATCATATAAATAAAAACAAAAAAGTCCTTACAATATTCCTTGATCTCGCGAAAGCGTTCGACACTGTTCCCGTTTCCACACTCTTAATCAAACTTGAGAAAATGGGCGTCAGGGGGATACAGCTGGATCTTTTCCAAAGTTACCTCTCAAATCGTTCGCAAAAAGTCAGGATCGATGGCCATGATAGCGAGGAACTTTCCATTCACTATGGGGTACCACAAGGAAGCATTTTGGGACCAACACTTTTTTTAATCTTTATTAATGACCTGTGTGATCTCAATATTGATAATGCAAGGGTAATATCATTTGCAGATGACACCGCAATAACTTTCACAGCGGATTCCTGGTCACAACTCGAACATCTAGCGCAGCTTGGCTTTGACGTTGCGTTAAATTGGCTTAATGCCCACACTCTCACCCTAAATACCTCCAAAACCAAATTTCTGACATATTCTAACAGCTCGGTATCTCAACCACAGACTCCAATTTTAATCAAAGCTCATACTTGTAATTCACAAATACAAAACTCAAATTGTCAATGTCCTCTCTTAACCTCTGTTGAAAGCATCAGATATCTGGGAATCGTCTTAGACAGAAATCTCAATTTTAAATCTCATATCGGTCTGCTAACTGGACGAGTTCGTAAACTGATATACATCTTCAAAACTCTACGGTATATCGCCAATCCCATTATAATACGGAATGTCTATTTCGCACTTTGTCAATCCATTGTAACTTATTGTATTAGGTCTTTACCTATGAAATTGCCGTTTTGCAGTACTGGCCATTTCAAATCAATATAATTTTTGTTTGGGTAAGAATTCTAATTTCAAATTAATTTTATTTTAAAAACATGGATTTTTTTTTCCAAAAGTAGTCATTTGTTTATTGATTAGTGTTACATTTTCATCGCATTTCAATATTTTTCGTCATCATGGATACGTTAAAAATTCGAGTAATTATGGAATATGAGTACCGTCGTGGCAGCAACGCGGCACAAGCGGCACGCAACATCAACGACGTTTACGGAGCTAACACTACAAACCAACGCACCACCTGTTATTGGTTTGCTCGCTTCCGTTCTGGAAATTTCGACCTGAAAAATGAACCTCGCGGTCGTCCGAAGACTTTGGTCGACAATGACGAATTAAAGGCGATTGTGGAAGCTGATGATACAAAATCTACGGCTGAATTAGCAGCAGCTTTCGACGTTAGCGTCAAAACAATATTGGTCCATTTGCGTCAAATTGGCAAGGTAAAAAAGCTTGACAAATGGGTGCCCCACGAACTCAATGATCGTCAGCGCGAAGTACGCGTCGAGACGTGCCTTGCACTGCTCAACAGACACACAAATGAAGGAATTTTGAACCGCATTGTTACCTGCGATGAAAAATGGATTCTGTTTGATAACCGCAAGCGCTCAGCAAGTTGGTTGGATCCTGGTTCAGCACCTAAACAATGCCCTAAACGAAAACTTACCCCTAGAAAAGTCATGGTCACTGTTTGGTGGTCTAGCGCCGGTGTGATTCATCACAGCTTCTTACCAAACGGGGTGAGCATTACTGCAGATGTGTACTGTGAAGAACTGAACACAATGATGGAGAAGCTGGCACATCTCCAACCAGCATTGGTCAATCGCTCGTCTCCGCTGCTCCTGCACGACAACGCGCGACCTCATACTGCACAGCAGACGGTCTCCAAGTTGCAAGAACTGGGGTTGGAAGCTCTCCGTCATCCGCCCTACTCACCAGACCTTGCGCCTACAGACTACTACTTTTTCCAGAATTTGGATAACTTCTTGGCGGGAAAAAAATTCAATACCCGAGAGGCAGTACAAAATGCCTTTGAAGAATTTTTTGCCTCCCGTCCAGCTGATTTCTTTAAGAAGGGCATCAATAAACTGCCACTGCGATGGCAAAGATGCATTGATTGCATGGGTGATTACTTCGATTAATACAAATAAAAAATACATGAAAAAAATTCGTTTAAATTTTTTCATACAAAACGGCAATTTCATAGGTAAAGACCTATTATTTCCTGTTGGGGCGGTGCAGCAAAAACCACTCTCAAGCCGCTAGAAGTAGCACACAGGGCCATCTTAAAAGTGGCCACTTTTCGTCCTATTCTTTTTCCAACCGACCAACTATACAATCATTGCAGAGTTCTAAATGTTCGGCAACACTTCATATTACAGACAGTCATTCTCCAACACCGCAAAACTCCATACCGAATTATAGAAAATAAAAAACGTAGTAAACGTCGAAAAGATAGGATATGCACCCCGCCGCGTGTACGCTCAACTTTGGCAAAGAGATTTTTTTATTTTCTTGGTCCGTTCCTATATAATAAATTAAACGAAGAGTGTCAAATATACGGACTACCGTATCACAAATGCAAAAAGATTGTGCAATCGCACCTCCAAAATAAGTCATATGACGAAACAGAAAAAATCTTAACACAAACATAAACAACATGGACTAGCCAATACGATACACACACACCCTCACACCCAAATACACACGAACACACACACACACACACGCATACACACACACACACACATACACACCCACACACATTTAAACTAAACACCTTTACACAAAATTATTACTTTCACTTTTAATAAAAACGTAACAGTATAGTAGAAGCATCAGAAGCACTATGTAACCTTTACGTCATTATACCTTAGGGGACCGGACTGCTTCTCCTTAACACAGGTTTTCATAACCTAGCTAGGAGAGCAGTGCTCACCCACACGTTTGTAGATATAGTACTTATTTTTGTATAACTGTATTTTTTTTTAACGTGTACTACAATACCTTGTTTTGAGTAAATAAATAAATATTATTATTATTTTTGTAGTGTTTTTTCTTCTCAGCTCTTTGGCTGGTTTTTGCAACATTTACGGACCGAAGCCAAGTAAATGCAGCGTGTGGTGTGTTATGTTTAAGATATGTTGTGATGAGGCCCTATTTCGTTTTCATCTATTTGCATGAACTTTCGGACAATGCGACATGTATTTAAAATTGCAGCTTTTTGTAAGGTGATATAGAGGGTTTCTTTTAGGTTAAGTAATTTAAGGCTATGAAGAAGGTGATTTGGGATGACGCCTGTTGTGGAGAGGACTATAGGGACCACGTAAACTTTTTGTTGGCGCCATATTCTAGTTACTTCCTCTTTGAGTTCGGCGTATTTACTAATTTTTTCAGATATTGTCTTCTGAATGTTATGTGTGTTAGGAACGGCAATATCTATTAGGTAAGTAACTTTATTTATTTTGTCTTGTAAGGTTATATCCGGTCTATTGTAGTGAATTGTCTTGTCGGTGAGTATGGCGCGGTCGTAATAAAGTTTATGTGTGTCATTTTCTAGGATAGTTTGTGGTGTGTAATTGTAATACGGAGTGTTTGTGTCTTGAATGAGTGTGTATTTGAGTGCTAGTTTTTGGTGAATTACATTTGCTACCTGGTTGTGCCTGTGTGTGTAGTCTGTCTGCGTAAGAGTTGTGCACGCTCCTGTTATGTGTTGAATTGTTTCTGGTTGTGTGTGACACTTGCGACATTTATCATTTGTTATTGAGGGGTCTTTGATGATATATTTTCTATAATTTTTAGTGTTAATAATCTGATCTTGTATCGCAATTATAAATCCTTCAGTTTCTGGGAATAAATTGCCTATTTTCAGAAACTTATTTGAGGCTACTTGGTTCACATGGGATTGTTCTAGGTCATGAGGATGTCGGCCATGAAGTACTTTTTTCTTCCAGTCCTCAATTTTTTGTTTCTGAGGGTCTTCGCTAGTAATTTGTGGAATATCTAGCTGTTCATTCAAGTTAAGTGGGGTGTAGTTACTATCATTTTGAACTATGGCTTTATGAATGTTACTAGTGCGAGATTTTGAGTGAAAGAATGTTTTCAGTTGACAGACTTGTTTCCGCCATAGGTGCTGGATGTCTATCAGGCCTCTCCCTCCATTTTGTCTTTTGATAGTAAGTCTTTCTATTGCAGATTTAGGGTGTAAGTTGTTATGTTTGGTAAGGGTGGTGCGTGTGATTCGTTCTAATTGTTCTGTGTCTGTTTTTGTCCATTTAATAACTCCGAATGAGTATGTCAAGATGGGGATGGCAAATGTATTTAAGGCCTTGATGAGATTCTTACTAGACAGTTGTGTTTTACATATGGCATTTAGTCTCTTTTTGTACTCTGCAGTAAGTGTTTCTTTAATCCTAACATGATCTAGTCCCCTTAGTTGCGTATACCCTAAATATTTATATACGTCGGTCGGTTCCATTGCTGTTATGGTGTCTGTGTTATTTATGATATAGTTTCCGGGTCGTATCTTGCCGCGCATGATATGAAGTGTTTTACATTTATCCAGACCAAAATGCATGTTTATATCTAAGCTAAACTCTGCTGTAGCTTCTACTAATTTTTTCATATCTTTTTCAGTTTGCGCGTATAGTTTAATATCGTCCATGTAAATGAGATGTGAGAGTGTTGTTTGTTCTATATTGTGTTTGAGACAATAGCCGGCCCGACAGCGCTGCAGTAGATGTGACAGAGGGTTTAGTGCTAGACAAAACCAGAGGGGACTCAGTGAATCACCTTGGTAGATACCCTTCTTGATATATATTTGTCGCGTTGTGACATTATTGTGATTGCAATTTATTTGAAGTGTGGTTTTCCACAGTGGCATTATGTTTCGAAGGAACTCTATTATTTTTGGATTTATCCTATAAATTTCAAGTATATGTATCAACCAGGAATGTGGAACACTGTCGAAAGCTTTTTTATAATCTATATATGTACAGTGTAGGTTTCTATGCTTCGTGGTGGCATGTTTATGGATAGTAGAGTCAATAATTAACTGTTCTTTGCACCCCATATGGCCCCGCCTGCATCCCTTCTGCTCCTCTGCCATTATGTTGTGGTGTTCGATATGTGAGTTAATTTTCGTTGTTATTGCTGATGTTAATATTTTATATATCGTGGGTAGGCAAGTTATTGGTCTGTATTGGGAAGGTTGTGGTGATTTTTTTGTTTTAGGTAGCATGTACGTTATACCTGTTGCAATAAAATCGGGTATATTTTGTTGACCTAATATAATTTCTGTTAAGTTTTTTGCTATGAGTTTGTGTAATGAAGTTAACTTTTTGTACCAAAAATTGTGTATTTTATCTATACCAGGAGATTTCCAGTTATGTAATCTGCCTGTTATGTGTGTGATATCGGACTCGGTAATTTCTACAAATTCCATTTCATGAATAGCCTTCCATTTTGTTTCTTCTTCTGCTATCCACGTTGCTTTATCGTTATGTTGTTTTTGTTCTTCCCAAATGCTAGACCAATATGTTTCTAGTTGCTCTTTTGTAGGTTGGTGAGGTGTATCTGTGTTAATGTCATCATTTGTGTCGTTGTCTGGTTTGTGTAAGTTTCTATAAAATATTTTTTCATTTGTGGAAAATATGGTATTATCGTTTTTGCGTTGTTGTGCTTTTTTGTATCTTCTGAGTCTATGAACTTTAAGAGCTAGTTTTTGTTTTAAGGTATCTAAGAAATCTTCAGGTTTTCTGTTATTATTTTCGTGTCTGGTGTGCGTGACATTACTTCTGAATATAGCTTCAACTCTCCTTACTACTTTACTTGACCTAATATTGTTAATGTATTGTGTTAGCCTACCACAATCGGCTCTTAGTTTTTCGATGTCTTTTTCTAACCTCTGTTGCCATGCTGGTTTGATATTATGTTTTGGTATCCCGTTTCCGGAGTGTAGCGTGATTTTAAAGTTAAGCTCTTCAGATACGACTACCGCTGTACAATATATAAGTGTGTGTATGTCTATAAGTTGAGTGTCGTCGCAAATAAATTGGTTAAGTATGTTTTCATTAAATAAGTTAACTAACCGGAAAAGATTAGGACTATATCGAAGTTTAGGTAATTTTGGTCGAACTGCTGGGTCCATCCCAGAGTATTCTGCTAAAGTTGTTCTAAATCTGTCATGTATTTCTTGGATATATGTATCTGTTGTCAGATTTTGATCCACAACAATTATGGTCTCAATATCATTTTCTAGGGTTAGGGTTATACATTCGGTTTGTGTGGATGTGTGTGATGTTTGCGTGTAAGCTTGTGATTGGTTGTATGATTGAGACTGAGTATATGATTGTACTTGGGTGTGCGATTGTGCGTGTGATTGTTCAGCAATGTCGGTTATGTTTTGCGACAGTGAGATAGCGTTAGCGCTTGTATTAATTTCTGCTTCTTGTAATTGTATTCGTGTTTCTTCTTTTAATTGTTCTATTATTTCTTGAGATAAAAGCTTATTTCTAACTATAGCTCTTCTTTGATCTGAGATTCTTTGTTCTGAAACGGTTATTTCAGGATAATGTCGGGTAAAAAGTTCATGCAATTGTTGTCTGTAGGTGGTCATGTCGGTCTCTAATTTAGTGATATAAAAGTAAGTTCGCATGATAAATAGGTTAACTTCTTTGCTCCATCTCATGCGAACTCTTGCTTTTCCAGCCTTGGTGGACGCGGGTAAAAAGGAACTAGCCTCCCGCGCAACATTCAAGGTCGGAGTGGGTGGTATTGAATTTAAACTAGTAATAGGAGGTGATGATACTGTGGGTGACGATGGTATAGATGGTGATGATGGTCTAGAAGGTGTGTAAGATACTGTGCTTGGACTATACGGTTCTACAGGGGTGTTTGTCCTGTCCGTTAGTCTGTCACCATCGTCACTGATTTCGGCTGTAGCATCTTTGTCGGTGGGAGCCCGCCTGTTCAACTCCTCACCGCTGACGGTTCGCATGCTGAGACACTCAGCGTCAGCTCCAAGTGCGCCCCGGCGATCGCCCCCGGGCAGCGGTCCTATTCGTTTTCTTTTTGAACGTGTCTCCATTTTTAAGTGGGTTTCCAGAGCCACGTTAGCCACGCCAGTAATTTCTCATTCGTGTGTCCGCCCCCTACGTGATTAGATGGTCAATCAGGACGTGTGGTTGTTTAGGGGGCTTATTATTATTATTATTATTATTTTGAGTTCTTTATTTTTCTTCTCTTTTATGAGAGTTTACGACCTTACACACGGGCCGGAACCAAGTGTGTAAGGGGAAATTAAATTGAAAAGGTGGATGATAGTGTAGAAGAAGTCAGGAACTTTCGTGTGATACGACAGGTGTTGAGAATGGTGGCTTTTTGGAGCATGTAAAGTGTGTGAGATGGCATGTGTAGAGTCTCAAGACTTTGTGTGAGAGCCTTCGGTACTACACCGGTAGAAGAGAGTACGATAGGGACTATATGGACGGTTTGTGCTTTCCATTGGGTTTTTATTTCTATGGCGAGGTCTTGGTACTTACTAAGTTTTTCGGATATTGTAGTTTGAACGTTGTGTGAGTTAGGTATAGCTATATCTATCAAGTAAACTGTTTTATTTATTTTGTCGTGAACAGTGATATCAGGTCTATTGTAGTGTATAGTTTTGTCTGTAATTATAGTTCGGTCCCAATAGATTTTCTGGTTCCTGTTTTCTAATATGGTTTCAGGTTTGTATTTATAATAGGGAATCATCTCACCTACAAGTTTGTATTTGTGCGCTAAGTGTTGGTGTATAATTGCGGCAACCTGGTCATGTCGGTGTTTATAATCTGTCTGGGCGAGGGATTTACAGGCCCCTGTTATGTGTTGAATGGTCTCAGAGGCACTGTTGCAATGTCGGCATGTGTCAGACGGCTGATTGGAGTCTTTCATAATGTACTTTCTGTAGTTACGAGTTACTATTATTTGATCTTGGATCGCAAGCATGAAACCTTCAGTTTCAGGAAACAATTCACCTCGTTTGAGCCATTCGTTCGACTTAATTCTATCGACGTGTGGTTGGCACAAGTAGGCTCGGTGTCTTCCATGTAAGGCTTTCTCAGACCATGCTGCAATTTTTTGTTGAGTGGTTATGAGATTTTCATTAATTTGTGTGTTTCTATTTTGTAAGTTGAGCGGTGTAAGTTTCTTATCTGTTTCGATTACATGTTTGTGTAATGACGAATGTTCTGATTTGTTATGGAAGTAAGATCTGAGTGAAAGTATCTGTTTGTTGTGCAAGTTGTGTATATCTATTAATCCTCTTCCTCCTTCTTGGCGTGGTAGTGTAAGTCGCTGTATGCATGATTTAGGGTGATGTTTCCTGTGTTTGGTAAGGAGTGTATTGATAGTGCGCTGTAGTTTTCTGATATCGGTTTTTGACCATCGAATAATTCCGAAAGAGTATGTAAGAATGGGTATTGCGAACGTGTTGATAGCTTTTATTGTGTTTCTGGAGTTAAGGTTGGTTTTAAAGATTAGGTTAAGACGATGTGTAAATTTTTTGAGCAGTTCTTGTTTTGTCAGCTTTTGTTCTATCTGTCTCGATTGTTTGAAACCTAGGTATTTGTAAGTACTGTGTTCATCCATTGGCTCAATAGATTCACCTGATCCAAGTGCGTAACTGTTGTTTTGTGTTTTTCCTTTGACAATTGACAAAATTTTGCATTTGTCTACTCCGAATTGCATAATAATATCGTTAGAAAATGCTTGTGTGGTGTCTGCTAAATGGAAAAGTGATTTCTTATCTGCTGCGTACAACTTTATATCATCCATATACATTAGGTGTGTCAATGTGAATTGTGTGTTATCGTTTGTCAATGTGAATCCTGTGTTAGTTTTATCTAGTAGGTGGGAGAGTGGATTGAGTGCCATGCAAAACCATAAAGGGCTTAGAGAGTCTCCTTGAAAAATGCCACGTTTTATGAAGATTGGTTCAGTGGTCAGACTCGTGGAGGCATAATTTATTTTAAGTACCGTTTGCCAATTTTTCATGGTAGATTCTAAGAAAAATCTGAGTGTGGGGTGGATGTTATAGATATCTAGGACGCGTAGCAACCAGCTGTGCGGGACTGAATCATAGGCCTTTTGGTAATCGATGAACATGGTATGAATATCTTTTTTGCGTTTTACTGCGCTGTTCATAGCAATCGCGTCAATAGTAAGTTGTTCCTTACATCCCTGGCTATTCTTACGACAACCTTTTTGTTGTTCTGCGAGTATGTTATATTTGGTTAAATGTCCGTATACTATTTCACTTACACAGGCTGTCAAGATTTTATAAAGAGTTTGTAAGCAAGTGATTGGTCGATATTTGGCTGGATCTGTGGTGTTATTCATGTCCTTAGGTATCATGTATGTTACTCCATGTGTTATGTATGTTGGAAGCAAATGAGGTGATTGAATGAATGTGTTTAGGTAATTATATATGAATGGGTGGATGCTTGTGAATTTCTTATACCAGTAGTTGTGAATATTGTCTGAGCCTGGAGATTTCCAGTTGTGTGTGCGTTTGATGACATCCTTAAATGTGTTTATTGGAATAAATTCAAACTGCATTTCGGGGATTTCTGGTGTTGCATCATTAATCCAGTCTGCGTGATTATTATGGAATACTGGATTTTCCCAAATGTTTGCCCAAAATTCTCGTAACGCTTCAGGAGGAGGTGTGTCAAGAGTTTGGTTCGCGGTGTCTCTGTTATTGGATGCAAGGTTCCTATAAAATATTTTTTCGTTGTTGATAAATTTGGTATTTTGGACTTTGCGGTTCGTGCATGTGAGATATCTTTTGAGTCTACTCGATGCTGCGTTTAATTTTTGTTTTAAAGTGTCCAAAAAGTGTACTAACTGTGTGTTTGAATTTTCGTGTTGCGCGTGTAGTTGGTATTTTATTTTTATTTCTTCTACTGCAGCTATTAATTTTTGACTTCTACTACCATTAATAAAATGTGTGAGCCGACCTATGCTTGCTCTTAGATTTTTGATTTTTGTTGTTAATCTAATTTCCCATTTTGGTTTCCTCTGTTTATATGTGCGGCGTTCGTTTTGTGTAGAGTCTGATATTTTTGCTCCGTTGCATTTAGCTGCCGTCCATGCTGCACAGTAAATTATTGTCTGCAATTCTTTAAATTCAGTTTCCTTACTTACAGACTTAGGGAGAATGACATTATTAATATAAGTAACTATTGCGGAAAACTTTCTAGATGTCTTCTGCTTGGGAATGTATGGCCTATTAGTGGGGTTTGTATCAGAAAACAATTGTTGAGCTTGTTGAAACATGGCTTCTATTTCTGTGTTGGTTTCCGGGGCAGCATCACAGTTAGTTTGCGTAAGTGCAAATTGACCAATATCTATATTGTTAAAGAGATTGCAGTCTTCGCCTGCATTAATGCGTGTGTGAGAGATGATGTCGGTATCTATGCTATCATTTTGGAATATATTTGCTGTGACGGTGCTCGCAGGTGTGTCAGAAATTACCGCATTTGTATATTGAGTATTTATTGCATTAATGTATTCATCTGGTTGTTCTAATTCGTCCTGCAGTTGTGTGTTCAAATTATCGTTATCAATATTATGTGTGTTGATCAAATCAGAAGCTACCTGGTTTTTAATGTCTTCTAATCTGTTGGTGTGTATATATTGGTTGTTAATAATGGCTCTTACTTGATCAGATAATCTTTGCTCTGTTACATGTGCTAATTCTGGATATATATTAATAAATTTCTCATGTAGTTGTTTTCTATAGGCTGTTTTATTTGTTTCTAGTTGTGTGACAGTATAATATATTCTCATGATTGTTTCATTATATTCGTTCGTCCATCTCATGCGCTGGCCGCATTGACTGTTAATACCTATCTTAGATTGTGTAGAGTGTTGCTGTATTTGGGTATGAACTATTTTTAGTTCGGCTCTGACTTCCTCATGAATCTGATCTATTGTGTCCTGTGGTAATAATTTCTTTTGCACTATGGCTCTACGCTGGTCACCTATTCTTTGTCGACTTATTTGCATAGCTGGGTATTTTTCTAGAAACTTAGTGTGAAGCGATGGAAGGTACGCGTTTTTGTCTGTGTCCATGTTAGTAAGATGAAGGTAAGTACGTAGGATAAATTTATTCATTTCAGTGCTCCATTTCCTACGAGTTTTTGCAGTTCTAGCAGTGGGTACAGTATCGTCGACAAAATTTGTCTCCTGTACAACATCCGCTGAATGTATACTGATTGATGATGTTGATGGCGTCGGCGTGACGCAAAAAGATTGTGATGTTGATGGGATAGATGGAAAAAGAGATGAGGGAGATGACGAAGAGATTTGTGAACTTACGTCATCTATCTGAGGCAAATTTGCCTGAAATTGTTTTTTCGTTTTAGATCTAGTATTCATGTTGTTCCCACGAGTAGCTAGGGACTTAAAAGTCGACCACAGCAGAGCCCTGCATTCACTGTGGCAAGGGTGAATAAAACTGGAGGTCCCCTAGTATCCAGAGTTGGCACACTAATGACTAATGCTTTCCCTTAGCCATGCAGCCCTCGGCATGTGCGACCTTGGCTTGGATTGTATCCCTTTTGGTCTGGATCCTCACCCTAGATCCGTCTCGATAAAGTATACTGTACCGAGATAGACCCAGGGGTCATTGGACCACGCAAGCCCCACCACGACGTCAACGTAGAGATACTGCGATGGGGTTATTATTATTATTATTCTTGTTAATTAAACATACAAGTTATTGTATATGAGATAAAATATTATTATTGTGATAGACATATAAAATAAAATCTTAGTAGAAGATAAGTGGATCTTTGACAGTTGTTACGGGTCGTCAGAAGCCCGAAAGTCTGACAACCAGTCTTATCAAGGGGTGTCGTGTTACCCAGCAACTGGGTTGTTGAGGTCAGATAGGCAGTCGCTCCATGTAAAATACTGGTATTAAATAAATAAATGAAATAAAATCCATTTATTTCAGGCAAGTTTTTACACGTACACCCATAGTATTAGAAAAAATTATAAAATAAAAATAAATAAAATTTGAAATAGATATTAAATTAAATTATTATTTCGTTTATTCATTTAAATACATATTAAGTTACATTTTTAAATATTTTTCTAAAACAACCTTATAAAAAACATTTAAAAATATAAAAAAATAGTGGCCCATCGGCATCAGGAGCAGGGTCCAAGATGTCGGTGGTCAGGGCTCTAGAGAAAGGAACCTCCTGACTATGCGTGCCGTGTCTAGGAGTACTGCTTTCTGAATCAAGCCCTTGATCCAGCCGTGCAATGAGAGCCTCCTGAGGTGTTGGTCGAGGCTCTTCGCTATTAGGCCATTTACTGTAACGATTATCGGTACAATGATTGCTGAGTCCACGTCCCACATGTCGACAACCTCGTGAGCTAAGTCAAGATACTTGATTTTCTTATCTTGCTCAGCTTTCACGAGATTCTCGTCATGAGGGACAGCGATATCAACAATCATTGCACGACGTTCTCGTCGATCTATCACCACAATATCAGGCTTATTGGCTACAATAGTCCTGTCAGTGATGATAGATCGATCCCAGTACAATGTGGCGTGACCATTCTCGAGAACTGGGTCGGGCACATACCTGTAGTATGGTACTTCAGACTCCACAAGGTTGTACTGCAAAGCAAGTTGCTGGTGGATAATCCTAGCTACTAGATTGTGTCTGTGCAAATACTCGCCGTTAGCAAGACGAGAACAACCGGAAACGATATGTCGGATTGATTCACCGGGACGGTGGCATGCCCGACAGATGTCAACCGTACCATCCTTGACAATGTATTTCCGATAATTGTTCGTCATGATAACTTCATCCATAATCGCACAGACAAAACCTTCGGTTTCCCCGAAGAGGTCGCCGAAACGCAGCCAGGATACAGACGCTAAAAAGTCTACATCGGGTCCATGAAGAGCCCGGAAAAAGCGTCCGTGAAGCTCTTTGCCTTGCCATACTTCCTTACGATCGTTAGTATCCAGTACTGCAGGTTTGCGCCAGTTCTCATTCGCCAAGGAGAGCGAGGTAAGGCCCTTGTCCACTGTGACCACATCTCGATGCATCCCCACGTCAGTGTGAAGGAAGTATTCCCTGAGACTGCAAATCTCGCGGTTGTGGAGGGTTTTAGCATTTAAAAAGCCTCGACCCCCACACTTCCGCGGGATGTACAGTCTCATCACTGATGACCGTGGGTGATGCATCCGACATGCCGTCAGCAATGTACGGACCTTCCTATCCAGGGCATCAAGTTCCGTTTGAGTCCATTTGAGTATGCCGAAAGAATACATCAAAACCGGCATGACCCAACCGTTGAAGGCACGTACCTTGTTTCCGCCTGATAAAAGACTATTTGACACTTTATTCAGGCGGCCAAAGAAGCGCTCCCTCAACGATTGTTTCATGTCGGTAGCATTGATGCCTAATGCTTCCGACATACCCAAATACTTGTAGGTTTCGGTTGAGGAGAGGGATCTAAGATGTATAGAATCCGTAAGTTTGGTTCCCACGGATTCTATAATCTCTCCTCGCTTTACATGCATGACTGCACATTTGTCCACACCAAATTCCATCCTGATGGCGCTACTGAAGGTTTCCGTTACCTTCAGTAACTCCATCAGTTGCAAATTGTTGGGGGCAAAGAGTTTCAAATCATCCATGTAAAGGAGGTGTGATATCACCTGACCACCTCTTCTCAATCGATAGCCCAGACCTGAACCCTCCAGCAGTGTGCTTAGAGGATTCAAGGCTAAGCAAAACCAAAGCGGACTCAAACTATCGCCCTGAAATATTCCACGCTCAATCCTAATTGGTTCATTGGTTCCCCGGATCTGTCGACATCCTGGATACAGTAGGACCGTCCTCCATTGCCTCATACAGGACATCAAGAAGGTGCGTAGAGTCGCATCTATTTTGTACAACTCCAGCACCCTCATGAGCCATGTATGTGGTACTGAGTCATAGGCCTTCTTATAATCTATCCAACATGTTGACAGATCCTTCCGGGATCTACGAACCTGTTGGCTTATGGTCATGTCTATAAGGAGCAGCTCCTTAGTACCGCGGGACCCATTCCTACATCCATTCTGAGACACCGACATAATTGCGTTACTTTCTATATGTTGTGAAATTTTTGTTCTAAGAATGGATGTAAGAACTTTATAGACCGTCGGTAAACATGTAATTGGTCTATAATTTTTAGGTTCCGCAGTACTACCCGATTTATGGAGCAGGTGGGTAATACCTGTCGTAAAGAACAGTGGTAGTGACCCAGTCTCTAAAGATGACTGAAATTGTGAAGCTAAGCAAGCATGTGACTTTTGTAGCCATTTAATCCAGAAATTGTGCAGTCCATCCGGTCCTGGAGATTTCCAGTTGGGCAACGGACGGACTGCACGGACCACATCAAGAGGACAGATGGTGATAGCCTCCATGTTTGGTATTGAATCACATGCCCGCTCAACAACACGCATCCAATCACCTTCAGTGTGACTGACGGGCACCGACCAAATGCTCCGCCAAAACGCACTCATATCATCACTATCCGGTAGATGCGCGTCAGTCACACCTTGAGTGGGAATGGGTCGCTCCCAAGCTCTGTATACCCACCTTTCATCGTTGTGGAACATGCGATTCTGAGTGTACCGATCCACTCTTTGCCTATACCGACGGATACGGTTTGCCCATGCATATACTTTCTGCTTCAGGAAGTCGATGCGCTCTGTGACACGGGGTATATACCCCGTTCTCGGGAACTAGTATTAATCCTCGAGAGTATATACTCTCGAGGATTAATACTAGTTCCCGAGAACGCCCGTCTCACAAAGCGCATCACTCTTGGGCGTGTATTGCCCTCCCTGAAGCAGATGAGCTTCCCGATGAGTACCCTGGTCTCATTAATACGACGCTCAATCCTGCATTGCCAAGCTGGTGCGGTGGGTTTCGGTCGTGTAGCTCGATCAGTATTTGTGAATTTGACACGAGCTATACGACATGCCGCAACAGCCGTGCAATACAAGATTGAGTGTGTATCGCAAAGGTCTGCGCTGCTTTCAATATAATTTGGTAGCAGCGCATCCAGGGCACACACCAGTGCTCTATTTTTTTTATTCATGGGCAAACGTGGTAGCCCTGGTCTAAGGTCAGGTGATGTGAACCGGTACTCACAGATGGCATCTTCCAGAATGCTCCTTATGTCCACATTGTACAGGTTTTCTGCAGATATAATCCTGGCTTCCTCCTCCTCATCGTGCTGGTTTGCCTGCAATGGAACGTCGGCAGGCGCATGCACGACATTCTGGGGTGGAGGAGGGTTACTAGCAGAACTATTCTGCATTTCCGAGCGCAGTCGATCAAGTGTAGCGTCATCCAATCTATGATTGTTTTGAATGACACGCACCTGATCCGATAATCGTTGGGCCGAGACTTCGACGGCTGGTTCAAGCACCTGAAACAGAGAGAGCATCCGAACTCGGTACGCTGTCAGGTTAATTCCTCCCTCTGTAGCCCCATAATATGCGCGCATCACATTTTCGTTCATGGACTGGGTCCATCGTATGCGCGACACATTTCCACCGGCAGCGGGGACCCTGTTCGAGGCCTGTTGGCTTCGAGGTCCCAAGCCCGCTGGTGGCCGTCCTCTTCCTCGCCGCCGTTCTGGTGTTGGGGACGACGGTGGGGAGAAAAACTCGTCGCTCGAGCTCGACGCAACTGCAGCGACCGGTGACACGGCGCTCACGGTTGAGGCGCGTACCGGCGGCTGCGAGGCGGAGCCGAGCGACAAGTCCGGAGATGGTGGGTGTGCCTGCTGTCGTGTCTTGGCTCTTGTCTGCATCATTTACTCACTCACATCACATTGGCATATACATATTATTTGGTCCATTTTTTTTGTAAATATTTGTAGTCCGATCTTAGAGAGTTTTTCATTATAACTTTCATTTTGGTATTATTGTAGATGATTTTATTGGATAGTAATGTGTGATCTTGACTCTGAAACTATTTATTTTATGTAAAAAATGTTGAGCATGAATTTTTCATTGTGACGTTGACAGACGCCCAGACGCCATAGACTGATATAGACATTATTATTATTATACCTACATTCATTAGATTATAGTTTTCTTATAATTGTCAGGTAGGTTTAACTAAGGTTTAAATTCAAAGAGTCATACTAAAATTAAATACTTAGTGGTCATGTAAATGGTGCGAAATACAGTAGTCACAATGCTGTTTTAAACTTAATCAGTCTCAGATGAAATGATGCTTTAAGCCTACGCAATACAGCATAAAAATCGTCGACCCTGTTTTCGGCGAACATACCAGACGCGCTACACCGCCAGGGCAGATTAAGCTGCATCTGGTTAGATTGGAAGCCGACCCCAATAAAGTTGGGAAAAGGCTGGGCAGATGATGAGACATAGAAGATAAGTTATTTTCTTACCTCGGTGCGTATGTCGAGAATCAAGATTTGTTTGAACTTTTAAGATAGGTAGGCAGGTACATCCCGTACGGCTAATTACACACATGTCAAGATGTTAATTAAAGCAGAGAACTGTCATTTATTTGAATGAGTTATACCTAACTAATGAAGAAATAACACGCAGTAGAATAAAGATTAGAAAGAGTTTTCCTTTTTACACGTATGCGTATTGTACTCACGGGGACATTATCAGTTTTAGCTGAAATTGCATTGGATAGGGTTTTCGTATATTGAGAAGTCAGCTTATAATGGGAATATATAGCTTGATTATGTCGTCGTTCGTACCAGTATCTTATCTTTTTAATGTTGTTAACAAACAAGCACCCATAAGCCAAAATCATTTTTAGACCATATCGTTTCAAAGCAGAAATAGACCTTAGAGCAGACCCCTATAGACTGCTAAAGGATCTGCTGAGATTTGTAGGTACTTACAAAATTCAGCCTATTAATATATAAAAATACAGTTTAAATTATGGACTCCACGTGCCAAATTGCACCACAAAATCAGTTTTCTTTTTGCCTTCTGCATCCAGTCAGCCCCAACCACCTTCCACCTACTATCACCCTAAAAAAAATTACGGAGACTTAAAATTCACATTGTTTAATGTCACGGTGAGTTTATATATGTACGTATTTATTTATCAATTAAAAGTAACTTTTGAATAACAATGAACAAAGATTCTATTTAAGGGCACAAATCCAAACGTTAAACAAACAAGTTGGTGATGCAAAGTGTTTTGTCACAAAAGTGTTTATATTATTCAACTACTAAAAAGTAATTTCTTCGGTAGTTCACGCTTCACACGCCATGGGGCAAAAGAGTAACCAACAGCTTTTATAGTACTTACATATTATTTTTTTTAAATCACCATGATACTAAAAACTTTTATTTCCCAAAATATCGTTGATTTCACAACGAAACATGCATTAAAGTCCAAATAAAATAGAAATGACAAAATTATGATGAAATAAACTATTAAATATACGACCTGTTTTGATTTAATTACTAAAATATGAAAGGTTTTTAATAGCGATGTCTTTATAGGTTGATAACGATAATGTATTCATGGCGATAACTTTTTTGACCTTATTTGCATATCTACTAATTATCTAATGACTAAATTCATACATAGCAGAGTTTGGAATCAGTCAACTTCTTATGTTTTCATGCTGGCATAAATTTTCACTGGTTCACTTCTTTATGGGTCACTTTCTGTGTGGGTTCACCCTTCCAGAAAGACAAGTATGCATTTATTTTGTGAAGCAATCAATGCCCTAATTAAGTCACACACGAACAGTACGCTTTCATTTTGACAGTTCAACAACATTCATTGCGTTATTTACGTTGATGAGCAGACAAATTTTACGAACATATGAAGCAATGGTTTTATTCGGATTCGGATTAATAGTGTGTTACGCAATAAGGGTGCAGGGGGGTGAACATAATCCAGCATTGCATATGTAAGCTATCATGCCCTTAATACCAGAGGCTCTCTTTTGGTTTTATGCTTTAAAAAAAAAAAAAAAATTTTTGCTCGAATTAAGTTTTCATTTTATTTGTTGTTTTTTTTTCATGGCTGGCTGACACATGTATGACTCATTATATAATTAATGTGCTGTGTCTCGTAATGTTTATATTACTATGTCTATGTATGTATAGAATCAAGTATATCAAACTTAACAGACAGGTGTGCTGCTGAGGAGTTTGTTGCGCCACTTCTTCTTCCCAGCTAAAGCACTAGGAAGTGGTGACGGATGGGCGTTTTTAGAGGACTGTCTTATGTATTTTAACGTTCGAAAAGTTCTGATTCTCAGCCTAATTTATAAAGGACTTATGATGATGAATCAGGTGGTTAACCATACAATCAAAATCAAAATATTTTATTTCACATAAACCCGCATGGGCACTTATGAAACGTCAGAAGCTAGATGCACGGTTCCAATTTGTCGCTTCCTATGGAGAAGAGCTGGCAAGAAACTCCACGGTTACTCTTTTTAAAATAATTGGCTTTTACAATGTTATCAAATTACAGTGATAATAGGTATGAGAGGACAGTGCAGGCCTGTCAAAAAGTACTAGGTACTTAGAAGAATGAAAATAAAGAATAGAAAATCGTCTACAAATCTACAGTCTGTAAGGCTTACAACGTATTCTCTCATTCACAATCTACATAAATAAAATGAACCTATTTAAACCAAGTGACATGAATTTCCATTAAAATCACTAATAAATAGTCGATAATAGAATTGATGTATAATAAATAGTGACGAAAATATGTCATAGTCCTTGTTTACACAGTTAATAAGCTCTCACCAATCTTAGCGTACCTATTTCTATTATTTTTGTAGTTAACGTTGTCAGGTATTTTGGGCAGCATCGACTCTCTTATTATGTATTTTTTTTACATTTAGGTACTGACAGTTATTAATATTATCTGCATACAGTCTCTTTACAAAGACTCACTTAATGCAGCTATTTACATATACTTCCATAAATCCACGCCCATTACAATAATTACCAACAAAATACAGTTCTGCATTTCCGAAAACGTTTATCTATAATTACAGTACTTCTTGCTACCATAGACTCGATTTGAATATGGCAACTTTTTCTACAGCAGCTATTAACATTTGAGGAAACGCTTATGTTGTGAGAAAAACGCACGCTTATCCGGGAAGTGAACAGCGTGGTATGAAGGCGGCTCAATCAATGTAACTACTGCATTGTTCTTGAGGCAAAGTCGTCAAAACTTCGCCGAAGCGACGTAAATTATAAACATTTCCTTGGTGTCGATGTCGGGGTGTCGTGATTTAGATGCGTATGCAAACATGGCATGTTTCAGTTTTACGTTTGTTTTATACGCAACTTGGTGTAAGTATTGCATTACACATGCATTGTAGGTCGTACCCAGGCAGGCGCCTTATTTTGTGTAACTTATTTCTTCACCACTGCTCTCAAAACGTTAAAGGAAAACATCCTGAGGAAACCGACTTGTCGTAAAACTAAAAATTCGAAGACATGTGACGTCTACCAACCCACACTGGGCCAGCGTGGTGGATTACGGCCCATTCTCTCTCATCGAGAGGAGACTTGTGTCCCAGCAGTGGGAACATTATAGGCTGATTATGTATATAGTAGTTAGGTAGATACAGTTACTTGCTGATGGAAGGGGATCCTAGGTGGAGCTCGCGGCTGATGATAATAAACGCATGGGTCGATCGAAGGATCAAGATAAGTACGCTTGCCGTGGCCAGTTCCTGGACAGGTGACATCCATTACATATCGTAACCCTCCGTGCCTCGGAAAGCACTTTAGGACGTTGATTCTGTCTGCTATTTGTAAATCTTTGACAGGAGTTACGGGTAGTCAGAACTTAAAAAGTCTGAAAATCAATCTTAACAAGGGATAAGTTTATTATAAGATATAAGATAATATTACCCAGTAATTAGGTTGTGGAGTTCAGCTATGCAGTTGCTACATGTAAAATACTGGTTATCAGCTGCATCTGGTTACACTTGAAGCCGCAGATCGATTTTGAATAACCGCTGATGGAAAGAAAAGTATTGAAAAAAAAATCCGAGATTTGTAAGTTTTTATGAATAATTTGGACCGTTTTCATTTTCATTACACAATCCACAGGACTACATTAATCGAGCGCCACATATGAGCTCACTTGAGACGTCCTCTAAACCGCGTTTGTTTTTTGGTGTGAAATCATCAAATAACCGCTCTGGGTGGAGCAGGAGGGCGTGTCACACTTTTACTGACTAAAAACCCACCCGTGTTCCCTCAGTTGCCTGTTCACTTGATACGTCCTTTAAACCGCGTTAAAAACCAATGTTAAAAAAAAAAGATTCAAATGTTGTGACCCAAATGTGGAAACATGCTGTTCACGATAAGTATGTACAGCTTTTTAAGGTAGCTTTCATGTGTACATTAAACCATGATTAAGAAGCCAGTCCTAATACGGTCGAGAATAGGCTCGCAAGGTCATGATGATTGGACAGTAGGTGCCTAACTAACTATTAACATACCTACAATAAGTACCGTATTGATTTGACCTCCTTGATCAAGTAGGCCTTTGTGATTTGCCTATAGTTATCCACTGACCATATATTATATGTGAGTTCTTTTGAATAGAAGAATAGTGTAAAAACAGCAAAGCAAGCGTTTATTAGCTCATGACAAGACATTGTAATCAAAGAAACTGATTAAAATGTAATTATGTGGCTAGTGTCCGTGATGGGAAGAAACTCTTTCCATTCATGCGTGTCTACCACAGAACAGAAGAAAGAGATGTCTACCATGGTTTGCGTACTGTCTAACAAAACTCTGTACTGTCTATGAAGGTTTAGCTATTTCTCTGACAGGGTGTTTTTTTCTTTGATGTTATTGTTTTTAAATGACTGAGAAAGTTATTGTTTTGTTTATTTTTGTTAAGTTATTGTTGTTATTGTTTTTAAATGGCTAATTTAAGCCATTCAGCAGCTTTTCCGTAGAAGGACATGCTACACGTGTAGCATAACCACTTCTATGACTCTACCAAAGAGATTTTAGTCACTTCTATGACTCTACAAAAGAGATTTAAGTCTATAAATCGAAAAAGAAAAAAATGAAATTTTACTTTGTATAAAAATACAAAGTAAAATTTCTAATTTTCTTTGTTTTCACTTTTGACATCGCGGTCCGTAGATATATTTCTACAATCTGTTATTTCTTCCATTTCTACTTTGGTCAAGCTATGCGAGCTGAGCTTTAAATATAAATGTTGTATGCAATATGGTACCTATAGAAGCCGCTATACAAATAACATCTGTAATTAAATAGGACACTGTAATTTACGCTAAAAATCAAAGCGTATCTAATGTTCATAGTTCGACAAACAATTACTAGGTACGATACACAAATGAACACGCAGAACATTCTGTTTACAGATTAATTTACGAAATAGCCGTAGCACAAGATTATACGTTACGTGTTAGATTATTATAAGTGTGAGATTCACTTACATAATGTTTTTACTGAATACCTAATTGAAAAAGAGTTATAATATTGTTTTATATAACAATAAGTACTAATTTAATTATATTTATACAAATTCTGTTGTTTGAAAACTTTGCGTGCCGTAAGATAAAATAAATTGGAACTAATTATAAAAACTAGTGGTCACCCAGAGGTCGAAATTTGACCATAACTCATTTAAATAAAAAATAAAATATTAGCTTTCTGAACAAAGTTTTATAATATGTATATGGAGAAGGCTCCATATAAAACCTTAACTGTGACTTCATACTCGTAGGGTATAAAGTTTTTGCTTCCCGTAATAATATAAATATTACATCTTATCTGCATACCTACATTATAAGCAAATAAATGATTTCTATTTCTACATCCAACTGCACCATATTAACCTTGGAATGTGAATTCAATCAAATCCATCATAAAATCGCCGCGCGCGAGTGACATAAAAATATCTTCAACGTGTTTTGTTTTTATTGAAACACTATCGTTTTACTATCTCAGCCATAACAGTAAAGGGAGTAAAAGAAACCTATCAAATATATTTTATAACCAGTAGCCGCCATTTGTATGTAAATCCATGATAAATGTGAAGGGCATTATGCTGGCACATATTATCTCTTCGGATGCTTTCATCATTTCGTGGCTTGTTTCATACAAAATAATGTGTATTATTTTTGCTAGCTTTCCAATTGGAAAATACAATTAACTTATTTGTTTATTATATAGCTATGCTTTATTGTACACCAGAAAATAAATTACATGGCAAAAAAATACATTTAGCACTATAAAACATGCAATGGATGGATGGTCGTTTTCTGCGATCTCTTCCAGGTAACATTCGAATGGACAGTGATTGCGTGGACATAAATATGAGGTTGTAATTTTCAATTTAAACCGTCATAAAAAAGAAGTCGTACTCAGCACTTCTCCTCCGCATTTATTATGCGCACAGCCAAAGTGTAGAACTCTCTGCCAGCGTCTGTGTTCCCTTCCACATTTAACCTGTCAGCCTTCAAAGCAAGAGTGAACAAACATCTTCTGGAAACGCTCGTTCCACCATAAACCTCATTCATCGCTATTCACCACGCGTGATCCATTTTGGACCGACGTAAAGAACGTCAGCAATAACAAAAGAAAAATAAAGGAAAGGAATGAGGCTTTTGAAATCATAGGTGACGTACCCATAGGAGGCAAGTAAGAAATAAAACCAAATGGAAAAACAATAGATGGCAGTGTCCTGTCCACCCATTTCATTAGTTATTAACATAATAACAACAAACTAGATATTTACGTCAGTCAATGACAATTTCTCTTTTGTCCGTTCATTGTAAACATATTTTGGGGGACGTCTATGGGCGTTTACTTCTTTGACGTGATATTGTTATCTACATATCCACAGTATATATATATATAAATGAATCCCTATTTCTTTTGGTCACGGCATCACACGAGAACGGCTGGACCAATTTGCTAATTCTTTTTTTGTTGTGTTTGTTATTGACATGAGAAGGTTCTTATGAAAAAAAATAATGAAAGAAAGTTGCGCGTAACATATATAAATGAATTCAATATTCATAGTTACGACAGGACAACGTCTGTCGGGTCAGCTAGTTTAAATAAAAATGCTTAACATGTTACAAAAAAGAAAAATATATTAGTAAAAAGGACATCATTCAGCTTTCGAACATTTTGCACACAAAAATTCAAGTAAAAAAAATGTACGGTTTCCACAAGACAAAAAACAGCCTCAAAATTGTCTACAGCGAGAGTATAAAATTAACCGAAGAAGAATACTAAAAATATTATTTCGTTTATAGTAATATTATATCCATTTACACCATGGGCTACAAAGTTTCCGTCTTCAAACGAATGTCCAAAATATTGTTGGTATAAATATGTTTTTTTGTACTTTCAAGCTCAAATAGCAGCCAGGCGATTAATTGTAGACTTTCGTTGTAGTTTAAAAAAAAAGGTTTTTTCCCGCTTTATTTATGGGTACGAAATGAATGTCCTTTGCATAGTCTCTTAGCAAATTCCTCCCATATAAATATGATGGTACCTACCACCTACCTAAATATTATTTATAATATCGTGTAATGCGTTTAATAAAAATAAAAATATGTAACATTTTGTCAGTCATATTTTGTATGGAGATGCACTGTAACACATCATACCAAGCTACGGATGGTGCAGTTTTTTGCCGCAGTAAGTCATTTGCCTAGTATCGTCTATGCTTGATGAAGCCAAGCTAATGCCTTCATTCCAATCATAGCGACTGGAATGGAAATTTTTGTAGCACACTTATACTATGAGAAGCACACAGTTAGGGCAATGAAGGGAAATGCTCTAAAGGTCGGTTGTAATATCTGTTAGTTATAATGGCATGTTCGCCTTGAACGGTTATATATTATCTGTGGTCGTTAGCAGCTATATCTAGAACTAGAAACTGGCAATTAGAACTAGAATGGTAGGTATGAGTAATCAATGCGAGACTGCGACACAAGGACTAACACAAACAGATGTTTCTGCATCCTTTGTGCTGAGTTCTTTTTGTTTGGAAATCTCGCAGCAGGCTTAGCATGACACTTTCTATTTCTACGAAGAATATACAGTGCTTTTTCAATACAAAGTGACATTTCGTTTCTCCATTTTTGACATCGCACCGTAGATATCCTTCTACAAACTGTCATTTTGTCTTTCGTTTCTAACGATCTTTGTCTAGGTCCTTATAAATGTAGACTATTGTAGAAGAATATTTCTTCCCAAACTGTCAAAATCACACTGACAACAAACTTTCTAGTCGACGGCCACAAAGTATCTATGTACTATTATCTACAAAATCATGATTCGTTTAGAACGCATAACTGTGATAATTAATAGAAAAACTTATCTATCTTCTCCTATTGTTACATAATTTAGTCAATAGTCATGTCTATTCTTCCGTCGACAAATCGGTGCTCGTGCTAAGCCTGCAGGTCAACCTTGGAGGTTGTCGGCTACTTAAACGGAATTGCCTGTAGCTGCCTCAATTAATTGAGGCCTCCAGCCAGAACTTAAAAACTTAAGCGACTACACGCTAAGGGCACCTCCTGTGGGGTACAGACCTCGGCTTATGGCGTCGCTTGAAGTGGGCATCAAGATACGGGCTGAGCCGGAATGATGTGCTGAGTATGTTTGTTATTTTATTTTTACTGGAACCGGACTTACGTATCTCTCCGCGCCTTCTTGTTGTTTGGATAGGATCCGTAAGGATTCCCACACGTTTGTTTCTTGCAGGAATATCACAGTTTCAATGCAGCCATATATCATTATGTGTCTAGCATTTTCCCAACTAATTTGGGGTCTGCTTCCAGTTTAACCGGATATACCTGAATACTGACTGCCTATCTGACCTCCACAACCTAGTTACTGGGTAATACGATATCCTTTGATAAAACTGGCTGTCAGACTTTCAGACTTCTGACGACCCGTAACGACCGTCAAAGATCTACGAGTGACAACGGCTTAGCGTGTTTTTCGAGGCACAGAGGGGTTTTATATGTAAAGATGGAGACCCAAATACAGCAAGCGTAGCCTAATCTGATCGATTGAACCGTACGACTGATGTTTCTTAGCCACAAGGCCCTCAATGCAGCTTATCAACTGTACTAAAACAGGTCAACTGCACCCGAACTGCAGTTCTCTTGCAGGCCTAATGCAGACCGTCTGCATTCTATATTTATATATGCATATTCCCAAGCCATAATCCCGATTCAAAAGTGTCAGATTTTATATTAATCTGTAAACAAGTCTAGCTTAGTCACAACCTAAGGCAGACACTTCAAAGCTGTTCTTACTCGATTATTAAAATGTGTGAATTTAAATGACTCGGTACTAAAGATTATCCTTACTGCATGCAAATGCATCGTGATTTCTATTTTATAGTAAAAAGACTTTCTTTGACCCTTTGGCTGAGTAATAGTGACCTTGTCATGGACTTAGGCAGTATTTTGATCGTAAAATTTTACATCATTTCATACTCAAATTGCAGTCCGTGAGTGGGTGTTGCAATAACTTTTAGATAGATTTTCTTCATAGGAATGATCAGGGGTTTACTCCTCTTTGTACCTTATGTCATACCTACTTTTTATGTGGTTTCCGCATAAGATAAGAACAATATTGTTTATTGTTTAACTAGCTGCTGCTCGCGGCTTCGCCTTCGGGTGGATGTCGGAAACTATCCCATGGGAACGTGCTTCCGGGACCAAAGTTAGTAGCCTTTGTGACTCCTTATAACTTCAGCTATCTGCCAGTGAAAGTCCGTTTAAATCGGTCCAGCTGTTTCGGAGATTAGCCGGAACTAACAGACGGATAGACAAAATAAAAAAAAAAAATTGTTTGATAAGAGTACCATATACTTATAATTATGCACTTATTAAAAAGCTGTTATTTCGACATTACAAACAGATACTTTAATTTTATTTATTTGAAAAAAATAAGTGTCCAGTAAATTAATACAATAATTGTACCTACGTATATAAATGAACTATATGAATTTCCAATAAGCGAATGCCTATTTCAAAATCGATAGTCGGATACATACAATATACATGCATTGCCAAATCAGGAATTCATCATGACGATCAACGTTTGATGTTGGCATAAGAGTGACACACACCATTCCTTTTAGCACAATACTATGTCTGGTCTGGTCACTCCTCAGTTACTGCATGTTAAGAAAGGTATGACAAAACTAACTAACAGGTGCCGCAAACAAAAGAAAAGTTTTCTTCATCTGTCATAAAGTGGCATCAGCACTTTTCACGTATATTTTTCACAGACGTCGGCCAGTGTTTCCCACGTTCTTTTTCATTTAGGTCTTAAAAAATACTTTTTGAAATATTTATAACATAATAGGTCTTCTAAAACTCCTCTTGAAAGCTGGCAGGTACATATAGCTGAAAAAAGTAGTAGGGTAGCCCTTTGATTCAAAAAAAGTTTTTTTTTTATGTTAATGGTACTCAGCATTATTTTTAGTCTTTAGCCTACCTTAATAAAACACATTTTTTCAAACACTAATTTATTTATTAAGGTCTTCAAAAATACCATACTATAGCTGGCTTTAATTGCTGGGCAAACGAAACCTTTAATAATTTAAAGAAAAAAAGTCACTTTTTTCTTTTATTTTAATGGTATGTCATGGTAATTTTTCAGGTTTCCTACCAACCTCAATATTTGTTTAGGTCCTAAAAATACCATGGCACTAAAGTAGGATCTTAAAAAAAAAATGGTAATTATAATCAGCATCAGAAAAAATTCAAGAGATTATGTTTTTTCAAAGCACATTAAAAAAGATTTCAAATACCTATAGGTACAATCAATAAATGTTACACAACAGAATGTAGGTAATTAAATTCGCTCTCAGCCGATCCCCTGCCGTGACCAGTCAATGCAAACGGCTTGGATTCCCGACTGCCAGGTGTCAAGTGGGCGATATCCCTAACAGTAACTTATCTGCAAAGCTAAGTTGTTTAACAGCAATCCACTGTATAAAAGCCATTTATATCATTACACCGTTCTATTTATTCATACCAGCAGGCAGTTAGTGTGATTTGATCTTAACATAAGATTTGCAAATGGAGTTCAGATGTCGTGTCAAACAAGCTTAGGTTTACAAATGGTCCTGTGAGTGTTAATCATTGTTAACATCTGGGATTTTATTGATATTCAAATTGATAGGTAAGGTGTATTTATTTATCTATATAATTTAACATAAAGCCAACAATTAGTTAAAGACAAATACAATAACAAAAAGTAAACAACTAGTCGACAATAATGGCTCGTCTTACGATACTCCAGACATTGCATCGTGACAAGATCTTCTTTCATTGATCCGCAAACACATCACAGTCAGGCTAAGCGTCCAAGAGAGCATTGAGCGTGGAGAGTGTGTGAGAGATAGGAGACTGGTACGACTATAGTTCATGGGAGCAAAAACATGGGACAGTAAGTCATATAGTTCAGGAGCATCTGTTTTGAAGAATACTCATCATCATCATCATTTCAGCCGAAAAACGTTCCCTGCTGGACATAGGCCTCCCCCAAGCTCCGCTACTTCGAACGGTTCTGTGCTTCCCGCATCCAGCGGACTCCTGCGGCCCTCACAAGGTCATTGGTCCACCTTGTGGGAGGCCTTCCAACTTTACGTCTTTCGGTGCGCGGTCGCCACTCCAGAACTTTTCGGCCCCATCGGCCATCTGTTCTGCGAGCAATGTGCCCTGCCCACTGCCACTTAAGTTTGGCAATTCTTCGGGCTATGTCGGTTACCTTGGTTCTCCTGCGGATCTCTTCGTTCCTGATTCGATCACGCAGGGAAACTCTAATAGGACGGATGGATGTGCACGCGAGAAAGTGATGATGACACATTTTTGGGCGTTGAATTGTAGAAGGTTTTCCTTACTCCAAGTAACTACGCTATCTATGGCTTTCTGTAAGTGTTCACAGTCATCTTCACCCCTCACTGCCAGGTACAACTTGAGATCGTCAGCAAACAATAAACAATTTGCATCTTTAACGACTTTAGGCAAATCGTTTATCATAATTATACATTGCAGAGGTCCGAAGTTAGTCCCCTGACTTACACCCGATCTTGTAAAATACGGCTCTGAAATTATTGCCATCATACAAAAAAATAAACAGGTTATTTAATTTTGAAAGTAGTAAATTATGTCAATTCTTAACAGTTACTAGTTTTTGTTTTTTACCCATAGCCGTCAAAAGCAAAAAAAAATCGCATAAAGCAATACCAATGGTTGCAGCCAGCTTGTGACAAACACGTAACGCCTTGCTCAATATCCCTTTCTTTAATGAGACAGATCATTTCAAAATGAAGTCCAACAGTCGAGAACGTACTTGTTACATGGAATGTAAATAGCCTCTCAAAAAGCAATCAAATCACAACTTACATGTATGATACAAATAAACTTAAATTTATCACTTGTAATATTTACATAATTCCACTTTTCCTTAGCACCGTTTGTAATAAAGTTCATGTAAATGAGCTTTTCATTTTACGATTGCATCCTAGAGAAACATTCGTTTATCGTTTAGCAAAGTGTTTTTCAATCGGCATATCAATTTTCATCGGCATATATTAGAATACTTAGTAATATTATATTTTCTTTTAGATTGATGCGTGTAATAAAATGGTGCAGCGGTCGTCGTATTGAATAACACTTCGTGCGGATGAATCTGAACTATGCGAATGACTTCTAGTGTCCTAGTCAAAGAAACACTGTATACATTTTGTTCAGTGGATGTGACAGAGCCGTCTGCCCACCCTAGGGTGAGAGATATCCATGACGATTACCGCACATATCAAAGAAAATACGCCACTTCTCTTGTAGACCGAGGTCGGCACCCTAATTGCGTAACATACGATTAATCATAATCTGTTTCATTTTGACAGTTCAACAATATTCATTGCGTATTAACGTTGTTGAGCATACACATTTTTGGAACATATGAAGCAATGGTTTAGCACGCTGTTTCAAAACGATACAGATTATGATTAATCGTGAGTTATACAATTAGGGTGCTGATGTAAGTAATAAAACCGACAGTCGACAATAAAACAATTTTACTATAGATTATTAATCCATCCCGCTTTATTGAAACTAAAAGACATCAGTCATAAAAATGTGACAATTAAGTATATATGTATTTTTTGAGAAATATGTCACACCGACACTAAGGCCTAGATTGTTTCAGTTGACTGCGAAACATTCAAGATAACTGCGCCTAAATCAATAGTCTGAATTTATCAATACATCGGAGGTAGAAGGAGGTAAAATTGACCCAAATATATAACAATATATTTGGGTCAATTTTACTATTCTTTTCTCAGTGGTACTCACAGAAACCGTGTCTAAATTTGGGCATAGCATTACTTTGACATATAACTGTGATGTAAACTTTTATTCTCAAGAATGTAATTATAAAAATTACAAGAGAAAAAATAAATTGCAATAGTCTCGTAAAAACTGCACCATAATATATGACCGGCTGTGACCGCAGTGATGTGTATTACTTTATGTGCATAACTTACTGTTTAGCTTACCGTTTTCAACATGAATATATGGAGCAGAATATTAAGAGTAAACGGCATGGATATTTCATATTTGTATCTTACTTTAAATCTGACGTTATGATCCCAGTGTTCCGTACCTAGCGGGATCCTGTTAGGTGGACTACGACGTCAAATAGACCTGAACATTGCACGAAAGGTAATTTAAGTAGCAAGTCAAAATGGTGAAGATGTAGTGATAAAAATTGAGAAGAATTTGCTTAGATGGTTTGGTCATGTTGAGAGGAGGAGTACTTGGTACCAGCTTGCGTGTATGACCAGAGGTCTTAGTGTGAGTTTCATTTAACCATCTCGATCAAACGCATCGAACGTATTTGGCGTTCCGATTGGCCCTAGATTGGTGACGGACCAATCGGAGCGCCGAACGCGCTCGATGCGTATGATCGAGATGGTTAAATGAAATTCACACTAGGGCCACTGATGTGTGAACGTATACGAGGCAAAAGGAGTATGCAAGGATCGTAACGTAGCAGGTGGCATTTTGTTGTTTCTGCTTTCCCCCATGGGAAGCAGGCGAGAGTTTATGTAATATAACATCTTTATTGTTTAAGAGAGCAGTACAAATTCAATGTATTTGTGAAGGTATATCGAAATAATGCAATGAGTAGGAAAATTCAAATCTACCAAATTATAATAGGGTTTTTTACTCTATATGAGAAAAAATCTAAAATTATATTATTGAGATAGCTTAGACAAAATGCAGTCGGAAAATTTTAGTTTTAGTTCATGAAATAAAATAAATTTTAAAATTCAATTCAAAGATTTCAGTTTCTTTTAATCTGTTTTTGACCACCATGAAATAGTAGCCGCCATGTTATTACGTCATACGGCGTGTCAACTGAACAACTTTGTACTTTTAATATTTTCGTAACCAAAGTAATTTTTATTTAAATAATATTTTGTATTCAGGAACAGCAAACCAACGATAAGTAGAATAATAACTCGTTTTTAAATAACAAACATTTGTCATATAACATATCAGCGGATTTGTCTATACAGCAAACTGACGTCATACCCACACAGCAATTTTGCGTCGACTGCGTCCAGCGTTTTCATCAAATTACGCGCGAAAATTGAAAATGTAAAATTAAAATGCATTTTCACGGCACTAATCGATTAAATAAAAATGTTGTGTATTTTTTAGTGGATTATTACTTTAGAATCTAATTATGACACTTTTCAATAATGGGTGTAATTCCCTATTATCCTTTCATGGCACAGCCTTAACATCCCTTTAAAATGGCTACAACATTAGGTACATTTGAAAAGTTAGAGGAGATAAAAGTTCTGTAGAACAACACAAACGCTGATCAAGCATCGTGATCGTCGTGGCTTACTCATCAATTTTCAACAACAAAGACCATATCAAATTATTCATACAGCACAAAAAAAGATCTTAAACCAACACAGCTGTACTGCCACTGACGTCACTAACATGATCGACAGATATTTAAACGAACTTAATGAAGAATCCTATGAATGAGAATACAAGAATCAATCAGTTGAAGAAAAGAAATAGTATGTCTGTCTGTCACCTTGACCTAGCCACGAATAAACATACATGGCATTTGTATGTTACGCGTATTGTGTTTTCAAATACTCGTACATATGTATTACTAAGCAGAAAAGTACAATAAGACGAAACTCGACACAGAAACACGGTTACCTTCCGATCTTTGGATGACTTTATAACAACAGCTGTTTTGTACTGTAAGCAAAAGAGATAGGTGTATATCATAATCAGCCTTTAAAGTTCCCACTTCTGGGACACAGGCCTCCTGTCTTCGAGAGGGAGTGGGCACAGTGCGGATTGGTAGTTGTCACATGTCTCCGAATTTCTGGTTCTAAGACATGCCGGTTTCCTCACGATCTAGATTCATTTTCCATTTGAGAGCAGTGGTGATGAAATTATTTACACTAAGTAAAGTGCCTGCCTGGTTTTGAACCCACGACGTACAACTGAGAAGTCGGGCCCATTCTCAAAGAGATTTCTTCACATTTTATAAAACTGTATTGCAGGATACTGGCAACTGACTAAAAACTTCTTTATCACCGTAGCTTTCATTAAACAAATGACAGGAATCATTTCACACCTGCATTCGTCGATGATGCGATAGGCAGACGTGTACATTTTGGCTACTTACATCAACATGATCTTCAGTCGATTCAGTTTCATGTAAGATAGACCCAATCCGTCTTATTACTAGGCGCGGGCTTGCGGACGGCGAGTAATGGGTAGCTCGCTGTCCTGTAAGGACCAAGCCCGGGTCGACGACGCGTTGTGTTCTACGCGCGCCTCAAAGAGATGTCAGCATCAACTGATGGGGCCCGCAAGGGCCGATGCCAGCCAGGGGTGTGGGTTGTTCGAAAGAGATACCGCGGCCTCTGGCAAACAGGCAACTTAGGGAACACGGGTGGTTTTTAGTCAGTAAAAGTCTGACAAGCCCTCCTGCTCTACCCAGAGCGGGATAAGTTATTTAACGATTATTTTCCACCGAAAAAAAAATCTGTCTCACTACAGAATAACCCACTTTTTGCATTTCCAACTTTATTTCGATTTGGGTAAAGTTCTTTAAATAAAAATGACAACTTAGCTCAGGACTAAGTTGTTAGTGTTGTAAAAAGAACTGTTTTCCGATTTCTGTTAGGTTCTTATTTCAAAAACAGACTCGATGGTTTACGAGTTACCTACCCACATCTTGCTTGGAATCTTATTTGAAAACTGCTTCTGAGATTTACAATACCTAGCTAATAAAAAATCCAAAGACTAAAGAACCTTACACACAGTCGCACAATTTTAATATTATTTTAGTTGCCTACGTTAATTGCAAACTAGAATTTCTTAATTTGGTAAAAAAACTTACTTTACTATGTACTAACAAGTAAAATGTACTACAATGACATTATATCTCCAAAGAAAATTAAGTAGAAAACATCTTCGAGTCCGGATTTTGAGTTATAATCCTGAACTATCGTATAAATCTTGTCAGATGTCATATTTACACGCCATGATCATTGAATCAAGACAACTTACATGACGCCGTGGGCAGTGATATATCACCTTTCGTTTATTTATTGTGTTGTAAAGTGCATCCATACGGCTATAATTTACACGCAAGAATAATCCCTATTGTAATTCCAGTAAGGTGTTAAGTAGCGTGGGATAAATCTGTTAAAGGGTCTGTGAAGGTCCCATAATTTAACATTAAAATTCAATTTTGACCAGCTGCGACAATTTCTCTAATTTTAATTATTGATGAGCTAGTATGCTTTCGAGGAACTGGTAGCTTACATTTAAGGTGATTAATTAGTAGAAGTATGGCAAGGAATGGTATGGTAATTAAAAATATTTAAATATGGTTTATTTTAATTACCTAAAATAAAACAATTAGGTACTTACTACACACATTTTTTTTCGAAAGCCGTGGTAATTTTTTAGTGGTCGTTTTTGAACTTACTTTATATTTAAAATACTTTTGTAGGGTTAGCTAACAATACATATAGATATTTATTTATGTGCCAACTAAGCCCTTTCATTTGATACGCAACACGACATCATTAAAAAAAATCTCCAAAACGTTACGTCCTCTTTAATTTCATATGACGTAACATAACCAGCGCACGATCAAGGCACTTCTAACGATACATCATTTGTCAAATTATGATAAGAAGTTTCGAAGTTATGAGGAAACATACATAGTACATAGGTACCGTTCAAAATCACAATCCTTCTTTCTTTCTGCTTCGCCGTAGTTGGGTAAAATACAACATATTTTTTTGTAGGATAGGATATATTTTTTATTTAATTATTATGTAAATGGATTAAGATATTGCCTGCAACTACGTAGTTGCAGACAATTGTACAATTTTTCTTCCTTACTTTCTGCAATCTTTAATTATAGACAAACTTAGGATAGACATGTCACTTCCGTTTAATTTATTGTTAATACTTTTAAGAAAGGCATTGCTTTAAATCAATTCAAGAAATAAGTATGTATTGATCCTAGTATGGGCAGGATGGGAGAGTCAAAATGCTAATGTCATGAGGTCATAGGTGGTCAATAGTCACAATCATACATTTTTGTGGCGTTTGAATTAATTATCTCAGTCTGTGAAAGTCTAGCCAGTATAATATTGTTGTTTTCGATCTAGGATTTTGATTTTTTTTTTTTATAATTTAAGCTGTTGTTCTGGTTTATGTTTTTCAAAAGTATCTTGACGAAATTTTTGTATAACTAAAATTATCTCCCTACTTATACGACAAATGATTTTATTTTTGTAAGTAGGTTCGTATAAACACATTTACACGTCAATGATATTTAAAAAAAAAAACTAGATAAGGTCTGCGTTTCCAATCTAACTATTCAGAAGAAAGGCCGACACAAACTCAGAGGTCACAGTCTCTTTTAAAGTCCAGGCATAATTTTGGTTAGATCTGAAGACCATGTAGATTGGTGCCTGAAATTATCTTTTGAGGAAAGATTCACACAGATTGAGTAGACCTGTCCAGTCAGTATTTACTTACTTAAGTATAAGTAGTTGAGAACATATTCTTATTTTGTGCGAACTTAGTAATTTGAGCAGTTTGTTATAAAAACCTCCACGGTACGTTAAAAAAAAAATTCATGCCGAAATATCTGAAAAAAAGAGAGAAAAAAAAGGATTTTTCACTTCTCATGCTCTAAAAAGACATCATTATAGCCCTACGAAGCGGGACTAAAGTGACCACTTTAGTCCCTAGGGAGTAAAAAGTAATTCGTTTTTTAATTTCCTTCATGTGACATAGACAAACTCAAACAGCCAGTAAATATACTATTATCTGTGGAGTGTGGACTATCTTCATTGCGAAAGTGTTGAGAGTTTTAGTTCCATGGTTTTTGCCAAGGTGGCGCCATGTGTTTTAAATTGTTAATCTGTTACTGGTTTAGAAGAAAAAAAAGACCGCGAAAATTTCAGAATTTTTGTCGAGTGTAATTTTGTTCGGCTTTTAAATAAATTTATTAAGAATGTCCAGTGACAAATATTATGTTCCTTGGTGAAGAGTTTGACGTCAAGCAAAGAGCAAAAGACATACCTAATAGATATTGTGATTTTTGTTTTTATTAACCGACTTCAAAAAGGAGGAGGTTCTCAATTCGTCGGAACCTTTTTAAATTTTTTTAATGCATGTTCCCCGATTACTCGAAGATGGCTGGGCCGATTTGGATTTTTTTTTGTTTGAAAGGGTATACTTCCCAGGTGGTCCCATGATCATCAAGTCAGGATCTGATGATGGGATCCTGGAGAAATAGAGAGAACTCTTCAAATTTTATAGGCACGCGAAGCGATTTAGGTATTTTTTGGAAGAGTACTTTCTCGGAGTGGTCTCATTTCAATTTGGTGAAGATCTGATGAAGAACTTTGGAGATAGGCAACGGAACTCCTCAATAAATGATAGCAAATGGACTGGGATTGCTGAAATCTCATGTCTGTCTATTGTTTACACCAGTTCATAACATAGCATCACGCCGGTACGCTGTGAGGGGGTAAGCACATGTGAACCACTAAAAAGTTAAAAAAAAACTTTTTCCAAAAAAAAAAACAACCGACTTCCAAAAAAACACTACAAAGTGAAAAATAACTTTAATTTCGGAAGGCGGTGACAACAAATTCAAATTCAGCTCCAAAGACACCGACTTATAAGTAATTTTTCACTTTGTACTGTTTTTTTGTTAAGTAATATTTATTAGGTAAGTACATGTGTTTGTACTAAATTGACTATTTTTCTCGCACTCGAAGTGAAAAGTACAGTTTGCACCTCGAGACTAAACGCCAACTTAATATACCCTCGGTTTCATTGACTCCCTCGCACGCTCGGGAGTCAAACCACCTCGGGTATATTATGGCTTCGTTTAGTCCCTCGTTATAAAATATACTATATTAGACTCGCACAGGAATATCACAAACTTAACTACACAATAGATATGCTTAACAAAAAATTAAAATTTAAAATAATATAAAAAATAAAAAAATAAATAAGAAACAAAATTCTGTACGAGGCCAAAAGGCCTATCTATCCCTATCCCTATCTCAGCATAATGCTGCGACATTTAAAAGGTGTCGCAGCGCTGGTATTCTGATATCTGTCATACCTACCAACTTGACACAGAGCCCGGTGTTCTACTCAAATCCTCCCCCCGTGCGTCAGAAAGCACACTAAGCCGTTGCTCCAGCGCTTGATCTCTCCCTGGTCGTGTCGGATTCCCGCGTGATCGGATTATAAGAGTAAAGGAACGGAGACTGCACCTGTGTTTGCGCACACAGTTGTGCACTATAATACCTCTTGCGTACTTGGCTGATATTTGGTCATCAAGATCATATTGTTAATTCAACAAAGGCAACCAAAATTAAATAGATCAAGCATTCAAGCCACGGGCCGTAGTAAAAATTACTAGCTAAGAGCTAACAACGCTTGCTCGCACAAAGATGACTACCATAGTTGTATGTGTCGCTCATAATTATCATCAAACCAACTTTTGCCCGCGGCTTCGCTTGCTTGTAGGTTGAAAATTATCCTACGGGAACGTTGTACCGGGATAAAAAAATATCATATGGGTTAATCCAGGTTTTATACTATCTATGTGCCGAATTTTATACAAATCCGTTCGGTCTTTTTTGCGTATTTCAGTAACAGACATCCAAACCTTCACAATTACAATATTATATAGTAGGATAATAACGTCACCGTAAACACTCTTTCAATTCAATGCTATCCTCCTCCTTTGAATTCATCATCATCATCATTTCAGCCGAAAGACGTCCACTGCTGGACTTAGGCTTCCCCCAGGCTCCTCCACTTCGACCGGTCTTGTGCTTCCCACATCCAGCGGATTCCCGCGGCCTTCACAAGGTCATCGGTCCACCTCGTGGAAGGCCTTCCCACTCTACGTCTTCCAGTACGCGGTCGCCACTCCAGAACCTTTCGGCCCCATCGGCCATCTGTTTTGCGAGCAATGTGCCCTGCCCGCTGCCACTTAAGTTTGGCAATTCTTCGGGCTATGTCGGTTGCCTTGGTTCTCCTGCGGATCTCTTCATTTCTGATTCGATCGCATAGGGAAACTCTGAGCATAGTCCTCTCCGTTGCTCTTTGGGTGACTTTAAGCCTTCTGATAAGGCCCATTGTGAGCGACCACGTTTCTGTACCATAGGTCATCACTGGCAACACACACTGGTCAAAGACTTTCGTCTTGAGACACTGCGGTATTTGGAACGAGAAGATATTGTGAATTCGATCCTGTGAAGTACCTGCACCTAATTAAATTAACGAAGATACTGGTAAACTAGCAGCCAAGAAAAGTTAGCGCGGTGCTAAGTTCCTAGACATTGATTTAGTATCAAGACATTTTATTGCATTCATGTAACGGTAAAAGTATGTGTTTTAAAATTGTTAAGTATGCATCAAAGTATAAAGTGTCATGAATATTTTTATAACCCTTGATTTTATGGGTTTTCTAAGATAAACATTGTTGCTACTTAACTGTAAGCAACAAGAATAATGTTCCCAATATTTTGTAATACCTAATATGATTAAAAAGAGTGTCCTTAGAGTTTCTTGCCCGTTCTTCTCCATAGAGATGTACGTTTTGGAATGGGCAACTAGCTTCAACTTTTCAACTGGTCGACTTTTTGACAATTCAAAAGTGACTGTAAATGGTTTAATTGAAATAAATGCTTTGAGTTTGAGTTTGTAACACGCCTAGAAACTAGTTAGCTGGCTAGGTCATCATTATAGTGGTCAGTCCGTACCTAATGGTCCACTTCTGGTATAAACCTTTTTTTTTCCAAATTAGCCTGTGTCCACTGCTAGGCCAAGATCTTCCCCATACTTTTTCAATTTCCATCACTAAGAAACGATTTGACTAGTCCTTCACTGATTGGCCGGAGAAAGCAAAACACAAAGAAAATTGGTTTTAAGCCTATATTGAATAGAAAACCAACGCCAGATAACGGAAAAATGCTTTATGGAAAAAAACATTATTTAAAAAAAAAACACGCACGGCAGCCAGATTCACAACCAACAGCCAAAGAGGAGGCGGTATCAAAAAGATAGGATCATAAAATTACCAATAATTCACGTTGACGTAAATGTTTTAAATAACGATAATAACATAGAAGGCAGAGCGTATTGATTGTAATTAAAGACTGTGATGAACTTGTGTCGAGGTATTTTTTATTAAACACGTGTATGAGTGAAAGTCTGTGATTTACTCGCAGTGTTTCTTTAGAACGCTTCTGTGTTACTATAAGAGTTTGTTGAGATATTACGATGATTGTAGAACAAATACGAAATGGGTTGGGTTCGGATTTAGTAAAGTTATGTTAAGTAAAGGAACTAAGGGAATGAAAATGAACGCAGTTTAAGATCAGCTATCCGCCGAAAAACCATCATGAATTCTTACAAAAAAATTAAATCGTACTCTTTCAGTGGAATTAGCTAGAATCAGTCATATATTAAGATAAAATTTAATTGAGGCTAAAACCTGGAATTACCTAAAATATAAAACTTACACAATTAAATATTGTTTCCGGAACAGTTTACACACGGAAACAAGGACGTTCACAAAAATTTGCAAATCACCAAAAACATGCAAAACCATTTAATCAGTCATTTAATATACCCATAAAATCGCGCGAGCAAAATCTAATTAACCCGATTAGTCCCACCAGTCACAACTATCACGAATTTTCATATTTTATCGATAGAGCCCACTGACCGTGTTTCCGATTCACGTTCAATCGATCCGGAATTGAGCGATATGCTGAGGGCGGGTCGGGTCGAATCGATCTGTGCAGAATAAGCAATCGCACCACTTGTACGCCGACCGCTCGAGCCGACGCGACGCGTCAAAAACCGCGGGAACATTGACATCTCCTACCTTGGATCGTTTGAAAAAAGAATGTGATTGTTTATTTTTTTATTTAGTGCATGACTGACAAAGATTATTGTGGATTGTTACCAGCCTCTTTGGAAGTTCAATTGGATAGTGATGTAATCCTGACTCCTCATTGGTAAGTTTATTTCAAAATAGGTTTTTTTTTTTAATGTCCAGGATGCACTTTATTTCTGGACGGCGTTTCTGCAATTTAATTTCATAGTTTAAGATAAACAAAATGACGGACTTAGGTTAGGTAGTCTTATGGAAAATAAATTCCTTACTATCAAATTGTATTATTGGTCCAAATATGGTCCCATAGGAACTCTTTTTTAAATGCGTGAGATTCTGTGAGAAACATTAATAAAATGAATGGAAAAATATTGTCATAAGCCTGTCGTTCAGATCACATAAACTTTTAAGTCAAATGATAAAGGTACATTAATTTACATAAGAAAACAATAATATAACATCACTAAAGAGTTGTTGCTGAACCTATAGATCAAGTTTCAACTGTTTACACTTAAACGTTGTGTTTATGGCATCAATTTACTGATAAAAAAGCTTTTTTGAGCATTTATAAATTGAAGAAGAAGAGCTAATATAAGTTTAGGTTGAAAGGACCTTTAGACAATTAATTAAACATACCTATTATATTAATACAATTTTATGTTAAAAGCGAAATAATGATAGGCCTGTTCAAACTTTTACGGTAAAATCAACAGTAAATCTTTTGTTTAAACTTTAATTATTAGATTTACTAACCTCATCATATCATCAATTTTAATGCTATTTTTTTAAATGTTTATCTAACCAGAATAAAAGTAGACCAAAACTGTTATGGTTAGGTCACAACAGTTTAGGTCTACTTTTATTCTGGTTATTTCTAAGGAAATGCCATGTAACCAGGTAGGTAATCAGCACACAAAAATTATAAGTGAAAACATTTTCAGCTTGCGTTTTTTTTTTAATTTAAATCATTTTGATATTTACAAAAAAATGCAATGTTTGTTTTTGAATAAATTTGAAGCATTTTTTTTTTCGCAAGAAAAAATTTTCAAACTTCTGAAACCTATTGTGACTTTTTATAACACAACTAAGTATACCTATCAATTTACTATCCAGCATAACTTAACAGTAGTACATAATGGTCTGTACAATATTTACTTTCCCAACTTGCGTACTTCAGAATTAATGAGTTAGTTATTATGTAAATTAATATTCCTTTCAAAATGTTTTACCAACTGTCATTTTGATTGACAAGCATTGCTCGCAAGACGCTAAGGGTAGCCATTTGACCTCTGAATACTATAATTATGCTATGTAAATAAATAATATATTAATAATACAACTAAGGTACCTCTACAATTCTACCTTATAACATTTATATTAAAGTTTCTCTGGTAAGGAAATATTAATAAACGTATGATCAAAGAAAGCAAATTATAGCTTCTTAGCTGCGTAATATTCGAATATAATCGACTGACGCCTTAGTGCGGATTTCATCAATGAAACTGAACGCGATTAGCATTTCTTAACCGCGTTCAGGACCTGTCAGTGTCAATATTCCATTATAATTTTGACACTGTCAGCTCTTAAACGCGGTTTAGATTTGCTAAACGCGTTTTCAGTTTCTTTAGTGAAATTCGCCCTTAGTATTTATTGGATATGTTTTATGTTCATTTCGAGTTCCACTAGTTCCACGGTGGAGTTTCTTGCCCAATCTCCATAAGAAACTACCTTATGGAAGGGGCAACTAGAATCAATTCGATTTGTTTTTTTTTGTTGTACATTTTGACGTTTATATGTTCCTTTTATGTGCCTATTTGAAACAAATGATTAACTTTGACACGCTAAAAATAATGTTTTGGTTCTTAAAATTAATGGTTACGAATGAGAGTTACTCTCACCAAAAGGTTCTTTTGGCGCGTGCCCAAAATCGGTACAAACGCCGCCATCTTGTTTTGTAAAAACAATTTCTGTGACAATTTCACAAATGTTTACAACCCTGTCAACGTCATTCGGCGACTGGGGCGAATCGACCTCTCTAGAAATACGTACACGTACGTTACAAACAAATACCTCTTTAAAATTTTGTATAGAAGTCGGAACTAAATTTCTTTTCACACATTCCAATAGGCTATACCTACTTATACTTACACTTTCAATAAATCACTTTATTCTGCCACTACCGACAACCACAACCCTATAATTACTTAGTTCAGTTACTATCTACACACGGAACAAAGTGACTTCGCTGCCATACTGATTAAGTTTATTAATATTAATTACTGATTGAATTAAATGTGCGTAACCACAATAATTATAAAGTTAGAACTTGTAAGTATGCTATTAACCTCCTTATTTAAATCTTTTACCCGACTGCGCTGAGAAACGTTGCGTCGTCAGGTATAATGTTTTTCGGTGAGCAGTAAGGTACTGTTAACATGAAGAAATAATCGAAACCTCAAAAGTCGGTTAAGCACGTATCAGAAATTGTCGCAGGGTTCCGTACGTAAATGTGAAGACAATATTTTGGATTTAGGTACGTAGCTACTTAAAATATTACGATAACTGTGTGTCGTAGATTCTGCGTTATTTCCTCAGAAAGGGTCATTGAAATTTTAGTCTATTTCCTATAGCTATAGGATTAGTTTTCGACGGACACGGAACACTAGGCCTGATTTTTCACTTTTGATTTAACTGTGACCGCAAATGGTTTACGACTCACCTATAAATCAATGATATGCAAGAAAGTAAAATAACGATGATTATTACTACTAAAATAGTCATAAATTAAACTAAAATATATAGAACGACACAAAATATAATAATTAGTATTGGAAAATTGGTCTGTATCTGCTTTTTTCTTAGAAAAAAAAACTTTAATCATTTTTTTTACCAGCGATGTAACACATTAATTCGGGAATCAAACTGTGGAGGCAACATTAGATTCCTCCCACACTCATGATATATAAACATAATTATGCGGAATTCTTTCGCTTTCCCCATGCAGCATCACTTTACGGGACCCTAAATTACCTACTTGCATACATAGCTCCCAGAAATGCTATAAATAACTCTAAAACGCCCGATCTAACGAATTACTGGGTGTCCAACTAATGAATAATTTATAAAGTTATTTTTAGAAACAAACTTAGCTTGATCAACGGTAACTTTCTGTGATTTAATATCAACATTTCATATTTTTGTAATTTTTTCACACGATCTTTACGGTATAAGATTTCGATTAAATATCATTTCCATACCGGTTGGAGCGTTGGTTTTTCATCATGGTGTCCCGTAATCATTCGGGGCTGATGGGCTGGTGTCTAGTATAAAGTATAGGTTTGATAGAGAGGTCGTGAGAATCTTAGTAGGTGTAGTCAACACGTTTAGGAAACAGGTTGATGATAACATTATTTAAGTGCTATTTATATGCATTGAAGGATGCTAGTGCAATTGGGTCAAACAGACCTACTCGCCTCACGACTGTTTCTCATGGAGAAAAGAAAATAGTGTAATCTCTATGCATAAATATAAAAAAAAACCTATGTATAAATATCTGTGTTGTTATCATGCTTTTTTTATGTTATGTCATCTTTTTATATGTACTTTCGTGTTTTTGTGATAAATAAATCTATTTTCCTTTCTTTTCTTACTAAAAATAAAAGAAGGATGGGGAAATTCTAAGTAGGTTACTATAAGTCTACCTTCGCGTACACGGACATAAAAATATCATGGCGTGATTTTTTCGCGCAATGAATCTTCAACATACTTGTTAGCCCCGAGAGTTGAAAATCGAATAATGTGTTTATTCTACGCGGTGAGATGCACTCTATTGGATTCTCAATGCTCAGTTCAACACCGAGACTTGAAAATCAAGTGTACGATAAAATCCCGCAGCTATATTTTTACGTCCATGTTTATGTCGACTAACAGTTGCAATGCCTTTTTGTCAAATCGGCACATTCATTACGTTCTTAACGATGTCGAGAAGACGAATATTTCAAAGCAATAAATTAAGAATTTCTTTCAAAATCTTTCAGATTGTGAAGGAAGAATTTCCGTCGCGATATTATCGTTTAGTCCACTCTCGGCCCCTCGACCCCCAATAAATAATGTGTCCACTAGAACCCTGACTATAGTTTATCTCGACTCTTGGTGGTCGAGAGTGTGTTTAATTTTCCAGCCAAGTTCTAGTTTCCTTTCGTCCCCCAAAGTAGTATTTACCTTACTGTAACAAAATATTAATAGGTACTTACTTACCGAACTAGGGGTTGAAAGTGGACAAGGTATGCCAGTCCTTTGTACGAAAGTTCAGTCTCACCCCCTGGGGGTAGAGTGTGAACTATATGTTTAAAGGTTGAGAGGAAACAAATATACCTACAAATCGTGTTTTAGGGGTCGAGGGGCCAAGAGTGGACTAAACGGATATTGTTACGTTCGTACGAACGTCGAGTTAGTGTGTTAAGCAATCACCCCGCTGTACCTACATCAATCTAACGTTACCTTATCAAGCCTGCCTTTATCATGTTATAGCACAGTTTGTATGATTAGTGAGCGGCTCAGCATCAATTAGAGGCAGCTATGAGAAAGAGGATGGCCGTTTTTGCCTCTAAACGATGTCTCAATCACTGCTATAAAGTTTTTTGTGCCTTTATTGTTGTACTAATAAATCGTGTGGGTACCATGATATTTGTGGAGTTTAAACGTACATATAAACGTACGATATAATATGTAGTATGAAGCTGATGTACGGTTTAATACATTTCATGAAATGTTTAATGCAGTCTCGTAAACTTTAGGAATTCTCTTACTGTCATTATGTTTGCATTTTCAATAGTGTGATTGCATAAATATTCAATATAAATACAAAAATCTTTAAAAATAGGAAAGGTCGACTTGTAATGTCAAAATAATAGCTTTTTAATAAATGCATAATTTTGTCACATCATAGTCGATTTTTTATTCATGGTACATAAGTACCAGAAATTCAGGGTAAAAATATAACATCATAACCAAATATAAAAATACTGATTTCATCCTGAAATCCTGTGGGCCATCTTCCCAGACAAAGTGACGCGTGCGCAAGGCCGAACTATAAATTATTAAAGAAATACACAAAAAGATCACTAATTGTTGTCGTGGGCGGAATGATGACCCTTCTCTCAGCAGGGAGCCCACTTATCAGTTAACGCTAACTGTATTAAAAAAAAACTAGTTTTGGTCTATGTTTTGATATGAATGGGTTTTGATTCCTTTTGAGGAATTTTATAAAATAGTTGTCTTGTTAAGAATATTTAACTACATATAAAATCAGTATGTTTTTTGTGTGAATGTGAGAATTATAATTGATTAGTTGTGCCACCATTTTGAAATGACTTATTTAATAAAGACACCATCATCATTTTACATTTTACAAAATAGATTAATTGGCTGAAAATCGTCTGCTATAGAACTAAGTAGGTCCAGGACAAGGCTCCCCTGTTTTCTCAGTTAATCTTTCTTTAAACCTTTATAATACGGAGGCGGGGCGCACGTAAGGGACAGGCAGTATATGCGCCCTCACGGACTTAGTCGCTGCAGGAGACGCCCTGGGCGTCGGGAATCCCAGGCTGATACCCGGCCGACGTAGGGGTGGACTTGCGGACGGCGAGTAATGGGTAGCTCGCTGTGCGGTAAGGACCAAGCGGTCGACGGCGCGTTGTGTTCCACGCGCGCCTCAAAGAGATGTCAGCACCAACTGGTGGGGTCCGCAAGGGCTGATGCTTGCCAGGGGTGCGGGTTGTTCGAAAGAGATACCGTCGCCCCTGGCACACAGGCAACTGAGGGAACACAGATGGGTTTTAGTCAGTAAAAGTCTGACTCGCCCTCCTGCTCCACCCAGAGCGGGAGAAGTTATTTGATGATTAAGAGACCCTCAAAAAATAACCTTTAGATATAATACAGGGTGGCAGGGACATCAACGAACAAACTGTCACCATGATTCAGCACATGATTCTGAATCCTCCTGCGTTAAAGATTTTCGTCAATTATTTAAAAGAGAAAAATAAATTAGCTTATGCATAAATTTTTTCAATGACATCGCAATTTTTTTTTTGATAACCGATGGGTATAGAATCATGTTCAGTATTCATGAAAAAAAAAAATGGTTACAGTTTTAGCGTCGATGTCCCTGCCACCCTGATTACCTATCTTTATTAATTGGTCGCTAGTGTGGGTGGATCTTGACTGTGTTTAGTCAGGAATTTCAGTAAATAGCAATGTCAAAGACAATTCATTTATAATTGTTCCATCGAACGTCATAGGAATCTAGAAACTTCCCATGGGAAATACTATTTATTGCAGTTACATTTGAAACACTCACGAACTCAAATAATACCTGCACGGCTAGCTATCGTCTCTTGCACGCGACTTGCCAATTTATATGTCACACACACCCGCATAATTTAGTAGCTTTTTACGAGGATATAATTATTTCAACCTATTGATATAATTTCTTTATAATTTCGTGGGGTATCCTGGTACACCACGCCTACGCTCTCTGCTTTTCATATAAAAGGGGAAGAGGGAAAAAAAGGACACCGTCAAAACGACGAGACCCACTTTTTCATATAATATTGCTATCACCAATATGATTACCAACCACGGTGATTATAATAATCTAACTACGATGAACGGCCCAATTAGTAACCTGCCTAAATAATTAAGTACCTATCTCCGTTTAGCATTCAGAATATAAAAGTGAAGATGATACGTTCTACCTCATTTTTTGCGCATAATCATAGAAAGTGTAATCAAGTATCTATCGAGGAACGTTATATGGATATTATAGTGATATTTTACTAACCATTTACTTGTCCTTTTAGACATTATGATTGATTCTAAGAAAGTAATTAATGAGTCATAGGAAAACGACGTATGAAGAATCAGGTTGAACTAAGTGACCCTTTCGCGGCGGATTAGGAAAGGTTACATCTGTCATATTAAATGGCAGACAAAAAGACAGCCAGTCAGTGAGGTTGGAAGCGGCGTTGACTATCCAGGGTATCACCACATAAGGTATCACATCATAGTCGATTTTTTATTCATGGTACATAAGTACCAGAAATTCAGGGTAAAAATATAACATCATAACCAAATATAAAAATACTGATTTCATCCTGAAATCCTGTGGGCCATCTTCCCAGACAAAGTGACGCGTGCGCAAGGCCGAACTATAAATTATTAAAGAAATACACAAAAAGATCACTAATTGTTGTCGTGGGCGGAATGATGACCCTTCTCTCAGCAGGGAGCCCACTTATCAGTTAACGCTAACTGTATTAAAAAAAAACTAGTTTTGGTCTATGTTTTGATATGAATGGGTTTTGATTCCTTTTGAGGAATTTTATAAAATAGTTGTCTTGTTAAGAATATTTAACTACATATAAAATCAGTATGTTTTTTGTGTGAATGTGAGAATTATAATTGATTAGTTGTGCCACCATTTTGAAATGACTTATTTAATAAAGACACCATCATCATTTTACATTTTACAAAATAGATTAATTGGCTGAAAATCGTCTGCTATAGAACTAAGTAGGTCCAGGACAAGGCTCCCCTGTTTTCTCAGTTAATCTTTCTTTAAACCTTTATAATACGGAGGCGGGGCGCACGTAAGGGACAGGCAGTATATGCGCCCTCACGGACTTAGTCGCTGCAGGAGACGCCCTGGGCGTCGGGAATCCCAGGCTGATACCCGGCCGACGTAGGGGTGGACTTGCGGACGGCGAGTAATGGGTAGCTCGCTGTGCGGTAAGGACCAAGCGGTCGACGGCGCGTTGTGTTCCACGCGCGCCTCAAAGAGATGTCAGCACCAACTGGTGGGGTCCGCAAGGGCTGATGCTTGCCAGGGGTGCGGGTTGTTCGAAAGAGATACCGTCGCCCCTGGCACACAGGCAACTGAGGGAACACAGATGGGTTTTAGTCAGTAAAAGTCTGACTCGCCCTCCTGCTCCACCCAGAGCGGGAGAAGTTATTTGATGATTAAGAGACCCTCAAAAAATAACCTTTAGATATAATACAGGGTGGCAGGGACATCAACGAACAAACTGTCACCATGATTCAGCACATGATTCTGAATCCTCCTGCGTTGAAGATTTTCGTCAATTATTTAAAAGAGAAAAATAAATTAGCTTATGCATAAATTTTTTCAATGACATCGCAATTTTTTTTTTTGATAACCGATGGGTATAGAATCATGTTCAGTATTCATGAAAAAAAAAATGGTTACAGTTTTAGCGTCGATGTCCCTGCCACCCTGATTACCTATCTTTATTAATTGGTCGCTAGTGTGGGTGGATCTTGACTGTGTTTAGTCAGGAATTTCAGTAAATAGCAATGTCAAAGACAATTCATTTATAATTGTTCCATCGAACGTCATAGGAATCTAGAAACTTCCCATGGGAAATACTATTTATTGCAGTTACATTTGAAACACTCACGAACTCAAATAATACCTGCACGGCTAGCTATCGTCTCTTGCACGCGACTTGCCAATTTATATGTCACACACACCCGCATAATTTAGTAGCTTTTTACGAGGATATAATTATTTCAACCTATTGATATAATTTCTTTATAATTTCGTGGGGTATCCTGGTACACCACGCCTACGCTCTCTGCTTTTCATATAAAAGGGGAAGAGGGAAAAAAAGGACACCGTCAAAACGACGAGACCCACTTTTTCATATAATATTGCTATCACCAATATGATTACCAACCACGGTGATTATAATAATCTAACTACGATGAACGGCCCAATTAGTAACCTGCCTAAATAATTAAGTACCTATCTCCGTTTAGCATTCAGAATATAAAAGTGAAGATGATACGTTCTACCTCATTTTTTGCGCATAATCATAGAAAGTGTAATCAAGTATCTATCGAGGAACGTTATATGGATATTATAGTGATATTTTACTAACCATTTACTTGTCCTTTTAGACATTATGATTGATTCTAAGAAAGTAATTAATGAGTCATAGGAAAACGACGTATGAAGAATCAGGTTGAACTAAGTGACCCTTTCGCGGCGGATTAGGAAAGGTTACATCTGTCATATTAAATGGCAGACAAAAAGACAGCCAGTCGGTGAGGTTGGAAGCGGCGTTGACTATCCAGGGTATCACACTACATAATCTTATAAATATAAATGTGTCATTAGGATGTTAGAACCTTAGAACCCATTGTTATGGCAAAAGCAAGCAACTGAGTGGAAGGAATGAATATCTTCTAAGCTTACAAAGAAAACTTTGTGCTACGATTACAAAAACAATCACTCAACAACATTTTTCATCAAAATTTATAAAAATGTGAATATCATAAAACACACGCACCTAGGATTTCATAGTGAATTCATAACGAAGAAAAACACACAGAACGAAACTTTGTACCGTACAGGAATTGAATTTCAGCTATCTGAAACGGTGTATTGAAAGTAAACAGTAGACTCAGTCCGACTATAGTTTGCATACATATAACCTATTACATAATATTATGTAGACATCGTTCCATATCCTTATTTACGTTCGTTACTAACTCAAAAAATAATACTTTAGATTCACTTTGAAAATGAAAACATTATCTACCATAAATGGAATGTATGTATTAACAAAACGTAAGTATAAATAGCACTTAAACAATTTAATAGCATAGAGCAACGTTTAGTGTATCGTCTAATACGCTCATCTTATTTAAAATCAAGTCTGTATGAAGCAATCAACGATTTTTTTTATAACTACTATAAATCCATCATAATAATATCTTGAATTTTAATATCTTATTAGTTAACAAATTAGTGGAGGATGTAAATTTTAGCATAGTTTTGTCATTGTGGTTTATTAGTTTCATTCGACATACTTCACGAGTCTCGCGGATGTTTACGGCCCATCTGTGATCGAAATAAAAAATTATATTAGTTTAAATATTCATACAATGTCGTTGATAAGCGCATCACTGACCCGATTTTCTTGAATACTTAATAACCACTAGATTTTCGAAAGTATTTAATTTTAGCTACCAATATTGCTTTTCATATTTTTATTGCCCGCTTTCCCCTATTAGAAATAGTGTTTAGAAAAGCTGATCGATTTGAAATTGGAGTTAATGGGGATCCTTCTCGTGATTCTTGACGAATGGCAATGGGAAAGAGAATTTTAATGTCTTCTTCTCCCATATCGATTCCAATTAGCACTGGCAAATTATTTCCTGTAAATATAAAATAGCTACTTACAATTCGCCATTCGGTGTATTGATGATGCCTTCTCTATATGGCAAGAAGCATTTACCCTGCAGTGGGCCAATTAGTAAGCTGTTTAATATATATATATCTAGTAGCCACAAGAGATTTTCCTAGAGGTCAATGTTTAAATAAATTAGGTTAAGTTCATTCTAATTAAGAGAAAATTCAGCTGCCCCATGCAGTGAGAAGCTAATGTATTTATTTATAACCTCATCTGCATGATTTTAATATATTTTTAAACACAATCTTGCATTCAACAACATTCCCGCGACCTTCACGTGGCCATCGTTATACAAAACGGGACTTCTAGTTATTACCCATATTAATCATAAAATTACTTTTTATGACAGCTCTTCTAGTAGCACTGGGCAATTTTCTTTTACAACTGCGCTCAGTGCAACACTTTTCCCGCTAGAGTTGCTGCAATAAAAACAAGTAGAGATGATAACAGTTGTTTTGAGTATAACCACAAAAAATTACAGTTGCAGTAAAGATGCAATCTGGAAACTTGTCCAGCGAGTGTGTTACTACACCCGCTCCAATAAGTAATATTATGGATTACACTAGGGGGTTGGTAGTGTATAAAGTCTAGTTTCACACATTTCTAAAAGAGTCAACAATAGAAGCCCAAATAAATTACTTGCACCTAGCCAGAGATTGCATTTTTATAGCAGGAATTCCAATTGTATGGCAATCAAAATTTTCAACAATTTACCTTCTCGCATCAGAGTGCTGCCTACTAATAAATTCAAGAAAGCAATATTTGCCTGGCTTTTAGACAACTGTTTTTATTCAATTCACGATTTTTATAATTATAAATTTTGACATTACATGTAATCAGTAGGTACTTAGTGTGGATTGACTTTTTAATTTTAAGGCATTTGACATTTCATTCATAAATATACGTATATTTAAGTTTTTGTTTCTAATTAATAAAATTTGACATTGTATTAAAAAATAATAGTTACCCATAGTCATTTCAAACTTAATGGGAATTGTACTTTAATTTAAATATTTCTACACCGGCAAAGGTAGTTTATGTGAAGCTTTTTAATAATATTAAGATCATAATGTACCATATACTCGGAAATAAATATACTATACTAGTTCGTACTATTGTCTAGTTACGTGATCCTACTTTGAATTAATTATCCTCCTACTAACCTATAAATATATATAAAAATTAATCCCTATTTCCCTTGATCACACGGCATCACACGTGAACGGCTGGACCAATTGTGCAATTCTTTTATTCAATATTGCATATTCCTCCATCGGGTTCTCGCTGACACATTTTACTATATCTGTCTGTGTCATAACCCGGCTTGCTCTCGTCGATCTAAACTGACATTATTATGGAATCGTTGTTGAATGAATTTTTAGATCCCGATTATGACATTTTGGGGCCGGATTAATTTAGAACATTTTCTTTGTTGTTGTAACACAAAGCTAAAAATAACTGTTTTTGTTGGTTGAATGTTATGGTGAATTAAATACCCGTAGTATAACTATATTTTTTGACAATAGTAGCCATTATTGATGTGCCATTTTTTAATAGCGATAGCGGAGATACCGTTGCGAATCCCCGAAGAGAAGCCGGTAGTAATCGTGTTATATGGTGCTTTCGCCACTGGGGAGAAGTTATTTAATTATTTCCCAACCTCAAAAAAAATAAAGTGCGTCAAAAAACACAGTGTTCAATTTTCAACTCTCGGCGCTAAGCTTTGCGTTGAAGATCCAGTTGGATGTAGACTTAGTATGGACGAGGGTTTAGTATTTCATAAAGTATTGTGCAACACAAACATTGAATTGCAACATTGAATAATATGTGAATTGCAATACTGAGACGTTCAGGAAGGTGCATGTGTAGAACGCGTGTTGTTTATTAATTGCTTAATTATTGTTTGATTTGTGTCGTTTACGTGTGATTTTCTGCTTGTAAACATGAAATAATTAATTGTCGTGTTTAGTTATGACCTTAAAACTCACCGAACTTTCTTGTTTGTTAGGTGTTAGAAACCTTAACTTACCTAAGTAACTGGAGGGGTTTGGCGCTGTAAGCTGAAATACAGGTTCCTCCTAGTTCGGCTCCAGATGCTTAAACTCTTTGTGTACATAATATTGTACAGATATTATTATTTTTATTGTTAGATTTGTAAATTATAATAAGTAACTTTTTTTTGTTAAAGAAAAAATAAACTAGCTGTTAGGTTTTAGACGCTTTATTTTAATTGGAGGATATTTTTTAATCATTTCTGTCAAATAGCACTGACGGTATCGACTCACTGCATGCAACGCCTTGCCTACCATTATGAATAAAACGTGCGTGAAAATACATTAAGATTATCATTCGAAATATAAAATAAACTACTTTTTATTGAACTTTTATCACTTTATGTAAATGCGTTTCCAAATACGAAAACGAATTAAAAAAAAACACAAATCTTTTCGTCTTATCTAGGCGGCACTTATTTATTTTTGTTTTTAGAACATGTAAGTAATATATTATTATATTTAGAATCGTGTTTATCTAGATAGAGAGTCAGCATTGAAGAGATGAAGTGATTAGAATTTATGTATTTAACGACCTGCCTTAAACTTGCAATGACATTAATAGGCTGATGGAAATAAAAACTAAAAAACATTAAGCACTAAAATATGCGTGGGACCAGTTTCCATATCTAGTTAACAAGATAGCACATTAGAATATATTCTATTTGGAAAGTGTTTTAGCTAGTTTCAAAGATTTTATTAAAAGAATTTACAGTTAGCTCTTGAACGGAAAGGATTAGTAATGTCGTCGTAAAATAATAATGATGTCTATCTCAATAAAAATTTTGACTAAAAACAAGTTACCATCAAATATATGTTAGGCAAATAAGAGACTAACGAAAGAAAAATCTAGCCTAGATTGATGTCATGCTTATTGTAACTGTTCTGAATCTGATCGAGCTTTTAAGATACCAGGCGCGGTCCGAGGGGGGCGGGGGTCCTAGGGGTCATGATCCCCCCCCAAAGCCGTAAACGTAAACCATAAAATAGTAATTTTTAGAAAATATAATACATTTTGTTATTAATATGTGGGTAGTCTTTGTCTGTGACCCCCCCCCCCCAAAGACTTAGGCTGCGACCGCGCCTGTAAGATACCCCGTTTTCAATTGAATTTTATGACATCTAGGTGGTTTGTTTGTTTTATTTGCGTTCTCAATTTCGTGAATTTCGTAGCGCGCGCCTACGACGCGAGACGCATACGCATTCTCAGGGCCTGTGCTCACTGGCGGCATTGCACAGCAAGGGATTTTTATGCGACGAATAGGTATATACCTTAATAATACAATAAAAATGAAATAACACCACTAAATCAGCCTAGGTACAAAAACAAACCTACGAAAAAAACAAACAACCGACTTGCTTTCGACCGAACCGACTTAATTTTGGAAAACGGTGTCTTTGGATCTGTATTATAGTGTTAGCCACCAACTTTCGAAATTAAAAACATTTTTTACTTTGTAGTGTTTTTTTGGGGGTCAGTTGTGTATTTTTAAATTTTGTATTTTTCACTTTTTTGGTATGGTAACAACAGTGATAGGAAGCCTTAGAACAATCATCAAGATACACAAAGTGGAGTATAAACGTATTACCGAAGCTAATACAAAAACTACCCAAGCAAAGTAAATGAAATTTATATGGACCCACCATTGAGGCATACCATATTTCCATAATTTATTTTTAATCGATCATTGCCGGAGATAATATCTCAAAACATAGGTATATACAAAAAAAAAACATACAGACGAATTGAAGTCCTCCTCCTTTTTGTAGTCGGTTTATAGTGTGATTCAAGCAGATCGGTTTCACCGTACAATATGTTAATTACTGATTAGCATTTTAGTTTTAAAACTATTACAAACAGTCCAGCAGCAAGGCCGACTCCCACATAAACCATCCGTTTACCTGACAACCACTTTTATTGCCGCGATGTTATCAAAACCTTAATGATTCCCATATGTACAGCCACCAATAGATGTAAGTAACCAAGGGGCCTACTGTCGAAGATACTGGCCCGTCCGAAAGTAATTCAATACTTCGGAGTGATGCCTACTACCGAATAATTTACTTTCTCGGACGGGCAAAAGCACATCGGGAGTGCGGGGACTACTGTCAAATAGTGGTGTCATTTTTTCTTAGGTTGGGGTCCATACTAAGGTCCGTAGGTTATAAGGAGTAGAAATGGCCCGTAACTTTTGCCGAAACTACGGATTCCTTGCTTAGAAAGTAGGCAGTAGACTTCGGTCGTCGGATATAGTTGAAGTTTAAAAACCGATGGAATTCGAATGAAAAGAAATTTGATAAATAGAAAAGAAGAAAGAAAGAAAAATAGTTTTATTTGTCACAGAAACACGTGCATATGAAAAGATGACATAATATTTTAAAAAAAAACATGATTACAACACAGATAATAATACATAGGCTTATATAACATAAATAGTAGGAAGCCGCACGCTGTGACTGTGACAAGAAAGCTTCCACTCAGCATGATGCTGTGCTATGGGACCCACAGCACAGCGCTGATTTTCAGTGGTCACCCAAAGCAACGTACGAAAATCAAGCCAGGGTTTTTACAATTTAGACAAAACAAGTAACAAAGTAAAATATTTTTTATGAACAGTACATACAATTTAAATGAACTGTTTGTTTTCTATTTATTAAAATAAACTTTATTCGAAAACATCCATCGGTTTCTTTCTAAACTTCAACTACATCCGACGTCCCTGGTTACTTATCTCTAAGTGGTGACAGAGGTACATCCAAAAAAAAATACCGTTATTCTGAATTATTTCACATTCCTGTGAGTGACAAATGGGAGTTGTTCTGTAAACGCGTGGACAGTCTGCTATAAACAGACTACCTACAGTCGTAAAGAAGAGATTATACTTAACTTGTCAGTTTGGCCGTCGGGGCTTCTTAATAGCTCATGTTTTATTCATGGGCCACATTTGTACTGTAAGGGCCCATGCGCACACGTCGACGTAGCCGCAGGGCAACGGTGCGTCGCGTGTCGTCGCAACGCGTACCGAAAACGAGTTTTAGTTGCGTTAGGTCAGTTACTTTCAATATACTCCAAAACACTGCCGCATTGCATTATTAATCGTATTCAGTAACATAACAGTTCAAAGAAAAATAATGTTACCATACTAAAAGATAGTGTTGAGGTAGTGAACGATTTTGCGTAAAGAGTGAATGATTTTAAACTAAACCATTTTTATCATTCGTTATAAAACTTTAAAAAAACATTTGTAAGATGTGGATATAAGAATAATTATTCATTTACTAATAACAGTAATTTCCTTTTTTTAATTTCGTCTATTAGAAAGAAACTAAATACATTACCTTACTACTGACAAACAAAATATGTAACAAATTCTACAATTTTTAATACTGCATAACATGTTTTTAAGACAAGTTATTAAATTTAAAATAATAAAAAAATTATGTAAGTAACATAATTTCAAGTTCATTCAATTTCATTCATTCTTACACCACCTCGCTATCTTTTTTTGTCAAAATCTGGTAACCCTTCAACTGTCAAGTTACTGAATACAATTAAAAGTCCAAGTATAGTGGTCGCAAGCGCTACTACTGAGAATGAGGTTCTAGGTTCGATTCCCAGTAACTCCAAAACGAGAGGAGTCTATGCATTTTTACAGATCAGTCCATGTACAGACGCCAGCACATCAAGCTACCCCAATCTGTCAAAATTCTTTGATAGATTTTCAACTTTATCACATAAGCATAAGCTTCATGTTCAATTGAGAAAATCTGACGGTTTGGGGTAGCTCGATGTGCTGGCGTCTGTAGCTCAAAAACAGCACGAGCTTTTAAAATCAAGCAATTTTGATCTTTACATTGATTAAATAATTTACAGAAAGTAAACCGCTCGACTGGATTCTTTCCTACCACCTACCGTAAGTCGCGGCTGGTAGGAAAGAATATGATGAATAAATAATATGAATATAATATAATGACTAGGCCACCAGTGCTCTCAAAACGGTGGAAGAAAACATCGTAAAGGAACAAACTAGTTCTAGAACAAAAAAAATCGCCTTGAAAGCGCTCGCTTGGTGGTTTTAGGCCCACTCACTCTCACTAAGATGAGGCCAGTGTCCCAGCTGTGGAGACATTGTAGGTTCATTATGCTAACTAATGCAAGTTTAGTTATTTATACGTAAACTTTAATTAGCACCCGAACGAACTCTATTCGATTGAACTATAAAAAAAGAAAATGGATTGTGAAAACACTTATCATCTATCTAAACTAGTGGTCGCCTAGTGGTCGGAATTCGACCATAATTCATTTAAAACTTACTATATTTCTAATGCATTATTATATAAAAATATTAGGTTTCTGCACTCCGTTTGCATATAAAGTTTAACTGTAACAACATACTCCTGTAATAACATACTCCTGTGTAATAACATACTCCTCCGTCCGCGCAATGTTCGTAAAGGGGTTATAAAATTACCAAAAATTATTATTATTATTTAATTTAAGAAAAGAGGTAACAAACAATTTAAAAAAATAGCCAAATCGATCCAGCGATCGATCTCAATTGATGCGGTTTCCAACGATCAGCATTATATATGACAGACGTTGTCCTGTATAATTTTCAATTCTCATTGATAATTATACAGGACGTCATAACGTCAGCGTTTGTCATAGTGTCACTAGCGGGCGTTGCTATTGCAATGCTATGTTCAGTGTATATGGGCCCTAATAAGGGACCCAAGACCGCTAATCACCGTTTGGCAGCCGCACTGTGATTCTGTCATGTCGCATCCGTTTGATTGGACTTTTATCTTGTATAACTTTGATAATTAATCATTTATTAAGTGTCATACATGTTGAGTTATTGTCTCCTTTTTTGAGATAAGTTCCAATCAAATGACGAAGTGGTATTGACAAACTATAGATATAAATTTATAGTTTATGGAGGTTCGATAGTTTTCCAAAATAATTAAGTTTCGCTGATATCATTAACAGCTGTTGCATAGGAAATCGTATAGAGAGGAACTTATCGTTAACGTCGATCGTAATCGTAACCGTTAAGTTATGAGAGAAAAGTATATATTTCTCTAATGATTACTTATTTACATATTATAATAATATAATCTTAAATTAAGTACAATGTACATGTATTTAAAAAAGAGGGAAGTGAATCTCAGGGCATAAAAAAACTCGTCCACATCAGTGTCAATCGGAAAAGTGCCCAAAAAGTTGGCAGCATTGCTACGTTGTATGCCGATACTGATTCTATGACCAAAAAATGTGTCAGCCTTCTAGGCACATGAAGAGTCGACCAACCGCTTGGCGATGTATCGAAAAACGGACCCCATAGCGCTAGTGTTTCATCCCTAAATGGCTCGAATATTAGTCCCAAAGATGAGAAAGTAAATCAAGATGCTGATGATGATGATGATCAGAAAGCTGCAACTTCCCACGAAATAAGTTACTCATGTACACAACGATTTGTAACACCCGAAAGCCTTTCTTAAAAATGTTCTAGGAGGTGATAAATATTCAACAAAAGTACACCCAGAAGTTTTAGAGCTTGACCCAAACATGAGACAGGCGTGGCTTGGAACCATTTCTTATATCTAAGTTATGAACTTATGACACTGGTAATATTTTTAAAGAGCGAATATTTAATAACAATATTTTGATCATCTTCACAGCCTAAGGCGATTTCACATGTTTGAGTTTTTTTTTACTTACTTAAAGAGCTGTCTAATTAATAGAGTACTCAAAAATTAATTTACACTCTAAATATCTAGCCTTGCTTTGACGTTACGTAGCTTCATTACAATTTAATTAAGTGCCTAGGTACGTAGCGTTTTTATGAAGCAAAAAATCAAAAAAAGTCTTAATATTTTGATGTGCCGACGCTTGCCACACCCTGTTAATAGCTTACCCATATCGATCAATGATTTATTAGTCCATTAACATTAGTTATTAATAATTACGCGGTGATATAATTAGACATGTATTTATAAGTTTAGTCTTCCTTTTCGTAATTAATAATTCAGAAATCACTGGCTTTTATTGATTTGGGGAGCTAGTAATCTGATGGTATTAAAGTGCATTTTTGAAAGAAAGTGCACGTTTAATTATGATGGTGGAGCAATAAAATGCTCACACGTGATCCGGTATATCTGATGATTTTGTACACGATTCTTATAATTAATTATCAGTACGGAGGGCGTTGAAGTGAATTTCTCTAAAGATTATATTGATTAATGTACATTTAAGGCCCCCAGCTGTGCACGCTACGGTGAGCCATAGTTTTAGATAATTCAAACACGAGATTAGAGATGTAAGGGCTCCCTAATATGTAAACAAGTTAATTTTTTATAAGATTTAAAATTTGCTCTTTGTATGTTTAAAATTAACTTGTATTATGCTAATCTGACGACTGATTTATTGAAGAGAGTTGATTTTTAACTAGGATTACCCTCTACGGGAAATTGTAAAATTAGTTTTTTGCTTAGGTATTTTTTACTTATCTTCTGGGGCCGCCGAGGGTGACCCAGATAGTGGTGACGAGATCACCTGTAAGTGTACCGCGGGGCTGGTTTGAGGTGGTGTGGGAGGGTTCCAGGAAGGATTTGGGGTGGCGTTTTCCCAGCTATGGGGCAGTACATAGGCAATTGTAGGCTGTCTATAACTACAGACAGCTTTTTTTTTTGTTCATTATTGTCATCTTTATCAAAAAAATTGTAGGACACATATAGCCAGAATTAAACCGCGATAAGTAGGTATGGTACGCAAAGAGACGAAAAAAGTGAACTTTAATTAAAAAAGATAGAAACAAGACACTTGTATTAAAAGGATGACTATTAGACTGAATACTATGAGCAATCTCATGCAGTCTCCGACTGCATCGACGATATTACATTACATATAAGTCTTATCAGTAAGGTATTTATAAAAATACAATGTAATAACCACAAAATTTTCCACATATTAACAAATAGGTATGCTATGAGGGCTTATCGGTAAGCTAGTTATTTTCTCATTCAAGGAAACATTTTATAAATTTCGTTACAAACTAACTAACTAGTCAGTTACCACAAGATATATCCGAGTTGTTCAGTACATCAATAAGTTAGACCTTTATTGCCTCCGGGCAATAAAGGTCTTTATTATTAAATTTAAGAAGGTGCCTCCGACTGCATGAGGTTGCTTATAGTATTCTAGTATCTATAATAATCATCCTTTTAAAATAAGTTTCTTGTTTCCATCTTTTTTAATTAAAGTTCACTTTCTAGGCAATCGGGTTATTTGTGAATATACAGTTTTTAGTGAATATAGGTAATTATTTTTAACGTAAATGAGACCTATTTATGAAACCCTTTATTTCCCACTCAATAGGTATTGAGAAAAAAAAACATTTTTTGAAGATACAATATGGCGCCTAAAAATCGGCCAATATTCTTTCAGTTTTGATATACTTCTCTCTTCTCTTCAGCGTGGTAGCCAGTGTCACTCTCACAATTAAGACCAATCTAACGGCACCATTCAAGCTGAAATCGATCAAGAAGTCTAGGCTACAGAACGTGCCATAGAAATATACGTACATACATACACTCGAAAAACATAACCCTCCTTCTGTTGGGTAAAAATTTACCAACATTGAACACTAATTTACCTTACTTGACCCGCCATTGGTGCAATGTCCACATGTACCCACTGCCCCCGTTCTCAGTAATAAATAAGTAACGACTGCACTACTTTCTTCGTTATTATGTCAGAGTTATACGAGTACCATATCTGACTTAACTCGATCAACAACTTGTACTCACAAGTTTATGTGAGCTTGTCAATTAAGGAAACATTACGTACGTAATATGAACGTAATTATTGCGTTGATAAGCAATTTGTAAGTATTAAAGAGTTGAATAAAATTTAATGGTTTGTTGAGTTCAATAGGGACGATTAGATGTTAGGTAATGGTTGTTTGTAGGTTCTTTGTAATTGATTTGAATGTGGCAGAGTAGTAATTAACTTCTCTTTCGTTTTTACTTGTGACAGCTAATTAATTTCCGATTAATTGATAATAACAAGATGGCCCGAAGTGTAGGATGTCTAGATTTGAGGGTTAGAATATGGCAAGAACTTGGAAGTTCAATTAGAAAAAATACGACTACACGATCATTTGGAAGTAGAAAAACTCAAAATCCAAGATGGTTTAATTAAATTTAAATATATATAAGGTATTTCTTAACATATAATAGATGTAAGTAAATCAAACTCAAATGTGTTGCTTCTGAAATTGAAGAAATTTATTTACATTTAAGTTTTACTAAATAAACTAATATTACTTAATGGGTTTTTATATTATACATACCTGAAATTGAAGAAACGACTATACGACTATACTATAAACGACTATAATACATCTATGTCGATTCATAAACAAAAATTGAGAATAAAATAATTAATATGTCATGTAACTAAAATCAATCCGTTTTACTATGTCATCTTGACTCTCTCTACCTTTTAGGTGGCATCCATACTTTTTAAAGTTTTAATCAAAAAGTATTAATAAGTGCGCGGAACGCGAATAAATAAAATATATTTTCTTTACATATATATATATTCAAGGTGTAACTTAAATAACGCACAACCTTTGAAGGGGTTTATTGTACTCATTATTATCAACAACTTTTACTATGGGAACAAACCTGAAATTGCGAAAAAAAAATCACCTGTTCCATACACTTGTATTCACATACCTCGTCAAAATGTATGGAACAGCTGATTTTTTTTTACGATTTCAGGTTTGGTCCCATAGTAAAACTTGTTGCGTTATTTAAGTTACACCTTGTATATATATTTTCAATTTGGGTGGTAACGAACACATATAGAAAGACGAAGTGTTCTATAGATACATGAAGCGTCAGGGAATTTAGACCAGCTCCCTAAACACTGGCTTACTGCGTAGATGATGACCATGCACCTGCATCAATAAGCACGCTATGCATCAAAAAATACCTATGTGTAACTAGCTTCTGCCAATAGCTTCGCTCGCGTGGAGGTCGGATATTATCCCATGGGAACGTAGGTAGGTACTAAGTACGTAGTTAAAAAGTATCTTATGTGTTAATCCAGGTTATATGATATTTGTTAGCCAAATTTCATCCAAATCCGGTCACCCGTTTTTGCGTGATTAAGAAACAAAGATCCAAACCTCTAAACATCCAAACTTTAAATTTTATAATTTTAGTAGGATAACAATATTGAATAAGAACGACAAAATCGCTTTTAAGTGAGACAAAATGCGTATCTACTTATAGATAGTCGATCTTCTTTGCACAAATTAGCGTGCTATTAAATCACTAGGTTACAAAACAAACGACTATTGTACATTGGTTAGCTACCTAATACAAACAAGAACAATTTTACTATTCTGAAATGCTATTTGTCGTTATCTTCTGCGAATTAGGCTTGTAAATTTAATTTGGCTTGAAAATTGAAGTATCTTTCTAGTCCTTTGCGCCTAGTTCACATCATGTACAATCTATATTTCTCTCAGTGCACATTCCACCAAACTTTTATACTTACCTAGAATATGTCTTATCCTGAGAATACATTTAGATTTTTTGTACATTTTTCCATATTAGAACTGTCAGACATCAATTTTATTCCACGGATAAAAGATATAGGTAATAATATTACATTTTATATTAGCCTATACTGTCCCACCGCTGAGCAAAGGCCTCCCCCAAATCCTTCTAGGTATCCTTTTCCAAGGCCACCTCGATCCAACCCTTGCGATACGCGTCTAGGTCGTCTCGCCAACTCTTCTTGGGCCGGCCTCGGCGGTGCCGTCCATCATAGGCACGCACTGTATGGAAACTATTGCCTAGCGGTCGCTGTGCATGCGGCTGACGTGACCCGCCCAGTCCTATTTTAGCCTGGCAACCTTTTTGCCTACGTCTTAGACCGATTCCCGTTTTAGAGCGCAGCGTAGTTTTTGAATTCTGTCCGTTCGTGTCTCCATTGTTCTTTGGCAAACCCCAATTCGGAACTTTTGCTACTCGGTGAGCGACCAGGTCTGAGCATAATAATATGACTTTGGTAAAATCAGCCCTGAGTATATGGATAGAGCTAAGAATTTTGTTAGTTAGTAACGCTTTTAAAGCTAGCCTTATTTTCCTAACTTACGATTAGATATGTATGTGTAGAAACGAAAGTAGTTTTAAAGAAACAAGAGTCGTTAGTCGCAAATTAGGGATAACACGAAAAGTAAAACCAACGGAAATAAAAAAAGACCCACTAATCTAATTTTTCAGTTTTGAATAATAGGAAGGATATAACGATGACCCCAATTGCGCTTATATAATCATATTATAACTAGTTAATAGTAATATAGAAACCAAAATATACAAAGTTGCAACACCTAGTTGCGTAAGGCAGCTATATTTTCTTGAACTCTAATACGGAAGAAATGAAAATGAAGATGTAGCAACATTAACATTCATGTTAAATATTTGATAATCATAATCGTTATTAAAGAAAATGAGATTTGTTTATATTAGAATATTAGAAACCAAGAAATTACATGACTTCACTTGTAATGATGAAGAAGATGCTTTGGGACGATTTCCTTGTGCATGTAATCAAAATTCTTATAGTCAACCCAGACTGTGTGTGTTTTTTGGATCTCACTTATAACTGGAATTTTGAAATAGATTTAATGAAGTCAGAGCTTTTAGGTACTTTAGGTCCCCGAAACGATCAATCGCAATAGTCAATTTTCACGTGATTGATACAATTGATCGTCTACCAAATGCAATTGAAACGATGGACAATATTACTACAATTACAATTGATAGTCCAAAACCATCAATTGTAATAATATTTTTGTAGTAATATTTTTATTTTATTTTATTTGGGGAAAACAACGTTATTACATTACATATAACACTTATCAGTAAGGTATATATAAAAAATACAATGTAATAACCACAACATTTTCCACATATTAACAAATAGGTATGCTATTATGAGGGCTCATAGGTAAGCTAGTTATTTTCTCATTCACGGAAACATTTTAAAAATATCGGTACAAACTAACTAGTCAGTTATCACAAGATATATCCGAGTTGTTCATACATCAATAACTTTACTTCGAATAGCATTTTTATTAGAACTATTTTTATTTCAATTAAACTAACTACAACGAATAAACTAAAACAAAGCGTCAAAAAACTCATCCGCATCGCTGTCGACTGGTAATGTACCCAAGAGACTGGCGGCATTACCACGTTGCATTTTTATTTAGCATAAATATATAAATATCTAAGAAATGTTCATTGTACATTTGCATGAGATGCTGAAGGGTTGCACGTTTACCTGCGATTGTCTGGCATGATGCCTGATCAAACAATCGGTAATCGCGCACTCCACGATGATGAATTGATGTAGGAACTACAAGTTTAATATCATTACTAAGGTCTATACAATTTAGATTATTACGATAAAGGTCGTGCAGTGTCATTACTTGCAGAAGCATTCGTTTCTTCTCGAGTGAGAGTAAATTATACATTGCTAAAAGGTCTTCTTAAGTTAAGCGTGGAAGTTGGTATCTGAATTGCATAGTTCGCAAGAATTTTCGTTGTACTTTTTCAATGGCTATTTTATACTTATTATATAACGGATCCCATATCAGACAGGCATATTCAAGCTGGAAACGAATAAGTGAACGATACAGATGTACAAATGTGCAAGGGCGCCTAAAATCGATAGCTGTTCTGGTAACAAAGACGTAGATACATTCTAAATGCCCTGGATATGATGTTTTCTTCATGTAGGTCCAAATGTAATTTACAATCAAATAGTATTCCTAGGTCTCTAAGGTTCGTCACAGTTATATTTTATTGTAGTTTTCTTTTTAGTGAAGCTGATGATATGGCTTTTAGGTATACTTAAATTCAACTTATTAATTGTACCTTACAGTATCCAGAGAGTCGGTTAAGATCGCTTTGAAGTTCTGAGCATTCATTAGTATTTTTTATGGTTTTATATAATTTCAAATCGTCAGCATATAAAAGAAATTGTATGTATTTAAAGCATGTATTTATGTCGTTTATGAATAGGTATAACAAAAAGTAGAGGTATTATTACTAATGTTGTCCTTTCATTGGACCTATCACTGATTATTCTTGAGCTGACCGTTACCAACTTGTTAATTTTTATGATAATCTGATAGCGTTCATCGTTTTTTTAATCCATAATAATAGAATCACTCAGAGCTTTTTGACTTGTGAAATTCGGACAGTAAAATATTTTTTGTATATTTTATTACTGTGATTTGAGGTGTGAAGTTGTATTTTATAAAGGTAGGTACAAACCATAGCGTGAGAATCTGATCAAGGTAAGATGGCAATGATGTAAAAACTTCGTAAAATAATTGTTCATTATTAAAAAGTTTACAACCAACGTAAAGGAGAAGGAATTGGGAAAGACGATAAAAAAAAACTCAAAACAATTTTTAACCCATTACTTATAGGCTATTGCACCCAAAATTTAATCTTTTACACAATCGACCCTGCGAAGTGAAAGAATGTTCATCTGATCGAAGGTGAACTGTTTAAGAAAATGAAAGTGTACCGCAAAATTGAAATTGTCACTTAATTACATACTTGTATTCAAATCACGCTGCATTTCTTAAGAATGTTGAAACCTTTCCTCCTTGTACGTCTTTTTGTGCAATAACCAACCACATGGCTTTAGCTTATTAAGCCACATTAAAATTATCGTTACGAAGAAGATTATCGTTTCCATTTGCTTTCTGCCTGAATCTGCCTATGAATCCCTGGGTTATTGTTGAGTTAATATTATGCCATCAAAAACATAACTTGTAAAAAAAGCCAAATCTCGCAACTCAGTTCTTCTGCCGTAAAATGTTGTGAGATCCATGTCCACCACCACCAAGTCGGTTAATCTATTCAGGGTCCTTCTGTCTTAAGTTATTACGTAATTATGTATATGTTATTTTTTTTTAAATAAAGAAATATTCTATTCTATTCTCATTAGCTAACAACATCGTATATTGACTATATCAATATTAAAAATCTTTTATATATTAAATAAATATATTGACTTGGCCATCGCATGAAAACACAATGTATCTTACAAGTAATACATGTTATATTAAATTAGATTGTTTAGTGTGATTGCCAAGTCAATCTATTTATTTAAAATATAAAAGATTTGCCGTGCCCCCAGATATCATGATTACAACGCTTTACCTAGTTTATAGCTATGAATTCTGCTATCATTATTTCCCCAAATATACTCTCAATGTTTACTAATTGGTCATCTTTGATATAACCATTTTAAAATTGGGTATCATTGTCTTCAACAACAATATTTTCTGCTGTAATCTATACAAATAACGTAATCTACGTTATTTGTATAGATTAGACAATCATTTATATAATTTTCATCGTTTCTTCTTTCTGTTATTGTTACGTCACTGTTTGTATAATTCATTAGTGTTTCATATATATATTTTGCACTGTCGATGTGTCACCAAGAGAAAGCGTGGCTAAAAGATTAGGTGACGTTATTTGGTGGGTTTTTTTGGATTTGATTTGGATTTTTATTTGGATCGTGGTATTATTGTTTGTTTTAACAGATATCTGTAACTATAAATTGGATCTTAATAAGATTTTTGGATTAAGTGAATCGTGAGCTTAATCTAGTGCTACTTCAACCTACGCAATGTGTTTTTATAAGGTCATGCGATTAGGTCACTATTAGGCATAACATTCTAACCACGACAAAAATGAGGTTCGATGGCACAAAGTGAAATTGGTTATTTTACAATTTCAAGTTGTTTGTTCCTATCACGAATACAACAAACAGATATTAGTAAACGCAGACTTCATAATTGTTAGCTTTCATTCACACACAATAGCAACAAAACTTTCCGAGTAGATAACAATCAGGAACAATTAAACAACAAACAGAATGTCAGTCAGACAGACATTTTTAATGGAACGTGAATATAGAGAATTAACCTCGACTCTGGCAAAAAAGTAATCAATCGCTTTACCAATTTCTTAACGGTTTTCTACGAACATGAGAATATCTTCGGAACCACCAGTGGTGTTAAGTAGGTAATTATTTTTATTATTCCGTTTGGCTTTAGCTCCGACCTTTGAGAACCTGCCGTTACTCGTCCCGTTTCGTTTATGGCAATAGCTTTTCTTAATCGCACTACAAGTGTTTAGAAAACATAAATTAATAGTTAAAATGAATCTTTCTATTATTTGATTGGGCTAAAAGTAGCTTGTGGTATATTGTGATGGCAGTAATTCCTCGATATAAGAGATTATAGCCATCATTCTTTATGACTGCCCATTTGCTGTCCATAAAACGTCGGATGAATATTGATGGGATCCAAAATATCGGTAGCATCGTACTTTTGGTTAATAAAGTGTTTTATCGTAGAGGTCGTTACGTTTATTGAAATATTGTTTAGCTTGTTGATGGTTGAATTGTGGGGCAATGTTTGATATTTCTGGTGGAGAGGTCACTACCGCAATAAGTCTAAATTGCGGAAGATGGAAAATGAGAAAACAATAATGATTTTTTCTGCTCTAAGTGTTACTGTTTCACTCATCATCCTCTTTGACGTTTCATTCAGTGATTGATCTAAGAAAACCCACTTTAAATAATGAGAAACTAATCAATTACGAAACGTAACACGAAACCCCTTGGTTGTCAGACTTTCGGTCTTCTGACGACCTGTAACGTCTAAAGATTAAACAATGACAAGTTAACCGAACAAAATCACCAACTGCATAGCAGACGGACAATCTTGCAATCCAGCTCTTTCATTACGTTAAATAACACCGAAAGGCAAATACCTGCCTAGGTAGAAGTAAAGGGCGAAAACACTTAGATACAAGCGTAACTAGCATCCTCGCTATCAAGGGCGTGAGCTTGGAAACGCGGGAACGTGTTGCTTTCAACGACAGTGTATACCGGCCTTATACGCCTGGAGCAAGCAAAACCTGCCTTAGATACGTGGTCTTGTTGTAAATCATTTACTCGTATAAAGTATAGATTTACTAAAGGGCAATCAGTAAAGTTTGGCTGATTAGCACCTAACAGATACGCTATACGCTCTCTGGCCCAAATAACAGCCCACGTTCCACCGTTTAATGTCCCTTATAGAAATTCCTCTTTAATGACAGATTTTATGCTCATTCATCTTCATTTAGTCAAACTAATTCAAAAGTAGGCGTAACAGTTCCCTAGGCTTCCGATGCATATGATGAATTTTCAATTTAACTAAAAGCTATATTTATATGGGAAATTTGGAAATTCGAGCCATCTATAACAATTTTACATATCGACACGTTGTTAAAGATGCAAAGCATATATTAGAATGTATACGTGCGTGCATTATCGATTCCGAGGTCGGCTCGCGCCACAGACTAATCATTTTCCATGTTCTCTAAATCATATAAAACCGGTATACTCTCGTTTTTTACTGCGTGAAACTTTATCTGTGGTGTCGAGATGTAGGTAAGAGGCCGAACTTGCTTATTGATTTTACTGGGTCTCGTGGCCTGTGACCAGATGGAATATTTTTTTATAATCTATCTAATGACCTCTATGAACTCTCACCGAAGCGCTCAGTCGGCTCTTTCATATACAAATTAATGCTTTACTAGTAAGAGAGTGATAATTAGCGGAAGTAATGTTCTTGGCAGGGATTTATCGCCTCAACATGATTGATTGGATATTGATACAAAGTTGCCGACAGCGCTTTGTCAACTTGGATTAGGGAAGATGTTGAGTGTATATATCATTATTTAATATGAAGTACTTATTAGAGAACATTTTAGTTATGTTCGAGCGTGCATTGCCTTGTTAATACGGATTAGGCAATATTTCTAAGCACGACAAGCGATACATCGAGTTAAATAAATATACAAGGAACATTCAAGAAAAAAAGCTTCTAAAGATAATATGAGCAAAATTGAAATAATAATCAAAGGTAATATGAGCAAAATTGAAATTATAATCAATCTCAAACTAAGGATCAAGACTAAATTCACAATGAATAATAGTAACATTCCATTCCAGTATTGTTCTACCGACAAACCAACAACTCAACAGGTAGCAATCACGGTAGCACAAAATCGTAGATAACTTCTTAACAAATCTATCATACTTAACACAACACGTTGGCCATAAAAAATGGCCATAGAAAATCCCTAAACACTATTGTATAAATGAAGAATCTTTTAGATATGCAAATGTTCGGAAGTTGACTCCCATCATCGAAACAATAAAGCTAATAACAATCAATCAGTCAGACTACCGACAATCGGCTACTTTGTCAAGGCCTAAAGGCCCGAAACAACGCCCTGGGCTACAAAACAACAAAAACCAGGATATCTTGAGACCCTCTGGTGGCGCTGCTTGCTAAGGCAAAAGTCAACGCTCGAATAAACACAAAACTTTCAATATTAGTTCCGCATCTCACCATAGCTCAAAAAAAAACTGGTCATATAGAACGTTAGGACGGTGGTTAACCCATGACCTCCCATACATTTGTTGGCGAAGACAATTCACACCTACGCGACGATAATGCGTGAACAACTCTATCGATTATAGTCAGTTTAGAGTGAGTGATGGTGTTTGGATGCCGGAATATAGTAAAAAGCTTGACCCTTTGTTGGCTGCAGAATTTAAAGTGCTGATAACTTATGAGATTATATTAAAATTTTGACTTGGTTCACGCTAATGCGGTTTGAATCGGTAAAATGGTAAAATCACGTAACGAAAGAAAACTATCCTATAATAAGGATAAATACATAGTTTTCGGCGTTTAGGCCTACCAAAAATTGTGGCGGCTTTAGTCAAACTCATGTTGATTTGATCCTTGCGGTCTCTAGTAGGTACCTACTACTCTATTTCGTGATTCCGGTTAGACTTTATTTAGAATTTTTTTAATGATAATTTGGTTAGTTTGGGTGTAATACTATTAATAGACGTTGCAAATTACAATATAAGGGGTCCAAAAAATATAAATTGTTTAGATTAATGCTTTACTTTTGTTAGTTTATCTTGTATGATTGTCTTTTCTGCTCTTGTCCGGTGACTTGTGCTCAGCGCATTATGTTTTTCTCTTCCTTCCTCTCCAGGAGCTTCATTTCAGCCGGAAGACGTCCACTGCTGGACATAGGCCTCCCCCAATTTGGGGGAGCTTGCCATAATCGCCACGCTTGGCAGGCGGGTTGGCGATCGCAGTATGGTGGTAAAATGCATAGAGAACACTACTGCCCATTCTCTAGTAAGGCTCTTAGTCGCCTGCTACGACACCCACGGGAAGAGATGGGATGGTGCTATTCTTTACGTCCGGCACCACACGGAACTTACCAGTCACTTATCCTTAACTTTTTTTAAGATAATCATCATCCCTCGCAACATCTTCTCTTCTTTAATATTTCTTTCCCTCCCAATTATGAAGCCCTTATTGCTGAAACTAAATACAATGTGTATAATGACTAACTTAGAAACTAGTAGGTATATCGGGTTTCCCGGTTAAGTGATCAGCTTTTCCAGCTGTTTCTATTTATTTCTATCTTTTAGCTTTCCTTGATCAGATAGCCTCTTCAAAATTCCTAATGACATCAGCCGGTCCATTCTGTAAATGTCTTACCGTGATTTATTTTGATGAAGTGAGCTTTAAATGAACTGCTTGGCTATTCTGTACAAAGTTTACCGTGAAAGCATAGGTGAAGTGAGCTTAAAGTGAGCTGACATTGTATCTGCGGTGCTATTCTGTAAAAATATCACCGTGATAACTTGGGTGAACTAAGTTTAAAGTGAGCTGTCATTAGTATGAACCCCTAGTGCAAGACGGTCTATTCTGTACAAATATCACCGTGGAAACTTAGGTGAAGTGATCCTTACGTGAGCCGTCAGTAGTTTTAGTCAGTTTAAGCTCACTTCACTTACGTTTGCACGGTGAGTTTTGAATAGAATAGCTCGGCTGCCATCTCACCTGACGCCAGGGACTGAAAGCTCACTTCAAACTCACTTCACCCAAGTTTTCACGGTAAGATTTTTACAGAATCGCACTGCAGGCAACTTTTTGCCTGTCTGCATCTTTTCCTTTTACTATCGCGTGGTTGCCATTCTTTCATTTATAATTTGTGTCCATTTTGTCCTACTATGTCTTGTCATGTGTCCTGTCCATCTCCATTTCAACTGTCTTATTTTCTTTAATATATCTTCCACCTTTCTCTCCTTCCCGTAGGGGGGCCAAATCGCTGCATTGAATCAATACAGCATAGTTTTTTTGTTTTCTTTGTCCTGAGGATTTGTCTTTGAGACTATCATATATCTATCTATCTATTGTATTTTGGTTTTACGGACTGTGACCAAATAAACGATATTCTTTCTTTTCTTTCTTTCTTTTCTTTATCATAAAAATATGAACAGAAAAACTCTTCTAACTGTAACCAATTTCCTAATCAGAAGGCACCTGTCGTTATTTAGAAGGCAGACACCAAGGTTTAGGTAGGTGCTTTATAATGGCAAGTAATTTGTCTGTCTCATACATAAAACATAACTGACTTATTACCTACCGATTGAACCAAACACATTTGAAAATAAACGTTTTTTCGATAAACGGTCCTCCATCATTTTAATGATCTCCAAACACTTACGGCCTTATTCATAAAAAGTTATCGAACATCTAAACACTTGCTGAAGTCTGGTTTTTCAAAGAGAAACCACACTTTAGCAACTGTTTAGATGTTCGATAACTTTTATGAATAAGGCCGTTAACGTTTTGTTTTGTTATGCCTATAAGTTATGGCCGAAGCTTAGGCTAAAGTAAAAACATATATTACATAATTATGTATGACGGAGATGGCGGGATGAGCTAGACTCCTTCAACAATAACTGGACCTTAGCAGCTTAAAACAGAAAGTGGAAGAGAAGATTGGCAAGAGGTTACCCTCTTGCCACTCTTCTATTCCACTCTCTGCTTTTGCCCAACAGTGGGACATCACTGGCTTTTTATAATTAATAAATTTGTATGACCAGTCGAGCAGTTCCGTTTTAAAAGTACTTTTGCATGTATAAAGGATTCAGTTTTGGGTTCATGCCGAATCGAAAGTTGTTACATAGATATGCAGGTATTTTGTAAAAGTTTCAATTTATTCTAAGCTAGAGGTAAAAGTGGATTTTAGCGAAAACTGTAATTTCGGTGTCGTGTAACTGGTTTTATTTAATTCCCGAGTTCATATGAATAATTAATATTTCGATACTACGATTTCGAAAGCTCATAAAATATTCGGTCGTGATATTTTCTCTGTCGCGTTCATTTATGTTTCTTACATTAATCATGAATATATATTTTATTTTCAATTAATTTAGCATAATGTTTTGGTTTTTTATTATAATTTGTGAAGGTCGTATAATTAAGTTGAGTTTATAACACTTATCACGGATTTAAGGTTTTTCTTTTTCCTTTTCCAGATTATGAGGAAAACAGCTGTTCAAGGAATGGGCGAAAACAACCAATCTCTTCAAAACAATGCCATCTGGCGGATAACAACAAAATGACAAACAAAGCTAATCTCAGAATTGGTTCGTTATTGGAGCGCGAGATGGCGCGAGTGCTAATTCTCATGATGGCGGCCAGCGCGGCGGGAGCTTCCAGCCCCGGCATAGAGGTGGCGCTGGCGAACATCACCAGGTCTGCAAGTGGTGATTATTTCTCGCTCAATGGTAAGTTTGGTATCATAGGAATAATGTTCAATGTTCAGTTCATGTTCATGTTAGCCTTCTACAGATCTTTCACGAGAAAACAAAACAGTAATCAATCCGGGCGTTAATAACGCTCGCTTTGGTATCGAACCCCCTTGTGACTTACTTACCTCTCTTTCCAGGGTCAGACTGCGGCCCCACCCGCTGCATGGAGGTGTCCCACGGCACGGCTCTAGCAGCTATCGGAGCTGACGACAGCGGCTGTCGGTGCCAGTGTCGCCGAGACACTCCTGCCTTCCGCGAAGATCAGCACGTCTGCGTCAATCATATTGACGGTAAGTGGGCCCACAAACTCAGAAGCGATAATAGACTAGGTACCTACCGTCAAATCTTTTTGACGGTGCTCTTGCATTATTACTTACTAGCCTAGAGGGTGGGTACTGAAAACAGGAGACCAACGTTCAAAATCTAGTCTTAATTTCATCTGAGTGAGAACCAATATCAAAAACTTGTCAGAAAAGACGGTAAATTCACGGTATTTTTGTCTGATTGAGACCGAGAAGGGAATTGCCCCTCTGAGGAGTGACTGTTATTATATCAGTGTCACTGATCAAAATATTAGATAAATTGACTGTCATTAATGGAACTAGGTACTAACTAAGTAGATATTTAAAAGAGTAAGTAGGTACCTATATGAACAAGAAACACTTGGATACAAGCACTTTTATTCTAGAGCCATCCATCATCTCAAGGGGGTATATACATAATTTTGTCTAAGAACTATAAGTAATTATATTAGCTATCGGTCGGGAGAGATGTGTAGGTTTTATCAAGTATGTAAACCAAACTATATGAAGGTCTTGTCAGTCTTGAATATCTAGATGACTTTTAATGTAAGTAACTAATAATTACGCCGAATTGCAAAGTAATAAATATTTATACAACAAAATTAATAGAACCTTACATTTTTATCCGTTAACACTACACGAATGTAAACTTAAAGTAAAGAACTGGCTCTTTACTCTTGATTATGAGGATGTAGAGAAAATAATGAATAATTAATCTCTATCTACTAAGGAACACAGACATAGAACACACCTTTCTTTCATACACTTACTCATACACAAACACGAATTGGCACCCACCAACACGCACACGTACACCTTCCACACACACACACACAGCACGATATAATAATAATTTTAGAATAAGTTACATTACGTTATTGATGTTTATTTTCTTTTTTTAATAATTTTTATTTTGTTTTCACTTTTTTTTTTTAACTGTATGTTGTAGCACATTTGTTTGCCTATTCCTATGTTGACATTAGTTTCTAAGCCAAATAAAATGGGAGAGGGCGCTGACTCCTGACATACAGGTACACCTAGTTCGGGAGTCAGAGGCTTCAAAGAAGATTTATAACCTATTATGTCAATAAATGAATTTGAATAAGATCGTTGAATACATAGATCATAACTCACGTCTATTAGGGTTCAACTTATCACAATAGAACTAATGACATAGTAGGACGACCTCCGGTGGGGTCCAAGGTTAAGATCCTGTTGAGATAAATTACAGCAGGAACAATCTCATAACGTGGTTTGCATTGACAATCAGAAAGGGTCAAGGAAATGGGCTCAGTCGTTGATGAACCCCATAGGAAGTAGGTAATTGAAGAAATTACTCGTACCTACATTGGCTTTACGTTAGGTGTTGTGGAGCTAAAATCACTTAAATGAATCATGATTTTTTGGATACTTGAATTAAATAACTTTTTTTATTTTTCAGAATGTCTGATGGCCAGCTTCGGGCGTGGGGCGACCAAACCACAAATCCCTTTTGTTTTCTTACCTCTCAAAGGGCAAATCATTTACCCTTCAAAGGAAATCATTTTTACGGGTAAGTAACATATTACCGCAATGCTTTACAAATTATTAACAAATTGCAAAAAAAAAATATATTTCAAAAATATATTTCCGATACCGGGAATCGAACCCGAGCCTCCTGGGTGAGAGCCAGGTATCCTAGCCACTAGACCATATCGGATATGAGAGACCAATCGAAATTACTCATTAGAAGTTCCACGACATTTGATTTTTTAATAAAAATGTTGTATTTTTTTGACAAAATAAGATAGTTAACATTTTTATGATAATGTTGATCTTTTTATGACACTGAAATATTTGTATCGTTTATTATTATAATTTAATCATATTTATCTTAAGTCAACATATTATTGCATCAGTGAGACCTTCAAATACCTTCTTCGAGGTCATATAGTATAAAATATACATAGAACAATAATTTTGTGGTCCCTCTTTAGATGTCGAAGACGCGATATGCGCGGTGACGAGCGCTCAATACCTGTCCCCATCAGGATGGGTCACCCTCCGTGATCTGATCGACAACGACGTCCCCTTCGGACTGTATCGGGATGAGGGGAGCACTTTCTTGCAGGTAACACTTTTTATACCTACCTTTTGTTCCCTGCCCCAATTGACAGGTAGCGAATTATAATGAGTGTATAGTAGGTACAGTCACCAAGAAGGTAAGTGACCAAGGTCGTCGGACATAGTTGAGGTTTAGTAAGAAATAGATGGCTGTTTTCGAATTAAATTTAATTAATAGAAAACAAACAGTTCATACAAATCTTATTTCTTTTGGTGACTGTACCACTGCGGCTTCGTTTGATAGAGATCATACAATGCCACCAATAGTGCACAACAGTAGTGCCTCAATAGAGAAGCCAATTATTAGGCTTTACCTTTGTTAATGAAACACATTAAAAATGAGCGTCAGTCAGCACTAAAAGATAGAAAACGTTCAGGTGGTTGACAAACTGCATCCTAATTGCGTAACGCACGATCATTCATAATCTGTATCATTTTAAATGTTCATATTGACCGTTCCTACGTATAATCCCCTAACTACAAATGACAAATTTTACAGGTGAGCGTTTTAAAGTTTCAAACACGTGTACATCATGTTCTAGTTAACCTAATGTCATTATGGATTTAAAGTGCATTTTGCCATATTAGACTTATTTTTGTTAAGCTAAACGATAGCCTGCCTGGCTGGCCTGAAGGTCACGAAAACAAAACATGCAAATCACGTATCTACCACTTAGGGGATTGTACGTAGGGACCGTCGATTATGTTCGAAAAATGTGTCTGCTCAAAAACGTAAAATAACGCAATGAATATAGTTGAACTGTCAAATTGAAACCGATTATGATTGATCGTGAGTTACGCAATTAGGGTGCTAGTTATGGAAGTGATTGCCAATAAGATAAACAATAAAACCTAATATGGTCACCGTAACATCGAATTAAAATTAAAAGCCTATAGGACGGAAATGCCGCAGAAGCCCATTCCACTCAAGGCGTAGTCCGCCGTACCACCCAAGTAGAAAAAAACAATATCTGCGTACACACCAGAAACAGTAAAATGTTCATAAAACTTATCAAATAAGGCAATTATTTTCACATTTTTATTGGAAACTTTATAACGACGAAATTAAACGTGTAAGCCCTCTAAGCGGGAAATAATTATATTTTGGTAAAATTATAAAATCTTATGCAACCGCTGCAGAGATCTTTATCGTAAACAAGAACAATATCATATGGAGTAGCTTGTTGAGAACACGGATGACGAGATCCAATGCAAGATATCCTAAAAAAAATATTTACATTTGTCCACTTATATGGCCTTACGATTTTTTTCCGATTTCGCTGATTTACTTGAACTTACAGTAAAAATACTGTATTTCTATTAGTTTTAATGACCACATGAAAAATCATTTCAAACAATATCAAATGAATGAGCTAGTTTTTTATTTTTATTATTTGATTTGATCTAGAAATCAAACAGGCGAATGTTTTGAAAATTTTGCTATAAGAAGTTCACATTTTTACGAAACGTTTTAATGTCTACATGGTCGGAAAAAATTACAAGACATGAAAATGATGCCCAAGTATAGGTATAATCTCGCTCTGTATTATAATCTTTCAGTTTTTCATAGTTTCGTTTTTCTCTATGGTTCTAAAATACAACTCTTAATCTCCACAGATCGTGTTTTTTTTTGGTAAATTTACTCCAAAGTTGGTAAAAGGGAGCACACAAAATTGATGAAGCTATCTGTTTGTCCATCTGTTTCACTTTTAATTTTGAAACTGACGGGGAGAGTTGACTACTTAAAAGTTTTGGTAGATTATCTCAGGTGGGCACTAACACCTGCTTTTTGTGATTTTGGGATAGGTACACTAAATAGGTAGGTACCTATATGAAACAGAAGTGAAGACAAAGGTTTTGAGTTTATGATAACTCATTAAAAAACAAAAAAAATCATAGATGTAGAACATCATTCAAGAAAGGTACTTAGGTAAATTTTAAAAATTAATGATCAAGTAATACATTGCTTTTAAAATACAACAAACAGACATTAATTTTTCTTTAATTGACTATCCCAATTGACTTTAAAAATTTACGCATATTTATTAAAAAAAAAAAAAACCTATAATAAATAAGGCATAGATCGGTGCTACAATAAAACTCATACATGCTCTACTACCTTTCTTGTCGGGCAAAAAATAACGTGCCACATCTTGCATTCAGAGTGCACTCGATAAAATCTGTGGGGCACAGTGGGGCAGTTACCTATACTAAATCCATAACGCGGTTATGCACACGCGTCGAGCTCGTAAATGTTTATCTTTTACCGGACCGAGAACCAGTCGGTTTGATAGCCAAGGACGACTTCACTTTAAAAGCTAATGTTACTGCAGGAAATACGATTGACATTCACACCTTCTGTTGATGATATATACCCATAGAGAGTTATAAAATTTGTAGATATGTGCGTAATCCTGAAATAAGTTATTCAGTTCGCCGTTCATAGGTAAACTCACAATGTTTATCACAAAATTATTAGAACAGAAAATAAATTGGCACATACTTAAAAAAAAACCAATTTAGGTAGGTTCATTGAAAAACTAAGAACTAAAAACGACTGTTCATGCATTATTCTGGCGGCGAAAGAAACGAATTTGTTATGCTAAAATCTTTGTGTGGTCCTTTTAATTGGTGCGAACGTACAAAGTAGCAATAACATAATTAATTTTGGGCTCACGATTTTATTAAGTAAACATTAAAAGATAAGATATGGAATCAGAATTTGCTTCAATGAGAATAACAACTTTAAAATCCAAATCAATATTGCGCATGCCAATTTTACTGTTCAATTATCATTTTGTAAAATTGTTAATATAAGATTTAACTTATCATAATATTATAAATCTTAGAACAGTCGAGGAGGTTCCCAACATTAAAACATTTATATTCCTGAAATACATGTTATGGTTACTTGACTACGATAAAACGGCATCCCGAGACATCTGGTGTCTTTCCATAGCCCTGATTGTATCTCTAATGTTGAAGAATTATCCATGTACTAAGAATTGACAGACATGTTTTGCTAGCTTTTTTCCTAGTTCTTGGTTCTAACAGTACCGGTCAGGATCGTTATGACCTGGATAATGTTAGGCATTCGGAGAAGTTCTCTGCTTTATTTTGATGGTAGAGTTCAAATCCCCACCATCAAAATAAAGAACATTGATGGTGGTTTTCAGGAAAAGTTATTAGATTCTTCCAAACTATCTATTAATACGCAATACTTAATAAGTATAACCTAAAAGAAAGAGCAACATAATATTAAAGATACATAAAACATGTCTGATGTGTAATTTATAAAGGCACGAGCCAATTCTGATAATGAAATCAATATTACCAATGTCCATACTGCAAAAGGAATTAATATGTACGTACATTGAAATAATCCAGATCCATAGCACAATCTTTATTGCTTTGATGTCGATATCAAGATTGAAAATAAAATTAAACATTTCAATGTTTATCAAGAACAGAAGTTTGGACGTAGACTGGACGGCATCGATCGAAGTGTCTCCGTTAACATTTTTAATTGCATTATTAAATGAAGATGATAATCGCGTTAACAACAATCGCGACGTAATAAACTATCATATAAAATATTAATTTAATTTCTTGATATAAATCGGCTCGGCAACGGGATATATCGTCGTGAAGATATTATCTTGTGCTCACAATTTTACTTATTTTTTGGGCGGTCTGGACAAAACGCTACAGTGTGTTGGATCCATCAATCGAGCAAATGTCTGCCTCGGACGGGCGCGTGTTAAAATGCTACACAGATCCGATGAAGTCCCAGATAAACACGAAGGCGTCAAAGGAGCGATTTGTATAATATGTCCAAATACTTCGCATTTAGATCTGTTCACGGTGATAAAGTTATAAGATGGATTTGCATTTCCATTTTGCTTTCTGCAGGTAAATCTCGAGTAGGCTCGACATTATGTTAACAAATGTACACAAACGCTTTTGGGCGATTCATACTTTTTATTCCTTTAAGCTTTATATTTATATCAAGTGATTTGTAACCAAAATTCACGTCTGCTTAGTGACAAATGCTGCAACGAATTGCACCTGATAACTGTTGATTTAATCTGCTTAAGTTGCGGTCCGAGAAAATAAAGGTGCAAAGCTTAACGCAATTTTTTACATCTTTAGATCGTATTATAATATTTTGGAACAAAAATCTGGAATGATGTGGAAAATCTTTGAAATTTATTTGACAGTGGCGCGGGTCAGCGACTCTACACGCTCGGCTGGAGGGTCGCCTGGTGGCAGCTCATGTGCTGTGCTCTGCGGCTACTCCCTCGCGCCTTGCTGCCAGCTGTGCAGCGTTCCGCATCGCAGGCGCAACCCAAAACGCTTTGCTTGGTGAGTCATACATACCATTATAACTGGAACGATCATGTGTAAAATTAATGCAACTAATCGCCTAATGCTATGTGAATACCAACATATGACTCATTTACAGATGTGCGTTCAATACCCTTCCACGCTGGTGAACTAGTGACGACAGAATCAGCATCCCAGAATCAAGGACTCAGTGTTCTGGAGGCGCTGGCCATCGGCGTATGCGTGCTTCTACTGATCTTCGTGTATGCAGCTGGAATTATTTTCTATGTTCATTACAAGCAAAGACAAAAACAAAAAGAAAAAGACCCGGAACAAAATCATTCAAATACTATGTCTACTGATAGTGGGTCTCTTGAATCTCGAATCGATATGAGTAATGTGGTAAGATAAAATATTTTCGGATACTTAAAAATAACAGAATTGTGTTTTTGTTCGACATTATACTAATTTGGCGGTTGTTATAGATGTTGAAAACCAATCCGTTGATGAAACTGAACGGTATGGGAGGTGAATTTTTACACGATGGAGGCTTTTCTGATGGCAGTGAACGCACTGAAGATACACACGATTCGTCGTCCAATAACACACACACTCATAATTCTATGCATAAGGTTCGTATTGCAAGTAAACCATGTCAAATGAAATCCTTAATGGTAAATTAAAAAGTAAATGTAAACCGATATAATTCTTAGTTTCAGAAATTGAATGCCAACTCAGTCATATCAGCAATGGTACACTCTCGTAGAAAAAAGACTCTCAGGCCATCCATAAGGAATGCTAATTCACCGGACAGAATTAATGAACGTTTCCAAAGACGTTCTGCATCTCCCGATACTCTGGAACGAGCACCTCATTCAGAACTATCCATTGTAGATTGTACTGTGGAAAATAATTATAACTCAAACCGACAACTGCCATCTTCAAACGGAGACTCTTCGTATAGGAAGAAATTATATTTCAATCCAGTCTTTTTTGAAACCGAACTTCTCAAAGTAAGTTTAATACAGTATTTAAATATTTTGATGTCTGGATTATTCTCCATCTATTTATTCATATTATACTTTTATTATTCCAGGACCCACCTCCCGCGGCTATTGAATTTTTAATTAAAATTCGAGAAGTAATGTCTGTTGCTAAAGAAAAGATGACATCCAAACGATTCATCCCTATACTATCAGATATTCCCGAAGAAGATTTATATCACGCTGTAGATCTAGGATGGGACATCCCTTGCGCACGACGCGGTCGCAGATTTAGTGCAATTAGTCTTAAACAGGAAAACAGTCGAAAAACTGCAGTTTGTGGAGGATGCCCAGGATGCGATAATAACGCGCGACCCCATAAAGTAGCTCTCACTAGATCTAACTCTTGTAAGTCGTGTGTTAGTGAAGATTATAAACAGAGAATTGTAAGGAAATGGTTAGATGAAGTACCGTTAGTAACCAACAACTCTAAACCAGTAAAGTCGGTAGCGAAGGTCAGTGGGACCCCAAGAGCTGTTGAGCCCAAGAAGAAAGAAGATGTGCGTCCTAAATCAGCTGAATTGATCAGAAATGAAACGCCTAAACTGAAAGTCGCTGAAACGAAACCTAAAGTAATAGAAAAGAAATCCAAAGTTACAGAAACGAAACCTAAAATAACTGAAACGAAACCTAAAGTTACGGAAATTAAACCAAAACTTACTGAAACGATAACTAAAGAAAATATTCGAGAAATAGAGTCTAAGGAAAACTTTACTAAAGAACTGTGCCTCCAAGAAATGAAAATTATTAGCAAACCGATTAACCCGAAAGAAATTGAAATAATACGAGTAACTACAGTACCGGACCTCAATGGATTAAATAATATTGTTAACATCCAAGAAATTGAAAAAATATCGAAACCTGTTGCTCCAACTCCACCTCAAGAGAAGAAAAGTCCATCTAGCCACACATCAAGACGAATTAGGAAGAAACTTCCTCCGCCACCACCTCCTCCCGTAAATCCACCAGAGCCCCCTAAAGCTGATGAAGAAGAGGCACCCATACCACCAGAAGTTAAAGTAAAAATGGAAGCAGTTATACGTGAACTGAACACTTGCAGACGTGTGGAGCCTATCGAATTAGAAGAAATTAAAATGGAAACAATTGCTCCGATAGCACCCAAAATTGTTATACCCGTAATAGCGGCTGACAATCATTACTACAGTGATGACAATACGCTCTCTATTAAAAAGAAAAAACAAATATACGGCAGTCAAGATAATTTCATGGAATTTGACAGTTTGGAACGCAGCATGATGAAGAGGCGAAGGTTCTCGGTTGCCTGTGGACCCGAATTATTCCATAATGATCGATTTGAACACGGCCAGAATTTACTTGAAACTAGAGAACGGCTAACAAGTAGCTGGCTTGACGTGAAAAAGGCTGTCGAAGAACCCCAACTATTTAATCAGAGTGAAGTTTTTGTTGATAATATGGAACCCATGTACAACAATCTTGACGATTTATCAAAGCCTGGTCCATTAACCATACAAGTGCGCGGCTCGCCAATCGAAAGTAGGCGTAATATCGCCAAAGATGATTTTGATCCCGATACTCTAGACAGACGGGACACAAAGAAACGCGTAGAGAAAATACTATTAAAATCAGCAGGTAGCTTTAAGTACAAGTCAACGTCTTCAGAAAGTGAATCATGCAGGAAATCTCCAATAGCTATCACGACGAGGAAGATTGGCAACCTGAGACAAATATACGAAGCTAAAGCAAAGGCGCAAGAGGAAGAGATAAAATTCTACAGTAGACGTGGAAGCATTACATACGGTCAGGACCTACAAGCATTCATGAGATCTGGTAAAACGCCTGATTTGATCAGACACATCGAAGGACAAAAAGATCCCAAGCCACCTATACCACCTAAACAGCGACGAGGATCTGATTTGTCTCCAAAATTCTATAGTTCGACTCGTGAAAGTCCACCTGGTGATCGGCGTAGGATGATAGAAGATAGAGACAAATTCCCAGGGTATACAAGACTTGACAACTTGAACGCTCGCCGTTCCGGACGTCGATCTGCCAGGACCAGATCTCGAAGAACTGACCTGAGAAAACTATATAGAACCGAAGACTCCGGGTACATGAGTACCGACTCAAACGAGTCGAAATGTAGAGCGAGGTATTTGATGCAGTTGAGGCCAGTAAAGACCTCAATACCAGAACCTGCTCCAGTACCAACTGTTAGAGCTGCTGTTATTAAAACGGTTGCTTTACCGATCGAGTCTGATACAGATGATTTAGAATCATTGTGTGATGGAAGAAGTGAATCTGGCGGAGAGAGTGTCGAGACGGATTCTGTATTCTTTGGAAACTTCGATGATTCAAAGGAAATATTCGCTGAGTTGGGACTAAGCGCTTTTGAGCCTCAAAATAAGATGATGCAGAGTCATGAGCAAATTGATTCAGGGTTTATGGGAGAGACCAATATAATTTTAAGCGGTGACAGCGACTCGGAGCATAGAAGTGTCATATCTATAATGACTGGTCACGATGGAAGAGCTTCGGCTGCTTCGATTAGTAAATTAGACGATTCCCCTTATTTGCATACTATAGAGTGCTGAGTAAATTTATAAAATATACAAATGTAGATGAGTCTGTACATAACGATTATTAATTACGAGTAAATCGAATTGTAACGAGCACCATTAATTAAAATGTTATTAGATTAGTTATTAAATAGGTAAATAATATGCTATTAAAATTAGGGTTTCGAAATGAAATATAATTAAAAAGTAAAATTGCCAGAGATGTTAATTTGTAATGTAGCTGTAATTTAATGTGTATATTGACAGAGTGTGTACGTATTTAAAGTAAGTTGATAGTCACCGAATTTTACCTCAGAACTTCGCGGTTTTACCGTTCCATTGTTAATTGTTTAAACTCGCTATTTTCTGTACTAACAATCAATTTCTTACCTTGTGAGAATTATATATTTGAGATGTTCGCTACATGAACAGCCCACCATTAATGTTCGTGCCTAAATGTTTTAACTTATCTTTTTATTAATTATGATTTCCCTTTGATTTAATTAATTGCTATCCTTATTAGCCATTTTGTGCCCAATTTATGTTTAATCATCAGTTTTAGTTGTAATGTATATAAATAAAGATATAATAGGTAATATAATGTCTTACGAATTTGTAAATTTTTATAGCCGGCCGGTTGTGCAATTAAATTTTTATTAGTTTTTCGGGAAATAAATGATTTGGAGTAATTTTTATGGTGTATGGTATACGTAAGAGGCTCAATTATTTATTGAAAATTTATTTTTAAGTGAGATAATTAAATGTTATAACAAAGTAATTTGCAATATAAATGTAATCATTAATTTAGTCAGTAGTGAGTTCGGGACTGTGTTGTGTAAAGATAATATTTTCAGACTTTGTAAACAAAGTAATTTTAGAAAATATTTTTGTATGAATAAAATACATGTTGTGTTATAAATTCTGTTATTTCATTGATAGAATAAAAACACTATTTCTACCTTGCTATCTACATCTTATAATAGTTGCAAAAGTTTTGTAAGGAAAAACGCAAAGGAAAGTACCTGAAAAGAAAACAGATTTTCTTAAAACAACTTTTCTGATGACCCGAAGAAAATAACTCTTTCAACAAATAAAAATAAAATCTACCTTTGTGATCAAATACTTAGTTCTAAATTTAAATTCAGCTTTTTCTTTCTTTTTTGAGATACTATATTTAAATTTGACGCGCCAAACGGCCAGTACGTTAAAATTATCACCGCCATCTGTTAACAGTCAGAGCAGGCGTCGATTTTATTTTATTCGAATTAAATGTAAATTTTAAAATCCTACGCATCTTAAATCACAATCTATCGAAGTCAAGCGATATCTTTGATCGCACCGAATTAATTTATGTTTTCAATTTGCACTCAACTGCGTTTTGATGCAGGTATTTCATCAAATAATATAAACTCGATGATGCCAGAAATACATAATTTAATTAATGTAACATTTTTCTGTGTGGTTTTATTAATGCTAAATATGCTTATAATATACCTATCTACTTGTGTGTAATAATTACGGATAAGTCAAAAAAACTTTGGCGGTCAGTGTTTCAACACCAAAAGCCTGGAACACATAATTTCCAAAAATATTGGAAGATTTTCGCCATTTGAGGGTTTTGGCGCCTGCAGCAGCCGCCCCAGCACAGGATACCGTACTAGGATGATAGAATGGCGCAAGGGTGTCGACACAATATGATGCACCCCACACAAAAGGCCTGCCTAACTTCCAAGGAATTATGGTAATTCTATCTGTTCTCTTCCCATCGTCGCGTACCAAGCTGTTGGGTTCTAAAAAAACTGGCACCCCAGCGGTGCTAAAAGCACGGCGAATGATGTCATTAATAGTGGCGTGCCGTGCTATCCGGCCTACGCTCTTATTATCAGTCTCGCTTGCGCCGCGTTCCGATGCGGATGCGTTTGCATATTATTTATATCGATTAGCGCGGCGTAAGCTGACGCTCGTAATTTACTTGCCATGAGTAATGATCTTGTGGTGAATGAACTGCTGGCGTTCCTGCAGCAGAAACTGGATGTGATGGACGAAGTGTCCGCTGTCCAGATCTGCGCAACGAACTTCAGCGAGGAGGACATAGCTGCTGCCAAGCTGTTGTTGTTCAGTGTGCTGAACAAGCGCGACCAGATGGTGTCCCGCCGGCGTGACGGGACTAAGAGAAGCCTGCAAGACATAATCACGCTGTTCAAGGCGACCGACCCTGACGACGTACCGACGTTTGTGGCGAAGGAGTTACACAAGCTTCCTCCCGTCACCTTCGATCACGTCGATGTAACGAGCCTTCTAAAGGACATTGTCCTTCTGAAAGCCAGTCTCGCGGATGTGCTCACGAAATTAGATGCATCCCAAAACACCGTTGCCAATTTGCGCAAAGAAGTTAGCGAGTTGCGCAACAGTGTGACGGTAATTAGGTCATCAGTCGATGCGTCTAATGCAAACACGTGTCACGGAGTCGGCCTCGATATATCGTCGTCCAATTCTGCGTCAGCAGTTTTGTCGCCTGCGCATCCGTCGATTGCTGAGCCTGCAGTGCGCCCCGCCCGCACGCCCCGCAGCTTGGCGCCCGTCGCCACGGCTCCGCACAGGTCCGTCCGAGCCCCGCGTCCCGTCCCGCTGCCAGTGTCTGCAGCCCTGGCGAAACCCCTACAAAAGGATTTCGCTAGCGTCACCGCGAGTACCCCTGGTGCTCCAAATTTAAAGCCTATGCCAGGAAAGGCACCGATTAGGCCTGATAATGAAGAGGGTTTCGTGACGGTGCAGAGGAAGAAGTGCCGATCGCGAACTAACAAGAACCGCTGCGGCAAAGCTCCAGCGAGGCCTGAAGTGAGCCTGCGTGCCGCTATGCCGAACACTCCGGTGTACATCTCCCGCCTGCACTACACCACTAAGGCGGAGGACATCGTGGAGTACGTGCGCCAGAAGACAAGGTACACGCCGAGGGTGCAGTTACTGGAGTCGCGCCGCAACGTCAACTTCAAGGCGTTCCTGGTGCGCGTGCCGAATTGTTATCTGCCCGTCGTCTTGGAAGAGGACTTTTGGCCGCAGGACGTGGTGTTCCGTCGCTTCCGCGGACAAGTTCCACAGGAGAGCACAAGGGAAACTAGTGCAAAGTGAAGTGCTACTATTGTTGTGGATTTTCATAATTATGTATGTTAGTCTATAAGGTATTTATGATATGGGTCTTTGTTACCTGAATTAAATGATTTATTATTATATTATTATTGCAATAAATAATAGTTTAAGAAACTAAAAAACACGCTTTAAAAGGAGAAAATAATTTAATTCAATTAAAAAGCGTGGGGTGCTTTTTGAGGTATTTTTATAATCAATTAATGTCAAGCACCCCACGCTTTTTAATTGAATTAAATTATTTTCTCCTTTTTTAGTTTGTTTTTTAAAGCGTGTTTTTTAGTTTTTTAAACTATTATTTATTTTCTATTTTTTAGTTCTGCTAACTACAAAAACGTGTTTTTTTTTCTCATTTTTTTTAAATGATTGAATTGTCATCGGTCCTCGACAAGTTTACAAAGTTTCAATGAAATCTGACCGTTTAAAGTGGGTCAAAATCGCGCTCAAAGGAGTCGGTTACATACAAACAAACAAACAAACAAACAAACAAACATACAAGTAAAGCTAATATAAAGCGTGTAAAAAAGGTGTCGTGTCCCTAATTTTATACTCTCTCTCACTATCTGCGTAAGTAGGTACGGTCAGACGATTCAACATTAACATGATACGACTAAATATAACAGCTCTGGGGCTGTTAGCTAGTGGTATTTAAAATTATCAATCTATCCTCTGTATCAGCCTATCGCAGTCTACTGCTGGACATGGGCCTCTCCTATGCTACGCCACAACACCCTGTCTTGCATCCAGTCACCTTTGAGGTTTAAATTTAGTTGTAGTTTTAAATTAGAATCAAGGGAATTAATTCTACTACTTATTAACTACTAATTGGGAATAAAATGAGCCTAATGCTCATTCGATTCACAATTAGATTACTGCAGTAAACTACTGATGATAGTCAGTTCGTTCAATAGGTTCTCGAAGCTTGTTAAATAAGAGGCATTTTGTAAAAGGACAAATTGCTCATTATTTGAATGGGCAGTTTATACTTTTAATCAGAAGTGGCAAATTGCACGATTGAAATCGTTAGCAAGTAGACCAATCAAAAGTTTAGTCCATGCAAAACGTACTTGGCAATGAAATGATCAAGTGGGTGTATATATACCGTAAGCAATGGATTAATAGGATCAGATATAATGTTGTAAACAACTTGATGATTATGCGGGTAGGTAGGTACATATTGATAAAACTTATTGTTATCACATAAAATACAGTACTGCTTTTTCGATAGAATCTTCAATAGGCCCATTAGCTCAGTTGGTTAGAGTGTCGTGCTAATAACGCGAAGGTCGCGGGTTCGATCCCCTCATGGGCCACTACTATCATTTTGAAGTCCTATAATACAAAAAAAAACTTAAATAATAAAAGAAAAAGACAGAAAATATTTCGCGCTTTCTTACGAAATTAAGTTATACAAGTTTCAGTTTGTTTACGAATCCCTTTTAATTGATCATAAATACTTCTTTCATTATCTGTCGTAAATAATCGTTACGCGATTTTAAATATTGTCTGCGGTGAATTTAAAACAAATTATGCTATCCGTTTTAATGTCAACAATCGAAGATTTTTCTACACGATACCATAGTTTAAAAGAAGTTATCAATTTACTAGTACGTACTAACATACCTTAAATTTAGCTTCAAAAGAGAAAGCAGTGGCCCATGAGGGGATCGAACCCGCGACCTTCGCGTTATTAGCACGACGCTCTAACCAACTGAGCTAATGGGCCGATGGAAACTAGCTGCAAAATGTGAGACATAACACGAACGTTAATAATAAATAATTGTTTTTGGTCTTATAAATGCTTATCATAGCAATATACCAACCTACTCGGTGAATACTTACTTACCGCAGCTGGGACACAGCTTAGGCCTCTCTGTGAGAGGGAGTGGGCCGTAATTAGAGAATACAATCCCGGGATCCCAAATCTCGGGATCCCGGGATCCCGACCGTTTTCTGGCCCCGAAAATCCCGGGACTGTACTTGGCTAATCTCGGGATTTTCGGGATTGCCACAAACAAGTCTAGTTTGTATTCCGTAGTCCGTTGCGTCTTGAAAATAACCTTGCCTAGATTATTTTAATACATTACGACAAAAAGCAACTCGTACAATACGTAGGTAGGTACCCACTATTTACTACACAGGTACAGTCCTAATAATATGTTTGTCGTTGAACTTAGAAGGGACTTCCCCACTCGGAATACTTTAATACAATACTCTTAAGGTACTAAATTGTAATTCCCCAACGGACCAACAGGGGAATCACCCGATCATCTCATATCATAATATTGTTGCGGGTATTTCCCGTCGGGGATTCCCTGTACGAAAGTATAAATATGCAAATCAGGTTTTATTTTTTTCATTTATTGTTCTGTCAGTGACGGGTTACGTAGGCTACGCCATTAAAATTTAAAAGTCAATTATCTGAAATTAAGTATTTCAAATGGCGGGAGACTTTGTTAAACATAAAAAAGACAGTGATACGACGTCAGTGTGGAGTTATTATTTAGTTGCGAAGGACGGGAATAGTGCTAAATGTAAGCGATGCCCAGCCATCCTCAAGACTTTGGGTGGATCAACTAAGGGATTACATACACATTTGTTATCAAAACATAATATCAAGGTTATATCAGCTTCAACAAGTCAAGATTCTGAAAATCTGAACACAGCACCGCCGCCAGCCAAGCGAAAGTTAGATGATTATTTTACTAAAAGTGCCGACGATAGCCTGGATGATATCTTGGCAAGAATGATTGCATTAGATGGATTTCCATTCAGTGTATTCATAACCTCAGATGATTTGAGAAAATTGCTCTTAGCAAAATACACGGATTTACCAAAGTCAGCCGTCACTGTTCGAAAACGTGTTATGAATTACAGTGAAAAAATCAGAAAGCAAGTAACTGCAGAATTACAACATTTGAAAAGTGCAGGTGAAAGATTTAGTCTTTCTTTCGACGAGTGGACTTCAACTTCCAATAAACGATACATGGCGGTCAACGTTCATTCATATAAAAAATTTTGGAACTTAGGACTTGTTCCTATTTACGGAAGTATGACAGCTGAAAATTGTCTTCGTATATTGCAAGAGCGTCTAAGTAAATTTGACATTTCCCTAGAAACTGACATCGTGGCTATTGTAACCGATGGACCGAATGTTATGATAAAGGTGGGGCGGCTTGTTTGCACTGAACAACAACTGTGTCTCGCACATGGTATCAATTTGGCGGTCTGTGATGTGCTTTATGAAAAACATAATAATTTGCAAGATAGCCCTACCTCAGATGATAGTATAAATGAACCAGCTGTGAATGTTGATTATATGGACGACAGCGATGATGAACACCATTTAGAAGACTTAGACTGTCCAGAATCAGGTTTAATCGTAATGTCACAAAATGATCTTGCGCCAGAAGTGCCAGAACACGTACCAGAGTTAACACAATATGAAAATATTAATGAGCTGATAAAGAAAATCCGCAAAGTTGTAGTGTATTTCAAAAGATCTCCATTGAAAAATGAAACAGTACTTCAAAAATATGTGAAAATTGAACATGGAAAAGAGCTGTCACTTCTTTTGGACTGTAAAACCAGGTGGAATAGTCTTTTAACAATGCTGGAGCGATTTTATCTTTTAAAAGCATGCATTCAAAAAGCTCTTATAGATCTCAATCATCCAATTCGTTTAGAAGATGTTGATTTTGAATTGGTAAATAAAATTGTTGATGTGCTGACCCCAATTAAATTGACAGTAGAAGCAATCTGTCGGCGAGATGCTAATTTATGCACAGCTGATGCCGCTCTGAAATTTCTTATAAAACAACTGTCTAGCAAAAACTCAGCACTTGCCAAAAAAATTAAAACATCCTTAGTGGAACGTATAAAGCAACGACGAAGTGATGATTTAACTGGCGTGTTAAATTATTTACAAAATCCACGAATGGATGATGAAAATCAGTTATTATCGGATTTGGAATGGCACGACTTATTTCCAGTTCCGACACAGGCTTTAGTGAGGAAGCAAATAAAGAGTATTGTTAAAAGACTTAATAGTCGAGATAACACGGAAGAAGAAGCAAGGTCAGGATCACAAACAGATGATGAGCTAAGGTCAGAAACCTCCCAACCCCAATTGACATTAAAGGAAAAGTTACAGCTGGAAATTAACAAGAGTATGAAATCCCCAGATCCTGAAGTACAAGTACAAAATGAATTGGGGTTGGCAAATAGTATTAGACGTGAAATGAGCCTGTTCGAAAATGGAGGAGTTCGTGGATATCACTTAGAAACAGCATATAAGTATCTATTGTCTATTCCTCCAACCAGCGTAGAACCTGAACGAGCGTTTTCAGCTGCTGCTTATGTTGGCAATAAACTACGAAGCAGGCTCGGAAGTCAAACATTGGATGCTTTGATATTTCTGCGACTATATTTTCGAAATTCTAAATAGTTATTTTGTGCTGTTTTTTAATTTCTTGCAAAAGTATTGTATTTTTTGGTTTGTGTTTTTTCTTTTCTTATTATTGTTCTGATTTGTGTTGTGCAAAGACATTAAAGAAATTTTTTTTTTATTACTCGTTTTTTTAAATTTTAGCTCAATTAGAAACCACATAGTCTAATCCCGGGATAGGCCCGGGATCCCGGGAAAAGGCTTCAAAAATCCCGTAAGCCCGGGATTGAAAAACATGCTCGGGATTGTATTCTCTAGCCGTAATCCACCACGCGGGCCCAATGCAGGTCGTTAGATGTCAAATGTCGTGAAATTTTTGGTTCTAGGACATGCCGGTTTCTTCACGATGCCTTCACCGTTTTGAGAGCAGTGGTGATGAAATAATTTGCAAAAAGTATTGCGCTTGACTGGGTTCGATTCTACGACCTACAACTCGTAAGCTACCACTGGGCCACCACTGTTCCTTACATAGCAATCCACCTACGAAATTTTTTGTATAGCAAAAACCTTTTTGATCCACTTCCAGTTAGGTACTTTCTTCCCGAAGTAGGTTTGTTCAGTGCTTCGGAAGAGAGCATAATTATGTGTGTTTATTGTTTAGAATTCTGTAGGTATTGGTAGCATAGGTATATGCAACATGCATTTCATAACATAATACAACATCACGCCTGTAATCCCCGAACGGTTCGGCAGAAGTGTAGGGGAGCGGGGGGCTAGTAGTAACAGGGGTAAACTCCAGAAATCATGTTAAAAAAAGAACATGAAAACGAAGCAGAAGCAAGAAGATAAAGAAAAATACAAAGTTAAGGGAAAGGGTAAAAGAAAGGCAAAAAGAACATCGACCAAAAATTATGTTAAACTATTGAGAAATGATTTTGACTCTTGATAGAAGTATTGTTATTTTGTTTATAAGACTAAATAGATAAATGACAAGAAAGATTTCCTAAATATTGATTAAAAAAAACACGGTTAACCTCATAAGTTTGTAATAAATACGTTATAAGTATCTAATATTTTTCGTATTTATTTACAACAAAAGCCAAAAAACCACATAGATATGTTATTTTATTATGTTGTTACTACTTGCCCCACGCCAGTTACTACTTATCCCAAGGACGGGGTAAGTTGTAACATGCTATTCCTTTCACAAAAAGTCATTTATACAGTTTCTCACTTAAAAGTGCTTTATTATGAAAACACTCAATATTTTGGCTTCCCCATAGAAAAAACTAAAAATTGTTACAACTAGCCCCCCGCTCTTCCACATTTTACCAGATGTAATAGGGGGCTAGCCTATTCCAATCGGGAGGGCACAAATCAAGACTCAGGGCTATTTGTGAGAAATTCCTTAAGGAAAACCCCAATTACATTTTGCATTTTTGGTATGTCAGTCTGTTTACAATCTCCCAGTTTACAGGCTCCCAATTTTATTGGAAGCCAGCGTTGACAAGTGACTCAATAAACTTTAAAACCGAAAATTAATTTAATTACGCAGTTTTTATAGCCGACATCTTAATTTATAAACATACAGATATCGAGATCACATTACAATCCGCGGGTAAGGCATTTTCCTCATTTCAAAAACATTAAATGCGGGGAATAAACGTAATTAACATTGATTTCATTTGTTGTAAATTATAACAGTTATCATGTTATCAGTTTGGTTATAAAAAAATACCGTTTAGTCCACTCTCGACCCCTAAAAAAGATTTGTTCATTTGTTTCCTCTCAACCCTTAAACATAGTTCACACTCCAACCCCACGAGGTAAGATTGAATTTTCATACAAAGGACATGCATATCTCGTCCACTTTCGACCCCTAGTTCGGTAAGTACCTAAAATTAATATTTTGATACAGTAAGGCACAGACTACTTTGGAGGTCGAGAGGAAACTAAAACTTAGCTGGAAAATAAAATCCACTCTCGACCCCCAAGGGCCAAGAATAAACTTAGTCAGGGGTCCAATGGACACATTAATAATGGGGATCGAGGGGTCGAGATTGGACTAAACGAAAAATACAGAGTAACGGATGTTTGTTTCTTCTAAGTACCCGTATCTTCATTAGACTGAGATTAGAGGGATGATTGCGTAACACACTAACAATATTAATGGCTTTCATTTTGACAGTTCAACAACATTCATTGCTTTATTTAAGTTGTTGAGCAGACAGTACAGTTTACATGTCACATGTATTTGAATTTTTGGTTCTAGGACATGCCGGTTTCCTCGTGATATTTTTTTCACCGTTTTGAGAGCAGAGGTGATGAAATAATGTACATAAAGTAAAGTGCCTGTGCGCGTACGAACCCACGACTTACAACTCGTAAGTCTTAAAGTCAAAGTCAAAGCGTTAAACGTTAACGTTTGCTAACAGCTTGTTTTTGTTTTTATTATATAATAGTAATCTGTGGAAAATGTTGTGGGTAGTATATTTGTTAAGTTTAATTTTAAGACTTTTCTGTTTATGCATAATAAGTATATTATGCATAAACAGAAAAGTCTTAAAATTAAACTCCACTAACACCACGTATACAATACAAGGGTATTGTATACGTGGTGAAACAAAATTATATGTAGAGGAATAATGTGTATGTGGATTAGATAGATACATGTGAATGTAATGCGGATTATACAGCCGCAATGTTAATGGCAATTTAAAGCCAAATTGAAGTTGATTCTAATGAAAATTCAATGTGTTCTTCAAGAGATGATGGATATTACATCTCTATTGTGCTATGATGAGTGTGGGAACCAATGCGGCCACGATATGGCCGCGATCTACATACGCGTCCCTATTTACAATGCGATGTAACATTCCTCACTTATCATAAATATTTATGGATTGATTACTTCGACGTATATACTTTATATTTATGCTTTATTACAAATTGCGTAATTTTAGATTAAATTGAACGGTGTGATTGGAAAAATACTGTTGCAGTTATTTATTTTAATTAATTTCACAAATATTTTAATGGAGTAAAAGCGAAAAAGGGAAAATCTTCCAAAATCAAACAAGAAGGGTATTATATCTCCTTCTTCTGTGTGAGAAGGAGTCTTTAGCTTACTGTAGAACAATAATTACCTACTTACAGCTACGATACGATTTAATTTTTAACAAGCTTTTATTAGCTTCACCTGTAGGTATGTTTGTAAGCATGTTTGTAGCCCCTTTTTTTCGGTGGGAAATCATCAAATAACTTCTCCCGCTCTGGGTGGTGCAGGAGGGGCGTGTCAGACTTTTACTGAATAAAACCCACCCGTGTTCCCTCAGTTGCCTGTGTGCCAGGGGCCGCGGTATCTCTTTCGAACAACCCGCACCCCTAGCAGGCATCGGCCCTTGCGGACTCCACCAGTTGGTACTGACATCTCTTTGAGGCGCTGGTGGAACACAACGCGCCGTCGACCCGGGCTTGGTGCTTACCGGACAGCGAGCTACCCATTACTCGCCGTCCACTAGCTCGCGCCTACGGTGCCGGGAATCAGCCTGGGGTTCCCGACACCCAAGGCGTCTCCTGCGGCAACTAAGGCCGTGAGGGCGCATATACCACCTCTCCCTTACGTGCGCCGCCTAGGCTCCCTCTTCGCGAGCATTACTGCTTCGCAGAAATGGACTTGATTTTGACCCACTTCAAACGGTCAGATTTCATTTAACAGCAGAACTAAAAAACACGCTTTAAAAGCCAAACTAAAAGAGCAGAAAATAATTTCAAAAAAGCGTGGGAGCTTTTTGAGGGAATTTTATAACCAATTAATATCAAGCACCCCACGCTTTTTTCAAATTATTTTTTGCTTTTTTAGTTTTTAAAGCGTGTTATTTAGATTTTTCAATCTATTATTTTATGTTTTATTCAACGTTTGGGCGTGTTACACCCCTACATTTGCTTACGAACATTCGCATAGGTACGTACGTACGTAAGTACCTACATTCAGTTGCCCATTTTTGTAGGAGGTTTATAGGAAGGTGGAGATTAAATGTATCAACGCATATGTCCTACAAAAAGTATGCCCAGACCGAACGCACTCATGCTCAACAATATGCTGTTTGGTACACAACGGTGTAAAGTCATCCAAAGAATAAGTTATTGCGTGTAATGTAAAAATAATAATTATAATTACAAAGTAGAGCGGAGCATCTGATCTGTTATGATTTAATTCGGAGTTAACCCCAAAATCACAGGTGCGTGGTAATCGTAAGCTTAACCCTACAATTACGGTGATTAACCGGTGATTTTCGGTGATCGTCTAAAGTAGCATGAGGTGCTACTTGATCATCGAGATTAATTTAAGATTACTGTTATTATAGTGTACTGTGTAAGTGAAGATGTTTTCTTTAAGTTTAAATTCGAAAAATCAAAAATATTTTCATCGTTATTAAGAACTCGCTTTTGTCCGCGGCTCCGCCCGCGTGGATGTCGGTTATCGCGTAAAAAAGTAGCCTATGTCCTTCTCTATATTCCAGGCTATATCTCTGCCAAATTTTAAGACGATCGGTTCAGCGGTTTAGGAGTGAAAGCGTGAAAGCGTAACAGACAGACAGACAGACAGAGTTACTTTCGCATTTATAATATTATGTAGGGAAGTAGGGATATATAAAAGTAGGGATTGTGACTAACTAAAAACAACCGCACGGTTAGATCCGATCCGAAATTAAAGTTATTTTTAAATATTTAAAAATAACTTTAATTTCGGAAGTCGGTGACTTTGGATATGTATTATTTTCATGTCACCAGTCACCGGCTTCGAAAAAGTTTTTATTGTTTTTGTATTTGTGTCACAAAGATTGCATTTCTTAAAGATAGTGTTTATAATTTATCGTATATTTATCCAGTCGCTTATTTCAGTGGACAGTCCTCATCGGCCCATTAGCTCAGTTGGTTAGAGCGTCGTGCTAATAACGCGAAGGTCGCGGGTTCGATCCCCTCATGGGCCACAGCTCTCTTTTTGAATATATTTCGCTGAGGTTTTTTTGTAGGAATATTAAATAATAAAAGACTCCGTTAAAAGGACATAATTTTTACTTGTTGTTAACCGCACTCTTCAGTAAAATGCTACCTATAAATTTTTACCTATTTACTCAGATTAGAATATTTTCTTGTTTCATACTTTATAAGGCGCAATTTTTCAGTAAGTATAATGGTAAAAAAATTAAATAAAAGAATTGATAAACCAACAGAGTGCATCTGAAAAGTACACTGTTCGATTTTCAACACTCGGCGCTAAATTCAGCGCCCACAAAAAAAAACTCGCCCGTACGTACGAGCGAGACCTTATAATTACTTTTAGATATTTGAGCTTTGTCGGTACCGACTTGCTTTTAGAGATTTTACATATTTTCTTTTGTTACATAAACACGCCCAAATTCAGATTAAATTGGCAAGAAAAACTAATCTTTATTGGGTCCTAACTTTTTAATGGTTTTTATTTTAGTATTCCGTTTCCGTACAGACAATATTAGTAATGAGACAAAACCATAACCTGTATAATTTTTGATGTAGGTACATTGTCGAACAGTAGATAGAGTAACACACTCCCGAAGTTTGTATAGAAAAAATGTCGACAAGATTCACCTCAATGGCGGATTCCTATAATTTAACTTAGAATTAAGACTCTTGTATCTTTACCAATAAGGGGGCGTCCATTAATTACGTGAGGCAATTTTGGCGACTTTTCGACCCCCACCCCCATTCTGGTGAGATGTCGTGATATTTGGCTCGACCTTCCCCATAATCTCACGTGAGATATTTCAAATACGTGGCTTTAGTGTAAAAACGTTAATCTGTGCTTATTTGCGTTGGATTTATGCGTTGCATTTGGCTGGCTAGGCTGGCCGGTGGCGGTTTAACCATCGAGGACCTACTGTGCTACTTTGTAGCGTTCGCGTAACCGCGATAAATATTATTTTGTAGGATTTAGCCACATTGGCGGAAAAACATGTTTGACATCATTTAACCCTCTGCGAAGCAGTAATGCTCGCAAAGAGGGAGGCGGCGCACGTGAGGGAGAGGCAGTATATGCGCCCTCACGGCCGTAGTCGCCGCGGGAGATGCCCTGGGCGTCGGGAATCCCAGGCTGATTCCCGGCCACCGTAGGCGCGGGCTTGCGGACGGCGAGTAATGGGTAGCTCGCTGTCCGGTAAGGACCAAGCCCGGGTCGACGGCGCGTTGTGTTCCACGCGCGCCTCAAAGAGTTGTCAGCACCAATAGGTGGGGTTCGCAAGGACCGATGCCTGCCAGGGGTGCGGGTTGTTCGAAAGAGATACCGCGGCCCCTGGCAAACAGGCAACTGAGGGAACACGGGTGGGTTTTAGTCAGTAAAAGTCTGACACGCCCTCCCGCTCCACCCAGAGCGGGAGAAGTTATTTGATGATTTCCCACCCAAAAAAAAAAAAAAAACATCATTTAACCCGGTTTTCTCGTAATGTTACATTGTTTCCTTGCGGAAAAAAATATAAATTACGTGATATTTGCCGAGAACCTCCCTCCCCCCATGTGAGATTGGGTGAGATTCGACTCGCCCCCTCCCCCTCCTAAACGCCTCACGTAGTTAATGAACGCCCCCTAATGAAGCAAATACCTTATTATACCTTCGCATAGTAGGCCCCCTAATTGGAAGCAGCTATCACAGGTAAAATTGGCTTACGAAACTATTTATTTGTCCAGTCTGGTAATAAAAACAAAAGCTTGTAAAAATGTTACCATTGGTAAACTAAACGATCCGTTTTTGTTTATTAAAGGAACCGAGTATTAGTCGCCTTATCGAACTATCTGTAGTTTTGTTGATGTTGTAATTGACATTTACAAAATCATTTAAGTACATGTGGCGAATAGTGATTGTACTTACGTACATTTCAGTTTATTGTACATAATAAACTTTATTATCGAAAATAATCAGATAAACAGTTTACATACCTTTCATTTCTTATTTTATCGTCTGCAGTAACACCCTTGATCCACTTTTATTTTTCACACGATATTCTCATCGGCCCATTAGCTCAGTTGGTTAGAGCGTCGTGCTAATAACGCGAAGGTCGCGGGTTCGATCCCCTCATGGGCCACAACTATCTTTTTATTGATGCTTGTTACTGCATTTTTCGTTTGTAAAATGTTGTCATCAACTCTAATACCCTGATAGTGCATGTGTTTTAAAATTTTCGTTAAATCATTTTTGAAATGAAGAGATCCGCAGGAGAACGAAGAAACATATCCCGAAGAATTGCCAAACTTAAGTGGCAGTGGGCAGGGGACATTGCTCGCAGAACAGATGGCCGAGATTCTGGAGTGGCGACCGCGTATTGGAAGACGTAGCGTTGATAGGCTTCCCACAAGATGGACCGATGACCTGGTGAAGGCCGCAGCAATCCGCTGGATGCGAGAAGCACAGAACCAGACGAAGTGGCGGTGCTTGGGGGGGGGGGGTTATGTCCAGCAGTGGACGTCTTTCGGCTGAAATGATGATAAAAATGATGATTTAGAAAATCGCCAAGATGAGCATTGTCTTTTGGCAGTTCAAACAATACATGCTTTTAATACCTACTAGCAGCGCTCCGCGTTTTCACCCGCGTAGTTCCCGTTCCCGTGGGAATACGGGGATAAAATATAGCCTATGTCACTCGGGGATAGTGTAGCTTCCCAACAGTGAAAGAATTTTTCAAATCGTTTCAGTAGTTTCGGAGCCTATTCAATGCAAACAAACAATCAAATCTTTCCCCTTTACGATATTAGTATAGATTACAACTTCAAGTTACAAAAGTTAATAAGCTATAAAAACAACAATATAAAAATGTTTGCTTAAAAAAACTAGACTCGATTTTATCCAGTCCTTTATTTCAGGGAATATTTCCCATCGGCCCATTAGCTCAGTTGGTTAGAGCGTCGTGCTAATAACGCGAAGGTCGCGGGTTCGATCCCCTCATGGGCCACTACAAACTTTTTTGAAAGAACTCATTGGGGATCTTATTCTGCTTTTAGATAATAAATAAGAAAGCTAGTTAAATTACTTTGTATAGTTTATATCATGGTAGAGTTTTACTAAATAGCCCCAAAACGCAGTGTTTTTTATAGGTCTTTAAACGCGTTAATTTTGGCTGCCTCGTTGGTCTAGTGGTCGCGAGAGCTACTACTGAACATGAGTTCCTAGATTCAGAGCAGAGCATTTCGGGCAGAGTGTTATTGAGTTTTTCTCAGTAGCAGCTAAGGGTCTGAATTTGTGCCTGGTTAGTGGCAATAGGTTCGCCCCACGTTCGCCCCCTATTAAGTACATGCGACGGCGAAATGTGGGTGTACTTCGGCCCTTCACACAGCGATGATCAGAACAATATTTAACTGCATATTTTTTGAGATCAAACCGAATTTGTTTCAACCGTAAGCAGTGGATGTTTCTGTGCCAAATTTTTACCTTAAAATATTGTACAGGACAGAGCTGTGCGAACGGCCGCTTATCGTCTTGCAAAAAACCTTGCTTGTTCATCTAGAATTCGATGTTTGCAGATACTAAAATATGCTTGGCTGAAACTTTGCGCTTCACATAAAAGTACACATAAAAAATGGAACATTCAATATTTGAAAATCGCACAAAATCTACTGAACAGGTTTTTAAATCGCTCAGTGTTAGTAGTCGTCGTGTGTCGTCGGTAACAGCAGTTTTCTAAACTTCTAAAATTGTATTTACTATTATTTAAATAAATGTGTGGTAGAGTTGACTCTCTGTATGTACTGACTTCACGGTCTGACACTGATTCGCGAAATAGTCGCTTAAATACATAACTTAACCGATGTGTCGCTTCACGCACCAATAATTTTTGCAGCATTTCTGTTTCACAGTGCATTTTCGATTTGGTAAATTTCAAATTAGTAGTGTGAAACAGAAATGCATTTAGGTAACTATTTCAGGTAAAATAATGATTTCAGCATACTAACTGCGTAACACACTAAGTATTTATTAAAATCTTAATAATTTTAATCTAAGCTAATCCATTGATTATTATGGTTGAAAAAAAAAATTGCTCGACAATGTAAATAACGCAATGAATGCTGTTCAACTGTCAAAATTAAAGCCAGTCTCACTGTTATTCTGTTCCGAAATCACCGTGCAGCTTATTACAATCCCATATTAGGTTAAGGGCCTCCTGACTTTCGATGCTCGAGTCCTTTTTTGCCACCATCCTTAAGTTTAGCTAGAATTTGGTATACATTGCAACTGTACCTTATTACCTACCAAAATATTCGGCCCGATGATGGCATACATCAATGTGTTCTACCCCGGCAGCCTTGTTTAAGTCAAGTACCAACTTAAAATGAAGACTATTTTTTTAATTGCACCTGTCACTGTTTGTCTTTTGATCTGAATGGTAGAAAATTACTGTGACAGTCCGCCTTTGTAGATTTTTGTGCTTAAACTAATAAATGTATGGCCACTGGTAGCATGGACCTTTTATGAAATGACGTAGAACATAATCATTATGTTCATACTAGGGAACCGGTAGGTACAGAACAGTTTCAGTGTAACCGGAACAGTGACAATATTTGTACGGACAGCAGACGGCAGGCTTTCTACTGTTCTGCAGAACTTGAGGCTATAAACACTTCGTGATTTTATCTCACAATTTAGAGGTACCTGTTACATAGGGCATGTGTTACGAGCATGTTGGTGTGACGTCACTGCAGGTGGTTTTTGACATTGGGTTATGTCTGTGATGAGGGCTGGTGATATGACGGCTAGGTGGGAAAAATAATCACACAACCAATAACAGGCAGCAAGTAGGTGCCTACTTTTCCCGAGGGAATAGGATCTGTTAGGCAGACTCATTGAGGTTGATAAGAATAGAAAAGTAATTATGTTAATTACTTGAGACTTGATAGTTTTTATATACAACGAGTAACATAATTAACGCAAGACCTCATACACCCCAATTAGAGTATTGACTTAAAAGCATAATACGATGACCAAAACTATTTTTTTTAAAGCTAACCGATGTTATTAAGAAAAACATGTCGACCCAAGCATTACTTTATGCATTTAAAATTGAGTCTTATTTCTTCTGTAATAAGATTGAATTTTCTTATTTTCTTTGGCTCAATCAGAGGTAGGTATGGCAAAACACTTAATTTATGAAAAAAAACTTATATCAAAAGTTACTGAAATCGATTCAGTAGTCAATTAGGAACAAACTACTTTCAGGTCTTGCGTCCATTCTGTTACACCTTGTAATATCAGAGGGGCAATTCTCGTAATTTTAAGAACGTCACGTCACAGTCTGATCTCAGTCTCAATCTGTCAAAAATATCGTAAGTTTTAATACACTTTTGACAAGTTTTTGACATTTGATTGTCGCCGAGATGAGACTGCGACTAGATTTTGAACGTTTATAATTACGAGAATTGGCCTTCAGTTGAAAGTAAATAATATTGAATGCAGGATAAAATTGTAACTTTTGTATGAAACATTAGATTTCTTTTTATAACCGACGAAAAGTTTATATTACGGAATCATAAATGCTGAATTCATGGTTTTTTTTTTCATGTAGAAATCTGGATATTTTATTATTTACAAAAAACCAAAGCAAGTTACCAGTAAAACTACTGTCAAGTTTGACCTATTGAGACTGGTTGGCTCAAATAAAGTTAGTTTTGACATGATTTAAAATCGCTGTCGAAACGAAGTTTTCTGTTGTACCTTCACCATAGGACACTGGCAGAATAGTTGACATAAGCTCAGTTGCCAAAGAAAGAAAAACAAATGTGTACAATCCAAACTCACATTGTGATACCTTGTTGGACACTATCTCACACTAATCCTACACCTACCTTCCTCGCTCAACATGACAAACAAAACCATTTCATAGATAGAGAAGATCTCAACCACTACAATTTACTGGACGATTCACACTTACTCGATAATCAATTGCTTATCGATACCCGGTCGTAATCGAGTTGGAACTCGTATGAAATGCTCTCGACCTTCTTCTGATGCACATAAAGATTCTCTCAGTACTGATTTGTTGAGAAGATTATGCAAATTGTAACCAATATTTATATTTATGAATCACTTTGGTAAAGTAACGGACACGATGAGGGTTGCCAGGCTATATGACGTTTCTTGTCATTAGAAAACCATGGAAATTCATGTTGGTCTTGCACCGTTTTGGTTATTACCTGCATGAAAGTGAACGTTGTGAACTTTTGAAGCTTTCACGATAGCTCAAAACATTTGGATTTTTGCAGATATTGTCTTGAATTCTCGGTAGAATTTGTCAGTCTTGTCTAGCAACTCTAGCTATGTACACAGTAATCTCACAAAGTGACACCTCCACATTTTACAGCTTTCTATAGAATATTAAGTATTTTACAAACTCGTAAGGAATTGCATCACTTCGAAGAAAATCAGTTTCATTTAGAGAACCGTTGTTGTTGTCGTTGTCCGTTGTTGTTTTAGTTTTGAGTCGCGAGATCACGTCACTTCAATTATGAGTGCTGAAATGATAGCGGAACGACGTAGTGAAAATATCACCTAGTTATTTAGTAGGGTCAGTACAAGTACGGGTCGCATTTGTCAACATTTTAAGAGTTTTTCTCTAAGTTATTCTACAAAATTACATTTTTCATAGTTTGCAACATCAATGGTTTTGTATTTAGGCATTGGCTGTTCCGCGTGGTGCCGGAAGTAAAAGAATAGCACCATCCTATTTCTTCCCATGGGTGTCGTAGAAGGCGACTAAGGGACTTACTAGAGAATGGGCAGCAGCGTTCTCTATGCATTTTACCACCATACTGCGATCGCCAACCCGCCTGCCAAGCGTGGCGATTATGGCAAAACCCACCTTTTGGGGGAGGCTTATATCCAGCAGTGGGCATCTTTCGGTTGAAATGATGATGATGATGATTTAGGCATTGATGATTTTGTCACTGTCATTGCATGATGAAATGATTTAAAAATATCGTTTACTTTAAGGTATTTGTAACATGGTATCGGACTCATATCTACTTCAAAACAAAAATATCGATACTCATTTAGTCCTCCGTCAGTCAAGATTGGTGTTGTTTGGTATCTTTGTGTGTTAGTTTACTTTTTACTAAACGCAGTAGGAACTCAGCAGTCATTGCACAGCCCATCATTGTCCAAATAAAACAGGTTAGGGACATCATGTTTATTTAAGGGAGCGTTTAGTTTGTATTATTTCCCCTCGTTCTCTATTATTAGTTGAGCGACATGTACGACATTGAGGAAACCAATCACTAGTCTTCAGCAAAAGGGGTCAGATAAAAATAGAAAGATAGAAAAGGAATATGATCGTTTATTTGGAGCACTCCCGCAAGTGGTAGCGTGGCCGAGCGGTCTAAGGCGCTGGTTTAAGGCACCAGTCTCTTCGGAGGCGTGGGTTCGAATCCCACCGCTGCCAAAACTTTTTGTTTCACTATCCTGTTATCTGAAGTCAAAACAAATGATTCCACATATTCTTGATCATTGATATTTGACACTCATTATGTTAATGTTTCACATTTATTTGTGTAGGTATTCAAATCAAAATAGAACAATGTTGTCAAATGAATCTGTTTAAAATCAAATTCCTAGTCTACTCGTCAAAGTGTAGGTAGGTATTTGACTGTACAATAAACGTTAATTCATTATAACTAAACATTATTGTCGCAATTACAATATCTTTTGAAACATCCATCATTTTGGACGGGTCTTACAAATCAATCGACTTTGGTTATCCCTTGATCATTACTAAATTATAATAGCTTATGTTTAGTGATGTGAAATGCTGCTGGAGAATTTAATTAAATCCAGTAAAGTACGGATGTGACATTTTCAATTCAAATGTTTACATAATTTTTAAACTAACAATCTTAAAATAATAATATATCCACGTAGATTTAAAGAATCTGCCATAGTATTATTTTCATTAGATTAAAAGAAAAGAATAAGGGCATCAAAAAATTAATCCGCTTTTGTATCATACTTACATTAAAATTAAGTCTTTATTATTCTTTATTTATTCAAATGTACTTTCTGACTTCATTTTGGTTTTGACAAAAACACCGTGAGGAAACCGGGAACTGTCTATTACTACTAATAATAAAGCTGTAGAGTTTGTTTCTTCAAACCCGGTTATCTCTGGAACTACTAGTCGGATTTGAAAAATTCTTATTGCTTATGGTACCCCCAATTTTGGAGGAACGTTATATAATTATAGGCTTTTTAACATCATGCGAAGCGCCCTAAGCAACCGAGCTAAAAATAAAAAAGCCAGAAATTTATAAATCGCGCAGGCTTACGATAGAATGCGACGAGTTGGGTCGGAAGGCCATATTTCAGAAGCTAGTAGTTAATATGCTCATTCTTTGCGCTGCCCGGGACATTAATAGGCTGGTTATAGATGCATTTTTAAACATTGCTGATCTTTGGGAACCGGGGCGTCCCACTAGGACATGTAACGACATTAGACCCATTTTTGTATAAAACAAAAATGGGCTACACTATTCCTCATTTACGTCTTAGACCATATAAGTAAGACACGTTGTTTACTTTACAGTTTGCTTGATCTAATTTCAGCATGCATTGTATTTCGTTTTTATATTTGTTTTGTTGACAGATTTTGAATTTCTTGGCTGATGACTGCACATACCTACATACTTATCTTGCTGTTGTATCTTATTATATGTATTGCTGAATAAACTGAAAATGCAACTACGAAACGACTTATTAATTTACTTAAAACCACTCTTTTCTCACAAGTAGGTTACTTACAACTGTTTTCTCACAAAACTCTCAGTCACGTCCATAAGTATTGTGGTCACATCACTATTCTGTTTGACGCGCCACGCAGTAGTTTACAACACAAAACACTAATAACTTATATTGAAAGTTGGCAGTTCTAACAAGTACGTTATAATCCCAGTACAATGCTACTACATACTGGTAAACCGGTTAATTGATACGATGAGCATCAATCATCATCAATGGCATTTTAAATTTCGAATTAATAGAACAATTTTGAAGTTACGCATTTTTTACAATATTTCTTTTAGGCAAAGGAACGTTGTCAGTTCAATCTGCAGTTATAGTTTTTATGAATCACTTTATAATGAATTAGTGGTTCTTGCAGTAGTTTTTCCTAAAGAAAATAGATTTAGATTGCCATTTCTATAATCAATATTAGGCGTGTGAAAGGTTTAGGTACTATGATTTGATAGGCGTTTAAATGAATGTTTCAATTAATGCTGTGTTAGACCACCAGGTAGTGTACTTACAATTTGAGTGTAATTGAAATCAATTGATTTAAATATTGATCGTAGATAGGTAGGTAAGTAATTGCCAGCATTATTTTGGTTATTTATTAGGTATGGGTTTTATGTAGATTAATAGGCTGCTAGATGGGGGATATCACTTTCAAAACATTAATACTGTAAAGGTTGTATGCCCAGCATGAAACCTTATGTTTGCTGGCAGCTAATAATGGCTATTGTTCGAACAGCCAGAAAGTATTTAATTAGATTTAAGATAAAAACACAGTGACGGATAATTTTCTTTTAATATTAAAATATTCAATTATTAATTTTAGCGCAGCATTGTCGTGTACCGTTTATCTGAATTATACGTGGTCACACGTACTTAAGCTTCAATCGTTGTTTCTTTTAATAGTTTGTGTCCCATACACTTCACAGAGGTATCACACCTCTACACTTGGTGGAGGTGCCGCGATCGACACCGGAGCACCCCCGCGATATTAGTGCGCACACAAAGCGCATATTGTAAAAAACCCCCTTATACGTTTAAAAAGTTCGTAAGTAATATACGATAAGGCAAGGCCTATCGCACCCAGAAGAAGAAGACGAATAAAGCTAAGTGGTTTCTATTATTTGTATGATAAAAGAAAGTAAGGAAGATGGCATATCAATGTTTTTGGCCAGAAATTAATAAATTCTTTTCGGGCACGAATAGACATGAATGTGTCGAACAATTTATTAGTGAGTTTGTTGAGGAAGCTAACCATTACGGATGGCGGAAGAGCGATTGGGCGCTCATAATAAGCGCATATATGGATAGCGCTGCCCAATTTTAGCGCAGCATTGTCGTGTACCGTTTATCTGAATTATACGTGGTCACACGTACTTAAGCTCCAATCGTTGTTTCTTTTAATAGTTTGTGTCCCATACACTTCACAGAGGTATCACACCTCTACACTTGGTGGAGGTGCCGCGATCGACACCGGAGCACCCCCGCGATAGTAGTGCGCGCACAAAGCGCATAGCGTAAAAAAAACCCTAGAGGCGTACTGCGCACTAATCTTGTCTTTTCCAGAAATAAGAAGAATATATTAAGACGCAGCCTTTTGCTTGGAAAATTGGACACACGTAAAGCTAAGTGGTTAAGGCGAAATTGCGACGACCATAATGTCGAACGTACATTTTTCTGGCACCGGAGCAGATTGCTTCAATGATTTTATCGCTCAATTTCGCCTCGTAGCAGCCATAAACCAATGGCCAGAAAGCAGTCTAGGTCTCATTTTAGGAGCCTATCTGCAAGGTCCCGCACTCGCATATTTTAAATCGATATATAAAGAAGATTTAACCTTTAAATCAATTTGTGATCTCCTAAGCGTGGAATTCCCCGTGAGAATTGATTTTACTGAACAATTTTATAATGCCCGTCAAGAAACAAATGAAGACATAATGGCATTTTTTCACAGACTAGGAAATCTAGCTGAAAAAGCAAATATAATAGATGAAAAGATTTTTATTAAAAAATTTCTAAAAGGAATCACACATGATTATAAGATTAAATTGGGAACAAATTTATATCCATCTAAAGCAGAGCTCAAAGCAACCCTCAACCAAATTAAAGATATATTCGAGGAGACCAGAGCTGAAGGGATGAATATCCCAATAACGCCTCCTAAGGGCATTTTAACCAAAGTCAGGATGGAACATCCATTTTCAATAGATAGTCAAAGGTCCACAGGAGACAGGAGGCTAAGGAGCCCCACACCCTCGCCATCTTCAAGAACCCCTCCACGTTCTTTCCCAGTACAGGAGGAAGAGACCTATCACACCCCTAGGCACGGACACAACCTGCGGCCTCGTCCTCGATTTAATTATACCAATAACTATCGTACACCTTTTGCTTCCCCCAGTACAAGAACCCCGCAGCCACCCAATCACCCAAACGAGCACGGACACAGGCGATGAAGTCAAACAGGGAGATACGTGCTGTGTCAGAAAAGGAAAATCTCCCAAGAAGTAAACTCAACCCTTTTATTAATATCATCATAGCAAATCAAACCCATACTGCGTTATTAGACACTGGAGCATCCATTTCATGTATATCGGAGCAATTGATGCTGGAATTAAAAATGAATTACACCAACATCAAGATGAAACATTTCGTCAGATCTATCTCTGGTTCTTATTTAAAAGTTATGGGAGAAATTGAGTTAAATTTTATTATAGACTCTTGTGTTTTTAGTATCAGTTTTGTAGTCATTAAGGACATTAACCAGAAATTAGTCCTTGGACAGGACTTTTTCCAGAAATACGGTGCTGTCATCGACTTTTGTAATAACTGCATTATATTAAAAGATTGCATTTATGCAAAATTTTGTGAAAATTCTATTCAAAACGTTGCGTCAATGTCAAATACCATGACACATCAAGATCACTCTGACATAACAATTAAAAATAATATTGTCAAAAGTGACCATAATGATGAAGATGAAAAAAGTTTAAAATCAATTTCAAAAATGGATTATCTCTATTTTACTAAATTGATGCAAGACAATGTTGAGGATTGTGCACCATCAACAACAAACTCAGATCCAATGAATGAATTAAAAATCAATCCAGAATTGGAGAAGACTGAGAAAAAAGCATTAAGAGGCTTACTTAACTCTTTTAGAGAAAACTTTGCATTTACAGCCTCAGAATTAGGTAGTTGTAGTTTAGTAGAAGTAGATATCAAAACGACCGATGAAATACCAGTTCATCGACCACCATATAGAGTATCACCCAAGCAGTTAGGAATCATTAACTCTCAGGTAGAAGAAATGTTAAATAATGGAGTTATTCGTGAGTCAAAAAGTGCATATGCATCACCAGTAGTTTTGGTGCAGAAACCTGATCAAACCTGGCGATTTTGCGTGGACTATCGAAAATTAAATAAAAAAGTAATCACCGATAGCTATCCATTACCTATAATTGAAGATATTATGATCTACTTATCAGGAGCTCGGTATTTCGCGGATTTAGACTTAAATTCTGGCTACTGGCAATACCGTTTATGCGAAAAAGATAAACATAAAACAGCATTTATCACCCCATCAGGGTTATATGAATTTAATGTATTACCGTTTGGTCTAAAAACAAGCCAAGCTGTTTTTCAAAGAATTATGGACAAAGTCCTGGCGGGAATTAAATATAAAAACGCCATTTGCTATGTGGACAATATTTTAGTATGGGGAAAAAACTTCTTAGAATTCCAAGAAGCGTTAAAAGAAGTAATGTCGCGACTTAAGAGAGCGAATCTCACATTAAAACCAAGTAAATGTAGTTTTGGCTATGTATGCCCAGCATGAAACCTTATGTTTGCTGGCAGCTAATAATGGCTATTGTTCGAACAGCCAGAAAGTATTTAATGATATAAAAAGATAAAAACACAGTGACGGATAATTTTCTTTAATATTAAAATATTCTATTATTAATTTTAGCGCAGCATTGTCGTGTACCGTTTATCTGAATTATACGTGGTCACACGTACTTAAGCTCCAATCGTTGTTTCTTTTAATAGTTTGTGTCCCATACACTTCACAGAGGTATCACACCTCTACACTTGGTGGAGGCCCCAACGTCTACGTCACCCCTACGTCTTCTTTAATTAGGGTTCACAACGGTGAACTAGTATGAACGGACTCCAGAAGATAATAACGTGTGTTTAGTAACTACGCGAGTTAATTAATCTTCAAATCTGTGATTCCACATAGAGGGAGGAGGATACTCACTCTAAGCCGCAACCAACTTTGCTATAGAAGCATAGTCTTCGCAAAGGGGGTTGAGTTGACACCAGTGGTTCAGCTTATAGTTGGGGACTCTCTACCTGCACCACAAGCCGGGACCAACTTTGCTAAAGAAGCATAGTCTTCGCAAAGAGTGTTGAGTAGACACTGCTGGTACAGCTTTTGATTATGGACTCACAGATTTTCATCGTAACTATTATTAACTAGAGAGGAGTGATTATATTATCTTTTTTAGATTTTACCTCTGGAGTGTGAACATAATTTATAGGGTGGTCTGACTTCTTAACCTTTTCCTTCCCTCTGACTTAATGCCGTCCGATGGAACAAAAGTTTTTGATGTTTAGGTCTTTTTCAATTTAACCCTTCCGGACCAATGTGAACTTTCACATTGATTGTTTGATTGTGTCTGAGGACTCGTCGCGTCTTTTCCTCGGGTTTTGGCGTGACGAGGTTCAAGCATGACAAATATAGTTTGCATAAGGTGCATTATGGCACACTTAAATATTTAACTTCATTGACACTTATTATGATGTCAAACTTGTGGTTTGTTTGTCCTGTCCTTGAGCCTTCCCTTGCAAGGGAGGTACCTCATTTTGTTTCAACGTCTCCCGAGTCAATAAATTAAATTCTCTTAGGGCTAGGCAGGAACCTTCTGATTGTTCGAACGTTGTGAATAAAAGGATTGCACAATTATGGGAGTGCATTCATCCATTTATTCAAGGGTGGGCGTAGCTCATGTAAAGGTTGTATGCCCAGCATGAAACCTTATGTTTGCTGGCAGCTAATAATGGCTATTGTTCGAACAGCCAGAAAGTATTTAATTAGATTTAAGATAAAAACACAGTGACGGATAATTTTCTTTTAATATTAAAATATTCAATTATTAATTTTAGCGCAGCATTGTCGTGTACCGTTTATCTGAATTATACGTGGTCACACGTACTTAAGCTTCAATCGTTGTTTCTTTTAATAGTTTGTGTCCCATACACTTCACAGAGGTATCACACCTCTACAATACCATGTTAAACAAAATAACACTAGAATCATGATGTAGGTACTACTTATAAATTTCATTAAGTTTTAATCCTTATAGGTACGATTGTTGGCAATTATCTCCCATAAACCGCTCGTTAAGATCATTGCTGTTTCTATTTCTAAATAGGTAATATTAGTGTTATAGCAGGTATTAGTGATAAATCTTGTATTTATTTATTCGTCTCTGTTTTTTTTTTCAGTTTCGCTATTATGTTGCCGATATTATTTAAATTAGTTCTCATACAATCACGCTTTCTTGTCACGTATTCCAACTTCATGTTATGTATCTTAGCGGCAGCTAAACGTTTTCGATAGGTAGGTACCACATATTTTGCACAAAAATAGGGAGAATAATTAAATACTTACGTATATCTACCTAATTATTATTTTCTTTATTAATTAATAGGTAGGTACTGATATTATACTCTACAAATACATATAATAAATAATACACATACGTAGTATCTATATGTTACCACCAGAATCGCAAAATTAAATATCAAACATTACAATTTAGTTAAGCAGATTACAAGTTCACATTTAGTCACATCAGGTGGAATCACGATCAATAACCTACCTATTAGTATTCTCGAACGGCGCCAGTTCCGTACAAAAAAAAATAGTAAAACAGTTTACCCGTGTGTAACAGCTCCGGTGCAATACCACATGTCCGCAGATGAGTCGCACAGGTGCTCTCTGCATCCACTCGCCATTTATCCGACACTCGCGGTACCGGCGAGTCACCTCGCGTGCGCACTCCCCGGGAACACACGTGTTTGCGAAATAATCGAGCTCAAAAAAATCGACTAAAAGGCCTCCCAAATAGTTTAATGGGACATCCCTATTTCTCCCGAAAACTGCGCGCCACATTTAAAATCGAAACTTAAAATTAGACAAACAAGTGGTCTGATGGTAAAAAATATAAACAGTGGACTTTATCAATGTGAACAGATTTTTATTTGATTTGTAATCATCAGTAAACATCGCTATGTTTCATTGTACCTGCATTTGAGTGTTCACACGGTCTTCAGAAGAACGAAGCGTTAGGTAAGCCATTGCTTTTGAATATTCCTTATCAGGGGCGGTTTATTGAATTGATATTTTATCTAAAATTACTGTTGATTTAATTACGTCATCCAATTAGCTTACTTGTCCTTAGTATCACATTATCTCATTTATTTACATAAATATTACAGATGAAAGTGTTTATTTAAATATTTTATTTCACGTAAACGGTGTGATTTGCATTTGCGAAAGTAGCTCCGTTGAAAATTACACATCGGTACTGTTCGTTTTAACGAGCACATTGAAAAAATACATTTTACACATCTCTGATTGGCAGAAAAGAAAGATTTTTAGTAATACTTTTTTCTCTTCTTACGTAATAGCAACAATAGTTAAATTAAAACAGGGAAGGATGCCAGAGAAAGTTGTAAGAACCTTTAAATTATATTCAATGTTCACAAGATCGTGTATATATGTGCATATAATTGTTTACACATACAGATGCATGTATAACACGGTGTGCTTGCTTCCGATAATATTGTTCCGGTGGGTTCCCACAAGACGGCTCGGTAAAAAGAAGCGCTCTCGATAATTAACCAGAGTTAATTGACGCACACACTGTACAATACATTTTGATGCGGTATTTCACGTTGCCTAGATTGTAATTAGCTATTCTATTATTCTTATGAACTTTCTAAAAAAACGCTTATCGACAGGTGCTTTAGTTCTAAGATATAGCACTATTTTTGCACTAAGTAGGTACTTAGTGTGTCTGAGAATCATAATTTCAAGCATAAGTATATAGAAAGCAGGCAAAAAATGTTAGAAATTATAATTAGCATTACGATAACGATAAAGGTAAAAAAAAATGTGACGGAATTAAAAGGTAAGGTAATAGATAAACGAGCAGAGAACCATAAGAACATAAAAGTCATTAATAGATTTGCCGCTAAGCTCGATAATAGATAATCTCTTCGAACACGTTGGCTTTGCAATGTTCTGATATTCATTCAGTAGAGTCATAGTAGTAGTAGAGCCATCAAAGCCTCTTTTACCTTAGCTCTTGTATATAATGTCTTACGCTCTCCATCAGTGAGTAAATCGCTCCTGAAAATCAAGGAACTTACCTACACCAAGACTATAGAAAGGGTAAAAATTAAACGTTTAAATGTCACTAAAAGAAATACATTAAAAATATGACAGACACTCACACAGTCACAATGTTACAATTTAAATAGTTAACTAATACAATTTTAATCATTTTGACGGCACGGTTGGCGCAGTGGTTAAGCGATTGACTGCTGCGCTGCGTGTCGTGGGTTCGATTCCCGCACGGAACAAATAATTGTATGACCTACAAGTTTTTGTTCCGGGTCTGGTTGTTTGTGTATGTGAGTTTAAATGTTTGTAAATACATCAACATTACAGAAGAAATTCGAAGTGTGGCAACGTTCTTTTAAAAAGAAATGTATTAGTTACAAAGGATTGATCCGAACTATCAAACTAGGCCTGTTATTGGGGGTCAGTGTTCAGCCATGGGCATTAATACAAGACAGCATTTTTAATTAAAGAGGAGTGTCGCCACATAATTGACACGCTATTTTTATAGGCATATGACATAATGTGAAAATAATGTATGAAAAAAGAATTAGTAACATAAATAATAGACAGTTTCAGGGTAGGTATACTATGATTGCAGGATGAAAGAGGAGATGAAACTAAACACAATAAAAAAAAAACTTTAATCGTGCCTTCTCGACCATCCCTTTTGTTAGTAAAATATGAAATATTATTATTGCAATTTGGAGGACAAACTGCTAATATCCACCTTGCATTTTTTACATACCTAGTATTTCCTAATAAGTTTAGGAAACGATAAATAAGTATCCAATCTAAAATCTAATTAAGTGCTCTAGAAATAAGGCATAGATCACAATCTAAGGTCAAGGTGCATCTTGATTAATGTCGCAATTTAATCGGTAGACCAATCGACTTCGTCAAAAGGTTAATTTACTATTAGTTTATTAAAAACATCCGTTATAAATCTATTTGCACTTTTGACGTTTCGATAAGTGCTTACGTCAAAGTCTTTAGTGATGGCCAAATGTTGTTTATTGTCTAGTATTTTTTGCTGATTAGTCGATTAATTAACATCGGTAGCAGCACTCGAAATCGAATAGAAAAAACTAAAATAATTAATTCAATGACTTATTTGTTATATCTCAAGAATATTGCTTGACCGTATTAATTTAATGATTTGCTCCCACTCGGACGTCATAGGTAATTTAATTTATTTATTTGAATATCATCACCAATAATCAGCTACCGGTAATGACGATGATCATTCAGTCGATATGCATTCACGGAGTTCATTGACCCAGTTAACGAACCTAACAAAAACCTACTACACTTATTTGACTAGGCCTGCCTTCCTCATATAGTTTTAATGAGACAGGTCTAATAACAGACTCGGTACGTCCAAATAATATATCGGTGTTTTATCGATATCTTCATACCGATAACGCCTCGTTACGATGTCGATCAGTATAATTTGATTTATGAAAAGTATGGTTAACAAGAAAGGTCGATGAAATAGACGTTAATATATAACGGTATTCTTTTGTAAGAGGTGATTAGAAAAAATGCTTTCGTAAAAATATTCTTTCAATTTTTACCACCTGGCTCGGTGCTTTGTTTAGCAGATAGAAATTGACGGGTTATTTATTAATAAAGTCTTTGATTTGCAGCTTGATATTAATTAAGCAATTCAATATTTTGGAATATCCGGTAAAACAGTTTGCAAATTCGAACGTTTCACCTCTTACCAATTTAATTATCTAAAACAAATATCTTGCCAGTTATTAGACCAAAAGTCTTACAAATACTATGTTGCAAATATTGTTTTAATGCGTTTCCATGTTTCATTACCATTAAGAAAGTTTGACAAATTATTTCTTAACAAAATCAACTAAATATTAACGAATATTGTCCAGATTCTGTTCTACCTCAAGCTTTAGAGGTCTGATTACCATAATCGTCTTATATTCATATTATAAATTAAAATCGCTTTTCATGTCTGATTGTGACCATATTGTTCTTCTGATCTATATGCAGCGGATTTTAATGCAGCATCCTAATTGCGAAACGCACGATCAATGATAATCTGATCCATTTTGAAACATTCATTTTAAATCCATTGCTTCATATGTTCGAAAAATGTGTCTACTTAGCAACGTAAATAACGCAATGAGTATTGTTGCACTATCAAAATGAAACAGATTATGATTGAACGTGTGTTACGCAATTAAGGTGCAGATTTCACCATGGTTTTGAACATTTATTCCGGAAGTCATACATAAATGTTAAATTGACATATAATAAAGACAGCCAGTACGAAGAAGGGTGGGTCGCTAGTAACGGAGAAGCCAAGAATTCAAATAAAATTACCTCTTCATAAAGTCTAACAGAAGATTCTACAATAGCAAAAGACCATATAGACATGTCATCCGCATAGTTACAGCAATGTATGCAGTTACAGTCGATTGCACAAACTCAGCCACTGTAACTATCTATTATGAACAGGCTATAGTAGTCTCTGCATTTTTATGTAATTTAAAATTAATTACCTACTGCAGTGATTATGTTCTGTATGCGCATATTATTATCGTGTTCCACAATCGTAGTGTTAGCGTTAAATATCAGATTATGCTCTTCTATTTCTGTTCATTATCCGGCAAATTGCATGTTTGTTAGAATTAAGATGAGTTTTTAATGCCAAAACATTTTTGGTTTCGCTCTTCCTTGTTTTTAAGACGTTTCATTTAGCTTTATCGCGGTCAGTCTGTAGCACCAGTTTTAACACTATTTGAAAAGTATGCATCCATTTGGATTCAGTATTGAAGTGTTTAAAAATCATGTTAACCATTACGTATATATACCCTCTAAAACGGACACTATCTAAGTGGTTTCAGTAATGCATGCATTCTATTTGCATCCTTCTTACGGTTCCGCTGCATTTTCTTCTCTTAGATACAGATATGTCTTTTGGCATCTTCAATATCTAGCCGAAGTCTTCTTATTTACCCAAAAAATTTCAACGATGATAACACCACAATTCCGCCATACCATTAAGATGTTACATTAACATCAATATTTATTATCTTAATCTTTACGCAACTAAATAGCCAGGTTGCATACAAATTGTCGCATTAGGCCATTCTGCTGATGAAATCTCCATTTTGGACCTAGACTTGCTAGTTTGGTGCCATTGCCAAGGTCGGTAGTCTTACATTCTAGATGATATCACTACATTAGTAAGGGTGTCGTAAGAAATTGTAGTGAAGATAGTCGGCACTTAGCACTCTAAACGGGTTGCTTGATAATTTAATATGAGTAGGTTTTATGATATCCCGCCCACTGATTTAAAGGAAGTTATCTAGGACTTTAGACTATCCACAATAGCAGAAGTCTATGAATTTTTATTTTTATAGGTATTATGTTTCCTTATAAATCTTCATAAAGATTTAAATACTCTTATTTCTAGAGGATAAAATGTTATCATTACAGAAGCCCAAATAATTAGTACGAGTATAAGTTTTTTTTTTTCGGAACTTGTTAAACAAACACAACACTTCCATACAATTCCAAACTAGTATTTATTACGCTTCACTTCCTTTTAAGACATACCTACTTTCGAAGCGCAAATTAACTAGACATTCTGACAATGCACGCGTCCAAATGTAAATGAACGAAACTATTGATTGTATAACTAATAGAATATATTCTTTACAATCAATTGAATACTACCCACTAAAGCCGTCTTAGTCAAGTGGTTTCTTGAGCTTTTTATGATATATGAGCATTGTTCAATGGCTTTATAAAAATACATGGTACGGCGCTTGAAGTTGGCAGATACAACTTTCTTTCGAACAATAATGTAGCAGTTGCAGCTTCTTTTTGCTGTTTATTACAGTACATACTTAAAACGGAAGCTTTTCATAAATCCGCGAATTCCTTTGGCACTTATAGGCATAAGTATAAAACCTTGAGCAAGAAACGAAACACCAAGAAAGATAATCGCTGACCGGCTCCAAACCTTATTAAGGTTAATGTTGACACAAAAACTGATGAAAACCCCCATACATAATGTACTTAACTGTAAATACATAGTATAGTTTACGTACCGCCTCTGTGAAGTACAGAAGGCGTTACCACGTTGCTGCGGCCAATGTGGCCGTCATAACGGTCCACACGAGGTGTTCCGATCCCCACCTCGGCTGGACCACCGCTACCGAACGATAAACTGTACTTAGGTACATACATACCTAAATATTTCGCGAGTTATGGCCACTTTGACATAGTTGCCCAGACGAACTGCTTTAACAGTTGCAAATGCTTAGTTGTCTTTCTGGGTATTATTACATTGGACATTTGTTAAGATTGCATGTAGTACATAAAACGGATGCCCTTAAGACAATACGAATCCGGGAAGTAACGGAGTATTACCGGTTACTTGGCAAGCTTACATTTCAAATTTCTATCGCCATAGGTGTGTCTCAGGTTGATTATATTCTATGTGAAGTTTCGTAAACAGGTGTTCCTTCCTTCAACTTCGATGGCAATGTGAGTGTAGTTCGTTAAAAAAAAAATCTCTTTTTAAATCTTCAAAGATGTCCGTCGATTATAGTTGTGACAAATTAATTAAGAGAGATCGATGCGCACGCGCAGTGCGGACCTATTATGGTCAATTCGGTAACGGCACCGAGTAACGAGTGGGTAACGGACGATATTTTATTATGGCACGCGATATTCTGTAACCACTCAGAATGTAGAGCGAGTCATTTACTTTATACTGTTTTACATACGGTTTCGTGGAGTCATCCGACAGTTTGAAGTGTATGAAAATGATTTAGCAGGATTTGGATAAGCTTTTGCGGTTTTCAAGTGGTCATGTTATAGTTCTCAAATAGAAGGCACGCGTCGTGTATTTGACATAAACTTGTGACACTTTATACATTAGAAAAAAAAATAACATCAATGCGCTGTAAGTAATTCTAAAAGAGAAATACCATTCCAAGCGCTTTAACTTTTTTTATTTTATTTACTTCGAGTCTGCATGAGTGGTATTTAAATTTTAGATACGGTGACTGAAAATCACACAATAGATTGGTACACACGGCTACACATCAAGCTATACATTTCCAGTACAAGCTGATCTCGCATTGTATAGGATTTCTGTACCGTGCGAGATCAGCGTAAATTGGAAATATATAGCTTGATGTGTAGCCGTGTGTACATAGTTTAGTTTATACAGCTCTTTTCAAGCATTCGTTGAAAATTAAGGAACATTTTGGTACTTACAAGTTTTCGCGATAATCAAAATTTTCCCGTATCTTTTTTATTATGGCGGTATGATGGGTAGGTACGGAACCCTCGGCGCACTATTTCGACACCTGACCGGTTTTTTTTAAAGAAAACCCTATGTTAAAGTTACTGAAATCGATTCAGCAGTCAATTACAACAACTACTTTCTGGACTTGCGTTAATTCTATTACACCTTGTATACTTACAGGTTACTAGTTAACCACCCTGGCTACTTACCTATCTCATTTTATGACTGTTCTAAAACAATACCTACTTAGAATCTAATCAACCTTAGATATACCATAAAATATTTAGCAACAACATAATTTAAACATTCTCCATAATTCGCACAATAGTTCACATTTAACACTGATTTAATAAATTCGTGATCACGTAACAGATATAAAATGATCATTACTATTTCTTGGTAATTTGTCAACGATGAGGCACCTAATTACTCTTAAAAGGAAACAATCAATACCACTGTATATAGAGTCGATAAAAATATTGTAACGGTTCTCAGTATTCGCCGAAGAAGATACTTATCAGCCAACTATGGTATATTTTCCGTCAAGAAAATTTCGCTAAAACTAAATGAGAATGCTATAAGATATTTTATGGGTAAATCAATACCCGTCTATAGATTGACGTATTATTCACCAAAGACTTTAATCCTAATTCTGGCGCAGACGTGGGTGTTCCTAGGTGTATCTAACCAGCTTTTGCCTGCGGCTTGGCGCGCATGGAGGTCGGAATATATCCCACGGGGACGTGCTACCGGGATAAATAGTATTATATGTGTTAATCCAGGTTATAAGCTATATGTGTGCTAAATTTCATCCAAATCCGTCGAGCCGTTTTTGCGTAATTGAGTAACAAACATCCCAACATTCAAACTTTCACATTTCTGTTATTAGTAGGGTTTATACATCTCTATCTCTACGTAGTATAAAACAAAGTCACTTTTCGTATATACAAGGTGTAACTTAAATAACGCACAACCTCTTAAGGGGTCATTGTACTCATCATTATCGACCATTTTTACTATGGGACCAAACCAGAAATCGTAAAAAAAAAATCAGCTGTTCCTTACATTTTGACAAGTTATGCGAATACAAGTGTATGGAACAGCTGATTTTTTTTCGCGATTTCAGGTTTGGTCCCATAGTAAAAGTTGTTGATAATGATGAGCACGATAACCCCTTAACAGGTTGTGCGCTATTTAAGTTACATCTTGTATACGCTTAGTTCTTTTAAACTACGGATTTTAATGCGGTATTCTTCAATAGACAGAGTGATTCAAGTGGAAGGTATAATAAACCAATCTCCACGCGGGCGAATCCGCTGGCAATACCTAGTTTTTTATGTATCCTACGATATTTTTTACATATTCTACCATATATAGTAGGATTATTGTAGAATAGTAAGATACGGTACGTAATAACTGTTTGCAGCTGTCCTGCACTTTAGTCACACCCATTTGTAACGCAATGCTCGGAAAATAACTCTTAAGAAAGGGTTCTTTGCTAAGTAAAGAATATACTTACTTACAACAGAGGAACAGGGTGTAAAGTTCACTCATACTCTATGGAAAAGGAAGGTTCCTCTGACCAGACGGGTGTTGTCTGGTGGGCAACTGCCCAACGGTTGATGTCAGGATGTTGTACCTATGCGAGTCGCGCGGTAAACTCTGATTGCGCGATGCAGGATTTGTGTGACGTGAGTCTTGCGCATTGTAGTAGGCGCCACTTCTCTTTTTGTGTTTTTAGATATTTGTTGCGAAGTATTTTTCTGTAGTGCCGCTACAGGAACCTCTGCATAATACTTTGACCAATAAATAAGATCGCTCATTGGTTATCGTATTACAATAATCGTCAATATTAGAAACGGAAATGTGAGGCTTTAAACAAATTTAAACTGAAAGCTGAGAGCAATGGTGTTCCAGTCGTAACGGCCACTATGTAGGTTCGAACCCAGACTAGCACTTTCGTAAGTGTAAATTATTTCATCACCAAGGCTCTCAAAATGGAGTAGGAGAACATAGTGAGGAAACCGACCCGGCGTAAAATTGGGCCCGCGTTGTGGATTATGGCCTACTCTCTCTCGAAGAGAGGAAGCCTGTGTCCCAGCAGTGGGAAAAGTATAGGCTGATGATGTTAACTGAAAGTTGATTATGAATATCAGAAGTAAAAGTAAAACCATTCGATATTAACCATTTATAACATCAAATGCCAGGTGAACTTCCTCTAAAAACAAACTGCCTCGAATTTATCATAACTAGCTTCTAAAGAAATATTTTTTCGCATATTTATTTTAACTGGCAACACTAATGTGCGATCACGTTTACGATTATGCTCGCAACACTAGCGGTAAGTCGTATGCGATCGGCGCACGCGCCTTGCATAATTTCCCTGTCCTGGAAATAGGCGAGCCCTCTTCTCATCGTGGCCATTCATACTGACCATTACGTATTTTATAGTCATTTAAATGTTAAAGACATAATAATTAGAGACTCTGTTTTAGTAGAAGTAACTAATTTCTATTTGAATTGCATTTTATTGCATATTCAGGTTGCATGTTGAGTTTATTTTATGGATTTGTGAAAGTCTTTATAGATAAATTACAGTCAAGTCTTATGTTAGCAATTGTGATTGGTAAGCAGAAATCACTTTTAATTCGACATTAAATTTGATTTAACAACTTAAGTAGCACACCTTTTCGTACCCCGGATGATAAAAGGAATTATCGAAATTATCTATATTTGAAAAAGGCTTATTTTAAAGATATAGACTTTATATTTCCAAAAATCATGCACAAGTTTTTAGGTTTATACTTTTTATAAAAAAGAAAACCGAAATCGTCTTTTTTTGGAAGTCGAAGATATCGCGGCACATATAAAAAAATATAAACAGACGAATTGTGAACCTCTTCCTTTTTGAAGTCGACTAAAAATAGACCTTCCTTATAAATCAGATGCATTTCCTCGCTCTTCAGCGAACCTCCATGTTCCTTCGAACTAACCATGCGCATTATTAACAAGCGCAGGCCCAGTTCGATTACAGGACAACACTATCATGTCACTAGACCGGAAAATTGGCCACACCAACAAAATGAAACATGACTGCTAGCCTAGGCTCGACCCTTTAAAACTTTATAATAGCGTTCCCACTGTTGGGATACAGTCCTCCTTTGGGATCGGGTCGTAATCCACCACAAAGGTCCAGTGCGGATTGGTAGATGTCACATGTCATCGAATTTTTGGTTCTAGGACATGCCGGTTTCCCGAGCGATGTTTTCCTTCCCGTTTTTGAGAGCTGTGGTGATGAAATAAATTACACAACACTGTATATGGCAACACAAAATTAATTATATAATATTACATAATATATATTATATAATATTATAAAAATTAATAATAATTAATTAGTTTTTTAGTCTGTGTAAGAAACTGTACAAGGGGGCGTCTTCTTCCGTCCGCCATCGAACGTGCGTGGTATTTGTACTTACAGTGAGCAATAAAAGTGTAATAATTAGCAAGTTGTTTCAATTGGAATCAAGCTACCAGCAATATACAGTCCACACGAATACACGAAGTTAACAAACACAAACCACTTGCCTGGGTGTCTTACCAGGGGTTATCGTATTACCCAGTTACTGGGTTATGGAGGTCAGATAGGCAGTCGCTCCATGTAAAATACTGGCGCCTGCCTGGATTCGTACCCACGACAAATAACTCGTGAGTCGAGGCCGTTACCACTGGGTCACCACTGCTTTTAATACTTCAACACTCCAAAAACTTGTAAAGACAAGTGGAAGTAAAGCAACGTATATTCATTATAAAATTCCGTGTGTGCCGTAGAAATGAAAATGAGGTAGAATAGGATCGTAGCAGACAAATCACGGTCTACTTGTTACAAGACAAAGTAAAAGTCGGGTCGACAGACATCACGACTTTGTCACTGCGCAGTTCGCATACTAAATGCGATAATAATTGTTTCGTCTGCCCCTGCCTTAATTTTTGGAAGTGTGTGTTTATAATTCTGTGTTAGTTTTTGATTTCGTAATCATCAAGTAGTTAAATAATTTAAAATGTAGGCCTAAGTGTTGTTAAATTATTATAATCTTTTGAAATCGCATTACGTGTAGGTTATCAAATTTCAAGATTGTTTTTGCTCTTAGATTGATTAATTGTTGCTTCTTCATGGACTGTACTTTCCAAGTCAAATTACTTCGACTTTCTTGTTTTCTTTTGACCTCAATGGCAAAGCCCTTGGTCTACATATCACGTGATGGTTAGTGAAGATCAGGCTGAAGGTAGAAGCGGGCTTCACTCAGAATCCTCAACCACAGAGGAACTGGGATTATTACATCTAACTGCCGAAACACAACAATGCTGTTATGGCTACAGACTTAGATAAGATGGTGGTAGCTAGCCAGGCGGACTTAGAAAAAGCTGAGACCTCTGATTCTGAGACAGTCGGTCTTACCACTATACGACACAGGCAGTTAACATTTTCCCACCATAAAGTAGGAAAACTTCCATTTGATTGCGACACCGTCTCGCAATTTTGCCTACGATCATTGGTTTGCAAATAGCCAAATATTTTGAGCGCGCACGCATGTTGGAGGAGCGGAAAGTACTCGAGAATGAGATTCAGATCACGATGTGTCGTGATTTGAATGATAAGCTTATAACTACAGGTGATTAGACGAGAAAAACCCGAGTACTAAGCGTTTATGAAAAAGCAGGAGTAGAAAAAGAAAGATGGAGTTTTAGGAAACAATGCGTGGAAGTATAGATTAATGCATGCCACCCAATTATATATTACCTTTACATGCGTTACCGGCGCTCAATATTGGCAAGATAAATGCAAGGTAATTGCCTGTCGTGTTATTAGTCACGTACCATACAGTGACGCGGCGACACGCTAGTGACGTAGGTAACTAAATAAATAATGTTTTAAAACTCTTTCTAAAAACAGGAATCGGTATAGGTCTTTCCTGTTCTTCGCGCACTGTATGATTATTATGTGTACTAGTAGGTAGCCACATTCATGGTTTGCGCTGTTTTTGAGTACTCTAATGTTCATTGTATGACGCGTCTTTTTTTAAAACGTCATTGATGGCACCAAATTTGACGGCACGGTTGGCGCAGTGGTTAAGCGATTGACTGCTGCGCTGCGTGTCGCGGGTTCGATTCCCGCATGGAACAAATATTTGTATGACCTACAAGTACTTGTTCCGGATCTGGCTGTTTGTGTATGTGATGTTAAATGTTTGTAAACGCACCAACAATACAGGAGAAATTCCTAGAGCGGGGTATTGTTTAAAAAACAAAACAATAAAAATGCTAAAAAATATTTTTATCCAAAGTATATACCTATATGCAGAGATTTTTACGTAAACGTTTTGTAAAACGAATGAAAGCCTTGGTTTTAATTTTAATTTTATGGCTTTCTGGAGACCACTCCCGAAAGCCATAAAATTGCATTGATTGGTCTGCATACAAGTTAATCTAACTTCACATCTGTATTATTTTATGCGTTTTCAAGTTAGTTACTAATTGCTGCTAAACGATAAATTAGCATAGAAACGCTACTTTCAATCGATTAAGTAATTATGTAAAGTGGGCATTTTTGTTTGATTTAGCACATTAATTAATTACCTATGTTAAACAGATACAATGTTTCCCAGACTATCATATTGTCTCAAGGTTAATTTCAACATTTATTATTGTTTTCTCAAAAACATGGTCATTTTGATTTGAGTTTGATGTTGGTAGTAAATTGGTAGAAATTCTAACATGGTGAATGCTTATGCGTGGTTCTGGACTGTGACACGGGCTCTTGACTTGACCGAAGGTTGGCTACGCATACACAAATATCAAATGCAGTAATATAAGTTTAGAAACCATTGTCAAAATTTGCATGTTTTTTGACCCTCCCCCCGTCCTAGTCACAGGTGGTCACACTTGTGAAATCCTCGCCCCCATGTGTGACGTCACAAATTTTTCAATTTTATATTTATAAAATACATATTTAAATGAAAACCCCAGTTTTTATATTTTACTTTTGCTTACATTAAAAGTAATCTTTCATAAAAATTCACAAAGTCCTATATTTTAGATAATGGTGATTTTAACATGTGACGTCACAAAGCTTTTGACCCCCCTGTCCCTTGTCACACAATGTCACATTTCGCTGGCCCCCTCCCGCTCCTTGACGTGTGACGTAATTTTAGGATGGCCCCTTACCTCAGAGTGTACTTCCTTCTCAACAATATCCTCTATCATCAAGACATGATATCTTTTATCACAAGAAAAAACCAAAATGGAAGAAGCAATGGTAAAATATTGTTGCGTCAGGTGGCGGTGGACATCTTTTAGATCTGGATTACGCTTTGAAAGGGCCCAAACACGTACGTGTTCAAGTTCACAAAACCTTAACACAATACAAGAACCTTCTTAAGATTCAGTTAACATCTTTCATAATCTCAGCTAACGCATAAATTGGCGCCTCACTCGATTAAAACCATAGATTAAAAAGCGGGAAACCTGACCATCACTTATCGCAGTTCGCATCGCTTAAAAAACTGGAACATTATGTGTTCTTTTTTTAAATCGTTTCTTCTTTTTTTAAGTTTCAAATAGGAAGCTGTACTTCTGCTCTATGGCTGTGTAGACTGTCAAGCATACACCCTCATTACTACGCGGTGAGCATGCTTATTACAGAATATTAGCTGCGATACGTTGCCCTTTGCATTACACTGTGGTTTTTTGAATTTACTCAACTGTGGGAACTTAGAAGTTGTTTAGTGTTCGCGTAAGCAGATTGGCTAAGTGCGGACTTTCGTGGGGACAGGGCTAATGTTGTTACTCTCTCATCTCGTTATGATTGTAAAGTGGTCTTTATAATCAAACGCGAAGACTACAATCTTGAATCGAAAAATGCCGTCGCGATAGGCCATTTTGTGACACATGGCTCGGGTATTAAGCTTTTGCCAAGCAGTAGTATATATAGCACTTAATAGTTCTCTAGTGCAGCCAAGGTTAGGCATACATATTTTTACAAAAAAAAATGTTTGGTGAAGTTTTATTGTACTTAAAATAGCTTTAGTGCGAAGAATATTATTTATGTTTATGTATTATTTATTTTTAAACCACAATTAATTCACCCAAGTCGAGCCGTAACCTGGAAGCGCACACAAAAACAACCACCTAACTGATAAAGATTTCATAATAATATTACGAATTATTACTATCAGTCATCCATTTCCTGAGTAAAAAACCAGGAAGAGTTGAGTAGCGTAGCTCTGGGCAGTTACTCGCACGCTCCAGCGACTGCTACTCACCGTACCATATCGCACCCGTCATAACCACGTAAGTTTTAGCGAAAATCATCTCTAAATACCCGCACTCTAGTACTCTGGCGTTCCAGAATCATTGGCCCCCAGTAATTGCTCCTAAGTGAATGAACGGGCAATGCGTATCGTTGATTGTTTGTCGAGTATAAATAAGGTAAGGTCGTTAATTTTATTACGAACGGCACAGGATTTTGAAATACTTTCGGTCTTTGTTCGTTTTTTGAATTGGGTAAGAAAAGACGTAGGTATCTATCGATCAACTTTAAGGCTGAGACGCATCTCCGGCCATAAACAATTTCTAAAAAGTTCTAATAGAAATTGTTCGCGTCTCACTTGTCTGTGGGAGCCTTCATTCGCACTGAAATAAAATAAGCAGGCGAATTATAAAGTTCAGTTCGATAAGTTATAAAGTTAAGATTCGAAAACGGGAAGTGTCAATTAATCTGGTCTTAAAACCTAGACCATTGGCACTTGAAAGGATTGTACCAACGAAGAAAAACCGAAGGTAGAAGATGAGTGTTGGCTAAAAAAATACTCTTTTTAACATTTTACTCGCTCCCAACCTTACCTTATTCATACTCTAACGCAAATAATTTGTGTAACAATCATAAACGCAAACTTACACGTAATTAATATAGCGGTAACGTTACGTCTCAGTGAGGAACCAGAACTTCAACACGAAAGTGCTATTACGATAGTTTACAAGGTTTCGGCGCATTACTTACAGTCGTCAATAAGTTAAAACAAATAAATAAACATAATGTATGTTCAGTGAATGGTCGTGTGTTGTGAGACCACCCCGAGACTGCAGCGTGAGAATATGTTCGATTTTCTGCGTCCCGTTTAAACCTTTTCAGCGAAGCGGCTGTGAACTTCAGTGGAATTGAGTCGCTTTGTATTTCTTTGTGGAAAATGCTAAGAAATACACAGAAAATGAAGTTAAACACACAATTCCTGCCTGTATTATTTTTGACGAGCTCCACCATCGTCACAAAAGTTTTGTTTTGTTTGTTTGGCAGAATTACACAGTAATAATATAATATATTTATGAAATGTAGAGGCTTGTCTTGTGGCTAAGTAGTGACAGCCGCACTGGTTGATCGATCAGGCTAAGCTACGCTGCTGCGGTTGGTCCGTGGATGGGTGACCATCTTTACATATCAAGACCCCTCCATGCCTCGGGAAGCATGTTAAGCTGTTAGTCTCGGTTGTCATTCGTGGATATATAGGACTGGATTCTTGGATCTTTGACAGTCGTTACGAGCCAAGGGGTATCTTATTACCCCGTAACTGGGTTGTGGAGGTCAGATAGGCAATCGCTCTATGTAAAATACTGGTATCCAGCTGCATCTGGTTTGACTGGAAGTCGACCCCGAAAAGGCTAGCCAGATGTTGTATGAAATATACAAAATAAAAGCAGTGCATATTTGTTTAATCCCTAAGTAACATAATTATGTGTGCCAAACCTCTATATCTTGGAAGTATAATTATGTATTTGTCCGTACAAATAGGATTTCTCATTTATTTTTCCTTACTGTGCGTAAGGCAAGCGGGATATTGATGTGGGCCAGCTGTAGGTAATTTTTTTATCACAATAATCTGCCCGTTGCTTTCCACAGTTCATTTGTATATGGGTATTAAATGGAAATGAATACATAAATATTGAATGGGTAGAGCTGTTAATTAACATTAACATGCGTCCTGTTGACATGAGTACGTGTTTGTTGTACTTACTTGTCAATAGAAGCAGTTATTTAAATGTAAAAGTGAAAAAAAAACAGGCCACTGAACATTTTTGTCAGATTATGTAACTAAACACAGCCTGATTTTTTTTGCGTAAAGTCATTACTAAAGTAGAAACCATTTTTATCTTAAACATTTTAAACACAAAATTAATTCTAATCCGATTACAGAAAATGTTAAAACGATTCGGACCTTCTTTTATGTCCATTTATTGACAGTTTTCCTAATGCCAACGAATACTTAATTAGGTATTGTACTTTCCTAATTCCGCAATTTATTATTTCAGAGTGAACACCAATCCCTACAAGATGAATGCATAAGGTAAGAAAGACCCCACTTATTTCTCTGTACTGATATAAAGCTAAACACTTTATTTTTTTGTTTGAATGCACTTATCTCTGGATCAACTATCATCATCATCATCTGGTGACGATGATGATGATATTTCCAGAAATGAGCTCGTATAAAAAAAAAACCTTTGTGCATTGATAGCCCGACTATCTAATGCATATTTTTTTTTATTGAGTAGGTTTATAATTATAAGCTACAAGCGGGCCGTCCCGGCTTCGCATGGGTGGGATCTCAATTTTTTTCTCGTAATCTAAAAAATCAAAATCAAATCAAATCAAATCATTTTTATTCCAGGTACTGCATAAGTACGTTCACACAAATACATTTCACCCATAGTGACTACATGTCATAAATAAGCAGATATATTGTTATTACATGGTTATTACTAAGTTATGAACATAGCAGCATTCCAATGGTGAAAAAAATTTCAAGTCGGTTCAGTAATTTTTCAGTCTATTCGTTACAAACAAAGTACAAATCTTTCCTCTTTATAATATTAATTATAGATTTAACATTACACAGCTATAAGACATATTATTATACTGTAAGCTATATTAAAACAAGAAACACGACCGTATAACCGATTAATCTTAGTAATAAATATTAAACATCGCATCGCATTACCGATGCTTCTGATTGTAATAATAATGAGTTGATCGCGACCGTCGCGTCGGCGTCGCGTCATTTGTCACGCGTCGATTGTAGTGAAGTAAGATTAGATAAAAGACATGTTTCTTGAAGAGACACTGTTCTTGTCTTTATTTAATTATTACCTATATCATAAATATTCGTGTAGTTACTAAATCTGGGTTATTTTAAATTGTATCAGTATCCAAACATGATAAAACAAAAAAATCATAACTTTTAACTTTTTTTAGGGTACCTTCTCTATACGCAGAGTGGCATTGTCTTTTTATTTTCGTCTACCCCATGGCGTTGTGTGACATTGGATAGGTCTTTGAAAAATCTTGTGGGTTTGTGAAAATAATTTTCCGATTAAAGGATCCGTTTTCTATTAAAGGATCCGTTTTCTATTAAGATTTAGAATTTTATAAATAACTGGCTTTTGCCAGTAGCTTCGCCCGCGTGGAGGTCTGTGTATTAACATAGGTATACATATAACCCTTCCTCTTGAATCACTCTGTCTATTGATGAACACCGCATTAAAATCCGTTGCGTAGTTTACAAGATCTAAGCGTACAGACACGAAAAGCGACTTTGTTTTATACTATGTAGGGATTATAAATTAAAGATTTTTCTTCGAGTCAAATGTCCCTGCCAGCTAAATGGGTGGTTTGGATATGTAAAAAAAATCACGGTAGTAGTATATAATATAACAAAGTTAAAAGGAAAACTATCACTTTCTTCTTTCTTTTTTTTAACTTTGCCCCACACTAGGAATTTCTCCTGTATTGTGGGTGCGTTTACAAACATTTAAACTCACATACACAAACAGCCAGACCCGGAACAACTACTTGTAGGTCATACAAATATTTATTCCGTGCGGGAATCGAACCCGCGACACGCAGCGCAGCAGTCAATCGCGTAACCACTGCGCCAACCGTGCCGCTATAAGTTGACGAGTGATAGTCTACCAACTTACATTTGCAGTTGGAACGTATGATTTTTTTTTTTTTGGTTGGGAAATCATCAAATAACTTCTCCCGCTCTGGATGGAGCGGGAGGGCGTGTCAGACTTTTACTGACTAAAACCCACCCGAGTTCCCTCAGTTGCCTGTATGCCAGGGGCCCCGGTAGCTCTTTCGATATAATAGAGCATGTTTTACAACCACAATGTTAAGTTTGTTATTGGGATAAATTCATTCCAACTACGGAACACTTCATTGAGCGTGATCTGACACACACTTGGCCGGGTTTTTATCCAGAGACATGCAGAAATGGCTTTGTATAGGAATCCGAATCTAATTTGCAACCAAGAGTTTTGATGAAGCCATAATTGTGACTTGAATATAGCTATCTCATTCAACAAGATCATAGCCATTTCACAAGAGTTGACATAATGTCACCTTTTGTTAGGATGTTGCTCATCTTTTGATCGATTTTCATCTTAGACTTAGTGAGGGCCACGTTTACAATCAACAGAATTATACCACGCAGAAATGGTTTCTGGAAGTGGAAAATTCTGTAGGTTTACTGGAAACTTTAGACTCGAATGCATCCACAATAATTATACTGGGTCTAGTGAAATTAGCAAATAAAATAAAATCATCAATTATATGGGCGAAGGTCAGCTGGTTTTGTAATTTTTCGTGGAACTAAGATATTTTTTACGAATTTCCAAAAGACATAACATAACAAACATAGCCCGAAGGATAAAATTGCCAAACTTAAGTGGCAGTGGGCACGGCACATTGCTCGCAGAACAGATGGCCGATGGGGCCGAAAGGTTCTGGAGTGGCGACCGCGTACCGGAAGACGTAGAGTTGGAAGGCGTCCCACAAGGTGGACCGATGACATTGTGAAGGCCGCAGGAATCCGCTGGATGCGGGAAGCGCGGAACCGGTCGAAGTGGAGGAGCTTGGGGGAGGCCTATGTCCTGCAGTGGACGTCTTGTGGCTGAAATGATGATGATTATGATGAAAACATAACAGTCGTTTGATTGTAATGTACTTGTCACAGTGACATTAAAAGTTTTGATCAAAGTTGGATAAGAAAAGTAATTTTTTATGTTAAATTAGTTTCCGATATTGACACTCAACACGTGGGTAAAGTAGGTATTGCAAGCTATATTAATTTGACCCTGTATCTTTATCTTGCCCGTTCAGAATTTTACATAAATTCGTGAAGTCGTCTTGAAAAATAGTTAAAAACTTTTGCACCGACCCAATTGTATTGCTCAACCTTGACAATTTTGTCTCAAAATTTGATAAAATTCTATTTTGCCAGACTTTCAGTCACCTTGCATTGAACGTTTTCAATTTAAACGATCACTTTTAGTAATTTTATCGCACTGTTGGATTAATATTGCGATCGGATACCTTGTTGCGATGTCGTCATGTCGCCCTAAGATGATAGGATAATAATACGCCCTGTTAGCACCACAGATATAGTTATAATTTATAACTCTAAGGTCTTTAGAATTTCAAACATTGCAGCACAAGTAGGTAAGTACTGAAATATTTAAAAATAATTTCTTGTCTGATCACAACATTTCTTATAATACGGAAAACTGGAACACTAATATGTACGGTAGCAAGAGTTATTCCAATCTTAAAGAAAATTAGACACTTCTTTATAAAGCCCGTTCCTACCACTATTGAGGAATGAGAATAACACCTTATTTCGTCAATTTTAAAGTAAGTAAAAGTAAAAAAAAACATTTTTTTTTCAACATAAAAAATTACATTTGGAAGTATCGTTGTTCGATACTACTTATATGGATTTGACTCGACTATGCTTCTATACTTGTCAATTCTCGAGGAACCCTTCAAAGACATTTCTAAAAATTATGTACGTCCATAAATATCATAAACAAACATTACATAAATTATGGGTATAATCCATAAACATCACATTACAAATGTCCTACATTAAAACTTGCAACCAGTTTCCATATAATACGTTATGACAGAACGGAAAATGACAAGAAGCGATCCAACCGATAGCAAAATATCAGAGTATGCGAGGAATTTAAATGAGATGCGATTCTATCTAGTGAATGATGTTAAGTGAGAAACGTATGACAGACATGCCAATACTGATTGGTTATTTCAAATAAGTAACGTTGAAGACATCTGCCGGCTTCTATTTTAACTAGACTGTTTGAATTTTATACAATGTGTACCTATCGCAACTCGGTGTAGAGGTAAAACTTTTGCCAGATCCTTGAGTTTAGCCGTGTCTGGTTTTCTCTTTGAAAACCAAACATTAGCAACTGTTAAGATGTTCGATAACTTTTTATGAATAAGGCCGTTAGCTAATAAAGTTAAAATATTAGGTAAAATTAGTCAAGTTTGGAAAAAGTTAATAAATTTTAAAGGACATTTTGACCGCGTATTTATTGCTTTCTTTTTCAAAACCAACGGATTTTTTTTACGCTAGGGTGTATAGAATCGCATGGTTACAGTTTTCCCGTCGATGCCATGCCATGATAATAACTTAGGCTGCGGTTTTCGATAATATCTCCATTGCAGCATTGTGGTCTTAGAGACATAATTATGTACCGAACGATTATCCATCCAGTGCTTGACCGATGCAAAATTGCTTAACCCCAAAAAAACCACTACCTACCCATTTAGATAACCACAAGCTATATCTCTATGTACCTGTATAGTATTATTTATGTTGCAAAATATTTTATGTTTATATGCACAATCCGGTTCTGCGTGGCCTGATGACCGATTGCTGTGCAATATAAACCTGTCTCTTCGATAGTGACCAGCCATCGGTTTAACAGTTGGAGTGTGCAATCATTGTGACAAACAAATTATTATTGTAAATTATTATTTATATTTAGCATCATCGTATTAACACCTACCTTACGACAAATTTATTAATCATCGAAGTTGTCTCTACAATTTAATCAATTATGATCCTGAAATTGTATGAGATAGTTATTTAGGCTCCAACTTTTTTTTAAAGTGTTGCTCCACACTAGGAGTTTCTCCTGTATTGTGGGTGTGTTAACAAACATTTAAACTCACATACACAAACAGCCAGACCCGGAACAACTAGAAGACACTGAAGTGCAATAATTATGTTTTTTGCTAAAATTTTATTTTATTGTACCTAATTAGTTTTAGTCTATCAGTAATTAAAGGCTTATTATTATACTGGTATTTGCCTCCAAAGTCGTAAAATCCTCGGTCTCTCTATTTTAGTTCTTTCCAACCACTTTGTTGAGTTCTTCCCTCCATTTAGTCTACGACCCTGCAATTACACTCTCCACGTTAGCTTATATTACAGGATTTTTTTTTATCCAGTTCGCAAACTGTAACCATGAATTCAGCATATCAACCTAGATCCCCCAGCATAGAAATTTTTCGTCGGGCAAAAAAAATCAGCTGTTCCATACATTTTGACCGCGTAAGTATTGCATTTTTCTATTAAACAGCTGATTTTTTTTGTAAAACCGACGAAAAATTTCTTCGCTGGGAGGTCTAGAATGATATGCTAACTAAATTCATAGTTACAGTTTGCGCACAGAATAAAAACTATTCCTGTAATGTGCATCTAGTTTCATTATTTATATGTACCTACCCCTGCATTAAACCTCATATACCTATATCCTTCACTACGACATCAATTCAATGAGTTTCCTATCTTAGCACAAAGTAACTTGCCACTCATTGCCCTCCACATTGACCTATCAGTTCACACTCCTAAACAATAAGGCAGCTATTAGGTACATGGTGGTATTAACATAAGTGCCTGTCAGTCTGTATGTAAAGCTTAACGTTGGAACAGGTCTCGCTTTCTTCATAGAAGCTTTTCATTAGTAACGTGTAATAGCTATTTTATTAGTCGCTATCTAGATTTGTAATAGGTTGTGAATAAAGGCTGTGGGTGAGCGGTCTTGATTTAGATGTTCAATTGCTACGATAGTAATCGGAGTCATAAAAGAATTCAAATCTTATGCTTTTTAAGGTTCCGTACCTACTCAAAGTTTGCCAACGGAATGGAATGGAACCCTAACCAAGCCTACGCTGTCCGTCCGTCCGTCTATCTGTCAGCGGGCTGTATCTCATGAATCGTAATAGTTGAGAGTTGAAATTTTGAGAGAGTGAATATTTCTATAGCTTAGTAAATGTTTCTATGGGTTCGGCAGAGGTGTACTCATAATACACCCACATTTCGTAAGTTATGTGTAAATGTTAATGTTTGGGATGCATGAAAAAGTCTCCTCGTGTAGCGCAATTTGTTCTACCGAGCGCTCGGCGCATCCTGGACAGTCTCTCCCAATACCTTGATGACTGACCAATTCTTCCCTTGCGGTAGTAGGGCTAACGCCCGCCTGGTTTCCACCGGAGTCCGGAATCAAGCCGCTTGCTGTGTTTCGTCGATGTACCAGTGCGTTAAACAAGGCATTTCTGGGCACGCTCGATATATCATAGACCTCGTCAATCGCTTCCCATCAGGCGTGATCGAGGTCAAAATCGGGCCCATTTAGTAAAAAAAAGAAAAAAATCTCAACTGTTACCACTGCGTTCAATCGGCAGTTCACTGCTGCCTAGAAGCTTGTATCGATGTTGATTTTAAACATTAAGTAGGTTGGCGAATGTTTGTACCTACTGGAAGAACATAAGTAGGTACCCATTATAAGATTTTCTGAAACTTAATCATACTTAAATATATGTAAGTAAATAGTTAGTTATGTCTATTTGTATGAGCCTGGAATGCCGGACCTAACATTTCTAATTACTTGTATTAATATTCAACTTACAAGATCAATATAGAAGTGTGATGAATGTATAACAAGTCGGAATTATGCTTGAATGAATACTAGGTAAATATACTAACTATACTAAATTATAGGTACTAAATACCTAATATATTACTTGACAAATAGTACTGACTGAGAACAGACTAAGTACCATAGAACACAATGATTATAATCTAGAATGAATCTGGATTTCCCAACTAGATGCATACCTAAGTAGAACTGAGAAATCTGTAAAAAAATATATCGAAATTTACGAGATTTTTATTAGAATACGATCCAAGAAGTTGGTGAGGTTTTCATGCCATAAGACACAAAGAGGTAGATTGGGTTTAGAAGCTGGAAATATAAGATATTGAAGCACCGCCCCTTCCTTCCTGTGCATGATAGCAGTGAGAAAGAAAGAAAACGACTAAAAGTAACACGACAAAAAGTGTGAAGTGCGATGTAAGAAACTAGAATTAAAGTGTGCCTCACGGCTGCTCAGTTCAGCAAAAATTACAGACAACTAGTACCTGACGCTGGTTATCTGAAGAGGCTATGCTTAGATGAGATACGGTGGAGTTATAAAACGGAATAATTATGATATCATAATTGAAGGTCTTGTCATGATTTTCAAATATTAATAAGATTTGTAGTGATTTTAAATAATACAAATTTATCAAATTGAAAGTATCAAATTTACCTCAAATGATTTTGTATAAGTGTAATGACGTCAAAAAGTATCTCATTTTATAGTTATCGACAAAGTAGATACAGGTTTTTTAACGGAACGGCATGGAAATAATTATGATGTTGATTCGTCTAGTTTTCTAAGTTAGTTCTCTCCGAGCTTCGAAATTTGAGGTTGTCTCAAGAAGTCTATATTGTTATTATGTTGAATAGGTACCTAATTAAATAGTTTGCTATGTATTACTATATACCAGGTGTGTATGTGGGTAAGAGTTTAAACTCATAAATATTTATACTAAAAAGGTGTGTTCATTTCACTCTTACGAAAGACTACCTATATCTTTTGTATGCATTTTTTAAACTTCACAGTAAGAACTGTCGTTCCGAGTCAGCCACCCATCAATCGCCTAAAGAAACCTACAACAGATTTTAACTAGCTTCCCATTACATTAGACCTAGAAACAAGTTATAAAACGTGAACTAACAAGAATGTAAAGGAAACACCTAATGATGCAGTGGAGATAGCACGTTGTACTGGAGTATTATTTTAATAAGTCTCCGACATGCACGCCATGCAGGTTGTAATTAGTTGCTAAGCACTAAGCAGTAGCTGGTACACTATTATGTCTTAATTTTTAAGTGAGGATAGATGACGGATAGTGAATTGTCGGATTTAGTCCTCAGAGCAGTTAAACTATTCAGTTAAGTTCTCACTATGATATATACGTGAAGGGAGTTTGAAGTGAACTGTCATCCTATTAGATCACCTCATACTCACTTCACCTAAGTTTTCACGGAAAACATAATTTAATTATTAAACCAATCTAATTATTTCGGTTTTCGGAAATCGGTCATCTCTGAATCGCCTATGAAACATCGCAAAATAAAATGAAATCAGCAGATTAATATTTTTTTAACGACTTTTATTAGATGAATTCGATGATGGTTATTAACGGTTGTATTAAATATACACATCATAATAATCGGAAGCTCATAATAATCGTAACAGTAGACTGCAATTTCTGACATGAATGTACCAGACCATAGCTTACGACTACCATCGCAGGTTCATCGCTTTACGGACCCCATAAACCATAAATACTATCATGGCCAATAAAAATTGTAAAACCATATAGGTGCAAGACAATGTTGCTAAGCAGTTTATTATACTCTTTGATATAGAGGAGAAAATAAAATAAATAAGTACCTGGTCATTTTGATAGGCTGTGTAATTCAGGAATTAAAATGAAAACGTCTTTATCATATCTATCGACTGATCTATCGACCCGTGAGACTGTTAAGTTAGCCTATCCAGTGGCCCTAGTGTGAGTTTCATTTAAACATCTCGATCAAACGCATCGAGCGCGTTCGGCGCTCCGATTGGTCCGTCACCAATCCAGGGCTAATCGGAGCGCCAAACGCGCTCGATGCGTTTGATCGAAATGGTTAAATGAAACTCACCCTAAGGCCTCTGCTCTCGGTGCCCCAAAAAGTAGTGACCTCTGCCCCACCACCGCGACATTGCCGTGGAAGTGGCGAAGTTTTGGGCCCAGATTTAATACACCATGTATCGTGTCATCGACATTATGAAGAAGAAGATTCGTTAAATTAAAAGAGAAACCGTAGTTACACCGACCATACCGTACACCGACCAATTACTGATGTATCAGAATTTCTGGCAATACTTACCAAAAGTACGGCTATCTCTTACACTGTTAATTCTGTTCTTGATCAGTTTGCTTAATTTAATTATCGTATTGTAAATGTAGGTTAGGGATATCTATAATAAGTCAAGCATAACTGGATACGCCACCATCTTAAGTGTGTAATATATTTTTTACGAGGCTATAAACTTACTATCATTTACTCAGGCACCCTAGTTACTAGGTGAATATGTACTTAGGCTCATGGCTCAACAATGTTTTCATATTGAGTGCAGTGCATCTTATCGCGTATAGGTAAATGCTGTAAGGATCTCATCATTACATTATTTATTAATTTCTCGTCGACTGCCTCATTAGTCTAGTGGTAGCAAGCGCTACTCCTGAGCCTGAAGACATGGGTTTGATTCTCGGGTCGGGCAAAGTGTAATTGGGTTTTTCTATCTGGAATTTCTCAGTAGCAGCCCGAAATCTGGATTTGTACGTGTTTGATGGTAATAGGCTCGCCCCTGTTATCTGGGACTAAAACATAACGAGCGAAATGTGGGTGTACTTATAGGTACACATCTGGCTAACTTACTTTGGGGAGTACAGCCGATATGTTTTGTAACGTTATTTAAAAAAAATCAAAGTGGGCATATTCTATTGCCTTCACTCGTCTAGAAGATAGGTAAGTTGTTCCTGAAACCTTGGTTTGCCCGAAAAAAATATTAGACATAAATATACAAACTAAGCAGGTACCTCACTTATAGTGAAGATTCAGTGGATTTTCCGTAGTCAATATTAGCTCAGTCATTCGATATCTCCGCTCGATAGATTCATAATAAATCACCTATTTACTTAATACAACACAAGTGGCACTTAATATTCTAATACCATTTCCAACTAGTCAATACAATATTTCGCCTTAAATCATATCTTAGATAAATAAACAACTCAATACGAAGCTGTATTCATGAGACGAATAACCAAGTGCCATTTTACTTTCTTCGTAACACGCTACATTCCTTTTAGCACTTTTTTCAGTGATCAGAGCGTCTCGAATCGTTTAAGGCGCTCGTACATCCTCTATTAAGTACAGTGCTGACCATTACGCCACAAAGGCAGTTCGGGATGTAAGGCTGTATCCAACCGCAAATGGCCGGCATTATCCTCGCACGGGCTGCGCACGCGATCAATGTCATACACATCTGTCATGGCGACGATGTGCCGATAATCAGCGTTCCAACCAGCCAATAGAATGTTTGAGTTTTGAAGGGATTTTAACTACAGTATTTTGTTTTGATTCAATAGGTGCCTTATTTTTGAGTCACCGAAATCAGAACAACATGAATACCTAGATATGACGAAACTTGAAAGAATCTTAAGACAATCTCCTATGAAATCCACATCAGCCAGCATTTCTCTGTAACATTAGGCAATTATATCGTAATCGCAAGTTACAATAAGGCATAAAATATCGCGCGTTTTTGCAACTAATGCGTGTTTGATGTGGTCGGTGTGTTGCGGAGCGCGGATCGCGCGCGGATGACGCACGCGCCGTGTGCCCGACGACTCTGTGGTATGCGGTTTTTCACATCACCTATCTGCCACAAACAATAATTGAGTAGCATGGAACCCTGTCGCACTGAACAAGGCGGGAAAGGAAATGGCTACTAGAGATGCATCGTTCGCATATGTAGGACTGTTATTATATGCCTGGTTCACATTTCCTTAGTAATCAGCAGCTTGTAGATAAAGAGGCAGTTTTCTGGCTAATTTTAGGTCTCACTTGACAGAAAACTATAAATATTACTAGTGAGGCAAACTGCCAATTAGATCATGTCATTCTTAAAGGAAACAGACTAATTATTTAATTTAGTATCTAGAACACAGTTAGGTTTTTGGAATTTTAAATAATAATTATACATAGACTGAGGAGACAGCAAGCTTCAAAATGGAAATAAATGACTTTCTAAAACTTACTGAAAATCACTGCACTCTTTACAAATGGCGATTCCGCAACTCATGAAATATCCGCTCTCATGCTCTCCACCTGTAGGTAATATATCTATTAAAACTGATTTAACCGAAACGAATTACAAACGAATTTTCAAGATGACAACTAAACATTATGATACTGTAAAAAAACAGCACCCTAATTGCGTAACTCACGATTCCCCATAATTTGTTTCGTTTTGAAACAGATGGCTAAACCATTGCTTCGTATGTTCTAAAAATGTGTCTGCTCAGCAACGTAAATAATGCAATGAATATTGTTGAACTGTCAAAATGAAACCGATTATGATTAATCGCGTGTTACGCAATTAGGGTGCTGGGCTTTCAGCAAGTAATAATAGCCGAACGGGTCGATCGATCAAGTTAAGCTACGCTTTCCGGGTTGCTCCGTGGTTGGGTGACCATCTTCACATAATATGATCGGCTATCATTCGTAGATCTTTGACAGTCGTTACAGGACGTCAGAAACCCGAAAGTCTAACAACCAGTCTTACCAAAGGGTATCGTATTACCCAGTAACTTGGTTGTGGAGACCGGTAGACCGTCGCTCCATGTAAATTATTGGTACTTATTACCTGCATCTGATTAAACTGGAACCCGACCCCGACATGGGAAAAGGCTATGATGATAAAAAAACAACCGACTTCCAAAAAAACACTACAAAGTGAAAAATAACTGTAATTTTCATGTCACCAGTCACCGACTTCCGAAATTCCGAAGTAATTTTTCACTATGTAGTGTTTCTTTGGAAGTCGGTTATTTAATTTTTTTTGGAAAAAGTTTTTGTTTTTCACATTTTAGTTATAGTACCTATACCCCCCACACCAATTCGAAATGTCATCATCCTTGGGGTAAAAACAATGCTTTATGCGATAGCAGCAATCGCGGTAGATTTGCTGTCATTTTTTGAAGAGTTCCATTGTCTGTCTCCGAAACGCATCATCAAATCTATACGAAATTTAAATGGGACCATTTCCGAATAAGGCCCTTTTGAACAAAATTCTTTTTTGCAAATCCGCCTATGTATGCCAAATTATGCCCGAACATCCATAAAAAATATATATAAATACATATAAATATTTTGTATTGATAACCTCCTTCTTTTAGAAATCGGTTAAAAAGATACAGTACTGTTTTTGCTCCTGAAGTCGAGGGTTAAATGGGACCACACGAGAAGCACCAGCTTTGAAATAAAAAAGAAACATCAAAATCGGTTCACCCAGTCGAAAGTTCTGAGCCAACAAACATTAAAAAAAAATACAGTCGAATTGAGAACCTCCTCCTTTTTTTGAAGTCGCTTAAAAATACTGTCACCACCTGTCACTTTATCTCACTACACGACAAAGTCACCGTCGCCTAAAAGATTTTTATCAGCCGACAATGAGTGAGCAAGTCTCAAGTTTGTACCGGCCTGTCCGAGGTGGGTCAATAGTAATGGAGGTCAGAAGTCATTTCATAAGGTACCTACTGCGACCAACTTTCCTGGTATAATTGTTCTCTAATAATGAAATCACAGTAATGGATCTTTGATAACCGCTTGATTAACAAGAATGATAAATCAAAGTAATTCCAGTACTTGTGAACTTTACAATATTGAGTTAGGTTTTCGCCGTTTTTATTACATACATACATAAACTCACGCCTTTTTTTAATGGGGATTGGCAGAAACTACAGAACGCCACCTGCTATTATTTATGAATTTATGATCCTTTTTTTTGGGTGGGAAGTCATTAAATAACTTCTCCCGCGCTGGGTGGAGCAGGAGGGCGTGTCAGACTTTTACTGACTAAAACCCACCCGTGTTCCCCCATTTGCCTGTGTGCCAGGGGCTGCGGTATCTCTTTCGAACAACCCGCACCCCTGGCAGAATTTATGTTTTTTTTATGAATTTGAGATTTTTTTGTGAATACGCATCTCGCAGACAATCATCAACACGCAGTTCAACATATGTGGTTGTCGTCTACTTAACCTGACTTGTCTGTAATAATCTTAATAAATTAAGATTACCAGCCAGAGCTCCAAAACTTAAAACTAGAGCGACTGCTCCCTAAGGGCACCCCCTGTGGGGTACGGACCTCAGCTTACGGCATGGCTGATAGAGGGCAGCAAGGCACAAACTGAATCGGACTGGAGATCCTTACATACTCATCATTTGTTAATTTTGTTCATAAATCTGGTCATATACGAACGCATATATTCCCAGTCGCCCCGCGGGGATTGCCACCGGAAGCAAATGGGAATAAAAATTCCCAGTTGCCCCCACTTCAGTTTCGCTATACATTGCTTTGTTTCTTGTGTGTAAATAGTCAAGTAACTGCCACTAACTTGGAAGTAGCGCTCACTGGCCGCTGCCGCGCCACCGCCGCTTGGCTCGCTCGGCTCGTGCGCGGTTGGTCACAATTCTAACCTAACCTAACCTATTACCTTCCTAATGAGCCCTGTCAGCGAAGAGTCCTGTCAAAGTAATCTCATCCTTGCGCTATTACTAAATAGCCAAGTAAGTGCCACTAATTTGGAAGTAGCGCTCGCCGGCCGCTCTCGCGGCACCGCTCGCTTGGCTCGCTCGGCTCGTGCGCGGTTGGACACAATTCTAATCTAACCTATTACCTATATCATCAGGTAGGTAATAGGTTAGGTTAGAACTGTGACCAAACGCGCGCGAGCCGAGCGAGCGTAGCGAGCGGTGCCGCGGCAGCGGCCGGCGAGCGCTACTTCCAAGTTAGTGGCAGTTACTTGACTATTTACACACAAAGCAATGTATAGCGAAACTGAAGTGGGGGCTATGACTTCCCAGTCACCGCCAGTGGCGACTGGGAATTTTTATTCCCATTTGCCTCCGGTGGCAATCCCCACGGGGGTGATTGGGAATATACGGTTTCCACTCACAATCTCACATCTACCTTGTTGCCGTTTTGATTAGATTCGTGTTACGAAGTTTTTCTCGTAGTTCATTGATTAATGGCACTTTCTTATGCCTATTATAAAGTGCGCTTGTGACATTGTTAGATGCTCTTCCTGTGAATACTTTACCCTAGTGATAAACGAACAATCATTAATAGCGTCTATAGTTTTTCTAGCCATTTAATTTACATTGCTATTAAGGTAGCTTGGAATCAATTTTCTGAAATATACAGAAATGATTTAATAACCACTAAAGATTTCATGGTTCTAAACAATGAGAAGGTAAATAGATACCGTAAGTGAATTGGAAAAGTCATCAAAACCTTAAGTTTTGTTTTTGTAAAGAACATTGTCCACGATTACAAGTTAGATCTTTAATAACAGTTTCTTTATACATTCGCATAATACCTATTACTAACTTTCTGCATATAAAGTTTTATTGCTACTAGTCATGAATATTTCAATTTCATTTTACAACCAATCAAATGTAGATATCGACCATTGTTTTAATACATCTTACCAATGTCTATCACGAGTAGTTGGTGTGTTGTGATTACTCTTAGAGGTTGTCCCTATCGCCTTGTCGAGGGCAATTACGGGCCGATCAAGTGCGCTGTGACAGACGAGGGAATTGCTGCAAATTGCAAATAAAAGCGCCGTTTGCGCACATACGAATGCCTGGACACCATATGCCGTCTACATTATCTATGATTGTGGCATTTGTGGCAATATGAAACTATTACGCCTTTCACCATCGCACTAACATACAACGAAGGCTAAGACTTCTGTAATGGAAACGAGAATACTTTCTCAGTTGTACGTGTTTGCATTGCTCGCCTTTTTACTTTACGGTCTGTCTCGAGACTGCATGAGAATGTATTTATATCGTTTTATAGCCCTGCTTCATGTGAGTTCACACGTGGCCCGAACAATACGTGTCTAGTTTGTTCACGAGATCGTTTACGTTCCATAATAGGAACAAAGACGAAATGACAAGAAACTTCATTCTACACTAGTCACTGCCATAAAAATAGTGACCTGAATTATACTCCACCATGTCATTACGAAGAATAATCATATACAACATTATTTTTAGTATATGCGAAACCTGAATATAGTTTGTTCAGAATAAATTATAACTGAATCGATTCCAATAATTTTTAAACCATGTTATATTTTTCCCAAAAAACGTTTTGCAAGTGTGATGGAAAATGTTATCACCAGTTAATTGCAATACAATCGCCGTACGATTATGTACCTACTGTCTAATTATTATCAATGAGCAAAATACGACGCTGGACGCGCGGGCGGCGCGGGGCCCGCGTGGTGACTATGTTTGTGTAGACAACTAGATAACATAACAAGTTTATAACTTTGTGATTTTTCATGATACAGTTTTGAAATTTTGTACTTAGTCTTTACATAAAAATAAAAATAATAGACACGTGTTTCGGGTTTCGCATATACTAAAACTAGGGTTGTATATTGATTAAAGAAATTATATATCTTTGTACTGACTAGATGTTCCTGTCAGTTGCTAGATTGTAATATATTTTTTCATTACATATGCCACTGCTTCCATATTGTCCATTTTTTTTATTTTTTTGCTGTAGGTACCTACCATACTCATCAAAAGATTACAGCTGATTGGATTCCAACAAACATTGTAACTGTATTTTTTCTTTTATTAATTCGGCATTGTGATTGCCTAAGTCAAGAATAAACCAACCGCCTCAAATCTATTCCCAAAAAGAATAAGTCAGAGCCCCTTCACACTAGCGTTGTCCAGCGTAGGCGTTCGATGAACGTATGCGCGGTGTCTCTGCTGGGGCACATGAGTACGCTGCGGGTGTGTCGCGCGACGCATGCTTCGCGCACCCGCCTTATTCACCGCGTTCCTGTGGTGTCATGTACAGACGCCAGCACATCAAGCTATCCCAAACTATCAAATTTTCCCAATTGAACATGAACCTTATTCTTTTGTCATAAACTTGAAAATCTATTAAAGAAATTTGACAGATTGGGGTAGCTTGATGTACTGGCATCTGTACAAACTAATTTCCTCGTCGGAATACATTTTGTTAATGATAATACCTACCGAAGCGACAGCGAAATTGTGTGACGTCTGCGCCGCGCTACCGTAGCGTTCAATTAACTGCAGAGGAAACGCCGCGAACTGCGGCGCACGCGTCGTGTTGTCGCGGCGTCTGTGAAGCGCATACGTTCATCAAACGCCTACGCTGGACAAACGCTAGTGTGAAGGGACTCTAAGGCTTAGTGCTTATACAAAAAATGCAATAAAAAAATGCTTCTGTCAAATCATTACGTAGGTATTAACCTAAATTAGTTTTTAAATCTAACTGCTGTTGAAAAAAGTATTAATAAAAATTTTATATCACACATCTTTGGTTTATAACATCATACATAATGGTTTGTTTCTCCCATTTAAGATTCCTTTGATGGTCGTCAAAGTTCCAAAGCGTCAAATTCCTGTCTATTACTCCAACCACAGGGCCGTCACTGGATACAATCAAAGCATTTATAATTTCTTATGTTATCTTCAGAACAAGTTTCTGTATTGTTACTCCATCGCTTTCTTAACAAGGTTTGACAATATTGTTCACAGCACAATAGCATCGCGGCGATGACGACCCACGATACAGACAAAGACCAGCACTGATTGTGACTGTGAAACCACTGGGGTCAAGGTCAAAACCTTTCAAGCATTACGATATTTTTATTTAGCACAGTTTTTGCACGATCAAAGCGATAAACATGAGATTTTATAGGCACACTTATCAGAAGACAATGTTCAGATTTCTATCGATTTGTTCGTTGTTAACTTCGGATAAGTCTTCACTTGCCGTATAAAGACTTTATGAATTATTTACTCTTTTATTTCTCAGTGGTCATCTACGAGAAAAGCATGACGATACATACATACAAGCACTTTTATTATACAATTCGATTCTAAGATGAAAGTGTATATAATATCATAGACATTGACACAAACAGTAACTTTGAATAGAATTTACTCTTGACAACTTTCCGCCAAACAGGCCTATTATACTGCTGTATCCCTACAAGGAAACCGCATGTGGAAACTGTGGCTACGAATGAAGAACTTGTATCGCAATACGTCAACGTACATATTAGCATTTGTAACCGGACAAATGAAAGTTTTCCATAACAAGATTTATTCAAGAATCTCGATGGGAGATATATTTGTATGTGCATGATTTTGTAATTCTGGAAATGCGTAAACAATGTAAATTGTTAACTTTCATATTCAGGTTTAATGTCAAGTACCTATTAGGTAAGTTCAGAGAGTTCACTGACGTAAATGATGCTAATGCGATTGTTTCATTGAACACGAATTGTGAATGGTGACATCTTATGGACAGACTGACCGCAAAACATGAAAAATCCAAAAACATCCTGGTGTTGAGGGTTCTAAACAAACGAACGACACGACAGACCCACTAACATTACCTTTCTTTTCGATGATAACATGACAAATCATAACTTGTTCAGGTTAACCGACGAACAAGTTTTTCAGAAAATTCTAGGGCTTAATTTCCTCCTATAAACCTACGAGTAGCCACAGTAAGCGATGGTTAACCACCACGCGGATACGATTAAGCCTCTCGCTTCTATCATACCTAACACTACACTTTTTGCTACTCTTTAATAGCGGTGATAGTCATAACAGACGATACTTCCGCACGTCAGTTGTCTCATTAATATATCTGCAAAAGAATGATGCTCTCTTTCTTTTATGCTTTGCAAAACAATGGATAGATCTTTGAAGAGTCTGGTCTTTGCGTCTACGTTATAGAAAAGCATAAGCATTTTATCGAACTCATTAAATTTTGTACCTCCATAACAAGTTTTGTCTAAGCTTTTTAACTCGAAGACTGATTTATGGGGCGAATTTCTTGCACTTTAACGTTCGATTAAAAGAAAAAATGCTATCAACCGCTGATGAGATCAGCTATATAAAATCAATCATGACCATTCTGGACTGAAAATAAAAACTTATAAGATGGGGATCTAATTTGTGGAACGAGGCCTGAATCCAAGATCCAGAAATTCTTCCACCCCATTACCGATCCTTAAAATGCAACTAAAACAATTTACCACTGCGTGTAGTTTCTATCTACTTTAAAATACGGTATTGGAAAAGAAACTCTCTTAGTAAGTCCGTCTCCTGTAAAAAACTGACGTCGAAATTGTCTGTACCTGAAGCGAAAATCAGGTAACAGTCTGTCTAGTGAGGCGACAAAACGTTTTTACCGGTCGGGACACAGTAAGCGCTTCGGCTTCGACTAACACAATAATGAATGCGCTATTGTCTCTGCCATTCAATCTACGCATGCTTGTTTACCGTTGCGCGTTAAATTAATATATTTCAGTATATATTTTGTGGGATTGACAGGACCTTAATTGGCGATTGTTTAGAATTGAAATGCCAGGAAACAAGTGTATCCATAATGAATTCACTTCATCAACCTATTCTCAGACGTAGAGTAAATACAGACAAGAAATCGATGGAAACTAGACTACAGCAACACTCCAAAGTGTTGATTGACCAATTAATCTAACAAACGGTAAGACAAATGTGTTAATTAAGCGTATAATACTAACTAATCTTAGTAGTGCGTATATCGGCGAATCATTAATTACATCGGCTGTATCTAAAAGATGTGTGATAAGTGCGACCAATGAACATAAACAAGATGATGTGTCCCGAAGCCCACGACTAGACGGTACATCAATCAGGCGTAATGGGCAAGATACTCTAATGACGTTACCTGCGTACCTCCCATTTGCATAGGATCGAGGCGAGGATTGTAATGAGGTAAATAATAACATTGTTGCTATCTTTTCTGTGGATATTGTGGTTATAAAACACGATTAGCTATTAATTTTATGTCCTTATGGATAAGCGAGCCCGGTAGGTCTGTAAACTATAAAATGAAGACGAGATCTCCTTTAGACCTAGTGTCTCAGTTTGAAAGAATTCATAATTTTATGCAGAAGCGGTCTTGACAGATTGATGTGTTTGATTTAGTCAAATGTTGTGTGCCTAAAAGAAAACTGACTTTATAGAGCCAAATTAAATTAGCTGGCAATACTTTAGGACGCGTCCATTAATTAGGGGGTGGGGGGAGGGGATCGAGTCGAATCTCACCCAATCTCACGTGGGGGAGAGGGGGGTCGAGTCTAATATCACGTAATTAATATTTATTTAGTTTCCGCAAAAAAACAATGTAACATTGCGAGAAAACCGGGTTAAACAGGTTTGGGCACCATATATGGCTAAATCCTATAAAATTATATTAATGGCAGTTATGCAACGCCACAAAGTAGCACAATAGCTCCCGATTGTTAAACCGCCACCGCGCGGCCAGCCGAGCCAGCCAAGCGCAGCGCATAAATCCTTCGCAAATAAGAACAGATTAACGTTTTTACACTAAAAATACGCATTTTGAAATATCCCATGTTAGTTTGTGGGGTGTGGCGAGGGTTTCGAGCTAAATCTCACGACATCTCACCTGAGGGAGGGTGGGGGTCGAAAAATTGCCAAAATTGACTCACATAATTAATGGACGCTCCCTTACTCGCGTGTTGGGTATTGATATCGAAAACGAATGGAACAAAAAAAAACATAATTCGATAGGCGAAGGTAAAGGCCCGTTACTGATCAGCTGTTTTTGTAATTTTAAGAATAGATGTTTTTAATAATTTCCAAAAACAACAACATTTCAGTCGTTTGGTTGCCTGGTTGCCTACTGGTATACATGTCAGTGTCATTTAAAGTTTTGAACAAAGTAGGAATGATGAAAAAATTAATAGCTTTTTTTATTACGTTCGTTTTCGATATCTATATTTACAAAATACGTGGGTAGAGTATTTCCAGGTAATTTATTTGACCCTGTATATTCATATTACTACTCAAAGAGAAGAAGCCAATACTAATAAATCAACAAATAATAACTTAATCAATTCTACGGATCTACAGCAAATTACACCTGTACGCCTGTACCTACAACTGTCACAATCAATGTGGGAACTTTGATGTTGTCTCAATGGCGGATGATTGACGTTTCGAACAGTCGGTGTCATAGTGTACAGTGGTGTGCTATCCATTTTTTTTTTAATTATGTATCTGTTGGATTTTTTTAATTGCTTGATGTACTTTTTGATAGAGACGCTTTTGATTGATTTTATTTATAAACCTTGTAAACATTTTTAATGCGTTGTATTACTTTGTAATTTTGTTTTTATTTAATTTATTTACTGGTAGTAAGCGTAATGATTGACACTACTGATTAATACTCCTGTGGGTGAAGTGCACGAGAATTTAATAATTTCTTGAATAGGAGTAGGACTGTGTTATAATATATTTTTATCACTTCTTAATGGCTTTGCAAAGTAGCATTAAACCACACTTTAAGGGCTGTTACTTTATAAACAGTGGTTTACAAGTTCCCTGATTCGTTCTACACGTGTTCTAGATCTACCTACCTACTAAATCCTAGGATTTTTATTTTGCAAATCCCCAGCGTGATCCCCCAATTCAAACACACATTAAAAAATTACTTGGTAATAAAGGGGAAAACGCAGAAACCACGTACAACCAGTACCACGTAGCCATAGAAACAATAACTTTAAAAGTGTTAACTTACGGCCTAGGGATCACGCTAGTTCGTATACTAACATGGGGCCGACATAAATTAATCAAGCCGGTGTCTAGGTAATAAAGCGAATGCAAATTATCTTACTCGATACAATCTAAAGACGGGTAGGTCGGTGATTTAGATATAGTCATTAGTGAGTTGCGTTTTATTGAGATTCAGCGGCAACACGCCGGGCAAAGCGTGTTTCAACTGATATTGGCCGAAGTAATTTTATTACTAGGAATAGGTACTAGTATGTAGTAGAAGGAATACTAATAATGTATATTTTTTTAATTTAGATACCTAAGTAATTAACTTAGTTATTGTGAGTAGCTTCTTTAGTTATCTTAAGACTTTAGTTAGTGAATTAATTTTGATAAGTATTTTAAATAAATGATAAATGATTTTATTTCTGTAAGTAGGTTTGTACAAACACTTTTACACGTCAATCATATTTTTTTTTTTTTAACTAGATGAGGTCGGCGTTTCCTATCTGACTACTCTGAGAAGAAAGGCCGAAACAAACTCAGAGGTCACAGTCTTTTTTAAATTCCAGACATAATCTTGGTCAGATCATGTGAAGACCATGTGGATTGGTGTCTGAAATGGTCTTTTGAGGAAAGAACCACACAGATTGAGTGGACCTGTCCAATCAGTGCACGCATTTATCAGTAATCATGCAGCTCAACTCAGAACTTGAGGAGCTCAAAGATTTGACGAACAATACCAAAGAAAGGACATTTGGGTAGGCCGCATAAATTACTCAAACTGGCAGATTAACATTATAACTAACTGAGAAAGAGATGAAACACAAAACAAAAAAAAACAAAACATAATCCACACAGTCCTCACATTCACAATAATTAAAACAATAATAATATTATACTTCTCAAAGTAAATATTCATGTCAAAGTGTATATAATAATAATCAAATGTCGAAGAGTATAAGTTTGCAAAAAAAAAAAAAGAACAACATTTAGTATGCAAAAATTGGAGCAGGTCAATCCCAAGATGTTTTGTCCTCAATATAATCCTTAACGGTATAAAAGGCTTTCTGGCACAACTTACGTTTAATGAATGATTTAAATTTATTGAGACTTAGATCTTGAACATGGCTAGGAAGTTTGTTATAAAAGCGTATACATTGACATCTGAATGATCCACCTATTTTTTTGAGCCTTGTTGATGGTACAACAAATTTGTGTTTGTTCCTAGTATTTATACTATGGATATCACTGTATTTTTTAAACAATTTAATATTTTTATGGGCATATAAAAGATTTTCAAAATATACTGTGAAGGCACAGTCATTACATTAATCTCCTTAAATTTCTCTCTGAGAGAGTGTCTCGGACTTAATTTATAAATAGATCGGACAGCTCTTTTGTGCAACACAAAGATAGTTTGAATGTCGGCGGCATTTCCCCACAACAGAATACCATACGACATTACACTATGAAAATAGCTGAAGTAAACTAAACGGGCTGTCTCTATATCAGTTAAATTACGAATTTTTCTAACAGCGTATGCTGCTAATAGATACTTATATGCTTATTTTGCAAGGTTGTGAAGGTCTAAATAGGCAGTAGCTCAATGTAAAATACTGGTATATACAACGAGTAACATAATTAACGCAAGACCTCGTACACCCCAATTGAGTTAAAAGCATAATACGATGACCAAACTATTTAAAAAAAAAAACGTTTCGACCCAAGCATAACTTTATGCATTTAAAATTGAGTCTTATATCTTCTTAAATAAGATTGAATTTTCTATGGCCCAATCTGGTACTGGTAGGTATGGCAAAATACATAATAAAAAATAAAAAAACGAATATTAAAAGTTACTGAAATCGATTCAGTACTCAATTAGGAACAAACTACTTTCAGGTCTTGCGTCCATTTTGTTACACCTTGTATACCTATAATATATTCACTATTCGGTTAGACTGAGTCTGGTCGGTGAGATTGGAAGCTTACCTTTGCACAGAGTAAGATTTTTATCTTACTGAAGTTCAAAAACCTCATCGCTTCGACACTGCAAGAGATGCAGTCGTTTCACAATTACATAATTTATATTAACGTTTCCAATTAAAACGACATACATCATCACATCCTCACTTGCGTTTTAAGAAATGGTGTGATCGATTGTGTGATTTAATGAAGACTTAATAAATTGCCTTTTGTTTCCTATGGCAAGGACCTACTACATTGTGAACATTAAAATCACATAACGTAGGCACAAGTTATGCTATTGTGTATACCATCCCATGTACAGACGCCAGCAAATTAAGCTATCTCAAATTGTCAAATTATTCCAATTGAACATGAACCTTATTATTTTGGCATAAAGTTGAAAATCTATCAAAGAAATTTGACAGATTGGAGTAGCTTGATGTGGCGTCTCTACAAAGTTTTCTCGATTTATTAGCTAGTCCCGTTATGCTGAAAAGATTATAAATTAATATTTAATCGTTCACTCTCGGTCATAAAATGCTTGGGTCGTTAGAAAATAACTACATTGTATAACCTCATTAGGTACTACTAGGTACAATCCTTGTCAAATAGATAAGTCTATGTACATAATTGGCAGAATATTTTAGACTATTGTGTCTGTGGACGACGCGCACCTCAATATCGCTATAGATAACTAATAGAGGTACCTCATCATCATCATTTCAGCCGAAAGACGTCCACTGCTGGATATAGGCCTCCCCCAAAGGGGGGGTTTTGCCATAATCGCCACGCTTGGCAGGCGGGTTGGCGATCGCATATGGTGGTAAAATGCATAGACCGCTGCTGCCCATTCTCTAGTAAGTCCCTTAGGCGCCTTCTACGACACCCGCGGGAAGAAATGGGATGGTGCTATTCTTTTACGTCCGGCACCGGGTACCTATTATAGGTAAATTACATATTAAGTTTCCTTACTCCGACAGATGGCACTAAGAGTCCTAACTCTTAGTGCCATCTGTCGGCAATGCGTGAAACGTTATTTGAAAATATATTCCAATGTTGCAAGTTGCGACTGCGAGTGGGCCGGTCTAAAGTATTTTTTTGTTGTTGGCAATGGCAATATTAAATTCTCTCTGTCAACAAGCACTACGTCCCTTACATACCTACTTCATATCGTTTAGTTTAGTAGTTAGTCTTAAAAAAAAGAGGTTATTTTTTCGAAGTCCTGCAACCACCCGCACCTTCTAAATTGATTCTGAAACCAAGACTGCATTTTATTTCGCCTCCATCTGTAATAGTATCTTTAGAACAAGATCAGATAGAATGTCGCTCATACAAATTTGAAAGCCTGACTATAAAACCGTTACAAACTAAGGTACCTAAGTATATTAAAAAGCCGCCTCACAGCCCTATCAAATATTCCTATTGCCATCACTATCAATAACTTCCCTTTGATTTTTAATCTGTATGCGACGTCACGGTGTGGCCATCAGTGAGCTAGATGTAGGAGCAATGAATTAGCAATAAAGATGGCTTCAATAAACAAACAGCAACAAACTATGGCCCTGCAACTTTATGTAGGTTTATTATAATAACGGTTGCTTGTTCTATATTCAAAAATTAAGAAAAAAAACATTCGAGGTCTCTGAGGGCCTAGAAAGTGACGTTAACTCAGCGATGGAAAAGTCGAAAATGTATACTCGTAGGACTGACCTAGCCTTTTCCCAACTATTTCGGGGTTGGCTTCCAGTCTAATCGGATGCAGCTGATTACCAGTATAGTACATGGAGCGACTGCCTGTCTGACCTCCACAACGCAGTTACTGGGTAATAAGATAACATTTAGTATGATTGGTTGTCAGACTCTCTGGCTTCTGACTACCCGTTAAGACTGTCAAAGGTCCACGATTGTTTTATGAAGTACGGAGGGGTATCGGTATGAAAACATGGTTACCCATTCCATGGATCGACCGCGGCAAGCGAAGCTTAACCTGATCGGTCGACCCGTGCAGCTATTATTACTTCGCTATGAACCCCTTATGTATGGGACTGGCGACTGGCATAAGCAACCGAAAAACGAATACGAAACGCTTTGATAGCGATTGCCACTTGCCTAGGCCCTTAGATGCCTATAGTGCCTATAAGCCTACTCAACATAATTTGTCATCAAATTTTATGTCAACTAGATATGACGTTAATATTTTTGTCAAGGAATCATAAACGCTCAAAAAAGGTATGCCAGCAGATCTCCAATCTACAACTTAACCGGGGTTACCTACATATACTAGTGTAGGTAATAGTTAACCTAAAAATTTAAGGATTACAAGCTACTATTTAGACTTCCTAGCGTGTCAAATGTCAACTTAAGAACAACAGGTTATAACATACAAACAGGTGAGCATGTCGAGCATGTTCCAATTAAGTGGTGAACGGAGGCCATAAGTCGAGGCACGTCGACGCCTCGCCAACGCCTAACGCCTCGTTTGTGAGGCACACTTGTGCTACCGAATGTCGGCCTACTTTGTTTATGCGACGGCTCGTCGCCTCTCTGCCTTTTTGATGAGTTTGATGCGAGTACTGTGAATAAAGACATCGTTTCATATTTATGAGATGTGCCAACAGCAGGGTTTGTATGAGCGGATTTAGACATTAACACCTTTTTTGGAAAATGTTGTTGTGTCGCCGAAGATTATGTGGACAGACGATAAAGATAGACTGTGGATGTAATCATAATGAAAGAAACTATTTGAATGGAACCATCCATTTAATGACTTTCTTTCATTCTTACTTTTCGCGGAAAGAGCACTTAATACCAATTAAGTGCTCTTTCTGCGATATTTCATAGCTGTTATTTATGTCGCTTTCAGTGCAAAGAAACACATTTTGTTCTATAGATTTTAAACCTTATAGGCACCTAATAAGGTTGTCGTTGTTATCTCTTCCTTCAATATACTGTGAGGTACTTTCCAGCTCTAAAGACGGGTGGTATTCATTCAAAAGAACATTAAAATGGTTAGGTTTAAATTCCAAGTAAACGTGTTACACCGCGCCTATTTTCACTGTCTTTTCGAAACCAAAAAACCTATTCGAATTTATTTAATAACTTATTCTAGAAACGCTGGAATGATCGAATGCTACTAATGTTACTTTATCGCCAGCCTGTACAACATAAGGTCGAATTTTGCAGACAACCTTTACAGTACCTACCTAATTATTTCATCGTGTCTTTTTTTACGCAGTGAATCGATCAACATAATGACATTATTGACATCCCAGTACGTAATCAGATCGATGAAAACGCGTGCCAGCGATTAAGTCGTCGTTATCTTAATCACCCGTCAGACCTGTCAATGTTGTCATTATTCAGTAAATTGATTGAATACTGACAATAATAGAGTAACTTTTTGTAATGCTATTAGTGTGACATGTAACAAAAACGCATGAATTCATTATAACTATAGTATAGTGAATGACAATGGTGTTGCAGCCGTATTGTCAATTGAAGTGTCAATATATTATACTTATATAAGAAACATGACGATCACTAAATAGTTTCAAATTCGCTAAAAGTATATTTCAAGTTTTGGCTGTACTGTATATCAAGTTGGCAAAATGTTATGGCTCTAAAATTCATGAATAAATTCTAATAACACAAAGTGTTGCACTTTTAGTGTAGGTACAGTCATATACAGGGTGTAACAGAAACCCTATTGCTATCCTTAAAAGCCCTTAAGATAACAGGTGGTATGGAATCACTATACATAGTTTCAGCTCAAAATAAAATACTCTAAGAATTGATACAAAATTTTCGGTTTCATATGTTTCTTAAATTCAATTCATAACAAACGTGTCACCGCACTACGCAGGTCAATAACTTTCCACGTTACTTGCCGATATCGCGATAAATCTCTTCCGAGTGATGTGCTTATTTCAATTTGAAAAGTTCGGTTTCTGGTATCAATGTATTAAAAATTCTCATATCATTCAAATGGGATAAAAAAACCCTTCCAATATCGTTTGATATCATCCAAAGAAGCCGTGCCCTCCTTTCCGTTACACGTTGTATATCTACTCTGCCTAGCCTTTTCCCAACTATGTTGAGGTCAGCTTCCAGTCTAACCAGATGTAGCTGAATACTAGTAGTAATTTACATGGAGCGACGGCCTATCTTATCTCGACAACCCAGTTACCGGGTAATACAATACCCCTTGGTAAGCCTCATTGTTAGACTATCGGGCTTTTGACGACCCGTAACGACTTTCAAAGATCCACGAATGACAGCCGGGCGGGACCAATGGTCGTACTTTCCGAGGCACGGAGGGGTCTAGGTACCTATATAAAGATGGTCACCCGTGCACGGACCAATCGCGGCAAGCCTACCTTAACCTGATCGATCGAACCACAAAACATAGTCTATGGATCGAACCGTGCGGCTGGTATTACTTAAGAGGGAGCAGGGCGTGCGATTCTCCATACAAATGTATTACCCTTTTTTCTTCCTGAATAATGCTTGTGGAGCATTTTTTTTTTTCATAAATTCAGGGTCGCTGTAAACACGTCCCTGTCATTTTAATTTTTACTAAAAAATAATTAAATCGGTTCAATTTTCGAAGAGAAAAAGGAGAATACGAAACGTCGATCTGGTCAAAAATTTCGTGATAATTTCGGTCTGAGCTGCAGCTGTCCTTATCACACTCTACGGGGCAGACTTACTGACAGCGCGACGGCAATAGTTTCTTTAAATACCTATTTTTCAAATTCCTCGTAGCCCCCCCCCTCCCTCTTAACCACAAGCCCCTCAGGTAGGTACGTACAGTCGTACACAGACGCAATAAAATGTAAGAAAGAATTTTATTTCAAAGCTTTCAATGTAGCTCCGATATAAAAGTCACAATGTCATTTATGCTCGAGAACACTTATTTTTTTTTGTTTTTTGTCGATTTTAGTTGGTGACCGATTTTAATCGGATGTCTGATGATATGTGTGTCTTCAGCGGGATAATTGCGTAGCATCCTTACATACAATGGCAATGCGTTTTATTTGGACAGATTTTGTCAAATTTGGTTAATTTTTCACATGACAATTTCCTCTAAAATCTCTCGGTGACATTAAAAGTCAATGATGACTTTCAATGTCTAGGCAAATGATGACATCTGCTTAGCTTTTTACCAAATACTTAAGGGTCGGCTTCCAATGGGGATGGGATGGAAAGGGATGCAGCTAAATACCAGTATTTTACATGGAGCGACTGCCTCTCTGACCTCCACAACCCAGTTACTAACTGGATAACCCGATACCCCTTGGTAAGACTGGTTGTCAGACTTTCGGGCTTTTGACGACCCGTAACGACTGTCAAAGATCCACGAATGACAGCCGGGACCAACGGCTTAACGTACTTTCGGAGATGGAAAGATGTTCACCAATCTACGTACCACCAACCGCGGCATGCGTAGCTTATAGAGCCGAAGTGTATTAAGTACGCAATTAGGGTACAGGTTCTATTTTTGCCGACTTTTGTCGGAACCAGTGTTGGACGTCTGTGATACCACACCTGCGCTACGTCATCAACTATCCAAACAACAACAGAGAGGCAATACTCGTAATTTTAAGAACGTTCACAGTCTGATCTCAGTCTCAATCTGTCAAAAATATCTCGAGTTTCCATACATTTTTGACATTTGCTTGTCGCCGAGATGACACTGCGACTAGATTTTGAACGTTAAGAGAATTGGCTTTCAGTTATTTTCTCATTTAAGAACGTAATTATGTAAATACCTACAACATCGATGGTAGGTAAATTTACTAGTAAACTAAGCTTACATAAATTCTTGTTCTGCTCCCTTCTTCGTTTGTTTGTTGTCAATAGGTGGGTACTCACCGTTTAACATTCCAACTCTAATAGATGCAAACGATGCATTTTACACTGTAATGATTGTGTAAATAAGTTTACCAAATAATTTCTAATAGGAGGCGTTATGTTTAGCTTTCGTGTTAACCTTTAATTTACTCCCGGTCAAAGTCAACCGCAGATTAAGTGCTGGTTAGTGTCTCATTAAAGACAGTTTTACGTCAATTTGTGTCATGTTTACATCATTTGTAGGTGTGACGAAATTTCGTTTTGTGATCGACGTATTAAAATGTAATTTGTCAGCCGAAATGGGCAACTCAATAAAAGCTTTTTGATTTTTCGGCTTATAACATTTATAAAAGGTGGTAGAGACGGTTAGTAATCGATTTAACTACATATATATATTGAAGTGTGTCCAACATCAAAAACTGAGACATCTCTCATTCGTCTCATTAAAGAGAGCCATTAGATAACATAGAGGTTTATGCTTCAATTAACAAACATAACAGTCATATCACGCTTTGTTTTCCGAATGGTTCGGCAGAGGCATACTCATAGTAAAGACGCCAGCACATCAAGCTACCCCAATCTGCCAAATTACTCTAACAGATTTTCGACTTTATTCCATAAGCATGCGGTTTTTTTTTTGAGGGTTGTGAATCATCAAATCATCAAATAACTTCTCCCGTTCTGAGTGGAGCAGGAGGGCGTGTCAGACATTTACTGACTAATAACCTAAAACCCACCCGTGTTCCTTCGTGTGCCAGGAGTAACAGAATCTCTTTCGAGCAACCCGCACCCCTGGCAGATGAGTATAAGGTTCATGTTCAATTCGGAAAATTTTACAGTTTGCGGTAGCTTGATGTGCTGGCGTCTGTACTTCAATAAAAGTTTAACTAAATGGTTTTCTAAACGGTCAAACGTCAAATGAGACTGGATTTATGTAATTGTAATTTGTCATTCAGTGTGCTTAACGGCAGTATATTCTATCACAAGTAGTTAGATGCTAACCACTAGTTAATAGAAATTAAAATTACTTGGAAAGCTTCATGAGCAGTTGACTAACGATATCTATACAAAATTTAAATGAGCTCTTGATTATTTAATTTCACTTCCTTTCAGGTTTTCAAATGTATAAGACCTTTGAAGGAAGCAGAAGCAAATTGAAATAAGTTATTTCTTTGACGGATAACGAAACTCTTTTGTTCGTCCATCTTTTCAGTGGTCTATGATATTATCTGATTGGTTATGGCTTTCTCGTCCCGAATAGATGATTTATAGAAAAGAGTTTATAAGTCTTTCTAGAAACGATTTTAAAAGACAAAGCGTTACTTGGTTCTTATAAACGGCAATAAGCTCGTCGAGGTATGATTGGAGTGAATGATAGCGTGATGGTTAATGACAAAGGATAATTGAAGAAGACAAAGTGTTGCCTGACCTCCAGTAACATGTGGTGATGAAAATCCCTATCCTCATCACCACATGTTACTATTATAAGGGATAGGGGTAGGTAATACACCTGTCTCAACTTTTTTTTAAGCAAAAGTATTAGAACATCATCAAAATACACAAAGTAGATTAAATACGTATTACGCTAACGCAAAATCTACCCAAATGTCATATTATGGGACCACCCATGAGGCATGTGATTTCTTGAAAACGCTCAAAAAGGTGGTTTTTTAAACCACTGTATCCCTTTAACCGTAAAAAATTTTGAAAGCAAAAAATTATATGATATATTCAAGTCTTTTTTGCATAGAGTGATGGAACTCAAAACATAATTAAACATACTTTAATGCATCACAAAAATCATCAAAGTCACCTCTAAATTATCTTTAAAACCAGTTTATCCCTTCAAGAACAATTATAATTAAAATTAAAAATATACCATAAAATTCCAAATGTCAAACTGCATCCAGTGATGGATTGTTTATTATTAAATAGTTCTAACTGTATATGATTTTATTTGTATTTTTACAACAATACTTGCTCATTTATTATTCGAATTTAGAACTATTATCGCTCATAACGACAATATCTAAAGTTACCAGGGCCTTAATTTTTTTTTTAATCCTTTCACAATTGTCGGAAATATCGCAGAACACACATACAAAAAAAACAGATGAATTGAGAACTTCCTCATTTTTCAAGTCGATTAAAAAGCATAATGTAATCTTTTCTTAGTACTTAGGTACCTACTTCTACAAAGTTATTATGAAGCGGAAAGCAAAGCGACTCACTATTTGTACAGTTCCAAGTACCCTTGGGGGTTAGGTAAATGAATCCATAGCTAGTATTATAGCTGTACCGTGTGCTATTATTTTAAGCGCTGCTCGCAGTGGCAAGAAGTCATTAGTTGGCCGCCTCTGTCTTGCTCCCTTATTACACGTCAAGCCGTAAGCCGATGCATTAGATTATCGTAAGTCGATCTTGGATTAATGTAGTGTCATCGTAGAAGCAAGCGGATCCTCTGATGGATGTGACCTATTAGGTATACGATTTTTTTAAGAGAATATTTTCATTTTGTGTCGCTTCTTCATTTAACTCGCTGTTTAGCAGAATACCGTTGTTGGCGAGTCTCATTGGTCTAGTGGTCGAAATCAAAATCAAAAGTCATTTATTCAAATTAGGCTGATAATCAGCACTTTTCGAACGTCAAAATACATAAGACAATCCCCCCAAAAACGCCCACCCGTCACCACTTCCTAGTGCTTTAGATGGGAAGAAGAAGTAGCGGAAGAAACTCCCCAGCAGCATGTCGCATACGATAGTCCTGATCAAGAGGTCCTGAGTTCAATTCCCAGGTCGGCAAAAGTGTTATTGGGAATTTCTCAGTAGGAGCCCGGAGTCTAGATATGTGCCCGGTTGATGGCAATGGGCTCGTCCTCAATTACATGGCACTTAAACATAACTGGCGAAATCTGGATGTACTATAGGTACCTACCCCTCGGCCCAACTCTTCGGGGAAACAAGAAGCGACTAGACAAAATATTTTTTATTGAGCAAAATAACGTTACATAACATCACGCCTGGAGTCCCCGAACGATTAGGCAGAGATTTACTTAAGTATTATAGACTATAGTACTGTGGGAACTGAAGGGTCCCCGGTACCGGGGTTTGATAATGAAACGCTTGTATGTGTAGCGTGCGTTATAGCGTTTCGTGTAAATATATAGGTAATTTGTATTTACCTGAAACGCTTGTATGCATGTGAATATAAATTATATCATTTATTCGACCCGCTCCGCGCCTGTCAATCATCTCTTCTTTCCCGAAACAAAAACCTAAGTTAAAATATTTGAAGGATTTTTCTAGATCTCTTTGACAGTTCGATTGTGACATGGTCATGGTTGCCGGTACAACAAGTGGTACTGGTACAAGTTTGTCTTCGGTAAACAACCAACCTTAACAGCACCTACACCCACATTTTGCCAGTAATGATTGCAGTATTTGAGCAAAACATAATTTTGAAAACTTTTTGTAGGTGTTTATGTTAGTCAATCTGTCAAAAGCTTTCTAGGATCAACGTTTGCACTTTGTTTGACAAGAAATTCAGAAGCAAACACACAAGTCAAGGTCGGTTACTTTGATTTTTATGTTGTTTTGAACCACAACTAAAACTAAGTTGTAAAACTACTCACAAAAACTATATTTTGCAACGATTAATTTAGACAAAATTATTAATTGAATGATTCCGAATCCGAAGTTAATCACGGATTATTTTTAAGTTATTAATTAATTATTAGTATATAATTCCAATCCAAGGTACAGACACCAGCACATCAAGGTACCCCAGCTTGATGTGCTGGCGTCTGTACGTTACACATATATTACTATAACATTTCATTTCCAAAGATTAATTGATGTAATATTTAAGTATAGAATCATCATCATTCACCAAGCCTTATCACAATTTATTTGGGGTCGGCGGAACATGTACACATTTTCTTTCATACTTCTCTATTAGTCATCATCTCGGTAGTCATTCCATCCACACAGTCCATCCATCATTTCTTTGGTCTTCCTCTACTCTTATAGCCATAAAGAATCTGCTCTTGTAATATGGAATTCCTTTCATTACATTTTAGTAAAACACTAGGACCAATCGGCTTATCAATATGTTTCAAAACTCACCGATAGAACACTATGTGATTGAAAGAGTCGAAAGTAGCTAAACTTTCAACCCTGTCACAATGGCTTATTATACAAGCTTTACCTACTAGGTCCAGCGCCTGACCATCTCTTGCTCATCTTACGAGACTTTTTGTGGAACCGCACCTTTCGCTATCGCATCGAGGGTTCTCTCTCCACTACTCACCCCATTTGCGCCGGGGTCCCTCAGGGCTCCGTAATATGTCTCCTCATCTTCACGCTTTTCACCAGCGATATTCCGAAAAGTAAAAAGGCCTAGTTGGCTCTATTCGCCGACGACACCGCCATCAGAAAGTGGTTACACAAATCAATTCACATCAATCGTCTTTCTAATTCCACATTGATATCTGAACGGGGATAAGCATTTATCTCTATAAGAGCGGACATCTGCGCCCAAGCAGGCCCATGTCGCGTCACGTCGGGATGCGGTGCGTGTGTAATCTAGACACAGTCGATTATGCTCGTCGGGGATCGAAGCGGTACACTCACGCGCATCCACCCGTTACGTGAAGACGATGGACACACGAATAAGATCAGAAGGTTCACTGTAAAGTGTCAAAATGCAATACGCGATTCCTTCATGAACTAAGTAGATTGGAAGGAGAAAACCAAACTTCTAGCCAAGAGAATCGTTGATTGCAGAACGTAGAACTGTATAATTTACTGAACGTGAACACACGAATAAAAAGTAATAATATGAGCAGGTACTGTGTGTTAAACTTGATTCACTTTAGGTCAGCCAAAATCGAACAAATCCAGATAACTTTACTAAAACTAACATTAACCCTAGCATAACCTTTTATGTTCCCACCTCTGGGATATAGGCCTTCTCTCTTCAAGAGGGAGTGCGCTGTAATCTACCACGCGGTAGTTGGTAGTTGGTAGTTTTTGGTTCTAGGACATGTCGGTTTCCTCACGATGTTTTCCTTCACCGTTTTGAGCCCAATGGTATTGAACTTATTTACACAATATAAAGAGCCTGCCTGGGTTCTCCACGACCTACTACCTACTCCTTTAATCTTTATAAAAATCCTGTTGTATCGTCTCTTTATTTCTACATCGTCAAGCAAAATGAGACCTTTAGTTTTCAATCTTGTGCAGCGGGATTTAGTCGAATCCATTGCAGATGATGATATGAATTCCCTAACTGAAAAGCATGTGCAAGTGTAGTTAAGATACGAAATACATAATAAGATGCTCGAGCGAATTAGAGGCTTGACTTACTTTGTGAAGTGGACCTTTTGCAACCTTGCTTTCCACCAAGAACATGAGCAGTATGAGCACTACTAATAACGACACGTAACTAAATTCAAGAGCGCAACGAATCGTTTCATTTTATCCGCACACTATTCGGATTACAAATTAATAGAATAAAACGCTGGATTGAAATGTCCGTCGAACGGGTTACGCCACGTGCGGTCTTTATCGAATTACAAGTTATTTTAGATTCACAAGTCACACTCACAACAGTTATTGGTATGGATTATCAGTTGCTTAAATTGTATAGCTTTTAAGTTGTTTGCTTTACAAGAAACTTGCAGTGTTGTGGAAGAAGTCTTTTTGTGGAGACACATCATTTTGTTTTGACGAAATGTTTTAATCGCCAAAAAATAACTTTATTTTTTCTCTTTGATTAAAGATTTTTGAAACGACAGACCATTTAGATAACGTTGCTGCACTTTGGGAAACCATAAAAGGAAAGACTAAAACTAAAACCCAACTATTCAGATCTCCAGGTACATATTTCATACTGACTCAAATAAAGAAGAAATACTGAATACACAAAAAATCAAAATAAACAAAGAAGTGAAGATGTATTATTTTCTGGGGAAAATCATTTCGAAGTATTTCTAACAATCATCAAAGCTTTTCTTCCATAGAATTTCTTGAAAAACTGCCTACCTACTGAGGAACAATAAATCGTCAAACGTCATGATGTTAGGTTTCAGTGGCTACGCACTTACTTTTATGTGGTAGATAAGAATCAGCACTTGCAGCTGGTTACTTTTGGGTACCTTGTCTTGTTTCTATGTACTAGTATTTGCCTTCTGGCTCTATTTTGCCAGAACGACTAGGAGGACCGCGAGAAAATGGTGATATGTATGTAATGCTTTTTGGAGCTACACAATCAATTTGCCTCGCCTTTTCCCCAACAATGGTCGACTTTCAATCTAACCGGATGCAGCAAACCTCCATAATCTGTACCTAACTGGGTAAGACTGGTTGTCAGACTTTCGAGCTTCAACTGCCAAAGATCCACGAATGACAGCCGGGATCAACGGCTTACCGAAGCAAGGAAGGAGTTTCAGCATGTAAAGATAGGTCACCCATCCACCAACCAACCCCAGCAAGCGTAGCTTACCCTGATGGACCGACCCGTGCGGCTGTTATTACTTAGCCACGAGCTACACATTGATACATTATTATGTTACAACGATTGTAGAAAATGAATCACGTTTGTAGGTTGACTGTACCTACCTACTTGTATAACACCGATTGGTATCTATTGGTATTATAACTTTTTTATTTGCCTAATATACATTTTTGACAAGGTTAGAGTACCAGCCATAATATAAAATTTACCACATAGTTACCCCACTCTCCAGCACAGAAGAAAAAAACCAACGCCAAGAATTCCAAGTAAAGCTCGCGGGTCAACGGGGCACATGTCCGAAGTTCGAGGTTACGTCTAACGATGGTCATTGTCCACTGCAGGCTTGACAAACATTCTCGACACGTGTTACTGACATTACCTACCTATAGACACTCGTAGTTACAGGTTTACCGGACCAACTGACATCAAATCAACCGACGGTTAACAACATTTTCGGTTTCTGCAATTCGAATTTTGAATTTGACAGCTGAAACGTAGGCATCCAATGATGATTAGTAAGTAGTCAAGCTGTGGGTGGTAGGTGTTACTTACTCAATGTTGTAATCAAGTTTTTACGTCAATCATTTTATCTGCGGGTAGCGGCTCGGTTTTGATTGGCTTAAAATAGCTAGAGCCAAAAACCCGCAAGCTATTTAATTTGTTTACTATTAAAGCCCGCGGGAACGTGCTATCGGGACGAAAACCCTATTCTATTCCTTACCTATGTTACTCTTTATATAATCAGCTATCTGACAGTGAAAGTCCCGTCAAAATCGGTCTAGCCGCTTCTGAGATTAGCCGGAACAATCAGACAGATAGACAATTTTTACTATATACTCTTATTAAAAAGCTTTTACTTTGATATTACAAACAGACACTCCAATTACTTATATTTATTTGTCTTTATTGCCACTTACATTTTTTTTTACAGGTGGAAACCCATTCCAACAATTTCAGTATGCTATGTACCCAATAACGTTTAAGTTTTAAGTACCTGCTTACTTGAGAAGCAATATCTCAAAGGCAGGGTTAATTTTGTACAATATACAACTTAAGATATCTTCAAAACAGTAAATATTTTAGCATCGTAAACAGCTTTAGTGGTTATAAATCTGTACAGAGTAATGTTCTAAGTTGTTGCAATTCAACGGTAGTTAATGGTAGTTACTACGTGAAGTCTTTGTAAAGCGGTTTTTTTTTTAAAAACACCAAATTAATTGGAGAAATTATTATGGCTTTTAATGGTGTCAGGTTATAGAGAGTAAAGTTTTTATAGGCAGAAATAATCACGGATTTTTTTATTAAACAGGAGTCGTATAGATAGATATCTACAGGTAGGCACTATGTTTGCTTTCATCATTATCATTTCAGCCAGAAGACGTCCAATGCCCCCATGTTTGATTTAATTCATATCAAACATTTTAGCGTAGGTTTTATTGTGTAGGTCCCTACCTACCACCAGTATTTTACATTATTTTCTATCAAATGTTTCATGAATCTACATAATAGCCTGTAATAATTGGATCGTTTTTACACGCTTTATATTAGCTTCACTTGTATGTTTGTATGTAACCGACTCCTTTGAGCGCGATTTTGACCCACTTTAAACGGTCAGATTTCATTGAAACTTTGTAACTTGTCGAGGGCCGATGACAATTCAATAATTAAAAAAAAAAATGAGAAAAAAAACACGTTTTTGTAGTTAGCAGAACTAAAAAATAGAAAATAAATAATAGTTTAAAAAACTAAAAAACACGCTTTCAAAACCAAACTAAAAAAGGAGAAAATAATTTAATTCAATTAAAAAGCGTGGGGTGCTTGACATTAATTGATTATAAAAATATCTCAAAAAGCTTACCCCACGCTTTTTAATTGAATTAAATTATTTTCTCCTTTTTTAGTTTGGTTTTTAAAGCGTGTTTTTTAGTTTTTTAAACTATTATTTATTTTGTCAAGATGCAAGGTGTAACATTAATAAATGTCAACAAGGTCTCGCCGGAGTACTCAAAACCGCGAGTAAACAAAATTAACGACCCATAAAATTTGTTGTCGCTCGCAAACTAATTCAAATTACATTTATCTCAAATTTAATTCACTTTTATTAATACGGCTCATCCAACCTGATGATGTAAATTATATGCTACTGATAAGTGATAAAATTTATAACGATTTGGTTTGGTATCATTTTATATTGGCACTTACAAAACTGGCTTGGATTCCCAAACATTGCTCTTTTAGCGGGGATGAACAGTGAAGAATTAAAAAAGAAAAGTGTTTATTTTACGGCAACAAAAAAATGAGGATGTATCTGCAGAATTCCTAGTTGCCCATATTAAAAAGCATCTAGTTTCCAGAAAACCACAGTCACAATCTTTTCCGACTGTTCAATATTCGCGTATTTTTGAGAACGTTCGCATTCTAATCTCAGTCTGAATCTGTCAAAAATACAATCTATTTCCCTCCATTTTTGACAAGTTTTTGACATTAATTGTCGCTGAGATGAGATTTCGACTTGAATTTTAACGTTTTTTAAGTACGAGAATTAGACATCTTGTTGTCTAATTATACCTACCTAACATACCTACCTACATTATAGGCAGGTACGTACCTAATCAGTTTATCAACGGACATTCTTGTCGAGATCATCTCCTTAGATCATCTCTCAGACGGGAAGTCTTTGTAAGTATGAGTCTAGTCAACAACTGTTAAGCGACCGTTTGCAGGAGGCTTGTGAGTTGGTGGATCTGGTGAAGTACAATGCAGAGAGGTATGAGTCACTGACTAACAATCTCACCTGTAGTTGTGCTCCCACTCCGCCACCTCTCATGTCGCAGCATGTTGTTTCTGCCGCTTCACCCATTGTAACTCATACACTAGACAGTGTCCATCCCACTCAAAGTAATGTTTTAGTTTATTCTGATAGATTAGGAGCAGGTTTTGGATCATTGTTAAATAACTGCTCTAAACATATTATAACTAATTGTTGTTACCATAACCTGCATTTTAATGAGCTTGTTCATAAAATAAAAAATACAAAATTGAATGAGCAGACAACTATAGTTCTTTTAATTGGAAACAGTCTGAATTTATCTAAAAGGGACATAGTTAATGGTATTGACACCCTACTTAAATTAAAATTAGGTAAAATAATATTATGTGCTTTGCCATATTCAAATAATTTGAATGATGAAGAAAATGATTACATTTTTAGGCTAAATAATTTAATGCATTTGTTGACATGTCGTCATAGTGACCGTCTATTGTATTTTGATACTAACAATTTTGTTAGAGATTTTGTATTAGATCGGGAACATATGTTTCTTCCCAAGAAAAGTCAGCATGTATTAGCTACTTTGTTAGCTTACAATATACACGCAGTTATTGATAATTTAACTGAGACTAGGTTAAGTGACGAAACAGTATTATCTAGTACTTCTAATAATACTGTAATTAATTCTTTAAACTTTTAGACACGACAAAAGAGAAGCATAATAAGAGTATTTTACTGTATCACCAAAATATAAATCGCTTCTCTGGCAAAATCCTAGACGTGGAAATGTTAATAGATAAATATCATATGGATATCTTATGCTTTAGTGAAACTTGGTTAAAACCGGATAGAATGTTGTTTAATGTAAATAATTTTTCAGTTGCCAGTGCGTACAATAGGTCTTCGATAGGGGGTGGTACTTTGATATTATGTAATAGTAGTTTTAGATATAAGGAAAGAAAGGATATCACTGCTTGCTCTGTTGATCGCTTATGTGAGGTAGCATGTGCAGAGGTTGAGGGCCATACTTTCTTATCTGTTTATAGACCACCAGCCTCGAACTTGTCATCATTTTTGATAATTATGGAGGAAATATTAGGTAAACTTTTTAAAGATAATAAATTAGTTTTTGTGTGTGGTGACCTAAATATTGATTTACTAGTTAATTCACCAGAAAAAAGTAAGCTTATCTCATTGTTTAAATCATTCAATTTAAAATGTATATTTAATGAAGCGACTAGGATAACAGCAACCACAGCTACATGCATAGACAATGTATTTACTAATTGCATAATAAAAGGCTCATCGTTAATTAGTGGCGTCAGGTCAGACCATACTGGTCAGCTTGTATCGTTTGACTTAGATAAAAAGTTACACCTGGATAAAACCATTGAATTGAGACCACTGACTAAAAATAAATTGAAAACGTTTAATAATAATGTTCTTAGCAATCTCTCAATAGCAATTTTAGATTCACAAGACCCCAATGTAAACTATGGCACACTTTTTTCTACAGTATGCCAAGAATTCAATAAAGCATGTCCTGTAAAAAAAGTTACAATCACTACTAGACCAAAATTTAGTGAATGGGCCACTGATGGCATTAGAAAAAGCAGAGACATCTTATATAATTTGTATAATGAAAAGTCATTGACTTCAGATCAGGCCTTTCATAATTATGTAAGAAACTATTCTAAGATATTCAAAAGAGTCTGTGCTCAAGCTAAATCTAAATTAATAAGTAATAAAATTAGTATTTCTAAAAATAAAATAAAAGCTGTGTGGCAGGTAATTAACAAAGAAACTGGAAACACAAAACAACGAGATCAGAATGAGTTAGCTCTGAAAATTGACAATGAAACCATTTCAGATAAGTTAAAAGTTGCGGAGACTCTTGAAAATTTCTTTACCAACATCCCAATAGAGGTTATGAAATGTCTCCCCTCATCATCTGTATTAGCTGAATCTCTTCTTAAAGAAAACTTCAGTAAGGACATTCCAAGTTTTGAATTCAAACCCATCTCTATTGCCACAATTAAAACAGCATTTAAAAGTCTTAACATAAAAAACACGGAAGACTTATGGGGGATTTCCGTTAAGGTTATTGAAAATATCATTGACACAATTGCCCCTGTCCTAACAGGCATATTTAATCAATGTTTAGACAGCGGTACGTTTCCTGACTTAATGAAACATAGTAAAGTAGTACCAATTTTCAAATCGGGTAGTAAGAGTGATCCCTCTAATTATAGACCTATATCTGTGCTTCCAGCATTGAGCAAAATTTATGAAAAAATCATGCTGGACCAGATGTTGTCACATTTTAACTCAAATGGGATTTTACATAGTCGACAGTTTGGTTTCACGAAAGGTAGGTCGACGACTGACGCGGGAGTAAAACTCATCAGTCACATTTTGGAATCCTGGGAGAGTTCTCAGGATGCGATTGGCATTTTCTGTGACCTCTCAAAAGCGTTTGATTGCGTTGACCACAATACACTGATCTGTAAATTACACCACTACGGAATTCGTGGACAAGCTGCTGATCTTGTACTTTCCTACTTATCAAACAGGCAGCAAAAAGTAAACGTTAACGGGGCGACATCCTCGGGGTCTCTAGTTAGGATGGGCGTGCCTCAAGGTTCAATTCTTGGTCCTTTTTTATTTCTAGTTTATATTAATGACCTTCCCTATCTGATGGCTAACTTCTCGGATATAATTTTATTCGCTGATGACACTTCTCTTATTTTTAGAATAGATAGAAAAGATACGGATGTCTTACATGTCAACGAAAGCCTAGCTGTTCTATCGAAATGGTTTGCTGCTAATAATCTTTTACTCAATGCGAACAAAACTAAATGTCTTAAGTTCTCGCTACCAAATGTACCCCAAGTAGGTCTAAATTTAAAACTTGATGGCAAGAAACTAGATGCTATTTCGGAAACTGTATTTTTGGGAATTACTTTAGATTCAAAATTGCAATGGGGTGCCCACATTAGAGCGCTTTCAAGCAGATTAAGCTCAGCTGCTTACGCAGTAAGAAAAATAAGGCAGTTGACTGATGTAGCCACAGCTAGGTTAGTATACTTTGCTTATTTTCACAGTATTATGTCTTATGGCGTTCTGCTGTGGGGATCGGCAGCGGACGTAGATTCAATTTTTATTTTACAAAAGAGGGCAATCCGCGCAATCTATAAAATGGGGCCTCGCGAGTCTCTTAGAAACAAATTCAACGAAATTGATATACTTACTCTGCCTTCTCTTTATATTCTAGAAAATATCTTGTATGTTCGCAAAAACTTAGGTCTTTTCAAAAAAAGATGCGATTTCCATAATCTAAATACACGTAGTAAAGATGAAATTGTGATTCCAAAATTTAGATTAACTAAAACTAGCAAGTCATTTCTAATAAACAGTATCCGCTTCTATAACAAGTTGCCAAAGTCGGTTACAGAACTTAGCGATGGAAAGTTTAAAACTCACATCAAACGTGTCCTTATCAAAAAAGCATATTATAAGATAAAAGACTACGTTGAAGACAGGGAAGTTTGGCATTAATTCCTTCTGCACATGTGGCTTCCCTGGTACCTCATTAACAGCAAAACCGTGTGAAAGTCTATTAACTGCTCCAAAATTGCAATGTTAATTTTTATTCTTTTTATTATTATTTTTTTTTACAATGTCTGACATATTCTCGTCATTATTTGACATTATACATCAATTTGACTACCTACTATTTATTTTCAGTGATTGTCATCGAAATCATGTCACTTGGTTCAAATAGATTCATTTTATATAGGTAGATTCTTTTACATATTGTGAATGAGAGAACGTTGTAGGCCTTAGAGACTAGATTTGTAGACGTTTTTCTATTCTGTATTTTCATTCCTCTAAGTACCTGGTACTTATTGACTGGCCTGCACTGTCCTCCCATACCTATTATCACTGTAATTTGAAAACATTGTAAAAGCCAATTATTTTTAAAAGAGTAACCGTGGAGTTTCTTGCCGGCTCTTCTCCATAGGAAACGACAAATTGGAACCGTGCACCTAGCTTCTGACGTTTCATAAGTGCCCATGCAGGCTTATGTGAAATAAAATATTTTGATTTTAAGAGTTGACCTTGCGTCGGTCGACTCTTAGAAAGACTTTCCGTCTTCAACCAAGCCAAAATGATGATGTAAGCTACACCGATCTGATTTTTCAGAACACCTATTAAATTTTAAACTGTGATTGGAGCATTTCCATGAGCTAATAGCTTAATCACGTGTAATTTTTTTCACAGAAAAAACTAGTTAGTCTCTGCATGATAATAATTGCGAAAAAATATAGAATGTATCAGCCCGGCAATAGAAAGAGTCGCAAAGTCACGTGTATACGCGAAATCTCGGCTCCGCCATGAGAACCTCGTCGCCGGAATACACCCAACACAATAACAAGCGATCGACAATTGTTCTGACGTCACTCGTCACGATCAGACCAACGTTCACACGGTAACGTCTTCACATACTTTGACAGAAATAATAACTAGACGAACTGACAGCTAGCAATGATTGTTTGTATCTAATTAAAGTTTTTTATATGGAAATAGCTGTACTACAGACTGGAAACGTTTTCTGTGAGTTGTTACAGAAAGTTATCTTAAAGTGTACTAGTTGATGCTGTGTTAAATCCTAAATCATAGTGTTTACACTATGATTTAGGAGTCGGGTCTTTGATGTCAAGCCTGACACTGAAGTTTAATCATTACGACGCACACGCACTGACTGATTTATCACTTTGACTGGTCACTCTTCTAACTTCAGCTGATTTCTAATCATTAAACACGTTGTTTGTTGGTGATAGATTTACAAAAAGATTTATGGGTATTGATTGATTTCATCGAATACGCATTTATGTCCATTTCTCTTATGTTATCAAGTAGAATTATTGACGATTGACGAGTAACTTCCCAATGAATGACAGCTAATCTACTTTAATTAGACAGTGAGTTGATTAATTGTGATTGCTCCAACTGCACTGTTTCTAACACAGCGCGCGCGCATCTGTAAAAGTGATTGATTTATTTTAAATAAGGATGTAGGTAATGTTTTACGCATTCGATTAACATTTTACTAACCAAGAAAACTAATGACGATAGATACAGTTACTCGATTCGCACAAATATTTAGATCTCTCTAGTCTAGACCGCTGCTATTCTGGACTGTTCAAAAGATGATTACTGAACTAACTAATGATTTAGAATAGCATAATATTAAAATGATTTAGATATTCCGTCTTCATCGTAATATGTTTTACATTATTTTAGCTTCACGTCTGCCATTTGGATGACCCGACGCTTTTAACATTTAGCCAATCATTGACCTTATGCTCAGAGTTGGGCATTAAATTGTCGATAAACTTTACGACCTCATCTTACTTTATTGATATTTTAAGGTGCAGTGGATCCAGATGCCAAATAACATATAACTGAGTACTGTAATTAGTTGTCCACGATCAGATAAGGATATTGGTCTTGTATCAGAATAACCCGCGAGGATCCCCCGATGACATTCGGTATTGAATTCCCTTACATTAAGGCGTACGAAATCGTTCATAAAATTACCGTAAAACGCATACCGAGAAACACTCAGATATTCTAATATACATTACAAGTTCGTATTACGATTAAAACCGAAAAAGTTGAACCAAAATATTTACTTCTTTACACGTACGATATACATGTTACAGACTGCTAAAATATGCACAAACTGGTGTTGAAAAAATGTAGCAACCGTAAGTGTATGAACATCTACTAAACTTCGTAGAAATAAGAGGTCCCCAAGTATAGTTGATCGACAACTTCCACAAAAGCGTAGAGGCAGGGTTAACAAACATTTCACCGAAAACTTTACTCGGATAGTTCATACATGTCTAATGGTGCGTGGCAATCTTTGGCGAGCAAACACCACTATTTGACGATCTATGTTTGATAAACATTACATGGGCGCAGCTTACTAGACCGAGCGTCTACTATAATGGATATTAAGAGGAATAAAAATAATACCAGAGTATTTGGCACGTGTCCCTGTGTGTCTACCTACGGGGTTTGTCAACCTTTTGGTATATTTGTCCGCTTCTGTGTTCTGGTGGCTTGTATAACCATTGATGTGCGTAATACCGTTTTAAATTATGATGCGCATAATTAATCGTCTGTAAAAGTTAGTGATTTGAGGAATAATGGACAAATGTGTTAGGGAAGCGTAAATATTTATGGTCTTTTGTACGGAGGCAAGGGGAAAGGCACCATCGTCATCAATTAGTAGGGACACAATAAGCTTACGATATAGGTAAAAAACAATGATGTAGATCTGCTTGTAGAACTTTTGTGTGACAACCGTACATGATTTAAATAAGCAAAAAGTCACTCCAAACTCAGTAGAGATAATTTTAAACATAAACGAAATAATCCCGTTCATGAAGAAGAAGAAACAAATGAAATAGAAAGTTCACAATTGAATAACACAAAGAAAGATAATGAAACGTATCGAATTGCAAACACTTATCTATCTACTATTTGAATACTAACTACGTTCAATGACAGTGCGCTTAAATTTACAAAGACTTTAATTGTTAAATAGGATCTAATCAATAATATCATATACGTACCTATTCCACATAACTGTGCTTACCTACTTATTAGTGATGTACCGACTAGTCGGCCATATTTGTAGTCGGCGATTGTTCGCCGACTACAAATATTCGGCCCGTATTTTACTCGTATTAATATGCTTAAGTAATCGTCAAATCATACAACGTTTTCAAAACAAAGTCCTTAAGGGATATAGTAAGCGCGCCGTGGTACATCAGAAACAGCGACTTCCACCGGGACCTCAAGATGAATGTCGTATACAAAGATATGCAGAAGCTCATGAACGATCTAACTCCTCGAAAAAACTGAATTAGAGCGAAGACTAAAAAGGGTAAAACCTTTTGAGTTAGTAGAAAGACGTTATTGGTCAATTTCTTAGTTTTATAGTTACTTAGCAGTATATTTAAATTACTTATTAGCTAACAGGCTAGATTGTAATGTGAATAAACTATCATCTATTGTGATATTTTATAAAGGAAAAAATAATTCATATGCTTAAAAATATAAAAGACGGTGATTCAAATTCAAATTAATTTATTTATCTTACACATGGTTCTTAAATATATAAAGTGGTTTTACATCGTATGAAATTGTCACTAACAAGTTACACAGATTAAGCAGCGGGTCCCAAACTAGGCACAGCCGTCTTGGTGACCCAAACAGTACACAAAGTTAATAATTCTGCTAGCGCGAAATCTTTACTGTTATTATTTTTATTACAGAATCAGTATCACAGTTTACTTTCAGTGCAATCTAGAATAGGGTAGGAAGAAACGCCGGCTCACACTTAAACAATGATAGAATAAAGGCAAAGTACATAAATAAAAACATAATATGTCCTGACAATTCCGCCTGGACGCCGCCGCCGCCAGAGCGCGGCGCCGCGAACCCGGCACCCAGGAGCCGAAAACTTAGTCACGAACATTACCGATATCACCCAAACTCAACCGAAAGCAGTGATCGGCTTGTGCTAGTCGGCCAAAGTCATAGTCGGCTCATCTCTACTACTTATAAATATATTCAGCACTATATCATACATACATAAACACAAGCCTTCTTCCTTCTTTTTATCTGGTCATACACTTACGCTGGTTGCGAGTACTACCTACGCACCTGGACCTTTCTGGAGAACATCACCAATAAGATCACTATATCCTCTGAGGGTGTCCCCTTACGGCGGCGTTACCATTCACATGTGCCTTGTAAATACCTTTTATAAATAAATATCAACATAACAAAAAAAACAAAACCTTTGGCACCCTCCATACATATTCATTCCCATTCATATTATTTTCTTTAATGCTTTCCTTATATATTATTATCCTTTAAAAAACAAGGGAATTTTTCCAAATGCTAGAGCGGTCAAGTCCCAGTACAGAATCTTCAGAAGCCTACCCGTGGGGTGGCAAATATTTGCGTAGGTACTTGCCATGAGCTGGGGACCGCAGACCCGACCTAACTGTCTCAAGTGTCCTCTTTTCTGGAGGACCTCATTAGCTACGGCTCGCAGAACTCTGTTTGTAAACCCGCTGAAGTATTTGGATAAGCATGACTTAGATCTAAATGGATTTTACTTTATTATGCCTTATTTTTCTGCTTGCCTAACAAGCTTTTGTACTTGTGTTTTGAATAATTATGGTTTGGCATTTTTATTTATAGAGAAAATAATCTTTGTATTGGTAAATATGCACTTGGCACATGCAGCAGACTTAGCACGAGCGCCGATTTGTCGACAGAAGAATAAACATGACTATACAATAGGAGAAGATAGCTTTGTTTTTCTATTAATGATCAGATAAGTGTTCTAAACGAATCATGATTTTGTAGATAATCGTTTATACTTTGTGGCCGTCGAGTAGAAAGTTTGTTGTCAGTGTGATTTTGACAGTTTGGAAAGAAATATTCTTCTGAAATAGTCTACATTTATAGGGACCTAGACACACATCGTTAAAAACTAAAGTCTAAATGACAGATTGTAAAAGGATATCTACGGTGCGATGTCAAAAATGGAGAAACGAAATGTCACTTTGTATTGAAAAAGCACTATCTACTCTTCGTTGAAATAGAAAACGTTATGCTAAGCCTGCAGCAGTAGAAACGGCCGCGACTTACGAGTTGTAAGTTCTGACGCTGAGAAACTCTTTACTTTGTGTAAATTATTTTATCACCACTGCTCTTAAAACGGTGAAGGAAACCGGCATGTCCAAGAACCAAAGTCAAAGAACTTATTTCAAATAGGCACACTTTTAAACGTCAAAATTTACATTAAAATAGAATTGATTCTAGTCGCCCCTTCCAAAATGTAGTTTCGTATGGAGAAGAATGGGCAAGAAACTCCACTGTTACTCTTTTAAAATGTTTTAAGTACATAGTACATTCATTATATAATAATTATGTGTGAAAACGATGCACCTAGCATAAAATTACTATACTTACCAAAATAGTTAAAAATAATGAAATTGAAGCAATACAGATAAATCAATTCTATGATAGATACATGGTGCTCACATATTTACAAAAATTCGAAGACATGTGACATCTACCAACCGCGTGGTGGATTACGGCCCACTTCCTCTCGCTGAGAGGAAGTATATGTCCTAGCATTTGGAACACTATGATGGCATAAAATGATGGGCTGATTATGCAGACATGCACTTTACCTCAGTTTCTAACGCACATAGCGTTAGAAACCAAAGATCGGTTTTTTCCATGTAAACAGAACTCTTTCACTGGTCGCAAACACGTCAAGTGCACTAAGTAAAGTCCGAAATAAGTGAAATGCGCTCAAGTTTTAACAGCTTTTATGCTCACTTGAACTACGAGTAGGTACATCGCCGCTTACAACCTTAAGAGCAAAATCCAGATGTTAAAACAAGTCATTTCAATGTCCCGCTATTGAAAATGTTAAAAAAGATACTACAACAAACGGTATCTTTAAGAAATCACAAGAAAATACAATGTCATTAATAGAATAGCCATTGGACGTTATGATAAGGCAATTTACGATATAAATGTATCCGGTCTAGTAACTCCTGACCTGATCGGTATAGTACGGTACAAGACTATAATAAATTGTGTTCAGAACCAATCAGATTATAACTATGTGGTACATCGTCACCTTGTGTGGCCACCAACTTCCCAGTGATAAATTGCCTGTAACATGATAATGACATAGCTGCTAATTCATCAAAGCATTAGGGTACTCGGCAAAAAGTAGCATAGATGATGTTCTTTTGAGCTTGTTTACGTTATATATATGCAACTCGATTCTTTGAAAGGCGGCACCGATGTATAACAGCATAAATAGATCTAGACGATTTGTCAAACGGTTGTGATGTTACAAAAAAGTCATGTTTAAATCGTTTTTATTTTTATCTTTTGTGTCTGGTTTATTTACAAAATAATTTTGGTCACCGTTTCATGAAGAGAGCAGTGTTGGCACTTTACTTTGTGTAAATTATTTAATTACTACCAGCAGGCTTAGCGTGCCGTTTTCTATTTCTACGAAGAATAGACAGTGCTTTTTCAATACAAAGTTACATTTCGTTTCTCCATTATTGACATCGCACCGTAAAAAAAAAAAAAACTCGAAGACATTTGTGACCGCAACCACCACCTGATACTGGGTCCGTGTTGGATTACGGCCCACCCCCACTCACAGAGAGGAGGCCTGTGTCCCAGCAGTGGGAACATGATTGGCTGATTAGGTTATTATGCTTATGCTTCCATTTTGTACGTTTGATTTAGAGTCATCAATCAATCAAGAGTTGAGATAGTTCCTATTAATTTATGTTCAATTGAGAAAATTTGACAGTTTGGGGTATCTTGATGTGCTGGCGTCTATAAAATTTAATCGAAGGGAGAACTTTCTGCGCCCGTATATCTATCTACATGTCCTATTGTTTTTTAAGACTGATGATATAAAAACGAAACAGTTTTTTACTTCTTAGTTCGTGAGTTATTTTTAAACATCACACATCTAAGAATCTAGTTTTGTCCCCATTAATAATTAATTAAGGTAATGGTAACTTACAAGCAAGGATCGTATATGGAATAGTGCAGATTAGCACTGTTTAATGAGTGCGCGGTGTTTCTAAGGGCCTCCCAACGTGAGTCGCATATTATTCACCAACATGATCCTAACCAGCATTCCTTACCATTTCAGGAAGCTCAAATACCATCTAACTTTGTAAAATTAGACTTAATACGTAGTTTCTAAACGTCCCTTCGAGGTACAAGGACTGCGTATGAATTAGAAGTCTTTTAACCCAGTAATCAATCTTCATGAGTACGGAGCTGCTACCAGGAGTAAATAATGCCTGGCAATTAACCAGTTCGACCGGCATCAGTCCCCGGCGCCTACGGGTTTGAACGAACCTCTGCAATTTTTGCGATCCTGGTACACATGGCACGCACGGCCAAATTCCTGCTGCATTTACTTGCACCCTTATCACAATAACCGTAAACCGAAATTCCTTTAATTGCTATGTTGACCAATATAATTAGATCTATAATTTGTATGTTAGTTACCATGTGTGTATTTAGACAAACATGAGGCAGTCTCGGTAATGGCTGCAGATCAATCCTTATCTGTGCATGCGAAATCAATAGATTCATCTGCACAGGTCTGGCCGACTTCCGGAGGCGTGGCTGCTCGTAATGTTACTTTGTAAAGGTCTAATATAACTATGTCCATTTTACATCTCGGGAGCGGGAACCGTCCCTAATATTTTTTTTTCCTTTCCGTTCAACTTCAAAGGTCGGATTACTTGTTATTGGAATTGAAAAAAAAACTGCGTTGTTCTGAATAGGACAATATTATACTGGAAAAGTTTTTATTCAGTGCGCAAACTGTAACCATGAATTCAGCATAATATCATTCTAGACCCGGCGCAGAAATTTTTCGTCGGTTATACAAAAATAAATCAGCTGTTCCATACATTTTGACCGCGTAGGTATTGCACTTTTCTATGAAACAGCAAATTTTTTTTGTAGAACCGACGAAAAATTCCTACACTGGGGGTTCTAGAATGATAAGTATGCTGAATTCATGGTTACAGTTTGCGCACTGGATAAAAACTTTTCCTGTTTATGACATATAAAGAGCAACAAAAAATTTGCTTTTGTAGCTGTTTGTAGTCCCTAAATAAATATTAATAAAACTGAGTTTCTTTTTTTCAATCTACCAGCTGGTAAAATGAGATACCTTATAAATTAGCCCTATAAATTTATACTACATGTTCGAATTGATGAATGGAACCTATAAATTTAGACAATCTAACTGCACGCCAAATAACATATTTTCATCAAAATAAATATACTGTGTACCACTTATTAGTCGCAAGCGCACGCTGCTAAAAACACCAATCATCCGCGCACACTTGACCAGCACTACGATGCATCTACCTACATGTTCTTTCAAATGTCAGACGCTGATGTTAATCTCATGCACGACAATATCAATCAGGGCCCAGATTGGCCATATTACAGCAATCATATCTACTAGCACATCAATAGATCTACGTACAAGTAATAATCAGGAATATTAAGTGGCAGTCGGTTGGTAAGATTAGCTGCAGTGATGGTAAGTCAGTGGTGAGTCGTCTGTTTATAATTATTGATGCTGTATTTACTCAAATGTGAGGTTTAATTGGTGAATTAGCCCAGCATTAGATGCATCAAGCAATGCAATTTTAGAATCTTTGCATGGCTTTAAATTAGTGGGTATTTTATATTATACTAGCGGCCCGTCCCGGCTTCGCACGGGTGGACATTTATTTTGACGTGAAAACGTATTTTCGCTCAGAGTAGGTACTGATGGTAAGTTCAATATTTCTGACCGACAAAAACATGTAAGATTTGAAACGCTATTAACTACGAGAGTTTTAGTGCTAGAGTAATGTTTGTGTATTTAAAAGATAGTTCATATATTCTATAACAATTTTTAAGCAGGATATAATTTGCTTATGAAGTCACGTTGCGTGTGCATGCGCATGCGCGCGAGTCGCGCGACCATCTATTTTTCACAATGAGTCGAAATTTCAATTCGTTTAGCACAAAAATGTGTTTAGTTAGAACACTGATTCTGGAGCCGTTGTCAAGAGTTGACAAAGCACTATTGGGGCATAGAGAGAATCAACAAAAATGTTGGCCAAAATAGGGTTAAAAAGTAATTAGAACTTGACAATAGCAAAATAACTGCATATATCATGTCATATCGGCCGTAAATATGCTCAGAAATGAAAAAATTCCAATCGAAGAAAGCTCGCATCAAAAGTAATGCAATGAGGCAAAAAAATCTAGTAGGTACCGAGCAAATACAATTCCTGCGGACTGCCGCAGGAATTGTATTTGAACAGGTTTCAGGCACTGGCCTGAAACCCGTGGAAAATTTGTTGCAAATAGCAAAATTGTTTAAGATGTCGTCTAATATTGGCTGTGTATCTGCTCAATACTGAAAAAAATCATAACCGGTGAAAGCTTACTTCAAAAGGAATGCAATGAGCCTACTAAATCTAGAATCAGACAAATACAACGACTAGAGCTGTATCGGGAACAATAGGAACATTTGTTACCAAACCCTAAATAAATCATCTTGTAAGTACTTGTATATCGTTTTCACGTAAAATAAATAATAGTTTAAAAAACTAAAAAACACGCTTTAAAAACCAAACTAAAAAAGGAGAAAATAATTTAATTCAATTAAAAAGCGTGGGGTGCTTGACATGAATTGATTATAAAAATACCTCAAAAAGCACCCCACGCTTTTTAATTGAATTAAATTTTTTTCTCCTTTTTTAGTTTGGTTTTTAAAGCGTGTTTTTTTGTTTTTTAAACTATTATTTATTTTCTATTTTTTAGGTCTGCTAACTACAAAAACCTGATGTTTTTTTTCTCAATTTTTTATTTTATTTTTGAATTGTCATCGGTCCTCGACAAGTTTACAAAGTTTCAATGAAATCTGACCGTTTAAAGTGGGTCAAAATCGCGCTCAAAGGAGTTGGTTACATACAAACATACAAACAAACTAACAAACAAACAAACATACAAGTGAAGCTAATATAAAGCGTGTAAAAACGGCGCGGACTCGAATTGCGTGTGCTTAATTTTTTTAAACATTTCTAGTAATAAATATAGCCAATAGCCTGCCTAGCCCTAGGGTCTTACTCAGGGATAATGTAGCATTCTTATGATGAAAGAGTTTTTGAAATCGGTCCAGTAGTTTTTCGAATTTATTCTTTACAAACATCTTTCCTCTTCTTAATATTAGTGTAGATAAAATTACCCACGTTTCGCCAGTTATGTTTAAGTCCCATCTAATAGAGGCGACCCTATAGGTAGCTATCAACCGCGCACAAATCAAGAATCCAGGCTACTATTGAGCAACTCCAGATAGAATAATCCAATAAAACTTTGCCCGACCTGGGAATTAAAACCAGAACCTCACGGTAGCGTTTGCCACCATTAGACCAACGAAGCATAGTTATAGATACCTTATTTGTTTTTGTTTTTTTGCCTGATTGTCAATAATGTTCCCACTTCGTCCAAGAAGTTTAGAAAATAACGATTAAGTATTTTATTCAAATCTTAGATATAGCTTACCTACATAAAGTCAAGAAGTTACTACTACCTTGTTGGAACTTTAAAAATTGCCTACGTCAACATAGACACAATCATGTCTCATAGGTTAACAAACAACAATGGTTTTCTATTACGAATATAAGAAGAGGTTTCTCGTTATTCATTCCTTTCCCCCACACGTCGAGTCCATTCTAGGTAAACGAAGTATTTGCCCTCAAACTATTCATCTCTCGCCACAAACCGCCACTTCTTTACAAAAACGAGACGAACAGTAAAATTAAATGAAACCCGCGTCATTTTGGTTTAAGCCAAATATCTAACCTCTAAAACAATGGACTATTTACTGAGCTAAAGTTAAACGCTCTTTGCTATTGAATGTTGATAGGTTGTTTTACTTTGGTAGTCTAAAATTTACGGCTCGGTTGACCTAACCGGAATAGGCTCCAAGGTGAGACATATCAGGCGCGGTATTAACATTTGGATAGGACGTAAAATGAGCAAGAAATTACAGCATCGTTCTAAATGAATGTTTATGACAAGCCTACGAAGCCATAGAGAACCGACTAATGGGGTGGCTAAAAAATCCATAGGTAGCACGGGCTGGTGTCCGCAAATCCACGTAAAAGCGCGTATTTTGCGTACGGGTGGCAGAATCGGTTATTCGATCCACCCCAGCTATTCGAGGATGTTACTGCCAATCTCACGTAGGTACCTGGGTAAAAAATCCGTAATTGGTCTACCGATAATAGGGTATTTTCCAATTTATTAAAAACTGTTTTAATTTGAAGATTGGGACGAAATATGTAACAGAAAAATTAAAATAAATTGATTTAAATCCATTTTCTCAATTAAAAACGTTTTTAAGTCAAATTTACTTTTCGTTGTTTTGAATTTACCGCTAAAACGCTCCTTGCGATTACTTTTTTCCACACGTGACGTCAGCTTTGTGTAAACGGCACCGATACAAATAACTTTGTGTGGCGCAGTTTTAGAAGCAGGCATTTGTTTTATAGACATAGACACCGCTGTAATACGATCTACCATTTTCTATTCATTAAAAATCTTGTTAATTATAAACTCGACATTCACTTGTCTTAATAACAACTACTTTAGTTTACACAAAGTTGACGTCATGTGTGGTCTCGTGATAAACAGTCATCGTAAAGAGCGTTTTGGCGGTAAATTCAAAACAAAGAAAAGTAAATTTGGTTTAAAACGTTTTTAATTGAGAAAATGTATCAAAATTTCATTTATTTATATTTTTCTGTTACTTAATTCGTCCCAATTTTAAAATTAAAATAGATTTTAATAAATTGGAAAATACCCTATTATCTATGTTAACATTACTATATGTGTGCAAGCACGGTGTGCAAGCGCAAGTTTACTTATCTCCGTTACAACTACTTACTAAAGTACCAGCCAACCCATTCTACAAAAATAATTATCTGAAACTAGCCCAGCAAAGGTTCACAGCGATTAAGGAAACCTATTAGCGCGCTGGGATGGATAACAACAATAAATCGACATCTGTCGAACGGACATACGAGTGGCCATATTTCAACCTTCAATGTTAATATGTTACGAACTGATATTCTGAGAAATGATTGACTGCGAAGTCGGAAACCAGCTTAAATCGACAAAGTGGGTGTCTCTACGTACGGGCCCACCGCTGTGCGAGTTTGTCAGTGTCATTAGAACCTAACATTGTCACTTCAATAATAATTTTAATACCGTTTTTTGAGTTTTAAGTGCGATTTTGTTTGACAGTTAGGTAAACACCTACCAATAGCTAGTCGCGCGGAAACACGGAATTACGAAGAGTCAACAGTATTGACGTGTGCGCACGCGCGGATGAAAAGTAAAGCAAATATGAACAGCATCGAGTTTTTATGGATTGCTACAGTTGTATAGTGACTTAACAGAGGAATTTTACACACGTAGGTAAACTGGAGACTTAGTTACACAGCTATAAAATGACGTCTCTGATATTAGTAAGATTCACAGTTAATTGACACTGGGTTGTGACATTGGCTTAAAAATTACCAATCGAACGGTTAGGTACTTTTTTCAGTTAGATATCCAGTAATTTCCCTTGAACTATGGAGGCACAAACTTACATTAATCTTGTCGGGTAAAGTTGGTATATATTTTTTGTACCTAAATTCTTACTTTTATTCAAATTTCATGTAAATAGGTGATTCCAAGAACGCTCGTAGTCCCCATACAAATCTCGCTATCAAACACCGTGGAGGAAATCATGTGAACTGAGTGAAATCGAACATAGAACAATGCACTTGAATTTTTGCACCGATGCGTTAGCTTTCTCCACACTTGTTAGGTATATTTTGTCTCGTTTCGATCCAGTATTCTCACTAAATGGCTTTCATTCGTACGTCATGTTACGATTTGTTTTGTAACACTGTATCAACGAATCTTATATTAGATTCGCTATTACTAAAACCCCGGCTCCGCGAATCCGATTCGTTTTCTATACAAGAATGGACCTACATAGGTAGGTACCTACATTTTGACTAAAACTTGCATAAAGTCTATCAAAAAGGCGAAGCTGCTTGATGTAAGAAAAATGATACTAATACGTAGGTATTAGTTTATTACAGCTATAACTACCAAACATGAAGTTCGCACAAAAAAGCCACCTGTCTACCTATCCGTCTAAAAGATCACTATTTTCCTTTTAAGTTTTACTGCACATCGTAATTTCGTTATTATATTTCAAAGTTATTGTTTCCTTCGTTTAGTGGTGCTTGCGATACAACTCTCTTAAGCTATCATAATTATGTATATAGACGAAACGTCCGCGTTTGACCAATCACAGTGTAAGTTTACGCTCAGTTTCGTGGCCGCATACTGGGCCCAAACTGTAGCTACCAGTGGTTATACAGGGTGACAAGGACATTGTTACTAGGGATTCAGCAGAACACAATTGTGAACCTCGCAGCGTTGAAATTATGGTTCGTTGGTAACCCCTCGGCTGTTAGGTAGACTCATTGAGTCTGATAACAATAGAAAAGTAATTGTGTTAATTACTTGATACTTACTTGAAGTTTAATAAAAAAAATTGCTGTTCCTTACATTTTGACGGGGAGCAGTGGTAGTCCAGTGGTAACGGCCCCGACTTACGAGTTGTTGTTCGTTGGTTAGAACCCGGGCAGGCGCTTTAATTGGTGTAAATAATTTCATCACCTCTGCTCACAAAACGGTGAAGAAAAACATCAATTCAAAGACATGTGACATCCATCAACCCGCACTAGGCCCGCGTGGTGGATTATGGCCCACTCCCTCTCACAGCGAGGCCTCTGTCCCAGCAGTGGGGACGTTAAAAACGCTGGAAATTAAAAAAAATATGAATGAAAATTTTGAGGTAGGTATTCCACTTCTCTATGAAACAGCTAATTTTCTTGATAACCGACAATATATTGCTACGATGGGAGTCTTGAACCATGTGCTGTGTTCATGTTCTCAGTTTTTGCGTCGATATCCCTGCTCCCCTCGAAGTCACTGAGCTATAGAAGAGCTAGTGCGCTAGCGGAGTAATATAGCTCTTTAGAGTGGAAGAGCTAATCGCTCTTTTTTTTCAGTGAGCTATTTCACCCATGTCTAGTACGGATGGATGGTCGGATAAAGATGTACTTGACTGTGGCATATAATAAAATTGAAATAACAAATATCTTAAAAAACATGTTTATTTTTGCTTCAACGTATGGTTAGCCACAGTCAATTAAATAGCACCGTGTAAATCAGGCCCTGTATATCTTAATGTTTTAGTTTCCTCCACCAGGTATTATTCTCCAATATCTATAAGTCCTTGTTACCTCCACCAGGTGGTGCTAGCGATGCGGGTGGCGGGAGGGCGCGCGGATGGCGGCGGCGGGGGCTAGCATGGCCGCCACGCTGCTGCTGCTGCTGCTGGTCACGGCTGCGTCCGGCGCGCGCCTCGGGGAACTGGCGCGGCGGGACACTGGAGACATCTTCACTATTACCGGTTAGTTGCAGAACATTGTGTTGTGTCGGTGAATATTTGTGATCATCATCATCTGCCTAGCGTTTTCATAACTATGTTGGGTTCGGCTTCCAGTGTAACCGGATGCGTGTGTGTAACCGGGTAATAGGAAGAGGACGATACCCGTTCGTATGACAAGTTGTCAGACTTTAGGGCTTCAGACAACCCGTAACGACTGTCAAAGATCAACAAATGACACGAGGTACGGACGGAGGGGTCTTGATATGTTATAGATGGTCATTCATTCACCGACAGACCCGTCATAGAACCTGTTTGATCTTATCTCTTACTTTGACAAAAATTTCACGATGGAAACGTAAGTACAATTTTGATACCAAGCGACCGAACTAGAACGGTGTGCATTAACCTGGCAAAATGTTTTGCTTTAGAACGGTGAGCCTATAACGAATAATAAGTGTATCAGAAGTAATTTGTTTATTAATAGCATTTGTTTGAATTGCAGTTTTAAAGTTATTTGAGAAAAACAGATTTTGCTGGAGTAACGGTTTGACATGTTACCCTGGCTAAATCATTTTCAAATATTCGTTTCAGCCCAGAACCAAATATGTACATGAATAGGTACGTACCTCTACTTGCGGCACGATCGCTTTTACGTGATCTTTTAAATTTGGTCGGCGAATTGCTGATATATTCTTGTTTTTGATATAACTTTCACTATAGCCGTAATTGAGAGCTGAACTAAAGTACGACCAGTCTAAAATTAATTATATCTTCATATCGTGTAAAGTTACAAAATCTAAAATTTCTGACGTTCTAAGCGTCTACCACGGGAATTTTTAACAGATATTTATTTGATTATAAGTGTATTGGTTTACCTGCTTGCAAATCTGTTTTTTCTGATTTTTGATACCATTTCATTACATTGGTTAACGTCAACCAAATCTAAAACGAATGTAGCTACAAATTAAGGTCTCTTATTGGTATTTTTTTTCAAACTTCTGCGTTGAGCCGTTTTCGAGATCTGGGAAATTCCAAAACGTTACCGCAGCAAAATCATAAATAACTTAAGAACCTTAACACACACAAATTTTGCTATTTACAAACATTTAGCTACTACGCAACAAAAGCTATCTATTCATGTATTTGGTTCTGGTCTGAAACGATTTTTTGAAAATGATTTTGCCAGGGTAACGTTTCAAACCGTTACTCCAGCAAAATCTGTTTTTCTCAAATAACTTTAAAACTACAATTCAAACAAATTTTGCTATTAGTAAACAAATTGCTCGAAATGATACACTAAATTATTTGTTATAGTCTCACCTCTCTAAATCACAACATTTTGCCAGGGTACGTAATACACACACAAGAATGCCCAAAACGCAATGCAGCATTGGACGTAAGTTAAGCAGAAAGGACTCAATTCCACACAAAGTCACTTTTGAGTTATGGGCGTTTGAAGGTGCTCTTCATACTGTGGGTTGAGTCGGGGTAGCGAGAAAAACTAGTTTCCGTGTACATTTTAAAAATAGGGTTTTCACTACATGATAGATTCGACCCTCAGGAGTACGATGGCATGACCTACTTAACTAAATTTTAGCCAAAGTGTGGATTACCTAAGTCCTTTCTGCTTAACAACGCCCCATTGATGCAGTTGCAAAATCGTCGATGCTGAAAGTAGCATGTCGGCTTAGAACCTTAATAGTTTGTGGTCGTTTACTTATTTATTGATTATCCAAGCAGCCGTGGAGCTTTAAAATTATGTTGGCTTTTACTAAGATGGTATTTTCCTCGCTATAAAATTAAATACGATTCTATTACAGTGGCCATATACACGGTTTTACGAGAACTATTAGCTATTGCCTCATAAATACAAGTCTTAGTTGCCAAGTGCTAACATGTTTAGTAATCTGTGTACCTAGACTTAATCTGCTCTTTGCCATCAACTGCTGAGTATGAAGATAGATGAAACTATCATTGTATAACAAAAATGTGTGTGGCAAGTAGACGAGTCCTTTCATTGTCATTCAGCATGCAGGAGATGATCATCACCCTCCTGTCCTTATTCTACTCTATCTAGGTCACAGCGTATCTTCTTCCATACGTGTCTCTACTAGCCGCCATCTCAAAAGTCACACCCTTTTTAGTAACCATTTTGCTAGCCAGTGACATAATGGCAGATAAACATATAATATTTGAAACTTATTTTTTTTGTTAATGTCATAAATATTCTTTTTTTTTAAGTACCTGCCTACTAAGTATGTACCAGGCCACTCGGAAAGTATTGCGAAAAAATGTTTTTATGTATGAGAGACAGGCCAATTTTTAATCTATTTTGAAAATATGATTATTTGTAAGTAAAAATAGATACGTTCCAATTTAAAAAAATCCCTCCACATTGTGGACGAATTTACATTATCGTGTCTCATTCAAAAATGGATCGCGCAATGATTTTTTACGATTTCAAGTGTCGCCTGCAACCAGACGAATCGTACGATAGATTTCAAATGGCATTCATGGATGAAGGCCCTTCTAAGGCAACCGTGTATCGTTGGTACAGACGCCAGCACATCAAGCTACCCCAATCTGTCAAATTTCTTTGATGGACTTTCAACTTTATAACATAAGCATGGATATAGGTACGGTTCATGTTCAATTGGGAAAATTTTACAGTTTGGGGTCGCTTAATGTGCTGGCGTCTGTACAACGAATTCAAGCGCGGTCGACTAACTTTGGGGGATGAAGAAAGAAGTGGTCGCCCTTTGACGGCTGTTTCGGAAGAAAACGTGCTAGCAGTGAAAATGTAATCCATGACAATAGGCGAGTTATGTATCAAGAGATTCAGCACATAGGTACTGCAGGTTGGATCGGGAAGCCTTCACGAAATTCTACACGTGCATCTTCGCGAGAGGAGGATAGTTTCACACTGGGTGCCGCACAACCTCACCGATGCTCAGAAGCAGGCCCGGGTGGAATGGTGTCGTGATATGATAAACAAATTTGAAGCAGGCTCGTCTCGGCGTGTTTACGACATCATTACAGGTGATGATTCATGGATTTATCAATACGATCCAGAAACGAAGCGCCAGTTGACGGTTTGAGTGTTTCAAAATGAATCAACGCCTACCAAAGTGAAGCGATGTAGAAGCGGGGGGAAGATTTTAATCGCGAGCTTTTTCAATTTGACTGGCTACTTGGTGTCAATTCCTTTACGGAACTAAAGAAGCATCAACGCTGAATGGTATACTACCAAAATGCTTGGCAGAAGTTTTCTCTGTTGTGAGCAACAAGCGACCAAACACAGGGCTTCGCGGTCTACTGCTCCATCACGACAACGCGCCTTCGCACACCGCGATCAAAACGAGGGACTTCCTGGACAGCACGCCGCCAGTCAAACTCCTGGGTCACCCTCTTTATAGCCCTGACCTAGCACGTGTGACTTCTTTTTATTCCCGAAAATAAAAAATTAGCTCAAAGGGATACAATTTTCGTCGCCGGAAGATCGCGCTGTCAGCGTTCGAGTAGGCTGTAAACGAGGTCTGCGGCGGACTGGAAAAAGTGTTTCGAAAACTGGTTCAGACGCATGAAACTTTGAAAAGATTTAATAAAAAAATATTTACAAATACTTAGAACATTTTTGTTTAATAGGTCTTTACCTATGAAATTGCCGTTTTGTATGAAAAAAATTAAACGAATTTTTTTCATGTATTTTTTATTTGTATTAATCGAAGTAATCACCCATGCAATCAATGCATCTTTGCCATCGCAGTGGCAATTTATTGATGCCCTTCTTAAAGAAATCAGCTGGACGGGAGGCAACAAATTCTTCAAAGGCATTTTGTACTGCCTCTCGGGTATTGAATTTTTTTCCCGCCAAGAAGTTATCCAAATTCTGGAAAAAGTAGTAGTCTGTAGGCGCAAGGTCTGGTGAGTAGGGCGGATGACGGAGAGCTTCCAACCCCAGTTCTTGCAACTTGGAGACCGTCTGCTGTGCAGTATGAGGTCGCGCGTTGTCGTGCAGGAGCAGCGGAGACGAGCGATTGACCAATGCTGGTTGGAGATGTGCCAGCTTCTCCATCATTGTGTTCAGTTCTTCACAGTACACATCTGCAGTAATGCTCACCCCGTTTGGTAAGAAGCTGTGATGAATCACACCGGCGCTAGACCACCAAACAGTGACCATCACTTTTCTAGGGGTAAGTTTTCGTTTAGGGCATTGTTTAGGTGCTGAACCAGGATCCAACCAACTTGCTGAGCGCTTGCGGTTATCAAACAGAATCCATTTTTCATCGCAGGTAACAATGCGGTTCAAAATTCCTTCATTTGTGTGTCTGTTGAGCAGTGCAAGGCACGTCTCGACGCGTACTTCGCGCTGACGATCATTGAGTTCGTGGGGCACCCATTTGTCAAGCTTTTTTACCTTGCCAATTTGACGCAAATGGACCAATATTGTTTTGACGCTAACGTCGAAAGCTGCTGCTAATTCAGCCGTAGATTGTGTATCATCAGCTTCCACAATCGCCTTTAATTCGTCATTGTCGACCAAAGTCTTCGGACGACCGCGAGGTTCATTTTTCAGGTCGAAATTTCCAGAACGGAAGCGAGCAAACCAATAACAGGTGGTGCGTTGGTTTGTAGTGTTAGCTCCGTAAACGTCGTTGATGTTGCGTGCCGCTTGTGCCGCGTTGCTGCCACGACGGTACTCATATTCCATAACTACTCGAATTTTTAACGTATCCATGATGACGAAAAAGATTGAAATGCGATGAAAATGTAACACTAATCAATAAACAAATGACTACTTTTGGAAAAAAAAATCCATGTTTTTAAAATAAAATTAATTTGAAATTAGAATTCTTACCCAAACAAAAATTATTTTGATTTGAAATGGCCAGTACTGCAAAACGGCAATTTCATAGGTAAAGACCTAATATTTTCGCAAAACTTTCTGTGTCCCACGTATTATAGCAAACTTTGTATTTTTTACAAGTAGGCAGGTAGGTACGTGTTTCTATGACCAAATAAATACTTTTTCTTTCAATATTTTCCTGCTGAGTCCATAAAACATCCATTTATGACTATTTCCAGGAGATGAGTGCAGCGCGGCAGAATGCGCGGAGCACGGAGCCGGCGCGCGCGCACCCGAGTCGAACGGCGAGTGCGCGTGCGCGTGCCCACAGCGCGCGCCGCTCTTTAGAGAGGACCGAGAGCTATGCGTCGATGATCTGCCAGGTAATTACAACCTCATATCATAGTACGAATGAAGAAGGTTCGCTTCTGTATGTTTTTAAAACTAAGAAAATTTTCAGAGTTAAGATTACAACTATAAACATCCAATTCAAGAAAATCTCGTCGACAATTGTAACAATTTTATCCAAAAAGTTCCGACCGCCTCCTGTTAAGCAAGCCTATTTTTCGATCAAACGTTCATCGGCGTCCGATCATTCGGGTGAACGTTCTTTGGGCAACTGAAGTCCGGGGACTCGTGATGCACTCTCAACTCAAGTAGTGTCAGAAAAGGGCTCATGCCTTATCTAGCCGCATACTCTTGAAAGCAATACCATATTGTTTACTAAGTAGTAATTTTCTGGTCGAGCTCAGAAAATCATACTAGAAAGCGCAAAAGCTTTTCAAAGCTAATGCCTTGATAAAGAGTGAGCCTTCTTTCCTATTTTTTTGCGGTTGAACACACTGTGGGGCAGTTTTAACGGGCGCTTCCTTTTAGACTGACCTACTTTTTTGAAAAATCTGTATACCACCTAGGTGACGTTTAACACGGAGCTAAGTGCGACTTGAAATTGATGGCGGTGTCGTAAGACGTGCATTAGGTACATAGCAACAGTTGTAAAATGGTCGGTGACGAACCAGATTCCATGCAGTGTACCGTCATGCAGTACGGTAAACTATTAAGTAGTAAAGATCTTTGACTATCATAAGTGGTTGAAGAGCCTTTGGTTAATAAAAGCAATGATTTTCGACACGTCATGCAAAGGGCGGCAAATCATGTTTCGAAGTTCGAATCAGTTTCCGTTAATCACTTTTGGATGAAACTTGATAGTATGAAGAGTCAAAGCAAATAGGGCCTTAGTACCAACGTTCTACTGTTTGTACCGGACGTTAACATAACATGACGTCTTGCTTCCCCGAAGGTGTGTGTTTCCCCTACAATACACCCACATTTCGCCAATTATGTCCAAGTCCCATGTAATAGGGGGCGAGCCTGTTGCCATCAACCGGGGGCAAAGACTCCGGGCTGCTACTGAGAAATTCCAGATAAAAAAACCCAATTACACTTTGCAGGACCTGGGACTCGAAACCAGGGCCTCATGCTCAGCAGTAGCGCTTGCGAGCACTAGACCAACGAGAGGCAGTCTTAATGAATAAAGGGAAGAAATCTTCCCGTAAATATTAAATTAGTTATTCTAGATAATGTAGGTGCACAAAGCATTCGATGCGTTTTCCCTGCAAAAGACCAACGAGAGGCAGTCTTAATGAATAAAGGGAAAAAATCTTCCCGTAAATATTAAATTAGTTATTCCATATAATGTAGGTGCACAAAGCATTCGATGCGTTTTCCCTGCAAAAGATTAGTTGCGAAAGTCGAGCATGGATTTTATTCTGCTAGATCACTGTACAGAAAAGGTAACTATACCGTTCAATGTTACATTTTCGAAATCTCGCACATCGCTTTCTTAACGATGATTCAGGAGGTTTTCGCTTTTGCTATTACCAATATTGGACCGTACAACGAATTAGTTCATAAATAAGTATTAGATGCACATTCCTCGTTGATTACCACGTTTACCTTGTACAACTTAATGACTAATCTCTATGGATTTTATTGAAATGCATTTTAATTAATTCGATGATTTAAGAGATTGCTTTGGAAACAGTTTTTATCTCACTGAAGAACCTCGTTTACTAATTCACACGAAAGACGCGTCACAAAATTATAAAAATGAGGAATTTTATTTTAGCACAGTGGATAATATAATACACTAGCTACCCGTCCCGACTTCGCACGGGTGAGATCCCTATTTTTTTCCGTTCGACCGTTTCTTCTCCGACTTACTTTGCAAATCAGACTACCACGAAAAAGTCTTTCCATTTTTCGGGTTAAATATAGCCTATGACTCTCACAAATAACGTGGCTTTCTTTTGGTAAAAGAATTTTCAAAATCGGTTCTGAGGATCCAGAGATTACCCCCCTGCAACCTCACAAACTCCCAAACTTTACCTGTTTATATACTATATATGTTCCACGAAAACTTACAAAAACAACTATCAAAGCTGTTTATGATTGGACCTTTGCTCGTCAAAAGATTTTGTTTTCTTTTGCTTCATTCGTTGTTGCCAGCTAATTCAATTTGACCCTGTATATATGAGTAGGTATTTAATTATAACATAGTTTTTACTCTTCAGGAATGTATATAATAGGCCAATAGTACCAGCACAATCAAGAGAAAAATTATCAAAGCCCGTGGGAGATCGGCAACAAGCTGGTGTGCTTCTCAAAGGCAATGTTGCGTTGGTACCTCCTGTGAGAAATGACTCCATAAAAACAATCGAATAGCTTTCCATTTTCCTTGCTTTTAATTAGATAAATAGCTATCTCACATTTGAATGGCTATCTCAATTTTCCGATGTTATCTTGTAATATTACATGAGTTGCTTTCATTTGATGATTGTTTCATTCGTTATCTTGGCGAATAATGTTGCCAGTTCATTTTCATTTACATCCAGCATTGCGATTTCAACTTGGCAAAATATTTTCGTATCCTTATCAAATGTATGTAAATGCAAATTACCAAATATAATTGGAAGTATTTTACTTCTGAACATCCCAATTCCATCGAAATGATAGCTATTCCGGCATAATTTCACTTTTGAAACATATTGATGGCCGTATTTACACTCTGGGTTCGAAGACTAAATAACTTAGGAGTAGCCGTGTGATAAGTAAGTACCGCATTTAGCGACATTTACACTTAAATGCGAGGGGTACAAATATACGCTGTTAATAATAATAACACATCGGATTGTCGAAAGAAGCTTATTTTATCGATGGTATGGTATTAGTCTTAATTCCCTTACAAATGAGTCCAATAAAATGTTAAGAATGGTGGGTTCCCGATTACGTTAGTCCTTTAATGAATATGACAAATATTTGTATTGAGAACTTTTGGCAATTTCGCTATTTTTTAAACATGTTGTTACAGCCAAATGTTCAAATTCACTATTTGTTTAAACCATGCAAATATTTTTTTGTAGGAATAGTATAGGTAAATCCTGCCTTTTCGCCGTTATCACTTCTTCCTTATAAAGTTATAAGTAGGTGTGATTCGGGGCGATGGAATGCAAGTCTTTAGGTAGGTATTGTAGGTAGCTTAAAATGTGTTCCAAAGCGGTACCTACACATATAATTAATTTAAACACGAGAATAACGTAGGATTGAGAAGCATAGGTAGATGGGTTAAACGTACCTATATAATCACAAAGTTCACAAGCACATCTGTCGAAAGCGAATGTACCATCGCGGACATTGGCGGTCGAACGTTTTTCAACCTTATTGCTTAGGGCTTAAGGGTGAAATGTGATCCACCTCTATTGTCGGTTGTACATTAGTTCGGGATAATACGCTTTTTACAGACAAGTGTTCACAATTTGTTTCAAGCATGCAACAATTTTGTTTTACAGAATGTTCGTTAGCGACGTTTGGGACCGGCAGCGTCGTACAACGAATACCATTCGTTTATTTGCCACTGAAAGGCCAGATTATACACCCGTCAAGGGAGATTACTTTCCAAAGTAAGTGTTAAGACGTATAGCCACTTTTAATCTCGAACATGTTTTCAAAACCATTTTCATCCGACTTTATTTAGAGCTTTTGTGTAAATGTATACTCTGTTATTCCCCAGATGTTAAAACACCAATATGTGCGGTATCAGGCGCTCAATTTCTTACAAGGAAAGGCTTCCTCGATCTTCGGAACACTTTGGATGCTGATGTCCCTTTCAATCTATTCCGTGACGAAGGCAGAACATTTTTGCAGGTACTCAATTTTCTCATCTAGTTTCTGCCTACTAAGCGTTTGATTTTCAATTTTCCAATACTAATCATGTGATATTCGCAGTGGAGCGGGGAGAACGATGTGCGTGCAAGAATGACCGGACGATTAATGGTAGTTCGATTGCTGTGTCGCGATGTCGCCGCCACTCCCACGTCACCTCTTGATTTGCGAGGAGTGTTCACACCGTGTGTCGCGTTCAGGGTGCAAGGAACTCCACCGAAACCGTATTCTAGTATGTATTACAACTTTAGCTCCCATTAAGGACGTATATAACTTATCAATCTTAATTGATGATGTCTTGTTTTCAGATATAACAGAAGTCCAATTTGCACCAAACGCACAAACATCAGGAGCGTCCACTACTTCAGGTCTCACAGTATCCGAATACGTGGCTATTGGCATCAGCTCTCTTCTTCTCGGTCTCATCTACGTTGCATCAGTTTTCTTATTCCTACACATTCGGAAACGTCGGAAGGCAATGTCTGATGAAGACGGCAACAGAAGACCTAAGGGACTCAAAAATAAAGATGGGTCTGTGATTACTGAACGAGATATCGTTAGAGTAAACAACGAACGAATACAAACTCTGCCTAATGCGATGGGTCAAGATGATGGAATTATTAAGAAGAATCCATTGTTGAATATCAGTCGGCAGCTACACGAAACTAAAATCTTTCCCAGCGATTCAGGCAGCAATATATCAGATTCTGATGATTTTGGTGATAGTGTACGAAGTGATGATAATTTATACACTGTAAGTAGAAACTACTGAATTATGCACTTTTTGTAGGTCTGAACGATAGGAAATATTATTTAGATATGTGAAAATATGTTTTCAGAATCAAACAACTTCGGCAGTGATCCATCAGCATTATGGTGACTTCAAAGTGAATAAAAATGACAATTCAGAAGTCAGTCATCGAGATGAGTCAGGCATTGAAAGACTCCCAGATGAACATGTGTCAATAGTAGAAACGCAAGATGATAGAGAAATAGCGCGACCAGTCGGCACAACACGTAGGAAATTATATTTCAACCCGGCTTACTTTGAACCACAATTAATGGCGGTAAGTCAGCATTATAATCTTATTTCTAAATAATTTACCAAATCTCAATTCAACAATAATGCTGTTTTTACAGGAACCTCCAGCTGCAGCGCTAGAATTTTTAGTTAAAATTAGGGAAGTAATCGCAATAGCAAAGCACAAAATGGCAGCCAAACGTTTTCAACCAATTCTGAATCAAATACCTGAAGAAGAAACTTTTCCATCTAACGGAAATAGTATAGATATTTATCAAAGTATGGGAAGCCAAAGAAGTGGTAGTGCTGTTAGCTTAAAAAGAGAAAACAGCAGAAAGAAAAATTGCATAGGTTGTCCGGGTTGTAAAATAGACGGTGACAATGATATCCAACAGATTGCGAAGTATAATATCCCAGCCTGTATTAACTGTCTGAGCAACAAAGGAGATAAGCAAAATAGTATACGAAAGTGGTTGGAAAATATTCCCACGGCAAAACAACACTCGGTGTACAACGACTTCTTACCCACAAATCAAAACAGTTTGGCAGAATCACTATTATCGCTTCCACTCAGTGAAAGTCGGCGTAAAGTAAGAAAGCAAAACAGTTTTTCAAGCTCCAACTCGATGTATTTGACAGACAATTTTTCAGTACCCAAAAAATCTTCAACTTTATCTGTTAGATCGGAACCTATGATGAGAAACTACAATATACCATTGCCAGAATTTGAAAACCCAAATTGCCAACGCATTGATTTTAATATGTATTGCCAAACTGTGGCACGAGTAGATGATATCAGACCTATTGGCCTTAATGATTACCGATCTATTAGTCTTCGGAATGCTGTACAAAACCCCAGAATACCTTTCACCAATAAAAATGCTTTACCCGATATGGTTAACGAAGCCATAGCTCTCGATCACTGTACAAAATCTTACAACCAGAGTAGTTCCGATGATGAAAGAATCAGTAATAAAAACTCTACCATTCCCATTCCAAGCCCATTTACAAGAAACACTTCTGAAAGCCCTTCAGGGAATGATTACGAAACTGACAGTTTAGAAAGAAGTACCAACAAGAAGGGCTTATCTACACCGACGACTGACTACCCTGATGTGCCTTCATCGCAGGCAAGCCCAAGCTTGAGTAGCGCTTTACCGTTAGAAGAAGAACTAACAATGAGGAATGCTGTATACAAAATTCATTCAAGTAGCAACAGTAACACCCCGTCACCACATCGAGAAGTTTGTATAGATCAAAATCATTACGAAACAATCGAGAAAAATCAACCTACGCCATTCGAAACACCAAAAGCTAGTTTAGTCAGTGAAGTTTATGTGAATAATACCTACAACTTTGGGAGTGCCCCAACATCGCCTAGTGGCTCAGATTGTTCCATGGGAAGTCGAAAATTGGTGACCACTATTAACGATGCTGAATTAAAGCCCGGTTGCTTAACTATCGAAGTGAAAGATTCTCCTGAGAATTATATCAAAATTCATGAGTCTGATGGTTTCGAACCAGATACTTTGGACAGAAAAAATCCAAAACATAAGGAAGCTACCGATACACAATTCAGTAGAAAAGATCTAATAAAAAGTATTGACAAAGAAGACAGTCCACCTAGCCAACAACGTATACAACTCAGAAGTAGTGGAACTTTCCAGAAATCGAGTGACAAAGTGGAACATGCGACAAAATTTCACAGTCTCAGACATGAATATGAGCAGCGCAAAAACGGTTATGAGCGTCCAAAGTTGTCTACAGGTATTTACAGCGGTTCAAAAAGTCTTGAAGACACCACTGACGATACTTGGCAAGAAGCCGAAGAGTGGACGACAGAAGAAGGTCGAATACTGACTTTAGAGCTGAGGCATTCTAAACGACAAAGACAAAGCACACCTCCAACGATTAAACAACTGAAAAATCTAGCACGCCCTGACGTATTACCACCTTTGCCGCCTGCGGACGATGATCCTATATATGAGCAGCCAATTTTTCCGCCTAGGAAAGTTGAGACCGAATCACTAAATGAAATTCATCCAAAAAATGTGACTGGCAGAAGCCTCAATCCGAGGGTATTTACGAAGAATATGACTATTGATTCTACACACGATAGTTCTATAACTCCTGAATCACACTATGGACTTTCCTGCAGTCCAATGAGAGCTTCTGTCCAATCACAATCCTCGGAATATGAGAACTTAGAGTCCGTGAGTGGTACAGTTAGAAAAGCGGGCGACTTGAGCAGGAATTTGATGAGAAAACGATCAGGCAGAAGTGGTAATATAAACACTGATACTTTCGTCAGAGGACCAAAATTAGATGGTCACTCTAAGGCACGTTTCCGAAGAAAGAAAGGTTTCAATATACAAGACTCCGGTTATTTGAGCAGTGACTCCACATCTTCAAGACAAGTGCCAAGAAAATTAGTGATTGCCAAAATAGTGAGTTGTAGTGAAAGTGACGATACTGAAAACGAAGCTCGGAGTGAATCTGGTGCCGAAAGTATAGAAACACATTCCGTTTACTTCGATAGCTTTCGGAAGATGCAAACTGAAGTGGAGGATGATTTGAGTTTTAGTAGTAAAAGTTTTAGTGACGTTAACGGAAAGTTTAAACATTCCGATGACTGTTTATAACGCATTCCTATTAAATTTAGTTGTGGTGCAATAAAGTATACTTAGGTAGAAAATGAGTGTGCAATATCATGTGCAATATGTGAAGTGGTTTTAGTTTTAATTCGATAAATTACAAGGTTAATCATGGATTAATTTATTACCTTTAAGATTTCTTAAACTTAGTTATCTTTTGTACATTTTCTTGTTTTTTTTATCTAAAAACCAATGTTTATACTTTCATAGAATCAATGCGTATTATGTTTAGTATTTAAAACGTGTATGACACGATAGAAAATGCAATAAAAATACTTAGTATCTAATCTAAATTATAAAAGTAGGTACCTCTTACACGCATCGATTTTATTTATTTTAAGGAAATAGAATAGTTAGTCAAATAGAGAGGCCGGACGTGCAATGCAAAAATAGAATAGTTAAATTATAAAACTTTATTATTTATTTGTTATTCAATGTACAGTGTATAAATATTTTATTCGTATGTTAATACATATATTGTTTTAACTGTAGTTTCGGTTATAGGCGAAGAGTCAGGCAGCAATGATTAGCTTCCTAGTACCTGACAGTATACAGTGCTCCAGAGAGGATAAAAATAAATACATCCTCTCCGTTGAAGTACAAGAGCACGAATAGAATGGTTGTGGCATTTGACGTTAGTTGGGAACAAACAATCGTGAGGAATATTGTGATGCTGACTCCGGGAGTAGATTAATTTATATTACTGGTAGACTATTGTGAACGACTAAAATAGTAGATGCTGTTTATCCTAGAATGATTTATCAACATTGCTGTGATGTAGTTGGACACACAGATGGCACAAGTGATTTTGTTTTTACCACGCACGACCGCCAAATTCGTTTCCTCAAAGACAGATCTATGGTGCAAAATAACAAACAGTTTATACTCTCACCAAGTTTCTATTTTCTTATAACACTTAAGCAAATACAACACCATATGGAGAACAAAACATACGTATTTAGAAATGCGAAAAATTCTGTAGTCTCTAAGTTAACTTTCAGTTCACGATATCATGTTTTTGTGAATTTGAATGGCTCGGTAGCCACATCTAGTAACGCAGGAAGCCAAAACCAACTGAGGATAGGCTTATCATACGCCCTCGAAGATTTACAAGGCACTGTTTCTTTGGAAATGTTTCTTCATTTACATTTTTCTCACATACACATAGAAGCAAGCAAAAAGAATAATATTCCCAGGATTTTGTAATATCTTGATTCAAAAGAGTGTGCTTGGAGTTTCTTGCCCGTTCTTATCCATAGACATCTACGTTTTCTAATAGGCTACTAGTTTCAACTTTTTGACTAACCGACCGACTTTTTGACAGTGCCTGTAACTAGCAATTGAAATAAATGCTTTGAGTTTGGGTCGCTGGTGACTTATTGTTGACTCTTTTCTGTCGCCCAGTGAGTAAGATTGTTTGTTACCAACAGTCTGGGTTTTTAGGTGGTGGGTTATTAAATATTAATTAATTAGATTATTGTTATGTAAAAGAAAGTAGCTGATAAAATGGTGCTAATGAAACGCAAAAAGGGGGAAACCGGGTACTCGTAGTTTTAATTCCATGTTACGTTAAGTTCGTTTACGAATTATAATGTTTATGTCTTCATCGTGTGTTTTAGTTGGTTTGAAAATATTTCAAGGGAAAATAATGAGTTTAAAACCTCTGTAATAAAATAATTAATAAATAATGGTTTTAAATTGTATATTTAGTAAAAGAAAATATGAGTACTTAATAATAAAATTTAAAAACCAAAAAAAAATCAAGAAATTGGTACTTACTTAAATATCTTTTTCAAACCTCAATTTTTAAACAACTCACTGACCTATCTAACACACTTGAAAGGTTTTCTAAGCAACTGAAGTGATGGCGTATGTACCGACGGTTGCATTAACTGGCAACCTATATAAAAGACTTTATTACTTACTTGAAGGCAAGTCGATTAATATAGGCGTCGATACATAAGTATTCCTGTTTCCGTTTAAATTAATGAGTAACAATTAATAAAAAAACAGTGTTCTAAGCAACTGTGAATGCTCAATATTTTGTTATATTATGTTAAAAATAATAGATTCTTTTTAAGTTTTTTATAATTAAAAAGCTCTCTTTACAGCCAGTATTTAATAGTGGCTAACGTTTGTACATTTTAATTTTATTAGTCTAATTTGTTATGATATAATAAGTACTTACTTAATTTATTTTATTGTTACGATTTAGGACAGCCGAAACTTAAAGTTAGTACTTTGTAACAATTTATTGAATGTATTGTTATTATTAAAGAATGAGACACAGTACTGACTTATGATTTGCTGCATTCCCATAAATATAATTATCAATAACATCTTAAATTATCCTTATGCAAACACGCAGGATACAAAAACTCAGAATTTAGCATATGGATGTTTCAAATGCTAATTTATCCGCCTGCAAATGCAATATTCCATTTTACTCACCAGCTTCTTATAAATAAAATATGAGACACGATCTTCATATTATGAAGAATTCAAAAAGCTGATCTCCATATGCTTAAGAATTAAAAAATCCGGGCTGCATACAATATTACGACTTGATTCGTACGATTGAAGAGTACTTTACTTCCAACTTGCACTTTTCTGGTCAGATCAATTCTGCTTTAATTCACCACACTTTTCTCTTTTATAATGTTGATCAGGTTAAGCAACGCTTACCTACCGCGGCCAGTCCGTGGATGGGTGACTATCTTTACATACCTGTCACTGTGGATGTATGTATGTATGGTGTAACTGTCATTCGTGAATTTTTGACAGTCGTTACGGGTCGGCAGAAACCCGAACTTCCGACAACCAGGAGTATCGTTTGTGGTGGTCAGATAAAGCAGTCACTCCATGTAAAATTCAGCTGCATCAGTTAAACTGGCCCCTATTTATTTGGGAAAAGGTTAAGACAGCTTGATATGTTACTTGCTCCTGACTGTCAGTCTATACACATAACATCACTATCAGGGACATCCTCATTTAATGGTTTCACGCCCATTGCAGCTTCTTCCCTCATTCTCTTTTTAAATTCCAAGTAACTTCCTTCGCCCCCAGCAAAGAGGTCGATTTCAGTGCCAATCTTACTTTGAACAACAGAACTTTTTGACTCAGCCATCTTCACCATAGAATAGTCTAGATATTTCAGTACTAACTCAGTACGATTCAAGATTGATGTTGCATAGTTCTTGTAATTGTATAGCAATTGAGTGTCATCTAGGATTTCTTCGTTATATTTAAATAAATTTTCGTTTTTGGCTGTTATTTTGATGTTAGGGGTTGTTATAATTAGTGTTAAAGGCACGGCGTCGTGTATGTACTGTATGAGGGCTAGAACCTGGGATGGCGTCCTAAAAAAACAATACAGAAAGTTACAAGCAAATATGGACTTTAAAACCTGCGACATTAAAAACATAATTATTAAGGGCCATTCAAGTATTACGTAAGCACTACATGGGGGCGGGGGGGTCTTTGTTTTGCTTATTTTTGATGACATGGGGGATGGGGGTCTGGATGATGATTACGTCAGCAGTATTTATTATTTTACTTTTTGGGATTTTCTACAAAATTTTGTCGATTTTGGTTTGAACACATATGGCAACCCTACTTGTCTATGAATGGCTCGAAGAAAACGACGATATTCCAAAATCACACGAAAGTGAACAGACACAACATTGAGCAGCAAACATCCAATGTCATCGAAGACTTGAGAGTCATGGATTCGTGTGTCATGGACTGAAGACTATTAATTTGAATGAATATACCAAAATTTTTAAAGAAGTTTGTTTTTTTCGTTAAAGATTATAATAACTGAATACCATTTCAATAAAATTTGCTTAAATAAATATTATGTGCGTTAAAGACATCTATTCCAAGCCTATTCATTATTTCTAGACTTATAACTGCTGCTCATGAATCAATAAATAAACCAGAACACATTGAAAAATGCATGTACCAATGTTTACGTGAGCAAGGAAGGGGGGGGTTGGGTTACAAATTGCAAAAAAATTACTTAAGTAATACTTGAATGGCCCCTTACTTATTACGATTTAACTAAACTTATTTGCAGTTTCGTAATTATACAAATTCAATGAACCCCCAGTAATTAGCCTATGATGTCTGTCGATCAGTCTATCACACATCTCTTCTACAATTTATAGCAGTAAGAGTCTTCCAGTAAGTCATTTTGCAGATTGTTCATATCAAAGCAAGTAAATAAACAGGAACAAAAGCAAAAAAAAACCGACACGATGAGGTCCATTCCACAAAGCAAAAAACGCATAAAATAAAGCTAAGAATTAAATTCTTTAATTTCTAACTTTATTTTATATTTGTTATAGCGTGTCTACCTATGATGGTTCATAAGATACAGCCTGCTGACAGACAGACACACGGACGGACTTACGGACGGACGATCGTCTGTCCGTAAACACGGAATACGTTGGCACCCTTTGGAAACTCTACATAACTCTAAAAAATAACAGAAAATACCTTGAGTAAACAGAAACAGTCAACGAATCATTCCCATTCGTTGTTTCACTGTGCATGACCAACGTAACGCCATTAAGTAAATGGTAGGGAGACTTCCTATGTATAGCAACATTGTCACAATGGAGCACTCTTTCCATCAGCAAGTATTGGCAGAAGACATCTAGAGACAAAGCTTGATCATTGTGTCTCTTTATATGCCTCATTAAGAGGTCAGTTTTCTCTGTAGTGGCTAGTACCGCTAGCATGATGTTGGAGTCTGAAATTGCAGGAGAAAAAAAGTCTTTGAAAATCTTATCTTAACTGCAGTATTTACCATGGGAAGAAGGCGTGAGTTTATGTATTTGTGAATGAATGGGATTTAGTAAACATAAGATGTGTATTTTATTTACGTATGCTAACAAATAAATAAAAATAAATAGTAGTTTGTGCAATAAAAGAGGTCGGAAAACTGACAAAAAAATTGAGTGCGCTCTCTCTTGACGTTTCGTTTCGTTTCTCTTGATGTTTTAACAATCTACTTTTAAATTTCATGCATACCCAAAAACTAGGCATAAACTGGATCTACCTAGCCTTTTTCGATCTAACTATTTTTGGGGCTGGCTTCCGATCTAACCGGATGCAACTGCATACCAGTTGTTTTATGTGGAGCGACTGCCTATCTGACCTCCACAGCCTAGTTACTAAATAGGTAACACTATACCAATATAACACTTTTACCCCTTGGTAAGACTAGTTGTCGGACATTCGGGCTTCTGTCGACCCATAACTGTCAAAGATCGACGAATAATAGCAGCACCCTAATTGCGTAACTCACGATTAATCATAATCTGTTTCGTTTTGAAACAGATTGCTAAACCATTGCTTCATTTGTTCGAAAAATGTGTCTGCTAAACAATGTCAATGACGCAATGAATATTGTTGAACTGTCAAAATGAAACAGATTATGATTAAAATCGTGTGTTACGCAATTAGGGTGCAGGAACCGACTGATTAACGTGGTTTCCGAGGGACGGAGGGACGGAGGAGATCTCGGCATGTTAAGATAGTCATCCATCCAGGGACCAACCGCGACAAGCGCAGCTGAACCTGATCGATCAACCCGTGCGGCTGCTACTACTTAGCTGCGAGCCCCAGGCATAAACATAATGACCAGATAAAAAAAAACTCAGCACATCCAGTAACAAAGTGCCTGATACTTTTAAACAAGCAACGCAACCAACTGAAAAACTTTGATTGTACTTACTTCCTACTAGTATTATAAATGTGAAAGTTGTGTTTCGATGTTTGGATATTTACATGTTTGGATGTTTGTTACTCAACTCATGCAAAAACAGCTGAACGGATTTAGATGAGATTTGGCACGTAAATAGTTTATAACCTGGATTAACATATAGGATTTTTATCCTAGTAGTATGTTCACCTGGGATAATTTCCGACCTCAACGCGGGCGAAGCCGCTGGCGAAAGCTAGTAGTAAATAAATACACACCCATAGGAACACTGGATATGACATCAAACTCTTCTCCCATTGTATCCAAAGAAGACAATTTCACATCTTCAATAGGCAGAAGACATTCTTTTCCATTCCTTTTATAAAAAATAACTCCATGGAACTCAATCCTGCTCGCAACATTGCTTTTTAATTCTTCCAAATCAATTACAACTACAATAGCAGAGTTTTTGTTGTATTTTAGTATCTGAGTCTCTGTTGCTTCCCAGAATGGTGATTTGTCAGTCTTTTCAAATACCTTGGTAGTGTATTCTATTGATTGTCCTGTTGTCCCGTGGATTAGTATGTGGACATCTTCTAGAGACCTGCAATCAAGAAGGGATTTTTTTCTTTAGAACTTTAAGAAACTAGTACAATAATTAGGTGTTTAATATATCACTACGAAGTTAAATTACTTAAAAATATAAACCAGAAATTTTAACAACATAAAACTGAGATGACCTGGATGCGTACTTCAAGGGCTGGTTTGAGGAAGCGCGGGAGAAGAGTACCTGGAAGAACTTGGGGGAGGCGTTGCAGCAATGGGATAGTACCTATAGACTAAACAAACAAAGAAAAACTGCATTTCTAATTCACCCTGTGAAGGCATAATAAAACCACACTTAAAGGGATCTCTTATTAGATTTATAATGCTGTCTTTAATCTATTTTAATTTTTGTTCATAATAGCGTCAGATTTATCAAAACAGATTCCTTCCCATACTTACTCAATATTCAGATTGCATACATTTAAAACAATGACTATTTTCTTATTGCAAACTTTAATCCATGGATCTTGTGTGTTGATTCTGAGGGCACTGGCCATCTGTAAGTTGAAATATTAACATAATGCTTAGTTTCTTTTCATAAAAACATTTGATAAAGATTTATGAATTAAATCCATAATAAACATTTGAACAGTTATACAACTACGTATAAAGGGTGTGATAGCTTACATATGCAATGCTGGATTATGTTCACATAGCTGGTATGACCCGAGTTACAGCTCAAAGCCACAAATGATAACCTAGGATCATAACATTACATAAGTGATGCAAATGGATTAATTACCTCTTTAGCACCATCCTTGAACACAGAATCATCCAAATTAGGATGTATCTTCTTATAAGTTGAAAAAGAAACTGTTTGATGAAGATCTAAAAAGTCTTTATATGTTTTCTCATTACATTTCAGACTGTACTTAGCTTCGGTCAATTTCCTCATTAAATGGGTTATTATTGGTAATGTATCATCATTCTCTGGTTCAGTGAACGTCGTTGATATGTCTGGCCGTTTGAAATTCTCGAAATTGTCATCAAATATAAGAGGGACTGCGTCTCCTTTGCGAAAGACTCTCAGACACGCTTGACCACTGCAAGTAGCATCATTTATATCATACCTGTCGACACTGGTAACTATTTGGTGTATCTCAAGCTTGCCTTTACCCGTTAGAATGGTTATTTCTTCCTTAGACCATACTAAGTAAAAAATTTCACAGTTTTCGTTCCTCAATATCTTAATTTCTAACGGTTTTACGCCGTCACAGAGCTTTAATGTGGATACCAAATCTCTTTGGTAATATTCCTTAACTTCCCCGTTTGTTGTGCATACTGTAATATCAATATTTTTAACATCGCCTGGGTGTTTATCGTAAAAGACGTAACAACTGATTTCGTTTACAACGGATGCCGGAACTAATTTCACTATTACTTGCCGCACATTTTCGCATAGTTCTGACATCTTAGAATGTTATCTCAATTTCTTAATATGTAATTGTAAATAAAAACATTGATGTTGTTTGTTGATAACACGAGAAATTCCCATTCCCGCTCAATCAATGTCTCGATTATGTCAATGTCAATGACACTGTCTGGCTACGTTCCGAGATACGCCTTACGTTCCGAGATACGATAATATCGATTTGAGCGTGCTCACACCCGTTCCGAATTGGCGTGAGCGCGATAACGATGTCCCGTGAATCGTCATAGATGACGTCATGACATGCGCCATCTTGCAATAACGCCGACCATGCTTATTACTATTATCACCGTGAGCGCTGTCAAAAATGACAGTTGTGCTGTTTTGTTTTGAATCATATCATATCTTTAACTAACTTAGATATAGTGCTTCTGGCTAGAGTCGCCACCTAACCAAATAAGAAGACGAAATTTGTGGTGTACACAAGTTTTATATGGTGTAAATTGGTTTTAACATTGAGTGAGCACTGTTAGCGCGTTCACGAGCGTTCCGTATTGTTAACAAAAATGACAGTTCTTAGCTGCCATAATCGTGATATCTATCTCGGAACGCAAATTATTGATGTGAGCGCTCACAGCGCTATTTTTCTTATTCGGAATGTGGCCACGATAATATCGATTTGAGCGTGCTCACACCCGTTCCGAATTGGCGTGAGCGCGATAACGATGTCCCGTGAATCGTCATAGATGACGTCATGACATGCGCCATCTTGCGATAACGCCGACCATGCTTATTACTAATATCACCGTGAGCGCTGTCAAAAATGACAGTTGTGCTGTTTTGTTTTTTGAATCGTTTCCTAACTATAGCTAACTTGGCTATAGTGCGTTTGGCTAGAGTCGCCACCTAACCAAATAAGACGAAATTTGTGGTGAATACAAGTTTTATATGGTTTAAATAGGTTTTAACATTAAGTGAGCACTGTTAGCGCGTTCACGAGCGTTCCGTATTGTTAACAAAAATGACAGTTCTTAGCTGCCATAATCGTGATATCTATCTCGGAACGCAAATTATTGATGTGAGCGCTCACAGCGCTATTTTTCTTATTCGGAATGTGGCCTTCTGTCTAGTCTAGGCTACGTTCCGAGATACGATAATATCGATTTGAGCGTGCTCACACCCGTTCCGAATTGGCGTGAGCGCGCTAACAATATCCCGTGAATCGTCATAGATGACGTCATGACATGCGCCATCTTGCGATAACGCCGACCATGCTTATTACTAATATCACTGTGAGCGCTGTCAAAAATGACAGTTGTGCTGTTTTGTTTTTTGAATCGTTTCCTAACTATAGCTAACTTGGCTATAGTGCGTTTGGCTAGAGTCACCACGTAACCAAATAAGACGAAATTTGTGGTGAATACAAGTTTTATATGGTTTAAATAGGTTTTAACATTAAGTGAGCACTGTTAGCGCGTTCACGAGCGTTCCGTATTGTTAACAAAAATGACAGTTCTTAGCTGCCATAATTGTGATATCTATCTCGGAACGCAAATTATTGATGTGAGCGCTCACAGCGCTATTTTTCTTATTCGGAATGTGGCCTCTGTCTAGTCTCTACGTTCCGAGATACGATAATATCGATTTGAGCGTGCTCACACCCGTTCCGAATTGGCGTGAGCGCGCTAACAATATCCCGTGAATCGTCATAGATGACGTCATGACATGCGCCATCTTGCGATAACGCTGACCATGCGTAATACTAATATCACTGTGAGCGCTGTCAAAAATGACAGTTGTGCTGTTTTGTTTTTTGAATCGTTTCCTAACTATAGCTAACTTGGCTATAGTGCGTTTGGCTAGAGTCGCCACCTAACCAAATAAGACGAAATTTGTGGTGAATACAAGTTTTATATGGTTTAAATAGGTTTTAACATTAAGTGAGCACTGTTAGCGCGTTCACGAGCGTTCCGTATTGTTGACAAAAATGACAGTTCTTTGCTGCCATCGTGATATCTATATCGGAACGCAAATTATTGATGTGAGCGCTCACAGCGCTATTTTTCTAATTCGGAATGTGGCCCTAGTGTCTATCTATAGTCATTGTCAAAATAGGGTTACTACAATCCAAGTTTAAATTACCTAGAAGATTCATACCTAAACTCTAGCTTTATTATATCCGTAATTCCATGGAAATAAAGCGTGAGATTGATAGCTGTAGGCACGCTATCTGCTACGAGTACGATCCTTACACACTCTGTATGCTTCGTTTACGTTCAATGAAAGAAAAAGGGTCGATTCTAGAAATATTTATTTTATTTTATTTACTAAGAAACACTGTTTCAAACTTGAAAATAAAATGGAGCAAATTAAAATTAATAGAATTTACATTGTATACTTACTTGGTAAACATTTATTAAACATAAATTACAATAGTTACCGTGCCTTTCAAACAAAATTCGTAGTTATAAAACAAAGGGATCATAAAACATTTTTTTTAAATAATATTGTATTAAATAAAATAAAAATTATTTAAAATGCAAACTTACTAAACTTATCATATTCCCTTGAGTATGGGCAAAATTTAAATATGAACATGGCAGCCCCGCATGATCATTGTCAAAATTGACAGTTTGCTATTTGCTATTATAAATCTTCAGGCAACGGTGAAAAGTAAACAGCCTTGTGGTGAATCCTTCTTATTGCTGAGACTACTACAATAAACAAAAATATTCAATAGATAGATTTTTACAAAGACACGATCATTAAAAAGGTACCTCTCTATCCTGTCGGCGGGCACAGCAAAGTAGGAGAGAAGAAGATGGCTATAATTTGACAATAAAAGTTGTTGGTTATTAAAATAAGATTAGACATCAATCATCTATCTTTTTTACAGTCCGTTCAACTGATTTTGACTTTTATAGCATTGTTTGAAATTGCATGAAAGGTCATTTATACGATATAAGATCTGCACTAAACAGTTTGTATTGGAACCACTTTTTTGATTTTATTGCCATCCTTATGCCTACGGAATAGAAGTCAAAATCGGTTGAACGGACTGTAAAAATGGTTTATTTAAATGTCTAATCTTATTTCAAATGGAGTATGCGACTTGATCGGTAATGTAAAATTATATGTCATGCAAACCTAAGCTAAATCTAGTCATGGAAGCCCTAGGTTCCAGCTAGGCAACTACAACTTGCAACTGGTGGGTACTGAATTTCATAACCTTTGGTTTGCCGACGATATGATAGTGACCGAAATAGTGAGTAGGTAGGTAATAAAATAAACATGTCTAAAATTAAAACAAAGGTCATGTCAAATGCCCATGTTACGTCCACTCTCATGAAGATCGGTGACTCTACACTCGAAGCTGAGGACGATTGAGTTTACAAAGGAGAAACCGTACAGTTAGGTAGGTCCAAATTAGAGAAAAAAACGGGTAGGTCCAAATGATAAAACATCTGTTCGTCCGCACCGCAGTGTCTCAAGACGAAAGGCTTTATCCAGGAGTCCCGTACCTACGGTTTACCAAATTACCCTTGAACGATATAATTGTCTACAGAAAGCATGGTTCACCGTTGAACAGTACTACGAAAAAACATTTACTCGATTCCATTATTTAGCGACAGCACGTTTCGCCGAATAACACTACAAAGAATGAATAGTTGGCCGATAGCAAGATTTGCCGATGTCATTCGCCGAAACACGCTTGAACTAAATAATCTTTTAGCGATAGCTATTTTCGCCTAAAGCACCTTTCCTTACGCCGCGCCAATCCAAAAGAATTGTCTTCTGTTTCTTGCTCATTCAACCAAACGCCTGACATCGGCAAATCTTGGTATCGGCAAACCATTTATTCTCTGAAGCGTTATTCGGCGAAACGTGCTGTCGCTAAATAATGGTATCGAGTAAATGTTTTTTCGTAGTACCTACTGTTCGACGGTGAACCATGCTTTCTGTAGACCATTATATCGTTCAAGGGTAATTCGGTAAACCGTACGGGACTCTATATCCAGTGCGTGTTGCCAGTGATGGACTATGGTACTGAAACGTGTGCTCTCACAATGGGCTTTATTATCATATTATACTTCGCTTCGTGGGGTTCGAAATCATGTATTTCTCTCCTGCCTTCATAAGTCATAAGTTATTTGTTTAACATAGGTAAGTACAATAATGATGATATATAAAGATAATAGAGTGCGCTATGTTATACCAGAGGGCCTACCTTCGCCCTATATGTACGCTTTTTATTATTCACAAACTACACCAGCTATTCAAACTAGGTAGCTACCAGCTACCTCAAGCATAACATGACAAGCATGTGAACGTTAGTGCATGATTGATTAACTGTTCAAAGGACAGTTTTCATGAGCACAACGATGGCCAGCTTAATTTGACATCCATGGCGGACGCTTCCAGCAAACGAAACCTCAAGTTCAGCACAAACCCACGGGTCAGGTTAAACTGGCTTTTCTGCTTAGAGCAACGATCCGTAGCTTTTCAATATCGCAGTACAAAAGATCGTTTCCCATCTCACGGAGGCCTGTTATTACGGTGACAAGCTGACTGCATACAATGCACGTGATTTGTCTCGCATGCATAATGCAACACCAGCTCGATGAATGTAGGTTTTATTTTTTACTTGGCTGGAACAGATATTAAATCAGTGTCTAGACGGTATACGGTCTAGACGCCTTTGGAGGCTTATGTAGGGCTATTATTTGTTTGAGGTTTGAGCCATCTTAAAAAGAGTGGGCAAATAAAATCGCGATGAAAAAAGGTCGACGTGTTTTAGGTTCTTGCTGCCTGCGATTTAAGTTATAGGTAACTCGTAAATTTTTATAGGCAGTATAGGTGCCTGCAGGCCTGTATAGGTAATTAGCATGTTAGGTGGGTTGTACCTAGGTATTGTTGCTTTCAGGAATTTAGATCACGGTAGCCCACGTCTATTTCCAGTTTAAATTAATGACGGTGCACCTCCATAGAATTGATAAACTTTTTCCGTAATAATTGCAAATAACAGGAAAAATGTGTTTTTTATTCATAAAATGTTAATTGTGATTTGGTGCCACTAACTATTTAAAGCAGAGCCATTGTCTATGGCTATGTTTAGGTTAATAAGTCTATAAAAATGGCATAGCTAAATGCACACAGTCGCAAATCATCAGCAATATACATGTAGCATCAAGTATCGTAATTCGTACTCATGCCTCGACTTACACCAATTTTAATTAAATTAACTTAGAAATACCAGCATCGAGTTATGCAAAACATGAAAGTAGTTTGATGGTAAACCTCTGAGTTTGTCTACCAACAAACTTCTTAACTTTCTGACCACATTGAACTAATCTCAGAAGGTAGGCTAATATGTAAAGGTGCGGTCGAAATCATCTCGAGTCTATGAAGATTTGGACACCTATAGGATTTGCAAAAATATGTCATGGGATCGCTGAAACAACAGGACTATCCTATCCTCCTATCTTTGCTGAACTATCTGTTTCTGTCTGCATAGATTAGGTAAACAAGGAACCAAGGTCAGATTTTAATCCAAAAACAGACAGAGTATCCGTATCGTATCCGCTGAAGTAACTTGTAAATTGGTAGATTGCTTTTTTCGCCACCAAGTTTAAAGTTGACTAAAATGAGCTGATGTAATTAATTTTATCATGGGAAATTTGATGTAGGTAGCTATTCACGCTCGCTCTACACCTATTCAATTAGTGTTCCTACACTGTAGGCACACACTCAAATCCAAAAGTGTTACGAACAAATAGTTAGGCCGCTAGGCGTCGGGACAAGGTCGCGAATCGCGATGCTGCGCTATTGCACTGCATTGCACCATCTGCGCCTATTCTACCTATACCCACGCATAGCCCACACTCGACCCATCTGATGAATGAACGGTACATAGAATTTTATAGGCTATAAAATAATAGCTAAAGAACTACCTTGCGTAATTCGACTGACTCTTATCGATCAGGTTAAGTTACGCTTGTCGCGGTTGGTCCGTGAATGGGTGACCATCTTTACATACCAAGACTCAGCTGTCATTCGCAGATGTTTGACAGACGCTATGGGTCGTCTTAATGCTAGAAAATCTGACGACTATGCAGTATTATCAAGGGGTATCGTACGTATTACCCAGTAATGGGGTTGTGGAGGTCAGATAGGTAGTCGTTCAATGTAAAACATTTGTATTCAGCTGCACCTGGTTTGACTGGAAGCCGACCTCATTATAGTAGGGAAAAAGGTAGGCAGATGATGAACTACCTTGCCTAACTGACGGAACCCATCTCGATGCCTATAAGATGTGTCGATATAATTTCGAACTGGTCGAACGGAATGCTTGTGAAGTTTAAGCAGAGGTTAGGTAAGATCAGATCAATCCCTTAGGGCCCCAGTATGAATGGTTAATTTAATCTAATCCACACTACGTTAAACTGCAAATCGATCCCAACATACCTGCTGATACGATAAAGTAGGCCGGACACAAAGTCGTAAAGTCGTGGCACAGGAAGCGCACCGGTTCCACCGGAGATCCCGGAGGCCTTCCTAGGTAAGTGTTGAGGAAGTCCATCTAGTTTTAATTTATGGGGGTCGGACAGAACTTTCCTGATACATTATGTACCTACCGGATACCCCTACACGCCAGAGAAAATCAACAAACATATGAAGATACGTCTGGTGAAAAAAACAAGACCCCAGTTTTTCTCTTTTCATAAATAGATATTTTAAAAAAAAAACATCCGACTGCGTAATAAGTGAACTTTTAAAAAGATGGAAAAAATACATTTTTATTTAAAAAAGGTTGACTACTAACCGGAATCTCATGCAGTCGGAGGCAATAATATACTATATTGTCTATATTGTTACATTTAAAAAGATGCCATATTGAATTTTGATTACTATATATGTTATGTCTTTAGTGACACACAAATCGATGACTTGAGAATCATCTAAATAGGCGTATGCGTTTGATCTCAACATACCTATTTACATAGGCTGATACTCACCCTCCCTCAGTCGTTTAAATAGGCAGAGATCTTCCACTTTTCTGCCATCATTGAAACGAATAAATGTCCGCTAGAAACAGAAAGCACTTAACCACGTTCACCACTTGGGCAAGTTTTTATGCTCATTTATTATAGATGCCTTGGATCATTGTTACCCACCTAACATGGGAACTTACATGTGCTGATTGACACCATTTACGTCCCCTATAAACTGCTCGTATTTCGTGGTTGGAGGTAATTGTAGCTAATTTGATGTGGGCTGATACTGTTTTTAAACTGTTAGTATTGATTTCAAACGGTTGTGCTGTTTACGCAGGTACGCTGAACACAGTAAACAGATATAAAAAAAAACCTTTTTAAAACATCATCATCTCGTCCCACGGAGGTCGTAATCAGCATTAAAAAGCAGGAAACCTAAGCCAAAAACTTATGGTACCTATTTATTGGAAACCTATAGAAAACTATTTAAGTAAACTATTTATTTTTATAATAGTTCCACGTATAAAAAGAGAACCTGGCTAAAAATGAACACGAAAGTAATAATAATCATCGAGGAAGACTCCGACGCTAAATTTTTCGCTGATTTTTCTTACCTTTAACATGCTAATTGGTAGATAATCACTTCGTTCTAAACATAAGCACATTTTTATACAACGAATGTCAAATTCGCCACTTGCTTACGTAACGCAGCTCGAGAGATTCACCGTGTTTAGGAACCGTGTCTGAAGCCTCATTTAAAATTGGAATAATTCGATTCGCCCCACGGTTGAATGACTTCTTTTTCAGGAAATTCTTCGCTTGTCATGTGATTCGCAACCTCTTACCGAAGTGGTGCTGATGATTAGACACAGATAGGACCAATTAAACTCTGGTTATTTTAATTATTACTAGATGACGATGTATTTGTCTTAATTGAATTTAGCTGTACCTACATAACTACAAAACTCGTAACTTTTGACGTATCTAACTCTGTTTTGCTGATTATTCGAAAGCAAATGAGTTATCTTCGGATTTAAACCTTAATTAACACAATCGAAGACAAACAACAGTGAAAATTCCCTTGCAAAACAAAATAGGAATATTCCAGACGGGCATGACATATCAGTATGGTTAGATTATTCTATTATTAGCCCGGGAGGACCTCCGGACTCGTGTCACCTACGACTGTGAGCGTGGCCGTGAGCCGCCGACGACGTTTTAAAATAGTTACTTTAAATGGCTACTTCCTTCGCCGGTGATTGTCATAGAAATGTGCAGTGGACGGAGCAGATAGGGAAGCGAATGCATTGGTTTAAAAAATTGAATCACTTCAGTCTACTACCTACAGTGTGGAAGAATTTTTATTAGGTGGCGAAACAAACGGGATGAATTGGGATGCAGAGGTGAATTGAGACGAAACTTTAAAATGTATTTGAACATTGAAATAATGTGGCAAGCGGCCCAGAAAGAGGTGGCGAGGTGGCCTAGACACGTATTGCAAGGGTTAGATCTAGGTGGCCCAGCACCCTAATTGCGTAACTCACGATTAATGATAATCTGTTTCGTTTTGAAACATGGCTAAACCATGGCTTTATATGTTCGAAAAATGTGTCTGCTCAACAACGTAAATAACGCAATGAATATTGTTGAACTGTCAAAATGAAACCGATTATGAACAATCGCGTGTTACGCAATTAGGGTGCTGGAACAGGATGCATGGAAGGATTTGGGGGAGGCCTTTGTTCAACACTGGGACAAAAGTGTAGGCTAATTAATAGATATAAAAAAAATGGTTTGTTGCAAACAAGGGCACCTAATCGTTAATTATACCTAATACCTACAGTAAACCCATTACAATTGTTGCCTTTTTGGAAACCAATTATAATAGTTCAATGTTAAAAACTCTTTTAAAATATCGTCCCGATTCACCTCTGCATCCCTATTAACCCCGTTTCATAGCTAAATTCGAGGATTGAAAAGTTGTTATTCAAAATAGGGTTAAGAACGGGAGACTGCAAGTCAGTGGTAAGCTGGGCCTATCTAGTGAAACTCCATACTACGCCAGGACAGCTCAAGGTGGAACTGTTACCATTGATATGCTGTAAATTGAACCTACCTAGGTGATTCTTAAAATCGAGCATAAAACCGATTTTATTCAAAAGATTTCTGCTCAGCGCTTGACGCAGCTCCAATTGAGATTGCTGGTGCACTAATTTATCAAATTGAATTAAAAGCGACACCCACAGTCACTTAAGGCGATCTCTATCCTATATCTGAGCAAGTGCCATGAGAATTCCAGAAACGATTCTATTAAAGGTCGGATTCCATTGTCAATTGCCAACGAAGTGATTCACCCATTACCTCATCAGCACTAACGTATGTTCCATTTCATCCTTCACACAGTCCATCCATCGTTTCTGTGGTGTTCCCCTTATCATATCGCCATCCACATTTATGCTGAGAACTTTCCTCATGACATTCTTCAAATTCCTTCGCATCACATGCCTATACCAGCAGGTTTAGCATAACGTTTTCTATTTCTACGAAGAATAGACAGTGCTTTTTCAATACAAAGTGACATTTCGTTTCTCCATTTTTGACATCGCACCGTAGATATCCTTCTACAATCTGTCATTTTGTCTTTCGTTTCTAACGATCATTGTCTAGGTCCTTATAAATGTAGACTATTTCAGAAGAATATTTCTTCCCATACTGTCAAAATTACGCTGACAACAAACTCTCTACTCGACAGCCACAAAGTAATACGATTATCTACAAAATCATGATTCGTTTGGAACTCATAACTGTGATAATTAATAGAAAAACATAGCTATCTTCTCCTATTGTACATAATTTAGTTAATAGTCATGTCTATTCTTCCGTCGACAAATCGGTGCTCGTGCTAAGCCTGCAGGACAATTACTGATGGCCACACAAGTTTTCCGTCACGAGTGTCACTTTCAGACTTCCTCATAGATTTTTGATATGGCAATTCGGTTTTTTTTTATTTTTGGTTCTATCACGGTATCGGTATCCGGTTTCCTCATGATGTTTTCCTTCACCGTTTTGGTAACAGTGATGATGAAATTGTTGACACAAAAAAAAACACCTACCCTGGATGCGAATTCAAGGGTTATCATAAGTTCGCAAAATATTTGACCGAATTCCATTTCACCTAAAACTTTTCAACTATTAACATTTCGTTTTTTTTTACTTAATCTAAGTCACGTCTGCCACTGTATCAGTTGACCTATTATCAATTCGATTTTTTTCGTTACTCCGACGTTTCATTTAGTCGAAAAACTTTTTACCGAAGTTACAGTAAGCCGAAATAACATTTGTTCGAAGTATTATGTTTCTGAACATTCATTATACCACTGTTTTATTTAATTAATTATTTAAATGTAATGGCACTTAATAAAACAGTTGATTACGAACAAAAGTGGTTTTAAGTGGCCCAGTAAGAAGCATGCAATCAGGCATGCAGCGTGCAAGCAGGCATGCAGCATGCAAGCAGGCATGCAGCATGCAAGCAAGCATGCAGCGTGCAAACAAGCAGGCAACATGCAAGCAGGCAACATGCAAGCAGGCATGCAACATGCAGCAAGCATTGTATCTGTTACGCCTCCAGCGCTGCGGGGCATGAGCGTCCCCACGCGAGCTTATCGTCGCAGATGGTTTTAACGCTCACCACCGCAGCTTAGGCTTGCTGGCCGGCTTCACCGGCCAGCCTCAGCCACGGCGGCGAGCCTTCAAACCACCTGCTCTTCAGCTCGTGGGCCGCCACACCCCTCCGCGCCTACGCAGGCTTAAATTACACTCTAGGGGTAGGGCAAACAAGTCTGCTTGAAGTCGGTTTTGCAGCAATTTGTTTCTTACTAAATTTTGTAGCACAACATATTGACTTTTTATGACACTATTTTAATTTAATATTAAAAATGCTACGAAGTAACCGGCTATATATTTGTGACCAAATGATATTCCGTAAAATGTTGTTTCGGTGTGGTGAAAATATGGCAAATAAATCATTTAGCAAATGAAAAAAGTTCAAAAGAGGCTTCGGCCAATAGCAAAAAGTTATTTTGTAAATCAGCGAATTATAGTTTGGTAAAATAATACATATACAGGGTGATTGGAAGATGGGTGCAAAGCTTTAAGGCGAAGATAGTACAGACAATTTAGAACCATTTAAGCCATGGTTGTCTTAGACGAAGTCTTACCAAATATTTTTAACCAAATTTTTAAGTTTTTTTTCGGAAATTCTCAAAATTTAATGTAAACTGCATAATTATGGCCAAATTGAATGATAAATGAATTCATTTTTTATTTATTTAATTAAAGTAATGTGTAAGCAATCAAGCAAAACATGTTTTAGGCTTCTGTGTCATTAGACATTTTTTTTAGAGACATTTAAAGCTCAGAAAAAATAAAAAAATTGTACAATACGTCTTTTAAACCTTATTAAAAAAAAAAATTGGTAAGACTTCGTCTAAGACAACCATGGCTTAAATGGTTCTAAATTGTCTATACTATCTTCACCTTAAAGCTTTGCACCCATCTTCCAATCACCCTGTATATGACACATGATACTTGGATGATCACAAAATATGTCAAATAATGCGTATAATTCGAACAAAAAAAAAATCGGAAAAGTGATCGGTTCCCGAATTCAAGACCTACGGAATCATAAGCTGGGGCCGTTACCACTGGCCAACCACAGGCCACTGCTCACAATTCAGATTGTTGCAATTGGAGAGTATGCTCTTTATAATGATCTACAGCTTTTTTTTGTTCTCTGTTTTGTGACAATCTTGTTCTGAATGAATTATCGTCGATCCTTTGTACCTTTAATCTTCCTACGCTACTCGTGCTTCCACTCGGCCCTATCTCGTCTGGGGCCTACTGCCTTCCCTCTTGATAAATATCTACCCTCTTACTAATAAATACGTGATAAAGTTATCCCAGGAATAACAAAGGAATAAACATACATTTTCATAGGTGTACAACTTGGAATAACTTTCTTACATATGTGTTTATTAGTGAGGAAGAGGGCTATTGTTTGAATCTCATAAGTAAACATGTATTTAGGTATTAACTTCCGAAGAGTTATTTATAAAATATGCTAAAGTTTTAGGTATTCTATGTGTACATAATATAATTGGTTCATTGGTACATAATATAATAGTTCTGGTTCGAAAAATAAAAGGAATGTAACCAATGTTCTACCTATGAGCTATTACTCACACGCACGAAATTCAGTTCGGTATTGTTAGATATTAATGGTTAGGTACATTTGAATTACTAATGGAAAACCTATTATTTTTGGATTCTTGTCATTTTTCTTGATCGTCAAATGACCGAAATACTACTCGACTAATAGTATTTTAAGCACCCTCTGTTTGCGTCGGGGGTTAAAAATAATGTCTTTCGTAGGCTCCTATAGTAAAGTTATACCATCAATTTTTTTATAGATATATACCTAAGTATGTATTTTGTGGTGGTTAGTGACAAGATGAACAATAAAGAGACGGAATTTCCTGTAATTTCTATGCCGTTTATTAATAACTCGGCTATTAACATCTTACAACTTGATGCGAACCATTAGGATAGTCATAAATATTCGGACCATGTCGCACCTACGGTGCAATAACGTCACTTATGCAATTTTTGTCAAAACTTAACTGATTATGAGAAAATACTCCAAATCCACCTCTTTACTTGGTGCGTTATTGTCATTTGTGTAGTACGCAAACTTTCCTCGTGAAGTTTGCGTTTACTTCGCGAGGAAAGTAAAGAGGTGGATTTGGAGTATTTTCTCATAATCAGTTAAGTTTTGACAAAAATTGCATAAGTGACGTTATTGCACCGTAGGTGCGATGTATTTATTTGTTCAAGACAATAGTTTCGCCGGTTGCTCTGTCGACACTAAACATTAGCTCACACCGACCGACTAGATAGGTACAGTCACCAACAGAGATAAGTAACCAGGGTAGTTGAATTTCAGTATCGAAAAAACCGATGGATGTATTAAAATAAAATTTTATTTAATTAATAGAAAACAAACAGGTATTTTATCATTTTAAATTTCATTCGAAAACATTAATCGGTATCTTACAAAACTTCAACCATATCCGTCGACCCTGGTAAAGTGGTTACTTATCTCTTTTGGAGACTGTATCTACCGAAGCTATGCCAAAGGTCGAGATGAATCAAATTTAGTCACTCTCATTCCTCTAGGTTCGGCGATTGTTTACGTCACACCCGTCCGCGTCACGGCCGCCCCACGCCCTGCATCCAGTTGCTTTCATTCAGCGGAGAACAGTAGGAATAGCTTTTATTTTGTCAGTTCAACCACATTCTTTGCGTTATTTACGTCAATGAGCAGCAACATTTTTCGAATATGAAGATTCTGATTGATAGTGTGTTATGCTATTAGGGCGCAGTTTTTTACTTTATTATGACCATCATTGGCGTGATGAATTGTGATAACTTTTGCAGCCTACTGATTAGGGATAGACATCACTGATATCGTTGAGGAAAAACATCGTGATGAGACCTGCAATTGCGTAACTCACGATTCGTACATCATAATTTGTTTCGTTTTGAAATAGATGGCTAAACCATTGCTTCATATGTTCAAAAAATGTGTCAGCTCAAAAACGTTAATAATGTAATGAATATTGTTGAATTGTCAAAATGAAACCGATTATGATTAATCGCGTGTTACGCAATCAGGGTGCTGTGCGCAAACTGTAACCATAAATTCAGCATATCATTGTAGACTTACTAGCATAAAAAAAAATCGTCGGCTATACAAAAAAAGTGAGCTGTTCGATACATTTTGACCGCGTAGGTCAATACCTAAAAAAAAATTAAAAAAAAGGTATTTTTTTTTTTGTATAACCAACGAAAAATTTCTGCGCTAGGGGGTCTAGAATGATATGCTGAATTCATGGTTACAGATTGTGCACTGTTTAAAAAATTGTCCTGTAGATAAGGCCAGCCTTCTTTATAATTATTATAAATTAGCTTTTGCTAGGGGCCTTCGCCCGCGTGGAGGTTGGAAATTATCCCACAGGTACATACTACTGGGATAAAAGTATCCTATGTGTTAAACCAGAGGGGTAATTGCGCAATACATTTATCAGTAGGAATCGCTTTCATTCTGCCAGTTCCACAACATTCATTGTGTTGTTTACGTTGTTGAACAGATGAATTAGACAAACATAATGAAGCAATGGATTAACAATAAGCTTCAAAATGATTTAGATTCTGATGAATAGTGTTACGCAATTAGGGTGCTGGTTATAAACGATCTCTGTGCCAAATTTCATACAAGTCCGTTCAGCCGTTGCTGCGTGATTGAGTAACAAACATCTAAACATCTAAATATCCAAACATACAAACTTTCACATTTATAATGTTAGTAGGATTAATTTAGCTTTATTGTCTGTCTGTCTGTGTGACCGCGTTGTTCTTGTAAAATTCGCAACTGATTTTGATGCGGGTTTCACCATCATTTAGAGAATCTTTTCCGGAAGATTTATGTATAAGATTCATTTTAAAATTAAACTTACTTAAAGTAATAAAGCAATCTCAATGCTTTAACAAGTCGTACAAACCATACAAAGCAAAGGCGGGTAGCTATAGTAATTAATGTACTTAGACCAGTCTGAAATCAACAATCCGCCTTGATTAATGCTCGTGCCTTCTCTGAATGAGAAGAAACCTGCCATGCAGTGGAACATTTATACAGGCTGGTATGTTTTGATCTCTATCCATTCATTATATGAGATGTCAGCATCAAATGGTGGGGTCTCCAAGGGCCGATGCCTGCCAGGGATGCGGGTTGTTAGAAACAGATACCGCGTTGCCCCTGGCACACAGGCAACTGTAGAAACACGGGTGGGTTTTACTCAGTAAAAGTCTGACATGCCGCAGTAGAAGTCTGACGCCCTCCTGCTCCACCCAGAGCGGGAGAAATGATTTGATGGTAATTCTATTTTTGTCTGAGTAACCGGCGGCAAGTTCGTCATGCTCCCGTAGATGTCACTGCTTGCGGTAACGTCGGAGGTCGGGTTACCTCCTTCCCTCGAATATGGCGAGGGGGTAATGGCTGATCTTTGCGTTATGCTCGTGAACGGGTGCTGCTTGTGGTGACTGGTCGTCTTGCTGACCATGATTTTGTTATTGTTACTAATAATTACCTATCCGTTTATTTACTTTACGTCGATGGTACTAGTGTATCATTTGTGGCCTCGAGTTGTAACTCGGGTAGTAACAGCTATGTGAACATTGCATTGCATATGTAAGCTATCACGCCCTTAATACCAGAAGGCTCTTATTTTGGTATTATGCTTTGGTTACATTTTTGTTCTTTGTGCTCGAGTTAAGTTTTCATTTTATTTGTTGGTACCTATATTGGGATGGCTGGCTGACATATGTATGACTAATTATTTAATTAATGTTCTGTGTCTCGTAATGTTTATATTACTTTGTCTATGTATGTATAGAATCAAGTCTATCCGACTTAACAGACAGCTGTGCTGCTGGGGAGTTTGTTGCGCCACTTCTTCTCCCCACATAAGCACTAGGAAGTGGTGAAAGGTGGGCGTTTTTGGGGGGCTGTCTTATGTATTTTGACGTTCGAAACGTGCTGATTCTCAACCTAATTTGTATAAATGACTTTTGATTTTGATGATTACCCAAGCTCAAAAAAAAAACCATTCATTCATCATTCTTACCTTTTCACATGAAAAGCTCAAAGTATATCAGTTATCTGGCCATTGATAAGCGCTATCTAGTTTCCATTTGAAATTGGAACAGATGTTATGTCGACTTATTGACAGAGCGATAGCTTATCCAAATGAATGCTGCCAATTGATTGACAAATCGACCCTTAGCGAGGTAGAAATGGTGTTCCGCCTTTGTACCTTTTTGTGTGCGTGAAGTTTAAATAAATAAATAACTCTTTTTCAAATCAAATCAATCTACCTAGCCTTCTCCCAAATACGTTGGGGTCCTGCATCCTGTCTAACCGAAAGCAGCTGAATCCCAGTATTTTACATGGAGAGGAGCGACTGCCTATCTGACCTCCAAAACCCGGTTACTGGGTCAATGCGATATCTAAGTACTCCTTTGTATGAATGCATGCCAGACTTTCGGGCTTTCAACGACCCGTAACGACAGTCAAAGATCCACGAATGACAGCCGGGACCAACGGCTTAACGTGCTTTCCGAGGCACCCCGGAACTTGACTTGATCGATCTACCCGTGCGGTTATTTCTTAGCCACGAGCCCTTGGAAGTCTTTTACAAATATTTAATAATAAATGGTCAAAAAACTCAAACCTTTTGAAAGTAAGAAAGAAAGTAGATGGACCAATTGCACAGATTAGTAGGAACATAATTTATATATCTGAGTGAAAATACAGATTGTCGCATACTAAGTATCACTCTGGCTATGATAAGTGACAGAAGACGACCTTCTACAAAGCTTTAAAACTCCCGCAGATAGCCGCGACGCGAAGGTTCGACGGGATTCTGGTAGAACAATTTCCATGAAATTTTCATAGAAATTGTTGTTATAAATACTTTTTCTTTATGTGTATGTGATCTTCCTGTATGAGTCGCACAGGAACATACTAAACTAAACACAATTATAAAAAAAAAATATGAAAAACAAAATGATCTTATACCTACTAGCTTCAGCCAGCGGCTTCGCCCGCGTTAACCAATTGACACGAAACTTTAAAAAATTATACACCTGAACCTTCCTCATCAATAACTCTGTCTATTTGTGAAAATCGCATGAATATCTGTTCTGTAGTTTTTGAGTTTATTGCGAACAAACAGACAGTCAGACAGAGAAACGCGGCGTTTTTTTTTTTGGGTGGGAAATCATCAAATAACTTCTCCCGCTCTGGGTGGAGCAGGAGGGCGTGTCAGACTTTTACTGACTAAAACCCACCCGTGTTGTCTTTGTTTTATAGTATGTAGTGAAGACAGTAAATAAATAAAGTACTGTACAAGGCCAAAATGCTCCTATCTCAGCATGATGCTGCGATATTTAAAAAAGTGTCGCAGCGCTGGTATTCTGATAGGGCCCAATGTCAAGGGCAGATACAGAAATAAATAAATAATCAATCAAATAAACCAGAAAACACGCTTTAACAACCAAACTAAAAAATTAGAAAATTATTTAATTCCGTATAGCGTGGGGTGGTTTTTGAGGTATTTTTATAATCATTTAATATCAAGCACCCTACGCTTTTTAATAGAATTAAATTATTTTCAACTTTTTTATTTTGGTTTATAAAGCGTGTTTTTTTTAGTTTTTAAACTATTTTATTGTTTTTTTTTTTATTATTCAGCTAAAGAAGCGTGATTTTTCAGTTTTTTTATTTATTTATTTTTCTATTTTTATTTTAAATTATTGAACTGTCATCGGTCCTTGATAAGTATGCAAAATTTCGATTCAATCCGACGTTTTGAAGGAGGTCAAAATCATGTTCAAAGTTTCCGTTAGCAAACGCAAGCGCAAACGTGCGCAAGCTAATAAAACCGTGTTATTAAAAAAAAAACGCCTGTCTGGGTTTTAACCTATGACCTAAAACTCGTACCTATGTCGCAGCCGTTAGCACTGGGCCACCACTGCTCCTCCAAGATTATTGTACAGACGCCAGCAGGTCAAGCTATCCCAGACTGTCAAATTTTCCCAGTTGAACATGAAACTTATCTGATTGTGATAAAGTTGAAAATCAATCAAAGAAATTTGACAGATTGGGGTAGCTTGATGTGCTGGCGTCTGTACCTATCCGAAAGTCAGATTTTAATATGAATAGGTATTATAAATCTAACGGTCAAAGATGACTTCTTGGCAGTTCTTGGATAACTATCGGATGTAAAGAAAGGAAGTAGTACACAGGAAAAGCCCTCTGCCTTAAAAAGGAAAGCGATTTTATTCATTATTTCACTCATGAATCTCGTTGCATTCATTCCCAGAAATGCTCCGTGCCTTCAACAGACAACTTGATTTTCATTTTCGATAATAATATTCGAGCAGTGGTGGGCGTGGTGGCTCAGTCAGTGGTGATGGCCGCGACTTTGTGGCGGCCATTATGGAAGTTTACTTTGTGGCGTTTTACTTTGTTTATTGTTTCATCACCACTGCTCAATGCTCTCAAAACGGCGAAGACAAAAATCGTGAGGAACCCGGGACAGCTTAGAACCAAAAATTCGAAGACATGAGAGATCTACCAACCCGTACTGGGCCCGCGTGGTGGAATGTGGATTGCGGGACACTCCCTCTCACCGACTGGAGCCCTGTGTCCCGGCAGGCTTAGCATGACACTTTCTATTTCTACTCTACCGTAGAATAGAAATCGTTTGTCTATATTTCTCAAAACTGTCAACTGTCTACACGGAAACGTAATTTTTGTCTACTCTTCCGTCGACAAAACGCTTCTCTACGGTTCTAGTGCTAAGCTTGCTACAGTGAGAACATTTATAGGCAGATTATGCTGTTTCATATTCTGCAATGTCCCTATTTTACTTTATAAGTAAATCAGCACCCTAATTGCGTAACGCACGATCAATCATAATCTGAATCATTTTGAAACAGATTGCTCATCCATTGCTTCATATGTTCGAAAAATGTGTCTGCTCAACAACGTAAATAACGCAATTAATATTGTTGAACTGTCAAAATGAAACGGATTAATATTGATCGTGTGTTACTCAACTAGGGTGCAGAGTCATAACCAGATTCCAAAATTCATCAATGAAATGATTCCAAATAACGATTTAAAACCGATTCGAATCATCAACCTATTGACCATTAGACCGATTCATTCATCGATAACAGGAAGCGTTTCATATCGACGGTCGTAAGCAAAGGAATGATCAGATTGAGCCTCGTTCACATTGACAGTTCGATCACGTAGTAACCGACACTACTGCACTGTTAGCCAGCTAGCATTGACTTTGATTTTCATTGCTTACTTGCTATTAACATTCCTGTCCGTGTGAAGCTAATGTAAGCAATGTATTTGCAGTTTGCTATGGGGCGTGTGCAATCAGTGAATGGCTAATAAACTTACAATTGAACAAAGCTTCATAAGATGGTCAATCACGGATGTTTGTGTGTCTATCTTTTAGAATGACATTTAAAGTTGTGATTCAACGAGTATATTTTTATAAACGGTATTCTCTACGTATCTAGGTACCTATAGGTTTGGTTACAGATCTAACTATTCCAGATTTTTTCATCCTAACTGGGCAACCTTACCTCAATAAGGGAAAGGGACGAACAGAAGAATAGGAAAAGTTATACTTAAGTACAGTAGCTCCTGAGCATTCACTTTTATTGGATTTAACACTTGTATGGCCTTACGGCTAAGTACCTAGACACGTACCAACATACCTTACCTCTCGTAGAAGCAAGTACAAAGATGGTGCTGGTCATGAGGTTTCCGGCTCTATTGTGTCCCGTTTCGGAGAGTTAAATATGAAACGAAATTTAGTGATATATGTCCTTTAAAATATACAAATCAAATCAAACCAAAAGTCACTTATTCAAACTAGGCTGATGTCAGCACTTTTTGAACGTCAAAATTACATAAGACAGCCCCCCAAAACGCCCGCCCTTCACCACTTCCAAGTGCTTAGTTCCTAGTGCTAGTACACCAAAGATATCTCCAATTACAATATTTACCACATAGGAATTGACAGGGATGACGACAGGGTCTTTAGATTTGGATTCTGTTTTCCAGGTACCTATGGCTAAGCAGGTAATTAACGATATCTCTAAGATCGTCGCTTAACTTTATCCGTACCTTCGCTCGTGGGATCACGGCGACCTAACACGACAACCTTGATAGGTTTCTGCTCATTACGCCTTCATGAGTAAACTCGCAAAGGTCAACAATTCGCAGCATTGTTCTAACCAGACAGGTTAACGCAGATAGAGGTTTGGTTAGAAATAATTTTCTATTCAATCCAAGAGGCAAGAAATAAAGAACTACTTAGCCCAAAATGTGGGAACAAGGTCATTTAATCAGCTGATACAAGCGAGATACACGGTAGACGGTATCCCTTTTAGTCACGCATGCGTAGACAAAACGTATCTCAGAATTTATAACAAAATATTATAGAGAAATGTAAAAGCGGGGTGATGAATGTAACCGCAGAATTCTTCAGCGCGGTCTCCGGAACCGGGTCAGTGGCTCGGAATTTCGCATGTCACGGACTGTGTTGTTGGCACATTTTTGCAAAGAAAATTGTATGTTTTCGTTGTTAAGTATCGGGGTGGTTGCCAGAAATAAAGCTGCAGTGCAGTAGTGAGCTTGCAGCGGCAGACTGCGGTGCTGGCTCACCATTCATTGTGATGGCGGGAGGTCGATACGTCGCCAGTGTCGCCGCGCCTCCTGTGTTGAGCGGTCGTAAACTCGTCGGTTCGCGCCGTTCGTCTGACGTCTATGAACACTGCGCAACCGACAGATATCGACAGTGAAGCCTTTATTTATAAACAAATTGTAATTACCCGTGCTTTTAATTATTTTTTAACGCCAGTTTCATTCATCATTAAGCTTTCCGATACGTCAACAAAGAGTTACAGTGAAATTGAAGAAGATAACTTATTTATTTAATATTTTTACGTGAAAGCGCACGTGACAACAGACTGTATTACATAAATATTGAATAATATGGACACAAATTTACTTGCGACTCTATAGACCAGTAAGTACACGTGGTTATTGTATGCACCTGGCACATGATTTGTGATTCACTTTACATTATAATTTATTACCTTGAATATCTTGAATAACAGTGGACAAATTAGCGAACAATTGTTCTCCAATAAGCAGCGTTAAGTGATTTATATCTTAACTTAAAAATAGCAGATGATAAGTGTTTAAAACAAATGATAGATGACAATTACATAATTATATGAAAACGTACTGAAACAAACGATAATTGAAAATTAATTCCCGATGACAACGGTTATTTAGGAGCACGCTTTCAACCGCCCACGGACCTACTGCCGCAGTTCAAACATGATGAATGACTCGTAAATCAAATTAGGAAGCCACACGACAATAACGAAATAAAATCCTACAAGACAATAGTTACTATTCAGTTTTACGAGTAGATATCGCAGCAATAAAACATTATAACAAAAACCAATGTTTTCGATGATAACCGGTTCCACAATTAGGTACTTACTTAGAAACAAACAAACCAAAGTAGGCAATGTATAATTCGTGTTTAGTTATTACAACAATCGCATCGATGAAGCAATTCAAACCGTAATCCAATTTGATGTAACTGGCGGAAAATTCGGTGATACAATCACTACAATCAATTTTAAGAATCTAAATATTGATACAATTTTTTTTTTAAATCAAAGTGAGATTGTTGAACTGTCCTTTTATAGACTCAGTCTGAAATCTTACGACAAACAATACCTTTATGAGCGGTATGTAATGTTACATGCTACAAACGATCACTTCGCGTGACGAGCTTGTTGTTAAAAAGTTATCTGTGCTGACATTATATCCTGTTTTGTACTGAATGGTGAAAATTAAATCACAATGTAAGATGAGGAAGAACAAGGATCGATCCACTATTACTACTTTCCTATTGTCACAATTTAGTCAACAATTCAATGGATTTTTAAGACTATAATGTCTACGAAAGTATTTTAATTATGCTTTGCATTGTGGTTTAAAATTATCTTTCAACTTCTAATGCAAACATAATTTTAAAATAAGTAAACAACGTGATAGATGACCATTCTTTTTTACCCATCAATTTAATCAAGAAAGCTTTAGGTAAAATATTGATTCTTTGGTCCGCAGTATTCTATTCATCTTTTGTAAGAATAAATATTTCTCTTTTCTCTACATAAATGATATTAAAAATGAAAAGATGTTGAGTAAAAAGGTGTCTGTATTGATTTAATAAATTCCGCCTCTGGCGAATTCACTTTTAACGTAGAGGTTGTAGGTATTTGAATATTTTTGAATGAATATGACACACAATATTTGGTCGAGGTCAACTTGTATCTTCAACTAGCAGGTAGGCACCAAGTTGCTCACCTTTCAGAATGTGCTGGAAGATATAGGAGGTATGCACGTTGCGTAGACGGAGTCAAAATAAATCATTAGTAAAGCTGTGCTAAAATATATAAAAAGTTCGGAAAAAATATGTCAAGGTCGATACATCAAAAAGTTTAGATTGTTGCCCATTCGATCTACTTTTGTCTTTTTTAAAGAACACAGCAAAAATGGCATTTATTAATTACACAAGTCGAGTAACTGAAAAATCTATCTACGAGCGTAGAAAAACGAAATCGTCTAATTTCCTATCGATTCAAATGAAGAGTATTATGCAAGATGGTGATTATAACATTGAGATTTAGAATAAAATTCCTATTAGTGTTGCGTAAGAGCTGTTTGGCTCCAAATTTTGGAATAAATTATCGAAACCGGTAGCTTTTGTCAAGTTGACGTGACCCTCCTCATTATGAATACGTACGGCAATTTCTTGTGAAGCTTCGGATACAATAATATCTAGGTCCCCCAGTACTTCAATTATAATATCATTATAATTGATAAAGTTAATTATGTTACCACCTTGCGTTCTATAGTCGTCTTATAGTAATTCTATTAAAACTTTCCATCTTTGGGAGATATTTGGAAAATATCGAATATACATTTTGGGTGTTAATTATGGGTAGTTCGTTGTCCAATTGCAATAGGCAGTATGGTTTTTGTAATGTATGTGTAGGTTTAATGTCCACTTTAGTGATATTCAAATTTCTATATCAACTCCTTTTTTATATTCTTATGCAAGAAGCGGTACATGTTAAATACATCATCAATCACTGTAAGTTGTAGGTATTTATCAAAACGTGCTTTTAACGAATTTTTAATGTGCAAAAATTTAGCTACATTATTATAATGAATCTTCTATAATTTATTCTACCTTGTCAGCATCAACATTTTTTGCAAGTTTAGTTTTCACAGTATGCTGAGTTTTTGCTTTTGATAAATGCGGAACTATTACAAACTCGTTTTTTGATACTTATGACCTTATGTTTGTTTGTTTCTTTTCATTCATTTCCAAAATTTTTAGGAGATTTATCATCGTTTTCCCTTAATTTATCATTATCAACAAGCGTAGTGTCTATTTTTGTATGTTTACTATACAGTGTGAGTCTTTATAATGTGCACATATCAAAATGAGGGAATCCATGATTAATTTTACTGTGTTTTTTAATTCTACGAAAATTTAAAAAAAAATATTTAGATGTTTTAAATATTTTTTCCAGCGGTAAAATTAAGCATAGATAGTCATTTTGATATGTGCAAATTATAAAGACTCACACTGTACTTATATTTCAAAAGATGCTGAAGTTTTGGCGTTAGAAATAGTATACCTACATATTATGTGTATCGCATTATTAATATGTAGATCCTTTCTCTGAAATACGTATAGGTACTGATCGTTAATTAGTATAAAATACCATTAATATTTTGTTCTAAATTAATCATTACCAATAAATTCACTCTTATCGTCTAGTCGTCATTAGCAATACAATAATTAAATCCTAATGAATTCGAAAGACCTTTTTATACATAAATCGCACAAATATAATAACCAGAGATCGGATTCGGATGCATATTTACCTAAAGATAATTTTTAGCTATGAAAGTATGGAAGCGGCTTTATAAATTATTTGTAATATTTATTAAAAACCCCGGGATTCTTGGATTGCATAACTATTCAGATGTGTATTAATTTAAAATTAGGTTTAACCCGATACAAATATGTGTGTGTACTGGAGGAGGGGTGGTTTGTATTAGTTAAAACAAAAAATAAACGAATTACTTACCTAAATTAAGACTTTTTCGATACAAAAGCGCATTCCATGTTAGCCAACATCTCAACTTTAGGTGAATTTGCATCCGAATATCCGATCTCTGATAATAACACTGCTGAAACCAAGCTTGGTTGTGCTTCAATAAGGTATTTTTTTTCGAACAATGTATTCTACCAATTTCAACACTAACCAATAAACAAAACAAAAAACTACAAACGATACAAAGACCTCGTAGCCGTTTTTACTATGACTCAGTCACGAAGTACTACTGGAACGAAGTTTCACGAATTGTTACAGATAGATAATCTCTTCCATCTCCATCAATTGTCTGATACAGATTGAGTGATCGATTCTCAGCCTACGTATCACACTGGCCGTCTGTAGCTTTCTACAGTTATAATAACAATACTGCTCCCACTAATTGTTACTTCCAACCCAGCCCGTCCCTTACTGCTTGCTGCTCCACCAGCGATGCTCAAAGCCGAGGTCCGTACCCCACAAGGGGGGCCCTTAGCGTGTAGTAGCTTAGTTTTTGATTTTTAAAGCCTGGCTGGAGGCCTCAATTTACTGTGGCAACCACTTAGCAAAGATGCAATAGTGAAAAAACTGCTGCTACTAGTGTTACCAAGATTTTTTTTTAAATAGAAACTACCCGATAATTGCTTCCTTCAGCCACAAAAATAGCATCCTCAGCCTCATACTTGGCTTTAATGTAAAATCTCGAAATATATCAAATCCATGTTACATTAGAAGAGGCAATAATGCTCCAAATTCCACCACGATTGGCCGAATATTAAAAATAATATTTTTTTTAGCCTGTTTGTTTTTTTTTGGGTGGGAAATCACCAAATAACTTCTCCCGCTCTGGGTGGAGCAGGAGGGCGTGTCACACTTTTACTGACTAACATCTACCCGTGTTCCCTCAGTTGCCTGTGTGCCAGGGGCCGCGGTATCTCTTTCGAACAACCCGCACCCCTGGCAGACCTCTAGTGTTACTTTTGATTCTCACGTTTTCGCTAAAACGACTGTACGGATTTGGATGAAACTTGGCACAAGAATGGAACATGGCCTGGGACATAGGATACTTTTATCCCGATATTCCTACTGGATCGAGACTTATGCGGGTGAAACCATTGGGCACAGCTAGTTATTAATATGACAAATGGATTCTTGGAATGCTCAATAATATTTTTCTTAAAGAATTAAATCCACGAAAAATTAACCAAGTCAAATAACAATAATCAGTTTCTGTCTGCGCGAAAATGACCATTAACACATCCCGGGTACCTACAGTTATCTGGTGGAATAATTTGATACCTTGCGTTGTTCTCTGATAATTCTGCATTCAATTAAATGTTACATAATTATTATAAGTGCATTAAAAAATCCAGTGGACTGTTATCGTTTCTGTTAATGTTAACTCATTATCGAGAGATTATTCGTATTTTTGGTTGAGCTCATTAGTGTCATTAGCAAAGTCGTCATTTTTTTCGCGTTCGTCATTAGAAACATTAAGGAAATGAGTTCTAATAATATTTCTGTTGAGCAGGGAATTAATTACGATGCAAAAAAACTAAAACGTATACTTTTTTCAATTCAAAGACCGTTCGGCCTCTTAAAAGATGTATACTTCGAAATCATGACTGTGTAAACGCATACGAAGGAGAATTAATAATCCACTAGCTTTCACCAGCGGCTTCGTCCGCAAGGAGTTCGAAAATTATCCCACAGGAACACACTACCGGGATAAAAAGTATCCTATGTATTAATCCAGGTCATAAACTATCTCTGTGGCAAATTTCATTCAAGCCGTTTTTGCGTGATTGAGTAACAAACTGAACATCCTAATATACAAACATCTAGACTTACAAACTTTATATCTGAACATACATACTTTTATATAAATATATATAGTAGTATAGGGAAACGCTCCTAACACGTAGACATTCACTTGTGTAACACTGGAACAGCATCACGTTTGCAATCCTTATTGAAATCGTCCATGCATCTCAACCCGAGCAGATTAGGACTCTAGGGGTGCGGGTTGTTCGAAAGAGATACCGCGGCCCCTGGTACACAGGCAACTGAGGGAACACGGGTGGGTTTTAGTCAGTAAAAGTCTGACACGCCCTCCCGCTCCACCCAAAGCGGGAGAAGTTATTTGATGATTTCCCACCCAAAAAAAAAAAAAACTGTCAAAAGATCCATCTGGTATTATTTGGCCATAAGTGGATAGGATCCAGTGTGTATTAAAAATAGTGTTCAATTGTAATTATGATCCAGGGTATAAATAAATAAGTACTTACTGTGAAACCTAACCGTTAACCACAATTTTGTCATATGCTTTTTTATGAGAGAAAGATGACAACGATGGCCGACGTACGGACATAAATAGGTTAAATAGACATGAACTTTACAATCAAGATTATTTGAAAAACAATGCCAATGACGAAAATGACAATATCAACGAGAATAGAGGTTTGCACGATTATGTTTACACAACAGACAAAGCATTAGATCGTGGGAAAACACTTGCTCTAGCACTCGTAGTTTACAGAAGGTGTGGCGAAAACCATAATAATGTAGATACTTAGGGAATATTGCGCAAATCAACAATGACATATATGCGCCAACTTGAAAGTCCCCACGTTGCAAGTTTCTTGCTTTTGCAATTTGAAGCAACAAATTACTTGCTTAGTCCAAATAGTGTTTGGATGAGATAGTTCATGGTTTTCGAAGGTGCTGAAGCCGAAAGAAAGTGTGGTCAAAATAAAGTTTGAGTATTTCAAAGAAACGAAGTTACATTCGGAGTTGAAGAAAAAGCATATTAAGGAATTTCGTTCCTAACGGAGATCCCCCGTTTTTTGTTGCTACAACTTATGGCACGAGACAGGCAAAATGTTGTCTTTAGAAACGAATGCAAATAAATGTGACGTGCTTACTGGGACGCCTCGCCATTCACTTTGTGCTAAGTCCCCAATAAATAATTGTATACAACAAAATACTATGACGTAAATCTTTAAGCAGGTAATAAAGAAGCTCACAATTTCTAATCAAAAAGAAAATATGAACATTTGGTTTGATAAGACTTAAATATTTGTATTGTCTAATGCCCAGGTACTGATAGCTGAGTTCACTTAGTTTGACAAAAACCCAAATATTATTATTGTCCACTGATAGCTGTCCCGGATCTTATATTTGTGTGAGCGGATATGGTAGATTTCAAAGAAGAATTCGTAGGGTCTGACTAAGTCTAAAGCGTCCATGATCCCCTGCCGACCAGCAAGATTAAATATTGAACACTACTATCACAATCCTAATGCCTAACAGAGCCACAGCAGTGTACTGTGTTCACAACAATAATAACCACGCAGTAATGTGTTCAATTCAAGACCACATTCTTAGACAAATGGTGTCATGTTGTTGCTCAAAAGGGTTATGGCTGGGGTACTAGGCTACCCTTTTCAGTTTCCTTCACTATTTCCAGTATAAATTGATCTCGCCTTGTATAGGATTTCCATACATTGCGAAATCAGCGTAAACTGGAAATTTGTAGCCGTGTGTCCACAACAATATTTTTACTGAGTCTTCAAAATTCAGGATATCCTGGGCCTGAATTTTGAAGTACGTTCATATGCTTTTATATTTACTAGTGCTCGAAATTCGATCATAGTTCATTAAAATTTTAAGTTTGAAGGTTATTAATTATTATAAAAACTTTAGCTTTATGCACTCTTTCATTTTTTCACTCTTTTAATAATAAATATCTGGTATTATCGAGCTTTGCTAGGTTTTTTTTTGGTTTGATGTTTTCTAAAAATGAAACCTAGCTAGATCGATTTATCGCCCCGAAACCCCCTGCATACTAAATTTCATGAGAATCTTTGGAGTCGTTTCCGAGATTCAGATTATATATATTGTATATATACAAAAATGGCTCGTTTAAAGGTATTAGATAAATAAATAAAATATTTATTGTTCAAGAGAGCAGTACAAATTAAAATAACACTAGCCTCCACACTGGGATTCGCTGTGTCATGGAGACTAGTCTCCTTCGTCTTACAAACATAATAGGTTTTCTTCTCATTAGTTTTCTTTTCCATATAAACTTTAACCTTTAGCTAAAGGTAAATGACGCGGACGGAGGAGAATAAAATTTGGCGCAGTTGTGCAAAAGTTTTTGTTTCACTTATTAATATGTATATAGATTCTGCCTATCTCTAGATCTATACATATATTAAAATTGTAACAGGCCGATGTCTGTACATTAAAGATATTGAAGAAAAAGTAGTATGGGGGGTCTTTATTAAAGCAACAGAAGCCAAAACAACGGTTTTTAGAATTTTTGTCTGTCTGTATGTTTGTTACCGCATCACGCAAAAACCACTGCATGGAATTCAATGCAGTTTTTAATGATGTATTCCGAGAGGTCTAACTTAAAAAATAAGCTATATATTATCAAAAAAAAATATATTATCTACTTGATTCTAAAGAGCACGCGTATGAAGTCGCGGGCAAAAGCTAGTCTATCATAAAAACATACGGTTCCAATCAGCATTAAAATACTACGAAAATAATCACTGTTTCCAATTAATACAAGGTTCAGTCAATGACTGCTTCTCACTATTCTTAGTACATGAATATCATGTGTGTATGATACAGGAGCTATATCAAATGTCAAAAATAAACCCACTTAACGGTAATATGACCAGCTAGATTACACTAAGAAGGCATGATTCAGATTTCATTTAATATGTCCAGCGTAATTTAGAGAATCAAGAAAACTACGAAGTATTTAAATGACCCTGCAATTTACGATCGGAACGTGCAATTTGTAATTCTTGGAATAGTGAATACTAAAGTTTTGCTGCAATTGTCTATGGAACTAATGATGGGTATTTTATGTTTAGGGCTTTCTGTAGCTGACATTTAAATGGTTAATTATGTTGCTTAGTAATCATTAGCTTTGGATGGTCCTTGAAGATTTTCAGAATAACCTATTCTAATAATGAATCGTTTCGAAGTTTTCTCCAATTAATGTTTCCCGATTAATTTTTCATTTGAGATTTCTTGCCCATTTGGTAGATGTCACAAGTCTTCGAATTTTGGTTTTAGGACATGCCGGTTTCCTCACGATGTTTTCCTTCACCGTTTTGAGAACAGTGGTGATGAAATAATTTACATTATACACCTGCGCGTGTCTGGGTTCAAAACTGCGACCTACAACTTGTAAGTCACCACTCAGTTCCATACAATTTATAATTTCACTCTTAATCATCATCATCATCATTTCAAGCGCAAGACGTCCACTGCTGGACATAGGCCTCCTCTAAGCTCCGCCACCGACCGGTTCTGTGCTTCCCGCATCCAGCGGACTCCTGCTTGAAATATATATGGCACCGTGCCGCACTGTTTATTTCCCTTTCAGTTTAACACATAGAACGTGACGATACATAATATACACGATAAACACATATGTTACTTCACTAACCACTAGGTGCGGTAACAACAATGACCGAATTGCGGTAAGAGACTGAGATGACACCAAACTGGTAATCTTAGCTCATCGTCACACTTCGTGAGACTTCGTAATACTTCGGCTTTGTTGTACCGCTCCCTTTAGAAAGTGGACTCAGGATTTGGTCGGCAGTCACTTCTTACTTCTTTTACATCATCATCGACAGTTTAACTGAACATTTAGCTAAGGACTTTAAAGGCTAATTTTGCTCCTTTGTTTCCTATGCTTATCTTTGTCATAAAAACACATGTTTAAATCGATATTACGTTGGTATTCAATTTGGCTAGATTGATTAAACGGAAAGCCTCAAAGAATCTCTTGAGGAAAGACTTCAATAGATGAAGTTTACTTGATAAGTACTTGGCTAACGACAAATTAGTGCATTTAGTTTAAAATTTTCCGGATGTTTTATTTATTTTCTTACATACACATATTTTTAAACGTAACATTACCGAATTTACTTACACATGAAATGCTTTATTGTTCGTGCCAAAGACAGAAAATAAATGACCCCGTAAATCATAAGGCCAGAAGTAATTTTGAAAATAGGCAACTTAAAAATATTTAAATGGATGAATAAAGGGAAAGACCCACCTTTTTCCCGTTAGAGTTATAAGTAAATGGGGCTAAAGTATTGTAGCTTATTGAAAAGTAGGAGTCAATTCAGGGGAATTCGTATTTACTAATTAGGTGCGAATATAAAATATATTATCCTGTTGAAACTATTCCATATTTTCCCAAAGATCCAACCGTTTCTTCCTCATAGTGGTCCTTAGGGAAGACCCATGCTTCAGAGTTCAGAGTAGGAGACACTACAGTGACAAAGCATAATAATATGTCACAGATTTTGTTGAATTTTATATAAAACTTTCGAGAAAATTCCTGACATAGGTATTTACATAATCTTGGCACATGTTTGCTAGGTCACCTGGATGTTATCGTTTGTGCGTTAAATTTCAAAATTACATACATATCTGCTATTATATGAAGTATATAACTTGCTGCCTCAGCGGTCACCACTCTCAAAGAGAAACTATTCTAGCTGGAAAGACTGTATTAAGACAAATTCAAACTGTACACTTAGTTTTATTAAGTAGGTTAAGAACAAAAATAACTATGTCATACTTATTACACTGTTCAGAACGAATATTGTAATCGAATGTCGCTATAAGTATATCTACTACACGACTTACAATCTTTTAAAATAGATCCAGACAGAGTAATTTTGAACCGGCACTGTCTGGATCTACGTAGTTGTAATATTTCTATAGTATAAGTCTGGAAATATTGACAAAGATTTAATTATTTAAAGACATATTGGTGTATATTCTTTTTATATTATTGTATTAACTGTTTCCAAATTTTACCTATAATTAAAATTTCAACTTCGTTAGCTTAGTTGTTAACTCTATTGTGCATGTTGTGGTCTCCTAAAGTGAATACATTTGACAACGACAACATTGCTGCCATCTAAACGGAAGTTCATTTATGCCTTTTCGATAGAATTCTGAGGATCTAGGTCGGAAATTATCCCGCGGGAACGTACTCCGGGATAAAAAGTATCCTATGTGTTAATCTAGGTTATAATCTATCTGTGTGCCAAATTTCATCCAAATCCGTTCAGCCGTTTTTGCATGAAAGAGTAACAAACATCCATCCATACTTACAAACTTTCGCGTTTATAATACAGGGTGATTGGAAGATGGGTGCAAAGCTTTAAGGCGAAGATAGTACAGACAATTTAGAACCATTTAAGCCATGGTTGTCTTAGACGAAGTCTTACCAAATATTTTTAACCAAATTTTTAAGTTTTTTTTCGGAAATTCTCAAAAATTGTACAATACGTCTTTTAAACCTTATTAAAAAAAAAAATTGGTAAGACTTCGTCTAAGACAACCATGGCTTAAATGGTTCTAAATTGTCTATACTATCTTCACCTTAAAGCTTTGCACCCATCTTCCAATCACCCTGTATTAGTAAAGATGTAGGTACCTATTGTGTGCATCTTTTGTTAAATTCTTAAATCAATAAATACAAAATAAAAAAATGCCTATCTACAGAATCAACACTTTGACTGCGCGAATTGGAAATCAACAATTGGCAAACATATAGCTTTCGAAAAACGCCTTGCTACATGTATATAACATTACGTGATAAGAGTACTGATGACTTCATTTACATTAAAACAGTTAACAATATACTGTACATGTTTTACGACCAAGTTAATGATTTAGTATAAAAAAAAAAAAAAAACTAAAAAACACGCTTTAAAAAGCAGGTTTTTAAAGCGTGTTTTTTAGTTTTTTAAACTATTATTTATTTTCAATTTTTTAGTTCTGCTAACTACAAAAACGTATTTTTTTTTAAATTATTGTATTGTCATCGGTCCTCGACAAGTTTACAAAGTTTCAATGAAATCTGACCTTTTAAAGTGGGTCAAAATCGTGCTCAAAGGAGTTGGTTACATACAAACATACAAACAAACAAACAAGTGAAGCTAATATAAAGCGTGTAATTAGGCATAAGATTTATACAAAACATATCTCCTGTCACGTGGAGTCCCTACAAACAGAAACCTTGGACTCTTGCCAAGCTATGTTTCCCTAGTTACAACCGGCAGTGTCATTGACAATTTAATAATTTTAGGTTTCCACACTAGACTACACAACATAATTGACTTATTTATGTATAGCTTTGCTAAACGCTTGACTTTAAATTTTACCATCATTGCCTCTTCATTTTCTTTTTCATCGGCTCAAATAGAAAATTTGCAAACATACATCTTATTTGGAAAATGAAGCTTGTCTGTGACGTCATTATTTCTATGTAGTTGTTTTTTGCGTCATTAAACTTTTTGTTTTCTTCTCCTTGCTATCGGGTACTTTGATTCTAATGTAGTTGTGTATTTTTTATATCAACCTTGATAGGTTGATGACCTACTCCTCAGATATTTCTGTCTTCATCTTTATATCGCATCACAGTAGGTATGTTCAAAACCAACCTTATCAACAGCCTAGATATTTTACCTGATATCTCAGTTACATGTAGGATTAGTTTCTTAAAGTATGTATCTGAAAAATACACTGGTTATTTGGAATTTCCCTGTACTACGTCTGTTTATTTGCAATTGAGATTTAAATAATCTAATCAAGAGTGTTGACACAGAAAATATATTTAAATGCCTTGAAATATTTATCAAATAAATTGGATTCATGTTTTTAATAGTAGAGCTATTACATTCAAATTTATGGACAGTCTCGGAGAAAAGTTTTAGATTCTTTTCACAACCAATTATTATGACGTAAAATGTCATCCATTGATCAAGTGATATTCCAAGCTGTGTTGCTGTGTGTGGGTCAGCTGTGTTAAAGCAGTTAATACCAGTACAAGATAACCATTACACATTCTGAACTGGGAAGTAGATAAAGTAATCTTATCAGCTCAATCCAACACCTTTGCTCCAGAGGAGATAACTGGTGTTACAACTAAAAAAATAACCTTATTATTTGATAAATAAAGTTTTTGCAATACTAATATCGTAAAAATGAATTACATACACTTCTTATGTGTACCGTACAATAAAAATGTTCGTAGTCACCCTCATATTTTTTTATTATGTGTGTAATATACTCCTAAGGCGAAGCCTGCGGCTTTATTGCGTTATTCAGCTAATTTGCCATCATAATGTAATGATCAGTATCTGGAAGAAGGAGCGACGAACCAATTCGATTAAGTCCAACGAGTTTTACTTTAACTATTAATTGAATCGATTTATTCGATGGAAACTTAATAACTACATTGGCGGCTTTCAAAAGCATTCATAATTGATAGACATGGTACTATTTTCAGAATTTGAGTACATAGGAAGGTACGGGAATTGGTCGAATAACTCGAATAATTTATGTGCCTTGGTTAGTTTAATGAGGTTGGTGATTAAATGGTTTATAAATCGAAACAGCTATACAGGTATATCAGAATAATTAGGTACGTATCGTATGCAAAGCTTAAGAATGTGTAAATAACGGTTATAGTAGGTACACATACTTCATGATTAATTAGGCAAAAAAAATAATTACAGGTATTCCCATTTAGTTTTTACTGCGAGTGTACGCGCACGGTGGTACTTACATACATCATAGAGCTACAAAAGGTTGGAGGTGGCATCTTACTTATTGTTCCGTAGATCACAACACAAGTCACAAAACTGGTGTGATAATTGCTTTGTTTTTCTACATCTATGTAACTAGAACGTGCCTCGACGTGTGAGATTAGTTTAATTGCGCTTTGCCCTAAAGCGCTTTGTGTCAGAAGGCTAATCATAATGACATGTTATGAGGTGTCATAATTATGTTGTATTGTATCCGTATGACGCGACGGTCTAACTCGCCTCTTCCGTGTGTACTTAATTGATATGATCTTTGGGTATAATTTGGATATGACAAGAAGATTTGATTAAACCTCAGGATAAGAAAGTTCGTAACTGGGGGCTCTATCGCGGACGGTGGTGCTTTTGACCTGAAGATTCCAAAAAAAAAATAACCTCTTCAGTAATTTAGAGAATAAATATTTCTTTTTTAGATGAATGAAATTGATTATAAAATATATTGATAAAATATGGAATAATCTATCATGTTGATTGTTTACTTATCTAAACATTCTTGTTTAAAGACTATTCTTCGTTGGTCTTCTTCGTTTAATTCAAGTTGTTTAAAGCTTCTACAATAAAATGAGTATAAATAGAAAGGAAATAAAAGCGTATCAAATAGCATGTGTTTACATAATAAAGGACATAATAGAATCGAACTGCAATCGTCAGACGCTAAGCTTCAAGATTATGGCATTGACCTTCCGGATCGTTGTTCGCCGGAAGCCTATGTTTAGTAACGGACATTCACGGGCTGTAAGAAAGTTCAAAGTCATAGAGTTTTACGCGAATCTTCTTTTGAAAGGTATACAAGTATCTGATAGTAGATTTCGCTGATAAATTCTATGTTTTCTATTCTATGTAATTCAAAAAAGCTTGGGTCAGCTTAAAAAATGCTGATTATACAAGCCATTTTAAATCCCAAAGACCAAATGCCGGTGAAAATTTAAAATAGTAGGCCATTTCACGGGAAACAGAGACCCGCATATTCTGCGAGCCCCTGCAATTTACCCGACCTGAATATTGTACGAGGAGGCAGAACGAATTAGATTATGTAAACGGTCCGCCATTCGTACCAAGCGTCATTGTTAAAATAATAACACGAGCAGTAAACTTTCGTGACGCAGCTAAATCCTTGTTTTCCATTCCAGTAATGATAATACACTCTCTGAGTTTTTTAGGGAATTTATTGTATAGCCGAACCCACTGTATAGGTTTCCTGCCGTACAAGACAAAACTACTATAAATGCGTTGTTGCCAGCCCGCGTTTGGTCCTGGCTGTCATTCATGGGTAGTCAGAAGCCCGAAAGCCTGACAGTGAAAACCAGTCTTACAAACGGGTATCACATTGCCCAGTAGGTAACTGACAGTTAATACTAGCATCAAATCAGCTGTCATACAAAGTCGATGCGTGTGTACCTAGTATTAGTGATAGGTTTAGCTATGGGATTTTAAAAAGCAATATTAGGTACGTAGGTACTAAAATTTACATTATCTTAAGGCCCTGGTAACTTTAAATATTGTCGTTATGAGCGATAATAGTTATTATTGCAATCCGATACGGGTTAAAATCTGTTGTAATAAATTGTAATAATAAATGAGCAAGCATTTTCGTAAAAATGCTAATAAAATCATTTAAAATTAGATATTAACTATTTAATAATAAATAATCCATCACTGGATGCAGTTTGGCATTTGGAATTTTATGGTATATTGTTAATTATAATTATAATTGTTATTGAAGGGATAAACTGGTTTTAAAGATAATTAAGAGGTGACTTTGATGATTTTTTGATGCATTAAAATATGTTTAATTATGTTTTGAGTTCCATCACTGTATGCAAAAAAGACTTGCCTGCCTTGCTTGCCTTGACTTGACTTTTTTTTGCTTTCAAAATTATTTACGGTTAAAGAGATACACTGGTTTATAAAACCACCTTTTTCGCCTTAATTCTGTAAACTGGTTTAAAAAAAACACATGCCAAAAATACCTGGTATTAGACAAGCTTTTACCAGAGACACCGCCCCGGAAATTATCCTATGGGAAATGTGCTACCGGGATAAATAGTATCCTGTAAGTACATCCAGATTATAAACTATCTGTGTGCAAAATTTCATCCAAATCCGTTCCTCTGTGTTTGAGTAACAAACATCCAAACATACAACTTTCACATTTATAATATCTATTAGTAGGATCAGTCGGATAGTACTTAGGATGAGTTAGGTGTTTCGAATCCAACCCAGAGGTGAGTCTCATTTGAAGTCCAGTGGACATAGTCTCGGTCAGGCCATTTAAGGACCACACAGATATATTAAGTAGACTTATCTTACTTTTGCGCATTTATTGAAAGATGTCATGACTACATGAGCCTAGTTTGCGATAGATTGTATCGACAATAACATGGTGATCACGCAATGAGCTCGTCAGTGTACTGTAATGGTTTATGCATGAAACATTAGCAATAAACTAACGTGAAAATTAGTGGTGATTTGGTGAATGAATTTGTGATCGTAATCTAGGTTTACGTTATCCCGTGATCTGTTTTCTAACTCAACTATTGCCATAGTTTTTTTTAAATGATTTGCCGTATTTTCTTTGTTTTGTCCTAAAGATCTGTATTTCATTCCTTGTTTTATTTTAAAGGTCGGTATTTCATTCATTGATTTATTTTAATGGTCTGTTATTCATCCCTTATTTTATTTTAAGGGTCTGTAAACCATCACTTGTTTTATTTTAAACATCTGTACTTCATCCCTTGTTTTATTTAAACGTCTGTAGTTCATCACTTGTTTTATTTTAAACGTCTGTATTTCATTCCTTGATTTATTTTAATGGTCTGAAGTTCATCCCTTATTTTATTTTAAGGGTCTGTAGTTCATCACCTGTTTTATTTTAAACGTCTGTACTTCATCCCTTGTTTTATTTTAAACGTCTGTAGTTCATCACTTGTTTTATTTTAAAAGTCTGTAGGTCATCACCTGTTTAATTGAAAGGTCTGTACTTCATCTCTTGTTTTATTTTAAAGGTCTGTATTTAATACCTTGTTTTATTTAAAGGTCTATTGTTTTATTTTATAGGTCTGTAGCTCATACCTTGTTTTATTGAAATGATGACGATGATGATGGATATAAACTTTTGAAGATGGTTTTTACCTACAAGAACTAACATGACATGGCATTAAGTCTACCTCTGTACCTTTGTGTGGTTGAAGTTTTTAATAAATAATTATACCATGTCCTAGATTATTAAACAGGATGCTTTTATTCGGGTTCAAAATGACGCTGGTTTTAAAATACGAGTCATCATATTACTAAATATCTTGGGGTCAGGTTGCCAGTCTAATCGGATGCAGCTGAAAACCAGTATTTTACATGGAACTACTTCGGGCGTCTGAGGATCCGTAACGACTGTACTTAACTGTACTTGTACACGGAGAGGGTTTTGGTATGTAAAGATGTTCACCTATCCACGGACCAACCACGGCAAGCGTACCTTAAACTGATCGGGATATGTGGCTGTTATTTCTTAGTCACAACCCTTAGCCTAAAATGTGAGTAAAATAATTAAATAGCAGTAAAGTAGTTTGTGGTAAAAGAAAACTTATTTTCCTTGTAAAAAGACAATGACACCATGAAATTTAGGTTTTCCTGTCCGCACATACAGAATTCAACTGTACAGTATATACTGTTATATAATATCAAGTTGCAATCTCAGAGCTATTTTCTAGGGAATTGCGGAGGTCATACAATACGCGCGTTCAGCAAATAGCTCCGCAGCAAAACCAATTTTCCTCGACCCGGAAGGCGGATAATCCCTTAAAAATTAAATTGCTTATTCCACAGCCTCTTTGGATTTTTTGTAAGGTGGAATAGGTATTTCTGGGTTGTAAACATTTACGATTTACTTTTCTTGTTCCATTTAAAGTAGTTAATTGGGCATACCGTACTCGAGGTTTGTTTGTTGAGAAATCCTAACTAATAATTGCGTAATTACGTAATACGAGTACATTAACAGCAGGAATAGCTTTAGTTTTTGACAGTTCAACAACATTCATTGCGTCATTTATGTTGTCGAGCATACAACATTTTTCAAACATTTGAAGCAATGGGTTAGCAAAATGATTCAGATTGTGACTGACAGTGAGTTATGCAATTAAGGTGTTGATTATTTGGGAAGAGAAGAAAATATGGAATAGGATCCTCATCTGTTAAAGAAATCGTAAGTCTTTTCCTCAATTAAAAGACTTACGATTTTTTTTCACACGGACGTAAAAATATTGCGGTGCGATTTAACGCGTACTGGATATTTAACGCCGAGAGTTGAAAATCGAACAATGTGTTCTTTCGACTCGCTCTGGGATGCACTCTGTTGGATTCTCAATGCTCGGTTCAACACCGAGAGTTGAAAATCCAGTACGCCATAAAATACCGCCGCGTTATTTTTACGTCTTTACAAACTTAGTATTATGTATGATGGACCTTGCGTGTTTAAAGAGAATATATAAAAATATCATTAATAAAGTTCAGAAATAATGTCAGTTTACATTTTTATAGCTCATCCTCACTGACTTTTTTAAAACAATCCTGAGTTTTTTTCTAAAGATTTTTTGTATATAATAATTAATTATTATTATATAAATAAATACAATTAGAAACAAAGGTTACGTTTATAAGAAGTGCGGCTTTACGAGTATATCCCAGTTCATTATTGACTTTCCGACCAATATAACGTGTTGTCGATCAAACCGGTATGTGTACCTATTAATTTAAATTAACTTTACTGTAACTTTATGAAACGGGTTGTGTATGAGCCTATATTTACTAGTGATACTTAAATAAGTTAACTGTATCCTTCATTATTGTTCGTTAATCTATGGATACAGTTAATATTGTAGCGTGTAGTTGAGACTGCACGAATTCTGTTTGTCGATGTTCACACGGACGAAATAATTTCGCGGCGGGAACTTCAACGCTTTGCTTGGCACCAAGAGTTCAAAATCGAACACTGTGTCTTTACGACGCGCTATTAATATAATATTAAAATATTATACATTTATTTCAATTAAACTATATAACTACAGCGAATAAACTAAAACAAAGCGTCAAAAAACTCATCCGCATCGCTGTCGACTGGTAATGTACCCAAGAGACTGGCGGCATTACCACGTTGTATAGCAATGCTCAGCCTCTGGCCAATGTAAAAACCAGCCCTTGGGTCACGGGAAGTGTCAACCAGCCGTTTGGACATTTCCTTGTAGAGAGCATGAGCACTCGGACCCCACGGCCCAAGGGTTTCAACCCCAAAGGGCTCTATACTTTCGCCGCTTGAGGTTTTCCGCAGCCGCACCGGCAACGCCAGCACAGCACACCGACCCAGGAAGATGGGATGGCGCAAGAGTATCGACACACGTTGCATCCCACACTAAAAGCCTACCCTTCTTCCAAGGAAATAAAGACATGCCGTCCGGTCTCTTGCCATCGTCGCGTGCCAAGCCAATGGGTTCTAATACAGCTAGAACGCCGACGGTGACAAGAGCTCGTCGGATGATGTCGTTTATGTTCGCGTGCCGCGCTAACCGACCCGCACTTCGGCTGCAAGATAGGCCGTGGTGTCCAAGACTGTTGACAACTTCGCCACAGTGACAGCGATGAGGAGAACAACATGGAGCTCCTAATAAAATGAATCCCTATTTCCCTTGGTCACGCCATCACGCGGGAACGCTCGACCAATTTTGCTGATTCTTTTTTTGTTGTATTTGTTATAGTCAGGAGAAGGTTCTTATGAAAGATAAAACTAACCTTAAGACAGGGCAACGTTCTGTCGGGTCAGCTAGTTGATTATAACAATAACTCAAAAACCACACAACGCTTTTTTACATTAATATAAATTCATATAATCATCCTTATACAGGAAAAGTTTTATTCAGTGCGCAAACTGTAACCATGAATTCAGCATATTATTCAGCGCAGAAATTTTTCGTCCGATATACAAAAAAAAAATCAGGTGTTTCATAGATAACTGCAATACTTACGCGGTCAAAATGTATAAAAATTTCTGCGCTGGGGGGCCTGTATATAAAATTGAATCCCTATTTCAATTGGTCACGACATCACACGTGAACGGCTGGACCAATTTTGCTATTTCTTTTTTTGTTGAATTTTTCACTACCAGGAGAAGGTTCTTAGGAAAAAAAAAATTAAGAAAGTTACGCGTAACATATATATAAAATGCGAATTTAATATTCATAGTTCAGACAGGACAACGTCTGTCAGGTCAGCTAGTTGATTATACAAATACCGAAAAAACCACCCAACGCTTTTTTACAATAATATGAATTCATTTATTAATCATCTACAAATATCTAATTGAATCCTATTTTTTACTAAAATTTTCCGCAGACCTTTCAGTTCTCAATTATCTTCCCTGCTATATTCTGTACACTTTGGTGCCAAATTTAGACCCAGACCTTTAATAAAAATAAAAAAAGGAAAAAAACTGGGAGGACATCGTTAACTTTGATATCCATGTCATAAATCATGGCGATCCTGTTATACCTACTTTTAAGTACAAAAATTCACTTTAATTTAAAGCAGACCTTTAAAATAAATGTTTCGCAGACCTTTCAGTTCTAAATTAACTTCCCTGCTATATTCTGTACACTTTGGTGCCTAAAAAATAACTGCGAGAACATCGTTAACTTTGATGTCCATGTCATAAATCATGGCGATCCTATTATACTTTTAAGAGCATTTTTGCATTTTTTTTGTGCGAAACGGAGTCACATTATTGTACGCGATGATTTGCTGGACATTATCGGTCTATGTCGATGAACAAAAGTATTGTTTAGTCATACTGCGTAATGGACGAAGTAAGTAAGTACAGCTTCGAAACTTCGAAGGTTAACTGGGTGTATTGTGTGAGATATTCGGCTTGTGGTTACGTCTGTACCTACGACCAGTAAATATAGACTATACTTAGTACATGTAACTTATGTAATGCAATATTTCAGACAATTTTTTTTTTATTTTTTTTCGAAGGTTCACCTTTTTATTTCAATTAAACTAACTACAGCGAATAAACTAAAACAAAGCGTCAAAAACTCATCCGCATCGCTGTCGACTGGTAATGTACCCAAGAGACTGGCGGCATTACCACGTTGTATAGCAATGCTCAGCCTCTGGCCAAAGTAAAAACCAGCCCTTGGGTCACGGGAAGTGTCAACCAGCCGTTTGGAGATTTCCTTGTAGAGAGCATGAGCACTCGGACCCCACGGCCCGAGGGTTTCAACCCCAAACGGCTCGAAAATATAATTACCAATAATATTGTTATACTTTCGCCGCTTGAGGTTTTCCGCAGCCGCAGCGGCAACGCCAGCACAGCACACCGACCCAGGAAGATGGGATGGCGCAAGAGTTGATCAGACAATTGATCAAACTCACACACCAAGATTTAATTAAAATGTATTTTAATTAAGGCGCGATGCGTTAATGTTAGTTGAATCGAAAGACCATCAAAATAAATCAATAGATATTGCAGTTTTAATTCAATTTTATACTGGAAATTTATAGCTTGATGTGTAGCCAGCCGTGTGTACCTACCTCCGTGGGGACCAGAGTCAAATTTAATGTTAGCAAATAGCGGATATTTAATAGACAAATTAATTCATTGTTCTTTCATCGTTCATTCGAAGAAATGATAGTTTTACCGTAGGCAGTGTTTTGTTTTTGTGTTTTGTTCAATAATAAATTATGATGGATAATTAATTAATATGTACAGAGGCCAGCACATCAAGCTACCCCAATCTGTCTAATTTCTTTGATAGAGTTTCAACTTTATTACAAAAGCATAAGATTCATGTTCAATTGGGAAAATTTGACAGTTTGGGATAGCTTGATGTGCTGGCGTCTGTACATAAATTGAAGGGTTGGAAGGGAAATACATAGTGCTACATCATGACATGACCTAAATAATCGTTAAAAAAATAAACTCATAGATTATTATTGGAGCGTGCTTACATAATATCCAACAATAGGCTTGAATCGTATCTAGTGAGCCTATTTGTATGGAAACGAATTACGCTCATACACGTATCTCCCTCATTATTGACAATGACTGCTCCTGTTAGCGGTAATTGTATGCAGTTCTGTCAATTCACATAAATCAGTTCAAATTACCATAATGATATAATAGGTATTAAGTACTATATAGTAGGTACCGGATTTTACTAAGTAAAGGGAAACTAATTGAAAAAGAACTGCTTCTACAAATTGCTCGACACAATTTTATCGAACAGAAAATATTGTCGCTTTTAAGGCAATGGTTGTTATTTTCAATTAATGCTAGCTGTTTCCCGTGACTTCGTCTGCGATCTAGGTTAAAAGATAGTCTCACCCAGATCAAGGTTTATCTGTGTGCCAAATTTTATCTAAATCCGTCCAGACGTTTTAGCGTGATTGAGTAGGTAACAAACAAACTCACTTACGCATTTATAATATTAGTAAGGATTATTAAATCTTTTAGTATCTCTAGAAATGAATATTGTAAAATAAAGAGCTTGTTTAATTTATTTACTGAATTCGAATCTGAAAAATTTCGGTTTGAAAAAAGAAAGAATGACTTAGGCGCGCTTGTACCACAAACCGCTAAATTACGTTCTCTAAACCGCGAAACGTATTTCTATTTATGTCAACAGGTTGAAGATCACAGAGTCAGAATGATGTTTTTAATATTAGCGCTAAGTATTTATAATATTGTTCCATTTCTGTCAATAATTTAGAAACAGAATGTTTTAAAAACGCTTAGCGCTAAATGCATTTAGTAATTAGTAGGTAGCACAAGCGAACTTACAGTGTTTTTAACAATTTCATGTAGTGTTGTGTAAAATGTTAGGTTAATTGAGTTTTCTTAATTGACATGTTCAGTTCAAATTAAAACATATTTTTTTGTGTGTCGCTGATTTTGCGCTGTTCTCTTTTGTCACGCCATTAACCGTGACATTAGGAACAAAATGGCGGCAGCGTTCATAATGAAAAATGCCGTACTTATTCAATGAACAACATCCGTGGTGATTATCTAAATTTAGAACTGTAACAGTTTTATTTGGCGCTCTCGACTCTCTGGTGTCAATGAATCTGTTGAGGATACACACACCTAGTCACTGTAACACTCTTTTAGTTTATACCTACCTAACTAATTACCTACTCTTTTGATATTAATGATGGACTGGAAAGCTGGCACTTCACTTCGCGTATTTGCCCAAACATTCGCGTTATTTAATTAACACAAAATTAACATTATCTCATTACGTAAAGGGTATATTTTAAACTAGCTTCCGCCCGCGGCTTCGCCCGCGTGGAGGTCGGCAATTATCCCGCAGGAACGTACTACCGGGATAAAAAGTATCCTATGTGTTAATCTAGGTTATAATCTATCTGTGTGCCAAATTTCATCCAAATCCGTTCAGCCGTTTTTGCGTGAAAGAGTAACAAACATCCATCCATCCATCCATACTTACAAACTTTCGCGTTTATAATATTAGTAAGGATTAGTCAAGTTACGCGAGTCTTTAGGCAATTACGCCATGTAAAGTTCCAGCATAAAATGTTGCAAGTGACACTTAAATCTAGAAAAAATAGTGTACTAAGTTTACATCGTCATAATCAGCCTAGTATAATGTTCCCACTGCTACAACACTCACACACACAGGCCACCTATCGGTGAGAGGGACGGGGCCATAATCCACCACGCGGGCCAGTTCGGGATTGGTAGATGTCACATGTCTTCGAATGTTTTGTTCTACGACATGCCGGTTTCCTCACGATGTTTTGCTTCATCGTTTTCAGAGCAGTGGTGATTAAATTCTTTACAGAAAGTAAAGTGCTTGCCTGGGTTCGAACTTGCGACCTACAAACTCGTGAGTCGATCATGATACCACAAGGCCACCACTACTCTCATCTCGTACTATATCTAAGTTTCACATCATCATCATCATCGACATTACCTGAAAGACGTCCACTGCTGGACATAGGCCTCCCCCAATTTGGGTGGGTTTGCCATAATCGCCACGCTTGGCAGGCGGGTTGGCGATCGCAGTATGGTGGTAAAATGCATAGAGAACGCTGCTGCCCATTCTCTAGTAAGTCCCTTAGTCGCCACCTACGACACCCACGGGAAGAGATGGGATGGTGCTACTCTTTACGTCCGGCACCACACGGAACGAAGTTTCACATGACTGTGTTATCTAAAACAACGTACAATATTTCGACGAAACATAGGATTACACACAAAATTAATTGTGTAAACACTCCTGTATGTAGGTGCCTACATGCGTTGTGTCTGTGTGTACTAGGTAATCCAAACATACTTAAGCACGTGATAATTTGTCAGTTTAAATTGACAAACATGTAAATGTTAACAGTTTTTGAAGTCTAGAACAACAATAAACTCTATAATTATGTAGGTAAGTAGGTGTACTTAAACCTATAGGTAATAATGAACCTTCAACGTAGGTACAAAACTTCTTTGAAAATTAATAACCCAACATTCTTTCTTCAAAGGTGAACGTGTGTTAGGAAATGTTTACAAGACCGATGATGTAAAGCATACAAGTTTTATGACCATAAATAAGTAGAGCCGGTGAAAAATAGTTTCCGTAGCCTGTTTACTGCCTACACCCATTCTAAATTATTTGTTACGATATATCGCCGCTTTTGACTCATTTCTCGAGATCGATCGATAAGTATCGATAAATAACCTAATTTAATAATCGAGTGTGAACGAACTACGTCGCGTGCGCTTTCTGTTTTTTGTTTGTTGATTTACTTTTCACATTTTCTGACATGTGTATTCGTGACCACGACCGCTGATTGTGAAGAAAAGAGTTAATCAACCGCTAAATATACTGTGAAATCGATCCTAATACGTCTCCGCCAATACAGTGCCTTGGCGTTCGTTCGTTTGTGGAGTTTTTTTACAGAAACCTCCGTAGCTACAAACCTAGCTACTCCTCTGCTAAGTTACACTTTAAAATCAATCTAAGTCAAGTCAAAGTCAAATCATTTATGTGTAATATGAACTTAAAATGCACTTTTGAATGTCAAAATTTACAAGAAAATAGAATTAATGAGAAATTAATTATAGTTGCAATTCGATAATTATTATCCTTGAAAACTAAAAAAATATACCTACAGACAGAACAAATAACTCACTTCCGTATTTTTCTCGTGCAGGTAATGCTGTAAGCCGCAGTTGGACAAACAAATGAAGAGCGTGAAGACAATCGGAAGCGCGCTCAGGGTTGCCACGTAGTGTCACGATGGTGGTAGGTCGTAGGAACGTCAGTATGATGCGGTTAGGGCGCTGCGTTGCCTTCCTCGCCGCAGCGGCTTTCCTGCTTCCCTTCACTATCTTGCTGATGGTGGCAGACCAGCAGTACAACCTTACCTACAGTTCTAAAAGAGTATTCTATCAAGAGGTCAGTACTTTTACTTATTATGCTTAATGTGGTTTGACAACCCTAGATCACGTTAATTTCTGCAAAATTGGAATGACAGATTTAAGTTGCAGACATTAACGTTGCCTAGGAATAAGGGGCAGCGTAAATTGGTCTGCACAGTGCCTAACAAAATTACTAACCCCCACGACACTTTTTGACTGAAAAACACGACTTTATGCATGAACGGGTTTAACACATTTTCCAATAAAATTCAAACTAATCGACGAAGAATAAGATGTCACGAAGTCTTCCATCTAAAATGTTACGATAATAGAAATTGAATTCATCACAAAACACAATTAAAATCAATCAATCAAAACCGAAACTTTTAAGTGAGTTTAAAGCTCCGTTAACGTCAAACTTAGACATTTACATATTGTGGGATCTCGCTGAGGTTCTATAAACTTAAGTAAATAACAATAAGTCAATTCTTAATTCTTATTTTGTTACTGAAAGATAATATGGGTTTAAGACCATGCATTTATATATACAGGGTTACTGGTAACTCGACGTATTCCTTGCAGGACGTCATAGTAGGGTTAAAATGCAACAAATTAAGCCACCAAATGTTCTACCGAAATTCAGTAGTTTTTGAATTAGTTAAGAGTTTTAGTTTTTTTATGAAAAATCCCAGATTAAATCATTTGAAACCAATTTAAAAATGATTTACGGCGCGACTGTACTGAAATTTAAGTTATTATCATAGTTGACGCCGTAGCAGCAGACCTTTGTTAATAATTAAAAGTTAAATAATGCCTAAAACTTTGGCAAATATCACTAACCAAACATTTATTTTTTTGTAATTTTTGCTATTACTTCATAAAAAATGTAGTCTAGTGCAAAAAAAATATACTACACCTGGTGTACAAATTACTAGGAAAATATCCTTGTCTTATCAGTTATTCAGTACAGTCGCGCCGTAAATCATTTTTAAATTGGTTTCAAATGGTTTAATCTGGGATTTTTCATTAAAAAACTAAAACTCTTAACTAATTCAAAAACTACTGAATTTCGGTAGAACATTTGGTGGCTTAATTTGTTGCATTTTAACCCTACTATGACGTCCTGCAAGGAATACGTCGAGTTACCAGTAACCCTGTATATTCACTCAATTTCTTACACGAATTGCAATTCTAAATAGAAAAATATAAATTATACGACATAAAAAATATCAATTCAAAGTATGCTTGCAACAAAGTTCGATTCAATGAGTCCTGGCACTCCAAATTGACCCGAAACAAACGAAAATGAATTCAGGTCAAATTTCTTCTTTTGCAGAGCGACTTCTATAAAATTAATGGAACATATTACGCGCCTATTTCCGCGATAACTTCACCTACTATTTCCAGGACAAAGGTAAACAAAGTTGCGCATACACCGAGCCGAGCCAACGGCGAAGGCACGCAGCGGGATTATTTTACGTTTTCTGGGCGCTACAGTGACGTATTCTTGCCGTTAACACTTTATTAATAACAAAAAGGAATAAAATGTACCATACTATTATTGAACAGTCAGACAACCGCGAGACCGTGACGAATTCATGCAAACGCACTGCGATTCCGTGCTATTAAATTAAATTTATTTATTCTGAAGAGTCTCGCCAAGGACGCGTCACGTCCGCGTCCCGTTAACATCACTTTTGTTCCCGCTGTTTGCCCAAGCCAACACCGCACCCCACGCTTTACTTACAGAATTAAAAAAAAACATGCAAAGGTCTAAAGACGGCTGTGCACGACTAACAAACAAATTACTCATCCCTGTCGATGGGAGAGCCACTGAGCACCTGTGCCTCCAGTGTACGTTAAGGCGTGACTGGATTGCGGTTGATCGATGGAATAGATCGTTCTTATTGAACCAGTGTGGTGCATGGCAGCTGGATTTTCGCCCCGTCGATTGACGTTAACTGTTTATATGTCGATCGATGGTGTGAAATTGATCAGGCCGTACACTCTATTTTCAAAATAAATACCAATCGATAGTCAGTCATTCATCGATCGATTGTGTTTTGAGGAGATCAATATCAAGTGGTCGATCAACCGCAATTTAGTTGCATCTGTAAGTGGAGAGCGAGTTACGTCGCAATTGTGATAATATACAAGCTCAATCGTAGCGTTAACTCGATAACTACACTGCATACACTTGGGGTGCTGTAGACGTGTTTGTGACTGTAACAGTTACTGTTGAGTGTTGGGTATCTTTGGGATTGTTTATTAATGTTTACTAACAAATGCAGCTAATTTAGATTTAAGGTGCCATCTGTGTGTTAGTTTTATTTGCATGGGGATGGGTTTCATTATAAATGTTTAGATTTTAAGTTCATTAGTTAATAAAAAGATGTTCGAAGAATTTGAGATCGACGTTTTCATATATCGGATCGACTGTTTCATATACCGGATCGACAGTTTCATATGCCGGATAGACTGGTTTATATTTTATCATAAACTTGGTACTCATTTACCATGTTTTTTAGGTCTCATTTCTATTTTACCCAGTAACATAGTAAAAGAAGATTCGCCACGCTTGTTCACGACACGCGAGCTTTACAAACCGACGCTGATTCCCACACAATCCATCTACAATCGATGGTCATCGTAGTCATAAATGTTAAACTTTTTTTATCGGTATCAGAGATATCGATTTTTATTACGGAAATGTTGATTCACTGTGTAGCTTGCTGATGTCTCGGTAAGTTTATACTGTGTGTTTTAAATGAAGCTTTTAGGTTCGCGTATTTCGTAAGAATCAACTAAAATACGAAGAAACTATAACAAAGATATTACCTAATATTTTTAATTATTTTGAAAAAATCTGTAAGTAGGTATCAAATTCAGCTAGGGTCATTCTGGTCATTCACCAACTATGCGCTTCTTAGTCATTATGCATACTCTGAATTCCGTAACGTCATTGTGTCTTCAAGTCATGTGCTAATTAGATAACTGTATTCCGACCGGCCGGCGACCACGCGGCCATCATATGACTGACTCACTCTGTTACTAACTAAACTGTCAAAATTACCGGACCAAGGGTCATTATTATTATTATTATTTTGGTAAATTACTGCGATTGAATAATCGTAATTGCATGATATAGTGGAAAAAAGCCGTAACGGAGATTATTTCCACGAAAACTAAATTTGTAACGCAAAAAGTTGGAATTGATTGACATTTATGTTATGGTTTTACCTTTAGTAAGCCTGTAGTGAATTCGAAAAGAATTTTAACCGAATAATAAAGCAAAATAATACTCTTCACGTTGGTTCCCTGGGTTGTAGATAAAGCTTTCCGTGCAAGTTGTAATTAAAGCAATTAAAAGGAGTCAGATTGTGCCGGCAAGTAATTGGTTAGGGTGGCAAACGTTGCGGTATAACGTTTAAAAGAGATGCCTATATCCATAGCTTGTTGATAGTGAAGACGAGCCGTGGTAGTAACTATCGTTAACGATTTATTCCTGAAATTGCTGTAACAGAATTGACTTCCCGCGCGAAATTAAAAATGAAGGTATATTCGCCCGAATCAATAGGTGGTTTGACACTTTTAATAATACCTACTCATATTATTTTCTAGAGGCGACTCGCACGAAATTAATTTATCTGTGGGTGAATCAACAACTCCTGAAATACGTATCAGGCAAATTGGCACGTTCAGTATCTTATGAACTTAATTGCATGTATACTTGTAGTGCCTTTTTTCACAACTTTATGGCATAAAATTCTCAAGAATCAAGAAGCCGCAGATTTCGAGAATAGCTCTCATTTAATAAATTTTATTATAAGCCTGTGTTGCCACTGCAAGGCAGGCATCTCTTCCCTCTTTTCACTTTTCCCCGTCTACTGCGATTGTGGGTTGTGGGCCAATCCTTTAAGAATAGCTCCTGTAGTAGTCAAATGTTACTCAGTCTGCTGGGTGGTAGTGAAACTGATAGGCCCGGATGCGAGCTATTTTAAAATACATAAAAAGAGAACCAGTCTAATCCTAACTAATATCCATTAGCTCATGTAAGTGTGCTAAGTAACAGTTAACGATTTTCACTTAAGTACCCTTACTACAGTGTCTACGCTACAGTGTATATTATTATGTAAAATAAAACCGCGTATCTGTATGCAAGTGACAGCGTCAGGTGCGTGCCATAACAGTTCATTGCCAAAGACAATGATGCGGCAATGTCAAACTGCACTCAAAGGAAAAAATGACATTGCTCTACATTTTGTTAGGGAAACATTGAAATTAAATCATTGTTTATTATTTTTTGTTTCGCATCTTATAATTGTTTCTAGATCAAAAATAAGAAACACTTGTTACCATATTATGTTTTTAGCTTCACGAGTCTGTGATAAGTTTTTTGGGAATTTATATCTAAGCGAAACACAAAAGTCATTAGAAAATATATTTTAGGAAATAATAAATCAATCAGAATGTTGAAGCAAGGTTTTCTTTCAAGAGTAGGGTTAGTACCCGTGAAATTGAACAACTTTCTTCAAGGAACATGGGTCGAAATATGAAAAAACAAATCGGACCTCCCATACAAAATCGAACAGCTGATTTTGCATAGGAGGTCCTATTTTTTTTTAATATTTCTCGCCCTATGTTTCTTATAGAAAGTTGTTCAATTTCACGGGTAGGTACTATTGCACCCAGAATTTTTTTTACGGTGACTAAACATTCACCTTGTACGAGTATATCTATGATATGAGCAGATTGTGCTTAAATAATGTAGGTATGTACATTATTTAAGCTAATGGCGTTTTGTTTCGTTCATATTAACAAACAGTGTTCACAAACACTGTTTACACTTTCGTCAATAAGTTTAATGGTCCTCGTCAGTGGATGATGTTTGAAGACAATTATTTAGAAGTGTTGGCCATCGTGTGAAGGGGTGGACAGATGTGTAAACACAAGTATCACCACTATGGCACTTGAGTGTGTGCCACCGTATCGCGTCGCACTAGAACTAAAGTGCTGACAAGTTGATAGTTCGTCGGCTTCACTGCGAAATATGCAGTTTCCCTACTCCACTTGCCTTTTGAATTTTACGCGAAGAAACGGTTATCTACCGAAAATTTTAAACGCAGGGAGCGTTTAAAATTTTTAGTCTACAATTATGTTCTGAAGCCATGGTTACGGTTTGCGCGTCGATGGCTCATGCCACCCTGTAATGCGAAACTGAATACTGAGGGAGGATTTGTCAAAATTCATCCCGAAAGGGGTTAAATATGGGATTTTTGAAATTTGTATGGAAAATTTGTAATTTTTACACGTGGCTTGTGTTACTATTAAAAGCCAGTTTCACTAAGGTTACTGATGACTAGTATATAGGTAGGTACTCAAGTGAATCAGCAATCCTTATCTAACACCGTCTTTGTATGCGGTCGCGCCTTTTAGTGAGGCGCGAAATAACCTCACAAACAAGTAATGTGTTCATTAAGCGATGGCTAAAGTTGTATCTAGTCAACACTTCATAGCTTATTGTCATTGAATTTTAAGGTAGAAATAATAAGTGTAATTCATAGTCCAGATCAGTTTCTAGCAGGCTACCTAGGTACTGGTCACAAATTTTCAAATCAACAACTCTTTTCATTTATGAATTCATTGTAATTGTACTACCTCGTTGGTCTAGTGGTCGTTAGCGCTACTGTTGAGCAAGAGGTCCTTGGTTCGATTCCCAGGTTAGGCAAACTGTTATATTATTAGGTTTATCTATCTGAAATTTCTCAGTAGCAGCTCGGAGTATGGATTTGTGCTGTTACATGGGACGTAGATATAACTGGCGAAATATTGGTGTAAAGGTTGGTAGGTAGTATAGGTACACCTTCGCCTCACCTCTGATAGGTTTCTTGGTAAATTCTTTAGTGATCTGCTCAATAAAACCCCATCCCAACGTTTGCATTAAGTTAGGACGACCAAGATTATATTCCATTTTGAACAGAAAGCACTCCTCCCATTCTGCCTTCGCCCTCGGCACTGTCTGACGTGTTAATATAATAAGCAGTTATAGTTAAAACTCACGATTTATAAACGTGAGTTCAGTTTTACGGTGTTGTGCGTGGTTTGCGCTTTTTATGTTTTCCAAGAAAAAGCATTCTGATTCGTCCTGACTGATAAGATAACCGTCAATCATTTCAACTGAGTCTGTGTTATATTTTATATTTGTCTGTACAAGTTTTTTTTTTACTTACTTGTCAATTTGGCGGATTTACTCGCCCGAATAGGGCGAATCGACACTTGAAAATACTGCACTATTTTCTGTAGGCGACGCGCACGAAGTTAATCTATTTGTGTAATTCCAGAAATACGTATTCGTGCGAGTATTTTTTTAAAGTGTCCTAAATTAAGCCCTTTTTGCAAATATTGATGGATTTTAGAAACCATTTTAATATGTCGATATTTCCTAAAGTTTGGAATTCATTTGCATATAATTCGGTAAAAAAAATCGTCTTTCTTTAGTTTTCCTTTTAATTATAAAACAAACCATCCTTCTAAGATTAGAAGCTTGCTAGTAATAATTTTAAGTACACAATTAACATTTTATTGATAAGTTAACAAAGGCCTCAGAACTATCGTGATTACATCCAATCTTTTTCCTTTAAAAGCTCGATGACTGGGGAAATCCCGTTGCAAATGAGTCAGCTATAATCTCGGCCGAACAAGTTCCAAATTACATCTGGCACAAGACAGAAGGCTGAGTAGGCTTCAGTAATTTGACAGTGGAATATAGTATTTTACTTATTTAAGTCATTCGTGGATCTTTGATTGAATACGGGGCTTTTGGCTACTTTGTATGAGTGCATTTTATATATCTTTTTTTTTTTTTGTAATGAGATGTGCGTTTTGTTTGTGCTGAATAAACATTTTTTTCTTTCTTTGACAGTCGTTACGGGTTGTCAGAAGTTCGAAAGTCTAACTGATGTCTTACCAAGGTCTATCATATTACGTAGTTACTGGGTTGTGGAGGTCAGGTAGGCAGTCGCTCCATGTAAAATACTAGTATTCAACAGCATTCGGTCAGACTGGAAGCCGACCCCAACGCAGTTGAGAAAAGGCTGGGCAGATTGATTTAAGTACCTACTTCCACCATCGTCCACCTTCACAGTGGCGTGTGGGACCATCGCAAATATTGGTATTATGTCCTTGTATCAGTCTGTGAAACAAATCGACAAAAACAAAACATAAACGTGTTCCAACTAAAAACAGTTGAAGGTGTAAAAAAACACCAGTCACGAAATGGCATTTTGCGTATTCTGTTCTACTTTATCTTTAACACTTCGTTTGCACTCGTCCCCATGTCCGTTGGGGTTGGGGTCCATCTGTCCCCCAAGCCACACATTCGCACGTACTCGCTCTACGTGCTACATGGCTCAACTATCTCAAAACGACGCTCTTGCACTTTATCCGCAATGTCACGTACCCCTTGCTTACTGGTGGCGGTTGTTTCAAGTAGATACATACTTTTTTTATCAGAGTAGTTGTGTAGAAACTCAAACTCAAAGCATTTATTTCAATTAAACCATTTACAGGCACTTTTGAACTGTCAAAAAGTCGACCAGTTGGAAAGTTGAAGCTAGTTGCCCATTCCAAAACGTAGATCTCTACGGAGAAGAACGGGCGAGAAACTCCACGCACAGTCTTTTAAATCAAGTTGGATACTACAAACTCTTGGGAAAATTATTCTTGTTGCTTCTGTATCTGAGAACAATGGTAAAAAAAAACAATTCTAAACATAAGATTAAAAATAAGCCTTGGCAGTTAAGAGATGACCAGTCTCAAACGACAGCGCCCGTTCACGAACATGACGTGAAGCTCAGCACCATCCAGCTCAACCATTTTGTAGGGAACCGAATGATCCAACACACGCGCCACCATCAGTTAGAAATTTAAGTGAGCATGACGAGACATTTAAGTGTACATATTTGTGGCTAAGTAATACTAATAACAGCCATTCTTGGTCCGTGGATGGGTGACCATCTTTACATATCAAGACCCCTCCGTCCCTCGGAAAGCATACCTATTAAGCAGTTGGACCCGGCTGTCATCCGGGGATCTTTAATAGTCTTTACGGGTCGTAAGAAGCCCGAAAGTCCAACTATAGTTTTACCAAGCGGAACAACTGGGATACCACTGGGCCACCCTGCTATATGTATGTCCCCCAATTACTTTTGCTGGCTATAATTTATTTGTATGTATAGCCTTAGCTCTACATCTATGTATATGGCTTTTTTTTTTTTTTTTGTTAGGCATCTCGCAGTTTGCCTTGAGAGGCCGTGACTGCTCAACCGGGCTTTCCTGGGGCTGCCATTAAGAATTTACTCTTAACGCCTCCAGCCACGGCTTACAAACTAAAATTTACAAACTAAGCGACTGCACGCTGAGGGCACCCCCTGTGGGGTACGGACCTCGGCTCAGGGCGTCACCGATAGGGGGACAGCTATCATTGGGGACAGGCTGGATCAAAATATTGGCATTATTATTGATCGGGGAATTTAAAGCTACTGGCTCAGCTGCGGCGCGGGCTGGCGACGGCGCTTCAACGAGCAAGGGTCGGTCGGGGCTTTTTTAATGGTAACGTTTCTTTCTTTATACATAAACTCTCACCTTCTTACGGGATACATTACCTAATATGTACGATGCTTCAGAGGTAACAATTAGACATTGCTTTTATGTCTTAGTAAAAGTGTTACTACTAAAGTGCGGTCGACTGTACCTACTGTGAGGAAAATTCCGCGAATATATTAGGTCTTTACCTATGAAATTGCCGTTTTGCAGTACTGGCCATTTCAAATCAAAATAATTTTTGTTTGGGTAAGAATTCTAATTTCAAATTAATTTTATTTTAAAAACATGGATTTTTTTTTCCAAAAGTAGTCATTTGTTTATTGATTAGTGTTACATTTTCATCGCATTTCAATCTTTTTCGTCATCATGGATACGTTAAAAATTCGAGTAATTATGGAATATGAGTACCGTCGTGGCAGCAACGCGGCACAAGCGGCACGCAACATCAACGACGTTTACGGAGCTAAGACTACAAACCAACGCACCACCTGTTATTGGTTTGCTCGCTTCCGTTCTGGAAATTTCGACCTGAAAAATGAACCTCGCGGTCGTCCGAAGACTTTGGTCGACAATGACGAATTAAAGGCGATTGTGGAAGCTGATGATACACAATCTACGGCTGAATTAGCAGCAGCTTTCGACGTTAGCGTCAAAACAATATTGGTCCATTTGCGTCAAATTGGCAAGGTAAAAGAGCTTGACAAATGGGTGCCCCACGAACTCAATGATCGTCAGCGCGAAGTACGCGTCGAGACGTGCCTTGCACTGCTCAACAGACACACAAATGAAGGAATTTTGAACCGCATTGTTACCTGCGGTGAAAAATGGATTCTGTTTGATAACCGCAAGCGCTCAGCAAGTTGGTTGGATCCTGGTTCAGCACCTAAACAATGCCCTAAACGAAAACTTACCCCTAGAAAAGTGATGGTCACTGTTTGGTGGTCTAGCGCCGGTGTGATTCATCACAGCTTCTTACCAAACGGGGTGAGCATTACTGCAGATGTGTACTGTGAAGAACTGAACACAATGATGGAGAAGCTGGCACATCTCCAACCAGCATTGGTCAATCGCTCGTCTCCGCTGCTCCTGCACGACAACGCGCGACCTCATACTGCACAGCAGACGGTCTCCAAGTTGCAAGAACTGGGGTTGGAAGCTCTCCGTCATCCGCCCTACTCACCAGACCTTGCGCCTACAGACTACTACTTTTTCCAGAATTTGGATAACTTCTTGGCGGGAAAAAAATTCAATACCCGAGAGGCAGTACAAAATGCCTTTGAAGAATTTGTTGCCTCCCGTCCAGCTGATTTCTTTAAGAAGGGCATCAATAAACTGCCACTGCGATGGCAAAGATGCATTGATTGCATGGGTGATTACTTCGATTAATACAAATAAAAAATACATGAAAAAAATTCGTTTAAATTTTTTCATACAAAACGGCAATTTCATAGGTAAAGACCTATTATTTTGTAGTACAAAAAACGCGTTTGTATCTTTTCTTTGAACGGTATTGAAATCTTAAAATAAAACATCTTGTAAATGGATAATTATGTAGGTAGTTTTATCGTGTTCTCCATTAACTGGGTTGATAAAGGTCAGATAAGTAGTCGCTCTATTTAAAATACTGGCAGTCAGCTGCATCTGGTAAGACTGGAAGCCAACCCAACTGAGTTGGTATAAGGCCAGACACGACATGATGAAACAGGAAGGAATACTTTCTACACATAGTTTTAACTTCTCTTTCAATTAGAACAAACGGTATTCCGAATGTGAAGTTGAAGTCTCGGCACGCACTTTATTGTTTTGCGTGTTCAATTTAATGATTACTTTCCGTATCGGTAAACTTTCTTATTGGTAACAGAAAACAGGTATTATTATGTGAGAAAAGAAAGAAGTCGATTCCTGGCTGAACTATGTCTTTCTTCAAAAGACTAAAAGCAGTTTTTAACCGACACCAAAAACCTCCTTAGGTTATCAATCCAACATGTTTTTTTTATCTATTGTTCGGGCATAACTCAGTCATATATGGACGGATTTGTAAAATTATTTTTTTGTTCGAAAGGGGTTTATTCCGAAATGGTTCGATATAAATTTCATACAGATCTGATGATAAGTTTCGGAGACAGACAACGGAACTCTTCAAAAAATGACAGCAAATCAACCGCAATTTCTGCTATCGCATAAATATGCATTATTTTGACCCCAAGGCTGATGAAATTTTGAATTAGAGTGCACTATAACTAAAAAGTGTAAAATACAAAAAAAAAATTAAAAAAAACCGACTTCCGGAAAAACATAGTAAGGAATTCTCGAACATCAAGTTCATGGGCCCTTTGACTTGCTCTATTAATTGTAGATTTGGTTTTCGCTTGAACTCCCATCTCAAAAATTCTGCCTGTACGCAGTACCCCGCCCTGCCGCATCGCGTGTATCTATGACGGAAGTTATTCCACGGGAACGTGATACCGGGGCAAACTATAGCCTGTTATTCCTTATAACATAAGCTCTCTGCCAGTGAAAGTCTCGTCAAAATCTGTCCAGCCGTTTTAGCCGGAATAAACAGACAGAAGGTAATTTTTTTTTAAATTGTATTTTTGTTAAAAGTACCGTATATACTTTCATGTGCTTTTAGTAAATATTTGTTATTTTTAAATTACAAACAGATACCCCAATATTGTTTATTTGATTAAAAATCAATAAGATAAGATCCTCCATCATCGATAGAACTTCTATACACAAACGTATATAAACACGTATCTATACATAAACACACCGAACTTTCCTTTGCAAACATTGGTACACGCGGCTACACATCAAGCTATACATTTCTAGTTTATACTAGAAATGTATAGCTTGATGTGTAGCCGCGAACCGAAATCCTATACAATGCGAGATCAGCTTATGCTGATCTCGCATTGTATAGGATTTCGGTACAGTACGAGATCAGCGTAAACAGAAAATGTATAGCTTGATGTGTAGCTGTGTTTACCTATCTACCTATCTAGTATCTATGTTAAAGAAACAATATCATGTCATTAAAATTCCGAACACGCGAGTGATCGAGTCGGCCAGGATTGTGAGGTAAGCCCGCTGCATTCATTTTAGATAACCTCGCGAGTTCTGCATTATAAAGCTAAATATAAGCTACACCATTTTCCTCAGACAGAAATAAAGATAATTAAGGTAGACAGACATAAACGCAGGGCATAACCTGATAAGATATTATGATCTCAAAAACTTCATCACACGTGTTCTCTTTCGCTATTTGATAAATTCACTGACGACTACTTATATACGACATACGATGTAGTTTTCGTATAAAAATATTTGCTAATAAAATATCCGGATTTGAGAAGCATGCATCAAAAAAGCCAAAAAACCATAGCATCAGTAATGACAGCAAAAAAAGGGTGCAATCGGGGATCGGCGCAAACACCAATCCCCGATTGCACACTTGCTTGCTTGCTTGCTTTTTTGAACGAAGTTCCTTATGCACGCACACACTCATAGATAATAAAAAGAGATAGAGAGATAGAGGAACAGAGAGGCCAAGTCGCATGGACACATTTTCCAATTTCTACCAGTCAACTCCCCTACCGCAAGCCGCGTTCTAAAAGCACACATGTCACGTCTAATCAATCATTAAATATCCGTAAGATATAAGAACAGGATATAAAAAAAAAACAAAAGCTTACCAATACTCAAACAATACTATGTAGTTCAAATAACTGCATCAAGATTACCAACTCGGCACCAGCATTAGATACAAATTAAACGCTGGAACGTGCCGCTCGTGCGCCGCGTGACATTGTGGAACACATTTATCTCGCAAATGGAACACTTCTGTAAGGCTCTGCTATAAGTTCCGATACTTCCCACGTTCAATAAGTTTTTGCTGCACTTTGGAACGCTGCGCTGAGCGGAAAAGGGAAAGGCTTGAGACAATAACTGCAAATATTCGATGATGTTTGAATAAAAGTGGTTTTAACGATTTCGACAAAACGGAAAGAGGAGAAGAAATCTCACACGCAAATAATTGCTTCTGACATTTCTTCTCCTCTTTCGTCACATTAAGCACTTAATCGATCATACAGAAACTCCTAAAAATATTACGTATATTACGCAAAGTCTAATGTCAGGAGCAGCAGTGGTGGCCTACTGGTAATAGCCGTGGCCTACGAGTTGTAGGTCGTAAGTTCGAGCCCCGACTGGCGCTTTACTTTTTTTAACCGACTTCAAAAAGAAGGAGGTTATTAATTCGACATGTTTACAAATTATTATTTTTTATGAATGTTCGGGCATAACTTCGTCATACCGCCGGCCGGCCGTTCGGCCGTTCTATTTATACTAAAAATTAATAAATAAATAAATACAGAAACGGATTTGCAAAATTCCTATTTTGTTCGAAAGGGATTTATCCCGAAATGGTCCCATTTAAATTTCATATAGATTTGATGATGAGTTTCGGAGACAGACAACAGAACTCTTCAAAAAATGACAACAAATCAACCGCGATTGCTGCTATCGCATAAATATGCATTGTTTTGACCCCAAGGATGATGAAATTTCGAATTGGTGTGGGGTAGGTAGGTACTATAACTAAAAAGTGAAACATAAAAACTTTTTCCAAAAAAAAAACAACCGACTTCCCGAAAAACACTACCATGTGAAAAATAACCTATTTCATCACCACTGCTCTCAAAACGGTAGAGGAAAACAAGTTGAATGTTTTCGTTAAAACATAATTTAATTAATTGAAAACAGGCAGTTCCTTTATCAAATTAAATTTCATTCGAAAACATCCATCGGTTTTTTAGTAAACATCAACTACAATATCCGACGACCCTTACTTCTCTTTTAGTGATAAATGCATATCATAATACAATAGTGTTGTTTTTACCTTGGGGACACTGTATATTTGTAGAATATCAAGTTAGGTAGTTCCAATACTTCCAACGAAAATCCAACCATAACTGTTGTACGTCAAATACCGCGTACTCCTAATGTCAATTTGGATGTTGACATTTAAAGGGTGGATGTCTATGAAGTCCACACCGTACCAAAATATCCATAACCTATATATTCTTGAGTAATTTTTGCCCGTTCTTTTCCATAGTTTGGAATGAGCAACTATAATAGCTTCGTAATTCTGACTGACCGACCCCTTGTCAGGTCCTAAGTGTACGATATTGGTATATAAAACATCCATAAATACAAGTAAAAAAATTGAAGTGTTTTTTGTAATGTCAAAATAACAACTGTTTGCTCAATGCATATTATGAAAGTATAGAGGTAATACCTACGAAACTTATTTAAATAAAAACACATTAATATTATTTTTGCCTGTCTGTTAATAGACAGCTGATGTTATAAGCACGTAGCACGATCCCGTGGGATATTTCTCGGCATCCAGCATCAGCTCGTTTGAAATAAAAGATTTCAGTTTGAGTTTGATTTTGTAGGTTTAAGAAAATACCGTTATCCATTCAACCCCATTGTTTCGATACAATTTTATTGGAACAAAAACCTCTATTTTGACTGAAATCGCTTAAATTCGAGGAAAGTACCGTCAGTCACGCGAGTGTACGGAACCAAACGGTTTGATCCCTATTATTTGTCTGACTTATTGGGATCAACTGCTTGTTTCTTTAAAAAAATATGCTCTTTTGTTTTTTTAGTGAGTTTATTCCGTCTTCGAGTGTTTACGTTGCCCCGTTGTTTTTGTTTTGTTTAGGTACTTTGGGTGAAATAAGAGTTGAATTTTTTGGCGACTATGTACCGGAAGACGTAGTGTTTGAAGGCCTTCCACAAGGAGGTCCGATGACCTTGTGAAGACCGTATGAATCCGCTGGATGCGGGAAGCACGGAACCGGTCGAAGTGGCGAAGCTTGGGAGAGACCTATGCCCAGCAGTGGACGTCTTTCGGCTGAAATGATGATGATGATGATTATGAAGAATTGAATTGGCCTGAAAAGTTAAATCTGAGACACCTAGTTACGTTAGACACCTAAGATACCTAGTTACCTACTTGTATGCGAATGAGTTAATTTGTAGGTTTTTTTAAATGTCCATTAACATCGCTAACTAGTGGCATTAAGGGATGTATTATAAAATTAAAATAAATACAGCTTCTCACGTCAACCATTCGTTTGTTAGAAAATCGTTCAAACCAAGCTCAAAAAATTTACCCACGGAAAACCTATCAACAAACCAGATATATTAGTTCCACTCCAAAAAGGCTATTCCCATGTATAAGAGATGGTACAAAAACCTTTATAAAGTACATAAAAGGACGGTACATATAAAACAAGAAAGGGAGGCTGGAAGGCAATATTTTCCCGTTTTCGGCGGAGGATATCGAACCCTGTCAGTTGGCGGGCGTCCTGCCGCAATGCGTCACCGGGTTTACTGCATCGTCAAGATATAGGCCTTATTATGTACACACAATAATGTTCTTTATTTGTTACAGCCATAAGTCATAAAATAAGTAAATTTTGAAACTACAAAGACAGCGTTACAAAATAAGCGCAAGTCCCGATATCGCAAGTCCAGTAGATACAGTCAGGTCAACTAATTGTTAAGCAAATTGATATCCTACGTCAATGTGCACTGCCATTTTATACAACTGTCAAAGAATGACAGTTGTGATTTAAATATACCTACCTACTGACAATTTAAGTTGGTAGTCAATTTGCCTTAATTTTTCTGATTTTTCAAAGGCAGATAATAATGTTATTTATTTAGCACAGCTATAAGCCATTGATATTAAAATAAGTACATTTTGAAACTACAAACAACACAACAAAATTGGTGCGAACACTGAAATCGAAAGTTCAGTACCAACCATCGTAACTTTGTAGTCGATACTGCAAAAAAATCATAACCTTCTTTCATTAGAACGTTACTGAATATTGTTACAGAATGTTATTGTTCTAAAAACTATAAAAACAGTTGAAAGTAAAGACTGCTCCGGAAGAACGATTATCATGCATTTAACAAAAATACAAATTGATGCTCTCTGCCTATCTTTTCTTAATTTTGCATTTCAAATCCAATTTAATTTAATAATTCCTAAAAATCTTAAGCTATTATCTTAATCTGTTTCCTATACTTTAAGCTTTCCTCTTTCTTATCGTTTTTTAATTTAATTCTAAGCCTTATGGACGGAATTGAGGACGCCCAAACAAAGATGTAGCGACGAAGCATAAAAATAAATCTACAATGAACTTTCAAATTGATTTAAAAGCTCAAATTATCCTTTTTAGTTAAATAACGGTGAATGAATACCGACTCATCCAAAATTGGAATCCTCAAATTATGGTATATTTTTATTTTCTTTGCAACGGTATTTGCAAAAAAAACCTGTGATCAGTCAATAAAACATGTCATACACTAGTAGTGCATGACATGTTTTTCATTATCATACGCCTGCTAATAAAGTTTCATCGGATCAAATATCTATATACCCAGTCACGTATCGTTTTATTTGTTTTATTATAATGTTCAAACAACGTTGGATTTTTTGCGCCCAATACCTAGAAAAATTCACATCTCGCGCCACATCGCTTTGATCAAACGATTTTTTTTGTAAACAAAGTGCTCGGTTATTGAGAAAAACAATACTTTGATACCTACACAGTTTTAATTAGGAGTGTCCAAAGAATACTGCTAGTTATCCTAAATATAATATTATAAATGTCAAAGAAAGATCTTTGATGTTTGTTACTCAATGCAACAACGAAAGAACGGTCTTGGATGAAATTAGGCACAAAGATAGATTATAACCTGGATTGACTCATAGAATACGTTTCCGTGGGATAATTTTCGACTATCACGCAGGTGAAGCCGCTGGAAAAAGCTAGTCATTTAAATCAAATATAAGACTTCTCATTAAATTTAAAATATTGGTACCTATGCTAATATTCTAAAGAAAACTCTCACTAACAATAACAACTAATGTGGTTTGACCGAAGACGTCTATCCCGTTCATTCGCATCAAAAACCATGCATTTCGGACCTTTACGGGTTCCGATTTCACATTCGGTCGTACGGAACCCTAAAAAAATTAATCCAAATTCTGAAAAGTAGAGCAAAACTAGTAAACACGAGAGCATAGTACGCTTTACCGTTTCCATTTCAAATTCAATCAAATAATTTGATCAACCAAAAATGGCAATTCAATGGCACATCGTATTATAACCGTATCATCTCACAAAAAGTTGCAATTTATAACAATTATGTAAAAAATGAGAGCACTTTTCCATCCGCGTGCATTAAACTCGTTGTAAGTGAAAGTACGATATAATAAAACAAATATAATTAAGTAGTCGGTGTTACTTCACGTAGTTATAATAATATACATAAAATGCTTTTTACAATATATTCTATACTAGCTGCCCGACCCGGGTGGGATCCAATTTTTTTTTCGTTCGACCGTTTTTTCAGGTTAATGTATAGCTTATGAAACTCACAAATAACGTAGCTTTCTATTGGTAAAAGAATTTTCAAAATCGGTTCAGTAAATCCAGAGATTACCCCCTACAACCTCACAAACTTTACCTCTTTATAATATTAGTATAGAAGTATAGATAAGTAGGCACCTAGGCACTTTGTTTTTCGTAAGACTAACACATTTTTACACGAACATTGCTTTGAGAGGTTTGCACACCACCTTGTAATCATAAAAGTTTTATTTTTGTTTAATTATTATGTGATGTAGCGTGCAACTCAATGGAGAGAGTCTCGAGAGAGTCAGTTACTAACAGATAATTCGGTGGTGTTAAGCCCAAGCCCCCTTTTAGTGATTCTAGTTAGATTATTTCTACAAAAGAACAACAATTTCCCCCTTTATATTACAAAACAAGGTTTTTATTTAGATCAGGTTTAAACTACCAAGCCAGTTTTTGAATTAAGAACTCAATATGTATAGCGAACGCGCACGAACTATAGATGGCAGCACAAATCGACACGAGAGCCACGGTGTGGTCAAAATAGAAACTTTTCAGATCTGTCATCGTGTTGCCATCAATGTTTAGGTAAATTATATTTAAATTGTTTTTAATGATTAAAATGATAAAATTTGAGTTCCGGCCGATTAATATCTAATGATCGTCATCGTGGTCAGAATTTTGTCAAAAGGCCAAAAACTCTTCGAGTCCGGGATGTCTTAGATGTAGAAGAAACAGTTAGGAATCATGAAAATGCAGTAATAACTGGCTAAATTGTAACTCAAACGACGATTTCTAACGTTTATGATGTCAAAATAACTGTAAAGTATTTTCTGAACTCATTTTTCACGTAAATATTTTGTCTATATTATTATTTATGTTCTTGTCGCCTTGTTTTCAGCTTGATTGCAATATAAATATTAGAAGAGCAAATTGCAAATGTAAGGCAGGCCTATCTGAAGAATGTAAGCATATCTGTGCTTTAATTTACTTCATACATTCTCCAGATATCCTTTATCGAAAACTAACTAAAATTATTTGAGGTTATGTTTACTCACAGATTTGTTTGTATTGAATAGTGGTACTACATACAAAACTTAGCTGTTTTTACAAATAACATTATTATGTAATTTCTAAAGGTTTTGAAACTCATAATTACACATGTTTTTACTGCATTTATCCACTTTTGTCGTTTAACACGTAACCAAGGAAAGTGAGTAGGTACCTACTATCCGTGGTAAAGTAATAGATTTTTTTTTACATGCTTTTATATAACTTACAATGTATCTATGTAACTATGGGTGGAATCTTGTAACTCAATTTTGAAGCAGATATATTTAACCGATTGAGCTGAAATTGCATGCAATTGTAATGAGATTATTTTATAACGCGAAGTGACAATTTCATGTAATGATTGCGTAAAACCTTCAGATTTGCGCCACCAGATGGCAGACCCTTTGTCATACACGTTTTCTATAGAAATGCAGTTCTTTTTACAAAACTGACAACTTAGTCCGGTAATAAGTTGTCATTTTTGTATTAAGAACTTTACCCAAATCGAAATTAAGTTATAAATGCCAAAACTGGCTTAGAGCCTTAGCCTAGAACTGAAGTTAGATCGTGTTTTGTAATCAGACCGTTTAGGTTAAAGACTTTTCCCACCACTTTTTTTTAGGTTTAGGTTAAATACAATTTAGGTGCAAGTTTAGCACGTGGATACTAATATATCTTAAATATTAGGTCTCCATATCATATGACATCGTGTCAACCAGTAAATGCCATTATAATCCGCACTCTGCGGACCTCTAACTGTCAATTAGCTAACGAGTCCCACAGACGCGTATTTTCTCACCGCACACGAGATTCGCGTCTCGTGTTACATGCGACGATACCAGTTTGCAGTCCCTCATGGATTTGTCGTATAATGTCACAGAACACCGGTTTATATTACTCTCCTATTATAATAATTACGTTGGCACCTACAGTATTAACTGTAAAAATGGCGCATTGGGTTCAAAACTTGTAATTTGTAGAATGGCGTATATGTAAGACAAAGTGCCAGACGGTGAAATTCAAGTTGTTCTTCTTCTTAGCGTGTTGTTAAAAATCTAAATACAATCAGCCCATAATTTGGCTACGAGCTTGGCACATTCAGCAGCGTCGACAACAGGACACGCTGGACAAAAGTGCCCCATTGTTTGTGGGACAGCGCCACATTTACACTCCAGGATCCGCCCAGTCATCTGTGAATCTCCACCTAATTTAATCCTATTGAATGACTATTCATGAAAAATTCAATGGGATTAAACGAACTTAGAGGGTTTAATTGATGATTTTAATGATTAAAATTCTGTACAAACATACGTGTTCAATATTTTTCATTGAACCATCAGAGAGCCTCCCACCCGGCCACAAGTTACCGTGGCCTACTTGGAAAACCTTAAATAGACTTCGAACCCAAGTAGGTCGCAGCAAGGACAACCTCTACAAGTGGGGATACATGGACGGCTCAGATCTCCGGTGTGTGTGCGGCGTCTCTCCACAGACAATGGGTCACCTCCTGTCTTGCACCGCATGCCCTATTACCTGAATACGAGAGCACCTAATGGCTGCATCAGCGAACGGTATTCGCGTTGCTGAATTTTGGGCCAAACAATAACTGTACATATTATGTAGATTTTTTCGTTTTATTTTTGCAATCGACACGCTAAGAAGAAGAAGAAGATACGTGTTACGGTGGTGAATCATATTGTATTCAACACAATCTGACACTGACCTGTAAATAGCAAAAACGTAAGAACATTTGAATTTTTCGGGCAACTCAAACTCAAAGCATTTATTTCAATTAAACCATTTACAGGCACTTTTGAACTGTCAAAAAGTCGACCAGTTGGAAAGTTGAAGCTAGTTGCCCATTCCAAAACGTAGATCTCTATGGAGAAGAACGGGCAAGAAACTCCATGGACACTCTTTTTAATCATTGCATTTACTTTATTGCATCGACAAGGCACAGCCTAAACCATTAGGTCTAAGAGTATGAAACTTTGCAAACAGTTCCTTATATCGATGTGGCGGCATCTACAACGCCACATGCGAACTACGCATCATAGACGTCACAAAAATCCTGCATCGCGCAATCAGAGTTTACCGCGCGACTAGTATTTATGTCAACGTAAAATTGTAAATACCGTTAGATTATAATATATCTCGCGATATTGTGAACAGTCGAAACATTGTGAACCGTAACATACTGCTTACAACTTAACGCATTCTTTTTCGGTAGATAGAGAGATCTTCCGTAGTGAAACCGTCAAATTGTTAACTGGTATCAAGACGGATAGTACCTTGCGCTATTACTAAATAATCAAGTAACTGCCACTAACTCGGAAGTAGCGCTCGCTCGGCTCGCGCGCGGTTAGTCGCAATTCTAACCTAACCTAACCTATTCGGTCGGTAAGCAGTCTGGTGCAGTTCACAATTTATCTACAGTTTATAATCTTGCGAGATATGTTTATAAACTAACGGTGTTCATAATCATACGGTGACATATACAACATCCCGACATCAACCGTCGCGTCGCGTCGGGCAGTTGCCCACCAGACAAAACACCCGTCTGGTCGGAGGATATCCCCTTTTCCTTCCATTAATTTACCTATAATTTTTTTTTAATAAATTCATCCCCTTAGGAGCTAAATAGAGGATGAAAGTTTATATGCAAGTTTGCAATTTTTTCCATGTTTACCTATGGGAAATCCCATTGGTCACATCACATGGCTCTTTATTCAACTCGACGTGTTATATTGATTGACGATTGCCTTACTTAGCAGCTACTTAAGCATATCATAAGTATATAATTACGCCTACTGAAGTGATTTCATTAATATCCGTGGGAAGCAGGCATTAAATAATACTTATTACGAGTTTTATAGTTTATAATGAGCAATTTATCGAGTTATTTTTTTCAAGCTGTTTAATAGGTTTCCATTAGACACAGGAAATGGCTAGTAAACCCATGGAACGGTATTAGTTTATTTTCAACTTAATTATTATATAGTTTAACTGGAATTTTAGTTGTTGAAATTTATTACTTAATTAGTTTTCTTGCAATCTAGTTCAAAAAGCCGTAACATTTACTTGGTAATAGATAAACATACACATAGGAGTACAAATTAGGAAAATTGGTTCTCCTTATTGTTAAACCACGTACGTGTACGTTTAATGATCGCGATGAGATGCTATCGCGCACTGGATTTTCAACTCTAGGTGTTGAACCGAGCATTGAGAATCCAACAGCTTGAATTCTAACGCGTCGAAAAAACACACTATTCGATTTTCAACTCTCGGCGCTAAGCAGTGAGCTGAAAATTCAAGGCGCGGAAAAATACCCCCGCAATAAGATTCGCGCAGATATTTTTGAAAGATAGGTAGAATAGCAAGAGCTTTTCTGCAACAAAGACACGCATAACGGCCAATACCATTACGATAGAAATCTCTTCCACAGAAACACAACAAAACGCATTACCCTCCTTCGAAGTAAGTGGGGTAAAAAAGAGATTGACACTCAAACTCTAAGTGGCGAAATAAACTAGTTTCTTCAATAAAATCGGTTTTCTAAATACGAAAGTAAGAAATAAGTACCTTTCGTTTTACAACTGCATACTTTTTTTTTGTATCACGTAGTGGACAGAATTTAAGTAGAAGGGAAGATCGAACAGGTTTTGGTTTAATTTGATACAACAGTAGCTTTGGCCTGCGGCTTCGTTCGCGTGGAGATCAAAAGTTATCCCACGGGATCGCAATAGCGGGATAAAAAGTATTCTATATGTTAATCCAGGTTATAAACTACCTAGGTATGTGCCTAATTTTATCCAAATCCGTTTAGAAAGCCGTTTTAGCGTGATTGAGCAACACATATCTAAACATACAAAATTTCACATTTATCATATTACACAACGTGAACTTTTAGTCACCGTTTATATTTTTCAGGGTGATAGTACCCGTGAAATTGAACAACTTTTTCCAAGGAACATGGGTCGAAATATGAAAAAACATCGGACCTCCCATACAAAATCGATCAGCTGAGCTGACTATTGATTGACTGCTGATTTTGCATGGGAGGTCCGATTTTTTTTTATATTTGAAAGAAAGAAAGAAAAAACGTTTATTCGCGGTAAACATGACGCAAAAAGAAAAGGAACACAAAAAAATAAATAATAAAAGGTTGAGGGAAACATGCGTCACATCCGCGCAAAACGGCTATCACTCAGCATTATGCAGCGACCCTATGCAAGACAGAGCCCCAGCGCTGGATTTCAGCGACAGCCGGCCCATGACCCATGTTCCTTGGAGAAAGTTGTTCAATCTATGGGTACTATTAGCCTGAATTTTTTTTACAGTGACTAAAAATCAACCTTTCATCGAGTATTTCGAGACATCGCCAAGCGGTTGGTCGAATCTTCACGTGACCAAAGGGCTGGCCAATTCTTAGCTCAAAGAATCAGCGTTGCCATCCAACGTGGCAACGCTGCCAGCCTTTTGGGCACTTTTCCCACTGACAGCGATGCGGACGAATTCTTTGATGCCCAGTGAGCTTTTCCCTTTTTACTTTATATACTTGTTCATAATTCTAATTTTACCTTGTATAGTAGGAAGTAGATAAGCAATATTTACCACCCACAACCCATTGAGCTGTGGTGGCCCAAAGGTATCGGCCCCAACTTACAAGATGTAGGTCGTAAGTCAGACCCAAGCAGGCACTTAACTTTGTGTATTTAGGTAGTTTGATCACTAGTGCTCTCAAAAAGATGAAGAAAAACATCGTGAGGAAACCGGCGTGTCTTAGAACCAACAATTCGAAGACATATCGTCCACAAGCGCCCAATACCTCCTATCTGACTCCGGGTGGATTTTACATAGTAGAGGATCCCAAGTAAGAACGACCTTCACCAATTTGATAACCAGGTGAAAATTACAATTTAACAATTTTTTTTATTTTTATTTATTCACAAAATCCACAGCTCTTTAACAGTTTCATATAAGATAAATAAACTAATCTTACAGCGAATTACGGATTACACTTATTATATGCATCAGAAAGAAACAAACACGATGTCATGCTAGCACCTTCTAAGCATATCTAAGTGTGCAGTGTGGGTGGGTGTGTAGGAGTGTGTGAGGAGTTGTAATGGTGTATGGTCACTGATTACTTTATTCAGTTTTATTTAGAATTACCTATTAGTCAAATCGTATTTTTTTATAATTTTAATTAATATATCATTTTCGCCTGGTTATCAAATTGGTGAAGGTCGTTCCTACTTGGGATCCTCTACTAAGTAAAATCCACCCGGAGTCAGTTATGAGGTATTGGGTGCTTGTGGACGATATGTGATATTCACCAACCCATACTGGGCCCGCGTGGTGGATTACGGCCCACTCCCTCTCGCAAAGAGGACACCTTTGTACCGGCAGTGTAACACTATAGGCAACCATTTTTTTATATATAAAAGTACTTAAATATTATTTATTAATCGAGTCTTCCAGTTCAAAATTCACTTACAAACGCTTCGTGCCGCCAAGCTGAGATAACCATCAGTTTAACTGCTTGTTGTTAACGAATTACTAACTAAACTGCTCGACAAGCCATTATATTCAGTTTGTAGCTTTACTAGTAAACCACTAGTAAGTAGTAATTCAATTTTAAGAGTATTTAACTAGTTCACTGTGTCATGCTAATCTTTTATGAGAGTTTGATTTACGTGTGGTTTACGTCACTTAAAATATGATCATTATTTTATTATACCTATTTATTTATTTTTATAGTATTACCCAGTAACTGGGATGTGGAGGTCAGATAGGCAGTCGCTCCACATAAAATACTGGTATTCAGTTGCATCCAGTTAGACTGGAAGCCGACCTCAACAGAGTTGGGAAAAGGCTGGGCAGATTGATTGATTTATTACCTACTAGCTTCTGCCCGCGGCTTCGCCCGCGTGGAAGTTGGAAATTATCCCGCGGGAACGTACTACCGGGATAAAAAGTATCCTATGTGTTAATCTAGGTTATAATCTATATATGTGCCAAATTTCATCTAAATCCGTTCAGCTGTTTTTGCGTGATTAAGTAACAAATATCCAAACATCTTCACAAACTTTCACATTTATAATATTAAGTAAGATATTAGTTGGATTTATATGGCAGATGTAAGTGGAAATGAGAGGAGGGGACTGTCTGGTAAGGATCAAGCCCGGGTCGACATCGCGTTGTGTTCCACACACGCCTCAAAGAGATGTCAGCACCAACTGGTGGGGTCCGCAAGGGCCCGATGCCTGCCAGGGGTGCGGGTTGCTCGAAAGACAAACCGCCGGCCCTGGCACACAGGCAACTGAGAGAACACGGGTGGGTTTTAGTCAGTAAAAGTCTGACACGCCCTCCTGCTCCACCCAGAGCGGGAGAAGTTAATTGATGATTTCTCACCCTCAAAAAAACAAAAAAACCTATCCAGAGCAAATCGGAGCGCCGAACGCGGGTTGATGCGTAAAGTCGTGATGGTTAAAAGAAACTCACACAAGAGCCTCAAATGTATGGACATAAACGAGGTAAAAGAGTAAGTAAAGATAGTAGCAGGTGGCGTTTGTAGTTTCTGCCTACCCTCAAGGGTAGAAAGCGTGAATTTTTGTGTTAGTTATAGACGGTGGAATATCAAGTAAGCTGTTCATGCAGCCGACCGCATAATGTTCCCACTGCTGAGACACAGACATCCTCTGTCTATGAGAGGAAGTAGGCCGTAATCCACCGCGCTCCCAGTGCGGGTTGGTAAATGTCACATGTTTTCGAATTTTTGGTTCTAGAGTATGCCGGTTTCCTCACGATGTTTGCTTTTACCGTTTTGAGAGCAGTGGTGATGAAATTATTTACGCAAAGCACGAAACATGACACGGTAACATAGCACGGAACAAGAGGATAGCTTATGCTAGTTTATTTACTACTGGCTATCTAATAAAGACTCTTGAAGACCAAACGAACATAGAACCAGAACAAGAAGAAGTGTATTATGATATTTAGACTGGACCGACCTTAGAACAGCACTCTTCATTAATCCGTTCCATATTGAAAAAGACAAACTGACATCAAACAAAAGCTTTACCGCTCGATGTACGTAGCAACACGAAGGTATGCAGCATAGCTAAGCGGTATGCGGTATTACCGGATGCCAACTGAAATACTAAACTCTGCTGGAAATAGAGCGGACACTCCCGAGAGCATTGTGTACATGTTTACGTGCTGTCATCATTTCTAATTTAAACTGCATGCATCATGCCTGATTGAATTATTGTGAGTTAATTTTGTTTTATTCTGTATGAGAGACGGAATATCTTTTATTTTTAATTTATTTTCCGTTAACTGACAGAAGTAGTGCAGCAATTGCAGTTGTTTAAAAACCCAATCTTTTAATCAGAATATTATTTTTACCAATCAGATCTAATATTTGCTATAAATAAGACAAAATACAATAAGAAACCATGCAATTACGAAAGTTAGCTAATATGAGATACGTAAGATATTTAAACAGACACGTTCATCACCATCCTCATTTCAGCCGAAAGACGTCCACTGCTGGAGATAAGCGTCCCCCAAGCTAAACAGTTCTGCGATTCCCGCATCCGACACATTTATACAAGGTGTAACAGAAACCCTATTGCTATCCTTAAGCACTAAACATAACAGCTGGTATAGAATCACTAAACATAGTTTCAGCTCAAAATAAAGTAATCTAAGAATTGATATACCAAATTTTCGGTTTCATATGTTTCTTCAATTCAAATCATAACAAACGTGTCACCGCACTAGCAGGTCAATGACTTTCCACGTTACTTGCCAATAACACGATAAATCTCTTCCGAGTGATGTGTTTAATTCAATTTGCAAAGTTCGGTTTCTCGTATAAATGTATTAAAAATTCTTATAACTTCCGAACATGTAGAGATACGATTTAAAAACGCTTCCAATAACGTTTGATATCAGCCAAAGAAGCCGTGCCCTTGGTATGTATACACCCTTTCCGTTACACGTTGTATACAACAGATACATATTACAATAAAATGTACCTAAGTATGTAAAAAAAATACAAAACTCACACACACTGCTACACTCACACGTTACGAATAACGAAAACAAAATACCAACTTTTGGCTGTAACGATCAATAACACATACGAGTAGATACAGTTTGTTTGTAGTATTGCATAGCTTGTCAAGTTCTTACTTCGAATTCGGAATTCAGAAACCGGGTGTACCTATATCCTTGGAGCTTCTACGACGCAGTCTTGTCACCAGCCTAAAAAAAACAAACAAAGTCTTCATTTACATAACCAAACCGGATGGTCAAGTTAATATTGAAGAGCAAAACAAAGACTATACAAAGTTGTATAGTCATTGTTTTGCGAATCCGATACCTAAATTATGTTACCTAATCATAAAACAAAAACTCTACTTTAGGAAGCTAACTGCAGTTTATTTAGTTCAAATGAAAGCACTAGTAAATAGGTTAGTAAATCGGTGACTAATAATAACATAGTCAATTAGAAATTTAAAAGTTATTCATTTTCACCATAAATCGGCAGATTTTTTTGTACGTTTGTTTGTTACGACTTAGTATAGTATATTTATTTCCAAGTATATGGTACATTATGATCTTAATATTATTAAAAAGCTTCACATATACTACTTAACGCTAAAACGGCTGAAAGTATTTGGATGAAATTTGGCATATGGGTAGAAACCATGACCAAGAGAAGGAGACATAGGCTGCTTTTCATCCTGAATTGCATACAAAGTTTCGGGCAACAGCCAGTTTTTCAAAAAAAATACTCGCAATCAAAGGAAGAGTCCCATAATTTTATTACTATTTAGATCGAAAAGATAACAAAACCAGTAGTTACTAGAAAAGACTTTAACAATGATAAATGTTGCTTTTGGTATATTAACAAAGCCTATAGAAAGAGAAACATAATTTTGTCGACATAATGCCCAAATTACCCCTACAGCTTAGTTATTTGGGTAATTTGGGCATATGTCTGCATCAATCAGAAAAAGACGATAACATCCATAAATCACTGGACAGCAGTCATAGTTTACTTCCAATTTACTCCTTTAATTAAGTAAAATTCAACACTTAATTGTAATCATTAGAGCAACTCGTTAGTTCTGTTTGTACGTAAAGTGAACTAGTCACGGTCAAGGGTAGAACGTTTAGTGATCCTAATTAATTAAACCTTATGACGTCACAGCGTTGTAGTTGTAAAACGTTTTTCGAATCAATTCAAAAGATGAGTCGGGCTGGTCAGTTCTCTTTCTGGAACGATCTGCCGAGATGAAACCATGGCAGTGATGACTGATGATGATCGTATTGACACGACATTCAAAGATCGTAATTACAACCTATACACTCACATGATATGACGCTTCTTTGTCAACCGGCATCCTAATTGCGTAACACACTAGGTATTAATCAGCTAATCTAAATCATTTTGAAGGTAATTTCTAATACATCGCTTGTTGAACTGTCAAAATGAAAGCCATGCCTACTTTTTTTTGTGTCCGAGGCAGTAGTTACCTAGCTAATAAATAAGAAGAAAAAAATGAGCCTGATAACCATTTTATCTATTTTCCTATACATAAATATAGAAATATTTATTTATTTGCTCCCATGCACATGACACATCAGTTCACATCACATATTTGACTACGTAGTTATTACTGTTGGTTTTTGTACAACATGAACCCTGTCAGGGCACTGCAAAACACAATGTTGGTTTGCTGTTGAGTTTATGAAAATTAATTAACATAATTATCACATAATTAACGAAACTAAAAGACATTATTATTACGAATTATTAACACAATACAATACATTTCAGTACCTAATAAAAAGATTAAAACAAATTTATACATGTCTCTAAGTCATTATGATGTCCAATTAACAGTAATAAATAAAACATACAATAACACAATAAAGTCATATTTAGTCAGATTGTAGTAAAAACAGTAGAATACCTAAAATAATTTATGGAATAGGTAATTTAAAGTTACAATCATGTCATGCCAAGTTATTGATTAAATTGAATTATGGCATGTAATTTTACAATACAATACAAAATAACTAAAAAATAGATTCTATGGAATAAACAATATTTGTCTTTGATCAGGCCGGATCTAACAAAAAAAGAGGAAGTTCTGAGTGCGTAACTCGTACCTACATCTATAAAGTTTTATCCGTCATGTATTCGTCAACTGTGTAAAAATAACCTTAGTTTGCTATACTAGAATGAATTTGTATTATTGTCATCTTTTAAGTACTATCTAACTCCATATAACCCCATCATCAACAATAACCAAGTTCAACAATCAAAACCGAACAAAAATAATGACAATTACACTTGACCTTTGCGTAACAAAAGCAGTGACGTCAGAACCCACTGTCCACAAATAGCCACAGACTACAGAACACAATAGACCGGACGCAGTTCCGTGTCACAAGCCTGCAAGGCGCTCGCGAGCTCTTTTGTTGCACATCCAATGACCCACTTGCAGCAGCTCTTATATCTGTTATGTAAAAGCTATGAAATGCACGTGTTTTTGTTGTTGACATTTTTTTATTCTTCTTTGATACAAATTTATTCATTTGTATCTTTGACAGTCGTTACGAGTCGTCAGAAACCCGAAAGTCAGACAACCAGTCTTACCAAGGGGTATAGTATAACCCAGTAGCTGGGTTGTGGAGGTCAGATAGGCAGTCACTACATGTAAAATACTGGTTTTCAGCTGCATCCGATTAGACTGGAAGCCGACCCCTCTAGAGTTGGAAAAAGGCTGGTCAGATGATGATAGAGATTTTAAAAGCATTGCTTTCTGAAAGTGAATGCGAAGAAGTGTAAAAATGTAAGGGAAAAAGTCAGTTCAAAAACTGAAACCCGACTACTGAAAAATAATGACCTAAAATGAACTAAAAAGTATGAAACAAGAAAATATTCTCATCTGGAAGCCGTGGATGTATGACACTTTGCCCTAAAGCTTTGCGCTTACTTCTGTTAGAATGTATTGTTAAGTACCTCGTTTGTCAAATTATGATAAATAGTTTAAAAGTTATGAGGGAAGCGATGAAAATACATACATAACGGTCAAATCAAGGTAAAAATAAGTACGAGAGAAGTTATTCATCATTTTTATTATCCAACTAGGTACAGACGCCAACACATCAAGCTATCCCAATCTGTCAAATTTCTTTGATGGATTTTCAACTTTATTTCAAAAGAATAAGGTTCATGTTCAATTGGCATAATTTGACAGGTTGGGGTAGCTTGATGTGCTGGCATCTGTACACTAGTCCTCATCATTTAACATTGCCTGTCTTGGTGAGAAAGATTGGATTTGTATCAAAAAGCTTAATTCTTCGCGTTGAACAGAGAATGTGATGATAGAACGTAGTATTTTTTTTTTAATTTTGTACCTACTTATTAGAGATTTTCTAGAGATTTGATTAGTCAAATATCGCACTTATATTGTGAACAATTAAATACGTTATCAACTACAACAGGAACATGGTCACCTTAAATAGCCTTTAAACTCATTATAAAACAAAACAACGCCTGAGGATGCGCACACGCATGTCACCGGAAATCTCCGTATTTGTTGCTTATTCTCATACTTATTAGCATATTTGGATCCTGCTTGTTTCGCGTTAGTCCTTTCATTGTTATCCTTAAAAAAATAATGTAGTTATTCGGATTTTAAAGATTGAAATATTTTATGACATGATATTTTTTCGGAATTCCGTACGGTACCTATGATGAAGAAATTGTAGGTACGTGCTATAGTTAAAAGTTGTATTATTTTTTTATAAGACTACCTATAAAATTACCAAAGGTTTAAAAAAAACCCACTTTATCTTCAAAGTAGGTAAGTACAGTCACCAAAAGAGATAAGTAATCAGGGTCGTTGAATATTTAAAATTTAGCTAGGAACCGATCGAACTGTTTGTTTTCTATTTCTATTAATTACATTAAATTTTATTCGAAAGCGTCCATCAGTTTCTTACTTATCTTCAAATATCCGAAGACCCTTTCAAATGCTGCAAAATGCCTCGTTTTAATTAATATTAACTATTACTTAAATTTCTCAAGAATAGCGTATGACTAAATGTATGGACGTAAAAGAAGCAAAAAGGGGATGTAGGTAACGATCGTAGCTTGTGGTGTTCTGTGGTTTCCAGGGGCGTAGCTACCGCCGTATCTGCCGTATCAATTATACGGGGCCCCCGGGCCACGCGGGCCCCCGACGTGCGTAAGCAAAAATCAATAAAAACTTCCCAATTTTTTTTTTTCAGAAATGACAAACGTAAGGAGAGTGTATAAATAATTTGAATAGTTTGTAAAAAAATTGGAAAAATTGACAGATAGATAATTATGATGAATAAGTATTTCTTTTAATTTTATGCAAACATTTTTTTTTCTTTTGTGAGAAATCTTTACCCTTCATAAGGGGCCCCAAACAAATTTTTATACGGGGCCCCGCCTAGGCACGCTACGCCACTGGTGGTTTCCTGCCTACCCCGATCTAAAGAAGGCGTAAGTTTATGTATGTCCCAATAACACTATAATTTCCAACATTGCTTCATGATTGGCGCTCATTCAGCGTAGGGATAATAAAACAGATTTTATGGATAGATGTAAAATGAACGGTTAATTCTAGTTATAAATGAGTACAAGTAAGCTGATAGACCGGCTTGTCCATTAGTTATGTTTACTTATCTATGTATTCAGTGCTCTGTGTAGAGACGCCAGCACATCAAGCTACCTCGATCTGTCAAATGTCTTTGAAAGATTTTCAACTTTATGAAATATGTACTTATAAGGTTCATGTTCAATTGGGAATATTTGACAGTTTAGGGTAGGAGTGGGCGATACAAATCGTATATAGATACAATATCTATGTATCGGCACAATATGCAATACCTATATTTATATAGGACGGCACTGAATCTATATATCAGGTATCCGTAAACTACCTATATCGAATACAGCGCGATGAGTCGCAGAACAACACACTATACCGATATCGTATCGCATGATCTATGATATTCGGATTTATTTATTCGCTTATTAGTAATGCAGTCAGTTCTAAGCATGAGAAAAGTATGAAGGAAAGTTCAATTCACTGTTATAATAATTGATAAAAATATAAATCTAAAAAACCGAAACGACTATACTAGTTACATTTCAGTGCCATATTATCAACATTACCAAAAAATACATTCACTGATTTCGAGTATACAGATACAAATACAATGATGTAGGTTGTACATGAATCGAACAAAACCGAAATCTAAAAATCACAGTACCACTTTCGTTTCCGACTTCCACACCCATTCAGCCAATATACTATAAGTATTGAAATATATAGATGCGATATCCGATATTCTAAACCGATACATAGATACGATTTGATATAGTGTAAAAGCGATATTACCCATGCCTAGTTTGGGGTAGCTTGATGTGCTGGCGTCTGTACCTAAAGTAAAAGGATTGTACGGTATATATTTACTTTGAGATTGGAGCAGTGGTGGCCCAGTGGTATCGGCCCCGACTTACGACTTATAGATCGTAGGTTCGAACCCAGGCGGGCGCTTTACATTGTGTGACTAATTGCATCACCACAGCTCTCAGTGAATAAAAACATCGTGTCCTGACGATATTCACACAGAGGGTTTTTTTTATTAGCTTTTATTAATCAAAGACAAACATTTTACATTTATTTGTGAAACATATCACACAAACCATCGTGGGTTTAACAGCGTTATTGCCAGACACGGCAACTCGGTGCCACTACATAATAATTAATAATTAGTTAACAATTAGGTAATATAGATTTATATGTATATATATATATATATATTCCTATAACGCACTGCAATCTAAAGTATTTCACAGTTCATACATTGCAGATTGCCATAGGTAAATCATTCATAAACGATGGTAGCATGCATTCCCACGTCCGCGCTCCATAAGCATTATTAGATTTAGGTTCGAGAAATGCGGATAAATACTTCAAACAACACAGCGACTTCGGTCTTACGTATTTACGAATTTTAGTTACATTACGATAATTCTCACTTATAGCACGTAAATGTACCTCGTCAAATACATTTACAATTTGGCAGTGTTTAAATAAACCCGTAGGTATCTTTGTCTTGGAATTCTCCACTGCCCGACTTCACCCACTGTTGGGTACCTACAGCCCTTTATTATCTTGTGCCAATCCCCATGCTCCTGTGCCAGCCGCATCCAGGTTTTTCCCGCGATGGCAACACTGTCGTCCGCCCATCTCACCGCCGCAGCTGGATCGCCATCTCGACTTCCAGTCTCTGGACGTCCCTCTATCATAACCTTACTCCATCAGTCTTCACTGTGCCTTGCCAGATGTAGTGCCCAATGATCACGGCAGGTAAGTTGAAACAAAATCCGACATTTTGGTTCAACTTACGTGTCGCGATCTGTACCTACTGTGTAAAAAAGAAAACTTGCAAACGTAAGTAATTAAACCAAAGTCATTTGTTTTATACCTGCGCCAAAAATCCGTTATCGGAGCTTATCTAAAGACGAAATGGCAGAAATAAAGAAATTTTAACGAGGTGGATTTAGCTTAACTCTTCATAATGAGGGTAAACATTATCATCAGTCGTAAATTTCGTCTGTACTCCTCATAAAATGGCGGACGAAACACTAAATATTATCTGAAACTGCAGGATCCACGTGTTTCACAATTAAGCTCAAAATAACTGAGTTGTGCCGAGTGGCACCATTAAAAAAGGTGTATTTATTGGTTTCTTTCAGAGGTGATGAAAGGTTTAGTTTTTACCTAGCAATATTGGTGCCACACTCGGCATAGACTCCTACGCTTTTGTCTATTCCGTAGTGCGACTAGATCTCTCGATGGACTAGTTACACGAAATGGTTCGATATACCTACTCGAGTATTTTGTGTAGGAAATTCTAACGTTTCACTAAAATTTTAGTGAGTCAGTGTATAATGCGGCATGTGTAAGTGTGTACACTAACAGTAGGAATGGTTTTTTGACAGTTTAACAACATTCAATACGTTATTTACATTGGTGAGCAGACAATTTTTGCGAACAAATGCAGCAATAGATTAGCTATCATATTCTAGAGGATATATTTTTAACCAGTGCGCAAACTGTAACCATGAATTCAGCATATCATTCTAGATCCGCTAGCATAGAAATTTTTCATTGGTTATACCTACAAAAAAAAATAAGCTGTTCCATACATTTTGACCGCATAGGTATTGCACTTTTCTATGAAACAGCAGATTTTTTTTTTTGGATAACCGACGAAAAATTTCTATGCTAATTTCTTGCTTCAAATTTATTCAGATTCTGATTGGATAGTGTGTTATTCAATTAGCTCACTTAGGCACGTACGTATAAATATTGCCGCGGGATTTTATCTTGCACTGGATTTTGAACTCTCGGTGTTTAGTAGAGTGTTGAGAATCTAACAGAGAGTTACCAACCCGCGTCGAAATAACACACTGTTAGATTTTCAACTCTCGGCGCCAACCAGAGCGTTCAAAATCCCATCGCAATATTTTTACGTCCGTTCGAACGTTAGGGTGCTGGTGTAAGTTTTTAGTATCAACCTACATAACCCTTTAACGGCCAGTACGAAATATGTAGATTTTTTTTGTACGTAGTTAGAGGTCCCATATATAACATTTCTGAACAATTGCACCCCCCTAGATACTCCTATTTACTTGTATGGGGATGGCAATACGTTTGCCAATGCCCGCTAATAAATTATAGATTAAAAATATCATTATTTCAAATCGATTACGCGCCAGAATCAAAATACTACTGTGGCAAATATTTTTCAAACGCTCGCGAAAGTGATAAAGGTATGTTAAGATAATATATGCTCATAAGTAGCGGTTATACAACGTTTTGCCTAACCTAAATCCGATTCTCGTAACTTAGCATAATAATCCACATAATTATAGACTTGCTACACGATTTCCAGTCCCATACAACAGTGACATGGGGTTTATCGGCTTATTAGTCGACTCACACAAATTTACTCGCCCAAATCGGGCGAATCGTCACTTTAAATAAAAATATATAGGCACCGCGCACGAGTCGCACGAAGTTAATTAAAGTTGTGGGCGAATCGACAATTCCAGAAATACGTATTAGGCAATTGGCGCGTTTTGTATTTTAACATAAAATGTATATGTTATAAAGGTGACGTGTGAAGTGTCCTTTTTCCTTAACTTTTCAGGGGTTTATTTATAAACGTTGATTATAGTTAAGAGACGTTTCAACATTAAACATGTATTGTCATTGTTTAACCGTGCGTAAACTTCGTGTGAATCGCATATCGTCGGCCTAATTCGTTAACCTGCTAAGTCCATTTTTCGACAAACTGCTAAATAATTGTTTTTCTAAATTTTATAAAATGTGTATAAGTTATGCTGCTACATATATTGTTAAAATATCAAGAAAAATTATAGAAACCAACGGGATTTTCAGAATTTTGATTGCTAAATTAATAGAGATATTATTCAGATTTTTCTTTGTCTTGTAAACTATGTCAAAATGAACTTAGCAGGTTAACGAATTAGGCCGACGAATATGGAAAATATAATATTATTAAAAAGTGACAATTCGATTCGGGCGAGTAAATTCGTGCGAACAGACTAATAATCCGGTTTATCGCGTAGGCGCCTTGTGTTGCTAAATAATTTCTAATCGTGTATTACCAATGTAGGACTCTCAGATCATAGAAAGAAAGTAGGACTTGTAGTTTCATGTGGATTTCTTACGTTCGCCGTGCTGTGGAAACCTCGTGATTGCAATAACTGTTATTTTACAGAGGAATATAAAAACTGTCTGCAAAAGATAAATCAGTGACGTTTCCCGTAGTTCCCATTAAGGCTCCCGCAGACAGGTGCGACGCAGCTTTAATAGAACAACTTCTATGAGAAAACTTCGTGGAAGTTGATCTACTATATTCGCCTCATGCTGTCTCCAGGAGTCTTTACCAACCATAAGAGGCCTTAAAAGCATCTTGAAGCTGTGCACCTTTCTGCCAGGGATGCGGGTTGTTTGAAAGAGATACCGTGGCCCCTGGCACACAGGCAACTGAAGGAACACGGGTGGGTTTTAGTCAGTAAAACTCTGACACGCTCCCAGAGCGAGAGAAGTTATTCGATGATTTCCCAACCTTAAAAAAAAAGCTTTGCACGTTTGTTCTAAACTAGCTTTTGTCAGCAGCTTCGCCCGCGCGGATCTTCCATCCCCTATTTAAGGGAGTTAAATAGGGGATGAAAGTAGGGGTTAAATTTCGAAAAATTCTTCCTTATTCCTTGTCTACATTATAAAGGGAACCTCTGTGCAAAATTTTAGCTTTAAGGTCCAAGGGTTTGGGCTGGGCGTTGATGAGTCATTCAGTCAGTCAGGACTTTTCTTTTTATTTATATGCATTGAGAGGTTTCCTACTCATCAAATAAATAAAAAGCAATGTTTTTTTGACGTGTACGTCTTTAAAGCTACGATTAGGTTTGTTATCATTAGGATGATAACAAAATCGGGGGATACAGTTTGGCGTTGTAGTTTCGAATCTGTCCTCTACATCCAAAATTAAAGTATACCACTGGATAGCTAAAGGATCAAAGAATTCATTACGATAAACTAGAACAGTGACGCATCGCGCGCGGTGGAGGAATCGCCGCCATTTTGAGGTTATTTTGCTGCGTATCGAGATTTGCAATTAGTATAACTTTTGACTCGGAGAAGCTACGATGTGCGTTTAAGTTTTATATTGTAACACAATAATTATTTGTTTCCTTGCTTTTATCCTAAATACATAAATAAAAATATTTTATTAAAAAAATATAACCCGTAACACAAACGTATTCACGTACAACACACGGCCGTGTCCATGACACAGTCACACCCTATTTATTCTTTAAGAGGTGTTCACTGCCCAACGATGTTATCTACTCGATAACACGCGGAGGACACAAGCACGAAGCCATTTAGTCAGCAGCCTTTCACGGATCTCTATTGAGCTATGAACAATTGAGCATACCTTCTTCATCAGTATTTCAGTCGAAAGACGTCCACCGCCACTTCGACCGATTATGTGCTTCCCGCACCCAAGCGGATCACTGCGGCCTTCACAAGGTTATCGGTCCAGCTTATCGAAGGCCTTCTAACGACACGTCTTCCGATACGCGGTCGCCACTTCAGAATCTTTCGACCCCATCAGCCATCTGCTCTATGAGGAATCTCGTATGTGCAGCCAGTTCTAGGTACATTGATTTACTTGTGTCGCTTTTAAAATTATAAGGCGATATTTTCTAAGTAGTTACTGGGTATTTTACTTTAACTGAAATATTCTTTGATGATTAAAGTCATTCTAACTGGATTGGATTTATAGTTTTAGTCATAAAATGTACATAGTTTAGATAATTCTCTACATTTTCATTACTGTTGTGTTAACTTTAATAGCCTATAAAAATTTCGTTATGTTTTTTTTTAATAAAAGAAAAATAAGTATGTGTAGATATCGTACCTTACACGTGTTTTCTTGTAAATGAACATAACTTTAATCGTTTAAATACTTTTTCCATCGTTAAAAGTGGATTGAAAAGTGAAGTGAAGTGAAAAGGAGAGTTATGATTTTGACCGGCAAGTATGTTCTCCTCCCTCCAACAACCCTCCTTCAACTCTTGATCATAATTTGATAAATGAGGTATCACTGGAAATGTCTTGGATGTCCGCTGGTTAGGTACCTATAGACAATATGTTTTCACAATTTATTTTTTAATGATGCCGTGTTGGCAATCAAATGAAAAGGTTTAATAAGCACACTTCAAATATTAATATATTGTTAGCTAATACCAAAATAATTGAAAAAAAAAAGGAGATGCGGGCCAGTCGCAACCTGCGTCCTACGCCTCAGTGTTGCCAGAGCAAGATTTTATATTCTGTCTCGACACGAAATAGGTATCTACCATCCACGCTTAGACGCAGTAGGCTAAACAAATAGTATTATGTCATGTAAGATTGAACCTTTGACCATGAGCTCAAAATCCAGACGTCGAATTGTTTAAACAAGAGTTACATAACTTCTTGACATAATACCTTACGATGTAAGTTTATAGTAATATATTATGTAAATGAGTAGGCAATATTGAAGAACTTCTTTCAACCGATTGTGAAGTGGAGACATCAAAGAATATAACTGCCGGTAATGCAACAGTTTAAAATATGGTATACAAGCTTTTATATGGCGATCTATCTTTTTTACACGCTTTATATTAGCTTCACTTGTATGTTTGTTTGTTTGTATGTAACCGACTCCTTAGAGCGCGATTTTTACCCACTTTAAACGGTCAGACTTAGTTGAAACTTTGTAAACTTATCGAGGACCGATGACAATTCAATAATTAAAAAAAAAAATGAGAAAAATGAAAAAAAAACACGTTTTTGTAGGTAGTTAGCAGAACTAAAAAATAGTAAGTAAATAAATAATAGTTTAAAAAACTAGAAAACACGCTTTAAAAACCAAACTAAAAAAGGATAAAACAATTTACTTAATTCAATTAAAAAGCGTGGGGTGCTTGACATTAAGTGATTATAAAAATACCTCAAAAAGCACCCCATGCTTTTTAATTGAATTAAATTATTTTCTACTTTTTTAGTTTGGTTTTTAAAACGTGTTTTTTAGTTTTTTAAACTATTATTGTTTTGTAACTATTTATTTAAACCTTTGACAGCGGCTTTGCCCGCGTGGAAGTCCGAAATTATACCACGGGAACGTACTACCGGGAAAAAAGTACCCTATGTGTTAATCCAGGCTATGGTCAATCTGTGTGTCAAATTTCATCCAAATCCGTTCAGCCATTTTTGCGGGATTGAGTAACAAACATACAGACATCGAAACATACAAACTTTCACATTTTTATAATATTGTTTTGTAGGATGAGTAGGATTTTTTTAAACCGCAGGTAGATAAGTACCTACCATAACTCGCTTACGTTAGGTATATTTCACACATACTAGCAACACACTCGTTCCTAGTTGACAATGTTACTCAAACACAACAATTACACCAACTCTGTACAACTTAATTGCTTCACACCACATTTTTTACAATTAAACGCTTATTTAAATTAGCGGCCATATGGCCCGTAGCCTTGTTTAGACGAGTATGTTACAGGAAGACGTTAACTGACATGGAACAGATGAATTAAGAGCAATGCAGTGACTGTTACTATAATTAGGACAGTACACGCTTAATTACGCATACCACAAAGATAATATGAGACTGTCTCATTGGTCTAGTGGTTGCAAATGGTACCTACTGCTTCGAATAGGGTGCTACGCTTCGAATTCGGGACCCGTGTTCCCAGGTCAGGCAATGTGTTAGGGAGCGTCCATTAATTACGTGAGGCGTTTAAGAGGGGGAGGGTCTCGAGTTGAATATCACCTAATTAATATTTATTTAGTTTCCGCAAAAAAACAATGTAAAATTGCGAGAAAACCGGGTTAAACAGGTTTGGCCACCTAATGGCTAAATCCTAGAAAATAATATTTATCGCGGTTATGCAACGCTACAAAGTAACAACAGTTCCTGATTGTTAAACCACCACCGGCCATCCGAGCCAGCTAAACGCCAGCGCATAAATCCTTCGCAAATAAGCACAGATTAACGTTTTTACACAAAAAATACGCATTTTGAAATATCTCACGTGAGATTGTAGGATGGAGGGGAGGGTCGAGCCAAATATCACAACATCTCACCTGAGGGAGAGTGGAGGTCGAAAAATTGCCAAAATTGCCTCACGTAATTAATGGACGGCGTTTTTTCATCTGAAATTTCTCAGTAACAGCCCGGATTCTGGATCGGTGTACGGTTGATGGCAATAAGACATATCAACTGACGAAATGTGGTTGTAATCTAGGTAGACTTTAAAAAATCGAACACATGTGACATCTACCAACCCGCACTGCTAACCCTCTCCCTCTCACAGAGACGAGGTGTGTGTCCCAGCAGTGCGAACGTTATAGGCTGATTATGTATACACCGAGAAATTTTAATGGTTGTTTTCCCGCAGCGGAATGGTTTTGTCTTGATAACACGACAATCGTTTTATAAACAAATAAAATATTTGAAACAAAAAATGGCAGATTAACCATTGTGAAAAACAAGAGAAAAATAAAAGCGAGAGATTGTTTTGCTTTGAATATTTTATGCCTCGCTGTTCCCTTTGTCGGCGGCGCGTGCGATTCGAGTAGTACCTACAAGTTAACTCTAGTGTTGTTTTTTTTGAGGGTGTGAAATCATCAAATAACTTCTCCCGCTCTGGGTGGAGCAGGAGGGCGTGTCAGACTTTTACTGACTAAAACCCACCCGTGTTCCTTCAGTTGCCTGTGTGCCAGGGGCCACGGTATCTCTTTTGAACAACCCGCACCCCTGGCAGACCTATAGTTTTACTATTGATTCTCAAGTTTTCGAGTTGATGAATATTTTTTTAATTAAATATTTTAAAACAAAAACATCTTTATTTTTTTACTTTTACTCTATGCTTCGAAAGTAGTCCTTATGGCAAGTTGTTCTGCCGCGGGAAAACAACAAATAAAATTTCTTGGTGTATATGTGGTGTGGAGGTCAGTTAGGCAGTCCTTCATGTAACCTACTGGTATCCAGCTGCGTCCGGTTAGACTGGAAGCCAACCCCGACATAGTTGGAAAAGGCTAGGCAGATGATGATGATGATGATGATGATGTATTGGTTTGCACATACCTAAAAGAAAGACTAGACTAACGAGATTAGAAAGTAGGTCTTTGCAGAACAAGAAGTAATCTTCATAAATAATTTCTAAGTTATTAAACAGACCGCTAGAAACTAGTCTTGTTGCGGAAACTAAATTAACGTATAAACAGGTTCTAATTGCAAGTAAACGAGTTAACTATTAGTCCATATTTGATGAGAGATAAGCTGCATCGATGACACTGATTGCACTCGGTATCTTGCCTCTACACTTTCTACTTAGACAGTTGCCTCGCTGTAGTGAGTAAACGAGAAGCGTTTGAGGATAAGTATGTAGCGACATTACAGAAAAATACTTCGCAACAATATGTAGAAATACAAAAAGAGAAGTGGCGCCATCTACAACGCCACAGGCGAACTACGCAAAGACGCACTTAATAGAAAGCCTAGATCGCGCAGTTAAAGTTTACCGCGCGATTGGCATAGGTACAACATCCCGACATCACCCGACCTGCCGGTACCTACATTACGCACTACACGGGCAGTTGCCCACCAGACACAACACCCGTCTGGTCGGAGGATCCTCCCTTTTCAATAGGGTATGAGTGAACTTTACACCCTGTTCCTCATACCTCTATAAGTATGTCCAGGCACGCTACAGGAGTTGATGGATACTATTGGAAGTGCTAAGCTCGTTGCTAAATTCTGATCTGAAGGATATACTTGTCTTATTGTATAGATGGTATCAATCGTTTCGCCTTTAGCCTTTCGCAGAACATTGCATAATCATATAAGGAGGATAATACATAAGGAGTCAGCCATAATCATAGAAATTTCCTTCTTAGATCTATGGCCGTAATCCACCTCCTCCTCCTTCCTCGCCGATAATACCTCAGTATTTCACATCGGGTAAGGCCTCTCTCTAGTTTTCGTTGTTTAAATTGTTACCCACGGTTTTATTCGTACCTTTTAAATCAGAACCTACTCTTGGTGGTGCATGAAAGGATTTGGACAACAAGCCAGAAATCGCCAGCCATTCATGCACACTAATTGTTTGACCTAAGTTTATACGTTCTCTCACGAGCGATAAAATAATGTTTCTCGCTTTTCGCAATACTCAACTCGCTCATTACAACTTGCTTACTCCTCGCCAGTGCTTAGTAGAAAAAGTGCTCTAACGAGAAAACGATAACTGGACCAAACTCAAGAGAATACTTTTGAGTTTGGTCCATCGACAAGTTTCACCGATACTACCTCTCGAATCCTACAAACACTTAATTTATCTGATGATACTTTAGGAGTGGCTGGCGGGAACTGCCGTTGAAATATGTTATTGCGCTATTTATTAAGTCCCTTAATGGTCTCTTTTACTTTGTCTGGGAATTATTGGATACGAGTTTCTGTAGCATTTAAGTGCCTTCCTACCTTAACTTCTGGAAGCCTACTAAGTCCGTCAACGAAGGTACGGGCCCATCCAAAAATAGTTTGATGCTTCGGAATGAACCCTACTGTTTCGGACAGGCAAAAACATCGGGAGTTAGGGAAACTGTAGTGTTGTCATTCATTCTTATGTCCGAAGGTGATAAGGAGTAGGAAACACTCGTAACTTCGGCCAAAAGTACGGATTTCGTGCTCAGAGATTATACCCCCTGAGTTGAGCTACACAATTACTGACCAATGCTTATTCTGGCTGGGCAAGTCCACTCAAAGCTGTGAGGTTCTTTCCTCAAATGATTATTCCTACATTATTCTCACATGATCTGACCAAGATTATGTCTGGGCTTTAATTGAAAAGGCCCTAGAGTTTGTTTCGCTATTTCTTCTCAGGGGTAGTCAGATAAGAAATGTCGACAGCATCTTGCTTATTTCTTTTTAAATATAGTATTCCGTGTAAAAGTGATTACGATATTCTATTTACAGAATAAACAATTTCATTTATTTTCTTTATCCGCATTATTTTATGATTTTTAATTATACGAAACAAACGAACACCAAAAGAATCGAAATTTTCGATTCTCATAGATGTTTGTTACTGATAGAAACTCAGCACCTCACCTCGATTACAAATTTAATGTAGAAGGTAAAGTACCAATTATCATGCATAGGACCAACACGTTACATAAACAATTTCAATTATCGATCTAGCCGATAAGAATTTTTATACAGAGTAGAACCGAGAGCACCATATTTACATAATTATCATAGTCTTAAACTCTTATGTGTCAACAGAGTCTTAACATCATTATTTGGTAATTACACTACACAAGATATCACGGTATCTAAGCCTCCGATCCTGATAGCTGTCGTCATCAGTCAACTTTGAGTGAGGATGGTCTTGCGACGCGCCCGATAACAGATCGTGTAAACATGAAATCGTATCGTCACGCTTGATAACGGGTAACACTTTTACGATAAGTGTCAAAGCTCTTTAGCTCCATCCGTCGTTATACAAACCTACTTTATGGCATTTAGGATATACATTGTAGGAGAGCGGTTCCACCAGTTGGTGAACTTGCTACTGTTCCATGTTTTTGACTACATGTTTTTGTGCCAACGGCTTGGTCTGAGTCAGAGCATTTATTTCAAATAGGCAAATAAAAGGCACTTTTGAACGTCAACATTTACATTAAAATAGAATTTATTCTAGTCGACACAACAACACCCTATAACCGCAAACTTTACAAACTCCCATTTCTTAGTGGTTGAACTACCATTTCTTAATTTAGCTACCTCTACACAAGGGGTGTAGGTGTCTCAGGTATCTCCCTTCTTCTTAGGTTAAGAAATATTTTCTTTCTAAATCAAAATCAATCAAATTCAAATTACGCTGAGACCTTTTTAACGACAAAAATAATAATTTAAAAACCTAAAAAACACGCTTTAGAAACCAAACTAAAAAAGGAGAAAATAAATTATTTTCTACTTCTTTAGTTTAGTTTTTAAAGCGTGTTTTTTAGTTTTTTAAACTATTATTTATTTTCTATTTTTTAGTTCTGCTTTCTACAAAAACGTGTGTTTTTTTTCATTTTTCTCAATTTTTTTTAAAATCATTGAATTGTCATCGTTACTCGATAAGTTTACAAAGTTTCAATGAAATCTGACCGTTTAAAGTGGGTTAAAATCGCGCTCTAATGAGTCGGTTACATATAAACATACAAACAAACATACTAGTGAAGCTAATATAAAGCGTGTAAAAACTCAAAAGACAATCCCCAAAAAAAAGTGGTTTCAGAAGACGTGACTTCTCCGTGAGTCAACTACCGAACTTGTTATTCCAAACATCCGTTTCACCCATTATGGGGATCAGTCTTAAAACATTCTTTCTTAAACCTCTGCATAACGTCGTGGACATATCCTTCGATGTTTATCTTTTTCTTCATTTGTTTAGGCTGCTCGCTGTCTGCCAGTCTATCACGGAACTCACGAAACAGATCAAAGCCTGTATTTGTATAACACAATGACATAGTAACACCTACATTTGTATGTCACGGTTAATTTAACACATTGTCGCTTCACCAGTGCAGTGATCTCAATAGGCTATCCCCCGATACTGGCCTACAAAACATAAATAAAATGGTATGCCTGGCCTTCGAGCTAGCTGTTCAATGAACCATAGATCATGTTTTATTGTAGGTACCTATCTATTATCTTCAAACAGAGGCATATAAATTTGCGATGCAATATGTAAAACTATAAGCCCACAAACGTATAACGCACTTCTTAGCGCCAAGACTTGAAAATCGAACAGTGTATTTTTTCAACGTGCTGGGATGCACTCCGTTGGATTCTCAATGCTCGGTTCAACACAGAGAGTTGAAAATCTAGTGCTCGATAAATGCCAGCCGCGATATTTATACGTCCGAACATGGTCTAATCAAGCAGAGACTTATAAGCTCAGTCAGTAAGCGATAATGTGATTTTGCATTGTTAGAAATACTTAGTATAGACTTCTTTTATTTGAAAAGGCAACGTAGTTAAGGTACGTGGGGAACAGAACCAACATTTATAATTTGTTTCTTCCCATCTAAAAAAGAATCTTAAGAGCCGGTTTTGGAATGATGCAAATATATCCGAAACATTTGCATATTGCAAGCACCCTCCATTTTTCTTCGCAACAAAAAAGCAAACATGACACCTTTTTATATTTGCCTTTTAGGTACCTACCTACCTATCAAGAAAGAGGACCAGGTATGCCAAAACCAACAGCCAACCCTTTGCCAAACGTTCGTCGCAAAGTCAACACGTCCAATTATTTGTTGGTCAAATGTATCCAAAACATTTGCATATTGCAAGCACCCTCCGTTTTGCTTAGTTCGACAAAAAAGCAAACATGAGAACTTTTAATATTTGCCTTTTAGGTGCCTACCTGTCAAGAGGACCATGTTTGCCAAAACCAATAGCCAACCCTTTGCCAAATGTTCGTCGCCCAGTCAACACATTCAATTATAAGTGGGTGATCTTTGGCCAAATGAATCTGAATGAGAATGATCGTCTTGGACACTTTCCACGTGGACCTTGTAATAGCACGAATAAATAACAACAGTTGCGTCTCATCTAGCATTTATGAAAGATTCAGAGCAAACTGAAAATGTTACTGTAGGGCATATGTGCCATTGGTTGGCATTGGCAATGCCCTGGATATTACGAGGAAACATTCTTGAGCTACAGTCACCAAAATATGTAAGTAACCAGGGTCGTCCGATATAGTTCAAGTAAGTTTAAGAAACCGATGGATCTTTCAAATGAAATTTAATTTAATAAATTAACTGTTTTTTTTTCTATTGATTTAATCAAATTTTATTAGAAAACATCCATCGGTTTGTTATTAAACTTCAACTATATGTGACGACCTCTTCTGGTGACCGTACAACAGACATGACATATTATTATGAAAATTAAGTGAATTTCTTAGATTTTTTTATATGTTATTGTTGGTAACAGAGCAACGACCCTCACATGATGGAAAGTGATTTTCGTCGCCTATACGCTGGTGTCTAGGGGCGATAGCAACAAATTGTTTGGTAATTAGTTGCCAAGCCAACACTAATGACCAAGATAAAATGTCACGTTCCATACCGACAGTTACACCCGGTTTCGCTTTCGTTTGGCTGACTTTTGCTGATATTCCATTTGTTGCTTAACGGCAACAATAGCCATGTCTCTGGCAATGTTGTATTGTGTGTTTATTAATTTGTTTTATAGTTTGATATCTTTTTAATATCGTATGCTGCACCGGTTTGACGTCACAACGTCAACGCCGGGTATCGCTGAAAACCAGCGCTTGGGTTCTATCTCACATAGGCTCGTAGCATTATGCTGAGAAATGGCTGTTTTGCGTGGATGTGATGCATATTTTCCCCCAAGTTGTTATTTTTTGTGTTTATGCACGGTGCCTAGTTTGGGACCAACGATATCTCCAAATGTTATTTTGACTGTTGAAATGTTGAACTTTGTGTTCTTTCTCTGCGTCATGTTTACCACAAATAAGTGTATTTAATTTCTTCTTTCTCTCTTAGTAGTGGTGGTAGCGGTGGTAGTTAAGATAAATTATCCAAACTTTGCCATAATTATGAGACTGCCAAATTAAACCACCATGACCAAGAGTCGAGGCCACTGACTACCCCATTTGCCCATATCCGTACAGAAAGAAAGACAAAACTACGTCATGGCAAATGAATTTGTACAAATTCTTGAGGAAGATTTTTGGGCATTGGCATTGCATACGAACACAATGACGGGGCCAACGCCCCTCAACACAAAATACATATCAAAAGATAGATCTCCATAGGTAGGTACTTATACAACCGTGTTGTTGCGTGTGTAGGCAAAATCATAAGTGGCATGTATTTCATAGAAACTTGAAGCTAAATATCTGCAATCAACTACAAATAATGACAACATTGTCCGTTCACTGAAACCTTGTATACAGCATGACAGGCATAATAGATACCTACCTATCATTGATCAAATTAAGTAAGGTTAATTCCATCTCTATTGTTCTTGCCGGTTTAAGTTTTAAGAGAATATTTCAACAAAAGATTCGACAGTCAGGAAAGTAGTAAGGGTTTTCCTAGCTCCTGCCAGGGTCGCAGATTTGTTCGATAGAGTAACCGTGGCCCTGGCACAGGCAACTGTAGGAACACGGGTGGGTTTTAGTCTGACACGCCCTGCCGCTCCTCCCAGAACGAGAGAACTCATTTGATGATTTCCCATCCGAAAAAAACAAAGGGTCTTATATTCCTAGCTACAGTCTAGTAAACTTTCAATATACTCTAGCTGGGTTAAATTTACCTATACAGGTGAATTTTAACCTTGCTACTTACGACCTCTGCGCTGCAAAATGATTGACCTGAATGGTGCTGATCCATCGTCATGTTCGTGAACGGGCGTCGTCAGTAGGGCCTGGTCATCTCTTAGCTGCCACGGCTTATTTTAATCTCTAAATTGTTATTTTATTACGGACGCTTTTAGTTTGCACTTCTTTTTACATAGTCCTCACATTAATAATTTCAACACACATGATGTAGGAAACCATATTTTTGTAACGACATTTTGATATAAAAGAGTGTCCGTGGAGTTTCCTGCCCGTTCTTCTCCATATGTACCTAGTACCTACTGTGCTTTGGAATGGGCAACTAGCTTCATCTTTCTGACTGACCGACCCCTGGATTTTTTTTTTGGTTCATTAGCTTTCGATATCCAACACGTGGGTGAAGTATTCCCAGCCAATTTAATTTTGCCCTATTTAATATTAGTATAGATAGCATAAAGCCTAGAATCCGATGTTAAGGCGGTGATTTCGTGAAAACGCTCAAAAAGGTGGTTTTTTAAACCAGTGTACCTCTTTAACCGTAAATAATTTTGGGAGCAAAAAAAATATATAATATTTTCAAGTCTTTTTTGCATAGAGTGACGGAACTCAAAACATAATTAAACATACTTTAATGCATCAAAAAAATCATCAAAGTCACCTCTTAATTATCTTTAAAACCAGTTTATAACTATAATTAAAAATATCCCATAAAATTCTAAATGCCAAACTGCATCCAGTGATGGAATATTTATGATTAAATAGTTAATATCTAATTTTATTTGCATTTTTACGACAATGCTTGCTCATTTATTATTCGAATTTATTACAACAGTTTTTAACCCGTATCGGCTTGCAATAATAACTATTATCGCTCATAACGCCAATATTTAAAGTTACCTGGGCCTTAAATAATAGGAGCTTAGGCTGATAATGATCATCATCATTATATCATACTTAGGTATACTCCGAAGTTACGTTACTTCTCCGTAGCTGTCAACACGGCACAAACAGCTCAATAGGTAGCACAACTGCGACGGAACACTTTCTAGACGTATCTTAGTACTTACGTAGGTCTTCGCGAGTACCTACGTACATTACTTTCACTTGGACTTTCCCAACACAGACTTAACGATCTCCCTGTCCTCATTTAGGCACAAGTTCATAACTGCATTCAAACAGTTGGAGTACAATATATCATGTAATAACTATGTTATCTGCATATATTTGCATATGAGTAAAAAACAACAGTCACTGGCGAGGCTTATAGGACCAGCGAGTCGTAGCCCCTGGTGTACCTACCATGTACCATGGCGTCGCTTTTACCACTGAGCTACTGTGTCCGTCTGTGTATTCCATAATCTATGTATATATACCGGAAAAGTTTTAATTCAGTGCTTTTTTATTCGTAACAAACTCTTTTTTAAATATTCTGTAGATTATTCGAAACGAATTCAATTTTGTAGTAGTGTAACATTTTAAAACTTGAGGGGTTAGCACATACTGACGCTCCGTGTACCTTCTATAGGGTTAAAAAAACTGACGGATCCGCGATCCTTGCCCTGTCGAACCATGCCAGCGCTTTTATCAATGAGCTACTGTGCTGTCACATATATTTTTTTATAGCTGTGGGTCATGGTTGTGGGTGACATCTATCGGAGCCCAAAGTTCGATTCCCACACGCGTCGGTTTTAAAATCTCGGTAGTAAATATTTGGTCTTCAAACGCTTATTTTTATCCCATTCATACTAGAGGAGTACGCACAAAAATAGAGCGTCAATAAAAGTATTTATAGAATGTTTATTTATCCACTTTTTATACTTCTACGTGGTCTCCTTGAGGCGCGTAGTAATAAATTTTACGTGGACTTTAAAAAGAAAAAAACTTTTAAAACTGGATTCTAGTTGCATGTGTGTAAATTCTATTGCGGTTGAACAATTTTTATTTGCAGCTGATGGCACTTTATATGGTCAATTTGCTGGTGTTAATTGACTAGTTACCAGCAAAATAGTGACTATATTGAAGGACTAGCTTATCCCGCGACTTCGTTTGCTTTGAAATCGCAAGATACACAATATACTAATATAATAGCCACATTATTGTTCACCCCCGAGCTATTGCTTCGTTTTCGCTTTTCGTTTTTTTCGGCTCCTAAGGGTGGTAGCGTGATGTTAATTGTTATAATACTTCCCTCGAGATTCGCTCTACCTAGTGAAAACAAGATTTTTTCATATCCGGCTGGTACAGAGGCCAGCACATGAAGCTACCACAATCTGTCAAATTTCTTGATAGTTTTTCAACGTTATTACAAAACAATAAGGTTCGATTAGATCATGTTCATTTTATTTATGTAGATTCTCTTACATATTGTGAATGAGAGAACGTTGTAGGCCTTACAGATTTTTAGACGATTTTCTATTCTTCATTTTCATTCCTCTAAGTACCTGGTACTTATTGACAGGCCTGCACTGTCCTCCCATACCTATTATCACTGCAATTTAAAAACATTGTAAAAGCCATTTTTTTTAAAAAGAGTAACCGTGGAGTTTCTTGCCGGCTCTTCTCCATAGGAAGCGACAAATTGGAACCGTGCACCTAGCTTCTGACGTTTCATAAGTGCCCATGCAGGTTTATGTGAAATCCATAGCATAAATGTGTGATCCATAAGTTCTGAACAGTAGAATCTCTTTAACTTCTCGGTGTTACCTACATACGCAAGTATTGATTACAATCGCAATTAAAACTTCTTTGATATTATCGCATAGTGTTGACGGCAATAAGGACTCAAGTGAAAGTTGTTACGTGCTTGGATATGGATACCGGTAACACGGTAATCCCACACAATATTATAAAGTCGGTTTTGAGATTGTTAAAAAATATTTAACAGAAAAATATCATGACTGAAGTAGGTACCTAGAGTTACTAAACTTTTTATACCACTTTCTTCAGTTTTTACCTTATTAGTATATAATAGTAGAGTAACTCTTTTTTTTTTCTTTTTTGTTATTATGATACCTCTTAATGCTTAAAAAAGAATGCTGCCTATGCTGCCTTCATAACTAAATAATTCAACCCGTATTACTTATAACAATCTGTGAACGCCAAGGACTGTAGGCGAGTCTATACAACGAACGCCTACCGATTTAAATTCATAAAAGAACCGCAAAATGAAAGCTTTCATTCAACTACACAAAACTTGTAAAGGTAGGCTCACACGCACCACTTCTTTCGAACCACAATATTGCAGCTACAAAGCTGGAACGTGTTACCATTTTCTAAGTTACAATATATATTTGTACAAGTCGTTATTCAGTTTTCAGTGATATGCAATGAAATCTTATAGTTACCAATTGTAGGTTTGTATTTTGTTAAGCCAACCAGGGCAGCATAATCGCATGTGCGACAAAGCCCTTTTCACTTGAATAAAAATAAAAAAATAAAAAAATATTATTCGATTATCCAAAGTAGTAAGTTTCCTTGAACTCACAAAGTTTCGTGTATGCTTTCCATCCTTTAAAAATATAAATGTGAAAGTCTGTGAGGATGGATGGATGTTTGTTACTCTTTTACTTAAAAACACCTGAACGGATTTGAATGAAATTTGGCACACATATAGTTTATAACCTGCATTATTACATATGGTGCATTTTATCCCAGTAGTACGTTCCCGCGGGATAATTTCCGATCTCCACGCGGGCGAGGTTAGTAGGACATTATATTTTCAGAGAATGGAAAGCGTCCAGTAGCTAATTAATAACTAAAGAAAACTATTACTTATTGTAGCAAACTGTAATATGGCTGATGTTATAGAATGATAAAGAAACGTTACTTCAAATGCGACTCGGAAGTAGCAGCACCTACTGTACTGGCACGTCTGAGTCAAACAGAACTCCACTTATATACCTACCAACATAATAATAATACACTTATGTGGGTGTACTATGCCAAATCGAATGCCAAATAATCGAATATAAATTGATCGACTACTATAAATCGAACGTTTAAATAATCGAACGTTCATAATATCGCATTGTTAATAAATCGAACATTGAATATAATAATTATCGTACCTACACTCAATACATCGAGTGCTATGTGATACGTTACGTTGCGAACGTTCGATTAATTAGACGTTCGATTTATAGTAGTTGATCAATAAATTGATACTTATTTTATTCGATTATTTGGCATTCGATTTGTTATATATATTACACCCACTTATGTAGGTGCTCTCGTTTTCATCGTCAGCTCGCGTGCCTCCAAGCTATAATACGGCAAAACCAATAACTTTAAGCAATAAAGCGAACTGCCTCATTCATGGAAAGCAATTCAGTCTGATGCATTCACTTGTACGAAGGAGATGTGCCCCGGTTGTTTGTTGTTTTGGAGCATGTTTATTTAGTTTACAGAGTGATTGACACTTCATAAAGTTTATAAAAGCTGTTATTTATCTACTAATGGCCGATTTATATTGTAATCTACGGACAGTTGTAGCTTAAAATTAAGACATGTATCTTTACCAAAAATTAAGCAAATGCCTCATAGCTTTGCAGAGTAGACCGTCCTATATATGGAAGTAGCTACCACAGGTAAAAATGGCTTACGAAACTATTTATTTGCCCAGTTTAGAAATATAAAAAGGTACAATTGGTGAGCATAACGATCCATTTTTGTTTATGGGAACCGAGCATTATTTTCTTTTTCTTTGAGTGGGGCTTGTGGCTAAGTAATAACAACTGCAAGGCTCAATCGATCAGGTTAAGCAAAGCTTGCCGCGGTTGATCTGTGGATGGGTGACCATCTTTACATACCAAGACGGCAAGACCCCACCGTGCCTCATTGGTCCCGGCTGTCATTCGGGGATCTTTGACAATCGTTCCGGGTCGTCAGAAACCCTTTAGTCTGACCAGGCGTAGTCGCAGCCAAAGACTTTGGGGGGGGTCACAGACAAAGACTACATATACAATAAGAATATTTATTATATTTTCGAAAAATTATTATTTTAAGAAGGTTTACGTTTACGGCTTTGGGGGGGTCACGACCCCTAGGAAACCCCCCCTCCCACTCTCGGACCGCGCCCGAGTCTGACAACCAGTCTTACCAAGGGGTATCGACCCAGGAAAATATAGCATATTTCACCCCGGGATAGTGTAGCTTCCCAAAAGTGAAAGAATTTTTCAAATCGGTTCAGTAGTTTCGGAGCCTATTCAATGCAAACAAACAATCAGATCTTTCCTCTTTAGACTATTAGTATAGATAATGAGGGTGTTTTGAGGAAAGGTAAGAACGTTTAATGATTAGAATTTGATTAATAAAATAACAATACTTTGTGTACCTACTTTTGATGGTAATCAGCTAAGAGAGATGAATAGGTAGGCTACAGTGTAAAATAGATTAACAACGTGTTACTCGTATGTTACGAAATTCAATGGTGTAATAAGCGACCTCTGACATGTAGTTATTGAATGACATGTAATTTAGTCAATTACAGGTTTTGGAACACACTAATAAGTAGTTACACTCGACAATTGGAGTGTGGCCCTAATTTTATACCCAATTTGCTATTGCAATGACCATTAATTTCACGTTTTGTTGCGCTACTTCTTCTTCCCAGCTAAAGCACTAGGGAGTGGTGAAGGGCGGGCGTTTTGGGGGGACTGTCTTATGTAATTTTATTTTGACGTTCAAAAAGAGCTGACTCTCAGCCTAGTTTGAATAAATGACTTTTGATTTTGATTTTATGACTGAGGAAATGGGTCTGATTCTCTCCCGATTTAAATTAAGCAAAAAATTATGAAATTTAATTGTTATGATAATTTTTGGACTGCTTTGTTGGTCTAGTAATCGCAAGCGCTACTGCTGAACATAAGGTCCTAGGTTCAATCCCCAGGTCGGGCAACGTGTTAAGTATTGGGTTTTGCCTTCCTTCTCAGTAGCAGCCCGGTGTCTGGATTTGTGCCCGTCTGATGGCAATAGGATCGCCCCTATTTCTTAGGATTTAAACATGACCAGCGAACTGTATGTGTAGGTACCTACATTTATTTCGGTAGACCTCTGCTCAATCCTACGGGGAAACAAGGCGTCCTGTTATGTAAAGTTTTTATTCAGTGCGCAAACTGTAACCATGAATTCAGCATATCATTCTAGATTTTTCGTCGGTTATACAAAAAAAAATCAGCTGTTCCATATATTTTGACCGCGTAGGTATTGCACTTTTCTATGAAACAGCTGATTTTTTTTTGTATAACCGACGAAAAATGTCTATGCTACGACTAGAACGAAATGCTGAATTCATGGTTACAGTTTGCGCACTGAATAAAAACTTTTCCTGTCTAACGCAGAAAGTTACTACGCGATGTTTTGTGACATTTGATTTCTGCCTTCAACTGACATCAAAATTCCGGGATTTTCCGATATCATTTATATTCCTCGACACTCTAACTTTCGCTTATAAACGATCGAACACATACAATTTTATTTTATTCCGTCATTTCTGGTTAGAAATTATTATTAAACTAAGTAAGTATTCATGGTTACAGTTTGCGCACTGAATAAAAACTTTTCCTGTTTAACGCAGAAAGTTACTACGCGATGTTTTGTGACATTTGATTTCTGCCTTCAACTGACATCAAAATTCCGGGATTTTCCGATATCATTTATATTCCTCGACACTCTAACTTTCGCTTATAAACGATCGAACACATACAATTTTATTTTATTCCGTCATTTCTGGTTAGAAATTATTATTAAACAGGAAACTATGCTCTTCGCTTCCCAATTTAAAAAAATATAGAATAAGAGTCCAATTATAGCAAAGGAAATATTATTTTTGTCGAGACTTTCATCCTTTTACTTCGTTTGTAAAGAAATACGAATGAAAGTCACATTTTAATGGTTTCCTCAACTTTGATGGAGCAGAAAGGTAATACGAATGAAATAGTAGTTTTAGTTCCGTTTCAGAATAAGATTTCTTGCAATAAAATGAATGTAACTATGACTGAACATAAAAAAGAAAATAACTCGTTAATACGCTATTTTGTACTTTACTAAAATTAATCAGGTTTTTTTCTTTGTTACTGTCATTTAAATTGATGGCCAGTGGGAATTGGATTAAAATTTGGGCCATTGTCCCGCAGCGGTGGCCATAGGGAATGTTAAAAAATCCGTGTCGTTCTCCACCAGTGGTGGCGAATGGAAACAATTCTTAAAGAGTGACGACCCCTGTGGTGGACAAAGAGAATAATTTTTAAAAGTTGTATCACTGTCCCCCAATGGTAGCCAAACAAGTGGTGGAAATCGGGAATAATCGAAAGTATACTATAGGTTAATCCAGGTTACAAACTATCTGTGTGCCAAGCTTCATCCAAATCCTATCAGCCATTTTTGCGTGATTGAGTAACAAACATCCAACCATCCAACCATCTAAACATACAAACTTTCACATTTATAATACAAGTAAGATAGGAAAGTAGGAATAGTAGGATAACGCAGTTCTGAATTTCAAAAACTCAAATAGGTATACGTATTATGCATAAAAGACGTCACATGCAATAACATTTACATATCAAACACATTTCCATCTGTCATTGCTTATCGCGACAATCTAAGATTTCCTCGTCGAGTGACGTCGCATGTCAATTTAAATTGCATGTCATTACGATCGTGTATTTCAGCTGAAAACATACACATTTCATGAAAATAACTTCTGTTATTTACTGGCACTGGAGACATATTTAAACAACTGTACGTATACGTAGGTAGGTGTTATCATGTGCATGCACGCATACCTACTGCATACATTCAACATGTAATTGTGTGTACTTACAATAATAATAGGTAGGTAATTGTTAGTATACCTCGGAATAGGTTAAAACAAGGACACGTTTATTACTAGTATTCGGCTGCACCTGCACCCGTAACCTAATTGCCAATCACACTATCAGTCTCATTTTGAAGGATTTTATTAATCCATTGCTTCATTACCTATGCTCGCAAAAAATGTCTGCTCAACAACGTGAATAACGCAATGAATATTGTTGAACTGTCAAAATTAAACCGTGTAAACGATACATAATTATCTGTTTATCTGCCCAGCTAGCCAGATGCTGCTGAATGTAAATATTTTGCAAGTGACTGCCATAGTATTACGATTTCCAAACACAACCCGATGATTAGGTCAAAGCTTCTTAATATACCTACTTATTATACTTAGGGCCTAATTTCAAACGTTACTAATTATTATCTGTCAAAGTGACAATTTGAAATTGCAAAATACGTTTTTTTTTTTGGGTGGGTAATCATCAAATAACTTCTCCCGCTCTGGGTGGAGCAGGAGGGCGTGTCAGACTTTTACTGACTAAAACCCACCCGTGTGCCAGTTGCCTGTTTGCCAGGGACGCGGTATCTCTTTCGAACAACCCGAACCCCTGGCAGTTGCAAAATACGTAACAAATGGACTATGCATCCCCAATTCCCACGATCATTTTACTAAAATTATATAAATTTTAAACAAATTGAAAAAGTATAGCCTGTTTTTACAATTAGCCGTCGATCACATAAAAAGGGTGTGTATTTAAAATACACATAGGTATTCGTTAATGAATAGCAATACCGGAAAACATAGGAGTGCCTGCCCTCAATGAAAAATGGTCTCAAAGGAATCAATGAGTTATGAACAAACAAGGAAAAACAGTACTTATTCATTTAGGTGATTATTAAAAAAACATTTCATAATGGAGATTAAATTAACAACAACCATTAAAATTTACAAATGCCACACCACACCATGACGATGTAAACATGAAATAAATAATTAATTAGTGAAAGTTAAGTCCATATTTGTAACAGTGACATATTAATTAGTTACACAATACTATAGTTATTGATAAGCATGGGTAGATAGGTACATAATAATTAAAAATACAAATACAATAACCACTACACATCCATAATGAATCATTTATTTCAGACTTCCATGGTATGGTCCATAGACACCATTTTTTTTTCTCGGGGTGGAATTCCTCATACTTAGATGTCCTCCGCTCTGGGTGGGCTGAAGACTTTGTTAGACTCTTACTAATTAAAACCAACCCGGTGTTCCGTCCCACCCTCGCAACAGGGATCACGGGCTCTAATGCGACTTCCACGATCATGTTCCATAGACGCCATACGTTAACCTCTTTGAGAATACCTAGGTATACCTTTTACCTTTTATACAGGTAACATTTTAAAGTTTGTACGAGTTAATCTTCGAACTACTGATACGATTACGAAAATTATTTCACTATTAAGTAAGAAGCTATATCTACACAATACCTGTGTGTCATAGACTATACAGTGATGGCAGGGACAATGACGCGCAATCTGTTACCGCATTCAGCACATGATTGTAAACCACCTCTGCTATGAAATGTTACTTCCGTTATTTAAAAAGAAGAATGCTGTTCAGTAATTTTTAACCTCGTAGGTCCGTACCTTCTCTATTAAACAGAATTTTTTTTAGACAACCGTTGAAAAATTTCTACGCTTGGGATCTATAATAATGGCTGAATTCATAGTTAGTCTGCGCGTGCCCTATATTTAAAAAAAAATATTCCACGCTGACGAAATCACGGGTTAACACCTAGTTTATCAACTTTGGTTAATTCAAAGATCCTTGGGCAATTACCAAACGATTACATTCTTAGATCGTGAGTTTGCAACCCTATGGGCTCCTATCAGTTGCGCCAAACTTATGAATACTAATATTGAGTTTAGGTGGAAAAGCACTGATACTTAATAATTGTCACTACGAGATTATATAAGTAGCTGTTTTCTGCATACATAGCTGTTTCTGTTATAAAGCATAACTTCACGTAAAGAGCACAAACATTTGAACGTAATCCATAATTAGATCCGCCAAGACTTAACGGGTCTACAGTAATCATGGTGTGAAGGAAATATATTTTTACATAGCGATAACTGTAGTAAATACTATTTTTTGCCATATAAATTACTTGTCTGGTAAAAGAAAACCGTAATATTCTTTACTAGGTTCTGCCCGTGGCTTTGTCCGCGTAAACTTTCTTGCTTTTAACATAAAATATATCTTATGACAGTCGGCAATACTGTAGTTTCCCATTAGTGAAAGAATGTTCGACATCGGATCAGGAGTTCCTTAGATTAGCCCTTACATTAAAACTCACAAATTGTATCTCTTTATAAAAAGAATATTCGTCTCTAAGAGCTAGAGGTAGAACAGTGGTGACCCAGGGGTGACGCGGATGGATGTAACTTACGAGTTGAAGTTCGAACCCAGACGGTTTTACTTTACGTACCTAAATTATTTCATCTCCACACTGCTCTCAAAACGGTGAGGGAAAACATCGTGACAAAACCGGTAATTCCTAGAAACGCACGGGGACCGCATGGTAAGCAAACCCTCTCACAGACTGACGGAGCCCTGTGTGCCAGCAGTGGGATCATTTTAGACTGGTTATTAAGGTTACTATCGCGATACAACCAACCGGGGTCATAGTTTGTAGATAACACTGAAGAAAACTTTTTGAATCTTTGCCAAGACGGCGAAGTGGATGCCAAATATTACTGAATAGGCCTAGGAATTACACTGTCATACATCCACTTAGAAATCATAAACATACCATGATTTAATGTTTGTTAATTTCGCCATTGGAGCATGTCGAATGATGAAACAATATGAACTAAGGTAGAGAACTCAAATTATAAGAAAAACTGCCTTTTCTAACCAAAATGCCCCGAAAAACGTACAGCCCCGTAGTCTCATCTGTCACTACTGAAATAAAACTGTCTCATAAAGCTATTAAAGGCTTGTAAGACATAAAACATACAAAGGGAGGAAGAAGCTTCAACGTTCATGTACGGAGATCTCCCCACAATAGTGAACGAGTGTCTATTCAAACAGTTTTACGAGCACAGTTTTCCTCTACAAACGGGATATTAAAGCTCTCCAAAGCTTGATAGACAGTAAGTACATTGCTACTGATACATAGATATCGATACCTACTTACATAACGCTTACCAATTCATTAGTATTCCATGGAATGCTACAATGTTTGACCCGATGACGCGACGGACGCTGGTCCTGTCCAAATTTCAATAATTCATACAAAAAAGTGACATAAAAAGCACTTTTCGTTTTTCTCGAATTTTCCAGCAATTTCCGGGAAACTTTTCCATTTTTTCTTTCCCTAAAAAACTTATGCAGACTATTATGAACATTTTAAAATGAAAAATAGTCAAATCGGTCTACGTGTTGTTAAGTGATCCGCTTACCAACTAACAGTATTTCATTTGTATTTGTATAGATTTAACGCAAAGTTATACTTAAAGAAAATAGTTTTAGGGCTGATTTTTCAGTAGTCACATAACTTATATCTGAGGAATAAATATGTTGGTTTGACAGCTTTCTATAGAAAATATGCCAAACTGTCAGATTTATTCTTCAGATCAAAGTTATCTGAATATTAAAAAAATATGCCCTTTGTGGTGTAAAGATTATCCGCCAAAGAGAATTTTTTATTCTTTCTGGTTGAAAAATGGTTCAGCAGGCTTAGCACAAGCCATAGACAAGCGTTTTGTCGTCGGAAGAGTAGACAAAAATGACGTTTCCGTATAGACTGTTGACAGTTTTTCACCGAGAAATGTAGACAAGCGATTTCTATTCTACAGTAGAGTAGACATAGAAAGCGTCATGCTAAGCCTGCTGGCTGGATGCGACTACTCGATGTCACTCACCCGTCGAAAAAGATTTGCAGAATTCAAAATAGTAGGTACCTAGCCTACAGTTTTTCATTTCCTGTAAATAGCTTCATCGATAATTCTCATATTAGAACACTAATCTGATTGTAATCACAAAGACTTATGTTTCAAAACCTTATCAATTTCGTTCTCTACCATTAGGTAAGTACAATAACGCCTATTTATACGAAGTCTAGTTTTTGCCAGGGGCTAAGCCCACATGGAGGTTAAAAATTTTCCCACGGGAGCTTCCTACCGAAATAAAAAGTATCCTTTATGTTAATCCAGGTTATAAACTTAGGTGTGCCAAATGTCATCCAAATCTGTTCGGCCATTTTTGCGTGATTGAGGTACAACAATCCTAACTTTCACATTGCTAATATTAGTAGGTTCATCACATAGCGTAAGAAAATAGCCATATTATTTCTAATAGTCAGTCAAAATAAACGTTGTACCATCAAAGGAAGTTATCTTAATAAAATAAAAGGCTGGAGAGCGCTCCCTCGAGACATTTCTTTAATTAAGCATCCGTCACGGAATGTCTTCGCTTCCACGATGTAATTAAGGCAGGATATTCGTTTAATGAATCTTGCACTCAGTCGGCATCGCGTTCGAGTTTAAAATAATAACTTGCAGATTGAGTTTTCATTATTTTATCAGCAAGATTTAGGTATTAACTTCTTGTGTGGATTTAAATCAAACGATGGAACCAGATAAACGATTTCGATTCAAAGCTTAAAGCATCGCTGTCTCTATTACTTAACTAAAGTAAAGCTTACTAATAGTCTTGATAATTCATAAGTTCATAACTGTATGATAATAACTTATTGAAATAAAAGCTTAGTAGCTTCTAATTTAGGTAAACTGACAAGTCCTTGATTAAAGCTACGTATCGGAAAATGGGCTGTGATAAAGAATTTTACTCTTAAGAAGGAAGCGCCAGGGTAGCCATGCCGTTCGTGACGCGGCGCACCACGGCCGCCTTGTCGCTGTCCGCCGAGTCCGCGTTTAACAGCGCGTCCAGCAGGATGCCGTGGAACATGGTGTTCTTGAGGAACACGGACTTGCCCAGCGCCGGAAAGAGCCTCTGTTACGTGGGGTAGCCCAAGAAATTCAGATTTTCTTACGTCTTGAGTGTTTTATTGATGAGTTTCATGATTATTATTAGGTTTAATGCGTTCGTGATACGGTCGCGAAGCATATTTTAATCAACATCCAACCTTACACTGACTTGAAAATTGCAAAAGTCGTAAAACAAAAATAATTTCGCTACCTTAGCGACCCCCTTTAAGCGGCCCTACGCATAAAAATTGAGTACCCTGATGCGTATGTATAGTATTTTTGGGTACTTAAAATGTGTAGGTATATTCAGTTGCATCCGTTTAGTCTCCAAGCCGACCTCAAAATAGGAAAAACGAGGTCGTCGCTAATGTTGTTGCCCTATCCTGCTCTTTATTACATTTTTGTACCTATATTATAGGAAAACTTGTTCAATAAATATATATGTAAACACAAATAACTTATATGGCAAGGGTTTACAGTTATAATTGCTACATGTTTTTCTAGATTACCCAGAGCTCCTGGCCTGGTTTCTATTGCCTTCCACAAACCGCTATATGACACGGAATAGGCTTAGAAATCCTGGATCATTATTAGAATTGCCAAGGAATTATTTTCATTTTGTAGAACTGTCACCATCCACAAAACGAAAATAATTTAAAAGTCAAATCTACACAGCTGTAGTGTGTTAACATAAAGTCAAACCCAATTAAGCAAGATACTTTAATTTTCAGCAATGCATAGGTTTTTTTGCTATTCTTACAAAAAACGCACTCCTAAAAAAAAAATTTTACTCATAGACTAATTTCAAACTTTTGTTCTAGTACATCTTCGAGAACGGTTCCCGCGATGACGGTCTACTGACCAGAGACAAATTCATGGAAGTAAACGCCAGGATGGAAGCTAGACGCGACTACATGAGGACCGAATGCACCAAGCTCAGTCTTGACACATCCAGCCACAAATCTAACGCCTGGGAGTATCTCATTAACAGGCAGTATCATGTCATATGGTGAGGTTTTGTCTTATTCAGATGGGTGTACCTTTAGGAAGCTTAGACATTGCTACTGATTTACATACTCCGGCCGGTGCCCACGTATTCATTACTTTTAGAACATCCGTCATTTTATAGAAGTAGATATTGATATATCTATGGTGCAATTCAAGTGTGGAGCTCTTGAACAAAGTCCTAGGTCATCACCGAAATATGCATTGGGTTCAAGAGTTAGGGCCTTTATTAGGCCAGGTTTATCTGAAGAAGCCCTATTATTCATTTTATGAACTGGTAACTAGTTATCTGCGTTTTGAACAGGAATATCCTACGCGGCAACTTTAGGTTAGACATATAGCTAATCACCATCAATGAAGCATTTTCAATTAGACTGAAGGTCCAAAACCATGATACAAATCAGTCAGGAGGCCACTTTATGACGGAGGCGTGGAGTTTAATGCCTCTGTGACATTGGGCCCAAATGCATTATCGTGGAGTAATTATGCTTTCCACTTTGACTAAGCCAATAATTCATTTGATTAGGTTTTAGAATTACCCCTTTGCGTGTTAAGCATTAGCAATGAGTTTACCAGAATTCATTACTTAACGAATCATTTTATTTTCTGTAGGAGTAGCATTTTTTTTTATTCGTTTCAGGTGCAACATATTCAAAGCGGCATCCACGTCGTGGATGTACAACTTTAACCTGATGGCGAACTACACAGCAGCATTCTTAGACAAAACAAAAGAAGTGCCGCTAGAATTAGCAAGGAGGAAATACGCGAGACCCACTACAGAGATGATTAAGAAGGCCCAAGGAGACTCGATCACATTCCTCATCGTCAGACATCCTTTGGAGAGATTGGCGTCCGCTTACAATGACAAAATTGTGCACGCGTGGCCTAAATCTTTCCATGACAAAATGGGTCACAGGATCATAAAAAAATATAGAAAGGTAAAAGCAGTTTAAAATTTCAAAGCTACATTTTTATGAGCAATATGTTGCTCCCGTCTACGCTAAAGTCAACTATATTTTATCTGTTTACAAGAATGATCTTATCTTTCTAGCCATTAGACAAGTCCCGCACAGAAAAATACCCAGTATTCGAAGAGTTCGTGTCGTACGTGTTAGACGAAGCGAAAGCAAAACGTTCTCTAGACATGCACTGGACACCCTACACCACTTTCTGCACGCCGTGCAAATTCAATTTCGACGTTATTCTCAAGTTTGAGACACTAGATGTAAGTAAAATGTTAACTTAATCTTGGCTAGACAAGACTCAATGTCTGAGCAACACAATGCAAATAATCTTTGAAAAGTTTGCGCATTTTCAATTCTACTATTGGCATGAAGTATGCATTTTAGGTGGCCCATATCAATTTGGAAAGCGTTCGTGCAATCAGTTCGAGTGAATTCTATTTCAGTGGACATTCTTGGATTCAATTTATCCCACAATTCAAAGTTTTTAAGTGAGCGTGAAATGGGCAACTCGACAGCGGTCAGTGGCGTAGTGATAAATAATGACTGGATCCCGACCGCACGCCGCTTTTGCCGATGCGGTTTAACATCCGTTTGGTATCGCATTTACGGTTCTATTTTGATAGCGGACACCAGCACAGAAACCTGCACAATCATCCGAGACTTAAATATTCGCTCTATAGGTCCATTTTTCATGAGTTTGTTTTTAAAAGTGCTGATTTTTGTAATTTGCTTATTGCAGGAGGACCAATCATCCGAGACTTAAATATTCGCTCTATAGGTCCATTTTTCATGAGTTTGTTTTTAAAAGTGCTGATTTTTGTAATTTGCTTATTGCAGGAGGACCAAAAGTTCCTGATCCAGTTGGCTCACCTCCAAGAGGTCGTGAAGCCAGAGTGGCGGAACAGCGGGAAGGGCACGAACACACTGCATAACATTAGCCATCTGTACTCGCGACTGAAGAAACGCCAGCTTGACGGCCTTTATGACTTGTATAGGTGCGTACCCTACCTACCCAAATTTTGCCTTTTCTAATATTATACCTACCAAAAGATTTTCATTCAACTTGGGGTCTTTGTCTACTACAGGCCGAATTCACTGAACCTTATTCTCCAAAAACACTGACCTCATCCCATTTTTTAAGGTCGGCGGAACATGTTTTTTTCTGCCTTTCTTCTCTATTAATCGTCATCTCGGTAGTCACCTCCTTTCTAACTACATTTATATCATAATTCATACAATCTATCCATCGTTTCTTTCTACTCTAATAGCTAAAGCGATCTCCAAAAACACTATAATATCAAAATTATTGTTTCTTTTCCAGGTACGACTTCCGGCTATTCAACTATACCATAGACAACTATTACGAGATGATTGATAAGGAAAAGATGAGCAACCACGGATGAACTCTTAATCCGTCAGTTTGAACGCTTACAGATAATGTATCATTAACGCAGCAAGGCATCGATGGTTGATGAATGAAGAATGAATTATTCATCAATGGCTGGAAAGACTGATCGCAACACAGAAATGATTGATGGTCGTATTATTGATCCATCGGCCGAGTGAAAACTTGCCCTTTCCGTCAATTTTCAAATTTGTTATCGCTGCAAATATATATTTTGTGATACAGCGTTTCGTGATTTCGGTTCTGCACTATAGAATAATCGTAGACTTTGAAAAGTTTGTTTTTCTGAACTGTCAAAAGTGCAGTTCTATTTCCAAACACATGTGAGAGAATGTGAAAAATATAAGATAAGTGTTACAGATAACATACTTGAACAGAACAATGAACGGGTTCAGTATTCATTTGTACTGGTTTATCTTACGGCGCCTCATCAATCACCTTGATAGTTTTAGTGTTAGAATTAAGATAACGAAAATTACGAACTGTTGAGCTAATCAAAATTATACGTAGAATTAATAGCTGAATTTAGTTGTTATTGACGCATAAGACAAATTAATATAAATAATGTTTTAGTTTTATAACGCAAACAAAATTCCTTAGTGCTTCCATTATAGAAATATGGAAATGATGTATGGTGTAGGTACCTATAATATGAGAAACGAAGTCACTAAGTAGATATAGTGTGGCATTTAAGTTTAAAGGCAGGCGAGCTTGTTTCGTTTGCATCTTCTTTTTTTAAATTAAGAGGCAAAGAGCCAAGTTGGCCTTTTTAGAATTAGGAATTAAATAATTGTTACCGTTGCATTTTATAAGTACGAATTATAAGAGAATGTGATAATTTGAATCAAAGAGTTTCAAACGTTTAATTTTGTTGTTGAGATCATTAATTTGTTGTTGTATTTGAATCAAACACATAGAACGTAATCAAAAGATTTTGAGAAATATTTGTATGTTTTGAAATAATAAAGATTATTATAGCTATTAAACATTTTAAAACTTTGTAATAATATGCCATATTGTTTTAAGTGTGTTTAATTTATTCGTTGTATACATTGAACTTTGTGTTAATCTGTTATAAATTCGGATAGTTTATCAGTAGGTATATGTACAAACGCGGACAATGGCGGTGGACCACTTTTCACCCTTATGACAATAAGTTTAAAAAGTGGTCAAGCACCAATGTCCGCGATGGTTGATACCAGGTCAAAGTGGTTTTTCCCTGGCTCTATTATGTTCTTTCCGTTTTATTGTATACAAAATTAATAAAAAATGAGCATAACATTCCTATTTGAAAACTAACAGTAATTAGCTAATAGTAAATGTAATGTTAATAGTAAATGTTAACCCATAGACAATGTAACAAGTCACACCAATTAAAAAGTTCCGATTCACATCTGTAAATAATAGTTAATAATATTTATTATGTATTAAGTACAAATATTGTATTTCAATAATATGATTAACTACAAGTAATTTTTCGTTTCGTATTTAAAAGTGTAGAAATTGTTGTGTAATTATAATGTACCTATCTACAGTTTTTAAAAATTATTATTGTAATTTTTCATATATAATTCCCCAGTTACCATAGCTATGAATTTTAATAACTTTATAATTCGGTCACGGTCGTTTAGTAGACTATATTATAATTAATTACGTAGGTACCTGGTTTTATGAATATATTCATGACCGCGACATTGTAACATCGAAATTATGCCTTTTATCATTATAATACAAATTGTTCGCTGGCAACATTAAAAATAAAAATGTGTAAGGTGTAACAAGGAGTCTGCCAAAGAGCGAGGAGTGTCCAAATATAGTAAAAAATTGAATTTCGAACGGTAAAAAAAAACACAAGTAAGATGGCCGCTTCGCCCATAGATAATAATGCTTGGCTGGCCGGCTCCTTCATGCACGGAATATTTTCGATAGTTTTCTAGACATGTTAGTGTTAAAAGACTAGAAGTGGAAATGTAGGAGTCAATACAAAGTCATTACCTTGGTCAGTAAAACTAAAGAACGTTTCTTTAGCTTCTCGTAGAAGAACTAAATTCACTAGTCGTAGCTAACTGTAATTCAGCTTATGACAATTTAATTAGCGTTAAATACGACATTTAAATAAAACTTTTCCACATACTTAGTAATCATACAAATAACTTGCTCCTAGTGAGGTTTACTTAGATACATAAATAGTTGATACGGAATGAATTAGACCAAAAAGTTATGGCCTATGAAAGTAACTGTAATGGTGCTATAGTCCTCTAGTTTTGATCTCATATCTGAATGTGAGACTCGAATGCATGCACGATCGTTGCTAATATTACGTAATGCGTTATAGATTCCAACGGTAACTGAGTCGGTTGTGTTTATAATAATGTTGAAAGAATTATTCTTAGTACTTATAGAAAAATAAAATTGGATATTTAATATTTTGTTGTTTTATTCAACTGACCTCTTTTGAAAACCGGTACCCAAGATACAAGTCTCAAAGCGAAGAATGTAGTATAGCCGCTTGCAGTCCTGCAGAAAGACCATGTCTTTTTTTGCCAAAACCGCTATCGCCTATACCATAGACAACGGCCATGGCCTCTCCTCGTTTTATGGCACTATTTACGAAAATTTTGTCGCTTAATCCGGTTTGACAAGTATACACAACCGACTTCCAAAAAAACACTACAAAGTGAAAAATAACTTTAATTTCGGAAGTCGGTGTCTTTGGAGCTGTATTTGAATTTTTTGTCACCGCCTTCCGAAATTAAAGTTATTTTTCACTTTGTAGTGTTTTTTTGGAAGTCGGTTGTTTTTTTTTGGAAAAAGTTTTTATTTTTCACTTTTTAGTGGTTCACATGTGCTTACCCCTTCACAGCATACCGGCGTGATGTTATGTTATGAACTGGTGTAAGCAATAGACAGACATGAGATTTCAGCAATCCCAGTCCATTTGCTATCATTTATTGAGGAGTTCCGTTGCCTATCTCCAAAGCTCTTCATCAGATCTTCACCAAATTGAAATGAGACCACTACGAGAAAGTACTCTTCCAAAAAATACCTAAATCGCTTCGTGTGCCTATAAAATTTGAAGAGTTCTCTCTATTTCTCCAGGATCCCATCATCAGATCCTGACTTGATGATCATGGGACCATCTGGGAAGTATACCCTATCAAACAAAAAAAACAAATTCCAAATCGGTCCAGCCATCTTCGAGTAATCGGGGAACATACATAAAAAAAAATAAAAAAAAAAAAAAAAAAAAAAAAAAGGTCCCGACGAATTGATAACCTCCTCCTTTTTGAAGTCGGTTAAAAATAAGCCTCTACTGATCTTGAACTTACTGGCCAGATTGTATGTACAGTGGGCTGCATCAATTGGGTACCCCAGTTGTATTAAAATTCTAATACAACTGGGGTACCCAATTGATGCAGCCCACCGTACCTATTTGCACTAATCATGATTATATTAAGCGACACAAGTTTCTGAGAATTAACTATTATCGGCAAATTGTTAAATTCTGGCAGTGTGTACCTTTTGAATATACATATTTTAAAAACATAATTGGTTTAAATTATTTATTAATTAATTTAATTAATATTAACAATACTAGCTCATACTAGCCGGTTTTAGTATCCTGGACTAGATGCATTGGAAACTGAGGTAGATATTCTCGTTTTTCTGGCACTTTGGTTTTGTTCCTGAAACAAAAACATTTATGACTTAGGTACCAATTACGACACAATTTTAGTATAGTCAGCGGGTTATTTTCATTACATAAAAAAAATACATGGAAAAAGAGTTATCTTTAGGAATCCTTACTGTGAAATCCTAACTGTAAAAGCTATTCGATACTGTGGATTTCGTCCTAAGTAGTCTTATTACAACACACGATCGAGATCTAGTCTAATGCTCTGAGTTTGTTTTTGCATTTCCAACTTTATTTCGATTTGGGTAAAGTTCCTAATACAAAAATGAAAACTTAGCACCGGACTAAATTGTCAGTTTTGTTAATGAACTGCTTTTCTATAACAATTAAGTTCTTAATTCATATAACTGGCTCGGTGGTTTATAAACCATATCTAAAGAAATACTTTGTTTCGTAATTAGACCAAAAACAGTTTTCGAATCTAACGTGTAGCTCCAAACCTTTTTCACACTAACGTGTGCGTCGCAGCAATGTCATTCGAATCAACATACTAGACCCGTAAAAGCCAACTACAACTTGAAATTCCATTTATAATTTATAATCTAGTTCCCATAATAAAGAAATGAATCTTTGATATTAATATTAAATATTCCATATACTACACTGAGAAATTTTAATGGTTGTTTTCCCGCAGCGAAATGGTTTTGTCTTGGTAATACAATCATTTTGTAAACAAATAAAATATTAGAAACAAAAAATGGCAGATAAACCATTGTGAAAAATCACCACGTGCGAGAGTTTTTTGCAATTTGTATCATACAAAAATGCCAAATCGGAGCGCTACTTGGTCACTTCGGGCGTAGGGCAGGGCACTAACCTCGGGCCCCTTTTTTTTCTCATAGTAGTTAAAGATCTTCCCAGATATGTAAAACACTCCACAGTCTTAATGTATGCTGATGATGTCAAAGTTGCTCTTCCAGTAGCTAACCCTAGCGATACGGCCACACTTCAACTCGACATCGACAACATTCACACTTGGAGCACTATAAACAATCTCGACCTAAACATTGATAAGTGCACTGTCATGACCTACACAAAAGCCACACAACCTATACACAACATCTACACAATGAACAATGAACCCCTGAAACGAGCTTTAACCGTACGTGATCTGGGTGCTCACTTTGATCCACACTTAACATTTAACCAGCACATAATACAGATCTGCAACAAATCCCGGAAAAATTTAGGTTTTGTCTTGCGTCAGGCCAAGATTTTTACTACTCGTCAAGCAATAACCATACTGTACAACTCCTTCATCCGCAGCTTGTTAGAGACTAACAATGAAATCTGGAATCCCCACGAAAAATTGTACACACTGGTTATCGAAAAGGTTCAGAAGTGTTTTGTCCGCTACCTGTACTTAAAACTTTATGGTTATTACCCGTACATGTACCTAACACCATTTGTGCTAGGTATGGTGGGGTACCAAAGTTTAGAAGTTAGGAGAAATCTTGGTCTGGTCAAGTATTTCATCCGCTTAATTCGTGGTACCCACTACAATTCCTCGTTACTGCAGTACATCCCCTTTGGCGTTCCACCACCTATTAGACACTCACTTCGCCCTCGCCAACGTCCCCTTTTCTCAATACCGCAAACCAGTACGATAACCCTTAAGACCAGTCCATTGTACCAAGCCCTCACCCATATTAACAACATTTTGTTATATGACGAATCCTTAGATGTTTTCGCGAGTACTGAACTGGGATTCCTGAACACGGCTACTCAATACCTGGAGTCTGTCGCCACTCCCAGTACAATCTCTATGGAGTAAATTCTTATATTGTTATTAATAATTTTGTATCCCGATTTTATTTTGTTATTAATGATTCTGTATCCTAATTTCATCTTATTACTTATTAATTTAGTTTTCTAGTTTTTTGTATCCTAATTTTTATCCCAGTTCCGTCTAATTTTATTAAATTTTATCTAATGTTATCTAATTGTACCTAATAATATCTACTTTTACCTTATTTTTACTAATTTTGTTCAATCGTTTAATGTCTTTTAATTTTGTCTAGTTTTATATGTAATTTAATTTGCTTGTTCTATGTTTCTATGACTGTGTGTGTAATAACCTATATTGACCGATAACTTGTATGTGTGGTGCAAACTGTTAGTATAAGTTGGTTATTAATAAATAAATAAAAGTTTATTTTGCTTTGAACATTTGCATTTGCTGTTCCCTTAGTCGGCGTCGCGTGCGATTCGAGTACTACCTACAGATTACCTCTAGTGTTACTATTGATTCTCACGTTTTTGAGTTGATGAACATTTATTTTATCATTTTTAAACAAAAACTTCATTATTATTTTTACTTTTACTCTGTGCTTCGAAAGCACTCCTTAAGGCAAGTTGTTCTACCGCGGGAAAACAATCATTAAAATTTATCGGTGTATAAATGGGCTTAATTCGGAAAGTGGTATTACTGGACGCGTCTCGCATTGTTACGAATTTCGTCTCTAGAGCCTGAGAGTGCTACCTTGTACCGGTGGGGTTCTATTTTTTATATTCTAATATTTAAAAAGTAATTGCAGTGAACTATAGGGGCTTAATTTAATTAAATAAAGGTGCTAATAATATAATATACTTACACAGGCTTCCTTTTCCTTTTAGGAGTATCCAGTATATCAACAGGGTCTGTAGTGATGATCACCGGTCGAACAGACCCAAAGAAGTCAGTGATGGGCACCTTATCAGGGTCACGCTTGAACAAGTCTTTACGAACTCCCACTGTCGATAAACATGCGCTTTTTGGACAGACGGCCAGCTGAAAGCAACAATAATTTAAGCATTATGTTTTAGGAATTTAATTTCGATGGCTCAGTCGGCGGTAAAGCGATTGGATGTTTCGCAACTGGTAGTGGTTCGATTCCCACATGGAAAAAATATTTGTTTGATCCAATGACAATTTATTTGGGAGCATGTGTTTTTTTACACACAAAAGTGTTCACTTTCAGTAAAGCACAAGAATAGGAGTTTTAGAGACTTAAAAATATGTGCAGATTATTTGCAGGCAGCAAGTTATAATTTATTTATTTTCATTCGAAATCCATACTCTGATGTTTTATTTGCCAGAGCCAAATGACAGCTGCTGTCAACCATTTTTTGTCAACATGACAGTTATGCTATGTCATGTTGACAAAAATGGTAATTTTATTCCAGCTAATAATTAATATCAGAGTTTAGTCGCAATGACATCTCAGCGACAATCTGTCAATAACCTATCTATTTTTTTTATTTGGCGGTAATATTGACAGATTGAGACATAAGAAAGCTATTGTTCTTAAAAAAACGAGAATATCAGGTCCATGGTCCAAACCCACTGATTACCAACCAAAGTGGACAAAAATAAGGCTGTTCAGCATACTTACAAATTCCGACATACTCCTTCTGCTGTTAGGATGCACATTTTCCAAGAATTCCAGCACATAGTACGTGTATCTGTCTATGATGTACACGCCGATAGCTGAGTCCACATGATGCTGCAAATAACAGTGACATTTTGTAAATCTCACAAAAATTTGAATTAATACGAATATTTAATTAATATTCAGCAGCATCCAGTTAGACTGGAGGCCAACCCCAACGGAGTTGGGAAAAAGCTAGGCAGATGATGATGATTTAATTTCTGTAGTAGTGTTTATTATACAGGGTGATTGGAAGATGGGTGCAAAGCTTTAAGGCGAAGATAGTACAGACAATTTAGAACCTATTAAGCCATGGTTGTCTTAGACGAAGTCTTACCAAATATTTTTAACCAAATTTTTAAGTTTTTTTTCGGAAATTCTCAAAATTTAATGTAAACTGCATAATTACGGCCAAATTGAATGATAAATGAATTCATTTTTTATTTATTTAATTAAAGTAATGTGTAAGCAATCAAGCAAAACATGTTTTAGGCTTCTGTGTCATTAGACATTTTTTTTACAGACATTTAAAGCTCAGAAAAAATAAAAAATTTGTACAATACGTCTTATAAACCTTATTAAAAAAAAAAAAAATTGGTAAGACTTCGTCTAAGATAACCATGGCTTAAATGGTTCTAAATTGTCTATACTATCTTCACCTTAAAGCTTTGTACCCATCTTCCAATCACCCTGTATTATATTTTTTAACATAATACTCGTTTTTTAGACATTCTGTTTTGATAATACAAGGTGGTATACATTGACGCGTAAACTGTAAACATTTATTCAGCACATGATTTTAGACGCTCCCTAGAGTAGATTTTTTTAGTAGAAAGCCTACGTGGTCAAAATGGAACAGCATTTTCTGCGACGAAATATTTCAATACATTGCGGGTCAATGTCCCTGCCTCCCTGTAATTATCTAATACTCACAGAAAGAGAGTCCTCCCCCACTAAACTTGAAGCGGTAGCTAATATGTTAGGAGAATAGAATTTCTCATACATAGATGAAGCCTGACATGTATCGATTATGAAAAATATTTCATTGTACCTGTAAAAAAAAATATTTTTATTAATATTACTGCTAACAGGGCTATTTATTACCTATGAATAAGATTTAAGCTATTTAAAAAATCGTTATTGATTTCGCACAGACGTAAACATATCGCAGGGTGATTTTACGCGCACTAGATCTCCAACGCACTGCTTAGCGCCGAGAGTTGATAAATCCAAGTGGGTGTGTCAATGCTCGATAAAAATTTATATTTTTACGTCCGTGCGAACATAGTCTAACCTTTTGGGGAACACAGGCGTGATGTTATGTGGTTCAATATTTTTCTCTTCTTTAATTATTATGGCTAAGTGAACTTAGAATGGTGAATAAGTGCTTGGCAGTACAGAAGAATATCACTAATCCAGTAATATTAAAAACCAAAGGGTGCCGGATTATTGGATTGTATTGAAAAAATCATTAATAAATAAAATATTTATACACATATTCTTTTGCCAATTTGCACGTTTTCTTCATGATCTAACTTTTTTTAAAGGGAAATTTTATCTTTCTTTTCTTTTTTATCTTAATTTGAGCTAGTCTTGTGTTTCCGTTTACTTTACATTTTTAACTTTTGGCGTAGGGAGGGGCGAGAGAGGCGTGGGCGGAGGGTGCCGCGGCAATTATTGGACGTATCGGTCTATTGAAGTGCCGTATTAGTGAGATTCTACTGTATTGCGTTTCAAACAACCACACTTTGGTGGTAGTGGTACCACAGTTCACAGTTTTTACAGTTTAACAACATTCATTGCATTTTTGAGCAGACAAATTTTTTGAACATTTATGAAGCAATGGATTAGAAATATCTTTCAAAGTGATTCAGATTCTGATTGTTAGTGTATTATGCAATTTGGGTGCTGATCTAATTCTACAAAGATCAAATTTTAAGTTAGTATACCAGTACCTTTTCTTCTCCCACATTTGTTCAAGAGCATCAGCCAACTCTTGACTGGTGATTTCTTCAGAATCCTGGAACTTGAGAAAGCCATCACCACCGTGTCCTGTGAGGTAGATCAAGATATTGCTGCCTTCATCTGTGAGGAGCCTCTTGGAGCGAGGAGTGTTGGGAGGAACTCTGCCAGTCAGTAGGCGCACAAAGTTTTCTACTGATACCTGTAACCATAAGCAAATGAAACTTTTAACATATTCTTCAAGCCCTCCTGGAGGGTCCACTTGCAATATTTATGGCATAACAGTTCTATGAAAAATGGGTGGAGTTGAAGGTGTTAATTAAGTGTGAAGTTTTACACACTCTGAATGTGCTTTCACTATAAGTCCACTGCAGGAAAAAGTGCTCTCCAAATAACAAAACATTTTCCTCATTCCTTGTTGTAAAGTATCTACATAAACCCCAATTTATCAACATGTGGTTGGGCACAGCCCTATTGGCTGCTAACTAAGGGCCAATCTAGACAAAACTTAAGAACATAATGAAGATAAAATAGCCAACAGTGAATGTACAATAAAGATAGGTAACACATTCTAACCTCATAGCCCCTGTAGTCCACTTCAACATCATCTCCATACACATTGATTTGTTCATGAGCATTGTTGAATATAGTGGCAGGACGAGGATTCCGAGGGTTGCAAGCCATATCATCTGATATCATCAGGATAATCTGACTGTCAGGTATACCAAGCCGCTTCACACTCCGGTAAATAGATAACACGTTCGCTACATGCCGATAGTTAAACCAAAACCGAGATGTGTCCACTAATACCGCCCAGTTGTTCGAGTGGTTAGATTTCTGGAAGTTTTCGGGTATCTGGAAAGAATGATTACAATGATATTTCGTGATCTCATTAGCAATTTTATTAAATTTCCCTGAGTCTTAGATGAGTCTACTTACCTCGATACCGTAAGTTAATGTTAAGCTCGCAGCAATAGAAAGTAGAACACAATAAATTATATTTGTTAAATTCATTTTTCATCTGTTTTATCTTGTAATTACTGAGAGTAAAATTAAATGGAAGAAAGAATTCCTTATTTTTATTTATCAGCTGTCATTCTGTCACTGTCCGTCGTCCGATGCCAAAGTCAAAACATTCAATTCAATTTTTTATTTTTTTATTCTTTACCATAGATACAAGTCTTTCAGTCGAGTACTTTTACTTTTATACATTCCTGCAGTGTTGCCAGATGACGGTCTCGCGGTTCGCCCCAAACCTTCCCCGGAATCTCCCCAAAATTCAGGATTCGAAGAAAAATCCCCCACAAATGGCAAAATATTTATTTAAAACTTGTGTTGTTACTATATTTTTTTTGGGCCATGAATCAAAATCGTAAATTGGAAACAGCCGAACGCTATAAAAAGTTATTTGATTCAGCCAGCAAAATTTGAAACCACCAATTCAATCATCACGGGTAGTCATGGCTTTACGCAGAATACAGTCTTGATAGTAAAAAAACCCCAATTGGCATCACTGTCGCTGTTTGTATTAGGGCCCTGTAGTAAACAAGGAACCCGCATAAATGTCTTAATTCAATCCAAAGAAAAAGAAATGCGAAGTCCAACTGTTTCAATAACAGTTGGACTTCGCAGTGCTTTGGGGAAGTACATACACTACTTTTACGAAGACAAGTTTTGAGCTAATTAAGCTGTACAAGTTGCCGAATACCAACAGGCTTATAAAATATACAGACACCAGCACATCAAGCTACCCCAATCTGTCAAATTTCTTTGATAGATTTTCAACTTTATAGCAATAGGATAAGGTTCATGTTCAATTGGCAAAACTTGACAGTTTAGGATAGCTTGACCTGCTGGCGTCTGTACCTAATGTTATTTATGAAAACTACATAAATGTGCTACTGCTAAAACTTCACGCTTTCTTTTGTGGGGTAGGCAGAGAGGATCAACCGGCACATAAGCGTGTGAGGTATAGTTGGATTCCTTAATGAAGACAATGATGTTTTTAAGTGTCTTTGATATTTACATAAGTTAATAGTTTGTGGATAAGTTTTCAGTTAGAACCGCAGGCATAACTATGTTATTCGTAGTTTTTTTTTAAGTTCTAAGAAAATAAACTTATTTCTGCGGTGCATAAAACAATGCTGTGCGTAAATATTCATCACAACTACGGAACACTTTATTGCGCGAAGTTCAACACACACTTGGTCGATTTTTTGAAGTTGGCAGCTCTGTTAAAGACCATAGATGAATATTAGTTTTTCTCGGAAAATATATATCTTATTCTCGAATACATCTTTTATTATTGGCATTGTGGAAAGTTCTCAAAAACCTCGAAGTCGCAGTACCTACCGTGACAAATAGTAAAAAAAAGAAAATGTCAAAATAGAAAATGGCTGTCAATTTAAAAGTCAAGTAAACAAGGTAAACATAAAGCTTTATTGAGCATTTAATTAAATTTAAATCATGAGCAGCCGCAATCCTAATACCTTAATGAGTGTACCGGACGAGCAATTTGACTATTTATTCAAAATAGTACTCATTGGAGACTGCGGGACCGGAAAAACATGTATTGTGCAACGGTTGAAATCTGGTAATTTCATAGAAAGGCACGGAAATACAATAGGCGTAGACTTTTCAATGAAAACATTGATAGTGGACGGGAAGAAAGTCAAGGTTAGTCTAATTATATAATTTACTAATGTAAATGCGTAGTAACATATTAATACAAAACAATAACATGTAATATTGTCAGCTTCAGATATGGGATACTGCGGGCCAAGAGCGCTTCAGAACTATCACTCAGAGTTACTACCGCTCGGCGAATGGTGTAATTATTGGTAGGTATGCGAAGTACGCCCACACGATCTTAAATTTCCTGTTTAAATAAACACACCCTGTTTAGTTATTATGACTCATGTATGACAGTAAAATGAGTACATAGATAATATGATGCAGAGTAAAATGTATTCTTATTTGGCACGTAGTAACGAAATAATCGATATTCTCATGGTAACTGAAGACTGTCACGGTATGGCTGTAATTGGATGCTGAAAATGCTTTATCTAATTTATGCACCAGCCACAACAAGTCTGATATTATAAATAATGCATTCATTCATCTTGTTGTTTATCTTATGCAATTAATTTAATAAATAATCTGTACTTATAATAAATCTATAGACAGGGCCATTTCGGTACATAAAAAAAAAAAAAAACACTTGGTATGTTAAACGAACAGATGTCATTTCTTCAATTGTTATTGATAAACATATTTAATCAACCTACTATTTAATGTAATACGTATACGTTCAGATGTAACAATTATTTAAACAATATTTTCTGCATTCCAGTATATGACATTACAAAGAGGTCAACATTTTTGTCTTTACAAAAATGGATTGAAGAAGTACGAAGGTACACCTCATCTAATGTCATAGTATCACTCATTGGGAACAAGTGTGACTTGACCGACCAACGGGAAGTGGAGCCTGATGAGCCTCAATCATTTTGCCGCTATGTTCCGGAGATCATGTTTGTGATGGAGACCTCGGCAAAGGACAACACTAATGTTGAAGACACATTCCGCAGTTTGGCTACAGAATTAAAGGTAATTGAATAGAATATATTATTTTCTATGTAAATTACAGTAAAGTGGGGTGTGTGTGTGTGTGTTTATGTGTGTGATGTGTGTGTGTAGTTTCTACCTACCACCATAATAATAAAAAGGCGTTATTAAATGAAGCAAGTTGTATAAATAGAATATAATATCAAAAATGGAATACCACCTTTACTTTCAAATATTCCTTCTGAAATTAAACAAAAATTATTTATGTAAGATATTAAATTAACAGCTGATTACAAAATTATTTTTAGAGTACTCTTAAAATAATAGTAAATGTATACAAAAAGGGAGGTGAAAAAATCATAGGACATCAAAATCAATCTGATTTATGTCCTAATAATTGATCAGATTAAGCTGTCAATACTTCCAGTTTATTAGACCAGTTACTTGAATTAAGTGTAAGTTATTTCCTAGCAGTCACGGATGGCTACCAGTGTGAGGAAACACCTTCATGTCTCAATAGAGTTTAATGTTTTTGCGACTGAAACTACTATTGTTATGTTTCATGCTTGACTTACGCAGTCTACATTATGTCTAACAAGTTTTAAATGAGTATTTCAGTTACTGGTTTGATTGAAAAGTCTGATAAAACGAATACAATGTAGTAGCAATTGCATTCGTTTTAACAGTGTTTTTATTTGATACCAATTTTTATTTTTATTTTAAAAATCACCACTACTTAACCGTTCGGGAAAACAAGGCGTGATTTTATGTGTGTTTATGTTTTATGTTAAGGCTCATAGTATCCTCATCTCCCGTTTGTATGCTAAAGCACGACTGCCGCCCGCGCCCGCGCAGGGCACTTCGGAGCCTTTATCTCAAATGGGGATATTTCTTTGATTAATTTACAATTGTGCTTCGGCGATTCTGTGGTACCCCTAACTATCAATTTTTCAGTGTATTTTTTTTTCCAAATAACGAAGCCGTTTAGTAGGAGTATGGAATAGCAGCCAAAATATTGCGTGTTGGAAAATATTTTTTACAGCAAAAGTATTAACCATACAAAAAAAGTACTTCGGGCAAAATGATCTATATGAATCTATAGCAAAATCATATATTTTTCAAATCTTCAAGACAAACCGTTAATGAGCAGTACCTACGGTTCATAAAGTGACCGTGTTACGCTACCAAACGGGACGTAGGCCCTTAAAATCACTGTAAATTGTATTTAGTCTAAGCCTTCTCATGCTGATTCATGGAACTGGAGAAACGTCGACCCCTGTCATTCAGGATGTCCTAGTTGGTTTGGGTGATAACGTGCAAGTAGTATAAAAAAAAACAACAGATTTTCTTGGCATAGGAAGAGTTACACAATACATGATAGTACACATAATTTTTTCCAGTTTTACTGTTTCAAATATGTATGTGTCAGTCCCTGACATACTAAAGTAAAGAAATAATCTCATATACGGATATACGGATGATACTGTTCTTGTCTTCTCAGCCGATTAATGGAATTGGGTCTTCGATGCTGCCCAAGTCGGTTTTGATATGGTACAGGTGTGATTGCATAGCAATATCCTAACCCTTAACCATGAAGAATTAAAATTTGTAATGTTTTCTATCTGCCAAAAAAGTGATTCTAATAAAAAGCATCGAATTATTCCACACAGATGTGTTTCCAAAGCAAACTGCAGCTGTAAACCGCTAGAGTGCGTTAGTAAAATAAAATACCTGGGTATTGCAATTGACTGCCATTTCAACTTTAAAGAACATTGAAGCTATTGTCTTCTAGAGTACGTAAACTTATATATACAGGGTGTCCCAGAAATCAACGTCAAGCCGAAATCGAGCATTAGGCCAAGTCGTAACAGTTATCAGAAAAATATGAAAAAAAATCTTTTTCATGTACTTTTCAAATTATATGTATTCAAAAATAAATCTTAAAAACTGACACCCTGTGATGATCTTTCAAGTCCTGTGACTGCAAATATTAACTTTTCGTCATTTTTTTTTCTACCGTATAACTATGAATAACCCTTCTGTCAAACACAGTTAAAAGTTAGAATATAACTGCCTCAGTTTCAAATAAAAAGTTAGATTTTTGCCCAACATTGCATGCAAAATAATTACATTACTCAACTTTAACCGACTGTACTGTAAAAAAAATGTACTACACTATTTTGGCAAGTAACATTAAAAGATGGCGCGTTTAGTCTGGATTCCAAAATGGTATGACACTTACTAATTGCTTCTTCATAATTAAGGAAAAAATTTTTTTTATGAATGTGACGTGACTTACTGCTTTAATAAGAGTGAGCGAGATAGATAGTGACGGTACCTTGATCAAAGGGTACCACTACTTAAAAAAGTAATTTGTTAGTTTTAGGTGCAAAAGTTAATATTTGCAGTCACAGGACTTGAAAGATCATCACAGGGTGTCAGTTTTTAAGATTTATTTTTGAATACATATAATTTGAAAAGTACATGACCAAGATTTTTTTTCATATTTTTCTGATAACTGTTACGACTTGGCCTAATGCTCGATTTCGGCTTGACGTTGATTTCTGGGACACCCTGTATGTTCAAAAAACTTAGGTAAGTACGTCACAGATGCGACTCTACTAAAAAAGATTTATCTTGCTTTGTGCCATTTCATACTACTGCTTATTATCCTGGGTTGGAGCTCCTAAAACCACCATCAAGAGCTTAGAAATTGCACAAAGGGCGATACTGAAAGTGAGCAATTTTAAACCAATATTGTTCCTAGCTAACAAGATTACTTTATCTTTATCAGTACTGCCAAGTCTCTTCTGTTAGGCAATTGTTTATAGAAATAATTGTTTTGAAGAAACACTGCAAATTCGTTTTTGACCCAATCCTGACCAACAAGCGCCGCAAGCATGAGGTATGCACACAATCCCATGAACCCAAAACATCTTTCATAAGGAGATTTTACTCTGTTATTCCTCCTTTACAATAAAATATATAAAGTACTCGGGATATATATCCGCTCAACAAATCCTTATGCAAAAAGAAGGTACATGAGTACCTAATTGCCCTTTCCTATGAGGACATAGAGAACCTATTGATTGTTCAGCAATAGCGAATGCTTTGGTCAATTAACACATTTTATTGTATTTATTATTTCTCCGGTAAGACGTAGGTATTTACACTACCCACCACCCCAACACCTATCACTACTATACACTTACACAAAATCTCACACACATACACACACACACTTTCGTTTTTGCATATTTTAGTTTTTTTCTTTTATTTAGGTTTTTTCATTTATTCATCCAATTGCATGTCATTTGGACTACTATAATTATATTATTGTCTATTTTGAGGGGTCTGGTGCTGTATGCTGATATCCACTATACTATTGTAGTCTTTAGCTGATATATATATCAGCTAAAGACTACAATAGTATAGGACTGTAGGACTCGTACACTTTAGTAGGAAATACTTAGACAATTTTTTTTTATAACCGGCGAAACGAATCACTAGCTACAGGGTTGTTCAGAATCATGCGCTGAATTCAAAATCACGCGTCGTGCTTCGTGTACCGAGCACCTTATATAAAAAAAACCAACACTCTGATACTTCACGCAAGTATGAACATTTTCAAATCAGGACTAATCTACTCGCAGTATACATGATATAATAATTATTATTACAGAGACAACACGACAACAGTGAAGGTCCTCCTGCAGAGAATGACTCAGTGGTCCTTGGTGAGAGTCACTCCGTCACTAGATGTCAACCTTGCCGGTCGTCCTAGATCTAATAGATATTCCAGACCTCTGCCCAGATCTTATACATTATTGTGCCCCCTACATGGTACTTTGATGCACCAAATAGTTGGTAGAAAGGTGACTATTTTTTATTTGCCATGTGATTTTGCTCGCTATGCATCATATCTATGATTTCTTGTCACAAAGTTAGTTTTTGTTTTTACTGTTCTAGACTGGCCAATGCCATATTGAAAAAATGGATATCATTGAATGAGTACATTTGTCGAATGTTAATGAAGTTTAAACTGCAGCATGTTAATCGTTGTTAGCTCGAACATGTTCGGCTCATTAGATTTGTTTCATGCAATGACTTCATAGTAGTGCATACATTATTTTCTGTTCATTCGGAATTTTGTTTATAGATATAGATATTTGCTTCACCTCAACATTTTGTACTCAAATGTTATGTTTTATTGTCTTGCTAATTGTATGGCCTACAAAAACAATTTTAAACGATGGCCTTAAAACTGGCAAAGTAATATATACGCTGTTTTAGCTAAATAATCTGTAGGTAATTATTGCAAGGTTTTCAGTTTACACCGTATTTGAGACTCACTGATTTTTGCCGTTAGTGCTACACTTTGTATTACTTTGTGAACAAGCATCATGTTTGAAGATCTTTTAAGTATATTATTTTATTATGTTAAGGTTCAAATTAATTCGAGATTAATCGATGTAAGTACGAAATTCTTCGTTCCTATGAATTCTTTATTTTTCGTAAAATATACATAATACAATTTTATGTAAAAGATAATTTCAGGACTAGATATATTAATGTGGCTTTAAGTTATAATTTTAAGATCTAAAATGTAAGTAAACATGTCATTGGTTTCGTTTAGTGTTATAAAATTAGGAAAAAATCAGTTTCGATGATGTAAATAACTATTAACTGTAGATAATTGTAATATCAAACCACCTGCTCGAGACTGATTTGAGCCATACCCTTAGTATTGAATGTTATAACCAGACCATAGATTTTTATCTATAAATGTTGTATGTTATTAAATTTCGAATATACAGGGTGTAAATTACGCATCAAGTTTTGAAAATTCGCAGCAATAAAAATTCATGTCGCTTTCTGTAAGAAAGCCTGTAAATATTTTTGCAAGATTAGATAATTTTGTAAAAATGATTCATTATTATTGAAATATTACACCTTGTATATTTTTTATTAGCACTTTACTTTATCATTCATAAGTTTGTATGAATATAATGGAATTGTAGATGTGACGTCCAATGATAATATGCAATTAAAATACTCATACAGGATGTTGATTTAAAATGACTTACGTAACAAAATGTACTGAACTAAAATCTAAGTAAGTGTGGAGGCTTTTTTAAATCAACACTGTATTTATAAATTAATCAATATAATAATAATAAAGTAACGATTCGTTCATAATGTATAGCGGGAAGGTCTAAGTTTGACTTTAGATTTGACTTTTCCGTTCTGTTAATCTCATAATAATTGATTTAAAGTTAGAGAGAGAATAATGTTTAAAAAAGCTATCAGTTTTAATGTTTCAAAATCTCGTTTACCACTTTAAATTATTGTGGGTATAAGTTAGGTAGAAAATTATATTTCCTTCAAATTATTAGTCGTGTCATAAGAATCTCTATAAATTAATTTTGTATCGTATTTTTTTAATTAAAGTTAACAGAAGCTGAAAATTGTGAAGTGAAACAACATATTAAATTAAAATAACTTTATTTGTATACTTATCTCAGTGCTATAATTATCTCAATCATATTTTAATTTACTTTAAATTGTGACATCATGTTCAATATTGAAATAAATTGTTATCATTTTAATACATCTGTTAAAAAAAGTTAACGCTGTGGTTTTTAGTGTCACTGATGATTATGTCTAGTTGTTTGGTGACGTGGATGCCTGAGATCCAGCCAAACTTGCCTGGTTGGCTACCTAAACCTCCGAAGACCCTGACGAGTTGCCCTGTGGGTTTGAAAACCTGCACCCTACAGTTTCCTGAGTCTCCTACTAGGATATATCCCATGGGGTCGACTACTAAGACTTCTGGGTGTCTGAACTGTCCTTTCCTTTGTCCCATAGATCCAAACTCTATTATTTTACTTTTGTCTTGTTTATTGTACACTTTAATCCTTCCGTTTCCGCTGTCAAGTATGATAACGCGATCGTTGGTGACGGCGACGCTGGTTGGTGCGTTTAGTTCGGTACATAAGACCTCTTTGGTCTCCCAAACAGACGGCGCAAGCGACGCCTGCTGTTTCACCGCTACTCCGATTTGATCCACGAATTTGCCATCCGGTTGGATTATCTGAAATTATAGTGAAACTTGGATTAGCAAGATAAGTGGATTTTATAGCAGGAAAAATGTAATAATGAGCGTGTTTACTGATTGATATATGAATCAGAGTAGATAATTTTTAGTGTGAGTAACTCCTATTCTGCTAAAATGAACGTTTTTACTGAGAAGGATTTTTTTCTTCTGCTCTGGGCTTTATTCCAGCTGTCAAGATTCAGTTTAATAAGTTTTTAATCATTTCATGTTTTATTTCATTTACTGCTTTGAAGAGCAGTGATCTGCGACTTACGCGTTGTTGGGCGTAGTATCGAACCTTGTGTAAATTATTTCATCACCACTGCTCTCAAAACGGTGAAGGAAAACATCGGGAGACATCTCCCAACTCGCACTGGGCCTGCGTGATGTATTACGGCCCACTCTCTTACCAAGAGGAAGCCAGTCTATAGTGTTCCCAGCAGTGAGAATATTATAGGCTGATTATGAGCAGGAAAATAGATAAGTTTATCATCGTTAGTCATGGATTTATTTATAAGATTATTGTGCAAATTTCAAGTGCAAGGCAGCCAATACCTTAATTGTGAACAAGGTAATCATCATTAAGATATCTTTTGCATAGAAGCCCGGATCAGGTGTTTTATTAATTATAAAGACATTTTATAAATAGCAGAAAAATATTTTATAGGATTATAATTTTTGATTCTCTGACGTAATAAGTACTTAGTTTTCACGTCCTGCTGAGTTCAGGTTGTTCCTTTCTGGGAGCCAACACTTGTAGGCTTTTAATTATTGAAATTCAGTAGAAGCATACGATAGAGCTTGGAGTTTCAACGCCAAAGTTGCGTACTAGGTCCACATTTCGGCAGCTATAAATAATTCCCATGTATGTAATCGAAGGCGAGCATAATATTTCCATTTTCCTGGCACATTTCCTCTCCAGGCTGCTTTTGAGAACCCAATAATATTTGTCGAGCTGGGTATTGAACCTCACGCTCAAATGATGCGCTTGCGACCACTAGAACCAAGCTTTTGTGAATAATGGCATAAATCTATTACATATTCTTTCATCCATTACCTGCACTCTATCATTTCCAGTGTCAACAACGTAAATGAGTTGATTCGCGTTGTCTGTGGCGATGCCCTCTGGTGACCTGAACGTGCCAACTCTGCTGCCCTTCTGTCCAATACTGCGAAGATATTCACCGTCCTTAGAGAACACGTGGATGCAGTGCTTCCATTTATCTGAAAGAAGATTGTAAATTAAATTAGTACGGAAGTCTAGAAAATAAAGACTTTTTAGTTAATGGTGGTTGACCAATTTTCAATTTTATTGCAAAGAGCATAAAGGTGAAATCTGATCAATTTATTGCCCGCGATGGTATCTACAAAAACAGCATGCCGCGCTGTGGCGAAAACTGAAAAGATCAGTGGCATTCTTAAAACATCTTTTAATGTAGCCAAAATATATTTTAAAATCTTTATATCATTTTATCCTGCGTAATAGCAGTTATCTTCCATCGGCTACGAAATCGCAATCACGTTTTCCTCATTACACCAGAGATCATAGGTCACACAGTGATGAGATGTCCACAACAAAGAAATATGTCACCAGAAGCTGTGGCTACAGATGACCTGTGCACGTGATTCCCACAATTCAGCTTGTGTTCGTCAAATAAAAATGTCAGACTGGAACGCACCTAAAAATGCCGGCGAGGTGATAGAATTCCCCCGGAATGTACGTCCCCGTGTATAGGTACTCGATCCAACTGGAAAAACTATGGTATCGATATATGCTTAGGTAAACGCAAAAGAACGACTCCTTGTTCTTCCTACTTAAGCCAATTTTTTTTTAAAGTATAGCTGTTTTTTTTAAGGGTGGGAAATCATCAAATTACTTTTACCGCTCTGGGTGGAGCGGGAGTCAGACTTACTGACTAAAACCCACCCGTGTTCCTTCAGTTGCCTGTGAGTCTAGGGGCCACTGTAACCCTTTCGAACAACCCGCACCCCTGGCAGAAGTGTAGCCGTGGTTTCAAGCCGGCCCTTCTATACAGGGTATCCGGTATTTAATGGATAACCTTGAAATAGTTCATGGTAGAACTTATGGCCATTCAGAAAAAAGAAACATTTTATGTTTCTGTAAAAAAAAAAACAAAAAAAATACAACCGACTTCCGAAAAAACACTACAAAGTGAATAATAACTTTAATTTGGAAAGTCGGTGTCTTTGGATATGTATTTTAATTTATTGTCACCGTCTTCTGAAATTTCAGTTATTTTTCACTTTGTAGTGTTTGTTTCGGAAGTCAGTTGTTTTTTTTTTTACCGATTAAATACTAATATATATATTTTTTTGAATGGCCATTAGTTCTACCGTGAACCATTTCAAGGTTATCCATTAATTACCGGACACCCTGTATAAAACGACCAATTGGAAACGGGCACCTAAGTAGCTTCTGACTTCTGACCTTTCGTAAGTGACCATGTAGGTTTATGTGCAATAAAATGTTCGAATTTACGTAGATACCAACTAAATGTGGAGCAGTGGTGCTAAAATGAAACCGATTATGATTAATCGCGTGTTACGCAATTAGGGTGCTGACCGGCGCGTTACTTTGTGTAGATTATTTCATCACCACTGCTCTCAAAACGGTGAAGGAAAACATCGTGAGGAAACCGGCATGTCCTAGAACGAAAAATTTGAAGACATGTGACATCTGCCAGCCCGCAACGGGCCCGCGTGGTGGATTATGGTCCACTCCCTCCCATAGAAAGGAGATCTGTGTCCCAGCAGTGGGTGGCAGGCTGATTATGCTAATAAACGTTTCGGAGTTTGCTACTACGAGTAAGAAGGTAATTATAATACCCACCTGTAACATAAACCTCTCCCAAGCTCTTCATGAACGCGATCTGCACGGGACACAGCATCTCGTCACAGGACAGCCTGGTGATGATCTTGGCCTGCGCGCGCTCAATCACGAGTACACTGTGGCTGTCCATGCCGCACACGTAGAGGTAGTTATTCCACGGACTGACTCCGACGCCGCAGGGCCGGGACGATTTGCGCCAGACGAAATGGGGGATGAAGTTGCGAGATCTGCAGAAAGAAAATGAGGCGGTTTTGCTAAGGAACATGAATTGAAAGTTTATTCATAATACAAGTAAGGCTTTTTTTTACCTACTTCAAAAAGGAGGAGGTTATCAATTCGTTTTTTTTTTAATGTATGTTGTATAACTCCGTCATATACAGGAAAAGTTTTTATCCAGTGGGCAAACTGTAACCGTGAAATCAACATATCATTCTAGACCCCCCAGCGCAGAAATTTTTCGTCGGTTATACAAAAAAAAACAGCTGTTCCATACATTTTGACCGCATACCTTGGTATTGCACTTTTCTATGCTGATTTGTTTTTGTCACATCACAACAAATCAGCATAGAAAAGTGCAATACCATTGCACTTTTCTATGCTGATTTGTTTTTGTAAAACCGACGAAAAATTTCTGCGCTGGGGGGTCTAGAATGGTACCTATGCTGAATTCATGGTTTAAGTTTGCGCACTGAATAAAACCTTTTCCTGTATACACGGATTTGCAAAATTCTTTTTTTGTTTGAAAGGGGTTTATTCCGAAGTGGTCCCATTAAAATTTCATATAGATCTGACGATGAGTTTCAGAGACAGACACCGGAACTCTTAAAAAAATGACAGCAAATCAACAGCGATTGCTGCTATCGCGTAAATATGCATTGTTTTGATTTGATTGACTTTGAGAATACCCCAAGGATGATGAAATTTCGAATTAGTGTGGGGTAGGTACTATAACTAAAAAGAAAAAAATTCAAACTTTTTCCACAAACAATTCAACCGACTTCCGAAAAAACACTACAAAGTGAAAAATAACTAAAATTTCGGAAGGCGGTGACCAAAAATTCAAATACATATCCAAAGACACTGACTTAGTTATTTTTCATTTTGTAGGGTTTTTTCGGAAGTCAGTTGATTTATTTTTGGAAAAAGTTTTTATCTCTTGGAACTTCTCCTATAACACGATTGCATTTAGATATCAGATCAGATAGATATCATGTACAAAAACAGCCAGACATGATCTTCAAGGTTATAGAGACCTGCTAATATTTTCTTAGTAGGTACGGAATTCGAACCCGAGATAATTAAACACCCGTAGTATAGGGACACATTAAAATTACCTACTCAACTACAACGCCAGTCAACTTGCCGTCAATTGTTTTTCACAGTAGTTTGATTAGAGCTCGCAGAAAATGGGATTAGGAGTAACAAATTGATAAAGTTATTTTCAAAAAACAAATAGCGAAGCATAGCAACGACATCTTTCCAGGCAATATTTTAAATGAATAAAAAGTAGGTACCGCCAAGATAAATAGATAAATCTCGTTTGTAATTTATAAAGTAATTTTAGTGGAATTTTCGCTTAATTAATTTTCATAAATAAACACACCAGACGGAGCCGACAGCATTGTTGCTTGCACGCGAATCTTGTGGATATGAATGCATGCACATATTTTCGTATTAGGAGATTTACATCGGTCGTGGTGAGTACTTCATTCTAAGTTTTCGTATACCTGCCTAGTCTCAAAACCAACTGTATTTAGCAACTGTAATTAACGCGGACGTAGGAAATGTTTTATAGTTTCCAAATATGCCAACTGCGTTTGTTTATTGCAATGTGTTCTGGTGGCATGAAACTGCACGTTGCGTCATGCGTTCATCAAATTCTTATTGTTTATTTTTAAAGTAGTTATGTCTGATGCGGGACATTGGGACCTTCACACATGCTTTTTCCTAAGGGTGCAATTTGACATAAGTGAAGTCACGCATTTTGTCCTTCCCATAGTGCACAACTCTGCCAGGGGTGCGGGTCGCTCGAAAGAGATACCGTAGCCCCTGGCAGACAGGCAACTGAAGGAACACGGGTGGGTTTTAGTCAGAAAATTGTGCAAAACTGGTGGGCAAAGCCCTCTCCAAAGTCCTTGCAGATACTCTTTTCTCGCGTCACCTCGAACCAGCCATTGGTACGCGTCTACGTCGTTTTGCCCCCTCTTTTTTGCCCCAGGTGGAGGATGCCCTCAATCTTCAGGCATACATTGAGTTGAGAATCTTACTCAGAAATGGTTTTACTTTTTAGGTACCTACCTAATACCCAATTGAAATGTCCTTGTTTGTTTTGTGTGTGTATAAGTTATAACGCATTGACATCATTAAGATTTGACGAAGTACCTAAACCATCTATGTGCATTATTATATGTAGAGCTGGAAGTAAAGCGGGGTCGCTGCAAACGATGACCAATATAAAAATCAGTCGATCGGATCTATATCCGATATGCTAATCGTTTTTTTTTTTTTATATAAAAACACGGTTACATTAAAACAAGCGAATTATCACTTTGATGAATTTATGTGATAAAATATTTGCAACAACCAGTCAACAAGGTACCTAATAGCAGGGCTAACGAAGCTGACAAAACCATTCAATAGGCTATCGTATTGAAAATGACACATTTCGATAACCTGATTTGCCTTGTCCCCGACAGCAAAAAGCTGTTGAAATTGTCTATTTGATAAATTTTCAGGTTTTGGATTTGTGAACAGCGTTTGAAGGTTTCCTACGAGCACATTGATTGATGTCCGATTCACATAAACATATTAAAATAAAAATAACAAAAGATTTTTTTACTTGAAGCTAAATGTACAATTCGAATTATTTGAAAAACCATGGAATTAAAACTCTCAACATTTTCGCAATGTAGATGGTCCACGCTCCACAGATAATAGTATATCTACTGGCAGTTTGAGTTTGTCTATGTCACATGAAGGAAATTAAAAAACGAATTACTTTTTACTCCCTAGAGACTAAACTGGTCACTTTAGTCCCGCTTCGTAGGGCTATATTGGCGTACTTTTAGAGCATGAGAAGTGAAATGGTTATTTTAATGTACCCCATTAAATCATCGATTAAGACCACCCATCATTCCATCGGTATCGTAAAGGCAACTACAGCTGTTTTATTCATACCAGGGATTGGTTAGCGAGCAGCATTCAAGGCAACTATACACTCCTCGACTATCAATCAGCTGCTAAGTGGTTTCGTTTTCATCAAGTTGCATCCGGACCTACTCTTGTCGGAAGGTCCGAGTGCAGCGAACACGTTTGGGTTTCAGCAATAGCTTTCCAATAAAGGCAGGACCTTGATACGGAAGAAAAAAGTACCGATTTCTGGTCCTAAGTTCCAGACACCGATTTTTGAAAATGCATAATATCTAACCCAGCAAACTTCTCAAGCCTTCATCGTTAGTTTTGGATCTCTAGAATCGGTATTCTGACGTGCCCAATAAATTAATGGTAAGCAGGGTTCTGCCATACATTTTGTTACGAGGGGCGGCTGTTATTGCGGCTAGAAAGGAAGGCTCGGAAGGGTCGATCGATCAGGTTAATCTACGCTTGCCTTGTTGGTCGGTGGATGGGTGACCATCTTTACGTACCAAGACCCTTCCATTCCTCGGAAAGCACTTTAAGACGTTGGTGCCGGCTGTCATTCGCGGAAATTTGGTAGTCGTTGCGTGTCGTCAGAAGCCCGAAAGTCTGACAACCAGACTTACCAAGGGGTATTGTATTATCCAGTAACTATAGCTGGTGCAGGTCAAATAGGCAGTCGCTCCATGTAAAATACTGGGACTCACCTGCATCCGATTAAGCTGGAAGCCGACCCCAACATAGTTGGGTAACGGGTATACAGATGATGACTCACATTGTCATACATTTAGTTGTATTACAGTAGGTATGAAAAGGGCTACTTTCATCAAAAGAATCAAGAGTTCCACCATCACACTGCATAAAAAATCCCTTCAAATATTGGTAAATTTGTAACTTACCTATAATGCAAAACGAGACTTTCTTCACTCTCTAACGGGTCGTTCTGTTTAGCATTCTCTATGACTGGATCATCGGACTCCGATTCCAAAGGTGCTACCGAGTCCATCTCTAACGTGAAGTTCTCTTTGTCAAACACAAAACGTTCAGTATCCCATTTTGACACCTCCGATAGTAGGGATACTGCGTTTTGATGGAGATTTATAAATGTCGCTACCTGCGGATATAAGTATTTATAGATTGGTTATTTTATTTCCGTTCCTTTAAGTGCCGATTTATTATCATCAGCCCAAAGTTATTCACTGCTGGGCATAGGCTCCCCCTATTGGACGCCATTTAGCTCGATCCTCGGTCACTCTCATCCCTGTAAATATCGTCACTCTTCATAGTCTTGAGGGCTTCCTCTATATAACTCTATATATTTGCCGATTCCCGGTCTCCACTCAAGAATAAGTCTACCGCAGTGGTCATAGGACTGATCGGTTCTACGGCTAATATAGCCGGTCCATTGCCACTTCAGCGCGCTTATTCGTAAGCTATGTTGGCTCCCTGATTCTAGAGGTCAGATCACCTCATTCCGCATAGACTACTAAATATAAATAGGTACCTAAGAAGGGGGTTCCTTACAATGGCTATTTGTAAATGACCGTGGCGATAAAAAAATACGACCTCACTTTAACATAACATTTATTTAGGTTTTATCAGTCAATCTGTTAATAATTATTGATTGTTTTTATTAAAGGTTCTTCCCTAAAACGCAATACCCCTAAAAATATCGACGTTCTTGTAACAATTTGATAATATTTTATCGCTGTACTTTTGCCATTTAATTAATATCTTAATCAGTCAAGTCGAGTCATATGTTGTGATTTAATTAGCAAGATAAGGTATTATTTCGAATCACAGGAACGACTGTAATTTATTATAATACAAGTACTACGAAGGCCTCCCACAAGGTGGACCGATGACCTGGTGAAGGCCGGATGAATCCGCTGGATGTTAGAAGCTCAGAACTGGTCGAAGTGACGGTGCTTGAGGGCGGTCTATGGACGTATATTGGTTTAAATCATGATGATGAAGCACTCCGTAGTTTTTTATCATTATTTCGTTATCAACGCAGCTGAAAAGACGTCCACTGCTGGAAATAGAAGTACCACAGGTACTGTCAGAACGACCGGTCCTGTGCTGTTCATATTCACATAATTTTGTTTCTTTATCTAACTTGGTAGAAGTAGTGACGATTTATTAAGATTTGTGACCATACGGTCCCCGTATGGTCACAAATCTTAATAAATCGTCCGAGTACCGTTTCCACCATTAAGCGTTTAACGTTATGGCAGTTAATTAAAGTTCCTATTCCTTTAGTGTATTTTCGTTTAGAACCCGATAGTCAACATAAATACTTCCTAAACGAATTTTAATAGGTCCATTGGCTTATAAACATTAGGGATATGTTCAAACAATAAGTTTTGCTCATGGTGGGTCATTATCTTAAATTTCGGGCTTCTTCCATCAATCTAAAAATGCTGTTCGTTGGTAAGCGGATCACTTCAGAACGGGTAGACTTTTTGTCTTAAAATGTTCGTAATAGTCTAAATATGGTTTTTAGGGAGAGAAAATTTGGAAAAAGATTCCCGGAAAATTGTAAAAATGGGAAAGTCCCTTGTTCTATGGGATTTTTGCATGATCTATTGTTTCGATAGGACAACGTCAGCTTGTTCTTAAGATATCTAAGTACCTAAACTTAGATCCCCATCATCATTTCCCCTATTTCCAAACTAGCTGCCTGTCCCGGCTTCGCACGGGTGGGATCCCTATTTTTTGTTTTCGTTCGACCGTTTTTTTCTCCGACTTACTTTGCAAATCCGACTACCACGAAAAACTCTTTTAATTTTTCGGGTTAATATATAGCCTATGACACTCACAAATAACGTGGCTTTCTATTGGTAAAAGAATTTTAAAAATCCTTTCAGTAGATCTACAAGCTTTACCTTTTTATAATATTAGTATAGATTAAACTCACTCTGTCGTTATCTTTCTCAGAACTACTCGTTTCCATAGCTATGTTCGCTACCGACTTAGCTTCTTCCAATGAAGTCTGCAGCGCTAATGCCGACATTTCTGATGACTTCTGCATATTAGTTGCTTCCATCAGCATTTTGTCTTTAGCCTGGTATATAGTTGCTATTTTCTCGTCTCCTGCTATCTTTATTTGTTCAGCTATTCGGTCGCAACGATCCTAGAAAGAGGAGTGAGAAAAACTTCGATTATAAACTACGAAAAAAATATTGTGGGATGATTGAGGTACCTACCCTACCAGAAGAAAACGTTCTTAACCGACTTCAAAAAGGAGGAGGTTATCAATTCGACATGTTTATAAAATATTTTTATGTCTGTTCGGGCATAACTCCGTCATATATAGACGGATTTGCAAAATTATCGCAGACAGACAACGGAACTCTTCAAAAAATGACAGCAAATCAACCACGATTGCTGCTATCGCTTAAATATGAATAGGTGTGCGGTCGGTAGGTACTTTAACTAAAAAGTGAAAAATAAAAACTTTTCCAAAAAAAAAAAACAACTGACTTTCGGAAAAACGGAAGTCGGTGACTTTGGATATGTATTTCTTTTTTGTCACCGCCTTCCGAAATTAAAGTTATTTTTCACTTTGTAGTGTTTTTCCGGAAGCCGGTTGTATTTTTTTTTTAAGTTTTTTATTGAAAGCGAGTCAAAAGTATTAATACTTTATAATATTTATGTAATTTCTGATAATAAGTAGGTAGATACTTTGGACATAACACGTTTGAGAAATTAAGGTTGGTACAAATGGCTTCATGCAGACATGAGAGTTTTTCGTCATATTATCCTCATTTCGCGAAATCTCGACGAAGGATGTTTGTCTAACACAACATTCGAGTCACGTACCTTATAATGTTCAATTTTGTGCTCAAGATGACTGGCAGCTGTGTCCAGTTGTTTCACAATAGATTTAAGTTGGATCCGCATATCTTCCAAATGTTGTGACCAGCATACGCGGCAGAATTTCTAAAAACATTTTCTGCGTCAGTAAATAATAACAAAGGATAAAAAGAAAGAAAGAAAGAAAAAGCGGTACTCCTGGACACGGCTCGCATTGTTAGGAGGTTCCTCTCTCTGGAGCCCTGACCGCCGGTAGCTTGGACCCTGTTCCAGATGCCGGTGGGCTACTATTTTTTATATTTTTAAATGTTTTTATATGTTTGTTAGTCTAATAATTATAAATGTAATTTATATGTGTATATGTTAAAACAAAGGATAAAAAGAAAGAAATACTGAAGTTTTTAGTTACCAATTTGCAATGGTCGCATTGTGTGATATCAAAATTATCACAGACGCTCTTACAATGGACGCATCGGGTTCCGCCCGCGAACAAATCAACATTCTGTGCAGGATTTGCAACTGTCGGGGTGGCCGGTGGCGTCCCTGGACCCTTTGACACCTGCCCATTCCCATTTTGAACGCCTACCAACTGTAGCAGTGAATCTATGTACAAATTAGACGGCAGATTCTCCACAAAGTTGGGGCCAAGCACTTGAACCCTCGTCCTACATATTGGGCAATCGAATATGATTAAATCTGAAAACGAAAACAATTACCACCACATTATTTGTCATACATGGTTATTTCCAATATGGTGTGTAATGACTGTAATTAGTTACCGGCGATGTAGACAGACAAGCAGGCCGTACAGAAAGTGTGTTGACACGGTAACATCTTTGGATTGTGCAGCACTTCCAAGCACAGTGAGCATTGTATCAGTTCTTTGATGCCGCCAGCTGAATCCCTGTTAGTGATGATTGTATTGCATTATTTTTGCACGATAAACGTAAAAACAAGGGTAAATGAAACGATTGGACTTAATAATTTTATTGACTCGGTTTTATTGGCTTTCGACTTAATAAAAAGCCTGTATTGTGGCTTGCAATTTTCGATATCATATCTCTCGACCTTTATCATTTTTATATCAGAATCATAAGGTAATGAAATTACCAATTGTGATACATCTAGCATTTGGTTCAAAGTTTTAATTGTAGAATCTGCACTCGTTTTGAAGGCTAAGCCCCTACTTATCGGCATACGACAACGACATTCCACTTAGCGTAACTGTCTACTAGAACAAGACGTAACAAGATCGATGAATATAATTAAAGTCCACGTTTTAAGTAGTACTTACTTTCTAGGCTTTGACTCTAAATTGAAATTGACTGTCCTCGATACGACTGTCGGAGTATTTGACCTGAACAGATGAGGGTTATTCTGAGGCTGTGTGGTTGGCGTCGGCGGCGTGGGAGTCATTGGATACTTCGTACTCTGCCAACGTTTCAGGGTGAAAAACGGTGGCCTTTTAACCTTCTCTGTCATTATTATACACTTCACACTTCAACATTCAATACTACACTGAAGACTTAACGCCGATAAATTTTATCAATCATTATCAGTGCCTATTCCAGTAATTAAATTGCTCTATAAGATTTAAATGCGATTAAGATATATCGACTCATTTGATAAGATAGCACTGATTATTTCTGAAAACGTATTTATGTTTGCCCATATCAGGCTTAAAAATAAAAACAGCGATGTCCTGCGAAAGAATTTTCGTGCGAAATCGAAACCGGTGTAGGACGTAAGGTTTCGCTTCGTCGTATAATAAAACGGAACATAAATTCCAGTGATCCTCTTCAACGACATTGTACTTTACGTATAGCAATTTTGAGAAAGTTATCAAAATAAATGTGGGCTTTTAGGTTGCCATATATTTTAGGGGGAGGCCGATGCATTATAACGGTGAAAACAGGTGAAGTTAACGCTGGCCCGAGGCTCCTTGCCGAATTTGGTCACATCTTCAAACCTGTCTGGTATTCTTTATTCGCGTACGCAATGTTTTTCTATTTTATTATTGTGTTAATCTGCTGTCGTTATTGTAATCCCGCTTGGGACCGGTTCATGATTTTTTTGCTGACTTGAACGAGTCGCACTAGGTACCTTCATAGCTATTCAGAAGCATTCGATAGGCTATGTCAAGAAAGAAACATTTCGACAACCTGGCTTACTTTGCTCCCGACAGCAAAAATGTGTGGGAAGAATAGCAGTCGTCTATTACGACAACATTTTTAGGTTTTGGATTTGTAAACAGCGTTTAGAGGAGTCCTACGTTATCATTGATTGATATTCGATTCGGTACGGAAGCTTATCGAATGATTGTGAATAGCTACCTATGCTGGTTAATTGTAGGAGAGCAGTTTCGTGTAGAAGCACTGAGTTTCTGACAAGACTCAGGCTTAGTCAGCTTACAATCAGAATGGCAAAAGCCTCACTGCATCATCATCAGCCTTTAGCAGACGACTGCTGGAGATAGGCCTCTCCGATCGCACAGTTTAATTAATAAGCAGTATTTGGGATCGTTTTATGCAAAACCTATCCGACAGATCAGGGTGAGCGGCTTTGCGTTTGCCCAGACATTCTGCCAATTATACTACTTATCGGTTCTTATATACTAGACATTATAGCGCGTGTTTTGAACCATAACATCGTTTATAGTTTAGGTACTAGATTTTGCCGACTTTGCCCGCGTGGAGGTCGGAAATCATCCCACGGGAACGTAAGTATAGGTACTAGATAATGAAATAAAAAAGTGCGGATCCTTTGTCCTACTCTTAAACTATCATGGTCTACTGTGTGCCAAATTTTATCGAAATCTGTTTAGCTGTTAGAAGTGAAAGGTCAGCAGACTGCCACTCAGATTTACTTTTCCATTTTTAATGTGTGGTCTTTTGAGGTTAAATGTCAAATGAAAAATCGTTCCAAAAATTTTCGCGGTATTTTGGAGTCGCCAATCTGTCGCAGCGGCATGTCGTATTGCGCCATGTGCCTCAACAAGTGTGTCAATTATTAATAATAGAAAAGTTGAAGAAAATTTTGCAATGGGCAAAACTATGGAAAAAACCACTTAAGGAAATTGCAGAAATTGGTCATCTGAAGTTCTGATTCATGCAGATATTAATAAAATTAATACTAATTCAAAGATAAAATAGAGTAGGAATCATATTGTTCAGTTTCTATTTTGTTTATTTTTTCCTTAAAGCGTAAATTAACGATAAAAGGACAAGGAACGATATCTGTCGATTTCTGTTTCTGCTCGTGGTCTGTTCGTGGACCATTTTACTAAGAGGTATCGTGTTACCCAGTAACTGAGTTGTGGAGGTTAGATAGGCAATCACTCCATGTAAAATACTGATGTTCAGCTGCATCCGGTTAGACTGGAAGCCGACCCTAACATAGTTGCGAAGGCAGGTGAAACTGACCTTCAATATAGTACAAAAACAATATCATATAAGAAAAAACCATGGAAAGTTTGCATAAAAATAAAACTACCTACCGGAGAAGTGCACGAAGATGTTTACAAGTAGCAGTTAAGTGACCCGTAAGGCAACATTAATTTTTAAGTAGGTATATCTAGAAAGTCCTTGTATGACTACATGGAACAGGAAATAAGTAGGCAGGTGTTTTCAAACCACACTCGCAGTACATAAATGATGTATATTTTCTTCAAATTGGCCGTCCACCAAATCTTATAGTTCCATCTTCTCAGATGCTTGGACATACGTGATATGACTGTATTACATAGACTATATTGTCGAGCCTGATATGGAAGAACATCGTAAGCGACAAAAAGTAAAATTTACAGGAGACGTATTTTATTGATTATTTTTTATAGTTTACTTATAGAACTCCAATTTTTGTATATATTGCAAAACACGTTAGGATTTAATTATAGTCAATTAAATAATAGCAAAAAGAGTTGAATAATTAGTACTATTGTCACTTACGATACAAGAGAAGTTCATGATTTCATATTGTTTTTCAAAAATCGTCACTTACGCTCTTGTTTTTCTGTATAAATTAGGCTACTTATTTGTGTTAAACGATTGTATTTTACTCTATTATATCCTTTATCAGGTATCAAAATCACCAATTCAAAATAAAACTCCAACACGTCATGCATAATCTATTTTCATTTATATTTAAACAATTTAAATTAATATAAATTTTAAATCACTCTTCATCACTTTCTTCCGGTAGTAAGTCTGCTGTATTGCCATCATAAGGTAAGGTGAGATATTCCTATGCATATCTTAACGTCATCTGTGATATACCTACTTAGCGTTTTATAATAGAAACTGCTGACACACTTTCTTTCTGCCACCATCTCCCCAAGGAAAATAATAACGAAATGAGATTGATCGCCTACTACCACTTTCTGCTCTTCGTCGACGAACGTTTGTTTCCTCAACTAATGCCAGTAGCCAGTCTCAGTTGCCTCAGGGAACTTCCTAAACCCCAGTAAAGTTCGTGAATACTCCTCCTGTCTTCATCATTAAAGTTCTTTTCGCAATTATTACCACACTTCTTTCCTGCACATGGATTTGCATGAACTTTTTTACCTTTACCAGACCACCTTTCTGCTTTAGCTTGCAAACGCTTGGGTAAAGGACGCTTCTTTCTTAATCCTTTTCTACCTACTATTTCATCGTCGTCATCAATTTCATAGTTGGATTGTTCAGTAGAACTGCTGTAAGTATAAAAAAATGTGCGCAAAGCTGTAGAAGAAGCTGTAGATGTAGATGCTGTATCTGTGTGTACAGGAGATTTTAAATGGCATTTTACTTTTTTTCCCATTGGCATAACCCAAGATCCACCTGAGTCAGTCCACTAAAATCAATTTCTGGACTTGAACTACAATACGTTGAATCTGAATTTGGGTACGGAACTAAGACCGGTTGATTTTTTACAAATTTATCTTCGTTATTCATGGCGACATTCGTAATGCTGAAAAGAAAAATATTTTATCATGCTAATGCGCAAAAGCAAAGATGGGTGAGTAATAACCAAATGAAAGACTTTGCAAGCTGCAAAAACCATGTTAGATTAGGATTTGAATAGAGCCGTTGAATAATAAGGATTGCAGAATGCATTTAACAGGTTTATTTTTATCCCATTCTAAAGCAATAAGTAGGTACATAATTCGGTTAATGAAACATAAACCCTCAATTAAAACACTCTTGCTCACATACCAAATTAATATCATAATGATTGTAACCTTTACCATCGCTCTATTACAACACAAAATATTTATCGTAATAATATTGATTGTACTTACATGTACGTAATGCACTAAATATTAATGTTATAAATATAACACTGAAATGACTGTTTAGTTATTAAACTAAAGAAAAGTTCGCATCAAGACACTGTGACACAAATTTAATAAGGTATAAAAAATATACAAATAGTAGATAAATATTACTTTATTCAAAAATATATGCAAACAAACTAAAAAAAATATGTATTTTCCACAAACTGATACTTAAAAATTAGTGTAACTGCAACTATAACTAAACGCATCACAGGTTTTGAACAGATCTTAAAACTATGTTTTATCGTAAGTGACAAACGTTACTTACGATAAGTCGGATACGATAATTCTGATTGTTCGTTTATATGAAAGTTTTACTTTTGTCGTTTGCGATAAAAGTTATTTTTAGTTATCATTTTGAATTTTATGCAATTATGAATCTAAGGATCTTTGCATTAGAACCTAAATTTCTTTAGCAGTACGTTACAGTGAAAAAGTGAAATACCTACATTTTGTCGCTTACGATGTTCTTCCATATCAGGCTCGTTGTAATGGACAAAAAATATACAGGGTTGCAGGGACATCGATGTCGAAACTGAAACTATGAATTCAGGTCGTCATTCTAGACTCTAGCTAGATATAGACCCCCTAACATAGAAGTTTTTCGCCAGTTAAATTTAAAAAATGCCGTTTCATAGAAAATTGAAATACGCACATTGCTAGGTACGCGATCAAAGTGAATAGCAGAGCAATTTTATTTATTTATTTATTTGGAGTTTAGAATCATGAACTGAATTCATGGTAATAAATAGGTTGTGCGGTGATGTCCCTGCCACACTTTATAAAATATGTATGTTCTTAGAAAATATGCGCGTTTTCCTTATTCTAATATCCTGTCCAAGACAGTTTAGCTTTACAAAGCATCGTTTACATAATACAACCTGCAAATGTGCTTGCTGAGCTGCTTCAACCATTCTTGAACATCATTGTTTTTGCTTCCAAAAACTTCAGGACTATTTGTAGTCAGGGAAATTACTTTTTACTAAGCAAACTGATTAGGTTATATAACCCGATTATTAAAACTATGCACTGTGTATGCTGTCAAAGTCAAAACATTGGCAACATTGAATTCACCTGCCCGCTTCCCTTCCTACCTCACTGCTAACGCCTACCAGCACAAATCCCCAACCCCCCCCCCAATAAAACCCCCTAAGAAACCCCCCCCCCCCCCTTTTCCTATTATAAGAAAACCTTCACCTGCTAGGGGTGCGGGTTGTTCGAAAGAGATACCGTCGCCACTGGCACTCAGGCAACTGAAGGAACACGGGTGGGTTTTAGTCAGTAAAAGACTGACACGCCTTCCTGGTCCACCCAGAGCGGAAGAAGTTATTTGATGATTTTCCAACCTCAAAAAAAAAGAGTCCTATTTTATGCTGTTCACAAATCCAAAACGCGAAATTTTTGTAAGTTAGACGACCGCTATTTTTCCGACGGCTGTCTGCTGTCGGGGACAAGGCAAATCAGTTGTAAGAAATGTTTATAAAACAAAAATTTACGTCTTTTCATAGCTAATTTATCTGGCATGTAATCTTATAACAATTTCTTAAGCTTCTACATATCCTACTTATTTAGTCACATAAATCATTCATGCTTAATCGTTTATGCTAAACAATTCTAGCTTCTTAGCTTTACAATGCCTGAGCTGGCGCCTTGTCATTGCCGAGTATCGTTTAAAAAAACATTGTGATCAGTCTCTTTTCCCTTTAGGCATGAGCTGAATTTGAAACACAGCTTATTTGCTGACTGCATGTTGATGACCTGTGAGCTGTGACTTACCGACTTACCTTTATATAGAAAAGGACTAACTTCAGGCGTAATCGCAACGTGGTTTCTATTGGGAAATAAGTTGCTATACAGGGTGGAAGTTTGGTCAACTTGAATCTTTATGTCAGTTGTCAAAGCTGTCGGTAAACAGAATTTAAATTTCAAATAAAAAGTAATCATACTGTACAAGAAGTGTGGATGGTGACCCCCAAACTATGCAATTGACTTTGTCTTGGGGGTCAGAATGCGTAGATAACAGCTATGTGGTGGATCTTTTTTTACCCCCTGAATGTCGCATAAACGGAACGTTAGGTTAATATGTAGATAGAGATAAAGAAGATAAAAAGATAAAGATGCATTTATTTGTATAAACATGTGTAACATGGTACATAAATGTGCACATGTGCATGGAAATTCGTTTAAAATTGCTGGTTCAACATGTTTTGCCATATTCGGCGTACAAAATAGTTTATAATATTTAGTTTAAAATTATAAATAAGAATGTTTTTAATAATAGTCAAAATTCAATCAATTTCAAATAAATATTCAGTTAATGCAAAAATATGGTATTAGAAACTGGTCATCTCTTAGCTGCCACGGCCTATTTTGATTTCTAAATTGTCATTTGATTTTTGTTTTTAATTACGAACGCTTTTAATGTGCACGTCTTTTTACATCGTTCTTATATTTCTAATTTGAACATAAATGGTACCTACGCTTTGTAATGGTCAACTAGCTTCATCTTTCCGACTCTTTAACAATTCAAAAGTGCCTGTAATTGGTTTATCTATATAAATAAAAAGAAAAGTCCTGACTAACTGAATGACTCATCAACGCCCAGCCCAAACCCTTGGACCTAGAAAGCTGAAATTTTGCACAGAGGTTTCTTTTATAATATAGACAAGGAACAAGGAAGGATTTTTCGAAATTAAACCCCTAAGGGAGTTAAATAGGGGATGAAAGTTCCTCGCCGGCGAAGCCGCTGGCAAAACCTAGTTTGAAATAAATGCTTTGAGTTTGAGTTTGAACTACCTATGTTGGATGAGCCAAGGTAGCCCCCTAAATTAAAATTTTCTTATGTTTTCTGCAATTTGCAGGTCAGTGTCAGGGTGTATGTTGTACATTTAAAAGAACTTAGAGGGTTTTACAGGGTGTACGGGAAACGCTTCCGAAAACGAAGACAGGTGACTAGGGCTAGTGATTCTCGATACACTACCATCAAAACGATATTTTTTTTTCACTTTTTGTCTAGTTTTTTTAGCATTTTTTGTACACTATGCTGTGAGAACAGTTAATAAATGAACCATTATTTGAGATTAAACACATTTAAAAGTGACCCCAAGTCCAGACGGCGACTTAAGGTTCAGGCATCCTTTGTAAAGCGCCACCAAAATAAAATAAGTAGAAACATTAAAGAAGCGTCAAACGTTTTAAATTGACGCAAAAAAAAAAACAATTTAAGGCGAAAAGTTATGGGTATCCGTTTGCATTTAGGTTGTATATAACCTACGCTCTGGCTTCGGAAGCGTTCCCCTTACATCTGTATTGATTATCTTAATTTAAATACGCAGGGTAAATTTTTAACCTGTGCGCAAACTGACCATGCATTCGGCATACCTATCATTCTAGACCCCAGCGCAGAAATTTGTCGTCGGTTATACAAAAAAAAAATCAGCTGTTCCAGACATTTTGACCGTGTAGGTATTGCACTTTTCTATTAAACAGTTGATTTTTTTTTAAATAACGGACGAAAAATTTCTGCGCTGGAGGATCTAGAATGACATGCTGAATGTTGCATGCATGCTGTTGTTGCTGCATGTTTGCGAACTGGTTAAAAAATTAATTACGTGAGGCAATTTTGGCGATTTTTCGACCCCCACCTCTCGTTCTCACGAGAAACGATACGACATCTCTGTCGTGAGATTTGGCTCCACCCTCCCCTCCTCATAATGTCACGTGGGATATTTCAAATACGTGTTTTTAGTGTAAAAACGTTAATCTGTGCTTAATTGCGTTGGATTTATGCGCTGCATTTGGCTGGCTTGGCTGGCCAGTGGCGGTTTAACCATCGAGGAGCTACTGTGCTACTTTGTGGCGTTCGCATAACCGCGATAAATATTATTTTGTAGGATTTAGCCATATTGGTGGAAAAACACGTTTTTCATCATTTAACCCGGTTTTCTCGTAATGTAACATTGTTTCTTTGCGGAAAAAAATATAAACTATGTGATATTTGCTGAGACCCCCCTCTCCCCCACGTGAGATTGAGTGAGATTCAACTCGACCCCTTCCCCCCCTAAACGCCTCACGTTTTTAATGGATGCCTCCTTACAGTCGCGAATCATATTTTGTCCAACATACCTACAGCTGGTCATCGGCCTGCAATATACAAAAAAGGTTAAAAAAAATCATCGCGGGCATTCCCCTTAAGGTGGTGATTTCTTGAAAATGCTCAAAAAGGTGGTTTTTTAAACAAGTGTATCTCTTTAACCGTAAATAATTTTGAAAGAAAAAAAATAGATGATATTTTCAAGTCTTTTTTAACCGACTTCAAAAAGGAGGAGGTTATCAATTCGTCGGGACCTTTTTTTTTTTTTTTTTTTTTTATTTTTTTTTATGTATGTTCCCCGATTACTCGAAGATGGCTGGACCGATTTGGATTTTGTTTTTTTTGTTTGAAAGGGTATACTTTCCAGATGGTCCCATGATCATCAAGTCAGGATCTGATGATGGGATCCTGGAGAAATAGAGAGAACTCTTCAAATTTTATAGGCACACGAAGCGATTTAGGTATTTTTTGGAAGAGTACTTTCTCGTAGTGGTCTCATTTCAATTTGGTGAAGATCTGATGAAGAACTTTGGAGATAGGCAACGGAACTCCTCAATAAATGATAGCAAATGGACTGGGATTGCTGAAATCTCATGTCTATCTATTGCTTACACCAGTTCATAACATAACATCACGCCGGTATGCTGTGAAGGGGTAAGCACATGTGAACCACTAAAAAGTGAAAAATAAAAACTTTTTCCAAAAAAAAACAACCGACTTCCAAAAAAACACTACAAAGTGAAAAATAACTTTAATTTCGGAAGGCGGTGACAAAAAATTCAAATACAGCTCCAAAGACACCGACTTCCGAAATTAAAGTTATTTTTCACTTTGTAGTGTTTTTTTGGAAGTCGGTTGTTTTTTTTTGGAAAAAGTTTTTGCATACATTGATGGAACTCAAAACATACTTAAAAACACTGTAATGCATCAAAAAATCATCAAAGTCACCTCTTAATTATCATTAAAACCAGTTTATCTCTTCAAAAACAATTATAATTATAATTAACAATATACCATAAAGTTCCAAATGCCAAACTGCATCCAGTGATGGATTATTTGTTATTAAATAGTTAATATCTTATTTTATACGATTTTATTTGCATTTTTACGACAATGCTTGCTCATTTATTATTCGAATTTATTACAACAGATTTTAACCCGTATCGGATTGCAATAAGAACTATTATCGCTCATAATGACAATATCTAAAGTTACCAGGGCTTTAAAATGTTACTTCGTTGAACCAATAACGATGAGAATGATAGTAAGAAACCAACATAACAACAACTTCCAAAAAATTACGAACTGTCAAAGCTCTACATACATTTCTCATTACAGGTCTCTCATTTTTAATTGAATTTCGTTAAGAAAACAGTGAAACTGTCTTCAATCCAAACAATGTCATCTACACCACACTTATACAAGTACACGAAATACGCAATTGTCTGTCACCGCTTGTTTGACAAGACAATATACTACGCATACAATATTGAGCTATTTGTACGGGATGTTCGTCTCGTTGTTATTAAAATGCTCGTATTTCATGAAAGATACTTCCTGAGAAATCCAGGTCATGAACAACGCGCCCTGGTCATGTGCATACAAATTCAGCTTTCCGAGTTTCACCCCGGACCAGAATGCGGGCCAAATTAATTACCATGACAATGAAGCTGTAAAATACATTATTTATATACAGGGTGCGAGATCTCGAGTTTCTACTTACATTTGTGTACATTAACGACATGGAATCTAATAACAATGCGTTATACATGGTGTGGTTTATTGCAATTAATTGTAGACTTAAATTATACTTTTGTGTTATTTAAGTATCCTTTTTTAAGTCAATTTCTCGCCGACTGGTTGACCCTTAACGTGACCAGAGGACTGGTTCGTTCTTTGGCCAAATAATGACTTATGACATAACATGACATTGCTGTCAGACTTCTGGGCACGTTTCCTGGCAGTACTTTAACGTCTAAGTGCAGTCCTTTTGTTTTTGTATTTATTTGTATAGTTACTTATTAGTTTAATTTAGTACCAGCCTAATGTAAATAGTTAGTTATGTTAAATACTATTAAAGTGATGTTAGTAGGTAAACAAAATAAAAAGAAAATTATATATCAAATTATACAACGTAATAGTATAATTACTACAGTTTTCTACCAAAAAATAAGTACTTATACAAATTAAAATGTTATTAATATTATACAACAAAATGACATTGGACATTGACATTGTAACGACAGACACAAAAATAAAATCAAATATTTGTTGATTTTGTTGATTAGCTTTCTGCTTTGATTATAACAATGACGAACACATCCGCTGTTATCAATACTAATATCATACTGACAAACAAAAAAAAACAATTCTATAGAAATTACGAGGATTATCTAATTGGATTTTAAATGCGTATAAATTTTGTAATACGTATGCTTTTCGTAACGCAACAGTACAACAGCGAAGGTTTTAAATGTGAAAGTTTGTGAAGATGTTTGGATATTTGTTACTCAATCATTCAAAAACGGCTGAACGGACTTGGATGAAATTTGGCACACAAGTAGATTATAACCTAGATAAGCACATAGGATACTTTTTATCCCGGTAGTACCTACGTTCCCGTGGAATAATTTCCGACCTCCACGCGGGCGAAGCCGTGGGCGGAAGCTAGTTACCCATAAACAAATGTGGTTAGAATAGATGTACGTACTACTCCTAAGATAAACAACAATAGTTTATATAAACATCATGCCTAAAGCTCGAAGCACATTTCGACCCATTGTTCTTCACCACAGCATTGCTCTGATAAATGAGGTGTGGTCCACTTAGGAATCGCGGCCTAAAATCATAATTGTGCAAGTTTATACAATTTACGTAATTGGACCTCCGCACGATATGTTCCGGCCCGATTCTGTAGTACAATATTATGTCGACAACACTTTGATTATGTATAATAATTATCTTGTACACACAGGTGTATTATTTTCTTTGTTTTTGCTTTCATTGTTGTGTGTAATCGGGAAGTATGCTGATTAGGAATATATTCTTTTAGCCATAGCAGAGCAGTGTAGATATTCAGTGTAGATATGATTAATTTCTCGTTTGAGGAAAGATAGTTAAATAGATCTTTGAGATCCTGTGTTGTCCTCGAGTTTGTTTTGTATAGGACTATAAAAAAGTCTTGAGGTTTATTTCGACCGAATTGGGGATCTAAAAATGCCAATTTGGCAGAATCATAAAATGATCACATTATGAATCATATAAAAAATCTTAAAATGGTCACAAACTGACAATTCATAATATTAACTGTGTACGATTCATATCACGCAATTCATCTAATTTTCAATCATAATATGATCCTGTTATGATTCTGCCAAAGTGGCCTTATTAGACCACTTGTTTTATTATGATTTTTGCTCCTTTAACGCAAATTATTTCCTCTTTCTACCAATCATCTTCATCTCATAATATTCTAGCACGCTACAGGGATGTATTTTGCTTTAACATTACATTATCGTGGACTCATAATTCTCGCATGTCCTTTATCTGGGTCAGTTACTGCTGTGACCTCTGCAACCCCAGGGAAATCAGATGTTTATTGTCCATTTACATCGTATGTAGGTATGATTAGCTGTGAGTATATATTTTTAATGATGTTTGCGAATCCATTAGGTATTATGAAACTACGCCCATGAGCTCCTGATATAAATTTTGGCTTCTTGAGTGAATTGAGTGACTCTTGATAATTAGAAGGTCCTGTATATACGAAGATTATGTTAATTAAAGAATGTTATGAGCATTTTCACTATCATCATCATCACCACTTAGGCCCGTAATCATGACCCACTGCTGAGTTTCGGCCTATTTTCTTTTTACACGCTTTATATTAGCTTCACTTGTATGTTTGTTTATTTGTTTGTATGTAACCGACTCCTTAGAGAGTGATTTTGACCCACTTTAAACGGTCAGATTTCATTGAAACTTTGTAAACTTATCGATGACCGATGACAATTCAATAATTTAAAAAAAAAAAATGAGAAAAATGAAAAAAGGAAAAAGAAAAAAAACACGTTTTTGTAGTAAGCAGAACTAAAAATAGAAAATAAATAATAGTTTAAAAAACTAAAAAACACGCTTTAAAAACCAAACAAAAAAAGGAGAAAATAATTTAATTCAATTAAAAAGCGTGGGGTGCTTGACATTAATTGATTATAAAAATAACTCAAAAAGCACCCCACGCTTTTTAATTGAATTAAATTATTTTCTCCTTTTTTAGTTTGGTTTTTAAAGCGTGTTTTTTAGTTTTTTAAACTATTATTTATTTTCTATTTTTTTGTTTATCATAACTAGTGTTCGAAAGTTGACCATAATTCATTTACAACTTACTGTATTTCTAATGCATATACAAGTTTAAAGGTATCTAAAAGTTTATATAAACTTTAACTGTGGGAAATTCCATACTCCTTCGTACGTGTAATTTTCTTATAAAGGGGTACAAATTTTTTGCTTATATCTTAATGCAAAATTAGCCGCAAGCAAAATAGGTCTCTATAATTCTAGAATTATAGAAACCAAATGCAAAATTTGCCGCAAGCAAAGTAGTTCTTTATAATTCTAGAATTATAGAGACCAAATGTGAAATTAGCCGCAAGCAAAATAGGTCTCTATAATTCTAAAGGAGCGATATATAGATTTCTGGTTTCCCTCATCCAAGTGCTTCCCGCCACTTTAACGATACCGTCAACCCAACGTGCTTTTAGTAATATAAATCGGAAAACGCTTATGCAGCATGCCTTGCTAAGTATTTCGAATATGGCCTATTGGTATTCATATGTAAGCACGGCTACACATGAAGCTATACATTTCCAATTTACGCTGATCTTGCACTTTACGGAAATCCTATACAATGCGAGATCAGCTTATACTGGAAATGTATAGCTTGATGAATGATACTGTATGATTACTTGATAAAGGTTTTTTTTTATATATACCAAGAATGTGTTACGAAATCAATTACCTGATTACCTACGTAGCTACTTAAACAAAGAAAGATTTAGCCAGTGTATTTTCTAATCCTGATAAAGATATATTGATAGCTTTTGATAGTGTTATGATCATAACTGATAATAATAAAACAGATGGTGCAGTATTGATACCTATCACTAGATAATAGATATAAGAAACCTTCGGAAATCCCGATTGAAAGACCTTTATCCAAAGACCCAAAGTCTTTTGAAATAGACCTACTTAGGCTATAATTCAGGAAATACCCAATAAAGCATATCTTATATAATATTCAAATAACGCTACAGGATAATATGACGATGATGATGCTGAAGCTAGGTGAAAGATACGAATAACAAAATGAGTAAATTTGAATTTCATCTTCACAGTTTCTCTATCTTATATTTCAGTTTACAAAAATAAATCGGTGAGCACGGCCTGTACGCACGTGCAAAGGGCTGGTTCGCATCAGATTCACTCACAATGTGTGCTTCCCATTAAGAAATGAAGCAGGAAAAGGAACACCGCTAACCCAGTGGCCAACTGGCGAGGCGACGTCGAACGATTACACCCGCTCGAGCCTCCATTCCGTACCGGTATCGCCGCGCCAGCGCTCGCAACCAGATACTTAACTGACTCTCATTACTAAACACATCGCCACTAAACATACGACCTTATGACGTGCCATAAGCGATGAGGTCCCACCTGTCACCCCGGGGTGCTACGCTCCATTGTTTGACAATGCGGAAAGCGGGGGACGCGCCGCGCATCACAATTAGCGAAGAGAGTTTCGGCGACATGTGAATACAAAGTCGTCGTCGATATTGTGGCACTCGAAGAAATTACAGACGTCCCAGGACTCGAGGACGAACGTGACGCACCAACTTTGGTTCAGCTGTCGATAGCAAAAAGAAATTCGCCGCGGATTTAATCGAAGGAGGACGCATTTTCGTGAAACAGTGTTTGTTATGCGCAACTGTGCCCGAAAGTCAGCGAAATTTGGCAACGACACAGCAAGAGTGACGCCTGCGCAGCTGACCTGCTATCAGCCAATACATCCTGCGATGATCGCGGGAAAAGGACATTTATTTGTACAGTGTGATTGATAGTGAACGATAGTTCTGCAAGGACAACCAACAATACCTCGTGTGGTGCGTCGATGACCATTTATCTTCGAAACAGTTGTGATATTGAGGTGAGTTTAATTTTAATATGACCGTTTCAGAATAATTTCTCAATTATCATCTAGGCATGCATAGGTTTTATCACAAACTAGTGGTTTAAATGCGACCTCAATTAATTCCTGTTTCAAGTGTCACGGCAAGTGCGCTCTTAGAATCGTCCTGGTTTATAATTGTAATCTATCAGTATTGGAACTCCTTCATCAATTCGGTGCTGATTCATTAACACATCAATGGCAGCGAGTGTTTTATCGCACGTACCGCGAATTAATGAATATTAACGATTTATAACCGTGTTAATAGACGAATTTAATCTATATCAGCTCTACGCACTGTCTCTAACAAGCCGCTAGTAATATGAATTATTTATATGTCTTCAAAATTAAAGATATAATTAGGTGTGCAAAATGGACCTAGTTAAGATTTTTTGCTGCAACTTTTTTATAATCTAACTTGAAAATGACGCGTGCCTAGACAGCGTGTTACTAGAAATAATAACAGTTCATTCAACTCCATCTACATAGACTGCAAAGAATTAAGTTTGTTAACCCGAAGCTCGTATTAAGTGATCTTCACGATGCAGTTTCAATTTAACTTAATTGGAGATAGGAGAAATATTCATAAAATTCAGGTAACGAGATAGAAGACACGGTAGCCATGAAGCGGATGCGAATACTGAATAATGAAGTATCGAATGTAGATAAACAAGACTATGTAGCTGCAACTACTGCCATGGTTGTTAACAAACATTGCATTGCAATTTACCCATCGAATCATATCTAAAGTGGGTCAAGCATCAGTTCATAATAATATGAAGTGTTGAAAACCACAGCGGCACTGAATAAGGTCGGGCCATATGTCATAAGAGTCATGCCGGTGCTATAAAACGGTCCACGAGTTAAAACAATAACACATTTGCGAGAGATGAAATGTGGTGATTTGGACCACAACGAGCTTAACTCTGCGAAGCTTGGAAGTGCTACTGTCGAACTAGATATTCTTTAGGTCACCCTAACCTAGATGCTACAGATGAGGAAAATACACCTGTGTTTTAACCTGTCTTTGTGTGGTCCGTTAATATTTCTTTAAGTTCATATTAAAGCAGAATATAAGATGAATAAGCAGCATTTACATCTGTATTCAAAAAATAAGTAGGTGGCGCAAGCGCACCAGCCAAACGAGGTGGTTAAGATAATAAAATATCTTTCGATCTTTTAATCGGTAAATAAAGATCAGCAATACTAACCCTCTATGGGAACTGAGAATCAGGTTGATGCACTGTTGTGTAGATTTTCCAAAAGTCTTCACAATTGATTTGTTTAATCAATAAATCGCTATTTCTTTATTGATTTCCGTTATCTTACAGGTGATTTTTTTCGAAAATTATGATAATGTATTCTGCGGAGTCATTATCAAAAAATGTCAACGAAACCTGTATAGCTTTAACATAGTCAATCAATGTTGGATTGCAAATTGAAAAACAGAACAGTCATACTGGACAAATTAAATGCACATACTCGTATAATTAGAGACGTCAGCCATCAGATAGCATTATGGCGTCAAAGAAACATGATTTCATTTATGTGGCAAATAGCTCACAATCCTCAGTTAATTATGATGTAATCTAACGTAACTTAACAGTAAGCTTGCACACATTCATCAAGCTATTACGGATGCTGTAATCTCAATAGCGGTGTCTTGATCTAAGTTGCTTTGCTATCGTCGTTAAGAGTTATTGACATTGGAAACAATTTAAGAAAGTAACAAATATTCATTCATCGAACATACTAAACATATATAACCCCTTATTTATAAACACTGCTTAAAGTTAAGTAATAATTAGCGACTGATTAACCATACATCTTTAATCAAACATAGACTGCAAAAGATATAAAATAGAACCGCACTGATAAATAAGGGATATCCACAGAAATGACTAATACAAGAGAGATATCAAAACCACCGGTTATTAAATGAAAACCAATAAAAACTGGTTTAAAATAAAAAAAACAAAACTAAACTCAGCTTTTAAAGCTAAAAGACTAGACGAGACAACATGTGATTGATCAATATAATCAGCGCAGTTACAGACGTCATTTTTTTTTTGTAAGTACATTGAAGATTAGGAATCGATTTATCACGTGAAAGTGTCGAATGAATGCTTAATAAATTCCTGATGACAATTCGATACATGGATTCGATTGAACGTAGGACTCGGCAAGTACTCGACCGTTCTGAATTGCTATACGTGCCATGAATAGAAAAAGTGTTAACCATATCCACATCAACAAAAAAGGTGATCGATTAGAAAATTTCATAGAGTGCTGATAGCCTTCGTTCAAATGAAAGAATAGGAAATAAGCAGTATAAACTTGCAGCTGTTAAACATATAACAATCTGTTAAACACTTAATAGATGTTTGCGTTAACGTTAACAGGTGTTGCTAATCAAGGCTCCTCTGGTGGCAGCGTAGAAAGAAGCAAGGGAAATACTTGAATGTTTAGAAATTATTAAAGTTGTAAAAACGTTTGCACTTCAGCAGTAGACTGTCTGCAATCGTCAAAGTTAAAGCAATAATGGGAATATATATGCAATTTGATCAATGGAATGGTTGAAGATGCATGCATGATTTAATATGAATTTTACCATCACTGACAATTTCAGTCAGATCAAATCATAATAAAGGTGTTATAGCACAATCGTTTTCATCAAACTTGTCGTAGATTTATCATCGATTGTCGCATTGAACCGGTCGTCCGACCTGTAGATCTGGTCTGGGATATTATGCGGGTTCAGGCAATCAACTCACTTGACCTGTATTACATACAACTACAGAGTTAGTTGGAAGCGTCAACAGGTTTAATCCTTGTCAAACATTACTCAGTGTCCCGGGATTGATACTAGTTTTGTAGTCTAGTATCTCTTACTCTTTATCCCTACTAATATTATAAATGCGAATGTTACTCTGTTTGTTACGCTTTCACGCCTAAACTGCTGAACCGATCGTCATGAAATTTGTCAGAGATATAGCCTGGGATATGGAGAAGGACATAGGCTACTTTTAAACGCGATAACCGACATCCACGCGGGCGTTTATGAAGGAAGATGTTTGTTACTAAATCACGCAAAAACGGCCGACCGGATTTAGATGAAATTTGGAACACAGATAGTTTATAACCTGGATTAACACATAGAATAGTTTTTATCCCAGTATTACGTTCCCGTGGGATAATTTTCAACCACCACGCGGGCGAAGCCACGGGCAACAGCTAGTTATGAATAGTTCGAAAAATGTTCATGAAAAAGGAAGAGTTAGTAGAATGAAGTCAGTAGATTAGGTACTTACTTAAGTAATTAAAACGAGTAAATTAACATGATTTTGTTTTTCAACTTTTATTCGCGAAAGAAGATTTTTTAAATATTTCTAATTCACAAAAACATAACAAATCGACATAGCATAGCATCAGCCTATAGTGTTCCCACTGCTGGGACACAGGCCTCCCCTTTATGAGAAAGAGTGGGCCATAATCCATCACGCAAGCCCAGTGCGGGTTGGTGGACGTCATATGTCTTCGAATTTTTGGTTCCAGGATCTGCTGGTTTCCTCACGATGTTTACCTTCACCGTTTTGAGAGCCGTGGTGATGAATTAACTTGATTCGAACTCACGACCAACTCGTAAGACGGAGCCTATACCACTGGGCTAACACTGCTTTTCGAATAGACAACACGAAACTAATGACATACTTTCGAAAGAAATACAACTACTTAGTTCAAATCCAAAACAGGTGATTTTTCTACTGTGAAGTATTTTTCATTGTAAACCTTTTTAAATTCTGCAGCACACGGTGCGATTACTTCGTAAAAGAATGGTGGCACATTTTCGAACACAGCTTTATAGCCCAGTACTATAATTTTGAATGTAAAATGTACTAAATCTTCGAATGGTTCTTGAGTAACTGGACAAAATTCACTTGAACAAAACTTCACTGTGAACTTCACACTTTTTGATGCAGGCACTGCAGTTTCCATTGGATCCACTTTAATAATTTTTTTCATTTTAGTAGTCAATTTAATTTTGATAGAAGCAAGATAAAGCTTGTGATGGTTCGTGATTACGAAATGATCTTCAATATAACCATGTGTAATTGGTGCGTTGGACATATCTAATATATCAGGATGTATTTTAATTGGATGCGGAAGTATCTCTGCGTAAACTTTTAAGGTTTTCGTCATTATCAATTTCTCGGTTTCTGGTTCCAATAATTCCATCTCATAGTAACTATTGTGGTAGCCAATGTGTTCATTTTTAGTAAAATATACCGGAATTTTTACTTTTTCGTACGGTTTCAAGTACAAATAAGTAGACTCGAAAAGAAACGTGTCTAAGGCGAGCTCAATAATGCTTTTGACGATAAAATCCATTGATCCGACGATATTGATTGACTCTATTACGTTTTCTATTTTTGGCAAAGATACTATTGTATTAGCATCGTCATCGTTGTCTATTTCTCTTTCATCGATACTGTCAGTACTCAGCCCGCTTGCTTGTTTAGATAGACTTATATCTGACTCTTTAGATACATCAATCAGTCGTTTATAAATATGCAAGTGATAAGAGTAGGGATCCTCAACAGAAATTTTCACAGCTGCAGTTGAATATTTACCATTCCTTTTTATATGCCAAGGGTAAACAGGCGGCATAGTTATCGTTTCGGATACTACCACAGTATGTATTTTTGAAAATGCGCTGTGAATTGGGATACACAAAGCTTCTGGAGCAGCGTCGTCACAAGCACCACCTCCAACTTTAAAATATAACCCCGAATTTAATTCTTGCTGAGTTTTGAGTCTAAATATAAATTTGAATACAACAGGTATACCAGGACACAGTCGCTTTGGAATAGCGGGTAATATCTTTGTTTTCGAAAATGTAGAATTTTCCATAATACTTTTAAACCTAATGTGGATGTAAACGCCTGCACAGTTAAGCACCTTGAATTGAACAAATTGTTCTTTTAAAGTGTTGCTGGTCAGAATAATCGGCGACGGAATGCATACCACTGATGACGTGGGTTTTAAGAATTGCCATTCTTCTTTGTCACTTTCCAACGCTGTTTCCGAGCCGGAAATCAGGGATTTATAACTCATTTCACAGGATTGCGACCTAAGAGGAGAAATTAACTTGTGAGGATTTGTAGAGATAGCCGCAGGTAAATGTGTATCTGTTAGTATGGTTACTTGAACCGCCATGTCCACTTTCGAAGACTCGGGTTCCATCGACATAATCCGTTCAGATGTAGATGAAATGCAGGTATTGGGATGAAAAGATTGTTCTTTTGATTCTGATAATATAAGACTTTCAGGAAGAACTTCCAGAGCCACAGACATTTTTCGTTTCTTCAGGTCAGCTTCTATTTTACGCCACTTGCTTGCTGTCCTACATAATCCAGAGGTTAATTCAAAGGGAGATGGTCTGGTATATTGTGTATACAACTTGTCTATTATCATTTTCTTTCGTAGACGTGCACCTTGTATTTTTTGCTTGCAGTCGGTGGCTGCTACGTGTAGACGTTGCACTAATTTTTCCCATCTTGGCAAGCATCGAAAATCTATCTTGTGTTGGGCTTCTAGTGATTTTATAAAATTCTCCACATTGAGGTCATAATCATTACTATCCCTAATACGTATATGAGTGCACTTTTTTGATAGCATCGCGAAACCGCAATACTATTTTTCGTGAAATAAATTAATCAATGTCCGTGTTGTGTTTTGACGTCCCTGATTGTCAATGTCTAATTTGATAGCTTGCTTTTTTTGTTAGGACTGCGGATAGGACAATATTACTCACAAAGGAAATTCAATAGCTAGTACAAATCTGTGTACAGTAAAATATAAAAGGTACTCTATAAGAATAACCCAAACATTACAAAACAGCAATGTCAATAAATTATTTCCACAGGTAGGCTATGGATGCAACAGTTCCCCGTGTACTACTAAGCATAGCATTAGCTGCTTTGCTGCCGATGGCTTCTCTGAACAGCCATGATGGCGTGGCCAAGGAGAACATACCGCACTCGCGGCAGAAGAGAATCCTCTGGATCACAAACGATGGCCGATTGGCGTTGCCACCCGGTACTACAATGACGATCACACCGTCACTATCGATGCCATTTGTAAGGCATCCACCGAAAGGATTCTTGTCTAATATGACCGTCAGTTTCCCCTTTACTAGTAAGTGTCATTTTCTTAAACGTTTTCATACCACTATGTTTTATATTCATTTTATTGGATACTAAGGGCTGGTTTTTCCAACGCCTGATAACTTTAAAATTGTTGTTGGACAGTTTTTTAATGGACAAACTGACTAACATTCAACATTATTCCTCATCTAAAGATATCAGGGACTCCAAAAATCAGCCCTAAATCAGTTAGAAACACACGAAAAAAGTGTTTGTCAGAGTATTATTTACCTTCGAAGTTTAACTTCGTGAATACCAGTAACCTTTTATTTTCGTCCATACTGTGCTCTTTAATCGAGATATTTTATTTTAATGATTTGCAGGTAATCTAGAATACAAATTGGAATTTATGAGTCAGTACTTTCAAGTCTACTAGATTTGAAGTAGAGCAGTCAAAGTAGTTGAATGTCATAGAAAATAACATAGTATTATCATAATCTAATACATATTTTAATTTGGAAAATCTTAATAATGTGTATTTTTACAATCAACAAATCATTGGTATTTGTCAACAATAACATGTATTTATTTGTTTAGCGGTAGTTTAGATCACACTTATTATGTTACAGACTTATGTTTGTAACACATTAGATAGTATGTAGATTTAAATAATTGTAATGCATATAGTGTTACCGTATTGAAAGAGTAAATAATGGTTATGTTCACGTAGTTCGAGTTAGTGACTTAGAATAGTTTTAGTGTTAGTGCAACAGTAAAATTAATTAGCGAAGAAGTAAAAACAAAAGTAGATACTTCTAAGACTGGTGTTTACTTTATAAAATTTCCTCTCATTTAATAAAGTGGACACGCAAAAAAAATAGAACGTAAAAAAAATAACTTTACGGGTTACGTCATAGCCCGCGAAACTTTTTTTTGTTTTTAAAATTTGCAGGTATTCGAATTATATTTTAATCAAAACCTCTGACACTGACCTGAAAATTGCAAATAACAAAAACAAATTTCGCGGGCTACCGTGGCGCTTCCACCTTAAATCTAGCACATTTTTAATAGTTAATAGAATTCAGATACTTATAGTTTTGTCAAATATCTTTGGTAAATGAGGGAGTAAATATCTAAACTATTAATGTAGATAGCGTGCATACGCGGCCGTTAAGGCAGATGAAGCTTTAGAAAAAGTTTGCCTTTACAGAGCATCGTCTCTAGATCAACCCGTCTATTCTGTAATAATCTCACCATGAAAATCTAGGTGAAGTGAACTGTCATGCCTCCCGATGTTAGGGATCGACACTATTGACAGCTTACTTCACCGTAGTTTTTACGGTGAGATTTTTACAGAATAGATCGGCTGCACTCTAATTGCGTAACACACTATCAATCAGAATCTGAATCATTTTGAAGGATATTTCTATTATTAATTGCTTCATAAATCCCAACAATTGTGTCTGGTCAACAACGTACATAACGCAATGAATGTTGTTGAACTATCAAAATGAAAACCGTTCATACTGTTAGTGTGTTATGCAATTGGGTATTTTCCAATTTATTAAAAACTATTTTAGTTTGAAGATTGGACGAAATATGTAACAAAAAATTAAAAATAAATTGATTGATATCCATTTATCAATTAAAAACGATTTAAAAGAAATTATTTTTTCGTTGTTTTGAATTTACCGCCAAAACGCTCCTTACGATGACTGTTTATCACGAGACCACACGTGACGTCAACTTTATGTAAACTAAAGTAGTTGTTATCAAGTGAATGTCGAGTTTATAATTAACAAGATTTTTTGTAAATAGAAAATGGTATTACCTACTGGTGTGCGGTGTCTCTGTGCACAAATATGTACTTCTAAAACTGCGCCATACAAATTAGGTATTCGTACCGGTGCCGTTTACACAAAGCTGACGTCACGTGTGGTCACGTGATAAAAGTCATCTTAAGGAGCGCTTTGGCGGTAAATTCAAAACAACGAAAAATTAATTTGATTTTAATCGTTTTTAATTGAGAAAATGGATAAAAATAAATTTATTTTTATTTTTCTGCTAAATATTTCGTCCCAATCTTCAAATTAAAATAGTTTTTTTATAAATTGGAAAATACCCTATTACCTCTCTGTAACAGTTTTTATCTAAAGCTCCGTGTCTGTGCTTTCTTTACGGCCGTGTCTATCCGAGTGGGTTCTAATTTTATTTTTATAAATTTCAGTCGATTTTGACAAACTCGGTTTGACGGACAATGAAAATCCTTACGGAGCATTCCCGCCTATCTTGGCCCGATCTATGGGAAGAGCGGCAGTCTCTATGATGGCGGATTATGTAGGACAGTACTTAGACCGGAGACGAGGCAAGCGGTCCACGGGAGAAAATGTCACTCCTGATGTTGAAAAGGCAATACTTGATAGATTGCATGGAGGAGAGAGGTAAATCATCATTTTCCTGTACTAATACCAATTTATTTGGGGTCGTCTCGGTAGTCACCCCCATTTTAACCATATCCTCATTCACACAGTCCATCCATCGTTTCTATGGTCTCCCCTTACTGTTATGTTCATCGATACTCATATTCAGAACTTTCCTCACATTGCCCTCATTCCTCCGTTTCACATGCCCATATCATGACCACCGATCCGTGTGGAGGCGATTGGCGGCAGCGAGCTCTCACGTCCGGCCCTGGTCCAGGCCATGGTACGGAGCGAGAGTGCATGGGTAGCCGTCACCTCGTTCTGCGAAGCAGTAATGCTCGCGAAGAGGGAGGCAGCGCACGTGAGGGAGAGGCAGTACCTATAATTATGCGCCCTAACGGCCGTAGTCGTCGCGGGAGACGCCCTGGACGTCGGGAATCCCAGGCTGATTCCCGGCCCACGTAGGCGCGGGCTTGCGGACGGCGAGTAATGGGTAGCTCGCTGTCCGGTAAGGACCAAGCCCGGGTCGACGGCGCGTTGTGTTCCACACGCGCCTCAAAGACATGTCAGCACCAACTGGTGGGGTCCGCAAGGGCCGATGCCTGCCAGGGGTGCAGGTGGTTCGAAAGAGATACCGCGGCCCCTGGTTATTTTTAAAAAGTAAAAGTCTGACACGCCCTCCTACTCCACCCAGAGCGGGAGAAGTTATTTGATGAATTCCCACCCAACAAAAAAAAACCATGACCACCGATATCCACACAACCTTTCAGTTATCGGTGCCAATTTCAGACTTCCTCTTATGTACTCTCATTTCTTATTCTTTCAATTTGTGTAACACCACACATCCCTCTTATGAGAAGTAAAGTATATGATGTATAATTACTCAAACCGAACAATCATTGTCTTCTACTTTTTAATAAATGACAGTCTTGTTATGCAAATCTTAGAAGATTTAACAACGAGTTTATTACTGAACAAAAGGGATAAAGTAACAAAGGTTACCGTTCTCTGAAGGGACCACACAGAAAGCCGTTCGCACGTCTTTCTGTGGGCCACAGACCACGTGGAGGTTAGCAACAGTAGCGGTTGTTATTGGTCGTCACTTTCACCTTCACGTCGATGAATACATCAGGAATTCTACTCACGAAGGATAGTTGGCGACGAACGCAGGAAGTTATTCCGAAACGGTGTTTGAAATTCTTTATGTGATTCGAAAACCGCCGCCAATTACGTAAGGAATCGAAGAATTGGTGTAAACAGTAAATTATTTCAACCTTGTTTTTACGAATTTGTTACGGGTATTACAACATTTCGCGTGGTTCACTAAACAATAGATTTCGTTGATCTTTTCTCCTCTGATAGCATCATATTCAATTTGGCGGAGTATTAGTCACAGATGTAGATAAGTCTAGAAAATATTTTTTGCGAATCATTGAAAAGTGGGTTGTTATAAAAGTATTCTTTGTTTCACTAGCCTCTAGATAAATATCAGACAAGCAAGAACGACAGAATAGAATTCTGTCCAATTAAAATTAAAATCATGTTTCGATGACTACGATAAGTTGAACTTATAATCCCTCATATTTTTCAGGGCAATATTATATGGGATAGCGGAGGATATGTTTGCAAACTTCGGCCTAGATGGAAAAGAGTGTCTTCTACGAGCTATTTGCGAAATCCAATCGCACCCACTCAAAAACTTTGGTCTTCTTGGTGAAATGATGAAGCTGTTCTTTACGTACGTATATTTAAAAATACTTTTACATTAAAGGAATCCTCTATACGATTTTAAATATATATTTTTCTTCTACGATGTGTGTTTCAAATTGGACACATTATCGCCAGGTATTTCACAAGATAAGGTCAGTTCAGTGAGTGCCAGTGTAACCGGATGCGGCTATATCGGTATTAGACACGAAGTCTATCCAGTTGTAGATTTACTCGTATCTAGCCTGCATTCTAAAGTTTACGGGCTTTCAACTTTTAAGTATTAATTACTTTTGTCATTGGTAGGTTTAGAGGCAATCATGAACGTTAAGGGCGACGGATTAACGTGTTCTGTAAGATTTAGAGGGAAACCTTTTTTGATTTGGTTTTTTATTACAAGACATTCAAGATAAGCCATGTCGGGGTATGGGATTTACTATCGGCAAAACTGATGAACTTCTATACACATTTTCCTCCCTTATTTGACCCCTTTAGGGGATGAATTTCCAAAAATCCTTCCCGAGTGTTCAATTTTGTTATTTAAAGAGCTCAAGTGCAGAATATCATGTTTCTAGACGCACCGGCTTAGGCTGTGAGTTGTCTTTCAGTAAATGAATCAATGAATTGACAATTTAATATTGCAAGATTGTCTTTTTATTTTATAAATGTTTTTTCACTTTCTAGGCCCAGCAAGTCCCCATACGCGAGTCTCCTAGACGAATATGTGGAGGCCCAGAAGGCAGGACAAGCGGGGGGCGAATGTTGGCCTTATTACAGGCTATGTCCCAAGAGTATCTTCCAATCTTCGAACAAATACTCGTGAGTAACGCACATTAATATTTTTATGAGCTGTATTAGGTTGACCGTAATTGTATTATCGATTTTGTGCCTTAGGAGTTTGATGTTTCATGTCAGGTTAATTTAGCAAGTTTGCTTTGGTAAGCTGCAAAATTCTAGGATTCAGTTTTGAAAGTTCCAGAAAAAAATATCATCATTCTCCTGCCTTTATCCCAATTTATTTGCGGCGCAACATGTTTTTTTCATCTCCGTAAAAAAAAGAAATATTAGAACACATACCAGTATGTTTTTAATTTTATTTTACAGGAAAGATGCAGAAGATTTACACAGGCGGCAAGAACACGAAGACGTGGAAGAAAACAAAATAGAAGATATGCAGGCAATGTAGAACAATTTAGTGATGTTGCTGAAACTTCGGCTCATAGAGCCGGCAACAGAATCCCAAATGTAGTTAGTGGTAGTTCCGACCAAAGCTCTTTGTAATTAGACTTGTACTAAAATATACCTATTTATTTTTATGTCTAAGTGCCATTCCATTAGGGCACGGGAAGACACTCAACGATCAAACGGTTTTCGTCCAATAGCATAACGATAAACCGCGTGCGCAGAAAATGAAAATTGGAAAATGGAATATTGTATTGATCGTTGCCTGCCTGCGCGTGCTTTTAATTTATTTAGTTGAATTATTTCGATTTTCTTTTGAATTTCTTTAGATTTTAATTTGTCCTAATTGTTTTATTCATTTTATTTTACTTATTAATGTTATTTTTCTCATCTTTGTTGTCACTGTTGTAATAAGTTAAGGAACACGTGAGTCTAAAGTAGCTAGTGATTTTGTAAATTTTAATATATTTATAGTTGTTAAGTAATATAACATATTATTTTAAATTACTGCATTTTTCCATTCCCCTTTTCGAATTTGCTTACATTAATTAACGACGCTTGCAGAACAAACTAAACAAAAGCTCGTAGATAACCTCAACAATAAACATCGTAAAATTACGACTGTACAACTAACCCATTTGAAACAATTCAAAAACCACACAACCATTCCTATTCCAAACCAAAACGAACCCAACCACATCGACATGGAAGAGATAATCAATAAAAAGTAGATATCTGGGACGCGACTACACGTTTAATAATAAATGCCGATAAGCCACGTGAATAGTCGCGCAACCCTAGTCGGAAACCTGAAAGCTCCGTCAGGGGGCGTAACATGAAAGGCAACGCTGCCCGATAATTTTCTATTTTTGGACCAAAACCCTGCTATGATTAAGGTAAGACCAGCAGGAGGTTGTGAACCAAGTATATGTGCGTCAATAATTGTGTTTGTGTGTAAAATGTCCGTGTATTGAACGTTTCAGGCGCAATATGTAATGTTCGTGCTAATACTTATGTTGAGTGCAATGCTGGAAACTGCATCAGTACAGAAACGAAGCTATTCGGATCAGTCCGTCAGAGGATACATCACTGAGGTACGGTTTCTAACGCTGTTCTAAATTACTCAACTTTTCCTGAAGAAATGTGAGAAGCTTTAATCGATAAACTGTTGTAGAGGACATGCTGGTGGAACGAAGTTTGCAAGGAGGAGTTCCAAATATTGTTCCGATGTAAGTGCCCTTCGTGGTCTTACTGTCGCAGTCCTGGGCGCTATTACAACGCGATATGCTCCATGACAGAGACCGGCTACATCTGGGACCAGCCCCATTCGGAATGGCGCCCACAGTAGTAAACACAACATACCTAAAACATATAATATTTTAAACATACCCCAAATTATGATCGTAACACTTGAACGTTCTAGGTTGATACCGTAAATGTTAAGTCTCCGCGAAATTCTGAAATCTTCAAATGTGCCAAATTCTAACAACGATTCTAATTTGAGACTGATTCAGTATAAAATGAAATAAAATTTCGCCTTCTATTTTCATAAATTAGCCTAAGATATGCACCTCGTTTCATTTTATCACCACAATGAATGAGATCACAATAATGATTACGGATGTGACGCGCATATCTTGACCAATTTTGTTGAATACACTTGTTCCAGTTATGTGAAAAATAAATCTATGTTTATTCGATATTTATGATTCATTTCTCGTTTCCCCAATTTTGACCTTGAGAATGTATATGAGAATTCACTGCTGGAGCGCGCATGCGCGTCGTCCGTTGTCTAAGAGTGAATAATCAATAGCTGAAGTAGTCGGCAATCGGACCCTAACAATACGTAGACCACAACAAATAGCAGGACGTTTATCAAAATGCTGCCAGTACTAGTGTTTCTTCTATCTTTAACTGGAATCTATTGTGAACCAGAAACAGTGCGGGAGAATTTCGACTATTTCAGTTATGGTTCTAGTGATGATCTTCTGAAAAACTTGGATCTCCATTTGGTAAGTGAAGTCCACCTATACAAACATATAAGGTATATCTATGTCAGGACGTTAACTATTCTGAATAATATGTAATTTGAAACGCTTGTCAAATCAAAGATTTAAAAGTGTATTCAAAACGTGAGAAAAATTACCTAACTCTGCAAAACTTTTCAGCCAAAAGATGAAATAGTTCTGAGACCTCAGGAAGTAAAGGACTGGCCGCAAACATCGTTGAACGTGGGACAGATAACCTCTGTGTCCATCAACTCTTTGGGACAACCTGTGATATTCCACAGGGCCGAGCGAGTATGGGACGAGAGGCGAGTAACTATACCCACAAATTAGAAATCTTTATTTCGTTATCCCCCTAGAGCAAAAATGCTAACAGCTGCATTTGTTCTGCTTCTCATCATCTTTGTTCACACAAATTATCCATAATTTCTTTGGTCTTCCCCTGCTCCCATAGACCTCATTCATGATCAAATATTTTCTACCGACATAAGGCACACTCATTACTGTTGACCTTTAAGTGATAATAATAATAATGGTGTGCTAAAATATTTTGCAGCACTTTCAACGAATCCAACGTTTATCAGAATTTGGACAAGGGTCCGATCATGGAAGATACCATCCTAGTCTTGGATCCTCACACAGGCTCGGTGTTGCACAGTTGGGGAGCTTATGCGTTCTACATGCCACATGGACTGACTGTGGACCACCACGATAATGTCTGGGTCACTGATGTCGCCAAACATCAGGTTTTCAAGGTAAAGATCATATTTGTATTAATATCATAGAAAATTTAAATAGTGCCCAAGGTCACGCGCTTTCAAGGGCAAGTTGATACGGCGGCGGAAGCCATAGTAAGGCTTCCGCTCTGTATCGACTATTTTTTTTAGGAACAAGTATATGAATCCGCCAATTGAGCCTAGTCGATTAAGATCAAGATATACTGGCTGGCTATAAAGGACTTGAGGAAGGTGTGTCGACCCTCGTGGTTTATTTCTTTACTGCGTATTACTATAACCGTTCGTTTCTTGCTTTCAGTACATCCCAAACAACCACAAGTACCCGACCTTGACCATCGGAGAGGCGTTCACAGCCGGCTACCACTACATACGCCGCGTGTTACTATGCATGCCGACCTCAGTCGCCGTCGCTACCACTGGAGAAATCTTCGTCGCTGACGGCTATTGCAACAACCAGATACTCAAATTCAACGCAGCTGGAAAACTCTTACTGGCCATACCTTCCTATTCTGACACGATGTCCTTGAATCTTCCGCATAGCGTGACATTATTGGAACATCTGGACATCGTCTGTGTCGCAGACAGGGAGAATATGAGGATCGTGTGCCTGAAAGCTGGGTTGAAGAGTTATGTGAAAATGTTTGAGCCGGGTACTGTTATCGAGGATCCTACTCTAGGCAGGGTGTTTGCTGTTGCGTCCCACGGTGATACGATCTATGCTGTGAACGGGCCAACGTCCCAGAATATTGCCGTCCGAGGATTTACTGTAAATGCACTCTATGGAAACATTTTGGATACATGGGAACCGACCACTGTAAGTTTTAATATATTTTTATCATGTTAATTTATCATCATCATCATTTCAGCAGAAAGACGTCCACTGCTGGACATAGGCCTCCCCCAAAAGGGGGGTTTTGCCATAATCGCCACGCTTGGCGTGCGGGTTTGCGATCGCAGTATGGTGGTAAAATGCATAGAGAATGCTGCTGCCCATTGTCTAGTAAGTCCCTTAGTCGCCTTCTACGGCACCCACGGGAAGAAATGGGATGGTGCTATTCTTTTACGTCCGGCACCACACGGAACAGTTAATTTATGTATGGAACAATTTCACTGGGTACTATAATACCTTTGGAACTATACCAAAATGATGTTCGCTATTTATGTAAAACGATTATTTTGAATGCCTATTAATTTGCGTCCATAGGCATTCAGCCTATGGACGCAAATTAGTTGCCATTTTTCCGGGTAAAATCATGTTCTAGTTCATAGTGTTGTGTTAATCGTCCAGTCTTACCTGTTTAGCTTGCAGCTAACCCGCTAGTGAGTTAAGGTTAAAATTTATATCTAACACTAAACTAACAAGATGACCTGGTTAACTTCGTCCAATGTTGCAAATTTCAATTAATTCTATTTTTTGGCAGTTTCTTTGGGCATTTCCAATTTTTTTATTCCTAAACCACCTCAGTATTGAGGCAAAGAAAACCAAACAAAAATTCAAATAGATCGACTCATTTTCGAGTTTTTGCGAGACTAACGCACAGCAATTTTTTTATATATATTATAAATGATAATGTGTCAATGTATTTTTCAGGGCTTCACAAACCCTCACTCGCTGGCTGTGACAAGGAACGGATCTCACCTATACGTCACAGAAATTGGGCCTAACAAGATCTGGAAGTTCGAGCTAACAGATGTATATGATAAGAAGTAAACCGTCTATTAGGACAAATATATAGAGCTATGTTCATTACCTTCAGAGTATAATAGAAAAATTGCTTGACGGTGAATCAAATTCGCCAAAATATAGGGAAATAGTGAAACGCGATATGTAAATGAAGATTATAGGAATTTAAAAGCTCATGTTTATTATAGTAAGACGTATAACCGACAAATCTGGTAGTTCTAGTCAAACTTATTAAGTGTTCTTTCAAACTGCTTCAATAGATCACTTAAACCATGTCGAAGCATTGAGACAGATTCAACTTGCTCCTTCATAATGCAAACTTAATACTTGTAGACTATTTAAACTATTATATTTAAAGGTTCCTGCCATATTGGCTTATGTATCGAGAAATAAATGTATGATAGTTGTAAAGAGAATTGTTTAATATTGTAATTAAAGGGCCAATCTATAAAACACGCACAGAAAAGATTAACTGAACCCTATAACTACACTGCTAAGGGCGATTGTACTCAAAGTTTGTCTTCAGGCATAATAATGTCTTCCTCTGTGTACAAATGTCTTCCTGTAGACATTATATATAGCTATTATAATCTGTGGTATACGACTGAACCGTGCTCTAGTTTTGTCGATGTTTTTATAAGGCGTGGAAACGTGGTGCATTAAAAGCCGCGAAAGCAGTAAGATCGATGCTTTCGAGATGTGTTAGCGGAGGCTGCTTTGTATACCATGGACCGCCATGAGAACGAAAGAATCCATCTACAATATGCCAGGAGCGTGTCCTCAGCTTTTTCGGACATATTATGCGTTCACCTAAGCATGGTCTGTAAAGGCTTATGATACTACAATACCCGGCGATACAGCCGGGTGGAAGAAAAACGCGCTCACGGCAGAGCACTGGCAAGATGGTCAGTCGCGATCAAGAAAGATTTTGGAGACAGCATCTACCGCGCGGTCTATACTGCAGAAGACCGCATAACTTGGAAACGCATCTGGTCCTGATCCTGAGCATTGAGGGAACGACGAAGAAGAATTGCTAAAATTGTGGATTTATTTAACTTGAAGATTTCTTTAAACCAGTAGAGTATTTGCCTTGTTTTTATTGTGTACAAACGCTGTTAGCAGATTTAAAATGTCAGTAGCAATGCAAATTAAATATATTTTCATAAAAGTAGTGAAAATCTTGGCTTTCTAAATTTCTAGAGTGCTATCTCTGAATATTGTAGTAGCAACTTGAAATTATAGTATTAAATATTATGGACCAAATTGGCATGTTCATATGAAAAATTTTCAGAGTAGGTATAAATTACGTAGAAGGAGAAATAAAATTTATAGAATCGGTTTATCAATATTAAAAGTGATGTTTTATTTTAATTAACGCAATACAAAGTAAATAAAATATTAACATTTTCTATAATAACAAAAGATAGATACTTAATAACCAGCATGTCCTAGAATCAACAATTCGAAGACATGTGACATTCACCAACCCGCACTAGGCCCGCGTGGTGGATTACGGCCCGCTCCTTCTCACCGAGACCTGCAGCAGTGCTATTCTGTAAAAATATCACCGTGATAACTTGGGTGAAGTGAGCTGTCATTAGTATATTTCCTTTTTAGTATATTCTATCACATCTACATAAAATTATATTATTTTTCTATTAGTTCGCTGTACCTACCAGTACAGTTTCCTAATAATTGTTTGATGCACCGGACGACGTCATTACGTCAAAGCCGGCTGTCGCTGAAAACCAGCGCTGGGGCTCTGTCTTACATAGGGTCGCAGCATAATGCTGAGTGATAGCCGTTTTGCGTGGAAGTGACGCATGTTTCCCTCAACCTTTTCTTATTAATTTTTTTGTGTTCCTTTTCTTTTTGCGTCATATTTACCGCGAATAAACGTTTTTTACTTTTTCTTTCTTTCTTTCTAGTGCCAGATGGAATGACAGTTCACTTCACTTAAGTTCTCACGGTGATATTTTAACAAAATAGATCGGCTGTGTCCAAGAAGTGGAAAAGTAATAGGCTCAATATGTGTGTGTTATGTCAAGATACATAAACAACATAAAATTACGACAAATTGTTTATTTTATATCCACATTTATAATCAGATATTCCACACAATCTATAAGTTAATATATTAAAATATATTACAGTAATTATAACTTATTGTGTATTTACAAGACTTAAAAAAGGAATGGAACTAGACACGTTATGACCTTGTCACCTTCAGCTTATCACTTTGAATACAATACCTACGTACCTTCAAGTTATTACTCTTTTTTTCATGACCTTCATGAAGAGCACCATATCTGTGGACAAGTTATAGTAAATTATAGATACAATAATAAATAATATAATTATAGATTAGTAGATTTTTTTTATTTCTATTTATTATAACAAAATAGCACGGCATGAGTAAAAACATTTCCAGCATCCATTATTTTCAGAAATCTTAATACCAAGATTTATACACCATGGATCGGACCGTGGACAACCGCACAGTATGGAAAAACCGACCTATTTTCGGCAAAAATCGATTTGCAAGCGACTTTGTAACTAATAATTGTTTTTGTAAATATGGCCGTTTTTCTCAGATTATTGATTACAAAAATACACTGCAAATTGAAAAATTGGGTAAATAACCTAGAAATAAAATCAATTGTCACAAAATCGGTAGTTAAATTAATTCTATTTTCATAAAAACTTACAACACTATCTAATGCATTGTTATAATGTTTTTTTTTTAAATATTCATTTACAGTCTGCCTCGTTGAATTCAAGAAGTTCAAGTACAACTTAACCTGAAAATTTCGATAATCCCATTTATCGGTAGGTATATAAGACTTTCAAAGTCAGTATTTTTTTTTCAATTACCGCAGTGGATTTTCGTAGCTTATAATCTTAGAAAAACGGACATATGTATTAAAAAAAAAAAAAATTGTTACAAAGTCGCGTGCGAATCGATTTTTGTCGTAAATAGGTCGATTTTTCCACACTGTGAGCCACACAGGTCGATTGGTCATCTTGGATCGATGGTTGACCATCTTTATATACCAAGAGCCCTCGTGCCTCGGAAAGCACGTAAAGCCGTTGGTCCCGGCTGTCATTCATGGATCTTTGACTGTCGGTACCTACGGGTCGTCAGAAGCCCGAAAGTCTGATAACCAGTCTTACTAAGGGGTATCGTGTTAGGTACCCAGTAACTGGGTTGTGGAGGTCAGATAGGCAGTCGCTCCGTGTAAAATACTTGTACTCAGCTGCATCCAGTTAGACTGGAAGCTGACCTCTTGATGCATAAATAAATAATATTTTAGGCATTTACTTATCTTTGATAAAAAGTCGCCAGAATCATCAACATCGCATCGGTGTAATAGTAGTCAAACGTAAGCCTATACAATATAAAAAAAGTCCAACATACTTATAAATATAGCCATGACTATAGCCAGCATGATCCATAGCCAACACTTCCACGCGCTCCGACTGTGCTCCTGCAACCGATCTGACTCCTGTTTCAATGACGATAAATTGCGATCCGTGAGGTCGGAGGATTTCTTCAAAGCCTGGAAACAAATCAAAGTAGATTTTAATACTTATTTAAAACTATATTTTTTAGAACATCTTTTTCTGTGTTGCACAAAAAATTGTTTGGTTGGTATGTGTGGTTAAAATTACGACGATTTATATGATTTTCTTTCATTGTTAAAATAAATAGACCTCATCCATCGCTTTCTATCAGGCCTGATCGAGGTCAAGTGCAAAAAAACTAAAAATTAAAATGCTTAATTATATTGGCCAGTCAATAGAGTCGCCAACGGCAGCAGGACTAGGCTCTTTTAGCGCCCGAAAGACGTTGACAGGGAGGCGCTGTTGGTAAACATTTGTTTTGAGATTTCTCAAAACAAATGTTTACCAACAGCGCCGCCAACAGCGTATTGAAAAACAAGATGGGGGTTAGGGGGCTGTTAAAAGGTGGTTTCCGTTTCACCAACAGTAAGGGGTTTTTTTTTGGGTGGGAAATCATCAAATAACTTCTCCTGCTCTGGGTGGAGCGGGAGGGCGTGTCAGACTTTTACTGACTAAAACCCACCCGTGTTCCCTCAGTTGCCTGTGTGCCAGGGGCCGCGGTATCTCTTTCGAACAACCCGCACCCCTGGCAGGCATCGGCCCTTGCGGACCCCACCAGTTGGTGCTGACATCTCTTTGAGGCGCGCGTGGAACACAACGCGCCAAAACAGTAAGGGGTCAGTTAAACGCTAAAAGGTCTAAATTTAGGTGGCCGAAATGTGGGCCCATAAACCAGGTATTTACGTATGTGATCTCTCAAGCAACGAACATGGATAGTGATATATTAGGATTTTTTGTTTGAGCTTTGTCAGTACTGACTTGGCTTTGAAGGTTTTACACTTCTTTTATTACTTAAACAAGCCCAACGTTGGGTTAAATTAGCAAGAAAAACTCATCTTTTTTGGCTCATAATTTTTTAATGGCTTTTTATTTTAGTATTCTATTTCGGCACAGACAATACTAATAATGAGACAAAACTATATCATGTTTAATTACGATATACATTGTCAAACAGCTGAGTAATACACTCCCGAAGTTTGTACGGAAATATTTTTGACTAGATTAACCTTAATAAACTCTTTGCCAACAATCAAATGTCACGTCACGACGTCATAAAAGAAAGAAGTATCAAATACAAAAAAGACCACAGATAACACGCGACGTTTCGTAATGTGTACACAGATTAAAGCTGAAAATGCATAGCTTTATGTGTAGCCGTGTGTACAACTATAACTTGTGTTACCAAAGTTGTAACGACTTTGAATCATTATCATTATAATCAGGTAGTGGGTTGTAATCCACTACGCGACCCAGAGCGGGTTGGTAGATGTCACATGTCTTCGAATTATTGGTTCTAGGACATGCCGGTTTCCACACGATGTTTTCCTTCACCGTTAGAGAGCAGTGGAGATGAAATGATTTACACAAAGTAAAGCGCCTGTCTGGGTTCGAACCTTCGACTCGTAAGTCGCGGCCGTTACCACTGGGCGACCACTGCTCGCTTTGAATCCCATTCATCTTTAATTTGCTTAAAATGGAGTCTCACCTCAGTATCGCCTTTTATAATAGTGCTGGCTATCTGAGACTGTTCCTTCAAGCTCTTGGTGAGTAACACCATGTTCTCTGCCACCTTCTCCTGCATATTCTGATGATATTTGAGTAGAGAGTCCATGTCTTCCTGGCCGCTACTGTTGCTTGTAAAGTTTGGAGCTTTAATGATGTTCCGCTTTCGAAGTGCATCGTCACTGTCTTCTGAAAAAAAAATCAGGGGTGACTAAGTGTATTTATATAAACATAGAAATAAAATATGTACTTAATGTAAAAGGGGTGGAGAGTTACATCATTATAAAATATCAAAACAATTAGCTCCTCACTTCCACGTCAGTAGTGAGATAATTGTCTTACAACAAAAACAACCTACTGTTCCCAATTTTGCGTGACATCATTTATCACAATTTTTCTGAAAGCTTGCTGTCTAATACCTAGCTTTTGTGTTTTAGTCCTACATCCAGCCCCTGATTTGCCATGAGATTTGACATCAGATGTATTAAAATAGTATTTCAGAATCCATTGGCTACTGTTCAAAAGTGGTCAACTGTAAAACTAACCCAGTCCAAACAATTCAGATCTAAGCTCCGCCCCGTATTTCACCCTAGTTTTCTGATGTATTTCTTGAGCTGCTGCATCTGCAGACATAGTTGCTGCACCATGTGACAGTAGCTGAACTGCCTCCAACTGCAAATTAATTAAGACAGATATTAGAAACATAATATCATCATTGTTGGATTAAAAGGCAGTTACTTATAAAAACAAAATCTCCATGTGCACTGATTTTAATGTTTAGTTTATTTACAACCATCATTGTCGTTCTCCTGTGCTTATACCAATTCATTTGGGAATGACGCAACATGTGTTTTTCTTCCATACTTCCTAATACTGCCCTGCTAATTGTAAATGCAGCACTTGCAAAAAAGCGGTTTCGAGAAAAACACGGAAATCTAAAAGGAAAATTTTCATGTAAGTACTGCAAATCTCGTTGTCAAAAAAAATATATTTCCAGTACCCAAATATTTTTATTTTTTCTTAAAGGTTTGCCCCTATGGATGCTATTTTTGCACAAATGTGAAAACCCAAAAGTGTTGATTACTGCAGATACAATTAGCCGGGCAGAATAGCTGTCATGACTGTAGTCACCCCCTTTCTAGTGATATCTTTGTTCACACATTTCATCCATTGTTTCATAGGTCTTCCTCTACACTTATAGCCATCAATAGACATTCATAATCAGACCTTACCACATGATGTCTATTTACAACCATGACGAAACAATTTATTGTTAGTTAACCAGTGTGATAGAAAAAAAATAATTTATTGTTATTTGAAGTAAAATTAACACTATAGGAAGAGGTTGTGTCTTTGCTCACAAAAGATATTAACAAATCCTCAACAATAACTCAATTCACATTGGACTACACACCTTTTCACTAGGAGTATTCAATGTAGCTGTTTGGATAACACCTTTCAAGAAAGAAGCCCTTTTGGTATATTCTGCTAATGCATCCTTAGTTGGTTTTCTGTAAGAGTAGTAGAGGAAAATTGGAGTTATCTCAGAAATGGGATTTTTTTTTGCAATATCATGAATTGGGATTATTATTATCACGTCATGCTGTAATGAAACAAAGTTCGTCAAAAGGCTCGTGGAATCGTGGATCACACGAGCCACGTAAACCTTCCAAAAAACCCGAGTTTTCAAGACAGTCGAAGAAGAATAAAAATATATTTACATCTTGTCAGTGGTAGTCTTAAGTTCTGTTATCATTTGGCTGAGAGACTCCACATATTGCTTGAGTCTATAGTTATTATCAAGAGGTTCTTGTTTGGCCATAAGTTCACATTTATTTAGCAGCTGCCGCACATTCATTTCTAGTCTAGATTTCGTCGGTAAAGTTAAATTACCGAAGTAAGTTGGCACTTCAGTAGCCATTTTGGCAAGATATTATATTATTATGAACCACTGAACAGAAATACAACAGTTAAGTATTTTATTTAGGAAAAGTTTTATTTTGAAATCATCGCGTATTGATTTTGAGGTTTGACGTTGACACTCGACAGTGACACTGACAAGCAAATGACAACTCACTGACTGCAGACTGACAAACCTCAATTAATGTTGCCCACTTAGATCTGGAACCCGAAGAATAATCATCTTATTATTTGATCATAATTTATAGTAAACTAGCTGAGCACATGGTGGAGCATACTATGGAGCTCTGCCCGGCTTGGGCGGAGCACCGCCGTGTCCTTGTGGAGGCGATCGGCGGCGGCGATCTCTCGCGTCCGACCCTGGTGCAGGCCATGGTACGGAGCGAGAGTGAATGGTTAGCCGTCACCTCCTTCTGCGAAGTAGACATGCGCAAAACAGTGCTTTTTAAAGTGATGTCATATGACATTACATTTCGTACCGAGTAATGTTTCATTACACCATGACTCCAAACATGACGCGAAATGACGCGTCACGCGTGATGGCTATTGTAATGAAATGCTCGCGCATTTCGTACCGAGGGATGTTGCATTTACATGACACCATGACTTATGACTCCAAACATGACGCGAAATGTAGCATCACGCGCGATGGCTATTGTAATGAAATGATCGCGTTGTAGAAGATAATAATAGTATATTATTGACCATCACTGTGAATATTGGCGTATTTAAAAATCTATTTTATGTACAATGATTGTTTCGTGATGAATCTTGATTTAATTCGCAATCATTCTTTTCGTCGCCATAAGATATTTTCACTTAAAAATTAACACTTATGTAATAAAAATCTATGTATTTACAGTTTTAAGTTATTTCTTTAAATATCACTCAATACCTCATGAATTCCACAATCATTTACCTCACAATCATTTACCTCACAATCATAAACACAACACTCAGTTTTATATTTGTTTCGTGTTACTGTTTTGTTTTGTATCATAGGTAGCGCGCGGCAAAGCGTAGGTAATGTCATAGGATCTGATATAGAGTCATGATTGCGTTGTCAGTAAAACGTAAACCTTATTTCTTCAAGAATACGGTTTTAAATAATAGTTCACTTATTTCGCTCCCAAACGACCGGTGCGCAGCGCATGCTCTTTCTCACTTGCACACAGTCACACAGAGCGAAAATGACCGAGATAGAAGTTTACGAACGTCGAACAGCGCGTCATGGCCCGCGCGTCATGTTTGAGAGTCATGTGTCATGATTAATTTGGTCAAGTCATGTGTAATGCTACAGTACGCGGTCGAGTTATATGACGCGCAATGCAACATCGCATTACTTACACATGTCTACTGCCACAGAGTACTTTTTTATATAGGGAATAGAGGTACAACTCCGCGACAAAAGTGAGAAACGTCAATTGTCGCCCTCTGGACGCCTGTTTTGGAACTAATGCCAACATAGTCTTACGCACACACACACACGTAGGTACACACATACGTACGTCGCCTACTACTTTATGCCTTGGTATTTTTTATTTAGATAGGTATTTTAAAATGTGAATTACATATTCGCTTGCAACTGCTATATAGAAAGCGAAAGTAATTCACATTATTAAACAATAAAACAAAGTTAGATTTCATTTCAAACTCAAAGCATTTATTTCAATTAAACCATTTACAGGCACTTTTGAATTGTCAAAAAGTCGACCAGTTGGAAAGTTGAAGCTAGTTACCCATTCCAAAACGTAGATCTCTATATTCTGTATAAAGCATGCTCTGATTGGGTTACAGCAACACGTTTCACCCGCCTTTTAGTAACAAGAGTAGGTTTTTGGTTTTTGTGATGCTCTGTAATGAAATAAAAGATATATGTATTATGTATTTTCTAATTACAATTTTGGTATTAAGTATTTTAAGTACTTTTAAATGGAAGATAAGAAAACTATGGAAAATTTAATTTACTTACCAACATTTTTCTTAATTTGTACATCTTCCACAGCAATGGTAGCATGCATAGGCACAAATTCTCTGGCTACTGTGCCACAACTGTGTGAAGTTATAGGTTCTGAAATGACAATTTAAATTACTTTTCATTAAGATAATCACATCATATAACATTTTCAACAGAAAAAGCGCTTTGTAGCTTAAATTGCCCTTGCCTGATGATATGACAGAAACTAAAATCTTTGTGCTCATCATGGCCATTTTTAACTTTAATTATTAGGTGTGAAAGTTTAGGACATTATATCACATGACATTTTTTGTTTGTCTATTATAGGTATTATCGTACGACGCCATTAAAAAAATAAATAAAAACAAAACAAAATGGCAAACCAGGTCTTGGCCAGCCTCCATACAAAAAATTTCAATCCCCTTTATTATGCCTTAATAGAATCGAGGGCAATTTGAAAAAAAAAAGGATGCTTAATGCTGTTATGATTACATTTTCACTTACCAAGATTTTCCTTAGTTTGTATATCTTCTATGGCACTTTGAGTGTGTGGCTTCATATCCACTGAGTCCAAATGTATAACAGGTTCTGGAATAACAATTAATAAATTACTTCAGCAAGCAGCAATAACCCTCGGAAGACTATACATAATTGTGTCTTATTAGCACTGCTTGACAGTTACGTTGGAACTGTCATCATATTATTATGTAAAGCTACATTGGTCTAGCAGTTGCAGAAGCAACCACTGGGTTTGAGGTATTAGGTGCGATTCCCAACTCTGGGCAATTTTGTTATATCTTGAAAAGTAATATTAATTTACCTTTTGATGTAGATGCTTCTGACATCTGAAGAGGTCTCAACACTCTTTTTTCCGAGTTGAATTTTAAGATAGATCCTGTAATAACAATAAAATTACATTTGAAAAAGTAGTTAACTTTGGTTTACCTTACCCAAAACTAATTGAATTTTCTTAACAATGAAGTACCTGATGTCACTTTAGGGCCCATTAACCCTCTCTAAGCAAAAAAAAACATTCATCCCTAGCTCTATTGTTGCATGAAAGAAATAAAGACGACCCACTCACTGATCAGACAAACCAATAAACACACTTTTGCATTTATAATAATACTAGCTTTTTCCCGCAACTTCGTCCGTGTAGAAGTCGAAAATGGTTCTAATAGAATTTTGAATTGGTTTTTTGTTATTAATTTTGTAATAACATATAAATTATCATTTTAAAATATAAACGCTTTCTAGCTGACACAACTATGTAAGGTGTGCTCCTACCGAGATAAGACAACCTGGTAATTAGAAGACGTAAAGAGTATAAAAATCTGACTAACAAACTGTATTTACATATATTAGGTGTGCTCTTACCTAGTTATGACAACCTGGTACTTCAAAGGTATAAAGCGGTTTCTAGCTGACAACTACCTATGTTAAGTGTACTCCTACCGAGTTATGACAACCTGGTACTTCGAAGGCATAAACCATTTTCTAGCTGATGCACCTATTTTGCTACTTTAGTTTACATTATTGCATTTTTCATTTCTTTTTTAATCAATTATATCCTATGTTACTTCCTGATAGTTTAGCTTTCTATTGGTGAAAAGTTGGTAAAAATCAGTCCGTAGTTTCGGAGCCTATTCAACGCAAACAAACAAAAAAATCTTTTCTCTTTATAATGTTATTATAGAAGTAGGTATAGATGGGTTTAATATCACCATCTGCCAATAAATTTTATTATTACTAACCTGGCATGTTTTTTGTTGGTACAGCTTCTTTGCTGAGTCGATTGTTCCTGCAGCAATATTTTTGTTCGAAGTGTGCACGACATACACGGCGGTATTTGAAAATGTTCATTTTCAAGTTGTAATATGTCACCACCAACGGAATAGACCCATGTATTAAAAAAATCCTTATCCTTAGCTGGGTTAGGGAATTTATGCAAAATAGCATTGGTATCTGAAATAATCGAAAAAGTAGGTAATCAGTGGAGTCTAAAGACAAAACCTGAAATTTACGTGTGGCAGACTGCACAGAGCTTTGTCATACGGGTGCTCAAATGCTCGCATAGTAGCCGGAGCAGTATCGGAGTAGGGGGAGCGGGCTTGGTGGCCCAAATAACGAAGCTTATGGCGCAGCGGCCTTTTAAGAATAAAACACTTACCTAAGCTATTTAAGCATCCGGGGACGCAACACTTTCTGTTAGACATGATAATAGGTTTAAATAACAAAGTCACAAACACAAAAGTTAGTTACGAGTCCTATCTCAATACGTTTTTTTTCCGATTTTAACAATCGACACAAGCACGAAATCAACACGGCCGGAGGGGCAGAGGCTCTACTCAACGGACTTAGGTGGCAAAAGCACTTTAGACGATTAAAATCAAGAAAAACAGATAAGAACAAACAAGCGCAAACGCGAACGGGTCAACGGACGGCAAATTTTGTTTTATTTGACATAAGACATTTGTAGTGTTGCATATAAAAATAAATTCAGCTAATATGTCTTGAAATTGTTTTATGAACTATTTATTTCGTTATAATTGAGGTTTTATCTCAAAATATATTTTCCCGTTGCATTGTGTTTTACTAAATAAGTTTATTTATTTTGACGCTCATAGAAATTGGGCGAGGGTTGGTCACTGTTTTACCGCCATCTAGCGTACTGAGTAGAACTACGTATTCCCAAATCATGAATACTGCCATCTCTGAGAGTGTTTCGTAAAACTACCCCAATATAATGAAATCAAATTAAAATGTTAGTTTCATGTATAGGTCGGCAATACTTTAGGTGTCCAACCTTATTTTGCATACATATAGGAGAACGATTTCCCGTTTGGCACTACTAAGATTGTCAACCCTGTCTACTGCGAAGCAGTAATGCTCGCGAAGAGGGAGGCGGCGCACGTGAGGGAGAGGCAGTATATGCGCCCTCACGGCCGTAGTCACCGCGGGAGACGCCCTGGGCGTCGGGAATACCAGGCTGATTCCCGGCCACCGTAGGCGCGGGCTTGCGGACGGCGAGTAATGGGTAGCTCGCTGTCCGGTAAGGACCAAGCCCGGGTCGACGGCGCGTTGTGTTCCACGCGCGCCTCAAAGAGATGTCAGCACCAAATGGGGGGGTCCGCAAGGGCCGATGCCTGCCAGGGGTGCGGGTTGTTCGAAAGAGATACCGCGGTCCCTGGCACACAGGCAACTGAGGGAACACGGGTGGGTTTTAGTCAGTAAAAGTCTGACACGCCCGCCCACCCAGAGCGGGAGAAGTTATTTGATGACTTACCACCCAAAAAAAAAAAATCTGTCAATTAGTTTTTGCGTAAAGAAGAAACAAACATAGGTACAGACGCCAGCACATCAAGCTTTTCCAAACTGTAATTTTTTCCCAATTGAACATGAATCTAATGTTTTGTCATAAAGTTGAAAATCGGTCAAAGAAATTTAACAGATTGGGGTCGCTTGATGTGCTGGCGTCTGTATGTACATACTAACAGACATTTCACAATTAGAGACAGTAATAAAATCTTTCACAGCGATTATTTCATTTACTTAAACATATTGGATGGAGGAAATAAAAATGGATAATATAACTGAATAAAATACAACCATTCCGCAGTCGGGTAAAAAAGATTTAAAATAAGAATGAAATGTAAATACTCATCGTTTGAAGCGACGTTAGTTATAACAGCCGTACGGGTCGATCGATCAGGTTAAGTTACACTTGCCGCGGTTGGTCCGTAGATGGGTGACCATCTTTACATAAGTACCAAGACCCCTCCGTACCTCGGAAAGCATGTTAAGCCGTTGCCGTTGGTCCGGGCTGTCATCTGTCTGTGGATCTTTGACAATCGTTAGGTACGGGTCGACCGTCAGAAGCCCGAAAGTGTGACAACCAGTCTTACCAAGGGACATCGTGTTACCCAGTAACCAAAGACTACAATCCAGTAACTAGGCTGTGTAGGTTAGGTAGGCAGTCGCTCTATGTAAAATTATGGTATTCAGCTGCATCCGGTTAGACTGGAAGCTGACCCCAACATAGTTGGGAAAAGGCTAGGCAGCTGATGATGAAGCAATTGTTTGGTCAGCTACCAATTTTGATATACTTACATATTTTTGAGTTGACAAATTCAGACAATTCGTTAACATAATTATTATGATTGATTTGGGGCGGTAAACCTAAGTATTTTAGTTATTTATTTACAGTTCAGTTCTAAAAGTTTTCGCGTATTGCATTGTTAAACTTGTGATAACTTCGAAATCAAATGTCCGATTCAAATCAATTAAAAACTATTTTACTGCTAAATAAATACCATTGATGATAAAACAATTTGTTTGAATAATAATTAATACTACGATACGAATGTAACCAACTTTTGTTCGAAATCAAATGTAAGATTCGAATCAATTAAAAAGTATTTTACTGCTATACCTATGAATACCATTGATGATAAAACAATTTGTTTGAATAAGAAATAATAAGAATTAATACTACGATACGAATGTAACCAACTTTTGTGTCTACCAAACACAAAAGCTGCTATTGTGACTTAATGTGAACCTAGTCCACATTTTTCATACATACTTCTGGAGTGTTTTACTCCACTGTCTGACATGGCACATCCAAAGTAAAATATGATATAGTTTTGTCTTATTATTATTATTGTCTGTACGGAAATAGAATACTAAAATAAAAACCCATTAAAAAGTTAGGAGCCAACAAAGATTAGTTTTTCTTGCTAACTTTGGGCGTGTTTAAGTAGGTAATAAAAGAAGTGTAAAATCTCCAAAACCAAGTCGGTACCGACAAAGTTCAATTATCGAAAAGTTCAACAAAGTTTAGTGGTCATATATTTATACATTGGCTTTTTCATAAAACCCGATCTTCCAAAGGACTCTTCTTAATTTTTTCGCGAATTTTTAACTATAAATGATCATATTTTTACTATGAATGATGATACTACCTCTGTCGGACACGAAGCCTGGTGAGACAGCGTGATTTTTAGCCAGGCCCACCAGTGAGTTCGACCCCGTAGTAACTAAGTTATTTAGATTTTAAAAAATCTATTTCCACGCGGGCGAAACCACTGGCAAAAGCTACATGCACTTAAAACTGTAGTCTTACTTTTTGTCAAAATAACCACCTTTAGTATTTTATTGTTGAGAGAGAGAGAGAGAAGAGTTACCTAAATTATGCTATATACAGGAAATTATAAGGTTTTTTTTAATAAAACCATCATTTACTGTAAAATATTTAATGTACCAATATGAGAACACTTATTCCAAAGAGGAGTAAAAAGATTACGACTTGGGGGGCTGCTTCTTGGCGGCTTCGGCATCGGCCTCACTCTTCTCGAAGTCGCCTATCAGCTTCTCTACTTCAGTGCTAGTTAGCACCCGGATGATGGTCTTGTTGTCTTTGCGCGTAAGAGACGCCATTTCAACTAGAATAAAAAAAGGAATCAATTAATAAAGGACCTAAGTGAGTGCTGGCAGGCTAAGGAAGCATTTCCTGCTTTCGATGCCCGTCTCACGAAACAGGTTCTCCGTTTAACTAAATCACAGATGTGTACAGTTACAGCAGCCGTAACTGGCCATAGGTCATTTAACAATCATCTCTTTGTCATAGGAGTAACAGACAGACCGCTATGCAGGGCCTGCATGGAGAACGACGAGACAGCGGCTCATGTGCTGTTAAACTGGCCGGTGGTCGCCACCTACAGCGCTAAATACTTCGGTAACCCAGGTACCCTACGTGAGATTGTCAGCAACAGCAAGCCGTTGCTGGCCTTTCTCGAGGAGCTGGGGTGGATCGCATAACTGATTCTCCCACCCGTACGCAAAATACGTGCTTAGACATAGAGTTGCGGACAACAGCCCGTTTTACCTATTTACCTAATAAAGGAATAAAGACAGTTATGCCTTCCATATTGAAAATTCGACATTTTGTGCTCTATTTACGTTGTTGAGTAGACGAATTTTTCCTGTTCTCTCAAAATCCTTTGGATTGTGAAAGAAACTGAATGAGGCAATTCGGGTGCTGCACCCTAATTACGTAACACACCTGTCAATCACTTGGAAGGATACTGCTAATCCATTGCTTCATATGTTCGAAAAATTTGTCTTCTCAGCAACGTTAAAGCAACACAATGAATGTTATTGAATTGTCAAAATGAAAGTCATTTCTACTGTTAGTGTGTCATGCTATCACCCCGCTGGTTTTCCTGAAATATTAGATTCCTAATTCAAATAGTGCACCTATATGACCATTTTCACTAATACTGGAAACACCAAAACATCTTCAATTCTCAGCACTAAGCTGAGCGTCTAAATCCATACTTTTTTTATTTAGTTCTTCAGCTGTCGAATATATGAAAACTGAAATTATCAAGAAACAATGTTTTTTTTTTATAAAGTCTCCTTGTTGAGCATACCTTTCTCTGGAGTGAGCTTAGTCATGTCCAAGGTCTTGCTGAGCACCTTGATGGCCAAAGCCTGAGCCTCAGCAAGAGTGGTCTCATTTTCCTTGTATTCTTGTTTCAAACTGGATACTGCAGCCTAAGAGATTTATTTATAGTTAATTAAAACAGTACAACACCAGTTATGTTTATGAATACAACGTGTAAGGGAAAGGGTATATACATACCAAGGGCACGGCTTCTTAGGATGATATCAAACAATAACATGTTCGGAACTTATGAGAATTCTTAATACATTGATACCAGAAACCGAACTTTTCAAATTGAAAATAAACACATCACTCGGTAGAGATTGATCGTGATATTGGCAAGTAAAGTGGAAAGTTATTGACCTATGTAGTGCGGTGACCTGTTTGTTATGATTTGAATTGAAGAAACATATGAAACCAAAAATTTGGTATCAATTCTTAGAGTATTTCATTTTGAGCTGAAACTATGTATAGTGATTCTATGCCAGCTGTTATTAGTGCTTAAGGATAGCATTAGGGTTTCTCTTACATCCTGTATAGAAACATGCATGTCAAATTATTTCTGATTATGTATTAGGGACCTACTTTAAGATCAACACGGTACCAATACTTATTGCAAATAAATTATTATGATTACAAACAATTATGACATTGACCATGAATATATTTATTTATATAACCATTTATGCACACACATTTATACAGACAAGAAGAGAGGAACAGAAAAATATGTACAAAGGTAGTGCTTATTTCTACAAAAATCTCACCTATTATTTCTATTGAATCTATATACCAATATTTTAGAATATCATGACATGATATTCTAAAATATTAGTAGAAGAATAAAATAAATAACTTACAGCACTGTTGTTTCCGATGCAAGTCGCCTTCCACCCACCGTAGTTACCGCTGGGATCCGACTGGTATAGCTGGTAGCCGTAATGCTTATCCCAGCCCATGTACAGAATGGATACACCGAAGGGTCTCTTACCTGTAAAAATAGATAAATTACTTAGTAGTAAACATGTTATAATGAGTAAGTGTAATTTCTGCCCCCATGGCAAGAAGGCCTGAATTTATGTATGACATGTGTGGAGAACATACAATGTATCATGAAAAAATATATTATTTACTTATTGCCCTTATCAAATTACAATTACAGAAGAATTAGTAACACATATTTTCATCTTGAAAAAAAAATACAAATAGAAATCAAATGAATAAAATAAACAAGTTATTTTTTTTAAATGGGTTCTATCTTTGAAAAAAAAAATGAATAACTTAAATGATGGAGTTTTATCTCACCTCCGTACTGTGTGTAGGCTTGCTTGACGTCACACAGCCAAGATACAAGCTGCTCGCAGGGAATAGATTCACCGTACTGCAGAAGGTATCTCTGAGCGATAAGCCTGAGTTCGTTTGTCAGAACGTTGGCGTCGGATGTGATGCCGGCCACTGAGCAGACCATATCATCATTAAGCTTGTAGATTTTCTCAGAAAAGAACACTTCATCAAGGAGTTTGTTTGTATTCCTGCGCTCAGCAGCTAGCAAGATTCCATCCGTAGCCAGGATACCGAGACATGTTCCGGCATGACTGATCGCTTCCATAGCATACTCGACTTGGTACAGCCGACCTAAGAAACAGATTTTTTTTATTCTACGATACTTGTTTCAGTAAATATAACGTATGAGTAAGGAATGGTATTTACCTTCCGGCGAGAATATAGTTGTACGTGTATCATAACGCCGAGCCTGTAGAAAATAATGTTATGAATCTGAATGGTTGAATGACCAAGCAAGATTGCTAACCTATGTAAAGTCCGGTTTTACATTACAATCAATATAAAATATGAATATAACTTACCATGTTTGTTGAGTTTTAATATTATTTCTTGTATTATTCACCTAAATAACTGTTCTATTGGTATTTATAATTTGTAATGTTTTAAGAAATGCAACTTTGCCGGACGATTCAAAGATGACATTGACAATTTCAATTTGACATTTAATATAGTCTGTGTTCCAGTCAAAACCGCAATCACTACCGTAGCATTAAATTGCACACACTGTCTTTCATTATAAGAGTAACAGAAAAGGCATGAGTTTTTATTGCTAAAGATCCTAACAAAATCGAACTAACAAGGATGACAACAAACTTTTGAGTGTAAAGCGTCCAAAACGTTCGGATAGGTTTATATTCTGCCAGATGTGAAACGTCATACGGCATGTCAACTGAGCAAATTTTCGTAACCAAAGTAATTTTTATATAAATAATATTTTGCATTCAGAAACAGCAAACCAACGCTAAGTAGTAAAATAACTCATTTTTTTAATTATAAACAATTGTCATACAAAATATCAGCGCATTTGTTTTTAGCAAACTGACGTCATACCCACAGAGCAATATGACGTCTACTGCGTCCAGCGTTTTTGACAAATTACGCGCGTTTAAAAATGTAAAATTTAAATGCATTTTTCTGGCACAAATCGATTAAATAAAAATTTTGTGTTTTTTTATAGTGCGTTATTAGCACTCTAGAATCAAATTATGACACTTTTCAAAAATGAGTGTAATACCCTATTGAAGACGAACTATAAGCATATGAGATAAAGTTGAAAATCTATCAAAGAAATTTGACAGGTAGCTTGATATGCTGGCGTCTGTACAATAGCAGAACTAAAAAGTAAAAAAAAAACTTTTTCAAAAAAAAAAAAATAGTTCTGCTATTGTACAGACGCCAGCATATCAAGCTACCTGTCAAATTTCTTTGATAGATTTTCAACTTTATAAATCAGTAGGTAGGCATGAGTAGAAATAAATAACAAAGTAATTAAAAAGTTTATTAACTTAAAAACACTCATACATGCATGTATTAGGTTAAACTTACTATTATTACCTATACAAAATAATAATATAAGCACCTAAAATTAAAGATAAGAAGAAAACTTACGTAAATCTAAGTAGGTAGGTAGGTACTTAATTTATTGTAATACAAATCTTAAATACGATTTTTATAAAAATAATTATTCATCGTAAGCACCTATTTGTTGTTATTGAATACCTATCGTATTCAGTAAAAACAAATATAGTGGGATGTTAAAATATTGTCATCATAAAATATTACTTAGTCAAAAGTCAATCGGGGATTTCTTATGCGTAACAACGACATTACGCATAAAAATCTGCTTTTGCAAGCATGCAATTCCTCTCATACAGATAGGTAGTAATTATATTTTTTATTATTATATTAAATGAAAAAGTAAATGATGATGAGTTTCCATAGTGCAGCATTTATAAAAAGGGTGGTTGTGAATTTGTGATTTATGGTTTACGGATATATCTTAAAAATAGTTCTACGCGTCGCTATCGTCGTCAGGAGGGCCCGGCACTTTTATTAGTCACATCGCATTTCTGGTTGTGGCAACTAAGTCATAAATAGGCTGAATCAAGACGTAAAATAAGATCATCACGGTAAAAACCATGAGCGCTGTCGACAAGCCTCCTTGTTCAGCAGAGAAGTAGTCCATATTGAATCCCATGACCATTGTTATAAGGCCCATGGATACAGCAAAGAGTCCGACTGCTAAATGTAAAATCTTGACAGGTCCACTTTTGACCATCAGCCGTACTTTTGCAGAAAATAGTGCGACGATTCCGGTTATGAAACTGCACAGTGTGAATGCTAGCGCGATGACACCTGCAACAATGGAACGGTTAGGAAAACATAAGTATCAAGAAAATTTTGCTAGGCCAATTCAACACTACCTATATTTTAAGTACCTCTATACGGTCGGAGAACTTATAAATACTAGTCGCAACCCGCGGTTCACCAGCATATGTCTCGATCCCGTGAGAATATCGAGGTAAAAAGTAGATATGTTATGTCTTAATGCATGTCTAACCCTGTGCCAAATTTCATCAAAATCCGTTAAGCCGTGTCAGCATGAACGTCAAAATTACGCACTTTTTGAACGTCAAAATTACACAGTCCCCAAAAAACGCCCGCCCTTCGCAACTTCTACAAGGAAGGCACGAGTATTTATCGAATCCGCAATCACACACGACATCTGCTAATATCGTATAATATCGACAAATTGTCTTGAAACATCGTCGCTGTCATTCCAAAAATTCGTAAGTATGTAAAAACAGACTGTTTCAGGACACAAAAAACTTTTAGTATATTTTTATTGTGTCTATCCAAATGGCATTTGATGGACAGGCAGGACATAAATACTTGTTTGCATGAAATAATTAACTGATTAAGTAATAATAATTTAGTAATAAACATAAGTAAGACGAAAATAATGCAATTTCATCAACGCACCGAAAACCCAAATGTTAGTATTGCTTACCAAGGCTGTAATATTGAGGAAGAGAGTTCGGGGAAGTTTTCAGGTAGATATAGTGATTGACAGCAAACTCACTTGGAAACCTCATGTGTGTGCAAAAAACTTAGCAAATCCGCGTATGCTCTTCATCAACTTTCTAAAAAATTCAACCGTCAGGCTCTTTTATCAGCGTACCATGGACTGGTTGTCTCGGTTTTGCGGTATGGCATTATTTTCTGGGGGCAGTCTACCGATAAGGGACGGGTAGGTATTTAGAATGCAAAAGCGATGTATAAGGTCAATGTGCGGTCTTAAAACAACAGATAGCTGTCTAAAAAATTTAACTTTCCTTCTTTATACATTTTGGAAACAGCTCTATTTGTAAAAAAAACAATTCACAATTATTTGAAAAATTGTCAGCAGTTCGAAAAAATCCGATACGGACTCAATTTTTATAAACAAACTATGCCAAGTGAAATGTGAAACCGCACTTATGCAGAAAAGTTTTTTTGGTATTGCCCCACGTATTTATAATAAAGTACCTGATGTGGTAAAAAATATGACTGTATTATAATTTAAAAGGGCACTAAACCACCGAGTCGGTTTGTATTCTATTTTTGTTAACAAGGTTAAAGTTAACTCTCCATGAGCGTAGCTTTTGATGTTATTGCATTATTTTGACATATTTAAGACATGTCAAGATATCATTCTACTATCAACAAGATGGTGACACTCGACATTTTTTAGCAATTGAGAAATTGCTGATGCATTCTCAATAACTGAACCTACTTACCTAGGTAATAGTATCTAGTTATTTTAATATGATGAAGCAAACCAATGTTTGTTTTGGAAACAGAAATTGTAGTGAATCGGATTAGACCAAAAGATCCCTTTTTCTGTCACAGTTGCTTTGCTTCCGATAGATCAGTGATCTTGTTCCATCCTAATTGTATCATCTGCCTAGCCTTTTCCCAACTATATTGGGGTCGGCTTCCAGTCTAACCGGATGCGGCTGAATACCAGCATTTTACATGGAGCGACTACCTATCTGACCTCAACAACCCAGTTACTATGTAATACAATTCCCCTTGGTAAGACTGGTTGTCATACTTTCGGGCTTCTGACGACCCATAACGACGGTCAAAGATCTACTAATGACAGCCGGGACCATCGGCTTAACGTGCTTTCCGAGGCACGGAGGGGTCTACCTAATAGTAGTTATTAATTTGATTAGCAAGCCAATAAACGTTTGTTTTGGAAACAGCATTGTGGGGAATTGGACTAGATCAAAAGGTCCCCGTTTTCCCGTCACTTGCTTTGCTTCCGATAGATCAGTGATCTTGTCCCACCCTTATTGCATGATCCATGAAATTGGAATTCGCAGTCACAACCATTACGCACATAATACCGCTACGGTTTACCCAATATGATAACAGATAAATAGGTCCCTAGGTGATAAAGTGAGATAGGAACGCATGACGATATTGTAGGTAGTTAAAACCTTAAAAACAACAATATTTTTGAGACTATGATTTACTACCAAAACTCGGTAGAAATAGAAGACAGTGAATGAAGTCAAAGAACCGGAGTCACCGACATAGCTTGAGAGTAAGCAAGCTGAAGTGGCAGTGGGCTGGCCATGTTTTCCGAAGGTCCGATGGACGGTGGAGCAGACGAGTCTTGGAGTAGAAACCGTGTATCGGCAAGCGTAGTGTGGGACGCCCCCCAGCTAGATGGATCGACGACCTTAAAAAGGTGGCTGAGACAGACTGGATGCGGAAGGCGGAGGATAGAGAGTTGTGGCGCAGCCTGGGAGAGGCATATGTCCAGCAGTGGACTGCGATAGGCGGAGTTGATTGAAGATAGTATATATATCTCAGCGTTGCTGTGTTCCGGTTTGAAGGGAAGGCCAGTTGGAAAGGGATAAATGAATTTGGTGTAATTAAGACATTGACATATGAGACATTTCAGTGTGGAGGAGAACAGTGGTGACCCAGTGGTAGCAGCTGCGACTTACAAGTTGTAGGTCGTAGGTTCAAACCCTGACAGGTGCTATACATTGTGTAAATTATTTTCATCACCACTACTCTCAAACGGTGAAGGAAAACATCGTGAGGAAACCGGCATGTCCTAGAACCAAAAATTCGAAGATATGTGACATTTACGCGTGGTAGATTATGGCCCAATCCCTGTCACAAAGAGGAGGCCTGTGTCCCAGCAGTGGGAACATTATAGGCTGATTATGCTATGCTTAGGCTACATTTCAGCTTGTCTCTGAAATGGCAATGTTTTTGCGATGTCTCTAGTATTACAGCTGTCTCACACACTAGATGGGTGCTGTCAGATTATTTGCCATTACGTAACACTGTTATTGTTATTTGGTTAGGCACCTAGTTGATGCGTGTGTATCAAAAAGCTTGGAGATATTTCATATGTCTATTCGATTCTTGAAGCAGCTTAGTGTGGGAGCCCTCACTAAATTTTCCGGGAGCCTATCCCCTGCTGTTACAATTCCGTTATACAAGAAACGCTTCAAAGGGTTTTGTCTTTGAGGAATTAATAATTATAATTAATAATAATAATTGTGACAGAATGTAGAAAATCTTACCACAGATGCCGTGAGCAGTTGAGACAACCATGTCGACTCTAGCCAATCCCAGGAAAGTACCAGCGATCACAAACAGAGATCCGATGAGCTGCAGGCATCCGTGTACGATTCGTTTGCCATCTTTGGACATTTGGAACGACCAAGAGTTGTGCCTGTGCAGCGTCAATATTGCCTCCACTAGGAAGAGTTGATACTGAAATGAAGGTAAAGTAGTAGTTTTATGGTGTGTATACTCATACAGAACCATGTATAGAACCCATGATATATATACAGATGGAAAAAGTGGTGTGATTGACACGTAGACACCAAAACTAAATATGTGCACATTATGATAGCATCGTGGATGTTAACATTTTATATCGACTCTATGTAAATTACTCAGTTGGTTCTTTTAGAATTCGTAGAACCGTATGGCCGTATGGCCTAGAAGAACTCCACGAATTTTACGTATTCACATCCAGTTTTTAAAATCAATATTATTGACCAAGGGCTAGGGCAGATAAGATATCTACTCGATAGGTGTTGATAAGTCATGATAAATATCTAACTAATTATATTTTATAAAAGTATAAACCCCTCATTCAATGGAACACAAAACAGGGTCACATTTTCTACCAAAGAGTTAAAAGCTGTAAATACTATAGATGACGAAAGCTTGATTTTTATGCGGTTGTGGAGTAAAAGAAATGCCTAGAACCTATTTTAGACTGCCTAAAAGAAACCGCCTATCATTGCCAGTGCTACGTTAATATCTCAGAAGTGTTCATGATTGAAAGTGTTGGGTTCGATGGCACAGCACGACGCACAGCAGGCACGATTCGATACTGATTTTTATAAAGCACAAACTAATTTTTTGTACACGATTATATACCAACATAATGACTATGAATTCTATTCCACACCTATGAGTATTTATGCAGCTCACGTGTTGAAACCATTAAATATCTAAACTAAAACAGTTTCCATATAAAATGATCAATTTCACAATACGTACGCCTGTTCCCGCGAAAATTATATGCAGCTCCAAATTGGTGATAGTTCCGTTAGGTGCGGAGGTCAGTGCGAAGCGCCACAAACAAAACACTACTATCGCAATCTGCATGTGGTGGAGAAGGTTGAACAGCTGGCAAATGGCTCGAAACGCTGCCAGCCACGAGGAGTCGTATATGTCCCCACTTTCTTGATCATAGGCAGCGGGAGTACGTGTAAGCTCCGCCTGGTAAGGCACGTGCTCCCGAACCTCAAACATCTCCACCTTTTCAACAGACTGCCGACTTGTGCTAGGTCTAGGATCCATTTCCTCTCAAAAGACACTAAGAAGTTAAAAACTTCAACTATCCCAGCACTAACACGCGGTCACATGCGAGTCCCGTCGACTAAGGAACTAAATTGCAAAAGTATTTTTCAAAGATAAGCGATACTCTTGTTTATGATAACGGGAGAAAATTCGGCAGATAGGTCACTTATCGAAAAGAATTGACGGTTTGAGATAACGATCTTGCGTAACTTAAGATAATACGAGATGATTTTATAGGTACTTATTCCCTAGATTATGCTTTTATCTCGCCCATTCTTATAGGAATGTCGAAATTTCTGTAGTAAGCCGAGGGAGTGGTGATACAATAAGTAATAGAGTATCTGTTGTGACCTAGTTTTTAGTGTTCAGGTGTCTACATTAGCCGATTATTGAACTGAAACCATTATTGGGACCCTCAGTATTTATTTTGTTGAGTACCTATGCTAGGTTGTCCATTTTACATCCTACACTTTCAGAGAGCCTCACGTACGGTGACTGGATATCGATTTCATTCGATTTTACACGTGGACTGATCAGAATTGGAGCATACATCGACATCGCCTGTACAACCTTCGTTGCTGTTTTAAATTTTAAATGATGACGCCGTGGCGTCTCTGCGTCAATTCTTGTTACAATTTTGTCAAAACTGTTTTTTTATAATTTACCTATCCATTCAACGCTGTTTACCACAAATGTGACTTCAACGCTATTTTCCATAAATGTGACTAAACATCAATGACACTTGTACGACACCTGATTTTTGTTACCAGTTTTTTAAATGAAATCAGATATTCATGCAGCATGTTGATAAATAATTGGGTCTACTAATTCCATAATATTCGTATAAAAATAAAAAAATGCTACCTACGTTGTCTCATATGAGAAGTTAAGTCATAGACCGTTAGTGGTCCAACTTTACTTTTAAAAAGACTTAGACATTTGTAGATACCTACATACTTAAATAGAATCTGGTTCATGGTACCTGGTACAGTATCATTGAAAGTTCCAATTTCACGTTGAAGAACTCTCCCTACTTCTCAACGCAAAGTAAATATTAATTTCATCCATCTAATATCGCAAAGACGCACCTTCGTGACTACTGATTTACAGTGTAAGAAATGAGTGTCGCTATTGAACGCTAGATGGCGTGATCAAATAGTTTGAATTAAGATAGCATAGATGGAGCTAGTAGAATCGCTGATTGCAAAAATCTTTTACGAATTCGCTGTTCAGTGAGATTGTTTTAATACTACTCGATGTTATTTACCGGGAAACGTATTTATAATGCTTTGATAGACCGACAGACACAAGCTATCCTCTAATGTCTATCTAAATATCTATATGCTCTCTTCTAGGTACTCACACTTAAAAAAAAAAAGGTTTATTATATATTCAGAATCAACAGGCTGCTGGTCTGTTCGTCCCCTCAGTTTATGTTATCATAACATCCTTTTACTTTCGGTCAGCGTTCCTATTCTCTTCCAGCCAGAGAGCCTGGCTTTTATTGGCATCATGTACTTACTGTGTGGGGGTCTTATGTTTCTATAGGTACATGAGGCCCCCACACATGAGGCCAATGAATTATAGATATGTCATAATAAACTCTGGCACCAGAGACAACACATAATTATCAAAGCTACGGAAACAATACAAAATAACTGTATTATTGGGCCCTGGGCCATACCATAAAGTCCTTTATTACCGTTACAGAAAAAAAAACAAATGAAAACGTCCATAGATAAGAATTAAAACAAAATGAAAAAGACAATACAAAACTAGAAGAAATAGGTGTTCAAAGATGCCGTGGGTTATTAAGGTGGATACAGGTCCGCCTTTCAATTAATTAAGGTGCTAATGAATTCCTACCTGAGGGTTTAGTTCGCCCAGCGAGGCGTAACCCATTTGTCAACGCAGCACGTGATAACGAGGGGTCAGACTGGCCTTTTTAGACCGAGAGCCGCCGGGAGCAGTGACCTGGCCTTAATAGTGTCGTCTATCCGTGTAAAAGGATACGTAGATACGTGTTTTATTATGAACCTGTCCCTAAGAAGGATGTGCTATGGTGGATTCTCACGTTTCTTGTTTTATTGGTCTCTTAATTTCGTTTGCACACAGCATCTGAAAGGTTTCATAAAGATTCCTATTGTATATAAAACATGTTGCAGTAATGACAAGAGTCCTCATAATATTATCAATTTACCAAATTGAATCAAGTAGATAATTTATGATTCTATACACTCATAAAATACCATACTTGAAAGCACCTCTCTAGTCTCCACTCTTGATTCGTATCCTGAACCCCAAGATACAGACTAACTGTCTAGTTTGGGGTTCACTGGCAAATAATATTTGTAACTAGCTGTAGGTAATAAATAAGCTACTCGTATATCGTCTCAACTTGTTGTTAATCTATCTATGCTTACTGTATTACCTGGACAATAAATATTTTCTATTTTCTATTCTATCTAGGTAAGGCTGATCATAGCGCAGTGCATTTTTTCGGATGAGATTGTGTCGTTACTGCCAACCACGAGCCAACACAATCATTCGAATATCAATGGGTGTCACACGAAGTTTGTCAAAACTTCGGAATTCAATAGCAACGCAGATTATGATGATAAGGTTGATGTTCCGAAAAGCGTGATTACGTCTTCCTTATAGGTAGATGCAAAGGAAGAGGAAGAAAATATAAAAACTGATCCAGTTAAAATAATAAGCAAGTATGCACGTACACATTACGTCACTTAGCAGATCTGCGAGCCAGCGGACGCAGCAACTAGTAATAGTAAGCGGGGGTCATTACTCCAACGTGGTGCGCGATCATAAACCGATCGCTCGCGATTGAGATGTAACTTTATGGACTACTCATTATTGATCCTGATGTCGATTCTACTCTTTTTCTTTGGGTAGCTTTTATTTTGACGTCACATAATCTCATCTTGCTGGCCAGTTTGTTTGAAAATGTATCTTATTATGTTTCGATAGGATTAACTGACCTGTCATCGGCTGCTTGTGGTAAATATAACAAAAAATTTGCAGTATTTTACGGATTACGTTGAGAACTCTGATTAAATTAGTCTTCCTCGCTACTGCGTATGTAGTCAAGATAGGTAATCCAGATGAGGTTACTAAGCTCATTTAATCATACATTTATTTCACGGCAATTCATTGATACCTTTTATAAAACTTATCGATTAGCGTAAACCAGTTATATAATATTTACTGAACTAACAATAATGTCTGCCTCGTTGGTCTTGTGGTCGCAAGCACTACTGCTTAGCATGAAGTCCTGGGTTCGATTCCCAGGTCGGGCAAAAGTGTTATTGGGTTTTTTCTATCTGGAATTTCTCAGTAGCGGCCCGCTGGATTTGGGCCGTTGTTGACAATAGGCTCGCCCTTATTACCTACAATACGATGTACAATAGGTACTCCTCTGCCCGACCCATCGGAGAAACATGGCGTGATGTTATGTACCAATAATGTATCTCTAAAGTAACATTTAACAGAGTAGCAAATAGCCCAAGAGTCCGTCTTCCCTCAAATATTTAGTGGTCCATAAATCTGTTGTATTTTCTACGGTAAACGCGTGTATTGCACGCCTCACGTCATTCCCATGATTGTTAATTATTATAAATCGATGGAAGGCTGTGCGGCGGGCTCGTCGACTGCATTCGATTATTATCATTAGATTTATCGCTAGTAACAGACACAGGCGCATCCCGCCGGGCGACGCGGACGCGACGAAAGATCACGCGTGGTCTGCGGATCATTCTTTATTCAAAATTAAGTTGAACATTATGGGTATGGCTATGACTGGTGTAAAAGTTTTTCAAAGTTGGAATGAAAATGTCGCAGAAAAGGTTGGGCTATTGAGCATTCAGCTACCGTATGCAACTGTCGAATGATAATAGATCGATATCTAATAAATCGATATTCATGACACAGAATTTTTATAGCACCATACCGGTCTCTGGAGCATGGAAGCGTGTGCTAATTTCGAAGATGAGTATTTCATCGATTTACAAACCGCCTCTAACATAGTATTGAGAAAACCTGCGGAATACTGGATTCAGTGTTTCGCAGGTTTTCTGTCGCCCACCGACATTGTGGCGACATTGTGTTGCATAGATATGATTGATAAAATCAAGCTAACCAATCGATTAGTCTTTTACTAAATCGTTATTATTTAGTTAGTGAAGAATGCGGCAGTAAACCACGTGTTTCGTCATCACAAGATAATCATGAATTTATTGAATCCACATGAATTATGTGAAGTTACCAAAGTGGATCGAAAGTGCATCATATCGGGAATCCATTACTGTTGCGTACAGATTTTTAATTTATTGTCATTTTGTCGTCGACATCTCCAGAATTTATTTCAATTTTCTAAATGGCCCCAGCGATATTATTGGAATTAATAACACTTTTTAATGGGCAATTTAATTCAGTATCTCAAATAGACGTTAGATAGACAACTAGCTATTACGAGAATCAAGTAAGTATCGTTAGACCCAAGCTATAAAATAAATATGGTGCTTCACATCGTGTAGTCCTTGCAACTAACCAGAAGGTACATTTAATTCAAATCATAATTATAAAGCAAGAATACGTCGAGTCGATTGGTCGGCAAGGCTCTGCCATCAATATAGCGTTTGCGAGCGGTAGTTAATATCTTAATAAGAAAGCAATAGAGATTATAGAACCGTGGCAATACGGGGGTGGGCTTGGTAATAGTCGGGCCACTATGTGTGGTCCCGTCCAGCCAAGCATCGCGGATGTATCGATAAATCCGAGACTGAGTACGCCCGTAGTTAGTGCAGAATAATACATAAATAATCGCTTTACAAAGACCTTTATAAGTGATGTAATTAAATACTACATGACTTCTACTATTTTTGTAATGGATGTCTCAAGTTCTGGATGTGAATGGGTTGATTAATCTGTTGTAATTTAATTACAGGCATATTTATGTGATAATCTTGCTGCTTTTGGTGCTTACCTTTGCCTAGGTATACTTATCTGTAAATAATACTTTACTTAATCATCTTTTGCTTTTGGTCTTGCCCTGCCTGGAAAAACTGCTGAAAAAATACTAAATAATTTACAATCTAGACTTGACATGTTGTCAAAATTGTACTCAACTATTACTACTATTTCCGGATTTTCGTTTTATTATTAAGCTACTATTTCTATTCTATCGATTGATCGCTAACATCACTAAAGTAAAGCCTAGGTTTAGTAAATAGTTTGTTAGTCGATTATCCTCATCCAGTGAGGTCTGCGGAGCTAGAGGATACTAAATAATTGTTTTCGTGACCCACATGTTATGTTTGCTGGTAATTTCAACCCGTTGCGTGCGAATGGTGTATTTCTTTCTTTTTCATTGAGTGTGCGCTGTAATGATAATAGTCGGAAGGAACGTAAGTGTTACTTTCAAAGAATATGTTTGCTGAGTAAATCGATAGTGTAGATTTAGAATTTTCAAAGATTACATATGTTTGCTGAGTAAGTGTGAATTTCACCAATGAAACTGAACGCGATCAGTAGGTACTACTAAACCGCGGTCACGAGCTGTCAGTGTCAATATTCCATAACGGTTTTGACACTGACAATTAACTCTTGAACGCGGTTTAAAATTTTAAATTTGCAGATTGCGCTCAGTTTCATTGGTAAAATGCGCCCTAAATCGAGGCTTATTAGTCAAGTCGCACGAATGAACTCGCCCGAATCGGGCGAGTCGTCAGTTTTAAATAATATAATATTTTCTATAGGCGAATCGCACGAAGTTAATTTATGGGCGAATCAACAATTCCAGAAATACGTATTACGCAACTGGCACGATTTTTCGTGCGAGTTAATTCGTGCGATTCGACTAATAAGCCTACATCTATAGTGTAGGTATAGAATTTTAAAAGATTATGTTTGATGAGTAAATCGAGAGTAGCTATAGGTTTAGAATTTCTCTATTATTATTAAACGTTTGTTTGTATAATAATTATTACACGTTGACGCAATATTAAATCGTTATGAATTTGATGTAACAAATAAAACATCAAAGAAAAACTTTATCCGAAGTTTTATGAAACTATCAAACGCTAAACATAATAATTATTAATTCGCACAGTGTGCAATTTTATTTAGTTCTATTGATAGCTTAGATATTATAAATATAATGTATGATAGTCCTCATCTAGGATGTGCCGTGGCGAATGAATAAACACCAGCGGTCGGACCTAAGGGAACATCAAGCGATTTTTGACGAGAAACCCCTCCTACTTTTTAAATTGCCCGTAATAAATCACCACAGATTGCTTAGAAATAACGATTCGCTATTACGATGTTATTGAATTAATTTTGTATTCGCGTTTTATTTGCGATTTGTTGAAATTCTCACGGATTCTAAGTTTCCTGATGTTGGCAAATTAACTTTATCAGATTCTAGATTTATCCGCAGTACCTACTGTCTATCAAGTGACTATGATGTAGTCACTTTCCTGACCAAGAAAATAAGGGTAGAGAAGGCAAAACTCAAAGAAACTTGGAAAAGTAATAGCAGACCTTAGGCCAGCTGTGGGATTAAATCAGGAAATTAAAAAAAAAAAATTATTGCAAATGACTCCTTTAATAAAGAGTGATCCTTCTCAGAACTCTGTCCAGCAGGCTTAGCACGAGCACCGATTTGTTGACGGAAGAATAGACATGACTATTAGCTAAATGATGTACAATAGAAGAAGATAGCTATGTTTTTCTATTAATTATCACAGCTATGCGTTCTAAACGAATCATGAGTTTATAGATAGGTAATCGTATATACTTTGTGGCCGTCGAGTAGAAAGTTTGTTGTCAGTGTGATTTTGACATTTTGGGAAGAAATATTCTTCTGAAATAATCTACATTTATAAAGACCTAGATAAAGATCTTTAGAAACGAAAGACAAAGTGACAGATTGTAGAAGGATATCTACGGTGCGATGTCAAAAATAGAGAAACGAAATATCACTTTGTATTGAAAAAGCAGTGTCTATTCTGCTTAAAAATAGAAAGCGTCATGCTGAGCCTGCTGAACAGGGAGAGGTGGAAAGAGAGTAGGGAAACCTTTGCCCAGCGTTGGGAAATGGTGTAGTTAATGTACGCCTTTCTATCAGTTTGATACCTAAGGCTAATGAACCAACACTAATATTGGCGGATATTTTGGGACAATTCTCATGATATTTTGTAGGCAACCTGAAAAATAAAAATACGCTTGCGGATGACTTCACAGTGTAAGTAACCTAGTGTAAGTAATTTAATTTGGAGTGGTGTGGATATTGGAGATATTTTTAAACCTGTGCATCTGTTTCGCCAGAAATACCAAAGCGTTTAAAAAGAATAGGTATCTTTGTACTAACACTAACATTAGCAGCTTACGAGCAAATCTAGATTGATGTTGCATATTCTAAGATTTACTAGTCTATAAAACTCCCATTCTCTCTAATATAAATTCTAGTTTCATTGAACCTGAACTTGTAGAGTAACGTAAACACACACAAGTTTGTTTTTTTAATTCTGAAATATATTACGAGGTATACCTACCTACGGACAGCCAGGAAAATAAATTGTTAGGTAAATTGAGAGTTTACGTCAATTTGACGTGTTGTAGTCATTTCATGGAACTGTCAATGGTGATTTGAACGTAAGGATAATGCAAGATGGAAATGAATTTGCTTTAAAAGTAATTTCCCTGACTTTACATAGGTATACCTGAGATGCATATCTACTGATAGTGGTATATGAGTATATATTTCCATTTAGCCACATTTGAGATAATAAAAATTTTCCTAGCTCCATGTATTACGCACATAACATCTTAAAGACACCATTGGAACTCATACCAATCGGTAGAACGACATTATCGCCAGTTATTAGTAGTTTTACTCTGTCATGTAATTATTATAACTTTTACTCGCAACATTTTTACTTTCCACTCGAGTAAAGTAATAAGTGAGTTCTTGTGGAGCCCTTTTTCAAACAGTCGAAAGCCGGTGCCGGTGTCAGTAGGAACGACGCAAGCGCAGCCGCCGCGTCATAAAGAAAAACTTGTAATTAAGAAAACTGTTCCAAGAATTTTAATGACAGCGCGAAAGTTTAAAGGTTTCTTTGTAGATTTCATTGCGGGTTAAGTACAATTATAAATCAGTGTTTTTTATAAGTGAATTATATAATTATTTTATTTGCTAAAGGTGACATTAAGAAGGTGAGTACGAATTTTATCCTTGTTTTTCTTGTGAAGTTGTGACGTCTATCTTCGGAGCTTTTGCAGCCGTTCAGTAATTTATCGAGCGGTATAAGATATTTACGGTACATTGCAAATGTGAATATAACGACCCTTGATAGCAATTTTCATCGTTAGTTCCTATCAATCTGCCTGTTGTCACTAGACTTATTGGAAGTAGTTGGTCGTGTTTTTCCGGCAAAATATAACCAAGTTTTCTCGTGCTGTGTGTATCGAAAAATGACAAAGGTGCTTTCGACAAAATCCTTATTTGGATTTTGTCGAAAGGACCAGGGGCCTCAGTCTGCTATTTTTATAAATTCGTCATTCCAACACGATCCCATTGTCATTCATTTGTCATTTTGCTAAAAGTTCGTAATCTGCTAAATTCATAATGGTCGATCATTGGTAGGTCAATGGTCTCGTAATAGAATTGTGTCATAATGGCATTTTCGTATTGCCATTATTATAAAACTCGTTAGTAGAAATGTTTTTCGAAAAACGACTACTAAATTTGAACATTTATTCATGCCAGATTTCATTTATATATATTTTTACATGTTATTTATTAGTGTTATAAGCAATCTAAAGTAGTAGGAAATTCGTAAATTAAGTCAGCCATTAATTTGTCATGATGTACGAAATTACCAATAAATGCCATGTTTTTCAATGGAGTTTCAGTGGCTGATCATTGGAAAGTCATAATGACACCATTTTATTAGTAGATTACCAAACTTGTCAAAATCAACAATTATGAAATCAATGATAGACCATTCTGACACTATTGTAATAGCAGACTTGAGGCCTAGTTCAGTTGCAGGATCGTTCCAGCACAGTCCTTTTTACCATGGATTCAGTATATTATTTTGGATCTCCCTGTGTTGAAATTTGACTGAATTTGACCGCGTAGTTATTGCACCTTTCTATGAAACAGACCGACGAAAAGTTTCTACGCTAGAGGGTTTAGAAACATGTGTTGAATTAATGGTTACAGTTTTCGCATCGATATCCTTGCCACCCTGTATAGCAATTGCTATACAGGGTGGCAAGGATATCGATGCGAAAATGCCAATTGGGATACTATATTTTTTCTGACTTTATTTGGTTGAAGGTACATTGTGAGCCTTAAACCTAGGAGTTTCTTTCTTTCTTAGGGATAACAACCGTTTTTACAATCGTTAGACTATAATATGAGGCAATCCTGATACTTATATCTATTAACATGGCGATTGATGGTCCCATTTTTGAAATGCATTTTGTGTTCCGTTTAAAGACAAAACCAGTTTGTTTGCCAATATGTTTCCTTCTTCATTCAGCTTCGATAGATTCTTGATAGATTGCTTGTGTATGTTTTTCTTTTAATACCCTTGTCTGTCACTATTCATGTTGATTTATTACTTCCATTCCATTCATATAACACAATGACGTTTTTGTTACGAAAATTGGGTTTTTCTATTTATGTTATAAAGTTTCAGAATTTTCTGAATGTGATTTATTCGTCATAGTGTATTCAAATATAAAGGCTCCCGCAGACAGGTGCGATGCGACTCTATTAGAATAATTTCTGTGAAAACTTCATGGATTTTTTTCTATAAGTCTCGTCGCGCGTGTCTGTGGAAGGCTTAAATGGTATAAGTAGGCGTGTCGTCGTCGCTGTTAATGTAACGTATTCTCAGCTGCCAATATCAATCATGTATTACTGTCAGTTTCAAACATTCCCATATTGACTCGTTTACCGTTAGACATGTGTAATTAACTTGATTGTTTCGAAGGGCAGACAAAGGGGTTCACATGTCATCACCTTTATATCGGAAGCGTGAATTTGCACAAATATCACTGTTACGTTAGTTTGCCGTGTTCTCATGCAAGTACATTGCCGGACGGGCAGTAGGAACGGCGGTGGGTGTAGGGTTAACAAATTAGGTGTATATGTCAATAAAGAAGAAATATAACGATTTCTTGATACATTTTAAAACAAGTTATTCACAATGATCTCACGCTGCCTGACAAAGAAGAGTCTCTAATGCTCCCTAAAATCTCATAGCAATGCGGCGGAGTATACGCTACGAGATGTTTTATTACAAATGACATTATTGTCTACGCCGTAAACATGAATGGATTTGTGTAGATTCAATAAAATAGTTATAATGCCACTATACTTTCCGCAACCTTAATCTGAGCTAAACCTAGCACCAGATGTCTGAAATCAAGTCGGTAGACAACCCTAAGCATATGTCGTGTCCGCACCGAGTCGGCCGCCGGCATGCGGCACCGGCGCGGCGTGGCGCTCTGTTTGCACTGTGATGCACACCACGTGCACGATAACAGGTTATTCAGCCTAAGAATCATTGCACACTGACAGGCAAAGCGATTTAACAATAGCGATTTTATTATTCCTCCAGTACAACACTATAAGGTTTTTTGGTGCCTGGCCAAAATCAAAACTAACGCTGCGATCTTGTTTTGTGAATACAATTTCACAAATGTTTACGAACAACGCCCCCATGTCAATATCATACAGGCGTCAAAAGATCCTTGTAGCAGTCTAGATATTATTCAAAAAAGATCTCCATTTTCGCGAAGTTACACGTAATTATAGATCAAAGGGCGAATTTCACCGCGTTTAGCACATCTAAGCCGTCAATGTCAAAACTGTTATGAAATATTGACACTGACAGCTCTTGATCGCGGTTTAGAATTGCTGATCGCATTGAGTTTCGTTTGGTGAAATTCGCAATTAATCTACAGTTACAACTAAATCGTGGGCGCAGGACAAATTACACAGATTATCTCAATTGCTGAGATAAGCCTAATTGCTTAAATATCCGACCAGGAAATATCTTTACTAGAGACATTAAACCTAAATCTGTACTAGTAAACAAAATTAACGAAATAGTAATCTGAAATACCAATGAGGAAGAAATTAAAAATATTATTGGAGCAGGAATATTAAGAGAACACAAAATATAACAACCAGAGCCTCCTACACATTGCAATAAAGATTACAATCAGCCTGTAGAGGGAATGAACCAATACGGTGGTCGGGAGTATTTGCATAGCCAGCAGCCAGATCGCGGACTTGTGAACTACCTGTGGAGATGAATCCGACGATAGCACTGCACAGTTACACCGTGCTCTATGTATATGAATGAACATGGACGATGGGAGTACCTGGTAGGGTTTGAATAAACTAGATTGTGCTTGCAACAGTTGCAACCGTCGAGGATTTCATTTATTATAAGATTGATTTTGTTTTATATCGTTGTACTTAATAGTCACTTGTGCTTCCTATGTTGTTTTTGAAGCAATTTTGCAGTGTTTTTGGATCTTGCACAGAACAGTCCGATGTTCTGAATTTGACTAATTGATGGATTGCTGACTACTGTGATGGATCTCTCGTTGTCTCACTAGTTCCTCGTATACTGGATGCAGTAACCGATCAAACATCTGTCACAATATCCAGTATTGGGTCCAGCTTCATACCATCGTTCTCAACAGCGCCATCATTAGCCCTATTCAAGAAAGGATCTAACTGAAATGCTGCATATTTTGTATCATCATCTATGGAATTATACATTTCTATTTGTTTATGCTTATGAATTTCGTTCATATCACTAAGCTATAGGCCTGTTCGATTCAGTTTGCCCCACCTGTAGTTGATGTTAGATAATTTGCCGGCGGCTATGACGTGCCTCTTAATACATTAACGTTACATCTTCTAGACATGTTACTTTGGTGTTTGCCGATTTTATCTGTCATTGGTTAAACAAGGTTTTCGTTACGGAGCGCGGCAATACTCTGATGTTAATCTGCCCTGATATAGAGAGTCGTAGTAGAGCAACCGGTATTGAATAATTGTTGTTTGTAAAAACAAATGATTAGAGTTGGTAGAGTGTAAATGAGTTGGTAAGAAATTAATGAGTTAAATGATTATTATCTACCACTTGAGGTGATCTATGATATTTTTTGTTGTGGTTGTAGGTAAAATTGCTTACAGTTTTAGGAATAAATGGCATTTCTCTTCCTTAGTGTTAATAGGATGTTTTCCAATTTATTAAAAACTATTTTAATTTGAAGATTGGGACCAAATATTTAACAGAAAAAAAATGTTTAACCATTTTCTCAATTAAAGACAATTTTTTTTTGTTGTTTTGAATTTACTGCCAAAACGCTCCTTACGATGACTCTTGTATCATGTGGCCACTCGTGACGTCAGCTTTGTGTAAACGGGACCGGTAAAAATACTTTGTGCGGCGCAGTTTTAGAAGTATTTGTGCACAGAGGCAACGCACACCAATAATACCACTTTCTATCCGATAAAAATCTTGTTTATTATAAACTGGACATTCACTTGTTTACAATTACTTTAGTTTACACAAAGTTGACGTCACGAAGTCATTAGGTAGACATCCTAATTTACATAAAATTTTCCTTTCCATTTCGTCTTAGTTCCTCCACTAATGGGGATTCATGGACGGCCGGTAGACCTCCGATGGTCTCTTCACAGACAAAGGCTCACCTCCCATCTTGCACCGCGTGCCCTGTCACCTGCACACGTGAGGACCTAATGGCTGCGTCAGCAAACGGTATTCGCGTTACTGAATTTTGGGCCAAACAAATTTACAAAACGATATCTATGTAAATTTTCTCGTGTTATTTTTGCCATTGACATGCCAAGAAGAGGATCTCACTTTTATTCTCTTACTTTGTTAACCACATTGATCAAGAACAAACTAGTTCATATCTACTTACAACAGTGTGAAGGTAATATGAGAATTTTTACAGCTATTATTAAAAATTAATACGTCGTCCATCCGGCTTAAAAGTGCACCCAGACCTTAATACGATATCCTGCGTTCTGTAAGATAGCAGTTTTGTTTAATTAAATTCATTACATAATTATACATATTGCTTGGAGACGCAGCTTTATATGATGCAGTTTGTGTAATTAATGCGAGTATAATATATAATTATTGTTTATGAAATCTAAGTATAAGCTGGCTTTAAAGTAGCAGGTTCATTAAATAGGTTTGTAACTTTGTAGTCAAAGACTAGAAAAAGTCTGTTCTAATATGATAGTCTATTCTATATTTTGTATCTAGGTACACCTACACTAGAGTACATTTTGATCTATCTTGTGTTTAATAATACTAATTTTTATCACACGAATTTTGTCAACTTTAAAATAAGTGACTGTTTTGTTGCGAGTGTACGCACGTCGCGCCCTCATCATTATGATTTTCAGAGACACATAATCTTGGTCTTAAGATGGTCTGTGCACAGCCTTATCTGCCTTACCATTATCAACGTATGACGTTCTCATCACTTCTAGGACATAGGCGTCCCTTCTGAATCGCATGTTTTCAAATATCTAGTTCTAGGACATCCCGTTTTCGTCACGATGTTTTCCTTCACCGTATCTGCCTTGCCTTGACTGAATCAAAATTCATAAAATATCTGTTTACCGACACAATTCAAGGTTACAATCACACTGAGGTTGAAATGTCCAAACAGTTTATGCGGGTTCGCATGGAAAATAGATTTGGCGGCGGTTTATAGCTTTACCAAGCGACATAACTTTTATATGCGTTTATAAATATTATCGTTTGCCTGAAAAAATACTCTGATACGCTCACGTAAACGAGGAGTTGGGACTTTCAGTGGCGCTCGTGTGAGTTTCATTTAACCATCTCGATCAAACGCATCGAGCGCGTTCGGCGCTCCGATTGGTCTGTCACCAATCCAGGGCCAACCAGAGCGCCAAACGTGCTCGATGCGTTTAAATATTAAAAATGCATCTGGCAATTCCACTTGGTTTAGTTTTTAAAGATAAAACTTCTTTAGGCGCGTTGGGCATTTTTAGAGATGGGAAAAAACAATTGAACTCGCGACACTGTTACTGACAACACGAACGTATGAACGAACAACGTTGAACGTACGTTGAACGTTGTTTAATCTGACGATTCAAAAAATATTTCCTGACGATTCAAAAAATACACACCTAATTGTTCAAGTTTTCACTTCCGTCGGCACTCCCGGAGTGCCACTGTTTTTTATTAAAACTGTTTGCACTGCCAAAACATAGAGGTGCTTGTCGCTAAGTTATAACAAGCCCCACAGATCGGTCGCACAGGTTAAGCTACGCTTGCTGCGGTTGGTCCGTGGGTTCCTCGAAAAGCCGTTGGTCCCGGCTGTCATTCGTTGTCAGAAGCCCGAAAGTCTGATAACCAGTCTTACCAAAAGGTAGCGTGTTACCCAGTACTTAACTGGGTTTTGGTGATAGGCAGGCGTTCCATGTAAAATACTCGTATTCAGCTGCATCTGGTTAGAATGGAATCTGACCTCAACATAGTTAGGAAAAGTCTTGGCAAGATGACGATGCACTGAAAAAAACATCAGCAGTACAACGACTTCTAAAGTTACTAGCTTTCGCCCGTGGTTTCACTCGCATCCTAGGGGTAATTCTTCATGTAGGTTGGTATCTATCTGGATATAAAGGATCCTGGGTGTGATCAATCTGTGTACCATATGACATCCAAATTCGTCAATCCGCCACATTCATGTTATTAATAGGATAAAAGATTGCAGAATATTCAATGGTTCCCAGTTCCCACGGAAGATTACAATAATACCACAGAATTATCAGCGGGGATTATTACCTTTTTTTTCTATACAGCTAGATCTAGGTATGTGCGGTGTTCTAGACGATCGGCGCGGGCGCACGCGGTGCAGGCAGGAAGAGAACCCGACACCGCTCTGCTAATGGCACGCTATGAACTTGTGACGTCGGCCAGCTCGCTACGTCGCTAAGGATTGAGTTACTGTCCCCCTAGACAATGTTATATTATTAAGATTTCATATTCTGCGTCTGGAATGTGGAGTAAAACGAGATCCGACGAGATAGTTAATGGTATTGACACCCTACTTAAATTAAAATTAGGTAAAATAATATTATGTGCTTTGCCATATTCAAATAATTTGAATGATGAAGAAAATGATTACATTTTTAGGCTAAATAATTTAATGCATTTGTTGACATGTCGTCATAGTGACCGTCTATTGTATTTTGATACTAACAATTTTGTTAGAGATTTTGTATTAGATCGGGAACATATGTTTCTTCCCAAGAAAAGTCAGCATGTATTAGCTACTTTGTTAGCTTACAATATACACGCAGTTATTGATAATTTAACTGAGACTAGGTTAAGTGACGAAACAGTATTATCTAGTACTTCTAATAATACTGTAATTAATTCTTTAAACTTTTAGACACGACAAAAGAGAAGCATAATAAGAGTATTTTACTGTATCACCAAAATATAAATCGCTTCTCTGGCAAAATCCTAGACGTGGAAATGTTAATAGATAAATATCATATGGATATCTTATGTTTTAGTGAAACTTGGTTAAAACCGGATAGAATGTTGTTTAATGTAAATAATTTTTCAGTTGCCAGTGCGTACAATAGGTCTTCGATAGGGGGTGGTACTTTGATATTATGTAATAGTAGTTTTAGATATAAGGAAAGAAAGGATATCACTGCTTGCTCTGTTGATCGCTTATGTGAGGTAGCATGTGCAGAGGTTGAGGGCCATACTTTCTTATCTGTTTATAGACCACCAGCCTCGAACTTGTCATCATTTTTGATAATTATGGAGGAAATATTAGGTAAACTTTTTAAAGATAATAAATTAGTTTTTGTGTGTGGTGACCTAAATATTGATTTACTAGTTAATTCACCAGAAAAAAGTAAGCTTATCTCATTGTTTAAATCATTCAATTTAAAATGTATATTTAATGAAGCGACTAGGATAACAGCAACCACAGCTACATGCATAGACAATGTATTTACTAATTGTATAATAAAAGGCTCATCTTTAATTAGTGGCGTCAGGTCAGACCATACTGGTCAGCTTGTATCGTTTGACTTAGATAAAAAGTTACACCTGGATAAAACCATTGAATTGAGACCACTGACTAAAAATAAATTGAAAACGTTTAATAATAATGTTCTTAGCAATCTCTCAATAGCAATTTTAGATTCACAAGACCCCAATGTAAACTATGGCACACTTTTTTCTACAGTATGCCAAGAATTCAATAAAGCATGTCCTGTAAAAAAAGTTACAATCACTACTAGACCAAAATTTAGTGAATGGGCCACTGATGGCATTAGAAAAAGCAGAGACATCTTATATAATTTGTATAATGAAAAGTCATTGACCTCAGATCAGGCCTTTCATAATTATGTAAGAAACTATTCTAAGATATTCAAAAGAGTCTGTGCTCTAGCTAAATCTAAATTAATAAGTAACAAAATTAGTATTTCTAAAAATAAAATAAAAGCTGTGTGGCAGGTAATTAACAAAGAAACTGGAAACACAAAACAACGAGATCAGAATGAGTTAGCTCTGAAAATTGACAATGAAACCATTTCAGATAAGTTAAAAGTTGCGGAGACTCTTGAAAATTTCTTTACCAACATCCCAATAGAGGTTACGAAATGTCTCCCCTCATCATCTGTATTAGTTGAATCTCTTCTTAAAGAAAACTTCAGTAAGGACATTCCAAGTTTTGAATTCAAACCCATCTCTATTGCCACAATTAAAACAGCATTTAAAAGTCTTAACATAAAAAACACTGAAGACTTATGGGGTATTTCCGTTAAGGTTATTGAAAATATCATTGACACAATTGCCCCTGTCCTAACAGGCATATTTAATCAATGTTTAGACAGCGGTACGTTTCCTGACTTAATGAAACATAGTAAAGTAGTACCAATTTTCAAATCGGGTAGTAAGAGTGATCCCTCTAATTATAGACCTATATCTGTGCTTCCAGCATTGAGCAAAATTTATGAAAAAATCATGCTGGACCAGATGTTGTCACATTTTAACTCAAATGGGATTTTACATAGTCGACAGTTTGGTTTCACGAAAGGTAGGTCGACGACTGACGCGGGAGTAAAACTCATCAGTCACATTTTGGAATCCTGGGAGAGTTCTCAGGATGCGATTGGCATTTTCTGTGACCTCTCAAAAGCGTTTGACTGCGTTGACCACAATACACTGATCTGTAAATTACACCACTACGGAATTTGTGGACAAGCTGCTGATCTTGTACTTTCCTACTTATCAAACAGGCAGCAAAAAGTAAACGTTAACGGGGCGACATCCTCGGGGTCTCTAGTTAGGATGGGCGTGCCTCAAGGTTCAATTCTTGGTCCTTTTTTATTTCTAGTTTATATTAATGACCTTCCCTATCTGATGGCTAACTTCTCGGATATAATTTTATTCGCTGATGACACTTCTCTTATTTTTAGAATAGATAGAAAAGATACGGATGTCTTACATGTCAACGAAAGCCTAGCTGTTCTATCGAAATGGTTTGCTGCTAATAATCTTTTACTCAATGCGAACAAAACTAAATGTCTTAAGTTCTCGCTACCAAATGTACCCCAAGTAGGTCTAAATTTAAAACTTGATGGCAAGAAACTAGATGCTATTTCGGAAACTGTATTTTTGGGAATTACTTTAGATTCAAAATTGCAATGGGGTGCCCACATTAGAGCGCTTTCAAGCAGATTAAGCTCAGCTGCTTACGCAGTAAGAAAAATAAGGCAGTTGACTGATGTAGCCACAGCTAGGTTAGTATACTTTGCTTATTTTCACAGTATTATGTCTTATGGCGTTCTGCTGTGGGGATCGGCAGCGGACGTAGATTCAATTTTTATTTTACAAAAGAGGGCAATCCGCGCAATCTATAAAATGGGGCCTCGCGAGTCTCTTAGAAACAAATTCAACGAAATTGATATACTTACTCTGCCTTCTCTTTATATTCTAGAAAATATCTTGTATGTTCGCAAAAACTTAGGTCTTTTCAAAAAAAGATGCGATTTCCATAATCTAAATACACGTAGTAAAGATGAAATTGTGATTCCAAAATTTAGATTAACTAAAACTAGCAAGTCATTTCTAATAAACAGTATCCGCTTCTATAACAAGTTGCCAAAGTCGGTTACAGAACTTAGCGATGGAAAGTTTAAAACTCACATCAAACGTGTCCTTATCAAAAAAGCATATTATAAGATAAAAGACTACGTTGAAGACAGGGAAGTTTGGCATTAATTCCTTCTGCACATGTGGCTTCCCTGGTACCTCATTAACAGCAAAACCGTGTGAAAGTCTATTAACTGCTCCCAAATTGCTATGTTAATTTTTATTCTTTTTATTATTATTTTTTTTACAATGTCTGACATATTCTCGTCATTATTTGACATTATACATCAATTTTACTACCTACTATTTATTTTCAGTGATTGTCATCGAAATCATGTCACTTGGTTCAAATAGATTCATTTTATATAGGTAGATTCTTTTACATATTGTGAATGAGAGAACGTTGTAGGCCTTAGAGACTAGATTTGTAGACGTTTTCTATTCTGTATTTTCATTCCTCTAAGTACCTGGTACTTATTGACTGGCCTGCACTGTCCTCCCATACCTATTATCACTGTAATTTGAAAACATTGTAAAAGCCAATTATTTTTAAAAGAGTAACCGTGGAGTTTCTTGCCGGCTCTTTTCCATAGGAAACGACAAATTGGAACCGTGCACCTAGCTTCTGACGTTTCATAAGTGCCCATGCAGGCTTATGTGAAATAAAATATTTTGATTTTGATTTTGATCCACTGGGATGTGGTAGTTTGAAGATTTTATGCGAATTTTCTTTGCAGAGAACAGCCATCTGAATAATCGACCTGCATCAATCAATCAATCAAAATATAGATCTGATGAAAATACTGTAAGAAATATGTAACAGCCTTCAATTACTAGCCTCAGCTATTCAATCTCAGGCTTTTTGCAACAATAATTTAAGCTAAGCTTGACAAAAACTGAATACTTGTCATAACATAAATAATTATGATGTACCGTAAAAAAATATTTTATTCCCGTGGGTGTCGTAGGCGACTAAGGGACTTACTAGAGAATGGGCAGCAGCGTTCTCTATGCATTTTACCACCACACTGCGATCGCCAACCCGCCTGCCAAGCGTGGCGATTATGGCAAAACCCTGCCTTTTGAGGGAGGCCTATATCCAGCAGTGGACGTCTTTCGGCTGAAATGATGATGATGGTGACGTAAAAATTTAAGGCAGTTCTTTTGCTTTTGGAGTGCTTTTTCACACGTTACAGCTTGCAGCAGTAGGTACCTTTGTGTTCTTTTAACTTTTTTTCTCTATAAGGAGTTTATTGTGTCATCATCATTATCATTTCAGCCGGAAACGTCCAATGCTGGACATGGGCCTCCCCAATTTAGGGGGCTTGCCATAATCTTCTTGCTTGTTTATTGTGTACAGACGCCAGCACATCGCTACCCCAATCTGTCAATTTTCTTTGATCGTTTTTCAATTTTATTGCAAAAGAATAAGGTTCTTGTTAAATTGGGAAAATTTGACAGTTTGGGATAGCTTGATGTACTGGCGTCTGTACATCCCATTAATATTAAAAATTTGTAGGTTTATATGTTTGGATATACGGATTTTTGGATGTTTTTTTACTTAATTACGCAAAAAACAGCTTAATGGATTTGGATGAAATTTAGCATTCAGATAGCTCTTAACCTAAATTAACACATAGGATACTTTTTATTCCGATAGTACGTTCCCGTGGGATAATTTTTGACTTCCACGCGGTCAAAGCCGCTGGAAAAAGCTACTGAATAAATAATTAACAAATAAACTTCCTGACAGCAAATAAATTCATAGCCATAAAAACGAATCTTAGTTAAGGTGAATGCGCAGTGGTAGAGCGCGAAATTCAAACTTTGTTACGTTTTTTGCAATTTTCAGGTGAGTGTCAGCTTGTTACTTGATCAAAATATGATTTGCGACTATAACATGTACGTATTTACAGATTTATAATCATTAGAATCAATAATACATCTTTCTAAGTTAGATTTGTTCCATAAGAACAAATTTCTTATGGAAAAGTGCTTGTGGAAGAAATCTAACTTATAAGAGATATATTAGACATTCTAATGACTTAGTTCTGTAAACTCGTACCTGTTATATTCGCAAATCACATTTTGATCAGGATACAACCTGATACTGACCTGAAAATTGCAAAAACGTAAGAAAATTTGAATTTCGCGGTCTACCACTGCGCATTCACTTTAAAGGTCACTGTTGCACTTGTAACAGTACGGTTAAGTTACTCAAGCCAACCAAATCGTGTGTCTCCCCACGGGAACAGGCTTGTACCGACGACGTCATGCACCGCACCAGCCACTCAATATTTTGATGACGTTCATATTAACTGACAGCATATTTGTCTAGAGTTGTTAAAACCACTCTGAATTGCTTAAATCATTTTTACACTAGACAAGAGTCTATTGTATAAATATGGACACTATAGGTTAGGACACTATACGCTCATTCAAATCAATGGAAAAGAAATAAGGAAGAGCTTATTTCCTTCCCATTGTTTTCAATGAGCGTATAGTTTAGTTAAATTTGTCATCCAAATGTAAAGATAGATCAACTGAAGGCTTAGATGGTTTTCTCAATCTAATATACCGGTCTTCTCAGTAAAAAGAACCGACCATCTTATGAACACGGTTGCCATGCACTGTAGAAGCCAGCTGCTCAATATTTTGATGACGTGCCTAATAACAGCTGTGCGATTATCCAGAGTTGTTAATACCACATTGAGTAAGCTGACTATGGAAGCTTAAATCACTGGGGAACCTAAAGACACTGAATAATTGTCAATGGTGATGATTCTGTTGTGTACCAACTAAACTTAGTTTAAGCTTTTGCTATATTTTTCCTTCCGACGAAACACGACAGAGACGGAAACAGATATGAGGTGTAAAATTTTGTTGAACTAAGATTTTCTTAGACGAAACTGAGAAGAACTAAATTGATCATGTTTGAAATTACGCCAAATTCAAAGCAATCGAGACGTAATTTAGTTTGACAGTTCTAAAGCGTCACTTGTCTTTTGTTTTCGCGATCTGTCAGTAAGAGATAGCCATACTTTTATTTTAGTTTAGGTGATGAACAAAAGCATAGGCACCACACCTACTAGTAATTTATTTATACCTAAGTTTTTTTTGCAAATGTATTTGGAGTCAATGCCATAAATAGTTGGGAAGAGGCTCGGCAGATAATGTATTGAGCTGTGGAGACTGCAGAATGAAAATAATATTGTTTCATTCTGATTTGTTAACATAGCCAACAGACCATACTGAAATACTTTTGTTGGGAGGTTTACTTGGCTTTTCCTTTCTAACAACAATAATTTGAATGGTTAACTTACTTTAACAGTAACTCTAACATTAACATCCAAATTAATTTGCTGTACTGCAGACATATGGCAAATTTAATGTTTTTCGTGTTTCGTAATGTTAATTACCTACTATTGTATAGAATCAAGTTCTTCTAACTTAACAGACAGCTGTGCTGCTGGGGAGTTTGTTGCGCCACTTCTTCTTCCTAGCTAAAGCACCAGGAAGTGGTGAAGGGCGGGCGTTTTGGGGGGACTGTCTTATGTATCTTTGACGTTCAAAAAGAGCTGACTCTCAGCTTAGTTTGAATAAATGACTTTTGATTTTGTTTTTGATTTTATAACTTGTTGAGTCGTACAACTCTGTAGAGATACAAACTCGATGGCCGTAACCCTGTCAGTCGATTAGCCGGCGACGTACTGTAAAATTAAATTTATTTAAGTACAGATACGATAGTTGAGTGAATTCGAGCTCCGACATTAACCCACAGCACAGTACCCCGAACATTCCACATCATGGATGCGTTCAATAATTTAATTATTTACACGATAACTTGGCGTCATTACGTAATATTGATTAAAGAAATATAAAAGTATTAAGAGGGGAATTATCTGGTATTTTTTACGATCAATCTGGTATTTTAGTAAAAGAACATGTATCGATTACTTTTCTCTTTTTTCTCATGGTTATTAAGCGACTACATAATAGTTTACAACAATGTCTTTTTTTATCTCGATTATTTAGTATCGTTTAGATTGTGATAAAAGAGATGTCCAGCCGTTACAATGAAATAAAATATCGATAGACATAACACTGTCAGTGTACACGGGATTACTGTCTTTATTAAACGTGGATCCAGCTAAACTTAATGGAGCGAGCGACTTTAATCCGGTGTGTCAACATTTCTGTTACACTGGTTCACAATAACAAACATTCTCTATAGTGAATGTTACTAGTAACATCGATATGTTTTGTTATTGAGGAAGTAATTTGAACATCACAAAAGACGCTTTTCATTCTGAAAAGTACCTTTTAAATGTTGATTGTCAAAATAAAATTAAAATGTATTTTAAAGCTTAATTGGATTGTTCAATGAGGCTTACGGATTTTTAAACAGGTATCATAAATACAATGGGCCGTTACAGTAATTTGCTTAGAGAGAGCGAATACAGTACATATTTTTATTGGCTTGTTCAATTTCCATATTAAATTGAGGTTTTGTTAGTTTGACAGAACATTGTTAGTGCGGTCACGAGGTGACCCCATCTCGTCATATTAACTGTGGAACACCTACTATGCGAGGAATTTAATGCATTTTTACAGGCTTTATATTAGCTTCACTTGTATGTTTGTTTGTTTGTATGTTTGTAACCGACTCCTTAGGGCGCGATTTTGACCCACTTTAAATGGTCAGATTTCATTTAAACTTTGTAAACTTATCGAGGACTGATGACAATTGAATAATAAAAACAAAAATAGAGAAAAATTGAAAAAAAAGGAAAAAAAAAACTGAAAAAATCACGCTTTTGTAGTTAGCAGAACTAAAAAAATAGAAAATAAATAGTTGTTTAAAAAAACTAAAAAAACACGCTTTAAAAACCAAACTAAAAAGTAGAAAATAATTTTATTCAATTAAAAAGCGAGGGGTGCTTGACATTAATTGATTATAAAAATACCTCAAAAAGCACCCCTCGCTTTTTAATTGAATAAAATTATTTTCTACTTTTTAGTTTGGTTTTTAAAGCGTGTTTTTTTAGTTTTTTTAAACAATTATTTATTTTCTATTTTTTTAGTTCTGCTAACTACAAAAGCGTGATTATTTATTTAGGTCAGCGTCGTTTAAACTATTTCACGATTTTTTACATAATCTCACACCTTGTTACCCCGATGGGTGTACCAGAGGTGTACCTAGACCCACATTTCGCCAGTTCTGTTGAAGTCCCATGTAATAGGGGGCGAGCCTATTGCCATCAACCAGGCTCAAATCTAGACTCCGGGGTGCTACTAAGAAATTCCTGATGGAAAAACCCACTATTCGATCGGCCGACCTGGGAATCGATCCCAGGCCTTCATGCTCGGCGCTTGCGACCAAAGAGTAATAGGTAATAAAATTCTAGGTCTTATGAACAGAGATCGGATATTCGGATGCATATTCACCTAAAGTTGAGATGTTGGCTAACATGGAATTCGCTTTGGTATCGAAAAAGTCTTAATTTAGGTAAGTAATTTGTTTATTTTTTGTTTTAACTAATACAAACCACCCCTCCTCCAGTACATACACATATTTGTATCAGGTTAAACATTAATTTTAAATTAATACACATCTGAATAGTTATGCAATCCAAAAATCCCGGGGTTTTTAATAAATATTACAAATAATTTATAAAGCCGCTTCCATACTTTCATAGCTAAAAATTATCTTTAGGTAAATATGCATCCGAATATCCGATCTCTGGTTATGAACGATGTTCACAACAACACAACTACTTATAACAATTATCGGTAAAATAAATGCTTTCGTAAATTAATTAAAGCTTTTGGTAAAATCCATTGAAATTATCTTATTTATACTCCGAATTTAACCATTTAACTCTCATTAAGATACGAAATGATGCAGGTAGAGGTGACATTTTAAGAATAGTTTAAACACTTAAGAAATCGTGTCCATAACAATTTTAATAGTAGGTATTGCAACACGCGTGTGAGTCATTGATTAAAAAAGAAAGGTATTTTTTTACTTTATAAATTATCATTCAATAAAAATAAAAATAAAATGAATAAATGGGCCTGCTCTGGACGTCGGTCATGGCTGATGGAAAGCGATTGATGAGGTCTATGATGGATCGAGCGTATCCAGAAGATGCCTGTTAACTCTTGTTTTGAAGGTAGACGGGTTAAATGTGGAAGGGAACACAGACGCAGGCAGAGAGTTCCACACTTTGGCTGTGCGCATAATAAATGTGGAGGAGAAGTGCTGAGTACGACTGGTCGGGATATCAACCAAGTATATGCATGCACCCTCATGGCCCAAGCCACCGCAGGAGACGCCCTGGGCGTCGGGAATACCAAGCTGATTCCCGGCCACCGTAGGCGCGGGCTTGGGGGCGGCAAGTAATGGATAGCTCGCTGTCAGGTAAGGACCAAGCCCGGGTGACGGCGCGTTGTGTTCCACGCGCGCCTCAAAGAGATGTCAGCACCAACTGGTGGGGTCCGCAAGGGCCGATGCCTGTCGGGGTGCGGGTTGTTTGAAAGAGATACGGTGGCCCCTGGCACACAGGTAACTGTGGGAACACGGGTGGGTATTAGTCAGAAAAGTCTGACACGCCCTCCTGCACCACCCAGAGCGGGAGAAGTTATACGATGATTTCCCAACCTCAAACAAAAAAAGTGTGAATGGTACCCTGCCGAGCGTCTGGTAGTCCGGTAATAAATATTAGTAGGAAGGTGCTTTGGGCGTATTTACTGCCTTTGATATTCATGTTGACACTCAGCCCATTTGAAACAGATTCTTCTAGGATCCATTGACAACTCAAAAAGGCCTGTTAATGATTTAATCGAAATAAATACGTTGAGTTGCCTGCCTCGTCAGTCCAATTGTCGCAAGCGCAATTGAAAGAAGGGTGGGCGTTTTATTGGGGACTGTTATGTAATTTTGACGTTTAAAAAGTGCTGACTCTCAGCCTAGTTTGAATAAATGACTTTTGATTTTGTATTAAGTCCTGGATTAAATTCCCGGGTCGGGCAAAGTGTTATTGGTTTTTCCATTGGGAATTCTCAGTAGCAGCCCGGACCTTGGATTTGTGCCCGGTTGATGTCAATAGGCTCGCCCCAAGTATATGGGACTTAAAAATGACTGGCGAAATGTGAGTATGCTATGGGTACATACACCTCTGCCTAACGTTTCGAGGATTACAGTTGTGATGTTATGTTGTGTTAATATGTTTTTAGTTTTTTCTTAATCTGAAATGAAATTAGGTACCTAGTGCTCGATAATGTAAGCACGTAGCTACAGGAAAGAAAATTTATGACTTCATACATTTCACTTTATATTGTTATAAGCATAAATTAACAGTTTGTTGAAGCTGAAAATATAATGTAACAGGTAGTTAGGTAGTAAAATATTGTATAAACAATTTGGTAAGTGTATAATGTAGGTAAAGGTAATAATATCTGTAGCATAAAGTGCTCTTTATGAATTCATCAGTATAAAAATAGAAATAAGACCTGGGTACACTTAAAAAAATTAACTGATTTACAGCAATAAAAATACCTAACATTTGTGATAGACTAGTTGCAAAGAACGGAGTCTAGAATTTTAATGCCCACCAAAATGAACTTAGCTTTGAACCTTAAAATGATAAAGAATATTCCTATCAATTCGTTACAAAAATCTAGATAAAGAACGAAAAATAATATACAAAAAAAAAACCTGTAAAAAAGATCAAGCCAATTAAGAGGTGTGAAAATATAATCCATTTCTAATTGATTCATGAGATCCGGAAGTTCTTAAGCTAGCAATTAATATAACGGACATTAACGTATCTATAAAAACACTTTCACCGTATGTAATAACAAAATACATTGAAAGCGAATTCTATGCCTAAATAAATATTACAAGAAAAAAAAACATTACACGAATAAACTGAAAGTACTTTTATCTTTCGATCTGTCAAAATAAACAACATTATGAAACTGAAATAAATTGCTGTAGTGTTGCCAGAAAAAGTAGTGTCTTATTTATTATTTACGAAAAATATTATATCATACGCAGAATTATGTTACATCTAGGCACGATTTTTTAGTGAAAAATTATGAGTGAAAGATGATTTTAATGACCATAAGAACAATATGGCGTGTCCTAACAACGTGTAGATATGTTGCTAATAATTGTAATTTATTTTATGAACCAGAACGTTTGATCGTCCATATTAAACTGGTTCAAACTTGCAGCCGGGCTTGCCAAATACTGGAAGTACACTGGAGATCTGTGTTCTGTGTTCTAAATGAATGGAACATCTAGTGGTACTCAAATGGCATGGCTATGTGTGCCACGTGTCATTGACCCGCTGAAATCACGGGTGTTCAGCAGTTATATCATTATGTCCAATAGTTGCCGATCGTTGTTGCCTGTTGACCCTCGATCCTATCAAGTAGCTGGTGTCTATCTATTTATCGGCCACTTCAATTATTTCCTTTTGTTTTTGTCCTTGAGCCTGAAGCGGGTGTCGTAAAAATTCATGAACTATTTATTGATTGGCGTCACGTGGTGTTAAATTAAAAATTAAATGTCGGTTGGTTATGGAATTCGGAATTGGGCAATTGTATATAAATACCAAATAAATAACAATTAGCGTCAATAAGCTGTCTAGAAAATCGTAATTGGAAGGTATTGTCTGGTCACGTAGACCTGAAATGTCTGACGTTTGTTTTCAGCGATAAGTATGTAGTATTAATTATTTTTAATACTGAATTCAGCTTTCTGGGCTACAATCTTCTCTTTTTCTTCGAGCTATTATCCCAATTTATTAGGGGTCTGCCCTCCTAGTAGTTTCTCTCTCAGGGTTATCTCTTTTGTTATGGGTCTCGCTATCACCTATTTTTTTCTATTCTCAGCCAAGTTATTGGTGGTCGTCCACGGTCTCTTTTTCCATCCTATCCTACAAATATTATAAATGTGAAAGTTTGTGAGGATAGATGGATGTTTGTTACTCCTTCACGCAAAAACTACTGAACGGATTGAGCCGAAATTTGCACACAGGTAGTTCATAACCTGGATTAACACGTTGGAGACTTTGTATTCCGGTAGTAGTTAGAGTTAGTTTCCATGGGATAATTTTCGAACTCCATGTAGGTGAAGCCGCTGGAAAAAGCTAGTCTGCTATATTTCTGGGCTACAATACCTAATGAAAATAGTTTCAATATGGGTACATCTGTTCCAAACATTTTATTGAAAATTGGAATTTCAATCTTAAAGAATCGTATATCTGCATAATATAAATGAACATAATATTCCTCTTCAGAATCACAGTGTCTTCCTGTCTACTTTCCCCATAAGCCTTCAAGCCAATTAGATATGGTTCAGCCGGTGTTAGATGGGCACTAGAATATATAGAAAAACTTAGTATTTGCTCGACGTCGCTACAGGTTATTTTAAGTAAACAGTGGTGGACGGAATACATTCTCGATTAATGGCGATAGATTGGGTCGGCCTGGAGTGCTGCTTTTTGTATGGCTCACTCGTAGTTACCAAGCTTAGGAGTTATTCATAATGGTGGAGCGGGATTGAATTTCAGGAAACCTTTTGTTATGAATTATATGTGTGATAAAAAAGGGATCTAAAAAGGGGGCTTGTGGCTAAACTCCGTGGATGGGTCACCATGGTCACCACTTTGACACACCAAGACCCCCCGTGTCCCGAAAAACACGTTAAATAAAAATAAATAAATAAAAATCTTTTATTTCAGACCCATAACGTCCATTTTGTTAGTATACAAACGACTTAGAAACTAGTGTTAGTACTTAAATCTACTGGAGAAAAAAAAAAAAATTACGCCACAGTTGAATGTAGGCGTATCCAATGTCCCAGTATGGGGCTGTCCCACCTATCCGCTATAGCATTCAGTCTCCTGTGTGCCAGGGGCGACGGTATCTCTTTCGAACAACCCGCACCCCTGGCAGGCATCGGCCCTTGCGGACCACACCCTTTGGTGCTGACATCTCTTTGAGGCAAAGACTACAATAGTATACTGGCAATAGACAGGCAGCTCGCAACTTTTTTTTAATATTAGGAAGTGTCAAACGTAGCGCCATCTAGTTTTTCGTTAACGGAACTAATGAATATAAATATGTATGTATAGATAGGTAAGTCGCTGTGTAATATAGCTACTGTACTGTACGTTGCGTATTAGGTACGTACGTACTTATATGTCATGTGGCGCTTAGGGGAAGAATTTTAAAGGAATTCGAAAAAACAATACATAGTTGTATAAAATTATATTTATTATTACAAAAAATACACATTTAGTACACGATTTTGTGTTCTCCTTTTTCTCCCTTTATGCTTTAGGTAGTGTCGATTAACTGTCTCTCCTAACCACAGTACATCCAGGTACACACACTATTGTAGTCTTTGGGTACACAGCAAGAATTTTGTGATATGGTTGAAGTTCACTGTTCACTATTCGCAATAATTACAAGTCCAAACTCTAAAGAGTGCCTACGCGTAGAGTCCACAGTAACTTCACAAATTCTGGATATTGTTTACAATACGGTGTTCACAACACGAGCGAACGAACGATTTGTAACGCGGTACAGCAACACGGACGAACGGCAGCTGACCTCAACGTGGATAGCAGATATATAAGTTGCAAAACAACAAGAACTTTATTGCATTTGCAAAAGGAAAATAAATGCGCACGAGCAATTAAACACTCACACGCAGCCAGCCATTTGCAATTTAAGTGTGCCCATACAAAAACAAAATTTTACACGTTTTATATACCAAAACATAACTTCTGTATTATTGTGCTGCTAATAACAACCTCTTTAAGGTCGAATTTATGTATTCTGTTATTTCTCAAGATTAACTACAAGAATAACATGTGATCACAATTTTATTTCTTGATTTATATTTTTTCATTGGAAAGGAAACTCCCAGCATAGGAAAGATATATTTAGCCATAGCAACACTGCAATCATTGAATATTTTTTTCCCTTAACGTTATGATAGATGGCGCTGTTTTCAATAAAAAAAACGAAATTCTGATTTTACTCCTAGTTGCCATAGCATGCTTTGAGGCGCGCGTGGAACACAACGCGCCGTCGACCCGGGCTTGGTCCTTACCGGACAGCGAGCTACCCATTACTCGCCGTCCGCAAGCCCGCGAGTAGATGATGATGACAATTATTTTAACAGTTTTTTTTCAAATCTGATAATGGTCAAGTAAGAACATAGAGTAGAAAAGTTAATCGTCATAGCTTTGATTGTAATCATTAGTAGGTTAAGCGATCTTTTAGATTTACGGACGTTTTCAGGTAGGCTTATCTCCTAACATAACTAATAATGTTGGACTGTTCAAGTTCTTCAAAAGACCCTTCCAGTCATGGCCCTGCATTGTTAGACTCATAATATCCTCATAATATAATGTTTGGACATTAAAAGAGACCATGACCTCAAGTTTGTTTCGGCATTTCTTCTCACGAATCAATCAGCTAAGAAATGCCGGCGCCATCTAGTTTTGAAATATTGACCAACAAAATGCGGCGCATGTGAGGGAGAGGCAGTATATGCGCCCTCATGGCCGTAGCCGCCGCAGGAGAAGCCCTGGGCGTCGGGAATCCCAGGCTGATTCCCGGTCACCGTAGCCGCGGGCTTGCGGACGGCGAGTAATGGGTAGCTCGCTGTCCGGTAAGGACCAAGCCAGGGTTGACGGCGCGTTGTGTTCCACGCGCGTCAAAGAGATGTCAGCACCAACTTGTGGGGTTCGCAAGGGCCGATGCCTGCCAGGGGTGCGGGTTGTTCGAAATAGATACCGCGGCCCCTGGCACACAAGCAACTGAGGGAATACGGGTGAATTTTAGTCAGTAAAACTCTGACACGCCCTCTTGCTCCACCCAGAGCGGGAGAAGTTATTTGATGATTTCGTACCCAAAAAAAAAAAACCAACAAAATACGTCAACGAATTGACGTAATCCACTTACAAAAATAAACATTTCATTTTATTTCACAAATCTTGAAAGCCTACAAAAAACAAGATACATCAAAACCTAGGAAATGCTAAATTAGGTACTAAAGTTTACGACACTTGCGGTTTAACTTTTACCTCACCACTAGGAAAGTGAGCGGTGTGTCACTAGCTTTACCCACTTGTGCCTGATATGCGGTTTCTGGACTAACGTGAGCTTGCAGATCACTCGAGTAGCCACTTGGTACACGTCGATATTGTGAAGTATGAGAAAAATTTGCTTTATTTACTTGTGTTTAGATGAATTTGTTCATGTAATGAATATGTTTTGTCGACAAATAATTGAAATAGGCTGTCATCGCAATGAAAGTTTCATAATATTTTACCTTTAAAAAAAGTGGAGAGAGGCGCTTTGTCCTGGAGTGGGATGATACAGGCTAATAATAACAGTAAAACAAAAATAAAAAGGATTTATTTATTCTTCGTTCGGCCCACTGAGTTTTGTCCTACATAAAAAAATCCTAGGTCGTCCTAAACAATATGCTTCCTTCGTCCCAAAATATAATTTTAAATATTGTATTCCCGCTTCGTCCTATTTTAAACTTACTTTTTTGTACAATGGGCATAAAAGGGTTACGTATTATTAAATATTTAACATCAATCAACTATTTAAAACAACCACTACTCTCTTGGTCTTCTCTTCTAAACATAATGTTAAGTGTACTCTTACCAAGTTATGACCTGCCAGGCTGTTCGAAAGAGATACCGCGGCCCCTGGCACACAGGCAACTGAGGGAACACGGGTGGGTTTTAGTCAGTAAAAGTCTGACACGCCCTCCCGGTCCACCCAGAGCGGGAGAAGTTATTTGATGATTTCCCACCCAAAAAAATTAAAAAAAAAACAAGTTATGACAACCTGGTACTTCGAAGATATAAAGCGTTGTGTAACTGACACACCTATGTTAACATAAAATTACAATCAGTACAAGAGGATAAAATCACTTTTAAAAGTTGGTAAGCGTGTACATATTAGTGTACACTGCACCTTCAACATTGTTAACACCAACATCTTGCTTTAACAGCTCTTAAAGTAGGTAACGTTCCAAATGTCAAACTCAAATGAAAGAAAGCATAAAAAACTAACACAAAGGCAATAAATATAACAATAAACCTAACTTAGAACCAAGTAGGTTAGTGTATCAAGACCCTGCATGAGGTCAAAGGTCACCGAAGGTTACTCACATCTACTAACAGGTGATAATTGGACCCTAACTTGCATTGCATCCACGTATGCGCATGATTCGAGTTTTATTTGCCTATACAGTTATAAGTTATCATCCATAATCGAAGATGTCGCGATAGATTTCATTCATGAATGCATTGTGAATATAATAGGGACATGGGTTTACTCTTTATATTGCATGAAAAGCTTTCGTAATATTAAGATATGATTTGTTAATTTTAATATTTACTTATCGAGTGTTTGTAGTTGGGTTTTTCTGTAAGACATTTCTGAGTAACAGCCCAGAGTTTGAATTTGTGGCCGGTTGATGGCAAAATGCTCGTTTCCTGGCGAAATGTGCGTGAACCTCATCAAATCAAATCAAAATATTCTATTTCATATAAACCTGCATGGCACTTATGAAACGTCCGAATCTATAGTACGACTTTTAATTGTATTCAGTAACTTGACAGTACAAAGAAAAATAATGTTACCATACTAAAACTAATAGTGTTCGGGTAGTGAGCGATTCCGTGTAAAGAACGAATTATTAAAATTATTTAATTTTAAATTAAACCATTTTTATCATTCGTTATAAAACTCTAAAAATGCGTTTGTAAGATGTAGAATATAAGAATAATTTATAATTTATTAATAAAACTAATGCTTTTTTTTTCTTCTAGAAACAAACTATAAATAAATTACCTAACTACTGAAAAACAAAATATGTAACAAATTCTACAATTTTTAATAGTGCATGTCATGTTTTTAAGACAAGTTATTTTAAAAAGAAAAAATTGCATGTAAGTACATTATTTCAAGTTCATTCATTCTTACACTTCCTCACTATATTTTTTTTTGACAAAATCTGCCCCTTCAACTGTCAAGTTACTGAATACAATTAAAAGTCGAACGTGCACGGTTCCAATTTGTTGCTTCGTAAGGAGAAGAGCCGGCAAGAAACTCCACGGTTACTCTTTTAAAAATAATTGGCTTTTACAATGTTTTCAAATTACAGTGATAATAGGTATGGTAGGACAGTGCAGGCCTGTCTATAAGTACCAGGTACTTGATAGAAAATCGTCTACAAATCTACAGTCTACCTAGTAGGTAGGTACACCACTGTCTATCCCTTCGTGGAAACAAAGCGCGATGGTTTATTATGTTAATAAGTGTTTTACTATATGAAAATTACAAAGTTGTTTATAAAAATGTTTGTTTACAAGACAGCACTCGAAATATTTTGATTGTCATGTCTTGAATCAAGCGTACTTGAAATGTTATTAATTACAATACAAATTATCTTAGAAGTACATGAACTTTGTTCGTAGAGGGTCGCTTTCTCTTCGTATTGTGAACGATTTTTTCATTACTAATATTAAAACAATCTGTTGTAAAAACTATCAGAAATAGACAATAGATGTAGCTTTTCACAACAATTTTCGGTTTCAACTGAAATAACAAATTTCCTTTCGGAGCAGTTTCGTACCGATTTAAGGCCAATAACACATCAGAAGCCCAATTCTCTTAAAAAAAACGTTTAAAATCGAGTCGCAGTCTCACCTCGGCGACAATCAAATGTCAAAACCTGTCAAAAATGTATGTAACTCGTGGTATTTTTGACAGATTGAGACCGAGATCAAACTGTGAACGTGTTTACAATTACCAGAATTGTTCCTTAGTTTGAAGCTTATCGTAACCTTACAAAATATCTATATTACAAAGCACTGTCGACATTAACTGAGAGTGTCCCTGCTCGTATTTTGACGACTATTTATACTCTAGTAATGGACAAAGTGAAATGAAAGGACAATAAAAGTTATCAGAGGCGCGTTAACGTTCACATTGTGTGGTAATGAAATGTATGGGTGTTAGTAGACCACCTAGCAAGCGATGGTAAAGCACGCTCGTCTCTTGTTAACGAAAGAATTGCTGCGATTCGGACATTTTATGGCGTTTTGGACGATTTGGTTTTGTATCAATGGAATTTTTTAAGGGGAATCGTTCAAATTAACACCTACGGTAGAATTTAGAATGGACTTTGAAATAATTTCAAAATGTTTGCCTATTATCTATATAATCTAACTAGCTTGTATTGTCCCGCTAGGGCAAAACGCTTCGTCTACATTTTTCACACAATTTTGTCTTTTGTTAGTGCTGGCTAGTCCTTTCGGTAGGAGTCAAGCTCATCCCGAATGCATAATAAAAGATTCACGCAGCTGAATCTTTATTACTAAAACGGTAAATCATGAACACAAGTGTTCCAGCTACCAGCATAATGATTATTCAATTTGAAATGACGTGACTTGAACTTGGCCTTAACGCTAGAATGCAGTTGATGAAATTAATGCAGGTGGAGGCGAGCAATATTGTAGAGCCGTCGGTCGCGAGCGCATCGGCTAGGCAAACAATTTAAGTTATTTATTATTAGAAATGCATAAAATGCCAATCTATTTATCACTACTAGTGATCGCCTGGTGGTCGAAATTGGACTGTAATTAATTTAAACTGCATACAAAAATATTGGCTTTCTGTACTCATCCATATTAACTTTAACTGTGCAAAATTTCAAATTCGGGTCCACGTGATTTTCGTAAAAAGGGGTACACAGTTACTTAAGTAGATAGCAACTTATTTTCATAGTTTTACGGCACATTATATTCTTATTTTTAGAAGGAAATAATCAAGCAGCTTTCAATTAGATACTCCTCACATAAAACGTATTTTTAATTCCAGCGAGTAGAATTTATCTTCATTCCAAAGACTCGGTTACATCATTCGCAAAAAAAAATCTACGTTTCTAACAGTCCTACACAATACATATTATATTGGTTCAGTTAGTAACCGCAAAAATTTGCCCCGGCCTGGCCATGTAATACACAAAACAACAATACTCGATTGATACCGACATTAATGCCCGCTTAACAATTGAATGATAAACGACATTATTGCAATGCGAATAACCAAAGATTGATTCTCGATTCGGTCCACGAACTCGTTTTTTATTGCCAATCAAATTTTAGTCTATTATTCCAGAACCAATATGCGTCACGTACCTCTTTATGGGTTCATTAAAAATAATAAAAGTAAAGTTTTATCGATATATTAGCATATTATTCGCATTTTATTCGGAGACATTCCGATGTGATCATAAAAATTGGTTCCTTTTGATCAGTGCGTAAACTAATTCCCGCTGGATAATAAATTGTATGGCAAGGGCCAGGAATGATTTCCTCGTATTATAACGAAGTACTCTCCATCCATACCACTTTGGAAGTTACGGATGCGTTCAATGTCCAGTCTGCTAAAAGCAACTCGCCTGCGCGTACATCAGGCGACGCATATGCTCTCTGCGGGATACCGCCCTTAAGCACGCGACTAACTTTGACAACTATTATAATTATAAATTCATTAAGCACCTTAAATTCGTAATTAAAAGTTAACCGCGGCGAAATATTTCTACCAAAGTGGACCGTTTTATCTTTATCGTCGATAGTAGGCGTTATATTGGCATTCACTGTTAGAATAGGTAAGTTTATATATTAATATTTTATTACCTTTTTTATTACTGTTTAGTATTTAATTTACCCAAAAGGATTGTGTCTTCATTTAAATAATGACTGTGTTAATAATTTACCGTGTAATAAAAATAAAATTATGTAGGAATCTCTAATTACTTTATTCACCTTTTCTGTAACAACAGAAAAAAGGTTTTAAAAGTACCTTAAGCTTAAATTTTTATAGCGAAACGTGTAGATATGTTTTGTATGTCAGAATTGATTGCGTTATGTTATGACCCAATTTACTCTCTTCGTTATTTACCTTAGCAACGCTGCGCCGGCGCAGTGATAAGGTATTGTGAAGTTACCTTAATTCGAGCCACGTGTGAGCTTTTGTCAAAAATACACTTTTTGTACGTTGATTGAATGGATCTACAGTGTGTTCAACTGTATGTTTTTGTTTATATTAAGTAGATATTGAGAACATAGTAAGATTCAAACAGTTTCGACTGTTTAGACTTCTAAATAAAGGGCAATGATCGACATAGAGCTTTTTAAGCGTGATCTAGACTCCTAAGTAAACCATTAATGACAGAATTATGTGTAACTAAACTTAAATTTTTACCCTACTTTAGAGGCAATTAAACGTGTTTGTTTGCCTACAGCTTCAATCTGTATTCGATCAAATGAAATCAACAACAGTTGGAAGAATTCATTAGATAGACCAGTAGAAACTATTGATAAGTTAGTTTTTAATTTCTTTGATTAGATTTTAATAATTTTCTCAACCACGTAGAGCATCTCAGTTGGTTCAGTACACGTGTTTTTGATAACAAGTTGCACGGTAACACAGTGACACAGTGCATCCATGTCGTAATAATCTGGTAACACGTAGTAACACAATATTTGCCTTCATTATTGACTCAGTTCTCAAGGAGATAACGTGGTCTCGGGAGAAATGTACGACGTTTGTATACTGGTATTTCTAGGCTGTGGACAAGTTTATTAGAAAACTAGCTGCTGCCCGCGGCTCCGCCCGCGTAAATTTTGAAAATTATCCAAAGGGAACCATCTCCCGTGATTAAATTTTTCGTAAAAATTTCCACCCCCTATTTCACCCCTACACAATGAGTGTTTCCTAAAATTCTTTTTTAGCTGACGTTGCCTACTCATAATCTATCTATGTGCCAAATTTCATCTTCGTAAGTCCAGTAGTTTTTGAGATTTCGTGATTAATCAGTGAGTTAAATGAATGAGTGACCTTTCGCTTTTATATATAGAAAATGTATACTTTGTTCCAGCTGCTAACAATTTGCGAATAGTGAAGTCGCATAATGAAATCGTTATGTCAATTATGATGAACCTAAATTATCGTGCTGTGTTCACATTCCAAGCTCATAGTAACCTTGGAATTGTTTAACTAAGGAATGTGAGATGAGGCTGGCATATTTACGTGCCATAAATTTCAGTCTACTGGTTTTTCAGGCGCCTAATATGTCATGAGAGCTTTATGCTCCGCCTCTGCAACTATGCTTACGTCACTAACCATACAAATCTTGTATGAACATTGTTTTTCTTCTGTCGAATTGTACAATGGATACTATCATGGGCTTGTTCATTATGAAATGTAGATATTCAGAACTAACTAAAGAATACGTGTCGTTTATGAAATTTTCTAGAAATCTGACATCCAGTCTTACCAAACGGTACTTATCGTGTTAACTAAGTAACTCGGTTGTGGAGGTCAGATAGGCAGTCGTTCTATGTAAAGTACTGGTATTCAGCTGCATCCGGTTAGACTGGAAGCCGACCCCAACATGTTTTGTTCGAAAAAATTATGTTTGCAGCATACAGTTTTATTAATTTACTAGCTTTTGCCCGCGACTTCGTTCGCGTAAAATTTCTTGTTTCTGGTCGAATCGCATTGCCTGGCCGCGCTATCACTTAATTTTGCTTGGCGTACATTCAGATTTTTTTCGTTTTTTTCGGCTCCGGTCTTAAATAAATAATTAATAAATAAAAAAATATAATTAAGGTCTTATATAGCCTAAAACAGGACTCATAATGTTCATAACAATTTTCTTACAAGCTATGTTAGTAATATTTATAAAAAACGATGTCTAAACAACTATATTAGCAGGTACTTGTAGCTGGCTTAAAAAGTGTAAAATGGGGCAATCTAGCTTGCTTGCAATGACAAACAGGAGACTGTTGGAGCTGGCACGCACTCTGCGCAACAGAGATGTTGCACGCTTGCGTCTGATCGCAGCGAAGCCGTCAGTTTGTGCGTCCACGAACATACCCGAAGCACTACAAAAGCGTGGCAGCCCCAACAGCATCCTGAATGCATTATTGTACTGAACGCGAAGAGCATTAACAGCTTTTTTCTTTTTCAAGAAATGGCCTTTCAAATGCAAAAAGATTTTTTCAAATTCGACGGGTAGCTCCAGAGATTAGCGCGTTCAAACAAACAATAAAAAAAAACAAACAAACTCTTCAGCTTTCAATCAAATTATTAATAGATATATCTTACATTTATATATTTAATTATTTTTTTTTAATTTTTTTTTTAGATTTATTGAATTTAAATTCTGGGAAATCATCAAATAACTTCTCCCGCTCTGGGTGGAGCTAAAACATTGAGTTTTTAATTGAATTATTTAAAACTTTCAAAGCTTTATTTCAATAATTGTAATAACTTAGGTACCTACAGTTAGTTCTATTTTAATGGGAACAAAACTAACTGCAGTGCCCTCATTCTTTTAACTCCATCCATCTCCAAATGAAAGTGAGTCAGTGTTCCTCTCAGTGATGAGTTGTTTGCTTCTTATCTTAGTGGGCACCAGCTTCCGTTTCCTTGCCTTCTCGCCTTTGTATGTGTCCTGCCCTAATTATGGCCTTAATGGGAGTGAATAATCCCTGCTAGTATTATAAATGCAAAACTTACTCTGTCTGTCTGTCTGTTACGCTTTTACGCCTAAACCGTTGCACCGATCGTCATGAAATTTGGCAGAGATATAGCCCGGGAAAAAGGGTTCAAAATCTAGTCGCAGTCTCATCTCGCGACAATGAAAAGTAAAAAACTTGTCAAAAATTTATGGAAACTTGAGTTATTTTTGACAGATTGAGACCAGACTGTGAACGTTCTTAAAATTACGAGAATTGCCCTTCTGTTCATTTTCCAATTGTGACCTTGCTTAATTAAGTTAGGCTTTACTTATATACCGTCTTTTGTTTCAGAAATCATGCAAGAAAAACTTAAACTGGACATTCCCTCAACATGGTGTCGACCAATCGCGGAGTAACGTGACACGTTCCATGTTAAGTGTTAAGATTATTCTCAGAGAACATAAATCTATCGTTTAAAAGATAATCATTAAGTTGTCGTTACTCAATAAAATGAACACACACAAGTTTGACTTTATAAGTAATAAAAATCTACAGTGAAGTCGTAAAATGGAGAAGAAAAGATATTTTCTCAGTAAAAAGTTATTATGGTAAGTATTTTTGTTATGTCTAGATATTTATTTTTTAGATGTTTATTAGTTATAGCTTAATATCTGGAAGTTAAACACGTGATAGGTAGCCACGTAATTCATAAAAAAAACTACAGTCATGGCTACGTTTAAATGTGATCTGACACCTGATGTAGATTAAAAAGATAAATAGATTGTAGCAGATAGTGGCATAATAGTCCATTCGCACGCTTTTACTCGCCCGAAATAGTCGAATATACACTTTTAAATAATATATTATTTTTTGTGGGCGATTCGCACGAAGTTGATTTATTTTTGGGCGAATCGACAATTCCAGAAATACGTTTCTGGAAACTAGCACGTTTTAAATTTATGCAATAGGTATAGTTAAGAAAAAACAATCTTTACAAGATAATAGGAGAAAATCGAACGAATGTTATTAGTATTAGGCCAAAGCGAGCAGCCACATTCACAAGCTGATTAAATATCTGAACCTTTTACGATCACCTAAGAGAGTCATTGTAAGATATAAATTACGTGAAGGTTATAAAAATGTTTCACTGACCTGAAATGCTGAAACCATAGAACAAACTCAATACCTAATAAATCTCTTTGAACGGTACGTTTACGAGCGAAGCAAACGTGTGTGGACCGCGGCCACCACACTATCTCATTTTCTTTTAGGGATGCACCATTTTTTGGTAAGAATCGATTTTTTTGTATCGAAACGGTTAAATTTCCAGACCGTAAAGTATATATAATATTAAATTGATCATACAGAAAAGAACGAATAAAATCGCAATTAACAATAATTTTTACTTAAATTTTACCATGCATTTATGTACTTTAATAAGATTACAGGGACAAACATAAAATCTATTGTCAATTTGTCAAGTGACGTTTGAAGTCAGAATTACCTTGAATTTTACGCACTTGAATCAATCTACTATATAAAAATAAGTCGGGTTTTCCTTCCTGACGCTATAACTCCAGAACGCACGAACCGATTTCCACGGTTTTGCATTCGTTGGAAAGGTCTCGGGCTCCGTGAGGTTTATAGCAAAGAAAATTCAGGAAATAAAACAAAAAAAAAAATCTTCTTCTTTTAATCACCAAACGAAATGTTACATAAAACGAAGCCATCTGGTGGCGAAACAGAGTTCGTCGGGTTTGCTAGTTTTTCATAAATATCGTATCGAACCGTTTTGCGTGCGTCCCTATTACTTTGACGGTTAACAGTAGACGTCCAACTCTCGTTAGTATACATTGAATTTTTCAAGGTACCTATTTCCGAGATATATTAAATAATTTAATAATAAAGTTTATGCTCTGTGAATTTGTTAGTATGCGAATGTTTTGAGTAATAGTGCGTTTGTAAAGTCGCTTAAACAGGGTCAAATTAAAATCATCTAGTTAAATTTCACGGTTGTGATAAGTATCGATATCTTATGATATGACTGATTATGACCTGTATAAAGGGTGGCAGGGACATCAACAGGCAAACTGTAACCATGAATTTAGCAAATGATTCTAAACCGCCTAGCGTAGGCATTTTTCGTCAGTTACAAAAAAAAAATATCTGCAGAATAGAAAAGTACAATAGTAATACCTACACAGTCAAAGGTACCTGTGGCAAAGCTATTTTTTTGTCCATTTATAATGTAGACAAGGAATAAGGAAGGATTTTTCGAAATTCAAATCCTAAGGGATTTAAATAGCGGATGAAAGTTCCGCGCGGGCGAAGCCGCTGGCAAAACCTAGTACGTAATGTTTAGACCCAATGTCATACACATCTAATGATAGGTACTATATTTCCGGGAATATTAGTACCTACCTACACCTTAATTGTAGTTCTTGTGTTTTTGCTAGCAATATTCCCAGTGTTCCCGACAATCCCCCGAACGCCACATCACTAGACATAACTGTTGTATACGGTTCAAATGTGATCATCTACGTCACGGTAGGCGTGCTGATTACACCAGATTACCTCCCAGCTAGCAACCTATAATGCGACATTAATGGGCTTTACATCGACGCTACACAGCTAACACAGCCTATGTGTGAAAAGTAGGAAAGTGTCGGCTTATTAGTCCATTTGCACGAATTTACTCACCCGAACCCGAATCGGGCGAATCTAAACTTTCTAAATAATTTAAGAAGAAGAAGTTGTTTTATTTGTGGGCGAATCGATAACTCCAGAAATACTTATTAGGTAGTTGGCACATTTAGAAATAGAAATAGAAATAAATTTATTTACATAAAACATGGTAGGTATATAATAGTATATTTTATAACGAGGGACTAAACGAAGCCATAATATACCCGAGGTGGTTTGACTCCCGAGCGTGCGAGGGAGTCAATGAAACCGAGGGTATATTAAGTTGGCGTTTAGTCTCGAGGTGCAAACTGTACTTTTCACTTCGAGTGCGAGAAAAATAGTCAATTTAGTACAAAAACATGTACTTACCTAATAAATATTACTTAACAAAAAAACAGTACAAAGTGAAAAATAACTTTAATTTCGGAAGTCGGTGTCTTTGGAGCTGAATTTGAATTTGTTGTCACCGCCTTCCGAAATTAAAGTTATTTACCACTTTGCAGTGTTTTTTTGGAAGTCGGTTGTTTTTTTGTTTTTTTTTGGAAAAAGTTTTTTTTTTACTTTTTAGTGGTTCACATGTGCTTACCCCTTCACAGCGTACCGGCGTGATGTTATGTTATGAACTGGTGTAAACAATAGACAGACATGAGATTTCAGCAATCCCAGTCCATTTGCTATCATTTATTGAGGAGTTCCGTTGCCTATCTCCAAAGTTCTTCATGAGATCTTCACCAAATTGAAATGAGACCACTCCGAGAAAGTACTCTTCCAAAAAATACCTAAATCGCTTCGCGTGCCTATAAAATTTGAAGAGTTCTCTCTATTTCTCCAGGATCCTATCATCAGATCCTGACTTGATGATCATGGGACCACCTGGGAAGTATACCCTTTCAAACAAAAAAAAAAAAAAATCCAAATCGTTCCAGCTATCTTCGAATAACCGGGGAACATACATAAAAAAAATAAAAGGTTCCGACGAATTGAAAACCTCCTCCTTTTTGAAGTCGGTTAATAAAATAAAAATCACAATATCTATTAGGTATGTCTTTTGCTCTTTGCTTGACGTCAAACTCTTCACCAAGGAACATAATATATAGGAACATAATATTTGTCACTGGCCATTCTTAATAAATTTATTTAAAGCCGAACAAATTTACACTCGACAAAAATTCTGAAATTTTCGCGGTCTTTTTTTTCTTCTAAACCAGTAACAGATTAACAATTTAAAACACATGGCGCCACCTTGGCAAAAACCATGGAACTAAAACTCTCAACATTTTCGCAATGAAGATAGTCCACACTCCACAGATAATAGTATATTTACTGGCTGTTTGAGTTTGTCTATGCCACATGAAGGAAATTAAAAAAACGAATTACTTTTTACTCCCTAGGGACTAAAGTGGTCACTTTAGTCCCGCTTCGTAGGGCTATAATGATGTGTTTTTAGAGCATGAGAAGTGAAAAGTTGTTTTAAGGTACATTATAGAGCATACATGTTTAGCTTACCCATATCATTGCATGCAAATATTGTTGGTTACATTTAAAAATGTTTCCCGTCAGTAAATTCTTTAATGCTGTAAAAGTTATTCGTTTTTAACCATTCATATAGTTATTACGCGTTGTTGTTATTTGCAGTGAGTGACCTTTTCTCTTTTAAATGCATTAAATTCAAAAGGTGCCAATTGCCTAATACGTATTTCTGGAGTAGGCGATTCGTACAGAAATAAACTAACTTCATGCGAGTCGTTTATAGAAAATAATATAATATTAAAAAGTGTCGATGCACCCGATTCGGGCGAGTAAATTCGTGCGAATTGACGAGTCAGCCAAGTAGCCATAGTCACCTACATGACACATCAAGTCTTATCGGTAGAAGAAATAACGGACGAGGAGACTAGAGAAAAATAAAAGCACAGTTACACTGTTTATTTATCCACTTAATTTAAAGTTAAAGCCTCCGGATTAAGGACTCTCTTGTCACTCGTTAACCGTGTGAACTGAACCAACAATGTACCAACTAAATACGTACACAATGACCGCTGTAGAAACATTTGTCCACAATAAATATTTTTCTTCGTGTTCAAACGGTAAACTTTTATGATCACTACTTGAGGGTCCTGTGAGAGTAAAAGTAAATAGAAATTATACGGCCCATTCACAGCGAAGCGCACGCGCTGCGTCAGAAAAAAAAAATAAGGTCAAGAGCGAAGTCCCGTGATCTTAAAATTGTCCTTTACTTGTTGGGTCCTACCTATGCGTTCGGAAACTGGTTTTGAGTTCGTTGTGGGACGCGTAGGGCTATCTTGTAATTCGTCGCCTTAGTGAATAAATTACGCTGTAATTAAATTTTGTGGCTTTTATTGACAGTGTGTCGACACTGACCACTGTTTGTCTGTTTGAGCCAAACATTTTAACAGAATTCTAAAAAGGTAGCCAACTACTGAATGGTTTATTTAATGACTTGTGTGCTGACAAAGTTTATGTTGACAAGAAGCTTTATCACGACTTTATAAGTCACACAAAAACGACTTTGTGGAGCGACAAGCTTTTTCACTACCGATGGTTCAGCCATAACGGACAATATCCCGGGTCGGAACCACACTGCATCTAACTGTTTATAGCAGTGTTGAATTGTGACCATTTGTAACCTGCGCAGATGTAATTATTCTTAGATAACAGTTTGTTCTGGAACAAACTTCGTAAACTAAAGCACTTTGTTTTGTAGCCTGAGTTATTATAGCCGCGGCAACGATAGTGACCTGGAGCTATTTTTATCTCTATTCACAGACTTGTGGCAATGACATAACAATTAGACATAAATCAATCTGAAGACGCTCTAAAATTGTCTGCGGCGTGTGCCGCTGTTTATTTCTGTAAAGCAATATTACACCATGCTATTGAGTGTTTCATGCTATTTCAGAACATTCTCGTATACGGACTGAAATTGTTTGTTTACATACGAATATTATCTAATTTCGCTCAAGTTAAACTAAGCTTTGGTTCCTCAATTAAACATGCTCTCGACGAGATCGTGAAGACGTCCCTAACGGTCTCGTAATTCCTTGTAGGTCTCTTGTTTATTTTCAAATATGTTCATCACCTTATAAAGCGATATTCTTTGCGCGTGTTTCCTCGCTCAATTGGCCGCGGGCTGCCGGCCGCCGCTGGCGGTGCGTAAATCTAATTAGTACTATTGACATGTTTATATTTATTCTACTAGAAAGCCATCAGCTAATGTTAATTATCATTGTTAAATTTTTATTTGTATCTTTGTTTGAATTGAGGCGACTTGCACATTTAATTGGTTGTATTACGCGTGTGCCAAGGAGGCGTGTATCAAACCAGTGGACTAATAACACGCTACATTTATTATGAATTATTTAAATTGTTGATTAGCGAATGTCTCACTTTTTGCTTTTAGCCAGGCCTTAGCAATAAATCAATTAAAATGAGAGTCATAAATTGTAGTGAAATAAAATTGTAATGTTGGTTATTTATGACCATAAACTTGCAAATAGTTTCGAGCCATTAAAATTTCGTCATATAGAGACACTTCAAAAACGAAATAATTTCTCATGTGGCAGTAGTAGACGAAGTGATTTTAACATAAAAATAACGGCGATCGGCACTTAATAAACCACTTAAGATGTTCATTAGGGCGTTTTACAGAGTCGTTTGATCGTTTTAATGTGGAGTGCGTTGCGGGTGCATTCGGGCGGTGCGTCTCGCTCCAGCCTCGGAGTTCTAATGGAGTTGTCAGATTGCGCAACGCGGTGAGAACTGCGTGGGCGCAGTCCGACCGCACAGGGCTGCAAGCAGTCATCGATGACCTGATGACTTACATTATTGAAGTTTTTCGAATTTTTAACATACTTTACGCAATAAAAAGATCTTGTTTTCAGAAAGAAAACTAAAAACATTTTTTGCAGTAATCGCATAGCCTAAATTCGTACAACAAGGTACCATTAAAAGTTGAGTTAGGTAGTGTAAACTTTCACATTAAATTCAAAACAGTTTTCCGTGCCAACCCTACAAACAGCAACCCAAATCAGGAAAGTAGAGATAAACAAAGTGTTTTCATGTCACTAACATCACCCACCAATTTACCCGTGTAGATCATGACCATGCTTGTTAAACTTTAGACAATCATAAGTGAATGTTGGCTCTTGTTATCCGTTTATCCGTGAGAGCGGTAAATCGTGTGAAGTATGGTTAGACTGACAAATTGTTGTAGGGAAAAGATGATTAACCTTTTGTTAGATCAGCAATTTTTCACTGCTCGTTAAATTGTCGTAGCATCACTAGATAATAATTTATGAGATTTTACTCTTGGTTTTTGTGTTTTTATTTAACCATTTATGCACACACATATAAACAGACAAGAAGAAAGGAACAGTAAAATACGTACAAAGGTAATGGCGTATTTCTGCAGAAATCTCTTCCAGCACACCTGCGATAGGAGAGAAGATAACAGACATGTAGACAACGTGTGTAATAGTAGAAGGGAAAACATAAAATCAAAAATTATACTCTAATTTAAATATACACATACAATATGAGAACATACATTTATAAAAACATACATCATACTTCTAAAATAGATACCACTAAAATATATATAAGTACTAATTATAATGTAATTTAAATAATACATACTGTGTTTTGCTAGAACTAAGGTTCTTAAATATGTATTGTCTTCTTTCCTTTTCAGGGCATTCGTGATAGTTCAAATTGCAATGTTATCTTCAGCGACAAATTTGACGACAACAGAATCGACGCAGGTAATTTTTAGACCTTTCCTAAATACTATGTAGCAGATCATGTCGTCAGTCTAGCCGGAGGTGGATATTTTGTGAAAGGTGATTGATAATTTGAAGAAGGGTAATCGACAGCCCATAACTTTACAAAACTAAATTATTATCCAATTAAAATGAAAGGAAAAGAAGGCTGTTGATTCTAAAGACATAGATACTAAACCAAAATATAGATAAAGACTTCCGCAGAAAGGTGCGATACAACTCCGGCAGAACAATTTCCATGAAGTTTCATAGAAATAATTACATCAGAGTCGCATCGCGCTGTCGCGTTGTACCTGTTTGCGAGTCCTAAACTGAAAGCATGGCTGAATGATGACGTGTATTTCAATAAAATACATAACAATGAAGATATTGAAAAATCTTTTGATGTATACTTCCAGGAGACCGAGGTTGAAGTTGAAAATGACGTGGTAGTTGAAGGTGCAGCATACGCCTGGAGTGCGTGGGGCAGCTGGAGTGCTTGCTCCAGGAGTTGCGGCGGAGGGGTCTCCGTGCAGGAGAGGCAGTGCTTACCCAGGTAAAGACTAAAGTGGAACATGATGAAGAGGTGAAGAGATTTCTTACCGGGGTAACGGTAACAGTGGAACATGCCATGGAGATTGATAGACTGCTTATCCAAATAGCAGTTTTGGTAATTACTTAGTTTATGCGTAACTAGATTAAAATGGGTCTTCCTTAGATGCTGATGAGGTCAGCACATCACGTGTTGATGATTTCATGACTGTCTACAATCATGTCCTACTACTTGTTAGATTAAATAGTAATGTAAATATCAAACGGACAATGTGTGAGTGTGTTATATTTGCGCTGACGAATCATTGTTGAGAGAGACTGCCCCTAAAGAGACATTATTTTAATTTCAGCTTTTTTTTGTGATATTTACATTTAGAGTAGGCCATGCTAGTCTAAGGCTATTCACACCTCCAATATGTAGGAAAGTTTATTTTTTATGAGTTCAGGTGCCTACAATTATGTACAATTGGGCTGTAGAAGCATGCATTAATGTTCAGTTACAGCTACTTTTTAACCGACGAAAAAATAGGATGAGATTCTCAAGTCGACGCGTATATTTGTTAGTAGTCCGGTTTGGAAAGTTATTTTTTGTTGGAAAGACTGAAACCTTAGTGTAGAAATAAATATCCCAAAAATAAATAAACAAAAAAATTAAATAGCCGAAAAAACTAAAAAGGAAAAAATCATAAACCTTTTTTGTTTAACCTTATTATCTAAGTTCGGGAGGCGGTGACATAAAATTAAAATACATATCCAAAGTCACCGACTTTTTTTGTGGCTATATAATCTACTAATTACTACATGCTTAATTTTTCATAACTTTTTGTAATACACAACTGAGCATTAAAATCTGTGAGTGAACAATCAATCATCCCCTGTTTTCCTACCCTTAGGGTTGGATTATTTTTTCCAAATTTATATGGGACCAAAAAGAATGGTCAAAATCGGACGACTCTGTAAAAAGTTATGCGTGGTCATACATTTAAAAAAAATATACGCGTCGACTTAAGAACCTCCTCCGTTTTTTCGTCGGGTAAAACATATATCTTTTTTTTGAGTCGGCGTTAAATTGTGTAATTTACATTGATTTAGAAGCTTAGTTAGACTAAAATGTTTATTTTTAGCTTTTCAATTTCTTAATTCGTCGGTTTAATTTTGTGAAAAAAAGTTTTCTTATAGTTTACGAAGTGTAAGAAAAACTATTTGTTTCATAAATAATCGCGAGATTTATGTCCGTGTAAACTGTTCTCTGATTTTAGTAATCGCGTGATTTCTCTTAACGAATCGCTGTCAGATAACAAATTTCCGAACAAGGCGGTGCCGACAGCGCCGGCGCACGTTAATATCTCATCATGTACTGCACATAAAAGCAAAAATTGTAAACACTAACATTTTACACGTCTATTAAAGTAATTCGCTTGAGCTTCGTTTACGCCTTCAGACTTGTCGGATCGACCGCAAAAAAACACATTCTCGTGTAGAGTAAGGAAGTTCTGCTTCTAAACTATAATGTCAGTATCTATATTAATAACTAGATGACCGACAGACGTTGTGTTCTGTCCAATTTTCAATAATACATATAAAAATCCCTTATGAAAAACTTTTAAACAAAAAGTACCTAACTGAAAATCAAACTTTTTTGGAATATCTTTTTATATATTTAGGTGTGACCAATAGATGGGACCAACTTCGAAGTATACCAATACAAAAAAAAAACAACTAAATCAAATAAAAAAAAACAAAAAAAATTCGCATCGAATTGAGAACCTCCCATTTTTTCAAGAAACTAAGAAACTTTTAGATTTTTTCTTTCGGTAAAAACCTTTCCATAATAAATCCATAAACATTTTCACCAAAACTTTTTCCAATAAAAAGAACAACCGACTTCCGGAAAACTCTACAAAGTGAAATATATCTAAGTATTTAATTTTTTTGTTACTGCCTTCCGAAATTAAAGTTATTTTTCACTTTTATGTGTTTTTCCTGAAGATGGTTGTTCTTTTTTTTTGGAAAAAGTTTTTATTTTCGCTTTTTAGTTAAAGTAGGTACCTACCCCACACCATTTCGAAATTTCATCATACTTGGGGTCAAAACAATGCATATTTATGCGATAGCAGCAACCGCGGCTGATTTGCTGTAATTTTTTGAAGAGTTCCGTTGTCTGTCTTCGAAACGCATAATCATCTCTAGGTATATGAAATTTTAATGGGACCATTTCGGAATAAATACCCTTTGAACAAAAAAATATTTTGCAAATGTATGTACTCAGTAATATATGACGGAGTTATGCCCGAACATATAAAAAAAAACATATTTAAACATGTCGAATTGATAACCTCCTTCTTTTTGAAGTCGGTAAAAAAGTATCCAAATCGGTCGATCCGTTCTCAATTCATGCGCTTTCCAACGAACCACATTCATGTTTGTTTATATAGATTGCCATACTATCAAATAGACGTATGATTTACTAGTCAACCGTTACAAAAAGATCTAATCAACTAGAAAATATTCGACTGTTTAATTAAGATTGTTTCGGCCACGACTTCGGTGGCATTCGGCTGTCGTCGGTGATTAGATCTGGCTCATTTGCGTTTATCAAACCGTTGACATATGCAATTTAGTAATCTGACGGCGTTTGAACCTCAATCAGTTCGGTGCCCGCAATTATTTTATTAGCTTTGATGTTGGTGGTCTTTCTATGACATAATAATCCTACTAATATTATTTATGTGAATGCCTTTTGAAGGTTTGTGAATCAATCACGCAAATTACTCTGTATGGGTGGATGTTGGTAGGTACTAAGTCTTTCTTGCATTTTCAAAAGAGAAAAGTTGCAGCACTCGTGTTCTTGTCTAAAAATGCAGGCGAAGACACGAACTAGGCTAGTGAACAATATTATTCTAATTCGCCTTGACAGAATCCAGACAGGATTAATTTCGTATTCATTCTTAAGTTACTGTTATTCTATTCATGAGCTTATGCACTGTTATTTACAGATCACTGAGTGGTTTATATTTATATTTATATTTCCGTCCTCATCCACAATCAAATTACAAATTAATTTGTCATTCTATTATTCGAAAGCACGCTCTCAACTACTCTCAAGTTGAGAGCAACATTAAATATTCGCCAAGTGTAAAAGCTTCTAACGTGTGCGCAGGTTAAAGGTTAAACATGCCCTCGCGACCCGACTCGTACGGTTTTTATCGACTAAATTAAGGTAATGGAAACCCCGTAGCGTGGCTTGTAACAAGCTGTTATTGTAGTGGGAGCATTGATTGCTTGCACTCGGCCGCTTGATTGACACGCATCAGCTCCGATACAGCCCGTAATGAGCTCGCGATTACCGTCCATTTTATAAAGAAGACAAACTTCATTTTTGTCTACATATTTGTAGTTGCAGCACTAATGAGGGATAACTTTTTTAACATGTGGTAATTGACGTCAGAACGTCAGTTGAATGTAGTGTTTGGCACGGGGGCCGCTTCCCATGCTTGTGTGCTGACGACTCGAGTGTGGTCACAGGTCAGTGTGACGGCCTGACGGGCCTAGAATGTGTTTGTGTGAGATTTATGTTCAGACGTCTGAGATTTGCACCTAAATAGCCCTTAAATTGAATATCAAAGCCTCTGCTAAATAACAATTAGAAGCTCCTCTGAAATACCAACATTCCACCCATCAGTCAAATGATAATTAATAATCCAAACAGATTATTAGAACCGTTGCAGTTAATCAGGTCAGGTTATTTACGTACAAATGAATGCTTGAACCGAGATAATTGTAACGAGTCGAGGATCCAGGATTAATACGGCCAGATACGAGTCCTGTTAGATAGATAAGTAGGTAATCAAAATACCGTCACTCTTAATTAGTGGGTGCCGCCAGCGGCGCCGAGCTTTAACGGTCTCGAACCAGACTAGATTAAATACATACCTATACACGTCTATACGTGAGTACCTACCTACACGTATAGTGAAACATATTATTATGAAAAAGAAAAATAAAATACCGAGTGCTTATGCGGGTAAGTAGAAAAGCTGGGGAAAAGCAATTTGTCCAAAGGAAATGTGATTCCGTATAAAAATTAAGTGATCGCTCTGTTCGCGAATGATTATTTTCTTTGCTCGGGGCAAAACCCATTTCCTATTTATGCTATAGTACCAGTCTTAGTTTCAGGATCTAGATCTTATTAGAGGTTAATGAGTTACCGGATATAACTTAGGTAGGGTACCATTTACTATAGTAAATACCTAAGTAGACGGAGCCTTAGATAGCGTTAAAGATAATCTGGATCACGAAACAGCCTTGTAGCAACTCCAAAGACTCTTAATGATACAATTAATCAAATTAATTTCTCAATATTCCGTAAATACAGATAGCTGTTAGAATAAGTTACAAATTCCTTCATTATGGACACGGACGTACAGACAGACGGTCGATAGTATCCTGCTGATAGAGCGTCGTGGAACATGCTCGACAAATTAGGATGGACGTCGTTTGTCATGGGTCTCTCGCGCACCGGCGCGTACGCATTTCATTTGGACGGCAATAAGACCGCTCATGAAATATTAGTCCCTATCTATTGCGTTGAGAAGTTTTAGTTAGTTTATATGTAAGTATATCAAGACGTGTGTTAGTTATTACCGATTATTTTACTGCCTCGTTGGTCTAGTGGTCTCAAGCGTTACTGCTGAGCATGAGGTCCTTGGTTCGATTCCCAGGTCAGGCAAAAAATTATTGGGTTTTTTTATCCGGAATTTCTCGGAAGTAGCAGACTCAATTCTGGCTCGCCCTATATTACATTGGGGCGATGTTATGTGTGTTATGTGAATATTTTAAATGATGCTCGATTTAATTGTATTGCAGTTTACTTCTTTTATTAAAGTTTAGTAAGTAAAGATATTGCAATTAAAATGCAACGGGGTCTCCTACATTAACATCTTTTTAGTACCTTCGTACCATATTAAATGATAAAATGTAGTCACAATTTGCAACATAAAATTGCAGGTTAGTATGTAACGATCGCTTTTCATTTACTTGTCTTACAAAGTAATCTTCAAGTGTCATCTTTATAATGGCGCCAAGGAACCTAGTGACGTCGTACTTATCTTTTTAAAGACCTCTAGATAAATGTAAGTACGACCGGAACTAATCTTTCTGTTCGTGAACATGAATATTCAAATTCGTCGATGAATTTACATTAAATTAATGTTCTAGTCCTGATATAAGGTGAAGAACATTTGTAAAGTCTGTCTACTAATATGTGGAACGATTTGGTCGGCGATACATCACAACTTTTTATTTTTACTACCACCTAAATTAGATTAACGTGTTTAGAGCTATTTGTTAGCGGCTCCGTTGATTTCATTAAAGAAGCTTTTGTGTTGACGCCGACTGAATGTTTTGTTCTATTTGCCGTATAAAATATTAACGTAATTATAACGTTAGATTTATCACTTTTAATTAATATTGACATATTTGAGGTTGATTTATGATTGAGGTAGAAAAGAAAGAGAAATCGTACTTATGACATTTTAAGAATTAGTAGGTTTGTGTTAAAATATATATATGCTTATTGGAAGCAACGAGCGCCATAAGTTCAAAATACTAAGTTATCGCAAACAAGATTATATACAAGGTGTAACTTAAATAACGCACAACCTCTTAAGGGGTTATTGTCGTCATTATCAACAACTTTTACTATGGGACCAAGCCTGAAATCGGGAAAAAAAATCAGCTGTTCCCTACATTTTGACGAGTTATGCGAATACAATTGTAGGGAACAGCTGATTTTTTTTTCGCCATTTCATGCTTGTTCCGATAGTAAAAGTTGTTGATAATGACGAGTACAGTAACCCCTTAAGAGGTTGTGCGTTATATAAGTCACACCTTGTATAGGTCGTTTTAATTACATACCGCAACACGCACGGAACCAGCACAGCGGGATATGGTACAAACCCCTTTTAAATGGAAAACACAACGACAATAATATGTTCTCAAGTTTCTCCTGCTGCTCTGCTGAAGTTGACGGGCTGGCAGAACTGGAGTGACGTCAGGGGCGAGGTCATTCTCCGGGCGAGGTCGATTAATCGTCAGACGACTCCGACTAAGGTGTTTGAAGACAAGTATCGTTACCTGCCAAGCCTAAGAAACGCTGGTGATTTAGACGCGTTCCTGACCAGAACCGGAAAAGTTTGGAGAAAAAAAAAACCGCCAACTAAGGCCACCATGTCACTACAATCCGTAATATAATTACGTCATTTAAAAAGCATTAAATTATTAGTCTTTAGTTAGACAACCACTGCGAATAACTATATTGAGTTTCCATGTCCTTGTTACAGAAAGATTCCACCATTGGACAACAGCAGCATCCCTCCACCGGTGATCACAGTAAGAGTGACGAGAGAGACACACGAGCCGAACTGCCAGGGAGTCGACAAGAGATACCACGAGTGCAATGATAATGTAAGAAATACTTGATAATTGTATCTTATTTAATAGCTGAGGAACATAAACCTTTTATAAATAAATTGATGCAGTGGATGACCGTACAGAAGGAATGCATCGAACAAAGCAAATCGATGATGCTGAAAGGTGTTAGCAAAGCTTTGAAGACGTATTTGAGAAAAGCAAATCGTAGAAATATCCACATCGTAAACGATTTGAGAATACAGGGTGCAAGCATCGACGCACAAACTGTAACCATAAATTTAGCACATGATTGTAGACCCCTAGCGTAGAACATTTTCGATGGTTATGAAACAAATAAATCAGCTGTTTCATAGAAAAGTGCAATATCTACGCGGTCAGAATGTAGGGGACAGCAGGTTGCACATCGATGTCCTCGCCACCTTGTTTATTATGTTACTCAGAAACGCGGTAGTGGGCTGATGGTCCAGGGTGCGGTTGATATTAATTTAGGAAAGATAATCGTGCTTATTAAATGCACCAAACCAATTTTGAGCATGCATTCAAAAAATTATATGACTGTAGAGTAGGAATGAAAAAACAAAACAACATGAGATTGTAAGTACTTCAATCTGTATGAAGCTCCGGTGCAGCATTCTTGCAACATCGAACTAAACTAGTTGTCAAATATCATGTCAAGTGATTTGGTTGGCAGTTGTCGTCGTATTGATCAACCAATGGCATAGTTGGCTTGAGATGTACCAGATGATCACAAATATTTAATCGGAGTTTCAGAACTCAAAGAATCATTTGATTCTGAAGTATCCAAAACATTTGAAGTTATGGGAGTTTAAGGAAAAGTTTAAGTATTTTACTGTCTAATGCTTCATTTCGACTAAAATTAAATGTTCTTCTAACAGCAGTGGTAATGGCTGCGACTTACGAGTTGCCTGTCTTAGGTCGAAACCCAGACAAGTGCTTTACTTCGTGTATAGTATGTCGTCATCACTGGTCTCAAAACGGTGAAGGAAAACATCGTGAGGAAACCGGCATGTTTTAGAACCAAACAAATTTGTGACATCCACCGACCTGCTCTGGGCCTGCGTGGTGGCTCACTCCCGCTCACCGAGATGAGGCCTGTATCCCAGCAGTGGGACCATTATAGGCTGACTATGATGAGTGTTCTAATTGCTTCTCCTTTAATTAACCAGAACCATTGTTTACAAAACTTTTAATTAATTTCCCACTAATGAACATGTTCATTTCAAAGAAGGCTTTTTTATTCACATTTCTCACGCATTCGTCAATAAACTATGAGTAATGACCCGCAATCATTTGTTCGACTGCTTTGCACTAATAAAGGCTTTTATTACTGAAGCACTTAATACAGGCACATTACAACTGAATACTGATTTACGAGCAAGTCCATCGTAAACGTTTCCTTGATTAGCATTGTTCTATTCAATTTGTTTTGTTACGGACGACGTAAATGTTGATTTTACTGTGTTTGTTGGTTTTGATGTGTTGACACTGTACAAGTTGTTTGTCAAAGATCGTGGGTCAAAGATGACGGAGGAGCTTGAGGATTTGATAGTTTTGTCGGGGGATGAGTAATTTTGCAAATTGCTGCTGTAGTTTTAGCAGGGCCTATGGCAATATCAAAAGCTATTTTTTTATATATTTTTTTGTAAATATTAATTTGCCACACGGTATCGTCCTATCGAAAAATCTCCCCATTGAAGCCATCCACGATTGCCACAATACAGGACGAATTTTTGGCTTCGTCCATACTGATCCCTAGTCCAAACTCGCCCACTTTTTATTAACAGGCTTTTATTAGCTTTATACGTAGGTACTCGTATGTTAGTATGTGCCTATCTAACGGAAACTTTGAACATGATTTTGACCTCCTTCAAAACGTCGGATTAAATTGAAGTTTTGCATACTTGTCAAGGACCGATGACTATTCAATAATTTCAACAACAAAAAATTGAAAAAAAAAAACTAAAAAACACGCTTTAAAAACTAAAATAAAAAAGTATAAAATAATTTATTCTTTTAAAAAGCGTGGGGTACTTGATTATAAAAAATACCTCTAAAAGCACCCCACGCTTTTTAATAGAATTAAATTATTTTCTACTTTTTTAGTTTGGTTTTTAAAGCAGTTTTTTAGTTTTTTGAACTATCCTATTAGCCTTACCTACAGTTTGTCGGAAAAGTGCTACAATGTAGAAAATAAATACTTACCACGTATAAATTTTGTTCCGGATAACCAGTGCACGAGCTGTAACTATGATGTCTAGACCCCTAGCAAAGAAATTTTTCGTCGGTTATAAAAAAAAAATTGCTGTTTCATAGAAAAGCGCAATACCTACGCGGTCAAAATGTATGCAAAAAAAATCTACGTTAGGTTAGGTTAATATTTTATCGTGTATTGGCACGAATATTTTTAAAGCTTCGAGAATATTTAGGCTGGCATAACGCTTTGGGCATGACAAATCACTATCGATAAAGCGATACATAAACGTATGTGACAAAACGTTGTAACCGGACCATCGGACACATCGAGACAGAGGGGTGTTATAAGTTTAACGTGTGTATCTGTGTATCTGTATGTCTGTCTGTGGCCGACGACGCTTTGATCAAAAAATTACCTACTTAAAAATTATATAAATCATTTAAATATTTTTTTATCGCGTCGCTTATTTAAATTATTCATTTAACTTTTTGACATTTAAATAAGCAAGTACATAGCTTTAATTTAGATTTGTCGTAGAATGTATAGGGCAACAAGACCTCAATAATTTCTAAGGGTACTCACCATTATTGAAATTGACGAGGATACGACTATTCAGACACTCAGAGTAACCTCTGCTGTTGACTTGAATGATGATAAAAGCCTCGTTATCATTTGTCTTTTCTACCCCTTTTATTTTATTTTCTTCGTGCGGCTTTTGCTTTTCCGGGATACCGAAATAAGATTCGATGTTGGGGACTCAGTATTGTTGTTTATTTTACGACAGCTGTATTTCTAGTTAATGGAGTACAAAATAGGGTGCTGTGAATGATACAAAGACACGTTGGCGAAAATTTTTTACAGACGCATTAATGTCGCGACGGGATTATATTGCGCTGGATTGTAAACGCAATGCTTAGCGCTTAGAGTTGAAAATCGAACAATGTGTTTTCTCGACGCGCTGGGATGCACTCTGTTGGATTCTCAATGCTCGGTTCAACACCGAGAGTTGAAAATCGAGTGCTCTACAAAATCTTGAGGTTTTGAGGGTGAGACTGAGAGTAAAATATTGCTGGCTATAATTGGCTTATTTTGGGGAAGACCTACCTCCATCATTATTTTGTTTTTCGTACACGATATCAAAATAAATGAAGAGCAGCGTTAATTGCAAATAATTAAATAAGTATAAGGTTTGACCTATCAAATGTATCAATCTTTCGTCACTTTGGTTGTCGTTCGTTGTGATATGACAAGTTCTATTAGGAATATAATGACTTAAGGGGTATCTAGTCGCGGGCTCGAACTCACTGGTGGGCCTGGCTAAAAAGCACGCTGTCTCACCAGGCATCGTGCCCGACAAAAGTAGTAATTAGCTAGTAGTTATGAAGTAAGATGCAGGCTCATTTAGAGTAACACAGGCGGGTAAAAATTAAGAAAAGTCCTTCGGAAGATCGGGTTTTATGATAAAAACCATTGCATAAATCAATGACAAACGAACTTTTCGATATTTGAGCTTTGTCGATACCGGCTTGGTTTTGGAGATTTTACACTTCTTTTATTACTTAAACACGCCCAAAGTTAGGTTAAATTAGCAAGAAAAACGAATCTTTGTTGGCTCCTAACTTTTTAATGGCTTTTTATTTTAGTATTCTGGTTCCGTACAGACAATATTAATAATGAGACAAAACCATAGCCATTAATTATCGATGTACATTGTCGAACAATGGAGTAGTACACTACCGAAGTTTGTATGGGAAAAATGTGGACCAGATTCACCTTAAGTATGTTTAATAATTTATACACGTAGTCCTTTTTGCTTTAAGATTTTTTTTGTACTACTGCCTCGTTGGTCTAGTGGTCGCAAGTGCTACTGCTGTGCAAGAGGTCCTGAGTTCAATTCCCAGGTCGGACAAAGTTCTATCTGGAATTTCTCAGTAGAAGCCCGGATTCTGGATTTGATGACAATAGGCTCGCCCCCTATTAAATTTCGGTGTACTGTAGATTCACCTCTGTCCAACCCCTCGGGGAAAAAAGGCGTTGTATTATTTTTAAATCCCTATATTTCATTTTGTTGTAGCCCTGTCCAGGTGGAGCAAAAAGCAGCCGAGCTGCGCAATGTGCGGCGTTTGATAGAAGACCGTTCCGTGGAAGATTCTACACCTGGGTACCTTATATAGATGGTTAGTAGCATTCATATTCTATCAATAATCATTTTATAAAAGAACAAATAAATTAAGTTGTACTTAACAGGCGTGCAGCGATATCCTATGATGATAAATCACGGGATCAACGGCCGCTTGTAGTGTATATAAGTTACCTGCTTGAAATTCTTTATTTAGTTTAGGAAGCTTAGATTTATAAGTATACCTGTTTAAAAAACAAAACATTAATTCAGACCTTGATCCATATTGTGTTAGTAATGCAATTATAAGCTACTAGCCTTTGCTAGCGGGTTCGCCCGCGAGGAGGTCGAAAATTATCCCACTGGAACATATTATCGGGATAAAAAGTATCCTATGTGTTAATCCAGGTTAAAACTATCTATGTACCAAATTTAATCCAAATCTGTTCAGCCGTTTTTGCGTGATTGAGTAACGACCATCCAAACATCTTCACAAATTTTCACATCCTACTAATATTATAAACGCGAAAGTTTGTAATTATGGATTGATGGATGGATGGATGTTTGTTAGTCTTTCACACAAAAACGGCTGAACGGATTTAAATGAAATTTGGCACATAGATAGATTTTAACCTAAATTAACACATACGATACTTATTATCCCGGTAGTAAGTTCCCGCGGGGTAATTTCCGACTTCCATGCGGGCGAAGCCGCGGGCGGAAGCTAGTGTATAATATTACTAGGTTTTGCGAGCGACTTCGCCCGCGTGTATGTTGGTTATCGCGTAAAAAAGTAGCCTATGTCCTTCTCCATATCTCAGGCTATATCTCTGCCAAATTTCATGACGTTTATTCGTGAATGCGTAACATACAGACAGAGTTACTTTCGCATTTATAATATTAGTAGGGAAGTAGGGATAGTAGGATGTTAGTAAAATAAATAATAGTTTAAAAAGCTAAAAAACACGCTTTAAAAACCAAACAAAAAAAAATAAGGGGTGCTTTTTGAGGTATTTTTATAATCAATTAAAGTCAAGCACCCCACGCTTTTTAATTGAATTAAATTATTTTCTCCTTTTTTAGTTTGGTTTTTAAAGCGTGTTTTTTAGTTTTTTAAACTATTATTTATTTTCTATTTTTAGTTCTGCTAACTAAAAAAACGTGTTTTTTTTTCTCAATTTTTTTATTATTATTGAATTGTCATCGGTCCTCGACAAGTTTACAAAGTTTCAATGAAATCTGACCGTTCAAAGTGGGTCAAAATCGCGCTCAAAGGAGTCGGTTACGTACAAACATACAAACAAACAAACATACAAGTGAAGCTAATATAAAGCGTGTAAAAAAGGTAAAGCAATTCATATATCTGTTGCACTCAACTGATGCACCGGGCATGCATCCATTGAACCATAATGGTGCAACAAAGCTATCACTGATGACCTTCAGAATGCCGTTGACGCTTCCACGCACTCTGCGTATCATGGACGAAACTTTTTACGCAGGATGGTATTAAAACCGTCAGTATGTGATTCGGCAAACATACTTGATGCACTGCAGTAACGTGAAAGCTTGATATAAGTCTGAAATTTTCAATCCACCTTGAAAAAACGTGTGCTTTCTCTGTTAGGGGATATGCCTTTATCGTGGAGTGGGACAGGAATAAGCTGGTAGCTTAGGAAATCAAGTTTTGTTTGGCTTATCATCACAACTAGCCTACAATGTTGCTACACCTCCTTTCTGGGAGAGAGGGAGTTTGCTATATTACACCACGTGGGCTCAGTGCGGGGCCACATGTCTTCGAGTTTTTGGTTCTAGGACATGCCGGTTTCCTCAAGACGTTTTCCTTCACCGTTTTGAGAGCAGTGGTGATGAAAATAAATACGCAAAGTGAAACGCCTGCCTGGTTCAAACTCACGACCTGAATTCGTAAGTCGGGGCCAAACCACTGGGCCATCAGTGCTGTTTTTATATCATCATTGCCCAATTATCTTAATTTGTGAGAAAATCACGTCCGATTGGATGTACCCTGTCGTGGAGCGGTGATCTGATAATCACTACAATACAACTATGAATGTTGGTTTCTGCATTGTCTAGGTGACTTAACCGCTTACATACTTCTTTATAATTTTAATAGTCAAAACTGTTCAGAATAGCAAATGACGTAAATATGAAATTATGCATACACACGCATAAACTACGCCGTTCGCACCTTACAAATGTAAACACAATAACAGAATTTACAGAAGGATTTAACCTAGGTACACAGTTTACAAATTTTTGCCAAGTTGGTAGCTTATTTGCCCAAAAAATATGTACGTATCCATTTGTCTATGACTTAGAAATACTCATATTCTAAGAAATGGATCTATAGCAAAGGCTAACAAAAAATAAAATTATATAAGATTACGCATACCTACTACGTAGATTCTAAGTTAAGTTAGTATTGCCAAATAATAAAAACCTTATAACACCTTAACCTTCGCAACATTATCATTAGGATAATAATTGACCTTTTCGGGTCCCCTTTACATCTCATGTTTATACCTGACAGCCTGGCCTCCAGTGGGGTAATTGCGTAACACACTACCAGTAGCAATGGCTTTCCTTTTGACGGTTCAACAAAGTTTTTTTATTTTTTGGGCTGGGAAGCATCAAATAACTTCTCCCACTCTGAGTGGAGAGGACTGCGTGTCACACTTTTACTAATTAAAACCCATCCGTATTCCGTCAGTTGCCTGTGTGCCAGGGGCCGTGGTATCTCTTTCGAATAACCCGCAACCCTGGCAGGCATCGGCCCTTGCGGACCCCACCAGTTGGTGACATGGTGCTGAGATCTCTTTCAGGCTCGCGTGGCACACAATACGCGCCGTCGATCCGGGCTTGGTCCTTACTGGAAAGGGAGCTACCCATTACTCGCCGTCCGGAAGCCCGCGCCTACGGTGGCCGGGAATCAGCCTGGGATTCTCTACGCCCAGGGCGTCTGCTGCGACGACCAAGGCCGTGAGGGCGCATATATTGCCTCTCCCTCACGGGCGCCGCTAATCCGTTTGATAAAAAAGTCAGTGAAAGGAAATAACTAAATTACTGTATTTTTAATTAATTAAAGCCATGAACATATTCAATTAGGCAACTCGTTGGCAATATATTTGTAAACATATTATTATATTTGAAAAAAAAAAACATCCGGCAAACAGATGAGTGAAGGTCGATGTTACTTCGGATCCTTTATTATTTCTTGTTTATTTTCATGCTGTATTGGTTATAACAAGTAACGGATTCTTTACACCAATGCAGCTTATTGAAGTTCGAAGGCATGGTGCCAGCACCACAGCCTATTCGATTACTCGGTCTGTCAGTGCCAAAGACTATTAACTAAATGCGCTCGTGCCGCTAAACAAAGCCGTGAAGAAGGTAGCCTGCCTGATTGTATTTTGAAAGCAAGCCAACTTCTAAAGAGTTGTTAGAATTCAGTTAGCATGAAGTTGGATCGCCCACTAGGTTACCGTACTGTATACTTGAAAGAATTGCCGTTCGATAAAGGATGATTTCCACCAAACCGCTCGCATCGCATTGGATCGGAAAGGATACGAACGGATGCGGCGACAGCCGATCGCGTCCAGCAGGATCGCAGGAAACAATCATAATTTTTCTTCTAAATCTATGATTGAGTGACGTGTGCAGTGCGTGCACTTTCGAGAATGAGTGGTGCCGCCCGGTCACGTCTGTCGGCTGATAAGATCCGATGGGCTGCGACGGCAGCCGAGAGGATCTGATCGGATACGACGACTGGCGAACTGAGCCGATCGCGCGTCGCAGCATGCTTTCGGCTACGATCGCCTGTCGCGGAAGTCGTGCGCGGTGAAGCTACTGTGCGCGGCTTGGTAAAATAGACTTTAAAAACTGTGTTCACGATTTAATGTCGTTAAAAGATTGTAAAATCCGTTCCGATCCGATACGAGCCGTTTCGTGGAAATTATCCTTAACTTAAGCAAAAGATGTGTGTGAGTGGTGCGCATACCGATGATGCCAATCTGTACTGATGTTGTCCTATATTTTCTTTTCTTCTACGCTGGCTGTTGCTGAAAACCAGCGCTGGGGCTCAGTGGTGGAGTAGCTTTATGCTGAGCGATGGCCATCTTGTATATTTTCCCCCAACTTGTTCTTTTGTGTGTTTTTGTTCTTTCTTTTAGCCATGTTTAGGACACAAAAAGTATTTTCTTCCTTTTCAAATGTTCTTTATTTTTATTACATTCGGTTTTACTTTGTAAAAAAAAGACATTTTTCTTTCACAAGTTTTCCTTAATGGCCATCGGGAATAATCCATTTTGTTGCTGATTTCAAGGCAGTATCGGTTATAAGTTTTCCTACAATACGACTTATTACTAGGAGCTTTCATTAGCATTCAGTGAAATACCTTACTGGTTGTTGGTAGGGGTTTCCTATACAAATGTAGTGGAAACTCAACTAATCCTTACTAATATTATAAGCGTGAAAGTTTTTATGTATGGATGTTTGTTACTCTTTCACGCAAAAACGGCTGAACGGATTTGGATGAAATTTGGCACACAGATAGTTTATATCCTAGATTAACACATACGATACTTTTTATCCCGGTAGTACGTTCCCGCGGGATAATTTCCGACTTCCACGTGAGCGAAGCCGCGGGCGGAAGCTAGTAATAAATATTACTTTTTTACGAGATGCTAAAGCGAAACTGAAGTACTTATTTGAACTTAAAAGAAAATCTTTCCAGTGCCAAAATATTGTGTCTTTCCTTGTGACTTTCTTAATCATCTAGAAAAATATTATTCTTTCAATCCATTGACCAATATGTATCTCATCTCGCCATACTTCTTAGACCTCTCTGAAAAAACAAGAAACAACAATTTGCAAGAACATTACAGTCGTGACAAAAAAGAGAACATACTAATTGTGTGCGGACAGCTAATCTAAGTTATTACATCGCATGTCTGCGCATTTGATACGCTTGTTCTGTCAATTTGCGCGCCAATAATCTGTCAGAATTGCTACATGTTTTATATATCGGCGATAAAATTGAATTGTTGACGACTCCTAATAAATTCTAATGTCTTTACTAATTTATGTCCTGTAAACGACAATAAGTACTATTGGTCTGAAACATTAGTTATCTGACACTGTAATTATTGTATTCTATACAGGAAATGGTCCGTGTCAGTACGATCGTACCGGACGTAAAAGAAAAGCACCATCCTATTTCTTCCCGTGGGTGTCGTAGAAGGCGACTAAGGGACTTACTAGAGAATGGGCAGCAGCGATCTCTATGCATTTTACCACCATACTGCAATCGCCAATCCGCCTGCCAAGCGTGGCGATTATGGAAAAACCCCCCTTTTAGGGGAGGCCTATGTCTAGCAGTGGACGTCTTTCGGCTGAAATGATGATGATACAGGAAATAACCAGGGCGCAAACTGTAACCACGATTTCATTTCGACCCAGCCGGACCCATGCTGCCAGAGGGCAGCAAGGGTCGGGCTTCTTTACCAGCGATTCCCTAAGCCGAGGTCCGTTCCCCGCAAGGGGTGCCCTTAGCGAGTTGTTGCTCTAGTTTAAAGTTTTTGCTCTGGCTGGAGGCCTTAATTTTTTGAGGCACCCACAGGCAAGTCCAGTTAAGCAGCCGACAACCTCATTATGGGTTGATCTGCGAGATGTCATTTCCAATAAAAAGTAACCACGAATTCAGCTTATGATTTTTCCATCGGTAATCAAAAAAGAAATCTGCTGTTTCATTTCAAACAAAAGTGCAAAGTATTTTTCACATTTTAGTTATAGTACCTACCTTACACAATTCGAAATTTCATCATCCTTGGGGTCAAAACAATGCATATTTATGCGATAGCAGCAATCGCGGTTTGTTTGCTGTAATTTTTTTAATAGTTCCGTTGTCTGTCTCCGAAACACATCATCATATCTATATGAAATTAAAATGGGACCATTTTGGAATAAAACCCCTTCGAAAAAAAAAAATACTTGCAAATTCGTCTGTTTTTTTTTTCTATAACCGACGAAATAATTTTGCGCTGGGGGTTTAGAATGATAATTATGCTGATTTCATGGTTACAGTTTGCGCACTGGTTAAAATTGTATGCTGTATTGCAAATGATATCTCGTTTGTTTCTAACGAGGGTCTCAATATCTCAATATTTAGTGAAACGAGAGAGCGGTAATTGTAGGCATAACCTATTGGTGTCAGTGTTATGATCACTGCGCAGTTCCGATACTTGTATTCATTAGTGTTGGCCTTGGTTCATATTTTACATCTCATCATACTTAGATACTATGGACAGGATACTCAGCCTTTCCACTTATTTCCAATAGGTTTAAGAATTGAAAGCAAAGATCAAAAAATGTTTATTTCTCCAGCCATATAATGTTGTTTAAAGTTCTGTGCCAAAAAGCAGGTGAAAAAACTTATGTGCACAGCAGCCATTTTTCTCCAGAATTTCTGTACCTACTGTTATTTAGATCCATCATTAATTCTCCTTAGTGCCTGTCATTTTTGGGGTAGCCTTTGGCTACGGTAGTTGTCAGGACTACGGTGATTGGTGATTGAAAGCCTATGTTCAGCAGTGGACGTTTGTCGGTTGAAATGATGATACCCTTATCCCAATCTATTCGGGGTCGGCGCAATGTACCTTTTTCTTCCATACCAAATTGAGAGTATTTCCCTTTCTAGCCAAATCATCGTTCACACAGTCCATCCATTGTCTCTTTAGTCTTGTCCTACGCGTATTACCCTTTGACGACACGGTTGGCGTAATGGCTGAGCGATCAATTGCTGCGAGCGTGTCGCGGGTTCGATCCCCGCACGGAAAAAATATTTGTATGATCTGCAAGTAATTTTTCAGGGTCTGGGTGTTTGTGTTTGTGAGTTTATATGTTTGTAAACGCACCCACGATACGGAAGAAATTTCTAGTGTGGCGCAACGTTTAAAAAAAAAAAACCGTCCACATTCATACTCGAAACTTTCCTGACGACAATTTCCTTATTCCTCCGCGTCACATGTCCATACTATGACAACAGATTCCAAAACAACTTTTCAGTAACCGGTGTCACTTTCAGACTTCCTCTTATACTCATTTCTTATTTTATCCATTCACTACGCATCCCTCGTAGCATTGTAATGAGAGTTGTATGCAATTGTATATCATTCATCCCTATTATTGTGGCTCAACATTCTGATCCATACAAGAAAACAGTTCTAACCATTGTTTTAATAATTCGTCCCCATAAGTCTAGGAGGAATACTGGAGTCACAGATGGCTTGCCGCCATTTCATCCATCCAGTGTTAATTCTGTGCTTTTTTTATCACTCCCAAAAGAAATTAAACATTGTTTGTTCAGGTAATGCACCATGTACGTTGAACTGCCGGCCTCTTGGTCAACACTTCTACGCATCATTATCACTGGTCGCTGACGGAACACCCTGCACCAGACAAGGCTTCCGCGCGATATGTGTTCAGGGGACATGCAAGGTAAGTTATTCTATTTTTATAGCCGAAAGGAACGAATAATGATATAGGCTCATTTGGCTCAGTTTAATGGTATCAATGAGTGAGGTAATTCTTCTTTGAGTGAGTCCAGGATGACAAGCTCTCAATGGACGTAGTGATATCGCCTGTTTTTGGTAGGCTCAGGTTTCCGGCTTCAAAATTAAAGTTGGAAGACTATTTCACTTGGATGTCGATTGACAAACTCTTCCAGTGGTAAATTATACAGTCGAGATTATTATACTAATGTTAGTAATCTGATATATGTGTCGGTTAATTCGGTATTTTGTTGGCGAAGCTATGTCTCTTCAATTCATGTCTAAATCTGCATACTTAGCCAATCACTGCTGATCAAGTTTTACTTTTCGTACTTTAAAGGATACCCTTTAAATAAAAGTAGGTAAGCGTGTAGTTAGAAAATTCTAACTACACGCTTTTCTACTTGGTCCTTTTAAGACTTATAGTTGTCACATTATCAATGCAAATTATCGGACCTATTTTATCATATTTGCAGGCAGACCACGTTTCAGCAAAATGTCTACTTAGATCGGCGGAGACATGAGTGTTAAAGCTTGCAATTATCAGATTTTGTCATAGTTTCGCTTTAGACTAAACTACCTAAGTATACAATTCCCTGAAAGGCTTTCATCTTACAATTAGATTATGGGTGATTGGAAAATGCTGGATTACCTACAGTATCGTCCTTACACGCTTACAATGTTATATCACGGTCACGCATGTATTTTACTTTTACTATTTAATTAGTTTTGTAGGGATCTTGGTAATTATGATTGGTAAGTTGATTACCGGTACCGTTTAAAAGAATATGTTGCGACAAAAATTGGAAAAGAGTATACTTAGACCTTCAAGTGTCAAGTAATTAACACAATTATTTTTTTATTGTTATCAGACTCAATGAGTCTGCCTAACAGCCTTGGTTTAGTCATGTTGAGAGGATACATAAAAGGTTACATCACAAAAGGTAGACAAGGCAGATGTGGATGGAAACGCCGGGATGGGATACCCTAGACGAGCTAGTGAAGGAATATAGTGACCTTATTGCTAATTTTCTTCAGAAAGGTTAAAGGTCCGTAGCACTCGTGCGTGTATGAACGTCAACAAGACAAAAGGAGTAAATATAAAACAAAATCAATCAAAATCAAAAGTAATTTATTCAAATTAGGCTGAGAATCAGCACTTTTCGAATGTCAAAATTACATAAGACAGTCCTCCAAAACGACCACCCTTCACCAATTCCTAGTCCCGGGAACTGGCGAAATGGCGCCTCAAACTCCCCAGAAGCACAGCTGTTAATTTAGTTAGATAGATTGGAATCCTGATTCTTTACATAGGTAGGCAAAGTAATCAACATTACGAGACTCAAAATATGTATAAATAATTTATCATAAGTCAGCTAGCCATGTCAATATACCAACAAATAAAATAAAAACTTAACTCAAGCGCAAAAAAATAAAATGTAAACAAAGGATAATATCAAAATAAAAGTCTCCTGGTATAAAGGGCGTGATAGCTTACATTTATGCAATGCTGGATTATGTTCACATAGCTGTTACGACCCGAGCAAAGAGCACTATAAGATACCGGCCCTGAGTTACATCTCGAGGCCACAAATGATAGCCTAGGACCATCGACGTAAAGTCAATAAACAAACAGGTAGGTAATTATTAGCAACAATAACAAAATCATGGTCAGTTGTAAGGATCGTAGCAGATGCTTCAGTAGTTGCTGCCTACATGGGAAGAAAGCGTGCGTTTTTGTTTGTATGTCGTTTTTGTTTGTAGTGAAATATAGCATACCACGTAGCAGCAGCCGGTTAATTAACCGAAAGACTTTCGTCCAGCCTCATAGTCGAACTAATATATAGGTATTTTTGCACCCATCTGCCGCATGCTTTCTCTTGCCAACTCCATTCGTGGGGAAATAGATGTATTTGCTGGTTCTGTAGCCTCAGTTAGGACTAAACTTAGAGTTTTATTCGTATAATTTCTGTTTTTTTTTTTGTATCGTTTTACATTTAATTTTTTCTTTCTTAATCTTTGTCATATTCTATGGGAAAGTTCCCATTTTGTAATTTTTGTGTAATCCTGTAGGCATTGTATTTTTTTTAAAGTAAGTGTTTTACAAAATAATAGGCATGCAAGATTCACATCTAGTAGATGTCAATCAAAAATATTGTTTTTTAGCTGATATTATTGCATTTGTGATTGTACATCAGTTTTGTAAATTACATAAAAAAAAAGAAAGTATATGGTCTCTTGGAAATCTTTTACTATTTAAATACAAAAGCGTTTATTAAAAATTCCTTTGGTCAAGCTATTCTTTGAAGTTTTATATCTATCTACAGTCACGGGCAAACTATGATTAGTTCCTATATTTAGTATTTGACGTCATACAGAACAGTGTCCATCTTGTTTTGTTCCGCACAGTTTGTCAATTCCATTCGGATATGAGCATGGCATTGTGACTGATTGTAAGGTGCATTCAGAGCTGTGACGTAATCTCTAGGCTACATAGAAACGCCAATTTTGCAGACTATGTAGCATTGAAGCAACATTTGTGTTCGACATACATTGGTGATATTATTTGAGCGCGCAATAAAGTTAGATGAATTGTCTATTGAGTATTGAGTGAGCTGGTGCCGTCTGCTCCTGTGCTCTATAAACTACTCAATCGTTGCAGCACTGTGGCACAAGGACGCCGTAATCGTAAATTATTTAGTGTATGGTTTATGATGTGATAATGATTCGTGTAGTTGTTCGTTATGGCTGTTTGCGTATGGTACTTTGCCCTCCTGTTGTTGTCAAGACGGATTCAAGATGAACATTCGTGTCATTGCCATTTAGCTTTCAATCTTACAAGTCGTGGATTGACCGCCACCTTACGTACTTTTTTAATTTGGTCATTATATTCTGCATTTTCCCAACAATGTTGGGGTCGGCTTCCAGTCTAACCGGATGCAACTGTATGTCATTATTTCAGTTACTGGGTAACACGATACCCCTTGATGAGCCTGGTTGTCAGAGTTTCGGGTTTCTGACGACCCGTAACTATTATCAAAGAATCACGAATGACAGCTGGGACCAACTGCTTAACGTGCTTTTCGAGGCATGGAGGGGTCTTGGCATGTAAAGATGGGTGACCACCCATCCACGGACAAACCGCGGCAAGCGTAGCTTATTCTGATAGATCGACCCGTGCAGCAGTATTACTTGAATCAATATTGTCATTTCGAAAAACGTCCACTGCGGATATAGCTACGCCTTCGCATAATTTTTCTACGTCCAAGTCAAATTATATAGCGGCGAGACTATCATAATTTCCTTAGACATAAAATTAGCAGAGCTTACTCGTGGTAAAAGCTCAAATTGACCTTTACCTGAAACAGGCTTCAATTACCGACACAATAGAGATGCGACCAAAATTGCCTACCATGCTAGAGAGGTAATAAAATATAAAGAGAGGTCCAAAATAAATACTATTAACACCTCTGGCGGCATGGTATGGTAATTTTATTCTGGGTGCATCGTTTTCACACATAATCATATAATGAATGTAAATAATTGTACTTGAAACATTTTAAAAGAGTAACGGTGGAGTTTCTTGCCCATTCTTCTCCATACGAAACTACATTTTGGAAGGGGCGACTAGAATCAATTCTATTTTAATGTAAATGTTGACGTTCAAAAGTGCCTTTTAAGTGCCTATTTGAAATAAATGCTTTGACTTTGACTTTGACTTTGGCATGATCAACAACTAAATGTCCCCATGCGATTCCTACAAATAAATAAAATAAAAATGTATGTTTGTAATGTCAAAATAAGAGCTTTTTACTAATGATTATGATAAAGTATATGCGGTCGTTTTAACAGAAAAACATTTTCAAGGCCAACTGCGAGATGCCCAACAAAAAAAAAAAAAACATTTATTAAATTTTTTGTTGTCTGTGTCCCGTTTGTTCCAGCTAATCTCCGAAACGACTTTACCGATTTTAACGGGACTTCACTAGCAGATAGCTGATGTCATAAGGAGTAAAATAGGCTATATATTTTTATCCTGGTAGCACGTTCCTTTGGTATAATTTCCGTCATCCACGCGAGCAAAGCTGCGGGGAGTAGCTAGTGAATAATATAAGTAGTGAGTTTTACTTGGCAGTGTCGTGTATGGACACGAAAGCTTTATTAACTTATGTCCAGAATTTGCAGTAATTTAACTAACTAGATTGCAATTAATCGGTTTTATGAGTTCAGTTATATTTTATAATACAATAAACTACTGTAATGGTGAAATTGTTGATTGAGATTTGTTGTATTGCGTACGGAATTTATTGTTCTTAATCAATCGGTTCTAATTAGTGGGCGTATTGTTATTTAGCAATACCTTAATTAGCTACAACGAAAAGCTTTATACTTATAGATAAGTGCCAATAAATAAGAACATAATACAATAGAAAACTCTTTATTATATATCGACTTACACCATAAAATATTACACATATAAATCATCATCGTCATCTGCCTAGGCTTTCAGTCTCACCAGATGCAGTTGAATACAGATCACGGCACGTAAGTTGAACCAAACGGGCGGATTTTGGCTCAACTTACGTGCCGCAATCTGTAATTTATTTCCAAATTCCAGTACACGTTACATCAATGACTATGTTAGAAGGTGACCTCATTCTTTTTCCTTTTTTTATTACTTTCAGTTATTTGTTCTGATCTTGGTTCTATACCAGTATTTTACATGGAGCGACTGCCTCTCTGACCCCTACAACCCAGTTACTGGGTAACATGATACCCCTTGGTAAAACAAATTACCTATATCTAATACCTTTAAACGAACAATTCTTGTAAATATGTATATACATAATCTGAATATCAGAAACGACTCCAACGATTTTCAATGAAATTTAGTATGCAGGGGCTTTCGGGGGCGATAAATCGATCTAGCTAGGTTACATTTTCAGGTAGCGTCAAAAAAAAATCATCATCGGTCATCCAGACATTAGATTTATAATAAATGATAGTTTTATTATTTTATTACACTGAAATGCATCCTACACTAATGAAATCATGACTTTTCTGAAAACCATTGGGTACACATTACAGAATTGTTTACCTAGGTAGATAGATATCCCCACATTGATAATATTCTGCCTCTAACGAGAATGTATAATAAAGTGGAAACCAAGGTTGGAAATTAGATACAAATAATAGTCTTGTAAATCATAGATCCTTGATTGTGACAGGACGTAAATTGTGAGCTTTGAGAAGAATACTTTAGCATAATCATAAACTAAAGGGAATAATATATAGATCCATGTTTTTGTTTTTTTTTTAAAGATAGTTGAAATATTCTACTCTTTATTTTGTTCTGACCCGAACATACAGGGTGTAAAAAGATATCGACGCGCAAACTGTTACCATAAATTTCTTTGGTTACCTATAAAAAAAAATATATGCTGTTTCATTCAAAAGTGCAATAGTTATGCCGCAAAATGTAAGAAACTTATTAGTTTTTAGACACCTCACTCACAGCGACTTTTTGTATCGATGCTGTCGCTGGCTGTGTACCTTCGCCAAGATTCTGTATCGCGATCTTATTAGGCTTCTTTCTTCTATCAGCTGTATCGACGTATCGATACAGCTAACTAACTCATTTATCATTTAACGCGCGATAGTAGCGATGCTGTCGCGCGGTTACCACACGCGCAGCAGCATCGCTACAGAAAGTCGCCGTGGGCGAGGGGCGTTAGACCTTATTAGACAATTCGCACGAATATACTCGCACTAAACGCGCCAATCGATTGCCTTATACGTATTTCTGGAATTTTCGATTCACTTACAAACACATTACCTAATATCGCGCGAATCGCCGAGAGAAAACAATAATTTATTTTAAAAAGTATCGAATCACTCGTTTCGAGCGAGTGAACTCGTGCAAATCGACTAATAAGTAGAAACAGCAGATTTAAATAAAAATAACCTTCTATACGCTGGGTGTGGGTCTAGAATCATGTGCTTAGTTGAGGTTACAGTTTGCGCGTCAATGTCCCTTACGTCGTGAATTATATGACATTTTTGTCTTTGTAAGTATATGCTTGCTTATATCGGTCAGCTAGTGAGCCAGTGAAACTGTCTGAGTTGTCGGTCGAGTGACGGAAGCCGGCGGCGCCAGTCGGTATGCGCGAGATCTGTGATTAGCGCCACCCACCGCCCCGGGCAGCGAGTCAGTTTCCTATTCCGACACGCTTTTAAGCTTTTATGCATAAACCTACTAAAATTTACCAATTAGGAAAATCGTGGTAAATAATCCCTTAATCACCGAACGGACTAGGGTAACATAATATCAAAAAGATTTTGGAGTTGAAGGGACAAAGTGGATTGTTCCTCAATTCTCAAACTAGTAGGTAATCCTAGCAAGGTCAAGTTTCGAGGAGGAAGAGCATTGTGACAAGAACCATTGAAAACTGAAAAAAAAAACAACCGACCTCCGGAAAAAACACTACAAAGTGAAAAATAACTAATTTCGGAAGTCGTTGACTTTGGATATGTATTTAGATTTTTTGTCACCGCCTTCCGAAATTAAAGTTATTTTTCACTTTGTAGTGTTTTTCCGGAAGCCGGTGTTTCTTTTTTTGGAAAAAGTTTAGGTTTTTCACTTTTTAGTTACCTACTCCACACCGTTTCGAAATGTCATCATCCTTGGGGTCAAAACAATGCATATTTATGCGATAGCAGCAATCGCGGTTGATTTGCTGTCATTTTTTTAAGAGTTCCGTTGTCTGTCTCCGAAACACATCATCAGATCTCTATGAAATTTAAATGGGACCATTTTCGAATAAACCCCTTTCGAACAATTTTGCATATCCGTCTGACGGAGTTATGCTCGAACATATAATAAAAAAAATGTATAATATATAAACATGTCGAAATGATAACCTCCTTCTTTTTGAAGTCGGTTAAAAACGCAGGATTATGCAGCCAGAAAACATTTGTAGCCAAGTATATAGCTACTTATAAAAAACTGACACTTGCTAGTGGCTTCGCCTGTGTGTAGGTCTAAAATTATCCTACGGGAACGTATTAACGGGATCAAAGTATTCTATGTGTTAATCCAGTTTATAAACTATTTGTGAGGCAAATTTAATCCAAATCCAATTCGTGATTGAGTAACAAACATACAAACTTTCACATCTATAATATTAGTAGGGTATTCCGATCAAAGATGTAACTTATCTAAGATACAAGTATCTGAAATACAGATGTAAGATACAAAATACGAATTTTCTTGTATCCATGAAACTTTTTTTAAATATTAATTTTGTATCTTGTATTTATATACATACCTTTTGTTTGGTATCATAGTATTTTGTAGTTACTATGTTTGCTAAAATACTTTTAGTAATAGACATCTGATTCAATAGTGACAGACATCTTAGGTGACATTAATTTTAAATGTCAATGTCGTCGTAGATAAAACTGAACGTGCCATTGAATCTTTAGTCTGGGGCCAAATTGATAGATGACCTCTGTTGCGAGTGCCGAAAACATAGGATCTACTGGCAGCACCGCTGACTTAGAAACATTGCATTACTTAAAAGTTATTTGTATCTGATATACTTTTTTTTTAAGTATTTTGCATTTTCTATTTCAGATACTTTATTTAAGGTAACTTGTACATCACTGATTCGGATAAGGAAAGCCAAATGCAATTTTGGAAATAGAACATTATTAGGTGTATACGGAAAATTTGGGTGAAGTTCGAATTCGTATCTTTCTCAATTTCCCAATGATGGATTGGATTTCTATCTATTGCTTAGATATCTCTAAACTTAGATTATAAATGATGAATTAAGTAATCAATCATTTAAAATCTGAATTAAATTATCTGGTTGTTTTTATTAAAGTCGCCATAATTTTTAAACATAATAGACCGACTAAAGTAATATTCACGCAACAATAGGCTACCGGAAGGTTCCGTGTAAAGCATCTTAAAATTAATAATGCCTGCGATAATGCTTCTATTTATAGTAATGTAGATAAAAGCTTTACAAAGTGCGCAATACATTGCCGCTTTTACTTTGGATATAACGAAGCATTGAGACACCTACACGCTAACAATGAGGTTAACAGGACTTTATATAGAATAGGTACGCAAGCAGGAATTTCTAACATTCCATCCCCTTTTACGTAGCTAGCCTCGGGCTGAGGTCTGGGGGGCTACTCTCTAACTCCGTAAACGAAAAACTTCGAAGTGACTCCTACAGCTGATTAATTAACTTTTTTGGACGGGTAAAACCATATAGGAAGTAGGAACAGCTGTCAAATCGCGTAGTAATTAATTTTTAGTTTGGGCCCCAAACTAATGATAGGTCCGTAAGTGATATGAAATAGGAAACGCCCGTAACTTCGACCGAGTTTACGGATTTCGTGCTTAGAGAGTAGGCCCCCTGAGACGACATGATCGGAATACCCTAGACGTAGAGCTACAGGCTGATTAATCCCACGAAGCCTTAGCCCACCTGTGATAAAATCTCGGCGGGATTTTTCCAAACACTGGATTTTCAACCCACTTCTTAGCGCTGAGAGCTGAAAATCGATCAGGGCGTTTTTTCCATGCGCAGCAGGCATATCACGAGAACCGTAGAGAAGCGTTTTGTCGACGGAAGAGTAGACAAAAGTGACGTTTCCGTGTAGACAGTTGACAGTTTTGAACCGAGAAATGTAGACAAGCGATTCCTATTCTACGGTAGAGTACAAATAGAAAGCGTCATGCTAAACCTGCTGAGATGGACTCTGCTGAATTCTTAATGCTCGTTTCAACACCGAGAGTTGTTTAACCAGTGCACTAAAAATCCCGCCGCAATTTTATTAGAAAGAAAGAAAAATTGATTTATTTGTCATAGATCACGTGCATACAAAAAGATGAGGACACATAAAAAACATAAAAACAACACGGATTTATACTTAGGAACACAGAGCATAAATAGTGGGCAGCTGTACGCTGTGAGTGTTACAAGAAGGCTTCCTTCCACTCAGCATGATGCTGTGCTATGGAACCCATAGCACAGCGTTGATATTCAGTGGTCACCCGAAACAGTGTATTGCGTATTATGTCCTTATTCAACATTTTTGTAAATCGCAGTTTTAATTATTAAGTACTTTTCTTTATGCGTTTGTGTTGATATTAATAACAATAAAATTAAAAGTTATTCAACATCATTTTTAATATATGCGAAACCTGAATATAGTTTGTTCAGAATAAGTAACTGAATCGAATCCATTAATTTCTGAAAAAAGTTATATTTTTCCCAAAAAGTTATGGAAAATGTTATCACCAGTTAATTACAATACAATCGCCGTACGGTTAGGTACCTTCTGCGTTATTATTATCAATGTGCACAATACGACGCTGGACGCGCGGGGGGGCCGCGTGGTGACCATTATGTTTGTGTAGACAACATAAAAAGCTTATAACTTTGTGATTTTACACGCTTTATATTAGCTCGGGTTGTATGTATGTATGTATGTAACGGAATCTTTGAGCGCGATTTTGACCCACTTCAAACGGTCAGATTTCATTGAAACTTTGGAAACTTGTCGAGGACCGATGACAATTTAATAATTTAAAAAAAAACACGTTTTGTAGTTAGCAGAACTAAAAAATAGAAAATAAATAATAGTTTAAAAAACTAAAAAACACGCTTTAAAAACCAAACTAAAAAAGGAGAAAATAATTTAATTCAATTAAAAAGCGTGGGGTGCTTGACATTAATTGATTATAAAAAATACCTCAAAAAGCACCCCACGCTTTTTAATTGAATTAAATTATTTTCTCCTTTTTTAGTTTGGTTTTTAATTTCATGATACAGTTTTGAAAATACTAGACACGTGTTTCGGTGTTCGCATATACTAAAACTAGGGTTGTACGAGTATATGTAGGTCCACGTTGACTTACTTTGACACTTTGCAAATCGTGAAGCTCAACATTTGTACACACATTCACGTTAATTGCTGGTTTGTAACCGTCAATCATTTGAGCATTTAGCCCCAAGATAACACTCGTAATAGATATATAATTGCAGCGCAACTGACAGTTATTCCTAGAAACGTGGTATTTAAGTTATCCAAACGAACAGAACTTGTAATCTCTTATTTATTAGCGGTAATGTAAATATTATGAGCTGTTTATGATATTGTACTATATTTAATACTTTGAAGCGGGCAATTTTGTGTGTAAATGTTTAATTAAAACAGGCGTTACTGGAAGTTTGTTGACTGAATTTTGAATTCTTACTTAACTAAGGATTAGGTACTTTATCCATTAACATAAAATCTTAAATATAGATGTGATTAACTGATCAACAATCATAGTTTAAAGATTTGAAGGCCAATTCTCGTAATTAAAAACGCTCAAAATCTAGTCGCAGTCTCATCTCGGCGACAATCAAATGTCAAAAACTTGTTAGAAATGTATGGAAACTTGAGGTATTTTTGACAGATTGAGACTGAGATCAGACTGTGAACGTTCATAAAATGACGAGAATTGCCCCTCTGGTGTAAACCTGTAATAAACTGACAGAAAAATGAAGAAGTAAATGCTGGCAATATACTGAATTATCACTATATCAATATTTTCATCCTATAAATAATAGTTCATGCACAATAATATGACTGCCTCGTTGGTCTAGTGGTCGCAAGCACTACTGTTGAGCATGAGGGGTCAAAGGTTCTATTCCCAGGTCGGGCAAAGTGTTATTGGGTTTTTCGAACGGTTTTTCTTTCTCAGTAGCGGCCCGGAGTCTGGATTTGAGTTCGGTTGATGGCAATAGGCTCCCCTATTACGTGGGACTTACACATAAGGGGGCGTCTATTAATTACGTGAGAGAGCAATTTTGGCGATTTTTCGACCCCCACCCCCGCTCTGGTGAGATGTCGTGAGATTTGGCTCTATCCTCCCCCCTTCCCATAATCTCACGTGAGATATTTCAAATACGTGTTTTTAGTGTAAAAACGTCAATCTGTGCTTATTTGCTTTGCATTTGGCTGGCTTGGCTGGCCGGTGGCGGTTTAACCATCGAGGAGCTACTGTGCTACTTTGGGGCGTTCGCATAACCGCGATAAATATTATTTTGTAAGATTTCGCCATATCGGCGGAAAAAAATGTTTTACATAATTTAACCCGGTTTTTTCGTACTGTTACATTGTTTCTTCGCGGAAAAAAATAAAAATTACTCTCCTCCACGTGAGATTCAACTCGACCCCCTCCAATAATGACGTGAGGCGTTTAGGGGGGCTAAACGCCTCACGTCATTATTGGCGCCCCCTAATTGGTGAAATGTGGCTACACCTCTGCCCAACCGTTAGGGGAAAGAAGGTGTAATGTTATGTTATGTGTTTTTATGCATAATCACCCTATAATGTTCCCAATGCTGGGCTACAGACATCTTCTCTTCGAAAGGGAGTGGGCTGTGATCCACCGCCAGGTCCCAGTGCGGGTTGGTAGATGTCACATGTCTTTGAATTTTTGGTTCTAGGATATGCCGGTTTCCTCACCATGTTTTTGTTCACCGGTTTGAGAGCAGTGGTGATGAAATTATTTAAATAAAGTAAAGCGTCTGCCTGGTTACATCCGTCACCTCACATTCAGGTCTAGTTGAAAACCAGCGTCAGACACAAGTTGTCTGGCATTTTTGCTGAACTGGGCCTTTTAGCGCAGCCGTGAGGCACACTTTAATGCTAGTTTCTGACATCGCACTTTACACTTTTTGTTGGTTTTTATTTTTATTATTTTAGTTTTACTTTTTTGCCATATTGTGTGCCTTTTTAGTCTGGGCTAAATAAATGTATTTTCTTTCTTTCAATCGGGGCTGTTACCACTGGGCCGCCGGCCGTCACTGCTCCTAATTCATTAACAATTTTTTATTATTTCTTATTGCTGTACATTTTATTTATTTGTAAGTATACAATATTGACATAATTTAAAAACTAGCGGTCTTAAAATATTAATATGTACAAGTAAGTATATAAAAAAGAAAATAATCATTGGGCATCAAAAAGTTCGGCCGCATCGTTGTCAATAGGAAAAGTGCCTAAAAGGTTGGCAGCATTGCCACGTTGCAGGGCGATGCTGATTCTTTGGCAGTAAAATAGGCCAGCCCTCTAGTCACGTGAAGTATCGACCAACCGCTTGGCAATGTCATAAATAAATTAAATTACTAATAATGGCGTATTATGAACTACCGTAAATGCAGAAGGTCGATGCAATCAATTCACGACTTTTACGATAAAATCAGAGCTATCGGAATCCATTTGTATATACGCATATAAATAAACTACTATGAATTATGCTATACCATTCCACTAACCCAGAATCTATGTCAATGACTGAATTAGCCATTTTATGATCCACTATAAATAACAATATAATGTAGTATTCCGTTAGTAGTACGGTTCCCTTTAAGTACAGTCGACCACACGTTATTGATAACAAAACCTGTATAAGTCGACGCACACGGGGAAAAGAATATTGCGGAAGGATACTTTCGCGTAGGTACTGGATTTTCAACGACTTATTGATGTTAAACCGAGCATTGAGAAGAGAATCCAACAGAGTGCATCTAAGCTCTTCGAAAAAACACTCTGAACGATTTTCAGTTCTCGGTGTTGAAACAAGCATTGAAAATCTAAAAGAATGCATCATAGCGGGTTGAAAAAACACACTACGATTTTCAGTTCTCGGTGTTGAAACAAGCATTGATAATACAAAAGAATGCATCACAGCGGTTAAAATACACTACGATTTTCAAGTTCTCGGTGTTGAAGAATCCTACAGCCAGCATTCCAGCGCATCGAAAAAACACACTGTTTGATTCTCAACTTTCGGCACTAAGCGCTGTGTTGAAGATACAATGCGCGCAAAAATCCCGCCGCAATTTTATAACGTCCGTGTGAACGTCGACTAAGCTGGCCTCGTATTCTGTTGAAACTCCGTACATTAGGCCCGCTTAAAATCGAACTGTTGCCATTGACGTGCGCCCGACTGTACCTATACCTGACTGTGCCAACTTATCATTTTCATCTGCCATAACATTTATTGCATGGCACTCATATTTAAAAAGTGTTTTAAACGTAGAAGCGTTTTTTTCTTTTGAAATATATTCGGTAAACAAACATGGCGTTGGTACTGAGATTTCTATTTTGAGTAAATTAATTCAACAAAAGTAAATAAGCAATAGGTAATATCAATACAATGTTGGCTAAGATACAGGCGTGCATACCTAACTCAAAGGACGTGCATAACTAACATAAACTGTGTGATTGATGTAAAAACTCGTGATTTCGTGCCGTGTTTGTTTATTAAATAAGATTCGTAAGAAAAAATACATTATACCTACCTAATTTAGACACATATATAGGATAGCAGGGACAGCAACGCGCAACTTGTTACTATAGATTTAGTACCTGCGTTGAAATTATGACTTCGAAGGTATTGTACTTTTCAATGAAACAGCAGATTTTTTTAATCCGAAAAAAAAACATTCTAGAAAGCAGATGGGTCTAGAATCAAGTGCTGACTTTTTTTTTAAATAAAACCTTGCCCCACACTAGAAATTTCTCCTGTATTGTGGGTGCGTTTACAAACATTTAAACTCACGTACACAAACAGCCAGACCCGGAACAATTACTTGTAGGTCATACAAATATTTATTCCGTGCGGGAATTGAACCCGCGACACGCAGCGCAGCAGTCAAACGCTTAACCACTGCGCCAACCGTGCCGTCAATTCATGGTTACAGTTTGCGCTTAGATGTCCGTACCACCCTGTAGGCATACCTATGATGGTGTCTAATTATAACCATATTAACTATCGCCTATGCTGAAAAGCAAAACCCACTCATTATCGAAATGTTAAATTAGTAGTCCATTAAATAAAGGCAATTTGAATTATCATCCATATTGTTGTCATATTAGCATTTCCTCATAAATAACACATGTTATAATACTTAAGATAATTGATGTCAAATCATAGATGACCGTTTAATCTTTTGATGTTTATGTGACAACAGACGAGGATAAAAACCATAGCACAATACATAGCGGTTTATTCATTCACATGAATATGAATTTATGTTCACAATGGCGCCAAATTGATCCCTTAACAGTTACATGTAAAATAATTCTTAGGTGACATGAAATTAAATTGAACGATATACGTTCTCAATAAATATGTTCGCACAACGTAATAGGCGGTGTATTTGATGACGTTTGTGGCGCTTGGTTTAATGATTTAGTAGCATCTGCCGGCGGCTTCGCTCGCGTGGAGGTCGAAAATTAAGGCCCATAGTATCCTCATCTCCCGTTTGTATGCTAAAGCACGACTGCCGCCCGCGCCCGCGCAGGGCACCTCTGAGCCTTTATCTCAAAATGATGATATTCCTTGGCAAATGTTGATTAATTTACAATTGTGCTCTAGCGATTCTGTGGTACCTCTAAATATCTATTTTTCAGTGTATTTTTTTTTCCAAATAACGAAGCCGTTTAGTAAGAGTATGGAATAGAAGCCAAAATATTGCGTGTTGGAAAATATTTTTTTACAGCAAAAGTATTAACCATACAAAAAAGTACCCTCGGCAAAATGATCTATATGAATCTGTAGAAAAATCATATATTTTTCAAATCTTCAAGACAAGCCGTTAATGAGCAGTACGGTTCATAAAGTGACCGTGTTACGCTACCAAACGGGACGTAGGCCCTTAACCTACGGGAACGTACTATCGGGATAAAAACTATCCTATATGTTAATCCAAGTTATAAACTATCTGTGTGCCTTTCATCTAAATCCATTTGGCCGTTTTCGCGTGATTGAGTAACAAACAACTAAACATCTAAACATACAAACGGCACTTTTAAGGCAAACCTAGTCGCGGGCTCGAACTCACTGGTGGTCCTGGCTAAAAATCACGCAGTCTCACCAGGCTTCGTGTCCGACAGAGATAGTATCAGTAATGAGCAGTTAGACGCTAGTCTACACGTGCAAAATGTTATTGAGTAAGATACAGGATCATTTATAGTAAAGCATTCGCGTAAAAATTAAGAAAAGTCCTTTGGAAGATCGGGTTTTATGAAAAAAGCACTGCATAAATCAATGACCAATAAAGTTTATTGAACTTTACGATACTTGAACTTTGTCGGTACCGACTTGGTTATGGAGATTTTACACTTCTGTTATTTTTTAAACACACTCAAAGTTAGGTTAAATTAGCAAGAAAAACGAATCTTTGTTGGCTCCTAACTGTTTAATGGCTTTTTAATTAATTTAGTATTCTGTTTTCGTACAGACAATATTAATAATGAGACAAAACCATGCATGTTTAATTTTTGATGTACATTGTCGACTTCCGAAGTTTGTATGGGAAAAATGTGGACTTGTTCCACCTTAAGTAATGTATTATTACCCGACTGCGTCAGATGGAGGGTTATGTTTTTCGAGTGTATGTATGTATGTTTGTATATTTCTTTGGCACGTTCTGTAGCCTAAACGGCTTGATCGATTTCAGCTTGAGAGGTACCGTTAGATTCGTCTTAATTGTGAGAGTGACACTGGGTATATCAAAATTTAAAAAATTAATGAAATTATCGATTTTTGGTGCCATAATGTGTCTTCAAAAAAATTTAGTGCGGTATCAAAATAAAGGGTTTCATGAATAGGTTTAATTAAAGTCAAAAATATTAAATTTAACAATAAAGACCTTTATTGCGTCCGACTGCATGAGATTGCTTATAGTATTCAGTCTAATAGTCATCCTTTCAAACCAAGTTTCTTATTTCCATCTTTTTTCATTAAAGTTCACTTTTTAGGCAGTCGGGTTATTTGATTTTTGAATTGTTTTTTCCTGTAGGCGATTCGCACAAAGTTCATTTATTTGTGGGCGAATAGACAACTCCAGAAATACATATTAGGCAATTGAGACATTTTGTATTTTCTTCTGCCTAGTTTTTTTCCCAACTATGATGGATTCGGCATCCAGTCTAACCGCGAGCAACTGCATATCTGACCTCCACAACCCAGTAGGTAATACGATACCGCTTGGTAAGACTTGTTGTCAGACTTTCGGGATTCTGACGACCCGTAGCGACTGTCAAAGATGTACTAATAACAGCCGGGACAAACTTCTTAACGTGCTTCTCGAGGCACGGAGGGGTCTTGGTATGTAAATATGGTCACCTATCCACGGACCAACCGCGGCAAGCATAGCTTAACCTGATCGATCGAACGGTGCGGCTGTTAAAAATTAGCCGCAAGCCACTCTCGTTTAAAAGATGAAAGTATTTTTATTCAATAGATACGTGTCGGGTTCGCAGGCCCGATGGTGTTGATCAATTGGATAGATTATTACATTCGGAGGAAGCTTCACGAAATTGAATCTCTGTAGCTCTGACGTCGGATGCATTAGGTTACAATTCGTGACACAACGGGATACGGAAATCAAAAGTGGTGGAATATTGGCTCTAGAAAAGAATAGATCTTTATTTGCTGAGAATTTAGGTACATAAAAATAAGTTGTTAAATTAAATAATAGGATCCATGTACATTCTGCCTTAATATAATACAAAATAAAGGATAATAAAGATTTATAGAAAATCATCATTAAAGAAATCCTGCACATAATAATAACATTTATCTACATGGAATGCTGTGAAACGTTTTTACGTTCTAATAACTATTTAAATGTAAATTGAATACTAAAACTGAAAACAACATGTTAATCTGCAGTTTTGTCCTACTATCCTCCTACTTAATATTATATTATAAATGTGGATGTTTGTTACTCAATCGCGCAAAAACAGCTGAACGGATTTGGATGAGATCTGGCAAACAGATAGTTTGTAACCTGGATTGACACATATTATGATACTCTGTATCCCGGTAGTACGTTCCCTTTGGATAATTTTCGATCTTCACGCGGGCGAAGCACTGGCAAAAACTAGTAAATGATAAAGCTGGAAATTAACGAAAATTATGATTAAAACTTAAACTTTAGTGTGGGTGAAATAACAGAAATGAGTGTGTTTAAATAACATTTATTCTCTTAGCTTATAACTACTGCAACGTTTTGATTTAACGCAAACGATCTGCATCGCGTGCAGAAAACGGTCCACTGGTTGATTTTCCTTTTTGTTTTACTACATAGTAGGTACAATGTTTATTTTTATAGTTACATACCTATCAATATAAATAATTCCCAGGGGATTAGTAAGTAATCTTTTGTTTAAAATATTGAAGATTGTTTATTCACATTCTTTTAGTCAAACATAACATAGACAATCTTGGTTGTTATGTGTTTGTATAGCTTGTGCGTGATTTGTCTCGTGAGACATATGTTGGGATGTGTGTGTGTGTCTGTGACGGGAACGTCCACTCAGTCAGTTTGTCGGTTTTCCACATATGAATGCGCGGGCGACGCGTGCTTTACGCGCCAGTAGTGCACGACAACGCGGCTTGCGCGCGACTTACAGCAGCGCATACGCATATCTGCCGGGAAAACTCGTGCATGTTACGTTCGATTTTATAAATCTAAAGTTTTATTAAATAAATGTAAACTGAAGTGTCGTTGTTGGAATTAGAAGTGCGTTTTTGGATAGGTATTTTTTTGGTGATGGTAAATGTGCAACAAACTGCATTTTTTTCAATGACATATCGGTTACCTAATTTCGAAATATCTTATCATAGTAATAATAACTTTACGTCGATACATCATAAACTATCTAGAATTTAAAACATTAATTCAACGATGTCTTAATATTTATTCAAATACAACATGTTTATTTACTGGCGCCACGAAAGCTTTCACAAAATAATTCATCCGTATTAGCGTTCGCTTTGAAGCGAATAATATAATTTCCGTTAATATCTCTTATCGCCTACAATAATAATTATATTCTCCGTTAAGTGATGTAACCATCGTGCATCGGTCAATGACAATCCCATGTTAATTTGACGGCTGTCAAAGTTGGTTGTTGAGTGAACTGCAACTGGAAAGTCCCGTACGCTGCGGATGCCCGGCCTTCACTAATCTTATCAGTAACTCTCGTTTAACAAACGAATATCAAAGGACAAGATAAATTAACGTTAACTATGCAGTCAAATTGTTATTAAGAAACCGTTAATTAACGGTGGAGGCGACCGCGGATCGTGGCTAATTTTCGTCGATCGGAGTAGGTATGTTGGTTGTAACATGAAACTGCACTAAATGCAATGTATCTTTCCATTTGGTTGCTATTTATTTACGTCTTCCTGTTTTCACAATTTTTTTAGTTTCGTGTGAAGTTTTCGATGCAATTTGGCATCGAATAAAATTACCGTTAGGTGGAATTTTGGGAGTGGGGGAAAACATTTTCGGATAGCTGGTGCCAAATTGTTAAAACTCTTTAGTATCGTGAATGCATAGCTGAAATAGTTTTGAATAGATAATATTTAATATGAAAATACTTTACCTACGATATAAAGTCCAAATTGTTTACCTAGTCAAGGCCATAAAATGAAAAGGTTTTGGTTTACTCCTTCAGTTTATTAACTCTATAATTAAAATGCATCAAGTGCTTACTCACTTAATCACCAGTTTCCAAAATCTATATATTTTTTTATAGAATAAAGCTGAAGAGTTGGTTTGGTTGAACGCGCTAATCTCAGGAACTACCAGTTCCAATTGATTTTTTTTTTTAATGTTGGATAGCGCATTTATCGCGATATAACATTATGCTAAGACCCTTAGGAGACGAGCAAAAATAAGTCACGAATACGAAGTATTCGCACGGGCGACTATGCTAGAGGTAAGTTTTATGCAGGGGAGCAAGAAATTTGATGCGGAGGAAAGTGCGGGCAGAAGTTAGTGGATATTATTACTCTAAATACTCTACGTACGTTATAAAGTCCAAATTGTTTCCCTAGTCTATGTCATAAAATGAAAAGGTGTTGGTAACTTCTTCAGCTTAATAACAAGACAATAAATAATTAAGTTACCTCGTGATTAAAATTAAGCAGGACTTGCACTTACTTAATCACCAGTTTCTAAAATAATTTACAAGAGCGTAAATCCAAAGGAATCCCTTCAATTCCGGCGCAAAATTAACAGTGAGTACATTAATTAAAGTCGGCGACAGTCCGTTGATCTTGCTGTCTGATCGACAACAATTTTTGACCGCGTCATGCGCGACACTGCTTGTGTTAATTTTTCATTAAGAAATTATTAAAAGACCGCTATAAAAGCTTCATCAGTGATCAACGAATTGGGGTTACCACAAGGTCGATTAACATCTGCTTTAGGGCTGGCAAACGAATGAACGGGTGACATATTTGCACTTATAAGGGCTAATACACACATGACATTGACATCTAAACTACGTTCAAGAGATGTCACTGTGAATCTGCCAGTATCATCTTTAACTCGGTTTAGATGTGCAGATTGCGTTAAGTTTCATTGGTGAAACCCGCCCTTAGTGTCGTGTATTTTCTGAAGTCACATTAAAAAATCTTAGAAAACTGTTAAGTGGAACAGTTCCTAGAGGAAATAAGATAAAGTGTCCATTAGCATAAATTTTGGCTCAATATTCAAAATTTCAGCGGAAATTTACATGTTTAATTGGTCAGAGCTCCTGCCAGCCCTAAGTGTTGATGACTTCTACCTCCTCATAGACAGAGGACATCTTTATTTCGGACATATTGCCATTCATCATCATTGTTATTCTCTGAAATTTGTAATGGTGCCGCTATTAACATGTCAATAGTACTTTGCTTTATGTTCTGTGACCACAGTTTATTGTGGTCATGTTCAAATGAACAATTATACAGCTTCCATCGTTAAGGAAAGTTTTGCATATTTAGCATAAGAAATTACCTATGATCAAACTTTTACCGATTTAGTGTGTGTTGCCACCTCATACCTTGGAAAAACATTGACATTTTGCGTTCAATGAAAACGAAGGGGTTTATTTATAAACGTTGATTAAAGAATGTATGGTTAAACAGTCGCTAATCATTAGGTACTTAACTTTAAGCAGCGCTTATAAATTAAGGGGAAAGAAAAAAACATTGTAAGGAGTATTAATTACCTATCGAAATAAAAAAATACTGGTTCTTGGTAGTATAACGAAAGTATATTCAAGTCCAAAAAATCATAACCAATAGATAGCGAAAATATAGGACAAATGGTAAAATATCATAAAACGCTTAGTGCAGACTTGTACAAGATAGTGTCTTTGAATTTGTGAATTTTTAAATTAATTAATTAGTAAAAGATTTATAAAACTATAGAAGCAACTATCAACCATTTTCAGAGCATTGAAGAATGTTACCAATCGCATTCTTAAACAGAGTCCCAACTAGGACAGAGGTATCGTTTATTTCATGTAAATAATCCATGTGATTTCAGGACTGCCGGAAACCATAAATCTAGAATTACTGTAATCCAGGAGTTTCAGCAATTGGCTCAGACTATTGCTGAAATTCTACTAATCTAATTCGTGGAAGCAAGTCTTGTTCAAAGATCATTATAGTATATGATTTAGTAAATCTGTCACGTTGAAATATTTATAACAAACTAAAAGCTTTATGAGTAGCCAATGACGGGATCTACTTTAGCTTCCTGTTCTCTTTGCACGCGTTAAAAGGTAAATGCATGTAGCAATACAGGTTGTTTCTTAAAACGTGTTTTTTTTTAAATGTCTCACCACCTTCTCGGAAAATGATTTCAATAAACAGAAAATAATACATTGACTTTATTTCTCTCCATCAGGCCATTAATATGGAATCGGTAACTGAAAAAAATAATACTTACTCAAGTATTTGTAAGTTTTTGTTTCAAAGCGAATGTATATACATTAAGAAACAGATTTCTTTGTTTAAAATATAATGCAGCTACACAAACTGAGAAACAACCTGTATAATGTCATGTAATGGCGTTTCACGTCGAATCTGACGATGCATCCATTACTTGTTATGTTTAGAGGTTTTGGCTGGACGGTCGCCAATGTTGACATGGCGTTAATCGCGATTGTTCAAACAGTGTTAACGTAAATTACACACATACATGTGTTGGGTTGTAAACTTCATCGGCTTTCACGCCGGTCTCATTGTGGCAGACGAGTGTCACAATGTTATTGTGAGTTAACTGCTCCATTGTTGGCAATACAGTGGTATAAGACGTCGTCACTCCCAATTTATTGTGTTAATTTATACTCCTTATTAGTCGACTCGCACGAATTAACTCGCCCGAATCGGGCGAATCGTCAGTTTTAAGGCCCATAGTATCCTCATCTCCCGTCTGTTTGCTAAAGCACACTGCCGCCCGCACCCGCGCAGGGCTTTATCTCAAAATGGGGATATTCCTTGGCAAATGTTGATTAATTTACAATCGTGCTCTAGCTATTCTGTGGTACCTCTAACTTTCAGTGTATTTTTTTTTCCAAATAACGAAGCCGTTTAGTAAGACTATGGAATAGAAGCCAAAAAATTGCGTATTGGAAAATATTTTTTTACAGCAAAAGTATTAACCATACAAAAAAAGTACCCTCGGCAAAATGATCTATATGAATCTATAGCAAAATCATATATTTTTCTAATCTTCAAGACAAGCCGTTAATGAGCAGTACGGTTCATAAAGTGACCGTGTTACGCTACCAAACGGGACGTAGGCCCTTAAATAATAATTAATTATTTTATATAAGCGACTCGCACGAAGTTAATTTATCTGTGGCCGAATCGACAATTCCAGAAATACGTAGGTATTATTTCCTTCACGTTTTATTAAAAACTTGCCATTTTCTTAATACTAATTTCTGGGATTGTCGATTCACTTACCTACACATAAATTAACTTACGCCCATAGAGAATATTATATTATTTAAATGTGCCGATTCGCCCGATTCATGGTGGCACGATGGCAATTTAATTCGTGCGAATCGTCTAGCTAACAAGCCGTTAAAACTGTTCAACAGCAAATGGTTTAAAGTAAATGAATTTCAAATAAATAGGTGTGGTCTGGTCAAACAATTTCTGGTTCTGAAACTAAATAACATGATATATACATAATTGATTAGTAATAAATCGTTTGTATAATTTAATTTATTAGTTAAAATATACATTGGTATGTATGAAGAAGGTTTATGGTTATTCGATCGTAAAAATATGATAAATGGACAGTGTTACCTCGACAAATTTAATATCTTTGTCATTCCTCAGTGATTTTATATGAAACATCTTCTACATGTAAGGGCATACAGATTAGTTCAATTCAAAAGTTTAAATGGTCAGAAAGCAAACAGAAAAAATACCCATTTATCTTAACTGTCTGAGGTTCTTAAATTTTATGGTGGACGCGTCAGCTCGACAAATATCATTATAACAATAATTGAAATATTTAGTGGCGACACGCGACCAAATCGGGGTTAAATAGGGACACTGTCCCACTAGATTTATAGCCTTAAAACATGTCACAGACAATAAAAAGTTAAACGACTTTAAAATAAAAAAAATATACGCTGACTATGTTTAGGGTGGCGTCTCAAGATCTATGGTTAATTTGTTTCATTTGAAAATGGAATAGATAGGGAACACCTACACCATTAAATTGAAAATGTCCTGTAGTTCTGACATCAGAGCCATCTTAACGTTATCCTATTACACGGATGATTCAGATTAATAAAGAATATTTTCTGTAACGATGAACTCACACGTTGGTCATATATAAAATTGGCATCATATGTTCAGCAGCAAAAACCGATTAAATCTTAATTCAAGGTCTGTCGAGTGCATTCTTCATTTTGCTTTCTGACGTAAGACCGCACTTGTTGCAGATAAATACTGAAAACATGATTGATTCTAGGAAATCTTATGTTGTATTTGCGAGCAAAGCGTAATAGCATTAGCTTTAATCAATCATCAATAACATAAAACAGCTGTGGCTTTTCAGTCTCTAATGCATTTTTCGTTGCTAATGTCATATGATTGCAACAAAGTGTAGTGTGACCTACATTTTGATTTCGTACGTAGCACATGTAAATGCTTTAATGACTGCATTGTTATGAATCTGACTAAGACCTAGAAGTGTGGTTCTTTCCCAACAATAGCTAATCTAAGCTCACCAGTTAACCATCTGTTAGATTCATTTGTTACCTACGCGAGATCGTGAAGGCGATATTCACTCATTTAGAACAAACACGTTTTAAAAAAAAGAGTTTGTTCTTAATTCGGTTATATTTTTGAATTTTTATGTCTAGAATTTTTCAAACTTCGAATTTGGGTTTCACGAAGTGTAATAGCAGGTACTAGCTGGCTCGATCTTTTCCCATTGCACTTTTGGATTACCAATTTCTACCAGAGATGAAATTAAGAGCCTTTAGTATCCCAGCTTTAATTCAGATTCAAATTCTGCTCCACGTATCTTTCAATCTACAGCCCGTCATGTTACTACCGCAGCCCAATCGTAGTAAGACACCGTGAAACGTTCAGTATTTTGGTACATATTACAAGCCAAAAAAGGGAGTGGATTGGCAAAATGTTCAAAGAAGAGACTTATTCAAAAATATTTTATCCCTACTAAATGCGAAAGTCTGTCTGTTACGCTTTCACGCCTAAACCGCTGAACCGATCGTCATGACATTTGGCAGTGATATAGCCTGAGATATGGAGAAGAACATAGGCTGCTTTTTTACGCGATAACGGACATCCACGCGAAAGGAGCCGCGGACAAAAGCTAAATAAAATAGTATCATGATAAAACCATCGTAAAACAAGCGAACCCAAAAAAAAATTCGTAGCATAATTCTCAAAATTTTTAGCGTAAACTATAATTATTCTATGTTTAATTAAAACTGCAAAATTACTTTTATTTTGGAGGTCAGTAGATTCACCAAAAATCAAACGCATCGCTGTTTTGAACCTTATTTGTTACTGCGATACGCTATCGTCAAATAATTTTAAAAAAGCGCCTTAAAGAGCCATATATAACTTGCGAAAATGGTTGTCAATGTAGTATGGAGCAGACATTTTTAAGACAGACTTTCAATACCTTAGGATGCTGAATGTATTCCCTACTTTGTAGTTTCTATTCATAAACGTTCCTAGAACGTAAAGTAACCTAGTCGAGAAAGCACAGTTGCAACAAAGTACAGTGATACATTAGATTTGATAGATGGCATACCTGAGCCAGTGACCGTATCGTAGTACCGAACTAACATTTAGTATAAAATGCACGTTGTTCGCAGTTACCTTCATGAAAGCCGGCGCGAAAGCTTGGCGCCACGCCACCGGCTTCTTTACGATCCCTGCGATACAGGTTTAATATGTACCGTGCTCTGTATGCATGGGAAACTTTAAAACTCGACCACTTGGACTACTTATAGGACGGGATATGTTCTACAAAAACATTCATAGGAGACTTGAGAGGTCGATCGATCAGGTAAAGACGTGGATGGGTGACCGACGTTACCAACCGATACCTACTTCCATGCCTCGAAAAGCACGTTAAGCTGTTGGTACCGGCAGTCATTCGTTGATCTTTGACAGTCGTTACGAATAGTCCAGAAGCCCGAAAATCTGATCACCAGTCTTACCAAGGTTAGACACTCGCTCCATGTAAAATATTGGTATTTAGCTGCATACGGTTAGACTGAAACCTGACCCCAACTTGGTTAAGAAAAGGATAAGCAGATGATGGGGTAGGTAGGCAGGCAAAAGATGTTGTTTCGCTATCTATATACCAATGTTAAACGATGCGGGTAACCAATGATCAGATAAGGCGCAAAAGTAATCCACCGATCTCTAGCGGTCGGGAATAAGTACGAACCAAAAGCAATAACACTATTTCTAGATTTTCTAGTTCCCTCTGCCTCAGTTGCTTACCTGTAATCGTATTTAGATTGTATCTGCTAATAATCTCCTCTTCTAAATACAATCTATGCTAAAGATCAACTGTCGCGCAATGTTCTTCGGATAAATATAAACGTGAATAAAATTCATGAATGTAAATGTTGCTATGAATATAATGGTATTATCTTGAAATACAGGAAAATGCACAATCCGACTTATGGAAATTTTTAATACGGAGTTATGACGAATGCAAATAAGCAATAATGCTGGAGCAAATGCAGGGTGTTGCGCGGTGTGGCGGATTCTACTCAAAGCCGTCGGTATAAAGATATCAACGTGGATTTGGCTAATACTCGTTTAAAATTCAATTCACTAGGCGAGATCAAAGAGGCCGTAACTCTTGCACGCACGTACAACTAACAATAAAGTAATCATTACTAGTCGCACCGATAATAACTACTTTATTTAAATATCTGCGCGACTTTTGGCTCGTCTCCCCGCGGCTTAACCTTCATGGATATTAATTTAATTTATGACTCGAATTGTTATGTTCCATTTATTTTACGTATGTCTTGGTTTACTAAATATTTTGACTGAGCCGTTTATTTAAATGTAGACCTTTTATACCCCGTCACAAGCGAGATAATCCAGTTCTTAAGTAGAAATAAAGTGTTACATTGAGCATTTTGTTTGCAGAGCTTTATTATCAAAATAATTATGTTATAACTTCTGATTCATATGACTTAATGTTTTATGAGTGTAGGTATAACAGACCGTTGACATACATCTGTAATTTTACTAGTCGTAAAATTATAAAGCCGACTAATTTTAATTATCCAATAAGTTTTAACCAACCATATGTCATCTGAAAATTATGCATCAAATCGTTTGTTACGCAGCAAATTAATGTAGTTTTGTATTTCAACATGTGTCATTGAACATGATAGACATCCATCAAGTGTGTCAGAAAGATCATCCGCGTGTGAATATCAGTACTATCTAACAACTTATCTTGTGCACGTCGAAGGCAAGACAACATGCTGGCTACTTCCGGCCTAGTTTTCATTCTGCTCGCCCTCGTAAGTACACTGTTTACCTTCATATTTTTTTGTTTACTAACCTAGTACTACATCCAGTGACGCAAAATTAATAGATTAGCAGTAAACCTCTTACCTAGAGCCATATATCATGATGGATTACCTTAATTACTTCCAACATACAGGCTAATATGACAGCACACTAGTCGCCGCTACTGTGAAGTTTATTACATTTGTGAGTAAACTTTATAAATGATACAGTTCAATGAGCGAGTCGAGAAGTCAAGATATAATCAGTGCAGTCCAAGAAAGGAGGTTGTGTGTATTAATTGATTTATAAGAACACATTACGGCCAATTAAAGTTTTCTGACCAATTACAAGGACAGTTTATGGTCTCGCCGCTTTTATTATGTTAAGTTGTGAACCGACGTTATTTGACTTGTCGCATTCTGAGGCAGCGCGCATTTGTTTGAAAACTCAAGATCGTTACGCCCACGCTTCATTAGTCAAACTACAGTGAATTTTCTACTGTTTACACTTCATTCGTGTGTAATTAATCCCACTGTCTGTTACTAAACTGAGTTAAATGTTGTTTTTATAACTTTTTAAACACACAGGCGTAGTTAGGTGCGCAGATGTCGGTCGCGCGGGTCAATTGTTTGTCACAGTGGCAATGTAGCAACTTGTTCAGTAATCAGTGGCGCATAAAACACAGTTCAAAGCCGACTGTTACCGCTCACTGACAGGTGATTCGTTAACTCGCGCTTAATCCTAATTAATAGACTATTAGTGTACGTTTTCAATTACCACTTCGAATGATTTATAATAACCATACACTAAGTATTTGCTGATTAATGTCCGTGGCATTATTGTGATCACATTCATAAATAGGATTAACGTTTTGAAAACCTATTAATTATTTATCAATGTTTCTGGAAATTAAAATAACATGAGCTGTCAAAATGTTTTGGTATGCGTCTGGTTTTAATTACAAGCAATTTTGTTATTCAAAATTTCATTTTATTATCTTATTAGTAAGCATCTAGCGCTCCAATTTATTTGTTCTTTTTCGGTTCTCCGCGTAATATTAGCAAATTGGCGTCGCTTTGACATAAATTGGTATTTTCAGCGACCACTTATTTTCTTATAAAGGCATTAACGGCAAATAAAAGCACAAACGAAGCTTTTAAGGACATGCTTGAGTATGACATTATGGAAAGCGACGTTTTGTTGCCACTTTATCGTACAAAGAATATGGAGGCAATAATGTTATTAGTGTTGGTCCGTTTATGCAACATCAACATAAATTTGTTGAGTGCTCAATTACCTTGCATTTGTTCTTGTTTGGGTGCAAGCCAACGTATAAGAAGTAACGTAGGCGGATACAGATACCCTTACAATATTTGTTACTCATTGAGTTTATTTAGAATCCAGTAAAAGAGACATAAACTATATTGGTTTGTTTATTTGTTACTTCCTTAGCACCATTATGTAATACTTAAATTGTCATTTACGTTGGTGCTGTTACTACAAGTAGGTACCTATAGAAGTACAGCTATTGTTTAAAATATTAGCTTTAATATGCTTATATTGTGGAGAGCAGTGGTGGCCTAGTGGTACAGCTCAGACTTACGAGTTGTAGGTCATGAGTTTGAACTCAGGCAGGCACTTTACTCTGTGTAGGTACTTAATTTCATCACCACTGGTCCTGAATTCACTATGACCACTTAACGATTCCTGACTCAAAACCACGTCAATCACGCACGACATCTGCTAATATCGTATTAATAATTTCGACAAATTGTCTTGGAACATACAGAATATGACATTTCGATTCCTTACCGTTACATTAGTTTCTAAAAAACACTATATTCACTGAATGCGATATTAACGATATGCTGATATTGTAAACTATATTTGTAAAAATGACTTCTGTTCTCTTATGAAAGGAAACATAATTAAGCTCTATAAACGTGTGTGAAGTGAAGCTACAAATAGAGGACATTGATTCTTATATGATTCTTTTACACGATAAAATGTTAATAAAGACAGTTTACGGGTAAATGGTTTGTCGCATTTCATAGTATAATGGGACCTGGCGCGAAACGGCCTGTTGGCGTGGCTGATGTGAATACTCCGTGGAGTATGTGGTTCAATAAGAAGATAACACTACTACTTGAAGTGAGGAATTTATTGGCATCTGCTGTTTTTATATATTTTTCGTATTTTAATGGGTAATGTTCTACTGGAGTAGATACCTACAGGGAGCAAAAATAAAAAGTAGAAGTGCATTTTCTTGCTAAAGTTTGTTTTATGAGAAAAAATGTTGAGAGTTTCTTGACGGACTGAAGTAAGCAAGCTTTGTTTTATTACCTTTCTTTTCGTACCGTAACTGCAGTAGCGTAACAAGAAGGGCAACCTTCTTCTTGCTTCTAACTAAATGAAACTTCTAAATGAGCAGAGGTTTTTAAGGCTCGTTATCGAATCACTAGATTGCTCTCAAATAAAATTAAAATGATTAAACACACCAATCAGTACAAGCATTTTGGTACACACAACATTTCAATTGACCAATAGAAACATGTTTTCCCTTTGATAAGATAGTATCCGTCAGTACAATATTTTCTTTCGACTTAGAATTTCCTATCAGCTCGTTAGAATTCCTAATCAACGTCGTAAATCGTACTATGTTACAGTTTAATGTGTGTACAGTCAACAAAGCAGATGGGTATACAGGTCAACTGTAACTCCTTTACAGTTAAACTGTATGCCCATTTTTTGACCCATTCTGTGCATGTGCGCAATAGTTATCTAGACGCCGCCGCTGTTAGTGTACCACCCGATTCTGAATAAACACAAAAAAAAAAACTGGCAGTCGCTACATGTATAGGTCGCGTCATGTAAAAAGAACGTTGGCGACCAAGCTGCGCACTTGACGATTTATCGATCTATTTGGTGGTATGAGATGGGTTTTTCAATGTGCCTACCAATAAACGAAGCGACGAGCGAAAGGCTAGTTCAAAAATTAAATAATAGGCCTAGTACTTTCGTTTCAAGTGTGGCCATGCGCAAACACACCCCTTCCACTTTCTTCCAGCGTTCTTTTTATATGACGCGTACTGTACCGCACTGGTATTTAGCAGCATCCAGTTAGACTGGAAACCCCAACATGGTTGGGAAAAGGCAAGGCAGGAAGATGATGATTCGGTTGCTATCATTTTCAAATCAAACGATTGACACAAAGACACATCTCTTTTGACTTCAAACTCATTTAGCGCTAAACGTATATAGCGACTAAATACCCAAACTCACGCTTACTACAGAGTAGTTAGCATCAGTTTACCTATAAAGCTTACCATAATAATACGACAACAACCGATCCAACCAGTAGACATACGATGTGGCAAAATATCGTATTAAATAGACACAAAGCCGGGGCCGGGGGAGAACCAAGTATCTGAGTATTTTGTTAAAAAAAAAACACTACGCTCGCAATAACAATCAATCTGAACAGCGTTGTAGAAAGGTTATTTCTAGCCTGAACACCAATCTCCTTTGTCAACTGTACGAGAAGAAATTGAGTGTTGTGGATATCGGCAAACAATGCATCGTAGAGCGAACCATTACGATCATGGACCATTGTATTAAGATTGTCCTGACTGAGCATCTTGGTCTAAAAGCACAAGCAAATTACTTTGGTTCTACTTGTCTTACTATCGAGATTAGATAGTCGACCACTCTAAATAGGTGTAGTGTCTATTATGGTTCTACTTTGGGTTAATTCACTCTGGTGTCCCCCCCCCAGATTTTTTTTTTTTTTAAACTTTGCCCCACAATAGGAATTTCTCCTGTATTGTGGGTGTGTTGTGTGTCCGTACACAGATTTGTGGTCCAAAACAAAAAACGGGCACTACACTTAGGACAGTTTGTCCTGTCTTTTAAAAACCATATGTGTGTTGGGAACAAAAGTCATTGTCTTACTCTTCAATAAATATTTAATTTAAATAACCACAATGACAAAGCAGTGGTGGTCCAGTGGTATTGGCCCTGACTTTCAAGTTCAAACCCAGACAGACAATAAACTTTGTGTATTTAATTTCATCACCACTATTCTCAAAACGGCGAAGGAGAACATCGTGAGGAAACTGGCATGTTCTAGAACAAAAAACATCGAAGACATATGCCGGCGTGGTGGACTATGTCCCACCCCCTCTCATATAGTGGAAGGCTGTGTCCCAGCAGTGCGAACATAACAGGCTGATTATGAAGCACGATGAACTCTGTCCCTGATCGAAAAGGTTCTGACCATACACAGAGAGTTTGTTAATCCTATCTTGCTACTCTGAATACGTAATTCTAGCTTATGATGGACATCAATGTCATCGGTGCGGTAAACCTAAGCATGGGTATGTCTACCATCAGTAAACCTGCCACCATACATAGTAAACTAAACACGTCTGCCAAGCCTAACTCGTTTTGAAAGAGGTCTATGTCATGGAATGAATTTAGCCCTCTTTGATTTCCCTGTTCTGCCAACAACATTATCATTGTCATCAACTTGTAAGCTTGTTGTGAAAATACTCAGGCATCAATTATCAGAACTCGCTTGCTAACTTCTATAATGGCCTCTTATGTGATTCCAGTCATTCTTCCAGATTTTCGTAGTGGAATCCCTAGCATTTTTACGATTTCGTAACAAGTTTGGCGGCAGGTAGTTTAATTTCGCGGACACTTTTAAGTGGTTCAGTATTACAGAAGTATATATATCTACCTCCTTTTTTGACAAAATGCCAATAAACAGTCGCATTATGGCAATGGTTATTGACTGATTCTGATCTGTGTTGTGTGTAGGCTGTGGGTCGCGAGGGCGTGCTGTCGTCGGCGGCGGCGCGTGAGCTGCGCTGCGGCCGGCGCCTGGTGTCGGGGCTGTTCTCGAGGCCGCGCCTGCCTCTCGGCTACTCATACGTCACCACCGTGCCACGCGGGGCCTGCAGACTCAACATCTCCGAGATTATGCCCAGCGAGAACTATATAGGTTTGTACACAAATCTTGACAAATTATATTGGATAAACATAAGCAGATATATATAGAATAATGACGAGGAAATCAGGGGAACCAAAGCAGGGGAACCAAACCAAGGGAAACCAGTGTCATGGGCCATGCGATGGAAACGATGGACGGAAATACAAAAAGCTAGTCAATGAAGATGTTACAGATATGGGTCAAGACAAAAATAAGCACGTGCCCAGCCTTGCCACGGGTAAATCGGCTCCACGACTGCACGGAACAGGTGCGACTGATAGTGACTATGATCACACTCAGCTTTTATAGGAAACATTGTTAGTTTTAAATCACTCGGTCCAGTCGGACCCAAACATTAATCACAAACTTGTTGAAAAAATCTACAACTGATGAATGGAGGTTACCTATTTCCTAGACAGTTTATTTACCATTCCACAATACTTGCTGAATAGTCCTTTGATAAAGGCTAATGGGCCGTGAGGTTGGTCACTTATCAATCAGCATTGTAGACGGAGTGGTCTGTAAATCATTTGAGATCGTCTGCTGTAGGTACCAACGCCCACTTTGTTTAGTGCCAATATCAATACGGCTTCCCCTGCTTTTAATGTGATGCAAAATCAATTTCGAACTTCGCTGAAAGGTAGTTTACAACATGTCGGTCCAAGTAATTAATGTATATGTGGTGCTGAACGCTTATTGTTAAACATCTGTGGGAAGATGTAAATAGAGGTGTGGGTTGTAAATCGATTGTCAGTCATTTCAAAGGTAATGCGGCAAACATACTTAGTCTTTGACATATCGGGTGCACTTACAGCTCTGAAGATCTCCAACGGCTCGTACATAATGAACGGCGAGTTTGCGGTGTCAACGGCGGGGACGTACGAGGCGGCGGGCGCTCGCTTCGTGTACTCCCGCCAGAGTTCGCTCGACAACGTCGTCGCGCATGGGCCCATACACCACCCTATCGACATTATGGTAAAGATATCTTCTAGAACATTTTTATTCAATAGCATAAACAATATTACAAATATATTACTCACGAGCTACTTGGAATCGTAGCAATACCAATTTATTGCTACTATAAATTGCTCAATAATCTATTACAGGCAAATCGAAAAGAAATAAACGTATTTTTTATTTTCAGATACTTTATACGCAACCGAATCCAAGTATAAAATATGAGTATTTCACGGAATCCGTACCTGGTGAAGTAGAAAGTGAAGCTGTAACGAGAATAGATTTTCCTGAAGTTACGCCCAAATCTGCTCCGAAGCATTCCCGGAGACATCATAGCTACGAAGTTTTCTCCAGGCCGAATGCCCCGGGACCTAGGGAGCCGGAAATGAGCGTTAGTGTTGAAGATGATTTAGACACAGATGTTGTAGTATTGCATAGAAAGTATACGTGGAAGATACTGTCATATTCTCAGTGCACCAGGACCTGTGGCGGAGGCATTCAAGTAAGTCCTAATTTATATTTGTGCTATCGAACTTGCCCTCGTGATCTCTAGCAGAATATTGGCCTGGCTATATAATACACTAGACACAGTAACTTTGGCCTACATGCTGCCAATCGGACAATGAGGCGTCTAGTCAGTCTGACCGATAAATACCTAATTTAAATCAATCTGTAGCAATGCTTTATGACTATAGCACAGTTAGCGGAACGTTTCGAGGCAATTGGTAACGTGATGTTTACCTTTTCCACGAATATTCGTACTTTCCTCGATATTGTTCGAAGAGTTCTGAGTATTTAATAGTCTTGTCCGTCTTGCTGTACAAGTGTTTGGCAACAGTTGATATTCTAAAATCAACTACTACGTATAGTACCTAGTTGGTTATAGAATATAAGTAGGTACTAGTAATTAGTATTAAATTCTCTTTAAAAAAATATCACTGCAATCACCTTTTCCTCAGGCATATTACGGCACCAGATTACGGCAGCTTTTGATTTCAACAATTTAATTTGATCTTATAGCCCATAGAGTAGGGAAATCATCAGTATTTTGATATGACATTTTTACAGGTATCTGAATAGAAAGAGAGAAAATTCTTTTTTTGCATTCAATGCATCTTAAAGCATAATATATAACAATAGAAATAAAGCACGCAAACACATTAAGAACAAGTTAGGGGAAAATATACGCCACATTTACGCAAAGTGGCCATCACTCAGCATGATGCTGTGCCACTGAGTGACACACAGAGCCATAGCGCTGCTGTTCATCTCCCCTCTGAGACATTTTGGACTGGATCGCTCAAACATTTCAGCTCGGCAAGTATCGTTGCGTGGAAGCAACTCCCGGTAACCGCGAGGTGCCGGCGGTGCACTGTGCTGGCTCCGCGCCCACGCCGCGTCGGCGCAGGTGTGCTGGGATGCCCTGCCCACCGCGCTGGAGAGCTGCAGCCTGGTCCATGTGCCCCAGGTGTGGACCTGCTACTAGGACCAGGATTGTAGGATGTGTGCAGGATCATTCGAGAGGAATCACTAAGGTACCTACTGCTTCATAGATTTGGGTTCTATGAGAAACTACAGAACATTCTAAAATTCAGCACTGGCTACTGGAGGACATTTTTAACCATTGGATACGTATAAAAATACATAGCATGGTTTGGTTAAAAAAGAAAAAAACTGTTGTGTTTGTCAAATTTCTGCGAATACACCAATAATAATTCTTTCAATTGTATTTTGTTCCCTTAAGACATACGAGTTACGAAATATAAATAGAGAGTACAGAGCTGCATATTTTACACCTGATCCCAATAAGATTTCACCTAAAAATCCTTTCTTTTTAGATCAGCGACCAAAAATGTCCTCTAACAAAGCCTCCAACATCAGAAAAATGCAGCATTCCGGACTGCGACAAACCTATAGGGGCGGGCGGCGAAGTCAGACAGATCTCGTCAAAACGTGTGACAAGGCCAAGAGAACACATTGACACTTTCAGAGAAGGACCTGTGTATACAGTTGCAGTAAATAATACTGAGTTGGATGTTGGACCTGAATATTCGTTTAGTGCTGCTGCAGGATGGCTGTATACTGATTGGTCTGAGGTAAGTTGGAGTAGAGAGAGGAAAAAAAACTAACTTAATTGGTAGAGCAGCTGAAAGGAAATTGTGCTTTATGTGAATACTATCTTCTACTGTGTAGAGTTCGAATTTCGAAACCCGTGACTCCTCCTATGCAATAGTCGTATTTAAATTATATAGTGGCTGTCCAGTGGCCGAAATTCACCATAATTAATTAAAATTTTAAGTTTGAACTTATGCATGATTTTATGAAAAATAATCGCTTTCTACGGTGCTTCTCCATATAAAGTTGAACTGTGTCAAATTTCATACTTCACCGTCCACGTAATTTTTAAAAATTACGTATTAATTATATTATTATTATTATTATTCAATCTTATTGCATACGCAAGAAAAAAAATCGGTGGTTCTATGTTGATATAAATCTTTATGAAAGAATATTTAAAGAGTTTATTCAATGGAATTGAATGGGTCTCTAATGAAAAGTTTTTACAGTGTACATTGTCCAGAGTACTTAAAATTACACGACTGGCTGAAGATAACAATGGAGTAGTAAAAAGATTGAGTTTGAAAACTTTTCAAATTTTTTGTTCAAAATTTTAAACATGCTAACTAGTTTCATTGTTAAGTTTCAAAGTTAAATAACTTAGTTTAATCCATCAAAGTTGTCGCGAAATGTATTCATAAAAGTTTCGTTTTTGGGGTAAGTACTCAGAAAAGACGGTGTCTTCATGAAGTTGGATTTTTACATGCCTAAGTCAAAATCAAAGACTTTTTTTGCAAATGCCGTTTTGCACATTTACATTAAAATATAATTGATTCTAGTCGGGGTCTCGAATGGAGAAGAATGGGCAAGAAACTCCACCGTTACATTTTTAAATGTTTTACAATATTTTGTATAAGTACATTATTTATACAATTATCTATAGGTGCAGCCGATGCATCTAAGTAGAATAAAAGTTACTATGGCACAATATGTATATTTCACATAGTTTTTTTTTGCAAAATGGTGTATGATCCTGACTAGCAAAAACAAAAGAAGGTAGCAAGCCATTCCCGATATTAAAACTTCGAATGGTAACAGCTGTGTCGAAGTTGCTGCTCGAAATTCCGATTCCCCAGAATAAACCTACGTCGTTTATTTTGCATGGCCTTCCAAATGGTCAAAGTCATAACCTAAGTGCATCATGATATATTTGTTGTTCTATTTTTTGCTCCGTAAGTGCTGTTCTTACTAAATAGAAATAATAAGGTGGATATATTGCAACAATGCATTGAGTAATCGATCGCACGCGTGGAGGTGGCTTATAATGTATTGCACAGATAAGAGCATGTCAGATTTGCTTATTCAAATGATACTATTGATTTTACTCATAAATCTTTATAATGGTGAAATATTGGTTATAACATTATACTGACAAATGGATTGAAATTGTATCTCTAAATCCCGAAACACATGGACCACAAAATTTGTTCATGTGTATAAATCTTCAATGAATCATTAAACTACAGCAATTTATCCGTTTTTTATCTGAAAATGGAGTGCAGTGGTGGCTCGGTGGTAACGACCATGAATAACAAGTTGGAGATCTTAGGTTCAAACCCAAACAGGCGGTTTAGTATGTGTAAAATATTTCATTACCACTTCTCTCAAAGTGGTGAAGAAAAACATCAAGAGAAAACGATGTTAATGAAACAAAAATTTTAAGACATCCGCATTGGGCCCGCGTGGTGGATTACAGCTCACTCCTCGCAGAGCGGAAGCCGATTAAACTTATGTTGATGCTATCTAAATATTAAATTCAGTTTCTTCATTATCTATCGTTTGATTTAGTTTCAATAAAGAACCCATTATCTTCAAAATAACAATGTTTACTTTCAGTGGAAAAATAATTAGGCTTTAAAAGAAAATAAACAATCGTTGTGTGATGTTCATTCACTGTGATTGCTACCAGACTGCCATTGTGTCCTTTGGATCAGTATTTATTTAAGTTCCTTGCTTTAAAGTGAAACTGACGGACTTAATTGATGCTGTAACTCTGCATAATCATATATCGAGGACTATACAGATCTAGAGGAATATAATAGTATCCATAGAGTTTTGAATAAACTGTTGGGGTCAAAACTTTCTACAGGTTACTTTACGATGAAGAAGAGACTAAAAGAAACAAGTGACGAATAAATTAGGTTGTATATTAGGTAAAGAGTCATAACTGAAGGGCTGCTAAGGAGATGTGGTGGACATACGAGTTAGCGAGACCAACAGCTACATGGGTTAGATGATACATAAGGGGGGTTGGACCTGGATGAGACTCGAAAGACCAAGAAAGCATTTAAATCCGTGTCACATGATTCGTGTTACTATATACACAAATAAGGAGCACAATCATATTTACGAAAAAAAAAATAGTTTAAGAAACTAAAAAACACGCTTTAAAAACCAAACTAAAAAAGGAGAAAATAATTTAATACAATTAAAAAGCGTGGGGTGCTTTTTGAGGTATTTTTATAATCACTTAATGGCAAGCACCCCACGCTTTTTAATTGAATTAAGTAAATTATTTTCTCCTTTTTTAGAGCGTGTTTTTTAGTTTTTTAAACTATTATTTATTTTCATTTTTTTAGTTCTGCTAACTACAAAAACGTGTTTTTTTTTCTTTTTTTCCATTTTTCTCAATTTTTTAAAAAAATTATTGAATTGTCATCGGTCCTCGATAAGTTTACAAAGTTTCAATGAAATCTGACTGTTTAAAGTGGGTCAAAATCACGCTCTAAGGAGTCGGTTACATACAAACATACATAAACAAACATACAAGTGAAGCTAATATAAAGCGTGTAAAAACATTTTATAACTATACCAAATAATCTTCATACTAGCACCGTAATGCATCGTAACAAGTAGATATACAAAATAATTTTATCCTGTATAAACGTTAAGTAACGAAAAAAAAGGATTATATTTATTACTTACTCATTATTGCTTATATCCATTGGTTGTATATTATTAAATTCCATAAGAGGTGGTTATGTATCACTTTGATTTTAGCTTTCAAACTGCTTTCTGTTTGCAAATAAAAGGACCACAAAAGCGAGGAGAACTCGTTTCTGCGGGTAGAAAACAAGGTTGCCAATAGTGATGATGGTTATGATGATGTGATAATGAGATTGTAACACCCAGATATTTATCAGTGCGTAGGTTGGTGCGTAGGCGGTGGAGTGCAAAGCAGGGGCGTCCGGTGCGCCGACCCTTCAGGATGTTCTCCTCAGAAGGCACCCGAAACTTTCCGGCCTTGTGCTCCGAAGATTGAATGCGAACCACTTGATGGACAGTGGTTTACTGGTAAATTTATATATGTTTCTTTTGTACAGACGGAGCTGCTTTAGTTTAACGATGGCCCCTAAACTTTAGGCCTCACTTCAGCATATTATGGGTATAAACCTTCACAAGTAGCTCTATCTGATTTACAAACTAGTTAAGGAATAGTGTAGTTTTGGCTAACATTAGGTTATAGTACAGAAAACAGACGTCGTCTGGGGCCTAGACAAGCGGCAATCGCTTTGACAACCGCACTGGGCCTGCGTAGTGGATTTTGGCACAGTCCCTGTCACAGAGAGGAGGCCTGTGTGAACATTATATACCCCAGCAGTGGGAACATTATAGGCTCATTATGCTGCTGTCAGTCCCATTATATTTTTGACATTTTCATTATCGTTTTCGCAGATAGAATGTCTCTTTGTCTAGGCCCTCATATCTTAGATCTCTAGAACACCGTGATCTAGAGCGAGGATCACTGCTCCTGTTTCACAGTATGCAATGAAAAGAGGCTTCAGAACATCGTTTTATGTTACATGAGCAATTCAAAGATGAAAAACGTCTAAAACGTCTAGATTGCTGGTTAAGCATTCTGACGTTAATTTGTATGTATTGCTAGGAGCATCGTATCTGATCGCTTATTATGGGTAAACTACTAAACTTTGTTACGCAGGTTATTGCAAAGCAGATTACTTGATGCCCATAAGTAGGTAAAGATAAATATTGCACCAACTGAGGTAAATGTCAACTACAGTAGGTAATGATTTATAACTGCATTTACTTATAAGTGTATGATTGAAATCTTTTCTTGGATGTAGGTACCATTTATTCAGTGAATCAAAATCTTCTAACGTGACTGGTGTAGGTACGGTAAAATGGGGTGAATAGATATGCAGGGGTGAATCGAGACGAAACTTTAAAGTGGATTTTACCGTTGAAATTATATAATTTGTGGTCAAAAAGGACTCTAATATGTTTAATGTTTTATAATTAACGATTAAGTGCCTTTATTAGCAGAAAACGATCATAAGTTCATCGGCAAATCCACTTTAAAGTTCCGTCTCGATTCACCCCTGCATCTCTAATCACCCCATTTTACGGTAGCTGATTTTTGCTAATTTTTTTTTTTTAGTAAAATGACTTTTATTCCAAATGCCTTTTATTATAAAGTCAGATCCGCTGGCTGGCTAATCTTTTACCATGGCAACTATTTGTCTATTTTATGAAGCTCATACTGACATGTTAGAAGTATAAGACCCAAATATTGAAGTACATAGTTATGGCACATAGACTTCTAGAATAGTTCAGTAAAAAAATCTTGACATCAACGCGCAAACCGTAACTATAAATTTAGCACATGATTTTAGCTAGAACCCCTAGCGTAGAAATTTTTCGTCGGATATCAAAACAAAATCAGCTGTTTCCTAGAAAAATGCAATACGGAATATGGAACAAGTTTTTTTTTTAAATAACGGAAGAACAACTTTAACGCAAGGGTGTTCTGAATCATGTACTGAATCCATCCAATGTACATTCTTAATTCATTAATTCGCCTAGGTGACTGGTCTCCCTGCTCATCTCCCTGCCGAGGCAAGCAAGTCCGTGGCGTGCTCTGCATTGGCGGTACTGGAAGACATCTGAAGGACTCAGCGTGCCATGAGCTACGTCCGGCTGGTGAACGAGACTGCTCGGCTGATTGTAGACCGACTTGGTACTACGGGGATTGGGGACAGGTCAGTTCACTTTATGAAGTTAGGTTAATGTATGGTATTGACAGAATTTTGTAGGATTTGTGGCAAAGTCTTTCAACCGATCCTGCCGCGGCTGGCTCGTGGTTGCATGCCTCGGAAAGCACGTTAAACCGTTGGTCCAGACTGATCATCCGCGGATTTTTGAGAGTCGAAAGTCTGACAATCAGACTTACCAAGGGTTGTCGTATTACCCAGTAACTGGGTTGTGAAGGTCAGATAGTCGGGTCGGTAGTAGCTCCATATAAAATACTGTTATTGGTTAGACTGGAAGCCGACCCCAACATAGCTGGAAAAGAGCCAGGCAGATGATGATGACTGAAATTTAGCATTTAGAAAACATACGTATGATACGTGCCATATTGATGCCTTCTAAGGAAAACAGAAAACAGGGAAGAAAATGCTGGAGTGGAGACCACGGACGGGACGGAGAAATGTGGGAAGACAACCGACTAGGTGGACAGACGATCTCATTAAAGTGGCCGGAAGAAACTGGATAGCCATGACACAAAACCGCCAAAAGTGGAGAGATTTGGAAGAGACCTACAATCAGCATTGGGTGGCCAAGGGTTGAAGAAGAGGGAAGGAAAACAGTGTCCATCCACTTAAAAAAAAAACTATTAAATTCAAATAATTTATTTTCTCTTCAGTTTAAAAGCTTCAAAACGATGTGACACTTGTTTATGAGAGACTGGTGTCTGCACTAGGAATGCCTGTATAGTAGATTAACAAATAAATTACTGTGACTTTTTTGTCTTCGAAACTTCACACAAATGAAAACTACCTAGTAGTTCGATAGTAATACTATTATTAATTAGTTCTAGTAAACGAACCTTGCAGGGTACCCTGAACAATATTAAATAAACGAGTAAAAGGACACGTTTTATTAATTGAACGATACACAGGGAGCCTTGTGATTGATATTCTAATTAGCGCCGCCGTCCACCGTCCAGTTAACGATATAGCTTTTGACACTTCAACGTAAGTCTTAATTACTTTATTACTACGACCTTTTCAATTCAAATAGGATCATGTTTTGCGTACCTAATAATAATGCCTAGCAATCCAACTTATCAATTTATTAGTCCGGCTACAGCACCCTAATTGCGTAACTCATGTTTAGTTTTGAAACAGAGTACTAAACCATTGCTTCATGTGTTTGAAAAATGTGTCTACTCAACAACGTTAATAAAGCAATGAATATTGTTTAACTGTCAAAATGAAACGGATTATGATTAATCGCGTGTTACGCAATTAGGGTGCTGGTGACAGTTTCGAAACGATCCTTTTTGATGACCATAAATTGAGTAGTATATAGAAAGATGTGAGCTGTGGTGGGGTCGTAAGTTTGAACCCAGAATGGCGGCTTACTTTGTGTAAATTATTTCATCAGCACTACTCTCAAAACGGTGAAGGAAAAGATCGTGAGGAATCCGATATTTCCTAAATCCAAAAATTCTAAGATGTGTGACATCCGGCACTGGGTCCACGTAGTAGATTAAGGCCCACTTCATCTCGAAGAGAGGAGGTCTGTGTCCCAGCACTGGAAACATTAGAGGCTGATTATCCTCTACAAATAATCATAGAACACGTTGGCGTATATATGTTACCGGCCAAACCCGATTTCAGGCCAAACTAGTTTGTCCTAGGCCAAACTGGTTTATTAAGCCGGGGCACGCCGATTAAATAGGTTAGGTTAGGTTAGGTTAGAACTGTGACCAAAAGCGCGAGAGCCGAGCGAGCGAAGCGAGCGGCGCCGCGGCAGCGGCCGGCGAGCGTTACTTCCAAAGGCTGTTAACGAAGATAAGATAAGATAAGATTTATTTATTTGTCTAAACATTGTATACATACAAGAGCATGCAAGATATTAGATACATCGTTTGAGTCCATTCATGTTGGCTAATTAAGCTAGAAACCAGTTTGGCCTAGGCCAAACTAGTTTGTCCTAGGCCAAACAGACTTATCCTACGCGTGATATGTCGCAGCCAACTAGCTTAATTAGCCATTTCGTTAACAGCCTTTGGAAGTAACGCTCGCCGGCCGCAGCCGCGGCGCCGCTCGCTTCGCTCGCTCGGCTCGCGCGCTTTTGGTCACAGTTCTAACCTAACCTAACCTAACCCATTTAATCGGCGTGCCCCGGCTTAATAAACCAGTTTGGCCTAGGCAAACTAGTTTGGTCTGAAATCGGGTTTGGCCGGTAACACAATACAACGATCGAGTAACATAATTAACGCAAGATCTCTTACTCCCCAACTAGAGTATTGAGTTAAAAGCACAATACGATGACCAAAACTATTTTTTAAAGCTAACTGATATTTTTAAGAAAAACGCATCGACCCAAGCATTACTTTCTGCATTTAAAATTGAGTCTTATTTCATCTGAAATATATTTGAATGTTCTTTATACCTAGTTGAATTCAGTCTAGTTCTTTCTAAATCATAATATTTGTTTTGTGTTGAATTTTGTAGCTACTACTAAGTACTAAGTTTTAAGCATTTCTATCGTCTAACCTTAGTCCATCCATCCCTTGAAAATAAGTGAGGCTTACATTGTAGATTACTTTGTAACTTTGTGTAGCATTGATATTTGATGTTTTGTTCCTACTTATAAGTTTCAATAAGGTTTTTGGTGAGGTTACTTTTACAGGAAGGTAACTCATAAAATAAAGTTTTCTGAATATTTCTAATGAACCATTTGATCTGTGTAGCATTGTGCTATGTGATGCGTGTTGAGACTACTGTTGGGGTCGGTTTCCAGAGTAACTGTATGCAGCAATAAACCAGTATTTGACATGGACCTCCATAACCCAGTTACTGGGTATGGGTAACACGATACTCCTTAGTTAGACTGGTTGTCAGACTGTTTGGGCTTCTGAATAGTCGTAAAGACTGTCAAAGATCTACGAATGACAGCAGAGATCCACGGCTTAGGTATGATTTATCCATTAATTACCATATTCTATCACCCAGTGCTCCGGCAACTGTTCGAGCGGCAACACAGGCATACAGCACCGCTCCGTGGTATGCTCACGCGGCGATACTGGCAGCGTCATCAGCGAGATTGAGTGCGGCATGCCAAAGCGCGCGAGTCGTGCGTGCGATCTTACCTGCGTGGGCGCAGCGTCTAGCGCACGTGCCGAAGTAGCCACGCCTGCACAGCCGCCACTGACTATCGGTGAGTGTTCATCATCATTATCGTATAGCTATACGGTATGAGTATCAATATTGTGTATCGCTAATTCTTGATTATAAGAAATAATAGCGGACAAAAGCAAGTGTATCAATTTTAAAAAAGAAGTTTAAAAAACCATAACAATGAATGTAACTCCGTTTAGTTTCAGTCGTTTCTTGGCTGCCAGTTATTATTAAAAAAGAGCATTTACAATTGTAACTATTCTTATCTGAATCCATCCCTTAAGTAGCACAAACGCTTGATCATTCTAGAATCTTTACTTCTTTTCTTAATTGTTTTATTCGTAAGCTTTATTTCAGGAAGATAACAGGATCAACGTTAAGTCTGTGTTCTGTTTCACAGAGTCTCAAAAGACTTCAGGCGTCGAAACTACACACAGGGACACCCTTCCACAAAGAACCATTACAGCTAGGGATCGTGCATCAAGAGGTATTTATAGAATACTAAATATTGCATGCTCCATATCTTATCCTTAGTAGTATGATAAATTATCATAAGTAAAGTCATATAACAGGATTAAATAAATAATTGTCATATCATCGGTCATCCAAACAGAACAACTATCATTGTCATAACTGATTACAATCTTATCCTAACACAGCTATTTATAAGAAACCGGTTGTGAATTACGCAGAAATATGGAGAAAAAGGCTAATTTCATTGTTCTGTCGCTATTATCAGTTATTGAAATTGCATTATGTATTCTGCAGTGTCTTACGTACCATAATTTAGTGCTAATAGAAAGAAAAATCACTTCCAAATTCTTCAGAGAACTCGTCAAATTTTGATTCTACGAAGCTATCTTTTTAACCGAAGTTCTTCCTTAACATAGTGATCAAAAACGCAATGGGCCATGTCATCACACCAATAAAACTATGGAATAGATAAACTCTGATCAAGAATACATCAGGAACCGTGCGTTGAAACTAATAAAGTTGTATTTGTCCTAGGAAACTGTGTAGACAAGCTGAACAACTGCATCCTAGCGGTGCAGGCTCGTCTGTGCCACTACAAGTATTACACAAACAATTGCTGCCACTCCTGCGGCGGGCGGTGAACACACTCCCTTATTTTTACCCACCGTTTATATGGCACATCGAGGTTTAAGTTTGGCTTTGTGTACTGTCTTCGTGTCTGTTACTTCAAAGTAGGTGCCGATAGCGCTACGATTTTTTTTTGGCGCGTTGCCATAATCGGAACTAACTTCACCATCTTGTTTTTTACCCGACTACGGCGCAGAAAAAAGGAGGGTTATAAATTTTGACCGGTATGTATGTATGCGGGTATGTATGTATGTTTCTGTTCCCTCATAAATTCTAAACTCCTTATCAATTTGATAAATGAGGTATCGTTGGAAGCGTTTTGAGCAACCGCTGATTATAGGGTATGAATATAGCGCCCTCTAGAGGACATAAAGTCATGAACTAAAAAAAACGACCAAAGCTTTCAGATGAGAAGAGTATTTTCTTGTTTCATAGTTTTTAGAGCGTGATTTTTCAGTAGTCGGGTTTTAGTTTTGAACCTACTATTTTCAATACATTTCACGAAACAATTGTACAAATGATTACCAACAGCGTCCTCCTGAGAACGACATTCGAACGCCAAAAGTTCCTTGTAGCTAGCAGTGTACTCGTATTTGACAGTCTCTTTCTAAGTGCCTATTGCACCAATGAAACTGATCGCGATCAGGACTTCAAAACGACGTTCAAGACCTGTCAGTCTCAATATAACAATTTTGACAATGACAGCTCTTGATCGCGTTTAGTTTGAATGGTGAAATTCACCCTTAGTCGATGTGCTATATCAACGCCCGGGTATTCTCCTGCCTTAGACAGGGCCGAACGCACACTATAGCTAACATTGTAAAATTAACTTAGGTTAAGGTAACACTATCCTCTTCAGCTTCCAGTTATTTGTCTGTCAACAGCTTTATTTTCCAAGATTTTTATAAATAGCCGTGGTTAGGGCCTGAACATGGTGCCTAGGATTTCTAGGTAAAAATAATCCCACTTTGGTGCCCATACTCTTGTTCACCACCTTAACTAAAATAAGAATATAGCTGTCACTTACTGACAGACCGCGAAAGAAAAAGACAAACAATTGGCATGATTTTAAACATGATAACATAAGTTCGTCGTAGTTGCGTAGAATAAAATTTTAGTTCAACTAAAATTGACAGCTCTTACTTATGTATTTCTGTCTCTTTCTTGTTTAATTGGTGCAAAAAAGAATTATCAACCTTTGTAGTATTAATTACAAAGTTTTAGGTAGTTTTAGTAGTCTTTTATTAGCCTGTTAAAGTGCCTGAACAGTGGATCTAAGAATGTGAATGCATTAGTCTTCAATTTAATCGCTGATTGTGGCTAACTGGTTGACGTTACAGTAGTGTGCGTTTATCCTTAATTTAATTTTCTACTGCCGACTTATCTATACCTATATTGTATCTGGTTTGTATTATTAGTCTTCATTAAGTTAAGGGAAAAGTTTTTATGGTTTTAAATGTCGCTCTCTGGCTTCATTTGTTTTTTTTTTCTCAACAATATTATACGTCTTTTAAAGATTGACTTTTAGGATTATGTAAAAGCTTTTCGACTGCGACTTTCCCTAAAATAATACTTAATTAATTAAATTGCAAGTAGTATTATTATTAACACGTTTATTATATTTTGCTTATTCGGTGTGATATTTAAACTTAAGTTTATTTTTGTATGAATTAATTTATTCTATAGTACAAGTAAAATCATGACTCAACTTAGTACTTAGGGTATTACCAACGCTTTAAAGATAATATCAATGTATTGTATTGTAGTGTGTATTGTATTTCAGATTAAGTTATGTAATTAGTGATAAGTACGTGTAAATAGATAGACTTAAAACAAGTGATGATTAGATAAAACTGAAACAAACATGACTTTTATTTGGGACGTTTTTTTTTTCTCTAATGACAGTATTTTTGCATTACCACACTCACGACATATACAGGATACATTTTTAACCAGTGCGCAAACTGTAACCATGCATTCAGCATATCATTCTAGACAGCGCAGATTTTTTTTGTAGGTTATACAAAAAAAATCAGCGCGTTCATAAAAAAGAGTAATACCTACGCGGTCAAAACGTATGGAACAGCAGATTTTTGCAGTTTGCGCACTGGTAAAAAAATTATCCTGTATTTCTTTTACGATACGGGTACAGCTACGGTTTCCTAGAAGAGCGGCGGCCACAAGGAAGGATGTCATGAACCCGAGGCCTATTAGTCGATGCGCACGAATTTACTCGCCCAAATTGTGCAAATTGTCACTTCTCAATAATATAATATGTTCTATAGGCGACTCGCATGAAGTTAATTTATTTATGGGCGAATCAACAATTCCAGTTATATCTATTAGCAAATTGGCAGGCCTTTTACCCCTTAATTAATCAAACAACTCTGTCCACCGCTGGTCATAGGCCTCTCCTAAGCTACGCCACAATATCCTATCCTCTGCGGGAGCACCCAGTCTTTTTTTTATTTTTTCCGTGGGAAATCTTCAAATAACTTATCCCGCTCTGTGTGGAGCAGGGCGTGTCAGACTTTTACTGACTAAAACCCACCCGTGTTTCCTCAGTTGCCTGTGTGCCAGGGGTCGCGGTATCTCTTTCGAACAACCCGCACCCCTGGCATGCATCGGCCCTTGAGGGCCCCATCAATTGATGCTGACATCTCTTTGAAGCGCGCGTGGAGTACAACGCGCTGTCGACCAGGGCTTGGTCCTTACCGGACAGCGAGCTACCCATTACTTGCCGTCCGCAAGCCCGCGCCTACGATGGCCGGGAATCAACCTGGTATTCCCGACGCCCAGGGCGTCTCACGCGGCGACTGCGGCCGTTAGGGCGCAAATACTGCCTCTCCCTCACGTGAGCCGCCTTCCTCTTCGCGAGCATTACTGCTTCGCAAAAGGAGGTGACGGCTACCCATGCACTCTAGCTCCGTACCATGGTCTGGACCAGGGCCGGGCGCGAGAGATCACCGCCGCCGATCGCTTCCACGAGGATACGGCGGTGCTCCGCCCAAGCCGGGCAGACCTCCACCGTGTGCTCCACCGTGTCCTCAGGGCGATCTTCGCAGTGGAAACACCCGGGCGTTTCCTCCCAACTTATCCAAAACAGGAACCTTCCGAAACAACCGTGTCCGGTGAGGACCTGCGTCAGACGGAAGGTGAGGACGCCGTGCCGCCTCTCAAGCCACTCCTCAAAGAAACTTAACGCCGCTAACGTGGCGTGCCCAGAGCACCCAGTCTGACTCAGCCACTTTGGTAAGGTCGTCGGTCCATCTAGCTGTGGGCCCCACTCCAAAACTTGTCGGCTCCACCGGCCATTGGTCCTTCGACAAACATGGCCAGCCCGCTGCTACTTCAGCTCTTCCCCTATTAACCTCTATTAATAAGTGTCTGAATTTATTAGGTTTTAATAATGAGTGAACGCGTGCGCAGCCGTTGGCGCGCTGGTGGGCCCGATAAGAAAACAATGTTAATACGTAATAATATTCAATAACTGCGAATCGGGATGACCTGACTTAGCCTTTGTCTAGATATTGCTCTGCAATTGACAATGACCGCATTGGCAAGTACATTGTACTCTATGTACTTATCAAATAGTTCTAATTAAATCGTTTGAAGTGAATAAGATGAAGTGAGATGGATTGCAATCAATTTATTACATGTTTGATGTTATTGCTCTTGTTTTTGGTTGCTTTAGGAGCTAATTATCTGCTAAGGTTTAAATTAAATATCGTTATCTATGTGTCACACGTTATCGGCAGATCATTTGAATTAATAAGTAGCTAAGTGTACGAAACTTGATTGAACAATTTTGTTCCTTCATATCGATAGATGTGGTACCTCGATAAACCTGCTATCCTACTGTATCCTACTTCCTACTAATATTATATTTATTTATTTATTTAATACTTCACGCACAGAAATGTACAGAGGCGGACTTAATGCCAAAGGCATTTTCTACCAGTCGACCTTTGGGTGATGTAGAGACAAACAGTGGTAGGTGCAATTACTCGTGTTTTGAATATTTATTCAAATTTATGTAAAATAGGTACTAATATTATTATACTCATACATATGATATAAATACTTAATTGAATATAACCAAAAATAAACATACTTAAATACACATAAATATAAGTAAATATAAAATATAAGTAAATATAAGTTTGTGAGGATGGGTGGATAGATGGATGTTTGTTACTCTCTCACGCAAAAACTACTGATCGGATTTGGATGAATTTTGGCACACAGGTAGTTTATAACCTGGATTATAAAACATAGGTGGAATACTTTTATCCTGATAGTAGTCTAGTAGTCGTTCCCGTGGGATTATTTCGACCTTCACGTGGGTGAAGCCGCTGGAAAAAGGTAGTCCTACTTACCTAATGTTATGAATGTGAAAGTTTGTATGTTTGTTACTCAATCACGCAGGAACAGCTGAATGGATTGTGATGAAATTCGGCACACATTAAGTTTATAATCTGGATTAACACACAGGATACTTTTTATCCCGATAGTAATTTCCCGTGGGATAATTTTCGAACTCCACGTGGGTCAAGCCGCTGGCAAAAGCTAAATTAAAAAAGAAACCGACTTCCGGAAAAACACAACAAAGTGATAAATTACTTTAATTTCGGAAATCGGCGATTTTGGATATGTATTTTAATTTTTTATCACTGCCTTCCGAAGTTAAAATTATTTTTCACTTGGTAGGTTTTTCCGGAAAACGGTTGCTTTTTTAATTTTTAGCTATATAGTACACACCAATTCCAAACTTCATCATCCTTGGGGTCAAAACAATGCATATTTATGCGATAGCAGCAATCGCGGTTGATTTCCGTTGTCTGTTTCCGAAACTCATCATCAGATAGATCTATACGAAATTTATATGGGACCATTTCGAAATAACCTCTTTCGAATAAAAAAAAACTTTTGCAAATCCGTCTTTAAATGACAGAGTTATGCCCGAACATACATAAAAAAATGTATAAACATGTCGAATTGATAACCTCCTTCTTTTTGAAGTCGGTTAAAAATAATACAAATAAAGGTGCTATAATAATTGTCGCGCTTTAGCATGGTACTAGCGCTCAGTGTCCTTTTCTCGAATATCTCTCAGTAAGAACCTAAACAATAAACTATGTATTGTTTTTTTTGTTATTGGATCATGTTAAAGATTACGATAAACATTGATTCAGGACATCAATAGATATTAATTCAGCTAAAAAAAAACAAAACCGGTCAAAGTGGTGGAGCTTGGGGGAGGCCTATGTCCAACAGTGGACGTCTTTCGGCTGAAATGATGATGATGATGATGCTGATTCAAAATAAAGGTGAGTCAATGACTGTTAGTGCCATGCTAAAACGCGACAACTATAGAAGAAAACAAAGGCAAACTCTTATCTTAAAACCTTTATTAAATTGTATACTCAGTAAAGTGTTTTATTTAAAAGATAAAATAAAATTACAAGAAATACACATTAAACCTATTTAATCTATTAATCTATTTACACAATGTTTTCCAATACCCAAGCTACTAACAGGATGTAGATTGTAATGGAAACCTTTACACAATTAATTGCTCCACAAAACACAAATTTTCATATATTCATAAAATATAGAAGTTTGTCTGAAGCTAAACAATATGAACAAGCATGGTTTTCATAAATTAATGCTGTATTTTTTGCTCTTATAATGCTAATCTCTGTAATTTTGTCTACATTTGAGAGCAGTGTTAAGGCTTCTTCAAACAGTCGAGAAAAATTTTCATGAAGTTTTCGTAGAATTTGTGTTCTACGAGTGTCGCGTCGCGCTGACGCGTCGCGACTATTTGACGAAGCCTTTAAGAGGTACGTCATTTTTTTTTATTAAAACTAAATTGACATTCTACCTCCTACGGTCATATTGCCAATTATCATCGTTAGCATCCCTACTAAAGCAAGAACAGTAAACGATATAGCCATGTTAGCACTTGTATCGTATATCGTGCCTCTAAAATCGTGAAATGCAAGACAAATTGCTATGAAGGCAATTATGAGCGTCAAAGTTATAGCACATGAATATATAGCTTTTAGCATACTATTATTTACCGTACCAGAGCATATCAAATGCACAAGTCCTCCCACAAGGCTTACAGTAGTCAATATCATGGCAACCAAACCTGAAATTATGGAAATTTTTATAGTTTTAGTACATAAAGTAGTAGGTAGGTCTTATCTGATCGACGCCCTTGTGCGTCACGGCTATTTTAACGAAATTGCTAATCCATTGCTTCGTATCTTGGAAAAATTCGTCTGCTCAACTTTGTTAATAATGCAATGAATATTGTCGAATTGTCACTGTGAAAAGCATTGCCAGTAGATAGTCATTAGATGAACGAGGTTTGGTAAGTAGGTAGGTATACTTCGCGTCAAACTTTATGGCGGCTCTGAAGTGCGCTACTCGCTGCGCAGTACCCCACCCTTCAACCCCACTGACCCATGAATTTGTTACTGCGCAGCGACTCTCCTCTTGTTCCGAGCCGTCATCAAATTTGAATCGAGCCGTACATACGTCTGCCAAACCTTATCCTAACTATGTTGGGGTCGGTTTCCAGATTAACCGGTTACAGCTGATTACCTCTTTATATTTTACATGGAGCATCTGCCTATCTGACCTCCACAACCCAGTTACTGTGATAAGAATGGTTAACAGACACTCGGTCTTATGAGTACCCGTAACGACTGTCAAATTTCCACGAACGAAAGCCCGGCTTAACGTGCTTTCCGAGGCACGGAGGGGTCTTGGTATATAAAGATGGTGCTATCCACAGACCAACCACGGAAAGCGATCGACCTGTACTGCTGTCGTCGTAGGTAGGTACTTTTAAAATAAGTGAAGGGGGCAACCTGTTATCTACCGTATGTATTTAGGTACCCTGACCAGATCGTGTTTCAAGTATAAATATTTTGCAATTAAATTGTCCTTGCACTTCTCAAATTATTTTGGTTACTTCATAACTTCAGGGCGTGCTACATATTATACATGTCATATATGTCATTCATCTGGAGTCATTTTCCACCGATTTGAGTCTGGACCTTACACATAATTGAACGTCCAGAGTTGTGTTCTTGAAAATTATGATGATGATTCAGAACTCGGTCAACAAACAGTCGGTCGAATAAGTTAGGTACATGTAATATGGAGACTTACCAACGATCTGATGAGCTGATTCCAGGTGGTCTTTGCCTACTATGGTTATTTCGGGAAGGGTTGGAAAGAGAGGCGGTCTAATTGTCACATTAATTGACTCCTCAACTGCAATTATTGCCAGAATACCGCCAATTATTGCTAAGAACGAACCCAGCACTTGTAAGGACCAGTATAGCCTCGTCTTCTGTGGATACTTGAAATTGTTCGCCCATCCCGTCCGGGGGTTTAACGATAATACAGCTTGACTTATCAGGATCATATACTGTGAATGTAAAGGCAAAGTGTTAAAAGAATGCACCAACTTTTATTTAGAATATTACTATCTTTGGAATAGCAACAGCTAAGTGCAAATAAAACAATACAATACCTATTTATTTCGCTAGCCTGAGGGTCTAGGCAACACGACATTTCATCAGCAATAACGATGATGGAAAAGTCAATAATATGTTGATGAGAAAAGTGTTGAAGGTCGTTGCAGAAACACGATACGCTAAGATTAAACAGCGATTGCCACTTGTCTAGGCCCTCAGTTCTGTTATAGGAAATAATCAGGACCGAGATAAAAACTCCTCTAATGGTCTCAAATGGTGCTAATTATGCACGTAATTTTAGAGAAGTAGAAACAAAACTATGGTATTAGTGTTACATTTTGCGTACTTTCAATAACATGCATCTTATTGGTCGTTATTGGATAGGTAATTTTATCTTTTGTTTTTACACATCTTGTTACAATATTATCAAGATATTGGAGAAACCCTTACCGGGGCCAGTTTTTTCGTAGGTTTTCCTCATTTAAATGTAAAGCGATATTTAAGACGATTTCGTTAACCATATCGTCATAAATATTGTTTTTTCCGATAAATCCAAAGGTACAAAATTTCTACTCACCCCAATAACTGATAAATACACATGCGCTGACAACTTTGGAACTTCTACAGAAAAAATTTCATCGGCAAGCAATACACTCATGTTTATGCAGATGAATGCACAGAAAGCGACTGCTCCCAGCAGCAAATGTGTTACGGTATTAGTTACGTTCATGAACACAACAAATCCGGAGACTGTCTCATCTGGTGGTGGACCACCAGGTCTAAAACCCTCTTCCAATCTTGACTGTGACATCGGAGGAGCAGGCGGTGGTGGTGGCATTGCCATTATAGCCAATTTTAGATTTAAATGATCTTTTTCGAAGCTGTACACCGCTGATTCTCCACGGGCACTAACGCACAGATATACTGGCCCAATCAATAGTTTGTTATCTCCGATTTAAGATAGCTTCACAGATACTAATGTTTCCTATTTCGACAACTAGATATGGGTGACAGTTATGGCGTAATGGTTACTGATAAACGCTTACGATAGGGATTTTGGTAACCTAGTTGGTAATAATAGGTAAAACCTTCATAATGTTTTTTGGAACGTGTCTGGTCTTCGATAAATCCTACTATCCTACTAATCCTGCTAATATTATGAATGTGAAAGTTTGTAAAGATGTTTGGAAGTTTGTTACTCAATCATGCAAAAACGGCTGAACGGATTTGGATGAAATTTGGAACACAGATAGTTTATAACTTGGAATAACACATAGGATAGTTTTCATTCCGTTAGTACGTTCTCGTTACTATCCTTCTATAATATTAGAAATGTAAAAGTTTGTGAAGATGTTTGGATGTTTGTTACTCAATCACGCAAAAACGGCTTAACGGATTTGGATGAAATTTGGCACACAGATAGTTTATAACCTGGATTAACACATAAGATAGTTTTAATTCCGTTAGTACGTTTCCGTGGGATCATTTTCAATATCCACGCGGGCGAAGCCGCGGGCAACAGCTAGTAATGAATAAGGGATAAGGGTATTCATCAAATATGAGATAGAGGATTGACTAGTCCCTATTGTTGTATAAAAGGCAGTTACATTGTATTTATTTGCTTAAAACCAAAGCATACACAGACGAGGCATTCTATACAAAGTCTAAATTATACAAATTGACAGTAACACATATAATTTTTTATTATACACTTTGTTCACACTATTTTTTTTACAATAGATACAAATTGATAAAACTATTTAGATAAAACTCCGAATTTTCTTTCCTGTTATTATCCAAAAGTCTAAAGACACTAATACGGTGAATAACCAGGTAAAGAAGACGAGGATAGGTACGAAGACATCCCCATTCCCAGTCCATGTTCTGAATGATCTGTACTCGAAGCCTGCACAGAGGCTTCCGGTACTCAAGAACATGCTGGCGATGCCGGTGATGTAGTGGAAGAACCGAATCCAGAACACACCGATGCAGGACGACAGTTTTTGAGGGTACATTGCGAGGATTCCATTCAGCAAACTTGCGAGGCAACACACGAGGGCTGCTAATCCTGAAATTAAACGTTATGTAATGTTATACCTTAGCTTGCCTAAGTGTCATAGTATAACGGTCACTAAAAAGAAAAGTATCATAAATTTTAATTATCAACTTGCTAATAGTGTTATTAACAAAGTTAGCAATCTTCGTGATCTTGCTGTGCATCTGGACTCGAAACTTCATCTTGATATTCATGTAGAAAACATTGTCAATAACACATATCAGATGTTTGTATGAACTGTAAAATCTAAAAAAAACAAGTCGGTACCGACAAAGTTCAAATATCGAAAAGTTCAATATACTTTTTTGGTCATTTATTTATACAGTGGTTTTTTCATAAAACTCGATATTCCGCAGGTCTTTTCTTCATTTTCAACGTTGTCCGTGTAAACTAGCATCTAACTGCTCATCACTGATACTATCTTTGTCGGACACGATGCCTGGTGAGATAGCGAGCTTTTTAGCCAGGCCCACCAGTGGGTTCGAAACCGCGACTAGATTCCCCTTAAGTTCATATTACTACATTGAATAACTATTTCATGAAATCATGACATTTAAGGTCAATTCTGTAAAACCACGTTGTTACGATTACGAATCATGTTTTAATAAATATTATAACTTTTTCTTTTTGTTGTCGGGTGAGAAATCATCAAATAAGTTTTCCCACTCTGGGTGGAGCAGGAGGGCGTGTCAGGCTTTTACTGACTAAAACCCACCCGTGTTCCCTCAGTTGCCTGCGGTATCCCTTTCGAACAACCCGCAAAACATTATAACCTTACACAAGTACTCTGTGCCTTACACTAACCTGCAAATTACAAAAAAGACAGACTACCTTCGCGCATTATTATTCTAAATCTGAATCGTTTTAAAGGATAAAGCTAATCTATTGCTTTATATGTTTGAAAAATTTGAAGGCTTGACAACGTAAATAACGCAATAAATGTTGTTCAACTGTCAAATTGAAAACCAATCCTACTGTTAGCGTGTTACGCAATTGCCCCGCAGGGCAATTAATCCACTTAGTTAGGTATCAATCATAATACAGTATTATCATGCAACCTGTTCACGGACATATCTGTCTTATCTGGCGATACGTAGTGAAAGTAATTAATAGTTATCTAATATTTCACATCGATTATTATGCATAATCGTTTGTAAATATTGACAATGGGCATTGTTCATATTTTTTAATATGTTGTAATTGAAAAACCATTTCTAGGAATAGTGTTACTGATCATTACGGACTAATGAATCATGAAAAATATTTATATTTTATTGATATATTTGATAAAATACGATTGACCTTGTTTGCCCTTCAAATTACGTCAGCTTTGGCCGTACAGTTTTGTATCGTTGCCGCAAAAAATAAAAAGTAAGTGACAAGTATTTTCTATGGTCTGCCAAGTGTCAAATTAATATAAATGTCAAAAATATAAACATATGAATTTACTTAATTATAAAGTTTTTACAATTATTATCCCTGCGACTTACCTCATGATGTCGTATAAATCTCATTACACTATCATTATTTTATGCTGTATGCATTACTTACATTAGAACTTTTGGTTCCCTTATTTCGGGTTGTTCCCAAGGGTTGACGATTCTATTGTTCTTGTTTTTTCACCGGGTCCATGAAAAAATTATAATGTTTCAAATGCTTCTCAATGAATTCCCAACGGGTCCACCGGATGTATCCAAAGTACAGTCAGTAAAAACAATTTCTCGTAAAAAGACAATCAATCAACTAGTATTTTTTTGTATTCTTATAGTTTTTTTAAATCATTGTTCCTCTCAATCAAAGCACCTGCCACCTAATCTCTTCAACACCCTTGGTTGACTGGTAGAGAATGCCTAAGGCATTAAGTCCGCGTTTGTACCTTGGTTTATATGCGAGAAATTTAAATAAAAGTACTTCAAAGGCATAAAGCGCTTTCTAGCTGACACATCTATGTTAGGTGTGCTCCTTCCGTGGTATGATCACCTGGTACTTTGACGGCGTAAAGCGTTTTCTAGCTGATACCACTATGTTAGGTATGCTCCTACCGAGTTGTGACAACCTGGTACTTGGGAGGCATAAAGCGTTTAAAAAGCTGACCTCGTGATTTTTTTCATGTCTAATAATTATTCTACTATTCGGGGCGGTGGCAAATCCAACAAATCATCCCTTAGCGAAGCGTTTATTGTTGATTGTACAAAACATTCTCATGGACCAGTAGGGAAATAAAATATTTTATATTTTAAAAGATCGTGGACCCGTTGGGAAGACAAGTGTTCATTTTATTTTTTTCGAGAACAATAGACTCGTGAACCAATGGGAACAACCCGATTATGTATGACATCTACTGACACTTTAACAGATGAGATGGATGACGTTGTGTTGACAGATTTAAATTTCTAATTATGTACTGGTGAGGCAACGGCAACGATCTTTAGTGCCACTGATGACGTCATTTATCTCAAAAAATTTAAATGATTAAATATTAAATTAAGAAATAACTATTGAGCCCATCATCAAAATATTCAAATTAGTTTCTCAACATGCTCTATATTTTCGAAAACTAAAATAAAATGGAATGGTTAAAAATTTTAGACAATCCCCATTTATATTATTGAATTTTCTCTTTTCGTTTTTCGTGTTGGTGCCTGATCTTTTGGGGCAGTTTAATAGTAAGTTTGTGATATCTGCCATTGTCAGATAGTGTCCTCGTTTTCAATAAAATAATAGAATCATAGAAATCATAACATACGACCGTATTTTGAACTAAACAACAACGTATCGAAAAATCAAGGTCATAACTTGGTATTCCCTGTCTCTTTGGAATCTATAAAATGCCTAATTTTTCTAATTAAATTTGCTAGCATGAAACTTATATAACGTTCAAATAATGATTGTGTATTTAAAACATTACGTAGGTATAGACGATCCATTAACGGTTCTACTTACCATTAACGGTACCTACTTCATCTAAAGCCTCAACTACAACTCATGTAGCACTTCCCCAACTTAATATAGAATAGATACGTGCCGCTAGTTTTAAAATGGGCGATGTCCTTTATTCGTGTTGATTTATTTTTTCGATCACCGACAGAACATTTAGTAAAACAGTCAGGTGACAAGTGGCGACAACCCAAAATTTTTACAAGTTTAATAATATTCATAGTTATACCTAATGTTTTAAATTAATAAACAGCATTTGTCGGGAAAATATGTCTCTTTTGTAATTTTTTGACAAATATGTCGGTTTGTCATTTGTTTAGTAAAGGACCACCAATCAACATTAGTACTAGATTAAGACAGATGGATTAGGAACAAAGACAAATCGCTCACAGTCAAGTGGCAGCGATTACATATAGCTTGATTAACATTACCTTAACATTGAAATTTTTTTTTATTATCGTTTGCATTATATCAACTACTACGATTGAAAAAAAAACGTATTTTTTTAATAAGAAAAAACATTTTTATGGAAAAATAAAACATGATTTGAAATTATGGCTGTAAAAACTATTTAAAATTAATTGTGGTCTTATTTTTCAGGCTAGTATTGTTGATCGAAGTATAGGACCCCGGTTTCCATATGAGCTACGTGATGCCAAGTGTGTTGCCTCACAAGGGTATTCGCTGCGGTACACAAAGGATCAAAGATGCCTTGGAGTGTAGGTGCCTTTATATTCAGCGTATAACGTTCCCACTGCTGGGATAGAGGCCTCTCCTCCGTGAGAGGGAGTGGGCCGTAATCCACCACGCGGGCCAAGTGCGGGTTGGTAGATGTCATATGTCTTTGAATTTTTGGTTCTAGGACATGCCAGTTTCCTCACGATGTTTTTTTCACCGTTTGAGAGCAGTGGTGATGAAATTATTCACACAAAATAATGCTGGGTTCGAACGCATGACCTACAACTCGTGAGTCGTGGCTGTTACCACTAGGCCACCACTGCTCTCCAGGTTCCTTTAACCATCAAGTATTTAGCGTGACACAGCTTACAGTATTTGTATCAGAAGCCAGTAATGTGCTGATATTAGAGTATGTGCCATAACAGCAGCAGCAGCAGCAGCAGCTGTGCATTGGCAGTTCGATGTAACATGCTGGCCCGTAGGTTTGCACGTTGTACAAGTGAGGTAAAAATTACACTCTTTAGAGCTTATTGCCAATCTATGTACACGTGCGCCCTATGGGTCGGCTATACAAAAAGCTCGTACAATGCTCTGCGAGTCTAATATAATAACGCCTTCAGAGTTATGTTGGGGCTACCGCGCTTTTGCAGCGCATCGGGGATGTTCGCGGAGTATGGCGTGCCGGATTTTTATGCCCTTATGCGGACACGAATAGCATCCCTGATGCGGCGAGTGCGCGATAGCTCCAACAGCCTTGTGGCTATCTTTGCCAGCAAAGCAGACAGTCCAATGATGTGGCACTGGATGACCACTCATCGTACGTCATTTGCGTATATAAAATAAGTGTTATTGTGTATGTGTGTATCTTTTTGTGCGTCGCCTTTTGTTTTGTGTATGTAGAATTTAAGTGATTTTTATTTTTATTTTGTTTTTGAATATGGATTTTGTATGGTCTGAAATAAATATTATATTATTATTATAACAGTAACCCTGTCGAGAAACGTTACTTTTTCATATGTTTAATGGATCTGCATTGCAAGAGATGGTTTCCGACCCCAGCGCACTTGGGAAAAGCAAGGAAGATAACAGATAAAGCAGTATTTCATAACATTGTAAATGATTATTCATACATATACCGTTTGAAATCATGCCACGTATAGAGGCAATAAGTTAGGCTTGTAAATCGCGGAGTGCATACATAAGCCTGCTATAAATAAGTGCTATAATAACTTATGTCCTTCAGGTAACTTTTACAACTTGCACAGTTAAACACAGGTTGGGGGTATAGTGTTGGTGAGATGGCGATTTTTGTTTTTATTAACACGCTTTTATTATAGTGTGGCCATTAGTGCTGTGCACTCCCTGAGGTATGCGCGGCGAGGTGGGAGGCGAAGAAAAAAGTGCATGAGTTCACATGAGATCGATACATCTCGGACAGATCTTACGATATCAGTTTGCATTTCTAAGGCAAGACTTGTGGTGGGACGATAGTCGGAGGCTATCTATCTGTAATATATTATACTTACTTAGTTGATTAAAATGTAACCTAAATATACTCATATTTTATTAAAAATATGCAAGTGATATTGAAATTTTTTTATATTTACAAACAATTATATATTCTAACGAAAGTTATTCTGACATAGATTCTGATTCAACTTCATCTTCGATTTCGTCATCATCTTCATCTTCCACTTCGCCACCGGAACTTGAATCAGAGTCTTGCAAAGTTATTATGAATGAATCGATAACATTATCGAACCTACCATCGCGACTCCAGTAATCATTTTCATTTTTCTGGACATGATCGTCGCATCTCTGCCATTTTTCCGCCGTGAATTCCGAAAACAATTTATCTAATACGATTATCTTTTCGTCTAGAGAAGAATTAATATAGTTGTGGGCTATGTTGTTTTTAATATCAGCCCAGACCAAGTCTATTGGATTTAAATCTGGATGATACGGAGGTAAACGCAGAACAGTGTGTCCACTGGCTTTCAGGAGTTCGTCAATTCTATACACGGGTTCTTTTTGTGTATTTTTGATAAGAAGTAGCAGTTGAGCCTTTGTCATGGTTCCTGAAAATTCTACATTATGGCGTAGCAACCAGTTCTGCATTTCACTTTTGAGGCTTGATATGGTTGGTTTCTTCTCAATCTGAACGCTGTGGTAAGACGCGTTGTCCATTACAACCACAGAATTCGGCAGCAATTTATCTTTTAACTTTTCATCTACCCACTTATAAAAAGTAGGTCCGCTCATATCTCCATGATAGTCACCGGTTCTAGCATCTGATTTGAATATGGTCAATGCATCATCCACTAAGCCATTTCGACACCCAGCGTGGAGAATTACCAATCGCCGTCCTTTCCCAATATCAGCATGAATTCCGGGTTCTGACGATGATTGCCAACATTTGCTGGCATGGTGACTGGCGTTGATGTATGTTTCATCAAGAAAATATATGTTGCGGTTTTGCGTTCTGTAATTTCTGATTTGTGTAAGATATTTTTTCCGCCACACTGTAATATTAGGCTGCTCTATAAGGAGATGTCTCTTTGATTTGCATTTTTTGAAACGGTAGCCCATTTTGTGTAAAAGCTGTCTTAAATATTCCCGTCCACAATTCAATATGCCATCCTTTCTCAAACTTGATAGTAACTTACGGACACTTGGTAATTTTTTTTCAACTTCGTAAAACTGATGAATTTTTCTTCTGATTACTCCAAGGTCAAAATCATCCACAACGTGTTTTTGCTTTAGAACTTTTGGTTTTTTTGGCGATTGAAATTTTAATTGGCTTGAATTTTCAATTGATAAATAACCCGCAGAAATCACATTATGCACGGTTCTTTTGCTGTACCCCGTAGCCTCCGCAACGATTTTGGCAATATTCACATCATTTTTAAATTCAAAGCTTTCTTTGTCTGCTTTTCTTTTCTTAAAATATTCAGCCACCTTAAAAATGACAGTCTTCATATCACGAGATAATGCACGACCCATCTTTGAATATTTATCCCATGTGCGTCTGACATAGACAGTCCGATACAGATAACACTACCTGCCGCCACGAGCGTTGACGGCGCACTGACAGAGCGCAGCAGCCGATTCTCCCCCCCGTCTCGCCGCGCGCATACCTCAGGGAGTGCACAGCACTAATGGTCACACTATAGCTTCATACGTATGTTAGTATGTGCCTATGTATCGGAAATTATGAACATGTTTTTGACCTCCTTCAAAACATCGGATTAAATTTTGCATACTTATCAAGGACCGAGGACAATTCAATCATTTAAAAAAAAATAGAATTATCACGCAGTTGTAGTCAGCAGAACTAAAAAAAAAAAATTGTTTAAAAACTAGAATCACACGCTTCAAAAACCAAACTAAAAAAGTAGAAAATAATTTAATTCTATTAACAAGCTTAGGGTGCTTGATATTAATTGATTATAAAAATAATCAAAAAGCACCACGGTTTTTAATAGAATTAAATTATTTTCTACTTTTTTAGTTTTTTAAAGCGTGTTTTTTAGTTTTTTTTAACTATTATTTATTTTTTAAAGAACCTTAGGTGGGGAGGGATTAGGAGGGCCTTTTGGCTAAATAATAACAGCCTCAAGGGTCAATAGAATAGGTTAAGGTACGCTTGCTGCGGTTGGTCCCCTTCGTGCCTCGGAAAGCACGTTAAGCAGTTAATCCCGGCTATAATTCGGAAATCTTTGACCGTTGTTACGGGTCATCAGAGGCCCGAAATTCTGACAAACAGTCTTAAGGGGTTTCGTATTAACTAGGTTGTGGAGGTCAGATAGGCTTCTTGTAAAATACTGTTACTTAGCTACATCCAGTTAGACTGGAAGCCGACCCCAACATAGTTGGGAACGGCTAGGCAGATGAAGTATAACCTAAGGTGCCATAATGACTGCAAAATCATGGTCAATTCTACCTCCAGTCCGTCTATTCTCAACAAAATGAGTTCCCTGTATGGCTGTAAATATGACCTGCGATGCTTCCGAAGGCCGATGCGATAAGAACTAATCGTAAATAATTAACACGCTTTAAAAACCAAACTAAAAAAGTAGAAAATAATTTAATTCAATTAAAAAGCGTGCTTTTTGAGGTAATTTTATAATCAATTAATGTCAAGCACCCCACGCTTTTTAATTTAATTAAATTATTTTCTCCTTTTTTAGTTTGGTTTTTAAAGCGTGTTTTTTTAGTTTTTTTAATTATTATTTATTTTAAATTTTTTAGTTCTGCTAATTACAAAAACGTGATGTTTTTTTTCATTTTTCTCAATTTTATTTTTAATTATTAAATTGTCATCGGTCCTCGATAAGTTTACAAAGTTTCAATGAAATCTGACCGTTTAAAGTGGGTCAAAATCGCGCTCTAAGAAGTCTGTTACAAACAAACAAACATACAAGTGAAGCTAATATAAAGCGTGTAAAAAATCAGGCATTCAAACAGCTCAATTGTTTGGTGTATGACAGTGGGCTCACGCATCTAAAGCTAAAATTGACAGGAGTTCATATTGTCAGATTTATCTTAATATAAGTACAAGAATAACACAGTTTCTCTTTAATTTGCCCTTCGACGGTTCAATGATCCGTAAGAGAAACAAATAGAAATTCCACATCCCTGATTGGACTGTGACAGTGATTACTTTATATATCCAAGTCGTTTTGTCCATTTCCTTTTCGTGTTCGTTTCGTTAACCGTGCGGACATCAATCGCTATTAAGAATCTTGTTGCCTTATCTACTAGCCGCCATGAGACATATGTATGGATAGTTCGTAGCTTTATCTAGGGCGCCTCTTTCAACATTGGAACAGCCAACGGAAATCATCTGCGTAAAAAGTCCCCTGACATTTTCAAAATTCGAACTGCCAAAGTAAAAAAAATGTTCCGACATTTGGGACATTTTTTGTGAACATGAATATAACAAAGGAATAACTATACATATTTTCATAAGTTTAAACTTGGAATAACTTTATGCTGTGTTTATTATTAAGAGGGTTAGTTTTTAACTGTAGGTCATATTTTGGTTTCTTAAGCCATAAAACTTTTAACTTCGTGATTTTCCTCTTAAGTCGAAAAACCCAACTAAATACACCAAGTCTATACGGCAAGCCAAAATGTCAACAAGTCCGGATAAATTGAGATGGATGATAAACTCTAGCTTTATCAATATCTCGCTCGCTGCGCTATACCAAAGGAAACCCAACCTTAGTTTCTATTTTTATCATATATAATTTTAAGTGAAATCTATAAGGTATACTAGTTCCGATGATAAACTATAAGAATTTACACGATTTTAACTTAAAAAAAAATAAAATTCGGAAGTCAGAGGCAAAAAACGAAAATAAAAAACCGAACATACCGACTTCCGAAATTAATGTTATTTTCCACTTTGTACCTAGTGTTTTATTTGGAAGTCACATGTTTTTTTTTTGTACTAAAGTTAAAAAAAAAACTCGTTTTCCTTTTGGTACCTACCCCACACAAATTCGTGTATCTTCACTCGCTAAGTAAATACAGTGACAGGAAGTTTTTACTATTATCATCAACATACCCAGTGGAAGTTTGTATTATTGAAGCTAACTCAAAAAGCACTTATCAGAACTTGACCAAATTTAAATGGGACCAGCCTAAATTTGTATACTCCCTTCAGACAAACGAAGAATAATTCAAATCGGTTTATAAATGTCGGATTTCTGAGGTAACAAACATAAATTTAAAAAGCCTCTTCCGTTTTTTGAAGTCAGTTTAAACGAAGAAAGAGTTATAAATTATGCTAGCAATATAGGTACGTAACAGTGAATCAATAAGAGCCGATGATGAATCTTAAAACCTAGATCCTTAAACTACTTGTCTTTAAACCTACCAAGTTTGCCATGAACCGAGTTGAAGTGCATGGGCTTCTGTTGGATAATGAACACGGTCCCTACAGTGACCAGGACAGCTGCTAAGACCTGTAGTACCCAGTGTATGTGCTTCTTGTACCGGCGAGCTATGAACATCGACCAGCTGTTGAATGGCGACATCATCAGGGTCCCCTGGCACATGCAGAATTGGTACTGAAAATAAATGTTAGTTTTTATGAATTGTACTCCAATTATACTCTAAGAGTTCCGTCATCCTACTCAGCTTGGTCTGACCTCAAAAGCTTTCTACTATGAGTTGACAAGAATAATCACAGGACCTCATTATGTATGTACCAAATTTTAGGGTAAGAAACCATAAGGTTTTGTGGCTAAGTTAGAAATAGCAATAACAGCTGCAAGCTTGCCGCGATTGGCCCGTGGATACCAAGACATACCAAGACTCATCCGTGCCTCGTAAAGCACATTAAGCCATGGGTCCCGGCTGTCATTCGTGGATCTTTGGCAGTCGTTACGAAGCTGAAGCAGAAGCCCGTAATTCGCAATCCAGTCTGACCCAAAGGGTACCGAATTAATCGCCCAGTAAATATGTTGTGGAGGTCAGATAGGCAGTCGCTCCATGTAAAAAAACTGCTATTCAGTTGCATCCGGTTAGACTGGAATCCGAACTCAACATAGTTGGGAAAAGGCTAGGCAGATTGAGCGTAAAGTATCATACATAAGTCACAATATTTTTTTTAGGATCTTTACCACCATAGAGTTAAATTATTGGTTTGTACACTGATATGTACCGATTAATGCTGCAGCCTGACCGATAAATGAACAGGCCATCTCATCTACCTAATTAAAAGCATGAAAACAAATCAAAGAAAGGTAAATGAAAATAAATAATTATAACATTATCTTACCCCAAGAACACATAGAATAATGTGTAAATCAAAGCGACTAACTTCTGATCTGCACGAGTAAAGCAAACAAATAAACACTGTTAAAAATATTAATACGTTAACGAACACATTGATCGTCAATCTCACTGATTTATACCAAACTTCGTCCAAAACTTTCGACTTTTCTTTTTCATTATTAAATACATTGTCTGTGGTCTCAGCCATTTTGTCTACCCGTGCGTAACATTTAGGAAAATAAATAACATTGACTCTTAAATAGTGTATAGGTTGCAATTTTACAGTGCTCTTAAACAATTGACACTCGATAAGACGATACGGTAAAGGATAGATAGAGTGCTATCACTTTAATCTGAAGTACCATTTGCTACATCATAATCTTGAAGTCTAAAGGTGCCTACAGATTTGCTAGATTTTTGACAATCGTTATTGTTTATATGCTTTGTTTTTACGATCACTAAGATCTGTTAGCTTTTAACCGATTTGAATAGATTAGAGTAATAGTAGGTTATTCACTAAGGGGATAAAGCGGTGTTTTAAGTCATGGGTGCTTTTTGAATCCCGAACGCAACGAAGGATTCCAGGGCTCTCAAGCGCAGCGAAGGAGCTCTGTGTTGAGTACTGAGCTAAGCGAGAGATTAAGACTAGAACCCTGAGTGCAGTCAGGGATTCAAGCTCGCTCGAAGACGCCTTTATCTCCGAGGAAAATACTTAACTTTTCGCACCAACTGCGACGTAATGAAAATCTATTATGCTTTCATTACTAACTAAATGTATGGAGCAGTGGTAGCTCAGTGGTAAGGGCCACGACTTACGAGTTGTAGTTGAGTTGTTTTTTTACATCACCACTGCTCTCAAAACGGTGAAGGAAAACGTCGTATTTAATCAGCACGATTTGTTAGGACCAGTTTTACTGGAACAAATCGAATTCCTTTAGCAGATCTTCTCATAAAGGTTGCAGGCTATCAAGCTGACGTTATTTATAAGGATTTTAGCAAACCGTTTGACAAAGAATCCCACAAAGTCCTTACGGCTAAGTGGCGCGTCTAGGGCATCTCTGGAAGCTGGTTGGATTGGCTCGTTTCGTATTTATCAGATAGTTGCTTCTTTGTTGTCCTTTATGTTTACCAGTTAACCCTGCAATGCGTTTCTTCCGGTGTTCCCCAGAGCTCGAACTTAGGTCCACATTTGTTTTTTTATTTCATAAACGATATTCCAAGATGTTTTCTTAGTGGAAGTTATTTGATGATTTCCCAGACTAAAAAAAAAACGATTTAAAGTTTTGTAGATTATTAAGTATGAACAAGATTTGATAATTACAAATCACCTTAACCATCTCGTTCAATGGTGTAACAGTCACAAAATGGAACTGAATCCCAAAAAATATTATACGCAGTAGTTTTCATGTATCCGGAGATAAAATTAAGGAATTTGAAACAATAATAGACCTCAGTGTACTGTTTGACAAAAAGTTAACTTTCATACCACATCTCGATAGTATGTACGAGTATTATAAAAAGAGCTTCGTAATGTTGGGATTCGTCCTAAGAAATTGTAAAACCTTTCGTCACAATAGAACGTCTAAGCGGTATGTCAGTGAGTCAGTCTTAATATTTATCACTGTCTTTTTATTAACAAAAAAATCCTTCACACTATAATTTGCTGGCTGCCGTTTTCATCCCACGTTTTCATCCCAGGAGTTAAAAATAATAATAATTATTCCGCTTTCAACCCGCAACAAAAATGGACTCCGTTTTCAACCCACGGCATAGTACATAACTGTTTAGTAACTTATGTAAGTAACGTTAGCAGACAAACAAACTTTGTTAGAAAAATCTTTATTCATAATTGGGTAATTCCACTTTGCCCCACCAAGCCCGCCACCCTGGTGTGGCAAAGTGGACTGCCTAAAATTTTGCAGTGGAATATGCCCCACTATTCTGATTTGATGGGGCGGATAACACTAGCATAAACACTTTGTGGATTCTGCCCCACTAGGGTTGGCAGCTCAGGATTTGTGTATGAAGGTTAACATGTATTTTTGAATCATTTGGGTTAGGTTAGGTTAGAACAGTGACCCTTAACGCGCGACGGCGAGCGAGCGAAGCGAGCGGTGCCGCGGCAGCGGCCGCCGAGCGCCATATCCCCTCTATTTTTGGTGAATCATTCATCAAATTATAAGTATACAAAGTTTAAATAGTTTAAGATTATTTTTCTGTCTGTACAAAAAAACAATTATAAACTGCAGTGGGTAGAAACCGGAATATATTTTAGGTAGAATACGGAAAAAACAACTATTATTATGATTGTGGGTAGAACACGGACTAAGATTTGGGTAGAAAACGGAATAAAATATTCGTGGGATGAAAACTTGGGATGAAAACGGAAACACCCTATAATTTACCCAAGAGCTATTTATGCAATTAAGATTTAAAGTATCTCTTGGAATATTTTAAAATAATGTACGTGCTCTGATAAAATTATTTTATGGCAGGATGTACTTTGGTCTGTTGACATTCAATCGTTTCGGGGTTTCAACATTATATAGATAGGTACAGGGTAGCAACATCGACGTGAGACCTGTTAGCATAGATTCAGTATGTGATTCTCATGGTTCTTCCATTCATTTTGATTACGTACTTTTTTTTGGTAACCGACGACTAATGTCTACGCTAGGTCTTGAATCATGTGCTGATTTCATGGTTACAGTTGGCGGTTCGATGTAATCGTCAAGGGAAAAAATTAAAATACTTGAAGGGTACTTGTCACCCTGTATTTTGAATTTATTTCGATGCTTTAAAAATGTAAAGTGCTCTTTCACAAAAACACTAGCTTACATTTTATAAATAGTCTTGTGAAAGCTAGGAGTTTTTTTTTAAAGAAGCACCTCTTCAGGTCCCGCTAGACAGTAAGCATTTTTTCTGCATCACAAAGGCTTCGTGTAGTTCCCCAGAATAGAAGACATTACTTCAATAATAATGAGACATCCGTGGTAAGCAGAACGCGCAACCTCTTCACTCGCGGTACTGCTTAAAAGTGTTAACAGCAAATACTATTAAGTTTAGTTTTTACACAAGTGATCTACAATCTTATTTCAAATTGCAATGGTGATCGAGAATAAGTCCAAGGTTTTCGTTAGGTTCATTGTTGTTCTTGAAAAGCGACCTTTTTTATTTTACCTTTTTTTATACTTCCCACTGAGATAATATTATTATCGAATCATTTTAAAACTTGGTTTTTGTGATCTAATTATGATTTATTATCATCTGTTAGTATCCCAATATGGCGTTAGTAAAAAGTAAGAGTAGATCCGCAGGTAATTTTTTTATTTAATTTAGAAAGGACCACGGATACGTCCTTGCGGTAGGTACTCCTGATTTGCTACGACTATATTTAAAACTAAATAGTGTGAGCTCACCATTTTTATTAATTCATTGATTCGATAATAACTATTGATACAAACAACAGCTATCCCCATGTTGCATAGCTTGTGCATTTTTTTAGAAATATCAAGTTGACATAATCAAATTCTTTGCCTGTGTCAAAGAAAGTGACTGCTCGATCTTATCGATAGTTACTGTCACATGTTAATGATCGGTAAATATCAACGTTAAAATCGAGAGCATCACTTGTTGATTTCTTGATCGACAAAAACGATCCAGTGACGATCGACACAAAATTTAATAGTATCAATCGTTCATTGTTTACATTTTTTGCTCGATTTTGTTTGATCCCACGTATCAATCGACGAAATCGTGTAAATCTGAAGGCACTTTAATGAATTTATGATTATATGTGGGAAAATCTAAGCAAGTGCACTCTGAAGTAGTTTTGGTGAAGAGACTACGTGAGTGGTCAGGTGTAAATGTAGTTGACCACTAAGGATTTGTTTAAGTGCTTGTCCTTGGTGATCCTTCATTAGGATCTTAAGGATATTCTCACCCTTATGCGAGTGATATTAAGGAAGTAAATAATAACAACAACCAGTGTTTAAAGCTTATTATTTTTGTACATTGTTATATGCATTATTAGTATAGACAAAATTTATTAAACGGTTGGCAAAACTCTAGTTACTTTTAGCAAAAACCAATTAAATACATACATTATTGTGATGGTACAATGTGTTAACTAATACAATCGTATAAATACTTAACAGCCAGTAAGTAAATGCACTATACATATAAAAATAATTATCTATTTACACAACTCGACTCTTTAATAATACAGAACTGACTCTTCCGAACCGACAATAGAATCGGTGTAATAAGTTATTATGAACACTGATGCCTGGGCCACACATCTGCGAATGTTGTTCATCACGGTAAGGGATGTGTTGCGTAAGTATAACAATGTTACATAAACACCCCTTACTGACAAACTTGATTACCTTAATTAGTAGACGTGTGGAATCGGCATTATAGTTTCTATAAGTACATACCGAAGAAACTATTACAACAATAAGAAATACTATTTTGTTCTTAATCTAGATAACATAACCTAAGTTGCATTACAAATGCAAAATGAACTGTAGTTCCAAACATATTTTTATGGAATAATTAATCTCCTAAGTAATACACAGTATACGAAATTCGGTAAAATGCGTCTCTATTACTTGGTTACAGGCAAGTTAAAAACAAATCTACGCATACAGGTGCTGAACTCGATAACATGTCGTGCAATATAATGTAAGAAAAAATCTTTTTTTTATTATTTTGAAAGTTCTACAGTTCACAGATCGACTCCAAAACTCGACTAAACAATCTGGAGATCACAAAACTATTCCTAATACTTACAGAAACTCGAACGTTTATCGTTCACTATTGAGCCGCGCGCACACTGTATGTATCTAAGTACTTGTCGTCAATAACACCAAACGTTTTACTGTGAAGCACAATAAAACATTGAGTAATTAACAATTTCATAGAGCATTTGAATGAGTCATTTAGGTAAGTCAATCCGATATCTAGTCTTAGTCTGTTTCACTTTGGCTTTGATTCAGACTTAATACTCTGCATTAGCATTGATACCTTTCCTAACGTATTAATCGAAGCGATGTTATGCGTTCCACTTTCATCGTGAAAGGTTTCTTTGTAACAGTGAGTATTGGATCGCGTGGATCAGTTACGAGCTTATGCTTGTGAGTTGGTGTGCGCAGGCGGCGCCGCGGTCCTCGGCTTGTTAAACATTACGTTACGTATTCTCACTATGCGTCCATTTTGTATCACAATACGTGTCATAGCGCCTTAGTGTTTCACTGCTTGTACCTGGAGGAGAGAGAAACTTGCAAATCAAACAAACAAAGGAAGTCATCATCGAATCGGAGTGGTTGTAGAGCTAAATATATTATTATGAGAAAATTAAAACTTTAGGTGACTATAATTTTTTTCCCATAAAGTTAGGTTTCCTACTAATCCTTTATTTAAAAATTATCTTGTTGAAAGTCATCTTAAAAGGAAAATATTTAAGGGAGATAACATTAATGACAATAATTCTTACTCCAACCCTGATGGTTTATCGTCCGTGGCAGGATTTGCAGCAGTAGTCGGCGTAGTACGGGTAATGGCACAGCCGCGCTTGCACCGCCAGCGCGCAGTTGTTCAATTTATCCACGCATGCTCCTGCGCAAATTATAGGCAGTTAACACGAGTGATAGTGATGACGTCATACTTAATTTTAGGGAACCTTGCCGAGAATGAAGATGACCAACCCAAAAGTTGTTGACTGGACATCGTGAATGATGACTTGATATTAAGAGCCTTAGGAGTAACCGGTAGTGGTTAGAGGTCGAAGAAGTGGAGAATGATGATATAAGATTGAAAGTCATGGAGTAGGTAATCAGTAGGGGTCAGAGATCGGGGAATTGGACAAAAAGAAAAAAGCGATATAAACCGTGAAATTATTTTTTTATCGCCTGATGGAAGAAGAAGCAATAGAAGGGTAGAAAGGAAGATAAAATAATTCATGAATTTGAAAATATGGACCTGGATGAAAAAATTACATCTTATGATTTATATTTGGAAGTAAATAAATCTTAAAAAATTACCATCAGCATAAGATCTGTCTCTAACATTCTGCGCGGTATGGCTTTGGTGTCTTGTCACACGTTGTTGGGGGTCTGAAACTGTAAAGAGAAAAATGAATCACGACTAGAATTATAGCATACATCGTGAGTTAAAAAACAATGAAGAGGCTAAATTCAAACCTGAAGGAGGTGCATTCACAACAGCCGTCTTCACCGGCGGTCTTGTGGAACATCGTGATGGTACACAAGACCGTCTCGCTGCAGGACGAACACCCGCGCAGTCAGTGTCACGAGCCGCGCCCCCAGCACCCTCTGCCCCACCGCGCGCGCACCACACTGTTCGAGATTGTACTCCCGCTTCGCATGGACCTTGGCACTAGAGAAAAACACCGAAATTAGGATATGTTATATCGCAGTCCACTTTGGACTTCCTTTTACAGAAGTTAAATCGTCTTCTCTTGCCCCTCAAATTCGCATCAAAGTTCTCATTTCGAATTTCACTTTTAATACCCACCTCAGTATAATTATGACAAAATGGCTACTTGGCCAGAATAAAAAAGTAGGTAAAGCAAAATAGAGACCTAATTGAACGAGCTATGAATTTGCATTCGCATCACCACACTTCTCTCTCAAGTCTTTGAATTCTTTCAGTAGAAATAAAAGAAAAGTGGGCAAGCTTTGACTAGAAACCATTATTTTCTTTCTATTATGATTTCAATTACAGTTTTGTAGGTGAACAATGTATTTGACAGTTGAATGGCTTCTGACGTCTTTAAAGATTAGGCTGGCGACAAGAAAATGAGTAAGGTTTGGATTAATTAGTAGACTTGTTATGTACCCGTTGTTTTAATTAGCCATATTAGTGAGGGCGGTCCCAGCAACATTGGCATATTTGAATTCATTGTCCTAATCACTACGGACATTCCACTTCATGAACCTTGATCGTCAATTCATGAAGTAGTTGTAAATGAGTCACTAGGCAAAAAGTTACGTCATTTTTTTTTAAATATTTTATTTCCAGAAATGTCGAAGATCTTTCAAACAATTATCCACCTGCTATTACACAGACATACATGCGTTATTTCAGAAAAAGTCACGTAGGCAGGCCGGCAATGTTTATCGAACACCGTACGTTCATCTTACAAACTCATTTCGATAATATAGCGTTACGCACTCACACAGCGTTGCAACTCTTTGTTTGACCAAAGCCTTGAATCAGCTTTCTTCTTCTGTGCCTATCATTAACTCTTATAAACTAGAACCCTCAAATTGTGGATGAAGAACTGGCATACCAAGTAAATTCATCCTAACATTGAAGGTTACAAATTGCAAATTGCGAAACCACTAGCAAGCTATACTTAATGGGGCACTGCGGTTGCAATTATGTCCCTTATTTAAATTATGGGTAGAGCATCTAACTACTGGGTACTACAATGTGGAGATCTGTTTTTAGCTTTGCAAACCTAAACTAAGTTCGTTTCGTAATTTCGAACGAGGAAAATTGTGTACACTCCTTTGTCTGCTGGACCGTGAGATTGTCTAGATAAATCCATTAGTCTAGCATCGCCATATAGGGGTGTTTTACCCTTATTTTGGAAGCAATACTTCAAGGTTTCGTGTTTACTAAAGGTGATCCCTGAAGCAGATTTTATTAGTGTTCATTATTATTAATTTTCAGACCTAAAATAATTTGTAGATTCCATCTTTGTTAACCGACTCGAATACAGAAATTATGAATACAGAAAAGTGTATTTCATAAAAAAAGTTAATCGAAAAGGAAATCAAAAAGAAAGAGAGACCGAGAGGCATGAAAGACTGCAGAGGCTGGCACAAAAGTTAAGACACAGACACATGAAACACATACAAATATATTAACATTCAACATTTTTTTTCACTTACCTCAGTCCAATCACTGAGGTACCACGAGGGACTGCAAGCGCCCCCACAAGCCTGTTCAGCGTCTGGCTTGGTCCCCCTACATGATCCGTCACGTAACCTCCTGCCGTTTCCGCCGATGCAGATCACGCCTCGGACCTGCTTACCACCACATGTAGCAGAACAGCCAGACCATTCACCTAACAGAGGCAACGTGATTACTAAACCTTACATTAGACCGGTCTTACCTACTTTTTTGTCCCTATTCACAATTCAGGGTAGTTCTAGAATGCAGTTGTGGTCTAGTGATATCGGCCCAGACTTAAAACTTAAGTCGTGAGTTCCATCTCAAGCAGGCATTCTTGGTGTAAAATATTTCATCACCCTTGCTCTCAAAACAGTGATTGAAAACATCGTGCGGAATCTGGCATGTCCTAGGACCAAAAATTATAAGATATGTGACATCTACTAACCCACACTGGGCCCGCGTGGTGGATTACGGCCCACTTCTTCACACAGAGAGGTCTGTGCCCCAGTAGTGGGAAGGCTGATTATGCTTGTGCTAGAATTTATTTCATTAAATGCAGATCTGGGCTCAACAGCTCAGATCTGCATTTAATTAAATACATTACCCAACGGTAGTACTATAGACGTAAGTTAAATAAGGAGCGAAACTAGAAAACTCATTGAAAACGAAAAGTTAAGGTTCAGAAACAGTCCTTTGCTTCTATTGAGAATTGCTTTAAAATTAAATTCATCGTTGAACAAACCAAATCTGGAGACCGGTAGGTATTGAAACATCTGCATTCAATTGAATTCAAATGGCCTTACGAAATTAGACCAACATTGAATAATTTAAGGCTGACGAAGACATTTTGTGTCGTAGGTAGTGGAAAATATGAGAAGTCACTTACTGGTAAACCACTGCGCGTCACACTGCTTCCTGACTGCACAGGTTTGCGTTTGTTCCGGAGCCCGGTGAGAAGTGCACCCATTAGGATCTACGCAGCGTACTCCACGAGATTGTACCCCTCCGCCCACGCACCAACCTACACACTAAAATAAGGACCATTATATAAATGAGACCCAGTTGACCAAATACATAGATTAGTAGCCATAATAACCTTCTTGGATTACGCACCGTTTAGACATGTTGAACCTAGAAATCCGCAAAGTTTTTGCCAGAAAATGGTTGTAATTCGGGACCCAGGCCGTGTACTCATAAATAACTCTAGGGTCAGACCCTTATCACATTTAAGTCTAATTAATACCTTTATTGGAGAATATAAGCACACTGACCCGTTGTAGGGATTAAAGATATTACGGTATTTTCTAAATAGGAATTGGATTGAATTTTGAGAAAATGTTAAGGGAGGTTACGAATGTATTGAGTTGAGTTTTCAACCTTACCTGAGACCACTCGGTGTATAGCCATCCTCCACCAGCGCTGTGGCTGTAGCTTGGTGCAGCGGTGGTCCCGATATCGTTATCAGTCAAATTCGTCGCGAGTGATATCACTGGGCCTTCTCTAAACGTATCAGTCCGGTCTTTTGGTCGCACTTGACGTCTGGCGTCCAGACGTGGTACACTGGTCGTGGCTGCTGTGCCATCACAGTTCGGAATGGCACATAGTTCACTGCTTTGAGGCATCGGTAGAGGACATTTTTGGTCGCTTATCTGAAAAACATAGTGTCAGTTATACATAGTGTCTTAATTAGAAATGTAATGTGATAGGGTTGTTGAAAATCACTTCTTGACTGTACCTTTGTGATTCCTCGGGCATGATCCTGAACACAGCCCACAATTCGCGTCCTGTGTGCAGGCCCGCAAACAGGGCATGGTCCCCAGGCAGCTGCCCTCCATCGCGGAGGACATGGGTTGCCTCCACAGCGACGTCGTCGGGCCGGCGGTGGACCACCATTACAATGGAAAGGAGACACCTCCTTATCTCCCTTCTCTGTCACTTCAGCACACTTGAACTTCCCAATCTGGAGCCCTCCTCCACAACTACGCGAGCACTGTGAAAATTCCAGAATCTTCCAAATAAACTTTCTGCTGCCGATGACATTGCTCTCGACTTGGGATTGACTTTCCAAATTTTTGAAATCGGGCACTTTCGACAATGAAGGCTCGGATTTCAGTTTGAGGTCTCTCAGATGTGTCTCGGTGCTGTGATGCCTGTGATGGCGTTGCGCAGAGTGGTGTGGTAAAGGGTTGGCTGTCGGTATATCGTTGCTGGTTTCGTCTGGTTCTAAGTCAGTTAAGTATTCGTATTTTATGTTCGGATTTGGTTGCGTGTAGAGAATCTGGAATTATAGAACATTCGTTAGTCCAAATACGATTATTCTTAGAGAAGGGATACCACTTTTTATTATCATTTGTAAAGCCTTACCATGATGTCGATGGGGTGGTGTATAGGCCCGTGCGCGACGACGTTGTCGAGCGAGCCCTGGCGGGAGTACACGAAGCGCGCGCCCGCCGCCTCGTACGTGCCCGCCGCCGAGACCGCGAACTCGCCATTCATTATGTACGAGCCGTTGGATACTTTCAACGCTAAACAAAAACAAACATTAGTAAGTATCGAATAAGCGAAATTTAACGAAAGTAATTGAATAAACAACCGTTCAACAAATTGTAGAACCCGGCTAAATTGCTAGTGCCTACGTCATGCCAATAATTAACCACCAATTGTGCAGACGGCTACCTCCATTTATCTCACAATTTGCGGCGTAGGCGCCTTTATTGAAGAGTTGCGCCGCGGTGCGCATGTGCAATTCCCATTAATCGATTCGACATCGATCTTTGCACTACCGAACACTTTTTTTTTTTTTTTTGGGTGGGAAATCATCAAATAACTTCTCCCGCTCTGGGTGGAGCGGGAGGGCGTGTCAGACTTTTACTGACTAAAACCCACCCGTGTTCCCTCAGTTGCCTGTGTGCCAGGGCCGCGGTATCTCTTTCGAACAACCCGCACCCCTGGCAGGCATCGGTCCTTGCGAACCCCACCTATTGGTGCTGACATCTCTTTGAGGCGCGCGTGGAACACAACGCGCCGTCGACCCGGGCTTGGTCCTTACCGGACAGCGAGCTACCCATTACTCGCCGTCCGCAAGCCCGCGCCTACGGTGGCCGGGAATCAGCCTGGGATTCCCGACGCCCAGGGCTTCTCCCGCGGCGACTACGGCCGTGAGGGCGCATATACTGCCTCTCCCTCACGTGCGCCGCCTCCCTCTTTGCGAGCATTACTGCTTCGCAGAAGGAGGTGACGGCTAACCATTCACTCTCGCTCCGTACCATGGCCTGCACCAGGGCCGGACGCGAGAGATCGCCGCCGCCGATCGCCTCCACGAGGACACGGCGGTGCTCCGCCACTACCGAACACTTCATTTCTCGATTAAGATGTCTCCATGTGACCCGTCATTAATAATATAGGTACGAGACATTTTCAATAAAAAACCGATACAGACAGTTATGGTGCCTAACTTTTTCATGAGAACGAACAATTTGAAGTACCAATTTTTTTGGAATTTGGACATACCTAATTTGACCAGATTTAATTTCAGTGCGTATCTTACCTATATAGTTATCACTGGGTGTGACTTCAGAGACGTTGAGCCTGCAGGCGCCGCGCGGCACGGTGGTGACGTAGGAGTAGCCGAGCGGCAGGCGCGGCCTCGAGAACAGCCCCGACACCAGGCGCCGGCCGCAGCGCAGCTCGCGCGCCGCCGCCGACGACAGCACGCCCTCGCGACCCACCGCCTAAAGGGAACATAGACCAGGAATCAGTTAAATATCAATAAAGATTGCCGTAATGGAGATCTATCTGATCATCTAGAAAAAAAGAGGGATATATTTCACTAATTCAGAAAAACTGTTTGAAAATAAATAGGTGAGCTATTTGTATCGTTAATGCTGTTTCCCTGCCCTATCCCAGAGCAAACTTTACGATATTCATTTGTTCTGAATACAGTTGCCGCATCGCTTTTAAGCAAAGCCCTAACTGCCATAGTACGTGAAGTCGGAGACCTTACATATATATAAATAAAAAAGGTGAATTTTTTCGCCTGTTATTAAGAAAAAAATCAGCTGTTTACAAAATGGCAATACGCGGTCAAAATGTATGCAAAGCAATTTATTTTTTAAACCTGACGAAAAATTGTGACGTACGGGGTCTAGAATCATTGACTGTATTCGTGGTTACAGTTTGTGCATCGATATCCCATGCCACCATTCCCACTCTGTATGGTTTTGGCAATCCGGAAGAGTTTTTTTTTTAATTTCGTTGTAACCATCTTTCCAAAGTGTACGGATACTCAATTTAAACGATATAAAGTGAGCAACCTACCGATTACACGACCAATTTCGCGCCCCTATCATGTCAGATGAAAGTACTCAACTAGTCACGCTACTAGAAATGATGCATTAGATACAGTTTCATGTAGAGCGCTAGGATGATTTACGCCATGAGTATTAAGTTGTCATCGTATTACACGGGTGTCTGGCCAGCCAGGATTACAACTTTATAACTGACATTGACAACAGAATATTCACTTCTGTCGGTTAAGAGGGAACAGGGCGTGCGATTCTCCATACAAATGTATTCCCCTTTTTTCTTCCTGAATAATGCCTCTAGAGCATTTTATTTTTTCATAAAATCAAGGTCTGCTGTAAACACGTCCCTGTCATTTTCTTTTTTTCAGCAACTAATTAGTAAAGAAAATATAACCCTCTAAAAATTACAAAAAATGCCTTATTTATACCGCCGTGATTAGAGGACTACTAGACAAATTAGAAAAGTTTTTAACATAAGAAAAAACGATAGGGACCTAAAAATACTCTTTCTTAAAATGTTAATGTAAAAAATAATTGAATCGGCTCAGTTTTTGAGGAGAAAATAGGGGATTACGAAACGTCGATCTCGTCATAATTTTTGTGATAATTTCGGTTTGAGCTGCAGCTGTCCCTATCACACACTACGGGGGCAGCCTTCTGACAGCGCGACGGCAATACTTTCTTCAAATACCTATTTTTCAAATTCTTCGCAGGCCCCGTCCCCTCTTAATATAAATGCAAAAGTTTGTATGTGTGTTACTGTGTCACACTTTAACGTGTGGATGGATTTGGACGAAATTTTGCTTACAGATAGATAAAAAGATATAACCTGGATAAAAATATAGGTTTTTTTTGTAGGTGATTTTTTACTGCCTCGTCGGTCTGTTGGTAGCAAGTGCAACTACGAAGGTCCTGGGTTCGATTCCCAGCTCTGACAAAGTGTTAGTGAAGTGTTTTTTTGGAAGTTTTCAGTAAGTATCAGCCTGGAGTTTAAACATGTGCCCGTTTGATGGCCATGGGGTCGCCCCCAATGACATGGGAATTAATATATCATAACTGCCCAAATGTGGGTGTACTAAACGGTAAACTTCTGCTCCACCCTTCGGCGAAACAAGCCGTGATGTTATGTTTTGTATTATGTTTACTTTTTTACTCAGAAATGTAAACGTTCGGATTTTTTTAACTCGATCACGCTTTAGCATACAGGTAGACTATAAACTGGATTAACATTAATAATACTTTTTATCAGAGTACCCTTACATGTTTTTTTTTTTAATCTAAGATGTAACGCGCGTAATTGCACCTACCACTGTTTGTCTCTGCATCACCCAAACGTCGACTGGTAGAAAATGTATTTGGCATTAAGTCCGCCTCTGTACATTTCTGTGCGTGAAGTATTAAATAAATAAACCGCGAGCATCAGCCTGTTCATAATATAAGTGACCGCGAGGAGAGTGGATGTTCGTAATAACTTAATTAGACTAAGTCCGATATGATGAAATCTTTGTTTGTTAAAAGTTTTCACAAAGGCATCTTGTTCCTGTGTGATCTTGATCTGAGTTCTTTTGTTTTTCAATAGGGGCCGTAATTAATCTCTTAACTTGAATAATACTTTGCTAATTGTCGAGCATTTTTGCCGGCCATTGTGTTTTTGATCTGAAGAAAATGAATTTTGTGCGTAAAAAGGGAAATAGACGTTTGGTTTTAAATTGTTTTCTATAAAATAAAGATACTTTTATCGTTATGTCTTCAAGATAACAAAAATCTATGAACAATGTATCTTATCTTATATAACATTGATTTGAATCATTCAATCTAATATGAATTTCATGGATTGAATAGAGTTATTTGAAATTATATTAGGTTCTGATGTAGTATGAAGATATACTATATTTTAGAAATAGGTTCTGATGTAGTATGAAGATATACTATATTTTAGAAATAGGTTCTGATGTAGTATGAAGATATAATATATTTTAGAAATAGGTTCTGATGTAGTATGAAGATATAATATCGAGGGACTAAACGAAGCCATAATATACCAGAGGTGATTTGACAATGAAACCGAGGGTATATTAAGTTTGCGTTTATTCTCGAGGTGCAAACTGTACTTTTCACTTTGAGTGCGAGAAACATAGTGAATTTAGTACAAAAACATTTAATAAATATTACTTAATAAAACAATAAATAATAGTTTAAAAAACACGCTTTAAAAACCAAACTAAAAAAGGAGAAAATAAATTATTTTCTCCTTTTGCACCTTGCGAAGTCGCTCAGTGAACATAGGAAAAGGAAAATATCTAGATATTTTCGAATACCTAGGTATTCTGTCTTCAACCAAATTTCGGCAGACTAACCATACTTGATCAATAGCTTTGTTTATCCTAAGCTTAATCTACTTTGTAAGCTATACAAGGTGTAACAGAATGGACGCAAGATCTGAAAGTGGTTTGTTTCTAATTGACTACTGAATCGATTTCAGTAACTTTTAATATAAGTTTTTTTTTAATTATGTATTTTGCCATACCTACCTCTGATTGAGTCAAAGAAAATTCAATCTTGTGTCAGAAGAAATAAGACGCAATTTTAAATGCATAAAGTAATGCTTTAGCTTTTAAAAAAAATAGTTTTGGTCATCGTATTATGCTTTTAACTTAATACTCTAATTGGGGTGTATGAGGTCTTGCATTAATTATGTTACTCGTTATAGTAACCATTTACATAAACTCATAAACTTGACGATTTGTGGAACACCCGATACCGATATTTTGAACAGCATGCGTTGATTACGTAAATAAATTTCTAAGTCATGGTTTCAATTCATTGAAATGTAAAGCACGATCTCGTTATTATTTATTTGTGTTTAAGATATATAATGTTATTGTTGTTTCCAATCTTGTTTGATGTTAATTTTATAGCTCGATTAATCGCGTTTTAGTAGGGCTCTTGACGTAGCTGAAATATTGCCATATTATAGGTCAGCCAAGTAGTAATAGGTACATAATTTACAGATAATGAGAGGTCTAAAAGTGTTAAGATTTGTTACCACGATAAAATTGGCTTATTAACGCTTAAAACGGGCGAATCAACACTGTTGAATAATATATTATTTTGTTTTTTTTGTGGGCGAATCGACAACACCTTCTAAACATGTAGGTATGAATTAGGCAATTGGCAAGTTTTGAAATTTATGGAATATCTAAAGTTAAGCGCACATCCTTACATAGTATAAAAATCAAAGTCGTGTTTCGTGTCGCTCGTGTACGCTTAGATCTTTTAAACTACGTAACGGATTCTAACGCAGTTTTTAACCGACTTCAAAAAGGAGGAGGTTATCAATTCGTCGGAACCCTTTTTTTATTTTTTTTATGTATGTTCCCCGATTACTCGAAGATGGCTGGACCGATTTGGATTTTGTTTTTTTTTGTTTGAAAGGTTATACTTCCCAGGTGGTCCCATGATCATCAAGTCGGGATCTGATGATGGGTCCTGGAGAAATAGAGAGAACTCTTCAAATTTTATAGGCACACGAAGCGATTTAGCAATTTTTTGGAAGAGTACGTTCTCGTAGTGGTCTCATTTCAATTTGGTGAAGATCTGATGAAGAACTTTGGAGATAGGCAACGGAACTCCTCAATAAATGATAGCAAATGGACTGGGATTGCTGAAATCTCATGTCTGTCTATTGCTTACACCAGTTCATAACATAACATCACGCCGGTATGCTGTAAAGGGGTAAGCACATGTGAACCACTAAAAAGTGAAAAATAAAAACTTTTTCCAAAAAAAAACAACCGACTTCCAAAAAAACACTACAAAGTGAAAAATAACTTTAATTTCGGAAGGCGGTGACAAAAAGTTCAAATACAGCTCCAAAGACACCGACTTCCGAAATTAAAGTTATTTTTCACTTTGTAGTGTTTTTTTGGAAGTCGGTTGTTTTTTCATCAATAGACATAGCGATTCAAGAGGAAGGTTTATATGTATAACTAGCTTTTGCCAGCGGCTTCGCCCGCGTGGAAGTCGGAAATTATCTCACGAGAACGTAGTACTGGTATAAAAAGTATCCTATGTGTTAATTCATGCTATAAACTATCGGTGTGCCAAATTTCTTCCAAATCCGTTCAGAAGTTTTTGCGTGAAAGAGTAACAAAATCAAAAACTTTCACATTTATATTGTACAAATACCTTGCTCCCCCGACCCACCCCGCTTCGAATCGCCGGCCCGTGCGAGTACCTACTTCGTATTTGTGATTTTTTCTCTTTGCTCGGCTCCTGAGGGTCTTAGCGTGATTTTATATAGCCTATAGTCTTCCTCGATAAATGGGCTATCGAACACTAAAATAATATTTCAATTCGTATCAGTAGTTCCTGAGATTGGCGCGTTCAAACAAACAAACAAACAAACTCTTTAGCCTTATAATATTAGTATAGATAGATGAATATAATATACTCCACGCGGGCGAATCCGCTGGAAAAAGCTAGTAAGTATTTTTTTTTTTTAATCGGACGTTTCGGGCGAGTAATTTCATGCGAATCGACTAGTAAGCCCAAATATTAAGACTGGCAATGTAAAAATTCGAACATAAACAAAGTTAAATAAATCCTCATTGTAGATAACCGTTTTTTTTTACAGAAAACTGAATGAACCACTTTTCAGCAGTAAACAAAAATTGTATTCTTAAAATACTTGCACTTAAAAGAAACAATAACGGTGTTAAACAAATTGTAAAACAGCTAGGTAAATATTAACACAGATAATTAGTTTACTTTAAAGTACCGCTGAATATAAACACGGGCAAAAGAGACCGCTATAAATAATCCAGTTGGTAAGAGCTTCATCCTTCATCCAGCTTGCTTAATTGACAAATTGTACGATACCAGCATATCGAATAAGTGGTCAATGTTATAATGAAGATGGCTGATTAACATTTCGAGACGTTGAATACAGATACTGACACCGTTGAGGAAATGTTTCATTATGTTTGCGCAAGCGCTGAAGCTGCCGCCGCAGGTGCAGACTTTGCCAAGTTTTCTAAATTGTTAATCTCGATACGTAGAAATCTACGGTGACACACTGTGATCTGTTACATCGTGTTCAACTGAAATATTTTATTCACGAGCTAGTTTGTGACACAGTGTCCTATAAAATCGTTTGACTTCTTCTTAACTAGGTAGAAATCCCATCTTTAAAACATCTTAACTAAGAAAACGACAAGTAAGTAGTGAGAACGGACCAAACACATTTTGATCTCATTGTTAATCCTGCGTACAAAATCGGACCACAAGGCCGCGAGGTCACAAGGAACGAGGGTGGTGTACTAAAACATCTGGCTTACACTGCACTTACAAACATTTCGTAATTATTAATGTGACACTAATGCATTTGGAACATTATTCGTCTCTAATGTGTACTTTTATGAGGCTACAGTACAAGATAAGGACAGCTAAATCTCACGTTGGGACCATAGACAGACGACCTCAATGTAAGAAGGCTATTTCTTAATTAAGTGTGACATGATTTATTTTTAAAGGCAGTACCTAAATGAACTCGCCCTTTGTATAGCGAACCTCTTGCGCTGGACGGGAGTGAGGGTGTCGACATTGATGTATGGTTCCGCACGTAAGTGCTACTGAATCAGTTTTATTGCAGGCAATAATTTACTTAATCTAAAGAGACGACTTGCAAGAGATAACTAACAAAGTAAGAAGTGTTTTTATGCTGACACAAAGGTACATTATTTATTATTAAAGGAACAAAGCTGACAGATGGCCGGGAAGGGGAGTATAAATCAGGGGAGGTACTGATTCCTGATTTAAAGGTTCCGGTATACCATTTTTGTTCAACAATTACTAACGCACCATAAATATTTCTCAAGATCAACAGATCTGTGGACAAAGACACGTCGTGTGTCCAGGATAATTAACGACTCAGTAGCACTGAGCAGTCGTGATATGAATTACGTGAGGTCAATACTTTAAAACTATATAACGCGACCAATCTTAAACTAATTGAGAATGTTGCAGTAACCGTCAGAATCGCTGCGGCCCTCCATTAAATAAAAACCCACTCATTACTGTTTAGGTCGGCCGAATTCAGCGGGGCAGTTAAACGTATAAAATATGAGCGTTGTCAGTTTGTCTTATAAAGTACTAACCACTTGAGCCATGAACTGTCCGAACGTAAAAATACATTTCCAATTAAAGGCAGATTCATTTAACTCTTTGACAGTTCTTCCTAATTCGTACATTGATATCATTAAAATATATTCTAATATATACCATACACGTATTGGTTTTAAAATCAATGTCTGAGATACGACTATTACTTCCCTATCCCATAATGTGAGAAACATTGTGTTTTACAATAATGTTCAGCTGTAAGTAGGTACTTTACACTAAGAACTGTGTTTAATACAATAATCCTCAGTAATGTAAAGTTATTATAATTAGATATTGAGGTCTCTGTCTAAGAATAGGCCTGGAGGGTCAACCTATTTGCTCTCATGAATGATTCTAAAACGTCAGGAAAGAATAACTAGTAGATAGTCAGCATAGTAAATAGAAACCAACGATGCCATAAACTACATAAAGTTATTATCCAAGGAGATATAAAATACTTTAGGTCAGCAGGATTAAGTTCTGAAGAAAGCAGATTCCAGCTACAACTAAAAAAAAATGGACAGCCTAAAGAATAAAGTGTAATGATAAACTATTAAATAAACAATGATTCAATCACTTGGCTTCCAGTCGTAGCAATCTGTGTCATTGACATCTTTCACAAATCAAAGAAAATGAACGTGCAAGCTGAAAATGAGAACAATAAAAATACTTATACATGACTATAGCTTCAGGTAAAAGATATAAAACAAATGACGACTATAATCGTATTGGAATAGTATACTTTTGCATATAAAACTTCTTTTAAAACTATGAATTGATCATTCAAACTAGAACACTAATTCTATCCCACTCATATGCATAGACAGAATTGTACAAAGTTTGTATTTTCTCTGCGCAATCAGTTGTCTTGTCTACGCATATATGTCACTTTATTACTTTCAATTGTTTGTCGTTTATGGTACGGCACATGCGTGCACAAGGCCGAAACGTTTAGGGTATGCAATTTATCGCAAACGTAGAAAAATTAGGACAATGAGTTGTTCAACCTGTGCCAAAAAAAGGAAAAAATATCCAAGGTGAATGAAATAAAAATGTCTACCATTATAATTTACGCAAGTATTTAGCACCAACTAAAATGGTTACAATATGAATTGCCGAGGTTACATTTATTATTATAACTGGACCAGTCGTTGACTTTCCATTATCATATGCGATGAGGTGCGCTCATTGGGAATTATAAATGTATAAGTTCACTTGTCTCTTTGCAGTTTCACAGAATAACACAGACAGTACCCAGCGTGCCGCCGAGCTTACAATGTTCATTAACGTGTACAATTTTAATGACTCAGATAGGACTTGACTCCTGAAAGGTCTGTTTCACATTCATCCATTTAAATACAACCGCAGTGACTCTGCTCTGTCTCACTTTAGATAAGTTTACGCTTGACCGCTCCTGATCTAAATTAGGTCTGAAAGTTTTATTCGTCTTCAGGCATTTAGGGTCGCGACGTTATTGATAGTGTAGCAAAGACAATGGCATGCCATCACTATGACGTGAGCACGAAATTTATGAAACCGGAATATTCAGGTCGAATGAACAACTGAATCAGATAAGTGGGATTCTAAATTAGCCATTCAGTCGTAGTCGGCAACTAAGACAAAGGTGGCTAGGGAGTGCGTCGGAGCGACTATGCAAACACCCATGTGCGCGCAGGCAACTGGGTCGCGCAGTGTTTATCATGCAACATAATAGCTCTTATTCAATATGAACAAACAAGTAACAGCACTATAAATACTCCAACAATACTGGAGTTACATCTAGATGTTAACCTTAGCTCTTGAGGTATTTAGCAATAATACATATCACAAGTATTTCATATTTGCCAATCGTTATAAGTTGAGCTAATGAAACACGTGTGACTATTCACTTTGGAGGTTTGCACGGCGTTTACGTGATATCCGTTGTCAAATCCAAACAGAGTTACGGCATGAATGGCGCCAACATTCCGCGCCTATACCGTGAGCGTGCGCACCACACACATGGCTGTATCTAAGTACATAGAACTCGCCAAATAATCACTGACCAATGTTCCATAACCAACCAAGAATTTTAGACGATAATGCTGATTTCCTGGTAGTAAAATTGAGCAAACAGTTTCAATGTCAGACTTTACGATGAGTAAATTAAATACCGTCAGAATTTTTTTCTGAAGAATTTCAAGATCGTCTTTAATCTTCGAGTAGTATTTTATGAGGCTTTTATCCTTTGATATGATGACGAGAAAACATCTCGTGTTAGCAATGAGGACAGTTGTTTTATATCAACGTTGTTTAAGAGGTAGTAAACAATTTAAAACACATTAAGGAAGAAGTTATTGGGTGACCCCAATGATGAGATCAATAATCAATGACAAAAGAATATTACAAATTGGCGTACGTGTGACCTAAATTGTCGAATGTCCAAGTGCCGTCTGCACAATTTTTCTAATCAACGCTAGGTGACCAGAATCATTTGAGATGGACCGTCTAGACAGTTTTGCAATTTACAATAATTTACACGTTACCGATGATGTGATTTATTTAATTGACAATGATCGATACGGAGACAAGCTAATGCATTATATATGTACACGTTTAAGAGGAAGCGATATACAGGGTGGAAACTTTCAGCGGGGCAGTAAGGGTGACTGTAATTTTTTTTTTTAATCTGTGAATGGGGATCAAAATTCCATAAAAAATTATGGATAGTCTCTTAAGACCATTTTCGCGTAGCTGCAACGGATAAGGTACTTCCCCTTACTGCCCCGCTGAAAGTTTCCACCCTGTATACAGAAAAAGAAAAGGATTTCAGTAAACCTTTAACTTGTTGTTAGATAAATATATACTAATAAAAATCAATTGCCGCATGTGTGAAAAATCATCCATTGATAACGGCGACCGATTTGGCTGTTTTTTTTTTGTTTACGTAATTATCAGAACATGGTTTGTATTTAAGAAAATCAATCAGAAAAGTAGAAAATCCACCCGGGCGACTTTTAAAGCTAGTCAAATATAAACTGGCCCTAACTCATCTTAAAACAGAATTAATACAAAATTATACTCACCAAGACGATCACCAACATAATAACTGGTACGTTCACCATTTTCATTGTTCGTTTAATATTTTGAACACTCACAAATAATGTCACTTCTTACACTGGACAAACGTGTAATTTGGTCAGTAAAGAGTCGCTTGTTTGACAACAACACTATCTTTTATCGATAAAAATCCTCTTAAGATAAAAGACTGTAGTATACTACAAAATAAGTTAAAACATCTGAACGATTACATCTCTGTGTTTAAGTACGATTAAATTGATATAAATTAATATCTTAATGTAATATTATTGATAAGGAAAGTTTATGATTTGTTCATAACAGGTGATAACCTACATTCGTTTTTAGTTTATTTATTTAGTAACCACAATAAACATTGGCATCTGTTTCAAATGCCGAAGTTTCTATTCAGTTTGGGCATGTACGCAACCAAGAATTCGTTATGGATATATTATTATATGTATGTAATTGAGTGTAACTTTGTATTTACATTCATTAGTTTCGTATTAATGCTTGCCTAAATCTTAATTTGTAGGCCGTATCTAATTATCTACGTGCCTACTTGTTGTTTAGTCTAATGTATTTTCCTAATAAATTAGTTCGTTAGTGAGATAATAAAGGTAATATCGTGTTATTATACACCTAGATGTGACAATAACTTATACAAACGGCATTGGCAGATAAAAAGGTCTGTGCACTAACTACGTTACAGATCATTCACGAGTGCATATCTTTGCATAGCTAACTCATTAACTTCATTTAGCGCAGACACTAATATTTTAACAAATACTGACCGTGGTACAAATTCAGCAAGGATATCAGAACGGCAATGAAGATTACCCCTGAGTTGTAAAAAATACATTCTTTCGTAATTTTTTTCTCAGATAGGCTGTGTGTTAATAAAACATTGAGCTAGTGCAAACATCTGAAGGCGAGATAACGAGGGACTGAGATACCGACGACGATCGAGACGCAAATTTTTCATGTGTTTACGTAAATTTTTAGGTTTAATTCATCGCTACAATGCCTTCCAGCAAAAACGGAAACAGTAATAAGTTGCCCGAACTCATTTATTATAATATGCAATTTGTTTTCTCATTTCCATATGTATGATGTTTCTATATTCTGTTCATTTTCCTTTATCTGTACAAAATAGTTATGAGGGATTCATCTTAGTTTCTATGTAGAGTGGAAAACATTTGTAGGTACTGCGTATAACAAACAGACTATAACTACTCGATGCATGAAATTATAGTTGGTTTCTGTGTATAACATTATGTATATCTAATTATTTTAATAGTTCAGACGCATACACCCAAAATAGACGGCAGAGCGCATCAATCAATTCGTGACGGTTTTTATTAGCCACAAATCAAACGGCTGTATTTTTGAAAATGTTAAAAATAAAATCGTAAATAATTTACGATTTAAAATGTTTCTGTCGGCCAGTGTGCTAAACCTTTTCAAGGGCGTGTTCTAAAAAGCAAACAACTTTTACAACGTCCTAAAATAGATCATCATATTGAAGTTCATCTCGTATTTTGCGTCACAAAGATTGTATGTATTTTTAGTTATAAAATTCACATATATGTCGATGAGGAAGGTTATATGTAATAGCTCAGTTATGTCATAGGGTTCTGTAACGCAAGTTAGATCACGTACGTACATGGGTTAGGTGGAGCAAGATTATAAGATTGTAATTGAAATTAGAATCCAAGCACGTGACCCAAACCATCTCTACAGCCTTACACACTAAACATAAGATTGTCTTAAACAAAATCGTGTTTAACAGTTGTTTAAATTAAACAAGGCTTAAGCAAACACGATTTTTAGGCACGGAATATACGACACGGTTTTATAAGACCCTGACTGTCTTCACGCAACTTAATTTAGAAAAAGGCTTTGCTGAAATTAGTGTTTACAATCCATTATGTCTACCTACTCATTTGTCTAGTAGAGTTGTAGTTCTATCTAACGTTTTACTTACTTCAATAAGGAGGCAGATTACTTTTGTATTCAGGATAAAATTTTACCCAGTGTGCAAACTGTAGCCAGTAGGTATTACGATTAATTAATAGCACTGTAATTTGAAAACATTGTAAAAGTCAATTATTTTTAAAAGAGTAACCGTTGAGTTTTTTGCCGGCTCTTCTCCATAGGAAGCGACAAATTAGAACCGTGCACCTAGCTTCTGACGTTTCATAAGAGCCCATGCAGGCTTATGTCAAATAAAATATTTTGAATTAGATTTCATTCATACAGAGACCCCTAGCAATATTCTATGGAACAGCAGTTTTTTTTTATTGCGCACTGGTTAAATTATTTTCTTGAATGTAATGCGATATCTCCGGTAAATTGTGGATCAATTTCGTAAATTCATTTTTTTAGTGGACAGGGTGGTCACATATCTATAAATTGTGTTATCTTTGCTTGGGTATTTATTTAGTTGGATTCAATAACACGTTTTTTTTCCACTTGGTGTGTATTGATTATGAAAGGTAATAATGTTATTATAGGTAATAACTTCCTGTCACTGTTATATAACATAGCAAGTAGTTATTTACAAACTTGCGTGACACAAAACAACATTATCGTACGTGAAAAATAACATTATCGTCGATGGCAAAAAACTAAAATACAAACCAAAAGACACCAACTTCCGAAATTAATAATTAAGATTATTTTCCACTTTGTAGTGTTTCTTGGAAGTTGATTGTTTTTTTTTCTTACATCGGCATCGCCCTGTTTGTTACAGCGCCTTAGTGTGAGTTTAATTTTACCATCTCGATCAAACACATCGACCGTGTTCGCCGCTCCGATTGGTCCGTCACTAATCCAGGGCCAATCGGAGCGCCAAACGCGCTCGATGCGTTTGATCGAGATGTCAAAATAAAACTCGCACTAAGGCCTCAGTTCTCATGTACGTGTTCGTGAATGACGGTCTCATTGAGCTCTGGGCACTATTCCTGGCTACCCTCCAACACCACTGATTACTCTGTTCTCATAATATTTTACTACGCTATTACTAATCTCTTTGTATTAGAGTGAATTCTTTCGAAAACCTATAACTCTGATCAGAGGCGCGTTAAAATGTTTGTTACTTTTTCAGGTCTAGTGGTGCAATCATCGTTAAATTATTTTGTTGTGGTTTGTGAAAACACCTCAATTCTTGTTAGATCTTTGCCAAAATAATAGCTGTGTGTTTTATTCATATTCTTTTTTAAATCTTTATTGTAAAAAGTTTTTATGAATATATGGCCATTCCCTAACTTTTAATGAGGAGTATCATTAATTATTCTGATTTCTTTTTGTTTCGAGTGAGTAGCTTTTTTTATAGCGTTAATAGTCGACTTTAAAGTAAAGTAGTGTTTATCGCAGTTAAGTGTCGACAGAAGGGAGTTTAACACCATGATTGTTTTCATATCTTTTGTTAAGGGTAGGTTCTAAAAATATTGGGCTATTTTGTGAAGGAGTCACTTTAATAAGGATAACAATTACTCATGTTGACTTCTGTTACAAAGCATGTAGGTTATTATAATATGAGTAATACGTTCAATTAAGTAACGTTAAATCTCGCTAACAGGAAAATTATCGTGAGCTCATAACTCAACAACTCCAAACATAATAACAGTAATTATAAAAATTAATAAGACAACTTTGGAAAATATATAACATCGCGATACAGCGCTTATTACCGTCTATATTTCTTTAAAGCGACGGTTAATCGTGAAATCGAAGTGCAAAAAAGCTATCAATCGTTTATTACATTACGTTATCATGTTATTAAGTCCATGCGTTTATGACAAAATAGATAAGTGTTCGATATTAAAGTGCGTACGCGGTAGTTTGGTGCAACTGAGCCTTAAATAAGTGAGGCGTGTTAATAGCCTTGTCGATGGGCCGATAGACGTCTGATGATAATAATAGTCCCCTTTGATAGGTGTGGTCTACACTACACGCAATTACCGAAAGATTTATTTCTTATAAAATGTATGCGCTTCCCTATTTTTAAGCCGTCTTGTACTATTTTTGATTTCTTCACAAATTGTTCGACGTTGTTAAGTGTTAGATTTACTTTTAGATTAGTGAGGCTGAGTAATTGAACGTTGTGTTGTAACGCTTGTGATCCCCAGGGGCTGGTGTGAAGTTTTCTGATGTTTTCCCACAGTTCATCAATGACAGCATTTCGTTTCAAGGCGTATTTTATAGAGAGAATTTTTCAATTTTCGTTCGTCTTCAAAGACGAGTAGGTCCTACATACGACGCAATTTTTTTTGAAGTTAAAAAAGATTGTACTACTGTTTTTATCGTAAAAAAAAAACCAATTAGCCTCTGGAATTTACGAAAAACCATGCCGTTTTTTTACAAGTACCTACTAGCCTAACAAGATTGCCAAATCTAAAAAGTTCAATAATTTATAAATCAACAAGACTGATTGGATTAAACGTGTAATCCTTAAAGAATTTCATTTCTAAAGCGCGGATTTCAGCGATAAAAAATATTTAAAACGAAACTAATTATACCAGTTCGGCAACATTTTTTTATTGTGATCGAATTTAGTATGACAAGCTCATAAACTATTACAAATGCGATAATTATGTTAAAAACCTATTCATATTGGGCAGTTATTTATGAACTAATATGATTCTTGTCAATTTTCTGCTTAAAATATTTCTGTTACGGTTATTTGTATGAAAATTTCGTAAATAAATTGTTGTGCCTGTTAAAAAGACATGATATTGTTGTCCGAACTGACGTTTTAATTAAAGGGGACTATTTCTGTGTCAAATGTTGGCATTGGGCCTGTTTATTGTATAGAAGATAAAGGAATTCATCAAACACATTCTTTCATTAACGCTTCGAACCACAAACGCTTCGCAATCGATATTTAAGACGAACTATTTCTATAATAAGCCATTCCTCTTGTGAGGTCTCGGCCGAAGATTTAATACTAAACCTATAAATAAATTGGTAATAGTTAGATAGGTACATAAATCCTCTACTGAGTCGATAAAAGTTTTGGGAGCTAATAATAGCTTCACAGGTAAATCTTTTAAGATGGAAAGGGGCGAGACCAGGCCGATTTTCAGCCTCAGTTTTGATCGAATGGATAAATTATTATCCTCAATAAATACGGTAAGCCGCACAAGACGAAATTCGCGTGTTTTTTGTAGTATTTTTGTAATAACTAACTTGGAGTACCTATTTATTCTTGTTTATTTCAAAGATAGGGTACAGCAGTGGTTTAATTAAGGTTTAGGATATTTTTGTCACAGCAGAATTTTCTTTTAGAAAATGCTACGTAACTTAGGACGATATGGGTTGTCGCTACTACATAGAAACATCCCGGGGCACGACTATATACGATTCGATTCGAGACTCTGCTTTAAAAGGGTGTTGATTATTTCTCATAAAAGTTCCTATTGAAACTAAAAGACATAAAAACTCATTTTCTTTTAGTTCAAACAAAATATTAGGTACTGAAACTCCGAAGTTTCTAAAGAAAATAAACTTTGTGGATATAGAGTTGTTAATTCTGAACGTAATCGTTTATTTTTCTTTCTTCGGAGTAGCAATGTAGGGTAAAATGGAGTGATGCGGTTTTATTTATTTTGACCTTATACCTAGATACCTAGTGACCTATTTGGCTGATACAAACCAAATCTATGGTTGTTAGTATTGAATATGTGTAGGTTTCTATCAGTTTGTGAAAATATCTATTCCACGCGTTTCTTGCTCAGCTGAGAAAATTGTAATCTATGTATGTTATCCTACGTACAGTCACGAGCAACAATAAATACGGTTTTCTGAAAATCTTTTTCTCGTGAATAAAAATTGCAACTTTAAGAAAATAGGTTTTTTTAAAAAATCTTAAATTACGTATATCTGTAAATACTTTAGGAGAGAATTGCTTTTGAATCCTGCGTAAATGTATGTTAGGCAGGTATTTATGCTCGTACGCCTATGGTAGCCTATACTTTAAAGTAGATAATATTATATTTATTTATTATATTTATTTTAATAGATAGATCTAACATATTACGGTCTACTCAATGAGAAATGGATGTTGTGAAATACAATATTATTCATCGTCATGGTCGACAATTCGTATTATATTGAAATTAAATATTAGCACATTATATTAAAACGGTTACAGCAAGCCAAAGCTAGGCTTAGAGGCACTTAAAAGTCGCTTACAAATACAAAATAACGGAAAAGAGTAAATATTCACGGAATCAAATGACCAAAAGTTTACTCCGGGAGTTAAAATATTAAATGTATTTCCAATAGACGTTTTATATTGGAAATTAATCACGAATGTTTACTAAATTGATTCCGTTAGTATAATTGATTGGACGCTCGTTTTCACAGTGAGTTTATGCAAAGTGTAAGTAGGCCCAGTAAGTTAATGCAAACTATAAGTAGGCCCAAAGAGTAGGCAAGGAAGGAAATTGTGTTATTCATATCTCACACAAAATTGACATAGCGAGATAATACGGTCCCTTTAGCCAATTTAGGGCAAGTAAACTGTTATGGTTAGGGCGCTTCGAGGACGCTGTAGGCAAACTTTTACAATATTTATTATATTTTGTAATTGGCCCATTTTTGAGGAGTTTTATCTTGGCTGTCATAGATTAAATAATAAACGACTTGTAGTTGCGACACAGTTGCGGATAGCAATCAGTTATGTTCTACGTGGTCGGGTATTCAAATTAACGTAACACCGACGCATAGGCTACTATTAAAAATCCGTCATGTGCAACTGTGCCCTAATTGATCATTACTCAAAAATAATTGCGTGGAAATTAAAGCGCACCGAAAACTTGCGTACCTACTTACCCGCGGAAAATTTACGTGCAGATTGGTTTAGAATGTTTCACAAGTAAAGCGATTTAAAATTAATGTTCTAGCTTGAAAATTTCTAAGTAGTTCTTGAATATTTTCATTATCAATCTTTTTATAACAAATTATTAGAAAAAGAAAATGCATAGATTAACGACATTATAAACAAAAAAAGCTTGTAATTAATATCGACTATGAAATTAATAATGACACGAATTAATATGATTATCTGTGATTGAAAACAATTATAAACCGTTTTAATTCATGTATTTTATCGGAACAATTTATCAGTTCATGTGACAAGATATTGTACTTAAATCCTTTTTCCGGCAGTCAATATTGATAAAAAAATTATGAAATTATCGATTAGTCATAAAATTGTTAAAAGGTATCTTCTTCGTCAGAGTAGATTTGTCTATACAAAATTGTGCATGTAGGTTTGTTACAAACGCATCTGAACGTACCTTTAACTCTACTGACCCAGTTTCGTGGTTGGGCTGATAAGAAAAAATAGACAGATGTAGGGACTGATAAGAGCCTTACCTACGATGACATTGGGCACCAACAACCTTGGTTTAAAAAAAAAACTGAATTAACTTTAAAAAAAGATCGATGACTATTTTTTTGGCAGCTTAGGTTTGTTTACTAACGGTCGATTCTATAATCCATGTATTAAGATAATTAATAATTAATTAATTCATTTTATTATTTATAAATATTATGAGATGTTGAAAAGTTTTCGTGCACATATAAGTTTCCGCGGTCTTAAATCTAAAAGTTTTCGAATTTTCTATGAATATTTAAGGAAAAAACAATAAGAAATGTCTAACCTGCCAGTTTCGTGGCAAACGTACAAGACTGTGACAGTTTCGCCGTTTATTTAAACAATGATAAGTGCATATTTAATTATTCTTTTATCTTGATTAAGTCTTAACAGAACTGTATGACCTACTTTAAGCAAGTGATATTTATTTAGGTTTTGTTAAAATAAGTCCAATAGAATTTTAATTGAATTAGTAAAAGACTATATTTGGTTACATTGCCAAATGAGAGGAAGCTATGAAAAGCTGCGCGATAAATCTAATAGATTATGTTTGCTGGCATTTTCCTTCGCTTCCAAATGTTCTTGTCTACAAGTTCTTTTTTTGCTAAACACGCGTAAGATTCTAGTCGCTGTAGTTAATCCATTAATCACGACGACAGATCAAAAATATCCAAGATTTGTGAACATTTCGTTAAGCTTGTCAAAACAAAACGAAATATATTAACACGTGTTAAATCTTCATTTCTTAAGTTGAGGATTAGTTTTGACAAATGAAGAATTGTTGAACCCGGATAAATCTTTCGTTTTAGTTTTTTTCTGTAAATATATTTATCCCGTTATTTTGTAGAATGCCGAAACAAGCAATTATTTTTTAACAGTAGATGAATCGTTCAGGAAAACTCATTGAGAAAAATAAAACACTAATAAAAAAATTAACATCCAAAAAAATCGTACACTTCACATAAAATAAGGTCCGTTGGCTGAATAAGATCGCGCCGTTGCAATACGCGAAAGCAGAAAAATTTAAACGCCAATCATGCGTTTTGACAGTTCCGCATTTTCGCGCCAATTTTCCGGTTCGCGCGGGAACGATGCGGGTGCACGGTCGGTGGCGCGGCCGCGCGCTCGTTGTGGACTGTGGCGGCGTCGCTCTGCGCCCCATCTACTACCTTACGATTTATGAGCGTGACGCAAAAATGGACAAAATTTGTAGCGACGCTCTCGACACCGCACACCACGTGCCTGATCTTAGGAACTCGGATTAGATGGCCGGGTATAAAAAAATGTATTAATAGGCTTCTTCTAGGTCTAGAGATAAATTCTGCTATCAGTTTCCACAACTAGGGTACACATAAAATTGGGAAACCCCATGGAATCTAGCGCTTGGATACGGTGGGATTTAATTAACGGATTTAAATCATTCAATGTCCATATCATCCCTTGGTTAAAAGATGTCAGTCACTGCGATGTATTCGTTTTCGCAGATTTCCACGCGATAAAAATGATGCTATCATTCAAAGATAAAACGTTAAACGTCACACGTAATAAGAAGTATTTTATTTTCCTAATCATTGAAAAAATGAAGAAGTTACAACTAGCCAGTTGTAGCAAAACATCTTTAGAAAAAAGAAATAAATCAAGGTGTTTCTTAAATCCTATAATATATCAAAGCGGAACGTTAAACGTCAATTACATTGATAAAGTGCAAACAAATCTACAATGTTATGAAAGTTCGTCATAACAATATGCTCTTAAACTTGGCCCGATTCCGCCAGCCGATAGAAACGTTACGGTATTGTGCGATTGATCCATTTAGTGAACAAATTGCTCATCGGTCGACTCATACGCACGCACAGGGAAGCACGTGTTTAAGTTACGAGCTCGGTGGAAATGTATAACTGATTGTTTGTTCAAGGCTGCCCCAGTTTTCTTTATAAAAATATGTTCAACATTATCTTAAAATAATGTTTTTACAGGAGGCATTTCTCTATTTATTACCGACCACCTGTTTCACGCGTCTGTCGATTAAAGTAATGGATGAAAATGGACTTCTTTTTTATGGAAACGAAAGTGTTATAGACATCTATTTGAACTACATCTGGGAAAAATCTATTTTCGTAAGTAGTTTAATGTTCAATGTCTAATGATGCAAGTTCAGCGGTTAACACCAAATTGAATAGCCTCTAGGTTTGGTGGCTAGGCAGGGGTACATTGGATTTCTAATTAAGGCGAATAGAGTTCGCCTTACAAATCCGGCTATTGTTCGAAGTTCCGAACTTGATCTAACTTAATTAAGACACAATGATGACCGATTTTAGCCGTGCCACGAACTAGACAGGGAAAGTCTTGCGGAGCGAATTCCTAACTAAGTACCCGGTATCTATTAAACTAGACATAAATCTTACGTAGTTGCGACAATATCAGATATTTGAATAAATATAGAGTGGTACGTCTTAACTCGGGAGCGGGTAAATGTACGATAAAGCTCCATAGATAAATGGTATTTGACGGACAGGTGTAATTAGCCTCTCTAGTCGCTACCGGCAAATGGAAGCGTGATGATAACGGCGGGAGTCAGAATAAACAACGATGCCCTTCGTGATTACATCTCATGCTCAACTAAGTGGTTAAGTGGGATTGCGAAATGGCGTATTGATACGGATAAATGCGTATTACTCTTACCGGCAACACCAATCGTAGAAAATGTTATGAATGGACACAACTTTATGAATGACGACAGCCTTTTCAGTATTGATTTTTATTATATTGTTAATGGATTTCGTTATCAGTTAACAATAAGATGTTATTGTACTTTTATGCATTTTGTTAAAAAAGCAGAGTACCTTAATTACCTAATTACTGTCACACCCTTTTTTTAGCTAAGCGAGTATTAAGATACTTATCATCAATTAGCAGGATTGTTATCTAAATTAAATGTTTCCCATCAATCATAACTTGGACATTATCAATCGACACAAAGGACATACAAGGGCGATTTCCACACGTGTAAGTATGGCTACGAAAGTGCGAGGTCATAATGTAGGCATCTAGTTTTATTAGGTGGGAAATCGACATATTACGGTCTTTCGAAGTATCATAGGATACCATCAATTAAATTTGTGGATATTTTTTGGAGCACACGGGTCCTCAGAAGCCCTAAAGTCTGACAACCAGTCTTACCAAGAGATATCGTATTACCCAGTAACCAGGTTGTGGAGGTCAGATAGGCAGTCGATCCTCCCTCGAATATTTTTCTCTGATTTATTTCACTGCGGTTTTGAAGGCATTTAAATCATTTCTCTGAGGCTAGTAGTGTTTCAGTGTCTCGATCACCTAATTTCTTCTCGAATACCAGAATAGAGTCGCAGTGCTTGGCAATAGTGTATCAGGCTTGTCCGAAATTAAACTGAGAGTTACTGAATATACTCTCAAAAGGTCTATTTGTGAACTAAAAATCTTTGATTGCGGTCAAAAATGGCAAATGACTCAGATATAATTATGTGCTACGTAGGAGTTTGTTATGTGGTGAATGGCGGGCGTTTTGGGGGACTGTCTTATGTAATTTTGACATACGTTGTTTAGTGTTGATTCCGGGTATCGTTGATTTTTTAACCCCCGACGCAAAAAGAGGGGTGTTAAGTTTGACCGCTATGTTAGTCTGTTTGTCTGTGTCTGTCTTTGGCACCGTAGCTCTTAAACGGGTGAAGCGATTTGGCTGCGGTTTTTTTTTATTTACACCAGAAATAAAGTCTCTGCAGCGAATCAACCCTCATGTCATAAATTGGCGGTTGAATCAATAGCGAATAACCCTTTAAGGGATAGGATCGAAGACAAAAGCATACAAGCAGTAAGCGGTTGGAAACACGGCACGTAAACGCAACATAATTTCGAACGTTTTTTGAATTGAAAATACCACTATCCTATAAAATTTTGGTAAAAAAAATTACGAAACGAATATTTTTCAAAAAGCGTTCGATTTGACATTACGTTAAGGTAATCTGCGCATTCGTGCGAGGCCCACTGTTCAGGTCTACTAGGTCACTATATTCTTCGAGTACCAAAGATAAGCTGATATCTAGAATCGAGTCTAGCTTAGGGAATAACAACTAATATTAACATTAATCGTTGATTCAAGTTGGACCTAAGTTACTGTAGACATAATTTATATTGAGGTTCGTTGATACAAGTTAAGCTTTCTCAGCTAATCACTACTTGTAATTTGTAAGAAGATTATCCGATATAATTTATCGAGTATTCCAGATTACAGTACGGAAAAAACTAGTTTTCATTACAAACGCTTATGTGTTATTAAAATACTTATCTCTCATATCTGTAATCTAGTTGATATTTCAATCTATCACAGGAATAATCTTATGTCAAGGTTGTCGAATAGTTGTTGTGCATTGTTAACTTAGCGTGAAGGTTCATTTTTGTTTTATTCCACGTTCAAAGGACATTGACAAAATCCTTCCTTTCATTTAATTTTTCTATTATTCTGTAGGCAAGTGAAGAATGTTTCTCTGACCTACAGAATAATAGAAAAATAACCATATGAGCCGATATTAAACGCTTCGTTTTCGTTCATTTATGCCTTTCACTCGAAGTGAAGAGTCTAGACACTTAAAAAAATGTAATTTAACATCGTTGAACAATTTTCAACGATGTTAGATTTCGACATTATAATTGACAACATAAATAATTGTTCACTAATGAATTAATTTTTCACTTTTTATTCCTTTTGTGTCCAGACTCTTCACTTCGAGGGAAATGCAAAAATAAACGAAAACTGAAGCGTTTAATACCGGCTCAATGAGTAACTTTTCCAATACTACACACAAATGTAATTGTATAATAAGAATTTTAGGATTCTGACAGCAGTTATAGAACTAGCCAGTAAGCTCCTCTTCTTAATCATTCTGCTACAGCTCTATTGCGGCATTAGCGGCCAATCTATAGTTAGATTTTTGATTGTATACAGTAACTTGACAGTTCATAAAAAAAAAATATTACCATACTAAAACTAATAGTGTTGAGGTAGTGAACGATTTTCGTAAGAGCGAATGATAAAAATGGTTCCATTTTAAATTAAACAATGTTTATCATTCGTTATAAACAGAGATCGGATATTCGGATGCATATTCACCTAAAGTTGAGATGTTTATGTTTTTTTTACCTTTCTACTGAAAAACAAAATTTATAACAAATTCTAAAATTGTAATAGTGCATAACGTGTTTTTAAGACATATAAGTACATAATTTCAAGTTCATTCACTTTCGTTCATTCTTACACCACCTTACTATCTTTTTTTTTGTCAAAATCTGGTGACCCTTCAACTGTCAAGTTACTAAATACAATTAAAAGTCGAATAGGCAAAAAGATAAGATTGTGGTATCAACAATATCGTGCCCATATGCAAAATAGGGGCTAAGTAATAACAGCAGCACGGGTCGATTGTTTATGTTACGCTTGCCGCCGTTGGTCCGTGGATGGGTGACCATCTTTGTACAACGTGTAACGTAAAGGGTATATACATACCAAGGGCACGGCTTCTTTAGATAATATCAAACGATATTAGGATATTAGTTATGAGAATTTTTAATACATTGATACCAGAAACCGACATTTTTAAATTGAAATAAACAAATCACTCGGAAGAGATTTATCGTGATATTGGCAAGTAACGTGGAAATTTATTGACCTACGTAGTGCGGTGACACGTTTGTTATGATTTGAAATTAAGACACATATGAAACCGAAAATTTGGTATCAATTCTTAGAGTATATTATTTTGAGCTGATACTATGTATAGTGATTCTATACCAGCTTCTATCTTCTAAGGATAGTAATAGGGTGTCTGTTACACCCTGTATACCTTTACCCTTTGTGCCTCGGAAAGCACGCTTTTATTTGTGAATCTCGGACAGTGGTTAAGGGCCTTTAGAAGACGCCCGAAACTCTGACAACCAGTCTTACCAAGTGGTATCGTATTATCCAGTAACTGGGTTGTGAAGGTCAGATGAGCAGTCGCTCCATGTAAAATATTCAACAGCATCCAGTTAGACTGGAAGCTGACCCCAACGTAGTTGATAGAAGGCTAGTTAGATACATATGTATATGTCTACATATATGTATATGCAAAATACACGCATTGACGTGAAGTTGCGGACACCAGGCCGTGTTACCTATTAACAACAATATCAAATTACGCTCATAGAAACCGAATACAGCTGCTTCCAATAATTTTGCTTAGAAGGACACTTCATATATTACAAAGCCTTCCGAAGCACGTGGTGCGAATTTTACCAAGCTAGGCAAAATCGCACGGTAGTGTGAAACCGCGAGAACTACGAGTTGACACAACAATTTGATAGGCATTGGCAACTACACAATTGTAGTTATATTTATCGTTTTAATTCATTTGTTTTACCATGTTGTTCAATGTTAAATTGGCAAAATTCAAGGTCGTAGTCTTATTCTGATGTGTGAAGTAATTTATTAGATAGTTGTGTTACTAATGGTAGGTACTATGGTTTATTTTCTTTCATACATATTAAGTATATTTTTAAATATTAAAAAAAAATCATTATAAAAAAACATTGAAAAATATAAAAAATAGTGGCGATGCCGATGCATCAGGAGCAGGGTCTATTATATTATTATATTATTTATATTGTCTATTTATTATATTATCTATGGTTTATTATTATTATTTTGTCTTATTTTTAACCTATATTGTCCCACTGCAAAGTCGTCTCCATAAGGTTTAGTACAAATGTAAAATGACTAGATACGTATTGGTAGTACTCTTGCAGACGAGCTTTCTTTAATTCAATAATTATTGAGAGTAAGATCGAGGTTACAAAATGCATCGAACATAAAATCATTATATTTAATGTTCCTAGAAAGAAAACAAAATTCGACACAGATTATTTGATTTTGAGTGCACTTTACTTTGTGAAAATGATTTCATCACCACTGCTTTCAAAACAACGTGAGAAAACGGGATGTTCTAGAACAAAAAATCGAAGCCATGTGACAACTACCAACCCGCACAACGCTCGCTTATTACATTTTCACATAGAAGAGACCTGTGTCGCAACAGTGGGAACATTATAGGTTGATTACGCAATTATGTTTATTTACAAATCACCTCTTTAAAAACAAATCAAATGATATCAAATATAGTCGGGAATCACAGACACTATCATAACAACAAAACCCATGTCAACTTGCCCGATACGGCGAATATTAGCACATTATTATAATACAATTATTATGCAATAGTTTGGCAAACTGATAATAATGTTAGCTCAGTGCATTCCCCGAGGGTAATTAGCGTCACAAGCTTGTTAGGCTTATCGACGAAAATATGCGATTCACGTGTTTGGTATATGTTTACGAATATGTAAACAGATATTAGGTAGTAGATTCTTTCTTAAGTCAGGTATTTTAAGTATAATAGTTATGCGTTATTTTCTGACAAAGAAAAGGTCTCTTCGTCTATCAGTTCCGTTAGATAAAAGGTATTTTCGTCCAACAGCACTGTTAGAAAAAAGGTGTTTTCGTTTAACAGTGCTGTTAGAAAACAAGGTCTCTTCATCTGACAGTGCTGTTAGAAAAAAAAGGTCTCTGCATCCAACAGCGCTATTAGAAAAACAGATCTCTTCGTCCCACAGTGCTGTTAGAAAAAAAAAGGTCTCTGCATCCAACAACGCTATTAGAAAAACAGGTCTCTTCGTCCCACAGTGCTGTTAGAAAAAAAAAGGTGTCTGCATCCAACAGCGCTATTAGAAAAACAGGTCTCTTCGTCCCACAGTGCTGTTAGAAAAAAAGGTGTCTTCGTCCAACAGTGCTGTTAGAAAAATAGGTCTCTCCGTCCTATAGTACTTTTGAAAGAACAGGTCTCTTAGTCTAACAGTGCTGTTAGAAAAAAGGCCTCTTCATACAACAGTGCTGTCTGAATAATTCTGAGTCAGCTAGAACACCTGATTTTAAGTAAAAATATGTAGTATTTTCTTTTCTGCTAATTCCCGAACATTTCGAACACCGTGAACACGAAAAAACATTGTGCTTATGCAGTTCACTTTAAAGGTAACAACTTCTAAATTCCATTTTCAATTTTAATACGTCAGATATTTATTCATTCTTTATGTCACTTTATTTTAATTTTTCATTTCGATTTTAATATGTCAGCTCGCTTGAAAAGCGTATCTGCAGCGTGTCATTCCACGCTATTGGTCAAAGTCAAGTCCGGGAAATGGTTGCGCCGTACAAGTAATAGGCAATATAGCCTGGCAAATTGCCACGGCGATGTACGAGAGTTTTGCAACTTTAACTTTACCATTTACCAAACATGGTTTTCTTTGTTTTTTGTGGGTCAATCATCAAATAACTTCTCCCGCTCTGGGTGGAGCAGAAGAGGCGTGTCAGACTTTTACTGGCTAAAACCCACCCGTGTTCCCTCAGATGCCTGTGTGCCAGAGGCCACGGTATCTCTTTCAAACAACCCGCACCCCTGGCAGATACCAAACATGGTCAAGTTGTATTTTGGCACAAGTTAAAAATGCTTATAAGTGTTCTACAATGTGGCTAGCAATTTTTGGTAGCAGATACGTATCAACTCAAGTATTAATAAAAGTGTGGGTAGGAATATGGTGGACCTGCCCACTATGTCGCATGATTTGAATTCCTATATTCAAGTTCTTGTTTTGAACGATTCGCTGTTTACACACATCGTAAATTCTCTCTTGTTTAGTCATCAGCATCACTTTTTCTCATTGGCCTTAAACACGAAAAGTAGAAAAAAGACATAAATCTGTTTATTGGGATAATGATTCATTTGCTTTTGTGAAATATGTTGAAATCCAAATAAAAACGTTGTCAATATTTTTTATTGTAATTTACCATATTAACGAATCGTGGCGGTAGGCAAGCCATATGCGTGAAATAATACTACTTAGTTAAGTATTTCATCGAAGTTTATTGATACGCTGCTCGTCGCTCAGAGCGGTGACAACAAAGAAGAAGATTTCCCTTAAAAGGTTCAGCAAACAGTCGGTTGATTCGCCCATAAATCATGTGCTGTGTGCCCACGAACGTAATACGTACATTTTCACAGATACCGCAGATGTAAAGATTAATCTGGAAGTGGAATTTTTCACGCCTGTTTACAATGTACACACATTGGAACATTAACGCCTTCTTGTAATTTATGATTCATAAGATCAGTGACTCTTGATTCGAGCCATGTCACGATTGTTTCATAGTCTATCTTCGGATTTTTAAGACTTCATCAAGAAGCTTTTATTGAAGTACAGACGCCAGCACATCAAACTATCCCAAACTGTCAAATTCTCCCAATTGAACACGAACCTTATTCTTTTGCATTAGAGTTGATAAATTATCAAAGAAATTCGACAAATTGGGGTAACTTGACGCGTTGGCCTCTGTACTTATATCAGACAAACAAAATACAGTACATTTTAAATTAACGATGTTGTGACTTTCAGGTTACACAATTTTATAGCATGTCGCACATTTCATTAATATTTTTTTCATGTTTCATAATTATTATGACTGACCTGTTTTTACAAAATAATTATCCAATAATCGACCATATCATTATGAGTAATTTCGCATAAATTACGTAATCTTAATTTCGGAGATGTCACCATTGACGATGATTGATAATGCAATATGTAAATTACACGATTCATAAATACATTAAGACTTACTTATGTACTATTATGTTTCATTTACTATTATTATGTTTGGTCGTTTAAAATAACATTATTTGCGCGTATTAAAAACTTTTTAGATAAAGTACCTACCCCACACTAATTCGAAATGTCATCATCCTTGGGGTAAAAACTATGCATATTTATGCGATAGCAGCAATCGCGGTTGATTTGCTGTAATTTTTTTAAAGAGTTCCGTTGTCTGTCTATGAAATTTAAATGGGACCACACGGGAAGCACCAGCTATCAAATAAAAAAGAATCATCAAAATCGGTTCACCCAGTCGAAAGTTCTGAGACAAAAAAAAATACAGTCGAATTGAGAACTTCCTCCTTTTTTTTGAAGTCGGTTAATAGTAGCAGGCCGCCTTTGCGATCGATGACGAAAATATGTAAAAAATATTTGCGGGGGCTCAATAGATCAATATTTAGTTGGTCATGTGGAATGTCCACTACTTAAACGTTAAAGAATGTGACAGTAAAACAATAATACGTTGTTTTATTGTTCTATGAATGTCTTTCTTGTTTTGGCTATAATTTTTTGCAACAAGACAATCACGCTCATTAGGAAACAGATTTATATTTGTTGTTTGGTTTTGTTGATGGAGAGCGTAGTTGCGTATCTTCCAGTGAGAGCTATCTATTTGTATTCCCACCTCCGTATATGGCAAGCGAGCATTGAACTCGAGACCTTGGTCAAAAATAGCCTAACGAATTTGACCAAAATTTACTACTGTGTTCGGAGCTTATCTCTTGTACAATGGTGTATTTTTCTCACTACCTACTAAAAGGTTTTCCCATACATGGAGCACGTGGATTACAAGCTATCAACGATGCTTGTAATCGTTTTACATTTTTTGTTTTCGGCGGAGGTATTTTCTTTTGTGCCAGTCGCTGATAAATTGAGCGCCATTTTTAAGTCAAATGGAGCATTTAATCTATTTCCATTTTTAAATGTAGGTCTGTATTGATTAGGTACTTCCATTTCGGGGATTCATACGGTATCGCTTAAATAAAGTTGCTTTTTGTGATTATCAATAACTAGCTTTTGCCCGCGGCTCCGCCCGCGTGTATGTCAGTTACCGGGTACAAAAGTAGCATGTTTATATCCCAGGCTATATCTCTGCCAAATTTCATGACGATCGGTTCAGCGGTGTACGCGTGGACAGAAAGACAAACAGATGGACAGAGTTACTTTCGCATTTATAATATGAGTAGGCATTATTGTATGTTTTTGTATAAATGACTGTGCAAGGACTATTTTCGCACGAATGGAGACGGTTTAAATTTGTTGTTTCAAAAAAATTATAACTTGTAAAATAAGTAGATGTCGGTCGGAGACAACGAAGCAGAAGAAAATTTTCAGACAGGCCAGCACTCAATACCAATAAAGGATAACTGAACAAAATAGGGGTCGGACTACGTTAACTCCCATGCCAATCCAAAAAGCCTTTTAGCTATTTTTTACTCAACTTTCAGTGTTTTAGCTTAACAACGCCTAATTAGTTTCTTTAAGTCTGTTTAGTACCCCTGAGCAACAATTTTTTCATTCAATGTATATTGTGCAAGATATGGCAAGCTAAAAAACACTCTTTAACGTTAAAATTAAGGTTTAAACATGCTGAAAAGCTGTAACAAAGCTTTATGTCACATGTGGTTTTCAAAAGTTACAGTGTATTGGATTGTAAGAACATTTTGTTAAGTATTATAATAACATAGACTAATCAGTCTAGGTACCTTCACAAAACAATTAAGATCGGAAGATCGGGCGTAACGTTTGAACTACGAATAATTTGACCTCATGATCTGATAATTTAGTCTTATCAATACATAAATGCATATTATTTTAACCGACTTTACGATTAAATTTGCGGCTGACCTAAATTCTTTAACAATTAGACAAACTCTTTACAAAAGCGGATCCGACTCACCCTACCATCGAAAGTGAATAAACACAATCACCAAAATACGGTAACCTATCTAAATGTATCGTAAATCTATATTTATTAATAGGCCCAAAGTGATACCGTGACTTTTCTCGTTCATAAGCATTAAAATAGATCATAATATGAGATCAAATGATTTATTTGAGTAATTATGTGAATAACATCCGATAGGAATGTTAAGTAACCCCGCATGCGTGTGCGCAATGATTCAGACGATTATATTCGGTCAATGCGCTAACACTTGGCGCCAACCTACGGAGCATCATCGGAATTTTCATGTTGTAGTCATTGTGTAAACGAATAGCTCAATAATCCGTCGAATTGAATCAATTAACGTAGTAATTAATTATCATGTGTAGGCTTTTTGGCAGCTCAACAAATGTAATAAAATATTTCGCTGCTAATAAGTAAATTACACACATAAATCTTTGTACATACCTAATTGAGTTTTTCAATAGGTATAATGCCATTTTGACCTCCAACATTTTTCGACTTTTTTTGACATTGATTATAATCGCTGAGATAAGATTGCGACTAGATCTCAAAGCTTGCGGACGGCGAGTAATGGGTAGGTCGCTGTCCGGTAAGGACCAAGCCCGGGTCGACGGCACGTTGTGTTCCACGCGCGCCTCAAAGAGATGTCAGCACCATCTGGTGGGGTCCGCAAGGGCCGATGCCTGCCAGGGGTGCGGGTTGTTCGAAAGAGATACCGCGGCCCCTGGCACACGTGCAACTGAGGGAACACGGGTGGGTTTTAGTCTGTAAAAGTCTGACACGCCCTCCTGCCCCACCCAGAGTTACTTGATGATTTCCCACCCAAAAATTAAATAAATCTCAAAGCTTTCATTTACGGGAACTGGGCTTAAGGACATTTTACTCAGGCATTACTTAAAAGTATCGCTTTTCATGTTTAACCGCCGCGTATTAAATTATAATATGAAGCAATTAATACAGAAGGGATCTGAGATTCCTTAGCTTATGATCTAATATAATAACGCATATATTCTAGCAATACAATAAATTATATATAGAGATAATTTATTGTTTAACTTATAATTTAATGAAAATGTCTACATAATTATCTTCTTGGAAATTAATTTTAAACGTTCATTGCTGGACATGATCCTCTTCATAGCCACTCAACTCAAACTTACAACTCAATGCATTTATTTAAGATAAACCATTTATAGGCACTATTGACTTGCCAAGAATTCGGTTAGTTAGTCAAAAAGTATAAGCTAGTTGATTTCAAAACGTAGATCTCAATGGAGAAGAATGGGCAAGAAACTCCAACGACGTAACTTTAAATCAAGACATTACAAAAATCCTGCACCCTAATTGCGTAACACACGATTAATCATAATCTGTTTCATTTTGACAGTTCAACAATATTCATTGCGTTATTTACGTTGTTGAGCAGACACATTTTTCGAACATATGAAGCAATGGATAAGCAATCTGTTTCAAAGTGATTCATATTATAATTGACCGTGCGTTACGCAATTAGGGTGCTGGTTTCATTATTCTTGTTGCTTTTACATAACACAACAAAACTAGAACAATACTACCAGTACAGAATATTTCTTTAATCACCATGTTTGGTAGATTTATTGCAGTTGCTAAAGTTATAGCCGGGTGATGAATTGGTGACTTTTGTGCTACCTGTCATAATTGAGGACTGTGTTTTCTTCAGTATGAAAATAAACAAATTGAAACAGTAAATTAATAAAGTGATTTACACAAATATGTGATACTTTTAGCTGAATACAGCGGTAAATATTTTGACATACCTGTGATATCAGCCGCCTAATGAGACAAAACTATGTACATTCCTCGGCACTTTGTTATCTAATCAAATTATGCATTTGTCATACATTGCAAATAACTAAATGTGGCGAACTAGTTATTCTACTAACATGAGCGACGGTTTAGAGGCAAAATGAGGCTATTTCTGTACATTAAATGTTAGTAGGTATGTGTTATCGTGATTTTATCAAGAAATCGTTTAATTTCTCACAAGGACTTTATTAATATTCTTAGTTGTTTTGTAGATATTGAAGTGATTACGATTGATTGGTGGTTAATGCCACAAGGAAATTACGTGATTTATTTGTTTCTTGAAATAACATAGACCTTTTCTTTCATTTGGATATAAACCAAGTCTAGTTGTGTAAAGAAGGGTTAAATAGAGATGAGTGACATACAGCATAAACAGCCTATAGGTACCCAATGTTCCCACTGCTGAGACACAGGTCTCCTCTCTGTGAGAGAGAGAGAGAGAGAGAGCCGTAAACCTCCACGCAGGCCCAGTGCAGGTTGGTAGATGTTACATGTCTTCGAATTTTTGGTTCTAAGATATTTCCTATTAGGTAGGTACTGTAAAGGTTTGTTGCTTATCGAATGCAACCTTTATATTAATACACGCCGGTAATGAAATGACTGTCACATTTGAACTATCAAGAGGATGATTCTAAAATTCTATCCTTCAAAGAGAATAGGAGAGGGTTTATCCTGAAGATTATTTTCATTATTATATTAGGCGCGGCCTTATTATAATAGAGAAACCTCTGTAATAATATACATGGAGTCATGTGTTAAACACTATTAAATATTTTATTTATAGTTAGACGCCCTCGATCCCTATAGTACTATTCCGGCCACAAATCCAAAATCCGAGCTACTTGGTTCGGAAAAGCAACCTTAAACTCTACTGCAGCAGTAACCCCTTGTACCACTGAACCATCGAACTAGTAATCAAGATATGATTTCATAACCTCTTGATAGATCTGCATGGTAGCAATAAACCCACAGTTCAGAGGGGCCTGTTATTCGACGGCATAATTGTATTTCAATAAATTTCAATTTAAACAGTTATAGTTGTTCTACAAATCAATCTATGGTACTCTAGCGAGCTATTAAAGTTTTATTAAGTAGCTGTCTCTATTCCCACACGATGAAAGGGTGTCATGTTTTAGAGGCAAAGTTAGCAGAAGAAAGGTTCTTACCGAAGCACGTAGAACATTTATTGTCTTCCAAGATCTCTTCAGTTTTTATAGACACTATTTTGCTGAACAGATAAACTGAAATTTTCGGTTAGTTTTGTACGTGTGGGGTTGTTTTGTTACGGGTTTATTTAGAAGGTATTTGGGTTAAGTATTCTCATACCGTTTCAGTCGGCGGTATAGTAGTATCTAAGTTTTAAATATGGATACGTTTATTTTTGTCCATGGCGAAGTGGTGCTTCCCTATCAAACCCATTCGTTCCACCTGCTGAAAATCTTGTACCTGGACATGAGTACCCTTGGCTTTGCTGGAAGTCTTTCAATAGACTTCGGACTCGGGTAGGCCAAAGCAAAGATAACCTGCTCAGGAGATTCACAGATGACTCCGCCCTGGAGTGTAAACGCGGTGCTGTCCCACAAGCAATGGGCACTTATAAACTTGTCCAGCGTGTTCTGCTGTCTGCACGCTACAGGAGTTGATGGTCGCTGCTGGAAGTGCCTAGATCGCAGCCGTATTTAGACTGATATCGAAAAGCTATGATGAAGAAGAAGAAGAACATTCTTGTTGTCATTCTGAAAGGCTCCAGTAGTTTTTTAACCTTTTCCAAATTGACACTTTTAGGTAGGTACCTAATCTTACAAGTAGGTAAAAATAGTAAAAACCACAAAAACCTCAAGCAGGTACTAGTACAACAGAATAGCAACAGCAATAAACGATTATTTGTACATTCATACGCAGATAACAAGTGCTTACAAACTCAATTGGTGTATTGTTATATTAAGATTGACAGCTGTCAAATTACAAGATAAGTATCGACTTAAACATTCACTTTGTCTGTGGCATGATCAGAGGTTGTTACGAATTACATTAATCAAAATGAAATCGTGTTTAAACTTATGCCATTTGTCGGGATCGTGTTATTTAATAGATATTTCTTTTTTGTAAATGACAAGTGAAAAATTAATTGATTTTCTTTTGTTTAGTTTTGCATCTTTGTTTTTTTGTGTTTTTGGGCGGGAGCTGTTGAGACAGTAGTAACTTTATTTCGGACACAAATATCCGTAAAGTCTTAGTAACATACAAGAAAATAACTTATTGCCTAGTGTTAGTAAAAATCAACCTCCGCACAAACTGCTGTAGGTACAATCGGAGAGCCGAAGCTCTCGGTTAAAGTTTTCAGGATGCTGTTTCGACTTGCCTGTTGCTGTTTGATTTTTGTTTACTGTATTGTAACATCGTGTTCATTTACCGTGGCCTACTTGGAAAACCTTAAAAAGACTTCGAACCCAAGTAGGTTGCAGCAAGAACAACCTCTACAAGTGGGGATACATGGACGGTTCAGATCTCCGGTGTGTGTGCGGCGTCTCTCCACAGACAATGGCTCACCTCCCATCTTGCACCGCATGTCCCTGCATACGTGAGGACCTAATGGCTGTATCAGCGGACGGTATTCGCGTTGCTGAATGTTGGCCAAATAAATTTAAATAACTGTACATATTATGTAATTTTTTTATATTTTTGGCATCGTTACGCTAAAAAGAATATCTTGTTTTAGATCTGAACTAAAATAAAACCCAATTACTACCTTTAAGAGGGGACGGGGGCCTACGAGGAATTTGAAAAATAGGTATTTGAAGAAACTATTGCCGTCGCGCTGTCAGTAAGTCTGCCTCCCGTAGTGTGTGATGACAGCTGCAGCTCAGACCGAAATTATCACAAAATTTTTGACGAGATCGACGTTTTGTATTCCCCTTTTTTCTCCTCGAAAACTGAGCCGATTCAATAATTTTTTACTTTAACATTTTAAGAAAGAGTATTTTTAGGTTCCATCATTTTTTATGTTAAAAACTTTTCTATTTTGTCTGGTAGTCACGAACCAATAGCATCGACATCTTCTCTAACCCTTTACGACAATTCCGATCGAAACTTCTAACCAGCTCGGAGACTCGAGTCGTCTGTACGACACGATCCGCCTCCTAATAACTTCCATTGCTTGTTTGTCAGAATATTTTTTTTTTTATGTTTAAGTATTTTTTGTATTCCAATCTCAGTTGTGAACATAGCTCATTTCTTTTTTTAACTATATTATTTTAGTACTTTCATGTAAGTGATCTAATTAACGATATCTTGTGTGTTATTTTAATTACTCTGCTAGCGCTGTGCACTTCTGTAAGTGACTAATTTCACAATTCCAAACTCAACACAATTCAAAACTGTTTGTGATTCCTGCTTGTGTTTGTCGTAGTGAATAAGTCGTTGAAGTGCCTTCTCAATAAATAAATAGTCCTCTAAACACGGCAGTAAAAATAGGGATTTTTTTGTAGTTTTTGGAGGGTCATATTTTCTTTACTAATTCGTTGCTGAAAAAAGAAAATGACAGGGACGTGTTTACAGCAGACCTTGATTTTATGAAATAAAAAAAAAATGCTCCAGAGGCATTATTCAGGAAGAAAAAAGGGGAATACATTTGTATGGAGAATCGCACGCCCTGTTCCCTCTTAATAAAGACAAAAGGGAAGAAAATATAAAAATATAGTGCAGCAGAATGTAACTGTGTATGTAATTTATTAGTAACTAGCTTTTACCAGTCACTTCGGCCGCGTGGATGTTGAAAATTATCCCACGGGACGTACTACCGGAATAAAAAGTATTGTATGTGTTAAACCAGGTTATAAACTATCTGTATGCAAAATTTCCTCCAAATCCGTTCAGCCGTTTTTGCGTGATTCAATCCAAACATCCAAACTTTCACATTTATAATATTACTAGGATTAGGATTTCAGGCAAATTACTAGTTTATCCAAATTGACTAGACCAAACTAAAGAGTCGGTATAATCAAATCACCCACACAGGCATTCTGTGACAGTTCTACGAAATGACCATAACACGGCCAATTGACGTAGTGTGTTAATTTGATAAAATTATTAATTTTGCTTATCGCTTTTACTTTTTACAGGAATTTTAATTACAATGTCTTGTCAAACATGTATTGTTCAGCTCAATAAATACTTCCAGACACTGCATATAAATCGCTTCGCAACAATTTATTTTGACATCCGCCTCGAAACTCCATCCGTTATCAGGACCATACCCAATGCGTAGTCTCTCTCCTAATGGCGATTATTTACAGTTGCTTGCAAATAAATAATGTTTACTTTATCACTATGGCGAAAAGCGGTAGCACGAGCTAACTGTACGAATAATAATAATCTGGTTTTAAATCAGAGTTAAGTTGTATTTACGATGTTCAGAGCGGCCCCGGGCAAGGGAACTTAGGAACCTTCCCTATTCTATCAGTTTATTTTATACTTGAACTAGCGATCCGTCCCGGTTTTGCATGGTGTTTATTAGAGATGTGCCCAGTACGCGTTTATTACTCGGTACTTTTGCTCGGTTTACTCGGTCATTTTTGTAGTACTCGTTTTCGGCCGAATACCTCAGTTTGGCTGCTGAGGTACTGAACTGCCGACGTAATGAACTTATAAACTTACAACCTGTCCCCTTTACAATATTAATGTAGATTAGTAATTGTAAGAAAAATGACGTGAAAATAATGAAACTACCTACTTATTTAATGTAATACAAAATCAATCTGTCGTAGTAATCAATTTACGCTTAGATATTGGTCTAGAGCGATGTCACTTTTCGTATGCTGTAGAAACAAATTCCTCGTAGCAATGCCAAAAACGACCCGCACTGAGCCCGCGTGGTGAATTACGGCCCACTTCGTCTCACGGAGAGTAGGCCTGTGTCTCAGCAGTGGGAATATTATAGGCTGAGTATGTATGAGTATGTAATGCCAAAAACTTGCATGGCATTCTTTTTAAAGATTTTGAAGCATTACGTACGTTTCCGAAACCTGAGTCACCAAAACTGAGTTACTCCGGCAGAGTTCGGTAAACATAATACCGAGCAATATTCGGTACCCGGTTACTCGGTAAAACTTGTACTCGGCGTATCTCTAGTTGTTACGACTTACAAAAACATTGAGATGTCATAATATTTCCAAGTAAGTTTAATAGTACTGTTTTACACACAATAACCTTCCAGAATAAATTGTCTAAATTATCGTGAACACTGCATCAAAATCTGTTGCGTAGTTTACGAGAACAACGCGGTCATACAGACTGTAATTTATAATGTATATAGATAGATAGACAGATATTCTTGATACACGTAGATGCAAAATAACGCACACCAAGTATTTCGCAATGTTTTGACTCGTTTAAGTATAAACGGCGCTAGAGGCTTGCGATAATCTCTCAAATTAAGTGATCAGTGTTATGTTGTACTGTAATTTTGTAATCTATAATGTATCTTGTATTGCTAATTCGATATTTCCCATTCATTCCGTGGATTTAGCTAGGATACAATTTATGCGAAACATTAAACGTTGAGTTGATTCATGTAAAAATGTGGCTTCGTTTAGCACGAATAAACTCGACCGAATCGGGCGAATCGTCGCTTTTAAATAATACAATATTTCCTGTAGGCGACTCGCACGAAGTTAATTTATTTGTGGGCGAATAGACAATTGCAATGCAATGTTAATTTTTATTCTTTTTATTTTTTACAATGTCTGACATATTCTCGTCATTATTTGACATTATACATCAATTTTACTTTCGACTATTTATTATTAGTGATTGTCATCGAAATCATGTCACTTGGTTCAAATAGATTCATTTTATATAGGTAGATTCTTTTACATATTGTGAATGAGAGAACGTTGTAGGCATTAGAGGCTAGATTTGTAGACGTTTTTCTATTCTGTATTTTCATTCCTCTAAGTACCTGGTACTTATTGACTGGCCTGCACTGTCCTCCCATACCTATTATCCCTGTAATTTAAAAACATTGTAAAAGCCAATTATTTTTAAAAGAGTAACCGTGGAGTTTCTTCTCCATAGGAAACCACAAATTGGAACCGTGCACCTAGCTTCTGACGTTTCATAAGTGCCCATGCAGGCTTATGTGAAATTAAATATTTTGATTGATTGATTGAATTCCATAAATTCGTAATAGGCAACAGTCACGTTTTGAATTAAACGTTAAGGAAACAACGAAAAGTTACGGAAAAAGTACACTAACTTTATTACATAATATACAAAACGTACCAGTTGCCTAATACGAATTTCTTTAGCCCACAAATAAATTAACTTCGTTCGAGTCACCTATAGAAAATATTATATTTTAAAAGCGATGATTCGCCCGATTCGTGCGAGTTAATTCGTGCAGGTCAACTAATATAAGCTAAAGTGTGAATCAAAGTTCGCATAACGTATGCGATATGACGCATCGTACAGGACAAATAAACAGTTTTGAGGGAAGTTTTAAAATACATTCAGGCGTGACGGCTACTAAACCAAGATATTTCCGACTGTTAAAAGTCTATTCAAAATATTTTACATTCCTTCGTGATTTACGATCGTGTTTATACCGCATTTCTGGAGTATTTGTTTGACTATGGAATCCCGCGGGAATTGTAAACTGACGTCACGATTACCTACCGATGGTCGGCAGGTGTATTCTGGGAAAAAGTATTAGGGCCCGATCACATGAACCACAACCACACCACATCTTACCTTGTTTAGCCTGTTATATTATCACTGCCGGGACCCAGGCCTCATCTCGTTGAGAGGGAATGGGCCGTAATCCGGCACTAGGGCCCAGTGCGGGCTGATAGATGTCACACTCGGTTTCCTCAGGATGTTTTCTGTCACCGTTTTGAGAGCAGTGCTGATAAAATAATCTACTACCGTTACCTTTGCGCCGCCCCTGCTCTCACACCACATCTCAGCAACAAAATGTGGCCAAGCAGTGGTTACGTGTGAATAGTGTCGCTGCTACTCGTTGCAGTTGTGTTTTCGGTAGTAGTTGCGATGTGGTTACGTTGTAGCTAGTCTTCGCAGACTGACAGATCCTTATGACTGCGATGCGGCTGGCTGTTAGTGCGCGTTCTCGCTGGTGGTTGCATTATCGCTGCGACGTATCCGCGACGTAGCCGCAACGTAGCCGCGACGTAGCCGATACGTAGCCGCGACGTAGCCGATATTCAGGTTTAGTATCCAAGCATTGACCGCCGGCCCCAAAGACAATGTATTCGCACTTTTTAATATTATAAAGAAGTCCGTGTGAGGCAGCATATGCCTGACAGACCCTCAGCATTTCGTTTACGGCACCGGCAGTCGGCGCCAGCAACGCCATGTCATCAGCGTAGCTGATACTATTTATTTTCACACCATGGACGCTACATCCAACCCGCATATTGCTAAGGTCCACGATTAGACCATCTATATACGTACTGAATAGCCTAGGAGATGTCAGACCACCCTGCCTCACACCGCATTCTAATCTATAAGTCTCAGAGAGTGTATTGGACCATCTTACAACATTTTCCTGGTTCCCATACCAATACTGTAGGATCCTGAGGACTCCTGTCGGCACACCCCTATCCTCGAGCTCTCTCCAGAGTACATCATAATTTTACATCATAATTTAGCTATGCTTGCCACGGTTGATCCGTGGATGAGTGACCATCTTGTTATACAAAGACCCTCCGTGGCTCAGAATGTACGCTAAGTCGTTAGTCCTGGCTGTATTTCGTGGATCTCTGACAGACGTTACGGGTCGCCAGAAGCCCGAAAGGCTTACAACCAGTCTTACCACAAGATATTGTGTTACCTAGTAAGTTAACTGGGTGGTGGAGGTTAGATAGGCTGTCATTACATGTGAAGTTCTGGTATTCAGCTGCATTTGGTTAGACTGGAAGCTGACCCCAACATTGTTGGGAAAAGGCTAGGCAGATGATGACAAATTAGCGCCCGTCCACGTGTTGTCGTCTTGATGAGGTTGTGGTGTGGTTGTGGCACGTGTGATCGGAGCCTTAGCAGTAGTATTTCGATACCCATGACTTTGTTAGCGTTAACCCACTTCTGTCCAACACGGTTCCCGCAACTTCCCGCTAAGCACATAAGCCTTCCAAAGTTGGAAAATGTATTCCAATGCTTATTTGGTTTTAGTGCCTAAAGCAGAAACAAAAGTTACCTTCATTAGATATGTTTACGTAATGCTGTATTTTGATTTATGAGAGTTACCGTAATTGGAAATCATCGATGGGAAACACACGTTGGGCAGTTAGAATATTTTGAAATGGTCATTGTATTTTATGTTTCCTCCAAAACAAACATTAAAAAATATGAAAGTTTGAAAATAAATCACTTTTGTTGCAATATTATGAAATAATAGGCATGTTTTCTCATAATGAGATTTTGTGTGAAATGGTTAAAGCTCCCGCAGACCGGGGCGACGCGACAACGCGACGCGACAGTAGTAGATCAATTACCATGAAGTTTTCAAAGAAAATAGTTCTTTTAAAGTCAAGTCGGGCCTGTCTGTATGAGCCTTGATAATAATAGGTCTTTACCTATGAAATTGCCGTTTTGTATGAAAAAATTTAAACGAATTTTTTTCATGTATTTTTTATTTGTATTAATCGAAGTAATCACCCATGCAATCAATGCATCTTTGCCATCGCAGTGGCAGTTTATTGATGCCCTTCTTAAAGAAATCAGCTGGACGGGAGGCAACAAATTCTTCAAAGGCATTTTGTACTGCCTCTCGGGTATTGAATTTTTTTCCCGCCAAGAAGTTATCCAAATTCTGGAAAAAGTAGTAGTCTGTAGGCGCAAGGTCTGGTGAGTAGGGCGGATGACGGAGAGCTTCCAACCCCAGTTCTTGCAACTTGGAGACCGTCTGCTGTGCAGTATGAGGTCGCGCGTTGTCGTGCAGGAGCAGCGGAGACGAGCGATTGACCAATGCTGGTTGGAGATGTGCCAGCTTCTCCATCATTGTGTTCAGTTCTTCACAGTACACATCTGTAGTAATGCTCACCCCGTTTGGTAAGAAGCTGTGATGAATCACACCGGCGCTAGACCACCAAACAGTGACCATCACTTTTCTAGGGGTAAGTTTTCGTTTAGGGCATTGTTTAGGTGCTGAACCAGGATCCAACCAACTTGCTGAGCGCTTGCGGTTATCAAACAGAATCCATTTTTCATCGCAGGTAACAATGCGGTTCAAAATTCCTTCATTTGTGTGTCTGTTGAGCAGTGCAAGGCACGTCTCGACGCGTACTTCGCGCTGACGATCATTGAGTTCGTGGGGCACCCATTTGTCAAGCTTTTTTACCTTGCCAATTTGACGCAAATGGACCAATATTGTTTTGACGCTAACGTCGAAAGCTGCTGCTAATTCAGCCGTAGATTGTGTATCATCAGCTTCCACAATCGCCTTTAATTCGTCATTGTCGACCAAAGTCTTCGGACGACCGCGAGGTTCATTTTTCAGGTCGAAATTTCCAGAACGGAAGCGAGCAAACCAATAACAGGTGGTGCGTTGGTTTGTAGTGTTAGCTCCGTAAACGTCGTTGATGTTGCGTGCCGCTTGTGCCGCGTTGCTGCCACGACGGTACTCATATTCCATAATTACTCGAATTTTTAACGTATCCATGATGACGAAAAAGATTGAAATGCGATGAAAATGTAACACTAATCAATAAACAAATGACTACTTTTGGAAAAAAAAATCCATGTTTTTAAAATAAAATTAATTTGAAATTAGAATTCTTACCCAAACAAAAATTATTTTGATTTGAAATGGCCAGTACTGCAAAACGGCAATTTCATAGGTAAAGACTTAATATACCGAATTATTTTGTTTTTAATACTATACTTGCTTCTCCATAATGAAGATACTTGGCCTACGATTACGTAAAATTGACATAATTTTTCAGGAGTCCGATTGTTATTACCTACAGAACAGAACGATCAACTTATTGAAAGTCATATTAATTTGACATTGGTGCTGGACTTAATGTAAACTTAATGTTTACATAACAAAAACACAACATCACGCCTGTAATCCTTGAAGGGTAAGGCACACGTGTAGTAGGTACCTGTAGTACATTTAAAACTCTATACCTACATAGTCTGGATATGCGGCCGGTTGATGGAAATAGGGTCGCCCCTATTACTGAGGACTTAAACATAACTGTTGAAATCTGTCTGTAACCACGTTGTCCTTCTAAGCAATGAATTTTAATGCGGTTTTGAACATTTAGATTTAGACAACTTATTCTGGAAGGTTTAAAGACTTATATATAACCGCCGTGCAAAGCAGGGGTGGTTCACTAGTGGGTATACTAGTAGGTACAAAATAAACAATGTCACCTTAGGTTTAGAATTGAACGTTAAACTTGTAGCGGCATTCATATCCCCACATATGACACTGACGTCACGCAAAATCCTGCATCGCGCAAGCAGAGTTTACCGCGCAACTAGGTATATTATATTATAAAACGTCCCGACATCATTAATCGGGCAGTTGTCCACCAGACACAACACCCATCTGGTTGGATTATCCTCCCATTTCTATGGAGGATGAGTGAACTACACATCGTGTTCCTCATACCTCTCTAAAGTTATAGGTATGAGGTACTAGCTTTCGCCAGCGGTTTCACCCGCGTGGAGGTCGGAAATTATCCCGCGGGAACGTACTACTGGGATAAAAATATCCTATATGTTAATCCAGGTAATAAACTATCTGTGTGCAAAATTTCATCAAAATCCATTCAGCCGTTTTTGCGTGGTTGAGTAGCAAACATCTAAATATACAAAATTTCACATTTATAATATTAATCGGATAAGTTTATAGAGGCACCTATGTACCTTAACATCACCCAAAAAAAATGATTCCTTCAACAAACTTGGCCCATATTATTATCATTCGACTCAGGCTAGGGTTCGGTTTGGTTAACCGTTGAAGCAAACATCGTGCGGGTATACATACGGACCCCATTTCCCTTAGTTGACTTAGGACGTGTGTGATGATAGGTGACATTCAAAGGGATGATCATGTTTTTCTTTCATTTCCTGATAGGAACATTATATTCGAGGTTAGTGGGTCTCTATGTGACATAAATGTAGGGTATATTTTTTTTTTAAATACAGTGTTGAACAGGAGATAGTTTTCGTAATATACTTATTTATGTTATGGTGGTCCAATCATAATCAGCCTATAACGTTCCCACTGCTGGGACACAGGCCTCCTCTCTGTGATTTTTTTTTTGTTGGGCATCTCGCAGTTGGCCTTGAGAGGCCGTGACTGCTCAACCGGGCTTTCCTGGGGCTGCCATTAAGAAACTAATCTTAACGCCTCCAGCCAGGGCTTACAAACTAAAATTTACAAGCTAAGCGACTGCACGCTGAGGGCACCCCCTGTGGGGTACGGACCTCGGCTCAGGGCGTCACTGATAGGGGGACAGCTATCACTATTGGGGACAGGCTGGATCAAAATATTGGCATTATTATTGATCGGGGAATTTAAAGCTACTGGCTCAGCTGCGGCGCGGGCTGACGCTTCAACGAGCAAGGGTCGGTCGGGGACCTCTCTGTGAGAGGGAGCGGGCCGTCATATACCACGCGGGCCCAGTGCGGGTTGGTAGATGTCACTTATCTTCGAATTCTTGGTTCTAGCACATGCCGGTTTCCTCACGATGTTTTCCTTCACCGTTTTGAGAGTAGTGGTGATGAAATATTTAACCAAACTAAAGCGCTTGTCTGGGTTTGAACCTACGACCTACATCTAGTAAGTCGCGTCAGTTATTATTGGGCCACCACTGCTCTGTCCACCATATCCTACTAATATTATAAACTAGCTTTTGCCCGCGACTTCATACGCGTGGACTTTAGAATCAAGTAGATAATCATTTTTTTTTGATAATATATAGCCTATTTTTTAAGTTAGACCTCTCGTTCATCATTGAAAACTGCATTCAATTCCATGCAGTGCTTTTTGCGTGATGCGGTAACAAACATACAGACAGACAAAAATTCTAAAAACCGTTGTTTTGGCTTCTGTTGCTCTAATAAAGACCCCCCATACTATTTTTTCTTCAATATCTTTAATGTACAGACATCGGCCTGTTACAATTTAATTATATCTATGTATAGATGTGAAAGTGTTTGTGAAGATATTTACATGTTTGTTACTCAAATCACGCATAAACGGCTGAATACATAGATTATAACCAGTGATCGGATATTCAGATGCATATTCACCTAAAGTTGAGATGTTGGCTAACATGGAATGCGCTTTTGTATCGAAAAAGTCTTAATTTAGGTAAGTAGTTTGTTTATTTTTTGTTTTAACTAATACAAACCACCCCTCCTCCAGTACATATACATATTTGTATCGGGTTAAACATTAATTTTAAATTAATTCACATCTAAATAGTTATGCAATCCAAGAATCCCGGGGTTTTTAATAAATATTACAAATAATATAATTTATAAAGCCGCTTCCATACTTTCATAGCTAAAAAATATCTTTAGGTAAATATACATCTAAATATAAATATATATCCGAATATCCGATCTCTGATTATAACCTAGATTAACACATAGGATACTTTTTATCCCGGTAGTACGTTCCCGCGGGATAATTTCCGACTTCCACGCGGGCGAAGCCGCGGGCGGATGCTAGTTCTGTCATAAAGTAATGCAAAGAGTTGTTCCGACAACTTGTTACCATTGTTTTAGTACATGAAACTGTTACATACATTTTGACCACACGGTCAAAATGTATGTAACACATGTGTTGTACACACAAAACAGCTGTTTTAATATAAAATAATCAACAACAAAAAAAAATCGCAGGTGCTCGAAGATCTTGTACACAGGTTGTGCGTCAATGTCCCTACCACACTGTATACGTCCTGACTGGCCGAATTTGCAGCTATTTATGGTCATGACAGTACGTTACTGGGGTAGGTACACTAAAATTAATTTATCCTTCATTATTATCTACCAGTAGACCTGCAATAGCCTCTGGCTGAAGAAATTTTTCTTTTCCAAGTTGGGTATTCAGGTCTTTTACAACTTTTTATTCTTCTTGTTGTGTTCCTTCTCTATGTAATGTAGCCCAAGAAAAAGGCTGTGCCATGTGGCATCTGCCAACCCCCACTGGATCCACGTGGTAGTAATTTACCACGTGGGTCCGGGTCTCACATAGAGAAGACCTGGGTCTCAGCAGTGGGGACGTTATAGGCTGATTTTGGTATCTCCGTACTGTAATTTTAAAGAAGAAAAAAAAAAAAGATTTTCCCATTTCTTACGTTACTTTACATAAAAAAGCTTTACCTAAATGCTTATTTTGTCAAGCATTTATTTTTTGTCTCAAACATTGTCAGTCGAGAATGTTACTCAACAATTTCAGAATGTAACTTAAACATGCAACAATGACTGATTTACGGTCAGTTCTGCTGTCTGCCAGTAATGATTGATTGGCGTTTTAGCTTTAATAATGTTCAGTATTTGCCTTAACTGCTGTCCAAGTGCTCGTAAGGCATCAACCTTCAAGCTTAGTGTATTTATTGACGTTTTAAAAGGCACATCAAGGCTCCCGCAAACAGGCGCAACGTGACAGCACGACGCGACTCTCGTAGAAAAATTTCTAAGAAAACTTCATGAAAATTGTTCTACAAAATTCGCTTTGCGCCTGTCTGAACGAAACTTTAAATCCGCCTTCTCGATTAATGTTTCGGAAAAAGTATATTAATTGAGTTTTCCTAAGGATTTCCTCTTCCTCTGCCAATTTTTGTTTGCAGTTTCCGATCCGTCTTTTAAAGTACGTACTTAAGTGTTTTTCTGAGAGATAGATAGCTTTAAAGCGAAATCGATAGAGGGATGCACTTTATAAATCGCCTTTTTCACAGAATGCCTACGTTTATATTCAGAAAATCGTTATTGCGGAACAAAAGATATAGGTCTTAATAGACCTTAAGTAGGTTACTATTACCTATTATTTCCATGAAAACCTTTATAATAGGGTGAGTAATAAAAATAATGAGGCATTTAATAGATTACTTGCGAAAATCTTTCCAATAATAACACGTTCACAAAAGATACTTGAACGTTATAAAGCAAGGTGATGTTTATAGAAAATTAGGGGGAATAAAATAAGCTTTTAAAGCCGATAATTCTATTAAATTATATCGTTACTGTAATCATACATTTTATGGTCGATTCTCGTCATAATATGCGATCTACTGCACAGCATTTACTTCTTTGTGGCACTTTTACTAACAGAGAATAATTTTAAAGATATCGTAAACTTTTTGACAAAATTGAAAGTTAAATGGAGATGGAATTCATATTAAATTATATTATAGACCCATAAATTATTTAAAAAGTTCATAAAAATGATAATAGAGACCGTTTCTTGTTTACGCATAGTTTGCTGTCAGTATATATTTTGCTAAGTGCTCATTTTATTGCCAGTAAAAATAAATATCTACACAAAAACATCTTACAATAAATGTTGCCAGAACAAATTAAACCATTTGAGAGAAAAGCCGCAGACCGACTCTGCATCAGCAGCTAATTATTTTACCGTATAATTTTCCAAGGCTTTCGTGTTTTCCAAATTGTTTAATTTTCTTTTACACAGTTTCAATAAAATAATCCTTTTAACGTAGTTAACGTTAAAAGGATTATTTTATTGAAACTGCAATTCAAGTGTTGGGAAAGCTATTATTATTTCTAGCATGTGTTAATCTAAATAGGGGCTCGAGGCTAAGTTATTACAACACACGATCTATCAGGTTAAGCGTGGCTTGCTGAGGTTGGTCCGTAGATGGGTGATCATTTTATATACCGAGACTACTCCGTGCTTTGGAAAGCACGGTAAGTCATTGGTCCCGTTACGGGTCGTCAGAAGCCCGAAAGTCTGACAACCAGTCTTACCAAGGTCTATCGTATTACCCAGTAACTGGGTTGTGGAGGTCAGATAGTCATAAAAAGCTCATCCAGAAACTAAATAATATAGGTATCACAGGCAGCGCCCTCGATATATTCACATCATACTTGCAAAATAGGCAACAAGTAGTCAAGTTAGACAATTTCACTAGTTCGGTTCAAAACGTTACATATGGCTGTCCCCAAGGCTCGGTTATTAGCTCACTATTCTTTCTAATCTATATTAATAATATCAATAAAATAGGGCTTAAGGGGCACTTAACCCTATATGCAGACGACACATGTCTATTTTATTTCAATAAATCCATTCATAACATTATATCAGACGGACAAAACGACCTTGATCTGCTAAACGAATGGCTAAAATGTAATTTACTTACTATTAACGCCACAAAAACATCTTTTATGATTTTCTGTGCCAAAAACAAACCGTTACCAGAGTTCATACCTCTCACAATAGATAAAGAAATTCTCAAACGGTCCACCCATGAAAAATATTTAGGATTACATGTAGACGACAAACTCACTTGGAAACTTCACATCAACCACATCAAAACAAAGTTAATGTCATTACTAGCAGCGTTACGTAAAGTTTCAAACTGCATTCCAAATAAAGTACGTAAAATAATATATAATTCTCTAGTAAAATCTCATCTTGAATATTTAATTGAGCTATGGGGGTCAGCGGCGAAAACTTACCTAGACCCACTACAAAGAACACAAAACAAAATTATAAAAACATTATTTCACTATAATTATTTTACTCCGACAAGAACACTATACAAAAAAACCAAACTACTCAATATAACTCAACTTTACACATACTGCACTTGCGTCCTTATTAAAAAAATCATCACCAAATCTGTACAATCAAACATACACCTACACAGGAAAAAGATAACATACAACGTAAGGAATAAAAACAAAATCCAGTTAAAACCAGCTCACGCTCGCACTAATTATGGCAAAAAAACAATACTGGTTGAAGGAGCACGGCTGTTCAATAGTTTACCCGAAGACATAAAAAAGTGTGACAGTGTACCCACATTCAAACTTAGATTAAGACAATACCTAATAACATCTTAAATAAAATAATGCTAATGCAATGCTTCCAACACCCTAGAGGTGCCTAATAATAGGTCTTTACCTATGAAATTGCCGTTTTGTATGAAAAAATTTAAACGAATTTTTTTCATGTATTTTTTATTTGTATTAATCGAAGTAATCACCCATGCAATCAATGCATCTTTGCCATCGCAGTGGCAGTTTATTGATGCCCTTCTTAAAGAAATCAGCTGGACGGGAGGCAACAAATTCTTCAAAGGCATTTTGTACTGCCTCTCGGGTATTGAATTTTTTTCCCGCCAAGAAGTTATCCAAATTCTGGAAAAAGTAGTAGTCTGTAGGCGCAAGGTCTGGTGAGTAGGGCGGATGACGGAGAGCTTCTAACCCCAGTTCTTGCAACTTGGAGACCGTCTGCTGTGCAGTATGAGGTCGCGCGTTGTCGTGCAGGAGCAGCGGAGACGAGCGATTGACCAATGCTGGTTGGAGATGTGCCAGCTTCTCCATCATTGTGTTCAGTTCTTCACAGTACACATCTGCAGTAATGCTCACCCCGTTTGGTAAGAAGCTGTGATGAATCACACCGGCGCTAGACCACCAAACAGTGACCATCACTTTTCTAGGGGTAAGTTTTCGTTTAGGGCATTGTTTAAGTGCTGAACCAGGATCCAACCAACTTGCTGAGCGCTTGCGGTTATCAAACAGAATCCATTTTTCATCGCAGGTAACAATGCGGTTCAAAATTCCTTCATTTGTGTGTCTGTTGAGCAGTGCAAGGCACGTCTCGACGCGTACTTCGCGCTGACGATCATTGAGTTCGTGGGGCACCCATTTGTCAAGCTTTTTTACCTTGCCAATTTGACGCAAATGGAACAATATTGTTTTGACGCTAACGTCGAATGCTGCTGCTAATTCAGCCGTAGATTGTGTATCATCAGCTTCCACAATCGCCTTTAATTCGTCATTGTCGACAAAAGTCTTCGGACGACCGCGAGGTTCATTTTTCAGGTCGAAATTTCCAGAACGGAAGCGAGCAAACCAATAACAGGTGGTGCGTTGGTTTGTAGTGTTAGCTCCGTAAACGTCGTTGATGTTGCGTGCCGCTTGTGCTGCGTTGCTGCCACGACGGTACTCATATTCCATAATTACTCGAATTTTTAACGTATCCATGATGACGAAAAAGATTGAAATGCGATGAAAATGTAACACTAATCAATAAACAAATGACTACTTTTGGAAAAAAAAATCCATGTTTTTAAAATAAAATTAATTTGAAATTAGAATTCTTACCCATACAAAAATTATTTTGATTTGAAATGGCCAGTACTGCAAAACGGCAATTTCATAGGTAAAGACCTAATATTAATAGTACCTACTAGTTATAGTTAATTTAAGTATCTCATTATAAGCGAACTGTTATTTTTTTAAGTTCTTATGAGAAATAAAGTTCTTTAAACCTAGATAGGCAGTCGCTCCATATAATACACTGCTATTCAGCTGCATCCGGTTAGACTGGAAGCCGTCTCTAACATAGTTGGGAACGGGCAAGTCAGATTGGCAGATTGTCGTGTGTTTATCTAAATAATTGAATATAATGTCCTTTTTTTAGGTTGGGGGAAATCATCAAATAACTTCTCCCGCTCTGGGTGGAGCAGGAGGGCGTGTCAGACTTTTACTGACTAAAACCCACCCGTGTCCCCTCGGTTGTCTATGTGCCAGGGGCCATGGTATATCTTTCGAACAACCCGCACTCCTGGCAGAAGATAATGTCTTCAGGTTACGTCTACTCTATAGTTTACAATAATGAGATAGCATTCGCAAGATTCTTTGAAAAATATACATTATGTTTAGTCTGTATTAACGTCGTTTTGTATTTCTTGGCAACCTGAAATTTCTACGGTATTCTACAATTAATTAAATAATGTATATACAAGTATACATTATTGAATTAGTTGGTTGGTTGCTTGGTTTAATAATGTTTATCTAACAAGAAATCGAGTTGCTGTAATCATGAGGGGTCGTTGACTCCTGCATTCGCTTTTCGTTTCTTTTCGTGTAAAACAACTGAATCTTTCGAATTTCAAAATAATGTAGTGTTATTTTGAAATTGGAACGGATCGAATCGAGATGTGAATCCACGATTATTTTTAAAAACAAATGAGTTTTTTTCAAATCGTGTGCAGTCATGTAAGCGAGATTCTAAATGAACTTTCGGAATAAATACTCAATGTTCTCATCTCGTAAAAGCATAGTAGTATTTTCGATTTTCTTTTGTCTAGAGTTAATTCCTCAAGGGCGCTGGAGGAACGCAAGAATGGTCTATTGTTAGAAGTTCGCTTCATCGTGGAATTTTAATTGTTGCTACTATACTGATTTAGAACAACATAATCACTTGAGTGTCCATCAAATGGTTGCTGGACAAGCGTGGCGTGGAGTCTCCTTGCGATGTCACTCTGGCTGGAGGGCGTCTATTTTCATTGATGTTCTGATCACCGATATTAACACAGTTATCGTTATGTTAATAATATTAAAATATACCAGAGCCCTAGACTAGATTCTAATAAAATATATTTCCGATGACCTTAAAAAGGTGGGTGTCGAGATGGGGCAGACTGGATGGTAAAGGCGGAAGACCAAGTGTTGTGAAGCAACATGGAAAAGCTTATGTCCAGTAGTATACTGCGATAGTTTGATATTATTTATTAATTATTATTTTTTCATTTTTTGAAATGAAAACTTCTTTAGGCGCGTTGGGCATTTTTTGAAATGGGAAAAATCAATTGACCTCGCGACACTGTTACCGAAATCACTGATAACACGAACGTACGAACGAACAACGTTGAACGTACGTTGAACGTTGTATACAAAAAATACACACGTAATTGTTCAAGTTTTCACTTCTGTCGGCACTCACGGAGTGCCACTGTTTTTTATTTATTTAAACAGAGAATGCTATCATTGTATCCAGTACTGGATTCTGCCCGAGACTTCGCGTGACATTTCTTGCTTTAACATAAAATATATTCCTATTGCATCGCACCGCAAAAATAATTTCTGAAGGAACGCTAAAAGAAAACGAAGTAATATCCCGGGATATTACTTCGTTTTCTTTTTCTTTTTAACTCAGCTCATTAGGGTCCAAGCGTGATGATAAATAAACTATAATCATCCTTAAGAATTGGGCTATTAAATACAAAAATATTTTTTCCAATACGACTGGTAGGTACTTCAAGAAATTACCCCCTTCATACAAAATTACAAACAAACAACTTTTACCTCTTAATAATATAAGTATAAATTCATTTCTACGTTAGCCATTTTTCCTATACGGCATTATTTTAATACCCATATAATACTACTCGCATTCTGTAAAACAACTACAATTGACGCAGAGCCTCCGTTTACCTGGCTTCTAATGGTCACCTAACGGGCCGAGTTAGGTACGTCCAAACACGTACAAGTAAGTACTAAGTGCATAATGTTATGTTTAGAATAGCCCCCCGGCCGGGTGAAGGTTCGACTCGGAACGACTAGTTGTAATTTACCAATTAGTCACTCTGATCGGACAATCACGTTTCACGCTTACGCCCTTAGACTATTATTATTTGAGAACACTAGTGATTGGACGCGGGACACATTGTCTTTTCAGTTTTACAGTGACACATAAGCAAATAGAATTCGTTGTAATGCTTTACAATGATAGGAATTAAGCATGAATTGAAATAAGGTTGTGATGTACTTAGAGGTCAAGGATGCATAAATAAAAAGCTACAGCAGATTGTTAGCGCCACCAGCCTATACACAGCAAGGTAGAAACGAGAATAATTAAACTGCGAATATATAACGTCGTTCCCAGTCTGCATACAAAAAATCAATTAAATATATCCAATAGTATGTTACTATAGCCAGTCAAAGATCGGCAAAACCCATAGTCGGCCCATCACTACTAATTAGATTGTTTGAAAGAAACAGTTTTTTTCTAATTTCGATGTCGAGACCAACTTGATAGTTCCAAGTCTTATGAAAACTTCTTTAGGTGCGGTGGGCATTTTTTTAGATGGGAAAAAACAATTGAACTCGCGACACTTTTACCGTAGTATAGTCAGTGATTTTATTTATTGTCGTACTGTTGTCTACACATTGTATAAAGTACAGAATATATATTTTTGTCAACTGTGCTTTTCTACAAAAATGTGTAGTGAAGTCGGAGGGACGTCCAACAGGAACGAAGTTCCTTACCATTTTTCTACAAATCCGAATGTAATGTCGTTTACTCTAACTTTAAAATACCACAACTATATTTTGACCTCACTATGTAGTTTCTTGCCCGTTCTTCTCCATAGAGATCTACGTTTTGGAATGGGCAACTAACTTCTACTTTCCAACTGATCAACTTTTTGACAATTCAAAAGTATCTGGTAAAATGGTTTAATTGAAATAAATGCTTTGAGTTTGAGTTTTATCGGCTTCAGCACCCTCGAAAACCATGAAAACTATTATTTATTTATAAAACTATCTCACTCTCTCTCTCTCTGTCTCTTTCTACTAAAAAACTCACATGGAGGAGGCATAACGATTTTTCGATACGTAACGCTTTTTCCGTTACTTGACAATAAAAAAAAAATATCTCCTGCGTCAAAGAACAACCGTTCATACCCCTAAACTTGGACACACAGACAAACCAATCTTTTATTATTATACCTATAATAGATTAAGATTTATTTAACTGACAAGCCGTAAAATTGGCGCTAACTAAATTACTAGACGGAATTACAGTTAAGTAGTACATTAGGGTTCCTACTACAGTTTAAGATAAATGTTAGTACTTTTGTTAAAACTGTTAGAAAGGGATGTTTTGCAATGGAGTTATCGTTGTGAAACAAACTTAGCGAAGTTGCTCTTAATTTCTGACAACGAATTTTGCTTGGAAACATGCTGGTCCTGCTCCATGGGACAATCTAGAGTCTCGACAAAATCAAACTGGTTGACGCATGTTTCCCTCAACTTTTTTTTTTGTGTTCCTTTTCTCTTTGCGTCATGTTTACCGCAAATAAACGTTTTTTCTTTCTTTTAACACCATGTATCTTTCATAAAATTAATTTATCTGTATTGCTTCAATTTCATTCTTTTCACCTATTTTGGTATAGTAATTTTATTCTGGGTGCATCGTTTTCACACTTATTTAATTACTGTACTATGTTAAATATTGTATTTAAAACATTTTAAAAGTGTAACGGTGGAGTTTATTACCCATTCTTCTCCATACGAAACTACATTTTGGAAGGGGCGACTACAATCAATTCTATTTTAATGTAAATGTTGATGTTCAAAAGTGCCTTTTAAGTGCCTATTTGAAATAAATGCTTTGACTTTGATTTTGTGTGTTTCAAACTGAATACAATGCCCCAATAGATGTTCATCATCATTATCTGCCTGCTTTTATTCCTATATTGGAGTCGGCTTCCGGTCTAGCTGTATATGTACATATAGCTGAGTTCAAGTATTTTACATGGGGCGACTGCCAATCTGACCTTCACAGCCCAGTTACTGGCCTACTGGGTAATACGAACCCCGTAGTAAAACTAATTGTCAGACCTTCGGCATTCCCCAATAGATTTTATGGTGTCATAACAAAGGTAGTCCCTGAAAAACTCTTCATACAGATTCATCATGACGTTGATGAAAAATTTTAAGTTCCCGTAAGCGTGTAGAAAGTTCTTTACTGGCGACTCTTTCCTCTCAGTTGCCTTTTAGGTTACCCACAGGTATCCCTCCTTACTTATGCAAAAGCCTAAATATTGAAGAAAGGTCACATACTCAGGTTCATGCTACCGGGACAAAAAGTATAGCCTAAATTACTACCTATAACATCAGCTATCTGTCAGTGAAAATCCCGTCTAAATCGGTCAAGTCGTATCGGAGATAAGCCGGAGCCAATATTTTTAAGAAGTAGTACCATAAACCTATTCTTTCAAAATTATTTAGAAAAGATCTGTTATTTCGACATTACAAACAGGCACTTAAATTTTATTGTTTTTATAGATTTTTTTAAATATTTGGTAGGTTTTTATAAGTAACTATACCTACCTACTTTCATATTAAACATTTAGTAAAAAAAAATATAATTAGACATTGCAAACAGATACTATATACCAGGAAAGTTTCTTCATTAACTCGGACAAAATAAATCCATGTGGTAATCCAGGACATTGTATCCACGAGCCTTTGCTTAAGCTGTTTGCTTATGCTTAAGTATAAAACATCTTCACAAAGTTCCACATTTAATTTTGTATTATAATAATAGTAGAGAATTACTCATGCAATGCTGAATTAAGGGCTTTACCCCACGTCGGCCACAAAGAACGTCCGCAGAAGGAAATTGCTATAATTACCATATTCCGGTTCATCCACCTGTTATAATCCCTAACTCGCCCTTTACAACAAGTATTTTTGGGATTCTATTCTTAGCTGGGTAGAAGCTTTCTCTGTTTGTGTTTTTCATAATATTATGTAAAGTAGAAGTTAAACCATCTATGTTGTTCTATCCAAACATCTAAACAAATGATTCGATATTTATTTCACCATCAGGGATCTCGAAACAAATGATTAGATACTTATTTCTCCATCAGGGGTCTCAATACAAATGATTACATATTTATTTCTCCATCAGGGGTCTCGAAACATTACTATCATTTCAGTCGAAGAAGAAAAGCCCACAGCTGGACATAGGCTTCCTCCAATCGTCGCCAGATCGACCGGAGTCGCTCGGCTCTCGATTCAAGGCTGATTCACGGCCACCGTAAGTGCGGGCTTGCGGACGGCGAGTAATGGGTAGCTCGCTGTCCGGTAACGACCAAGCCCGGGTCGACGGCGCGTTGTGATCCACGCGCGCTTCAAAGAGTTGTCAGCACCAACTGGTAGGGTCCGCAAGGGCCGATGCCTGCCAGTGGTACGGATTGTTTGAAAGAGATACCGTGGCCCCTGGCACACAGGCAACTGAAGGAACGCGGGTGGCTGACACGCCCTTCCGCTCCACCCAGAGCGGGAGAAGTTATTTGATGATTACCCATCCTCGAAAAAAAGGCCTAAAATTTAAAAAATCCAACAGCGCAGTTTTGTTAAGGCATTGGTTTAGTTGTCACTTAATTTTTGTGAAAACATGCATTAATCCACAGACTTCAAAGGAACGATATGCCAGAAAAGAAGGATGAATGTCGGTTACCTCATCTATCAAACCTAATTAGTAACCGCGTGACTTAAAATAATCTAATTTATTAAATTGTTCGCACATTCTTTCTAATAAATTTGATATTTGTCCTTGACTTTCATGGTGGTGTGACGTAACCAGAATGTTATATTTACAAATTAGGTAGTTGCTATGTGGCTTCTGTAGGTTTGAAATATTTGAGAGTCTTCGGATACTTGTTTTGTTCTTAGGTACTACCTATATGGCTATATAAGGAATGCCATCAAAGGCTTGAATGTGACTTCATTAAAGCTGTCCTCGTAGTGTTTCGCATTTATGGGTAAAGTGGCAGCTTCTAAATTAAAATAGTTAGTAATGTAGTTGCTTTTACACACAATTAAAATAAAATAATTGTTCTTTAACATTTATCAATAACAATCATATAAATATTCACGTTATTAACTACCTGTGTGCCAAATTTCATCCAAATCTGTTCAGGAGTTTTTGCGTGAAAGAATAACAAACATCCATCCATACTCACAAACTTTCACATTTATAATGTTATAGTAGGATTATTAGTAGGAAGTAACATAGCGATTTAATGCGTCTAACATCCTAACTTTAGGCGCTACATTAGCTGAATATGTTTTTGTCACAATCACAAATTCCAAAGATCAATTTTACTAACATATCAAAGATAATTACTGAAAAATGTGTCCATAATTGGGTACATTTTCTTTGTTGGATTATGATGACCTAACTTCCGAGTACGGAGAACTGAAGCGTGTTAAGTAGACCGCATATGACACGGGTGGAGATACCATTAATTAATTTATGTTCTAGAGTTTAACAATGTTATCGATCGAGCTTGGAGTATCACGTCATGTCTGTAAGGATATTAATTTAGCGAAGGTCAATCAGCGGGAGTAGGTCAACCTGGGATGGAAGAAAAATAGAACTGGTGTATATAAGATAGGTTCCTTCCAAGAACCCAACACAAAACCACCTTCGCAAGCCGCCAAAAATAAATCTGTTATTAAATAAATCTAAAAACATTGGTTAAATCCGTAGTAACTGAGTAGCTACTACAAAAGGACTATACCTACACGAAGTCTTTGTGTATGTATGTGAGTACATCACTAAGTAATTCAACACATTAGGTAGTAGCAGTCTCACAGCTTTTACATTAGAAATGCACACAATTAGGTTTTCATATTCGCCAATCATAAATTTAAACTAGATGTAACACATTTCATGGTGCAAGTGTGCAAGTGAACCGGCACTTAGGACACTCTAGCAAGTGGAACATAGTCTGATCAGTAGCACCGAAGTTGCACTTGGTGTTCGATGGGTCATTAATCAGTAAAAGGTCAGAAATAGTAAAAATTACGTAACGTTCTCATACATTCGTTGAGTTAGGTAAACATTAGCAAATGAAAAATCTGTCATTTTGATATCCAATATCATAAAGATATATTTACTGTGTATTTGTCAAAACTATGCTGCAGAACGTTTAGTACTTATTTTTAATATCAATTGTGGCAACACTTATTATACCTAAGTGTTTTTATGCAGTGTTGGTACGCGCCTAATGTACAGGAAAGTTATCCTTTTACTTTTGCCTCGCTGACCACTGAAAACTTCACAAACATCAAAGGTTTTTAAAAGTAGGTAGTGGTATACGAGTACATAACAACACGTATACTAAACATAGTGAATGATTCGTACTCTCACGGAAGGAAAACCATAGAGTGATGCGTCACACCATGGTTAACCATAATCAAGTTTTTAATGGATTTTACAGTCAACAATTTCGGTTTAGTCATAACTATGACTCTGCCCTTAATACTAAAAATACTTAGGTATTAGTCATCTTGAAATGATGTAAAAATTCTCATAAAATATTGATGAAAAAGAAATCTGACATGAAATATTTTTTTAATGAAATCGAATTTGATACCTACTGATTCTGTTTAAACTATTCGTCGGCCACAAAAATCTAAATTGAACTATGATTAATTTGATCAACGATTTCTTACGTTACGTTAATATTTTTCAGAGTGAGTTAATTTCATGTTATCTCATCTTTAGGCTCAAATATATTTTTATAAAATTATTAGGTTTGTTATTTTTAATATCATACAAAACCATCGTTGGAAATTCACATTTGTTTTGAAAATAGTAAGTTTAATCGAAAGCCTTCAGAGAATACATTCACGTACTTTCTCCCTCATAAACTTAGTAAGCTTGTAAATACAACCCACTTACATTTGTCATTGTTAATTGGCAATGTAAATAAAGCATTTAATTCAACTGTAATAAATACGACATTTACGAGTCCGCGTGCCTCATTTAATATCGGCTCGAACGAGAGTGTCTTGAAGGTGCGTTTAGATCTAATGGAATGGATCTACAACAAGAATAAGAATTCATCGATATATCGTCTCACCTATTTTCGATATAGAACAGTAGAATGGGTCGTATTCATTAATGTTCTCTATGTTTAAAGTTCGAATGTTGAAGTCCCAGCTCTGTTCTAGCTATGCTAGTCAGATCTAAACGTACCTTATCGAAACCATAGCAGTGATTGCTCACCTAGACTACCTGGCTAGATAAGTGGTTGGTGTTTCTAGCGGCACTTTCAATTATGCATGAGTCCACTTTTATCTGTTCACTTAACGATCTGACAAATTATATGGCAGTTGTTGTTAGCACAATTTCTAAAGTTTTCACTGAATCTACGAGTACCATTCAGCCTTTCGGTGTAAATTCTATATAATTCTAAACCTATTAAAACCACGTAAGGCATGTAAAACATATTTTTATAAGCACTCGTTCGAGTAAACAAATGTTGAGTCAATAATATCAAGTAGTAGTAGTAGCAAGTATGAGTAATAAAACATTGTGTTTTACTACGCCGAAACCAATTGTCTAAGCAAATTAATGTCAGATGTACTCTTAATGAAATAGATTGTGCTACTACAAATATTGTATAAATTCTAGGAAAACAAGCGGAATGAGATGAATCGACCGTGTCGTTAACGTAGGGAGTAGTTGTGACTATTAAACATACACTAAAGGAAGCACTAATTTATAGTAAAGTATAAATAGATGATTTTATTTATCCGAAGATGCGTTTTTTAAACGCATCTTCGGATGAATAAATGGGATTTGTACCGCAACATCTATGTAAAACCTAGCATTAAAAAGGGAATTGCTCACTCAAAACAACTAGTAGTTAGTGTACCGACGGATTGGTAATAACCGACCGATAGAAATCGACTAACAAGTAGTACCTGCATCAAGCACACCCGGCTTGTCATTACTGTACAATTAATTTGTCGTTCCATGCAAAGCAAATACTGCTGCGGGCGATCCACCATGCAATGCTTCGATAACATTTTACCATTGCATTTCCATTGACACTTATATCAAGATTTCATCATAGCTCTCTTGGCTATCAACAGCATTGGATGTCAAAATCATCTATTTATCATTTGCTTTCGTTTTAGTAGATGGTAGTTTGCTACTAATTTTGTCATCTACTGGTGATGGTATTGCATTACCCTGTCTTGAATTAACCTGATCCTCTGGTTAAGATTTCTAGACATTTTTAGTATTGCTTTAATGTCTAACATTATCCTTGTCAGTTTGATTACCCCAAGATATGCTGTTTCTGACAACTTTATCAGTTTTGTAACAAAATTTGAGATTTTGACATGTTTTTATGGATCCCTTCTGCTGCCTGTCTCACTGTTAATTTTCTAAGCTGTACCGTTCACGTTACTCATACAAAATATGTACCGGCGGAGACCAAGAAGCTTCGATACGCCGACGATCTAACGCTCCGGAACACTCGGGGCGCCATTGAAGTGAGTCAAACCGGTCGATAAGTTTGCACCCATCTGTGGCTCATTACAAAACTATAACTTCGACAAGTACCTATTCCGTATTGTTCGCCGTTTAATCTATCCGACGATGACTAACGTTACAGTGGTCATGGTAAAGACTACGAGCTATGGCGCCCTATAAAACATAGTAACTATAAAACGCAGTTGTATGATGTAATGACATGGAGTCAGCACAAATAAATTAGTACTTCAAGAAACGTTTCCACCTTAAACGATCCTTAGTGTTGAGAAACTTACATATTCCACAGCTCTTAAAGAAGTGTCAACTTAGTTTATGATGGGGCATTATATCCAAAACCTAGGCTCAAAATTACAGCGTCATAACTTATGGAAATATCATTAAGTATAAATTCAAGGGAGACACGACCAAAACTTATAATATGCACTTGATTTACAACACCACTGACGGAGATACCTTCGTCTGGGAGAAGTCCTGTGTGTTTGTAGTAACAAGAGGGTAGGTAGGGGTCAGCTGAAACTGGTGTTGTGTAGTCGGTGAGCAATCGACAACAATTACTGTCAGAACAATAGCAACCGATCTTTTGTACCGTTAGCAGCCCGCGGCCTCTCGGTCAAGTGTGGCCAGATTCTGCGATACCTATACTGCCTGTGCACTTGCCTTGCGGACATTACTGGTCCTAAGAATGTTCCCCTATCTAAAGCGTTATCATCATAGTTTGTTCTCTATTTTATTTCTGGTAGATGACTGATTTCAATAAAGTAAACAGCCATTCATCAATCAATTTTGGCGAGAATTTCTGACATAGACTGAACACACCAGAAATCGATGACGTTAATGTATCTTTATTTATAAACACTGATACATTACTTTCCAATATATTCTCAGGTACACAAATAGAAATATCTGTGAAATAATTTTCCAATAGACAGATTTTTACATTACGATGCCAAAATGATTTGTATGACGTCAGCGACTACTACCTAATCCGTAGCCTCGGCCCAATCACATCTTAACGCCACATGTATTGAAAGCTGGGCAGATTTAAACATAACTCATATTAAATGTACATCTATGACAGATGTATTTGATTGCGTCAGAAAACGCCGCGTCATTATATTTATACGCGTTGTAAACTTGTGATTTAAAGCTTAGTGAAATATTTGATAAAACCGTTGAACGTTTTTGAAGTTTTGTGTTTTCTGAGCATCTGTTTCCGTACCATTCATCCCGCTTGATATATTATTACAATTAAATTAAACAAATACAATTTATATAATGCCACATTTTCAAAGCACAGTTCATGGGCTCAATATTTCAATGTATGTATGAATCAAAATCAAAAGCAATTTATTCAAATTAAGCTGAGAATCAGCACTTTTCGAAAGTCAAAATACATAAGACAGTCTCCAAAAACGCCCACCCTTCACCACTACCTAGTGCAGCTTTAGCTGGGAAGAAGAAGTGGCGCAACAAACTCCCCAGCAGCACAGCTGTCTGTTTAGTCCGATAGACTTGATTCTATACATACATAGACAAAGTAATATAAGCATTACGAGACACAGAACATTAATTAAATAATTAGTCATACATATTTCAGCCAGCCATGCCAATATACCAACAAATAAAATGAAACTTAACTCGAGCACAAAGAAAAAAAAACCGTAATACCAAAATAAGAGCCTCCTGGTATTAAGGCGTGATAGCTTACATATGCAATGCAATGTTCACATAGCTGTTACTACCCGAGTTACAACTACAGGCCACAAATGATAACCTAGGACCCGACCCACTATGTATGTCTGTGTATGTTATCTAACATATTTTTATAAGAACACTAGCTTTTGCTAGCGGCTTCCCCGCGCTGAACGGGATGAAAGTATCCTATATGTTAATCCAGGTTATAAACTATCTGTGTGTCAAACTTCTCTTGCTTTTATGTCAAAAGTAAAACCCAGATCCAACTGCTTTAACTATTCGCACGTCAAGTGCACACCATGTGTTAGACCCGCGACGCGTCAATTCGTTTCACATAAGTATCATTTTGTATTTTCCGCCTTAGAAACTTTTACATACCTTAACTAAACCTTCCATTTCAGGAGTGTTAAGTATCAAACTTCCTTAGAATTATTTAAAAGTTTACCTAAAAATCTGTATAAGGAAGGATCATCTTTGTATTAGCTTCGAGAATAATTTGAGCCTACAAGTTGTTCCAAGTTAAGTAGTTACCCTACATCTCGTTAAAGCAGGCACTAATTAGCCATTGTTTTGACTAAGCTTGGGGGAATTCAACCTAGTTAATTACTGGTAACTCAAATCTTTGTATTTGCTGTTTAATTATTGTAGTTTTGGCTTTGTATATCGAACTAACTTGTAACTTTTGATGAACTTTGTGTTGTTGAATGTTTGGCACAAAACTGATTTACAAATTTAAAAGGCTGACTGAACCCACGCAAAGCGTAAGCATCAACTTATTTGTGGGAATTAGCATAAACGGCCTATAATAACACAAGCCTCCTCTCTGTGAGAGGGAGTGGGCCTTCATCCACGACGCGGTACCAAATGCGGATTGGTAGATGTCACATATCTTCTAATTTTTGGTTCTAGGACATGCCGGTTTCCTCACGTTTTCCTTCACCGTTTTGAGAGCAGTGGTGATGATATAATTTACACAAAGTAAAGCGCCTGTCTGGGTTCGAACCTACGGCCTACAACTTGTAAATTGCGGCTATTACTCCTGGGCCACTACTGGTCTCTTGGGAAATTAACAATAATAAATTAAACCAAGAACAAAACGTTTGTTGAAATGCATTAGTAACAGACCAAATGTAATATTTGTAAGCAAGTATTACATTTGGTCATATTAGTATTGCACTTTTTACCTCTAACGCATGCGTGAAAATCAATTGTGTCTCATTAGCCGGGATTATTTCGGTTTTGAACACATGTTCTTAATGTGTTCTTAGAATGTGTAGCTACAGTCGAAAACCAGACATGTTGTATAAAATTCAGACTTCAACATAATCTTAGAATCTTTTTAGAATACCCCAGTGTTGTATTGCATGTATGTAGTACAAAATAAATGATAGATTAGTGCCTGTGGGTTCGTTACCAGCCCGGGTAGGAAGTTGCCCCGCTCGGGACACGAACATGCGCCCGTGGGACATTCCGACATGCATTGCTGATTGCCGTACATAGGTAGCTATTAGTATATGCATGTAATTGGTGTTTGTTTATGCAGATGCCTGGACTCGTGTGGACGAACTTTGGACTAAGTGTATGATTTCTTATTCTGATTTTTTCATTTCCTAATTTGGAACAATGGTGTTGGTGGCGTTTAAAAGCGCAGTGTGTGCGCTATATAGAGGCGTTAGCAATTCATTTTGAAATTGCTATCACTAGGTCAACCGTAACTCCGATGTTCCATATGACCGTACCTATAGGATGCAGATAGTCAGTCAGCTGCACTCACTATGTTCTTTAAGGCCCAGGTAACTTTAGATATTGTCGTTATGAGCGATAATAGTTCTTATTCGCAATCCGATACGGGTTAAAATCTGCTGTAATAAATTCGAATAAAAAATGAGCAAGCATTGTCGTAAAAATACAAATAAAATCGTTTAAAATTAAATATTATCTATTTAATAATAAATAATCCATCACTGGATGCAGTTTGGCATTTGGAATTTTATGGTATATTTTTAATTATAATTATAATTGTTATTGAAGGGCTAAACTTCGTTTTAAAGATAATTAAGAGGTGACTTTGATGATTTTTTTTATGGATTAAAGTATGTTTAATTATGTTTTGAGTTCCATCACTGTATGCAAAAAAGGCTGGAAAATATCACATAATTTTTTTCTTTCTAAATTATTTACGGTTAAAGATATAAGTTGGTTTTAAAAAACACATTTTTGAGCGTTTTCAAGAAATTGGGCAACATGGCCATTTAGATATCGGTATCAAAAACTTTTAAATCTAACATACCTAATTCACCGGTACAGTACTGTACCGCTGGCCCAGATAATCATTTTTAATAATATAATCCTGTTTTTTCTCTTCCGTGAATATAATAGCTGTAGTCATTGTCTATTCAACAACAGATGGCGCTGTTAGTTGTACATTAACACGAACCAAGCTCACAGTCAACTTCTTGAACCAGTTCATAGATAAGCTTACTCTACTAGCTACTAGATGGCGCTGCATAACTACACAATTTTATGCGTGCCCGAACGAATCAAGCTATCGTTTTCACTGCCGTCGTTCTGTAATTCGTTTATTATATTGATTTTTAATAGAGCTATATAGTGCTTGGCACATCTCCGGTTTGGTGAAGTCCGAGCCTAACAATGCTGCAGAGAATTGCTAACTATATCTACCGAGTTCAATATTCTGACGGTTTGTAATTTCATCAGCATCCATATCTTTGAAAAGAGCGGCGGCGGCCGAAAAAGAGAGTACCGATGCAGGCAAATCGACACTTAAATAATATATTACTTTCTATAGGTAATTCGCACGAAGTTAACTTATTTGTGGGCGAATCGACAACTCTAGAAATATGTATGAGCAAATGGCACGTTCTATCTTCATGCGAAACGACTGTTAAGCCGAAAAAAGGCATATTATCCTATTTACCTCTGTCTTCTTTTAAAAGTAGCTTCACCTAAGCTAAAACTATGCACTTACCTTACAATCTCCCTGCACGCAGATAGCCCTGAACCCTGGCTTGGTGCAGGGCGTGCCGTCCACCACCAGCGCTAGCGACGCATAGAACTGTTGCCCCCGCGGCCGACAGTTTAGAGTGCACGGTGAGTCGCCTGGAAATAAAATAAATTTATTGGTTAATTAATTACAGAACATAATATTATCAGCCTATACCTAATGTTCCTACTGTTGCTCCTATGATGAACCAAATAATTCTGAGTCGATTTATGTAAAAATTAAATTTCGTATAAACTGCAGTTTTATAGGTACATTGCTGCCGTCGCAATAGACTCAATATTCTGGCATACGGGGTGACGGCCCAACCGACGAAAACTGGTTACCATCATCATCATTATTTTCGATCTTAGAAACAAAGATGGGATATCCTAAGTGCCTGAATCACCAATTTATACTTTCAAACCATCATCCCACATGCTGTTTACTGGAATATATACGATGTTAGAATAAGTCCTATATCATGGAGTTCTTTTAAACTACAGTAACAATAAAGAAGGTAACGAGGTGAGGTATCTACAGGGTATTTTTTTTTTATTATTTTATTCATCATTTCAACCGAAAGACGTCCACTGCTGGACATAGGCCCCCCTCAAAAGGGGGTTTTGCCACAATCGCCACGCTTGGCAGGCGGGTTGGCGATCGCGGTATGGTGGTAAAATACATAGAGAACGCTGCTGCCCATTCTTTGATAAGTCTCTCAGTCGCCTTCTACGACACCCACGGGAAGAACTGGGATGGTGCTATTCTTTTACGTCCGGCACCACACGGTATATTATTATATACAAAATAAAAACATCTGTTCCATACATTTTGACCGCGTTGGAATTGCACTTTTCTATGAAACAGCAGATTTTTTTTGTATAACCGACGAAAAATTTCTACGCTAGGGGGTCTATAATGATATGCTGAATTCATGGTTACAGTTTGCGCACAGGTTTAAATTTTATCCTGTATATTATGGAACTTACCATCAACATAAGGCACCCAGGTGTAGAACCGGCCACGGAAAGGTCTTCTGTCATACACGGCACATTGCTCTGCGCGTGCGTCTCGAAGTGGACCGGGGCACGGCTGAAGGACAAACAAGGTAAAATCAGCGTTACCTAATGCTGTTGAAGACGATATAGCTCAGAATGTACATAGTATGACATATAGGGCATAACTCGTTTAATCACAATTTCTCCTGTAGTTCAGCTGTGATGTTATTAGCAATGGTCCACGCTTGTTTAGAATTACTTACTCAAGCATAATCAGCCTGTAATGGTCCACCTGCTGGGACACAGGCCTCTTCTCTGGTAGAAGGAGTGGGCCATAATCCACCACGCGGGCCCAGTGCAAGTTGGTACACGTCACATGTTTAGGAATTTTTGGTTCTAGGACATGCCGGTTTCCTCACGATGTTTTCTTTAACCGTTTTGAGAGCAGTGGTGATGAAATTGTTTAAGCAAAGGGTAGGGCCTGTCTGGTTTCAAACCTACGACCTGCAACTCATAATTTGCGGCCGTTACCACTTGGCCACCACGGCTCTAGATTATTTAATTTACTCTAAAAGGCTATTCATGTGAAAAAGTAATAGGTTTATTTATTTCATTTATTTAACCATTTCTGCACACACACATATAAACAGACAAGAAGAAAGAAACAGAAAAATACGTACAAAGGATTTCCTTTGATGGCGATGCGGACGAATACTTCGACGCCTAAGTGTCATTTTGTTTTGTATTTATTTGTTTAGTTAGTTAGTTTAAACCTTTGTACATATTTTACAGTAACATCTACCATTACCTAGCCAATACTGTGACAATTTTTTTTTCTTTTCTTGGCAAATACATCGCCCGGTGGGAAAAAAGAAAAATATAATCATGGACCTCTGGGAGCAACCCGTTGCTAATGATCCCTAGGTCCATTAATCTATGCGCTTCGACCTGGTATTTTGTAGATCCTATATTACCAACTTCAAAATCTAAATGTCAATCGTCAAGCTTCTTAATTAGCGAATAGTACATTAAAACCAACTACTCCTACATTTCTTTGTAATCCAGGTGATTACAAACCTTGGCATACAATTGCGCATGACTAATAACTACTGATATAACTTGAACCGGTCATTGATCTCATAGAGAGATTGCCGCCTCAACAGTGATTTGTATTTATTTAGCATTGTGTATCGTCATGCCCCTTTCGCCTGTTGCTCAGACGAGATGTGAACGTATCAACAGTGGCCCGAGGGGAAGAGATAATAGTATAATATCTTTTGAAACTTATCCTGATAACGGAGACAATGGTATCGCGGTAGCCCATCGACATTTTAATTTAGTATACGATGTATTGATGGGCCGTCAATAATTGCTCAGGCAGGAGGTAGTATACAATGAGAAGGAAAAAGTTGTGTGAGCAAACATGTAGATTCAAATTAGACCTTTGGGCACTGTAATTTGCTATGACGGTTTCTGATTAGGTGCATAAATGGACTAAATCATTAGTTAAAAACTATTAAAAAAAAAAAAACAATCTAGTAAAAGTAAGAAAGGTTTTGCTGAAATATACTTTTATTGTGGCTAGCATACAAGATCAAGAAAATATTATGATGATTTGGAGTATGTAACCAAATACAGAGACGCTAGTGCGACCGGAAAAATAATTCGCAAGATTGTGGGATTTCTTTCCCGTTCTTCTTTAAAACTCTACGCTTTTGGATGGGCATTTTTCTGACTAAGTGTCAGAATTCCTGCCAGTTTATAGACAGTTCACGATCTAGTAATTTTGCAGTTACAGTATCGTGCTTTTCTTGAGCCCATCCACTACAACATGTTAATTTTTGTACTGGAGTGTTACACTTGTGGTAACGGTCAAGTGTTGTGGTCCACGACAGTCGGGCCCCGATGAGATCGGTTCATGGATCACGTGGCATGGTCATCTCCCGTGCTCTACGAACCAGTGTTAGATCTTAGGTATTGAACAAAATGGTTGCACTTACTGCGGTATTGCACTCGTGGTACCGCCGCGCGAGTCCGGGACAGTCGGGCCCCGATGAGCTCGGTTCATGGATCACGTGGCATGGTCATCTCCCGTGCTCTACGTCCCAGTGTTAGATCTTAGGTATTGAACAAAATGGTTGCACTTACTGCGGTATTGCACTCGTGGTACCGCCGCGCGAGTCCGGGACAATCGGGCCCCGATGAGCTCGGCGCGTGGATCACGTTGCGTGCTCGTCTGGTGTGATCTATGCTTCGCACTAGTTTCCTTCTTTTTCTGCTCCGCCGCATTCTGGAATGTGAACAATTCGTTTGAAACATGAATCCATGTGAGATTACTTCCGCAACTCACGTCGCAAGTAGCAGTCACTAGATCAAGAACAAGTTCAAAATTATAAATAAATTTTCAACAGAAGAAAAACAGATATACACTGTTCACTTCCCTTCGTAGTTAGTTGTGATCGTAGCAGCAAGGGCCGCTGTATATAAAATATACTATGTACGTGAGCACTTTTAGGACAAGAAGACTTTGAACAAACAGTTTGACTTTACTTTTTGATAAATTGTGATGACAAAAATGGCCACACTAGTACGTAAACCGGTGGATATGCATGACTACCTTTAAAAGCTACTAGTTAGTCGTAATACTATGCTTTTCTTAGAAGCTTACCCAAGCTTCAAAGGTAAAATTCGTATGCATGAATCGTCTAGCATGTTTAGTATTGAGGTCTGTAATACAAAATGGAACACAACCTATCAAGATCCGCTTCAAGATGAGGATAATCCTCATGAAATCTGTGATGGACGTGAGCAGCTAATTGTGTCAAATGTTTATACATATTGATAGGTACCGGCTAGCATTAGTATGTAAAGTGGTACAGAGATAGAACTGGAGATACTCTCAGACATCCTAAATTCCGAGCTTCTATACGTCATCTTGTTTGCTCTTAGCTTAGGTAGTACCTACTTAGAAATCACGTCTTTCGATTTCAGATTGAAAGCTTCCGCATCAAAGAGGATCAAGGGAAAAAATTGTACACCATAATAGTTGTTGGTCTTCTAAATTACCTAGCGGTGTCGGTTATACTTGAGGAGGGTTACCTAGATCTTATGAATGATCTTATGAATACGGTTAATGTATGCAAAGCTACTGAAAAACAGATATAGCTTTATACGTAAATTGCATCACCTTTTTATGCATTGGATAATGGTGACTTTGCCGCCTTTTACATACTGGATAATGGTGAGCATTGCTATACGGCACAACACTTGAAATAGCTTGTTATCTTTGCACTGATTTGTTTATTTTACTTATAGCCGAGCGTAACCTGAAAAGTCTTAAAATAAAAATAATGAATATGTCCACAAATAATCGTTCAAACAGTTAATCCTAACATTTTAACGCCGGAACACAAAAGCTATATTAGCGATTCTTATTATTTTTGTTGGAGTTTATTAAAGTATAATAAATAATAATTTAATAATAATTTATTTATTTCAAAAAGTGTGGTACAGTCTGTTACAATAAAAATAATTTTTAAAATTTAGGGTTAAGTCGAATAGAAATAAAGTAACATAATTGAATCAGGCGTCCTAGCTAGGATATATGGTAACCTGTATTAAGGTTCGCCAGCCCAGGTTCCCACAGGGGTACAAACATTTTAATAAACAAAATAAATAATACGTATACTTGAAAATGTCTTATTTAAGTACCTATTATTTGGTGAATACTAAATTATGAAAATAAAACGGCGTCAAGTGTTTACTTTAAACAGCTGTTTAGCTAATTTTTGCAAGAAGTTTTAAAATATGCATGTCTTTACATATTGACTTATGTGATCCTTAAATATACCATGTCTTTTAAATGGCATGCTATTTGTCAAAATAAACTTGTTTTCTTTCTTTTGATAAAACTAAAATGGTTTTCAAAAGAAGGAATTTGGTCTTAATTAGGAATTACCCAGGGAAATAATCACAAGCCCAAAGTCTCTTGACTATGGGCTTGTGATTGTTACCCTGGGTAAATAGAAATTCCTGTCTTTAAAAAAGAGGTCTTTCGTCAGTAGTACGGTTACAAGACACTGTGATGGACGAAGCATAAAAGATGGGATGGAAAGGATTAGAAAAAGGGATAAATATAAATGAGAATAAGACAAAAGTGTTGTTTAAAAGAAGGACGATGTGTTGGTTTGTGATGTCCAAATAAATGATAAGAATGCGGAGCTAGTGAATAAAGTATATTTAAGGAGTCTGTTTACAAGAGATGGAAAAACTGATGAAGATGTGAAAAAGAGAGTGAATGCGGGATAAAAAGTGAATGGTTATACATGCGATTATGACAAACCCGTTGATGTCAAAAAAGGCTCGACTGGTTGTACATAATGGCGTTCTGGTGCCCATGCTTATGAATAGAAGTGAATGATGGGTTTAGCAGAAGAGACATGAATGTAGAATCAATACTGTGAAAATGTGTTCCTTGCGAAGCCTGTATGGTGTAACTATGAATGATAGGCTAAGGAATAATGTGATAAAGCATCGTTGTGGTTAAAAAGGAGATGAAGTAACAACATTTCAAAAGAGTATGTATAGATGTTGAGAGAATGAATGCAAGGTAACTAACAAAACGTATTTTCAAGACAGATGGAAGCGGAAACGCCGGGAGGGCACACCCTAGAAAGACATTTAGTAACTTTATCGGTGATGTTTTTCGGAAAGGTCAGGTGCGTAGTATTAGCAACCGATGCCCAAATTAATAGAGGTGTGACTAATATATTAGTAATAGGTACAGGTGTAGAGAGTGGAGAGCAGTGGTGGCCCAGTGGTAACGGCCGTGACTTACGAGCTGTAGGTCGTGCGTTCGAACCCAGCCAGGCGTATTACTTTGTGTAAATAAATTCATCACCACTGCTCTCAAACGGTGAAGGAAAACATCGTAAGGAAACCAGTCCTAGAATCAAAAATTCGAAGACATGTGACATCTACCAACCCGCACTGGGCCCGCGTGGTGGATTACGGCCCGCTCCCTCTCACGGAGAGGAAGCCTGTGTCCCAGCAGTGGGAACGTTATAGACTGAGTAATAGGTACAGGTATTATAATACAAGCCATGTATATTTATTTATTTATTTAAACTTCTCGCACACAAAAAAGGTACAAAGGCGGACTTAATGCCTTAGGCATTCTCTACCAGTCAACCAAGGGTGGTGCAGAGATTAGATGGCAGGTGCTTTGGATGAGAGGAATGATGAAAAAACCTATAAAATATTTCATAATGAATTTATAAATAATATTACATAAATAGGTTATTAACTAATAATACACATACATGCATACATATCTACTATAATATATTCATATTAGGATAAGCGAATATAGAGTAATAGGTTACAGGGTATTAGTCAAATAATAGGGACGTATACGAATATAAATTGTATGCCATAGTAAAACAAGAAAAAAATATTTAAAAAAAGTATAAGAAAAAGAATTAGATTTTTTTTTTTGATATGTGTTAAGAAAAATTTATATAATATTATGTAAGTGTATAGAAAAAAACAATAATCATTTTACATACCTAGGTGATTAACTTTTGAAATGTTACTATTTGGCAAATAGACATCATCATCATCGTATGGGTATACATATATGGCAAAAAATATAGAGTTAATGATTGATTTAAAGACGGCTAAGTATGAATCAAACGTTGGCATCCATTGATTCGTCATAGACAAACCTAAATGCTGAGCTAAATAGATAATTAAAGTCCTTATAGTAATGATTATTATCAATTAAAACTGAACTATAAATTAATCAAGACAGAAATGGTATGGGGATATCGAAAAGTCAATAGATAAAATATAATGCGTTTAAACAATGTTGCATTGTATTGAATATATGCATGTTTTTTGGAATGCTATTGTTACTACACATGAGTAATGCTCCATAAAATTCATTCGGGAAACCAAACTCTTTGCTTTATCGTCATTCGTTGGTAAGCGCATCAGTTGAGAACGGGTGAACCAAATTGGCTAAATGTTCGTTATAGTCTGAATTGGGTCGAAACGCTCGGATCATGGGACACTTCAGGTGACCAGAGGGCTGGGTCGTTCTTTGGCCAAAGAATTAGCATTGCCATTCAACGTGGCAATGCTGCCAGTCTTCTGGGCACGTTTCCTGATGACATCGATGCGGAGGAATACTTCGAAGCCAGTGTCCTTTTGTTTTCGTATTTATTTTGTATATCGTAGTTTTAATTATTAAGTACTTTTCTTTATGCGTTTGCGTTGATATTAGTCTGAATTAGGTTTTTATGGCAAAATAAGTTTTAAGTTCGCAGAAAAACTTGCGTCCGTTTTCTATGAGATTTTTAATTTGAACAGAACAGTCAGGATCAGCTAGTTGAAAATAAATAAAGAATAAAATAAAAGTTTTTTCTGGTTCTCAAAACTATATTTTAAAATCTGAAGAAGTTGACATCATTTTGGCAAAGACTAGCCGGAAATATGTTATTGCCTTTGTGCGCAAACATCATGTGATGATAGGTAATTTAAGGAAAAAATCTTTGTTTGGCTGACTGAATAGAATTTCCATTTTCCAAAGACCTGACAAAAGAATGCGCCTTTGGATGAATCTAACCAAATATGTGACCCTCCTGCTCACATTAATGTTCTTAAGAACGTTTATCATTTGCGTACGTAGGTAGATACATAATATAAAGTAGTAGGTAGATATACCCGGCACGCGTATACCCGTAATGAAACCTCATTGTTTCAGCTCATCATTAGTACAGGAATCCGCCGCGACGGGGCGCCACACACGACTTTTGTCTAGTAATTAAAATTATGAAACTGCCTCGCCTTATATTACGCCTACGTGGTTCAGATATTGATACTTCATTCTTTTGATGATATGTTTTAATTAGTTGTTCGCGCCGCCAGTCATTTGTTTATTATTATTGGTTGGGAGTGATATCTGGGAATGTTTATTGTTTATCGTATTGTATTGATTTCTGAAGAATCTTAAAGTTCTTCTTCTTAGCGATTTTATAGCAATCTAAATACAGTCAGCCCATAATTTGGCTACGAGCGTGGCACTTTCAGCAACGTCCATAATTATACGGAGGGCAATGTCATGTTTTCGCATGTTTAGTTAAGTGGGAAATCAATATTTATGAACAATTATGGCGACAAAAACCCGTACCTACATTTCATTACATATTTGTTAATAATATTATCACACACATTCTTATTTAACACTTCAAATATTTGTCTACTGATCTCGCTGACGTACAAGTCAATAAGAAAATGTTGATGTGAATTTGTCGTATGGGCCTGCGTCAGGGCACCATCATCGTAAAGCTTCGGGTATTGTCGGTTCCGCTCGTTAAATAGTTGTAAAAACCAAATGGAAAGTACATGTAAGTTTTTGCTTGTCTATAGTTAACATGGCGATTTAGATGATTAAATATGTATCTACAAAAGCCATGACAGATTTTGTACATGCTTGGGAAATTGGATTCGAACGAGTTTTTAATAATTTACATAATCTTAATATATAAAAATCCAGTATCATGATGTATGTTCCCAGTGAACTCTTCACCAAGTCAACCGATTGTGATGAAAATTGGCATTTATATGTAATTTGTTCCAACTTGAGAGATAGGATAGTTTTTTTTTGTCTTGTTAATTTATAATTACCAATAAACTGATTATCAATGTTGATTGTTGTTATTAATCGTAAATTTCATAAGTCTCAAACAGATGGTGCCTCAATAATATTATAATTAATGTGAAAGTTTGGATTTTTGTTACTCAATCACGCAAAAACGACAAAACGGATTTGTATGAAATTTGGCACACAGATAGTTTGTAACCTGGAATAACATATAGGATCCATTTTACCCCAATGGTATGTTTCCGTGGGATAATTTTCGAACTGCACGCGGGCGAAGCCGCTGGCGAAAGCTAGTCAGCCTATAATGTTCCCACTGCTGGGACACAGGCCTCCTCTCTTCGAGAAGGAGGGGGCTATATTATCCACCACGGGGGTTCAGTGTGGGTTGGTAGACGTCACATGTCTTCGAATTTTTGGTTCTAAGACATGCCGGTTTCCTCACGATGTTTTCCTTTACCGTTTTGAGAGCATGATGGAATAATTTATGCAGGAAAAGTTTTTAACCAGTGCGCAAACTTTAACCATGAATTCAGCATAAATAATTCTAGAACCCCCAGCGCAGAACTTTTTTGTCGGTTTTACAAATGGTATCCTGAATTCATGGTTAAAGTTTGCGCAATGAATAAAAACTTTTCCTGTATAAAGTAAATCGCCTGTCTGGGTTTGAACCTGCGACCTACAACTCGTAAGTCGCAGCCGTTACCACTGGATCACCACAGTCACTGCTCTACCAATTCTTGAACGAGTCTTTAATACTTTAAATGGGAGTTACTAATTCCTTGAACATTATAAATGTAAACAAAATTACTGTAGGTATGTACACAAAATGATTGCAATCGTGTTCCTTTAAAAGACCATTTTGTCCGTCAATCAAATTGCTTGTAGAAAAACAGTTCAGACTTGTTACCAGTTGTTCGCTTGTCCCATTCAGTTCTATATTGCCTTAATTTGGCATGTTCGATGTGATCAGGGCCTCAGGGCGACAGGGTCGCTGAATGTTTTGTTAGCCTTTGACTTTAAAGCCAAATCAATGTTTGATCAAACATTGGATGAGACGTGGTCCAAATGTTATTCTCTAGGGCTTTGGGAAAATGGAACCATGTTGGTGCTGTTGTTGATGATATGCCAACGTGAAATGTTGGCATTGATTGCAGGATTCGGTACCTGGCTGCAATTTAGATTTGTTTTTGACTACTACCTTAACTAATGTGATGTGCATTGTGCATTTGCACGGTTAAGAATTCGTTCACAGCAAAGCGCATTAATGCCATAAAAATAGCTTTATCACAACAATTAAAATATACAATAGTATTCCATGAGAAATAATAGCTTTTTGATAATTGTTTCTATAGTGTAAAACAATTGATTGATCAAAAGCAACAGATAAATATGCTTACTGAGTTTCATTATTTTAATTTGTGTACCTACCTATTATTTTTAAGATTTTCATGACAGATATGTTAGTGTTTGCGTCGTTTTAAATTTTTACATTAAAAATGTTTAATATTTGTATGCCAGTCTATGACGAAACATGTAAGATCGTAATTTTATTAATCAGACCTTATTGTACCATGTTTTTAAGCAAATAAATATATTCTTCTCTATTCTATGCCGAAAGACGCCCACTGCTGGATATAGGCCTCCCCCAACTTGGGGGTCCAGGGTTGCCATAATCACCACGCTTTGCAGGCGGGTTCACGATCACAGTATGGTGGTAAAATGCATAGAGAACGCTGTTGCCCATTCTCTAGTAAGTCCCTTAGTCGCCTCCTACGACACCCACGGGAAGTGATGGGATGGTGCTATTCTATGCACTATCAGATGATGCGGTTGACGATTGTGTACGAGTTTATCTGCTTAGCCTTTTACCAACTGTGTTGGAGTCGGTTTTCAGTCTTACCGGATACAGTTGAATACCATTATTTTACGTGGAGCATATCTAACCTCTACAACCCAGTAACTGGGTAATACTTGGTAATACTGGTTGTCAAAGTTCTGGGCTTCTGGCAATCCGTAACAACTGTCAAATACCCACCGTGCTTTCCGAGGCATAAGATAGTTCCACGGACTAAACCGCAAGCGTACATAGCTTAACCAGATGGAATGACCCGTGTGGCTGTTATTACTTAACCACGAGACCCTGTTGTTTGATTTTGCACGACTGTGAGTCAAAACAGACTCCGAAGATGACGTTTTAGTTCTTGTCTATTTGTTGATTCTGTCCTCCTGATGAGTACCTACTAACACGACTGGCAAGTTTGATAATAATGTCTTGTACGTTTATTATTATTAGGTTACTATTTCCAAACAATTATCTACACCTGTTGGCCTGTTCCATTTAATCATGCCTTTTATATTTGCTTTATTGAAAAATTGTGTTATTAAGGCCCGAACACAATACGGCGGGACAGCCTGGTCGAGATAAAAATGTGAAAGTGTTGATAATCCGTCGCTAATGTTGTATGATGGGCGGACGAAATGCACGTGTCCAATCGATGTTCTAATCACATCACATCTCACTTGAATCTATCGTGTGTTCAGGGCATTAGGTCGGTTTATTGAAAGTAAATATATCCCGAATTAAAATCGGAATGCGTTGATCTTTGGGTTATATTTGAATGAGGTTTTGATGGCGTGTTGTAAGATTTGGGATACAAAGCATAAGTTGGCGATGTGCACAGTATGAATATTGTTTTCCGCTGTTGTATAAAGAAGGAAAACTCAATTTCAATAGTTATTGTAGGTAGGTAAGTATCTAGGCCGCGAAGCATTTCAACCACAGAGTATATAATACATCTTAGAAAATGGGAACACAATGTCAGAGCGATACAGTTTCAACCACAGTTTAACTTACTTAACTGTTTATTCCTAAGTTCTAAACCCTCCAGAAACTTCAAAACAAATGATCGGACATTTCCCATTCAGTCGATTTATTTCATTATCATTTCGGTCGCATCCCTCGATGGTAAGGAACCGATATGTTTTGCAAGTGCCTGGCCTGTCCCGATGGGCCATTAGTCATGGCCAGTCATGGCCCATCGTTTGTCTCAGTACCGCTTGATCCTCTATTATATCTGAGGGTTGATGACTTGACCGTGATGTGGGAAGACAGGGCTAATCTGAATGTTGAAGATTGATGGATTGAGAGGGTAAAGGGAAAGGAGGTACTGAGTTACGGAGTGAAAGGCGGTTTTGATGCGTGTGTGTATTTATAATTGAATTGTGATTGAAATATGTTACTATGGGGATCACTTGGTTTGTAGAAGAAGTTTTCATTGACCGTCCCCCGACGTGTCAATGCTTTGATTAAAATATTACCTACAACTTAATAGGCCAATAAATATGATTTTTTAATTTATTTAATAAACATAATAACAAATAAACATTAATATTTATTTAATAAATTAAATATTATTATAAAGAAGTTTTTGTTTGGGTAGGGGGTTTTTTAAATTTGAAATTTAACTTTTATTTTCTGCTTTTTAAACTTAATATAGCAATATTAAACACGCTACGATCGACACAGTCACGCTTAAATCTGCTACAGTGAAGTTTGTTATTAATTTATCCTCATTCCTCGTCCTGATCAGCATTTATAGATCATTGAGATCTTTTCAATGAGCTCAAAAGCGATACTTCTGCTGTTTGTTGGTGAGTAATTTGGGTATCCTGGAAATTCCAGGTGATGCTCCAGCATCAGTTCAAGGTTACTTTGTTCGTCTATCATTGAAGTAATGAATACCAAACGACTCAATCAGACTCGTGGAAGACGCTCAAATCCCTTCATCAGCCAGAAAAGAGCTGATAATCGTCAAACGGCAGAACCGATTTTGATGAAACATGTCTAAGAACCACCGCTAGAAAACCTATTTTTAAATAAAAAAAACTGCATCCAAATCGGTTCATCCATTTAAGAGCTACTGTGTCACAGACAGACACGCAGACAGACACACACACATAGCGGTCAAACTTATAAGGATTTTCGATTGATCGGTTATCGGTGACATAGATCAAGTATTATGAGAAAAGGATGACACTGTTTTTTTGTATAGCAGTCGGACCTCCAAGCGTGGACCAACTTTTTTCAGGAACAAAGTATTTTGCGGGACCAATTTTAACAATATTAACCATTGAAATAAATAAAATTATGATATCTATGGCAATAAGAAGGAATCCTGTGGTACCCTGTGTGTAACACTACAACTAATTGTTTCATCTTTAATGAATTCATCATTCAATTTTTAAATGGACCTAAATTTATTCATATTCATATCTTTATTTGCATTCCGTAATTTTTAAAGTTCTCATAATGGCTTAAAGCTAAGTAAATAATTACGGACCCTGCAGGGCACAGCAAAAATATAAAAATTATGTAACAAAAAATAGAAAAAAAAAACTATTAAAAATTAATATAATTATCATTTATATAATAAGATGAGTGATAGGTTGTGCTCCATAGTATTATAAGGTCAAACGTTTCATAACTTATTTTTTGGAAGTAAAGCTATAATTATTTTCTGTTTAGTTGGTACGTAAATCCTCATAAATGGTAACAAGTTTTGCTTCCCCTCACATACAACGCTTTGTCAAACACAACTCGCAAACAAAAGCAAATCTCCTCATTACTATTCCAATCTAAAATAAAATATGACTCAATCGACTTCCCTAAGTACCGCTATCTGGTACGTAACTACTCGGTCGGCGCGGGCGCAGTTTGGAAGGCTCTCCCGCGGTGGCCAGCCCTTGCTCCTTTATCGATCAGGCGCCCTATCATTAGATATCATTGTGATCTATGATCAATGCGCCCGAGACGCGATAGGGTTGACGCTACAATTGTTTGTTGGATTATTTTTTGTTTGTTTGGTTGACAATGATTAGAAATTTTAAACTTATTAGTACCTAGTTTTTTTTTGAAATAAAAACAATACAGAAGTAGGTAGGTACCTACTTACATAAGTTTTTCGATGGTGATTTTTTAAATTATTTATTTATTTATTTTATTATTTATGTACATACGAGATTATACTACGATTATACGATTTTAATTACTTATCTATTTTAACTAACTAACTAACCCCGAAGGTTTAGGGGCTTAACTTAATCCTAACTCTAACCCCCCTTGGGTTAGGGTTGGGATTAAACGACATAGGTACATACAAACCTACATACATACATAAACTCTCGCCCTAGGCCAAAACTACAGAATGCTACTTGATAAAGTATGTGATCTTTACATACTCCTTTTGCCTCGTTTACGTTCATACATCTGTGGCCCTAGTGTGAGTTTCACATAACCATCTCGATCAAACGCATCGAGCGAGTTCGGTGCTCCGATTGGTCCGTCACCAATCCAGGGCCAATCGGAGCGCCAAACGCGGTCGATGCGTTTGACCGAGATGGTTAAGGCCATGGTAACTTTAAATAGTGTCGTTATGAGCGATAATAGTTCTTATTGCAATCTGATATGAGTCTAAATCTGTTGTAATAAATTCGAATAATAAATGAGCAAGCCTATGTCGTAAAAATACAAATAAAATCGTATAAAATTAGATATTAACTATTTGATAATAAATAATCTATCACTGAATGCAGTTTGGCATTTGGAATTTTATGGTATATTTTTAATTATGATTTATAATTGTTATTGAAGGGATAAACTGCTTTGAAAGATAATGAAGAGGTGACTTTGATGATTTTTTTGATGCATTAAAGTATGTTTAATTATGTTTTGAGTTCCAACACTGTATGCAAAAAGGACTTGAAAGTATCATCAATTTTTTTGCTTTCAAAATTATTTACAGTTAAAGAGATACACTGCTTTAAAAAACCACCTTATTTACCGTTTTCAAAAAATGTCCGTCTTAAATGAAACTCACAGGCCTCTGGTCATACACGCACGCTGGTTGCGAGTAGTACGCACCTCAACTTTCTGAAGCACATCAACAAGAAGGCCGCTATATGCCCCCTTTTAGGGGGTCCCCTCCCAGTGTTTCCACTAACATCTGTCTTTCTAATCAAGAAACATCATCATCTCTATTATCATTGTCAATACCTCTTTTTTATACCGCACAGTTGCCTTATCTTATCACATCGTGGATTAAACTAATTGTAGAAAAAATGTTTTATAGTTTTTCTACTCCTTTTTAATTCTAAGTAGGTATAAATTCTCAATCGATCATTATTTGTCTCTAACATTGCAAAAAGCTCAAAATCTAGTATACGCCCCGACCTACTCCAATAATTCTAAAGCGTGTTACAAAAAGAATTAGTGCCCTCACTATCCATACGACAAGCCTCCGTATCTTAATAGCGGCTCTATAATGAAACAATTAATACAAAACCTCACGAACAATACAAAAACTTAACACATTAATCTTCGTCACGTGTTACCTTGTTTGTTTTATATTGTTCAACACGAATACGGTTCTTAAGACCTTTGAGAAATTAGAATAATGACGTATTAATTTATTCGAATTTTATCGTCACTTCGAAGTTGTTTTGGGGTTGTTTTTTATTAATAGCTTGAAAAAAGTAAGTATTATAAATTGGAATCGAGATTTTTGAATGTCTTATCACTTACCCTTTTATCGTCGATATCGTTACGTGTTTCGATCATATTTATTTTCTTCATAGTACTCCCTATAATTAGTATAAATTTATTCCATATCTTAAAATTATTCGCTAAACTTTTCATAAAGTTCTTTGTGAAACATTATCAGCACATAATGGTCCCTCTGCTGGGTTACACGCCTACTCTATACTCCATTTGAAATAAGATTAGACATTTAACCAAAACTTTTTACAGTCCGATCAACCGATTTTGACTTCTATTGCGATGGTGGCATGACAAATAGCAGCTGCAGTAAACAGTTGGTATTGTAACTAGTTTTTAGCTTTTAATGCCATCCTTATGCCTACGATATAGAAGTCAGAATCGGTTGAACGGACTGTAAAAAAAGTTTTGTTTAAATGTCTAAGCTTATTTCAAATGGAGTATAGGTGAGAGGAAGTGGGCCGTAATCCACCATGCAGGTCCAGTGCGGCTTGGTAGATGTCACATGTCTTCGAATTGTTGGTCCTAGGGGCTATTCAAGTATTACGTGCAAGCAGATTTTTTGCAATTATTAACCCCCCCTCCCCCTCGTCAGCAAAAGTAAGCAAAGCTCTTACCCCTCCCCTCCCATGCTCGCGTAAACATTGGTAGCAGACACAGAACGCGTCTGCTCACTTTCGAATATTGTCATCGGTTTCTTCGAGCCATTCACAGACAAGTAGGGTTGCCATATGTATTCAAACCAAAATCGACTAAATTTTGTAGAAAGTCCAAAAGTTACATTATAAATTCTGCTGACGTAATTACCATCCAGACCCCCTATCTCCCATGTCATTAAAAATAAGCAAAGCAAAGACCCCCCGCCCCCCTGTAGTGCTTACGTAATACTTGAATAGCCCCCTAGGACATGTCGGTTTTTTCACGATGTTTTTCTTCACCATATCGAGAGCATTGGTAATTAAATAATTTGCACACAGTAAAGTGCCCGTTCGAACCAAAGAATTACAACTCGTAAGTTGCGGCCGTTACCCCAGGTACACATATAATTATGTAATTGGCCTTAAAAAAGCCAGAAACTTGTTGAACATTGTCATTACATTGACAATAGACATGGTGTGCTGTGACGCGGAGCCGCCTCCAAGTAAAAGAAGAAGCATACATTGAGAGAATGTTTTCATCGTTAAGAAAGTGAACTTTTTCCAACAATACTATGAATATTAGAAGGTACCTTATAGGTAGGAACATCGTGAATAAAATGTATCTTTATGGATTGAGGAGCCATATCCCATTTTTAAACGCGGATACTACCAATGTTTCGTAGTTAATAAGACTATTTTGTAGGCCCGATCTTGGAATTTGTAGTAACGCCCTTAAAAAGTTACAGAACGTTTAAGGTGGCTTCTCAATTCAATCTGGAAAACTCACCGATGGATATTTCTGAAAATACATTCTTACCTAGCTGGATCCCTTGGCAGACAGTGTCGTTCCTGCACAGCCACTCCACCCCCACAAGTCTTGGAACAGGGGCTCCAAGTGCCCCATGAGCTCCACGCGTACATCGTCGCGTTCGTTCGAATCGCTTCCGTCGTTCTTGGCACCTGGAAGATTTTGCATAGAAGTTTTTTTAAGGCATAAGCCAAAATACTGCATACTTGTTGGACATGGGTCTGTCCCAAGGTGAGCTCAGAGTGTTGCAGGGAGATGTATTAAATATGATTATAACTGAAGGGAAGGTCTTATAGTTATCGGCATCCATAATGGTGTTTTTTTTTATGTTACCGCGTATTTTCTTACATGAAATCTGAACTTCTGATTGAATATCCAATTTCTGGATGATATTACACCAATATATGTCTGTTAGTACTGTGACCTTGGTTTATTATTTTTGTATTAGATTCGTCGAAGTAATAAATCATAAGATCAATGTTAACAATTTGAAGAATTTCCTCGTTTTGCTTTATTTGATTGAATTCTTTGATGTGGTGATTGATTCGTGTTTGTTAACACAATTTTCAGACTGTTTTCGTTTGAAATCTGTTATTATGTCAAGGTTAAAAGCTATATCTATCAACAACAAATACAGACATGACTGAAATAACACCATTAGTGAAGACCTCTCATAAATATTTCTAATTATGCCAATTGTTCCAGTATGCTCATGTACCAAGTTTTGAAATCACAACACAAGTCAAGGAAACATTGATTCAGCTGATACAAATAGCCATTTCTATTAAATGAATGGCGGATAGATTGATGGGTCATTGACGTTGTACGAAATGTTCCACTTGGCCATATCATTGTCGAAATTGTGCCTAAATTGGCCCAGATGTTCAGTCTTATGGGCTATATTGTTTGAATTGTTTTGTGGTGGACGGTGGTGAAACAAATTTCAGCTACGTCTCTTTGAATACAGCTGTGTATCATACAGTGTGTTATGTTAAACAAGGGACATACTTTAAGGGAGTGTATTACTCATGAAAATGAAAAACTTAGTAGTAAGGGAGAGCACTGAAATCGCGAAAATTAAATAACGGAAAAGTATTACATACGAAGCGGGCACAGATGTTCAACAAACTACCACGAGAAATAAAAACTCCTAAAAGTTTACAACTATTTAAAACTCACTGAAAATCTTTTATTATTGACAAAATTTTAGTCCGGCTCTGCACCATAATTACTTAACTTACGATTAATCATAATCTGTTGCGTTTTGAAACAGATGGCTAAACCATTGCTTCAGATGTTCGAAAAAGGTGTCTGCTCAACAACGTCACTAATGCAATGAATATTGTTGAACTGTCAAAATGAAACCGATTATGATTAATCGCGTGTTACGCAATTAGGGTTCTGGTTTATGTTTATGACAACTTACCCACAAATTTCTATTTTCGCTGCGCAGGAATCTTTTTTTAATCAATCAATCAATAGTCTTTGATGGTACAATGTCAATTACAGTTTCTCTATGTTTTGCCATTTGGCGTACAAATATACAATAATTATGGTAGGCTTTTGCCAATCAAGTAAATTAATTTCAGTATATTAATTCAGTAGTATCAATGTCAATTTTTATTTAATTTTAAATGAATGTCTTCAATGTCTTGTTATGTATGTTAATTTTTGTTTTCTTCATTTATTAGGTTCCTGTTTTGTGCGTGTCATACTAGCTCTGCTTACGAATGTCATCATTATTATATTTTATTAGTTCAAATATTTTTCATTAGGTGAAACTCGTATTAAATTTATTTTGAGTAAATAAAGATTCTGTAACCATAAATAAAACCAGCCACTCTTTACATTTATGTTCGCACAACTGGTGAAAATCTAGGGAATAGCTGATTATTTTTTTCATATTTTGGTGTCCACTTCATAGTAAAAATTGTAGGTACTTTTCATGAGTGCCTACCATATGATACGCCCTTAAAGTATGTCCCTCGTTTAACCTAGCGGTACTGTAATTTAAAGGTACTGTATAAAGTGACAAACATTTATTAAAATATCAGTACAGCAGTCTATATTATTCCATTATTGATTTACAAAAGCATACAGAAACAAATGATTAAAGTCAAAGCTATCAATGTTGCAATATACTGGAACAGGCAATTTGTTTAAAGAGAGCTTTCTCCGAGATCAGTGTAAGTCAACATCAAAGGGTAATAATTGATGACGTCAGTAACTCACCGGTCGTCCAACCTCGGTGCTAGTCGTTTGTGCGTATATGAGTGGGTCTCGCGAACAAGCGAGGAACCTGCAACAATAACAATTCAACTCAACATCTTCAATTGTAAACACCCTGTGTAGTATTACTCACATGATTTATCACATTTATTCAGCTTCGGAATGCTTTGTACGAATTTACGGAGTGACGAAAATGTTGCCAACGGAAATAATTTAACGGTTGTGATTGTCGACTCATCTCGCGTTGAACAAAGAAAATTTGCTTTCACTTTGAATAGCTTTGACAACAACGTTTCAGGTTTTATTGCTAGCTGTCTTTAGTTCTTAGGTTTAATGGTTTGTACCATCGCTTTTCTGTAATAATACGTTTATTTGTAGTCGGCTTATATATTAAATGTGGAAACACAAAGGCTTTGCGTTAGCTAAGTATAGAGGTCTTTCTTCTTGCGAGTATCGTAAGTTAGGAATTATATCAATTTAGTTCTGCGGTGACCAATCGGTTTGTTCAGGATGGTACTTAAAATTACAGCGGTATAGTTTTATATGTTTTGGTTGTGTTGTGTTTCGTCATTTTCGGTTCAGTGGAGTGGTTTTCTTTAAAATGTTTATGTATGAAATTGAATCAGTTATTTTCTACGATAAGAAATCGGTCTTCTAGATTACTTTTTATTTTCATTAAAGAGGCTGTACTGAACAACATCATTATCAAGAACTCGGATTAAAAAAATAATCCTATCTTTGAAGAGGATCAGTGCGACATTAGTGATGAAAACGTACGAAGGTCTTCGATATCGGAAAGCGTATTATGGATCAAATGGAGTTGGGCAGGACACCTGACAAGGCACAGTGATGACGGGTTGAGTAAGGCTTTGACAGAGTGAAGGAGGCTGCGGAGAGGGAGCGGGAGATTGCTTCCGCTAACCCGATTCGCAGCAGACGCACCGGGCGTCGGCGGAGGGCGGATAACGCCCTCTTCCGGCCCCCCTAAATGGGTCCAGGGGCGACGGATCTGGGGAAATCCGTCGCCCCCGACTTCTTAGGACCCGAGATGGCGGCGCGTAGTGTTCCACGCGCGCCTCTATGTGATGTAAGGGGGGAGTTTAACACCTCACTCCCCCCCTAACGCGAGGTGGCCCGCACAGGCGGGCCGGCACTAGCCGGGGATCGCGGAAGTCACTTTTGTTCCCGTGATCTCCGGTGCAAGTGTGAGGCGGAACACCGGGGTGGTTTTAGTCAGTAAGAGTCTGACAGACCCCTCCGCCCTCCCCAGGGCGGAGGACATCCATGAGGATTTCCCCCCGTCATCAAAAAAAAAAAAAAAAGGCTTTGACAGAGTGGCGTCCAAGAGCTGGAAGGCGAGATGTCGGTCGTCCGGCGGCGAGATGGGCGGGCGACATTGTTGCCATTGCGGCCAAAATCTGGATGATATTGGCACAGAAGCGTGGGGCACAAGAAAAGAGAGGCTTTGCCCAGCCGTGGGCGAAGTCAGGCTATGATGACGACTGATGAAAAAATTATGATTTGGTCCAATAGGAAGGAATGTTTGTTGGACCGAAATTCGGACAAAAGCGCGGACGTAAACTGATTCAAAATCAACAAATTACATTGTGTCAGTATAAGCATGGTCCAATGCTCGTTCTTCATTATAAAGGTATGAGAAAAACTTTGTCGTGCATTGGGAAATTTAAACCCGCTACAGACAGAACGGAAATTCCTAATACTTAATAGTAAAGCTGGCAACAGCATCAAGTTGCACCAGTTTATACCAGCATGATAGGTGGTCGTTCTCAAGCATTCCGCACGTTTACAATTTATATTTTGTACGTTATTTTGCCCGCTGTGTATTCCTTTAGCATTTAAATTGGTTACTGTGTTGAGAACAAATTGGTTTAATTCCTGGTTTAAATGGACCGTTATTGTTTTAACTTGCCTAGGTAGTTAGTTAAGATAATATTCGTTCATAGAATAGTACATTCTGACATCTTAAGCCCTTTAGGTAGGTATACCAAATGAGATGGGTAAAACAAAAGACGATATTTTTTATTTCATTTGAAAATAAAGATGAAGGTGTAAGATGATGGAAGATGGATATGTGTGGTGGCCAAGCAATAGCAGAGAGTTGTGGGTCGTGAGTTCGAACCCAGGTACGCACTTTACTAAACCGGCACAACTCAAAAATTCGAAGATATGTGAAGTCTATAAACCTGCACTGGGTCCGCGTGGTGGATTATGGCTCATATAAACGAGACGTGTGTCCCAGCAGTGGGAACATTGTAGGCTAATTATGCTGTTTTTGCGGGTTAACATTACAACCTGTCAAAGAATCTGCTGTTCAAACATTGCGTATATTATTATTAAATGTCTTTAAAAATCAAAATAAAAAGTCATTTATTCAAACTAGGCTGGTGTCAGCACTTTTTGAACGTTAAAATTACATAATACAGTCTCCAAAAACGCCCGCCCTTCAACACTTCCTAGTGCTTTAGCTGGGAAGAAGAAGTAGCGCAACAAACTCCCCAGCAGCACAGCTATCTGTTATGTTAGAAGAACTTGATTCTATACAAGGGTATGTCATTAACGTTACGTAACATAAAATTTAAATATTTGCCATATGTCAGCTAGCACACGCCAATATACCAAAAAAATAATTAAGAAAATTACTCAAGCAGAAATGAATAATAAAAAAACTTAAAACCTAAATTAAAGCCTCCAGGCATAAAGGGCGTGTCCGCTTACGTATGCAATGCGGCATTATGTTCACATAGCTAGAAGTAACAAATGTTAAACTAGGACCTCCGGAGTAAAATAAATGAACAGTTAAAACTATTAAAAATAGCAAACTATTAAATTTAACATCCGGGGACCCTGGGGTCCCAGATCTTTGGAGCCTGCGTACAAGGACCCAAAGCCAACTAGCAGAGGCCCGTTAGACATTCTAAATGAAATGATTCACCATTGCATCGAATCTATTGAACACATAGACAATGAGTTATGAGTCATCAGCCCTAAAGGGCCACAAAATTCGATACTCCAATACCAAGAACGGCTTCATTTCATGGTAAACAATACATACATTACAAAATATAATATTATTAATACAAAGGGCTCTTAATATCCCATGAAAGTGTCAAATGATAATTATAATTTCCATCACAACCGGCGCTAGTACTTTATGTCGCCGATAGACGGCGCTTCTGAATACTAAGTGAGTGATAAGATCGGTTGCTAATGCTTTATTAAAATAAGTCATTCATAGCTTGGCTTATAGGAATAGTTTTGCTAATGTGTCCCTATGTATGAATTAGATTGAATGTGACTACGTTTACATTCGTTACAGGAAAAACAATAAGTTTAGTCATTATAATTGTTTCGTTGTCGAAGCCAATTATTTTTAAAAGAGTACCCGTGGAGTTTAGTGCCGGCTCTTCCCCATAGGATTTTTATAAAAGTACGGCTCTTCTCCATAGGAAACGACCAATTGTAATTGTGACCAAGAAGTCGGGAAAATAAATGTGAACAACTGACAGTAATAATGAACAACTTGATAATATGTTTATTTATAATAACGTATAGAGAATCCCATTCTTTGAAAGCTTTCGTTTGCACCTTCAATTCACATTTTACAGGCTCTTTAGGAACATATATATATATACCTACGTCTATCCTATTAAGGGCCTAAGTCCCGTTTGGTAGCGTAACACGGTCACTTTATGAACCGTACTGCTCATTAACGGCTTGTCTTGAATATTTGAAAAATATATGATTTTGCTATAGATTCATATAGATCATTTTGCCGAAGGTACTTTTTTTGTATGGTTAATACTTTTGCTGTAAAAAAATATTTTCCAATACGCAATATTATGGCTTCTATTCCATACTCTTACTAAACGGTTTCGTTATTTGGAAAAAAAATACACTGAAAAATAGATAGTTAGAAGTACCACAGAACCGCTAGAGCACAATTGTAAATTAATCAACATTTGCCAAGGAATATCCCCATTTTGAGATAAAGGCTCAGAGGTGTCCTGCGCAGGCGCGGGCGGGAGTCGTGCTTTAGCATTCAGACGGGAGATGAGGATACTATGGCCTTAAATCGATTCCACTACCGATCCTGCATAGCTATTCACGACCATTCGACAGGTTGGAAAATAATTTGCCTCGCGCCAGTCAGTAAATAGCTGTTGGAAGAATGACGGCCGTTTACTTGATGTAAATTGACATAATTTTCGGGTTTTTAATTTGTGAAAAACCTTTAGAAGACTCTATTGATAACATTGCTAAGTTCGATTCGACTCGGAAACGTAGCGAACGCTTGCGAAAAAGCTATGCTAATACAGGAGGTTGTGAGGCAAAGCCAACATCCACCCAACATCCCTAAAAACATTAACTAAAACATAAACTTCCAAGCATTCTTCAGACCATAACTCCAGCCTTTGTCTCATCGTATCATTAAATTTGTCCTTATCTAACTTGCATTTGAATATTTGTAACGTCCCACCAACTTCCGCGTAGTTTGTATCTCCGGAGATTCGATACAGATTAGATAGGCCGGCAGATATACCGGCAGTAAAATATACGTAATCCAGGGCATAAAGGGAACTGTTGTTTATTAAAATGTATGGTCTTTACGTCTTTACGACTATGAGTTTGCACGAATATCCGTTCAGATGGTAGGTAGGTTTTAGATTGACTTAACTTTGAAGCATCATGGGGAATTGTAAGTACGAAAGTACACTTGGATGTATGCTTAGTAACATATCAGAACACATTATTTGTAGAACAATTTTGTCAACAATAAAGTAACATTGAGATTTATTGACATGTCGGTAACAATTTTTTAATACTTTATTAAAAAGAACCAGAACCACTGACAGTAAGAATGGCTGTCATTTTGACAGTTCAACAACGTTCATTGCGTTATTTATTTTTGTAGAGCAGTTTTTTTTTGGAACTTAAGCAGCAATGGTGTAGCAATATTCAAAATGATTCAGATTCTGGTTAATAGTGTGTAACATAAATAGGGTGCAGGTTCTTAATAATTGATTATATTCTACCATATATTTGTTTTATATACTTATGTAAGTAATTTAAATAATAAGTTTGATAATGAAGATCATGATCTACCGACGTATATAGCTATGGTATATTTATAATGAATGGACTTTGCAATAAATTGAAATATTAGCCTTATTTCTTTTCAATGATCAAACGTGAAACTCAGCTAATAAAATTAATATTCAGGTCTCTCAAAACGTTACCGATACAGGCCAAATGCATCGTATTTACTTGAAATAAATCAGTCTAATTTTGCAGTGTAGTCTCACAGAATAGAAGCGAGTGACCCAACTCAATGCATTCGACTGTCAGGGAACGAGCATTTACTTCGGTAATCCATTACACTGGACGTTTCCCGATCGACGACGTGACCGAACCATTATCACTCCTATAAAATTTATAGGCAATAATATTTGCTCTTTATTATTACTTCTACAAAATAAATCGGCTTATAAGTTGATTCGTACTAATTTAATAGACCGAATCGGGCGTATTTTCACTTTATTGCATGTAGGTACTTACAGTGACCCTTTTCATAACTTTATTGCATGAAATTCAAAACATGTGGATTCGTCCACAAATAAATTAAATTTGTGCGAGACGCCTTTAAAAAAAAAATATTCAAAAGTGTCGATTCGCCCGATTCGGACGAGTAAATTCGTGGGAATCGAATATTAAGCCAATAAATCAAGGAAGCTTTCAGGAATATGGATTAGTGCCCAGTTTTAATTGCCTTGCCCTCCAAAAGTGGAGGTCCAGCACTGTCCAACCTGCCTCTGCCTACCCTTTGGGGAAGACGGGCATTATGTTATCTACCAGTGATCTATAAACTGATGTATGTACTGGATTTCAGTCTCATAAATAAAGCCAAAATCCTTGGACAGTCACAGACAACCATCACGACTGTCAATAACAGCGCTTCTTGACAGAATAATGTTTACAAATCTTAAGTAAACACTCGCATGGCGTCATTCAATGGCATTTTTCAGTTCACATTGCCATGTGTAAAAATAGGACACATTAGGTACAAGAGTACAAGTCATCAAGGAGTGTTCGACGGTCATGGATGGGTGGCCGGTTGCGTCAGCGCATCGACACGGCCTAATCTGACGATAAATCACTCGATTTCTGGATCGGAATGAGATCACGGGTCCAAATCGATACTAAATGAGAGACGCGCTTAATTGGAGTAAACCATTCGTTCGTGCACGATTTATTTTGTTAGATCTTTTGTTGTTTTAAATCAGTATTGTTGTACGTTTAGTGATGTCCCTTTGTCTGCATTGTTTGCAGCAAGTGGTTAATTGGCTAGTGCAATTTGTGCAAATAATGATGAATGGGATATAGTGTTTTGTTACTTTCTCTGCCCTTTTTATCGTGAAAGGGTTAATGGTTGATTTGTTGCAATTCGATTTTTAAGTTTGACATTTGAAAACATTGTTGCTATTGAAAAAAAAACAAACACATTGAATATCCTCCTGCTTTAGGCAGCTCAAATTGTTTCCAACAGTGGTCCAGTTCTCAAGTCATGTTACGAATGAGGATAATTATATTCAACTAGCTTTTTCTAGTGGCATCGCCCGGCGTGGACGTCGAAATTTATCCCACGAAAACGTACTATCTAGACAAAAAGTATTCTTTGTGTTAATCCAGGTTATGAACAGTCTGTGTGATCTGCATCAAAATCCTTTCGGCCTTTTTTGCGTGATTGAGTAAAACACATCCAAACATATAAACTTTAACATTTAAAATATTAGTAGTATAGTACATAGTAGGTATTAGCTGTTTAATATCTTCTATTCCTATTCTAATACATAGTTTTTTAACCAAAGTTATTTCAGTAACCCCATGGTTTATGTACCTTCCTATAATTAGGACTGGTTCAAGTTCACCTCATCTGGTTCAAAGGTAATCGCTCGCGCAGCTTTAACGACCGATTAATACCTACGATCTGTACCACACACGATTAATGTGAGGGTTACCATTCGAAACATTTAAATGAGAATCGATACTTTTTTGATTCTTAAATATCGACAAAACCTGTCAACACATGGGTCTCTGTCAAAATGTGCAATGTTTCGAATACGGTCACTGAAAATTACCGATAATTTCGTTTCGTGTCAATGATGATATTCCGATGCGAGGTGATGGTGATTCCTCCTAGGATCGAAGAGGTCAAACGGCGCAATCAAATCAGTTCGTGAAAGTCTCAGCAGTTGCGTAAAATAAGCAGGTATACTTGTGTAGCGAAACTTTTCAAGATTTTAAAGCTTTTTTAACAAACTACTCGTAAGTAAAAAAAAAATATGTAGGCGACTCCACCAAGATGGCGACTACTAGAGAAGTATGGAGAAAAAGATATGTTGCTCCGACCTCAAATACATTGCATTATAGGCAGGAGAATTGTGAGATTTAAAAAAACGCCTTTGCCTACTTTTCAAAAATAAATTATGCTCTCAAGCTAGATGAGGTCAGAATAAAAAGGTAAAGAATTTGCATAAAACAAACTGGCAATAAACAACAAAAAAAAAACTTATCACTATCAACCAACTGGCGCTAGAAGCAACCCTAAAATGCCGCGTGTATTTATTTATATGAAGTGTGTTACCGGCGATAGATGCAGTGGCATTAGTTAGTGCGGTGATAAAATCTTTTCCGGCGCCTGATACGGTTCCGGGTTATACATATTAAATGCTACTGCTCTTGAGTTTAGGGATTTGGTACCTGTTGCGCCTTCTAATGTGTCAGTGTAGCTTACGCTATATATATTTTTGGTTTTGTTTGTGGAATAACAGTGTTAGTGGCACGAGAAGAGTGTGTCAATTTATCTATACAAATAAATAAAATTAAAGAGTCTATTTCCATGTCAAAGTAACAACGTTTTACTAAATGCGTATGAAAGAATATATGGTGAGTACAAAAAAAAACAGTTTTAAATTTTTGTCCGTCTGTCTGTTTGTTCCGACTAACCTCCGAAACGGCTGGACCGATTTTGACGGGACTTTCACTGGCAGATAACTGATATTATAAATAGTAACATAGGTTTAGTCCCGGTACCACGTTCCCGCGGGATCATTTCTAAGATCCACGCGGGCGGAGCCGCAGGCAGGGTAGTACCGTAGTACCCGTAGATATCCAGTAGTACCTAATAAGCTTGAGCTATCACAACTTTACTAGGTATTTTACTACGGCAGTAAAGTCTCAAGTAAAGTTGGTCTGGTACTGACGCTGAAATGATGATTAATATTAACGGTGATTGTCATAGTACGGCAATATTATTTAATTACACAATTAGCATCCCAAATTGTAAAAAAGTGACATTTAACGAAACAAACAGCCTCATTCATTCTCACCGCAGCACATTCTCACCAAATTAAAATTATAATTTACACAAAAACATTAATTAGATTAAGTTATCAACATTAACGTGACTCTAATTTACGAGTGAAATATGCAAATATGTCGGCCATTGAAGCCCGCACGGTAGCATTGGCTCAGAATTATTAATATGTTTACAATTCAGATAACAGAGGCCCTTTGTGTAAACGACCATAAAAGTAATTGGTGTAATTCATCTCAATAGCTTATGTTTGAAAATTGGGGTTATAGCGCGGGCCCGGAGTACCGAGTACGTGACCATTTTACGGTTAACTCTTGGGGTGCAACCGCACCTGGATTTCTTCGTAACTTTTATGGGCATGATTGATGGGTTCATTGGTAATTGATAATTTTGTTAATAACTGTGATTAAATTTTTAATTGACATGTTATCTGCCCTGTGGGTGTGTCATGCCTGTGTTTACTAAAACGGCAAGAACTGTTGTGTTGACCACCCACGATTTGTGATTCACATTTTTTTGGTGTCCTAAAAAGGAGGTCTGATGCTATCAATCTTGGTCTTTATCATCGGAAAGACGTGCACTGCCTCCCCAAAGCTCCGCCATTTCGACGGCTCTGTGCTTTCCGCATCCAGTGGAATCCTACGGCCTTCACAAGGTCATCTGTCTACTTTGTGGGAGGCCTTCCAACTCAATGCACCTAGCTCCTGACGTTTCATAAGTGCCCATGCAGGTTTATGTGAAATAAAATATTTTGATTTTGAATGTCTTCCAGTACGCGGTCACCACTCTAGAACCTTTCGGCCCCATCGGCCGTCTGTTCTGCGAGCAATGTTCCTAGCTTGCTGCTACTTAAGTTTGGCAATGCTTCGGTCTATGTCGGTTACCTTGATTCTCCTTCATTCCTGCTTCGATCGTGTAGGGAAAATCCAAGCTTTACCCTCTCCATTGCCCTTTGGGCGACTTATAGCCTAGGCTTTTCTTAGGCTTACTACAGATTAAATAAGCTTTTTAATGAATTTGGCGTTTTAATCTTACATTGATGTGAAATAGTCCATAAATGTTGTGTTAAGATAGGATAGACAGCGTTAAATTTATCCCATCCGTTCCCATCTAAATCATTGATAAGTTATCAGGGATTAGGAATATCATAGACATGATAAGGAGACTCGAGAAGATCTATGATACCCCTGATAGTTATAGTAGGTACATATAGCCAGTATCAATGAGTTGTTTTGTTATGATAAAAATAAATTAGATACACAGTAAACACGATCCACTGTTAAAAATTGATGATTCAGGTATACATATAGTAGGTATAAGCTTTTTCCAGCAGCTTGTCCCGCGTTGAGGTCAGATTTTATCCTGCGGGAACGTACTATCGAGATAAAAAGTACTCTATGTGTAAATCCAAGTTATAAACTATCTGTGTGCCAAATTTCATCCAAATCCGTTCGGTAGTTTTTGTGTGAAAGAGTAACAAATATCCATCTATCCATTCATCCTCACAAACTAGTAGGCTAGAGATAGCATACGAGGTACTTTGTTATAACTTATAAGTTTTTTTTTTTTACCAATACTTATCTTCATTTCTTTTACGAAACGTTACAGTAGGTATGAAAGCTTATCACGATTTAAAAAGGTTTCTTAAGGTGAACCTAGTCTACATTTTCTGCATACAAACTTCGGGAGTGTTTTACTCCACTGTCTGACATGGCACATCCAAAGTAAAACATGATATCGTAATGTCTCATTATTAATATTGTCTGTATGGAAACAGAATACTAAAATAAAAACCCATTAAAAAGTTAGGAGCCAACAAATATTAGTTTTTCTTGCTAATTTTACTTAACTTTGGGCGTGTTTAAGTAACAAAAGAAGTGTAAAATCTCCAAAACCAAGTCAGTACCGACAAAGATTAATTATCGAAAAGTTCAATAAACTTTATTGGTCATTGATTTATGCATTGGCTGTTTCATAAAACCCAATCTTCCAAAGGACTTTTCTTAATTTTTTTGCGAATTTTTTACTAAAAATGATCCTGCATCTCACTCAATAACGTTGTGCGTATAGACTAGCGTCTAACTGCTCATCACTGATACTACCTCTGTCGGACACGAAGCCTGGTAGACAGCGTGATGTTTAGCCAGGCCCACCAGTGAGTTCGAGCCCGCGACTAGGTTTCCCTTAAGGGTATTCAATTTGTTAGTAGGTGTATAAACTTAAACTAAAACAACACTGCATATCACAGTACGTCCACGTTCGCACGGACGTAAGAATATCGCGGCGGCTTCTTTTCTCGCACTAGATTTTTTGCATAGATTTTCAACCGAGCATTGACCATGCAACAGAGTGCATCTCAATCTCAGCGTGTCGAACAAACATATTGTTTAATTGTCAACTCTCGCCGCACACAGTGCGTTCAAGATCTAGTGCGCGTAAAACTCACTAAACGCGTTACTTTTCGCCGAAATTTGAAAATCGAACAGTGTACGAGTATTTTTTCGACGCGCTTTTTCGCGGGCACAGAGTGCACCCCGCACTCTGTTGTATTCTCAATACTCGTTAACATCGAGAGTAGCAACTCTAGGGCGCGATTAAATCCTACCACGATATTTTTACGTGGTCTAAGCCTTTAAGGCGTAAGCACAAAGAAAATCGATTTCCTCAAAATCAAAATCAAAATCAAAATATTTTTATTTCACATAAGCCTGCATGGGCACTTATGAAACGTCAGAAGCTAGGTGCACGGTTCCAATTTGTCGTTTCCTATGGAGAAGAGCCGGCAAGAAACTCCACGGTTACTCTTTTAAAAATAATTGGCTTTTACAATGTTTTCAAATTACAGTGATAATAGGTATGGGAGGACAGTGCAGGCCAGTCAATAAGTACCAGGTACTTAGAGGAATGAAAATACAGAATAGAAAAACGTCTACAAATTTAGTCTCTAAGGCCTACAACGTTCTCTCATTCACAATATGTAAAAGAATCTACCTACAAACGGGCAAAGTCAAACTTTTATGTAAACTTAGCCCCTCTTGAAAATTCTCCCACACCGTGGGCATGTTAACACACAAATCTCACATAACACAAACACTAAACCCTTGAATTAACATTTAACATACATCAGTCGGAATGTTTTCTTTCCATTATGACATGACAAGTATGACACAACCTTACGTGACGACATGACATCATGTGAATCTACCCAGGTACCCAAGTACAGGCGAATCTCGGGACCACTCCTATAGAATAATAACCGACTGGAAGTCGGTCAGACCGACAATGTCAGCCATTCCCAAGCAGCACAAATAGCTGTATAGCCACTGGACAACAGAATTTTTGAAAACTCGACGCTGTTATGCTGTTTGTACAAGGGCTGTCTATCCCGCTACACAGCCCCTATAATTCTACATTTGGCCCCAAATTAACCAGCGCTGAGAATTATAGTAGCTTGTTAAAAGCATTCCAGAGCATTGTAAGAGATGTACATGGGCTGCACAATAGCTTAGACAGCTGTCAACAGGCTACTATCCAGCTCCTTTAATTCTCTTAGACAGCCACTAGATGGTGTATGGTTTCCTTACGGCGATTAATAAATCTACAAAGAAATAGCAACAAAAGACTATTTGTGCAGTGCAAGTGTTATGTCAAACTCTAATCTGTGGGCAAATATATAATTTCCAATTTAAGGTAAGTAATTTTTCACGTTTCTTTGTATCTCTATCGCTAAATTGTACTGCGGGTGCCAGTTTACTGTTAATATATATAGGTGTTATTATCAAATATTACACGCGCCACAGAAATAATATGGTTTTCCTAAAAATATTATACAAAATAAATACGGTGTACGAATTATTCATGGATTTTTACAAAAAAAATACATTTTATGAGCATTCATATCTATTTGTAGCTAAAAAATAATGTATTTTTACTTTAATAGCTTTGAAATATCATGAAAATTTTACAGATATCAGTAATTTTTTTCATATATAATCGGCTTGTTTACATTAAAATGGCGTTAATTTGTTATCCAGCAATCATTCTAACTAAATTCTCTTGAAACTCTCTTTTCTGTGCAATGGCCATATTTAATTCTATTAATCAGCTGAGAACTTTACGCTAGCTGTACAATGGTTTTCAGTTATTCTAACGACTGGTGAAAGCAGCAAAGTGAGAGTATACAACAGCGTCTTAGGGATCTCTAATATTGATAGAAAACTATTTCGGGCATTTCGTACTCAAGTAGCTTAGGTACTTCACTTGATTTTGTGATCCTACTTATTCTTGCCTGTTATGTCAAATCAGAGAGCCATTACTTGCCATGTTGCTTAGAAATGTATGTTATAAAGTAAGATAAAAAAAAACTATAACTTCATTTAACCTAGCTAAGTGAATATTTAGCTAGGTTTAACTTTACGCTCTCCCGGCCGTGTGAAAGAGATGAAGCGAATTTGGACTGTCGCTTATTCGCGAATTTGCTTTGTCGCGAAAGATTTGTTAGCGCCATTTAAATTTAACCAATCATATTGATATATATATGTATATATTTTATTGAAAGGAGTTATTCAAACTTGTGTTAGCCAGTTTTTGCCAAATCTTTACCATATTATCTTTATATATTGTGAATTTGTTACCCGTCACGCGCTACGCACCGCACGTATTATTATTGTTTCTATATTATTATTATTTCTATTTTTTTTGTCTTGTAAATTGCGAGTCGTACGCACTCTTGCACACTTACACACTTCTGTAATTCAATTATGCGAACGAAGTGAATAACTTAGTTTGTTGTAGGGGCGCGACCTAAGTGGTACCTGGTGGGATTCGCTACGCTAAGTTAAACACTCAAATACTTTAAAAGGTTTATTGCTGAGAGCGAACTTTATAACGTTTAAGTTAAGTTTAACAAAATGATGGAAATGAATGCACGCGGTTGCTGTCCGTAATGCACTGAGCTCGCGGCGCATTCAGTGCGACCATATTGTATTGCTAGGTCAGCAAGCGTGGTCGATTGCAATTATTGCATCGAACATTTATCAATTAATAATAGTGTACATATTTTTGTGATAGTACCTGTAATAGGTGTAAATATTTTAATACTATAGAGCGTTTTACTTATTGGCACAAATACTAAATCCGCATACTTAATGATCTCTTACTTCTGACGTAGTAGGTAAAGATGCTAATGTTATTGCTAAATAATTGTTCTTGTTTTCAGAAAATAGAAATAAAAAACTGAAGACAATAGAAAGAGGGGAAGGAAAATTATCTGTCATACCAAGTGCTTGAGAAAAAGGATGGATGGTTGAGATGATATATTAAAAACGTCACTTCGAAATTGATGAAACTAGAATATTCAAAGCATCATACAGATTGGACAAAAATGCAATGCATAGTGAAACGGTCATCCATTGCAACATATAACAATGCAGAAAAAGAACTAAGTGGCATGTTGAACCATAGTGACACGTCAGATTACCCAGATGATGAAGAAATAAAACCAACGAATGGTTTAACATATAGAATTACCAAAGCCAAATCAAGAGTATGTGATTAATAAAATAAAACGCAGTAAATGTATACCATTACTTTTATTTTTACTGACCATTCCTTAGCCAACAGCTATAAATTAATAAAACTTTTGAGCGCCACTGACACGGCTTTATTGTTTTGTAACGGCCACACAATATTAAAATTTATCTTCTCATAAAGACGTGGCGCTGAGGGCTTGAAAATGCACATATGTACCTGTTATAAAAGCCCTTGCGGGTCAATCACAAGTAAAACACCTAATCTTGACTTTTATAATCTCGCTTGTTGATAGAAGGATTCCGTCATTCAATAACTGTTTAATTTCAACTACAATGGTGCCGATTCTCTTGTACACCGAACTAAACTAACTAAACTATCACTAAAATTCCTTACTTTTGGCTATGAGAATCTTAAAGCTATTCTGCAAAAAAAAATCTCTAAACTTAAAAATAATTTTGACACAACTAAAATCGAATTTGACAATCGCGGATCCTGCAGGCTTAGTAGCATGACGGTTTCTATTTCTACTCTACTGTAGAATAGAAATCGCTTGTCTACATTTCTCGGTGAAAAACTGACAACTGTCTACACGGAAACGTCATTTTTGTCTTGTCTTCCGTCGACAAAACGCTTCTCTACGGTTGTCGTGCCAAGCCTGCAGGTGGTATTTTTTTTCTTTTGGCTTCGCAACGTGGTACTTGTGTGCCCTACGTAATGATTTTTTTAAGAGATGAATGAAGCGTGCGCAGGAGGGCAGCCTCGACGTTTTTTATGGAATTTTTCACTTATTGTATGGAAAAAAAAAAAAAAATTACCTACATGTTGAGATTATGGGGCATAGGGGTTTCATAAAGGGGGTCGAATTTATCATCATTTTTGCGATAGGACACACCATTTTTGAGATATAAGCAAACGAAAAGAAAAAAAAAGATACAATACTGTTTTTGCACCTGAAGTCGAAGTGTTGGTGTGAATTTTAGTTCATGACCACTAGTTTTATTCCACACTTTTTTAATCGCGATTAAAAATAGTCAGATTTAGTTAGAAAAATTAATATAGTCAACATTTTTGGTGAAAAACGGCAAACTCAGAATAGCAAAATTACCATCTTTACTAAATTAATAATTCAGTGCAATCTTAGTGCTGTCAAACTAAAATATAGTTAAGTTGTGTCACTTTAGTCAATTTCAGAATGGGAAATCGTCGTTTGACAGGATTAAACTAAATTTTGGTGATTTTTAGTTTAGTTTAGAGAATTTTGTGCCAACAGAATCGGCACCATCTTCTAGATAAAGATCAAGATTCTTCGGTTTTCCGACACCATAATAAACACCATAAATAGTTGGGTATTTCAAAAACATTACGGAAAATCGGCCAGAACTCATATTTCGAATTTTTATATAGAGGCAAGCCATCAAAGGTTATATTCAAACCAATGCTCTTAATATTTTCTAAAACGTCTAGCCACTTGTTTAAAACTATAGTTAGCGGATTGATTAGTCCATTAATTGTACCATTTTTCATCAACAGATTCGATTTATTTTAAAGCAATTATTCTAGCTTGTAGAATCGTTCTCGGATCATTTGGTAAAATATCTGGAAATCTCTTATTCACAATTATTAGTAATTCCTTCAGTGCATCTTGAGCAACATTTCTCTTTATTGCCCATTCTTTTATATTTTCGTTAAATAAAATGTTTACCATATAAATATTTTCTCCCTCATGTCTGGTTTGATTCATTACTTTCAGTATTTCTCGTTACAATTATTTTTTTAGAAAGGTCACTGACCGAATCCATTAATTGTACGGAACTATGATCATTGGTAACAAAATCTATGTGATTAAGTCGTGTTGCGAGGTTATGACAAAATTGACGTTATCATAGCACTACTAACCTATGTCTACTCTTCAATAATGCTAGAGGCTGTGAAATAGATAATATTTACACTATAAGCTTTGGAATTAAAGTGGAGTAACACTACACTAATTTACAGCTCATGCAGTCTTAAAATGCTTTTAACCAGCTAGTGTTAAGCTCACTGAGGAAGCATTATAATAGAATTTGTGTACTCCATAAAAAATGCCAATGGCAAAATTTTATTCTCTAATACAGTTCAAAGCTTAGAAACGGTGTGACGTTACCCCGTTATGCAGCTGTTTACAAACTTTGGTCTTCTTAACCAGCTAGTAGCATTATACGTAGCCAAAAGCTGGACAATAGTTCTTTCAAGTTCTACTGAAATGCATTTTGTTGTTTTTTTGTCCATTGTACAGCCATTAGTCAGCTGTGCTGTTTAACAGTGTAGAGATCGCCCCCTATACAGTCCCAAGAATCGTCTTATCCATTAGTACAGCTACATAAGAGCCTTTGACTGTAATATAGCTTGTTTATGGATGTAATTTCCGCTAATGTGCTGCTTGGGATTGTCTTTGTACTGACTAATTACTGTAATTGTTATTCAATTACTATTAAATTGTTTGCATATTGTAATGTCGGTAGCGGTTTGCGTTGAAAGCTTGCTGAAACTTTTCACAGGTTGCTTTTTAAAATGGAGAGAAACAAAACACGCTCAGTAAGTTTGTTGAAACTTTTATGGAGCTTCTCGATAAGCTGATGCAGCATCAAAGTACGGCTTACTAGTCAATTCGCACGAATTTACTCGCCCGAATCGGGCGAATCGTCACTTTTGAATATTGTTTATTTTTCAATAGTTCACTCACATGAAGCGAATTTTTTTGTCGTTAAACTGACAATTTCAGAAATACGTGTTAGGCAATTGGCACGTTATGTATTTTGTGTAATAGAGCTAGTGTACTTTTTCCTTAACTTGTCGGGGTTTGCTTAACGTTTTATTTATTTCATTCATTTATCAAAATTACTTGATAGTTTAGCTCTTAATTTATATTTACTTGCTAAAAATTGTCCACCAAACGGATTGCAACAATCACATTATTTCTACAAACGGACCCCCAATGAAACTAATATCCCTAGTTATCCCTAGGTACTGTATACCAATTCAGTTTTTCTTGTAGATACTCTTAGGAAACCATTGATATACTTTCTTGTATATCAATGTTGGGAACGCACCAAATATGCATGGAAAACGCTTATTCCCCGATCTATTCCAATCCCACGAGCGGTATGCATCGTGTCAAAATAACTTCCCATAATCTGGCGAATGCTGTCCATACGTTATATATGGCCCAACCCGGATATATTGACGTCCGCCGCTGTCTATGTATATGTATACGAATACTACACGTAATGTGATAGCTGCTGTTTGTTATTTTGCGAAACTATTTCGATTCGGTTTCCTTTACATTAATGGATTATGTGTTAATAAGAGTTATCCTTCATCCTACTCATATTATAAATAAATGTGTAAGTTTGTATGTTTGGATATTTAGATGTTTGGATGTTTGTTACTCAATCACGCAACAACGGGTGAACGGATTTGGGTGAAATTTGGCACACAGAGTATAACTTGGATTAACACTTAGGATAGGTAATTTTTATCCCGTTAATTACGTTCCCGTGGGATAATTTTCGACCACCACGCGAGCGAAGCTGCTGGCAATAGCTAGTTAGTTGATATATAATTGCAGTGGCTGAAGATTTTGTTTGCTCTGTGTAAGTTTTAATTAGTGCGTTGATGTCATCCCAGCCAATGCCGCCGTTTGCAGAATATTTAAAAACTGAGCTTTACTTTCCCGAAACTGCATCGATTGATTTTCATTCAGGATAAAGCTTTTGCCAGTGCGCAAACTGAATTCAGCATAAGGTTCTATCATAATTTATGCTAAATTCAGTATCGTGGAAATTTTTCGTTGGAAAAAAGAAATTGCTGATTCATACATTTTGACCACGTTGCACTTTTCTATGAAACAGCAGAGTTTTTGTTTTATAACTGTCGAAAAATTTCTAAGTTAGGGTTAGTTTGCGCACTAGTAAAAATGTTATCCTGTATATTTTCATAATAGTACTTGCGAGTAAATTAGCACACTCATAGGTAGGTATTCGTACATCTAAAAGTATCCTCTTAAGCTAACAATTTCTCGGCAATAATTAAAGAGCAACCGTAGAAAATGAGATAGCAACATGCTAAAGCTAATTCATAATACAGTTGCATTAAATGAAGTGATCCCGATAATAAAACAGTAATTCCATTTATCTAAATTACTTGGCGATGGTATTATACGAATCCATTTTACTCGGAGAGTGGTTTAATCGTTTGACCCAGTAATTTAAACAACACTAATTTCTGAGCAATAATATGAGATAGCGCAGACTTACCGATTTCTAGAGAGTGAACGATTTATACGCATTGTGTAAAATTAACGCGGCGTTTTTAGCTGAACTTGGATCATTGGCAGCCTGGTTTCACCTACTGCTGAGTTTGGGCCACCTCTCTTTTGAGCCACGCTTTTCAGCTGTCTGGGCGGTGCTAGTCCGTGTCTTACCCGAAGTAGGTCATCCACCCATCTGGATGTTGACCTGCCAATGCTCTTTTTCCTACTGTATCAGGCAGATACCAATCAGTTAGAGCTCTGTTCCACTTGTCAATCGTCACGGCTAGCCAAATGTCCTCCCGATCTCTATTTCTCGTAATAGGCCCTTTGTACAGACACGTTTTTCTTGCCGTGATAAACTACGGTTTACTCGCCGTGTGTAAGCACAGTAATCAGTGTTGTATGGATCACTATGGAAGCTTGTTGACGGACACGTTTTTTTAATTGTGCGGTTTTTACGCCGAACTGTAAACAAACCGTGACGTGTACAAAAAGCCTTACCCTTGCAGCAGGCTTAGCACGAGCTCCGATTTGTCGACGGAAGAACGTATATACGGTGCAGTTTCGTTTTTTATTCACAATTGGAAATCAGAAATCGTTTATTTTTTGCGATGAATGTGGGTACAAAATAAGATGTAAACATTGTAAAAGCAGTTCCAACTCACTCTACCTTACGGCATGTAAAAAGTAAAAAATAATATTAACCAAATAAACACACACAAAAAAAAAAAAACAAAAGTACAGTGATGTTATGCGACAAATAAACCGATTTGTCTTCATTTTCGAACCGTGTATTTGTCAATTTAATTTCAAATATTTTCTAATCTTATTTTTCATTTATGCAAGTTGGTCGTGTGATTGCAATTTGATATTATTTCTGTGTTCAAGTGGATGCTGCTGCTCTTTCTCCACACATAATCCCACCCTCTTATGAAACGGTACAAACATGGCCTGTTGTTATTTTAGCAGTGTAACTATTACGGACAAATGATTGAACACCAGTACGCATAATCACCACGTTCGTACAGACGTCAAAATATCGCGACGAATATTTATCGCTTATTGGATTTTTTGGCTTTAGAGATCAATCTTCGAATCCGACTTGGTTGGGCAGCGTTCGGCAGGCTTCGCATCGTCCCAAATACCGCAGTGTCTCAAGACAAAAGTCTTTCATCAGTGTGTGTGTTGCCAGTGATGACCTATGGCATAGAAATGTGGTCGCTTACAATGTGCCTTATCAGAAGGCTTAGTCACCCAAAGGGCAATGGAGAGGGCTATGCTCAGAGTTTCCCTACGTGATCGAATCAGGAATGAAGAGATCCGCAGGAGAACCAAGGCAACCCACATAGCCCGAAGAATTGCCAAACTTATGTGGCAGTGGGCAGGGCACATTGCTCGCAGAACAGATGGGCGATGGGGCCGAAACGTTCTGAAGTGGCGACCGCGTACCGGAAAACATAGAGTAGGAAGGCCGCACAAGGTGGACAGATGACCTAGTGAAGGCCGCGGGAATTCGCTGGATGTGGAAAGCACAAGAAAGGTCGAAGTGGAGGAGACTGGGGGGGGGGGCTATGTCCAGCAGTGGACGTCTTTCAGCTGAAACGATGATGATCGTGACTGGATTTTAAAGTCTCGGTGCTGAACCGAGCATTGAGAATCGAACAAAGTGCATCCCAGCACGTCGAAAAAACACAATGTTCGAATTTCAACTCTCAGCGTTAAGCAGTGCGTTGAAGACAAAGTGCACGAAAAAATCCCGCCGCGATTTTTTACGTTCGTGCGAACATGGACTTACATACAGTCAGTGTCAGTAACATCGGGACGAACAGACTGTTCAAAATGATCTAAACAACTATGCAAATTAAATAATAACTCAATGACACAAGGAATATTTCAGAATTATGACAGTACACGACAAATCTCATTCTGATTAGAATTTTATCCAATTGAGATAAAGTTTATTTTTCTTAGTTGTTGAGATCATTTTGAACAATCTGTACGTCCCAATATTTTTGACCCTGACTGTACATAGGTTTATGTTCAACTTTTTTGAGATTTATGACCGTTATCCCAAAGCGGGCTAGCAGCGGCGCATTTATGGCGGTTTTCGTGATTATTTCAATTTATACAAACAAAATTAAACATTTTTTTTTAGTCATGCACTAGATCTTTGGTATTTTCAAGTTTATACCTATGCTATTTTTTAACAGTTATATTGGTATTTACTTATAAAAATCGACATACCCTCAATTATTTTCTATTTGCATTACTTAGTACGGTTAAATGTTTTTTTATTAACCCGTCGCGCGTCTAATTAGCAGACACAATAGAAAAAGAGGAAATGTTAAAATAATTATAACTACAAACGATCTAGTGCTTGGCTGAAAAAAAAATGTTCATTTGTTTGTATTTAATTAAATTATCTTGAAAAACTACTATAAATGCGTTGTTGCCAGCCTACGTGGAATGAACGCTCTTAACAGGGTGAACACCTGCATTCATGTTATTAATTAATAGGTACTGTTCCTTAGGCTCATATTTATTAACTGCCCCATTTTAGAACCGAATTGAGCCAATTTTATTGAGTTTTAAGACATTGAGATTATAAAAATTAAAATTATCCTGGGACCATTTTTGATCAGTTTCGAACAACACGAGATAGCGAGTCCAACTGACCAAAATGGCTGCGTTCAATTTCGAAAACGTGTTGGATAAAGTGAACACATTTATTAAACGGTCTTCTGCTGTCAAAAGTATCAAGTTCGGATTTTGACAGCCTCCCTATAAACGTGTGACGGTTTTCAAACGCTGTGCGTGTACGCAAACTTAATAATAACGGTGTGCTACGAGTGGGCTCGCAATTAACAAGGTCTGGTTCAGAATGGGACGAGATGTGGTACATAAGCACATGTAGGTACCTACTAGTTTATAAGCGAATCCTACTGATATTATAAATGTGAAAGTTTGTATGTTTGGATGTTTGACACTTAATCATGCAAAAACGACCGAACAGATTTTCATGAAATTGGCACAGATGGTTGGATTAACATATAGGCTATTTTTTATCCCGGTACTATGTTCCTGTAGGATAATTTCAGAACTCTACTCAGGCGAAGCCGCTAGCAAAACCTAGTATTTTTTTTTTAGATGTTTGTTACTTAATCAAGCATAATCGACCGAACGGATTTGGATGAAATTTGGCACATAGATAGTATATAACCAGCACCCTAATTGCGTAACTCGCGATTAATCATAATCTGTTTCGTTTTGAAACAGATTGCTAAACCATTGCTTCATATGGTCGAAAAATGTGTCTGCTCAAAAACGTTAATAACGCAATGAATATTATTGAACTGTCAAAATGAAACAGATTATGATTAATCGTGTGTTACGCAATTAGGGTGCTGGATTAACACATAGAAAACTTGACATTACGGTAGTACGTTCTTGTAGGATAATTTCAAACCTCCACGTGGGCGAACCCGTGGGCAAATCTAGTATTTTATAAAGTCCCCTATGTACGTATACATAATGTTCGCTTGCACGCTCACAAGATTCCACAATCATTACCTGCCTGTTACCCTACAGGTTTATAACTATATAGTTTGTGTATTAACCCACGTATTAGCCCTTTAAAGTGATTACATTTACATAAATACAGAATAATTATAGATTAATAGTATTATCTAAATGGGGGATGTTTAATTCCAAAGCAGCCGAGGTAATTTAATTTAAGAACTTCGTACAGTTTTATTACGCTTGATTACAACTAGTTTGCTTCATATTCAATTTAAAATAATTAAAATACCTACTCGATAATAAACTTGTCGAGTGCGAATATTTAGATTGACAAACAGGAGGTTTTATATTTTATTAATTGCAGATATCTTTTTATGACCATGTCATTCATTTAATGTCGTCTAGGAAACCGCGTAGACTCGTTTTCAATTCGTATCAAAGTCAAGTAATCATAACTATAATATTTTTAATGAGAAAGTATTTTTGTTTGATTGTTTGATACCTTTCAAGCCTAAACCACTGAACCGATCATCCTGAAATTCTGCATATACGTTGTCAGGTGTACAGTAACGGACATAAGGTACCTTTCATCTCGAGAAAAAGTACTGTTCCCGAGGAAAACAACAATAATGACGTTCTTGTGATAATACATGGCGCCACGTGCGTTTCGAATCATGATTGAATATTATTACAAGCAGAGTACAAACCGAATTGATTGTCAAATTCTAAATTAACGCGAGAGAAGCCGGGGAAAAACCTATTATATAAATAACTAGTTTTTGCCCGCGGCTACGCCCCCGTGGAAAAGTAGCTTATGTCCTTCTCCATATCCCAGGCTATATCTCTGCCAAGTTTCATGACGGTCGGTTCAGCGATTTAGGCGTGAAAGAGTGACAGACAAACAGACAGAGTTACTTTCAAATTTATAATATTAGTAGGGATTAGGTAGCGATATAATTGTATTCTTCATCTATAGCTATAAGATAGAGCATAGAAAAGATAAGATCACAAAAATATCGAACCCAATTTTCACCTTACTTACGGAACTCAAAATAGCAAGAGAAACGATAAATTGATAGCCTTCTTAGAATAACACGAGTACAATAAGTTCACAGTACCTTAGTTAGTTTATCATAACACCATAGGAGGTGCACAGCCGTCGGACTATGCAAAACAGGTTGAAGCGAATGCAATTATTGCAGTCATAGATAGATGCATAGAATTTTAATCATAAATCAATGGGTTTATGCGGCTTTGGGCATTCATGGCGTGTTTGTCTATGGCGCCAGAGACCATAGGGTTACGGTTTATGTCATAGATGCATGCTGTCATCGGCATTACACGTGTTGCGAATTGTGCATGCCACCGTTTGACCCAGTAATGCTAACATTGCTAACCTGTGGTACATTTCGTGAATGGAAGTTTGTCTGATTAAAACCAACCTCTTTATTGTACTCGCGAACTGTACTGCACAATCAAATAAATCTGATAGCCGCTGTATATCGTATCAGAAAAGTTTATTAGGATTGATATGTTTGTTCGGTCGAGTGAAATCGGGTCATAGGCTAGTTCTCGGTTAATTAAATGGTGTTTACCTCCTCGTTAGTTTCACTTAAAGCGATTTGCTGTGGTTGTTTGTTTTGCGTGGGTGCATTAGTATTAAAATCATGCGTTTCGAAGTTGACTTGAGCTGATAACGTTCAGCAATTTTTTTTTGAGCTTTCTGTTTGGTGGGTCTTTCTTTTCTTGCGAAAAAATGGTGAGAGCTTTACAGTTTCTTCTTACGGAAATGACAATTAATGCAAGAATATTTTTTTATTTAATAGAATAGAATAGAACACATTTATTCGATACAGATACAACACAACAGCAACAAACACAAAAAAGAAGAGAACAATAAACATAATAATAAAATTGCAGTAAAATTGTGCTGAGCGTGCCCGTACCGAAAGGGTTATCATCTCAGCATATTGCTGGGCGTCAGTCACCCAGCGCTGGTTTCCAGTTGGCCTGCTCCATACCTCGATCACGCCTGATTCATGATGTCTATGATGGAACGAGCGTGCCCAGAAGATGCCTGTTCACTCTTCCTTTGAAGGCAGACGGGTTAATTATTCAAATAATTTGTCATCATTGCTTATTTTGTCTCGATTCCTTGCCAGTTTAAACAAGATTTATAGCCTCTTTAATATTTTATTGAGTGTGTTCATCATTTTCGCAAGTAAATAAAAAAAGCATTTAGGTACCTACCGTACATGGAATAAAAATGTTGCCACTTAACTTTGTCAGTAAATATTGGTTCAATAAATCCATAAATACGCTATGTTCAATAAAGTTTATACTTCTCTAGAAAGCTGTAGTTTATTGCGTCTATTTCTAAGCTTGTATTACAAATTGTGCTCATATATTAGGACGCTTGTTGCTGCAAATATTTTGACGTTTGATATGTAAATAGCCTCGCACTTGAAGCGTTTATCCTAGTTGGAATTAGGCGTTACAATTAGGCAAGCTAGAGCGTCACCCATAACATTTGAATAGTTAAATGAGATATGAGGCCACGTAATTGTTTTACAACTAGTCTAGCTAGCTTGAGGCGTCCATCGGCGCCGGCCAAGGAGACGAAAAAGTGATTTGGCAAAATTAATGACTTGCTTCCTTTTAGACAGGAATCTGATATACACAGAGCAATGAAGCAGACAGAGGTTATTCGCACACTTGTTGCAAAAAGCCATAAGTGTCTCGGTTATTTTAAGGCTCATTTAACCTACGTGAACTCAAGATAGACCCAAAATTAATAGACTACGGTCAGTGACACTGACATCATCTTCAATATCTGATAATACTCGAATCCATTAACTTGTTATGTTTGTCTACATCGTAACGTCATAAAGTAAACATTTGACAGTTATTAGGTCAATGTGCGAGTAGGTACCTACGCGTCTTGTGAAGTTCCGTATACTAACAGAATTGGACAGACTTATTGATGATAGTAATGATAATTTTATGAGCATTGATTTTATTGCCGCGGCTAATCTATACATATAAGTAGTTCCTTGATTGTCCGACAGACTCGCTTTGCCTAAAGAACAATAGACATCCACAGTAATATGTATTAATTTCATGAAAATTTTTTCAACGAACAGGACAGACGAAGGCTTCTCGACGAAGGTAGAATATGAATTAAGTTGTCAAAGATAAAATGATTTCTGTTTTAAAAGTACAAAATTATCACAATTACATATCCATTCTCACTGTTACAAAAGTAGACTTGTATCCAAAAATGTAAATGTTGCCCAATTCAAAAGACTGTGACACCGTAAACAGGGCACGTGTTAAAAAATTAAGATAGCCAGATATGAGAGATAAATTAGCTGATAACAACAAAACAAAAGCTGATACAGTTAGACTTGTTATCAAGATTTTTACAGGATTTTTTCTTATTGTTACAATTTTAGGAGCGTTTTAGGCGAATTCATGATCATGCATCTCTTTTACTTATTTCTTAGTATTTTTTTTTACTTACTATGTACTCATTTTTTTTTTAGCGTTGTGGAGGTCAGATAGGCAGTCGCTCTAAGTATATAAAAGCTGGTATTAAGCTGCTTTTCGTAAGACTGGAAGCCGACCCCAACATACTTGGGAAAAGACTATGCAGATGATGATTTAAGGCCATATTAACTTTAAATAGTGATTTATTATGAGCGAAAATAGTTCTTATTGCAATCCGATACGGATTAAAGAGATACACTGCTTTAAAAAAACACCTTTTTTAGAAATCTCCGCCTTAAAAGGTCTTCATTTTCTCATGGGACTTAAAATCAAATTGGGACGTTTTTTGGCGGCGTAGATCTATATTCTTTTCGCAACATGTTAGCTGCAGCTTCTAAACATTCTTTGTTCTACATTTTTATATGAAAATAAACACGGCACTGGCAACATTGTATAATTGAGATGTGTCTCGTTACAGCCACTTTGTATGTTTGCACAGTTATTAAGATCAAATGGCCGGCGCTCGCGCAGCATATGACAAACATTGGCCGAAATGTTTACGTTATCCACGATATAAAATATTCGTTGCAGGAAGATATAAATCGTGATCGGCTTTAACCAAGTTTCGTTCACTTCCTTATATGTGTATGGAAATGGTGGAATGTCAAATTTATGGAAGGAATTATTGTTTGCTGTATCACGATTATTATAATAGTACGAATTAATTATCTGGACCGTGTGGTGAAAGCAGTGTCAACGCTAATGTTAGCTTGTTCTGCCAGTATCTGTGGCAATAGATTTATCTTGCCCAAGACGTAAATGGTTTGAATGTTCAATTTTCTGAACACCCTACCTCAAATCCGCCTTGATGTTTTATAAACTGAAGCATCTTCGGTATTCTCAAGCCCGAAGCAAACTTTAGGGCGACTCCGAGCGCTTACTCCCTAAGCACTAACTCCGTAGTTTCAACCGAAGTTACGGGCGTTTCCTTCTCCGTATCCCTTTTGGACATGAAACTTAGTTCGGGGCCCGCAATAAGAATGAATGACACGATTGACAAAAGTCCCTACTCCCGATATGTTTGTCCGTCCAAAAAAGTTAATCCTGTGGCTGTGGCCCGTATATTCGTGGACGAAGTTAGAGAGTAGGCCCCTGAACGTGAAGCGAGTAGCCGCACAGTATCAAGTCATGTGACTGCGGAGATAAGCAGTGGTACTGCGCAACAACTAGCCCGCCACAGAAGAGCTATAAAGTTTGGAGGTCTCAGTACCTAGTTTGGAAAGTTCACCAAATCATCATCATCATCATGTCAGCCGAAAGACGTCCACTGCTGTACATAGGCCTCCACCAAGCTCCACCACTTCGACTGGTTCTATGTTTCCCGCATCCAGTGGACTCCTACGGCCCTCACAAGGTTATCGGTCCACCTTGTGGGCGGCCTTCCAACTTTATGTCTTCCGGTGCGCGGTCGCCACTCCAGAACTTTTCGGCCCCATCGCTCATCTGTTCTGCGAGCAATGTGCCCTGCCCACTGCCACTTAAGTTTGGCAATTCTTCGGGCTATGTCGGTTACTTTGGTTCTCCTGCAGATTTCTTCATTCCTGATTCGATCACGCAGGGAAACTCCAAGCATAGCCCTCTCCATTCCCCTTTGGGTGACTTAAAGCCTTCTTATGAGGCTCATTGTGAGCGACCACGTTTCGGTTCCATATTATCTATCGGCTCATTACCCATAATATCTATCCATAATTGATAAATACCCGCAATTACATTGTAAACGGGCTGATTCAAAAATCAAATTCTGTAATCTTTGCACCTAAGTACCGAATGCCCCGACCCAAATTGAAGTTAGTTTAAGATAACTAATAACAATCAGTGACGTTTACCAAATTAAATCAATATCACAACCAATTATATTCTTAGGCTAAATTGAACAGTGAACTGCAGTACTAATCTTCTTTCGCCTAGCTTTTGTTGCTAGTGTTTGTTTTTATGTCGTAGCATCATGCTGAGATAGTGGCCTTTTGGCTTCGCACAGGACTTTGTTTTTAGTTTAACTTTTTATTTATTTTTGTTGTTTAATAATTTTAATTTTATTAAGTAGCATAGCAGTGTTTTAGTTTATTTTTTATTCGTTTAATAATTTTATTGTGTTGTAGTTAAGTTAGTGTTATTCCTGTGCGAGTCCAATAAATACTTTTTCTTTCTTTCTTTCTTTCTTTTGTGAAGGACGTTATAATGTTATTGGATTTTTCCGTGAAGTTTTCAGTTACAGACTGTTGAGCCTAGGGTTAGGAATTCTGCCTCGGTACGTCCCGAAGTTGAGGGATAGGGATGGTGGAATGGGGACGTAGGGCTTTCCACCTAGGTAGCGATCTACTTTCGCAGCAATATCGCCAATAATGAGAGTAATGTCACCCTCAGACAGCGTTTTTTTTTTTATAAGTGCTATCTCGCATATCAACCTAGAAGGTTGTCAGCTACTTAACCGGGCTTGCCTGTGGGTGCCTCAATAAATTAAGGCCTCCAGCCAGAGCTTGAAAACTTAAAAACAAAGCGACTACGTGCTAGGGGCATCCTCTGTGGGGTACGGACCTCGGCTCAGAGCGTCAATGGGAGAGGGCAGCAAGATATAGGCTGTATCAGCACCCTAATTGCGTAACACGCAATTAATCAACATCGGTTTCATTTTGACAGTTCAACAGTATTCGTTGCGTTTTTACGTTGCTGAGCAGACACATTTTTCGAACATATGAAGCAATAGTTTTTAGCCATCTGTTTCAAAACGCTGTTTCGTTTTATGATTATTCGTGAGTTACGCAATTAGGGTGCTGATCAAATCTTAGACCGCGGGCTTAATACGAGTTTGTACACCTATCTATAAACTTTATTAGCTAATTTATAGGTACTCAAACTGAAGCAGCGACGAATGATACAAATCGACTTAAGTAAATATTAACTTTAACGCGACCGAATAAGTATAAAACTCGCAGACCTACTGGTTTTGTTCGACATTTCATCCCATAAACTGGAAAAAAAACAATTCTTCTCAAAATATACTCCCAAAAGCCGAAGCTGTTGGTACGTCCAGTATGTAAAACGTATGCCCAATTTTCTCACTCAGAATCAGTGAGAGCAGACTTGGAACATTTCCGACAAGGCCGACGCCATGTCAAAACAGTGTAAACACGGCCGAGCTTGTAGTTTGCATTAGCGAGACCAAGGGCTGTTTGCTGAGAAAACTATTACAGCGGTTCAAACTCAAACTCAAACTCAAACTCAAAGCATTTATTTCAATTAAACCATTTACAGGCACTTTTGAATTGTCAAAAAGTCGACCAGTTGGAAAGTTGAAGCTAGTTGCCCATTCCAAAACGTAGATCTCTATGGAGAAGAACGGGCAAGAAACTCCATGGACACTCTTTTTAATCATGTTATGTATTACAAAAACTTGGGAACATTATTCTTGTTGCTTCTATATGTGAGACAATGTAAAAAAAAAACAATTCTAAATATAAAATTTAAAATTAGCCATGGAAGTTAGGAGATGACCAGTCTCAACCGACGGCGCCCGTTCACGAACTTGACGCGTGGATCAGCACCATCCAGCTCAACCATTTTGTAGGGAACCGAATGATCCAACACACGCGCCACCATCAGCGAGACATTTAAGTGAGCATGACATACTCTCAACTGCCACGCTTTTTCAAGTCAACGTACATCAAAACAATATAATTATTATACGGATGCATGGTACTCACATTTACAAAGTTTAAACAAAATGCTTCTAAATTATACAAAAAAAAAGTTTGCAATGTATTTGAGAAATTAATCAAATTTGATTTCCAAAAAGAAAGAAAAATATTTAATATCTTTTGAATTTTTTATAAATAATACTTAATTCAGTCAAAACAAAAACTTATTCGTAATGTCAGAAAATAAAAATAATAGGAACAGAAATGTTCATAATGTCAGAAAACAAAAAAGGGAAGCATCTCTTCCAAATATGAAAATTTTAAATAGCAAGCCCAGGTGCCTGTGGAGTCGGACCAGCATTAAGCCAAGCATTTTTATCAACAATGTAATCATCTAACTTATAATATGCTTGTCTACATAGTGTGCGTTTAATGCATAATTTAAATTTCTTTTCATTTAGTTCAAGAATATCGGCTGGTATTTTATTATAACATTTTACACAGTACCCCATAAAAGAAGTGTGTACTTTAGACAATCTGAAATGTGGTTGATCTAATTTGTTCCTATTTCTAGTATTAAAATTGTGCCTGTCACTTATCTTACTAAACAGATGTAGATTTTTACGAACGTACATAATGTTTTCAAAGATATATTGACAAGGTACCGTCATGATGTTAATTGTTTTGAACAGTTCCCTAAGAGATTCGCGTCTGCGTAGGTTGTAGATGGCCCTGACAGCCCTCTTTTGCAGAATGAAGATCGACTCAATATCCGCAGCACGTCCCCATAGCAAAATACCGTAAGACATGATGCTATGAAAGTAACTAAAATAGACCAGTCTCGCGGTATCCACGTCTGTTAATTGACGGATCTTCCAAACAGCGTAAGCGGCAGAACTTAGCCGCCCTGCAAGTGATGTTAAGTGAGGACCCCACTGTAGCCTTGAGTCAAGCGTGATTCCCAGGAAAACCGTCTGTTCGACGAATTCTAGTATCTCCTTATTCAATACAACGTGACATTCACTACTTCTAACATTCGGTAACGTGAATTTTATGCATTTAGTTTTCTTTCCATTTAATACCAAATTATTTACAGTAAACCAATTATGGACCTTAACTATAGCGTTATTTACATCGTCAAGCTCCTGTGCATGTCTCTTAACTTTAAAAATCAGTGATGTGTCATCAGCAAATAACACCATTTGTAGTCGGTTTTTAAGTAAATCATTTATATATACTAAAAAGAGGAACGGACCCAATATTGAGCCCTGCGGTACACCCATTTTGACTTTTAAGCCCAAGGAATTCACACCGTTTATTTGAACTTGCTGCAGTCTATCATTCAAGTACGATTTTACCAAGCTAAGCGCAAGTTCACCCAGTCCGTAATGCCCAAGTTTCAAGAGAAGTGTTTCGTGATTGACGCAATCAAACGCCTTGGATAGGTCGCAAAAGATACCAATTGCATCTTGCGCCTCTTCCCATGCGGTAAAGATGTGTTTTAATAACGTGACACCGGCGTCGGTTGTGCAACGTCCTCTGGTGAAACCATACTGTTGATCGTGTAGGATGTTATTACGATTAAAATGATTGAGCATTTGATTTAACATAACTTTTTCAAACACCTTGCTGAAAACTGGCAAAATCGACACGGGTCTATAATTATTAGTATCTTTACTGTCGCCAGATTTGAAGAGTGGAATAACTTTACTATACTTCATTAAATCCGGGAACACCCCTTGATCTACACACAAATTAAATATTAAAGCCAAATAGGGTGCAATTGTCTCAATAATGGATTGACATACTTTAGTAGACATGCCCCACAGATCTTCGGTAATTTTGATCTTAAGTTGCTTAAATGTCTTTACAACGACCACAGGGTTAATATGTTTAAATTTGAATTCCACAGGACAGGCTGCAACGTTCCGTCTTAATAAATCTATAGCAAGTGCGGGCGAAGAATTTAAAGTTTCTGTAGTTTTAATAGGAATGTTGGTAAAGAAAGTTGCAAATTCCTGAGCAACATCGATGTTATCGCTAATGAGACCGCGGGAAGTGTTCAGTGCGTAATCATTATTAAGGCTTTTACTTCGGTTCGTTTCATTGTTTATAATTTTCCAAACTGCCTTAATTTTATTATCTGCTGATTTAACCTTGTGGCTAATGAATGAAGCTTTAGCTACTTTGCAGATATTTTTAAAAGTTTTAGAGTAAGTAGCAACATACTTAGTAAAAGTTTCTGTGTTAATATACGGCTTAAGGCCATACAATTCAAATAATCTTTCTCTACTTTTCCTGATGCCTTTAGTTGCCCAGTCACTAAATAAAAATTTAGGGCAAATAGTTTTGGATTTCTGCTTAAAAAAGTGATTGAACTCTGTTTGTACTAATGAAAAGAATTCTTTATACAAAATATTACCATTATTCACATTTAGGCCCTGAACACTTAACTTGCTAATTAAAGTGCTATTAAACTTATTTAAATTACCCGATGTTATTGGTCTAGTTTGTATCTGTACTTTTTGAATTGGTGTGTTGGACTCAAAAGTAACGGTTTGACCGCTGTGATCAGAAGGGAGATAATTTACAATGGCTTTATCTAAATAGTTGCAGTCACAAAAAACATTATCAATACATGTAGCAGTAGCCGTAGTTACTCGCGTAGGTTCCAAAAACACATTTGAAAGATTGAATGATTTAAAGAGGCTTATCAATCTGCTACTATTTGAATTATTTTCCAAAATATTAATATTAAAGTCCCCACAAATAATTACTGATTTATTACCAGTTGCAAGTTTCGCCAAAACATCTTCCATTACCGACTCAAATATAGAGTAGTTTTGATAATTAGGAGGTCTGTAAACGCACACTATACAATGCTTATCTAGCTCAACACAGGACAGTTCAATGCTATGTTCCACTGATAGTTTAACTATGTCTGTACGAGTTTTAGATTTTATACAATTTTTAATTAAGATCAGTGAACCTCCACGAAGCATGGATTTTCGGTTAAAACAGCTGCCCACACTATAGTTCTCATAATTAATTAACATTTCATAATCTTTCAACCAGTGTTCAGTTATACAAATAATATCAAACATTGTTTTTTCTAAAAACAATTCAATTTCCAATTGTTTGGAAGAAAACCCCTGAATATTTTGATGAAATAATTTCAAGGAATTCTGCTTAGCCCCTTTTTTACAATTAAGTAATTGAATGCCAGAAGATACCTTGTTGGTGGTGAGATTAAAAACATTGTTACTGGTACCTTCTGTTGTCTTACTGACTAGTTTAAATTGGTATCACTAACCACCTTAATATTAGTATTATTACTAATTTTTGTGGTGCTAATTACAGTAGACTTCGACATACTACTTATGTCTGAGTTTATATTAAAAGCTAATAGCCATGCTATTTGACGTCTAAAACTAATAGGCAGATACGCAGTATCCCTAGTCGATTTTAATTTCTCAACAAAAGTGTTGGTGTCAAAAAATATAAGTTTGTCACTATAGCAATTAGCTAATAAATGCATATGGTTATTTAGCATATGTATATTAAGATTTTGCCTACTTGACAAGTGCTCAAAGTATGGAAAAGCACACAATATTATTTTCTGACAGTTAATCTTCAAGATTTCAGTAACACTATCAGTAATGTCATCTTGTTTTACATTAGTACTATTACCTACTAATACAGAAATAATGGCCTTTGGATCATAATTATTCCCAATTATTGATGACATTATCTCTTTGTAGGATTTACTTGGCATACAATAATTAACAGCAGATTGACTCAGGTTGTTACGCAATAATTTACCTAACCCTCTCCCTAAACTGTCTGAAAACATAATAGAACAATAACAATTTTTACTAGAACAGGCGTGGCCACAAGTTTCTGTCTGTGCTACTTGCGACGAACCTTGTACATCCTGTGGTGTATCTTGGATGGTAAAACAGTCTCGAGCCACTCCAGACCGGGACGGGTCCTCCGTTACCTCAGGTTGGAGATTCTCAAGGTTGGATTCCCTTTGACAAGAACACAGATTAGAGCCTAGAGTCATCGGGTCCACTCTAGCTGGGTCATCATTACACATTTGCACTAACTCATTTGCAGCAAGGATGTGTTCATTTATTTGTTTTTGAGAGCTCACATACTTAATATAAAGTGAATGTAGTGACTCTTCAAGTACCTCAATTTCAGCCTGTAATCTTTGAGTGTCAAATTGATAAATGTTTTTACTATCTTCTAACTTCAATTCATAATTTTTCAATTTTTGTACTAGACAAACACGTTCTTTCCTTAGTTTAATATTATTGGAACTGTGTTTTTGTTGTTTCTTGAATTTATTGCATCTATTTATGATTTTATTTAGTTTAGCATATTTCTTAATTTTATTTTGACTTACTTTATAGCTACTATTATTATGTTTCAATATAGAATCTTCAGTTAGGTCTATTGTTACTAAGGAATGAGGGTTACAATTAGTTTTAAATAGTTCATGATACAAGTTATTGGTTTCCTTCACCTGAGTACATTCTTTTTGCTGCTGCAACTTATTAATTCGAATATTTGCATGAATTAATTCCTCTTCTAGGTCCCTAACCTTACACAAAGCCTCCTCATATAAGTTACTGCAGTTACTGAAACCATCCGTGACCAATCGCAGTTTGTCCCGATCATCGACAACATCCAGATATTTTTGATGCAGGTCTACTAGCTCCTGCTTCAAGCTTGTATTTTTAAAAACGATCTTCTCGACTTCCTTCTCACTATCATCTATTTCATTTAACAGCTGATCACATTTACTGTTAGAAGCCTTAAGATCTTGAAGGGTCGTTTTTAATTTAAGCTCCAACTCTTGAGCCGCAGCCTTACGGGTCATCACAGGCATGGTTTCAGGAATAAGTACTGAAAGTAGAATGATAGAAACGGTGAGAACTAATTAGACAGCAAAACAAAAGGGTGAGCTAGAAATGAAAGGAAAAATAAGAGAAGTTAAGTATTGCTTTTAGGTAAATGAGGTAGGGTGCTGAATCTAATTGAAATGCAACTGATATTATACGATCAAGGACAAAGTTTAATTGATTCTATATTCTTATAATTTTACTTTTGCTTATGTGGGTACCCAGAAAAAAAAAATAGAATAAAAATCAAGTACTTATTGCATAAAGATTGCAATTTAAAAACAAAAAACGATGGTCAACGTTACTGTCGTTATCTACAATATAACACTATTATAATTGCAGTATTTTGATATTACACGACAATAAGTTTTGATGATTTAGGTAAACAAGGGGACTAAGACCCAATGCCGGGTGCCAATTTAACCAAAATTCGTGATACTAAGTTTCAATGAATATGTTAATGAGGCTAAGTTATGATTGTGTGCTAGCTAAAGAATAAAAATAAACAATACTCCCCCTTTTTTAATCCGCAGCTTTTAACAGCTGTTCGTAATAGGTTACCGGTATTGGTGTGTAACCAAACACTGTGTTTTACTTCATATTTTTGCAGGAAAACAATAATCCTCAGTATTTATTTAGTTATTTTACATTTAGTTATAATATTACACCTTAATTACACTTAAAAATTAAATAAAACTATTTTAAAATACGGAGCAAAAATTTGACAAGTCACTCGGGCAGTGTTGCCAGTTCAAGCTACGTAGTTCTGGTGTTTTTGTTCACGGGTAAGGTGTTAGGAATTAGACATTCATTGATGAATGATGGAGAGAGTTATAAGCATTGTGCACACCTGTTACCCGACTACGTCAAAGCATTTAAAAAAACCGGTCAGTGCGAAAGAAAGTGCGAGTCAGACTCGCGCATGAAGGGTTCCGTACCATTCATTATCTATAAAAACGGAAAAAAATCGTGTCAGTTGAATGGGAGCTCCCCTTAAATATTTGTTTTATTTTGATTTAATTATTTATTTTTGAAAGCGAATATATAACTAAATATTCTGTGAATATTTCAAGCGTCTACCTGTTGCCGTTATCAATATTGAGCAAAACCGAACAAAAAAAATACGTTTGTTGTATGGGACCCCCTTAAATATTTATTTTATTCTGTTTTTTTTTTGTATTTGTTGTTATAGCGGCAACAGAAATACATCATCTGTGAAAATTTCGACTCTCTAACTATCACGGTTCATGAGATACAGCCTGGTGACAGACAGCCAGACGGACGGACAGCGGAGTCTTAGTAACTTTTTTTTTTTAAATAAAATATATGGGTATTTTAAATTTACGTTTTTTGCTAAGCATATTCCTGTGCGAGTCTAGTAAATACTTTTTCTCTCTTTCTTTCTTTCAAAGCAAAAAGCAGGGTTATGATTCTGACCGGTATGTACGAGTATGTATGTTGGGATGCGTATGTTCATCTTTTCCGACATCTATCCAACTACTTTTTATAATTAGACAAATGAGGTATCGTCGGAAGCGTCGTTCGCTGGTTGCCTAAATGCTGAAATTGAAAATTAAAAGAATACTCAAACATAACAAAAACAATACATTCTTACGTAAGCGATCGTAAGCTTTAGGCCAAAGTGGAATATTTGTTTCATATTTTTCGCCAACCCGCCTGCCAAACTTGGTGATAATGGCAAAACCCCCCCTTTTGGGGTAGGCCTATATCCAACAGTGGAAGTCTTTCGGCTGAAATGATAGTGATGATGATATTTTTAGAGCGTGATTGTTCAGTAGTCGAGTTTTTTTTTTAAAGAATTTTAATGTAGAAGACATTTTCTTTTTCGTAGTGTCTTACTTAAGCACTTTAAAGGTTGACCCAATAACCTAACTTAAACAGGCACCCTAAACAATGCCCCAATTGTTCAAGCATCAATACGAAAGGATCACGTCTTTTGGCACGTGTCGTTTTCGCAAAACAAATAGGCATTCAACTTGTCGAGTTTGCGTGCCAAAGCAAACTAACGTTGTTTTGCTTTAAGACGTAATAAACGACTAGCTAGGAATATGCACAACAAATTAATCAATGTATTACACTAGTTTAAGCTGTAGTACAAGGTGGCACATCAATTTGCTGACATATTTGCGTCAATACTGACCGCGGAGCAATCAGACGCATCTACGAGTAACTAACTGGTTCTAGGGATTATCTGCTGTTGAAATGCTACGATTTATAAGCCCGCAAAAACACGTGCTAAGTTACAAATAAGTAGCTGACATGCTACTAAGTTTAATATGGGATAATAGTGATTAATTTCCGGGCTTTTTATTTTAGAAAGTTTATTGGTCGTGGGTTTAAAGTTGATTGTAATAAAGTGACCAGTCGCGCCCTGTCCAGACGCTGTAATGTAACACATGCCATTTCTTAATTGACTCGTCAAAAAATCATGCAAATTATTCTGATTCTATCATTTAGCCTTATCATAGTTCACTCTTGAAAATATAAACTTTTGAATCGGTGAAGGAAAACATTGTGAGGAAACCAGCATGTCCTAGATCCAAAAATTCGAAGACATGTGACATCCACCTACCCGCACTGGGCCCGCGTGGTGGATTATGGCCCACTCCCGCTCACAGAGAGCAGGCCTGTGTCCCAGCAGTGCGCAGTGGGACCATAATATAGGCTAATTATGCTATAGTCCACTCTTTTAATAACCGACTTCAAAAAAGAAGGAGGTTGTTGTATCGGTTGTATTTTTTTGTTTTAATTTACATAAAATGGAAAATATAAATAGTAAGAGAAAAAAATATAAGTATACAAAATTCAGCAAGCTCCTACAGATTTTCGTTGACAGAAAGAAAGGCCTTGGCTTCATTTAAATGTTTTCCGATATTGTTTCTGAAGTATTTCTGAAACTTGATATGTATGGATCAGAAGTGTACAATAAGGTATGGAACACCTCATTATTTTTAGCCGCTCTTGAACACTTTCTAGCATGATGAAGTCTAAACTTTTTGTAATCCTTATTTCGGGATACTTGCGCGTCTTCGGACAACTGTCCGATAGGTAAAATTGCAAAGTACTCAATTATTTTTTCTCCGTATATACAAGTAAGATAAGTATTTTATGCACAGAGTATTTTATGGAAGGCATATATAATACCAATTATAAATATTTACGTAGGTTGTAATATATGCGTATTCAACGAACTATTTTGAATCGATAGCCATTCCAGATGGAGTTTGTAGTAAGTATTTAAGTACATTCGTTTTATAAGTTCTACGTCTGCACTTGTAGGTTCTATATAAACAATACTGGTTGAAGGAGCACGGCTGTTCAATAGTTTACCCGAAGACATAAAAAAGTGTGACAGTGTACCCACATTCAAACTTAGATTAAGACAATACCTAATAACATCTTAAATAAAATAATGCTAATGCAATGCTTCCAACACCCTAGAGGTGCCTAATATTAATAGTACCTACTAGTTATAGTTAATTTAAGTATCTCATTATAAGCGAACTGTTATTTTTAAGTTCTTATGAGAAATAAAGTTCTTTAAACCTAAGATAGATAGGTTCTATATATAGGTAATTTCCATGACTGCAGAGCAAGAGTAGGTTTATCGACAGCAATCCCATTTTCTCCCTAAACTGCTTTTGTACCAGTTTTATTTTTCTTCTTTGTTTTTATTTTTCAGGTGTTAAAAAGTTATAGGAAATGTTTAAGATCATCTCCATTCTCCTAATCCAAGCATGTAGTGTTGACAGTCCATTTTGAAATGAGCTTTCGTTCACATATCGAGTCCTTACTTCTTCTGAGTTATTCATTTGCCCAGGAGTAGCACTACAAACTGTGCAAGAAGCGCTCAAACGATTTTATGTTAAGACTTGTGCCACTTTACCATCGATACTGGTTACAAAAAGGAATTGAAAAAGAAACTATTTCAATTCCTTTTTGTAAGTTTTTTTATCGCAGAAGACACGTTGCAGCTTATTGAAGTATTATCAATAATCCGGAAATGGTCTGCTCCTCAATTGCTTTGTCGGCCGAAGAACAGTGGGTTGCTGTGCTCACGTTATGACTATTATTTGGTATTTAAGCTGGGCTAGGCACGAAAATAATTTGCACCGCCTGCCCGGTCTTTAGAAAATATTTTAACAATTTATGACTCTGAATAAAGTGAAAATAACAAATAAAAACGAATCGTTTTATTTTAACCATCCTAATACAACCCTACAATGTGTAAATAATCAGATTATAGAAAAGAATACGTATAAACGTATTCTTTTATATATTTTACCCAGCAAGGCTTAAATTCTTCACATGCCAGTTAAAACATATTCTTGCATCTTGCAACAACTTTACTGTAGTATTTGCTTTCATATAGATAAGTAGTATTTAAAATGCAAGTATTTTATTAATAAAGACCTTGTCCACGTTTAGCCAGATCCCCCTAACAAACTGAGCAATTCCCTTTACAATGTTTAATACGTTTAAGTCTTTCGTTGCCAACATTAACAATTTTTAGAGGAAAGCATCCTAAGAGGAGTTCCCTCGTGAGGAGACTATCCTGTCTGTTTATGGCGAAGATCATGTTTAGCAAACAAAATTAAATTTAAATAAAAAGTTTCGGCCGTTGTAATATGACGGCCGTCGCAGTATGACGACCGCCGCAGTATGACGACCGCCGCTGTATGAAGGCCGCCGCAGTATGAAGGCCGGCGGGGTATGACGCTGCCGCAGTATAACGGCCGCCACATTATGACGGCCGCCGCAGTATGACGGCCGCCGCAATATGAAGGCCGCCGCAATATGACGGCTGCCGCAATATGATGGCCGCCGCAATATGACGGCTGCCGCAATGTGACGGCCGCCACAGTATGACGGCCTCCGCAATATGACGGCCGCCCACTATGACGGCCGCCGCAGTATGAAGGCCGCCGCAGTATGAAGGTCGGTGGAGTATGACGGCCACCGCAGCTTAACGGCCGCCACGGTATGGCGGTCGCCGCAGTAGGACGGTCGCCACAATATGAAGGCCGCCGCAATTTGACGGCCGCCGCAATATGACGGCCGCCGCAATATGACGGCCGACAAAATATGACGGCCGCCGCAATACGACGGCGGCCGCAATATGACGGCCACCGCAATATGAAGGCCGCCGCAATATGACGGCTACCGCAATATGACGGCCGCCGCAATATGACGGCCTCCGCAATATGACGGTCTCCGCAATATGACGGCCGCCCACTATGATGGCCGCCGCAGTATGAAGGCCGCCGCAGCTTTACGGCCGCCACGGTATGGCGGCCGCCGCAATATGACGGCCGCCGCAATATGACGGCCTCCGCAATATGACGGTCTCCGCAATATGACGGCCGCCCACTATGACGGCCGCCGCAGTATGAAGGCCGCCGCAGCTTTACGGCCGCCACGGTATGGCGGCCGCCGCAGTATGACGGCCGCCACAATATGAAGGCCGCCGCAACATGACGGCTGCCGCAATATGACGGCCGCCGCAGTATGAAGGCCGCCAGGGTATGACGGCCGCCGCAGTATAACGGCCGCCACAGTATGACGGTTGCCGCAGTATGACGGCCACCGCAATATGAAGGCCGGTGCAATATGACGGCTGCCGCAATATGACGGCTGCACGGGTCGATCGCTTAGGTTAAGCTACGCTTGCCGCGGTTGGTCCGTGGATGGGTGACCATCACATACCAAGACCCGGAAAGCACGTTAAGCTGTTGGCCCCGACTGTCATTCGTAGATTCTTTGACTGTCGTTACGGGTCGTCAGAAGCCCGAAACTCTGACAACCACGCTTACCAAGAGGTTTCGTATTACTCAGTTACTTGGTTGTGGAGGTCAGGTATTCAACTACAACAGGTGAAACCTGGAAGCTGACCCCAACATAGTTGGGAAAAGGCTAAACAGAGGATGAGTAAGCCTAGTTAATTATAGAAATATGGCGTCATTGGTTTAATAAAAAAACTATTTCCAAAAAAAAAACATGCGGCTTCGGGAAAAACACTACAAAGTGAAAAATAACTTTAATTTCGGAAGGCGGTGACAAAAAATTCAAGTACATATCCAAAGTCACCGCCTTCCGAAATGTTTTTCCGGAAGGCGGTTGTTTTATTTTTCACTTTTTAGTTATCGTACCTACCGCACACCAATTTGAAATTTCATCATCCTTGGGGTCAAAACAATGCATATTAATGCGATAGCAGCAATCGCGGTTGATTTGCTGTAATTTTTTGAAGAGTTCCCTTGTCTGCCTCCGAAACGCATCATCAGATCTATATGAAATTTAAATGGGACCATATCGAAATAAACCCCTTTCAAACAAAAAATATTTTTGAAATCCGTCTAAATAGGACGGAGTTATGCCCGAACATACATAAAGAAAAAAAAAACATATCAAATTGATAACCTCCTTCTTTTTGAAGTGGGTTAAAACCAGTCTTTGTCCTTTTTAAAAGTCATTAATTTAGGATTTCATACACCTAAAGGAATTAAATGGAACAGCCGTAATTTGACATCAATTAAAGGCGTGGTGATTGAGAAGCATTCAGTTCTGGAATTAATAATAAGATTCTGTGTCAAGGAAGTCTTTGAAATATTAACCAACTTAATACTACATCATTCTATCAATCAATGACTTTGTAAGTAATTCGTTGACTTTATTCCTACTTTATTTATTAGTGAGGAGGATCCCGTGGCTAAAAATAACAGCCGCATGTGCCGATTGAAGGTTAGGCATGCTGTGGTCGGTTCGTGGATGGGTGACCTCTATTACATGTCCTATCGAGACCTCTCCGTGCCCCAGAAAGTAAGTTAAGCCATTGATCCCGGCCATAGATCATTGTGGTCCCGGCTGTCATTAGTAGTTCTCTGATAGTCGAGATGGGTAGTCAGAAGTCCAAAAAGACAAGCAGTCATACCAAGGGGTATCGTTTTGCCCAGAAACTGGGTTGTGAAAGAAAGAAACAGCAGAATCATCCACTAGCTTACCCCAATACAGTTGGAAAAATGATTGATTGATGTTTAATCGAGGACTTTCTCAAGAGAGGCTCATTTAGAGGGTTTAAACGGGCTGAAGACAAAGGTGAGATTAGAAGCCTCTTAATTTTTATTAGTTTTCCCAATAGCATTATTTAAGTGTGGCTACATACATAAAACAAATCATTTGCTTACACAATGTGATGATTTTGAAATAAAATCGACATTTACATGCTGTTTGTATCACCAGATTTACCTATAAACTTTTAACGATATTGCTGACATTGCTTCACTCTGTAAAGTGCTTCATGATGGGTCACCGTAAAGCCAAATAAGGACATATGCGACCCTTTGATGTTTATTCTTACACGTAGTTTAGTATTTAGTAAGTATCGTTTTATAGCTACTACAAATGAATGCTTGCCGGTGTGAATGTTAAGGTCAACATTATGTTAAAAATGTGGTGAACTGTTTAAGTACCGATTATTTTATTTGATTTTATGTATTTTCTACTGTTCGAAGAGATACTTAACGACACACTTACTGAAGGTAGGTATGATCTAGCTCATTTCTTATGATCAGATCATCGGTTTAATCAATATTAAACCGGTAAGTGTAGTTTGAAATCGTTTGAAACCAAAAAGATGGTTTATATATGTAATCAAAAGTTGGCTTAAAACTAATAAAAATTCGTTTCAATCGGCATCACGTTTACCTATAGATAGGTACGCCTGCTTAGTACCGTGCTCTATATGTCATTGTATTACGGCACTCGTCACTCAGGTAGATATTTGTCTCTTGGTTATTTTTTAAATGAGCAGCCCTAATCCAGCCGGATTATATTGAATGAAATATTAATAAATACATTTTTCATTATTAATAGCCACCGGTAGCTCAGTAATGACACATGAATGCCAAATCACACTAAACGGTTTGCCTTCACATCTTATTACAAGTTTCACACATCATCAATCATAGAATTTGCTTACCAAATAAACTGTGCAATTAGGCATTTACCAAATACACGTAACATTTGGACATTGTGCAATATGGTACTAAAGTGTCAGACTAGTCGATCAATCATTGCGTTTGTCTACACGTGTAATCTGTCTTTACATTGTGATTTAGAGCTAGGCTGATTATACACTGAGTGTCGAGTGAGCACGTGCCTTTTGTTTCAGATTTTGAGTGGGTTTGTGTTTAGAGTTAAGATCGATGACTAGGTAAAGCACACCGTCACGATCTTAGCTTAGCTTTGAATATTCATAATTTTGTGTTTATGGAGCAATATTAATAATATGGAAATTGGGTGACTTTTTCAGTGCTGAAATATTTACTACTTTCGGCTTATGTTATTTTAGATTATGAATCATAGTCAGTTTTTGTTTGTTTGTGTGACTTGATAAAATGTCTTCTCTAATATAATGTTTGTTAATAGAGTATGTACAATACGGTACCTACCGTTAATTTTTCTGTACATGTTTGTTTGTTCAGGTAAATGAGCGCAGAAAAGACACCGCAAAAGAAATGGGTCGTGAAATTAACGGCATCATGTGTATGCCAATTGCTATGCTTGCCGAAACTCGATAAGTAGGTAGTTAGTTGATGCTCGAGTGTCATTTGAGTGGCAATTGACTATATGTTTCCGTTACAAGTATGTAGTTTTGGCCTCTCGTTGAAAATACAGACCGCTTTTTGAGTACACTTAACTTGTACGTAGGTACTTTATGTACAATCAGCTAGAAATAAAAAAACGCGTGGGGTCGGCAGAACCCCTATCAGGGACGAAGTTCTTACGCTTTATCTGCAAATCCAAATATTACGTCATTTACTCTATCTTTAAAATACTCAAACTTTTACTTCAAACTTACTCAACTTCAAAAAAATTACCTACAGTCACAACCCAAGAGGCACAGTCAGTGGGCAACCCCAACCCTATTGCCTGTTTATCTACTGAACGGCTGCGGCCGTAGGTAATTATTTCAAGGACACTGTCGAGACATAATACTGCTTACTTTATTATACTGTGGTAATAATGATATGAAGTCCACGTTATTACAAGATTAACGTAGAATGGTCGCGAAACATCGTGATACTCTGAACCAAGTGAATACTGATTGCCAAGTATACTTGCATTCTAGCCGGAATGTCACCGAATGTTTATTGTGTGACTGACGATCCCGACACGACTCGCTAATTATAATTAACAATGCCACAAAGACGAAAAATATGTTAGAACTGACCTGTCTTTAACATACTAGTTGCCCAACTCTGTAGGCTTGCGAAGGTCAGGTTGTAAGTAGCTGGCAATAAGTAAGTAGTTATACTGACACATATAATGCCGGATGAGTTCAAAGGGAAAACGAAAAAAATAGATGAGCATGAAATATGGTCACATTACGAAAGCAATTGGTCGGCACTACCCTCAATTTTTACCAACAATTCTTAGGACGGCGGCCTAGTAATTGGGAAAAGTTGCCACGAATAAACGGACCAAGCTTTTAAAGCTACATCAATAACCTTTTACGCAGAAACTACAAACCCACCGATGCTTTCTGGTACTGTACAATGATGAAAGTGATTACGACATAACCACATCAAATCATCTACCAGCCTGCTCTGTGATTCCCTTTCCATGTCCGACTTGTGGCTATAATTTGCAACACAAATTACTGGACCGCAATACTTCAAATAACTCGCATCGTTGGCCAAAAATTACACGGAGCGCGGCTTTAATTATATCTCGGGCCAAAAATCTCAATCAGGATGTGCCATGAATGACACGCGTCCCATATTTGAGACCGATGATCCGAATCGTCGCGCCCGTCAGCCGCGTTGCGACACTGAACAAAGGCACACTGTCTCTTTGTCGTTTCAGGACCTACTGTTTGAGTGTGGACGAAATCGAATTCGTTTAAATTTTAAACGTTCGTATTTTGAAGTTCGATTGACAGTTCTTTTTTTGCTTTGAATTTCGTTGGATATTTGAATAGTTGCCAGCAAAGAGTTTGAACGTCCGAAGAATGGAAAAGAATGTTGGTACTGGAAAAATTGTGTCCACAATATGTCGTTAGATATTCTAATTGTAATTTGTAATACAGTTTCCTCAGCAACACGGTTAAACGTCCTAAGATAACAGAACTAGAGATGGGAAACCGTTTATCAGCTGTTTGTTTTCTTGCGTAATGTGTAACCGTTAACTTGGAGACTGGAGATGGAAATTAATGGAATATCTTGATGCATGTAGGCGCTTGTAAGCATATTCATGTAGGTATAAATAATTGTGACGAGTAAGATCCTGGTCCCGAGAGTAACAGTAATCTTAATTATACAAGAGAAAATAGGACGTGGATCAAAGACTGGAAGGATAATTTATTTCTATTGTAAAACAAAGCTTTTCTTATGTGAAATGTTTTGATTTAGCAGTTTGGTTGTTTTAATGACTAGGGAACGAGAACGCTATAATATTTAATTGCATCTTAAAATCATCTAGAGCTCTCTTGTACGTTTTCTAAGAAGCGGATGCTAATTATTAAAACTAATAACTAATACGACGAAGTATGTTCTAAAAATGAATTTAGTGAAAACAATTCTATTAATAATCATTTTCACATGGAATTATAAATCAATGAAACAACTATTATCTATATATACCTACATATAATAAAATTGTAACAGGCCGATGTCTGTACATTAAAGATATTGAAGAAAAAATAGTATGGGGGGTCTTTATTAGAGCAACAAAAGCCAAAACAACGGTTTTTAGAATTTTTGTCTGTCTGTATGTTTGCTACCACCGCATCACGCAAAAACCACTGCATGGAATTGAATGCAGTTTTCAATGATGTATTCCGAGAGGTCTAACTTAAAAAATAGGCTATATATGATTAAAAAAAATGATTATCTACTTGATTCTAAAGTCCACGCGTATGAAGTCGCGGGCAAAAGCTAGTATTATATAAAATCAACGAATTTGTGATTGATTAAAGTCAAAATGTAGGTCAGAGTCTCGATTTGTGGCCAAATGGTACAACCTTGGTCCCAAACAGAATCATTAACTTGTTTAATTCGATCTTTAAAGACCATTAAAGTCGCATTTCAAGAGAAATCGGTTAGATTTACGTTCATTGTAACAAGATAGATTTGTTTGGAGGAACGGATTCATCGGTAATCATTCCCATTGAAAATACATTGGTCATCATTAATATCAATGAGTAAGAAATATTGTCTTATCTTTATGGTATGTTTAGCACCGTTGCGGAAAATGGTTCTTGTGCTATTCGAAATTAGCTAACTACCCGAAGAAGAAGAGTTTTTACGAGAAAAGTGTAAAGATAAGATAGTCAAACCCGTCAAGCCAGAATGGGCAAACTAAGTTAGTCCGTAGAATCTACGGCACAACTGCGACCATAAACAAAATCTTCGTTAATTTTGGATAAACACGGTACAATATTTTAAAACTAAAGCTAGTAAGTAACAGATTACATGGCTCCTGCCTTAGGTGCTAGATATTTAACAAATGCTCTGGGCCTCATACTAGGATTCCATGTGTCGTCCCTTCCAGTCTCTTGCCAAGAAAAACAAAAAAAATCAGCTAATAAAAAAATGATACAAAAGAACAAAAAAAATAATCCCATCCTTGTTTATGCCATCTATAGTCTATGAACCCTTGAATGAGGGACACTCGGGACACTTAATCGAAATTAAATAGAGTGACTAAATAAAAGAAGAAATTATCATAAAGTTCATCTAACGAGGCTAAAAATATAAGCCGTTCGCTGTGGGCAATTAGAATCCCAATGTTGGCAATAGATATGTAAATAAAAGTAAATCCAAAACAGCTAGTTTTAACTGACAAAAACCGACCATATCTTTGTAAATAATTATCAATACCAGCTGTAACAATATTTATGTAAGAACTGTAAGAAGTGTATTGTTTTTGGACTAACGGCAGTTTATTAGTGGCCGTTGCTGCATGGTTATTAGAACTGTCATTCAGGCTAGTCGAAATGACACAGTTGTTAGCTGAAGTGTCAGTTGCTGAAAAAGCTAAATTAGGTATTCGAAATCACAGTTTGAATTTTTTTATTTTCGCCCTTAAAATATTGTGAGGATTGTGTGTAAATATCTGCGGATACGGTATTTTATTTTTCTTTTAAATATGGTCGTATCTACTTCGATACATAACCTATTATTTTGTTGAAATACAATATAATGTCTATACAATCTGACTGTGTCTGAAATATCGGGTTATTAGTCGATTCGCACGAATTTACTCCCCCGAAACGGGTGAATCGACCCTTTTAAATAATACATTGTTTTCTGTAGGCGATTCGCACGAAGTATTTTTTTTTTATGGGCATATCGCTTACAGCATTTTTTTCAAGTGTCAATTCACCCGTTTCGGGCGAGTTTATTCGTGGGAATTTTGGAATTAGCCCAATAATAATTATCGACATTGTGGTCATAAATCTAAAAATGTCGACTGGTAGAAAATGCCTATGGCATTAAGTCCGCCTCTTTACATTTGCGTGCTTAAAGTGTTAAATAAATAAATAAAATAATATAAAAACCTTTAGCGACGTGTTACACGTAGGGTTGCCAACTCTCCCGGAATTCCGGGATTCTCCCGGAAAAAAGACATTAGATTTTAAAATCTCCCGGCTCCAGGAACGCAGTTAAAATCTCCCGGACTAGTGACTGGCGGCGGGCAGTGGCGGGTGGGGCGTGAGCTCCGCACTGTCCTCCGCTTCGCCCGCCCCCGCCCCCACTAACTACCCGCGACGGCACTCCTAGTCAGTCATGTACTTACGCGGGGCCGGCCGGCGGTATCGTGCGTTTAGTTGCGTAATAACAGCCAGATTTCCGGACGCATTTTTTATTGTAAACCTTGTATGCGAATTCCAGTATTACTTTAAATAAAAGGTTTTTGATTTTTATAACTTTTTTTACCTCCCGGATTTCTGATCAAGCGAGTTGGCAACCCTAGTTACACGTGAAAGTAATTTCTAATGCCCCATATTCTAATGTAACGGAGTACAAACAAGGTGCCCTAAATAATATTTAAGATCCATTGACAACGTGACTAGAAATGCGTACATTTCACAGTAAGGCGCCTTCGTCCTTCTAGGAAAGACATTCCATTGTTTAATTAATCCAAGTAACGTCTGCAAAGTGTAAACATGACATCCGACCGTCGCGTCGTGCTGTGTGGCCGTTCTGTAATAATTATTGTGATTATTATTACCAGAATTATAATTACATGTTGACAAATTGGTGCTAACTCCGCTGTGAGTAATGGTTCCTGTCCCATAGTCCCACGGACCTTAACATTATTAACAGACGTCTTAATATAGTTTTACGACAATCTTCCTGTTAGTAACAGAAGACGGTCAGTGGCGCAATTTTCTGTAGCCCTTGCTTCGTTAAAATAATGATCTTGATCTTTTAGCAATGAATATCAAGATCGAGGTTTGAAAATGTTTGACAGTTGGCACTACTGTCATAGATGAAATGACAATAATATCTATCTATCTATCTAAGCGGGAAAGCGCATCACTAGAGTCGAAAACGGCTGGACCAATTTTGCAATTTATTTTTGGTTTTAAAATGTTCGTTTTAGTTCGAGTTGGGTTATAAGGAAACAAAAATTGAAAAAAAAATCCGGAAAATTTAAGAAAAACTGATTTTTTCTTTTTTCTAGAAGTTTTTGTATGACAGATAATTTTGTAATTTTGACAAAGTCTGTCGGTTCAGCTAGTTTAAAATATAAATAAAATAGTTATGAGTGTCTCCGTTAGCTTTTCACCATCTTTCTATTTAGAACACACAGTTACCCGTCGATGTACCTGTGTACTTATTTGGAACTTTCAAACAAATTCCTACTTTTATTGTTTTTCCTGGTAACGTAACTCCAATAACTATCACAACTCATATTACACCCGTTTTCACATTAAAAGGACTATTCGTGTCAAAAGTCATATTGGAATAGTTCACACATAATAAGGTCCTAAGTGCGGGCGCACGCGAGTTATTTAACAATATTATTATAACCTGGGGGCCGATTCTACTAATTTGCAACGTTACACGTTAAACTGTGTTTCCACAACAGTTCGATTTCGATCGCCGTTCGATAGTTACATAAAAAGTCATTCTACTATTTTATAAGCAAAATGGAAACTAAACTTAAAACGAATTGCAACTGAACTGTAGCGGGAACACAGCGGGTAACCCGCGTTACCAACATGCCAAAATAATATGTTTTATTAATACCAAAAAGAAAAAAGTTGAATCTAAAAATGTTACTAAACACGAATATGTGGCACTAAAAGTATTTTCTATAATTAAAAGACATAATGATCATAATTTTATCATTAACTTTGTCCTATAGTAAACGTCACGCTCATGTTCGATTTTGTTAGTAGAATAGGTTTTGACATTGTTTCAATCGATCGTTGGCGTAACTAAAACGTAACCGCAGCTGTGTCGCAGCTGGACCGTTGTTCATTTTAGTAGAATGCGAAAACGCTTAAAAGTGGTGATTCGGTTGCGGTTCTATTGCGTTTTTTTAACAAATTTGTTAGTAGAATCGGCCCCCTGATCGTTGTGTAGGTATACGCAACATTTGTGAGCGAACAAGAGTGTAATTGTGTGAATACCTCCGTTTGGTGTGGTGTGTGAAAGTAAAAATGTTATAGGAAATGAGTTAAGACTGATTTAGTCTTCAGTGATGTTTTTGGGTTTTTTAACCGACTTCAAAAAGGAGGAGGTTGTCAATTCTACATGTTTTTTTTTGTTATTATTTATTTATTTATTTTTTAGTTTAAATAGAACGGCCGAAGCCAATTACACTATTTAAACATATATAACAATAACATTACAAGCTGTTTAACACAGTCATGCATTCTTCTCACAAAAATTCAAAAATTCTGACAGCATCATCTTCCATTCATCCGCAAACATATCAAGATTTGTATTTGAGTTCAGGAGAGCGTTAATGGCGGTTAATGTCCGAGGAATAGGTGACTTGGAGTGTGCAACAGTACGGCAAGTTGGAACAGCCAGTAAGCGGTGTTTCCTGCCACGACAGTAATTGTCTGGGACAAATAGATTACAGATTGCGTTATGTAGATCAGGAACATCAATAATCCCCCTAAGAATTTTAAATATTACAGTCATCTGATCGCGCGACCGTCTAACTTCTAGTGAATTGAAACCTATGCAACCCAAGAGAAATTTAGTGGGATACAAGAAAGGATAGAACCCATACAAGTGCTTGTAGAGGTATCTAAGGAATGCTTTTTGAACTTTTTCTAAAGCTAACGCATACTGCTTCTCAAAAGGATTCCATACGCATGCACTAGACTCAAGCTTACTACGGACCAATGCCCCAAAAACAAGCTTGATAACGTGGGGGTTGTGGAAATCGCGACAGTTTCTTAAAATAAAGCCAAGGCGCCTGAAGGACTCCTTAGCAGTGGATGTGACATGGTCGTGAAAAGTAAGCTTAGGGTCGAATATGACACCCAGGTCTTTCATGGAATCAGTTCTTGTAATTGCATCTCCATTCAGTTTGTATTGGAAGTTGACTAGGCGCCGCATTCGACCAAAAGACATCACGTAGCATTTTGATTTATTAAATTCCATTTTATTCTCTAAACTCCACTTATACACTGCATCAATGTCTGTTTGCAGAGCTTGGCAATCGAGCTCAGATTTTATTTCATAAAATAGTTTTAAGTCGTCAGCATATAAGAGGGATCTGGCCCTCGCCACTACATCAGGGAGGTCATTAATCATCAAAATGAAAAGGAGAGGGCCGACTACCGAACCTTGACTCACACCCGAGCGAGTGTGGTATGGGTGTGACTCATACACACCTAATCTGACAACTTGTTGTCGGTCCCGCAAATAATCTGCAAGAAGCCGTAAAAGCCCCGGAGCAACACCTATCGCACTGAGTTTAGACAGCAAGACGTCATTGTTGACTCTGTCGAACGCTTTTTGAAAATCAAAGTATAGAACGTCTACCTGGCGTCTGCGATCAAGACTAGTAGAGATATAATTAACTAGTGTAAGTAAGTTAGTATTGACGGATCTTTTTTCGCGAAAGCCATGCTGCTCATTGCACAGGTACTGTTCCACTTGCTTGTAAATTCCTTGTTGTAGGACATTCTCGAAAACTTTCGCGGGTGAAGATAGTATCGCTATTGGACGATATTCGTCGACCGAAGATTTATTTGAAGATTTCGGTATGGGAGTCACACGTGATGTCTTCCATGGTGGTGGATAGACTCCAGATTTTAGTGCTAAATTAAAAATGTGGTTTAGGGGCCGAATGAGAAATTCCTTTCCCTCTTTTAAGAACCACGGAGGAATATTATCAGGACCAATAGAACTGTTGAGTTTTATTTTATTTATTCCAGTGCTTATATCACTTTCAGTGAAGTTTAGTATATTGATATAATTACTAATATTACAGTTACTTGGATTGGCTATATTCTCTAGATCTAACTTTGGTACTTCAGTTTGGAAGACGCTTGCGAAATATTCTGCGAACGCTTCAGCAGCTGCAACACCACTGTGAATTTTACCTTTGTGGGTTACGTTAGGTTCAAACCCGCCCTTTGATCTTAGGTTAGAAATATGCTGCCAGAATTCTTTAGGGTTTTTCTTAATGTTCCCTTCGATGCGCCTAATGTAAGTATCATAAGCAGTCGATATACGACACTTTAGGCCAGATCTATAGTCTGAGAATTGCTTATAGATTAATGGACATTTACTCTTTTTCCAGGTGGAATGCAATTTAACTTTTTTCTGGATATCCAGAATAATATCCGACGTAAACCAGGTAGGATATCTTCTGGTTATCTTTCTGCTTCGGCGTTTTTTAGGGATGCAAGTGTCGAATAAGCCGTAAATAATATCATATAAAGCTTGAGTGCTAGTGCGAACGTCATTGGATGATATAACTGCATCCCAAGATACCTCAGAAAGAAGCTCGTAAAGCAGATTGCGATTACATATTTTAAAATTCCAGTCCCTACTACGGTTTACATTACTGGGTTCAAGTATTTCACTTTCATTAGATGACTGTAACATTACCTGGATGTCCAACGGCGGATGGTACGCATCAGGGGGTACCAAACCTTCAACTGCTGTTACAGAAACGTCATATAGGCTTGCGCTCTCCTGAACTAAAACAACATCCAACATTCCCCCATGCAAGTTCACAACACCATTTCTTTCACACATATTAGAAAATGACAGAAAATAACAGTAATAATTACGAACATTTAAGGAAGCACTGTTTAAGTTTATATCACCTAATATGATAACTGTTCCTTTTAAGTCATTTATAAAACTTTCCACTTTTGTAAACCAGGTCATATAGTCGCCGTCAGTGGCACTTGGTTTTATATACACAACGCACACATATACAGGAGAACCGTGCCACGTGAAACTCGACCAAAGATCCTCACCACCGTCTGTTTCAAGTTCACGTCGACGGCGCAGGACTATGGGAGTGCGAGCCATAAGCAGCACGCCTCCACAAGGTGTGCCTCTGTCGCGCCTTAACACATTCCACTCACCATTGGCGAGTTCTGTATCTTCAACCGAGGTATCCAAAAAAGTCTCTGTGGCCACTATTAAATCTTGTTCGGCTATGTGTAGATTGTTGCGCCACATCCGGAGCTTTGATTTAATACCACGAACATTCTGGTATATACAATTAATTTTGGTAGTTCTGGTGCTTGCTCTGAGAGCTGCTGTAGGGCCGGCCCCTGAGTGTAAGATGTTCATGAAAGGGCTGTGTGGCGTCTACACGCTGGCTGTTAGAGTGGACGTAGGACGGTTTCCTGTAGTTGATCCAAGCCTTGATTCTTGCATTTACCGGCCACACATCTGCGGAATAGCAGCGCTCATAGCATGCAATAGGAACGCCAATTTTAAACGACTTGTAGTTTCCTTTCGGAGCGAGTTCATCAATGGTACAGGTATCAGTGCCACATAAAGTGCGCAAATAGTCTCTAATTTCATCCGCTGTAGACTCCATGTTCCATAGATGTAAGTACTTACGAACTTCTACGGCCTTTAGTGACGTTACACTAGGGCCAGCTGCTCCTTGAATTGACACTGGGCGACGATTTTTTGATTTCTTTGTCACTCGCGTCCATTCCTGGGAGTGTGTTCCTTGTGAATTAGAAGAGGTAGTCTGCATCACCATTTCAGCTGGCGCAGAATCGGTATTGGGTTCATTTGAGCTGGCACAAGGGGGGGGAGCTGGTTCAGAGAGGGGCTTAGCTGAGATGTCCTGCTCTGTACTGCTTGCAGATGCCTGTTGCTTACTGTGAAAGTTTTGTTCCAGACGATGTAGTCTAACGCTCAGTTCTGTGATGGTGTCCTGCATCGAAGAGTTTTGAGCCCTCAAGTTCTCCATACCCAATTTAACCTCTTCGTGCTCAGTGACAATACTCCCAATTTGGGTTCTTACAGCTTTCGTGGAATCTTTTGCGCTTTGGAGTTCCTGTTTCACTGATCGAAGTTCCTCAGTCATTAGTATGCTTATGCTATCATTGATTTTTGAAAGCATACTGCTTAGCTGTTCTTGCAGTACGTCTTGTACAACATTACGGATGTCTTCAGTTGTCAAGGTATTACAGGAATTTGGGGGCGAGTGCTGTGCTTGTCTTTTAGCGCCTCTCACGGTAACATTGGCATTGAACCGAATAGGCGTATTATCATCCCTGGGCACCTTAGGATTTTTGCTAGAGCAGAACGGACAATTCCAAGGTTTGGAGGCGAGGAGCTCTTCGTCGTAATTTGTTAAGCAGGCAAGGTGAAATGCTTTTTCACAAATCGAGCAGTTACGATAATGTCCTTCATCCAATTCACTATCGCAACATCCCCAAATCATTATTTTGTCGCCCGGTGTAGACATTATTAGTCTTGGTATGCAGTAATAAATACGTTTAAACACGCTAATAAATACCAAACGCGTTGACTAGCGAAGTAGCAGGCGAACGTTGACTCGCGGTCAGCCAGTAGTGTTGCGTTTATCAACAAAACGCTCAATGACACGGAGCGACACAGAACGCGATCCTTTCCAACTAGGAGGCACCGAGCGCCACTGTGTACAGTGGGCGGAGCGATTTCGCTACGTTTGACACAGAACGGCACAAAACGCGACTCTTTCCAATTAGTCAACACTGTGTTTTTCCACTGAGATCGTTATTTAAATTTTTGTATTTAAAATGGTCATAACTTGAGAACCACTTGTTATTTTTAAGTTCTGTTTTCACTATTATAGAGAACACCTTGTAGTAGAACGTCACAATATGTTTACTAAAAGTTTTATTTCGGTTTTGCACATAACTCGAATTTAAAACACGGAGCTCGTTTCGACACAACACAACTCGACAACGGATGGTGCTGATTGTTCTGGCTGTTGTTCTGACTGGTGGTGATTATGTATGTTCGGGCATAACTCCGTCATATTATATAGACGAATTTGCAAAATTCTTTTTGTGTTCCAAAGGGGTTTATTCCGAATTGGTCCCATTTAAATTTCATGTAGATCTGATGTTGAGTTTCGGAGACAAACAACGGAACTGTAAAAAAAATAACAGAATTTCGGAGACAGACAACTCTTAAAAAAATTACAGCAATACAACCGCGATTGTTTTTAACGCATAAATATGCATTGTTTTGACCACAAGGATGATGAAATTTCGAATTGGTGTATATATGTATATGGTACTATAATAACAGCAATACAACCGCGATTGTTTTTAACGCATAAATATGCATTGTTTTGACCACAAGGATGATGAAATTTCGAATTGGTGTATATATGTATATGGTACTATAATTAAAAATAAAAAAAAAATCCAAAAAAATAAAAAAAAGTTTTTGTGTAGCGCTGCTGACCTTTGCGGCGGCAATGTACTGTGCTTGGCTTTACACTGCTATTGAGTAGTGGAAAATAATAACAGGCCTTTTTAAAAGGCTAATAGTCACCCAAAGGTAATGGAGAGGGCTATGGTTGGAGTTTCAAATCAGAAGGGAAGAGATCCGCAGGAAAACCAAGGTAACTGACATAGCCCGAAAACTTGGCAACATAGCTTGCAGAACAGATGGCTGGTGGGGCCGAAGGGTTCTGGAGTGGTGATAGCGTACCGAATGACGTAGAGTTGGAAGGCCTACCAGGTGGACCGATGACCTTGTAAGGGCGAAAGGAATCCGCTGGATGCGGGAAGCACAGAACGTGGCGGAGCTTGGGGGAGGCCTATCTCCAGCAGTTGACGTCTTTCAGCTGAAATGATGATGACTAATGATGAATTAATCAAAGTTTTTTTATTGGCAATACAGAAGTAGACGCACCTTTTTGTCAGATTCGGCTCTGTCAGGAAAATGTAAATAATGGCTGACCTAACTATACTTCCCTAAGCTGACCCGTACCTATTTACCTATTTCACGAACATGTCGGGACACTTCTAAGACATTTTGTACGCACATTACGGACATAAATGTCGTGAGAACGACAGTAAACGGCGTCGGCCACTCGCCTGTCACACTAGCTGTGAGCTACTGGTGGCGAGTACTTGCATTCAAGTGCCAACAGTTCAGTGGTGACTGACGCTTGTTTACAAGATATACAGTGTCAAGTGTACACGGTACTTTACTTGTACTATGCAAGTGTGTATGCTTGCTTTGAATCTATTTTCTGAAAAGTAACGTGTTTCTAAGTTCTGACCAAGTTCTAAGGCATACTGGCCTACATGGCTTGGTTTTGGCCCTTGGTGGGCTTGCTAAAGTGATATACATAGCTGCTCAGGAATTTGTTGCGTAACTTCTTCCCAGCTAAAGCTAGTAGGAAGTGGTGGCGTTTTGGGGGACTGTTTTTTATTATTATTTTTTGTGTGGGAAATCATCAAATATTTTCTCCCACTCGGGGTGGAGTAGGAGGGCGTGTCAGACTTTTACTGACTAAAACCCACCCGTGTTCCCTCAGTTGCCTTTGTGCCAGGGGCCGCGGTATCTCTTTCGAACAACCTGCACCCCTGGCAGTTATGTAATTTTGAAGTTCAAAAAGTGCTGACTCTCAGCCTAGTTTGAATAAATGACTTTTGATTTTGGTTTTGATGCGAACACAACTAATAAGTAAGTTTTGGGTGTCATTTCATAAATTGGAAAGTTCCTTTCAGCATCAGAAAAACCCACATATTTTTTTAATGCCATTAACCTATTGTGTCACCCTATATAAAACTCCTACATGTATAGCTGTCATTTTTATGGGGCACACAATAAAGAATATTCTATCTATAGAATCTATATAATGTTACTGAAAATCAACTGTTTATTTACGACATACGTATTAAAAATGCGGAGCCAAACCTAAAATAACAGCTGCGTTTTTCTATCACCCTGAAAGTAATGCAAATCCTCTCAACAACTAATCAACACGGCAATAATATAAATACCTACAGAAGAACCTTTTCAAAGCCAGTTGCTAGCCATTGATTTTAATAGTAAAATGTTTTGCATTTATAATCCCCTTATATCATCGTTCATCGGCGATTTTAATAAAAATTATGATGTTATTTTACAATGAACTAGTACTGGTTCTTGCTTTCAATTTGCTATAATTTCATATAAATGAGCCCTTACAAAGTTAATTGCGAGTTACAACCGCGCAGCAGCGCAGGCGCGCATAAAATTGTATTTAGCATTAATTTATAAATTGTGTACCTACTGTTTAGTGTTATATTATGTTTTCTTGGATTTATTTAGGGTTATTTTTTTGTTCAGATATTTTTAGTTTTGTTTTACGAGGATGGTGATTTTGAAATTATACTACATATAGAATAGTATTTAAAATTATAGTAGTTTATGTAATACCCCTAGAATAAATGAATGATGGTTTATTTTTAATACGAGGTTAAGCCTTTAACGACGCTCCTACAATACTCTTTCTACCTCCACTTCAAATATTATATCAGGAAAAAAACTACACCTAAATTTAAAGTTATTGGTTCCAATACTTATAAAGGTGTTAAACAAATCAAATAAAAAAGCTCTGTGAGAAAATATTGAGTCATACACAATAATAGATATGGTGATGAGGAAATATTTCAAAAGTTATTTTTTTATTGCGTTGACATGTTTTGTGAAAGTCGTTGAACCAGCGCGGGCGCAACTCTATGTCAAGTTGACATGTCAATGTCCGCGTTGATTAATTCGCCATATTCCAAATTTTGGCGCCAACTATTTTACATTTTTCTTTTAAATTATTATGTTAATATTAAAAGGCGTGACAACAGAATACTAATGTTATAAAACATATAAATATTTTTACGTTACTAATTTTAAAGACCAAGCTAAACAAATAATATGCTAAAATTATATCGTAGAATAATAGTGTTGGTATAATATTCTCATAAAGTGACACAGTTCTCGCAAAATCTTAATATAATCTTTAAAATTATACATAATTATAAAAGCTGTCTACGCGTAAAATGCTAGTGTAAATCTACTTTGTACGGGTTATGCATATATTAATATCATTAGCATATGCCTATAGAAAATAATATAATCGGGCAAAAATTATGTCAATGGACCTACCTACTCTTAGCTATAGAACAATATAGGTAGTTTTATGTCAACAGTTTTTATTTACCTTATCTCTTATAATCTATTACCATGACTAATATTTGATTTAATGAAAGTTCATCGAAACCCAAATGTTGTTTATTAAATAAACACGCAAACATTGATTTTATCGATATAATAAAATTAAACAAATGAGAGCAGTGGTCCAGTGGTAACCACCGCGACTTACGAGTTGTAGGTCGTGCGTTCGAACCTGCACCCTAATAGCGTAACTCACGATTCATCATAATTTGTTTCGTTTTGAAACAGATGGCTAAACCAATGCTTCATATGTTCGAAAAAAGTGTCTGCTCAACAACGTAAATAACGCAATGCATATTATTGTTGAACTGTCATAATAAAACCGATTATGATTAATCGCGTGTTACGCAATTAGGGTGCCGCCGGTCAGGCGCTTTACTTGGTGTAAATAATTTCTGCACCACTGCTCTCAAACTGTGAAGGAAATATCGTGAGGAAACCGGCATGTCCTAGAACCAAAAATTCGGTGACATATGACATTTACCAACCCGCACTGAGCTCGCGTGGTGGATTACGGCCCACCCCTCTCACGGCGATGAGGCCTGTGTCCCAGCAGTGGGAACATTATGGGTAGACTATACAACAGCAAACTGCCTATAACTAGACAAACCTACTAATAATTATAGCGTATTCAAAGAACCGTGGTGTTATTTACCTTATTAAATAATCAAGTCAAATTAAGCTCTTAAACTGGCAAGCGAGATATAAATAATGAAGCCATTTGCAATTTATTGTCCATATATTTTACATAAATCTAATTTTCTAATAACCTTAACTGTCAACTTTTTAATTATATATCACAGGAAATTATATTCAAAAGTGATGATTGTTAATTATGCTAAACGTTGAAATCTTTAAATAATTTAAATTTTATATCTACAATTTAATTTTATTAATAAAATTAAAACATAATTATAAAAGTGCGGGTGCGATATTTTAAAACAAAATATAAAAAGTTGTCAACGACAAATCACAAGGTTTCATATTTATGGTTTCCTGCAAATTAAAGAATATTTGTGATAGTTGTGAGCATAGAGTTAATTGAAAGAAACAAGTTTTTTTCTTATTACCGTAAACCATTTTGTATTACCATTTTTGCGCTGCAACCGGATGCTAACAGTACCTACCTACGTTATCCTGAGATGATGACGCGTTATCTTCGGATCTACGCATAATCTGTCATAACACTATCGCTAGGAAATCCAGGAAGTAGTTAGCAACTTGACATAATTCATAAACTATTATGCAATATTACACCACCGCATGAGAAAAAATCTGTGACCGCGACTAATGTCGCTACAGACTACATACAACACACATACTAGACGATTTAGTATGATTATTAATACAAGAGGAATTAGACAAAGAAAAAGGAAGGCGATTACTATTATTTAGATTTTTTGACAGTCAAAACTGAAGAATTTTCAACTGTAAATAATTAAAATAACATGACTTGAAGCCCGAGATCTAAAGATTGACCCCATCGCAGCAAAAGCTGTTGCAATAGGCTTAAATTGAATGACGCAGTGTTTCAGTCTTGCTATTAAAATACCTAGGACTTATTTAAATTAAGTGAGCTATACGCAAAACAAATAATAATGTAGTGAAAATAAGACGCATCTAATCAACCAGACCAATCTAATTCAACAAACAAGACAAACACAACATCTCGTCTCGTTTGATCTCCATCACATTAGTTAAATCTAATTTGCTCACCGTGGCAACCAACAGCGCGTACGCAATAAACCAATCGAGAGAACCATATTCGCACGCCTCATCGGGCCCGTCTACTAATTTATTTCAAGCACCAACATTTGATACAATATAATACAGATCAGATTCATCCCGTACTTCCTTATTGCCATGCAAATTTTAGTTATTGAGTTACACTTGGCCTCACAAGACGTATCGTGATCATAGGAATGATGGAAGGTGCTGTTTATGTTGAGCTCCCCTGGCATGAGGCGCGGGAAATACGATGTGATGACAACGCCTTACATATGTTATGTTTATGTTTGGCGCCACTGATAAGGCTTTATCGTCAAAAATCCATTAGCGAAACCTATTTTTACTGTGTTTTGCTACATTTTGGTTATCTGTTATTACTTCATTTTAAGCGATGGTTTCCATTACGAAAATGGCGGTCGTTAAATTAGCAAGCAAATGTGAGGCGATTAGGTAAAATAATAAAAAGGGGAATTGTTTTTACCCAGTCTGACAGTATCGAATTTGGTTATAACTTAAAATATTAGAACATTTATTACAGCACAACCTTTACTTGTGCTCAGTATTTCTAAAGTTTATACTAAGAAGACTCCCATTACCAAAGTAAACAATAACATTTAAACTTAAACAGAAACATTACCAAGATCTATTTCCATCGCCACTATTTTAAATACAGTTATATTTATCTTATCTTAAAGGCAGACCGTTCAGTTCAATAGTTATCTATGACGAAATAGACCACCCATTGCGATACACAAAATATTCGCGAAATACAACTTATATACAGTACCGACAACTTTTATTGTTACAGCTGAATTTATTTGTACCCGGGGCGAGACTTTAATGTCATACCAAAGAATTATGCCATGCGAAAGGCCGTACACGGCCTCGAGCGGTGCGATTTGCGTCAAGCGACATGCACGCGCATCACCTGTTTCCGTCCCTCGTCGCTTTGCAAGTCGCGTCGCGAAGCCCGTGGCCACGAGCTACACACTCAAGCGACAAGCGTCTTACGACAGCTACTGCGGATTTTTTTGGTTTTCTATGTCATCTCGTAGTTGACCCTTGAGAGGTCGTAACTATTTAACCGGCCCTTCCCAGTCCCATACCCAACGTCAAAGCGAGCATGATTGAAAAGCTTGTGGTTTCATTGAACGCAATGCAAGCGAGTGAGAACGCGATACATTTGACCGAAAATTGGCGCGCGGAGATTTCACAAAAGTTGTCTAAAGAAATACGTGATTTAGAAAAAACCCTACAAGTTTTTGGAACAAAATGTTTGTCATTTAGAATCTCTATTAGAAGTACGAGGTTTCAATTTGTTCCATTGATATGTTTAATTTTTAATTTTTCAATGTTGGAGTACAGACGCCAGCACATCAAGCTACCCCAATCTGCCACATTTCTTTGTTAGATATTCAACTTTATAACTTAGTGATAAGGTTCATGTTCAATTGGGAAAATTTTACATATTGGAGTAGCTTGATGTGCTGGCGTCTGTATATTATGAACAGCTAAAGTTCAAATAAAATTAGTGAAAAACAGCTGATTTTCAGATGTATTTACTGAATTTGTTTCTCAATAAAGTTTTGTGTTACATAGAAAACTTAGATATAAACTACAAGATAACTGAGTGTTCAAAATATCTGGAGGTAATTTTGTTATTAACGCCATAATCGTGTAGAGATCTAATTTAAAACTGCACGCCCCTCCACAAAAAAAATCTCTACAAATATTTGAAATGTGGACGCAACCAGCAGTGGAAGGGCGTGCAGTTTTAAACTGGACAATGTTTCCGAGTGTTTGGTTGAGAATTATGATGGGTCGGTCGCTCGTAACAACTTCTTACATTTGTTTTTCCTCAGTCGCTGTCATAAGACGCTTGTCGCTTGAGCGTGTAGCTCGTGGTCACGGGCTAAAGATTCTTCAGACGTGTCTGCGCAAATCGTTGACTGCAGAATTTGCATGTGTATGATAATAATGGAATCTTGTTTCAGACAATGGTTTTTGTGTTACGTAAGAAAAGGTTATTTGAAATTGTTTAATTGTCTTGGGAATGTTATGGTAATGGTTTGAAATGGACGTTTACCGTCAATAACAAATATAATTATACTAAAAAATATATCATACAATTTCAAATGCCAAACTGCATTCAGTGATGGATTATTTATTATTAAATAGTTAATATGTAATTATAAACGATTTTATTTGCATTTTTACGACATACGCTTGCTCATTTAATATTCAAACTTTTTACAACAGATTTTAACCCGAATCGGATTGCAATAAGAACTATTATCGCTCATAACGACACTATTAAAAGTTAATATGGCCTTCAGCTAGTACCCTAATTGCGTAACACACTATCAATCATAATCTGATTAATTTTGAAGGATATTGCTAATCCATCGCTTGACATGTTCGAAAAATGTATCTGCACCACAACATAACTAAATAACGCAATAAATGTTGTTGACCTGTCAAAATAAAAACCATTCCTAGTGATAATAAACCATTTATTTTCAAGTTACAAAGACCCATAGATAAATACTATAACCTGCAGTTGACCGAAATAATGTTTAATTAAAGCTAATTGTTGGTCCTTTTTTATTAATATATGAAAAATGTACACATTCCAATAAATTCAAAAATGATAAAATATTTAGACACATCCCAATTTTGTCTGAAGTAAATAATAGTTTAAAAAAACTAAAAAACACGCTTTAAAAACCAAACTGAAAAAGGAAAAAATAATAAAATTATTTATTTTCTATTTTTTAGTTCTGCTAACTACAAAAACGTGTTTTTTTTTCTCATTTTTTTTTTAAATTATTGAATTGTCATTGGTCCTCGACAAGTTTACAAAGTTTCAATGAAATCTGACCGTTTAAAGTGGGTCAAAATCGCGCTCAAAGGAGTCTGTTACATACAAACATACAAACAAACAAACAAACCAACAAACATACAAGTGAAGCTTATATAAAGCGTGTAAAAACATCCAAACTAATCAAAAACAACCTTTTCTGAAAAATATATTTATATCGTGGCGTGCACATGCAAACAGCCCCTAACATTGGAAGCAGCCGGTTATAAAATAATACAAGTAGAATGTTACCGTAACGAATCGGTTCGAGTAGTCCCATTTCGTGTCTAAAGGTTATCGCGTCGTATCGTAACCGCATAATATTACGACTGTTATGAAGTTATGAGGCACGAGCTGATAGATCATACTATTGGAATGATACTTTCATTAATAGTGGCTAAATAATAACAGCCGTACGGGTTGATCGAAGGATAAGCAACACTTATCGAGGTTACTTCGTGGATGGGTCAAATATTCATTACATATCGAGACACCTCCGTGCCTTGGAAAGCATGTCAAGCCGTTGACAGTTTTCACAGGTATGTGAAACTCCTTAAGTCTGAAAACCAGTCTTACCAAGGCAGTGGCGACGGATCAATATAAGCCGATTCCCATCGGATTACCTTTAAGAAATCCCGTCTCCCACCGATCCACCATTTATTATTTTAACGTATAATTAATAATTATCATGTGCTGCTAAATGTCACTGAGAAACACCTGCGCGCAAAAAAAAAGCAAATCTTCCATACAAAATTCTCTGATTCCAACTCAGTATCAATGAAAGTGGAGCATTATCTTCTGCAGAAACTGTAAGCTTGCCTCACGCGGTAAGTGTCTTTCTTTGGAACGGCTTATCCTAGCCAATATTCCACCTGTCGCCATAGTATCAAGGGATATCGTATTGTGGAGGTCAGATAGGTAGTCGCTGCTTTTATCCTACCAACTGGTACTTAGGTGCATCCGGTTAGACTGGAAGCTGACCCCGGGAAAGTGTTCCAGAAAGTTATTAGGTGTAAAAGAGTGAAAATATATAACTTTACCACGGACATGCAAAGTAAACGAATAAAAGTTTAGATCACTTCTGAAACAACTGGTTTCAAAACGACGCGTTACACTTGAATCTGCTAAATTATTTATTAATGTAATTACTTACCTGTCACGTCAATAAAACGTTTATATCTGTAATAAATCACCAGAATTTAGTGCCGTACACATCTTATTAATTAGTGATTTATTCTCTGTAAAATTAGCATGTAACTTGCAAAACAAGTTTTTTTATTGTAACAACAAGATGCCTCTGTTATAAATCTTATGATGGTACGACCTAGATAGTATATTAATTTCATTGATATCACTCTGATCAGCAAAATTCATCCTTATTCCTATATCCATAATTCTCAAATTCTGAGTTAAGTTACACGATTACTGACAATACTTGCACTGACTGGACTGGTGTGCTCAAATACCATTTGAGGCACTCAGTTTTCTCTGAGCAAGATTATGTCAGGACTTTAAAAGAGACGTTGACCCTTGAGTTTGTTACGTCATTCCTTCTCAGTGGTCATATCATAATCATAACGTTCCCACTGCTGGGACATAAGCCCGCGTGGTGGATTACGGCCTACTTCCTTTCACAGAGAGGACTCTGTGAAAGGAAGTAGGCCGTAATCCACCACGCGGGCTCAGTGCGGGTTCGTAGAAGTCACATATCTTCGAATTTTTGGTTCTAGAACATGCCGGTTTCCTCACGATGTTTTCCTTCACCGTTTTGAGAGCAGTAGTGATGAAATAATTTACACAAAGTAATGCGCCTGTCTGGGTTCGAACCTATGACCATCTCGACATCTCGTAAGTTGCGGCCGTTACACTGGGCCACCTCTGCTCTCAGGGGGAATCAGATAGGAAATGTCGACTCCATCTAGCTTTTTACACGCTTTATATTAGCTTCACTTGTATGTTTGTTTGTTTGTTTGTATGTAACCGACTTCTTTGAGCGCGATTTTGACCCACTTTAAACGGTCAGATTTCATTGAAACTTTGTAAACTTGTCGAGGACCGATGACAATTCAATAATTTAAAAAAAAAATGAGAAAAAAAAAACACTTTTTTGCAGTTAGCAGAACTAAAAAATAGAAAATAAATAATAGTTTAAAAAACTAAAAAACACGCTTTAAAAACCAAACTAAAAAAGGAGAAAATAATTTAATTCAATTAAAAAGCGTGGGGTGCTTGACATTAATTGATTATAAAAATACCTCAAAAAGCACCCCACGCTTTTTAATTGAATTTAATTATTTTCTCCTTTTTTAGTTTGGTTTTTAAAGCGTGTTTTTTAGTTTTTTAAACTATTATTTTTATTAATATAATATGAAATGTAAAAGCGATTTCGTTATCGTATTTACAGAATAAACCATTTCATTTCTCTATTTACCTTCATGAAAATAAAATCTATCCATACCACTTAAGGCACCTCATCCATGAACTATTAAATCTTCTGTTACAGATCTAAGTGCCGTTCATAGCGCACTTCACCTTTGCCATTAATGTTTCCAGTCGGAATTAAAATTTATGCTGAAATTATTATAACAGTAAGCAAATGTGGTTAACACGGCATTTAGTAACGTAATGGTATTGTCCAAACGCAGCACGCTATTGTATTAAAGTGACTTCAATAGCGTTTGTCTTCTAAACACGAAAAGCTATATTTAAACTAGGGCACATTGACTTGTTTACATCATAGTGCATACTGTAGCTATGTGCAGATTCTCGTCAGTCAGGACATTCAGATATTAATTTTGTCTTGTTTGGTCTTGAGCCACATTTTTGCCATGGCATCAGGTAATCCTGCACCATAATTGTGTACCACATTATTAGTCAGAATTTGAATCATTTTGAAGGAGGATATTGCTAATCCTTTGCCTCATATATTCGATAATTTGTTTCCTCAACAACGAAAATAACGTAATGAATGTTGTAGTACTGTCAACATGAAAGCCATTTCTGTACCATTACCAAAAAGTGATCCTGTCAAGAAGGTCTTGGCCAGCGGGATAATAATTTTGTAACGCGCTAGCAATGCTGTAGCGTTTCATTTTGATAAATCAACAATATTCATTGCGTTATGTTTACGTTCTCGATCAGATGAATTTTTCAAACATGCATTATTTTCAGCATTGGGTGTACAAATTTGTACAAAATCCTTAGAATCGGTACGGCTGCTTCTTGCAATAATATGTATCTACTTATCAAGATAATATACTCGGTACTATTTCAACAATTATGTAGGTATCTTTTCATAATAATAACATAGATTGTAAAGTGCAACAGACGTGCATAACAAGTCAAGAAAGTTCCTTAAACTTCACAACTAAGGAAACAACCAATTCTGTTCTCATTTTATAGTTTTATAAAGATAGGACTATACTAATTCACGGTATTTTACAACGACATAATGTCTATAATAACGCCTCGTAAAGAACAATCTTACTGCTTTACCATGTAATGAGTTTTATATGAAATTGCACTGGTAATGTAGGCAGTTTAAAGAGAAAGAGTTGAAAATCCGGTATGTTTATAACGTAGTGAAACGTACCTACTTACCTATTTTCAAATCTCTACTTTTTTGGAGATGCTTAAATATTGTCAGGTCCCTAAAAAATAACTGGTGGGGTAATTGCGCATCCCACCAACAGTATGGTGGGGTCCGCAATGGCCGATGCCTGCCAGGGGTGCGGGTTGTTCGAAAGAGATACCGAGGCCCCTGGCACACAGGCAACTGGAGGAACACGGGTGGGTTTTAGTCAGTAAAAGTCTGATACGCCCTCCCGCTCCACCCAGAGCGGGAGAAGTTATTTAAAGACTTCCCACCCAAGAAAAAAAAACCCACAACCATAAAGAATGGCTGTCAGTTTGACAGTTCAACAACATACATTGCGTTATTTACTTTGTTGAGCAAACAAAATATGGAGCAATGGATTAGCGACATCCTTCAAAATGATTAAGATTCTGATAGACAGTGTTACACAATTAGGGTGCAGGGTAAAAGGTCTATCAGCTCTTGGCTTTTTTTTTAATTCGTTCGTAATACAGCGTGTGCGCATCATCAGCCTATATAATGTTCCCACTGCTGGGACACAGGCCTACTCTCGGTGAGAGGGAATGGGCCGTAATCCACCACGCGGGCCCAGTGCGGGTTGGTGGAATTCACATGTCTTCGGATTTTCGGTTCTAGAACAGTTTCTTGACGATGTTTTCCTTCACCGTTTTAACAGCAGTGGTGATGAAATAATTCAGACAAAGTAACGCGCCTATCTGGGTTCGAACCTATGACCTACAACTCGTAAGCCGTGGCCATTAGGCCACCACTGCTCTCAGATGTGTGTCAGATATTTGTGGTGATATTTAGTTGTGTGGTACAGACGATCATGCTGAACCACTTTCTCCATGGGACCAACATCGTAATAGCGATAAAATAATCAGCTGTCCCACACATTTGGTTCGAGTATACAGGGTGCTAGGGACAACGACTCATAAACTCTAGTCATGAATTCAGCACACGGTTCTAAACCCGTAGGCTAAAGTACAAATTTTTCGTCACTTAGGGTAAAATCCGGATAGTTGCCACACTTTTCGAAATCACTCTATATTTCTCAGTACAAAAAGCAAGATACTTTATTTGTTAAACTGGCCTGTACTTTGGTTTTCTATCTACAAATGTATGAAAAGTGAAAAACATTATCTTTAATATTTCCAGAGTATTAGCGATTTTTGCGAACCTCTATATTTTGGGACATCTATCCCACATAAGGGATAGTTGCCTTATCCATATAATTTACGTTTAGGGTAGATGCCCCGCCGAGAAACAGGACATCTATCCCGCAAAAACTTTGATCTCATTTTGCTTTCCCATACAATTGCACAGAGACATGCGACACGGTCAACTTAGTGGTAGTTGGCGAGTCTTTCGAGAGATTAATAAAATAGCACGCGATTCATCCGCGAAACCAGAGTAATTACGATCAGAGCAACTTTACCGCTGGAGTAACTATCCTGGTTTTACCCTATCAAAAAAAAAATCTCTTGTTTCATAGAAAAGTGAAAAACATTTTTTTTATTAATAACCGACGCAGATGAAATTTCAATCATAATCATTCTTGTTGTCCAGTTTGATGGGCTGTAGGTACATGGTGGTGTGTCCCTTGAATATGACCACGCATTCCTGGTACACGCTGTGGAAGAGACCTTCCTACAATAGGTACACACAACTTCAATACAATTGTCGATGGGCAACATAGAAAGTTAGCTTAAGTTCCTCTCACAAAAAAGCTTTGTAGTAAGTATTGAACAGCCCTAGAGTTTACTTAATTAATGCCATTATCTCCTCCGACAACTTAGGCCGAGCTTATAGCAAAGATAACCAGTTTACAACGCACCACTGATAACTCAAACCACTTAATAAAACCTAACATATGTATTGTGTGGGCGAAATACCTTCTAAATTAATATTAATGTAATTTTAATCAGCACAACCAATAAATAACATAATTAGCCATACAATAACGACATTAATAAAGTTTTTATTACGATTTTTTCATTTCATTCCACCGCCATTTTGAAATGAGCTTTTTTTAATATTCTATTTTTCACGTTACTCAATATAGAAAACAGTTTACGCTGTCATCTCGAATTTTAATTGGAACTAAAAATATTTTTCTGTAAATAGTTGCTTGTTCTGCTCCTCGACGCCACCGTTCAACTCGTGCGCAGCCGACAAGTTAACTTGCTTTATCGTACAGTCATTAATCAAGTCTCACACTTAGCCTTTAATAATTATAATTAATAATTTTATCACCTATTCAGCCGGGGCATGTCCAGCTTACCACTTGACAGGACTCACATTCGGTAATAGTTACCGATTTATCACAAAATAGATAATGAATAATTTAGTTTTTTAAAGTTATTTAAGAATCATTAGCGTGTATTGGTGTACCTATTAATGAAGTGTGAGTCATGAATGCGGCATTTCTATAGGATTAAAAAAAAATGAGTATCCATGTGATTGAAATAAGGAACACATAATAAACACTTTATTATTTACTACAAGCTAACCAATATCACACATTATTCATGTCACGTTTTTTTTTGGTTAGATAGTCTTCTTTAAGTGTGTTACTTAATATATAACAAAAATGCCACATTATTTTAAAAATTCATTAAGCGTAATAGGCATTGCTTGTTCCTTTTGTTATTATAAAAAACAACCTTAAAAAAACCTAAATTTATTAATAAAATAATTTGCATAAGTACGTGAGGGAAGCCACCCTTATTAACAAGAACTAATATCAAATTACATTGTAAACACGGTAGTACATCACTGATATTTCTAATTGTCACTAGAAAGACATAAACACGTTAAAAGATTTTCGATAACATTCTAGATTTAAATCGACGCAACTTAGTACAAGGAGTCGGCTCTATTCCGAAGTTATAAATCTTTCTAACTGGCCAGTCTTGTTTAGATTCCTGGTTTCGAATTATACTGATATTCTTGCTTTTATTACAATATTATTGCGTAAGTAGTGAATATTCTTTATGTAGGTACTCCTTTGAATTAGGAAACTGACTATATCCATCTTGTTTGTTCTATTTAGCTATATAGAAATAATAAACCTAAATGATAATAACATTATTATTATATTTTAGATGCTGCCTTTTTTTGCCATCTTACGGATTTATAACATCGAATTGTGGGATCTTATCACAAACTTGAATAAAAAGGCAAATGTTTATTTTTTCATTTGAAACTTTTTTATATAAATTAATATCAAGAATCACTGCAACCTGCTGAAAAATCATCCTAAGTACTGTTTCATAAAATAATTTGGTTTTTATGGAAATATTTCTGCTATCACTGTATATTTTTATAATTGACGGCGGCAAGAAAGAGGTAGACCCCTGTCATGTAAATTTATAATTATTAATGAGTCTAGTCTAGTATATCATATTTTGTCCTTGACTGTCCATAGGCAGCAATCTGGCTACTGGCCAGTACGTAGGTACTGGCCAGTGTCTTACGGGATTTAGAATATAACAGTACCAGTGTTACACAATACGCAATTATCATATCATTTTATAGTCCAAGCTCTTGTTACACTTCTAACTGTGTCTGAATTGATGAGAGGATTTCTATTAAAATTTGTACTGCTGTCTCTAAAGCTACAGATTTGCATTTATATTATTTTATAAAGTTACAAATAGTTTTAAATTAAAACTACAGTCAAAATTAAAAGCTGAAACAACCACATACATTTTCAGAAATACCTCTTCAGAATTTAGGTAACACGAATTGGTTTGGTCTGCATTTATTATCATGATTGAATGAAGAAATAATTGAATCATTATTAAATAACTATATATATCGTTATTAATGGACGCTTTGATATCCAGTCCAGAGTCACAATCACTTGTTTCAAACCAACTAATTACCATCAAATCCGCTCTCATCAACCTCGTATCTATGCAATAAACGCAATAATAACACTGCACAATGTTCCTGTCAACATTAATAATAAATCAATGAATATTAAAGTAAGTATCCGGAAACTTTACAAGTATCTGGCCAAACTAGATGTTACGAATAAAGGGCTTATTCCACTTGGCTTAGTGCTAATCATCTAAATGGACCAGTTATTGAATTCAGCAAGCGTAATCGCATTAGGCAGGCTAACCTCTTTCTTTTTCTTTTCGTGTCAACAGTAGTCTTACACAATCACATATACAGGGTTATTGGAAAAACACCAATAACCTCTTAAGAGGTCATTGTACTCATCATTATGAAGAACTTTTACTATGGGATCAAACCTGAAAACGCGAAAAAGAAATCAGCTGTTCCCTACATTTTGATGAGTTATACGAACATAAATGTAATGAACAGCTGATTTTTTTTCGCGATTGATGATGATCAATGATGATGAGTACAATTACCTCTTATGAGGTTGTTGGTGTTTTTCCAATAACCCTGTATGACTTGGGGAGGCCTTCGCCCAGCAGTCGGATAGTATAGCTAAACAAAAATAAAAGAGCGTATTCTTCTTTGTTTTTATATATTTTGAGCACAGTATGCGGCCATGTTGACTGCAGTATCGGTGGGATTCTTTAGGTCATCCAAGGTGCAAGTGAATGGGCACTTAGGGCACTCCAGAAAGTGGGATATGGTCTAGTTAGCCTCCTAAATAGTAACCTAAAGAAGAAAGGTCGCGTTTTGACCGTCTCTGTCTCACTTTCATCTGTGAACTAATTCTGTGTGTGAAGATTATATAAATGTCGATGCTGATCTTATAAAAGCGATTAAATTCAGACGACTGAATTCAACCAAGTGTATTAGGTCTAGAAACCGTTGATTCTGTTTATACCATCCAGGAGTAATGTCAACAAATATACTGTAGGTGTATTTTGTAACTCGGACTCAAAATTGCTATTTAGACCTGCTTTCTCGATTATTGAAATGAGACAGCCTCGTTGGCATCTACAAGCACGACTCTCAGTTTACGAAAAAGTTATTGGATTTTTCATATACCGAGGCATTCTAAGTAGTAACCAAGAGTCGGGAAGTGTGCCCAGTTGATGGTAATACCTTGTTCTTATGCAACCAGCTACAGTTGATGGATTCTGCTGAAAGTGCCAAGCTTGTTGCCAAATACTTGGCTGACTGTATTTAAATTGTTATCGACACGTTAAGAAGAAGATGCGACTTTTAGGCCAGCACCCTAATTGCGTAACGCACGATCAAGCATAATCTGAATTATTTTGAAACAGATTGCTAAACCATTGCTTTATATGTTCGAAAAATGTGTCTGCTCAGCAACTTTAATAACGCAATGAATATTTTTGAACTGTCAAAATGAAACAGATTATGATTGGTCGTGTGTTATGCAATTAGGGTGCCGTTGCTCGGAGGAAAATTTTTTACCTTATTTTTGCGATCATTTGGAATGTTCTACTATCATCACTGCCTATTCCTCCGTTGTATACAGATGTGTTATGTTAAAAGGCGCGTGGCCTAAATGTGCGCACTTTTATCTCAAATTTGGTTCAAGTTCATATCATATGAGCTCTTTGAACATTGTAAAATTAGCAGCATCTGTACTAGAAGTGTTTTCTTTTATGATGTTGGAAGACTTGGTTATTTATTCTTTGGCGTGAGTAGGTCATCAAAGGGATTGAGTTATTTCATTAACTGTGTTTAGAACTTCATGTAATCACTGATCATTGATCAGCAGTAAAGATTTTGTCCAAAATAGGTAAAAAGAATCAAATTGAAGCAATACGGATAAATTAATTCTATGATAGATACATGGTGCTCATACATTTACAAACATTGTAAAAGTAAGTATACGATTTTCCTAAAATATTAACAAGTAATGAGTCAGTGTGTGAGTTAAAGTAATCGCTGAATGTAAATCAATGTCTTAGATATAATTAATTATACAATTCAATTAGCAACCAGTTGGATTTTGTCTAGACTCTAGATTGTGCTATGGAGCAGTTGAGAAAAGGTTAAGCAGATGATTTGTTAGAGGATAGCGTGTCGATCAATAGTCTTTTCCATAGACGTAGTCATTTTCATCCTCAACATTAGATGTTCCTAAGAGCTACATTCAATTGACGTATATTTTATATTATCATATATCACGCCAATATACAGGGTGTAAAAGAAATCCTATTGCTATCCTTAAGCACTAAAGATAACAGCTGGTATAGAATCACTATACATAGTTTTTTTTAATTGAAACCAAATTTTCGGTTTCATATGTTTCTTAAATTCAAATCATAACAAACGTGTCACCGCACTAGCTAGCTCAATAACTTTACACGTTACTTGCCAATATCACGATAAATCACTTTCGAATGATGTGTTTATTTTAATTTGTAAAGTTCGGTTTCTGGTATCAATGTATAAAAAAATCTCATAACTTCCGAACATGTAGAGATGGGATTAAAAATCCTTCCAATATCGTTTGATATCATCCAAAGAAGCCGTGCCGTTGGTACGTATATACCCTTTCCGTTACACATTGTATAACAGTAAGTTGACAACAGTATCACGTAATAGGAAACATTGTCTCTTCTAGATAGACAACTTCCAAAGAATTGTCTTTGACGTTAGTTTCAGATAATAGAAACGTCATATCCGCCACATCTTCTTAGTATTCATTCATTTTAACACAACAATACTGTGCTCAATAAAGTAGCTTAATTCAACAGTGGTACAGATAGCTACATCAATTCAACATATACCATTAGCTGTACAGGAAATGTAATCAATTACATACTATAATACTACTTTTATAATAGATCCACATTTGTCAAGCATTGTAGTATTAGAACTGGGATTTCAATTAAGTGTATTGAGGTGAGTAGGCAAGGCAACATTGACATATGTTTTGACATTTCAATCATTGTTACATACCTAACGGATAGCAAATAAATTGATTTGTGTTTATTTATTTTCGTGGTAAGTGGAGCCTGCAGACCCAATATATCATGTACCTACTTATGCTTTGAACGTGACTGTAAATTAGGTAGGTGGGTTTTTAAAGGGTCTGTTTTTTTTTGTTATTCACTAGTTGATTCACTTTTGTCAGCAGACTTTTTGGACATAAAACCTTACTACAATATGTATTTCGAAGGATATAAGATCTATGTGGTTATATCTATGATGCTTGATGATTTGGGACACCTAAGAAAATGAGGAAAATTCGACCGCTATCGTATTTATACTTCATCTTGCAAAACCCTATAAGTGTAACCTACTCTTTTCGTCTGCGCATGATCTGGGGGCCTACTCTCAACTCCATCAACGAAGATTCAGGCCCGTCCGAAAGTACTCCAAAACTTAGAAGTGAATGTTACACCCGATTATTTAAAATCACATCGGAAGTAGGGACAGCTGTCAAACTGTCAAAACGTGATTTCATTTATTCTTAGTTCAAGCTCCGGACTAATATTATGTCCGCAAGTGAAACGGAGCAGAAATTCTCGTAACTCCGACCAAAACTACGAGCTTCGTGCTTAGGGAGCCCCCTGAGCTTTTTACTAGGTACATCTATTAGCATGCAGTACCTACCTATCAAACTCAGATCATATATGAACATATACAGGGTGGCCCAAAAGGTTACGTAGCTGGGAAGGGGGGTGATAGGGGTGGTCACAAGGGTCACCAGAAAAATAAAAAAATAAATCCCCTCTTGGTATTTAAAAAAATAAATGGCATTTTTTAAACTAAGAATTTTACACTTTGTGGGGCTATTTTGCTAACTGTACCTACAAATATTGCTGTATTAAAAAAATGCTGTTATTTAATCGTCAATAACCCTTTATCAAATTGAAATAAAAAAAACAATACATATCTAACCAAGATTTTAAAGAAAATTAAGTTCTTGTTAGTTTAAAAAAAAAATAGTTTAAAAAAAAATACCATTTATTTTTTTATTTTTCTAGTGACCCTTGTGACCAACCCCCTTCCCAGCTACGTAACCTTTTGGGACACTCTGTATAAAAAGGCATCAAATTATAGACCTTGGATCCCTGACATCCTATTCCTCAGAATAGCCTCACAACCAGCTTTATGATCAAATTAAAACCGAACCAGACATCGTCAGCTAACGAAGTCTTCCACATTAACATTCTGGATTAAGCCCACTCAGTCAGGTAGTAATAATAAATTACACGTACATTTGACACCCCCCGAGCATTTCTCTGGTAAGTTGGGAAAGAGGCTGCATGCTCCGGTTGCCGGTGACACAGAATTCGCCGGACGGGACCGGATCGCCCACCGTCCGGCGACCGCACCATTCATAAATATCGACCACGCAATTACGCAATTTAGATTAACACTTAGTAATGGTGTACTGAATTAAAACGCGTTTAATAGAGATAAGAGATTGCGCGGGAATATTTCTGGATGAAGGTTAAGAAACTCCTGCGCAACGAGTCCCTGATGTTTATCGTAGTGTGAATAAAACCTATAATTGTATGGCAAATGAATACCGTAGATTATTGCCACTTGATATTGGTTTCGTTTTACCCATTACAGAAGTTATACGAAACAAATTGTATAAATTGTTGTCTTTAGCGTTTGAAGTAGGTTTTATTTCTGGTGCTGAACTGTGGAGAGATAACTTTAGTATGTTATGGTGAGATTATTTTATAGTTGTCAATAGCCAACAGCTCACCTGACCTGCCTATGGATATAATATGGACATGCGCTACAGTACAACATCATCGTCGTCGTTTGACAACCTAAGACAAGTTCTCACACAGGTTAGTAACATAATTTCATTGAGTTATTTTTTACTCGCACTGATCTTTCTTGCCCATCAGGAAATTGGAAAAGCTCTTTCATTCTTATTAAACGCAATGTAACTTTAGTTCTAGCATAAAGCTTTCAGCCAGTTTTTGCATTTCCAAATTTATTTTGATTTAGGTAAAGTTCTTAATACAAAAATGACAAATTAGCAACGGGCTGAGTTGCCCCTTTCGTAAAAAGAACTGCATTTCTATAAGTATTGGGTTCTTTATTCAAAAACTGGCTTCTTGGTTTAAATATTATCTAAAGAGAATCCTTGTTTTATAATATGCGTGTACCTACTCCCGTTCGTCCCACTGCCGTCTACCCGTTAATGGGACGAACGGAATTTTAATAAATAACAGTTCCCGTTCCGTTCTCGTAGTAAAAAATAATATCGTTATTTCCGTTCGTCCCACTGATATACATGTACTGTTTAATTATAGTAGGTAAGGTGGTACTTCCCACTGGGAAGATACCAGGAGGCAGTAGGTACAGGACCTTCCCTCTAAAGCGAATATAAGTATATGGAACAATTAAAACCAGTTTTATTTGAGTAATGGGTTTAAGTGTCCGAGCCATAAAACTTAGTAGGTACTAAGGTCTCATGCGTTCTAGGAATGGCTAAGGCCAACCAAGGTATGTTTAGAGTTAGACGTATCTAATAAATTCGCAAGTTATTTTCTGGTTGTTTACTAAAACGAAAGATACATTTACGTTTATAGCATTTTAATAGTACAATATTCCAGGTGTAATAACAATATTTGATTTTAAACAAACTAGTTGCGTACAAAGAGGTAGTAAGACGAGGAAGAAGAAGGAGGAAGAGGTAGGTACAATCGCGGACAATAGCAATGATATACTTTTCACACCTATGCCTTAAGAAATAAGGTTGAAAAGTGGTTGAACGCCAGTGTCCGCAATAGTACCTATCTACGCAAAGAACGATACTTATTTTGATTGAATTATGAATTTATGTTTCAGAGCATTTATTAGATGATAGCTTTTATTCTTAGTGAACATCAACATTATACAAAGTGGTTTTAAAAAGAAAAGCTGCCATACAAATATTGCATAGTAAGTACCGACACTAGAACTACTAGATTTGAGGAGCCACGAAGAATGAGCAATACCTAATCAGACATTAAATCAAATAACTATAATGCTCTTCCTTGGAATGTTAATTAACTGTAGGCAGTTCAGCTTTGCTCTTAAGGCTCCCGCAGACAGACGCGAACCGACTCTAGTAGAGTCACGTCGCGCCTGTCTGCGAGAGCCTTTATTCTAAAGTCATTCGAAACTTAGTTATTAATACCTTATTAGATTATCTTAAATTAATCTTCACATCCCGAGGCGTTCGTTCATTCGAGCTTCGATTAGACTTTCATTCAACAGTTTCATTCAAATGGAAAATACTTCTAAATACGAACACAGGCCTAAGGCACGCCATGACATTGTATTTACATAAAATAATTGATATTTTGCTATCTCTATATAAACGAGTGTTAAACTAGTTAAACAAGATCATATCTCTGATACATTTGTGTTAGAATTACACTAGAAACATATTACAAACATAAATATTATTTACGAGCATGCGATGCCGCATAAATTCGATCATAAGTAGTCAAGTCATAAAATAAATCTTAAAAGACAATAAGCAAAGGCGTTGGTCGACAGCTCCGCGACTATTTACAATAGTCCGTCGATTTTATAGCGATTTGTAAATCATAATTAAATCTCTTAGACTTTAATAGCTGTTTGAAGCTGATTGGACACTCAAAGACTGTACCAGAACATTTTGATAGCCCAACCTATTATGTTAAGATAAGTCAATAAACGGCAATAAAACATTGTTGCTTATTAAGGATTTATGACTAGCTGCTGTCCGCAGCTTCGCCCGCGTGTATGTTGGAAGTTATCTCACAGGAAAATGCTACCGGGACATAAATATCCTAGGTGTGTGCCAAATTTCATTCAAATCCGTTCAGCCGTTTTCGCCTTTGTGACTCGTTATGTTATCAGTTATTTGCCAGTGAAAGTCCCATTAAAATCAATCCTTACGTTTCGGAGATAAGACGGAACAAACAAACAGATAGACAGACAAAAGTTTGAAAAATATTTTAGTAAAAAGTATTCATATATACTTTCAAAAAAATTGAGTAAAAAGCTGGTGTTTTGACATTACAAACAGACACTTCAATTTTGTTTTTTTGTATCTATGTATGTATAGAAGACACGTTTAAAGTAAGTGATATAATCGCACTAAAACAGATGTTGTCCAATACTCACATTATCAAAATGTAGAACAGAAGAGGCCCTTGAAGCATCATGGCGGCACTGTATCGATTCACACACGATCACCGTAACGAAATATCACTTATTGAAAGCGAGTGTCTATAGTGAAATGATACCACTGAGTCACGCCACCGATTTAGCATTAGATTGAAAAATTCCACTTGATTGAAATTCGGAGAACTGTACATAGATTGCTTGTTTTGTAGACAAACGTAACATTTTCCGTGCTCATGTGACGCCGGCCATCTCGCAGACGGCTCGAGGGCGCGCCGAAGACCTGCGAAGAGAGGAAATGGGTAAATTATTCATATCTGACACTGAATGCAAAAATAACGTAAATATTAAGTGCTTGCTGTCACCGACTGCAACTCAGACGGCGCCAGGAGACAGATATTAAACATTATTACTGCCAAATATGGAAAACGTTAGACTGAGTGTTAGTGATAAAGTGGACCGCTTATATCCGGCTTCTATTGCCCTTAAAACATACGTTTTTACGCCTACTGCAAGTCAAGGTTAGTGTCAAACAACTATTTCTCAAGCTCGTAGTACTCTACATCAAATATACATTTTCTACGTAGCCATTCCCGACTCCACTCGTGACTATAATTACACCAAGGATAAGACATGAAGTATGTGAGCGTGTTATATCGAATGAGATTATAAAAATAGAGAAAATATCGACAACATTCAATGATCGATTGCTTTATGACGTAAAACCAATAACTCGGTTTATAAATCTTGTGTATCTGAAGGGCATGAATTCCAATATATAACATAACAAAGCAAAACAGCAGGCAAGACACGCAATATAACAAGACAAGTGTCACAATTCATTTGGTCTATTTGTATGACAGATGCAACAAAACCCATTTTGTCACTGCAAAGTGTGACCAGTATGTCGTGATACTTCATGGCGTTGCTTCCAAATGTAAACGTCAATTAGCTGTCAAATTATCAACATTGTTGCTCCTTATTTTGCTGCATGGCACGATATAGTTGTCATTTTGGACTGAGTACATGCGAAGCCCATAGTTCATACTATAATCGGACATGCCGCCGTATTGACAAATTTTTATGAGGCTATGGCCAAATTCGGAGACTCTAATATAGTTGTTTACCTCATAACAAGGAAATAAATGAATTTAAGTCACTTGAGTATTGTTTTAAAATTTGTTTAACAAGAATATATTTTAAAACGAAGTTCATTGCCGGACGAACAAACCAATAAAGTAGAAACCATTTTTGCACTTAACAAGATACTTAAACTTAAGTAAGTAAGCAGAAAAAATAGAACCAATCGTAGTTACAGTTCAAAAATCTCATCGATATTGTATAGATGTGGATAATGACAAAAAGTCCACTATAAATAGGTAGGTAGTCATTGAAAATTAAAATACAAGTATCAACGACATAGCTATCAGTGATTCACAGTACATTGTTATAGGACGTGATCTTATAACAGATCAAGAAGCTGTTACACCTAACTGAGTATCCTACGAAAAAATATATATACGTACCTAAGTAATTAACCAATTTTTTACCTATTTCATCGAATTTTTCATGGTGAGTTTTATCGGGTGTTCAATTCGAATAAATCGACGTTGTAGGTGCGATGATTGTCATAAGAAAATAAATGAGCATCAGGTTTTTTTTGTCACTGACTGGCACACTAGCTGATGGTCCAGCTGACGGTATTATAGGTGTATTAGGAACATTTAGCGCGTGGCTAAAAACGGCCATCTTGTTTTTTCAATACAATTTCCCAAAACCATCTAACAAATGTTTACTATCAGCGCTGCCCTGTCAATGTCATTCAAGTGTCAAAAGATCGGGATGTAGCTTTGGAAGTAAGTAATCACCGCCGCCCTAATACTAATAAAATCTTATACTTGACTATGATCAAACTATTTGAACCCATCATGATTGTCCCATATTTACCTACGTTATATCATAAACCACATCATTTACATAACACCATACATTATGATTCTTTTGTTAGCCGATAGGCGTATTTAAACGATTACTATGAGTTATTTAACCTAAATGATGGCATAACAATAAAATATAGCATTACGAGCTGACCTAACACAGTTTAGTCGTTTAATTTTCCTTTTTTGGAAGTAGACAATAACTTTCTCATTTTCCCGTTTAACTGCAATATTATAAACGGAAAATAAGGTTATAAATTGAACTAAGAACTATAAAATAATATATATATACTAATAATACTAAGTAAGGATAAGATACCTATGATAGCGGCACTTGTATATGCAATTCTGTGTTCTAAGGTTCTGTACCTATTAGCACGACAAACGAAAAATGTATGTAGCAAGTTTATTCAACCACAATACGTTACAGCTTCTGATGTCAATAAAGCAAACAAACCATCATTAACAAATATGTAGGTGGTCAATAACTCTAGAAGAGTATCTAACAATGTTAATGTCTAGATAGAGTCTAAGAAGAGAGAAAGATTTAACGTCTGTAACCAAAGTAACAAAATCAAGGTCTCTGAAGCTGTCCACCACAACTAAACTAGTCTAAACAGATAACAAACTTTCTCGATTTATTAAAATACTGAAACTATTAAACCCAAACAAATATAGCTCCGCAGGTTCACATGATCAGTTTAATATCGCAATGTTCATTTTTGGCCGATATCCGATCCCGTCGGGTTCCTGACAACATCCAGACGATGCGACCTGACAGGTGAGACTCGCCAACTAATAGCAATCTGAAGCATTCTATTCTTGGATGAAATTCTAATGCTCTTAAACGAAGATTTGCTGGCAAAATATTGAGTGGAAGGAAAGTGTTTTTGTTTTTGGGTGGGAAATCATCAAATAACTTCTCCCGCTCTGGATGGAGTGGGAGGGCGTGTCAGACTTCTACTGACTAAAACCGACCTGTGTCCCTTCCGTTGCCTGTGTGCCAGGGGCCACGGTATCTATTTCGAACAACCCGCACCCCTGGCAGGCATCGGTCCTTGCGGACCCCACCTTTTGGTGCTGACATTTCTTTGTGGTCCCCCAATTATAAAAGGTGTAACTATTTAAAAAAAGCATGAGCTGTAACAATAGTATTATAAATTTGATCATCGGTGGAAATTTAAGGATGGGCTGGAGCTCCTGGGGGCCAAGTCTGCTATTTTCAATGATTGATTATGGCAATTATACAAAGGTAGCAGCTATTACTATTTTGCTACACGTTCGTAATCTCCTAAATTCATGATGACGTGACAGTGGTCAAAAGAAATGTTAAAATAATAGGAGATTCCGATTTGCCTTGTCTTCTTAGGTATGCATGAGATTACCAAATACGAACAATATTTTCAATGGAGGGTCAGAGGCACTCCATCGGAAAATTATTATGACGCCTCTCAATAGCACTAACAAACAACAACTGAAGGTCAATTCTCGTAATTAAAAATGTTCAAAATCTTGTCGCAGTCTCATCTCGGCGACAAACTAATGTCAAAAACTTGAAAAACATGTATGGAAACTCGAGGTATTTTTGACAGATTGAGACCGAGATCAGACTGTGAACGTTCTTACAATTACGAGAATTGGCCCTCTGAACTGAACTGTCAAAATATACAATATCGGTGTTAATGATCAGCCATCCCGACCTGGCCCCCAGGTACAGTACTATGGAGTCTGTTTCGATTACATAATTAATTTTTAAACCTTTAAAAATCTCTAGGTATAGCAAAACGTCGGTGAGAAGCACGTATGAGAATGAGAAGTAAATTTTTACTAGCAGTAGAGGAAGACCAAACATCAAGCTTGACAATAGTAAAAAACTTTTTCAAAAAAAACCGACATCCGGAAAAACACTACAAAGTGAAAAATAACTTTAATTTCGGAAGTCGGTGAATTTGGATATGTATTAAAAAAAATTGTCACCGCCTTCCGAAATTAAAGTTATTTTTCATTTTGTACTGTTTTTCCGGAAGTCGTTTTTTTTTAGTTTTTTTTTTCACTTTTTAGTTATAGTGCACATCAATTTGAAATTTTATCAGCCTTGGGGGCAAAACAATGCATATTTATGCAATAGCAGCAATCGCGGTCGATTTGCTGTCATTTTTTGAAGAGTTCCGTTGTCGGTCTCCGAAACTCATCATCAGATCTATATGAAATTTAAATGGGACCATATCGAAATAAACCCCATTCGAACAAAAAAAGAATTTTGGAAATCCGTCGATATATGACGGAGTTATGCCCGAAATCACAAAAAAAAACCATGTCGAATTGATAACCTCCTTCTTTTTGAAGTGGGTTAAAAAGACAGACTAATAAGATGCAGTCAGCAAAACCGGTAGTTGCAGCGTTACGTTCCAAAATCCATAGAATTTAGCAATCCAACTCATAATATGACATGACCATCACAGCAGGGTGCTGGGTGATAGCTTGAATATGGAATACCATACATAACTTGATTATTTTAAGGACTAGGAGAACTGTTCATAATCTCTATAATAATTATGTGATCTCGAGATAAGCCCCCAGATTTCATGATTTAATATTATTGATTGCCTTATTTTAATACTTTGCCATTATAAGTATAATATTACATAGGTGTTATAAATTAATCTATCAACTTGGTATGTATAAAACTTAACAAGCAGGATTAATTTGACGTCTCTTAGCTCAAAATTTATTCGACTTTCATTAAGAGAAACATTTTCACTTTCCAGCTCATAGTCTGGGCGGTCACCCAACGTTGCAATCTTCAAAACATTTTGTTGTATAAAAAATGTTTGTAATTTTCAAACATTCCGACGCGAATAGACCGCTGTCAAACTTAATGGCGGCCATCGAACATCATTATCTTTTAAAGGTACTGAATTTATTGCTCATTTAATGAGTCCTATGCGACGACTGGTTTTGTCTTCATCATTGTGAATCCATAAAAGATATATTCACTTGGGTGTTATAAAAATCCTCCTACACGCGAAAAAGTCATAATATGAATGTTTAATAAGATAATAAAGTTTGGGTTTTGTCGCTCATTCGGACACGCTACGGACAATATGGTGTTAAATAGCGCAGTGGTTTGTAATTTCAGATGAACTACTATGAATTTTATCTTCTTTTATCTAAAAATTGAAATACAAAACCTGTTTAATTTCTATAAGTAAATACGAATTTGTATTAAGTATATTGGTTTTATGTGTCAAATTGCTGATGTTGACGACTTATTCGATGATTTCGTTAACGGCTTAATTATTACCGTCCAATTTGCATGAGATAATAACAGAATATTAATCTTTCAAGTCAAACAACGTGCTTTCTTTTCTGATCAAATGGCTGATAACTTATTTTATTTACATGCATTTAACTAGATATTGGGTCAAGGAATTTCACTCCCGTAACTTGACCTCTGGCGATAACAAATCAATATATCTGACGTTTCAATTTGTATATTGACACGTTTTTAATCTTCTCTTATTGTTTATGTGTTCGGAAGCTGCGTTGAGTGTGTCTTAATAAATATCTCTCATAGTTCCGACTTGTAGATAATGCGTGCGCGCCGCTTCCACAGTAATGACTATAAATCTTCACCTGTCTTTTACTGTATCTTTTTCTTTTGACTTTGATGTGTATATCAACGAGACGTCCTATTACACTTATTAATCTTGTGGAACCGTGATGCTAGACGGTTTTTGTTTTTATAAATTACATGCAATTTGATTTATAAATTGATCGTGTTTTTCTATGCGCTCATCTAATGAAAATATTTATTTATTTTTCTACGCAACGATTTAAAGAAAGTCCAATCACTAATCGAGTATATACCTATATTTTCTTTTTGTTTTCCTTCATCTCATTTTAATTCTAATATTAACTGTAACCAGCCAAAGCGATTAGGTACATTACAACATAATTTTTATATTTAAATGTTCTATCCCTGACCGGAATTGGAAGAAATGGTGTCAAATCATTATAGTTACAGCAATTGTCTTAGCATGTAACAACTGCACAAATATGAGACATGAACCAATTTACACGACAAATATACGACTATTTAGAGGCGACAATACGAACTAACATAAAGTGTTCTTTAGAAATTCTAATCGTCCATTGACATGTTATTTCTTCAGACTGTTTTGTAAAGTCTCTTCTTTAATTTAAAAATCGAATCTATATAAGTATATTTTATTCTAAGAAGAGAATTAATTATAGAATTTAAAAATTATGCATTGTTAAAATATTTAAATATCAATAGAACAGTGGTTTCCGATGTTCGATTAAAAATTAAAAGTGATAATATAATATTTTTTACAGTTTAGGCGCCTAGGCTGCATTTATTATATAATTCAAATACATACGTATTTTTTGCCAAAACCTAATAAATATTTTTCACTTCTCATGCTCTAAAAAGACGCCAATATAGCCCTACGAAGCGGGACTAAAGTGACCACTTTAGTCCCTAGGGAGTAAAAAGTAATTCGTTTTTTAATTTCCTTCATTTGACATAGACAAACTCAAACAGCCAGTAAATATACTATTATCTGTGGAGCTTCATTGCGAAAATGTTGAGAGTTTTAGTTTCATGGTTTTTGCCAAGGTGGCGCCATGTGTTTTAAATTGTTAATCTGTTACTGGTTTAGAAGAAAAAAAAGACCGCGAAAATTTCAGAATTTTTGTCGAGTGTAAATTTGTTCGGCTATAAATAAATTTATTAAGAATGTCCAGTGACAAATATTATGTTCCTATATATTATGTTCCTTGGTGAAGAGTTTAACGTGAAGCAAAGAGCAAAATACGTACCTAATAGATATTGTTATTTTTATTTTATTAACCGACTTCAAAAAGGAGGAGGTTCTCAATTCGTCGGAACTTTTTTTTTTTTTTATGTATGTTCCCCGATTACTCGAAGATGGCTGGACCGATTTGGATTTTTTTTTTGTTTGAAAGGGTATACTTCCCAGGTGGTCCCATGATCATCAAGTCAGGATCTGATGATGGGATCCTGGAGACATAGAGAGAACTCTTCAAATTTTATAGGCACGCGAAGCGATTTAGGTATTTTTTGGAAGAGTAATTTCTCGGAGTGGTCTCATTTCAATTTGGTGAAGATCTGATGAAGAACTTTGGAGATAGGCAACGGAACTCCTCAATAAATGATAGCAAATAGACTGGGATTGCTGAAATCTCATGTCTGTCTATTGTTTACACCAGTTCATAACATAACATCACGCCGATACGCTGTGAAGGGGTAAGCACATGTGAACCACTAAAAAGTGAAAAAAAACTTTTTCCAAAAAAAAACAACCGACTTCCAAAAAAACACTAAAAAGTGAAAAATAACTTTAATTTCGGAAGGTGGTGACAATAAATTCAAATTCAGCTCCAAAGACACCGAATTCCGAAATTAAAGTTATTTTTCACTTTGTAGTGTTTTTTTCTTAAGTAATATTTATTAGGTAAGTACATGTTTTTGTACTAAATTGACTATTTTTCTCGCACTCGAAGTGAAAAGTACAGTTTGCACCTCGAGACTAAACGCCAACTTAATAATAGGTCAATTCAATTCAATTCAATTCAATTCAATCTCTTTATTGTGGATCATAGGTAGGTACATAATACAGCTCTTAAATAATTAGTTGTGAACAGCTACGTCCCGGCCTTAGGGCATACAATAGTTACATAAAAATAGAAAATAAATTACATTAGGAATTTCAATAAGAATTAAATTACATTACAATTTCACACCAAAATATAATATAAAAATAAAACAAAAATAAAATGGAACGCATTATGGTAGGTACACATCAGTGGGTCACCGAACGCATCATGACTGAGGGGGACTATATTGGAGTAGTGATTTATCTGATAGGAAGTCTTTTAGTGAGTAGTAGCATTTGTTGGCTAGTAAATCATGCAGATTCTTTTTAAATTTTTCCATTTCCGTGATTATCCTAATAGGCCCCGGAATATTATTAAAGATGCATGAAGCAGTGCAAAAGATACTTTCATGCATTAGATGAGTCTTGCTAGCTACTGTGCGCAATTTGTCCTTACGCCGTATACGCGTGTAGTAATTAAACATGTCAGTATTATTTTTGACATATACTGCTGCCTCAAATATATAGACACATGGCAGTGTTAATACGTTCTTCTTTTTAAAAAATGGCTTACAGGAGTCAGTTTCACATAATTTAAATATAGCCCTCATACAGCGTTTTTGAGCAATGAACGCCCGCCCCTTGTCTGTACTGTTGCCCCAGAATATTACACCGGTCTTTACCTATGAAATTGCCGTTTTGTATGAAAAAATTTAAACGATTTTTTTTTCATGTATTTTTTATTTGTATTAATCGAAGTAATCACCCATGCAATCAATGCATCTTTGCCATCGCAGTGGCAGTTTATTGATGCCCTTCTTAAAGAAATCAGCTGGACGGGAGGCAACAAATTCTTCAAAGGCATTTTGTACTGCCTCTCGGGTATTGAATTTTTTTCCCGCCAAGAAGTTATCCAAATTCTGGAAAAAGTAGTAGTCTGTAGGCGCAAGGTCTGGTGAGTAGGGCGGATGACGGAGAGCTTCCAACCCCAGTTCTTGCAACTTGGAGACGTCTGCTGTGCAGTATGAGGTCGCGCGTTGTCGTGCAGGAGCAGCAGAGACGAGCGATTGACCAATGCTGGTTGGAGATGTGCCAGCTTCTCCATCATTGTGTTCAGTTCTTCACAGTACACATCTGCAGTAATGCTCACCCCGTTTGGTAAGAAGCTGTGATGAATCACACCGGCTCTAGACCACCAAACAGTGACCATCACTTTTCTAGGGGTAAGTTTTCGTTTAGGGCATTGTTTAGGTGCTGAACCAGGATCCAACCAACTTGCTGAGCGCTTGCGGTTATCAAACAGAATCCATTTTTCATCGCAGGTAACAATGCGGTTCAAAATTCCTTCATTTGTGTGTCTGTTGAGCAGTGCAAGGCACGTCTCGACGCGTACTTCGCGCTGACGATCATTGAGTTCGTGGGGCACCCATTTGTCAAGCTTTTTTACCTTGCCAATTTGACGCAAATGGACCAATATTGTTTTGACGCTAACGTCGAAAGCTGCTGCTAATTCAGCCGTAGATTGTGTATCATCAGCTTCCACAATCGCCTTTAATTCGTCATTGTCGACCAAAGTCTTCGGACGACCGCGAGGTTCATTTTTCAGGTCGAAATTTCCAGAACGGAAGCGAGCAAACCAATAACAGGTGGTGCGTTGGTTTGTAGTGTTAGCTCCGTAAACGTCGTTGATGTTGCGTGCCGCTTGTGCCGCGTTGCTGCCACGACGGTACTCATATTCCATAATTACTCGAATTTTTAACGTATCCATGATGACGAAAAAGATTGAAATGCGATGAAAATGTAACACTAATCAATAAACAAATGACTACTTTTGGAAAAAAAAAATCCATGTTTTTAAAATAAAATTAATTTGAAATTAGAATTCTTACCCAAACAAAAATTATTTTGATTTGAAATGGCCAGTACTGCAAAACGGCAATTTCATAGGTAAAGACCTAATATATCCTCGGTTTCATTGACTCCCTCGCACGCTCGGGAGTCAAACCACGTCGGGTATATTATGGCTTCGTTTAGTCCCTCGTTATAAAATATACTATATTGCTGGCGTTATAGTATTTCTTTGGAAAACTTGCGCTATGTACCTATTTTATATGAATAAAAGGAATAATACAATTTGCTTGTATCTTTTATTAATTTACACTTCAAAATATGCAGGTCAAATGCTAATGGAGCCGCGTGTGGTATGTCCTTGTTTTTTTTAATGAATGTGTTAAGCCGTCTTATGCAGGTTTATAAAATTGATTGAGTAGGTGGGGCATGGCGGTATCATCGATATTTGACACGCGATCTTCTCGAGGCCAAGAAAACGAGATTATTTAACAGAAACAACTTGAGGTTTTTTGGAAAATGAATGAAAGATTTTTTTTATACCTATCTATCTAGTTACTGGCGATAACTAAGCACAGCCTATTTCAGCACACTAATTGCGTAACACACTATCGATTGGAGACAGAATCTGTATCATTTTTAACGATATTGCTAATCCATTGCTTCGTATGTTCGAAAAAATTGTCTGCTCAACAACATAAATAACGCTATGTATGTTCTTGTCAATCTGAACTGCCATAATGAAAGCCATTCTTACTGTAAGTGTGTTCCGCAATTACCCCGCAGAACAACGGTAGTACTAAGTTCGTAGTTCTTCGTTATGTTTTGAACAAAACTTTGCAGATTGAATTGCTTAAAAGATAAAAGAAATCTGGAATAATTTTGTGACAAGACATTGAGCTTAATAAGAAAACTACGAAAAAATAGGCATTAATATTGTCACATTTAATTTTTCTATAGGTAAAATGTTAATATAAACATTAAAATTCTTTACATGATCTGTATCAATTTTATGTTCATAATTCTAATTTAATGTGGCTATTCAATCTACTTATAACAATTCTATATTCCAAATTCAAAAGTTACACGCAATAAAAACTTTTTAGAATAAGTATTTCGCGAATATTTTCATAGACAATTTATGATTCATTCGGTATCACTGACCGATTATGCAGATTACACAGTGTTAGGTAACTCGTTATCTTTACTGTTGATGTTCCTTTTGACGGTCTTAGTGCGGGTAAATATGCGATTGCGTTATTACACGTAATCTTTGCACGAGTCGTCAAGTGAAACAACTTGCTTTTGTAACTGTTCATGTAAAGATACCACGTGACGTCACTATTTGGCTACGGTCAATATAACCGCTAAAGCTGTCACATTTTTTTATAAGGCTATTCTATTATTGAATGATCGGCAAGCATGGAGTCGATTCTTTGGTAGATTTATGGAAAAATAAATTAAATCAAAATACAGAGATCAGGACTAGGTTCCATTTTTGATAAGTTTCAGCGCTTGATCGTTTTTTTTATTTGTAATTTTGTATAAAGTTGTCAAGGTATTCAACTGTTCATTAAATCAAAAACTTTATGAATCTTGGGTACCTTAATCTATTCTAATTTTGAATTTATCCTTGCGTTCCATATTCCGATTTAATCCTGTCCAATTTAGTCTATTAGCGAGGGCGTATTTTATTGTTTTCCTCAAACAATCTTGTATTCAAAAACAAGCAATTATGTGTTAACACATAATTTTAGCTTATTTAATATGTTAACAACAATTTACAATAGGTACCTATCATGTAAAATCTTAGTATAAAATGCTATCATTAATTGTTGATCAACAGTGATTTAATGTGAATACAATTGCGTGTTAACTTTAGTAATAAAAACAAAATTAAGAACATGAACAGCGATCAGAAAATAAACATCTCATTCATGGTCTGTCGTAAGAATACACTGAAGAAAATATTCTAATACATTGTGCGATAAGCGAACGTAATTGGGTTATCTATGTAGTACCCATCTCGTAAACAAATAGATTGTTAGAAAAATATACTACATCGGAGAGCAGACGCGATTTCGTAACGTATTAGTTGCATAGTACAGTGATACGGGGGCTAGACACAGACGCATGAGTCGATCAAAGGTAAAACTATGCTTACTGCGGCCGATTCGTGGATGGGTTACCATCCATCACATACATGTTGAGACCCTTCCGTGCCTCGAGAAGAACGTTAAACCGTTGGTCCCGGCTGTCATTGGTAAGTCTTTGACAGTCGTTACGGGTATCAGCCTAAAAGTCTGACAGCCAGTCTTATCAAGGTACTTATATCGTGTTACCCAGCAATTGGGTTGTGGAAGTTAGATAGGCAGTAGCTCCATGTAAAATACTGGTATTCAGCTGCATCCGATTAGACTGGAAGCTGACCCCGACATAGTAAGGAAAAAGCAGGGCAGATTGATTTTAGTACAGTGGTATTATGAAGCGAAGAATATTTTAAATTCAAAACAGTTCGAATGTGGAGCATCACTAGTTAGTTTAAAAAAAAATGCCATTCCATTGTTAAAATTTTGCGGCTCGCAGTAGGTAGTCCGAATTTAAAACGGTTCAAAGTTTTTATCATCTACTGCAAAAACTACGTTCAAAAGGTGACAATGTTAATAAATTATTATTTTAGTCTATAACTGAACAATATTTTGCACCATGAAATTATTCTTTTTTTTTATTAAATTTGCAATCACAGTCTTGTGAACGTGGTATTCATGGTGTAGTTACTTAAAAAAGTATTTGGCAACTTACAAAAAAAAAATCGGTCAAAAAAAAAACAATTTATCAGCCGTCTAAATAATGGTAAACGTAGACTTGCTCAAAGCAATTATGTTGTTCCAAGCAAAAACGCCCAGTCCTGACGAAAGTGGTCTATAAGTGGAATCTTTATTGATTCGCCGTTTTACGGGATTTTTTTTCTAATTACACTAGTTGTCCACCTTTCAATTACTGTCAGTATCGATACGGTAACTGCTATTTACAATAATAAACCTTTTAAATTGTATCGTAAAGTTTATTATGCTTTGAATAAAATTGTAGAGTTTCTATCCTTGATTGAAAGTCATCGTGTGACCACACATGAAGAAGTTTTAAAAAGTGGTTTTTCATACCTAATACGCGTTATGAAATGGATGTAAGTTTTTGAATGCTATCATAATTTTCGAATTAACACAGCTTACACGCACAATACAATTTCTAAAAAATAAAAAATGGCGTGAAAAGATTGCAATGGGTGAGTAATTGGTTATCGATTGATCAGTGATTATCGACATTGCATTTTAATAGACGTTCGATTCTGGTTTGAGATAATTATTATATAAATGACAACTGGTATTCCAACGGACCGCACGTATCAAGTTAGTAGCGATAATCAAATAAAAAAGAAAACGATTTGAATTTAGAATTGAGAAATAAATGTCGGGAAAAGAAAAAACATTTTCCGGCCAGTGTCAAAGTGTCACTGTCACTAGACGAAATGATTCCACAGTAAAAACTTTTTAATAAAAAAAATATACTTATTGACAGATCACAAGAAATGAACCGTTTCCTCTGCAGAGTTCAATGTCGTTAGCACTGTTATACTAATAAACTCTTCGCATTCGTTACGTAATCTGCTCGTGTCCAATTTGACCATTTTAATCTTCAACTAGTTCATCTAAAAATAATTCACAACGCAAATAACTCGAGACATTGCGTTAATTAAAATTACATTCTTGTGTAAAATATAAACCTATGTGTTACGTAAAGTTAACGCACTTTTGGTTTCATGTTGCTTTTGTTGACGATTTCAGGAAAAACGGAAAAAAATATAGATTTTGATGGAAATTGCGGGATAAACGTCGAAAGATATAGGTAACTAGGACTACCTATAAAAAGAATATGTGGCAATTTTTTTTATAAAAAAAAAAATAAGTTTGTATATTTTTTTAAACCTCTGCCTATATCTTAATTAGTTTCATTTTAGACAAACAATCTCTCATTATAATTAATCTCTATGTTACATATTTCATAAAACCAAATCAAATCTTCCAAACAAGGAAACGGAATTTAAACGTTAACATATTGTTACTAATTAACGTATTTGCCTTACAGCAGGACGAGAACCATTAATCACTAACTTAAAAGAGTTTATAAATAAAAAGTTCACTTTAGGAGAGACAGGTTCAAACTAGCATGTCTAAAACAGACAGCTTTTAGTGTATTTAGCCTAAGGATATTTGTGATTTATTATAAACTATGTTATTAAGCTACAATAATCATGTATTAATAAATTAATAGGACAGCCGGATATATGGGGAACATACAAACTTAATAGAGGTGTCTTTATAAAGTCATCGTAATAATTCACAAGTCTCTATTGAAGAACTAATTGACTTATACATCTGCTAGTATCTTTATACTAGCTTCTGCTCGCGATTTCGTCCGCAAGAAATTTCTTGTTTAAACATAAAATACTTCCTATAACAGTCGGTAAGACTGATAGCTTCCCATTAGGTAAGGAATTTTCTGATTCAGATCAGTAGCTTCGAAGATTACCTCTTTATAATATTACAAGCTTTTGCCAGCAGTTTCGCCCGTGGGGATCTCGAAAATTTATCCCACGGAAACGTATTACAAGGATAAAAAAGTATCCTATGTGTTAATCCAGGTTGTAAACTATCTGTGTGTCAAATTTCATCCAAATCCGTTTAGCCGTTTTTGAGTGATTGAGTAACAAACATCCAAGCATAAAATTTTCACTAAGTCAAAGTCAAAGCATTTATTTCAAATAGGCACTTAAAAGGCACTTTTGAACGTCAACATTTACATTAAAATAGAATTGATTCTAGTCGCCCCTTCCAAAATGTAGTTTCGTATGGAGAAGAATGGGCAAGAAACTCCACCGTTACTCTTTTAAAATGTTTCAAGTACAATATTTACATTCATTATATGATTATGTGTGAAAACGATGCACCCAGAATAAAATTACCATACCACATTTATAATATTAGCAGGAGAGGATTATCTTTACATAAGAATAAGATCAGGTTTAATTATTTTTCCAGTTCATCGAATATCATGGGAAAAAGACGGCTTTTGGTAAGAAAAATCGTTTACTTAAACCAGTCAATAAAATGACATCGTCAACCTTGAAAAGTTAAAACAGAATCAACAATAGCACGCGTGAATGCGCAGACGCAACCTGCCCTTTCATATCACAGTTACCGCAGCTTATCGCTTCACATCGTAACCGAGCGACCTACATGCAAAGCGAGCCCAATAGAAAAATCACACGATCGGGCCCGTTAAACCATCCGACGATAGCGTTATCGGTCGGCCCTAAAACATGTCACAGGACACTGCAGTGCAAACGGCTAATGGAACCAATTACATGTATCTAATAGTAAAAGCAGATCTGTGCATAACGGACAGACAAAACAGAAAATAAAAAAATTACATCGCTAAAAGATGCGATCAAATTTGAAAAGGTCCATACCTATTTGACGGTGCACTTCGATTGAAATGTTTCTAAAAACTTTATTAAGCAAGATTTTTCTGAAATCTACCCTTTTTCATTTGGATTTTTCTGAAATCTACCCTTTTTCATTTGGATTTTTCTAAAATCAACTTATTTTATTAATCGGAGTTTTCTCAAATCAACCGCTTTTCAGTTAAATTTGACTTAGATCAACCCTTTTTCAATTGGAGTATTCTAAAAGAAACCCTTTTTCAATTGGAGTTTTCTAAAGTAAACACTTTTTCAATTGTAGTTTGCACAATTTTTTCTAAGGATGCAACAAATATTGAAGTCGGTACAGGTAAACCCGAAATGTACACGGACAAAGTCGCGATAGACCTAGTTAATAAAGAGCATCGCATCGATTCACATCCATACAAGCTGCAGGGCTGTGCTCGACGGAAATAAATGTGATTGCATACATCGCCGGGAGGCTCGCACACTGCACGAATGCTGACGAATCGACAGCATTTGTTTCGAATTCTCGCCAGCGCGATGGTTTATCCACATCCCTAGCAACGTATTACAGCCACTTTATCGAGGGAAATATTTACGTAATCCGTCTTGTATGACTTTCCTAAATCGCCAGTGATATTAAATAATAATCTGAGCGCAAGATACGGGTTTAATGACTTAAAATGTAAACATTTATTGGATACTTATCTTATTATCTAAATAATTTACAGCTTCGGTCTAATATTGCGAGATGACCTACAATAGTGGGTTAACCTTAATTTCAATAACTTCACCAGGATTACTTAAAAACTCAGTCTGCCTTCGCTTTTCCTAGATATTTTGGGTTCAACTTCCAGTCTAACTGAGTACCATCATTTTACATAGAGCGACTGCTTATTTAACCTCTAAAACCCAGTTACTGGGTAAATACCATACTCCTTGATAACACTGATTTTTGATGACTATTATTTACTCGTCGTAACAAATGTCAAAAATCTATAAATGACAGCTGAGAGGAACGGCTTGCTTTCCGAGTCACGGAAGGGTCTCGATTATGTTATGGCTGGTCACCCATCCAAGAACCGACCGCGGCAAGCGCAGCTTAACTTCCCATCGACCCTTACGGCGTTTATTATGGAGCCACGAGCTTACTAAAAACGAGATTAGCAAAAAAATGTTGCAACCTTAGGTTAGTTTTGTTAGTGGAGTTTTATCAAAGTATGTTAATTAAGCAGAAATGCTTACATTTATGATTCATAATGGTAGCAAGCAGTGACGTCATCGAGCGTGGGGTTAATTGTGAGAGCTAAGAAATTATTTAACAGCTACGTACTTACTGGTAATGGAGAACGGAAGAAAGGAAATATAAACAAGCTTTTGTTTACGATGGTACAAGTATTGCAATTGTTCTAATATAAAACGTACCTCGTGTACGGAAATAGAACACACTACATTATCATTTTAATGTAGTAGGTACCAAAGAAAATCATAGAGAATGTCTGTTTTTAACTGACTTCAAAAAGTAGGAGGTTATCAATTCGACATGTTTTTTTTTAAATGTATGTTCGGGCCTAACTCCGTCTTATAATATACGGATTTGCGAAATTCTTTTTTTGTTCGAAAGGAGTTTATTCCGAAATGGTCCCATTTAAATTTCATATAGATCTGATGATGAGTTTCGAAGACAGACAACGGAGCTCTTCAAAAAATTACAGCAAATCAACCGCGATTGCTGCTATCGCATAAATATGCATTGTTTTGACCCCAAGGATGATGAAATTTCGAATTAGTATGGGATACGTACTTAATTAAAAAAAGAAAAATATTTTCCAAAAAATAAAAACAACTGACTTCTTTTTGGAGAAAGATTTTTATAAAGTGCATTAGAAGAAGTGTTTGAAAAGAAATATGTAGTTTCTGTAAAATTTTGCAAAGTACCCTTCACATAGTTTTAGGGCTAAATGTTTGATACCCTGTCATTATTTCCCCTTCCTTTTTTATACAGATTGGCAGGGGCATCGAGTCGACGCACAACTGGTGACCATGGATTCGAAATTGTTCGTCCTGTATTCACAAAAAAGTTGCCGTTCCATATATTTTGACCGCCTATATATTGCACTTTTGTAGGAAATAACTGATTTTTCCCTGACTGACCCTGCTACCTTGTATAGGTATTTGCACATATTATTATTTTAACACTTAGCTTTTAAATTATTTAATACTTTACGAGTATAATACTAAAACTTAAAAATTTGCCATTTAGTACCTACCTTATCACCTAGATAGAGTCCAATTTTTTTAAGACTGTTCATTGCCTAGAACCGTTAGTTACCCATTTTGCCGATAAGTACCAACCTACGAAACTGATGTCATAAAGATATGCGTAAAAAACTAGCCTTTCAATTTGGTCAGCTCATTCAGATCACCACATGAAATGTATCAGAAAAAAGTTTAGAAAAAAACTAAATGGTTACTAAGTAGGAAGTACATACTGCGTCTATAATATTTTGAAAGTCGCATTGAATGAAATACCACAACACAATACATACGTCATAGACACATTATTGTGATCTATTAACACAACAAAAAATAATTGTTTGCTACTTTTTATATCGAAATCGTGAATGGTCAGTGTCCTGAGTCCTGGCCAGAAATACTTCAAGTCATCAAAAATGACAATGTCACTGATAACTATATCAATTTTGACTTATATAGTAATGACATCTCATTTATGATGGCAAAAAGCGCAAAAAATCGAACGAACATTCATTAGAGACCAATGGGAATCAATAATAGGCAAACGACCGTTTGAAAAAACCATAGACACCATATAAAAATTATAGCAAGGGAAATTGACGTAAACATTATCGATCACACAGCTGATCGATAAAAAACGATACGATAAAAACTATCTATACGAAATATCGATACCTACCACATGTCAATTTGCTGATAAGTCGTTTGAATAAATTTACATTTTAATCAATGAATCCCATTAATTAATTAAATATGATAGACTTTAATCGTCTCTACGTTACAGTTCACAGTTTCGTAGATTATTATTTAATGCTAATTACACGCCACTTCTCATGAGATTTCAATTTGAAGACATCACTTTTCTATAGTTTGTTATATTCGCCACTAAAAATGTCAGTTGTCAATTAATTTTAATTCTTAACTACGAGAAAATGTAAATACATTCTCCAACATCGTATTGTGTTCGTTAAAGGGTTAAGGTTATACGTTGAACTCTGCACATGTCTAGCTAGCGATCGGAAACGTATTTCCATTGATAATTTTCAACAGCGTATTTTTTGGAACAACGTTAACACAGTAGATAAATATTTATCTACTGTGACGTTAATTTATGGAAAAACATACTAACCTTTCAATTACGGGTCACTGGAAAAATCATTCACTGTTTCATTCACAAACTAAAAAAAAAACCAGACAGACTGTCGTGTCTATGTTTCGAAATTTAAACAACAACGAAAAAAAATAACAAAAAGTTTTTAATGTTCTTTTGGGACTGTTATGTTTATCACTAGATCGAATGCGTGCAAGTTGCCTTCCGCGTGCTCTTTGCGTCGGGTTGTCGAGCGGCGCGTCCTAACACTAACGCGCCTTGTCGTCGACTATGACCGCTTCTCGTATGAACCGGCATAAATTCTACTAGAATTTTACTTTGGTACGCGACGCACACCTATGCATCTACCTAGTACCTACCGACGAAATTCCTAATGTAAAATATATACATACTTCGTCAATTTTCGTTGTAAAATGGAAATGAATTCCTTTAATGAATGTCACCTAACTTTAAAAGTAAATAGGTATACTGTTAACATTACATCATTAATCCATTACTGTTCTATTATTTTTCAAACATGTGTATTCCACATTCAAAAACATTACAAAGAACACCAACTTCATATCGTATAACAAAAGACTTCCGCATCCAACAAAACTTTTAATCAGTAGAAGATCTAAAATTTCACCTTCAACTGTTATTGTCATTGACAATGACAATGTAATAGACAGAAGATCTGAAATTCAATATTACTGAATTTAACATACTCGTGCCAATATAGATTAATTTCGCAAGTATTGTGTCGTGTCGCGTCGCATCATGTATTTCGTTTCCCGTCAATCTGTCAATGTCTCCATTAATTTCCTCTCAGAAGATCTTTTACTTTTTAATAATGTAAGTAGAGATTTTTATTCTTTTCTTGTTGAAACTTCATTTCAGATTGCATGTCGTTATTGCATTGCATGTAGGTACTTATAGTTTGAAATCATAGCAAAGTACTTCAAAGCTTCAAACTATTTATTTACCATCGAGACTTTCAGGAGTAATGAAAGACAACATAAGTTCTTCAGTCTAGTAATTCAGGACAAACTTTCAGGTAGCAACGACAACATGAAATCTTCAGTACCTATGAATTTATTACTTTTTGGATTACCAACGAGTTACGAGATCTTCTTTATTAGGCTGTTGATCTCGGCTGCCATTCTTGGATCTTTGACAGTCTTTACGAGTCTTCAGAAGCCCGAGAATGACAACCAGTCTTACCAAGGGGTATCGTATTACCTAGGACGGTTCCGACCGACTGCCTATCTGACTTCCACTACCCGGTGGTAGTGGAAGTCAGATAGGCAGTCGGTCCATATAAAATACTGGTATACAGCAGCATCCGGTTAGACTGGAAGCCAACCCAAACATAGTTGGGAAAAGGCTGGGCAGATGATTATAATAAAGAATTAAGTAATAGGTGTTTAGTTTAAGTGTAATTGATAAATGATAATCTAGATAAAGAGTGTTGCACGACAACAACTGATCTTACACGCGTAGCTTTAACTTTTAAAAGGTCAGAAGTCTTGCCTCTTTGTTTTTATGTAAAATTAGCCGGAACAAATAGACAGACAGACAGACAAAAATAAAAAAAATAATGTTATTTTGGTATATGTACCTACTGTATATACATCCATATGCATTTAGTAAAAAGCGGTTATTTCAATATTACAAACAGACACTTCAATTTTATTTATCTGCATCTATAGAAGATGTATAGATATAGATGAAAAGTGACAGAACTTGTAGTGAGCTATGTTGACAATCATACTATACTTAGGTAAGCTTAGTTAATTTTATAAGTTTGAACCCACAACGTTACAAAATAATGGAGTATGGAGTTGTGGAAGACTTACGTCACTTATTGATGGACTGTGTTTGACACGAGTCTCAGAAATGATCAGTTTGCGGTCTTCAGGTTGAACCGACTCGATATAGGCATATTCCATAAAATTCGGCGCCAACCAAATGGTGATGATGCGAAGAGTCTGTTCATGGCCCAAATGTAATCGGAAGCAGTGTGTATTTAGGGTACGATGGAACTGTCATACGCATTGCGGTTATAAAAGTCCCTAATTTAATAAAGTATTTAAAACAAATAAAACGTAACAAACAAAATCAGCAGTATTCATTGTGAAAACCAAATAATAAATTACAAACTTCGAACGGAAAACCCAAAAAAGCGACTTAAGAAATAGCTATCAAATCATAAACGAATAAAACGGAGCCCTCCCGTCAATGACCAAATCACAAAACTAACGAATACATTTCTTTAACACCTCCGATTGGTAGCAGAAGCGTAAACACACGTGTCAATTAATAGTACACGATTGTTACACGTGCTATAACTTTCACACATAGACACGTGCTGTAAACATAATGCTGTCAGGAATGTGTCAGCATAAATACCTTATTGAAGGAGTGCTTTGGATAAATGACTGCAATGTACCTACCTGGATACCTAATTAACGTGATTAGGTACATCAATTAAAGTTATCCCATTGATCCTATTGCTTTTGATTATTACTTGTAAGTATATAATAATGTCTGGTCATGTGTAGTGTAACTTTATGTGTATTATTATTACACTAAACTTATTATGTACTAGATGACCCGTGCCCACTTCGTTAGGCGGTAAACATTTAAACTTGTGATGAAATTATGACTGTGTTTTTTTTTTATTTTTCTGATTAATATATAGCATATGGCACTCACAAATAACGTGGCTTTCTATTGGTAAAATAATTTCCAGAATTGGTTCAGCAGATCCAGAGTTTACCCCCTACAACCTCACAAGCTTTACCTCTTTATAATATTATAAGTATAGATTTATTTAATGTGAGCCAAATGAAAAACTAACGAGGACGGCAAAAACTGAAGAGGCTTGTGTTAAGTAATAACAGCATACATCAGGTTAAGCTACGCTTGTCGTGGTTGGTTCGTGGATGGGTGATTACATACCAATACCCCTCCGTGCCTCGGAAATCAAGTTAAGCCGTTGGTCCCGACTGTCATTCGTGGATTTTTGATAGTCATTATGAGTCGTCATATGCCCGAAAGTCTAAAAGCCAGTCTTACCGTATTACCCAATAACTGGGATGCGGCGTGGAGGTCAGATAGGCAGACGCTCCATCTCCATGTAAAATACTGGAATTCAGCTGCATCTGGTTAGACAGAAAACCATTTCCAACATTATTATGACAAGGACAAATTAATGATTATGCTTTAGAAGAAAGCGGAAAGCTACGGTTAGAAAAAAAAAAAAAATCCGTGCAAAAATTGGCAAACATCAATTTTCCATTACCTACTAACGCAGATAGTTATTATACCTAATGCTCTTAAACATTTACCAAATAACCAGTTTTTATGGAAGAAAAGCATTAGCTAATCGTAGGCGTGATGTTATATGCGTGAGTAAACTTAGCACTTATTGATACATCAAGATGCAATGCAACCAAGATGCCCGCAACTTCGTTCGCATGATGTTTTTTGTTTTAACATAAAAAATATTCTAAAGCATCAGTGGCGAAAGCACCATATAACACGATTCCTACCGACTTCCCTTCGGGGATTCGAATCAGCAACTCAATCGCTATTATTAATACAAACGTAGTATTTCAATAGGGGCTACTATTGTCAAAAATATAGTTACACTACGGGTATTTAATATACCATAACATTCAAACAACAAAAACGGTTATTTTTAGCTTTGTATTAGCTTTGTATTATCTATAACAAAAAAAAACAAAATTAACCCGGCGCCAAAACGTCATAATCGGGAACTAAAAATTCATACAGCAGCGATCCCGTAATGATGTCACTTTAGGTCACGTGGCACCGCTTGATATGGATGAGAGCAAGTCGCTGTACAACCGGTTATAATAGAGAAAGATATAGAAGAATATGTCAGCGAGAATAAGATGGAAGAATATTGCACATTTTATTTGGTTTTCAGCTATTCGATTTTATTTTATTTAATTCTTTACATTCCTATATTAATTTTAGAGTGATAGTAAGTATTATTTATTGATAAGTCAGTAAGTTAGCCCGAAGAATTGCCAAAGTTAAGTGGCAGTGGGCAGGGCATATTGCTCGCAGAAAAGATGGCCGATGAGGCCGAAAGATTCTGGAGTGGCGACTGCGTACCGGAAGACGTAGAGTGGGAAGGCCTCCCACAAGTGCACCGATGACTTTGTGAAGGCCGCGGGAATCCGCTGTATGTGAGAAGCACAAGATCGGTCGAAGTGGCGGAGCCTGGGGAAGGCTTATCTCCAGCAGTGGACGTCTTTCAGCTGAAATGATGATGATGATGGTGATGAAGTCAGTAAATTAAAACCGACTTTGCTTCGGCTTCTCCTTTAAAAAAATTGACACCTCGCCGCTGTAAAGCATCGCATTGTCCCACCCGCGATGTTACTTTGTTTTCTGTAAGTGTTCTTTCTAACTTTTTTTATTTTTAGTCGGCTCCTTAAGGGCGTAGCGTGATGTTGAATAACCTATAACCTTCCTTGAGAATTGGAATTGGGCTATGAAATACAAAAATATTTTTAAAATAATCTGACTGGTAGTTCCAGAGATTACTTCCAACATACAAACTTACAAACAAATTGTATCTCTTTGTAATATTAGTATAGAAGTGCGGTTTTCATCACTTTGCTATTCTGTTTCGTTTAGAGCGGATCATAAATTATATTGTCCGTATTTTGGTGGAAAACACACATTATAAATTCGTGAGACCATCATGTACTTCCAAAAAACCAAAGATACTATCATATAAAATAAGCATTATTTAAAGTTGATGTTTCTTTGTGTATGCTTTTTAGAAAACATTAAAAGTACTAAGCTGTAGCCAAGTCAGTAATTTTTCAGCATTAAGTAAGAATTAAACGTTACATTTAATCTTAATTTTTTCTTATTATGTAACAAATTATTCTGCTAATTAAAACTTACCTGAAATACCTTGCTATACTTTGAAAAACAATACGTATAAGGTAGCTACAAATAGATACCTAATTTATTTATCTTATGTGTCAAAAAACAAATGAAAACAGCTGATAAAGTCCGAGTATCGTGATGTTTAAATATTTAAAGCAATTCGCCTTTGTTTCAGTAATGGATATGTATGTAAATTAACTACGAGAAAACTGCCCGTTAAATGAAAAAGAAACCGGATACAAACAACAATTTCCAGAACTATCTAAAGTACATTAACACATAATAATTCAGCTTAAAATATTTACTTTCATAACTATGAATAACCGTGTCTGAAAATGTAGACGTTAAAAATATAGGGCGTTGCACTCATTTCCATAGAGCAAAGTCTAGGAGAAAGAGTTTCGACCTCATTCTGTTAATTGTCTATTGTTTCTTGTCTACTAAATGGATACAAGTTGTTATTAAGACTGTGTTTTAGTAAAATCAGTTTCAGTAAATATCAGCTGTTAAAAAATGCAAAATTATCCGCAAATATTTATATGACTTCATCATCATACCTGGGCTATTAAAAATAGACTCAGGAAGTTGAGTCTGCGAAGGAAAACATGCCTTGATTAGTTTAATAAAAATATTTAAAACACGATCTAATTGTTATTAAGACCAGCACCTCAATTGTGTAACACACTATTCATCACGACCCAAAGGATTTTTATTGCTTCATCATCATCATTACAGCCGGAAGATATCCACTACTGGACATAAACCTCCCCCAAGTTCCACCACTTCGACTGGTTTTATGCTTTCCGCATCCAGCGGATTCCTACGTCCTACACAAGCTCATCGGTCCACCTTGTGTGAGGCTTTCCAACTCTACGTCTTCCAGTACGTGGTCGCCATTCCAGAACCTTTTGGCCCCATTGGCCATCTGTTATGTGAGCAATATACCCTGCTCACTGCCGCTTATGGTTTGCCAATTCTTCAGGCTATGTCGGTTGCCTTGGTTCTCCTGAGGATCTCTTCATATTCTAATTCCAACACGTGGGTAAACTCCAATGACGTAAACGACAACGTAATGAATGTTGAATTGTCAAAATTAAAAGCATTGTAAGTATGTCACCCAACTATCCCTTTATTAGAAGTTTAAACAAGCACTGTAATCAGTACGATATAGATCTGTTCCTAACCAGTGTGTTGTCAGCTAGGAAGTGCTAAAGCCGTAACTTTATCTTGTAGTTGATTTTGTTATGTTATTAATGTTATGATAGTTGTTATGCAGAGCGAGCAACATAGTAATTAAACTAGTATGAATGTCCTTAGAATTAACTTTTTCTTAATCTGTATTTTATAAGTGGAGACCTGTGGCTGGCTTTCTGACTAATATACCTACTGTCCTTGATCTATTTGCTTTAGCTGCAAGTCTCCCATGTTATTTAAATAAATAAATAAATAAACTATTTTTCTTTTTCATTGCCAAGCAAAGTCTTGAACAGAATAAACTACGTGCTAGTGCAAATATCAACACTAAAAAACAAACCTTCGCAAGAACAAGACACTAGAGCAGTCAGTGTGTCAACACAGTCGATTCCTTCCTGCTAGTTGTTCGGTAAACTAATCCCTTTGTTGTTCGCCCAAGTTGTTTGTAGTCTTCTTTACTTGGCCACAATAATTGATCGTCACTCGACACGTGAGCGGCGGAGTCACTAGCGTTTCTGTGGACAAAAAGGTTTATGCCACTTTGTTTAGTACACGACCGTTAAAACAATCGGCGTGACATGTAGGTACGTCTCTCCCAAGTTGCACTGGTTTCAACATGATGTCAACCGCAGAGCCTTCTGAATCCAGCTTGTACTTTTTAACCAGCGTTGATCCTATTTTAAGGGTATGGGTGCCGGAAATTTCAGGTGCTTTGCAGATATTTCACCTTTGTCTCTAGAATGTGAGGCTAGCTCTCTTACATTTCAAACGTCCGTTGGTTATATGAACCCAATAAGATTTTTTTAAAGCATTTGTTTCTAAATCACATATCATTTTCCATGTGGTCATCATTCAAATATTTAAGGTCCGTAGCATAATCTAACATCACATATGTAATGCCCGAAGGGTTTGTCAGAGTTGTAGGTACATATTGTACACCCACGACTAATTTCACTGCGGCGAGCCAATTGCCACCAACAGGGCACAAAAAATCTAGATTCAGAGCTGCTACTGATGAAAAACCCAATAACACTCTGTCTGGCCTTGCAGTAGAGCTTACGACAACCAGACCAACTCGGCAGCTCCAGTAACATAATTATCTTTTTGGCCTATTATAGTTGTTACTTTTATTGATATCAATAGATATACGAGTAAGTTTAGTAGTCTCAATTCATAGAATTCGCCTAGGATTTGATAGCATCATAGATTAGGTTTATTGTAATTTGAGCACACTATCATATCGACGATCTATTGGAGGCTGATCGATCGCTCTAAATAATAGCTTGCGCTCTTCAGCCTACTTAGAAAAAAATAATTGTTTATAATATTTGTAGGGTTAGTCTTAAAGACAAAACATAATAAAGATTTTATCTGCCACGACAGCTAGATAGAAGTTTTTGCTTTAACCGTTGGTCCACATCATTAATAAAACACAGATAATTTATTATTTTATGAAAAATATTGCGTTTTACAATGTGAATGATGTAAATTGACTACATTAAAAATATTAGCATCTAAGTCTGTCTATCCTATAAAATTATAATGAGCTTGAAATTCAGTTTCTCCGAATTATTGGCTGGCGAAATAATAAGCATGATTTTCATTATTTTTTTCGTTGCGCCCATTCAAACACAAACCCAAAGAATTTATTCCAAATAAACCAATTACAGCCATTTTTAAATTGTCTAGGGGTCGGTCAGTCAGAAAGCTAGTTGCCCATTCCAATGCGTAGTACCTGTGGAGAAGAATAGGCACGGAACTCCACGGACACTCTTATATTGTCACAAAAATTGTTTACATCTTTCATATTGAAATTACTTATACACGTGAGATCAATGTAGAAAGACATGCACATTAAATGCGTCCGTAAAAAAATAAGCCGTGGAAGCTAAGAGATAACCAGTCCCTACTGACGGCACCCGTTCACGAACATGACAGCACAACATTTGACAGCTACAGCACTACCTACTGCAAAACCGCAGTGAAATTGGTCCTTATCCACAGGATCAAGAAAGAACACTTCAATTCTAACACGAGTAGGTTGAAACACGAGATATCGCCCAAAGACGTGTTGTTTCTCACGCCCCACGGCGCGTCGGGTAATCGAATACTGAGCGATATCATTTATCACATTCGTTACCGAATTCTCCAACACCTTATTAGTGCTTTTGATCGCTAAATATAACCATTAGCTGCGGTTTGTGGTGACGAGCTTAAAAATTAAGAGGAAGTAGAGGTATTGAATCAACAGTATCGATGTTTTATCCTTGAGTTAGTGTCCGAATAAAAGTATCGAGTATAGTATCGATACTCGCCTTTCGCTTGAAAGTATAGAGTTGGTACTAACACCAAATCGCATCAGGAAGGTACAACACTTTAACGGTTAGGAGTGCTAGGATGTTCGGACATAACTCTGTCAATAGATTTGCAAAATTCTTCGAATGGGCTCTATTTCGAAATAGTCCCATTTAAATTTCATATAGATCTGATGATGCGTTTCGGAGACAGACAACGGAACTCTTCAAAAAATGACAGAAAATCAACCGCGATTGCTGCTATCGCATAAATATATATGCATTGAATTAACCCAATAGATGATAATATTTCGAATTGGTGTGGGGTGGTACTATAACTAAAAAGTGACAAATAAAACTTTTTTAATTTCAGAAGGCGGTGACAAAAAAAAGTAATTTTTCACTTTGTATTGTTTTTCCGGAAGTCGGTTGTTTTTTCCTATGTCTGCTTCATGGACTCATTAATCAGCTAAATCAGCCTTTAATATTCCCACTGCTGAGACTCAGGCTTGAGAGGCGTGAGAGGGAAGGCTTCATGGATTGTGAGTGTGTTAAACAGTCCCAACTTATTCTAATTAAGTAATTACGAATTTGTCCCCCAAACCGTATTTCGGCCATGGCGGCTAATCTCAACGGAGACTTGCCGTTGGCGCGGGAGTTATTATACGAGTAGTGCACATGTGTGTGCGCAGACACAGGAGCATTGACTCTTTCCTTACTTTCATAGTCTGATAGGACGAACAACAGGATATGTCGCCTTGTTTCCCCGTACGTGGGCAGAGGTGCAAAAATTAATAAAACTTTTAAATAAAATCAAATTAGTTATATATCCTGCCATGATTCCATCAAAAGCGTCGCTTTTGCCATTAAACAAATGTTGAGTGACATACGACCCCGTAATTGAAAGCTTTCGACCTACTTTACTTCTTGCCCAACTTCCTTTGTCACAAACACTCAGAAACAATGTCAATTTGCAACGATTGTAAAACTTTCATCTCTACATTAATTAATTATAATTAAGAAGTTCGTTTTAATAGGAACAAAGCGTGACGCTCTCTCGTTGCAGTTCTATTAATTACAAGACTTCTTTGACAATTCAATTCATATACTTACATTGGGATGAATTTTGTGCCCTTATACGTAATTAAGATGAGGTCCTGGGTTCAAGTCCCAGGTCGGGTAAAGTGATGGTGGGTTTTTTTATCTGGAATTTCCCATAACAGCCTGGAGTCTGGATTATATGCCCAGGTGATGGCAATAGGCTCGACTTCTATTACATGTGACTTAAACATAACTACCGAAATGTGGGTTTGCTACAAGTACACCTCTGCCCAACCCTTCGGGGAAACATTTTTTTTTTTATTGGGCATCTCGCAGTTGGCCTTAAGAGGCCGTGACTGCTCAACCGGGCTTTCCTGGGGCTGCCATTAAGAATTAATCTTAACGCCTCCAGCCAGGGCTTACAAACTAAAATTTATAAACTAAGCAACTGCACGCTGAGGGCACCCCCTGTGGGGTACGGGCCTAGGCTCAGGGCGTCACTGATATGGGGACAGCTAGTATTGGGGACAGGCTAGATCAAAAGGTTGGCATTATTATTATTATTATTTGTCGGGGAATTTAAAGCTACTGGCTCAGCTGCGGCGCGGGCTGGCGCTTCAATGAGCAAGGGTCGTTCGGGGGAAACAAGGCGTTATGTTATGTAAAATACTTAATATACTTCTGTATTCTTACTTATTTATTTTATTATTCACTAGCTTCCGCCCGCGGCTTCGCCCGCGTGGAGGTCGGAAATTGTCCCGCGGGAGTGTACTACCGGGATAAAAAGTATCCTATGTGTTAATCTAGGTTATAATCTATCTGTGTGCCAAATTTCATCCAAATCCGTTCAGCCGTTTTTGCGTGAAAGAGTAACAAACATCCATCCGTCCATCCTTACTTACAAACTTTCGCGTTTATAATATTAGTAAGGATGTACACACAGTAAAATACATAGCAGATACGGCATAATCAAACAATTTTATTTATTTCTTTCTTTTTTTTTTTTCTTTCTTTCTCCTTTTTTCTTCTGTCTCTGTTAGATTTAACACTTTTATGGCTCAACGGATTTCGATTAAACTTGGCAATCAGATATACCTGGGTTAGGGGATACATTTTATCCTGGTAGTAAGATAATTCCCGACTTCCATGCAGTCGAAGCCGTGGGAAAAAGCTAGGAAAAATAAAATCTTGTATACTATATTATTATTATATTATAACTAGCTGATCGGACAGGCGTTGTCCTGTTTCCTAGAAATGGATGACAGCGCCACCTCCCGGGTCCAATTGTGTACCTAAACCATCCAGGGTTTAAGAGGAGTTCAAACACGTACTAAGGAATTATCTATTTACCGTAATCAGCCTATAATGTTCCCACTGCTGGAACACAGGCCCCCTCTCTGTGAGAGAGAGTGGGCCGTAATCCACCACGCGGGCCCAGTGCGGTTGGTAGATGTCACATGTCTTCGAATTTCTAAAACCCGTCCGAAACCCGCACCGGTTTCCTCACGATGTTTTCCTTCGCCGTTTTGAGAAAATCAAAATCTAAAAGTCATTTATTCAAACTAGGCTGAGAGTCAGCACTTTTTGAACGTCAAAATTACATAAGATAGTCCCCCAAAACACCCGCCATTCACCACTTCCTAGTGCTTTAGCTGGGAAGAAGAAGTGGCGCAACAAACTACCCCGCAGCAAGCTGTATGTTAAGTTAGAAGAACTTGAGCAGAGCAGTGGTGACGAAATAATTAACACAAAGTAAAACGCCTGTCTGGGTTCGAGTCGCGGCAGTTACTACTGGGCCACACTGCTATACATATCTAGATAAATATATGCATACCTATATAGTAAGTATCTATAAAGATAGTCGCGATTTCCTAAAAGCTTTCAAAGCTCACTCATGCAAACAATAAACCTCCCATCTTTTCCTATTTAGGTACTATAAATGAACTGTCAGACTTCCTAGCATACGAGTTCATTAGCTAGGGCATCTAGAAGTGTCCTGTCACGATGATGTGTCGCGAAAGTTGAACTAACAGCATCTGAGAAGCCGCCGCGATGACGTCACCGAGGCGCCGCCGCCCGCCGGGTCCGCCCGTGCGAGACTGGATAGGAGTTCTGTGGAGAGGCCCTTCGACTAAAAAAATATTTAAATATGCAGTATTCATTAAACGTTCAATATAAACATTTTTTCTTTCTTTCTTTTCTTTCTTATTCATGCTAAGCCGACTCACATCACAAATAAGTCAACCTAAACGTGTTTAAAGCTAAGTAAATAGCAGTTAGTGATTTTTGGTGCAGAGGGCCTTACACAAGAGACATTTAAAAAAATAAAACGTAAAGATAGAAGAAATTATCAGAACTTTCTTCCAACAAATCTACGACTGGAGAGTTGGATTGACTTAATTGTAGGTTGTGGTTTAAAATTCAGTAGCCTCAGTCTTCCCAGGCTTGATAGAGCAACTACACACTACACAGGTAAAAAATAAATGGCACTTCCTGACATCATTCATTTGTCTGTAAGTAATTGCCAAGAAGTAAAATTAATGAGGTTGTGAATAATCAATACCTACTTCACTAGTCTGGATACCCAGGAAACAGGAAATCATAAAGGTTAAGAGCTATGCTCTAGCATGTAAATATTGATTGTAAATATTTTCACACGGTTTTAATGATCCTATAGTTAGATTATTTATAAAATTATACGCATGACTTTCATGATATATCTTTTAGACTCTAAAAATACAACCAACTTCGTTTTATTCAATGCAAGTCAGTTAATCAATACAAGTTAAGGCATTGATAAAATATATCCATGTAAGTTACCCCAGGTATTAACGAAACAATGTTTATATCGAGCCCTAAGTGACAGACTAACTATCTTGTTGGGACTCACTGTCAACACCACATATACAGGAAAAGTTTTTATTTTTTCGTTGGTTATACAAAAAATAAAAACAGCTGTTCCTTACATTTTGACCGGGTAGGTATTGCGCTTTTCTATGAAACAGCTGATTTTTTTTGCATAATTGAGGAAAAATGTCTGCGCTGGGGGGTCTAGAATGATAGGCTAAATTCATGGTTACAGTTTACGGACTGGATAAAAACTTTTCCTGTATAATGCTTTAGATAAAATTTTAAGCCACCTATGACATCTAAATTTGTGTTTATCCCGTGTCCCTGCGTATGTATTACCCGGATAATAATAAACAATTGTCATTTCAATTTCTGTTTCTATAAAAAAAACAAAATCTGATAGCGACTCCACGCCTCTCGTATCTCGATCCGATCTTCTCCGCGGAGTGAGAAGCGGCGATGACAGCTAATTGTCCTATAACGAGGGTACCCATAAAACTGTTCACGGCACATACATTTACATGAACACGGACTGTCCCGCTTTGACGCATTCCCCCTTTCCATTTGACGTACACGAGATGAACGTCGCGAATAAAGATGCAGAAAGATAGGCAAAGATATTTAAATGGATAGATTTACAATCGTAACGGAAAACGCAATTAAATGACTTAGTGATTCTAAAAGTTGATGGCGAATAAATATTGATCAACTAAAAGTCCACAGGATGCAGACATCCTGCATAGATGATGTGTTGCGTGTGCAGAGAAAGATTTTTAGAACAAAATTGGCAAATTTACATGGTGTGATTAAATGCCATTTGAAGCAACAATAGTTGCACCACCTAAGCAGTGTTTGGACGATGTAAGTCATTTGTTGCTTCAATTTTATTGTATGCCACAGGCAAATTACTTGCATTGGGCAAATGGGGCTCCACAATGCATCTCTTGGTTGGTATTGGAATGGTCGTCCAGGAAATTAGTGGCAACATAATTATGTAGGTAGCTTATGTGGGTAGCTTGATGTGTTGGGTGTGTTTGCCAAGCTATAGAATCATAATGAATGAATAAGTGAGTAATAAAATTATTTAGTAAAATACAAAATGTCACAACTTTTAATTCATAAAACTCAGCCAATAATGTTCCCACTGCTGGGACACAGGCCTCCTCGCTGCGAGAGCGAGTGGGCTGTAATCCAACACGCGGGCCAGTGCAGGTTAGTGGATGTCACATTTCTTCGAATGTTTCGTTCTAAGACATGGCCGGTTCCTTCACCGTCTAGTGGTGAAGAAATCATTTACACGAAGTAAATCGCCTGGCTGGGTTCGAACTCACGATCTACATCTCAAAGGCGCGGCTGGCTTCGCTACCATTCACTGCTCACTTGCTCTCAAGCTTTATTAACTAAATAATATCTTGTCCAAACAAAATAATTAATGTGAGACACTCAGAAAAGCATTGAAAACTCAACGGAAATTGTTTTATGATTTGTCACACAAAACCTTAAATAAATATTTTGATACAGTTCTGTCCCATAAAAAAGCGGATATAATAATGCGTTTACAATAATGAAGCTATTAATAAGATAATTAATTTTATATTTATTGATACTTTGGGATATAATGACTGGTCCAGTTTAATAGAGAAATAACTTCATCAATCTACTATTAACCTACAAGTAGTTGTTCCAGGTCTGGCTGTTTGTATATGTGAGTTTAAATGTTTGTAAACGCACCCACAATACAGGAGAAATTCCTAGTGTGGGGTAATGTTTAAAAAAAAACTTAATGGTTAATGAAGAATTTTAGCTAAATTAACATAAGATATTGCCAATACAATTCTGAGGCTTATTGTGCATTACAAACAAAACATACGCATACGCAAACTCACGCCATTAAGAAGCCGCCAGATAAACCTTTTACGGGAGTAAAATGGAATGTTTAAAAAATTCACGTATTTGGATCAAAGATTTTAAATATTAATGTTTTAAAGATAATAATTATCACAAGCCAAATGCTAAGTAGTAATTAATGAGAACGTATCCTGTTTTTGGATACTTTTATTTAAAAGTTAGTGTTTATATTTTATCAGTAAACCAATTCCTCTTATCAATAAACTATTATCGTTTTGACTAATGAAACTTTTATGTTTCCTGTGGCAGATCAAGTTTGTTAATAATTTTTACTTTAATCAATATCAATGGATTATAGTAGTGTATATTTTTTAACAAATAAATGTATGTCAACAGATTGATATTTAATTTATTTTAAAATCATTACATGTAGCTAGGTAGGCCCATCTTACAGGAAGTGCATAAACAAAGTATAATTGGCCTATAATGTTGCCACTTCTGGGACACAGGCCTCTCTGTGAAATGGCACTCCATTTGGTGGTGGTGGTTTGTATCCCACTGGATACAAACCACCACGCAGGCCCAGAGAAGGTTGGCCCACCCAAAAAAAATTAAAAATGCATAATAAAAAAAATCCTTTAATCTAATAAATTAAAACTATTGACTTTACACACAAGCCTTCATATTTTCCTTGGCAACATTTATGTCAGCATTTCCTTGGCCTACATTACTACAGCCTTAACCGAAAAAAAAATTTACCTACTAATAAATGGTAGTTCAACAACAAGTAGAAAATCAATACTACTGCATGCAATTGACACAAGCATGCAATGTCACGTACCTACAGTAATTCCGAGGTACCTTATAATTACGCTATTCTGGGAAACCAGAAAATAACATTTACATATCTATACTCCGTTTGAAATAAAATTTGACATTTAAATAAAATATTTTTACAGTCCGTTCAACTGATTTTGACTTCTATTGCGTTGGTTGCATTATTAATGGCATCTGCAGTAAACAGTTGGTATTGTAAACACTTTTTTGCATTTAATGCCATCCTTATGCCCATGGAATAGTAGTCAAAATCGGCTGAACGGACTGTCAAAAAGGTTTGTTTAAATGTCTAATCTTATTTCAAATGGAGTATAGTAACGAAATACTTTCAAACAGTCTCTATTGAAGCTTTTAAGCAGCATACCTGTTTCAGCGTCTTTCTTTATAACTGTAGCAAGTTACTGTTCGTTCTATGGGTGTATGTTTCACCGAGGTGATAAAACAGCCGTTGAAAATGCCGAGATATTTTAATTGGTCCTCAAACCGAGAACAGTATGTTTAATAAATAAACGTCTGAGCTGTCCGTGCTCTTCGTCAATTGACGATGGCGCATAAGATTATTGAAATATCTACGATCTCGTAAGTATTGTAGGAATTGGCCACAAAAGCTGTAAGGTCCGAAAACTGAAACAGAAAAGATGACTCTAAAGAAAATTGTTAGTGTTTATGGCTGGAAGCCTCAATTTATTGAGGCACCCACAGGCAAGCCCGGTTAAGCAGCCAACAACCTTCTAGATTGACCTGTGAGATGCCATTCCCAAAATAAAATAAAAACAATTTTTGGTGATTTTCTTCAGAAAGTTCAGCACCCTAATTGCGTAACACACGATTAATTATAATCTGTTTATTTTGACAGTTCAACAATATTCATTGCGTTATTCACGTTGTTAAGCAGACACATTTTTCGAACATAAGAAGCAATGGTTTAGCACTCGGTACCAAAACGAAACAGAGTATGATTAATTGTGAGTTACGCAATTAGAGTGCAGGTGCGTACCTTGCGTGGTGTCAAAATTTATAAAAATCTCACCGTGAAAAATTTGGTGAAGTAAGTTTAAAGTGAAATAGAACTGTCAAAATTGTCAATCCCTAGTATCAGGGGAATGACAGCTAACTTCACATAAGTTTTCACACGATAATAGACCGGCTAAGATATGAACGTAAACGAAGTAAAAGGAGTATTTGCGGATAATAGCAATAAAGTGGCTTTCTGTAGTTTCTCTGTCCTATCGAGGATACATTACATCTAACCAATTTGAAAACAAAATCCCGTGCACACAATGACCACATCTGTTAGCAAGCGTTACTATAGCGGCTGAGCGCTGCAAGCAATAATAGTCCTTACAGTGTATAGATGTTAGTTAGCAATCACCACATCCATACCGGGTTCAAGAGCTCTCAGAGTCAATATTCCACAGAAAATAATGACGACACTGACATCAGTTAAGCGTGGATTTTGTGCTGACCGCGTTTTGCTTAATAGGTGGAATTCAGCCTTAGTAATCATTTAATATAAATCTGCTTATGCATACCAATCAGCTCCCACGTTCAGCGTTCCCTCTGCTGGGACACAGGCCTCCTCTCTGTGAGAGGGAGTGGGCCGTAATCCACCACGCGGGGCTGGTGTGGGTTGGTATCTAGATGTCACATATCTTCGAATTTTTGGTTCTAGGACTTGCCGGTTTCCTCACGATGTCTTCCTTTACCGTTTTGAGAGCACAAAGTAAATCGCCGGTCTAGGTTCAAACTAGACATAGGTAGCTCGTGAGCGAGTGATAGAAAAGAGATAGTCCTTTTCGATTGACGTCGCTCTCGTTTACTCACTCGCTCGCTAAATAGCTCACTAGCTCAGTTAGCTCACTCAGTACTTCAGCGAGACACCGACGACCGACCGAATTCACCGGCCGAACGGTTCATTCGACTCCCTTCGGAATACTTCAGATCACATCATTCGTTCTTTCAACGATAGCTCTGCGGCACAAATACATCATTGGGAACTTATATGACATAAATCACTGTAAATTTATCGTTATGGTTATTGACTTTAAGTAGAAAATGCTTTGGCAAATTATAAAAAGCAACCGCAATGTTTAACAAAAAAAAATGAGCAAACAGTCAGCGTCTGAGTCACTAAGCTATAGAAGAGCTAGTGGGTATAAAAGAGTCCAAACTTCCAAAGAGCTATTCACTATTAAGCGAGCCGAGCCGTCTTCACCGACGTGCGTGCGGCGTTAGTCAAATGAGCTAACAGTCGGCGTCTGAGTCAGTGAGCTATAAAAGAGCATCTAGAGAGCTAGCGGAGTGATATAGCTCTTTAGAATGGAAGAGCCAATCACTCTTTTTCTTTTCAGTGAGCTACTTCGCCCATGTTTGTTTTAAACCTACGAACTAGGTACATCTCGTAAGTTGTGGCAGTTACCACCGGGCCACCATATCATATTGCTACTATAATATTAAAGTATCACATTTTAGTGTCGACTTCAAAGTCACCATGTATAAGTTTACCATGGAATAAGCATGTGAGTCGAGTAGGTACAGTAATGTAACATTATGACTTAGGGTTTAAAGGTGGCAATATATTGGTAAGATAAATAGCTAAGTCGAAGATGCGCCTGTAAATATGTTACCTGCTACAGGCACTTAATTTGTGCCTGCGTAGGATTATTTAATAGAGATGTTTCATTTCTTATAATATGTTGCTTTTGGTCAAAGATCTTCCTCATCTATGTACACTACCTTAATATCTGTTAAACCTTATCCCAACAAAGTCGGTCGGATGCTTCTGAATACCAGTAATTTACATAGAGCAACTGCACCAGTTACTGGGTAGCACAATACCCATGGTAAGACTGGTTATCAGACTTTAGGGCTTCTGAAAGAAAGAAAGAAAATACATTTATTTAGCATAGACTAAAAGCATACAGTATACATCAGGAAACAGTAAAATAAAAAATAAAAATCAATTAAAAAGTGTAAGGTGCGATGTCGGATACTATCTGTAACAACGGTCAAATGACAGCCGGGACAAAAGCCTAAACGTGGCACTAACTTTCCGAGGCATGGAACAGGTAGGTACCGTACAGTTACCTGAAACATAATTGTTTTCCAATCATCTGCTGAATTTTGTATTGTATTTCGGTTGAATATCGTAACGAAAACTTCAAGTATCAAACTTCTATTAAAACCATATTTCAATATTGGAATACTTCAGCTTTTCAAATTGATGAAATGTGGTAAGAAGCAGAGGCGATATCTCTACCACAATTCGGCAGATTTTCTGGGGTACGACTCTGTCGTGGTTAACCCTACCTACGGTCACAAATTCACGCCTGATAACATTGCAAACAAAGTTATCCCAAACCACGGCGATGTCGCTTCAAGGGCTTCTGTAAATCGTAAACAAACCTGGATGTCTGAATTAGATATTATCATAAACGATTGTGCTAGCAAATAAATATTGTAGAAACATCCACTAAAGTCCAGGCATTTCTTATAGGATTAGGTTTTTTTGCGAAGTGGGACGCCCCCCAGCTAGATCAAAAAGATGGCTGGGTCAGACTGGATGCGGGCGAAGGACCAGGTCACCAGGTGTTGTGGCGCAGCTTAGGAGAGGCCTATGTCCACCAGTGAGAGTTTGAGATTTTTTTTGTTAAAATTAATCGTCGTTAGGGTCGTTAAAAACTTCAAGGGAGAGATTTGCATTATATTTAATTATATTTTTTAAGGGAAATAGAACAGTAGTATCTTAAAAAAAAAACGTAAATAACGTAACAAAAACTTCACAAATATACATTACAAATTTACATTTACCTCAGTTTTTTGCAATTTTATTATAGGTTCCGGACAGTTGGGTCGAATGAATCCATCACAAAAAGTTTTACCCTATTTTAGAGAGATCATTCTTTAGTAAAATAGCAGGCCGCCTAGATCTAACACCATTGTGGGCTTAGCAGTCACTAGTGAAGCTGTTGCTCATATCATAGCATCTAGGTACTTTGGCTAGCGAAGATATAGATAAAAATGCATTTATTTGTATAAACATGTGTAACATGATACATAAATATACACATATGGATGGAAATTAATTTAAAATTGCTGGATCAACATATTTTGCCATATTCGGCGAAGTGCGCGTGTAATCCGCCAATGTCAATCCTTTCGCGGAAAAGACATGAGGTTATGAATACCTACTGTTATACTGTGCCGTGTGCGGCCCAGTGCCAGTGTCACCGTCGATGAACCAAAAACTACAGACCTTGTAAATGTTCATAGTGATTCTATTAGTTCTATCGGGTCAGATAAATTTTGGTTCTATGCCACAACAGAAAAGCGTTCTGTACCAATGAGTTCCACATTAAAATCTAGATCTACTCCCTCGTGATAGACTTTCGTTGTCCTCGTTGGTCTAGTGGTCGCAAGCGCTACTGCCGAGTATGGGGTCCTGGATTCGATTCCCAGTTCAGGCAAATAATATCCTACTCTCTATATACAGATCGCAGCACGTAAGTTGAACCAAAAGGGCGGATTTTGTTTCAACTTACGTGCCGCAATCTGTAATTTATTTCCAAATTTCAGTACACGTTACATCAATGACTATGCTAGAAGTTGACTTCATTCTTTTTCCGTGCGAGGCAAAGAGTGCACGCGCTCCTTCCTTCGGTTATTTGTTCTGATCTTGGTTCAACTTACGTGCCGCGATCTATACGTACATTCATAGTCAAAATAACAGAATCTAGATATCTACATAAACTGTCCCGTTGTGCAGATCTAACTCAATCGTATGAAAGTTAAGGGCAGGCTATTGTTCGGCTCGCTTGGGGCGGTCGTGCACATTGTTCATTGTCTATTCGACGAAACGCTTCGATATGTTTTAAAATAATATTTTTGAACCCCGTCGATAGTCGGGTTCGTTGACAAAGAACACGCATTTATTTAGAGATGTTAGGCGAATTATGCAGATAGAATAATTAATGTAAATCACAATGGGGTATTTAATAGTGCATTTGATTTGCAATAACTTCCGCAATTAATTAAATACAGAAGTCCATCCGATCAACAGCTATAGGAATGTCTTTTAAATTGCATCTTCCGCCGTTCTGACCTTAGGTCTTTTTTCATAACATTATCTTTTTTTTTCCTTTCTTATTTCAAAACGAAAACAAATGACTGCAATCTTGTAAAATGCGAAATTGTAGGTTACCTCTAAATAAGACCTACATATATATGCCTTTAGGCAGGACCCGAAATTTTTAAAATACGCAAATCAATGCAATAACCCAAAGAAGTATAGAGCACATTTCAATTTTCAACTCTTACAAAGACACTCTTTATGGTATGAAATTAAATAAATTAAAATAGTTAATTACAGACCTGCGATCTTTCTTTGATTACCCGACGCCATCGATGAATACATCGATTTTAATCGGAATCAATGCGAATTCTCAGATAGTGATCGATAAAACTCGACTATTGTGAAACAATATGCCACAGTTCTCAATGTAATCTTATTTTGAGTGGAAATCGATTAATTAAGTTCATTAAAGTATACGATCTGGTATCTTATCGGCGCCTTTGATAGCGCCGAATCATAAACAAGGCAGACAGAAGCAATCACAATCGTTTGATATAGTAAATTAATTGCGATACGGTGGCAACACTCGACATCCTTTATTGGGCGTTGGGTGCTTAAAATTGCGATTCAAAAAGCTATAAGTATGGCTAACTTTTGTGAAAACAAGAATTGCTTACAGTGACTTGAGATTCTTAAGGATTTCTGAAAAAATTGAAGATGAATAAAATGTTATAAAATCCAAGTACAGAGGCCAGCACATCTGAGGGGCAATTCTCGTAATTTTATAATTTTAAGAACGTTCACAGTCTAATCTCAGTCTCAATCTGTCAAAAATACCTCGAGTTTCCCTACATTTTTGACAACTTCTTGACGTTTGATTGTCGCTGAGATGAGACTGCGACTAGATTGTGAACGTTTTTAATTACGAGAATTGGCTTTCAGACTACCCCAATCTGTCAAATTTATTTGACAGTTTTTCAACTTAATCACAAAAGCATAAGGTGCATATTCAATTGGAAAAATTTGACAGTTTAGGATAGCTTGATGTGCTAGCGTCTGTACAAACACCCAGATTACCTAGTTGGTCAAGTTGTCGCATGCGCTACTATGGTCGGGCAAAGTGTTATTGGATTTTTTCATCTTGAATTATTCAGTAGCAGCCCGGAGCATGGATTTGTGCTGAGTTGATGGCAATAGGCTCCCCCCCACCCCTATTACACGGGTCTTAAACTAAACTGGAAAAATGTGGATGTATATAGTACGGGTACAGGAATATGGGCGTGATATTATGTTATGTTGTATATAGGTACCTCAGACCAAATAAAAAAGGTAGACGAAGCGTACGCCAACAATAGCGTTCAAATAAGTGAAGCCTCGTGTACAGAGTTGTATGCGTGACTTCGTATCGCAATGATGTGTAGCGCGTTCGGTGTCGCGTGTCGCTCTGAAACACGATCGGCTTCCTATTTCAAATTTGGCTTCCTTTACCCTGCTTCACTTTAAGAGCGCCGCGCTCCGTCTACCTTTTTTATTTGGTCTGAGATAGGTACCCTACATAGTGCATTCACGAAAATTGCTGATAAGCGTTAATAGTTCTGATTGATGTACAGGCTTTAAAAATAACCTACACCTCATTCCAGACTCGAGAATCAATTTCAATTTCCAATTATCAGCGACATAAACTTCTCAAGGACTATCAATAAAACTTTAGTATCGGTTCAACAAACAGTTTTCCTGAGCGTCATTTTAATGGCAATGTATTTGCGAAGCTGTGGGCGGTCTGTTTTCTTAAACAATTTATGCGCTCGGCGCCTTTGCGACCGACTATCAGACGACGTGCTAACCAAATCACTGTGAAATACTCTCTGTCTATAAGATGCCGCTAATCTATAGTCTATTCCAAAAGTATCCGACGAAAATGTAAACAAATAGATCAGAAAACTTTTGGATGCCAATTTAAAGCGCCACTTACAAATTCGGTGCTTTGATTTTATTATTTATTTAAAACAAGCACAGCTACATCACATACATTAAAATTGCGCTAGAAATAATCTTAATATAGTATTATTGTACCTATACTACAGTTTTATTTGAAGAAACTGAAATCCGAAATGCTAGTCACCTTTATGATGTTTTTATTTGATAATTGAGGTTCATTTTATTACCTCTACTTTCGTCGATGATTTTTTAATAAAAAAAACGTCAAACAATAAAATATTGTGGGAAAAATGATGAGTTATAAAGTTGAAAGCTTCCTATGTGTTACTAATTCCGTTTAGTAAGTGTTTGCGTAAGAAGTTAACCTGATTATGGTTTGTTTACACTTTCATCAGGTAGTTTTGGAACAGAGCATAGAGAACTAACGGCCCTTTTCATGAAGTTTGCACGATTGGAAAGTTATGGTTTAAGAAAGAAAGCTTTACTGAACTGGCTTAGCTTTGTTTTTTTACAACTGGCTTCCTTAGAGTGATGATGAATCAATCATGAAAATTAACAGTTTATGACTGCAATGTGTTGAACTTGATACCTTTTTCCTTTTAGAGTGCGAATGAGACAGCCAAATTTTTAGCTTTCCCAAACGTTTTTTTTCATTTCTCTTTTTTTATTTTATACATTTTCTTTTTTTCCTATTGGTTCATATACCTACCAAATAATATATTGCCCTTACGCCTTATTCCCTCTCACAGGGAAGAGGCCTGTGTCCCAGCAGTGGGATGATTATAGGCTGATTATGCAACCTTTATCAGATCTTGAAATGCGGAATGATTGTAAGACCAAAAGCAACCTGCACATAAGTACCCACGTCCCAATGTGTTGCCATTTAATGATACCTAATAAGTAATGTGCGTTCATAATTTAATGCTATCTACATTTGAGAAATGCTATTTGCGACGATGATCGGAACACTGATTCGCTTAATTGGCAAAATGGCAACACTACGCGACGCCATTCGGGAATCTGTTGACCGAACGTGGCAGTTTCATGAATATAAATGAGGCTAGATTTTCAGTAATTAAAAATAATTAGACAGATTTTTTTATGGCCACTCCGCTACTGAACCCGTGATTTTAGTACAGTCATAATTCATTTAGTTGACTAATAAATCAAGTTGTTTCTAGCTACTTATTACACGAACAATTAATGGGAACTATTATTATCTACCTTGTTGTTATCCATTTAGAGTTTGGTGAACTTCATATTAATTGCTCGTCTTATTGTAACCATCCCACTAATCATCAAGATACATGACATTTCCATTATTTCTGTAGTCATCCATTCAAAGACACATTTCACAAAATGTGGCAATACAAGTTAAAAGGACACCTGCAACACAAATATGACCATCATTACTAATAAAGCGGAAGTATTTTTTGTTTGTTTGAACGCGCTAATCTCCGGAACTACTAGTCGGATTTAATAAACTCTTTTTGCATTTAATAGCCTAGTTCTTGAGAAAAGTTATAGGATTGAGCAACAATAAAGAAAGACAGAATACGAAGAATATGCGCGGGCGGGCTGTAGGATGCAATGCGGTGAGTTGGGGGCTAAAATTCGGCGCGGGGAAGTCCCGGGCAGAAGCAAGTAAATAAGATTATCTGCCGTAACTGTCCCACTGAAGGGCAAAGGCCTGTTCTGATATACAAAAGGCCGAGCTAATGCTCGTAAAACATCGGAAGAAAGGTGCTTAATATCACTACGTTTGGTCGAGGTGGATTGGCGATTTCAGATTACACTTATTATTATGTCCAGCATACCTACTTAGCTATTCACAACTATACGATACGCTTCCGCACTGAATCGAACATCAATTAATGTTCCTTAAGAGTTTTAGGAGGTTATTGTAGGTGTCGTGTGTAGTTGACACATCCAAAATCCGCAAATTTTGTCTGTATAAATTAAATTGATGACCTCTATTCTTCCGACAACTGTTTGCTGTTGGGGGGCAACATAAATCAGGTTATCGAAATGTATAATTTTTGACACGATAAACCTGTCGAATGCTTGTGAATTCCTTTGCAAGTTACCTCAGGATGATTTCCTTCACCGATGTCAATAATATCCAAGATAAACTAAGAAATAAAGGTAATGAACAGTTAAATTTAAATATTTACTCATCATTTTCGCTATTTTCCAATCAATTGGCTGTCGCCTCATTCCTATCTAGTCTATTATTAGCATGCGCTTGATTCAACGCGACCACAGCGCCGCGGTTTGACCCCGCAGACATCGGATCAACACTATGTTGTACATTCCGAACGACAGCTCTAGACGGCCAGTTTGTAGACAGTGTATACAAGTAATGAGGTGACGAATTCGTTTGTAAAGAAAGGAATTGATTTAACCCTTTTATGCGAGATAATTGCGTAACAAACTAACATGGGTTTCATTTTGACAGTTCAACAATATTCATTGCGTTATTTACGATTTTGAGCAGACAAATTTTTCGAACATATGAACATCAGCTAGGGCAGCTAGGGTGCTGGTTACACGACCTGCAGATAGGTTCGTATTGATGGTTTAACTATTCTGCCTTAATTTAACAGTGAAAGTAAGATACCCAATACTTGCCATTATCTTATTAGGGCCTCCGACGTAGGATATGGAAGGTAGGCACAATAGTGAATATTCTGAACGAGAGCTACAGATTACCGGCTTCTAGCAGTGGACACTGGTAACAAATAATGAGGTGACGAGTTCGTTTGTGAAGATCGGGTAGAAATTTGAAATGGGGGAAGTTGTAGAGTCACCAATAGTCGCCTACATGCACACCTACATGGTAAAGGTACGGTACCAAGCCTAAAAGGCATTGAATCAACACAATACAATGTTGTAAATTCCAAATGGTAGCTCTGGCGATAGGCTTCTGTACAGCGGGTACAAGGAATGAGGTGACAAGATGGGATAAGATTTGAAATGGAGGTGAATTTAAGAGTTGCTTACCGAAAATTGACATTTGCATATCAGGCACAAGGAAGTAAAAAACATTGAATCTACCCAATTTTGTACATTCTGAACGGTAGCTCTGACGACCGGGGTTACTTACCAAAAGTTGCCATTTGCGTATCAGGCACAGGCAAAGACTACAATAGTATTGGGCACAGGTCAGGCACATTCCGAAAGACAACTTTAAACAACCGGCTCATAGACAATGGACCCAAGTTACGAGATGATGAGTTCGTTTGTCAAGATGGGGTTGTAATTTGAAATGGGGAATAATTTTGGAGTTACTTAACAATAGTTGCCATTTGCGTAGGTATAAGCTAGGTAGATATACCTGGATGAGGCTGGCACAGGAGTGTTAGGATTAGCATAAATGTATTATAGGCCTATAGGTGCCCAATAGTAGGTGAAGTCTTGCTGTGGATGATGATGATAAAGCTAGGTATAAGTAGGTAAGTAGAAGACAGTGAATCAACACAATATTTTACATCCCGAGTGACGGCTGTAGACGACCGGTTTATAAATAGTGGACAATCAAACATAAGGAGGTAAAGAGTTGTTTTGTTTTTAAAGAAGGGGTAGAAAAGTTAAGGCAGTTTGCATGTCTCTTGGCACTGTTTTAAACAAAATTGCTGCACTTATGGTATGATAACAGAACCGCATAGCCGATTTCTGAACACGGTAGGCACACTCAAAATGTCCAAGCATTGTACAACAAAATGACAGCTGAAAGCAAACTAATAAATAACAGACAAATAACAATAATTTAAAGTGTAGTGACACTATACAGAGTGAACAGTCAAAATAGAGCTGTCCTAAGCAGCACAGTGTTGCCAACAAAAGATTTAAATTAATACTCGCTGGCCGATTGTCCACAATTCATTGAATTTACACAAAAGTCCACGCATCTGCACTTCCGGGACCTTTTAGTTTCATCATCAGAAGATTTATTGTGGGCAACACTGACAAATATTCAAGGCATACTAAATTAAACCTTATCTGGGACACTACTAAGTTGAATATGCATTTAACGGACTGCATTTCAAAAGGTCAGAAATGAAACAATCTATTTAAAAACAAAATACAATCGTCCGTTGAGCACGATGATATAAATCTGTTTTCGTATCCAAAACGAGGGTATTCAGTTATCATTATCAAACTAATAAAGCAAAAAGATCACACATTGTAGACTGAGATAAAAACTAAAAAGATTTATGATCAGATAAACAGATTTATAATAAATAGAGATAATGTCCCAGATGCTAGAAGCCAAGGTCGAAATATTTAGTGATTCTTAAACAGGGGAGACAGAGTGGATTTATTGTGAACCAATTAACTTTTCAGCTGTGGGAAGTTGGAAATTGATTCAATAAAGGATTAATTAGCAGTTGGAGCGATCATAAGCTTTAGGGTAAAGTCCAGCTTTCAGATGAGAATATTTTCTTGTTTCATACTTTTTAGGGCGTAATTTTTCAGAAGTCGGGTTTTCGTTTATATCTTACCTTTTTGACTTTGTAGTAAAGAAAAACAAAGAGAATTCAATGTTCGAATGTGAAAAAATACTTTCTTATGTTAGTCCACCTTTGCTGCTTGTGAATCAGAAACGGAAGTTATTAAAACACGTTATTTATAATACCATTCACCGTTTTAACCAGACATCCTATTATTAAATGATTGGTACCCATTAACGCTTTATAACTCACACCTGTCAGCCACTTTGATTTAATAAAACAACGTTTATACATCGGTTTGAAAGCTTTATTTAAAATGTAGAAATAGGATTAAATTTTTAGCTTTTTAAACCAAATACTTTACTTATTTAAAATCTGTAGTAGATATAAGATTGCCATTAAGTCGTATTATAGTTTAGAAATAATTTCATAGTTTACTTGCTATTGAACAAAACTAAACAAGCAGAAAACAGTCTTCAATAAACACAAATTTGCATCAGCATAAACATGATACGTGCTTACTCAAAAAGGTCCCGTTTCCCCTGTACGATCTTAGACCCGATAGCAAACAACATGGAAGCGTGGCAGACACACGACAATCATTCGTTGATAAGATCGGCTAATCATACAAATCGTGTTCCATGCATCGAGTCAGGTGTCGGGGCCAGGGAAATATTGGCTCCAGGGGTTTCGAAGGAGTATGGGGTTTTGAGAATTCCTTTGCGTTATTAGATTCCGGATTTGTACGATACGTTTTACATAGTGTTTACCTACTTGGTGCTGCTGCTGAGCGACATGTTATTTAGTTGTAGTTTTATGTATGAAGATGTCACAAAACTTGCCAATATTTTGAGTGCGCTATGATTGGTGACAAAAAATGGTGCGTCATCTCTTATGTCAAGTGAATTCGATGAGTTTCCCCTAACCTGCAAAATAAAGTATTACCATAACGTCAAATTCTCAATCTAAACATACATGGGTGACCAAGAAACCAGTCAAATATAAAGCAATATAAACTTGATCGATACCAAATAAAGCAAACCGATACGCTTATCTGAATACAATCTCCAGATAGGATAATGTCGCCGCAGACAAGCATGTTATAGAACCTTTTGTTCAATCTACAAGGCGGCATAGTTTAGCAGTCTCCCAGTCTCCCATGATAGGGGTGAAGACAGTACAATAAGGGCACCATCGACCATACGATCTTTAATCGATATATATTCAACCGTTGCGATTACATCGACAAGCTATTGTGGGTAAGGAGTTGTGACAGTCAGCCTTAATAGCTGTCTAGTAGATAAATGGTCGGTATTTCAATCTTTAGTGATTATGCGTAAAGTTCTGAGTTTGAAAATGATCGATGTTGAAGTTGGTGTCGATTTGAATGAGATAATATGCAGGATACTTGATACTGTAGACAATAACTACTTACTATCTTTTATCAAATATTGACTCTAATACTGGTTAAAAGCTGTATGGGCGTCGACAAGAATAGAATGGTCTATTTTGTGGACAAACAAGTTTGCTTTAAATGAGGACTAGATAGTCTAAGGAGGTAAAGTAGGCAATCTACCTGTCCACTACATTAGCTTACGGCAATCACACTCGAAGCGTACCTAGTGGTGATAGAACTCTAAGGACCATTAACTGTCAAACCTTTCAAAACACCCTATTTTACTGCTGTTTATTATTGAACAGTGCACTATACAACCTACAACCAACTCACTAAACAAAAGTTTTTTAGTGATTTTTTAGTTCATGATCATATTTCTCAGTATTCCCGTTAGACGAAGTATAATTATTACTACAACTGTAATCTAGAGATCATAAGGAATAAATCAACATACGTTTCATTGAAAGACGCCACAATTTTTGGTGGGCCTGATCCCCGAACAAAAATAACTATCTCCTTTACGTCTACGGTTCAGAATCTTCTCTTCTTAGCATGTCGATAGCAATCTAAATAGGACGAGCTACTACGCTACTAGGTTACGAGCTTGGCACTTTCAGCAGCGTCCATCAGATCCTGTAGCGTGCAGACAACAGGACACGCTGGACAAGATATTAAGTGCCAAATTGTTTGTGGGACAGCACCACATTTACACTCCAGGGCGGAGTCATCTGTGAATCTCCACCTGAGCAGGTTTTCTTTACTTCTGCCAACCTGATTCCGGAGTCTATTTAAAAACTTCCAGGAAAGCCAAGGTTAGCCCACGTGCGAGATTTTCAGCAGGTGGAACGAATGGGTTTGGTAGGGAAGCACCATCTCGTTACATGCTTAGCCGTTTCTTAGACCGTTCGCCAGTGAGGAGGACACACTTTAATAAAAAGCTATTGCGGCTTTTTAACCTTTGTGACACGAGGATGCTATCATGTAAAGGGTGTCGTGTGTCAGAAACCACATTGGCTCTTTCGCTTGAGTTTGCCACTGCTCTGCGGTTCACAATGATGCTAATACTGAAATGAAATGACCTTCATTTTCACGGAAATGATGAAACACATTATAACGACCGGAAATGACTATAAACAAAACTTTCATCCCGCACACATAAATAGAAGAATTATAAAAATCTTTACACATTTACAAGCTCTATTTAACGAGTGAGCCATAATTTAGCGATAAAAGAAATCCAAATAGATAATGTAAATACACTGGCGTATGTAGGAGCGTGTTAGCTGTACTATACACATTGTAAAACTGAAGTAGACAGCTAAAATTAACTTTTATTGAACCTCTAAATACTAGAACACTGTTTCTACGCTAATCTGGGAACGGAGGGAACAGGTAGATAGAGATAATGTAATGGGACATCTGGTTAAATGCGAATTAAACTTGAAAATCTAGTATTGGATTGTGTTGTTGGTCACGCAGCTTGCTAGCTAGGGCCTAGGGATCTATTAATAAAGAAAATGAAGTTAATCACCATATATAGGTAAAAAGAAAGAAAAACTTTTTTTTTTTCGGTAAACATGACGCAGAGGAAAGACAAGTTGGGGGAAAATATGCGTCACATCCTCGCAAAACGGCCTTCGCTTTGCATAATGCTATGACCCTATACGAGAGGCTGATTTCAGCGATAGCCGGCGTTAACGTAACGATAACGTCAAAAGGAGCAGTTTACAACATGATAAGAATAACAAAATAAGAAATAAAATATATACGTAATTATAGAGTAATTTGGAAATATCAAGACAAAAGTCAGCAGCTATTCACAACGATTCGATACGCTTCCGTACCGAATCGAACATCAATCAATGTTATCGTAGGTGTCCTATTTAAACGCTGTTCACAAATCCAGAATCCGAAAAATTTGTCAGTTTAAATCAAATAGATGACCGCTATTCTTCCAACAGCTGTTTGCTGTCAGAGGCAAGGCAAATGAGTTTTTCATAATGTGTCATTTTTGATACGATAGCCTGTCGAATGGTTGTGAATCTTAATGCAGTAGTAGATTTAAGCTAGCGTGATTAACAAAACAAGAAGTAAACAAATCATGGCTGTGTATTCAAATGAGTGTACCGTCAAAAGCAAAATCATGTCTCACTAAAGAAATACAATACTAACATCCCGAATTTATTTATTTATTGAATCATCAAGAAATCCTTGTCTTAGATAAAGATCAACAAAGGAACGAGTTAGGTACATACCTACTACTGATACGGAACGGCCATGAGTATCAAATTGTAACAACGTAATATTTCATGCCGATACCGATTGCCGCCTTATCTCTTGCAAGTAACTTAATTTAAGACTTGATCCAACTAAGTGAATTAGAAATGTATTATGTTACGAGGTTTAATGTTGTGTCATGGTTGGCTGTTCCCGGTTTTGGTGCTTTAGTAGCTATGCGTGTGCAAGTAAGCAATTGATTTGTTTATTTATAGGCTTACCAACTAAACTCATACATAGCACCGGCTGTGTGGGCGGTGTGTGTGTGTGCTGTGTGTGGAGAAGAGTCCAAAAATCCTGAAATCTCAGGACAAATCCTGAGATATGGTAATATCTTAGGACTTGTCCTCCTTGACTTGTCCTTGTTAGATCTTGTCGGATCCAACCAACTGCTATTTTGCTACAATTTCATCGTGCACTCATTTTTGCCGGATGAACGCCTTTATATTTTCTTTTAATAAAAACATAATAATATTTTCTCGTACATTACAATAACTTTATAGCCCGGGTTTATTATAATAAAAGCCTACGCTCCAACAATTTCTCGTCCACGTTAGCGTTATAATTTCTCCATTGTTTCAAAAACACCATACAATTCGTAACAGACAATTTAGACTTTTAACATCGTCGATAGGACAGCATAATGGTGGGGTGGTGACGCCAAACATTTTCATTAATAAAGGTTGCCCAGAAACTCTTGTTAACAATGATAACTGCATTCTGGAAGAAACGAAGCATAACTCATTCGATTAAACTGTGAGTTTACCGACTGCGGGCCGGGTTAATTGTAACACTTCGGAGTAAACCAACCATTTTAGGAAGACCTCCAAAAAAGTTCACTGTCTTTTATTCGACAAACGTTATCAAATTTCACGGTTCTAGTTAAACTGGTTGTGTTAATCTTCGGCGACGACTAAGCAGATCTTAGTTACGTCGAGAAAGTGTTAATCCTATTTTAATATGACTAATTGTGAGCTGGTTGACAGTGACTACTAAACAACGGCATGTCTGTGGGTGGAGGTGCAATTAATATTACCTAATGGTAGAACCTTGTGTTTGTTAAGGACATTTGTGGAGTTATGTGATCGGTTAGCATGTTGTTGTGCCAGTCTTAACTGTTTATTTAGGTACCTAAATAAACAGTTCAGATGGAAAATATCTCTTATTCAGCTTCTAGAGTTAATTAATTAATTCTAGTAAGTTTAGGAAAGTCATGTAGGTTTGAATTTGGGGCTCTACTTGGCTAATTCGTTACATTTCTGTCTTCAGTTTTTCATAGGGCAGTGATGTTTCAAGTACCTTTTATTTTGAAAACTAGACGGTCTAAGGTAGATTTTGTCATTTCAATTTCAGTTGTCACAGTTCTTTGGGCAGAAATTATGATGAAGTAATACTTAGACATGATTCGTGTTTGTTTCTTCGCCTCAACACAACTTTCATAACAATTTTATGGCAAACGGATATACATAAAATAGTACTATTAATCAGTACTAAATACGTAATACAAATAACATACGTCGGAAGTAAAACCTATTGATAAGGGCTCGCGACCTCATGTTGAACTTTCCATCTTATCATTTTGTAACTTGGCTATTAAACTTCAATTACATCAGTAATGGTAGATAGGTTAGGTACCTAAAAATATAATATTTTTGTAGGAAAGAGTGTGGAATTTCCTTGGTGACATGTAGGTAATTTGGGTACTTAGATGATATGGCTAGAAAGAGATTGACTACGAAGATGACGACTAATAGAGAAGTCACTAAGGAAGAAAAATACACGTTGCGTCGAGTAAATTAGGAAAAGGGCACTAGAAAAAAGTTAAGCTTTTAAAGCCGTTAAGCTACGCTTGCCGCTGTCGGTTCGTTGATGGGTGAACCGTACTTTCCATGCCTCGGAAAGCTCATTAGGTAAGCCGTTGGTCCTGGCTGTTTTTTGTAGATCTTTGACAGTCGTTATAGGTATTCAGAAGCCCAAAAGTCTGACAACCAGTCTTACCGGGGCGTACCTATCGTGTTACCAAGTAACTTAGGGTCAGACAGGCAGTAGCTCCATTTGAAATAATGGTATTCCACTGCATCCGGTGAGACTGGAAGCTGAACACAACATAGTTGGGAAAAGGCTAGGCAAATGATGATGAAACGCTACATCATGATTTTGTTCCATTCATGAAAACCACACAAATATCACAACGTTGACATCTTGACCATACAACAATGTTAAAAATAATTAATAAGCCGCAAGTTCCCAACATAATAATTACGAAAACATAATAATAAACAGCTTAATTGACCAAATAAGTGCGGTGCGCGCCCCTTTCGGTATTCCCATATAAATGTCATAAATTATAAATGTCGTTACCGCATGTATAGACTGGTTACTCGAGTTTATTTATTGGGTTATTCCGTGGTTATTTAAATGGTGTGGTGAGGTATAGTGCGGTTTTTTTTTTGGTGGCTTAAGTATGTTTGAAGACATAGCTGCAGCAGTGATCCTGCGTGAGAAAAAAAACTATGGTGACAAAATGTATTTGTTTATTTATTATTTTATGAACACACATGACAAACCCTGATTTAACCTGAAAATAACGCAAGTTTTAGTGTGAAAAATAAAAAGGTAAAAAGTCAGACGCCAGCACATTAAGCTACCCCAATCTGTCAAATTTCTTTGCTAGATTTTCGACTTTATTACAAAGTTTTAAGGTTCATGTTCAATTGGGAAAATTTGACAGATTGGGGTAGCTTGATGTGCTGGCGTCTGTACCTAAATGAATGGACTTGAACACTTTTAATGCAGTATTCTATATCTAGGTAAATATCTATTAATAGCAATGAAGCAAAAACTTTGTGCCTCTTTTTACGAAAATTACGCGGGCGGAGGACTTTTAAGTTTGTCACAGTAAAAATTTTAAATGTGAAAGGAGTGCTGAAAGCTCATGTTTTCATATAATAATGCATTAGAAATACGTTAAGTTTTAAAATAATTATGGTCGACTTTCGACCATTAAGCCACCATCCTAAATAGGGTATTTTACTCTATATGAGAAAAAATCTAAAAATATAATAGTGAGATAGCTGCAAAAACCAGTCGGAAATGAATGTTGGTTTTACTTCATGAAATAAAAAAATAAATTTTGAAATTCAATTCAAAGATTTCAGTTTTTTTTATATGCTTTTGAAAACCATGAAATAGTAGCCGCCATGTTATTACGTCATACCGCTGTTTTAACTAATCAACTGAACAACTTTGTACTTTTATTATTTTCGTGACCAAAGTAATTTTTATTGAATTATTTCACACACATATTATTATGTTACATTCAGGAACAGCAAACAAACGATAACTTAGTAGAATAATAACCATTTCTATAAATTATAAACATATATTATATCTTTTTATTACAAAATATCAACGCATTTAAGTAATTTTGTTTATGCAGAAAACTGACGTCATACCCACAGAACAATATGGCGTCCAATGCGTCCAGCGTTTTCGTCAAATTACGCGCGAAATATGATAATGTAACATTTTAATGCATTTTTATGGCACTAATCGATTCAATAAAAATGTTCTTTTTCGTGGTTTATTAGCATTTTAGAATCGAATTGAGATACTTTTCAAAAATTGCTGTCGTACCCTATTGCGTAGGTTCAGGGATCTACAAAAATGAATACATAGGTAGAAAATGTCTAATTCGTTTATTATTCCCTGTTCTTTGTGGATTTTTTTTCTATACCTACCTACCAAACTTCTTAGAATCACCTACCTACCGGCTACTATCTTATTATAAGCTTGCGTGATCAATCGATCAATGATTATTTTGACTAGGTAGCAATATGTAACAATGTGAATGTATTCCATTCGTGAGTTATGTAAATGCCTTATCTGCCATAGGTGTCATGTGTTTCAATATAATTATTCCTAATTGGAACCTGACGCTGCTTACTACTGCTACTGCTTACCTAATGTTGATTGATGGATTTTGGACGTCAACGGTAGAAAGCAAATCATTTTGGTAACTGCCTACCCCTTCAGCAGTCAATGGATAACATAATACGTACCTATCTTCCTACCTCAATCAGAATCTAGCCCTTTTGAAACGTTGGATGGAGGTTGAACGCCTTGAACCAGCACCCTACTTAATTACCACACTATCAAGCAGAATCTAAACATTTGTCAAATGTCTCATTCATTGCGTCATAATTATGTTCGCATGATTTGTCTGCTGATCACAATAACGCAATGAATGTTGTTGACCTATCAAAATTAAAACCATTCCTACTTTTAGTGTGTTACGCAATTAGGTACCCCTCAGGCTTGCATAGGTCTACCACCTACCTCTAGTACTCGGCTAGTTATTTACATAGATAGAGGTACGACCCATACATATTGTGTTCAAAATTTTGTAGGTACGTAAGTATACAAACACATTATCATGTAAATAACTTTAATCTAATAAGGCACGTGTCGTTCCTACTCTCGGTTAACAAAATAGCCGACTAATTTATGTCTCTAAAAAATTGGCTTCGAACACGTAGCGTGGCGTGTAAGTTTGAACTAGCGTCTATCGTGGACCCCTGCCGAGCTCTTGGCATTAACAACTAATAGCTGTATGTTAATCGACAGGCGATCATTGTCGGCAATCACTTCAGAAAATAAAAAACTAGAGCGTCATACGATATCTCTAAAGATAAAATTCGTAATCCGTTCCACGTATTGAATATCGATGGATAGACATAACACGATTGTTACTTGTTTTTTTTTGTTGTGTTTTGTAATCAAAATCATCAATATAGGCTAACCAGCTAAGTAACTGATGATTGCTTATGAATGTTACAAGTATTCCAAATGCAGCTTTTTTTTATTAAATGTAATACTAATTAATCCAAGAATTAATATAATCATAATAATAATAAAGAAAAAACAAAAATAAAGCATTTTGTTTTGTAATTTGTTTATTGACATCTGTTGGCGAGTAGAAATACTATTTTATGAGAATGTTCAATTATTCGTCAAGCTAGTTTAGCTATCCAACACAAGGTGTCAGTAGTAGTACCACTGTTTTTTTTTGCAAATGAATGAAATAAAATGAAATATTATCACAAGTAGTTATTTTTGGGATAAATAAATAGTAATGTAGACATTTTAATTAAGAAAACTTAACGTCTACAGTCTACCTGATTTTAAACGAAAGGCTAGCAACCCCATTAAAACGTCAGAAATTTGTCAAATTGACATTAAATAGGAGTCTATTGTGTTCTCTGTGCATTGCATTATGTATTCTTCAATGTCAACCAGTGTTGCCAACCCGTACGATAATTATGGGGGCGTACTATAATTTGGCTCATGGTACGATGTACGATAACGAATGTCTAATGTACGATAATTTTGTGCTTTAGCTCTACATACTCTTCTGCAGTTGACAGAAAAAAAAACCGCAAAAACATCATCAAAATCTGAATGGCAAATGTGAATAATGACAGGTTCAACAAGTAAATGTCTCTCTCTCTTTCCCTTACATTAATTAGCGCACAATTTTGAAAATATTCTTATGTTTCCATCCGCAATAAGCACATAGCAATAAACACAACCGTCAATTGGCTTTTAGGTGAAAAACTTAAGCGATGTTTCTGTATTTAAGACTTTATTTAATTCTACGGTAAAAAACAATAAATGATATTATGTAAACAATGAGTAAACACTACAACAAAACACGGTTACGGTTTGATCTTTTTTGGCTAAAACCTGGCACATACTCCTCCTTTGAATCTAATCTTGTCGTTTGTTATCAATTGAAATGAATTAATTAGGATTTTTTTGTTGATTTTGCTTTTGGACGATAATTTTGCGGAATACGAAAATTTTCAGTTCGGAACTCAATAATTTAAACTTTTGGAGTTGGCAACACTGATGTCAACGTCAATTCGGTGATCCATGGTGGTAAATAGCCTGTTTACAGTTTAATTTTATATTTTTATCAGTGTATTTTCCGTTTATATTTAGTATTTAAGGCTAATAGAACAAGAAAATGAAGTATACGCGAATGCCTGCTACATGAGTTGAATTTTATGAATACACGTCCGTAGCTTTACTTTCAAAACGGTCATTGTGAAAAAGTGCAGATTTTCTGGTAAACAATGAACCTAACTAGATTGCACATGACAAAGCAACTTCTAACATACGCAAGACTTATAAATAATGTGCAACGTATCCAAAGAATGGCTCCAAACACTGGTTACTACTCTACTCTTACAATTGATGCATTTCCCAATGAGATTTTTGAAAGACATAGTAGATCTTCAAAGATTCAGAGAAATGACCTTCCAGAGTCAAGTACACAACATTGTACGTACACAAGTGACACATTTAACGTATCCACAATGAGCAATAAAGACTTGGAACAAACATTTTCAGAATTACTTTCAAAAAACAAACACAAAAAGATTGAAGATCTAGTCGTACAATGTGAAAACTGCAAAAAAATTCTAACTTATGCTACAATAAAGAGACTTTTTAGACATTACAGCATGAATGGAATGCCTGAGATGGTTGCTGTAATACAGAATTATTGTTTAAAAGTTGATCCAAACTCGTACACGAGAAACGGAAAATTCCTACATTACCTAGCGAAAGCAGAATGTATTAAGGGTAATTCTGAAAAAGGGCTCTCAATACTTCGAAGTTGTTATAATAGATATCAGAGTCTAAGGAGTTTTTATAGGATAATATTTAGAGAATTAATACAAGACTCAGTATTAAATAGATCAGAGGCTTCATTAGTAATTTTTAAGAAGTATGTAATGGAGTTTAGTGAGGAGTGGGGAGACCACTACCCGCTGGTTTGCTTCTGGCACATTTGCTGGGCAAGCAATTGGTTTTCAGATCAGATGTTGGGCAATGAGCTTGTTGAACAGTCCGAAGTTCTTCTGGGCATTGTAGGAGAAAAGTAAGTATTAATTAACATCACTATTTCCATTCTTGGAAAAAAAAAAATAGTTTAAAAAACTAAAAAACACACTTTAAAAACCAAACTAAAAAAGGAGAAAATAATTTAATTCAATTAAAAAGCGTGGGGTGCTTTTTGAGGTATTTTTATAATCACTTGCTGTCAAGCACCCCACGTTTTTTAATTGAATTAAATTATTTTCTCTTTTTTTAGTTTGGTTTTTAAAGTGTGTTTTTTAGTTTATTAATCTATTATTTATTCTCTATTTTTTAGTTCTGCTAACTACAAAAACATGCTTTTTTTTTTCTCATTTAAAAAAAAAATAAGTATTGAATTGTCATCTATCCTCGACAAGTTTACAAAGTTTCAATGAAATCTGACCGTTTAAAGTGGGTCAAAATCGCGCTCAAAGGAGTCGGTTACATACAAACAAACATACCAAGTGAAGCTAATATAAAGCGTGTAAAAATCAAGTCCATGTGGCACGATGGTGAAAATATCCTCGCAGGATTTTTTCACACATTGGAGCTTCAATGCACTGCGTAGGGCCGAGAGTTGAAAATCGCACAATGTGTTTTTTTCACTCGTTGGGATGCACTCTGTTAGATTCTCGGCGCTCAATGCTCGGTTCAAAACTGAGAGTTGGAAATCCAGTGCACAGTGAAATTCCGCAGCTATATTTTTTTATATCTAAGCGAATGTGGTCTAGGAGTTTAGTATTTATAATGTTTTTCTGCCAGTAAACATTAATTCATTTTAGTTTTTTTTTAAGTGAAATTATTGAACTTCTATTTTTATGTAGACTGTAATGAAATATTAAAATACTAAAACATACAAATTGCTATTTTCCAGAGCTACCACATTCAGTATAATGGTGTTAAAGGACTTCAATGAGGATGCAGTGGTGAGACTGCTGCAGACATTACTCAAGTATGACATGATGTTAGAGTATGTGGCGGTTCTACAAGTATTGTTCAATTATAAATGTAAGTTATGGTCTATAAAAAAAAGTTGTGGTGTGTGTACACTACTTGCTCTTGATTAACGAGACTTTAGATGAATCATTATCAGCCTATACACTTCCCACTGCTGGGACACAGGCCTATTTTCTGTGAAAAGGACTGGGCCGTGATCCATCACGCGGGCCCGGTGCGGGTTGTTAGCTGTCACATGTCTTTGAATTTTCGGTTTTTAGGACATGCCGGTTTCCTCACGCTGTTTTCCTTCACCGTTTTGACAGCAGTTGTGATGAACACAAAGTAATGCGTCTGTCTGGGTTCCAACCTACGATCTACAAGTCGTAAGTCGCGGCCCTAGCCACTGGTCAACCACTGCTCTCAAGTTAGCAAGGATTGTGTGATTGACTGTTCAAGCTGGTTCAAACATCACAAACACAATAAATTATGAATAACTTGTATAAGCAAGGAAGTAAGTAGGTTTTTGATGTTGTACTAAAACCAAACAAAGCTCAACGATAATATCCTGTGGATAGAACCACAATATCAAGTAGCCATCTCTTTTGTGGGGCGTCATATTATTTGAATTCATCGGGATATGGGTTGCGGCGCGCGAACCTCATCAAAGCGGGCCATGAGCGTTTTCCATTAGTGTCGGCAAACTTCCGATAAATAGTGGGATAGATTAGGATATACGAATGACTGAAAATTGACTTATTCGGCTTAACTATCCATCTTGCTAGCCCGTGTATTGTAAAAGAATTAAGCAATATTTTAAGTAAGAAGTATACATACTCGTATATCTTACTGTTTTTCACTTGGCCAACCTTATATTTGCTCTATCTTAAACTAAAGTAAGTACCTACAATTTAAAACAACAGATATTGAAAAAATACCTAAGGTTTTTTTTTTGGGTGGTAAATCGTCAAATAACTTCTCCCGCTCTGGGTGGAGCAGGAGGGCGTATCAGATTTTTACTGACTAAAACCCACCCGTGTTCCCTCAGTTGCCTGTGTGCCAGGGGCCGCGGTATCTCTTTCGAACAGCCCGCACCCCTGGCAGGCATCGGCCCTTGCGGGCCCCATCAGTTGATCCTGACATCTCTTTGAGGCGCACGTGGAACACAACGCGCCGTCGACCCGGGCTTGGTCCTTACCGGACAGCGAGCTACCCATTACTCGCCGTCCGCAAGCCCACGCCTACGGTGGCCGGGAATCAGCCTGGGATTCTCGACGCCCAGGGCTTCTCCCGCGGCGACTACGGCCGTGAGGGCGCATATACCGCCTCTCCCTCACGTGCGCCGCCTCCCTCTTCGCGAGCATTACTGCTTCGCAGAAGGAGGTGACAGCTAACCATTCACTCTCGCTCCGTACCATGGCCTGCACCAGGGCCGGACGCGAGAGATCGCCGCCGCCGATCGCCTCCACGAGGACACGGCGGTGCTCCGCCCAAGCCGGGCAGACCTCCACCGTAGTCTCCACTACGTCCTCAGGGCGATTCCCGCCCCTATCGTGCCGTGCCCAGCACTGGGTTGCGACAATCGCACTCTCCATGTCGCCATTTGATCCCGCCGGAAAGAATAGAATAGAATAGAAAACATTTATTCGACACAGACACAACACAGCAGCAACAAACATATAAAAAAAGAAAGAGAACAATAAACATAACAATAAAATTGCAGTAAGATTGTGCCCATACCGAAAGGGTTACCATCTCAGCATTTGCTGGGCGTTAGACACCCAGCGCTGGTTTTCAGTTGGCACCCCGCAGTGACACACGGACGCAGGCAAATAAAATAGATACATACTTGAATATTAGTAATAAAAATGTTTACGAATACGTAAATAATATAAAAGATTTTTTTGTGTGCTACTCAGTTCAGAGTCTTTTTTTTGAAATATTTACCCGCCGGCCGCCCGGTTCCTAAAGAGTACCTAAGAGAGATGGTTTGGTCATGTTGAGAAAAAATTATGAAAGGCGATTAAAAAAAGGATATGATGGTACAAGGCAGATATGAGTGGAAATGCCGGGGTGCGCTCTTAGAGGATATACTATAGTGACCTTACTTCTGGTGATGTTCTTCAGAAAGGTCTGGTGCTTAGCTCTCGAAACCGGCGTACGAATATGACCAGATATATGAACGTAAACAAACCAAAAGAAGTATGTAAGAATTCTAGCAGGTGGCGTTCTCTAGTTTCGAGTTTACGTATGTATCTGTAGGCCATACAAATATATGGAAAAATTCTCTGCATAGCACTACAAATGTACAACTCCATTAAAATAATGCTTATTTCCTATGACTAGCCAAAGACCACCCATCTTCAAACTATTTACGGCAGCCTTATATGATAGCACATTTGTAAATAGGTCACTTTCCTACGCATAATCGAAGCGGAGCAGAGCACTAGTTTATGTCAGGTCTGCGATCCCGGCGTCCTATAATGATATTATAATAAATCTAGTACAATGTAGAGCTTGTTAGTTTATTGTCCTAGCAGTATTATCTTATTGATATTGTTTGCCAATGTTATGTGCAGTTGTAATTTAAAGGGTACACACGTCATGTTCGGGTCGACGTGATTCGGCGGCAAAATCGAATGTATATTTCGCCACCCGGCTGTACACACTACACATGTGTGTAGCAAGCCTTAAGGTGAATCTTGTCGATATTTTTTTCCATACAAACTTCGGGAGTGTATTACTCCACTGTTAGACTATATACATCAAAAATTAAACATGATATGGTCTTGTCTCATTATTAATATTGTCTGTACGGACACAGAATACTAAAATAAAAAGCCATTAAAAAGTTAGGAGCCAACAAAGATTCGTTTTTCTTGCTAATTTAACCTAACTTTGGGCGTGTTTAAGTAATAAAAGAAGTTTATAATCTTCAAAACCAAGTCAGTACAAACAAAGCTTAAATATCGAAAAGTTTAACAAACTTTATTGGTCATTGATTTATGCAGTGGTTGCTTCATAAAACCCGATCTTCCGATGGACTTTTCTTAATTTTTTACGTGCCTGTTGTACTATAAATGATCCTGTATCTTATTCACGTTGTGCGTGTAGACTAGCGTCTAACTGCTCATCACTGAAACTACCTCTGTCGGACACGATGCCTGGTGAGATACCGTGCTTTTAGTCAGGCCCATCAGTGAGTTCGAGCCCGCGACTAGATTCCCTTTAAGTCTACATTCGCACAGACGGAAAAATATCAATAGAATGGTGCAAGAAGACTATGTGTCATTCTTATTACTCATAATTTTCTTACACCATCTCTATCTAAAATGATATTCTATCTCCTAATAAATAAATCATTGATTTCAAGTAACATAGACTCATAATGATAGGACAAGAACCCACGGTCACATTAACATAAATCAAAATTACATACAATTAAATTGGATAAATTAAAAAAAAAAAAAATGAATAAAATAAGCATAACAAATTAAAATTCCTTAATTCAAACTACGCTACGCGTGCTACGTGTCGCATCGAACAGTCAGTCACGATAGCACATTCGAGCCTTTCCGCGAGCGCGGCCAGCATGCTGTTGTGGCTCCCCCGCACGCACCAGCGAGGTGCTACGCTTGCGCATTGGTGCGTAGAACAATCTACGCGGGCTTCTGCAAACATCGTTGATGCGCTACAATAGCGGGGGAGCCCCATCATCATGCTAAACGCGTTGTTAAACTGGACACGAAGGGCGCTGTACGATTTTTGCGTGTAGTCGGTCCATAGGCTGCATGTGTACAGTGTGATGCAGTAGGCTCTAAAAAGAGTTATTTTAATGCAGGAGGCCACCATCCTTTACTCAATTTATTAGTCGTCGCCGCAGCATGTTTTCTTCATCCAAAAGTACTTACATCTTTGTTAGTTGTCATCTCAATAGTCACCTCCTTTCTAGCCACATAATTTTTCACACAATCCCGCCATCATTTCTTTTGCCTCCCTCTGCTGACATACCTTTTTAATCAGAATTCAGTTCTGATTTAAAGACATTGAGGTACGGGAGTAGGTACCTATATGGGATGACTAAAACACTACACAATAAAATTGAAACATAGGTTAAAAGTTCAGATAGATAAGATTATTAATTGTATCGCTTTGTAAACCTACTGTTAATTGTTTGCGTACATAATCAACTGCCCTCGTGAACTTAGAACAATTACTTGATCTGTATGTCGACCCTATTGTACCTATATGTTGGGTCGTATTTAGCGAAATACAGTACCTACACAGCTGTAAATATGACACATCCAGCCGTAGATGCCAGTGTTAATGGCCGCGACTTATGCGTTGTAGGTCGTAGGTTCGAACTGGTGGTGGGTGGAACGGCGGCGGATGTTCTAGACCCAAAAATACGTATACTCCATTTGAAATAAGATTAGACATTTAAACAAAACTTTTATACAGTCCGTTCAACCGATTCTGATTTCTATACCGTAGGCATAAGGATGGCATTAAAAGCAAAAAAGTATTTACCATACCAACTGTTTACTTCAGCTGCCATTTGTCATGCCACCAACGCAATAGAAGTCAAAATCGGTTGATCGGACTCTAAAAAAGTTTTAGTTAAATGTGTAATCTTATTTCAAATGTAGTATAGACATGTGACAAATCTTCCAACCCGCACTGGCCGCAATACACCACGTGGGCCCGCGTGTTGGACGTCGGCCCACTCTTTCTCACAGAGAGGATGCCCTTGTCCCTCTCTTGTTGCAGTGGGAATATTATTCGCTGATTATGCTGTGAGCTTTAGATCTCACGAACGCAAGAACAATTAAGCTAGTATGAACAAGTATACTTAATTAATTTTACCTATACTTGGACTCATAATCGTATTCACTAACTTGACAGTTGAAGGGTTACCAGATTATGACAAAAAAAAAAAGATAGTGAGGTGGTGTAAGAATGAATGAAATTGAATGAACTTAAAATAATGTAGGTACTTACATGCAAAAAAAATATTTTTAATTTAATAAATTAACTTAAAAACATGATATGCACTATTAAAAATAGTACCTAGAATTTGTTATATATTTTTATATTCCACATGTTACAAACGAATTTTTTAAGTTTTAAAACAAAATTAAACCTTTTCATCGTTCATTCTTTACGCAAAATCGTTCACTACCCCAACTCTATTCGTTTTAGTATGGTAACATTATTTTTCTTCAAACTGTCAAGTTACTGAATACGATTATGACTCCAAGTATAGTTTAGTCTTCGTTAAGTCTAGTTTAGTCTATTAGAATATATTATTAAGTTATCATCGAAGATCATTATCGGTTTTTTTTTTGTTTGTAATGACGCACACGTTTTTCCAATTCACTTTAGACACTGACAGAATAGTAGACATCGGCTTTGCTTGCCATATGAAAAAATAGAATAGATTATATTAATAACATGTTTGTTACTGTATATTTACCTTTAGTTTATCTCAAATAAATGAATATTATTATTTAGAATTACATCGAAAGTCACGTAGGTAAGATAGACGTAGATGAGTTGAGATGATGCTCTACAAAGTCGAAACTTTTTCCTATCGAGGATGTGTTATATCCTCGATGTGCCATTTATTTACGACCGGCTACAAGGTACTGTAATTCCTATAGATATGAAGGATTGTTCGTTAGGTCGACAGCCTTAGAATACTTAGGAAAATAGATTTGATAACATCTCTAATAGCTTTTGGGTGAATATATATCGCGCAAATTGATGTGTCTATGAAGTTAATTAAATGGGCTTGATGGGCTCTAAATTGGGTTTATGTTAGTAAAATACTTTCAACCTATCAGTATATCAGTAGCCCCTTACTGCCTCTCCCTGTGATTCAAGAGACACCACCTTAATTACGTAACACGCCAACAATCAGAATCTGAATAATTTTGAAGGATATTGCTAATCGATTGCTTCAATTGTTCGAAAAATTTGTCTGCTCACCAACGTAAAAAACGCAATGAATGTTGTTTTTTTTTTTTTTTTTTTTTTTTTTTGAGGGTGGGAAATCATCAAATAACTTCTCCTGCTCTGGGTGGAGCAGGAGGGCGTGTCAGACTTTTACTGACTAAAACCCACCCGTGTTCCCTCACCTGCCTGTGTGCCAGGGGCCGCGGTATCTCTTTCGAACAACCCGCACCCCTGGCAGGCATCGGCCCTTGCGGACCCCACCAGTTCGGCGCACCAGGACACGTGGCACGCCGTGACCACCCCAGGAACCAAGTAACAAAAGGGCCCCAGACGTACCCGTGTCTGGTGCCCTTGGTCCCCCTGCGACGGGTCAGCACAGTGGCCCCGCCGCCTACCACTTTTCGGCCGCAGGGGATAGGGAGAGCGGCCAACGCTATACCGACACTCCTCTTCCCCTGCGGCCCCACCGCGTCCGCCATCAAACGGAACAAACTCCCCAGCAGCACAGCTGTCTGTTAAGTTAGAAGAACTTGTTTCTATACAATAATACGTAATAAAAATTACGAAACACAAAAAAAAACATAAAATTTGCCATATGTCAGCTAGCACACGCCAATATACCTGGGCTCTAAATTGGGTTTATGTTAGTAAAATACTTTCAACCTATCAGTATATCAGTAGCCCCTTACTGCCTCTCCCTGTGATTCAAGAGACACCACCTTAATTACGTAACACGCCAACAATCAGAATCTGAATAATTTTGAAGGATATTGCTAATCGATTGCTTCAATTGTTCGAAAAATTTGTCTGCTCACCAACGTAAAAAACGCAATGAATGTTGTTGAACTGTCAAAATGGAAGCCAATCCTACTGTTAGCTGTTACGCAAGTACCTCTCTGGTCTTCTTAATTCAAAATCTCGTCCATCTGTAGTCCCAATTTCAAGGCAGTTGCAGTTGGTAGCAGCAGGTCTCTGATGCAACAGGTGGCTTGTATGTACTTCATTCATACAAGTTGTCACATAGAACTAAGTTCGCACACTTATGCAGTACGTGATAATGATAATGTGTTTACGTAACTACTTACATGTGTTTGATCATGCGATGTGCTTCAAAATGTGACGCAACTGACACAGTCTTGATCCGAAAGTCTTGACACCGCGCTGGGTTTTTTTTTCCTAATATGGATTGGAGAAAAGTATGAAATTGTGGTCACCCTTATAAAAGCATAATACGAATTATCAGCCTATAATGTTCCCACTGCTGGGTCACAGGCCTCTTCTCGGTAAGAGGGAGTGGGCCGTAATCCGCCACGCGGGCCCAATGAGGGTTGGTGGATGTCACATGTCTTCGAATTTTTGGTTCTAGGACATGCCGGATTCCTCACCATGTTTTCCTTCACCGTTTTGGGTGCCGCCACCCTTATAGCAACAGATATTTTATGAACATTAGCATGTCTGTGACGCTAACCCAAAGGATTATACCGAGCTAAAAAAAAATAAAAAAAAAACGAGGTGTGTCGGTGCTCTGGTCGGGGTTCATCTACTCCAACATTTTTGTAATAGTCATCATTCCATTCTCCTGCACTTACCCCGAGTTATCCCAACTTATTTGGGGTCGGCGCAACATGTCTATTAGCGTGTCATACGTATGTTAGTATGAACCTATGTAACGGAAACTTTGAACATGATTTTGACCTCCTTCAAAACGTCGGATTAAATCGAAATTTTGCATACTTATCAAGGACCGATGACAATTCAATAAGTTCGAAAAAAAAAGAAAAAAAATTACGGTTTTGTAGTTAGCAGAACTAAAACAGAAATTAAATAACAGTTTAAAAAACACGCTTTAAAAACCAAACTAAAAAGTAGAAAACAATTTAATTCTATTAAAAAGCGTAGGGTGCTTGATATTAATTGATTATAAAAATACTTCAAAAAGCACCCCACGCTTTTTAATAGAATTAAAGTATTAGGTATCTACTTTTTTAGTTTCGTTTTTAAAGCGTGTTTTTTAGTTTTTTTTTTCTTCCATACTTCTTTATTAGTCGTCATGTCGGTAATCACCCCCTGTGTAAACATACCAGCATTCTCACAGTACATCCATCATTTCTTCGGTTTCCCCTTACTCTTATAACCGTCAACATTCATACACAAAACTTTCCTCACGACATTTTCCTCATTCCTCTGTATCATATGACCATACCATGACAACCGATTACTAATTTAAAAAGACAACAAAAAAAAAAAAACTGAGATTTAGCCTAGTGATAGCATTGTGCCAATTATAGGCCGTAGGTATTTATATCCGTACCTATAAATAAAACAAGTAATAAACAATACATTGACCTTACGTTATAAAACTTTTTTCACACAACTTATATTGATAAAAATACTACAATTACCTATATTTTTTGTTACAGTAAGGAACAGAGATATTCGGGGATGTTCGGAGATTATAAGAAACTGTGAGGCTCTCGGTGTAAACCTACCCTCCGATCAACAAGGGAGGTACATCAAGATGTTAATTGACGACAAAAAACAATGGCCCAAAGCACAAACCACGAAGACAACGTCGAAAGACTTCAAACTTAAGTTTTAATATTTTTACTAATTTTTTTGTAACGTTTTTGTTGTAGATTGTAAATAATAAATTATGTATAAGTAGTATATTGTTGTATTTTTATGTTCTTTACATATTTATAGCATAGCCTATTCAGCCAATAATGTTCCCACTCCTGGGACACAGCGCTCCTTGGAATGCGAGGGAGTGGGCGGTGGTGATGAAATAAGTTTACACATCTATAGGTACATGTAATAAAATTGTAACAGGCCGATGTCTGTACATTAAAAATATTGAAGAAAAAATAGTATGGGGGTTCTTTATTAGAGCAACAGAAGCCAAAACAACGGTTTTTAGAATTTTTGTCTGTCTGTATGTTTGTTACCGCATCACGCAAAAACTACTGCATGGAATTGAATGCAGTTTTCAATGATGTATTCCGAGAGGTCTAACTTAAAAAATAGGCTATATACAGGGTGATTGGAAGATGGGTGCAAAGCTTTAAGGCGAAGATAGTACAGACAATTTAGAACCATTTAAGCCATGGTTGTCTTAGACGAAGTCTTACCAAATATTTTTAACCAAATTTTTAAGTTTTTTTTCGGAAATTCTCAAAATTTAATGTAAACTGCATAATTATGGCCAAATTGAATGATAAATGAATTCATTTTTTATTTATTTAATTAAAGCAATGTGTAAGCAATCAAGCAAAACATGTTTTAGGCTTCTGTGTCATTAGACATTTTTTTCACAGACATTTAAAGCTCAGAAAAAATAAAAAAATTGTACAATACGTCTTTTAAACCTTATTAAAAAAAAAAATTGGTAAGACTTCGTCTAAGACAACCATGGCTTAAATGGTTCTAAATTGTCTATACTATCTTCACCTTAAAGCTTTGCACCCATCTTCCAATCACCCTGTATTATCAAAAAAAATGATTATCTACTTGATTCTAAAGTCCACGCGTATGAAGTCGCGGGCAAAAGCTAGTACCTAATAAAGCGCCTGTCTGGGCTCGAACTTACGATCTGGGATCTTTGTTATTACACCAAAGTAACCGACTTAAATTTCTTAGTTTCCTTGAACGCCGATAAAGACCGCAATAAAACAGTTATTTATTTTATTGACAAGTTCATATTCAAATTAATATCTAGGAAAAGAAAATTGGAGTTTCATGGAACTGGCTTGTTAAAGATAATGGCTGATGGCACTTAGTAAACTATAAACGAAAACGACGGTACTAATTGACAAGGACATGGTAAATGTAACAGTATGATGTTATTTAGATAAAGTTTTATAATATAGTCACAAAGAACCAGAAGACCTAACAGTTTAGGTTTCCTCACACTAAGCTCTCATCTACCCATTATGTACATCAAAACTAAATAACTTGTGCAAAAATAATTGCTGAGAACTACTTATTTTTGGTGTGAAGTTGCTCTTTACGATTGTGCGCAATGTCACTAGTGTGCTAATGGGAGCATGCGACGGTACAGGGCTCGTGGGAGTATTTAAACCAGAGAAACATAATATGACAAGAGTTAAAACATTTAAAACGTGTTTACGCAAAAAAACCGTCAAAAACTTGGAACAATATCGCCGAAACCAGAAGGTTCCCAAGTAGGTACCTAAAAGAAAAGAAGGAAAATGGTTATTCTGGGAAGACTAACGGAAAGAACTGATTCTTTGTTTTCGGCTTCGATCAGAGTATTTTTACACCAGGTTCCTACATAGAGTTTGGCCAACGAAAGCTGAACATGAATTATTAATTCAACCTTTTCTATATAAAGCCGAAAATGCCTTAAACCAGGGGTAATAAGGTTCCCCCCGATGGGTTCCCGCATTGTCGTTGCGGGGGGGCTCAGTAGCCGTGGTTTTCCCCACCCACGGTGAAGCGAAGAGGAACCTGAGGAGGGGCCGCTCGTCAGGGCTTTGTCCGCTAAGCCGACGACGTAGCGGCCAACCAGTTGCGGTGCCGCGGGTCGGCATAGCAACTGGTGCTTGGGGTAGTGGGCCGCGGCGGGAGAGGAGTGGTGTATGGAGATCGCCACTTTCCTCACCTTCCGCGGTCTGGACGGAGCTGCCATCGTCAGATGGCGGACGCGGTGGGGCCGCAGGGTAGGAGGAGTGTCGGTATTGCGTAGGCCGCTCTCCCTATCCCCTGCGGCCGAAAAGTGGTAGGCGGCGGGGCCACTATCCTGACCCGCCGCAGGGGGACCAAGGGTGCCATACACGGGGTCGTTTGGCACCCATGCGCTGTCTGGTGCCCGGGGTGGTCCGGCGTGCCGTGTGTTCTGGTGCGCCGGTGATGGGGGTCATTCCCCTAAGAGGAGGGTCCGGTGACGGACAGCCGCGGCGGGTTCGCGGATGGCTTTCGCGTTCCCGTGTTCCCGCCATAAGCGGCACTGGAGGACACCGTGGAGTTTTAGTGGGTTAGAGTCCCACATAACTGCGCTATCTCCCCGTGGTAGCGCAGTATGCATGAGCATTTCTCCACGTAAAAAAAAAAAGGGGTAATAAGGTTATACTGATGTAAATATCGCATAATAATATGTCTTGAATAATAATTAGTATCAACTCCGTTTAAGCAGTGTATATCCAGGGTTGACATCTCTTGATTTTTTTAAATTCCCGCCTTTTTTCTTGGACAGCTTTCGTTGGTCAGACTCTACATTGTACAGACGCCAGCACATCAAGCTATCCCAAACTGTCAAATTTTCCCAGTTGAACATGAACCTTATAGTTTGGTATTAAAGTTAAAAATATATCAAATAAATTTGACAGATTGAGGTAGCTTGATGTGCTGGTGTCTGTACCTGATTGTCAGCCATTTCGGTACCATTCGGTTATAATTACCCACACCTCTTTTCCTCTTGGTTCATAAAATATCTTGGGAAAAACTTGACTAGGAATCTAAGGGCCATCCAAACATAATATGTAGTCAGAAAACCGAACTAATGAATCCTCTAAATTATGTTGCAAATCACGAGCGTGCGTCATTTGAATTTTATATCATGGACATAAGGTTTTAATCGCAATAAACGACGCACATTCATGAAATGCATAACTATAATCTGTTTGTCCACGGAGGACCTAATCTTAAAACAAATAAATGCTAATCGTTTGTCAATAAAACAAATGCAGATCACGTGTCCAACGATTGATAGTACCCTAAATTAATGGTATTTGTTGTTAAAATGGCCTAATTACGTTCATCTTTATTTAAAAGCTAGTATCTAATCCACATAATTTTAGGTAGATAAGTCTTTGTTTGAACCAGAATTCTTGTAGTTAAGCGTGCAAACATTTGACTGCAATAACTTTGAATAAGGTCGGGGCTTAATAATGATGATAATTAGGTACGTACTTACCTACATTAATTAATAAAGATGAATAGGAAGTGATCCTACTTACCTACTAACCACTCATGTAGGTAGGTAACAATTCTATGCGAACATTATCTTACAGTTTGTGCACTACTTTTTAAATCGACCAATTCCGGCGGGACTATGGTCAAACTTAAGGCATTTCTACTAGGCCTTTGGTTAGTGGGTATCCTCTGCCTACTACATGCCTGTATAATCCATTTCCTATTCTAATTTATACTTCTATACTATCTATCTTCTTATACTTATATAAAAATAAATCCCTATTTCCCTTGGTCACGGCATCACACGTGAACGGCTGAAGCAATTTTGCTAATTCTTTTTTTGTTGTATTTGTTATTGTCAGGAGAAGGTTCTTATGAAAGAAAAAAAAAAGTTGCGATTTCAATATTCATAGATAAGACAGGACAACGTCTGGCGGGTCAGCTAGTAATAATATTATAAAGAGGAAAGATTTGATTGTTTGTTTGTTTGCATTGAATAGGCTCCGAAACTACTGAACCGACTTGAAAAATTATTTCACTGTTGGGAAGATACACTATCCTCGGGTGACATAGGCTATATTTTATTCCCGTATTCCTACGGGAACGGGAACTACGCGGGTGAAAGCGCGGCGTGCTGCTAGTTCGTTATAAAGAGGCACAGCTGCAGTATCAATCAAAATGGCAGTTGGAATACGGTATACGGTTGGTTGTAGGCGTTACAACAGAAAAAAAAACTTTCCTAAATTCTTCGCTATGTTTTACGAATCCTACAGATAAAGAAGAGATGGCTTTCCGTCAGCTAATCTTTGACCGAACTTATTAAATTGTCCGTTTGGCTTCAAAATCTTGTACATAAGTACGACACGCTTATAACAGTTTCAGGGGGCCTACTCTCTAACTCCGTCAACGACGATACGGGCCCGACCGAAAGTAGTTAGAAACCTAACTTTTTTGGACGGGCAAAAGCATATCGGGAGTTGAGACAGCTGTCAAATCGTGTTGTCATTCATTCTTATTTCGGGCTCCAAATTAATATTCTGTCCGTAAGTGATGCGGAGTTGGAAACGCCCGTTACTTCGACCGAAACGACGGACTTCATGCTTAAGTAGTAGGCCCCCAGGTCCCTAGTTAGGTAATTACAAACCACAAGCCCGCATTTTCCCAATTGGCAACATGACACTGCCTGCGTTACCCACATCTCGTGATTGTCACAATAGGTAGACTATTTATAGTAGACAAGGGTCTACGATCAGACAAAACCCCAAAGGCAATGAACTGACGACTATCGAGTCTTGAGTTATCTTCAATAAGCCATTATTATAAACAATGATAAATTGTTACTCGATGTAGGTACCTACTAATTAAATATTGTATAGGAGTAGGTAACTACTGATAGGGCTCATTTCCGTGTCAACTTTGAACTTTGTTTTGTTTTAATCAGATATAGGTAGGTACCTATACTCCATTTGAAATAAGATTAGACATTTAATTAAACCTTTTTTACAGTCCGATCAACCGATTGTGACTTCTATTGCGTTAGTGGCATAACAAATGGCAGCTGCAGTAATTCGTCGGTATTGTAACTACTTTTTTGCTTTTAATGCCGTCCTTATGCCTACGGTATAGAAGTCGGAATCGGTTGAACTGACTGTAAAAAAGGTTTGTTTAAATGTCTAATCTTATTTCAAATGGAGTATAGGTAGGTGGATACTTTACTTGAATACTAAACAAACTGTCGATGGACTGTTCGAAAGATGATATGACTAGAAAGGGGATGTCTACCGACATGACGTCTAATAGAGAAGTTTGGAAAAAAAAACTTGTTGCGCCAACCCTAAATACATAGGGTCAGGAGAATTATGATAAGGTTGGTACTTACTTACCTTAATATTATTCTTAGCATGTTGATTGCAATCTAAATTGGGTCGGCTCAGACTTTGGGTACCGTAAACCGGGGTTACCTACTTTGATTCGGGGGATAACTTTGATCTAAACTTCCATTTTATAATAGGTCTTTACCTATGAAATTGCCGTTTTGTATGAAAAAATTTAAACGAATTTTTTTCATGTATTTTTTATTTGTATTATTCGAAGTAATCACCCATGCAATCAATGCATCTTTGCCATCGCAGTGGCAGTTTATTGATGCCCTTCTTAAAGAAATCAGCTGGACGGGAGGCAACAAATTCTTCAAAGGCATTTTGTACTGCCTCTCAGGTATTGAATTTTTTTCCCGCCAAGAAGTTATCCAAATTCTGGAAAAAGTAGTAGTCTGTAGGCGCAAGGTCTGGTGAGTAGGGCGGATGACGGAGAGCTTCCAACCCCAGTTCTTGCAACTTGGAGACCGTTTGCTGTGCAGTATGAGGTCGCGCGTTGTCGTGCAGGAGCAGCGGAGACGAGCGATTGACCAATGCTGGTTGGAGATGTGCCAGCTTGTCCATCATTGTGTTCAGTTCTTCACAGTACACATCTGCAGTAATGCTCACCCCGTTTGGTAAGAAGCTGTGATGAATCACACCGGCGCTAGACCACCAAACAGTGACCATCACTTTTCTAGGGGTAAGTTTTCGTTTAGGGCATTGTTTAGGTGCTGAACCAGGATCCAACCAACTTGCTGAGCGCTTGCGGTTATCAAACAGAATCCATTTTTCATCGCAGGTAACAATGCGGTTCAAAATTCCTTCATTTGTGTGTCTGTTGAGCAGTGCAAGGCACGTCTCGACGCGTACTTCGCGCTGACGATCATTGAGTTCGTGGGGCACCCATTTGTCAAGCTTTTTTACCTTGCCAATTTGACGCAAATGGACCAATATTGTTTTGACGCTAACGTCGAAAGCTGCTGCTAATTCAGCCGTAGATTGTGTATCATCAGCTTCCACAATCGCCTTTAATTCGTCATTGTCGACCACAGTCTTCGGACGACCGCGAGGTTCATTTTTCAGGTCGAAATTTCCAGAACGGAAGCGAGCAAACCAATAACAGGTGGTGCGTTGGTTTGTAGTGTTAGCTCCGTAAACGTCGTTGATGTTGCGTGCCGCTTGTGCCGCGTTGCTGCCACGACGGTACTCATATTCCATAATTACTCGAATTTTTAACGTATCCATGATGACGAAAAAGATTGAAATGCGATGAAAATGTAACACTAATCAATAAACAAATGACTACTTTTGGAAAAAAAAATCCGTGTTTTTAAAATAAAATTAATTTGAAATTAGAATTCTTACCCAAACAAAAATTATTTTGATTTGAAATGGCCAGTACTGCAAAACGGCAATTTCATAGGTAAAGACCTAATATAAAATCGCTAATTGTTTAAAACGAAACGCAACATGGTAGTTTTTTTTTCTAGGTTAGCAACACTGAAGAACTGTCGAATCCTTTTCTGATGACACGCTGGGAATTCACTAACAATAAATTACATATAATTAAAAATGTTTAATTATTTTTCATGTTGGTAGTAGATAAGTATTTGATTTTTAGCATTAAATTATAATAATTTTGTAATTACGCAATAAAATCGGGGGATATCAAAGTCACCCTTCATCCAAAGTATAACTTTAATCAGCCAGTTTATTTATTTTCTCAAAATAAAGCAATATTTTTTTACGTATTATCACAGGAATCGAGAGTTATAAAAAAAACGATTATAGGTAAAAAAATATTTTTATATAACCACAAATTTAGGAAATATGAGCCCTCAAAGTTCAATATTGATTAAACTAGGTAGCCCCGGTTTACTGGTAAGACTTTGGTGCCTTCGGTAGCGTCTCCGTTAGTAGTATTTGCTTCTGCCGGCTATATGCATCTGTACTATCCCCCAGGTGTTCAAAGGAGAAACCTAAAGATTTTATTTCATCGAAGACAATATTGTACGCTTTACAATAACTGTAGGTAGGTAGGTACCGGTACCTAAATAGTTATTTACCTGAAGGTAGGTAAGCAAAATTATAAATATTTTCCTACTTAGATAAGAACTACTTAGATATACCCACCTATTAAATAAATAATAAAAACCGACTTGACAATGCCTTGATAAAAATATTACCTACAACTTAAAAGGCCAATTTTTTACGTTTTAGAGTTTTTGAATGGATCAAGGGGGTTTTAAAAAATTCGTAAAAACAAAAATTGCACAGAATAATTACCGTCTGCCGGGTAAGCTAGCTAAAAATAAATATCACGAATTGTTTTGCTATCTTTAATTTGTATCCGTTCGGGAATGTAAAATTAAAATACACGATTCTATACAAATCTTAATTTTATTGAGATTTTTCGCATAACTATAATAAACTTTAACGCTTAACAATAATAAATATTTATCAAAAACGAGTGATTTCATTCTCCTTCGGCTTGACTTCGGGCGCAGCTGCAAGCTCACGCTCGTCATTTCTTCGGAGGATGAATATTGTTCTGCGAATAATAAAAAAAGTAAAGGTTAGACTTGGTTTTTCACAATCATAAATCCTATTGAGAAAAAAAAAACGATGAACGAGAAAAATACATTTATTTAGCATAATAGTAAAAAGGTACACATTGGTGCCGATTCTCTTGTACACTGAACTAAACTATCACTAAAATTCCTATGAGAATCTTAAAGCTATTCTGCAAAAAATAAATATCTAAAAAAAACAATTTTGACATAGCTAAAATCGAATTTGATTGACCCCATGATTTTTTTTTAGAGCCGGAGGCGCGCTGGCGTTTGCAGCCTCGACGTGTTTTAAATGGAATTTTCACTTTTTGTACTTATAGAAAATATGAATAAATATTACCTAGGTACATGTTGAGTTTTAGAGGTCTATGTGTTTTATAAAGGGGGTACAGTACTGTTTTTGCACCTGAAGTCGAGGTTTAGGTGTGAGTTTTAGTTCTTGACAACTAATTTTATTCCACACCTTTTTTAACGCGATAAAAAATTGGCAGATTTAGTTAGAAAATCAAAATTTTAGGTTGAATAGAATAATTAAATTGACAACAACAGGATAGCAAAATTACCATTTTCACTAAATTAATAACTCAGTGCAATCTTAGTGCTGTCAAAATAAAATAGTAAAGTTGTATAACTTTAGTCAATTTCAGAATGGGAAGAATAGTAAACTAAAATAGTAAAGTTGAATAGCTTTAGTCAATTTCAGAATGGGAATCGTCGTTTGACAGGAATAAACAAAATTTTGGTAATTTTTAGTCTAGTTTAGAGAATTTAGTGACAAGAGTAACGCCACCAATAGGTACACAGCAAAGAAAAAAAAAATCAAATCATTTTTATTTCAGGCACTGTATAAGTAAAACAACCGACCGGCTTTGGCATGTTTGTCGCAGTTATTTGTAAGTTGATTAAATTGTAACACGCTTCGGGCTACTACTGAGAAATTCCAGATAGAAAACCCCATTAGCACTTTGCGCGACCCGGGAATCGAACCCAAGACCTCTAGCTCAGCAGTAGCTCATGCGACTACTTCACTAACGAGACAATCAATTGCAAGAAAAACGCTTTTTTAATATATTAGGGCTCCCACGAACAGGCGCATCACGACGATGCGACGCGGTTCTGGTAGATCAAATTCCATTAAGTTTTCATAGAAATCGTTCATCTTACTAGGTTCGCGTCGCGCCATTTTGCTGGAGTATTTACAATTAATAGGTAAGTACTTTAAATAATTATATAATACTCTAAATAAAACTATACTCGTAACTGTAGTTATCATTCTAACATTCCCATCAACAGAAGCGAAATGTCAAAAACGAAACGCGTGACTTCAACGAACGTAAGCCAAACAAGATTGAAGCAGCATTTGATTCGTTTTCCACTTTCAATCCGTCCATATTTGATATCATATCGTTTCCTATTTCCCTATCCTGTTTACGAGCTCCCTTGGAATATCAAACGTGTATGATATGATAGGTACGAAATGTAGGTAAATGTGGCACACTGTTATAATATTTTGGTCACGAGTTTTGTACCGATTTTCTAATACAAAATCATCAGGCATTAAATTCTAAATTGGCAATCCAGTAGTCATAATTTTTTCATCGTAAAATGTGAAAGTTTGTAAGTATGTTTGGATGAACAAATTTTGGCATACGGGTTATGCCAAATTTCGTGTAACATGACACGAAATTTGGCATAACCCGTATGTCAAATTTGATCCAAATCCTTTCAGCCGTTTTAATACCATGACCTATTTAGAACATAGGACTCACTTTACCCGGTAGTAGGTACATTCCCATGGGGGTAATTTTCGACTTACACGCGAGAGAAGCCACTGGAAAATGCTAGTACATAATTAAGCTATTCTATAGATAAGGTTAGGTAATTATTTTCTAGTGAGACGATAGAGTAGCTATAATCTATAATAAGTAGACACTTGATATTACCGACGGAGTGTGTACAACTTTAACTGCTATAACAACAGATAATAAAATAAAATAAAGACAAAATTTAAAGATAGAAAGGACCAAACAAGAAACGTGTTTAATTTGTAATTTTTTACTTAAGTTATAAAAAAAATTAGAGAGAAATATTGTACCTTGATATTGTGTGCGGGTCCGACTCGCACGTGGCCGCTTTTTTTGTAAATAAAGAAATACTGATTTGAAATTGCAAATAGCACGTAAATCTACGTACCAACCCATACATTATGAAATGACACTAGCGGTAGAAATAACCTTGAGTTGGACGGTAGTTTTAATTAACGATTGGTTTTCTGTTGATTCATTGAATGAAAATTGTTACTTCAATGAGTGTAGGATGCCGCCAGTGGCGTTAATTGAATTGGATTGAGGAAAATGGAGACTAGGTAATAAATATATTTGGCTTACTGCGGTATTTTTGTATGTCCTTTTAATGGCGGTTTTTTGAGACTGGGATAAAATACGACATTAGTTGCAAATTTTTGTAGTTGTTATTTTTTATCCTACCGTATGCTGTACCTACGTATGGTTGACATCATTACGTCAACGCCGGCTGTGTTGAAAATCACCACTGGGGCTCTGTCTCGTATAGGGTCGTACCGTAGCATTATGCTGAGTGATGGCCGTTTTGCGTGGATGTGACGCAAATTTTCCCCCAAGTTGTTCTTTTTTGTGTTTGTGTTCTTTCTCTGCGTCATTTTTACCGCGAATTAACGTATTTTTTTCTCTTCTTTTTCTTTCAAATGTGCCGTAAAATAATATTTAGGTGTTTTGGGGTTTAAGCACTTTGGCAGTAATTTGGGGTTTAATTTATTTGCGATTTAATTACGACCAGGTAGGTTGTAATACGCAGTAGAATTATTCGGATAATTCCAATTGAATACGTAGTCTCGGGTAGAGCCTGTTTAATAATAACTACCTATTCAAATAAATAATGTCACCGAATGTGCCAATAAATAATTATTAATGGTTGCTAAACAGTTGTTAATGGTTCCACTTAAACAGGATTTTTTGTTAGATTGTGATTTAGATAAAAAGAGGCCTTTTAAGAGGATTTAAAGTATTTGTGGTACTTTAAGCCGTTTGAATCTGACAACCAGTCTTACCAAGGGGTCACCCGGACAGACTGGAAGCTGACCCAAACATAGCTGTAGCTCGAGAATCCTGGCCAAAAATTCGTATTAGAATTCGTATCGACAGGACCTTTTGCATATTGTACGCACGGCTACACACCAAGCTATAGGTACATTTCCAGTTTACGCATATCTCGCACTGTACGAAAATCCTACACAATGCGAGATCAGCTTATACGGCTACACATCAAGCTATAGGTACATTTCCAGTATAAGCTGATCTCGCATTGTGTAGGATTTCCGTACAGTGCGAGATCCGCGTAAACTGGAAATGTATAGCTTGATGTGTAGCCGTGTGTACCTACACAACACAACAGCTTCCACTAGGTATCTCACATTTTTTATGAGCGTTGTCGGTTATGAATCTGATAGAGGGAGAGAGAGCCACCAAGATTTGGTACTTCGAGAGTGCTGAAAATACCTCTATGTGAAACCTAAATAAAACGGACTAAATACTAATTTTTTTTTCATAATGGATATTTCCCAGGCAGGTCTATCTAGATTTTAATAATAAGATTCTTGAATTCTATTATCATAAGTCCACTACCAGTTATTTATTCATTAATTTATTCTAACGTTATTCAATAGGGAGGTAGGTTGTCAACTGTCAACGATTCTAACTTGACGGTAATTTGAAAGATAACCTAAGACTTTCGCTATCAACTTTATAGTCAGTCATTTATCATTCAATATTGTGTGCTATTTACATTAATAATAATAATTTTTGCATAAAAAGTTCTTTGTGAGTTTTAAAACTGTTTTGATGGAAAAGAATACCTATAGGCAGGTTGATATGGCAAAAAAAAACCGTTTTCAAACTGCTTACAAAACCGTTTCGGTTAAAAAAATAAGTAAAAATCAATTTTACGTGTAGGTACTAATTATAATATACCTAAATGAAGAGTTGGTTTGTTTTTTAGTTATAATACACACAAAAATATTTTGCTGGATGGACTGGATGGCATTTGAAAAAAGGTTTTTGCAATTTGATACCCCAATTTTTGAGGAAGGTTACGAGCCTTAGGAGCCGAGAGAAGCGGGTGAAACCACGAGACGAAGCTAGTACTCTCATAAAAGTTCGTTGATTCTGTTAGATCTAGTGGTATAACAGGAAGTTTGTTCAACCACATTTGACATTAAAAGCAAGATAGTGATTTATGTCAACGCGTTTTAAGACAATTTATTCATTTCCGCGGCCTAATAATAATCTATCCATTAATAAAATAGCAGTTCAATTTAAATTAATGAATAAAAAAGAAAATGCGTAACCTTTACGAACGTCACTAAACATTAATTCTAAATTGAGAATAAAAAGTGTTATAACCATTCAATACGTACCATTACTTTTATTTTACGGTACAGCGGACACCGGGGTTTTAATAATAAACGTAAGAAGGTAAATAAATTAGTTTACGAGATTTTACCAATTAGAATATGTACCTGTATTTTATTATTATCAAACAAGATCAACAATTCAAGGTCCTCAAAAATTCCACCACAAAATAACAGAAATTTCGTAGGGCTTTAAATCCAATTTGAAGGTACAGAAATAGAAAATAGTTATCAGTTCAAGGCTACTACAGTTGTAGGTACAGTGATTAGAAATCGTTCATTGGTCGCAGATGACAAAATTGTAGTAATGGCAAACTCTCGAGCTGACCACAAGGTCGCTTTTTGTTGAGGTGTTGAAATGTCGCAGCGGTTGCTTAGACGAGACGTGTAGCTATGCACTTGTTTCTTGACAAAAAAACTTTGTTTTCAAATGTTAAATTTATGTTCATACGTTCCTCGAAGACTTCAGTTGACGTTTATCAAGTATTGTGCCAATGACGATAATTAATGTTCTGTTTTAAGGGACGATTCCTACTTACAGACTCAAAAGCCGATAAAATTCTTAGCGAAATTCAATGTTTTTACGTGTTTTTGTGATTTGCAGGTCGGTTCTAAGTTGATCTAAAATACGATTCTCGGTCGTAAAAATATATATTTGTAGCATTAATCAGTACACCTCTCTAAGTTCATATTACCCTATTGAATGAATATTTAATGAAATCATGACATTTGAGGTCAAGGTATTGATGATTTTAGTGATTAATAAAAATAAATAAAATAAGCCTTTATTGCTGGTTCTACAATTCTTTTCTTAAAATATCGGCGTTCGATGCACTCTTTTTAAACTGCTTGTCTTTCGACAAAGGCCTCCTCTAAAGATTTTCATCTCTCTCTGTCTCTCGCCCGCTGAATCCACTCTGGACCAGCTACTCTTTTGATATCGTCTTCCCATCGTTTCGCTTGTCGTCCTTTGCTCCTTTTTACATCCCTTGGGTACCACTCTGTTTTCAATTTGGTCCAATTCTCTTTTTCCTCTCTTAAATGTCCTGTCCATCGCCATTTTTGTGTTTTTCTTACTTTATGTGCATCTTTAAACTTGGTTATACTTTTTATTTCTTTTAACCTCACTTTGTATCTTCTCTTGACTCCAACTACACTTCTTTCTATACTATATTGACAGACTTGTATTTTCTGGCTTAATTGTTTTGTTAATGCCCGCCAATGTTTGGCAACCATAGGTTAAGCACGGCAGAATACACATATTGTAATTTTTTCTTTTGTCTTTTATTGGCATGTCTTTGTTCTTCATCACTAAGCTTCGCTAAGGGACCAAATCTCTTCCAAGTGTTATCTATCCTTCTATTAATTTCTTTATGCATAGTATCAGTTGCAGATATTAACTGTCCTAAGTAAATATAGTCTTCTACGTATTCAATATTTTCGGTATGAACTGTTATAGGTACTGTTTTGTGAGGAATTGGTCATCATTTTAGTGTTTACCATTCTGTAAAACCATAATTATTTGTTACTGTCACGAGTCATATTTTAATCAACATACCTACAACCTGACAGCAACCTGCATATTGCAAAAAAACGCAATTTTTGTACTTCCCCCCTTAAGAAACGATAGTTCAAGCGTGGCTTGCACAAGATCAATAACCAAGCCCCTAGCTCCTGGACTAATTTTGATAAATTACCTGTCGACGTATCTCCTGGTCTAAATGGTGCTAAAGATAAAAGTTTAGCGAGAGGATGAGAGGATACTAACTTCTTCGCCGGGGCACTTGTATGAGGAGACACGAAAAACACATTAAGGAGAAAAAGCTTTGAGATTGAACTTTAGGTGTGGTGGCTCTTTAACGTTTGCAAGCAAACTGGCAAATGGTTCAAGAGAGATTTTCAATTAATATTTTTAATTATTCAATAACTGAAAACCTCTTTAATCACCATTAGGTAACACTTGCATTATGAGATCTAGCCTGAAATCGAGAAAAACATTTGCTGTTGCCCAAATTGAGATGTTCCAAATTCAAATGTTGAGATCTTAGCTGACCTGTAGGAATGACTGCGTTTTTATTTATTGTTATCCAAAACACATACGAAGTTTTATTTATTGTCGTATCATCGTCTCCAGATTGTTGAGCAGTTATTTCTTTATCACGATTTCAGTTTTGTTCCCTTAGTTGAAGTTCACAATAATGAGTACAATAACCCCTTGAGACATTAACAGTTATTCCAAACTCAAGTAAAAACTCGTATGGAATTAAAATCGAAGACTAAAATTGCAAAAAGACAAGATTGAATTCTTATTGGCCAATTTTGTTTCTTTTTTTATGTCGTTTTCGGTTGCTGGTGGACTTTATAGTCCCACTCATCCATCTGTAGAGTACTGACTTTCCACTTATTTAAAGGGAAGAATCGAAAATGATCTCCGTTGAGAGATACATAAGTTAACTTATGCTCGGTTCCTATAAACAAAAACGGATTGTTTTGCTTACCAATCGAATTGCTAAACTGTACCCTAATTGCGTAACACGCGATTAATCGTAATCGGTTTCATTTTGACAGTTCAACAATATTCATTGCGTTATTTACGTTGTTGAGCAGACACATATTTCGAAAATATGAAGCAATGGTTTAGCCATCTGTTTCAAAACGAAACAGATTATGATTAATAGTGAGTTACGCAATTAGGGTGCTGGGCATTTATATAGTTTTCTAAGCTCATATTTTACCTGTGCTACTTGCATATGGGAGGCTGTACTATGCAAAGCTATTAAGGTCTTTGCTTCATTGACTTATGATAGGAGTCGGCCATTAGAGAGTAGGTGATTTGGTCACTCCGCCATCTTTTTTCGTCTGAAAGGTGCAAAATTTTTACAAATAAAAATTCTTACATTAATATGGCTATGGCAGGAACTGCGAGTGCGGCGCTGATGAGGTAGAAGGCGCCAGGCATGGTGGATAGTGTGGTGAGGTACACCTTGCTGTACACTGGCGAGTAGATCACAGGCACCAGGGCCTCTGATATGCTTATTAGAGAGCTTGTTTTGCCTGGAACAGAGAAAAAATACATTACGGTCTACTATGATAGCTGACGTGGCTCAAAAGGCTGCCCAACTTGAGTAGGACTGGGCAGGACTCGTCTCCCGCATACGGGACAAACCTTGGCACAGAACTGGTGCCCTGAGACAGGGCGTCGGGTGTTAACAACGAAAGCTGTGCAACTAAATTAGAACCGTGTGAATCCGGTACTATGTATTTTGATATTGACGCTATTGCAATAATTTACTTATTTTCATAAAAGTGTAATAGTTATTTGGGCTATTTGATTGGACACCAGTACATTACTATGGCAATTTATTGAACCTAGTGAACAAGTTAACTTATAAAATCCATAAATTATCCCGTTATTACTTAGTTACGCAGTTGTTTAGCAAAACGTGATCTTAAACCTCATTTAAAACAAGATCTATTCTTAGTCTCTTAATGGCAATTACAAAGGACCAACATGAACATGATAATAATTATTGACATGGTAATATCCAATTTTATTACTGTTAAGGATGTGAGTACCTGTAAATATGAATAACATCCGGGGTTTAAGCAAAATTCAATGAAATATTTATTCCATTTCCACAGTCCGATTCATCCAGCATACAAAGTCGGGTTATTAGTCGATTTCCACTATTTTACTCGCCCGAATCTGGTAAATCGACACTTTTAGATAATACATTAGTTTTAACACGCTTTTATTAGCTCCATACGTATGTTAGTATGTGCCAATGTAAGAGAAACTTTGAACATGATTTTGACCTCCTTCAAAACGTCGGATTAAATCTAAATTTGCATACTTATCAAGGACCGAGACAATTCAATAATTTCAACAAAAAAAAAATAGAAAAAAAAACTCAATAATCACGCTTTTGTAGTTAGCAAAACTAAAAAATAGAAAATAATTTAATTATATTAAAAAGCGTGGAGTGCTTGATATTAATTGATTATAAAAATACCTCAAAAAGCACCCCATATAGGCGACTCGCACGAAGTTAAACAACTAAAAACCCACAAAATTCTATACTTATCAAAACACGTGGTACAGTCAACCTCGAAAAACATGTATCCACAGGTAGGTACAGATTTTGTTCGAGGCTGACTGTACTACAAAATTGTCTGTAGTACAATAGGTAATATGCCTACGCAAATAATTGACCTAATAATATTCGGAAATAATTCCACACGGGTTATCAGAAATCACAGTTCAAAGATTAGGAGACCTCAAAACTGATATTCGTACTAAATGTCAATAAACGATAATTTATTTATAATAAATGATGTCAAATGCGGGACCATTTAGATCTAGGTACATCTAAATGGTCCCACATTTGACATCGTTTATTACCACCTGAGTACCTACGTCTTACTTAGTTAATCAACTGGTCATGAGTAGGTAGTTAGGTACTTAGTGGTTTTCTCTATAAACCACAGAATAAATAAATTCATGTGATAAAAACTATAAACATGACATGTTGCTGGCTGATTTATGGCTAGAATTGATTATATTTTCCTATAAAATCAGAGATAAGAATAATAACTATATAATAATGTATACATTTTCTGATATTTTTACAAATTTAGGTATCCAGCCTCGTATCTTGAAATGGCTTGGTGACTTAGATAGGTTACGCCTTCCATGGATACCTCACATACACTCACAATCCATTCATCGTTTGACTGAATTCAGTTTCGCGCTTTAATTATTCATTTCTTTTATTTTCTTTTATACATTATTGAAACCACATTTATGCAATAAATGAAACCACATACTTGTTATCGCCTTTGGCTGACGATACACAAAAAAATAACGAAATCTGCCCAGTAAAATTTGGTCAAAAAGTAGAGTTTTAATTTTGCGCAAATTTGAACACTCTGTAAAATTGAACCACTAGGTCAATGATTGAATCCTTGAACATTCACACCATTAGGACTAGAAATAGGGACCAATTAGTTCAACCAGGCTTCAGACTGGCTAAAGTAGATTCATCCTTCATGGGGTACTGTTTAAAATGTTACAATAAAATACCTCCCCACATACTCCAATTGAATGAAACGAAATTTAAATCTTGTATAAAACGCACACTATGCAGCCATGCTTATTATAAGTTGGGGGATTACATCGCTGACAAAAATGCTTGGCTAAACGTTGCTTGTCCTGCTCCACAAGGTACCTTAAACTAAATTGAATAGCATTTGTAAACATTGTTGGAGCTGCTGAAGACTGTAAAAGCTAGATACATTTGCATTGTATAAATTCAACCTTTTAGTATTGTATAATTGCATAGCATACGTGTGAGCACTATGTCCTTACTATATAGCTAACATTTACAGGGTACGTCTTTCATTGACTTGAATGTGCCGTGGCAGCTGAGAGTATGTCATGCTCACTCAAATGTCTCGCTGGTGGTGGCGTGTGTGTTGGATCATTAAGTTCCCTTCAAAATGGTTGAGCTGAATGGTGCTGATCCATACGTCATGTTCGTGAACGGGCGCCGCCAGTAGGGACTGGTCATCTCTTAGCTCCCACGGCTTATTTTAATTTCTAAATTGTTAATTTATTTTTGTTTTAATTACGGACGCTTTTAATGTGCACGTCTTTTTACATCGTTCTCACATTGACAATTTCAACATAATGATGTAACCAACTGTTTGTAATAATATCATGATTTTAAAAGAGTGTCCATGGAGTTTCTTGCCCGTTCTTCTCCATAGGTACCTACGCTTTGGAATGGGCAACTAGCTTCATCTTTCTACCTCACCGACCTTGACAATTCAAAAGTGCCTTTAATTGGTTTATTTGAAATAAATGCTTTGAGTTTGAGTTTGATTCCAAAGCGAAGTTGTTACGTATTCTACTTTTTACCTGACATGTGAAATCGGCACACCTAAACGACAAGGTACGAAGGTACGTTGTCTAAACAGAGTGTTCACTTTTACTGAAGTTATTTTGTTTGCAAATTTCACTTTTTTAATTCACGGTTTTTAATTTAATATTGAATTTTGCTATACTTCTGTGGACTTTTATTACCTACTTGTGGTTTCATTTAAAGCATATAATATGTGGTTTCCATACTGAATGAAATCTATACACCACGTTATACCTACTTTATACACTGTAAGAAAATGTAGGAAAATTTTCTCTAAATCTGCCTTTGCATACTTAATGCAAATAGGCATAATGACTTACATAATTAATTATGTTCGCTAAAGCAATGCCCCCTCTTATTGCCTAGGTAAATAGGTAGATACCTACATAAATTAATATGCAAATAATCGTCAATCGAAAGCAAGATCAGCAACTGTATTAATTATAAACTCACTATAATTATGGGAGATGAATTTGAATAAACGGTTAGGTATTTTCCAAAATGATCACAGAAGAAAGAATAATTAAATAAAGAATGCTAGCTACTGCCTACGATTTCGTCCGTTAAAATTCATCGTTTTAACATAAAGTACACCGTATGACACTCGGCAATATTGTAGCTTCCCATTAGTGAAATAATTTTCGGAATCGGATCTGCACTTCTTTTATAATATTATACAGATTATGTAGACCAGGTATAGTTTTCTCTTTTACTTACTATTTAAATTTTACTTGTCGGGAGTACGAACATTATGTTCGTCCGTAGCATGCAAAAAAACAACCTATTTTTTAGCATGCACAGTACCAATCTGAAGGTCAATAAAAAAAAAACACATAAGCCTGCATGGGCACTTATGAAACATCAGAAGCTAGGTGCACGTGTTTCACGTAATTAAAAACGTTCAAAATCGAGGCGCAATCTCTCCGCAACATAGCAATGTAAAAAACTTGTCAAAAATGTAGCGAAACTCGAGGTATTTTTGACTGTCAATCAGTCAAAAATACCTAGACTGTAAAGTTTCCTTAAATTTTTTGGAATTGCCCCTTTGTTGACATTTCAAGGATTCGTAGACATTTTCTTGATTGTCATTCTCGCCATAATAATTAATTTTAATTACTCCCTTCTTGTCCAATATTGCACTCCTAATGGACCGTTCAATGATTTATGTAGAATAAAAAACGAAAAAACAATATTGTTTCTAAATGCTGAATGGAGACAATAGAATCTTTAATTAGATGTCAAGTGTTCCCATTCATAATTGATGACATTAAGGTTAATGAAGCGATTATCTACGATTACAAGATAAAATCAAGGAAATTAATGTAATTAGTATATTTATTACCTACAGTTTATCCTCATTTGACACTGTAATTTCTGAATCGGTAATCATTTTCCATTGTATTCAATATTGCAGAACATAATTTTAGGTTGCCCTAATTATTGGAACGTTTAAATGCATCCGTTTTCTTCTTAGTGGGATGATTTATTTAATTAATATCCATGTTTAAAATTGATTTTAATTATGATTTATTATTTAAATTTTCTGCTTCGTTACGGTAACTTAATAGAACAAAAAACTGGCATGACACCGAAGGACGACATTATGCAAGATGTGATAACAATGAGTAAATAAAATATTATTCATAAATCCGTGTCGTAGTTAAATTAACTCTATTGCAACATAATATTCCTTTTGAATTAACAAGCATTTGTCTAGTAAGAGCAACAGTTCAGTCTGCGTAGTAGCAGGGGTGCCGCAGTGGAAACGGCCGTGACTTACGAGTTGTAGGTCGTAAGTTCGAACCCTGACAGGCAATTTACTTTCTGTAAATTATTTCAACACCACTGTTCTCAAAATGGTGAAGGGAAACACGTGAGGAAAGCGGCATGTCCTAGAACCAAACGTTTGAAGACATGTGACAGCTACCAACCCGCATTGAGCCCTGTGGTGGATTACGGCCCACTCCCTCTCACAGAGAGGAGGTCTGTGTCCTAGCAGTGGAAACACGATAGGTTGATTATGAGACGAGTAAGGAAATTGCAATAATTTTTGTAATTAATTTGAGCTGTCGAATCACGTACATAAAACTACAGAATAAGTGGCTATGATACTTCAGATTATTCTGTTACGACATGCTGAATTCCTGCCATGATCATACGGTCTACCCATTATTTTTATCTCTCCATTTCTTTCTCTGTTAGTTCATCATTTTAATCCGTGCTCAAAAAAGCCGGCGACAATTCCAAGTCTTGAAAAAATACTAGTTCGAGGTCTACGTTTAATCTCGATAACGTTTACTTCATGACAAAGTATAAAAAACCTGGTTGCATGGCTTAAGTATTTAGTAAAGTACGATGTAATTGCTTTGGCTCTGAAACTCCAGAAAGGTCGCTTCAGTTAAATATAAAAAAAGACCTTTGAGTTGCTACTTTTAGCATTTTGTTTTTAATATTTGCCAGTAAAAAAATGATTTGAAAAATACTTTTAATGCAAGCAGTCTTTAACAATTTCAGGACCAATGGTAACATTTTAAAATTACAAATATATTATAGCAAAAGAGTTAAACAATTATATAAAAAGTAAGTCTTTTCGTGAAAATCTAATATTGAATCGCCAAAAGAAAATTAAAAATGTTTAGTGACCTAAGTAGCTGAATTTCCCTGAAAAGTGATGATTTCATAAAAATAACGATATTAAGAGTAAAACTGTTATTCATTATCGTTTTAGAGTTTACTTTTGCCAAATATTTGCAGTTTGCCCACTGATTTAATTTAATAACAATTTCCTCCGGATGTAATGTTGTAATGTAAGTAGGAAAAATCCTACATTACACATCTGTTTTCTTTATCTCTAGTTTGCGACAGAAACCTCTCTATACTACGCAATAAATAAACAAAAACTTTGCGATAATAGAGCAATGTACCAAAATAAACAAGAGTCATACTACGGCAGTTTTTATCTCAATAGCTTGACAGGTATCACTCCATTCATTGTTTCAAGGGAACTCCATAATTGTAAATATTAGAGTAAATAGAAAATACCCGCAATATGTACCTACTTACTTGTAAACGCGCTACGACGCAGTTCTAGTAGAACAAATTCTATGAAAACTTCATGGAAATTGTTTAAAAGAAACGCGTTGCACCTTCGCGTCGCGCTTGACTGCGTAAGCCTTAAGTTCTCCTTAGAAAAAACTAATTAATTATTATAAAACTTATAGGAGGCTCGACTTTTCGAACCTTTTTGCTACAAAAAAGTAAAAAAAGAAGTAATTGGCATTATAATTTTTCGGTACTACGGTGTCATACACTTACTGGCTCTGTGGCACATGACGCGGTCTCTGGCTATAAAAAAGAGTGAAAACGCGTTCCTTCTTAATTTAAATGAATTCTTACAATGAGATGACATTCCTAAACACATGAATAATATTTGAATAAGTACGTATACTTAATGCTACTAGGAAACTAAATCCCATTTTGTGAGCATTAGATTAAAAATATTTGCCAAAAATTTAAAGATAACAAAATGTCTACAGCTTTATGAGCAGCAATAAAACAAGTGTTTATAATATACATGCGCATTAATATTTATACCCAGTTAACACCACAGGTATATTAAAACCATGAGATGAGTGTGTAGATACGTACATAACTAAGGTTTTTTTTTGAGGTTGGTAAATCATCAAATAACTTCACCCACTCTGGTTGGAGCGGGAGCGCGTGTCAGACTTTTACTGACTAAAACCCACCCGAGTTCGTTCAGTTGCCTATGTGCCAGGGGCCACGGTATATCTTTCGAACAACCCGCACCCCTGGCAGGCATTATTAAGGTTGACATAACATCACTAATGACGTTTTATAAACACCTATGCTTACTAGACTACCGTTGTCTAGTTCTACCGACATAATTTATAGGGTTCCGTACCCGAAGGGTAACCTACGGGATCCTACTACTAAGCCACCGCTGTCTGTCCGTCTGTACGTCCCTCCGTCTTTTGTCAGCGGGCTGTATCTCATGATCGGTAATAGGTAGACAGATAACATTTTCACAGAATGTGTATTTCATTCCTCTAAGTACCTGGTACTTATTGACAGGCCTGCACTGTCATACCATACCTATTATCACAGTAATTTGAAAACATTGTAAAAGCCAATTATTTTTAAAAGAGTAACCGTGGAGTTTCTTGCCGGCTCTTCTCCATAGGAAGCGACAAATTGGAACCGTGCACCTAGCTTCTGACGTTTCATATGTGCCCATGCAGGTTTATGTGAAATAAAATATTTTGATTTGTTTTGTTGCCGCTAAATAACAAAAAATTAAAATAAAATCAAGTAAAAATAAAAGGTTGACCCCCTTTCATTTTTTACTTGATTTTATTTTAACTAGAATTTTTTTTGTTCCTTTTAGTACGGAACCCTAGTATACGAATTGAACTCGCACTTGCCTGGTTTTTATTCAATTATTGCCATAAAACATACGAGTAGAGCTTATAATAATAATCATCATCGTCTTATTCATTTTCCATAAAACAACGCTTACTTATTTACTTACATATACAGACCAAGATACAGACTAACTGTCTAGTTTGGGGTTCACTGGCAAAGAATAAATGTAACTAGCTGTAGGTAATATCTAAGCTACTCATATGTCGTCTCAACTTGTTGTTAACCTATCTATGCATATATTTTTCTATTTTCTATTTCTACTTAATGCAAGGAATGGTAAAGTTACCTGCAATGTGTCACGTGATTGCTAACATTGATCTTGTAAGCCATGATTGGTTTCTTGAGCTGTGACAAAAGGGTCTGTTCGCAGCATTAGTAGTCTAACTATAGGAATCTCGATTTGAACGTGAAAATCAACGTGGTATCATAAATAATTTGAAAATATAGCCACCGACCGTTAGCTCTAGCCACAATGTTTAAGATTTTTTTTTTTTTGTTTTAAAAAACGTTGCCCCACACTAGGAATTTCTCCTGTATCGTGGGTGCGTTTACAAACATTTAAACTCACATACACAAACAGCCAGACCCAGAACAACTACTTGCAGATCATACAAATATTTGTTCCGTGCGGGAATCGAACCCGCGACACGCAGCGCAGCAGTCGATCGCTGAACCATTGCGCCAACCGTGCCGTCAGATTATTACTAGACTATTTCCAAGTTTGTGTGTCTCCACCAGTTGTTACGGGTCGTCAGAAGTCAGAGTGTCTACTAGGTTGTGGAGGTCAGATAGGCAGTCGCTCCATGTAAAATACTGGAATACAGCGGCATCCGGTTATACTGGAAGCCGACCCGAACATAGTTGGGAACAGGCTAGGAAGATTGATTGAGTGTCTCCACCCGTTTTTGGGTCTAACGGGTCTTATTCCGCTGGAGTCGATGGAGTATTGATAAGAGTACCTACTTAGCTGTAGTTGAGCCTAAGTTTTTCTCCTTTGACTTTTTCGTTTCGACAAAGTTCCTCGTTTTCCTGCAACGGCATCAGATTAGCAAAACTAAGGATCCACCAGGATCAGATCAAACGTTTATTTACCTACAAGTGACCGATTTTAGTGATGCAAAGAACGTTATCGTTTATTGGAAATTTACGTTCATTTCGTTCAATCAAACTTTTTATTTCACTCACTGTGCACTTTAGTTATTTTGGTTCAATTTTCCATGATTACTTTTACTATACCGGAAATCGTTTCATTTTAAATCAAGCAAAATGAGATCTCTGTTCGGAAATTTCTCTTTGTGTTGCCAATCGTTTGGCTATGGGAAATTGAAGGTCGATTGGGAAACTTAAGTTATAACAAACTGGAATGATCGGAAATGAACTAACGTCTTTCGATAACATAGGCAGGCAAACAATCATATTTGTCCATCCATACTTATTTTCGATTATTCTTAATGCCAAAGTCTTGTTTGGCTGTTTGTCGGTCAGTAATATGGACAACGATCGGTTCAGTGGGTTAGGAACGAACGTTATGAAAGGACGATACCAAAAAATGTATGGAACCTGGTACCCGCTCCAACAGAAATAAATGATATATCATTAGAACGGTATTAAGATTTCTTACAAGAATTTCAATGACCCTTATGTTGATTACTAGTCCGATCTGAGTAATACAGGGTAGAAATTGAGACGAGACAGTAAGGAACGCGACCTTAGCCGTTGTAGCTACAGGAAAACTTCCTTATGAGACTGCCTTTACCTTCTTGAGTAATTGCGATCTGCATTCACAGATTTAAAAAAAAGGGTACAGTCAGCTAGAAAAGCTTTAATCCTTACATTTTATTTTATGCTATTTTTATTTTGGCGTGTGATGTCAAAGCATTCCTAATAATTCACAAAAGGGCAGTGAATTATGAAATTAAAAAAAATCCCTCATGGGTTGCTAAAACGGACGTGTTTGGTACACTAGAATTCTGAACGGACATAGATTTGGAATTAGGCGCCATAGTAACTACTATTCAGTTTAAAAAGGGCTATCCAAATGTGTATTTTACATGTCTGTTGGAGGAGGGTTCCAAAATAAGCAGCATCCTTTGATAGAATCTATCTGTGAAAATTTTTCATCCTGGACAGTATACGAAGGTGCGGGCTACAGCTAGTGTTGAATATTTTCAATGTTACTCAACTAGTTGCTATGCACAAGCACATGTCTGACATTTGGTAGGCATAGTTTTGACCTACCCTACTTTACGTAAAATGTTATTCTAATAGATCAATGATTAGCAAGTGCCAAGGAATTTATATGGCTCTATTATTAACTTGTCATTGTTTCAAGAAAATGCGCATTACAAGTAATAAGCAATCAGCGCATAAGTAATGTAAACGAACCGAGAACATTTTATTTGATTTGTAAAGAAGACAAAGCAGTTTTGTTCATGTTTGTCTATACCTATACAAGGAGATATAGGGGCCATCGACGTGCAGCTTGTTACCATGGCTTCAATACAAGATTCTGAAATTCGTCGGTTATTCAATTTTGCTGTTCTATACATTTTAAGCGCGTAGATATTTCTTCTATGAAACAGCAGATTATTTTTTTGGTACCCGACTAATCATTTTGTCGCTAGGGATCTAGAATCATGGGCTGAATGCGTGGTTACATTTTGCGTGTCGATGCGCCTGCCATCCTGTTCAAGGCGAGTTTGCTTGATCAAAGCTAGCTGCACAAATAAGCTAAGAAAAATAATTGGCAAAGTTATATCTGTGTGTCCTACTGCAAGGCAAATACCTCTAACGGTCATTGTTACGATCTCATCGATACGGTCCTTGCGAGGCAGCGTATCCCGGCCAATTTTTTTCAAACGGTTTTCTTTTAAACTGTTTTTTTTTAGACTTTACTGTGTCCCACAGCTGGGCAAACACCTCTCCTTTTTTTCCACCTCCCTGTCTTGTGCGTTTTCTAGCCATGTTGGCCCTGCAAACCTCAGATTGTCCACCATCTTCGCCTCATTTGCGATATCCATTTCTCTCATACTTCTTTTTCTTCCTTTCAAACCGTAGGTATGAAGAAAAAACCACATATTATTATTATTATTTCGTGATTTTAAATAATCATGAAATTGTGGTTGCGAACCTATGAGTCACCGCGAAAATTCAACTGTGAATAACGCATTTGAACCACTCATAATTACGAGCAAAGGAAATTAAATGAGCCATATAATCTTTAAAAAAATATTTGTTCTGAAAAATCTTACAAAATGGAGGTCGTTCGAGTTTGTTTGGTTAACTACTTCAGTAAGTGTGATAACACGATAGTAATATTCTCTCACTGATTTTGTCTACATTTGAGTTATTTTAAACGTGGCTACGTAAATAATGATTCAAAGTAAGTATCAAACTGCCTTGCCATTTCCAAACCATGGGTTGGCTTCCAATCTAACCAGATGCAGCTGAATACCAGTATTTTACATGGCGCGACCGCCTATCTGACCTCCACCACCCAGTTACTGGGTAACACGATACCCCTTGGAAAAAGTGGTTGTCAGACTCTCGAGCTTTTGACAACACATAACGACTGACAAAGATCCAAGAATGACAGCCGGGACCGACAGTTACGTACTTTCCGAGGCACGGAGGGGGTCTTTGTGTGTAAACCCATCAACGGACTGACCGCGGCAAGCGTAGACTAAAAGTAAGTATATGCAGGCATTTAAAAGAATTTATACATTTCTTGGAATGGTTACTAAATCAGTAACTTGAATTTTCCGTATAGGTATGCCATAACTAGTCATCAACGTATGGAAAATCTGCGGTAATTAAAACTGGTACTCATCAGTATTACACGGTTTACGACATAAACTGGTTAAACAAGTAAATAAAATAAATATAAGGAAGTACTGCATAGAATATAAGAAAATAATAAGTACCTATTAAGGATTGTTTAAAGTACCTTATTCGGCGACAAAAATTCGCTATTTTTATATGTGTTTAAACAAGCAGGATTATAATAATTCAATTCGAGCCGAACAAGTATATACAATGATTTACGTAAACCGTTTTAACTAATTCCATTGCAGTTGGTTATTCGTTTGTTTTGTAAATTCAAACAAATTCAGTAAAGTGAATACGATAATGCTTAACCGTTTAATGTGGTGAGCAACCCAATGTACTCAGTAGGGGCAAACATACATCTGTGACACTCCACACTACAAAATGGATATAGGCTACAACCTCATATTAACTGCGAATTTCACCAATCAAAATTTAACGCGATCTCCACATTCAAAGCTTGAAGCTATCAGTGTCACTATTCTACAGAAAATAATGACAGTTCGCGATCGCTGGTCGCGTACAGTTTCGATGGTGAAATTTGCCCTGGAATTGTATTACTCTCGAAAAAGAAATAATGCCAAAAAAGCGGTTACTGCTGCGGTATTATCTTCAAAAAATTATAACATTTTCATTAATAAAACTGACAATTTCGATGATTAAGTTCTAGGCGTGAAATTAGTCATTGCCGGTCTATTCAGTATAAGAAGTATTTATTTTTACAGAATTCCTAGCGTCAGATGGCGTTTTCACCTTGAGTTTTTTAAAGCATTCGAGATTCTCAGAATGTGAAATGTAGGACGTGCTATTAATATAGCTATCAACCAAAGGTGCTCTTACACGGGCAATTTTTTGAGCAATTATTAATCGGCAACACTAATGGATCAATCTGGAGCAATCTGGAGCAACAACAATAAAATGCGGAAATTGTTTCGGGAATATTGCTTCTGATATATTTCACATTTCTCAAGGTTGCCAAAATGAGTTGCCGAATATACAATCGGTGTGGATTTTTTTTTGTAAATTTTCTTTCTATCTTGTTTGTACGTATAACTAGGTCTCGTTTTTGCGAGAGGAGCCGGCCGGCGGCGGCGGCGGAGGCGGCGGGGGGCGGCGTATTGCCTATTTTTTCAAGTTGCTCCATATTGTGTGGCCGTATCTCTGGCAACAGGTTGCTACATGTTGCCATTGCCCTAAATTGCTGGATAAAGAAAGAAAGAAAAGAAAAGTATTTATTAGACTCGCACAGGAATATAAGAAACTTAATTACACACTATGCTTAACAAAAAAATTAAAATTAAAATATTTAAAAAAGTAAAAAACAAAATGGATGTAGTCATGACATCATAGTTGACGAGAATTGCCCAAGATGGACCAATTTTAGTTGCTCGTGTAAGCGCACCCTTAGATACAGTGTTATTGAATAATAAGGCGATAATACCAAACCATTACATAAAGATGCGTCATCGTGGGAAATCAAAATGCATACCTAGCACATCATTTATACTAATTATTAGGTATCGTAACTTATCGATAAACAAGTAGATTTAACTGGTTATAGTGATCTTGTTGATGCTGAAATCTGTATGCCAGTTTTATATGAATTGAGCTATTAAACAGACAAGCTACTGTTCATTCTTTGAGTTCCAGAAATACCAAAAAGCATACTTGAATAATATCAATAAAGTAAGGTATGCGAAGAATATAACTAATTGTATACTTGAACTAGCGTATGAGAAAACAAAAACATGTCTTAGAAATAAGGCTAGTATTCAGACAGAGTACCTATGTATACAAATAATGATCTAGTAAAAACATTAGATATGTCTACGAGTACAACAAAGGGAATAACGCAATGTGGAACGACCCCATCTAGATGAACCGACGGCATGACTTCAAAAAGTGGTTGGGATAGACTGGATGTGGAAGACAGTCGACAAGGTGTTGTGGTGCAGCATGGGAGAGACGTCTGTTCAGCAGTGGACTGCGATAGGCTGAGTTGTATGACTATTATGGGACTAATAAAATTGAGGTGGTTGGTAGGTGTAGACACAGTATGGAATATAAAAAGAACTTTAAAGAACCTCATAAATATGAAATTGCACTTTTATAAACAGCTATAGATAAAAGAAAAAAAATTGCAAGGAGACGATCAAAAACAACATTCATTACGATAAAAATATCTCAATCATTTATAAATATCATGTTAACGAGACATAATACAAAATAATAACATTGATTGAGTACATACACGATCCTATCACTAATAATACACGTGGCTTAGGCCCATGTTATCAGCTTTTACCGGCTAGCCGAGAATATAAAAGGGAACTATATTTTCTATCACCAAAATTTATATTTGTCATCAAGTTGTATCACCTAATAAATAGATCTATCGCCACGAAATATTTTCGTTCTCAGATAAACAAAAATTGTTCCCAGGTATGAATTATCAAATTAATGTTAATATATGTGTAAAATAAGAGATCGATAACCAATAAAATTATATTGCATTACATGAATATAAACTTCGTTCTTATAATAACAGTTTTGTTACTTAAATAATAGCTCTGTGCTCAGAATGGTAGATCTGTCACCAAATAAATCGATTATCGATCCCTGACTGCGACTCCTTTCTGGCGACACCGGTCTCGCGAAATCCACACGCTTTTGTTTTACTACGGAATCGTACGATCCCGTGTTCAATTCGCGTCAACTGAGCACGCTTTTGTGATCAAGCAACGTTAAAAGAAGTTTTACAAAACAGTGTGTAATAATGTTAGTAGGGTGGCAAAGATAATATATCACCAGTCTAGTTAGAGTAGGTTATTATTTTTTTTTAATGGTTAGGTTAGGTTAGGTTAAAACTGTGACTTCTTACGCACGAGCCGAGCGAGCGAAGCGAGCGGTGCCGCGGCAGCGGCCGGCGAGTGCCAGAAACGACTAGATTATATAGAAAATCTAAACCTGCCCTAATAATACAATAATAATATATTATTTATGAATGCCCATTTTCTATTTTATTTTCGCCATTAAGTTTCCGCTTAGATATTAATTCTGTTCCCAAAAGAAAAATAATTTTTTATTTGAACTTAATGCAATTTTCTAGTAACATAATATGATTTATTGGTGATCTCTTTAAATTAGTTTGCTAAATCTAAATCTCAGGATTTTAGGTGATTTATTGTGGAACTGATTTTGCATTGTTTGGTGACTACATTTTGGTGACAGATCTACTATTTTGAGGACAAACCCTATTATTTAAGAAACACAAAACTAATTAAATTGGTGATAGCTTAAATGATACCCAATATAAAATAAATGTCAACATAATTTTAGTAATAGTCTTTATTCAGACAACATAATTATACGTTAACAGATTCTAATTTAGTTCGTTCTTTATTTAATTTAATATTTCTGAACACTTCCCGCGGTCTCATTAGCGATAACATCGATGTTGCTCAGGAATTTGCAACTTTCTTTACCAACATTCCTATTAAAACTACAGAAACTTTAAATTCTTCGCCCGCACTTGCTATAGATTTATTAAGACGGAACGTTGCAGCCTGTCCTGTGGAATTCAAATTTAAACATATTAACCCTGTGGTCGTTGTAAAGATATTTAAGCAACTTAAGATCAAAATTACCGAAGATCTGTGGGGCATGTCTACTAAAGTATGTCAATCCATTATTGAGACAATTGCACCCTATTTGGCTTTAATATTTAATTTGTGTGTAGATCAAGGGGTGTTCCCGGATTTAATGAAGTATAGTAAAGTTATTCCACTCTTCAAATCTGGCGACAGTAAAGATACTAATAATTATAGACCCGTGTCGATTTTGCCAGTTTTCAGCAAGGTGTTTGAAAAAGTTATGTTAAATCAAATGCTCAATCATTTTAATCGTAATAACATCCTACACGATCAACAGTATGGTTTCACCAGAGGACGTTGCACAACCGACGCCGGTGTCACGTTATTAAAACACATCTTTACCGCATGGGAAGAGGCGCAAGATGCAATTGGTATCTTTTGCGACCTATCCAAGGCGTTTGATTGCGTGAATCACGAAACACTTCTCTTGAAACTTGGGCATTACGGACTGGGTGAACTTGCGCTTAGCTTGGTAAAATCGTACTTGAATGATAGACTGCAGCAAGTTCAAATAAACGGTGTGAATACCTTGGGCTTAAAAGTCAAAATGGGTGTACCGCAGGGCTCAATATTGGGTCCGTTCCTCTTTTTAGTATATATAAATGATTTACTTCATTTACTTAAAAACCGACTACAAATGGTGTTATTTGCTGATGACACATCACTGATTTTTAAAGTTAAGAGACATGCACAGGAGCTTGACGATGTAAATAACGCTATAGTTAAGGTCCATAATTGGTTTACTGTAAATAATTTGGTATTAAATGGAAAGAAAACTAAATGCATAAAATTCACGTTACCGAATGTTAGAAGTAGTGAATGTCACGTTGTATTGAATAAGGAGATACTAGAATTCGTCGAACAGACGGTTTTCCTGGGAATCACGCTTGACTCAAGGCTACAGTGGGGTCCTCACTTAACATCACTTGCAGGGCGGCTAAGTTCTGCCGCTTACGCTGTTTGGAAGATCCGTCAATTAACAGACGTGGATACCGCGAGACTGGTCTATTTTAGTTACTTTCATAGCATCATGTCTTACGGTATTTTGCTATGGGGACGTGCTGCGGATATTGAGTCGATCTTCATTCTGCAAAAGAGGGCTGTCAGGGCCATCTACAACCTACGCAGACGCGAATCTCTTAGGGAACTGTTCAAAACAATTAACATCATGACGGTACCTTGTCAATATATCTTTGAAAACATTATGTACGTTCGTAAAAATCTACATCTGTTTAGTAAGATAAGTGACAGACACAATTTTAATACTAGAAATAGGAACAAATTAGATCAACCACATTTCAGATTGTCTAAAGTACACACTTCTTTTATGGGGTACTGTGTAAAATGTTATAATAAAATACCAGCCGATATTCTTGAACTAAATGAAAAGAAATTTAAATTATGCATTAAACGCACACTATGTAGACAAGCATATTATAAGTTAGATGATTACATTGTTGATAAAAATGCTTGGCTTAATGCTGGTCCGACTGCACAGGCACCTGGGCTTGCTATTTAAAATTTTCATATTTGGAAGAGATGCTTCCCTTTTTTGTTTTCTGACATTATGAACATTTCTGTTCCTATTATTTTTATTTTCTGACATTACGAATAAGTTTTTATTTTGACTGAATTAAGTATTATTTATAAAAAATTCAAAAGATATTAAATATTTTTCTTTCTTTTTGGAAATCAAATTTGATTAATTTCTCAAATACATTGTAAACTATATTTTTGTATAATTTAGAAGCATTTTGTTTAAACTTTGTAAATGTGAGTACCATGCATCCGTATAATAATTATATTGTTTTGATGTAAGTTGACTTGAAAAAGCGTGGCAGTTGAGAGTATGTCATGCTCACTTAAATGTCTCGCTGATGGTGGCGTGTGTGTTGGATCATTCGGTTCCCTACAAAATGGTTGAGCTGGATGGTGCTGATCCACGCGTCAAGTTCGTGAACGGGCGCCGTCGGTTGAGACTGGTCATCTCCTAACTTCCATGGCTAATTTTAAATTTTATATTTAGAATTCTTTTTTTTTTACATTGTCTCACATATAGAAGCAACAAGAATAATGTTCCCAAGTTTTTGTAATACATAACATGATTAAAAAGAGTGTCCATGGAGTTTCTTGCCCGTTCTTCTCCATAGAGATCTACGTTTTGGAATGGGCAACTAGCTTCAACTTTCCAACTGGTCGACTTTTTGACAATTCAAAAGTGCCTGTAAATGGTTTAATTGAAATAAATGCTTTGAGTTTGAGTTTTGAGTTTGATATAATACTAATAATGTATCATTTATTTATTTTTACTTTGTCATATTTTTTTTAAAATTATAATAATTATTTTATTGACTCCTGTCTGTGTGCCTCTTATTGGCAAAGGCCTCTCCCAACTGTCTCCATTTCTCTCTGTCATTGGCTATTGTTGTCCATCCACCGCCTGCCATAGCTTTTATCTCGTCCACCCATCTTTTTGGTGGCCTACCTTGTTTCTTTTTCTTATGACTTGTGAACCAGTTCATTGTGGATTTCAACCACTTCTCTTTATCTCTGATGGCATGTCCTGTCCATTTCCATTTAAGTTTTCTGATAGTTACTGTGACATCCTTTGTTCTAGTACATTTCTTTGTATTGATGGAAATACTCTTTCCCATCATGCTCCTCTCCATAGCGTTTTGACAAGTTTCCAGTTTCTTAACATGGGTTTTATTGAGTGCCCAGGTTTGCCAGCCATATGGTGAGAACAGGCAGTTTACAAGTGTCGAAAAGTTTACGTTTAATAGCTATGCTCATTTTTTGGTTTTTCATGACCTCTTTTAAATTCCAGTATTAATGTTTCCATGCATTTCCTATGCGTCTATTAATTTCCTTGGATGTAAGGTCTATGGGCGAGATTGTTTGACCTAGATAGATATATTCGTGTACATAATCAATTGTGTTATTGTTCACGCAGATAGGTTCTTGGTGTCCGTTCCTTCTGGGTCAATCCTATCACTAATGAGCGTAAATACTTGCAGCGTTCTTTCGCTTTGTAGGTGATACTGTGATACACTATTTGTCATTATTTGTCTATCTACAAAGAATAATTTATATTGGATGTATTGCTATACTCAACACTCAACAATCATTGTCCTAAGGTGTGCCCCTGAGGTACTCCAATTTATTTGGGGTTGGCGCTTTTTGTCTTTTCTCAACCGCCCTATCGGTATTCCTTTCTAACCACATACAATCAATCTATATTTTTTTGCCTGCCACTTTTTATAACCATTTCTTAACTTAGCAACAACTTAAAGTTACAAGCGACTGAGATTGAACGCTATAAAAACGATTTCAGTGAAGCGTTCGAGATCAATAGCCGTAGAATTACATGATCTAGAGTCGGTAGTTTTTGTAATAGTTTTATTTGTTAAAACTTACTGACACCCTAAAAATTTTAAGGAGTTATAAGTATACTCAGTACTCTTACTAAGGATTTTTCATTTAAGAAACTTTACGAATTACTGAGGCGAAAGGTGACGAATCAAGTTTTATACGATGGCAAACGATCAAAACCATAAAAATTATATTTATTAATCATATTATTAATTATATTTTACATAATATGTATTATAAATTACTTGAAATATTATGTCAAGTAATTTATAAATACTCAATTTGTGATACGAATCTATAGCTTTATCAAAATAAAATAAATCCACAAAAGCTAAACATGTTAATACGTGGGCGCTAGAATAACTATTCGATGTAATTGTTCCTGAGTAAGTAATGACTGGATGCAATAAAACAGTAATTACCCCAGTTGACATGTTTAATGGAATAATGGCTTATTGCTTCTCCGTTTGACTTCCTAGACAGGTCAGCTGGTACGAAAATGTATGAATCAAAGAGACTTTTAACTCCATCGGAAAATTGTAAGTCACCGAGAAGACTAAATTGTAGATTGTGAAAACCAAAAAGACATTAATGCATAATTGATTGTATTCGGTTTCCAAATGAAAATAATATGATTCGCAATCTGTCCTTGACCAACAGACGGATCAATGGACTTGTTAAAAGTGATTGTCAACGTTAAGAACCCTTCGAGAACCGATCATGTTAATGACCTATGCAACGTGTAGATCAATGACCATTTCTACAAAGTGATCTTGCCCGAGAACTTCAAATTATAGGCTTGATTAATAAACTGCATCATCATAACCATCGTCCACAGCCCGACTTCGCCCACTGAAGGGCATAGGCCTCTCTTTTCTTGCGCCATTCCCCACGCTCCTGTGCCAGCCCCATCCAGGTTTGGTGACAGGTGGAGTAAAACTTTGACAGAGTGGCGTCCAAAGACTGAAAGACGAGATGTTGGGCGTCCGGCGACGAAATGGGTGGATGACATTGTTGCCATTGTGGGAAATAAACTTACCCTCAGGTAATAATTACCTGTGCTTAGGCAGTAGACGTCTTTTAGCTATGATGAAGACGAGTGAGATGGTGTGGCTAGAAAGTCGGTGGTTTCAGAGACGACTAATCCACATGTACGAAAAGAAAGTGTGTCGACTACAAATACACCAAATTGGAATAAGGGCATAAGGGAGAATATTTATTAATATAAATAAGGGGGAATATTTATTTCATCTTACTAGTCCTTGTCCTTCCCTTTACCTCGTGCGAGAGAATTTCCTAACTTTGCATAATTAGCAGCAGACTATTATGTAGTGATAGTCCACACTACTTTCTGAATCCGTGCATGCTTACCGACCTTTTCTCTGCAGAAGATAAAATCTGTTTACAAACTTAATGAGAAGTTATGTCAGCGATAGATAAATTATTATGTCAACGTTAAATCTATTTAAATAAAGTCAGTTGCTGATCCTTAATTCCTTAGTTTCGCTAAAACTCAAAAATGGCTAAACCTTCTTTTTTGTTTTGTTCGTTATAGTACGGAGATGGTAAAAAAAACGTAAAATTAGGAAAAACCCAAAAAAATCAGCCAAAAAATCGGAAAAACTGAAATTGCTTTTTTAAAGAAAATTTCGTATGAATTATTGAACAGGACCAAGTCAGCCGTGTCAGCTAGTGACTGATAATAAACATTTTGGTGGCAATATTTGTAGGTATCTAATTGCAATGCGATCTACGACTAGGAGTGGTGAATGGCGGGCGTTTTCGAGGGGACTGTCTCATGTAATTTTGGCGTTCAAAAAGTGTTGACTCTCAGCCTAGTTTGAATAAATGATTTTAGATTTCGATCGCATTGCTTGCGAATTTTCATAGTGAGAAAACGTCAAGTACAGAAAAATCATGAACTCACCGACTTCATCAGCATTCACCAACTTAGAAGCGATTGATCGTAGAGAAGTGGCCCCAGCTGAGCTGAACATGTCCAGCACTGGGCCCAAGAAGTAGACCGTCCTAGTAGGAGCAAGCGCGTACACCACGCTCGCAGCTATCCTACTCAGGCAGGCCACCACGCCGATGATGCTGTCTTCAATTTTCCATCTTTTGCTGAACAAATATATTGTTATGAAGGAACCTGTACAAAGAAATTGTGAAATAGAATATATTGCTTTGAATTCGAGAGGGAATTTAAGTCATTTACCAGATAATCTGGCAATGAAGTCAAGGGATGAGTCACCCACCATCTTATTCAAGTTTTAACTTAAAGGGAATGCACCTACGGTAGCCTGTGAAAGGCAAATTTTCTTACGCTTTGTTGCAATTTGCACAGTGTCAGTTTGAGTGTTGATTAAAATACGATTCGGGGCCATTAAAAATATGTCTGTACAATTTTTTTCATTCAAATCATCAGTAGAGATCGCGGCACGTAATTAAAACCAAAATGTCGGATTTTATTTCAACTTACGTGCCGCGATCTGTAATTTATTTCCAAACGTGTACTGACACGTTACATCAATGACGTTGTATGTCGGATTTATGTAACAATAAACTGTATTCATGTAACAATGTATCTAAATAAGTTAAATCTGTTTTGTAACTGCATTTCCTACTCCTATGTTTAATGCATGCCGTGGCAGCCTTTAATTAAGGCTACACTGTGAATTGTAAGATTATAAGTGCTTTAACATGTATTTTTGATGTAAGCTTTGTTGGTTGTCCTTAAATAAATAAATGACTATAAGCTAGAAGGAGACCTATTTTTTGTTTCCGTGCGGGGCGACGACTGCTCACGCGTGTGCAACAAACAAACTTTCAAACGTACAAACTGTCAGATTTTGGTTCAAGTTACGTGCCACAATCTATACAACCCTCTTAAGTTTTTTTTATACACTGGGTGATCAACGGATACCTAAATTAAAGTTAGGCTTAAAAGGCTTAAAAGTCGTAATAGCTTCTTACGCTCTACGCAGGCCATCCAAAATAAACCACCCATTGCGAGAAGCAAACTGTGGGAAGAGAAGTATCCACCACCTCCTGACTTCGTTAAAGCCTAGGAACATTTGCCTCCCGGGCGTGATCTGCAGTGGCCTATATGGGAAGCTCTCAATCGATTGCGTACCCAAGGCCGCTGTAGACACAATTTGTCAAACTGGGGGATTATTGACTCATCCAACACCCAGTGCGAGTGCAGTGCTTCTGATCAGACCATACCCCACTTGCTGGAGGCCCCAAGTGCTCGTTCACCTGCACGTTGGGTGATCTCAATAAAGCCACTGATGCCGCAATAAACGTGGCCATCTACTGGGCCGCAACAATAAAAAATAAAATAAAATTGTGTACGAGTACCATCGACACGAAAAGAAGAACACCTAAATCAAAATAACTGGATAAGCACTTACATAGTTAGACATTTTATTAAACTGTTCATGTCTAATAAAACAAAATCTCTGCCTTGATCAGCCTAAACATAGAACCTATGGAAGATATTGAGTAAAATGTTATCAAATATCTCATCAGTGGAAATTACCTACAATTTTTATAAAACAGCATTGTATTATCTTTGTATTGTGTTTTACCTACTTGTACTGCAATTTCTGTCATAACACGTCCCGATGACGTAATTGAATGTCGCTTTATTTTAAACAATATTTCATTATCAGATACAATATGGTGATAAAGTTATATTTATCGGTAAACTGGTCCATGACAAAGTGGCTGCATCTATGTTATATACAACGTGTAGCGGAAAGGGTATATACATACCAAGGCCACGGCTTCTTTGGATGATATCAAACGATATTGGAAGGGTTTTTAAATCCTATCAGTACATGTTCGGAACTTATGAGAATTTTTAATACATTGATACCAGAAACCGAACTTTTCGAATTGAAATAAACACATCACTCGGAAGAGATTTATCGTGATATTGGCAAGTAACATGGAAAGTTATTGACCTACGTAGTACCGTGACACGTTTGTTATGATTTGAATGAAACATATGAAACCGAAAATTTTGTATCAATTCTTAGAGTATTTTAATTTGAGCTGAAACTATGTATAGTGATTCTATACCAACTGTTTGTTATCTTTAGTTCTTAAGGATAGCAATAGGGTTTCTGTTAGACCCTGTATAGGTACATAGGTACTTACCAAATTTAACAATAGAAGGTTATTACTTCAGACGATCAGAGGGGCAATTCTCATAATTTTAAGAAACGTTCACAGTCTGATCTCAGTCTCAATCTGACAAAAATACCTCGAGTTTCCATACATTTTGGACAAGTTTTTGACATTTCGTTGTCGCCGAGATGAGACTGCGACTAGACTGTGAACGTTTTTAATTACGAGAATTGGCCAGCAGGTCTTTGCTTAGATTAAAATTTTAAAGGATTCTTCCTTTAAAATTTTAATCTTTACAAATAGAAAATAATTTTACGTCAATGGTCCCAGCTTATCATTTGTGGCCTCAATTTGTAACTCGGGTCGTAATAGCTATGTGAACATAACATAACAACGGGTGCTGCCTGTGTTTCCGAATGGACAGCTCGCGCGTTGTCAGAGAGACGGACCAATGGGGGGGGGGGGCAGAAGCAGCGGTCAAAAAACAGAGGGCGTTTTTCGTGTGTGTCTTCTTGCAAGAGATCTTATAAATAAACAAGAGGCAAAAGAAGTACAAAATATATGTACGCTTGCTCGCTACCTTCTCCACGTTTGAGCCTTACATTCAATAGTGGTGAGTAGTGAATAGTAGGCCGTAGGTTCGAACCCAGACACACGCTTTACTTTGTGTAAATTATTTCATCACCACTGCTCTCAAAACGGTGAAGGAAAACATCGTGAAGAAACCGGCATGTCCTAGAACCATAAAAAAATCGAAGACATGTGACATCTACCAACCCGCACTGAACCCCCATGGTGGATAATATAGCTCCCTCCTTCTCACCGAGAGGAGGCCTGTGTTCCAGTAGTGGGAAAATTATAGGCTGATGATGAGAGATCTTCATTGGCCTTCACCGTAACATGAAAGCCTTTTATACCGTTAAGGATTATATTGAGGACAAAACATCTTGGGATTGACCTGCTCCAATTTTTGCATACTGAATGTGGTTCTTTTGTTTTTTTGCAAACTTATACTTTTCGACATTTGATTATTATTATATACACTTTGACATGAATATTTACTTTGAGAAGTATAATATTATTATTGTTTTAATTATTGTGAATGTGAGGACTGTGTGGGTCATGTTTTGTTTTGTGTTTCATCTATTTCTCAGTTAGTTTTAATGTTAATCTGGCAGTTTGAGTAATTTATGCGGCCTACCCAAATGTCCTTTCTTTGGTATTGTTCGTCAAATCTTTGAGCTCCTCAAGTTCTGAGTTGAGCTGCATGATTATGATAAATGCGTGCACTGATTGGACAGGTCCACTCAATCTGTGTGGTTCTTTCCTCAAAAGACCATTTCAGACACCAATCCACATGGTCTTCACATGATCTGACCAAGATTATGTCTGGACTTTAAAAGAGACTGTGACCTCTGAGTTTGTTTCGGCCTTTCTTCTCAGAGTAGTCAGATAGGAAACGCCGACCTCATCTAGTTTAAAAAAAATATGATTGACGTGTAAAAGTGTTTGTACAAACCTACTTACAGAAATAAATCATTTATCATTTATCATGTTTCTAGTGATTAAATTAATATAGTAACTTTTAAACTGAAAAAAACCGAGTTTACGTGCTCAGTAAGTTTACGTCTCCCAAAATCTTGTACAAACCGACGGTATTAATCATAAATTTGTATGCTAGAATATCGGTAACCCATCCCAATATCGGTTGTCTGTAATCTATTGTAAGACATTCCATCCTATTTCACTGTTATTTAATCGTAACTATTTGTAATGTTTGTCTTATTTTGTTTACTGAGTTCTTAGCTGACAGTTTGAAGATAGACGGGCGGCGGTTGTTTTGAGGTCGAACCAGAGTGCTAGACAGAAGAAGACAAATTGTTACTTGTAAAGCCACGTTTGCATTGTGCCAGTACGCTCTTTATAAGATGTACTAGCTACCTATATTGGTACCCGCGATTTAGCGGACAGCAGTCGAAATGCTGAAGGAGGAACGTTAGGTAGCCCGCAAAGTTAAAATTTTCTTATACTCCTTTTGAAATAAGATTAGACATTTAAACAAACCTTTTTTACAGTCCGTTCAACCGATTCTTACTTCTATATCGTAGGTATTAGGATGGCATTAAAAGCAAAAAAGTAGTTACAATACCAACTGTTTACTGCAGCTGCCATTTGTTATGCTACTAACGCAATAGAAGTCAAAATCGGTTGATCGGACTGTAAAAAAAAATTAGTTAAATGTCTAATCTTATTTCAAATGGAGTATAAGTTTTTTGCAATTTGCAGCACAATGTAAAGTTATTCACAATGTAATGTTATGCACAATGTAAGGTTTATGTTGATTAAAATATGATTCGCGACCGTAACACGGATGTATTACAGAATTATATTTTTAAAAATCATCAATTCAACCCTCTATACTCCATAGGGTTTGGTAGTTAAATAAAGGTAAACAAATTGTAAAAAAGGGTTTTTTATAGTTGCAACTTTCTTGTTATTTTCGATGAATACGACAGTTTCCTCTTTTATTAAACTTTATAATTTATTCTTAAACTACTCTTCCTAGATGTAACCACTTGAGCACAATATTTTAGTTCGATTTATTATAATAATATAATATTTTGTAATCTGCCTATTGTAAAGAGCCCAAAAAGACAGGTTCCCTAAACCTTTTAGAAAATGCAACGAATTAGGTAACGTTGCTAAATTGAAAAGTAAAACTGTGATGTAGTATGGCAACTGAAGTGGCAGGTATTACATTTAGTCGGTTAACCAGACGCCTTTGACAGCGCTAGCGACATTTACGTTTTTGCGAATGCGATTCGATTTTGTTAAATTGTGATAATATATCTAACAAAATAATTGATGATACAACGGAACGATTTATTATTAATGTGACAGATAATTCATCAGACAGATGATTCATATTCAGAATAGAGCCTACTATTATATGACTATAAATAATATGGTTTTAACATTTTAAATATAAGGTTTCGTATCTATGAGTCACGTGCTTTTTTTTGTTTATCATTATTTAACTACCTAAACCTATGGAGTATAAGTTAATTTATTCCCATTGAATGACTTTCTCATAAAATCTTGTATTGATGATTTAATGATTACGATACTGTAAAGCCATGTTTATTGCAGTCACGAATCACATTTTATATACCATACAACCTGACCTGCACATATGCGTAACACACGATCAATCATAATCTGTTTCTTTTTGACAGTTCAACAATATTCATTGCGTCATTTACATTGCTGAGCAGACAAATTTTTCGAACATTATGAAACAATGGATTAGCAATCTGTTTTAAAATGATTCAGATTATGATTGATCGTGCGTTGCGCAATTAGGGTGCTGCATATTGCAAAAATGTAAAAAAATAAATTAATTAAGAGGTCTGCCGTAGAGCTTTCCCCTTAGGTACAGCGCGTTTAAAACTCGTTCTTTCAGGTCCAATTGTTTCAAAATTATAAATTCAAAAAGCTTTTTTTACTGATTCAAATAAAAAGCCAACCCAAGGCTAGCCCGTCAATAATTTATATCCAGCTGTATCACACGACTCATACCAAGTCTACTCGCCCCATGTCAACGAGGCTTAGAACTGTCATGTTGGCACTAGATCCATAAGACAGACTACATAGGCATGTAGGCTAGAATTAGTTAATTAATATTTAGGATCCTTGCACAAGAAGTTTTTTTTTCTGAAAATGCCATTTTCAGAGCAGTTTTCTCCCACATTTTCCCATTTTTCCTATTTATTAAGAACTGATTATGAGGCGTTTTTTTTTTTACTTATTATTGATATTTTCACATCAAACTAAGTAAAATAGTGAACACTTATAGCTGAAAGATGAGCCTAAAAATAGATTGTGACAGTGACAGGTCAAGAAAATACCAAATTACGGCTGTGGGAACCACTGTTTCTAAATTCACAAGAATTTGGCGGCCTCTAAAGAATCGAGCGGTTTTTCCATCGGTCTTGTTATATCGATTATTCAGTATTTTCTCCTGTATTTGTTTATCGGATTTTCTTGTACTTTTTACGCTAGATGTGAGTGTGAACTGTGAAATTTGATTTACTTGTGGCGATTCGATCCGATAAGACGGAAACACTGTTTACAGTTTTTAATCTACTCGATTAATTTACTACTTTACACGTGGGCTTGCTGAGTTTAATATATAAATATTATTTATTTTTAACCTTTAGGAAAACCATAAACAGGTTTCTATTTAGAGTGATCATCATCATTACAGCTAAAAGACGTCCACTGCTGGACAAAGCAAATCAAATCTAAGCAAAGCAAAGCAAATCTGTCCTGTGGAATCCAACCTTATGACGATTTAGATCACACAGAAATAAATACATGATTTTGTTATTGAAAATAACAACAGCGATACGCAATTCATGAAATAGATACTACTAGATTTTAAAATTACAACATAATAATATGGTAACGCCAAAGATGTTTATAACATTAATAAATTACTAAGTTGTTTATTTTAGTACCATTAAAGTAACTTTAAATTTAAGTGCTCAATAGCTACCTATTTGGCACTTAAATTTAAAGTTATTAGATTATCCATTTTAAGGTATCAGAAACGGTTTTTTTTTAAATTGCGTAACCAGTTTTTGCTGACAGATTGTCATTGATATTGTTACTGGAAAATTCGACTAAGGTTTTATTTTATTTAAAAAACATTCGCACGTGTTTATACCTTTTTTGTCGTGGCATTTCAAACCATTTTAGGCTGCCGTTTTTGTCGTGTTTTATTATAATTTTAGTGAATGAATGACATTTCATTCTGTGGAATTTTTAACTACATCCCTTCGTTTATTTTAATAACATTGACTTTTATTTTAATTCTAATCTATTTTGTGGTAGTGTCTGATTTGTTGACATTGTGTAATTTAATTTATTTCATGAAATGTGGTTTAGGCCAGTTTTTTTTTTGTTTTAATAATTTGATGAGAATTAGCATTTCCTTAGTAACATACACACGAGTTTCATTTTAAAATACATCGTGCAGTTACTACAGGGTTAATATACATAGATGTCACAATAAACCGCAACAGACAATGTGCTAAAATATAGATTTGTCATAACGTTTAATTTATTATTATTATACAATGCAAACGTCTCGTAGGTTATGGCTATTAATGTAAATGATTATTTGAACGTACTTATGGACGTTTTAGTATGGCTATTATTGTAAAGCGTAGTGATATAACCAACTTAAAGTACATTATACGTCATGTTTTTTTTATAAAAAGGTATTTTTAAACCAGTGTATCTCTTTAACCGTAAATAATTTTTAATGCAAAAAATTCAATGATATTTTCAAGTCTTTTTGGCATACAGTGATCGAACTCAAAACATAATTAAACATACTTTAATGCATCAAAAAAAACATCAAAGTCACCTCTTAATGATATTTAAAACCAGTTTATCCCTTCAATAACAATTATAATTATAATTAAAAATATACCATAAAATTTCAAATGCCAAACTGCATCCAGTGATGGACTATTTATTATTAAATAGTTAATATCTAATTTTATACGATTTTATTTGTATTTTTACGATAATGCTAGCTCATTTATTATTCGAATTTATTACAACAGATTTTAACCCGTACATCGGATTGCAATAAGAACTATTATCGCTCATAACGACAATATTTAAAATTACCAGGGCCTTAAATTAGCATAACAGGCTAAACAAACTTTATTCTCACGATACATAGTTTCAGTTTCTTTTTATCGTTATCACATTTATGTAGGCACTTGGGTAGGTATATGTTTTCTGAAATACCTTACGACGTAACTTTGTAACAATTGATAAATATACCTACAACGTAATTTCACTATCTATAAAAATACACAATGACGTTACTCAAAAATATTTCAGAACTACCTTCGTGAAATCGCACGCTGTCATAATATTTATTTTATATATTATCATGTCATAAAATTAATCTTTTTCACCGTGTATTTTTCCCTAATAAGATTATTTTATGGTATTTCTGTTGATGAATTTTATTTGGTTAATGAATAAATAATCTCTGCGTATTTGTTTTTGTATATATGGCAACGTAGAATTCTTGTTTGATCAGGTTGAGTTTGCTATATATATTATATTACGCAAGATTATAATTGAGTTTCATGAAAAAATTTCCACTATCCAAAGTAGCAAAAGATAGCACGACAGCTACGTTTTCAACTGAAATGGTATCAAGATTTATTTATGTGTAAGAAGGTACTATTGTTTCAATCATTTAAACTATTTCAGAATAACTCACATCGTAGGTACTATCCTGCTAATATTGTTTGTTACTCAATCACGCAAAAACGGCTAAATGGATTTGGACGAAATTTGGCTCACAGATAAATTATACAATGGATTAACACATATGATCCTTTTTAACCCGCTAGTGCATTACCGTGGGATAATTTTCGACTTCCACGTGAAGCTGCTAGCAAAAGTTAGTAGTGAATAAACAACGTATTTATAAAAGCACACGTAACAAGTTCATGTGATCTATCTTCGTATATGTGTCAGTACAAAGATGCATGAACCGTGTGTGCAACAGAATTAATTGCCCTTTCACATCAACGTGTGTCACTGCGCAGTAGTTTCACGGTCACTCCACAATGTTTAGATGTCGTCCGTCATTTACGTCACAAGTTAGTTTTTACAACTGTATTCGGTCGTTTTTTAGTGGTTTTTAGGTGTCATCCTTAAGCTAATTTCCAATAAAAAACGACGGTTGTTGAAGTCAGAAAAATAAAATAGGGCATTTCTCACTCATTGGTGACACAAAGGTTTTTTGCTGTAGGTATTCTGAAATTTGTTTTTAGCACTGTGATAGTCAGATGTTTATTTATTTGATAAACAAACGCGTTGGTAATTATTTTTGTTTTGAAAAGTGTTTTTTTCATACAACTGTGTTTATTTTTCTCTTACTTTATGATTTGTGTACATTACTGTGTGTTCTTTATTTAAAGAGGAATAATACTTGGTTAACGTTTCACTGTTTATTAAATATAAGTCTCATTTATAAAGACAAAATAACCGAATTAGGTATACTATATAAAAAATTTACTCTGAATGCCAAAATTTTAATAAAACTGGTGTTATGGGTAACAAACCGTTTACATTACTTTGTAATACAAACACAACTATCTAAGTTATGGCATGGATTATCTTATTAAGATTGCAAAACGACTGTCTACCTAATTACTGAAATAACTGTAAACGTATAAATCTTCTGAACACACCAAAAACAATTGTGCAGTGGAGCAGGTTTGGATACTAAAATAAAAATGTACAGATTTCTCAGAAAAAGCCCTTCGGCAATCATCGTTATTACTCGGAAATACGAGCGCGCGGTGATAAAATCATAAACAGGGTTAGTTTTGAAAATTATAATATTTGCCTATGTCTTGACGTAGGTACATGGTAATTCGGCAACACGAATATTACCGAAGCGCATACCTTTTCTGGTTTACCTGTACTTATCTTTAAGGTGAATTTCACCAATAAAACTGAACGCGTTCACCACATTTAAACTGCGTTCAAAAACGATCAGTGTCAACATTGTTATAGATAAAGTATTGACACTAGCAGCTGTTGAACGCGGTTTAGAAGTACTGATCGCGTTCAATTTTATCACTGTATCATAAATAAAAATAAATAAAACTTACCAACGCTCCCAACAAGGACGGAGTATGTGAGGAATAAGCTGTAGTCCACCTCGGTGAACTTGAACTTGTACCGAGTGAACCAGTACGTCATCTGCGCCTCACCTTTATCCCAAACGAAACAGGTATTAGTCAATCAGCCACCGACCGACGGCAATCTGTAAACATCACCTGTAAAAGGCTCTGTTCTAGCCGTATTTGGAACATATGGGGTAATTGGAGGAACATATATGGGGTAATTGGCGGAACATATGGGGTAATTGGAGGAACATATGGGGTAATTGGAGGAACATATGGGGTAATTGGCGGAACATATGGGGTAATTGGAGGAACATATGGGGTAATTGGAGGAATATATGGGGTAATTGGCGGAACATATGGGGTAATTGGAGGAACATACGAGGTAATTGGAGGAACATATGGGGTAATTGGAGGAATATTTGGGGTAATTGGAAAATGGATGAACACAACACCCTAAGCGTCGAAGAGACAAAAAAAAAATGGAAGAATTGGTGGAAAGGAAAGTTGAACTTACGTAAGAAAAATATAGGGTAACACTTAAGGGGAAGTTGGAGGAACATATATTATAGGATATTGAAGAAACAAGTACTTAATAACAGCTGCTTCTAATGGCAATTGAAAAACTTATGTCTAACTAACTAATAGCAGATAAATGAATTACTGCGTTTTTTTAATAAAAAAAAAAGTTGATTGATATTCCATAAGAATGTCTTAAAAGTTGACCTGGAGAATTCATCTAGTTATTACTGTCACTCAGGGAGTATTTATTATTAATCTGGGTTCAGCATTATCTATAGCATGCTCAGCCTATTATTTTCCCACTGCTGACACAGGCCTCCTCTCTGTGAGAGATATATATAATAATAAGCATAAGATACAAAAGCGCATTCCATGTTAGCCAACATCTCAACTTTAGGTAAATATGCATCCGAATATCCGATCTCTGGCTATAATCTACCACGCGAGCCCGAGCCCAGTGCGTGTCGATGCATTATATAACATGGTTAAACCATACAAATATTATATCACGTTGTATTATTAAATAATGTCAAAGTCTTAAACTAAATTGACCATGTCGATGTTATAGAATTGTCACGGGAATTTTATTTTATCGTCTGTTTCCTTGCAAATACCGTATCAATCGAATTATATTATTTTTATAACACAGTTAAGTACTACATCCTATTATCCAACTTATATTATATATGTGAAAGTTTGGATATTTGTTACTCAATCACGCTAAAATGGCTGAACGGATTAAGAAAAAATTAGGCACACACATAGTTAATAGCTTGGATTAACATATAGAATACTTTTTACACGCTTTATATTAGCTTCACTTGTATGTTTGTTTGTATGTAACCGACTCCTTAGAGCGCGATTTTGACCCACTTTAAACGGTCAGATTTCATTGAAACTTTGTAAACTTGTCGAGGATCGATGACAAATCAATAATGGAAAAAAAAATGAGAAAAAAAAACATGTTTTTGTAGTTAGCAGAACTAAAAAATAGAAAATAAATAATAGTTTATAAACTAAAAAACACGCTTTAAAAACCAAACTAAAAAAGGAGAAAATAATTTAATTCAATTAAAAAGCGTGGGGTGCTTGACAGTAAGTGATTATAAAAATATCTCAAAAAGCACCCCACGCTTTTTAATTGAATTAAATTATTTTCTCCTTTTTTAGTTTGGTTTTTAAAGCGTGTTTTTTAGTTTTTTTTAACTATTATATTTTATCCCAGTAGTACATTCGCGTAGGAAAATTTCCGATCTCCATGCGGGCGAAGCCGCTGGGAAGAGCTCGTCATGGAATAAATATATTCGTTGATTTTTACTTCATCTTCACTTCGCCGCCATTACCAACATTTTGATTGAAAATGACCGGTCGAAAATTTAAAGTTGCTTAGTTTCTGTCCTTGGATCAACTTTAGAAACATGCTACCCGAATTTGAGTATATTGATGCATGGGGGGTGTAGAGAGGGGTTTAAATAACTGCCCCCAAGCATTTTTTTTTGCCGGAACTCCATTCTTTTTGTAACATAAATTTTTGAAAAATCTTAAAACGAGACGATAAGTAGTAATCATTTATTTGACTTAGGATGCAAGAGCGAGCGAAGCGAGCTCGGGACTTGGGGCACCCCGACACGGACAGGTTAGGTTCGAAGGGGATGATCCCCTTCATGTTAGGTTACTTCAAACCCCGCACGCAGAAATAGGAGCCCCGCGAAGCGGGGCTCCGTCGAACTATCATGACAGGTGGTTAAGAGTAGTCTTTCCCTCCCGACGCCCCGCCCCCAAAAGATAGATTTATTAAAATTGGCCTCTTGGCATACATTTAGTATGCAAACTTTAAAAAATCATAAAAAGGAAACGGTTGCTTTCCGGCAAGGGGGGATTATGGGGGGGGGGGTTCCTAAATCCTCCACCCCTTTCAACTCTTTCCGAAGGTAGCACGTTTCTAAATTTTTACCCTGTCCTTTACCGTACGACTAGTAAAAATTACTTAAGATTAAAAAGAAAAAAACAACTAGGTATATTTAAATATTTTGTTACCCCAAACGGTAGAGATGGACGAAAAATACAAAAAGAGAGCCTGCAGCGGTTTAAACAGCTGTAGGTAATTGATAAAATTGATCAAATCACTAAATGCCTTGTGCATTTATCATTCTTTCTTTGTCGTTTTCAAACGATTGACAGAAACAGGACGATTTGCCAACTGTTATTTCTTAAATCTTTTATTCTATGGACAATAAATAATGTACCTTTTCATAGTTATTATTACTAGCATTACTAACAATACATTTTGAAAGCGATTGTTCGTAATTACAAATTAATCGATTAGCTAATCAAATTATGTGTAATCAACTCATATTATGACCACGTATGATTAATACTGCATTCAATTCACAATAGTAAAAAAAAATCACTGAAACTCGTGCAGTTAAAAGCTTGACATAAAAGGAAGGAAGGCTATACCTACCAGCCAACCTACATATTCTATACGTCTCGACTTGCAGCAGGATTTTATCACGCACTCGATTTCCAACTCTCTATTTTGAACCGAGCATTGAAAATCCAACAGAGTGAATCTCAGTTCATCAAAATAACACACTGTTCGATTTTCAGCTCTTGGCGCTGAGAATTACGTTGAAGATTCAATGCGCAAAAAAATACCACCGCGATATCATTACGTTCGTGTGGACGTTGCCGTCGACTTAAGCCCCATCATCATGAAAACTTAAGAGTATGAATGAGAATAATTTATTGTTTTAAAAGTTACATTCAAATGAGTTGCTTCCTGGAACTCGCACTACGATTCCCTGTATCGTGAGATCTAGGCTCCTTCGTTACGTTTACATTTATGGCTTTATTGCTATATATCACAGACATATATGTAATAATTATGTAGGTACTGTAAAGGTTATATGCTCAGCATGAAACCTTACGTTTACTGGCAGCCAATAATGGCTATTGATCGAACAGCCAGAAAGTTTTAATTTAAAATTATAACTAAAATATGTTTGACGTATGTTTTTCTATTTTGTGGAAATATTCATTATTACTTTATTAAGTGCAGGCTTGCCTTGTACGTTTTATCTTAAAATACACGTGGAAACACGAAGTTAAGCTCCTATTATTGTTTCATTTCGTAGTGTAACGTCCATACACTTAACAAGTTACACTACACCCTCACAGTACCTATATATTTACGTTACAAAAAAAAACTTAATTTCTTATAATCTACTAGAAAAGAATATACAATAAAATTTAGGTGAAGTATCTTGAAGTAAGCTGCCAATAGTGTTAATCCCTAGCATGACATGACAGCACACTTCAAGCTCACTTCACATACGTTTTCACGGTGAGATTTTTACAGAATAGACCGGTTTTCCAGCATTGGGTGGAAGACTTCACACCGCTCCGTCGTAGGATTTAGAACTCATATCATCATCATTTGCCTAGACTTTTTCTATGTTGTGGTCGGGTTCCAGTCCAACCGGACGCTGCTGAATACCAGTATTTTACATGGACGATTGCCTATTTGGCCTCCACAATCCAGCTACTAACTTGGTAAGGCTGGTTGTCAAACTTTCAGGCTTCTGACGACCTCTAATGACTGACAAAAATTCACGAATGACAGCAAGGGCCAACCCCTACTAACATGCTTTTCGAGGAACGGAGGGAAATAATGCTTCGAATAGAAAATAATAGTGTCTACTCAAGGAGATTACAGAGATGCAATAATAACCGGTTGTACAACGTATAGTAAGGATTAAATTAAGCCTTTGCCGGGATTATTCTCAACAGTTAAGGGTCGTCCTAGTTGTTTATAGTACCTATAGCCGACTTCGTAATTGGTTGATCACTTATGACAACAATTACTATTAATTTGATAGTTCGCTAATAAGCGGGGCTTTCAGAAAAGTCGCGAAACGAGGAGATGCAGACACTGCATCCCTTTCACGCATCTTCATTATTCTTCATACAAATTGTATTAACGCGATCTGGCACCAAAACATTTTAGAAAGAACAGGACTATATTAGCATATTTATTGCTGCGTCTGCGCCGCGTCCTCGTCTTACGTCTCTTCTATGTGGCTCGCGCCTAAAGTTGTAACTATCTTAGTCGCGTTTCGTGTAGCGCGTGTTACTTCACAAATGCCAGTTTCTCCATCTTCAGATTTACAAATAAGTTATTTATGTTTGATCAGAAAAATATGACATGTGTCAAAATTGCTTGAACATAATGTTAGAGGGTTGAGTTAGGTTCTGTAATAGGACTGGCCTAAGAGCGTTTGTTCATTACATCCGATCCGAATTCGAGACACGACTTCCATCTTAACATTTTTGTTTTGTTCTGACCGCAAGAATAAAAAAATAATTTAAATAATTGTATAGTTTCACGCACGCAAAAGAAAAAATATTTTTTTTAGTTGATAAACGCAAGAATCATAATATAATAGTACCAATAAATTAATTATCAGTCTAACACAAACTTTGCCCTAGGCTCTTAAAGATAGGATCAGCAAAAAAAGTAATGGATTACGCGGTCTGAAAAGCCAGAGATTATTTAAAAGCCCGGCTTGAGATTTGGCGAAGAGATAAGAGTAGATTCCAATATAAATATTAGCCCGCCTGGTAAAATTAGTAGAGCTTCTTAAACGGTATTTAGTAGTTAAGGGGGGAAAAGTAAAGCCTCTCGGGTTCTTTAACATTGGTGATTGTAGTTCCAACTTTTTAGCTAATGTAAGGTTTTTTTTTCGATAGAGTACGGAATCGCCACTCCGGCAGCGTCTAAAGCCAGCTATACATGTACTTACGGATTGCTGTCAAAACCGTCCGTTTCTATACGTCATTTGTGACGTAGTGCGAGTAACCGGTGACACGCTTGATTTGTATGGAAAGAATAGAACAATGCCACCACTAGCAGCGGCCGCCATGGCGTCTTCTGTTTCGTTACAACACGTAAATTTAGATATAATTTGAAGTTTTGGTAAGATTGTAGACTTATTCGTATGTCAGTCTATCTAAAGTGTACTCTTATCCCTTTAAATTTAGTGTCGAACGGTGACGGAAAACATCGTGAGGAAGCCGGCATGTCCTCGAACCAAAAAATTTAAAACATGTGACATCTACCAACCCTCAGTGGGCCCGCGTGGTGGATTACAGCTGCTTCCTCTCACAGAAAGGAGGCCTGTATCCCAGCTGTGGGAATCGGGAACATTATAGGCTGATTAAGTAAATTCAGTTTTCGATACTTAAGCAGTTAGGTAGGTTGGTTAGGATCAATGACCCAAGGTTGCTCCATGTCAACCACAGAATGTTAACACACGATATTGAACGATAAAATGGTGGCGTATAATAACGACAAAGAACAATGCTGTACTTAGGAATTTTGCAATCTTATCCCATGTCAAAAGTAGCTTTGGCAATACGCCTTAATCCCACATTTGTGTTTGAAAGTAGGTATTATAAACCTATTTATAGTACGAATATAATAATAAAATATTATGTATTTCTGATAACTATTGTTATGTGTATGGTGTATGTAATATTATTATATGCAATACGCATGACTAATTAAATTTAAATGGCAGTGCGTTACCTATAGTTTTGTGGCAGACTGAGACGCGGAAGAAAAATAAATAATAGTTTAATAAACTAAAAAACACGCTTTGAAAACCAAACTAAAAAAGGAGAAAATAATTTAATTCAATTAAAAAGCGTGGGGTGCTTTTTGAGGTATTTTTATAATCAATTAATGTCAAGCACCCCACGCTTTGTAATTGAATTAAATTATTTTCTCCTTTTTTAGTTTGGTTTTTAAAGCGTGTTTTTTAGTTTTTTAAACTATTAATTATTGTCTATTTTTTAGTTCTGCTAACTACAAAAACTTTTTTTTTTTCTCAATTTTTTTTTTAATTATTGAATTGTCATCGGTCCTCGACAAGTTTACAAAGTTTCAATGAAATCTGACCGTTTAAAGTGGGTCAAAATCGCGCTCAAAGGAGTCGGTTACATACAAACATACAAACCAACAAACTAACAAACAAACAAACATACAAGTGAAGCTAATATAAAGCGTGTAAAAATAGATATGGCATATTGATGTGTTGAGAGCATCAATAGGTAAAAAGGAATCTGTCATTTTAGCCACGATGCGTTGTTAAAGGCCCCCCGCAGACGGGGGAGACGCTACTCTATCAAAACAATTTCTATGAAAAAAATATGGAAATTCTTCTGCGGTAGGCAGCTTTAAAGGTACAGTTAGAGGAAAGTTGACCAGACGCTGTTATAGGTCAAAGTTTATCAAGTTTTTTATTTTCCAAGCTCACAGCCAAAATTGGCTTGGAACGAATTCTATTTTAAAAATTGAATTTATAGTATCTACCTGCCTACAACGATAGAAAAATATACATAAAAGTGAAATGTCAGAATGTAGAGGTAAGAAAATCTTTATATTAGTACTAGCTGACCCGACAGACGTTGTCCTGTCCATACAAAATTCCCATAGAAAATGTAATTTAAGTTTTCCCGATTTTTTGGCAGTTTCCTAATGCACAAAAAAAAATAGATGTTGGCCGATTCTCAGACCTACCCGATAAGCACACGAAATTTTATCAAAATCGGTCAAGCCGTTTCGGAGGAGTATGGCAACGAAAACTGTGACACGAGAATTTTATATATTAGATATTCTTTGTCAGCTAAATACCTACTATAATTTTATTCATGAAAACGAATTTAATTACTTTTGTTACCTATTTTATAGTGGAAACTGGGCTAGGTACACAGGACGACCTAACAAGCTATAAACCAGTTTTAGCTGACCTCGCTTTGTATAGATTTTTCATACAGTGAGAAGTCAGCTTATACTGGAATGGTAAAGCTTGATACGTGCGTACCTCTCAAACCAGTTGTTGTCGAAGTGGGTTTTAGAAAATATTTTATTTTCTTAGAACTGTTATTATTAACAAACATGACTTCAGAATAAGCCGGTTCCCGTGCCTCGTGCAAAACACGTGTTTCTTAAAAATAGAAAAAGAAACAACTTTTTAAATTGGTTCTATCAACTGAGAAATATTTAAGTATTCATAATAAAGTATCAAACTGCATTTCATTATCACTTTGGTTTTCCCAACTTATTTTTAATCACACACAACATGTTTTTGACAAATACCATAGATCTTTTCGCTTATCTGTTTTATTTAAATAAAATACGCACGGAGTTTTTTGCCCGTTCTTCTCCATAGGAATCTTCTTCTCTTTAGAATGGGCAACTATACTCTGGTTTTTAATTTTCTCGAGCAAAATGACAGCCGTTACTATACCATAACTGTCATGTTGACAAAAACGGTCAACCGTTTTTTGCAGCTGTAATTTTATTCCAGCTAATTAAAAATTAGAGTTTAGCTTAATTTTTCTAACTGACTGACTCTTTTGACAAAGTGCTTGGTAATAGTTTAATTGAAATAAATGATTTGAGTTTCTTTTTACTCTATTTCTCCAAATATATCGCAGGTCTCGTCTGTGTCAATGATGTACCTAGCCAAAATTTTGATTTTAAGAGTGTCCATGGATTCTTGCCCGTTCTTCTCCGTAGGAACCTACATCGCTTTGGCATGGGCAACTAGCTTCATCTTTCTAACTGACTGACTCTTTTGACAATGTGACTGTTAATGTTTTAATTGAAATAAATTATTTTGTTTCTTTTTTTTTAGTTTATTTCTCCAAATGTATCGGATGTCTTGTCTGTGTAATGATGTACCGAACCAAATTTTTGATTTTTAAGAGTGTCCATGGAGTATCTTGCCCGTTCTTCTCCGTAGGAACCTACTTCGCTTTGGCATGGGCAACTAGCTTCATCTTTGTAACTGACTGATTCTTTTGACAATGTGACTGTTAATGGTTTATTTGAAATAAATTATTTTGTTTCTTTTTTTTTAGTTTATTTCTCCAAATGTATCGGATGTCTTGTCTGTGTCAATGATGTACCGAACCAAATTTTTGATTTTTAAGAGTGTCCATGGAGTATCTTGCCCGTTTTTCTTCACAGAAACCTACTGCGCTTTGAAATGGGCAACTAGTTTCATCTTTCTGACCGACTGACTTCTTTGACAATACAAAAGTGTCTCTAGATTAATTGAAATAAATGATTTGCAAGCGGAAAGTACGCTAAGCCGTTGGCCCCGGCTATTATTTTTACATATTTGACAGTTGGTAGTTAGAGACCCGAAAATCTGACAAAATCAGTAGGTATTAAACAAGGAGTATCGTATTGCCCAGTAACAGGGCTGTGGAATTTGTGGTGTAGGCAGTCGCACCATGTAAACTACTGGTATTCAGACGAAAAAGCAACCCCATCATAGTTGGAAAAAGTCTATGCAGTTGATGATGAAGACTTGAGTTTCTTTTATAAAGTTGTTCTCTCGAAATGTGTCACATTATCTTGTCACAGTTAATTGCACGTTATCAAGAAAATAAATGGAAATATTTTTTAATAGATGAAAGAAATGCTACCATCTATTTGCATAATCTCATACATGACACGTCTGGTGTTACGTGAGCGAAGTGAATTTACACAAAATCTATGAAATGTTATCGACGATAGGTCACGTCACGTGAACCGATTGGCGCGTGCGACTTGCGATGCTATTGTTTTTACGGCTTGTAAGCCGATTCACACGAATTTAATCGCCCGAAGCGGGTGAATCGACACTTTAAACAATGTATAATTTTCTGTAGGCGATTCGCACGAAGTTAATTTATTTCTGGGCTAATCGGCAATTGGCACGTTTCGCATGCTATGCAATAAAGTAATGGGCGAATAGACCAATTCTTATTAGGCTATTGCGACGTTTTGTTTTTTTTTTCACTTTATTGCACGTACAGACGTCAGTCAGCACATAAAGCTACCCCAATCTGTCATATTTCTTTGATAGATTTTCATCTTTATTACATAATCGCAAGGTTCATGTTCAATTGGGAAAATTTGATACACACGATCTGACCAAGATTATGTCAGAACTTTAAAAGAGTTTGTAGTCACAAATAGGAAAAGCCGACCTCAACTAGTTAAAAAAATATGATTGACGTGTAAAAGTGTTTGTACAAACCTACTCACAGAAATAAATCATTTATCATTATCATTACTTCGTGCGAATCGCCTTCAGAAATAAAATATTATTTAAAAGTATCAATTCGCCCGTTACGGGTGACTAAATTCATGCGAATCGACTAATAAGCCGTTTTTTTTTTTTTTTCCATATAAAACAACACAGTATAACATCACTCCTGTATTCCTCGAAAGGATAGGCAGAGGTGCATAGGCAGTTTGTTGCGCTACTTCTTCTTCCCAGCTAAAGCACTAAGAAGTGGTGAAGGGCGGGCGTTTTGGGGGACTGTCTTATGAAATTTTGACGTTCAAAAAGAGCTGACCATCAGCCTAGTTTTTGAATAAATGACTTTTGATTTTGATTTTGAACTTATAAGTAGTTACACAGGTTTTAACATTTTCAAAATTGATTTTGAAATATTCTTTAAATTAAAAGGTTATTCAAAGTAATTTATAATACCAATAAAAATACAGCTCCGAACAAAATTAAGCTCGCCGTATTATTTGGGACTTAAAACATAACTGGCGAAATGTAGGTATATATGACGTCAATCATAAACGTTCCTCTTGAATCACTCTGTCTATAAATGAAAACCGCATAAAAATCCGTTGCGTAGTTTAAAAGATCTAAGCGTACAAACACGAAAAGCGATTGTGTTATATACTGTATAAGAATTTGCTCAATAATTAAGATTGAGAAAACAGAAGTGTGAATCGACTTTTGTTGCTGACGTTACACTACTACTTACTCTACCAAAGTAAACGCTCAATGACAGACGATAACTAAACAAGTGGGAGTCGGACTCGCGCACGAAGGGTTCCGTACATATCTATAAAAACGGCAAAAAAATTATGTCTGTTGTATGGGAACCCCACTTTAATATTTATTTTATTCTGTGAAAATTTCAACTGTCTAACTATCACGGTTCATGAGATACAGCCTGATGACAGACGGACCGACAGCGGAGTCTTAGTAATAGGGTCCCGTTTTACCCTTTGGGTACGGAACCCTAAAAAAGGAAATACCCTGAATTGCTATCGCAAAATATCTAGAAAAAACCGTTTTTATAACACTGAAATTATGTAATTTCATGAAGATGACATTAATGTTATATTTAATCAAGCATTCTACGTAATTAGGCAAGAATAAAAGCATACATCAATCTGCCTAGCGTATACCAGTATTTTACATGGAGCGATTGCTTACCTATCTGATCCTCGCGTCTGTTGTTAGTTGGCCATCAGTGGCGAAGGGTCAATACAAACCAATTCCCATCGGCTTACCTTTAAGAAATCCCACCTCCCACCGATTATTTCAAAGTACAATTAATTTTTATGTGTTCTAAGTTTTACTGAAAAACGCATGCGCGCAAAGAAAACCAAACTATTTTACAAAATTCTCTGATTCCAACTCAGTATGAGTGAAAGAAGGGCTGATCCTCTGAGGAAACTAAGCTTGCATCACGCGGTGAGTGTTTTTTTTTGGAACGGCTTACCATGGCCATAATTACACCCCTCGCCACTGTTAGCCATGAGCCCTTCAAAAGCATAATACATCCCAAATTATTTTTCTTAATAAAAAAAGTTACTTCACGATGTTTGGCTTTACCATTTTGAGAGCAGTGGTGATGAAATTAAATACACCAAGTAGGTAAAGCGCCTGTCTGGGTTCGAACTCACGACCGACAACTCGTAAGTTGGGGCCGATACCACTACCCCTAGATCATCATCATCATCATCAACATTATCATTTCAGCCAAAGGACGTCCACTGCTGGACATAGGCCTCCCCCAAGCTGTGGAGCAAGTGGAGGTACTTTGACCGGTTCCATGCTTCCCGCATCCAGCGGATTCCTGTGGCCTTCACAAGGTCATCGGTTCATCTTATGGGTCGCCTTCCAACGCTTTTTTCTTGTGCCAATTCCTAGGCTCCTGTGCCAGCCTCATCCTGGTCTTGCCCGTAATGGCAACAATGTCAACATCTCGTTTTCCACTCTTTGTAAAACACGCTTTATTTCTACTTGCCCACCTGCACTAACGGCATTATAACAAAATGTTAAAACTGTTCACGATAGCGTAGGATTGTTGGATATTGTAAGTGAGTAATGTGTAGATTACACACATTTCAGATTACAAGGCAGCAATACATACGGTTCTAATACGCTTTCTACAAATTGAAAATTCCATTTGACGTTATTTTGATAGAGAATTTTATTTATGCAGAATTATCGAGTCTCAGTCTTACTTTTACATTTAAAAGAAGAAAAGGCAGACAGTATCGTAGATGGGAAGATGATATCAACAAAACGTTGGCAGGATGACTTGGATGAAGAAATCAAGAGATCGATGCTTGTGTGAAACACCTCGGGTGGACATATGCTGAAAAGCAAGACAATCAAGGAACAAGACAATAAGTAGTGATAAGATGAATTGTAACTTGTGAGATTGTTAATAAAGACTATTATTATGATTACATTGAGTTTTTTACTTGGAATTTAAATTGGAAAGGAGGGCGAGAATGTAGAAAAAGTCAGAATCTTAGTGTGGTGCGACTGGTGTAATGAGAATAGTGCCTTTTTGGAGCATATAAAGTGCGTGAGAAGGCATGTGTAGAGTGTGTGTAAGCCTTTGGTAGTACATCGGTAGATAAGATTACTATAGGGACCATATGGACGATTTGTGGTAGACTCTTATTTAATCAAATTTGTAGTTAATATAACGGTGTTATATTCTGAGTTAACCCCTAATCCATGGAGGAATCACCGATATAGCTTATAAACTTACATTATATCATTATAAACTCACCTCTTCTTCCAATACTACCTACTATGTTACTATGTTAAATATTGTATTTAAAACATTTTAAAAGAGTACCTAACAGTGGAGTTTCTTGCCCATTCTTCTCCATACGAAACTACATTTTGGAAGGGGAGACTAGAATCAATTCTATTTTAATGTAAATGTTGACGTTCAAAAGTGCCTTTTAAGTGCCTATTTGAAATAAATGCTTTGACTTTGACTTTAATAGAGGTAGGCAAAAACTACTGAACGCCTTCTACTACGATCCTTATATACGCTTTTCGCTTCGTTTACGTTCATAAAACTCCCTGTAGATTTAGAGGGAATACCAAAGAAATTGAACGCGTTCAGCACTTCTAAACCGCGTTCAAGAACTGTCAGTATGATTATGCCACATAAATTTTGACACTAACAGCGCTTGAACGCGATTTAGATGTGCTGTTCGCGTTCAATTTCATTGTTGAATTTTGCCATTGGTAAGTTAGACATTGATTGACACACAATGGTGTAATTATTATGAAAAAGCCGAAGCTAAAACACTAACAAAATAAAATTTTCATAATAAACTCAATTAACATCTTATTAATTCATTTCGTCATTATCACGTTTTACTTCGAAAACATGAAAGTTTATTTTTTATCATTTATCTCCATTAGCTTTGGTCGATGATTTTTCAACATTTATTTGCAGTGAAAGAATACAAAAGTTTAATGATTCACTGTTGTTCAAACTATGTAATACTAGCTCATTGCCCGTGACTTTGCCCGCAAATTATCCCACTGGAACATAATAACGGTACAAAAGTCCTATGTACTATCCCAGGTCGTGATCTGTCCGTGTGACAAATTTCTTGGAAACCGTTTAGCCATAACCTAAGTACTTGTACTAGTAACTTGACGTATTAGTCCATTCACACGAATTTATTCCCCTGAATCGGGCGAATCGACACTTATTTTTATTTTACAATAGGCGATTCGCACGAATTTTATTTACATATCTATGGGCAAATCGACAACTGCAAAAATACATGTTAGACAATTGACACGCAATAAAAGTTATGAAAAAGGTTACTGTAAGTAAATAAAACAAACAGATAGATTAAGTTACTTTCGCATACTTTTAATATAAATATACTAATAATCCCCCTTTCCCAATTTCAAACAAACTCAAGGGAATTCATTACATTTACTTTCGTAACGACTCTAAAATCTATTACTCTAACATATTGTGTTGAGACAAACAAGATTGCGTCTTCGCAAATTGATATAAATGTAACAAAACATCCTAACGAGTGCATTCACCCCAACGAAATACGAATACAGGGTGAATTTAGGAAGCTGTAGTCAAATTAAGACATTTTCTTCTAGATAAGTACCGTTTATCTATACTAATATTATAAAAAGGAAATATTTGATTGTTTGTTTGTTTGCATTGAATAGGCATCGAAACTACTGAACCGATTTGAAAAATTATTTCACTGTTGGGAAGCTACACTATCCCTGGTTGACTTAAGATATATTTTATCCCCGTATTCCCATGGAAACGGGAACTACGCGGGTGAAACCGCGAAGCGCTGCTAGTGATAACTATTTCTATGCAAGAAATAAATAATATCAGCCTAGTAAGTACTGTGGGAAGCAGTGATGGCTCAGTGGAAACGGCTGCGATTTACGAGTTGTAGCTCGTAGGTTCGACCCCAGACAGGTGCTTTACTTCGAGTAAACTATTTCATCACCACTGCTCTTAAAACGGCGAACGAAAACATTGTGAGGAAACCGGCGTGTTCTAGAATAAAAAAATCGAAGACACTACCGGTACAAAAAGTAACCTATGTGTTAATTCAGGCTATAATCTACCAATCTGTGTGCCAAATTTTATCCAAATACGTTCAACCGTTTTTCCTCTGCCAGGGGTGCGGGTTGTTCGAAAGAGATACCGCGGCCCCTGGCACACAGGCAACTGAGGGAACACGGGTGGGTTTTAGTCAGTAAAAGTCTGACACGCCCTCCCGCTCCACCCAGAGCGGGAGAAGTTATTTGATGATTTCTCACCCAAAAAAAAAACCGTTTTTCCTACGTTCCTGTGGAATAATTTTCGAACTCCGCGCGGGTATACCAGCTGACAAAAGCTAGATTATAATATTACCTACTTCCTTCTGCCAGCAGCTTCACCCACTTAGGGCTCGAAAATTATTCCACGGGAACGTAGGAAAAACGGTTGAACGGAATTGGATAAAATAAAAAAAAAACACAGTTCGTTTATTATAGCCTGAATGAAACGTACTACAGGGATAAAAAGTATCCCTTAATAATATATGTTCATTCATGTTATAAACCATTTTCACATGTGAAAATATAATATTATAATAGTAAAATTCGACCAGAAAGAGAAATTTTCAGAAAGAGCAGCCTGTGTACACAAAGGGTAAATTCTGCTCAGTCACAACCAAACCACTAGAGCTATTAACTTATCCGAGAGTGTATCTTCATGTAGCTTCACAAACATGTGGAATTAGAACGAATCTCGTCCCGAAATAAACGAATCTTGAGATACCATAGTTTACAGGGACAGAGATGCACTCTAATGTAAGTAATAGGGGACAAAAAAAGTGGCAGTCACGGAGACTGTCGAGACTATTGCTTGCACAACTTTGACAGTAATAACGGGAAGTCAGAAGCCCGAAATTCAGACAACCAGTCTTACTTAGGGGTTTCATATTACCCAGTTGATGGGTTGTAGAGGCAGTCGCTCCGTTCAAAATACTGATTCTCTGTTGCATCTGGTTAGACTGAAAGCCGATCCCAATGTAATTGGGAAAAAGCTAGGTATATTGATGGGGACTGCCGATAGAAGTGGAAACTTTTAGCTATGAAATCGTCTGCTTACTGGTAAGATAAATGCATTTTTTACTAAATCGAGTTAAAAATGCAGTCACATGTCATTTTTTACGCGCTGTCTACTCATCATCATCATCATAATTTCAGCCGAAAGACGTCCACTGCTGGACATAGGCCTCCCTCAAGCTCCGCCACTTTGACCGGTTCTGTGCTTCCCGCATCCAGCGGACTCCTTCGGCTCTCACAAGGTCATCGGCCCACCTTGTGGGAGGCCTTCCAACTTTACGTCTTTTCGTACGCGGTCGCTACTCCAGGACCTTCCGGCCCCATCGGCCATCTGTACTGCAAGCAATGTGCCCTGCCTACTGCTGCTTAAGTTTGGCAATTCTTCGGGTTATGTCGGTTACCTTGGTTCTCCTACGGATCTCTTCAATCCTGATTCGATCACGCAGGGAAACTCCAAGCATAGCTCTCTCTATTGCCCTTTGGACGACTTTTATGAATTCCCAGGCAAAAAAAAAGTCGGTGACGCGAACCCAAGATTTATCTCTACCAAAAACCGCTCTATGCGCTTCAAGAACGCGAAACGAAACAGGAATCTTAAGAAGGCAGTTTTATTAAGCCATGTTCTAGATACGACTATTTCTATAATTATAGTGAGACTAGATATTAAGCCAGTTTTAAAAATACCGGTATGTTTAGTGGTTTTCAATAGATACACATTCGCATTTTTAAGAAAATAAATTGTTCAAATAGTGGGTGGCCCATATAAATAGATATATACATGAAAATGCCATTAATAATCATTATAAGTGTGTAAATTAACAAAAGACACTCATTGAGAGCCAATGCCAATGCTGAGATGGTAACCCTTTCGGTATGGGCACGCTCAGCACAATTTTACTGCAATTTTATTGTTATGTTTATTGTTCTCTTTCTTTTTTTGTATGTTTGTTGCTGCTGTGTTGTGTCTGTGTCGAATAAATGTTTTCTATTCTATTCTATTCTAGAGGCCTAGTTAATTACTATTTAAAACAAAAATAGCACCTGTTGATAAGTAAAACATGTCTTATTTTATCTAATTAGCACGTATAGGTGGTAAGGCCCGCCTGTAATTATAGCAGAAGAGCAATTAAGAGTATGGCTACCTATATTACAATATGATTTATTTCTTACCACAAATATCAGAGAAAGTACATAAATAGTCTACAGACACAAAGACTGGTGCCTAAACTAAGTTTTTTACAAAACCTGTATGTCAGGTCACCAGGGCGTCAAGTCTGCTATTACAATAGTGTCAGAATGGTCTATCATTGATTGCATAATTGTTGATTTTGACAAGTTTGTTAATCTACTAATAAAATGGCGTCATTATGACTTTCCAATGGTCAGCCACTGACACTCCATTGAAAGAAGTGGCATTTATTGGTAATCTCGTACATCATGACAAATGAATGACTGACTTAATTTACGAACTTCCTACTACTTTAGATTGCATAAAACACTAATAAATAATATGTAAAAATATTTAAAATGAAATCTGGTATGAATAAATGTTCAAAAGTAGTAGTTTTTCGAAAAACATTTCTACTAACAAGTTTTATAATAATGGCAATACGAAAATGCCATTATGACACAATTCTATTACGAGACCATTGACCGACCAATGATCGACCATTGTGAATTTAGCAGATTACGAACTTTTAGCAAAATGACAAATGAATGACAATGGGATCGTGTTGGAATGACGAATTTATAAAAATAGCAGACTAAGGCCCCTGGCCCCCTGCACAAAATTTTACATTATATATTAAAAGGGCACTGGATTTAATAATCCAGTGCCCTTTTAATATAGGCAACTGATAATACGACCTTATTTGTAAAAAAAAGACAAGTAATTTTTTTAGCACGACACACGCACGTGCTCAACAATGTCAGATTTATAATATAATAACAGTAAATTACAAAAATGTCAGATTGTCGCCAGTCACCTGTCGCCTACTGTCCGTCCACAGTTATTTTACCTATGACACCAGCAACCCAACAGAAACTTTATTGTAACGAGAATAAAGACCACTGTGGTATTGACTTACTTGTAAGTGGCAGCAACCCAAAAGCAACCATATTTTAACGAGAATTTGGAACACTTTGATTATGACAGTGACGCAGTATCAAAGGTCAAATTAGTGTGAACAAACTGTAGCACTGATGTCAAAACTTATAGAGGTCATATTAAAATGACACTTTACTTCTCTGCACAAATATTTTGACATAAATTAAGTAATATTTGGCAAAAGCCTATGTTATCTGTAGATCGCGTCAAAACTTCGCCAATTAATCATTTAGTCATAACTAAAAGTGATTACTGATAAAAAAAAATAAAAGATAATATCTCGGTCAAATAAGTTAAGTCGTATAGAACTGTGATAAATGATAATATATTAACTAAAGTCTAATGGATAATGTCGCAAAAACTTTAACTTTCTGTAGTCTTGAAATTTCTTTTTCTCTTTTCGTTTTGGTAAGTTAGATTTAAGTAAACTGACTTATTTGTTCAAGTCGTTTCCAAAAAATCGTGTCTCGACAGTAACTTATTTATTTTTATTTAAAGGTTATCGCAGTCCACTGCTGGACATAAACCTCCCCCAGGCCGTGCTACAACATTCTGTCCTCCCTCTGCATTCACTCTGACCCAGCCACCTCTCTAAGGTCACCGGTTCATCTTTTTTTAGATGCTAAATTCATATTCTATATCAATTTGAGTTATTCTTGATCGTTTTTATAAATATATTTGCAAAAATAGCATGTTGCAACAAATTAACATTAATTATGTGCACATTTTCACATTCTTAAAATAAAATACTGCTATTCAGCGGCATCCGGTTAAACTGGAAGCTGACCCCAATTAAGTTGGGAAAGGCTAGGCAAACGACAATGATGATATAGAAATCAGAGTGATAGATGGTCCTAAGATTAAATAAATAAAATTAGAAAAAGCTGATGTTTCAGAGAGTCATCAATCTATATGTTACGGCTAATAGCCGAAGTGCGGCTACACCTAATTTTAGCCGGCTATAACTAGGTGCAGCCGATTAAACTTAGATGTATCCTACTTCGATAAATTGTGAACTGCACCATACTGCTTACCGACCGATTAGGTTAGGTTAGGTTAGAATTGCGACCAAACGCGCGCGAGCCGAGCGAGCGCAGCGAGCGATGCCGCGGCAGCAGCCGGCGAGCGCTAGTCCAGCTGCACCTAGTTAATAGCCGGCTAAAACTAGGTGTAGCCGCACTTCGGCTATTAGCCGTAACATATACATATAATAAAATTGTAACAGGCCGATGTCTGTACATTAAAGATATTGAAGAAAAAATAGTATGGGGGGTCTTTATTAGAGCAACAGAAGCCAAAACAACGGTTTTTAGAATTTTTGTCTGTCTGTATGTTTGTTACCGCATCACGCAAAAACAACTGCATGGAATTGAATGCAGTTTTCAATGACGTATTCCGAGAGGTCTAACTTAAAAAATAGGCGATACATTATCAAAAAAAATGATTACTTACTTGATTCTAAAGTCCACGCGTATGAAGTCGCGGGCAAAAGCTAGTACTAGAATAAATTTAAAGAAATTCCTGGCAGTCAGAACTAAAAATCAAAATCAAAAGTCATTTAATCAAATTAGGCTGAGAGTCAGCTCTTTTTGAACGTCAAAATAAAATTACATAAGACAGTCCCCCCAAAAACGCCCGCCCTTCACCACTTCCTAGTGCATTAGCTGGGAAGAAGAAGTAGCGCAACAAACTCCCCAGCAGCACAGCTGTCTGTTAAGTTAGAAGAACTTGATTCTATACAATAATAGGTAATTAAAATTACGAAACACAAAAAAAAAACATTAAATCTGCCTATGCCTATGCAATCTAAAAGCCTGAATTTCAAAGTGGAACACTAAGGTGGTGGAACTCAGCAAATACCAGCTATAAAAACAATTAGTAAGGAAGATATTATACGGAACGGTATGCGGGGCCATTGACATGCGAGACGCGGCCGGTTGAAGCAATAATAACCGGCGAGGGATGGCAGAAATACAGGGGAAAGTTCGAAAAGAATTTACTTTCAGAAATACGTCTTGTTTGTGTTTCTCCTTTAATAAATACAGCAGATAGTCCGGAAATCGAAGTCCTTGTTTTTTGTCCTTATTTTCAATACATGCATTCCACTAATACCACTAATCTCCGAGGAGGGTCCGGTGACGGACAGCCGCGGCGGGTTCGCGGATGGCTTGCGCGTTTCCGTGTTCCCGCCTCAAACGGCACTGGAGGACACCGTGGAGTTTTAGTGGGTTACAGTCCCAAATAACTGCGCTATCTCCCCGTGGTAGCGCAGTAGGCATTTCTCCACGTTAAACAAAAAAAAAAAATGCCCGGGTCAGAGATGTCAGCAACAACTGGTGGGGTCCGCAAGGGCCTATGCCTGCCAGCCAGGGGTGCGGGTTGTTCGAATAAGATAGCGTAGCCCCTGGCACACACGCAACTGAAGGAATACGGGTGGGTTTTAATTAGTAAAAGTCTGACACGCCCTCCTGCTCCACCCAGAGCGGGAGAAGTTATTTAATGATTTCGCACCCTCAAAAAAATAAAAAAAACCCCACTAATATTATAAATGCACGTTTTGTACGTTTGTATGTTTGTTACTCTATCACGCAAAAAAGGCCTTACAGATTTGAATGAAATTTGGCACACAGTTTATAACTTGGATTAACACATAGGATACTTTTTATCCCGGTATTAAGCTCCCGTGGGATAGTTTATGACCACCACGTGAGCGAAGCCGCTGGAAAAAACTAGTCATTTAAAAAAAAAACAAGTTCAGAAAGTTCATCGGAAGGTCCCCACGAGATCCGAGGTCATGGGTTTAAATCCGGATAAGTGCAAATGTGACTTAATCAATTTATAAATACTTCCACGTTTATTTTTGGCATTAGTGACATCGGAGAAGGACAATATTGTGACATGTCATATAGTTGTTCCGTGTGGTACCGGACGTAAATGAATAGCTAATTAATCATTTGGGGGAGGCCTATGTCCAGCAGTCGACGGCTTTTGGCTGAAATGATGATGATGATAGTTGAAATGGCCAAATAGTTAGCTGATTTACATCCGTCACCTCACACGTCAGGTCCAGTTGAAAACCAGCGTCAGGCACTAGTTGTCTCGCATTTATGCTGAACTGGGCCTTTTTAGCGCAGCCGTGAGGCACACTTTGACGCACTTTACACTTTTTGTTGATTTGTTTACTTAATTCTATCATTTTGCTGTATATTGTGTGCCTTTTTTAGTCTGTGCTAAATAAATGTATTTTCTTTCTTCTTTCTTTATAAGTCTGAAATCGACCCGACCTAAGCAAGCATGGTGGTCAAAACTCGTGCCTTCTCGATACGAGACTATCTTGCAGTGGGACGTTATGAGTCTGATATTATTATTAGTAGGTATGTACATAAAATATATCCCTACCTTAACTTCTTCTAAAAAACGGTCACTACCTATCATTTGGTATACCAATAACAAGCGTATCTGTCTTATCGGTAATCCATGCATTCCAAAAAAATTTTTTTTTTTACTAGCTTAAGTACGTTGTCCCACTTCTGGATAAACCCCTCTCTCCACTCCTCCCATCTTTTGCGAACCCAGCAACAAAGTTAACCCGAAATATACATAAACAGAAATTTACATAACAGTTCTAGAGTTGCTTCTCAAACTATAAACATGAATAATAAAAGAAGTAAAGTAGGTATGTTTTTTTTAACTTTTAAACTAAGTGAAATAATACTTGTAAGTCATGTGTCAAGGTATAATGCTGACTGTGAGAAAAACATGACTTATTTAAAAAAAAGGTTTTGCATAACATACAAACCAGTCAATTGTGGTAAAAAAGTTGTAGAGTAAATAAAATTAGTGGTTTTTTTTTTAATACTATACTGCATTTTGTATTGCAATGCAAAGTGACACACACATGTTTTGTATAGGCAGTGGCATGGGTAGCTTCTAATAGTTTTTTTTTTTTTGTCGATACCCATTAAGATATTTTTTCTTCGTTAACAAATAAAGTTAGTAGTATAAGAGGATCAAGACTTCTTTTGCAAAGTGGTCAAGTTCAGTATTGTTTGCCTTCTGCAAAAACTCAAGAAAACTAATTAAGTTTTTCCAAGAGGAAAACCGTACATATTTTAATTAAAGTCCAAAATTGCCCTTTCTGTCAAGATCTATTTGTGCCTTTTCTGTTTTACAACAGGGTACCCAAAGATTATTTCAAAGGAAATATTAATTTTAATCAGTACCTAAAGATCAATCACGAAATTATCCTGTAGGCTTAGGTAGACCAACTAATACCTAATTAAAAAAAAAACTTAAATTCATTCATTCATTCACTGACAGGCAATGGCAATGGCTTAACTGGGTTGTGCGTTGTCTCTCAAAATTCTTTAAAAAAAATCATGCTTCTAGACTGTGCAAGTGGTTTCCTTACTACTGCTCTCAAAACGGTGAAGGAACCAAGAATTCAAAGACGTGTGACATCTATCAACCCGCACAGTGCTAGCGTGGTGAATTACAGCCCAGTCCCTTACGAAGAGAGTCCCAGCAATGGGAACATTGCCTATAGGATGATGTGCAGCGCGGCCTAAAAGCATAAAATTTTGGTACGTGGCTATATTCATGGTTTACGCTGTTTTTGAGTGCTCTAATGTTCGTCTATGACGCGTCTGTTTATAATACGTCATTGCTAATATTTATTGTTATAATTCTGCCCCACAATATTACCTACAACTGGTAGGTAATCCGTTTCTTCACGTCGTCCATCTTAGCGTATACTACACCAGACACAATAAGGTTTTAGTCTCTACATGTCTGAAGTCGTGAAACAATATAGATTTATTATCAGTTCCTCGTATAGCGAAAGTGAACACTAACATAGGATTTTGGAAAGATTGTTTAGAAGTTCGTAATTTTTGCCCATAGAAAATCCTATCGGCTTGTAAATTAATCATTTTCCCACGGTCCATTTTGCGTAAAAAAATGTTTGTGAGTTTACCAAATCGCCAAGAACGATTTAAAAAACTTGAAAACAATACCATTGTCAGTGACATGAAAATTGAGATTATTAAATTAATAATTAATAATAAATTAATAACAGGCATTGTCAACAAACTAACATTAAATGTTAGTTTGTTGACAATGCCTGTCATGTGGTCAAAAATAACAAATTACCATAATAACTAAAATAGAAACTAAAACCTTTACCTATTTTTACACGCTTTATATTAGCTTCACTTGTATGTTTGTATGTTTGTAACCGCCTCCTTAGGGCGCGATTTTTACCCACTTTAAACGGTCAGATTTCATTTAAACTTTGTAAACTTATCGAGGACCGATGACAATTCAATAATTGAAAAAAAAATAGAAAAAAAATAAAGGAAAAAAAAACTGAAAAAATCACGCTTTTGTAGTTAGCAGAACTAAAAATAGAAAATAAATAATAGTTTAAAAAACGCGCTTTAAAAACCAAACTAAACAAGTAGAAAATAATTTAATTCAATTAAAAAGCGTGGGGTGCTTGATATTAATTGATTATAAAAATACCTTAGAAAACACCCCACGCTTTTTAATTGAATTAAATTATTTTCTACTTTTTTAGTTTGGTTTTTAAAGCGTGTTTTTTTGGTGTTTAAACTGTTATTTTTAATTCTCGTTATTCGACTCCAAAAAAAATGAATTGTGCTTTATTATTATTTTATGTAGTTTAATATCATCCGTAAGAATAATGATTTGTAGATTGTGGTACTTATTTGAAAATATTTAGGTACTTACGTGCTAAAATCATGCCTTTTTTTTACAACAAATTAACATTAGAGAAACGTGTTTATTAAGGTCAAAGTTCGTTACTATTTTACAGAGGTACCGTAAAAAGAATGCAGTGAAATAGGCCAAAATACTTTAATTAATTATGTGTGATCTAGTGATTACTCCAAGAAGTAATCTTCAACTTATAATTATTCCAATGTCACATAAAATTTCAAACCACTTAGATGCAAGAGTGTTGGGTAAAAGGTATTTATAACGCTATAGAAATTGCTTCACTTTATTTATAAAAAAAAATAACATGTTATAAAGAACATGTCAACATCGTTTGCTATTCGCACTGGATTGTTTAAAATTAATATCTATGATGATGAAAAGTCATGATTATTTAATCATTTTGCAAGACAATCATTACAAAATAATACAAAAAGGTCAGTAATAGGTGTCAGAAGTTATGTATCGAGACCTCTCTGTGCCTCGGAAAGTATGTTAAACTTAGCCGCGTATTAACAATTCCTCATTTAGTCTGTTTGTCTCATTCAGTATAACTTAAATTGTTAACACAAATACACAATTATGCGGAGCAAACAGTAGATTTGTGACGATTAACCAATGACGTATTATAAATGGACGCGTCATTTAGTAACATAAGAGCACTCAAATACAGCGTATACCGTGAATGTAGTTACCTGCAATCAAACAGTGCGCGTAGAACAGGAAAGACCCATACTGATTCCTGTTGTTAGAAAGAGATAATCATATATATTTAGTTACGTCACTAGGGTGGCACAACGTCACTGGATGGTACGTGACTAATAACACAACAGGCAATTACCTTGCATTAATCTTGCCAATATTGAGAGCTGGTAACGCATCTAAGGTAATATATCATTGCGATTAACTAATCATTTATCAAACGTGACAAACATAACATTTCTCACAAATAAGACTAGGTATGTGACAAATGATCTAAGACCTAAGCACGTGCGTTGTGCACTAACTATATCGTTTACTCACGATTTTTTCCTTAATACTTAAATGTAATTAAAACGCTTTGCATAATTGAAATACCTATATACCCATACGAGGATTTTACTGACTCATTCTTGAGTATAAAGCCTACAAGTAACATGATTAGAAAATAGTCAGCTAAGCGAAACAAAGAATCAGCATTGCCATACAACGTGGCAATTCTGTCAGTCTTTTGGTTACTTTTTCTGTTGACAGCAATGCTACGAATTATTGACGCCCTATGATTATTTCCCCTCCTTTCTTAGCATACGTACCCACATATTATTATTATTTTATACTGTTAGCTTTTGAATTATTTAGTTAGCCTCTTGGAAATTAAGAACAATACAGCTAACCAGAGGGGTAGTTGCGGCCTTAATTTGTCAGTTCCACAAAATTCATTGCGTTATTTACGTTGTTGAGCTGACAAATTTTTGGATCAATTATCAAGCATTGGATTATCAATATTCTTCAAAATCTGATTGATAGTGTGTGTTACGCAATTAGTGTGCAGTTTTAAAAATGGATCTCAGCTGAATGATTTTATTAAGCTGATGTTTTTAGACTGTGTCATCGACTTTGACAAGTATTAATTGTTATTTGCTTCACCTTTCATCCCTAGGGGGATTAATTGGTGGAAGGGTTGAAGTCTCAAGCAAATGAAGTTGCGTGGTTTAACAACGGTGCATAGAAACTCTAAATATGGGCAAATGAAAAAAAAATCATCGTCAGACATTTCAGTTATGTAAGTATTTTTATGCCGCCTTATACCAATGCATTGTTATTGGAATGTAAGCGAGATACAAACAGGTCTGACAAATAAAAGCTGTTTTAAACATAGCTGTTGTAAAAAAAAATTAAGAATTTTAAATAAACTCGTCTCGTCTTTTACAGGAATAAAAAGAATAATGCAAACCTTGCGATTTGATTATACCAGTTTTTCTACAATTTAGATTTTGTCACCTTATATTGTTATTACCTATTCTAACGTGAGTACCAAGTTAGCAAGTTTAATTTAATCAAAGTTGTTTGTTTATTTAATCAGTGTGACAATGGTTGGTGGACAACCTTTTACAACCCCTATTTTTAAGGGTTCCGTACACAAAGGGTGCCAAGGGAACTCTATTACTAAGCCTCCGGTTTCTGTCCGTCCATCTGTCTGTCTGTCAGCGGGCTGTATCTTATGAACCTTAATAGGTAGACAGTTGAAATTTACACTTGAGTGTGTATTTCTATTGTCGGTTTAGTAAAATTTTTTTAAACTATAATAAAGTTAAAAATTTAAGCAATACAAAGAACATGTTTTGAAAAAATTTAGTCTTAAATATTGGACTGTGGTACGGAACCCGTACAACACTCCAATATTTTTGAGTGCCAGTTTTTAAATATATTCCATTACAGTTTTTTTTTTTTTTTTTAAGAAAAATTTAATATGTGTGAGTTTCAATATGTGTATATTTCTAATATGTATTTATTTCAATATAAACAGTGTTTTGATAAAAATATAACTATAAACCGAAAATCTAAGTTAATAGCCTGAAACTTAATAACCATAAAACCAAATTTTATAGAAGGTGATCTTCATATATTTCTGTTTTTGCACACAACCCGTTATATTTATTAATAAGTGTACATTTTTTATTTTTACTTCATAGAGTCCGACCAAATGTCGTTCTAGTTTTCGGTTTCGGTAGAAATATCCATTTTCGGCCCAATTCAAACTGTTTTTCAGTGCAAATCAACTCACACACATTAACATTTAATTTTTTCAGAGAAAGTCCGTCGTCATAGCAAATAATAAATACTGATAAAACTACTACTACAAATAAAAAAAGCACTGGTATCATAAAGCATACAGATTCTTTGTTAATAATTACGCATTTAAGAAAAGTATAAAGTTAAATGTGTGATTTATGATCAAACGGTTTTATTTCAATGATGAAAAGATTAACTTTGGATTTATTTTACTACATATTACCAAACAAAAACCTGTCAATAAACAAAAAAAAAAACAAATTGCGTATCGGGCCGAATATCGTATTTAACCGAAAAAAATAACACGTTTTCGGTTGGACTCTACTATTTATATAAACGTGAGACATAAAATATATCGGGGACATTAAATTAATTTTTGCTTAAAATAAAATCGTTAATAAAATTCTTGTTTTGATAACAGCTGACTGAAATTGATTTTGTTAATTTTGCCCGTGTATTAATTTACATAATACTACACAGGTTGCCATTAATGTGACATATGTAATAGATTAGGCAAAATTTTACCTAATCAATATTATTGTGTAATTTGACTACCAAGTTATTTGCCTGCGATTTCCTTCACAACCTTATTGATTTCAAACCCCTCAGGAGTGGGTTGGAACATAACCCTCGGGGTTTAGTTTCAACCGCCCCAAGGGTTGTGTTTAAAAAAAAAAACGTTTTTGATAATCCATAGTGGTTGATTCTGTTGCCTGTTAACGGACCTGGTGATTTGTTAAATAGTAAAAGCCTTAGCCTGTTTATAGATTGACACGATAAAATAGCCGAAAAACCTTAGTGATCATTAGTTGGTAAAAACTAAAATACTTTTTCTTGATACATTTTCAAAAGACAGATATTTTATCAAAACTTTCGAATAATCTTAACACCAATAAAATCTTTAGAAGAAGCAATTCGATACCTGCCGAGCAACAGTTAAGAAAAACTTATACTTTTCTAAAACAAAATGAATTCTACTAGTTACATTTACCTTCGAACAATGGATTTAACCGTCACAATTTATGCAATGGTGCGATCTATGTACACATGATTAACGTATAAGACTGAAAACCATTGTTCACTACACCACAAAAAATCATAAAAATTTAAATGAATAAACCACCACTACGTACGACTGTACCAGCAGCTATTCTTGTCGTAGATTTCGTTATTGATCGGTATTTGCAATATCAAGGGAAAGAGAAAATTTACATTCGGCAATAAAATCACAATAAAAACAAGCGATCCGAGCACATATGGTGAATTTCATTTTATGTCGCGATAATAATATTTGAACATTCCATTCGAAACACAGACATTGACCTATACAGGAAAGTTGAAAATTGGTGAAATGATTTTATGTGACAGAAAATCATTTCACCAATTTTATTGTGGATCAGTCTTGTTGCTACGCAAACTGGGCGAGTTTAGTAAAGTGACTTGCAGTGAACTTAGTGATCATTAAGCTTATCACAAAATAAATTATAAAAGAGATAGTGTAAATAATTAAAAGTTTTTACCTAATACTGGTCCAACGATGAACATGTACGCCAGCATGATCAGCACTATTTGGGCTCTGCGCGAGCCTTCTCGCACTTTGAACGCCACATTCACAGTCGCCACTAAGTCCTTAATAGAAAGCACTGTTAGTATACTTGGGGTCTTATCGCTTTCTACTTCTTTCGTCTTTTTTGTCTTCTCTTTAAGTCTTAAGACGATGTAAACTAACCCGATAAGATAGAACACACACGCTATGGAGGAAACACCGTAATAACCGAAACGTTGGATCATTATTCCACTAAGCGCCATTCCTATGGGCCTGCTAAGAGTCATTATTGCAGTAACAATTCCTAAACGGAAAGTTCTTTCAGATTCACTAGTGATGTCCGTGATGTAGCTGTAGACGGCCATCGTCATCGCGACGCGCCCGCCAGCCAGGGCCGGCGGCAGGCCCTCCATCAGCGCGGTCTCATTCACCCCAACTTGAAGGAAGAATACCGTACTCAATATAATACCGATGGCTGATATAAACTTTCCTAGAATCGGTAGCACCATAAAGGCTTTTCGGTTTCCCGTTCGATCGCTCCATGCTCCCAAGAAGAGTGTTAGTATTCCGGGCAGACCAGTCTGTAGCGGGAAACTCCAAGCGGTCATCGAAGCGACCATTGTCTGCACATTTTTTTCTTGTTCCGTATAATTGTGAGTGCGTCCCTGCATTATATGCGAGCAGGTTCGCGCGTCGTATTGTAGATTTACTAGACATGATTTTTCTAAGCACAAATTCTGGACAGCTAAACCTGCGAGTACACTCGGCAGCAAGTAACAAATAACAAAGGGTTCCACTGTAACTTTCGATCTAAAAGCCCAGGACTCTTTCAGGAATTGTTTCAGTCTTTTGCTCAGTTTCGTTTCTGTTTTCTTGAGCTCGGTGCCGTACTGTATGTTGCACTTGCATGGTTCCACACTCACGATCTTTTCTCCGGGCACTTCGACCCGTAACGTCATATTGACAACAGTTTACCACTTTATTGTTCATTTGTTTTTTAACATAATCTAAACGAAAACAATTTTGTGTAAAATCGTGCGTTAGTGAGAAAGGAAAATATTTTTATTTTTTAATATTTTTAAATTTTATTTTTTTGTATCACAGGGAAGCACGTTAACGTTTAATGGGGGCGAGTGCTCGGTTGCGCGTGCGACGGTTGATTGCATGTGCGCGGCGGCTGTTGCGGGCGACTCTAGTTTTGTTACTGCCTATCAGCTGGCCGTTGGTACAGTTTAATTTGTACTTTATTATGTTATCACGTGGCCGCACTGCGCTGCTACTCGCGTGTTTTCAAACTTCGATTAATAATTGTAATTGATCATAATGCTACATAATAAGCTAATCGAATCTTCACCGTAACTCCTTTATAAGTTCACAAAATAAGAAATATTCCACAACGGTTCATTAGACAGGGATGCGGTTATTATATCGTAATTAAACTCTTTTCTTACGAAATATTAAGGGTCATAGTAAATTCTACCACAAGAAATAGTTAAATAACAATTAACTGTTTTTTTCTTATTTCAGACCAGCTATTTAGACATAAATTTTGAAAGATAAATTATTTAGTGGGGTTCATTACGGCTTATTTCCCAACATAATTAAGAATATATCAAAAACGTTGATGTATATTTATCAGAAAAATCATGCAATCATCATCAAACATGCTATCTATAGGAGCTATACGATACTCCAAAAAGAGGCTCGTAGAAGCAGGAGTGCAAAACATTTTATTTCAAAGTTAGGTATTTTAGGTAGATTTAAGACAGTACTAAATACTGAGATAAATGTAGTAAAAGTAATTTTATTTTAAATAATGTTCTGTTTATAATAACATCTTCATCACACATTACAAATTTAAATCTAATTAAGATTATAGGAAATAAAATATATTTTTTTACAATATTTTATTTTAAATAACAACTTACGACCTACAATGCGTTGGTAAAACTTCGTCGTCATCAGCTAATTTAGTTACTCGGTATTGTTCACTCCTGCTTCTTTTAGGTTTTTAGCATTGACACTTTAAATTTAAATGAAATAATTATTTAAATGAAAGCCACATAATTTCATAAGATAAATAGTTACACATGATTTCAATAAAGTGTGACAGCTAATATTTAAATAAATTATAATAAATTTGGCATTAATCGTAACTGCAACACGTTTAATATAATTTTGTTACAAATTGTACATTCAAAAGAACCTTTTTTAAGTTCTGTCTAATGCTACTGTAAATGGAGTATAGAAAAAAGCAACTTCATCTGTTTCAAACTGAAATCTGACCTTGCTATGAACGCATTTGAACCTAACATTCTGAATCTGTTTACCTCGTAAAGAATTCATGAAAATAAATGGCCTGTGATTTATATTTACATGACAATTATGGTAATTAATTTTGTTTCAGCGTATTCCAAATACAATAGTAATAATAAAGAACAATGAAGACTCGAAGAACAAGAGAACTAAAAATAAATTTTTAGTCTATTCTGGGACATACGTTACTTATGTACATGGTTACCTACATAAGTACGTAAATTTTATTAGATAATCTATTAAAGTAGACTGCAAAACGTTCAGCTTCCCTGACTGAAAACCCTTCTATTCCTAATAGAGAATATTAAGCGCTGATTTGCATTCAAACAATGAATCAATCCTTACTAATATTATAAACGCGAAAGTTTGTAAGTATAGATGGATGGATGTTTGTTACTCTTTCACGCAAAAACGGCAAAACGGATTTGGATGAAATTTGGCACACAGATAGATTATAACCTGGATTAACACATAGGATACTTTTTATCTCGGTAGTACGATCCCGCGGGATAATTTCCGACATCCAAGCGGGCGAAGCCGCGGGCGGAAGATAGTAAGAAATATGATACATTATAAACATCTTATGATGTTGCCACTTCTGGGACACGGGTTTCCCAGTGAGGGAGTGGGCCATAATACACCACGCGGGCCCAAGTTGGGGTTGATAGATGTCACATAATATCTTCGAATTTTTGGTTCTAAGTCATGCCGCCACGCCGGTTTCCTCACGATGTATTCCTTTACCGTTTGAAGCACCTGACTGGGTTCGAACCTACAATCTAAAACTCGGTAAGTCACTGTCGTTACCCCTGGCCACCACTGCTCATATGAAACGTCTGAACATAATCAATAAAGGTTTAGGTAAGTACTATAAGATCTGAAGATCTTGTGTACCTGGGGTCGACGATTAAATAATAAACGTATGTAAAAATATTAATGATACCGTTTATGATTATAACAGCAACGCGCCTGTTAATTAATAAATTTTCTTCGAAACAAAACCTATGCTAGTCTCTCTGAAGGATAGTATAGAGGTATGAGGAACAGGGTGTAAAGTTCACTCATACTCTATGGAAAAGGGAGGAGCCTCCGACCAGACAGGTGTTGTGTCTGGTGGGCAACTGCCCGACGGTTGATGTCGTGATGTTGTACCTATGCAAATCGCGCGGTAAACTTTAATTGCGCGATGTAGGATTTCTATGATTTGCGTGTTGCGTAGTTCCCCTGTGGCATTGTAGATGGCGCCACTTCTCTTTTTGTCATTTTAGATATTGTTGCGAAGTATTTTTCTGTAGTGCCGCTACAATAGAATCTAGATCCATCTTCTTGACAGTTCAAATGTAACAAAGCCATTTTATTACCTGCCTGTATTTACATAAAGGTTGCATTCGAAAAACAACAAACCTTAACAGTACCTATTGACTTGCGACCATTACATCAATGGTTTACCCTATTTATAAACGTTGCTTATAGTTATGAGATGTTTAAACGTCAAAAATATATGGCTAAACAGTCGATAATCATTACTTAATTTTAAGTGACGTTTATGAATATAGGGGACAATCATCAAGCATTGATATTATTAAATCATCTTCATACTGCGATATTTATTAATTTCATAGGTTTTTTTTTTGGTGCAATTATTTGACTGCCTCTTTGGTGTAGTGGTCGCAAACGCTACTGCTAAACATGAGGTCCTGAAATCGATTCCCAGGTCGGTTATAGTGTTATTGTGATTTTCTACCTGACATTTCTCAATAGCAGCTTGGAGTCTGTATTTTTGCCCGGTTAACGGCAATAGGTTCGGCCGCTATTACACGATGGGACTTAAACGACCATTTCAGATACCAATCCACATGGTCTTCACATGATCTGACCAAGATTATGTCTGGACTTTAAAAGAGACTGTGACCTCTGAGTTTGTTTCGGCCTTACTTCTCAGAGTAGTCAGATAGGAAACGCCGACCTCATCTAGTTTAAAAAAAAATATGATTGACGTGTAAAAGTGTTTGTACAAACCTACTTACAGAAATAAAATCATTTATCATTATCATTTATCAAACATAAACGAAATGTAGGTACACCTTTGCACAACTCTATGGTGAAACAAGGCGTGATGTTATGTATGTTTATGTGGATAAGCCCTAAACTTTGCCTCCTCTACGCCGTTCTGAGTGGCAACATAGAAAGTATTTTGAAATGAAAGATAAAATACGTATTTTTTAAATGTAGTTACAGTGCATGACAATAACAAGAACAGCTTTTTTTTTGGGTGGGAAATCATCAAATAACTTCCCCCGCTCTGGGTGGAGCAGGAGAGCGTGTCAGACTTTTACTGACTAAAACCCACCCGTGTTCCCTCTGTTGCCTGTGTGCCAGGGGCCGCGGTATCTCTTCCGAACAACTCGCACCCCTGGCAGGCATTGGCCGTCGCGGGCCCCATCAGTTGATGCTGACATCTCTTTGAGGCGCACGTGAAACACAACACGCCGTCGACCCGGGCTTGGTCCTTACTGGACAGCGAGCTAGCCATTACTCGCCGTCCGCAAGCCCGCGCCTACGGTGGCCGGGAATCAGCCTGGGATTCCTGACGCCCAGGGCGTCTCCCGCGGCTACTAAGGCCGTGAAAGCGCATATACTGCCTCTCCCTCACGTGCGCCGCCGAAAGTGGCGCCAACTGGTGGCTTGAATATTCATGAACACCCTCATTTATTTTTAAGTTGTATATAACCTCGGCAATCAGTTGAGAATAACTTATAGTTTCAAATTTTTTAAACGTGATTTGCAATGTGCTAATAAAACCCTTTTATTTGATACCCAACACGGCCTCAATATTATTTTTTTTAGTTCATAACTTTATGTCTTCTAGAGGGCGTATACTTAATTTAATGACGTCACATTACCTATAGCCAGCGGACGATCAAGACGCCTCCAATGATAGCTCACTTGTCAAATTATGATAAGTCATTTAGAAGTTATGAGGGAACAGATGAATATCCATGCATACATACCTACATGCCGGTCAAAATCATAACCCTCCTTTTTGCTTCGCCGCAGTCAGGGAAAAATTGATCAATGGTTTTGTTATTTCAATTACTCTAAGTGAACAATAGCCAGTCATCAAAATTGTTAATGGTATAAAGTATAGCACGTAATATATGCGCTCTAATTTTTCCCATAAGTCGGTCAAGAGGACTGACAGAAGTGGCGTAATGTATGTATTATCAAACAAATTAGATGCCTTTGACAATGACCATATTTTATAATTGAACGAACAATCATATACAAGATTTTTGTCTCAAGGCTTCGGGTGGAAACGATTTTGCAATTAACAATGCACCACTTAGATGTTTTTAAAAGGCACAAATTGCATTTTTTTAGCGTTATCATCAAAAAACTTCTCCCGCTCTGGATGAAGCGGGAGGGCGTGTCAGACTTTCACTAAATAAAATCCACCCGTGTTCCTTCAGTTGCCTGTGTGCCAGGGGCCACGGTATCTCTTTCGAATAACCCGCACCCTTGGCAGGCATAGACCCTTGCGGAAACCACCAGTAATACTGACATCTCTTTGAGGCGTGTGTGGAACACAACGCGCCTTCGACCCGGGCTTGGTCCTTACCAGGCAGCGAGCTACCCATCAATCGCCATCCGCAAGCCCGCGCCTACGGTGGTCCGAAATCAGCCTGGGATTCCCGACGCCCAGGGCGTCTCCTGCGGCGACTAGGGCCGTGAGGGCGCATATACTACCTCTCCCTTACGTGCCCCGCCTCCCTCTTTGCGAGCATTACTGCTTCGCAGAAGGAGGTGACGGCTACCCATGCACTCTCGCTCCGTACCATGGGCTGGACCAGGGCCGGACACGAAAGATCGCCGCCGCCGATCGCCTCCACAAGGACACGGCGGTGCTCCGCCCGAGCCGGGCAGACCTCCACCGTATGCTCCACCGTGTCCTCAGGGTGATCTACGCAGTGGAAACACCCGAATAAAAAAGCTTAAGGTTGATAACCTAACTAAATGCCTCGTTGGTGTAGTGACACCAACGAGGCATTTAGATTGTAGCGCTTGCGACCACTGTCGCAAGCGCTACAATCGAGTATGAAGTCCTGGTTTTGATTACCAGGTCTAGTTGTTGAGTTTTTTCAGGAATTATCAGTAGCAGCCCGAAGTCTGGATGTGTGCCCGGTTGATGGCACATGGGACTTAAACATAACTGGTGAAATGTGAGTACTATGGGTATACATCTGCCTCATCCTTCGGCGATTACAGACGTGATGTTATGTTCAAGGTAATGATAAAAATTGTTCTTCTCAAAGGCTGCCAAAATTGTGCAGATCTATCGAAATAAATATTTCCGCGATAGGTATATACTTAATTATATACTGAGAAATATGGGAAGTACTGGAACTATCGGGAGCACAATAAAACAGGGACTTCACTGATAGACGTATATTCGGAGACTGACGGTCGACTTATAACGAACAAAGACTTAAACCTAAATACCCACTAATACAAATATATCACATATACAAAACCGACTAGTTTTGTCATCATGACGCATTTAAATAAATAATTAATTAACACCTTCAGAAGGTGACGGAGATATCCTACAAATAAAACGTTTGATAATAAAAATACAAAAAGGTCGGCAAAATAGGAACAAAAATCAAAAATCTAAAACCCGACGGCAACTCAAAAGTTCAAAACAAGTTGCAGTCGGGTTTATTTGATGTTTTTAAACTACTAAGCACTTTAGTGTGTAGTATTTTTGATACCCCACATGGTCGTGCATTTTTTTAAAGACCACATTGATCCGTCATTCAGATTTTTTAAATAAAACTAACTTAGTTTCAAATCATCGCACGGTTTAAACGAATGCAGATAGAAGATTGACACATCATCGATTAAAAGCATACAGCCATTGCGGTACTTTGTGAGTATACAGAATATCACGTCCATACATACCCAGATACACGAACTATAAATTTTATAGGTTTTTTCATCATTCCTCTCATCCAAAGCACCTGCCATCTAATCTCTGCACCACCCTTGGTTGACTGGTAGAGAATGCCTAAGGCATTAAGTCCGCCTTTGTACCTTTTTTGTGTGCGAGAAGTTTAAATAAATAAATACATAACCCCGTCTTTGCCATCGCACAGTCGGGTAACAACACCATAAGGTTAGAAAGAGAAAGTTTCATGGACGAGTTAAAATTGTTGAAAATGTAACTTAGTTTGGTCCGAAACATGTTAAAGTTAAACAAGTTAAACTTGAAAGCAGTGCGTAACTGTCGTTACTTTTCGTCAAACTAAATGATAACCTAACTCTTATGTTTTAAGTTGGACTCTTTTGGAGTTATTTGGGTGTCCTAAATCGAGATTAAGTATGAACTAAGGCATGAGTTGTAAAACAAGCACCACAACACAATTTCAATCATAATCCCAAGGACTTTGAAGGAACTGAAGGAGTCCCTGGAGGAGCAGGCAGGCAGACTTACACAGTTTCACAGTTCAAAAATGATAGTGTTTTGCAGACTTTTGCATAAGTACTGTAATATTTGATACTGTGAAAACCAGTCTGGCATATATTTTATGTACATCACCTTAATTGCGGTACGTGGTCGCTACTCCAGAACTCTTCAGCCCCATCAGCCATCTGTACTGCGAGCAATGTGACCTGCCTACTGCCACTTAAGTCTGGCAATTCTTCGGGCTATGTCGGTTACCTTGGTTCTCCTGCGGATCTCTTCATTCCTGAATTGATCACGCAGGGAAACTCCAAGCCCTTTATTTTATTGCCCTTTGGGTGACTCTAATGAGCCTTCTAATGAGGCCCATTGTGAGCGACCACGTTTCGGTTCCATATGTCAGCACTGGCAACACGCACTGGTCAAAGACTTTCGTCTTAAGACACTGCGGTATGTGGGACGGAAGATGGCCGATGGGGCTGAAAGTTCTGGAGTGGCAACCGCGTACCGGAAGATATAAAGTTGGAAGGCCTCCCAAGAGCTGGACCGATGACCTTGTGAGGGCCGCAGGAGTCCGCTAGATGCGGGAAGCACAGAAACGGTCGAAGTGGCGGAGTTTGGGGGAAGCCTATGTCCAGCAGTGGACGTCTTTCGGCTGAAATGTTGATGATGATGACCTTAATTGCTTAACACACTATCAATCAGAAACTGATTCATTTTGAAGGACATTGCTAATCCATTGCTTCATGTGTTTGCTATATTTGTCTGCTCAACAACGTAAACGCTATGAATGTTGATGAACTGACAAGATTAAAGGCATTGGCCATTGCCATTGTACCTAAGTACGTCATGCAATTGGGGGCAGGCATTTTTTTCTGGTTCTTGGTTCAATTTTAATTTTGATTTATTCATCGCTGATGATAATTTACGATGGTGAAGGTACCATTGGAAATAATTCTGAATTGAGTTTTAAGACATTATTATAGAACTTAAATGTTAGCTTCCCCTTTTCGTTACATTTATTATTATTGTATGTAATCAACAATCAGTGTTCCAAGTTATACGGTTATATCAAGACAACCATCAAGTTTATTCAAGATTACTTACGCTTTTAAGAAACTAATTGCTCATTAATTATATCTGCTTCATTATTGTTACAAAAAAACATTTGTTTCCAATAAATAAATATAAAAAAAATGTATTTCAAAGTTTACCTGGCATTATTTGCCTAGGAACTGTACTCCAAACGTGAGCTTCTGGCTGATTTAATGTATCTCTCGCAGCCATCTGGTTAAATCAGCCAGCTAATTGGACGCCTAGGCGGTTCATTAAACGCCGGCACCCAATTAAATAGCTGAATGATAACTAGCCAAGTAATTGAGCGCAACGTTTAACCAGATGACAGAATGTCGTGTAATCATTTAGTTAAATTGGATATTGATGAATTTGTGATGTTTGATTTGGCCGACTATGAGTTTACAAATTATGTACGACTACTTTTTACTATACCTACCACTAAGTAATAGTGAAATGTTGGTTCACAACAAAGTACATAACATGAATATTACTGAGTAATAATTAAGTCAGTAAGTTCACTCAGTTTAGACTCAAAAATTTCGCGAATACTTGCAGAAGACGTTGCATTATTTGGCACCTCCATGTTTTAATACTATTTTGACAATATCACAATTTTATTTTACTTAAAATTGCACACAAGAACGGAAAATAAACATTTACGGTTTGTGCTATTGACGCCATATTTGTTTTGGTGACTCCTAGCACCGAAGTGAAAAAAAAAACTAAATTTGAAACACTTGGCTGATTCTTGGTCCCTCATCTGCAAAGAGCTGACTTTCAATACGCCAAGTTGTTAAACGTTGAATGATTCTAGTTTAATGAACTATCGGCCTAGGCATCCAATTAGCTGACTAATTTAACCAGATGGCTGCGAAATATCCAAGTCCTGTGACCCATGGTACTGAAACGTGGTCGCTCACAATGGGCCTTATTGGAAGGCTAGAATGACTTCTGGGTGACCCCAAAGGGCAATGGAGAGGGCTATGCTTGGAGATTCCCTACGAGATCCGCAGGGGAACTAAGGTAACCGACATAGCCTGAAGAATAAGAAAACTTAAGTGGCAGTGGGTAGGGCACATTGCTCGCAGAACAGATGGCCGATGACGCCGAAAGGTTCTGGAGGGCTTCCGCGTACTGTAAAACGTAAAGTAGACCGATGACCTTGCGAAGACCGTAGGAATCTACTGGATGGGGGAAGCACAAAGCCGTCCGAAGTAGCGGAGCGTGGGCCATGTCCAGCTGTGGACGTATTTCGGCTGAAATGATAATGTTGATGAATTTATAAAGATTTTCTTACCTCTACATTCTGCCATTTAGGCTTTATGCATATTTTTGTATCGTTGTAGGTACTGTTAATTTGGAGAGGCTAGTGGCTTAGTAATAACAGCCACATGGGTCGATCGATCAGGTTAACCTACGCTTGCCGCGGTTGGTTCGTGGATGTGTGACCATCTTTACATACCAAGACCCGTCTGTGCTTCGGAAATGCACATTAAACCGTTGGTCCCGGCTACCTTTCGTAGATCTTTAACGGTGGTTACGGTTGCCAGAAGCCCTAAAGTCTGACAACCAGTCTTACCAAGGGGTAACGTGTTACCCAGTAACTGGGTTGTGGAGGTCAGATAGGCCGTCGCTTAATGTAAAATACTAGTATTCAGCTGCATTCGGTTAGACTGGAAGCTGACTCCAATATAGTTGGGATAAGGCTGGGTAGATGATGCTATTCATCATTTTGTTTCCTACCACAGTAATTAAATTAATAAGCCTTCTCAAACTTTTGTTCACAATGCTTAATCATTCATGATTCATTTCAATACCAACTGATTTTGTGTAGTAACCGTGGAGACTCATACTCTTACTCAAATTCGTTACTCAAATCAAACAAAGCTAATGTCCTAAAAAAATACGTGGAAATTCCAGTCATTCAGCTCTAATTAAGTGATCGAATTCTTTATTATTGTTATCTATTTCTAATCATTTATATCAGAGACACTTTTCTAGATTGTAATAACGAAGTATTCTGTTTTATTCGTCAAAAAGAGGTACTCTACTCAGGGCACTGATTTCAACGGCACTTGCCCGAACGGCACCTGAGCACTTCCACTAACCGCCGGTTGACCATGCGGATAGTCCGGGGATACCGCACGATCTCCGGTGAGGCGGCGGGCCTTCTTGCCGGATTGCCGCCATGGGATCTGAAGGCAAAGGTCCTCGCGCACATATGGGAGTGGCGCGAGGAGGCAAAACGCCGGGGCGTAAATCCCCTGCCGCGAGAAATCGCGGTACAGCGGACAGAGTTCCGGCTGGATCTCATGGCGACATGGACAGTGCGATTGTCGCAACCCAGTGCTGGGCACGCCACAATTGCGGTGGTAAGTCCCCTCTTTGAGGAGTGGCTTGATAGGTGGCACGGCGTCCTCACCTTCCGCCTGACGCAGGTCCTCACCGGACACGGCTGTTTCGGGAGGTTCTTGTTTCGTATAAGGCGGGAGGAAACGCTCGGGTGGTTCCACTGCGAAGATCGCCCTGAGGACACGGTGGAGCATACGGCAGAGATCTGTCCGCCGTGTTCTCATGGAAACGATCGGCGGCGGCGATCTCTCGCGTCCGGCTCTGGTCCAGGCCATGGTACGGAGCGAGAGGGAGGCGGGACACGTGAGGGAGAGGCAATATATGCGCACTCACGGCCTCCGCAGGAGACGCCCTGGGCGTCGGGAATCCCAGGCTGATTCACGGCCACCGCCGCGTAGGCGCGGGCTTGCGGAGGGCGAGTAATGGGAAGCTCGCTGTCTCGTAAGGACCAAGCCCGTGTCGACAGCGCGTTGTGTTCCACGCACGCCTCAATGAGATGTCAGCACCAACTGGTGGGGCCCGCAAGGGCCGATGCCTGCCAGGGGTGCGGGTTGTTTGAAAGAGATACCGTGGCCCCTGGCACACAGGCAACTGAGAGAACAGGGTGGGTTTTGGTCAGTAAAAGTCTGACACGCCCTCCCGCTCCACCCAGAGCGGGAGAAGATATTTGATGATCTCCCAGGGTCAAAAAAAAAACGTAGCATCATTCATTGCGTACCACAAGACTTATTTCCCGTCTAGTCTATGACATTTTCAGGTTGTAATGACGCACCAAACTGGTGACAAAGGGTCGACGGTTTCAGTTTGTTCATGGACTATACACAATTTGAAACCGGCGACCGTTTTTTCCGTTATTTTACTTCTGATTATGCGTTACTGTCCAGATTCGCTCGTTTTACCGTTCATTTCTCAGTAGGAAGTTGCGTTTTGAAATCTATATTTTTTACCGTGGTTTTTTACTCACACAAATTCAGTGTCTGATAACAGATTTCAAACAATATTGATATATTGTTAGAAATCTGTCACTAGGCAACTTATAAGGGCTGTTTACAGATTCCCTACGCATCGATAAGGCCTGATGCCTGACCTGCGCCTGGCCTGACGCATCCCCTCTTTGCCACTGAGCTCTCTGGGCACAAGCTCAGGGCCCCGCGATCGATAGGTTCCCCTCGTTCTTACCAGATCACCAAACGATAACCGATATTTATTACCGAAAAACATAAAAACATCATCTTAATTTATTCATTTAATGACTGCAAAGAAATAAAATTAATCACCTCACGCCTGTATTATTAACTTAGTTTTGGGAACTAGCTATCAGCGCCATTTCGACAGTTGTATTCCCTATTTACCCAGGCGACATTTAAGTGGTTTAAATCCAACGTTAAACAAAATAATGCATAAGTAACATTTACCTGCACTCATAACGCATGACAACGGAGCCATTGACTGTGCGTGGTTCTACACGCACTTGCCGTATCGATATGTTGGTAATGTCCTGAACTACGAATGCATATGTCCCATCACTACAACCTGTATACAGGTGCCGTTCGGACACTGAAATCAATATGAACAAACTGATCCACTGAAAGGCACGTTACCGTTAGTGGAAGTGCTTTTTTTTGTGTGGGAAATCATCAAATAACTTTTCCCGCTCTGGGTGGAGCAGGAGGGCGTGTCAGACTTTTACTGACTAAAACCCACCCGTGTTCCCTCAGTTGCCTGTGTGCCAGGAGCCGCGGTATCTGTTTCGAACAACCCGCACCCCTGGCAGGCATCGGCCCTTGCGGACCCCACCAGTTGGTGCTGACATCTCTTTGAGGTGCGCGTGGAACACAACGCGCCGTCGACCCCGTTAATGGAAGTGCTCAGGTGCCTTTCAAGCAAGTGCCGTTGAAATCAGTGCCCTGAGTGAAATACCTCGTTAAAAACTCAGAAGGATGACTATCGTCGTCAAACTGCCACATAGTTACGGTCACGCAAGCTTCAAAACATGCACCATGCGATGAGGAGATCAAGAAAAAGGTGCCTTAAATTCGAAAAGTAAACTTTTTTAAACGATTTCATGCGCTTTCTAAGTAACAATCTAATCTTGTAATTAATTTTTTAACCGACTTCAAAAAGAAGGAGGCTATCAATTCGACATGTTTATACATAAATATATATATAGATATATACTCCGTCATTTATAGACGGATTTGCAAAATTATTTTTTTGTTCGAAAGAGGTTTATTCCGAAATGGTATAAATATCCCAAAAAGAAAAAATTAAGACAACAAGCGCTTCGTTGGTGCAATACTCGTCATGAACGTAATATCAAATTGCTTGCACCAATTCTGCAATTCACGTAGGCCCTAAATGTTGCCAACTGCAAAAAAAGAAATAAAGACCCAACGTATTAAGATCATGGTAAAGTGGTTCTTGAAATGTAATCTCATGACATTGCAAACCACATGGTTTTAGTACGTGACATCAGAAATAAGTGAATTGGTTCCATTGAGCACGGTCACGTATTTGTGGGCCCCACAACTTGATATGGATCCTTGAGTGGAGGCCGTAGTAGAAAGCGGGCACAACCTTCTACCCGATACGAGTGGTCCATTGACCTGATGGAAATAGGTAGCCATTGATATAATTCATGAATGTTGAATGGCTCCTGGTACAATCATAACAGTCGCACTGATCGATGGATGATTAAGCTACGGGCAACCATCCATTACACTTCGGACCCCTTAGCGCCTCAAAAAGCTCGTTAAATCGTTGATTTTAAAACCTAAAACTCCGACGACCGAGAGCTATCCTGCTAGTAACTGAATAGGGTATTACACTCATTTTTGAAAAGTCTCTTAATTCGATTCTAGAGTGCTAATAAACCACTAAAAAAATACAACATTTTTATTTAATCGATTAGTGCCTTAAAAATGCATTTAAATTTTACGTCTTCAAATTTCGCGCGTAATTTGTCAAAAACGCTGGACGCAGTAGACGCCATATTGCTCTGCGGGTATGACGTCAGTTTGCTAAAAACAAATGCGCTGATATTTTGTATGAAAATTGTTTATAATTAAAAAAATGAGTTATTTTACTACTTAGCGTTGGTTTGCTGTTCCTGAATGCAAAATATTATTTAAATAAAAATTACTTTGTTTACGAAAATAATAAGAGTACAAAGTTGCTCAGTTGACATGACGAAATAACATGGCGACTACTATTTCATGGTGTTCAAACACAAATTAAAAAAACTGAAATCTTTAAATTGTATTTTAAAATTTATTTTGTGGTTTCATGAACTAAAACTAACATTTTCCGACTGTATTTTGCCTAAACTATCTCAATAATATATTTTTAGATTTTTTCTCGTATAGAGTAAAAAAGCAACTGCCTATATGACCACAATAGGGTAATTGTGGTCATATAGGCAGTTGCTCCATGTAAAATACTGGTATTCAGCTGCATCTAGGTAGAATGGAAGACGGCCCCAACACAGTTAGGAAAGTGCTAGGCAGATTCATTTCATTATATTTCATGAATGGTGAAAATCAATGGTTTCTTGAAAACAAAAGGTTGATCCATGTGTGTGTGTTTGGTAGTGTGGTTTATTTTTCCTTAATAATAAAATGTTTAAAGCATTCAACCAAAACCATTCCGTTATGGTTGGTCGCTGAAAATTGTGATGAAAAATTTACATAGCAACATGTAAGTAGGTACATGACCATGCTAATAATGTTAAATAGTCTCGAATGTCCTGTGTTCTGTGTCCAGTAAAATTTAAATTAAATATAAAAGCTGTTGTTAATCAAAAATACTAAAATATAAAGTTATACGTACAAATTATTATTATTTTTTGACGCTGGGAAATCATCAAATAACTTCTCTCGCTCTGAGTGGAGCAGGAGGGCGTGTCAGACTTTTACTGATTAAAACCCAACCGTATTGTCTCAGTTGCCTGTGTGCCAAGCCCGCGCCTACGGTGGCGGGAAATCAGCCTGGGACTTCCGACGCCCAGGGCGTCTCCTGCTGTGACTAGAGCCGTGAGGGCGAATATACTGCCTCTTCCTCACGTGCGCCGCCTCCCTCTTCGCGAGTATTACTGCTTCGCAGAAGGAGGTGACGGCTACCCATGCACTCTCGCTCCGTACCATGGCCTGGACCAAGGCCGGATGCGAGAGATCGTCGCCGCCGATCGCCTCCACGAGGATACGGCAGTGCTCCGCCCAAGCCGGGCAGACCTCCACCGTATACTCCACCATGTCCTCAGGGCGATCTTCGCAGTGGAATACGTACAAATGTATACCATCTGGTAAACATTTTTATTAGATTGCTGCCACTAACTAGTCTGTCAATATCACATTGATCTTTATCTTTATTCTAGTTACATAAAGTTACTTTTGGGTTGCTGCTGTCAGAGGTAAAATAACTATGAACGGACTGTACTTGTGACCACTGTCAAAGATTTACAACAGTACACAGACAGCTTACTGATTGTCAACAAAAAAGATAAACAACAAGTTCCTTCAGATAGCTCCAATAGACATCCCACCATTTAAGTCCGTCATCAGGGTTATTTCCTTGAGAAGTAAATTCATTCATTGTTTACAAATAACTGTAATAAACCTGCCAGACTGACAGACAATGGGACATAACATGACTTTTGAACTAGAACTGTCCTTTAAGTGAATAGTAATGCCACCGGAATCAGGAAAATGAAGGTTACAGAAACGCCTATTGCATTACTGACAGCAATTGGTCTCACGTCGGATTGTTAACAACAGCAAAACAGGCGTGCTTCTCACTTAGGTAGGTAATCGATTTATTACACTTTAGTCTCATACATGGTTTGTTTTTGTTTTTTTTTTCGCTAACAATACAACGACATTGAATCAAATTTTCAAACAATGGACGCTTGCATCAATGGCAGATGGCAATGAAAGAATGCATTATAAAGAATTCATCATCGTTCAATTGTTTCATAAGGTTATTTGAAAACAATTTCATTTCGGCACCTACTGATTTGTATCTTTAAACCGTTTAGGGTGTTTTTATAATTAGAGAAAGTTAAGTTATCAGTCATTCGACCTTCCGATACCTAGCTAAAATATGCCGTTTTATTATATTATGAGTACAGTTTCTTTAAATAATACGGTAACTGCACATGGTAATTATAGGTAGGTACTTATTTAACTACACCACTAGAAAAGATGGTGATTTGGTTTCCAATGAAGCGAAATTGATGCTTGTATTTCCACATCGCAAAATGCCAATACTGGGTATGTAGGTAGAACAGGTTCAACAGAAGGTAAATTAATTATTAATATCTGGATGACCGAACTTAGCTCGATATATTTTTTTTGGTTTGACATTATCTAAAAATGAAACCTAGCTAGATCGATGTATCGCCCCCTGCTTACTAAATTTCATGAAAATCGTTGGAGCCGTTTCCGAGAATCAGATTATACACCGAGAAATTATAATGGTCTTTTTCCCGCAGCAAAATGGTTTTGTCTTGCAAGCGTCGTTGACAAGCGTTTTATAAACAAATAAAATAATAAAAACAAAAAATGGCAGATTAACAAATATGAAAAATCACCACGTGCGAGAGTTTATTTTGCTTTGAACATTTATGGATCGCTGTTTCCTTTGTCGGCGGCGCGTATGATTCGAGTAGTACCTACAAGTTACCTCTAGTTAGTTTTGATTCTCACGTTTATGAGTTTTTAAATAAAAATAACATCTTAATTGTTTTATTTTTACTCTATGCTTCGAAAGTACTCCTTATGGCAAATTGTTCTGCCGCGGAAAAACAACCATTTAAATTTCACGGTGTAAATATACAAGAATTGCTCGTTTCAAGGTAATAGATTAATAATGGTGTTCATTCCAAGATAAAACGTAATATTAAATAAGTTATCATTAAATACAAAAAATCGTCTGTATTTCACACACACAATATGGCCTAAGGTATCAAACTGTCCCGCGGTACCTGCAACTTAGGTAAAGTCAGTTTGTCCTACAATTTTAAAGCTACCTACCTCTTTATTTTGTTCAAAACATTCAGCAATATTTAAAGCAAGTAAACAGGTAACTAAAAAAATATAAGAATGTGAATAAAGTGTGATACATCATAGTTCAAGGGCGTATTGAGTAGGATCTTCTTAAAGTTATGAATATAATCAAGATACTTACAGCCGTGATTATAAGAAACAAGTTTCCGTGATGATTCCGGTGACCTACGGTCGAGCTGCCAGTCGGTTTATGTATTTACAAACAAACGCACTCGTTAGACGAAAACATTTAAAATCCAACGTGATTGATATGAAACTATCAAAATGAACGGAAAAAGTGAAAAGGGTCTAGAACTTACTAATACAAACAGAGACAATTTAGAAGCCAATACGAACAGTGAAAAGAAGAAAGAAAAACAACCAGTGACTTGTGGTCTACTAATTCGAAAGTTTTTTAACTTCTTCACAGTAGAACCATTTCTGCTATGCTACGTTTTGCCAATTGCCATTTCAGGATTGGCAGTGCAAAAACTCAACATTGAAAAAGCATGTCGTGTTGATTTGAATTTGTCTGAAGAAATGTGTTATAGAGCAGTGAGCGGCGAATTCAGTGACAATGACACAGAGACTTTGGAAGCCCAACTAAATTCAACAAAATTAGTGGCAGATATGACAGCTTGGCAGAGTCCATTGCAAAGTAGTATTCCAGCCATTGTCATATTGAATGTAGGAGCTTGGAGTGATAAAACTGGCAACAGAAAAGCTTTGATGCTGATGCCTGTTGTAGGAGAAATAATATCTTCATGTGGTTTACTCCTGACAACGTATTTCTTTCTTGAATGGCCATTATGGTCTACTGCGTTAATAGAAGCTCTGCCTTCAGCTTTAACAGGCGGTTATGCAATCGCGTTAATGGGCTCATACAGTTTGATAGCAGATCTTACAACTGTTGAATCAAGAACATTCAGAATCGGATTAGTTGGAATAATTGTGACACTAGGAGTTCCATTTGGCACATCAATAAGTGGAGTTTTAACAGAAGCTGTTGGTTTTTATGGAATATTTGGCATCAATTTGGCGTTATACATTCTTGGATTTATATACACTTACTTCAAAATCAAGAATGTCAGGACTGTCAAATTGGAAGGGACTATCGTTCAGCAAGTGTTAGACTTTTTCCATCCCAGAAATGTATGGGATACAATATCGTTGGTGTTCATGTCTCGAGGGAAGCAGTTGACACAGATAATTTTAGTTATTTGTGCGCACATCGTCATCATGGGACCGGTTTTCGGTAAGGTTTAGTTTTAAATGTGTCTTACGATACATATTAACATTTCATAACTATTTCAATTAATAGCAACAAGTTTTATTTCACATACTATTAATTATAATTACACTAAGTAGGTACCAATTAGAGAATAAATAATCCATGAAAATAGCCTCCATGGCCTAGTTTTGCGGTTTCTTGCTCTTTCCAACGTAGTATCTAGTGGTAAAATTAAATAAATTATCTACTAATTGCTGCCAAAATTGTTCACTGAAGAATATTTTGTTTCATCTATAGGCCTAAGTGTTCCCTAAAAGCTTCAAACTGAAGATAATTTTATTTAATTGTGATTTAATTTATGCCATTTAATAACAATTTTGTTTACTCCAATTATACAACAATTTCATAATTGTTCTAATTGCCTTAATACGATGCAGAATATCTTAATTAAATATATCCTTGAATAACACCAAATTATGTTTTTTTTTTCAGGTGAAGCATCGGTCCTTTTCCTGTATGCGTTAAGCAAGTTTAAAATGAGCGTAGTGGACCTGAGTTTCTTTAGCACATATTCTATTTTGATGGGCACTGCAGGTATGATAATGTCGCTTATAATACCTTAATATGTATGCAGTAGCATTATATATATATTTACATGAGCTTGATTTAAGGAGGATAAGGTTTCATGTTAATGCATATGGCAATACACAATATCAACAAATACTCGGTACATAATATTGTGGTTTTCATGAGAAAGATGAAAAATTTCAATAAATTCATAAACTCACGCGTTCTTCCTGATGGCAATACACAATATCAACAAATACTCGGTACATAATATTGTGTTTTTCATGAGAAAGATGAAAAATGTCAATAAATTTATAAACTCACGTGTTCTTCCTATGGCCCAGGCAAAAACTATATAACGCCACATGCTACAACCCTTACATACTCATTTTGCTTCAGATATTTTTAGTACAAATTAAATGACAAATTAAATGAAGACCACCTATACAATACCTACACCAATATCACACATAAACAATGAATTACCTGTCTGAGGATCATCAGTTTTATTTTGTGGTTACTTGAAATCTAATTTGTACAAAATAATAAGCAAAAAGTTCAATCATGATGTTATTTCATTTAAAATTGTTTCAAGTGCCCTCGAGGCTTTATTAACTCTTCTGTATATAAGCTTTGGTTGTAATAATAACGATTCTATTAACTCAATATGATGCGTAGCTTCAAAAGTTATTAAACCTAAGAAAACAACGTTGTTTTTAGCTGTGCCTATTTTTTTTTCTATTACAGAACAAAGGCCTCTCTTAACCTCCTTTCAATTTTATATATCGTTACTTTTTTATCTATATAAATAAAAAGAAAAGTCCTGACTGACTGACTGACTCATCAACGCCCAGCCCAAACCCTTGGACCTAGAAAGCTGAAATTTTGCACAGAGTTTTCCTTTACAATGTAGACAAGGATTAAGGAAGGATTTTTCGAAATTCAACCCTAAGAGAGTTAAATAAGCCATGAAAGTTGCGCGCGGGCGAAGCCGCTGGTAAAAACTAGTTTCATCTATTAGCGTTCGTCAGTTAACATTCTTTGAATAACAATCTAGTTGGTCCCCCGATTTCTAAGTTGACAAATATAGACTTTAATTTAACCTGGTTTAGTAATCATAATTATCTTAATATGTCAGAAAACTTTCAATATCAACTCTGGAATTGGAAAGGCCACTGATTCTTTTGCCTATTAGAAACGTTTACCATATATGGGAATTTGAATTGTGGGTGTACGACATTTAGATATTTATTTTGGAATCAACGATATTAATAAGTCCAATTCTATTCAAGTTTTTAAAGCCTCTACGAGATATCTACGCAAGGAATCGTCCTTGATGAAACTGTACGCTCACCAAACGTCGACATTTCTATTTTCTCTTTGCTTTGCAGACGTACTTAAATGCTTATTAATCATTCGTATTCCAGGGTCAGCGGTAGCCGTAACACTCTTCAGTAAGAAGATGAAGATGCATGACAGTTTCCTTGGGATCATAGCCACCGCCTGCAAGACAGTCTCTGGTTACGTGTACGGGTTGGCCCCAACAAGAGACTGGTTGTATGCTGCCCCAGTTTTCGATTTCTTTGGAAATTCTGGTGCTATTGCCATCAGGTCTCTTGGTACTAAAGTTGTGGAGCCGGAACAAGTTGGTAAGTTTAATTTGTATCATTAAAATGAATGTTAAATTCGTCTATGTCAGGTATGTTTGATTGACGATAGATCTACAGCCAACGAAATTAAATGAAGCAATGATAATCGCTCCTGGGCTAGCATTCGAAATTGTGCTCTATCTACATATGTATCAGTGACGATCTCTATAATAATCATGTTATTGTTTACTGTAGTATATTTGTGGTTTATCACATTTTTTTATTATAACACATTTCACACAGAAAAGGAGCGGTCCTTTATCGTTGCTTGATTCACTTTATTTTAGAAATTCTAGTGATTCCTAAAAAAGAGTTCGTTTGACACTCACTTGTTTTTTTACTGCCTCGTTGGTCTAGTTGTAGCAAGCGTTACTGCTGAGCGTGAGGTCCTAAGTTCAATTCCCAGGTCGGGCAGTGTTATTGGGTTTTCTATTTGGAATTTCTCAGTATCAGCCCGGAGTCAGGATTTCTGCCTGGTTGATGGTAATAGGTAATGTTCCGTATGGTGCCAAACGTAAAAGAATAGCACCATCCAATTTCTTCCCGTGGATGTCGTAGGAGGCGACTAAGGGACTTACTAGAGAATAGGCAGCAGGGTTCTGTATACATTTTACCACCATACTGCGATCGCCAACAAGCCTGCCAAGCGTGGCGATTATGGCAAAACCCCTTTTGGGGGAGGCCTATGTCCGGCAGTAGACGTCTTTCGGCTGAAATGATGATGATGATGGCAATAGGCTCACCCCCTATTACATATGGGACTTAAGAGGGGACGGGGCTTGCGAGGAATTTGAAAAATAGGTATTTGAAAAAACTATTGCCGTCGCGCTGTCAATAAGTCTGCCCCCGTAGTGTGTGATAGGGACAGCTGCAGCTCAGACCGAAATTATTACAAAATTTTTGACGAAATCGACGTTTCGTATTCCCCTTTTTTCTCCTCGAAAACTGAGCCGATTCAATTATTTTTTTCATTAATATTTTAAGAAAGAGTATGTTCCTATATTTTTTTTAATGTTAAAAACTTTTCTAATTTGTCTGGTAGTCCTCCAAACCCGGCGGTAAAAATAGGAAATTTTTTAGAGGGTAATATTTTCTTTAATAATTAGTTGCTGAAAAAAGAAAATGACAGGGACGTGTTTAAGGCAGACCTTGATTTTATGGAAAAAAGATATTGCTCTAGAGGAATTATTCAGGAAGAAAAAAGGGGAATACATTTGTATGGAGAATCGCACGCCCTGTCCCCTCTTAAACATAACTGGTGAAATGTGGGTGTAGGTAGGTACTATAGGTACACCTTTCGCAAACCTTTGCGGAAACAAGGCGTGAAAATGTTATGTTATTAATTATTATTAAACCTGTTATTATTTAGATAGGCTTACAATTAATAGTATTTTTATATCGAGGGACTAAACGAAGCCATAATATACCAGATGTGGTTTGACTTCCTCGCGTGCGATAGTCAATGAAACCGAGGGTATATTAAGTTGGCGTTTAGTCAAGAGGTGCAAACTGCACTTTTCACTTTGAGTGCGAGAAAAATAGTCAATTTAGTACAAAAACATTTAAAAAATATTACTTAATAAAATAAAAAAGACAAAAGATTTTTTTACTTGAAGCTAAATGTATAATTTGAAAATCATGGAACTAAAACTCTCAACATTTTCGCAATGTAGATGGTCCACACTCCACAGAGAGTATATTTACTGGCTGTTTGAGTTTGTCTATGTCACATGAAGGAAATTAAAAATTAATTACTTCTCACTCCCTAGAGACTAGAGTGGTCACTTTAGTCACGCTTCGTAGGGCTATATTGGCGTACTTTTAGACCATGAGAAGTGAAATAAATCTTTATAAATCTCATTAATCATGTAGTAGAAGCCGTGTTGTCAGATCTAAAAATTACCCTCAGGAGTGATACATGTTATCCAAAGAGTTTAAGCAATACTAAAAAAGTTCAAGTTATTTAAAAAGTTAGATTAATATTGAGAAGAATTCACGATAATTCGTACTTAAACTTGAACATCAATTTTCTAGTTACTGGACTTATTTTGGGCCCCTAGGGATTTGTCTGAGATAAGAAGGGTATTTGATTAATCTAAATATCAGACGAATTGTGAAGCTTTGCTATTTTAACGGGAATCCCTAAAAGACGAATAAATGTGAAAGCCTTAAAAAGATTTCGAATAAATTACATAAAAAGCGTTTTACAAAATCTCAATATTAAAAAATGTATTGCAATTATTCATCACTTATTTCTTTTAGGGCTGATTTTACAATAGTCAGATAATTTTTGTCTGAAGAATAAATTATATAAATTTCATATACTTTCTGTAAAAAACCTGTCAAACCGCAATATTTATAAGTTATCTGACTATTGAAAAATCGGCCTTTACTCGAAAATAAAATTACTTTTGAAGTTTTCTGTTGATTTGTTAATACGTGTTGGTGCTACGGCAGCCATTTTTATTTTGTTATTCGTTAAAAGCCCAGGTTTTTCAAAACTGTGATTCATCAATTAAGTATAGACATGCTTGTGGGTGTTTTAATTACACTTAATTGAAACCGTCGGTACTAAATTAAACATGTAAAAACTTTAGAAGGTAGGGATTTTAGGATTCATTTGGTTAAAATTTAATAATTAAGGTATTTTTTTGATGTCATCAATAATTTAAAATAATATTTGACGGTCTAAATATTATTTTAAATTATTTAAGGCTCATTAATAATGATATTCTGACGATATGTTTCTATGAGTGAAATGAGGGTACGTACTACTCTTTTTTTAACATAAATTATTAAACAGAAAAGTTTGGTAGATAAATTTTGTTTATCCGGAGTTATGGATATATCGTACTATTTATGTATCAAGTTAAAAAATAACCACATTTAATGATAGAATATTATTTAAAAAGCAGTAGAAAAAACTCAAAAAGGAATGCAAAGCGTCGGCAGTTTCATTACACAAAAAAACAGTCAAATTAATGTGAGTAAACTTCACGTCAAAACGTTTCGTTTCCTAGAGGACATGCCGACTAACCTCATCTGTTTTAAAAACATGATTGACGTGTAAAAGTTTTCGTACAAACCTACTTACAGAAATAAATGACAAATGACAATGAAACCATTTCAGATAAGTTAAAAGTTGCGGAGACTCTTGAAAATTTCTTTACCAACATCCCAATAGAGGTTACGAAATGTCTCCCCTCATCATCTGTATTAGCTGAATCTCTTCTTAAAGAAAACTTCAGTAAGGACATTCCAAGTTTTGAGTTCAAACCCATCTCTATTGCCACAATTAAAACAGCATTTAAAAGTCTTAACATAAAAAACACTGAAGACTTATGGGGGATTTCCATTAAGGTTATTGAAAATATTATTGACACAATTGCCCCTGTCCTAACAGGCATATTTAATCAATGTTTAGACAGTGGTACGTTTCCTGACTTAATGAAACATAGTAAAGTAGTACCAATTTTCAAATCGGGTAGTAAGAGTGATCCCTCCAATTATAGACCTATATCTGTGCTTCCAGCTTTGAGCAAAATTTATGAAAAAATCATGCTAGACCAGATGTTGTCACATTTTAACTCAAATGGGATTTTACATGGTCGACAGTTTGGTTTCACGAAAGGTAGGTCGACGACTGATGCGGGAATAAAACTCATCAGTCACATTTTGGAATCCTGGGAGAGTTCTCAGGATGCGATTGGCATTTTCTGTGACCTCTCAAAAGCGTTTGACTGCGTTGACCACAATACACTGATCTGTAAATTACACCACTACGGAATTCGTGGACAAGCTGCTGATCTTGTACTTTCCTACTTATCAAACAGGCAGCAAAAAGTAAACGTTAACGGGGCGACATCCTCGGGGTCTCTAGTTAGGATGGGCGTGCCTCAAGGTTCAATTCTTGGTCCTTTTTTATTTCTAGTTTATATTAATGACCTTCCCTATCTGATGGCTAACTTCTCGGATATAATTTTATTCGCTGATGACACTTCTCTTATTTTTAGAATAGATAGAAAAGATACGGATGTCTTACATGTCAACGAAAGCCTAGCTGTTCTATCGAAATGGTTTGCTGCTAATAATCTTTTACTCAATGCGAACAAAACTAAATGTCTTAAGTTCTCGCTACCAAATGTACCCCAAGTAGGTCTAAATTTAAAACTTGATGGCAAGAAACTAGATGTTATTTCGGAAACTGTATTTTTGGGAATTACTTTAGATTCAAAATTGCAATGGGGTGCCCACATTCGAGCTCTTTCAAGCAGATTAAGCTCAGCTGCTTACGCAGTAAGAAAAATAAGGCAGTTGACTGATGTAGCCACAGCTAGGTTAGTATACTTTGCTTATTTTCACAGTATTATGTCTTATGGTGTTCTGCTGTGGGGATCGGCAGCGGACGTAGATTCAATTTTTATTTTACAAAAGAGGGCAATCCGCGCAATCTATAAAATGGGGCCTCGCGAGTCTCTTAGAAACAAATTCAACGAAAATAGCGGCTACCGCTGTCTTAGGAAACGCAAGCCACCCACATTTTTATTAGGTACTTAATTGATAAATTAATAACTCATACAAAAATATAATTTCTACAGAACCTAACACTAAATTGTTATAGTACCTACTTGTGGTTTTACTTACGAATAAGAATACAATTAGCCTATAACGTTCCCACAGCTGGGACACAGGCTTCCTCTCTGTGAGCGGAGCGGGCCGTAATCCACCACGGGCCTAGTGCGGGATGGTAGATGTCACCTCTTCAAATTTTATTTGTTTTCCTTCAACGTTTAATTTATGTCGAAAAAATTAATGTCTTCGAATTTTTGGTTTGAGAATATATATGACAATATAAGTAAACCAAGTTAGATTAATTTTAAATAATACAATAGTACAGTTACAAAGGATCACAGGGAAACACGGATTCATAAAAACCAAAGAAGCAAGTTCTTATATACATATAAGTATACGCTGATGTCAGCTACAAGGCGTGTGGTATTTTTATAATCATCATCAACCACAACCGCTAACCGGATTCTATAAGAAAGATCGAGCATAACATCATATTATAAGAAAAAAAAAGATATAATTATGTTTGTGGATCTTCGTATACACATGAATTATGGATTTAAATAATGAATTATGGATTCCTAGTGTGGGGCAACGTTTAAAAAAAAAAGTATTACGTAATGTGAAATCAAACTCTGTTTATTCATATATTTGTTTCTCTGTGACATTCAAATGCCAGTTCTATAAATATAGTAAGTAAATTGCAATTTCAGTGTCTGCATTTACTTGGGTCTAGTTCATTTAGCATAATGAGTCAAAAATGTTTCCACTGCTGGGACAAAAGGCTCCTTCCTGCGAGAGGGAGTGGGCCATCCTCCAAGCGGTGTGCGGATTGGTATATCCTAGGTTTTTTAGCGACAAACATTTTTAACTTTTCTTAAGAACAAAAAAAAATGCTTCGGGGCACCATTACGACTAAATGAAAACGTCTTGGTATACAGTCTTAAGGTGAACCTATTACACTTTTTTTGTATACAAACTTCGGGAGTGTTTTACTTCACTGTCTGACATGGCACATCCAAATTAAAATATGATATCGTTATGTCTCATTATTAATATTGTCTGTGTGGAAACAGAATACTAAAATAAAAATCCATTAAAAAGTTAAGAGCCAACAAAGATTCGTTTTTCTTGCTAATTTTACTTAACTTTGGGCGCGTTTAAGTAATTAATAACAGAAGTGTAAAATCTCCAAAAGCAAGTTGGTACCGACAATATTCAATTATCGAAAAGTTCAATAAAATTTATTGGTCATTGATTTATGCATTGGCTTTTTCATAAAACCCGATCTTCCAAAGGACTTTTCTTAATTTTTTACTATAAATGATCCTGCATCTCACTCAATAACGTTGTACGTGTAGACTAGCGTCTAACTGCTAATCACTGATACTATATCTGTCAGACACGACGCCATGATTTTGAGCCAGGCCCACCAGTGAGTTCGAGCCCGCGACTGGGTTCCCCTTAACGTTCAGACACATTAAGGCACTTGTCTCACCGGCAACGATTAACGAGTAACGAGTAGAGCTAGAACTAGAAACGAGTTAGCGAGACGCGGGGAGCGAGTGCGTAGTTCCGATATTTGTGTAGCTCGGCTATAAGCGAGTGTGCGAGTGAGGCGGGCGATTACTCGCATCACTCGCTCGCGGCAGTCAAGCGTACAGTCAGTCTTGCAGCCTCATACGCGATTCACGTGAGTTCTAATCGCTTGGCGAATACCGCCGCGCGATTGTTATCTTTCATAGCTCTTGTCGCTCAGCGACAAACTAGTGAAGCGAGTGCTCGCCGGCAGTGTGAACAGTCAGCGATTAACTGTTTGTATATGCGTCTCTTTTGTTCACACAGAAAGTATATCTATTGTACGTTTCTTGAGCGAGAAAATAGCCGATAGTTAGTCGTTTTCTCGTCGTTGGTGGGACAACTGCCTAAGAAGATCAACAACTGTTGAAGGGACGTCATACGTAGGCGATCACATGTGAACTGTTATGACTGGAACGAATCGAGTATACAACGTTTCAACTTGATAGACTTGGAACAAATCGCTTGCCGTGGATGGGTGGTCCATTATATACGGATATCCCTCCGTGCCTCGGAAATCACGATATGCGAGTGGTCCCGGCTGTCACGTTTGTGTCCTTACCAGTCATTATGGATTGTCAGAAGCAAGAAAGCAAGAAGACAAGCAGTCTTATGAAGAGGTATCCGAGTTACCCAGTAACTGGATTGTGGAGGTCAAATAGGCAGGCACTCCATGGAAATTACTAGTATTGTGCTTTATCCGGTTATGCGATACGGTTATGTAACACAGGTGTTTCTACCTAGCGTCGGAGTCAAGGCTTCACTTTGTTTATACACATTTTTATGCCAATAAGGAATTATTTATCACATATACTGAAAGCCAAATACGGCTAGGCAGGTGATGGATGAATCTTGGATTAAATTTTCCAAGTAAAGATAGAAAGAACACACTAACAAGTGAAGCTAAATTCAAGCTTTAAAAGCTAATACCGAGCTAGGTGCCCTCCTTCTGTCTCTTTAACGTTTGTCCTAAATTCCTGCTTACACAAAGCGTTGCAGACATTGCCTGTCAGCTTGAGTGAGAGAATTTAACCTATGCACTGCTGAATAAATTGCATTTTCCATCTACGTCGGTCCTGTCTAGATTAATTTATACTATGCTATGTTCTATATTTTGAATGTACCTAGAATCAGATTGTTTCATGTGTCTTGAAAGTTTCGTTTGTTTATAATCTATCTCGCGAGATAATAAACTGTCGATAAGTTGTGAACTGCACCATACTGCTTACCGACCGAATAGGTTAGGTTAGGTTAGAATTGCGAACAACCGCGCGTGAGCCGAGCGAGCGTAGCGAGCGGTGCCGCGGTAGCGGCCGGCGAGCGCTACTTACAAGTTAGTGGCAATTACTTGACTATTTAGTTATAGCGCAAGGTACTCTCCGTCTTGATACCAGTTCACAATTTGACGGTTTCACTTCGATAGATTATAATCTACCGAAAAATAATGCTTTAAATTGTAAGCAGCATGTTACGGATCACAATCTTTCGACAGCTCACAATCTCGCGAGATAGATTATAATCTAACGCTATTAATAATTTTACGGTCACATATATGTGACCGTAAAATTATTAATAGATTGGAGATTGGTTGATTGTTTGTTTGATTTTTGATTATTAGGTATACCTACATTGCATAATCATCCTATCGTTCCCACTGCTGGGACACAGGCCTCCTCGCTGTGAGAGGGAGTGAGCCGCAATCGACAACGGGGGCCCAATGCGGGATGGTATATGTCACGTCTTCAAATTTTATATTCTAGGATATGCCGGTTTTCTCACGATGTTCTCCTTCAGCGTTTTGGGAGCAGTCGTGATGAAATTATTAAAGTCGAAAATTATCCCATGGAAACGTACTACCGGGATAAAAGTATAAAGAGTGTTAAACAATACTGGTTGAAGGAGCACGGCTGTTCAATAGTTTACCGGAAGACATAAAAAAGTGTGACAGTGTAAACACATTCAAACTTAGATTAAGACAATACCTAACAACATTTTAAATTAAATAATGCTAATGCAATGCTTTCAACACCCTAGAGGTGCCTAACATTAATAGTACCTACTAGTTATAGTTAATTTAAGTATAACATTATAAGCGAACTGTTATTTTTTAAGTTCTTATGAGAAATAAAGTTCTTTAAACCCAAACCAGGTTATAGACTATCTGTTTGCCAAATTTCATTCCAATTGGTTTAGCCGTTTTTGCGTGATTGAGTAGCAAACATCCAAACTTTCACATTTATAATATTAGTTGGATATAGTAGATAGCAGGATACTCATAAATACAACCGTTTAAGTAAAAAAAAAAATACTCATTCAATCACGTCATCGAATCAGCAATGAAGAGATCCGCAGGAGAACCAATGCAACCGATATAGCCCGAAGAAATGCCAAACTTAAGTGGCAGTGGGCAGGGCACATTGCTCGCAGAACAGATGGCCGATGAGGCCGAAATGTTCTGGAGTGGCGACCGCTTACTGGAAGACGTAGAGTGAGAAGACCTCCCACAAGTTGGACCGATGACTTTGTGAAGGCCGCGGCAATCCACTGGATGTGGGAAGCACATGACCGGTCGAAGTGGAGGAGCATGGGGAGGCCTATGTCCAGCAGTGGACGTCTTTCGGCGGAAATGATGACTCATTCAATGGGATTACCCATATGAACTTACTAGCGACCCGCCACTGTTTCGCACGGTCTTTTTTACAACTTTATTTATTTATTATAATAGGTATGTTAGTTTAATATAAATGTATTATACACATAAATAAACCTTTCGGAATAAATTCTCTAAATGATGATGAAAACCGCAGTTTATGAGCACATGCAGTGCGCTCACACAGACAGCCATGAAAACCGACTTTTATTTACTTTTTATGTGTTGGTATAGATAAATGTTAAACGAAAATATAGCAGTAGGTAGCCAATACGCCGAGAGCAAGCTTGATGATCAATCAAATACACAATTATTATCTGTATGAGATGCCTTACGCCACGTAATTAGATCATTTATTTCTCGCTGGTTCTATTACTTTTATTATTACCTAGACTAAAAGAAATTGCTCAAAAGCGTTCCCAGGGAAAATTGCTTAATGACTGGAGATATCAAGCCATAAACTATTAATTAAAAGCGACTCCATTCGTTGCCTTCTGCACTTAACTAATTGACCATTTGTCTATCGATGCGCTAGAATGAATCTTGCATCGCATGGAAATTTCATTGAAATATTAGTTCAGTAAATGCATATGACTGCCACGTTGGTATTTTAGTCGCTACTACTGAACATCAGGTCCTCGGTTCAATTCCCGGGTTGGGCAAACTGTTATTGGACTTTTCCATCTGGAATTTTTCAGTAGCAGTTCGGAGTCTGGAATTTATGCCTGATGGTGGCAATAGGCTGCTCCACCCAGAGCGGGAGAAGTTATTTGATGATTCCCCATACTAACAAAAAAAATACGCCTAAAAAAGATTTGTATATTTGTTTCCTCTCAACCCTTAAACGTAGTTCGCACTCGACCCCCAGGGTTGAGACTGAATTTTCATACAGTGGACAGGCATACCTTGTCCACTTTCGACACCTAGTTTGGCAAGTACCTACCTAAAATTAATAATAGGTCTTTACCTATGAAATTGCCGTTTTGTATGAAAAAAATTTAACGAATTTTTTTCATGTATTTTTTATTTGTATTAATCGAAGTAATCACCCATGCAATCAATACATCTTTGCCATCGCAGTGGCAGTTTATTGATGCCCTTCTTAAAGAAATCAGCTGGACGGGAGGCAACAAATTCTTCAAAGGCATTTTGTACTGCCTCTCGGGTATTGAATTTTTTTCCCGCCAAGAAGTTATCCAAATTCTGGAAAAAGTAGTAGTCTGTAGGCGCAAGGTCTGGTGAGTAGGGCGGATGACGGAGAGCTTCCAACCCCAGTTCTTGCAACTTGGAGACCGTCTGCTGTGCAGTATGAGGTCGCGCGTTGTCGTGCAGGAGCAGCAGAGACGAGCGATTGACCAATGCTGGTTGGAGTGTGCCAGCTTCTCCATCATTGTGTTCAGTTCTTCACAGTACACATCTGCAGTAATGCTCACCCCGTTTGGTAAGAAGCTGTGATGAATCACACCGGCGCTAGACCACCAAACAGTGACCATCACTTTTCTAGGGGTAAGTTTTCGTTTAGCGCATTGTTTAGGTGCTGAACCAGGATCCAACCAACTTGCTGAGCGCTTGCGGTTATCAAACAGAATCCATTTTTCATCGCAGGTAACAATGCGGTTCAAAATTCCTTCATTTGTGTGTCTGTTGAGCAGTGCAAGGCACGTCTCGACGCGTACTTCGCGCTGACGATCATTGAGTTCGTGGGGCACCCATTTGTCAAGCTTTTTTACCTTGCCAATTTGACGCAAATGGACCAATATTGTTTTGACGCTAACGTCGAAAGCTGCTGCTAATTCAGCCGTAGATTGTGTATCATCAGCTTCCACAATCGCCTTTAATTCGTCATTGTCGACCAAAGTCTTCGGACGACCGCGAGGTTCATTTTTCAGGTCGAAATTTCCAGAACGGAAGCGAGCAAACCAATAACAGGTGGTGCGTTGGTTTGTAGTGTTAGCTCCGTAAACGTCGTTGATGTTGCGTGCCGTTTGTGCCGCGTTGCTGCCACGACGGTACTCATATTCCATAATTACTCGAATTTTTAACGTATCCATGATGACGAAAAAGATTGAAATGCGATGAAAATGTAACACTAATCAATAAACAAATGACTACTTTTGGAAAAAAAAATCCATGTTTTTAAAATAAAATTAATTTGAAATTAGAATTCTTACCCAAACAAAAATTATTTTGATTTGAAATGGCCAGTACTGCAAAACGGCAATTTCATAGGTAAAGACCTAATATTTTGGTACAGTAAGGTACAGACTACTTTGGGGGTCGAAAGGAAACTAAAACTTGGGGGGGCCGAGAGTGGACTAAACGCTGGAAAATAAGATCCACTCTCGACTCTCAAGGGTTGAGAATAAACTATAGTCAGGGGTCCAGTGGACACATTATTTATTGGGGGTCGAGGGGCCGAGAGTGGACTAAACGAAACAATTAATGCTTGATTTTATTTATTTCACTAAGCACTACACAAGTTTTTTGTATTGCCGTTTTACACACTATGTCGACATATCTCACCGAACTCTCCTTTTGCAAGTCTGCTGGAAGAAATTTTCTAATGTAATAAACAGTACTAAAGTGCATATTACACTGTCCAATTTAGAAACTCTAACTAGACACACTCTATTTGGGAAATTGGAAGCTAGTGATCACACTGGACTAAATCAAATTCTAAATCGTACAGATGACTCTTATGCGCTTATGATGTAGAACTATATTGGGATGCAACAATTTAGTAAAAATAGTGCGGTCGGGATCTTTCAATCTCACTAAATCGGATCCAACTGTTCTAACTTCGATAACTTCCTTCGATTTCTTAAATAGATTTCCCACAAATTGGATAGTGTAGTAATACGTACTTTACTTTTATGTATTTTTCTTATTATTCACTAAAACATTTGAAATCATTGTCTTTCAGGTAAAATATGTTCATTGATCGGATTCGTGGAGACATTGATACCTGTGATCTACATACCGCTATACAGCAAATTATTCTCGAATACAGTGGAAACTTTGCCTGGGGCGGTATACCTGCTGGGCGGTACCATGACTATACCGGCTTTCCTTATATTTATGTGAGTATAATGTTGTAATTGTAGTCGTATTTATGTGATGAATGGTTTTAGTATGAGTTTAAAGTAATACGATAAGGGTGAAATCCAAAAAAAAATATTCTTTGTCTGAGAATCTGAGAGTCCGCTGGATGCGGGAAGCACAGAACCGGTTGAAGTGGCGGAGCTTGGGGGAGGCATATGTCTAGCAGTGGACGTCTTTCGGCTGAAATGATGATGATGATGATGATGAGAATCCTGAGAATAAATTCTGAGAGTTTTTCAGACATCAATTTTATACTACGGATAAAAATACTGGTAAAATCAACCCTTATGTATTTACTTTAAAAATGAAATAATCTCGACCTTTATACCCAAGAGCAAGAGAAAAGTTATAATTTTCGAGGAGCTCCCATATCTAAGTTTTTCAGCATTGTTTATGTTTTTTAAATCTAATTATTAATCTTATTAATGATCGTGAAGCGTTTTACTATTCTGTTCAAGTTTCATAGCTCTTTCATTTCAAAACAAAACCGACCTTGGTAAACATAAATTGAAATTACCGAGACCAAAGATGACCAATAAGTAAAAACACCAGGACATTCATTAAAATGCCATAACGACAAATGTGACTGACAGACGCCTCAATGCTTCACTCACACCAAGTAGATACTTAAAAACTCCTAACAAAAACCAATTGATTGCTCTTGGAAAAAAACTCAAAGCCTCAAAAAGGTCGAGGTTGTTTAGAACCACGTAATCAGTATAATACATGACGGAATTCTGCTCACTTTGCGATTTGAACGGTTTGAACGATATGCGGCGACAATGTTCGATCAAAATAGCTCACGTCAGCCGAAATTGATCACGTTATTCGGTCAAAGGCCGCTCTCATGGACGTTCGTGGTGGGTTTCTAAAAAAGTGCATGTCAAAAGAGTGTGTGGGTTGTGTAGGGTGTTTTAAAAACTGGGTAAAGTTATGGATCAAATTTTAGCAAGTACGCAAACTGTAACTATGTATTCAACATAATTATGATTTCAGACCCCTCACGTAAAAGTTTTCGTCGAGTGTAAGAAACAAATGCTGTTTCCATACATTTTGTCCGCGTTTGATACTTATTGAACTTTTCTTTGAAAATGCAGATGTTTTTTGATAGCTGACGAAAAATTTCTTCTTTATAGGACTAGAATCATATGCTGAATTCATGGTTACAGTTTGCGCACTGGTTAAAAAAAAACAGGTATTAGTCGATGCGAAGTGGCCGATATAGTCTACGCATTACACTGTATCTTATGTATTGTACAATGCTATGTCTGTTCATGAACGTAATTAAAGTATGATCTGAATGACATAAATCTGCCTTTTTAGCATGGTTCCGTAAATTCATGTAACTATGAATTCCATGGTATATATCAGGAGTCGCCAAATGGCGGACCGTGGTCCGCATCCGGACCGCCGCGCCGCCGACCCATTTTGTGCGGCCCGCGAGATGTACCCCCGCATTATCTTTGTTGACGTCAATTCGAAAACGGTCGGGCGAAGTAACCAGCTAACAAGTGAGAAAGAGTTTGCGGATTGCGAAATCGTTGATCGTCGCGAATAAATTTCGATCTCGACTTACTGATGAACATCTCCAGGATTTAATGTCCAATTTTAGTCTAAACTTCAGACAGATAGATAGTCTGCAAAAAAAAAATACTATTTTACTATTTTTCTCATTGATATGTAAAAAAATACCTTTGTTATTTCCGTAATTACATTTTGTTTAATAATTTTTTTTTTCTATAAAATGTCGAGCGGACCGCGATGGTCATTTCATTTCTTAAAACGGACCCCGAGCGAAACTAATTGGTGACCCCTGGTATATATAAATGCTGATCGATATAATTCAATGCTTTCTGTGGTTACAAAATAATTTTGAGTTGAGCTACACAGTTACTGCCTAATGCTTTAATTGACTGGACTGATTCACTCAAATATGTGTGGTTCTTTCCCCAAAAGACAATTTCCGGCCCTAGCCATTGTCTTCATATGAAGACAATGGCTAGGGCCGGAAATTGTCTAAGTCTAAGTAAGAAAAGTCCAGACATAATCTTGGTCAGGTCATACGACCTGACCAAGATTATGTCTGGACTTTAAACGAGATTTTGACTCTTGAGTTTATTTCGCGATTTCTTCTCGGGGTAGTTAGATAGGAAATGGCGGCTTCATCTAGCATTTTTTTATGATATGACGTATAGAATTAATTCCAAAATCCTATTTACAGAATTTATTATAATGTGTAATTCAATTTAATTTCAAACTATTTTCTGGACAATCGTATGTTGTGAAACGATAAATTGTAATTTTTTTGTGCTTTATAGAGCTCTCTACGTAATGCACAAACGACAGGAGAGAGATACAGTGAAGAATCCAGCAGCGAAAGAAGCGCACGCACACGACAATGACGTCACCGCACTTTAAGTGGCGCTGGACATTTATTATATCTTTGGTGACTTTAGTATGCTAGCAAAAAGTATTGCCATAATAGGTACCTGCAGATTTGTCATACGTCCAGCCGTCTGCACGGCCCGTGAAGCTAAATTGAGTACCTTACACTGTACCGGCAAAACTATGAAATTGGACAACAACAACACATTACACACACACTCACCCACTCAACACATTAGACACAAACACACACACAAATAGACAACATAACACACACACTCACATCTACACATTCATTATTCAATAAATTATATTACCATGCTTTTTGCAGCCAAAATCTGAAAATTGAAAAATTTTATGATTCGTGAAAAAAAAAAATACGTAGTGTAGCGGCATGGCTTATAACATGGCAAATCTCAGGCACAGCAGTGAATTTAATGTTTGTGATAAAAGGTTTTAAATAATACGATTGTATTATGTTTAAGGATGTGTATAGCCATAACTTATGGTTCGTGATATGAACAGGTTTTGGAAACCTGAGAGATTAATATACTTTAAGAATATATGAATATGCTAATTTGATATTTGATTATTTGACTCCTAAAAGGGTGAATGCTATAAATAGTGCCAGGTATTTATATACCTGCTATAGTCATATTAGGTGTTAGTTTTAATGAAACACATGATTTTAACTACACCTACTACATATCCTTACATTCGGTTGGTACTACATGTATACTTGGTAGTATAATATTCATGAATTTTGATGATTTATTGATGAAAGACAGGATGCGGAAGGCAAATGGCAGGGTTTTGAATTAGTTTTCAAGAATTTCTTCCCATCATGCCCATCAACATTTCACAAGGAACACTTGTGCAAAATGTCATACTTCGAGACCGTAAGGTTTCGGCTGTACATTGTCCCTTATTGACCTTAACATTTTTATTGAGTAGAATCAGAATAACTAAGTATATCGCAATTTTTGTACCATTGTGTTTTTATTTTAGTATGTGATCTTCCTGTGCGAGTCACAATAAATACCCTTTCTTTCTTTCTTTCCAAGCATTGGCCGTAAATTTTGACTACGATGTAAGATTCCTGAGTTAGGGGCTTGGTTCTTCTTTAAGGAAATTTCTCGCCGGCTGGTCGACACATCACGTGACCAGAGGGCTGGGTCGTTCTTTGGCCAAAGAATTAGCATTGCCATTCAACGTGGCAATGCTGCCAGTCTTCTGGGCACGTTTCCTGATGACAGCGATGCGGAGGAATACTTCGATGCCTAAGTGTCCTTTTGTTTTTTGTATATCGTAGTTTTAATTATTAAGTACTTTTTTATGCGTTTGTGTTGATATTAATAACAATAAAATATGTTTAAATGTAAAAAAAAAAAACTGAAATTTCAATGATAAATGATCTTGGTACAAACCAAAGTTGGGGTAATTTCAATTTTATTGTCATACGTATAAAGTTAAATTGCTATTCGTCGCATAAAAATCCCTTGCCGCGCCTGTGGGCCTTAGTACAAACGAAGGCACCTCTTTTGGCCATTACCTAGGTTAACGTGGGGATAGTATTACAGAATGCAATGTCAACGAAACTGTTTTGTATCATCTTCACCACTCACGAGATCATTATCTTAATGATCGTGACAGACAACACCGACTTGTTAATTCGTAATAAAAATTACTTAGAGATTTAGTGTACCTAATTTGTGATCCTGCTGCACCAGTTGCGTTAAATACTTTCCAGAGTTACCTAGTTCCGATAAAACGAGCTTTTAAATAATATGACTTTTCGGGTGGAATTAGTACTAACTTTCGAATTTTTCATAATCCGTAGGATTTTGAAAGAAATTTGTAACCCATTGCATCCATAGGGTTGAGCTACACGGTGACATAATCTTCATGCATGCATGCCGTCTGTTAGGACAGGTCAGCTCAAACCTGCATTTCTTTCATTCCAGACATGGCACTGCATTATTAGACTCTAATAAAAATTTAATTACATACAGTGTTATTACAAAACAAGGTTTTTCTTAAGGTACGGTTTAAAACATCGAGCCTATTTTTGAATTAAGAATCTAACAGAAATCGAAAAACAGTTCTTTTTACAAAACAGACAACTTAGTCCGGTGCTAAGTTGTCATTTTTGTGTAAAGAACTTTACCCAAGTGGAAATAAAGTTGGAAATGCAAAAACTGCCTCAGAGCTTTAGCCTACAACTAAAGTTAGATCGTGTTTTGTAATAAGACGGTTAATGTTTATAATGTGGAGCAGAAGTGGCCCAGCGGTAAAGGATACTTACGAGTTTGTAGGTCGTAGGTTCGAATCCCGACTGGCCCTTTACTTTGTGTAAATTATTTCTTCACCACTTCTCTCAAAACGGTAAAATTCGAAGACATGTGACATCTACCAACCCGCACTCCTACCGGCCCACTCCCTCTCATCGAGAGGAGGCCTGTGATCCAGCAGTGGGAACATTATAGGCTGATTATATAATGTTCGGACTCTAAACGAGACCATGACCTCTGAGTTTGTTTCGGCATATCTTCTAAGAGATCATTTTCATCAACCTATTAAGTTCCCACTGTTGGGATACAGGCGTACTCTCGGTGAGAGAGAATGGGCCGTAATCCACCACGCGGGCCCAGTGCGGGTTGGTGGATGTCACATGTCTTCGAATTTTTGGTTTTAAGACATGCCGGTTTCCTCACGATGTTTTCCTTCACGGTTTTGAGAGCAGTGGTGATGATATAATTTACACAAAGTAATGCGCCTGTCTGGGTTCGAACTTACGACCTACAACTCGTAAGTCGCGGCCTTTACCACTTGGCCACCACTCAGAGATCAGATAGCTATGAAATGCCAGCGCCATCTAGTAAATTGACCAGAAAAATATTGACGTGGAAAAGTATTATAAAAGATCTACCTATTTAAACATTTCATTTCATTTCTATATTTATTTAATCATTATTAGCTTTTGTTTCATTTTCATAGATTGCTGTTTCAAATATAAATTTATTTCGAACTCGATTTATACGAATTATATAATTTATATAAATTTATTAATACGAATTTATTTCGATCATGCTTGAATTGCTGAAACGAAAACGGATATACGCTCGCCGGAATTGAATTTCAGTAGCTCTATGCAAATTCAGGAAATGCTGCATTCAACAATATTTACATATTTAAGTCGCAGATAAAAGGGTGGGGGGGGCTTAAAAAAATATCAGTCAGCGTTCAATACAGGATTTTTAAAACTGTTCAAAATAAATGTCTGAAAGATATTCGTAAAGTAAGATTTAAAATAAACTACTTGGTACTTAAAAAAAGGGAAACGAAATTTAAATTATTTTCTTCAAACGTTTCAGTGCGTGGAAAATTGAACAAATGGAGCACAGAACAGAAACCTTCAAAGATGCAGGAGTTGCATTTTGTTTGGCAGAAGTTGTATAATTTTCAGTTATAGCTCCATGGTTCTTTTGCTGAGCAATGTTGCTCAAAAATCTAATAGCAACTAATTACAAGTTCACTTGCTATGTATGAGACGACAGGCATTTCGAATGTTCATCTCGTTTAAACCAATGATTTCAGTTTTTATTAAAAATAAAATAAATTCTATTAAAGACTGATTGTATAGAAATATGAATCGTCGTTTCGGATCAACAGAAACCAGAAAACTTGACAATCAGTATTAAGGAGAATCGTGTTTTTTTTTATGGCGGGTAATCATCAAATAACTTCTCCCCACCCGTGTTCCTTCAGTTCCCTGTGTGCCAGGGATCACGGTATCTCTTTCAAACAACCCGCAACCCTGGCAGAAGGGGCATCGTTTTACCCAGTAACTGGTTTGTGGAAGTCAAATATGCAGTCGCTCCATGTAAAATATTGTAAAACATTTATCTGTCCTCATACTGGACAGTATGAGGACAGATAAATGTTTTACAATACCTATTATCACTGTTACTTGAAAACATTGTAAAAGCCAATATTTTTTTATTTAGAAGACTAACCGTGGAGTTTCTTTGAATACGTTGGTAAAACTTCGTCGTCATCAGCTAATTTAGTTACTCGGTGTTGTTCACTCCTGCTTCTTTTAGGTTTAGTTAGCATTGACACTTTATTTTTTTTGGCATTAATCGTAACTGCAACAGGTTCAATGTAATTTTGTTACGAAGTGTACATTAAAAAGAACCTTTTTTAACTTCTGTCTAATGCTATTGTAAATGGAGTATAAGTACCTACAAAGTACACTAATGTCGTATCTACTTATGTTCTATGCTTATAGAAGTGGGTAAGTATGGTAAACTCATTGATTAGCGTGTATCTGTTCTATGATTAATGTAGTTCTCATAGAAAAACACTTCACCATCGAGTTCTATTCTACGATATCAACTAGTTAGGCACGCGCAAAACCGTAATTAAGTAAGTAGTAATTCTACATATCTGCCCTAGTTCAATTGCATCCTTAATGACTGCCCACAAGGCGTCATTTAATGCCCTTTATATAACAAAAGATCTTCCATTCCAACGAAGTTGGTCTTAAGTTACCAATTACTACTACTATAGAATAGATAGGTTTAGTATAGACTGCATACGTTTAAATGCAATTAAAATTGCTGCAACGAGGTTACTTAACTCAACAAGAAAATTAACAAAAAATAAGAAAATAAGGCCTATTTGTTGCTTCCCATGAACTGACTCGCCCCAATCGACTCGTTTTATTATATACTAGCTGACCTGACATACGTTGTCCTGTCTTAAATATGAATATAATATTACGCGCAATATTTTTTTTTCATAAGAACCTTCTCCTGACAATAACAAACACAACAAAAAAAGAATTAGCGAAATCGGTTCACCTGCTCTCGAGATTTGCGCTTAGCAACACATTCAGCGATTCATTTTTAAATTATAGATAATTTTCTGGGGGCAATTCGCACGAAGTAAATTTTTTTTGTGAGCGCATCGACAACTCCAGAAAGACATAGGTATCAGGCAAATTGGCACGTTTTGAATGTTATGCAATAAAACTCAATTTTCTCCTATTACAGTCATATTTAGTAAAAATACTTATAATGATTTGTGGGCAAGTAAATTCGTGCCAATCGACTTATTTTCTTCTTTTTTCATTATTTGGTGAGATATGAAACCTCGTTGCAGTAATTTTCTATGAGTATATTCTAATAAATATCTAAGTAATCTAATAAGGAGGAGATGGCAAGAAGTATTGACTGTCTACATTTAGAATGAACAAACCGTAGCATACTATAATTGTGGCTATACGCTGGGAACGACTTGTGACCCACGGATGCCCCCCAACCAAAAGGGGAGATAGGAGGGGGGAGGAAAACCAAAGAAAACATGGATTAATTGTGTGCAAAGAGTGAATTATACAGGGGCGACTGACAGAGGAGAATGGTAGAAAAAATGTTCCGCCGTCTCCACGTAACGTAAGACAAAGGCAAGCTGATGAGTATAGAGTTGTGGTTCTTATCCCAGCTGTAACAACAGTAACCGTGTAAGCTAATTAAGATTATGGTACAAATGGACTGGAATAATGCCTTGTGAAAAAGAAAATGACGGCCTCGGATAATGAAGGAAAGCCTTCGACACTTATATAAATTCAAGCTTTACTTAGCTATTAAGAGTGTTGAAATGTTGCAAACATTCACTAGCATAGATATCAAGTTTGGTAATTATAATAATTTAAAATTTCCTCACACTAGGTCTATTGATGTTAATCGGCATCTGGATAAATGTTAACCGGCTTCACATATTTTTTCCTTTAACTAAAACGTCATCTGAAATCGTTAGGAATTAGGTTCATTAGATTATTTTGATAGAATAAGAAACTCTCATATAAATAGAGATTTAATTTTGAACAGTCACTAATGAATAACTCTTTATATTTGTTTTACTATTTTTACTGTGTCTACATGTGCTTTAAGGATACTTTGGGCGCATGAATGATGTTGACCCGGGGCGCTGTTAGTAAACCTTTGTTTGTAGTATTTTGTGAAATGTAACGATAATAGTTCTTATTGCAATCCGATACGGGTTAAAATCTGTTGTAATAAATTAGAATAATAAATGAGCATGCATTGTCGTAAGAATGCAAATAAAATCTTATAAAATTAGATATTAACTATTTAATCATAAATAATCCATCACTGGATGCAGTTTGGCATTTCGTTTTTTTTTGTATATTTTTAATTATGATTAGGTACCTATACTTGTTTTTGAAGGGATAAACTTGTTTTAAAGATAATTTAGAGGTGACTTTGCTGATTTTTTGATGCATTAAAGTATGTTTAATTATGTTTTGAGTTCCATCACTTTATGCAAAAAGACTTGAAAATATCATATATTTTTTTCCTTTCAAAATTATTTACGGTCAAAGACATACACTTGTTTAAAAAACCACCTTTTTGAGCATTTTCAAGAAATCACCGCCTTAAATACAGCTCAAAAAACAAAAAACATGACGGTGCCATTGAGTTTTTTGAATATCTACAGGTATTCAGGTAGGATGTGCTATGCATTTATACAAGTAAGTTAAAATTTTGCGCACGCGCCAAAATCCAGCGGTAAATACCTACTTACTTCTTCACACGGTTGCTGAACTTCTCCTGCCACATTTAGCCTGGCAACACGCAAAAAACAAAAAACAAAATAACCCTAACAATATGTGCATCGGCCAGCAATAATAAAACCTAATGATGTATGTAACGATACAGTCGCCCGGCGGCCTTGATCTCATTTATGAAATTATTTCTTCTTATTGCAATCCCGAGTGACAAATGAAATCAGACGCGACGGTTTCGGGTCCTTTACAAGGCTACTCACAATTGGGACAGAATTAAAGTTTCTACATATATGCACATTGCATACCTATATCTTGGACATTACTGAAACCGGTAAAGGAAAAACATTGTGAGGAAACTAAGGACGTATCCATACTATTGTATTATAAATTCGATACAAACTGTCTGTCTGTGTATGTTACCTTTCTACGCCTAAAGCACTGAATGGATTTTGATAAAATTTGGCAAGGAGATAGGCGTTGTAGGGAAGGACAGTCTACAAGATAATACTAAAAGGGAATGACAGATTGTATGGGAAACTTAGCATTTCATAAATAAGAGATATGAAAATTTTAATTTATTTTCAGAGTTTTTGTATAGTCATATCTACCCCAAGGGGATGATTTTAAAATTCGCATGACTATTGAAATTTTTGTAAGTATACCTTACCTACCTCTTAGAGGTTTAAGGAATTAGAAATGTACTCAGAACGCGTATGTTGAGGTATTATTTATTTTAGTACCAATTTATTTAATTAAAATCGGTCCACTCGCTTAAAAGTTACAATTTTCAGATATAAAATAACTAAGCTAATATGTAGGTAATACGTGGTCAATGGCGGAGCCATCTATTTTCTTCCATTATTAATAACAAGCCAGCCATCTTCATTATTAATTTAAAATACTCTATATTTTAAATGATAACAAAAAAAAAACAATTTTAAGTTAGACATTTAGAATTAAAAAAACCTGTTACATAAAACTTCAAAAGATTATTAGTAAGTATTTATATTTCTGTCTGTTACCTCGTAACGCTCTAACAGTTAAATGTTTTTGGATTATAGAATACTAGCTTCCGCCCGCGGCTTCGCCCGCGTGGAGCTCGGAAATTATCCCGCGGGAACTTACTACCGGGATAAAAAGTATCCTATGTGTTAATCTAGGTTATAAACTATCTGTGTGTCAAATTTCATCCAAATCCGTTCAGCCGTTTTTGCGTGAAAGAGTAACAAACATCCATCCATCCATCCATACTTACAAACTTTCGCGTTTATAATATTAGTAAGGACTATTTATCCCGCTAGCACGGTCTGTGGGATAATTTCCGACGTCCACGCGAGCGAATCTGCGGGCAGTAGCTAGTATTTAATTTAAGTCTGAAGTCGCTAACCCGGCTTGAGCATGCGTGGTGATCAATGCTCTTTGTACGAGAAGAGGGCTTCGCCCTTCAGTGGGTTAGTAACAGGCTGGAATTATTATCTCCTTATGTATATGTCATCGTAAAATTGTAAATACCGTTACATTATAATCTATCTCGCGAGATTGTGAATTGTCGAAAGATTGTTAACCGTAACACACTGCTTATAATTTAACGCATTATTTTTCGGTAGATTATAATCTATCGAAGTGACGGATAGTACTCGTACATTGCGCTATTACTGAATAGTCAAGTCACTGCCACTAACTTGGAAGTGGCGCTCGCCGGCCGCTGCTGCGGCACCGCTCGCTTCGCTCGCTCGGCTCGCGCGCGGTTGAGCGCAATTCTGACCTATTCGGTCGGTAAGCAGTATGGTGCAGTTCACAATTTCTCGACAGTTTATACTCTCGTGAGATAGATTATAAACTAAAGGTTTTCACAATGATACGGTGACATATATTAATACGTGAAGCAAAAACTTTGTACACCCCTTTTTACGAAAATTACGCGGGTGGAGGAGTAGGTATGGAATTCGGCACAGTTAAACTACATATATATGGAGTAGGAGTGCAGAAAGTTAATATTTTTATAATCATTAATAACGTTCAAACTTTAAATTTTAATGAATTATGGTCGATCATTGGGCGATAACTAGTTTTAATAAATACATAAATAAATATACATAATATTTTGAAATTTTAATAAAAAAAATAAAAATAAAATAAAAATATATAGCCCACCAGTATCGATAACAGGGTCCAAGCTACCGGCGGTCAGATAGGGGAACCTCCGAACAATGCGAGCCGTGTCCAGAAGTACCGCTTTTTGAATCAAGAGAGAGAGGTTCTTCAGGAATTGGTCGAGGCTCTTGGCTATTAAACCACATACAACTATTAGCACATAGATCGCTGAGTCCAAATCCCAAATGTCAACAACCTCGCGAGCCAAGTCAAAATACTTCATTTGTTTATCTTTCTCGGCTTTCGCGAGGTCCCCGTCATGTGGAACCGTTATGTCTACAATTATTGCGCACTGTTTTACTCGATCCACCATCACTATGTCAGGCTTATTGACAACAACAGTCCTGTCAGTGATGATGGATCGATCTCGGTGCAATGTAATATTTTTGAGGTTCTGTCTACGCAAGTACTTTTCGGTAGCTAGACGAGAACACCCGGAGATAATGAGCCTGATAGATTCCCCGGATGGTGGCATGCCCGACAGATGTCAACCACCTTTCACAGTAAATCTCCGGTAGTTGTTCGTCATCATAACTCCGTAATTGCACAGACAAAACCATCGGCTCCCTAAAGAGCTCACCAAAACGCAGCCAGGCTACCGACGCTAGAAGATCTACACCAGGTCCATGTACGGCCCGGTTTGTCCACACTGAATTCCATCCTGATGGCGCTACTGAAGGTTTCAGTTACTTTCAGTGGCTCCATCAGTTTATAAAAAAAATCACAGACTCCAAAAAAAATACTTTGTATAAAATACACTAACAGAAGATTTTTTATATTATTCTGAAGACATTTTTAACCAGCGCGCAAACTGTAGCCATGAATTCAGCATATTATTCTAGACCCCCCCCTGTCGCAGAAATTTTTGTCGGTTATATAGAAAAAATCTGCTGTTACATAGAAAAGTGTATGTATAAGTGTACCTACGCGGTCAAAATGTATGGAACAGCTGATTTAGTTTGTATAACCGACGAAAAATTGCTGCGCTGGGGGATCTAGAATGATATGCTGAATTCATAGTTATAGTTTGCGAACTGGTTAAAAAATGAATCCTGTATACTATCAGTTTTATCATAAGTACAGCCATGGGAATCTGACATGGCGGTTATACTAAGCAAAAATATTTGAAAAACCGGTCAAGTGCGAGTCCGACTCCCACACGAAGAATTCCGTAAAAAAAGGCAAAAAACGCCGAAAAAAAAACAACTTTCTTGTATGGAGACCCCTTTAATTTTTAACTTTGTTTTATTTTTATTATTTGTTGTTACTACGATCGCAGGTGCTATACACTCGAAATTGTGGACGAGTACGTTTACCTAGGACAAACTATCCAGTTAGTTAGGTCCAATTTCGAGAAAGAAGTCAATCGTCGGATCCGACTCGGCTGGGCAGCGTTCGGAAGGCTTCGCAATATCTTCTCGTCCCAAATACCGCAGTGTCTCAAGACGAAAGTTTTTGACCAATGTGTGTTGCCAGTGATGACCTATGGTACAGAAACGTGGTCGCTCACAATGGGCCTTATCAGAAGGCTAAAAGTCACCCTAAGAGCAATGGAGAGCTATGCTCGGAGTTTCCCTACGTGATCGAATCAGGAATGAAGAGATCCGCAGGAGAACCAAGGCAATCGGCATAGCCCGAAGAATTGCCAAACTTAAGTGGCAGTAGGCAGGGCATATTGCTCGCAGAACAGATGGCCGATGGGGCCGAAAAGGTCTGGAGTGGCGACCGCGTACCGGAAGACGTAACGTTGGAAGGCCTCCTACAAGATGGACTGATGACCTGGTAAAGGCCGCGGGAATCCACTGGATGTGCGAAGCACAAGACCGGTCGAAGAGGAGGAGCTTCGGGGAGGCCTATGTCCAGCAGTGGACCTCTTTCGGCTGAAATGATGATGATGATTATTGTTATAGTGGGTTGAGTGGGTGGTTGGCTGGTTCTGTTGAGAAATATAAAATTTCAACTGTCTACTATATGGATCATGAGATACAGCCCGCTGATAGACATACATTTATATCCTGAAATGTGCTGAATTATACTTTAATAACAAATAGAACGACTAACTTGCTATTTTACTTTTACTTTCCTAGTTTTCTATTTACTTTATACACATTGTTAATTTATTACATTAAGTACCTATTTATGCAGTTCCTAGCCTGAAGTTCAACCTAGTTCAGACAATAAGCAACTGTGCTCTCTTTTAACTGTCAAGATAATATGTAAATGTGCCCTTTTTATAAATAAACGATTATTATTATAATATATTATCATACGGACGGACGGATGCACTGCGAAGGCTAAGTAATAAGTTACCCTTCGGGTACGGAACCCTAAAAAAACTGGTATTGATTTAATATAACGCACAGTTTTTATTTAACAGGTCTGGCAATCAAGCCAATATTACGCAATAAATAAGTATGGGTTTTTATTCGCCAACGTTATTTTTGAAATATATTTCCAATCTCTTTGAATGGTGTCCACAATATAACCGAAGGCGACTGATATCTTAAAAGTCAAAAATAAATTACACCGTCAATTTTGTATGGTGGACTTTCACCCAGGAATGTTACGATTACTTTGATGAAACTTTATTATGAGATCCATTTTTAAATTATGTAAATATGGTAATTCAGGAAATGACAGAAATTAGATTTATTCATGGGGAGAAACCCTGTTGGTAGGCATTTAAGAGGCCGTATGCGAATTTTTGTCAATTTTGCTGGTTTACTTTACAGACTACTTTTACTGTTAAAATATGTACTTCCACAAATTTAAAAGACACAACACGAAATTTAATATCATTTCAATTAGATATCTACTATCAAATGAATGAGCTACTTTTTTATATTTATCGAGTATTATAATGCCAGCTTTAGGTTGTTTATTTCTGTTGTTTTAATTTTATAAACGAGAATTCTGGAGTAGCCGAAATCAAAAGCGATTCTTTGTCCATTTTCTCTAAAATTTGACTAAGTTATTTTTTTTTAAATATATTAAAGCGATAAAAAGTGATTCATACATTTTAAAGATAGAGACTTTCACAATAATACACTGTAATTTTATCATACCGTGTAGACGTCAAAACGATTCGTAAATCCTACTAATATTATAAATGTGAAAGTTTGCGAAGATATTTGGATGTTTGTTACTCAATCTCGCAAAAACAGCTGAACGGATTTAGATGAAATTTGGCACACAAATTATATCCTGGATTAAAACATAAGATAGTATTCATACCAGTACCTAGTACGTTTCCGTGGGATAATTTTCAACCTCCACGCGGGCGAAACCGCGTGCGACAGCTAGTATGTGATATTGTACACCTCTTACAGCATTTCAATTCACAAGGTTTGAGGTCGATTAATCAAAATTAAATAACTAATAAAAAAAATTAAGTAGCATGAGCTACTTTATGTTTCACAATAATGATTCTGTGATCATAATTGAAATGGTATTTCATGTTGTGCTTTAAAACTTATAAAAATAAAGTATGTTAACTGTAAAATCACGTAAATCAGCGAAATCGAAAAAATTCGTGTACGGCCTCTTAACTTAATATGTATTAGAAAAGCCTCGGTCACGCTGACGACTCTGCTGAGACGTTAGGTTGAAAAATTTCTTCATAAGCCGTCCAAATAGCCGGCTTAGCACTAAATGACTCTCTCTGAGATAGTTATTGAATCATAAAAAGGTGAACAACCTCAAGTTAACGCCACTACTAACAATATCTGTGACTAGATAAGTCATGCGAGTGATACTACCGATTTTAATTTTTAAAATCAACAGTTATTTGTTCAATTATAAATTAATCATAATTTTGCCATATTTGTGGTGTTTGTAAAGCCGTAACGATTATACTAATTGGTATTTAAGCGTCAGAGTCAGAGTCAGTGGAGCTATCGGAACAATGTTGGTCGATGCGTAACTCAAGGTACAAGATAAATGAGCTACATATTTATTAAAAGTGGTGTCGTCGACAGTGAGACCTGTGTTATCGTATCGGTCGAGATGCGAGCGACTCGTATGCGGCGACGCACTCTCATATCGCGCTTAATTTTACAACCTGACATTTACTGCTCAGGTTTTTGGAAACTACAGACGAATAACCACGGATTAAACGTATAGTCACCTTCGGGTGCCGGTGGCGTATAGTGCAGTGTGTGATATAAGCAGAGAGCCCGAGAACTTTTACTGACTCTCACTTTTCTGGCGCCAAGCGAACATGATTACGAGCACTGAAAACATTAGCAGTGTCAACGAGCTTACCAGATCAAACATACGTCTCACAGGCTCCCAAAAATGTACGACATGGAAGGAGCAATCCAAAAAGATAATAAAATACGTCAAGAGTATTTTCCGCGAGACCACGGTCGAGCCTTGTTTGTTTATTTACATGCTGTGCACCGCTATATCCTCTCTAGCTGTGATGAACATGCACCTGGAGAAGGCTTGCAGGGTTAATTTAAATTATGGATCGGACGTTTGTGACCGCATCGCCAGGAGAAACACGACTGGTCTGGATCAGAAGGATAAGGAAATACAATCGTTGGTCGCTGGAGTGGTCGCCTGGAAGTTCCCTCTTCAGACAGCGATACCAGCGGTGATGGTGCTATTCGTGGGAGCCTGGAGCGATAAGTACAAAAGGAGAAAAATATGCATTTTGTTTCCATTTATTGGAGAAATTATTTGCAATATTGGGCTGCTATTTGCTACATACTTTTTTAATGAATTGTCACTAACAGCGACGGCATTAATTGAAGCGTTGCCTGCTGCGTTCACCGGCGGCTACATCATCATATTTATGGGAATGTTCAGTTTTATGGCTGATAGAACTACGATAGAAAATAGGACATTCCGCCTGGGGCTCGTAACTATATGTGTGACGGCGGGGACGCCAACTGGGACTGCTTTGAGTGGTATATTGTTGCGTGCTATGGGTTATTATGGGGTATTTTCTTTACTGTTAGCTTTGTACACTTTATCCTTCTTATACGGTGTGATCAGACTTGAAGATGTGCTGCCTCCTGATGAAGTGAAGAGTTTTAATGTTCCTGAAAAGGTTAAGGAACGGAATGTGTTGAAGGACGTGTTTGAACTAGTTGGCAACACTGTGATGGTGGCTGTGAGACCTCGTGCGTTTAGGGGCAGGACTCAGATATTTTGTGTGTTGTTGCTGTATCTGCTGATGGTGGGACCACTCTACGGTGAGTAACTATATCCATTGCTCTAGAACGATGAAATTGTTTTTGCAAAATTGTCCTAAGTATTTAATTTCCTTTATAACAGCGGTAAAAACACTAAAGACTGCTTGTCACAATGAGACGTCGAAAGTGGGTCATTAACTCATTACTCCGTCTGGATTTGTTCTTGGCTCTCAGTTAATAAATTTTCGTTAAGAGTTGTGTATACATTGACCGATGTTGGCCCTTATGCCATTCGTTTGTTTATAATGGATTGCGCACGTCTTGAATAAAATTGTAAAGGGGAACTTTTGTGATGATTATTGTATCTGCGTCACATTTATTCATAATTCTTGTGCTTTCACAGCAAAAAAAAAAGTATTTATTCTCTCGCACAGAAATATCAAAAACTTAACTACAACACAATACAATTAAACACACTAAAAAACTAAAACAATAAAGGAAATCTTTTGTGTCTGAAGTGATTTAAATACTTAAGCTATAAGGTTTTTGCTTCAGTTCTTTCACATGCCCACGATAAAGCTTAGATCGTGAGAAATGGCTAACCTAGTACTTAAACTAGTCATAAACGGTGAGTTACCGATATTTTATTACTTTCAAGACACTTAAATTTATATATTAATACCGCTCTTAGTTGCACGAATTCAAAAGGTTGCAACATTATTTTTAACACATAAACTGAGAACAAAAAACCAGCCCAGAAGAAACAGCACCACCTGTAAAAATGTAAGTGCACTTTTTTTTTTTGAGGATGGGAAATTATCAAATAACTTCTCCCGCTCTGGGTGGAGCAGGAGGGCGTATCACACTTTTACTGACTAAAACCCACCCGTGTTCCCTCAGTTGCCTGTGTGCCAGGGGCGACGGTATCTCTTTCGAACAACCCGCACCCCTGGCAGGCATCGGCCCTTGCGGACCCCACCCTATGTAAGTGCACTTGAGGGGCAATTCTCGTAATTTTAAGAACGTTCAAAATCCGATCTCAGTATCAATCTGTCAAAAATACCTCGAGTTTCCAAACATTTTTTACGTTTGATTATTGCCGTAATGAGACTGCAACTAGATTTAGGACGTTTTTAATTACGAGAATGAAGCGTTTGGTCAATTTTAAATGTAACTACAATTATATCGTCCAGGTATAAAATCGAACATATCCGCGAGGTGCGCACGCGGCCCGATTCACTAGCCCACTATCTACATGGCAAGCCGATAAATAACTAGCAAGTCTTGACTCCATTGCTTTCCTGTTCACTTACTTCACTTGCTCGAAAAAAAAACGCAAGTGTCACTTATAATTTTTATGTACTTATGGAAACTGATATACTGATAGACATTTTGTCGGTATAAGTTATGTTTGTAGGCAGGTACTTACTTGAATATTAATAACTGAAAATATAAAAAAACCTGATAATATTAGGTTTATATGGCGATTAAATTTTTTGCATGTTAATATAGGTTTTTTTAGTGTGGGAATGTAAATATAGGTTAACCAAAAATATTTAAAAAAAGTAAGTAGGTACATATTAGGTTTTGTCGACTCCATTGTTGGCATGTAAAATAGATGCCACAGCTACAAAAACATGATTCCGTCTGATTTTTTTTTAAAGTGATTCCGGTTCTGCAAACGAGATTTTTGATTCTAAAAATATTTCTATTTGTAATACCTAACATTAAAAATTTCTAGGAATATTCAATTCGTTCACTTTTATCTTTGATATATTTTTATGCATTTTTTTTTCATCTAACCTTATAGTTTATAAACTATTTCATAGTTTTTACCAGCAGCTAGCACCTACGAAATATATGTATATGTAAATTTTTCCTCTTATAATTACCATGACAAAAAGTATTTCGTACCTACTTACTAAGGCTGGATTGCAAAATAGAAAATAGTTCTAACTTTAGACCCAGGTTTAAACCACACAAAATAATTTCAAACTTTATTTTAACCGTAGTAAAATTCTTAATAGGTACTTACAAAGTTAGTTATCAAAACTGATTCAAACATAGAATCGGTTTTAAAACCAGTTTTTGTAATTAAAACTTTAACTTTGTCGAAATAAACGAAACTATAAAATGGCTCGTTGGTTTATCCCTACTAATCTCAACAAATATTATAAATGCGAAAGTAACTCTGTCTGTCTGTTACGCTTTCACGCCTAAACCGCTGAACCAATTATCACGAAATTTGACAGAGATATAGCCTGAGATATGGAGAAGGATATAGGCTACTTTTTTACTCAATAACCGACTTCCACGCAGGCGGAGCCGAAGGCAAATACTAGTTATCTATAAAATAAAAGTTCGAACTCGTTTTGTCTATAAACGCTATTAAAAGGATATTGGTCTTTGAAGATTATTTACCGCTCTTCCTAGGTTCTCCTTACCCCGATTTTTACCACAAGAAACTAAAACGAAACTCTATTGAAACAAAGGCGCACTAGAAATCAATGAAGGACCATTTTCGACGACAATAATACTTACAAATAAAAAATTACAACTATTATGCATGAGTGTTTTAGCATTCATTTAAAATGTAGCAATCTGACAAACGGGACGATCTCTCAAGACTTCCGTTTGTGCTACAACACTGTGCTGATTAATTGAGTATCGTTAAAAAATATTGGTCAAGTGCAAGTTGACGTCGCGCATCGAGGGCTCTGTACCCATTTGAGACCAACACTTTATCGAGCAAAAAAGTGGCTGATCGTCTCCCACTTTTGTTTTCCAGAAACTGTTTTATAGTGGAAAACATTTTTGTTTTTGCAACAATATTTACAAGTCCATTAAATTTATTATTTGTCTGAAAGCAATAATTAGATATTACACAGATGTATTGATACAATTATTAATAACACAGCATAACTTGCATAATTAGCCTATAATGTTCCCACTGCTGGGACACAGGCCTCCTCTCTTCTGGAGGGAAGTGGGCTGTTATGTACCATGCGGCCCCAGTGCGGGTTGGTAGGTGTCACATGTAATCGATTTTTTTGGTTCTAAGACATACCGTTTTCTCACAATGTTTTCCTTCAACGTTTTCAGAGCGAGAGAGAGATTTATAGATAATCTGTGTAAGGCTTATAAACATTATTATTTTATAGACATCTTTTCAACCATCAGTGAAACATTTACAAGCAAGTTATATCACGAAAGTTTCCCTTTTCAATTTTCTGTAAGGAACCCTGCAAATCACGAAAACAACCACTTTCACAGACTTTGTAAGGCAACTCGTTTGTTGTATAACAAAAGCAGGAGACTGACGAATAAATAAGATTTCACAAATGTCAAACTATTGAGAAGTTATTGCATAATTGCTTGGTGGGAATCAATAAGTTAATCAAGGGCCACGGGGTCCGAGTGCCCACTTAATTTTTCGAGACATTGCGAAGTGGTTGGTCGACTCTTCACGTGACCAGAAGGTTTTTTTTTTTGAGGGTGGGAAATCATCAAATAACTTTTCCCACTCTGGGTGGAGCAGGAGGGCGTGTCAGACTTTTACTGACTAAAACTCACCCGTGTTCCCTCAGTTGCCTGTGTGCCAGGGGCCACGGTAACTCTTTCGAACAACCCGCACCCCTGACAGGCATCGGCCGTTGCGTTGTGGGCCCCTTCAGTTGTTGCTGACATCTCTTTGAGGCGCGCGTGGAACACAACGCGCCGTCGAACCGGGCTTGGTCCTTACCGAACAGCGAGCTAACCATTACTCGCCGTCCGCAAACCCGCGTCTACGGTAGCTGGGAATCAGCCTGGGCTTCCCGTCGCCCAGGGCGTCTCCTGCGGAGGCTAGGGCCGTTAGGGCGCATAAACTGCCTCTCCCTCACGTGCGCCGCCTCCCTCTTCGCGGGTATCACTGCTTCGCGGAAGGAAGCGGCGGCTACCCATGCACTCTCGCTCCTGGGCCATGGTTGGACGCAAGAGATCGCTGCCTCCAAACGCCTCCACAAACACCCGGGCGTTTCCTCCCGCCTTATCCAAAACAGGAACCTCCCGAAACAACCATGTCCGGTGAGGACCTGCGTCAGGCGGACGGTGAGGATGCCGTGGCGCCTCCCAAGTGTGCACGAGGACCTTTGCCTCCAGATCCCACGGCGGCAATCCGGCAAGGAGGCCAACCGTCACTGGAGATAGTGCGGTATCCTCGGACCATCCGGATGGCCATGACCCTATGGGACGCCTTCAACCGGCGGGCTGGTTGGCGCCCACACCGGTGCCCCGTATAGGGCCATGGACCGCACGACCCCCGCGTAGAGCCTCCGGCAGGAGGCGTTTGGCCCCCCTAGATTGGGCAGGAGCCGCTTCAAGGCAGCCCCGGCCCGCTCCAGTCTAGAAGCCAAACGTCGGAAATGCTCCGCGAAGTTCCACCGGCTATCGAGGATGAGTCCCAGGTACTTCATCGTAGACTCGACGCCGATGTGAACCCCTCCTGCCGTTATTGGTTTATTTTTTGGCCAAAGAATCAGCATTACCATACAACGTGGCAATGCTGCCAGACTTTTGTGTACGTTTCCTGTTGATAACGATGCGGACGAATTTTAACCGAGTTCCAAAAGGAGGAGGTTCTAAGTGCGACGGTATATATTTTTTTTTATGTATGTTCACCGATTTCTCTCCATTTGTGGACCGATTCTCAAAATTATTTTTTTATTTGAAACAATAAACTCCTGAGATGGCACCAAGTCAGGATCTGATGATGGAATCCCAGGGAAATCGAGAGCAAACCTCAAATGGTTTATGTAGTAACAATGTTTTTCATATATTTTCTAAAGCTATTGAGATATTTGCGTATGTTCATCATCATATCATGACTCTGAGCTGATGAAGGAGGGTACAACTTTTTAACGGTTAAGAGTGGTAGGATGTTCAGGCATAACTCCGTCATTTATAGACAGATTTGTAAAGTTCTTCGTTTTGGTTCGAAAGGGGTTTATCCCAAAATAGTCCCATTAAAATTTCATATAGATGATGATGATGCGTTTCGGAGACAGAGAACGGAACTCTTCAAAAAATTACAGCAAATCAACCTTGATTGCTGCTATCGCATAAATATGCTTTGTTTTGACCCCAAGTATGATGAAATTTCGAACCTCCCCTACCTACTGTTCAATTATAACTAAACAATGAAAAAAAAAAAACAAAAACAACCGACTTCCCGAAAAAGTTTTTTTGATGCCCTATGATTCTGTCTCCTCCTCTTTGTATACTACATATTCACATTATTATTTTAAGACTATTAGCTTGTTTGTGTGTTGTGTTTTATTTCGAAACCGTAGGTTTTTATACGTTTTAATGTGACGATAAAAGATGACCATTCATAAATCAAATTCTGCCCCATAATTTCTCGAACGACAGTGTCTAGCAAACCGAAGACATCACGGTCTTTCATAGAAAGTAATAGCTAAGATCAAGCACTATCCCAACATAAAGAAATAGGTACTAATGTCATGCTATGTTCAGTGTAACTTAAATCCTGCAAACTCACACTAGATGCTTACGAAATTGTCATTAACCATTCTCAGCGCGTTTTTCCTTAGATGCACTATTCATTCATTTAGTCACACTGCAACTACAAATAAACGTAACTCACTACCTAGTGCGTCAGTAAAGAGTTCTAAAGACAATGCCCCGTTTCCAATCATCGCAAGGTACTAAAACTAAGTGCCTGATACTATTTGCCCTACTTTAGCGACATCCTAGTTACGTGTGAATCGCATCACTATCGCGCAGGACTCAATCGTTTGACCTGGCCTTCATGACCACTATTGGAGCTAGAGACGTAACCATGGTTAAAATTTTCGCCACGTGCATTCCACGGAGCCTCATCGGTAAAGCAATGTACGTACGGCCTTGACTGATACGAGAAGACAAGTTCGCATCTATTCCAAAAGTGACAATTGATGTCGTTTTAATTATTGTGAATGTGAAGACTATGTGGGTCTTTTTTTTTCTTTTTTTGCTCAGCTGTATGTAATCATGAACTGGCAGCTTTCAATCATTTATCCGGCCTACCCAAATGTCCTTTCATTAGCATTGTTCGTTGAATCGTTGAGCTTCTTAATAGTTCTGTGGAGCTGCACGATTAGTGACAAATGGGTGCACTGACTGGACAGCTCCATTCAATCTGTGTGGTTCTTTCCTTAAACGACTATTTCGGACACTAATCTACATGGTTTTCACATAATATGGCCAAGATTATGTCTGGACTTTAAAAGAGACTGTGACTTCTGAGTTTGTTTCGGCCTTTCTTCACAGAGTATTCAAATAGGAAACGCCGAGTTCATCTAGTTTAAAAAGTATTTTTGACGTGTAAAATTATTTGTACATACCTACATAAATAAAATCATTTATCATTTATCGAGGTACAACAACGTAATTAAAGGTACGTAAAACTATGTCATCAGGTCGGCTTCCAAGGATACGTCTTCATCCTCAACTTCTATAGTTTCTGGGCCAATTATTCAAGTTTATGATAAGAAGCGACCGACTTTACAATGCGATACACCCAAATGAGAAGTCGCCAAAAATGAAAGTTTACACAAATTCCATTTTGTTTTTTAAACTCGTTTGTATTTAACCAAATAAAATAAAATTGTAAATCACCTTGTTCAAAGTACACAGCTTTGGGACATGGTATCAATTGTTTTTGTAAATTAGTGGTACGTCCGGTTTATTTAAGAATAAGTATTAAGAAAAAATGTGCAGTGTACCTGTAGGTACAACCAACAATTTATTGATAAGGCGCTTAGTCCAACATGACCTAATTTTTTTAACTACGAAATTGAATTATTATGTCATACATTGAAAACCTATAACTTTTCGTATCTACATAGAGGTATAGATAACAAGAATTTTCAGTACAGAAGTCTTAAAATATGGAAAAACCTTCGCAAATTCCAAATTTATGGCAATATAGAAGTTTATTGCTCTATTTTTCACCTGTATCTAAAGTTGAATCTGTAGTTGGACCGGACATTATAGCAGCAGAATCGATTCTACCTGGCAAATAAAGAAAGTAATAAATTCACATTTATTTTTGTACAAATCGCACCTTTAAAGGCAAACCGTTACTAAACGAAAAAACAAAATACATCACAATTAGTTTAAACACGTTATTGCATTTAGCAACAAAATCTTATTTAGTTTTGTAATTGTCAAAATTAGAGCCTATCTACTTCATACAGTGGTTTTTTTTATGAATGTGTTATATTTATCGTATAGTTTACGTAATTTTAAGGAAGATGGCATTTGTAACACAATTTTCGAAAAATTTCGTTTAGTAACGGTTTATCTTTAAAGGTGCGAAATAAGTATTTTTATCGGCAATTCTCTGTTTGCTTTTTATTTAACTATCTATGTAAGAAAACAGTGCCGTTTCCTGAACAGCATTATTGTTTAACTACATTAAGTACTAGCTTTTGCACCCGGCTTCGCCCGCTTGTAGTTCGACAATGATCCCATGGAAACGTACTACCATGATAAAAATTATCCTATGTGTTAGTCCATGTTATAAACTACCTGTCAGTGAAACACAACATCTGTGAGCAAAATTTCATCCAAAGCCGTGCAGTGGTTTTGTCGTTTTTGAGTAAACAAAATCCGAACATCTTCACATACAAACTTTCACGTTTATAATATTAGTAGAATGGTAGGATATAAAACCTGTATCTTATTTTCCCAATCAAACGGTATGAATTAATCAACCAATACACTTAACCATGACCTCCTGATGAGCATATAGCCACCTTAAGAACCAATTTGCTGAGTAACGTCACGTAACCTGACTGAATTAACATTCTACTTTCATGGTAGCCCACGCTCAAAAGTAAAGATATCTAGTTCCTCAAGGTCAAATATGGTGAACATAGCTTCAAACACAAATATCATTATTTAAACCATCTTTTCAGGAGGTCATTGACGGATATCAATGAGCGTAGGGTAGGGTCTGCCATGAAAGAAGAATTTGAATTATGTCAATAAAAATTTTACTTTCATGGTGGCTTCCTTCACTCAAATGTAAAGATATACCTGCACATTCTTCAAGGTCAAATATGGCACACATCACTTCAAACACAGATATATTTTATGAACCCTCTTTTCAGGAGGTCATTGACGGATGCCAATGAGTGTAGAGGCTGCCATGAAAGAAGATTTTAACTATGTCAATTAAAAATTTACTTTCATGGTTGCCCTTACACTCAAAAGTAAAGATTTACGTGCTCGATCTTCAGGGTCAAATATGGCACACATTACTTCAAACACAAACACATCTAAATCATGTTTTCAGAAGGTCATTGACGGATGTCTGCAAAAATCACACAAAAAACAATTTAAATCCGGTGTTGCTTGGTAAACAATGTAGATACTTTTAAAAGAACGTCGTCATAATAATTCTTTGTTTTCTATCATAAAAGAAATACTATCTTGTGTCCTCCACGCTGGTGGTAGAGGGCGAGGTGTTGTTTTACCTTTATGTGTCACTATACACCGTCCTAAGTGCATATCGTTAAGGAGGATGCGCTAAAGTAGACCGTTTAATTCAAATTTTCTTAAATTTTGTGCAATTTATGTATGAACATAAATGAGGCCAAACCCGCCGCAGGAGATGCCTTGGGTGTCGGCAATCCCAGGCTGATTCCCGGTCACCGTAGGCGCGGGCTTGCGGACGGCGAGTAATTGGTAGTTCGCTGTCCGGTTAGGACCAACCCCCGGGTCGACGGCGCGTTGAGTTCCACGCGCGCCTCTAACGATGTCAGCACCAACTGGTGGGGTCCGCAAGGGCCGATGCCTGCCAGGAGTGCGAGTTGTTCGAAAGAGATACCGTGGCCCCTGGCACGCAGGCAACTGAAGGAAGACGGGCGGGTTTTAGTCAGTAAAAGTCTGAGACGTCCTGGAGGTCCACCCAGAGCGGGAGAAAAAGTTATTTGATGATTTCCGACCAGAAAAAAAAAGGAGTATGCAAGAATAATATCAGGTTGTGTCCTATAGTTTCTGCCTACCCCCATAGGGAAAAAGCGTAAGTTTATGAATGTTATTGCAATTCGCAGGTCAGTATCAGATTGTATGTTGATTCATGCTAAACTTTACTTTAGAATACATTACTTACACATTGCGGGTAGTTAGGGTATTTACATAATTTAACTTCGCACATTCCATTTTTCACAATACCAATAATTATTATTCGCGTATTAATGTCATCTGCTCGACGTCCGTAAGTCACTGCGTATAATTAATTCATCAAGTCACAGGTGAGCTGACACATGCTGAGCTGGACTCCCATTTGGTGCAACTTTGAGACATACACCGCATTTTTGTACTCCACCGCACGTGTTATAAGTGTCATTACTATACTTATGTCATCCTGTGTCTTTTTTTTGTATATACAAAAAAAAAAGTAAATGATGAGTGAGTAATGTAAGTTTTTATCTCATCGTGCTTTGTGTGTTGTGTTGTGTCTTTTGTATGCACCAAATAAACGATTTATCTATCTATAAAAATAAGATTCTTGACCGGTTACAAATATGGCTTTACAGAATAATAATTATTAAAATCATCAACAAAACTCACTAAGTCCATATATTATAATCCCATTGAATGATCCTTTCATGAAAAAGTACTATTTCAACAAAAAACATAAGACATTTAGAATTTCGCAAGCTAGTACTGGCGCTTTCCCCTTAAATCGAAATAAAAAACTACTCTAGTCTTTGTTCAAGTTACCTATTGTAAGGCACGATTTGCTAGTGACGAACGTAATAAAATACGCCTACGATCACTTTACCTAATAAAAAGTTTTTCCAAAAAAAAACAACCGACTTCCGGAAAAACACTACAAAGAGAAATATTACTTTAATTTCGGAAGTCGACTTTGGATATTATGTATTTGAATTTTTGGTCACTGCATTCCGAAATTAAAGTAATTTTTCAGTTCGTAGTGTTTTTCCGGAAGTCGGTTGTTTATTTTTTGGAAAAAGTTTTTATTTTTCACTTTTTAGTTATACTACCTACTCCACACCAATTCGAAATTCCATCATCCTTGGGGTTAAAACATTGCATATTTATGCGATAGCACCAATCGCGGTTAATTTGCTGTCATTTTTTGAAGAGTTCAGTTTACTGTCTCCGAAACGCATCATCAGATCCATATGAAATTTTAATGGGACCATTTCGGGATAAACCCCTTTCGCACAAAAAAGAAGAATTTGGCAAATCCGTCTATACATGACGGAGTTATGCCCGAACATTCTACCACTGCTAACCGTTAAAGAGTTGTATCTTCCTTCATCAGCTCAGCGTCATGAGATGATGATGACCATACGCAAATGTCTCAATAGCTTTAGAAAATATATGAAAAACATTGTTAATACTTATAACATTTGAGGGTTGCTCTCGAATTCCCTTGGATTCCATAATCAAATCCTGACTTGGCGCCAATGGGACCACCTCAGGAGTACACTCTTTCAAATAAAAAAATAAGTTTGACAATCGGTCCACAAATGGGGGAGAAATCGGTGAATATACATTAAAAAAAATACAGTCGAACATCGAACCTCCTCCTTTTTTGAAGTCGTTTAAAGAATATTGACTACAAGCTGGTCTGACGGACTTTCTCCCGTCAAAATTTCAATAATTCATACAAAAATCCTATAGAAATAAGGACGTTATTTGAAAAAAATCCTGGAAAATCTTCCACCTTTTCTTTCAATAAAATTCGAACTACAAACTGTCTAAACAAAAAATTGCCAAATTGGTTCAGCTGTTTTCAGGTGATGTGCTTATCAACGAACAGCATTTCATTTTTATATTTGTTATGTATGTTTCGGGCTCAGTGAAGCAATTCACAAAGGTGACGTAATACGTTCAAAACATCAACGTAATCATTATCGGATGATTATGTTGATCTTTTGAACGTATTACGTCGGATCTACCAGGGGTGCGGGTTGTTCGAAAGAGATACCGCGGCCCCTGGCACACAGGCAACTGAGGGAACACGGGTGGGTTTTAGTCAGTAAAAGTCTGACACGCCCTAGCTCCAGACCCAGAGCGGGAGAAGTTATTTGACGATTTCCCACCCAAAAAAAAAAACTCATTATCGGATTCAAAGTCATGTACTTTTCGATCCACCTATCCTTTTGATGATCGTTCTACCCTTATCCAGATTTAATTGGGTTCAGCATACCGTGTCTTTTTTTCCATATATTTTTTCAGTAGCTGGTATCTGTAGTGACGGCCCAGCGGTATCGGCTCCGACTTACGAGATGTAGGTCGTGGGTTCGAACCCAGACAGGTAGTCTAATTTGTGTAAATAATTTCATCACTAAGTAAGGTAACCGACATAGCCTGAAGAATTGCCAAACTTAAGTGGCAGTGGGTAGCACATTGCTCGCAGAACAGATGGCCGATGGGGCCCAAAAGTTCTGGAGTGGCGACCGCGTAGGTACCGGAAGATGTAAAGTTGAAAGGCCCCCCACAAGGTGGACCGATGTCCGCTGGATGCGGGAAGCACAGAACCGGCCGAAGTGGCAGAGCTTGGGGGAGGCCTATGACCAGCAGTGGACGTCTTTCTGCTGAAATGATGATGATGATGATGAAGTACTGCCCTCAAAACGGTGGAGGAAAAACATTGTGAGGACACTGGGATGTTCTAGAACCAAAAATTCGAGGATGTGACCCGCAATGGGCCCGCGTTGTGGCTCATACTCTCTCTCAAATAGAGGAGACCTGTGTCCTAGCAATTCGAACATTATAGGCTGATTATAATGAGTCAGTATTCGTCCCGTTCTACCTAATGAATAATTACGCACAAAACAAGTCTAGCGGAAGAACTAGATAATTACTACGTGTAATACGGATTAATAAATCGATTTCATTCACGCTATTATTAGTCGTATTAACCAGGCAATTGACTGTATTAACCCACAATGAAATTAGCGATTTCACAGCATTTGTAGCAAATTAATTATTTGGCAATACAGGCACCATTTGATTGGAAAGGGAATTGAATTCTTTTGTGTAAATGTGATAAATGTAGGGAAATCAGCACCCTAATTGCGTAACACGCGATCAATCATAATCGGTTTCGTTTTGACCGTTCAACAATATTCATTGCGTTATTTACGTTGTTGAGCAGACATATTTTTCGAACATATGAAGCAATGGTTTAGCCATCTGTTTCAAAATGAAACAGATTATGATTAATCTTGAGTTACGCAATTAGGGTGCAGGTTAAAGTTAATTCCTGTCAAAATGTCTAAATATACACTCGATAACACAAGTTCTTCATGAATTTAGGCTTCCTCTGGTAATAAATTGTTGTGCCAACAGATTACCTACTTACAGTGAATTTGTAAGCAGCGAAAATAGCGAATAAGTACAGCTCTAAGTGTTACCATACTCTAGGCGGAAAAACGCCCTTATTTACTTATTATTCCCTTTATTTCAATCTATACATATAAATTACATTTTTAAATATTAGTATAAAAATATAAAAATATAAAAAAATAGTAGTCCACCGGTATCGGGAACAAGGTCCAAGCTGACGGCGGTCAGGGCTCCAGAGAGAGGAACCTCCTGACAATGCGAGCCGTGTCCAGGAGTACCGCTTTCTGGATCAAAGACTTGACCCAGCTGCCCAACGAGAGCCTCCTCAGATGTTGGTCGAGGCTCTTGGCTATCAAGCCATTGGCTGTAACGACTATCGGTACAATGATCGCTGAGTCCACATCCCACATGTCAACAACCTCGCGAGCCAAGTCAAGATACTTGATTTGTTTATCTTTCTTTGCTTTCACGAGGTATTTACTTTATTATTATTGATCACATTTCCCCCTACTTATTTTTGTTACCTCTATTTATTTACCAGCTAACTTTTCCTTAAGCCAGAAGTTAAACAAAAGAATACACAACACTTTTCTTTTGTCTTTTTCAGGTGACTCGCAAGTGGCATATCTTTACGTGATTCGCAAATTCGGGTTCACGGAGGTTGAATACAGCGTTTATGGTACCATAAACATCGTCCTGGGTCTCATTGGTAAGTACAATTAACACTTTAGTCTTGCATTTCTTACTCACCCTCTATAGGTACACAGCATGCACCAAAAATGAGTGGTCATATTTATAGGTGTGGTACAGACCATCAGACTGAAAAACTTTCTCCATAGGACCAATGGCGAATATTTAAAAGAAAAATCAGAGAAACATAACACATAACAGCACGCCTATTTTTCCCGAAGGGGCCAACCGTTCACATTAAGCAGAGGTGTACCTGTACTAAACCCACACTTCGCCAGTTATGTTTGAATTCTCATTTAATAGGGGACGAGCCTATTGCCATCAACCGGGCACAAATCCAGACTCCGGACTGGTACTGACAAAGTTCAGATAGGAAACTAATAACACGTTGCCCGACCTGGGAATCGAAGATAGGACCTCATGCTCAGCAGTAACGCTTGCGACCACTAGACCAACATGGCAGAGGGTAAATTCGCGTATTTTACAGATCTTTCGAATTCTATTCTCAATGTCAATCCATCAAAATTTCTTACCTGCATTTTTAATAATTGCGTGTCTCTGAAATGAGACTATGACTAGATTTTGAATGTTTTTAATAGCCTTCAGGTGTCTCATAAAAAACCTTAAACATCTACTCGATCCAAATATATGGGACAATTTTTTTTTTGCAATTTCCTTGTTGGTCCCATGGAGAAAGTTGCATATTTATTATGGTCTATACCGCACCTTATATAAGACCACGAATTTCTGAAACACGTTGTATAAGGTTTGTTTAAGACCGTCAGTCATAAAGTTTTATCCTTAATTGGGCACTTTATTTTACTGTCGCATAAAATTAAATAATTAAATGTGGAGAAAGAAGTTTGGGTCCATGTAAAGTTTTGCATGTATTGATCAAGTTTTGATGATTGATTGTACTAGTACTTTTACATTCTCCTTTGAAACGGAAGGATCCTGAGATGTTATTTGTATTTGCGGGGATAATGCCCGACAGTTGTCGGGTTTCTGAATGGGGTAATCGCGCGGATGTAGGATTTTTACAACGTCAGATGCAATGCGTAGTTTATATAAGGAGTTAGGTAGAATACCGCAATACCTAAAATAAATACTTGTACACAGTTATACAAAAATATAAAAGTTTAGTAGCGAAACTTCTATCGCTGAAACGTTGTATGATCAAAGGATACTCAATATAGTCTCCGACGCGCTTTAAGGAGTATCCTCGCTTTGGAGTGATCCAAAAGGAAATCGAGAGACCTCCGTGACCTGCACCCTAATTGCGTAACACGCGATTAATCATAATCGGTTTCATTTTGACAGTTCAACAATATTCATTGCGTTATTTACGTTGTTGAGCAGACACATTTTTCGAACATATACTTAAAGCAATCCATCTGTTTCAAAACGAAACAGATTATGATTAATCGTGAGTTACGCAATTAGGGTGCTGTTTACTACAATTTGTTTTTAAATATCAAAAACAAAGATAAAAAAGATCGGTATATAATCCAAAGGTGACTACAAAAAATCAGATCTTTAATCTTCACCTCTAGAGGTTATTTAAAATACGTCATTAAAAAATATCAGTGCGTTTTTATTATCAAAGTCATATCTGACTACAAAAACATGCACATTTATAAAAATTTTGCTCAAAATTAAATCAGACAGATTGTTCTCATTTGCATAATATATTTGTTTGTCAGTTCAATGTGACCTTTCTATGGCTGAGTGCGGTACCTATATGTTAATTTTATCTTTTACGATGAAATAAGAAACGCATCTGGTTGCGTGTGAGTCGGTACAACGCCATGCTTATCAACCTAGGTCAAGGCTTGCGGATCGCGATAGAGACGTGCATTTATCACGCAACCGATTTTCCGTTTTCTAAAAATGAATTTTATTTCCATCGTCATAGAGTTCTGTTTTCTCTAAATAGGATGACGTTCATTCATTTACTAATTATTTTTATCATAACTGGTTTCAAGTACTGAGCAGGTGTTCTACAAATTAATTTAAATCATTATACTTTCAATGTTAAACCCAATTTTCGGTCGTTCACTGGGTGTCTACATTGTAGCAGGTACCTATAGGAGTTATATAGATCCAGTTTTATTTGATTGGACTGAGATCATTGATCTAAAATCAGCATTAAAGGTTTCAACAAGAAATAGGTTTTAGTAGCTCTGTGTAAATCTATACTTATAATATTATAAAGAGGAAAGATTTGATTGTTTGTTTGATTGCATTGAATAGACTCCGAAACTACTGAACCGATTAGAAAAATTATTTCACTGTTGGGAAGCTACACTATCCCCGGGTGACATAGGCTATATTTGATCCCCGTATTCCCATGGAAACGGGAACTACGCGGGTGAAAACGCGGAGCGCTGCTAATAATTTATAAGGAAGCCGGAACCTACTGACAGACAGACACACTCACTGTATCAATCTTCCTAGCCTTATCCCAACTATATTGGGCTCGCCTTCCAGTCTAACTTGATGCAGTGGTATTGGTATATTTTACATAGAAGGATTGCCTATTTGACCTCCACTATCTAGTCACTGGGTTACACGATACCCCGTAGTAAGTCAGAACCCCAAAAGTCTAACAACATTCATTGGTCATGCATTCGTCATTTGTAAATCTTTGAAAGCCGGGACCAACGGCTTGACGTGCTTTCCGAGGCACGGAGGTGTTAGACAGAGACACACTACAAACTGAAATATTTTTTGTAATAGAAATTTACAGGGACTGTTAAAGATCAATGCATTATAAAGGGATTTCAAGAAACTAACTGCCCTAAGCGTTTTACCGGTCGCGAAACAAACTTCAAGTAACACCATATAAATGATACCTACTTAAATGATTTATTTCTAATACACGTCAGTAAAATACATTAAAAAAACTAAATAAAGTCTGTGTTTCCTATCCGACTACTCTGAGAGGAAATGACGAAACAAATCCATAGGGCACAGTCTCTTTAATAGTCCGGACATAATCTTGGTCAGATCATGTTAGGACCATTTAGATTGTGTCTGAAATGGTGTTTTGAGGAAAGAACCACACAGATTTCAGTATTTTTTGTATAAATAAGTTGAATAAACATTTCTTATATCGATGATTGCATCATATAAAAAAATATAATGGTTTACAGAAACGCAGTAGATACATTATTGCATATTTTTAATGCGGAAAGGTCGACGCAAGATCAATTTATTATCTCCAAGTATTTGTTGAGTTATCAGAAAGTAAATATTGTAGCGGAATAGGCGCGAATTAAAGTAAATATGATAACAATATTAATAGTGCATGCACTGGTATGATAATACATACTTATGTGTAAATATATGCGATGCTTTTCTGTAAGTAACGAGGCGCTTAGACATAAGATTGTAATGTTTAAACTATAAAGTAACAGTGTACTCATTGTTGAGAAGCCAAATAAATAAATAAATAATTATAATTAAGTAGGTACGAGCTGTGGTGGTCCAGTGATAACAGCCACTTTACTTTGTGTAAATAATTTAATCACCACTGCTCTCAAAAAGGTGAAGGAAACCTCGCGAAGAAACTGGCATGTCCTAGAACCAAAAACTCGAAGACATGTGACATCTACCAACCCGCACTGGGCTCGCGGGGTAGATTATAGCCCACTCCCTCTCTCCAAGAGAGGAAGCTTGTGTCCCAGCAGTGGGAAAATTATAGGCTGATAACGCTCATGCTAAGTACGTGTTTAAACTCAGCGCATTCAATTGTTTAAACTCAGCGCATTCAATTGTTTAAACTCAGCGCGTTCAATTGTTTATGGCTTGTTTGGGAACTTAATAGGTCTTAACCTATGAAATTGCCGTTTTGTATGAAAAAATTTAAACGAATTTTTTTCATGTATTTTTTATTTGTATTAATCGAAGTAATCACCCATGCAATCAATGCATCTTTGCCATCGCAGTGGCAGTTTATTGATGCCCTTCTTAACGAAATCAGCTGGACGGGAGGCAACAAATTCTTCAAAGGCATTTTGTACTGCCTCTCGGGTATTGAATTTTTTTCCCGCCAAGAAGTTATCCAAATTCTGGAAAAAGTAGTAGTCTGTAGGCGCAAGGTCTGGTGAGTAGGGCGGATGACGGAGAGCTTCCAACCCCAGTTCTTGCAACTTGGAGACCGTCTGCTGTGCAGTATGAGGTCGCGCGTTGTCGTGCAGGAGCAGCGGAGACGAGCGATTGACCAATGCTGGTTGGAGATGTGCCAGCTTCTCCATCATTGTGTTCAGTTCTTCACAGTACACATCTGCAGTAATGCTCACCCCATTTGGTAAGAAGCTGTGATGAATCACACCGGCGCTAGACCACCAAACAGTGACCATCACTTTTCTAGGGGTAAGTTCTCGTTTAGGGCATTGTTTAGGTGCTGAACCAGGATCCAACCAACTTGCTGAGCGCTTGCGGTTATCAAACAGAATCCATTTTTTATCGCAGGTAACAATGCGGTTCAAAATTCCTTCATTTGTGTGTCTGTTGAGCAGTGCAAGGCACGTCTCGACGCGTACTTCGCGCTGACGATCATTGAGTTCGTGGGGCACCCATTTGTCAAGCTTTTTTACCTTGCCAATTTGACGCAAATGGACCAATATTGTTTTGACGCTAACGTCGAAAGCTGCTGCTAATTCAGCCGTAGATTGTGTATCATCAGCTTCCACAATCGCCTTTAATTCGTCATTGTCGACCAAAGTCTTCGGACGACCGCGAGGTTCATTTTTCAGGTCGAAATTTCCAGAACGGAAGCGAGCAAACCAATAACAGGTGGTGCGTTGGTTTGTAGTGTTAGCTCCGTAAATGTCGTTGATGTTGCGTGCCGCTTGTGCCGCGTTGCTGCCACGACGGTACTCATATTCCATAATTACTCGAATTTTTAACGTATCCATGATGACGAAAAAGATTGAAATGCGATGAAAATGTAACACTAATCAATAAACAAATGACTACTTTTGGAAAAAAAAATCCATGTTTTTAAAATAAAAATAATTTGAAATTAGAATTCTTACCCAAACAAAAATTATTTTGATTTGAAATGGCCAGTACTGCAAAACGGCAATTTCATAGGTAAAGACCTAATATAAATAAAATAGCAACTCAGTATTCGACGTTGCATTTTATTCCCTCACTCAATAAAGGGCTTGTGGCTCAGAAATAACAGCCGCACGGGTCGATTGGTAAGGTTAAGCTACGCTTGGCGTGGTTTGTCCGAAGACCCTTCTGAAGCACGTTTAGCCGTTGGTTCCGGCTGTCATTCGTGATTCTTTGGTAGTCGTTACGGGTTGTCAGAAGCCCGAAAGTCTGACAACCAGTCTTACCAAGGGGTATCGTATTACTGGTAACTGGGCAGTGGAGGTTACCACCCACCTTAATTTATGAATTATTCGGAAAGTAGAACAATAAAGCTCCCCACCTCGCGGCGAAATATGGGTATACCTACTATACATAGGTACACCTCTGCCGGATCCTTCGGGGAAATAAAGGCGTAATATTATGATACGTTAAAATACAGGATAAAATTTTAACGAGTGCTCAAATTGTAAGCATGAATTCACCTTGTGATTCTAGTTATCAAAAATAAAACCTGCGTTTCCCATACATTTTAACCGCGTAGGTATTGCACTTTTCTATGAAACAGCTGTTTTTTTTTTGTATAACTGACGAAAAATTCATATTGAATTCATGGTTACAGTTTGCGCACTGGTTAAAATTTTACCCCGTAGAGAACCATATTTTTGATCAGTGTATTTTTTGCCTATTTGAGGATGATTATTCAAGAGGTACTGTGTTACCCAGTTACTGGGCTGTGGAGGTCAGATAGGCAGTCAAGTCAAGATTAGCATACAAAATCAGCCTGTTATGTCTGCACTGCTGGGACACAGGCCTCCACACTTTGAGAGGGAGATAGGACATAGGCAGTCGCTCCATGTTAAATACTAGTATTCAGCTGCATGCAGTTACACTAGAAGCCACTTGACATCTAGAAATGTATGACAATGTGCTGTGTTGTGTTGGGCCTACAATGGGCAGGTTTACCAAGCTACATGTAGGCAACATAGCTTGTTAAACCTTCCAGTTATTGTGAATTTTTATCATTATTATTTTTCTTATTTTTTTAGTGTTCTAACATGTTACTAACATAGTTTTTAAGATGTAATACTAACACCCTATGGGCCCTGATGCCTGAGAATAAAAGTTTTTTTTTTTTTTAATAAACATTTGAATTAAGGCGGTGATTTCTTCAAAACGCTCAAAAAGGTGGCTTTTAAACCAGTGTATCTCTTTAACCGTAAATAATTTTGAAAGCAAAAAAATATATGATATATTCAAGTCTTTTTTGCATACAGTGATTGAACTCAAAACATAATTAAACATACTTTAGTGCATCAAAAAAGTCATCAAAGTCACCTCTAAATTATCTTTAAAACAAGTTTATCCTTCAATAACAATTATAATTATAATTAAAAATATACCATAAAATTCCAAATGCCTAACTGCATCCAGTGATTGATTATTTTTTTATTAAATAGTTAAATAATATTTTTAGCATTTTTACGACAATGCTTGCTCATTTATTATTCGAATTTATTACAGCAGATTTTAACCCGTATCGGATTGCAGTAAGAATTATTATCGCTCATAACGACAATACGACGAGTACATTACAATTACCAGGGCCTTAAAAAAAATTAAGGCTTTCAACTCCATCCATTTTTAACCGACTTCTTCATAGAACTCATACGGAATGCCGCCATACATATTGCAAGTCGACCCGCTACACTTACGGTCTTATTCATAAAAAAAGCTTATCGAAGGTTTGAGACATTCATTAGTTAAACTGCTCGACAAGCCTATAAATATAAAACCTTTGATAAAATTTTGTATTCATAAACGTTTTTTTTTTATCTAATATGCCAACAACATATCTAAATTGACCAACACATCGAATCGTCAAACCGGAATGTCTGCCTACTCACCGAATAATTGTGACCATAGACATTATTACGTAGTGACAACTATTTAATTGTCTACAGTTTCGACACTTCTGACGCGGTGACGTCATTGTTATTTAAATTTGACAAACAATTTGAAATTGTAACTGTCAACTGATTGCTTAAAAATTGACAAATGGTGACACACAATATTTGTACGTCAAATGGTCAAATTTCATTTCAATTAGATGCTTAGAGATTCGGCCATTTTTTCCTAAAAACACTGTTAAAGTTGGGTTCTGGCTTCTATAACTTTATAGTAAGGTTTTAGAACGTTTTTGTGCTAAAATGTGTTTATGAATAACACTTTTTGACAACCAGACTTTAGCAAGGTTAGATGTTCGATAACTTTTATTGTATCTCTGGGAGTGTTTTCATGAACTAGTGGAGTGGGAATGCGAAATAATAAAAAATAAGAAAAATATAATCGCTCGCTCTGATTCCGTGACAGGGGTGGCCAACATTTTGTGAAATTTTCACTCAAAGTAAATATTCGCTTAATTTTTTTTTTTTTTACGTACATTTAAAATGAGTGAATTTGCCCGGCATCACTGCGACTGCAGTGAACCCTTGAGGGTTTTCGGCACTAACCGTGTTAAAACACACTTATATAAACTTAGGGCACTTGTACTGTTACCTATCAACAACACGCAATACTCCAGGGTAGCTTTAGCACAACATTGTATGTCAAGCCAAGATATCACGTAGATGTTATGCAATAGTTTGGTTTCCAAAGTCCGGAAATTCATGATATAACTCGTAATTCATATCGTGAATATCCGTGAACTGTGTGCACTTGCATGTTCAAAATGCAAGAAATTCAGTAGTTTAACGAGAGAGTATTGGAGGCTTGTTACTACTCACGACAGACAAACGGCATTTACTCTACAACATAACAAAGCTGGGGGGCAGACTGAAGAGCCGTAACTGCTTTCTCAAGTTGACCTTCTGTTGGGTATTTTAGTAATTATGATTGCAACACCAAAATTAACATGTAAATTTATATGTGATCTGCGGCAACACTTCCCTTCCAACTGTGACACTGGTCCAATACACATGTGAAATTGAAACAGTCCGCCTTTTCATTTATTTTCCTCGGCACCAACGCTACCAGCACCTATCAGCAACCACCACCTATTACACCGCTGCACACCTTCCCACTATTTGATAGTAGTTCTAGTGCGGTGAGATTGAAATTGTGGCTTCTCAAACACCTCCTTCCAGCTGACTATGTTGAGAGGGCCACGAACTGCCATGGCTTTTTTTTTTTAAAGTGAAACTTTTATTACATCGTCTCAAACTTTTTCGTCTGTGTGTTGCATGTCGCGTGACGTGTCGCGTGACGGTCGGCCGCGGAGTAGGGATAAAGTGAAAGGCGCTCGTCAGAGCAGCCGAGGCCAATATGGCGGCGCCTATAGTTCGCATCAGCTGACCGTGTAGTTTTTAGTTAAATGTCTATAATGTGAAAAAAGTTTCACTTTTACGGTGGTTTCCTAAAACCACACAAGTTTTAATTTTTTTGGATGGGAAATCATCAAATAACTTCTCCCGCTCTGGGTGGAGCGGGAGGGCGTATCAGAATTTTACTGACTAAAACCCGCCCGTGTTCCCTCAGTTGCCTGTGTGCCAGGGGCCGCGGTATCTCTTTCGAACAACCCGCACCCCTAGCAGGCATCGGCCCTTGCGGACCCTACCGAAATGCATGGCTCATCTGGAAATCTCTTAATCGACTAACAAACCAGGTGGGCCGCTGCCGATACAACTTGGTCAGGTGGGGGTACTCCGATGAGATGCAATGCGACTGTGGAGCGAAATCGCAAACTATGCCCCACCTCTTGTCGTACTCTCTTTGCAATAATACCAGCACTATGCAAGACCTTTGCGAGACCAACGATAATGCTGTCGAAATGGTAGAATTCTGTCCGAAGAAGAAGAAGTTATATTTATGACATTGATTTACACTCAGTTATTACTTTAACCGGTAGCCCGACCACCGCTACTTTTATTTTGGGTGCATCGTTTTCACACATAATCATATAAATCATATAATGAATGGACTATGTTAAATATTGTACTTAAAACATTTTAAAAGAGTAACGTTGGAGTTTCTTGCCCATTCTTCTCCATGCGAAACTACATTTTGGAAGAGGCGACTAGAATCAATTCTATTTTAATGTAAATGTTGACGTTCAAAAGTGCCTTCTATGTGCCTATTTGAAATAAATGCTTTGACTTTGACTTTGTCACTACTCTTTGTTCTATCGGGTCGGCACGAGTAATATGAGATTTATGTCGAAATTAAAACATTTTGTCGACCAGTCACCAGTATCTGGGTTGACAAAAAGGAGACCAGCCTAGTCTTGTTTCCAACATTATTAGGGTCGGCTTCCAGTATAACCGGGTGCGGCTGAATACCATTATTTTACATAGAGCTACGATACCCCTTGGTAATACTGGATAAGACTTTCGGGCTTCTGACGAACCGTACCTAATGACTGTCTAAGATCCACCAAAGACAGCTGGGACCAACGGCTTAGCGTGCTTTCCGAAGCACGGACTGGTCTCGATTTGTAAGTAAAGAACCGGAAAACGTGGAGGCTGTATTCAATTATCATAAACATTAGGTGCTTATCTATCTAAGGACTTAACATCTCGGCTTAGTGCCTGATTATAATTTAAAGTTAACTTTGAGCAATTACCCCACAACCACATACCCCATTCCTGCTTTACCAATCAATATGAGCAATCGAGTTTTAAATGGTTGCATTTGGAATTCGTGGCGTAACTAATAATCTGCAACCTATTGGTGCTGCTACCTATAAATACCACAAAATAAAGATATTTAGAGAAGGTCTACCTAGAACAGAAATTAATTAGCAATCTCAATTATAAAAAGAAATGTGAGTGACTTCTTTCTTTAAGTTAATAGTTTATTTATTTATTACGAGTAGGGGTGCTATGTGGTACTGAAGTCGCAAAAAATGAGACCCCTTCTAACTTTCCTACAATGTTCAATTCTGAAAAAGATGGTAGAACTTAATAAAACAGTTTCAAGGAAAAAAATCGTTTCGAAGAAGATAATTATTAAATACCTACGTCATGTAGATTTTTACTTATTGCATATTTTTCGTTACAACCGCGGAGATAACTTTGTTTTACACAATGTCTTTGAGAAATACCCAATATGAAATAAATGCTGTCAATAAAATCAATATAGTGGATAACTAAATATTCATCTCGACTACGGAACCCTTCCCAACCTTCTCTATGCGTGGTCCGATACACACAAAGCCTGTTTATTTTTAAATATTATTGTTTTCAAAATTTTAAGGTAAAATTTTAAGCCAGCTAGTGTTAGTTTTTTTATGAAAAATAATATTGTGAGGATAGGTATATGATAGATGTGATAAGGGAAGAAAAAAAAAACATGCATTATGATCACGTTTATGAAAAATTTCGAAGTAGTTTATAAAAAAAAATTATAACATACAGTTGCATATACGCTCAACGCGAAAATGACACAAGCCACGACGAGTTGCATGAATGTGCACCTTCTGCATATATCTACTACGCGCAAATCGTGTCTAAATACACAATACTGCATAATACATGAGACTCAGTCCAGCACAACTGTTTATTCACTAGTCCTAGTATAAACAGGGTTACAGAACGTTATTTCGATAGCATAGGCAATGTTGTTTGATGGAAGAACACTCCGAGTATTTAACCATCGGGGATTTTTTTTTCATCTCAGCGATCATCACCAATCGAAACTTGGGTCCATATAATCAGCCTATAAATCCTCGGTTTCTTAGAAGAGCGGTTCCAACATATTATAATGGCTGTCATGAAAAATAAAAAATAAAAAAATCAGCGGCATTTGACATTAAGGTGTCAAAAAACGCTCTGTACTTTTTTTTTCTTTTTTTTTTGGGTGGGAAATCATCAAATAACTTCTCCCGCTCTGGGTGGAGCAGGAGGGCGTGTCAGACTTTTACTTACTAAAACCCACCCGTGTTCCCTCAGTTGCCTATGTGCCAGGGGTCGCGGTATCTCTTTCGAACAACCCGCACCCCTGGCAGGCGTCGGCCCTTGCGGACCCCACCAGTTGGTGCTGACATCTCTATGAGGTGCGCGTGGAACACAACGCGCCGTCGACCCGGTACGCACTGTACTTGGACAGCTTTTATTGTGTGGTGTTTAATGGAACAGTGGTAGCCTAATGGTAAAGGCTGTGACATACGAGTTGTAGATCGATGGTTCTAACCCAGACAAGCGCTTTGCTTCGTGTAAGTTATTTCACCACTACTGCTCTCAAAACGGTGAAGGAAAACATCATGAGGAAACCGGCATGTCCTAGAACAAAAAAAATCGAAGACATGACTGTGACATCTACCAACCCGCACTGGGTCTACGTGGTGGATTATGGCACACTCCATCTCACCGAGAGTATATAAATAATAAACTCAATATCATTTTGCGTGTAGCCTGTAACTGCTCATCACTGATACTACCTCTGTCTGACACGAAGCCTGGTGAGACAGCGTGCTTTTTAGCCAAGCCCACCAGTAAGTTCGAGCTAGCGACTAGATTCCCCTTAAGGACCTAAACCATTAAGTCCCATGGATGAAGCGATCCAAACAGTTCCTGTTTTCTCTAAAATCGGTCTAATGGTTCCTTTGACCGTTCATTCTTTTAAAATTTACCTTTGCTTAGGTTTCACTTTTCGCACTGAAGAGTGAAGACCCATTTTATTAACTGTGTACAAATTGTAACTACGCCAAATAGGTTTATAGTTGGCACTCAAACTGCCATTATTTCTTCTACTAAATTAATTAATTAGCAGAGATGGGCCAAATGTGGTTTGAACCGAATCCGAACTTCGGCCGAACATTCGGTTAAAATGAAAAGTTCGGCCGAACTTCGGTTCAATACCCTTTAATTGTAATAAAAAAATACTTGATGTGAATGTTTAGTTTGTGAACCAAAAACGTGATTCTTTTTTTTTTCAATTTACGAATTGTATTCAGATGTTTGTTAGAAGAATACTAAGCTTATTTCATTTTTGTAATAGTATGTCTAAATAATTAGGCAGAGATTTTCAAGAATAATAAGAAGAACTGATTTAATTTAAGGTTTACATTCACAATGTTCCTAACTAAAATAACATGAGCACGAGTGTGTAAAATACATAATTTTATTTTACAGTAATGCGGCCTTATTCATAAAAAGTTATCGAACATCTAAACAGTTACTAATGTCTGGTTTTCAAAGAGAAACTCTAGTTTCTCTTTGAAAACCAGACATTACCAGACAGTACAGTCTACTTTAGCAGTTGTTTAGATGTTCGATAACTTTTTATGAATAAGGCCGTAATTCTATTAAATTTCAGTCAAAATAGTGCAAGTAGGTATTATTTTTCTAGTGTCGAATGTTCGGCATCTGAACCGAATTTCGGCCGAATGCCGAAGTTCGGTTCAAGCTGCCGCAATTCGGTTGAACCGAATGTGAACCGATTTTTGGCCCATCCCTATTAACTAGGTAAAACACTTCGCAAATTTACTAAAACAAGCTTTTACCAGCGGCTTTGCCCGCGTGGAGGTTGAAAATTATCCTACGGGAACATACTACCGGGATAAAAAGTATCCTAGGTGTTTAGCTTGGTTATAAATTATCTGTGTGCCAAACTTCATTTTTGCGTGATAGAGTAACAAACATCCAAACATCCTAAAATCTAAACATCCATGCAAACTTTCACATTTATAATATTAGTACCTAGTGTAAGATTAATCGTGACTTCTCTTCTCCAGGAACCATCTTTTGCATATCAGTTCTCAGCAAAAGAATGAACGTGCAGGACAGCGCTATTGGCGTTCTTGCAGGTGCGAGCAGGATAGCTAGCTGCTTCATGTTTGCGTTTGCGCCGACGCGGCCATGGTACTACTCAGCTCCGCTGCTGAATATCTTCAGTCATACAGGTCTGACTGCTGTTAGGTCTCTAGCCACCAAGAGTGTTCCTACTGAAGAAGTTGGTAAGATATTCTTTGTTATTTATTAATTATTAGCATTAAGCGCCGTTCGGGTCGATCTATCAGGTTAAGCTGTGCTTGCCGGGGTTAGACCGTGGACTGATGACCATCTTTACCAACTGAAACTCCTCCATGGCACGGAAAGCACGTTAAGCCGTTGGTCCCGGCTTTCGTATAACGTCGTCAGAAGGCCAAAATTCTGACAACCAGTCTTATTCAGTTACTTATACAATTCTTCGTCGGTTATACAAAAAAAAACAGCTGTTTCATACATTTTGACCGCTCACTTTTTTATGAAACAGCTGATTTTTTTTTTGTAAAACAGACGAAAAATTTCTTCGCTGGGGGGTCTAGAATGGTATACTGAATTCATGGTTAATGTTAGCGCACTTAATAAAATCTTTTCCTGTGTAACAAGAGGTATCGTATTATTCAATAATTGGGTTATAAAGGTCAGATAGGCAGTATCTTCATGTGAAATAGTGATATTCAGCTGCATCCGCTTAGCCTGGAAACTGACCCCAACATAGATGAAAAAAGGCTAATCAGATTGATTAGTATTCATCATCATCATCATCATTTCAGCCGAAAGAAGTCCACTGCTGGACATAGGCTCCCCCAAAAGGGGGGTTTTGCCATAATCGCCACGCTTGGCAGGCGGGTTGGCAATCGCAGTATGGTTGTAAAATGCATAGAGAACGCTGCTGCCCGTTCTCTAGTAAGTCCCTTAGTCGCCTTCTACGACACCCACGGGAAGAAATGGGATTTAGTATTAAGATGCACTTAAAATGTAAAATTAAAAATAAATAATTGGCAATATGGGTTAACTATGACATCTCGGTAACACGAGCAAGTTACGGCAATACCAAGTTAGTATAAATATTGCCTAGACTTGCTCGGTGTTGCAGCAGAGTATCCATCTACCTAAGCGCAGAGTTCTTGATAGTTGGTCTAGCAATTTATCTTAAAATCTGCTACCATTTTCCAGTGATAGTATCTCGGAGAAACATTGCCCTTTGCTGAATGAGTACCACTATTGTCCTGTAAGTAGCTTTCCTAGAAATAAAACCATTTTCTAGTGAACTTCAAGCTAAACACAACAAAGCACTATTCATTTTGCTCCGGCAATAAGACTAACTTTATTAAATCAAATCTAATACCATAATTAATTTGCATTGAAACTATTTGTAAATCACTTCACCTCAGAATCTCATTTGTTAACAGAAAACCCGTGACTTTGATTGTTCTATTTATCCGGAAGCAAACCGTTTAAAAGCATTTACACAAAATAAATGACGGAAGAAATTGCTCAATAAAACGTTACGGCTTGATAAGGCAAAATTTCCGGAAAAGGGCAAAAACAGCAGTTTGTACAAGACAGAAATGCCTATTCAAAGGATTAGCACCTGTTGCTGCAAAGTCGGAGAATTCGTTTTTGCGTAAATTTTCTTCGCGTTAGCGCACCCACTAAATTAATCAAGAGGAACGTGGAAATTAGAAATTGTTTGTTTCTGCCCTGTTGGTTTTGCGAAGTTTGTACTTGTAAATTCATGAACTTTAGTAGATCTTTATTTTCGATGTTTTTGCGCATTTCGGTATAAGGACATGCCTCTTGGTTTTCTGGCGAAAACGTGGAAAGATCTTACGGTTGTTAAAAAAAACTAGATTTAAGGCTGATTTTTTAATAGTCAGATAACTTTTATCTGACGACTAAATATGACGGTTGGACAGCTTTTGTACGTATAGAAAATATGCCAAACTGTCAGATTTATTCTTCAGATAAAAGCGAAATGGACAATATAGAACCAGGCATTTATTTTCCGTATTGCACATTCAGTTTGCACCGTTCATTCTCGTCTCTCCAAGTGGGAAGGACGGCTCGTCTGCGTGCTAACAGCACTTCGCCCTTGATCTTGCATTTCCTAATATCTGGCGGTACTTTTTATTTATTGGCCTTCACTGTCCCATGATTGCTGAGCAAAGGCCGTATATTCTTCATCATCACTTCAGCCGTAAGACGTCCACTGCTGGACATAGGCCTCCCCCAAGCTCCACCACTTCGACCAGTTCTGTGTTTCCCGCATCCAGTGGACTCCTGCGGTCCTCACAAGGTCATCAGTCTACCTTGTAGGAGGCCTTTCAACTTTACGTCTTTCGGTACGCGGTCGCCACTCCAGAACTTTTCGGCCCCATCGGCCATCTGTCGGCAGTATATTGAACAATTTATTGGAAATAAATAAATGTTACTCAAAATAGGACTATGTACAATGCCTAGAGGCGGTGGCGGTCCAGTGGTACCGGCCACGCCTCACAAGTTGTATAAGTCATGGGTTTTAACCCAAGCATTTTACTTCGTTTAATTTATTATCATTCATTACTGCTCTCAAAACATTGAATGTTTTGTGGAAACCGGCATGTCCTACGGAACCAAAAATTCGACGACGTGTGACATCTACCAGTCCTCTTTGGGCCCCCGTGGTAGATTTCAGTACACAACCTCTCTTCGAGAGGAAGCCCATATCCCAGTAGTGCAAACATTATAGACTAATCATGCAATGCCTATTGAAGGTAATCCATAAAGTGCAACGTTCTAACCCCTCTTAACTTTTTTACAGCAAAGCTGAGTGCTCTGATCGGAGTTACGGAAGCCATAGCGCCGTCGATATACATGCCCGCAACGAGCTACATCTATATGATGACCATCGAGCACTTCCCTGGCGCCTTCTACATGTTTGACGCCGCCTTAACTGTGCTTGCTTTAGGATTATTCGGGTGAGATTTGATTACTATTATATTTCTTTTTTTTTTGATAGTCAACTACTAAGTTATAAAAAAAAAACTGAAATTTATTGAATCATAGACAACGCACAGATTAAACCTTAGTCTAGAAGGATGACATTTTGTACAAGAGTTATTTATAGTCAAATTAAAGGTGGAGAAGGATATTTTATCTTTTAAAGGGGTTAAACAGCGGGGAATAAGAGTTGATACGGAAGTTCGACATTTTGGCCAATGGGAAATCTAATTGTATACTTACAATTCTTACACATACTTTGAATTTTACTAATCATCCGACTCTTTCTATGTCAAAAACTAGTTCTTTGGTCAAATGTTCACAAACGAGATTGCTGAGTGGGGACCTGGCATATTCTGATTAGATTTTTTTTTGTTGTAAATTTTGACGTTCAAAGTGCCTTAAATGGGCCTATTTGAAATAAATCATTTTACTTTGACTTTGATCTGGGTTCAGTACCCGAGTCGGAGCAGTGTTTTATTGATAATTTTTAGTAGCAAACTAAAGTATGAGTTTATGCCCGGTTTATGACACTAGGTGTGCCCCCCCCCCCCATTGCATAGGACATAAAACGTATCTTAGTTATCCTAATGTTGGTTTGCTATACACTCTGCTTACCCATTCAAGAAACACGGGCATGATGAAAGGCATTGGTGATTCACGCTGTCTATTTCTAATAATTTGTTGTAATTTTCAATTGATAAATCTCGATGGCGAAATATGACATTGATAAGTAAAAGAATTACAAAGTCTTATCTGATTTTGAAAGAGCTGTTTGCATGAAAGTAAGTACATAAGCACAAAAGAAGTATACAGCGATGAAATCATGGTGAAATAGATTGCATTTGTAGGTAAACAGTTAGATTAAAAATTAAGCAATATGTTATCATGTTTTTATTCTGTCCCGTAGTAATTATCTTCAATCTTTCTTGAATAAAAAAAAAACAGTCCTATTATTCTATTTAGATAGGTACTACAGGAACACGGGTTTTTTACTGTTACTTCGATTTTAGAGTACGTGTTTAGATTATACTTACTTACAGTGACATTGATGAATAGGTACATTAAATCGTTCAAATTATTTTCGGGAGAGATAGAGACGTGACTGAAATAAGAAAATTTAGAGAAGTATATGTATATGATAGTATTGATTTTCTTTATACATACATGAACTCATGCCTTCTCATTGGGGTAGGCAGAAACTACAAAACGCCACCTACTACGATCGTTCAGTCATCAGGGGCCTTAGTCTGCTATTTTTATAAATACGTCATTCCAACACGATCCCATTGTCATTCATTGGTAATTTTGCTAAAAGTTCGTAATCTGCTAAATTCATAATGGTCGATCATTGGTCAGTCAATGGTTTCGTAATAGAATTGTGTCATAATGGCATTTTCGTATTGCCATTATTATAAAACTCGTTAGTAGAAAGGTTTTTCGAAAAACTACTACTAAATTTGAACATTTATTCATGCCAGATTTCATTTATATATATTTTTACATATTATTTATTAGTGTTTTATGCAATCTAAAGTAGTAGGAAGTTCGTAAATTAAGTCAGTCATTCATTTGTAATGATGTACGAGATTCCCAATAAATGCCATTTCTTTCAATGGAGTGTCAGTGGCTGACCATTGGAAAGTCATAATGACGCCATTTTGTTAGTAGATTACCAAACTTGTCAAAATCAACAATTATGAAATCAATGATAGACCATTCTGACACTATTGTAATAGCAGACTTGAGGCCCTGGTCATACACGCACGCTGGTTGCTAATACCGCACAGTTGTAAAATACTGGTATTCAGCTGCATCTGGTTAGACTGTAAGCTGACCCCAACATAGGAAAAGGCTAGGCGAATGATGATGTTGACGGTTGCTAGTACGGTACCTGACCTTTTTGAAGACCGTCACCTATAAGGTCACTATAATGTCCTCCGAAGGCGTCCAATCCCGGCATTTTTACTCACATCTGTCTTGTGTCACACCTTTTGTTACTTTCATTCATCCTGTCAAAATTACCTAACCATATAAGCATTCTCTTTCAATATTTGTCACTATATATTCCTTTAATTTCTTTATCTATGAATAAAAATGTTTTCTAAGGCATAGTTTTTTTTTAAAGGGTGGGAAATCATCAAATAACTTCTCCCGCTCTGGGTGGAGCGGGATGGCGTGTCAGACTTATATTGATTAAAACCCACCCGTGTTCCTTCAATTGCCTGTGTGCCAGGGGCCACGGTATCTCATTCGAACAACCTGCACCCCTAGCAGGCATCGGCCCTTGCGGACCCCACTAGTTGGTGTTGCCATCTCTTTAAGGCGGGCGTGGAACACAACGCGCCGTCGACCCGGGCTTGGTCCTTACCGGACGGCGAGCTACCCATTACTCGCCGTCCGCAAGCCTGCGCCTACGGTGGCAGGGAATTGGCTTGGGCTTCCTGATGCCCAGGGCGTCTCCTGCGGCAAAAGGGCCGCGAGGGCGCATAGATTGCCTCTCCCTCGTAGCGTGCAGACAACAGACCAAGCTGGACAAGATATTAAGTGCCCCATTGTTTGTGGGACAGCACCACATTTAAACATAATATGTATACCGATCAGAGATTACTACCATACCTATAGTGTAGAGGGATAAGAAATCCTACAATATCTAATATATTACTTTTATATTTATTTAATAACACTAATAAACTAATCCTACTAATATTATAAACGCGAAAGTTTGTAAGTATAGTGGATGGATGGATGTTTGTTACTCTTTCACGCAAAAAGTACTGAATGGATTTGAATGAAAATTGGCACACAGATAGATTATAACCTAGATTAACACATAGGATACTTTTCATCCCGGTAGTACGTTCCCGCGGGATAATTTCCGACATCCACGCGGGCGAAGCCGCGGGCGGAAGCTAGTCAATAAAATAAATTGAAAACTACGCGTCCATTTTTTGCATGATATTACGACCCAATTATAAGTTAAATTGTCTTTTTGTGCATTGATAAACTATAACTTTTCCATCACCTTTTAATCCACGAAAATACATTCCGTTTTTATTGCATCAATGATAAGTAAATTAAACAAAATCTTATTTACCAAACGCATTTACTCGTTGATAACCTATCATATTTGACTGTTTTGATAGTATTATTGCATTCATGTTTTTGGATACGTAAATTGCGAACTGAACTGAAATAACTATGCTTATCAGTTATATAACTGCATGCGGGTTAAACTGATAGGACTGACATTTTTCTGTCTCAGAATAAAAACTGTGTTGAATAGTTAAAAGTTTGACTTGAACGATAGGGGCGTATAATTATACGATTTTTTAAATTAAGAAAAATTTAAGAGTAAGCTGAGCTTCGGAGTCGGGAACAGGGGGCTACTCTCTAACTCCATCAACGAAGATACGGGCCCGTCCGAAAATATAAACTTCAAAGTGACTCCTACAGCTGATTAATTAACTTTTTTGGACGGGTAAAACCATTTATGTAGTGGAGACAACTGTCAAATCGTGTAGTAATTCATTCTTAGTTTGGGCCGCAAACTAATTATAGGTCCGTAAGTGATACGGAGTAGGAAACGCCCGTAATTTCTACCGAGAAAACGGATTTCGTGCTTAGAAAGTAAGCCTCCTGAAGTGGCCCAGTGGTAACGGCTTTCCGACTTACGTGTTATAAATCCAGGTTATAAACTATCTGTGTGCCGTATTTCATCTAGATCCATTCAGTCGTTTTTGCGTGATTGAGTAACAAACATCCAAATATCCAAACTTTCACAAACATCCAAACATACAAACTTTCACATTTATAATAGCAGTAGGATAATCACATAAAAAAGGTTATTTTATCAAAATATGTTGACGTAAACGGAGCACTATTATGATACTACATCACAAATTTACTTATTTCGGATAATGTTTCCTAGTAAAAACGTTCTACTTATCCTTAATTACTGAACCAGTTAGTCGGTATTTAGGATGTCCTCGTTATACACATTTAGAATGAAACTCGTACATAGACCCTTGTAAAAAGAGGATACATTATAAAATTGTCGAAATCCTGATTTATACTTCTTAAGGTAACAATTTTAGTTGTGAGAACCCCAGTTGGGCGAGAGCTTTGATTGGTGGTGTAGCCGATTGACGAAAGAGTCCCAGATGTTCAATTTTGTCTGACCTTATAAAGACTTACAAAATAGAAAAACAATCGTAAATATTCTGCAAATGAAGAAAAGGGTCCAACTTATTGGAAAACTACTCATTTTTCCCTCAACTCTTGCTGCAAACCCCTAGTACCGCCACAAGTCCAGTTTGTTCACTCTCAACTCCACCTGCTTCGACTCTTAGACTTGTAGGGTTTTTGCTAGGATCCTGTCGTCAATGTTATTCATTCACCTTCAATGTCCCTTCTCTATCTACCAACATCTAGAAAACGATACTGAACCGAAACTGAATCTCGATAATGTCGAATAAAACTTCAAAACGCACGCGTGATTTCATAATGTGGCAGAGACAATTTGTCTTGGAGCATACAGAATATAACATTTCGATTCCTTGCTGTTACATTGGTTTGTACAAGACACGTTATTGACGTGGTTTGAACGAGGTAAGACTCTGCAGGGAATATTACTTACCATACAGAGTTGGGGCCCAGATGTGGGTTCCGTGTTTTGGCATGCGCATTTTTATGCGCGAGTGCATCCGCATCCGGATACAAAAATGTAGATATTCCTCATAATTTTATTATAACCTGCATGCAAAAGAACGTTTAATTTATTTGAATATAATAAAGCAGGTGAAAATCCTGATATTTAAGCAATCACGTTATATCCAGTTTGTTTGGGTTTAAATGAGGGGCAGATTATATTAATTACTAGCTGACCCGACAGATGTTTTTCTATCTTAACTATGAATATTGAATTTTCATTGTATTTACATAATTATATGTTACAACTTTCTTAATTTTTTCTTTCATAAGAACCTTCTCCTGAATATAACAAACACAACAAAAAAAATTTAGCAAAATTGGTCCAGCTGTTCAAGTGTGATACCGTGACCAAGGGAAATAGGGATTCATTTTTATATATATTAATTATACCTATTATGTTTCAAATCTTTCACAAACCAACGCAGATTTGCAATCATTAAACTGACAGAACTTCCGCGTCTTTGGAATGCACAAATATTATAACGTGTCGACGTAGAACGATGAAGATTAACTTTATTAATGGTTAAATGCCTGTTGCCAAGTTATTTGAGAGGCTAATGAATGATAAGTAGCTCTTAGAACATAGATTCCTTTATCTTCATATAATCTCAATGTCAATGTCGATGACTACGAACAAGCATTAACTGAACTAATAATCACATTTATATTAATGAACATCTTCTATGTATATTCTAAATTCGTTCATTCACTGACAGACAACGCACTAGAAACCTTGAAATTTTGCACAAGAGCCCCTTTAATAACGAAGGTGAACAATAAAGTGTCCCTCACACTGGCAAATATTTTGCACAAAATCAGGAAGATGTTGTTTTTGTACAAATGTTTAAAGTGTCAGGAGAAATTTTGTGCAAAAACACTGGTACCTATTCAATATTTTGTGGGGCGTTCATAAGTGTTCCGAATGCTATTTTTTTATTTTTATTTTTGCGAACCGTCAATATTTTCTGACTCACCTGTTGATTCATCCTTAGAAAATTTGTATAGGTGTAGGTTCCAGGATCAGTTCACGAAGTAGGTTACAATAATCATGTCTCGGTCGAATTTTCAACCAATTACTGACCCACACAATGTTTTTCTTCTTCTTATTAAATATCTCCATCAACGCTGCACACATTGCAACTATGACACTTGCAACCACCCGGTCAGCCCTGGATAGAGCGACGTAGGCAGCCATGGCCGATTACAACGCCAGAAACCGTCCTTGACCGCCCAGTTTGTGTGTAGTGTGAGGGGTCCACGATCGTTCAATATTTTGCACAATAATTGAGCTCGATATTTTTTCACATGTTGAGCGAAATTTTTGCCAGTGTGAGGGACGCTTAAGGAAGGATTGTTTTTAATCATAGCAGTTTGTATGGAATTTGATCATTTTCGCCGATGCGAAATCCCATCATCCCACGCGGCATTTTTATAAAACAAAGTTTTTCTACGAATGTAATTTAAGACGGGAACAAACAATAAGATATAAATTCAGTAGCCAAGTTTCTAATTGACTTGTATTTTGTGCGTGTTTTGTTTTATTTTCCAACAAACTTTTTGTTCTTTTACAGATTTATTTACATACTGGTGAGGCGGAGAACGAAAGCCACCGTCACGGATCCGAGTAAAAAGGAAGAATTCGCCAGATCTAATGAAGTGTCTCGGTTTTAAATATTGTAAAGTAGATTTTAAATAGCGTAAAACAAAATGATCTGAATGTGAAAGGAATGGTGTGTATTGTTGGAGAACTTGCCATAATTATGGAGAAATAGATGGTACAGACTTTAAAATATTACATTCTATAGTAAATTTTCCCAGAACTGAAGTAAATTTTCTTCTTTTCAATCTCGCCTAGGTTGCTCTGTCTGTTACTGCAGGCGTAACATGACCAATTCTACCGATATTCGACCAAGAATAGATAAAGTTCTTTCTATTCAACTTGACATATCTTCTGCCCCAGCACGGGGCAACCCGTAGACTCGCGTTTATATATGATGCCAAAGACAGTTACCTACTCTTTCCATAGCAACGGGGAGGTAACTAGTGACGTAGTTAAAGTGGAAGCACTAAGGTATAAGATTTTTTCATTAAATGATTATTCAATGGGAATACATGAACATATAGAGTTTTGCTGATGATTTCGAGGACGTCTAAATCGTATCGTCAACGTAGACTTTTGTCGACTGAAGAATAGAAACATTTCTTCTCTTCAGTTTTAACATCACTAAGCTAAAGACGGCAGAATTTTTTCTACAATCTCTCATTTTGTCTATTCTTACGTCGGCAAAACCAGTTACTATGGTGGTCATGCTACGCGTGCAGGAGTACAAGACTGAAATTACAGATACATCTTGACATCTCAAACCTTCTTGTTGGCTTTAAAAATGGAAATAAACTAAGAAAATGCTTTTCTCAGCGTTGAAACTACGAACTATTAGACTTGATACTTGAAGTAATTTTACTAATTTAATTACTATATTTCTGAATTGAACTTTCTAATTAAATGGAATATTTTCTAGCAAGTTGTACAAATTTCCTTTTTAAGATATTGAAGAGATACATACTCTGTAAATAAATAGGCATAAAAAGGATAGATAAAGCTTCTCAAGCTTTAAGTTCCCAAAAACTCACATTAAACGAGACTTTAAATCAGTAGAGTACAACGTTCTATACGCAATTTAAATTTGAAACAAACTCTTAGTTAAAGAACTAAGTGCAATGTTGATCAAAAAGTGAAAGTAAATAAACTAAGACTGTGCTATGTTATATTGTAAATCATAATTTTATTAAACAATTATTATAAAAGGAAATATACGTTTTGTTATCTTGGATAAGAGTCTAATGTTTATTTAGATGAGAAGTTCAATGGTCTATTATCTGTTCGCAAATAATACGGAGTGATGAAGATTAGCAACAGTCTAGTCGAAATTATTCGCCGTTATGTTTGACAAGGCTGTAAGTAGACTGAGTCAAAACTAATCTGAAGTAATATGAACTGTTTACAATAAAAATAAAAATAAACCGTTGCCTGCGTCTTCATCTGTGATCCGAGATGAAAAGTAAGCTTACCCATGTTGATGATGGTCTATCTGTGTGCCAAATTGTATGCAAATCCGTTCGCGCTGACCCGATTTGTATGACTTTTTTCCGTGAGAGTGTATATTTCTATTGCCGTTATAATAAATTAAATAAAGTTAAAAATAAAAGGGGTCCCCATACAAGAAATGTGTTATTTTTTTCAAATGTAGTGTTAAGTATTGTACGGTGCTACGGAAAACCATATATAGCCCAGGTTACAACCTGAGCTTATAATATATAGTTTTCTGTACTGAAAAACCTGTTTAGTCACAAGATATTTCTGTCGATAGAGACTGCGGGAAATTTCTGACTGTCAGAAAGACAGTCCACTCAGGTCTGCGCACGACCTTAGTGTTGCCAGGGAAACAGTGTGAAAACCCATCATTTTAGAATATTTAGACGAGATAATTAAGTTGTTATGTTAATCACAGTTAGTTCATTTAGTAATTACTATGTAGTTAAATGAGGGAATGGTTTTGTGAAAAACGTTTTATATACCATGTCATGTGATTAACACTAATAATACCACCTAAAAATAAATCCAAGGACATAGAGAATATTTTTAAAGATTTTTATTTTGAGGCAAAAATAGGTACTTGTATTAATTTAGGTAATCAAAAAAGGATGGATTTTGCCCTGTTTCTGAGCTAATCTAAGCCGTAGTTTATCTGTTGTATTTCTATTGGTTGAATAACAACCAATTGAATCAATACACCTTGACATTTAGTACCTTGCCTTTTTTAACCTGAAAAATTTACTTTAAATAACTTTGTGGGATCAATACTTACCTTACCTAACGACAAAAAATATTTTTTAATAAAAAAAACGTATTTTCCACACTATGAGAGTTGCAGTAATGATTTCAGTAATTACAGATATGAGCCCATATGATACCGTTCTTATTATGAAACTTTCTTTATCTTAAGTGTCACTGAATCATGATAAAATAACTGTTCTTTTATTATCATGATTCATTGACACTTAAGCAATTCAAACATTGTAATGATTACGTGTGCTTACACGTAATCATTGAAATGTTTGATTTTCATTCTGACGTCATCACTTTACAGCTGTTTTGGAGATTTTGCTCAAATTACTTTCATGATTTCACGAGACAATTAGATAAGACACTGCTGAAGTCATTAATTCTAAACTCGTAACTGCATTTACGTTGATACACAAGTCATAAGATTTAACTTTAATTGTTATTTACACAGTAAAATTATGTAATTATTAGTTAAACACAGTAAAAAACATAGAGAAACATAATTTTTTATTAGGTACCTATAGGATTAAGCATTTTGTTTTGCAGCTCCAAAATACTATAGGTACAAATCTTCTTCGTGTTAATGTTTTTTTTTAGCTTTTTTTTTTATAATTCTGCCATATTATGTCTTCCATTATAATAAAAAGTAAGTACTAATTTATAGAAATTGTTGTTACATTAATAAATCAGCACCGAACTCACTTTCAATCGCAATCTGAATAATTTGAAAGGAATCCATTGCTTCGAAAAAATTGTCTGCTCAGCAATTTAAACAACGCAATAAATGTTGTTGAACTGTCAAAATGAAAACCATTGCTATTGTAAGTATGTTAGGCAATTAGCGTGGCGGCCCAGTAGTAACGGCCGCGATTTACCGAGTTGTAGGTCGTAGGTTCGAATCCGGAATTAATTTCGACACTAGACACTGCTCTCAAAAGGGTAAAGGAAAACATCGTGAGGCCAGGAGGCCTAGATAGGGCGCGTAGGGGATAGATAGGAAGAGTAAGTGGGCCGTAATCCACCATACGGGCCCACTGCGGTTTGGCACTTAGATGCCACATATGCGGGTTTCCTCACGATGAATTCCTTCACCGTTAATTGAATAAAACAATTACACTACGATAATACAGGTGACGCCACGTAATCTAAGGTGCGTTTACAAATGCACGATACATGACGTCACAGAATAATGCTGGCCTGGAAAAACACGTACACAAAGAACCAACCTACCTAAATTCAAAAATCGAAACGCTACAATCAAACGAAAACATTTGTTACAATAAAGACGACCTGGAAATCCCGGGACCATCCAAGCAGAACTCTCGAAAAGAAAGGTGAAAAGTCATTTATTTAAACTTATCTTCCCTAAGGTACGTCACGGACATAAAGTCTGAACGAAAAACGACATGTACTTGAATTTAATCTTGTTAATGACTAGGGACATTTACAAACATATATCTTTCAATTTTATTTACTGAGCCGGTCGTAAAAAGTATCTAATGTTACTGGAGTAGGTGAATGAGGTGGTAAGTTCACTTCATTTGACAGGGGACTTTATTGGTGATACCTACATTACATCACGTAGATAGACATGGTAGCTCGTGAGCGAGTGATGGAAAAGAGCTAGCTCTTTTCGATGGACGTCACTCTCGCTCACTCACTCGATTGCTAAATAGCTCACTAGCTCAGTTAGCTCACTCAGACTCACTAAAACAGTACTTCAGCGAGGCACCGATGACCGACTGAAGTCACCGACCGAACGGTTTATTCGGCACACTGCGGAATACTTTGGATCGCATCGTTCGTTCTTTCAACAATAGCTCTCCGGTACCATTTATACGTCTTTGTAGACTATCATACGACATAAATCACTGTATATCTTTATGGCCATTGACCTAAAGTAGAAAATACTTTACGTACACTATAAAAAAGGACCGCATTGTTAATTTTTTTGCGTGTTGTTTAAAGTCATAACACAAAGAGCTATTAACAATGAGAATTGAGCGAGCCGAAACATTTCATTCGACGGGCGTGCAGCGTGAGTCAAATGAGCTAACAGTCGGCGTCTGAGTCTCTGAGCTATAGAAGAGCTAGTGAGCTAGAAGAGTGATATAATAGCTCTTTACAATGAAAGAGCTAACCGCTCTTTTGCTTTTCAGTGAGCTATTTCGCCCATATCTACACGTAGAAAATAGCACATGTTTTTTACACGCTTACACCACGTTCAAATGGACGTAAAACAATTGCGGCGAGATTTTACCGCGCACTGAACTGAACTCTCGGTGTTGGACCGAACATTGAGAATCCAACAGAGTGCATCCCAAAGAGTCGAAAAAACACATTGTTCGATTTTAAACTCTCGGCGGTAAGCAGTGCGTTGAAGATCCATTGTAACCCCGCCGTGATATTGTTACGTCTGCTAAAACGTGGACTTGAGGGGAATTTCGTCAGGGGCTCAAACTTAATGGTGGGCCTGGCTAAAAAGCACGTTGTCTCACCACGCTTCGTGTCCGACAGAGGTAGTATCAGTGATGAGCAGTTAGACGCTAGTCTACACGCACAATATTATTGAGTGAGATGCAGGATCAGTTATAGTAAAACAGGCGTGTAAAAATTTTAGAAAAGTCCTTCGGAAGATCAGGTTTTATGAAAAAACCACTGCATAAATCAATGTACAATAAAGTTTATTGAACTTTTCGATATTTGGGCGTTGTCGGTACCGACTTGGTTTTGGAGATTTCACACTTCTTTTATTACTTAAATAAACACACCCAAATTAGGTGAAATTAACAAGAAAAACGAATCTTTGTTGGCTCATAACTTTTTAATGGCTTTTTATTTTAGTATTCTGATTCCGTACAGACAATATTAATAATGAGACAAAACTATAACATGTAAAAGTTTTTATGTATATTGTTGAACAGTGGAGTAATACTCTCCCGAAGTTTGTATGGAAAAAATGTCGACAAGATCCACTTTAAAGGCACCTGTCCATCCGCCAGCGATTAACGAGAAGCGAGCAGAGCTGTTCCGTGTGGTGCCGGACGTAAAGAATAACAACATCCCATTTTTTCTCGTGGGTATCGTAAAAGGCGACTAAAGGTCTTTATTAGAGAATGGACAGCAGCGTTCTCTATGAATTTTACCACCATACTGCGATCAACAATCCACTTGCCAAGCGTGGTGATTATGGAAAACAGCTCCTTGGGGGAGGCTTATGTCCAGCAGTGGACGTCCTTCGACTAAAATGATGATGATGATGATGATGAGTAGAGCTAGAAACTACAAAAGAGTTGGCGAGCAACGAGTAGGGAGTGCGCGACAGTGACGAGGGAATCCTAGCTGGTTTGGTATGGTATGTCAACGTAGCCAACGAGCGTTGCTGAGCAAGTACTCTCTTTAATAGCTCTTATCGCTGCGGCAAACAAATACTCGCTAGCAGTGTGAACAGTCAGCGATCAACTATTAATATGTTCACTATATCTTGTACACACGGCTACACAACAATCTTTACATTTCCAGTATAAGCTGATCTCGCATTGTATAAGATTTCCGTACATTGCGAGATAAGCGTAAACTGGAAATATATAGCTTGATGTATAGCCGTGAGTATCTATAATCTTTTGTGCTTTTCTTGAGCGAGAAAATGGTTGATGGCTAGTGGTCCTCGTCGGCGGTAGACCAGCGGTGTCCATTGGTGATACAAATATGTTTTAACCACGATTTTAGCCTGATAGAATTGTAGTAGGCTAGTAAATTGGCAACTTTTCACGCTATTAACGATGTACTTTTTATTTTATGAAATTTACTGAATTGTGATTTGCATTTTGAGTGTTGCCTTAAGGAAAGACTCTGGCAGAGTTCCACTTTGTAGCATATTGAATAATGATTAACCATTAAATTAGTATAAGACATCGCTATAGTTCCGGGTTGTTATTCAGTTTTAATTGAACAAGTACTTTCTAGGCTTCCGGACTTCACCCATCGCATTCCATCAGGCGTGATCGTAGTCAACAAGAGGCCCATTCAGCAAAAAAAGGTATGCAAAAGATGACCAGCCAGGCTGGACCAGATTCTGAGGCCATCGTTTTTATCGGAGCAGTGAATAGTGCAGTGAAAGTCCAGGCTGACGTGTGTTCTTTTTTGTTTTTTTCTTCAACTTAGGCTTCCACTTCAAGCCCAAAATAAACAACTGAGTGTACAAAACCTTTCCCATCTACAACAGTAACTACCTAAAATATCTTAACAGTAGCAAAATTAGATAAAGCCTACCCACATCACGAGCGAACAATAAACTAACTCCAAGCCGTCCTCGAAACGCTATATTTTCTCTATAAATCAAAGAAAATGACAACATCGCGATAGTAATATTCTTGTAGTTTATAATAACTAGTTTACACAAGGAACTACCCTTGTCCCATTTGAACAAGAGTCAATGTGTGTAAAGGACATTGTACTGTATTTAATCGAACCTTACATGACTCCCATTTTGCTTTCCTAAAAGCATTTATCTATTGATCACTCATTTATAATAATCGCACCTCTCTCTATGAGCCTGTAATAATTTCTATTTTAGAGCCTAAAAGTTACTGCGACCAACTCTGAGAAATAGCCAGAAATAAAAAAAGGGTTTTTTTTTTATTGTGCTTCATTAGATGCCCAAAAATTTGTTAGAGGTTAATTTATTTAAAAAAGTGGCTCAGTATTTAACAATAATTTTTAGTGAAAACCTCATCCAGAAAAGACCAGCTTTCTCTGTCTTTCGCTAGGTCCATCCAATGTGATCCATACGCACGATTTAGTCCTCCCAACCTGTAACAGACAATAATTAACCGTTTAAATCTGTCAGTACCTAAACGATAAATTATAAAAAGTCACGATTCGATCATTCAATACCTTCAATACCATATCCTGATATTTGTACACGTCCTGACTAATATTAATACTCACAAACGTTTCTAATAACGTCACAAACTGATAAAGTTATTTATGGCGTCACTAACCTCCAATTCACAAGCTTTACGGGTAAATGATAAGAGCCACCAAATAGGAAAGTACAGAAGGGCCATTCGAGCCTAAAGGCAGTTTCTGACTATGGGACATGCTGAATTTCTCAGGCATCTCAGAAGACTAAGAAGTAATTTCCTTCGTAAATTCATTACAATATCAGAATTATTTAGGAAAAGTCCATTGCGGTTTATTACATGCAGTAATATTTATGCGGTAAACCACACCACAACCACTTTTATTCTAAATAATAAAAGTTTCTTTCATCAATCCGTATTATAATCAAGATTATTATAAAGAAACATTCCTCCTGCGGAGTAATTGCGTAACACATTAACTAACAGTAGGAATGATTTTCATTTTGATAGTTCAACAATATTAATTGCGATGGTTACATTGTTTAGCAAACAATTTTTGAAGTGAAAACTTCTTTAGGCGCGTTGGGCATTTTTTGAGATGGGAAAAAACAATTGAACTCGCGACACTGTTCAAAAAATACACACGTAATTTTTCAAGTTTTCACTACTGTCGGCACTCCCGGAGTGCCTCTGTTTTTTTTAAAACATTTATGAAGTTATGATTAGCAGGGTGGACTGTTGTTATATCTGGAATGGATGGCAGTCACGTTACGGTTCCATTGCCGGTTAGAATATTGTAATTATTTTGTTCTATTTATTCATTTATTGTTTTTTGAAGTGAAAACTTCTTCAGGCGCGCTGGGCATTTTTTGAGATGGGGAAAAAACAATTGAACTCGCGACACTGTTACCGACACTTCTGTATATAAGTATGTACCTATATTGTGTATGTACGTACATAGACATACATGCATGTACAATAGCGCATTAAATGAAAATTGTAAGTTTAATAAGTTTAATTATAATTTTTCACCTCTGACGGCACTCCTGGAGTGCCACTGTTTTTTTGTTTTTGATGACCGGTTATTTGAATTAATTGTGTGCCTAATAATGAGTCTATAATTACTTGATAATGAATCCTGCTATCCTATTAATATACTCGTATATTTATTTATCCTGACATACATAGTATAAAACAAAGTCGCTTTTCGTGTTTGTACGCTTAGATCTTTTAAACTATACGCAACGGATTTTAATACAGTTCACCAATAGGTAGAGTAATTCATGAGCAGAGATCGGATATTCGGATGCATAATCACATATTCACCTTTTTTTTTTGGGTGGGAAATCATCAAGTAACTTCTCCCGCTCTTCGTGTCAGACTTTTACTGACTAAAACCCACCCGTGTTCCCTCAGTTGCCTGTGTGCCAGGGGCCGCGGTATCTTTTTCGAACAACCCGCACCCCTGGCAGGCATCGGCCCTTGCGGACCCCACCATTTGGTGCTGACATCTCTTTGAGGCGCACGTGGAACACAACGCGCCGTCGACCCGGGCTTGGTCCTTACCGGACAGCGAGCTACCCATTACTCGCCGTCCGCAAACCCGCGCCTACGGTGGCCGGGAATCAGCCGGAGATTCCCGACGCCCAGGGCGTCTCCCGCGGCGACTACGGCCGTGAGGGCGCATATACTGTCTCTCCCTCACGTGCGCCGCCTCCCTATTCGCGAGCATTACTGCTTCGCAGAAGGAGGTGACGGCTAACCATTAACTCTCGCTCCGTACCATGGCCTGCACCAGGGCCGGACGCGAGAGATCGCCGCCGCCGATCGCCTCCACGAGGACACGGCGGTGCTCCACCCAAGCCGGGCAGACCGCCACCGTATGCTCCACCGTGTCCTCGGGGCGATCTTCGCAATGGAAACACCCGGGCGTTTCCTCCCGCCTTATGCAAAACAGGAACCTCCCGAAACAACTGTGTCCGGTGAGGACCTGCGTCAGGCGGAAGGTGAGGACGCCATGCCGCCTCTCAAGCCACTCCTCTCGGCTTTTGTGTAGAAAAAGTCCTAATTTAGGTAAGTAAGTTGTTTATTTTTTGTTTTAACTAATACAAACCGCCCTTCCTCCAGTACATATACATATTTGTATCGGGTTAAACATTAATTTTAAATTAATACATATCTGAATAATTATGCAATCAAGAATCCCGGGGTTTTTATTAAATATTACAAATAATTTATAAAGCCGCTTCCATTCTTTCATAGCTAAAAAATATCTTTAGGTAAATATGCATCCGAATATCCGATCTCTGTTCATGAGGAAGAATTATGTATAATACACCGACCTCTAAGCGGGCGAAGCCGCTCGCAAAAACTAGTAAATAATAAAAAAGAATAACCATAAAAATTATTCAGATTCTGATTATTAGTGTAAGTATTACTCTATTAATTAGAGTGCAATATTTTTCAAAAGGTTTATACTCTTTTGTTTTTGAATTTTCACGTTTGTCTACAAAGTGACCTGCTAATACTTTACTCTTAGATTTTTATTGAGTGATGTGCAAAGAGAGTGATGTCTACAGGGGCGATATATTTTATGTTTTTACTTTTACTGCGCAATAAATGTAAAAACTTCACGCCTATAAAGTTCGGTAGGCGTCAATAAAGTGGGCAGACAGCCCAATCTAAAATTTCGCCGTTTTAAATTATGTTTAGGAAGAGGAACACACTCGTAGGCAGAAAAGTTTTACAATAACGGCGTCTGGTGAAGACATTCCGATACGAGATAATCCAGCCAAAACATCGAGATATATTTACTGGAAGATTTCATATAGAAAAAGTTTTAATTTATATAAAAACATTTGAAAATAAACTAAGCTTTTTATTTTAATAATATTATTCCAAAAAAAACATTTTGGTCAATTTCCTTTTTTACATTTTATAAGACAATACGTTATTTGATTTTTGGTCGTTTGTAGACAAAAATAAACGATGTATTTCATTTTATTATCATAATTCGAACCACTATATGACAGTAGATAACAAAAAAAAAAAATTGGTCAATTTCCTTTTTACTTTTAAAAGTTGTTTGTTAAACATTTGATGTTGTTCGATTGTAGATCAAATTAATAATTCTAACTAGGTACCTATTTAGCCTACCTCCTAGTTTTGTAGCTCATCATCACGCTTTGGCCGATCTCGCGTCAAATATTAATGATCGCGCCGTGCTCTAGACTCACCTAGATCCAACCGCACTCCGGAAACTGGGATCCTCTCACGAATTAGTGGTGATTGATTGCAAACACTGGCACGTCCCTAGTTTCCTACAAAATATACCTATACACTAATCCACTCGAGGCCTGAGAAATTTCTAGGACCGAAAATCGATATTTTATCGAAAAAGTTCTTGTGGACCCGAGTTGGTGAAATACCAGAAGGTAGGTACGAATGATGAACGAAAAGTACTCGAAACTTTTGGTTTGGTTAGTAACGATTTGGATGGGCATACGGATACGACTATACTTTTTATCCGGGTAGCAAGTTCGCGTGGTATAATAAACTTCCAACCTCCACGCAGGCGAAGCTGTAAGGATGTTGCTAGTAAGGTAGGTATACTTCGTTCAACATACTAATATTATAATAAGTGTGTAACGCAAAAACACTTAAACGAATTTGGATGAAATTCGGCACACAGATAGTTAAATTTATCCCGGTAGTACGATTTCGGACCCCAACGCGGGCAAAGCCGCGGGAAAAATGTAGTACACAAATAAATACTTGCCTTAAGGGACCTAATAGAAAAAAATAAATGTCATTCAGGAAATCCATACATTTTCTATTGCCAAGTCATTTCATTTTATTCTATTTCTGTTACCAACATCTCCGTTCCAATTTCCTTTGAGAACAGATCTCTCCGATATATAGAATTTAAAACGAAAATTAGTACTGTTGGACGCAGACCATGGCTTAGATAGTAGGTATATATTATTAGCATTTGTAAATTTAATTAAAACCAATGGGTTTTAGGAATTGAAATACAAAAACTACTATTGCAAAATAAATGTATGGCCGGGTGACTGTAGTTAGGGATACATTTTCTAACACACCGTATGTGTGTGTGGGTATGTGTCAGTACTTTTGAAATAATAGCTGTCATAGTCAGAAATCGCATATCAGGGATTTTTCATTCGTAGTGTCTACTAATGTACTCACTCAACTACTTACTCGTCCCATTTTACATCAAAAATATAGTTAGGTACACGACTCGTCAACCATATTTTTAAAACTAGATGTGGTCGGCGTTTTCTATCTGACTACTCTGAGAAGAAAGGCCGAAACAAACTCGAGGTCACAGGTCTCTTTTAAATTCCAGACATAATCTTGGTCAGATCATGTGATGACCATGTAGATTGGCGTCTGAAATGGTCTTTTGAAGAAAGAACACGTCTCAAACGTAATAAAAACCTTAAACCACTGTGTGGTTCTGACCGTCTTTACGGCATTTGACTTAAAGCCAAAAATTGGTGCCATCAACAATGCCATTTACGTAAAACTTCAATCTATAAATGGCGAGCTTCAATATTTTACGATTTTGTTTGGTTGTCAAGTTTTTATTGATTCCTTTTGATTTGGACTGCAATGGTCAATATTATTGGCTGCAGTTTTAGGTACTTACAGTAATAGGTATCCGCTACCGTATAAATAATAGAATATAATATATTTATTTATGTTCTTACATGTTTCGCCATAGACTAGCATACAATATTGACCAAAACATGTTAAATAAAAAAATAAAAAAATTAGTATTTATAGTAGTAGTTGTAATTATTAATAAGTTGAAATTATTATTGTAACAAATCTAATGACATTGATGGTTATTAGCGTTTAGTGTATATTGAACAGATATCTAATACCTTTAAACGAGCAATTCTTGTATACAGGAAAAGTTTTTATTCAGTGCGTAAACTTTAACCATGAATTCAGCATACCATTCTAGACGCCCCAGCGAAGAAATTTTTTTCCATGGAAAAATTTCCGACCTCTACACGAGCAAAGCCACGGGCAAAAGGTAGTAAAACATAAGTAGGTAAATAGGTATTTATAGGTAAGTAGTTCTGTAGTCGTTTTTCATTAGCTAAAATACATACCTCGGAAATGAATTAGCAAATAGATTCTCCAAAGATCAAACAAACATGTTCCCAATAGCATCTGAAAAATTGATTGATATGAGTAGGTACCCTCATATTCATTTCACAAATTCGTTTCCATTACTTTCATATCAAAATCCTTTCGGTCTAGTTGGTATGAAAAATGAGTTTCCTCATAACATTTATTAAGGCCGAAGCATCAGGGAATCCTGGATATTAAAGTTACGACTAGATCATAAGAGAGTTAGTTTTCATATTATATAAGCTTTATAAAACTAACCATTTTTCTAGGGCACTCGAGGAAAGGAAAAGATATGGGTACAACTAACAATTTTAACTATTTTTGTTACTATTTAAATTGGTACTTCTTGGCTATTTTAATGGGGCACTTAATATCTTGTCCAGCGTGGCCTGTTGTCTGCACGCTACGAAGGCGAGGCAATCTATGCGCCCTCACGGCCCTTATCGCCGCAAGAGACGCCCTGGGCATCGGGAAACCCAGGCCAATTCCCGGCCACCGTAGGCGTAGGCTTGCGGACGGCGAGTAATGGGTAGCTCGCCGTCCGGTAAGGACCAAGCCCGGGTCGACGGCGCGTTGTGTATTTAAATTGGTACTTCACAGTACCAGCCGCACAGGTCGATCGATCAGGTTAAGCTACGCTTGCCACAGTTGATCCGTGGATGGGTGACCACCTTTACATATCAAGACCCCTCCGTGTATTGGAAAGCACGATGAGCCGCTGGTCCCGGTTGTCATTCGTAGATCTTTGACAGTCGTTACGGATCGTCAGAAGCCCGCAACTCTGACAACCAGTCTTATCAAGGGTTATCGTATTATCCAGTAACTGGGTTGTGGAGGTCAGATAGGCAGTCGTTCCATGTTAAATACTGGTGTTCAGCTGCATCTGGTTAGATTGGAAGCCGACCCCAACATAGTTGGGAAAATGCTAGGCAGATTGATTGACTTTACAGTACTACATATTATTATGTAAAGTACCTCTTTAAATAATAACAAAATTGTATACAAGAGGTAGAGTTTAAAACAACAGTTTTCTTACTAGAAAATTAATATAAAAATTGTCTACTTCTCTTCCTTTAATTTTTCTTTTCTATTATTTAGCTCTAAAACTGATACAGAAAGACCCACTTAATAATTCAGGATGATAATATAATAACTGAGAGATGAGATGCCCTTAATTAATTCGTATCTACCCAATGATTAAAAATATGAAAATTAAAGTTATTTGTTTTAGGCTTTTAAGTTACAGATGCAGAAAAGGGTCTTGTTGACACACGAACGGATAACGAAGATCGACGAATGATACTAGAAGCCCACGTCCCCACGGATCTTCAACGCAAGAGAGTTGAAAATCGAACAGTAAAATCCACTATTCAAATTTCGATGCGTTGTCACACAACAATCTGCTAGATTCTTTTTTTTTTCTTTTTCTTTTTTTTTTTGGGTGGGAAATCATCAATCTATGCTTGGTTCAACACCAAATTTTGAAAATCGAGTGCGCAAAAAAATCCCGACGCGATTTTATCACGTCTATGTGAAAGTCGACTTAACGTTCAGATTTTTCCTTTAGAGGTACCTATGGAACCCTTAAAACTTAAGTAAAAAAATCCCAGCAAATTTTGATACAGAGAATAAAGGGTTAGCTACGCGAACATGACTGTTACTAACTTTTTCAGACATAATGATTTAAATCAAACTCTCTACCATCTATCTTCTAGTCTAAAAATCTTCACTATTCATTACAGCTATACATCAAGGCCAGATTTCGGGTCATTAAGCGTGATAATGATACTAAATTGTATTTTGACAGTTCACTAGTCCGTTTCGACAAGCAATAAGTACCGTAGCGACCCGATTGCGAGCTGACAGGCGCTTAACGACGAGAGCCCGTGTGCCGAGTATATTGCGTAGATTGATGACGTATTTTGATTTGCGATCATCGTCAAAATCGAGTACTTTTTGTCGAAGTAATGAGGCATGGTAAGATAATATTAAGGTCGATTTTCTTTCAGGATTATGACCCCTCCGTGCCTCGGAAAGTATGTCAAGCCATAGTCCCGGCTGTCATTCGTAGATTTTTGACAGCCGTTATGGTCGTCAGAAGCCAGAAAGTCTGACAACTAGTCTTACCAAGGGATAGGGCATATTACCGATAGTAACCGGGTAGAGGGGGTCAGATAGGCAGTCGCTCCATGTAAAATACTGGTACTCAGCTGCATCTGGACATACTGGAAGCTGACCCAGACATAGTTGTGGGAAATCATCAAATAACTTCTCCCGCTCTGGGTGGAGCAGGAGGACGTGTCAGACTTTTACTGACTAAAACCCACCCGTGCTCCCTCAGTTGCGTGTGCGCCAGGGGCCACGGTATCTCTTCCGAACAACCCGCACCTCTGGCAGGGTGCAATCATCACCAGCTGGTAGATTTCCACTGCTGGACTAGTCTCTCCCAAACGTCACCACTTCCTGACCGGTCCTGTGCTTCTCGCATCCGGCTGATTTCCATGACCTTCACCCATAAGCATAATCCGCCTATAATGTTCCGACTGCTAGGACAGAGGCCTCTTCTTGGTCAAAGGTAGTGGATCGTGCTCCACCTGCCGCCTGTCTGGGTTCAAACCTACAGCTGTAGGTAAGTCGCAGCTGTTGCGTCTGGGCCACCACTGCCTGACCTTTACCCATTGTTACCATTAATCAGTATGTTTTCCTTAATGTACATCATCATCTACCTAGCCTTTTCCCAACTATATGGGGTCAGCTTCAAGACTAACTGGATGCTGCTGAGTACCAGTACTTTACATGGGAGCGACTGTCAGTCTGACCTCCAGAACCCAGTTACTGGTAAATAATTTTTCTACTTGTGCAACGTTCTAAAAAACCGCCTCGGTTTGTATTGATAGCCAATGAACCATGTCAAGCAGTATTGTTTGTTCAGTTGCATGCCTTATTCTTTGCAATATTGTTTATTCAGTTGGTGTGTATCGGAAAGTAAAAACAACTGACAATTCTCTATTCACATCATTTGTCAAAGGATTGAGAAGAATAAGAAGTAACTGGAATTGTTTTTTTTCATCGTGGAGCATTTTATTCAAATACCCAGAGCGTTAAGGCTTCTTCAAACAGGCGTTACGCGATAGCGCCACGCGACTCTCGTAAAACAATTTATATTAAAACTTTATGGAAATCGTTCTACAAGTGCCGCGTTGCGCCTATCTGAAGAAGCCTTTATGCTCTTTCCAAGAGAGTTTAAAATTGTAATAATATTTCAGTTTCAGTTTTATAATTAATCTTGAAAAAGGAAAAAAGCACTGAAGTTTTTAAAATCGGGAATCAACTTTGTTCCATAAACGAGGAGTTTATAATAATAAATTACTGAATCTTGGCTTAACTCGCGAGGTTGTCGACATGTGTGCTGTGGAGTCAGCAATTATTGTGCCGAGCACAGGCAATGGCTTAATAGCCAAGAGTCTCGACCATCACCTGAGGAGGCTCTCGTTGGGCAACTGGGTCAAGGGTTTGATTCAAAAAGCGGTAGTCCTGGAGACGGCTCTCATTATTAGGAGGTTCCTCTCTCTGGAGCCCAGACCCATAGCTTGTACCCTGCTCCCGATACCGGTGGGCTACTATTTCATGAAACAGATAATAAATTACTGATCACCACCTCAGCTCACGTCGAATACACCGTCATATTCTCGTAGTCATCCATTTTTGCAACGATGAGTTATTGAACGGGCCCGAACAGTCTCGTACGGGGGTCGTAAGAGATTTGAAATTACGTTTCCGTTCAATTTCATCCATTAGCACCCTTTGCTTTGCGCCAGCGTACCTGAATGCCTTTGCGAGGGAGCTCTGGCGAAAATAATGTTATTTGCTCGAGTAGGCATTCGCAGTTTGAAACCCTCTTCTATAGCAATAAATATTCAGCCCAATATCTTTTTTTCTTTCTATACCTATGGAGATTGCATATATCCATATTTTAAAATTTTCTGTTTTTATTTTGTTAGCATTATCAACCTATAATGTTCCCACTGCTGGGACACAGGCCTCCTCTTTGTGAGAGAGAATAAGGCCGTAATCCACCACGCGGGCCCAGTGCGGGTTGGTAGATGACACATGTCTTCAAATTTTTGTTTCTAGAACATGCCGGTTTCCTCACAATGTTTTCCTTCACCGTTTTGAGAGCAGTGGTAATGCAATTATTTACACAAAATAAAGCGCCTCCTGGGGTTCGAACTTACGACCTACAACTCGTAAGTCGTAGCCGTTACCACTAGGCCATCACTGCTCTTTTATTTTGTTATTGCAATGTATTCAGGCTACCTAATCTGCTTCTTCTAGTCAATCAGGTTTATATTTTGACTAGATATAAGAAGCTTAGTACGTTACAAATTCTTATATAACTAATAGTAGCAACAAATTCAGAGAAAATTCATCATCATTTTCTTACCCTTATCTCAATATATTTGGGGCAACATGTATTTTTTTTCCATACTTCTGTTTTAGTCGTCAGCTCGGTAGTTGGGTCCTTTCTAGTAATCATGCATATTTCAGAAAAGACCTGTGAAGAGATGCAACATAGATCTTTCTCGTTGGGAGGAGTTGGCACAGGATAGACCTATTTGGAGGCGTTTTGGTTCAACAAAATATTTATGACTACCAGCGGATGAGAGATCTCAACAGCAGGCGAGATCTCCTCAAGAATAAACCACCCTCTAACACACAATATCATTACCACAATGGCATGTCAACGTGTCTGCACAGTACACGAATCTTTCCAGTCAAGATAGGTTACATTAGCCACATAAGAGCACACGCTCGTAACCAGTTGTCAAAAACAAAAACAGTCACCGTAGCCAAAATCGGCATCATCATCATATCAGCCAAAAGACGTCCACTGCTGGACATAAGCCTACCCCAAAAGGTTTGCCATAATCGCCACGCTTGGCAGGCGGGTTGGCGATCGCAGTATGGTGGTAAAATGCATAGAGAACGCTGCATGGGATTCATTAATTCAATCTTGCATACCGTCCATCCACGTTTTCTTTGTTGACTGAAAAAACACGTAAAAATTGTAGTGGATTGGAAAAAAACACAGGGAAACTCGTGTTTCGTAATATGGAATTGATTAAATTCACTATGTAGACTCAGCAAATAACACAAGCAGCATTATTACGTATATAGATCGGTAACTGTCCAAATGCAATACAAAGTCCTCTCATACAGACATCCTCCACTGGTTTGAAGCGTCCTCACTTCACATCGCAAATACTCAACTCCTTTCAAGGAGAAAACTTTGGAGTTTATGACATAAACTTCATGTTTAATTTCATGGTAAGTATCCTACTCTGGATTTAGTAAAAATGGTCCTTATTAAATCTATCAAAGTTGTTATATATGCATTTTCGCCATTTTATAGGTAGTTCATTGATTCCGTTGCTGAAAAAAATGTGGGAGCGAGAAACAATAAAATCTTTGAAGGCGGTTTTGACTGCCTCATTAGAATTGAACTTTTTTCCTTGTAAGAAATTGTCTAAATTCCGGAAAAAGTGGCAATCTGTTAGAGCAAGGTCCGGGGGTCGGAGACATAGCAATTGCAGCTCCTTGAACTTGACAACCATCTGTTGTGCAGTGTGTGGTCTAGAGTTATCCTGAACAGCAGTGGGCTTAGAGTATTTGACCATTCAAGGTTCTGTGACGGCTAGCCTTACCATCATGGTTTGCAATGGTTGACAATACAGACCTGCCAGAATTGTCTCATGTCTGGCCAGATCTTAGGAAGCTGTACTGGATGGCACCAGCACTGGTCGACCTGACACTTTCCAGTACCTTTTTCTGAGTAAACTTTTGCTTTGGGCAGGATTTGGCAAGTTCTCTTGGGTTCAACCATTGTAATGAGCGTTTCTGATTATCGTACAGGATCCATTTTTCATCCCAAGTAAGATTCAAAATCTTCTCACTATTGTGATGGTTGAGTAAGCAGCAGCACTCAGCTTGTGTTTGCCGATGTGCTTCAATCAATTCATGCGGTACCCATTTTTAGACCTTTTTTACTTCTCCAATTTGTTTCAAGTGAATTTAAATTGTATTATCGCCCACACCGAAACCCGTTGCTAGAACGTATTAAAATAGTTCTATATTGCGAACAGAACGATCTCAAATAAAAAGGAAATGACGTGAAAACAAATGAATCACTAAATTCGAACACAATTCCATAATTATAATGAAATAAGTTTGAATTTGGAATATCTAACCAAACGCCATATATTTGAGATCAAAGTGGCCAGTTCGACAAAACGCCAATTTAATACCTATTCCTACTAATATTATGAATTTAAAAGTTTGTACGTTTGAATGTTTGTTACTTAATCACGCAAAAAGGGCTGAATGGATTTAAATAAAATTTAGCACAGGGAAAAAAGTAGTTGGTACACAGGCGATTTGTGGCGTAGGTATCTAGCCCATTTATGTATGTAACTCGATAAAACAGAGTTTTATGGAGGGCAGGGAATTATTTGAAACTAGGTTAAAAGTGTTATGGGAGCTTTCATGTCGTGTAACGCTGTTAGAAACTTGTAGCATGAATGGAGCTTGCGTGGATATAGCTTAGATTATTTAACTTGCAGTAGTCGGAGTCTAGTGCCGGAGTCACCGACATAGCTTGCAGAGTAAGTAAGCAGAAGTGACAGTGGGCTGGCCATGTTTGTCGAAGGACCGATGGACGGTGGAGCAGACGAGTCCTGGAGTGGAGACCGCGTATCGGCAATCGTAGTGTGGCACGCCCCCCAGCTAGTTGGATCGACGTCCTCAAAAAGGTGGCTGGGACAGACTAAATGTGGAAGGCGGAGGATTGAGTGTTGTGGCGCAGCTTGGGAGAGGCCTATGTCTAACAGCGGACTGCGATAGGCTGAGTTTATTGAGTCGGAGTCTTGGATATAGTAGGAAAACATTATTAGAAATATTGTTACACTAAAATCTTTAATTACAATCGCAATTCCCTTAGGATACTTAATTTCCCACTTCCAGGCGGACGAAGTTAAGGATTTCCGTACAGTGCGAGATCAACGTAAACTGGAAATGTATAGCTTGATGTGTAGCCGTGCGTATCATCTTGCCAACCCCGCGTCAAAACGTTTGCCGTTTATCAGTGGAAACTTGTAAATGGCCTTCAGTTTCATACTGTTTAATAACATTGTTTTTGTTAGCTTAGCTGTGTTTCCCAAATAAAAATCTTATTCCAAAAACAAACAACCGACTTCCGGAAAAACACTACAAAGTGAAAAATAACTTTAATTTCGGAAGTCGGTGACTTTGGATATGTGTTTGAATTTTTGGTATCGCCTTCCGATATTAAAGTTATGTTTCACTTTGTAGTGTTTTTTCGGAAGTCGGTTGTATTTTTTTTTGGAAAATGTTTTTACCGACCACTTTTTAGTTATAGTACCCCACACCAATTCGAAATTTTATCATCCTTGGGGTCAAAACAATGCATATTTATGATCGCATAAATGTGCAGCAATCGCAGTTGATTTTCTGTAATTTTTTGAAGAGTTCAGTTGTCTGTCTCCGAAACGCATCATCAGATCTATATGAAATTTAAATAGAAGACCACACGGGAAGCACCAGCTTTCTAATAAAAAAAAGAATCATTAAAATCGGTTCACCCAGTCGAAAGTTATGAGGTAACCAACATAAAACATATACCTAAAAAATACAGTCGAATTGAGTACCTCCTCCTTTTTTGAAGTCGGTCAAAAATTATAATATTAAAATTCTCGTCCGGACTACAAAAGTACGAAGTTATAAGTTAGTTATATGAATGTCGTTAGCACTTAGCAAACATCGAAAACTTGTTAAAGCATAACTAATAGACTTTCAAGCAAGATTTATTATCTCCTTCACAAAAGATAATTTCTAACTCCGCAGAAAAATTGAAGACCTAACTTTATTGTCGGGGGCGGTTTATACTACGTCATTTTATTTTAAAAACTCAATGACATTTTTTTTTTTTTAAACCTTCATTAGAAAAGAAATACTGCTGTATTTCTTTTCTACTGCTGTATTTCGTAACGGCTAGGAGATGACATAAATTATTCTCGTTGACGTGCTCGAAGGCTTCAATAAAATTCTACTACTGAATAGTTTATAAGCAGCTTCTGTCCAATGTCTTTTCTCTTTAAATGTCAGGTAGGTACACCTATAATTTACTGTATACAGTACCTTGCTATAATACCTTTCCTAAATACTATTGTAAGCCAACGTTGACTACGTAATTAGCTCTAAAAAGGAGAAATTAAAAGAATAGGTACCTTCTGCATGCGAGGTTCTGGGATCGCTCTCCAAGAAGAGAATATATGGGGGACTTTGAATTTAAAAAAAATAGTCGTTTTTTAAGAAAAAAAAAAAACAGTTTGGAACACTAAGTGAAAAAGATACAACTAAGTATCTACTTACATAGAGTCGTACGTATATTTTTGAAAGAAAACATTTTTCAACTTGTGACATTCGTTTAATGAAACAAACGCCGCAAGTCCAACGAAGACGCAGTAACTTTTCTGCGAGGCAATATAAATTTTCCGGTAGTGTGGCTCGACGTCCGCCTGCGCAGCCGCGCGACAGATGCAATATCCACCACCAACTTAGTTACCGTATCGATTCGCTATACATTTACCGCTTCCTAGTGTACCCGCTTTGTACATACATTAGCTTAGAATGTAGAGGCATTTTATGGCTTCGTTTTAAAAGCAGTTTTCTGGATTATGGACTTGTTGCATGAGGAAAGTTTATTTGGTTTTCAATATTCGAATGTGGATAGGATTTAGATCTTGTGCAACATTTTCAGTACGTGACATCTGACAATGGCCTACTGTGCTGGTAATTGGCTTTTTTTTTTGGGTGGGAAATCATCATATAACTTCTCCCGGTCTGGGTGGAGCAGGAGGGCGTGTCAGACTTTTACTGACTAAAACCTACCCGCGTTCCTTCAGTTGCCTGTGTGCCAGGGGCCACGGTATCTCTTTCGAACAACCCGCATCCCTGGCTACCAACACCGTCAGATCGTTATCGAGAACCTTAGGTACCTGACCTACTCTTGCTAGAAGTAGTAAAGCCATAATTATTATTGTTTTACTCAAAGTATCAACCAAAAGCGGCAAGTTCAATTAATATTTTGAAATAAGTTCCTCGAAGTGAAGAATTAATATTGAAAAACTTTCTTTTAAACTTTCCCTCCAGTTTACTTTGGTGTTAAAACTTAAACTTTCTGTGGAGACGTAGCACTTTAATCCTTATAAAAGTTTATTTAGTAAGAAATATTTCACGAACAATTTTTTTAGCCCTATTATAAGCATGCATAATCAGTCTATGATGTTCCCACTGCGGGGCTGTAATCCACAGGGCGGGCCCAGTACGAATTTTTGTTTCTAGAATATTTCATATCGTCGACGACGATGTTCACCTTCACCGTTTTGAGAGCAGTGGTGATGAAATAAATAACACAACGTAAAGCACTGGGTTCGAACCCACAACCAACTACCGTATTTACAGGTTTTACGATATATAAGTATTTTGTTAAAGCTCCTACTATAATTTTAATCTCAATAGGACTGTGTCTTCAAAGCGAATTGTGTTTATAATCATTATCACAGGCGTTCTGTAAATAATTGCTCAATTAACGGCTCAATGGGGCTTAACTTGAAATTTCAGATTTGTACCTTGTAGAGTAGGTACCCAAATATTATTGTGAATTATTATGAAATTATTTTATTAAGTATCTTTATTTACATATAATTATGCAGGAAGCAGGTATGTCGTGCGTAGTGCGTGCAATTTCAGTTTAAAGAGGTATGAGGAATAGGCTGTAAATGATAAATGATTTTATTTCTGTAAGCAGGTCTGTACAAACACTTTTACACGTCAATCATATTTTTTTAAACTAGATGAGGTCGGCGTTTCCAATCTGACTACTCTGAGAAGAAAGGCCGAAACAAACTCAAGAGGTCACAGTCTCTTTTAAAGTCCAGACATAATCTTGGTCAGATCATGTGAAGACCATGTGGATTGGTGTCTGAAATGGTCTTTTGAGGAAAGAACCACACAAATTGAGTGGACCAGTCCAATCAGTGCACGCATTTATCAGTGTAAAGTTCACACATCCTATATAGAAAAGGGAGGATCTTCTGACCAGACCGTGGGGGTGGGTCTCGTGTCCGGTGGGTTACTGCCAGATGATTGTTTGTTTTTTTTGGAACGACATCTTGCAGGTCAACCAAGGAGGTTGTTAGCTGCTTAGCTGGACTTGCCTGTGGCTGCCTCAAAAAATCAAGGCCCCCAGCCGGAGAACCCGACGATTGATGCTCAGACGAAGCTTATTGCGCGGTAGCAGTAGCAGAGTTTGTGTAACACTCTGTTTCGAATTAACTACTAAGAACTGTAAAATAACAAAAACATCCAACAAGCAGTAATGGCACATATACAGGCATAAAACGTGTTTTATTTCAATATATTTTATACTAATGGTACCTACTAAAGAATTGCCAACACTCAAAGAGAATTGGAGATGGTCCTAAGACTGTCATTTTGAAATATGTTGATCTGAATTCAGTATTTTTTTATTTGATATTCAGCAATAAAATGGGCAATTTTCACAAAAAGTTTTTAACGTTTGTGATTTGTTTTTGTTGTAACTTGTTTCTTGGATCAAAAAACTCTATCTGACCAACTGAGGTTTGGGTAGGTACCTACCTAACTACTAGAAAAACCAAAACATTCCCATAAATACTTTTCTAGGCAAATGAGACTCCAACTTACTTTTTTATGAAGCACTGGCCTCTAAATGTATAAAAGCACCTACATAAAGCCATAACTTTGACTAGCTCATAAGTATCTTGCAAAGAAAATCTTATGACACAATTTTCTTCAGCTATGAACTGTTTCAATTTATGTAGAAAGATATAAGAAGGAAATTATTTTCTTTCGTATAATAACAGTTTCATAATATTTCGTTTGCACACAAGTCTTGGGCTAACATGTCATAATGAGAATTCTAAGTTAGATTTGAAACTTAGATGGTAGATACAATTTAGATATATTGAAGCACCACTAACGTAGTTGAGAAAATGCATGCTTTTAGATTGTTTTCTACTGAATAAGCTATTCATAAACACACTACTGCTTTATAGCTTACATCGAGGTGTCGTTGATAAGAAAACACTATCTTCATCATCTGCCTAGCCTTTTCCCAACTATGTTGAGGTCAGCTTCCAGTCTTACCGAATGTAGCTGAATATCAGTATTTTATATGGAGCGACTGCCTATCTGACCTCCACAACCCAGTTACTGGGTAACATGATACTCCTTGATAAGACTGGTTGTCAGACTTTCGGGCTACTGACGTGCTTTCCGAGGCACGGGGAGGTCTTGGTATGTAAAGATGGTCATCCATCCAAGGTCGAACCGCGTCAAGCGTAGCTAAAAGAAAACACTATATTTTCATTAAAAAAGTCCTGCGAGTCGCAGGACTTTTTTAGCAGGCTGCGACTGCTACATAATTATAATTTTGCCAAAAGTAGTGTAGTGCAGTAGTGTATTGTCAAATTTTCAAAGAAAATACTTATTCTAAAGTCCTACTATCCTACTAATATTATAAATGAGAAAGTTTTTATGGTTATAACTCAATCATGCCAAAACAGCCGAATTCATTTGGATGAAATCTGGCACACAGATTGTTTATAACTTCGATTAACATATAGGATGCTTTTTATTCCCGTAGTAACTACGCGATGCACTGTTACCGCCCCTTAACACTTTAATGACTGAAAATCACATTTCCAACATCTGTAAGTAAAATCTGTTGTAATTACTTTTTAGCAAAATATTTGTTGATTGGCAAAATAAGTTTTTATTTATTTATTATTTATTTTTTTATTTATGTAGGTACACACAGTAAAACACTTAACAGATACGGCGAAAACAAGACACAAGACAAGACATTTTCATAAATCAAAGACAAATCTCGAATTTGAACTAATCCTCCTTGATGAATGTCTTACAAATCGAATCCCTACTTAATAATATAAATGCGAAAGTAACTCTGTCTGTCTATTACGATTTTACGTGTAAACCGCTGAAATGATCGTCATGAAATTTGACAGAGATATAGCCTGGGATATGGAGAAGTACATAGGCTACTTTTTTACGCGATAACCGACATCAACGCGGGGGGAGCCGCGGGCAAATGCTAGTCTTCTATAATTCAAATGTTGATCAGAAAGCACGTTGGACAGATTTTCCCTAAAGCAGCACAAATAATTCCGAATAATAATAGTGCTTTACATACCTAATTTTTCGTATTTCAAAATGACGGCATTTTGAAATGTTACTCTAATATATTTTTATCTCTGAAAGCATTCTCGAGCGCATTTATTAAGTACTTTTTAAAAGAAAACGGAAAGTTCCGCGGGTGGCGGTCGCGGCGATCCCCTCACTACGCAATCCCGAGTTTCTTATTTTTGTTTCGCTACGTAATCCCGCCATTACCTATTCGAGTTATTGCAGAAGGTATAGAGCAGTTTGATATTATTACTATACGCACATAAACTCACTTATTATTTCCACGAGGGAAATGCAGAAACTACACATCGCATTATTCCTATCACAACATCACCATCATGTACCTTTTAATGTACCCATTGCTGGGACGCAGACCTCCTCTCGCTGAGACAGAGAGGGCCATAATCCAACAGTCACCAGAAGCCAGTGCGGGTTAGTAGATACATTCATGTATGACAGATGTCTTCGAATTTTTTGTGTCTAGAACATGCCGCCTTGCTTACAATGTTTTCCTTCACTGTTTTGAAAGCAGTGGTAATTAAATTAAATACACTAAGTAAAGTTCCTGTCTGGGTTCGAAATCACGACCAATGACTCGTAAATCCGGGCTGATACCACTGGGCCGCTACTGCTCATTATTATTATTATTGCTATAAATCTGCAAAAGTAATTGGAATAGCCTTCGCACTAGTCGATAAGGTCTCAATTTTGTAGATGCGGTATCATTATTCTCGGTTTGCCTATGTAAAGTTGGTACAGAACTCCGAATCAATAGGCTCGTGAAGATTCCAGGTTCATTAAAAAGCCGGCCAATTGAGGTGGGAGCGCCAGGATACAAAATTAAGGTGGGAGCGCCAGGGTAGAAAATTAAGGTGGGAGCGCCAGGGTAGAAAATTAAGGTGGGAGAGTCAGGGTAGAAAATTAAGGTGGGAGCGCCAGGGTAGAAAATTAAGGTGGGAGCGCCAGGGTAGAAAATTAAGGTGGGAGCGCCAGGGTAGAAAATTAAGGTGGGAGCGCCAGGGTAGAAAATTAAGGTGGGAGCGCCAGGGTAGAAAATTAAGGTGGGAGCGCCAGGGTAGAAAATTAAGGTGGGAGCGCCAGGGTAGAAAATTAATGTGGGAGTGCCAGGGTAGAAAATTATGGTGGGAACGCCAGGGTAGAAAATTAAGGTGGGAGAGTCAGGGTAGAAAATTAAGGTGGGAGCGCCAGGGTAGAAAATTATGGTGGGAGCGCCAGGGTAGAAAATTAAGGTGGGAGCGCCAGGGTAGAAAATTAAGGTGGGAGTGCCAGGGTAGAAAATTATGGTGGGAGCGCCAGGGTAGAAAATTAAGGTGGGACCACCAGGGTAGAAAAATAAAATTTTCGAACGTTTTTTGCAATTTGGTAGTCAGTGTCAGGCTGAATGTTGACACTGACCTGAAAATTGCAAAAAAACTGAAAAATATTGAATTTTTCGTAGTGATGTACCAACTAGTTGGCGACTAGTGGGGAAGCGGACTAGTCGGCCATATTCGTAGTCGGCGATTAGTCGGCGACTACTTGGCTAGAACCGCCGACTAGTCGGCCTATTTTTTACCGTACTAATATGCTGAAAAATTTAAAAGATGGTAATTGAAATGAAATTGAAATCTTTACTGTTATTATTTTATTATAATATCAGTTTTACAGTTTACTTTCAGTGCAATCTAGAAAAGGATAGAAAATTAAGAAACGCCGGCTCATACGTAAACAATGATAGAATAAATGCAAAGTAAACAAAAACATGTCCCAACAATTTCGCCTGGGGCCTTAGTCTGCTATTTTTATAAATTCGTCATTCCAACACGATCCCATTGTCATTCATTTGTCATTTTTCTAAAAGTTCGTAATCTGCTAAATTCATAATGGTCGATCATTGGTCGGTCAATGGTGTCGTAATAGAATTGTGTTATAATGGCATTTTCGTATTGCCATTATTATAAAACTCGTTAGTAGAAATGATTTTCGAAAAACTACTACTAAATTTGAACCTTTATTCATGCCAGATTTCATTTATATATATTTTTACATATTATTTATTAGTGTTATAAGCAATCTAAAGTAGTAGGAAGTTCGTAAATTCAGTCAGTTATTCATTTGTCATTATGTACGAGATTACCAATAAATGCCATTTATTTCAATGGAGTGTCAGTGGCTGACCATTGGAAAGTCATAATGACGCCATTTTATTAGTAGACTACCAAACTTGTCAAAATCAACAATTATGAAATCAATGATAGACTATTCTGACACTATTGTAATAGCAGACTTGAGGCCCTGGTCGCCGGGCGCCGCGCACTGGCACCTACGAAAGCGTAGTCACGAACATTACCGAAGTCACTGGAACTCAACCGAAAGCAATGAAGTGCTTGGCCGACTAGTCGGCCATTTTGAAGCCGACTAGTCGGCTAGTCGGCCAAAGTCATAGTATCTCTTATTTTTCGGGATACTTACCGCATCTACCTAATGTTTTCTGGAGGTATAACATAACATCGACGTAGACTACTACAGTTCATTTTTCAATTAAATTTCTATGTAAAACACTTGACATAGTAAAATGTTATGGAACATGATCTTTCCAAACAATTTAATGATGGTTTTTCAGTAAGCTTCTCAAAGAAACGGGAGTTTAATAAAATTAAATTATGAAATTCGTAATATTACCACGTACCTACTGTAGTACTTAATGTGTGTGTCTCCGAATTCGATGTTGTCATGAATAGGTAAACACCTTTATTAAATAAGAAACTAGTATGGTGTTTCTGTAAATCTCTGTACAATAACTTAAAGAAACATTTAGTTGTGAAAAAAGCTATGATCATTGATTAGGTAAACACGTTTTGTACAGCTCAAAAGTACGGTTCAGACATGAAATACCTAATATTAAAAAAATCTTACTAGGTATATCTTCTATAAAAAAATGACGGGCTTGTGGCTAATTAGTACCCACCCAATAACAGCCGCACGGGTCTATCGATCAAGTTAAGCTAAGGTTGCCGCGGTTAGACCGTGGATGGGTGACCACCTTTTCATACCAAGACCCTTCCGTGCCTCAGCAAATACGATAAGCCGTTGGTACCCGGCAGTCATTCGTAGATCTTTGACAGTCGTTACGGGTCATCACAAGCTCGAAATTCTGACGACCAGTCTTTCCAAGGGGTATCGTATTACCCGGTAACTGGGTTGTGGAGGCCAGATAGGCAGTCGCTCCATGTAAAATACTGGTATTCAGCTGCATCCGGTTAGACTGGAAGCTGACCTCAACATAGCTAGGCAGATAATGACTTTCTACTAAGATTATCTTTATAGAATTCACTCATAACCACAGATCGGATATTCGGATGCATATTCACCTAAAGTTGAGATCTTGGCTAATATGGAATGCGCTTTTGTATCGAAAAAGTCTTAATTTAGGTAAGTAATTTGTTTATTTTTTGTTTTAACTAATACAAACCACCCCTCCTCCAGTACATACACATATTTGGATCGGGTTAAACATTAATTTTAAATTAATACACATCTGAATAGTTCTGCAATCCAAGAATCCCGGGGTTTTTAATAAATATTACAAATAATTTATGAAGCCGCTTCCATACTTTCATAGCAAAAATTATCTTTAGGTAAATATGCATCCGAATATCCGATCTCTGCTCATAGCATTCTGTATTTACCTACTTTAAAAACAGCATTTAGCAAAGTAAAGTACTTAGGTTCCTTTTGTAAATAAAGACATAAGTATATAAATATATTTTTTGTTGCAGAATGATAACAGAGAGTAATTGTAAGGGCTCATCCCTTACAATTCCTCTCTGTTATGATTTTTCTGCATCCTCCTCACAATTTGTCAACAACAAGCAATGATTAATGATCGCCATGACAACACAGGGAAAGCGCGGGAATACCGCCTTTCACGGCTTATTAGATTTATTTTTGCTGTAACATTCTACAGAGAGACGAATACTGCGAGTAAGTTACAAAAAATATATAGGCTCTGATGAAAAACAGTAGTTAGCTAGGCCACAGAGCACTAGTTTTCTATCTGCAACGTGGGAGTCAGTGTTCCTTGATTTTTTATTTTTTATTAGGTATGTCGTTGATTAAAACTATAGATACAAAGAAACATATTCGTGATCGTGACCTTTTGTTTTTCTTTTTGGCCTTCTGATTGCCGGTCACTTTGTATTACATCTGAAAACATTATACAATCAAATTAGACTGAGAATCAGCACTTTTCGAACGTCAAAATTACATAAGTCAGTCCCCCAAAATGACATAATTATATGGCATTTTAGGGGGCTATCTGCTGTGTATACATCATCATCAGCCGACAGGAGTCCACTGCTGGACATAGGCCTCTACAATTGCACGCTATTTAGCTCGATTCTCGGATTCTCGGATTTAGGAAAATTCTACAATGTACAGACGCCAGCACATCAAGCTACCCCAATCTGTCAATTTTTTTTGACAGATTTTCAACTTTAGGTACAGTCAGCGTCACTAATATCGGGACGAACAGACTGTTCAAAATGATCTAAACAACTATGAAAATGAAATATTAACTCAATGACACAAGGAATGTTTCAGAATGGAGACAGTAAACGACAACTGTCATTCTGACGAGAACTTTACTCAATTGAGATAAAGTTTAATTTTCTTAGTTGTTGAGATCATTTTGAACAGTCTGTTGGTCCCGATATTTTTGACGCTGACTGTACTTAGTAAGTACAAGGTTCATTTTCAATTGAGAAAATTTGACATTTTGGGGTAGCTTGATGTGCTGGCATCTGTACCTACAGTCACCAAAAGAGAACAGTCCAGGAGACCACGATCGATAGATATAGTTGAAGTTTAGCAAAAATCCATGGTTGTTTTCAAGTGAAATTTAATTTGATAAATGAACTGTTTGTTTTCCATTAATTAAATATTTTTTTATTTGAAAGCATCCATTGGGTTCCTTTTTCAACTATATCTGACAACCCTGGTTACTTATCTGTTTTGGTGACCGTACGTCAAACAATGTTGCACAACTGATTCTACCGTAGACACGGGACTTTATCTATGCAACAGAAAGGTTCACCTATTTCAAGTTTCATGAGCTCAAGACAAACAACAAACGAAGGTGGCACGCATTTCATTTCACTCAATCTATTTTCAGCAGGACCCAGGAAACACTTCGTTTGTGCCATTTTAGTTTGTGATGTTGGAGATTTTTTTACTTATGTATATTTTATTCATTGTTAATTAGAGAAGGGCGTGTAATCGTGGACTTAAATGGATAACGCAGTATCTAAGCAAGAACTTACATACGTAATCGGTCTTTCCTTTGGATTCAAGGAATAGTGAAAACCAAAAATAAAACTAATGACATCAATAATTATACGTTGACAATTTGTTTTTTTAGAATTAAAAACAAAACAACCAATTTCCAAAAAAAACACGATTGATATATATATTCGTTTCGTTAGAATACTCAGTTTCAACGCCAACAATGGGTATTTCTCTTGACTAATAGTATGATGTTATAGACTGGAAAATTGCGCCTTGACGTATCTAGACAATGTCCCTGAAACGCTGATATCTTTTTTTCACACGAGAACCTTATTTATTGAAATTGAACATTAATAAACATTACTATAGCGTACGTTATCAGTCCCCCTGTCAAATACAATTATTCACACTACGCACGATTGCGGCCGAATTCACACGAAGATACCCGAAACACGGTGTAACACATTACAGAATCTTAATTACAATCATCTAAAACATCAATCATCAATAATTTTTCATGAAATAGTCATTTAATGAGAATAAATGAACGTACAGGGTTGTATTGATGATTTTAAAATTCTGTAAAGCCATTTGTTACGGTTTTTTTTTATAGGGTGGAAAATAATCAAATAGCTTCTCCCGCTCTGGGTGGAGCAGGAGGGCGTGTCAGACTTTTACTGAGTAAAACCCACCCGTGTTCCTTCAGTTGCCTGCGTGCCAGGGACCACGGTATCTCTTTCCAACAACTCGCACCCCTGGCAGGCATCGGCCTTTGCGGACCCTACCAGTAGCCTTAGCATGAGGCTTTCTATTTCTACGCAGAATAGACAGTGCTTTTTCAATACAAAGTGCCATTTCGTTTCTCCATTATTGACATCGCTCCGTAGATATCCTTCTACAATCTGTCATTTTGTCTTTCGTTTCTAACGATATTTGTCTAGGTCCTTTTAAATGTAGACTATTTCAGAAGAATATTTCTTCCCAAGCTGTCAAAATCACACTGACAACAAACTTTCTACTCGACGGCCACAAAGTGTATACGATTGTCTACAAAATCAATGATTAGTTTAGAATGCATAACTGTGATAATTTATAGAAAAACATAGCTATCTACTCCGATTGTACATCATTTAGTTAATAGTAATGTCTATTCTTCCGTCGAAAAATCGGTGCTCGTGCTAAGCCTGGAGTTGGTGCAGACATCTCTTTGAGGTGCGCGTGGAACACAACGCGCCGTCGACCCGGGATATTTGTTGCGGTTGTGAATCATATTTTTATAAACATACAATCTGACACTGACCTGCTAATTGCAAAAAAAAACGGAGGAAAATTTGAATTTCGTGGGTTACATTAGGGCAGCCACCTTAAGATGAATTAGAAGGAAGGTGAATTAGTCAGGACGAGATAAATCACGCGGCGTCGCGCGTCGCCGCGATGAGTCGGTTACAACCACAGAAATCTTAATAATAATTAAGATTTCTGTGGTTACAACCAAGGGAAACATTCGTCAGAGCCACCGCCATTGGAGAGTTCCCCGAGGAGTAAACAAGAACATAAAATCTTTATGGTTCGAGATTTTCGTGTGAAACTTTTTTCACATGATACCTATCAGGTTCTTCTTTTAAAAAATGTGCAACAATTTTATTTTCGACTTTCAATTGTTTTTTTTATTCAGCTTAGACGTAAAGATGGATACTTCGAAATCCGAGTTATTTTTCAATACGAGTTCAGACGCGGAACTAACGCGGCAGAAACGGCTCGCAATATCATGCTAATGAACGCACCGTGCGTTTTTGGTCTAAAAGCTTTCGTAATAGAAACTTCGACTTGAAGAACGAACCACGTGGTAAACCTGTTATTCACCTGTGTGGGCACACAGGTGAATCACGCTGAATTGAAGGAGATGGTAGAAGCCGATACGAGTCAAACTACCCAGGAATTAGCGGCATAGTTTAACGTTACCCTACCTACAATATTGACTCATTTGCATCAAATCAATAAGATAAAAAATATGAAAAATGGGTGCCTCGTGATTTGACTGATCTGCAGAAAGAAATGCGTGTTGAAACTTGTGTTGCCTTGTTGAATCGGTACAGAAATCAAGGAATCTTGCATCGAATTGTGACATGTGATGAAAAGTGGATTGTTTACGATAACCGTAAGTGAAAAATGCAATAGCTGACCCCAGGTCAAACGCCGCAAAAGTGCCCTAAAGCAAAGCTAACCAATAAAAAGGTAATAATAACTGTTTGGTGGTCTCTTCATGGTGTTATTCACTATAGCTTTCTCAGGTCTGATCAGGCAATAACAGCAGATGTTTACTGTGCCGAACTTTGAATAATGATGGTGAGACTGGCAGTGAAACAGCCCCGACTCGTGAATCGATCTTCAGCGTTAATGCTTTATGACCTCACACTGCACGAGAAACCGTTGTAACTCTACAGGAGCTGCAGTTAGAAACTATACGTCATCCTTCATACTCCCCAGACCTTGCTCCAACGGACTACCATTTTTTTCGTGATTTGGACAATTTTCTACGTGACAAAACATTTTCTTCCTAGGAGGCAGTACAAAATGCTTTCACACAGTTTGATGAACCTAGATCCTCAGAGTTCTATTGTAAAGGCATAAATGAACTTCCGTTTAGATGGCAGCAATGTATAGATAATGAGGGTAAATATTTTGATTAAATAAATATGTTATAATTATCTTAGAAAAAAACGAGTTTCAATTTTTCAGTACAAATCGGCAATTTCTTACTTTTTCCCTAATACCTCTGCCAGGGGTGCGGGTTGTTCAAAAGAGATACCGCGGCCCCTGGCACTCAGGCAACTGAGGGAACACGGGTGGGTTTTAGCCAGTAAAAGTCTGACATGCCCCTCCTGCTCCACCCAGAGCGGGAGAAGTTGTTTCATGATTTCCCACCCAAAAAAAACTCTCTAATTCCTCTAGGTAGCCACGACCTTATTAATATCCAAAAGCTGGTTTAATTTAGTAAATGCAAAATGTTCTGAAAGAGGAAAATAGACAGAAATTGGTAAAATATTGGTCGTTATTTAAATGAACGTTCTCGCAATGTATTTGGCTCTGAAATTCTGAATTGAGAACTAAATTTAATCGAGGTGATCGTTTTCCATTTTCTAAATAGGAATTTAGTGAGACACACGGATTTCATATACTTCTCAGTTACTTGGAAAATATAATCTTTCTCTTCATATTGCTCGTGGTATTTTACGAGGAAATGTAATAGTTTTCATTGAATAAAATGATATCCAAATGACGGGATTCTGAAAGTATCACATTGTTTATTTTGTTTTTTTTTTTTTAAACTTAGTGAATCAAACAAAGACAGTCCAATATTTTGTCTTGATAACAAAATTTACGAAATATGGACCGCAAAATGTATGGTCGTATAAAATGTTGTAGCCAGCCTATTATTTTATTCAAATGACTATAAGACGGTCCCGACTTACGAGTCAATTCTGTCTTGAGTTCGAGCCTAGGCAGGCACTATAGTTTGTGTATTTAATTTCATCACAACTGCTCTCAAATTGGTCACACACATGTCATGTCACATGACATGACATGTGTGTGACCAATTTGAGAGCAGTTTTTTTGTTTGTATTTTACGCTCCCTAATCTCTTCGCGATCACAATAATTATTACAGTTATATTTTCACGACGATTTTTACTTTTGTACACGGACATCACATCCTAGAATAGCATTGTAATAATATACAGCACTCATTAAATATTTCTACAATTATTATAACCTACACTTAAGATAAATTAAATTATGAACATTCATATGACATGTCTTAGAATCAAAGATTCATATAATTTACCAACCAGCACTGGGCCTGCGTGGTGGATTATGGCCCACACCCTCTCACAGAGAGGAGGCCTGTGTCCCAGCAGTGGGCTGATTATGATGTCACCTATTTATAGAGGTATATAATTGATCAGTAAATATACTAAAAATACTTTAAAAAAAAATACTTTACAACTCTGCGAGTCAGGAACAGATATCGAACTATTTAGTTCTATTGCAACAAATTCAATATAATCACGTTGCTGCCAGGCCGCGTTAAACTGACGCCTAGATCCTCCACTATATTATGTGGTCAACAGAACAGAACAGGGTAGAAGGTTTAATATAAATAATGCGGAAAAAAGAGCAGTGGGATGTTTTAGGTTGTAAACTCGAAAGTCATAAGCAGCGTAATTTATTAATTAATTCCCATTCGTCCTAATAACAATATACGCAGGATGAATGGGAATAAAATTAAATATCGTTCATTAAATTCCCGTTCGTCCCTCCAGTGACATTCGTCAGGTCAATAACGTAAATAACGCAATAAATGTAACCTCATTATTGTAAGTTTCTTAAGGTTTGGCAGGACTAGCAGCACCCTTTGAAAAAAAAGCACATCACTTTGTGCCATGCAAATTAGGAAATAGTCATGTCCTCAAACCAAATAATAATAAAAAGACACGATTCCTCTTTGAATAACGTTATAAAATCCGTACAGTGTGTGGCTATTGAGCTATTAATCATAAACTTCGTGCTAAATCGTGCCAATTGCTTATTTACACATTTCTGGAGCTATCAATTCGCACATAAATAAATTAATTTTGTGCGAATCGCCTACAGAAAATAATATATATTATTATGTAAAATGGTCGATTCGCCCGCTTGTAGTGCTGCTGGCCAGTGCTGGAGGCTAATGCTGGAGGCTACTGCTGGAGACTACGGCTGGAGGCTAGTGCTGGAGGCTAGTGCTGGAGGCTAGTGCTGGAGGCTAGTGCTGGAGGCTAGTGCTGAAGGCTAATGCTGGAGGCTAGTGCTGGAGGCTAGTGCTTGAGGCTAGTGCTGGAGGCTAGTGCTGGAGGCTAGTGCTGGAGGCTAGTGCTGGAGGCTATTGCTTCTGGCTAGTGCTGGAAGTCAGTGCTTCTAGCTAGTGCTGGAAGCCAGTGCTTCTGGCTAGTGCTGGAAGCCAGTGCTTCTGGCTAGTGCTGGCAGCCAGTGCTACGGGCTAGTGCTTGATGCCAGTGCCACGGGCTAGTGCTTGATGCCAATGCTACGGGCTAGTGCTTGATGCCAGTGCTACGGGCTAGTGCTTGATGCCAGTGGTACGGGCTAGTGCTTGATACCAGTGCTGGAAGCCAGTGCTGCTGGCTAGTGCTCGATGCCAGTGTCACTGGCTAGTGCTGGATGCTAGTGCTGGATGCCAGTGCTGCTGGCCAGTGCTGAAGGTCAGTGCTGGAGGCCAGGGCTGGAGGCCAGGGCTGGAGGCAAGTGTGCTGGAGGCAAGTATGCTGGAGGCAAGTATGCTGGAGGCAAGTATGCTGGAGGCAAGTATGCTGGAGGCAAGTATGCTGGAGGCAAGTACGCTGGAGGCAAGTGTGCTCGACGCCAGTGCTGAAGGCAAGTATGCTGGACGCCAGTGCTGGAGGCAAGTGCGCTGGACGCCAGTGCTGGAGGCAAGTGCGCTGGACGCCAGTGCTGGAGGCAAGTGCGCTGGACGCCAGTACTGGAGGCCAGTGCTGGAGGCAAGTGTGCTAGAGGCAAGTATGCTGGGGGCAAGTATGCTGGACGCCAGTGCTGGAGGCAAGTGCGCTGGACGCCAGTGCTAGAGGCAAGTGTGCCGGACGCCAGTGCTGGAGGCAAGTGTGCTGGAGGCAAGTATGCTGGAGGCAAGTACGCTGGAGGCAAGTGTGCTCGACGCCAGTGCTGGAGGCAAGTATGCTGGACGCCAGTGCTGGAGGCAAGTGCGCTGGACGCCAGTGCTGGAGGCAAGTGCGCTGGACGCCAGTGCTGGAGGCAAGTGCGCTGGACGCCAGTGCTGGAGGCAAGTGCGCTGGACGCCAGTGCTGGAGGCCAGTGCTGGAGGCAAGTGTGCTGGAGGCAAGTATGCTGGAGGCAAGTATGCTGGACGCCAGTGCTGGAGGCAAGTGCGCTGGACGCCAGTGCTGGAGGTAAGTGTGCCGGACGCCAGTGCTGGATGCCAGTGCTGCTGGTCAGTGCTTAGGCCAGTACTGGCCTAAGGAGATGGCAACCCCTCTGTCTCACACGTGTCCCATACGTTCCAGAGAATGTGTTGGACCACTTTACATTGTTAGTTTGGTCCGCGTACCTTTTTCGAACTTCAGCCGGTACATTTCTGTCTCCGATCTTCTTCCAGAGCACAATGTATGACACAAAGTCGAAGGCCCTGGAAAGATCCAGGAAACAGGCTTTACGATCAGTGTAATTTTGGACAATATTCTTGAGGCTTAGAATTGCACTTTCCGTTGAAAGTTCAGTTTGAAACCCAAATCGTGCATCATACAAGCATAGATTCTTTTAAAGCATGAATCAAGCATACTGTCCTATATTTTAGCAATGGTCATCGCAAGAGAGATTGTTCGGTACTTTCTCTTGTCCGAGATATCTCCTGTGCGGTTTTAGACTTTAGGTACTACAATAGTTTTTATTAGTTCAGCTGGTAGGTATGAGTGACTAATGCACAAGGAAATAAAACAATGACCTGTCATTATTTTATTCCTTGTGCATGTAGTGTCATTTCAAATATGCAGGGGTCCTGACCCTTGGCTGATGAACACCTGCATACATAAAATGCTGGATGCTGAGTCCATCGTGTCCGGGTGATTCTAATTATATTTCTGACCTGTTTAGCCGAAAAATACATTACCAGTTCCACTCCTTCACGGCTGGACTCAGCACCGGTCATCGTAACTGAGGGACCAAGAGGTGACCGCACTTTAAAATGTTCCATGAACTTGTTTGCGATTCCCTCTGGATCATTTATTCCTCCAACGCTCACCGGTAGCTCAGGTATGGCTTGGCTTACCCGTAACTTTCCAAAATTTACGAACGCCAATGCTATTAATTTACGTAGTCGAGCAGACGAATTCTCCAAACATATGGATCAATGGATTATGGAGTTTACTTCAAAAGCCCTCGGATTGTGATTGAAAGTATGTTACGCAATTGGGGTTCTGGAGAGATTAATCTTATCAGACTAATCTGATATCAAGCCTAACGATCTGATAACCGTATGGCCTTTATGTTGTTTTGACAGTATCAAGCCTTCTGATCTTTCTTGTTTTACGTCAATTTCGTTGGAGACGATTTAAAATTGAGGTCAATTACGTGCGGAGTCCCCAACCAATAATAGCTTGTAGCGAAACCAATACGGGTTAATGTTTGTACTATGGCGTTCTTGACCCTTATGGGGAGAGTCGGGTCCCAAACGGACACTTGTTTCAAGGAGCTGATCAATTGCTGGCTACGACGCAATGGGGAAGAATGTGAAAGAAATAGAATTTGACGATGTTGGAAATTACACATCCTACATAAATGTGAAAGTTTGGAGGTTTGTTACTCAACCACGCAAAAACGGCCGACCTGATTTGGATGAAATTTTGCATACAGATAGTTTATAACTTAACCCATAGGATCTTCATATTCCGGTAGAATGTTCTCCTGAGATAATTTCTGTCTGCTACGCGAGCGAAGCCGCTTACAAAAGTTAGTACTTACATACATAAATAAACTAACACCTTTTCCCCGTGCACCCATACGGAGAAATAGGCGTGAGTTTTGGTGCAGAAGAGCCTACATATTGGTTTGAAAAAGAATCAAACGTGAAAGTAGGTGTGTCTAATTGAAAACTTAAACCAGTTTGGCCTAGGACAAACTAGTTTGGCCTGAAATCGGGTTTGGCCGGACAGTTTATCATAACTGTTATCGGGGTGCCCCTGCTTAATAAACCAGTTTGGCCTAGGACAAACTAGTTTGGCCTGAAATCGGGTTTGGCCGGTAACATTTATACAGTTATGATAAACTGTATAAATGTTACCGGCCAAACCCAATTTCAGGCCAAACTAGTTTGTCCTAGGCCAAACAGACTTAATCCTACGCGTGATATGTCGCAGCCAACTAGCTTAATTAGCCGTTTCGTTAACAGCCTTTGGAAATAACGCTCGCTCGGCTCGCGCCCTTTTGGTCACAGTTCTAACCTAACCTAACCCATTTAATCGGGGTGCCCCGGTTTAATAAACCAGTTTGGCCTAGGACAAACTAGTTTGTCCTGAAATCGGGTTTGGCCGGTAACATATACAACGAGTAACATAATTAACGCAAGACCTCATACACCCCAATTAGAGTATTGATTTAAAAGCATAATACGATGACCAGAACCATTTTTTTTAAAAGCTAACTGATATTATTAAGAAAAACGTGTTGACCCAAGCATTACTTTATGCATTTAAAATTGAGTCTTATTTCGTCTCTCATAAGATTGAATTTTCTTTGAGTCAATCAGTAAAAAATACTTATATTAAAAATTACTGAAATCGATTCAGTAGTCAATTAGGAACAAACTACTTTCAGGTTTTGCGTCCATTCTGTTACACCTTGTATAGACTTCCTAACTTTTGCCCGCGGCTTTGCCCGCGTATACCTAGGTCGAAAATTTTAGTATCCCACAGGAACGAACTATCGAGATAAAAAGTATGTGTGCCAAATTCCATCCAAATCAGTTCTGCCGTTTTTGCGTGATTGAGTAACAAACATCCAAACATACAATCTCTCACATTTATAATCAGAGATCGGATATTCGGATGCATATTTACCTAAAGATAATTTTTTTGCTATGAAAGTATGGAAGCGGCTTCATAAATTATTTGTAATATTTATTAAAAACTCCGGGATTCTTGGATTATATAACTATTCGGATGTGTATTAATTTAAAAGTAATGTTTAACCCGATACAAATATCTGTATGTACTGGAGGAGGGGTGATTTGTATTAGTTAAAACAAAAAATAAACAAATTACTTACCTGAATTAAGACTTTTTCGATACAAAAGTGCATTCCCCGTTAGCCAACATTTCAACTTTAGGTGAATATCCGATCTCTGTTTATAATACTAGCTTTTGCCCACGGCTCCGCCAGCATTGATATCGGATACCGCATCAAGAAGTAGAATACGTCCTTCTCCATGTTCCAGGCTATATCGTTGCCAAATTTCATGATGATCGGTTCAGCAGTTTAGGCGCGAAAGCGTAACAGACAGAGTTACTTTCGTATTTATAATATTAGTAGGAATCGTCATGACAACGACTACGAGTGTCGATGAGAATTAGCGGGGTAATTAGATAAGCACACCAGCCTAACTTGAATAAATGACTTTTGATTTCGATTTTAATTTTGTTTGATTCTAGTACATGCCGGTTTCTTCACGATGTTTTCCTTCACCGTTTTGAGAGCAGCGGTGATGAAATAATTTACACTAAGTAAAACGCCTGTCTGTGTTCGAATTTACGACCTACAATTTGTAAGTCGCGACCGACCGTTACCACTAGGCCATCGTTGCTCTAGAACTTAAGGAGCTTAAATTCCCACTTTCCATGAATGGAGTACTCTTCAAATTTATTTCAAGTTTGATTAAAAATTAAGGTCGGCTTTGCCTTCAGATACCGCATAAGTACCTAGTTAGCGGTACGTCAAACAAAATGGCGGCAAATTGGAGATGCGACGAGTTTGTAATATGAAATATATCGGGGATATTATGATTACTAGCGGCTATGAACTGTGAAAGTGGAAAAGTTAATAGGTATCTACTTATCTATCTCTATACCTACGTATTTTCAAAGTTTATCGCTACTTCATCATAATCAGCCTATAATATTCCCACTGTTGGGACCCGCCTCTCTCTGTGAGAGGGAGCGGGCCGTAATCCACCACGCGGGCCCAGTACGGGTTGGTAGATGTCACATGTCTTCGCATTTTTGATTTTAGGACATGTCGGCTACCTCAAGATGTTTTCGTTACGCTTTGAGAGCAATGGTGATGAAATCAATCCTACTCAAAGTAAACCGCCTGACTGGATTTGAATCCATACAACGTAAGTCGGGTTGTTACTACTGAGCCACCAATGCTTTCGTGAATGCCCATTCTTTTTTCAAAATGTGTGGCCAGTGTTGTGTACAAAATTTACCAAAAATAATGACAAAAGACTCGTTTCGTGAACTAGATTTATTTGGGTCAAGTGTGACAAATTAGGGTTGTGCTACACTTCACTCTGGGAGTTCCACGACGCACGACGTTATTATGCCGCAGGGGTAAAGAATAAGTAGAGTTTCGGTTGAAAGACTAGTCATGTTGCAAAATGAGGAAACATCACTAGATAGACATTCCATTTTTTTACAGTATTTTCCGCCTGTGGATAAAAACTCCGTGCAGGTATTTTCTCTTATTCATTTAGATTATAATATCAGAATATTATTGTCCCATTGCTGGGCAAAAGACTCTTCCTATACAGAGTTTATTCAGAAAAAAATGCCTACTAACGTATAGTTAACGTGTGTAACGTGTCTTAAGAGGACTACAAGACCTAAGTGGTCTTGAAAAACGCACGCCCACATTTACACAATCAACGTAAACACCATCTAACGACGACGGCCATAAAAATTATCACACAAAACATATGCGAAGTTTATCACTAACGGTTTTAACGAGATTACGCCCGAGTATTCTAATAGATGGCGCGGCAACGGCGCGCAAGTAATTTCTAGACCTAACAAAAAAAATGATAAAACAAATAAAATTTGTTTTGTGTGTTGAAAAATAATGGATTTGGGTGATTTTGAAATAAAACTGATTTAATGAAACTTAAAACATCTTCATTTAACATGGATTTTTGAAAACTATTCAAATACACTCGAGAGCAATGAATCCGGGTCACTTAAAGAATGTTAAAAATCTCGGAAACTAAAAATGATAGGTTAATGCAATAAATTGTATTTAATAGACAATGTAATACTCCTTAAATGAAAGTAAAAAAAATATGAGTCACCATACATTTTATTAACACAAAATTACATAAAGAAAAAAACTGCTGATCTCTCCTTAAAACAAAAATAGGAAACATGAAATTTTTGAACTTTATTACGATTTTCTTGAATTTTAATACTTCGTATTGCCTCCTCGTGCTTCCATTACTGCGTTTACGCGGTTTGGCATGCTGTACACCAAGTTCCTTATACGATTTTGGGGAATATTCTCCCATTCCTCTGTGAGAGCAATTTTGAGCTCACGAAGCGTGATTGGGGGAGGGTTTCGTTGTTTTACGCATCTGCCTAGCTCGTCCCAAGCATGCTCGATCGGTTTGATATCCGGGCTGCGCGCTGGCCACTCCATACGAGTAATGTTCATCTCTTGAAGGTAGTCATTCACAATCCTACCTGTATGAGGTCGGGCATTGTCATGCATAAATATAGCATCCTCACCTAAATTGACCATAAATGGACCAACGTGATCATTGAGGATTTCTTCCACATATCTTACGCTAGTTAAAGAGCCGTTTTCTATGATCACCAGCTCTGTGCGACTTTCAGAAGAAATTCCGGCCCACACAAGTACAGACCCACCACCGTAGGCTACTTTTTCTTCGATGCATGCTTGCTTGAATCTTTCCCCTGGTCTTCGATACACTCTGTGTCTTCCATCGTGCTTGTAGAGCATAAATTTTGATTCGTCGGAGAACATAACTTTTGACCAATCTTCAATACTCCAATTTACGTGGCTCTGGGCATATCTTAGTCTTGAAATACGATGCCCACGCTCCAGTTTAGGGCCGTTTGCAGGTCTAAGGGGTTTTAAGTTAGATTCAGCAAGCCGACGTCTTACTGTCCATGCACTTGGGTTACTTCCTCCGAGGCGTCGAAACTGATTTGTGAGTTCAGTTCCTGTGAGAAAGCGATTTCGAAGCATGGTGTTCACCAAGTATCGGTCTTCTCGTGCTGTGGTACACCTGGTTCTGCCCGTTCCTGGTCTGCGTAGGTTAGAACCAGTTTCTTCGTAACGTCGGAGAACTCTTTGTACTGTTGACAGCGACACACCGACAGTCCTGGCTGTATCGCGCTGACTCCGGCCGGTTTCCAGCATTGTAAGTATTCTGGTGCATTCTTCAGGCGTAAGCGACATAATTTCAGCTTGAATAATGAATATAGAGCACTATCAACATGGTTTATGTACCCACATAAATTACAGATTACAAACAAAAGCAAAACCAAATGCTGTAATTTCGTAGTTCCATCTTCGAAAGTGGCCCTTTTTCAAATTAGATTTTTTTATGATATAACTTTACAATAACTATGAAGTTTTAATACCTTCATTTAAGGAGTATTACATTGTCTATTAAATACAATTTATTGCATTAACCTAGCATTTTTAGTTTCCGAGATTTTTAGGATTCTTTAAGTGACCCGGATTCATTGCTCTCGAGTGTATAATTACAAAACATCGTAAATCTAAAAGACATATCAATTTCCCCAAAGCTTCTGTTGTGCGATATTCTCTTAACTTCCGTTTTCGATCGTCGCGCTTTAGTAGACAACAACAGTCCGCCATCATGCTGGAATTCCATCGTCCTTGATGCCTGTCAAGTTTTTTCAAATCTAGTGAAATTTTTCGCCTTGTTTTTCGCTAACGGCTCCCAGATTTTCTGGAAAGTATTCAATGTGCGCATTTAGGATATGAAGTTCTTTCTGGCTTTATACTATGGATAAGCTCCTAAAAATCGTACTGTGATGTAAATAGCCTGTCAAATGCAATAAAAAAAAAAACAAAAGATCCCGGCCACCGTAGGTAGGCGCGGGCTTGCGGACGGCAAGTAATGGGTAGCTCACTGTCCGGTAAGGACCAAGCCCGGGTCGACGGCGCGTTGTATTCCACGCGCGCCTCAAAGAGATGTCAGCACCAACTGGTGAGGTCCGCAAGGGCCGATGCCTGCCAGGGGTGCGGGTTGTTCGAAAGAGATACCGCGGCCCCTGGCACACAGGCAACTGAGGGAACACGGGTGGGTTTTATGAGTCAGTAAAAGTCCGACACGCCCTTCTGCTCCACCCAGAGCGGGAGAAGTTATTTGATGATTTCCCAACCAAAAAAAAAAAGGATATGAAGTTTTATGCTTATTTTTACAGCCCATGAGACCCAAATCGTTATCATTTTGGCTACTAAGTACCTATTACTTTATAGTCGGGTGCTTTTATAGTTCCCTAAAACGTTTTGATTTCCACGCTTGGTAACTCGACATCTTTGAGTTTTTCGTTAAAGTTTTCATCCGACATAAATTTTCTTATAAAATAAATGTTGTAAATATTCTTCATAAAAATATAGTTTTATTTCGTTGTTTTATCACCTTATATTTCCCGCAAATATAACAAAAACAGACAACTTCAGCATGCATGCATGTTTTTGCGCACATCAACTGTTAATTTTCTAAATCAGTGTTAGCAAATACTGTAAATACAATCAGAATTAAAATGTATAAAATTAAACTAAAATCATAAAATTAAATTGACTAATAATACGCCTGCCTTTTAGTCATTTGTTTGTTTGTCATTAAATTAATAATATACAAAAACTTATTGCTTGACACTTCATTATACCCGTTTCTAGTAGTATTCACAACAATAAGGTAATTTCACGTAATCATCATTGTATTGATAGGATCATTACTAAATGAGGCTAAAATAACCCGTTTTGGACGTAGTAAAGGCGTAGGTATTACATATACTTATTATGTAGTAATTAGCAAATTACGGAATAAAATTAATTTGTTTGTCTCATCAGAGTAATAAAATGCATAAAAAAATAGGCTGAACTAATTTAATAAAGTTTTATAGCTTTTCAAATGTAGGCGCCCAGGCAATTTTAAACAAAATGTTAAAATATTTAATATCAAATAATCTGACGTGATGTATTTTTTTTTCATTATTCTTTTCGGAATCAGCACATCGAAAACTATAATAAAAGTTATTCAGATCCTAGAGAGGAAAACCATTATAGGCCTGTGCTATGTATTATTTTCTGGAGCTGACTCACACGAAGTTAATTATTTTGTGGGCGAATCGACAACTCCAGAAATATGTGTTGAGAAATAAATTGTTTTTTCTTACCGGATAGTGCGAGGAAATTCGTACACATCCTAAGTAATACCTATTTTAAATGCGAAAGTAAGGTTTTTTGTTACCTTTTCATGCCTAAACCACTGAACGGATCAGCCTTTTTACATAAACGTTGTCAGGAGTACAGAACCGAACATAGTGTACCTTTCATCCCAAAAAAAAAAACTCTTCCCTAGCAAAACAACATTAACGTTCTTATGAAAATAGATGGCGCCACGTGTCTTTAGAATCATGATTGAATTACATTGTTACAAGCAGAGTAAAACCCGAATGATAGTCAAATTCTAAATTAACGCGAGCAAAGCTGCGAGAAAAAGCTAGTTTTCCTATATAGGTACCTAGTCTTTTAATAAAAACTAGTATCTAGCCTGCAACAGCGACATGCCGCAGCGCTCGTGTCATAATTACAGGCAATCACAGTTACTAACTTCGCTATTGAAGCATGTCCCTAGGGCACTTAGCTGTTTGCGACTCGATCAACAAGTGCTTCGTATAATGCAAATGCACTACATAGGTACAGTCGCTGAATTATGTCGAACTCTACAAAACTCAAAGCATTTATTTCAAACTAGGTTTTGCGAGCGGCTGTACCCACTCGGAACCCACAACCCATAAATCCTACTTCCTACTAATATTATAAATGTGAAAGTTTGTATGTTTAGATGTTTGTTACTCAATCACGCAAAAACGGCTGAATGGATTTAGATGAAATTTGGCACACAGATCGATTATAACTTGAATCAAAATTGTATGGCTAAACAGACGCTAATCATTACTTAACTTTGACGTTTCATCATTACTTAATTTTTAAGCAACGGTTATAAATAAGGCTGTATATCTTCGTGGCCGTAGGTGCAAGCAGCATTTATATTATTGAAATAGCTTTTGACAGCGGCTGTACCAACTCGGTGGTCAAAAATTATCCTACAGGAACGTACTACCGGCATAAAAAGTATCCTATGTGTTAATCCAGATTATAAACTATCTGTTTGCCAAATTTCACTCCAAGCTGTTCAGTCATTTTTGCGTGATTGAGTAACAAACATCCAAAATCTAAATATCCAAACACAATGTTTATTACTCAATCAGGCAAAAACGGCTGAACGGATTTGGAGGAAATTTGGCAAACAGATAGTTTATAATCTGGATATATCTGAACATAGGATACTTTTTATGCCGGTAGTACGTTCCTGTGGGATAATTTTTGACTACCGAGTGGGTACAGCCGCTGGCAAAAGCTATTTCAATAATATAAATGCTGCTTGCACCTACGGTCAGGAAGATATACACCCTTATTTATAAACGTTGCTTAAAAATTCAGTAATAATGAAACGTCAAAGTTAAGTAATTATTAGCGTCTGTTTAACCATACATTTTTGATTCAAGTTATAATCGATCTGTGTGCCAAATTTCATCCAAATCCGTTCAGCCGTTTTTGCGTGATTGAGTAACAAACATCAAAATATACAAACTTTCACATTTATAATAAGTATTAGTAGGAAGTAGGATTTAGAAAGTGACAAATTTATGAATCGATTTAAAAACAAATGAGCGCCGCTTGTTAAATCGAAACTTCGTTAATTAGTTTCGATAAGTCCCCTATACATATTTTATAATTACCCTGTTGTTTTATGTCCACACAACACACTTATTATTTCAACTTCATTCAATCTGCCCTCTCCCAAAGTTCTATGTTGGGTTCGTCATCTAGTCCAACGGATGAAGCAGAATACTGGTATTCTGCCTGGCCTGGGACTAGGCCTGGGACTAGGCCTGGGCCTAGACCAGTATTTTACATGGAGCGACTGCATAACTGACTTCTACAACCCAATCATTGGTTTTTTTTTTGGGTGGGAAATCATCAAATAACTTCTCCCGCTCTAGGTGGAGCAGGAGGGCGTGTCAGACTTTTACGGACTAAAACCCACCCGTGTGACGACACACAGGCAAATGAGGGACAGTTGCCTGTGTGCCTGAGGCCGCGGTATCTTTTTTGAACAACCTGCAGCCCTGGCAGGACCCAGTCATTGAGTAGCACGATAACCTGGTTTAGTCCACTCTCGGCCTCTCGACCCACAATAAATAATGTGTCCACTGGACCCCTGACTATTGTTTATTCTCGACCCTTGAAAGTCGAGAGAGTGGATTTTATTTACCAGCCAAGATTTTAGTTTCCTCTCGACCCCCAAAGTAGTCTGTACCTTATTGTACCAAAATATTAATTTTAAATACTTACCTAACTTGTCAAAAGCGGACGAGGTACACCTGTTCCTTGTATGAAAATTCAGTGTCACTTACTGGGGGTCGAGTGTGAACTATGTTTAAGGGTTGAAAGAAAACAAATTAAAAAATCTTTTCTTAGAGTTGACGTGCTTTCTGCGGTACTTCAATAAGTAACAAAAAATAGTCTAAGCCGTTAGTTTCCTCCAAAATAAGCATGGTGTTTTATTTAGGTAAATCGGATATTTATGAGCGTTCACCCATGGCGTGCTGTCTACGTTGCATTTCAAGAGGTATTTCGTAATTATCTAATTTAGTTTAAATCAAAATACTATTTTTTTTCAGCCAAGCACTAGATTGTTGATATTTATAGGTTTGTATGCAATTTTTTACAGTAATTTTGGTATTTATATATAAAAAATTACAAATTGAAAATGATTTTCTATTTGCAGTAGTTATTGTGATTAAATGTTTTTATTTAAGAGTAAATATTAAAAATAAATTAAAATACCTGAGCTTACCGTTTACATACAGTGTTAATATCTGACAGTCACAAAAATCACACACAATAAAAAATCACAATAAAATAAATATATTTTAATTAAAATTAATTAGATTACAAACATCAAAATATAGTATGAAAACTGGCATGTTCTAGAACCAATAAATTGAAGACATGAGACTTCTAGCCCTCTCGATGAGAGGATTCCTGTGTTCCAGCTGCAGCGGTGGCAAACTAATTACAAACAACAAATGCACTAAAATGTGTACATATCGAAATAAAATACAGTGTAATAAGGTCCAAACATAACAATTTAAATCAAATTGTTTATCTTTATCCAAATTATCAGTAAAAAACATGACGCAGATCAAATAATTAGTTATTACAAATGGTATAATTATTCGTAGAACGTAGATATATATTCCAAGTTCCATGGCGTCTGGAGATTTTCTGAAGAGGAAGAAAATGGTTTTATTAGTTTATGAGTAACTGGGGCTCTGCTTCGCGCGGTATTTACAACTTGATAATACATCGAGATACATCTACAACATGTGTTGTTCGAAAGAGATAGAGTGGCCCCTGGCACAAAGGAAACTGGAGGTACACGGGTGGGTTTTAGTCAGTAAAAGTCTGACACGCCCTCCTGCTCCACCTAGAGCGGGAGAAGTTATATTTCAATTTTTAATGCGTATCTACTTACCTAAACATATCTCAAGTATACACACTCTCAGGATTACTAAAGTAAGCTATTGTTTTTCAAGTTAAGAAAAACGATGTCTAGCTGCTATAAAAACTTCCTTAGATCCTCACTCCACTTATATAATCAAGGTCTGACTGGTCTGACTTTTCTGACTGCCTGATGGATCGAAAACCAATGTAACTGCACTAGAAATGAAAGTAAGCTGAAGACGAAGGAGTTCTGTCAGTATTTATATATTTAGTAATAACGAATTAAGTACTTAATGATATTTAGGGTTCCGTACTTCAAGTAATGTTGATTTGTAAACGTGAAGAAATCAAGTTCACTATTTTATGTTTACCCAATTTTACTTGTGTTTTGATAAGTTTAGTTAGGAATAATTTAATTAATAATTTTTCCACAGAACGAGTCTTATAGAGAATGAGGAAAACTGTTCGATCTCAAGTTATCTACCTATAGGTATTAGGGAAACAGGATGAATCAGCTCTTAAACATCCATCTACCAAAATATTTATATCAATTATTTATATCATATCATTAAATATTTATGACGTTGAGTTGAGCTTTTTCTGATACATTAAACGTGAGATTGGTCAACAAACTCTCACTCTGTGCAAATTATAGCATGCTTTGTTCCTTTTTAAGGACACCATTTTAAAAGTTTATCAGCAAAATCAGATCATTCAATCTGCCTAGACTTTTACTCACACAGGTCAACACAAATTCAAAGCAATAATCCTACTAATATTATAAACTGGCTTTTGCCAGTGGCTTCGCTCGCGTGCAGGTCGAAAAGTATCCAACGGGAACGTAGTATTCGGGATAAAAAGTATCCTATGTGTTATTCCGGGTTACGAACTATCGGTGTGCCAAATTTCATCCAATTCCATTCAGCCGTTGTTGCGTGATCTAGTATCAAACATCCAAATATCCAAACTTTCACATTTATTATATTAGTAGGATGTGAAAGTTTGTATGTTTGGATATTTAGATGTTTGAACGTTTGTTACTCAATCACGCAACAACGACTAAATGGATTTGGATGAAATTTGGCACAGATAGGTAGATTGTTACCTGGATTAACACTAGTAAAAGCTAGTTTCAAATAAACCAATAAGAATTACCAATTAACTGTCAAGAGGTCGGTCAGTCAATAGGATGAAAGTAAGTTGCCCATTCTACAGTGTAGTAGTCTATGGAAAAGAACGGGCAAGAAACTCCACGGACACTCTTTTGAATCAAAATATTAGTTACATCATTTATGTTGAAATTATACAATACTAATAGATTGAATATAAACAATGCAAATATATTTTTTTACTCTCTTCAACAGCTCCACCAATATCTTCGAATGCTAATAAATTAGTTTATACTCCCTTGTAGAGACAAACCAGCATTTAGCCAAGCATTTTTATCAGCAAAGTAATCCCGCAACTTATAATATGTGCTGTTCAGATACTAAGCAAAATATTGGGTAAAATAAGATAGTAAGTACTGCAAGTAAGTTAAACTTGGTTGCACGGAACCATCGAAACTATCGTTCGACACGAACTTGACCGGTTTATGAATAACTTAAAGTGTGAGGATTAATTAACTAATGAGTTTAACAACATTTAATAGTATTGTGTATGTTATCATACCTATTATGTTATCAATAATAAAATAAAAAATCCAGATACTTCGAAGAACATGAACAATTATAGCCATTTCATTTGAGGGGATTCACCGAAACATCTATATCACGATGGTCGTAGAATCTCATTATTATAGTGTTAATAGACTACCCATTATTTATTTTTAAAAAATATGTTATAATGGAGCTATGGAAGCTCGTGGCTAAGTCATAACAGCCGAACGGGTCGATCCATCAGATTAAGCTACGCTTGCCGCGGTTGGTCTGTGGATGAGTGACCATCTTTACATACCGAGACTCCTCCCCTCGTATTAGCATTTAGCACACTTGTTGGGCTCGTGCGCCAGTTTGCAAAAATGGACTATTTAAGTTAAACGTATCGTAATGCTTGAAGATGAACAGGCCATCTATGCAAAACCCAAGAAAATTTTGATACATTGGTGACATTAGACCCTGCGTGCCTCGGAAAGCACGTTAAGCCATTGGTCCCGGCTGTCATTCGTGGATCTTTGACAGTCGTTACGGGTCGTCAGAAGCTCGAAAACTTGACAACCTGTCCTACCAAGGGGTACCCAGTAACTGGGTTGTGAACGTCAGATAGGTAGTCGCTCTTTGTAAAATACTGGTATTCTGCTGCATCCGGTTAGACTGGAAGCCGACCCCAACAAAGTTGGTAAATGCTAGGAAGATTGATGTTTTTTTTAACCGATGGCGCCAGAAGGAGAGTTGTGGTTTTCGAGTGTATATATGTATGTAAGTATGTATGTATATTTCTTTGGAACTCTCTGTAGCCTTAACGGTTTGATCGATTTCAGCTTGAGAGGTGCCAAAAAAATTCTTCCCAGGAGGCAGTACAAAATGCTTTCACACAGTTTGTCGAATCTAGATCCTCAGAGTTCTATCGTAAAGGCATAAATGAACTTCCGTTTAGATGGCAGTAATGTATAGATAATGAGAGTAAATATGTTATATCTTAGAAAAAAACGAGCTTCAATTTTTCAGTCCAAATCGGCATTTTCATACTTAACCCTTAATATTTACAACGATTGCTCGTTTAAAGGTATTAGATGTACTGGGTTACAGAAAGCTGTCAATGATGAGATGGTATCTACGTTGCATTCATTCATAGAAAATGTGAAATATTTAGAATCTAAAGTAAACATTCTCAGCACGTTCCCATTGCTGGGACACAGGTTTCCTCTCCATAAGAGATAGTGGGCCGTAATCCACCACGCGGGCTCAGTGCGGGTTGGTAGATGTCACAATCATGTCTTCGAGTGTTTGGTTCTAGGACATGCATGTTTTCCTTCACCGTATTGAGAGCAGTAGTGATGAAATGAGGGTTTCCTGAAATGTCGTTCACTAGGTGGCAGCACTGAGACGTCAGGTCCGGACACCTGTCAAAAGTGTCGAAGCACCTACGAACTGAATGATGAACGAAAGAATGAAACGAATGACATCAAATATTTTAAGTTCATTGTCGAACTGGAAGACCTCTCTCTCTGGAAGGCTTGAATATTCATGAAAACCCTCATTATTTACACAAAGTAAAGCGCCTGGTCGCGGCCGTTACCATTGGTCCACCAGTGCTGAAATCTTAAGTAGGTAATAAATAAGAGTTTTTATTGAAAAAGGGTAAAAACATTTGATACGAATTTATTAACATAACACACAATAAAAAGCTATAACAGTATTAGATAATCATAATAATAGAAGTTCTACCTATGTATTTCGAACGCTTCAGTACCTATTCCATAAGACTGTTGGCTTCTCGCCAATACTTATGTGTCAGTACCCTAATAATTTTATTATTTTGACCTTTCAAGCTTCCAAATAAAACTAAGAAAGTAAAATAAGTAGCGATGTACCGACTAGTCTCCAACTAGTCAGCCATATTTATAGTCGGCGACTAGTCGGCCAAAACCACCTACTGATCGGCCATTTTTTACTCGTATTAATATGCTTAATTTAAAAGACGGTGATTGAAATGAAATTGAAATCTTTACTGTTATATTTTTTATCATAGAATCAGTTTTACAGTTTACTTTCAGTACAATCAGGAAATTAGGATTGTAAGGAATCTAAAAAAGGAGAAAATAATTAAATTTAATTAAAAAGCGTGGGGTGCTTGATATTAATTGATTATAAAAATACCTCAAAAAGCATCCCACGCTTTTTAATTGAATTAAATTTTTTCTCCTTTTTTAGTTTGGTTTTTAAAGCGTGTATTTTAGTTTTTTAAACTATTATTTATTTGGCGTACTGTTAAGGTTTGTTGCTTATCGAATGCAACCTTTATGTTAATACAGGCAGGTAATAAAATGGCTATGTCACGTTTGAACTGTCAAGAGGATAGCTCTAGATTCTATCCTTCAAATAGAATAGGATAGGGTTTTGTTCCGAGAGAGAATATAATTTCTTGTATCAGGCGCGGCCATGTAAAGTGCTTACTTCTTAAAAATATACGTGGTATCCCACGAGTTTCAAAGCTATCAAGTATTTTATTTATAGTTAGATTCCCGTAGGTACCTGGGAATTCACCAGAATTCCCAGACACTTATTTAAAAATATATTTTTGGTGGTTTGTGCGAGTCCGACTCGCGCTTGACTGCGTTGTTTTCTTTATATCACTTTAGCCCACGTTCCCGTGTGTAAGAGAATCTCGGCATTTTTCGCGTATTGGATCTTGAAGTTAAAAATAATAGTTTAAAAAACTAAAAAACACGCTTTAAAAACCAAACTAAAAAAGGAGAAAATAAGTTAATTCAATTAAAAAGCGTGGGGTGCTTTTTGAGGTATTTTTATAATCAATTAATGTCAAGCACCCCACGCTTTTTAATTGAATTAAATTATTTTCTCCTTTTTTAGTTTGGTTTTTAAAGCGTGTTTTTTAGTTTTTTAAACTATTATTTATTTTCTATTTTTTAGTTCTGCTAACTACAAAAACGTGTTTTTTTTTTCTCAATTTTTTTTTTAAAATTATTGAATTGTCATCAGTCCTCGACAAGTTTACAAAGTTTCAATGAAATCTGACCGTTTAAAGTGGGTCAAAATCGCGCTCAAAGGAGTCGGTTACATACAAACAAACATACAAGTGAAGCTAATATAAAGCGTGTAAAAACACGTATCTTGTATGGGGTACCTTTATTTTTATTACAAGTAATTACCTATTACGGTTCAAAAGATACAGACCAGTAACAGACGGATGGATAGATAGCGAAGCCTTAGTATTAGTAGCTATCAAACTACATATAAATATCAACATTCTCGCTATATAAGTACTACTCGTTACTATTTTTATTTATTTTATCTGACACAATTTTTTTTTTAAGTATGCATACACACGTCACGTTGCAGTATTGGTATTAAAGCTGATTTACATCCGTCACCTCACACGTCAGGTCCAGTTGAAAACCAGCGTCAGGCACTAGTTGTCTGGCATTTATGCTGAACTGGACCTTTTTAGCGCAGCCGTGAGGCACACTTTGACGCACATTACACTTTTTCTTGTTTTTTTTTTTAATTTTATTATTTTGCTGTATATTGTGTGCCTTTTTAGTCTGTGCTAAATAAATTAATTTTCTTTCTTTCTTTTCTTAAAAAACTATATTTATCGCAGAATCCATTGGTTACTGAAGACATCGGCAATTTAATGACGGCAACCTGCCTCCGAAGCTCGACTTTCTATGTCTGTCAAAGAAAATACGGGCCCATCCGAAAGTCTTTGATCCGTCAAAAGATGTGTCATATAAATTTTTTGGACATTAAAATCATCCAGAGTAGAGACAACTGTCAAATCGTGTTGTCATTGCCGAACTAAGTGATACGGAGTAGGATATGCCCGTAAATTAGTTCGGAACTACGGACTTCGTGATGAGGGAGTAGACCCCTGATTTGCACGGTTTTTATGTCTTGACAAAACATCGAGATTTCTTTATTGTATGTGAGTTACTATTTAATCATTTATATAAATAAAAAGAAAAGTCCTGACTGACTGACACATCAACCCCCAGCCGAAACCTTTGGACCTAGAAAGCTGAAATTTTACACAGAGGATCCCTTTATAATGTAAACAAGGTTTAAGGAAGGATTTTTCGAAATTCAACCCGTATGGGAGTTAAATAGGTGATGAAAGTTCCACGCGGGCGAAGCCGCTGGCAAAAGCTAGTGTATTACAATCGTAAACCTTGCGGAACAAATTGTATAAATGATGGTAAAAACCGCAACAAAATTCGTTGTGTCCAAGAAAAAAAATACGAAAATGTAAAACATTACAAAAGCACTTCAAATATACTTATCCTACGAATGAACATTCTCACCATCCGCCAAAGCCGCGTTCAATGTATCTCGGTAAAGTAGGTACAGTCAAATATGCTCAGAGGGGCAATTCTCGTAATTTTAAGAAAAGTTCACAGTCTGATCTCAATCTCAATCAGTCAAAAACACCTAAAGTTTCCATAAATTTTTGACAATTTTTTGACATTTCGTTGTTGCCGAGATGACACTGCGACTAGATTTTGAACGTTTTTAATTACCAGAATTGGCCATCAGGTTATCGTTAAAATTACAGGAAGTGCGAAAATGAAATGAGGTATAAATTAGGAAAGCGTTTTCACATAATTTTAAACACTGGCCTTATTAGACTTCTGACAATTAACCACGTAATACATAAGCAGCCTGTAATATTCCCACTGCTGGGTCACAGGCCTCCTCTTTGTGAGAGGGCCATAATCCACAACGCGGGCCCAGTGCGGGTTGGTAGACTGATGTCACATAATGTCTTCGTATTTTTGGTTCTAGGACATGCCGGTTTCCTCACGATGTTTTCCTTCACCGTTTGAGAGCAGTGGTGATGAAATAATTTACACAAAGTAAAGCGCCTGTCGGGGTTTGAACTTGCGACCTACATCTTGTAAGTCGCGAACGTTACCACTGGCCCACCACGGCTCACTTCTATGTTTGCAGGCTTGCATAATTTATACTCTTGGGTTAAGTTTTTTTGCGTCTAACCTCGTTTCCTTTGCAGTAACTGAGTTCCCCAGGTGTAGGAAATTTAAATTATGCTCTTAAACCTCCCTCTGGTTACCGCGCGGCCCCTGGCACACAGGCAACTGAGGGAACACGGGTGGGTTTTAGTCAGTAAAAGTCTGACACGCCCTCCCGCTCCACCCAGAGCGGGAGAAGTTATTTGATGATTTCCCACCCAAAAAAAAAAACTTCCCTCTGGTTTAAAATTGTATCGTCATGTTTGCATAAACGTTGCAAAGTATCCTTTAATTTGCCAAAATAGCTTTTTTTACTAATGATTTACAAATATTTATACATAATTTTTAAATCTGTTCAATATTTTGTTTTGGAAAGCCAGTTTAGGAACATTCTTTTTAGGGTTCCGTGAGCAAAGGGTATCACCGAAACCCTAATACTAAGGGTCCATACGTTCGTCTGATACAAGGCTGTATTTTTTAAACCATAATACGAAGACATTTGAATTTTCACAGTGTGTGTATTGCACCGCTATGACCACACATCATCATCATCTGCCTAGCCTTTTCCCAACTATGTTGGGGTCAGCTTACAGTCTAACCGAATGCAACTGAATACCAGTATTTTACATGGAGCGACTGCCTATCTGACCCCCACAACCCAGTTAATGTATAACACGCGATACCCCTTGGTAAGACTGGTTGTCAGACTTTCAGGCTTCTGACGACCCGTAACGGCTGTCAAATATCCACGAATGACAGCCGGGACCAACGGCTAAACTGTAAACATGGTCACCCATCCACGCACCAACCGCGACAAGCATAGCTTAACCTGATCGATCAATCCGTGTGGCTGTTATTACTTAGCCACACATAAATAAAATAAAGTTATGAATTATAGTGGCCATACAGGTAACGTATTTTATTTGGCGTTTTTTTTTTACTAAAGTAGTTAAAAAATAAAAAATATACTAAGTACCTACTTAACACTTAAGTACGCTGGTACGGAACCCTCTGTGTGCGAGTCCGACTCGCACCTGTCAACTTTTTTTATTTCTGATACATCATAGCGACCCACATTTATTTATGACGCATTGGAACTCTTCAGTTCCTGCCAGTGGTAAATATTTAGGTTATTACCTAAATTACCTGCGGTAAACAAAAATGTTCCTGTTTTTCAATGAAGAAAATACAAATCTGTGATCATCTCTATCATCTAAAAGTACTTAACATACTAAAGTAAGACATCATAACCTCAATTTCGGATGAAAAAATAATTTTCGCAAAAACACAAATTCGGAGCAAGTAAGTAATAAAATGTCATTCACACTTACTAAAATTTGCTACATTACCACTTTACGATGTTCCCAAGCAGCAAATAGGTACTAAATCTATCTATACATCTTCTGTGTATACCATAGAAGTATATACATACTCCAAATAAATAAAATTGTACAATCTAATATATAAAATTCTCGTGTCACAGTTTTCGTTGCCATACTCCTCCAAAACGGCTTGACCGATTTTGATAAAATTTCGTGTGCTTATCGGGTAGGTCTGAGAATCGGCCAACATCTATTTTTTTTTTGTGCATTAGGAAAATGTCAAAAAATCGGGAAAACTTAAATTACATTTTCTATTGGAATTTTGTATGGACAGGACAACGTCTGTCGGGTCAGCTAGTAAATAAATAAAATTGAAATGTGTGTTAATAATATCAAAATAACAGCTTTTTATTCAATGCTTCATATCAGCCGAAATACGTCCACTGCTGGACATAAGCCTCCCCTACAATGGGGGATTTACTATAATCGCCACGCTTGGCAGGCGGGTTGGCGATCGCAGTATGGTGGTCAAATGCATAGAGAACGCTGCTGCCCATTCTCTGGTAAGTCCCTTAGTCGCCTTCTACGACACCCATGGGAAGAAATGGGATGGTGTTATTCTTTTACGTCCGGCACCACACGGTAATTAAAGGCTTATGAAAGTATAATAAAATGATGGTATTTATAACAAAAAATATATTTCTAAATTGTTTTGTCTGTCTGATTGTTCCAGGTCGTCTCCGAAACGACCGGAATGATTTTGATAAAACTTGGTATGGGGATACTTTGAATCCTGGAAAAGGATATTTTATAGAGATACCACCCGGGCGAAGCGATGGTTGTAAACGAGTTCTATCTAAATATGGAATACTAGTTTTTACCGGCGGCTTCGCCTGCTTTAACCAATTTACACAACAACTTAACAAATTATACACCTAAACCTTCCTCATGAATCACTCTGTCTATTGGTGAATACCGCATGAAAATCCTTTCAGTAGTTTTTGAGTTTATTGCGAACAAAGAGACAGACAGGACAAAGGGACACTTAGGTGTCAGAATAGATAGAGATTGTCTAATTTACACTCCACAAAAAATTATATACAAACATTTGACATGTGTATGCAACCAGCAGTGGAGGCGCTACTTGTCTGCATCGCTGTCATACCGAAACGTGCTCAGAAGACTGGCCTACACTTAACATTACTTGGATTTTACTAATTTACATTTAGAATACGATATTTTATTAAGGGGAACCTAGTCGCGGGCTCGAACTCACTGGTGGGCCTGGCTAAAAATCACGCTGTCTCACCAGGCTTCATGTCCGACAGAGATAGTATCAGTGATGAGTAGTTAGACGCTAGTCTACACGCACAACGTTATTGAGTGAGATGCAGGATCATTTATAGTAAAAAATTCCTTTCGAAAATCGGGCTTTATGAAAAAGCCAATGCATAAATCAATGACCAATAATGTTTATTGAACTTTTCGATAATTGAACTTTGTCGGTACTGACGTTGTTTTGAAGATTTTACACTTCTTTTATTACTTAAACACGCTCAAAGTTAAGTAAAATTAGCAAGAAAAACGAATCTTTGTTGGCTCCTAAGTTTTTAATGGGTTTTTATTTTAATATTCTGTTTCCGTACAGACAATATTAATAATGAGACAAAACGATATCATATTTTACTTTGGATGTGCCATGTGCCATGTGTGCTCCCGAAGTTTGTACGCAAAAAATGTGGACTAGGTTCACCTTAACGTGTGTTTACCTTTCGGTTTTATACACACCTTTAAAAATCAATCAATTCAATCATCAATAAAAAATTACAAAAATGTGTGCCATTATATCAAAAGCTCAAGAAATCATCCCTTGCGATCTTTTGTACCGATAAAAAAATATATTTCCATAAGCGAGTTCTTCCTAATGACCTGGTGTTGCCAACAACATTGCGGTAGCGCACGTGTTGTCAAAAGCCTCTTGGTATCATCCCAGCATCTTTGGGTTTGACAAGAGGTCCTTTGGGCCGCCTTGATCTCTCGAGAGTCACTCCCGCACTCCCGATGTCAATAATAACGTCGTCAGGAGTGCCAGCCCTCCCGGCTCTTAGAAAAATTTGCGAATAAGTGCCCGCTTTGTTGTAAGCTTCGGAAAGTGTAAAGTTTGATACTTTACACGTTTTGCCGACCTATTTCATGATTTGGAGTGTTTTTAGCCGTCCCAGTGATCTATGTTTCGGTTTGAAGGGCGATGTAGGGGAAATTATAGGCACGTGAAACATTCCAACGACGTCTAAGTATATGATTTAAATCATAAGATAAGCCCTCACCTTCTCAGCCTAATCATCGACTGCTTCTCCGCTTAAAACCGCGTCATTGTAGCCCCAGTTGAAAGTGCCAAACTTGTATCCGTATTCTGGGCTGACTGTATTTAGATTGCTATCGACAGAAGAAAAATTCCTGATAAACTGATAAAAGTGAGAACACACATTCTGTATAAATAGCGTTTCCATGGCGACTGAGACATTGTGTATGTCCGTACGAAACAGAAACGCCAGCACTTTTCGACGAGGTCATCATCATCTTGCGCTTAGCCTTTTCCCAACTATATTGGGGTCAGCTTCCAGTCTTACCGGATGCAACTGAATACCAGTATTTTACATGGAGCGACTGCCTATCTGACCTCCATAACCCAGTAACTGGGTAATACGATACCCCTTGGTATGACTGGTTGTCAGACTTTCGTGCTTCTGACGACCTGTAACAACAGTCAAATATCCGCAATTGACAGCCGAGACCAATGACTTAACGTGCTTTCCGAGGCACGCAAGTCTAAGTCACCAATGTATCAAAATTTCCTGAGTTTTGCATAGATGGCCTGTTCACCTATAAAACGGTCGTCATTGTGTCTCCTGACAAACTGCATATTAGTACATTACGATACGTGTAACTTAAGTAGTCCATTTTTGCAAATTGGCGACCGAGCCTAATGAGGGTGCTAAATGCTAAATGCTAATGCGAGGAGTCTATTTAAGTCACTTGTAACGTATACTATTACCCAGACACGAAAAATTGACTACTTAAGATACAGAAAAGCATGACTTAAGTGCGGGTTTAGGTCACAAAGTGCTATAAAAAATATTACGTCTTTTTTTAGTGATGAATAACCGTATAAGTAATACTTAGTAAATACCTCACTATCGACCTATCAACAAACATACAACACACTAATAGTAGTACATGAAAATTTACTTTTGTTTCGTGATTTTCAACAAACATAAAATGATAAACAAAATCATTGATAAAGACGGTGCGTAAAACTTTAAGTAAGTAAGTAGGTAGATTTGATCTAGTCAGTGCAATTATGGTTAACAGATTTTCAGATAAAATGTACCTAAAGGAATGCATGTAGTCACTGCTTACGGAAATACGTTATCGAAAACAATTTCTCTTCAACGACAAATACCTACCATAGTGAAAACACGCATTCACGCATTCACGTCATCTACGAAATTTATGACCAACTAAATAAAATGGAAGGAAAAAGAAAATGTCTCAAAAAGTTTGATATAATTTACCGATCACTCCGAGGGGATGTTAAATCCGAGAATATGAATTTAGGAAATATGTAGGTACGATATATTGACAAGAAAAGCTCTGGGAAAATTTGAGGGGCGCAAATGATGCTCCCCTCACTTGAAAACCCGCCGAGCGCGGAAAATTCTAAGAGGCGGTCGCTATGTCAATTTTATGAGGAATAAACAAATTTTGCCTTTTTAAAATACCAGCGGTTCTTATCGCAAATTAAAGAATCGTACCACACCCATACAGTTCGGATCATATGAAATAAAATAAAACACCCCTAATTTTCATTTTTACTGAAAGAATGATCTTGTTTCACATTGAGCCTAGTCCATCCGTTAAAAATTGTGGTCTTGTTTAGAAAAAAAAATAAGGGTGTATTTTAAGCCAAAGGGCGAACTACCACTGAGTTTTCCCCTATGGAGTGGAGACGAGTCTAAGCGTCTCAACTCAGTGCAATTCGAACGGCGACGGGACGCGGCCACGCGCACTTCGCTCCGCGCCACACGCACGCTCCATGCAAACTTATAAACTTATCGAGATAATAAAATAATTACAAACATAAAACGATAAATACAAGGTGAACAGTGAGTGCCAGTGAATGTTCTCATCTAGTTTCTTAACAACCACGAGGATTTAACGTCTTGAGGTAACAATTGTTTATGTAATTTTGTCTTATATCACTATATGAAGCACCCAACTATCGAATCACTCTTGTTATCGAGTGACCCCGACGACGAGATGTTTGTTCAATTTGTTAATACCACGATTTATAGCCACATCACTTTAGGACGTGTGAAAATTGTGTTCATAAAAGTTCTAATTACTAGTTTAATCAATAAGGTTAAGTAAGTAGATAATACAATTTAGTTGGCATTGTATTAAAACAATGGGTTATAGCATTTGTAAGTGCTCACGGTACTAAGGCGCCAGACAAACTATAAAATTAATTAGATTGCTTACACACTCATAACATTTAGCATTATCATTTTGATAACAATGTATCGTAACAATTGATGGTCGTATGATGTAGATGGAGCAAATCATCTATGACTGGATTCATCAATGAAAATTTTCCTGAATTAGCACGTACGCAACAAATGCTACGCATTATTTTGATTCAGCTTCTAATTAAGGAACATATATGCGTTTCTATAATGATAGTAATCACACAGCGCAGAAAAGTAAAGAGCAGTGACAGAAGTAATAAATTGACAACACGTTTAGAGGCCGTACACGAAATTTCTCCGATTTCGCTGATTTACGTGATTTTACAGACGTTATTTCACAGTAACAATATTGTATTTCTATAAATTTTAATGCACACTATGAAATATCATTTCAATTAAAATCTAATTTAAGCTACTTTGTTATTTACGGTGTTTAACTTTGATTAATCAAATTCAAACGACTGCTTTGTCTATATTGGTGTAAGAGGTTTATAATACCTATCATATACCTATTTACAAATTGTTTTGACGTCTACACGGTAGGAATAAACTAAATGTGTTGTTAAGAAAGTGTTCATTAGATAATACTGAAACGATCTTTCATGTTGTGCATGAATACTTATTGACTTCCCGTACTTTAGCTGTTTACTTGATTTTACAGACGTATCTACTTAGATACGTGTGTAAAATCAAGTAAATCAGTAACATTGACAAATTTTCATATGCGGCTTTACCATATTTAGGTATTTGTGTGTAAGATACCAACAAATAAATATGACAAACTTTAGTAAATTGAGTCAAACTTGGCGGGATATTTATCGAAAAGTTTTTTTTCCTTACCGGATAAAACTACTTAGTCTAAACTTTTATATGACAAAGTTACCCTGTGAGATAAGTAGGTTACTTAATGGTGGTTTATGGCTATTGGAAAATAATATAGTCCAAATTTGAAGAAGACTGTAACAAAATATTATAACTAATATTATATCTTCTGATAATAGCAAACATGAAACAATGTACACCTTTCTTGGGTAGTGATAACATAGTCCAAACATGGCCAACCCAAGCCATGTCTATTTCTGCTCAGAATGGGCCATCTCATTCTGAGTGACGTCTATGACCCTACGAAATATATGTGTTTACCATTTCTGCCAAAAATGGTGATTATAACAATAACCACTGAAGGCCGTTCATTGTAGCTTGACTGAATAATTTGGCAGGCCCATATTCGGCAGTCGATGCTAAAGGGAAGATGAAGATGTTAAAATTAATGTTGTATTGATAAGACTAGAACTTCTCCAGCCTTATGAGGGTGTGCGTGTAAATACGGTTTTATAGTTTATTTTAGAAGAGTTATTATGTTCTATTGAAGTATTGATGCTCCAAAATGGACATCCTTATGATGTTTAATGTTCAATACTTTAATTTAAAAACTGTACTGGATGCTGCATGCCTTAATGTGGTGGTAATGATGAGATGGGAGCGGTTTGACGTGTTATTATACAATTAACAAAATTATGACAATATAACGAACAAGCGCTTTGCTTGCGGCATTGTCCGTGTCGTTTTCGTATTTTCTGACACAAGTTTCAATACTTAATTCCGCTCTTTCTTCAAGGATCAAGCTATCTCTAACTAATATAGTGTGAATAACTGAGCCTGAAATCAACATTGTTGACAAACCACTTCACTTATCGAATCATTTTATTAGGAATCTCTATCATTCTATTAAAACCTGCTGTGTTCTACAGATAACAGTATGAGTAAGCAAGCGTAGACTACACTAGACCGTAAAAATGGCCATAAAGCCAGGCCAGAGCTCGTTAACCCAAGTACTTCCCAACGATACAATAAAGTTACTTATTGAAATAACCACACCTTTGTTTTATACTGTCTCACTTTGTGGGGACGCTGCTTTATTGCCTCCTCAGATGGTCACTGGTGTCATGGTGCGGCTAATACAAGGGAGTGGATTGAAAATTGATATTAATACCTAATGTTAGGTTTTACGGTCATAATGGTATGTTAGGTGATTGAATAGGCTTTTTTCCATATTGGCGTTACTTTTTTTAGGTTACACTGTTATGTTGCTCATTGTTTTTGGTACATTCGACCTTTTTTCAGTTTACCGATTCGTTTGGTCTGAAAAATGGTGTCCTATATTTCGAACGCTCTTTGTGACTTCTCTGTTCTCTTCTTGAACCCGCTCATTGACTGGAATATCGGAGAATTCTTATTGTTAGGGACCACTTGAGAAACACAATGGTCATTAATAGTTGGGGTATACGTGTCAAGTTTCAAGTTTGCAGGCTTGAGTCGAGTAAATTTCGCATAATTCTAAAGATTGGTATGTTTTTAATTTGCTCTTGGCTAAATAATACGAGTATCTAACAGCCGCCTGCGTCGATCAAAGGTAAAGCTACGCTTGCCAAGGTCAGTTCGTCGATGGGTGACCATCTATTACATATCGAGAGGCCCCGATGCCCTCGATAAAAAGCACAATCTTCGACAGTCGTTACGGGTAGTCAGAAGCCTGACCTGAAAGTCTGACCGTGTATTGTACCGTTGTACCCAGTAACTAAAAAAAAACAAGATCATTTTCGACCCCCACGCGGCCAAAGCCGTGGGCAGCTTCTATATAGTTTTATATATAATTTCTTTAAATACTTCTCTAAGCGAGTGTCTGGGACTTAATTTATAACTTGAACGAATTTTACGTTTTTTGTAAAAACAAAAATTCTCTGAATATCGTCGGCATTGCAACAAGAAAGTGAAAGATGATAAGCTAGAAAGGAGAAGATGACTGATAGAGATGAACGGGAGAAGAAGATATGCTGCGCCAATCTCAAATATGTTATGGTATCTCGTTAATAATATCGATATAGACACGCCAATATCATACCCACGTGTTTACAACAAACCTTTCGAAATAAACAGACATAGCGGCAACATAACACATAAATGCATATCAATGCAACAATTTTAATGAGTTTACCACGCAACTCGGGTGAGTAGAGAAGAAATAAACAACGGCTGACTATACATTATTATCACTATGCTATCATAGTGATAATAATGTATAGTAATGAATATAATGTATATGCATCTATATGTGGGAATTGAAACTAGGAAATGAATCATCTGTGTAGGTAGTGTCGTAGTCTGCGGTAGTGTGTAGGCTGTCCTTGTTCAATCGACTGCTTACGATGCAATATTCATTTCAGACGTTTGGATACATCCTTACAGTCAGCGTCAAACATATCGGGACGAACTGACTGTTCAAAATTATCTCAACAACTAAGAAAGTTAAACTTTATCTCAATTGGATAAAGTTCTTGTCAGAATGACAGTTGTCGTGTACTGTCTTCATTCTGAAACATTTCTTGTGTCATTGAGTTATGATTTGATTTTCATAGTTGTTTAGATCATTTTGGACAGTTTGTTTGTCCCGATTTTATTGAAGCTGACTGTACATCATATGACAGGGGTTATTGGAAAGTTTAAAATTTTTCTTGGGGACTTCATCATCATCATCTGCCTAGCGTTTTCCCAACTATGTTAGGGTCAGCTTCCAGTCTAACCGGATGCAGCTGAATACCAGTATTTTACATGGAACGACTGCCTCCCTATATTTTTCTTGGGTACTTCACACCCTTAAAAAGGATAGCTCTGTCTGTCTGACAGTGCGTTTTTACGAGAACCATTTAGTCGATTAGTGTGTTTTCTTTTATATCATTTAATTGGCATTGTATTGTACCATGTTAATTAACCTTTACTATTAATAAATAAATGAATCCATGGCTGGGTTTGAGTTAAAACTTATAGCTTCTTTGTTTAGTAAAGTAGCGCAGGACACATCTAGTATTTTAAAGTATCGATGTGATGGCCATATTTGGTTGATTGTTAACTCACAGGCGGCTGACTTTTTCTAGATGAAAAGGACACCCTTTCCTGGATAAATACTTTGACTGATATTTTTATCAGAGATATATTGAGTATAGTGTTGTGTCTCAAAGATACGAGGAAAACTGCTGGCATAAGCAGCGGTTGGTCATCATCCCATCTTAACCAAGCCTTTCCCCAACCATGTTGGGACCCCCCTCCACTATGTTGGGGCACCCCCATCCCCTATTTGGGGCCGGCTACCAGTTTAATTACTGGATAACCCGATACTCCTAGGTAAGACTGGTTGTCAGGCTTTCGGGCTTCTGAGGACCCGTAACGACTCAAAGATCCTCTAATGAGCCAGCAACAATGTTTTAACGAGTTTTCCGAGGCACATATGGTATTACATATTGGTATTTTAAGATGGTCACCCATCCTCTATCCAACCGCGGCAAGCGTAGATTAGCCTTATCGATCAGACCGTGCGGCGGTTATTATTTATTCACAAGCCCCTCCACGGTTAGTATAGTATTTAATCCACAAATGTGTAAACCAAAAGTACTAGATATATGACCTAGTTCTTTTTTCCATGTTTTAACTACATTCATCGAAGGTAATGTCTTGCATCAGAAACAAAATCATGTTATAAAATTATTTTTAAAACTTCATGCCTATTTTTGTCACAAATGATTTCGCTAGGATTTCCTAGTGTAGTGCAGTGTTAAAGACTAGTCCATGGCGTAATAGGTTGCTTCCCTATTAAGTACTTACTAGTGTCACACCATCGCCTATTGGTCCGACCTTTGAGAAAATATTGTCGAGAATGAAGTGTGTAACAAGAAGCATATCGATGAGATAAGGACCAAGTTCCGCTTGCGCAAGGACCTAATGTGTTTAAGGGGTAAGCCCTGGGTAAGTCCGCAGTTTTTTATACGTTTTTTGCAGGTTAGTGTCAGATTTTATGTTGAATAAAAGGCTCATGTCATCGCGTCTGGGCCTGAATTCACTATGACCACTTAATGATTCCTTACTCGCAACCGTAACGTCAATCATACACGAAATCTGCTAATATCGTATTAGTAATATCGATAGTAGCAGCGTCGCATCGAGTAGAAAAATTAAATTTAACAAGGCAAATTGGGCCAAACATCGTGAAAAACGAACACTTTTCATAATCCTCAGAGCGAGTTGTAAAAAGTGTCACAGTGGACAACAAGTGCAAAACACGTCTTGTTTTCATCTAGTCTAACTAAGCTCTATGCTACCTAACACAACAAAATATTACATACAAGCACCTGCTTCAGCTTAGGCACCCACCTAAGCTGTAGTTTCAAGTTATAAGCGCATTTATGGACTCACGGAGAAACGTTTGAGGAGGAAGACATACGAGTACAAACCCACATAAAATAAATAATACCATAACCATATAACCATGCCCGGGTCGACAGCGCGTTCTGTTCCACGCGCGCCTCAAAGAGATGTCAGCACCAACTGGTGGGGTCCGCAAGGGCCGATGCCTGCCAGGGGTGCGGGTTGTTCGAAAGAGATACCGCGGCCCCACACAGGCAACTGAGGGAACACGGGTGGGTTTTAGTCAGTAAAAGTCTGACACGCCCTCCTGCTCCACCCAGAGCGGGAGAAGTTATTTGATGATTCCCACCCAACAAAAAAAAAGCCATGTAACTATAGTCAGCTTATAATGTTCGCACTGCTGGGATTCAGGCCTTCTCTTGGTGAGAAGAGGTTGGCTGGAACCTACCACGCGGGCCCAATGCAGCTTGGTAGATGTCACATGTCTTCGAATATTTGGTGCTTGCATGCAGGTTTCCTCACTATGTTTTCCTTCATCGTTTGAGAGCACTGATGATGAAATAATTTACACAAAGTAAACTGCCTGCCTGGGTTTGAACTCATGACCTTCACTCGTAAGTCGAGGCCGATACCAGTATAGAGGTATGAAGAACAGGGTGTAAAGTTCACTCATACTGTATAGTAAAGGGAGAATCCTCCGAACAGACGGGTGTTGTATCTGGTGGGCTATTGCGCAGCGGTTGATGTCGGGATGTTGTATATAAACCGTGACGTTTTAGTCGTCTTACAACAGCAGCCCACTTCATGTATCCAATGACTACTAATCATTCATACACCGATAAATTTTAATGGTTGTTTTCCCGCAGCGAAATGGTTTTGTCTTGGTAATATAATCGTTTTATAAACAAATAAAATATTTAAAACAAAATATAGCAGATTAACAATTGTAAAGAATCACCACGTGCGTGAGTTTATTTTGCATTGAACATTCATGGATCGCTGTTTCCTTTGTCGGCGGCGCGTGCGATTCGAGTAGTAGGTACCTACAAGTAACCTCTAGTGTTACTATTGATTCTCACGTTTTCGATTTTAAGAATTTTTTTTTAAATAAAAAATTAATTTGGCACACAGATAGATTATAACCTAGATTAACACATAGGATACTTTTTATCCCGGTAGTACGTTCCCGCGGAATAATTTCCGACCTCTACGCAGTCGAAGCCGCGGGCGGAATCTAGTTTCACATAAAAAAAATAACATAAATTTAAAAAAAGAAAATATAATTCACTAAGACGCATGACGTAGTTTGAAACACCCTGTTATGGAGATGGAATTAATGATGGAATGTAATGGTAGGTAGGTAAATATCTTCTACCATTTGATACGTAAACATTATAAACAGGAAGGGTGTTTCATAATTCTAAAGCATTATAAATTTTTCCTTGTATATGTTTTCTTAATTAATGATAACAATGTTTTAATCACGCCTAGAGGTATTTTATGACGGATACAATGAGTGGACCATCTTTGTAAGATGACTAAAATGTCACAGTGTATACGAGTCGCGCGGTAAACTCTGATTGCGCGATGCAGGATTTGTGTGACGTCAAGTTTTTGATGCGTAGTTCGAATGTGGCGTTGTAGATGCCGCCACACCACTGGGCCACCATTGCTCCAGTCCCATGTGGGTGGTAAATTCCCATAATCACTCAGACGAGACTCGTCCGTCAGTCTACTAAATCGACAATCCGATTCCCTTCTCTATAAATAATACTAGCCACATTTACAACACAAACAAGACGCAACATAGACATATTGTGATCCCAAAGTTTTGTTGTGTCAGTGCCATATTGTTTGGAAGCCCGGATATCTTTTGATCCTAGTTGAATACACTTGCTCGAGCCAACATGCGTCTGTCCGTTGTAAGTTAGTAGAACGAAACGTCATGAGTAACTTGTTTGATATTTGTAGTGTTTGTAATATAAATTCGGATCTAAGAATGGTTGATAAAATTATTGCATAACATGACGCCTTGTTTCCCTAAAGGGTTGAGCAAAAGGTGAGCACACCCATCGCTCGCCAGTTATGTTTAAGTCCCATCCTATAGGGGGCGAGCCTATTGCATCAACTGGGCACAGACTCTGGGCTGCTGCTGAAAAACGTCAAAAAAAAAAACTAATAACACTTTGCCCGACCTGGGAATCAAACTCAGGCACTCGTGCTCAGCGGTAGCGCTTGCAACCACTAGACCAACGAGGCATTACAATTATTGTAGTATTTGAACGTGTGTTAAACATCTTCTGTTGAATGAGACCTATCCAATATTTAACAAATTATCAAGAACTAGCTTTTGCCAGCGGCTTCGCCCGCGCGAAACTTTCATCCCCTATTTAACTCCCTTAGGGGTTGAATTTCGAGAAATCCATCTTTATTCCTTGTCTACATTATAAAGGGAACCTCTGTGCAAAATTTCAGCTTTCTAGGTCCAAGGGTTTGGGCTGGGCGTTGATGAGTAAGTCAGTCAATCAGGACTTTTCTTTTTATTTATATAGATAATAAATATTCAGTGACACTTTTTATACTAACACGATAAATAGGGTAGGCCTTTAGTGTGGGATGCAACATGTGTCGATACTCTAGCGCCATCCCATCTTCCTGGCTTGGTGTGCTGTGCTGGCGCTGCCGCTGCGGCTGCGGAAAACCTCAAGCGGCGAAAGTATAACAACCTTATTGGTAATTATATGTTCGAGCCGTTTGGGGTTGAAACCCTCGGACCGTGGGGTCCGAGTGCTCACATGCTCTCTGTAAGGAAATCTCGAAACGGCTGGTTGACACTTCCCGTGACCCAAGGGCTGGTTTTTACCTTGGCCAGAGGCATTGCATTACAGCATGGCAATGCCGCCAGTCTCTTGGGTACACTACCAGTCGACAGCGATGCGTATGAATTGTTCGATAAATTAGTTTTAAAAGTGCTCAAAGCGATAAATCTGTGCCGACGGGAAGGGTCCGCCTCTCGAATCTTTTGAATCATAATAGGAAGACATTTGATTTCACAGAGTATGTATTATTACTATGGCCGCTGTAACTACAAATTAATAATAAAAAAAAGGTAAAAATGAACGGTCGCCAAAAAAAACACGTTTCTTGTAAGGGGATTACACCTCGACGACTTACACTGGTTTTTTTTCGCCGTTTTTTCTAACTAAAGTTTAAAAAAGTATACGTATAGGTATTGTACGGTGGTATGGAACCATTCGAGTCCGAGTCGCACTTGGCCGCTTTTTTATTTCTGATACAAAATCGCGACCTAATTTTTTTTATGACGCATTGGCACTCTTCAGTTCAGAGTGGTAAATATTTAGACTATTACCGAAATTACCTGCGATAAACAAAAATATTCCTACTTTTCAATGTCGAAAATAAAAATCTGTGATCTCTATTCATCATCTGTGATCATTCATCATCTCTTACAAATGTACTTATTAATTTAAACTACGATATACAAAATAAATACAAAAAACAAAAGGACACTTAGGCGTCGAAGTATTCCTCCGCATCGCTGTCATCAGGAAACGTGCCCAGAAGACTGGCAGCATTGCCACGTTGAATGGCAATGCTAATTCTTTGGCCAAAGAACGACCCAGCCCTCTGGTCACGTGAAGTGTCACGTGAAGCTATTTTTAATTTTTAATGATGATAGACGGATAGCTATATAAATAGCTAAGAATGTACTCGTAAGAGATGATCACAGATTTTTAGTTTATTTTTTATTTACATCCCATACAAAATATGTCCCCATACCAAAGTATTAAATCTCTTTGCCCCATGCATACGTGTGTGACTCCGAATCGCGCTTGGCCGATTTTTTTTATGTCATGTGATGATTTTTTTCTTCGTGCTATTGCAACTTATAAGTAATAACACCAAATTCATGCTAGGATCTAAGACCGGCCTCTGAAAATTGGACGCCCTCCCAAATAACGCTGATTTGAATAGAATTACGAAAAAAGGAAAAATATCTGATTTATGTCCTATAGGACATAAATCAGAATCAGATACAGTCACATACGATATATCAGAATTAATTTGAGCTTCTAGATTTACGAGCCCGGACATGAGTAACATACTCGGCGATCCCATACATCAAAGTTTGACATTCAGGGCGCTTTTACTGGGGATCAAATTTTTGCCATTTTATACCACTCTGTGCTGACTGGACTGTTGAAAATTTTCGCTGTTATAACTTATTTATTTATGTACTAGCTGACCCGTGCCCACTTCGTTGGGCGGTAAACATTTTTATATCACTCAATAGATTACAACACGGTCGCGGTTCCATAACACAATTAATTGAAAATAAAATAGGTACGCAGTACATAAATCTATACTAATAATAAAGCTGAAGATTTTTTTAGTTTTGTTTGTTTAAAAAAACTACCAGGCGAATTTGAAATTGTATTTAAGATTTGGTTTTTTTCAATCTCGAACTCAAAAACTCAAAGCATTTACTACAAATAAACCAATTACGCGCACTTTTGAATTGTCAAGGGGTCGGTCAGTTAGAAAGATGAAGCTAATTGCCAATTCAAAAGTGTAGTAGGTACTTACCTACGGAGAAGAACGGGCAAGAAACTCCATGGACACTCTTTGTACATCATAATATTGTTACACTTATGTTGAAATTATCAATGTGAGAACTATGTAAAAAGACGTGCGCATTAAAAGCAACAAAAAAAAAAGAAAAAACAATTCAGAAATTTCAATAAGCCGTGGCAGCTAAGAGATAAGATAAGAGATAGAGATAATATTTTTTTACGTTCAAAAACTCTGATTCTCAGCCTAATTTGAATAAATGACTTTTGATTTTGAGATGCCCAGTCCTTACTGGCGGCGGCGGCGCGGGTTCACGAACATGACGTATGGATCAGCACCATTCAACTCAACCATTTTGAAGGGAACCTAATGATCCAACACTCATGCCACCACCAGCGAGACATTTGAGTGAGCATGACAATGGATGCCGTATAGGCCTCTGAAAATGTGTAGTTGGTACCATCAACCTATTTCATGCCTAGACCAATAAAATGCACTCACACTTTCACAACAACAAACATAACGTTACGCTTCACAGCATTTAATTAACAGCTTATGCTAACGCTACACTTTACACCGTAATACATAAGTGAAGTGTCTGTTTAGATATCACTATCGTGTTATGTCATAAAATCATCCAATCAGTGCAGAGTTTATCACTGCGCCGGCCAAAGATATTCCTCGCTCTTGACATTTGCTATATTTATTTTTATTATTTTGTATACTGTGACAAATAAATTGTCTCTTGGCTAAGATAATGCGTATTATATTGGACGCGGAACCCGTTACCATGGTTTCAGTACCTACATGATTCTGAAGCCCCTGCGCTGAAATTTTTCGACGGGTATTTAAAAAAGTTTTGCTGTTCTATGCATTTTGACCGCGCAGTTTATTGGACTTTTCTATGGCTAAACAGTTTTGTTTTTTAACCGACTTCAAACAGAAGGAGGTTATCAATTCGACATGTTCATTTTTTTTTGTGTGTTCGGGCATAACTCCGTCATATATAGACGGATTTGCAAAATTCTTTCTTGGTTCGAAAGGGGTTTACTCGGAAATGGTCCCATTTAAATTTCATATGAATCTGATGAGGAGTTTCGGAGACAGACAACGGATCTCTTCAAAAAATTATAGCAAATCAACCGTGATTGCTGCTATCGCATAAATATGAATTGTTTTGACCCCATGGATGATGAATTTTCGAATTGGTGTGGGGTAGGTACTAAAACGAAAAAGTGAAAAATAAAATAATTTTTCAAAAAAAAAACAACCGACTTCCAAAAAACCACTTTTTTGAAGTTTTCTTTACCCACGCATAATTTTTAAGCTAGGGTTCGAGAATGCTGGGATAGGGCTGAATTCATGGTGACCGTTTGCTTAGAATCTGCAGGTCAGTGTCAGGCTCCATGTTGAACAAAATATGACCATAACACGTATGTATTTACAGAATATTGTAATCATCAATATGACCTTAGTTCATTTAATCCCATTCAATTATTATTATTTTTTTCATTTAATCCCATTCAGTGAATTTTTTCATTTAATCCCATTCAGTGAATTTTTTCATTTAATCCCATTCAGTGAATTTTTTCATTTAATCTAATTAAATATTATTATTTTTTTCATTTTATTTAACCATTTATGTACACACATATATAAACAAACAAGAAGATTAGAACAGAAAAATAGGTACAGAGGTGATGTTTATTTCTAAAGAAATCTCTTCCTGCGATAGGAGAGAAGATAAAGAGACGTAGACAGCGTGTGTACGAAAGAGTAAAAGAGCAAAAACTACATTTATAATTAAAGTGATTTTTTTCATTTAATCCCATTCAATATTTTTTAAATGATCAACATAGTGTTGCGGATGTGATCATTACTTTCTTTCTTCTAGACCATGTGTCCCATTTATTTGGGGTCGGCCTTTCTTGCCCTTATTTTCCGCTGAGCACGATTGTGTGCTGTGTCAGCGTGTAGTACCTACCTAAAGTTGTTGTGATGTTACAAATTAACGCTTAATTACCATTATACAGTTACAAACAGTCATAGAGGTACCTATATAGTCAACCAGGCAGGTATTTGTTATCAAAAGTAACCTACTTTATAAACACTCGACAATAAAATAGAAATTGAACGATAGACATAAAACTGTTACCTATCGTAAAATAATGTTAATTAATTAACATTTCAACTATTTGTATTATTAACCAATTATTTTGTCATGACCAATAGTTTTAAACCGTGCTATGTAATAATATTATCCCTCTTTTATGGTATTGTATAAGTAAATAGCCAGCCAGTGACAGTTATAATAAGGTGGGTCCATAGCGGTTACATTTGGCTTTTTTGAAGGTCAGCACACCACAACATCAGTGTATACTCATATGGCAAACCTGGGTCTGTGCACACCACGTTTTTTAAACGCGCCGTTGACGTGATTCCAGTTTAATGCTTGAGAGTGTAGTTGGTAAGTAAGTTATTATTTAAACGTTCACTTGCCAAACATTAAGTTTACGTTACCATTATTTGTGAAGAATTTATTTGTTAAGTAATAATTTGGTAAATGAAATTATGCGGAAAATTGTTTGGAAAGTGATAAATTGTAAATTTTATTTTATGTAACCCCTTCGAAACAGTTGAACCGACGGAACAAACGGGACTTGATGGCAATTTTACTTTCTGGATAGCTGATGTTAAGTGTGAGGGTACCTACTTTTAGTCCCGTTAGCACGTTCCAGTGGGATAATTTCCAACATACTGCTAGTCAATATATAAAAAAGGCGTACTTACCATTAACCGATCATCATAACCCAATTGAACTGGTAATGAGAGTTTCTTTCATATTCATTTTTCTTACTTGGCGGAATATCAATTTCTCACGCAAACTTTTCAACGTGTGCACATATTAAACGAACATACGACTAACTAAATGATAAAGGAAACTTTCATACGGGTTTGCTCGAAGTAAAATATAGCCGTAAATGAATTTGTAGTTCGTTCAAAAGGAACACGAAATGAACTTTATATCACTGTACGAGTTATAATTTCACATAATTATTATAATATTCATCACAGTCGATCCTTGAATAACTCTCTTTCATCATCATCATCATCATTTCAGCCGAAAGAAGTCCACTGCTGTACATTGGCAGCATGCATTTGCAGCAGCATGGAACCATTCGAAGTAGCGATGTTTGGGATCCCCCAAACATCGCTACTTCGAATGGTTCCATGCTGCTCGCATCCAGCATATTCTTGCGGCCTTCACAAGGTCTGGTCCACACCGGGAATCCAGCTTATATCTGCGACCTTCACCAGCACCGTAATTGCGTAACACGCGACCAATAATAATCTGTTTCATTTTGACAGTTCAACAATATACATATGTTAATTACGTTAGAGATTAGACACATTTTTCGAACATAGAAGAAATAGATTAGCAATCCGTTGCAAAGTCAAATCATTTTTTTTTGAAGAAAAACTAAAGTGATTGATTGATTTATTTCAAATAGGCACATAAAAGGCACTTTTGAACGTCAACAAGTACATTTAAAAAAAATTGAAGTCGCCCCTTCCAAAATTTAGTTTCGTATGGAGAAGAATGGGCAAGAAACTCCACCATTACTCTTTAAAATGTACAATATTTAACATAGTTTCAAAATTATTCAGATTACGATTGATTATGCGTCACGCAATTAAGGCGCTGGTCATCGTCCCACCTTCTGGGAGACCTTCTAACGTTACACCTCTCAATAACTCTCTTTATCTATCAAAAACATAATTTCAATTATCTAGAAACCCAACCAATAACCAAGAATTAAAATCTGGAACAACGCAAATATCTTCACTTTCAGAAAACCAGACGCATTTTGCCTACGTACTCAATCTGCGTATCTATTGATGATGCTACTTCATTTACAGGGTTAACGAGGGTTATAAAATGGCTCTGCTTGGCTTCTAGCCAACCACACCAATTGTTGATTCGCACGAATTCACTCACCCGAATCCGGCGAATCGACACGTTTAAATAATATATTTTTATATTGGCGTCTCGCTGAAAGTTTATTTGTGGGCGAATCGACCACTCTAGGAATACGTATTAGGCAATGGGCACGTTTCGATTTAATGCACTTTATTGCACGTACCTTTTCTCATATTTTATTTGCATAAAATTCAAAACGTACCAATAGCTTAGTGCATATTTCTGGAGTTGTTAATTCGCCCAGAACTAAATTAACTTCGTGCGAGTTTTAGATCGGGAGAATCGAAACTTTAAAATAATATATCATTTTTAGAAGTGTCGATTCAACTAACTCGGGCGAGTAAAATTGTGTGAATTGACTAATAAGCCAACTAATTATCTATAAGATTTGCAAATTGCATTACAGACGTAAACATTTCTACATAGTAACCAGTATCTGGCTTGTTTAAATAGACAATTTAATAATAGAACGACCGAAATACCGCGTTATTATTTTAACCTAATAATAGCTATACGCCTAGATGTTATTAAGACAATATAACAGTTTGGTACAATGTTGTAGCTCGATTTTCGGTGTAAACATTGAGCCGTAGGATATACCTACCTACTGGCTAAATCATCTTAGCGTAAGTTTGCACACGAACCCTGAAAATCCTTTATATAAATCTGGATAATAGAGTTCGTGCCCAAAATGATGTTCGTTTATCTATGAAAATGTGAAAAATTACACCTGTAAATGTGTCATGAAAATTTATGTCTTATCTTTAGCGATAAAATTGTGATCGAAAACTGTTTTGATAGGAAGATTAAATAAATGTTCACAAACTATTTTCTAAGAGTAAAATCTTATTTTTCTATCATCCGCCACTGTGAGAACTTTTGAACTTTTTCGCTCAACAACGACGAAGTGGTCCAAAATACACTCGAGAGCAATGAATCCGGGTCACTTAAAGAATCCTAAAAATCTCGGAAACTAAAAATGCTAGGTTAATGCAATAAATTGTATTTAATAGACAATGTAATACTCCTTAAATGAAGGTATTAAAACTTCATAGTTATTGTAAAGTTATATCATAAAAAAATCTAATTTGAAAAAGGGCCACTTTCGAAGATGGAACTACGAAATTACAGCATTTGGTTTTGCTTTTGTTTGTAATCTGTCATTTATGTGGGTACATAAACCATGTTGATAGTGCTCTATATTCATTATTCAAGCTGAAATTATGTCGCTTACGCCTGAAGAATGCACCAGAATACTTACAATGCTGGAAACCGGCCGGAGTCAGCGCGATACAGCCAGGACTGTCGGTGTGTCGCTGTCAACAGTACAAAGAGTTCTCCGACGTTACGAAGAAACTGGTTCTAACCTACGCAGACCAGGAACGGGCAGAACCAGGTGTACCACAGCACGAGAAGACCGATACTTGGTGAACACCATGCTTCGAAATCGCTTTCTCACAGGAACTGAACTCACAAATCAGTTTCGACGCCTCGGAGGAAGTAACCCAAGTGCATGGACAGTAAGACGTCGGCTTGCTGAATCTAACTTAAAACCCCTTAGACCTGCAAACGGCCCTAAACTGGAGCGTGGGCATCGTATTTCAAGACTAAGATATGCCCAGAGCCACGTAAATTGGAGTATTGAAGATTGGTCAAAAGTTATGTTCTCCGACGAATCAAAATTTATGCTCTACAAGCACGATGGAAGACACAGAGTGTATCGAAGACCAGGGGAAAGATTCAAGCAAGCATGCATCGAAGAAAAAGTAGCCTACGGTGGTGGGTCTGTACTTGTGTGGGCCGGAATTTCTTCTGAAAGTCGCACAGAGCTGGTGATCATAGAAAACGGCTCTTTAACTAGCGTAAGATATGTGGAAGAAATCCTCAATGATCACGTTGGTCCATTTATGGTCAATTTAGGTGAGGATGCTATATTTATGCATGACAATGCCCGACCTCATACAGGTAGGATTGTGAATGACTACCTTCAAGAGATGAACATTACTCGTATGGAGTGGCCAGCGCGCAGCCCGGATATCAACCCGATCGAGCATGCTTGGGACGAGCTAGGCAGATGCGTAAAACAACGAAACCCTCCCCCAATCACGCTTCGTGAGCTCAAAATTGCTCTCACAGAGGAATGGGAGAATATTCCCCAAAATCGTATAAGGAACTTGGTGTACAGCATGCCAAACCGCGTAAACGCAGTAATGGAAGCACGAGGAGGCAATACGAAGTATTAAAATTCAAGAAAATCGTAATAAAGTTCAAAAATTTCATGTTTCCTATTTTTGTTTTAAGGAGAGATCAGCAGTTTTTTTCTTTATGTAATTTTGTGTTAATAAAATGTATGGTGACTCATATTTTTTTTACTTTCATTTAAGGAGTATTACATTGTCTATTAAATACAATTTATTGCATTAACCTATCATTTTTAGTTTCCGAGATTTTTAACATTCTTTAAGTGACCCGGATTCATTGCTCTCGAGTGTATCAAGATGAGTGGTTGAAATCATAAGAATGACATTTTAGGCAACTAATCTGTATCTTTGCTAGTGGCTACCGAGTCATCATATTTAGTACATTGTAGTGATTTGAAGCTCGTGTTTTTTCTTTAAGGGCAATGCGTTAATATACCCCTGATATTCCAATTTTCTTCCGTTTTTCTTTTATTTTTCTTCGTTTGCAATTTGCAGGTCATTGTCAGGTTGAATGTTGAACAAAAAATCATTCGCGACGGAAACAAATATGGCTTTCCCGAATTATTATTCGTTATTTATTTGGCTCACCAATAATTTAATACACCGATACAAAAATATGAGATACATCTCATACATCCAATATACTTATTTACCAAAAACTTCGTAGGTAGGTACTCTTATACTTACCAATTTTTTACAGGTTTTCGATAGGTATTGGTCGCCTGTTTAAATGTAGATGAGTTCTTAATCGAAATCGAAATGAAGCCAAAATTACAATCACATCGAATCAAATCAAAAACAAAATTAAAATAACAATCCAAATACAATCAAAATAAAATCATAATCAACATTAAAATTAAAATCAAAATCATTAACTATTAAAATTAAAATCAACACTAAAATTAAAAGTTAAAATCGAAATCCAAATTAATGAGTGTGTTTTAATTGTTGTAGAAGTTAAACAATTAAAACATTCACCTTAAATTATAATTACAATTATAATTAATTAATTAATTATTATAATTCAATTAAATTACTTATGTATTTCATTGTAAAGTTTTGGTTTATCACATTAACAGCAAATACTTACCATTAATCTAATGTTAAAATCTCCATTGACTGAGGAACCGACACTCATTCATGGCAAACATTAACATGGTGGTGTTGGTAGAAATACACAAAACACCCCACAACCCACGACGCCATTGTAACATCGTTTCCGTGCCGCACTTCCGACCGCTTCCCATTAGCTGAGGATCAAATGGACGATTTAAAAACCTTCAAAATACTTCAACGGGCTTTTAGAATCCGCCTATAGACAATATAGGTACCTACTTTGGGTAGATACGGGGTTTGCAGCATAAAGCCCAACGCGATGATGGCTTGATCTCAGAGCTTTAAGCGTGATAGCTGTGCAATTTTGAAGGTTGTGTGCCTAGGAGGAAGAGTTAAGCCTTCGATTCTTGTTGTCATGGAATTACATGACGTTAACACGGGGACTGCAAGCTGTCGATAAACATTTGTGCAATTGTTTTGTGAAATGTCACTTGAATTGGAATCAAATTTAAAAGTAAAAATCTTTAAGATAAGCTTCAAGCTTTAAAGGAAATTTTCAAGTTCTATGTTTAGTATTGTTTAGTACTTTTTTTGTTAATTAAAAGCTTGTTTAGAAAAAGGTTTTTCTTTGATTTTATTTTGTACTCTTTGGCATTAGAAGTTACTTGTTTAAATACCAGTTCTACCATTATGTGAAGACTTGAAATTACTATTCCGCGATATTGTGTGGTCCGCCATATTGGATTTAGAAAATGACGTCACATAGCATGCATTGTCACCATGCATTGTCATCCAAACTAAACGTGTATGCAAAATTTTAGCAAAATCGGTTGAGGATAACTGTTAAAATGTGTTACAATTCAGTTGCAAGATTTGACCTGAAAAAACATACATGCAAACATTGCAAGTTAATTATTATTTAACCATTTATGCACACACATATAAACAGACAAGAAGAAAGGAACAAAAAAATACGTACAAAGGTAATGCTTATTTCTACAGAAATCTCTTCCAGCACACCTGCGATAGGAGAGAAGATAACAGAGATGTAGACAACGCGTGTAATAACAATAGAAGGAAAATCATAAAATTACAAATTAAACTCTAATTTAAAAATATACATACACACATAATATGAGAATATACATACATACTAATATACATACATACTTCTAAAATAAATATCACTAAAATATTTATAATTATACTTAATGTAATTTTATTAATAAATACAATTATGACAATGTGGAGAGATAGTGTTCTTTCACTCTTTTTTTGAATACTGCTACAGTTTGGCAGTCCCTAATGTCAGGCGGAAGTGAATTCCACAACCGTACCGCGTGCACAGTGAAGGAATAGGAGTAGAAGTCGATTGAGTGGGGAGGGGACTTGAGGAGATTTCTAAGATGCGACCTGCAAGGTGCATCAAACGGACGGGCGTAGGAGAAGCGATCCCGCAGATAGCATGGGGTTTTAGGGTTGTGAAGAATGTTAAATAGCAAACACAATATCCGAGAGTTTCTGCGTAGTCGAATAGGGAGCCACTTGAGTTAAATTAAGCTTCTAAAAAAACAAAATGGCGATTTAGACAAGTTCCGATTTTGACCACGCCTAAAAATAACCACGTAGCACTGTATGGGTCTTATAGGGCGCCTAAAATTGTAAGGCATTTTCTTTGTTTCAAACACTTACTGATTTGAAACTGTAGGGAGCTAATTGAACTGGAACCCAAAAAAAGTAACCACGGTGATATTTTTTGTCAGAGTACCTAATTATTTTCTTAAATCCTAGGCCATTGCTAACATGACCATTCAAGTCTCTTTTTTCTATAAACGTTTGGGGGTTATCCTCTTGTTACCGTGACGTCATCCCCAAACTAAGCCGAATGAATCCCTTTGTCTATATTGCCACAGGATTTACTCGCAGCTCATGACGTCACCAACGAACTTTCCACCTCCTTGGCTCATTTAATTAGGGCAAGTGTCCATCTGACGCACTGTTGAAGTACTATTGCCCAATTGTGGGTCCTTAAATCCGCACATGTCACCCTTAAGCGGGGTTTTAATTTCCTGATGTTATTTGCGTCCTGTGGGCCTAGTACGACCGCGCGAACTACCGTCAAACGGGGTAAATAGGGATGCAGTGGTGAATCGGGACGAAACTTTGCCAAAAAGGACCTTAATTTGATAACTGTGTCGTAATTAACGATTAAGTGCCAATGTTGGCAAGAAACTATAAATAGTTCAACGTTAAAATTCATTTTAAAGTTTCGTCTCGATTCACCCCGTTTGTAAGTAAACGTGACGTAAATTCGAACGATTTTAAAATTTATAGTACTCGTTTCGTTATGTTCACCACCCAAACAAAAATATTAGTATTTCTATCTCTTACTGACAGACCGCGAAAGTAAAGACAAGTGACGTTTTAGAACTGTCAAACTAAATGATGTCTCGATATTGCCTTGCATTTGGAGTGATTGTAAGCATGATTAATTTAGTTCGTCGTAGTTGCGTCAAAGAAAATCTTAGTTCTAATTACAAACTAAATTTGACAGCTCATAGTTATTTCCGTCTCTTTCTTGTCTCATTAGAAGGAAGAACTTAAGCTCGTGCACAACAGAATCATCACTAATATTTACTTGGTTTTAAGACTTTATCTATGCGGGTGAAATCGCGGTGCTGCTTGTGGGTGATACTGATCGTGCTGGAAAAGTTGTATTTTCGATTTAAAAATCGCTCAAATTTGCGTCGCGCGTCACAAAAAAAGGAGGAAGTAAGAAACAAAATTAATCACGAACGATGACTACCTATTTCTTGTAACGAAGAAGGGTTGGAGTAGTGGACCGGGCAAAACCGCCTACTCATCTATGTATATATGGTGTTTGGGGTAAATAAATCGGAACCACATAATATTAGCCCGTAATTGCCTCTCTGCAGGCCAAAAACGGAGAATTGATTACCTACCAGACCTATACTTTCTTCAGGGCGTTTTGAAACTTCGGAAACGTCGATATACGACACCTTTTGGCCAAAAGTCCTCTTTCAAGCAGGCCTGTAGATGATGGATTGGAACTCGTACCACAAATGACTTAAAGTTGATGTCGTGGCACGATTCCAACCTTTTGACCCTCAGCGCCCAGATGGTCTTCACTTTCAAGTACTGCACGACTGCCTCAATCTTCGTGGAATGATCACAGCAGGGCGCAGCAGCATGTTGGGTCCACTCGGTACGGTACCGCACAAGTTACGAGATCATGGTTTCTTCTTCTTCTTTTCTACCTTCGTGAAAGCCTCCTCATCAACTAGGTCCGTTCTTGGCAAGGAGCTACAGACCGCAATCCGGGCAGGTTGAGTATCCTTTTTCAGTTTATTCCCTTTTCCGGTTTTTCGCTGAAGCTACGACGCATCACATTTTTCGGTGGCGAAAATAGCAGCGTAGACACAAGGGGTTGACGTACCTAAGTGAGACGTTACCGCAGCCAGTGTTGTGGTGCAGGCGACGGCGGTGGCGGGTGGCGCTTGCTCAGCGTTATCAGCAGCTGGTGACGCACTTGTGTATGCCGCTTCAAAACTGCCGATGGATGCATTTTGCGTTCCTCGACGAGTGTTCACCTTTGAGGCCTCTGGTGACCCAATTATCGAACCAACGTTGCACAATAATGCTATTTCTAAACGTAGTTCCATATTGTTCTTTTATGAAACCTCCATTCTAGACTGCATCTTGTTCATCTCCGCTTTAAAGGTAGTGATGTCCTTTAGCAGCCGTGTAACGTCGACGTGATCGAACGTGACGGGAGGCAGTTTCCTTTGCCACGAAATTAGGCACGTCGTCGGGGTCCGTCTTCTTCAACATATCGATGATATCTTTAATACCCAGTTTTCCGCTGCTGATTTCGTCCGCTTTGAAATTGTATCGGCATATCTTCAGGATGCTCACCTCGTCCATGTAGCCAGTACAATATACCTACAACACAATTATGATTTCCATACGATGATTTCCTTCACATTTTGTTTTTCAGTCACCTCCTTATACAGGATAAATTTGAAACGGGACAGTAAGAGCAGGTCAAAACCACATGTAAAACTGAACCTGGTTGTCTGATTTCGATCGAGCAACCTAATTCTGAAAGCGTCGAGCCTCCATGACATTCAACAAATACCTACGTCCATTAGACCACAATTTGACGACCTATAAAAATATAGTACACCCGTGCAAAGCTCTGACGCAAGCAGACTCATATGTCAGACAGTTAGACCATATATGATTGATTACACCTAAAACAACTTTCGATTGTTTTTCGATATTAATTCGTTCCGTCTATTTTTCGACACGAATCGATACATCATGGTGAATCGAATAAATCGACTAGCCATCGTAATTCGATGCCATCATCAGAGCTTTTAGGTCAACCAAAATTGGTTATTGATTCCCTATTGGTGGTTAATAAGTCATTCTAAATGGCTATCGTTTCGTTGTTTATATAATAACTACTATAGTTTCCGTGTAAAATTTCATGCATCGCCGACCCACCCCGTCGCGTCGCATCGAATCGCCTGCATGTGTGGTGATGTGCGAGTACTTCATATTCGTGTTTCTTTTTTCTTTCTGCTCAACTCTTAAGGGTCCTAGCGTTTCTCGATAAATGAGCTATTCAACACTAGCTAAATTTCTCAATTCAAACCAGCAGTTCCTGAGATTACCTCGCTCAATCAAACAAACTCTTCAGCTATTGCCAGGGGCATTGCCCGCGTGGAGGTCGGAAATCATCCCCTGGGAACGTATTACCGGGGTAAAGAGTATCCTATGTGTTAATCCAGGCTTTAAACTTTCTGTGTGCTAAATTTGATCCAAATCCGTTCAGAGGTTTTTGCGTGATTGAGTAACAAATATCCAAAGATATAAACTTTCACATTTACATTACTTTTGCCAGCGGCTTTTCCCCCGTGGAGGTAGGAAATTATCCCAAGAGAACGTACTACCGGGATAAAAAGTATCCTTTGTATTTGTCTAGGATATAAACTATCTGTGTGCCGAATTTTATCCAAATCCTTTCGCCCGTTTTTGCGTGATTGAGTAAAAAACATCCAAAGATTCAAACTTTCACTTTTACAAAATTAGTTTGATTATGCTTCGACCGCGCATATCCATTGTTTTTTTAAGTTTTATAGAAGGCAACAATGGGTGGTTTTAAATGAAAGAAAACGTCCCATTTTTGCACGAAGGGTCGCTGTGTTAATTTACTGTCTGATTCGTTATAGTCAGACCTTATATCTGTGTCAGCTTGCAGGGAAAACATTGTTTGTATACTGTCATATATGGGACATATTGACCTACAAAAGTTACGAGTTGCTGACACCATGTATCTTTGTCGCACCCCACGCATAGACAAGCATATTGTTATATTGTTTATATTATTATTTTCGTAAAATAATATTATTAAAGTGAATTTATCTGGCTACTTACGTTGTTTAACTGTTAAACTACCCAGTTTCTTGTGTTTAAATCGAACAGTAACGTGTATTTCTAGATCCTTTTTAGCCCCCGTCGCAAAAAAGGGGTGTTATAAGTTTGACGTGTCTGTCTGTGGCATCGTAGCTCCCAAACGGCTGAACCGATTTAGTTTTTTTTTGTTATGTGTAAAGGTGACTTAATGTAGGCACCAAGTTACTTAACTGGGTGCCTACAAAAGATCTAGAATTTTATAAGTGGCTTTTTTCATTCCAACATCCTTCACGTCCGTTCAGCTAGGATTTTGAGCTGTAGATTTATCTTTTACAATCGCTTTTACCGCATCATTGTGCAACATCAAAGTTTCACATATCAAACATTGCTTGTTTGTTTGTCAGATTATGTGCAATATTGTTGATCGAGCAAAACAAATTATCTTTCATTTATTTTGTCTTTACGTAGGTTTATAGTAACCCAACGGTATCGGGAACAGGATCCAAGCTACCGGTGGACAGGGCTGCTGAGAGAAAAACCTCCTAACGATACGCGCCGTGTCCAGAAGAACCGTTTTCTGGATCAAACCCTTGATCCAGCTGCCTAACGAGAGCCTCTTCAGGTGTTGATCGAGGCTCTCGGGTATTATAATAACAAAAAAAAACCATTTATTTTCAAGTATCCAGGACTCATAATGTTAGTAACAATTTTCTTACAAGCTATGTCAGTAATATTTACAAAAATACTATGGCTAAACAATTATATTGGCAGGCACATGTAGCTGGCTTAAAAAGTGTAAAATGGGACAATCCAGCTTGCTAGCAATGACGGCCACGAGACTGTTGGAGCTGGCACGCACTCTGCGCAATAGAGATGCTGCACGCTTACGTCTGATCGCAGCGAAGCCGTCAGTTTGAACATACCCAAAGCACTAGAAAAGCGTGGCAGCCCCAACAACATCCTGAATGCATTATTGCACTGAATGCGAAGAGCATTAACAGCTTTTTGAGTGAAGCAATTTCAAAGACAGCACGAGTAGGCCGTCACGACTATTGGCACAATGACTGCTGTATTCACATCCCACATGTCGACAACCTTGCGAGCCAGGTAAAATAAATCTACGAATCTTTTTGCAGCTCTTGCTTCAAATAAAACAAATGAACTATTACCATCTCATCATTCTAATCACATTAAGACACACACTGAATATATTCAATGCCTGTCTGCCAAGTCCTGAGTATAACCTTCCCAATATTATGCCATACCTACCTTCTTCGTAAAATTTCTTCGCGTCCCGTATCAAGTGTTTGGTTCTTCACAATACAATCGACCGGGACAACCTCGGACCCTGCATAGCTTTTAGGCCACTTGAAAAAGGTACTTTTGTGTTTGAAGAAAGTCAGACACACATACGTAATCTTCCTGCGTGAATAGGTTGAGGTCTTCTGAGTTCTTTAGCGTCAAGATGAGCTTAAGAGAAGCTCAGATGGTGAAAAGTCAGTTGCGAAGATCAACCGGTGTTTTCCGTAAAACTTCACCGTGAATACTCGATTAAATAATTTGCCTGCCAGAGTTCGTTCCTAGGACTAAGTTGCGACCAATTCCACTGGGTCGCCACTGCTCGTATGAAATTCAAAACGTTCCAATTTCTTAACACGTATTATTATTATTGATAAAAAAATTAGTTATCGTTTCATTTTAATATATAATATACTTACAGAAATAAAAATATTAAAATAAAAAATAATATTTTGTTTAAAAAAGTAGATTGGTCCGATTCGGGCGAGTAAATTCGTGCAAATCGAATACTAAGCCGAAAAGCTGTGAGTAAATCGGTGGTCATGGTGAGATAAAAACAATGAGGAAAATGTCCTGAGGAAAGTTTTGAATGCATGAATGTGGATGGCTTTAGGAATAGAACAAGACCAGAGAAACGATGGAAGGACTTTGTAAGATGATAAGGCTAGTAGGAGGTCGTCACGCTCTTACTATTGAGATGACGACAACTAAAGAAGTATGGAAGAAGAAAACCTGTTGCGTCAATACCAAATCACCAATTAAATTGGGATAAGGGTAAGCAAGTCAAAATCAACTCAAACTTAAAGAATCTTATTTCAAATAAAACAACTAAAGCTACAACATTTTATAAAATAAAATGAATTAACATAAAATCTAATATGTATATATCTTTTGTGTTTATAAAGCACTATAACATAATTAATGACAAAGCCTGAACAATCCAAATCTATACGAGGAGTTTAGTTAACAATCACAACAAACATTTATTAAGTTACACAAACTGTTCACGTTTACAATGAAATTGTTAGCAATAAACCAATTTATGTCAGCAATTTATACACCTAGTTTATGGTTCCTGAGATCCCGAAGTTTTAACTAGGATTAACACTGAAACGGCTGAAATGTTTGGTATTTGTTACCAAACGGAAAATTCAATCGAATAGGCACTATTTGTGAAACTTCACTGGTTATTTGTCGAGGATTCCGATTCGGTTTTTCGATTTTCTTTTGTTTTGCTTAGCTGCTAAAGTTTTATGTTCCTGGTTGGTTGAAAATGCTGGAAAAACTGACATAAAAAGACCTAACAAAAGCCTGTATTCAGCAGGGAGTAGATTTAGGGTGCATAAAGAAACTGTTATAGATTTTGAAGTTGGTTCTACGATTTGTGCGGTCTGTACGCGAAATATGTAAATAAGTATAGTAATAAAGTACCTTGTTAGCAACACCTATTTCTGTACAGTAGACACCTTCTTTGATGCTGAATATTTATACACATTTGTTTTTCAAAGATAAGGTACTAATAAAACTACTTCGTGCACGTCATTGATTCCTGAGAGATTACAAAGATGGTTCTAGCAGAAAATAGCACTTGTAAAGCTTTCATAACACCTACCAGCTACCATCGGTATCTCCAATAGGTACTATAGTCTTTTCCAAAATTATCCGATGAAAATCGAAACAAATGGATCAGATGTAACTGTAGATGCCAATTTGTAGTGCCACTTACAAATTGTATGCTTCGATTAGATTTTTTGAATATCTGATTTGAAATCACCGTGAAGATCTTTTTTATTTGACCATTGAGGTTTTCTATCACCCCAATTTCCTTCGAAGATTTTGACATTGCAATTTCATAATTTAATTCAGACAATAATTGTTTATAAAGTTAAAATCTTCTAAATATAGATGAGAGATGATTCGTCACTTATTCCCTATAGTTAAAGATTATGTTACAATTTTAGCTGAACAGGGTTTGTTTATCCTTTCATCATACGCTTTTGGAGCTGACCATAAATTTACCGACTCATCTGCCACGCGTAATGATCGTGGCAATATCCGCTTACTGACGGTCTATGCTTTGATATAGGGACCTACCTACCTAACTGTCTATGTAGGTATGAAGCGTGCGTGTTAAATATGGCTGTCTACGTGGGAAATGTACATTACAAAATGGACATTTACGAACTGTATCAAACGATCTTTTGTTCACATTTAGCATTTACGGGGCTTTGCATTAACGATGACAGTGACAGCGCCGTCATTAGCCGTTCCCCATACCGTTTATAAATGCGAGGCATTGCTTCAAACGAAAATAAGCGAGTCGAAAATTGTTGAAACATTTTTTTTGTTCTTTAATGATTGTGTACTAAGGTTTTGCCAGCGCCTCGTCCGCATGGAAAAATTATCACACAGGAACGTACGACCGAGATAAAAAGTATCAAGTGTTCATCTAGGTATACTAGGTAATAAACTATCTATGTGCCAAATTTCATCCAAATCCTCTGTCTATACCTTGGTATTACTGTGATTGAAAACACGGCCCCAATTCTGTATGGTTATAATGATTCTCCGCGGCATCTTACTACGTCAATATCGTGTTTTTTAGAAACCAATGTAACTGTCAAAATCGAAATGTCATATTGTGCGAAGACAATTTGTCGATATTATTAATACGATATTAGCAGACATGTCGTGTGTGATTGACGTGGTTTCGAGTAAGGAATCGTTCAGTGGTCATAGTGAACTCGCGGGAGAAGTTATTTGATGATTTCCCAACTAAAAAAAAAAGGCCCTGAGATGATGTCTTTTGTTTAACAATAATATTGTCTTACCTTCTAAATGCAGAACCGTGAAAGAGAAATTGGTGTTTCATGTACATTACTTAACTCTTTTTCTGTATTTTAATTAATATCATCCTTTTGTGTCCCACTGTGGGGTCGAGGACTGACTCCCTTCCCTTCTACCACATATCCTATAAATATATATATATATATCGAAGTATGATGCCACTGGAAAAACTACGTAGATCTTACATTGAACATTGAGTCAACATGCAAAAATGAAAACTCTGTATTTTTTTACCAAAGTGATGCTCAAAGTATGCTCCAAATTTTTTTAATATCATTCCCAAAATTAGGTTTTCTTCTGGAATATTACCGTTGCGTTCAACGAAATGTAAGGTAAAGAGATGAAAAGTTATTGCAATGTTGAGTGGTGGCCGTTCACTAGCTACCGAATTTTATTTTAAAGTTTTATTTATATAGAATGTACTGACATTATGACGTATTAAAAAGGCTGATTTATACCCTTTTGCAGTTTTTTTTTCACTTTTCCAACGGTGGATTGTTTAAAATCGTGCAGAGTTCAAATTATAAACATTGTTCCCAGAAATTTCTTAGTTAACTCATAAAAAAACCCATTTTTGCTACACCGCGACGGAGGTCAAATTTAAATTAACACTTATTATTAATATAATAACAACAACTCAACTCCAACTTGAACTCGCTAGGTCCACTTATTCCTGAGAAAATCGGTAGTGACACACGGCCAAACGGACAAGAGAGTGATCTTATAAGGGATCTTTTTTTACATTTTTAGGTACGGAACCCTAAAAAAGGGCTATCACAGCTCATTGATATCACAAACCCACCTTTAAAGTTAAATTAAACCTATCTCTAATTCTTTCCAAAACGTACGATCTCATAGCTGTGCACACAACCTTACATGGCCATTACTGAAACACCAAATATTTGCAGAACCTCAATAAACCTTGACATAATGTAATGTGACGTCACTGGCAAGTTCTGCCTTGATTTACATAGACGGTGTCAAAGGCATAAGGCGAAAAACAACCCCATTATATTTTTGTGACATGTACTCGTAAGATTCCAGCAGGCTTTCGTATTACAGAATACGTTTGTCAATCCTTGTTTGTGGTTGACAGGCAATTCTGTTTATCTGTTTGTTAGCAGTGGCGTAATTGCGTAACAAGGTTTGTGGCCAAGTAATCACAGCTGAACGGGTCATTCGCTACGCTTGTCACGGGTGGTCCGTGGACCATCTTTGTATACCAAAACCCCTCTGTGCCCCGGTGAGCATGCTAAGCCGTTGATCCCGTCTGTTATTCGTGGAATCTTTGACACTCGTTAGGGGTCGTTAGAAACCCGAAAGTCTGACAACCAGTCTACCAAGGTGTACCGTATTACCCAGTACCTAATGGGTTGTTGAGGTCAGATGACAGTCGACATTTGGTCGCCGAAATTACACACCCGAAAAGGGTGAATTGACGCTTTTTAATAATATATCATTTTCTGTAGACGATTCGCAAAAACTCAAACTCAAAAAATACGTTTTAGACAATTGGCACATTCGCGGATCACGTTTTAGTGAAATGTCGATTGGACGGATTAAAATGCCTGTACACCTAACCCTTTACCTGACTTTACTTACCTAAGTTTTTTTTTTTTCGCGCTTTCGACCCTGTCTTGGTCCTTACCGGACAGTGAGCTACCCATTATTCGTCATCCCCAAGCCCACACATATGGTGGTCGGGAATCAGCCTGGAATTCCCGACACGCAGGCGTCTCCTGCGGCGACTAGGGCCATGAGGGCGGATATACTGCCTCTCCCTCACGTACACCGCCTCCCTCTTCGCGAGCATTACTGCTTCGCAGACGGAGGTGACGTCTAGCCATGCACAGTCGCTCCGTATCATGGCCTGGACCAAGGCCGGACGCGAGAGATCGGCGCCGCCGATTGCCTCCACAAGGACACGGCGGTGCTCCGCCCAAGCCGGACAGACCTCCACCGTATGCTCCACCGTGTCCTTTGGGCGATCTTCGTAGTGTAAACACTCGGGCGTTTCCTCCCGCCTTATCCGAAACCGGAACCTCCCGAAACACCCGTGTCCGGTGAGAACCTGCGTCAAGCGGAAGGTGAGGACGCCGTGGCGCCTCTCAAGCCATTCCTCAAAGAGGGGACTTACCGCCGCAACCGTGGCGTGCCCAGCACTGGGTTGCGACAATCGCACTTTCCATGTCGCCATGAGATCCCGCCGGAGCTCTGTCCGCTGTGAACCTACCTACGTCATCAGTTATGTATGCAGAATTCTCGAAAATGATAGTGCCACACTGCAACGCTCCGTTCCGAGTATCCTGAGAGCTTTCAGTCAACCCCTCCGTGACGGGCCCAAATTGCTCATTCCATGAACTGATATATTTTATTGACATCCACGGTTGCTATCAATCCTTCCGTGTCAGTGCGTCTTGCAATGATTGGAACATTTCCGACCTGTATGAAAGCATTTACAAAAGGGATATAGATATAAACTAAACGTGGGTGTAAAGCTTACGAAATCCAAATATATGAAATTCTTCGTATTACATTTAATCCTAAGAACAAACTTAACATTGTAGTGGATAATCATATTCTCCCATATATTCCAACTGCAAATGTAAGTTGGTCGACTATTACCCGTAAACTTCTAAAGCTTAATTAACTGTGGAAGTTTTCCTTTAATATTTTTGAAAGACCTATCCAACGACACCCTACACCATGGGGTAGACAAAAAAAACATCCCTGCTTTCCGTGCAGAGAAAAGTGAGAAAAGAAAAAAAAATAGGGACCCTCCCTAAAACCATTTCTTTTTTCAAGATTTTTTTTAACCGCTTTCTCGTCGCTACTAATATGTATACCCATATTAAATTACAGCTTTAAGTACTAAGAGTCAAGTGATGTCATTTGACGGTAAATGGCAGACGCTATGTGGCGGCCAGCACAGTCTTAGGCAACCTTGGCTTAAGTACAACAACAGTCACTTTAGTTTCCATATTGTGTCCGATCATGTATCTCTGCCAGATGAATTCCCGAAATTTATCTACAGTAGGTATCCTATAGACTTGACCACATATGACCATTTTGATCTTCATAGTCTTACGTGCCAAGAAACAACAGACATCTTTTGAAACCAAAGCTAAAATGTCTTGTGGTAGAAACAAACTTAAACAACTTTGTATCAACATTTTCAAACAATAACTGCGATTTACAAACGTCTATTGGAAGTCGTGCGATCATGAAACACGCCTAACATGAAACGGTAAAGGAAAACGTATTGCCAATGTGTCCGCCAGTGTAATTGATCAGATGATGATTGAGCGCACTAGTAGCACAGGAGGAGATATCTTACAGAGTCCTAACTTATTAAGACTGTACTGTGCTGTGGAGTACAAAAAATTACACAATCTTTAATAAGAGACTCCAGCTAATCCCGCTATCTCCATGTGGGCCTGCCACGATGTCGTTTGCCATAATAAGTAATTAGTTTATTTTATTTTATTATTGAAGATTTATTTCCCTATAATAATCTTTACTTAATATCGGTCTGGCTATAACTGTTAACGATCTTCTTTTCTATCTAACGTAATAAGTAATAAAAATAAAAATTATTGAAGAATTATAATAAACTTTACTTAATACCGGTGTGTCCGTGACTGTTAGCGATCTTCATTTTGATCTAAACGGTGATCCCTAACTAGGCGGGCGCCTGTATCTCAGGCACCAAGTTCAGTCTCTGTTGCGTTATCTACTCCTGTGTTTCACGACGCACGTATTTATGACAGCTGCCAATTGAGGGGCTTATTGTTATTGTATTCACTTATTAGCTACTGCCGGAATATCAATTACTGGTCTCGTTCGGTTTATTGTACCAATACTGTAATAAAGTTTTATGACTTCTATAATGAGCTTGTTTGTTGTAAGCCATCTATGAAGGCGGAGAGAAGGAATAAATGACGAGGTACCAGGGTTATATATATTCAAAGAGGCACTTGAAGCACATAATTCAATGTCATAACCAACTTATTACCTACGGAGTAGTTGCGTAACATACCAACAGTAGGAATAGCTTACGTTTTGACAGTTCCAGAACATTCATTACGTTATTTACTTTATTGAGCACACACATTTTTCAAATATAGCAGCAATGTATTAGCAATATCCTTCAAAATGATTGAGATTCTGATTGAATGTATGTGACGCAATTAGGGCACTGGCCCGCTTCTGTGTAAGTATATGATTCCTTCTCCTAAATCATTGAAGCTGACCGAAACGTGTGTTCCACACGCACCTCAAAGAGATGTCAGCACCAACTGGTGGGGTCCGCAAGGGCCGATGCCTGCCAGGGTTGCGATGAATTGAGCCAAAGAAGCTATATTCTGACTGTGTTTGTGGTTATTTTCTTTTTCACACGAAAGATCTAATCGCCATCATTTAAATTCACATCGTGATCTGTCTGAACATAGGTATATACCTAACACGTGCTTGGAAAAAAACGAGTAGCTTTTAGAGCCTTTAAATATTAAAGACAAATAAAACAAAAACAGATAGGTACTTTATAGAATTTTAAACATAGACTTTAGAAAATTTGTAAAAGAATAGATTTTATTCAAAAGTTTTTTCGAAGATATTTTATGTGTGTCGTGGACATATCGTAGATTTGCTCACTACATGAAATTCTCGTCTTCTTCTGGTTCTTAGTTATTTATTTTCAATTTTTTTTATTTTTTATTGTATTTTGAGTTTCACGAACTGTGTCCAAATAAACGGTAGGTACTCTTTCTTTTTTTTTTATATTACAGAAGAAGACGGTCAACGCCAGGTTGACGGAGCCCCACTGCGTGGGGCTCCTATTTCTGTCTGCAAAGTTTAAAGGAACCTAAGGGGTGCGGGTTGTTCGAAAGAGATACCGTGGCCCCTGCCACACAGGCAACTGAAGGAACACGGGTGGGTTTTACTCAGTAAAAGTCTGACACGCTCTCCTGCTGCAACCAGAGTGGGAGAAGTTATTTTATAAACGGCTGAATAATAAATTACATATTTATACTTAATGCCGTTGAACCCTGTGGCCCTACTCTCTAAGTCCGCTAACGAAGATACGGGCCCATCCGAAAGTGGTTCAAAGCTTAGAAATGAAACCTACACCCGATATATTTTTTTTAAGAGTGTCCCTACTCTCGGTGTGTTTTTGCCCGTTCGAAAAAGTGTAAAATGTCAACGAATCAACTGTCAACTGGAGTTTTCATTAATTCTTTGGTCGGGCCTCAAATTAATCTTATGTTCGTAGATACGGAGTAGGAATCGCCCGTAACTTTGGCCGAAACTACGGATGTTGTGAGAAGACACCCTAAAATTTGGCAGCATGAGTTCATGACCTAATCAATCTTTGACCAAAACCACCCAATCTACTTGGTCCCATTATGTTAATAATTTAAGAAAAACTTCAACTAAAACAACACCTTTTTCTTTCTGTAGCAAGTTAAAAAAAAGACTAATTAAATTTAAACTAGACGAACCTCAACAAAAACAAGATGAACGAAACTTAAATCAAATTAAGTAAAGAGAAGTGAACTGTTTTCAAGCCACGACTTCACTCAAGTTATTGTTGCTAACTATGTTTACTTAATCATGGACGTGTCTGCAGATGTCAGTTCTCTAGCATTTTACTAAAATATTCACATAGATAGTGAAAGTTTCGATTAACTTCTTCGTAAACTTACGTTTTAAAATAAATAGTAAATATGTTGCTTGTTTTTCTGTTTTAAACAGTTTTGAAACCGTTCTGTATTTTAATTAGGAGATATTTTACGTGGAAAATTAAGTTTAGGTAAAAGAGAGTTTCCTCTGCAGAACCTCTTAAGAACTATTAAGCATAATTTTAACAAACACTCAAAGTTTTTTTTTTGTTTTAATTAAATTAATCCTGCTATAATTATATACATATAGATAAGTATAATAGAATATCATAAATGTGAAAGTTTGTATGTTTGGGTGTTTGTTACTCAATCACGCAAAAACTGTTGCACGGAGTTGGATGAAATTTGGCATACAAATAGATAGTTTATAAGCTGGAGTAACACATAGGATACTTTTTGTCCCCCAACCGACCCTTGCTCGTTGAAGCGCCAGCCCGCGCCGCAGCTGAGCCAGTAGCTTTAAATTCCCCGATCAATAATAATAATGCCAATATGTTGATCCAGCCTGTCCCCAACGATAGCTGTCCCCCTATCAGTGACGCCCTGAACCGAGGTCCGTACCTCACAGGGGGTGCCCTCAGCGTGCAGTCGCTTAGTTTATAAATTTTAGTTTGTAAGCCCTGGCTGGAGGCGATAAGAGTAAATTCTTAATGGCAGCCCCAGGAAAGCCCGGTTGAGCAGTCACGGCCTCTCAAGGCCAACTGCGAAATGCCCAACAAAAAAAAAAAAAAAAAGGATACTTTTTGTCTCGGTAGTACGTTTCCGTGGGATGAACAACACAGAAACGGCCGCCGTTTCTGTGTTGAAGTTGACTTAATGCCACAGGCACTTTCTATTAGTCTACTTTTCGTCGGTGTAGACACAAACAGTAGGTAAATAATATAGAGATACACACACAAAAATCATCGTGAGCAAAGTCAATGCTTGATAAATGCAATACTATACATAGCATTATACAAAAAAATATCTACATACCTACGTAATGCATTTTTTTTTTGTATCAGCTGGATATGCTTGGGGCAAACAATGCGCGATTTCCTGTCGAACGAATATCTAATGCCCTGTAAGAATTCTCTTTTTCGAGTACGATAATCGAACAGCCTGAAGCAATACTTTCTCTTGACATGACAAAAAATTTCGCCTTATTCCACACGTATCTTTTATGTGACTTTATGTTGTTTTTTATTCAGGCTTCCATCTGCGCTATAAATTTATTCTTCTATCTAAATCACAAATTTAGTTAGATTAGGATTTAATTTTGTTATTTTTATTAGTTATTTAGTGTATGTTTTTAGACCAACATTTTAATCTTAAAATTTACTTAAAATAAAGAAAAAAATCACGTAATTGATTGTTATAAATTCTGTAAACATTTATTTTAATTATTGCATTCGATTAGTGGCACTGGGCAGTGACGGCCTAGTGGTAACGGTCCCGACTTACGAGATGTAGGTCGTAAGTTCGAACCCAGGCAGGCGTTTTATTTTGTGTAAATTATTTCATCACCACTGCTCTCAAAACGGTGAAGGAAAACATCGTGAGGAAACCGGCAAGTCCTAGAACCAAAATTCGAAGACATGTGATATCTACCAACCCGCATTGGGCCTGCGTGGTGGATTACAGCCCGCTCCCTCTCACAGAGAGGAGGCCTATGTCCCAGCAGTGGGAACATTATAGGCTGATTATATGTATGTATTGCATTTAAGTAATTTTAGTCAAAAACCAAAAGTCACTTTTTAATATCAAAAGTAAGTTAAAAAATATGACGATTCAAAGGAAAGAGCTCTATTTAAAGAGGATGGGATAAGGTGGCCCATAAAATTCAAATATCTAACTTTTTTTTTGTTTTTTTCAGGTCATGGCCAGGCTACATGTTGAACAAAATATGATTCGCGACCGTCACACGTATGTATTTACAGATTTTTTTTTTTTTGGGCCAGTATCAAGTAATTTTTCTTTTCGATCAAGTAAATGGCCCGATATCGGGCACGAAGTTACAAAAAAGTCGTAGTCGTCTTTAGTCAGTCAAGTCCAGTCAAGTCAAAGTTATTGTAAAGCGGTAGCACTTTACAACAACCTAACATGAGTTTTTGGGGGAACACGAAAAGTCCACGTTAGTCACTTATTTTCACCTTCACTACACTTGTGCACACACATGTAACTAAATTGAATAATTCACTACCAAAATTATACAATTTAATTCGCTATTTCACTAAATTTCATGAAAACGAAAATTCGTGCGACATGTTCCAACCCGATACCGCCAAAAACTCTCCATTTACAGATTTATAATCAATAAATTGTATCAATACAATTAAGGTTGTCTGCAAGAGACGACTATAAGTTGTACAGGCTGGCGATAAAAAAAAAAAACTTTAGTCACATTCAAACTGTCAAGCAAATTTAAAAATGGAATAACAGAAAAAAACAGTAAGAGGAGATTTGGCAGACAAGCGAAGGCAGAAGATTCAAACACACTCGTAGAATGATTTTCTAGGGATAATTTTGTCATCATAGTTCCGCAACAAATGTGGTTTATTACTCAACTTGGTAGGACTATAGTAGGTACCTACTCAATTATTATTATAATAATATAAATTCTTTTCGTGAAAAAGTCATTCAATAAGTTTATATTGAATGACTTTTTCACGAAAAGAATTTTGCAGACTACCCTTAAGTTTTCAAACTATAAACGTGACAAATCGAAAACTTAATCTCTTTATTAAAAATGTGAAATATTTAAAATAACCAAAACATTTGGCAGACGGGAAAAAAGTAGGTAAATGCAAAACTTCTGCATCAATTTATGATAAGTTCCATAAAGCTCCATAATATGATTTTAGTATCTTGATTAACACTTTGAGTCATTAAAACTTATATGGCTAACAATAAAAAAACATGATTAAAATAATTGAGTAGGTACTATTGTCCTACCAGATTGAGTAATAAACCACATTTGTTGGGGAACTATGGTACTTATTCCTAGAGTAGAATCCTTGTGATTCCATATTTCAGTGGATTATATCACTTCACTGGCTCATCACCACATCAAGGGCTACCATGCAGACCTGCTTCACTATATCTGTTTCCCGCCATTTTCCCTGACTGACAGATGTCATTAGTGACAGCAGCTGCCTCCACTTTTATGCTTGAGACAGTGTTACCATATCTAATATATGTATAGATTGTAGATACACTACACCTAGAAAATCATTCTACAAGTCTATTTGAATCTTCTCCCTTCACTTGTTATTACTGTTTTTTTCTGTTATTACACTTTTTAATTTACGCGGGGCTTGTGGCTAAATAACATAAGCTGCACAGGTTGATCGTTCAGGTTAAGCTGCGCTTGCCGCGGTTGGTCCGTGGATGGGTGAACATCTTTACATACCAAGACTCTTCCGTGTCTCGGAAAGCACGTTAAACCGTTGGTCCCGGCTGTCATTTGTGGATCTTTGACAGTCGTTACGGGTCGTCAGAAGCCCGAAAGTCAGTCGCTCTATGTGAAATTCTGGTATTCAGCTGCAACCGGTTAGACTGGAAGATGACCGCAACATAGTTGGAAAAGGCTACGCAGATGACAGATGATGCTTCTATTTTTAAATTTGCTTGACAGTTCGAATGTGATTACAGTTTTTTTTATCGCCAGCCTGTACAATATAAGGTCGTCTCTTACAGAAAAACCTTTACAGTTTACAGTACGTACCTACTTATTAACTTAAAACGATAATGCATTAGTATACTAAGTGCGAATTTCACCAATGAAACTGAACGCGTTCAGCACATACTAACCGCGTTCAAGAGCTGTCAGTGTTATCTAATGTTCCATCACAATTCTGACACTGATAGCTCTTGAACGCGGTTTAGATGTACTGAACGCGTTCAGTTCAATTGGTGAAAATCGCCCTTAGTATAAATATTTCGTATTCGTTAAGTCTTTATTCCGTGGGAAGGATATATAGGGGTGACTGTACCTCAGTACGACGGTACTAAAAGGTACAACGAAAGGTTAAGCCTACATAATATTTATATTTGTCAGTATCAAAAAAAAAAAACCTCCGAACCCAGTTCACTTTATTTACTTTACCAATTTGCACGAAAAAAAGGACCTTGCCCAGTCCATTCACGATCAAACATGAAAACCGTAGATCAATAACATAACACAATAACATCACACCTGTAGTCCCCGGAGGATTAGGCAGAGGTACCTACATGATGATGATGACACCTATAGTACCTACAACCACATATTCCCAGCTATGTTGAAGTCCTATGTAACAGGGCGCGAGCCTATTACCCGATGGCTGTCATCATCATCATTTCAGCCGAAAGACGTCCACTGCTGGACATAGGCCTCCTCCAGGCTCCTCCACTTCGACCGATCTTGTGCTTCCCATATCCAGCGGATTCCCGCGGCCTTCACAAGGTCATCGGTCCACCTTGTGGGAGGCCTTCCCACTCTACATCTTCCGGTACGCGATCGCCACTCCAAAACCTTTCGGCCCCATCGGCCATCTGTTCTGCGAGCAATGTGCCCTACCCACTGCCACTTCAGTTTGGCAATTCTTTGGGCTATGTCGGTTACCTTGGTTGTCCTGCGGATATCTTCATTCCTGATTCGATTACGTAGCAAAACTCCGAGCATAGCCCTCTCCATTTGGGTGACTTTATTAAGCCCCTGATAAGGCCTATTGTGAGCGACCACGTTTCTGCGCTATAGGTCATCACTGGCAACACCTGAGGGACAATTCTCGTAATTTTAAGAACGTTTAGAGTTTGATTTCAGTTTCAATCTCAAAAAAAATACCTCGAGTTTCCATACATTTTTGACAAGTTTTTAAAATTTGCTTGTCACTGAGATGACACTGCAACTAGATTTTGTACGTTTTTAATTACGAGAATTAGCCTACTGATGGCAATTGGCGGCATAAATCCAGACTGCTACTGAGAAATTCCAGGACAATTCCAGGAATCAAGTCTGTAGTGCTTATGACTACTGGACCAGTCAGGTAAAGAAAGAAAGAAAAAACGTTTATTTGCGGTAAACATGACGCAAAAAGAAAAGCAACACAACAAATAAATAATAACAGGTTTTTTTTTTTTTTTTTTTCAGGGTGGGAAATCATCCAATGACTTCTCCCGCTCTGGGTGGAGCAGGAGGGCGTGTCAGACTTTTACTGACTAAAACCCACCCGTGATCCCTCAGTTGCCTGTGTGCCAGGGGCGACGGTATCTCTTTCGAACAACCCGCACCCCTGGCAGGCATCGGCCCTTGCGGACCCCACCAGTCCGGCGCACCAGGACACATGGCACGCCGTGACCACCCCAGGAACCAAGTAGCACAAGGGCCCCAGACTACCCTGGCACCCTTGGCTCCCTTGGCCCCCTGCGACGGGTCAGCGCAGTGGCCCCGCCGCCTACCACTTCTCGGCCGCAGGGGATAGGGAGAGCGGCCAACGCTATACCGACACTCCTCTTCCCCTGCGGCCCCACCGCGTCCGCCATCAAACGGTGGCGGCCCCGTCCAGGCCACGGAAGGGAAGAGCGCTACTCAAAAGTACCGGGACTCCTCCTCCGCCGCAGCCTGTAACCCTCAGCCGCGATGCCTCCCATTCGACATCGCGGCCCGCCTCAGTTGCGGTGCACCTCACCGCATCCTACTTTTTGGCCGCTACGTCGTCGGCTTGGAGACCAAAGCCCTGACGAGCGGCCCCACCTTTGGGTTCCTCTTCGCTTCACCGTAGGAGCGGACCACGGCTACTGAGCCCCCCCGCAACGACAATGCGGGAACCCACTGGGGGGGAATAATAACAGGTTGAGGGAAACATGCGTCACATCCACGCAAAACGGCTATCACTCAGCATTATGCTGTGACCCTATGCAAGACAGAGCCCCAGCGCTGGTTATGATTTTATGTATGTATGTATGTATGACGATGTTATGTATGTATATAAACATATACATACATAACATCACACCTTGTTTCCTCAAAGCTTGGGCAAAGGTGTACCTAAACTTACATTTCGCCAGTTATGTTTAGTAAGTCCCATGTAATAGCGAGCTTATAACCACCAACAAGGCACAAACCAAGAAAAAAATGTCGGAAATCGAAAGAAATCTGGCAGATAAATAATGCCTCATAAATACCTGACATAACCAACAAAAGGTATTTTATAGTACCAGTATCATCCGTATAGAAAACGACTGAGAGAGAAATAAAAACCGATGGAGCGTCCACAATGCCTTTTATATTTCAGGTCAACAAGTCGAACGCTCTGCACTTAGACCATCAATACTTGTCTTGAACAGGTCTTGGAGAAGATTCATTATTGATAACAGATTTAGTCTGCGTTTTCTTTAAAACATAATGGATATAGAGAATAAATTGTTAAATCTGCGTTCCATCATAAGACGTTTTAAAGTTGGCAGGCGTTAATTTTGATGAAATCTTAACTTATACTTTGTCTACGCTTAAAAGGGTTTTTGAGCTTTTCAAGAGTTGTAAATAAATTTTATTTAACTAAAATTGTATAAGGTCTTTTGATTTTATTCAATAAAATGTTCCTTTACTTGAAAGATAAACATGCAAAGTACTAACTTACATTTAAAATGATTGCAATATCATATCACACAATTATAAATATTAACATGCTCTCCGCATGTTAATATTTATAATTGTGTATATTTATTCTTATATTTATTTAACTACTAAATAAAGGCGCATACGAATTTTTTTTTCATGTCATCGAAATTACCCAAAAGTCTCCCTAAAACCGAATTGGTTATAACGTAGTAAGAGTGAACAAACATAAATTAAATTTCATCTTAGCATCGTATCGCGACGTCAACTTTTACGACTTACTGCGACTTTATATAATTTACATCAAAACTATAGTATATGAATGCATTTGCATAGCATTATCTACCACTTCTTCGCTATGTATTTTCCGCTCCCACGCTGATCATTAAAGATTCAGGTTTAAATTATAACAGGAATATTTATATTGAAGCATGTAAGTAGTTAATATTAACTTTATGAAATGATAAAACCTTTCACTTTGGGGCATCATGAATTCATGACAGATCTTCATGATACTATGCAACAAAACAGACTTTGTGAAAATATGTGGTTATCTAAATATTCACACTAACAACCGGTTTCATTGGAGGTTGAAAATTTTCCAAACTCTACTTTTGGCTTACTTTAGACGATTCCTTCAATGAAAATGGCTAAATCAAAATTCCTTGCACCCTTCACTTATTAAGGTTATCACAGGCAAGTCCGGTTAAGCAGCCGATAACCTCAAAGATTGGCCAGCGAGATGTCATTCTCAAAAAAAAAATCCTTAAGGTAGATGCGCTATGGTAACCGCGTACGTTCTGAGTACGTAAACAAATAGATTAGCAACAGTTAAGCTAAGCCTATTTAAGTAAAAGTAGGTAAAAAAGATATCTGACAAACACGATCCAATTACTTGGTAAAACCGTTACGCTTTTGTTTGATCGGTTGGCAGACTTTCGGAATTCTGATTGCGCATAATTTTTTTACTATTAAGTAGGTATTTATTTAGTAAATAATCACATAGGTAATCTATTTGTATTTTTATTGTATTTGCTGAATATTGTATTTGTTGAGGAAAAAATGGAGTAGGTACAATATTAGGTAGGTACCTACCGAAATATTATAATCATAATAGACATATTATTAAGTATATCATTTTATTAGATCACATATTTTATCTTTCGGTTTCTCTCTCTTTTTCAATTTCTACATTAGAACCCTTTAGTGAAATGATCCAGATTATTAACAGACAACGGCAACGAAAATATATTCGACCTTTTAAAATCAACTTCTTCTTCTACATCGTCAAATTATTACAAATGTTTCAAGAATATATTTAAACCCACACTGATCGTATAAAAAGTAAAAAAAATGGAATATGTAGGTAGATCAAAGAAATATTTAAACGACTGAAAACTATTTAATGCCTTTCAGCTGAAACAAGATCAGCTGAAAGGCGTGGTGAAACGTTAAATACCACAGGAATTTATTACAAAGGAGAACAAAGGTCTAGAGACTACGTCAGCTTATATTTTAGACTTTAAGCTTCTTTTCCTAAAATAACAGAGCTTTTCTTAAGCAATAAAAGAGTTAGAACTAAAATACCAATCATTTAGCGCTTCCGTTAAAAACGAAATGAAAATATTTCGCTGCAAGTTAATTTTGTAAGTAAAATAAAAATTGTAGGTAATTATATTGGTTTCTAGTAACCATGATCATGCAGTGCAATATTTCAATGTTGTATTAAATAAAACCCAAACACAGTAGTTCCCTATTATTTAAATGCAAGAGGGCTTGTGGATAACTGATAACAACCGCATAGATCGATCGATCTGGTTAACCTTGGTTATGCTTGCCGCGGTTGGTCCGTAGATGGGTGACCATAATTACATACCAACACTCCTCCGAGCCTCGGAAAACGTGTTAAGCCGTTGGTACTGGCTGTCATTTGTAGATCTTTGACAGTCGTTACGGGTTGTCAGAAGCCCGAAAGTCTGATAAAAAGTCTTATCAAGGGGTATCGTATTACCCAGTAACTGGGTTCTGGAGGTCATATAAAAAACTGGTGTCCAGCTGCATCCGATTAGACTGGAAGCCGACCCCAACAGAGTTGGATAAAGACTAGGCAGATAATGACCTATTGTTTAGATAAAAGAAAAGAGCTAATTTATTATTAAGTTTTTATTTATTAAGTTTTAAATTCCATTAAATGCTGCTTCTCTTCTGATCTTTTATGATATTATTATTGAAGTAACTAAAAATATCCCACTCAAAATTTCAAATAAAATAAAACTTAAGTTGAAATTGCGAAACCATCCAATTATCCTTGTAAAAACACATTTAAACTTAATTTTCTATGTTAGCGCAACACTAAAAATTTAATCTCAAGACCACATTAAGACTTTCAAGAAAAAGTTTATAAATTGAGTCAAAGAAGCTATTTTCTGACTGTGTTTGTGGTTATTTTCTTTTTCACACGAAAGATCTAATCGCTATCATTTAAATTCACATCGTGATCTGTCTGAACATAGGTATATAACACGTGCTTGGAAAAAAACGAGTAGCTTTTAGAGCCTTCAAATATTAAAGACAAATAAAACAAAAACAGATACCTTATACAATTTTAAACATAGACTTTAGAAAATGTATAAAAGAATAGATTTTATTCAACAGATTTTTCGAAGATATTATATAATTGTCGTGGCCATATCGTAGATTTGCTCATTTCATGAAATTCTCGTCTTCTTCTGGTTCTTAGTTATTTATTTTCACTTTTTTTTATTTGTTATTGTATTTTGAGTTTCACGAACTGTGTCCAAATAAACGGTACTCTTTTTTTTTCTTTTTTTTTTCTTATATTACAGAAGAAGACGGTCAACGCCAGGTTGACGGAGTCCCACTGCGTGGGGCTCCTATTTCTGTCTGCAGAGTTTATAGGAACCTAAGGGGTGCGGGTTGTTCGAAAGAGATACTGTGGCTCATGGCATACAGGCAACTGAGTGAACACGGGTGGATTTTAGTCAGTAAAAGTCTGACACGCCCTCCTGCTCCACCCAGGGCGGGAGAAGTTATTTGATGATTTCCCCACCAAAAAAAAAAGCAAATAAACCGCGGGGTGCCCCCTGACGTCGATCGTCTTCTCGAGAAAAAAATCTCGAGCATTTCATGAAGTGAGCAAATCTACGATATGGCCACGACATGTTTATGTAGGGGTTTTCTGGAAAAGTAATAACAGCCGCACAGGTCGATTTATCAGGTTAAGCTACATCACCACCCATACACTCCAAGACTCCTCCGTGCCTCGGAAAGCACGCTAAGCCGTTGGTCCCGGCTGTCATTCGTGGATCTTTGACAGTCGTTACGGTCCTCAGAAACCCGAAAGTCTAACAACCAGTCTTGCCATATTGTATCGTGTTACCCAGTAACTGAGTTGTGGAGGTCAGATAGGCAGTCGCTCCATGTAAAATATTGATATGCCGCTGCATCCGGTAAGACTACAAGCCGACCCCAACTTAGTTGGGAAAAAGCTAGGTAGGATGGGGTTCGAAGATATCTCAGATCTCTATCAATGAATGCTATTCTTAGTCAGAAAGGCAGATTAACAAAATAAAAAATCCTGAAAGAAAATTTGCAAACTCAATTCCATCTTACGTATAGAATTCTAATTTACCTTGCGACAGACAATCTAGGGCCACAAAGAAAATTTCATCTAAGATGATGATATTTTCTGTCACGGTTCAGAAGAAATGTTTGAGAAAATAGAGACGTGTATGTTCGAGCGAGAAGCTTTATGAGCCCTAGAGTAAAAACCGAGCTGGATATGTTACCTACTAGATTACACACTTTTACGTTTAGTCCCAACTTGGCTTTAAGTCAAGTAGTACATAACTGTTATAGTTAATTTTCATTAAAATATGGTCCATTACCTTCCAGCACTGCCTTATATAACATTATTTTTAGAATATGCGAAACCTAAATATAGTTTCTTAATAGCATAAGTACCTAACTGAATCGATTCCAATCATTTTTACACCGTGTTTTATTTTTTCCCAAAAAAGCTTTGCAAGTGTGATGGAAAATGTTATTACCAGTTAATTACAATACAATAGCCTACGGTTAGGTACCTACTGCCTAATTATTATTATGAATGAGCACAATACGACGCTGAATGCGCGGGCGGCGCGGGTCCGCGTGGTGACCATGTTTGTGTAGACAACTAGGTAACATAACAAGCTTATAACTTTGTGATTTTTCAGGATACAGTTTTGAAAATTAGTACATAGATTCTTTACATAAAAATACTAGACACTTGTTTCGGGTTTCGCTTATACTAAAACTAGAGTTGTATAGGCCTCCAGATGCGCAGATAACAGAACTTCTTTTTTAGGGTTCCTTACTTGAACGATAACCAACGGGACCCTATTACTAAACGTCCGCTGTCCGTCCGTCCGTCCGTCTGTGTGGCTGCAGGCTGTATCTCATGATGCATAATATGGTAGACAGTTGAAATAAAAAAAAATAAAAAAAAAAACAAAGAGGGTCTCCATACAAGAAACGTTGTTTACCTAGGGGTACGGAAACCTACGTGTGCAAGTCCGACTCGCCATTGACCGGTTTTTCGGATCTTATTCTTCTTTTTTTTTCTATGTTTATACGAGAATATGTGCCGTTTATGAAGCCGAGTATTCAAAGACGTTGTGGCCAAGTGGTATCTATCGGCCATGACTTACGAGTGATTTCGAACCCAGGCAAGCCACTGCCACTGCTCTCAAAACGATGAAGGAAAACATCGTGAAGAAACCGGCATGTCCGAGAAACAAAAGTCGAAGACATAGTAGTAGAGACGTAAAAATTACTTTATTCAAGTCGTACTGCCAGACACTGTACACGTGCGGGCTGTGGGTGAATTATACGCATCGCGCGTATAGTGCCCTTCGCGTCCAATATAACAACACCTTCAGGGGAATGCTGGGGCTGCCGCGGTGGTGCAGTGCATCTGCCATGTTCGCAGAAGCGCGCACACAGGATTTCTTCGCTGTGATGCGCACGCGCTGCGCTTCTTTATTGAGTCGGATGCGGATCACCTCTAACGTTCTCCTGAAGACCTTATCTGAACGGTGGGATTCACCAATGCTGCAGGTGTGGATGGGGTGGCACTCTCTTCGCAACAGGAGATGAGTGGTTCTCCATTCATGCCCGTTTAGTTTTAATATTTTGCGTACTAACATTAGTTTTTAAGACTGTAATACTAACAAAATGGAACCTGATTTCCGAATTAAACGATTATTATTATTATTATTATAGTGATAACCATCATTCCGCACTCGGCCCACGTGGTGGATTACGGCCCTCTCTCTCTCACAGAGAGAAGGACTGTATCCCAGCAGGTTGAACATTGAAGGATGATTGTGTGTTTCATGTATACGTGAATTTATGCCGTTTTCAAAAATACCAGTCAAACAGGCGGTAACAAAGCAGTTCTAAAGCTGACAACAGACGCGTCACTCGAGTGAATGGTCACCTAACCAGGGTCGTCGGATATAGTTGAAGTTTAGTCAGAAACTGATGGATGTTTTTGAATAGAATTTAAATTAATTAATGGAAAACAAACAGTTAATTCAAAACTATTTATTTAACAAAAAAATGAAAACGCCGAAAAAACTGAAAAGCAAAAAATTATAAACCTTTCTTGTTTAACCTTAATAACTAAGTTCTTAAACGAATGTTAGTATGCCTAAGTAATTTTGAGTAGGCGCCAAACAAGCAAATTAATTAATTACGTAAAGCGTGATGCGAGGCGGCTTTAGTGAAATTTGTTCACTGATTTTTTATCAAAATCGAGAACTATCAAAATCGGACTACTCTGTAAAAGGGTATGTGAGGTCATACTTTAAAAAAAATACGCGTCGACTTGAGAACCTCCTCCGGTTTTTCAACGGTTAGTAAAATTAAGTTTCATTCGAAAACATCGATTGGTTTCTTAGTGAAATTTAACCATATCTGATGATCCTAGTTACTTATCTCTTTTGGTGACATTTTAGTTTCATTCCATGTTCACAAACTACCGACAAAATTATAAACTAATGTTCATAATTTTGCTCTTTTCATTAAATTTTCGATCATTCGTTAGACAAGTGAAAAATGTCGAGTGCCAAAATGAGTGCCGTTGGAAGCTCATTAATGAATACATTTTTCGTCTGAATATCTGCTTAACTGGGATACACAGAACAGTAAACATATAGTATCGCTACCCATTGTGCCTAAATTATAATGGACGGTCAAAGGAATTAGGGTCATACTCAGAAAAAGTGTACATTTTAAATTTGTAACTAAACTGATAGGTAACGATACTGAGAATATCCATCACGAAACTGATGTCATAAGGTATTAGTGCACATGGATTGGGCGAATAAATACGTGATTATATTTGGCATATTAATTAAAAAAGAAATAGTATAAGCATTGGTAATTAAATTAGCAAAATAAAAATTATTTATATAAAACTCGCTGCCCCGACAGACGTTGTCCTGTCCTATCTATGAATATTGAATTCGCAACTTTTTTATATTTTCTTTCATAAGAACCTTCTCCTGACAATAACAAACACAACAAAAAAAGAATTAGCAAAATTGGTGCAGCCGTTCAAGTGTGATGCCGTGACCAAGGGAAATAGGGATTCATTTTTATATATAAAAAGATGAAGTAGCAGTATTTAAGTGTTTTTTAACTTGTCTTACAAATTATGCCTTTGATTTACTTATTTGTACTTAAACTAAAGTATTTTCTTGACATCGTGATTTTATTTTTAAAATAGGTAGGTAAAGGTAGAAACTTATTTAGGTATTTGTGATCAACACATCGACATTACGGAAAATATGTACAGAGGTATAGTTTCCGGCACGTAACCTGGTTAAAGATTTTCTTAGTGGAAGAAGTAAGCGCATGTAAAAATTAATGAAATTGTGCGTACGCGAACTTCCCCCACTACAAAATCTTTGGCCAACTTATACGTTATGCCGAAAACTATAGTTATGCACTCTTGTTCATGTGAACTAAGCTTAAAAATTTCTCAATTTAGTAGCGTAACGCAATATAACGAAAATGAGAATAAAATCTGAGAAATTATAACCTCTAAAAATCTTTTTACGGAAACCACGTGTTTCCCACTCAAGAACTGAGCGTATCCGTTAAGATAATACAAAAATAAGAAAATAACATAGTAAGCAAACAAAAAATATCATAAATTTACCACAATAATAGTTGTTTATCACCCTGATATTTTTTTTTGTAAATATTCACCTGATACACTTTTTGACTTCACGACTACGGCAAAAACATAACGGCTGCCACGAATGCGATTTTGACGTAAGTAATAGTTTTGCCAGAATAGGAAACAATATTTATACAACTTTAAATAGTTGCGTTTCAAATATAATTGCGTGTTACTAACCCTGAGTAACGATACTTCATAATTTTGGGACAAAATCAGTTTAATTAAAATTAATTCTTCTATAAATGATTTACAATAACATTTGGTCATATTTAGTTACTTGATTCATCTAGAATAATATAGCCACAGTCAATGTTAAGTAGAGCGATGAATATTCGTAACAATTCGTCTCTGAAAATGTGCAATGGTCATTAGGACGCTAAAAAAATCTATGATGATGTTTTTATCAATGTTTTGACACTCAAAAAATTTACTCTTTTAAAGAAAATTAAAGTTAAAATACCAGACAAATCTTCATAATAATAGACTAATATAACAAAAACGAGGGGAAAAAGAAAACATATCATCTTATTATATATTTACTTTAATATGAAGTAGCGGGACAAGAAAACATACCAAATGTACACTTTTTCTGAGTATGACCCATTACCCAGAATTTCCCTCTGTTAGCATGCGGATTAGTAATTGTAGGTCGTTGTTGGTGCGAAATGTTGCTCAAAATCCCGAGCATAGTTTTGGTAAAATAGACTTTGACTTGGTAACAATTGTTCAGCTAGATGTCACCCATTGTACCCCATTGGCCTTCACAGCTCGGCGAATAAAAGACAATTGATTAGTCCCCGAATTTATATGAACACAATCATATTTTATTGGTCTCAAACCGATCAATCAATCTGAATGACTTTTTCCAACTATGTTGAGGTCGACTCCAGACTAACCAGATGCAGCTGTACCTATACTTACCAGTATTTTCGATGGAGCGACTGCTCTGACCTTCATCACTCTGGTAATGGGTAACACGATACCGCTTCGTCAGAGTTTTGGGCTAATGACGATCGCTAACGACTGTCAAAGATCCACGAACTGACCGCATGATGCATAGACTCGACTGTGCGACTGTTCTTCAATTTTCTAGATTGTTCTAAACTTTTCTAGCTATTCTTTCCACCAAGACTTATTCATGCCATGGGTATAAACCTCATTTATATGTTAACTAGCTTCATACTTACATATTCAAATATAACCACGATCTGAAACAAAATTTGATTTTTGCTCTATCATCAAAAATAGGCATATATTTGCATAGTAATGTCACACAGATTTTTGGTTATTAAATTGGCTCATGAATTTAACCTTTTAACCTGTGTTTTAAGCTTATGAAAGAATTAGCTACCATTTTTTGTCATTCGATTTTATTTGGTATCAAAATACATAGTAGGTGATCAAAGTGTTAGACCACATCTGTATCGCATTCATGCCGAAATGAAACTTAATGGCGCAGCCGTAAGAATGTTTTTAAATCATGTCAATTTTTATTTTGTACTGGCTTTTGCAAGCGGTTTCGCTGGCGTGGAGGTCAAAAATGTACGGGAACGTATTACCGGGATAAAATGTATCCTATGTTTTAATCCAGGTTATAATCTATATGTGTGCCAAATTTCATCCAAATCCGTTCAGCCATTGTTGCGTGATTGAGTAACAACATCCAAACATACAAACTTCCACATTTCTTATATTGAGTAGGATTTCGTGTTTCATGAACTCTTGCCAAATAAATATTATTATTTCATGCATAAATCGTATTAGTAGGTAAGTAAACTCAAACTAAAAAACCTCTGCCCAACCCTTCGGGGTCTATGGGTGTGATGTTATGGATAAGCTTTTAGGTGTTAGAATAAGATGCGATTATAACCTAAGTATAGTTTTACATTCTGGCTTTATTACGTCTTCTTGTGTTTCCGTGTCCGGAAATTTTGCAAATAATTTTGCACAAGAAACAAAAATCATCATCTGCTTAGCCTTTTCTGAACAGAGAGCATAAAAATTAAACAACAAAAAAAAAGTTCGAAAATCAAGTCACCAAAATCAACTAGGCACGCTGTGTAGATGGCGAAGTAATCGAATCTATGAAAATAAACATGATCAATCTTCATCCATCAAAAATAATTAGGTATTTCTTTCTCAAAGTATTTTATGTCTTCATACGCACCTGTTGGGTTTCTTTCGTCTTATAATATAATAATATCACGCCTTTTCATGGGGGCTTATGTTTCACTTTGATTAAATTTTTATACCAATTGTTTATTCACATTTTCCTTCTTAAAATGTAGCTAAATTAAACAGGGCGCACACCAGAGTACAAAAAAATGTTTTTTGTGTACACCTTTTTTTTCCTGAACATTTTTGAAATTTTCAGATATTTTGTTAACATGTTGCGTACCATGGCATTGTTTTCATAGAGTTGTAGCATCTCTAATGACAGTCTTGTCAGTCTTTAAAAAGCGAGCTCCATACAACATAAGTCTTACAACATACGTAATAAGTACAATGTTGATACTTATCTACATTATGTCTTCATCAAAACTCTGTATAGTATATAACCATCAAGTACCTGCCAGGGGTGCGGGTTGTTCGAAAGAGATACCGCGGTCCCTGGCACACAGGCAACTGAGGGAGCACGGGTGGGTTTTAGTCAGTAAAAGTCTGACACGACCTCCTGCTGCACCCAGAGCGGGAGGAGATATTTGATGATTTCCCACCCAAATAAAAAACCACCCATAAGTAGGTAGTCTAACAAACAGTGAATCTTTCATTTTAATCATTTATATTTATTTTGACAAATCATAAACACAATAATGTAAGCTAACACTAAAATATATATGTTATGTACAAGGATATTATGTAAAAAAGGAGGAATAAGGAGAGGTCAAAAGTGAATAAGAGCGAAAAAGTGCCCAAAAGGCTGGCAGTATTCCCACGTTTGATGGCAATACTGATTATTTGGGCCAAAAATTACCAAAAATAGCCAGCCCTATATCTCAAAGTTATTATATTATAAGTTATAACATAATAGCTTTCGTATCTTGTTACACTGCACAGTAAAAATATCTTTTTAAGAACGGCCCCAATTTGTCGTGTTCACTCGCTCAAAGAAAATATAATAAGAGACTAAATCCTTGAACTCTGTGTCAAATCACATGGGGAGATATAATTTACAATACGGAAATGATTACTCGAGATTTCTGACGTACGCTTTCATACGGTACGGTAAACATTGAAAAGTTCAACTGAGAAATTTTGTCAGGTCGTCGACGTAATTTTAATTTTGTAGTGCTCTAGTGGAATTTATTTTACGTACAGTCACGGACTTTAATTGATGAGCCACTTGCCACAGTTCCTATTTTAGCCGTGTAATGCAAATCGGGTTTAGTTGGTTATACTCGTACATAGTCCAGAGTGACGACCCAAAGTCAACCAGTTGCAGTGCTAGCAACCGTAACCTAGCGACAATTGTTTTAGCGTAGCGATAGTAACATTAGCGTATGGAGAAATTATGATTAGTCATTTCGACATCGGAAAAACTCGTACCTACGATTTTATCCGAATGCGTAGCGTCCGAGATACTGTTGATGACAATTATAATAACTGTTGCACATAAACATAAATAGCTACGGCTACGATTCACCAAAATTCGGAATTATCGTCTCTAACATTTCAACTGTCTCTGTCTTCGGATAGGTTATCACAAATAACGAGTCTTTAATAAGTTTTAATTCAAAGGAGGTCAGTATCAAATAGATTGGATAAACTTATGCAACAGTGTATTGATTTATCATTGATAATTATATTAGTCAACCTTCAACCTCTATGGATAATTTGTCATCTTGTTTACGAGCATGCGGTTTATGTTCGTATTTAATCGTGTAATCTCGCGAATGTATAAAACTTCAAAAGTGGAAAGTTTAAAAGTGGCTCATCAATTAAAGTCCGGGACTGTACGTACGTGTGTTTCACAGGGTATTTGTTTTATTTTTTTCAATATCGAAGCATCGTGCTGAGATAAGAGCCTTTTTGGCACCGCATAGGTCTTCCTTTTTTGCTATATTTGATTGTTGTCATGGTTTTGTTAGTTTTAATTTTCCCAGTGTCCCAAATAAAATATTTTTCTATCCTTTCTTTCTATTTCTTATTTTCATAGTGCACTGAGTTTTTATTTAGGTTGGAAACTAAAATAAAACATTTGACCCTCACAATGATCCATCGAACATGATATTAATGAGTAGCCGATCTATTCTGTAAAAATCTCACTGTAAAACTTAGGTGAAGTGGGCTTGAGGTAAAATGTCATTCCACCTGCATAGCTATTGACACATATTCGATACGCTTCCGTACCCAATCGAACATCAATTTGATGCATGTTGGCTTGCACCGAACCCTTTTCTTGCCTGTACGATTCAAACATACTTCACGGCAACTCTGCCTGACGACAGAAATAGGCATGGTATGGTTCAACGCATTTCCTCGTAAGTCTGAACCCAGTCACCCTTTGGTATAGGCGGTCGAGTAGTTCATGCGTGGGACGGCATAACCTTTAATTACCATCATAATCCTGCCGAGCAATGTCTAAAAACCACTGTATTTAAGAAATGAGCAGTATTCAGATGGTGAGGGAGTTGGCCATATAATCTTTAATAAACATCTGATTTGTTTGAATTTTGGATATGTTTATAATGGGATTAGTATCTAAATAGTAAAAGAGAAAAAATACCAAATTTAAGAAATTTTTAATGAAAAATGGAATGGAGATGTTAACTATCTTTACTAACTATCTAAAATTTTTATTATTGACAAAGTTTAAGTCCGGCCCTGGTTTGTGTTTTTAACTTACCCGCAAATTTAGATTTTTTGGTTCGCATGAATCTTTGTCTGCTACCTTCAATGTCTTGTTAAGTACGTAAATAAAATTATTGTCTTCATTTATTAGGTACTTGTTTGGTGCGTGTCATACTAGCTCTGCTCAAGAATGTCATCATTATTATATTATAGTTAAAATATTTCTCATAAAGTGAAATTTGTAGTAAATTTCTTTGTAGTAGGTAGATTCTTTAACCACAACTGGATGAAACGAATTTTAATACCTAATGTACAAAACACGCAGCATTTAGGGTCTCTCGAAGTCATTTTCTGCAGAATTATGGCTAATGTCTTGAACAATGTGGGTTCTTTTCCCACACATTATAGCAGCTGTCCACAATTTCATTAGCCAAAAATTTTAAGCCCTCGTAACATCCACTTAGTTGGAAAGTTTCAAAAACCTCTACTTCCCTTGAGGATCTATCCATAATGTGGCTTTTGCTTGCGCGTTTTCTGCCAGTAAGTAGATAGTGGAACTATTTAAATTCTTAATAAAAAATATGAATTTAAAAAAGTAGATTTAAAAGAGTCTACTTCAAGAATAGCCTCTTTTGAAGTAGGTTATTTTAATAGTTTAATACAAATAATACCAGCAGACCGTCTTTTTAAAAGTAAAAATATCCACTGTTGTACTTACACGCTCGTAGCCCGTCGCCAGTCTAGAACAAAAAACTGTCATGGCGCATCCTGTCAACCATTCTGGGTGCGCTTCCGCATAGTCGATACAACTATGTCGAAATCGACGATATCTCCTAAGTTAATTATAGGAGCTGTTTAGAAGGTAGGCAAAAGGCCGTAAAGAGCTGATACGAGACATCAATGACAGCTTAGCTTTACAGATTAAAATAAAATAAGGTCTAAAGTGACTTATTGCTGCCCGTTGATCATCACTATTGACAGTGCATTTCTGGCCTTTAAACTGCTGTTAAAAGCATAGCCTGCTCAGGCTACTGTCATATTTAGTGGGATTGGTAAAGGGCTATTTGTCTAATTAAGTCACAATTAAGTATTCAAGAAATGTTAACATACTTGCTTTTGCGAGCGGCTTCACCCGCGTGAAGTTTGGAAATTACCCCACGGGAACGTACTACGGGGATGAAAAGTATCCTATATGTTAATCCAGGTTATAAACTATCTGTGTGCCAAATTTCATCCAAATTCGTTCAGCCGTTGTTGCGTGATTGAGTAACAAACATCCAAACATCTAAACATGCAAACTTTCACATTTATAATATTAGTAGGATCTATCAGCCCGGCCTATCGCTGTCTATAGCTGGATATAGGCCTCTCCCAGGCTCTCTCTAAATCTATAGGGTGACATCGAAAACAATCGACAAAATTTATACCAAATGGTCAAATCGGGTATGTACCTTCTTATAGAACAATTTTTTTTTTTTGTTGCGCAGTCCAAATGTGTTCCATAGTAAAAGTTATAGAACCCAACCCCCCCTTACATTTTGTCAATTGTTTTCAAAGTCACCCAATATGCAGTCGCTTTTCATATTTGTCTGCCTGACCGCGTTGTTCTTCTAAGCTACGCAACTAATTTTCATGCGAGAAATGATGATGAAAACCATCATGTAGATATTTATTTCCGAAAGGTTCATCTAATTATTATGTTATTCATTCATATTAAACTAACAAATAATAAAGAAATATCGATGTTTTGTCAAATCTTGAAAACCGTTCAAAACAATGCCAGAGTAAATAATAAATTCTTCAGAATAGCAATTTACTTAATGTTTAAAAACAATTCCAGAAATGTATGTATATTTCCCATGACACAATCTTGTCAAAAAAATTAAATACCAAGTTATTTGTCGGCACCAAACGAGCAAAGACGAAAAAAATATAAGAAAATTAAAAATTTCCCAAAGAAAAACAAAGAGGGCGAACAATTTATTATTCAAACGCTCCCGAATTTCGGAACATTAAAACAATATTGACATAAAACCTGGCTTTTCGGACTTGTTCTGTTTCCGCACGAACGGTCGTCATGTCACCGCTCAACATCGTACCTAATACGAATGACATTGATGTCACTCTTACAAGATTTATGGCTTTCACATGTCACTGTTGGTTTTAGAGTTGTCTTGTCTCACCGTAAATGGATTCAATCAATCATTGTTTTTGTGGTTTTTGCTCGTATATCGTAGCGAATTATGTTTTTTTTTTTTTCACTTAGCACTTTAGGAAACGCAAACGCACTTTTAGCACTTTGATAACTATCTTGGAAGACCTATTAAGTTTCCCAATTCCCGACTCAATGGTCACGATGTAATCAATCGCAAATAGTAAATAAGAACCATAACTGCGTGACACATTTACAATCACAATCCTCGAAAGATTTTGAACGAAAGTGTTAATTCTTTGATTTATAGGTATGTTTGATAGAATCCTTTGCTCAACAACGTAAGTAAAATTCGAATGTTGTTGAACTGTCGAAATAAAAATCATTGCCATTGAACGTGTGTCACGCAATTACCCCGAAGATTGTTAGCATACCTGACTGGCCATTGTTGGTATGCCAGACGGTGCTAGGTACCTTTGCAAATAATCGTACCTGTGAACGCTCTCTTAATGCCTCCCAAAATTCTCATTTCATTTAAACACAAGCTGATTTATTCTCATCAAATGTACCAAATGAACAGCATTTTCACTAACTTGTCTCTTGACATTTACTTTTTATTTGAACGTATGTTATAGTCGAACGTGAACGGAGCACTAACAAATCTTAATTACTTTTAGGACTCCATTTTTTTTTCAATTATTCTTTGTACTAGGCGTACCTTATACTTTGATAGAATGCCAGCGTTTACAATATTTACATACATCCATAACAAGGCAATGGTGTATCTATAAAGTCTGACACGCCCGGAGAAGTTATTTGATGATTTCCCAAAAAAAAAAAAAGTTTATCTATTGTACCTACACCCACATTTCGCCAGTTATGTTTCATTCCAATGTAATAGGGGGCGAGGCTATTGCCATCAACCGAACACAAATCCAGACCGGGTTGCTACTGAGATGTAGGCAACCCAATAAAACTTTGCCCGACCTGGGAATCGAACCCAAGTCCTCATGCTTTTTGTTGTTGGGTGGGAAATCATCAAATAACCTCTCCCGCTCTGGGTGGAGCAGGAGGGCGTGTCAGACTTTTACTGACTAAAACCCACCCGTGTTCCCTCAGTTGCCTGTGTGCCAGGGGCCGCGGTATCTCTTCCGAACAACCCGCACCCCTGGCAGTCATCGGCCCTTGCGGGCCCCTTCAGTTGGTGCTGACATGTCCTTGAGGCGCGCATGGAACACATCGCGCCGTCGACCCGGGCTTGGTCCTTACCAGACAGCGAGCTACTCGTTACTCGCCGTCCGCAAGCCCGCGCCTACGGTGGCCGGGAATCAGCCTGGGATTCCCGATTCTGCGGCGACTAGGGTCGTGAGGGCACATATACTGCCTCTCCTACACGTGCGCAGCCTCTCTCTTCGCGAGCATCACTGCTTTGCAGAAGGAGGCGACGGCTATGAACCGAACTTTGAGAATCCAACAGATTGCACTGCGAGTGAGTCACAGCGCGTCGATAGTATACTTTGTTCGATTTTCGACTCTCGGCGATAAGCAGTGCGTAGAAGATCCAATGTGCAAAAGAATCCCTCCGCGATTTTATGACGTCCGTGTGAATCACGACTAAATGACATTTCTATGCCTTTTACTCACGTGACGAAAGTTTCTAGTTGTCGTTAACAAGAGTCGCTAACGATGCGTTAATAGATTTAGTTAGCATAGAGAGTGACATTCATGAAAAAATAACTCGTTGTTAACTTTACGGTTTTCGAGGCAGTTGAACTATTATAGCCAGGACCAGATTAGCAATACCTACTAATCATTGCGAACGGATGTGGCTTCACGTTAACCTAAGACCATTTAAAACAGTTTAAGAACTTTGACCTGGCTGGTGACCAGGCTTTAACAAATGACTTCTATATCCTTATCCTACTAATATTATAATTCTGGAAGTTTTGGATGTTAGTTACTCCATCAAGCAAAAGCGATGGATGATATGGATAAATTATAACCTGGATTAATACATAGGATACTTTTCATCCCGGTAGGATAATTTTCGACCTCCACCCAGGCGAAGCAACTGGCAAAAGCTACATAAAAATAAAAGTCGCTTATCGTGTCTGTCCGTGTGACCGCTTTTCTTCTAAACTTCTACGCAACGAATTTTGATGGGTTTTCACCATCCTGTAGAGAATTTATTCCGGAAAGTATATGTGTATTATACATTAGTAGCAGCATTTTTATTAAAGAAATCTCGACGTTTTGTCGAAATCGTAAAACCGCGCGAATCAAGGGCGAGCCGGTCGCTAGTAAACTTTAAAAAGCCTTTATGAAAAACGATGCTCATTGTGGTAGTCCACAATGAGCATCGAGACTAGTGAGACTAGTGTCTACGAAGTCATACTACCTACATCTTACTAAAAATAAGTCACCTCTATTTCTAGCAAGGGACTGGACACGACAGTCGTAGATAATAGGTTAAGCAAATCGGGACAAAAATATCAGCCTATTTTCACTACCGAACTTCAGTAGGTCGTGGCCCGAACATAAGCATGTCAAAACAAACAAATATATTTGTGAAAAATGACTAACGGCTCGTTAATAAGCTACTGAGCGTCCGTCTGACGCGATACGCTAACGTGGCAGTCACGAGCGCATTCCGACACTTTCCGTTTCGGCTACAGTCATCTTTGCATTCTCCAGCGCTTTATAGCGCGTAATGCGATTTTGATGCTTTCGTTTTATTGTTATCGCTTCATTTCTGACGTCACAGTATGCAGTTAAGTGTAGAATATATTTGTTTACGTTGACTAAATATGTAAGTGTTTATAGACTCACGTTTATTAAGTACTAGCTAGCTAGATGTCGGAAATTATATATCCCGCGGGAACGTACTATCGGGATAAAAAGTACCATATGTGTTATTCCAGGTTACAAACTATCTGAGTGCCAAATTTCATCCAAATCCGTTAAGCCGTTTTTTCGTGATTGAATAACAAACATCTAAACTTTCACATTTATAATATTATAAGTAGGATAGTAGGATTTTATTATAGATTCGTAAACTACTTTTTCGCATATTTTGCTCTAATTTAGATACTGTTCGATAGCAAGCACTTAATAACGTTAGTTGGGACTTATTTATAACTTAAGCGGCTATGAAGTTTTGTAATTGAAAACTGCTTTTTCGGGAGTTTAAAGATTTTTGTTTTGTTACCTACTTAACTGTACATATTTAGTATAGGTACACTAATAGCTGATTGTGTGTGTTAGGCTTAGTTAAGCCTAACTTATTTTCATCCCTCCCTCTATGACTCAGTATCTACCTAGTTAAAGAATGTCTAAGTAAAACAATATAGGTACCTAGTTAAGGAACGTATGCGTCCCTTCCACTTATAACTTTTAATAACAACAATATACAAGCCGTTGTCCAGTCTATAGACTATCGCTGTTTCTTCCTAAAAAATATATTTTCATTAATTAATAAACAGGGTAGCCGGGACATCGCTGAACCAACTGTGACCATAAATTCAGCACATGATTCTAGACTCCCTAATGAAGAAAATTATCCTTGGTTATCAAAATAAAAAATCTGAGGTTTTGCAGTTTTGTATTAAACAAACCTGCAATACCTACGCGGTCAAAATGTATGATTATGAAATAGCAATTTTTTTCAATAACCGACGTCGAATTCATGGTAATAGGTTGCGGGTCGATGTACCAGCCACCATGTAATTTTATTCACAATGTAAAAAAACACAAATAAAAAACGTCTGCGTCTCTCCCCGAAGCGTAAATTTAAAAAATATCTGTCGTGTCACTTAAATTTATTACGGCAGTATGCAAATTTCCCGACGCTAGCTTTCCCCACTTTTCTGAATGCATTGCTGCACAGCTCTGCCATTTAATCCTATTCCAAGACGACAAAATATGAGACTCTGAGAACTGTTTTTCAGTATTTTATTACATGAGGGAGAACTCTTTTGACGTTTTAATTTTGTCTACTGTTGTTGTTTTAATACATTTCATTTTAAATTTAATAAATTAAGATGAAAAGGTGGCGCATTAATACGCTTTTAATTTTATTTATTTGTATAGATATTTATATAATTTATAAACTACCGGTCTTAAAATAATTATATGTACAAATAAATAAAAATAAAATATTCATAGAGGCATAAAAAAATTCGTCGGCATCGATGTCAACGGAAAAGGCTGGTAGCATTGCCACGTTGTATGGCAACGGTGATTCTTTTGCCAAAAAGAATAGGCCAGAATATAGTATGCATTTTATTTTGGTTTGAGTTAAGTTACAGGAATTACTTAATTATCAAATCTTATACATTTTTCTTTCTCGAAGAAATGTGGAAACTTACTCGTGCATTCGATACCTGACCCAGGCATTTGTATATTTCGTTCACAGTTGGTTTACCTCTGTTATGAACCCAAGTTGCAAACTACCAGTAACCTTATAATTAAAACTATTTGCATTAGAAATGCATTAGAAACCTAATATTTTGTAAGAAAATCACTTTATAAGTTGGTAAGCGTATACATATTACTGCTCGTGACAAAAAATCAAAAGATATTAAAACAAATGACAATCTCATCAAGAAATAATCATATAACGAAGATTCTTCTATCAAATCATTTCCAAGCAAAGAAGAAATTACTAAGGTCGGTAAAACACTAGAGTAAAGTAACAAGATCTGGTTATATAGTTCACGTAAGGAATCCATTTATCTCTGTGTTTTCACTAAGTACCCGCGTGGGCCGATAAGCTGAACATATCTGCCCTTTGTTTTACTTTCATTCACAGATAACTAGACAGTGACTTATATAATTTTAATCAGTCAATTATAACCTAGACATTTGGATAACTGTTTAGTAGCTCTATTGTCCAGTAATCTGTACAATTTTAGCACAAATTTTCTTTGTACAATTATGTACAATTGAAATGTACAATTTCTATGAACGCTTCATGGATTTTTTTCTACCAGACTCGCGTCACGCCTGTCAGCGGGACCCTGTAAGCCCGATCCTGCTTGAAAAGGTGAATAGTTGTAGAAGCTGGGTAGACTCCCAGTCTCAGTGAAGCTGGATTGTAGTGGACTGTAACCAGTCCACTACAATCCAGCTTCACTGAGACTATTATTATGATTATACAAATAAGTATAGTAATAATATTATATTAAGACGTAGAATTTGTTTGTTTGTAAGTTTATATGTAATCTCTGGAACAGCCTGATTTGAAAAAATCGTTTTGCATTTTTTTTGAGGCTTGGAAATCATCAAATAACTTCTCTCGCTCTGGTTGGAGCAGGAGGGCGTGTCAGACTTTTACTGACTAAAACCCACCCGTGTTCCTTCAGTTGCCTGTGTGCCAGGGGCCGCGCGTATCTGTTTCGAACAACACCCCCAGCAGGCATCGGCCCTTGCGGACCCCACCAGTTGATGCTGACATCTCTTTGAGGCGCGCGTGGAACACAACGCGCCGTTGACCCGGGCTTGGTCCTTACTGGACAGCGAGCTACCCATTACTCGCTACTCGCCGTCCGCAAGCCCGCGCCTACGGTGGCCGGGATCTTTTGGTTTTTTTTTATTGCATTGGACAGGCTATTTACAACACAGTACGATTTTTAGGAGCTTATCCATAGTATAAAGCCAGAAAGAACACTAAGAGAAAATGAAGAAAAATCGCCGATATGCGATGCGATGTTATAGAATATATTTTATGTTAAAACAAGAAATTTCACGCGAACAAAGTCGCGGGAAGAAGCAAGTTTATGATAAAAAAATATTTGAGATTAGGTTTTGCCTGCAACTTTGCCCGCATGGAAACCGAAAATTATCCCAAGGGGTCATATTACTGGGATAAAAAGTATTATATGTATTAATCCATGTTATAATCTATCTGTGTGCCAAATTTGAACCAAATCCGTTCTGCCGTTGTTCCGTCAATGAGCAAACACCCAAACATACAAACTTTTACATTTATAATATTAGTAAGATAATGATTTCGAACACATTTAATAAGATGTTCTGCTGACTTTTCAATAAACTTATCTTTTAATAATAGTTACTGAAGTCAAAAATCTCTTTGGGTCATATATTGTAATCATTATTAAGAGACCAATTACAAACGAATAACCAGCATATAAATTAGATTAGTAGATAGAATATAATAGTTTATTATTGTTATAACGCAGCTCTTTACGATACCGGAATTTGTCTGCTAATTAATAAGCTTCAAGGTGCAAATCTAAATTACAAATAAATACAAATAGAAATACAAATTTTCTTTCGTTTTACAGGTCACCCTGGCGCTTCTCCCTTAAATGGGAGATGATAGGTAATGAGACTGAAGATAATAATTACATTTAAAACAAAACTCAAATAAAGTGGTTTATCGAAAACTAATAAAATCAGTTTTTCAATCTGATAGTGACAGACAGCGAGTTAACAAAGCAACACGTTTCCATCAACGCGGTCCACAACGTGACGATAAGCGGCGCGATGTCTATTTATGGAGATTATTATAGACAAAACGATACGCATCAATGTTTTATACGAAACAATTACAGTTGAGAGTTATTGCGATAGGCACAGCTGACGTACAATACCCTAATTTTCGGCAGCAAACTTAAGTTGTTTCAGCAACGTGAAGTTAGAAGTTAGAACATCTTTAGGCGCGTTGGGCATTTTTGAGATGGCAAAAAACAATTGAACTCGCGACGCTGTTACCAACACCACTGACAACACGAACGTACGAACGAACAACATTGAACGTTGAACGATGTTTAATCTGACGATTCAAAAAATACACACGTAATTGTTCAGGTGTTCACTTCTGTCGGCACTCCCGGAGTGACACTGTTTTTTTTTTTGCTTGTTTGTCCCACTACTGGCCAAAGATGAACCCACAATTGACTACTCGTAAATCGGGCCCGTCACCATTAGGCCACAAATGCTTAGCAACACGGGTTGACAAAAACGTCTAAGCGTCTTAAAAAAAACCACATCCCACTTCTGAGAGTTTTTTGTAATCTGCCTCACAGCATTCCGCTCTTCCCTTTCTTGCCTTTTCCGGTCAATCCTACTACTAGGTACTACTACCAAAATTTGTAACTTTGTACGTTTGGATGTTTGGTTGCTGTTACTCAATCACACAAAAACGGCCAAACGAATTTGGATGAAATTTGGCAAACACATAGTTTAAACTTGGATTAACACATCCGATTTATATCTCTCTTTTTACCCCGGTAGTACATTCCCGTAGGATAAATTCCGAACTATACCTATACGTATGTGATGACTTAGGCCTCCCTCAGAGACGACGCCCGTCTTCTGGCTGTCCCACTGTGTGACTCTGGTCCTTCTGTCTATACATGCATGGCCCACCCAATCCCACTTCAGCCTAGCAGAATTGTTGCCCATATCGACGATTTACATACCAAGACTCCTCCTCCATGCTTCGGAAAGCACGTTGATCCGTTTGTCCCGGCTGTCATTCGTGGATCTTTGACTGGTTGTCAGATTTTCGGTCGTCTGACGACTCCGGCGCGTTATTCATAGCGGGCTGACATTTCGTAGTAGAAGGAATAGTCGGTTTGACATAATCCTTCGTCCTCCCCAAACGGGCCCTCCGTTATCCATGAGGATTACCCCAAGGGAAAAAAAAGGTACGGTCAATTAATTTATCCTGTTTAAGCAGACAGTTTTATAAGCCAGTGGTTGAGTTATATTTCAAGTTAAAAGGACACTCGAGCCAAGAAGTAAAACAGGACTAAGTAACAAAAACTGAAATACCATTTGTCCCACAAATACAACCCGAAAGGTTCAAGAGCCTTCTAATTGTATCGAGGCGACCAATATTTATTTCATAGTACTAGAGCCAATCAGGGCAAACGGAAAAATATCACCGCATGAAAATGAACAGTTAAAAAATAGATTACTCGGTTCATTTCATATATTACGACTTTTTCATAAACAGGTACTATAACGTTGGCGGATCTAGGAACAAATAAAATATTAAATAATGTTTAACTCCATGGTATTCCACGTATAATTAAAGAAGTTTATATATTATAATAAGGCCGCGCCTAATACAATTAATTATATTTTCTTCGGGATAAACCATATCCTATTCTCATTGACGGATAGAATCCTAGAATCATCATCTTGATAGTTCAAATGTGACAGTCATTTCATTACCAGCCTGTATTAACTTAAAGGTTGCATTCTATAAGCAACAAACCTTTACAGTACCTACACGTTGACAAGTCAACACGGCGAGAGGAGATTATTCGACAAACAGCCGATATCTGATATTCGACCAATAACCGAAATCCGATATCCTAACTTATAAATCTTGGACATTTCCTGTTTACGTACTATTAAGTGGGCGTGGTTAATGACTGAGTGATTTATGTAAAACGGGACCCCTCGCACGATGAATTTTCAATAGATGTGGACACTCCCTGGAGTTGGACTACAAAGACAGGCCAAGGAAATCTATTCTTAGAATAATTTATGTTATTTATTTCTTACTACCATTTCAGCAGCTTTGTCCTCGTGGTGGTCGGTGTATTATACATATAAACCTTCCTCTTGAATCACTCTGTCTATTCATGAAAACTACATTAAAATCCGTTGCGTAGTCTGAAAGATCTAATATCTAAGCGTACAAACACGAAGACCGACTTTGTTTTATACTATGTAAGGATTTAATCGGCCATAAACAGGGACATCGACAGACAAACTGTGTCCATCGATTCTAGACCCCTTAGAGTAGACGTTTCGTCCTATTTTAAGAGTCCTACTAAATAAATGCAACTATCCCTCACGTAATCAACACACACACTCCACACACTTTTCTGAGACCTCACACCACCACACTAAACACTTTTTCATTTGTATTATGGCTTTTGTTTACTCCTCGTTGATTTTATTTTACAAATTTTTCAAGTATTATTTGTGACCTTTTTTTTGCTTTTATGTATATTTGCAATGCCTTAAATATATGAACCAAGTGTTGGGACTTGTGCCTTTAATACAAGTTGTCCTGATAACTTAGCAAGGGTGCAAGTTACGATAGCTTCTAGTGCTATTATGCTTACTATAAAGTCATAATAATATGTAAGTAACTTGTAGCTGTATTGGTTGATACGAATAAATACTATTATTATTTATCATTAAAAAAATCTGCAGTTTCATAGAAAAGTGCAAAACCTACGCGGTCAAAATGTATAGGACAGCAATTTGTTTCTAAATAGCCGACGATAAAATTTAACACAGGGGTTCAATGCACCTTTCTTGGCAACAGTTAGTGCATCGATTTCACTGCCACCTTATAACTTAAAAGAACTTAGAACTTAAGCTACTTTTAAGGTCTCTGTCACATAAGATTCATAACACACTCAAAGCTGTTGTTTAATATCACTATAGGGACACATTTCATACCAGCTCATCCATCTTAGCTGTCACTGCATTTTAAAGCTTTTAAAAGTTATTTGCGAAAAGCATTACAAAGTTACCGTCTTTAACAATACCTAACATAAAGCAAGCGCTATTCTATTTAGTGTTTGTAGAACGGTTACCGATACTTTAAGGGTTACCGGTTACGGTTACCGACACTTTACACTATATACACAATTTTTTATCAACAAATACACTTTTATAATTATGTACTTGTTATTTTTTATCAGCAGAATTGGCGGTATGTTCACAAAAATTTTAATGCTAATATATTTGAATTTAAGAGACCTACAGACGTGCCAATGACCTTATTGAAAAAGGTAAATGCTGAGGCTATTGAATAACTTATTAAATTTTCTTGAATAAAACGAGCCTAAAATAACATGAAATTACAAAATTTTACAGTTAATAATAATTAGTCATACCCTATTTCAGCCGATAAAAAAAAGATGGCTGCTAGTCCCCCTGCGAATAGCAGCCATCTTTGTTCATATTCCTAAGTATGAGTATAATGCACTTAAAGTATCGGGAACCGTTCTCCAAACACACTGTATAATACTACTGAAACAGGCTATACATAAGTTACTGATAATTTAAAGTCTCGCCATAAAGCAATTCACAGAAAATGAGGCACTATTAAACGTTCTCCGACATTATAATAACCTCAAATGCCTAGCTCAGACCGCAATGCCCTCTGAGGACACAAGATAATAAGTAGTTAATGTACTTTGGTATTAGGCTCCTCTCAAGCGGAGTGAAACTCACGTCGAGTCAGGTCTTATAATTGGCCTAATCCGACCTCAAACCTACAGAGGTTGCCGCATCACAGGATGCGGCATCTGATGCTAATAGCATAAAAGCAGGCTGCAATATGACGATCAATTACGATTAACTTACCTATATGTGTGTGCGCTCGCGCGCTCGTAAAGCTGGGTTTACACGTGGGTAGTATTAAGTCGAGCGTTCATTCAAGAATTTGATTATAAGTGGCCAGAATGATTTAACATTCTGTTTTTAAAATTCACTTTTTAGTGACCATCTTCTTCAATCGTTAATCGTCTCCATCAATCTATATAACATGTAATTGACGTAACCTAATTAACGCAAGACCTCATCAACCCCAAATTAAAGTATTGAGTTAAAATTATAATACATACAATGACCAGAACTAGCCCGCTGAATTTGGCTACGAGCTGGGCACTTTCAGTAGCGTACATCAGCAGCGTACATCAGCAGGCTTAGCATGACGCTTTCTATTTTTACTCTACTGTAGAATAGAAATCGCTTGTCTTCATTTCTCATGTGAAAAACTGTCAACTGTCTATACGGAAACGTCATTTTTATCCACTCTTCCGACGACAAAACGCTTGTCTACGGTTCTCGTGTTAAGCCTGCAGGAGTGACAATGAAACTGCATTTTACTTTCACGTATAAAATATTTTTTTTATGATAAATTTTTCTTTTGTATAACAAAAAATAAGTGTCTTTTTAAAGTGGTTGGACACAATTTTTAATGAAAGATGTAAAAGTAAAGGATAGGTGCAGAGAAATGAGCACAATATTATTGTGCTCATTCTTTTTATTTTCTTGGATAGGTAATGTTTCCGTCTTAATTTATACAGTTTGTACCTTACCTACATATTTATGACTCTCAGCTAGCGAAACGTTAGCGAATTAAAGGTATTTTATATACTAAGAGTCGTTTTATTTATTTACTCATAATATGCTTTATTGTACATCAGAAAATACATAACCACAAAAAATAAATAACACTAAAAACATACAATAGTTTATCCGCTTTCTGTTTCAGGCAACCTAATGTCGTTTTATAAAACCTAGGTATAGAATTAAAACTATATTTTTTATCTAAAAGATAAATTAACAAACAAATATCTAGATGTAATTGTAATGAAAACCACATTTAGGCCACACCCAGAAAGGGGAAATGTACTCATAATTATGAACAACTAGCTTTTTCCAGTGCCCGCCTGCAGGTCGAAATGAATCCCACGAGAACGTACCTACTACCGGGATAAAAAGTACTTCCAACTGTAGAATCTTTACTTTCCATAGCAACTCACAACATGATAACATGTGAACATGATAACTAAAAATCTGTTGCCGCCATTACCGAACCGATACAAAATTTGAATTATCTACAAATTGTAACAATTTTTTAGTACATACATTCATACTTAGCCTATAACGTTCCCACTGCTGGGACACAGGCCTCCTCTCAACGAGAGGAAGTGGGCCGTAATCCAGCACACGGGCCCAGTGCGGGTTGGTAGATGTCACATGTCTTCGATTTTTTAGTTCTACGACATGCCGGTTTCCTCACGATGTTTCCTTCACCGTTTTGAGAGCAACAGTGATGAAATTATTTACACAAAGTAATGCGCCTGACCGGGTTCGAACGCACGATCTACAACTCGTAAGTCGCGGCCGTTACCACTGGGCCACCATTACTTTCCATTTTTTAGTAATCGAGTGATATTTTAATACAGTTCTCATTGGTATAGTTGCTCATGGAAAGTAAAAATGCCCCAGTTGACGGTACCCTATGTGTTAATCCAGGTTATAAACTATCTGTGTGTAAATTTTCATCCAACTTCGTTTAGCCGTTTTTGCGTGATTGAGTAGAAAGCATTCATCCATCCATCAATCCTCACAAACTTTCACATTTATAATACCATCAGCTTTTGTCAGCGGCTTCGCCCGCATGAATATCAAAATTATCCCACGAGAACGTAGGTACTACCGGGATAAAAAGTACCCGATATGTTAATCTCAAACGTCTCAATCCTCCAAGAGCTTCGTGTCAAACAGCGTCTTTCTTCCATCGTCCAATGTCGTATTCTCACTTTCTTTGGACATATCACACGTCTAGAAGACACATCTGTGGAACGACTTGTAGTACAGGGAAAGGTTGAAGGTACAAGAGCGCGCGGCAGGTCTCCAGTGCGGTGGACCGACCAAGTCAAAACTGCACTCAATGGTCCACTCCACGAATGTTCAAGAAAAGCCTCAGTACGGGAGGAATGGCGACGGATTGTGAAGCTTGCCACCACCCCTGATGTGACGTCCACGACCACTCTGCCAAGAGTGTGACGACGAAGAAGAAGAAGAGAATGTTAATCTAGGTCATAAACTACCTATGTACCACAACTATTAATGTCCGCCACGCCCGGCGGCTTGTAGCGCTTTGTGAATGCATGGTGCACAAATCAATATAGATAATTTGCTCGGAACAGGGCCCCAATTCTGTATGGTTATAATGATTCCCCGCGAAATCTTACTACGTTCAAACTACGTCAATATCGTGTCTTTTAGAAACCAGTGTGACGGTAAGGAATTGAAATGTATGTTCCAAGGCAGTTTGTCGATATTATTAATACGATATTAGCAGATTTCGTGTGTGGTTGACGTGGTTTCGAGTAAGGAATCGTTAAGTGGCCCAGGTTTCGCTGAGTTCCTGTTGGTTTCGTTTTATTTTTCTTTGGTAAATTTATAGGGTTGCTCGTTTATTTATTAGTATAATATTTATGTATTAGGTACCTATGTTAAAACTGTTTTGTACTCCTCGTCATTTGTCCCTAAGGGTTCATTAGAAAACCAGCGTCAGACAGCATCTGTCTGACATTAATGCTGAAATGAAGCTTTTTGGCGTAGCCGTGAGGCACACACTGTTGTAGTTATTTATTTTCACTTTTTTTATTTCTTATTGTATTTTGTGTTTCACGAACTGTGTCCAAATAAACGGTATTCTTTTTTTCTTGCTTTTCTTTGCCAAATTTGATCCAAATCCATTTAGTAGTTTTTGCGTGAAAGAGTAACAAACATCCATCGACATGCCATCAAATTGGAAGATATGTGACATAGCCCACACTGGGCCCGCGTGGTGGATGACGGCTCATTCCCTTTCACAGAGAAGAGGCCTGTATCCCAGCAATGGGAACATTATACGTTGATTACGCTACACGTGTTGGGCTCGTTAATAAAAACTCATACACGAGCCTAAGCTTGTAAACACACACTCCATACACTATCACAAAATAAATACATTAGTATAATTAATACTTCACCTTTGTGTAACACAATGTGATACTTCCCATCAAACAAGAGTCGGCTTACAAAACAGATATACGGCTAATTGGTTTATTAGGACACTACTTAGGTAATGACGCCGAAAATATATTAATTAATTAAGTAGGTAGTTAATCTGCAAAGACGTGTGTCCACGCCCTAATTGCGTCACACCCTAAGTATATAATGACAATCACTTTAATTCAATACCTCTGTTAACGGCCAAACCCGATTTCAGGCCAAACTGGTTTATTAAGCCGGGGCACGCCGATTAAATGGATTAGGTTAGGTTAGGTTAGAACTGTGACTAAAAGCGCGCGAGCCGAGCGAGCGAAGCGAATGGCGCCGCGGCAGCGGCCGGCGAGCGTTACTTCCAAAGGCTGTTAAAGAAATGGCTAATTAAGCTAGTTGGCTGCGACATATCACGCGTAGGATAAGTCTGTTTGGCCTAGGACAAACTAGTTTGGCCTGAAATTGGGTTTGATAAATGATAAATGATTTTATTTCTGTAAGTAGGTTTGTACAAACACTTTTACACGTCAAACATATTTTTTTAAACTAGATGAGGCCGGCGTTTCCTATCTGACTACTCTGAGAAGAAAGGCCGAAACAAACTGTAACACCTGGTTTGGCCGGTAACACCTCCAACAAAATCCATTGTTTTAGTGATCGACTCAATACCGACATGATTCTAAACCACCTATGTTGAAATTTTCATCGGTTATTAAAAAAAAATAAGCTGTTCCATAAATTTTGATCGGTATTGCACTTTTCTGGGGTTTTTACGCGGTCTATTCATGGTTACAGTTTTCGCGTCGATTTCCCTGCCAACCTGTACATAATTTGGTTATTATGTAAGGATAAAATGTTGTTGGTTGTAAGTATCGGTTGGCCCGTGGATGGGTAACCATCTTTACATACCGAGACCCCTCCGTGCCTCGGAAAGCACGTTAAGCCGTTGGTCCCGGCTGTCATTTGTGGATCTTTGACTGTCGTTACGAGTCCCATTTCTTCCCGTGGGTGTCGTGAGAGGCGACTAAGGGACTTACTAGAGAATGGGCAGCAGCGTTCTCTATCTTAATTAATTTCAATTAAATTTATCATTTTAATTAATTTCAATTTATTTCAATTCAATTCTAATTTATTATAATTTAATATCTACTAATTTATTCCAATTTAATTTAAATACAACTGATTTCCTCGCGACTAACATAGTTTTTTTAAGATAATGTTACACTAACAAAATATGGGCAATTAATAGTCTGAAATAAACGAATTTTATTTTATTATGCATTTTACCGATCGCCAACCCGCCTGCCAAGCGGGGCGATTATGGCAAAACCCTCCTTTTTGGGGAGGCCTATGTCCAGCAGTAGACGTCTGTCGGCTGAAATGGTGATGATGATGATGACGAGTCGTCAGAAGCCCAAAAGTCTGACAACCAGTCTTACCAAGGGGTATCGTATTACCCAGTTGGGTTGTGGAGGTCAGATAGGCAGTCGCTCCATGTAAAATACTGGTATTCAGCTGCAACCGGTTAGATTGGAAGCCGACCACATCATAGTTGGGAAAACGCTAGGCAGATGATGACAATGATGATGTAAGGATAAAAAGTGCAGCAGTGGTGGTCCAGTAGTAACAGCCCCGACTAACAAGTGCTAGGATGTTTGTTCGAACCCAGGCAGGCGTTTTACTGTGTGTAAGTCATTTCATCACCACTGCTCTCAAAACGGTGAAGGAAAGCATCGTGAGGAATCCGGCATGACTTAGAAATAGAACCAAAACTTCGATGACATGAAGATGAAAAGTATCCTATAAGCTAATCCAGGTTATAAACTATCTGTGTCAAATTTGATCCAAATCCGTTTAGTAGTTTTTGCGTGAAAGAGTAACAAACATCCACCGACATGCCATCAAATTAGAAGATATGTGACATCCACCAACCCACACTGGGCCCGCGTAAAAGATTATAGCCCACTCCTTCTTACATTGGAGGACTTTGTCCCAGCAGTGGGAACATTATAGGTTGGTTAAGCTATGTGTAGTAAAATTTATTAACTAATCAAATAAATAATTAAAAAATCCTGACGCTTTGTCAATACATAAAAACTTGCGAAGCCGGGGGTGATTGCTAGTACCTATTATACAAATTAAACTGCCAGTGTTCGATACTCCCTTTAAACGATTTCTCCATTTAAAATGTTATAGGTCCTCCAGTCAAGTCGAACATCGGACGTATCGCTTAACATTGTCCCACAAATCGTCCCAAATCCCTCGACAGAGATACTCAACAGCCATATCATGGGAACCCTAAGGTTGTATCACTAATTAAGAACCGCACTCTGGCCGGAAATAAAGCCGACCCGAAATCCGGCCCGAAATGAGATTTTCGGGAGGCAAACGGCAACCGATTAGAACGTTTGAACTTGAAGATAAACTAACATTTAGCTGCCTAAATTTTGATAAGTATCAGATATCTTATTTGGGAAACTGATTCTAATTTACATCATTAAATTATAGGATTATTTTTGTTTTTAGTTTAAGTTTGTTTTGTTCTTTTATCTGTTTAGAATTTGAAGGTTTTCTTAATATTGATTACTGGTTAATATAGCGTGATCTTGTTTTGTTTGGTAATAGGTAGGTACTGTAAAAACCTGAGGTCCTCCGTACACTGGGATCGAATCATAAAAACAACTAGGTAAGTACTTCGTTATCTCATGCTTTCGTGTTCACAGCACTACGCTTACATACCACGCAGGTCGGCTTTTTTTTTCGAAAAGAAAAATAATGCCAATATATTCTAAATCAGCTTGACAGTTTGAATGTGGTTAAAGTTAACAGCCAACCTTTACACTACCTACTTAAATATACACTATTATTTTGGAATCATTTTCTAGATCAACCAGATGATACGTAGTACTATGATAATATTGGTAGAATGACTGACACTTTACAGTAATTTTAAATTTTCACCTTAGCGCTTTGCAATCATACAACAAAACAGGAACGCAACTCACCTGTTACATACTTTATGAATACAAGTCAAACCCTTCACAATGACGAAACAGTCATAAACTATGTCGACAAACATACAGCTTTACCGTGTTAAACAAAACCAAAACACTTTGCTCACCTTCCCACGTGAGTTATAAAACTCGGAAGAGGTAAATGGGTCAGTTCACCCCGCACGGTAGGGTTAACAACCTGTCAGCTCCTCCCTACTCATACACTAATACTACAAAGCTACGTGACAACACCCTGATTGCTTTGAGCCTCACTTAATGTACCTATGAGAGACTTAAGGTACCTGCCCACCTGATTAGACGCGACAGGAAGATTAACAAGTAATCAGGACACACAGCTTGTGTCAACATATCCAATTAGGGCTATATCTTACAGGCACACGCAGTCCCCAGTGAATGGCTGGCTTAAGATGTAGTCTAGCCATCTATTCGACCGCCGCCTGTAGATACACTGTCCGTGTCCTTATATTGAAACCTCGGCTTCAATCTTACAAGCAATCTGGCGAAGGAAAGAGTTTTATTTTGTCGTAAACTGGTCACATGTCGTCTAAATTGGAAATACGTGATCGAGTTTCATCGTAATCATCCTCTTTTATGTCGGCTGTAACTTACGCGCCATATAATTGAGTATATAAGTTATCATTTACACGACTTAGGACCGGTGTGTGAACCCTTGGGGGTTGAGATACGTGTTTCCTTCTTTTGATTGCAGTGCCAAAGGCGGATACTTGGGCTAAAACAAACTTTTGTAGACATTTCTTGCTGTAACTTTGATATTAGCATTGAGTTCAATTGAGGCTCAGTCCGATATATTAAAGAGAAGTATATAAATAGATACCTAGCGTCGCCATCGTGTCGAGCTTTTTGAACAAAATATGAGATAGGAACCAGTGAACCACTGAACGGGTAAAGAGTATTAATAAGTTGGAAAATCGATATTCAGATAGACAATTGTATTCCAGCTAAGAACAGCAGTGAATTTCAGATAGCCTGGTCTCCTGTCTCGTTAGAAGTTGTATTAAGAAGTTGAGGACACAAAACGATTCCACATCTATCATCTACTTACTTGCATCCTGACTTTTAATTCCTAATATATTCGACAAAGGGATGACGTTCATAGTTTCCCAGACTATCACAACTTTCTGCGAGAAGGTAACTGTGAAATTTTGTCTCTAGATTTGGATGCATCCTACCAAATGTTCCAGCGAGTCGTGCTTCTTCTGAATCTTCTCTCTTAGCACTAGAAGTTAGTTCTGAAGTTGGAAAAGTATATACGGTTGTCGATCGTTATCTTAATTTATTTATCTATCTTTACTTAGGTAACAAAATTTAAATACTGTTCGTTGGCAAGCTTATAAATTGAGATGGGCTGCACCAATAAGGGATTTATTTGTTTAAAATAATGGTCAGTAACAGTCCGAATTAGTTTTCTATGGCGGTAAAAAAATTGGGAAAATTTTCAAATTTTGGAAAAACTGACCGTTTTTTTTTTTCAATAGGATTTTTGTATGAACTCAAGGCTATTAATCAGGATTGAAATTTGGACAGGACAACGTCTTTTGGTCAGCTAGTTTGAAACACAAGTTCACTAAAACAAATGCAAAACGCTGTGTGTGATTTGGGAAAGTAAAATACAAATTACTATTACCAAAAACATGGAACACGTATGGAACTTTTAATTAAAACATTTTATACTGTCCGATGCACGGCGCTCATTACATACCTAGTATTTTAATTAAAATACTCGTTATTTATTCAACGATAGTATTCGATATGTTAAAAGCTTCCTGTAAACGTTTTAAAAGCGGCGATCGTTTTTGCGACGATTATTTCGAAATTATGCTCGGATGGATATTTTAAATTCGGGCGGCATCGGCATCAGATTTTCTTTTTATCTGATGAGATAGGATAGAAAAACGTCATCAGTCTACATAAAAACCTACTGAACTTGCATTTTTTATAGAATTTCCATTCTATTTATTTATTCTCTATGGCAATTGGTGCCTAAGTATGTCGACAATTCTTATAAGTTCAGATGTGAAATGAAAAGAAAGTGTGTAAAAAAATAGAACGATTTGAAAATATATTTTATGAACCCATTTTTAGATGTAGTAGCTGCATGTCAGAATGATTTGAGCGTTTATTCTGAAACTTGGCAACGTCGCAAATATCTGTCAAATATTTACCTGTTTTTATTAATTTGTTAATATTACTGTAGGGAAGTATGAAATATCGCTAACTAGTGACCTAAAATATGAATAATGATTTGCAATTATAGCACTAAATTTGATGTGGTTGTAACGGTGGAGTTTCTTGCCCATTCTTCTCCATACGAAACTACATTTTGGAAGGGGCGACTAGAATCAATTCTATTTTAATGTAAATATTGACGTTCAAAAGTGCCTTTTAAGTGCCTATTTGAAATAAATGCTTTGACTTTGACTTTGACTTTGATGTTGTAACCGTTTTAGGTGTAAAAAGGGCATTTGGAAAATTTCTTTTTTTACATCTAAAACTAAATATTCGGGTTAAGATATTAATTATTGCATTTCACAATCAATATTTTAAGTCACTAGTTAGCGATATTTCATATTTCTATACAGTAATATCGGCAAATGAATCAAAACAGTGAAATATTTGACAGCTGTTTGCGACGTTGCCCATTTTCAGAATAAACGCTCTTAACTCACGTCATTTTATGATCGTCGGGTCCCAACATTCATAGACAACCCCGATAAATGCATTTCTCGTCACAGATATAGATGACAAGTTTGCAAGACGTCATTGTAGTCATAACCACAAAGTTAATTCGAGACGATTGAAAGATACATTTTCGGTATCAGCAAGTCTAAAACCAATTTTCTAGATTTTTACTTACTGATCATGAATCAATTTGACAAATTAGTATGAAATCTATCATATTATAGAATCAGTTAACTTAGTACTTATATCCTTAGATACCACAGGACCAATCCTCAAATATCAGGTACCGTCACAAACACGGTATGTACGTAAAATTTAAAGCGATTTTCTCTTAAAGTATTTTTATAGAATTCAGATATCCATATTTTTACTCCTTCTCACACACTATTGTCTACATTTCTTTTTCATTCCTCCTTTCGCAGGTATGCTGGAAGAAATTTCTTAAGAAATAAGCAGTACCTACCTTTGTACTCAAATTATAATTATGTTGTATCCCTATGTATTTTACTGAGTGTACATAAGTAACAAAATAAATAGTATTTCAAAATCATACTACTATACTTTTGAATTCTACGTAAGTGTACAGTATTTATGCTTGTGACTGTACCTATTAAATTAGTGTCATTTTATGTCAGTGATCGGAATGATAGCTCTCATAATTTTCTTCAATTTCTTCTAAAATAGCCCTGCTAAAGACGAAACCACTAAGCAACCGATTATCTTCCCTGCCAGCGGTACTAGAGTAGTCCCAGTTATACGCTGCACCGGCAACGTTTGATACATTTTATTTCTCACCTCTAGTAACATTTTCCTGTACTTGACATGTTTTCAATCGAGTTTGTGCAGGAAGGAGGTTGTTAGCTCCACTCGTATATTTTATTCGAATGATTACTGAGAGGCGATTGTTCGCTTGTTGCTCTGTGCCGGTGTGAATCATCTGTTGTAAGCAGTATGCCAATTGGTTATTTGAGGAGAGATAAATTTTTGAGGGAATCTAATTAAAATAACAAGTTTTTAACGACAATGTAATATTTTTGTATACGAATAGGTACCTGTGTATGGGTAGATAAATACAAAATAGATAAAATCTTCATTTTATTTCTACAACTGAAATATACTTAGGTACCTACTATCGTAGAAATCATGCTGCAGACATTTTCAATAAAATAAACGAACCAAAGTCTAATGTGAAACTCAAATATTTAGCTAAAAGCTCAGCAATGTGGCCTTTTTTTTTTTAATTGTTTTGAAAACATTTGTACTAAAAACTACTTTCACTTAAAAGCACCCTGCACTCACACACAAAAACACTGTCCTTTGTGCAAAAAAAAAATAAAAAAAAAATTACCATTTTGCGTTCCAAGCTCAAAGCTTGCGGTCAAAATTGCAATGGGCAGTTTGCACGATAGCAGAGGAAATGAACGCAGCTTAACGGCGAAATTGAAATCAGAATTCGAACTAAATGTGTTGCCGCATAGGAAACATATCTTGGGTTATTTTTAAATGGTTTAAAAATGGCAACATCGATTTTTTGGTGTCGAGTAAAACTTTGCGCTTGACAGCACAGTTTGAAAGCAAAACAACTTGAATTGCTAAGTTGAATGAAGTTCGCTATATTGTTTTGTTTACGCCTAAGATGGAATGAGTTCGGTCTAATGTTCCGTGCTATGAAAACAAAAAAGTTTTGTTTACAATGTGCCTAGCGGTATTGCTATAAAAGAAACTTGGAATAAGTAAAATGTATATCCCCGGAGCGATTTAAGAACTCATCCGCCGAGGCTTTTTCCACAATGTTGTGTACGGCTTCCAGTCCAACCGTATGCAGCTAAATACCAGTACTTTACATGGAGCAATTGCCCATCGGACCTGCACAAGACAGTTACGGGGTAACACAATACCGCTTATGACTGCAATGGGTAAGACTGGTTGTCAAACTTTCAGGGTTCTGACTACCCGATAAGAATGTCAAAGGTCTACAAATTACAGACGGACTTCGGTCGGGACCAAAGGCTCAACATGTTTTTCTAGGGCAGTTGTCGGAGGGGTCTCGGTATCTAGCGGGTCACCCTTATTATTTAGAGAATAACCAAAAATTTGATGCCAACAAACGTTTTCCAAAAAAAAATTGCTCAAAAAACAGACCTAGGCATAGGAACCATTTCTTTACTTTTATTTTTACCAAAATGGTGCGAAACACAACCCGAAACGAAACTGACTTTAAAAGTTTGTTTACAATGCCTGTCGACCATAAAACTGCATGTTATAATACTGCAACCAACCAACCAATGCAATGTAAACGTCGTAAACGAACCGTGCTGCATGCTTGTGCCGTAAATTGACGATTTAATTACCGTAACAGGCAACTGTCACTGAGGAATTTTGAAAAAGGAATTTTATCTGCAGCTGTTTTTTGGTTGCTGTTTGATTGGTTCTGAATGTTTTTATTTTTGTACTTTGTTTTTTTTTTGCATGCAAGCTAATAAAAAGTTTTAAGGCTTTCCATTTTTAACACGGTAAATGTTATTAGTAAAATTAAATTCTTATTGCTTCGCCTCTGAATACGTTTAAAGCCAAAACAAAGAATAAACAGATAAAATTGGTACGTATATTACTAAACCAATAATGAAATTCTAATAACTACTTTCCATATTTTTTTAAAAACTTCTCCAGAATCAAAACATTTTTACATAGGTACTTCATTATAATTCCTGGTTCATGAAGTATTCTCAAGCCTCAAGCATAATTCATAATTTTGTTTTATTATGCAAATAAGCTCCGAACTGAAGCTTTCTTTCAGTTGTTCACGTAAATATCTCGGGAAATGAAGATTTCATAGTTATTTTAACACAACTGTTTACTTACAAACTTGTGTGGCTTTATTATGATGTTCAAAGTTTGTTTTGGTTCACGAGAACACAGCGCTTTGAGTTCAATGGAATTAATATAAGCCTACCATGATGAGGCAGATCTGAAGTGCCGAAGCTGCGTGAAATATTAAGTACTAGTTTTTGCCAGCGGCTTCGCCTGCGTAATGGTCGGAAGTTATTCCACAGGAACGTACTACCGGGGTAAAAAGTTTCCTATATATTAATCCAGGTTATAGACTATCTGCGTGCCAAAATTTCATACAAATCCGTTCAGCCATTTCTGCGCGATTGAGTAACAAACATCCTAACATCTAAATATCCAAACATGGAAACTTTCATATTTATAATATTATCATATATGTATATTATATAAGTACCTAGGATAGGAAGTAGTCTCCCGCCTTATACGAAATAGTAACCTCCCGAAACACCCATGTTCGGTGAGGACCTGCGTTAGGTGAAAGGTGAGGACGCCGTGGTGCCTCTCAAGCCACTACTCAAAGAGGGGACTTACCTACCGCCGCAATCGTAGCGTGCCCATTAGAATTTGCGTTACCTTTACTCCGCGTCTTCGTGCTAGGCCCACGGATGCGTCCAGTATAAGCATAATCAGCCTTTAATGTTCCCACTGCTGGGACACAGGCCTCCTCTCTGTGAAAGGGAGTGGGCCGTAACTAAGCACGCGGGCCCAGTGCGGGTTTGTCGATGTCACATTCAAATTTTCAGTTATTGGACATCAGTTATGGTTTCCTCACGACTTTTGCCGTCACCTTTTTGAGAGCAGTGGTGATGAAATTATTTTTTGAAATTGTTTTAGTGGTGATGAATAATTATACACAAAGTAAGGCGCCTGCCTGGGTTCGAACTCAGTCGGGGCCGTTAGCTCTGGGCCACCACTGCTGTATGATGCGTCCATTTTCATGAAATCGTGAATGTGTTTAGTTCAACGATGTTTTTATTGCCCACCTATTTCATGGTCGCTCCGGCAGTCAAATGCATGATGTCTTTTCACACTAAGTAGGTACGGACTTTTTATAGGTGACGCAACAGTGATTATCACGGTAGCCTTAAAGGCGCCCACAGACAAGCGCGACGCGACTTTAATAGAACAATTTCTATGAAAACTTACTGGTAATTGATCTACTAGGGTCTCGTCGCGCTGTCGTGTCGCGCCGGTCTGCAGGAGCCTTGAAACATGTTTATAAAAACAAAAAATGATCAAGCAAACAGAAAACAAAACACTGGCGTTTTTATGTACTTGTAAAAATAATAATAGGTAAAGTTCTGAGCCTACTTTCAGGACTTTTTATCGCAAGGTCGATTGTGACATTAACATTGTCCAACATCAGCCATTAAGAAGCAACTAAGTCTAAAAAGATTGTTTACCGTGATAAACTACAGTTGTTTTATTTACTTCAGAAGTAACAGGAGCAATTGTTTTTGTTTTTGTGTGTGTGCGTAATTCCGTATATAATTTATGCGACTTATTTCTAGTGTTTTTATTTTGTTTGAATAAAAATTATTTCCTATGTATGACACTCGGTAGTAGTAGCTTCTCATTTGTGAAATAATTTTAGGAATCAAATCAGGAGTTTCGAAGATTACCCCCACACAGGCAACTGAGGGAACACGGGTGAGTTTTAGCCAGTAAAAGTCTGACACAGAGAGCGGGAAAAGTTATTTGATGAAAAAAAAAACCCCCTACCCATAGACTCAAAATTGTTGCCTGTTTATACCTAATATTAGTATAGTTAGTATAGACTACCACCAGCGACCATGGCTGACTACCAAATAGAGTTTCTTTTTGTTATTCACAATCCAATATTTTATACATCTTCAATTTTTTTTTCTCATTTCATTCTGCCCTGTTATGTTTTCTTAGAAAACTCTTTAGGTACGGTAAAATAATTTTATTACACAAAAACATTATCCTAATAATATTAAGTAATAAAGGTATCTACTACTCATAGATATTGATACCCAGACCATTTCCGGATTGATACTCGTAAATTCCCTGAAAGGTTTGCTCAAAGGGTAGGTAGCAATATTAATATCCAAAACGATCGTAATAAATATTGTATTCTCGATAATATGAACAAAGATAATAAGAGTAAGCTACTTATTCCACAGCTAGCTTTTGTCCGCGGCTCCGCCCGCGTGGATGTTGGTTATCGCGTAGCCTATGTCCTTTTCCATATCCCAGGCTATAACTCTGCCAAATTTCATGACAATCGGTTCAGCAGTTTAGGCGTGAAAGCGTAACAGACAGACAGATAGAGTTACTTTCGCATTTATAATATTAGTAGGGATTTAGTACACCCACTACGCCCACGACTTTGTTCGCATTTAAGTCGTAAGATACAAAATATACTAAAATAACAGCCACATTTATATATAACTCCCTCGGCCCCCGACCCATCGCATCGCGTCGCACCGCCCTTTCTATGAACTCTCAAGAATTTTTCAAATCTGACTGCTAGTTTCAGAGATTAGCGCGTTCACACAAAAAAAAATACAAACGACGAGTTTGTTTTATTATATTTGTAATGCATATTATACAGGATACATTTTTAACCAGAGCGTAAACTGTAACCATGAATTCAGCATAACATTCTAGTATGGATCAGAATATATGGAACAGCTGTTTATTTTTTGGTATGGCCGACGAAAAATTTCTGCGCTGGGACTCTAGAATGATATGCTGAATTCATGGTTACAGTTTGCCCACTGGTTAAAAATGTATCCTGTATTATACCGTCAGAAGATTTGTTGTTAATATATTCGCCATTTAGGCGATTCTAAAGTCGTAACGGCCAAGCCTTGTCAATTTTTAAGCCGCAGCTTTCGTCTGCATAATTTGAATTTGACAGTTCACGTAAGGCAAAGGCATCAAAAAGTTCAGCCATCGCCATTGTATCATATTTGCAGTAAGAGAAAATGTTTTGATAGATGTATCTATCAAAACATTTTGTTGCAATTGTTTACAAGTTAACAATATCTGATATGCAGCCGACTGTCCGGCAGATCTAAACATCTCGGATTTCTGGACCAGAGCCAAGCCCACCATCGTACCGGAGATCCCTCAAAATAGGTACATCAACATTAAATAGTTTTATTGTGATCCAATAGATTTCGTTGAGTCAGGTATTATTGGGTTATTTTAAGAGGACGCGCTGATCTCAATTTTGTTTGGAAGTATGAATATGATTGAAACTGTGGTTTGGTTAAGTAACTCTGTCTTATCTGTGGCTGTGTAGTCATGGGAACTGAGTTTGAAAAGGGTTCACCTAAAATAAATAAATTATGTTTTCTGTTCGCTGAGATTGGACAGTGAGTGGACAGAAGCAAAACTTGTACAAATAAGCTGTTTTCAAGCCAGTACTTACGCAATAAAAATTCCCATAGTAATAAAGCACGACGACACGACAGATGAGTATGACGGCACAGTTGGCGCAGTGGTTTAAGCGATTGACTGCTGCGCTTCGTGTCGCGGATTACAAACTAGTAGTTGCTCCGGGTCTGGCTGTTTGTGTATGTGAGTTTAAATGTTTTTAAACGCACCCATAATACAGAAGAAATCCCTAGTGTGGGGCAACGTTTAAACAAAAAAACGAAAAAAAAAAACGTTTTTCATCATAATCAGCCTATAATGTTCCCACTGATGGGACACAGGTCACACAGGCCTACTCGTCTTCGATCTTTTAGTTCGAGAACATGCCGGTTTCGTCACAATGTGTCCACAAAGTAAAGAGCCTGTCTGAGTTCGAACCTACGAACAACAATTTTTTTAGGTAATTTATTTATTTCAAAAAGTGTGGTACAGTCTGTTACAATAAAATAATTTTTAAAATTTAGGGTTAAGTCGAATAGAAATAAAGTAACATAATTGAATCAGGCGTCCTAGCTAGGTTACATGGTAACCTGTATTAAGGTTCGCCAGCCCAGGTTCCCACAGGGGTACAAACATTTTAATAGACTGCTTAGAACTATAAGGTACAAACGTATTTAAACAATTCTAAGTCGCCGTTACCACTAGACCACCACAACCACAGCTCACAAGCTAGTTTTATTTCCCATATAAAGTATAGTCTTGACATGACATTACTATAAAGAAAATGCATCATACCATCAGCACAAGTTTTACTTCAAAACCTTACATTGTATACCATTCTGAATAGAATCCCGTCCGTGGTTTAAATCTTAACAAAAGATCCAGTGTCGTCGCCTCGTTCATATTATATCTATTGAAGACTACGTATTATATAAATGGTCTTTGTTAGGCTATGTTCTGGAATAACGTGAGTAAAACTGAGTTGGAATGAATGACTCCGGAGAAAATAGGCTATAAAGTAGCCCATTTGTTCACCACGAATCTATTTATTGTTATACACCGTGACATTTTAGTCGTCTTAGAAGTCCACTCAATGTATCCAACATAATATACCTCTAGGCGCAATTAAAAAAATGTTACCAATAGTAATTATGATAGTGGTGCAAAGAAAAATAAAATAATGTTTACGTATCAAACGGTAGAAGATACGCCGATCTTTCCATCTCTATTGCATTCCATCCCCATTTCAAACTACGTCATGAGTCATAATGAATGATATTTTTTTATTATTATTCATGTGTTTATAAATATCATTTTTTAAAATAAATTATTAGTAGTCATTGGATACATGAAGGGCTTAAGACGGTTAAAACGCCACGGTGTACATATTTTATTGTACAAAAGAAGATATATAACAAAAAAAAAATATCCCTACAAAACATGCACAGGGCGGCCATATGTAATTATAATTTACCGCGTATGCTATAAACTGGTCGGTTGCTCTCTCAAAGCGACATAGTTCTGTATATAACAGATCTTGTTGAAGAGGTCCAGCTCATCCCGCCATCTACGCCTGAACCTTAAGCTATCGCTTGCCATTAAGAGGGACCCATTGGTCGTCTGACATCCGGCAGACATGTCCAGTCCAATTTTACTTTAACGTGACAGCAAAAATAGAGGAAAAGAGAATAAAATAAATTACATATGCAGCGAAAACTGACTTCGCTCATTTCTTTTACCATAACCCCGTACCTCTATTTTTCACAGCTTATTATATGTTTCTCTCTTCAGGTGCCCGCGGGCTTGCAGTGACTCCTGAAACATGGCAACATAGGTAAGTTATGTTTCACATTATTCAGAATGCATTGTTTATGTTTAGGATATTTTTATATTATTTTAGCCTTATGAAGAATAGTTACCACTTCTGTGTTTGGGTGGATTTGTCGATGCAGTGTTTATTTTAGAATTTCTAAGTGCTTGTATTTTTTATCAGTATCTCGATAATTTACATGAAATTAATGGTGGAATCAGCTGGTTCTTGGTCTTATCACAATCACGAAACCGCAGCTTTTAAACCCGGAGTATCTCGATTAATCAATCTGCACCCTAATTGCGTAACATACGATTAATCATAATCGGTTTCATTTTGACAGTTCAACAATATTCATTGCGTTATTAACGTTGCTGAGCAGACACATTTTTCGAACATATGAAGCAATGGTTTAGCACTCTGGTTACCTATTCCTAACTCTTTTATTTATTTGTACTCTGTTGGGGTCGTGTTCCAGTCTAATCAGGTACAGCTGAATACCAGAATTAGGTATACATGGAGCGATTGCCTATCTGACCTCCACAACCCAGTAACTTACTACTCACTAATTCACTACCCAACTGGGTAATGAGCAATACGACAACCCGTTTCGGGCTTCTGACTACCCGTACTGACTGTCAAACATGTGCAAATAACAGCCAGTACCAACGACTAAACGTGTTTTCCGAGGCACGGAGGAATCGAAATGGTATTGATGCAAGCGAACCTGAACATTCGATCGACCTGCACCCTAATTGCGTAACACGCGATTAATCATAATCGGTTTCATTTTGACAGTTCAACAATATTCATTGCGTTATTTACGTTGCTGAGCAGACACATTTTTCGAACATCTGAAGCAATGGTTTAGCCATCTGTTTCAAAACGAAACAGATTATGATTAATCGTGAGTTACGCAATTAGGGAGCTGTGCGGCTCTTACTACATATATAACTACTAGCTCCTCCTCTCTTAATCCAAAACATATATTTTGTACTCAAAATGTCCAGTAAACTGAACCTCAATAAACCCAGTTCTACATAGACAAACTTCCTCGAGGCATCGGATAGGAACACTAATTTAATAACCCTGAGAGCCCATCTAAAGGTCAATCGGTCAGTGTGCCCTCAGACTGCATTGAGTATATTATCGTAGGTACATTCACACTGTAAGTGGTTTACCGCCGATATTGAATTATAACCACTTTAAAATGATAATACTTATTACACTTTCGGAGCGGCCATTGTACCTTGACCCCTCATCGCGGTGCGGCTTGCAAAGTACACGTCAACGGAATATCAAACTTAATACCTAAACATTAGGTTCCTCATTTCGCCGTGTATGAAGATAAACTGGACAGACTCCTATTGAATTGAACAAATGTATTTTTATTGGATGTTGCTGGCGATTGTTTTCTTGGGACAGTAATGGAGATTTCTTCAATGGGCGGGGAATATGTGAGAAATTTAATTTACATATTCTTACAGAAAGCTAATATCAAACTAAAAATCATTTGTAGGCAGGAAAATTTGCTAAATTATAAGCTTCATAATATATTTATGGCAAATACCTACTAACGAGCCTTTTCTAGAAATTGAATCTGTGTTGAATTCGTTTGTAAACTTGGCTGTCTTTTCCGTATAAACTATAATCCCCGTTGCACCCATTGGTTTTATGTTTCAATCAGCCACCGTTTTAAATGAATCCGCATATGCCAAGGAAAGTCCACCCCATTATACGTTTATGGATTACAAAAAAAATCTAAAGACTCTTAACTCCTTGAGAAAATACTTGTAGCCATCAAGTCACCATTTTAGTTTGAGTTTTTACCTTACCATTACACCTTTCTACTGCCAGTTACTCCCATACAAATTATATCGCAATATTTGAAAATATACACAATATAATCAATACAGCAATCAATCGCGGGAGTAATTATATCTCTAATCCACACATTATAGGTGTTTCAATTCAAGCTACAAATTAATGAGAAGATTACCACTTAAGCCCAGTATGTTAGCAATACATAATTATTATAAGCCTTGCTGGAATCTACGGAATAATGGGTAACACATTAACAATAGCAATGTCTTTCATTGTGACAATTTCCCAACATTTATTGCATTATTAATGTTGTTGAGCAGAAGATTTTTTCAAATACATGAACCACTATCTTTTTCCAGGGGCTTTACCCGCGTGGAGGTCGGTCGCGTGGATTTTGTTTTTTTTGTTTGAAAGGGTATACTTTCCAGGTGGTCCCATGATCATCAAGTCAGGATCTGATGGTGGGATCCTGGAGAAATAGAGAGAACTCTTCAAATTTTATCGGCACACGAAGCGATTTAGCTATTTTTTGGAAGAGTACTTTCTCGTAGTGGTCTCATTTCAATTTGGTGAAGATCTGATGAAGAACTTTGGAGATAGGCAACGGAACTCCTCAATAAATGATAGCAAATGGACTGGGATTGCTGAAATCTCATGTCTGTCTATTGCTTACACCAGTTCAAAACATAACATCACGCCGGTATGTTGTGAAAGGGTAAGCACATGTGAACCACTAAAAAGTGAAAAAAAAAACTTTTTCCAAAAAAAAAAAATAACCGACTTCCAAAAAAACACTACAAAGTAAAAATAACTTTAATTTCGGAAGGCGGTGACAAAAAATTCAAATACAGCTCCAAAGACACCGACTTCCGAAATTAAAGTTATTTTTCACTTTGTAGTGTTTTTTTGGAAGTCGGTTGTTTTTTTTTGGAAAAAGTTTTTTGATAATATCAACAAAAACTTTTTATCATTGGTCTTTTATTTTGAGGGTACACTGAAGAGGTGTTCCCATATAAATTCGGTATTTTATCATTGATCGAAGTACTATTTTTATAATATGAAATGCGTCAGAAACGCTTTAGCGGTAAAAGTTATCACTGTATCAAAGTGAGATAATGATATTCCCAATACGACTGTTTATTAGGACGCTCTTGAAACCAATTTGGTTCAGATAACGGTTATCAGCAGCGATCGGATATTCGGATGCATATTTACCTAAAGATAATTTTTAGCTATAAAAGTATGGAAGCGGCTATAAAAAATATTTGTAATATCTATTAAAAACCCCGGGATTCTTGGATTGCATAACTATTCAGATGTGTATTAACTTTAAATTAATGTTTAACCCGATACAAATATGTGTATGTAGGTACTGGAGGAGGGGTGGTTTGTATTAGTCAAAACAAAAAATAAACAAATTTCTTACCTAAATTAAGACTTTTTCGATAAAAAAGCGCATTCCATATTTATTTATTTATTTATTTTATTTATTTATTTTATTGTGTTTGGGTGGCTTACAGCTATCAGTACAAAAGGAATAGTAAGATAATTTACGAAAAGCCATTTACAAGCCTCCACAGATAGCAATGGGGTATTGTTGTGCGAGTTATAAACTATGTTTAGACTAAATAACTAATTATGTAAGTGATAAACTAAGCTTAAAACTAACTAAATACACAATTAAACTATTACATTAAGTAAATACATAGGCAGGAATGCATGACCAACTACTAATTGGATCAATCAGAAACTAGTTTTTAGATAAAATGGTAACAATAGACGCCAAGCTGCTTGCAAACAAATCGATTGAGGAGTGTTCAGTCTTTACAATTCTGTTGAATGCTTTGAATGTTAGCCAACATCTCAACTTTAGGTGAATATGCATCCGAATATCCGATCTCTGGTTATCAGTCAGGTTATAGGTTCCAGTAGCCGTAGTAGCCGTAGTAGTAGACAACGATATGATAAACTAGATCTGTTGAATGATAGCGCTACTACATTATTGTAACGTTTTCGTATACTGAAATAGAAATATCTACCATAATCCTCTTCCAAAATTTTTCCAATAACAATCGACAAAATTATTTGTGATGCATGTTTTACCCCCGTTTTAAGTAGTGAGTATGACTAAAAGAAAAAAAATACTACAAAGTGAAAAATAAGTGTAATTTCGGAAGTCGGTGTCTTTTGTTTTGTATTTGCGTTTTTTGCCAAAATACTGATAATGTGAAAACAACTTATGTTAAATATTTTTAGTTTTTATACGAGTACAATCAAACAGGGCAGAAATATGAACTAAATAATGGATGTTGTGTAGTAGGTAAGTTTTAATTTTAGTGAATTTTAAAATATTAAGTAGATAAAATTCCAAATCACTCCCTCTCACCGAGAGGAGGCCTGTGTCCCAGCAGTGGGAAATTGAGAATGACTGCTGTAGAGCATCCAATTTTCTAGAAAAATATATTTCGTGCTACATTTTGTGAGAAAAACTAAAAACATCAAAAAATTTATAATATTTTTAATCATACGGAAAATGGAAAATATCGATTTTCAGCATGAATCGAGTTATTTCAATTTTGCCACTCAGAGTGTCGAGTAAGTGTACTTGCTCACGTTAGAATTTCTGTAGAGCTGAATATCGGGCCGATTGAAATTTTATAAATTTTTACGAGCGAGTTTTTTGTAGATATTGGACGACTTATCGTTCGAGATTCTGTTTCATTTTTGCCAAAGAAATAATCGATTAAGTACTGATAGTCTGATGTGGATTGTCTTAGTTAGAAAGGGCGTTACGTTTCAAATTTTTGTGACATCAAGTAAATTCTATATAGATACCACGTCATAATAAGTTTCACTCAAAAAATTACGCTCAAGCTGGCGTGTTTGGATACGTGGGGCCCCTTTTTGCGCGGGGCCCCTTTTTGCGCGGGGCCCGTAGCAATTGCTACTCTTGCTACGTGGTTAATCCGGCACTGTATATGTCACAAATGTGTAGAACGACGTTTCTCTTTTCTGACAGCTCTGGATGATCCTTCACTATCTACACAAACAGATTAAATAATACACCTAGTGGCCCGTCCCGGCTTCGCACGAGTGTAGGTACAGTGTTTGTGACGGAGGTCGCTTACCGCGGCGTGGACAGCAACGGGGCATGCCGGCAGACCGCCCGTTTTGCTGTGAGCGATTAATAATTTGAAATCTGTGATATCTTCTCAGATATTCATTTTAAGGATATACTGTAAAAGTCAATCTTGCTCAACATTAAATGCACAACGTATCTAACGTATTCATATTGTATGTATCATATATTAAACCGTCCGCATAGCATAAGGCATAGCTGTGGGCAAAAACTAGTCGTTCATAAAGCTTTCAATAATGATAACAATAGTATAAAGTTCCCGTCACGAGAAGCTAGAAATTTTGTAAACACACATTCAGAGATTCAAATGTTTACGTTCCATAAGTCAGACGCGTTCCAGTACCACAAAACCTTAGACAACAGCGCTTTATATCGCTAAAATATAACCCGACCAAGTGAAATTGCTCGTTAGTTTCGTATTACACGTATGTTACTTTGAGTTGATTGATTTGGGATTATTTGTTGTTGATTGAATTGTCGCTGCGTAACTTGGTAGAAGTTCTTTATTTACAAAATTTCTAGCTTCTCGTGACGGGGACCATAGATAATATTAAAATCAGATGCAAATATCACCAAGCATACATACCTATACTTAAATAAGAAACAACCAAGGAGGAACGGCTAAATTTAACCATGTCGTGTATTAGATCCATCACTTCGAAATTACCCATAATCGTTTGATTTCACTTCAAACGTAATCAATAAATACTTCTCATCTAACATAGGTATACACGCTTTTACATAAATTGAATCAAATTAAATTAAGTCTCCATCAACAGTTCATTATGTTCCTTGTTAACAAACTTACCTGAAAAGGCCAAACAATAATAGCCTTAAATAATTTATCTTTAAAGGTCACAAGAAGTTTGTCCTAAGCAGCGGGTTTGAATATTTACAGGGTTGGCTTTATGCTAATGCTTAAAATAATTTGGATAATTTATGTAGTCTTTAGTAAATATTTTTAAATGAATTCAGCGAGTTGTGTGTTTGGAATCTTTTAAATCTTAACATCTATATTTATACTAATATTATAAAGAGGTAAAGTTTGTGAGTTTGTGAGGTTGTAGGAGGTAATCTCTGGATCTACTGATCCAATTTTGAATATTCTTTTACCAATAGAAAGTCAAGTTATTTGTGAGTGTCATAGATTATATATTAACCCGAAAAATGAAAAGACTTTTTCGTGGTAGTCGGATTTGCAAAGTAAGTCGGAGAAAAAACGGTCGAACGAAAACGTTTCTTACGAACGCTGCCTTAACGATGAGAGATATATAAATGAGTTCTAGAGAAAAGTTGTAGAACTTAATAATGCCTGCAAAAAAGTCACTGACAGCATATGTGTAACTTTTATATTTAAGTCACAAAAAGTAGTTTTTATATTTAAAAAAATAAATAAATGGTTAGGCCATGTTTATTGGTCATATATTATCAACAATTATGAATTCTTATCAAAATAAGTAAACGTATCGTCTCAAGAGTTTATAATAAAAGACTTTCCCTTTTACTGCATATAATTCGGACGAATGTTTAAAGAGATAAATACGACATAGGTATGGAACCGCGAACGTGTTGTAATCTATTGAGTGATATAAAGATGTTTACCGCCCAACGGAGTGGGCACGGATGAGCTAGTCTACTAATACTATAATATGTTATAATAATATAATCACAAAGCAAAACAAACAATAAAAAAAACAATAAGCAGCTTGTCCCACCTTCTCCTACGTGGTGTGCCGCCACTTGGCAGAAACAAAAAGAAAAATCACTTATAAAAAAATAAGACCCAATTGTCATCATAACGAAAAACCAAAGATATAGCACACAGACACACCATAAACATTTCAGAGAAAACACTGGAATTATCAAATTTACCTAAATCCAACCGCTCTATAAATACAACATCCGTCGCTTCTGACATTGCCCATATTATGAAATTCACAATTTCACGTTAGTAAAAATTATCATCATCATCATTTGTCATGTTTAAAGGATTTATTCTTCACCTTTTTTGGAAAAATCTCGAATGTTCCATATTCCTATGTAATATGTATGTATATATTATACAACGTATAACATAATTAACGCAAGACCTAATAAACACCAAAAGTGAAAAGCATAATACAATGACCAAAACTTATTTTTTAAAGCTGCAGCATTGCTTTATCCATTTAAAGTTAAGTGCTTTGAAATAAAAATGAAAAACAACCGACTTCCGGAAAAACACTACAAAGTGAAAAATAACTTTAATTTTAGAAGTCGGTGACTGGATATGTATTTTTATTTTTGTCACCGCCTTAGTTATTTCTCACTTTATAGTGTTTTTTTCCGGAAGTCGGTTGTTTTGTTTTTGGAAAAAGTTTTTATTTTTCACTTTTTAGTTATAGTACCTACCCCACACTATTCGAAATTGTATCATCCTTGGGGTCAAAACAATGCATATTTATGCAATCACTGCAATCGCGGTTGATTTGTTGTAATTTTTTGAAGAGTTCAGTTGTCTGTCTCCGAAATGCATCATCAGATATATGAAATTTAAATGAGACCACAGCTTTCAAATAAAAAAGGAATTATCAAAATTCGTTCACCCAGTCGAAAGTTCTGAGCTAACAAACATAAAAAAATACAGTCGAATTGAGAACCTCCTCCTTTTTTTGAAATCGGTAAGAAATTGAGTTTTCTTTGGGCCAATCGGAGGGAGGTATGGCAAAATACATAATTTATGAAATAAATACATGACTGAAATCGATTCAGTAGTCAATTATGAACCAACTACTTTCAGGTCTTGCTTCTATTCTATTACACCATGTATATAAAATATATTTAAGGTTAGGTAACCTTAAATATATTTTAAATATAACGACAACTTGAAACACTAAGAGTACCTACTCTTAGTGTTTCAAGTTCTCACTTCTGTCGGCATGACTGCCTACTATTTATTTATAAAACTGTAATACGGTGAATTCTGCGAATATCCAGCTTGAAGCATACATCAAGCTGGATATTCTCAGAATTCCGTTGCCGAATGGAAATAAAAAAATGCCAGATTATTGTTGGAATGCCATAATATGTATTTTCGTTCATGATAATATATTTCGCGTTGTGTGTGGCTTCGCATTACGTTCTGAATCTGAATTCCATGCGATCGGAAAATGTATTCGAAATTTGAATTATTTTATTGGGATTATTTCTTTTTTATCGCCTATGAAATGACCTCTCTTTTATTTTTTCATGACTGTTATACTGTATTTAATGTCAATTATTGAGTAGATTATGTCAAAGAAGTATGTAAAAAATACATTGTATCTTTCACCTCGTTAGCGGCTCATAAATAAAAAGAAGATATTTAACAAGCTCAATTAAACAACCTTTGTCTTGTTCAAAAGTCACAAGTCCATTGCACTGAAAGTAACTAAATTTTAAAGAAAGACTTAAGATATTTATGACACAGACAGATTATAACTCCCAACAGGCTTAGGCTCCGAATTATAATAAATCTTGAGATTTTCTCGCCTCCCATTAAAATTAATCGATTCATCAAATTGATTGACATAGGTAACCTGAGTAGAATTATAATAATATCGGCTGAAAAGTATCAGTCTGCTCACAACGGGTCTCAATAGAAGGCTGCAAGTCACCCAAAGAGCAATGGAGATGGCTATGTTTGGAGTTTAGAAAGACCAAACTTAAGTGGCAGTGGGCAGGGCACATTGCTCGCAGAACAGATGGCCAATGAGGCCGAAAGGTTCTGGAGTAAACATCCAAAGTTGGTAGGACTCTCACAAGCATTAAACCGGTCGAAATGGCGGTGCTTCGGGGAGGCCTGTGTCAAGCAATGGACGTTTTTCAGCTTAAATGATAATGATGACAGTCATACGATACAGCATTTTTAAATAATAGTAGTAAACTATCTAATAAAAGTAAGAACGCATAACGCACTCTATTTTCAAGAAAATGTTGAATGGTGTTTGTGGAAATAAAATATAAAAAACTTGTACATAGTGTCTATGCATACATATGGGCAGAATACTCGTAATTAAATAAGACAGCAATTAATATATTATTTAAATTAATTTACTGTCAACATAATCACAGTATCTGTCAATACAGACATCAGACTAACCAAGATAAATGAGACAGTACATATGTAGACAGAGCCTAAACCGCGCACCGCCAATCAGAGCGCTTCAAACCACACCGAAGTGACATCTAATGGAGTCGCATTCGTTCACACTCCACGTAACCGTTGACAGCTCAGTAATACGATCCGACGAACAGTTTTTGTAATTACGCTCCCGTTATGATAGCAACATGAAGTGACTTCGAAAGTCGGGATATGACAGAAAAAAAATGTCTGAGAGCTACTGTAGTTTTGATACTTTTTGTCCGAAAGTTTGATTAAATGTGGAATATCTTTCATTGTAAAAGTGATTAAACTGTAGGTTCTTCCTCTTTATAGACTTATTTTTTAGTATTTTTAATACGGAGTCTTGTGACAGTCACTGACGGCCTTTTATATATTTTTATGTCAACAGTATATTATAGGTCACAAATTGTGCATGAATAAATAAAATTTTCTAAATCAATCGCCTCGTTGGTCTAATGGTCGCAAGCACTACAACAGGCTTATCATGACGCTTTCTATTTCTAATCTACCGTAGAATAGAAATCGCTTGTCTACATTTCTCGGTACAGAACTGTCAACTGTCTAAACGGAAACGTCATTTTTGTCTACTCTTCCGTCGACAAAACGCTTCTCTACGGTTCTCGTGCTAAGCCTGTTGCTGAGCACTGGGTTTTGGGTTCGAATTACTCGCTGATCAAATTTTTGTCTGGAATCTGGAATTTCACAAAAGCAGCCCGAAAGCCCGGAAACCCGGAAGTGGCCATACACCTGCACCTATGAGGACATAAAAACGCCTCTGATGATGATTAGAGTAGCCACCTACTGGGCTCATGAATATGACATAATACGATATTTTTACGTTTGCCATCGATTCGTAAAGAAACAGCCTTGAGTCTGGGTTTTTGCCCTGTTCATGGCAATGGGTTCGCTCCCTGTTACAATATCTAGTGAAATGTGAGTTTTTAAGTACACCTCTGCCTAACCCTTCGTTATGTGTTCTAAATTAATACAGCATTAAAAAATAAATCAAATTTGTTTTGAAAACTTAAGGTGAATGCGCAGTGGTAGACCGCGAAATTCAAATTTTCTTACGTTTTTGCAATTTTCAGGTCAGTATCAGGTTGTATCCTGATCAAAATGTGATTTGCGAATATAACAGATACGTGTTTACAGAATTTAGTCATTAGAATGTCTAATATATCTCTTATAAGTTAGATTTCTTCCACAAGCACTTTTCCATAAGAAATTTGTTCTTATGGAACAAATCCAACTTAGAAAGATGTATTATTGATTCTAACGATTATAAATCTGTAAATACGTACATGTTATAGTCGCAAATCATATTTTGATCAAGTAACAAGCTGACACTCACCTGAAAATTGCAAAAAACGTAACAAAATTTGAATTTCGCGCTCTACCACTGCGCATTCACCTTAAGAAAGAATTATAGGTATGTCTATTAATTTATACAAAAAATTAAATACAATTTAAACCCTAAAAAATAATTCAATTTTTAATTTAAAAGAAAATCTTAATATATTTTACAAGCTAATAACGATAACGAGGTAAAGTTTCCAGAATTCAAATAAATGAAAAAGGAATTAATTTCAATTTTTTATATACTTAGGTACCTTAAATTAAACTCTCTTTTTTCTTCTTTCTTCTTCTTCTCTTAAATTAAAATCGTGATATTGTTATTGGTTCTAAATCAATACCGCAATCACTACTTACGTCATGACCCAAAAATACTTTCTCCATAATATTTTACGTTACCTAAACTTATTCCCCAGCAACACATTTTTTCAATTCAATTAAGTCAGACTTCTCTGCAATAAGCGAGCGGTGAATATCATTATTTCTAATAACAGAGCTGAGTGTAAGTAATGCAGTACAAAAATTTAATTTACCTCGAAGCTGAGAGCAGTCGGTTCGGTGTAGCGGATCATCCTTTAACTATCATTATGGAAAATGCATTTTCTTTCGTGTAAAAAATATTGCATGGAGTGTCTGTAAACCTTTGTAGTCGTAGAGATTATTTTCTTAGATTGTATATTATCCTTTATGTGATGACGTCTAGTAGGTATCTTTTTGAATCATCATGGAGTTTTATTAAATCACTAGCTCTTGCCAGCGACTTCGCCCGCGTGGAGGTTGAATTTTATCCCACGGGAACGTACTACTGTGATAAAAAATATTTTATGTGTTAATCCAGGTTATAAACTATATGTTTGGAAAATTTCATCCAAATCCGTTAAGCCGTTGTAGCGTGATTGAGTAACAAACATCCAAGCATCTAAATATCCAAACATCTAAACATAACATTTTTCACATTTATAATATTAATAGGATAGTAGGAATTTCTTGTTCTTCCTCCCGCCCGTGCTACTACTTCGCTTTCACTTAGCATTCTTTCCAAGTTTTTTCTTTTTGCTCGACTTCAAAGTGCTGTAGACTGATGTTAAAGTTGTTCGGTACCTACCTCATATATGTATATTTTTTCTGAGTTTTGAGTAGATACCTACCGGTAGGTACTTGATACAAGTAGTTCACCATTTGCACTAGTTGTCTACAAAATGTATGATTATTAGAGATTGGCCGACTATGACTTTGGCCGACTAGCGGACTAGTCGGCTGCAAAATGGCCGGCTAATCGCCCGACTAGCCAAGCTGATCATAGCTTTCGGTTGAGTTCGGGTAATATCGATAATGTTCATGACTACGCTTTCGGCTCGTAGGGTTCGCGGCGCCTGGCGACCACGCGGAATTGTCAGGACTTATTTATTTGTTTTGCATTTATTATTATTGTTTAAGCGCGAGCCAGCCTTTCTTCCTATCCTATTCTAGATTGCACTGAAAGTAAACTGTAAAATTGATTCTATAATAAAAATAATAACAGTAAAGATTTCATTTCAATCACCGTATTTTAAATCTTTAAGCTTAATAATACGAGTAGAAAAAGGGCCGACTAGTCAGTGGTTTTAGCCGACAGTCGCCGACTAATCGCCGACTACAAATATGGTCGACTAGTTTGGCTTTACCGGCTAGTCGTTACATCACTAATGATTATAGTTTATGGATACCATTTTAATTTGTGCCCGTTTGATGGCAATGGGCTTGCCCCTTCTCTTCTAAAGGTCATAACTGGCAAAATATGGGGTACTATAGATACACCGCTACATAAGCTTTCGAGAATTATAGGCGTGATGTTATGTAAATGTTCCTACCATTTTATTGGTAAAATCTAGTTCAACTATGCTCTTGTAACGACGCACCTATGAAACCGTTATACCATTTATTACAAAAAGGTTGGAAGTTCAACATCCAACCTTTTTCTGAGATTAAGTCAATCGTATGCGATGTTCAAATACCAATGGTTCGTATATCCTTTAAATAATATCCATCCAATATGTAAATAAAGGCGTTTTTGCATGGGTCAAAAGACACGACATACAATGTATTTCCAATTGGTTCATGGTTCTTTTCCCTTTATTTTCGTAAATATGTTAATCACAGTACTTACATGTGTACCTTTAAATCAATACAATTGTGTTGTTTGTAAAAAACTGTACCGACCTGCACTTAAGGCGGTGATTTCTTGACAACGCTCAAAAAGGTGTTTTTTTTTTTTAAACCAGTGTATCTCTTTAACCGTAAATAATTTTGAAAGCAAATATACATATGGTATTTAAAAGTCTTTTTTTCATAGAGTGATGGAACTCAAAACATAATTAAACAACTTTAATGCATCAAAAAAACCATCAAAGTCACCTCTTAATTATCTTTAAAACCAGTTTATCCCTTCAATAACAATTATAATTATAATTAAAAATATACCATAAAAGTCGAAATGCCAAACTGCATCTAGTGATGGATTATTTATTATTAAATAGTTAATACCTAATTTTATGCGATTTTATTTGCATTTTTACGACAATGCTTACTCATTTATTACAACAGATTTTAACTCGTATCGGATTGCAATAAGAACTATTATCGCTCATAACGACAATAATTAGTTACCAGAGCCTTAACACGTAATACTGTATAGGTAGGTACTTCTGAAACTTAGCGGTTTGGGGTTCGTGAAAAGTAACTCTAGCTTCATCCATAGATGAATGAGTTAATATGTGACTAACTTTACTAGCATCAAAAATTTCATTATTTTCAGTACTTATTTATAGTTTTCTCTATTACCTATGGCTAAGGCTGAAAATGCCTGTAGGCCAAAAATAAAAAAGGCAGAAGTTGTTAGCTTCAGTCTATATTTAGAAAAGTCCCTAGTCTATAAAAAAGTATGTCTGTTCACTTAGTTAAGCATGTAAAAGTCACAAATAGAACCATTTCTATTTTCGTACTTTTACTTTAATATAATATAACAGACAAGTCCCGGACCTTTTAATATTTAATTTCCTCGCTTTTTGAGCTAACTCTGGTATAATAAAGAATAGAAAGTTACTTTTTATTCCCTGCAGCAGTTTAAAAAAAACCGAAACTCGTTAAATTTTACTGGAGGATACTTACTCGTATATACCTGCTCTTCAATCAATGTATTCTGTTCTACCGTTTACAGGAGGTACGGAAAAAATTAATTAAAAAAATCGAAAACTCGATTGAGTAAAAAGTGAACTTTAAAAAGATGGAAACAAGATTTTTTTGATTTTAAGAGGTTGACTATTTATTATACTTGAAACTATAAGCAATCTCAGGCAGTCGGAGGCAATAAAAGTTTTTATTGTTGAATTTTGATTACTGTCATATCTTTAGTGATACTCACAAAACAAATTGATTGACGTAAGAATCATCAAAATCGACCCACGCGTTTGGTCTCTATAGTGCCACAAAGGATCAAACATACTCACATAAATACGCTGATAAAAACCTTTGCTTCGCGCAGTCGGGTATCAAGGGACAAAACCGATATCCGTTTCATATTAAACCACAAATTAAAAGAATTTATTTTAGAATTACCCTTTTAATCAAAGAAGGGTTTTCAAAAAGCGAATGGGCACTAATTTCGGTGAGACGCCCAGTAAAACAATTTTAAAGAAGATGTTTTTTTTTTGTGGCGGGATCAGGTTGGAACATGTCGCACGAATTTTCATTTTCATGAAATTTTGTGAAATAGCGAATTAAATTGTATAATTTTGGTAGTGAATTATGCAATTTAGTTACATGTGAGTGCACAAGTGTAGTGAAGGTGAAAATAAGTGACTAACGTGGACTTTTCGTGTTCCCCCCAAAAACTCATATTAGGTTGTTGTAAAGTTGCCACCGCTTTACAATAACTTTGACTTTACTGGACTTGACTGACTAAAGACGACTATGACTGTTTTGTAATTTCGTGCCCGATATCGGGCCATTTACTTGATCGAAAAGAAGAATTACTTGACACTGGCTTAATGCACAAACCGTGCGAAGCCAAAACCCAAAAAAATAAAATAAGAAGAGAAGTTTAATGTAGTGAGTGTGTAGTCTGTAGTGTGTATCTAGTGTGTGTGTGTTTAGTTTTTATTTTGGTTTAGTGTTTAGTTGTGGTTTGGTTTTAGAGATTTTTTTTCAATTTTCAATTGTAGAGACAAATAAAAACTGTTTTTTTTAAACCTCGGAAGCGCTCTGTGTCTACAAGCATAACACAGCATAGAATGATGCTAGCTAGATATAAAAGCTAGCTAATTATATAGATACCTCGGTGCAGCCGCTTCGGAAGTGGTTAATCGAGTAAAAGCAATTACCGACGTTCTGACATCGCCAGCCCGCACCAATTACGAACCGTTCTTTATGTAGCGCCTTCCAATAAACATTAAAATGGAATCTCGAGCTGGTCAATTAGAAGGAAGGTTTTATGAAAAAAGCTGGGTGTATTTTTTCCCAATATTTTTTAACTTAGACTTTAGTTATTTTCTGAAAAGTCAAGTCTGAAAATTTAATTTGAATAAAATGTAATTTAGATTTAATTTGGATAACATTTATTTACCCAGTGGTACGAGTAATCATTCAAAAATTTGTTCAAAGGACATGGCGCCCCTTTCCCTGTACTGATGATCAGTGTGGGATTTTTACCTCACTAAAACTATTCCAAATTTCTTCGAATACATCCCATTTCCTCCACGCAAACTCCGAGCGCCTCTTAAAGGTTCCCACGGAAAATACAACTGAACCTTGCTATCTCTGATCTGTTCCAGCAAAATAAACGTTTTTAATTTGATTTCTGAGCAAATAATTGAATTGACTTCCACAGAAACGCTATGATTACAGATTAAGGAACATCATTGCCAAGTACGGATCAAATGCGAGCAATGTTCAATTTACATAAATGTTTTACACGATTCCTAGGAATTAACAAATTAAATGCTACTGAGAGCAATTCAATTAAAGTACCTACCTATCTATCGAAATAGCGAATATTTCTGATACATTGGCAGGCGAAGTATTGAAGTCATCTTCATATAGAATGCCAATTTCAATAAGCTCTGAATATTTTGATAAGTTGTGTGGGAGCAATTAACTAGGTATTAACCGTGCTCTATTTAAAGAAATACGTTGTTTTCATGGAACGATAATTATCTTTACATGGTATAAAACAAAGGCGCTTTTCATGAAGCAACGCAACGGATTTTAGTGCGGTTTTTATCCATAGACGGAGTGATTGAAGAGGAAGGTTTATAATTATAATACACCAACCTCCACGCGGGCGAAGCCACTGGAAAAGCTAGTTCAAAATAAAAGGTTAAATTAATTAAACATTTCAGTACTACGCAACTCGAAAGTCGTGGCTCTACTTTCAACAGATATTGCAATAAATTGGATGGACATTAAAATTTATCTGAATATATTTTAATAATACTGTGAATTCATTTCATTGAGTGAATGAATTTGGGCCGTGGTGGCCCGGAGGTAGCGGCCGCGACCTATGAGTTGTAGGTTATAGGTTCGAACCCTGCCAGGTAAGACTTTATGTAAATTACTTCATCACCACTGCTCTCAAACGGTGAAGGAAAACATCGTGAGGAAGCCGGCTTGTTCTAGAACCTAAAATTTTATTTTTTTTGGGTGGGAAATCATCAAATAACTTCTCCCGCTTTGGGTGGAGCAGGAGGGCGTGTCAAACTTTTACTGACTAAAACCCACCCGTGTTCCCTCAGTTGCCTATGTGCCAGGGGCCGCGGTATCTCTTTCGAACAACCCGCACCCCTGGCAGGCATCGGCCCTTGCGGGCCCCATCAGTTAATGCTGACATCTCTTTGAGGTGCGTATGGAACACATCGCGCCGTCAATCCGGGCTTGGTCCGTACCGGGCAGCAAGCTACCCATTACTCGCCATCCGCAAGCCCGCGCCTACGGTGGCCGGGAATCAGCCTGGGATTCCCGACGCCCAGGGCGTCTCCTGCGGAGGCTAGGGCCGTAAGGGTGCATATACTCTCTCTCGCAACCGAACTTTGCTTGCGTTGTGGATTACTGCCCACTCCCTGAGAGGAGGTCTGTATCCCAGCAGTGGGAACATTATTGACTGATTATTAGAGAATTAAAACTGCAACTGTTTGATAGTTATTTTTACATGTTGCTTATATTTTTTAAATGGGCGCAAAGCGCGCAACGTTTGCACTAACGAACACTCATTTTGAGAATAAAGTTTTATCGTTTGAACGTGCTGTTCAATCTTGTAACTTGCCATGGTGATTTGACATAAGTAACTGAATAATAAATAAAAGATTTGATAGATGTTACCAAAAGAAAATGGCCGCCACGGGCTGCCAAAATCTACCCGCCCTTATTGAAAAACCCTTTACATATATCGTGCTCGAGATTCCTGTGAGATGTTACAACTAACTAATGGTCATAATAATATTAGGTCTTTACCTATGAAATTGCCGTTTTGCAGTACTGGCCATTTCAAATCAAAATAATTTTTGTTTGGGTAAGAATTCGAATTTCAAATTAATTTTATTTTAAAAACATGGATTTTTTTTTCCAAAAGTAGTCATTTGTTTATTGATTAGTGTTACATTTTCATCGCATTTCAATCTTTTTCGTCATCATGGATACGTTAAAAATTCGAGTAATTATGGAATATGAGTACCGTCGTGGCAGCAACGCGGCACAAGCGGCACGCAACATCAACGACGTTTACGGAGCTAACACTACAAACCAACGCACCACCTGTTATTGGTTTGCTCGCTTCCGTTCTGGAAATTTCGACCTGAAAAATGAACCTCGCGGTCGTCCGAAGACTTTGGTCGACAATGACGAATTAAAGGCGATTGTGGAAGCTGATGATACACAATCTACGGCTGAATTAGCAGCAGCTTTCGACGTTAGCGTCAAAACAATATTGGTCCATTTGCGTCAAATTGGCAAGGTAAAAAAGCTTGACAAATGGGTGCCCCACGAACTCAATGATCGTCAGCGCGATGTACGCGTCGAGACGTGCCTTGCACTGCTCAACAGACACACAAATGAAGGAATTTTGAACCGCATTGTTACCTGCGATGAAAAATGAATTCTGTTTGATAACCGCAAGCGCTCAGCAAGTTGGTTGGATCCTGGTTCAGCACCTAAACAATGCCCTAAACGAAAACTTACCCCTAGAAAAGTGATGGTCACTGTTTGGTGGTCTAGCGCCGGTGTGATTCATCACAGCTTCTTACCAAACGGGGTGAGCATTACTGCAGATGTGTACTGTGAAGAACTGAACACAATGATGGAGAAGCTGGCACATCTCCAACCAGCATTGGTCAATCGCTCGTCTCCGCTGCTCCTGCACGACAACGCGCGACCTCATACTGCTTAGCAGACGGTCTCCAAGTTGCAAGAACTGGGGTTGGAAGCTCTCCGTCATCCGCCCTACTCACCAGACCTTGCGCCTACAGACTACTACTTTTTCCAGAATTTGGATAACTTCTCGGCGGGAAAAAAATTCAATACCCGAGAGGCAGTACAAAATGCCTTTGAAGAATTTGTTGCCTCCCGTCCAGCTGATTTCTTTAAGAAGGGCATCAATAAACTGCCACTGCGATGGCAAAGATGCATTGATTGCATGGGTGATTACTTCGATTAATACAAATAAAAAATACATGAAAAAAAATCGTTTAAATTTTTTCATACAAAACGGCAATTTCATAGGTAAAGACCTATTAATACATAATAGTTTATGACAGTACAACAATATGGCTTGCAGAGAATGCACATATAACATACTATCACAATATTGATCACTCCACAAGCCACATTGTTGATTAACAATTAATTGTTAAAGACTATGACAAATAAGTAAATTCTTGCACAAATAGATGCATTGCGTCATTCTATGACATTAAACATTAGTAGTTAAACGCTCTAGACCTACGTATTCTGTTAATAACTGTAATTAACAGAGACTTGGTAAGGAATTATATTTATTATTTAATTAATTATAATTCTACTTTATTTATACTTTTCACGTTTTATTTTCATTACGATACAAAAAAGTGCGTTGCTATCATGAACAACCGAATTTCAAAAACATAAATAATACAAAGTGAAAAACATCAGATTTTGGAAGTCGGTGCCACCGACTCGCCAGAGTCGAGTCAGTGAAAGAGCACTACAAATAAATAAAAACTTAAAATAAACAACCGACTTCCAAAAAACACTACAAAGTGAAATATAACTTTAATTTCGAAAGGCGGTGACAAAAATTAAAATACATATCCAAAGTCACCGACTTCCGAAATTAAAGTTATTTCACTTGTAGTGTTTTTTTGGAAGTCGGTTGTTTTTTTTATTTAAAAACGTTTTTATTTTTCACTTTTTAGTTTTAGTACCTACCTACCCCACACTAATTCGAAATGTCATCATCCTTGGGGTCAAAACAATGCATATTTATGCGATAGCAGCAATCGCGGTTTATTTGCTGTCATTTTTTTAAGAGTTCCGTTGTCTGTCGCCGAAACTCGTAATCAGAGCTATATGAAATAGTAATGGGACCATTTCGGAATAAACCCCTTTCGAACAAAAAATTTGAATTTTGCAAATCCGTCTATAAATGACGGAGTTATGCCCGAACATACATAAAAAAATATAAACAGGAAAAGTTTTTATCCAGTGCGGAAACTGTAACCATGAATTCAGCATATCATTCTAGACCCCCATTATATAAATTTTTCATCGGTTATACAAACAAAAATCAGCTGTTCCATACATTTTGACCGCGAAGGTATTGCACTTTTCTATGAAACAGCAGATTTTTTTTTTGTATAACCGACGAAAAATTTCTGCGCTGGGGTTCTAGAATCATATGCTGAATTTATGGTTACAGATTCCTCCTTCTTTTTGAAATCGGTTAACAAGTAGCATTTATTTCGGAAAATTAAAGTGTAGTGTTTTTTTGGGAGTAGGTTTTTTTTGTAAAAAAGTTTTTCAATTAAAAATGTGTTAAAGTAATTTTGTATTTTGTGCCTTCGATGATTGATTGATGTATTTATTTAATAACATGCCAGATGCACTGCAGTATCATAGCTGTTCCAACAGCATCCTGAAAGCGTTATTAAATACTAGCTTTGCCAGCAGCTTCACCCGTGTGGAACGTACTACCGGGATAAAAAGTGTCCTATATGTTAATCCAGGTTATAAACTATCTGTGTGCCAAATTTCATCCAAATCAGTTCTGCCATTTTTGCGTGATTGAGTAACAAACATCTAAACATACAAACACGTATAATATTAGCTCACATTTTTAATATTAGTAGGATATTGTATACGCAATAAAGCTATAAAAAAACCTTTCTACACAGCAACAAGCCACTACAAATTAATCTTGTATAAAATTAACAAATGTAATAAAACGGGCTTATTAAGAATTATAGCGCCCAAAGGAAAAGCTCTTGATAATTATATAAAGAGGGCTTCTTTGCCAATTAACACCCTCAGCCTCCCTTTGAGTGGACGCGCCACCTTTTGGCTGTCGAAACAACAAGTGCGCACTGATTTCTATTTTCCGTAGTTTAATTAATTATTATATTTATTTCGTTAGTCATTTTAGATGTGGACTGTGTGGAGCTGTTGATTTTGAATAGGTAGGTTTTTGAATAAATAATTTGGTGTTGAGAGGATGTAAGATTCTATTTTATCATAAGTCTTGGTAGCCTGTGTAGTTCAAATTGTCTTACGATTTTAGCAAAAAAAATCTGCTTATTACCTCATTTAATTATTATTAGAGAACTAAGGCACACAGGGTCTGCGTTCTAGAATAACGGTAAAGCATTATTTTTTGTGAATAACTTTTGGGAAACCGTCAAATTTTGAAATTACACAAGCAATAAGCAGTAAGGCGCGTTGCTATCTTCACAGTTGTCAACTTCATGACGGTTCAGTTATTACTTAACTGAGCACGGACTGCAAACGGCTTGCTTCAATAGTTTACTACTTTGATTTTAGTTTTCCTACCCAACAAAAGGCAAGACGTAACCTAAATAGATAGTTTCCAAGACACGAAAACTATCTAGATAAACGACTAGTTACTTGATTTCTCATTTCTGAAACAAAATTTAACAAAGGGTACATAAGTAAAATAATCGGGCATCTAAACAATGGAGAACTAAATAATTCATTCGGAACACATAAGTCGAATATTAGTATTCCACAAATATTTATTGTGAAAACTAAAGCTAAATAAGGCAGGCTGAAAATATGAGGCATGGTTATCCGTTCGGAAAAAAATACAACGAAGAATTTACTGGCAAAGTTTTCACTGAATTAATCATAGCAGATGAAAGGTAGTCGAGGGTGGTTTCCCTTTATTATTAATACCTTAGAATGAACATCTTTCGGTCAACAAAACATGATACCTTTGATCTTCATGTTTTAGAATACAACAATGAAAATAGAAAAAGAGTCAGGGAACGGAAAAGGCAAAGAAAAGAACAGAAAAGAAAAAATGTTTGATCTGCACAAACAAATAACATTAAATGCACACATAAAAAGTAGCCAAAAGCCTATTCAAGCAAAGTTTGTACATTTTGTTCAAGGCATCTTTCCATTCATTATAAATGATGCTCTGTGTTCTCATACAGAGAAGGCAAAAGCACAAGCATTGATCACCACGCATGCGCAAGACGTGTTAGCGATTTCAGACTTATAAAAACTATAAGTCCAGCGGGGCAATTCTCATAATTTTAAGAACGTTCACAGTCTGATCTCAGTCAAATTTTTCAAACGTACCTCGAGTTTCCGTACCTTTTTGACAAGCTTTTGACATTTGATTGTCACCGATATGAGACTGCGACTAAATTTTGAATGTTTTTAACTACGAGAATTTGCCTGCTGGTTTCCTCTCGATGTTTTACTTCACCGATGACAGTTATGATACCTAAAGTTATTATTAGTCGATTACTTTTCAATGATAGTAATTAATTACAACTTGAAGCTTCTTACTTACACTTAACCTACACCTACAATTAATTGTTATATAACAATGTATCGTAAGTGGCTAATTATTCAAAAGGTTTTAAAAAAATCATTTTCAACCAGGTAGGAAGATTATGCAAAATTTAATCAGAGCACGACCAACTTTCTGGGAACATTGGCTTTTAATATTTTAAAGGCAATCAAGGCTTTATTGAGAGCACATTGAATACGTACAAGACACTTTACATAAAGGAAGTATTTTACCTATTTTCCATAACAAGGTACCTGGAACTCGTAAGTTATGTTAACATGCTGCTTTCCTCCCATATCTTTTAAAACTGTGATTTAAAAATATTATAAAAGTCAATTTATTTATTTATTTGCACATCACACATTTTACAATACTGTCGGTTTCTGTACATGAACCCTGTCAGGGCACTGCAAAGCACAATGTTGGTTTGCTGTTGAGTTCATGAAAATTAATTAACATAATAACACATAATTAACTAAACTAATATTATTACGAATGATTAACTAACACAATACAATACATTTCAGTAATCAAAATAAAATAAAAAGTCATTATGATGTCCAATTAACAGTAATAAATAACATACAATAACACTCATAAAGTCACATATAGTCTTAAGTAGTCAGATTGTAGTAGTACGAGTGGGCAGGTAGTATAAACAGTAGAATAAAATAATTTATGGAAAAGGTTACAGTCATTTCATGTCAAGTTATTGATTAAATTGAATTATGGCATGTAATTTTACAATACAATACAAAATAAATAAAATAGATTTGGTTTAATGTCACTGGATTAAACAATACGGTAATATTTTATTTTCTAAAGGAGTAGCCGTGGAGATTCTTGCTACCTCTTCTTCATAAGAAACGTTCAATTGGAACCGTGCACCGAGCTTCTGACGTTTCATAAGTGCCCATGTAGGTTTATGTATATTTTTGGTCTAGTGGTCGGTAGCGCCAACCCTGAGTATGAGGTTCCGGGTTTGATTTCCGGGTCGAGCAAAGTGTGATTTGGTTTTTCCATCTGGAATTGATAGCAGTAAGTTCGCGCTCTATTACGAGTACATGTCATAGGACTTAAACTTAACTGGCTAAAAGTTAATGTAGGTACTATAGGTACACTTCAGCCGGCCCCTTCAGTGAGTACAGGCGTAATGTGAGTTTTATTAAAAAAAATCAAAGTCAAAGCATTTATTCCAAATAGGCACTTAAAAGGCACTTTTGAACGTCAACATTTTTTTTTTTTGGGTGGGAAATCATCAAATAACGGGCCGCGGTATCTCTTTCGAACAACCCGCACCCCTAGCAGGCATCGGCCCTGGCGGACCCCCCCATTTGGTGCTGACATCACTTTGAGGCGCGCGTGGAACACAACGCGCCGTCGACCCGGGCTTGGTCCTTACCGGACAGCGAGCTACCCATTACTCGCCGTCCGCAAGCCCGCGCCTACGGTGGCCGGGAATCAGCCTGGGATTCCCGACGCCCAGGGCATCTCCCGCGGCGACTACGGCCGTGAGGGCGCATATACTGCCTCTACCTCACGTGTGCCGCCTCCCTGTTCGCGAGCATTACTGCTTCGCAGAAGGAGGTGACGGCTAACCATTCACTCTCGCTCCGTACCATGGCCCGGACCAGGGCCTGACGCGAGAGATCGCCGCATTAAAATAGAATTGATTCTAGTCGTATGGAGAACAATGGGCAAGAAACTCCACCGTTACTCTTTTAAAATGTTTTAAGTACAATATTTAACATAGTACATTCATTATATGATTATGTGTGAAAACGATGCACCCAGAATAAAATTACCATACCAAAATAGGTAAAAAGAATCAAATTGAAGCAATACAGATAAATTAATTCTATGTATGATACATGGTATGATAGACACAAAAAAAAACAAATCGATGCCAGAAGATCTATTGGTAAGCAAGTTATTTATTTAACGTAGCTACTTTATTTTTCCCCTCCCGGCGTTTTTCTACTTCACTTCAATGTTACTTTAGAATTTATAAAAATAATTTCCTTTTTTAGTAGATAAAGCATTTCCTTTTAAACTTTTTAAAATATAAGCCACAATGCTCCTTTTATATATAATCAGTTGGGGAAGAGGTTAATTAACTCTGTGAGGTAAAATGTTTTATATTTCTAATTTGTGTGCAAAATTATCAACTTCCAACGGCTGCTATAGGAATTTTGAAAGATTGAGTAATGTTAAATGATTTTATTTCTGTATGTAGGTCTGTACAAACACTTTTACACGTCCATCATATTTTAAAAACTAGATGAGGTCGGCGTTTCCTATTTTGACTTCTCTGAGAAAAAGGCCGAAACAAACTCAAAGGTCACAGTGCCTTTTAAAGTCCTGACGTAATCTTGGTCAGATCATGTGAAGACTATAGGAGATAGGTATCTGAAATGGTCTTTGAGGACAGATTGCCACACACAATACCAAAAAGGACATTTAGGTAGGCCACATTGCCAGAGAATGATTACAACTAATGTTAGTGTTACACCTCATATACTCAATGAAGTTGTTATGGATTCTAGGACAGTTTTTGTTTTATAATTTAATAGTACCTACTTATCTATTACCACAATTAATAGGGCTTGCGGACAGCGAGTAATGCTAGCTCGCTGTCCGGTAAGGACCAAGCCCTGGTCGACGGCGCGTTGTGTTCCACGCGCGCCTCAAAGAGATGTCAGCACCAACTGGTGGGGTCCGCAAGGGCTGATGCTTGCCAGGTGCGGGTTGTTTGAAAGAGATACCGTGGCCCCTGGCACATAGGCAACTGAGGGAACACGGGTGGCTTTTAGTCAGTAAAAGTCTGACACGCCCTCCTGCTCCACCCAGAGCGGGAGAAGATATTTGATGATTTCCCACCCAAAAAAAAAGAAAGAAAAACCACAATTAATTGACCAACATAGCTAACAGAGCAAGCAAGCTGAAGTTGCAGTGGGCTGGCCATGTGTGTCAAAGGACCGATTCGCGTATCGGCAAGCGTAATGTGGGATGCCTCCCAATTAAATAAACTGAATACCTACAAAAGGTGGCTGGGGCCGAGTGAATGCGGAAAGAGGAATAGAGGGTGTTGTTCCGCAGCCTGTGAAAACCCTATGCTCAGTAGGGGACTGTAATAGGCTAAGTTGATTGACAGCAATTCATTGATGCCTATTCATTTTCTATTGTAAAAAAATCTCTTATATGACATTTTTCTCGAAAGCTTACTAAATAATGCAGTTCGATGGATCTTCTGCGGAGTGTACCACGTTCGCCTATTATTTTTTTACTTTTATTAAATAGGAACAACAAACAGCTACATTATGGAATGTTGCAAAAATAAAACATAAGTTACTTATAAAATAACGTAGCCCACAGCGCTGTTCACAGATTACCATTAATATATAAAACTTTATTACCTAGAATTTGTTCTTCCACTTCATCAAAATACATCCATACTAATTATTGTTTTTCTGTATATTTCGTTTTCACGCCTTAACAGCTAAATGGATTTTAACGAAATTTGGCACACGGTTAGCCACTGAACTAGGATTTTTTTGTGCCCGTGGAACTATTTCCGATCTCTACGCGAGCGAAGGCACGAGAAAAAGCTAGTATTAAATGAAAATTATAGTCTTACATAATAAGTCCCAACACAATAAACATAGACAATTGTCAATCTAAAAATAGTCCATCTACGCATATTACGATTTCAGACATCCCACGATTCTGTCAAAAACAATCTCTGTGAATATGCCTTTCATTCTTAGACAACGTAACTGTAATTTAATTGTTTAATTTAATGTGATACGAAGGGACAATAGAAGTAGCTAATAATGTAATAATGAAAGTAGGCAGTTAATTGCTAGGTACTTGTTTCTCAAGTAATTTGTCGCACTTAATTAGAAGTCACGATGTGATGTCTTGGTGTAATCTTGTTTTTGAAGTATTATTTCGCGTCTTGCATAGCACGGTTTTTGTTTATGTTAGGTATTATTTATGTTAGGTTATAATGTAAAAACTTATAAAATAAAACTTCTGGAATAAATTTCCTAAATCATAGTGCAATCCCGATCAAAATCCATTGCGTAGTCTAGAAGAACTACGCGGTCACATAGACAAACATGTAATGCACCGTGTACAATTTGTAACGCCATATTTTTTTTTCAAAATGTGTCTCTTTTGGGTCCCCTTTTAATTTTTTACTTTATTATTGGTTGTTATAGCAACAATAAAAATACATATTCGGTGAAAATTCCAACTGTCTGATAATACGGTTTATAAGAAACAGCCCGCTGACAGACAGATGGATTGACAACGGGGGCTTAGTAATAGAGTTCCGTTGACACCATTTGGGTACGGAACCCTAAAAATTAAAAAATACAACTAAATATACTTCTTTTTAGGTCCCAACATATAAACTTGAGTAGCCAGAGTGCCATTAAAGGGACAAAATAATGTGCCATAACAGTTATATGTCACTAAAATTTACTCGTAAATACTTACTTAATCATAAAACTTTTTTTTTTCTTCTTTCGATAACTGCCATCAGTTCTTTCTGGCCTATTATCAGTTTGGTTGCGTGAATATAGGTGGCGTTTCAGCTACAGGGGCCAGTACCTCTTTCTTTAGATCACCTGACCTCTCTTAAGTCGATTGACAGATTCACTGTTGTCTAGCAGTAAACTGCCAAAAGATTTGGGTGGATGGCCAGACGATCAGCATATCGTGTTTTATGAATAGTGATTTCCTCAAGAATTGTAGGAGTGTTGAGATAATCATGGATTTCTTCATTCCGTGTGAACCATGTTGCAATGATAATAAACCTAAAGATGGCGTTTTGAGCTCCGTTGAGGCACATTATGTTATTTTTGCTGGCCACTCCGCATAGTTGGATGAAAGTAAGTACTAATAAATCAAAATCAAAAGTAATTTATTCAAACTAGGCTGAGAGTCAGCACTTTTTTAACGTCAAAATTACATAACACAGTCCCCCCAAACCTACAATCTAGCGTCAATTTTATTTTCCTTTAAAATCCTTTTCTCCGGGTAATCTTCTAAATCATTTCACACGCCAAGGGAGAATTACTACCCTTATAATGGACATTTAATTCAACTAGCACGATATTACGAGAACACTGCCCAGTAATTTAATTTTATGTGAGAAAGTTCCCGAGAACATTTCTTGGCTCAATAAAAATTTCCTTAGCAGTAATTGTGACTATAAAAAAGATTATTAATTATATTCGTTTCGTACGTTGGTAAAATATCTAGGCAGTATTTTTTTTTTTTGTAAACGTTACTTATTTAACCAAATTATTTCTCTTTTTATAAAATTTCTTGTTCATTGGAGATTTTTTTGCCAATTTCCTGTTTCGCCCATAGGTATTTAAATATTATTTACAAAAGAATTAACGATAATGTGGTAAACTTTCGGTTAAACATCGAAGATCGCCTCTGAGTCTTGTAAACCCATTAGGGAAACTGGTATTTCTTGTACATTGTTGCTAATGTGCCAATATTTCATACCTAGATAGGTATAGTTAGTAGGTACCCACCTATTATACGTACCGGAACACCTCTATTGTACCTATCATCCTCGTTATCACGTTGCTGTTGCCAAATTTCGTATAGAATTTGCACTATGAAGACGTGTTATGAACTTAACAATCACAGATAACAAAAGAGATAATTAACCAGGGTCCTCGGATATACTTAGTTGAAGTTTAGTAAGAAAACGATGGATGTTTTCCGAATGCAATTTAATTTGATAAATTAACGGTTTGTTTTCAATTCATAAATTTTAATTTTATTAGAAAACATCCATCGGTTTCTTTCTTAACTTCTACTATACCCGACGACTCTGGTTACTTACCTCTTTTGGTAACCGTACGTACTTGTCGAGACAACACTACATGACATCACGCCTGTAATCCCCGAAGACAAAGGTGAATAAAATCCTACCACGAACCGTTTTCATTCGTTCTAGTGTAAAGTTGTAGGAATCTAGTTTCGTTCAGAACTGATTTCGTGTGAAATTTTCACTAGAGTTTCGTTCGTCGACTTTCTGAAAAAATCTTCGAACAAAATCGCTCAAAAATCAAAATTAACATTTAAAAGCGCCAGTGCTTATTTTTATCATAAGAATTGCAATACCTTCTACTAATCTTTATTTAAAGATTAGAAACATACTTAATAACTGAAATTCAAAAGCTACTCCTCGAATCTTCGACCCTGTTTCATAAACACTATTTCACAAAATTACTTGAAAATTGTCTATATCCGCTGGAACCCCTTCTAATTACCGACAAATTATGATTAAAACTGACTTTAATACACAGAGCAACAGATGTAAGTGGTCCCTGACCCCGCATCCAGAACAGTAATGTTTAAACAGGCTAAAGTCCCATTCACACCCTCGAGCGATGCGATTTGGCACGCGACTTGCGTCAAACGGCATGCGCGCTCTTCACTTGTTTCCGTGCAGCGCGACGCGTTGCGGTGACTCGTGGTATGCTCAAAACAACCTCTTACATTTGTTATCTCCACAATCGCTGTTGCCTGTCGCTTGAGCGTCTAGCGTGTAGCCATGGGGTAAGTAAACAGCTATTTTCTTAAAGATAAGCTCCTAAGTAGCTTTATCCACTTCGCTTGAACAACGAAGACCGCTCTCTAATCTATCGACGATGGTTCAATTTTAGAAATTCAACATCAATTTCTCGTTTAGTTTTGATTTTACTTGGTTTTTAATCATGGATCTCAGGCAGGTAGTAATCTATATTTTATGAAATTTTGCTTTTATCCGCCTATTGTATTCTACCCGAAGTTACTGGCCCACATCTGTTCATTTTTATTCTCCAAAATTCTCTTTGTGACTAGTGTAGCGTTATGGGACTTTTTGATTTTTGACTAAAGACGGTACCCTTTTTTCTTAAACTGCGAGTGCTCAGATCAGTCCGATAAACCGACGATCTAGCCGTGTTCTAAGTACTATAATAAATTATTTTTAAGCTAACTTACAATTTTCCATTCTCCTAAACTAAAGCCCCAGCTGTTACACTAGTCATCATCATCATTATTTCAGCCGAAAGACGTCCACTGCTGGACATAGGCCTCCCCCAAAAGGAGGTGGTTTGCCATAATCGCCACGGTTGGCAGGCGGGTTGGCGATCGCAGTATTGTGGTAAAATCCATAGAGAACGCTGCTGCCCATTCTCTAGTAAGTCCCTTAGTTGCCTCCTACGACACCCACGGGAAGAAATGTGATACTGCTATTCTTTACGTCCGGCAACACACACGGAACACTAGTCTCTTAAACATTTTCATGTAAAAATGTTTAATGTAACATTCATGTCTCTATTCCATAAATTCATTATTATTTTGTAACATTAAATGTTTTTCTGGGAAATAAAATTAGATACTTAAGCTCACTTTATTTCTAAATTCACAAAGAATATTACAGGCCAATAAGGCAGGACGGACAATTGAATTATTAATTTTTTCCTCTTTGATGAAAGCGAGGCTTTTATTAGAATCTAATTAAAATGCATAGTCTTTATTAAGGACAGTGTTAGCGTCTCGTCTGTCGGGGGCAATCGAATTATTTTCAGGTGAAAGGGTTCAATCAAGTTCTTTGTTCAAAGCCTTCATAACTACGAGGCGTAATTTTTAATTTCCCACACTATGATTGCTGGGTAAAACTCAGTCTCTCGAAAAAGCCTATGTTCATTTTCTCTAGTTCTTGATCGGAATTTTCATCAATGTTATTTTTGTCATTGCAGAAAACTTGGATCTCATTTTAATATATGTTTTTGTAAACTTTGTGGCAAGTAAGATCAACCTTGAAATGACATTGCTGAAATTAATTATGTGTGAGGCGAAATTTAAATTTACTTTTAAAGTACTATGTAGGACCTGAAGGGTCCCTGGTACCGGGGTTGATAAATTAAACGCTGTATGCTTGCAAATATAAATTATATCGTTTATTACACGTTTTTGGTCTTTACAGCTCCGCGCCTGTTAATCGTCTATTTTCTCCCGTAACAAAAACCTAAGCTAAAATATTTGAAGGATTGTTCTAGATCTCCTTGACAGTTCGATTGTGACAAAGCCATTTCGTTACCTGCCGGTACGACGATAAGAGGGGCAATTCTCGTAATTTTAAGAACGTTCACAGTCTGATCTCAGTGTCAATCTGTCAAAAATACCTCGATTTTTCATACATTTTTGACATTTGCTTGTCGCTGAGATGAGATTGCGACTGAATTTTGAACGTTTTTAATTACGAGAATTGGCCTTAAGGTTGCATTTGGCAAACAACCAACCTTTACAATATTTTGGAATTTACTTGAAATTGCTATGCTTCACCTAAAGTTTTTTCGCCGAGAGTTGATAAAGTCAGGGTTTTCTTAACTCATTACAAATTGCGGCCCGCTAATTATTTAAAAACTTATACACGATATATTTTTTGTTACTTGTCGGGGTTCGAACTGGGTGAGTAAAACGACGATATAGTGACTATGAAACTTTTATTTATTAACTGTATAAAACAGACAACACGCGAACACCCAAACGACTCACTCGAAATGCATTCCAGAACGGAATGGCAATATTGCCGCTGCGTCCACTTGCCGTTCGGGTCGTAGTTCACAACATATGCGTGCCTCGTACCACGAAAACGGTGAAAGCGGGAGATAAGCGACAGCCGCCGTACAGTTTGCAATAATTAAGCGACAGTCGCTATTCGGAGACGTATCATAATATTTATCAACTCTCAGCGCACAGACTTTACTTAGGAAGAATCCGAACATATTCAAAAGAGCTGAGCAAGAAGTTCACACATCTAATAAACATTAAAGTGGCTCCCTCACTTCAAAGCGCGCTTTGGATACAGAATAACGACGATGCATTGTGCATGAGAGCTGCTTCGTGTCCGATGAGCATCATAAATCAGCCGCTATACTCAGAACTACTAAATCTATATCAACCCACAATATCAAGGGTCTTGCTAAGCTGGTCGGATTAATGTTCGTCGTTAACCGTCTGAGTTTTGCACAGTCGAGGGAATCTTTTGATCCCTTCGCATCGCTAACATTTTTTGTGATGGTAGATACTTCATGGTAAAATCTTTATGTATTTTACACTTTTGCGGCACGTGGCAAACAGATAAACAGATTCTACTAATCCTACTAATATTATAAATGTGAAAGTTTGTAGGTATGTTTAGATATTTGAATGTTAGTTAATCAATCACGCAAAAACGGCCCAAAGGATTGGGACAAAATTTGGCACACAGATGTTTTTAACCTGAAATGAAAAATGAAATGAAAAAAGATTTATCCACAGAAAACATTTTTTTAAGGTTATATTTACCTCCGCCAAACTGCACAGCAGTTTGTTGGCAGACGTAGCTCCACTGTTGTACATCCTTCATGACTAACATATTTTTTTTTAAATGACACTTTTTCTACTCTTGCATTCTGTTGCATTCCTAAAAAAACAAACATTTATCTACAATGAGGCTTTCACAATATATTTAAAGAGGTACTTATGTATTTTATTTTTAAAGGAGGTTCTTGGGATACAATCGTTTATATCGACTGGAAGGTTAGTAAAAATAGTTCGGACTAAAACATTTGTACACCTTCGACCATAAAACCTAATTATTACATGTAGGCACTACAAAACTTCTCATATTATTGTTCCTTTGAGATCTTGTGCGTATAATATTGTTTTTAAATTCATTGCTACAATACTGTTCTAAAGCTACTGACAACACTACCCTCTGATGAACCGGCAGCATTTTACATTCCAAAATAATAGTTTAAAAAATAAAAAACACGCTTTAAAACCAAACTAAAAAAGGAGAATATAATTTAATTCAATTAAAAAGCGTGGGGTGCTTTTTGAGGTATTTTTATAATCAATTAATGTCAAGCACCCCACGCTTTTTAATTGAATTAAATTATTTTCTCCTTTTTTAGTTTGGTTTTTAAAGCGTGTTTTTTAGTTTTTTAAACTATTATTTATTTTCTATTTTTTAGTTCTGCTAACTACAAAATCGTGTTTTTTGTTGTTTTTCTCCTTTTTTTTTTATTGAATTGTCATCGGTCCTCGACAAGTTTACAAAGTTTCAATGAAATCTGACCATTTAAAGTGGGTCAAAATCGCGCTCAAAGGAGTCGGTTACATACAAACAAACAAACAAACCAACAAACAAACATACAAGTGAAGCTAATATAAAGCGTGTAAAAATAAGTCTTCGTGATCACTACTTTTACAACGGTTCTTTGTGTTTTTATCTACTTATAGTTTCATGAATCTGATTTGCATTTTTTTTTCATCCAAATATGTTTTAAATTTGTTTACCATTATAGCACGCCAGCCCGTAAGAAAGCAGTGAGTCCACCAGTGCATAGTAGACCATGTACAATGTTGCCCTATCCAGCACACAACTAAGGTGGTGGAATTTTACAAGCACGTACCTGAGCTTGTCACATACGTACATAATGTGTGTTTTTCATGAGAAGCTGTTGTCTATGACTAAACCCAAGTACCTGGAATAACACATAGGATACTTTTTACCCTAAATGTGAAAATTTATGAGGATGGATGTTTGTTACTCTTTCACGCAAAAACTACTCAACGAATTCGGATGAAATTTAGCCCACTCAAAAATTATAACTTTGATTCACACATAAGATACTTTTTATCCCGGAAGTACGTTCCCGTGCTGCTCCACACGGGTGAAGCCGCTGGTAAAACCTAGTTTTAAATTAATTCCGCAAAAAAAATTTAAAGGCTCCCTGTTGAAGACAGAATTCAATAAAAAAATCTCGGAGCAGAATCCTATTGGTGCATAATGAAATCTAATCTTGTTTGTGAAACGCTTATTGGATGATTGCGTTCGGTATTAACTTCCGAGTTCAGTCGGTTGGCAGTTTCGGCAGTTTATTAGAAATTCTGGAAAGTTTGACCGGGGATTAATTTAGTTTTATCTGCTATTCAAACGGACTTCGCGTCGTTCCGCCATATTTGCTCGGGAAATGAAATTAATTTTAACGTAATAAACTATTCAGTTTAGCGATTTAAGGTTTATTCGTCATAATGTTAACAAAGTATTGTACGGTTAACTTTCACATTGATTTGCCACTCTCACATATATTCAGCAGATATAGAGGGTTTACTATAGGTACTCTTTTATCGAATCCTTCGGGAAAACAAAGCGTGCCGATCATGGGCGTAGCCACGGTGGGGCAGGGTGGGGCGCTTGCCCCACCCTGGCTCTGACCTGTAAGGTACTTAACCAAACCTAAAAAAATCTAGGTACTAACTACAATACATAATATCCGTAAGAAAGTTCAAACTCGACAGTGGACACAAAAAATAATGCGATCAAAACAACAAGCGCGCGCGCGATTGCTCGCACGCGCGCAGCGGTTAGTCATGCGTTAGGCGTGAAAAACACAGAAACGGCGTAAGGTGAAAGCGCGGCGCAGGCGCAGCGTACGCAGTACATTTTGTATGCAGGCATGATGCCGCTTTTAAACGTTTTAATACAAAATGTACTGCGTACGCTACGCCTGCGCTGCGCCTTCACCTTACGCCGTTTCTGTGTAATTCACGCCTTAGGGTGTGTCCAGACCTGGCGAATGCGCCGCTCGCGAGCCGCTTGCGAACTGCGCGCGAGTGGCGCGCGCCCGGCGCAGGGGCTGCGTGCGAACATGAAATGCACGCGCGCAGTACGCAACCGGACAAGAGACTTGCGAAAGCGTTATGTGAAATATTTATTTAGAGAAGATTTTACAGACATGAACTATTAATTTAGTGAAGATGGTAATTTTGCTATTCTCAGTTTGTCGTTTTTCACCAAAAATTTTGACTATATTAATTTTTCTAACTAAATCTGACTATTTTTAATCGCGATTAAAAAAGTGTGGAATAAAATTAGTGGTCATGGACTAAAATTCACACCAACACTTCGACTTCAGGTACAAAAACAGTACTGATCTTTTTTTTCTTTGTTTGCTTATATCTCGAAAATGGTGTGTCCTATCGCCAAAATGATGATAATTTCGACCCCCTTTAACAAACCCGTAAGCCCCATAATCTCAACATGTAGGTAACATTTTTTTTTCCATACAAAAAGTGAAAAATTCCATATAAAAAACGTCGAGGCTGCCCCCCTGCACACGCTTCATTCATCTCTTAAAAAATCATTGCGTAGGGCACACAAGTACCACGTTGCGAAGCCAAAAGAAAAAAAAATACCACCCGCAGGCTTGGCACGACAACCGTAGAGAAGCGTTTTGTCGACAGAAGACTAGACAAAAATGACGTTTACGTGTAGACAGTTGTCAGTTTTTCACCGAGAAATGTAGACAAGCGATTTCTATTCGACAGTAGAGTAGAAATAGAAAGCGTCTTGCTAAGCCTGCAGGAGTCGCGATTGTCAAATTCGATTTTAGTTGTGTCAAAATTATTTTTAAGTTTAGAGATTTTTTTTTGCAGAATAGCTTTAAGATTCTCATAGCCAAAAGTAAGGAATTTTAGTGATAGTTTAGTTAGTTTAGTTCGGTGTACAAGAGAATCGGCACCAATACCTCAATAAATAAACAACCTATAATACGTATGTTTACTTACTGTACCTGAAAGTACTATCTATAGATAGATATAAACCTCTAAATTGACTAATTAACAAATTGGCATACGCCCAGAACCCAAATACAGGGTGCTATAGGGTGTAAACTTTTTGTATGAAAAAATTAACCGGGGTAAGACCGCGGGTATAGTTTGCTAGTTACATATTATTTTAGACTGCTGCCCCACCCTGAGCCCATGGCTGGCTACGCCCATGGTGCCGATATGAATGTAAATTGTTCTAAATTCTCTAACAATTCGAATAGCTAAGCAACGTAGAAGTAAAAACACGCGGAGCCGTGTCCTTGTGGAGGCGATCGGCGGCGGCGATCTCTCGCGTCGGGGCCTGGTCCAGGCCATGGTACGGAGCGAGAGTACATGGGTATCCGTCTCCCCTTCTGCGAAGCAGTAATGCTCGCGAAGCGGGAGCGACGCACGTGAGGGTGTAGCAATATATGCGCCCTCTCGGCCCAATCCCAGGCTGATTCCCGGCCAACGTAGGCGCGGGCTTGCGGATGGCGAGTAATGGGTAGCTCGCTATCCGGTAAGGACTAAGCCCGGGTTGACGGTGCGTTGTGTTCCACGCGCGCTTCAAAGAGATATCAGCACCAACTGGTGGGGTCCGCAAGGGCCGATGCCTGCCAGGGGTGCGGGTTGTTCGAAAGAGAAACCGTGGTACTGGCACACAGGCAACTGAAGGAACACGGGTGGGTTTTAGTGAGTAAAAGTCTGACACGCCATCCCGCTCTACCCAGAGCGGGAGAAATTATTTGATGATTACCCATCCGCAAAAAAAACCCTTAGTGATACAACGGTTTAAAATCAAACCATGGTGTCACCATGATCAGTATTAAATACCTAAATTGTGCCCTAACTAATAATACAAACATGTTTCCCATGGGGGGTACGCAGAAACTACAGAACTACTATTACTACTACTTCGTTAACCGACTTCAAAAAAAGGAGGAGTTCTCAATTCGACTGTATTTTTATATCTATTATTTTTTATGTTTGTTGGCTCAGAACATTCGACTGGGTGAACCGATTTTGATAAAAAAAATTATTTGAAAGCTGGTGCTTCCCGTGTGGTCCATTTAAATTTCATATAGATCTGATGATGAGTTTCGGAGACAGACAACTGAACTCTTCAAAAAATTACAGCAAATCAACCGCGATTGCTGCGATCGCATAAATATGCATTGTTTTGACCAAGGATGATGAAATTTCGAAATGGTGTGGGGTAGGTACTATAGCTAAAAAGTGAAAAATAAAAACTTTTTCCAAAAAAAAAACAATCCACTTCCGGAAAAAATATTAAAAAGTGAAAAATAACTTTAATTTCGGAAATCGGTGATTTTGGATATGTATTTGAGTTTTTTGTTTACGGTTGTTTGTTTCGGTTTTCGTTAACGTACATACATCTGGTCATACACATTTAATCCTCGTAGTTTTTATGTCGCCATAGAAAATCAACATTACCACCAGGTGATAGTCACTTCGTACGTAATAAAAGCCCTCATTAGTTCACATGGGAACTTTATTTATCATCCCTTGAATAGGTAGGAATGTCTCCCATGATACATCTGTGCTGCCCGACCCTGATAACACAATAAGCCTTTTATATGATCCGACATCCTTATTCGGAACGCGAAAAACTTCCGATTCGAAGGGAAAGGCTGCCTTCACCATTTACTTATAGTTAAGATGAAATGTGTGTTATATTATTATTGTATGGTTGCATCTGCCAGAAGGTCTTGGCTGCTCAAAATGCCTACGTGCTTACGTTTTAACCCTCATCAAAATGGTAATATTAGTTTTGTTTCTGGAAGTAATATTTACGTAGATAATAAAAACAAGACTTTATTGCGTTATAGTTCTTTTTATAGTAGCACTTGCTTTTGATAGCTTTGCCCACGTTAATCAATTTAAACAAACCCTCAACAAATTATACACCTATTTAAACCTTCCTCATGAATCACTCTGTCTATTGGTGAAAACCGCATGAAAATCCGTAGAGTACTTTTTGAGTTTATCGCGAACAAAGAGACAGACAAATGGGTGCGGCTGGGGACTTAGTTTTATAATATGTAATGATTATAAATTAACAGTACGAACTCTAGTATGTAACACTGGAATTAAATTGTTAAAAACTGTAGCGGACGGTGGGCGTGACCAGCACACGCACTAGCCCTGGGACTTCTCCCACTGTTTTTGACGCGTGTTCTCTACTTACTGGACCTAGTGGTTCTGCTGTGACACACGGCACCACGCGCCCTTGAATGCGTTGTGTAGGTACGGCCCACCACCCTACAATGTCCCACAAGGACCTCGGGGAAACGGAGACTTCTTTAGAGATGAGGCAGAAATAAAACACTTCTTGAATAATTCTTCTAGTCTTGTCCACAGATTTCGACTTGCTTTTCTCCCTTGTTGTTGCCTCTTCGGTGGCTGAGCGGCGACTGGCTAGTGCCTTTTTTAAATGGCATCTCGTAGTTGACCTTGAGAGGCCGTAACTACTTAACCGGACTTTCCTGTGGTTGCCTTAAAAGAGAACTTAAAGCCTCCAGCCAGGGGCGTAAAATAACTAATACTAGGCGACTGCACGCTGAGGGCATCCCCTGTGGGGTACGGGCCTCGGCTCAGGGTGTCATTGGTAGGGGGATAGCACGTGGCGACAGGCTGAATCGAATCATTTTCATTATTATTAAATCTCGGGGAATTTAACTCTACTGACTCAGCTACAGCGCGGACTGGCACTTCAACGAGCAAGGGACGTTCGGGCTGGCTAGTGCCGGCAATAGCACGCCTTTTATATGACCACCTTTACCTCACAGAGACTTGTGCTTTTTGGACCAATTTCACGTGTCATTTTTCTTAAGCCGTAATCTTTGGACCCTTTATTTATTTATTATGTTATCATACGATTTTTACAATAACAATGTTTTGACATCATATAGGTACGTATTCTGAATTTTCATACTCTTCTGCATAAGGGTCGGTCGGTCTCTTCTCACAGTTTCAATGCAAATAAAACTTCGAACAGTCTGTACACAAACGATCTCCGCTGATGTTACACCTAGTCTGAGAGTCAAAATACGCGACGTCAAGTAGCGCAACGTTGCTGCTCTTACGTCGCCCGACAATGCGTTGACGCAAACGGCAGACGCTTTACGCTCGACGCACTAATGCAACATCGCTTGATGATTTCTTCTTTTTCCTCTTCTTCTTCTTCAACCCTTGCCCACCCAATGCTAAGTGTAGGTCTCTTCCAAATCTCTCCACTTTTGGCGGTTTTGATTTGAAAGATTTATTATATATTAACTTTTGCCCTCCGCCCGCGCGGAACTATCATCCCCTATTTAAACTGCCTTAGGGTTGAATTTCGAAAAATCCTTCCTTATTCCTTGTCTAAATTTTAAAGGGAACCTCTATGTAAAATTTCAGTTTTCTAAGTTCAAGGGTTTAGACTGGGCATTGATGAGTCAGTCAGTCAAGACTGTTCTTTTATTTATAAAGATTTGTCTGTTCTGGCGTTACGCGACCGATAAAACACGACCCAATTTCCTTCAGATATGTAACGACCCTAAGTCAACAAAGTATCCTCTAACTGTATGAATCATCATCATCATCATCCACATCCCGACTTCACCCACTGCTGGGCATAGACCTCTCTTTTATTGTCCCAATCCCCACGCTCCTGTGCCAGCCTCATCCAGGTTTTGCCCGCGATGGCAACAATGTCGCCCGCCCATCTCACCGCCGACCTCTCGTCTTCCAGTCCTTGGATGCCACTCTGTCACAGCCTTATTCCACCTGTCATCACTGCGCCTTGCCAGGTATCCTGCCCAATTCTATATGAGTTCCATATTACGCTTTCTGCTTTCTAAGTTTGTATGAAAATCAAGGGCTGTTGTTTTAATGTATTTTTTTCACACTTACCATCGAGTTTCTAACCAAGAATTAAAATGGCATTCAAAGGAATAACATATAACGGTAAGTAACTATATTGATGAATATTTAATATTTTACGTCTAACTCTGCTTTTAGTCTAGATATGAATTTCATAGGGATCACTCATACATATATTATGAATTCAGCTTCAAGGGCGAGATCAAATCGTATTCGTAAAATTTTATGATTGTAAGTGAAAGCCTTCAAGTCAACATGACCTGCTTTATCACTTTTTGATGTGTGATAAGATTTTGATTAAATCTGACTTCTGACAGCTATTTCCTTTCGAATATGTTCCATTGAAATGTTACAAAAAAGAGGAAATGAAATAAGTTTATGGTCGTTTTTCCAATTTCCTATTCTATAAGTACATAGTGAGTTTTGAATTATTGTTCAGGGTGAAAACTAATATATTGAGTAAGTAAGTATAATCGGTAAATCTGTTCAATTCGGAGAAATAAAATACAATAACTAGGAAAATAACTAAAATGGCCATTCGTTCTTATTTTCATATTTAAATTCTGATCGGTCTACTAGGAACATTATTTAACAGAACAAAAACACACGCTTCAGATATTTTTGTAGGTACTGAACAAACATCAAGATTGGTTTCCAATTACCCCAACTGTTTTTACTTAAAGTGAAGTAAAACAGCCGAAATGTGGGTGAGTACACCTCTGCCTAACCCTTCGGAGATTACAGGCGTGATGTTATGCTATGTGTGAAACATAATCAGCCTATAATATTTCCACTAGGACACAGGCTTCCTCTCTGTGAGAGAGAGTGAGCCGTATTCCACCACGCAGGCCCAGTGCGGGTTGGTATAATGTTAAGTAAGTTTTCAAATTTTTGGCTATAAGAAATACAAGTTTCCTCACGATGTTTTCCTTCACCGTTTTAACCCATCGTGCGTCTAATTAGAAAACACAATAGAAATTCAATTGTTATCAGAACAAATGGTGTGCACTCGATCTTTCGACGTGCGAGAGGTTAAGAGTGATGAAATTAAATACACAAAGAAAAGTGCTTGTCTGGGTTCGAACACACGACCTACACCACTGCTCTTTCTGTTAAAGAATGTACATAATTATGGATTTACTTCGCAGTCCTATCTCAAAAACTCACCCATCTTAACGCGTTCCATCCAGTATAAGGTTAGGGAAGAGAAAACATATTTATTTGACAAATGTACAGAATATTTCCACACTGACGGCCTGCGTCACAGCCATGTTAAATTAGCCTTCAGTAGTCGGAGTAATTTACTTCAGAGTGACAATTTGGACAGCTCGTGGTAATGACACTAACAAGGAAAAATGAAATGCAGAAATTGTAAAAAAATACTGAATATATTTTCTGCTTGGTAAAAGGCTTCGTCGCCTCGAGTCTTCATATTCAGACTCTTATTTTGTTAACGTTAGCGCTGAAAAATATTGTAGGCACACCTAGAAATAAAAATAGAAAAATATTTTCAAGAAATACAAAACGAACATTGAGTCCAACAAAATCATGAAAACTATAAGCAAAAGAACGTTAAAACATTTAAGTTTATGTAAGGTTAAAACGAATTAAAAAATGAAAACAATAAAAAAGCAAGACCTGCGAGTCACTTACTAATATTTAATGGAGAAGTTGCAATGGAATTTTAAATTGCCAATTGCCTAATGAATATTTCTAGATATGTCGATTGCCCACAAATAAATTGACTTCGTGCGAGTCGCTTATTTAAAAAAAAATTTATTCAAAAGCATCGATCTGCCCGATACAGGCAAGTAGATTCGTGCAAATCGAATAGTAATCCCCGGATTTCTCCTTTTTCCTTTATGTCGACACCTGCGCACAGCCTCCTTTATGTCATCAATCCATCTAACCGGCGAGATCTAAGCAAAAGAATTACCACCCTATCTCTTCTACCTTATTTGCCTGGAACGTATTTTTAAATTAAGAAGTATTTTTATCTTTTCAACATTTCTGAATCGTTATTAGAAGCACGAGAGCAGTGGTAGTGGCCATTGGGTTTCGTCCGTGACTTACGAGTCGTAAGTAAGTAGGTATGTTCGAATCTTAAGAGCCGCTTAACGATGTGTAAATTATTTTATAACCACTGCTCTCAAAACGGTGTAGGAAAACATCGTAAGGAAACCGGCATGTCCTGGAAAATTCCTGAAAAGATCAAAGACGTGAAATCTACCAACCCGCGTGGTGGATTATGACCCACTCTCCCTCTCGCAGAGAGGAAGCCTATGTCCCAGCAGTGGGAACACACTATAGAGTGCCTATACTATTTTATGTATGGGAGAAAAACTCTTGACATAATTTCAACCGTAACCACAGGTGCTATGTGTGCTTCTAAAACACACCTTTTAATAACCATAAAGGGTGAGATTTCCGAGAAAGTCTTGGAACACAGAGCTCTTGCAGGCTGCACGTATTAAATCGACTTTTGACATGCTTCCTTTCTTGCATAAAAGCTTCACAAAGCTTAGTTCTATTAATAAAGTACTTCCCTACCTAGTCGTAGGCGGCTTCAGACGTGTATGGTTTCAGGTCCTTAAAAGAATGAGGAAATTGTGAGCGCGCATTTCTGTAAATTAGATTAAAAAAAAAACGCTTTTACACGTTTCAATCAAATTAGGTTTTAAAACTTCCTAAACGGCTATTCTGAGAAAAATAGGTACAGTCTCTTTTAAAGTTTAGACAATCTTGGTTTGTTTCTTGAGATCAGTACTTATTTAGTAAAAATCTTGTCTTACACCGCTAAATGATTATTTTATTTTAATATTGCCAAAAATATAAAGAAAGACAGCCAGGTATATCCTACACTAGCAGCGCTCCGCGGTTTTACCCGCTTAGTTCCCGTTCCCGTGGGAATACGGGGATAAAATATAGCCTATGTCACCCGGGGATAGTATAGCTTCCCAACAGTGAAAGGATTTTTCAAATCGGTTCAGGAGTTTCGGAGCCTATTCAATGCAAACAAACAATCAAATATTTCCTCTTTATAATACTAGTATTGGGCACGCCACGATAGCGGCGGTAAGTCCCCTCTTTGAGGAGTGGCTTGAGAGGCGGCATGGCGTCCTCACCTTCCGCCTGACGCAGGTCCTCACCGGACACGGTTGTTTCGGGAGGTTCCTGTTTCGTATAAGGCGGGAGGAAACGCCCGGGTGCTTCCATTGCGAAGATCGCCCTGAGGACACGGTGGAGCATACGGTGGCGGTCTGCCCGGCTTGGGCGGAGCACCGCCGTGTCCTCGTGGAGGCGATCGGCGGCGGCGATCTCTCGCGTCCGGCCCTGGTGCAGGCCATGGTACGGAGCGAGAGTGAATGGTTAGCCGTCACCTCCTTCTGCGAAGCAGTAATGCTCGCAAAGAGGGAGGCGGCGCACGTGAGGGAGAGGCAGTATATGCGCCCTCACGGCCGTAGTCGCCGCGGGAGAAGCCCTGGGCGTCGGGAATCCCAGGCTGATTCCCGGCCACCGTAGGCGCGGGCTTGCGGACGGCGAGTAATGGGTAGCTCGCTGTCTGGTAAGGACCAAGCCCGGGTCGACGGCGCGTTGTGTTCCACGCGCGCCTCAAAGAGTTGTCAGCACCAATAGGTGGGGTTCGCAAGGACCGATGCCTGCCAGGGGTGCGGGTTGTTCGAAAGAGATACCGCGGCCCCTGGCACACAGGCAACTGAGGGAACACGGGTGGGTTGTAGTCAGTAAAAGTCTGACACGCCCTCCCGCTCCACCCAGAGCGGGAGAAGTTATTTGATGATTTCCCACCCAAAAAAAAAAAAAAAAAAAAAAAAAAAAAAAAAAAAAAAAAAAAAAAAAAAAAAAAAAAAAAAAAAAAAAAAATACTAGTATAGTTTAGTATAGATAAATACTTTCCTCGCATTCCTGTGCTAGCACGTATGTTGTAATAATACAATATCCATAGATATTGATATAAAACATATCAAATTCTAATAAAAGCAAGCAAATAATTATACGAAAACGAAGCAAAAGGATAACGATCGTAGTAAATGGCGTTTTGAGCTGTCTGCTTACCTCATGGAAAGAAGGCGTGAGTTTATTTATGTATAACAAGTACTTTTACTTAACGAGGCGGCTCCAAGAAGCTTACACAACTCATTAACGACACTCCATCATTCACTTACCCCTCTATTAAACGTTTGTTCAGGTACCAGAGCATAAGTTAAGCTAGTTCTAAGCTACGTAGTTAAAGGGTAGTTTGGGTTTATTTATTTAATACTTTAAGCACACACATGTACAGAGGTGGACTTAATGCGTAGTTTAAGTAAGTATACATTGCCAACGACTGAATTACTAAGTGATTCTGAAAATCATACCATGTACCGTTTTCCACACTAAAACATCAAGATTTATTTACAATTTTAAAGTTAAATATAAATACAGTGTAGCAGGGATATCGAAGCACAAACTGTTACCATGAAATAAACACTAGATTCTGGACCTTAAAATAATTACTGTGCCATGCACTTTGACCGTGTAGGTCCAGGTATCGCACTATTCTATGAAACAGCAGATTTTTTTTATGATATCTGCTATTTTAAGTTAGTAGGTAGGTACTAAATTAGGTTGATCTTGTAATATTTTTTTATGTTTTTTTTTCCTGGTTTCCTTTATCGATACTGAACTACCCCTAAGCTATGGCACGCAATTTCTTTAACGCCCTGTATACTACATGAATATTTAAAACGATAGGTACGCCACTTCGTATACATTTGTGCCAAATACCTACATTAATAATTAACTATTTAATTATGAATATATTCAATATGCATTATAAAGTCTAGTAATTATTACTGAAATTGCGGGAATGCTTGAGGACTTAAATCCGACAGTCGTTCTTTAGCTCATAGTTGACTGATTAAGTTTTTGAATAGGTTATGAGTTTCATCATTATCAAACTCTGCCTCTACAATCCTACTGCACCACCGCCCTGCACCTGGCAGGTACAGTAGCATAATATACATTTATTATTATTATTTTGTCAACAAAAAACGAAATGCTGAAAATAATTAAATGCGTAGGTGGCGTAGCCTACCATTAATAAGCACCATCCATACCTCAGAAGTTTTTATTTAATTTTTAAATTAAAAGTACTCTGGCTCTTAATTATTAATTACAATATATTATATAAGACTTACAAGAAATTTTAATTTAACTTAATTTTTTACGTATTTATGTTGTAAATAAGTTCATAGATCATATAAAATGCGATAATAAGCCTTTAAATAAGTCTGTTCCACAGTGTGAAAAAAATAAAATACTTTTATCATGTGTTTATTTGTGTATTGTCACTATTATTTAAACACTTTTTACACTACACTAACTCGGAAGAATATGATTATCTAGAAATACGAGTATACCGATCACTTACATTTTCCTAGTGGATGATAAAAGGGAAATGTGGGATTTTCATCAAATCCTCATCCGCCTAGTCATGTCCCTAATATATTGGGGTTTGCTGGCTTCCAGTAGAACCTGATGCAACTAAATACCAGTATATTATATCGGCAAAACATTATCCGGTGTAACAAAGAATTACCAGAAAACACGTTAAAAAAGCCGGTAATTAATCATGATTTTAATTACGTAGAACGTTAACATTCCGAAGCTGAGCTCAAAATGTTCGAAAAATAAAAACCTTATAGGTACGTTTATCCTCGAGTGCTCAAATAACGGTAGAATTTCCGGGACCTCTGTATTTTATAACATTTTTCACCTTAGCTGACCGCTTGACCGCGGTCCGGTAAAGGCCGATTTTCATCCCACTGATCCCTTTCATGCTCACAGACCCTACATTGTAGATTCAAGGTTTGATTCCCTTACGAAACCTTTATCTTTACGCCTTAGTTATCACAGGGTCTAAAACTGCGGGCTCTAAAATCTACGGGTGGATTGTGTATGAATAGAAGTCGATTTTTCAAGCTTTGTCTTGGAAAACTAGCTGAGTAAAGACGAATTTTGCTTGACGCGTCCTTAGGTCTTTGTCAAATATTTTCACTGAAATTCATCAGAAGAGAATGCATTTTAATCGTCACATTTTGTCTAGCAAACTCAGTGTCAGCACAATCTGGTGAATAATATCAGAATGTTTCCAAAGCTATGTCTGTGAACTTTCCGCTGCGGTGTTATTTTTAAGAAAATCAAGTTCTATTCAATTTTACTTTTGAGATTAACCTTGCTTGTTAAGAAATTTCGTAATTAACTTTGACAACAATAAGACAATACCCGTCTGGTTGAGTTCGTCGCCATTGACTTTAGACCCGCAGCTTTAGAACAACAAATTATTAAGTTTTTGTTCTAAACAAGCTTTGTAATGATAATCCAACATGAGTCGTTTCTCATCACCTTGAGAGAGTTGAGTTTCATATTGTTAAAGGTCTATCAGACATAATATTGCATTTAATTGCGTCTCATATTAACGAAATGGAAATTCACATATTTTTAATAATACTCAAAATCTCGTTCAGAATCTTTTAATCACAAAATCTCTTTGTGATTAAAAGATTCTTATTTTAGAAGTGTAGTTAATGTGTAGGAAAATTACAGAATTTACCTACATTTTTAAACGCAATCTCTTTACGACAAAGGGCCATTATTTAACAAAAAATATTGTGAAAAATTCTCAACGCGAGCTTGACAATTTGTCATATTAATTTTGCGATAATTTTCGTTCGAAAAACTGGCCTTTGCCATAGCCTTGAAAATATAAGTACATTCAATCCATTTTGAACGACAGGACCTACAAATAATGTACTAACTTATGCAAAAAACATTTGTTACTTCTACAAATGCAAGTTGATTTGAAATAGGTACCAACCTACGTATTTGTAACATCAATGGTTTCATTTATAAACGTTCCCACAATCAATCGCATCTGTTTGAAAACTGATCGGGCTTCATCTGTAATCGGATATACCATCATTTGATATTCCTGTACTGACTAGAGACGCCATTTAGAATTCCGGAGAGCTGTAGATATTTTCTTACGATAAAATGACCTTTGAATAATTCTGGATTTCAGAAAATAACAATTACTTTTATCCGATTTCAAAAAGGAGGAGGTTCTCAATGTGTTTGATTTTTTTGTATGTAGGTACCTAGGTATGTTCCGCAATATCTCCGGCTGTTGTGGGTCGATTTCGAAAATTATTTTTCATTGGAAAGGGGTCTCATATAAATTTGATTAACTTTGCTTGGGCAGTTTTCGCGTAACCTTCGATAATATGTGTTTAATACACTCTGTGTATGTAGATATACACGGTGAAACTAAATAGATGAAAACGACCGTCTTAAAAAACACTGCAAAGTGAAAAATAACTTTAATTTCGGCAGTCGGGGCCAAAAAATACATTCAAATTCAAAACCAAAGACACCGACTTTCGAAATTAAAGTAATTCTTCACTTTGTAGTGTTTGTTGGAAGTCGGTTGTTTTTAATTCACCATGTACGATAAAAAAATGGTCCATTTCATTTAATTTAGCGATTCTAGAAAAACGTCCAGCTATAAATTAAATTCTGAACTACAGACCACCTTTTTAATGAAGGTAGGTACACAAAGACAAATTCCCCAAGCTTATTTTATTAATTAAAAACTTTACTCAGGTCCATGTTCCTTCAATCCTTGACATTTATTACGTATTTAATATAAGAGGAAAAATCCGTGCTGCTATCAATCCTGAAAATCCTCCGCCGTGCCTTGAATAACAATTTGAAATGTTAAACATTTTATGCAAGATGAATTCGTCACATAATAATGATTAAAAGATGTTTAAAGATATTTTAAGAGGTTTACCGTAAAGGTAAAGGGTGGCATACATCGACACGCAAACTGAAACCATGAATTCAGCAGGCTTAGCAAGAGGCTTTGTATTTCTACTCTACCGTAGAATAGAAATCGCTTGTCTACATTTCTCGGTTCAAAATTGTCAACTGTCTACACGGAAACATCATTTTTGTCTACTATTCCGTCGACAAAACGCTTCTCTACGGTCCTAGTGCTAAGCCTGCAGCACGATTCATGATTCTAGACCCCAAAGCGTAGAAATTTTTGGCCAGTTATCAAAAAAAAACTGTTGTTTCATAGAAAAATGCAAACCCCACTCAGTCAAATGTATAAAAAGCGTTTTTTTTAAATAGATGACCAAAAATTTTGACGCACCGGATTTAGAACCATGTAAATTACTTCATGGTAACAGGTTGCGGGTTGATGTCCCGACCACCCTCTTTTAGTTTACAGTTATTCTGGAGGTTAGTTATCAAAAAAGTACCTACTTCTAGTTTGGTTCTATTGCTGAATGGACCTGCTCTTGACGCCGATCACTCCTGATGCAAAATGGTTGGTGAAGTCTATGATGGAACGAGCGTGCCAAGAAGACGGACCACTCTTGCTTTGAAGGCAGACGGGTTAAATGTGGAAGGGAACACAGACGCTGGCAGAGATCCACACTTTGGTTGTGCACATAATAAATACATTTGTTTATTTCAGAAAAAAACACATTTAAGGTCCACAAAAACAACATTTATAGTAAAAAATTATTAACAATACGGAAAAAAGTGTGTCGTTGCTATCTGGGCCTGAATAATTCACTATGACCACTTAACGATTCCTTACTCGTAACCACGTCAAACACACACGATTTCTGCTGATATCGTATTAATAATATCGACAAATTGTCTTGGAATATAAAAAATACGTTATTGACGTAATTTGAACGTAGTAAGATTCCGCGGGGAATCATTATTACGATACAGAATTGGGGCCCTGTACTAATGATGAAAAATCATTGTATCACAGACAACCAGTGCGTTCCAAACTAAGTAACAAAGAAAAAAATCGAACGTGCTATATAGTGAACTCGTAGAAATATATAAGCACCTAATGAATAAGGTAAACACAAGGTAAATAGTAAAAGTAATTTTAAATAAACAAAAAAATAATAATGAAAGTGAAGTGGAGTTCGAACTGGATTTTCAACGCACTATACAGTGCAGAGGGTTGAAAATCCAACAGCTTGTTTTTTAGACGCACTGGATCGATCGTTACATTGTGTTGTATGCATAATGTGTTACATAATTAACGCAAGACCTCATGCACTCTATTATAGTATAGAGTTAAAAACCTAATAAAATTACCCAAACTTTTTTTAAAGCTACCTATCATTATTAAGAAAATCGTGTTTATCCTAAATTACTTTATGCATTTAAAATTGAGTCTTATCGCTTTTGCATATGATTTCATTTTCTTTGGCTCAACCGGCGGTCAATGTGGCAAAATACATAATTAAAAAATAAAACCTATGTTAAAAGTTACTGAAATCGATTCAGTAGTCAATTCTGAACAAACTAATTTCAGAACTTTCGTTAACACCTTGTACAGGTACCTACATGAAAGTATTTCAAAATACACATAAAAATTCTCAGCGAGATACGAATGAGTCCCAAGTGGCGCATTGCACGCTCGTTTGTGACACTCAAATCAACAGACTTTAAAAAATGGATGGTGTTATTCAGAAATATAACGCGAGATTTTAACATTTTGCTCACTTGCCAGCCCTCGGGCCCTTCGTGCTACTCGAGGTTAAGAGCTGCCCTTCAAGCGCCTGATTCAGCTGTGTACAGCGAAAACACCGCTTCAAGCAGAACCTTCTGATCGAGTGTTGCTCTTATGAAAGTTTAATAAAGCGAAGCCTTTGTCTATACTTACAACCACGACCGCCTCTGAAAGATTACATGCGTTTGTACATAATTTCGAGCTCTATAAGCCGTTAAGACCGTTTTTGCTTTGAAATAAGGGTGTGAATACCATAAAGAGGTCGTTTAAAGCCAGGACCGGTGTGAATATTTTATTCAGCGGTTTACAGCATTTATATGATTTTCTCCTGACCTCAGGGATTAGTGTGTTAACTTGACCCTGTTAATTTACATTCAGAAGGTAACTGGATTCACATTATTATGTAGGACGTGTGAAAGCTTATGGTAACGGGACATTCATCATCATCATCATCATTTCAGCCGAAAGACGTCCACTGCTGGACATAGGGCTCCCCCAAGCTCCGCCACTTCGAACGGTTCTGTGCTTCCAGCATCCAGCGGACTCCTGCGGCCCTCACATGGTCATCGGTTGACCTTGTAGGATGCCTTCCAATTTTACGTCTTCCGGTACGCGGTAGCCACTCCAGAACCTTCCGGCCCCATCGGCCATCTGTTCTGCGAGCAATGTGCTCTGCCCACTGCCACTTAAGTTTGGCGATTCTTCGGGCTATGTCGGTTACCTTGGTTCTCCTACGGATCTCTTTATTCCTGATTCGATCACGTAGGGAAACTCCAAGCATAGCCCTCTACATTGCCCTTTGGGTGGCTTTAAGCCTTATTTTGAGGCCCATTGTGAGCGACCACGTTTCGGTTTCATATGTCCTCACTGGCAACACGCACTGGTTAAAGACTTTCGTCTTGAGACACTGCGGTATGTAGGACGAGAAGATATTGCGTAGCTTCCCGAACACTGCCCAACAGAGTCGGCTTCGACGATTGACCTCTTTCTCGAATTTGGACCTACCTAACTGGACAGTTTGTCCTAGGTAAACGTACTCGTCCACAACTTCGAGTGCAGCGCCTCCTACCGTTATGAGAGTGGATGTTACAGGGGCATTGGACATGATCTTTGTCTTGTCCATGTTCATTTTAAGACCCACTCTTTCGGAAACTCTACTGAGTTCATCAAGCATTGTACTGAGGTCCTCCATGGTCTTCGCGTTTTCGTACAAATACTTCAACACCTCGATGTACCGATAATCGATCTGGCACCGTTGGAGGGCCTGCAGTCCAGCCCACATCTCGATCGAACGGGACATTGCAGAATTCTATTGTTTTTCGTTTTTTTTCTCCATCCATATGCTGTATTTCTTCGGCCTTATTTGCTTAACTTGAGAAAAATACTTTTACTTATTTACGTAACTTAGAGGTAAAAATTAAAATATGAATTTTAAAACAAAGGTTTTTCTTCTTAATCGTTAGCCTCGGTAATCCTCTGAAATGTAAATTTCTAAAACTTTTTCATTTAAACATTATGCGAATGAAGGCGAAGTAATTCTAGAATACCAAATACTAACTATCAAAAATTCTAAATTAATTTAACAGCCGTAAATTGAAGACTTGAATATTCAAAGTGTGAAACCTTTAATATCCAAGTCTTCAATTTTATTGTACCTATAGCGTTATTTGACTTTCACTTTTATATATATCCTTTAGGTTAGCTAACTCCATCAGCATCTGCCTAGCTTTGTCCTAACTGTGTTAGGGTCAGCTTTCAGTCTTACGGGATGCAGCTGAATACCAGTATGTGCATCGATTGCCTATCTGACCTCCACGGACCGACTTCGACAAGCGTGGCGTAGCGTCGATCGCCCGAGCGACTTACCCCTAATCCCTAACTGAAGACTATCGTTGCTAGTCTAAAATTAGTTTAAAATAGTTCTATTGCAATAGATGAACAGTTTTATTTCCTCGTTCACGAAATATCTTGTGCCTCGGAAAGCACGTTAAGCTGTTGGTCCCGGCGGTTATTCATGGATCATTGACAGTCGTTACGGATAGTTAGAAGCCCGACAGTCTGAAAGAACCAGTCATACGAAAGGGTAGTGGTACTCTGCGTTAACTGTTTGTTGGGTATTTTAGTAATTAAGATTGCAACACCAAAATTAACATGTAAATTTATATGTGATCTGTGGCAACACTTCCCTTCCAACTGTGACACTGGTCCAATACACATGTGAAATTGAAACAGTCCGCCTTTTCATTTATTTTCCTCGGCACCAACGCTACCAGCACCTATCAGCAACCACCACCTATTACACCGCTGCACACTGTTTGTGTAGGTTATATAGGCCATGCCAGTATTTTACATGGGCTCCATGTAAAATAATGGTATTCAGCTTCATCTAGTTAGACTGGAAACCGACCCTAAGGCAGATAATATGTCTACAAATTAAATGAAGACCTATTCATAACTTGACAACATCTCCAACGTCAAACATCACCTGGACAAACCTATAATCAACGCTATTTATAAACTGTAATGTGCCACCTAATAACAAATTAATCATGATAATAATAATTTCCTTGCTAAAAGCAATCGGAGTAGTATGTGCTCCGATAACTTAATAATATATGAGCACAATCAAATGCATTTGACATGATTAGAGAGGAATCAAATATTAATTATTGAGTTCATCGGTATGTTGGTGGTTACCTAGTGGTATAGTAAATTACACAAATTGTAATGTCACTACAAATCTCCAAATATAATGGTGGCACTTCACATCACTATTCGTGTTCGCATATTCGTTTTATTTGCCGAAATAAGGAGATGTCAAGTTACTCTATTCGCCTATATTGCCTTTTTTACGTACATATAAGACGAATACGCAAATACACGACCACTCGTATACGCCGGTTGTCGGTAAGGATTGCGAATAAACGATTATATAATACGACGATTAATGGCTCATATATCAATTCTTGTATCAGAAGGGATGATGTGTTTTCTTATTCAGGTGACTAAAAAGTTACTCGATAAAAGGAAATTTTGGTAACTAACTGTAATGTAACTTTTACACTGACGAATCCAACTTTAGAAACAAAGTGCCTTGTCTACAGGTACTATGGTTCTTTGAATAATGTTGCACCTACACAGAAAATACTGCCGAACAAAACTTCACCGTATTAAACTTGTCAAATCAAAAGTGCATCCGGCGACATTGAAAAAGTGAGAAGAATGCTGTACCGTGGAACTACCCGAAACTTGGGTATTGGATAAGTTCTTCAAGAGAATTCTGAATTGTATTATAGTGGATATGTATATTATTGACTGCCGCGTTGGTCTAGTGTTCTCTCTCAAGCGCTACTGCTAAGCTGCTTCATTTTATGACCATTGTGCCCGGTGGCAGTATCTAAAGAGAAAATGTTTGAATTATCAAGTATTCTAAATTATAAAGTAGGTCTATTGGTTTTAAACTTACCAAAAATTAATTGGACTATTTTTAAAGTTTCCGAAAACTCTAGAATTAATATTTTCTTGTCGATTTAACCCTACAAAATATTATAAAATTGAATAGTCTGACTTACCGAGATCTTTTTCTCTATTCACGCAAAAATATCTACATATAATATCATTTTTAATTTTAATTTCTATGTTCTACAATAACTAGATCAAAAGCTTAGCGATATCAGTACGGCATTATACATCGATGTGGCTCAAAGCCAATGCAAGCGGTGACGTCATCGGCTGTAAAGATATGCATATAAAAGGCGGTGACAGAAGAGTAACTAATTAGGGCATCATGCATGACTGTGTATGTGCCAATAGATTATAGAGTGGATAGTCCTTAGTAGTTCTTTCGCTAACTAAAGTATTTTTTTTTAATCCCTTAATTATACTACTTTCACATGTGTAATGTCAAACTATTACACTAAAAAGCAAAACAAACACAAAAGACTTGAAATGTCAGATTAGTCTCAGATTAAAAACCGAACTTTAAAGCTAATGTTAGCTCAGCGTTCTTTTTGATTTTTCCCAACTGGTAGTTCCAGAGATTACTGCGTTCAAAAGTCCTTAGTAGTTCTTTCGCTAACTAAAGTATTTTTTTTAATCCCTTAATTATACTACTTTCACATGTGTAATGTCAAACTATTACACTAAAAAGCAAAACAAACACAAAAGACTTGAAATGTCAGATTAGTCTCAGATTAAAAACCGAACTTTAAAGCTAATGTTAGCTCAGCGTTCTTTTTGATTTTTCCCAACTGGTAGTTCCAGAGATTACTGCGTTCAAACAAAGAAACTCTTTAGCATCACCACTACATATTATAAAACAAAGCCCTCCGACGCGTCTTATCTCTCTGTCAGTTGTCGCGTTAAACTCAAAAAGTACTAAACAGATTCTCATGCGGTTTTCACCAATACACAGAGTGATTCATGAGGAAGGTTTAAAGTGCATAATTTGTAAAGGTCTTTTTTAATTGGTCAATGCGGACGAAGCCGCTGGCAAAAGCTATTTTTTTATATAATAGATAGATAATATAATGTTATACAAAGTAGGCATATTATAGGTGATTATATTTACCCACACAACAATTGCACAACTGTTAAAGTGGTGGCAGTAAGTAACTACCAACTTCGAGCATCTTCTAAGCATAAGCACAATTTGTGAAAATAATTATTTTGAGTACAAATTACCTCTTTCCAAAGTTAGAATTAAGTTCACAGACTATTTAGTAAAAGGACTCACGTAAATGAAGTAAAGTTAAAAAGTCTAGTAGGTATAGGTAGGGCATTGTCGTTTTTTACACGCTTTATATTAGCTTCACTTGTATGTTTGTATGTAACCGACTCCTTTGAGCGCGATTTTGACCCACTTTAAACGGTCAGATTTCATTGAAACTTTGTAAACTTGTCGAGGACCGATGACAATTCATTAATTAAAAAAAAAAATCAGAAAAAAAAAACACGTTTTTGTAGTTAGCAGAACTAAAAATATAGAAAATAAATAATAGTTTAAAAACTAAAAAAACACGCTTTAAAAACCAAACTAAAAAGGAGAAAATAATTTAATTCAATTAAAAAGCGTGGGGTGCTTCTTGAGGTATTTTTATAATTAATTAATGTCAAGCACCCCATGCTTTTTAATTGAATTAAATTATTTTTTAGTGTCTAATTAAATCAAGAGACTAGGTACTTGTTATAGTTAAGTATTTACATGCCTATTAATAACCACGAGACGCGCCGCATGGGGTCCTGAGTTCGATTCCCACTTCGGGCAAAGTGTTATTGGGATTACCAATTAGGAATTTCTTAGTAACAGCCCGGAGTTTGGAAGATGGCGGTGTGATACCCCCGAGTCTCGGAAAACACGATAAGCCTTTGACGCTGCATCTGCTGATCTATTCTGTATACAATCTCACCGTGAAAACTTAAGTGAAGTGAGCTTGTATAATAGTGAGCTGTCAATCCCCGGCATCAAGTGAAATGATAGCTCACGTCAAGCTCACTTCAACTTAGTTTTCATGGTGATATTTGTACAGAATAGACCGACTGATCTCTCTCCAGTCGTGTCGGATTGCCGTCCCATCGGATTTTGAGAGTGAGGGAAGAGCGAGTCCACCGTGTCTGCGCACACACTTGTGCAGTATAGTAACTCCCGCGCCGAAGGATAATCTCCGTTGAGATTGTCCGCCGAGACCGAAACACAGTCTGGAGGACTATTATACTAATAATATCACATAACATAACATCACGCTTTGTTTCCCCGAAGGTTTGGGTAAAGACCTACCCACATATCAGATAAAAAAGAGAGAATGGAAACGTCAAGCAAAGAATGTTGCTCATCATGTAATTGTAAAGTATCTCATAACTCAAACGTAACACGCAACGTTAACGTAACGTAGCGTTGACGTTAACGAGCTTAAAACGTCACTAAATTTCACGTCCTTTGAACATTATAGTCGGTAGAGTATTTGAGGTAAGATGACCTATTGACTAAGATTATAACGACATGCCAACCCATGGGAATAGCATGGTCAACCCATCCTGTGGTACAATTAGACAGGTATCTACCTTCCTAATCTAAATCCTACACAATTAATTATCGAAACACTACGAGAAAAGTCTTGGTGCCAAATGAAATTCTGTATTTTTCCCCAGAAATTTCCTTAAACGTTTGAGACAAGGATAAAGGATATTCTTGGCTAAAAGGGATTTTTTTTTGCCAGGAATATACTGTTACCTTCTACAACAAAAAAAACACATTAACAACAGCAACAATAGTTTAAATTTAATTAATTTTTAATTAAGGGTTTATTAATATCATCATTTCAGCCGAAAGACGTCCACTGCTGAATATAGGCTTCCCCCAATTTGAGGGGCTTGCAATAATCGCCACGCTTAGCAGGCGGATTGATGATCGCATTATGGTGGTAAAATGCATAGAGAACGCTGCTGCCCATTCTCTAGTAAAAAGGTTTTTCAAAGGGTTATCTTTATCTGAATCGATAAGGCACATTTAACTTATTCATTAATTACATTATCATAGGAAGATTGTTTGGCAAGATTTATTAGCCCCTATACTCCCTAAACTATTGTTCATTGAACTTTACCAAAACTTTAATTCTCGCGACATTCCCTTGTTAGATATAAGATCATATATTAATTTCGAATTTTCCTCTCCCCTGGGGAGACGGTTCGTATAACAAAGAAGATATATTTCATCCACATCCCTGTGGGCCGACCTAAAAAGTAGCCAGTGTCCCTTATCTGAAGCTTACCGTATTTCCTCAAGCATTCCCGTAGAGAATAAAAGTAGAAAAAAAAACATTTTCAAACGTTCTATTTTCTTGTATTAACTGACGCTGAACTAACGAGGCTTATGTAGAGGTTGTTTTCAAGAACCTGATTGTATATAACAAAATGATAAGTTTATTTAGGAAAAAAAAACTAGAATACTTGCTCACTTTGTTCAGTAAGTAAAAGTGGCTTTTCAAATCGTCTGGCAGAGTAAATAATAATAATACCTAATCCTGTATCCACGTAAGCGTCTTTTGAATTGATAAGGTTTTCGAGACTGAATACAAAATCTTGAAGTTCTCTAGTTAAAGCTCTGGAGAAACGACCTACTTATTAATCTTGCCACAATATCATGATAATCTTTGAATTTTAAAAATATAATGTCAAATGAATAACCTCCTCTTATTTTAAAGTCAGTTAATTAGCATTTGCAGAAAGTTCTCTAATTATTCAGCAGTGAATGTGTAAAAGTAAAAAAAACGTTTACTTAGTTTTTTTTTTGCTTTTTGATGGGGCATCTCGTAGGTCAACCGACGAGGTTGTCGGCTACGTAACTGGGCTATCCTGTGGTGACTTAGTTCTTGCGATATTTTAACTTATAAACGAGAAAAGAAAATACAGAACGCCACCTGTTACGATCTTTACAAACTCCAGTGGAGCTATCTGTAAAAATCTCACCGGAAAAACTTAGTTAAAGTGGATTTGTAATTCCACCTGATCCTGGTATTGATGACAAAAGAAAGAATACCGTTTATTTGGACACAGTTCGTGAAACACAAAATACAATAACAAATAAAAAAGTGAAAATGAATAACTACAGCAGTGTGCCTCAAGGCTGCGCCAAAAAGGTACATTTCAGCATTAATGCCAGACAGATACTGTCTGACGCTAGTTTTCTAATGAACCTTCAGGGACAAGTGACGAGGAGTACAAAACAGTTTTATCACAGGTACCTAATACATAATTTTATACTTATAAATAAACAACTTATCACATAAACTTACAAAAACAAACTAAAACGTAAACAACAGGAACTAAACCGTTTCCGAGCGATCAATGTAATATCATAATCAATGTAGATACACATTGATTTGTGCACGATGCACTACAAAGCGCGTTTGATGATGATGATAATTGTTACTTCAAGAGATAGTCATTCAATAGGGTGATATGAACTTAGGGGATTACATACTTGGTACGGTCTTGAATCATTTTTACACGCTTTATATTAGCTTTTTTTTTTTTTTTTTTGGGTGGGAAATCATCAAATAACTTCTCCCGCTCTGGGTGGAGCGGGAGGGCGTGTCAGACTTTTACTGACTAAAACCCACCCGTGTTCCCTCAGTTGCCTGTGTGCCAGGGGCCGCGGTATCTCTTTCGAACAACCCGCACCCCTGGCAGGCATCGGTCCTTGCGAACCCCACCTATTGGTGCTGACATCTCTTTGAGGCGCGCGTGGAACACAACGCGCCGTCGACCCGGGCTTGGTCCTTACCGGACAGCGAGCTACCCATTACTCGCCGTCCGCAAGCCCGCGCCTACGGTGGCCGGGAATCAGCCTGGGATTCCCGACGCCCAGGGCTTCTCCCGCGGCGACTACGGCCGTGAGGGCGCATATACTGCCTCTCCCTCACGTGCGCCGCCTCCCTCTTTGCGAGCATTACTGCTTCGCAGAAGGAGGTGACGGCTAACCATTCACTCTCGCTCCGTACCATGGCCTGCACCAGGGCCGGACGCGAGAGATCGCCGCCGCCGATCGCCTCCACGAGGACACGGCGGTGCTCCGCCCAAGCCGGGCAGACCGCCACCGTATGCTCCACCGTGTCCTCAGGGCGATCTTCGCAATGGAAGCACCCGGGCGTTTCCTCCCGCCTTATACGAAACAGGAACCTCCCGAAACAACCGTGTCCGGTGAGGACCTGCGTCAGGCGGAAGGTGAGGACGCCATGCCGCCTCTCAAGCCACTCCTCAAAGAGGGGACTTACCGCCGCTATCGTGGCGTGCCCAGCACTGGGTTGCGACAATCGCGCTCTCCATGTCGCCATGAGATCTCGCCGGAGCTCTGTCCGCTGCACCTCGATTTCTCGCGGCAGCGGAGTAACGCCCCGGCGTTTGGCCTCCTCGCGCCACTCCCAGATATGCGCGAGGACCTTTGCCTCCAGATCCCATGGCGGTAATCCGGCAACGCTTTATATTAGCTTCACTTGTATGTTTGTTTGTATGTAACCGACTCCTTAGAGCGCGATTTTTACCCACTTTAAACGGTCAGATTTCATTGAAACTTTTTAAACTTATCGACGACCGATGACAATTCAATAATTTAAAAAAAAAATTGAGAAAAATGAAAAAACAGGAAAAAAAACACATTTTTGTAGTTCGCAGAACTAAAAAATAGAAAATAAATAATTTAATTCAATTAAAAAGCGTGGAGTGCTTAACATTAAGTGATTAAACTATTTTCTCCTTTTTTAGTTTGGTTTTTAAAGCGTGTTTTTTAGTTTTTTAAACTATTATTTATTTGTTTAACATACAACCTGACCTGCAAATTGCAAGAAGCGTGACAAAATTTGAATTTTGCGGGCAACCCTGCTTTTCCCCCTTGAACTTCTTCCACTTTGCCTGTTTACTTGTCCTCGTGTAGAGCATTAGACCTGCATCCCATTCAGGTTAATCTATTAACCTACTTATTTTATTGTCTCAATGTTTACAACTGTTTGTCACTCTTGTTTTATAGGAGACATTAACTTTTACTGTAGGCACACTTGAGCATCGATAATTCGATACTGAGCCAGGCGGCTTTCGTATAGGTTTTAATTGAACCTTGGATAATACAGGGAGAGAACTAGATAGTCAAATTTTATCTAACTGTTTTGTTTTTTTATTTATTAGATAGACATACGACTTATTTCCCATTACAGTAGGCAGAAACCCTAAAATTCCACCTACTCGATCGTTATACAAACGCCTTTTCTTACTTATTTCTTTTATTTAATCTATATGCAAAGTTAATTAAGTAGATCTAAGTAGTAACTTATAATTATAGTTAAGTAGTTTAAATTATGTACATACTGTTAGTATGTATACAGGAAAAGTTTTTATCCAGTGCGCAAACTTTAACCATGAATTCAGCATACCATTCTAGACCCCCAGTGAATCAGCTGTTTCATAGGAAAATGCAATACCTACGCGGTCAAAATGTATGGAACAGCTGTTTTTTTTTGTATAACCGACGAAAAATTTCTGTGCTAGAATGAAGCTGAATTCATGGTTACAGTTTGCGCTTTGAATAAAAACTTTTCCTGTATAATTTTAATTATAAAAAAATCATTAAATTATATTCTTGGAGTTTAGAGGTATCAACATAGACACTTTGATACCGCAGAAAAAAACAATAATACCCGCATCACATTTTGACGCGAACACAATTGTATGGAGCAGCAACTTTTATTTTCGCGATTTCATAGTTAATCCCATTGTACCTAAATCTTGTTATAATGATGAGTACATTACTCTTAGGTTTTAAGTTATTTCAATCACATCTTTTATGTTTCTATAATTATTATAATTTCTACAATTCAAATTCGATGGATTATTTCAGTTTTCACCGGATTTGGTCACAACCTACTTTGCATAAAGATTTGTATTCAAATACTTAGTAGCACACTAACAGTACCTTCATCTATTATGCTATTAATTTCGACCGGAACAACGAACCAGAATCTTAAGGATAGGCCTCCCTAACTACCCACAACCGAAACAAGGATGCTGCCTATCTTTTATTAAAATGCCTTCATCATTTCTCTCGTTAGGCTTAGCACGTCCGTCTTCCGTAACGGAATTAGGATTTAATTAGTAAAATGTCTAACAACTGTCATTCGCAAAACTTTGAATTTGGAATTTCATTGTTAGTTTAAAAAGTTCTTGGGTTTGGTAGAATGTTTTTAAATGAGACAGAAAACACTGAAGCTTTATTTTTTGTTCCAGAAGGTTGAAAAAAAAAAGATTTTCTTGAAAAATAATACAAATTACTGGCCTTGCCTGTATTTCCCTGAGGAACCATACTTAACTACCTCCACATTTCACCATGAAAGGTAAAGGTTGACTTTTTTTAGGTGGAAATCCTCACGTATTCTTTCATTTTTAAGAAGGCAACAGTACTTATACACAAAAACTGTTGCATTAGAGATCATGTAAAGTCAGGGACATTAAAAAGTAAATATCTAATATACTTTACATTGATTTTAAATTACTTTTCATTAAGATAATCACATAAAATTTACAACAGAAAAAGCGCTTTGTAGCTTAGTAAATTGCCTGCTTTTGATATGAATAAAATAAAAATATTTGCGCTCATCATGGCCATTTTTAACTTTAATTATCTAGGTAATGTGATGGTTTAGGACATTATATCCTATGACATTTTTGTTTGTGTATATATGCCTCCTATCCATATATATATAGGTATTATCGTGAGATGACATTTTGAAAAAATATCAAAATGGCGAAGCGGGACGAGGCCAGTCCCCGTACAAAAAAGTTAGATCCCCTTTACTACCAACTTAAATTATCCGTATATTCAAATCAAAACTGTCATTCTTCGACAATTGTATGAAATGGCTTAACACGGCAAATTACAATATGTAGGGTGTCAAATTATTTCCGACTCAATAAGCTTTTTGAGTCAGGGAAATAATTTATATTCTCTAAAATTATTTAGCAGTTTTAATATTTGTTGTTTTGTTATACTTACATCATATGGATGTCCCCGACACTGTTGTCCGAAATAAATAAATTTTAATTTAATTTATTTAATCTCTAAAATTATTGTTGTTTCAGGTAAGTACTCAACCAGCACAGCACATCGTACCGCAAACCGCCATACCGTAAGATTTGTACTCATATTATAAATTATCACAAATACTACGCGTTTAACCTATTATTATAAAATTCCAAACGACCAAGAAAATAGCTCTATACGTGTGTCTATCTTTAAGAAAATAAAGCATACCTACAAGCTTTATTTTATATATTATTAGATATATTATTCACCATCTTATTTTACCAGCCCATCAAAATTTAAGCCTGTCTGTAATAAAAATGGCATACCCTTTACATTGAGATCCCCTCGTAAAATCTAACAATATTATATTGTACCTATACAAAAACTACCCGCCTCTTTGTTAAGCTGACTTTACTAAAGCCGGAAAACTCTAAAATGAATTCCGTAAGCTGTAGCACAAAAACAAAATAGACAATAGACATACCGCAGAACGACGTTCCATTTCACATGATCACAAAGCACACAGAATAAAAGTTTGTCTGAAATGTTAAAATTATGTTAAAATGTCCCAGCCCTAGAGAATTTATAGTGGGAGACAAATTATACGTTTTTCATAAGCCTACACGGAATTTTTTAAAGTTTCATTATTTCTGCAGAAAGACTGAAAGTGACTGGATGATTTAACTAGTATTTTACAACTATCATAATTATTAATGAAAGTCCATGCAGTTTCTTTTCCTTTCTTTTCCATAGTATCTACGATGCTTTGAAATGGGCAACTAGCTTCATAATTCTGACTGTCTCACTCTTTGACTATTCAAAAGTGCCTATAATTTATACAAATGAGTTTGAGTTTTGGGTTCAGGCAAGCGTAATTTCTATTGCTCGAAGCAAGCCCAATAATTCACAATCGGCCGCTATTTTGTGAGGATTCACCTCTGTGTCAAGAGTGGCAGAAACCGTGATATTGTATGAAATTATTATTGGCGACTTATTTTTGGAAATGCATATTGCGCTTAGTTACAATCGTTTTGTCTTTCCCTACGTCAAGGCGGCTTCAAGAAATGAAAACATTTTTTTTTACAACGCACACCCATCACGTTTTTTTACAAGGCGAAAACATTCTAAAAACCCAAAACTCATCAGGCCATGGATGGGTGACCATTCTGTTCATATCGAAACAACCGTCCCGTTGGTCACCAATATGGAGAAATAAAATCTGACAACTTTTCCATGTGCAATCATTTGGATAGTCGTCACTGAGGCAGGGCTAAAAAAGCTGACGTGATGATTTGGACTCGTTCCTAACCGATTGGCTAGAGAAGGCACAACATAAAGAAAACTGGAATATTATGTGGGAGACGTTTGGCCAGAGCGGGACAAAATAAATAAAATAAAATAAGGTGGTTAGCCACCTAAGGGGGTTAGACTGTGAACCGACCCCAACATAATAGGGGAAACCATAAAGGTATGTGTAATAAGAGAATATTGATAATATATACTTTAGGGAATAATGCCTGAAATTAAATCTATGAACCTAATATTATGAGGCACCGGTAAGGAAATTCCTGGCTCAGAATTTATGGAGCATATTGTAAGGGTGATTTATAAATACGATATTTATAATGTATGATGGAGGTAAGAGGGTGAAATGTGCGAATATGAGCTATTGTATATACAGTCACGTCGAACGTGCCTTTACCGTAAATCTAGCCGCTGAAATCACTGGCAGCTTGTGTGCGAAGCACCCAAGTGTTCACAAAATGAATAAATACGTACTTTTGTTTGCCAACAGTTCATCAAACACTAAATCCGGTTGTACGTTGTTTTATAGCTAATTATTTTATAGAATTTCGCTTCACATAAAATATTTCTCATATTTTCGTTTCATAGAATAATCAATACGCAGAATGCTTACTTTGAAGATTTTTAAATCACTGATTTTTGTTTCACATAAAGTTTAATGTTAGAATAATCATATCATATAATAACAAATCAAATATTATTTTTGCATAAACTGTTTATTTAACACAAAACTTATTACCAACAATAACATTTTACTAAAGTTTATGTTTATTATTTTATTCTTATTATTGTTGTTGGTAATTTCTGTTGGGGGTCTCAGTTCTAACCAAACCTACTGCTTGCATGCTGCAAGCGAGCATGCAGCATGCAGCGTATAAGCAAGCATGCAGCATGCAGCGTATAAGCAAGCATGCAGCATGCAGCGTATAAGCAAGCATGCAGCATGCAGCGTGCAAACAAGCATGTAGCATGCCAGCAAGCAGGCAATATGCAGCATGCAAGCAAGCATGCAGCCTGCAATCGAGCCTGGAACATGCAGCAGGCATGGTTTCTGTCACGGCTCCGGCACTGCGGGGCTCCGGCGGTCCCACGCGAGCTTATCGTCGCTGATGATATAGTATGTAGTATGGTAGTATAGTGTTACTCACGGCTGCACCAAAGTATCAATTATTTCAGCATTATTAGATGCTGTCGGACGCTAGTTTTCCAAAGAACATTTAGTGAAAAGTGACGTATGTGTAATGGTGTACCTCAAACATAAATAAAGTTCAGCTCAGTTTAAAATCCCCACCCGCCCCTGCATCGCACGGTTTTATTCTTATTTATTTCTTTATAATTTTTTAGTATAATATTAATATTTTATACACATAAATATAATATTGTATCCTATTTGTATCTAGTTTTAATATTTCTTTCTCAGGTAAAATAATCAGTTTTAAGAATGTTTGTAAATTCATTAAATGAGCAAGGATCACTAAATTCTAAATCTGCATATTATTCAAATTAGGATCTTCCGAAATTTAAACGTAAATATTATCAACCGCCCTATAATATCAAACTGAATGATTGTATCTCTAAAACTTATTTTTGCAGCCCATGACCGTGTGTTGAATTTATAATTATCTACTATTCGCAATGGAAATGAGCTTTTACTATTATTATAAATTGATTAAAATCTACATTAGACCTTTTGTATTTTGTAGATTTCATAGATAATTATACATAGAATTGGCTCGCCCACTGCAGCTTTATTAATAAACTATTGTTGTAAACTATTGTATTATATTAATGTTGGATTCACAATGCTTAATTCATATGGCTTACCAATTCAATACATACACAGCCTTTTTAATAATACAGGTAGTTCTGGCATGAATTGTTATAAAATTTTATTTAAAACCCGATTTTTTACACCTAAGCAGAGTTTCTAGCTCGAGGTTTGCCAGCGAGCCATGGAGCGCAGTATCCTGGGGGTTAGAATCTCAGACCGAATAAAGAACACAACACTGCAGAAAGCCGATTAGTTTAAGTGGGACTGGGCCGGATATATCTGCCGCATGTCAGATGACAAATGGGCTTAAAGAACCGACAATTGAGTCCCACTAAACGCATACCGCCATCGTGACAGGCCGAGACGAAGATGGCGGAACGAGCTTGACTCCTACCGAAAGAACTGGCCAGCACTAGCAAAAGGAAGAATTGTGTGGAAAAAGGAGAAGGAAGGCCTTTGCCCTGCATTGGGAAAATACATACTAGATAAATTTGAAATACGTTTAGTTAAAGCCGGTTAAAGCAAAAAATATTTACTATGGTTAAAGGTTGACAGTAGGTTATGTTATGACTCAAATTTGAATGGACCTCGGTTGATCTTTAGTCGCTTTTTAGAAGTAACTTTTCCAGTCGAGTTTTTGGCGGGATCGGATTGGAACATGTCGCACGACTTTTCATTTACATGAAATTTTGTGAAATAGCGAATTAAATTGTATAATTTGGGTAGTGAATTATTCAATTTAGTTACATGTGAGTGAAGGTGAAAATAAGTGACTAACGTGGACTATTCGTGTTTCCCCCAAAACCTCATATTAGGTTGTTGTAAAGTTACTACCGCTTTACAATAACTTTGACTTGACTGACTAAAGACGACTATGACTGTTTTGTAACTTCCTGCCCGATATCGGGCCATTTACTTGATCGAATAGAATAATTACTTGACTCTGGCTAAATGCACAAACCGTGCGAAGCCAAAACCCGAAAAAAAAATCCACTCAGAATACTTTAATTAACCCTGACAATTATGAACACCTAACGTTAACATTATATATACCTCCAGTGTTCCTTACCTACCATTCAAAGGAGTATAAAACTTCCCAGTTCAACGCTAGTTTAAAGTTAACGATGTATACCGCTCCCTATCGCCCGTCCCAGAACATTGTACGAGTTTGCAATCTATTATCAACTTGTAACTAACTATACTTGCCTTCTCTTTCGCCTTTTCAAGTTGGTAATTTTAAATTAGTTTTACAGCTATGAGCAAATCTCTTTCAGATTGCATTTTAGGTTCTCGTGGCTGAAGCAAACCCATAGTTTCGCGTATTCGTTTGTCATCCCTACCCTGAAAATGTTTTACTATGATTCCAATGTATAAAAAACATTGGCAAAGAAAGGTATGTCATTTCATTTCAACGATGAAAGAAAACATCGTCACTCACCAAAAAATCGAAGAAATGTTACATCTACCAAAGTACCAACCCGCACTGGGCCTGCGTGGTGGATTACGGCCCACTCCCTCTCACAGAGAGAAGGCCTGTGGCCCAACAGTGGGAAAATTATAGCCCGATAATGATGTTGACGTTCAAAAGTGTATTTTAAGTGCCTATTTTAAATAAATGCTTTGGCTTTGACTTTGCTGCGTCATTTCATATAGTCTTGCCACTAGAAACTTCATGAAAAGCAACAGTTTGCTAATAACATGATAGTAAAGATGGTGGTGGTATTATAATCAATCAATTCAGCCTATCGCAGTCCACTGCTGGACATTGGCCTCTCCCAGGCTGCGCCACAACACTCTATCCTCCGCCTTCCGCATCCAGTCTGTCCCAGCCACCTTTTTAAGGTCGTCGGTCGATCTAGCTGGGGGCCGTCCCACACTACGTTTGCCGATATGCCGTCTCCACTCCAGGACTCATCTGCTCCACCGTCCATCGGTCCTTCGACAAACATGGCCAGCCCACTGCCACTTCAGCTTGCTCACTCTACAAGCTATGTCGGTGACTCCGGTTCTTTTCCGGATAATTTCATTTCTGATTTTATCCTTCATAGAAACTCCGAGCATAGCCCGCTCCATAGCGCGCTGAGCGACCTTAAATTTGTGGACCAGCCCAACTGTCAGTGTCCACGTTTCGGCACCGTATATCATTGCGGGTAGGACGCACTGGTTGAAGACCTTAGTCTTCAAGCATTGCGGAATAGGCGACGAAAAGACTTGACATAATTTCCTAAACGCTGCCCAACCCAATGGTGGTATTATAATGGTTGTTACCAATATGATTTTAGTTACCATGCGGCTATAACTAAAATAGGTGACCTCAAAGTTGACCTCGTGTGACATGGTTTCAAATTTAACTCCGGTTAACTCCCACCTACGAAGAAAATCACTCAACTCAAAATTGGCCCGTTCATCTTTTCTTGTCATTTTACGCCCCATAAAACATATTATATCATGTTAAGTAAATATAACAGGACACATTTGGGTTGAAGGCAAATGATTAAATGTCATTTTAATGTTAAAATAACCTATCTTTGGGTCATTATTTTAGGTATTTTTAACCAAGACTCCCACGGTTCAAGGCAGGTTTAAACCCTGGAAGATTTTTCCAATTCTTTTATAGCCACTAAAGTACTTGAAGACAAACTACTTCACTATTTTATGAAAGAAAATACATGGTATTTCTTTAGAGAGTTGGTTCAATTTCATTGAAAATTGATTTTCCTTAGATCGGTCCAGTACGGTAAGGGAATAGAATTGTACAAATATTTGTATTTCAATTCAATTTCATTCAATTACCTGGATTGTTTGAGGGTAACTGAGATGCTATGTTTCAATTGAAATATTAGAAAATTAAAATAGTTGAATTGCACTACCTACCTTTGAATGAACTAATTGAAGAAATTCCCTTGATTTAAATTGTATCCTGTAACAGCAGGCTTAAGCACGAACCGTAGAGAAGCGTTTAGTCGATAGAAGAGTAGACAAAAATTACGTTCCCGTGTAGACAGTTGACAGTTTTGAACCGAGATGTGTAGACCAGCGATTTCTATTCTACGGTAGAGTAGAAATAGAAAGCCTCATGCTAAACCTGAAGTACTTGTAATTCTTCATAATTTCGAAACGATTTCTACATTACATTTAAGTCTGAAATTAATCCCTATTTCTCTTGGTCACGGTATCACACGTGAACGGCTGGACCAATTTTGCTAATTATTTTTTTGTTGTTTGTTATTGTCAGGAGAAGGATTTTATAAAAGAAAAAACTAAGAAAATTGCGCATAACATATATCTATATATAATGCGAATTCAATATCCATAGTTAAGACAGGACAACGTCTGTCTGGTCAACTATTTAAAGATAATTATATTCTATTATATACCTGTTAAAGGTCCTTGGCTCATAATTTTCCTCATTGTTCCGTGTCGCAAACTTCCTTTCGCTTCTAAGTTATTAAATTATAAGTTACTTACATCAAAAAGTAACGTTGTTACGTTGTCAAGGGCACAATTTTAATGGACTAAACCAAGTTACGTATGCGAGCCCCAAGATCGTATGGACCGTCATAAATCATTAAGATAAGTAAGTATAAAATCTATAAATCTGACATGAAATGAGCCTGTTGGTAAAAACGTTTGAGTAATACTTTATTGTATTTATTCCAACGAAAGATATTTTGTGTGACCTACAAAAGCGGTAAAACTTTAAATTTTTATAACATAAAGGACTGTTCAAATAATTATATTCCCTCAGAACCACAGATAAAAAATGTTCCTAAATCAAATTATATGGCTACTCGCAATTACTAAGATCATCTTTATGGTTCCTTCTCTGACTTTTTCTTTATGGAATATAAAATTACTTATCTTTTACGATCGTTTTCTTTTAAAAGTAAAATGAATTGAATTTATAACAGTTTCCTTGTTACGTCAGAAAACACTTAGGAATGGGATAAAACGTTGGATTTACGACCATAATTGTGTAAAAATAGTGATGTTTCTACTCTAAAAATAATAATTCAAGGTGAACATGAACTAATAGATGACGCATCTAAAACAAATTTTACTACCTCAATAGAAGCAGATAGAGAATGGTCAGTCATCCAAATCAAAACGACCGTGTCTGCATGGTTTAACTTTGTAGATTGATCAATCTACGTATGTGTGGGGGGATGGTAGGGCAAATAAAATTCAGCTAATGCTGAATTTCAGTCATTTCTGTAATTACAGACTGACTGATTTTTAATTTTCAGTAATTCTATTCTATAGAATTATAAAGAAAAATTAAAAATATAAATAGAAAAAATATATATATACAGGGTGAAATTGAATACATGCGACAAACCGTAATGGGAGATTGTACTCATCATTATGAACAACTTTTACTAAGGGACCAATGATGCAATCGCAAAAAAAAACAGCTGTTCCCTACATTTTGACGAGTTATGCGAACATAAATGTAGGGAACAGATGTTTTTTTTTCGCGATTGCATCATTGGTCCCTTAGTAAAAGTTGTTCATAATGATGAGTACAATCTCCCATTTCGGTTTGTTGCATGTTTTCAATTTCACCCTGTATATAGAAAAAAAATAAAAAAAAATAATAATAATAAATATAATTATTATAATATATATAATAATAATAATTATAATATATCTCGACTTAGCACACGAGGTTGTTGACATGTGGAATGTGAACTCGGCTGTCATTGTGCCGATTGTCGTATCAGCCAATGGACTGATGGCCAAAAGCCTAGATCAACATCTCGCGAGGCTCTCGTTAGGCGGTTGGGTCAAGGGCCTGATTCAGAAGGCAGTACTCCTCGATACGGCTCGCATCGTGAGGAGGTTCCTGTCTCTGGAGCCCTAACCACCGGTAGCTTGGACCCTGCTCCCGATACCGGCGGACCACTATTTTTTATATTTTTAAATGTTTTTTATAAGGTTATTTTATAAAAATATTTAAAAATGTATTGAAATATGTAGTTAACGAAATAATATAATTAATAATAAATATGTAAATATATATAGAATTATATAGAATTCTATAGAATAGAATTACTGAAAATTAAAAATTGAAATTGAATTTGAAGGAGTGTGAATTGTAAATAATTAAACATATCAAACAGTTGGGTCGACTTCAAATTCAAATAGTAATAAAAGTTACTCAGTTCGTTGTTTTAGAGATAAATGCAAGTTTATAACAACTTTTGGGTACTTTTATGAATCAACGAATTTTCGTCATAGGTATTTGCCAAAAGGCTTCATCAGTCCGTCAGATATATATAAATATTCACTATCAGGACTTGTAACGCTACTGCACAGAATCACTTTTATTCGCCCTGATATCGTTTTAAAAATTGTCCAAATCTGGGTTTTCAATATCGTCAGATTTAGCGAAAGCCCATAATTTTTTCATGAGATTTGCCGTTTAAAGTCATTATAGGGAAGGCCGCAAACGATCATACTAAAATCAACGGCTCTGAAGACCACTTTAGTTTTGGTCCATTTTCAAAATCTAAATGTGGACTAACCACGAGGCTCCTACCTGAAACCCAGATATATTTTCGTTGTTCCCTCATTATGAACTTTTCGTCCTGCATAAGCTTGCCCAAAAACCCTCGCGCCTACGTCAAAGTTGAAGACCAAACAACTATTATACAATAATAACATTGTTTAAAGCTGTTCCTAAAGCGACATACAATGTTGTGGTTAGATAAATATGACAGCTGTAAGTACCTACCATGAATGCTCGACCTGAAAATTCCCAAGTAAATATTCGGAGGAAATTTGGGTAGTGAGGTAGTTAGCTTACCAAGCGTGTAGGCACCATGCCAATAGTTAACATGTGACCTGAACAGACTTCAAGTAAACATTGGATGGTCAACATTGAAGTTTATTCAAGAATACTGATAAGCTGCTAATATAATTTTGAATTTAGGTTTGCCATAATAAACAACTAGTTTCTAAAATTCTCTTATAAAATTATTTGTTGGAACTTAAATGTTAAGTTTACTTCACATTATGATTATGAAGTCTTCGATCAGTGTGTGTTGCCAGTGATGACATATGGAACCAAACCTGGTGGCTCACAATGGGCCTCGTAAGAAGGCTTAAAGTCACCCAAAGGGCAATGGAGAGGGCTATGCTTGGAGTTTCCCTGCGTGATCGAATCAGGAATGAAGAGATCCGCAGGAGAACCAAGGTAACCGACATAGCCCGAAGAATTGCCAAACTTAACTGGCAGTGGGTAGGGCACATTGCTCGCAGAACAGACAACCGATGGGGCCAAAAAGTTCTGGAGTGGCGACCGCGCACCGGAAGACGTAAAGTTGCAAGGCATCCCACAAGGTAGACCGATGGCCTTGTGAGGGCCGCAGGAGTCCGCTAGATGCGGGAAGCACAGACCCGGTCGAAGTGGCGGAGCTTGGGGAGGCCTATGTCTAGCAGTAGACGTCTTTCGGCTGAAATGATGACATTATGATTTGGTTATAATTATTTTCTTAAACTGCATTGTTGATCTAGTGGTTGCAAATGCTACTGCTGATCGTGAGGTTCCGGATTCGTTCCCAGGTCGGACAAAGTGTTATTGGGTTTTTCTATCTGAAATTTCTCAGTAGCAAGGAGTCTAATTTGTGCCTGGTTGATGGCAATGGGCTTGCCCCTTATTACATGGGACTTAAGCAAAACTGGCGAAATTTGGGTGTTCTATAGGTACACCTGTGCCCAAAACTTCGGTAAAACAAGGCGTAATGTCATATTATTTTGTACAACAAAGCCTAACAATAACGATTATCAACGTCAACCACAATTTCCTAAAAAAATGATCACATTTTCAGAAACAACACACATATTTCTAAATCAAAAACCCTTTGGCTTGATCGCGTTAAACAAGCACGACAAATTAAATTTGTCAATCAAAGGCTTTGTTTATCCAATACCAAAATATTGCAGTCACTTCGAATATTCAGTAAAATATCTATTGATACCGACTGAAACTCGATCGTGTCGGCTTCCTCAAATATGTCGCGGTCGCCTTTCAGTCTAACCAAATGCTCCGAAATATAGTAACCGTCATTTCGCATATTCCTATTCTGTATACCTTTTCGAAATTCATCGAAATACCGACCCTACATAACTACATTGGTATTGCTGCCTTCACGTAAATATACCTACTACCTATATTACTACGTATGTTTCATACCATGTACACTGTGGGTCATGTCAGGCATGTCATATAGGTATCAGTGGCGACGGGTCAATACAAGCCGATTCCCACCGGCCTACCTTTAAGAAAAAAAAAAATATTTTTTTTGCGTTTCCAAGTATTACACTGAAAAATGCCTGCGCGCAAAAAGAGGAAATCCTCCGTAAAGTTCTCTGATTCGAACTTGGAATGTGGTATTTGAAGAAACTTTAAGCATACATCACGCAGTGAGTGTTGTTTTTTGGAATGGCTTCCCTGGCCGTAATTCCACCACTCGCCACTGCTAGATATACTTTACGTCTGCCGTATCAGATCTCAAGGCATGTGCGCCTTTGTTCTCGTGGCCTGCGAGTTGCGGACCATCGTGTAAGTACTGTCGTAGTATCATATGTCACACAACATTGTTTCATTCATAGATAAGTACATGTAATTAATATAGACAAGGAGATGATGTTCTTCTTGTAGCTGAAGTAATAACAGCCGCATGAATCGATCGATCAGGTTAAGCTACGTTTGCCGCGGTTGATCCGTGGATAGGTGAACATGTTTACATACCAAGACCCCTCCGAAAAGACGTTAAGCCGTTACTCCCGGCGGTCGGTAGTGGATCTTTGACAGTCGTTACGGGTTTTTAGAAGCCCTAAAGTCCGACAAGCAGTCTTACTTCGCAAGAGGGATACCCTCCATAACCCAGATAATGGGTAATACGCGATATTTGTTAGTAGGTACTGGGTTGTGGTGGCTAGATTAGCAATCCCTCTATGTAAAATACTGGTATTCCGCTGCAGTTTCCGGTTAGACTGGATGCTGGCCCCAACGTTTTAGTAAATGGGGCGGAATTGGATCTTGTGGACACCATTGTATTCTTAGGTATTACTTTGGACTCGAAGCTACAGTGGGGCCAACATACAGGTTGAAATTGAAAACATGCGACAAACCGTAATGGGAGATTGTACTCATCATTATGAACAACTTTTACTAAGGGACCAAAGATGCAATCGCAAAAAAAAACAGCTGTTCCCTACATTTTGACGAGTCATGCGAACATAAATGTAGGGAACAGATGTTTTTTTTTCGCGATTGCATCTTTGGTCCCTTAGTAAAAGTTGTTCATAATGATGAGTACATTGTCCCATTTCGGTTTGTCGCATGTTTTCAATTTCAACCTGTATAATTAAATTGTCGAAGCTGCTAAGCTCTGCAGCCTACGCGGTCTATAAAATCCGTCATTTGACTGATGTAGAAACAGCTCGATTATTATATTTTAGTTATTTCCATAGTGTGATGTCGTACAGCATTTTGGTGTGGGGAAATGCAGCCGACATTCAGGCTATATTTGTGCTGCAGAAAGGAGCCATTTGAGCAATTTATAACCTAAGTTGTAGCCATTCACTAAGCGATAAATTTAAAGGAAATAAATGTTTATTACTGTCATTATGTAATGACAGTCGCATCTCAATATGTATATGAGAACCTAATATATGTTAAAAATGCCATTAATCTATATTATAAACTCAGCGACATTCATAGCATAAATACTAGACGATAATGATTTAAGTACTTATTGTGTCCACGACTAGGCTCCAAAAAATTAGTAATTCATTTAAATGCCAAAAGTATTCATTTTTACAACAAACTCCCAAGCCTTGTTAAAGTAAAGAACTAAGCGTTAATAAATTTAAACAAATATATTAAACAGAAACTCTGTCAACAGGTTTTATAAAGTTAAAGATTACTTGGATGACAAAAAGGCTTAGGATTAGTTAGTTAAGTTTATTAGAATACTTTAATTTTTTTTAATATTTTTAGTATTGATTCACGTAACATTATTTTTGATGACATTTAAAGAGAAAACTGACTGTGAATGTGAGTACTATGCAGGCTAGATTGAACACATGGCTTTATAACTCGTCTGGTGGTTTCGAGTATTTTGTAAATGGCCTACGCAAATGTCCTGCAGATCTGGTAGCGTCTTGTGACGGGTCGTTGAGTTCCCTAAAATAGGGTTGAGCTACACGGTGACTGATACATACACGCCGTCTGTTGGGACAGGTCAACTCAAAGCTGCAATGGCTCTTACTTCAAAAGGCCGTTCCAGACATAGCCCTGCGTTGTTTTACTCTTATAAAATTCAAATAATATAATGTTTGGACTTTAAAAGAGACCATGACCTCTGAGTTTGTTTCGGCTTTTCTTCTCAGGGAACAGCCAGCTATGAAATGCCGAGGCAATCTAGTTTTAAAATATTGACCAACGAAAAATTTACGTGTAAAAGTGTCTTATCTTATGATAAGTTAAGTTAAGATCTACACCCATAAATAAACATTTAATTTCAACATAGTTGCGAAAAAGCTAGGCGATGAAGATGTTCTTACTCGAACCGAATTTTATTAGTTAGAAAAGCGGGTATGCATTCAATTCAGGTCTCGACTGTCTAACTACACCCATAGGTACTTTACATATCCATGAGCCGCCATAAACAACTCATAACGGTATCAAAGATTAAAACTTTATCTCCAATTAAAAGCTGCCGTGGTACTTCCATGCGACCATTATACCCGTGTGTCTATCCATTAGGTAATACCGATGCTCCCAGCTACCCACACAGTGCGTAGGTGATGTGGAAACATCAGCCACAACTGAATAATTATGTACCTATATGTATAGCAATCACACAAGTTGATGGCATCGGTTATCTAGCTACGAAATACCGTATTTTTATTAGGTCTTTACATTTATGAAATTGGCACTTTGTCGAACTGGCCACTTTGATCTCAAATATTTGGCGTTTGGTTAGGAATTTCAAATTCAAATTTATTTCGAATATTGGATTGTGTATTTTATGTTTCGAATTTAATGATTCATTTGTTTTCGCGCCATTTGATTTTGATATTGTTCTGTTCACATTAGGGAAATCTTAAAATACCGCGTGAAACTAGTTTTCGAAAATTGGGGAGGCTATTGTAAAAGAAAACACGAGACGGTTTAGTCTAGAGGGGTAATTGCGTAATACACCATCAGTAGCAATCGCTTTCATTTTGACAGTTCCATTCCACAACATTCATGGCGTTTGTTAATGTTGCTAAACAGACAATTTTTTCGAACATATTTGAAAGAATGGGGGGCTTGTGGCTCAGTAATATTAGTCGCACGGGTCGATCGATCAGGTTAAGCTACGCTAGCCGCGGTTGGTCCGTGGATGGGTGACCATCTTTACATACCAAGACCCCTCCGTGCCTCGGAAAGCACGTTAAGCCGTTGGTCCCGGCTGTCATCTGTGGATCTTTGACAGTCGTTACGGGTCGTCAGAAGCCCGAAAGTCTGACAACCAGTCTTATCAAGGGATATCGTATTACCCAGTTATTGGGTTGTGGAGGTCAGATAGGCAGTCGCTCCATGTAAAATACTGGTATTCAGCTGCATCAGGTTAGACTGGAAGCCAACCCCAACATAGTTGGGAAAAGGCTAGGCTGATGATAAATATGAAAGAATGTATTAGCAATAACCGTCAAAATTATTCAGATTCTGATTAATAGTCTATCACGCAATTAGGGTGCTGGATATTTTGACTAAATTCCTTTATTAGAGCATGACCATCATAGTTACCCAGGAGTGCGGGTTGTTCCAGGGGTGCGGGTTGTTCGAAAGAGATACCTCGGCCCCTGGCACACAGGCAACTAAGGGAACACGGGTGAGTTTTAGTCAGTAAAAGTCTGACACGCCCTCCTGCTCCACACAGAGCGGGAGAAGTTATTTAACGATTTCCCACCCAAAAAAAAGACCATCATAGTTACCAAAGTACAATAACAAATTGTGACAATAATGGACAAACAACTTTACAAAACTGGATAAATTTAAAATCCAATTTAGTTTCGAAAATACAGTCCTCCTCATCGATTTCGACAACGGCGACCCTTTGCTGTTACTATTTCCTGGCGTGGCTCTAATATGACACGCCAGACCGAATTTTGTTTTAAACACCCGGTCACAACTAATGCAAAAGAGTTGGCCGGCAGAGTTATATGAATATGTATAGGACGGCAAATATAAGGTAGATAGAAAAAGAAACAAAACATTCATCAATAATAGAAAATGCGAGGAAAAATATCAACTTCATCTAACAGGGTTTCATAAAATAACATCGTATATTTCAGTTTTCCCAGAGCTCAATGAAAAAGTTTTATTTGTGACCTGTGTCCACAAACCATAGTTTGCGAAATAAAGTTCACGCATGCCCTCGGTCTGTTTTATTTCGTTTAGTTCATCTGTTTATAACTGCTACGTTTTTTTTCCTATTTATAATAATAACAATAATCATTTTATTATCAGGCAACTAAGGCCCATAGATAAAATACACAAAAATAATCTTAAACAATAATAACAAACTAATACATATAATAAAAAGCTTAAAACTACAACTAAACACGTAAAGTCGTCGGCATCGTGTTTTGCTGCGAGGTGTCACGTAACCGTCCTCGGAAACGTCGATTAATGCAACGAGTAGTAATTAACGCAAGACCTCATACACCTCAATTAGAGTATTAAGCAAAGAGTTAAAAGCATAATACGATGACCAAAACTATATTTTTGTAAAGCTAACTGATATTAATAAGAAAAACGTGTCAATCCGAGCATTACTTTATGCATTTAATATTGAGTCTTATTTCTTCTTGAATAAGCTTGAATTTTCTTTGGCTCAATCAGTGGTAGGTATGGCAAAATACATATATAAAAAAAAACTTATGTTAAAAGTTACTGAAATCGATTCAGTAGTCAATTAGAAACAAACTACTTTCAGGTCTTGCGTCCAATCTGTTACACCTTGTATAATCTGTGGAACGGTATTTTCGGCGCGTATATTTGAAACAACTTTCCAGTTTATTTAAAAGATTAAAGAAAATGCGGGTTCGTTCAGAAATTAATCTCTCGTAATGTGTACCTACAAATACATCTTGAGCTGTTATATGAAAGTAAATAAACATGATGTCGGATGTTGACGTTGAAAAGGTTCAACATTGTTTTTTCAAATAATGTTTAGGAAAATTACGCAGACAAACAATACCTAACTGTTATAAATATGCCAGAGACAAAAAGTGGGTTAGAAAATATTCAATTATAATCTATACATATACATACATACCGATAAATAAAATTCGAGTGTCTGTTTGTACCTAATATTAAAATAACCGCTTTTTACTAAATGCATATGGATATGTACACGGTACATATACGAAAATAACATTTTTTTATTATTATTTGTCTGTCTGTCTGTCTGTTCGTTCCGGCTAATATCTAAAATAGCTTTACCGATTTTGACAGGACTTTCACTGGCAGATAGCTGGTGTAATAAGGAGTAAGTTTGGCCACTTTTTTTAATTTTTTTATTATATTTATTTAATAATAAAAAAAATACTATCCTGCGCGGACGAAGTCACGCACAGCTAGTTATAAAAATAACTGATTCGTTGGTCTAGTGGTTGCAAGCGGTACCGCTAAACATAAAGTCCTAAATTCAATTCCCAGGCCGGGCAAAGTGTTATTGGTTTTTCTAGCAGAAATTTCTAAAAATCTGGATTTGTGGCCGGTTGATGACAATAGATTCGCCCCTTGTTACATGGGACTCAAACATAACTTGAGAAATGTGGGTGCTCTATAGATCTCTGCCTATCGCTTCGGGGATTACAGGCGTCATGTTATGTTGTGTTAAATAAATAAAGAAAATTTGACCACCATTTTCCTCGCGCTACAAAGTGCAGGCAAACAATATTACCTGAATTCAAAAACACTCCTACCTACATTCATAATTTGACCGGTTCTATTAATTACTTGAACTAACTTATAAAGTTAGGTTTCACGTGCTGCCTGCAGCCCTGCAGCGCGTTAGTGGCTGAGTTCCAACACGGTTAATGCTAACGAGGGATTTCATAGCTTTTGTGTGCACCCAGCTGTACTGATAACTGCACCCTAATTGCGTAACACACGATCAATAATAATCTGTCTCATTTTGACAGTTCAACAAAATTCATTGCGTTATTTACGTTGTTGAGCAGACACATTTTTCGAACATAATTATGTACCAATGGATAATATAAAGCAATACACACCTTAAACCAGTTACTTGATTTCTTTTTTAGTATTTAATAAACCGCTCTTTTTAGCCTTCGTAGATTATACAAAGGCCTTCGACAGTATAAAACACTCCGAAATGTTCAAGTCATTAGAAAACCAAGAACTGGAGAAGCAATATATGTACCTCCTCAGAAATACAGCACCGCTACCACCGCACTACAGCACCGCAGACATCAACCGAATACTACGAGACCGTCGTTTAGGACCCGGGGTGCGGGTTGTTCAAAAGAGATACCGTGGCCCCTGGCACATGGGTAAATGAAGGAACACGGGTGGGTTTTAGTCAGTAAAAGTCTGACACCTCCACCCAGAGCGGGAGAAGTTATTGGATGATTTCACAATTTATAATCTCGCGAAATAGATTATAAATTGACGATGTTCATAATGTTACGGTGACATAGGCAAACGTGATACAGTCGCTCTCTAATCATATTTTAATCAACATATATAATATCACACTGACTAGCAAATAACTTATTTTTTATAAGGAATTAAATCTCGCAGGTCAACCTAGGAGGCTGTTGCCTGCCTTACCGGACTTGCCCGTGGCTGGCTCAATAAATTAAGGTTTTAAACCCTGGCCGGAGGGGCCAGGGTTTAAATACTTATTTATAGTTATACGCTAAGGGCACCCCAGGACTTGGGTACGGACCTCGGCTTAAGGCGTCCAGAAAATTGTAAAAAACGGAAGAATATTTTAATTACGGTAGCTACCATAATGCATCCATCTTAAATCATCGCCAAAATTGTACAAATTGTGGATCAAAATTAAAACTTAACTTTGCTCACCAAAAATGAGTAGACGACATAATTGGTTCATTAACTTAAATTGCCTTTCAGAGTCAGTGCAATTTATTAATTGGATATTGATAATAAAATGGCGGTTTTTATCTTGTGATAACACTCATTATGGTTGTATCGATTATTATCAATTTTAATAAACACTTTTCATGATACACGAAATTGCGTGTAAAAACGAATTCACTTATTTAAAGATATGGTACGATTAATTCGACTTTTCGTTGGCAAGACCATAATGATAAGACATTTAAGGTTTAAAAAAAATACATTGCATTGCCATCACTAGTTTCACCGCCAAGAAAAATAAATTGGTGCCTAATCAGCCCTCAGAACTCATCTCTATGGAACCACAGATCATCTACCTACATTATACAGAAAATTTTATTACAGTTTTTACTTTCCTAACAATCTCATTGTCAAATAAGAGGTTTAAACATTTTTCAAATCCACGACTTTTTATAGGCTTTCTTTTTTGTTGAAGAAGTAATATTTATTATAAGAGCGAATTAATTAATGACCGTCATTTTTACAATGGAATTAGCGGATACTTTGATTTCCCGCGGGGTTTTAATAACTCCGAACATTTATACTTTAATACTTTCTTTCCAAAGAGCGCCATATGGCCTCTACAAAATTTAAGGCTCGCGACGCGACTCACGTAGTACAATTTCTATGAAAACTTCATGGACATTGTTCTACAAGTGTCGCGTTAAGCTGTCGGGTCGCGCCTGTTTGAAGAATCCTTTATGATTAAGTTGAATTAACAGTTTCAGAACGTAACATGAACTATTTATTAGTCCACGTTTTTTCATTAATCCCTCTGTTTGTCTGTCACGCTTTCACGCCTAAACGGTTTGAATTGATCGTCATGAAATTTGGCAGTGATATAGCCTGGGATATGGAGAAGGACATAGGCTACTTTTTTACGCGATAATTGGTAAACACGCGAGCGGAGCCGCGGGCAAAACCTAGTAAAATATAATCTCACGAATTCGATTACGTCAGCTGCGATAGCTTAAAGTGAGTTTAATTTTCTTTCCACAAATAATTCTAAAGCAAAAGATCAAACGTTCGAACAAAACTAATTGGCTCGCGTTGGCTCGCGCGGGCTAGCTTGCAACCGAATAACTTACCGTTACAATTCGAACCTAGAATTTCTGATTGAAGTTAAATATTCAAAGGGTATTTGGTTTCCAAACAACTCGTTCCACGGTATTTGTGTAATCGTCTTTTTTTACGGCCGACCTAGAGACTGACGTGTTGGCTTTAACATTGTTAACTTTCCGAGTGATCTGCGACTACTACTGGCTTTTGTAAATATTTGCTAACGACTGGTATTTTAATTACAAGGACATGATACGAATATTGTATTTCATAGCAGGAAGATATTTATTCAGTACCTGCTCGTTGTTGGCTATATAAAACATGCGCTCGAAAGACTGGAGCGTCATTAATTAATTACCTACCCACAAATAATATTGACTTACGGAATATCACGTATCATCTGAATTGCAAAACGTTTTCATGCATGTCTCAATTCATTATGAATGAAACGAAACATTAATTTAATATTCAACTTGGTTTCATTATGAAAAAGCCATAAATTGCGAGTGTAAAAAAGTTCTCGAAATGCTTTCTTCAAAATTAGAATTCCAGGTGGCTAAAGTCTGCGTCTGAAAGCTCTCAGACACCAATTTTGATGACAAATGAATTTTTCAGCTGTGTCTTTGCAATAAGTTTTTTTACTATGCATATTATTTACTAAATATTCTTAAATTGCAGATAAACCTCTCAGTTTGCAACAACGAATTTAAACTCGATAAAATATTGTCCCTGCAAAATCCCCGTTGCTCAGTAGACAATGGCGTAGCAACAGGCACCAGGGCCACATAATACGTCGGCAGTTATTTGTCCGACAGGAGACAGGTACCACTAATGCAAATGGCCGACATTGTTGTGGCGAATCGTGAATATTCCGCGTGAATAAACGCCCTTCGGAAACACGCGCCTATTTTTAACTTAAACGTAACGTTTACAGGGTTACCGTTACTTGCCCAGTTAGAGATATAAACTGAATTGATAGCTGAAAGTTTATGGAACGTTTTATTTAAATTGGATCGTATTTTTCTCTATTACTGGCTGGCTTTTATTTTCGTTCTAGAACAATACGTATTTTTGTTTCAGTTAGGGAATAAATTAAAAATAGGATTCAAAGACCTTTGAAGAAATTGAAAGTTTTATGTTAGCTGTTTTGGTAGAGTTATTTCACTTCATGATAATTTCAACGGGTTTTAGAAATGGTCACGTCAGACTATGTTATTTTAAATGTGGGTGATCTTTTTTGATTTAAAGCTTTACTGGGTTAACTTAACCCTACCTAACGATTATAACCTGACTTTGTTTGCTTTTATATAAGTATTAGTAACTATTCCAAAGTAGCTCAAGTACAAATTGATATTTATTTTATTTTGCATCCAACAATTATTTTCCTTAAACAGAAACTCTACGTCAAAAACAACCAACCATAAATAAAAAATACCAAATGTATTTCACTCGTGAAAATTATAGCTTTTTTCTGGTTGCCGCTGGCCCATACATTTCACAAACACTTTGAACGCAAAATGAGCACAATGGGAGCAAAACAAAAGGACTCAGGCAATGTTTTTCCGTGGCTTAATATCAACAAGGTGGTTTGAATGGCCTCGTATTTTTTTACCATGAAACTGTACATTTATTACTTGTATCGTTAGCCATAAAATATGCACGAATCTATTTGAAAGGGCCCTCGTAGTGCCGTTTAACAAGCTGTGGTGAACCAGACAAATTGGCAGACTGAAAGGCTGAAGCTGAACAAAGGGGCCTTGTTAAACATCACTATGGGTTCATATAATATGCAAGTTTACATTTTATGTAGAAAATGTACGAATGGCCCACACAAGTTAACATACGCTTGAGATCAAAGTAAGTGGAACTGGTATACTGCTGGTTTGTAGAAATTTCGGCCATCACATTATTGCCATTATTTCGTTTCATTTAATTAAGTAATTTTTAGGAATAAGAATAGTTCTCCAGACCGTAATTTTGGCCGTGGCGGCCAACTTCAGCGGAGACTAGCCATCGATACGGGAGATTTTATAGAGCCCAAATGTGTACGTAGACACCGATGCAGTCGGTCTTCCCTCACTCTTATAGTCCCAAGGAAGACACGACTGGGGAGAGATGAGGCACAAGACCAACGGCTTAGGTTACTTTCTGGGGGACATTGCGGGATCACACCGACAATTTGCGTCATCATATGTATGAGTATAATAATATTAGTACCTATATTTACTTATATTTGAATAAATATTCAAAATACGAGTTACATAATTGCCTACCACTGTTTGTCTCTGCATCACCCAAAGGTCGACTGGCAGAAAATGCCTTTGGCATTAAGTCCGCCTCTGTACATTTATGTGCGTGAAGTATTATATTAATAAATAAATAAATAAAATTTGCCAACACCAGGCACCAGGCTGAGAAACTCGAACCCAAAGTCCATAACCCCACGCTTCTGGGCAGTCCCGGCTGGTCTCGTGGTTGCTGTAGAACTAAGGTCCCGTTCAAGATTACTCGGGTGGAATCTAATTAATTTATGTAAATTTGGTTACTGATTTAATAATTCAGTGTTGTTGGATCCCCAGGTTAAAACATCAACGTCTAGTTAGCTTACTACTAGGTGTAATTTATTACAGAGTTCTCGGAACGCTGAGCTGGTTTAGTTTGAATTTACTTAGAACAGAATTAGTAATAAGTACTTTGTTTCTAAGCATCGAAATATTTATGTACGGTGACCAACAGAGACAAGTAACCAGGTTCGTTGGATATAGTTGTAGTTTAGTAAGAAAACCATGAATGAAATTTAATTAGTAAAATTAAACGTTTGTTTTATATTCATTCAACTATTTTTTTTCGAAAACATCCATGGGTTCTTAATAAACTTCAACTATATCCGTCGAGCCTGGTTACTTATCTCTTTTGGTGATCGTACCTACTACTAGATAGGTACCACCCAAAGGAAAACATTTTTTTATTTACTTGAGACAATTTAACAAAAAAACTATAGAGTTAGTACCTATTTAAAGACAGAAAGAATGAAAAAATACCATTTATTTGGACACAGTTCGTGAAACACAAAATACAATAACAAAAGAAAAGTGAATATAAATAATTAGGTACAACATTGTGTGCCTCGCGGCTGCGCCAAAAAGGTTCATTTCAGCATTAATGCCAGACAGATGCTGTCTGACGCTGGTTTTCTAATGAACCTTTAGAAACAAGTGACGAGGAGTACAAAACAGTTTCACTACATTAACACATCACATATACTTACAAAAACAGAATAATACAATAGGAGCTCAGCGAAACCTGTTCTTAGCGTTTATCTATGTAGTACATTGATTCGTGTACGATGCACTCACTACACACGATGTATTTACTTAAAGTATTGGCCATACAATGTGGGTGTAATATATGTACACCTCTGCAAAGCAAAACCCTTTGGGAAAACAAGATGTTCTGATATGTTATGTTGGTCCATGTTCTCCATACAAATTCAAAAACAAGATGTTCTGACATGTTAAGTTGGTCCATGTTTTCCATACAAATTCAAAAACAAGATGTTCTGACATGTTAAGTTGGTCCATGTTCTCCATACAAATTCAAAAACAAGATGTTCTGACATGTTAAGTTGGTCCATGTTCTCCATACAAATTCAAAAACAAGATGTTCTGACATGTTATGTTGGTCCATGTTCTCCATACAAATTCAAAAAAGTCAAGAACAAAAAGCGATTAAAAAGAAAAATAAACCCCACAAGCTGCGCGGGACAATGTTTATATTAAAAGAACATAAAAGTTAGTAAGTTTCTCAGTCAAACACGGCGCAACAGCTGTATGGAATCGAAAAAAATTCGCAAAAAGGTGGAATATATTCGCTGGCGAACTACTTAAAAAAATTAACGAGGACTTTTGAAGTGGGCGATGCCGCGGGCACTAGTAATTACACTGTACACAGTATTTTCATTGGACGGATTAATTTGAAGTTTTCTTGAGTACCATTACAGCAGTTTTACGGAAGTTTGCCAATGAATGTTTAAAAAGTTTTGTGCTAACTCGTATCGCTTTAAACCAGCTGTCTTTTTACTTTCATTATATTTTTTAGCCAAAGAATTAACATTATCATACAATGTGGTAATGCTGCCAGCCTTTTGAACACTTCCTGTTGATAGTGATGGGGACAAATTTTTGATGCCTTGTGATTTTTTCCCTCCCTTTTTTGCCCGACTACGGCGAAGCAAAAATAAGGGTTATAATTTTAAGCGGTATGTATTTATACGTGTACATACATACCTATAATTATTTTAAAACTGTTACCTTATAGATGACTAGGTTTTGCGAGTGGCTTCGCCTGCGTGTAGGTCGGAAAATACACCTAAACCTTCCTCATAAATCTGTCTACTGTGAAAACCGCATGAAAATCCGTTCGGTATTTTTTAAGTTTATCGCGAACAGACATACAGACAGACGCGGCGGAGGACTTTGTTTTATAAAATGTAGTGATGATAGTGATAGTGATGTAAACATCAAGTTCAGTTAGGGTACTTATATTGTTCAGTCTAAGTTCGCAGCCTCTTGGGTAGGTAATCGTTAAATCCCAGAAATTTTCCGTGAAGACAAATGCGCAATAAAAAAATCTAAAGATGAATGATCCAATGTCATAAGGATTCGTAAACTTTTACTGTGCTCGTCGGCAATTTGCCAAATTCCATGATGATCTTAAAAACTCCCGTCGAACACAGACACTTTTACTTTTTAAATAAATCAGACTCGAAATAACTTGACAAAGTTTAGCTTTGAAGTCAGAAACATCAAATTAGACTGCCGCTTGATATGATCATGACATTTTTAGCGCTTCTGACAACTTCAACTTGTTTCTTTTTCATCCTATTAGGTTTGTGAAGCTGAAAGCAGCAGGCCTATTCTGTAAGAATATTGAAGTGAGCCAAAATGTTTGGCCAAAATTCAGCAACGTGAATACCGTTCGCTGCCGCAGCCATTAGGTCTTCACGTGTCTTCACGTGCAGGTGACAGGGCATGCGATGCAAGATGGGAGGTGAACCATTGTCTGTGGAGAAATGCTTTTTTTTACATTCCACCTGATGCTTGGAATTGACACTATTGACAGTATTGCTATTCTATAAAAATCTCACAGTGTCAACTTAGGTGAAGTGAGTGTGGAGAGAGCTGTCAATCATCCCACTATCACTAGGGATCAACCAAGCATTACATTTCAATCAATTTTTTTTTTGTTGCTTATTCTGTTGATCATTTTATATTGTTTCAAAACCAGTACTTAAGGCGGATGCACCGAGGTAGCCCGCGAAATTCAATTTCTCTTACGTTTTTTTTGCAATTTGCAGGTCAGTGTCATTGAATTACTTTTTCATGAAATATAGTCATTCAATGGTATTAAATGAACTTAAAAGGTCCTATTGATGATTTTTATTTAATTACATACATGTTACGGTCCCTTATCATATTTTAATCAACATACAACCTGGCGCTTTCACCTTGTCTAACATGACTACTGTCAATCCCTAGCATCAGTGGGATGAATGGGATGACACTGACAGCTCACTTCACACAAGTTTTCACGGTAAGATTTTACAGAATAGGCCGGCTGGACCGTTTATCTTATACGTGAGAGTGAACCGCCTTCGGCTCTGCACTAAAATAAATTTAGGGCTAATAAAACGCACAATGGCTTTGATTTCTTTTTATGATGTCTACCACGCGCGTCATCCATGTTCTTAACACGAAGAGTATCCTGATTGTGATCTGCAATAAGGCTGTTTTATTTTTTAAATACTCTAAGGGCCTATGCACATTATGTTTTTATTGTTTTCGACGACGCGCTTAATTTTTTTTTCATTGCTGAACTAGCTTTTGCCAGTGGGTCCGCCCGCGTGGAAATCGAAAATGATCCCACGGGAATTCTACCGGGATAAAAAATATCCTATGTGTTAATCTATATTATAAGCTACCTGTATGATCTGAATCCGTTTATCCGTTTTTGCGTGATTGAGTAACAAACAACATCGAAACATACAAACTTTCACATACATAGGTAATACTAGCTTTTTCCCGCGGCTACGCCCGCGTGGATGTCGGTTATCGCATAAAAAGTAACCATGTCCTCAAGCCTATGGCGTTAAAGCGTAACAGACAGACACAGTTACTTTCTTATTGTTACTTTTACAGTTACTTTATTTATAATATTAGTAGGGAAGTAGGGATTAGTAGGATAAGCCTGCTCTTGACCTCGATCACGATTGACGGAAAGCGATGGATGAAGTCTATGATGTAACGAGCGTGCCCAAAAGATGCCTGTTCATTCTTGACTCGAAGGCAGACGGGTTAAATTTGGATGGTAACACAAACACTGGTTGCGTTGTTTTCTACGTTGCTAAGTTTACAAAAAAAACAGTAGGTATTAGTTGCGATCATAGCACATTTTTGGTGCGTTATAGATGGTGGACTCCGTGTGCAAGGGCGCTTAGTACTGCATGCTACATCGATTTTAACGAGCACAAACTCAATGGAGTGAACTTTATTAAACTGTTTGTTTTTTAATGTATAGTCGTCTAGATGTTGGATTTGTTCAACGACACGAAGGTACGATTTTGTTCAACGACACGACAACGGTCAATAACAACCAGCCACTGAACTGATATTGTTTTGTAAAAGGACCTACCCACATTTCCCAAAGAAACATTGAGAATTTCACGTTTTTTTGTAAGTTTTGCACATGAATTTAAATTGCCCGTATTTTGACAATAGGAATGATTTTCAAATTTAATGATGTGCATGTTTATTCTACTAATAATATGAAATGTGATAGTTTATATGTTTGGATGTTTGTTACTCATTCACGCTAAAACAGCTGAACAGCTTTGGATGAGTTTTGGCACAAGTATATAATCTGGATTAACATATACGACTCCTGCGATTTTATCCCGGCAGTTCCCGTGGGATGGTTTTCGATCTTCGCGTGGGTGAACGCTGGCGAAAGCTAGTTTTCACATAGGTGCCTAACTTATAGAATTTTTTAAACCATTCCATGCGTACAAAGACTCGGCCATAGTATGACGCGTATTTACAAATGCCTCTTCATGCCGACACTTATTCGGAATTGTACTAAAGGAGTTCCATCTATCTGTTAGAATCTTGATGCTACGAACTTTATTTGGCATAACACACTTTGCATAAACTTCTTTAAAACTATTTTTTTAAGGCATATTTTTTTAATGTAATTATTTTTTGGCCGATTGTTTATATGTCCGAATTTAATGGCATACTTTTAAGATGGCAGAATTTTATTTGTCAACATTCCGCATAATTTCGTTTACCATAACTTTTATTTAGAGCGACGATTATTTGGTACAGTTTCACTTGGCATACTGTGAAGATGGCAGAATTTCATTTGGAATAATGTTATTAGGTATGCCTAATAACATTATTCCTTCCATTATTAATGCTTGCAAAATATTTTATAGAAATGGCATTATGATGCCATTTCTTTAAAATATGCTGCAAGCATTTTTAACCTAAATTAAAATATTGTCGTAAAAGTCAATATGATGTGCTACAAAAGTTAGTAACAGAAACGAATCGCTGCAAAACCGACTCCACGTAGTCTATTGGTTTAGGCGTGAAAGTCTAACAGACAGACAGAGTTATTTTCGCATTTATAATATTAATAAGTAGGGATATTCAAATACGGCTTTCCGATTTAATTTTCTTGATCCAACAAATAAGTACGATATTGGAGAGTGTAATGCTATACTGGCTTGTCTTTTATCGAAACAAACTAGGCTTACTGTAGAAACTGGCAGTTTTTGTTTTAAAGTAAGTGATAACCGTTTTTGGGTATAATTAATTATAGATCCTGGGTTCGATTCCCAGGTCGGGCAAAGTGTTGTTGGATTGTTCTAGCTGGTATTTCTCAGTAGCAGTCCGGAGTCTGGATTTGTGTCCGGTTGATGGCATTAGGGTCACCCCCTATTACATGGGACTTAAAACATAACAGGGGCAATGAGGGGGTACACCTCTGCTTTACCGTTCGGGGACATAAGGCGTGATGTAATATGTTATGTTGATTGTGCTGATGTTACAAGGCAACAAAAAAACCTAGAAATACTCCATCGTATTCTTCTGCAAAGTAAACTTATTTCAAGCTCCTTCCGTATCACTTGGCATACCAATGCGAACACGACGCAGCAAGTAGCAATAACTGTTCGAGTAATAATCATTGACTGCTGTGTTCGCTGTACTGTTTGCACAGGAAATATCGCGAGCAGTGACTCGTGCGCAAACATGCCATTTCTTTTTACATTATACTTGCTAGTATTTGTATTAGCATAGCGAGAAAGTTGAAGTTAGACTTACCCTTAGTTTAGTTAAGCCCCCCCCCCTTCTTTGAGGAGTGGATTGAGAGGCACCACGGCGTCTTTACCTTCCGCCTGACGCAGGTCCTCACCGGACACGGTTGTTTCGGGAGGATCCTGTTTCGGATCAGGCGGGAGGAAACGCCCGGGTGTTTCCACTGCGAAGATCGCCCTGAGGACACGGTGGAGGTCTGCCCGGCTTGGGCGGAGCACCGCTGTGTCCTCGTGGAGGCGATCGGTGGTGGCGATCTCTCGCGTCCGGCCCTGGTCCAGGCCATGGTACGAAGCGAGAGTGCATGGGTAGCCGCCACCTCATTCTGCGACGTAGTAATGCTCGCAAAGAGCCCTAGGGCCCTAGTCGCTGCAGGAGACGCCCTGGGCATCGGGAATCCCAGGCTGATTCCCGGGCATCGTAGGCGCGGACGGCGAGTAATGGGTATCTCAGCAGATGTCAGCACCAACTGGTGGGGTCCGCAAGGGCCGATGCCTACCACGGGTGCGCGTTGTTCGAAAGAGATACCGCGGCCCCTGACACACAGGCAACTGAGGGAACACGGGTGGGTTTTAGTCAGTAAAAGTCTGACACGCCCGCCGGCTCCACCCAGAGCGGTAGAAGTTATTTGATGATTTCCAACCAAAAAAAAAAAAGTGTTAGCAAATTTAAAGACGTACTCACGTCAAAAGAATTTTGCAAATCCGTCTATACTTATATGACGGAGTTATACCCGAACATACAAAAAAAAAAATAGTTATAAACATGTCGAATTGATAACCTCTTCCTTTTTTAAGTCGGTTAAAAATTTGATTCGCGACCGTAATACGTTAGATTACAGAACTATAATCATTATAATCATCAAGACAACCCTTTTAGTTCTTTTAAATCCGATTGAATTACTATTTCACGAAAAAGTTGATGATTTTAATGATTACTAGCAGTGCCCGCGACTTCGTCCTCGTGGAATTTAACAAAAAAGTTATTGTTGTTGTTGTCATTTCTAAAATAAAAGTAGCCTAAGTTACTCTTTACTAGATCGGCTATCGGCCAGTGTAAATCCTGTCAAAATCGGTCCAGCCGTTTTAGAGATTAGCCAGAACAAACAAACAGACAGACAAAAACTGTAAAAAATATTATTTTGGTGTAAGTCCCGTGTATTTAGTAAAAAGCGGTTATTTCAATATAAGAAACAGACACTCCAATTTTATATATCTGTATGTATAGAAGATTTATAGATAATTCTGTAAAGCCATATTTGTTACGGTCACGAATTATATTTTAACAACAACCTGATACTGACTTGCAAATTTCCAACGACAGAAGAAAAGTTGTTGGAATTTTACGGGCTGTCTTAGCGCATCAACCTTAAAGTAACATAAAACACTCAAACATACCTACTATATTTCTGTTCTACACTTTCTTAAGTGTAACAAGGTGCAATTGTTGTCATAAAGAAACTCGTCGAAGTACAAACAGAACGCATTTCCTTCTTTGCAACACATATCTTGTGTTGTGTGAAATAAACATACGTACGAAGCTCGTATTTCAATATGTCTATTCAAAAGGTTCTTTAGTACGGGTCTACCCTTTGTAGCAGATTTTTTTATGTCATAATATTAATTTACATAACAGCGAATAGCATAAACTTCATTTCGCAGAAAATCGTTTGGCACGCACTCATGTAGCATACATTCAAAACTCATAATTTTCTAAGTCATAATCATCTTTAGGCTTACATTACATATCCATAATATTTAAAAAGTAGAACCATTATATCGCAGAAAGTTTACAGTTAGAATTATCTTTTGGCATACATTTTAAATCCATAATAATATTCTAACCTAACCTAAAATACATGCTTCCCAAGTAAAATAGGAAGAATTCGGTTCTGGCTTTCGTTATTGATGATTTAATTTGCTAGTCTTCGACTAACGGTAAAACAGGGTGAATAGGGATGCAGGGGTGAATTGTGATGAAACTCTAAAATGGATTATAACGTTGAAATTATTTAGTTTATTGCCGGTAAGGACACGTAATCATTAATTATAATACAGTTAATACGTAACGAGTCCTTTTTGGTAACAAACTATATAATTTCAATATTAAAATCCCTTTTAAAATGTCGTCCCGATTTAGCCCTGCATCCCTTTCATCCCGTTTTACGGTACTTCTCATTCTTCACAGTTGGGTGATGTAAACGTTTTCGTCAGAAAATTCTCTTGAAGGTTTAAAATATAAGAAAGAATAAGCCAAAATCTCTTGAAGCTCTAAGTCATCAAACTCCTCAGTAGAATCCAATTATGGATAAGCAGTTGGAGCGTTTTAGAAGAGAAACATTTTTTCAAACACATTTTTTTAAGCTCTGAAACATAAAAACAACAGTTAACGATACAAACAATACTGTGATTAAAAATAGAAGATATAAAAGCATAATCGGAATATGTACGAAACAAAATTTTACAAAATACCAAACAATAGGTCTCGAACTTTGAAGCAAATTTAGGCCAAACAAAATTATTTATTTTAAACGTCTCAACGCAACTAATTCAAGAATTGTTAACATTAGTCACTTCGTTAATTATTCGAAACAAAGAAGGGAACTTGGACAATGCAAATTAAATATACATAACTTGAAGCTGGGAACAAAACATGCCGAACAAATAAGATTTTCCTTAAAGTTCGCTCCGATTAAAATTAATTGAGCATGATAAAACGTTTCATTCAGAAAAATAATCGGATTTAAGCATTTCAAGTGTATATTTCGAATAAATAAAACCGTATCTGTGCCTTCGGGAATACTTAGCTCGCCTACGTGTGATAAATTACGTAGGGAATAAAGAAATGTATGTCTTCTTTTTCAGTTTATATTGACACGTGAATAAAGTTACGTGTAAGTGACGTTAAAGTTATTTTTCACTTTGTATATTTTTTTTTTTTTTGTGAAGACGACTTTCCTTTTTTTTGATAATTTTTATATTTAAATTTTTGGTTGTGGTATCTACCCCACGCTAATTCGTATACCTTCACTTGCTTAGTAAATCCTTACTAATATTATAAACACGAAAGTTTGTAAGTATGGATGGATGGATGGATGGATGGATGTTTGTTACTCTTTCACGCAAAAACGGCTGAACGGATTTGGATGAAATTTGGCACACAGATAGATTATAACCTAGATTAACACATAGGATACTTTTTATCCCGGTAGTACGTTCCCGCGGGATAATTTCCGACATCCACGCGGGCGAAGCCGTAAGCGGAATCTAGTAAATTATAATAACACTGTTAGAATTGAAATGTTAGACTTTAACAAACAAGGGAAGTAAATAAACCTGAACAGGTACAGTTCCGTGATACTAAAGTATATTTTATACTTACATAACTATTTTTAGATTATCTCTATTTGTGTTAAATAACTAACTTTTGCCAGCGGATTCGTACGCGTGGAGGTCGGGTCGGGTTGCGTGATTGAGTATCAAACATCCAATCCAAACATACAAACTATCACTTTTATAATATTAGTCGGATCATCAATAAAAATGAAGTTGAAACTAACTCAATCATGACTACATAAATTTCTATGGGACCGATCAGTAATTATGTTCTTTCAAAATTCCACAACAATGATGGCATTGACATCCCTTGAACGCAGTGTAGATGTGCTGATCGCGTCAAGTTTCATTGGTGAAATTGGCACTAAATAAGTGAAACATACAATTACGTAGGCATAATCTCGTAATTAAAGCAGATTCAGTTTAATATGGTTTTGAAACTAACCGGGATATTGCTCGTAACACTACCCACTTAGGTACCCCACCATAGGTAGGTACTCTTGTTTCATTATATATTTTATAGCACTCGATATACGGGACATCTCTCCAAGGACTTTGATCTTAACAAAGTGTTAGGTACTGCAAATTCTACACGTTTGTTAGTGCAAGTAGATTTCAGATGATCAATTCACGAAATTATTTAGTTTTTTTTTTTTAATCTAGTCGCAATCTCAGCGATAATCAGTGTCAAACTTATTAAAAATTTAGGGAAATTAGGGGTTTTTGACAGATTGCGAGTTGCGGCTGAGATCAGAAGGCCAATTCTCGCAATCAAAATAGTTCAAAATCTAGTCACAGTCATATAAGCGACAACCAAATGTCAAAAACTTGTCAAAATTGTATGGAAACTCGAGGTATTTTTGACAGATGAAGACTGCCATCAGACTGTGAACTTCCTTAAAATTACGAGAATTGCCCCTCTGATGACGAATTCACGTAGCGATTAAAATGTTCAAAATCTAATCGCAATCTCATCTCAGCGACAATCAATGACAAAACTTGTCGCAAATGTGGGGAAATTAGAGTTATTTATAAGACAGATTACGACTGTGAATGTTCTTAAAATTACGAGAATTTCCCCTCTGATCTACAAGATAATAAATTCATACCAACCGTATGTATGCTCTCAAAATCTGTCCTTGTACATAATAATGTTTGCGACATCAAATCTTTTTTATAACCTCGAAAACAGTGTGAAGACTATTTTAAATCTGTTATCCTTGAATCCTTTAATTAATTATATCTCATTAAACAATGTGAAAACACTTTTCCACACCTATCTTACCCTTACCCAACCGAAATAGACCAGTTCTTAGGATAATCAAACCAGCAGTAATTTCTTTGAGATGAAAAGGATGACCTGAAATTATTTTCGCTAGTTACAAAAAAAAAATTAAAATCTTATCATACCCATATTTGCACACCATAATTATGTAATGGTAGAATGTAAAGGGGCCATTATAGTTATAAAATCATACACTACCACAGTGTTAAACCTATATTCTGGAAAATAAATGTTTTTTTCTTTTTTTTTATCTAAATACTTCTGAAAAAAAATATCTGTTTGGATATTAAGATGTTTAGATGTTTGTTACTCAATCACGCAACAACGGCTGAATGGATTTTGATGAAATATAGCACACAGATAGATTATAACCTGGATTAACACATGGGATACTTTTTATTTTGGTAGTATGGCCCCTGGGGTAATTACAGAACTCCATGCGAGCGAAGCCGCTGGCGAAAACTAGTAATTAAATATTAATAAGCTCATTATAACATCAGAGATGTAATGATCAATCCGGTGCATGTAAGTATTAAAATATTTTCCAAGAAGTAAACTATAAAACACCAATAATTGAGTTCCAGTGTAAATCCCGCCATTTTCCAGGTCACTTTCATACTTTACACATTTAATTTGATTTATTTGCAGGATATATTGTAAGCCTTTTAGCCTGTTCAAAATAAATGGATTTTAATTTTCTCTCTTTTCCATTATTATCACATGAAAGCGACCAAGCCCACGCAATGACGTGAAACTAGGACCTAAATAGCAGTAGTGGTAAAATATCGTCCCCATTCGAGCACAAACAGCTTAGGATCAACTCTCATGTCCGACCGTCCAAAACATCCCCTAATGAACATAGACCTGAAGTGGCATCTACATTGCCACATGCAAACTACATACGAAAGTATAACTGGGATAAAAAAATATTCTGTGTTAATCCAGGATGTAAGATGACTTTCTTTACAATTTAGGATAAATGATGAAGCCGGGGATGATAAGTAAAACCGCCCGTGTTGAGTGTGGTAATATCACTAACTTTATTTTACTTGCTAATTACAGTAAACGACTGCGCGTATGCAAACGCTGAGGTTGCTTAACCTACATAATAATAACAAGTAATATGATGAATGTGCGGGTTCACCGTACACAGGATATAAACTATCATCAAAATCTGTGCAACCGTTTCTGCGTCATCATTTCAGCCGAAAGACGTCCACTGCTGGACATAGGCCTCCCCCAAGCTCCGCCACTTCGACCGGTTCTGTGCTTCCCGCATCCAGCGGACTCCTGCGGCCCTCACAAGGTCATCGGTCCACCTTGTGGGAGGCCTTCCAACTTTACGTCTTCCGGTGCGCGGTCGCCACTCCAGAACTTTTTGGCCCCATCGGCCATCTGTTCTGCGAGCAATGTGCCCTGCCCACTGCCACTTAAGTTTGGCAATTCTTCGGGCTATGTCGGTTATTTTGGTTCTCCTGCGGATCTCTTCATTCCTGATTCGATCACGCAGGGAAACTCCAAGCATAGCCCTCTCCATTGCCCTTTGGGTGACTTTAAGCGTTTCTGCGTAATTGAGGCAAATATCTAAACATACAAACTTTTACATTTAAAATATTAAAGTAGGATAGTAGGAATTAGGATAATCTATGTATAGACGCGAGCACATCAAGCTACCCCAAACTGTCAAAGTTTCCCAATTGAACATTAACTGTATACGTATGTGATAAAGTTGAAAATCCATCAAAGAAATTTGGCAGATTGGAATTGCTTGATGTGCTGGCGTCTGTACCTACTGCAACAAATAAGCTTTTCTTTCTTGTAGTATGTAATTAAGCAGTTTTTATGTAAAAGCCGGTTCGCACTTTAATTATTGAAAGTGATTAGCAAAGCACTGATCGTAACTAGTCCTTAGTGAGCTTAGCTTAATGAAGTTGTTACAGTTCTACTTTGTTCTAATTAAATTATAAACAGGCCGTGAATATTTATTTAATTACGTACTTAGCTTATACCAGCGCTGCGACACTCTTTTTAAATGTCGCAGCATCGTGCTGACGGAGGAGCCTTTTGGCTTCGTGCAGGATTTTCTGTTTTATTTTAGTTCCAAGAAATTTGGTTTTTATAATTTTTGTACGATTGTGTGTGATCTTCCTGTGCGAGTCACAATTAATTCTTTTACTTTCTTTCTTTCTTTACTTTGCCGTGCCTCGGAAAAAGCACTAAGCCGTCGGGCCCAGCTGTCATTCAGTAGATCTTTCACCGTCATTACGGGTAGTAAGAAGCCCAAAGTCTGTCTAGTCTTAACAACGGGTGTCGTGTTACCCAATAAATGCGTTTTGGAGGTCAGATAGGCAGCTAAAAATCTGTATTTTGCTTGTAGCGCCATGTAACATACTGATTTTCAGCTGAATTCAGTTTGATTGGAGTCCAGCCCCAACATACTTGGGAAAAAGCTGTACCTTTTTTTTTGTTTCGGAAATCATCAAATAACTTCCCCCGCTCTGGTTGGAGCAGGAGGGCGTGTCAGACTTTTACTGACTAAAACCCACCCGTGTTCCCTCAGTTGCCTGTGTGCCAGGGGCCGCGGTATCTCTTTCGAACAACCCGCACCCCAGGCAGGCATCGGTCCTTGCGAGCCACATCAGTTGGTGCTGATTTACTAATCTTTAAAAATAACCCAGTATTCTGTGTCACTGAATATAATCAACAGCGCTCCTCAGGAAAAGAAAGAAAACATATGAGCTTTCCTATTTTCTGGATTTAAATTACATATGAAAATGTTGTACCCGTATTTCTGTATAAGGTACTGTGGGAGACTTGTAGTCTCCCGGGATCGCCTAAGCTACTATATAGAATCAAACTCTATACGTATATTTATGTCGTTGTTAGATTATTATTTACGAGTAGTATCGAGCAATTTTATCACCAAACTACCTAGCCTCTTTCCGACTATGTACGGGTCGGCTTTCAGTCAAACCGGATGCAGCTTAATATGTTGGTCTCACTGCTTCGTTGGTCTTGTGATAGCAAGTGCTACTGCTTAGCATGCGGGCCTTGGTTCGATTCCCGTGTCGTGCAAAGTGTTATCCGGAATTTCTCGGAAGCAGCCCGGATTTTCGACTTGTGCCCGGTTGATGACCCCTTTATAACAGGGGCCTTAAACATAACTGTCAAAATATGGGTATGAGTATGGGAGAATACAGATTTTTTGCTATCTTATGTTATGCCATTAACTTATAAAATACTAGCTTTTCCCAGCGGTTTCGCCCGCGTGGAGATCGGCAATAATCCCACGAGAACATACTACCGGGATACATGTAACCCATGTTTTAACTCAGGTTATAAACTATCTGTATGCCAAATTTCGTCCAAACCTGCTTTGCCGTTTTTGCGTGATTGAGTAAAAATCATCCAAACATAGAAACTTTCATATTTATACCATTAGTATGATAGTTAAATAGGAAGAAGGATTCGTTGTAAGTTAGATGAGGAAGGTTCAAACCCCTACAGTATGTAGGTACTAATCAGCACCAGAATCAAATATAACACAATTTTCTGAAATCCAAACCGTCCACCACATTTCCAGGCCTATGCGTAGCTTAGCTTTGTCCCAAGACAGGATGCCGCTCGCTAGTTAGCTAGCGCAAACCAGTTTCACTTAATTAATTATGTCGGGTTTCCGGTTTACTCAAAGCTGGGGAGGTATAATCGGATCTTCGAAACCAGCAGGGAAATGTGGTTGTGTTACAGAGTGCTATCGATGATTTCTCCTGGTAATTTCTAATTAGTTTCAACATAATTATACGTGGCATAATAACTATTTAGTGCACGGACAAACATCTAAAATCTTACGGATTTCACTAATTTTATATGCATGGACATATTATGAGGAACAGGGTGTAAAGTTCACTCATATTCTATGGAAAAGGGAGGATCCTCCGACCAGACGGGTGTTGTATCTGGTGGGCAACTGCCCGACGGTTGATGTCGGGATGTTGTAATATACGTACACGAGTCGTGCTGTAAACTCTGATTGCGCGATGCAGGATTTTTGTGACGTCAAGTCTTTGATATGTAGTTCGCATGTGGCGTTGTAGATGCCGCTACAGACACATTTACACAAAGAATTATATTTTATCCCGGAAGTACGGTTTCTTGGTCAGCCGTGGCTATAGGAATACCTCTGCCGAACCATTTGCGGAAACAAGGCGCGATGTTATGTTACGATCCCATGATAATATCTGACGTCTGCGTGGGTGACGCCGCCGTGGACAAACGCTCGTTTTAGAATTGATCCGTCGCGGAACGCCTGGCAGATGTTCAACATTGGAAGTATTGGAACTATTTTGTATAATATTAATGTAATAGCAAAATTAATTGTCCCCGACGTGTCTGGCCCACCGCATAAAAAGGGAAGTCAGCACACACAAAAGTCCCTTTTTTTACTGTAGTACACGAAATAAATTATGGATGGACTGTGTGAATGATGATATGGTTAGAGAGGGTGTGACTACCGAGTTGACGACTGATAGAGAAGTGTGGTAGAAAAAGACATTTTGCGCCGACCACAAATAAATTTGGATAAGGACAGGAGAATGAAGATGACTCCTAGACGAAATTATCCTTTTCTCGCCTCAACCTTATAAAAGTTAGGCAGTATATGCGCCCTCACGGCCTTAGTCGCCGCAGGAGTCGCCCTGGGCGTCGGGAATCCCAGGCTGATTCCCGGCCACCGTAGGCGCGGGCTTGCGGACGGCGAGTAATGGGTAGCTCGCCGTCTGGTAAGAACCAAGCCCGGGTCGACGGCGCGTTGTGTTCCACGCGCGCCTCAAAGAGATGTCAGCACCAACTGGTGGGGTCCGCAAGGGCCGATAGGCCTGCCAGGGGTGCGGATTAGTCAGTAAAAGTCTGACACGCCCTTCTGCTCCACCCAGAGCGAGAAAAGTTATTTGATGATTGCCCACCCAAAAAAAAAACCTTATAAAAGTTCGGTACAATTCCTTAAAATTGCTAAGAAACGTCGCAGTCATCGGCACAGCGTCGCCAAAAGTTTGATTACGTGAACTAATGAGGCCAGAAGTTACCGCGGCACGTACTTTATAGACTCACGTACTTACAGTACTTACCCCTCGCGGAATTTAAATAATATTGTGCTCACAGAATCGCAGCATTCAACGTTTGGAAATTTTCGTATAATTTTATAACCAAAGTGCGAATGGAAACAAGATTGCTGTAACTGCGGTTTGGTTCTAGTCTAATGTCATGGACCCCGGGGTGTGCTGATTTATTTCATAACGGATATCATCACGCTTGTATCCGTCTAAGAGTAGGCAGACGTGCTATCAAATAACACTTTGCATGATCTGGAAAAGGAACCCCCAAGCTCAGTAGTAACGCTTGCGACCACTATACCAACCTGGCAGTCATAGCAACCACTAAACCAACCAAGTGGTCATAGGTCTTAATTTTTTTTGTTTCTTATTTATAACTAGCTTCCGCCCGCGGTTTAGCCCGCGTGGAGGTCGGAACTTATCCCGCGGGAACATACTACCGGGATAAAAAAGTATCCTATGTGTTAATCTAGGTTATAATCTATCTGTGTGCCAAATTTCATCCAAATCCGTTTAGCCGTATTTGCGTGAAAGAGTAACAAACAACTATCCATCCATCCATACTTACACACTTTCGCGTTTATAATATTTGTAAGGATAAATATTTTTAATAAAAAGCAAGCAGAGCTTCAAGAGCAGTGGTGGCACATCACTGCTACTCTCAAAACGGTGAAGAAAAACATCGTGAGGAAACCGGCATGTCCTAAAAACAAACATTTGAAATTATGTGACTTCTTGCCCGCACCGGGCCGCACTAGGCCCACGTGGTGGATATCGGTCCACTCCGTCTCACCGAAAAGAGACCTTTGTCCCAGCAGTGGGAACATTATAGGCTGATTATATTCTTTAAAAATAACCGCCCTCAATAATTTACTAGCTAATTGGCCATTAAAACAATCTGACAGAAACAAGAGTCATCGAAGTTCCAATTTGTCTGCGCTACGTTTTTCAACCGCCGATTCCCATATACCGATACCTACACGACGCATAAAAAATTATCAAAACGAAACATGAGAATTTGCAATAATAAAACACTACAACTTCCTTAAGGCTTACTTTCCAATAAAACACTTTTTTGCCTCATTTCCTCCTTACTCCAATCTACTTACGCGACCTATCTTTCTCTGCAGGGCCGCCAACTGTAATCGGATTTGCGCGGCGTCCGTTCAGGTAGTACCAACATTACCGCTAACTGCTAAGGAACCACGTCTCTTGAAGTTAGTCGCTCCAGTGAACGCGGTGGAGCAACAGGTGTCTCACGTCCTTTCTTAGTACTTGGGAAGATAGAAATAGAAGTTTATTAGGAAAGAGTAAATGCTACAGTACCTATATGAAAGAAAGGGTGAATCTTTGGAAGATACAAAACCTATTTTTTTTTTAGTTTTTACTCATGGAATGATGCAAGCGTTTTTTTAAATAATTGTGCCTCTTTTTAACTTTCTTACCTTTTCTCAAAGTTGGTCGCAGCAACTCAGCTAAGGTACCCCAACCATACGGGTAAAGTTTTTTTTTGGGTGGGAAATCATCCAATAACTTCTCCCGCTCTGGGTGGAGCAGGAGGGTGTGTCAGACTTTGACTGACTAAAAACCCACCCGTGTTCCCTTAGTTGCCTGTGTGCCAGGGGCCGCGGTATCTCTTTCGAACAACCCGCACCCCTGGCAGGCATCGGTCCTTGCGGACCCCACCAGTTGGTGCTGACATCTCTTTGAGGCGCGCGTGGAACACAACGCGCCGTCGACCCGCGCTTGGTCCTTACCGGACAGCGAGCTACCCATTACTCGCCGTCCGCAAGCCCGAGCCACCATACGGGTAAGGTTAGGTTGCAATTGTAACTAATCACTGCATTCAATTTTTCGCAGTGACTTGGCAATTTAGTATTTATACAATCCTAAAATAGGAATTATTTGTATTTTCAGAAAAAAAGGCGCAACCATTGTATTGAATAACCATTATGTTCAATAATATTTTAAGGAAAGCGAAATGTGAATCTTTTGAAGTTCGATTAAAAACATGCCCCAGTTTAATAACACGGTTTCAATAATGTACTGTTAGCGTGCTGATGAGAATCAAATACATCATCAGTTATTATCAAATGCGTTGATGAAAACATGGACATCACAACATGAGACGTTCGACCAATGTATCTTTAAATCCACAAAGACTCCCACACTTACAGTAACACGCGTTCATTCCAACGTAAAGTCTTTTACCTTACCGAGTAAACAGAGCAACAAGAAAAACAAACACAGACCGGTCTGCTACCGTTTGATCTGACATTTCATACTAATGTATAGGTCTAGAAATTGCACCAGTAACTAACTATACAGCATAGGTACATGTTAAGTAAACTCCCTTTGACTGACTTAAACACTTACTGGGCTACTGGAAAACCTAGAATTTTCTACAGTTTCGGAGGAATTATTATGGAACGACTAGCATTTTGCCCGCGACTTCGTGTGCGTGGTTTTCGTAATTTCCTCTAAAAAAATTCAAACCTTCTCCATCCCATTCTTCTTCTAAGCGTGTCGATAGCAATCTAAATACTTAAATATTTGTCAAAAATTTATGTTTACAAAGTTTTTTCAAATAAACTGTTTCAAATATATTAGGTAGTTAATCGAGCCTCGCGTAAAAACCTTTCATACAAACTTTGACATCCCCTAATCCCACTTTAGGTACCGTAAAATGGGGTGATTAGAGATGCAGGGGTGAATCGAGACGGAAGTTTAAAGTGGATTTGCCCATGAACTTATGATCGTTTTCTGTCAATAAAGGCACTTAATCGTTAATTATAAAACATTAAACATATTAGAGTCCTTTTTGACTACAAACTATATAATTTCAACGGTAAAATCCACTTTAAAGTTTCGTCTCGATTCACCCCTGCATATCTATTCACCCATTTTACCGTTAGTAGTTTAGAAAAACAATGAATATCATATAATCTATCTATACTCCATTTGAAATAAGATTAGACATTAAACAAACCTTTTTTACAGTCAGTTCAACCGATTCTGACTTCTATACCGTAAGCATGGATGGCCTTAAAAGCAAAATAGTCGTTACAATACCAACTGTTAACTGCAGCTGCCATTTGTTCTGCCACAAACGCAATAGAAGTCAAAATCGTTTTATCGGACTGTAAAAAGGGTTTAGTTAAATGTCTAATCTTATTTCAAATGGAGTATAGCTAGCCTGTATTGTACCACTGCAGGACAAAGGCCACCTTCTCCCTTTTCTGTACAATTATATCTATTGCTAGTGCTGGCCAGTCCTTTCGGAAGGAGTCAAGCTCGTTCCGCCATCAATAAATGTCAAATTTTATAATTTACTTCGGTTCATTTTCATGCCAAGTTCCATGTTTGTTAGCTCAAGGAATAAGATGGTTCATACAAACAAAATCGAATCAAGAAGGCCAATTCTCGTAATTAAAAACGTTCACAATCTAGTCGCAGTCTCATCTCAGCGACAATCAAATGTCAAAAACTTGTCAAAAATGTATGGAAACGGTATTTTTGACAGATTGAGACTGAGATCAGACTGTGAACGTTCTTAAAATTACGAGAATTGCCCCTAAGGTCGAATTTCCCAAAACACTTTCTTATTGTTCTCGTACATTATAAAAGGAAGCCGTGTGCAAAATATCACGTTCCTAGTCTCAGTAGTTTTGGCTGCGACAGGCTTGCATGCTACGTCAATCAATCAGTTTCATCTTTTTTATAAACAGAGATAATCTAAAGATAGATAAGTAACTATAAAAGATAGTTTAGTATCACGGAACTGCACCTGTTCAAGTTTATTTACTCCCCTTGTTTGTGAAAGTCTAACATTTTCTCCACTTTCATTTACCTTCTTCAATTACGGCTTAAAGCGCCTCGCAGCGGCTTTGTAAACATTGTTGCTGAATTTGTTTGTATGCTTAATAGAAAATAGTTGAAAGATAATTAATTAATAACTTTGTTGTGTCACTTGATGTTTTTGTGGAAAATATCATATTTCTTTGCGCGATAGAACACCCTGAAATACCCGAAGGTTTAGGCATTGGCGCACCCATAGTACGCCCAAATTTTGCCATTTATGTTTCTACAGAGATATTCCAGATGAAAAAACCCAATAACACTATGCCCGACCCGGGAATAGAACCAAGGACCTCAAGTTCAGCAGTAGCGTCAAGGAGCCAACCACGAGAGGACCAAGGAGGCAGTTCACGCGAAAAAACAATCCTACTAATATTATAAATATGAAAGTTTTGCATGTTTGGATGTTTGTTACTCAATCACACAAAAATGGCTGAACGGATTTAGATGAAATTACACACACAGATAGCTCATAACCTGGATAAACTTATAGGATACTCTTTATCCCGGTAGTACATTCCCGTGGGATAATTTTTGAACTTCACGCGGGCGAGACCGATGACAAAAGTTAGTATAACTAAATAAATATTAAAACCCTCCTTATTGTTTCGCCGTAATTGGTAAGATTGATTATAGTCTTTGTAAAATATGAAACATAATTACCTATTGTGATAGATATTTAGCTTTTACCAAAATCCATTACTGTCCAATTACTTTCAGGAGTGACAAAGCAATTTATCTCAAAGACAGTAATTAGGCATTACTGACGAAATATTGCCAGGATCCTTTCTATTCCTGAACTACGGAGGACATTAATTAGGTGTAACTATTTTCTTATTACAAAATAACTTTTGCAAACGGTTTTGCCCGTGTGGAGGTCGGATATTATCCCAAGGGGACGTACTACCGGGATAAAAATCACCCTATATATGAATCCAGGTTATAAACTATCTATTTGCCAAATTTCATCCGAATCCGTTCGGGCGTTTTTGTGTGATTGAGTAACAAACACCCAAACATCTAAACATACAAACTTTTACATTTATAATATTAGAAGGATAGTAGGATAATGAATAATAAAGAAATACATCGTTACCAAAATCTAAGGGTGAGGTTCATTTACAATAATGTTTTATTTTTAAGGAAAACGGATCACCACTTCATAAAACCATTTATGAAATAAATGATAACCCATTTAGTCGCGAATATTATTTATCGCTATGATCTGAATTGGACATTAACGGGCTGTAAAAATCCATGGAAGGGTACTCGTCTCGTCCATCCCCAGAAAGCATTAAAAAGTTTAGTTCATCTATACCTATTTAATTATAAATTAAAGTTATTTTTCGTGTCTGACCGCATAGTTTTTCTCAGCAACGCAACGGATTTTAATACGGATTTCACCATCATTTAGAATTTAATGTGTACCTATAATACATTCATAAAATAAAATAACATAATATCGAAAATAAGAGTATTGCTATCTCCTACCGACCGCGAAAGAAAAAGACAAATTACGCTGTAGAACTATCAAACTAAATTACGTCCAGATTGCCTTGAATTTGGCGTGATTTTAAGCATGGTTGCGTCAAAGAAAATCTTAGTTCAACTAAATTTGACAGCTCTTATTTATTTCCATCTCTTTCTTGTATCATTAGAAGGAAAATTATAGCAATATGTAGTCTAAATTAATTTTATTTGGTGCACAACAGAATAATCACCAATATCGATCTTTTGTCTGGTCATACAAACCGTATACAAACCGGGGCGGTTTTCTAGTTTAAATATGTTACCAGTAAGAAGCCAATTGATTCTGAACAAACAGTTCATAATCACCAACATCTGTTACTTGAATACATCATTGCTCCTTGCCCCGTAATCAATCGATCAAATAATGATTGATAGCTGACCCTTATTAGTTATAATGTTATGCAATCGATATCAATCAGACATCCAGATTGATCTGATCAATCGGTTATTAAATTGTTCTTTAACTATCGTGTATTATGTATCAGTCTGATAAGATTAATTTTTCCACGTATAAAAAGAAGCCTTGTCTTTTAAAATACATAAAGAAATCACAAGACCAAGAATTTCTAACATAAAAACATGGCATTTCGCCAGTTATTTTTAAATCCCATGTAAAAGGGGATCAGCCTAATGCCATCAACCGGGCCACAAATCAATACTTCGGGCTGCCACTGAGAAATTCTTTATGAAAAAACCCAATACGACTTTGCCTGATTCGGTAATCAAGTCCAGGGCTCAGGAGTAGCGCTTTCATCTACTAGACCAACGAGGTAGTCAAAGATTTGGTACAATAAAAATCCCTCGACCCGAACAAAACCGCTAAAAAGTAAAAAAAATATATTTATTGGCCTTTTAAGTTGTAGGTAATATTTTGATCATGGCATTGTCAAGTCGGGGGACGGCTAATGAAAATGCTAGGCCTCCTCTGTTTGGCGTTTTCATTGACCATTCCAGCATCAGTTCAAGGTTACTTTGTTCGTCTAATATCATTGAAGTAATAGAATACCAAATTTCAACTTGATCAGACCCGTGGAAGATGCTCAAATCCCTTCATCAACCAATAAAGAGCTGATAATTTTCAAACGGCTGAACCGGTTTTGATGAAAAATGTCTAAGAATACTCCCGACTAATTCATCTTTCAAACAAAAAAAACTAAATCAAAATCGGTTCATCCGATCGGGAGCTACGATGCCACAGACAAACAAACACACACACACACAAAGACACGCAGACACGTCAAACTTATAACACCCCGTCGTTTTTGCGTCGGGGGTTAAAAAAGGAACTCCTCCACCTCGCTGTCTCCATGGTAACGAATCCAGGAAATTAACAGCTTTGCATATAGCTTTCCTTTTATTAACAAAGACCGTTTCTAAGTATTCTACTCTAAATTCTAAAGATTTAATTTCAAAACCCTATTAAAGTTAATGGATAACAATGAGCGCAAGTTAATCCAACGTAGTTATTAGTTAGTTGTCTGTTCTCATAGAGCTGTTATCTTGTTTGATCTTTATGAAGTTGGACAACTTCACTACCTATTCAGGCTTCATTCATTTGTGCCATAACTCGTGTCCGATCGAAGGGCGATTAATCGTAGACGAAGTCGAGGTCGAAGGTCTAATAGCCCTACGAAATTCAGTTCAAGATGAGCAAAAATTGAAAAAAAAATATGTAATTGATTCTATTGTACAGTCACGGACTTTAATTGATAAGCCACTTGCCACAATTCCTATTTTAGCCGTGTAATGCAAATCGGGTTTAGTCGGTTATACTCGTACATGTCCACAGTGACGACCCAAAGTCAACCAATTGCAGGGCTAGCAACCGTAACCTAGCAACAATTGTTTTAGCGTAGCGATAGTAACGTTATGATTAGTCATTTCGACATCGGAAAAACTCGCACCCACGATTTTATCCGAACGCGTAGCTTCCAAGACACGTTCATGACAAATATGATAACTGTTGCATATAAACATAAATAGTTACGGCTACGATTCACCAAAATTCGAAATTGTCGTCTCTGACATTTCAACTGTCACTGTCGTTGGATAGGTTTTCAGAAATAACGAGTATTTAATGAGCTCTTATTCAAAGGAGGTCAGTATCAAATAGACTGGATAAACTTATGCAACAGTGTATTGATTTACCATTGACAATTTATTAGTCAACCTCTATGGATAGGAATATTTCCGATTATAAGTAATTTGTCATCTTGTTTACGAGCATGCGGTTTAAGTTCGTGTTTAATCATGTAATCTCGTGAATGTATAAAACTGCAAAATTGGTAAGTTTAATAGTGGCTTATCAATTAAAGTCCGGGACTGTACCTACACCAACTAAACTTAATTTAAGCTATTGCTATCTTTTTCCTTCTAATGAAACAAGATAGAGACACGGAAATAAATTAGAGCTATCAAATTCAGTTGAACTAAGATTTTCTTCGACGCAACTACGACAAACTAAATTCATCATTCTAACAAAAAAAAAAACAACCGACTTCCGGAAAAACACTACAAAGTGAAAAATAACTTTCATTTCGGAAGTCGGTGTATTTGAATTTTTTGTCACCGCCTTCCGAAATTAAAGTTATTTTTCACTTTGTAGTGTTTTTCCGGGAGTCGGTTAATTTTCACTTTTTTAGTTACAGTACCTACCCCACACCAATTCGAAATGTGCATCATCCTTGAGGTCAAAACGATGCATATTTATGCGATCGCAGCAATCGAGGTTGATTTGCTGTAATTTTTTGATGGTTTCAATTGTCTGTCTCCGAAACGCATCATCGATCTATATGAAATTTAAATGGAACCACACGGGAAACACCAGCTTTCAAATAAAAATAATGATCAAAATTGGTTCACCCAGTCGAAAGTTCTGACCTAACAAACACAAAAAGAAACAGTCCAATTGAAATCCTCCTTTTTAGAAGTTGGTTAAAAATCACGCCATATTTACCAATGCCGAGGCCCAAGGTTCGGTTGACTCGTCGGCTACACATAACTTGTACCAATCTCCTGTTTTCCTGGTAACTTGTAGCCTCAATATATCGGTGTACTGGTTTACTGAAAATGTAGGTTACGATCACATTGCGGTCTAATAATAATGTGATTCTAGTTAAGTCCTTTACTAAACCAGAATCACATTAGAACTAAGAGTTGTCTTGATAATGGCTATTCTTTAATTGTGTGAAAGGAAGTGTTGATATACTATGACCAAGATCTTGGTAGCCCTAGTTCTTGAATAAGTTTCAGTATCTTAAAAGTTGGTAAAATTTTACGAATTCCTAGGCCCGCTTGGATCATAAATGACTTAAACGTTTAGCGTTATACCGATTTAAAACATCGTTCTGTTACTGCTAGTTGCTTGAGGATGACAGAGATAGAATGATGTTTTAAACATGTATTCAGTGATTTGTGTTTAATATAGTAGGTTGGTTCTGCCTGCCTATACAAACTATTTACCAACCTCTTCGCAGATTATCACACTGAGACGCCTGATTTTTCTTGCCACCTGTTTAAAGAAAGCTTCAAGCCATATTCTCAATAAAAAGAAAAACAGATACAAAGAAAGGCTCGACCACATTCTTTTTACGTTCAAACACATGACTTTCAAACTTACTGACCGCAATTCTAAGTGCAGTAGAACATATGAAACGCTAACTAAAATACAATGAGTAGCTCGAAGTTCCACGGGCAGCGGTTGGGAACTTTCCACATGCACGGAGAATGTCAATAGGGCCAGAGGGAGCAGCTAACTTTAATAACTGCTCTACGTATATTTACATGTCATTTATTTACGCTCATACTACCGTATGAAATTGTTTGCGAACAATTTCGTGTGGCACAAGCTTTAGAAATTGGTTTACAGATGATTAAAATTGGGACAGTGAAAGATGGAAGTGAGTTGGTTAAAAATCAAGAAAGAAAGCATATTCTGGTACTTAATCAATATTTACGAAAAATATGAACTTTTATTCGTGATTGCAAATCACTAATTAAAATTTTGGCTATTAAGCCACAATTAATATCACAACGAACTGTCGAAAAGAATCAATCTCATTTTTGAAACTTGGATTTGAATGAAGAAATCACGGAATCGCAATCGGCTGTGTTCTGGAGTGGAGACCACGAGACGCACACGTAAGGACGCCCTCAGGCGAGGTGGAGTGACGATCTTCGTAGGATGGCTGGTAGCAGCTGGCTGAGAGTTTGTCCAGCAGTGGACTGCTGAAGGCTGATGATGATGGATATACAATAAATGTTGACCTACTACATTTAGTAGCCGCCACTCAGCAACGGACTGTGACCTAAACAAATTTTTTCAATTGCTCTTACTGAAGTCATGAAATGAGTTGAACGGTGAAAACGCACATTCATGTAACTTTCAGGATTTTATCTGATCATAAATGCTGTTCTGATGTTCCGTATAATACTCACAATTCTAATTAAGTTAACAAACCAATCTACAAAACCTTTTTCTTCCAATTGTGTTGGGTTCGAGTACGAGTATTGTACATGAAGTGACTGTCTATCTGCCCTCCACAATAAAAGTAACTATTATTAAAAAAAACAATATTCATTCAATCATTTATACATATATTTTTTTAATCAAGTTGATACTTGACTTTATTGCATTTTATTGGTGCAATTTTAATCTTTAGCATTTTTAAATGTATTCTTATTTTAATTACGTATGCAGAGCATGTGTATTCGCTAATATGTAATCTGTGGTTACCTTGCTTCTGACGTTTCATTCGAGCCAATGAAGGTTTATGTGAGATAAAATATTTTGATTTTGGTTTTTGATTTTATCTGTAATTGAGTATGCATTACAGGATTACGTATTGACTACACAAGTTTTACATTATACAAGATATATACTTAAATAAATAAAAATTTACAATAAAGAGATAATTGATAGAATGAAACCAAAACAACTGTTCTCATTGACCCGTAGCTAATTAACTGTACTAAGTACTTCATTTATCAGATCCAGGCCTATTCCAGCGTAGGTATTCGTAATCCGCTTATGAGTAATATACGGAATAATCCTAATTATTTGTGCTAATTAATTATATTACATTCATTAACACTAATGTTTCAGTTGGTGATTTCAGGAATTGAATCGCCTTTCGTATGATTCTGAGATTACATGTATTGCAAAAATTTTTAAAGTATCCTGGGGACATAAAATTGAATAAATAAGTGACATATGAACGTGATGATCGCGTGGTGTTCGCCTTGGCTAACCAATAACGTGCCCTAAGACACGGACTAAAAATGTGTCAATCATCAAAATTTCATCGGCCAAAACTTTAGTCATATAAAAAATTAAAATACTTTAAAAGTACCGAAACCGTTTTCAGATTAGCCAAGGTCGCAGGATTAGTTGGTTAAGGCACTCCTGACAAAACCACTCTGAATTAAAAGGCATTAAGCCAAACCTCTATTTCATTGTATAATCATTATGCCTGTAGGTAAAGATAAGCCTGTTTATATATTTTTTTTATCTAAGCGCCTTAAAAAAAAAACTGATTTATTTTTACGATATAGAATCATTTTTGAATGTCGTAGTACTTTACTTCTGAATTTAAAACTTGAGTTCTAAATTTAAAAACTAATATTAAAACCGAGTCTATTAATGTCAATTTTGTATTTAGAATTTTATAAATGTAGACCTCTGTCGAACTATCTTTCGATAATACAAAAACTGGCTGGAAGGTGCTTAGACCAAAGAACTCGTTTGGAATCCTGCTGATTCAAAACGAGTTCTTTGGTTTTAGGGCTCCATCTACAAAGGGGGCCTCCGCTGACCGTCCGTCTGTCAATGGGCTGTATCTCATGAACCGTAATAGTCAGACAGTTGAATTTTTCACAGAATGTGTATTTCTATTGTTGCTATAACAACCAATAATATAATATATTATTTATATTATTGGTTGTTACAAATTAAAAATTGAAGGTACAATAAAAACGTTTTTTTATTTTATTTTTTCAAATAAACTGAACTCATGAACATGAGATACGTAATAGGTAGACAAATATATTTTTTGCAGAGTGCGATATCTATTGCTCCTATAACAACAAATAATAAATATAACATTCAAGTTAAAATTAAAGGGGTCTCCATCTCCATACAGAGCCATGTTTTCAGGGTTCCGTACCCAAAGGGTAACCAACAGGACCCTATTATTAAGCCTCCGCTGTCCGTCTGTCCGTCCGTTTATCTGTCAGCAGTTTTTTTTTTGGGTGGGAAATCATCAAGATCAAATTCTTTCTCCCGCTCTGGGTGGAGCAGAACCTGGGTGTGTCAGACTTTTACTGACTAAAACCCACCCGTGTTCCTTCAGTTTCCTGTGTGCCAAGGGCCGCAGTATCTCTTTCAAACAACCCGCACCCCTGGCAGGCATCGGCCCTGTCGGACCTCACCAGTTGGTGCTGCCATCTCTTTGAGGCGCGCGTGGAATACAACGCGCCGTCAAGCGGTCTGTACCTCATGATCCGAAATAGGTAGACAGTTGAAATTTTCACAGTGTGTATTTCTATTGCCGCTTTATCAACATGAAAAGTCTTTTTCGTTCGTACTGATAACACCAGTAAATACCTCATTACTTTGTACATTATAATTTCATTTTAAATCCTCTTGAAACACCTGACTTTTCGCTTTTACATTATAATTTACATATTCCACGTAAAATGTTAATTTACGTAGGAAGTTATACAGTACCGATCTCATAAAGTATTCCGTGTAACTCGGCCCTGTTTCGACTTTATGCTTGAATAGATAAGCCTTAAATTGTTGATAATTAGGTATTTTGTGTTTTGTCCGGAATTTTAAAAATTACACATTTCAGGTAGTTCTTGTATATCCTTACTAATATTATAAACGCGAAAGTTTGTAAGTATGGATGGATGGATGTTTGTAACTCTTTCTCACAAAAACAGCTGAATGGTTTTGGATGAAATTTGGCACACAAATAGATTATAACCTATATTAACACATAGGTTACTTTTTATCCCGATAGTACTTTCCCGCGGGATAATTTCCGACCTCCACGCGGGCGAAGCCGCGGGCGGAATCTAGTCCGCTATAATGTAGTTTTATGAACGCCAACATCATTTGCTTGGGTTGGCTTCTTTTCTGGCTCTCTCTCCCAGTTCGGGAAAAGTGTTAGATAATTGGTTTTCAATCAATCAATCATTTTATTATCAGGCAGCTGAGGCCCATAGATAAAATACACAAAATAATCTTAAAAATATTAATAAACTAATACATATTATGAAACTTATCAAAACTATAACTATACACGTAAAGTGGTCGGCGTCGTGTATCGCTGTGAGGTGTCGCGTAACCGTCCTCGGAAACGCCGATATACGACACCTTTCGGCCAAAAGTCCTCTTTCAAGCAGGTCTGTAGATGCTGGGTTGGAACTCGGACCACGAACGACTTAAAGTTCCCTCCTTTAGGGATCTCAGTAGCAACCTAGAGTCTGGGTTTGAACCCGGTTTATGGCAATAAGCTCGCTCCCATGATATTTAAACATAGCTGGCGAAATGTGGGTAGGTATACCATATGTTACACCTCAACTTACCCTTTCGAGGATTACAACCGCAAAATAACAACTAGCCTTACATGTAATTGTTTACACACTTAAGTCTTAAGTTCTGCCATAATAACATAGTCTAAGTTGGTAGCCCTCGGGCGTAAGGTGGAAGCTAATGAGTTTGTAGATAAGCCGGGCTTAAGTCTACATCGTAACAAACTTCCTTAGGTACTTTTTGTTTTGAACTTTCATAACAGACGGAAGATATAAACGTATGAAGAGGTAAGGCCACCTAAGGTGCTAACTGTTCAGTCAGCACCTCAAACGAGTAGAGATTTATTAATAAATATATTAAAAAATTGACCTTTTAAATCATTAGCTACCCGCCAATACTTTGCACGTTTACATGACTTGGCAAATCAACGAGATTTCCTTATAATGTGTAAAAATAAGGAAGTTTCATCTCGTGTAAATCCGTGCAAAATATTGGCGCGTAGCTAATGATTTAACGAGTACATAAAATTTAATAATATATTAGATTATTGCTTAAACTATTAATGTACAGACAAAAACCTTCCGCAATAAATACTCTAGATGATGGTGAGAACTGCATGAAACTGCTGAAAATTAGAAGAACACTGCGGTCACACAGAACAGACAAACAACAACAAACAACTTTAACTGTTTAATATGTATAGACTATTAAATAGCTATACGTTGAAGTTTTCCGCCATGTACAAGCCATTCAAGCAACTAGCGACATGAATTACGCTACACTAAACACAAACTTCCGTTGACAAGTTCCGCAGCATAAACACATCGGGAAAACTCTACATACTTCCGTAACGTCACGTTTCAAACTCCAAACAAACCCAGTCTAGCCTAGCACAGCTAAGTCTAAACAAACCCCAGTTCCCAGGCTTTGTATCCATTTTTATTTGCCAGTCGTGTGTGGGACGTGTCTGTCCGTACTCCGTATCTTTCCGCGCCATTCGCCAACGATGCTAACGGCTCCGGGATGATAGGCTTACGGCTTACGGCTCAACTCGATGCAATCTCTGTGCGGACCGCGTTAGTGCAACTAAATGGGGGTTGTGCTATTTATAGAGAGCTATTCCTACAAGGTGTTGTTTTTGTTGACGTTACACTGTGCGGGAGTGTATTATTTACTAAGGGCTGATTTTTCATAGTCAGATAACTTTATCTGCAGAATAATTATGTAAATTTTACAAAAGCGGTCAAACCGCAATATTTATTTATATAAAAATAAGGGATTATTCACAGAAAACATTTTTTGCAGGTTACATTTACCTCCGCCAAACTGCAGAGCAGTTTGTTGGCAGACGTAACTCCACTTTTGTACATTCCTAATTATTAACATATATTTTTTTATAATAACACTTTTTTACCTAGAAACGACTCTTGCATTCTGTTGCATTCCTTAAATTTAAAACAAACATTTATCTACAGTGAGGGTTTCACATTAAATAATAAAGAGGTACTTATGTTTTTTTTTATTTTTAAAGGAGGTTTTTGTGATACAATCGTTTATATAGATTGGAAGATTATTAAAAATAGTTGGGACTAAAACATTCCTACACCTTCGACCATAATAATTATTACATGTAGGCACTACAAAACTTCTCATATTATTGTTCCTTTGAGATCTTGTGTATATAATATTGTTTTTAAAATCATTACTACAATACTGTTCTAAAGTAATTAAGTTATCTGATTATCGAAAAATCAGCCCTTAGTGCAATGTTGAAACTGCTGGTGTCTTACTTACTTACTGCAAAAATATGGTACTCATTACGCTTAGTCACAGTCACCAGTAACTTTAATTTCGTACATTGATGAATTTTTATTTTTTTTGTTAAAGTTACTTTTGTTCTATTATTTTACAATTTTTTTTGTCTTTACTTAAATTATTGTAGTTTGTAGGTTTTAGTTTAAATGGTAGCATGGTTAGACTAAAGATTAGTTTTATGTGTATTTTGTGGAAAATATTGTTGGTTATACACATTTGGCCGTATTTTTGTATTTCTTCCTAAAAAATTTAATGTGTCACTGTTTGTTTTCCCTAATAATTTAAAATAAAATAAAGTTACAATGGTAGAAAAAAACTGCCCTGTTGGTCTCGTGCAACCGCCACTACTGAGCGTGAGGTCCTGGATTGACGCAAAGGTGCCGGACGTAAAGAATAGCACCATCCCATTTCTTTCCGTGAGTGTCGTAAAAGGCGACTAAGGGATTTACTAGAGAATGGGCAGCAACGTTCTCTATGCATTTAACCACCATACTGCGATCGCCAACCGGCCTGCCAAGCGTGGCGATTATAGCAAACTCCCTCCCTTTGGGGGAGCCCTATGTCCAGCAGTGTATGTTTTTTGGCTGAAATGATGATGATGAGAATAGTTGCGTAACACACTATCAGTCTTTGAAATTTTTCGAATATATGAAGCAATGGATTAGCAATATACTTCAAAATTATTCATATTCTGATTGATAGTATCTTACGCAATTAGGGAGCAGCTTTTAGTTCTGTATGAATGTATAATGCTTTTATTAAATTATTTAAGTTTAAATATTCCATCGCATAAAATAGAATTGCAACATTCCTTCGCTACAACCACGCAATATTTTATCTTTAATTTATTATTCATTCTACAAAAAGCTCGCTGAAGTTTTTCTTTGCATTCTTATTTATATACTTTATCCTCAGCATATCTGCCGGTACCCACGTTAACTTTTTTTCTACAAAGAAATAGAACGTGCTTGGAATACTCTGAAAGGCAAATCTGTAGCTACTCTGATTATACTTATACCAAGGACGGTTTTAGCGTGAAATTTCAAACAAATACGAATTTATTGAATTATTTTTTATAAGACTGCAATGAATATATTGAGAAGTATATTTTTGAAGTTTACATATGTGAACGTTCGACGTGTTATGGCAATTTAGTATGCTTATTCAGCGTTCAGACGATGAATATTTTGGGTTGTGGTTAAAGATCATTTCTGAATTTATAATCCCACTGGCTTTAAAAGTATTACCAATACTAACTACCAAACTAGTTTTAAGTATAGAACTTTCGAAATAAATTTTGTGACTTGATGTGCCATTATTTCAAGAAGGCCTCCTGGCACGAACGCGCGACGTAAACGTGACATAAAATTCGATACAACTATCCTACAGCTTTTTGGTCCTAATCTCAGCGAAAAAGACAATTAAGTAGTTACATTATGTCATCAATCAATCTATCTTAGCCCTTTCCTAACTATGTTGCGGTTTGCTTCCAGTCTAACCGAATGCCCTGGCAAGCATCGCAAGATCGCACTATCTACCTCCGGTCTGCGGAGAGTGATGTGGCGGCACCGACAGCACCTACACCGACACTTGCAAACTACGCATATACGTCACACTGACGCCACGCAAAATCCTGCATCACGTAAGCAAGGCCACACATCCTGTTTCTCATGCCTCCAAAACATTAGGTGGAAGAAATCAGCAACTTCTCCCGCTCTGGGTGGAGCAGGAGGGCGTGTCAGACTTTTACTGACTAAAACCCACCTGTGTTCCCTCAGTTGCCTGTGTGCCAGAGGCGACGGTATCTCTTTCGAACAACCCGCACCCCTGGCAGGCATCGGCCCTTACGGATCCCACCAGTTGTTGCTGACATCTAATCTTACTTCAGCTAAGTTTTCACGGTGAGATTTTTACAGAATAGATGGGCTCCTGCCCATCTATTCTGTAAAAATAAAATAAATTTTATACAAACAACGACGCAGCTAAAATGTTCTAAGAAAAAGGATTCAAAGTAAAATAGAAAGGAAAACAGATTTAGTCGAACAAGCTTCTTATTTACATTACCAAATCGGTGTAAAGGGTCCGGCCATCTTTGTACAAACAAAACCCTTATTTGAAATGCTAAGAAAATCAGTTCTTAACTTTAGGAGATCTAAAGTAGACTTTAAGACATCAGTGTTGCTCGGTAATTGGGGTCGGGAGGTTAATCTGCGTAAAATACGGATCTTGAGTGCTATTTTAGCAAGGTTATGTAGTATAAGAACTGATACGCTAGTTACATAATGGACATATCTTATTTTAAGAAACGGTTGGTAAAAATTAAGCCCCTTTTGCAATTTTCAGGTCAGTCTCAAGGTGAGTGTCGGTTCTCCATGTAAGCTTTGACTATGCCACATTTCATACTCTTCCATCCACGTACTTTCGTAAAAAAGAGTACAAACTTTTTGTTTATACAGATAGATTAGAATCATCAATACAACTCCTTATGCTAGAATTGGCCTCAAATGTCATGATTTCATAAAATAGTCATTCAATACCTAGAATAATATGAACTTAAAGAGATGTATTAATGATTTTTATGGTTGACTGACATGATAATTAATTTAAAAAAATAAGACAATTTAAATTTTGCCGACTACCCTGGCGCTAAACTCTTAAAGACTTTTTTTTTTAAGTTTTTAAGTAGGTAAGTACTTATTTAATCCTGTCGGTGAAAGGTTGACTACCTTTTCCTTAGTAAATAGACCTTCAATGTTTTATTATTCCTCACAGTTACTTGGTAATCTTACATCATAAGTCATAACCTAAGGAAATGGAGTAATAAAAGTAATGAAATGTTCGTATGCTAATAAAACGGCTTACCTCAGGCTGTTCCAGTTATGTTCATAGATAGGTTTTATGTTTTTTTAAGCTGAAAAACAAGCCTTCTAGCTTTTTCGATATATGCTTATCTATCTTTATGAAACTGTATAGCCTCTTGCAAAACGCATCTACACGAGCACACGCTCATACGCCCACATACACTACACAAGAACATACACAAAACATGCAGTCTATGATCTAACCAAGACTATGTCTGAATTTTTAAAAGGGACTGTGTGACCTCTGAGTTTCTTTCGGCAGTTTTTCTCAGTGTAGTCAAATAGGAAACGCCAACCTCATTTAGTTTATAAACTATGATTGACGTTTATACAAACCTACTTGCAGAAATAAAATCATTTATCGTTTTTTTAAGTAGTAAGTAACGCCTGCTATTGGTTTGTACTTATTGTATAAAAATTGAGCAATTTGCTAAGATACATACATTCTTCTTTTTTAATTAGGTAAGTATATCAAAATAAAAACGTATTATCTTAACTTTTCTAAAGATTTTCTATAAATACCTTACTACCTACAAGTCAAAACTGTTCATCAAGTAATTTTAAGCTTTGGAAAAAATTATGTGCTGGAATGCAGTTACAGTTTGCGCACTGATTAAAAATGTATCCCGTATATATTCGTTATTTCAGATTACAAGTTGGTTCTCACAATCCATATACTATTAGTAACAATGACTTCTATGTTACTAACAAACAAAAACAAACTAAAAATTACGTGGCCCACCACACGTTGGCACGTGCCTCCGTACCCAGTGTCTTATAAAGGGACTGTCAACGATGCTTTAAGATGATGATGAATTCTCCAGCCTGAAATTCAATGGTTATCGTAAAGATAAAGATGCATTTATTTGTGTAAACATGTGTAAAATGATACATAAATGTGCACATATGGATGGAAATTCGTTTAAAATTGCTGGTTCAACATGTTTTGCCATATTCGGCGTACAAAATTGTTTATAATATTTAGTTTAAAATTATAAATGAGAATGTTTTTAATAATAGTCAAAATCCAATCAATTTCAAATACATAATCAGTCAATGCAAAAATAAAGAAAAAACTATTCATAGGGACACGATTTTACAAGTTTCCTCATAATTACAGCTCAAGTTAAAGTTCATAACAAGTGAACATCGTAAATAACGATGAGGCCGAGTTTAAACTTTCAACCCCTTTAAAGTTGTCTTCATTATAACTGAAGAAGGTGCAGAACGAGTATAGTATCCATTGTAGGTATATATTATAAAAAGTGTTATGAATAAAGTACTATTATTGATAAAATTCCCCATGAAATCACTAGGGACGATGAAAGAAGACGAGAACGATGCACACAAGGTGGGAAGATGAAATCAAATTGACAGCAGGACCAAACTGGAGGGTTGCTCAAGACAGGCAACAAAGGAAATCGTTAGAAGAGGCTTTTGCCAATAGGCACGCCGAAATAAGAGACATTTTATAGTTTTAATTTATTTATAGTCTTTATATTTTAAGTTTAAGTGGAAATGTTGTGTAAATTTCGGAATAAAGGGCTTATTTTTTGTTTTATTTATTTATTTATTGATAAAATTAATTAAATAAAGCGGTCAGACATCCTTCTTCTATTATTAATAATTAATTAATCAATGAATTTGCCTAGCCTCTCCCAACTGTGTTGGGTTCCGCTTCCAGTCTAACCGGATGCAGTAGAATACCAGTATTGTAGATGGCGCGACTGCCTAGCTGACCTCCACAAACCAGTAACTGGATAACATAATACCCCTTAGTAAGACTGGTTGTCAAACTTTTGGGCTTATCCGTAACGACTGTCAAAGATCTGTCGAATGATAGCCGGGACCAACGGCTATGAAATGGATGGTCACCCATCCAGAAACTGACCGCGGCATGATTAGCCTTCGATCTACCTGAGCGGCTGTTAATATTCAGCCCCAAGTCTTTTTCTATCCTTATTATATTATATATCCTTACTAATATTATAAACGCGAAAGTTTGTAAGTATGGATGGATGGATGTTTGTTACTCTTTCACGCAAAAACGGCTGAACGGATTTGAATTAAATTTGGCACACAGATAGATTATAACCTAGATTAACGCATAGGATACTTTTTATTCCGGTAGTATGTTCCCGCGGGATAATTTCCGACTTCCACGCAGGCGAAGCCGCGGGCGGAAACCAGTTAATAATAAAGGTATTTATTGACGAGATACTGACCTACTTTATTGGATAAATCTTCTACATGGACGAAACCTATTGAAAGTTAGATCACCCATTGGCCTTTGTAGAGGATCCAATTACCTACAAGTGGAGAGCATTCCTGAAATCTTAATCGTGTTACTAAACCTTAATATAAATGGGTCTTTGAACTTTAACGGATGAATGTACTTTTACGGATGATTTTGAACTTTAAGGGATTAATTTACTGAAAAATTTTCATAATATTTTTCCTCTAAAAAGTTACAAATTGTGACCCACATTTGGCCAGAACACGACACAAGACACTACACAGTTCTCGTATGAGCCCCGTACCCTAATTACGTAACATTATTAATCAGAATCGGAAGCATTTTGGAGGATATTGCTAATACATTGCTTCATATGTTCAAAAAATTTGTCTGCTCAACAACGTAAATAACGCAATGAATGTTGTTGAACTATCAAAATGAAAGCAATTTCTACTATTACTGCGACTGTGTTAAGCAATTATCCCGCTGGTACCGGAATATATCTGATAACAGAATGTATTCATTATCTCTTCACAGTTGGTTGCCTAAAAGATACGGCGTTGCCGCTAAATACTAACAAAAAAAAAAGTTATCGAACATCTAAACAGTTGCTAAAGTCTGGTTTCTCTTTGAAAACCTGACATTAGCAACTGTTTAGATGTTCGATAACTTTTTATGGATAAGACCGTAAACAATTAAAAATACTGAATTTTAAGTTTTTATTCATCGAAAGGATTTTCACTTTTACGAGCCTAAAACCATAATGTTTAATTTTTATTTAAAAACAAACGCTTATTGTACAATTTTGAAATCGATTAAAAATTTTAAAAAAAATATCGAATGCAAAATGCAGCAAAAATATTTTTTGTTCTAGACTGCCACATGTAAAATTCCCGTTTGCGGACGGACAACTTTTACTTTCATTACAGTACTGACCAACGATATTATTACCTTTAGATGCGTTACCGGCGTTCAATATTGACAAGATAAATGCAAGGTAATTGCTTGTCGTGTTATTGTTGTGTCGTGTTGCCGCGTCACTGCATGGTACGTAACCACGTACCATGCAGTGACGCGGCAACACGCTAGTGACGTAACTAAATATGTGTATATGTTTATCTCTTTCTAACACCCGGAATCGGTATATGTCTTCCCTGTTCTTCGCGCACTGTATGATTGTATGTAATGCCAATAAAGCTTATCTCTCACTAATACATATTGGTAGGAATAATAGGCATAATGTAAGCTCAATTGAATGGTAATTACACAGATGATGACGTAAAGCTTTACGCTTGATTCAGCCTTGTATCCATATTCAAGAGGCTAAAGCTTGCTTGATTAAATTGCGCTAAGCGATTTTACTGCTTTTTTATGAGGCACTTGTTCTTAGTTAACTTGACACTTCACAAGCTAGGTAATTTATTTGTTAGTCTTTTAGTGGAGAAAGTTGTGAAATATTGTGGAAGCAATTCAATAAGGACATTTGGTTGTTCATCATGTGATTCTTCAATTAATTTTACTGACTTCAAGACGTACTTCTGCTACATCAAAATATAGATGTCTTGTACTTAGTAAACGTCAATTTGTTACAATGAATGAGAGTGGATATTTTTGTTGGAATTTAACTTCGCGCCTGTAATCCCCGAAAGGATACGCAGAGGTAAACTATAAAACACTCACACTTTGCCATTTATGTTTAAGTCCCATATAATACGGGGCGAGCCCATTGCCATCAACCGGGCGCTAATCCAGGCTCCTCGCTGTTACTGAAAAATTCCTGGTGGAAAATTGGTTATCCAACTGGCAGCCAATTATCCTATATCCTAGGATAATCTGCCAGGGGTGCGGGTTGTTCGAAAGAGATACCGCGACCCCTGGCACACAGGCAACTGAGGGAACACGGGTGGGTTTTAGTCAGTAAAAGTCTGACACGCCCTCCTGCTCCACCCAGAGCGAGAGAAGTTATTTGATGATTTCCCACCTAAAAAAAAAAAGGATAATTGATTGATTAACATTGTAACTTTGACGTTTAGTCGAATACAGTAGCACGTCCACGATCTTGAATAATCAGTTTGAGCGTATAACCAACCAAACCAACTCACGGTTTTATTTGAATAGCCTTACGCAAGAAATTCATTCTGTGCAATGTAGTTCGTGTCTCATTATAGTAAGGTATAAATTAGAATGAATGCCGAGAAATTGATCAAACTCTTTGCTTTTATTGAATTTATATCACATCACACACATTGCCCTCAATTAGGTTCTACTTAATATGTTGCGTGATGCTAAAGCGCCAAATACAAAAAGTAACTTTGGCCTAGCACGGATTGGGTAACCACTTAATGGAGCTGTGGGTACTATAAGAGCTCTGACGAGCCCCTTGTTTAAGGGGGTTTAAGATAGCTACAATAAAACGCTTATGAGCGTTATAAAGTGAGACTTCACGTTTATTTCAAGGATTAACAGTTTACAATTCCGCGCCGGTCAATCGAATGAGTTCTCCCGGAACAAAACCTATATAAAATAATTTGACGTTCTTATTTTAGAACTTCCTGACTGTTCGACCATAGACAAAGCCCAATCATTGGCTGCCAGTTACGTACGTAAGGTTGCCTCGGTGAGCGAACAACCTTTATAAGTACCTAGTATCTACAGCGAGTTAAGCCTAGTTATTCGTAAAATAAATACAAGAACTAGCTAGGTAAACCTGTTATTAATTCCAAATTCCATAGGGGCAAGTTTCGAGTATTTTCATATTTAAGTTTCTGTAAAGTTTTTTTCCGTCAGTGGTAGCCTGTGGTAATGGCCTCGACTTACGAGTTGTAGATCGTGGGGTCGAACCCAAGCAGGCATTTTATTTTGTGTAAATAATTTCATCACCACTGCTTTTGAGAGCAGCGGTGAAGGAAAGCATCGTGAGGAAACCGGAATCTCCTAGAACCAAAAAATCGAAGATTAGAATAGGATTACTAACATAGGGGTAAGGAATATTGTTACTAACACAGTTGAGTCATGTTACTTGCTGAATAAAGATATTATTATTATTGGTTGACATCTACCAACCCGTACTGGGCCCGCATGGTGAATCACGGTCGACCCACTTTTAAAAGATAGGAGATTTGAGTGCCAGCAGTGGAAAAATTAAACATCATGATGTTAGTCTGTTATACAACATGTAGGTATCTAAAAGGTGTGGTCAAACAGACCATCAAACTCAGGAAATTTCTTCGCAGGATCATCATCGTTATCAGGAAAAAAATATCAATTTTCCCATAAAAACTTTTAACTGAAACTTGTCTGCAACACAACTTGCAACTTGCAATTTGTCACCACGTGAAGTTTATACTATAATTTTATAGCTTTTCTTCTCAATTTTTCAAATGAATTACTGATTTTCAATGCTTTGTTTCAGGTAAGTCCACAATTCTGATGTTAACGACTCTGCTACAGGTAACAAATACGTATTAAGTCTACAATTTTTATTCTAAAATGTTTGTACTAGTCTGAATTACTGACTGAGTGTAACCTTAACGATTGCAATAGGTATCTCACTACTAATAAATTGTTTAATTTAGCTTTGATATTACAAGATGCTGAACTCCAAGAATAACATTATGATCATATCATCTAAAATCTGGTAGTTTGTTAAGAGAATACGTAGGCGTCTGTTACGTACATTCATTAGGTATTAATAACATCAAAGTCTCTAGGTACCTACTTATAATATCAAAGTCTAAAATTAACACGATCTTAGTATGAATGTTAACAATAACTACCCACCTATAAGCTTTTCAAAGAGAAATACTAATACGTAGTACTAACGGTTATACTAGTAGCTATCCCTTTTTCCAAGAATTCCTTAATAGCAACATTAGCAATTATATACTTCATTAATATTTCCCAGATTCCCGTATGCACGAAATACATTTTCGTGCTAACGGGAATGAAAATCATAATTTGGTATACGATCCCGTATAGGGGTTAGTTTTCAAAGACCTGTCAAATTTAAGGTGACCAAACCTACACCTACTCTCAAAGTTTCAAATGATATCATTTGAAACTTTTAACATTCTCCATGCGACAAATCACAGAAAACGTAAAACAACGTGCCCTTCAGAAGTTTTCAGTAACCACTTAAGTGGGTCTCTAACACGAATGATGCGAACAACCAAATCAAAAGCAAAGTTATAAAACTTTGCCCCTAAAAAAATATTAATTCGGTATCCAATTACTACTACACTTATTTCTTTTGGAGCCAAATTCAAATTTAAAAGCGTTTCAGTAATGTTAAAAAAGCGTTGTGGTCTTTTTTAGTAATTTAAAAGAGATAGGTACTAGAAGAGAAAAAGAAAGATATTGTAAGCCCGTGACTTTTTAATTTAAGTTGTTACGATTGTGGTTGAACCATTCAAAAAAACTAAAATCAAAATCATTTATTTGCCTAAATGAGGTACCGAAGGTTGTTAAAATGTACAATATCGTTTTTTTTTTATGCTGCCTTTAATTTCGGCGTGCATATATAAAACAAAGCTTCATTTTAGGTATTTAAATTAATTATTGATCTTAATCATGCATAGCCATGAAGGTTTCATAGAAAATGTTTCTAGTGTTTATCATAATACTAGCTTAGGTATCGTGCCTGTTTAGAAATTTGTAAAGTGACCATGGATTAACCTACTCTAAGCCCAGTTTCGCACGGGAGATATTTGCCCGCAGCGTATTTTTCGCTCCGCGAAGTATTGAAAATCGAACAGTGTGGTTTTCTGACGCGCATTTTTTTTTGGTGTGTAATCGACATATAACTTCTCCCGCTCTGGGTGGAGCAGGAGGGCGTGTCAGACATTTCCTGACTAAAACCCACCCATTTTCCCTGTTGCCTGTGTGCCAGGGACCGCGGTATCTCTTTCGAACAACCCGCATCGTTTTTTGACGCGATGGGATACGTTCTGTTGGATTATCAATGCTTGGGTCAACACCGAGAGTTGTAAATCCAAAGCTCTAAATAATCCCACCATGATATACATACTACGTTTGTTTGAACGTGGGCTAAGTACAATACATTTGAAAACCATTTTTCTGTTAACTGTTTTTCGCTGCCTCTGAATGTATGAATAAAAATATGGGTAAAAAATATAACTTTCAGTCTTTTGGACCTCAGCCAAAAATATACCAACAGTTTCGGCAGAAGTAACGGGCGTTTACTAATCACCTGCGGACATAAGCTTAGTTTGGGGTCCGAACTTCGAATGAATGACAACACGACAGTTGACAGTTGTTACTAATCCCGATTTGTTCTTAAAAATGGAATTTGTCCTTTATTTTGACGGATCTACTACATTCGGACGGGCCCATATCTGCTATACGGACTTAGAGAGTAGATCCCCGGTATTGCACGAGTAACATTGCTATATTTACATATACAGGTATAAGATCGCCCTTCTGGCTGTACCGCTTGCGATGCGTAAAGCTAGGGTTTCCTTCTGTCATGAAAATTATTAACCAAGCAAATCGACTCAGCCTATTGCAATCCACCACTGGACCTTTCCTATGCTGCGTTACAACACTCTATCCTCCGCCTTCCACATCCAGTCTGTCCCAGCCACCTTTTGAGGTTGTCGGTCCATCTAGCTGGGCGGCTTCCGACACTACACTTGCCGATACGCAGTCTCTCTCCGATGACTTGTGGAGCACACGAGTCCTGCAGGACTCGTCTGCTTCACCGGTCATCGACCCGTCGACAAAATATATGGTCAGTCCACTAGCACTTCAAGTTGCTTACTCTGCAAGCTATGCGGCAACTCCAGTTCTTTTCCGGATAACTTCGAAAATGAAAATTACTTGAAAATTATGGCAGCGGGGTTAGACTTTGTCGTGTCAAAACACGCTCTTGAGAAAAACACACCAAATTAGTTGCATAAATAACTTTTCAATAACATCATTAGCCGGTAAATTGGGGACACTATATGGCGGTTACCGCAATATTAGCAAACCCTAGATTTAACCCAGCGGCGAAAACCTTCGACCGAATCTTTATTTTACCACGAACAGAATAAGTGAGTAATATTCAGTTTAAGTCACGCGCCAACTAAACGTAGGTAGTCCTCATAAATATTGTAATCAGACCAACGCAGTATACCTTCCACTGAAATTTATTTAAATTCCCCCACTTACGTATTCCTCAGTTTTTATAGAACCTACTAATCGAATCACTGTTGGAGACAGAAAACGAAAAACAAAAATTAGTTAGGTACCTAATCATCCGTATTAAGGTTCATTTGAAGACCAGCGTCAGACAGCATCTGTCTGGCATTTTTGCTGAACTGAACCTATTTGGCGCAGCCGTGACGCACATAATTTTATTTTAGACGACTTTTTATTCTGTTCATAGGTGGTCCTTGCAGAAGGTATAAAGGTTATCTGCAAAAGTCGACCTTATGTTGTATGTATAGGCTAGCGATAAAATAACTCTAGTTGCATTCATACCGTCAAGCAGAAATGGAAAAGCAGGTAAAAACAGTAGGGGGGGGGGGGGTATTTAGCTGACAAGCCAAGAAAAGTGGAAAATATAAAAATGTCAATATAAAAAACCCAAAAATAATCCTAAATCATTCATTCATTCATTTTTCATAACTCATGTGAATTAATTATAAGCTGTTGAGTTTCCTAATAAATAAATAAATATACCTATATATTATAAAACAAAGTCCTCCGCGTCTGTCTGTCTGACTGCCTGTTGATAAACTCAAAAAGTCCTGAACGGATTTTCATGCGGTTTGCACCAATTGTGATTGATGAGGACATAATTAGGCGTATAATTAATTAAGGTTTTATTCTAATTGTTAAGCGCAGCCGCTGAAAAAAGGTAGTGAATTATAACTGAAAGATATTGTCTCATCGATAGAGGTACTTTTTCTACAGCACGGAGAAGAAATATCACTTTTTTTTCCTTAATGTTTTTCTCACTATAACCATGGCTTAGACCCACATCCCATTTTGTCCAACATCCCACATAATATAGGTCAGTAACTTACAACGAAATAACGTGGATTTGAAACTAAATATATCCATTTGCAACATCTTCAGAGACGCAGGCCAGTCGTAAAGATATCTTTGGGAACGGAGGCTGGCTCGGGTCCAACCATGTTAAGCTCTGCTTTTAACTTTAGTTTCACTTTCAGGGACTGGAAAATGGATAGCTAATACCTAGCTTTGCTGATGTCCCACGTTATGCAATATTATATTTATCTTGAGATAGAATCTTTGTGTTTGGGTTTGTCCAGATGCGGTGTTCATTGAGTAAAAAGTGTGTTGTACGTAGAGATCGAGTTTGAATTTTATTTTCCAATATTGAGTTACTTGGAGGCAGACTAAGAAACAGTCTTTGTTAATAGAAGTAAAGCTTGTTATATGCAAAGCTGTCAGTTTCCTGGATGAGTTACCAGGAAGGCAGCGAGGCGGAGAAGTTCCTTAAATTGTTTTTGTAATAAATTATTGACAACCTCGTTGGTGTAGGGGCAAAGTGTCATTTTCTTGTTCCATCTGAAATTCTGAATTTTTTCAGTAGCAGCCCGGTATCTGGACTTGTAGCCGATTGACGGCAATTGGCTCGCCCCCTTCTTCTTCGTGTCGCTGGCATGACAGTTATCGCTGGTCATGTTGTCCGCATGTTTTGGGGCACAGAGGTGGAGCATAGTTTGTGAAACAGATCCACATCCATCGGAACATGGAACTTAAACATAACTAGCGAAGTAGCCATTAGTGAAAACTGAGTGTACTTTAGGTACACCTGTGATTAACCCGTCGGAAAATACAAGCGTGATGTTACAACATGTACTATGTAACTCAATGTAAATTCCCCATCCAACGATTACACCGTGGCACCATCCTCCACTATCACTTTACTCCGCAGATCGATCGCCGCCGGTGCCGTGACGATTAAACCACAGGCCTAATTAAAACTATAACATACACACAGCTATACATTGCATACATGTGAACGTACTATGTATAGGGCAGTCCGGTGACTAGACTTGACATGACTAGCTTTTGCCCGCGGCTCCGCCCGCGTGTATGTCGGTTATCGCGTAAAAAAGTAGCCTATGCCTTTTTCCATATCCCAGTCTATATCTCTGCCAAATTTCATGTCGATCGGTTCAGCGGTTTAGGCGTGAAAGCGTAACAGACAGACCGACAGGCAGACAGAGTTACTGTCGCATTTATAATATTGGTAGGGATTTTTTAATTAAATAAAGCTTATTAAAGCTAAGACGATTTTGCCAGACTCTTTACTAGTGAAAACAGAAAAGTTTTCAGTAAGGGTATGTGGTGATTGCAATTCTCCGACACGTTTTTCTCTTTATTAATTTTTGTTTTGCTCGAAATTCATTAAATTGCTTGAATAAATGACACTTTTTTAAAATAATTCGATAAAACATTTTTTTTATGATATTGCCAGCCCAAAATTCCTCTTGTAATGTATAGCATTTTCCCGTCAAGGTGAATTACCTCACCTAGAGCCTTAAGTGCGCCTCCCTACGTCTTCTTCGCCCTTCGAAATTCGAAATCTTCACAAAGCAGTAACTACTTACTCTACCAGAACACATAAATATTTCTCCTATGTCCAGTTCAGACAAAGTAATAAATAAATTACGTACCAACTAGGTATATACTTACAGGGTGGCAAGGACATCGACGAGCGGCAATGCAATTTTTTTGTCGGTTGTTAAAATAAATATTTGCTGTTTCATGCATTTTGACCGCGTTAGCGTGTAGTCCCTTAGTTTTAACTTTTTAAGACCTGGCTGGAAGCCTTAATTCTTTGAAGCAGCCACAGGCAAGTCCGGATAAGCAGCTGATAATCTCCTAGGTTGACCTGCGAGATGTCATTCCAAAAGATAAGAAACAGAACGGGTACCTACGTCTTTCCTGGTTTTGCGTTCATCTGTACGACATAGAACATTTATACAAGGCAATGTATTGTACAGTGCCGCCTTACGGTCATAAATAACATCTTACTAACTCACCATGTGAAATGTGTCCGACATAAATGTTTCTAAGGCGCTCACAAAAAAAACGTATGAATTAAAGTCTCGTAAATCTAGTAATTTCATCGCAATTTATGCTTTCAGCTCGTGCGTAAGAAGGATGAAAAAAATCTAAATCTGTTTGTTTTTTCCAGAAAAGATGGGAAATAAGTTAAAATAACTGTGCCAAAATAGAAATTTGTGTTTTTTTTTTGCTTTGGCGTTGCATTCGGGGTATATTATGGTAATTTTTATATTTCGAGCAATTTTCAAACAAATTCGAATCCATGGGGGATGCAAATTTTAGGCGGCAGTATTGTATGTTTTAAAATACGAATCATATACAACGAATTCAAGTAAAATTAATATTTGTCTGTACAGAAACCCGGCAAATATTCCGGGACTGAAATCCCAAGCTGCAGTGGACATACTTTAGCATCGTCTTAGTGCGAGTTTCATACAAATTGTCCTCCTCTATTTAACCCCTTACGGGGTCAATTTTCAAAAAAACTCAATCTCTTTCCTCAGTACTCACCTTGGTTATACAAGGAACTCTCTTTAAGCTTCTAGACCCAGCGGATTAGGCTGTGCGTTGTATATAATATTAAGTTGAAGAAGATGGCTCTTCTACCAAACAAGACGTTTCTTTCAGAAAATCAACCATGTGAAACTAAACAGGACAGTAATTCCATAACGCATTCCACACTAACGGCACGGATGGCTTTAATTTTTAACCGACGAAAAAACGCAGGAGGTTCTCAAATCGACGCGTATTTTTTTATGCATTACCACCCATAACTTTTTACAGAGTAGTCCGATTTTCGGTCGTCAGCATGCATGTTGACCTGACTACTTTAGGTAAATCATTTACCATAATAATAAATAGTAAGGGTCCCAAATTAGTACCCTGACTAACGCCCGATCTGGTGCAGTAGGGCTCTGAGAAGTGTCTGCCACAGTCCACATACTGACGCCTATCTCGAAGATATCTGGCGAAGAACTTTGAAATAAACTTCTCCAGCTGTAATTTATCTTTTCCTATGTCTAACTTTACCTGTAATTAAAAATAACGAAGTTAGCCGTGTTTAATTTCAAAGTAACACGATGTGGGACAAACTTAGATGGGATCGGAGTTAAACTTATCAATAGAGTGTAGAACATTCGTATGGAGTGTTTGAATTCCGTTGTTTACGTAAGTGAACTTTCCTGTTCGAGTGGCTTTTCAATGCCCCTTACACGTGGGTTAAACAACTTGTGAACGTGGTAAATTCATGACTAACAGGTTGGGAACACACAAAGAATAATCAAGCTGGCGTGGCAATAGGCCAGTCATATTAGCGGTAGAACTGAGACCGTTGGGGTAGATGTGTTTTTGAGTGGAGACCGCGAATCGGCAATCGTAAGGTAGGATGACCTCAGGCTAGGTGGTGCAATGATCGAACGAGACGAACGAGAGTTGCCGAGAATCGAGCTAAATGGCGTGCGATTGGTGAGTTCACCCAACCTCTTCGTCATCAACATCAGCCTACAGCAGTTGCTGTAGGCTGATGTTGATGACGAAGAGGTTGGGTAGGTACCAAAAAAATTAACTTCGGACTCATCTCATTCTATCAAGCATTGCTGTGCCGCTGAAATTATATTTACATCATTTTCACAGTAATTTGAGCATTTTTTGCGAATTGGCAAACTTCTGGTAATACCATGTGCTAATTTTTTATTATACGACAAACACACACAAAAAGTGAGAGAAACTGAGTGACTGAGACACACAAAAAATAAATGTATACCAAGCAATCTAAGTAGTAGTATAACTACTGTGTCCAATAAAATATCACTTAAATTAACTTAACAGCTTTTACGATCTCAGATAACGTCTTTAATTTAAAAGCGTCCATAACAATCAATGTACCACCTACGCCGGAGATTGTCCATAATCACCGTCGCAGCGTTACGGCGAAAGTAGTAAATGAAGTTGTAAGAGCTCTTAATTGAGCGTGACTTCGAGTTAGCATCAACGAGAGTAATATCGAAGTCTCACGCCGAGTTTTAATAGATGAACTTTTTGAGTTTATTATACTTGTTGAAGAGTATGCTGGCATGATTTTAGAACCGTCAAACATATATCAACCTATAAGGTTTCCACTGCTCGGACACAGGTCTCCTCTTAGTTAGAGGTTAGTTAGGCTACACGGGCCCAGTCCGGGTTTGTAGATGTCACATGTCTTCGATTTTTTGTTGAAGGACATACCGGTCTCCTCACAAGTTTTAATAGATGAACTTTTTGAGTTTATTATACTTGTTGAAGAGTATGCTGGCATGATTTTAGAACCGTCAAACATATATCAACCTATAAGGTTTCCACTGCTCGGACACAGGTCTCCTCTTAGTTAGAGGTTAGTTAGGCTACACGGGCCCAGTCCGGGTTTGTAGATGTCACATGTCTTCGATTTTTTGTTGAAGGACATACCGGTCTCCTCACAATGTTTTCCTTAACGGTTTTGAGAGCAGTGGTGATGAAATAATTTACATAAAGTGAAGCGCATGTCATGTTCCAACCTACGACCTACAACTCCTAAGTTGCTGCCGTTACCACTAGGCCACTAATGTTCCCTCCCAGTGAAACTTGACACTAATTTATCTTCTCACTCTCTCAATTCCTATACGTACAAAAAAATCTTCTTGACTTTTAAAGTCTTTACTCCGTTTCAATTTCAATTGATCTGTATCTAGTCGGCCCATAGTAGTTATAACATGCTGTAGCGATAACTGGATTTCCTTGTTTATAAGGGTCGATGAGCTTTTGTTATTGGTTCAATATTATGAAGCATAAAATAAAATAGGTAACTTTAATCAGACTTTATTCTGTCCACTCTTGATCAAAGACGTTTCTATTCTTAAATCCATTTGTAAAGAACGTTCAAAATACCTCTTTGTAAACAAAGAACCATATTATAAGGTACTTACTGGATGGACTTACTTTAAGTAATCCAGATTACCTACTCTCCCTCGCAGAAAATCCTTCAGATTACGAAAAAAGCCCGCCCCATCTGTTTTTTTTAAACTTACTTTACATCAATCCGAAAATATCCACGACATGACGAACTTAGATAGGCCTCTTCGTATCCGCTACAAATACCTACTGAATTATTTTAAACACCACGCGTTATGTACAATTTTTACAAATTAACCAGATAGTTGAAACAAACTTGATAAAATTCCATTAAAATAAAAAGCAATTTCAATTATGTCAATTCACATGAACCTACATGGGCACTTATGAAACGTTAGAAGCTAGGTGCACGGTTCTAATTGGTCGTTTCAAATAAAAAAGAGTACCTAATAAATGAACCAGGCGATCAGTTATTTAAAGACTCATTACTATGAAAACTCTATAAAACTACCTGTTCCTAGATATTAAAAAAGATCCCCAGAGCAATAGATTACTAGGAGAGCATGAAAGCGTCGGGAGTCGCGTCCGCTGCCGGCAGATTGAAAAAGTAGTGCAATATAACGAGCCATACCTTGCTATAGCACGTCCCTCGTGTCTGAATAGATGGACAGATTACCTGTCACGTCGAGCATCTGCCAGTAAATGGAGCTTCGTAGTTAAGTCACGGACTGAAGGTATTCGAATGTAAATCAGATATCAAGTACATGGTTGGTATTGTTAAGTTGAAATATAGTGATGATTTTGGGTGGCATAGCAAAATCTAATCAGCCTTCTGTTTTCGAGATAGTGGGCCAAGCGAGCCCAGTGCGGGTTGGTAGATGACACAGTTCTTCGAATTTTTGGTTCCAGGACATAACGATTTCCTCACGTTGTTTTTCTTCACCGTTTTCAGAGAAGTGGTGGTGATGAAATTATTTACACAAAGTATGGAACCCACCGATAAGTCGGGGGGGGGGGGGTATCACTGATCTAATAGGCTACCACTGTTCTGTAATGATTTTGGGTGGTATTGGGCGAAAATTATAAATGGTTAATCAGTTGCAATACAGACTAAAAATATTTTTATAACTTGAAGATTTATCCTCCACAGACTTATATAGCAGACTTACGAGTATATAGATCTATAGAAAGATACACATACGACTGGTGATCTCTGTAAACATACTCAGCTATCAACTTAAAGGAGAATTATTTGATCCCTACCCTCTTATGTAGACGAGTGGCAAAACGGTGCCAGGTGGTCTAAGGATTTATTGCCGGGATCGGAAATACATTTATATATCCAACTCTTCTGATGTTACAATCGTAACCGCTCTTAAAACTTCGTAGCGACAGGAAAAGCGTAAAAGTTCATTAGGTACAAACGAGTTTAATCAATCTCTTTCAACTTGGTTCTAACATGTTAATTGAATTTGTGAACGAATGAGCGTCAACAGCCCCCGCGCGTCGTCCTCGAGTTTCAGAACGAAGACACATTATATACTAGGTATGCCTTTATAGGTACCGACATAGTATTAGAGCTCTCCCAAAGTCTACGATCACAGTCTTTGCTGACATTGAATTACAAATTTAACTTTATTAAATTGGATGAGTGGAATGCGAAAATCTGCCAACCCGTCTTACCAAGGGGTACAGTATTACCCAGTAGACTATTCTTCCATGTAAAATACTGGTGTTCAGCTGCATCTGGTTAGACTGGAAGCCAACCCCACATAGTTGCGAAAACGCTAGGCAGATGATATTTGGATTAATGGAATGCATACAATATTATCTTGATGGATAATTATCAGAGGTCGGAGTAGGTAGATTGATTTAAGGTCGTTGATGTCAAACGTAGAGGATAATATGGATATGCCTCCAAAATATCGGAACTTCATATTTATTGTGATATTTGTTCCGGAATTTTGAAATTAGCACGAATTTGTGTTTAAGGTGAAAAACGTATTAATTATATCAATCTACGCTACCAGTGTTAGCTAATGGCCAAAATAAAGCCAAAATATAGAAATTGTATCCGATGAGGATTAAAAATAATTTATTTATGTTTTTGTTTAATTAAAAATAATTGTTCATTGAATTCAATCAATCATTCATATAATAAACGATTTTGTTAGCCTATCTGTATGTTTTTTATTTTATTTTATTCCATAATTCCGGAACTTTTTCCAGTACTTCCCGCACATTATGGATAAAATGGCATGTCCATATTATAATATCTTGACGCAAGTATATAAAATCAATTTACCTACTCCGACCTCTGATAATTATACAACATTATTTTTAGTATATGCGAAACCTGAAAATAGTTTGTTCAGAATAAGTAACTGAATCGATTCCAAAATGTTACGATTCGAAAAATGTAACTAAAAGTAAAGGAATTTATTAAACGGAGTTATAATGTGAGTGTGTATGTGTAATTGTGTGTGTGGGCATGGAGGTGTGTATATGATAGTGAGCGTGTGAATAAGGGGGCGTAAAAGTGCATAAGGGTGCGTGTATGATTGAGTTTTGTATACTACTACTTTCATTAACACCAAGGCGATATTTGGAATATAGTCCACGAAATTCATCTTTGCGGGGCAATGCTACCGTAGAGTTTGACGAGTCTCAACTTCAAATTCAGGAAACCGGTATAATAATTATCTTGCCGAGAAAATGAAGAAAAGCGGATTAATATTAAAACACGATTTAATATTAAATGCATCACGTAATAAGCACATGCAAAATGCAAAGTTTTACCAGAGTACCTACTTATTACAAAGTGTTTAAACTTTCAACGAGGCTGTAGAGTTTGGTTCTGCCCGTTCAAATATTTGTATTCTAGAAATGTTTCTAAGGTCTGCCCCACTATAATATTCTGGCAGAAATTCAGCAGTTGATGTTTGTGTAACTACTCCAACATTAAAACTATTAATACCCAGTTGGTACCTATAAAATGCATTAACTATACCTATATCGATCTTGTCTCAAATTTTTACCGATTTTGTACGACATAAAGTAAAATACCTAGCCTTACATACGGATAATCAACCTATTATTTCCCCACTGCTGGGACACAGGGCTCCTCTCGGTGAGAGAAAGTGGGTCATAATCGACCACGCGACCCCTGTGCGGAATTTATATAAAATGTTGGTAGATGTCACATACACATACATAATTATCTGTAGGTGTCTTGGAATGATGGTTCTAGGACACGCCGGTATCCTCACGCTGGTTTCCTTGACCGTTTTAAGAGCAGTGGGCCTAGTGTATTTTTTTTAACCATTTCGATCTAACGCATCGAGTGCGTTCGGCGCTCCGATTGGTCCGGCACCAATCCAAGGCCAATCCCAATCAAGCCAGTTAAATGAAAATCACACGACGGTCTCTGTGGGTTTGGAATAATTTACACAAAGTAAATTCCCTGTGTGGGTTCCAACCTACGACCTACCTAAAATACCTACTTCACAGCCTTCGCCACTTCCAAGAGTTTTAATCAACCCTGAAATAGCTTGCCTGCTAAACTTCCATTTTCTTGCCAACAAAAGACGTCTTAGTTAATTTAATATACAAACATAATTAAAACAAGAATTAATAACATAAAGTAGTATGATGTTAAGTGAGACGAAATTCAATCAATTTCATAGATACCGCGCAAACTTTATTAATGTATTGATCGATGTAATTAAATTTACTGCGTAGTGATGTGACGTGCTCTGGTAGGGGGAACGAGGGATGTGTTAATAGAGGTGTCAATCTATAACTATGACACTGCGGTGGCGTCGACATCAAAAGACGCACAATCTTTAGTCGCTCTGTGACTGTACATCTGTGCTCTGTGTTCTATAATAAACTTACTTTCAAACTCAACTGTGTTTCGTGATTGACTTCTACATAGCGTTGTTCTTACGACACGAAAGCTTAGACAATGGTATGTAGTACAACCACATTTCGGGGCGATTCTATTGCCATTAACCACAAATCCAGACTCCGAGCTGCTACTGATAAACTCCAATAGCACATGGTCCGATTCTGGATTCGAAACCAGGGCTTCACGTTCAGCAGTAGCACTTGTGGTCACTATACCAACGGGACAGATCATGGCAGATGTTATAATTACGTCATGCCTTTAGCGAATTAATATTTCTGCACCCTATTCCGTAACACAATATCAATCGTAATCTGAATTATTTTGAACGATATTACTAATTCATTGCTTGATATGTTTGAAAAATGTTTCTGCTCAGCAACGTAAATAACGCAATGGAGGTTGTTAAACTGTCAAAATGAAAGCAACTGAAAATTCTATAAACACCAGCATGATTTATTATCTTAGGTCGTATCTAACCGAGATAAAAAGGCACAGTTCAAGAAAAGAGAGATTTTTCTTAATTACTTCAAACAAAAATAGCCAAAAAATATCAAACGAAAAGAGGAAGACAAACTCAATTAACTTGAACACAAATTACTTTTTCCTTCTGTCATCACTCCCATCTCCAAAATACATTGACAGCGTGCAAGCCCTGACAGGGGAACATAGGGTTGACACCCTACAGCCTGCATGTGCCAGGGTTGGCTAATTAGAACATAAGAGGTCTGGGAACTCGCAAGATTAGTCGTATATCCTTCACTGCTCCTCTCGTCGTACAATGACTGTTTTGCATAATTTAAACTTTCAAGGAGCCGGCTGAAAAGTAGATCATTAGCACAATCTTAGGATTCAATTTCTTTTTGTGTTCAACAACGATCGTCCTTTGTTAAAACTTTTGGAAGCGGTGTCAGAAGAGTGATTTATTTGAAGAGTACTTAGACTAAAGGCTTACGCGCCAGACTGGGAGATTTCTTTTGCATCATTTAGCATCTTTTTTTACTTTATATTATTGGTAAGTGCGATGACAATTTGAAACTAGATTCTAGACTAAGGTTATTGAACCTTGAACCTTTCCGAAAAGATTTAATATTTTATAATAGACAGTAAAACCCAAGAACAATTTGTTCGACCTGAGAATTGAACCTAGGATCTCGTACTCAGCGGTAGCGGTTGCGGCCGCCTCCTATTTTGAGAATTTTGAATTTTAGATCTACGAGACATTCTATAATAAATTTCTTCTAAATGCTTATCACTCAGGTTCGCTATATATTACCAAGTCTTGCCGATATTAATAATGGAACAGTCAGGACGGCGCGCCTTATGACTCTGCCGCCACCCGGCCACCCACATACCTGCTTAATATACGCATCTATTATATATACATGCCAAGAACAGAATAATACATCCTTTGTATTATTTTACGGGTGCCCTGAGAGAAAAAATATTTTTTAGGACAATATTCGTAAAAGAGACTTAAAATATTGCACGCGACGATGGGAAGAGACCAGACGGAATGTCCATAATGCCTTGGAAGTTAGGTCGGCCTTTGGTGTGGGATGCAACATGTGTCGACACCCTTGCGCCATCCCATCTTTGCGGAAAACCTCAAACGGCGCAAATATTCCAATCTTATTGGAAGCTATATATTCGAGCCGTTTGGGGTTGAAGCTCTAGGGCCATGGGGTCCGAGTGCCCACTTAGTTTTCCGAGATATTTCCAAGCGGTTGGTTAACTCTTCACGTGACCAAAAGGCTGGCCTATATTTCGGCCAAAGAATCAGCATTGCCATACAACGTGGCAATGCTGCCAGCCTTTTGGGCACTCTTCCCGTTGACAACGATGCGGACTTATTTTTTGATGCATTATGTTTTTTTTTTTTTATATACCTGTACATATTATTAGCTTTGTTTTGTGTTTAACTAATACATAACAATAAACATTCTATGAAATGTTTCGAAAACATTTAAAACAGCGAGAAAATTAAATATTGATTCGTTGTTTTAGAAATTAAATACATTTAGGTACATACATAGAGGACATACATAAAACTCACGCCTCTTTCCCCTGGAGGTAGACAGAACCTCCAGGATATAAAAAAACGTTATAAAGTTTAATCACATATTTCTGTACTTAACTCGAAATAATCTGTCTATTGGTGTCATTGCATAATGCACCGAATCCTGAGCAACATGGATAGGTACTTTTTATCTCGGAAAAGCAAATAGTTTATACGGAAGAGGCGGAAACCTTTTCACCTAAATAAATTGAAAAGAGTCTTCTAGAAGGGTAGGCAACGCACTTGTGGTATACCCCTAGTATTGCTAATCACCATATCATGTTCCCACTGCTGGGACACAGACCTCCTCTAAGTAAGAGGGAGTGGACCACTCCATCATACGGGCCAAGTCCGAATTGATAGATGTCAAATGTCTTCAAATCTTTGGTTCTAGAGCATGCCGATTTCCTAACGATGCTTTCTTTCACGGTTTTGAGAGCAGTGGTGATGAATTATTAACACAAAGTGAAGCCCCCCTGACTGCGTTCAAACCAACGACCCACACTCATATGCCGCGGCCATTACCACTGTGCCACCACTGCTAAACTACTCCTAAATTACTAGTATTAAAGATATCCATACCAGGCAATAACTACTTACCAAAAAAAGAAAACAAGATCAGTGATTAGATCGTTTTGTTGACTTGCCAGCGGTGCGGGTTGTTCGAAAGAGATACCGCGGCTCCTGGCACACAGGCAAATCGGGGACCCCGGGTGGGGTTTCGTCAGTAAAAGTCTGACACGCCCTCCAGCTTCACCCAGAGCGGGAGAAGTTATTTGATGATTTCCCTCCTAAAAAAATAATAATTTTGTTGACAAAACAGATAGTTCTCAGTCGGTAACCAAAAGCGTAGTGCGTAAAAAAGCAAGCGGAATAAGCCAACTTCGTGTTCCCATAAAGTTTTATATTTTTAGACATAATAGCTACCTACATTATTTAAAAAAAACAGCAAAGTGCGTGGACCACGTACAATTTAGGGCTCCAAGTTGGAATAAATTTATCCCAAGAACAAACATAAAATTATAATTGAAAAAAAAACCTTTTTAGTTTTGCTTAGTAAAATTTTCGACATACTCGTAACGATAAAATTCATTCAATAATATTTATCAATCAAACAAAGGAAGGTATTATATCAGTTCCCTCTGATTAAAACTGATAAGTAATGCAATCTGAAATAATTATAGGGTAGGAATATGATTGGATTCTCGTCAACATGCATTCATTCTGTGTATGACTGATTTATAGTATGTTGAATAAAACGGATTGTATGTATTTAACTGTGAGCAATTAGAGTTCCTCTTGTTTCAGTTTTTTAGATTTTTCATTCATTTCATTTCGTATTTTTCAGTTTCAGTTTTGAAACTGGTCGGTTGTATTTATAGTTACACGAATATTTCGGGAGCAAATATACTATTTATAAGGTAAGGCTGTTGCTTTTTTACTTTCGTAAAATAAAATAATGCAAGCACAAAACAAAACAGAAAAAAAAAACGTACTAAAATTTTTGCTAAAAACTTATTGTACTAAAAAGTACTCAATGAAACTTAACGGTTGTTACAGTAACTTAAGTTGTATTTAGTTCATAAAAAGTCTTATTTTCAAGACAAGTTTTTCCTTATATTTTATTATAGGTTAGTAACATTAGCCATCCTAGCTTTTTATAAATCTAGGCTAACATTAAGCTCGGTCTACACAATAAGTTATATAATCTGTCAGGCTCACGTGTGTACCTTTCGTGTTCACATACGACAAAAAAGGCGAACAGAATATGAGAAATGTTTTTTTGATGTTTTTTGTAGATACCCGTTAGATCTGTCTAATATTTATTTATATACGTTCTGATGTTTATCGTTACCTAACGTTCATTTGGATTTACTGGCTAACTTTTACCATATTTCAAAAACTCACAATATAGGCAAAAGGAGTAGTATATAAGGATCGTAAAAGGTGGCTACCTGCTTACCCCCGTAGGAAGAAGGCTAGTGGTTTTATATTATGTATTGTAAACCTATATTGTACATACATAATTATATAGCCTCACACTGTTGGGTGTGATGCCCAACAGTGAAAATGTTATATGCTTGTTATGTAAGTAAACTTGTAAGGCATGCATTGTTATGTAAATGAGTAGACGACTGCTTCCCTTGATGGATTTATTGCCACTAAATATATTTACACAATTGTTACACTTAAATGCTATGTTGGAGGAATGCACAGCTAAGCAATATTGATGTGTATGTATGAGTGACTTATAAACTGTCACAAAGGTCAATGTACAGCATAGCTCGTACACACACCTTCTCATGATTACCTCCTATCTTTTTGCTGGAACTACGCACCTGACCTTTCTGAAGAACACTTTCTAATGGGGTACAATCAACTCGGGGTGCGATGCAAATTTGCACTAGTATCGTAGTACTTGGTGAAACTGCTCCGAGGCATAGAGCACAACCCGGGAGTGCTGCAGCGGTTGTACTTGTACGTACCCGACCGTTAAGGGTGGAGGCGATGGCCCCCGCCCCTGCTGTTCGTACCAACAGCCAGGACCAACTTGCTGGCTAAAACCCTTCTGACTCGAGCAATTCGCACTGTAAATTACATTCAGGTCGAATTGGATATATTTGTAGCGGCACTACAGAAAAATACTTCGCAACAATATCTATAAATGCAAAAAGAGAAGTGGCGCCATCTGCAACGCCACAGGCGAATTACGCAAAGACGCACGTCATAGGAATCCTAGATCGCGCAGTTAAAGTTTACCGCGCGATTGGCATAGGTACAACATCCCGACATCAACCGTCGGGCAGTTGCCCACTAGACTGAACACCCGTCTGGTCGGAGGATCCTCCCTTTTCCTTAGAGTATGAGTGGACTTTACACCCTGTTCCTCATACCTCTATATATTTACATGTTACTGGAGTGAATTCGCAAAAGTACTATTGTTTATATTATGTTACAAGTACTGATGAAACGACAAATTGGAACCGTGCACCTAGCTTCTGACGTTTCATAAGTGCCCATGCAGGCTTATGTGAAATAAAATATTTTGATTTTGATTTTTGATTGATCTTTGTTGTGTGCTTTCATTTTAATTTTGCGTGTGTAACTTTGCCATCGCATTAGGTTAAGTACCTGTAAAGATAGTTTTAAGGCCTTTAAATAAATAAATAACACCACATGTCAACCTAGGGCGTCCCCTCTTAGTGTTTTCACTCACATCTCATTTATATTATTTTAGCAAAACAAAACTACACTAAATAATCTTCAAACCATCAAAATTTACGCAACATAATTATTTCGAGCTTTAAGGATTTAGAGAAACGCTCGTTGGCTTCGATTTATTTTTGATTTTTATTCCGAAAATCAGATGCTCTTTTGTTTATTGGGCTATACTAAATTACTATATGGTAAAGAACTTTAATATAAATTACAAATGATTAACGATCAGTTACTCATCCCCTGTGATGAGGACATTACCAAGCGATAATACTACCACACGTATTGCTCACTTTGCATTTAAATTATTCCGGATTCTATAAATAACCATTATTCGCTGCATCGTTCGAAAGCGTGTAATTACCCCACACTATAAGTGTGGTTACGAATGTCAGACACTGCTGTTGTTGAACACGTATAAAAGGAGCTTTAGGGTATTATTGTTTCATTTTGCTACCTAACAGCCTGGCACCCTTCTGTTAACGTGACAAGAAATAGTCATATTGTTGAGTATCAAGTGTGCTGTTGGTGGTCTTGACTTAATAATAAACTACTTGATTTCAATGAATAAGACTGTATTTTTTGGATACTGAATACAATTTTATTGAGATGACAGATGTGTACGCACGTTCAAGTTGTCTGCGAGCGATTGGCCAGTGGGGTAAGCCCGCGGTCGCGATGTGGAGTGTGGCCGGATGTGACGCTAGGAAGATATTCCCCGCGAAGTCTTCAACATATCATAGTCTAGCTAGCTGATGCCCATGTTTTTTTTAACATCTTCCGGTCCCAGAAAATAAATATCTTATATGGTAATGCGTTTCACAGTCTACTTGTCAGCCTTTCAAACCCAAATTGTATTAAAAATATCTGTCGACTTTTATATACGCTACGTGTAACGTGTCGTCTAAAATCGCCATAATAGTTCATTCATGTTACGGATTCTCATTCGCCTACGGCGTAGACGTCGCGTAGCCGATTGCTACGAAACCGTCGTAGCGTAGGCCGTACGTCCCTTCCCGTAGGCTTCGGAACAATATTATGTGGGCGACTATGTACGGAACATGGGAACATGGTCAACTTAGTTATACTACGAAGGCTAGCAGTAATCGTTAATTATTGTCGGCTCGTGACAAACCAATGACAGCTGCAAGGGTCGATCGAAGGTTAATCACTTAACGTCGAAAATGCACAAAGAAAAAACACTTAAAAACTAGAGAGCATGACACAAAAAACTGCTGATGACCAACGAGTTCGAAACGTCACTTTCAACTTTTTTTTATGTTGCCAGATTTTTTTTTGGTTTTGAATTATGTATTTGACGAGACTATTGGCCTTAGAGTGAAATTAACGCAGACGATATAAGACCTTATTCATATGAGAGAATAAAGATAAAAACCGCGTGAATCAGGTGGGCTTAAGCTGCGCTTGCCGTGTTCGGTTGGTGGATGAGTGACCATCCATTACATATCGAGACCCCTCCGTGCCTCGAAAGGAATGTAAAGCTCTTGGTTTGGACCACTGTCAGGCCTTTATCGACTGTCAAAGGCCTACGGATGACAGCAGAAGGACTTTACTTTTGCTGTCATTCTGACTGTCGTTACGGGTAGTCAGAAGCCTAAAAGTCTGATAACCTGTCTTAAGAAAGACAGGTAAGAACCAATGGGTATCGTGATACTCAGTAAACTGGGTTATGGAGTTCAGAGGGGCAAGTTTCGTAATTTTAAGAACATTCACAGTTTGATCTCAGTCTCAATCTGTCAAAAAAACCGCGAGTTTCCATACATTATTGACAACTTTATGACGTTTGATTGTCGCTGAGATGAGACTGCGACTAGATTGTGAACGTTTTTACGGGAATTGGCATTCAGATAGATAGTCGCTCTATAAAATACTGATTTCTGGTTAGGCTTTTCCTGGGAAAAGCCTAGCCTTATTGATTGACAAGGACAAATCCATTTACCAAAGCCGGTATTGCAATCAACCTAGGAGACAGATCCTTTGCTACGGCTAAAAGACGTTCCTATTGTTCGACCGGGTACGGTTTTCTTTGATCTCATTGACCATCCTTGTTTATGTCTTCTTTGTTATATTATTTTCTGAAGTTCTGTAATAAACTATACAGCATCTCAATCCTCCTAAAATTATTAATGTGAAAGTTTGTATGTTTTGATATTTGTTACTTAATTACGCGAAAACGGCTAAACGGATTTATATGTTTGGCACACAGATAGTTCATAGCCTGGATTAAAACAAATTATACTTTGTCCCGGTAGTACGTTCCCGTGGGATAATTTTCGACGTCCACGCGGGGGAAGCTGCTGGCGAAAGCTAATAATGTTATAGATATGAAAGTCTGTATGTTCGGATATTTGTTATTTAATCATTTAAAAACGGCTGATCGGATATCGATGAAATTTGGCACACAAATAGTCCATAACCTGGATTAACACAAATCGTAATTTTTATACCGGTAGTACATTCCTGTGGGAAAATATCCAACTTCAACGCAGGCGAAGCCGGAGGTAAACGCTAATCTATCTATATAAATAAAAAGAAAAGTCCTGACTGACTGACTGACTGGCTCGTCAACGCCCAGCCCAATCCCTTGGGCCTAGTAACCTGAAATTTTGCACACAGGTTCCCTTTATAATGTAGACAAGGAATAAGGAAGGATTTTTCGAAATTCAACCCCTAAGGGAGTTAAATCGCTGGCTAAAGCTAGTACCATAATAAATCAAGACAAAGTTCGAGCGACATTTGATAATATCGTCCGTTATATATGTCACCGCTTTAAAAGATATAGTTTTAACGATTTCATAAATACTGCACTTACTCCGTCGCCGTCAGTGCACCTTGAAGATAACCGCACATGGCCTTTAATGCCAATAACCTCACTTTAGTGCATTTCATGATATTAATTCAGCACTCAAGGATTTTTAGTGTTTCACGTAAAATCTTATACTGTATCGTAATAAAAAGAAAGAAGACACTGTTGTGTATCGCATTTGACACTATTGACAGTTAACTTCAAGCTCACTGCACGTATTTGTGCATCGTCCTCACATGTATAATTTCAACATAAATTATGTAACCATTTTTATATAATAATATTTTGGTTTAAAGGAGTATCCGTGGAGTTTTTTGACCGTTTTTCTCCCTAGGTATCTACTACGCTTTTGAATGGGCAACCAGCTTCATCTGTCTGACTGACCGTCTCCTTGATCATTCAAAAGTGTATATTATTGGTTAATTTGAAGTAAATGCTTTGAGTTTGAGTTTGACTTCACCTAAGATTTCACGGTGAGATTTTAACACTGCTGGTATAGTTTCGTAAAATTATAACACTTTTTTTGACCTGTTTTATTTCAGTCACAACTTCTTGTGTAGGAAACTAAAACATTGTCACACATAACTACTATGACAAGAATGAATAACAATTAGTTCCATTCCATTCCATTCCCAAAGGCTTACATTATTACCGCTGTCACTGAAAACTCTGCAAATACGGTAACGATCATCAAAAGCGTTCTCAATTTGACTGTAATTGTTACTTCGACTCAGATTTTCTTTTTTTAAATAATTAATATTTTATTTAGCTACCTTTTATTCCTGTCATTATCAAACAAACATATTCTTTGTTTAATATATAACAGTTTTTGAATGAAAATAATAATACAACCCGTTCAATTTCTCATTAAAATTTCATTGTTCTGGTGCTTTGCTGGCCTCAGGGTAAGAAAACAACCGAAATGCCTGGAAAACAGTCAGGAGACCTTATTTAAGATATAAAATATTCCAGAATAAAGCCTAAGATTTCAATGTATAAATTATTGAATACCACGAAAGTAGACTGCTGTACCTAAACAGCAAAAAGAAAAGCCGGGCTAGGAATCTGAGGACAGTTTATTTATTCTACAATAATCCCGAGGAAATTCTCCAGATTTCTTTAAAAAAAATATGAGCAGAAAGCAAAATATACCGTAATAAATATTTGCAAATCTCACCCGAAACAGGGATTGTCTTAAGCCAAAGGTGTACGTGCAACAAACCACGAATTTCGGACGAACCCTGACCCCTATTCTGAATTCTAACATATATTTCGGGACTCCGAGGTCTACACAGATGGTCCCAATACTTGAATAATATTCGACCCCTTCCAAGGTTTACAAGCAGTTATCAAATAAATCAATCCCAGTTCGTCTCCAATTTGACTATCAATGGGGATTGAGTAACTTGTTGAAAGACAATTTCAAATTCTGTGCAATGTTTCGAACCTCGGTTATAATTTTAATGGTTTCCTGATTTCAATTCAATCAGAAATTGAAATGATTTGTTATTGGACTTAGAAGCGTAGTCAGCTTGAAAAGGGTAGGCACCATAGTTATGTATAACGGTGTGATGTATTAGGGTGTGTACTTTTTAGGGGTTCATGTATTTTTTAACGTTCGCAAAGAGTAAATTTTTTATTCTCTTTAAGTTCAAATCAACATTAGTTTGCATTTGGTTTTCACAGGCTATTGTGTTTGCTTTAAAAATTGCATATGCATGGTTTAGAATTATTACCCGTATATATTTTTCCGTCTTTATAACAATGCTAGCGACCTGTCCCGGTTTCGCACAAATGTATGGTTCGTACAATTATAGAATCTCTCCCCGCAGCGTGGACGGCAACGGGGCATGCCGGCCGACCGCCCGTTTCGCTGCGAGTGACTTATAATTTAAAACCTGTGATATCTACCAAGATATAAATTTTAATGACACACTGCACCAGGCAATTTTGATTGACATTAGATGCACAACGTTTATGTTGTATTTAATTGCATAAGTATTAATACTGTATTGTTTAAAACAGTTTTATAAATAACCCATTATTTTTAGTAATATGTAATTGATAAAAATGGTTACTGTGGGTTGTCCTAAGGAGATAGACATCTACCATTGTGGACTTTACTGTAGACTGTTTTAAGATACACAATTCTGTAGTAAGTAATTAGATCTATCTCGTAAGTTTAAGGGGAATCTAGCCGCGCGGGCTCGAACTCACTGGTGGGCCTGACTAAAAACCACGTTGTCTCACCAGGCATCGTGTCTGACAGAGGTAGTATCAGTGATGAGCAGTTGGGCGCTAGTCTACATGCACAACGTTATTGAGTGAGATGCAGGACCATTTATGGTAAAACAGGCGCGTAAAAAATTAAGAATAGTCCTTCGGAAGATCCGTTTTATGAAAAAACCACTGCATAAATCAATAACTAATAAAGTTTATTGAACTTTTAGATTATTGAGCTTTGTCGGTACCGACTTGGTTTTTGAGATTTAATACTTTTTATTACTTAAACACGCCCAAAGTTAGGATAAATTACCATGAAAAACTAATCTTTGTTGGCTCCTAACCTTTTAATGGCTCTTTATTTTAGTATTCTGTTCCCATACAGACAATATTAATAATGAGACAAAACTATACCATGTTTATTTTTGATTTACATTATCGAACAGTGGAGTAATACACTCCCGAAGTTTGTATGGAAAAAATGTCGACTAGATTCACCTTAAGCCAGCGCTAGCAATGTAAGCGCCCTAAAATATGATATCATTAAAAAACTTTAAAAATCTCGACTTTCTCAATTATAATAATGCATGTATTTATACATACATACCTATACGAGTATACCATGTGAAACAATTTTTTGAAATGATAGTGAAAACCGTACGAGTACCAAAATCCGTTACGTGGTTTAGAAGAAGAAAGCGGTGAAACAGAGAGACGAAAACTACTACTATTTAGAGATGATAACAGCAAGTAAGCAATCTGTCACAGTAATAGGTGAAAATATCAACAGATAAGAAAGAGAGTATTAGTAATAATGATAAATATAGTAACCTCAGTCGTTATCAGACACTTGAGTTTGACTCACTTGATATTGATGTTAACAAATGATACGTATTTCTACGCACTTGAGGGCTTAGGACGTGAGTACAAAGAATTAATTCAGTAGCGTTTGTTATTCATTAATTAAACATTAAAATTATATATGATATACAGGTTGAAATTGAAAACATGCGACAAACCGAAATGGGAGATTGTACTCATCATTATGAACAACTTTTACTAAGGGACCAAAGAATCAATCGCAAAAAAAAAAACAGCTGTTCCCTACATTTTGACGAGTTATGCGAACATAAATGTAGGGAACAGATGCATCTTTGGTCCCTTAGTAAAAGTTGTTCATAATGATGAGTACAATGTCCCATTTCGGTTTGTCGCATGTTTTCAATTTCACCCTGTATAACCCAAGTAACTATTGGCACTAGATGATAAATTATATGCTGTAATGACTAACTAACTAACTATATAAATAAAAACAAAAGGACATTTAGGCGTCGAAGTACTCGTTCGTATCACTGATATCCGAAAATGTGTCCTGAAGACAGGCAGCATGGTCTCGTTTTTTTTTTTTTTTTTTTTGAGGGTGGGAAATCATCAAATAACTTCTCCTGCTCTGGGTGGAGCAGGAGGGCGTGTCAGACTTTTACTGACTAAAACCCACCCGTGTTCCCTCAGTTGCCTGTGTGCCAGGGGCCGCGGTATCTCTTTCGAACAACCCGCAACCCTGGCAGGCATCGGCCCTTGCGGACCCCACCAGTTCGGCGCACCAGGACACGTGGCACGCCGTGACCACCCCAGGAACCAAGTAACAAAAGGGCCCCAGACGAACCCGTGTCTGGCGCCCTTGGTCCCCCTGCGACGGGTCAGCACAGTGGCCCCGCCGCCTACCACTTTTCGGCCGCAGGGGATAGGGAGAGCGGCCAACGCTATACCGACACTCCTCTTCCCCTGCGGCCCCACCGCGTCCGCCAACAAACGGTGGCGGCCCCGTCCAGGCCACGGAAGGGAAGAGCGCTACTCAGAAGTACCGGCACTCCTCCTCTTCCGCAGCCTGTAATCCTCAGCCGCGATGCCTCCCATTCGACACCGCGGCCCGCCTCAGTTGCGGTGCACCTCACCGCAACCTACATTCTGGCCGCTACGTCGTCGGCTTGGAGACAAAAGCCCTGACGAGCGGCCCCACCTTGGGGTTCCTCTTCGCTTCACCGTGGGAGCGGACCACGGCTACTGAGCCCCCCCGCAACGACAATGCGGGAACCCACTGGGGGGGGCATGGTCTCGTTGAATGGCAATGCTTTTTCTATGACCGAGTAACGAGACAGACCTCTGGGCACGTGAAGTGTCAACCAATCGGCAAGAAATTTCCTTAAAAATTAAATTCAAAAATTCAGTAGCACAGAAGATATTCTTTTATATCAATAGATAGTACAAAACAAGGTCGCTTTTCGTGTCTTTCTCTGTGACTGCTTAGTTCTTCTAAACTACACAATGGATTGTTCAAGGCGCGCCTCAAAGAGATGTCAGCATCAACTGGTGGGGTCCGCAAGGGCCGATGCCTGCCAGGGGTGCGGATTGCTCGAAAGAGATACCGTGGCTCCTGGCACACAGGCAACTGAGGGAACACGGGTGGGTTTTAGTCAGTAAAAGTCCACCCAGAGCGGGATAACTTATTTGATGATTTCCCACCCAAAAAAAAACTACACAATGGATTGTGATGTGGTTTTGACAATCGTTCAGAAAATTTATTCGAGATGGTTTATGTGTATTATATATTACTTAGATATATCACTAAAACTTATGTTTTGACATACCGTTACATCAAATGCAGTGGTAGCTAGCAAACATAATTATAAAAACAAAACACTAATTAAGAATTTATGGAGTGACAAAAGTCTAGTCTTTCTATGAAAACTTTTTCTAAAAAAATGGCTGTTTTTTTTACGTTTCTATTATTTCAACAGCAGAGAGGAGAATGATAATTGTAGCTTCTAGTTCAAGTTAACTTTTAGAGTAAAATATTCTTCATCAATGCAAATCGACGCAAAAAAAACAGATCAGAAAAGACATCAGCTGTATAACACTCAATTCTTTGCCTGTACCAAATAATTCTAGTATTGTATTATTCCCAATTTACACGCGGATCACGTAACAAATATTGGTCAGATTGTAGAACCTAATACACCGTGAACCCTGAAGGCTTTTCTGTTCAGAATTGTTACCCAATAACAAACAGGTTCTTCCTTTTTTGTTACAAAGCTTCTCACATTTCCAATCTCTACATTAACTTTATTTCCTAGCGATTACACTTTATTTCTTCTTTATAAGCAATAATGCGTCTTATTTTACTTGAATTTTCAACCAATCTGCACCATTTAAAAACAAAAAAGTAAGTAGTCGATAAAAAAAAATGTGAGCGAAAAATACTTTTAAATTTAAAGTCAAAGTATTTATATCAAATAGGCACATAAAAAGCATTTTTGAACTTCAACCCGCTTCAAATCGCCCCTTCCAAAAGGCGGTTTCGTATGGAAAAGAATGGGTAAGAAAATCCACCGTTACTCTTTTAAAATGTGTTACGCTATTTTACATATATTTATTAAATAATTATGTAAGATAACGATGCACCTAGAATAAAATTACCCCACCACAAAAAATTATTAAAAATGAAGCAAAAACAGATAAATTAATTATATGATAGTTATGTGCCCATTTTCACCGACATCCCCTATACTACCACCTACGTATAGGAGCTTTAGCTTTAAAGTTTCCCCAAACAAGCCCCTAAATTTAATTTCGTTTCACCATCATTTTTACGACCTAACTAGATCTTTAATCATGACGTTCTGTTTTCGATAATAGTGACTGATTCGTCTATGAAACTTATCCATACTTTTTAACAAGACAGCTTTTTATAAAATTCTCTAAAGTATACACATATTTATAAATATCCATATATTATACGGATACATACAGATATTTATAAATCCTGTTTTGGTAGCAATAATAAATATTAAATCATTCATATTTTCGATTAATTTCACGTTTTCTTGCTTATTTACTCTGTGTATATGTTACCGGCCAAACCCGATTTCAGGCCAAACTGGTTTATTTAGCCGGGGCACGCCGATCAAATGGGTTAGGTTAGGTTAGGTTAGAACTGTGACCAAAATCGCGCGAGCTGAGCGAGCGAAGCGAGCCGAGCGAGCGAAGCGAGCGGCGCCGCGGCAGCGGCCGGCGAGCGTTACTTCCAAAGGCTGTTAACGAAATGGCTAATTAAGCTAGAAACCAGTTTGGCCTAGGACAAACTAGTTTGGCCTGAAATCGGGTTTGGCCGGTAACATATACATTACAAAACGTCGCGTGTTATCTGTGGTCTTATTTGTATTCGACACTTTTTGACAGTTTTCAGACACTCTTTTTACTATTCGACTGCAAGTAGCCACACTGATTCCACCCATGTCGACCAAAACCAACAAATGATTATTACCCGTAGCTTAAAACCTCAATGCTATTAGTAACGGATTTATTGGAGATATTTTTTTTCTGAAATAAAACAAAACATACTTTACATAATTGTAGTCATGCGAATAAAATAAAGACTCACAAGTGTATGGATTACATTGTTAGTTGGGTATCGACGTACCTAGGTGTATATCGTAGACTAAACAAAGAAAAAATACCGCGTATTAAAATTTTTATTTTATGGGCTATTTATAAAAACTTTTACAGATTAAGTACTCACCTACTTATTATCAGGAAATTCTAAGTTATGTTCAATCTTTTCGAAAGCAAAAACATTTAGGATATTTTCAAGTCTTTTTTTGCATAAAGTGATGGAACTCAAAACATAATTAAACATACTTTAATGCATCAAAAAAATCATCAAAGTCACCTCTAAATTATCTTTAAAACCAGTTTATCTCTTGAATAACAATGATAAAATAAATAATTATACCTAGTTAAAAATATACTATAAAATTCCAAATGCCAAACTGCATTCAGTGATGGATTGTTTAATTAAATCTAATTTTATACGATTTTATTTGCATTTTTACGACAATGCTTGCTCATTTATTATTCAAATTTATTACAAAGATTTTAACCCGTTTCGGATTGCAATAAGAACTATTATCGCTCATAACAACAATATCTAAAGTTACCAGGGTCTTGGTCGTCATATACTCGCGCCAAATTTTGTGATATCTATGTAGGTATACTAATTGTCAGATTATTGTGTGTCCCCTGGGCCGGCCCTTGTATGTCGCACAGGGACGTCGCCACTGACTATAAATATTTCAAAAACAAAAAAAAACATGCACGTCGACAATATTTTGCTATCGCAGCAACAAGCTCTTTCAAAAACGCTATCCTTTTCGTGATCCAGTCCCCTAAGCCAAAGGTTTAGAACTTCTACTACTGAATGCAACTTTAATACTAACTTAATGAGCTATCCGGGTGCCACTTTATGTCTAAACGAGACAGTTATTATAAGTTAACTTTATTAACGTTATAAATTGAAACGGGTTTCTGCAAACACCATTATGGGGAGCTGTTGGCTGGCCCTCGGATCATTTATAACTGTGTTGAAATCCCTGATGCACACAGTTTTGTCTCGTTGTTTGCGTATTATAGGTATTAATCTTTATCGTTTGTCGTTTACTGGGTGTTGGTAATAGTTATGCTTTATCAGTAAGACGGTAATGGAGGTAAGCGTTGTGGATTGTGCTTCCGTACAGTGAGGTAGAGAAGAAAGAAGAAATGAAAGGAAAATTGTTGATTTAATTTATTTTCTTCTTTTATTACCCACTAGCTTTTGCTAGCGGCCAACCAATTTACACAAAACCTTGGCAAATTATAAACTAAACCTTCCTCATAAATCACTCTGTCTATTAGTGAAAACCGCATGAAAATCCGTTTAGTAGTTTTTGAGATTATCGCGAATATACAGACAGACAGACGCGGCGGGGGACATTTTTTTATAATATGTTTGTGTATGTTTTATTTTAATTTTTGGGTTGCTCAGTATGAGAATTATTACGAATAAAATAATCCCTTTTCATAATTTAACTCTAATAATTGTGTTTCAATCTTTATTAGTATTAATGACATTTAAACATTAATGAGAAATTCTATGAAAGTCACAAGGCGCAATAAGATTAAAATCGTGTCTATCCTATTTGCACAAGTCGCCAGATAAGTAATTATGCAAATCCGTTGCAAATGAAAAAACTATAGATCGGTAACTATTGAAAAATAAATGCTTTCCCCGATACTTTCCATTCGTATGCGATTCAATGGGCGTTATACCCTGAATATTCACGGACGTAACGTTACTGGGGGTCCGCGTTTAAGGCGGTGATTTTTTTTAAACGCTCTAAAAGGTGTTTTTTTTTAAACCAGTGTATCTCTTTAACCGTAAATAATTTTGGAAGCAAAAAATATACGATATTTTCAAGTCTTTTATGCATACAGTGGTGGAACTCAAAACATAATTACCTAAACATAATTTAATGCATAAAAAATCATCAAATTCACCTCTTAATTATCTTTAAAACCAGTTTATCCCTTCAATAACAATTATAATTAAAAATATAACATAAAATTCTAAATACCAAACTGCATCCAGTGATTAATTATTTATTATTATATGGTTAATATCTAATTTTATACGATTTTATTTGCATTTTTACGACAATGCTTGGTCATTTATTATTCGAATTTATTACAACAGAATTTAACCCGTATCGGATTGCAATTAAAACTATTATTGCTCTTAACGACGATGTTAAAAGTAACCAGGGCCTTAATTAAACGTTCGGATTCGTCCAAAACCGCTCGGCGTCGGACGATTGTCAAAACGAAACAAACGTCACGAAACGGAACGATTAACGCTTGAATACGCGCCAAACGACTTCCCATTTTATTATATCTATTGTTCCCACCGTCACTTTTACATTTTGCGGTCGTTTTCAGTTCTATTGTGATGGCGGAAGCGATGTGAGCTTTTGTATACTTGTACTTTTGTTTGACCATTTCATAAACAGGGCTATAATGCTAATAAAGAATATAACATTCTTATTAGAAGTAGACCCTGCGGGACTACACAGTGCGGTAATAAAACAATATCTAACGAGTCAATTCTCATCGGTCCTTATCGGTAACTAAGTATGTAGGATTTAAGTGAACCAATTCTCTAGATTCATCTTCCACGCTTTTATTAGAAAATCTCGTTTATGCATGAATAAATTGTTAATTTATCATCTCATAACCTCAGTTTTGTAAGTAGCTACTTAAGTATAACTAAGTAGAAGAGGCCCTGGCACTAGGCCGAGAGGAACACTAAATAATAGGAAATTAGCGACATCAATAAGAATCCTCTTTTCTTGATTAGCATTATATTTCTAGGAATAAAAATTGATTACATTGAGAACAAGAAATATTTCTGCCATTCGCAATACATAAATAGGAAATACTCGTACAATAAATAAAAACTTTTTCCAAAAAAGCAACCGACTTCCGGAAAAAAATAACTTTAATTTCTTCAGGAGTCGGTGACTTTGGATATGTATTTTAATTGTTTGTCACCGCTTTCCGAAATTAAAGTATTTTTTTACTTTGTAGTGTTTTTCCGGAAGTCGGTTGTTTTTTTTTTTTGAAAAAGTTTTTATTTTTCACTTTTTAGTTATAGTATATCTACCTACCCCACACCAATTTTCATCATCCTTGGGGTCAAAACAATGCATATTTATTCGATCGCAGCAATCGCAGTTGATTTGCTGTAATTTTTTGAAGAGTTCAGTTGTCTGTCTCCGAAACACATCATCAGATCTATATGAAATTTAAATGGGACCACACGGGAAGCACCAAAGCAAAGACAGCAAAGAATTGTCAAAATCTGTTCACCCAGTCGAAAGTTCCGAGCTAACAAACATTTAAAAAAAAATACAGTCGAATTGAGAACCTCCTCCTTTTTTGAAGTCGGTTAAAAAGTACTATTGGCTTTGAGACTTTGAGGGTTGTGGAATTCTGTTCCAAAAGCAATTAAGTAACACCAGCAATACTAACTTAGTAAGCTTTTATTACTCCCAAGATTCCCTGGGATGTATAATTGTATAGTCGAGTAGGTACACGTGCAGCCACTCGAGACGAACCGCGATCAAAGTCTATTTAGCTGTACAGACGTGTGATAAATCAAATCATATCAACATCAAACAAGATACTGGCTTGCTACAGTCGTGACCTACAAGTATTTGTTTTTTCACCAATCAAGGAGTGTCAAATAAAAATAAAACCAATAAAAGTGGGGAATATTTCCATTGTTTGCCGACTTGCGAATGGCAATTCCTTATAATTTGACGGAAACCAGGCGAAATTCACGTCTCTTCTGTGAATTAGTTATTGTTGGCTTTATATCGGCTATTCCCTTTGTACCGAATCGTGCCAACAAATTGTCTCTCGAGAAATGAAATCTTTTTAATATTTGAATGTTTTGCGTAGTTTCCCTTACGTCCGTGCTTCGCCGGCGATCTAATAACGTTCTTTTATCTCGATAATATTATATTTTTTGTATGAAGATGTGAGTGATATGGAACTATTTGATTCTTTCTGCTTTACGATGATGTTATTTGACCTGAATGATTGGCAATCATGAGCCGTTCTATATGAATGTGAACTGAAATCGAGCGCTCAAAGGCTCCTGAAAATTGCCTTTATAAAGGCTCCAAAAATACATGAATACAATAACTATTTTATTCCTCTCATATTACTTTATTTAGTCATCATTCTTTTATGATTAGTGGGTACATGAAACTGAACAAAATTATTGTGTTTTACGATGGTTTTTTCATCTCTTGCCTGCCTTTAAGTCACAAAGAAAACAACCAATGAAATGTTTACTTTCCTGATTGTATATTACACTACTATGAGACAGACTATTTCGACGTATTATTCATTACAATGTAGGTAGCCTAATACATTGATATAAACGTGATACTTACAGTTGTAAATGTACTTACATCGTCGCCGTTGTTGTGTTGTTGCAGTTATTTGTTGTTGTTCTTGTTGTCTTTGTGTCTATAAGTACACTTCTGCCCAACCATTCAGGGAAACAAGGCGTAATGTTACTTACAGCTAATAGACCAAATAGCTTCATTCGTTTAAAACTGCAAGCTTCTGAAGGAGCAAAACTAATTTCACTCACGAAAAAATTTATTTCCCTACAGGCCTTTAGAATATTATTTGAAAAGGTTGGTAGTAAGTTAAACGGATTTTTCCGTAGTCCCGGGGGCATCATTTTGCTGGTTAGAACGAATGTTGATTTTAACTGGTACCCGATGGCGTATTTTTTTTTTTAAACGGACCGATGTATTTTTTTTTTCCAAAATTGAAACAGACCGCTAGGAATCGTTGTTTACTAATTTTTTTCATGAAACTGGAACTTTTCTCGTTAAAATAACAGCGATTGAAAGGGCGAGATTCAATACATTCATACACGGAACCGGTTTATTAACGAACGGATATTTTTTTCGGATTTTGAAATAATTTGGTTTTACAGTTTCCAATTATAAAAGACTAGCTTTAGCCCCCGGCTCCGCCAGCGTAGATATCGGTTATCGCGTAATAAAAGGAGCCCATTTTCTTCTCCATATCCCAGGCCATATCTCTGCCAAATATCATGACAATCGGTTCGGAGTTTTTGGCGTGAAAGCGTAACAGACAGACAGAGTAACTTTCGCATTTATAATATTAGTAGAAATTTCACCTATGAAAAGCTACATTACGCTGAAGTAACATGAGCTATAAAATTCACGCGAGCGAAACCGTTGGCAGAAGCTAGTTTCAAATGAAAATCACCATCTCTGAAAAACCAGGAACCTGAATGTTCTAAATTCAATGTTGCTTATTATGAATTTTTTAATAAATAATTTCTCAATTTCTCTCATTTGGCAATCAGAAATATAGATACATCTCTACGGAGAGTTTAATTTGAGTAGGTAAATATTCCCGGCCCTCAAATTAAAGCAGACTTACCAATTGGTTGTGTGAGTGGTTTACTTTTATAATTATACAAACAGCAATCTGGTGCTATCAAAGAGATGTAATTTGCAATGCTTAAATATTAATTCATGTTGAACTATGTGCCATTACTTATAATAATAAGTATCTACTAGGTGCAAATACGATTTTTTAATACGACGAAATAATTGATAGAATGATGTTTCTTTTTTTTTTTTATTTGTTGGGCATCTCGCAGTTGGCCTTGAGAGGCCGTGACTGCTCAACCGGTCATTCCTGGGGCTGCCATTAAGATTTTACACTTAACGCCTCCAGCCAGGGCTTACAAACTAAGATTTACAAGCTAAGCGACTGCACGCTGAGGGCACCCCCTGTGGGGTACGGACCTCGGCTCAGGGCGTCACTGATAGGGGGACAGCTATCACTATTGGGGACAGGCTGGATCGAAAATGATGTTTCAGAAAGATGCAGCTATTTGTACACAGACTTATAAGTACCTACTTAAATTTTATATACTTACTTACCAAGGGGTATTGTAGGTCCCCAGTAAGTGGGCTGTGAGGTCAGACAGGCAGTCGCTTCATGTAAAATACTGGTATTCAGCTGCATCCGGTTAGACTGGAAGCCGACCTCAACATAGTTGGGAAAAGGCTAGGCAGATGATGTCTGACTTAACCAACCTTTCTCTGAGTGCAATTATACGGATTTTCTTCGTGGGTATTTACTGCAATAACGACTTTATTACGCAAGATTGCAAACATCGACTCGACAAAATCTTAAATGCTCGTCAAAATTGTTGTCGAATTATTTGAATAAGTTGTGTATGTATTAATTGAATAAGTTTTGTATTTAAATACTTGACAAATTCAACAAAATAAGCAAGCATTGCACAATATAAACTACAAAATTTCCTTAATCCAAACACCATGGAAACCCCACGGGATGTTTAAATTCACATCAAACTAGAACAAACAAACTTATACACACTCATTTAAGTCTTTATAGACTCAGTGATTTATGTTCAGTTTCACGCTGCGTCGTTATCATACGTAAATAAATACGTATAAATCAATCAGCCGGTATCACTTGCCAGAATTAAATCTTAATCATGATTGTGTCATTGAACTCTAAAAATAAGACCTACTCATAACCTACATAATGTCATCTGTAGTTATTTCTTGCAAACAGACGCAGAACCAATTATTTCAGACGCAGAACCAATTATTTACACTTTAAAATGTGTTTTCGGGAGTGCGCTAAGATTGCGAAATTTAAATTGCCACGGTCATTCAATGGAATTTTTGCAGGCAACTGAAGAAACACGGGTGGGTTTTAGTCAGTAAAAGTCTGACACACCCTCCCGCTCCGCCTAGAGCGGGAGAAGTTGTTTGATGATTACCCACCCAGAAAAATCCAGAATTATCAATTTTGGTTATAAGCACGGTCTTAATAGCACAAGTAAGGGGAAAATTCCGAAAAATGAAAAAAGTTGCAAATTAAGGTAAATTTTGGTACTTACTAGTTTTCGCGAAAATCGAAATTTGCCCGTATCTTTTTATTGTGTTGACTCAGGACTTTGATTTTTATACACTATTAGGGGCTTATAGACCTCAGTATCCGGTATAAATTTCAACTTCCTAGTTGCACCCGTTCCTGAGGAAATCGGTGGTGACACACGGATAGACAGACAGACGGACAAGAGAGTGATCTTATAAAGGTTCCTTTTTTACCTTTTGAGGTACGGAACCCTAAAAATAACATTTTATGAACTTAGAGGGTTGTATTACTGATCCTAATGATTATAATTCTGTAAAATGTATTTACACAATTATAAAAAGAAAAGATGAAAGAAAAGAAGAAAGAAAGAGAAAGATTGGTTAATGGGGAAGCGCAGTTTGGTTGTCCCATGTATTGGAAGCGAGCATATTGCCAACATTTATTTATTCACAAAATCCACAGCTCTTTAACAGTTTCACATAAGATAAACAAACGAATCTTACAGCCAATTACGGATTTACAATTTAATAACTACACTTATTATATGCATCAGAAACAAACAGGATGTCATGCTAGCACCTTCTAAGCATATCTAAGTGTGCAGTATGGGTGGGTGTGTAGAAGTGTGTGTGAGGAGTTGTAATGGTGTGTGGTCACGGATTACTTTATTCAGTTCTATTTAGAATTACCTATTAGTCAAATCTTCGCATACAGAAGTCACTAAAAGTTTCCTGAAAACACCTTTTTTGGTGTTAAATATATCAAGATGGGAGAATTTCTTGTTAAAATTTCTTAAAATCCTACCAATGACAGAATTTTGAGCGTAGTTTGTACCACTGTGCGGGGCATAGATCCAAACTCTTGGCTGCTACTGATTTTTTTTTAATGCTGGGAATCTAATTAAAAAACCTCGCCATATTTTAGTAAAAAAACAGACTCAAATTAAATCAGAACAGGAAAATTGGATAAAAATGTTTAATTGTCTTGCAAGGCGCGTATAAATCAAATTACTGTAAGCAATTAGGTACAGTCACGAGCATAAATACTTTACAGTTACGCAATATTTCAAAATAATTTTCTAGTGAAAAAAAAATTGCAACTTTGAGAAAAGATATATTTTATAGTGTTGTGGTTTGATACTACGTTCGTAACACCATAGAATATCTATCAATACTTTAAGCGAAAATCGGTTTTGAATCTTGCGTATTACGCTCGTGACTATAGTTGTACTTAAATAAACCGTGTGAAACCAAAAACCGGTTTTTTAAAACCCGTTTTTTTAACGGTTTGTATATACAAACCGTTAAAAATCGACGTTCGTATTACATAAAGAATGAAGTTAAAGAGGCTAATTGAAAACATTCACCATTTCTATTAATACATGTGAAGTCATATAATCACATTTATACCTAGGTACTATTTTTTAAGATTAGACAGACTGAAACCAACCTTGATACGCCTATTTAATCAAATAAATTTAAAAAATATATTGTAGCTAAGTCATCAAACAAAAATAGTTAGATTAAATTTTACTCAGCCACTGAATGTATTTTTTTTTATTTGCCCATGAATGACATATACTAAAACAAGGAGTCGGCATGGTTAGAACACTTTGTGTGAAGCCGTGCATTAAACCGCTAAATGTAGTTTTGAATCGTTTTAAACCAAACCAAATCGTTTAAAACATTAACATTTCGTTTTGCATCTATACTCTTGACTGTACCTATCGTTCCCCGGTATTTCTCTTCCTCCCCAACGCGACGCCATTGGCAGCACTAGCCAAATTACATAATTCAGCGAAATGCTTTTAACCTTATTTAACTTTCAGCGTCCATTATCTATTATGGACTCTACAGGAACAAAAGCTTAATATGATTATCCAGGAAATATAGGTTTTTAGAATATAAAGGGAAATTCTATGGCTGTGATGCACTAACTTCGTTTGCTCGGCGCATAAAAATGGCCGTTATTCACGCATAAATGTTACGTTCAACATAAATGTGATACTATGAAGCTGACAATAACGACAGGTAGAGCAGAAATCTACCTGAATGATGGTTTAAAATGATAACCTCAAATCATTTCAGAATTGTAGATTTCGAGGTCCTGGGTGCGATTCTTAGGTCGGGCAGGGTTTTATTGGGTCTATAGTATAGTGGTATAAAGAACAGGGTGTTAAGTTCACTCATCTTCATAGAAAATGGAGGATTCGTTGGGCAACTGCCCGAGGCGACCAATCATGTGTGTAGTTGCGTTATAAACTCTGCTTGCGCGATGCAGGATTATGCGTGACGTCAGTCTGTGAAGTAGATCCCACGGGTCTTTCCATCACGAATTGCTCAATAGCACCCCGGAATCTAGATTTATGCCCGGCTGGTGGCAATAGCAATAGGCTCGCTCTCTATTTTATGGGAAATATGGGTGAACTATATCTACAGGATAAGTTTTTATCCAGTGCGCAAACTGTAACCTGAATTCAGCATATCAATCTAGACCCCCCTAGCGCAGAAATTTTTCGTCGGTTATACAAAAAAAAATCAGCTATTCTATACATTTAATCGCGTCGGTATGGCACTTTTCTATGAAACAGCAGATTTTTTTTTTATAACCGACAAAAAATGTTTGCTCTGGGGGTTCTGAATGATATGCTGAATTCATGGTTACAGTTTGCGCACTGGTTAAATACTTATCCAGTATAAGTACAGCTCTGCCTAACCCTCCGGGCTAAAACAGGCGTGATGTTAGGTGTTATATACTCAAACTCAAACTCAAAGCATTTATTTCAAATAAACCATACAGGCACTTTTGAATTGTCAAAAAGTCGACCAGTTGGAAAGTTGAAGCTAGTTGCCCATTCCAAAACGTAGATCTCTATGGAGAAGAACGGGCAAGAAACTCCATGGACACTCTTTTTAATCATGTTAAGTATTACAAAAACTTGGGAACATTATTCTTGTTGCTTCTATATGTGAGAACAATGTAAAAAAAAAAAAGATTCTAAATATAAGATTTAAAATTAGCCATGGAAGTTAGGAGATGACCAGTCTCAACCGACGGCGCCCGTTCACGAACTTGACGCGTGGATCAGCACCATCCAGCTCAACCATTTTGTAGGGAACCGAATGATCCAACACACGCGCCACCATCAGCAAAACATTTAAGTGAGCATGACATACTCTCAACTGCCACGCTTTTTCAAGTCAACGTACATAAAAACAACATCATTATTATACGGATGCATGGTACTCACATTTACAAAGTTTAAACAAAATGCTTCTTATGGTAATAATTTTAGGTTTCGGTTTGGCTTTGCTTCGCTTCCTATTTGAACCTTATCATAAGTAATTTTACACGCACAACAAAATTCAAGTACTAGAATACATATCAGTACTAGATCTAATTAGGTATACTTACCCGTTTAAACCAAATATGCTAGGGTCGGGGAGACATAATGAGTGCTGGCTGAAGGCCACAGCAAGAACCGCAACCTATATAAATATAATCTTTTTTTCTTTTTTTTTTGGGTGGGAAATCATCAAATAACTTCTCCCGCTCTGGGTGGAGCGAGAGGGCGTGTCAGACTTTTACTGACTAAAACCCACCCGTGTTCCCTCAGTTGCCTGTGTGCCAGGGGCCGCGGTATCTCTTTCGAACAACCCGCACCCCTGGCAAATATAATCAGTAGGACGGTTTAGGATCCTATAGACGTTATACCTACATGCGAATATTCCGGATATCTGAAAGGATGCCTGGTTCATTGATTTGAATTAATTTATTGTTGAGGTTATCTCAAGCTTTAGATGCTCAGATTAGTTTTAACAACAGCAGTGTAATTCTATCTCTCACCATTCATTCCATAAATCACAAATTGATCGGAAGTTCTCACAAGTTTCGACCAATTTCACGAGTGCTATTGACAATAGCCGAGCTTTTCGGCATAAATCTCACCGTGAGCCGACAATCAAAATCAAAAGCCAAATCATTACTTCCTAACGCTTTAGCTGGGAAAAAGAACGCACTCACTCACTCATCTAAAGCCATTATAGCTTTAGGTATAGGTGTAATAAATGCATTTGTTTTTTAATGACATCTCGCAGGTCAACTTAGGAGGTCGTCAGCTGCATAACCTTGCCTATCCCTGTCTTAATAAATTAAGGTCTCCAGCCAGAGCTCAAAACTTAAAAACAAAGCGAATACACGCTCCTGCAATCCTACAATAAGTTGCATTAATTACACTCGATTAACCAAACATAGGTCAAACTCAAATTAAAGCAGAGCCAATTACAAGCACTTCTGAATTGTCAATCAATCTCCAATAACACAATATAATTACTTGCTGCCTGTTCAGGTTGATATAATCTGCTAATGTTAATGAACGCGCACTTATTTGCATTTAGTTAAAGCGGATTAACTAACCGACAAACACCGACATTTGCATAGCGCTAATGACATATCAGGCATTATGCATTTACTATAAATAGCTTGTGAACTATTAGTGTTGTTCTGAATAATAAGTAAAAAATCACGCTCTAAAAAGTATGGGGCCATTCAAGTATTCAAGGCAGACCATTCAAGGGCCATTCAAGCAGATTTTTTGCAATTACGAACCCGCCCCTCCCCCTCGTCAGCAAGAGTAAGCAAAGCTCTTACCCGGGCCCCCTCACATACTCACGTAAACATTGGTATGTACATGCATTTTTTTAATGTATTCTGGTTTATAAGTCTAGAAATAAGGAATAGGCTTGGAATAGAGGACTTTAATGCATATAATATTAATTTAAGCAAATTTTATTGAGATGGTAGAACAAAATAAAATTTTGTAGCCGGATTTTACTTTTTGAACTTACTTTTTATTTAAATTATTTTGGGGTCAGCTAACAATATATACATACCTATACTTTTGTGAAATGTTCCACTAAAGCCCTTTCATTTAATACCCAATAAGGCATCATTTAGTACATGACTTTACGTCATCTAGAGGACGCCATATTTAATTTAATGTGACGTCACATAACCAGCGGACGATCAAGACACTTCCAGGGGTGCGGGCTGTTCGAAAGAGATACCGCGGCCCCTGGCACACAGGCAACTGAGGAAACACGGGTGGGTTTTAGTCAATAAAAGTCTGACACGCCCTCCTGCTCCACCCAGAGCGGGAGAAGTTATTTGATGATTTCCCACCCAAAAAAAAAAAACGATACCTTTGATCCATTTGTCAAATTATGATAAGTTGTTTAGATGTTATGAAGGAACAGATGAACGTGCACATACATACCTACTACCGGTCAAAATCGTAAAAGTTACGGTCTTTTTGCTTCGCCGTAGTCGGGTGAAAAGAGGTAGATTGGTCACTTGCACTTTTCTTTGGAGGATATTATTTAAAAAAATGGAAATGTTAAAATGTCAGTCCCATTCATATCTCCTAGAGTGAATAATCAATGTCATTGTGTTTGGAAAATCTTTCAGTATGTAGGTAAGTACTACATACGAATAAGTTCGGTGTACGAACGGTACTTAATTAAATCTATTGGAATGTCCAACACCAAACAGGTATTAGACAGAAGTAGGTGGAGAGAGAGGAGAGGTGGTGTCGATAAGATGGCAAAATAACTAAAAGAACGGTGAACTAATCCAGTTCGAACTAGTTTCTAAGTCCATCACTATCTATCTGTAGAGTTGTACAATTGTACTAACGTGAGTAAACGTTTTAGCGTCTAGGATGAGATTACATAAGTACTGTTTACTTGTTGACTATAATTAATTGGCCGTATCATGTGTGGATACCACATTCCTACATATTCATTATAATTTATCTATCTATCTATACAATTAATCCGCGAAGTAAAAACTTTGTACGCCTTTCATTACGAGGACGGACGAGTAAGAAATTTGGCACATGTTTATATGGAGTAGTAGTGCAAAAAAGTTAATATTATTATATAATAATACATTAGAAATGGTTTTAAATGAATGATGGTCGAATTTCGAACACTGGGCGACCACTAGTTTTTATACATAACTAGCTGATGCCCGCGGCTCCGCCTGCATGAAGGTTCCAAACATTCAAATCCGTTCAGCCATTATTGCATGATTGAGTAACAAACATCCAAACATTTTCACAAACTTTCACAATAATAATATTAAGTAGGATTACGCATTACATTTTATATTCTTTGTTTTTAAACATTCGTACGAACCTACGTTAGGCACCGTTTAGAACTTTAGACCCGTAGTTAACCTTAATAGAGGTGGCTATCGCCAGGAAAATCTAATTACTTTTTTGGCCGACCTGACGATCGAACCCGTGACCTAAATACCGAGTCGGCATTCGCTACCGCTGTCCAAATTCTTCCCCATAACGTTGGTACAATTATTTAATTAAATATCAGTATCGTAGATAAGGCTCTGAATTACTGCAATCAAAACACAACCATTTCTATTTAATATTTACGAATGTTATGCTACATGAAACGGTGATAGTACCACGTATTTGTTATCTGTAGCACGCTCCTTGAATACTTACTGAGACCGCATTACGTCTGTATCAAATAATAACTCACATAAAGTGTGTACACAACTTATCTTACACGATAACATGACCAAAGGTGTCTCTTTTCAGGTTGCACGGACAACAAGGCTTAAATGGGGCGGAGGAAATTAAATTAAAAAACTAAAGTTCCTTGCACGATACGCAAATACTCGCACAGACTGCCGATGTTTGCTCTCCGAACGTTATCACTTGATAAGTTAGAACACAAGCCGCGAGCAAACAACGTTATCATGGTAACGTTCTTGCCGGGGACTCTGAGGCGCTGCACTGACTCCGCTCGGCTCCGGCGCGCCGAACGAGACACCTGAGGCTCCAGCCACTCTAGTGCTGCACACCACTTCACAACGCATGGCGCGATGGAAGTTGAACACAGATAGACCCGTGACAGTGACAATTGATGTGAATAAGTGTTAATGTTAGTGATAATAGCCAACCAAAGAACAAACCAAAGCTAATTAGCTCAAATTCCTAGTCGAGAGAGATTTCACGTCGTCAAGCTGGAGGACCTAACGACGTTTGATACGGACATACGGGTAGAGAATGTCAGTGAGGAGTGCGCGGCGAAGAATGAGCAGCTGGGTCAGCAGGAGTTCTGCCCCGCGTACTACGACGGGTTGCTGTGCTGGGACCCCACGCCCTGGAACACGCTGGCGGTGCAGCGCTGCTTCAGCGAATTCCACGGCGTGCAGTACGATGACACACGTAAGTTAATCTTTAATCCTGTATTACGCCGCTCTTTGTGAATGTAAACAATGCGATCACGTGGTGTGTGCACTTGGCGGATCTGTTGAAGGATTTCTTACAAAATCTCGCGAAATTTTCGGAGAGAAAATTACGTGATATTTCCAAATTTGTTTTCGTAATTTTTCGACATTTCATTCATACCTTTCAATCTTTTGTTTTTGCACACTTGATTTTGTTTCCACGATTATTTTAGAAATTGTACATTAAAATCCCAAAACAATGGGTATGTTTTTGTTTCCCTTTCAATTTTCATTACAATATTTGCCTCTTCACCATTTTGGTGAGTTATAGTTTTATTATTTATGTTATATTTTATGTAACAGACCGATTTCTCTTTTTCGAATGTAGATTAGTTTTTAATGCAAGTCTAACTTTGATGTTATTTCCGAAAAAGACCCCCTAACAAATTAGTTGTAAACTACCAAGAGACACCACAGTGGGTCATGCAAACGTAGACAAAAAATCGAAAATAAAGAAACAAAGGACTGCCTTATGTTTTCTTTTCCAATATTATTCTATCCTAAAAGAGCCTAGGCTTTTCCCCAACTATGGTGGGGTTGTCTTCCAGTCTGACAGAGTACCAGTATTTTGCCGCATCTCTGACCCCCACAACCCAATTACTGGTTTACTTACTTAATTACACGATACCCGTTAATAAGACTGATTGTCAGACTTTCGGGTTTCTGACGACTGTCAAAGATCCACGAATGACAGCCGGGACCAAAGGCTTAACGTGCTTTCCGAAACACGGAGGGGTCTTGGTATGGGACCAACCGCAAGCGTAGCTTAACCTAATCGCTCGACCCGTGCGACCGTTATCGCCAGAAGCCTTATCCTAAAAAAGTATGGGTTTATGAAAATGATGTGCCATTGACGTAGCAGCAATCACGTGACTCAGCCTGTCACTCAAAAGAAAGCGTGCCGCATAGGTTAGTAATTATACCAACTATAAATATTAAGTAAAGCTGCGAAAACATGATATGAAGAAAATTAAAATCTGACATAAAAAGAACATCTCCATTTCTCAACACTCTCCAATGACAACAATGTACAAAACGTTTACAAAGAACTTTGTTCTTCGTACTCAGTCGCACTAAAATATCTTGAAAACAAAAGCGATACAAATAACAACTGCTCCAGCATCATTAGTTTTTTTGTGAAAACAGATAGATCTGTTGCAGCGACTGGAGTGTTAAATGCAGCTATAATAACTACCGGGTTTGAGTGTAGCTCTATACGTTTTAACTTCATACGGGTTTACTCAAACGGACTGAGAATTTATTTGGCTTTTTATTCAGGTATTACGTTACGTTTACGTATTCATTTCTGCTTACCTATAGTACCTATAGTTATAATGATTCTATTGGTATCTTGGCGGATGCTAGCTGACATATATGGCAAATAGTGTTTTGTGTCTCGTAATGTTAATTACTTAGAATAGAATCAAGATATAGAATCAACGTGTTCTTCTAACGGAACAGCTTTGCTGCTGGGGACTTTGTTGAGCCACTTCTTTTGCCCATAGCTAAAGCAGTAGGAACTGGTGAAGGGCCGACGATTCTAGGGGACCGTATTCTGTAATTTTGACGTTTAAAAAGTGCTGACTCGCAGCCTATTTTGATTTGATTTGAGCTGTACTTAGTTTTGAGTATCAGATAAAATTAACACGTGTTTACTAGAACCGATATTTTTGCGATCTTTTTTTTTTAATTTTTTTGAGTCTACTTTAATGACTATAACTACGGTTCCCTTTTTCCGGTCCCAGTTTTTCGTATTCTGTCTAAGCCAAAAAAAGAGTTTTAGTCAAACAATTCCTTCTTTATAGGTATTAGTTGTTTATAATTCAACCGCTAATATTTCCATAAACCACTAAAGCAAACAATAAGTGCACATAGCTTTAGAAAAACCGCAACCCTGTCAAATGATTATCTATTTAAATATAATGTGTCCCTAAATTACATCACGAAAATTCTATGAACAGAGCAATTCCCATACCGCTTTCAAAATGAAAACAAAGTGGAAAGTGTGTGACGTTATTTCATAGTAAATCAAAGTTTATGGGTCAAGTGATATTAAGGAGTACCTTCGGGAATTACCAAGCTACTTTGGGTAATTCAATTTAAATCCATATTATAGCCTTTTGCTAACCTAATGCTTAACATATCGAGTCCCCTCCGTGCCTTGGAAAGCACTGGCTGTTACTAAAATAAGAGTATTACAATTCTATTTTTAAAGGTTCTGGCTCCATCGTGAGTATTACTATCTCTTACTGACAGACTGCAAAAGAAAAAGACAAGTGACACTTTAGAACTGTCAAACTAAATTACGTCTCGATTGCCTTGAATTTGTCGTGATTTTAAGCATGATGAATTTAGTTCGTCGTAGTTGCGTCGAAGAAACTCTCAGTTCAACAAAATTTTATAGCTTGTATTTATTTCCGTCTATTTCTTGTTTCAATATAGGGAAAAAGTTAATAGCCTAAATAAAGTTTAGTTGATGCACAACAGAATCAATATATCAATATAATCTTACGTAATAGTATCCCTCCAAGGAAAAATCTAGCCTTGGAGCGCATTCGCGCACAAAATATTTTAGCGATTACAAAGCGGATTTTCTCACAACTTGTTTGTACGATATTATTCAGAAAACGCGATGGAGGGATTTACTGCGAGGTTAAACTTTTTTTAATATAACAGATGCTTTTTATCTTTCCTTTCTGTTGTAGATTGAGCACTTTTTAAGTGTTTTCATATATATTTTTTTGAACAATATCAAGAGGATAATGACACGGCAGTAACTACATTTACTTTGACAAGAATCAATCGATCTATTCTGTAAATAATCAATTTAGTTGGCTAGTACGTCTGTGGACGTAAGTAACCTACCCAGATTAAAAAGGCTTTTAGAAATAATCTTTACTCAAACCTTTGAACGCTACTGGTGGTTTTTGGACATGCCAGTTCCCTGACGATGTTTTCCTTCACCGTTTTGAGAGCAGTGGTGATTAAATAATTTAAACAAAGTACCTACGTAGGTACCTACATTTTCTTTTGTTCACTTTTTGTTTTGTGAAAATATAGCCTGAACTGTTCTGCGTAACCCGCTATCAATCAGAATCTGAATCTTTTTGGAGGACTTTGCTAATCCATTGCTTCATATGTTCGAAAATTTTGTTTGCTCAACAACGTAAATAACGCAATAAATGTTGTTAAACTGTCAAACTGAAAGCCATTCTTACTGTTAGAGTGTTACGCAATTACCCCGCTATTTTAGCTGAGGAGATCGTACTACACATCAAACTATACATTTCCAGTTTACGCTGATCTCGCACTGAACGGAATTTCTATACAATGCGAGATCAGCTTATACTGGAATGGTATAGCTTGATGTGTAGCCGTGTGTACAACAAAGACAGCGACCCTCAACTAGCCTAACTATTTAAGCTCTACTACTTAGAGTGTGTAATTCTTACATAACTTTATTTATTCGTGACACAGAGAACGCATCTCGCTTTTGTATGGACGGCGGCGTATGGCGGAACTACTCAAATTACGCGAACTGCACGGAGCGCATCGCCAACGTGTCGCCGACTGACGTCACGAGCCTCATCTACCTCGCCGGCTACTCGCTCAGCCTCGCCGTGCTGTCGCTCGCAGTGTTCGTGTTCCTTTACTTCAAGTAAGTACACTTGATACTTTAATCGCCAACGTGCCGATATTCTGAGAGGGTAGATATTTTTGCAAAACTTAACAACACGTAAGATATAACGGTAATAGCTTTTTACTAAATGCATATGAAAGTATAAAGATATCATATTTTTAAGAAAAACATTTATTTTTATTTTGATCTGTCTGTCTATTGCGGCTAAATTCCGAAACAGCTAGATTGTGGCGGGACTTTCACTGGCAGATCAGATAGCTGATTAGTAACTTACGTTACGTCTATTTTAGAAAAATAAATAGGGTTTCCCGCAAAAATTAAAACCCAATCCAATTTATTGTTTTCGTGCATGCATGCGAATGAAGTCGCGGCCACAGCTAGTTGTAAATAAAATTTCGGGAGTAAGCCAGTAGATTTAGTGACTAAGGTTATACCTATTAAAACTAGGTACTTTTTCTCAGCGACCAGGGCCAAAAAAATTAAATTTTCTAATTTTCGAAAATAACAAACAAAAGCGTTTCTGTCTTATTAAATATCGTTTTTTATAGGATCCTTTTATCTCAATTGCGAAAAACTAGCAGAGAATTATTATTTTTCGTAGACTTTTATTTCTAAGAAACAAATTGCGACACTTATGTCAGACAAAACACGCCAGACAGTTCATTTGCAGACATCGAGTAATAAATTTGAGAGACACTAGGACGAGACAATAGTTTCAAAGGTTTTTCAACAAAAACACACAAAAGGTTATTAAAGTATTATATAGTATATTGAATAAGATTCTTGTAATTTTAATTTATCTATTAGAAATATAATAGGACTAATATTATTTTGTAGATAATTTCAAGATGCACTGAAGGCGTCCACATTTTTAAGTACCCTATTAGGCATCGCAAAGTAATATTTACACCTATACGGACAGGGCTTGTATGTTCGTCAGCGGACAGTCACTAATGTGTACACAGCCCAAGAAATTCTACATATACTAACAAGCTGATAATTAAACTATTAGTATTAATTAAGGGGAACCTAGTCGCAGGCTCGAACTCACTGATGGGCCTGGCTAAAAATCACGCTGTCTCACTAGGCTTCGTGTCCGACAGAGATAGTATCAGTGATGAGCAGTTAGACGCTAGTCTACACGCACAACGTTTTTGAATGATATGCAGGATCATTTATAGTAAAAAAAAATCGCGAAAAAATTGAGAAAAGTCTTTTGGAAGATCGGGTTTTATAAAAAAGCCAATGCATAAATCAATAACCAATAAAGTTTATTGAACTTTTCGATAATTGAACTTTGTCGGTACCGACTTGGTTTTAGAGATTTCACACTTCTTTTATTACTTAAACACGTCCAAAGTTAAGTAAAATTAGCAAGAAAAACGAATCTTTATGGGCTCCTAACTTTTTAATGGGTTTTTATTTTAGTATTCTGTTTCCGTACAGACAATATTAATAATGAGACAAAACGATATCATATTTTACTTTGGATGTGCCATGTCAGACAGTGGAGTAAAACACTCCCGTAGTTTGTATGCAAAAAATGTGGACTAGGTTCACCTTATCTTTACATAAGAGCAGTGTGGGCCCCGTAGGAACGGCCCCAACTTATACGTACAAGTTGCACGTCGTGGATTCAAGTCTAATCAGGAGGGTATTCTGTAATTTAGTTCACTACAAATGCTCTTAAAACGACGAAGAAAAACATTGTGACGAAAGTGGCACATCCTAGAAACAAAACTTCAATGATAATATTAGGTCTTTACCTATGAAATTGCCGTTTTGCAGTACTGGCTATTTCAAATCAAAATAAATTTTGTTTGGGTAAGAATTCTAATTTCAAATTAATTTTATTTTAAAAACATGGATTTTTTTTTCCAAAAGTAGTCATTTGTTTATTGATTAGTGTTACATTTTCATCGCATTTCAATCTTTTTCGTCATCATGGATACGTTAAAAATTCGAGTAATTATGGAATATGAGTACCGTCGTGGCAGCAACGCGGCACAAGCGGCACGCAACATCAACGACGTTTACGGAGCTAACACTACAAACCAACGCACCACCTGTTATTGGTTTGCTCGCTTCTGTTCTGGAAATTTCGACCTGAAAAATGAACCTCGCGGTCGTCCGAAGACTTTGGTCGACAATGACGAATTAAAGGCGATTGTGGAAGCTGATGATACACAATCTACGGCTGAATTAGCAGCAGCTTTCGACGTTAGCGTCAAAACAATATTGGCCCATTTGCGTCAAATTGGCAAGGTAAAAAAGCTTGACAAATGGGTGCCCCACGAACTCAATGATCGTCAGCGCGAAGTACGCGTCGAGACGTGCCTTGCACTGCTCAACAGACACACAAATGAAGGAATTTTGAACCGCATTGTTACCTGCGATGAAAAATGGATTCTGTTTGATAACCGCAAGCGCTCAGCAAGTTGGTTGGATCCTGGTTCAGCACCTAAACAATGCCCTAAACGAAAACTTACCCCTAGAAAAGTGATGGTCACTGTTTGGTGGTCTAGCGCCGGTGTGATTCATCACAGCTTCTTACCAAACGGGGTGAGCATTACTGCAGATGTGTACTGTGAAGAACTGAACACAATGATGGAGAAGCTGGCACATCTCCAACCAGCATTGGTCAATCGCTCGTCTCCGCTGCTCCTGCACGACAACGCGCGACCTCATACTGCACAGCAGACGGTCTCCAAGTTGCAAGAACTGGGGTTGGAAGCTCTCCGTCATCCGCCCTACTCACCAGACCTTGCGCCTACAGACTACTACTTTTTCCAGAATTTGGATAACTTCTTGGCGGGAAAAAAATTCAATACCCGAGAGGCAGTACAAAATGCCTTTGAAGAATTTGTTGCGTCCCGTCCAGCTGATTTCTTTAAGAAGGGCATCAATAAACTGCCACTGCGATGGCAAAGATGCATTGATTGCATGGGTGATTACTTCGATTAATACAAATAAAAAATACATGAAAAAAATTCGTTTAAATTTTTTCATACAAAACGGCAATTTCATAGGTAAAGACCTATTATATGTATAGATTATAATTGAATATTTTCTAACCCACTTTTTGTCTCTGGCATATTTATAACAGTTAGGTATTGTTTGTCTGCGTAATTTTCCTAAACATTATTTGAAAAAACAATGTTGAACCTTTTCAACGTCAACATCCGACATCATGTTTATTTACTTTCATATAACAGCACAAGATGTATTTTTGTTTGTAGGTACATATTACGAGAGATTAATTTCTGAACGAACCCGCATTTTCTTTAATCTTTTCAATAAACTGGCAAGTTGTTTCAAATATACGCGTACAAAATACTGTTCCACAGATTATACAAGGTGTAACAGAATGGACGCAAGACCTGAAAGTAGTTTGTTCCTAATTGACTACTGAATCGATTTTTAATTGACTACTGAAGGCAATTTCATAGGTAAAGACCTATTAGGTCTTTACCTATGAAATTGCCGTTTTGTATGAAAAAATTTAAACGATTTTTTTTCATGTATTTTTTATTTGTATTAATCGAAGTAATCACCCATGCAATCAATGCATCTTTGCCATCGCAGTGGCAGTTTATTGATGCCCTTCTTAAAGAAATCAGCTGGACGGGGGAAACAAATTCTTCAAAGGCATTTTGTACTGCCTCTCGGGTATTGAATTTTTTTCCCGCCAAGAAGTTATCCAAATTCTGGAAAAAGTAGTAGTCTGTAGGCGCAAGGTCTGGTGAGTAGGGCGGATGACGGAGAGCTTCCAACCCCAGTTCTTGCAACTTGGAGACCGTCTGCTGTGCAGTATGAGGTCGCGCGTTGTCGTGCAGGAGCAGCGGAGACGAGCGATTGACCAATGCTGGTTGGAGATGTGCCAGCTTCTCCATCATTGTGTTCAGTTCTTCACAGTACACATCTGCAGTAATGCTCACCCCGTTTGGTAAGAAGCTGTGATGAATCACACCGGCGCTAGACCACCAAACAGTGACCATCACTTTTCTAGGGGTAAGTTTTCGTTTAGGGCATTGTTTAGGTGCTGAACCAGGATCCAACCAACTTGCTGAGCGCTTGCGGTTATCAAACAGAATCCATTTTTCATCGCAGGTAACAATGCGGTTCAAAATTCCTTCATTTGTGTGTCTGTTGAGCAGTGCAAGGCACGTCTCGACGCGTACTTCGCGCTGACGATCATTGAGTTCGTGGGGCACCCATTTGTCAAGCTTTTTTACCTTGCCAATTTGACGCAAATGGACCAATATTGTTTTGACGCTAACGTCGAAAGCTGCTGCTAATTCAGCCGTAGATTGTGTATCATCAGCTTCCACAATCGCCTTTAATTCGTCATTGTCGACCAAAGTCTTCGGACGACCGCGAGGTTCATTTTTCAGGTCGAAATTTCCAGAACGGAAGCGAGCAAACCAATAACAGGTGGTGCGTTGGTTTGTAGTGTTAGCTCCGTAAACGTCGTTGATGTTGCGTGCCGCTTGCGCCGCGTTGCTGCCACGACGGTACTCATATTCCATAATTACTCGAATTTTTAACGTATCCATGATGACGAAAAAGATTGAAATGCGATGAAAATGTAACACTAATCAATAAACAAATGACTACTTTTGGAAAAAAAAATCCATGTTTTTAAAATAAAATTAATTTGAAATTAGAATTCTTACCCAAACAAAAATTATTTTGATTTGAAATGGCCAGTACTGCAAAACGGCAATTTCATAGGTAAAGACCTAATATGTGACATTTACCAGCTCGCACTGGGCCCGCGTGGTAGATTACTCGGTCTTAAAAGACAGGAGGCCTGTGTACCAGCCAGTAACTTTACATAATGATGCAATCATTACATGCAATATAATTTATTCAATACACAGCGTCTATCAGAAACACGTGACTATATTTAAGGGTACAGACCATCAAACTGAATAAATTTCTCTATGGGACCAACATTGTAATCACTCAAAAAAATCTGTCTAACTGTCCCATAAAAAACTTCAATACCTACTCGACCTGAAATATATGGGACGACTGATAAATTTTTAGACATTACAATGTTGGTCCCGTGGACAAAGTGGTTTATTTCATGGTCTGTAGGAAATAAAGCTGTCCCACCTTTTTGATACTTGCTGTGGATACTATCAAAGCAGAAAATCTAAACCTCAGTGACTGTCTTTGAAAAGTGCATTTTAGTATGATCTGCGGTTTATCGACACGGCGGATAGAAATACTTGGTAAGTAGGCTACTGAACTGAGATCGAACCGTGAGATATTACTTTACTACATCTGTACATTTGCAGATCAATCATACTTGTCAAATGATATATTATCTTTATTTCTGTTAGTAGGTTTAAGCAAACACTTTAACTCGTCAATAGTTTTTAAAACTAGATAAGGTCGGTTTTCTATTTGACTACTCTGAGAAGTCACCAGCCAAAGCCTTTTCACAACTATGTTGGGACGGCTTCCAATCTAACCGGATGCAGCTGAATACCAGTATTTTACATGGAGCGACTGCCTATCTGACCGCCACAACCCAGTTACTGGGTAACACGATACCCCTTGGTGAGACTGGCTGTCAAACTTTCGGGCTTCTGACGACCCGTAACGACATAACGTACTTTCCGAGACACGGAGGGGTCATGGTATGTAAAGGTCACCGATCCATGCTCCAACTGCGGCAAGCATAGATTAACCAGATCGATCGACACGTGTGGCTGTTATTACTAAGCCACTTGCCCCTTCCATCTTTCATATCGAGTATTACAAACACAAAAAGGTTGAACTATGTATGTAAACTTAAAACGTAAAATTCTTTGAAACTTGATTTGGAAGTTTAATCTATAAACCCGTGTTATAACTAAACTATCAAGAAACTAAACTACACACTAAATCTCTACCAAAACACTAAAACTAAATCACTCAGTCATGGATCCTACCACCAACGTCCAAAACAAGCTACACACGATTATCGTTAGACACGAAGCTGACTCAACAAAATGTCCGACATTAATGTAAATGGCCGGTGGCCGGTCGTGAATTATTTCTACTTTATGACGCTCTGTACATTTACTTAAGGCGGAGATTTCTTGAAAACGGTTAAAAAGGTGATTTTTTTAAGCATATCTCTTTAACCGTAAATGATTTTGAAAGCAAAAAAATATATGATATTTTCAAGTTTTTTTTTTTTGCATCACTGTGATGGAACTCAAAACATAATTAAACATGAGTACTTTATGCATCAAAAAAATCATCAAAGTCACTCTTAATTATTATCTTTAAAAACAGTTTATCCCTTCATTATCAATTATAATTAAAAATATACCATGAATTTTCAAATGCCAAACTGCATTCAGTGATGGATTATTTATTACGGCATTTCAAACTACACATACCTATATAAATTGACGCCCATAAATTGATTTCCTAACTCTCAGTCAAACTGGATTAAAATATAACGAAGTAACGTTTACGTCGTCGAAGGCTCAATACGACTCTAACTCTCAATATGACTCTTACTCTCAATACGACTCTTACTCTCAATACGACTCTTACTCTCAATACGACTCTTACTCTCAATACGACTCTTACTCGTCATCAGTCTAGCCTTTTCTTAATATCGTTGGGGTCGGCTTCCATTCTAACTGGATGCAACTGAAAACCTGAATCAGCTTTATAGTGACAGAGTTTCCCCATGTTTAGCAGACAGAAATTTAACAGAATTTCGTTACCCAGAAAATGTCTCATATAATATTTGGTCCTTGTATTTTTATTTCGAATATTATTGTTTCAAAGAAATTGAAACTTGAATGAAACATATTTCACAGAAACACAATTCAATGAATTTTAATAAATTTTTAAAAATTATGTGAAACGAAATTCTATGAAACTTAGCAAAAAACAACGTACACCCGTCGCTCCATTACAAGGCTGAATAGTGCACGTGTAGGGAAAATTGATCTTCCCTTTTGAAGAGTTTACAACAATTCATAACATATAATAATAAATTATTATGTGTTGTGATGGGTTCCCGTTACCTGACATATTTTGTTATTAGGATGACGCTTGGAGTTCTGCAGAAGTCCGGCCTTAAGCAATGCAGCCTTGTAATGGAGCGACTGCCCTCCACAACCCAGTTACTGGGTAACACGATATCTGCCCTTGTAGGACTGATTGTCAGACTTTCGGACTTCTGACCACCCGAAATGACTGTCAAAGATCTACAAATGATAGCTGGGACCAACGGTTAAATGTGCTTTCCGAGGCACGGAGAGGTCTCGATACGTAAATATCACTAAACAAATGAATTCAGCCGCACTTATTTACATTGAAAACGATCCCTACTAACCCTAGTGCTGCGTACGTTTATCTTCTAAGTAGTCAGGCCAAAAGCTATAATTACAAAGATCCTGAGCCTAAATGGACACAAAGTGTACAGAAAGGCTAATCCCGGATTTCCGGCCCAGATCTCCGAAATCCGTAAGATAAAATCGTCGTCATTTGATGTTGCTTCTTTAAATAAGGGTAAGGAATCAATTCCGATCCGTGTTTGCATTAGATACGGTAACGGGCTTGATTTCTGTTTCACTTTGATTTTATCTTTTACCCTGTGTGATGCGAAATCCTTTTCTTTTACCATTCTGCATACTCAAGAATTGATTTATATATTAAACTAACTTTTATCAGCGGCTTCACCCGCATTAACCAATTTACACAAAACCTTGACAAATTATCTATCCACCTTCCTCATGAATCATTCTGTCTAATGTCTGGTGAAAACTGCATGAAAATCCGTTCAGTAGTTTTTGAGTTTATCGCGAACAAACAGACAGACAGACGCTGCGGCGGACTTGGTTTTATAATATGTATACTGATAAAGTTCAGTTAATTTAGGATTGTGACAACAGAAGTAGTTATTTATAGGTTATACGAAAGCCTCACAAAAACTGTAAGCCTTTGAAGCTTAATATCCAATAAATGTCTAGAGAATTACATCACTGTCGTATCGTTAGGTTGTCAGACTCCCCTCGTAAGGGTTGCCTTATATCGAGACGCGTCACTTCTTTTTGGTTTGTATAGACATTTATTTTATCCGTAAGTATAGGTGTTACCTATCTTTAAACATATAATAAACTAGCATTTGCCAGCGGTTTCGCCCGCGTGGTGGTCAAGAATTATCGTAACGTAACGTATTATCGGGATAAAAACCCTACGTGTTGATCCAGGTTATAATATACCTAAGTGCTAAATTTCATTCCGTTTCCGTTCAGCCGTTTTAGCGTGATTGAGTTAACATCTAAACTTTCACATTCACATTTATAATATTAGTAGGATTAAAGAAGGCTTTCATGTCTGGCTGTGTGACCACGATATTCTTGTTAACTACACAACGGATTTTAATGACTTTTCATGATAATTTTAATAATTATAAAAAACTGACGTCACGTGTGGTCACGTGATAAAAATGTCATCGTAAGGAGCGTTTTAGCGGGTAATTCCAAACAACGAAAAGTAAATTTGATTTAAAACGTTTTTAACTGTGAAAATCGATGTAAGTCCTTTTATTTTAATTTTTCTGTTAAAATTTCGTCTCAATCTTCAAATTAAAATAGTTTTTAATAAATTGGAAAATACCCTATTGGATAAACAACTAGTTTCTGAGCCATTTCATTCTTCTTCGTAACGCATCGATGGCAAAAATAAAAACGTAGGTATATACGAGTAGAGATTAGTATTAAAAAGTTTGGCCCGAAATTCAACAATGCGAATACCGCTCGCTGACACAGCCATTAGGTCCTCACGTGTGCAGGTGACAGGGCACGCATTACATTTAATTTAATAAATAACATTCAGTTTGAACAATTTGCGAAAGATTCGATTTATCCATTCTCATTCAGACATAAAATAAAATAGAAATAAGTCGAGACAGAAAAATGTTTAAAACATCGAATTATAAAGATTTTTTTGGTCTGTCTAACAAAACCGGGATTCGTGCCCGATGGCCCGATGGCCCGATGGCTCAAAAGGCTCGCCCTCATGGGGCCCAAAGATAACTGGCATTATGTCTCCGGTTCCTAATTCCAGTTTTGTAGCTATAGTTTACCACATTTTTTTTTGCAATTACCTGTAGGCAAAACATTCCTCAAAATATGTCCAACAGTACTTGGTCTTTCTCTTTGCTTTGGCTATCTAGTTAACTATATAAGCTGGCATGGACATCAACGCACAACCAGTTCCCATGGAAACAGTATTCCGAAACCCACTTTTTTTTTGAGTGTGGGTAATCATGTTCTGGGTGGAGCAGGAGGGCGTGTCAGACTTTTACTGACCAAAACCCACCCGTGTTCCATCCTTCAGTTGCCTGTGTGCCAGGGTCGACAGTATCTCTTTCGAATAACACGCACCCCTGGCAGGCATCGGCTCTTGCGGACCCCACCAGTTGGTGATGACATCTCTTTGAGGCGCGCTTGGAGCACAACGCGCCGTCGACCCGGGCTTGGTCTTTACCGGGCAGCGAACTACCCATTACTCGCCGTCCGCAAGCCCGCGCCTACGGTGGCCGGGAATCAGCCTGAGATTCCCGACGCCCAGGGCGTCTCCTACGGCGACTAGGGCCGTGAGGGGAGTCGAAATTTTCCATTGGTTATTTTTTTTTGTTGCTGTTCCATACATTTTGACTCTGTAGATATTACAGTTATCCATGAAACAACTTTTTTTATTATTTTACGATTCGATTTGATTACGCTAGGGGGTCTAGAATCATGTCCTGAATTCATTGTTACAGTTTGTACATTGATATCCCTTGTATACCCACCTAACTGGATGTTATTAGCGTTTAGTCTGCCCCTTCAGTACATTACCTTAATAAATGAGTTCTCCACCTATTTACGGAGACAGCGCCTTTGAACAAGGTTAATACAATAATTTGTAACTGTAATGCGTGTGTCCCTCTATTTGGACAATGCCCTCATTATTCTGGGCTTTGAATAAAATGCTAGTCATTACCGAGGGTCAACCGTGGGTTTGGGACATTTGAAGGGAAATCAAGGGCCCCAGTCCCAAAGCTTTGAATATATTTTATTTACTTATCACAAGTATCGTCTCACCGACATACCTATTTGAAAAATCGTAAAATAAAACAGCGTACCTTAAAATCCCTCGCAGACAGGCGCGACGCGATTCTAATAGATCAATTTCCATGAAGACTTTATAGAAATCATTCTATTGAGTTCAGTCGCGCTGCCGCGTCGCGCCTGTCTGCGGGAGCTTACACGTAGTACGCTATCGGTACGATTATTTCACACAAGTGCGCTTTTATAATTTCTAACGTGACGATATTATCGTAGACGTCCACACACGTCACAGCGGTGGCAACGTCACGATAATACAGGGAAGTAAAATCTATGGAAATATATGACGACGCTTTTTTCCGTCCATGATAACTTTTACATTTCCATACATTTATGGATGTGGAGGGGAACGTCCACATAACAGAAATTATAAAGCTTACAATATTTGACAGTCATAATCAGCCTATATCTTATGTTCCCACTGCTGGGACACTAGGCCTCCGCTCTTTGAAAAACGAACGTACGACCTACAAACTCGTAAATCGTGGTCGTTTCCATTACTCTCTATAATAATTGAAAATAATCCCATATATTGCATCAACCATTTCGAATCATAAACTCAACACATTTCACTGATTATTAAAACAATTGTACGTCAAAACCCAAACAGCCAGTGTTGTCACATTTATGTAATTTGTTTGCAAAAACTGTGGTCCGTAATGATATCAATTTTGCGCCTAACCGACAACGAATCGCGTATCTACCTACCTTTTACAATTCCACAAATTGAATTTCAAATGAACCGTCAATGAATTTCGTTTTGTTCATTTTTTTCTCAAATAATCTTTTTACGGTTATCTTTTTAAAAGAATTTTCTTTTTTCTACTTCATTGCGAAAATAGGTTCTTTTGTGTTGGTAAAAAGGTAGAAAAATGTATCTAGTAATAAAACAGTGATAATACCTTTGGTACCTAATTTAATGAGATGTATTCTCTAACGCATAATCAGCCTATAATGTTCCCACTGCTGGGACCTCCTCTCTGCGAGCGGGCCCATTGCGCGTTGGTAGATGTCACATATACAGGATAAGTTTTTAACCAGTGTGCAAACTGTAACCGTGAATTCAGTATATCATTCTAGAACCCCCAGCGCAGAAATTTTTCGTCAGTTATACAAAAAAAATCAGCTGTTTCATAGAAAAGTGCAATACTTACGATCAAAATGTATGGAACAACTGATTTTTTTTTTGTATAACCAACGACAAATTTCTACGGTGGGGGTTCTTGAATGATATGCTGAAGTCATGGTTATAGTTTGCGCACTTGATAAAAACTTAACCTGTCTTCGAATTTATGATTCTAGGACATGCCGGTTTCTTCACGATTCTTTCACCGTGTTGAGAGTAATGGTGATGAAATTAAATACACAAAGTAAAGTGCGTGCATGGGTTCGAACTCACGACCTGCAACTCATAAGTCGGGGCCTATAGCACTTCCTCACACTAACTATGTACATAAATTGAAAAAATCCACGAAACTGGAACTTAGCAAAATTCTACCGAAAAATCTACTAACCGAATTTTTGTGGTGAATTTAATTGCCCAATTATTTTGCTACACGATCCTTTACTTCTAACAATATCTATTATTATATTTACGAGAATCATTAAAGCCTTATAACGTTAAATCTAAGGGTAGAATAAATCGGGTGAAAAATTGAGGCACGACAGGTGAAGTAAATTGGTAGACTACACATTACCCTTCAGAAACCTTTTCGAAATTAACATAACGTACATAACATCACGCTCGGTTTCTCCCAAGGAATTGGCAGAGGTGTAGCTACTACAGTATTTCTATTTTACGTAGCGACGCGCGATTTACTTGTAGTTACCAAGTGTGCGAACTCGTTGTGAAGCGCAGGAGCACTCGGTACCGTAGGTACGAGATAACTGCAACGTCGGATGTGTGTGTGTGCGTTATGTGCCAACGCTACTCGTCTTCACGTACACATTCACACCGTTTTTATACAAAATAAAACAAAACAAAATCAAAAGTCATTTATTCAAATTAGGCTGAGAATCAGTACTTTTCGAACGTCAAAATACATAAGACAGTCCCCCCAAAAACGCCCTCCCGTCACTCAGTTAAACCCCGCTTCGTGACATAAAAAACTATACATAGGTATAGTGGACCCACATTCTGCCAGATATGTAAGTCCCATGTAATAGGGGTATAGCTTATTGCCATCCACCTAGCCCAAATCCTAACTCCAGGCTGCTCCTGAGAAGTTTCTGGTTGAAAAACCCAACAACACTTTGCCCGACCTGGAAAACGAACCCAGAAACTCATGGTCAGCTGTAGCGCTTGCGACCATTACACCAACGAGGCAGTTAAGTAAAATTACCGCTAAGATATAGAAATTTCTACCTAATGACTTACTACAGACAGTATTTATTTAAGTAAAGAGTTGTAATTATGAGATAATAACGCGCAACTATCTGCTCTGCTCATTACAAGTACAATCGGATACACAAATAAGTACATTGTTACAAGTAAAAAACTGCTTCATTTTCCTTAACAGTAACAACCGAGATAAAGTTCTCGAGAAACTCTATTATGGTTGTTCTTTATATTTATTGCGCTGTCTTTTATCTTCATCGGAGAAAAATTATAAAGTTTTTGTATCATAAAAATATGTTTTCTAAACAATTGTAATTGTACTTTACTATGTTAGCAATGAACATGGACAAGACAACGGTCATGTCCGATGCCCATGTAACACCCAGTCTCATAACGGTCGGAGGCGCTGCACTCGAAGTTGTGGACGAGTACGTTTACCTATGACAAAATGTCCAGATAGGTAGATCCAACTTCGAGAAAGAGGTCAAGCGTCGAATCCGACTCGGATGGGCAGCGTTCGGAAAGCTACGTAATATCTTCTCGCCCTACATACCGCAGTGTATCAAAATGAAAGTCTTTGACCAGTGATGACATATGGAACCGAAACGTGGTCGCTCACAATGGGCCTCATAAGAAGGCTTAAAGTCAGCCAAAGGGTAATGGAGAGGGCTATGCTTGGAGATTCCCTACGTGATCGAATCAGGAATAAAGAGATTCGTAGGAGAACCAAGGTAACCGACATAGCCCGAAGAATTGCGAAACTTAAGTGGCAGTGTGCAGGGCACATTGCTCGCAGAACAGATGGCCGATGGGGCCGGAAGGTTCTGGAGTGGCGACTGCGTACCGGAAGACGGTAAAATTGGAAGGCCTCCCACAAGATGGACCGATGACCTTGTGATGGCCGCAGGAGTCCGCTGGATGCGGAAAGCACAGAACCAGTCGAAGTGGCGGAGCTTGGGGGAGGCCTATGTCCAGCAGTGGACGTCTTTCGAGTGAAATGATGATGATGATGTTAGCATGATAAAACAAATATGATTGTAGAGAAAAAATATATTTTTTTCTTACTAATAACTACATTTACTGGTTGTAAAACAAAAATTATTTATTTGACAAAATAATGTTGGTACAGTCAACGCGTTTATCTGTGGCTTAGGTACTTGACGCCTTTTCGACTAGACTATATAATACTTAACTATGTATAAAATAACTTACTTTAAAAAGAAACTTAAATAAACTGGAAAAACAAATTTTGCATGTTCCCAATCTGCCTTTCAGTTATTTTACATACTGCGCAAATCGAGCCTAAGGCACAGTCATTCCGAAATAATTTCCTATTTATGCCAACAGCAAGGAAAATGGCTAAATCATAATTTTGGCCGTGTCAGAGACAAGCATAAAAGGCGTTCAAAAATACCCCAAACCATATTTAAGCTGAATTATATTATCACAAAATTCTCTTTGTTGTATTTATAAATCATTTCCACATTCTGTTTACTCTTCGAATCTGTATGGAACAGTTACTGCAGCATCCAGTGTCAATTTAATGGCCATCTAAAATTTATACTTCCATTTATGAACAGTAGATACCGTGCCAAGATATTATTGCCGCTATAATATCGTATGTAAGTATACTAAAGTTTACGATCTATCCATCACTGTATCAAAACATCAACAAACAAGATTATTATTATTGACAGTATTTTGGGGTTTTAAACATCTTCAAACAAAGACATGTTTTTTTAATAAGTATAAATAATTAGTGCCAGCATCCAAATGGCATAACACACTATCAATCAAACTCAAACTCAAAGCATTTATTTCAAATAAACCAATTACAGGCACTTTTGAATTGTCAAAGAGTCGGGAAGCTGAAGCAATCACAATCTGAATCATTTTTGCTACTGTTAGTGTCTTACGAAATTACCCTGCTGTTTAATGTTTAAACTGGAATTATCTAAGATATACAACGCGAACACGACGATGCAACAATAAATGAAAACGCTGACAGTACCTACTACTGCATAGGATTATAATATTTTACTATCTTTTGCCAGCAACTTCACCTACGTTAACCAATTTACACAAAACCTTAACAAATTGTACACCTAAACCTTTCTCATGACTCGTGGAGGCGATCGGCGGCGGCAATCTCATAATCTCTCAAAGTGCATGGTTAGCCGTCACCTCCTTCTGCGAAGCAGTAATGCTCGCGAAGAGGGAGGCGGCGCACGTGAAGGAGAGTCCCCCCCAGTGGGTTCCCGCATTGTCGTTGCGGGGGGGCTCAGTAGCCGTGGTCCGCTCCCACGGTGAAGCGAAGAGGAACCCAAAGGTGGGGCCGCTCGTCAGGGCTTTGGTCTCCAAGCCGACGACGTAGCGGCCAAAAAGTAGGTTGCGGTGAGGTGCACAGCAACTGAGGCGGGCCGCGATGTCGAATGGGAGGCATCGCGGCTGAGGGTTACAGGCTGCGGCGGAGGAGGAGTGCCGGTACTTTTGAGTAGCGCTCTTCCCTTCCGTGGCCTGGACGGGGCCGCCACCGTTTGATGGCGGACGCGGTGGGGCCGCAGGGGAAGAGGAGTGTCGGTATAGCGTTGGCCGCTCTCCCTATCCCCTGCGGCCGAGAAGTGGTAGGCGGCGGGGCCACTGCGCTGACCCGTCGCAGGGGGCCAAGGGAGCCAAGGGTGCCAGGGTAGTCTGGGGCTCTTGTGCTACTTGGTTCCTGGGGTGGTCACGGCGTGCCATGTGTCCTGGTGCGCCGGACTGGTGGGGTCCGCAAGGGCCGATGCCTGCCAGGGGTGCGGGTTGTTCGAAAGAGATACCGTCGCCCCTGGCACACAGGCAACTGAGGGATCACGGGTAGGTTTTAGTCAGTAAAAGTCTGACACGCCCTCCTGCTCCACCCAGAGCGGGAGAAGTCATTTGATGATTTCCCACCCAGAAAAAAAAAAAAAAAAAAAAAAAAAACGTGAAGGAGAGTCAGTATATGCGCCCTCACGGCCGTGGCTTCCGCGAGAGACGCCCTGGGTGTCGGGAATCTCAGGCTGATTCCCGGCCACCGTAGGCTCGGGCTTGCGGACGGCGAGTAATGGGTAGCTCGCTGTCCAGTAAGGACCAAGCCCGGGTCGACGGCGCGTTGTGTTCCACGCGCGCCTCAAAGAGATGTCAGCACAAACTGGTGGCGTCCGCAAGGGCCGATGCCTGCGAGGGGTGCGGGTTGTTTGAAAGAGATACCGCGGCCCTGGTACACAGGCAACGGGTGGGTTTTAGTCAGTAAAAGTCTGACACGCCCTCCTGCTCCACCCAGAGCGGGAGAAGTTATTTGATGATTACCCACCCAAAAAAAAAAACCTTCCTCATGAATCACTATCTATTGGTGAAAACCGCAGAAAATCCGTTTAGTCGTTTTTGAGTTTATCGCGAGCAGACAGACGCGGCAGGTGACTTTGTTTTATAATTATGTAGTGAAAATTATCAACCAAATCCTAGCATTGAAATTTATAACGTGATTTTTTTTTTTCAAACAAACTAAATAGTAGTGTTGGGCTGACTATAAATTTTGCCGATCTTTGACTAGCTATTGTAAGTTTGTAACTAAAGTTTTGGATTTTTTGTATCATCATCATCATCATTTCAGCCGATAGACGTCCACTGCTGGACATAGGCCTCCCCCAAAAAAATGGGGGTTCTGCCATAATCGCCACGCTTGGCAGGCGGGTTGGCGATCGCAGTATGGTGGTAAAATGCATAGAGAACGCTGCTGCCCATTCTCTAGTAGGTCCCTTAGTCGCCTTCTACGACAACCACGGGAAGAAATGGAATAGTGCTATTCTTTACGTCCAGCACCACACGGAACTCATTTTTTGTATACAGGATTGATGGATTGATTGGATTGTTTACGGATATTTTATATACAGACTGGGAATATCATACTTATTATTAATGCCATTTCCACCTTTTTTATAGGATAGCATGGAAATATGATCATGTATAGGTATTGATACCCATGACGTGTACAGAATTTTACTAGCTGATTTTATTTGACCCTGCATTTTAGATATCGTCGCCCAGCAGTGAAAACCACGTAAGTGTTTATAACTAAATTTTACAGGAGGAAGAAAAAACTGTCTCAATTTTTAATCCGGAATAACGCTATTATCAACCGTACTGGCGAGTTTCTCAGACGAAAATGGCGGAGCCTATTTTGATACAAGGTTCTCATAGCACGTCATAGATAGCGCTAGGAGTAGCTGATTCGAAAGTTTGCTAGAGTAATCTGTGCTTACCGAGTTTATCAATCCAAAGAACAAATATAATTTTTTTTGAGGAAATGAGACACCCGAGGTTTTCACTGCTGGGCGACGAATATGTACTTGCACGTTCAATAAAAACAATGCAGAATGTCCACACTTAGCTTACCCTCGCTAGTCATTACACTAAACAGACTATTGCGTATGAGTGCCACAGTCAAAGCACATTACCCTTGACATAATGGCGATAATATGGTGAATGGTGAATATCACTTTTGGCAAGCGAACGAGATATTATGGCCGTTAACTAACATCATACATCTGAACGATGCGATCAAAGCATAATAACATCTGATATCATCCGTGGAACTGTTATGGGCGGACGGAACTGCTTCTATTAGTGCCAAAATACTTTGAGAACCAGTGATTCTCTTTTGGTACTTATTAAACTTAACCGTTGTTGATTTGCTTTATCAATTATTTAATAAGTTAACACAAAATCTTGTTTTTCTATGGGTTAGGCAAAATCAAAATATTTTATTTCACCCTAGAACGGGAACTATCCCACGGGAACGTAGTAACTACCGGGATAAAAAGTAGTTGTAACAATCTAGTAGGTTATAATCTATCTGCGATCCTTTTGGCCGTTTTTGCGTGATTGAGTAAATCTCCAAACATCTTAACACCCAAACATACAAACTTTCACATTTATAATGTTAGTAAGATAATGTATCTGTGTGCATAATTTCATATAAATCATTTGGGCTGTTTTTGCGTGAGTAACAAACACACATCTAAACATACAAATATTCATGAACATTTATAATATTACTAGCAACTCATACTCACTCACTGTCACTTTTTGTTGTATTTTTTTGTTATCTTACTGTATAGATTGTGTGCCTTTTTAGTCTGTGCTAAATAAATGTGTTTTGTTTCTTTTCATTCTTTCTAGCATTAACTTAAATGGGCTCTTGTGAAACGACAGAGGTGTACGGTGTAGTAGATATCCACTATTTGTAAACTCGCATTTAGTCAGTTATCTCAATTATCTAATAAACCTACGTATAGACTATTTATCAGTAAACTCAAATCAATATGTTTTTATCTTTTATTTTTTGTTAAGAAAAAAGAAACATGCAATTTCAGTTTACATCACTAGTGTTCGTGTTAACCATTCTGTCAGTTTAAACTTATTCGTTTATTTCTAGAAATTATTCCCGTCAGTCTTCGTTGATAGATAAAATAATGCTCACACATTTCATCGCTAATGCAGAGAAACTGTGCACAAAATCATTATTCTCAAGTAATATAAGTTACGAACTAAGTAGATAGGGATAGTTTTGCCTGTCTGCAATTTGTCGCAAATTGTAACTTATACTTCATTATAACTTTGAAGCAAAGCACAGTCGTTACATTTTGTCTTTACTGTATAGCCATCTAATATGCTCAAATATAATGGTATTTTTGCTTCACTGAACGGGTTTAAGAGCTTGCTAAAATGCAAGGTGCATTTAAAATAAACGTCACTGCTACATCATCTTATTTTGTCATTTTTGACGTAGTTATCTGTCATCATTGTGATCATCCAAATGCATAAAGAGTTTACTGAGCCAAAAGGTGGTGTATGATTTTAATATATAGAATAGCCAAATCTATTTTTTTATTATTAGTAAATTAGTTTTTTTAAACAAAATATTAAATGAGTGTTTTTTTAAGACTCAAATTGTGATAGAAGACTTTTAAGTCACATCACTACAGGATTGCAGGATTTATTATTCAACATGAAAATCCACTTTTGCTTAAGCTATTTTACATAATATACAGACACTGAACGTGACAGACACGTGTCGACACGGCACAGACGCTGAATCTAAAGTTGCATATTTGTTATCTAGCTCGTGCCTGTCGTGTCGACAGTCGTGTCGGTTAACACGCGGTAGATTTGAAAAGATCATAGAAAAACTAAAAAAAAAACAACCGACTTCCAAAAAGTTTTTATTTTTCACTTTTCAGTTTTAGTACCTACCCCACACCAATTCGAAATTTCATCATCCTTTGGGGTCAAAACAATGCATATTTATTTATGCGATAGCAGCAATCACGGTTGATTTGCTGTAATTTTTTGAAGAGTTCCGTTGTCTGCCTCCGAAACTCATCATCATCAGATCTATATGAAATGGGACCATTAAAAAAAAAATGCAAATCCGTCTATACAGGAAAGGTTTTAATCAGTGCGCAAACTGTAACCATGAATTCAGCATAACATTCTAAACACCCAGGCGTAGAAATTTTTCGTCGGTTTTACAAAAATAAATCAGCTGTTCCATACATTTTGACCGCGTAGATTGCACTTTTCTATAAACAGCTGATTTTTTTTGTTCTAGAATGATATGCTGAATTTATGGTTACAATTTGCGCACTGAATAAAAACTTTTCCTGTTATGACAGAGTTATGCCCGAACAACAATAATTAAAACTCACGTGTCGAATTGATAACCTTATTTTTGAAGTCGGTTAATAAAACAGACTGTATAAGTCACGTCTACCAGTACAAGGAAAACGCTTTAGTAACCGCAGTTTAGTACCTGTATGTGCCAAAGGACTAATTAGTGCCCCGTTTGGCATAAATGAAGGTAAAATATACTGAAATTCTCTAACGCGTTAAGCGAAGCAACAATTAGTACCAGAGGACTACTTAGAACCAATTTGGTGAAGCCAAAATGGTGTTGGCCTAACATTTGTGCGGAGGTGTCATTATGGTGACTTCAGATGTTACCGTCCATTGTTTATTTATACATACCTACTTAAGGCTGGCTCTGGCTAGCACGAAGTCACTAACCCCAAAGTGATGAAACGACACTAAACTTTAAGGCGTTCCTTTTTTTGTGGGTACAATAAATATAGAAGTGACAGGGACAACATGACACTTAAAATGGCGACTTAAAATTAGATTGAAAACTGTTCTGTAACGATACAAAATGAATAATCTCGATTATAGGTATTAAACCTGAGAGATTTTAATCTTTGTTAATAATAGTACATTTCGATAGAGCAGTGGTGGCTCAGTGGGAACGGCACTAACGGCCCCGACTTACATCTCGTAAGTCGTAGTTTCGAATCCAGGCAAGCACATGACTTTGTGTAATAATTTTCATCACCACTGCTCTCAAAACGGTGAAGGAAGCCATCGTGAGGAAACCGGCATGTCCCAGAACAAAAAAACATCGAAGACATGCGACATTCCCAACCGCACTGGGCCTGCGTGGTGGATGATGAACCCTAACAGAATCCTCTCTGTGTCACTCTGGGACAAAGGCCTCCTGACCTTTCGCTCGTGGGAACGTTATAGGCTGATAATTAAACACAAGTTAGCAGGAATGTAAAGTAAAAAGTACGTGTGTATACATTGCATTGTGAACCTAAAAGTGGCAACCTATTTAGGTTGGAAAATGTCTGTCAGAAACACGTCTATGCTAGATTTAGCTCTCAGTAATTGTACCTATTTAACGAGTGGTCGTGCAAGCGTGCCCTAATGTCTTCTTTATAAAGCCTTCTTACTTCAGCCACATTTGCGAATTATGCGGGTCTTAACTCATCTTAAAGGAACAAAGGCGGTCCTTCAGCAGTTATAATTACGTAAAAGGATTTACTCAAAATACGTGTCTGTATCTTACATCTCGCCTTGTCTGTACTAATATTATTTTCTCATTTCCAGGGACCTGCGATGTCTGAGGAACACGATACATACCAACCTCATGTCTACGTATATACTGTCTGCTTGCAGTTGGGTGTTGAACTTAGCTTTACAAGTAAGTACTGGTTTATTATCTAATACACATTAGCTGGAGATAGTGGATGTAAATATTGGCTTAGCGAAGAAATGACAGTTAGGTTGAAGTTTGACTTGAACTTTGACGTCCATGCTGGAATAACACGTGTGTACAGGACGATAATCGAGTGAGTGCGCGGAGCCAGTCCCCTGATCGGCATTCCGTATGACGTCATCGGCACGCATCGCAAAAGTTGCCCCTCGGAGGAGATTCGTGAGATCCGTACGATGCGGATCAGAGAACGCACTTGTATTTACTTCCTATACAAAGAATACTACGATCCGTTTGATGCGATGCGTCCGATACTTACGATGCGAAAATGTGGACGCCGATTACCTTTATACGACGCCAAGTAGTCGGGAAATTTAATTCGTACAGTCTAGGTGGCCTAATTTTTACAGTTTTATTTAATGGTACAATAAAAGAATTATAACATCACATAACATAATATCACGCCTTGTTTCCCCAAAGAGTTGGGCAGAGATGTAAATATAGTACACCCACATTTCGCCAGTTATGTTCAAGTCTCTTGTAATAGGGGGCGAAAAATCCAGATTCCGGGTTGCTATTGAGAAATTCCAGAAAGAAAAACAAATAACACTTCACACAGTGCTTTCGAGCACTGGACCAACGAAGCAGCCGAAATAATTTTGAGACTTTTGAATAAACATACTTTTTATTATGCTAAATATAAGATACCTGTGCGCTCTAACTTTGATGTTGAAAAATAATTTACAAAATTAAAAAACCCGACTGCCTAAAAAGTGAACTTTAATTAAAAAAGATGGAAACAAGAAACTGTTTTTAAAAGGATCACTATTAGACTGAATTTATAAGCAATCTCATGCAGTCGGAGGCATCTTCTTAGATTTAACAATAAAGACCTTTATTGCCTCCGACTACATGAGATTGCTTGATGTATTCACTTTTTCAATTAAAGTTTACTTTTTAGGCAGTCGGGTTTTTTGATTTTGTAAATTATTTTTTTATTTCCCAGTTTTTAGTTAATATAATTATTTTTGACGTTAATGAGACCTATTTATGAAACCCTTTATTTTGATACCCCACTCAATAGGTTTTGAGAAAAACAGTTTTTTTTTGAAGACACAATATGGTGCCAAAAATCGGCCATTTTTTTTTCAATTTTGATACACCCAGTGTCACTCTCACATTTAAGACGAATCTAACTGCACCTCTCAAGCTGAAATCGATCAAGCCGTTTAGGCTACAGAGCGTGCCAAAGAAATGTACACATACATACAAACACTCGAAAAACATAACCCTCCTTCTGGAGCAGTCGGGTAAAAACTTAATGAAAGCATTATATTTCTGTCATTCATACAGGTTAGGCACATACTATAATATATACTTTTCATTTTCATCACAAAGCTCTCAGTCAACATACAACATTGACATAAAGTAATTTATCAAAAATGCTAAAACGACAAAGTGTCAAACGCAAGTTTTCATTTTAAAACATTTTATAAATTCAGAAGTCAATGGACATGAATGAAGAATACAGAGCGGGTTTTACTTATTGTGAGTCTAAAACTATTTTAACGAACAGATTTTTCTAACATTGAACTCATTTCAATGATCGTTTATTTTCATATTTCATCATTTTTCTAAGGCTACAATTGATTTATGTGTAATGTTACATTAATAAATTATAAGTGCCTACTTGTAGAACAGCGGAAATGGCTGTTTTCGAAATAAACGATCTGCTAAGTCTCAATCGGCACAATTATAAAAATAAATAAGGCGTTATAATAAAAGATCAATAAGCACATAACTGGCGTAATGTGTGTGTAATATACCTACAACTCTGCCTAATCCTTCGGGGAAATAAGGTGTGATGTTATATCATTTCAATAATAAAACTTATTTAAGACATTTGAGAATAGTTGCTCAATTTAAATAACTTCTGAATAAAAGACTGGTGACGGCACATGCAATATATTTTACGTGTTCAAACGCCAACAAATAAGTATTTCTAGGGAAAATGATACCTATAGCTCATACTTATTAGGTAACATTTTCCGTACGCTCTTGTTTTGGTTTTGTTTTGTTGAGGTATTTTTTTTTCATTGATCGACGATATTTTTATTATATACAATAATACTGATGATGAACTTCTTATACTAAATTAACTAACAATCTACATTTTTTTTTATAAGATAGTTAACCTGACTAAAACTATTAACAAACTAAAATATGGCATCGAAAAATTCCTCCGCATCGCTGACGACTAGTCATGTACCCATGAGATTGGCGGCATTGCCACGTTATATGGCAATGCTTAGCCTCTAGTCAAGATAAATGCCAGCCCTTAAGGGTCACGGAAAGTGTCAAGCAGGCGTTCGGATATTTCGTTTAACTCATTCTTAACTTAGGCACCTACTTGTGATAGCAAATTTCACTAGAGAAGAGGAATAACCATAATATTATTATCAATAGAAAACTATAAGTAGGTAAACGTTTTATAAAATCGTAACTTTCCTCAAAAACTGGCCATAATACAACGTTTTAGAAGATATTATCGAGCCATAAACATTTTCACGATGCACTATGAAACTCAACATGAAAACCGCAAAACAGTAAAAATCGGTTCACTATATTTATTTAACTCTTTCAGTTTGCTGTTTTATGCAATAGACGATAATAACTGATCTTTTCAACTGAGAATATTTTACCTCTCTGCAAGCTTTTAATAAAGCAAATAGAAGAGAATTCCAACAGTTGACAAAGAAAAAACAAACGTGATTAACTGCAATGAGTAAGATATCACCAATAGAAAAAAAAATAGAAAAAAAATAGAAAATATTTATTGTCCAGGTAATACAGTAAGCATAGATAGATTAACAACAAGTTGAGACGACATATGAGTAGCTTAAATATTACCTACAGCTAGTTACAAATGTTATTTGCCAGTGAACCCCAAACTAGACAGTTAGTCTGTATCTTGGGGTTCAGGATACGAGTACAACAGTGGAGACTAGAGAGGTGCTTTCAAGTATGGTATTTTATGAGTGTATGTATGTGTAACGTTTGTGTAGTGTCTGGCGTGTGTGTGGGGTGTGTATGTGTGGTGTGTGTATGTGGCGTAAAATGTGTCGTGTGTAAGTGTGTATTTTGTTCCCCATACAATATACTTCGTTTGATTCAGTGTCAGGTCAGGGTCGTTATATTAATTGTTCCGAGTCATCATAACCAGTAATATGCAGCATTTTCTTAACAATTTTTTTGCATTCGAATGAGTTAGTGTTTTTAATTTCGCAGAGTTTGCAGACTTTATTGTACGTATTAATGAGAGAGTAGGCCGGGGAGCGTCTAGCTAGCAAAGAGGTGACGTCAGGTGTTGGGATTCTATAGTTTCTTTTGCTGATTATTGAAGTATAGTCGAATCTACTTTTAATATTTTTGTGCGTTTTAATACAGGCAGAAAGAATGAAAAGCTGGCGGACTCTGAGAACTCTTGTTTCGCGATAGAGTAAATCAGTGGGAAACCGGTAGGGCTTCTTAAAAGTTACTTTAAGAAGCGCTCTCTGAGCTCTTTCAGCTTCAATCAAGTAGGTCTTTCCAGCACTACCCCATACGTTGATGCAATACTGTATTATTGATTGGCAAAGCGCTAAGTAAACTTGTTTTAGTGTGTCTGTGGGTAGACAGTCTCGTAGTCTACGCATGGTGTGATCAATAATTCCTAACTTAGTGAAGCAACTACCTTCACTAAGTTAGATTTGAAATGAAACCTTTGCAGTCTACTCTTGGAGGGCACAAACCCACAACACGTTGATTCACACTTACATTTAATCTCCCACAACATGTAAAAATTCAGGCACATTCAATATAATATTTTTCACCATGCGGTTTTCGCCAGCTGCATCATCTAGTGTGCACTTCAGCTGCGGTATACAACCGTCCTACCGCATAGGGGCACAAGAGAAGAAAGTTTGGTCTCTCGTCTCCCAATCTATCAAGTATATCAGCATACGCAGATAGGATACTATATAAACTTGCTTGAAGTTCCTCCAAAGGAGTTTTCGCTCCACCGGATCCACATCAACTCTCAACAGCCAATGGAACTTTTATGCTAAGACTGACAATTCCGCGAATCTATCTCATCTTGTTGAAAACTTTCCTGTTTTCCAACACACCGGATGTATTTCAACGACAAAGCTTCACAAATTTTTGTAACCAACATTATTGGTATACTTTCCAAGTTTCGCAATATAAAGTTAATTATTCTGCCAACAACTGCGTAAATATATAAATTTACTCATTTGAGAGTATTGGTAAAACCAACTGTTTGGCACGAGTACGTACCTAATTTGTATGCATCAACAATTTACAAAAGAACTATAAACAAGAGTTGGTTCAAGGAAGTTGGTTACCAACATAGCCAACATTGTATAGAATATTCTAGTAGGTACGGGAAGGAAGCATTTCAAAATGAATTGTTAGCCCTTTGGCGGCTAATGAACCAGTCATGAATAAAAATACGTGCCGCGGATAAAAGAGATTCAAAAGTCGAAGCTTTGATTATAGAGCTACAAATTTCAACGTCGCTGTCGTTAATTTAGAATTTACTGCCATGAAGGATTTCATTCACGTCTCAAGCGAGTCTTTGAACTTACTTTTATTATAAAGCGTTCAATCGCGATCTATAAAATGCACGCGAGTTATTTCGTTCGGTTTATCTAGATCTAAAAACTTCATTGTAAAGAAAATATGCGATGAAAATGTTTAAAAAAAAAACAAACAAGTCACGCCAGACTTTTTTTTGCGATCAAAATATTTGAAGATTTAAAACGTACCGAAAAAAAAATCCACATTTCAGTAAACATGCCATAAAAACTGCTTATGTAATAAATACCTGAATTCTTTATTCATTTCATGTCAAAACAAACCGACTATAATGTGGTACTCTTCCATTATCCATTAAATATGTATTCTAGAACTAAATCTATCAATCACGGATCTTTTTCTGGAATACTTTTATAACTCGAACGATCCTATTTCACTGGGATGCTTCGCAAATATCTTCATATGTTTGACGTCACGGGTGAAACTCTAATAAATGATGTAACATTAGGATACGAGGATTCTCTAAGTAGGTTTACGGATATTGACGGCGGTGCTCTACCTAGGTACTTATATTTCCCACTAATACTCGTTCCCCAAATAAAGTTATTGAAAGTTTTCTCCAATATGTAGGAAAAAGCATAGTCTACCGAAAATAGAGATGACTGGGTAGCAACTGGACGAGTGTTGCAGAGTTGAGACTCGAGCAATTGGAGAGGCCTATGTCCAGCAGTGGACTGTTATGATGAATGGCGACGATTCGGTCTTTATTCTGATATTTTTCCGAGAATGACGACCACTCGACTTGGACTTGAATCCTTTTACCCAAACCTACTTTGACGCATAAAATCAAAACCAGCGAATTAATGAAACTCCCTAATTAAAACCTAAATCAAATCAACGCTCAGGAAACAAAAGTTCCTCTAATATAAGGCATCATACGTGGACAAGGGTCGCGACAATGCTATTAATTAATCTAGAAGAGTGTCCTTCGCGTTGACAACAAGCATTTCATCTCTCACAGCGTAATTGAATCCGTAACAGCCTGCCTACACACCGGAGATAAAAAAATGTGCAAGCCTCTGTTTGCTTCCTGAAAGCCTTTGTGCAGAATGGAGCTTGGAAATATTTCAATATCCATTGATGGATAGAATCATCTAACAAAATGGAAAGTTAGAGATACTAAAGTTGTAGATAGACGTATGACGCAGATGACATTATATGTATACGCATAGTTTGACAAAATATTGTCTTTTTTAAGTCCCAATCTTTGCCGCAAGACGAAGGGTGTAGACCCTTTTTCTCGATGTTTTTGCCACTTCTCGCCAACTTTTAGGAAAACACCTAAGTCGTCTCACCAAATCTTCCGTGGTACGACAAATATTTGCGAAGACAAAATATTAGCGTCCTTTTAAATGTCAAGGCGGTCAATGTCTACGATTGTAGGTCCTCTACATAAGGAGATAAAAATACAGTATGGACATATCAGACAATATTCCTGGGGCCTTAGTCTGCTATTTTTATAAATTCGTCATTCTAACACGATCCCATTGTCATTCATTTGTCATTTTACTAAAAGTTCGTAATCTGCTAAATTCATAAAGGTCGATCATTGGTCGGTCAATGGTCTCGTAATAGAATTGTGTCATAATGGCATTTTCGTATTGCCATTATTATAAAACTCGTTAGTAGAAATGATTTTCGAAAAACTACTACTAAATTTGAACATTTATTCATGCCAGATTTCATTTATATGTATTTTCACATATTATTTATTAGTGTTTTATGCAATCTAAAGTAGTAGGAAGTTCGTAAATTAAGTCAGTTATTCATTTGTCATGATGTACGAGATTACCAATAAATGCCATTTCTTTCAATGGAGTGTCAGTGGCTGACCATTGGAAAGTCACAATGACGCCATTTTATTAGTAGATTACCAAACTTGTCAAAATCAACAATTATGAAATCAATGATAGACCATTCTGACACTATTGTAATAGCAGACTTGAGGCCCTGGGCTCGTGTGGGCAGTGGTCGCAAGCGCTACTGCTGGGACGAAGTCCTGGGTACGATTCCCGGGTGGAAAAATCAAACACAAACACTTTGCCAGAGTGTTTTTGGATTTTTCCATCTGGAATTTCTCAGTAGTAGCCCGGAGTCTAAATTTTTGCCCAGTTGATGGCAATAGGCTTCCCCCCTATCACATGAGACTTAAATATAACTGGCTAAATGTAGGTATACTTTAGGTGCACATCTGCCAAACCATTCGGGAAATACAGGCGTGATGTTATGTTATGTAATGATAGATAGATGTAATGGGCACCTTGTTTTTACACGCTTTATATTAGCTTCACTTGTATGTTTGTTTGTATGTAACCGACTCCTTTGAGCGCGATTTTGACCCACTTTAAACGGTCAGATTTCATTGAAACTTTGTAAACTTGTCGAGGACCGATGACAATTCAATAATTTTTAAAAAAATGAGAAAAAAAAATAAGTTTTTGTAGTTATCAGAACTAAAAAATAGAAAATAAATAATACTTTAAAAAACTAAAAAACACGCTTTAAAAACCAAACTAAAAAAGGAGAAAATAATTTAATTCAATTAAAAAGCGTGGGGTGCTTGACATTAATTGATTATAAAAATACCTCAAAAAGCACCCCACGCTTTTTAATTGAATTAAATTATTTTCTCCTTTTTTAGTTTGGTTTTTAAAGCGTGTTTTTTAGTTTTTTAAACTATTATTTTATTTCAATTCGTGTTATTTATCATCATTTAATTGTATTTTTGTTTGTAATGTTATGTCTTTTGTGTGCACTAAATAAAGGTTTTATCTATCTATCTATTTTACGTAAGCATATTATTTCCGCATATTTTTACTGGAACAACCCACTATTCTTCATTGCAGTAATAATTTACCTTTAAGTATTAATGAATGCATGTTGTTACAACTATACAGTGGGCTAGCTACCCGACTCCGTGAACAAACGTGTTTGTACTTCCCCGGAAATACCACTTCAGGCAGCTTTTATCTCGGAAAATCGAGTCGCCCTAGGAAATAACCCACTACTTTTTGTTACCGGGAAGCTGCAGTTAACTGCTGGTAATTAATAGGACACTTAGAGCGAATAATGACCAGTTTAAATCTCACTTAAATGTGCTTAAATACTGTCAGATAACATCTATAGGGTCCATGTTTTAAAATACTTGTTTTTTTATAGTTTTGAGTGACTAGTAGAGATGTGTGTTCATTACCTTTGACTTTTACTCCTTTATTTATAAACGTTGCTCATAGTTAAGTAGTGACTAGCAACTGTTTAACCATATATTTTTCATGTTTGTAAGTACGTCTCTTAAGTTTAGACAACATTTATAAATAAGGAGTAATTCTACACAAAACGGTGTTATGTACTAGCTTTTTCACCCGGCTACGCCCGCGTGGATGTCGGTTATCGCGTAAATAAGTAACCTATGTCCTTTTCCATATCCCAGGCTATATCTCTGCCAAATTTCATGACAATCCGTTCAGCGGTTTAGGCGTGAAAGCGTAACAGACAGACAGAGTTACTTTCGCATTTGTAATATAATAAAGTAAGGATTATTTTAAAAATGTTGACATTTAATTTTCTTTTCAATCATACGAATTATGAAGTATTGTTGATATTGTATGGCTCCAAAGCGTAATTTGAATCTTTTGATCTCTCATAAAAGGCTTTATTCAATCAGAATTTTATATGGGCTTCATAAAACTAAATATACGCACCGAATTTATCCTGCCCCAACTCGTAAAAGCTAATGTAAATATTTAAATGTATCGACATTTGACGAGACAAGGGTGAACACGGCTGACACACTTGTAAATGCCTTTTAACATAAAACATATTGTTATTATCTTGTTAATTAAAAATGTAACAGAATTGAGTAATATTGAAGATTATACGACTTCCTTGGGGAGACATACAACGTGGAGACAAGGATACAACAAGACAATACTAGTGCTTAAGAGTATTGTCAAACTAACAAATAAATCGAAGAAACATATTTTTTATTCTATACCTGCTCGGAAAGTACCATATTACTTTTTTTATGAAGCAGAATGTAGGTTATGACTGTTGTACCTACAAATGTGCGGGTCGAAAAAGTGTATGAATAAGTAAGTAGTTTATTGTTATACAAGGTTCGAAAAGAATCAATTCCCATACGAGGTATTTAGACTATAGTCCGAGTCGGAAGTAGTGACTTTCACCCGAGTTAAACGCTCTAATTTTCATTTTGAATAAAAGGAAAGTAAAAGAAAAATCTTGTTTGCTCACCACTTCATTAAATCATTGTATGTATTTAAGTATATTTCCTTTGATAGTTTTGGCAAACTATGTTCGATTACTAAGTACATAATAATATGTACTTGCCAAATCTGGGGTGAACATGTCAGAAACGTTAATTTTTAATTTCATTTTAATATTAGTCTATAATACCGAGATTTTGAATTTCGATACAGCTACAGCATATAGAGTTCGTATCCTGCCACATTAAATCTTTTTAAATTTTAAATATGGAACACACCCCGTCCCCGCTGCGGGCCGTCCTGCTAGGATTTTTTTTTAATTCACGCTGGCTGTTAATACACTCACAAGGCACCGCAGCCTTTTTGTTTTTGTTTTAATCGATATTTTTCTTAATTATGTAAAAAAACATCGTAGCCGCCTCTCTAACCAAATTTAGTTCTATTTTTAAATTAATTCTCGCCCCAATATAAGTCCATTAGCAAAGATGATCACTGAATTTTAGTTTTTGTGTTAGAATGCTTTTCCTCGTAGATATAATTTAGAGTACTATGTATTTTATGAGGCCATCGGCTATCGGTCACTTTCTCCCCTCGGTGAATAATGTACTATTTCCATTGACTTACATATAATAGTTTATAAAACAATGACTATTTCAAACAAACTAGTGACGAGTACTGACTACTAGTAATGGGCTGATTATCAGTTTTGCGTCAAACTCAAACTCAAAGCATTTATTTCAATTAAACCATTTACAGGCACTTTTGAATTGTCAAAAAGTCGGCCAGTTGGAAAGTTGAAGCTAGTTGCCCATTCCAAAACGTAGATCTCTATGGAGAAGAACGGGCAAGAAAAAATAAACGAAACCTATAAACGAACTGGCTATAGTGACTAAACTATTGGATGCATTTCATTACATTTTTGTATGCAGACTAGGAAAATCATTAGAAAAATACAACGTTTAAATTATTTCCATACCGACTACCGTCGTCTCCAAATTGTATGTACTCAATAACAGGCAACCTTTATATTGTTTTAAGGTAGTCCGATTGGCTAGCTTGTTTCCATCGCGGGTAGACTCTAGTACATCAAGCTAGCACAGGGAATTCTTCTTCTTCTTCATAACACTCTTGTCAAAGCGGTCGTGGTCCTATTGAAGTTTACTGTCTAGGGGCTGATGTGATTCTCTAACGATTTCTCGCCACCTACTCCGATTTTTGGAAGACATGGCATGAGAATTAGCAAAAGCAAAAGGAGACCTATGTCGATGATGAGTCAGATCAATCCTAACTCGGTGCGGTGTCTTTTGTTTCAGAATTGGTCTGACGAGGCCCAACAAGATCAAACATCGTGTATGATTCTGGTCATATGTATGCACTACTTTTACCTCACTAATTTCTTCTGGATGCTTGTAGAAGGTAAGAATAAAAGCTTATTTTTATCACAAAAAATATAATCTCCGGTTGCTAGGTACACACGGCTACACATCAAGCTTTACATTTCTAGTTTACGCTGATCTCGTACTGTACGGAAACCCTATTCAATGCGAGATCAGCTTATACTGGAAATGTATAGCTTGATGTGTGGCCGTGTGTACACCGATCAGATCTAATAATGTTCTGGTTTGATCGAAAGGTCAGACGATTCATTTAATCATGACTATGCATGAAACCCTAGTTTTCTATGCTGATCGGATTAAAAAAGAATCACTACATACAAAGAATTTGAATAAAAGAAGAAATAACATTACAAGGGACTTAGAATAATGATAAAATCATTAAATATTCTACACTTAAAGGCAGCCTTAAATAATGATAATCATTAAATATTCTACACTTAAGCATCTGAATCGGAATACAATGATAATACATAATTAAACATTATGTAAGAGTATATAATATAAATAACTTCGTTAGCACGCAGCTCTTGAGTGTTTATTTATAAATTAATAAAAAGAAAAATATAACTTTTTTTTCTTATTATAGGTACAGTTTGCTTATACTATACAGTTTCAATGTACTTATGTAAATCTCTCCTTATATATAAATCCTTAGATTTTATCTATCTAAACTATATAATCATGCTAGTACTTAGTATCTTTACGTATCTATCTATAAAGTAACTTATTATGAAAACAGTTTCTTTTTTCTATTATTATCTACTAACTTTTTGCACCCAAAAATGTACCTTAGGCATTCTCTACCAGTCAACCAAGGGTGTTGAAGAGATTAGATGGCAGGTGCTTTGGTTGAGAGGACCAATGATTAAAAAAAAACCTATAAAATATTTAGCTATTAGAAGTTGTTTTGTTTTTGTTAGTAACTGCAACAAATTAAGTTTGCATTCATTTACTAATGACTAAATCCTTGCAGGCCTGTACCTGTACATGCTGGTGGTGGAAACATTCACCGCTGAGAACATTAAGCTGAAGGTGTACACCACCATTGGATGGGGTGAGTTTTACTTACTTTTTTATGTTCTGTCATGTTTAAATTTATAAATAAACTAACTGCTGCCCGCGGCTCTGCTCGCGTCAATTTTGTAAATTCTGGAACAGGCAACTCTCTCCTACTCATAATCTACCTCTGTGCCAAATTTTATCTTCGTAGGTCCAGTAGTTCTTGAGATTTCGTGTTAAATCAGTGAGTGAATGAATGTATGGATGAGTGAGTGACTTTTCGCTTTTATATATATAGATTACTACCTAATTTATATTTAAGGGTTAGCGCGATCTAAGTGGAGTAAAAAAAAAACCAACCCCACTTAGGTAGATCATGCTAACCCTCTCAATAAGAGTGACCGCAATGATTTTAATTTTAGAATATTTTGCGTAAATTCCACAATTCTACAAGGCCTAACTTCACAAACTCTACACCTGTTACTACAAGAACTATTTTATAACAGAAAAGTAATGAACAGTGGATGCATTTTTCACCTTACACCCATGTGAATGTAGCGAAATGGCCAAGCCACATATTTTGACTAAGGTGTAGAGTTTGTGAAGTTAGGCCTTGTAGAGTTAGGGCGTGTAGAGTTAGAAGCTTGGCTCTACATGAGATCTGATAACTTTTTGACAGTGCGAGTCATATGGTCTCGTCTTGGCAACATTTTTCATGAAAATGTTTTGATGGGATATAATATAATTATAGATATTATATATTCAAATGGTAATAGCAAACATCTACTTAATATAAATCTGTCTGACTTAATAGAAGTCCGTGAGTGAGTGTATTTTTATTCACTTAAAAATACACAACTGACGGGGACTAAACAGCTGCAACTTTTAATTGAAAATTTAATTTTTAATTGAAAATTAATCCCGGTTAAATAGATGTTTGATGTTTGTATGGAAATTCTTCATTTTCTCGACGGGAAATCCCATCAGGCACAAGTGTTTTAGTGGTGGCTTAGTGGTAACGGCCGCGACTTACGAGTTGTAGGTCGTAGGTTCGACCCCAGACAGGCACTTTACTTTCTGTAAATGATTTCATCACCACTGCTCTCAAAATGGTGAAGGAAAACACCGTGACGAAGTTCGAGATGAAAACTTCATAACTCATTTGTTGGGCTAGGTATAGCCTTTTATAACAAGCTTCCCTCTTCTTTGCTAGATTTACATTTTAATGCGTTTAAAGCTAAAGTAAAATCCAACCTTTTTTCTAAGGCATACTATTCTATCAATGACTACTTAAACGATAAGAATTGATGGTCGCTGTGGTTAACTCAAGACAACGTTTGTGTTCTTTCACCAGAATTAGCTTACCTACTGACAGGTCATATGAGTTCCTTCATATCATTGTTTATTTTATTTGACTGTATAAACCATTTTATTTATTTTTTTATTAATGCCTTTTTTTTCAGTTATTGTTGAATGTTAATAACCTATTATTGTATAAAATCCAGTTCTTCCAACTTAACAGACAGCTGTGCTGCTGGGGAGTTTGTTCCGCCACTTCTTCTTCCCAGCTAAAGCACTAGGAAGTGGCGAAGGGTGGGCGTTTTTTGGGGACTATCTTATATAATTTTCTCAGCCTAGTTTGAATAAATGACTTTTGATTTTTATTTTTTGATTTTGAATCAAGAAAAGATCGTGGCATGTCCAAGACCCAAAAATTCGAAGACATGTGTCGTCTACAGACCCGCACTGGGCCTGCGTGGTGGATAACGGCCCACTCCCTCTCACAGAGAGGAAGCCTGTGTCCCAGCAGTGGGAACTGTATAGGCTGACTATGAAGGCGATGACGTGGCTTGTTGCAAAATAAATTCTAACATTTATTCTTGTTCGCAGGTGCGCCCGCGATTTTCCTAATAGTATGGATAATATCGCGCTGCTTCGTCAACGTCGTGCCTTCCAACGGGACGGACGGGGTGAGCAGCACTGTAAATAAAAACATTGATATTAATTAAACAATACATAGCATAGCATAGTTTTTGTATAATTTATGGTAACTACCACTAGGATTCCTACTTTATTTTATTGAATTTTCAGTAATGGTGGGGACCTATTAAGTAGATAATTATGTATTCTGTAGTGCATGCCGGTAGTATCGGTGATTTTGGATAAACTTTACTTGTGAACATAATACAGCATTAATAAAAGAGAGTTAGTTATCCCTCTTATTGTAAGAAACTCTTTCTATCTCACAAATAATCACAACTCAGTGTCACTTTTGCATAATTTTAACACTTAAACATTTTACGTTGTAAAATTTCAATTATTTGAGCCATGCCTAGAAAGTATTCGTGCCGCTTCCAATTACTTTTTTTTTCCTGGTTATACCCAACCGTTGCGTTATACCTAATCATAACGATGCCATCAACCAATATTGAAAAACCTTCATTTCAGCGCGGTCCAAGGTCAATCACGCCATCAGGCCGCGAGAAACTGAAAAAGCCAACCGAGATTGGTTAATTTGATAGCTAGCCATTCTATTTTTAGCACAGTAAGGGTCGAGATGCAAAACCCAAAGTTTTGCATAAGTATTTCTCTAATTTCATTTGTGTCAGCATCCGCATTGCTCTTATGCATACGTGCCATGGTGATGCCCACATGCAGAACGTTGTTTGGATTCCTATAAGGTTTAATTTTGATAACTGATATTTATTTCTTTAAATTCCCACTCAACCCGGCAAAACGATAAAAACGAAAAATTTTACCAAAAATACGTATTTTACCAAAGTAATTTTATTGTTTTTCCTCAAAGTCTTTTAAGTCCATACACAATTACTGACAAATGCATGCATTGATTGGACAGGTCCACTCAAATCTGTGCGCTTCTCACCTCAAAACTTCATCTCAGACACTAATCTGCATGGTCTTCATACGATCTGACCATGATTATGTCTGTACTTAAAATACTTTGATGAAAACCAGTAACATTCAATGGGTTTTTTGTTTTTGTTTTCCTAATGTTGATCTATATCACTTTTTGTTTGCAGCTGGCCATCGCGGGCGAAACCAAGATGTGTATTTGGATGCACGAGCACCAAGTTGACTGGATACACAAGGCTCCGGCACTTGCTGGGCTCGCCTTAAATCTATTCTTCCTTATTAGGATAATGTGGGTGAGTAGGTTACAAAATCGTAAATCTTGAGAACTTTAGTGTCTTAGTATAGCTGGTCGAACACTGACAGGTGCTTTACTTTGGATGAATTATTTCATCACCACTGCTCCAAAAACAGTGAAGGAAAACATCGTGAGGAAACCGTCATGTTCTAGTACAAAAATTTGAAGACATGTGACATCTACCAACCCACACTACGTACCTACACGTAGGTATTCAGGTGCAGGTCAAAATGAAACTTTATTTCTGGTAGAGTTCTGATAGTTTGTGCATTGCATTTCTCTTATGTGTATTAAAACAGGAAGACATAACCATCAACCACACAATACCGCAAATTTAAGTTTCGCTATTGGCCAATGTATCTACTGACTCTATCAAATTTTACCAGGTATTAATCACAAAACTCCGGTCAGCGAACACGTTGGAAACGGAGCAGTATCGGAAAGCAACGAAAGCGCTTCTAGTCCTGATCCCATTGCTGGGCATCACAAATCTGCTGGTGCTTTGTGGGCCCAGTGATGACTCCTGGTTTGCGCATGCCTTCGACTACACAAGGGCGCTTATGTTGTCGACACAGGTATGGATATAAGCGACAAAATTATTAGGAGTGAGGAAGAATTATCATGTATGTACAGTCAAGTCTTTTATATGTGCGTCAGTTTTCAAGTCAAGACACATTACGTTTTGAAGTTACGGCACTTAGCATAGAAAACTATATCTAGTTACTTTTACTAATTTTGACCAAAGTCAAGTCCATATAAACCTTTTTAATGGTCATTTTATGAAATATGTGTATCATGTTAACACAATTGTCACCGATTGTCACACTTTTAAGCAGATGACTGAATGTCATTCGGCCGTATTGACACAACGACGCGATATTTAATGCTGAGTCGGTAGAACACATTTTATCAAGCAATGAGCAGACAAAAATTGCCCTTAGAGTGACGAACATCTTCGGGATTTGACTGTACCAAGAAAGACAACAGTAACTAACTGTCCCACAACATTTAGCAAAACTTGTTAACTCATCCTAAATGAAATTAGGTTTGTGATTTTTTACTTTAAAGGTTATGTTTTGATACTTAAACGACTATAAAACCAATCCAATTAAACGCTAGCAAAATCGAAATATGATAGTATATTATTTAAATCAAATAAAAAAAGTAATAAACTGTGAACTAAAGTAGTAAAACTGTTCCTTAGTTTAATCAATTCTGAAGGTTCATCTTCACAATCAATTTATAACTATTGACGAACACAAAATCTATTTTATTAAATGTCCAAGACTTGTAGTTTAAGTTATAAACCCATTGTTACAGACGGAGGTGAAATAAAATGCAGTCTTGGAAGGTGCGAGTGGTTGCAGGGCTTAAATAACAACTTCTTTAATTTTAAAAAGACTTAAAAAAATATATGTAACCGACGCGGTGCTTGTTGACAGACTGAATTCAATATTGCCAACAACAAAAAAATACTTTAGGCCGGCCCACTCGCAACTTGCAACATTGTAATTTATTTTCAAATACCTTTTACACATTGCCAACAGACGCTAAGAGTCGCTTAACTTTTATAATTTACTAGGTATTTTTTTTTTGTTTGGGTAATCATCAAATAACTTCTCCCGCTCGGGGTGGAGTAGGAGGGCGTATCAGACTTTTACAGACTAAAACCCACCCGTGTTCCCTCAGTTGCCTGTGTGCCAGGGGCTGCAGTATCTATTTCGAACAACCCGCACCCCTGGCATGCATCGGCCCTTGCGGACCCCACAAGTTGGTGCTGACATCTCTTTGAGGCACGCGTGGAACACAACGCGCCGTCGACCCGGGCTTGGTCCTTACCGGACAGCGAGCTACCCATTACTCGCCGTCCGCAAGCCCGCGCCTTCGGTGGCCGGGAATCAGACTGGGATTCCCAACGCCCAGGGCGTCTCCTGCGGAGGCTAGGGCCGTGAGGGCACATATACTGCCTCTCCCTCACGTGCGCTGCCTCCCTCTTCGCGAGCATCACTGCTTCGCTGAAGGAGGCGACGGCTACCCATGCACTCTCACTCCGTACCATGGCCTGGACCAGGGCCGGACGCGAGACATCGCCGCCGCCGATCGCCGCCACAAGGGCACGGCGGTGCTCCGCCCAAGCCGGGCAGACCTCCACTGTGTCCTCAGGGCGATCTTCGCAGTGGAAACAACCGGGCGTTTCCTCCCGCCTTATCCGAAACAGGAACCTCCCGAAACAACCGTGTCCGGTGAGGACCTGCGTCAGGCGGAAGGTGAGGACACCGTGCCGCCTCTCAAGCCACTCCTCAAAGAGGGGTCTTACCGCCGCAATCCTGGCGTGCCCAGCACTGGGTTGCGACAATCTCACTTTCCATCCCGCCGGAGCTCTGTCCGCTGTGCTGCGATTTCTCGCGGCAACGGAGTACAACCCCGGCGTTTGGCCTCCTCGCGCCACTCCCAAAGGACTAGGTACATAAATGAGATTCGATATTAAGGTGCGCGTCGTCCACACCCATTCTTTATCCACATGACACGGTCAGCTGTTGTTAAGGGAAAGCGCCGAAGTCGGCCACGAAATTAAAATTTTGTTACGTTTTTTGCAATTTGCTTGTCAGTTTGTATGTTGAACAAAATATGATTCGCGACAATAACAAGTATGTATTAAATAGAAACATCAACCCTCTACGTTCATAATTATAATCCCACTGAATTACTATTTCATTAAATATATAGGGTCAAATTAAATTAGCTGGCAATACTTTCCCCACGTGTTGGGTAAGTATCAATACCGAAAACAAATGATATAAAAAAACATATTTTTTTCATGTTTTCAACTTTGTTCAAAACCAAACGACTGTTATGTTATGGTTTTTGTAAATTCTGAAAAATTACAAAACCAGCTGATCGTTTACGGGCATTGAAAATGTTTTTTTTTTGTTTTATTAGTTTTCGATATCTATACCTAACACGCGGGGAAAGTATTGCCAGCTAATTTGTCGATATTTATTAGCAGACTAGCTGACCCGGCAAACTTCGTACCGCCGCCGCCGATAAAAGATTTCTGAACCTTTTCTGAGACTACCAAACGTCATTTTTTTATATTTAAATTTTCTTCGTATTTTCTCACCGTTTTGGTTTTGAAATATTTGTGGCAGTCCAGGGAAGGCCTGGACTGCCACAAATATTTCAAAACCAAAATTAGCCAAATCGGTCCAGCCGTTCTCGAGTTTAAGCGAGACTAACGAACAGCAATTCATTTTTATGTACGAGTATATAGATGTCGTGAGTGATCTAAGAAATTGACGTGGTTGCGAAGTAAGGAGTCGTTAAGTGGTCATAGTGAATAAGGGCCCTGACCTGCGTATTGCAAAAAACGTATTAAAATTTGATTTTCGCGGGTTACTCTTGCGTTTACCACTTAAAAATAATATCTAATCTGGCAATACCATTCATCTCCTGCAAAAACCGTTTGCATTGTAAATCGTGTTTAGAAACCGCGGGATCACTTCAACTGCTCTTAGTTCCTTGTTTCTGTTTGTTTTCGAAATGTTTCCCTTTGACTTCGAAACACCCGCCTCTTCACGAACAATCAAACGTAAGCCTCAAGTTGTGGCAAGTTCAGTGGCGTGATGAAGTTTGGAACTTGTGGGCTTGTCTGTACGTTCACCCCTTCGCGCCGAGTCATGCTTTACTTTCGAACTGCGACGGATTTAGGCTGAAGTAATCTGTAACAGTGGTACCTATTGTATACGTTGTGTTGAGTTGTTGCCACGTTTTTGAGCACGTAGCTTTTGAGGCACCGCCGGCAATTTACGAGAAGCGAGTAGGCCTAGTAACTAAATGAATCAGAGAGCAAAGATCAGCGAGTGCGCGACGGCGACGACCGATTATTCGTTGTTATACGTATGTATAGACGCCAGCACATCAAGCTACCCCAATCTGTCAAATCTCTTTGGTAGATTTTCAACTTTATCACATAAGCATAAGGTTCATGTTCAATTGGGAAAACTTGGCAGTTTGGAGTAGCTTGATGTGCTGGCGTCTGTACTAAGTGTGAGCCTCTTCTCAGCGAGTTTTCTGCCCACCAAGCGAGCGTCGCTGAGCCAGTACTCTCTTTGATAGCTCTTATCGCTACGTCAAACGAGTGCTCGCTAGCAGTGTGAACAGTCGGCGATCGACTATAAATATTATCTATCTCTTTTACTTACACGTAATCTGTAGTCTTTTGTACCTTACTTGAATGAGAAAAGCATTGGTCGCTAGTCGTTGCCTCGTCGGCTAATGTAAAGAAGAATGGCAAGTTTACATGGAACTCCGGTGTTGCATTTAGACTTCACGTAGATTTGTACTGCAAATACTCTCAAAGATTGATCTCGAGTCAAATTAAAATGTATGTAATCATAGCTTATTAGCGTTTCCTTTATGCATTTTATCACATATTTTTAACAATATAGTAGGATCCGTGCCATGTCCAAGACGAATACTTTCTGTGCTTATACGAGTTCTAAGTCTCCTAACCCAATGTTTAGCGATATTACTATTCTCATTATTCATAGCTAAGCTTCACTGAATAACTGAACAGCCTGATGATCACATGTGAGCGACCAACGAGTGAGCGCTAATCCAACAATCAATTCATTTGTGTAATCATTGCTAATTTCTTATCAAATATATTGAAAGAAATGGCGAAACAGCCGCTAATTTAAATGGTGCCCTAATACGAACGGCGCGGTGCGGTTGATTCTTTTTAGAAAATTTTAGTATTGGAATATTCGAGAGAGAAAAAAACCTTTCTTTTCCAGGGTTTCACAGTGGCTTTGTTCTACTGCTTCATGAACACTGAAGTGCGGCACGCGATCAGATACCACGTGGAAAGATGGAAGACGGGAAGGACCATCGGAGGGGGCAGGCGGAGGGGGGCCTCCTACTCCAAAGACTGGTCCCCACGATCACGGACAGAGAGCATACGGTAAGAACTTACAACAATATGTCCGATGCATGTGGGTAGTAACAAAACACACCGAGGTCTTAGTGCACGCAATAACTTAAAAACAAAATAAAAATACTAATTTAAAATCTGGGATAAATTTAACTTTCATCAAACATAGACAGAAAGGGTTTTATTGGCCACCATTCCATTAATATCACCGCCAAACTTCATAGGACATCAACTTTTCAATTAAATTAGCGTAACTCGTCTGAAACGGCCCTTTGAGCTTCACGGATCGGTTGAGTAAGCAAATGAAGCGTGTTAATTAAAGGTAATAGGAATTATTAAGGACTTGGTACCTATACCGGCCAATTGAATTATTAGACGTGTTTTCGTAAACACAAGACAATGTTCTGAATTCAAATGTTCTTACTTAGTTATGTCACTCCATTTGAAATAACATTAGACATTAAAACAAAACTTTTTTATAGTCCGTTCAACCGATTCTGACTTCTATAACGTAGGTATAAAGATGGCATTAAAAGCAAAAAAGTAGTTACAATACCAACTGTTTACTGCAGCTGCCATTTGTCATGCCACCAACGCAATAGAAGTCAAAATCGGTTGACCGGACTGTAAAAAAGTTTTACTTAAATGTCTAATGTTATTTCAAATGGAGTTTGTAGATATAACCTCTTTAGTTGTCCTTTTTTTATCTATACAAAGTCTGAAATATATCCACTTTATTTCCAAATAACAAATAAATCGACAAGTTTAATACTTGTATCCGCAAACAATGTGAGCTTCTGAAAGAAGTCATTTAACATTTGTTGCGCATATCGTATATATGCATTACTTAGATGCGTTCCAAGATTGATAATATAACTTTTTTATCATCTGATTACTTAACCACCACAAGACGAGCGATAAACATTACATATCCAAGTTGATGGTGACTAAACAAACCACCGGTAATGTAGAACCAATTTACTAAGATAGATGTTTCGCCAAATTGACGATATTTTTCCGAGTACCACAAAAAGTCTACAAGGGTACAAAATAGTTACCATACCCTCGCAAGAAAGTGAAGTATCATTGTGGTCTGATAATGAAGTTCTGACTTGCAGAATACTTTGTAGCTTCATTCCTAAACCGAATGAAAGTCACGATTCAATAGAGTACAAGTGGTACTTAAAGAATTTATGAAGGAATAAATTGCAGAAGAAAATTCTAGTGCCGTTCTCGGTATCGCTTGGATAAAAAACGATATAAAATAGGTATCTGCTGTGAGACCAATTCAGTTACCTTTTATATAAATCGTTTTGATAGAAAGTAGACCACATAAAGATAAAATGTTTAATGTACACAACGTTAAAGAAGCTACTGCTCAAAATGGAATAATCGATGGTATTATGTGTAGTCACTGCTCTTGCGGTTATTTCCTTGAATTTCAATTTGCTGGCAGTGCTGCAATATGTTATTATGAATACTTCAAAAGGAATAACCGAGTATCCTTATCCAATTATGATTTGGACCAATAGCTCTATAAATTCACAAAGTTTTGTTTGAGAAGCGCCTTATTGCACGCTTTTCCCCGCATTAATTATATGCATCCAATAACAGTTTTCCAAATCCATATTTGATCAGATATTTTTATTTCCCAATAGACTCACAGTATGAAGAGGCCCACGGATTCCAATCTGGATAGACATTCAACGAATATGCTTACTGGAATGGACTTTATGCATTTAAGAAGATGTTCTAAGATATAATGTGGATTTGGATGTTTTTATTGTTTTATTTTTGTAACGTATATTTTATTAATTTTACAATAAATCAATGTTTAATCAGCTTTATTTATTCTTCTTATTAATTTTAATCCCTACCCCTTCATATTCTATTTTTACTTCTCATTTTGTGGACAACATTATTTAATTTTGGCGCATTCATTCACCATCTACCTCATTGATTTCTAAATAATTTGCCTTGCATAATTTGTAACCTGGACGCTATTATAAATGCTTGCCTCGATGTTGTAAGCGAGCCACCTCTGGGATTTCCTCACAAGTATGTTGGAAAATGTCATTTGATGCGCGTGGGCATTTATCATTTCACTCTCGGCTCCATTTCACCCTCGCTCTTGGCTCGGTTGCTAATCCCGCTTCGAGTGCAATGATTTATTGCCTATTTGTAACAAAATGTAGTATTTCACTATCAACTAAACTGATTTTAGAAGGCGCTAATATATTTTATTTCCCAAGATACCTTTCGAATTTACATTGATATCGTTTCTAAAGGGGTACACTTCAAAAGGGCTCACCTAAAAGGGTCAATTTCCATACCTATTGACAACAAAGTGCGAACGAACGGAAGGAAAGTGGAATAAATCTTGGTATACCTTTGCCAAATAACTTCGAATTGCTACCTACCATTGATGAATCTCTTCGAGAACGTAATAAAAAGCATTTATTATTTATTCTTCTTTCACTTCTTTCATACGAAAACTGAAACCAGCAGATAAAATAAAGTACAATAACATTTTATATTTTCGCCAGTTTCCAGACAATCGATTTCGACAAATAATAGCTCGACTTTGAGAAAACAATACACAACAAAGTTGAATTTCAAAGTGGCTTTTGCTGACAAACAGAGTCAAACTTGTGCAATATTGTCCAAACATTGCAATTCCAAGCTCGCTTTGAAGTTTGCAAACAGCTGAAAGTTATATGACAAAGCAAACAATCTACTTATAAGTAAAACCTCGGTAGGGAGAAGCAGAAATGAAACACATGGGTGTATCTTGCATTTTTTAAAGGTAGATAAAAGTCTTGAGAAAATCACTTACTTCGGTACATAAGTTAGGATTGTTACTATACTACCGTTAGTACAGTTACACATATATCGAAGTAAATTTCAAGAAAATGCTCTTAACCCAAGCTCTTCATATACACATATATCTAGAGTAATGTATCATTTTATTGCATCTTTATATTTGTCGCTGGTTAAGATATAAGGCTGGTTTTTAGGCGAACACCACAATGCATGAAAAGCTTTATTCATTTCTCAAGACAGCCGCGTCTTTGACCATACTGGGATAACTTTTAGAGCATTCAAACAGAGGAGAAATCTATTCTGTTTGTAGTCCTAGTTTTCTTTTGAATAGTATCTGGAAAAACTCTTTCACGACGAAAGCGATATATGCCCAGCCTGAGCATATTCCCCCTTATTCATAAACGTTGCTTAAAGTTAAGTAATGATTAGCGTCTGTTTAACCATAAATTTTTGACGTTTAAACATCATTTAACTTTAATCATCGTTTTATTCTTGATCTTTAATCATCAGATTTTCCGTTTTATTACTTGCTAGCTGTTTCTTCCTTGTTTTCTTGCTCTAAAGACTTAGATTTAATGTTCTCTTTTTATAATATTGTTCTTTCTTTACTTTTTGTCTAATGGAATGTGAACTATTGTTAGAGTTACTTAAATATTAGCGTATATGCACAGAGAGTGTTTGAATACGGATGTTAACAAGAAGCCTGTGGGGCAGGTTGTACAGCCACCCATCTAAACGAGAGTCGGCAGCTTCGGAGACCACTACTACTACACTGCTGGTGCCAAGAACTTCTCTGTTGCCTCCTCTTGATGGAAGGCACCTTCATGCTGTAAGTATTTCCTACAGAGTACCTATTCATTGGACTTTAAAAATGGTTTTACCAATTTTATGTGTCTGTTTTGCAATGCAATGTTCTGCACAAGGTTCTTTTGGCGTGTGGTCAAATTCCGAACAAACACCTCCCATATTGTTTGGTTAAGGTGGAGCGCCAAGGTAAGCCGTGAAATTCAAATTTTATTACGTTTTTTGCAATTTACAGGTGGTTTGCGTATGTCAGTGCTGTCACAGAAAAAAGTCAATTTCACAGAAAGTCTGTGTGACTTTTTCATGAAATAGTAATTCAATGGAATTAAATGAACTTAGAGGGTTGCATCTTGTACCTATTGATGATTTTAATCATAAATTATAATTCTGTAAATACATACGTGTTACGGTCGCGAATCATGTTGTTCAACATGCAGGTTGACACTGACCTGCAAATTACAAAAAACGTAAGAAAATTATAATTTCGCGGTCTAACTGTCAAAGTCATGCAAGCGCCAACAGATCCTTGTAGTACTACTGGGTAAATTTTTTACCAGTGCGCAAACTGTAACCATGAATTTAGCATATCATTCAAGACGCCCTAGCGTAAAAAAAATCTGTTGTTCCATCATTTAGACCGCGTAGGTATTATATTGCACTTTTCTATGAAACAGCTGATTTTTTTTGTAAAACCGAAGAAAAATCTGTACGCTAGGGAGTCTAGAATGATATGCTGAATTCATGGTTACAGTTTGCGCACTGGTTAAAAAATTATCCTGTTTTACCACCCACATTTCGCAAGTTATGTTGCTGTTGTGTTGTGTTGTTATGTGTATTGACGACGTTAATGATTATAATTCTGTAAATACATATGTGTTTTGGTCAAGAATCATATTTTGTTCTACATACAGCAGGCTTAGCATGAGAACCGAAGAGAAGCGTTTTGTCGACGGAAGAGTAGACAAAAATGATGTTTCCGTGTAGACAATTGACAGTTTTGTACCGAGAAATGTAGACAAGCGATTTCTATTCTACGGTAGATAAGAAATAGAAAGCGTCATGCTAAGCCTGCAGGCTGACACTGACATACAAATAACAAAAAAACGGAAGAAAATTTGAATTGCGCGGGCTATCCTATCTGGAAAGGGTTACAGTTATCCAATTCGAATTATTAGGCAATCGCTGGAGTCTCCAGTCAGCTTGTTTAATTTCGGGGTAGATCTTCAGATAGAATTTAGCCCTCTCGAAAACTGACTAGTCTAAGATTTTGTCGCTTGAAAATACGATAATAGCATGTAACTACGCAGGATTACATCACGAGCGGCAGCGCGAGCGGCGACCAGTCCCCGGTGTGAGGCGGGGGGCGGGGGAGGCTGCCGCGCCTGCGCACCCTGCCCGAGGAGGACGCGCCCCCCAACGCCGGTCCGTCCGCCCCCGCCGCCCCCGCCTCTCCCGCCTCTTCGTCGCCACTCTGCCCCACCGACAACCAGCAGTGGCTTGCCACCGCTTCTACCTCCATCTCGATCCTACCCAACACTAACTACCACAATGGGTACCAGAAAACAGACTTCAGTCCTAACGACAAGTCATCAGCTAATGGACCCTTCTCACTCACCAACAGACTAGATACTGTCTCCAATGCCACTACTCCAAACTCATCAAACTCAAGCCCGAACACTAAATACTTTGATTATTAAACTGTACGCATTTAACGTTCCTGTAACTATTGTAAAATAATCATTATTATAGCAAATATTTATTATGCAATGCATGAACGGATATAGTCATAAGGTATGAAATACATTTATTAGCATAATAATTATTACTTAATTATATAAAAAATAGAATATTAATTCACAGATAATTCCTCAAGTTATTGTTATATCCATTTTAAAATTAATATAATTAGAAAAATGTTACATACAATGCTGAGTTTTCCTTAGTAATTTAGACATTTTAAATTTTATATTTATGTGTAACCATGCGATTTTATACAGAAGTCAGAAATAATAACTTTTTGTACGTATCTCAAGTAATCTAAGCCAGTCTTTAATATAAAGTGTTGCCAAAGCTAATATGGCTTATATAGAGTTATAGATAATATAACATAATTATTATAGTATTTAAGTATCTAGTTGTAAGGAAGAAATTGGGAAACAATGCGCTATTTGTATCATAAATTTTATAGCATATCGTAAATTTTACATACAAAGACGTTATTTTCTATGTAATTACTATGCATAATGTGTCATCTATGTGAAACTTATGAGTGTAGCATTACTACCAATTTATTATTACATTAGATATATTAAGATTCAGAATTAATAAAAGCTAGATAAGTATTGTGTACTAGTATATATCTCTGTATGAGTATTCGATGAACAACTTAATAAATGTATGATATCCTCTACCAAGTACATGTAAATTAAAAAGTAATTTAATGTTTGTACATTTATCTGTAATAAAATTTGTGATCGTCCGTGTATGTTTTTAATTTTCACCACTTGATATTAAACCAAAACACTGGTGTTTTGGTTTAACACACGCACACACACAACACACTATATAAATGGTTCTCTCTTTAATTAGTTTATTTTAGCTTTTGTAAAATCTTCATTTTCTTTAATTTTTGTCTATTGTACCCACCCACACTGTGCAGTTCCGAAATTTTACTTGTCTAACTAGTGTTAACTTGTTAGCCCCGTCACCCATAACACAAGTTTAATCTTAGCTTGGGTGACAGAGGTTTTATAACTCTGTATACACCTACAATTTACTAGACGAAATTCATAATGTTCTAAGTGGTAACTCTAAAATTGTAAAACTGGAAATAAAGATTTATTTATTTATTATTTTAACGAAATCTCTTGCATAATGTCGTAATTTCCTCTTTAAAACTATTTGAACTGACACAGACCTTTGTAACACAAAAGTTTTGATTATTGTTTCGTGGATAGTTTTCGAACAGCATCCAATGAAAAATACATAAAAATGATATCAAGTGAAGTAAAAATCTATTGGCTTACCTGAAATCCACAATTTTAGTCTCACATAGAATATTTTTGGGAAGGAGAAGTTCCACTTCAACACCAAAATACGACTGAAGTTACCTGCAAATGTCACATAGTACTCGCCGGAGGCTAGATGCGCACTCTTACCAACCACGTACTCTTGCACCACCTTACCCTAGACCCGATTCATCGTCACCGAACCCAAGATCTCATGTTCAGCAGCACTGCAGCGCTTACGACACGAGGAAATCAATTTTGTCCAGTGTTATATTTTTATATTGATTGAAAATATATTTTTTGGAGATCACTGTTGGAAGATATCATAGGTACTTACTTCGTAGCATAATAATAATAACACCCGCAAAAAAAAACAATGTTCCCACTGCTGGGACACAGGCCTCCTCTCTTTGAGAGGGACTGGACCGTAATCCACCACGCGGGCTCAGTCCGGGTGGTGGGCTGACACATATCTTCGAATTTTTGGTTTTAGGACATTGCGGTTTCTGGTTTTTAGAGCCGTGGTGATGAAATACATAAAGTAAAGCGCCTGTCTGGTTTCGAACCGACTCGTAAGTCGCGGCCGTTATTACTCAACCGCCACTACATCACTTCGTACTTAATAAAGTACGAAGTGATGTAGTGGCGGTTGTACTAATAAGTACAACTAGCTTCTGCCCGTGACTTCGTCCGCGGAGAAGTCGAAAAACACCATAATGCCACATTTTATAAAACTTTCCTGTATACAGGTTGAAATTGAAAACATGCGACAAACCGTAATGGGAGATTGTACTCATCATTATGAACAACTTTTACTAAGGGACCAAAGATGCAATCGCAAAAAAAAAACAGCTGTTCCCTACATTTTGACGAGTCATGCGAACATAAATGTAGGGAACAGATGTTTTTTTTTTCGCGATTGCATCTTTGGTCCCTTAGTAAAAGTTGTTCATAATGATGAGTACAATCTCCCATTTCGGTTTGTCGCATGTTTTAAATTTCAACCTGTAGGTACTACTTTTGTAGTTTTGCTAACAGTACAGTTGTCCGTGTGAGAAGCAGATGGTCCTGAGGTTGACACCCACAGCATTCAGGGTCTGCCCCTATAATTGGTTGATAGTCATCGCGAAGCTTACGCTCGCAGACTGCTGCATGCGCTTAAACTGGACCCCAACCCCACCTGACATGGTGCTGACATCTCTTTGAAGCACGCGTAGAACACAATGAGCATCGGGCCGGTATTAGTCATTACCGGACAGCGAGCTACCCATTAATCGCCGTCCGCAAGCCCGCGCCTACGGTGGCCGGGAATCAGCCTGGGAGCATTATTAGGTATCAGCCCGTTATCCCACGTCAGTCACAAATCTTGCATAGGTATTTTAACCATGTAACAATAAGAACTTCACTTTAATTGAGTAACACACTATTAATCAGAATCTGAATCATTTTGAAGAAGATTGCTAATCCATTGCCCCCTATTTCGAAAACTTTGTCTGCTCAACAACTTAAATGGCGCAATGAATGTTGTTGAACTGTCAAAATGAAAGCCATTCCAACTGCTGGTGTGTTACGCAATCACCCCGCTGGTTAAAATTAAAGTTGAGAAAAACTGGTGACTTAACAAATGGGAACCTTATAATACATATGAATGTGTTTCTAATTCCAATAGTGTCAATGTATAGTGTGGTGTTCACCACGTTGTAGGAAGTATTCAAGCAGGTAAATTAAACAACAATACACTGTACAACAGCAGAGGTCACACGTCCGCAACGTTCGGGCGCTAGCAAGCAAGTGACTTGAAGTGACCGCACTGCGAACGTGCGCAATTGCGCTAGTTGATTATGTCGCTTCTCTGTAGTCAGCTGTCACTCCACTGATGCATAGATGTACCTAGAATCAGTGGAATGACACTAATTTCTAACAGAATCTCACCGTGACAACTTAGGTGAAGTGAGCTCACTTCACCTAAGTTCTCACGGCTAGATTCTTACAGAATAAACCGGTAGAGCATGCCTTGTTTACATTTTCGTCTGATAATTTTAGGATGGACTATAAGAATTTCCTTTGTTAATTCCTAAACGGGTGTAATCAACGCATAATCACCCAGTGACAATGAATACAACGAAGACGTTTAGTATAATATCATGTTTTCGTGAAACAACCTATTAAGGGGGTATGAATTCCTCCGCACGCCATTACGTCGTGTTGATAACTGCTCAACTAATATGAGCATTCAGCTTAATTGTACGTTGTCTTGAATGTATTATTCCTGCTACATTATAGAACAATGTTAACTCAAAGTCATTTCCCTAATTGCTTTAAATGCGGTAATACAATTCTGGTTTTTTTCAACTATGTTGGAGTCGGCTTCCAGTTTAACCGGGTGTAGCTGATTAACAGTATTGTTACGAGCTTCGGGTTCGTGACAATTAAAAACTGCCAATAAAAATTATCAAAATCGACACTTTAATTAAACACACAAATTACAAAACACAATTTCACTATTAATCACTTTAAATCGCACTTCAAGATCGCCTAAGATGTTTTCGCATGTATCGCTTGACCAATACTACTCGGTCCCGATCCGTTCCCGCCTTTTTATAGAGCCACAGAATATTCGGGAATCGAATCATCTAGAATCTTCGAGTACATACCGGCCCCGACTGAGCAGATGTTGATAATTCTAGAAGATTCTGTAATCGAACTTGCTAGATAGATCTTGACTCAATTAATTCTGCTACTCGATACTAGATGGCGCTAGTGGTAACGAATTACTTTAGCTTTAGCGCGTAACAGTATTTTATACGGCGCGACTACCTGATCTAAACAATCCAGTTTCTGGACTACACGATACCCCATGGTAAGACTGGTGGTCAGGCTTCTTGGGCTTCTGACTACACGTAACGACTGTCAAAGATCTACCACCCAGTAAAGCCACCACCCACCAACCCCACGCCATCCGCCACCATCCACCTATCCACGTACCACTCGCGGCAAGCGTACCTTCCCACACGAGCTTTCTTTCTTGATCACCATCATCATCATTTCACCTGAAAGACGTCCACTGATGGACATAGGCCTCCCCCAAGCTCCGCCACTTCGACCGGTTCTTTCTTTATGTGGTCAGAATATTAGCCTAAAGCAAGTTAGCTGAGCTGACTGAACAGAGAGCTGTGCTGGAGGGGAGTTGGTTGCGCCACTTCTTCTTTCCAGCTAAAGCACTAGGAAGTGGTGAAGGGCGAGCATTTTACGCCGGACGAAGGTAATCTTATTATAATTTTTATAAGTTACCGAAGAAAACATTTAACGTAGGGGAGTTCAGGATGATGTATGCCACCTGCCACCCGAGTGGCAGGGACATAGACGACTTGTTACAATGGATTCAGTGAAACTCAGGGGTCATAATCATTTATAATTGATGTCTGCACATTTCAACAATATTTTTGCCTATGTCCATTACAAAATTACCCCTGAGTTTCATTCAATGCAGGTAAAAAGTACCCATATCAGAGTCGGCCATATAAAGGTGATTAATTAAGTAACGGTTCATTCAATAACAAATGAGCGTACCGGTAGCTTTAAACAATGGGAGCAACAATGGCTCGGGAAACACTAAACTGAAATGTTCCGTGCACAGAACTGGATACATTGTTTCAATACTCAAATGTGACGTTTAATTATTATTGGCGGCAAGTTATCGGTGGCTGGATGTTGGAAAACTATTATTTTACGCGTGGATGTCGGAATTAATCCCACAAGAACGTGTTACCGGAACAAATAGCCTATGTTACTCTTTATAACATCAGCCTTTACGGAGATTAGATGTAACAAGCAGACATACAGACAGACAAAACGTTTTTTGATTGTGTGTTCTACTGAACATTGCGGACCTACTGATCTGATGACCTCTGAAACATAATTATTTCGGTTCCATTTAACTAAATCCTTTAAGGTAACCATTTCTAGAGTAGACTATTCTGAGACTGCGGAAAATAATTCCTTATAGTAGTTATAGAGATAACATCGCGAAGTGACGCGACAGATGTCTAGCGAAAAGCAATTTGCGGCACGGCGGGGATTACTACAGATTTATGTAGATTTATTAGACTTACGCAGCAAATACGGAGAGTACCAGGTCAAGGAGAGCGTATCTATATTTTTTCTTGAAACTAGATCTCCTCACAGGAGTATCAGACTTAAACTAATCACTTTTGGAACATAGTAGACTAGTAGTCGTGCTTCGTGTTTTCTTGTAAAGTAAGTACTTATTTTTAGGCTCTGAATGCCTGGAATTACAATCAGAAGTTAGAAGCGCGTGGAACACAACGCGCCGTCGACCCAGGCTTGGTCCTTACCGGACAGCGAGCTACCCATTACTCGCCGTCCGCAAGCCCGCGCCTACGGTGGCCGGGAATCAGCCTGGGATTCCCGACGCCCAGGGTGTCTCCTGCGGTGGCTAGAGCCGTAAGGGCGCATATACTGCCTCTCCCTCACGTGCGCCGCCTCCCTCTTCGCGAGCATTACTACTTCGCAGAAGGAGGTCACTGCTACCCGTGCACTTTCACTCCGTACCATGGCCTGACGCATGGTCTGATGGCATGGCTGGAGGTCGCCGCCGGCGATAGCCTCCACAAGGACACGGCGGTGCTTCGCCCATGTTTATATAAAATTTTGTATTTTTTAGTTTGGTTGAATTTCGACCACTCGGCGACCACTAGTACTCATAGCTATACAGGATAAATTATAAACCAGTGGGCAAACTGTAACCATGAATTCAGCATATCATTCTAGACACCCCAGCGCAGAAGTTTTTCGTCAGTTAAACAAAAAAAAAATCAGCTGCGCCATACATTTTGACCGCGTAGGTATTGCACTTTTCTATGAAACAGCAGATTTGTCGTTTGCTAGGGTGTCTAGAATGACATGCTGAATTTAATTTAATTTACAGTTTGCGCACTGGTTTATAATTTACCCTGTATGATACAATTTAATTGTATGGTCAATAAAGAATCATTGCTTCATTTCCTATTGCAGCCGAAATTCTGGAGCAACGATTCACCTAGCAGTAGACCAGTCTGTTCTTTTTGTACATCATTATTCGGAACATTTCTTTTCAGCATTTTACGTAATCGCTAAGAAATAGTATTAATTATATAAAAAGTTTGTTGCAAAAACTAATACATAGTGGGTACATAACTTTGTTCGAACACAATAATGTTAAATACCCTACAATGCTGTATTTATCTGTGAGGGTGATATTCCGCTACAGTAGGAACAGAGAGTAATTTTTGCCAATAGTACGACGGGTGTTGAAGATCTTAGACCCGACCGTATGGACAGTTTCCACGAACCCATCGTTATAATCGTCCACGAAGCTCTCTAGGCACTCGAAACGATTCTGGAGATCGAGCTGAAAGCTCTCGGTTTTGGACTTGGATCGCTGCCGGACGGAGCGCAGACTTCATCAGCCGACATCTTTCCAGCGTGATGTTGATATTCCATGAATACTGGATACTGTACTGTGATAAAATACCCATCTATTACAATTGGACTGAGTTTCATTAAACCAAACAGGGCGCCTTAACGGGCCTAGAAGGTCATTCATAAAAGAAGGTCAAAGGTCATTCACAAACGGTTTCTGCTGACATAATTTAACACAAGCTACGGAAATTGAAATAACACTCCTGCGATCTTTGAATGGCCCTTAATAAAAAAGAGGAGATGGGACTCCCATTCACGTCTGAATCACTGAACGGTATATGACAACAATCATGGTCAGGACACGACCGCCCACGGAAAATATTATTTGTCGGATTTTCTAAGGAACTGTTAGATTTATTTTGAAATAAGATTATTTTTCGACAAAAAAAAAAGCATAAACACAAACAAAGCAATATATGCGTCACATCCAGACAAAAAAAAAGTAGAAAACTAATAAACAAAAAAATGTAAAGTGTGGGTGTACAGACGCCAGCACATCAAGGTACCCCAATCTGCCAAATTTCTTTGATAGATTTTCAACTTTATCACGTAAAATTAAGGTTCATGTTAAATTGGAAAAGACAGTAAGGGGTAGCTTTATGTGCTGGCGTCTGTAATGATACACTTCTGCCCAACCCTCCGGGAGAACAAGGCGTGATGTTATGTTACTAAACAAAGAATATGCATCACGGTTGCATTACTTTAATCACTAATTTACTAAACCAGGTTGCTTCTTCCCGTAATTTTGTTAATTAAACGCCCTTCTCTTCTCCTTCTGTTTATAAACTGCAGAGAAACCTCAATTTTCTTACAAAATTGTAACATTTTCTGTTTACTGCAGAAAACTCTTTTTTTCTGTATGTTTTTTTTTACTTATTGACCTTTAATATAAACAAAAACAAATAATATAGGTTTTCATCACATCATCTGCCTCGCATTTTCCCAATTATGTTGGGGTCGGCTTCCAGTCTAACCGGTTGCAGCTGAATACCAGTATTTTACATGGAGCGACTGCCTATCTGACCGCCACAACCCTGTAACTGGGTAAAACGATACCCCTTGGTGAAACTGGTTGTCAGACTTTCGGGCTTCTGACGACCCGTAACGACTGTTAAACATCCACAAATGACTGCCGGGAACAACAGCTTAACGTGCTTTCCGAGGCACGGAGGGGTCTTGATATGTAAAGATGGTCACCCATCCACGGACCTACCGCAGCAAGCGCAACTTAACCTTATCGATCAACCCGTCAGGCTGTTATTATATAGCGACAAACCCCGCAAAAAGAATATAAGTTTTACAATTATTTAATTAATTTCAAAGCTTTCAAACTGACGAAGAAATGCGAGTCCATGAGCGGACTTTTGTTTACCGTTCGCTCAGAATGTAATGTAGGTAGATTTATATGAAATTATACTCAGTAGGTACACGAAGTTCATTTTAGAAATTATAATACTGTCTAAGTTAAATTTAATTTTATCAATGTTACTTGTTCCAATCTTTTATTTAAAATAGTTTATTACCTATGTGTTATACAGTGTGTTAGTGTCTACGAGTAATCATCACATCATTTTAACGTAAGTATTATGATACCTCTGTTTCGTAACAACTATGAGAAGTTTTCATACATTACATAATTTATGTATTCGTAAATGTTTTAAATAGGCGCAATAGTCTACACGAAACACGTAATCATAATGTTTAATGCTTTTAGAATAAATAAGATCTGAATGTCTTTTCCGTTTTGTTTATATTAAAATAAAGCACTCAATCAATGGAAACCTTCATAAAAACTGATAAACCAGGTCTTAGCTTAAAGTTTCATATACTTAACGTTCTTTTCATCCTACATTACTCAAAAAGATTAATGGAATACTACTTGAATTAGAGGTACGTAGGTAATGGATCCATTAGGTTATCTAGACAATGTAGATACTAATACTAGGATCACAGCACCACAAAGCACTTAATCTCGGCTACACGCTAGTCAATCAATAGGTACGCCTCGCCTTTTCCCAACCTTATTAAGGTCGGCTTCCAGTGTAACTGGAGGCAGCTAAATACCAGTATTTCAATGAAACGACTGCCTATCTGACCTCCACAAACCAGTTTCTGCGTAATACGCAACCCTTTGGCAAGACTGGTTGTCACACTTTCTGGCTTCTCACTACCCGTAACGAATGTCAAAGATCTACGAATGACAGCTGCGACGTGCTTCCCGAGGCTCGAAGTCCCTTCGTGCCTACAAAGGATTTTTATTTTTGAAATTTGTGAGTTTCATGCAATATTAAAATGAAATATAATTATACGTGTGTTTTTTTATCAGGTATTTTCCAACAAAGCTGAACTAATCTACATTTTACCACCTCTACTGACATACATATTTTTCGGCATTCAGTTCAAAAGCTTTCCAAAACAGCGAAATTGTACACAGAGCCATATTTCTCCATTCAATGGGTACAATGAAGCGGTACTGCACAATACAGTAGGCACTCCACACTGCAAGCCCATAATGAAACCAAAGTTGGGAAGTTGGGAAAATGCAGATGATGATACTATTAACATCGATCTATGAAAAAGAGAAAACTAAAGTAACGGACGGTCGCTATCTTTAGTATAATTTTATGCAGCAAGTTACGAAATCTCGAGTGCAACGCACCCTAACATTCCTTCTAAAGACCAAAAGGTCTTACTTGAATATGCTTTCAGTAATACAAAATTCAGTTCCAATTTGCTGAAAGTTCTTCACGCATCGCTTCATATTTATTTTATTCCATCGCACAAATTGATTATGTTACATTAACTTGGTGCGAAATAAATAAATAATTTGACCAAAAAACTGTAATATACTTGAGCACTTACAGACTCAACATAGATAAATGAAGTGTCAAGTGTCTACTTCAATCAGTCACCGTGTTGAATAATGTATCACTGCTCGCCCTCGAAAGGACACGGGATGAAGGCCACTGGTATTAATCACCTCTCATGTGACAATTAACGGCCCACTTGTTATTTACAAGGTTTAGGCCTGACAGATTCATTAACAAAGACCTACGCAACTATAATTCAGGTTAATACAATAGTTTCGATGGAGTGAACTTAATTATTGAAAATTTTAGATTTATATAACACACAACATAGCATAACACGCCTATTATTTCCGAGGAGTAAGGCAGTGGTGCACTCACCTTTCACCAGTTATGTTTCAGTCCCATGCAATCTGGGGTGAGCCATAAACCGGGCACAAATCCAATTCCAGATGTAATAACACTTTGCCAAACCCGGGAATCGAACGTTGGACCTTAAGCTCAGCAGTAACGGGTGTAACTAGACCAACGAGGCAGTAGATTTATATATTGTGCAACATATATGAAATTGAACCAGACCAGACCACACTGGGCAGTCGATCGACACCATACTTATCTTGCTGTCTGACTAATCTTGTCTCCACGTCATGGTCAACTCTCTTTCAATTCTCTTGTAATATTATAATTCATTATAATATACGTTATAGTTTTTTTTTCATCATTGTTCCTCTCATCCAAAGCACCTGCCATCTAATCTCTGCACCACCCTTGGTTGACTGGTAGAGAATGCCTAAGGCATTAAGTCCGCCTTTGTACCTTTTTTGTGTGCGAGAAGTTTAAATAAAACATTCTTATTTTACACAAGATATAAACGATGCTTAACCTGTGTCCATTATTAGCTTTCGGTAAAAAAATATTTCAAAACGTATGTCAAAGAAAAATGCTTTAGAAAATAGAAACATAAATCACAAAACAAATGATACAATAAAACCGAAATGGCTCCAATTATTTTCGAGTACCTCCCAACAAATCGAAAACATAAAAGTTAAAAAAAAATAGGATCGGCGTCTAAAGTAAGATTAAAAGATTAACTTTATTGCCGCCTGAAGTAATTAAATAGGGACTATGTTTACTTTACCTTAATCCCATGGTTTTATGGTGTTTCAAGTACGTACGATCGTAGATAGGCTCTCGAGTACGATTAACGATGTAAATGGATTTATTTGGATTGGGTTCCACGTGTAAAAATGTTTCTCAAAAAGATTTATTAACATATAAGTTGGATGCCCTATATTGAACTAAGTAAAATAAGAATGTAAAAATACAATATTAGCCATTTTAAGTAAGTACTTACTGAAATAAATACAATAAAACGTGTACCTACTACTTAGATTTTTAAAAGGATCAGTTTTAATCCGAAAATCTTGGGACCATGCATGGGAATTAACCAATTAGACCCAAAATAGTACTACTTATTTGTAATAAGTGTAAAGAGTCTCTTGTTTACAATTACTTTAAAGAAGGGCTACGGTAAACGTTTTCGTAGCACTTTCGTAGCACGTAGGCATCGCGTAGGCAACGCGAAATAAAATGGGGAATTTCGTATATTTACTTTCGTACTAGACACTTAATTTGATTGAATGTCTTGTCTATCCTAGGTAGAATAATAAAAACGTGAGTCCTCCCTTTATTTTATTGCTACCTAAAAGTACTTAAAAACAAATTAAAATCCACAACGAAAAAATATAAAAGCTGAGAAGAAAACCAATTTAAATTAATGCTTGCAACATTGATCTTTATTACCTTTGACTGACATATCAATGTTTCATTATGAGATTTTACGAGTCGATTAAAAAGTTTTTTTTAATAACTAATGTAAGTACTTATATCAAGAGCACTAAGAACGAACTTTTAGTTATGTTCTTAACAAGGGCAGATGTGCTGTAAAACGAACATTAATATCGTTAATCACCTTTGTTTTCCAAAAAACTGGAGAGGTTTTATATACAACGTGCATGTTAAATGACTGAGCAAAGAGCTCATTGTTTTCGACACTGATGAAATTTTCGCTGGAAAAGCTCAACATTGAGCATTAACGTCGAACTCAAATTACTCACTCTGGACATTCTCACTATTGTAATTACTAAGTCTATCGACATAATGTGTACGTGTATAGATAGACGAGTGGGGGTAAAAGGGTGTGTCTACAACGACTGTAAAATATAGATATAGCGGTTCTCGATGGAGAGAAGAGAAGTGCAAACATATCGATGATTCAGTCGTAATAAAAAAATCCGTATCCGATGGATGGTTGGATTCGATTGCGAATAGGCCTAAAGTATTTTAGTTACATATTATTATTTGCTTACCATTATTAAAACTTTTAAAACATAGTTATATATTAAGAAAGATCTACAAATGACCCGGGACCAACTGCTTCACGCGCTTCGTGCGTTCCGAGGTACGGAGGGGTTTTGATATACCTAATGTAATGAACGGACACCCATCCGTGGAACGACGCGCGAAGTCGGCAAGTGTAGCTCAACCTTAAATCGACCCATGTTGCTGTTTATTTAGTCATGAGCCCCGTCATCTTCAATAACATGAGAGGCTCGTGGCATACCTATATTACAACTGCAAATGTAGTTTTTTCGCATAATACCTCTGTAGCGGCACTACAAAAAAATACTTCGCAACAATATCAAAAATTACAAAAAGAGAAGTGGCGCCATCAATGCCACAGGCGAACTACGCAAGACGCACGTCATAGAAATCCTAGATCGCGCAGTTAAAGTTTACCGCGCGATTTGCATAGGTACAACATCCCGACATCAACTGTCGGGCGGTTGCCCACCAGACACAACACCCGTCGGTCGGAGCGTCCTCCCTTTTCCATAGAGTATGTACGAACTTTACACCTTATTATAATTTAAGATAAATTGTTGACACTCTCCCTGCACCATGCATGTTTTATCTAAATAGAACTATTCTAGTCGTGGGTTAGTTACTAGCAAGACTGATAAATCTTTATCCTATATCCTACGACTGAATGTGGCAATTCTCTCAGTTCGAAATACATAAACAGCTAGTTATCTTTCATAAACAATTTTATGACACAGAGTTTATAAACCTGCATATTCTATTATTTTAATACAAAGCTTTCAAATGAAAACTGTACAATAAAACACAATGCCCTTCATTGAAGTAGTTTAAAACAGCACAAAACGATAATAACAAAACCGAACTCGTTTAAAAACTTGAGTACAATGAGGACAATCAAAGGCAATTGCAGCTAAAGGTCGAGGAAACGAAAGGTTTCAAAAGGACGGAAAGTGTGGGTGGCTATGCAAAGCGCAGGAAATGGCTGGCTCGACTCGAAGCCACCACAAAAATAAGATACGAGTCCTTTTCTCTTTAGAGAACATGCAAACTGTGACGAGATCTTCTCTAGCTTACAGTCAACTTACAATTCTGTGATATTATTCTTGCTACATACACAGATTTTAGTTTCGAATATTTGCTGCAAAGGAAAATAGTTTACTTTCTTTTTCACATGTAAACCTTTACTTATTCGTACAGACAATACCTAAATCCTACTATCGTACTTGCTACTAATATTATAAATGTGAAAGTTTGTATGTTTGTTACTCAAAAACGCAAAAACGGCTGCAGGGATCTGGATGAAATTAAGCACACAGATAGTTTATAACCTGGATTAACATATAGGATACTTTTATCCCGGTAGGACGTTCCCGTGGGATAATATCCACGCCCCACGCGGGCGAAATCGCTGGCCAAAACTAGTAATTAATAAATTATTACTGTCAACTCATTCAAAGCGACGGTGACATAGTGACAACTTGAGGCATATTGTCTACTCTACATTTTCATATAATACGAAAAAAATATATTAATTGATTAATATATTTTTTTTTTTAATGCATGAAATAAATATTAATTTATTTCATGCATTTTTATTGAACGCATCTGTCATTTCTAATCACGGCTTCCCCCATCCGACGTTTGTTTTTCCAGGTTATAGATCATCACATAATCAGTCACTCTCAGAGCCAATTCATTATGTAAGTAGGTAACTTACTTATTGAAATAACGGAGTGATGGATCGCTTTAGATTCAACTTATTTCATTTTCAAATAATATCTACACAGCAAAAGTAACTACGCTCGAAATAAATGTAGGCAAACAGGAGCTTCACACGAGATTCTGCGTATTAAATACTAGAACGAATTAATCTGATTATGCAGTACCACGTAACAAAACATACGGAAATGTGAGCCGAGCTTTCTCTCGTTGAAATATAGATAAGTAAATTGCAATGTTCGCAATTTCGCTTTAATGAAATATGAAATCGAAAATTTAACTAACAAAATTTCTAGGAAACCACGCGGACCTACAATAAAGGCAGCAATGAGCTCCCATATTATTAAATCTTCCATAAAACGACTTCCATGAATAATTATGGCGGTGTATTTTGCAATCAACACGTATCTAGTTAATACACATATGAATTGAGATAATATAATTACAACCTTACCTTACCTCACTAAGCCTATTCGTAGCCCGTTTTCAGCAATGGAAGAAATACAGGTTGAAATTGAAAACATGCGACAAACCGAAATGGGAGATTGTACTCATCATTATGAACAACTTTTACTAAGGGACCAATGATGCAATCGCGAAAAAAAAAACATCTGTTCCCTACATTTATGTTCGCATAACTCGTCAAAATGTAGGGAACAGCTGTTTTTTTTTGCGATTGCATCTTTGGTCCCTCAGTAAAAGTTGTTCATAATGATGAGTACAATCTTCCATTTCGGTTTGTCGCATGTTTTCAATTTCAACCTGTATATCGCCATGTCCAGTCCAGCATGTTCTATCCATTAATCAAAAGTGCGTGAATGGCGAACAGTAAAAGCCTTTGACGGCATCGGAATGTCCATTACACGCCTACTTCAAGCCATATGCGAAACATTATACATATGTATGTCTGGATTCCTAGAGGTATGTGACCGTTTTATGAAAAAGCTATGAAAGACTGGCCTGAAGCGTACCTGCGACCAGAACAATTCTAAACGTACGAAGAATGCACGAGTTCTAGTTGACAATCAACTGCACGTGGTAACTTCGGTATCTGCAGTAATATTTTTTTTATTTGGGTTAATATTTCTTCTATACTTATTGTATGATTTGTCATTCAATAAAATCAAAGACATAACTATGCAGGATATATTATATGATGTAATATATTGTAACATAACTTAAAATCATGCCTTGTTTCCCCGAAGAGTTGGGGAAAGGTATGCCTATAGACTCTATAAGTACACCTACATTTCGCCAGTATTGTTTAAGTCCCATGTTAGGGGGGACTGGGGCGAGCCCATTGCCATCAACCAGACACAAATCCGGACTCAAGAGGCTGCTAGTGAGAAATTTCAGATAGGAAAACCCAAAAACACTTTGCCCGACCTGAGAATCGAATCTAGGACCAGCAGTAGCGCTTGCGACCACTAGTCCAACGAGGCAGTCAACAATAATCCTTACTAATATTATAAACGCGAAAGATTGTATGTATGGATGTTCTTTGTTACTCTTTCACGCAAAAACTACTGAAAATAATTGGATAAAATTTGGCACACAGATAGATTATAACCTAGATTGTTAATCTAAGGTGTTCCTAAGATACTTTTTATCCCGGTACTACGTTCCCACGGGATAATTTCCGCTTCCACGCGGGCGAAGCCGCGGGCGGAAGCTAGTTTGATATAAAATTAAAAGAGTGTCCCTGGAGTTACTTGCCAGTTCTTCTCCATAGTAATCCTACTAGGCTTTGGAATGGATAACTGGGTTCATCTTTCTGACTGACCAAATCCTTGACGATTCAAAATGCCAAAGTAATTGAAATAAACGCTTTGAGTTTCAGTTTGAGTTATTATACAACGTGTAACGGAAAGGGCATATACATACCAAGGGCACGGCTTCTTTGGATGATATCAAACGATATTGGAAGGTTTTTTTAATCCTATCTCTACATGTTCGGAAGTTATGAGAATTTTAACACATTGATACCAGAAACCGAACTTTTCAAATTGAAATAAACACATCACTCGGAAAAGATTTATCGTGATATTGGCAAGTAACGTGAAAATTTACTGACCGACCTAGTACGGTGACACGTTTGTTATGATTTGAATTTAAGAAACATGAAACTGAAAATTTAGTATCAATTCTTAGAGTATTTTACTTTGAGCTGAAACTATGTATAGTGATTCTATACCAGCTGTTATCTTTAGTGCTTAAGGATAGCAATAGGGTTTCTGTTACACCCTGAATATAACTAGTTTTGCACCAAACAATGAAGCCATTTTCGGAACAATAACGCCTACTTAGATAGAACGAGCCATTACTTAATTGACAGCTGCCTGCTCTTAATACGCGATTTGCCAACATTTCAGGGAACAGACACACGTACATAACTTGATATTTTACCTCTCACTGGAGCCTTCACTATAATTTTATTCTTTGACAGCATTATGTACCCAGCCTTTTCTCAACTATGTTGGGATCGACTTCCAATCTAACCTTATGCAGCTGAATCCCAGTATTTTACATGGAACGACTACCTATCTGACCTGCACAACCCAGTTACTGGATAATACAATACCCCTTGATAAGACTTACGGGCTTCTGACGAACCGTAAAGACTGAATTATATGTAGGCGTCATTTGTGGATTTTTCCACAAATTTTGCATGCATATAGTAATAACAATTAATAACTTCCTAATTGCAATAGATTCTTACCTCATAGCTTAAGTTATTTAACTTAGATTTTAATGCGATCAAGCAGCTCAATATCAACACTAAGTGCTTTCGCAAACGGAATAATTCCACAAAGGGGTCTGCATCGGATGTGCAACTCGACGGAGCACTCTTATCGTATGGCAGCATAGATCGACGATTTATTACTTTAGCCTTTCAAAGAAACGGTTTTGAGCTTTCACTTTGTCTTTGATACATTGTAACATAAAGATTTCCGTTGAAGCTTCTTTGTGTATTGCATTGCGATCACGTTACTTACTGCATTTCAATGATGCAAACGGAATGCGGTCTTTAGGATATTTGGACATTATTCAGAGTTTTTAATTAAATTCTTTCTCGTGTGTATCCACAGCTTAATTAATTTTGCTCAGTTCGTGTTTCGCTCTGCTGATGTTTATTTTTATTGGCTTGTGTCTTTCATTAAGGCGCACCGATGAACATTCGACTTTACTAAAAAAACATTGGCTCAACAACAAAAAGATATTAAATATTCAGAAACAATTGGAAAATGTTTATTTTCTGTTTGAAATGCAAATAAGTTGATTGTGAACATTGTATAGCGGTTTAACGAGTTTATATTGATAAAAGTTTATCATTAATACGCTTTGTGATCTGGAAAATTATTGATTAAAGTACGCACCAGCAATTTATAAACTTACTTAGGTATTTACAATTGACTTTCGCTTAACTACGCTAAACATTATTTTAACAAACATTTAATGTTGAATTTGTCAACCAAAAAACGAAGAAAGGCTAACCTAGACCTTGATAGATCGAAGGTCACAAAAGCTTTTTACTAGATATAACCGTGACTTGCCAGGCTCCAGTCAATCAGAGAAGTGAATCTCGTTAGTCAACCAGCCGATCTATTCTGTAAAAATCTCGTCGTGAAAAAAGGTGAAGTAATATTGAAGTGGGCTGTCATTCTAAATAATGCTAGAGATTGACACTATTTAATTGACATCTCACTTCATCCTAACTTCACCTAATTTTCACGATGAGATTTTTACACAGATCCTACTATCCTGCTCACTACCGACATCTCTTCTCTTATCGACTACAGACTGCAGGATGGCAAGTCACGATTACGTCTAGTAAAACGCTTGTAAACCCCTTTGTAAGACTGATTGTAGGACTTTCGGGCTTCTAACGACACTTATCGACTGTCAAAGCCAGCCGGGACCAACGGCTTGACGTGATTTCCGAGGCGCTGAGAGGTTTTGGAATGTAAAGATGGTCTCCCACCCACGGACTAACCGTGGCAAGCGTAGCTTAACCTGATCTATCGACCCGTGCGGCTGTTACTACTTAGGTGTGTATTACTGTATAATACTTAATGATAATTCTGTAAAAGAATATTGGTTAAGGTAATGTTATAATAACTAATATCAAAATATCCGAATATTAAAAGTAACTAACTGCAACATTAAAATTTGAATTGAAACGAAAAAATCTAATAGGTAGGTAACAAATTACTGTGTATTTATTAAACTCCAAATCAGAACACTTATACGAGCATTTCGGAGATTGCCGTATATATCTCAAAATTACAAGATCCTGTGAGCTTGACAAAATATGCCTTGTCATAAATTGAGCTAAAACAAAAGTAAAGCGGGTAAGAAATTACCATCGTAGCGGTATCTCCGTCGCACTGGCGAGATTGCTGTCAACTTGAGGACGCATTATGGACAAAGAAAAATATCCATAATTCTGTTTTCTTTATTCAAATACCTGCATAGCTATTCATAACCATTCGATACGCTTCTGTACCAAATTGAACATCAATCAATGTAATAGTAGGAGTCCTCTTATCGCTGTTCACAAATTGTAGCGTAAATCCGCTACGGTTGATTTTTTTTTCTTTTCCATTCCAACCTTTTTAAGAAAATTCTCCTCATATCTTTTAATTACATTTTAAACTTCGATTCTAAAAAAATATTGCAGATTGTTTTTTTCTGGCATCCCGGACTGCAGATTTGGAAGCCATTGACGGTGGTACGAATTTCTTGTTTGAACCAATGCACCAAAATTTTATTAGAACGAGTGATAATTATGGTTATATGAAGGAAAAAATACAGCATTAATAAAAGGCTGTTTCCGTTTTGCGATATTTTTGTGTTCTCTTCGATAAATATTGGGTATGTATTCCGTCAGTTATTTCTCTTTATCGCTTTAATCTGATCTGCTGTTGATTTTCTCTTTATCAAATATACTGCTTATACCTGTGGTCCGAACGTTCAGTTTGTTTGTCTTTAGACGCCAAGTTACAAACCAAATTTTGGGAGTTCCCCACGGGCTTAATAACGACGTGGTTCCCTCTGACCTACCTCGACGCGGTCTTGCCTGAAGACCTGACGTGCCTGAAGACCTGACGCTCCTGAAGACTTGACGTAGGCTCTGCAGCCAAGCAACTCCAGCCACTCTTTCACTCACCCGTCTGGCACGCCACGCCAACCTGTTATTTGGACTACCTAATCGTATCCACAAATTATTACTAGGTATAAGTTTGTTTTTTTAAGTTTAACATAATATCCTTATTTTTAGATAATATTACAAAGACGCACGGTCTGATTTAGTGTTCTATTGTAAAGCAAACGTACTTTTGCGTACTTTTACCTAGATTTAATCGATTGCAATCGCTTGATAGGTCGTGTACCAAAATAATTTACGTTTTAAAAACCATAAAATTTTCCACTAAGTTTCACTGGTCTTCAAAATTCTAATCTGCAGTTTTTTTACCCCAATTTTCACCTTTTTCTGACACCTGTTTGCTGTCAGGGGCATGGCCAATCTGGCTATCGAACTGTGTCATTCATTTTCGAAACCATAGCTTGTCGAATGGTTGTGAATACCTGTGTAATCATAGGTGTAGGTAATACAAACAGCCCTTTCACAGTTATGTATTTACCTGTGATTTTACATTTTTGTACCTTATGTGGGATTCTTTACACCTACTATAGGCAGCCATTAGGATGCTTCGAGGATAGGTAAGCTACCCTCGAAGCATCCTAAAGGCTGAATGGATTTTAATTCGTGAGGTGTCGAATCTACGCAAAAAAAAAAACAATGGTTGTAGGCTAGATACTAAGACATAATAACCGTAGATCTTTTTTTCGGCTAAAAAGTGTAAAAGAATTATAACCCCATTGTTAACATTGAACATGTATTGGAGTTTAGTAAAAATGGCAAAGGCCGAAATAAATTATTATTAAATAAACATTTGGACCGTTACTTAAGTCCGCCTCTGTACATTTCTATGCGTGAAGTATTAAATAAATAAATAAATACTTACTCACAAATAATACTTCCATACTGAATATCGGTAGATACCATACCTACGTTCATACATACCTAACTGTTAATTTCTTTTGTCTGTGATACAATGATTTTTTCACTGGTACAGGCACCGTACCTGTGCCTCAAAGAGATGTCAGCACCAACTGGTGGGGTCCGCAAGGACCGATGCCTGCCAGGGGTGCGGGCTGTTCGAAAGAGATACCGTCGCCCCTGGCACACAGACAACTGAGGGAACACGGGTGGGTTTTAGTCAATAAAAGTTTGACACGCCTTCCTGCTCCACCCAGAGCGGGAGAAGTTATTCGATGATTTCCCACCCTCAAAAAAAAAACAGTATGTATCTACACTTTTTTCTGTAATGTTATTTTTTTACTTGGAAAATTGATTTTGTGAACCCTGAATGTGAGTTGCTGATTTTTTAACTATGTTCATCGTTTACAAAACAAAAAATAACAAAAACTTAGTCAACAGTATTTTTATTCGGCCAAAGGCAAATGAAACCGAAGCTACATGATCATAATACCAGCATACCTACACTTTTTTCTGTAATGTTAATTTTTTACTTAGAAAATTGTTTTTGTGAACCCTAAATGTGAGTTGCTGACTTTTTAACTATGTTCATCGTTTACAAAACAAATAATAACAAAAACTTAGTCTACAGTATTTTTATTCGGCCAAAAGCAAATTAAACAGAAACTACACTATCATAACACCAGCAAACATTAAACATTGTTTACGTTTCTCGAACGTGCATGAGTGAATCCAACCAAACTTAATTGAAAACCGCGTATATTTTGTAAACAACCTGCGCCACGTCGCCGAAAGTCTCCCTGTTCATAACGAAAACATCAGCCGCAGTTAAACACAGAGGGCGCTGTGATAGGCAGAGCATCAGGAGGACGACCCTCGCTTGTTTTGCACCCATTAGCTCCCAACCACAGCCGTAAACAGATGCGGACATTTGCAGCCCCGCGGATATGAGCATCTCCCCTCCGAAGCAATACAAAAACAATGGCATGATGCCTGTCACTCCTGTCAATATCGTGTTCCTCACGTCCCACACGTTCATCGTCTGCAGAGTCGTCACCAGAACTATCGTCATACAGAGGAAGTGAGCCCCGAATATCACTTTATACAACTCTCGTATCTTGCCATGGTAATACATTAGAAACTGGTGGTGCTTCAAGCAAAATATCAGTAATTCATCAATAGATTCGTTTTCTGCTTCTTCAAGATCGTTCCGTGATTTTTCGTTCTTGATCAAGATTGTGTGTATCTCGTCGAGAGCTTCTGTGATGGCGCAGAAATGCCCCAGTTCGTGGCAGATGAGTGTGACGAAGAGTACAATGTAGCCCGTCTGATTAATGGCGGAGAACGCGGTCCCGACAGACGTCAGGACAAATGTTATTTCGTAAAATGGTGTTTCGTATTTTGGACTTAAACCTGGAAAGGACGAGGGAATGTTGTTACTTTGATTTATTGTGACATTGGTTGCGCCTACGATGAATTTCGTATCTAAAACATATTTGCAAAATTCAATTTCAAAACTCGTCTGATTTATGTCTGTTAAAGGTAGTTACGGCCGAAAAGAAGTGTTTTGACTCATTTTATATGTGCGCTATTTTACAAATAGGTGGCATAGCATCTAAAACAGTAGTTTATGAAACTGTTGTATAATGTAATAAAAAAACTCGTGTTTTAATACCCCTGTATTAAAACACGAGTGTTTGTAGACGAGGTTTTTAATAGTGTCGCACGAATGATTTAATACCTAGTTATGTGCAATTTCATACACTACTTTATCTACTTTAATATACTGAGATGGAACCTACTATACAAATATCTAGGTAATTTGTTACGGAATATGCTATAAAAACGGAGCATATGCATTCCATTAGAAAAAAAATATAGATGGAATCTCCTTGGTGATGTTAACTTCTTGAATTTGCGCTGTATCGTTTTGGTAAAGAAAATGTTTAATAACTTTTTTTATTCGAGGAAACGAAATAAAAACAAAAGTCAAATCCTTTTGATTTGAACATGATTCTATTTTTAAATGTCGGTATTGTGTTTCAAGTTAAAGTAGGAACGTCAAGATAAACTCGTTTTGAAGTTTTTAACTGAAATTTACGATTATGAGAGTATTACATACAAGTATTTTTTTTTATAGACCCTTAAGAAACTTTCCTTACCATACGTTTCACCTGGCGTAGTAGGTAAGTACCTATCGCTCCCAAAAACAGTGAAGAGGAAAGGCATCAACAAGTAGGTAACATGAGTGACAGCTTGGTTAGCGACCACCAGCCAGGAGAAGTAGCGCGCTCGCTGTAAGGTACTTAGCATTTTTTTCTTTGATGCTGTTCCATCTGGTATTGAATCCAATCCGAGGCGGCTCAGCTCGAACACCTTCCTCAAACGAGCCCTATGAACGTAAAAGAAATAATTTAATCAACAATACAAATTAATCATTACAAATTTCAATTTCTATACGTAGGTACCTCGCAGTCCACATGAATAAGAATTTAGTCAGAGGCACAGAAGACGCGCTGATACAGTTTATAGCTTTGAAGGTCTCGATCTTGTCAGGAAAGACCTGAACCAGGTAGATGAGCTGACTCAACTGTCCCACGTAAATGAATGATCCAGCGTATAACAATGTAGCGATCGCCGAAAAAACTGTGAAACCTGAAATATAAGATTAAAATGAAACAGGTTTCAACGCCAAAATATGTATGAATTCTCTCCCGGGGACATAGGTACACTCGTGTACGAGTACGAAAAAACATAATTAAAAAAGGTCGAATTACACTATATTTTGTTCTTACTGACTGTTTTCATCCAAAAAATTAATGTAATGTAGTCACAAAAGAAAACAAAAACGCTAAACGAACAAACCGTGCTAAGCCAAAACGCAAAAAAGAGATCGCACTATGCACTACTTATTTATTTTTTATCGAATTTAAAAATAATATGCTTATGTAAATGGCGACCTTAAAGCCTTTTAGTTAAATAGCAAAAATCTGCAGCATGTTAACTTTTCCAGTTTACTTTGTTCAGCAGATAATTTTTGAAAAAAACTACACCAGAATTTAAATCAAAACCTTACTACGTTTATTATCGCCAAAAACGTTACGAATCCCAACACATTTTTGGATAGAGCTGATCATCGCTTTTGCAGCCTCAATGGGATCCTCCAAGTAAGAAATCCTCTCCGCATATCTTCGTATTTTATCTCTTAGAACCTTCATTGCTACAATAGTAAAACCGTACTGTGAATAAAACTAAACTTTGTAGTGTTTTACCTCCAATTAACACTCAATTACGAGAAAACCATTTGACTCAATTTACGTAAATATAATTTTCAAAATTGCGCTCGTTAATATTTTAATATCGATAGTTATATCCTATTAAACGGTATCTAATTGCTATTGTTAGATTGTTAAAATAATATCAATTATTTATTTTGTAATAACGGGTAGGTACCTCCCTAATTGACAATTTAATAAGTACCGAGAGTTAAATTGCTAGAGAATAAGATTGCTAAAGCAATAACGCAGTATGAAGACAAATACTGCCTCGGTGGTCTAGTGGTTGCAAGCGCTACTGATGAGCATGAGGCCCTGGGTTTAATTCCCATGTCGGGCAAAGTTTTTTATGGGTTTTTCCATCTGGAATTTCACAGTATCAGTTTATTACCAATTACTTAGTCAAATTAAAGCTCTCTTCCTCTCTCCCACTTTGCTGTTCCCGACCGGCTCCACAATGATGTCTTTGTAAAACCTACCACACAAGTTCACATTGTGGAATACAATATTATAAACATAATTATTGAGTGTTGAAACTATTGTCTCGCTTTAGTAGGTAGGTATGTCGAGCGAAAGTTGCGTCGGTCTATCGTTCGTCGAGATAGCAATTAGTCGCACGAGCTGACGCACGACCGATGTTCGGCACATCGTACAATCGGCATGATTTATGCCTGGCAATAGGCTCGGCCCTTATTACATGGGATTTAAACATAACTGGCGAAATTTGGCACACTAATCGTTTATAACCTAGATTAACATATAGTACCTATACTTGTTATTTAGGTAGTACGCTCCCGTGAGATAATTTCCTGCACACGGGCGAAGCCACAGCTAGTTGATCATAGTATTCGTGCCTCAGCAACCGGCAGCAAGTTCGTCATGCTCCCTTATATGTCACTGCTTACGGTAGCCTCGGGGGTCGGGTTACCTCCTTCCGTCAAAATAATATGACGTGGGGTTAATGACTGATCTTTACCTACTTTATGCTCGTGATCGGGGGTTGCGATTGGTTGTTTTTGTTACTAGTCTGTTTAATGATTTTACTTCGATGGTCCTAGTTTATTATTTGTGACTATGAGTTATAATACTATATGAACATAATCCGGCATAACACATATAAGCGAGCACGCCCTTTGTGCCTACAGGCTTTTATTAAGGTAGTAACTGATTTTAAGGTTTTTATGTTATGTAAATCATTTTATTTAATGCATTGTATTGTTTTGTTTAATTACTTTGCACAATATTGTATAGAATCAAGTTCTTCTTGTGCTACCGGGGAGTTTCTTGCGCCACTTACAAGAAGTGCGCACTGTGTGTGTGTGTGTGCCACTATATGAGAAGTGAAAAAGTGCTGATTCTCAGCCTAATTTTAATACTTAAATGAATTTTGATTTTGATAAACGGTGAGTTTATTGCACTTGTACATAACATGTCAGTTTCATTTGTATAGCGATGCGCGGTCATATGCGATCGGCCTGCGCACACGGCGCCAGCGCCGCGCAGCGCCCCGTACCCCGCGCCCCACCCATGTGCCCGCGCTAGCATGTTTTAAATAAAGCGTCAGTGCGTTCACGGCCGTCATTTGTTTTACTTGTGTCCCGTATCTAACAGTGGCGACGAGAGCAACCCACGCTTTATCAAGATGGCTCAGTTTAGTTTCGGTATATTAAGTAATTTCGACCACACAGTGCATGAATGGCAGGCGTACAAAAGTCGCCTGCGGCAGTGGTTCGTGGCTAATGATATCTCGGAAAAAAACGACACAACGGGTTCAAAACGGCGAGCAATCTTACTGAGCGCACTCACAGACAGCACCTACCAGCTCGCAGCCGACTTGGCTTTGCCAAAACAGCTGGACGAGGTGCCAGTAGAAGACATCTATGAGCTCCTTGACACTCACTTTTCTCCGACAAAGTGTGGATTCGGAGAGCGGTACGCATTTTACGCGGCAACGCAGCAAACGGGGGAGACGCATGCGCAGTGGGCGGCAAGACTGCGTGGCCTCACGAAACATTGCAAGTTCGCCAATGTAGAGGAGGCATTGCGAGACCGTTTCGTGATGGGCATGTTGGCGGGTCCCGAGAGGGACAAACTGTTCACAAAGGACACAGATACCTTGACCCTGGCAAAGGCAGTGGAGTTGGCACAAAGCGTCCGGTGCGCGCGATCTGGCGCCGCCGCCGGCGCTCTCGCGATGACGTCGATCACACAGCAAGAACATTCAGTGTTCAAGGTGCAGGGCAAGACTGCTGGTTCTGCTAAGGAACCGGTAATGGAGAAGTGTTCCGTGTGCGGTCGGAAGAACCATGCATCGTCTCAGTGCCGATACGCGAACTTTACTTGTAGGAAGTGTAATACAAAGGGTCATTTACGTAGAATGTGCAAAGTAAAGTGTGTTGCGACCAGTGACGTGAGTGAGGAGGACGATGATGGTGAGTTTTTATGTTGTAACATCATTTCAGAGCGGGGAGAACCCATGACAGAAATAGTGTCCATAAACGGCTCACAAATAAAATTTGAAATTGATAGTGGATCGGCAGTAACGGTAATTTCTGAGAGTTTATATGATAAACATTTTTGCAGGCTGCCCTTATTACCAGCCAAGAAAAGACTATTTACCTACACAGGCAGTAGTATCGTGTGTCTCGGTATAATTCGCCTACCGGTCACGTATAGGCTGAGTACACACACACTAGATGCTTACGTGGTACGCAACAAAGGCCCGCCATTGCTCGGAAGAGATTTTTTATCGTTATTTAAGTTAAAATTAGCCTCCTGTAATTTCATAAATAATGAAGAGAAAACAATCGATGATTTGCATAATAGATTCAGAGACGTATTTTCAGATGAATTAGGTAAATTTAATAAATTCAAGGTTAAATTACGTTTAAAAGATGATGCAAAGCCAATATTTTTCAAAGCACGTCCTATCGCTTTTGCATTGCGAGACAAGGTAGATAAAGAGATAATCCGCCTTGTAAACTTAGGTATACTTAAACAAATAGATCATTCGGAATATGCATCACCAGTAGTGCCGGTGTTAAAACGCAATGGGAGTGTTAGGCTGTGTGCAGACTATTCCGTAACCATAAATAAACAATTAGTTGTAGAGCACTACCCGTTGCCTACAGTCCACGAGCTGTTTTCCAAATTACACGGAGGTCAACAGTTCTCAAAGTTAGACCTGTCCATGGCCTATAATCAATTCGTTTTAGACGAAGAGTCACAAAAAATTACATGCATAAATACTCACCGCGGATTGTTTCAGTATACACGTATGGTTTTTGGGTTAACCAGCGCACCGTCTATTTTTCAGCGCGCAATGGAAAACATATTGTCTGGTATGGACGGTGTGTTATGTCTTTTAGACGATGTCCTTATCACAGCTGATGGACCGGGTTTACATTTACAACGGTTAACGGCAGTGTTACAGAGGCTGCAAAATGCTGGACTAACCTTGCAAAAAGAAAAGTGTGAATTTTTTAAGAACGAAATCAATTATTTAGGCTATGTAATAAACAAAGATGGGTTAAAAAAATCATCGGATAAAGTAATAGCAATTGAGAAATCCCCAGTGCCCACAGATGTAGGCAAACTTCAATCATTTTTAGGATTAGTAAATTATTACCGTAATTTCGTACCTAAGGCATCCGAAATTTTAAGTCCCCTATACGATCTCTTAAGGAAGGGGGTTAAATGGAATTGGGCCAGCGAACATCAAAGAGCATTCGTCGAAATAAAAAAACATTTAACGTCAGATCAGGTGTTAGCACATTTTGACCCCAATGCAACCTTAATCCTCACGGTGGATGCTTCACCTCATGGGTTGGGTGCAATATTATCGCAAAATGATAAGGATGGTTGCGAGCGCCCAATTTCGTTTGCGTCCCGCACTCTAAACGCAGCTGAAAAAAATTATTCTCAAATTCAGAAAGAGGCAACGGCTATTATTTTTGGAGTTCGAAGATTCCATCAGTACTTGTACGGTAGGTCAGACCCGTTCATCCTTCGCACTGATCACAAGCCTTTAATTTCAATTTTTGGACCACACAAAGGTATACCGGAGGTTTCGGCAAACCGTTTACAAAGATACGCGCTGTTTCTTAGCGCATATAATTATAAAATCGAATACGTTCGTAGCAAAAATAACAGCGCGGATTATTTGTCCCGCGCAAGTCTTCCCGACGACGATAAGCGGTTGCGGTCAATGACCGCGGGCAGGGAACGCGTGGACAGCGCTCAGCACGCTGCCGCCGCGGCCGCCCCGATTGACCGCGCGACATATGTTCACTTCGTAATAGACGGACACATGCCAGTTACGCGGGACGAATTACGCAAGGCAACTAGCCGAGATGTCAATTTGATGAAGGTGATCGATTTTATTTCGAAGGGTTGGCCTAGAAGCGTGTCTGATGTGAATTTAAAACCGTTCCACGCATGCAGAAATCAGTTATCGTATGAAGACGGCTGTGTTATGAGAGGGCATAAGGTGATTTTACCAGACAGTCAAATAAGAACAATATTAAACGAACTTCATACTTCCCATCTGGGAATTGTGAAAACAAAGGCCGAAGCTCGTTCCCGGTTCTGGTTTCCGGGTATCGATAACGCTATAGAAAATATGATAAATTCTTGCAGTGTTTGCATACAGTTACGACCTACCCCTCCGCGCGCCCCGCTTACGCCCTGGCAATACCCACCCCAACCATTCTACCGGTTGCATATAGATTTCTTGGGTCCGTTAGATAATAGACATTATTTAATCGTAGTAGATGCATACACGAAATGGGTGGAAGTTTACGATATGTGTGTTTCAACGACCTCATCAGCTGCAATAGAAAAACTGTGCGAGTTTATTTCAAGGTTCGGGTTACCAAATACAATTGTAAGCGATAACGGCACGGCTTTCACGTCACAAGATTTTAAACGGTTTTGTACAATTAACGGGATTGAGCACGTGACGTCACCGCCCTATAATCCTGCGAGCAATGGCCAGGCCGAAAGTTATGTAAAGATCGCAAAAAAGGGTATAAGATCGTGTATTTTATCAAGTAATAACCAAAAAGACACTAGAGTCAAACTGTTAAAATATCTTTTTGATTACCGGAATTCGGTACATTCAGTGACAGGGTTCTCTCCAGCTCAATTAGTTTTTGGACACAAACTGAGATCGAGGTTGGATCTATTGTCGCCAAAATCGCTATCGTCACCCTCAAACGCGTCACTGGATAGCACAGTAAAATCAAAACAGTGTTTGCAGTGTAAATACAATGGTGGCAAAAATACTCAAATTTTAAAAAACGGAAACGAAGTGTTGTACAAAAAATTTAGCAATAAAGATAAGTTCACATGGCGCAGAGGCACAATAACAGACAAGATTGGAAGAGTTGTGTATTTGATTAACGATCATTTAACAGGGACTGTAGTGAAAAAACATAAAAATCAGATTGTGTTATATAAGGGTAACGCCAATGTACAACAAAGTTGGGATACTGACGAAATAGACACCGATAGTGACGATGAAACATTATCATCAACGGCACCACCGTGCCCCCAACCCGCGTCTCAAGCTGACGCCCCGGAGGAGGGGGGGCAGGGTGCAAGTACGCCGTCAGCGACGCCAGCCATATCTGTGGCGCCCGGCCCCGGCCATCCCGATAGGGCGTTGCGCCAGCTTCCAAAGGTGGACTACAGAAGCCTTGCGTTGGGCAAGTGACCAGTGGGCTGCCTGACGGTGTATAACTTGCTAGTTATGGACTCATATTGTATTGTAGTAATAACCTAATTTTAATGTTGTGTAGATACTCCATGTATGTAGTTGTAAGCACCTTTAGTATTATTATTATGTTTGTATCTTTTTAAATAAGGTTGGGAGATGTTATGTACAAGCTAATGTATAGCGATGCGCGGTCATATGCGATCGGCCTGCGCACACGGCGCCAGCGCCGCGCAGCGCCCCGTACCCCGCGCCCCACCCATGTGCCCGCGCTAGCATGTTTTAAATAAAGCGTCAGTGCGTTCACGGCCGTCATTTGTTTTACTTGTGTCCCGTATCTAACAAATACCTCACTTGTCAAATTATCATAAGCAGTTTAGAAGTTATGACGTTACAGATGAACATACATACCCACATATCTACTGGTCAAAATCATAACCCTCTTTTTTGTTCGCCGCGTAGTCGGGTAAAAACTCAGTATATACACCTTTACTATAGAGCACAAACTTCCCCGAAGCATGGTTCAATTTGGCATTCATTTCCTAAATGGCAGTACAACATGTGATTGATTCTGCAGTACATTTGTTACGTCTGCCGGGTGGTGGGCGCGGTGTCTAAATTAATCACTCAATTTAGCGAAGTGCTCCACATTCATCGGGGTCAGGTAGAGGTAAAGTTCGGTAATAGCGGGGTTTGTTGAGTAAATAGGCTAGTTTTGTTAATGCCGAAAGTTGTGATCTGAGGGGTAGGTAATTGCGAAACACATTATCACTAGGAATGCAAATTCGTTGCGCACGTGCTCGTTTTATTATTTAAATTTTGGATCCAAACTGACCATTTATCGTAGAGTTCCCACATTACGAAAATGGTTAAATAGTGTTGTAGAACACACCATACAGCGACGTAATTGCGAAACACACTAACAATTGGAACAGATTTCATTTTGACGGTTCAACAACATTCATTACGTTAGTTAAGCTGTTACCAGACAAATTATTCGAACATATGAAGCAATGGATTAGCAATATCCTTCAAAATTATTCTGATTGTGATTGATAGTGTCCAACGCAATCAGGGTGCTGGATGTGTTACTACTCCGTCCACCATGAAAACGCTAAGACAACTAGATCATACCTACCTTTTCATGCTTGACAAGTTTGTTCGCCAAGAAGAGTTTCAGAATAAACTTTTTAATTTTGTTCCAATGTTTAGCCGGCGGTCGTCGTTCTAGTTATAACTAAATTCATCATAATACTTGTTGTTGGGTAGTATTTAAACGCAAATCAAAAAATATCCTTTTTCTATGCAATAAGATTCCGAATTCCCATCAAAATTAGTGATTGCGCAGCAAAATATTCAACTCAAAATATCACTAAACACACTGCAATTTATTTTCGCAGCGTACAGCGATTTTTCCTAAAGCAAAAGCTTTTTCATCAATGCACAGCTAATAATCTTAATGCACATTATACATGTTAACTCTTTTTCTTTTAAATATAGCTTCTATTTTATATTATGTACAGCAGTTTTTCTAAATAAAGGGCGTCGGGAGGGAAAGACTACCCTTAACCACCTGCCATGACAGCTCGACGAACCTAACCTGTCCGTGTCGGGGTGCCGCAAGTCCCGAGCTCGCTTCGCTCGCTCTTGCGTCCAGATATCCGTAAACGTATGTTTGTCTAAAATGCGACTGGGATAGTTATTTTGCTATGAAATATGGAAAATTTGCTGTGCAGTCAGTATTTATGCTATGTATGTAGTATTTTTGTACAAAAATAAATTTAACTGTATTGCATTATGAGGAAAAAAGTAATGTTATATTGATGTATAATTTCGAATTATCTGCAGTTTGAGTTTTGTTAAACATTTAGTTTATTTGTAGTGAAGTAAGTTATTCGATGTAAATAAGAATATAAATGATGAGTATGTATTGATAGGCGATTATTTACTTGATATGCAATTTATAATATCCCCTTGTTGTTAAGATTTATATTCAAATAAAGCGGTGGTGGCCCAGTGGTAATCGCCCCGAATTACGAGTAGTGAATCGTGGGATCGAACCCAGGCAGATGCTTTAGCTGTGTAAATAATTTCACCACCTCTGCTCTCAAAATGAGGAAGGAAAACATCGTGAGGAAACCGTCGTGTCCTAGAACCAAAAATTCCAAGACATATGACATCTACCGACCATCACTGACCCCGCGTGGTAGATTATAGCCCGTTCCCCCTCGAAGAGTTTGTGCCCCAACAGTGGGAACATTACAGGCTGTAAACTTTAAGCGTATTCTTATATTTAAATTATATAGATGTATTTACATTTTGACCGACGTTGGTGGAAAAATAATTTTATGAATAGGTATCTACGGAAAGACCGCTTATTATTATAAGCTTTTATTTAACTTGCAATGTATGTATGCAACTAAGTATGTTTGTTCGGGTGGAATCTTGCAACTCAATTTTGAAGCAGATATCTTTAACCGATTGAGCGGAAATTTTGTATACACGTTTAGTTTGGATGACAATGCATGGTTAACTGTGTGACATGACTGACGTCATTCTAAATCCAACATGGCAGAACACCTAAGATAGCGGACTATTATTTTTTAATGCACACCTACAATATGATAAAACGACACAACTCTATCGAATTTCAAAGAGAGACAAAGGCCCTCGCGCACACTTGGGAGTGGGCGAGGAGGCAAACCGCCGCCGGGTTTAACTCCGGCGGCGCACCGACAGAGCACCGGCGGGATCTCATGGCGACATGGAGACTGCGATTGTGCTGGCCACGCTACGATTGCGGCGGTAAGTCCCCTCTTTGAAGAGTGGATTGAGAGGCGCCACGCGGCGTCCTCACCTTCCACCTGACGCAGGTCTACCCGGCTTGGGCGGAGCACCCCCGTGTCCTTGTGGAGGCGATCGGCGGCGGCGATCTCTCGCGTCCGACCCTGATCCAGGCCATGGTTTGGAGCGAGAGTGCATGGGTAGCCGTCGCTTCCTTCTGCGAAGCAGTGTTGCCCGCAAAGAGGGACGCGGCGCACGTGAGAGAGAGGCAGTAATGCGCCCTTTCGGCCCTAGTCGCTGCAGGAGACTCCCGGACACTGTAGGCGCGGGCTTGCGGATTTAGTGAATATAATTATTTTTGACGTTAATGAGACCTATTTATGAAACCCTTTATTTTGATACCCCACTCAATAGGTTTTGAGATTTTTTTTTTCAAGACAATAATAGGCATGGCGCCAAAAATCGGCCATTTTTTTTCAAATTTGATACATCAAATTTGAAAAAAAATGGCCCTACCACACTGGGTACCTACCTACAGGTAGGTACCCAGTGTCACTCTCACAATTAAGACGAATCTAACGGCACCACTCAAGCTGAAATCGATCAAGCCGTTTAGGCTACTGAGTGTGCCAAAGAAATATACTTACCTACATACATGCATACATAAATACATACACTCGAAAAAGTAACCCTCCTTCTGGCGCAGTCGGGTAAAATCAAGCATTTATTATTACTTGTTAATAAAACGAATTAAAAAGTTCAAAATAATTTAATCTCAATTAATTAATTAAAAGCGTGTTACATAATTATTGGAGGTTAGAAATAGGTGTAACATGCTAATAAAATATATTCTTTATTAAAACAGAGATATTGTACTTTTTTAAATAGGTAGATCTTTAAAAATACAGTTCAGATCTAAGTACCTAGCACTGGAACCTACCGGTAAAAGGAAATCCGTCTTCTTGTATCACTTCCACAAAAAGAATAAAAACCAATTTTATGTAACGAAGTTCTGCTCCACGGCGTGTCTAGTTTCTATAGAAAAGGCTTTAATTTCCGTTCGGGACCGAGCAATAGGTAATGGAATGAATCGGGAGAGGTAATTACTCCTGCAACCATTACCTACGTATTGTGGCCTGGAATGAAATAGGTATCTACGTCAGTTGTATTAATGTGTCGAGCATTCTCGTTGAGGTCTTGTGAACTCTTGTGGGTAATAGATTTGTTCAGAATTTCTGTTAAATTTATCTTTTACCTTGGTTTACGTATTGGATCAACCAGTGTCTGATTCTGGTACCTAATTGCACAACACACTATCAATCACAAGCTCAATCATTTTGATGGATATTGCTAATCCCAATACTTCATTATGATCGAAAAAATTGTCTGCTCAACAACGTAAATAATACAATTAATGTTGTTGAACGGTCAAAATGAAAGCCATTCGAACTATTAGTGTGTTTCGCAATTATCTCGCTGTATGGTGTATTCTAAAAATGAAAAATGGCCCAATAAATTATCTCGCTGTATGGTGTATTCTAAAAATGAAAAATGGCCCAATACCTAGTGCTGATTGAGCAATTTTTCTAAATTGGGAACTCTACGAAAAATTGGCACAATTTCGATCCAAAATTAAAATGGCTAAGACATTAATCTCGCCTAAAATAAAACGAGCACGCTCGTAACGGCTTCGTCAAGCTTACACGTTGATCCCCAGAAAAACAATATAATGATACTTATTTACACGGCGGCGTCCATTCTAGAGTTCTAAAAACGTACTGCGGCCAAAAACGATATATAAAAAAACTAATAATAAGTAGGTAGGTAAGTAATGTAGGTACCTATAATGCAACACACAAAATCGGAAAAATTGGTCGTATGATTTTTAATGATCAATTTCAGCTTATTCGTTTTTCGCATTCGATTCGTTGGTCGAGGCTCTCGCGCTAATAGGCAATAATAGTATATTTTATAACGAGGGACTAAACGAAGCCATAATATACCAGAGGTGGTTTGACTCCCGAGCGTGCGAGGGAGTCAATGAAACCGAGGGTATATTAAGTTGGCGTTTAGTCTCGAGGTGCAAACTGTACTTTTCACTTCGAGTGCGAGAAAAATAGTCAATTTAGTACAAAAACATGTACTTACCTAAGAAATATTACTTAACAAAAAAACACTACAAAGTGAAAAATAACTTTTTCACTTCTCATGCTCTAAAAAGACATCATTATAGCCCTACGAAGCGGGACTAAAGTGACCACTTTAGTCCCTAGGGAGTAAAAAGTAATTCGTTTTTTAATTTCCTTCATGTGACATAGACAAACTCAAACAGCCAGTATTATCTGTGGAGTGTGGACTATCTTCATTGCGAAAATGTTGAGAGTTGTAGTTCCATGGTTTTTGCCAAGGTGGCCCATGTGTTTTAAATTATTAATCTGTTACTTGTTTAGAAGAAAAAAAAGACCGCGAAAATTTCAGAATTTTTGTCGAGTGTAAATTTGTTCGGCTTTAAATAAATTTATGACAAATATTATGTTCCTATATATTATGTTCCTTGGTGAAGAGTTTGACGTCAAGCAAAGAGCAAAAGACATACCTAATAGATATTGTGATTTTTATTTTACTAACCGACTTCAAAAAGGAGGAGGTTCTCAATTTGTCAAAACCTTTTTAATTTTTTTTTATGTATGTTCCCCGATTACTCGAAGATGGCTGGACCGATTTGGATTTTTTTTTGCTTGAAAGGGTATACTTCCCAGGTGGTCCCATGATCATCAAGTCAGGATCTGATGATAGGATCCTGGAGAAATAGAGAGAACTCTTCAAATTTTATAGGCACGCGAAGCGATTTAGGTATTTTTTAGAAAGTACTTTCTCGGAGTAGTCTCATTTCAATTTGGTGAAGATCTGATGAAGAACTTTGGAGATAGGCAACGGAACTCCTCAATAAATGATAGCAAATGGACTGGGATTGCTGAAATCTCATGTCTGTCTATTGTTTACACCAGTTCATAACATAACATCACGCCGGTACGCTGTGAAAGGGTAAGCACATGTGAACCACTAAAAAGTAAAAAAAAAACTTTTTCCAAAAAAAAAAACAACCGACTTCCAAAAAAACAAGTCGGTTGTTTTTTTTTTTGGAAAAAGTTTTTTTTTTACTTTTTAGTGGTTCACATGTGCTTACCCTTTCACAGCGTACCGGCGTGATGTTATGTTATGAACTGGTGTAAACAATAGACAGACATGAGATTTCAGCAATCCCAGTCCATTTGCTATCATTTATTGAGGAGTTCCGTTGCCTATCTCCAAAGTTCTTCATCAGATCTTCACCAAATTGAAATGAGACCACTCCGAGAAAGTACTCTTCCAAAAAATACCTAAATCGCTTCGCGTGCCTATAAAATTTGAAGAGTTCTCTCTATTTCTCCAGGATCCCATCATCAGATCCTGACTTGATGATCATAGGACCACCTGGGAAGTATACCATTTCAAATAAAAATAAAAACCAAATCGGTCCAGCCATCTTCGAGTAATCGGGGAACATACATAAAAATAAATTTAAAAAAAGTTTCCGACGAATTGAGAACCTCGTCCTTTTTGAAATCGGTTAATAAAATAAAAATCAAGATAAAAAAAAATAAAGAAAAGATAAAGATTTTGTATGTTCAGTTTTTTATTCTTGTATCAATATGAAATGCGACTTTAGTTTAAGCTTCAGTGTTATACTGTTTTTTTGCTGTTCCTTTTCGGTGGCTGTGTTGTGCTGTTTACACTCTTTTTTTTTCAATCTGTTTTTAGAAGTGAAGACTTTTAATTGGCTGTCAGTCTCACATACTATTTTTTAATCTGTTTTCTTTAGCTGTAAGTCATCCATAGTTATTAAATAAATAAATAAAATCACAATATCTATTAGGTATGTCTTTTGCTTCACCAAGGAACATAATATACCACAACTGTCACTGGGCATTCTTCATAAATGTATTTAAAGCCGAACAAATTTACACTCGACAAAAATTCTGAAATTTTCGCGGTCAGTTTTTTCTTCTAAACCAGTAACAGATTAACAATTTAAAACACATGGCGAAAACCATGGAACTAAAACTCTCAACATTTTCGCAATGAAGATAGTCCACACTCCACAGATAATAGTATATTTACTGGCTGTTTGAGTTTGTCTATGTCACATGAAGGAAATTAAAAAACGAATTACTTTTTACTCCCTAGGGACTAAAGTGGTCACTTTAGTCCCGCTTCGTAGGGCTATATTGATGTCTTTTTAGAGCATGAGAAGTGAAAAATATTATTATGGTCATCCAGTCGTTGGTCAAGAATATTAAATTTGGCATATTTTTGGCACTTGATAGTGGGTTTCCTTCTTGATATTTTAGTTAAATACAGCATCGCCCCTAACTTCAGAGTCGTCGATAGGTTCCCTTTACGTAAGTGCATGTGAAGACAGAGGCCCAATAAAGGGGTCCGTAGGTGCTAAACATGACGAACGAGTATTTTCAGCAGTTTTAAAGTATTTTGGTAGGTACCTATGAGGCAAAATTGAAACAGGAAATCAGGTCCTAAGATTTGTATACAGGGTCGTTATAAATTGGCCAGCTAAACTCTGCAGACGCGATAGATTACCTACTACTACTGTACTACTTTAGACATGATAGATTTTGATTTGATTTTATATGATTTCAATTTTGGCATAATTTCGATGTCAATTTAGAAATTTGGTCGAAAACATTTGTTCGGTGAGTTTAAAAACTCATCTAATTTTTAAGCAGGTGCCCAATATCAATCGACAAATAAGTAATGCATGATGTGCTTACCTGTAAGAAATTGGTACACTAGTCTATAAGTGTATTGGATGTATCAGTGTATTCAATTGTTGGTGAGCCAAATAAATAAAAATTGAATAAAAATTTAAAATATTTGATGTATTTTTTGGGAGGTCAACAACCGCTGATAGTGTTGTTACTTGAACTATGAGTTGAGAAAAACTGTTTTCCCATGTTTTATAGTGTTTAGCTATCGATACAGACCATGTGTGTGGAGTTTACATAAAAAACATCTTTTTAACAGACTTCAAAAGGAGGTGTTTTTTATGTATGCTCACCGATTACGCTGAGATTTATGATCCGAATTACGTGAATCTTCTTTAGTTTGATGCGGAATTGTTGCCATTTGGTTCCATAAAAATTAACATAGTTTGGTCCAGTAGTTTTCATTTTATGATTTTTTTTTATTAATGAACATTTTTGTTTACGTGGCCGATGTAATTTTAGTATGTGTACCTACGGCTTTTTAGGAGTTTTCATTTATTGGAAGAGTACTTTCTCTGAGTCGTCACATTTCAATTTGGTGAAGATCTGATGAAGAACTTCGGACATAGGCAACGGAACTTCTCAATAAATGATAGCAAATGGACTGAGATTGCTGAAATCTCATGTCTGTCTATTGTTTACACCAGTTCATAACTTAACATAACATCACGCCGGTACACTGTGAAGGGGTAAGCACATGTGAACCACTAAAAAGTGAACAAAATAATTTAAAAAAACAACCGACGTCCAAAAAAACTACAAAATGAAAAATAAATAGAAGTCCGTTTTTTTTTTTAGTTTTTGTAAGCTGATATCCAGACATAATTTTGTTTTGAGGGTGGGAAATCTTCAAACACTTAACTTCTCCCTCTCTGGGCGCAGCGGGATGGCGTGTTAGGGTCAATTCCCACTGAAAGAGCAGCGGCCGGCAGCGTCTTTTTGAGGCAAAATATTACAAACTATTTTGAATCTTATCTACGTGATTAAAAAGTTCATAGTCATTTGAAGGCAAAGGAGGGGTAGCGTGGCGTCGCGAGGCTGCACGAGCCTTCTACCGACTAGTCAAAAGAGGCGCCGCGCCGCTGATCGTGGCGCAGCTAGCTGACGTGCGGCCGACCGCGGTGCAGCTGACAGACTCGCGGCTGCGCGCGAGCGAACATTTCCTACCCGCCCGCCCTGCCGCTTGCGCATTTCGCGTCATTTTATTACAGGGTATCAAGTTAGAACGTGCTACGCTCCGTGAGAAAAAAACTTCTTGTTCTTCTTCTACAGCCAGTGCTATGATACATAAATCCAAATCCACCATATTTATTGCCACACAACTTTCCTTGAGTGAAGTAGATCGCACACTAGTTTTCAAAGCTACCACGCGGAGGCTCATTGCGGCGCCTCGGGATGCCGCGCTGCCTCTCGCGGCGCCGCACTGCCCCGCGCGGCGCCATACTGCCCCTTGCGGCGCCGCGCTCAGTCACTTGCTCTTACGGCCGCTGCGCGCCGCTGCTCTTTTAGTGGGGATTGACCCTTAGACTTTTACTGACTAAAACCCACCCGTGTTCCTTCAGTTGCCTTGCCTGTGTGCCAGGGACCACGGTATCTCTTTCGAACAACCCGTACCCCTGGCAGGCATCGGCCCTTGCGGACCCCACCAGTTGGTGCTGACATCTCTTTGAGACGCGCATGGAACACAACGCGCCGTCAACGGCGCGTTGTGTTCTGGGTCGACCCAGGCTTGGTCCTTACCGGACGGCGAGCTACCCATTACTCGCCGTCCGCAAGCCCGCGCCTACGATGGCCGGGAATCGGCCTGGAATTCCCGACACCCAGGACGTCTCCAGTCGATGACCCCTCAAAAAAAGAACTTAACATAACATCACGCCTTGTTTCGCGATGGGTTAGGCAGAGGTGTACCTATATAAAGTACACCCACATTTCGCCAGTTATGTTTTAAGTGGTCTTCCTGGGTTCGATTTCCAGGTCAGGCAAAGTATTATTGAGTTTTTCTATCTGGCATTTCTCAGTAGCAGCCCGGAGTCCGGATTTGCGCCCCGTTGATGGCAATAGGCTCGCCATGGGGAAGTCCCATATAAAACTAAAAAAAAAAAATGTTTTATCATGTTTAGATATATACTCATCGCGTCAATGAGCTGAGCTTCAAATGAACTTGGTAGGACCGAATTCGGTTAAAACCTCACGATTTATATTTTGATTGCATATTCTCCGACCAAATTATTTGGTCTGAGTTGCGTAGTAATAGTATGATCGATTTCAATCAAGCAGCAAAACTGATTGATTAGGAGCCGACAAAATATTGGTTGGCACTTGATCGCATTGTCCAGACCGCTGATTGATCTATTGTTTGCATCGCCTGTGTTCAGCTATCTGTTGTACGGTACGTAGGCATATCTGTAGGGTATAATTTAGTTTAATCCAGCCTGCTGCGTCGAGTACCTACGCCAGATAATAGGAATTATATGTATTATGATCATGAGTAGGATTGGATTTCAGACTGCTATAGATTCCTATCCAATAATAGGTAACCTTCATACCTATCCTGAACGTATGTTCTTAACGGAATGTTGATGAAAGTGATTACAATATTGCAAATCTACTTTTTGCTTTTCTTTTCTCCACTATCTACTATTTAAGGTTCCCAAACATTAACCACTTACAGCAAATCACAAATCTTCTTTCTCTATATACCTACCTTCAGTTCACTGCAAGGGAATGAATCAGCTTGATAGAAGGTACTTACCAAGGTCAGCCCCGGATCTACTGGGGGCAAACCGGGGCACCTGACCCGGGTGGCAGTTTCAGGGGGCGCCAAAATCAAAATATAGTACCTATGATTAAAAATTAAAAACTTGCTCCACAAAGCGCCTAGAATACGAAAGCCTGGTTGGCTCTCCGTCGACTTATAACAATAAAAACTTTTTCCAAAAAAACGTATTTATTTTTCACTTTTTTTTGAAGTCGGTTAAAAAGGTGCCACACAGGCCCACACCTAATTAATTTATCTCAAATGCTGGAGAGAGGGGCGCCACTATCAAGTTTCTGCCCCGGTCTGAAAAAGTCGTAGATCCGGGGATAAGGTGAAGGCCCTGATTAAATTCATCCTTTTTCTTTAACACGGCGTGCTAATGTGCTGGCTACGCCTTATGCTCAAAATCTATGACCGCTCTGTTGCCGAAGAATTTTTTCAAAAGAGTGAAAAAATCGATAACAGAATGGCTTTCATTTTGACAGTTCAACGACATTCATTGCGTTTTTACACGCTTTATATTAGCTTCACTTGTATGTTTGTTTGTATGTAACCGACTCCTTAGAGCGCGATTTTGGCCCACTTTAAACGGTCAGATTTCATTGAAACTTTGTGAACTTATCGAGGACCGATGACAATTCAATAATTAAAAAAAAAATTGAGAAAAATGAAAAAAAAGGAAAAAAAAAGTAAAAAACACGTTTTTGTAGTTAGCAGAACTAAAAAATAGAAAATAAATAATAGTTTAAAAACTAAAAAACACGCTTTAAAAACCAAACTAAAAAATGAGAAAATAATTTAATTCAATTAAAAAGCGTGGGGTGCTTTTGAGGTATTTATCAATTAATGTCAAGCACCCCACGCTTTTTAATTGAATTCAATTATTTTCTCATTTTTTAGTTTGGTTTTTAAAGCGCGTTTTTTAAACTATTATTTTTACCTTGTTGATTTTGAACGATAAATTGCTTTAATTAAACAATTGATCGTTCAAAATAATTAAAGATTCTGATTGATAATGTATTTTATTTATTTGGGAAAACAAACAATTACACATTCAGAATTACCGCCGACTAGTCGGCCCATTTTTTACTCGTATTAATATGCTTAATTTTTTTAAAGACGGTGATCGAAATTTAAGTTAAATCTTTACTGCTACATCTTTTATTTAAGAATCAGTTTTACAGTTTACTTTCAGTGCAATCAGGAAATTAGGATAATAAAGAATAGGAACCCTTCGTTTGGTCCATTAATTAATTGGACTTAGATCCAGAAATTAAATACCGAAAGTAAAATTAATTAATACTTCTAACAAAAAAGAAGAAACGCTATAGCAAACAATTGGCAATCAAATCAAATCATTTTTTTTTATTACACATATACCTGCATGGGCACTTATGAAACCTCATAGGTGCACGGTTCCAATTTTTCGCTTCTTATGGAGAAGACCCGGCAAGCAACTCCACGGTTACTCTTTTAAAAATAATTGGCTTTTACAATGTTTTCAAATTACAGTGATAATAGGTATGGGAGGACAGTGCAGGCCTTTCAATAAGTACCAGGTAGGTACCTACTTACAGGAATGAAAATAAAGAATAGAAAATCGTCTACAAATCTAGTCTCTAAGGCCTACAACATTCTCTCATTCACATCTTTTTATTAGTGATTTTCATGGAAATCATGTCACTTGGTTTAAATAGGTTCATTTTATTTATGTAGATTCTTTTACATATTGTGAATTTCACAATATAATCTACATAAATAAAATGAACCTATTTAAACCAAGTGACATGATTTCCATGAAAATCACAAATAAAAACTCGAAATTAGATTTGATGTATAATGTCAATTATTGACGAGAATATCTGACATTGTAAAAAGAAAAAAGAATAAAAATTAACATTGTAATTTGGGAGCAGTTAATAGACTTTCACAAAATTATGCTGCTAATGGGGTACCAGGGAAGAGCCACATGTGAAGAAAGAATCAATGTCAAACTTCCGTCTTCAACGTAGTCTTTTATCTTATAATATGCTTTTTTGATAAAGACACGTTTGATGTGAGTTTTAAACTTTCCATCGCTAAGTTCTGTAACCGACATTAGAAATGACTTGCTAGTTTTAGTTAATCTAAATTTTGGAATCACAATTTCATCTTTACTACGTGTATTTAGATTATGGAAATCGCATCTTTTTGTTGAAAAGACCTAAGTTTTTGCGCACATACAAGATATTTTCTAGGATATACAGAGAAGGCAGAGTTAGTATATCAATTTCGTTGAATTTGTTTCTAAGAGACTCGCGATGGCCCATTTTACAGATTGCACGGAGTGCCCTCTTTTGTAAAATGAAAATTGGAATCTACGTCAGCTGCCGATCCCCACAGTAGAACGCCACAAGACAAAATACTGTGGAAAAAAAATACAGTCGAATTAAGAACCTCCTCCTTTTTTTGAAGTCGGTTAAATAAGCAAAGTATACTAATCTAGTACCCCAATAAGTAGGTTTGCCATTTTGAACATAGCCGATGTCACCCGAACTAACCGAAATCAATGATCGGCCATTTTGCAGCCGACTAGTCGGCCAAAAACATAGTTGGCCCATCTCTAGTACACACTTATAGATTCCAAAACGCAACTGCAAGAAGCTACAGCGACACTATTCACATGTAACCACTTATTGCATTGCCCACATATTTATCGCTGCGATGTGGTATGGTTCTGGTACGTCAGTACGTGTGATCGGGCCCTTAGGGTCGGCGCAGACCTGACAAAGCAGATATTTTTTCCGGTAAATATCAACTAGGCACGTAGTTTTACGTAGTTTTTTGTTTTGTTTTCGTGGTTTAGTGGAAGTTTATACTTGTTTTATAATGTTCAGGAAAAATCTTGAAAAAAATAAAATAAAATGAAAACTTATAATTTCATTAACTTTTCGTCATTTATTGTTTAAATCATGGACTCAAAATACAGACATTTAGTTAACAAAACCTATAGTTTGTATCAAATTAATACATTTTATTCCTATTTATTTAAGAGTCTTATCATGAAGTCTGACTTACCAGTAAGCGCTTTTAACTCTTCTATAAATTAGAAACACCGGCAGATTCAGGTGTAAGCGCATTATTAACAAAAACGAAACAAATTAAACTAGAAGTACATATTAGGACTCCTGTAGCCTAATTTCGTAACACACACACAATGCCTTTTATTTTAATAATTCAACAATATCAGTAAATGAGTGCATGCCCTTCAAAATAAAAGATATTGTGATAGTGAGTTGACCAATTGGGGCCCAGACTCTTCCATAATTTTATAGCATTTCATTCACACAATCGTAAAACAACTATGTACAAACCAATAATCTAATAACAAGCTACTTTTTTTGTGTCAAATGCCTTGGTACTAAGTAGGTTGTACTTAGGTAGTACTAAATACTATACAATTATTTTCTTCTGACGTGGTCCCAATTGTGGTCTCTTAAAAGGACCCCGTGGTTGGTATGATGGGTCCAAAGGTTTTTGTTTTTGTATCTCAGAGTTGAGTAGCTGATCCAAGGACTAAAAACAAAAGGAAAATAATATTTTTTGTTACAATAAATATTAGCTATGAAATAATAATCAAATCACAATAAATAATCAATCAATCAATCAATCTGACTAGCCTTCTTCCAACTATGTTGGGGTCGGCTTCCAGTCTAACCGGATGCAACTAAATACCAGTTTTACAAGGAGCGACTGGTTATCTGACCTCCACAACTCAGTTACTAGGTAACACCGAACACAATACATGCTAAGACTAGTTGTCAGACTTTTCCCGTAACGACTATCAAAGATCTACTAATGACAGCTGGGACCAACGGCTTAATGTGCTTTCCAAGGCACGGAGGGGTCTCGATATGTAATGGATGACCACCCATCCACGAACTGGCCTCAGCAAGCGTAGCTTAACCTCCAGTCGACCCGTGCGTCTGTTATCATTTAGCCACAAGCGCCCCTAAATAATCAACAAGTCTGGGTAATATTTAGCTCCCTATCAAAAAATGCAATAACTACGTTTTAGATTGATGCTTACATTTTTAGCATCAATAAGCCCTCTATCTTTCAAAGCTTTCGCAATGTCCTCAAATTCTTTTTGCACATCTTTGTTTTTACTTTTTTCTACAGCTTGTCGTATTCTTATGATCTGAAAAAGATTTAACTTATTTTAGGTTTGAACTTAGGTTTGAACTTAGGTTTAAATAAAAATAAGTTAAAAGTAACATACAGTTTCTTCAAAGAATGTGTGTTTATCCTTTTGCGATGGGCTGTCAATATCCAAGACTGACCTCAATATGGGCAATGTATCTTCCACTCTGTCCATATCTGCTAATGCCATGGCCTGTTGAACATAAAAACATCCTAAAATATCTATAGAGGAATGTAAATAAATTACTATTGCATGATGCACGTATATTGATGTGAGCACCTACCTTTATATTCCTAATAGTTACATAATGTTGTTTTTGTGACGATAATGATTCCAGAGCCATGTGTGGAGCTCCTTGTTTCAAAGCCAATGCTATAAATGAAAAAATAATATAATAGGTACTACTAACATAATACGTAAGTTAAAATTTAATAAGTTTTAAATGTACAAACCAGCAAAATATGTACATGCTCTTCTGACTGGCACAGTCCCAGTGCTGGCCATATCAGACCATAATTTTGATGCATACTCTAAGCTCTTTGGTGTATTCTGAAATTGAAAATGTCATGCTATTATTTATGGTTGCATTCTTATTACATGCAACAAGTTGTAACAATAATAAATAAAATAAACATTTACTCATACAAAGTGCATACTTTTGTAATTTGTATTTTCTCTATATTGTATAATATACTCAAATGTTTACATCAGACAAGAATTATTACTGCGAATGTATGGTCTGATGAAAACATCAGAAAACAGACCTGTGGATACCAATTTGTAATGCCAAAATGAGTGCTTTGACTTGAATAATTGAGTAAACCTAAAATTCTAATTTTAAATCACTAAGACATTTTTGTTTCTACAATTGAGATTCATTCCATAATGAAATTTTTTGTCAATAAATAATTGCAATTTAATAATGTTATTCAAACAATAATTGTTAAAAGAAATTGTGAGAGAAAATTTAATTTTCTCATTAAAAAAGAATGTGATAGGTACCAATATACCCTTTAGTGAGCGTTTGCGAATTTAACTTGAACAGGGTTTGGTTTACATTTTCATCAGATATTTATTTTCAGAACAGAAATTACATATGATTGATTGCCAGCTAAATTAAGAAACTCGGTAAAAAATACAATAGAGACCAACAAATATATTGTGGCATGGACAACGATAGAGTTGTTGCAAAGAGATTCACACTTTAAAAATAAATGTTTTTATTTTGTATGATACTCACTTCTTTATAGCATGCTGCCAGTACCATTACCACAGAATATTTAGGGTACTTGCTCATGTTAATTTGTTTTTCTTGTATCCTATCAAATACTTTGTACATCTCATCATACATCTCATGACCATACAATAGGTCAAGCAGAATGTGGTACGACATATGTTGGTCAAAGAAACCATCGTTCTTTGGGTCATAGAAGCACTGGAACAAATTTTTTAAGGTTAAAAAAACATTGCAATGATTTGTGAATCTTAGTCCCGTATTACAGAACCTCACTCAATACTCAAGCGTTACTTAAAACTAGTTTCAACCAATCAAATGGCTCTAAACTAGTTTTAAGTAATGCTCGAGTCTTGAGTGAGCTTCTGTAATACGGGCCTTAGTGTGCTTTACCCTGGCAAAATGTTGTGCTTTATAGAGGTGAGACTAAAATGGTATATTTTATATCGAGGGACGAAACGAAGCCGTAATATACCAGAGGTGGTTTGACTCCCGAACGTGCGATGGGAGTCGATGAAACTGAGGGTATATTAAGTTGGCGTTTAGTCGCGAGGTGCAAACTGTACTTTTCACTTTGAGTGCGAGAAAAATAGTCAATTTAGTACAAAAACATTTAATAAATATTACTTAATAAAATAAAAATCACAAAATATTTTTTACTTGAAGCTAAATGTACAATTCGAATTATTTGAAAAACCATGAAACTAAAACTCTCAACATTTTCGCCTTTCAGAATGTCAGGACTATACACAAAAGTCGAATCATGTCTGGACAGCAACTCCGATCACACACCAGTAATATGCACACTGAACACCACAACTATTTGTAAAGAGTCACGCGAGACGCTATACAATCGTAAAACTGACTGGGACTCATTCCAGAACTACATAGAGGAAAATACCAACCTACATATACCCCTAAAAACAGAGGAAGACACAGAAAATGCAGCCTGGTTAACCTGATCCAAACAGCCACTTGGATGTCTACTCTACATATACAACACAGTCCTCAAAAACAGGATTACACACTTACAATAAGGGAGGCGGTAGCTGTAAAACGTAAACTAAGACGGCAATGGCACACAAGCACATGATAAAAGAGCCCTCAATAAAGCACAAAATGCTTAGCGAGCACGATGACGCCACTCTGCAAGATAAACTAAAGATTTTATCACCCAACAAAGCAGACGACTATTCCCTATGAAAAATAACGAAATCACTAAAACGGCCACAAGAACACATGCCTCCATTAAGACAGCCAAATGGTGAATGGGCGAGGAAACCTGCTGATAAAGTCGAGCTATTTGCTAAATTCGTAAAGGACGCTTTCAAACCAAATGTACTTGACATCATGTATCCGGAAAAAGAAATTGACGAAATCCTTGACAGTGATAAGCAAATATCGCTACCGCTGCGACTGTGTACACCAAAAGAAGTTTGGAAAGCTATTAATAATCTGAAGAAGAAAAAGGCACCAGGTTTTGATATGATTGCATCAGAAGTTCTTAATCATCTCCCGAGAATAGGAATCGTCTTGCTTACCATTCTATTCAATGCAGTGCTACGACTGCAGTATTTCCCTCTCATCGGGAAAGTCTCAACTATAAATATGGTAGCTAAACCTTGAATGTCTCCTACCGAAGTTTCCTCACATAGACCAATAAGTTTTCTTCCTATATTGTCTAATATTGCTACAACGCCTGTTACCTATACTTGAGGAACAAAGAATAATCCCAGAGCATCAATTTGGTTTCTGAGCACACCATGGAACGACAGAACAAATACACAGAGTGGTTCACACAATCTGACAATCCTTGGAAAGAAAGGGATATTGTTCAGCTGCTTTTCTTGACATACAGCAAGCATTCGACCGAGTATGGCATAAGGGCCTACTGTGTAAATTAAAAATTTGCTTACCACACACCGCATACATGCTTCTTAAGTCTTACTTGGAGGACAGAGTGTTCCAAGTTATGTCTGGAGACTGCCTATGTTCATTCTATCCCATAGAAGCTGGAGTACCTCAAGGTTCTGTGCTGGGCCCTGTTATCTACACAGTTTATACAGCTGATTTACCCACATCAAAGCTAATTGTTACCGCAATCTATGCTAATGAAACCGCAGTCCTGTCCTGCGATAAAGACCAGATAAAAGCATCCAAGAACATCTGGACAAGATTTAATCATGATAGAAGAAGTGGAGAATTAAGGCTAGTGCTGCGAAGTCCGTTCATGTTAAGTTCGCCCTAAAAAGAGGGGACTGCCCACAAGTGAAACTCGGGTAGATGTTCTGCCACAGAAAAGTACTGCCAAATACCTAGGTATGCACATCAACAGAAGACTTACCTGGAGTGAGTGAATACATAAAAACAAAAAGGGACCAAGCCAACTTAAAACTAAGAGATCTTCACTGGCTTATAGGTAGACACTCATCACTAAGCATGGAAAATAAACTGCTTATCTATAAATGCATCCTTAACCTGTGTGGACATATGGCATGGAGCTCTGGGGATTGGCAAGCCACAGAAATATTGAGATCATGCAATGCTTCCAAAATAAAGCATTAAAAACCTTAAGTAGTGCACCCTGGTTTACAAAAAATATTTAAGTACATGAGTATCTACAAATTCCAACTGTAAAGGAGGTTGTAGAAAGATCCTACAAAAATTATAAGGAAAGACTCCAATGACATAAAAATGAACTCGCTCTAACACTCGTTAAAGTCCTCAGACTCAAAAGAGTATGAATAGCGTCAATCTAACCAAAACTAAAAAAATAATTACATGATGACGCATCGCAGGACGTGTACAATCTTGAACTGCCAGTGAAGAAACAACCAAACTGATTAAAGCTCAAGGGCTGATTGCAGATGCAAGGAAAAAAAAATGTTCAATAAGCTTTTGAAATTTTGTGTTTTTTTCTTAATTATAATCAATAAAGTAACTCTTTTATTAAAGCTTATTTTATTTGAGATGCCTTTCTATATAAAAATACTCATTGGTGAGGCCAGCTACTGACGATTATATTGAAACTCGAATAGAAATACTACCTATCTGTAGTCAGCGTCCTGCATAGAAACCATAATAATATACGGATATATCCGTAGTGAGCATTCAATGTGTTTATCATTAATTGAAATAATTTGTTCTAAAAATCTGTATAATTTACCTCTAGTGCTTCTTTTGGTGCATCCAAGAAATGAAACATTCTCATAATAACTGGTCCAAAGACATAGGACCCAAATCGTAGCCCTGTGTTCTGAGAATTGAACCTGGAATGCAATTTGGGAGCAGTTACTTTTATAGTTTTTTTTTTGGACACAATGTGACTTTATTTATTTATTCATCACTTACAACTATCATCACCATTGCCTACTATATTACTTTTTTCTGGGTACCAGAAAAATTCAATGGATACAAAATAGGTTTATTGTTTGTGTAACCAAAGTAAAATAATTGATGACACAAAATACATTGAAAGTACATAGTAGAGGGACAGAAAAAACAATTTCTGATCATACCTTTTTTTTTACTATCCCCTAACTATGATAGATTACTCAAAACTGTTGTGCATCACATATTAATATTACTTAATAGATGTTTCTTACTTTTGGATCATACTCAAAATGAGTTTCAAGTCTGTAGGCTCTGCTAAGTGTACCATATTTTTCAAGTCTTCTGTAAATATCATATTTTCTTGGGATGCCACGAATTCACTCATCTTAGTTCTGAACTTCTCGGAATAACTGGTGAATTGCTCCTTGGATCTTTTTCTCGTTTGTAAGAAACCATCGATTCCAAGCGCGGAAGGAGAATATAGGTTTTGGACTGGAAAGATAAAAGCTTTACTAACACCACAATTAATTTTCATTTGGCCATTTTGCCATTTTGAACAGATATGCCGAAAAATTATTTGAACTGTGTCAGTAAAATAAAGACCAGAAAACCGACGAATTTTCAAAAAAATGAATGAAACCACAAACCTTGAGTCACGTAAACGCCTCTATATGGTGCTATTAAACGTAGATTTGAATAGAAACTAGTTCTTACAAGGGAATTCGCTATTATAGACATTTTATTTTATACTTTAAAAATAAACACCCGATAACTTTAGGTTATGTTAGCGACAAGCAAGAGCAATAAAAGCAAGAGATGAACAGAATTTGGGACTAGAGCAGTGTTGCCAACCACAAAAGTTAAAACTATCGAGTTCCCACGTCGAAATTATCTTATTCTGGGCAAAATTATCGTCCAAAAAAAAAACACGGATAAAACCCAAAATGTACATGAAAAATTGTTGAAATAATAACAAACGACAATGACTAGTCAAAGGGGGAGAATATGCCAAGTTTCACTACCAGTAACGACAGTAGCGCTAGCATTACAAACTGCCAAACTTTACACACAAGCACGAAGTGTATCACAGGTCACACGAGTTTTCATTTACAGTAATTACAGTCAACTGTGGCATCTTTACTTTCCATGAGCAACATTACCAATGAAAACTGTACTTACATTTCTCTCGACAACTAAAAATTTGTTGCCACCATTTAATATCCAACCGATACAGAAGAAGATAATAGATAGAAAGATAGTAATCGAGAGCTATTTTTTAAAGTTCTCATTGGTAAAGTTGCTCGTAGAAAGTAAAGATGCCACAGTTGACGGTACTTTTTACGATCTACTTTCAACCGTGCACACGACACATAAAGCTAGCTAGAAGCAAATATAAAGTTATCTGAGAAAACCACAAGAATACAGTATAAGACGCGGAGTCGCGGTCAGATAGAAACAGGTGTTACTATTTTTATGTGAAAGAAATGTGAGGGAAAGAAGGAGAGAGAAATATTTACATTTTAACATACTTGACAGTTGACGTTGACATTTTGTTGACTTTCTTCGTTTTATTTTTTCTGACATAAACGTTTTGTTCATAGAACTTTTTTTTAAAGCACAAAATTATCGTACAGACGCTAGCACATCAAGCTACCCCAATCTGTCAAATTTCTTTGATAGATTTTCAACTTTATTACAAGTTCAATTAGGCAAATTTGACAGTTTGGGATAGCTTGATGTGCTGACGTCAGTACATTTGACAATCACTTTCGTGCACCGTTCCATTGGCCAAATTATCGTACGCCCCCATAATTATCGTATGGATAGGCAACACTAGACTGGAGCTGGAGGACCTTTTGCCTATGGTTATTTTCACAGTTGACATTGACAGTGAAAGTGGAATCAAAATAGTGGCCGCTTTCCGAATTAGAAAAATTGCGCTGTGAGCGCTCACATCAATAATTTGCGTTCCGAGTTAGATATAATTATCATGATTATGACAGCTAAGAACCGTAATTTTGGTAAAAGTGTTCACTCAACATATATTCACCATATTCAACTTGTATACACCACACATTTCTTCAATCTAAGTTTGCTAAAGATACGATGCGACTCAAAACAAAACAGCACAACTGTCATTTTTGACAGCGCTCACGGTGATGATAGTGTATCGCATGGTCGGCCATATCGCAAGATGGCGCATGTGATAACGTCATATATGACGATTCACGGGACAACGTTATCGCGCTCACGCCAATTCGAAACAGGTGTGAGCGCGCTCAAATCGATATTATCGCAACTAAGGTGAAAGTACAGATATTAAGGTTCATGTTCAATTGGGAAAATTTGACAGTTTGGGGTAGCTTAGGTGCTGGCGTCTGTACATACCATATTATTCTAGTCTGTGCATGTCCGTCCCCCCGGCGCCGCTGCGCATAATCGGCGCCGCCCGCCGCGGCGGCGCCGTTTATGCGTGATTGAGTAACAAAAATCACAACACCTAAACAAGTAAACATCCAAACTATCACATTTCTAATATTAGTAGGATTTGTTTCGGGCTTGGACTATAATTATAATTCACAGCCTCTAGTGCCTCTAAGTACTATCAGCAGCAGTAAATGCTGCCGAACCCATGTTTGTAACCCGTGTTTGTAACTGACAGAGAAAGTGGAACTACCCCATATTAAATTGTAGTCAGTGCATGGAACTTTCCAATGAAAGTAGAACTACACACACTGGCAGTAAATGTCCTAAGAACCGCGAATTCGTGAACAGTCTAAACCTACTCTTTTCGATTTTTTTAACCGATTTAAAAAAAAAAACATGCAGACGAATTGAGAACCGAGTAGGTTCTCAATTCGTTCGGTTCTATATGTTTTTTTTTTGTCTGTTCCGCGATATGATTTTGAAAATTATTTTATTGTATGCTTCAGGGGTGGTCCCATATAAATTTTATTAACTTTGCTTCGGTACTTTTTGCGTTGGCCTCGATTATACGTTTAGGCTTCTCTAGTTGGTTAATATCCTAAGAATAATTTATTTCCGTTTCGGGCTTGGGCCACATTATTTACTGCCTCTCGTGCCCCTGAGTACGCAGCGGCAGTAAATGTATCCCAAGCCTTCTTTGCAGTGCCGGATTACCGCCATGGGATCTGGAGGCAAAGGTCCTCGCGCACATCTGGGAGTGGCGCGAGGAGGCCAAACGCCGGGGCGTTACTCCGCTGCCGCGAGAAATCGAGGTGCAGCGGACAGAGCTCCGGCGGGATCTCATGGCGACATGGAGAGTGCGATTGTCGCAACCCAGTGCTGGGCACGCCACGATAGCGGCGGTAAGTCCCCTCTTTGAGGAGTGGCTCGAGAGGCGGCATGGCGTCCTCACCTTCCGCCTGACGCAGGTCCTCACCGGACACGGTTGTTTCGGGAGGTTCCTGTTTCGTATAAGGCGGGAGGAAACGCCCGGGTGCTTCCATTGCGAAGATCGCCCTGAGGACACGGTGGAGCATACGGTGGCGGTCTGCTCGGCTTGGGCGGAGCACCGCCGTGTCCTCGTGGAGGCGATCGGCGGCGGCGATCTCTCGCGTCCGGCCCTGGTGCAGGCCATGGTACGGAGCGAGAGTGAATGGTTAGCCGTCACCTCCTTCTGCGAAGCAGTAATGCTCGCGAAGAGGGAGGCGGCGCACGTGAGGGAGAGGCAGTATATGCGCCCTCACGGCCGTAGTCGCCGCGGGAGAAGCCCTGGGCGTCGGGAATTCCAGGCTGATTCCCGGCCACCGTAGGCGCGGGCTTGCGGACGGTGAGTAATGGGTAGCTCGCTGTCCGGTAAGGACCAAGCCCGGGTCGACGGCGCGTTGTGTTCCACGCGCGCCTCAAAGAGATGTCAGCACCAAAGGGTGGGGTCCGCAAGGGCCGATGCCTGCCAGGGGTGCGGGTTGTTCGAAAGAGATACCGTCGCCCCTAGCACACAGGCAACTGAGGGAACACGGGTGGGTTTTAGTCAGTAAAAGTCTGACACGCCCTCCTGCTCCACCCAGAGCGGGAGAAGTTATTTGATGATTTCCCATCTTCAAAAAAAAAAAAAAAAGCCTTCTTTGCAGAGAAAGTGTTGATTTCGAAGAGATCAACGAGAATCTAAGAGACAACAAAATAAAGCATAGAGCATACCATAAAGTAAAAAAAACGTGACGTAACAATACAAATGGAGGTGTTTACGTGAAAATGTAAATTTTTGATTTTACCATATTATACTTTCATGATTGTTAGCGTAACTTCAACTAAAATTGTCATCATCATAGTGAAAGACTTTCAAGTTATTGAATTTCTAAAACTGAAGATTTGTGTGACATAATTTGTGAAATTTTAATATTTTGGTGTGACAAGAAATGTAACGAATTTATTGATTTGATGAATCATTTTGGAGAATTTAGATAGTTTTTGTACCTACGATTCAAGAAATTGTGATAGTTGGAAATAAATTGTGTAACGCAAGAAACCACATGGCAATTACTATCGAAAGGTTTCCTGTGTTACACAACTTTCCATCTTGCCTTTAAAGATGATACAGTATTCATAGCATGAATTTCAGTTTTTTTTTTAATACCATGTAAAATTTAATTTAATAGCTTAGAGACAGAAAGTAAGCAGTAATTACTTTCCTAATTAAAATACTATTTACATCCTCTTATTATGAAATAATAATGTGTTACCATAATTATGTTGACCAAATGTTTGTTTGCAAATTTTAATTTCATGCTATGAATACTGTTTTAATAAACCAAATTATTCTTAATATCTACATGTTTGGTACAACAAACATGTTTATATTAAGAATCAAAAGTAACTGCAGGCTTTGCATTGTGTATACAACTTTAAATTGTATTGGTGTAATAATTGTGTATTTCACTAATTAGCACAATTTTTTTTAGCTAGCACATAGACATTATGATTTGAAGTCCATAACGAGTAAATAGTCATGGACGGAAGTGTTAAATGACACATTGATCACAGGGATTGTGACAGGACAATATAATATGATGGACAATATAAAATGAGATGAGAGGTCAACAATCAACATGAAAAGTATTGACGACTGAGTAATGTTGGACCTGATGATAGTGGCAGGGTGGAAATGTAATCAAAGATATAGTTAACAATACTTATGTCTAGATGCGCAAGCAGTCAATTTCATGAGGGTTGTGAAATGTCCTTACTCGTTTCTCATAACAATACCCAGGGTCTTTGAACAACTTTCATGAAAGTGACCCAAGGCTCATGCTTTTAATACACACATGTATTTTTTATTAATCCCATCTACTTCAAACTCTTTTTATTGAATGTTGGCTTCAGTAGCTCTAATATAACTTGTTGAGATTAATAATGGTATTCTATCTTTACAGATAAGTGGTGCTGTTCTTACAGAATTTATAAAGTGCTAGTTAAATCATTAGGAGTTGAAATGGCTGACAGTTACAGTAGACATTCTCAAAGCAAATCAACAAGATATCAACAAAAAGACAAAGAAATTATGATGAAATCCAAATCTAGGAGATCTAAATATTCTGATCATAAATATCACCATGTGGAGTCAAAAACACCTCCATTACCCTCCAGAAGTACCTCCACATTGGAAGAATTGTTACAAAAAAGGGAATCTCTTAAACTGGAACTAAAAAACATTGTAAAACATTCTGACACTTCTGCAACTAAAGAAAGCAAAAAACGTAGGCATTCCAATGAAGACTATGCTTATGAAATAATTAGTAATAAAAAAACCTATAAAGAGAATGAGACTAAACTGAAAATAAATTCTAAAAGAAAATCAATTCATGAATCTTCACCAGAACTAGACCATGCACAAGCAGATTCAGAAGATGAGGAAAATATTATTGAGCTAAGAAGGCAACTCCGTAAACAACTGCTAGAAAAGTTCAAGGTTTCCAATGATAAAGGCAGCGGAAGCAATGAATCCAACAATAGAAATGCTTCTTCTGAAGCTAAAGTCAACAAAAATCTTAAAGAAAACCAGGTTGATCAAAATAATGCAAAACAAATGACAGACATGTTTTCGGAAAAAGATGAATTCGATTCCAACAGTACATCGAATATAACTCATGACAACAACGAAGCTAATTTAAATTTAACTGATAATTGGGATGATCCAGATGGATACTATAATATACGTATTGGAGATGTTATCAACAATAGATACACCATTAAAAGTATTTTAGGACAAGGAGTGTTTGCTAATGTTGTTCGAGCTCAAGATAACACAGACGGAAATGATTATGTGGCCATTAAAATAATTAGAAACAATGAATTAATGTATAAAACAAGTCTTAAGGAGATAGCCATTTTAAAAGAAATAAGGCAAGCTGACCCTGACAACAAGTATCATTGTGTGCAGTTCTTTGGCCAGTTTATGCACAAAGGACACCTCTGTCTTTTACTAGAATCTCTGCACATGGATTTAAGAGGTGTCATTAAGAAGTATGGCAAAAATCATGGTATCAACATTAAAGCATTAATGAGTTATAGCAGACAGTTACTCCTGGCATTAAGACTTCTCAAGAAACTTGGAATTGTACATGCTGATATAAAACCTGATAATATATTGGTAAATGAAAAAAAAAATGTCTTGAAGTTGTGTGATTTTGGCTCAGCAGCAAAAAGTGATGACAATGAGCCTACCCCTTATCTAGTTTCAAGGTTTTACAGAGCACCTGAAATCATTCTTGGCGTGCCTTACAAACACGGCGTTGATATATGGTCAGCAGCATGTACAATTTTTGAAATGGCTACTGGGAAAATTATGTTTACAGGAAGTTCCAATAATAAGATGTTAAAATGTTTTATGGATTTAAAAGGAAAATTTTCCAGCAAGCTTGTAAGACGCGGTAAATTCAAAGATCAGCATTTTAATTACATTAATAACTTCCTTCTTCATAAAAAAGATGAATTTACTGGCAGAGAAAAAGTTGTTGAAATGAGCAATATTAATATTAGTCGAGATTTACTTAATGAACTCAAAAAATCATATAAGAATGTATTTGTGAATGAAGAAAGAAAAGTTGCACAACTCAAAGACTTGCTCGATAAGATGACAATGCTAGATTCTAGTCAAAGAGTTTCGGTTACTGATTGCTTAAAGCATCCTTTCATTTTAGAGGAATTAGAGAAAGATGCAAGTAAAAATTAAAAAAGCTGTATTTTGTTACGATAAGATTAATAAAAACAATTTTTCAATAAAAGTATTTACTTTATTAACTTCTAAGAGACGAAAACAACAAAAATATACGCCATCAACCAAAATATCACTTAAGGTTTTCATATAAGGACTATCACAATTTAAAAGGAAAAATTGACTTGGTCATCAATGGTAATAAAACTGCTGCAGTGAATTGACATGACCACTTCAGACCTCTGCTTATTGGGAGAGTATTTTATAATTCCAAAACCAAAATGAGTACATGGATACTTGTAATTTGATTTAAAATAAATAGACATATTAAATACAGCATTTTATTGAAGTGCTTCTGTATGAAAATGATCTGTATTGACTTTCCAGTTAAACTATTACATAGTATTTTTAAATATAATAAAATTTATTTAGAGGTGGGAATCGTAAATAATGTTGGTAACGAAGTTGCGAGTTGGCAAATAGTACTTGCATACGGTACTTATGTAGTCAAAATGTTATATTAGATGACTGTTACAAATTAACATAAAATGAATATCAATTGGATCACCCCTTAAAGACATAAAAATTACAATAGAGCCTTCTTTGAAACTATAAAAAACATAGCTTACTTTCCATTTTTCGCCATTTTGATAGGTAATCCTAATCACTCTATTAATAAAATATAACAACAGAAGTAAGTAGATATAATGCATCACAGTACAATAACATAATATAAACAAACCAATATGTTACTGGCAAAGTCTGCAACGTGTGCAATGTTGACCGTGAGTCTGACCCTGACCATTCGAAAAAAGTACGGTGGTATTCGCTTTTTTTTTAATGAACATCACAAAATTAAAGTACAAATATTGTCAAGCGCACTTGCGCTGTGTTGAAGTGGTTTCTACTTACAGGCCGTTCACACAATTTTACCTCCGATTTTGCGTCACTATGAAAAAGTGATCTTTGTCCTCGTTACAATAAGGTTGCTGCTTTCACTGCTGTGAGAGGTCAAACGACTATGAACGGACTGTAGCTGGCCGTCCCGAGCCATAGCAACGAAGCTGATGTAGACTTAGCCCACAGTCCCACGGGCGTTATAAAATCGCGCCGCGATTTTATCGCCCACTGGATCTTCAATGTACTGCTTAGCGCCGAGATTTGAAAACCGAGGCTCGCTCGCGCTGCATTCTGTTGGATTGCCACTGCTCGAACACCAAGATTTGTAAATCCAATGCGCGATAAAATCCCGCCGCGATTTTATTACTCCGAGTGGACGTCGATTTAGCTTGTTAATGTACAGTCAGCGTCAATAATATAGGGACGAACAGACTTCAAAATTATCTGAACAACTATGAAAATTAAATATTAACTCGATGACGCAAGAAATGTTTCAGAATAAATACAGTTTAAGACAACTCTCATTCTGACAAGAACTTAATTTAATTGAGATAAAGTTTAATTTTCTTAGTTATTGAGATCATTTTGAACAGTCTGTTCGTCCCGATATTTTTGACGCTGACTGTACCTGTTTTGTTTTATAATATTCAATATAGGTACCTTTGCCACAAAGGAAGATTACATTAATTTCGGTTCATCGTTCATCCAGCATTCTTTACGCGCGCTTGACAAGTTGGCACATACATTTTGCGAATAATTTCGTTCGAGTGACTAGCCCTTATTGATAAACAGGGTGTAAAAAGACCCATCACCAAGCCAAAATTTACGCAATGCCAATGCGGTGTCGAGCAGATATTTCCATCTCCTCCTCTACCTAGATCTAAAATAAGGGGCCAACCATAAATTACGTCATACGTTGAGGGGGTGGGAGGGGGGTCAACGAAATGTGACATTGTGTGAACAGGGCCAGGGGAATCAAAAGCTTTGTGACGTCACATGTTAAAATCACCATTACCTGTGTCTAAATAATTAGACTTTATGTTAATTTTATTAAAGATTATTTTTAATTTTAATTAGAAAGAATGGAAAAACTGCTGTTTGATTTAATAATGTACTTCTAAATCCAAATTTGAAAACTATGTGTCGTCACACAAGGGGGGAGGGGCTTCACAAGTGTGACCACATGTGGCAAGGACGGGGGGGGGGGGCGGGGTTAAAAAACCATAAAATTTGTGTGACATAATTTATGGATGGCCCCTAACCGGTTCCCATATAAGGTCCAGAAGGTACACATAATCCCTATGACGTGAAGAATATGTGACTCTCGGCATTGCGTTGTATCTTACTTAAAACATAATTATTTTGAATTGAAAGGATTAAAAAATTACGAAAATTCTATACAACTTACAGACTTTGCCCGTACCATAACAACTTATCCACAACTTATCTCTTACAGTTAAGATCTGTAGCACATTTTACAGAATAAAAGAAATATATTTTACAACAGTTCCCTAATACTTGAAGTATGAATACTGTAGCAATGAGTAAAGGCCTAATTTAAGTGCAGTTATCATTACAATTCATTTAAAACTAAGTACAGCCAAACACTGAAATTAATAAATGAACACTAGATTTCAAGAATGATTGCTATAAATTGATAAGTTTTTTATTTTATTTCAGATATGTTCAGTACCGTAAAATGGGGTGATTAGAGATGCAGGGGTGAATCGAGACGGAACTTTAAAGTGGATTTTCCGATGAACTTATGATCGTTTTCTGCTAATAAAGGCACTTAATCGTTAATTATAAAACATTAAACATATTAGAGTCCTTTTTGACTACAAACTATATAATTTCCACGGTAAAATCCACTTTAAAGTTTCGTCTCGATTCACCCCTGCATATCTATTCACCCCATTTTACCGTTATAATGAGTTATACTTACTATAACGATATGGTCAAATTAAAGTAAAATTTGTTTTGTCTACTTAATCAAATTGAACCAATCAGTCGAATAAATACTTCTCACGTACTATATATTCCATTCTGATAAAGTCATATTCATATCCAATAATGTAATTTATAACATTCGGGCACCATGGCCTGTCCTGCTGCAGGAGCGCAGGTCGCATAGGTAGCATGCCACGCCAGCATCAATGATATTATTCGTCGAGCCTTTGTCACCGCCGCCGCCGGCGTAGTCTAATTCATTAATATATTGGCACTGCCAAGGTTTCAAAATATTGTGAGCGTTGGATAGCTCAATAAATTCTATAGAACCTATAGATAAAAAAAATATGTCCTCATGTGAACGGTTCAATAACGCTTTAGGCAATATGAACAATTATGAGAAAAAGCAGTCACATATTAATGAATCTAAATCTTGACCACAATTTGATGCATATAGTTGTCACAATATTATGTTTTTTTTTGACGTTCATATATTTTTGAAGCATGATAAGGCAAATATATTAAAGAACTCTACTGTACCAGCGGTATTAGAACCAAACGGCTTGGTACGTGATGATGGGAAGAGACCAAACGGTATGACGTTATTGCCTTGGAAGGTAGGTAGACCTCTAGTGTGGGATGCAACCTGTGTCGACACCCTTGCGCCATCTCATGTTCCTAGCACGGCGGGCCGTGGTGGTGCCGCTGCTGCGGCTGCTGAGACCCTCAAGCGGCGTAAATACAGTTACAGACCTTATGGGTTACTCCAGTTTTGAGCCGTTTGGGGTCAAAACGCTCGGGTCATGGGGCCCGAGTGCACGTTTCCTCTTTAAGGGAATTTCTCGCCGGCTGGTCGACACTCCACGTGACCAGAAGGTTGGGTCATTGTTTGGCCAAAGAATTAGCATTGCCATTCAACGTGGCAATGCTGCCAGTCTTCTGGGCACGTTTCCTGATGACAGCGATGCGGACGAATACTTCGACGCCTAAGTGTCCTTTTGTTTTTGTATTTATTTGTTTAGTTAGTTTACACTTTTTATCCAAATAAATCAAGCAATTATAATGTAATCCAATCACAAGTGCTACAGAAAAATTCAGTGTTAATTTATATTTGAGGATTTGTGAATAAATCTTTGCCAAGCTGCCGCATACAACTTTTTAAGTTTGTTCCTTGCAATATCTACAAACTGAACAAGGCAACTAAACATAAAATCACAAGACAAGTCACTAGTGTCACAGTAACTTTTATAATAAATCTACATTTTAACCACTATCATATAATCTAATGTCAAAATCTTATGGATGGAGCCATTACACAATGAGTTAGGTAGTATAGTTAGCAGAAATGGGATGAAATACAGTCTCAATTAATTCGATTTGATCACTGGCTTTACTTATCACAAAAGTAATGGTACGCAGACAACAGAACTGTGTTGGTTACCCATGAGATTCTTAGTAGAAAATAATAACTAACTAACTATGTATTAAACCTCTCTTTAGTTTCTATCGGTACGCAACTCTAAATATATAGTTAATGTTTTTCTTTGGATGTGTGGAATTGGATAACACAATGACGAGCTTTTTATAGTGTCGTGATTGTTGTTATGTTGAGGGCATGTTTTGGCTCTGAAAGCCCGAGTTTGGAGCGCCAATCTCTATAGACTGCCCGGACGCTATTGAGTCGGGGCTCTGCAACGATGCGCTGTACACTGGGTTCATAGGAGTAGTCCCACCGGCCTCGAACAACGTGCTGTCGTATACACTGTTGCTCTGCTGGAAAATACAAACATTTGAGGTACAACTAGAAAATAATTCAATTTTTTTAGATCGTGAGCATCATCATCATCTGCCCAGCCGTTTCCCATCTATGTTGAAGTCGACTTCCAGTCTAACCGGATGCAGCTATATACCAGTATTTTACATGGAGCAACTGCCTGTCTGACCACAACACAGTTACTGGGTAATAGGAACCTCTTGATACGATTGGTTGTCCAACATTCGAGCTTCTAACGACCCATAACGTCCGTCAAAGATCCACGAATGACAGCCGGGACCACGGCTTAACGTGCTTTACAAAGCACGGAAGGGACTGAATGACAGAGCATATAACCAAAGAATTGTGAATATGTTTTACTATTGGTTGTAACCTGATTTCGTGAGAAGATTAATAAAGAGTGAAAATTACTTTTTTTTAAAGAGATGACGGCCTCATGATCTCTGTTCTCTCGCAATGTATGTGTATGAGCGAGACGCAGATAAGGGGAATAACCTTTGGATATAAATATTAATATTACCTGGTAAATATAATCAGAATCTGTTCTGAGTGAGCTGAAGCTCTGCTGGTGCGGCAAGGAAACCTGATCTTCGTCCATAGGCTCATCCATTTGAGCCTTGTACGAGAACATAATGCTTGGTTGAGATACACTGAAACCGGAAAATGGATAAATGTTTAATTTTGTACTTCTAGTCTGTTACCGCACGGCAGTGATAACACGTGAACTACGACAACCACCCTTACTACTATGAAATAGACTGTCAAGGAAAAATTCATCATCATCAACATTACAGCTGGAAAACGTCCACTGCTGGACATAGACCTCCACCAAGCATCGCCACTTCGACCCGTTCTGTTCTTCTCCCATCCAGCGGATTAATGGCGCTTTGATCAATGATTTGGTGAAGGCACCAAGTCATCGCCACCTTGTGGGAGGCCTTTTGTTTTCCTGTACGTGCAATGTGCCCTGCCCACTGCCACTTAAGTTTGGCAATTCTTCGGGCTATGTCGGTTACCTTGGTTCTCCTACGGATCTCTTCATTAGTGATCCGATCACGTAGGAAAACTCCAAGCATAGCTCTCTTCATTGCCCTTTGGGGAATCTCAGCCATCTAATGAGGACCATTGTGAGCAACCACAAGAACAAATTGTTACATTTAAAATTACCATGGACGCAAGGTTGACCGTACTCACAATAAGTAATAAGTTTCATCGTTAGGTACCTACATTAAAGTTGAATAAAGTAGACAAACTGTTTCTATATATAGAAAATGACGTAAAATATTAAATGCATCATCTCATGGGTACCTCTATTTATTTATTTGTTTATTTATACTTATCTAGTGCTGCATGTAACACAAACTGATGGTAGGGTTCATTTTGATAAAATGTATAATTTGATTTATATTTTTTAAGTTATGGATTTTGGCGTGTAATTTTTTTTCACACCATCCTAGTTATCACTCCTTCATTTACACACAAATATCATGTGCATAAAAAATATACAACGTGTAACAGAAACCCTATTTCTATCCTTAAGCACTAAAGATAACAGCTGGAATAGAATCACTATACTTAGTTTCAGTACAAAATAAAATACTCTAAGAATTGATACAAAATTTTCGGTCTCATATGTTTCTTAAATTCAAATCATAACAAACGCGTCACCGCACTACGTAGGTCAATTACTTTCCACGTTACTTGCCAATATCACGATAAATCTTTTCCGAGTGATGTGTTTATTTCAATTTGAAAAGTTCGGTTTCTGGTATCAATGTATTAAACATTCTCGTAACTTCCGAATATGTAGAGATAGGATTAAAAAACTTTTCCAATATCGTTTGATATCATCCAAAGAAGCCGTGCCCTTGGTATGTATATACCCTTTCCGTTACACGTTGTATAAGTCGTGTGGGAATCGCACCCGCAACCTGAAGCGATCACAGCTATCCAAATAGATAAAAATGAAGTGTCTGTTTGTAATGTCAAAAAATGAAGTGTCTGTTTGTAATGTCAAAAAATGAAGTGTCTGTTTGTAATGTCAAAATCACAGCTTTTTACTAAATTCCTATGAAACATTAAGCGGAATTGAATACATAAATATATTAATTGAAAAAAAAACATTTTTTTTATATTTTTGTCTGTCTGTTTGCTCCGCCTAATCTCCGAAACAGCTGGACCGATTTGACGGGACTTTCACTGGCAGATAGTTGATGTTATAAGGAGTTCTCGGTAGCATGTTCCCGTGGGATAATTTCCGACGTCCACGCGAGAAACGTCGCGGGCGCAGCTAATAGAAAATATAACCCTTTTTGCGACACTGGGCGTGCCATACGCCCCGAAAGAGTAGGTTTTATAGTGCGACAAGATCTTGACTAGTAATAACAATAGCGCGGTTTTGTACAACTTTCTAACCGGAATTTAGCTGTTAATACAAAGCCTTAATAATTTCCTTAAATGACGAAATAAAACTCACCTGAAAAATTCGCTTAGGAATGTGTGATAGACGAGGGGAGTGTATAGTGAGAAGTAAAGCCAAGTGGTGACATCAACGACACATAGTCCTGACTGCATGTTGCCCCAGGCCAGGAGCCCTGCACCGACGGCCTGCGTCGTGTCCAACAGTGCCAGTAGCAACACGTATAGGTAAAACGATAGTTTAGCTGCAACAAAACAGGTTTGATTTTGTTAATTTTATGGTGGTAGGTACAGGTCCTGGCTAGTGATACAGCTTAAGGTGGAAGTTGCAGGGTAGCCCGCGCAACTTCGAAGGTCAGTGCCAGATCGTATGTTGATTAAAATATGAATCGCGACCGTAACATGGTAACACATTGTATTTACAGAATTAATATATAAAATAAATAAAATCATCAATACAACCCTTTTTTTTTTTTGAGGTTGGGAAATCATCAAATAACTTCTCCCGATCTGGGTGGAGCGGCCTGTGTGCCAGGGTCCGCGATATCTTTTCGAACAACCCGAACCCCTGGCTAAGTTCATTTAACTCCATGAATGACTCTTAAATGAAAAAGTCATTCAGGGTTCCCGAGACCTTAAGGTCACTTCGTAAGCCGCGCCGCACCGAACCAATTTGACCGTGCAAGCATGTGGTTCAGTTCCCACTGACACACCGCTACCTCGCCTCGACTCCTCAAGTGACACTTCCCATGGCGCGGAGGCGCGGCCAGGTGCGACAGCGCGACTTGAGATATCGCGCGCTGTGGCTAGCCAGCTTTAGAATAAAAAATTACTAAAAATACAAGAAAAATGCATGATTTATGCAGCACATTTGAATCATCTGAATTGAAGTGCATATAACTGGTTTTTACCAGATTTTACTAGTAAGTGTATTATTATTGAATTGGTTAAAGGTCACGCCCAAAAGTGTGACAACCAGTCTTAGAAATAGGTATTGTATTATCCAGTACCCGGTAGCCAATGAACATTCTCAGACTAGTTTTTCTATAAATTAATACAATGTCTGAACCTCTCTTTCCCTTACACTGCAAACTGCAAGACACGTTATTAGCGTTCGAAGCCATATACAAATCACATGTGGAGTTAAACAGTGCATAAATCAGATAATGGCAGGTTTAAATACTGTATGAATATGCTTTTATCCAATTTTCATAGTAACAATATGTTTTAATGAGTATATCTATAGCATTCGACAGTTTCAGATAAGTCAGGATTAAATGTGTAATATAATAAACGAATCATTGACCATGGGATCAAGTTGCTTAGCAATAACAAAGGTTGAATTGATTTTGTTTTACGTAGCCTATTATCATCATTATTTTCTGAACACTGCTAACAAAGTTACTAGTATTCTTCCATTACTTTTATTTCTTGTTGCAGAATCAAGTGAGGTTTTGTCGTTGGTCATATGCATGGAAATAACAACAAGGCATAACAGGCCATTTTATTAGGGTTGTGATCTGAATAATTTGGTCAGGTGTTTCTACTTTGTCCACCATATCCCCATTATTAAAAAAACCAGTAGATTTTAAATCATACAAAATCAATGTGCATCATTTCTGAGTACAATTTATTAACAACAACCAAATAATGTTGTCAAATGTTGTGTATATTTTGATTTGGTTACCAAGACATTTCAGATGCAAATCAAACAATAGTAACTGGTCTCATTTTCTCAATATTAACTATACATTATTAACAGCATGTTCAACAGTTTCATAATTTACTGTTTATAAACCAATAAACAATGATAACAGAAAGAGGAAATTCTTGTTATTGCACTGCTATCAAAAAGCTATAAGTGTACTTACAAGCAATTTGATACAGGAATACAACAATTAAATACATCTTATAAAGTACACACGGCTACACCTCAAGCTATAAATTCCAGTTTACTCTGATCTCGCACTGTATGGAAATTCTATACAATGCGAGATCAGCTTATACTGGTTGGCAGAGCTGTTGTTCTTTAATGTTAGTTAGAGCTCTTACACACGAGCGGCATGTTCCCAACGGCAGAGGTAACTGCAGCCGTCGACGCGCGTCGGCGGCAACCGTCGACGCGTCGACGGCAATCCGACGGCAACCGTCGACGCGTCGACGGCAGCAGTCGACCTATAGCGACACTTGATCTTCGAAGTTGAAATGTCGACGGCAGCCGTCGACGCGTCAACGGTTGCCGTCGGATTGCCGTCGACGCGTCGACGGTTGCCGCCGACGCGCGTCGACGGCTGCAGTTACCTCTGCCGTTGGGAACATGCCGCTCGTGTGTAAGAGCTCTTAACATATAACTTAATATCACGCCTTGTTCCCCAAAAGGGCTGGGCAGAGGTGTACCTATAGTGTAACCACATTTCGCCAGTTATGTTTCAAGTCCCATGACCTATTGCCATCAAAAAGGCAGAAATCCAGACTCCGGCCTGTTACTGAGAAATTGCCAGACCTGGGCCCAAGGAACTCATGCTCAGCAGTAGCGCTTGCAACCACTAGACCAACGAGGCAGTCTCTAATGTTTGTTGTAACGCATTTTTCCTACAATATTTTTATAATAAAATGAATTAATCTCATTGTAATTGGTCTAAATGATTGTTTGTTTTTTTAATGATTATTCATCAATTAAATAAGTAATTCTTTTTACTGTAATGATATTAACAGGACAAAACAAAAATTAATAATTCATAATACTTACTTGGTAAAGCAAGATATTCCCGCAATGGAATCCAGGGCAATAGTAATATTAAGAAGTAAATGAGAGCAAAGACTAAAGATGATGTAAACCAAAACAGCATCCCGCCATGTCCAAAAAGATCATAATCTCTGGTGTCAACATGAAACATGTCATCTGGCATGACTATCTCAAGGGTGCCTTGCGTGACGGTGAAAGCAAGGGATAGGAGAGATGTTGCCAGTAACACATATCTAATACTGCTACGACTGTCCAAATGGCCTGGAATATAAGTACAAAAAAATAAAACAATTTATTAACACATTTCACATTGGGATTTTGGGGCATTGTTTGGACACTCACTATAAAAATATTTTTAAACTTTCATAACAAGTACCTTCAAATCCTAATAAACAGCTAAAGTCTGTTTGCATGACAATGAAATAATAGTGATGGAAAATTAGGATAAAATTAGTGATTTAAGCAAAGAAAACAAAGGTCAAAACTTACCAAAAGCCAAGCCAAAAATTACAACACTCATCTCTGTGGCTAGCAGGAAAAATCTGACCATGACCCATAACACTTTGTCCACCAGTCCACCAAGCGGCATCGCCGCATTCACTGTCATGGACACAGCACATCGCACCAGGCTTATGATCACATTGCCCCATACCAATGTGTAGAACGTCAAAAATATAGGACTGCTTGTAGCGCGTAATTTCAACTGAGCCTTGTTAAATCTTACCACTAGGAATAGCACAAACAATGCGTTCGGTATCAAAATAATTAAATCCCAAATACGGACCCTGTGAAAGAACAACAAAGTAAGCACAAAAACATACGCAAAAAAATACCAAGGACGCAGAACATTTACGTACTTACCTTGAATTATTTAACTCGTAGTATAAAACATATTTACAAAAGGTGTCCTCCGTAACGGGAAGGCAATCTGAGCCATTGGTACATGTCATCTTCCTAGTCATCTACTGTTTTGCCATTCAGTTCGTTACGAAAGCGTCTTGAGCCCGTGGCAGCATTACTCCAATAATCAAGTTATTGGAATAGGCCACCGTTACGTCAACTTAGTCCTATCATTATAAACATACACGCTTTGATTTTGCACTATTAGTTCTCTACCTTTCTAATTCAATTTGCAATGACGACACTAATAAATGATCACACCAAAAGATTTGTAAGTATTGTGTAAAATAATTTAATCTTTTTCATACATTAGCTTCGCTTCTTCGCTTTACTAACTTGACAATGACAATTGAGGCCACATTCCGAATGAGAGAAATAGCGCTGTGAGTGCTCACATCAATAATTTGCGTTCTGAGATAGATATCACGTAATGACAGCTAAGAACTGTCATTTTTGTCAACAATACGGAACCTAACAGTGCTCATTCAGTGTTAAAACCTGTTTACACCATATAAAACTTGTATACACCACAAACGTCGTCTTCTTATTTGGTTAGGTGGCGACTCTAGCCAGAAGCTCTTCTATGTTAGCTAAAGATATGATACAAAACAAAACAGCACAACTGTCATTTTTGACAGCGCTCACGGTGATAATTATTAGTATTACGCATGGTAGGCGTTATCGCAAGATGGCGCACGATTCACGGGACATCGTTGTCGCGCTCACGCTAATTCAGAACGGGTGTGAGCACGCTCAAATCGATATTATCGTAACTCGGAACGTAGCCAGAATAATGACAATTGACTTTGCTGACTTTTTTTGACAGAACCGACATCCTGAAGCTAGAGCTGAACTCTCAAATCACAGACTGCTTAAAAATGGGTGGACTGCAATAGATCCGAACCAAACTGTTCCTTGCTGCCCACGAACAGCGACGACGCTCTAAGTCGAGGTTCCCTTTGCGTATAGTCGCTTAGCTTATTAAAAAAAAATCCTGGTTGGACGCCTTATTTCTTCGCTCGATAGCTCGGTTAAGCAACCGGCATCATTCTAGGTTGACTTGCAATATTGCACTGTGAAACATTTTGTGACATGAACATGAATAAATCAGTCTAGGTTTTTTGTCGGATCAACACTGCCAAGGATTTGGGGGAGGCCTTTGCTCAGCAGTGGGACCGTGTAGGCTAATTTAAAAAAAATACTACGCGCGTTCTACCGCCGCGTGTGAGTTCTAGCGAATCGCCTCAAAAATTAAATATCCAAATGAATAAATAAACGAGTCCTAGACTCGCACGTTCTAATATTTGTGTAGACCAGTGATTCGCAAAGAGGCAAGCACCCTAATTGCGTAACACGCGATTAAACATAATCGGTTTCATTTGACAGTTCAACAATATCCATTGCGTTATTTACGTTGCTGAGCAGACACATTTTTCGAACATATGAAGCAATGGTTTAGCCATCTGTTTCAAAACAAAACAGATTATGATTAATCGTGAGTTACGCAATACGCAATTAGGGTGCAGGTCGCGCACGATTCACGGGACATCGTTATCGCGCTCACGCCAATTCGGAACAGGTGTGAGCGCGCTCAATTCGATATTATCGCGACTCGGAAACTAGCCTTAGATTAACATACAAGCACCAATCCAAAAGTACTAACTAATTCCATGCCAGAAATCAGTCTGATGGGTTCTTTTCTTTCACCCGTTTTCACTCTCCTTTATGGGTTCTTTTGTAACCATGTTTTTCCCATCTCAATGGTTCTTTCCTGATGATAATGGTAGATGACAGCAAAATGCAAAGTTTGCATCTTGCTGTCATCGTGCGGTCTTGACCGCAGACTATGGTGCAGACATGAAGTTTATCTACCTATATCTTCATGGGTGCAGATCATCGTTTTTCCCATCTCAATGGTGCAGATCGATCACAGATAATTTACCTCTGATTTTGCGTCACTGTTTTAAATCAAAGTGATCAACAATTTCGATGTCTTGACGGTTGCTATTTTTTATAGATGATCTTTAATGGTTCTGAACTTCTGAGAAGGTTGCTGCTGTCAGTGGTTTATGAACGGAAACGGACTTTACGTCTTTTGTGTTGTGATTAGAGGTGGGTCATTGACGGTTTTGAATTAAAAATAGCGCTGTGAGCGCTCACATCAATAATAATTTACGTTCCGAGATAGATATCATGATTATGATAGCTAAGAACTGTCATTTTTGTCAACAATACGGAACGCTCGTGAACGCGCTAACAGTGCTCACTCAATATTTGTGTGTGGTGGCGACTCTAGCCAGAAGCACTATATCGTCGTTGATACTGCAATACCGCGTAACTAACAGTGGATAATACCGCGGAAGTACAAAAGTATCAAAATTGAGATTACGCGGCAATGAGCTTACGATGCCGATTGGCTACGGACCACATTCACAGTTCGACGTATAGCTCGAAAATATGTGAGTAATCACAACTAGTTAAAACCGCGAGAGCGAACCTGTCAAAATAATTTGACCAATACCGCATATTCTCGCGATCTTAACAAGAAGACGTGGCATTTTAGAGGGATGCCCCAGAAAATATAAAAAAAAATTAGTAATACGAATCTGATCGGTAAGTTTTTAATATTGTTTTAATGCTTGTTTCTCATTCAATTTGGTTACTTATTAGAATCTGTAAATTCCCCCATTTTACACGTAAAGTTTGCACTTATTGTTGTGGTGGTAGTAACGTTGTCACATTACAAGAGCTTCAAAATTGGCGCCAAGCACTTGTAAATAAAAGGAAGCAAATTTTGGATCAAAAGGGTGAAGGTAACCCACTTATATTTCCAAAACCTGTCGAACAAATTCTATGTACAGCTACAAATATCGAAAACTCTATTGCTGAAGGCAAAGTATCAACTTTGACCACAGTTTTAGCACTTTTCCCCAGCTCATCAGGTCTACCGGAAGCTGTTACTGAGTCACTGTTGGACTTTTCGTCAGATGACTCATAGATCCTGATTATGTTCCATTATCTCAAATCACAAAAGTACAACCGATCGAGTCATCAGATCATATTAAATGGTTTCCTAAAAGAGATACTGAGTTAGAAATTGGGACAAAGTCAATCAAGATCGAGAAAAAGAAAAGCTGACAGGTTTACATAGAAAAGAGAACATGGCAGGAAAAAAAAAGAATATCTAGAAGAATGGAAAGAATATCTTGGATACAAAAAGATTGGTAATAAATATCGCCAAACAAAACCTAAACCTGAGATAACCATGGGTGCTCTCTGCAATTCATAGGTTTATTCTCGTAGCAAAGTATTGTTTTGTTCACATCTAACATCGAACTAATTCACATTAACTAAACAAGCATGAAAGTAACCCTCTCCATACAGTGTCATTCAACCGGATCATATTTTTTTCAAGGACTACTGGATTAAAGAATACCAAGTATATACTCCATACGACCTGGCCGTACTGCTGGCGATGAATCTGTGGTGGACCTGCCAGTATTAAAATATAATCCTGATAGGACTGTTTAGTATAAAAATCATTTCAAAGATGGCTTAGCCCCATTACCAGGAAGACCACGAAATATCTTAACACTAACAAATAGTGTTCCATTGCTGTTTTCATCTAGAATGCCAAATATTAGAAAGCAAATATCTGCACTTACGGCAAAAAAACGTAATTCCTGGTGATTGTTCCTTTCCTTATAAAAAAATAAGTATATGGCGACTTTTTAATGATAAGACTGTTTAAGCCAGTGACTACCAAAGTTAAAATGATGAGGCTGTGTTTACTTGAGTAAATATAACTTCTTTATAATAGTATAATTCTGTTTTATTCTCTCTCCAATTCCGCGTAAATACCAAAAAAGATCAAATAACAAATGCCATATAAAATGAAAAACAGCGTAAGTGTATTTTCTAGCTAAATATTGATTGGATTGACCTAAATAATAAGACATAACTTAACTAATACACATATCTAAATAGTTTAAAGTTCAGACACGTATTGGATAAGTACAGCAGAAGTAATTTAGTTTTTTCGTCCTCCTGTAAAATTTGCCACATCTAAGTTACGCGGTATTGTCTGTTGTTACTTCCGCGGTATTGCAGTATCAGCGACGATATCTAAGTTAGCTAAAGATATGAAACGATTCAAAACAAAACAACACAACTGTCATTTTTGACAGCACTCACGGTGATATTAGTATTGTAGCGGTACTACAGAAAAATACTTCGCAACAAATATCTAAAAACACAAAAAGAGAAGTGGCGCCATCTACAATGCCACAGGCGAACTACGCAAGACTCACGTCATATAAATCCTGCATCGCGCAATCAGAGTATATCGCGCGACTCGCAACATCCCGACATCGACCGTCGGGCAGTTGCAACACCCATCTGGTCTGGTCGGAGGATCTCCTCCCTTTACCCATAGAGGATGAGTGAACTATACACCCTGTTCCTCATACCTCTATAGAATTACGCATGGTCGGCGTTATCGCAAGAAGGCGCATGTCATGATGTCATCTATGACGATTCATGGGACATCGTTATCGCGCTCACGCCAATTCGGAACGGGTGTGAGCACGCTCAAATCGATATTTATTGTAACTCGAAAGTAGCGTAATGTAACTAATAATCATCAATGGTCAACAAGTTAAAAGCTAACAGGTTTTGAATGTTTAATCGGTAGCGTTTAGCGTCAATTTATGTCAACGTTTTCAGTAATTGACAGTTTTGTTGCAAATAATTAATTTGATAGACGATGTTCGGTACCGTTCGGAAGTATTCGTTTCGCATACTAGTTGATTCTCAGAAATTAATAAAACTATAGTGATATAATAAAAAATAAATTAACAGCATTAGCAACATTTTATTTTCAACTGGTTTTATTTCAAACTTAATAAAATAATGACTATTGAACTAATGCGTCTTGTGCGTTGATGTAAATGAACAGCTAAAGCTAATATTTGAAACCTGTTTTTTCATTGATGATTAGCAGTTAACTCGTTGACGAATGAAAAGTCATAAAAAAAAATTCAACGACCAACTCTAGTTGTGATTACTTGTGAAGTTGTGATGTCATATTTTGGCATGTTACATAAAGTCAATCGGTGTTCGAAGAATTATATTTTATAACGATAAAATAATAATAATATGCCTGATGTGGAGTTTATACTGACTGCAACGTTTTTATTAAAACTTCCAGGTGTTTATGAACAGAATATTATTTAAACTAGACGATGGCAAATACATACAGATTTATGTGGAGTCAAATTTCTCGAGTATCTAGAAGTTTCAGAATCATGCAAAATATGTCATATCATGTTTCGAATATTCCTAGGACGACAAAACCATATATACTGGGATTTTCTCTGTTTACTTGGCTTGGGTTCGATAAAAAATTGAGTGCAGAAGATGAACTTGTTCACACCATAAAGCATTGCATATTATTTATCCAAAAGAATGAATTTGCAAAGGCGGAACAGCTACTTCATGTAGCATTGAGACAAGCTCAGCAAATTCATCATCAACATGGTATTACTTACATTTATGATGTCATGGCAAATTTAGCTCTTCAGAGGGAACAGTTACAGAAAGCAAAGGAACTATTCATTGCAGTAACACAAAGGATTATGGCAGATGGTGGTGGTGAAGATGATCCTAGAGTAGTACATCTCAGTGTAAAATTAGCAAGAGTCAGCCACCTTCAAAAGGACTACACTACTGCACAGATAGGATTTGATTGGTGTATAGAGAAATTACAGCAATTTGTAGAAAGAGATCCTTCAAATAATACAAAACAACTCCTAGCCATGGCTGAAGACTGGTATGGAAGGCTATTTCTGGATGTTGATAAATGTGAAGACGGACTAAAGCTCATGAAGAGTTCCTATGATAGAATGAAAGAATTGCCAGATATAGAAAAAGAACATTTAGTCATTCAATTGAATGATATAGGCACTGTGTGTGATCGCCTTGGTCTAATAGAGGAGAGTATAAGCTATTTCAATGAAGCTATTGTAATGGCAAATTCTCTGAAGATGGATGAAATAGGAACCATGTATGTGAATCTGGGGAGGGCCTACATCAAAAACAAATTATTTGATGCAGCTAGAAAGTCTTGTGGTCATGCTTGGAAACTAGGAGTCATGTCAAAAAACGAGGAAGTCAAAAAGGAAGCTGAAACATGTATCAATCAAATAAACAACCTTTCATAGACAATCTTTTATTAAAGAAAAATAGTGTTGGCATGTTTTACTTATGATAATAATGTTAATAGAAGATAAAGTGAACTAAAGTAATAAATCTCAATTGTCCACACCCTGTGGCAAAACTTGTGACACAAAATTAATACAGTTTTTTTTTTTACTTGAGGTCATACATTGCAAACATGAAATTGTTAGTATATTATTGTATACTTAATACTATTCTATTTAAACAGCACTTTCTTTTGTGACACTGAAAGGTTCTGACACAACTTCTGTTTTGGTGTCTGCAATAAGCACATCTTTAATAGGGCGGTCATTGGCTCCAGTAACGGTTCTTTCAATCTTACGAACAACATCCTGTGAACAAACATCATTGTCAGTAATAATACAAACAGGTTTAACTTTGAAAGAACTTTACTTAGAATTAAATTATGATCAACATAGCAGTGTTTACCATTCTTTGTTTCATTCTGGATTCAAAATCAATGCTGATTGAAACACAATAATACCAAGAATGTTAAATAAAAAGAAACTGACAATAAGTAATCTTGTAAATTATTGTTTTTAATACAAAAGGTTGACCAACAGTTCATGTTCATAAATAATATGACAAGATTATTATTTGTCTGTTCATCTCCAAAACTCAACATCGTAAAAAAAATAGTAATGTGAAATGTCTATCAACTATGGAAATATTAAAATAAGTAAATATTTTATGTATGTTTGCATTAATAATTAATTCTCAATGGATATTATATTTATCTGTGCCAGCTGTGTTAAAACAGCTGCACAAAAATAAGGTAGTAATTAGTATCTCTTATTAAGGATTAATATTTACTGTTGCAAGTTTATGTATTGTAAATACATATTATTATGTATAATATGTATTTATTGTTTAAGATACGAAATGTAGTTGATCAATTCATTGGTGTATTCTTACCATGCCTTCCAAGATTTTTCCGAAGACTACGTGTCTGCCGTCGAGCCAAGGAGTCTTGGTGGTGGTGATGAAAAACTGGGACCCATTGGTGTCTTTGCCAGCGTTAGCCATGGACAGCCAGCCAGCACCATAGTGGCGGAGCTTGAAGTTCTCGTCTTCAAAACGTTCGCCATAGATACTGCGTCCTGTGGTTAAAATTAACTTCAATTACTTATTTAGTAATAAAATTACTATATGGCATCAAACTTATTTTAGTAAGTACATTTATTTATCTCTTTGAACAAGATACATTTTGGGACAGATAAAGATAGGGGTACACTGTACTGTATAAGTACTCTCTTAACAGATACAAAGATTTGAAAATGACACAAAAAAGATTTCCTACAGCGTTATCATTTTTTATATGTACATGTAACTTTCTGAGTGTTTAATTTCCTACCATAAACTGTAACTGCCAATTAGAAAGGTGAACATAAAACTAATTGGAAGTTTATCAATTCAATTTATACGGATATTGGCTACATATCACATGACTTGTACAATGGCCAAGACTTGTTTTTAATGCTTATTGTTTTTACTAATAAGTTTGTAACCATGGCCATTACGTAAAGGGCGTTACGCTACCGTGTCACTTACCACCAGTGCCATCGCCTTTAGTAAAGTCTCCTCCTTGGATCATGAAGTTGTCAATGACTCTGTGGAACTTGCTGCCCTTGTATCCTTCACCCTCATTTTTCCGTGCCAACTGGAAGAAGTTTTCGGCAGTCTTGGGGACAGTCTTTCCAAATAATCCAATGACAATGGTGCCAATTTCTTCTTCACCCAGCTTCATCACAAAGCTGACCTATAACATAATTTTTTTACAATACTTTAGATACCGTATTTTATCAAAACAATATTCTCATGTTTCGAGCATCTTCGGTAGTACCTAATGAGTTCGTCTTAGTACAAAAAGAATCTTGCCTAATACAGACATGATGAGTAACACGAAGTAACAAATATACTGGACTCGTTTTTACCGACTACGGTAAAGCCAAAGGAGTCGCAGATCTGTCCGATCTTTGGAATAAATTCTCTAAATGATGGTGTGAATGAAAACCGCATCAAAATTCGTTACGTAGTTTATAATAACAACGCGGTCAGAAACGGTCCGCGGTCGCGGATATGTCTTGTTTATACCTTTTAAATTGAAGTTTTTGTCGTAGGTAGTTGGGTTTTAGCCCTCTGCTAATTCCGGGATAAAAAGTATTCTGTCTTAACCCAGGTCTACCTGTACCTACATACCGAATTTCACAGAGTTACTTGATTACTCTATTTTTTTTCTGAACTGTACAATACATGACTGACTTCTATACTTCATAAACATGTCCATATAAATGACATCTGTGTAATTATTTATTACTAGCTTTTGCCAGCGGAACTTTAATCCCTATTTAACTCCCTTAAGGGTTGAATTTCAAAAAATCCTGCCTCATTCTTTGTCTACATTATTAAGTGAACCTCTGTGTAAAATTTCAGCTTTCTAGGTCCAAGAGTTTGGGCTGGGCGTTGATGAGTCAATCAGTCAGTCAGGACTTTTCTTTTTATTTATATTATTTATAAAGAAGCATGTAGGAGAAAATATGCATTATCTTAAATTAAATTTAAGTTTATAAATAAGAAAATCGTATTAGTCCATTATTAAGAGACAAAGGGATATAAGCTGGGATGAGTTGGCAACGCTCAATGTTATTTTTATCTGCCATATCCTTTTGTTGATAGACTTGAAGGTCAGAGTTGAGTTTTCATCTTATCTCAAAATATGATATAATAAACAGTAGGTAATATATGATTACTAAAAAGTTCCTATTAATTACAGAAAACAATTAATGTTCCAATTGCATCGGCCAATCACAGCTCTACACATCATAAACAATGCCACATGGCATTATCATTAATTAAAAGAAATAAAAAATACCTACATTTATGCAGTTTTATCTGTTGATTGATTAAATTAAAAATTTGCATAAAATTAGACTACTTTTAAGGAACTGGTAGGGTGGAATTTGTAATAGGTGGAGTTATACATTTCAACTCTATTGCGAGATAAAGTAGTCATAGCGATCGTTGCTCACATGAATAAATTGCATAATTATTCTGAGCAGGATACAACTATAAAAATAAATTGAATACGTGCTTCGAATAGCGAAGAGCTCATTTAACTTTGGCCACCAAAAACTTATAACGTCATCACAAAAGGTCACCGACCGATCATCGGCAATCACGAACTTTATGAAAAGTGTTAACAGTTAGCACACCGACAAAATGTTACATGGGCGCTTCAATTGAATAACAATAGCTAGACAAGTAGACAACAATACGCACCTTGTGAGTTACTTTGGGTCCTTTGGGAGCATCTTCTGATTGGGCTGCGGCGATTATCAGAAGAAGACCAAGAGCTGCTGCGAAAGCGCTCATGATTAAAATAAGTTTTATCTTTTTTCTTAATATTTTTACGAGTTGACCCTAACTGGTAGGATGACGAGTTTTTCAATTAAATTTATTTGGACGGACCCAAAACTCGTGCTTCTTCGCCGGCAAACGAACACCAACACGCTACAAAAACGAAACGATTCGATTGACGTGTGGTGCTGTAATCGTCGCCCGCTAGGCCGCTACCAATGTCCAATAATGTCAAATCACTATGTCATGTCAAACTCAAGTCGGAGGCAAACACGTCATGTTGTACATCCACAGATTAAACAGCTGTTTCGACTTTTCGTTTTGTAATCGAGCCATCCAGGTGAATTGATTCAATTTATCGCATTAGAGTTAGAGTGAATTTAAGTTTCATAAAATATTATTCATTCAATTTTTCATTTTAAACATTATCGGCCTTATTCATAAAAAGTTATCGAACATCTAAACAGTTGCTAATGTCAGCACCCTAATTGCGTAACACGCGATTAATCATAATCGGTTTCATTTTGACAGTTCCACAATATTCATTGCGTTATTTACTTTGTTGAGCAGACACATTTTTCTAACATATGAAGCAATGGTTTAGCCATCTGTTTCAAAACGAAACAGATTATGATTAATCTTGAGTTACGCAATTAGGGTGCTGGTTTTCAAAGAGTAACCAGACATTAGCAACTGTTTACATGTTCGATAACATTTTATGAATAAGGCTGTTTATATCTTAGTGAATTGTGTATGTATGTACATCTTTGTCTTTGTATTTAGACGATTATTATATAAGTGTGTTATAAGATAAAGTGAGTGAAGACGGAGAGTTCATGATTATGTAGGTAAATCATAAACCGACTCTCCACGCCGGAACACGTCTGAAACGATAGGCAACGTTAACTTCAAAATATAAATACTACATAGGTACGAATACTAAAATAGAATGCGAGATCTTTATTATCTTACAGTTTCTTGATGTTTTCAAGATTATTCATATTTGTTTCAATCTTACTGTCTATACTGTTTATCTTAAAACACCACTGTTTTGTGGGCTTTTGAAAATGCAGCAATCCATGGTCTCCAGAGTCTTCATGATCTTTTGGTGTCAGATATTCTGCATTGCATAAATTACTGTAGAGATCATCACAAGTTTCTCGTTGAACATTTTCTCCGTAACATTTTCTTATAAAACTGAAAGAAGCTTTTATTTACATGTCTATAATTCTCGTCCTTCTCTTTATCAGAGAGATAAGGAGAAGGACGAGGATTGTAGTCCTCCTTATCTCTCCTCGTCCTTTCGCAGTTATTTTTACTTTTGACATCAGCAAACATATTACAAGTAAATTTTATCTGAAAATTTGACAGGCAAAATCACCACTTCAAAACAAAGTCCCCCCTCCACCGCCTGTCTACTAACAGTCGGTTTGAAAAAACCATTTAGCATTAGATAGCCCTATTCTTGGCGAAGATTTTAATTAAACTATTTACATAATGCTACGACCCATACCCGGATCAAAAAGAAAGAAAAGTCATAAAAATTGATAGATGAAAATGAAGTAACAGCGCGGGCGGGCGATGCACAGAAATAAAAAGTTGATTGCCGAAATTTCACGCAGATGCAGTCGAGAGCAGAAACTAGTAAAAAATTTACTGGTGAAAGGACTATGTAAGATGTAGACCTAGACTTAACGCTAAAACCACAAATGTATATCTTTGCAATCTTACCGAGCTTCATCTTGATTTGGGGATTGAGGAACAAAATCTTTTATTACATCTGAATCTTCTGAAATTGTAATACAATACATAAAATAAATGGAGTGAAGAATGCTAGCTAAATCAATAAATACGTTGCCGTAAATTGTTAAATTATATGTGAAGCAAAAACCTTGTACCCCCATTTACGAAAGTAAAACAGATGGAGGATTATGAAATTTGGCAGAGTTAAAGATTATGTGGAGGGAAGGAGTGCAGAAAGCTAATATTTTTATAAAAGTACGTCGTACATAATAATGCATTAGAAATACATTAAATTTTAAATGAATAATGGTCGAATTTAGACCACTGGGCGACCACTAGTTGCTATATTTAATAAGGTAAATGAGGGTTGTAAGGATTTAGTGATCCTTACAACAAGCAATAAGTTCTGCTAGGTTGTGCTATGCTTAGCTAAGCTAAAATTCCAGTGTTATCGTCTTTGAACTGTGTGAAGTGTGTTTGCGTCTGGATTATTGCTGATCATCATATTGACATGTAAAAGCGTGTACAAACAGAAATAAAATCATTTTTCATTACTAGCTCACGTGCAGTCAGTGGAAGACCGAGCGGATGCTGTTGGGCACGCGGTGAAGTGCGAGTCAGCATGATGTTCCACGTAACTAGGTAATCTCTGCTTTGGGATATATAAAGTGTAACTACACGAAGTGCAGGACGATTATATCCTCGTAGTCATTATAATCTATAACCCGACTAAATAAACTAAACAGAGCACCGCACAGTGCAACATAGCTAAATGTTGATTGGTCACACTAATATTCTTACCGGTGCTGCTTATGTCAATATTATATTTAGAAACAGTTTTCTTTCCTTTACTCTTGTTCCCTATGCTATTCTTCTTTAATTCCGACTCTGCCTGTAAAAAAGAAAGAATAGGTATAATGGGAAAAATTTACCCGGGGTTAAATTAACTCCCTTATTTAAAAACGTTGCTTAAAGTTAAGTAATGATTAGCGACTGTTTAATCATACATTTTTGATGTTTAAACATTAACTTTAAGCAGCGTTTATGAATAAGTTACATAAACTAAACTTACATTGGCTGATTTAATGAGATTTCTATTAGATCGCCATTTATCTATTGCTTTCTGCTGCCGCTCCTTCAGGTAGATGTACTTTGAAAACCATTTGACGTGCGAGATTATTTCTGCTTCACGGATATCTGAGGATTTTAAAATACTATTTTATAAACTTTTATAATCAATTAAGATAAGTTCTACTTTAAACATAACTTAAAGCAATGGATGGTGTCTTGGAGGCTGGTAGGACAATTTGGAAAAAAAAATATGATGATTATTGATGATAAGATTATCTATCACAAATGATTCAAGTTAGAATACAATTTCAGTAAGGAAGGCTGCTTACGTTAAAAGAAATGGTAGCATAAGTATCACCTAGTAATTTTGGAAGAAGTTCATGCAGAAACAACTGAAATGCCGGAGAAGTTTCCACGGGATTATCTTTTCCATCCAAAGAAGTATTAATTGGCGATCCAAAATGTTTTTGCCAATGGTTTACAAAAATATTGTGGTGATATTCATTCCATCCGCCATATCTGTTTGCACTATTCATCACGAATTCTTGAAACTGTTGAACTTCCTAAAAATCAATAGGTATGTACATACTTGGTCTAATAATAATCAATCAAGACGAAGTAAAGTAAAAACAGTATTTTATAGAATAATACTTACTAAACACTTGAATGGAGATGTCATCATCTTTTTTACGGGACTTGGCACAATCTCGTTGAATTTTGCTGTTTGAATTCTCGTTTGTCCTTTTAACTTACTAATTAGACTTGGATTTTCATTAATCTGGAAGAATTGTCAGTCAAGTGAACTATAAAGAAAGTACTTAATTTATTAGTCAAGAACTAGGACCATGGTTTTGGTACGTTACTCACAGTTTGCTGCAACTGTTGCTCAGCAGATTGAAGACCAGTTAATTCCGTTTGTAAATATAACTTGAATGCTTTGATACGGCGTTCCAACTCAAGCGTACTTTTTTTTACATCATCTATGTCTGATATATACAGAAAATAAATAAAAATACTTCTAACATGCGCATCGTACCTCTCATAAGTGGAAAGTTCTGTTAGAATCACCAGCTATACCTCTGCAGTAAATACAATTTTCCCTATATGTTTATTTTTCTCTTGTAGTAAAGTAATGCTAAACAATAAAGAACCTAAATTAACAACGCTATTGAATAGGTACAAAATTTTCATTTTTGGGAACTCTTTAATGTCAGTACCTACCTAACAAAAAGAAGTGCAAATTAATTTATAATATTTTTATACTCACCAAGTGTTTTCAGCATTTCTTTAGAAGACGTACTAGCCTTTATGTCTTGAAATAATAATTTTATTTCTCTATATGAATTTTTAATCTTTTCTGAAAAAGCTTTAAACTCTGATAATGATACGTAAAATGTTGCATCAAACCCTCCATCTGTTTGTGACGCTTCTGGCACACATTTACTAATACTCTGAAGAAGAATACTTTCTTCAATTTGCAATCGTTTCATTTTTGCGGACAGACTTGCAGTTTGTGTAATATCAGACGAATTGCCAGACTTTGTAGATGTTAAATCCATACTTATAAGTCATAAAAGCTTCGTTTTGGTTTGGAATAAATCTTTTTGTAATATTGATCAAACTTTCAATATTTTGAATTTACCCCCACTTGACAACCACATTTGCATCATTGCCAGTACCAGTATATAATATTGTACTCTGTGATTGCCAGGCTACAAATACATAATTTAATTTTTATCGCTGCCAAAATCGACTAAATCAAACTATTAGTGATAAAGTTTAAAAAAAAATATCCATCACTTGTGTGAACAAAAAATAATTTGACATTTCATCATTCTGAATTTCCGATTCCGAGTTTCTGATTGCAGGCGAATTTTGACTACGGAGAATTTGTGGAATGGAAAGTGAAATTTCAAGAGAATATTCTTGAAATATATAAAAATGTTCAGTCGTTCGAGATTGTTTTTCACCAGGTCTCTTCCATTACGGGTCAGTATTTTTCGATAAACCTTTATTTACATAATAATTCCTAAAAGTGTATTGACGTACTTAACCTTACAATATTGATGAATTGTTTTCAGAATGTTTTTAACGTGGAATATCAAAACAATGCCCGATTTTTGTACAGCATAACAGCCACAAGAAGTCGGTCTACTACTCCGCTCAACACTATTGTTATGTTCGTCCCCCAACAAGAGGTATTGAATCATAATTTCATTGGTGTTTAGGTACCGGATCATTGAGAAGCTGATTAATTCAAATATTTTATGATCCAAATGTTTCAGGATAATGCGATAGCTAAAATGTAAATTTAAATGTAAATGTAAAATTTCGTTATTATTTCGGACAATAAAATCTCATGTAATCTAAGTATACATCTTGCAATTATTAATTTTCTCAGGCATGGATTGTGGAGCGTATGGGAAAATTTCACAGGATTTTAGAGCCTGGGCTGAATCTGCTGTGGCCCATAGTGGATAAGATAAAGTATGTGCAGAGCTTGAAGGAGATAGCTATAGATGTTCCCAAACAGAGTGCCATCACGTCTGACAATGTTACGCTGAGCATCGATGGAGTGCTTTATCTTCGAATTATTGACCCTTATTTAGGTAAGATTGATAGTTTTTAAATATTGATCTATGTGGCCCATATTTTAATAGTATTTACAGTCAATTAACAGATCTAAAATTGTATTATTGTACCTACTGTGAGGCACTATGATGATGTTTTATTACAAGAATTTATTTATATTTTATTCTTGATTTAAGGGATGCACTAGGATATTAACTTGTTACAGGTTGAAACTAAAACTTTACCTTGATATCATTCTTTAAAAAAAATACATTCATGATTAAAACACATTTGGTTTATATTGGTCCCAACAAGTAAATTGACGAAGTGCTTAACATCTGATGTAGCTATACTACAATAAATGAAAGAAGAAATTCATTTCTTAATATGTTAGTTGTGGTATAGATATAAGTTATTATGAAATTTGAACTTTACTTCAAATTTTATTTATTATTTCAGCATCATATGGTGTTGAAGATCCAGAGTTTGCTATCACGCAGCTTGCTCAAACAACTATGCGTTCTGAACTTGGCCAAATTTCTCTTGACAAAGTGTTTAGGGAGAGAGAATCTCTGAATACGGGCATTGTGGATGCGATCAACAAGGCGAGTGAAGCTTGGGGCATCACATGTCTGCGATATGAAATTCGTAAGTGCGTTTTAATAGTTATGATTGACTGTACATAGGGTAACACAATGAGAGGTATTATCTTTCAAAGTGATAAGACCTTAAGGAAACCTGAGGTTTCGAAAACGCAACGCAAGATGCAACTTGTTGCGCTGACCCCAAATAAATTGGAATGAGATGATGATGATAGACTGAAAATAACAGACTGACAGAGCCATTAGTAATTATTGAGTAGAATTTGAATTTGGTTTTTGGTGAGTTATGGACCTACTTGGGAGGCTCTTTATCATGAGCGTAACAATAAAGTCAAAAGCCAAAACAGAAGTGTCAGATTTAGACAAACTGTAACGTCTCAAGTTAAGTTCTTCGAAGACATTGCTGTGTGTTATCTTACACAAACCATTTTGAGGTACTTTTTACCAACCCCTCGGCAAAATCTATAAGACCTACATAGTTGCAAGTTTGCATGCTCGTTAAGGTTCTCCACTCCCAATCACCTATACAAGAGAATGTTTTTATTTTTTCAATTTTCCAATTTGGCCTTTTTATACATTTATCATGTTTTTGGTGAGGATTGGTGTTTTTACATCCGATTAGACTGGAACATAGTTGCAAAAAGGCAGGCAGATGATGATGGTGATGGTGTTTTACATATAGTTGCATCTCTTCAAGTGCAACAAGCCAAACAATTTCACAATCTGTGAATGTTTTTGTAGCACAAAATTATTTTTATATAGGTACGCCACCCCTATCCTTATCCAGTCTCTATTCCAACCCCGTAAAGCAAATTTTTGCCAAAAACTAATTAATACCTAATAATATAATTTAAAAAAAATCTGGGTAGGTATTTACGTAGTTTTTGAAGTTGGTGCCAAACCACATTTTTAGGACGATGAAGAACGCTTCGCTTACTTGCATAAAAAAGACATAGTTTATTCATTAAATTATATTTTTTCGAGGCATTATTGGTTTGATACATTTGTCGTATTATTTTCTCTGGCAGCATTATTTTTTGTTTTTGTTGGTTTGGCACCAACTTCACAAACTAAGGGAATACCTACCCAGATAATTATTATATTTCTTATCTTATTTAAAGTATTTTTTACATTTAGGAAAAGCCTAATTGTAACAAATACTTTTCTGAAAACCGCATCAAAATCGGTTTAGCCAAACGCGAGTTAATTGCGGACAAACATACATGTCAAACTGAGAACCTCTCTTTTTATAAAGTCGGTTAATAAACAACAAGCGTCTGTTCCCTCACCATCCTTACTAATATTATAAATGCGAAAGTCTGTCTGTCTCTGTCTGTTGCGCTTTCATGCCAAAACTACTGAACCGATTTAAATGAAATTTGGTACACAGATAGTCTAGAGCCTGGGAAAGGACATAGGCTACTTTTTAACACTGCAAATAGCTCATTAAAGTATTTATAAGTATGTCTTATTTGTAAAATAATTAGCCTAAATAATTAAAGATGCCACCCAACGACACTACTCGTGGACGAAGTCGTGGGCACAGCTAGTACTTAAATATATATTTACAGGAGACATTAAACTACCAACGCGTGTGCACGAGGCTATGCAGATGCAAGTGGAAGCTGAAAGGCGGAAAAGAGCCGCCATCTTAGAGTCCGAGGGAGTGCGAGCTGCCGATATTAACGTCGCCGAGGGCAAGCGGCAAGCTAGAATATTGGCGTCAGGTACAGTCACAAGTAGTCACAAGAAAATCGCTTTTGATTTTCTCGTACTGTATATTAATCGATACACTAAGGCTGCTTTCCGAATTAGAACATAATGTCTTCAGAGAGCTGTGTTTTTGCTTCAGACTCCCAATTGCGAAATCATCAAATAACTTCTCCTGCTCTGGGTGGAGCAGGAGGGCGTGTCAGACTTTTACTGACTAAACCCCACCCGTGTTCCTTCAGTTGCCACAGGGGCCACGGTATCTCTTTCGAACAACCCGCTCACCTGGCAGGGTTGATTTGTACCTTATGCTTCCCAAAGTTAAAATAACGCTTCCTTCTAACTTCCATTCCCTCTTGACTAACTTTTCTACTAAACTTATACAAGTCTTATCAAAAAAGTTAAATGACAATGAGATAAAAATGTGTTATACTAATTATAAGTTTGTAAATATCTGTGTCGTTTTATAGTAGTGTAAAAATTATTAGTATATGTATTGTAGTCAACTAACAAAACTTGTCCTGTTCTTTCAGCTATTAACCCTAACAAATAACAACTACCACATAGTGCTAAGTTCGACGGCTCATCTTGCTGTGTTGCCGTCTTTACATGACGCTGGCAGAATAGTCGACATCGGCTAAATTGCCAAAAAGGAAAATAAATAAATAGAAATGTGCCTTTGTCAATTTGTATTTAATTTGTAAGCTACAAAATTGGCACAATGCTTGCTCATTACTACGAGCTACTCTACTACTCTACACTATGAGAACTCCTGGATACTTCCAGGAGTTCTAAGATTACCGAAAAATGTCTCATTTTTTTATTGCAAACCTTTCAGAGGCTGAGAAACAAGAGCAGATAAACAAGGCATCTGGTGAAGCGCAGGCGATGCTCGCTGTAGCGGAGGCGCGCGCTACGGGACTCAAGGTCGTTGGCAATGCGCTCGCCCAACGGGTCAGTTGGATTTATCCAAGTATTTTTTGTAGTCCTGGAGTAACAATTTTATTGGGAGATTTGTGACCACATTAAATGCAGTGAAATCTATCTATACAGGGTGCAATTGGAAGTCATGGGCATTATTTTAAACTAAGACACTACGATACTTTTTGCATTATACGCAAATCAAAAATATTATTCATGCAAGTGTGCAATACCATAATTATGCATCGCTGTTCCCTTTGTCGGCGGCGTGTGCGATTCGAGTAGTATCTAGAAGTAACCTCTAGTGTTACTATTGATTCTCACGTTTTCGAGTTGATGAATGTTTTTTTAATTATTTTAAAATTATAATTATTTTTAGTGTTACTCTATGATTCGATAGTACTCCTTATGGCAAGTTGTTCTGCCGCGGGAAAACAACCATTAAAAATTCTCGGTGTCTATGTGCATGCAACGGTACAGGAGTTGTGGGGGTATTTAAAGTTACGTCATATTGAAAACTTGTTTTCATGAAAAATGGTGTAACTTTGACCTTCGTAACCAAAAGATTCGCAAGTATGGTCCAGTGCAAGAAAATTATCACAATAACTGGGAGTATGTTTCTCGGCTCCGTTAAGCGCATTTTTACACCCGTTATCAAAGAGTTTTAATAGCTTGGGTTAATACAACCTCTTTTCACAGGATAGCAAGCATGCGGCATCGCTGACGCTGGCTGAGCAGTACGTGTCGGCGTTCAACAAGCTGGCGAGGACAAACAACACTCTTATCTTACCGGCGAACGCAGGAGACGTCTCCAACTTAGTTGCTCAGGTACATTGTGCATTGGATAATAAACTACTTGTTTGAAATTCATGAAGATTGGGAACTCTGCGTAACACTCCTACAGTGACGGCACGGTTGGCGCAGTGGTTCAGCGATCGACTGCTGCGCTGCGTGTCGCGGGTTCGATTCCCGCACTGAACAAATATTTGTATGATCTGCAAGTAGTTGTTCTGGGTCTGGCTGTTTGTGTATGTGAGTTTAAATGTTTGTAAACGCACCCACGATTAGACATGCGCAAAACAGTGCGTTTTAAAGTGATGTCATATGACATTACATTTCGTACCGAGTAATATTTCATTACACCATGACTCCAAACATGACGCGAAATGACGCGTCACGCGTGATGGCTATTGTAATGATATGCTCGCGCATTTCGTACCGAGGGATGTTGCATTTACATTACACCATGACTTATGACTCCAAACATGACGCGAAATGAAGCATCACGCGCGATGGCTATTGTAATGATATGCTCGCGTTGTAGAAGATATTAATAGTATATTATTGACCATCACTGTGAATATTGGCGTACTTATTTAAAAATCGATTTTATGTAGGTACAATGATTGTTTCGTGATGAATCTTGATTTAATTCGCAATCATTCTTTTCGTCGCCATAAGATATTTTCACTTAAACTTAACACTTACGTAATAAAAATCTATGTATTTACAGTTTTAAGTTATTTCTTTAAATATCACTCAATACCTCATGAATTCCACAATCATTTACCTCACAATCATAAACACAATACAACACTCAGTTTTATATTTGTTTCGTGTTACTGTTTTGTTTTGTATCATAGGTAGCGCGCGGCAAAGCGTAGGTAATGTCATAGGATCTGATACAGAGTCATGATTGCGTTGTCAGTAAAACGTAAACCTTATTTCTTCAAGAATACGGTTCTAAATAATAGTTCCCCTATTTCGCTCCCAAACGACCGGCGCGCGGCGCATGTTCCTTCTCACTTGCACACAGTCACACAGAGCGAAAATGACCGAGATAGAAGTTTACGAACGTCGAACCGCGCGTCATGGCCCGCGCGTCATGTTTGAGAGTCATGTGTCATGATTAATTTGGTCAAGTCATGTGTAATGCTACAGTACGCGGTCGAGTTATATGACGCGCAATGCAACATCGCATTACTTACACAAGTCTACCCACGATACAGGAGAAATTCCTAGTGTGGGGCAACGTCTTGAGTAATTCCACTTTGCCCCACCAAGCCCGCCACCCTGGTGTGGCAAAGTGGACTGCCTAAAATTTTGCAGTGGAACATGCCCCACTATTCTGATTTGATGGGGCGGATAACACTAGCATAAACACTTTGTGGATTCTGCCCCACTAGGGTTGGCAGCTCAGGATTTACGAGACATTCACCGCCTCATCTAACCCAAATGATTCACCAAAAATAGAGGGGATATGGCGCTCGGCGGCCGCTGCCGCGGCACCGCTCGCTTCGCTCGCTCGACGTCGCGCGTTAAGGGTCACTGTTCTAACCTAACCTAACCCAAATGATTCAAAAATACATGTTAACCTTCATACACAAATCCTGAGCTGCCAACCCTAGTGGGGCAGAATCCACAAAGTGTTTATGCTAGTGTTATCCGCCCCATCAAATCAGAATAGTGGGGCATATTCCACTGCAAAATTTTAGGCAGTCCACTTTGCCACACCAGGGTGGCGGGCTTGGTGGGGCAAAGTGGAATTACCCAACGTCTTATTAAAAAAAAAAAAAAAGAACAGTGGCAGTGCCTTTCCTTTGGACAGTTCAACAACATTAATAAAATTGCATTAAGAGTCCTATTACGAATCGTAAACGCTCGCTTAGCGCGCCCGCGCGCTAGTGTTCGTTTGCAATACACTAAGTTACGTTGGTGTGCGTTGCGAGTACAACTATAGTCCGCGAAACAATTTAGATACTAGTCTGAATAGGATGATAGTTTTTTTTTTAAGTGAAAACTTCTTTATGCGTTGCGGTAAAAAATATAACAAACATTAAAACTGCTATTACTACCTACCATGCTTATGTCGAATCTTTAATACAATATGGATTTGTCATGTGGGGTAATAGTACCGATAGAAATAGGGTATTTGTTGCGCAAAAAAAGTGTATTCGTGCAATATATGGGTTTCACCCTGATGAATCTTGCAAGCCAATATTTAAAGAACTTGGTTTGTTACCGCTACCCTCACTCTATATTTATGAAGTAAGCATGTTTGTTAAAAAGCATAAAGACCTATTTAAAAAGGCAGAGGATGTATATCCTCGAAACCGGCGAGATCCTCACAGGCTTATATTAAGTGACTTACCGAGACTGGCTAAATACAATAAAAACTGTTTAGCCATGTGTGTTCGGGTGTACAATAAAATGACTTAAAAACTTTAGATCTTAGATTGTTCAAAAAAAAAAACTATATGAATGGTTAAAAACGAATAACTTTTACAGCACTAAAGAATTTAGTGACGGGAAACATTTTTAAATGCAACAATATTTGCATGCTATGATATAAGCTAAACATGTATGCTCTATAATGTACCTTAAAACAACTTTATATACCATGTTTTATGCAAATAAATATTATTTCTATTAACAAAAGTCATGGAACTTGCGTAATCGACACCGAAAGCTTTACATGAGCTATATGTATACTGTGTATATATGTGTACTTTTTAGGTGAATCTGTGCTGTTACCTTTAGCGGCTGATGTCGATCGGTCGTTTATCCTTTTTTACCAAGAGCAATCAGGACCCAAGGACCCAATATGAAATCTTGTATTGACGATTAAAAAAATACACACGTAATTGTTCAAGTTTTCACTTCTGTCAGCACTCCCGGAGTGTCACTGTTTTTTAATCCAGAGTCTGAACACTATTAGGCAGGTAATTAGGGGTATATTTAAATCAAAACACTCAAAAAGAGTCCACAAATTAAAAATATATTATAAACATTGAGGTTTTTTTTTTACAAAGAGGTCTCTCGTAATGGCATTGATCGTGCTTTACGAGGATCAATTAACTCGGGAAGTATACAGTTATAGTAAAATGTCTTCAACTTCGGTAACATTTTTTCACGCCAAAATACATCATCTTTACAAACTTTAACGACTTTCATCGGGTAATCATCCTCAGTCCACACTGCGAACAAACAGAGATTTTTATTAGAAATATGGAGCTGGCCTTGAACTTGATAGTGCCAGTCGTGATTGCGATCTAAAATAACTTCGGAGCGATCATTCAATTTGAAGCATTTCAACTTCTTTTTTGATTTGCTTCTTCGGGATCTAATCCAAATGCGGAGAGGGGGCACTTTATTTCTACCAAACCATCTTCAAACACTCCATCCGGGTCCTCGATAAGTTTACAAAGTTTAAATGAAAGTGGGTCGAAATCGCGCCCTAAGGAGCCGGTTACAAACATACAAACAAACAAACATACAAGTGATGCTAATATAGAGCGTGTAAAAAGAAAAATATACCTACACAAATGTTCACAATCAGAACGTAAAAAAGTAGGCATTTGTTATAATACTTCTTTTGTAATTTTTTATAACGTTACTAAATAATTACAATGATCATTAAAACAAAACCTTTTTTTACGAAAATCTTCTCTATTATTACGAAAATAAATTACGATATTTTTGACCTTTAGCATACAGTGGGCCCGGCCAGGTAATAGACGGGTAGCTAGGAACCTACTTTACCTGATCTACAGTAGACGATTCTTCCACTGTTGGTTCTACTACCATATTTTTACTTTCTGTAGATTTTTCAGAATTTTTATGGTTACGCGTCCTGGAAAACAAAATACTTATTTATGTTTATTTTAGTACTATTAATATAAAATGTATATTTTAGGTAGGAACTTAAGAGATAAGTCTTCTATAATACGGTTTAAATTAATAACATCGTGTCTGCGTTCACCTTTTAAGTGACATTTTAACTTGTAATGCTGTCTGTAAGCGGGCATAATCGTGTCTCTTCCTTTTTTTCATGCAGGCGTACCATGGTGTTTTTCGACCCATACCTACCTATAATTAAAAGATAAAAATTATAGTCTAATATGTAGGTACTAATATTGATTACCTTTATGAAGCACTCATACTAAAAATAATACATTTAATATGATGTAAAAAATTACTTACTGGATCAAGTTATTTCGATCGGCGTACACGAGTCGATAATAATAGCGATCTCCGGACGATTGCGCGGGAAAATTTCGTGCACAGGTCCTACCTCGTTAAGCGCTCGCGCAAGACTGAGGAGCGCGCTGAATTGACGCAGAATATATAGTACTTTAATTTTATTTATTGTAATTTTGTCTTATTATATTGATAAACGAAAACGAATGAAAAGTATTCATTGTAGATTGAAGTTTTATATCGTATTTTTTTATTTGGTAAAATTGTGTTTATTTGGAACATAATGGACTCTGAATCAAGACATTTATGGCTTAAATTAGGCTTTCTTTACGATTTTTTCTGAGAAAACTCAAGGAATTTAAAGAAATTCTAAAACTCCAATAAACAAGTAAAACATTCAACTTATCTTTTAGTAATTTTAGCTTTTATAAGAATTGAATGTAACAATGTGAATTTGAGCGTCAAAGTTCTATCGCCGACGGTTTTTCTTGCAAACTGAATTCGTAAAATATTTATAGTAAATTACACGAAAAGAAAAATGAAAATGTGTTACTCCAACTTACAAGAAAGAGAATAGCACTACCGTTATTCATAATCAAATAATTAAAATATCTTACTGTTGCTGAAAATTACAGCGTCAAAAATCATGAATTTGCGTAAAAACTGTAACAGGACTCTTAATTACGTTGCAGAGCATGCAAACATATGACCTTCAAAATATTTCGGATTGTGATTGAGAGTGCGTTACGCAATTGGAGTATAGATTGGCATAGTGCTTAAAATTCCTCACAGCCCACCACGACAATAATGAGGGCTCATTTACACATTTGAGTTGCGATGGCGTAGATCACACTATAGAAAATTGCGCTCTATTTACTTAAGGACGAAGTTTTAAATAGAAACTCCGATGAAAATTTACGTACGATCGTCTGGTATTTCCGAGGGAATTTATTTATGTAATTCAATGTTATTCCTGTTATTAGCATAATATATTGCTTCTTTATTGTATATGTTTGTGCGATAATAACATGATTTCTCTTTCCAGGCCATGTCAATATATTCTACAGTGTCAGCACACAACACACAGACCAATATGCCGCATATCGACGAATATAAGGAGCCTCTAGTCAAAGTTAACTCATTAACAGAAAAAGGTTCCACCTTGGCAGGCCCAGCCATAGCCAACTTTGATGACTCCTTAGCGGAATACTTCTCAGATGATGAAGAAAGAGAAAAGGCATTGAGGTCTCACAAAGAGAAGAAAGACTACCACACGCAACAATTAAATAAGCTAGAAAAGGACACATAGAAATGTTACTTGATAGGTACCTGTCTTAAAAAAGATTGTCTCTGCATTTCAAATGTAGCTATGAAACTTTGTTGTGTAACTTGGTGCATTAGGGACTAGTTCTGTTTGAAAACTAGACAGTTGCAATAAAATGCATTTATTTTCATATATTGTACAAAACAGTCAGTTCCAAGTGTATTAATCTTGATGTACAGATACGCAATATTTTTAAAGTAAATCATACTTATCTCATTAGTTGTCATCTTAAGTTATTTATTGTGAAATAACTCTGGAGAAAATAAAACTTTAAAATATCATATAAAAATATTTATTTTCATAACTACAACAATAGCAAAAATCTAAATAAAATAAAAATAAGTCTCATAAGCTTCCACATGGTTAATAATATAATTCTAAATTGTTACCTAATGTAACAATGACAACAAAGGAGGCTCCCAACACTAAACACTTTTTGTAAACTGAAGCATAAATATATTTTTTTTACAATATATCAGGATTATCATAAAAATATCAAGTTACTTGTTGGAATTTTCATTATCTGGGTATTCGATCCATGAATTTAAATTATTCTCTTAATATCATTATTTAGATGGCTGTGCTGTCTGTAAAACGAATTTTATATATTTTTTTTAAACCTAGCGTTTTAACTAAATTTCCTATAGCCAAAATCTAGTCGCAGTCTCATCTCGGCGACAAACAAATGTCAAAAACATGGAAAATCTAGGTATTTTTTGACAGATTGAGAGACTGTCATTGGACACCCAGTCTGATCTGTCTGATCGTTCTTAAAATTACGATAATTGCAAAATATTTAAAAAATATTTTTTCATTATTTACATTCATCGTCCTATTCTATTTCAATACCAAAAATAAAGCAACTATAACCAATTTTTGGTAATCCTTAAAACTTCAAAAATTTTCATATAAAACGAAACAATAGCCGTCCTATCCTATTTTCTTTTTAAACACATTTAATTGGCATTTGTCTATTCATGTTGTATCAGTTGTATATTTATAAATGCATGGATGTAAATAAAATAACTTGTTTCGAAACTAAATTTAGATTACTGTTATTTACATATTGGATTATAATATTATCAATATATGAAATACCAAGTGGATTTAGAGAAACAAAACTAGTAAAACCTGTATTATTACTGTGATAGCGATGCAAGATGTCTTTAAGATATTTTCACAATTTTTTCTCTCTGATTGAAGTAGCTGACTGTGCCTTCCTCTGGTTGGGCAAGCTTTGTAGACGCAGGCATTTTGTGCAGACTGAGATACGACGCTGAGAGATCCGTACCATCGAATTGTCGTAAATGAATCTAAAACAATCACAAAAATACTGTTAACATTCAGAGCAAAAAGACCTTTTGGGGTATGTTCCATTCACGGAACATGTTCCACTTAAACGAATTGACAAAAAAATATCAAGTGAAAAATACAAAGGTGTATGTATTTACTTTCAACTTATACAGGTTGTACAAACATTGGAAAATGAAGTTGCTGGTAATTTAAATAACATTGTAAAAGTAACCAACATCAAAATACTCACTAATAAATGCAGGTTGACCTCATCACTTCTGCTCAAGTAAGGGAAGTTACCACCGCTTTTCAAATGTGCTAGTTTTGCTTGAGGGTATGACTTATACAGGTCCTCGCGAACTCGAGAACTTAAAGCACATTCATCCCACACATCCATTACTGTGATGGGCAAGTTAACCAGTGCTTGTGGTTTTATGTAACAAGGTGTGCAGTTCAATGTCAATCTTGATGCTAACTCGGATTGGTTTAGAGATTCCAGCTAGAAATAATACGTTTTTAAGATAAGAATTACCACAAGTAACATTTGAAAAACAATTTTTCTACCAGTCTTAATGTATAAACCCTGTGTGCGTTTCAATGTGGACCATAGCAATCTTTAAAAAAAACCCTACCTACCAAAATTTTGTAGAAATTTGTGAAAGTTGATTCCCAAAACCATAAATTTGTCAAAGTTATGGTTAAAAAGGGTTCAAGATCTCCGTGGCTGCGCGGTTCTCCGCGTTTCAATGGCGCGGCCACGTTCAAACTCTTAAAACTTTTTAACCATAACTTTGACAAATTTATGGTTTTGGGAATCAACTTTTACAAATTTTTACAAAATCTTGGTAGAGATATTTTTTTTTAATTATCGCCGTGGCCGTGCCATTGAAATGCACACTAAAGCCTAGTATACACTAGGGGGCAAAATTGTCTCCTAATGAATAAGAGGCTAAACTCAGACTGGTTTAGATATTTCAGTTAAAAACTATTAAGATTTTTAAAGATAAGAATGGAAGATAAAAATCTAGTAACATTCTAAATAATAATATAGATAACAATCTATGATTCCGGTTGTTGCTAATATAGTGTAATAACAGGAATTGTGTTACATGGCAAGAATATCATGTTACAGATTTAATGTTGACATCTTTGATGTATATGGTTACATTATTGCTCAGTAAAGCATGAAGAAATTATTATTACCAAAGCTGCAAACATATTGCTTTTGTTTCATATCTTACTTACTCTTTCAACCATGAAGTCAATAGATTCAGCCATCCTTTTGTCAACTTTATCAGTTGTGAAATTGCCCATGAGCATTCTTTTCAGCACTAATGAAGGTAGAAGCCAGAAGAGGGCTGAGGAGTCATGGTATTCAAAAACTGATGTATCCGTGAAAGTGTTGCACAGAACGAGAGATGCAACACGGGGACAATTACTTGTTAATTCTGCAAATTTTTGTGCTATAAATCCACCTAAAAAATACTTCTGCATTAAAAAAAGAGGTTCATAGTAGGTTGACTATGAAATAAATAATAGAAACAATGTTTAGCTTATTGTTAAATATCATGGTTTTAGTGAATAAAAAAACCAGACGGATAACTTATCTACTGTTCGTCATATTGCTTCACTGTAAACAACAAACTCATAATTATTGTATTGTCTCGAACATTAGTATTGATTGGAATTTGTTACACTCATTATGGAAATCACTGTAATAACTACTACATATTGTGTACTTTCTATTGCTAATCCAATCTCTTTAAAAACACGTTGAACGTTCCAATCTGTAGAATAATATAGAAAAACCAACCTAAGGAAGCTCCAAAAACATGAACTTTGTCAAGTTCAAGGTAGTCAATGAGTCTTTTGAAGCCATCGCACCATTCCTTCATGTTCCAGTATGGTGGTGGTTCAGCGGCAATGACTCTAACCCCTCTCGTGGCAAGTCCCAAGACTTGCTGGAAAAACACGTCGGCAGTACCGGACACTGGCGGCAGACATATCAAGGGACAGCTTACAGATTTTGGCCCACTGTCGAAAATTCTCCAAGCCTGAAGAAAGTTGTAAACAGAGAGATTTCAGTATTTTCAGTTAAATTATCAATTTAAAGGAAGATAAGAAGTCGTAGTATTTAATAAGTGGGTCAGCCAACGTACCTAATAAACAAATTTACAAATTCAATAGATATCATTTTTGATTAAGTTTGTTTACCTTGGATCCGTCCGAGTCGACGACTATTTTCCTTAGGGGAATGCTGCTTCTAAAACTGAGATACTCGTTAGACTGTGACAATTCACTGACGCAACTCATTTTTAATTTTCTATAGCCTTGCATAAAAATAAGTGTCAAATCTTAAATTATATTATTAAAACTTATTCAAGTGTTGGAAAACTATTTTGGAATGTTCTATCGCTGAAACTTCTTAGTTATTTGACGTAATAACATTTCGTTTCACATTTTGACGTTTTGCAGTGTGTTCCATTCTACGCAGAAAGAGTTTGATTTTTGCTTGATAGTTGGTTGTTAAGAATCGACTATTACATCGAGTTTAGTCGATTTTTTTTTTGAGCATCTCGCAGTTGGCCTTGAGATGCCGTGACTGCTCAACCGGGCTTTCCTGGGGCTGCCATTAAGAATTTAATCTTAACGCCTCCAGCCAGGGCTTACAAACTAAAATAAATTACAAGCTAAGCGACTGCACGCTGAGGGCACCCCCTGTGGGGTACGGGCCTCGGCTGAGGGCGTCACTGATAGGGGGACAGCTATCATTGGGGACAGGCTGGATCAAAATATTGGCATTATTATTGATCGGGGAATTTAAAGCTACTGGCTCAGCTGCGGCGCGGGCTGGCGCTTCAACAAGCAAGGGTCGGTCGGGACAGGTTCTTGCTTGGGGTTTTTCGATTTTAAGGGGAAGTGAGTAGCTCACGAAGTTAAAATATTGGAACGAAGTTCCTTATCGCGCGTTGTGAAAGGGGGCTAGACGGAAAAAATTCTTACGAAAAGTTGTCACGACACTTTTTGCTATAGTAAGCTATTGTAAGCTGTGCGGCGTGCGCATGTTTCTCTCTCTCTCTCTCTCTCGCGAGTACTGGCGACGAGTACTGGCGGCGAGTACTGGCCGCCAGTACTCGCTCTCTCTCTCTCTCGAGTACTAGCGGCGAGTACTGGCGGCGAGTACGGGCGGCGAGTACGGGCGGCGAGTACTGGCGGCGAGTACTGGCGGCGAGTACTGGCGGCGAATACTGGCGGCGAGTACTGGCGGCGAGTACTGGCGGCGAGTACTGGCGGCGACTAGTACTGGCAGCAACTACTGGCGGCCAGTGCTAGAGGCAACTACTGGCGGCAAGTACTGGAACTTCGTTCCATCCGGGTGTCCCTTGACACCTCTCAAGTTTTTTTACGCCTTTTGCAATTAGAAGGTTAGTGTCAGGCTATAATTATGTTGCAAAATATATGATTCGCGACCGTAACACGTATGTATTTTTAGAATGATAATCATTTAAATCATCAATACAACCTTCAAGTTTATGAAAAAGTCATTCAATAGAATTAAATGACCACTGATATTCAGGTTCTCAGCACGATATCTTTGGTGTTGACCACGACGTTTTTGAACGTGGTGAATTGATGAGATTGTTATTATTTACTGATGGAGTTCTACTGTGAGATAACGGTGATGTCGCAGTAATGATCTTGCATAAACGAACACCCAATCCAACTGCGTAGACCACGGGGACACGGGTCGGATACTGTTGTTTATCTTTCAGTCTGCCAGATTTTGAGTCATCGTGAAGGCGGCGTTTTATCATATCATCCGTTCTTTTACTTTAACCAGTCATGCGTAGGTATATCAGAATCTAATAATGTTATCAACTTACGGTTTAACTTAATTGATAACCTGTTGTTTGATGTTTAATTGAATTTCTATTTGTACCTACTTAGCAGAGTTAAGATTTAAGTGCATTGATCTTTGCAATTAAGTGTCAAAGGCAAAAAGTGCGGGTTTTTCTAGTCTCTGAATATAGGGAGTAATGAAAACATGGCGTTTCTCATCCAAACACATTCTGTTTATTATTTAATACGTAATTAACATTCTCATCGTGAATTTTCCTACGATAATTTTCCAAACCGCTTACTCTATCTTATATCTAATTAATGAATAAAATTTGGACGATTTTAGCAGGATTTCGAAAAAAATATGTACTGACTGACAAAAGATTAGGTAGGATCTATAACGTATTATTCTGCACACGGTACACTCTTGACCGCGATTAGAAAGGTCGGCGCTGCCGCCATGTTGCACACAGATAACGTGGCACGTGCCCACCAGCAGCCATGCTGTGGCGGCCACTACGCCTGATAGGCGGTCGTCTCTGACCAGTTGTGGTTGTTGAGTGGTCCGTGTGCAGAAACACTAAACATTACGAAATAGCGTCGCGATCGGATATAACATGTTACATAATAATAGCTTTAATATGAATTTAGAAGCCAAAGTCGCAGATAGTCTAACTCTTAAAATTAAAAATCATACAAGTAGTACATACATTACAAATCTATATACTTACTTAAATTTAACTTAGTGCACACTAACCATTAAAATTCATTTTTTCTTAATATACATTACACATAATTTCGTTCATGAATTCTTATTAATGTACTGTATAATTCTTTAGTATTATCATAATATGATTTGAGCATACTCCAGAATCATTGAGAATTCTGAGCTATAGCATCTCTGTACACATGAATGAATGAATTTGTCAGGATCTAAAGAGTGAATGAAACATGGAAACTATAACTAACACACAAGAGCATAGACACGATGTTTGCACCTGTATAAAAGTAATATACAAGCAAGAGCACAATTAAAAAGCATTTCATTTATTAGGTAACATGCCTGCGACCACTCCTCTCAGCGTTCGACGAAATGTATGTTGTATTAGGAATTGCTTGTAATATTTCTTCCTATTGCATGCCATTCTCCGTCGCAGGTTTTGAGCGCACTTGCGCTTTGCTCAATGAAAGGTACACACTTCAAATCACGTTTTAACAAAATATCGAATGATGTCCTCTATGTTCAATTTGTCAAGTGAATGCTCTAATGTGTATGCTCACCGTTGTTAATATACAAGAAGACAAAAATGTCAACTACTAAATAGCTACATTGACTTGCCAGTTCTCTAAAACTCCATTTACACCACACAAATTGTAACCACTATGAGATAACTAATAATATGACTGTTTCAGAAATTAAAATGCCAGAAATCATTGTTATTACCTTTTAATGATTCTAATAATCAATAAAACTAACATAAAGACAAACGAATATTCAGGCAATAATGTTTTACAATCACAGAAGTATTGTTACACATAATATAAACAAAACTAATAATATAATTGTCTATTTCAGAAAGATTCTAACATTTACATAACGGCCACATAAGCCATAGAGATATAATTATTATAATAGACATAAGAATGACTCATTCACTGTTATTATAATAAACAATATTAACTATCCAGTTCAGGCAAGCGGTACGGACAACTGAAAATAATACACGAAATTAACTATTCAAATGCATTAAATAGTCAGACAAAATTATGCAATTGTTTATAATTTATAATATTGATATACGATTTTCAAAAATAGTTTATTATTCTACTGTTTAGATACACGATATTTTATAATAATCATTATTCAAGTTATAATAGATTCAGAGGAATCTTTACATATTTTCCGTTATACAGATTATTTTATTATTCATATTATAATTTCTGTCCTCTAATTTTTTTTTGAGCATAAATCTCAATTTCTTAGTAAATGATTCCTCTGCATTGGGGTAATCTTGAAATAGGTTACCAAAAATAATTACTATAATCCAGCTTTGTAATTTGTCGCCAAATCGGTCAAGATGCTAGACTAATAAAGATGGCGTATTTATTAATGTTGCCCGTGTCAAAATCTCAACAGCATAAAGGAAACTTAAGTTCTCTATGATATTAGTTTACTATTCCAGATTTCCCCAATGCACTATTTTTTTTAAACGCTTTTTCTTTTTATCATTCATTCAACCTCATCTAGTTTTAAAATATTATATTATTTGATGTGACGTGTTTGTTAAAACCAATTTAAAGAAATTAACGTCGAGTATGATGTAAACAATTCAAGTAAAAACTTTTAATTGAAAAGCGTCGTTTTAACACTATTATTCGAATTACTGTTTTAACCACTACAGGGGTTTTAAAAGTGTAATTATTTGGGTGGGAAAATATCTAATTAAAAAAGGTAAAATATTGGACATGCGCGCCTTTTAAGCAAAACAGAATATAAAAACAAATTTAAGGGGGAAGAATAGTAAATTATTCTAAAATTGCCAACATTTACTTCAAGTAGGAGTTGATAAATGAATTGCACTTAATTTTAATTTAATGTGTATGTTAACACTGCAGAAGCATGTAATATCGGTTGTATAACCCGACTGTGTATAACTACGGAAGTCGGGTGTAGCACGCATGGGCAGTCAGTCGTTAAATGAAGTAACAATTGCTCACGACTATGCAGCATATAGCCTTGGCAATACGTAAGTGCAAGGAAACTGTAATTCGCCAGTTTAGCATATTATTATAGGAAAAAGTATGCATGTCAGAAAAAAGAAACGACGCGATTCAATACTAATTGGTTTTCAGTCAATTTAATAAAAGGAACTAATTTTTTTTTTGTTATAATTGCGTAGGAGGCGGTGATGGTTATAATGAAGCTCCAAAACTGTATCAAGAAAGTAAGAATAAAGTAGGTTCTACGAATTTAATTATGAGTAGTTACAGGGTGTAGCAGGCCGGTAGCGGGTTGTATCCGTGTGTTGGGGGTGTTACCGCGGTGGTGTCCGTGTGGGCGTGCGGGGCGGGCGGGGGCGAGGCTCACGACTCCCCGTTGCCGCTGTCGTCGCCGTCCCCTTCACCTCCGTCCACTTCCTCGTCAGAGTCCGTGTCGAGATCGTCGTAATCGTCGTCGTAGAAGTCTGTCATGTCCAACTGAAACAAATATCAATGTCGTTTTAATATTGAACCGCTATACAACTCGTTTGTGACGTTTCAACGCATTTGAGACTTGCTTCGTAGCGAGCTACTCGTTATTCTTGATAACAGACTGCATGACATTCGGTTTTAATGCATTTAAATGTGGACATTCTATTAGCTGTATAATAATTTGATGATGTCCACAAGATTTTTATAGTGAGCCCTCTGAGTTATTCTAAACATGAGCATCGCTTATGCAGCACCTGCTAGTATGCTCTCAAAGTCTCAACAAATTATTTTGATGACTACAAAAATGGGAACATTATAATTAAAACATAGACACAGAATTGTTGGTGTATTCCCCAAAATGTTTCCCATCATAGAGGGAACTAGGTGCCATGTATTAGGAGACTTATTAACTGGTGCATTTCCAAGCTTTGGATTTTTATTGGAAACTTACAACCCCATAAAAAATCCAGCATTTTTGTCTGGCCTGGGAATCTGACCCAAGAAACCAAGGTTTTCATTGACCTTGCGACAAAAAATATGAATAAATGAGGTCATTTTAATTTATACAGTTTAAGTATTATGGAACGGCTGATAATGTTATCCGCAGTTATGGAAAAGTTTTCTTAGCCATCACTAATCAGTTTGAATGGACCGTATGATTGTAAGCTTTTACAATAAAGAATGTATTCGATTTAATAGGTAATAATATAGAATGTGACAGTGGGCAGGGAGCATTGCTCGCGGAACAGATGGCCGGTGGGGCCAAGAGGTTCTGGAGTGGTGACCGCATACCGGAAAACGTAGAGTTGGAATGCCTCCCACAAGGTGGACCGACGACCTTGTGAAGGCCGAAGGAAGCCGTTGGATGCGGGAAGCACAGCACCGTACCAAGTAGCGGAACTTGGGGGAGGTCCATGTCCAGCACTGGACGTCTTTCGGTTGAAATAATGATAATGATGATGATAGAATGTGAACAAACCTGTGGCTCCTGTGTCGTCGACTTGACTTGTGTTTTAATGCAATAGTCTTCTAACGTAAGGGGTACTACAATGCCTTCCTTCTCCGCGTCAGTGCGAGCCACTTGGGCCTGCTTCCTGTAAAACAAAGCATACCACTAAGAAAATGTTTCTCTAACAAGTAATAACACAAGATAACGTTCCAACGAACGATAACAGCTGAAGTACTCGTGACCGCACGTTACATTATCTGTAATTATTTATAACAAAGGCGGTCATTACATAGTTTTTATACAGCTGAACAGGTATGCATGCACTAGTTATCAACACTGCCAGTTTTGTCTTTTCCCCTGTTCTACACAGTGTGAAAGGGACATTGACGCGCAATCTGTTACCACGGATACAGTACATCATTCTGAACCTAAGTTGAAATTTTTCGACGGTTATTTAAAAAAAAAAGTAAGTTGTTCCATACCTAAAGATTGACTGTGTAGGTATTATACTTTTAGGCGCGTTATGCGCCCGGTTTACATAAATAAAACTATGTTCAGTAGTAGGTATAGTATAAGTGTTTTTATTTCACCACACAGTAAACACACGACAAGGGAGGATATACAGGGTAAATTTTTAACCAGTGCGCAAACTATAACCATGAATTCAGCATATCATTCTAGATGTAGCATCTAGTGTAGAAATTTTTCGTCGGTTATACAAAAGAAATCATGTTTCATAGAAAAGTGCAATACCTACGCGGTCAAAATGTATGGAACAGCTGATATATTTTTTGTATAACCGACTAAAACTTTCTACGCTAGGGAATCTAGAATGATATGCTGAATTCATGGTTACAGTTTGCGCACTGGTTAAAATTTTATCCTGTATACAGAATACACGATTGCCAAAAGGATATGAAACTTGTAGTTATTACACTGTATATCTTAACGGCCTTATTCATAAAAGTTATCGAACATCTAAACAGTTGCTAAAGTCTGGTTCTCAAAGAGAAATCAGACTTTAGCAACTGTTTAGATGTTCGATAACTTTTTATTAATAAGGCCATAAGTCACTAAGCTTTTTACATCATGATTCAAAATCCTAGTCCCACTAATTCAATCCTATGAACCAGAGAACTGTCGTCTAGAAACAAAATAGTGTTGCCACTACAATAAGAGTGGGAACCATAAATATTTAGTTTGGTTCGAAACACAGTTTTCTATGAAACAGCCGATTTTTTTGATAACCGTCGAAAAATGTCCGCGGTAGGGTCTAAAATCATGTGCTTAATTCATAGTTCCAATTTGAGCATCGATGTCTCTGCCACCCCTGTATACAGCAAAACTGCGGTCACCATTTCTAATCATCTATGACATGGAACCCATAATAGTTGGCTAATTTGGTGAAACATTTAAAATAAAAAGTGCATAACCATGGTCCATTCATATTTACTTCCTCCTACTGATATGATGATGAGTTTTTTTCGAAGTCGATCCACTCAAACCAAAATATAACAAAAATGTTTGTAATTATACACGTCACCTTCAGTGCTCAAAATTTGGACCGACTTAGTTAAAGATTCAGCAAAACGAGGACGCGACCGAATAAACTCATTGTGTTATATTACTTTCACCGAACGACGGCACTGAGTTTTGTCACATGGCAACAATCGACTTGCACGAGTGAGGGTTAAAATTCGGCAGCTTGGATGGCAGGACGAGCTTGACAAAACCAACCAGCAATGGTCCAGATTATGCCGGGACCTAAACATCCGGAAACCATGGAGCGAGGTCTTTGCCGCTGGGCAACGCTGTTGCGTTGTATGACGCAGGCTGAATGAGGCCAGTAGCCTGAGTATTAATTTAACTAGCTTTTTAGAGCGCGGAAGCGGAAGAATGAAGAACCCAACACTGGTTTTGAATGGACACAAGTAGCATTCAACTTTCATTTGATATCATAACTGTTACCGAGTCGTTTAAGTAACAGAAAATATGATCAGTGTTATGTACATAGATACAGACTTACAATTACTAACAATTGTTCGTTTCTTTTACGCAACTTTCTGGCAACAGTTTAGGCTATGAAATACAGAGGGGTAATTGCGTAATACACTAACAGTATGACCGGCTTCCATTTTGAGAGTTCAACAACATTCATTGCGTTATTTACGTTGCTGAGCAGACACATTTTTCGAACATATCAAGCAATGAATTAGCACTATCCTTCAAAATTATTCAGATTCTGATTGATAGCCTCTATCTATTCATCGTCTGTATTTAAAGCCTTTCATCACTTGCATATCCAATAGTACCTCGTATTTATTTATTAATGAGGGCAGTGGTTTTATTTAACTTCAAATAATCACTGCAGAGACAGAGCCTGATGTCATGTCTTAAGTAAGCCAAGACACATGAATGCATGTGCATCGTTATTTAATCCAAAACATGTCATTCAAGCCATCCTACTAATAATATTATAAATGTGAAAGTTTGTATGTTTGTTACTCAATCATGTAAAAACGGCTGAACGGATTTGGATGACATTTGGCACACAGATACTTTGTAACCTGGAATAACATATAGGATACTTTTTATCCCGATAGTGCGTTTCCTTGGGATCATTTTCGACTACGCTGCGGGCGAAGCTGCTGGCAAAAGTTAGTATTATAATTATATTCAACTCGTCTTATTGTTTAAGGTCAGCGACTCACCTGATAATATTCTCGTACTCCTTATCTTTTCCTTTGGAGTCGCGCCAGCGGCGGTACATGACGCTGGCATCGACGTTCGCCGGGCTGAACGTGTTGGGCTCGTTGAGCAGCGAGATCACTGACAGCAGGACCGTGCGAACGGACTGCGTCGGGTTCCAGCGCTCGCAGGGTAGCTCGCCCGACTGCGGGTCGTCCACCGGCGGGTGCAGGATCGATATGCAGAGGTCACCGTTCTGGAACATTTTATAAGCGAATGCTTAGTTGTTTGTGGAAGTTGTGGAACATATCTTTACTTCAAACGAATGCCCTCTTATTCTCTCCTATTTTGCTGTGCCCGTTAGGGTCGGGAATGATCATGTGTTTGTAAACCACCCAAGTTCACATTGTAGAATACAATAAATATATTCAATACTGAGTAAGAGTACCTAATGGGGACAGATCACAGGTTGTTTTCTATGTAGTCGCTAGAATAGTCTTCAATTTAACAGCAGTTGGCCTGTAATTTTAATTTTTTAATCATATACAGGGTGTAACAGAAACCCTATTGCTAGCCTCAAGCACTAAAGATAAGTTGTAGAATCACTATACATAGTTTCAGCTCAAAATAAAGTAATCTAAGAATTGATACCAAATTTTCGGTTTCATATGTTTCTTCAAAACAAATCATAACAAACGTGTCACCGCACTACGTAGGTCAATAACTTTCCACGTTACTTGCCAATATCACGATAAATCTCTTCCGTGTGTTTATTTCAATTTGCAAAGTTCGGTTTCTGGTATCAATGTATTAAAAATTCTCATAACTTCCAAAATGTAGAGATACGATTTAAAAACCCTTCCAATATCGTTTGATATCATCCAAAGAAGCCGTGCCCTTGGTATACCGTTTCCATTACACGTTGTATACCTAGGTCAGATATACTGGAAGCCGACTCCAACATAGTTGGTTAAAGGCTAAGCAGATGATGATGATAACCTAGTTCACATAGAGCATCAAGACAATTGTTTAATTTTGGTGTTGATAGAGTAATATCTCCCATATTACTTTATAAACCTGTGTTGTTTGACAATATCCCGCAACGTTATAATTTGAATGTGGGTCAAAACCAAATCCATACCTATATTTATTGCATTATTCTATTTATATTTTTATGGGTTAGTTGTCAGAAAATGCAAGACATTTTTTTATATATTTACTCGCCTCCGTAGTGGACTAGAACCCTAATTGCGTAACACACGATCAATCATAATCTCATCTAATTTCATTTTGATAGTTCAACAATATTCATTGCGTTATTTACGTTGTTGTGCAGACACATTTTTCCAACATATGAAGCAATGGATTAGCAATCTGATTCAAAACTATTCAGATTATGATTGATCGTGCGTTACGCAATTAGGGTGCAGGTCAAGTTAGTCTATATGTATAAATAAATATAATTGAAGCGTCTGTTTGTAATGTCAAAATAACAGCTTTTTACTAAATGGATGTAAAAGTTTATATGGCACTTGTAACAAACAAACAATATTTTTTTAATTTCTCCATTTTTTTCGGATAATCTCCATGAAATTTGGTAATTTCGTTTGGTACCAAATTGTATCAAGGACATATATTATGCTTCTTTTAATCATTACCACGCGGGCGCAGCAGCGGGCGGAAGCTAGTAACAACTACAAGTAAAAAAAATTAACTGCACCCTAATCGCGTAACACGCGATTAATCGTAATCGGTTTCATTTTGACAGTTCAACAATATTCATTGCATTATTTACGTTGTTGAGCAGACACATAATTCGAACATATGAAGCAATGGTTTAGCCATCTGTTTCAAAACGAAACAGATTATGATTAATAGTGAGTTACGCAATTAGGGTGCTGGTTTTCGTTCAAACTAGCTGCTTTCTCTAACTCTCTCTTATTAATTCACATGAGCAATTTCTTTTTTCCTGTTTGCCTGCGGTGACAGGAGATTGTTTACAAAATAAAACTATACCGCCGTAATTTAATAACCTTGTGTTCAAAGAGAATAGGTAAACCACAGGAGTACACAATACATGCCACAAAAACACCTCATGGTCAACTCGAGTTTCTTTAGAAGACAGCTTGGGGTTGGGACTATTCCTTTAAAAAGTAAATTTAAAAACTAAAACCCGACTACTGAAAAATCATTAAAAAGTTTGAAACAAATAAAACAACGTTATATTTTTTTAGTTCATCACTTTATGTTATGTAGAGGACGCCATTTTGAATTTAACGTGCGTCACATAGCTTATAGCCAGCTGACGATCAAGTCGTTTCCAATGATACCTCATTTGTCAAATTATGATAAGTAGTTCAGAAGTTATGAGGGAACAGATGAATATACATACATAATACCGATAAATCATAACCCTTGTTTTTGCTTTGCCATAGTCGGGTAAAAATAATAATCATAGTTAAACCTAAGGGCCCTAATTCACTATAACGATTCCTTACTTCGAAACCACGTCAATTTCTTAGATCACACACGACATCTGCTAATAAATATCGACAAATTGTCTTGGAAGTCTTGGAACATACAGAATATCGTCCACAGGCGCCCAATATCTCCTATCTGACTCCGCTTGGATTTAACCTAGTTGAAAATTATATCTAAATTAAAATTATAAAAATAATATTGTTAAAATATAATTTTCAGATGGTTATCAAATTGGTGAAGGTCACTCTTACTTGGGATCCTCTACTATGTAAAATCCACCCGGAGTCAGATAGGAGGTATTGGGCGCTTGTGGACGATATAACATTTCGATTCCTTACCGTTACATTGGTTTCTACAAAACACGATAATGAGGTAGTTTGAACGTAGTAAGATTCCGAATGGAATCATTTCAAAGACAATTATGTCGATAGTATTAAATACGATATTAGCAGAATTCGTGTGTGATTGCCGTGGTTACGAGTAAGGAATCGTTAAGTGGTCATAGTGAATTCAGGCACTGCACCCTAATTGAGTAACTCACGATTATTCATAATCTGTTTCGTTTTGAAACAGATGGCTAAGCCATTGCTTCATATGTTTGAAAAATATGTCTGCTCAGCACCGTAAATAATGCAATGACTATTGTTGAACTGTGAAAATGAAACCTATTATGATTAATCGCGTTTTACGCAACTAAGGTGCTGGTTGTCATTCACTATTGTTGCGATCAAAATGTACCGATGTCTATGCCAAACACTTGATACGTTTACGTAGGCAGAGCTAGGAGCGCCAGAACGTAGACGTTTAGTCTATGTTATCTGTCTATCAGCGAATTGAAGTTTACGCAATAAGCAGCGAAGGCCGGAGTTATTAAATCTTGATACGATTTAATGCTTCACGGTTAGGAAGAAAAATTTCGTTTTCGTTGCGTTAGAGCGCGCGTAATACAAAAAGTGTTATATAAAGTCCATTGTTGCCTCGTCTCCCCCGACTCGCAGAATACCAGCAACCTTCGTAATAATAATTCTTACGTGTTCCATTCACGCGTCAGGGGAAACTGGGATATTGAACGTACTGGGGCTTCTATAAAAATAGTGCATGCCACGATCCATTTCTGCATTCTATTAAGCGCAACCGAGAAGTCGGGGAAAGAGTCTAAAGAAACGTATTTTTAACCGACTTCAAAAAGAAGGAGGTTATCATTTCGACATGTTTAAATATTTTTTTTAATGTAAGTTCGGGCATAACTCCGTCATATACAGGAATAGTTTTTATCCAGTGCGCAAACTGTAACCATGAATTCAGCAGCATAATTATCATTCTAAACCCCCCAGCGCAGAAATTTTTAGTCGGTTATACAAAAAAAAAAAAAAACAGGCGGATTTGCAAAATTCTTTTATTTGTTCGAAAGTTAAATTTCATATAGATCTGATGATGCGTTTCGGAGACAGACAACGGAACTCTTAAAAAAATTACAGCAAACAAACTGCGATTGCTGCTATCGCATAAATATGCATTGTTTTGACCCCAAGGATGACGAAATTTCGAATAGTAGGGTGTAGGTGGTGTTGTAGGTGTAGGTAGTGGGGTAGGTACTATAACTAAAATGTGAACAATAAAAAACTTAAAAACCAACTTCCAAAAAAATACTACAAAGTGAAAAATAACTTTAATTTCGGAAGGCGGTGACAAAAAATTTAAATATATGTATATCCAAAGTCACCGACTCATCATTTCTTCAATTACAATAAAACTGACAAAGACAATGATAGGGGTGTATAATTAATCATGAAAATCGAAGCATCTGTCGCAGAATAGTTGAACAAACAGTAGCTACGTATACTTTGTACGTACTCGTATAAGCTTACATATCTATGTATGTATGTAGAAACAAGAGTTACACATGGTTATGGAATCAACAGCTTGTACCTGGAAGTTACTTAGTTACTGGTGTGTATCATTATATCGTTAATCACATCAGTTTCCTGTTCTTATGAATTCATATTAATTATATCACGTACTACTGCAAGTTTTAAGGAAAGAAAAAATCTACGTCGCACTAGTTGATGGTATGAAATCCTAATAGGCACTAACGCGTTTTTCATTTGTTTTTACCAAGCGGCTTATTAAACTTTTTCACTGGTTTTACTTTTAAAAAATCGGAATCTCATACAAAATCAAAATCAAAATCCAAATATTTTATTTCACATAAACCTACATGAGCACTTTTGAATCGGTTCCAATAATTAGTTGTTTCCTAGAGAGAGAAGATTCGGTAAGAAACTCCACGGTTACTCTTTAAAAAATAATTGGCAAAAGCCAACTATTTTACCCTATTAACACTGTAATTTGAAAACATTGGTTAATAGGTATGGGAGGACAGTGACAAACGTTCATGCCCTATTTTACCCCTTTTGCGGTAGATTTTTAGCAAATCCTGATACACTCATCGTTTTTAACTTTAACTAAAAACCCAAACACTAATTCTCTTTGAATTTAGTTTAAAAAAAAAAAAAAACTGACTCCCGTTTATCTTCTTGCCCTATTTTACCCCCTTTAGCTTCGATCAACAATAGTTGCTAGATATTATTGATCGAAGCGCTTTAGGGTAGAATTTTAGCAAATTTGAATACACGTTTTTTATCGATTTTTACAAAAAGCCCAAATATTTATTTTAATTGTTTTTCCTGAAATAGTGATTTTTTGTCATTCAAAGTCATCCTAGTCCTTATTTCTTGTTTCCGTGTTGTTGAATCCTCCGCTTTGTTAAATCAGAATATTTTACTCTCTCTAATTGTATCCGTTTAGTCCACTCTCGACCCCTAAAAAAAAATTTGTTTCCTCTGAACACTTTAAACATAGTTCACACGCGACTCCCACGGGGTTTTTTTTTGGATGGGAAATCATCAAATAACTTTTCCCGCTCTAGGGCGGAACTCCTGTTCCGCCCTAGAGCCTCGACGACCTCCTGGTCGTGTCAGACTTTTACTGACTAATACCCACCCGTGTTCCTTCAGTTAGGCAATTGAAGGAACACGGGTGGGTTTTTTCCACGGTATCTCTTTCGAACAACCCGCACCCCTGGCAGGCATCGGCCCTTGCGGACCCCACCGGTTGATGCTGACATCTCTTTGAGGCGAGCATGGAACACAACGCGCTGTAGACCCGGGCTTGGTCGTTACCGGACAGCAAGCTACCTATTACTCGCCGTCCGCAAGCCCGCGCCTACGTTGGCCGGGAATCAGCCTGGGATTCCCGACGCCCAGGGCATCTCTTGCGGCGACTAGGGCCGTGAGGGCGCATATACTGCCTGTTCCTTACGTGCGCCGCCTCTCTCTTCGCGAGCATTACTGCTTCGCAAAAGGAGGTGACTGCTACCCATGCACTTTCGCTCCGAACCAGGACCAGGGCCGGACGCGAGAGATCGTTGCCGCCGATCGTCGCCACAAGGACACAGCGTAACACACTACACTGGAGCCGTTAGGGAGGTCGGCGCGCAGTCGAACCCAATGTCCCACAAATGCGACTCCAGGTCCGATCCCTGTGGGACACCGCAAAACATCTCCCGCCGGTTCCACTCTCCCTGGTGACCTGGGTAGATGACGGCCCTGTCCGTCAAATAGGCCTCGACCACGCGACAGAGGTAGGTTGGCAGTGGTGATACCGGAGTGCCTCCCTGATGCAACTCCACGGCAGGGTGTTGAAGGCATTGGAAATGTCTAGAGACACCGCTAAAACGACCCCATACCGGGCCACAGCATCCCCCGTCGTGAGGGCTCGCACGCGCATGATGGCATCTACCGTAGAGCGCTCCCTGTGGAAACCAAACTGGCTCTCCGCCAAATCCGGCCCCATCTGCACCAGCCGCCCAACGAGGCGGTCTGCAATTACTCTTTCAAAGAGTTCAGCCTACGTACGGCAGTACGTAGGCTGAACTCTCAAACCCCCAGGGGGTGAGATTGGATTTTCATACAAAGAACAGGCATACCTCGTCCACTTTCGACCCCTATTTCGGTAAGTGCATAAAATTAATATTTTGGTACAGTTAAGTACAGAACAGATTGGGGGTCCACAGGAAACTAAAACTTGGCTGGAAAATAAAATCCACTCTCGACCCCCAACATTCGAGAATAAACAATAGTCACTGGTCCAGTGGACACATTCAGTATAGGGGGGTCGAGAGTGGACTAAACGACTTTATCAAGCCATCTGAAGAGCCAAGAACGATTGACTGAATAGACTGATGCGGATATAGCGAGATAATTCGACTAGTTTTGTGTTGCCAGCCAGATTTTTTTATTGCAGTAATTTTGTTTATTTGGTCTTGCCCTACATTCGTACTTATTCCAATGCACTATGTTATTGCAATATAATCAACTATACTGTATGTAATAAAAAATATACAGAATAAACTATTGGTATGAATTTAAAGGTCATCATTTTCTTTTTTGGGTGGGAAATCATCAAATAACTTCTCCCACTCTTCGTGTCGGACTTTTACTGACAAAACCCACCCGTGTTCCTTCAGTTGCCTGTGTGCCAGGGGCTGCAGTATCTCTTTCAAACAACCCGCACCCCTGGCAGGAAGGTCATTATTACCCTACACCTGATAATAGCCGCTATAATAATACTCATCAATTCGCATCGCACCGTTCTCATCGACAAGGTCCTTATACTCCTTATGTATTACACACGATATCTAGCTTCATGTCTTTCTAAGGAGATAGCGGAAGGAGGTAAGCGAGACGGAACGGACAAGAGGCTTACCTCCGCAATTTGCCCTTGACGATCTCGGTAAAGCAGCATATCGACGACCCACCCCATTTACATTATAATCTGCTCAACGATTCGTGAAGGTTATTTTATCCGATTTATTGAATAAACTTTTATGTTATATGAAAACTGAATTGAAAGATCACTCGACTCAGTAATCATCATAACAGTTAATATTTAAGTCGTGGCTCGAATCGTTCAATTCCAACCAGTGGCCTACTCTAGTATTCGCATGACCCAGATACATTTGTCTATCGCGATAACTACTTTACAGTGTAATAATTAACGACAGTGAAGTATCTTTTTAAGTCATATCTGTAAAATATTGAAAACTTCAATTTACGAAAGGATTCTTGAAGTTATTGATAAGTTAAAGATGTCAAGGGTCAATAAAAGCGTGCTAGAGCTAATGATGAGCCGAATCCTACTGTGATACATCAATTCAAGTTGCATGACAATGCAATATGTTCAGCCTTGTCATTTGACCTCAATGGTGAGCGAATAGGTAGGCATTCGGTTACATTAAAATATGAGGCATTGAAGAAAACTTCAAAGGAAATCGATTCCAATTATCGTGCAAGCTATGTCGTATGTGATTAGGGTCGGGCTGGAGGGTTCTAGTTCTTAGTTATTGATGTGTTTATGTTGTGACGAATGTTGCGTCAAGTGATGGGGCTTCATTGTTTCATCGATTTTATTGTTTCACAATGTTTGACAAATCTCGACATTGATAATCTAAATTGTTGTTACCAAGCAAAGCATCATGGCACAGTGAAAGTGTTTCGTTCTAATGGTCCTCCCACTCTGACGCGCTCTGAACGGTCTGCGGTGCCTAAACTTTTCCGCACAAGCATTTAAATGCTAACAGCGTAGTATTTTAGTTATGAGTTGGTATAGAATGATCTGGTATCAAACAGTATGAAACTCAAATCCTTCCTATCATTATCAGTAAACAAGACATTCTGTTTAAGTAGATGGAAATGAAAAATGTATAGAACCGAGTATTTGAATGAAGTAGTAGTATTATTGTTGTAAGTTGCTGTAACAAAAGAAGATCTAAACGACTTCTTAGAACAAGTACGTTTTTTTTATTACAGAAGTCATGATGATAGAGCATAAAGGCGCGGACATTACGGTGATGGCGTGGAGCGTCGCCCTCGGCTAAAAATATGCTACCGGTTCACTGCGCGCTTCCTCACAAAGAAAATGTGTGTGCTCTGACCTCCAAATCGGGAAACACTTGAAACATAATATACAGAATGTTTATTTACCTCATCCCTCGCAGACATCCAGATATAGTATTAGTAATCTACAATATTATATTATTCTGAACCATGTCAAGGTACATGGTCAAGAATAAGTTAACAGAGTGGAACACCAATCACGAGTTCGCATGTCGAAGGAATATTGAGAATTGAATGATAATTTTGAGGTTAAAATCTTAATATTTTTTCGGCTTGCGAAGCCTCTTCCTGATGTCGATATTTAGATTCAATAAAAAAGTGATGTTTCGCAAAAAAAATCTTACTGGGCACGTCGCTACATTTTCCCTGATGTTGAGTCGCCGTCTGGCGGAACAATGATTTATTTTTTAAATATTTTAATTAAGCAGGTTTTTCAATTCACGACCGGAAACCTTACAAGAAAATATAATGTTAATATAGGTAAATAAATGGTACTGCCTCAGTTCCTCAACAGTCAACATCTAAAATATACGTTTTGAAATTCACAGAACGGAAATAAATTTTAGCATTGACTAACTTAGTAGAATATTATATGAAGAGTAAGTGGCTAGTCTTGGCCGACCAGTCGTGAGGCGAGGACCTTGGTGACTCGGCCGCGGGTAGGTTGAAGGCCCGGTGACGCACGTGACTCGCCACGGAAGCGCCCCCGCCTTCTTACAAGCTTACTGTCTACTGTTTTTATCTTAATACCAATGTTTTTCAAAAACACCCGTATTGTTACCAGAACAAACAATGCGAAGGGTGTCCGAATAAAGAGATACTGGATTCACTATATTCGGCTAGAAACTGGAACAGCATCTTTAAAGGGTGCTTTATCAGATAAGTAGAAATAGACCTCAAACATGTTCTCTTTACTGAATATTATTGATATTGTCAACTGCGACTGCGCAACATAAATGTAGGCAATACGGGTCTTGGCTTCTATGAGTTTGAGTGAATAGCCTTCGAAAGTTGCACACTTTGTTCCAAGAATATCGCCTATTGTTCCCTCGGCAAGTATCGACAGATTCATATTAATTATCGGGCATTGAGTACGGCGCGTGTGCAGGGAACCACGTGCTCAGTACTAAAAGAATCAGATTGAGATGTTGGCACTTGCCTCCACTGTTGGTTGAGTTGGGACGATCGCGCCTCAGGGGGCGTTATTTAAAGAACCGCATGTGAATACTGTGAATGTAGCACAAGTTCAAAGTGGCCACCGCGACGCAGGTCGACGGGATCGGGAATAAGGTTAATTACCCCAAGGCCGGGGAGTGCCAACATCGGCTGGGATAATCCTCAAGGGAAAGATATTTCTACGGGGAAATAAAAACAAATTATTTCTCCTTGACATTGTGCCAGACAGACTTGTTTATAAAATCTTTTTTATAGCATTAGTTTATCACGCCCAGCGAAACCGTTGAACAACAGTTAGTCAACATCGTCATCAGAGGCTGATATGATGCCATTTTTACTTGTTTAAAGAGATGCTACACGAATAATACGGATTTACCGATCATTGTTGTCAATGTTTTTATTGAGGTAAATCTACAATTAAAACATCCTGTTAACGACATAGTTTAGGCTTAAGTATTTGTCTTCTTAAAAGGAAAAACCACTGCCTTGAGTGCCATGATGGCAAATATTAGTAGAAGATACGACAGAATACGTACAGAAGGACACGCGACGAATACTTCTAACTAAACGAACATTTTGATTGGAACCGGTAAAGGGAAATTACCAAAAGGGTAGAAGTAGAATGGCTGTTTGTCAATAAAATTGATCGTGAATACGGGATGTTGGTAGAGTTGGTACACATGGTTTTCGTGAGCAAGCATAAATATGTACAACATGAACGAAGCTGCCTGTTAAAGCTAGTTGACTACAAAGTGATTCACAGGCGTTTGAATTAAATATGTTGGTTGGTTACCATCGCCGGTGGCTTCACTTCATGCAAAAGGTCGTTCAACTTGTACTACATCCTGTTTGATGTAGATTTTTTCGTGGATTATGTTTTTCACAATATTGTGAAACACATTATAATATTGCAAGAGCCTTACCAAAGATTTTAAATAAATCATGTACCTATATGCATGATTTATTTTAAAACTTATTTCAGTCAACGTCAGACCCAGAACTATAAATATTCCCCTCAATTTAGCTTAGCTCATTCAAGACATGTCTGTCGTGTTTGTTTAGCTCATGAGAACGAATCGTGAAAGTAGAGTATCGAACTGGTTTACTAAAACTTGACTAACATTAACAATGTACGATCTTGTGCTACATTTAATTATCACACTGCATACATTTAAATATAAATCAAGTATTACAGAGAATCAAATGCACGCAACACTTGATCTAATTTAGTATCGTATGTTAGAATCTTAAAAATAAGGTAGGCTGGGCATTGGATGCGTCACAGCGTCACAGTATGATTCAGCCATTCGGACTGATGACCCCGCTGCTTGACTACTATACCAGCTATATTATTTTGTACCGACGACTCACAGCTCACAGTTGACTCTTCTAAAAGCTAACGGTAATGCGCAGGCGACGCGAAAACTGTACAACCGGCTGTGAGTTGAGTTTTACGAAATGAAATACACTACAACTTTATACAATGCTACGTTTAATATATTTTTTTATGAAATTTGAAAATTAGATTTCAGTAAATATTAATAGTATACGCAGGTTTGTGGCATAGCATAAACATTTGATGGATATATTCTGTTTCTGCCAGCGACTAGGTCAACTTGGAGGTTGGAAATTATCCTATATATTATTATAAAAAATGTCCTGTGTTAATCCAGGTTATAAACTATCTGTCTGCTACATTTCATCAAAACTTTTACACTTATAATATTAGTAGGATTACCTGACAGAAGCCAGAAATCTATGTTACACTGGTTACACGAACATGAAAGCCACAGGAACGTGTCGAAAACAGATTGCATGCTGTGTTCCAGTTACAAATATTGATTTACCGCACTACAAATAGTATTGTCAACGTACGAGTCAATCTACGAAACTGATCATTCAATTGAGGATTCATGATGGAGAAATGACAAGACATGAGCGTGGGGTGAGAATTGTGAGATGTGGTGGTCAACCCAAGATGCGTAAGCATACCTACCGTCTACCTAACCAAAGACTTCAGACTTCCGGAAAACACTATAAAGTGAAAAATAACTATAATTTCGGAAGTCGGTGACTTTGGATGTATTTTATTTTTTTGCCACCGCTTTCCGAAATTAAAGTAATTTTTCACTATACATAATATAGTGTTTTTTCCGGTCGGTTGTTTTTTTATAGAAAAAGTTTTTATTTTTCACGTTTTAGCTATAGTACCTACCCCACACCAATTCGAAATTTCATCATCCTTGGGGTCAAAACAATGCATATTTATGCGATAGCAGCAATCGCAGTTGATTGCTGTAATTTTTTGAAAAGTTCCGTTTTCTGTTTCCGAAACGGATAATCAGATCTTTAAGAAATTTAAATGGGACAATTTCGGAATAAACCCCTTTCGAACAAAAAAAGGATTTTGTAAATCCGTCAATATATGACGGAGATATGCCCGAAAATACAGAAAAAAAAATACGCCGAATTGATGACCTCCTTCTTTTTGAAGTCGGTCAAAAACCAAACAAAGTAAGCCCACGTTGAGACGTAATAAAATCGCAGCAGGATTTTCAACTGCGCACTGGATCTTCAACGATCTGCTTAGCGCCGAGAGTTGAAAATCGAACACTCGTGTTTTTTCGACGCGCTGAGACTCACTTGCGCTGCACTCTGTTTGATTCTCAATGCTCGGTTCAACACCGAGAGTTGAAAATTCAGTAAGCGATAAAATCCCGCCGCGATTTTATTACGTCAGTGTGGTCGTCAACTAAGAGAGAACTTAGTCAGAGGGTGGACCCTAACTGCAGGTTGGAAAATCAATAGGCAGCTGACGTAGTACCAAATTACTAAAATTAGTACTAAAATCGAATTCATACAAAGTAGGTCAAAGTGTGATACGGTGTGAAACGTTTCGCAGTCTCGGGGTCAAAGACGCCAAGAGTGTGTCGCAAGTCGCAACTAGATAACTATGAGAGCTAAGATACTTAGTTATTGGATTGTCTACATGGCCTGTACAATATACATGCAGTCACACCATCGCTGTGACCAAATTAACTAGTGGTCACCACTGGGTGACTAGGTGATTAGCTTTCTGCACTCCTCCATATTAAACGTTAAACTGTGCCAAATGTCTCCTCCGTCTGCGTAATTTTCGTAAAAAGTGGTACAAAGTTTTTGCTTCACGTATTAATATTTAATAAATATAGGTTCTTCTCCAATGTCAATTGTATTTCGACCTGGCTGGTTACTTCTTCAATTTGTTGTAAATATTGCTATTAAATTATTCTTAATTAGGGCGTTTATATTGCAGAAACTGCCAATTCCGGATTTTATGAAAGCGGTCGCTGGAAGGCCTACCTTCCACAGCGACTCCTTTTCAAGGAAGGTTATCTCTTTGTAAACTTTTAGCTGTAGTGCCAACTAGGTGCTTGGGGCGTTTCTAGGTAAGTCCTCCGGTTTCTAGGTAGATCCGAATATTGGTATCAATAACTGTTTATTTGCAGTTGATGCTACAATATGCATTAACTTTTGGTTGACCTTCCTGGAATCCAGATCTTTTGGGCTTTGTAGTAAGTACTCGTTTTTCGAAAGATTAATTCAGAGAGAATGTGACTTAATCTGTGTGTAAATGTTTAGTTGGAAGCAATATGGAAGAATACCAAATCAAATGCAAATCTTAACCTTTATCAAACACACGCTTCCTGTTTGTCTTTATAGATAAATGAAGAAATAGTTACAAGATTGGTCCTGTTGTCTCCAGTTAGGATTAAGTGGATCGAGCATGTTATATGTCTAGAACCAGCCACAGTTTATTCTTAGAGGGATGTTTAACGTACTTATTAAAACTACGTCTTACCATTGGTAAGACGTAGTTTTAATAAGAGTTGTTGTTGTGTTTCTGTTGGTTTTCGTAGAATATTGATTCTACGAAAACCAACAGAAACACAACAGGATTCCTAGGAATCCAAGTAACTAATATTGGATCAAGAATAAAGTCTTCCGGGATTTCTACAAAATACATTGTAACTAAGACCATGAGCGTAATCAATCGCTGTATCATTGGCTACAATTGCATCTCTGAGCTCACTGCATAGAATAGACTCTTAAGATGTAGAAAGGCAACTACACAAACTATTTTTTATTTAAATTTCTACATGGAAAGTGTGCGTCATCGGTATACCTACTTGGAAAAGGAATTGTATACTAGGCATAATATAGGGCATTTTGTACTTGGTATGCACAGTAGATTTCAGCCTTAAAAATTATATATTATTCCCATTCTTGGAATAAGACATACTTATATGGTAACATTTTTTTCAAGTATTCATCATTAATTTGTCGTTGAAAGAAATCTACTGAAATTTTGCTCGTTACTTGATGACTCTAGTCATTGATTTATTTAAAGTTCAGTATAAGGCTCCGTTTTCTCCAATCACTTTCACGACTGATTCATAACTCATATGTGTATGAAGCATTGTGGCAATCCTCTTGACTCGGATTTCCGTTGCAAACTACATACGATATATGGAGCTACTTTATCACCACCAACATTGTCATGAACAAGTGGTTTTCGTTAATATCGGACACCAACTAACACATGAAGGGTGATGAGATTAATCTTATCTCAATTAATGTGTAGCAAATCTATGTAAAATGGTTTTAAATTAATTGCCATACTAAAACGTTTCAACGGTACCATCTCTTATCGGTTTACGTCACAAAAATAATAATACGACTAAATTAATGAACTGGACGACGTAGATACGATCTTCGGTTTGAATTTCGTAACGATTGGTAATTAATTATGTACCTATTTTAATAGTGCATGATTTTGGTGACATTATTATTTGATAGTAAAGCTGCGGGTCGAGTGAGCCAACTCCATTCCATCTCCTCAGGTCTATTGGAAAAACTTCCAAAGGAAAGGCGTTTCAGTCATTAGCAATGTCACATAAAGAAATCTGAGACTTACAGGTGCTTAGAAACGGTTTTCTAGATAAGTATTAAATGTTTCATCAATAAGGGAAATAGGTTAATATGTTTTTCTTTAGTCTTGCTCCAAAAATTTCCATTATTCAATGTTTTTCCCGTAACTATCGGAGTTCATTTAAAAGTATTGTGACTGTCGCCATCTAGACTATAGGGTTTACTACATAACTAAGCATTTTATTAAGTGAAGCTTTAATTTACATCTTTCATCAAGATACCGGTACCAAAATTGGCATGATTTCAATGAAGACAGGTGCCATGTGGTCGGTCGTTCATTTATCAAGCAAGTCAAGTGATGTCATTTGTTATCAAAGACATTTCAATATATTTGATATGTTGTCTTTTGTAATTTCATTTAACAGTTCGCATTTTTGTACTGTATATAGCATTATTTGTTTCATTATTGGCTGTGGGCCATTCCTGCTGTTTGACTGGAAGGACGAAGACGAGGAGTCGTTTGTCAAGGCCGAGATGGGCGGACGACATTGCAGCCATCGCGCGCAAAACCTGGATGAAGCTGGCTCGTGGTGATTGGCACAAGAAAACAGAGGCCTGGATATATATGGATGATGATGGGTTACAGCACCCTAATTGCGTAACACGCGATTAATCATAATCGGTTTCATTTTGACAGTTCAACAATATTCATTGCGTTATTTACGTTGTTGAGCAGACACATTTTTCGAACATATGAAGCAATGGTTTAGCCATCTGTTTCAATACGAAACAGATTATGATTAATCGTATGTTACGCAATTAGGGTGCAGGAGAACCATAAAACACAGAAAGCCCAAAAAACATTGTGTATCTTCGATCAAATATCGTAGGTACTCATAGACGATTTGATCGGATCATACATTTCATATTCAAACCCTTTATTGGCTTGGACGATGGGAAAAGTTATCCAGTTATCGATATTAGTCAAATGATATCGATTGCGTATGACGTCCACTCCAGGGCGCGTTTGTTTTTCATATAAAACGTGTTCTACTGCAGACATTCGATTCGAGTGGGGGTAATTTATTCGAGACAATGTATCTCAGTTTCTATTGCTGTATCTAAATAAACCATGCCATTTATAAAACAATGCACTTGTAACAACTACCTATAATCCGCATTTCTTTTAAAAAATCAGAATATCTTTGGGCGGAGATTTACCTACAGAAATCTAATACCGGGGAGGTCCCGTCGGACTATAGCTTTAGCCTGTGTTTCTGGCTCAACATCCAAAAACGGAAGTAGGTAATACAGGCAGGCAATTATAACTAAGTACATAATTATTTATTATAAATATTATATAATGATTATTAATTATTGTTTTATATCCACGTTTTTGAAACCTAAGGGCCTGTGCACACCACGATTTTTAAACGCGCCGTTGACGCGCGTTTGTAGCGATACAGACGCGATACTCACGCGAGTCAGACGCACCCTGTAGACCCTTTGTAGGATAAAGCACGCCGTCGATGCACGATTCTAAAACGTGGTGTGCACAGGCCCTTAGGTTTCAGAGACGTAGATATAATAAAGAATAATTAATAATATTTATAATAAAAAGTTAAAAAAACGTGGTGAGCGATACTTATGTTTTTTGCAAAATGCTGTTGTTATAGAATATCGCTGAAACAACTATTCGAGTATTTCGAATTGTGATTTCCATTGGCATTTATCCTGATTTAAATGTTATTTTATTTTTAATAAGGAACTATCCCAATGAAGGAATTGGAAAAAGCAATTTGTAAAAGCGAGACATAATTGACGATTGGCGAGGTTGACTGGTAGAAAATGCCTCAAGCATTAAGTGCGCCTTTGTACAGTATGTTTTTAAGTTGTACACACGGCTACACGTCAAGCTATACATTTCCAGTATAAGCTATAAGTATATTGGAAATGTATAGCTTGATTTGTAGCCGTGTGTACGTACTTAAAGTTTTAATAAATATGGGCGCTCACGACAAAAGCAAAGATAGACCAAGTGAGTGCGGCAGATGAGTGTTTAGAGTTGAACGTCCTGATCAGAGGGTTGCTCGGAACATCGAATAGACTAGATAAATATACCGATCTTTTTGTCAATGTAAAACAACAATCAACAATTCTGTTTAAAAAAATAGCCTTACTGTGTTGAATATATTAGTATCCGATTTTCATGATCATCAAATATACACATGATGATTGTAGACAAGTATAGATAAGATGTAACTGTGTATAGTTTAAAATAATATAGCAAAATCCCGAACATGGCCCCCCTTATTCATAAACGATGATTAAAGTTAAATGATGTTTAAACGTCAAAAATGTATGGTTAAACAGATGCTAATCACTACTTAAGTTTAAGCATCGTTTAAAAATAAGGGGGGCATGATTAACTTAACAGGCAAATATGGTGTGCAAATATTTTTACACAATACAAGGATAATATTGTTTACTTCAAATATCTATTAAAATGTATGATTAAACAATTTTATAACTTACCTCATACACATTTGGATGCCATACTTTTGTTAAAAATCTAATGGAAGGTGGTGAGTATGGATAGTCTGGTGGGAATTTCATATGTGCCTGAAACAAAAAAGAAAATATAAATTAGAGACCATATTATTAAAAAAAAAAACCGGATGGATGAAGGATTTTGTTCTATGGCGGCATTATCCTATTCTTCTTAAGGGGGAAGCGCCAGGGAAGACCATAAATTACAAATGTTCTTAGGATTTTTTCAATTGTATGTCACTGTTAGGTTGTTATGATTAAAATATGATTTGCTACGTAACACCATAACACAATTTATTTACATAATTTACAACCCTCTAAGTTCATTTAATCACATTGAATGATTATTAAATGAAAAAGTCACCAACGCATACACCTTAACAATTACATCTTCCTATTGAGTAGGCACTATTCCCTGCCATTGAAAAAACAGGGAGACACGTTGCCCTGTAGTAGAAGCATAAGTTATAAAGCAGAAGATGTTTGTAAATATGTGAGCACCATGTATCTATCATAGAATTAATTTATCTGTATTGCTTTTCATTCCTTTTACCTATTTTGGTATAGTAATTTTATTCTGGGTGCATCGTTTTCACACATAATTATATAATGAATGTACTATGTTAAATATTGTATTTAAAACATTTTAAAAGAGTAACAGTGGAGTTTCTTGCCCATTCTTCTCCATACGAAACTACATTTTGGAAGGGGCGACTAGAATCAATTCTATTTTAATGTAAATATTGACGTTCAAAAGTGCCTTTTAAGTGCCTACCTATTTGAAATAAATGCTTTGACTTTGAAGCATGGTTTTTAACCGACTTCAAAAAGGAGGAGGTTATCAATTCGTCGGAACCTTTTTTTTTTTTATTTTTTTTTATGTATGTTCCCCGATTACTCGAAGATGGCTGGACCGATTTGGATTTTGTTTTTTTTGTTTGAAAGAGTATACTTCCCAGGTGGTCCCATGATCATCAAGTCAGGATCTGATGATGGGATCCTGGAGAAATAGAGAGAACTCTTCAAATTTTATGGGCACACGAAGCGATTTAGGTATTTTTAGGAAGAATACTTTCTCGTAGTGGTCTCAATTCAATTTGGTGAAGATCTGATGAAGAACTTTGGAGATAGGCAACGGAACTCCTCAATAAATGATAGCAAATGGACTGGGATTGCTGAAATCTCATGTCTGTCTATTGCTTACACCAGTTCATAACATAACATCACGCCGGTATGCTGTGAAGGGGTAAGCACATGTGAACCACTAAAAGGTGAAAAATAAAAACTTTTTCCAAAAAAACAACAACCGACTTCCAAAAAACCACTACAAAGTGAAAAATAACTTTAATTTCGGAAGGCGGTGACAAAAAATTCAAATACAGCTCCAAAGACACCGACTTCCGAAATTAAAGTTATTTTTCACTTTGTAGTGGTTTTTTGGAAGTCGGTTGTTGTTTTTTTGGAAAAAGTTTTTATTTTTTTTTAAATATGATTGACATGTATAGTTACCGGCACGTAAGTTGGCAAAAGATTTTGTAGTGGGGGAAATTCGCGCATGTAAAAATGTATGAAATGGTGCCTGCGCGAACTTCCCCCACTACAAAATCTTTTGCCAACTTACGTGCCGGTAACTATAAAAGTGTTTATAGAAACCTGCTTACACAAATAATGCTCTTAACATAAAAATTATTAAAAGCTGGCTGATTCTTAATAACATGATAATTATATTAGCACTGGTTTCAAGTTAGGATTACAATAAGTGGGGCAGGAGGTAAACACATGATGATCTTGTTAGGAAATCTTATTTGTTTTATATTTCAACTAAACAAGGACTGAGATGTTTTATGATCTTGTATAACATCCAAGATAATTTCTTCAGTGAATTACTCTATGTAGTTTAACTCATTTAATAACAGATAATACAAAACATTTCATTGCTAGTGTTTGCAATTATTTTAATACTAGCTTTTGCCAGCGGCTTTGCCCGCATTAACCAATTTACACAAAACCTTAACAAATTATACATCTAAACCTTCCTCTTGAATCATTATGTTTATTGCTGAAAACCACATGATAATCTGTTCAGTAGATTTTGGGTTTCTAGCGAACAGACAGACAAGGTAGGGGACTTTGTTTTTTATTGAGTACCTAGTTAATTAGGTATTAATTAATAATGAAAGAATTTTTTACCACCAAATTAAGTAAAGAACAGTTCCTTAGCTGTGGGCAATAAGTTTGCTTGCTAGGATGTATTGGCATTGGGCGGGCCATATGTGCAGAGTGCATAGGGAAAGGAGGACCAGAGTTGCCATGCAGTGGGTCACAGAAGATGGGTGTTGTCGCTGAGGGGGCCCTTGGCAACACTTGCGCTATGACTTACCAGGAGTAGTACGACTGCCCGGAAGACATAACATACTGACAAGAATGGTAAGCATTGTGGGGAACCTTTGCCTTAGCAGTGAGAAATTACTTGTTGAAAAAAAATGGAATCCATAAGAGCATGAATGAGCCTCTCAATAATTTGCAAATTACCAAACATTGAACCAACTTATTCTTATATTTTTATACAAACAATTTTATTGTTGCATATAAAAGTAAATAATCTTTAATTATTTGTTTGCCACAATCATAGATACTTCCATACTATATTTAATATAATAAATGTGAAAGTAATGATGTGTGTCGAAATTTGGCACACAGGTAGATCATGACCTGGTTTAGAACATAGGATACTTTCTATCCCTGTTGTACATTCTCATGGGATAATTGCCAACTTCCATGCGGGGTAAAGCCGCAGGCAAAAGCTGGGAAAATTATACAAAGGGTTACATACTCTTCATTCATTTATGGTTTCTTTGATATAAAAAGCTACAAGAAGTTATAATCACACAGATTATGTTGGTATAATACCAACATAATTGTTACATTGAGCGGGCCATGTGTGCAGTATGCATAGAGAAGGGCAAAAGTTGTCAAGCAGTGGGTGGCAGAAGAGGGGTTCATCACCAAGCGAGGCCTTGGAAACGCTGGCATGATTATTGGTTATCAGGCGTTCTAGGGCGATTGGCCAGAAAATACGAATGGTAAGCAGTGTGGGGGACCTTTGCCCAGCAGAGCGACAGTACAGGTTGAAAAAAATCCCATAGGAGCCTGAATGAGAATCTCAATAATTTGTTTATTAGCAAATATGGAAACAACTTAGTCTTATTGTATTTTTTTTTTACAAATAATAACTTTTTCCAAAAAAAACAATGCATACTTATGTGATAGCAGCAATTGCCGTTGATTTGCTGTCAGTTTTTGAAGAGTTCCGTTGTCTGTCTCCGAATCTATATGAAATTTAAATGGAACCATTTCGGAATAAACCCCTTTCGAACAAAAACCTGAATTTTGCTAGTCTATATGACGGAGTTATGCCGAACATACATAAAAAAAAGCATGTTGAATTGATAACCTCCTTCTTTTTGAAGTTGGTTAAAAATAGGTTCATAAATGTAGATAATCTTTAATTGCTTCATATGCCACAATCATAGATGCATGCTATATTTAATATTACAAATGTGAAAATAACAATGTATGTCTGTCTGATACATTCCTATTCCTAAATGGCTAAACAGATTTCGATGAAATTTGGCACACAGGTAGACCATGTTATAATGTGTCTTCTTGTAGATGTGCAGGCCATACTAAAGGTTGATTTCATATTCATTCATATTCTTTTATCTGATAAATGGTTACTTTGATATATAAATGCTACAAGAAGTGATAACCGCACAGGATCATGTTGTTATCAAGGAGTTGTTAGCAATGCTAATTGCTACTATTGACATTATGTAGACACAAATTTTGAAACTTGATTATAAAAATTACTTACGGAGTTAAATTCCTGATTACAACTAATTAAAAAAACCAAATAGATCTGACTACTTTAACATTTAAGAAAAACAAGTTTTAAACCCCAAAGTTTTATAATAAACCTATTTGAGCAAATACCCAGTCATAGGATTGTCAAAATTGTATTATTTTTTAAGTTCAACTCTTAATTACTGTTGTTATTAGGAAAGGTATAGTTTTAGTTATTTTAGGTAGGTTCAACAGTCTCATTGGAAATTAGCACTTAAAAGTGGAAGACTTCTATTTTTTTATAGCAATAATTGGGTACTAGAAGTACTGTAATGATTAAAATTATAAACAACAGTGCTTGAAAATTGGATAATTTGGATATCCATTTTAATTTGTAGCCAAAATAACAAAATAAAAATACTTTTAATCAATATTTACCATTCTGCCTGTCCAATCAAGGAAGAGATATTGACAGTTCAAGATAGTCTAGAACAACTTGCCCAAACTTGCCTCATTGCACATTAGTTATTATGGTAATTAAAAATAACCATAAAAATAAATGAAAAATAACCAACAAGTACCTATTTGGGCGAATAGTAGAATGAAATCTTCCCATGGAACTCTCAGACCAAATTGTGAAATGGCGAAACCACAAATACCCTCAGAAATTCAATTTATTTTGTCTATTAAGTTCTTGTGAATGATTGTAAAAGAATTTGAGGTGCTAAACTGCAGATGTATTTTTTTTTGTGATGCTGTCAAGTCATGCAGAATTGCAGATAGGTACATAAATGTGCTTACCTTGAAATATCCACCTTGATATAACGTGTCTGGAGGACCGAAAATTGCAACTTCCCACTCAAACAAATTGTCCTCTCCTAAAAGTTTCACTCGGAACCCTTCCACGGGTTCTTCTTGCAGACTCTTATACTCTAAGGCCAAAGCCCTCAGTGCAGAACTCGTCGGAACCGCGTTAGACATTGTCAAGAACTAATTTGCCTAAAATCACTATCTAGAAGAGATTCTAACATAACACTGCGGAACTCTCCTTGCGGTCCACGTATTCACGAGGCATTTCAACTTGAGTCACAATAACAACGAACGAGGAATTTTGGTAAACACAGCGCCAGCATAGCTTACGGATTTATGATTCACACACTTCAAACGCCAATACTGTAATTACTTCCACAGTAATAAACGTTGAAAAATGGACGAAAGAATAGTCCAAACTACACGGTGATTATTACAACAATGAGAAAGCAACGTCCAAACAATCGCGATCCCAAGGAAAACGGCTGCGTGGTACAGGTACAGCTGCTGCCTGAGTTGCCCGAGCGAATATTGTAGAACAGCTGTTATTTTATTTCCGTGCTTGATTGCGCAGTGGTGTGACGCACGCACGCGGCCATTTATCGACTTGGCGACTAGTGTTGCCCCCTGCCGGACTTGCTTAACTTAACCCTCCAACGCTTGAAAGCAATAGTCATGATGATTGTCCAGTGTTTAGTAAGATGGCAGCACAGCACTAGTTTGCGATGCTAGCGCGCTCTATTATACGTTCTTTTCAAAATTAAAACTCAAATTTTTCACTGTTGATTGTTGATTCTAGATGGCAGCACATACACGCAAACTTGACGATGAGGTGGTGGTGAGGCTTCGCTGAAACAAACTGGACAAACAAAAGGACTGTAATGTCGGCCCATTTTCAGATTGTTACGGGGTGTTGCGATCCGAAAATATGGTTCTATGTAGTTGAAAACTTTTTTCAAAAGAAATAATTATTTCTGTTTTCAGAGAGGGTGGTAATTATAGGGTATGCAGACTCATAAAAAGAGTATGCATTAATAATGTACGGTCAACTGTGGCATCTTTACTTTCCATGAGCAACTTTACCAATGAGAACTGTACTAATAAAAGTCTGTTGCCGCCATTTAATATCCAACCTATACAGAAGAAGAATAATCTACTAATTGTAACAAATTTTTAATAATCGAGAGATATCCTTTGAAATTTTCCTTGGTAAAGTTGCTCATGGAAAGTAAAGATGCCACAATTGACGGTACTTAATGTAATTTTTTTAAAACAACATTTTATACAATTTTTCTTTATTTTCATAGATTTTTGTATGTTTTTTTGGGTCAGGCTTTGAATATGGATCGCGGGGCCATGGGCGCTCCTAGGTAAATAATCTGAGTGAACGCTGAAGTGGCATGAATTCATTCAATTAAAAGTCAGAGTCAATAATTATGAATATAGTATTTTAGCTAAGGTAGGTACTCTATTGCTTTTGAAGGATATACAGTAGTATGCGTACGTGAAATACAGTACAATACTCCAGTGGCGTAACTACAGGGTGGCAAGTCGGTAAAATGCCACGGGCCCCCAGCCGGAAGGGGCCCCCGGTCAGAGGAGAATCCCAACTCTCAACATTTGTTATTAAACTCTTTCAAGTAAAAGTGTATAAATAAGTCTTATAAAATAAAAAATAATCTTATTGTTGGTTCTGCTTCTTTATATTGGAGGGGGGGGGGGGGGGCATTAGATGAATTTGCCACGGGCCTCGAACGGTATAGTTACGCCACTGCAATACTCTATAATAGAGTACAGTTGGCCACCCATCTCATATTCCTGTAAGACAGGTTCCTGTAGGTCTTTGATAAATTTAAATTGCGGGATCCTGTACAAGTATATATTGTATTAATTGTATTGTTTAATAGCAAGGCATGATGAGATACGACAACGTGACGCCTTATTTCACCGGATCGAAAATTACTACCTACCTAATAAGGTACCTATACGAAAATAGAATCAGACAAAAGTTAAACTAACAGTTATTAATCAAATGCCTTAAAGTAACGGTCTAGCAGAGATTAAGTAAGCAATTATTTGTGAGCCAGTTGCATTCGCCATTCAGACATGACAATTGAACCGTGGGCGCGTGATTCAAAGACAAGTCACCCACCCACTGCCATGTATAGGCAAAGACAACGGGGCCTTGCACAACCCACGCCTGACTCGGGTAGGTATAATGTCTTTAACTGTTCAGCTTTGGGCATCGATAATTCGGTAATGGTTGTTTTGGCAAAATACTTACTGAATAGTTACTTTGAAATTCAAAATTTAGTAGCTAGGTAGGTTAGTTAAAAGGCTTGTTTTAAAGGACTTGATATATGTTTTTGTTTTCGCCTTAATCGTTGCGGAAATAAGCCTCCCACCCTTATTTTCAATACGATTGAGCAGAATTTAAAAAAAAACCTACAGAAATTAGTTCTTTTCCCACAGATTACAGGAAAACCTATAAGAAGTCAATGGTCTTAAAATAATATGGTAAATCTTTCATGATTGTGCTTTCAAATTTACATTTGCAGTTGGAATGTATGGGAGAACAATGTATTTCAACTAATTACAATGGCAAGTTTGTTCTTGAGATCTGGGGCCACGATAGTACCTACCCCGCCAAGACCAAAATCCAAAAGCACTAGGTAAGTACCTACACTTTTTCTGGAAGCGTTTCGTCGTATTTTCATACCCTGATAGCATCGGCCTGGATAATGCTAGAGAGCTCAAATTCTCGGGATAAAATAAAGTTAGCAGACTTATAAAACACACTAAGTTTCATTTGTCTAGCTTTTATATTTTGGATTTTATTAATACTTGTGTGATATGTCGATTTCGTCACTGACTGACTTACTCAGTCATCAAAACCTCTGGAGCACTCCCCGAGGTCTTAGTAAGCTGAAATGTGGTATATAGTCTTGAATAAAATTAAAAATCTGTAACTTTCACCCTCCAACTCCCTTAGAGGGTCAGATCGGGGTCAGGGTCAGTTACAGATCTAATGTAGACCCAAGCTTAGGGGCTTGGCTTGGTTTGCTGCAAACCTTGCCTACATCTTGATCAAAATGCATGGCTTGTTCGTTCCATTGAACTATTGCATGATACAACATTAAAGACCAGTGACCTATTTCTTACCATAAGCCCATACGTACGGGTGTCTGCGACGGCCGCGAAATGGCCAAGCAGTACATTTTGACTAAGGTCTCAACAAGGATTATACAGTCTTAAGTCTGCAAAAGCTTAGCTCTATTTGCAGTCTCAGATAACTCTTGGGTGTTGAGCCGAGTGTAGAGAATATAACAGAGTGCATCCCAGCGCGTCGCAAAAACACACTGTTGGAATTTCAACTTTGGGCTATAAGCAGTGGGTCGAAGATACAGTGCGCAAAAAAATAACCCACCGCGATATTCTTACGTTCCGTGCGAACGAGTGCTGTTTCCTTTAGAATACTTACTTATCATCGTTATTACAGGGCGTAGGTAGATAAAGTTACCTCTTCTTGAAAAACTGGTGTTCTGCACTGCCATATTTTTAAAATTTTCGTACTTAGGTATAATTGTTTTATATTCCTTCTTGAGTAATTTTAATTAGTAGTTTAGGTCTATGATCGTACCTATACCCAAAGTAAATGAGCTTCATTACTAATTACAATACAACACTAACGACCTTACAGAATACAGATAATTTGCGTAAGAATAATATATGATTCACATCAGCTCGACCCATTTACAGAACTTTTCCTCAGAATATCTCTGACTGGACATTCGAGGTTTTACGAGAAGTTTTTAAGTAAGTAAATAATACTATGTTTCAATCAAACAAAAATAAAACTTTGCTCATACTACATTACGGGTAAACAAATCCGTCATACCTACTTACGTGATCATCGAATTTATTTCAGAAATCATCCTATTCAGTGCTTCAGTATTCACAGAATCTACTAGGTAGGTACCTATAAGTACCTGCTCGATGTCGGCAAAAAAACCAGGTCATTCGAATGCAGTAGGCACCAATCGAAGCGCACTGCATTAATGGCGGGCCGGCTCTGCTGAATCTGGAAGTTGCAATGCACCAAAATCTTATGCAAATATCTGTGTCACCTAACCAACTCGGGCCTACACTGCCTACCCTGAGATCAGTTCACTTGAATCGGTTTATTTAGTTGAATAGCGTGGGCTTTGCTTATTTATGTGATTAAGAAGAAGAAGTAGGTAAATAACTAGGTTCTTTTATTTATTATCTTTTATGTTTGCATCCTTACATTTTTGGATAGCTTACCTTTTCAAATTATAGATACTATTAGTATCTTTTCAACACACTTGCTCGCAATACTTAAGGTGAATCTAGTCGACATTTTTTCCATACAAACTTCGGGATTATATTACTCCACTGTTCGAAATGTACATCAAGAATTACAGATGGTATGGTTTTGTCTCATTATTAATATTGTCTGTACGGAAACAGAAAACTAAAATAATAAGCCATTTAAAAATTAGGAGCCAATAAAGACTCGTTTTTCTTGCTTATTTAACCTAACTTTGGGCGTGTTTAAGTAATAAAAGTAGTGTAAAATCTCCAAACCCAAGTCGGTACCGACAAAGCTCAATTATCGAAAAGTTCAATAAACTTTCTTGTTCATAGATTTATGGATTGGATTTTTCATAAAACCCGATCTTCCGAAGCACTTTCCTTAATTTTTACGCGTTTGTTTTACTATAAATGGATGCTGCATCTCACTCAATAACGTTGTGCGTGGAGACTAGCGTCTAACTGCTCATCACTGATACTATTGCAGTCGGACACGATGCCTGGTGAGACAGCGTGCTTTTTAGCCAGGCCCACCAGTGATTTCGAGCCCGCGACTAGATTCTCCTTAATGGCGGCGTCGAGTGCCTGCCCTTCAAAATGCGAAGGTTCGTGCAGGAAAAAAATGGCGTGCCATTTTTCACATACATTTATTTTATTACACAATTTTATGGCTTTTTTCCTCAAATGTGTTGAAAAGCGTGAAGCAACGACGCGGACGTGAGCATTTGTCGATACTCCTGCAATCCTACCTCGACTACCTTGAATGTGTACCACTGACTATGTTGTGTGGTAGAGAACAGAACTTTCTCCATAGATAAATTCGGAGATAATGCTCAATATAAATTTAAAAAAAAAAAAACAGAAAATCTTAAACCAGAATCTTGAAAACTACAGGAAGAGACGGAAGAACCAATTTATTTAGGTACCTAGGTAAGTACTCACTCACAGCTGAAAATAACACTGAGAAATAGGTGCGTAAGTAATAATACTACGCAAAATAATTCTAAATAGGTACCTACCTCCATCAAACAAAACATGACCCTGTGTTCCTAATTACTGTGCTTTTCATGAGTAAACACAAACGTAGGTATGGTAAAACTAGGTCATTTTCACCCGAGTTACCCACTTCGCGCTCGCTTTTCATAGGATTACCGTCGATACACGTCTGAAGCCATCTAAGTCTAGTATATTTAGAGATTTCACAATCATGAGTGTCTCTGCAGCTACGGAACTACATACCGGTACAAAAGTAATGTTCTGTGAAAAAGGTGTTTTAATGGCATTGTGTTGGTGACTGAAAAAACCTTCAAGTTTTGTTAATATTTGTAGTGCCTTTGTTGTGACTTGTAGTCGATAGGCACGTAGCTATATAACTATTTACCATCGTACCTAGTACATTGCCTAGTACCTAGCACCTACTAATCTTTATTATTTATGGACTTTATGTGAGACAGTTCTACAAAACAGTGAGATCTTAGTGTTTTAAACATTAATTGATCGGTTATGACACAAACAGCGCAGTGTTGGTGACTAAGGTTCGTGATTAAGTAAGCAGTGAGTTTAGCAGCTTTTACACCATTTTTGGTATGAGTCCAACAGTGAGATGTAAACGCTTACGTGTCGCAAAGGTCTGGTGGGCGCGATGTGCGGCGTCAAGGTGTGAGAGGGGCGCCGGCGCAGACACACACAATCCGCGAGTCAGTTGCGAGGAGCGCGCGCGCACTCTGCGACACACGATACGAACGACTCTCGCGACCAATATTTACTTTTTTTATGGCAATAGTTTGACGATATTTATAATAAGTGATTAGATTTTATTTAAAAATATTTAAACGTGGTAATTTAAGAATCTCCTATATCCAATAGATATAAAGTTTTTTATGATAAAGTAATTTATTTTGTGGGACCAAAATGACGATAAAAAATAAAAAGACTAAGCAATCAAAAGCGTCCGAAGTGACATCTTCTGGAAGTGCATCGACTAGTGTTCAGAAGACAAGCTCATCCACGTCGGTGCAGAGCAGTAGTAACACACTGCAGAAGGTCAGCTCGTCTGGTAAGAAGGTTCGCTATATCGAGGTAAAGGTCGAGGAAGATGACCCGCTTATGATAACCGACATTTCCGACCATTCTTCGATAGCCGGCTCCACTATATCGGAGCATTACAACAGCCACCCACACTACATCATCACGGAGGCTCCTTCTATCAGCGACTTGTCTCAAACAAGAGTACTGGAACATAACGTAAGTGACATGGCACAGTCTACTTCGGGCGATTATGTCTCCAGTTCGATGCAACAGGAGTCTTCCTCGACGCATCAACAGAACTCCAAAACTGAAACATTCCAAACTTCATCGACTTCTGTTCAGCAGGGTGGTTCTAGTCACACCCAATCCTTTGACAGAACTGCAGATTCTTCCGCACCCAATCAAACTCTCAATACAGGTTTCATTGATAGCTCTGCGACTACTGCTAACTCCAACACATATTTGAAACGATCTCAAAATGCAAACGCTGCCAATTCTTTTCTTCAATCGGAGCGACAAAGTTTAGTGAATCAATCGTCGACATCTACATCTAAGGATCAGCAAGACTTGAAACAAAGTGATAGAGTAACTTATCGCAACTCTCCTGAACCATCGCAAAGAACTCAGACTGTTCGATCTGATTCTAAGAATTTTTACGGAAATGAAGGCAGCTTGGATAAACGAGGTAACACTAAAGAATATAGTAGCACTTCACAAACAAATGAGACTAAAAGTAGCAATGTCACAAAGTCTTCATCATCCTCGTATGTTGTTGAAATTGTTGACGGTAAAGAGCGTATAGTAGATAGTTCAAAGAGGGAGTGGGGCGATGCCCAAGAGCATGCATCAAAGGAAGCATATGCAAGCGTTAGTGGAACTGGTATGAAGCCGCAATCTGCTCACAATATCCAGAACTATGATATGAAATCAAATTACGACACAGGCAAAGATGGAAAGAAACCTACGAGTGAAATGATTGTTAAAGAAGACTCTAAATTCATCAAGGATGGAAATCAAATGACTTCACATTCCAGTATTACTTCAGAGAAAGACAACGTTGCTAAACATCAACAGTACATAACAAATCGTGATCATTTAACAGCTGATCAGCAGTACATAACAAACCGTGATCAAATGACAACTGATCAACAGTATATTATAAATCGTGATAATTTGACCTCTAATCAACATCAGAACACAACTCATCAACATTTGACAGCTGATCAACAGCAAAACACAACTCGTCAACATTTGACAGCTGATCAACAGCAAAACACAACTCGTCAACATTTGACATCAGATCAACAGCACACAAGTCGCGATCATACTACAACGGATCAACATTATTCAACTCGTGAGCATACAACGTCTGACCAACAAACATCATCGGTAAAAGATGATCAATACCAGTCGAAAAACATTTCTAACATCACCAATAAAAACCGTAAAGATATTGTTGAAAATATCACAACAAATCAAGAGAGAGATAATAACCGACGACGCAATATGAATCAAACTGATTCATCCAACTTTTATGGTTATGATGCCACCATTCAAAACGAACTGAGGAAAGTAGGCAACATATTGCAGGTACCTAATACAGAAAATATTAACTTTTCTACAAAAATAATGAAGAGTAATACAAGCAGTGCTCAGCAAGCGTCAACTTCTTCTTACGTAGTTGAAGTTGTTGATGGCAAAGAACGAATCGTAGACACTTCTCACAGAGAATGGGGAGATAATAAGGAACATTCTACTTACGAGAAAAGTCACAATGTCAGTGGTACGGGTATGAAACCTGAACACGAATATTCGCGACATGTACTGGACAAGGAATCTCATTATGACACTGGTAAAGACGGAGTCCCAAAAAGTTCGCTTGAAGTATCGGAGGAATCAGCATTGTACAAGAATGGGACAGAAATTGCATCTACTAGCAACCGATACGGAGGTGATTTTACGAAGAAGAAAGCAATAACTGAATACGTCACTGACAGAGACGATGTGCATAATAAACGCATTCATGATACGACTGATCAAAATGTCCATACTACAACCCATAAGACAACGTCTTCTGATACTCAGTCTCATATAAAAGATATAAGGGATGTGAAGGAAACTACAGATTTCGTGACCACGGAAAAAGAAAATTTAACTAAAGAGTCAACATCCTCCACCACTTCTCAAACTAAAGATAATTTGACCACGTACGAAAGGAGCACCGGGACATGGAATGGAAAGTTTGTTTATGAAAAAGATGATGACAGACCTAAAAGACCAAAGGAGATGTCACCATTTGGCAGACCTGAACAGCCAAGACACCACTTAAAGCGACAAGATACAGAAGAGAACATAATACTGTCATCAAGAGACATTAAAGATTTTACATCCATTAGTGACTTGCGGAAGATCATTGAGACCTCAAAGTTTAACAAAGATGTACGAGTAAGCAACAAAAATATCGTGATCAACAGGAACATTGACGACCGTATCCTGAAGGAGATAATCGAAACAGTTAAGAAGTATCCATTTAAGAGAATTGAAAAAGTAACATTCGGAACCAAAATTAATGAAGATGTGAAAGATCTTTATGAAGGGCTTGATACAGAAGAAACTACTGTATTGACTACCACAACAGATGGAACTACTAGGAAGGCTTTCGATGTGGAAAAGAATAGGAGTCAAATTGAAGTCACTCGTTACATCACTAAGAATGGAATTACGAGAAAAATAACAACTTATGAAGATGCTAAAGAAGATGACAAGATCAGAACGGACGTCTACGTCGACAAGAGCGAGTTAGACTTCAAAAACTTGGTAAGAAATATTTTTTATTATTATAAATTAGCTAGTTTCTTTTACTACATATTTTGTGAGCACCTGTTGGGCTTAATTTTGATTAAAATTACAGCAGTTACGTATTTTTTTAATTTAAAAAATTGCATCACAATAATGCACTGTGAACTGATAGGTGCTGGGGGCCGATTCTACTAACAAATTTGTTAAAAAAACGCAATAGAACCGCAACCGAATCACCACTTTTAAGCGTTTTCGCATTCTACTAAAATGAACAACGGTCCAGCTGCGACACAGCTGCGGTTACGTTTTAGTTACGCCAACGATCGATTGAAACAATGTCAAAACCTATTCTACTAACAAAATCGAACATGAGCGTGACGTTTACTATAGGACAAAGTTAATGATAAAATTATGATCATTATGTCTTTTAATTATAGAAAATACTTTTAGTGCCACATATTCGTGTTTAGTAACATTTTTAGATTCAACTTTTTTCTTTTTGGTATTAATAAAACATATTATTTTGGCATGTTGGTAACGCGGGTTACCCGCTGTGTTCCCGCTACAGTTCAGTTGCAATTCGTTTTAAGTTTAGTTTCCATTTTGCTTATAAAATAGTAGAATGACTTTTTATGTAACTATCGAACGGCGATCGAAATCGAACTGTTGTGGAAACACAGTTTAACGTGTAACGTTGCAAATTAGTAGAATCGGCCCCCTGATAGTCTAATATTATAGATTTATCAGCACGGAGAATAGCTTTGATAATCTGGAAGTGCTGGAGATAAAACTTTACATCCATTTCAGCGCGATGTCCAAACGACCGAAGACGTTATTCGAGAATACGACGTGGTGGACCGTGCTATCACGGACACCACGACGAAGGATACCACCGTCAGCACCGTCTACGATGAGAAGATCATCGACGATAGGAGAACAATGCGAGACGACAGGACCACAGTCGAGGAGACCGTCATCATCGACGAGACCCGGCCAAGAGGCGGCCCCAAGAAACCGGAGAAGACTGTCCATAAGGAACAGTGCATCTGCGAGATCTGCACTTGTGGGTGAGTCACATCCTCTAACTATTATTTTTCTAATCACATCTTTTGACATGATACCTGCAATTTCGTACGATTACGTGCATGAAAGAACTCGGCCAAATGTTGATTGTCGCTAAACTAGCAGGGCATCCTTTAGTAAACACATACCGTGATGCTAACTATAGCCTAGGTAATTGTCATTCTGAGTGCAGTTAGATTGATGAGTGCCCACAGCTATTAGCGTTCTATGTGAGAATGTTAGAATCTAATCGTGGCTTCGTATGGTGTATTATTGTTAGTTTCCGTACGTGTCTAGTGCGAAAATTTTTGTAGTGTTACGAATATGTTATACACCTAAGATTATTAGATGTGGTAAAAACGAACAAGCCTAATATTTTTGGAGTTACCTAACTAATCAGTTACTGCCGCTAGATCAATTATTCATCGTCATCATAATTTTGACATGAAGTGATACAGTCTTTTGAATAAAGTATAGTTAGATCTAAACGGTTCGTTCAAACAAGTGATCTTATAAATTTGGAGCTGTACTTAGTACTTATTGGATACACTAGTATCGTGTACTTGTGTTCTTAGAACTGCATTATTCGGCACCGTAACGATAATCCTCCGTCCGATGTTATTGCACATAGGTACCACAAGATAATGTTGTCAGGTGCGCCACTGATATTAAGATACATTTTGTAGGTTTTATGCTGATAATGTCCATCTGATAATATAGGTCATATTGCGTTATAAAGTAAGATTCAACAAGCATTGTTTTAATGTGAGATATAATTACGAGCGAGGAGGCCGGGAGAAAACATTTTCATGCATCATTTGTACAAAGAAATGTTAGCGATTTTGGCGTATAATCAGTTAAAATTACTTCGGAATCTCTACATTTGAGAAAACTTTGTATAGATTGGTAAGTTACTCCAATTAAATGTCGAATCATGCCACAGTTCATAGATTCGTTGGAATGTTAGAAAAAAAATAGACAACATGACGTTACATTACGTAGTTTCTTCTAGACATGACGTAACGATGTATTTTGGTAATAATTTATTTGTAATAACGTGGTTGACGTCGCTGTGTTTATCACCTTTGTATATGTGTGTGAGTAAGCTCCACGGTGACCGTGAAAAATCATCTGTGTAACACCTTTGTTTTTTGTTACATTGAAATTCAATGAATATATGGACGTAGTGTGTGTTACAATGATTCAATTTTATTAACGGCAAAGCAGCAATCGCTGCTTTACTAATATTAATATTAGTATTTATATTTTTAACAAGATAGGGGCAAAACCGCATGTTTTTATCAATATTAAGTAGGTAAATGATGTCTCGTCATTGGTGGGGCTACATATTATATTCTAATAAATAATGTAGATTGCTCTAACAATCTACAAAATAGGAAACGTATTCATGGAATTTCGTAATGGGCTCCAATTGTGCGGCACGATGATCTGCGACATGACGATCTGCCTAACGAGGTGTTACTTACGCAATCCCTTCTAACAGCTAAGTACCTCTAACCGAATGTCTCGGGCGAGTCATCCTCACAGTAATGCCTTGTTCGGGTAACACATTGCCAGCTTGATTCATATTGAATACTGTTGAGTTATTGATCGTTAACATGAAGACATGTTCACGTTCAATATACGCTGTTGAGAAATGACTGGTGGCTAATATTTCTATTATTTTTGCATGATCTACGATAGTTTGCTCAGTTTTAGTTTTAGTGTGATCGTTTAGATGGCTAGTGGGTATATAATGCAGGTTCGAACAGAAGCATTACCTATTCTGAAAAACACTCAAAAAGTAGAAATTTAAAATACCGTTTCCGTTGCCTTTAATTTATGTATCTATCTAATTAATTATTTTGTGTGGGTATATAGTCAATGAATAGTAAGTACGCATTAAGTCATACTATAATTATTCCGTTATCCTGTATGACACGTATTTTACCCCATCTGTTCCACATTCTTATAGCTTGACGAATCTAGTCTGCCTATATATATGTCAGTATATATACATACACATGTTCAACAGTGATTGTGTCTATGAAATGCTTTGATTTTCATCGTACTCGCATCTGGCAGAGTGCCTAGTGCCTAGTCGAAGTATGTAAATATTTTTGTTATCGCGTGTGTATCCCCAATGTCATGGCTATGTGGTCATGTGACTACGATGAACTCGATTGGAACAAATCATTTCTCAACTTAGCGAGAAATAATATTGGTTAGAACATGAGTCATGCCTTGACTCTATCGGTTTAGCAACAGCCTTTTATTGCTTGCCTCACTCATACAAGTGTGGGCTGTATTTCGAATAATGCAATTAGTATCGCCGTCGATCTGAAACTCGTTTATTCATTATATACTAACTTATTTTGTGAACTTATCCTGGGCATCGTGACTGACTACCTTCTGTCATTAGGTAAGCATTCAAATTATTTTTCTGTTGCGGTCATCACTAATTTGGAGCTTCATTTAGTATCTCATTACTCTTCCATGTCATTACCGTGTGTAGAGATTATATTTCTATTTTTATTTGTTACGAAGTTGTTTTGTTTTATAGTATAATATTTTAGGAGTATGTTAGTATCGTAGCCAGTGGCGTTTGTTTCTGCCTTCCCCCATGGGAAAAGGCGTGAGTTTATGTTTAAATGTATTATTTTTATTATCACTTAGATATATTTTGTAGATAGTTGTGGCGGCTGTTAAACTGCAATGATAATAATTACTGCCAATTACTTTTAATTGAACGCTCCAAATAGCTCTTTCGCTCTAAAATTCGTGTCAATCGAAATATACACCGTCACCATGGAACAATAAAGACCAAATAGGATTAAATATTTACTAATGGTTATGTATAAAAATAGATAACGTATCACGTCGTTATCTATCGCATCTTTTTGAACAGTCGTTTAATAGAATAACATAATAATATAGCATTGAAAACGATAAAAGCGTGTACTAATAGTGTACGTATCTTCCACTCTAAATAAATTCTTATTCCATAAATAAATGATAAATACATCCGAATTCAGTTAGAGATATCGCTGTAAATAATAACACCATAGCAGGTTCCTAGAAAAAGTAACAAGTAAGACAATATAATATTAGCTCATGACGTCAGCCTGGAAAGAGATGATGATGATTCCAGTAGACAAAAAGTCCACAGTAGCAATGATATACGTAGGTGGCACGTAGGAATAGAGATGACACAGGTAGACAAACATACGGCTGTTCATGTGAGTGGTTTTATGAATGTCTGTGGAACAAGTGCGTTCATAGGTAGCGAGGCTACTCGAGCGCAGCGGACTTCCTCGGTTACGATAATAGGTGCTGGAGTTAAAATTCCCACATCTGATTAAAGAATGATAAATACGAATTGGAACGGCAACGACATTTTTGTAGGTTGAACTGTTTAGTGGATTTACGGAGGTACCCATGATGCTTTTTTGGTTAACTGTTGTATCTCAGTATAATTGAAAATGATTCGTCTTTTAGAATTGTACAAATAATATCAGTATATCGGGGATACCATAGACAGGACAGGACATGGACTAGTCATACATTGCAAGAAGGGTGGTGATCGTAAGGCTCATTCGAGGCTTATTACATGGGTATACTATCATTAAAGAGTTGAGATTACGTTCAAGTACTTAAATTTCGTAATAAACCAACGCCTAAAGATAAAAATTAGTTTAAAACCTAGCCTGAAACGTTGGTGGATCATTACCGAAGGATTACAAGCAATAAATTGTTAGTTAGGTATTATGAAATAGTTGGACAAAATGTATCTCGTTGGCTGTCCACTATATGACATTACATCACGCTCTAGCGTGTGTTCCATTCGCAGTGACCGAGCACGAAGGACACTATAAAAATTAATGCCAAACATAAAGCACCTGACATCAATGTATTTCATACAGTGTCATAGAAATCTCGTCCCAAAGCACGTGCTATTAAGATATATTTTCTATTCAAAGGAACATTTAAACTTTAGTAAATAATTCTAACTAGCTGTTGCAAAATGTTTTCCTATTCAGGTTGAGGGACAGAGTTGTGGTACCGTACCGCGCCAGGCACCTCTCTGTATCTAGCCTCACCTATCTACGTTCTATGTAAGACAGATGATTCAGCTAATTAACTTCTATTCGTTTCAATCAGACAAATAAATTAACGTTCATTGAGTCTGGTAATCGTAAAATTAATTGGCGTCGCTTTGCATCTACGTCCACGTTCAATCATGTGACAGATTATATTCCTCTTAAAGATTTTTAAAATGTTTATAGAGTGTTTGATATTTTTTGTTGGAAAAGTTTTTATCCATTTGTCAATAGATTATGTTTCAATTTATCTTCGCAAGCCACAACCGCTAACGCAGCCACTTCGACCAGATCGTTGTATTTTCTAGCTTCTGCTCCACTAATTTAGATTTCAGATAAGTTGATAAGCAAGTCGCCGCACACAATGAAAACGTGGAAGCTTTCTCTTCTCATTATTAATTTATCGACATCTCAGAATCTTACATTTCCCATCCGCGTTGGCTCCACATCTGCTTGGTAGTCACTATTATAATTTACCTTTTCTGGAACACGCATTTTGACGAGTAATAAATTACAATTCCCATGATTAATTTCTAAACCTTCATGAGGCAAATAATCAGCAATGTTTTGTGCTCATAAATCCAGTTTTTATTGACAAGTCTCTAACGGGAGGCTTGAATGAAATCAGAACAAGTTTCGCGATAACACTCTGTAGAAAGCGGTTCGTTTCTCCTTTCCTAGTGTAAACTATTGACATTCTACGATTATCAACTAACCAATTTATTGAAAAATAGGTACTAGGTATTTCCTTTCCATTGCGATAAGCCTGTAGGTACTTCAAAGAATCTTAAAATCCAGGCATTCTTAAGCACTTATAAACACTGCGAGGCAGTTTGGTTGCAAAATACTTAGTTGCTGCTTTGCTCCGATATGATTAAGTATAAAATATATGATAGAGTGGTAATCTTTTAATTTTCCAAATAAAATTATGCAGTCAGATAAGATTGTTACAGAATGCTTGTAAATTTTTATCATTAATGCAACTGTTATTATTTTAATCTGCGATATTAAGATAAGTCATGTTATTTATGTAATACATGTGTTTGTGTTTTACCAGTTCTTGTAGTTGTAAGTAGTACCTACTATCTTGTGCCTTCCATTACCGACTGTAGTTCAGTAAAGAACGCTACGGTACTTTAACAGTTAGGGTTTTATTTTTATCATAAAATCCCCTTAGCTTAGCAATGAAATTAGTTGGATATAAATGGATAGCGACGGTAAAGTGCGACTTAAAAACGCATTAGCGGTTGCCCCTGCTATCGTTTTCATGTTACCTTGACATGACAAAGTAAATATATCCTACAAGCTAGCTTTATGGAGTTAGCCCTGATTTGGCCGCTATTTTCAGTATTTTGCCCTGATTATTTAACTAAACCATAGGAACCTGAAAACAGTTCTTCTTACAATTTTTAACAATGTAATTTTTTTGTGTACGTTTTTGCAAAATAAAACGTAAACATTATAAACATGCATGCTATTCAAATTTAATGTTAGGTAGGGAAATCAGATAAAAATGAATAGTTTAATAATTGCTGACGTTATAGTGCATGGTAAATATTCACAATAACTAATGAATATTTCAATGATTAAGCACTAAAGTATTACGTAGGCCTCTATTATTAGTTGCGCCAGGCGTGGCCTTCTGCTGACCTTTGTGTCTCAGATACAAGTGCATTATTCACTTGTATCAATCCGTATTGCTGTTATTGTATTAAAGGTTCTTTCATTAATTATTATGTATGACATTTTCTATGTATGGTAACTCTCTAAATTATTTATATCGATCTGTTTTTAAGCATAACCGAAATGCCCGATAATGTTTGGTGAAAAATGTAATAAAATATTATGTTCTCTTGCTGATCTCTACCACCTCAAGTTTCGTGGCCTTTATATTTAGGTTAGTGTAGACGAAAGTTAAATGTGCCTGAAAATGTCGATACTAACTAGGTTATTGGGTTAGAAACTTTGAACGATTCAGCCTCGTGACTATACTGGACTATTATACCAATAAATATCTTAGTCATATCAGTCTTAATCCAATTAGACGTGAACTAAGTGTGTGACTTATACATACCTGTCTTTACTCTATGTATCTATACAAAGCATAAAACAAAGTCGCTTTTCATGTCTGTCTGCTTAGTTCTTCTAAAATAAATTTTGATGCGGTTTGCACGATGGAGAAGTTTATTTATTCCGGAAGGTTTATGTGTAATAAAAAGTTAGATAGATATGATATATATAGCACAGAAACTTCGATGTTATTACATTTTACCACATTTTCATCAGTTAATTGGGTCGCCTATGCAGAATATAATATTTATCTTAGGTAAAATCTTCGTTTAAAAAACAAAGTGTCGATCATTCGTCCCGGATCGGCTTGCGTCACGCCACCTGTCCTTGTCGGAGTGCACGACTGATGTCAGTTCAAGCTGAGATAAGCCCTGACAATACAACGTGTTTTCGCATTCCATGTTAATGTAATTTATCTAAATAAAACAGATAGTGGTGTAATTGGGTCTTGAAGACTAAACATACGTGCATATTCTTAAATTGGATAAATTATTCTGTATATAGACGTAAGTTTACTTGAATTTCTCTGATCAGCAAAAATACCTTGTTTGTAGCAGAAAAGTAGAGCATGTCACAGGAAAAGTGTTACTTATGAAAGTAAATAATACTTAATAATAAAAAAGGCGAACCTAAGGATAGATTTATGGATTGTGTGAAAGATGATATTATGACAGCGAAGGAGTCTTCCTTCGCTGTCATATCATCTGATGCTAGAGAAGTAGGTACCTAGTATGAGATTAGAATTTTGAATTCCGACAACAGCAGGAGGATGCATGGTGATTCGAAAGTAATAAGAGCATTGGCAAATAGTTAGCTAAAGATGTCGTGCTAGTCTTCAGTTAAATACATTGAAATACTCAGCAGTCATTTCCTAGAACCAGCTCAGCATACCAATTCTAGCGTTAGCTATTTTTAGTATTGTTTACAATGAGAGAAAAATATCGTCACTCGCTGTTAGTCGTGTCTACGTGTCTGTTTAAATAAATACATTAATTTCAATGATGACTGATTCTTCGAAATGATTAATAGTTAAACATTTCGCCACTTTTAACCTTATTGAGAATAGATCATTCGATTAGTCATGACAGTAATATAACCTTCATACAATAACACACGTTCCGTATTTTATTGATTTTAGCTAGCTAACTTTTCAATACTTAATGAAAATAGCGTTGGCGCTGGCGGTAAGACACACAATAATGGTAGCGTGTTAAATAGGTCGATCAAATTTTGTTATATTGCCGCATACATGGGTAGGTTGTATCAGAGTCGTGTGTCTATGAATTAACCATCTTCCATTCCGTGAATTATCATGACGAGTTATCTAATTTGAATGTCTGCGTCAATTTCTGAATCATATTTCCCACATCTCTCTATGTCTACTCAGTATAATTCTGATTTAGCTTTGACTGGAACATTATGACAATGCATTCGATATTAGCCTAGTGAGTAGTGACGCAGCTGCAGATGTAGAAGAAGAGGAGAGTCGTATTTTTATAGACGTTGAGTCTTTGTTAGGCCATGGCCAAAAACTACTATGTTCCTTAGAAAAGTTTCCGATTACGTAGGTGGTAGGTGAAGATGAAAATTGAATTGCTAGAATGAGGATAGAAAATTCTACTTAACATAACTCAATAGCTTTTCATTTAATCGAACCACAAGACAATCCACATAAGGAAATAAAATGGACTTCTCCAGGGACTTTCATTAAAGAACATACCAATTATGTGAGAAGTCACATTGGAAGTAATGAGAGCTGCCGATATATATCAAAGACGGCAAGTTCTAGCTTCAATTAAGCCAATTAATTGCCGTTCATAAATACGGATTTAATTAGCAGTGTCAGCGATTTACTGCTCGGCTGGCTGACAGTCATGGTTGGACTGTGAAAGCGGACGATGAAACCGGCGAAACAGAGTTCGTAGATCGTAGATTCGGCGAACACTGGCGCAGGGTAGTCGACTGTGTGAAACGTGAGGCTTACGTGCGCGACCAGCGTGACTGAGAGAGTTTTGTTATGGCTTGCAACACGCTGTTATTGGCTACTGTGGACCAGAAAGGGCTTTGTGTGGCGCTACTGGTTCATCGTACTCCAGTTGTTCATTTGTACTGCCGCTTTGATTGTAATGGGCCATGTCTGAAGCAAATCTACATGCATTAGATGGTCTAGTCTATTCTAGCTTAAAGCTCTAGGTACCTCGGGTTATAGGTTCTGGCCTGTTTGATTTATGTCAAGGTTAAATACAAAAAATAACAGCACGAGGTTGAATCATTGATGATTAAACGTTTTTTTTAGGTATAGTACCTAGCTGGAATTTCAGTTGTCTTTTTCCTCAACATAGAAATAACTATTTCGTTTTGCTCATCCATTATGCAGAACATGCATATAATTTTGCATGCATTTATAAGGATATAGGAAAATCGAACGATTAGACGTATGCCATGTGATCTCTGTTTCCGCTGACTTTGTAGGATGCTGTACGTTAGGTACATACTGTTTTATGTGTTGTCCTCTTGTTTGTCACGTTATTGATCACGTTGTTCGATCGTCTGATGTCATTTGTGGTTGAGCTTACGAGGGCATCAATATTAGGTCGCGTTCTTCCACTTATTTGTACGGGAATTGTAATTACATTGGAGCTTACTGTTGCGTCTGAAGAATCTTAGTGGGTATGATTAATGCTTGTTTTGGTATTGCTAACAGGTAAATGAAGTTGTTTAATTAAAGTAGGTACCTATTGCACAAGTTTTTGTGTTATATTTAACTATAGTTTGTTATGTTTATATTTTTTAAACATGTGATTCTTTTTGGCTCAGATATTTAATGCAGCATCCTGTCATAACGCAAAAGAAAATAAGTAGATAAAGATAAAAACTTTTTCCAAAAAAAAAAAACCGACTTCCAAAAAAACACTACAAAGTGAAAAATAACTTTAATTTCGGAAGTCGGTGTCTTTGGAGCTGTATTTGAATTTTTTGTCACCGCCTTCCGAAATTAAAGTTATTTTTCACTTTGTAGTGTTCTTTTGGAAGTCGGTTGTTTTTTTTTTTGGAAAAAGTTTTTATTTTTCACTTTTTAGTGGTTCACATGTGCTTACCCCTTCACAGCGTACCGGCGTGATGTTATGTTATGAACCGGTGTAAACAATAGACAGACATGCGATTTCGGCAATCCCAGTCCATTTGCTATCATTTATTGAGGAGTTCCGTTGCCTATCTCCGAAGTTCTTCATCAGATCTTCACCAAATTGAAATGGGACCACTACGAGAAAGTACTCTTCCAAAAAATACCTAAATCGCTTTGTGTGCCTATAAAATTTGAAGAGTTCTCTCTATTTCTCCAGGATCCCATCATCAGATCCTGACTTGATGATCATGGGACCACCTGGGAAGTATACCCTTTCAAACAAAAAAAACAAAATCCAAATCGGTCCAGCCATCTTCGAGTAATCGGGGAACATACATAAAAAAAAAAAAAAAGGTTCCGACGAATTGATAACCTCCTCCTTTTTGAAGTCGGTTAAAAATATGTAAAGCAGTACTAATTCATATTGTATGAATGATTAATAGCACCATAACGAATATTAATAACACAATAATAATTAGCGGTACAATTCTTATTACATCTATCATCAAACGTGACTCGATTGGCGCCAACGCGATAAGTGGACTCGTCCTCAGCATTCAGGACACGTCTAGACCTTATGATCGGTTGACAAGCAGGATAGCCATATCAGGTATCCACATTCTACTATGTAGGTTGAAAAACGGCAAATGAAGCCACGCCTCAAAAATTGCGTGGTCCTTTTTAGCTAAGTCTAACCTTCAGAATGTCTGGGATGAAGCAGTTTTGTTTTAGTTTTTTGTGAGTTTGAAGCAATGTTAAAAGTTTGCTGGAACCTGTTTCTTTTGTATCTGTATAGCTATGGAATATAAATCAGCCGAATGGGTTCTTTTACCTAACAAAGTTGATGCTATGTTATCATTAACGTTCAAGGCGTTCAACATAGGTATATACATAAAAATAATATGTAACATTCGTAAGAATGCGTAATCTTTAAAAATAATTTTATGTAAACATGGTATAGGTACACTTGATTTTCCTTTTATTCCACAACATTGTATTCGTATTGTTTGCATAAATTCATGATTTTGTTTTGAATTTAGATGTGAATTTATACGCGACGTGTGCGATTGGTTTATGTCGAAAGGTATAACCATTACGAATACACAATCTCGTTCCTAGCTGTCTGCACCTACGTGAGCTATAGTATTGTATGCAAATCCCACGGGCAGGCATGCCACGCCACACATGACTACATGAGTGACATCCATAAAATCTGGGGTGCTGTCCATAAGGCTGCGTGCCGTAGGACATTGCAAAACAACATAACACGACTATTCGTTAAAGCTAATTTCAGTCGTGACTACGTACCTAGGTACTTGTAGTTATACCTACGTATTTTTGTAACCTAACCATTACTGAGATTTTATAATAATGATATAATTCTCCATTTTTTTTCATTTTTGAAATGATGTCATGTTCCGATATGGTAAGCCAGTAATGATGTACTTTGCACCACAGACAATTGCATTCGCCTTCACAAAACGGCGATAAACCTCAATTTCCAATTGCATGATGATGTCCACCTGTCGTCTGGTAAGATGGTGATTGAGTGATAGAGACGATAGAGTCGAATCAAGCTAACAAGAATAACAAGTAAAGTGCTCCGACATACATTAGGCGCCCACTCGTCAGTAGATCCTCAATTGAAAAATATTCCTCGTCGCTAAATTGACCTTAGATCGTCCTACATCTCGTCTCGGAATAGGAAGAGCTGTCTTCTAATACGATACCAATGTTTGCGGCTGTAGCCTGTAACCAAATTTGGCGAGCTGTGCTAATGATATGTTGCCTACATCCTGCAACACGAACCAAACTTGTTTCCGAATTATTTGATGTCTGCTTTATGTTGTGTAAACCTAACAAACCGAAAGGAATTCGCTCAGCTTCTTGTTGCTGTAGAGTGGTACCGTTTGTTTGCGTTAGGATGGACTGCTTTGTGTTGCTTTCTTCTCGTGATATATAGCATTCTCATGTATTTTATTTGACTACGGCGTGAGAGTGATGTAAAAAGACGGGTATAGTATACAAAATCGGCACGCCAATTAGAAAGATACGTGACGTGTAAAGTGGTGCAGGCTGCGACCTCAGGCGGCGGTATTCGCGGCGATGATCTCACCGGCTCGGGCCCACGTCCTCGCCTCGCTCAAACTCGTTTGTTGTTTACTCGTGTCGATGTAAGAACTTAACGTTTTCGAACACAGGACGTTCAGTATCTTGTGAGACGAGGTTTACGTCATGCAAACACTATATTTTGACTTTTATTGCCACAAAATGCCTTACATCCTTATTTAACATAGCAATCTTGTCGTCCGGCGAGCGCGGCTCTATGGCTGGCCAGAATTAAATATTCTGCTACAGTATTTCTCTATTTGTTTGAATATTTTTTGTCCATGCTTTAAAGATTTGAATATTAACTCGGCTATTCCGGCACGAAGCTGTTTTTATGATTAATTCGTTGAGCGCTATTATGTTAAGATGAAGTGTACCTTTATTTTTTGTAGTGATAGGAAGTTGGCGAGGTAGCCAACCAATGGCGGATTTCAAGTGCAAAATCATTATGTACAGGAAACTAGTCAGTTTTCGAAACCATTAATACACTATTGTAACTACAAGCGCTATTTAAACTTGTCGAGGACAGAACTCGGTTTGAAGTTGTGTGAATGTGTTTGATCATATTACAAAAAGAGATCATGATTGGAGCACAGTCTGTGTTGCGTAATTTTGAGAATTACGTTGCGTGCTAGCCTGTTTTGTGTACAGACAGGTAGGCCATATGGTCGACGACCTTGCCTAGCACTGGCGGCGGTGACTGGCGAGCTGTTCCTGCACCTACACACAAATAATTTCCGATTCTTCACACCCGTTTTGGAAAATATCATTTCATATTTTAAAACCATGTCTGCGTAGGTATATTATGTAGCAGCAAGATTTGCTATCTTATCTATGTAAGTTTTAAAAATATCAACGACCTTTTGTATTCTAAAAAATCGTAATAATAACAGTGCTGTTGTAAATTAGTCATATTTTCTTTTTCTTTACATTTTACATAGTAACACAGTCCAGATAGTCTTTAGATACGCGGAAAATGGCGGTATGGGTACTTTCTACCATTCATTTCTACAGAATTAATTCTCATATAATTCCAGGCTATTCAGTTACTTTTAAATTCAGGTTTTTAATGGAAGTCCGGGGATTTATATCTCTTCAGTTTAAGACCGGCGACCATTTATAGCTGCGTTGTAAATTACTTACAAGTTTGGCATCAAGCCGCTTTTGGGTAGCTTCTAAAGGCAACTTTCCAACTCCTGCGCATTGAGGTCGAGTTTTTTGTCAACCACCATAACCGTATGGTAAGAAATTCTTGATTTTCTACCAAAACCGTCTACACAATGCTGGTGATGGTAGGTACGTAGGTACCTATTTGTTTTATTTCTTCTTTTTATTCAAATGTGCGTCATGTGGAAATCATAATAATATACAGAATCATCAAACTTGCAATGATATTTTGAATCGCTACAGACTAGTTTGCGCGTTTATACTAATTTATTCGTACATCAAAAGAGTTAGCGCCCATAAACGTAGGTGCTCATTTCTTTTCCTGCTTGACAAGTTTCATCACAACTGTAGTCAACCTTTTTTACTCTCCTACTAGGTTTCTTATTTCTATAATAGATCCTTGTCCATTTTCCGTCCAGCTTGTTGCACTGGACATTGAACTTTCCTTATAAACCCGCCACTATGACCGATCCTGGGGGAGATATTGACATAATTTTGTTTGGCAGGTGGTGCTACTAATTGCAGTTTGATGTGAATAAAATATTTGAGCGTTTCTGACCATACACAGTACACTAGATAATAATCTCCATAACAATATTTAGGGGGAAATATTATTGTGTTTTTTTTTTAAACCAAAGTCGACAAAACAAAACGTTAAAACCTTGCTTAAGTAATAATGCACAATAATCGGTTCTTTCACTCCATCTAAATGTTGTAACAGCTAATTGTAGTGTTGGAGTATTTCAAAACAATCTCGTTAGTCAGAACTCAAAGCTTAGGCCGAGCTTGCATACCACCAAGTGGTATTGAGCACATTTTAAATGGCGTTGAGTAACCGTCCAGATATAGCAAGACGCCATCAACCCCGTCATCTGATGCTCTCACTGTGACTGTGACTCAGGATATAAACATGTGCATTTGCAGCTTGAATAGCAAATTAACGATGTGGTGACGAGTGGCTATTTAGTTTTATGCTACTTGCATTCGCGAGAGTTGTCTGACCCTACTGAACCTAGCAATAGCTAGGATATCATTCGCATCCCTTTCTATACGTACCATACATGTCGTTTTTTTCTGCCAGTTCCTCTTCTCGCGTTCCATTAGAGATTCTTCTCACCTAATACATTTAGGATTACTTAGGTTACTGACCTTCGTGACTTCGGATTCCAACTAAATTCTTAACAATCGGGCTCAAACGTGCGTTGATTTATCAACCAGACGTTTTGAGCTATTCGCGAAAAGGTAACCTTACAACTAAGTCCTTTCGTTGTTTGAATAACAATATGATGATATTATGCTGATGCTTAAATATTAAATAGGTAGGTACAAGCTACTTCGTACGTGCTTTGCCTGAGAGCTTTCACTTTAGATCTGTGTTACGTAATATCAAATGCTAGCAGGCTTTCGGGGCAGCTAGCAAATCCTGATATGTTAAGTAATAGGTAATCTCAGTTACCTACAAATGTAAAGAAGGTTTCTAGCTTTAACCGATTTTTCAGTTTAGATATCCTCAGAATAATGTTTTGTTAGAACTGTGAGAACTGGAACCAACCCGCACTGGGTCCGCGTGGTGGGTGAGAGGAGGCCTGAGTTCCAGCAGTGGCAACGTTATAGGCTGAGTATGTATATATGTATGTATGTGAGAACTGGATTCTGATGCAGTCGCACTTACAGGCCGGAATATATAGGGTAGGCGCTACATAAGAAAATAAGAAGCAATACTGAATTTTCGCTATAGTTCAAGAGAACTTTTGACAGTCCTTACGGGTCGTCAGACGCCCGACCCGAAACAGCTGTGACAGCAGTCTTATCAAGTGGTATCATATTACCCAGTTACTGGGTTGTGTAGGTCAAATAGGTAGTCGCTCCATGTAAAATACTGGTATTCAGATGCATCATGTTAGACTGGAAGCCGACCCCAAGAAAACTAAGTTGGGGTCGGCTTCTAGTCTTTTCTCAACTGGGAAAAAACTAGGCAGATGATGATTTCAAGTGAACTGGGGGCCGATTCTACTAACAAATTTGTTAAAAAAACGCAATAGAACCGCAACCGAATCACCACTTTTAAGCGTTTTCGCATTCTACTAAAATGAACAACGGTCCAGCTGCGACACAGCTGCGGTTACGTTTTAGTTACGCCAACGATCGATTGAAACAATGTCAAAACCTATTCTACTAACAAAATCGAACATGAGCGTGACGTTTACTATAGGACAAAGTTAATGATAAAATTATGATCATTATGTCTTTTAATTATAGAAAATACTTTTAGTGCCACATATTCGTGTTTAGTAACATTTTTAGATTCAACTTTTTTCTTTTTGGTATTAATAAAACATATTATTTTGGCATGTTGGTAACGCGGGTTACCCGCTGTGTTCCCGCTACAGTTCAGTTGCAATTCGTTTTAAGTTTAGTTTCCATTTTGCTTATAAAATAGTAGAATGACTTTTTATGTAACTATCGAACGGCGATCGAAATCGAACTGTTGTGGAAACACAGTTTAACGTGTAACGTTGCAAATTAGTAGAATCGGCCCCCTGTTGTTTTATGAAAACAATATTCAATTCAGAAACTAAATCTAATTCTGATCGAATGCCAGTAGAGCTCTTTTTGTACAAGCCTGCGTGATATAAGGTTCCCTTTTGCACACAACCTTTAGAGCACCTAATTCTGCTTATACGGTGTGATGGCTAATAGCATCATTAGTAGGTGTTCATTTGCATTGAAGTTGATGCATAAAAAGTTAAAAACTGCACAAAGTATTTACTTACTCGATATGCTCTGTTCACTGAATAACGTATAACCATTTATAGCTTCGACAATATGTTTACTCAAGGAGTGGTGAAGTCATAAATATTTTTATGCAACTTGTGTCAGGGCCTGTTTCTCCGTATCCCTCATTGCCGCTGATTCACGAATCTCATTGATTCTGGTTCGCGTAGGCATTTCGCATGACCTCAATGTTAATGAGAAAAATAAGTTATTTATAACCACAGTTTACAATGTAACATCTTTTAAAAATACCTTCACCTTTTAAACAATTTCTTAAACAAAGTGTGGATGCTGTTTTATGAACGAAATACTATTACATTGAAGGTGAGCATGACGTGATCAAATAATAACCACCTACTTCCTTCCTGATTACTACAATTTATATTAAGATTGGTATGAATTTTTATTCACAGCCGCAACTGCCTTCTTCTCTAGTTAATTTGTTCTGAATAACATAACATCACCCCTTGGTTCCCAGATGGGTGGGGCAAAGGTGTCTCTATATAAAATACACCCACTATTATTTCTCCAGTTATTATTAAGTCCCATGTAATAGGGCGAGCCTCGGATGCCAAATCCAGACTCGGGGAGAAATTCCAGATAAATAAACCGAATAACACTTTGCTTGAACAGGGAATCGAACCCAAGAAACTCATGCTAAGCAATGCAGTGCGCATGCGAACTCTAAAACAACGAGGCAGTCAACGTATTTAGAACAAAAAATTAAAGTAATTTTTCACTTTGTAGTGTTTTTCTGGAAGCCGGTTGTTTTTGTTTTTTTGGAAAAAGTTTTTGTTTTTACTTTTTAGTTATATTATCTACCCCACACCAATTCGAAATTTCATCATCCTCAGAGTCAAAACAATGCATATTTATAATGCGATAGTAGCAACCGCAGTTGATTTGCTGTAATTTTTTGAAGATTGAAGATTTCCGTTGTCTGTCTCCGAAACGCATCATGAGATCTAAATGAAATTGAAATGGGACCATTTCGGAATAAACCCCTTTCGAACAAAAATTTTGCAAATCCGTCTATACAGGAAAAGTTTTTATCCAGTGCGCAAACTGTAACCATGAATTCAGCATATCATTCTAGACCACCCAGCGCAGATTTTTTTTGTCAGTTATACAAAAAAAAATCAGCTGTTTCATAGAAAAGTGCAATACCTACGCGGTCAAAATGTATGGAACAGCTGTTATTTTTTTGTGAATTCATGGTTAAAGTCTGCGCACTGAATAAAAACTTTTCCTGTTAGTATATCACGGAGTTATGCCCGAACATACATAAAAAAAAAATATAATAAACATGTTGAATTGATAACCTCCTTCGTTATGAAGTCGGTTAAAAACTATTTAATATTCTGACTCGGGACTTCTTGTCATCAATTTCTGATCACTTTCAAGGCTTCTAATGGAGATATATGAGCCATTACTTGCATATTTCTACATTGTTTAACAAACCGCAATACAACTATTGAACAATCACAAGTGTGACGAATAATTTAGTTGCACTAGGTGTACCTAGGCTGCAAGACTATTTAATTACAACTGTATGCAATAATCCACTGAGGGAAAGTGTAAAAACTAAGCTGATAAGGGTTGTTGAGTCGACACGCTCAGCTGGCGGTTGCAAAATTATCAATATGTAAAGGCTCCCGCAGACCGGCGTGACGCGACTCTGTTAGATCAATTCCATGAAGTTTTCATAGAAAGTCGTGTGGCGCTGTTGCGTTATGTGCCTGTCTGTGGGAGCCTTAAAACAAAATCCAATTGTTATCTATGTAATAACTAATAAGCAGTGCTTAGTAGGTAGTTAGTATTCAGTAGTCGCCCTGTATAGTTTCGTGATACGCACATTTAATGTGATCTTTGAAGTCTTGGAATTAGGTGATTTGCAACCATGGTTTTAAGGTAAAGCTTGATTGATTCTATTAGCATATTGTTAGAAAATTCACAGAAAATCGCAATCTTTTGGATAAATAAAGATATTAGATGTTCTCTTTTTACACGCTTTATATTAGCTTCACTTGTATGTTTGTTTGTATGTTTGTATGTAACCGACTCCTTTGAGCGCGATTTTGACCCACTTTAAACGGTCAGATTTCATTGAACTTTGTAAACTTGTCGAGGACCGATGACAATTCAATAATTAAAAAAAAAATGAGAAAAAAAAAATCACGTTTTTGTAGTTAGCAGAACTAAAAAATAGAAAATAAATAATAGTTTAAAAAACTAAAAAACACGCCTTAAAAACCAAACTAAAAAAGGAGCAAATAATTTAATTCAATTAAAAAGCGTGGGGTGCTTGACATTAATTGTTTATAAAAATACCTCAAAAAGCACCCCACGCTTTTTAATTGAATTAAATTATTTTCTCCTTTTTTAGTTTGGTTTTTAAAGCGTGTTTTTTAGTTTTTCAAACTATTTTTTTAAACAAATGCCTGCTAAATAACCGAATATAGTGTTTAACTTACTGATTTTTTCACTCACTTATATTTATCACTTTGTCACATAGGCAGTCGTTCCATGTAAAATACTGGTATTCAGCTGCATCCGGTTAGACTGGGAGCCGACCCCAACATAGTTAGGAAAAGGCAGACAGATGATGATGACTTATATTTACCACTGAGATACGGTCACACCATATTTTGCAAGACAAACCCATGTTGCCGGCAATTTTCGACCACACCTAGAAACAAATAAAACTAAAGTCAGTTTGCGATATCGTTAGATAAGACAAAACAAAATAATCTTGGGGTTTCTACTAGATTATAGAATAAATCAGACGATAGGGCTTAGAAACAATACCTACACATTTGTTTCTAACACCGCATGGATACAAAAAATATTATGTAGGTATACTAGCTTTTGCTAGCGGCCTCGCTCTCATAGAGGTCGGAAATTATCCAAACGGAACGTACTACCGGGATAAGAAGTAACCTATGTATTAATCCAGGTTATAAACTATCTATGTGCCAAATTTCGTCCAAATCCGTTCAATCGTTTTTGCGTGAATTATAATATCGTTGGATGATGCATCAGATAAACTAAAGCCAGGTATTTATTAGGTAAGAGCTCTCTAAGAATAACATGAAACCTATTTTTACAATATAACCTTGGGCCTCAGATTATATGAATCTAATCGCTAATCGACTTAAAATTAGATGTTATGTGAATTAAGTAAGGCATAACTATAAATAATGTGATAGATATGTTGTGTCATCATGTCATGGAACTTAGAGGGGTCACATGAAACTGACCTGTGCAGGACAGCATATTGATCGGAGTAGGCGCGTCAGGGATGAGGACATGTTTGCCCCCCATCGCTAGGCGACAATAAACTGGAGCAAACCTATTACATTGTAAAAAAATGTCAAACATAGGAAACCTAGGCTTAATTTTTATGGGATGGTTGGTCACATCATTATCTAATTTTAATATTCAGAAGCTTTGGGGCACGCATTGTTTCTGATGATGGACGAGCGCCGTAGTAGATTCAATGAGAGTGTTCTGAAATGCTGAAATGACGTTCACTAGGTGGCAGCACTGAGACGTCAGGTCCGGGCATCTGTCAAAAGTGTCAAAGCGCCTACGGACTGAATGGTGAACGAAAGAATGAAACGAATGACATCAAATATTTTAAGTTCATTGTCGAACTGGAAGACCTCTTGTCAAAGTGGCGCCAACTGGTGGCTTGAATAATCATGAACACCCTCATTCATATGAATTTTTTAATGGTTTCTGATAGATTGTGTAAAAGATGATTGTTGTTCCAAATGTAGCGTCCAATGTATAAAGAAAGAAAAGACAAATATATCAGGCCAGCAATACTGGTTTAGGTGCCAAAGACGCGAGAGGGCCCTATTTACGTGTCGTAGGTCGTGGTTTCGAACCCAGACTGACACATTACTTCGTGTAATCTATTTCAACACCACTGCTCTCAAAACAGTGAAGGAAAACATCGTGAGGAAACCGGCATGTCCTAGAACCTCAAATTCGAAGACATGTTACACCCCCGACCCAAAATGGGCCGCGTGGTGGATTATAGCCCACTCCTTGTCACTGAGAGAAAGTCTTTGCCCCAGTAGTAGGAACGTTGTAGGCTATGCGACTGACTGGTACAAGTCAACAGACTTCAGAGACAGGACTTGCTACCTCTGACAGTGGAATATAGGTAGTATTTTATTTACTTCCACCATGGTAGCTCTTCGCAGTAATAGTATACTGTCGATTTTCTAACCTCCAATCCAGCGCCCTGCGTTCCGTCGTACACCAGAACCCAATTCAGTTTTGTTCGTGTATATTGCCAATAAAAACAGCGTCTTAAAAAAAAAAACAAAGTGTCGTATAGTAGCATCATGACTTATCTTACCTCTGTGGAGGTTATATGCAGCTCTCCTTGCCAGTAGAAAGAGGGTCGCACTGTTCGAATCGTTTCATTGCCTCTGACTCATGGCTATATCTGTATTGCCTCTTGTGATTTGCAGCCGCCTACTCCTTGCATGCACTCTGTAAGCCTGTTTCAAATTAATTTATCATTACTTTGATTTATACTCCTTTAAAGAAGCTGCTTCAATACAAAGATCGCTTTAATTGACCTTAAGTCGTCGATGACGTCAACGCTTAATTTAGCGATTGCGATGAGAGAACGGTGAAATTAATGAGTGTGATTGGAATGTTGTTCCTGTAAATTTAAGATTTAAATAGGAACTTATTTTCGATTGGGTTTCAGACGGAATTAGAAAACGTTCCTCGAGTGAACGATTGGCCACCATGAATTCGAATATTTATTCGAAAGGCAGTTTAGTTGTTGTACCTAGACGAGAGCAGCAATAAAACTGTGGCCAAGACTGAAATAAAAAACCTAGAAACAGAAAAGTTAATCAAGTATTAAGTGATTTTACGGTGGCATCACATTATACCTAAATTACATCTCGTAGTTTTGTTTATCAATGCCTGTAGCGTATCTAAAAGTGGTACTAGCTTAGGGTGCCTTTAAAGGTATGTATAATAGACTTACTTACTCGTAGGTAATAATGTACACAAAAGTTTTAAACTTCTCAAGGGATTTTGATGAGGTTTTCACCGTTATTTAAAGCATTTATTTCGGAAGATTTACGGCCATAATCATAAAAGTTATCGAACATCTAAACAGTTGCTAAAGTGTGGTTTCTCTATGAAAAACCAGACTTTAGCAAGTGTTTAGATTTTCGGTAACTTTTTATGAATAAGGCCGTTATAGTGTTTTGTACATTTATATTATACTTACACATAATTAAGAAATCTCCTTGTTTTCTCGAGTTGAAAAAATCGTGCGAAGCAGGAGCGGGTTGCTAGTCTTTTTTTATAATTAAAAGCGGCTGTCTGCCTTGCTTGTGCCCGTTAAGGTTCATGAAAGGTTCAGTCGCCGTTGCCGCGGAAACGGTAACGCGGTCACTCGGTCCTTTCGATTGTATCATACCGTTCATGAAAGATTATTGTGTCACGACTGTGATGAACGTTGTATATAAAATGAAGTGCTTAACTATCCTCCCTCTTAACATTAAAAAAAAAACCGAATTTAACGACTACTAATGTTTGTTCTAAAAACAGGGTCAGTCATCTCTTCGTCTATAATCAGGATGTAGGTAAGCCGTCCTTTATAGCGTCTCTTTCTAGTTTTATGAACAGACATCGACTAATTGTTGGGTTTTATACCTACCTACTTGTTGATATGAGAAGCCGTTTCAGTTTCACAAGCCGGTGCGGCAGTGCGCGTTGCGAGCTCGAAGCCGCTGGTGTCATCCCCTACACAAATAGTTCCTTGTCCTACTTTTACAATTTATGATAAATAATTACCAAGTTGATTAAATAAAAGTAAAGAAAGTCCTGAGTAAAAGTGTGTTTTGGCAGCAATAAACGTTTTGATTGAACAGCGAAAGGTTTTCACAGAAGCTCAATTAATTCTAATTAATGTAGACTTGACCTGTTTGTTTTTCAATTTATGTTAAGCCGTATTCTCTGTGCCAAGCTTTCTAAGTCGTTCTATAGATAGTTTAAACTGTCTTTTTTTATCCTATCTTTTTCGAAAGTATTTAATTATTATTAAGCCTAGGATATGTATCGGAAAAAGTGTTCTTGGATAATAGCGACACGGTATCAGTTACAAAGAGAACAGCTGCGAAGTACATAAAGTACCATTGTCTTGTGTCTCTGTAACGGGAGGCAGGGGAGGTGAGCGCGATGGACGCGTGTGATGGCCAATTCACTGACGCTGCCACCTCTGCCGCTGCCCAGAAGATTCCCACTGTATCTTCATCCTTATCGTGTCAAAAGGTGTAATTTTAACTAGTTATCTTTTAATTTATGAATCTATACTTAACAATGGTATTTTTGCTGAATAAGGGATGGCGTATTCCTAGCTTTTACCGAAATTAGTTTTTGTTTATTTTTTTATTACGTGCCCCTTTAGTGATTTATGTGTGTGCATTTAACTGACATTCCGTGTGGTTGTTTGCAGGCGTCATCGCTGCCCACACAACGATGTCCCGGAGCCATTGTTCGATGTGGAGCACACGACGAGCGTGGTCTCCGCGTACCAGCGCGACTACGACGAGAAACACGTGAGCCGCACCACTGCTGTCCATCACGAGGATCACCTTCGTCTTGAAGGCGACTTCCAAGAGCCAGAGCGTCCTCAGTGGCAACCTGCTGAGCGACCCAAACAAAGAAAGCCCGAAGATAATCTTAAACCCGAGGGTGATTTTGAGAGAAGGCAGCCTGATGAATGGCGCCCTGGCGAAAGGGCTCCCGTAAGAAAACCTCAAGATAATTTAAGACCCGAAGGCGATTTCGACAGACATACACCCGAGGAATGGCGTCCTGGCGATCGTGCACCCGTCCGTCGGCCCCAAGATAATTTAAGACCAGAAGGAGAATTCACTACTCCCGACAAAGAGACATGGAGACCTGCTGAGAAGGTAAAACCTAAAAAGCCAGAGGATAACTTAAAACCTGAAGGTGACTTCGAGAGGCGCAAACCTGACGACTGGCGGCCTGGTGAAAGGGCTCCAGTGAAACGTCCGGATGATAACTTAAAACCCGAGGGTGATTTTACAACACCGGAAAAAGAGCGCTGGCAACCAGCGGAACGTCCCAAACAAAAAAAACCAGAAGATAATCTAAAACCAGAAGGCGATTTTGAACAGCCAAAACAAGATAAGTGGCGTCCAGCTGAACGCGTCACCCAGAAGAGACCGAAAGATAACCTTAGACCAGAAGGTGACTTTGAGCAACCCAAGCAAGACGAATGGCGGCCGGCTGAAAGACAAACAGCAACAAAACCGAAAGACAACTTAAGACCAGAAGGTGATTTCGAACATCCAAAACACGACGAATGGCGCCCAGCAGAACGTGTCACTCAGAAAAAACCACAAGATAATCTAAAACCAGAAGGAGAATTCGAGCAACCGAAACATGATGAGTGGCGTCCAGCAGAGCGTGTTACTCAGAAAAAGCCCCAAGATAATCTAAAACCAGAGGGGCAATTTGAACAACCGAAACACGATGAGTGGCGTCCAGCAGAGCGCGTTACCCAGAAAAAACCAAAGGATAATCTCAAGCCAGAAGGGGAATTTGAGCAGCCCAAACACGATGAGTGGCGCCCTGCTGAAAAACAATCACCTACAAAACCGAAAGATAACTTAAAACCAGAAGGTGACTTTGAACAACCAAAACACGATGAATGGCGTCCCGCAGAACGCGTCACCCAAAAGAGGCCACAAGACAATCTGAAACCAGAAGGTGATTTCCAACAGCCAAAGCAAGATGAATGGCGCCCAGCAGAGCGAGTCACCCAGAAGCGGCCCCAAGATAACCTTAAGCCAGAAGGTGAATTTACTACACCTAAGAAGGATGAATGGAAACCCGCAGAAAGACCCCAACAAAAGAAACCTACTGATAATTTGAAGCCAGAAGGCGAATTCGCTAAGCGACAGCCTGATGAGTTTGTTCCCGCAGAAAAGGCTGTTGTGAAAAGGCCTGAAGACAACTTGCGGCCTGAAGGTGATTTTACAACAAGACGGACTATAACCGATGATTACAAAGTGGTGATAGGGGAGAGAGCTGAAATCATTCGACGAACTGATAATATAATCACAGAAGGAGACTTCACAGGTAATTATCGTTTTCATTTTAGCTGTTTTATCTATTTTATACTTTTCCTTAACACGTTCTGTAATTATTTAAAAAACATAATTACAAATAGACCAACGAACCAAATTTGGCTAACCAACAAATATATGTGAGCTTAAATAAAATTCCCGATGCTCCTCGTCGCATTCTGTAGTTTTCACATCCTATAATTATGATCTAGCTAGACTCTAGAGTGATAGCAGTGACGTTGATTTTAAAGCTATTGCGTCAATTTTAAACTTAACAATTGATGTTTTACGTTTTAGATACTACAACTTCACGTACGGAGTATACAGTGAAACCAGTGGAAAGACCAAAACCAGTTCGTCGCAATACTTGGACTAAGTTAGAAGGAGACATGACTTCAGAAACGACATCTCAGTCAGAATTTGTGGATTACACTGACACTGTAGAGAGGACAACAATGGTTGCGAAGAGAACTGACAATTTAATACGAGAAGGTGAAATCGAATTCGTGACTTCCAATCAGAAAGACTATCCAGAAAAAGTAACGCCAGTTGAACGACCCAAAAGACGGCGCACGTGGACAAAGGAAGACTTTGAAAAGTTTTATTCTACGGAAGAACTCGAGCAAATTACTACTTCGCAGGAGGAGTACAAAACATACGAAGAAATTGATGTCAGACAACAAAGAATCATAAGAAAAGATAATTTACATATGGAAGGTATATTTGATAGTCATACCGTGTCCCATGACACTTACGGGCCAAAACATTCTGAAAGACCTACACAAAAGAAACCAATTGACAACCTGAAACCTGAGGGAGACTTTGAGCAGCCAAAACATGATGAATGGCGTCCCGCAGAACGCGTCACCCAAAAGAGGCCACAAGACAATCTTAAACCGGAAGGTGATTTCCAACAGCCAAAACATGACGAATGGCGTCCCGCAGAGCGTGTCACTCCGACGAGGCCCAAAGATAATCTTAAGCCTGAAGGAGAGTTTGAGCAACCAAAACACGACAAATGGCGTCCGGCTGAAAGACAAACACCGACCAAACCAAAAGATAACCTTAAACCAGAAGGTGACTTTGAACAGCCAAAACATGACGAATGGCGTCCCGCAGAACGCGTCACTCAAACGAGGCCTAAAGACAATCTCAAACCAGAGGGTGAATTTGAACAGCCAAAACATGACGAATGGCGTCCTGCTGAGCGTGTCACTCAGACGAGACCTAAAGATAATCTTAAGCCTGAAGGAGAATTTGAACAACCGAAGCACGATAAATGGCGTCCGGCTGAAAGACAAACACCGACCAAACCAAAAGATAATCTTAAACCAGAAGGTGATTTTGAACAGCCAAAACACGATGAATGGCGTCCAGCCGAGCGTGTTACTCAGAAGAAACCGAAAGATAACCTTAAACCGGAAGGTGAATTTGAACAGCCAAAGCACGACGAATGGCGTCCTGCAGAACGCGTTACCCAGAAAAAACCTAAGGATAATCTAAAACCAGAAGGTGAATTTGAGCAACCGAAGCACGACGAATGGCGTCCGGCTGAAAGACAGACCCCGACTAAACCAAAAGACAATCTCAAACCGGAAGGTGATTTCCAACAGCCAAAACACGACGAATGGCGTCCCGCAGAGCGCGTTACTCAATCAAGACCGAAAGATAATCTTAAACCTGAAGGCGAATTTGAGCAACCAAAGCACGACAAATGGCGTCCTGCTGAAAGACAAACACCGACCAAACCAAAAGATAATCTTAAACCAGAAGGTGACTTTGAACAGCCAAAACATGACGAATGGCGTCCAGCCGAGCGTGTTACTCAAAAGAAACCGAAAGATAACCTTAAACCTGAAGGTGATTTTGAACAGCCAAAACACGACGAATGGCGTCCCGCAGAGCGCGTTACACAGACGAGACCTAAAGATAATCTTAAGCCTGAAGGTGAATTTGAGCAACCAAAGCATGACAAATGGCGTCCTGCTGAAAGACAAACACCGACCAAACCAAAAGATAACCTTAAACCAGAAGGTGACTTTGAACAGCCGAAACACGATGAATGGCGTCCTGCAGAGCGTGTTACCCAGAAGAGACCGAAAGATAACCTTAAACCGGAAGGTGAATTTGAACAGCCAAAGCACGATGAATGGCGACCCGCGGAACGAGTTACACAGAAGAAACCTAAGGATAACCTTAAACCGGAAGGTGAATTTGAGCAACCGAAGCACGATGAATGGCGTCCGGCTGAAAGACAAACACCAACTAAACCAAAAGATAATCTTAAGCCCGAAGGCGATTTTGAACAGCCCAAACAAGACGAGTGGCGTCCGGCCGAACGTGTTACTCAAAAGAAACCCAAGGACAACCTTAAACCTGAAGGTGATTTCCAACAGCCAAAACACGACGAATGGCGTCCGGCAGAGCGCGTTACTCAGACAAGACCTAAAGATAATCTTAAACCTGAAGGAGAATTTGAGCAACCGAAGCACGACAAATGGCGTCCGGCTGAAAGACAAACACCGACCAAACCAAAAGATAACCTTAAACCAGAAGGTGACTTTGAACAGCCAAAACACGACGAATGGCGTCCTGCAGAGCGTGTTACCCAGAAGAAACCGAAGGATAACCTTAAACCGGAAGGTGATTTTGAACAGCCAAAACACGACGAATGGCGTCCAGCCGAGCGTGTTACTCAAAAGAAACCGAAGGATAACCTTAGGCCAGAAGGTGATTTTGAGCAGCCAAAACATGATGAATGGCGTCCGGCTGAAAGACAAACACCAACCAAACCAAAAGATAATCTTAAACCCGAAGGTGATTTTGAACAACCCAAACATGATGAATGGCGTCCGGCCGAGCGAGTTACGCAAAAGAAACCAAAGGATAATTTGAAACCAGAAGGTGATTTTGAGCAGCCCAAACATGATGAATGGCGTCCAGCTGAGCGTGTTACTCAAAAGAAACCCAAGGATAATCTTAAACCTGAGGGAGAATTCGAACAACCAAAGCACGACGAATGGCGTCCTGCTGAAAGACAAACACCTACAAAGCCTAAAGATAACCTAAAACCAGAAGGCGACTTCGAGCAACCAAGACATGACAAATGGCGTCCCGCAGAGCGCGTTACACAGACGAGACCTAAAGATAATCTTAAGCCTGAAGGTGAATTTGAACAGCCTAAGCATGAAGAATGGCGTCCAGCCGAAAGACCAGTTCAAAAGAAACCTCAAGATAACCTTAAGCCGGAAGGGGACTTTGAACAACCTAAACATGATAAATGGCGCCCAGCTGAGAGGCAAACACCTACAAAACCGAAAGATAACTTGCGGCCTGAGGGTGAATTTGAACAGCCCAAACATGATGAGTGGCGTCCCGCCGAACGTGTTACTCAAAAGAAACCTAAGGACAACCTTAAACCTGAAGGTGATTTCCAACAGCCAAAACACGACGAATGGCGGCCAGCAGAGCGCGTTACTCAGACAAGACCTAAAGATAATCTTAAGCCTGAAGGAGAATTTGAGCAACCAAAGCACGACAAATGGCGTCCGGCTGAAAGACAAACACCGACAAAACCAAAAGATAACCTTAAACCAGAAGGTGACTTTGAACAGCCGAAACACGACGAATGGCGTCCTGCAGAGCGTGTAACCCAGAAGAAACCGAAGGATAACCTTAAACCGGAAGGTGATTTTGAACAGCCGAAACACGACGAATGGCGACCTGCTGAAAGGCAAACACCTACAAAGCCTAAAGATAACTTAAAACCAGAAGGAGACTTCGAGCAGCCAAAACATGATAAGTGGCGTCCAGCGGAGAGAGTTACTCAAAAGAAACCCAAGGATAATCTTAAGCCTGAAGGTGAATTTGAACAGCCTAAGCCTGAAGAATGGCGTCCAGCCGAAAGACCAGTTCAAAAGAAACCTCAAGATAACCTTAAGCCGGAAGGGGACTTTGAACAACCTAAACATGATAAATGGCGCCCAGCTGAGAGGCAAACACCTACAAAACCAAAAGATAACTTGCGGCCTGAGGGTGAATTTGAACAGCCCAAACAAGATGAATGGCGCCCAGCTGAACGCGTTACACAAAAGAAACCAAAAGATAATCTAAAGCCAGAAGGAGAATTCGAAAAACCGAAACAGGATAAATGGCAACCAGCTGAAAGACAAACACCCAAAAAGCCACAAGATAATCTAAAGCCAGAGGGTCAGTTTGAACGGCCTGAAAAACCAAAACATGTTGCCGGTGAAAGACCTGTTCAGAAGAAGCCAGAGGATAACTTGAAGCCTGAAGGAGACATGGAAGTTGTAAGGAGAACTGATTATACTGCAACTCGAGGAGATCGTGTAGATATCGTTAAGCATGAAGATCATCTCAGAATGGAAGGAACCATAGACACTCATTCAAGTTCAAGAGACGATTATAAACGAATTGAAAAAATTGAAAAAGTTGTCATTCAGAGGCATGAAGATAACTTAAGAACTGAAGGTGAGTTTATAGATCTTACAGTCCGGAACGACTACAGTGCTACTAAAGGTGAAAGGGCACCTGTTGTGAGACCTCAGGATAATTTGAAACCTGACGGCAAATTTTATAGACCTGAAGTTGTTCCTTCTCAACCAGCCGAGAAACGCAAACCATTTAAACAGGTTGATAATATTACAATTGAAAGGGATATTGATCTACGACAGAGACAAAAGATTGAACGACTTGATATCATAAGAAGGGAAGATAATTTAAAGATTGAAGGTGAATTTATAGACATGAAACAAAAAACAGATTATTCGAAAGTCACTGGTGAACGAGCTGCTATTGTAAAACATGAAGATAATCTAAAAATGGAAGGAACAATGGAGAATATCCGATCATCTGACACATATCGTGTTGTTAAAGGACAAAGAGTCAAATTAACCCGCAGAGAAGATAATCTAAAAATTGAGGGTGTATTCGAAGATCATACTCGTAGGGATGACTATAAGATAACTAAAGGTGAAAGATCGGCTATAGTATATCACCGGGATAATTTGAAACCAGAAGGAGACTTTGAAAAAAGGCCAAGGGAAGAGCACGAACCTGGTGAAAAACGAACACAACATAAACAACCAGATAATCTGAGACCTGAAGGTGATTTTGACAGACCTTCCAGACCGAAATGGGAAACTACGGAACGGCCGGACTTAATTAAACACCAGGATAATCTACGTCCTGAAGGCGAGTTTCCAAACCGTCAGCCGACTCAGTGGCAGCGAGGAGAAACACCAGAACAGGTTCGTCCCAAGGATAACTTAAAACCTGAAGGTAATTTTGATAGACCCTCGAGGCCGAAGTGGGAAACATCGGAGAGACCAGAACAAGTAAGACCTAAGGATAACTTACGTCCTGAAGGCGAATTTACGGACAGGCCCAAGACTCAATGGCAACCTGGAGAAACACCAGATCAAGTTCGTCCTAGGGACAATTTAAAACCTGAAGGTGACATGGACTCACGCACTCCCAAAAAATGGGCTCCAGGCGAAACACCTGCACAAGTTCGGCCAAAAGACAATTTGAAACCCGAGGGTGATTTCGACAGACCTTCAAAATCGACGTGGACATCCGCAGACAGGCGTGAACAAGTAAGACCGAAGGACAACTTACGTCCCGAAGGCGACTTCACGGATAAACCCAAGACTCATTGGCAACCTGGAGACATACCAAGTCAAGTACGTCCGAAGGACAACCTCAAACCTGAAGGTGATATGGAATCACGTACCCCAACAAGATGGGCTCCAGGTGAAACACCAGCACAAGTTCGACCTAGAGATAACTTGAAACCAGAGGGTGATTTCGATAGACCTTCAAAATCGACGTGGACTGCTGCCGACAGACCTGAACAAATTAGGCCGAAGGACAACTTACGTCCTGAAGGTGAATTTACTGACAGGCCCAAGACTCAGTGGCAACCGGGTGACACACCAAATCAAGTTCGGCCTAAAGACAATTTACATCCGGAGGGTGATATGGTATCACGGACACCATCTAAATGGGCTCCAGGAGAAACACCATCACAGGTTCGTCCGAAAGATAATTTAAAAACAGAAGGTGATGTTAACTACCCATCAAGACCAAAATGGGAAACTGGAGATAGACGAAGCCCAGTTAAACCAAGGGATAATTTGCATCCTGAAGGTAATATGGATTCACATACTCCCACGAAATGGGCACCAGGAGAAACGCCTGCTCAGGTTCGTCCAAAAGATAACTTAAAGCCTGAAGGTGACTTCGAACGACCAGGGCCTCAAAAATGGACTCCTGCAGAAAAATCAGGCCCAATAAGACCAAGAGACAACCTTTATACTAATGGGGATATAACAAAACATGATACTAACAAAACGCAAACAAGTGAGACATCAAGGAGGACCGTAGAATCGAAGTCTGTCACTGGACATGATGATCGTGATATTAAATCTCAAACAATTACACGTCACGACGCCCAAGTTCATCGCGATAATCAGTCGCATACATCGCACTCGGAGACACACGTGAAGCACTCCCACACCACTACGGACCATACTACTTCAAAGCATATCCAATCTGGAACACATGGCAAACATATTACTTCACAAGATGTTATTGATCACAACGGGTCACAGAAAAATATTCAAACAGTTACATCACAAGACAGTGTCACTGACAGAAACAAGATGGTGGGTGTTACAGATCGTTCTGTATCTCGAAGTAGCACAGACAGAACAACAGTTAACAAAAGTGACACCAAAAATATGAAGACCATCACCACAACCACTACGAAAACGATTAAACAAATATCAGAAAAGAAGCTTCGAGGTGGTAAGTGGGTGACGGTAACACGAAATGTTGAAGTGGATGTAAGTGACGATAAGGGAAGATTCACTCCTCAGCAGTCTACTCCAAAGAGAGAGTTAGACGATCGTACAAACCGCACGCGACAAATCGGTGGAGACACAACACAAAAAACATTGTCATCCGATCACGTAACATCTTCAACGAATCAATCTATTCATACAACACAGGGATCAAAAGGAACCACTTTTGTTGATCAACAACATTCTCGAACAAATCAACAATATATTGACAATAGTCAAAGAATACACTCGTCTCAACAATCCATTTCGTCTTCGTCCTCGAGTCAAAATTTAAGTTCCAATCAGCACCATACACAAAGAATTGTAACAGATGGTTCAAACATATCCCGGGATCACGTTGGTCATAATGTTACAAAATCTACCCAACAATCAAGTACTGACGGTCATGTAATCAGGGGTAGTGATTCTACTCAAAGAATTGTGTCGTCCGATTACTCTGGCAGACAACCAAATCAAGGTCAAGTAACAGAAAGCCACATTCAGAGAAATGTTAGCTCATCAACCCAAGTACATCAAGGAAGTCACTCGGAGCAACATATATCAAGAACATCCCAACACTCGTCGAACAGAAACCAGTTGAGTGACAGTGTAACAAAGACCAGCATCGAATTCCAAAGAGCGATGCACGGCGGCGGTGGTAATGATCCACCGGCCAGCGCTATCGACAGCTCCTCACGTAGTGGACATCATAAACGTACATCAGATTTGGTTTCTGATTCCTCGTCATCGAATTCAATTTTACATCGTAAAGGTGTTCATTCGAATACAGAAGCTCAACATTCGATTAGTTCTACAGCGGCTGCCCAGAGAAAGAGCATCGGTAATCTCTCCGAACGAGGTGAATACATTAGTAATTCTACGCACAGTACGGACAGAAAAAGTATAAGTTCCATGCATAGATCTACGAGAGACAACATGGGAGTAATTTCTCAGCACGAAAGTTCGGACTCTCGCCGTAACCAAACAAGAAGAGATGGCCAGTCTACGCTAGGGGGCGAACGTCAGCCAGCACGAATTGTTAGAGATAATCTAAGAGTCGGTGGTGACTTTTATGGGCAATCAGAGTCTCGTTATGGAAGTTTTTCGCGCTCAGAACACGCACAGAAAACTGATCGTTCCGAACGGGTGGAGCGTGTAGAGCGGGTCACACGGCACGGAAATGCTTCGCAATTTGTCCTGGGTGACGGCAGCACTAGCTACAAGCGTGAATTTACTTCTCATGTCCACGGAACTTGCCCTGCAACATTGATCGATTCTGGACGCACTCCTTTCAAGCACACGCGCGATTCTCGTGAACATAAGTTTTACGCGACAAAAGTAACACAGCAACAATAAACATTTTCGCTGTCCCTTGAGCCGAGAAAAGGCTAAAAATATTTCATTCCTTATAACCTATACGGAGCTTATAATGTAATCCTGTTAAAGTTATTTACCTATTATAAATGCATGCTAACTGCTAGTCTTAATATACGATTAACATAAATGCCTTACCTATATGTATAATATGCATAATGTAATTTTTAATTTGTTAATTTAACAAGTTTATATTTTGTTTTGTCAAACATTGCCATGCAATAAACTTTTATATAATTAAGGAGTTGTTTTTATTTACCTCCCCTACTTAATCCTAGATGATTATTATTTGAACACCACGTCGAGACTTCAAGTAGGTAATCTGCTAAATTATTCGCTCATTAATTATTCATTTATCTAGCTGACCTGACAGACTTTGTCCTGTCTTAACTATGCATATTTAATTCGCATTATATATGTATATGTTACACGCAACTTTCTTATTTTTTTCTTTCATATGAACCTTCTCCTGACAATAACAAACACCACAAAAAAAGAATTACCAAAATTGATCCAGTCGTTCACGTGTGATGCCGTGACCAAGGGAAATAGGGATTCATTTTTATATATACAGATATGGTTTGGGGGTTGGGAGTAGTTACATTATGTGACTCAGTCTGAATGAATTCCAGTTTATTCTATTCCTAAAAATATGTACTACCTAGTACCTACTTCCCATTTTTATTTAATAATTATCTTGTTAGTGTGGAACTACAAATATGGTGTACGTTCACGATTTTGGACTCCTAATAAACCTATGTCATCTGTATTTTAGGTTTAAATACTTTATTCTCAAAAAAGACAAAAAGAGCCACTTACATGAGAACACAAGATAACATATTGTAATAAGCTTATTAGGTAACGGTCACTGATACAATACAATAGTAATAACATTTATTTTGGGTTTATTTTGGTTGGGTTACACCTTCAGCGGTTTCATTCTCAACTTAAATATAACATTATTAGTGACTGGTTTCCAATATGTAATGTGATAGTTTTGATTTAAAACCACTGAAAGAGCTTACATTTTTTACGTAGGATGGTAAATTATTATAAAATTGTGCTCCTTCATAGGTGATATTCTTTTTAGCATAGTTCGTACGTGTCCTTGGCAGGACAAGTAAGCTGGGTCGTCGAAGACTGCGTTTACTGATTTGACATTTTTTGGTAAATGTTACATTGGTGTGAATAGTTCCATCCATTACTTTTCTAATTAAGATGCAGGTGTTATACATATAAAGTTGTTTGATATTCATCAGTTTTGTTGCTTTAAAAATTTCGTTCGTTGGTGTCAAGTACGGATAGCGAAACAGTGCCTTTATGATCCTGTTCTGCATTCTTTGCAGTTCCTGTAGCTTTGTTTTACCAGCGCTACCCCAGATTTCTATGAGATATATTAGATGTGATTTGACAAGTGAATTGTAAATGTTTAAACGCAGTTTTTTGGGTATACATTTTTAGAACCGTAATAGGTAATACGGGCTGTTGTCCGCAACTACACGTCAAAGCGCGTATTTTGCGTACGGTTGGGAGAATCGGTCATCCGTTCCACCCCATCAGCTCCTCGAGAAAGGCCAGCAACGCCTTGGTGTTGCTGACAATCTCAAGTACGGTACCTGGGTTACCGTAGTATTTAGCCCTGTAATTGGCGACCACCGGGCAGTTTAACAGCACGTGCGCTGCTGTCTCGTCGCCCTCCATGCAGGCCCTGCACAGCGGACTGTCTGTTACTCCTATGACAAAGAGATATTTGTTAAATGACCCATGGCCAGTTACAGCTGCTGTAACTCTAAGCAGCTGTGGTTTAGTTAGACGGAGAACCTGTTTTGTGAGGCGGGTATTGATCGCAGGAAGTGCTTCATTAGCCTGCCTGCACTCATCTAGATCCAGCTAAATCTTGTGATGTTGGTCCCTGGTTCGTTTCCTTACCAGAGTGCGTAGATACCCGAAAGGGAGAGGCGCGATGGGTTTTGGTCCCACTAGTGCCATACTCGACCCCCTCCTGGCAAGTTCATCGGCTGCATCGTTACCTAGCGAACCGGTGTGTCCTTTGATCCATTGAATGGTAATGTTATTGAGGCTACCTACCTGGTTTACCTGGTGGCACTCGTATATCAGCCCAGAGTCAACTGTGTGACTGTTCAGCGCTTGCAGAACAGCCATGCTGTCTGAGAGAATGCGGATCGAGTGGTCTTTAACTTCCCTGGCCATGATAGCAGACGCGGCAAGGGAGACTCCAGCACCTGTGCCACTACCTGTTTTTGATCCGTCCGTGAAGATTTGTAGCTCTGCAGGGCGCAAGCCTTCGCATCGTCGATCCTCATGAAGTTGTTTTTTTTTTTATCAAAGATAAATTGTATGGGCAACCGGCCATTTATTTAGAACCGTAATAATGAGTCCGTTTAAATGTTCACAGAAATAGGTGTATCGATGGTCGCTAATCCGCTATCATGGCAAATAAATCAACGTAAGGATGGACAGTCACCATCACAAGACACTATAAAATAAATTTAAGAAAATGCTACTTATCTATACTCCATTTACAATAGCATTAGACAGAAGTTAAAAAAGGTTCTTTTTAATGTACACTTGTAACAAAATTACATTAAACGTGTTGCAGTTACGATTAATGCCAAAAAAAATAAAGTGTCAATGCTAAAAACCTAAAAGAAGCAGGAGTGAACAACACCGAGTAACTAAATTAGCTGATGACGACGAACTTTTACCAACGTGTTGTGGGTCGTAAGTTGTTATTTAAAATAAAGTATTGTATAAAAAAATATTTTATTTCGTTTTAATATTAATTAGATTTTAATCATCATGTGATTGTTTGTTTCATTCATTCGTTTTGTTGTAGGTTTGTAAAGGTGTGATGAAGATGTTATTAGATAAATAGAACATTATTTAAAATGAAAAATTACTTTTACTTCGTTTATACGTATTTAGTACTGTTTTAAATGTACCTAAAAAAGTTATAACTTAACTTTGCAATAAAATGTTTTGCACTCCTGCTTCTACGAGCCTCTTTTTTCTAAAGCTATAATAAATGGGGTTGTTAGATACGGGACACAAGTAAAACAAATGACGGCCGTGAACGCACTGACGCTTTATTTAAAACATGCTAGCGCGGGCACATGGGTGGGGCGCGGGGTACGGGGCGCTGCGCGGCGCTGGCGCCGTGTGCGCAGGCCGATCGCATATGACCGCGCATCGCTATACATTAGCTTGTACATAACATCTCCCAACCTTATTTAAAAAGATACAAACATAATAATAATACTAAAGGTGCTTACAACTACATACATGGAGTATCTACACAACATTAAAATTAGGTTATTACTACAATACAATATGAGTCCATAACTAGCAAGTTATACACCGTCAGGCAGCCCACTGGTCACTTGCCCAACGCAAGGCTTCTGTAGTCCACCTTTGGAAGCTGGCGCAACGCCCTATCGGGATGGCCGGGGCCGGGCGCCACAGATATGGCTGGCGTCGCTGACGGCGTACTTGCACCCTGCCCCCCCTCCTCCGGGGCGTCAGCTTGAGACGCGGGTTGGGGGCACGGTGGTGCCGTTGATGATAATGTTTCATCGTCACTATCGGTGTCTATTTCGTCAGTATCCCAACTTTGTTGTACATTGGCGTTACCCTTATATAACACAATCTGATTTTTATGTTTTTTCACTACAGTCCCTGTTAAATGATCGTTAATCAAATACACAACTCTTCCAATCTTGTCTATTATTGTGCCTCTGCGCCATGTGAACTTATCTTTATTGCTAAATTTTTTGTACAACACTTCGTTTCCGTTTTTTAAAATTTGAGTATTTGTGCCACCATTGTATTTACACTGCAAACACTGTTTTGATTTTACTGTGCTATCCAGTGACGCGTTTGAGGGTGACGATAGCGATTTTGGCGACAATAGATCCAACCTCGATCTCAGTTTGTGTCCAAAAACTAATTGAGCTGGAGAGAACCCTGTCACTGAATGTACCGAATTCCGGTAATCAAAAAGATATTTTAACAGTTTGACTCTAGTGTCTTTTTGGTTATTACTTGATAAAATACACGATCTTATACCCTTTTTTGCGATCTTTACATAACTTTCGGCCTGGCCATTGCTCGCAGGATTATAGGGCGGTGACGTCACGTGCTCAATCCCGTTAATTGTACAAAACCGTTTAAAATCTTGTGACGTGAAAGCCGTGCCGTTATCGCTTACAATTGTATTTGGTAACCCGAACCTTGAAATAAACTCGCACAGTTTTTCTATTGCAGCTGATGAGGTCGTTGAAACACACATATCGTAAACTTCCACCCATTTCGTGTATGCATCTACTACGATTAAATAATGTCTATTATCTAACGGACCCAAGAAATCTATATGCAACCGGTAGAATGGTTGGGGTGGGTATTGCCAGGGCGTAAGCGGGGCGCGCGGAGGGGTAGGTCGTAACTGTATGCAAACACTGCAAGAATTTATCATATTTTCTATAGCTTTATCGATACCCGGAAACCAGAACCGGGAACGAGCTTCGGCCTTTGTTTTCACAATTCCCAGATGGGAAGTATGAAGTTCGTTTAATATGGTTCTTATTTGACTGTCTGGTAAAATCACCTTATGCCCTCTCATAACACAGCCGTCTTCATACGATAACTGATTTCTGCATGCGTGGAACGGTTTTAAATTCACATCAGACACGCTTCTAGGCCAACCCTTCGAAATAAAATCGATCACCTTCATCAAATTGACATCTCGGCTAGTTGCCTTGCGTAATTCGTCCCGCGTAACTGGCATGTGTCCGTCTATTACGAAGTGAACATATGTCGCGCGGTCAATCGGGGCGGCCGCGGCGGCAGCGTGCTGAGCGCTGTCCACGCGTTCCCTGCCCGCGGTCATTGACCGCAACCGCTTATCGTCGTCGGGAAGACTTGCGCGGGACAAATAATCCGCGCTGTTATTTTCGCTACGAACGTATTCGATTTTATAATTATATGCGCTAAGAAACAGCGCGTATCTTTGTAATCGGTTTGCCGAAACCTCCGGTATACCTTTGTGTGGTCCAAAAATTGAAATTAAAGGCTTGTGATCAGTGCGAAGGATGAACGGGTCTGACCTACCGTACAAGTACTGATGGAATCTTCGAACTCCAAAAATAATAGCCGTTGCCTCTTTCTGAATTTGAGAATAATTTTTTTCAGCTGCGTTTAGAGTGCGGGACGCAAACGAAATTGGGCGCTCGCAACCATCCTTATCATTTTGCGATAATATTGCACCCAACCCATGAGGTGAAGCATCCACCGTGAGGATTAAGGTTGCATTGGGGTCAAAATGTGCTAACACCTGATCTGACGTTAAATGTTTTTTTATTTCGACGAATGCTCTTTGATGTTCGCTGGCCCAATTCCATTTAACCCCCTTCCTTAAGAGATCGTATAGGGGACTTAAAAGTTCGGATGCCTTAGGTACGAAATTACGGTAATAATTTACTAATCCTAAAAATGATTGAAGTTTGCCTACATCTGTGGGCACTGGGGATTTCTCAATTGCTATTACTTTATCCGATGATTTTTTTAACCCATCTTTGTTTATTACATACCCTAAATAATTGATTTCGTTCTTAAAAAATTCACACTTTTCTTTTTGCAAGGTTAGTCCAGCATTTTGCAGCCTCTGTAACACTGCCGTTAACCGTTGTAAATGTAAACCCGGTCCATCAGCTGTGATAAGGACATCGTCTAAAAGACATAACACACCGTCCATACCAGACAATATGTTTTCCATTGCGCGCTGAAAAATAGACGGTGCGCTGGTTAACCCAAAAACCATACGTGTATACTGAAACAATCCGCGGTGAGTATTTATGCATGTAATTTTTTGTGACTCTTCGTCTAAAACGAATTGATTATATAGGCCATGGACAGGTCTAACTTTGAGAACTGTTGACCTCCGTGTAATTTGGAAAACAGCTCGTGGACTGTAGGCAACGGGTAGTGCTCTACAACTAATTGTTTATTTATGGTTACGGAATAGTCTGCACACAGCCTAACACTCCCATTGCGTTTTAACACCGGCACTACTGGTGATGCATATTCCGAATGATCTATTTGTTTAAGTATACCTAAGTTTACAAGGCGGATTATCTCTTTATCTACCTTGTCTCGCAATGCAAAAGCGATAGGACGTGCTTTGAAAAATATTGGCTTTGCATCATCTTTTAAACGTAATTTAACCTTGAATTTATTAAATTTACCTAATTCATCTGAAAATACGTCTCTGAATCTATTATGCAAATCATTGATTGTTTTCTCTTCATTATTTATGAAATTACAGGAGGCTAATTTTAACTTAAATAACGATAAAAAATCTCTTCCGAGCAATGGCGGGCCTTTGCTGCGTACCACGTAAGCATCTAGTGTGTGTGTACTCAGCCTATACGTGACCGGTAGGCGAATTATACCGAGACACACGATACTACTGCCTGTGTAGGTAAATAGTCTTTTCTTGGCTGGTAATAAGGGCAGCCTGCTAAAATGTTTATCATATAAACTCTCGGAAATTACCGTTACTGCCGATCCACTATCAATTTCAAATTTTATTTGTGAGCCGTTTATGGACACTATTTCTGTCATGGGTTCTCCCCGCTCTGAAATGATGTTACAACATAAAAACTCACCATCATCGTCCTCCTCACTCACGTCACTGGTCGCAACACACTTTACTTTGCACATTCTACGTAAATGACCCTTTGTATTACATTTCCTACAAGTAAAGTTCGCGTATCGGCACTGAGACGATGCATGGTTCTTCCGACCGCACACGGAACACTTCTCCATTACCGGTTCCTTAGCAGAACCAGCAGTCTTGCCCTGCACCTTGAACACTGAATGTTCTTGCTGTGTGATCGACGTCATCGCGAGAGCGCCAGCGGCGGCGCCAGATCGCCCGCACCGGACGCTTTGTGCCAACTCCACTGCCTTTGCCAGGGTCAAGGTATCTGTGTCCTTTGTGAACAGTTTGTCCCTCTCGGGACCCGCTAACATGCCCATCACGAAACGGTCTCGCAATGCCTCCTCTACATTGGCGAACTTGCAATGTTTCGTGAGGCCACGCAGTCTTGCCGCCCACTGCGCATGCGTCTCCCCCGTTTGCTGCGTTGCCGCGTAAAATGCGTACCGCTCTCCGAATCCACACTTTGTCGGGGAAAAGTGAGTGTCCAGGAGCTCATAGATGTCTTCTACTGGCACCTCGTCCAGCTGTTTTGGCAAAGCCAAGTCGGCTGCGAGCTGGTAGGTGCTGTCTGTGAGTGCGCTCAGTAGGATTGCTCGCCGTTTTGAACCCGTTGTGTCGTTTTTTTCCGAGATATCATTAGCCACGAACCACTGCCGCAGGCGACTTTTGTACGCCTGCCATTCATGCACTGTGTGGTCGAAATTACTTAATATACGGAAACTAAACTGAGCCATCTTGATAAAGCGTGGGTTGCTCTCGTCGCCACTGTTAGATACGGGACACAAGTAAAACAAATGACGGCCGTGAACGCACTGACGCTTTATTTAAAACATGCTAGCGCGGGCACATGGGTGGGGCGCGGGGTACGGGGCGCTGCGCGGCGCTGGCGCCGTGTGCGCAGGCCGATCGCATATGACCGCGCATCGCTATACATTAGCTTGTACATAACAGGGGTATATACATATCTATCTATATATATACGGGCTGATTTTTTAGTCACTGTCCAAATTTTTCAGGGTCATAGTACCCGTGAAATTGAACAACTTTCTCCAAGGAACATGGGTCGAAATATGAAAAAAAAAAATCGACCTCCCATGCAAAATCAATAGTTAGCTGGTCGATTTTGTATGGGAGGTCCGATTTTTTTTTCATATTTCGACCCATGTTCCTTGGAGAAAGTTGTTCAATTTAACGGGTACTATCACCCTGAAAAATTTGGACGGTGACTAAAAAATCAGCCCGTATATAAAATAACCTTTAGAAAACTTATGCTCAGCCTGCACCCTAATTGCGTAACACGCGATTAATCATAATCGGTTTCATTTTGACAGTTCAACAATATTCATTGCGTTATTTACGTTGTTGAGCAGACACATTTTTCGAACATATGAAGCAACGGTTTAGCCATCTATTTCAAAACGAAACAAATTATGATTAATCGTGAGTTACGCAATCAGGGTGCTGAGCCCACCCGTCTTTAGTAAGAGTGCGCAAAATAAATAGAGTCCGTGTTCAAACCTATAATATGTAGCGATGTTTACGCTTGTACAGTCGAGTTTATTAATATATTGGCACTGTCAAGGATTCAAAATATTGTGAGCGTTGGATAGCTCAATAAATTTTAGAGAATAGATCAAAAATATGTCCTCATGTGAACGTTTCAATAATTTATGCTGGGCATTAGGCAATAATACGAGTATGAAAAATGATGAGAAAAGGCAGTCACTTAATTAATCTAAATCTTGACCACAATTTAATGATGCTTTTATATAGTTGTCACAATATTATGAAATTTTTTGGACGCTCATATCCTTTTGAAGCCTGAAAGGGCCAATATATTAATGAACTCGACTGTACCTAATAAGGCTGTGATTACGAAATATTGTAGCAGAATTTTGTCTACTATAGTCAGGTAGGGTAAGAATAAAAAACATGGCATTATGTTTCAGTTATTTATTTATAAACGTTTACATAACAATACCTACAAATTATACATGGTTATTTAAAATTAGTTATATCATATAGGAAGTTTTCAAAAGGAGTTCTCGAAAATGAAGGAAAAATGAGGAAGTATTCAAAAAGAAGTTGGTTCTCGAAAATTAAGAAAAAATGTTAAATTGAGTGTATACGGATAGACTGCCTCACATCTAAAAGTTACATAACATATACAATACTACAATTTTTGCAAGGCTGAAGAAAAACTAATTTTAAATTACCTCATATTTGAATACTTATAAATAAAACTGTAATACAAATAATGTAAATTAAAGTTAAGTAGAAACTAATGTATTTTAATGCAAACGTTGTTTAAAATACTTAAAAATTATTTATCGTTATCATAGTATATTAACCTTTTCTAACCATCAGAAGAAGTTGGTTCTTGATAATTATGCGATTGTTTCACTCGTCGTATTCTTTTGTATCTGTTTAAATCTCCGTCATAGTTTCGAGGGAGTGGTCCAAACGCATCATTCTCTTGGTAGTGCGGGGCATTGAAGAAATGTTCACCAGCAGATTTCTTTTCATTTTCAAGCAATAAGGTAGACCGCTCTGGGTCGTCTTTCGCGGTATCCCTGGAATTGTCTTCAGCAGTGCGTCTGTTTCTCGTGTCACCGCCGTACATAAGATTATCATCGACGCCCTCCACACCAGATAAAACGCCATCAGTATCTGATCCGACGCTCATTGAGCCTTCACCTTCCAGGTTTTCATGTGGTGCTGTTTTTGAGTTATCAATATTTGAGTTCTTTCCTTGTAGTGATTGATCAGCGTTGGCAGTTTCGTCTTCTAAGCCTTTGTTAGCATTTGCAAAGTTAGAAGTACGATCATAAAAGCCTTCATCATCGAACTCATTACCCTCATCGTTATCTTCATCCTCGTTTTCTGCTTTGTACGGGAAGTATCCAACTTTGGCATCAGGGAAAAGACCAGCTGATCTTTTTTTAATAACTTGGTCAGTATTTTTTCGCTTCACTCTAACTAATGGACCCGTGTAAGGCACCGAATCGTCATAAGCATTTGCATTTGGAAAAGATTCTTCTAATGATTTCATAGAATCGGATAATTCAGATTGCTTTTCCAAATCTGTCTCTCTTTTATACTCTTTACCATCTTCATGAAATTGTTGATCACCGTTTAATAATTTTGATGAACTATCGTCCCGAGAACCGTAGTATCCTTGGTCACTAGGGTAATCTTGTGCATTTTGCAGATTCAAATCGTTATCTATCGTTTTAGAGTCATCAACGGACATATCATCCATATCATCTAAATTCGTTTCTCTCTTTATTTCAGTTTTTGATGAAACTTGTGGATTTGCGACAAGTTGATTTTTGGGTTCCAGATTCAAAGTGAGCGTGTTCAAACTATCAGCAGTTTTCTGAATACTTTCATCGTTCTGGTTTTTCAGTTCTATTTTGTTTACAGAGCCCATACTTGTTTCCGAACTTTTTTGACTGGATATTTCATTACTCTCAGTTGCCGGTTCTGGTTGCTTACTGTTTTCTGTAGTCTCCGTGGGTGGTGAAGGTGTAGTTTCGGTATTTAATTCAGCAACCGGACTGCCACCTTGAACTTTACTCAGATCAGATTGACTATTTTCATTATAATTTGTTTCTTCTACAGCGCCCGCCTTCTTAGTTATTTCTCGTTTATTAATAAACCCATTGTCACTCGCATCAACGTCGTCGATTATTTTTTTTAAAAGCTCCCTTCTGTCATCGGTGAGTGAATTTAACAGCTGATTTAATTCATCTCCAGTAAGTTTTTTAATGTGCCTTTTGATTGCAGATTCTTCATCTTCACTGTCTGTTTTATCATTGCTCTCCTTAGTTACTTGGCTATTAGACACTGTTGGAGTATCAGCTCGGCGAGCTTCTTTTACATCACGTGTATCTCTTAAGTTGAAACGTGCACCACTATCACGACTTTTCTCCTCATTTATTATGTCTCTATTTTCAGCTTGCATTGTATTATAATATTGCTTAAAATATCGAGCTTGTTCATTGGTATCAGAAGCATCATTATTATTATTTTCATTTCTATTTACTTTACTTACTTGGTCTCCATTTTTTTCAAACAACATATCACCTTCTTCGTTTGATTGGCCTTCAAATTCAACAGTTCTTTTATTGATTAGGTTTTCACCTTGGCCCTGCATCATACGATTGGATTTGTAAACATCACGATTGCTCAAGTGCTCTGTTACCTCTTGTGGATCGTCGTTGGATTCAGTATATTTATTTGGCTGGCGAAGTCTTGAAGAATGAAAGGGTTGAACCTGGTCGTTTAAATTTGTAGCTACAGGATTATCTTCTCGTGTATCCCGATCCCTACTGGTTTTAAAACCTGAAAACTGTAAAAATTTATAAGTCAATATTAACATCGTTAGCTTTTACCAAGAATAGTTTCACACTAAGATGATTTTCTAAATTACATACATTTTCTGTTTTAGTCCGAGTCAGCCGGTCATTAGCCGAGTTGCGCTGCAAATATCTGCTTTCAGTTAGGTCCAGCATGTGCCTACTTTGTGGTAAGTCTTCTTCTTGAACAGCAGGCTCCTGGAATTAATTTAAATAAAACGCTAGAGAATAGTGAAAATAAAAACATAGCACGCCTGTATTTCTTGTAGTGTTAGGTAGAAGGAAGTGTCTAGTATAGCCACATATCGCCAGGTATAGCATAGTCACATGTGGGAGCGAGCATATTGCCATAAATGTTACAGTAACGTTATTAAAACGTAAGTGAAATGAATATTGACACAGGCGATGTGATATAAAAGGGAACAAGGACATGGAGATTGTAGATTGTACGAATGATCTACAAGATTGTATTCTTCTTATCAGGCTTACACTCTAGTGAAATTACCGTTAGTGATTTAGGAATGTAGAGCGCAGAAGAGCCTTTTAAATAAAGGGATTGAGTGACAGTGACAGTCTAATTATGAGTTTGTCGAACTTACTTGCTCGGCCAGGCGCGATTCGTCATCTTCAGCCAAGAACTCTTCTGCTACGGGTTCATTCTCTTCGTCTTCTTCTGCCTCCTCAAGATCACTGTAACGAAAATATAGTAATTGTTAAAATATTGTTTACCGACTGCTGAAGATAAGCGGGCATGATTTTAACACTCTTCGTAAAATCATGGTCCGACTGGCTACAATCATGTGATTTCAATACCATAAAAAAGTTAGTTTCGATGAGAGTTATAAATACTTACTGGATAGAGTTGAAGCTGTCGACAGGACTATTAATGAACGAAATCAGCCGATTCATTGCCTCTTTATGAGCAGAGTTTTGGGCCGCTAAGTACCTACTGAGAACAGGTTTTTAATCCTCAGGCATGATCTAAATCATTTGAGACTAGGCACCTACAATTTTATTTTCACTGTTAGTAATCGATGTTGTACCTACATACTTTGCTTTGGTCGTCCTCTGTATATCCATTGGATTTGGCAAACATGAGCTCATACCGCTAAGTTGGATATCGGAATGAGCTAGTTTATTTATAAATTCAACATCGTTACGAAAATTTTATAGTCTGAGTTCTACATACAAAAAGGAATGTTAGAACGTTACCTATCATTATTATACTCTGCTGCCTGTTGCGGTCTGCTGCTAATCTGTACTAGTAGACTCCCAAATAAGATCAATACAAACCAAGAACGCATGTTTGCATTTCACACAAAAATCACTTAAAAAATGTGGTGACATGACACAAGACCGCAAAATTTGAATACTGAATTTAATGATTGACGTTTGATTTTTATCCAGCCTGTAATAAAAATAAACTGAGAAGAATGAGGTTTAACAAATTTTTTGTGTGTCTATGCGGCCCTGGTGCGTAGAAGAATCACCCATGGAATCACCTATACGCCTAGCGCGTAATCGGAACTAATACCGCCATCTTGTTTTTTCAAACCATTTCCTGTGTACATTGCACAAATGTTCACCAACAACGCTCCCTTGTCGAGAGACGAATCTCTTTAGAGTGCAGAGACAAACAGCCCCACTCAGAGACCCCTAACGGTTACTTAGGGTGCTACTTAGTAAAAATTAAAAAAAGTTCACTCCCAGAGTCAGTTAACGGTTCATTAGTGGCCCTTAATGAAAATTAAAGTTAAGTACAGCAAGACCTTTACTTAACTTGTTAATGATTGATTTTTACAGTTACGATTGAGGTTATATTTTTATTTTTACCAGTGAATTCGCTTTTGCATTTATTTAAAAGCATTAATGACTGATTTAGCGACTTCATTGAGTTTGTGGACTATGCCAGAAGATATAGAGAAGTAGGACCAAGGCGGTATTTTCGAGATTATTCTGATCCCTTTACTAAATACTCTATTCAAGAATGGTTTTACAGTAATGGTTTTACAGTGCGACAAGCCTTGGTTGAAAGGTTTTTTACTTAAATATTGTTTCCTTTATAAATAAAAATGCATATATTAATCAAATAATAATACTTTTATTTTATGTTTCACCAAAAAGTGTCGAAAGTGTTAGGATGACGGTTTTTCAACAGATGTTTTGGGTCGGTTGTTGTTTATTTGAAATCTATAGAAACACATCTTGTGCCGATAACAATACCTGCAGAAACTGTTATTACAAACTATTAAAAGTATTAATAAAGAACTAAAAGGGAACACCAATATATTTATCAATAGGCGCCGACAAAGATCTTCGTGCACGTTAATAACAAAACATTACGGAAATAATTAAACAATTAATTCTATTACTAGGCTCAAGCAATAAACAAATACCAAAAAATCCCGAGTTGCTGTGAACATCTGGATACTTTCTAAAATGCTCAGGTACTAAATGGTAGGTGCCAATTTTTTCCCAAGATCTTAATTATCACGTAGGTATATATAATTTAAAATTCACAACACAAAACGTTCTCGCCTGGTGAATGAAACACAAACGAAAACAAAACAATAATAAAATATTCCCTGATTTGACATTGGCAGATGGCAATGATGCCATACCAAAAAGGTGGCAAACGCTTTAACTTATTAAAAATAATTGTTTCGCTTTGTATTTTAGTCAAAAATTACAGTTAAAGAACTGATTATCACTTATATTACTACGAATAATAGTTTTCAACGTGTTTATATAAACTTTTTTGTCGTTTAATATCAACTGTTTTTAAATATGGCTACACCAAGGCTTTATCGACATGATATCGATATGACGATTTGGAGATGCTTCGCCCTACGGATACTTAAATCTGTCATTTGCTAATGGACGCTTAAATTATGTCTCTGGGATGTACCATTGATTAACGGATTTAATGCTAATTAGTTAAGTACTCATTAGGACTAATTTAATGTGGCTTTCTGAGTGTGGCTGAAAGAGCTGTATTTACTAATTGAGCAATGGCTCGAGATGATCGCTGTAAGCGCTGGAAACTGGATGCTGGAGCGGATCGAAGTGTTTATGTTTGCCCAATATCGATCCAGTGTCATTTGATTCCAGATTCCAGCAGTAGATTGAAATACTGGATCAATGTAAATCAGCACCCTAATTGCGTAACTCACGATTCATCATAATTTGTTTCGTTTTGAAACAGATGGCGAAACCATTGCTTCATATGTTCAAAAAATGTGTGTGCTCAACAACGTAAATAACGCAAGGAATATTGTTGAAATGTCAAATTGAAACCGATTATGATTAATCGCGTGTTACGCAATTAGGGTGCAGGCTTTACTATAGTCCGCGCGGAACTAGTTGGCCGCGCCGTAGGTGGGGACAGGGGTGAGGCGGCGGGTTGTCTAGTGTTCGCAATGCACATGAAATTATAGACAGTGATGACTATAATCTCGAGATATCGCACTCAATAAAATAGAAAACAGATGTACCATGCCTAGTAAGTGAACAATAAAAGTGAATAATTAAAAACACTTCCAACTTTTGGAAGTTTTTATTGTAATTATTTAGTAATTAAAAATAAACCAAAAACAAATTAAGTATATGAAATTATTCTGACATATTCTCTAAATCATCTTGTAAGTTTATAGTAATTTCGTCTATCACAATCATGTAACATCAATATCATGATTCCAGGTTTTTTTTTTTTTTTGTACATGGTCATCACAATTCTGCCATTTGACGGCACGGTTGGTGCAGTGGTTAAGCGATTGACTGCTGCGCTGCGTGTCGCGGGTTCGATTCCCGCACGGAACAAATATTTGTATGACCTACAAGAAGTTGTTCTGGGTCTGGCTGTTTGTGTATGTGAGTTTAAATGTTTGTAAATGCACCCACAATACAGGAAAAATTCCTACTGGGGCGTTTTTTTTTTAAATCTGCCATTTTTCGGCAGAACGTAAACGTATGCACTTTGAATATTAAATTTTCAACTTGTCTATTTATCGGCGGACTCGTCTTGCTATTGCAATCTCATGTGCGTTTTATCTAAACTAGCCCGAAACTTTTGACGCGAGTTGCCGACGCGAAGTACGGCACCGTACTGAGTAATGACAGCAAGCCCCGCCCCCCCGTCCCACCGCTCACATACCTGGCGCGACCAACTAGCTCCGCGCGGACTATACACCATAATGAAACCAAAATATCAGTTGTGGAAAACTGTCAGGACTTAAGGTGGGAACAAGTCAGTATCAGACTGACAATTAAATTATCAGTCTTGACAAACATTAGTTTCTCTGTCTACGCAAACATGTGACGATTGATAGTCAAATAAATAACTAAATATGATGAGGTGGCCATGAAAAATAAACAAATCCTTACAACAACTTTATTTTTTAAATGAGACCGTTTCATCTCTATCACACTTATGTACATTTGGTTTAAATAAAACAAACCTTTGAAACATTTTACCGCAAAATCTTCATTAAGTTTGTGCATATTTGAGAAAAAACATATGTCCTATATTTAAATGTCGTATGAATTCATAGATTTAAGAATTGTAGAAATACTCGATCACACAGATTGGTGTCTCGTTGCTTCCAAGGGCATCGAAAGCTTTCTCATAACTGCACATACATTATCCTATTACTATTTATAACTTAACTCCAGAATGCAAAAGGTAAAAAAATCCAACAGGTTTTATAACTATGAGTACTTTTCAAATGCGACGTGGGTGCAGGCACGACAGGCCCCGCCCTCCGCACTGCACAGTCACACGTCACATCATCACGCACAGTCGCAACAGAACATTCACAATTTTGACTTTGTACTTTTCGAATTGATAATAAAACAATATGAACATAATAGTATTCAAATAACAGTGTCATGACGTGGTCGAAACTTTCCAACACATACAACATATTGCACCTGACTCAGACTCAAAATCAAACCCGACCGATATTCGTTAATCTTCTGCATTTGGCAGACACTAGCTTAGATAACATGTACATAATGATCTAAATTTAGAAAACACTATTTAAAGTTTAATAAGAAAAAGAAACTTACTTTAACGTCAGATTAGGCTTCACAATGAATTATGTTGTGCTTTTTTACTTTATCACAATTATCGTACATTAACTATTTATACAGTACAAGTATATCATCTGTCATACAGTACATACCCCTATGGCGGAATTTTAAATAAAACTTTAAAACCATAACAACACGAACAGTCGTAATTCTGCATACACTGTACACAACACAAAGATATACAATACATATGTTGCAATAGATATGACTTTTGTAAACGAGCAGATATCAAATAGCCGCGGGAACCCCACACGTCCCCACTTCGGTTCTTTCTATATTATAACAAATCATTGTATTCAAATTGCCTCATAATTGTAATGGAATGAAATCTGTACATTTATAATCAGTTGAATTGTATGAAATATGTTAAAACTTCCTGAACATAATTTGATGACTAGACTCTTAAAACATAATATAATGAGCATTTACAAAACAGAAAAACACAAATGTCTACTTGTATGTCAGTGCACTCGTAATATTAACCGCACGGTCGTATTAAAAATAATTTCTATGTCATACATTTATTACAAAAACTATAGAATTATAAATCCACATAACATTACAAGAGAGAAAACATACACAGAGTTAATGTTACGAGTGCAATGTGTATTTAACAACTAAATATATCAAAACTTAATAACTATTTAAAGTTTTACTTCAGATAGTTACTGTTCTAGAACAGAGAACAAGGATATGATCTAGCATCGAGTATCTGTCGGAAACAATCTAGGTATTGCAAACGAAATGTAACGAGCAGTCACAGGAAGTCGCTGGCCAGTTCAACTGCGGGCTATTTACATAACCTCGGTTTAAAAGTTGTCTTTATGACCGCCAGCGATATGTCATAGTAGAAACAAGTATATACGTAAAGACTAGACTTTCTTCCAAATGCCGATTGAAGAGGAAGAGTAAATTTGTTCCTTCATTGCGGTTTATTGTCTAGTACGTCTATTTATCTCTTTCTAAACTAGTAATCTAGAAAGGGGTGTAGATAAAACAGGGAACATACCGTTGTAAAGCAGCAAACTTTTCCCCTTCATTCTGGTATTGTGAGTACGCTACCCTTTACTTATACACATTTAAATCAAGAGTTTACTTTAAAAAAAAAAAAACGAACTTACATAATCGATGTATACAATTCGAGCCGCGCAACCATACATACGTACACATAGATATGTTTGCAACAAAAGCTTATTAAAAACCTCATTAACAACATCCCTCTTATTTACAATGGCCTAGAGTGTTACACTAAACAACTATATCCAGAAAGGAATTGGGACATTGAGACACAATGTACACATGCTACATAACGTAGAAAAGCTCGTGCATACCCAATGTATACACTTGTTTGTGGAACGAGAAATGTCAACCACCTGCTCATCTGCAGAGTAAGTTAAATTCAGTCAATGCTTGAGCAGTCGCTGAATGACAATATTATGTCTAAGAGAATTATACAGTGCTTTGAAGTACAAGATTGAAAACCAGTAAGTTAACAATTCGTTAAACGACGCAACCAAGGGCTCGTAGTTATACTAGCATGCAACATTAGCGATTTAAATGCAATTTCATCGAAGTGAACACTTTTAGTTTTTATTTACAAAGAAATTACCGTCAAGAATTTTGACATGAACGGTTATAATAAAAAACTCGATTAGATGCGAATCAATCTTGCTAATGATATTCGAGTTATAGAGAATATTCACAATACTAATTAGAATAATCACGTCGGGCCGCACAGGAATCGTCAAATCGATCTCGATCGTCACTAACTACTTACCTACCCCTTCGAAATTGAAACATGAGTAAAAACGCTTAACCACAATGAACACTTGGATCCTTGGCGGAATGTGCACAAGCTTGCGAGTAGCCGGCTGTACTACAAGCGGTCCAGCCGGAACTCGTGCTCCACGGCCGAGTCGGGCACCAGCGCCGTGGGGTCCTCCAGCAGGTTCAGGTCGTCCAGGTCCAGCCCCGCGCGTAGCTGCGCCTCCTCGCCGCCGAACATGCCCGCGTCCAGCTCGCCCGAGTAATCTGACAAACAATAGAAGTCTACATTTATATAAATATGAAATGCTGTTCATTGGTAAGCGCATCTATTTATTTAGCCGAGCTCGGCCTGGGCGTTCTTAGTTATAACTTTTCTTGATTTTCGACGAACAGTGCGCCAGTTGAAAATCAATCCTATGATCGTTGTATGAAGCAGGGCGTATAGCAGAGTCGCCTTTACAACAAATATTGAAAAAACCGTTTATTTTTAAAGGGGCCAAAACGGTTCCGAAAACTTTTATTTTTATTTTTTTAAATCATCCCTTACCATAGATTTGTTGCCAGATAAGAACGTATGTGAAAATGTTGCATTTTTAGTCGACTGCGCCAGAAAGAGAGTTATGTTTTTCGAGTGTATGTATGTATATTTTTTTGGCAAGCTCTGTAGCCCAAACGGCTTGATCGATTTCAACTTTAGAGGTGCCGTTAGATTAGTCTTAATAATTGTGAGAGTGACACTGGGTACGAGTATATAAAAAAAAACATGGCCGATTTTTGGCGCCATATTGTGCCTTCAATATTTTTTTTGTAACTTAACTCAAACTCAAACTCAAAGCATTTATTTCAATTAGACCATTAAAAGGTACTTTTGAATTGTCAAAAAGTCGACCAGTTGGAAAGTTGAAGCTAGTTGCCCATTCCAAAACGTAGATCTCTATGGAGAAGAACGGGCAAGAAACTCCATGGACACTCTTTTTAATCATGTTAAGTATTACACTACTTACAACTACTTAGTGCATCTCAATGGAACGTGTTTCTCTATCTAACTATTATTTAAAAACCTTCACGACAAATCAGTGTACTGAGTTAACTACTACAACCCGTACACGATAAGCATTTTTTTGTTCAATTTATTTGGTATTGCCTGTTTTTATTTTTCAATTGATTTGACATGACTGTTCTTGGCAAAATGCGACTTCAAATATTTTTGTGATCTTAATGATTTAATAGAACCAAAAAGAGTGCATTTGACGTTTACTTGGCGCAAACTCGTGCAGACATTCTCTGATATCTGCTTTGTTGATATTTCAGTTATTTTTGTAAAAAAAAAACACGATTATTTATTTGGCCGATACTCAAAAAGAAATAAAACTTCACTGAAAAAACAATATTCTCAGATTAGGAATCATTTAAGCAATACTTTTGATGTGAATTGGTAATTGTAGTGTATCTACTATCTATATAATAGATATGGTAACACTGTCTCATGCACACAAGCGGGGCAGCTGCTGTCACCAATGGCATCCGTCAGTCAGAGGGAATGGCGGGAAACAGACACAGGTGAAGCGGGTCTGCACGGTAGCGCTTGAGGTGGTGGTGAGCCAGAGAAGAGAGACAAACTACTGAATTGTGGAATCAACAGGATACTACAGTAATAAAAGAGTTGCGGAGGTCAGAGGGGAAAAAAATCTGTATATCGTCGCCCAGCAGTGAAAACCACGTAAGTGTTTATAACTAAATTTTACAGGAGGAAGAAAAAACTGTCTCAATTTTTAATCCGGAATAACGCTATTATCAACCGTACTGGCGAGTTTCTCAGACGAAAATGGCGGAGCCTATTTTGATACAAGGTTCTCATAGCACGTCATAGATAGCGCTAGGAGTAGCTGATTCGAAAGTTTGCTAGAGTAATCTGTGCTTACCGAGTTTATCAATCCAAAGAACAAATATAATTTTTTTTGAGGAAATGAGACACCCGAGGTTTTCACTGCTGGGCGACGATATAGTGGTCTCGAGCCGGAACACGGGAGAGACTGGCGTTTGGGCGAAAGATAATTGGTGAAGAAGAGAAAAATATGGTGACGTTTAGTTGGAGCGAATAACGACAGTTACTCTTGGTAAAGAAAAATAAAGCATTTTTATTTATTTTTTTAAATAAAAATGCCCCTCAGAATTTACAATATGAAATTGTCCTCAATAATAGAGTATTTTTTTACTACATATGAGAAAAATTTAAAAATATATTATTGAGATAGCTTGGGCAAAAAGCAGTCGGAAAATGTTAGTTTTAGTCCATGAAATAACAAAATAAATTTTAAAATCCAATTCAAAGATTTCAGCTTTTTTTATAGGTTTTTGAACACCATGAAATAGTAGCCGCCATGTTATTACGTCATACTGCTGTTTAAATTAATCAACTGAACAACTTTGTACTTTTACTATTTGCGTAACCAAAGCAATTTTTATTGAAATAATATCTTACATTCAGGAACAGCAAACCAACGATAAGTAGAATTATAACTCATTTTTTTAATTATAAACAATTATCATACAAAATATCAGGGCATTTGTTTACACAGCAAACTGATGTAATTACTTACCTATAATGATTTACCCATAAACAAGCTACTCAAAAGTATAAATATTTCACCCATTTTACCTAATAATCACCCCGACCGTCCCTTGCTCGTTGAAGCGCCAGCCCGCGCCGCAGCTGAGCCAGTAGAGTTAAATTCCCCGAATAATAATAATAATGCAAATATTTTGATCCAGCCTGTCCCCACTTGCTGTCCTCCTAGCAGTGACGCCTTGAGCCGAGAGGTCCGTACCCAGCAGGGGGTGCCCTCAGCGTGCAGTCGCCTAGTAATTTAAGTAGTTTTTAAGGCCTGGCTGGAGGCGTTAATTTTATTCTTAATGGCAGCCCCAGGAAAAGACCGGTTAAGCAGTCACGGCCTCTCAAGGCCAACTGCGAGATGCTCGACAAAAATAAATAAAAAGAACAACCTAATTATCACTTATTGTTCGATCTCCGAAGTGACACATCATTACGTTGCGCTCGCCTTATCACTAACTCAGTAGCACTATTTGTTTGTGTAACGGTGAATTCTCAGAATTGCATTGTTTTTAAGTGGTGTTTGTGCCATGAATTTCCAAGATCAAGGTATGTTATTACTTATTTTAGTTATATGTTTAAGTTTTATTAGACTTTTTATGACGTGTTTTTACATGCTACGCCACACAGTATTTCTACCAAATATTTATCTTATAGTTGACTTCACATAGACTAATTTCAACCATAGTCAAATACTCTCACATATCTTAAATTAAAGATTGAACTGTCTATTTTGAAAATATAAAAAGTTTTTTAGCGTCCTTTTGCGACTTTAGTTGCTATATAGCCTCTACGACAGCGTAGGCTCAAGCGTAGTACGGTTTCCGAAACATAAGTAAAATATTTAATAAAAAAAAATCAGGTACTTTAATTAAATGTACTTTCTCAAAGATGCATTTCTTTGAGATTCGGGCTACTGTACGTGGTAGTGTGCGTGAAAAATACGCGCGTGAGTGAAAAGTGCGTGATAAATATGAGTTTCCAGAACAAGCCGGCTTTCGAAAAGGATTCAGTACCGCAGACCACACCCAGTGTTCGGCAAATTCTACAGAAGACCGATGAGTAGGTAAAACCAACCGCTAATGTATGGCGTTTGTGGACTACGAAAAAGACTCCATCGAAATATGGGCAGTTGGTATGGTGTCTCTGCAGCGATGTCGAACTGACTGGCGCTTTATCGAAGCGTTGAGAAATTTGTATGACGCTGTTACAATGACTGTCCAGATCCAGGATCAGAAAACGAGCGGCTGCAGCGCCGCGAACATCTATGAACGCGGCACATGTGTACCTGTGAGCACGATGTCGGGTATGCTGGCGGGCGTGGCGGGCGTGGGCGGCGCGGAGGGCGAGGCGAGGGGCTGCAGCGCCGCGAACATCTATGAACGCGGCACATGTGTACCTGTGAGCACGATGTCGGGTATGCTGGCGGGCGTGGCGGGCGTGGGCGGCGCGGAGGGCGAGGCGAGGGGCTGCAGCGCCGCGAATATCTATGAACGCGGCACATGTGTACCTGTGAGCACGATGTCGGGTATGCTGGCGGGCGTGGCGGGCGTGGGCGGCGCGGAGGGCGAGGCGAGGGGCTGCAGCGCCGCGAACATCTATGAACGCGGCACATGTGTACCTGTGAGCACGATGTCGGGTATGCTGGCGGGCGTGGCGGGCGTGGGCGGCGCGGAGGGCGAGGCGAGGGGCTGCAGCGCCGCGAACATCTATGAACGCGGCACATGTGTACCTGTGAGCACGATGTCGGGTATGCTGGCGGGCGTGGCGGGCGTGGGCGGCGCGGAGGGCGAGGCGAGGGGCTGCAGCGCCGCGAATATCTATGAACGCGGCACATGTGTACCTGTGAGCACGATGTCGGGTATGCTGGCGGGCGTGGCGGGCGTGGGCGGCGCGGAGGGCGAGGCGAGGGGCTGCAGCGCCGCGAACATCTATGAACGCGGCACATGTGTACCTGTGAGCACGATGTCGGGTATGCTGGCGGGCGTGGCGGGCGTGGGCGGCGCGGAGGGCGAGGCGAGGGGCTGCAGCGCCGCGAACATCTATGAACGCGGCACATGTGTACCTGTGAGCACGATGTCGGGTATGCTGGCGGGCGTGGCGGGCGTGGGCGGCGCGGAGGGCGAGGCGAGGGGCTGCAGCGCCGCGAACATCTATGAACGCGGCACATGTGTACCTGTGAGCACGATGTCGGGTATGCTGGCGGGCGTGGCGGGCGTGGGCGGCGCGGAGGGCGAGGCGAGGGGCTGCAGCGCCGCGAACATCTATGAACGCGGCACATATGTACCTGTGAGCACGATGTCGGGTATGCTGGCGGGCGTGGCGGGCGTGGGCGGCGCGGAGGGCGAGGCGAGGGGCTGCAGCGCCGCGAACATCTATGAACGCGGCACATGTGTACCTGTGAGCACGATGTCGGGTATGCTGGCGGGCGTGGCGGGCGTGGGCGGCGCGGAGGGCGAGGCGAGGGGCTGCAGCGCCGCGAACATCTATGAACGCGGCACATGTGTACCTGTGAGCACGATGTCGGGTATGCTGGCGGGCGTGGCGGGCGTGGGCGGCGCGGAGGGCGAGGCGAGGGGCTGCAGCGCCGCGAATATCTATGAACGCGGCACATGTGTACCTGTGAGCACGATGTCGGGTATGCTGGCGGGCGTGGCGGGCGTGGGCGGCGCGGAGGGCGAGGCGAGGGGCTGCAGCGCCGCGAACATCTATGAACGCGGCACATGTGTACCTGTGAGCACGATGTCGGGTATGCTGGCGGGCGTGGCGGGCGTGGGCGGCGCGGAGGGCGAGGCGAGGGGCTGCAGCGCCGCGAACATCTATGAACGCGGCACATGTGTACCTGTGAGCACGATGTCGGGTATGCTGGCGGGCGTGGCGGGCGTGGGCGGCGCGGAGGGCGAGGCGAGGGGCTGCAGCGCCGCGAACATCTATGAACGCGGCACATGTGTACCTGTGAGCACGATGTCGGGTATGCTGGCGGGCGTGGCGGGCGTGGGCGGCGCGGAGGGCGAGGCGAGGGGCTGCAGCGCCGCGAACATCTATGAACGCGGCACATGTGTACCTGTGAGCACGATGTCGGGTATGCTGGCGGGCGTGGCGGGCGTGGGCGGCGCGGAGGGCGAGGCGAGGGACTGCAGCGCCGCGAACATCTATGAACGCGGCACATGTGTACCTGTGAGCACGATGTCGGGTATGCTGGCGGGCGTGGCGGGCGTGGGCGGCGCGGAGGGCGAGGCGAGGGGCTGCAGCGCCGCGAACATCTATGAACGCGGCACATGTGTACCTGTGAGCACGATGTCGGGTATGCTGGCGGGCGTGGCGGGCGTGGGCGGCGCGGAGGGCGAGGCGAGGGGCTGCAGCGCCGCGAACATCTATGAACGCGGCACATGTGTACCTGTGAGCACGATGTCGGGTATGCTGGCGGGCGTGGCGGGCGTGGGCGGCGCGGAGGGCGAGGCGAGGGGCTGCAGCGCCGCGAATATCTATGAACGCGGCACATGTGTACCTGTGAGCACGATGTCGGGTATGCTGGCGGGCGTGGCGGGCGTGGGCGGCGCGGAGGGCGAGGCGAGGGGCTGCAGCGCCGCGAACATCTATGAACGCGGCACATGTGTACCTGTGAGCACGATGTCGGGTATGCTGGCGGGCGTGGCGGGCGTGGGCGGCGCGGAGGGCGAGGCGAGGGGCTGCAGCGCCGCGAACATCTATGAACGCGGCACATGTGTACCTGTGAGCACGATGTCGGGTATGCTGGCGGGCGTGGCGGGCGTGGGCGGCGCGGAGGGCGAGGCGAGGGGCTGCAGCGCCGCGAACATCTATGAACGCGGCACATGTGTACCTGTGAGCACGATGTCGGGTATGCTGGCGGGCGTGGCGGGCGTGGGCGGCGCGGAGGGCGAGGCGAGGGGCTGCAGCGCCGCGAACATCTATGAACGCGGCACATATGTACCTGTGAGCACGATGTCGGGTATGCTGGCGGGCGTGGCGGGCGTGGGCGGCGCGGAGGGCGAGGCGAGGGGCTGCAGCGCCGCGAACATCTATGAACGCGGCACATGTGTACCTGTGAGCACGATGTCGGGTATGCTGGCGGGCGTGGCGGGCGTGGGCGGCGCGGAGGGCGAGGCGAGGGGCTGCAGCGCCGCGAACATCTATGAACGCGGCACATGTGTACCTGTGAGCACGATGTCGGGTATGCTGGCGGGCGTGGCGGGCGTGGGCGGCGCGGAGGGCGAGGCGAGGGGCTGCAGCGCCGCGAATATCTATGAACGCGGCACATGTGTACCTGTGAGCACGATGTCGGGTATGCTGGCGGGCGTGGCGGGCGTGGGCGGCGCGGAGGGCGAGGCGAGGGGCTGCAGCGCCGCGAACATCTATGAACGCGGCACATGTGTACCTGTGAGCACGATGTCGGGTATGCTGGCGGGCGTGGCGGGCGTGGGCGGCGCGGAGGGCGAGGCGAGGGGCTGCAGCGCCGCGAACATCTATGAACGCGGCACATGTGTACCTGTGAGCACGATGTCGGGTATGCTGGCGGGCGTGGCGGGCGTGGGCGGCGCGGAGGGCGAGGCGAGGGGCTGCAGCGCCGCGAACATCTATGAACGCGGCACATGTGTACCTGTGAGCACGATGTCGGGTATGCTGGCGGGCGTGGCGGGCGTGGGCGGCGCGGAGGGCGAGGCGAGGGGCTGCAGCGCCGCGAATATCTATGAACGCGGCACATGTGTACCTGTGAGCACGATGTCGGGTATGCTGGCGGGCGTGGCGGGCGTGGGCGGCGCGGAGGGCGAGGCGAGGGGCTGCAGCGCCGCGAACATCTATGAACGCGGCACATGTGTACCTGTGAGCACGATGTCGGGTATGCTGGCGGGCGTGGCGGGCGTGGGCGGCGCGGAGGGCGAGGCGAGGGGCTGCAGCGCCGCGAACATCTATGAACGCGGCACATGTGTACCTGTGAGCACGATGTCGGGTATGCTGGCGGGCGTGGCGGGCGTGGGCGGCGCGGAGGGCGAGGCGAGGGGCTGCAGCGCCGCGAATATCTATGAACGCGGCACATGTGTACCTGTGAGCACGATGTCGGGTATGCTGGCGGGCGTGGCGGGCGTGGGCGGCGCGGAGGGCGAGGCGAGGGGCTGCAGCGCCGCGAACATCTATGAACGCGGCACATGTGTACCTGTGAGCACGATGTCGGGTATGCTGGCGGGCGTGGCGGGCGTGGGCGGCGCGGAGGGCGAGGCGAGGGGCTGCAGCGCCGCGAACATCTATGAACGCGGCACATGTGTACCTGTGAGCACGATGTCGGGTATGCTGGCGGGCGTGGCGGGCGTGGGCGGCGCGGAGGGCGAGGCGAGGGGCTGCAGCGCCGCGAACCCGCCGCCGCCTGTGACGGGGTCGCGCGCGTTCCGTCGCCCGCAGTTCATACCGCTCACTCCACTCCCGCTCCCGCAACTCGTCTGCGTTGACTGCAAAAATACATGTACACTCACAAAATTATCTACAAATTACCAATTTTCGTAAACTAGTCGCAATCTCATCTCAGCGATGATCTGTCCAAAATTTGGAAAGTTAGAGGTAATTTTGATAGATTGAGATCATACTGCGAAGGTCCTTAAAATGAAGGGAATTGCCCCCCAGATATTTTTAGGTCTCTACTGTAATCAAAATTAAATAGGCGCAGATAGCATGGATATCATAGTCAGTTTTGCCAGGCACAACCAGGTTAAGTTTGCTCTGTGCCAACTATAAATGAAAGGTCACATTGACATCAACCTAATCTGACCGAACGGTGTCATTCTCCAACTCAGCCCAGTGTAACGAGCACAGTTTCGTGATAAGCGAGCAAAGCAAGCCCACAAATGAGACGACTGACCAGACGTACTTAAGCAATGAGGGAGCGAAGCGAGCCCCTCGCAAGACAGGCGAGTGCATCACACTAGCATTTCCTAAAATCGAGCGAGCGAAGCTAGCCTCAGCTTTCAAACCGGAAAAGCGAGCGAAGCTAGCCTCAGCTTTCAAACCAGAAAAGCGAGCCAAGCTAGCCTCAGCTTTCAAACCAGAAAAGCGAACGAAGCGAGCCTTCTCCACAAGAGCGAGAGGAGGAAGACTTCAAGACAAGTGAGCGAAGTGACCCAGCGCCACGAGTGATCGAGGCGCATTAGGCGGCGCTCACTATTTCCTAAAGTGTGCACGCTTCGTTGGCTCGTAAAATAGACTCACTTATCTCGTTTTCTTGTAAAAAGGGCTCGCTACCCTCGCTCTACGCATATGAAAGCGTGGTCCACCCACTCGGGAGGTTAAGCTCTCTCCTCTCGCTAGTTTCGGTAATTTATTTTGAATTAATTAAAACGGTACATCAATTACATTAATTAACGTCGAAATAATTATAATTTAGACAATAATTATATTATTGGTAATAGGCCTGTTTCACGTGCTGGTCTTGTGGGGGGCTCGCTTCGCTCGTTCTTCCCAAGTAAAAGTTTGCACTATGCAGTGGTAGGGGTAATTCAGCTCCCTCCGCCCGCTCGTGTTGGTAACGGGTCTGCTTCGCGTGCTAGTCTTGTGAGGGCGCTCGTTTCGCACGCTTTTGTCATGTGTAAGCGCGCTCTGTTCAGTCGTGGCGTCGTAGGGTTGGCTTCGCTCGCTCGGCAATAAACTGTGTTCGCTTTATTCTCTTTTTTTAAAAGAAATAGCTCGCTTCGCTTGCTCTTGTCGAGCGTAAACGCGCTCGGCTCATTTTAGTAGAGGATGGGCCGCTACACTCGCTAGTATTAAGTGCTTGCTCATGTTGTTAGTAAGCGCGCTCTCCTCGTTCGTGTCGCTATCTCGTGTGAGCGCCTCGCTTCGCTCACTCTTCTATTTAGTAAGCGCGCTCATCTTGCTAAGTTCGTAAGAAGTTTTTACAGTTCAAACCTAACTTCTTCGGCTTCAGTCACTGTCGTAGCTATATTGGCTCGGCATAAAATTTTTAGGGTTCATTGCATTTCTTTTGACTCAAGCTTTTATCAATTAGATTTTTTTTTTATTTCTAAGCATTTTTACGGCCGATATGAGACGACATAATATGGAGTTATTTTGCTATCATCAACTTCATATTCATTTTTAACCTTATTTTGTCCAGTATTTTTGTTGATTCTATTTATGCCCTAGCAGTGCTTTGTCAACTCTTAACTACGACACCAGGATCAGTGTTCTAACTAAACACGTTTTTGGGTTATACGAATTGGAATTTCGGCTCATAGTGAAAAGTAGAGGGCCACGCACATGCGCATCCAAACGCAGTTTGACGTCATAGGTAAATTATATCCCACATATATTTTTTTTATAAATATGACCTATCTTTTGAATGCTTAATCATTACTCTAGCACTCAATCAAACTCTCGTAGTTATTAGCGGCTGAAATCTTACATGTTTTTGTTGGTCAGAAATATAGAACTTACCACCAGTACACCAAGCGAAAAGACGTTTTAACGTCAAAATGAAAATGACGAGTCAACAAATAAATAAAAAGTGAAAACGGGCAACTGACCTGGGGATATGATAATGATGAATTATTCGTCGTCTGCGGTGAGTGCGGTGACCCGTGGTTAAGATACGTTGTGTTGTAAGTCGATACCGGGTTGTCCAGCTGTCAACACAAGTAAACACATCACAATTCTATCCCAAAGATAACACAACGACTGGCAAGCGAGAGAAAACAACAAGAAAACGCAGCAAATTCTGAAAATAAAAACACATGACGTCACTAACACTACCGCAATATCAGAGTCATGGTAACGTTAGGTACAATGTCTAATGAGGTTGTAAAAACGGAAGCGATACAGCCACTGAACAACATTTGAAAATAAAACACTGACTGTATTACAAATAAGGACTGTCAAAATAATAACTAGTTAAAATTATGTACTTACTAATGCAATCACAAGCATAATGGTTATGATTTAAGCATAATACAAATTTCTTAACCAACTTATTTGGTTGTTTTAAAGCTCGTTTTTATAGTCACAACATTATGCTTACGAATGTGTCTGGCCGGACTAAAGAGTGCGATAATCATGCTCATGACAATATGTAATGATTTGTATCTTCTGATTCAACATTAACATTGTTACATTACTGTTCGCAACCAAGTTTAACTAAGACTATTAAAAGAAAATACCAGTAATAGACTAGATTCTTTTTTACAATTGTACTACGGTTTACTTGCAAAATAATGAAGTTGCTGAGCATGCCTAAGTTGATACATCGTAACTCTTTGGAAAAAAAATATGCAAATTAAAGGTAAATGTCTTAATAGTACTATTTCGTTAAGCCTTTGGGTTGTTTCAAGATATTTTTTTTAATATAAATAATTAATGACATAGAATAGTAATATTTAAGACTTGGCTACAGGAAATGAACACTTTTTCATGATTCATAAGTTCATAACATTTAAAGAAAATGATCTTTTAACAAGCCAAATTGATCTTTAAAGTTGCAACCATAAGGTCTGTTTTGCAAAATATTCTTAATTGTTCATTTCCCCTAGAAAGGACATCGCGATAATAAAATGAAACGTGAAAGAGCTCCAGCGCTTTTTTGTAAAGGCTAACTCGAAAGGTACGTGCGCTAATAATAATAATATCTGTGGAAAGTAGTGTTACGACACGTAATAATAACTCAATATTGAATCTGTGAGAGGTGAGCGATTTCACCGCTTTTCACATCATTCGAAATTAATTTACTGAGAGATAACTATGTTCTATAAACAAAGGCGTTATTAATACTGAGTCTGCGGACAAAAAGGTCATGTGATTGCTGTATTTGGTGGTCATAAAAACACATTTCTTTGAAAGTTTGATTTTCATTTAACGGGAAAATTTAACAAGACAAGGTATAAAACTTTTATTACACTTGTATGTAATCTGCGGTGCAATCGCGCACCCATCACATAGTAACGTCACTATAAATGCGTGAGGGGGGAGTGTCGTACATTTTCCGCCACTTGGACGTGCGCGGTCCAGCCTGACTCCACGAGGCTCTGCACCAGCTGCGCCCAGTCCTTGGCCAACATCCACCAATATTACACATATTACACACTAGCACACTTATGTTTAGTTAAAGTCTGTCAAATATACATAAACAAGAAACAAAGAAAGTACAATTTCAATTCAATTTCCGATAGTATTCGGAAATAATTCTGTTATCAATTTAATGTACATAGTCAGTAATGTTGATGTTTGTTTAAGTATTTTTTTATTCATGTTTAATTAAATAGTATTGTGCCTAAGGCGATATCACGGACCAGTTAATTTTGATGGTTAGCAAAAAACATATACATTTGCCTCGCGACGTAAATAAAACCAGTCTTAATGATGCGTCATAAAACGCATTCGACATTCGCATTCTTTAAACATAAGGAAATATGAAATAGTATTATTTAACCTATAAATATCATATACTTGGAAATAAGTTTAGTCAATATACTTTACTGAATTTGGAATGTAGATAGTCCAGTTTTGATATTTACTTCTACTTAATACTTTGCTAATATCTGGACTTAACAACTTCATTTTAACTGCGGATGGAAGTCTCACAACGTGGTAGCTACTAGTATAGTTTTGTATATGTAAGATAATGATATAATTACATTAGCATTTGACAGACAGTAACTTTACCGTTGCTATTGTTATCACAGCGACAGGTCAAGTACATGGGACTAGTTTCTTTGCACAATAAATATTCATTTATTTACTCGTAAAACCAGTCTCACATACCTGTATATATTTCAGTATATAAATATTGTATTAGGTATATTCTCTATGTGCTGGCTTTAACTTGATGCCTGATGATGTGCAGCTTTATCATAATGTGCATTTTAAATACTTTATCCCTTTTTTAATATGTGCCAAATATTAGTATCTAGTCTCAATTCACCTTTTTGTAATATCTTTAACTACTTTAAAGTACATTTTTGATGATAAGAGATATATACCAGTGTGTTAGACATTACATTTCAATTGATTATTCTTTTATTACTTACAATTCCTTGCTGTTTCCATTGAAGCATAAGTATAAATAAAGTAATATTATTGTTATTTAAAAGTTACGTTGTATACGTAACAAGGACGAGTCACGACCAGTTTTATTATCAAGTAACGTTATTTAAAACATGTTGTATTCATTTCATTTAATTATGCACCCAACGAAAACTGAACTGTTTTGAATAAAATGTTATTAAAATGAGATTATTGTAAAAAGTTTAATTTACTTTTTATAGCTACAAAACAAGTTAGTTACAAAGGTGTCATCTGATATTATTAAAAAAAAAAATAACTTCATGGCGCGTATTTTCAATATTAAAATTGAGCTTTTTATTACATTTTTGGCATACAACTGTATATTTTACTTGCATTGTCATAAACAGTTTTATTTGATGAAATAAAACATAATATCAGTTAAAATAAAATTGTTGTATTTATGATTATTTTATTTTTTTAATCATAACAAGTTTGACATTTTATTATTTAGGATTTTTGCTAAACTATATTTTTTGTTGTTGTTTTTATTTTGACTAGTTGGAAGTTCCAATATCTTATTAATTCATAATATGAAGAGTAGGAGTGAATAGGGAATCCTTTGTTTTCATTCACATCTACATTTCCTTTGTACTTATATAACAGCAGCTACGGTCAAGGTCAACAGATTATCGTACCGCGAGGCATGTCACGCATATAATTTATAATGGAATTAATAGTAGCCAGCGCTAAATGATTGATTTATTCATAACTTAACTGTTCTAGTGTGTCCTTGAAAATTAATATTCAATACGTCATGTACGGACGGAAACTAGTTTGATTTACGTTCAACATGTATTGCGTAAGAATAAACATATATTTTTGTTTTTGTGTATTTAGCTTACCATTGTGATTTGCTCGAAGGGTTGTAAAAGCGCTTGATGTAGGTTGTTATAGTCTGTTTGTGGTGATTCCACCGGACTCCCTGGACTGTGCACCATCTGAAAGTTTTGCAAATCAACATCAGTAACAATCGACCAAAACAGACCCAAAAAGAAAGACCGGTTTTTAGAAGTCTGTTGAATAAATATACACCAGACTTAACTAAGTTTACGGTTTTTAGAAATCTGTCGATGTTATCATAACATATCTGTTGAGAAAATATAACAGTAACATTTGCCAGGATATTGAATTAAGCGTCTTTACAAGAGTTGAACTAGCAGTAAATCAGTAACGTGGGCGAAGAAAATTTAAACTAGTTTTAAAACCATGCGTAGGTTCATTCACCCCTAGAACTCAAAGCTGAGAAAGACAAGTTTCTTTTATCAAGATTAAAGATTAAAGAAAAAAAGAGGTTGTTCGTGGGACTACTAAATATAAATAAGTAGTTGTTTCTTACCGTAGGTGAAGGTATGTTAATGTTCGACGTTGAGGAATATTGGGAGGGCGGACTACAGTGCGTCTGGTAACCGGACGGTATCCACCCGTGGTCCAGAGGCGACATGTTCTGCAACCAGTCGAGAAAAGAACGTTACACGTGACGTCATCCCACAATCCAGGCTAATATTTACGCGCGACAAAGATTTGTGGTCGCAGTATCTCGCGCCGAAAGAAACATAACTAGGCGTAAATATATGTCATGTATCGTTTCGGTACGACATATTACGAAGACATATTTTAATCGCGCGCTCCTTTTAACCCGTCGCTATCGTGACGAGTCTTGATAGAAAACAGTGTGAGCAGTATTAAGGATTAGTAGTTAAAGCAAGTCTAAAATGCTCCTTTAAATTGTCCATATACCTACAGAGTGGATTTTGAGATGGAGCAGTAAGGGCAGGTACCTTAACCGTTTTAGCTACAGGAAAACGTTCTTAGGAGAAGGTGCTTAACTTTTAGAGTTATTGCTAACGGGAAAGATTTTTGTGATTTGAGGCATCTAGTACTCTAACCTCTGTTGGTCTAGAAGAAACTTTTTATTATTTTACGAAACTAAATCGATTGGCTTCATTAAAAGAAGTTAGAATTGACGTTTTTTTAGTAGACTGTACAACTGTGTTTTTCCAAAATTTGTGAATGCAGTTAGTAATTAGCACAACTTAAAGACAATCTCCTACGAATGTCTTTTCTGTAGATACAGCGGTTAAGGTACCTACCCTTACTGGCGCATCTCAAAAATCAACCCGGTACATCTGCAGGGCAGATTGGCATCAACTTTGAAAACTACTCTTCGATTTCTAGTTCGGAAATAATATAAAACTAAAACCAATGCTGCTATTTATTTACATACTTTATGTTACATAAATAAGGGTATGAACCTTTAATCACAACAAAATGCTAGACAAAATTTATCTCGCTTAGATCTTTGAATGGCTGCGATTTCGTAATAATAAGAACCTGTAAATGATTAACCGGTCAAGGAATTGAATCGATCACGTTTAATGAATGATCAATACTTTATCCCATTTTTTATTGATACCATTGCCACTATGTAGTTTGCAATAAAGTAACAAATAAACCAGCATCACACTGTTTTTAGCCAGAAGCCAATTTACACATGCAATTATATCCGAATTAATTGTGGAAGCGATTATAAAATTAATTATGAAGTGAACGGTTAAGTAGATTGGTCAAAATGATCTTCCAGCAGCATGTGGTCGATTCTTTAATTAAGTTATGTTTTTATACAAAATATACATAATTATACCAAGTGGTATGCTGTCTTCGTTTTAAAGAAAGAACCACATTTTTCTTTGATAAAAATCAGACAATATATTTTTTTTTACTATAAAAAACTGCTATACAAGGTGGGAAAAAATTATGTCATAATGTCAATTGGCTGCCATTTGGTTGGAGATGAAAAAAAATGGGCTCTGTTTTCACGGAAAGTTTATTTAAAGGATTAAAATTTATGACATTATGTCGAAAAAGTGATATCGGTTAAACGACTACCTACGGAGTTGATTCACATTTGTGGTCGTTTTACGGCATTTTGAATTGTTGCTCGCAGAACATCCTCCAAATTCAAGACTTGCAGGGTTTGTGGTTTGTTGTGGTAAAAGCGAGATTTCAAAAAGCCCCAAAGAAATAAGTCTGTCTCCGTCAGATCTGGCGATCCGACCGATCAGTTATAATCGCCAAAACGTGAGATCACACCGCCGCGAAATCTCCATCGCTGTATTAGCAATATGACTGTGTGTATCGCTCCATTGCAAGATACATTGTCCACTAATTCTCTATCGTCTACAACATTATGTATTAAATCACAATGACATTAAGACGCCACTAGCAAAACTTATGGCACATTCACATTATGACATTACTTTTGCCCCACCATGTGCAAGTAATCATGCCAATTTTGATATGTACTATCTTTTAAATTTTGCATTAGCCAACTTACGTTATGTTATATTACAGCTTGTGTATTATAATTTTTACGGTGATACTTAAATAAAACCAATTTAGTTATGCAGCATGTCATTATTAAAATGTTATTTAGGAAGTTAGTCATAATCATAACTGTTATAAAACATGTTCTAGAGTTTTAAAGATTATGATGACATGCACTTAAATAAATAATTGGTTGAAGCAAATAATATAAGTTGGGATCGTCACTAATTTGTCATATTTTGCTAAAATTAACCCATTGAAGGACTTTGAACGACACACAATAGAATTTTTACTGTTATTACGTCTGGGGCTTCGATCAACAATAGTACTGAATTTTCGATGAGCACATCAAAAACGGCCGGAAAAATAAGACCACACATAACGTTGTGGTCTTATTTTACAACATAGTTTTTTCAACCTTATTGCTTAGATATTATGTTTTATTTTTTCATAAATACTTTGGTTCATAATTAAAAAAATATGTTTTCTTTGCAATCGATGTAGTAAATACATTTCAAACGATAATAAACCGAATGTTTGAGTGTTACTGTATATAATCAAGCTATATGCAATCGCGGCCACTGGGCGATTTGTTTTTGTTCCTAATCCTTAAATCTAGAGCTATTGTTGATGGAAGGTCTAAGGGCGTTTAGTGTATCGCAAAATGTCAATAGAACTTTAGCTGATACTGTACGTGGTAGTCTCGGCCAACTATATTCGTTCTTATGCTAGCTGCAGTACCAATGACGTGAGTGACTACTTTTATTTGTATAAATACTTAATTATGTTAATCTTCTGCTATTCACTTATTAAAACGCGAATCGCACGGGTGTGTCTTCATTTAATTCAATACATAAACAGGTTGTACGAATCATTAAAATAAATAAGATGATTTTTTTTTGAATCGCCTATGTATAAAGTTACAAAAAAATATATGTATGTACCTATATGTAGATGCATCGGAAATATATTTCGATAAGAGGATACGAAGTAAATTGGTGTCGTTAAGTGCGTGGGTGCCGATATAAGCATTATATTGCTTCGAAAATGTATAAGTTAGTGTTCAAGCATAGTTAGCTGAAAACCGGTTAGTAAAATAACGTAGATTCATGCACGAAGCACCAATGTGATGAATGAAAAAGACGAAATATAGAATGAATGTCAAAGACATAGATATAATGTAGGATATTAGCGAGACCCAGCTCTGTTATACAGTCTGTATCAGAAATGCGTAGTTATATTAGGTGATGTTCACAAAACGCCAATAAGAAAATATATTATACTGAGCTTTTGTGTTGTTTTGCTGCAAGTCATAATTCGACAGTTTTAAGATCAAAACAAAAGTGGTTCGTCACTTAATTACGATAAGAGCAAGACCCTTTTTTAATTTTACCTTCTCGAGAATAGTGTGAGAGATACTCAAGTGATCTAATAGTATTCTTTAGATTTCCTTTGGCATTTATTTATTTTTAGTAAGAATCCATTCGAATTAAGACAAAAGAAAACAGAAGTTTGCAAAGGGGAGACATAAATAAGTGGGCGTTAACGAAAAAAAGGAAAGATAGTCCAAGTGAGCGAGACAGGTATTTAGAGTTTAACTTCCTGATCAGCTGTTTGGTTTAGGAGCTGTCCGTAGGTAACATCGTTAAGACTAGATATCGATATTTTTGTCGATAGAAAAGAAAAATCTATATTTCCGTAAAATGAAAAAAACCTTGATCTGAGTCCTACCATATTAAAATTTTATGAAATTCTCCCCATGATCAACAAATATGACCACACATTTCTGATACAAGCTATAGATAATCAAAAATATTGGCACCAACAACAGACAGCGTTTCAAAGCATTCAAGCGACCGCCTGTAAAGAATGAGCGGGAATAAAATTTAAGAGGAGGTTAAAAAAGAAAACGAACCTTATTATGATGAAGATAATTATTTGTGTTTGGTACAGATAAGTGATTCTGAAATAAACAAAAAATGAATTGTGTAGAAAGCAAATAAACACAAACATAACAAAAACAACAAAAATGTTAAAGTTCCTATCGGAGTGCTCCCTGCTGAGGCACATGTTGACGTTCTCCAGCCAGTGTTAGAGCTACTGTACACTGAACGTGAATCAACTAGTTGGATTATAAATCATGATTCAGTCACTATAAGTTCATTACTTATCAAGTAGCCATCTACATTATGCATCGCTACTACCATTCGGGTAAGGAAACTACGTGCCATTTTTGACATACAATACTGGTTGGTTAGACCGACGCATAAATTCTTGCATAGTAATGTCCCATGAATCGATACTGCAATCGTTTTTTAATAGAAGACAGATTTGTTTTGTATTGTAAATTGATTAGTGTGATTTTCGCGACGTAGATGTAGAATGTGAGTCATACGGTCAGACGTAACAATATAAGAGAAGTCAATATACGATTCAAAATACAAGTTAGTTTAGCGAATTATATTTACGCGATTTATATGTATCATGAACTAAAATTATTTTTATCCGAACATGCAAATCTGCATCTGAAATTATACTGCCACTATTTAATCTATAAATACTAATAACACTATAATGAAATGGCAACTAGTTTCTAATGTAAAAATAAGCGTCCTTTAGACCAGATATCGCGGTCGATACAGTTTCGAACACAACCCGATCGGACATTCGTCGACGATCGGAATGCTTCGGGCGTGTGTGGACCGACCTGTGCGTCGTAGAGCGGCGCGTGGTCCCTGGGCGGCACCGTGGCGCCCACGGGCGAGCCGGACGCCGGCGACAGGCCGCCCGTGGCCGGCGACACGCTGCCGCCGCCCGGCGACGCCGCGCCGCCCGACACCGGCGACTGCAACCAGCCACGACCGTCAGCCAGCGGCGCGGGAGAGGCAGTTGCACTCTCTCTTCCTTCTTTCGTATACCGCGTCATCGAAAACCCTACCATCCCATACACGAACCCCATGACAATAATCCTACCCCCTTTATGCACCACAGCCGCCAAATTAAATTATAACCAAATATATCGGGCTGACACGACATGCCACATAAATGTAACTCTCATTTATATAATCAATAATTTTCATCTCTTGGCAGTTGGAGATTATTTACTTCGACAGTAATGAGGCCTTTAGCCTAATCGCACGTGTACCGCAAACGCACATTAGTGTCACTTTTACTTTAACCCATTACTAATATCACGCGAGTGTGCAGTGCGGAACACGTGAGATTCAGTCGAGGGCCTTATCAGTGCGCTCGACGGACCGCAACGGATCGGCGATCAGTTGGATTTTATTAGAACACAAATAGACGGCACAACCCTTGCGGACGTCACACAGCGAGATGTGGTGGATGAGCGGTGGTGGGCTCGCGTTAGTCGCGGGAGAGTTGTGTGGGCACGTACGTATCGCGGTTGGTAGTCGTCGTGCTGCGCGTGCGGCGGGTGCTGCGCGTGCGGCGCGTGCTGCGCGTGCGGCGCGTAGTGCGGCGGCGGGAAGTGCACGGACGTCAGGTCGGGCAGCGACCCGCCCGGCACGGCCAGCTCGCAGCCCAGCGCGCCGCCCAGCCCGCCCGCGCCCTCCCCGCCCGCGTACACGCTGTCGAAACAGTCATACGTGCTAAACAGAAAACGTATTAGTGCTTTATAACAATATCAAAATCAAAAAAAACATATTTTATTTTATTAACAGGCAGTATTGAACTGTCAAGGAGTCGGTCAGTTAAACAGAAAGTTGAAGTGCATTCCTTAAAATATATTAGGTACAGTGAGAGGCAGAGAAAACTCATCCCCTAGAAATTAAGCAAAGGCTGGAGAAGGGATGAGTTTTCTCTGCCTCTCACTGTACACTCTTCTAATTTAAGAAAACCATGGTTACATTTATTTATTTATTTAACCATTTATGCACACACATTCACACATATAAACAGACAAGAAGAAGAGAGATTTTTATTGCTTCTATATGTGCGAACAATTAACAAGAAAACAATTCAAAATATTATAAGATGAACGTCAAGCCGAGCCGCTAAGAGATGACCAGTATCAACTGAGGGCGCCCATTCACGAATATAAACATAACGAAACATATAATTGGGCACACTTACCAAGTTAAACCCCCTATCAATTGAAGGGACGTTAGTAAGAAAATATAGATCACCTATAAAAAAAATATGCCTACAGTGAACAAAAACACATAGGAGAGTATGCTATATTTTGTTCTAACAATTATATTAAAACTGATCTATCGTCATCACCAAGAATTTTGGCGACATCAGACAACATTACAGTAAGGTTAATAAGATCACTTTATACTTTTAAGTTAATTCAAAACCTCCAATTTATGTGTTAGGTAGGTTTGATTAGTCATATTCATTGTTATTGAATCGGTATTCATTTTAGGCACTAAAATGTTGTGCACAAATATCCCCTTCGAGATGAATCACATTTATAAAAGGTGTTTACTATTATGCATACTTACCACATCGTAACTTGTATGGAAAAGCCATTCAAGTTGTGAGCTTATGGAGGATAAAATTGCACGTTTTTCCTACCGTCTTCAATAACATATATTGTAGTGGATACGTACTTATTATTGTTAGGTATCCTGGGTATTTCACATGACGATCTCGGCCGATTTGCGGGGTTCATTGGCGCTAACACATCTAAGTGGATGTCACCTGAAATAAAAATAAAACATATTCAGTTATTGTTCCGAATTTATTGATTTTGGTAACTTATGCATAAGGCATAGAGGTAGTGTTTGGGTATTCAAATACAGTTACAGGTAATGCATAGTTTGCTAAGTTGAAATTTGCATTTTAAGTATAGATTTGAATATGTGTGTGTGATTAGTTTTTGTGATGTTTGATTTGGTTGTTATGGTCATAGTGTCAGTCCGCCGTAACAGGGAACGCCATCGAAGACCAAATCTAAACTCCGAAGTGTTTGTTATCAATTATGTTGTATTATATAGTTTTTTCATTGTATATTAACTTAAAAAAAAAACATTATGTTAAGTGTCTTTTTGCCTGAATTAAGGGCCAGTTTCTCTAACGAAAAATATCGCAAAATTACTGTCTATTATTATTATAAGTTGTGGGGTTTGTGCTCACCTCTCCGGTGGTGGTTCTGGTGAGGGTGTAGATGCGGATGCGCGTGCGAGTGCATGCTCCGGTGCGGCGACAGAGGCTGCGCCACAGCCTGCTGTTCCACGCCACACGACTGGTGCAGCGCCGAGTCCGAGTTCGTACGCCGCCAGTTACTATCCGGCGGAGGACTGCAAACAACACAAACTTATTTTTATCTTATCATAACATCACGCCTGTAAACCCAGAAGAGTTAGGTAGAGGTGTAACTATAACACACCCATATTTCGCCAGTTTTGTCGGCGCCCATATATTTCCATAAAAATAACTTATTTTAATATTCTCTCCATATCACATAGTTCCGTGATTGAGTGATAGAAAACGCTGATAAAACTTGAAGATCATGATTATCATGCCTAGACTTTCCTCAACTATGTTTGGATCGGCTTCCAGTTTAACCAGATGCAGCTGAATACCAGTATTTTACATGGAGCGACTGCCTATGTGACTTCCACAACCCAGTTACTGGGTAACACGATATCCTTTTGGTAAAACAAACAGTCAGACTTTCGGGCTTCTGACGAACCGTAGTGACTGTTCGTCCAAACAAAAAAATAATATGTTAGTTGCGTTAATAGTGCAACAGGTGGGGCTCGAAATCACGCTCTACCGCACGCCAGTCACGGTCTTATCATTTGAACCACAGTCGCATACAATTGGCCGCGTTTTTCCAAAACTAAAATACGTTTTCCAGATCTAGAAGTTAAGGAAATAACTGTTGCATGAAGTATGCACATTTTCCTCCCGTGCAGCCGTACCTAAGATTTTCCCAGCGACAGCGTTCGTAAGGATTGTCCTTAAGATCTGCAGGTTAGTGCAGCATTCTATTCGTAGACTTAGCTACATTAACATAGTTAGTACTTTAACGAGTTACGTAAAATTTATGAATTAATTAAATGCACCGACCCCAGCGTGGTTTGACCAGACTCGATTAATCGAAGAAACCCCAAGATTTGCAGTAATCCCTGAGGCCTCATGTTTCATTGTATTACAGAGACCTTACATATCAAGTTGTAGTCCGGGGGCGCTGTAACGGTAGGGAACACGTGCCCTTAAGATAGAGACGTATTGCGAACCGAACCGTATACGCATACTAGAGTAGGAGGCATTGGACTAATAGAAATTGCAAATTATACTGATATTCTCAGGACAACATTCCTATCACTTACCATAACTAATCTCATCCACAGAAGATTTTCACATAACATTATTATTTATTTGCAAACCTGCATAACAAGTTTCCATACACAGTTGGATATTACGCATTTTAATTTAATTGTAATTTCCAGAAGTGACGTCATATTTAAAACACCGCAGACTTAAATTCTCTAGAGATAAGCAGGAAAACAGTTAATTTATTAAGGTAGGTACCAACCTACTTGGTAGGTAAACAATTGATTACTGGTCTCACGGCATTTTTTATTCATGCAGATTTCGATAATTTATGTATAATTGCAGGTCCTTTAAAAAATGTGAATGCAGTCGTAAAACACGCAGACGGCAAACTCTCCTTAAAATCGAGATCATGATAAGCTTAGTAGGCGATATAAATTAAATTCATACAAGTTCTATAATTTATACGCCAATCTGAAGCGCTCCGTAGAAAGGCGAAACCTGACTTGTTTCATTGCTATTTTTCGAGGTAACACTAAAAATATACACTGCGCTAAGTGATCTGAAAACTGATTTAAGTACGGCAAAGGATTTAATAAATTCTGTTTTTTACCTACCTATTATATATATACCTATTATATACCTATTATATATTAATGTAATGACTGTGCCTTCACAGTATATTTTTGAAAATCTTTTATATGCCCATAAAAATATTAAATTGTTTAAAAAATACAGCGATATCCATAGTATAAATACTAGGAACAAACACAAATTTGTTGTACCATCAACAAGGCTCAAAAAAATAGGTGGATCATTCAGATGTCAATGTATACGCTTTTATAACAAACTTCCAAGCCATGTTCAAGATCTAAGTCTCAATAAATTTAAATCATTCATTAAACGTAAGTTGTGCCTGAAAGCCTTTTATACCGTTAAGGATTATATTGAGGACAAAACATCTTGGGATTGACCTGCTCCAATTTTTGCATACTGAATGTGGTTCTTTTGTTTTTTTTGCAAACTTATACTTTTCGACATTTGATTATTATTATATACACTTTGACATGAATATTTACTTTGAGAAGTATAATATTATTATTGTTTTAATTATTGTGAATGTGAGGACTGTGTGGGTCATGTTTTGTTTTGTGTTTCATCTATTTCTCAGTTAGTTTTAATGTTAATCTGGCAGTTTGAGTAATTTATGCGGCCTACCCAAATGTCCTTTCTTTGGTATTGTTCGTCAAATCTTTGAGCTCCTCAAGTTCTGAGTTGAGCTGCATGATTATGATAAATGCGTGCACTGATTGGACAGGTCCACTCAATCTGTGTGGTTCTTTCCTCAAAAGACCATTTCAGACACCAATCCACATGGTCTTCACATGATCTGACCAAGATTATGTCTGGACTTTAAAAGAGACTGTGACCTCTGAGTTTGTTTCGGCCTTTCTTCTCAGAGTAGTCAGATAGGAAACGCCGACCTCATCTAGTTTAAAAAAAATATGATTGACGTGTAAAAGTGTTTGTACAAACCTACTTACAGAAATAAATCATTTATCATTTATCATTTATTAAAAGTTATAACCTCATGGCATACATGATGTGTTGTTTCCTGTAGTATGTTTGTTGACACGTTGCGTGGTTTAAAACAATTATTATTAAATATGAATGAGGTTTCTTAGAACGACACACAATGAAACTTGAATTAACATGACATGTAAATGACTCATAAAATATTTTACCTCATGAACTTAGTAATTAATAATTATCAACACGTTCCTTACTGTTGGAATTAGAATAAATTGTTTGTCCGTAGTTTTCTTGAAACTTAGTATTTTAGATAATAATTCAGCATGACGGCCATGATTAGAAAAGTGACTGATTTAATTATAATCGTAACCTCGAGGGCTTTAGAAGTACAGTTACGTTGATTGAATTATTTGTAAAATAAAGTGATATTTTTTATTGTTCTGCCATTCTGTACCTCACAACAAAAGAACATACCCAACAGCGCTGGAAATAAATTAAAACAAGTTGATACGTAATGCAGGTAGGTATTTCGGTTTTTTGCCACGAGTTACGAAAAACCTCTGAATGCGAGTGGATAAGTGCATACCTTTTTTTAGTTCCCCTGAAAACTAGGTGTAGTAACTCTCAGGAACAATGGGAAATAGAAAATGCCTGGAACATCGTTTTTTGGACATATTTGCAAATTGGCGGGTAAAGTCTCTGCTTAGGAAACTGCTATAAGTTTCATGATAAGAATGCTTAATTAGAATTTTTATGATAGTATGGATGATAACAAGGTTACCTCAAGTAGACAGTGCTGCCATAGGGGCTGGTATCATGCCTCCGGTCGGCGGGGCGGCGCATCGGGCCGACTGACGAGGAGGCGCGGCCCCGCTGCCCTGCCGCTCCCGGAGAGCGCGACGGCGATGTGCCGCCGCTCCGACCCCCGGCCATAGCATACTGGTTCGCTAGCGGTAATTCTTCCGGCTAGGACAAACAAACAACAACACTATAACAACAAATGTGCATTTTTCATTTAAGTATAAATGAGATTACGAAAGGGACTAAAACGACAGATTTATTTCTGAAATGACTGGCATTTCCCGCCCTGTTAAGGCCGTCTTGGCACCGGTTCTGCTGGGCTTCCCATACATTTTCGAAACACCGCCGCCGCGTGCCATGATACCGGTTCGGCTAGTTTGGCGGGAAATACCAAAACAAATGATGCTGTCTTTTTCTCAGATTTTTTTCCTGTACACATCACTATTTTGTTAAATAGGTAGATCTAACTGTATTTAGGCTGTGTGTTAACAAATTGTACTAAATGCAGCTATACTGTCATAGTATGCAAAAATATGTATACAGATAGCACAATCAAGGAATTTTTTGGTAACATTAATTAAAAACATGAATTTTTATGTGTATAAACCTACATATTTTTGCACATTGCACTGTAGGGGTCACCAAAACACTAAATTATTATTACTCTATTCTTTCATTCTTACAGGATGTAGCATGTCAAATAAATACATTTAATACACTACTTCTATATGTGCAGGGAATATTTAAATAAGTACCTATATAAAATACACTACGAATGTTCTAAAAGAAATTCAAATATTTACAAGGATGCAACATGCCAATTCACTGGATATTTTTTAGTTTTTATTGCACTTTCACAATTAAAACAATAAAAAAAATTTCTAAAGGCACAGAATACAGGAAAAGCAAATAAAATAATAATTTGCTTTTTATAGTTGTCAAAACAAAAACAGCACAATGTAATAAACTATAAGACATTCATAGTTAACCTGCTTATAATGTGTGAGTGAACAGATGACGGAGTTAACTTTGGTGAACAAGAAAAATTATTAGAACACATGTTCTAATGTAAATATGAGTTCAACACAGTTTTCTGTTAACAATAATTACTACATGCTGTTTATTATTACAGGCATTTGATGCTATTTAGTAATATTCAAGTAAGTTTTTACAAGGTGACGGAACAATTACCAATTTACCACCCTTATACTCAATAAAAAAAAACATCTACTCTTAATATTTTCAATATGGCATAAAAAAACAGCATGGGAAATAAAAGAGAATACACAATGAACATAACTCGTAGAAAGAATATAAAATCATTCCAGCCAGCTACAACTGCACCACTACTGAACAAAAAAAGGTATAGCAAATTCTACCATAAATCACATAGTCCATCAAGATTTTGCAGGTAATTACCCGAGTAAGTCTTAAAAACATTTAGAAAGTAAAGTAATTTACTGGTCAGAAAATGTAAATAGAATGGCAAAGTATTCCCCAAGGTTTTTACTACCTGCAAGATCATAAACTGCTAGATTTATGCTATTAGGGATTTTATGATCAGATTCCAAAACAAAGGAACCTTAATTGTTTCCAGCTCAATGGCGGTATCTTGTGGTGCAGCCACATTTGGCAGGGAGCCACTGCGGAATGTGCCCAAGCCTTGCTGTGCAGGCCGGAGTGATGACTCAACATTATCACTAGGCTCGGGAGGCGGTTTGACTCTGGCTACTTTACTTGAATTAACCTGTAATCATGATGCCTGAACATCTATTGACTGTACTCTCACTATTGACACTATTATTCTTAATAAAAAACAATTATAAATAGCATTTTTTCAGATTGAATTGGAATTGGACTACACATGAACCCTGTTACTATCAAAATAATTGTTAGTGCGTCTAGTTTCGCAGTCTGTCTGAGTCTAGATGTATGTTAATATTATATTTACTGACAAGTCACTATTGTTATCAGTTATGATTGAGAAATGAGACTTTAGATTTCCTTCGTTTCATTAGGAGATGTAACACTCATATTATTCTAACTAGCTATTGTGTAGGATACCAAATAGACTTACAATTCATTTTGACAATGACAATTGTAACAATACACAGAACTGAAAGATATTTTGCTATTGAGATAAATGAAAAAATATGTTTACTTTGTTAATAAGGCGCAATAAGAATAATGTAATGGATTATTGTTTACGTCGGCGGGCACATTTGACGGCCAGGAAGCGACTGCCTGAGTAAATAGGCGACATACCCTTTGGGTTGCGTCGGAAACTTCGCGCATAATCTGTTCAAAAGCAGCTGTTTCCTCTGCCTGTTTTTGATGGTGGAGGGCAATTTTTTCACTGAATTTTCTTGGATTCGCCATGATGGCCAGTAAACATTTACTTTTCTCGTTTTTACATCACAATTTTTAGCGTTCAAAGATCCAAAACGCGCTTGACTGTCAGCCACTGATTTGTGTTGCCATTTTGAAAAAAATTGTCATGTAGACTGTGAATACTCCACCACCATGTCGTGCGTTTTTTAGTAGATTATTAGTCTAGTCGATTATGGAAAACCTTTATAATTGCACCTTAGCTACCTTATCATTCTGACATCTGATCAATCGAGTCAATCTTTTGTCTATCTGATTGAAACAAATCAAAGTATCGATATTTTGCAATCACCTTATGTGCGATAATCTGACATAAATCGAACCAAAATCATATAGGTACGGTCCCGTTGGCTCTGTCTAAGGATCTGTCACATTAATTTGACATGAAAAAAATAGGGTTTTTCTTACGTTACCGATGGAGCCAGAACCTTTAAAAATAGAATAGGGTTTTTCTAACCACGTTTTTCCCATGTCAATGGGTTTTTCACGGGTTTTTCTATACCTACAGCTGACAAATTAGAACATTTTTCGCTATCTATTTGACGCTTGAAAAAGCGACCCTAAGTAACCTTTTTACTTAAATAAGTTTTAACTAATGTTAGTTTTTGAATCCAAGACACTGATCTGATGTGTCAACTTTTTAAAATCTAAGAGCATTTAGTGATTAAATGATCGAATATTCAACTGAATCAGAACAATTTTCTTTTTCCTATAGGAGTTTTAAATGAGTTTCATATTACACCTGTATGGTTTTAAAAATACGTATAATTAAATTTTATAAACACCCGTTTTATTTCTTTTTAATTTCCTCGGTTTTCTCACATCGTTTTCCTTCACAGATCTGTCGAGATAAAATACATTGTAAAAGTGCATGCCATGCCTGCTTGGTTCTGAACTTCAAACGATGGCCACTACCTTTAGTTTGTTCCAAACGTATCTGATGAAAATGTAAAGAAATGAATCGGAATACGCACGAAAGTTAAGAAAGTCGCTGAGTGTGTAATAGGGGATCGTGCCGTTTTGCCAAATGATTTTGATAAAATTTAATTAATCAAACAAATAGCAACCTTTTTTTGTACCAATATTTGGAACTAGATTTGGAATGATTTTAGTATGCACATTTTCATTTCGTCAAATGTTTACTCGACAGAATATTACCAAGCATAATATCAATGATTTATTACAACAAACTATTTTTAGACAATAATCATTTAGTCAAACGATTTGATACGAAAAAAAAATTATAGACAAAAATATGATTTTTTGGGAATTAAATAATTTAAAGTGCACGCTTAATATATTCATATTTTAATCATTTATTTGATACGAAATATTTGTAACTTACAATTGTTTTTTTTGCAATGGACATTAAATTTTATTTCTGAGTATTCACACTTGTGTTGCAGAAATCGATGAATTCTGCCGTCTTTATCAAAAAAACATTTTTTCTTTTTTTGTGACGGTTCACCCAATGGAATCTCAATGTCAGCTGGTCAATGGTCAATGGTTACGAACGACGAACGAAAAACGAACTGCTACCAGAACTGTAGGTTAGGTTAGGTTAGAACTGTGACCACACAACGCACGTCCCGAGCGAGCGCAGCGAGCGTGCCGCGGCAGTGGCCGGGACATTCTTTGATCGGAATATATTTTGTCGGTTTTTGACGAAAGCTAATAAACCTTTTGGCAGAGCAGTTATTTTGCGCGATCATCATTACTTGATTCATAATAAGGAAATCTATGTAAGCAGCACCATTGTTATGTTATTATTTTGGGAATAAATCAAGGTTTTTCAAAAATGCCTCTTGAGAATAATGACCATGTGTTGATGAAAATGACAATACAATGAGGATAAATGACTAATGTTATTAACAATGACTTCTAATGTTAATTGCGGGGGTAAAAAACATCCAAATAAATAGATCAAACACAAAATTAACAATCAACATCAATCACAGTTTGTTCAATTATATTCAATGTTTGATTCACATAACTTTTTGACTTTTTATACATAAACCTGTGTTAATACTTGACTTATTGCACAAGATTTAACAATGATCGACATTTTATGTATGTCATAATTTAGATATTTTGATACAATTATTGTACGTAGATACATATGTCAAATACCATAATATTCTCGCCTGCTAGTAATACAACATTATAGATTATATTTCGAATACAAATAAACATTCTTGTCTCACGATACCAATTACAACAATATTAGTCGTGGCAAACATTTCAAATAAAGCTAAACTTATTTATCAACACTCAACAGTCTTCCTATTATTTCAACGAATAATATATCTGAGGATTTTTTCCACTTAGTAAGATTATTATATACTGTCTTTTTATAAATTGTAAATAAAAAACAAACAGTTATTGGGTAGTTTTTAAATCAGGTACCTACCTAAAACAATATTAAATATAGTAGCCTTTCTTATTATTTATTCATAATACGGCGTAAACATATCTTTTCTATCAGTCATAATATTTTCGGTTACACACGCCCGCACATGAACCTACCCCACCCCTAACAAACATATTTTATGAAAAAAAAAAACAAAACAACTATCTTACTTGTAAATCTGCTACAGAAAATTGACAGATGGGGGTAGGTTGGTGTGTTGGCGTCTGCACAATCACAGCTAGTTTTACATAATTATAATAAAAGATAAACATAATTAATAGAAAAAAATCAAAACATCTTTGATGTTGATGGTTTAGGATCTTTGAAAGGATCGATAACTGTGTTACTGTGTTTTATTGTTACATCAGAAAGGATGTTTATTTTTTTTGGATTATAATTGTGATGAATGGCCTTGGACATCGGAGCAACATAATCAGGATCAATATTTTCAACAAATTCATGATTATTATTTGTGATACGACCTAAATCATATCCATGAATACATTTTTTGTCAGCATTACAATCAAAGCAACTTAGTTATCTTAAAACTGTTTGTGGGACTGTTACATCCCAAAGGACCTGATACACAGAAAGGGTGCCCTTAAATGGTTTCAAGTTAGTTGGAATCAAGCTTTCTTTTGTTATGATCTCACTTTCATCCACTTTTTTAATAGTAATATTTTCAACGGTGTTTATTATCATGTCATAAAATTGATCATATGTGCCAATATCTTCACCATAAAGAACCATGCGGTCGGCAGTCCTTTTAAGGACTGCTCCCACGCCATCAAGAGCACCCTTTCCATGTCCAGCTTCGGAATAGTTCCATGTTATTTTAACGATTTGAGGAAAATCCTTACGTATTTGACTTATTATAAAAAAATACATGTAATTGTTCCTGTAGTGGGACGACGGAGAATCGGATAAGAAGTGTAACGTGTCTATAAAGGGATTTACTTTAAGAACGTGCTGTACAAAGGGCACCAAATGAGCCCAAATAGCTGGTGCGTCATGACGCAAACAATCACTGATTGTGCATGCTGATATAGGAGTAATAAAACCTGAACTAAAATTTTGGGTATACATAACCGAAGTGTGTAGGGAAACTTGCTGGCGACTGCCCCCGAAATGGAACGATTGTACTTCAGCAGCAAATTTCAAAGATTAATTTTCCGAAAAATCTACATGAAGACAAGCATCCTGAAGCGTAAGGTTCTGTTTAAGTGTTTTAATGGAATTATATTGTGAAACAATTTTAAACTGAAACAGGTAGGTGCTCAAAGCAAGTCATGTAAAAATTCGTACAATATGGTCACATTTTGGTATTTTACGTCTATATTTACGTACGAGATAGTAGTACCTACGCAATAATTATACACTGCCAACTTGTCTTTTAAACTTTTTTAGATAGAGAACTGTTAATACTTAATTAAGTGTGATGTTTACAACTATATCAATACCCCGCGTCATCATTAACCTAATAAGTTGTCATTGTTAAAGACACGGACGTCATTAATCTAACCCATCCGTCATTATACTTTACATACGTTTTCAGGATAATGATATGATCAATAATGACGATCACAAGAAAACATATTGTAACTTGTCGAAAATCAAACGATCTTGATTAAAACACCTCAAGAGGGATTTAAATCCTTTATCGACATATAATGAAAGCAGAAATTATGTTAAGTTCAATAGTTAATTGCTACGATATGCTAAAAAAGGATAATGACTTAAAAAAAAAACCATTTTGGAGAATCAAATTCGAACTTAACTTTTAGAGAAATCCGACACGTGCAGTCCCTTCAAAGTGTGTGGCTCAGCTGAGGGGCGCCGGGGGGTAGCCCGTAGGCACTGAACTGACTTTGTTTGAGTTTTCGGGACGTAGATAAATTGCAAACATATTTTATTTTAATAATGACGATTTTTTTGTAACAATTTTTAACCGGCTGATTTTTAATTTGTTTACTAAGTGAAAAGCTCAAAATTATTAGGATTGAAGATATTAGATCTTTGAAGTCAACTTCGCATTTAAAACAAATATTTTTAATTGTATTTGAATATTTTATGCGACCAAATAGCCGGAAACAGGCGTGTGGGACACAGGAGTTAATGACGATTCGAGTAAATTTTTGCATATAAAAGTAATTAAAATAATTTCTATTTTTGTTTTTTGCCAATGGATAGTTGCCCTAGTAGTAAAAGTATCGGAAATCATTTGGTTTTCTCCTCTTGTAGTTTTATTAGTCAGGATACCACGGCCAGAATCGTTTTATCCTCAACATTGGAGAATGTCCCGGCCGGCGAGTGCCAGAAACATATTTTTTAATGTAAAACCAGAAACTACTACCAGATATAACAACAAAAAAAACGTGAAAGAATTACGGATCATAGCTTAAAAAAAGTTTTGTGTTGTATGTACGCACGGCTACACATCAAGCTATAAATCTCCAGTTTGCGCTGATCTCGCACTTTACGGAAATTCCATACCATACTAGATCAGCTTAAACTGGAATAATAGCTTGATGTGTAGCCGTGTGTACTCACTAATTCCATGCTTGAATCGAGTAAGATTTGGCACTATTTATTTGACATTAAGCGTGCTGTTTGAACTTTTGAAGTTGACATTGACATTCGAGTGTTGACCGACTTTGTGATGTGATGTGAAGTCAATTTGTATTGTATTTTATCAATGAGAAATGAGTGCGGACGAATACAAGAAGCTAACGTTATTATTAATTAGAAGCTAACGATAATATTAATTTAAGCGTTCCTTAGTAAATTAGTTGTGTGGAAGATTGAGTGTTAAGAAAAACCATGGAAGAAAAATATATTTTAACTCTAGACATAGGCACTAGCACTATTCGCTCTTTTATTTATAATTCCAGAGCTGAAACTGTTGGAAAAGCGGTTGATCAGGTAAAATTTAAAGAAAATATCCTTAATATTAATGCTTACTCTACAGTTTTCGTAGCAATTTATACGTAATTAGATTGTGTTTGTTTCAATATTTTTTTGAGCCAGGGGGAGTTCAGAAATTTAAAATAAAATGAAAAATGGACTTTACTAAAATCATTTTATTTCATCCTTTAGGTAGTACTACATTACCCGCGCCCTGGTTTTGTTGAAATTGATCCAGATGAACTATGGACATCTGTAGTCAGTGTGGTACAGAAGTCTTTGAGAGGTAAGTTATTATTTTTAGATATTGGTAATCCTGATATATTCAAATTCTTATAAACCTAAACAAAAAGTGAAACATCTACTAACTGTGGCAAATAATTTTACATGACACACTTGTGCTGATTAGACTGGTGTCTTTAAATTGTGATAAGATAATTTATCAATTAGTTTATTGTAATGAGAATAACAACAGTGGTTAAACTTGTTGAATATATTATGTTTTCTGTTTATAAAATAATGAAGTACATGTCACTAATCTATTATTCCTCCAATTTATTGCACCCACCACTGTTTGTCTCTGCATCACCCAAAGGTTTACTGGTAGAAAATGCCTATGGCATTAAGTCTGCCTCTGTACATTTGTGTGCTTAAAGTGTTAAATAAATAAATAATAATATATTTATTAATTAAAAAACGATTTCATAAAATAATGTATACTCAAGGAAATGCAGATCTGATCAGAGAGTCCTCAAAATATTATGACTTTCGGTCTGAGGGTCATCTTAGATTGCCTATCAAGTTCATCTAACTTGGAGTATATGCTATTCAGAGACAAAATTATGGTGCTGCAAGACAACAAACCAAACCAAATTAGTCACAAGTAATTAGACAGCGAGTTGGGTGGACGACATTGTTGCCATTGCAGAAAAAAGCTGGAATGAGGCTGGCACAGGAGCTTGGGGATTGGCAAGAGAAAAGACAGGCAGTGGGTGAAGTTGGGCTTGGGATGATGATGATGATGATTGGGGTATTTTACTCTATATGAGAAAAAATCTAAAAATATATTATTGAGATAGCTTAGGCAAAATGCAGTTGGAAAATTTTAGTTCATAAAACAACAAAATAAATTTTAAAATACAATTTAAAGATTCCGCAAAATTTCCAGTATTAGTTTACCGGTTTTCATATCCTCGGTCCACGGCACTGAGAAATTAATCAGGAAAATCCTCGTCTCCACATTGGTTAATGTTGACGTGCCTTAATTCACCGAGGCTATGGATCTCTGGAGACTCGCTTGCCTGAACTCTGATCGACCCGATAATCCATTTTCTCAGAGACTGTAGGATGAGCCGCTCTGCAGAGTAGTACAAGACAATCTACTTAACACGTCTGCTACTACTGCGGAACGTGCGCGCCTGCTGGCTGTGGGTAATTGGGAGTCGGGTCTGTGGCTTCATGCACTACCGTCGTCGAACATAGGCACTTTGTTCGACGACACTACTTACCGCCTCGCCGCTTCCCTACGACTGGGAGCTCGTGTGGTTCTCCTCATCGCTGTCACTGCGGCGAAGTTGTCAACAGTCTAGGATACCACAGCCTGTCTTGCAGCCGAAGCTCGGGCCGCTTAGCGCGGCACGCAAACAGTAACGACATCATCCGTCGAGCTCTTGTCACCGTCGGCGTTCCAGCTGTATTAGAACCCAATGGCTTGGCACGCGACGATGGCAAGAGATCGGACGGAATGTCTTTATTTCCATGGAAGTCGGGTAGGCCTTTAGTGTGGGATTCAACGTGTGTCGATACTCTTGCGCCATCCCATCCTCCTGGCTCGGTGTGCTGTGCTGGCGCTGCCGCTGCGGCTGCGGAAAACCTCTAGCGGCGAAAGTATAACAACCTAATTGGTAATTAATTATATTTTCGAGCCGTTTGGGGTTGAAACTCTCGGGCCTTGGGGTCCAAGTGCTCATGGTCTCTTCAAGGAAATCTGGAAAAGGCTGGTTGACACTTCCCGTGACCCAAAGGCTGGTTTCTACCTTGGCCAGTGGCTAAGCATTGCCATAAAACGTGGTAATGCCGCCAGTCTGTTGGGAACATTACCATTCGACAGCGATGCGGATGATTTTTTCGACGCCATTTTTTTATTTGTGAATAGTTAGGTTTAGATAAGTTAGTATTACTTTAAAAAAAAATTATTAACAGAAAATCTATATATATATAAATGAATTGCTGTTCGTTAGTCTCGCTAAAACTCGAGAACGGCTGGACCGATTTGGCTAATTTTGTTTTTGAAATATTTGTGGTAGTCCAGAAAACGTATAAACTGTGAGAAAATATAAAGAAAATCTATATAATAAAAAAAAAATTGGTTTTGTTTGGTTGTCTCACAAAAAGTTCAGAAATCTTTTGTCGGCGGTACGAAGTTTGCCGGGTCAGTTAGTAATAAATATATTCATAATTTAAAGATTTCAGTTGCTTATATCTGTTTTGGAACACAATGAAATAGTACCCGCCATGTTATTACGTCATGCGGCATGTCAACTGAGCAACTTTGTACTTTTATTATTTTCGTAACCAAAGTAATTTTTATTTAAATAATATTTTGCATTCACGAACAGCAAACCAGCGATAAGTACAAAATTAACTCATTTTTTATTAAATTATAAACAATTGTCTTATAATATAATGTCAGCGCATTTGTTTATGTAGCAAACTGACGTCATACCTACAGAGCAATATGGCGTCCAGCGTGTTCGTTAAATTAAGCGCGAAATTTGAAAATGTAAAATTAAAAATGCATTTTTAAGGCACTAATCGATTAAATAAAATTGTTGTGTTTTTTTAGTGGTTTGGTAGCACTCTAAAATCTAATTAAGACACTTTTCAAAAATGAGTGTAATACCGTATTGGGCAGAGAGAGAGGCCTTTGCCCTGCAGTGGGACAATACAGTTTAGAATTAGGCAAGCAATAAATTAGTCCCTGCCAAGTCTGTCCAATCCAATTAGTCCAAATCAATGACACAAAACTGTGGCGAAAGTACGTAATAAAGATAAGATAAGAGGATTAATCATTTTATTACATGAAGCCATCTTGTTACTACATACAACTTCTACATTCTAACATGAAACTAATTAGTTTTTTTCCAGTCAGAAGATCATTTGTTTACAGTGATAACTTAATGGATCATTAAATAAATCTTATAATAAAGAATATCACAAATGAATATAGTGATCTGATCTATACATACATATAATAAAATTGTAACAGGCCGATGTCTGTACATTAAAGATATTGAAGAAAAAATAGTATGGGGGGCTTTATTAGAACTACAGAAGCCAAAACAACAGTTTTTAGAATTTTTGTCTGTCTGTATGTTTGTTACCGCATCACGCAAAAACCACTGCATGGAATTGAATGCAGTTTTCAATGATGTATTCCGAGAGGTCTAACTTAAAAAATAGGCTATATATTATCAAAAAAAAATGATTATCTACTTGATTCTAAAGTCCACGCGTATGAAGTCGCGGGCAAAAGCTAGTTGACAATAAAATTATTCATTAGGTTTATTTATTTATACATAATTATAAGAACCCTTAGATCAAGTTCGCACGGACGTAAAAATATCGCGGTGGGATTTTATAACGCACTGGATTTTGAACTCTCGTTGTTGACCCCAGCATTGAAAATCCATCATGCATCATGCGTCGAAAAAACACACTGTTCCATTTTAAATTCTCGGCGCCAAGTAGTGCGTCGAAGATGCAGTGCGCAAAAAATCCCGGTGCGATGCGTGCAAATGTAGGCTTTATGGCTTATGGCAGGGCCGTACCAATAAAAAACCGGCCAAGTGCGAGTCGGACTCGCGCACGAAGGGTTCCGTACCATTATCTATAAAAACGGCAATAAAATCACGTTTGTTGAATGGGAGTCCCTTTAAATATTTGTTTTATTTTAATTTAAATATTTATTTTTAAAGTGTATAACTAAATATTCTGTGAATATTTCAAGCGTCTACCTGTTGCCGTTATCAATATCTAGCAAAAACGAGCAAAACAATCACGTTAGTTGTATGGCCTCCTTAAATATTTATTTTACTCTGTTTTTTAGTATTTGTTGTTATAGCGGAAACAGAAATACATCATCTGTGAAAATGTCAACTGTCTAACTATCACGGTTTATGAGATACAGCCTGGTGACAGTCGGACAGACAGACTGACAGCGGACTCTTAGTAATAGGGTCCCGTTTTACCCTTTGGGTACGGAACCCTAAAAATGGCGCCTAGGGCACGCACCATACACTGAGCAAAGCCAGGTCGCATAACCTTTCTTGACCCATTATAGCTTTCAATAACGAAGGTATTAATTTTAACTTCCTAAAAAAACGCTTGCAATACTGAAATTTTAAGAGAATATAAATAGATAGATTTGAGTTAGGTTAGGTAACGGTATGAGATAGTTTATTGATGTTTTTTTTATATTTAATAATTGGCGATTTTTTGCGCCCCCATTCGATAGACGCCCAGGGCACTTGCGTTGCCTGCACCACCCTAGTTACGCCACTGGATTATGGGCTTTCCATTTGCCTCATTATTTCAAGAGCTCATTTATAAATTAATTGTTATTAAACTCTTGTTCCTAGATGCCAATCTATCAGCTGGCCAAATGACAGCCATGGGCATATCCACACAAAGAGGCACATTCATCAACTGGTCCCGCAAGACTGGCAAACCATTTCACAAGTTTATTACATGGAAGGATCTAAGAGCTGATAAACTAGTCAAACAATGGAATGCTTCATACACGTGGAAGGTACATTTTAGGAAAATATCCACCAGAGTTGATATCGTCATTACCATGCTTTTAAACTTAATGTCTTATTCAACATTTTTTTTTCAGTTATTCAAAGCAAGTGCCTACATTCTATATATTATTCTAAGGAGTAAAAGGTTTAAAGCAGGAAGTGTATTTAAATTTATGAACACTCAGGTGAGTTATAAAAATTAATTTCTTAGTTAAAATATTGATCGCTTCCTTATTCATTTATAATAGCAATCTCCTTGATAGAGAATGTTAGGGAGTTGTAATGATTTCCTAAAACACTTGTATTAGGTTCTATGAGCAGTTTTTTTTAAATTAATATTTTTAAAAGAAATATTGTATGTAAATAACACAACTATTCATTGTTAAAACACATTTAATAAGTAAATATTTTAACTAAATAACAGAAACATTCATAGATAAAACGCATTTTAAACTTCACCTTTAGCGAAAGCGTCAGGTTAGCCCGCGCAATTTAAATATTGCTACTTTTTTTTTTGCAATTTGCAGGTTGTATGTTAATCAAAATATAAAATACATATGAAATAATTACAATCTTCAATTCCACGCCAATGGAGCGCTAATAAAATAATTGAAAATAGAATATGTAAGTCGCGCGACAAATGCTACGCTAGTTACAGGCGTAATAATATAATTAAAGTGTAATATTAGGTATATTCTGCCAACCAGGGGGTTGGCAGAATATACCTAATATTATTATAAAGTAAAGATAATAAATAAAACGAAGAACCTTTGTATTCGAAACTGTCACTCATAAATTGATTATTCATTGTTTTGACACTTAATACCGAAGGTTACCGGACATTGCACTCTACAAAAAGAATAATTAGAAGCGATGTTGGAAGCTGTACATGACTACTTCTACCTTATCTACTTATGTAAAAAAAATTTGCTTACCCAATGTATGTATTTCCCTTATATTTTGTTTAAAACTATTCATTTCTATACAAACAAAAGTTAAATGCTGTTCTTTATTTAGTAAGCGGCTCGACCAATTTAGCTATTTTCGCAATAGTTTGAATGAGCTTTACATGAAAAGAAAAATTGGGAATATTATATAATTATTTACGAAAAAACTGAACATGATTTTTTCACCGACGAAAAAACGGAGGACGTTCTCAAGTCAACCCGTATTATTTTTTTATGTATGACCACGCATAACTTTTTACAGAGTTGTCCGATTTTCATAATTCTTTTGCGCCGACTCAAAATTACTTAGGTATACTTACATTCGTTTAAGAACTTAGTTGTTAAGGTTAATTGATAACTTAAAATAATTCCAAAAATATATACTTAGGTATACTTACATTAGTTTAAGAACTTAGTTATTAAGGTTAAACAAAAAAGGTTTATAATTTTTTGCTTTTCAGTTCTTTTTTGTATGGGATTTTTGTATGAACTCAAGACCTTGGACACGACAACGTGTCTCGGGTCAGCTAATCATAATTAAAACTCGCTTTCCGTGTCCGTCTGTGTGGCCGCGTTGGTATTCTAACTAAACTACTCGACATATTTTGATGCGGTTTCCACCATCATTTAGAGAAATGATTCCAGTAAGAATGAAGTTAGATGTAGAGATGTAGAATGAGAATGTATTCCATTCCATGTGTATCAATCACTCTGCCTAGCATTTTCCCACTATGTTGGGGTCATACCACATAAACAACACACACAACACATACAACACACACACATAACTCACATATAACAAAGAAATCTCGATGTTTTTTTAAGTCGATGTTGTGTAGACTACTTACCTGATAAATATTTTGTTGGAGATCCTGAATAAATAACTCGTATATACTACATCGTATGTAGCAGGGATGGGTCGCTAGTGTTAAGTCAAAACAAGTTTTTGTTTTGATGAGCGGAATCATCAAATAACTTCTCGCGCTCTGGGTGGAACAGGAGGGCGTGTCAGATTTTTACTGATTAAAACCCACCCGTGTTCCTTCCCCTCGCGCCTACGGTGGCCGGGAATCAGCCTGGGATTCCCGACGCCCAGGGTGTCTCCTGCGGCGGCTAGGGCCGTGAGGGCGCATATACTGCCTTTCCCTCACGTGCGCCGCTCTCTCTTCGCGAGCATTAGTGCTTCGCAGAAGGAGGTGTCGGCTACCCATGCACTCTCGCTCCGTACCATGGCCTGGACCAGGGTCGGACGCGACAGATCGAAAACATGCTTAGGTAGGTACTTCATTGTGTGCCGTAACTAACTGCGCAAGCGCAAAATGCAAGAAGAGAATGATGTCGTACATGGTGCTAATGGATTCCAATTGATATAAATCTTCTGTCAAGTTCAATTGCTTGCAGTACTCCTTGTGTGCCATAAATGTAAATAAAGCCAGTTATGGTTAACAATAACACTGCGTGCAGTGGATAGATACTATGTGGAATATGATTTCAGCAACTCAAAACATGATTCTATAACATAGTTCACACTTGTTATACTTACTTAGGGGTGCACATAGTGGCAAAAACAAAAATATATTCTTTTGCCCGGCTGTGCCGAATTGAGCCAAATCATGCCGACCCGAACTAGTGTGTAGTTCCTATGCCCTACAATGCTGCGCAACCTTTGTATGCCAATCAACGTTGAATACGAGGCTCAAAGTTTCAATAGTTTGACATCTGAAATGTTTTGCGTCAGAGTCGTTAGATACTAACGCAGTACTACACAGTACACTTACACACTATACCTGCAGTTTTATTTGGCCCTTAGTTAGGCGGGTCCTGTAACGCCAAAAACAAGCTCTTGACACGCCTAATCAAAAGAAATAACACAAAATGTATTTTCTTACTCTACGCTAACGCCATTAATTATCGCTGTCGTCCTATAAGCTGTATGAGTACAGTTCTAAAATTAGACACATTCTTGCCGGAAGCGTGCCGCTACATTGTTGATATTGCTTTCTTTTATTTACACTGTAACTGAATATTTATAGACAGTACGGAATCTAGGTATCTATAAATAGTATAAAACAATATTGCTTTTTGTGTCTCTCGTTGGGATCGATCGCTTAGTTCTTCTTAACTCCGCAACGCATTATGATGCGGTTTTTACCATTATGTTGAGAATTTATTCCGAAAGGTTTATGTGTACGGAATCAGGAATTTCAATATTTGGTCAAGACGTGGTCAAAACCGTACGAAGCATGGGCGGTCTTGAGTTCATACGAAAATCCCTTAGAAAAAACGACGTACAATTTTTCCGGTTGAAACCGGCATATCCTAGAACCAAAAATCCGAAGACATCTGATATCTACCAACGCACACTGGGCCCGTCCGGTAGATTACAGCCCAATCCCTCTCACAGAGTAGAGGCCTGTGTCTAGGGTTGCCAACTCTCAAAAGGACCAATCCGGCAGAGTTTAAAAATCGAGTAGGGGGAGGGGAGTTGAAAGAAAATCTCAATCATTATTAGTTTTTACCATAAAATAATAAACATTTTTACATGAAAAAATACTTCTACTGTTTTTTCTGTTCTGTGAACGCGCCACACACGCCCGACGCTCGGCAAGCGAGTAGCGACATGCGAGCGACGGATGCATATCATTTTCAAAAAACCGGAGAAATGATTGCACCCCGGGAGGACGGGAGGTTAACCATTTTTACTGGAGTCTTCCGGCCAATCCGGGAGGGTTGGGAATCCTACCTGTGTCCCAGCAGCGGGAACATTATAGGCTAATTGTGCTATCTTCCACCCTCGGGCGGGCGGAGGTGTTATTCAGACTTTTACTGGCTAAAATCACACTGTGTTCTTCAACTGCCTTTGGCCGGGGTGCTGCAAGACATGCCCAGTTCGGCATGCTCCCGCATGATTTCCATCGTCTCCTTTCTCATAACACTAGTCATAACACAAAGTCGTGGGCGACTTCGTGTTCCGCTTTCCTTTTCATTGGCTTAGAGTTTTTTCTGACTTTTTCTGTTTTTGCTTGGCTCCTAGGGGTCGTAGCGTGAAGTTAAATAACCTACGTCACGAATTCGGCTAGCAAATGCAAGAAAGATTTTTGAAATCATACTGGTAGTTCCGGAGACTAGCGCGTTCCAATAAAAAAAAAAAACAAAAACTCTTTAGTTTTATTTTAATAGTATAGATACAAGACCGAGATAGTTTTAAAAAACAGGCAAACACCCAATTGTTTCAAATGCCTAAAGTAAATTTAATTATCATCGAAATAAACAATGCCTATGTAGGTATTTGTTTTTTCCCCAGTAGGTATATTATGCATATTATACGCTTTAACCTAAGCCTATGTTCAAGAATGAATTGCCCAGAATTTAAAGTTGGTGGTAGACTAGATTTATACATAAAATATAAATTAACCAAGTAAATTCTTGCTTTAATATCAGGAAATCAAACGTAGGTATTGGATCTTTGACCTTTTCACTACGAGGCTACGTCAGTCGTCCCCGGAAGCCGGCGATCTAAATGCCGACGGCGCTAAAGTCGTTATAGGATGGTCTGTACCCTAATTGCGTAACTCACGATTAATCATAATCTGTTTCGTTTTGAAACAGATGGTTAAACCATTGCTTCATATGTTCGAAAATTGTGTCTGCTAAAAAACGTAAATAACGCAATGAATATTGTTGAACTGTCAAAATGAAACCGATTATGATTAATCGCGTGTTACGCAATTAGGGTGCTGATCAATTCTAAATTAAAATACGAATACAAATCAGAATAATATTACTTCTTTCCACTTAAATATTGCCAAATATTTGTCACAGGAAGTGTTATACCGTCGGTTGTAGGTACTTCCTAAATATGTAGAATGTATATATAGATATCCTCATTTGCTGTCGCAATCGATTTGTTTTCTATTAGGAGTTTGGCCATTGTTAGTGGCAATTCCTGTATTTATCATGACAGGTTTACTAGCAAATATTTGCCAAAGGGCATAGGTAACTACCTATACCGTATTTATTTAGAGTTTTCGAACTTAAACGTTTGACCCGATGCGCGGGAATAGAACATTCGTCATATTGTTGCATTGCAATATTGCCATTCTGTCGCTGAACCATTCAGTCGTAAGTATTGCTATTTTTAACATGGAGTGTTGTTTTCAGACATGCTTGAGATTATACTGGGCGTTCCAAAACGTGCCTGCATTTAAGACTGCCATACAAGATGACGATGCACTCTTTGGGACCTTGGACACCTGGCTATTATATAAATTGACAGGTAATGATATCCTCCTACTACCTATACAGATTTAATAAACTGAAAAATAAAGGCTTAACTTTTTACTGCGGTCGGCGATAATTTCCGTAATTGTCGGTTAATTTCCTCTTCATTTTGTTTCGACTGTCGTATATCTGTCCTAGTATAAAGAATGGTAGCTTTGAACAAAATGAGTAACATCATACTGATAACAAAAATCTATCTCAGCGACAATTATTGCAATTTCCCTTGAGACTTGCCACGATATTGCGAACTTACTTTCTAAACTGTTTCGAAATTACTTTCCATGTTGCACAGCACTGCACTCGTTGTGATCTACTTTGCAAATGGACTTGCACATGAAATTCATAGTGCCTTAATTACAATGCCGCATAGCGTAAAACTATCGATTCTTCCGTACAGGTGGTAAAGTTCACATGACGGACGTGTCATCAGCATCGGCCACTGGTTTCTACGACCCGTTCACCATGCAGTGGGCAGGGTGGGCCATGACTATGTTGAAGATACCTCGAGCAGCGTTACCTGAAGTTGTCGACACAGCGGGGGACCACTTCACCAGTACGATGCCTTCAATATGGGGACAACCGATACGTATCGTTAGTTGTGTGAGTATGTTTTTGACGCTATAGGTAGTATAAGGTATGTTTGGTTTTTCAGTGGAAAAGATAACTTATTTACGTACCAGTTTAGGTAGGTATTATGTTGCCTTTGAAGCATCAGAGTACTTAAATATTTATATTTGGGATGTCAGCAGTTGCATCTTAGTGGCTCTGCGTTCGGTAGCGATAGTAAAATCACACAATTCAGCGATTACTTCGACACTTCAGGAGAGGAGAGAAGCCGAAGATCAAGTTCAGCTCTCATCTTCGGCTCTCCTTCTAGTTCCGGCCGTAACCGTAACCGAACCTTATGAAGTTGATAAAAAGTGAGTTAAATTGACATTATTTTCTGAGGCTTATACAAATAATATGATCAAGGGCCGATTTTGCAATATCAGATTTCTTTTACTCAAAAATACACTGTGCAGTTTTGTGTAAAAATCTATAATATTTAAAATGTCGGTCGAAACTTCAGGCCTAACTTAAATAAAGGCGTTAGTAGACTTGCTACTGTTAGCATCAGCGATTAGCAATTAGGTACCTATGTCGTTTTTCAGAAGCTCGTTGAAGCGACTGAGTTAAACACCGCATAATTTTAGCCGAGTCGCTGATACCAAAAGTAGCATGTCTGTTAAGAACCTACTTAAATGACTTCGATTTATAAGTAAACACTTATTTTTTCTGGGTTTTGTACAAAAGGGGTGTTCTATCAAAACCGACAGCTCACGAATGCCAGTTGCGGTCGGGCCGAAGATTCTGCCACTTTTTGGTCACAACCGAAACTGCAGCCGAATTCTGATTTTATGGTCGAAACCGAACCTTCGGTCGGACACAAATAAATAATAACAAAGTCAAGTCACTTTTACTTATCTGTATTTTGAATGTATTTATGTGGAATATTCATTGAAAATTATCAAGTTATTGAGCTTTTGTAGCGTTCATGGTCAATGACCGTAGAAGGTCTTTGTTTGAACGTCAACCGTAAATACCCACGATCGTTGCATCCGTTAAAGTTAATTTAAATTTAATATTTGCCTGAATTGTAATTAAACAATGGAAAAATAAACAATATGGCATTCCAAGGTAAACGTCTTCTTCGTTGTTGCCCTTCTTAAGGCTGCGCTAGTGGTCATGATTTTCCATACAAACGTCTTGGGGGTAATTAATCTACTGTTTGAAATCATGATGTTACAACATTATTAGTATAGTTAACACTTAGTAACAATTAATATGGCCAGTGGATCCCAAACCAGAAAGTTAGCTTGTTTGTATCTTGGCACTAAGAATATTAAGGGGTGCCTTGGACATTTGATTATTGCTACTCATGAGAGCACAGTGGTGGCTCAGTGGTAACCGTCCCGACTTACAACTTTTCGGTCGTAGGTCTAACCCAGTCAGACGCTTTTCTTTGACGATTATTTCATCACCACTGCTCTCAAAAAGGTGAAGGAAAACATCGTGAGGAAACCGACATGCCCAAGTCCAGAGCCAAAAGTTTGAAGACATGTGACCAGACAATGGGTCACCTACCACCCCACGCCTCATGCCCTGTTACTTGTGCATTTGACGATCTAATGAATGCGTCAGTGAGCGGAGTTCGCGCAGCTGAATTTTGGACCAAGGATGTTTGATTTTTTTTTGATATGGATACGTTAAGAAGATCTACCAACCGGCACTGGGCTCGTGTGGTGGATTACGGCCGATTCTGTCTCACACAGAGGAGGCTGAGTCCCAGTGGTGGCAACATTATAGGCTGATTATGTATGTTATGCAAGAAGGCTATTCTTAACTGAATGCAAGAAGGCTATTCTTAACTAATATGTACGTTGACCCCCAGATGGCGGATCAAACAGCCTCGATGTGGGGCTCATGTTGCTTCGACATTGGCGACGTGAAGCTGACGATGGGTACAGGGACATTCTTCAACATAAACACGGGTAGGGAACCCCACGCCAGTGTCTCGGGCCTCTATCCCATCGTCGGCTGGAGGCTCGGAGAAGAACTGGTGTTCTCAGCCGAAGGCGCGAATAACGACACCGCATCGATTATCAAATGGGCGCAGAATTTAGGTGATTATTTTTACTTTTTTTCCGTTAGATTTTGATGGTTTCTTGAGTGTGGCTACATGAGGTTGTTAACGTGTGATAAATGATTTTATTTCTATAAGTAGGTTTGTACAAACACTTACACGCCAGTCATATTTTAAAAAGGGTATATGAGGTCGTCGTTTCCTATCTGACTACTCTGAGAAGAGAGGCCGAAATAAACTTAGAGGTCAGTCTCTTTTAAAGTCCAGATATAATCTTGCTCAGATCACGTGTTCCTTATTCTAATAGGGAGGTTAATTGGGAGAATTATGATGAGTTATTCGTATAATATTTAGAGGTAAAAAGAGTTCTTAGTGTCCGGACGTGTAATGGCCCCAATACTATTGGCCACCCGAGCATAATAAGCAACTAAAATTCATTATTTTTTTAGAGTGCTTATCCGCGATCGTTATCTACGTGAAGCGTGAAACATGCACAATGCACATTGTGTTTTGCAATGAAGTACTAGTGAACACACTTTATGCATATTTATGCATTGCGTACCTACGTAAAAAAAGTCAGTTTCATAAATTGAGTGTATTGTAATGTGTGGTGAAACACTACATATATTATTAAACAAAGTCCGCCGCTGCGTCGGACTGTGTGTCTGTTAGCGATAATTCATAATAATTCAAAAAGTTCAAAAAGTACTGAACGGATTTCATGCGGTTTTCACCAATATGCTGAGTGATTTATGTGAAAGGTTTAGGTGTATGATTTGTTATGGTTTTGTTTAAATTTGTAAACGTGGGCAAAAACTGGAAAAAGCTCATCATTCATCATCATCATCATCATTTCAGCCGAAAGACGTCCACTGCTGGACATAGTCCTCCCCCAAGCTCCGCCACTTCGACCGGTTCTGTGCTTCCCGCATCCAGCGGCTTCCCGCGGCCCACTCGCAAGGTCATCGGTACACTTTGTGGGAGGCCTTCCAACTTTACGTCTTCCGGTGCGCGGTCGCCAATCCAGAACCTTCCGGCCTCACCGGCCATCTGTTCTGCGAGCAATGTGCCCTGCCCACTGCGACTTAAGTTTGGCAATTCTTCGGGCTATGTCGGTTACCTTGGTTCTCCTGCGGATCTCTTCATTCCTGATTCGATCACGCAGGGAAACTCTAAGCATAGCCCTCACCATTGCCCTTTGGATGACTTTAAGCCTTCTTATGAGGCCCATTGTGAGCGACCACGTTTCGTTTCCATATGTTATGTATGTTTCTGGAAAAAGCTAGTGAATTATAATTTAAATAATACAAACTAAGTATGGAAAGAAGTTATTTTAACCTAACAAACAAATGTGTTGCTGGGGAGTTTCACTTCATCTTTCCAGCTAAAGCGCCAGAAAGTGGTGCAGGGCAGGTGTTTTAAGGGACTGTCATAAGTAATTTTGACATTCGAAAAGTGCTAATTCTCAGCTGAATCAATGACTTGATTTTGATTACCTTCACCTGTTTTAGGGCTGTTCGACAACCCTGAGGACACGGCCGATATTGCGACATCAGTGGCAGACACCGACGGAGTTTACTTCATACCGGCGTTCAGCGGGCTAGGGGTAAATATTTACGTAGTACCTAATACCACCCTATTATTGTCCCACTAGCCAGGCATGGGTCACTTCTCATCCAGAGAAGGCACGGGCATTTATCACCACGCCTGCTCAAGGCAGATTAGCGATTTAAAAATAATATCTATACATCTATACAGATAAATAAAAGTGGAGTGTCTGTTAATAACCGCTTTTTCCTAAATGCATGGATGTATACACGGTACATAGACCAATATATTTTTTTATAATTTTTGACTGTGTCTGTCTGTTTGTTCCGGCTAATCTCTGAAACGGCTGGACCGATTTTGACGGGACTTTCCTGGCAAATAGCTGATGTAAAAAGGAGTAACTTAGGCTACTTTTATTTTAGAATTTTTATTAAATAATAAAAAAAATTACTATTCCGCGCCGACGAAGTCGCGGGCATAGCTAGTTAATTATAAGTCCATGTTACCTCACCATGTTTTCCGTCACCGATGTCGGTGATGGCTACGATAAACTTAAAAAGTACATACGTATTGGAAAAGTCGCATTGGTCGAATTTGAATTCACAGCCTCGTACATGACAGGCGATAACTTAACCGCTACCTTAACTACCTTAAACACCACGACATTAAAACTACATATTAGTTACCTAACAAAGCGCCTATATACTCAGAAAAGGTAGACTCTAGTTTACAGGAAGGCAGGGAAATCAGCGCACAACCTGTTACTATTTATTTAGTAAGTACATGATTTCCCTGCATTGAAAATTTTCGTCGGTTATTAAAATAAAACAAACCTGATCCATACATTATCGCCGCGTAAGTAAATCCACCATGTTCCACTTTTGTATGAAACAGCTGATTTCTTTTTTGACAACTGACGAAAAATGTCTATGCTAAGGGGTCTACTATCATGTGCTGTTTTAATGGTTTTGGTTTTTGCGTCGATGACACCTGCCGCCCTGAATTGGATGCGGAGTAGCGCAAGCGCCAGGTTTTGCTCCGCAAAAACTATATAATCACACAGACCTGATAATAAAACAGTATAACTTTCTAACAACTTAACTAATAATATTTATCGCATTAAACACGCCGTGTTCTTCCTCCTTTCTCTGACTTGATCTATGCTGTGCCCGACAGGGTCCTTAAGTGTGACTATAAATTATTTCCCTACCAACTTCATACATTATGGTACGCAATAAAGAATTTAAAATTGAGACCTGTGTATAATTTAATTATTTTTAGCTTTCTCACAATCAGGTAACAATTTTGTCTAAAATGTGTTCATTTCGCACGAAATTCAAAGTTAAGTAGGTTTTACACATTATCGGCTGTTGGTATTACTGTCACGTTGTTGTTATTGTGTGAGGTGCACTTGATGGAAAACGTTTACCGTCAACTTTAGACTCTTGTAATACTACGAATTGCCGATGCGTTGCCTTCGTTAGAGGGACAGCAATGCAGGGAATTTATATTTTGACTAATTTTTCACAAGTAGCTCCACTCAATGTTAAATTAATGAATATTCAAAGAATTCTCATTTAATATTCGTCTTTAAAGTCCATATATTTGCTTAAACGAGATTTTTTTAAATATAGAATGTCTGGGACATCGACACGCGAAACCATGCGTTTGGCTTTAGTAAGTTCATTCTGAACTCTTATCAACATCATGACTTGAAATTTTTCGTAGGCTTAAAAAAAATAAGAAATCGCTGTTTCATGCATTTTAGGTATTGCACTTTTCTATGAAGTATCTTCTTTTGTTTTGGTAACCATGGAAAAAATGTCTACGCTAGGGGGTCTATTCTTATGTACTAAATTCATGGTTACAATTTGCGCGTCGATGTCTCCTGCCACCCATAATTGGTAAGATAGTCAAGAATTGATAATAATGGACTTTATTCAATGATTCACAGTCCATTTATTTATATGTTTATTTTGTCAGATTTTGGTAGAGTAATATTTCATTTAAAATATTTTTATTAGACGCCATTGTTTTGATAGTAAATGAATTTGTATTCATAGACTTTAATTAATGATTCAAAGTTCATTTATATTCTTAATCTGACAGAGATTAGTAGATTTATGCTTTGCTGATTTTTTTTTAAATAAGTTGGTCGTCATATAGCAAAATGTATAAAATAATACCTATTTAAATCAATTATTTAAAGTGATGCATACTTAATCCTCAAAACGGAAACTATATTGATCAGTTTACAAAAAAAAAAAACAGCTAAACAAGTTTATTGGCATAAGAAGGTAAACATGTTTAAGAGCCATCGATTTGAAATTTGTACTTCCTGTATAAGGTGTTATCCTTAATGTTATGTGACCGACCTTGTGCCGAAATTTAAGGTGACCCAAGATCGACGTACTTATAAGCATACGTCAATTAGTTGATTTTTACACGCTTTATATTAGCTCGGGTTGTATAGTATGTATGTATGTAACGGAATCTTTGAGCGCGATTTTGACCCACTTCAAACGGTCAGATTTCATTGTAACTTTGTAAACTTGTCGAGGACCGATGACAATTTAATAATTTTAAAAAAAAATGAGAAAAAACAAAAAAAAAACACGTTTTGTAGTTAGCAGAACTAAAAAATAGAAAATAAATAATAGTTTAAAAAACTAAAAAACACGCTTTAAAAACCAAACTAAAAAAGGAGAAAATAATTTAATTCAATTAAAAAGCGTGGGGTGCTTGACATTAATTGATTATAAAAATACCTCAAAAAGCACCCCACGCTTTTTAATTGAGTTAAATTATTTTCTCCTTTTTTAGTTTGGTTTTTAAAGCGTGTTTTTTAGTTTTTTAAACTATTATTTTTTTGCAACAAAAGATTAATACTTACTTATTTTATTTATGGAAAAAGATATTTATTTTGATCAGTACATCCTGATGCTTTAAAAAAAAATACCAAAGGGTATCGCATTACACAGTAACAGGGTTGTGGAGGTCAGATAGGCAGTCGCTCCATGTAAAATACTGGTATTCAGCTGCATCCGCTTAGACTGGAAGCCGACCCCAACATAGTTGGGAGAAGTCTAGGCAGATGATGAATATTAAAAGTCCTCCTTGAATTTTCAAAAAGGCCTTGAATTTTTATAGAGACTAGCTGACCCGACAGACGTTGTCCTGTCTTAACTATGAATATTGAAATCGCATTTTAAGTATATTATGTTACGCATAACTTTCTTATTTTTTTCTTTCACAAGAACTTTCTTCTGACAATAACAAACACAATAAAAAAAGAATTAGCAAAATTGGTCCAGCCGTTCACGTGTGATGCCGTGACCAAGGGAAATAGGGATTCATTTTTATTAGATCTATGTATTTGAAACAAATGACGCTCGATCTTATCGCGCTCTGAGTTTTTTTCAGACAACTTTGTTGTGCAGATCACATAATAATAATACTTAAATAATTGTTTCTCACGCTCTCATGAATGGCCATTCTTACGAAAAATTCACACAATATTTTATAATTACTAACAAATTAATTTAGTTTGTTAGTTACTTATCCGATTCTAAAATTACAGGGAACATCATTCAACGGTTATAAAAAAATTTGCTGCATACATACATTTTGAACGCGTAGGTACTTTTCTATGGAATGAAGCTGATTTTTTTTTAAACCAGACAAAATATTTTTTACTTTAGGGGGGGGGGGGGGGGGCTAGAATCATATGCTGAATTCATGGTTACAGTTTATTCACTGGTTAAAATTTTATCCTGTATAAAAAAACATGTACATACCTAGGTACGTGCGTTTTTTTCTTTTTACTGCTACTTGACTAGTTCCTTGTAGTGCCGGACGTCAAAGAATAGCACTATCCCATTTTTCCTGTGGGTATACTCGTAGTAGAAGGCAACTAAGGAACTTACCAGAGAATGGGCAGCAGCGTTCTCTATGCATTTTACCACCATACTGCGATCGCCAACCCGCCTGCCAAGCGTTGCGATTATGGCAAAAACCCACGTTGGGGGAGGCCCATGTCCAGCAGTGGACGTCTTTCGGCTGAAATTATGACTTGACTAGCTCTTTGCTTGACCAGTTGTTTTTTACTTCATTGTAATTCGTTCCTGTTATAAGTTTAACTTAATGTTAGTAATACTACTAACTTAGATGCAATAAAAAATAATTGCTCGCAGCTCTGACGTCGATAGAATTACCATTAGGTAGTTCATTGGTATAAAATGTAAAATAATTCTTATGATTTTCCTGCAATTATGAGTTGTTTAACATAATTATCATGCAAATTGCTATGGATATGGTGGATGAGTACCTCGTACCTAGCGATTGGGATAATAGTACTTAATGATTCTTATAAAAAAAGATGAGGCCACGGGCTCAAACTAAACTACTCAACAGATACCTACTTTTAAAATGTAGGTACCAATATAAAATTACGTTATTACCCGACTACGGCGAGGGTTATGATTTTGACCGCTATGTATGTTTGTATGGTCATCTGTCCCCTCATAAATTCTAAAATACTTCTTAACATAATTTGAAAAATTCGGTATCATTATTGGAAGCGTCTTGATCATCCGCTAGTGACGGCTATGTGACGTCAGATTAAATTGATTATGACGCCCTCTAGAGGACATAAAGTGACGAACAAAAAAAATATACCGTGTTGGGTATCAAAAGAAAAGGCTTAATTAGTACATTCCAAATATATGTATATTGTGAGCTAACTCCGTAGTAATGTTTGTAAAAACATAACCCTTCTGGCGCATTCGGTTAAAAAGTAAGTTTTAAAACTAAAACCCAACTGTTGAAATAGTATTGCAAACCATAATTAAATTTAAGACTTTATACGGGTCGCCTGCCGTCATGCAATCACCTCTACCTAGGTGATTGCATGACTGATGACGGCAGGTGACCCGCATGATCGTTTGAGCATACCATATAATTAAAAAAACTGGACTCTTATTTCTAGATCATAGAGTTTATTTATTCACAAGAGCCCAAACCTATCATCATGTAAAATTCGTGTAAACAAACATGTGGCGGGCTTACCAAGGCGCGGGCATATGTAATGCATGGTCACCCATCCACGCAATGACCTCGGCATAGGTTGCGTAACCTTGAAGATCGACTGGTGCGGTTGTTATTATGTAGCCACGAGCCTCTTCTTTTTAAATGGTTTTATTTAGCTTGCTCTGTTTGTTATTTTTTGGGTCAAATTTTGTACTTACTTGAAATTTTACCCCCTTCCCGTTGGCAGATTGATCTGATATTTGGTAAACACCTTTAGTTTTGATAGCAATACAATTTAATTTAATCAGTATCATTGTAAATCCAAGATGGCCGCCGCTACAAAATGGCCGATTACATATTTTTTCATAACCCCCTCAATATGGGTATCAAATGAAAGGGCTTGACTATTAAAATACTGTATACTATGCAAAAAAAAAGTAAATAGAATGAGTTACTTATATAAAGTAACGAAATAAAAACTTGAAAATAAAATAAGCAAAATTTTTTTTTAAGTTAAACGGTTTTATTGAAAATAATGATGTAGTTATTGTACTAGAAGATAAAAAATAATTCGGTAGGTCCTAGGTACCAGTCATCACGCCACTTTCCTCATCAATCTAGGGCATTGATCAGACAAAAAAAATATCATGGGGCGCGTGAAATTTCTATCAACAGTCAACCGCTCATATGCTATTTACATATTTACTCAGGTTACGCTACGCCCCACGATTTAATTTTTTTGTCTGATCAATGCCCTAGATTGATGAGGAAAGTGGTGTGATGACTGGTACCTAGGACTTACCGAATATTTTTTTAGCTTTTAGTATATTACCTACATCATTATTTTCATTAAAACCGTTAAACTAAAAAAAAATAGTTTTCAAAACTAAAAAATACGCTTTGAAAACCAAACTAAAAAAGGAGAAAATAATTTAATTCAATTAAAAAGCGCGTATTATTTATTTTCTATTTTTTAGTTCTGCTAACTACAAAAACGTGTTTTTTTTTCTTTTTTTTTCATTTTTCTCAATTTTTTTTTTAAATTATTGAATAGTCATCGATCCTCGATAAGTTTACAAAGTTTCAATGAAATCTGACCGTTTAAAGTGGGTCAAAATAGCGTCCAAAGAAGTCGGTTAAAAACAAACAAACAAACATACAAGTGAAGCTAATATAAAGCGTGTAAAAAAACAACTTATTTTATTCGACATCTTGCCCTCGGGTGTAAAGTAAATAAATAAAACAACTTTGTATTGTTTACAGCCTCCATACAACGACGGTTCAGCGGCATCAGGGTTTGTGGGCATGAAGCCGTCGACGACTAAGGCGCATCTAGTGCGGGCTGTGTTGGAATCTCTTGCGTTTAGAACGGCGCAACTGTATAGCTGCGTTCTCCACGAGACTAACTACACGTTTCATACTATCAGGTACCTATTTAGAAAATTCACATAAAGGTATTTGTGATAGAAAAAACACTACAAAGTGAAAAATTACTTTAATTTCGGAAGTCGGTGACTTTGGATGTGTATTTAAATTTTTTGTCACCACCTTACGAAATTAAAGTTATTTTTCACTTCGTGGTGTTTTTCCAGAAGTCGGGTCAAATCAAATCAAATCAAATCAAATCATTTATTTTTGCAAACATGGGTAATTGGTACATAGATGTTTTCTTAAAAAATTAGTCCTCCATATTCTACCGTCCGTCCGTCCGTTGTTTCTTTTTTAATTTTTAGTTTTCACTTTTTAGTTAAAGTACACACCAATTCGAAATTTCATCATACTTGGGGTCAAAACAATGCATATTTAATATTTATGCGATAGCAGCAATCGCGGTTGATTTGCTGTGGTTATTTGAAGAGTTCCGTTGTCTGACTCCGAAACTCATCTTCAGATCTATATGAAATTTAAATGGGACCATTTCGGAATAAACCCCTTTCGAACAAAAAAATAATTATGCAAATCCGTCTATTATGATGAAGTGATGCCCGAAAAAATATTTAAAAAAAACATGTCGTATTGATAACCTCCTTCTTTTTGAAGTCGGTTAAAAAGGCCGGAAGGGGACGCCTAGAAGGACGTAATATTGTGACCTTATTGGTGATGCTCTTCGGAAAGGTCAGGCGTGCGTGTATGACCAGATTAATTAATGTAAACGAAGAAAAAAGAGTATGTAAGGTTCTACGCCACTGGCTCACCCACATGGCAATAAGGCGTGCGTTTATTTATGCATGTACATCTCTTCTATTATCCACCTTTCCTCTACCTAACCTGGTTTGGCTTCTTGTTTTTTCCCCTATCACCCTTCACCTCTTCAATCACTCCCTTTGGGTCCTTATCATCTGTTGCTTAACCGGTTTAATGCGTTAATTACAAACACAATCAAAAATCCATTGTGTCTTGCGTGGATCCACGTTTATTCGAAGAGTTAACACCTACAGCAATCATTTCTTTTTTCTTCCTTTCGTTCTCCATCCAATATTTTTTTTATTCTCTTAGTCTCAAGCCTTTGACTACTTTATTCACCCTTGGGTGTTGTAAAAGGTGTCATGGTCATTGAAGGTCTAATGGGCTTAAAAGAGGCTCGTTAATCCCTGGGCGTCGGGAATCCCAGGCTGATTCCCGGCCACCGTAGGCGCGGGCTTGCGGACGGCGAGTAATGGGTAGCTCGCTGTCCGGTAAAGACCAAGTCCGGGTCGACGGCGCGTTGTGTTTCACGCGCACCTCAAAGAGATGTCAACACCAACTGGTGGGGTCCGCAAGGGCCGATGCCTACCAGGGGTGCGGGTTGTTCGAAAGAGATGCCGCGGCCCCTGGCACACAGGCAACTGAGGGAACACGGGTGGGGTTTAGTCAATAAAAGTCTGACACGCCCTCCCGCTCCACCCACAGCGGGAGAAGTTATTTCATGATTTCCCACCCAAAAAAAAAAAAGAAGCTCGTTAATCCGCTGTGTGGAATTACCAAGATTTACGAAACAACCAACATTCTTATCATCATTTGCCTCACCTTTCCCCAACTATATTGGGATCGGCTTCCAGTCTAACTGGATGCAGCTGAATACCAGTATTTTATATGGAGCGACCGCCTGTTTGACCTTCACAACCCAGTTACTGGGTAATACGAAACCCCCTAGTAAAAGAACCAACATCCTATCCTATCATAAATGTGTTATATCCTAGCTATTTCGGCGTGATTGAGCAACGCTTCCAAACATTTTTGACATTCGTTCTAATGTGTTACTTTCAGACTAGATGGCGGTGTATCGAACAACGACTTCATCGCTCAGTTGGTGGCAGACCTGACAGGGTTGCGTGTCGAACGGCCTGTCCATGTGGAGATGTCGTCACAAGGATGCGCGCATATAGTGGGATATAAAATAGGTTAGATACATTAGTTCATGATTAATTTATTACGTTGTACAGCTGGAAGTTTTTATGGTTGCCGCTAGATGGTGTACGTTTCTATTTATCATGCCGGTTGTACTCTTCTAATAATAAATTCAACAAGCTCCAAGACACCATACAAATGGAGTAGTCTTTAAGAGTGCATTAGGTGTGTATGGAGAGAAAATATTGAGCTGTTTTTTTTTTACTTATTGATTTATTGGCCCCACTTTTCTACCATTGATTTTTTGGCCCTACTTTTCTACCTCTTCAAGTAGTTGTAATAAAATAAATGTTTCTTTTTCAGGTATATGGAAATCAAAAGAAGAACTAAAGAAACTCAGACAAATCGACTGCGTATTCAATCCGCGACCTCAAATAAAGAAAGCATATGAAGCAACATTCGCGCGATGGCAGGACGCTGTCAAACGAATGTGCGGCTGGTACAACGGAGAGATATCGCCACAGGGTGTGGTATCAGACTCGAGCAGTAGCACAGTGACCCAACAGAGTAGCTTCAAGGTCGCCGGTGGTTGTAAGAACGGCAGTATATCCAAATAGCAGTGGCTTTTCTGTTTGCTCGCGATGTTCGCCGCGTGCTTGCCCCTCTGCAGGTGATACAGGTGTTGGAAGGACTTCTTCAAGGTTTAGTTGGTGTACTCGTTGTTCCAGGTGAAAGTTGTGACATGACTGGCTCACCTATCTAACTTCGTCTAAATACCTTGGGAAGCTCATATTTTAATGTATTAGTAAAAATACCCGTTTCATAAACGGCACGTCCGCATAGACTTGAAAAATTGCAGCTGCAAGTTTAATTATAATTATGTAGTTACAAATGATATTATGGGAGCGCATACTACTCAATGGTTACGAGAAGTGTCATTTAGTGCCTGTTATGACTAGATTAAAGGTGATACTGTTAAGCTATATCAAAGATTTATTATGTGTTAAGATAATTAAATATTAATTAATAATGTATGTAATACGCTAAAGGATATGCTTAGTCGTTGTGCGGGAGCTAAGTCTAACGTAGAATAATGTGCAATATTTGTGCTCAAAAGGTGTACTAAATGGTCGAAATATGTATAGTATATGGTTGATATCCCATTTTAATATCATTATAATGATCTATCATAGAGGTAATTTATTTAGATATGACGATTTGAAACTAACGGTCACCACTCATTATAGCAGCACCGCTTTGACACAGCAAGTAACTTGTCATTCAAGTTAAGATTTTAAATCAACAGCATTAAAGTCATTTTACCATGACAATATACGCTTTCTGGCGTAGAGTCGCCCGCGTGCATTCCGAGTGCCACTCGCACGGTTCGCCCGCAAATTCTCAGGCTCACTAATGTTCGTAAACCGGTCTGTTAGCTGATAACTAGCGATTGGCGCGTGAACGGTGAGCTACTAACACAAACTATTAAGCGGCACTTGTACAACAAACTGTCACCTCACCGGTAGCGTGACAGCAGCGAGTGGTCTTCTTGCTGACGACGCGTTGGCGACAAGCAGGTGGAATTTTTCGATTCGGTGACGGCCAGTTACTTACTACGCTGGAGCGGTGCGGCTAATGCGGCTATAATGAGTGATAACTAGGGATCGGATAATCGAATGCATATTTACCTAAAGTAATTTTTTAGCTATGAAAGTATGGAAGCGGCTTCTTACATATTTTTTTTTGTAAAAAAAACCCGTGATGCCAGGAATACCGGGAATGCGTGGAAGCGACCTCTAAATTATTAGGATTGCTTAACTATTCAGACGCATCTTTATTTAAAATTAACCCCGATGCAAATATGTGTATGTAGGGTGTAAGTCTGTAAGAGAAGGGGTGGTGTGTGTTAGTTAACAATTTAAAAAAAAAGATTTTTTCGATACAAAAGTGCGTTCCATATTAGCCAACATTTCAACTTTATATGAATATGCATCCGTATATCCGTTCTCTGTTGATAATATTTAAGCCATGACAGAATGAGGGCAACTTATGCAACGTGAAACATAATTGACGCAAGATGTATCACACCCCAATTAGAGTATTGAGTTAAAAGCATAATCCAATGACCAAAACTTATATTTTTTAAAGCAAACTGTTATTATTAAGAAAACCGTGTTGACCCTAGCATCACTTTTTGCATTTGAAATTGAATCTTATTGCCTTGAAATAAGATTGAATTTTCTTTGGCTCAATCGGCGATAGGTATGGCAAAATACATATAAAAAAAAGTCACCTAAGTATATTAAAAATGACTGAAATCGATTCAGTAGTCAATTATGAACAAACTAATTTCAGGACTTGCGTCTATTCTATTACACCTTGTATAATTGATCGTTAGAAAGAGGACATTATGTGTCACGACGCCTAAAAGAGAATTCTGTGTGATAATTGGCAATTGCAGAGCATTGCTAAAATAATATCAAAAGTAATATAAGACAATTCGCTGTGAACCTTATAGTATATACAATTTAAGATCACGCGTCATGTCTCTTATGCCATTGAAATAAGGTCCAAGAGAAAAACGCTGAAAGGAACCAAAACATATTTTCTTTTTAACGGTTATTTCAAGGTTATCCCTTAATTACAGGTACGTATAAGGTCAATCTACGTTATTCTAATGAAATTATTTTATGGTGTTGTATGGTTTATGTGATTCTGAAGTAGTTAAAGGCTCAATGTAAGACTTGCCGTGTAAACATATACCGCTTTAATATTTGTGATATACATCAGCTTATGTAAATAATAGCTGTATAATATTGTCACAATTATATAGTCTAAAATTTTCACCAGTGCGCAAACTGTAACCATGAATTCAGCATATCATTCTAGACCCCCTAGCATAGAAATTCTACATCGGTTATACAAAAAAAAAATTAGCTGTTTCATAGAAAAGTGAAATAGGTACGTACCTACGCGGTTAAAATGTATGGAACAGCTGATTTTTTTTTGTATAAGCGACGAAAAATTTCTGCGCTGGGGGTCTAGAATGAAATGCTGAATTCATGGTTACAGTTTGCGCACTGGTTAAAATTTTACCCTGTAGAGAAGTATGGAAATAAAAGACATAAGTCTACTAAAGTCAAAATGTGCTCTTTCAGTAAGTTTCTAAAAGAAAATGTGTCAAACATGTTCTTTTTATTCTGTACTTCCTTTAACAAGACGCCCTGTATATTTTAGAAGACAGATTGTGGAATTGTGCATATCTAGCTATCATGAAATGACATTTATACACATGAGATTTTATTATTTTTGATTCTAAATACTCGGTTTTTATAAGATTCATACTAGCAAATTATATGAAACTTGGCATCAGTATGCCGACTACTGCTTTACAGAGAAAAATATCTTCAAAGATGCTTTGTTATATAATATGTTACCGGCCAAACCCGATTTCAGGCCAAACTAGTTTGTCCTAGGCCAAACTGGTTTCTAGCTTAATTAGCCATTTCGTTAACAGCCTTTGGAAGTAACGCTCGCCGGCCGCTGCCGCGGCGCCGCTCGGCTCGCGCGCTTTTGGTCACAGTTCTAACCTAACCTAACCTAACCCATTTAATCGGCGTGCCCCGGCTTAATAAAACAGTTTGGCCTAGGACAAACTAGTTTGGCTTGAAATCGGGTTTGGCCGGTAACATATACAATATACAGAGTGGTACGCACAACCTGATAACAGCATGGATTCAGTACATTATTCTGAAAACCCTGCAGATTTTTTTCGTCGGTTATAAAAATGCCATTCATTTTGACCGCGTAAGCATTGCACTTTTCTATGAAACAGCAGATTTTCTTTTGGATGACCGACGAAAAATTTCTACGCTCTATAGAATCATAAGCTGCATTCATGGTTACAGTTTGTGCGTCGATGTCTCTGCATGCTGGTATAAACGAATGTTTGTTTGAATATAAGCCCACGTTTCCACGTACCTAATAAAATCGCAGTGGGATTTTTTCACGCACTGGATTGAAGTCTCGTTGAACCTAGCATTGAGAATCCAACAGGATGCAGCGTGAGTCCCAGCGCGTCGAAAAAAATACAGTGTTTGATTTTGAACTTTTTTGAACATCCAGTGCGCAAAAAACTCCCACCGCGTGGACGCGGGCTTAAAGAGAAAGATTGTATGCAATTTTTTTTTGTTGAGTTTTAGAAAATTCCTGCTCATTTTATAGGTCTCATATTTATATAGGGATCATTCCCAGGCTACAATGAAGTTAATATAGAAAGAAAATATTAAATATTTGTTTATAAGTAGATAGATAATAATTACAACGTTACCTCAGTTGTTGTCGTAGCCGCAAATATAATTGTTCCTACGTGTTACTTTATTAGAATTGAGGTTTATATGTATGAAATAATCTTTTTTATATCTTTTTTACCCTACCATGACATTTTATTGAAGTTGCTGCTTCTAATGTTTTAAGTGTTTGAAATCAGATTTTAATCGTGTGTTAAGTAGATTAAGCGAATCAAATTGAAATAATTTTGTATGATCTATAATATTTAGTAAGCGAATTTCATTCGTAAAAGACAGTACATTATCTTAAGTTTTTTTCTCTGTTTAATCTAAGTTTAATTCTCTGATGAAATAAGCATTTCAAATATCTTTTAATAAGAGAAATACTTCCTAAACGCTTAAGCAAACATCGAAACCCAACAATGTGGGTAGTTCTAATTGTTAGATTAAAATTTAATAATGTTTTATTTGACATGCCACTGTAAAGAATACTTTAAAAGTAAAATCCAAAAAATGCTGAATACTTGTATTTTTATTGAAATTATCCTTATTACAGACCATGATGTCTCCTGCCTGCTATTTCTATTATTAGCCATTGGGAAAATAAATATAAAACTCTTGCCATCTTTTTAAACCTATCCAAGGCCTTTTACTCTATCTCAAATCCCTTACTTCTTTCGAAGCTAGAACATATTGGCATTCGCGGGACGGCCTACGATCTCTTCAGGAGTTATCTTACAGGTCGTAAACAAATAATAAAAAATTAAAACTTTTAAAATTAAAATTAAAACCTCAGCAACCAGGACACGATTACTTTTGGTGTCCCTCAGGGCAGTGTCTTGGGACCCCCACTTATTCTCATATACGTGAATGAGCTGTGTCAGTTCATCATCATCATTTCAGCCGAAAGACGTCCACTGCTGGACATAGGCCTCCCCCAGGCTTCTCCACGTCGACCGGTCTTGTGCTTCCCACTCTACGTCTTCCGGTACGCGGTCGCCACTCCAGAACCTTTCGGCCCCATCGGCTATCTGTTCTGCGAGCAATGTGCCCTGCCCACTGGCACTTAAGTTTGGCAATTCTTCGGGCTATGTCGGATACCTTGGTTTTCCTGCGGATCTCTTCATTTCTGATTCGAACGCGTAGGGAAACTCCGAGCATAGCCCTCTCCATTGCCCTTTGGGTGACTTTAAGCCTTCTGATAAGGCCCATTGTGAGCGACCACGTTTCTGTACTATAGGTCATCACTGGCAACACACACTGGGACTTTGGGACGAAAAATGATTGCGAAGCCTTCCGAACGCTGCCCAGCCGAGTCGGATTCCACGATTGACCTCTTTCTCGAAGTTGGACCTACCTAACTGGACAGTTTGTTCTAGGTAAACGTACTCGTCCACAACTTCGAGTGTAGCGCCTCCGATCGCCATGAGAGTGGGTGTTACATGGGCATTCGACATGACCTTTGTCTGGTCCATGTTCATTTTAAGACCCACTCTTTCGGAAGCTCTACTGAGGTCATCGAGCATTGCACTGAGGTCCTTCATGGTCTCAGCCATGACAACTATGTCATCGGCAAATCGAAGGTGAGTGATGTACTCGCCAATGATGTTGATGCCAGCCCCTTTCCAGTCCAGACCCTTGAATATATCCTCCAGTGCAGCGGTGAACAGTTTCGGAGAGATAACGTCTCCCTGTTTCACACCTCGCTGCAGAAGGATAGGTTTCCAAATCTGGTCCTGGAGTCGGACCGACATAGTGGCATTTTCATTCAGATACTTCGGCACCTCGATGCACTGATAGTCGATCTGGCACCGTTGAAGAGACTGCAGTACAGCCCATGTCTCGATCGAATCGAAGGCTTTTTCGTAGTCCACAAACGCTAAGCAGAGAGGCAGGTTATACTCTTTGGTCTTCTGTATAACCTGCCGCAGCGTAAGTATGTGGTCTACGGTGTTAAAGCCTTTACGCAATCCGGCTTGTTCGGGAGGCTGGAAGTCGTCTAACTTGCGCACGAGACGGTTCGTGATGACTCTCGAAAATAGCTTGTAGACATGGCTCAGAAGTGAGATGGGCCTATAATTCTTAGGAAGGGTATTGTCACCCTTCTTAAAAAAAAGTACCACCACACCTCTGTTGCATGCCTGTGGCGTTTTGCCCTCGAGTATGACGGAATCGAACAGCTTCTGGAGGGCCTTAAGAACGGGTTTTCCGCCGGCCCTCAGGAGTTCGGCCGTAATTCCGTCATCACCCGGCGCCTTGTTGTTTTTAAGCAGCTTCAGAGCCATCCTAATCTCGTACAAGCTAACGTCCGGGATGTCTTCGGTGTAATGTTGGGTCAATCTGGCTCTTGGGTCATTTGCCAGATTCGTAACGCGGTTGCTCGTTGACGTGTATAACTCCATTGAACCTCTCATTCTCTCTCAACAGCTCAAGCTTGGCGGATACGATCCTGCCATCATTGGTCTTCAGTTTTGCAAGCTGACTCTGCCCAATAGACAGATCTCTTGCAAAGACCTTGGAGCCCTTGTTCCGCTCTATCGCATCCTTGATGCGGTCCGTATTAAAACGGCGAAGGTCGCTTTACAAGGACTTAGAGATCCGTTTACTGAGCTGCCGGTAGGTACTTTAGCGCGTCGTCTGAAGACTGCAGGATCGTTAACGCCTCTCCTCCAGTACCTGCAGAGTAGGATCAGAGTTCCTTTTTGCCATTACTACGACGGGTCTTGAAGACCTTAGCCCCGACCGTATGGACAGTTTCCACGAACCCATCGTTATAATCGTTCGCGGAGCTCCCTAGGCACTCGAAACTGTTCTGGAGTTCGAGCTGAAAGCTCTCGGGCTTTTGAACTTGGATTGGTGCTGGATGGAGCGTAGACTTCATCAGCCGACATCTTTCCAGCTTGATGTTGATATTCAATGTGCCTCTTACCATGCGGTGGTCGCTTCCAGTTTTTAACGCGTTAATCACAGAGACATCATTGAATATTTGCTTCTTCGTCGACATAATGAAGTCAATCTCGTTTCTAGTTGAACCATCAGGGTTTTGCCAGGTCCACTTTCCGTGTTCACATTTTCTGAAGAAAGAGTTCATCATAAAGAGGCCTTCTCCATAAAACTGGCCAGTAAATGACCCCGGTGGTTCCGACGTCCAACTCCTCGTTGCCCCACTCTCAGCTTATCATCGTCCCGTTTGCCCAGTTTTGCGGTGAAGTTCCCCATGACAACGGTGAAATAAGTTTTAGAGCCATGCATGGCTTTAGAAATATCCTCACATGGTCTGCACCTCATCGTCGGGGTGTGACGAGTCGGGGCGTAGACCTGTATGATCTTCAGCGAATATCTTGCGGATATTTTGAGTATAAGGTACGCCACCCTGGTCGACACACTCTCGATCTTCACCACGTTGCTCACAAGGGACTTATGGACAATAAACCCGACACCACCTTGGGACTGCTGGTCGTCCTCCCGGAAATAGAGCAGGTTACCGGATTTGAGGATTATCGAGTTCTCCCCCTATCTTCGGACTTCAGATACTTAATCCTAGTATACCCCACCGTAACCTGCTCAATTCTTCCTCGAGTTCGGTATCTTCTCGTCGGTCCGGAGTGTACGCGTGTTGTAAGTTGCCAGGTGCAGTTTTCGTTTATTTATTTATTTATTCACAAGGCAACTGCAACAGGTAACAATCACATAATTTCACTAATTTAACGTTGTAAGTTTCGACCTGATTATCACCCAAAGCGTAATCGCACAACATGACCAGCAAAAACATTATTAATGGCGATGATAAAAGTACAGTAAATGGTTTGTTCACAGAATTACAGTTACAAGGTATGTGCGTCTGACATCCGACACACTTCTACTTCTGCTTAGGCAGGGAATGTGTAGGAGGCCAACACGCCAGGTAAATTACATAAATTAAATTGACAAAGAGTTACAATTATCTAAAGAATACAGTATTTAAGCGTTGGGATATTAAAAGAAAAGAGTAGACACATGTCTTTTGAAAGAAGCGGCACGAGAATCAATATTGTTTTTTGAAATTCCATTATAAAGTCTACACATTGTAACGATAGGGTTCACGGGCGTAGCCAGGTTTTAGTATCTTGGGGGTTCAAGAAATAAAACGACTAAAAGTACATAAACCATTACCGAATGCTATCCGATATTCGACGGTGGCGGAGAAATCCAAACCACCGAATATTTTAATGTAACTAGGTAATAGTTAGTATTCAATGAGATATGCCGCACTCCTGTTCTTATTTTAATTGTATGAATGTTAATATCTGAACTTTTCGGGGGGGAGGGGGTTAACCCCCAAGACCCACCCCCTGGCTACGCCCATGATAGGGTAGTAATATGAGGTGTTATTTGTAAAGACCAGAAGTGTAAAAGTTTTAGGTATTCGGGTGTTATACCTAGTGTTGATGTTTATGAAGGACAGCAGAGTCGAAGAGTCCAGCTTGGAGTGTAGGATCTTATGCAGGTTATTAAGTCTTGCTGTTTGCGACGAACATGCAAAGGTTTCAAATTGAACTTAACGAGGCGTTCGGGATAGCTTTGAAGTGTTCTAGAGAAACCGTACCGGTACGAGACCCACTTAACACATTTTCTTTGTACACTTTCAATTAGCTTATTGCTCTCAATTACACTCGAGAGCAATGAATCCGGGTCACTTAAAGAATCCTAAAAATCTCGGAAACTAAAAATGCTAGGTTAATGCAATAAATTGTATTTAATAGACAATGTAATACTCCTTAAATGAAGGTATTAAAACTTCATAGTTATTGTAAAGTTATATCATAAAAAAATCTAATTTGAAAAAGGGCCACTTTCGAAGATGGAACTACGAAATTACAGCATTTGGTTTTGCTTTTGTTTGTAATCTGTCATTTATGTGGGTACATAAACCATGTTGATAGTGCTCTATATTCATTATTCAAGCTGAAATTATGTCGCTTACGCCTGAAGAATGCACCAGAATACTTAAAATGCTGGAAACCGGCCGGAGTCAGCGCGATACAGCCAGGACTGTCGGTGTGTCGCTGTCAACAGTACAAAGAGTTCTCCGACGTTACGAAGAAACTGGTTCTAACCTACGCAGACCAGGAACGGGCAGAACCAGGTGTACCACAGCACGAGAAGACCGATACTTGGTGAACACCATGCTTCGAAATCGCTTTCTCACAGGAACTGAACTCACAAATCAGTTTCGACGCCTCGGAGGAAGTAACCCAAGTGCATGGACAGTAAGACGTCGGCTTGCTGAATCTAACTTAAAACCCCTTAGACCTGCAAACGGCCCTAAACTGGAGCGTGGGCATCGTATTTCAAGACTAAGATATGCCCAGAGCCACGTAAATTGGAGTATTGAAGATTGGTCAAAAGTTATGTTCTCCGACGAATCAAAATTTATGCTCTACAAGCACGATGGAAGACACAGAGTGTATCGAAGACCAGGAGAAAGATTCAAGCAAGCATGCATCGAAGAAAAAGTAGCCTACGGTGGTGGGTCTGTACTTGTGTGGGCCGGAATTTCTTCTGAAAGTCGCACAGAGCTGGTGATCATAGAAAACGGCTCTTTAACTAGCGTAAGATATGTGGAAGAAATCCTCAATGATCACGTTGGTCCATTTATGGTCAATTTAGGTGAGGATGCTATATTTATGCATGACAATGCCCGACCTCATACAGGTAGGATTGTGAATGACTACCTTCAAGAGATGAACATTACTCGTATGGAGTGGCCAGCGCGCAGCCCGGATATCAACCCGATCGAGCATGCTTGGGACGAGCTAGGCAGATGCGTAAAACAACGAAACCCTCCCCCAATCACGCTTCGTGAGCTCAAAATTGCTCTCACAGAGGAATGGGAGAATATTCCCCAAAATCGTATAAGGAACTTGGTGTACAGCATGCCAAACCGCGTAAACGCAGTAATGGAAGCACGAGGAGGCAATACGAAGTATTAAAATTCAAGAAAATCGTAATAAAGTTAAAAAATTTCATGTTTCCTATTTTTGTTTTAAGGAGAGATCAGCAGTTTTTTTCTTTATGTAATTTTGTGTTAATAAAATGTATGGTGACTCATATTTTTTTTACTTTCATTTAAGGAGTATTACATTGTCTATTAAATACAATTTATTGCATTAACCTATCATTTTTAGTTTCCGAGATTTTTAACATTCTTTAAGTGACCCGGATTCATTGCTCTCGAGTGTAGTTTGTTGTGGTAGCCAGATCTCTTCCGGAGATTCTTAGCATCCCTTGACTCACCGTAACCTTGGCTGCTACCGTAGCCAAGGCGTAGGTAGGCGGGCCGCCGGGTACTAGGGGCCGTTTTGCAGGTCTGCTTGTCATTTTGGGGGGTTTTGCCATAATCGCCACGCTTGGAAGGCGGGTTGGCGATCGCAGTAAAGCCCCCTACACCGATTTAAATTCGTGCTCACACCTGCCCATAATTACACGCAAACTGTCGGTGTCAAAAATTAGAAAATACCCCTATTTTTAAATATCTTGGAGTCACTCTTGATAGCATCCTGAAATGGAAGCAACATATTGCTTCAACTGTAGCTCGTGTGAGGAAAATGTGGCATCGACACGTCTCATACGGCGTTTATCGCAGATCGTAGCGGCAATTCTCGATGAGGTGATGCCCGCGGCGGAGCCTTCTGCCAGTCTTATTTGGAAATCGCGCAACACAGACGTAGTCACCGTCGCAATGGAGTACGAAATAGAACTAATCCTAAAACTAGTCGGTTTGATTGAGTACCACGCGTGCGCCGCAGCGATGCCCGCCGCGTGCTTGCTACACGCTTGAGGATTCGCCGCGGGCGCAGCGGCGGGCACCGCCACTCTTCCCGTCTCGCATCTCTATGAACAACATCGTATTATGCCATATGTTTGTGTTTACGCGTGCGTAGGTATATACGTATATTTATTATATTGCTACACCAAAGTCATCATCATCTGCCTATCCTTCTTCCAACTATGTTGGGATCGGCTTCCAGTCTAACCGGATGCAGCTGAATACCAGTATTTTACATGGAGCGACTGCCTATCTGACCGCCACAACCCAGTTACTGGGTAATACGATATCCTTTGATGAGACTGGTTGTCAGACTTTCGGGCTTCTAACGACCCGTAACTACTGTCAAAGATCGACGAATGAGTGCCGAAACCGACGGCATAACGTGCTTTCCGAGGCACGGAGGGGTATTGGTATGTAAAGATGGTCAACCATCAACGGACCCACCGTGGCGAGCGTAGCTTAACCTGATTGATCGACACGTGCGGCTATTATTACTTAGCCACAAGCCCCTCCATTGTATTGCTACACTAAGGTAATCGGGGAAAACTAGGCTGGAAAATCAAACAAACTTGGCTGGACAACACGCGTTTATATTTTATAACTTCCTAACTAGTGACCCGTCCCGGCTCCGCAAGACATTCGAAGTTCTTAAGACATTCTCATACAAAATGATCTAGTAGTTTAGAATAAGCTAATACACAGATAAATACCGATTTACTGTTTAACATTGAGGTATACATAGTATACTTTAAACTTACATTAAACAAACTAACAACGTCATAATAACATTTTAATCCATCGAAACATCTTCTAGAGAAAGGAGAAAACAACGTTATATTTAAGTGCTCTTAGCTACCTACTTATATCAACGTACGCATCACACTGATTGCAACTAAGTCTACATTCAAAGGGACGAAATCGCGGCGGGATTTCATCGCGCACTGGATTTTAAAATTTCGGGGTCGAACGGAGGATTGAGAATCCAACAGAGTGCAGCGCGAGTGAGTTACAGCGCGTTAAAAAAACACGGTGTCCGATTTTCAACTCTCGGCGCTATAAGCAGTGCGTTGAGATCCAGTGCTTGAAAATATCACGTCCGTTGGAACGTGGGTTAAAGGTATCATCATCATCAGCATACAATCCACTAATCACCAAAAAGAAACCACTGTGTGAAGATCGTCGCTCGACCTTGCCTGAGACGGTCCCATAGGGACCTGCACCCTAATGAAGGTGTTCAGAAATGACGTTCACTAGGTGGTAGCACTGAGACGTCAGGTCCAGGCAACTGTCAAAAATGTCAAAGCGCCTACGGACTGAATGGTGAACGAAAGAATGAAACGAATGCCATCAAATATTTTAAGTTCATTGTCGAACTGGAAGACTTCTTGTCAAAGTGTCGCCAACTGGTGGCTTGAATATTCACGAACACCTTTTACTATCAAAATTAACTGAATCATTTTGAAGGATATTGCTATTCCATTGCTTCATATGTTCGAAAAATTTGTCTGCTCAACAACGTAAATAACGCAATGAATGTTGTTGATCTTTCAAAATGAAAGCCATTCCTGGACAACAAAACTTATTTTTATGTACCTGCATTCTAAGCAAATAAAGACCTATTCTATTCTATTTTATTCTATTGATACTGTGTTACGGAATTAGGGTAGGTACTGTACCTGCATAGCTATTCTGTAACCATCTCACCGCGTGAAGTGAGCTGTCAGTGTGATTCCACCTGATGCTTGGTCAATCCCTAGGATTAGTGGGATAACACTGACAGCTCACTCCACGCTCACTTCACGCAGTGAGATGGTTACAGAATCGACATGCTGCACAATGCTGGCGGTTGAAAAATATGCTATCAATGCAACTGCGTCGTTAAGCGTTGCTATGTAGTATATATGATAACGGAAAAGTGTGTAATCCGTCATTGTATACAATTCCTAGGAAATGTGTACAATTCCTAAAATAGATAGGAAATCTATGATATATTTTGTAACATACACTTTTCCTAGGAAATCTATGCATTTCCTAAATAGCAATCGGAAATGTATTAAAAGTTAGTGACAGAAACGAATCGCTGCAAAACTGACTCCACGTAGTCTTGTTTGCCCTACCCCTAGAGTGAAATTTAAATCCGAGTAGGCGCGGAGGGGCGACGTGGCCCGCGTGCTGAGGAGCAGGTGGTTTTAACGCTCGTCGTCGCGGCTGAGGCTGGCCGGCGCAACCGGCCAGCAAGCCGAAGCTGCGGTGGTGACCGTGAATACCATCTGCGACTATAAGCTCGCGTGGGACCGCCGGAGACCCGCAGTGCCGGAGCCGTGACAGAAACAGTTATATTTAGTTACAGCATTAGTTTTTATAATTATATTTCCTAGTATGTTCTCGGGATTTATAAAAATCTTTATTAAAGAATCTTTGAAACATTATTTTACTCATTTTCTAAGTAGGCTCGGAAGTGCATATATTTCCTAGGAATTGTGTACAATTCCTAGTTTTCATACATTACCGGTAACATATACACACAGTAGACTGTTAGAAATGTCCTTAAAATTATTATGTCATAATTAGCTGCTTAGCTCCTTATAGGTATTGCGGGATGTTAATCATTTTAAAGGTTAAGTTGGTATTCTTAAACATGATTTTGCGTTTTCGTTTCAGCAAATTGAGAAGAAAATCTAATACGAACCTATCGAACCTATACGCAGTCCGAAGTAAAACTCACCGATCGGCGATCATAATGAATGTGTCAACATAATTTAGTTTTTTAAGATCTTCGCTTATACAGTTTAAAAGGATGACGTCTGCCTTTCCACATTTCACCTGCGAACACCATAATAGACAGGATTGTACCAACAAATAGTACCATGAAAGCTACACGTTGATCTCTTAACCTTATTGTGAAGAAAGCCCGAGGTTCGCTAAAGTGTTGGGTCTTCGAATCAGGGATATCTAGCATTTGCCGAGTCCACTTGTAGTACATAGTTGGTAAACCAGCTCCATTAAGTCGTTCTGTAACAACTTGGATATCCTCGTAGAATGGGAAACCTAAGGAAACAGAATAGAATTAACACAATGGATGCTGAGTCAAATGCTTATTAAAGTCATTGACGTGGGACTGGGACTTCGCCACACCCACTTAAGTAAATACATAATATATTTGGTTTGATTGAATTTTACCTGATCGCGCAATGTAGGACAGGTAATAAGTGTTGAAACATTCGTCCACTACATCGATGAGAGGCGTCTCGTGGCTATCTCTGAACTGTTGGATGATTTCCATTTCGGCATCCGATTTCCTGTCTATGGTTGCTGCCTTTGTGCGTTGCAGGATTACTCCTGGGGCAGTAGATTATTTAATAATATCATCCATTAGTTGACCCGGCGAACTTCGAACAGCCTCAGAATCAATAAATGTTATTAACATAACATTTATTGATTCTCTGGTTAACACCAATCAGCAAAACATCTTGAGGGATTGCACATGATCTCCTACCAAGACAACCTAATAATACTTCAAAGGAATAAAGCGTTTTCTAGCTGACACACCTGTGTTAGATCCTACCGAGTTATGATGACCTGGTACTTCGAAGGCATAAAGTGTTATCTAGCTGACACATCTATGTTAGGTGAGGTCCTACCGTGTTGTGTTGTGTCGAGTGTGTGTGGGTCAGACGCCAGTACACCCGATACCAGAGGAGACGTCGTCGGGTCCCTGACGAAGAAGCCGCGCGGCTAAGGAGGTTCTGTGGCTGGCCATCGGCGAAGCGAGGACGCGAGTCAGGGAGGAGATGTTAGAGACTCTCAACGGAGATCCGCGGGGGCGCCCCTATCGTGCGGTTCGAGGGAAACTTCGAGCCACGGCGCCTCCACTCACGGAGAGTCTCCAACCTGAGTTGCTGGAGGAGGTCGTCGCAGCGGGCGCTCAACCATCCACGCGCTATCGCGGGAGAGAGTCCTGGCGGAGGAAGCGGTGTCCCGGGGTGGGGTGATGCTGGCGGTGTCCTTGGACATTTCCAACGTCTTCAACAGCCTGCCCTGGAGCTGCATTCGGGAGGCACTGCGTTATCATCGGGTGCCTCCGTACCTCCGCCGCATCGTTGGGGCCTATGGTCCCAACGATGATCCGCACCGAGGATTCCTGGGACGCGGTGGTATCCTTCTGCGAAACAGTACTTTCGTAGAAGGAGGCTGCGGAGAGGGAGCGGGAAATTGCTTCCGCTAACCCGATCCGCAGCAGACGCACCGGGCGTCGGCGGAGGGTGGATAACGCCCTCTTACAACCCCCCTAAATGGGTCTAGGGGCGACGGATCTGGGGAAATCCGTTGCCCCCTACTTCTTAGGACCCGAGATTGCGGCGCGTAGTGTTCCACGCGCGCCTCTATATGATGTAAGGGGGGAGTTCAACACCTCATTTCCCCCCTAACGCAAGGTGGCCCGCAGAGGCGGGCCGGCACTAACCAAGGATCGCGGAAGTCGTTTTTACTCCCGTGATCTCCGGTGCAAGTGTGAGACGGAACACCGGGGTGGTTTTAGTCAGTAAGAGTCTAACAGACCCCTCCGCCCTCCCCAGGGTGGAGGACATCCATGAGGATTTCCCCCCTTTATCAAAAAAAAAGGTCTACCGAGTTTTGACAACCTAGTACTTCGAAGGCATAACGTGTTTTCTAGCTGACACACCTATATTAGATGTGCTCTAGCCGAGGTTTGACAACCTGGTACGTCGAAGGCATAAAGAGTTTGCTAGCTGACAAACCTATGTTAGGTGTAGGTACTCTTACCAAGTTATCAACTCAGCACTTTTTTTTTCAAAGGCATGTAGCGTTTTCTAGCTGACATACCTATGTAAGGTGTAGGTATTCATACTTGTTTGTATGGGAAAATAAAATTGTTGATTTTCCTTGCAATCTATACTAGGTAAAACGGGCTGTTGTCCGCAACTCCACGTCAAAGCGCGTATTTTGCGTAAAAAACAATCTATACTAACGTGATTCTTTATATTGGCATAACTGTTTAATTTATGAACTGATTGACATGAAACAAACACTAAATGTTAAGTGAAGCTTACCAAAATATATTAGTGAAACCACATCTAAATCGGATAAGCCGTTTTTGAGATTAGCGTGCACAAATGCACAGACAAACAGATAGACAAAAATTCTAACAATCATTGTTTTGGGTGCTATTTGCGTTGATAAATGTCCTAATGTTTCTCATATATCTTTCATGTACAGACAGCGATACGTTACATTTTTATTATATTGTTACGCGCTATAGCTAAAGTAATTAGTTACCACTAGCGCCATCTAGTATCGAGTAGCAGAATTAATTGAGTCAAGATATTTCTAGAAATTTCGATACCAGAATCTTCGAGATCTATCAACATCTGTTCAGTCGGGGCCGGTATGGACTCAAACATTCTAGATGCTTCTACAGTAGAAGTTTCTCGAATGTTCCTAGGGTCCTACAAAAGGCCAGAACGGATCAAGACCCGGCAGTATTGAACAAGCGATACAGGCGAGAACATCTGAAGCGATCTTCATGTGCGACTTAGAGTGATCAGTAGTGCAATTGTGTTTTTTAATTTGTGTATGTAATTAAAGTGTCAGTTTTGGTAATTTATATTGGTAGTTTTTAATTGTCACGAACACCAAGCTCGTAACAATTTGTGTCAGAAGCGAGGATTAAAATCATGTCAACTTAACCTTAAGACGACACGGAGGGTATCCGTACCCGGATTCAACGCCAGCAGGAGACGGACCAGAGGCGATTCAGTGGAGCAACACCACAGACGTCGGAAGGTCAGCTACCGACCAATGAGGCCGGCCCGTCCACAGCTGCTCCAGCATCATTAGCACCAGATTTTGCTGCTCTGATGATGATGCTGCAGGAGCAGGCTCGCCGACAAGAGCAACAGGCTCGCCGACCAGAGGAGCAGGCCAGTCAATTGGAAGGACAGCTCAAACGGGATAAGGAGGAGCCGGCGCGCCGCCAGGAAGAGCACATACTCCTCATGAAGGACCTTCACGCAAACTTCGGGAAAGACATGAAGGAGGTGAAGGAGAAGGTTGCCCAGTATGACAACCGCCTGTCAGAAGCAGAAACTCTAATCAGCAAGTTTAATGACGTCATTGCTGATGTGAAGCAGGAGTTGGGTAACCTTAAACTTGGGGATGGAATCGCAGCTCCCGTAGCTACAACACCTTCGCTACGTGGATTCAAAGTGCCACCGTACGACGGGACTTCTTCCTGGTCGGCCTACAAAATTCAGTTTGCGGCTGTCATGAAAGCGAACGGATGGAATAAAAGTCAGGCCATGACTACCCTCACCCTAGGCCTGCGTGACCAGGCTTTAACTGTTCTGGAAGCTCTCGGTAAGGAAGTGGCTTAGGAGCAGCTCCTTGGCATTGGAGGCTAGATATAGCGACGCTCACCTGGAATACGTGTTTCGTGCGCAGCTCAAGGATCGTGTGCAATGCGGTAACGAAAACCTGCAGCAGTGGGTCCTTGAAGTGGAGAAGCTGGTTCGTAAAGCGTACCAGTCCGTTCCTGCGCTTATTGATTGGAACCTGGTGCAGGCATTCATCGACGGCATCCGCGACCTTGAAGTTAGAGCTGCTATGAGGCTCGGTCACCACGGGACGCTTAAGGACGCCTTGACCCATGCACTGGAGGTGGAAGCTATGCGGCAGGATCATCGTTCCCATCGCGTCAGGGAGGTTGTAGCGGCTACAGTTCGCGATCGTAATAAAGGATACAGCCCTAGGTGCTACGGCTGTGGGGAAAGGGGCCATCTTCGATCCAGTTGCCCTAAGCGAACTGCAGAAAGGGAAGATAGCCGGTCTCCAGAGGGTAGTGTGGCTAACAGCACCGCTCAGCAGCAGGGAAACGAGTAATAGCCTCCTGCGGGGCGGGTGCTGGCTGATGTTCAAAGAGCCCCAAGGATTTCGATCACAACAAATCCATGACGGGAACAGCTTAATCATCAAGGGCGAGGTCAACGGAACGCCTTGTAAGCTGACCATAGATACTGGAGCCTCTCGTACGGTCGTCAGTTCCCAAGTTATAAGTCGGCTCCTTGGGGACTCCGCATACAACCGAGAACGCATTAATTTGGTGACAGCCACCGGTCAGCGCATACCCGTCCGTGGAGAGAAGGAGATGGACTTGAAGTTAGGCACCAGGACAATGTTCCTAGGGGTTAAAAGGCCGGAATGGATCAAGACCCGGCAGTATTGAACAAGCGATACAGGCGAGAACATCTGAAGCAATCATCAAGTGCGACATAGAGTGATTAGTAGTGCAATTGTGTTTTGTAATTTGTGTGTTTATTTAAAGTGTAATTTTTGGTCATTTATATTAGCAGTTTTTAATCGTCACGAACCCCAAGCTCGTAACAGTATATGTATTGATTAACATGTAGGTAGATAGGTATTTATTCAGCAGAATATGGAATATTTGTGTGGGACCCAGATGAATCTTCTTTTTATCTACCCTCCTTAGCCTACCCACTGTTTTATAAGGGAGTGATATGAAGATTCGAATGATGTTGTTGCGACGCACGCTATTTCGAAAGACTTTACGAGTGGTACGCCAGTTCGAAAACAAATTGAGTCAAAAACCACTATAACGAATGACGTTGTCGCGAACATGCTGTTTCGAAAAACTGTTTGAATGGTACGCTAGTACGAAAACTCTTGGTACCGAAATCCACTGTTGCGAATAACATATTCCAATTTGAATTTGTCTGGGAATCGTACTCGCGACCCCGATAAAGCCATATCTTTGCATTTGGTTTGGGAAACAAGAGCAATGAGAAGTATTATTTTAAGTTAACTTTTTAATTTTCTAAACATTGTATTTTGTATCAACAATACAAGTAAACTGTTGTATATAAATAAAGCACTTGATTACATTATAAACTGTGTTTATTATATTTAGACATACAAATAAGATATAACAAATTGACACGCGACACAGCCGGTGAGAGAGGAAACTCCTACACTCACCTACACTGGCGTTCACACACATCATGCGTTCATACTAACATAAACCTTCATTAATTTGTTTTTATTGGTGTGATTGCATTATAATAAATAGGTACTGTAGTATGTATTATTATTAGCTTATAAAACCGTAAAGCATGCTAGGCATACATAGCTAAATCATAAAAGGTGCTAATACCAACTAATACTAATCATTTATACTTAGGGGTATAGACAACTAGTTCAGTGTCAATTTTATCATCGTAGCGTAGGTAATTCTTGGTCATCACTAGGTCGCGAGTTCCAATCCCCAGACAAATTCAGATTGGAATATGCTATTCGCAACAGTGGATTTCGATACCAAGACTTTTTCGTACTAGCGTACCATTCAAACAGTTTTTCGAATCAGCGTGTTCGCGACAACGTCATTCGATATAGCGGTATTCGACTCAATTATTCGTGTTTTCGAATAGGCGTACGTACCACTCGTAATTTTTTTAACGTCATTCGAATTTTCATATCATTCCCGTTCTATAAACCTACCTAAGGGAAACCTATCTCTTCTCGTGTTTCGCCAATACCTAGTTGCTTTAGTAACGCTCACATAATACCTAGTGCTTCAATTTCTGTCACTTGATACGATGATAATTGTACTATTTTGGTGGATCGTCGTGATAGCGGTCGTGAGGTAGGTACCTACCGTACCCAAAACATTAGACTTACCCAGACGCTCGCCAGGCATCAAAACAGCTCGATCTAAGAATTCAGCCTGTAGCTTGTTTTCTGGATCCTGTAGCTGTCTCATGAGTTCTCTTATCGAAGGGGAAGTGTACAAAGTAAGACCAGAAGAATAAAGTTGCTCTAGAGTCTTCATTTGGTGATAACGCTGCACGGTTGTGTACACTCTGCTCAAGTGACCCTGGAATATAAGATAGCCAATGTGAAAACACATCTTTCTTTACATAACGTCCTTCTTACCACATATCGGTCACGGTGGCCAATTTCAACGTAGATAAGCTAGGGCTCACCAACGCATCATGGCTTTTCTTCATTGCCACGAAGAGTGGCGGTCGAAACGGCACGAAACTTACGACACGTGTTTCGCTATATGGTCTTTCTGTTTTTACCAACAGTGATATGGCCGTTTTTTTAAGTACATTACGCGTTGTGATCTCTTTAAAACAGTCACTTCACGCTGTAGCTTTTGCCAAAGCCCAAAGCAGAATGTGATGTGGAGTGATAGGTAATAATATTGAACCAAAACTAACCTGATATACAGCCAGAAAAAATATGGAACCCAATAAGCATGATATCCTTAAAATTAGAAATGTTCTTCTTTTCATCGGTGAATATCCAAGCAAGGTCGACATCACAGAGTTGTAAAGGTACCACCAGAATGTCAGTGTCTCTGGACCCGTCATTGTTTTGTTGATCATTGCCGTGGCCCACATGATGCAACCTATTGCACCTAATACCGCACATATTACGGCCCATAGCAGTGGAGAATACAAATTAAACACACTTTGCCAAATCGGTATAACACCAGCCTTTTTTACTAAAGCACACAAAGGGTCGGTTTTAATATAATGCAGGTAATAAATATGTTCATCCGAATAAAGAGTCATAAATCGCGAATTGAACGATATATCCAACTCGTTACGAATGATACAACCCAAAGCACCGGTTACATCGCCGGGTAGCGCATAACCGTAATTGTCACAATCTTTATTTTCCGGAAAAGATAAATTAAATTTTAAATGCGAAAGGATGTCGTGCATTACCATTCCGTCTAAACCGCAATACCCATTCGTTAAGTTCAAATTAAAATTCACATAGTAGTGTAAATTCTTACAATCCCTGATCGATGTTGGATATCTGAAGAATATGCTTGCCTGCATTGGGTAATGATTCGCTAGCTTTTCTCCACTTTTCTTTATGGCTATTGATAAGTCTTTAGAATGAGAAGCGTTGATTAATTTAATAGATCTGTCGTATAAATTCCGAGTGGAGGGCTTTTTGCCGTAATAAATAACCATCTTTTGTTTGCATGCAAAAGGAAATACTACACCAACACGCATGATTTGAAATCTGTGCCACAAAGTATTCATTATATTTTCCAACATTGCAAATTCATTTGGATCCATTGTGTCATTCTTACACTTGAATTTTCGTTCACCGGTGACGATGATGTATAGTAAAGACCAATTGGATCTAATAAAAAACCGCCATACAGCAGCGTCAACCATTTTCAGTGTTAAATATCTTGTCATTATCATAACGTTAGGATTATCACTTGTCTTAATAAAATTCCTCGTAACATTAACCCTGATGTCTATATCTGAGCCATACACATTTAGTAACAGGACTGATTGATCTGAAAGACTGTTCCGCAAGATACATGTCTTTAAATCTGGGTGAGCGCGAACATCCATATCGAAAAATACTGTCTGTGAATAATTTTCTACTGGTAACAGTAGCAGGCAATTTGCTGCAATTGGTGCGATTTTGTACTTCAACTCAGAGCTTTTAATAGCGAGAAACTTTGTTATGATTAGAAATGCAAGGAACTTCATTTTTGATGTTACAAAATCAAACTACTGGTGGCCATTGTTTGTCAAACAAATCACAGTACATCAGTGCCTCCTCAAGATAGATAACACTAACAAGTACTAAGAAGTTCTTCTTTATAGACGTGATTTGATCATTATCAATACCTACACAATACAATCAATCACCCTAAAGCGTTTGCTGTGTCAATCTGTTAACGTGAATGACGTGACGGTACAAATATGAACTTTAACATTTCTTTATTGATGAAGATGTTCATCATTCGAAAAATGATAACATTTTATTTGTCAGCAAATATCATTAACTAACACATTTTCGTAATGGTTGTTTGTAAAATAAACATCTATAGACTGATATAATAATTTCGTGATCTTATCCGAAGAGTTTTTTTAGGAAGCACCTTTTGTTTCTACGTGGCTTCGTTCGTGTGGCTTCGTGGTTTTGTTGGAAATAGGTATATAATACTACATTCAGCAATATTTTAAAACTACCTGTCATAAATGCTACATTAAAACACAAAGTATTCATGTAGAGTTGCTGAATCAGCATAATTTTTCAACTTGCTTTTAATACTGGCGACACTCCCCTGCTTCGCACAGTTATTTATTTACGACTCGACAAAGTATAGAGATTATTATGTAGGTTTAATATAAGTGTACAGACGCCACCACATCAAGCTACCCCAAACTGTCAAATTTTCCCAATTGAACATGAACCGTAAGCTTATGCAATAAAATTGAAAATTTATCAAAGAAATTTGATAGATTGGGGTAGCTCGATGTGCTGGCGTCTGTATCTATCATAGATCTAAATGATGTCGAAAACCACATTAAATGCGTAGCGTAGATTAGAAGAACGATGTGGTCACATAGAGAGACATGAAAAGCGCTTCTAATTTTCATGTAAAAGATAAAGTCATCTGCATAAAGCAGGATAGCGTATTTGGTCCCCTTCTCAAGGTTCATTTATAGTTAATGTTACTTTGCAGCCACTTTCCAACCATATTAAAACGAAGATGAGCTTCACTGAAGCCTCATCCCAGGTATCTGCTGCAAAACATAGGACAAAGTCATCTGCGAAGGAGATTATATCACATTGAGAACTTGTGAGTTGGCATATAAGCCAGAATTAGGGTAGGCCCCAAGATGCTGCCCTGTGGAACTCCATGACAGCAGAAGAAAGAACAATAGGTAGGTAGGTTTATTTGTTACAGAAACACGTGCATTTTAAAATATATTAACTCAAATAATAAAGAAAATTAAAAACAAAATACCTATCTAAATCTACAATCACGAGCGTAAAACAGAAATTGTCGACAGATAAGTACACGTCACAAGAAAGCTTCCACTCAGCATGATGCTGTGCTCACAACACAGCGCTGATTGTCGGTGGTAGCCGAAACGAACGGATTGCAAGTCAGGAAACTATGCAACTACTATGTGCAGGTATTTCCATACACAGAAAGCCAGACCAAAGGAGATGTAGTGAAATGATACAGACTTGACTGCAAAACACTCATTTATTGATATAGAGAATACAACACAGATAGTGTATACATTGCATGCGTAAAATACAACAAGAACAAAAAACACTAAAATAAACATGATTCCAGGGGCCTTAGTCTGCTATTTTTATAAATTCGTCATTCCAACACGATCCTATTGTCATTCATTTGTCATTTTGGTAAAAGTTCGTAATCTGCTAAATTCATAATGATCGATCATTGGTCGGTCAATGGTGTCGTAATAGAATTGTGTTATAATGGCATTATCGTTTGAGTATCGTATATTCGTAACGAATTAAAAGCAATGACTGCACAATGACGTTCTAAGGGTAGGTCACTAATCAAAGGAACTGTCAAAATTTTAACAGATCACTGCCTTGTCATTCATTTATTATGTACGAGATTACCAATAAATGCCATTTCTTTCAATGGAGTGTCAGTGGCTGACCATTGGAAAGTCATAATGACGCCATTTTATTAGTAGATTACCAAACTTGTCAAAATCAACAATTATGAAATCAATGATAGAACATTCTGACACTATTGTAATAGCAGACTTGAGGCCCTGTTTAGTTGGAAGTGGCCTTACAACCAACAAAGGGTTTTACACTGAGATACGACTACACGATAACGACATGGTATCAGCGGGCGGCATCGGCACAACGATCTTATACCGTTTATTAGTTACAATGTAACATGATTTAGCTAGTACATATTGCAGTATCTATAAAATATAATATGAGCTCTGTTGACCGCCAATATCGTATCATTATCGTGTCGTTGACACTGTGGACTTATGCAAAGCGTCCGACACTAACATTATTTAACTTACATAGTACATAGGGACCTACTTATACGATAACTGCTAAAGTAATAGTTCAATCAACTTGAATTGATATGAATCAAACAATCAATCTTTTCTGACACAATGTTATTAAGAAATTGTAGAAATACAAAATGCATAACCAGGGTTTGGCTCTGACTCTGACACCTGTTTATAAAGAGCCCTAAGGTCGATCTACGCCATGCAGGTACCTTTGACACCCTGACAGTTGCCTAGGTAGTGCATTAGGCTGCATAGAAATTAAAGTACATTTAATTTTTCAACAGCATCAAGGAGACGCCATTGACGTCTATTTCACAGTGCAAAAAAGATGTGGCGTATTATATTAAAATCAAGGACATAGTATGTAGTAGTAGTAGTAGTTTTTTCGTAGTTTTTTTTTTATTATTATAGTATATACGCAGTGCGAATGATAAAAACCGTAGATCGGAAAGGTGCATGAATATCCGAAAATTCAATTTAATCTTGATTTAAGGTTTTCGCGTGTACATTTTACAAGATTTACGTCTGCCTATCCACATTTCTGCTGCGAACACTATGGCAGATACAATTGTACCAGCAAATAGTATGCCAAAAGCTACACATTGGTCACTTAATCTTATTTGAGAGAAATTCCGCGGTTCGCTGTTAAATTCGGATATTGAATTTGGAATTTCAAGCATCTGTTGAGTCCATTTGTAGTACATATTTGGTAAACCAGCTTCATTTAGACGTTCTGTAAAAACTTGGAGTTCTTCGAAGAACGGGAATCCTAAGTGAAGAAAAATAAACTTAGCACATTTTGCTGCTGGGTCACATTACATGGCACAAGATAAAGTCATCGTCGATTACCGTGAGGTGATGTTCGCCGTCTTTCACAAATGCGGGTACCTATGGTTGCAAGCGGGATGGTGATATATATGACAGACTGCAATCGTTTAGAAGTATGATGCAAACACGCGTGACGCGTTTTTAAAATTGGTTTTATTTCGCCAAATCTTATAGTGAAAATTACTCAATAATTAACGCAAATCTTAAGAAAAACCCAAAACACTAAATAAAAATGAATACTACCTGATTGAGAAATGCAGGACAAGTAATAAGTGTAGAAACATTCTTCCACTATATCTATGAGAGGAGTTCCATGATTGTCTGTGTACTGCTCGAGAATTTCCATCACGGCATCTGACTTCCTGTCAACGGTGGCAGCTAATTTGTGTTGCAATACTACTCCTGAAATTAATATTAAGATGGATTGTAATATTGTGTAGGTCTTCAATTATTCTTCTTTTATTGCGGGTTCAGCAAGCACGAATATTAATGATTCCCTATGATGGCACGAAATAAGCTCCTTAGTTCCACGACGAGTAAACCACAAGACGATCGCTTTATGTTTCTAATATTCAAAAGTTCGTAAATGTTAGTTTATGTGATCTACTGATCTTCCTGTACGAGTCACAATAAATACTTTTTTATTCTTTCTAATTGCACTTTTTAAGGCAAAATTGGGTAATCTGCCTTCTTTGTTCGGGCCTTATTCCTTTTTGTTCGGGAAAGTGACCTGCAATATGGATTAAGGGTCTTACCAAGACGTTACTTACCAAGACGATCGCGATCGCCCTCTATAACATGAGTTCGATCAAAGAATTGCCCTTGTATCTTGTCTTCTGGGTTTTGAATTTGCCTCAAAATATCTTTCATTGAAGGAGACGTGTATAAAGTAGCTCCAGAATAATAAAGGTCCTTTAAAGTTTTTATTTGTTGAAATCGTTCTACTGTTGTGTACACTCTGCTTATGTGACCCTGAAATTTTAATAATAATACAAATAGAGTAACTTATTAGATATGTTAGACAAGTTTTAGGGTTACCAAAATCATTGACTTACCTGATATAAAGCCAGAAAAAAAATGGAACCCAATAAGCATGCGCTCCTTATCATTAACAAAGTTCTTGTTTTCATCGGTGAATATCCAACAATAGTCGTCACCGCAGAGTTGTGAAGGTACCACAAGAATGTCATTCTCTCTGGACGCGTCATTGTTTTGTTAATCATCGCCGTGGTCCACATAATGCCACCTATTGCTATTAATACCGCACCGATCAGGGCCCATAGCGGCGGAGAGAACAAATTAAACACACCTTGCCAAAGCGGTTTAACATCAGGCTTTCTTAATAAAGCACATAACTTGTCAGTTTTGACATAATTCATGTAATGAATGTGTTCATCCGAATACAAAGTCATAAATCTTGAATTGAAGGATATATCCAACTCCTTCCGAATGACACACCCCAATGTGCCGCTTACATTCCCGGGAACTCCAAAACCGTAATAGTTACATTTCTCATTTTTAGTAAAAGTTATATTAAATTTTAAATACGAGAGTATATCGTGCATTACCATTCCGTCTAAACCACAATACCCATCCGTTAAGTTCAAGTTAAAATTCACGTAGTAGTGCAAATTTTCACAATCTTTGATAGCTGTTGGGTATCTGTAGAACATGCTTCCTTGTATTGGATAGTCACTTGTGAGTTTTTCCCCACTTTTCTTTATGGCTTCAGATAAAGCATTGAAATTAGTAGCATTAATTATTTTAATAGATCTGTCGTATAAAATCCGAGTAGATGGTCTTTTGCCGTAATAAATAACCATCTTTTGTTTACATGCAAAAGGGAAAACTACACCAACACGCATGATTTGAAATCTGTGCCACAAATTGTTCATGATATTATCCAACAACGAAAAATCATTTGAATTCATCGTGTCATTCTGGCATTTGAATTTGCTGTCACCAGTAATGATAATGTATAGCAAAGACCAATTGGATCTTATAAAAAAATGCCACTGAGGAGAATTAAATATCTTGGATGTTAAATATTTCGTCATTATAATGACGTTAGGATTATTAGTTGTCCTAAGTAAATGTCTTGTGATGTTCTTTCTAATGTCTGCATCTGTATTTAGTAACACAACTGATTGTTTTGACATACTGTTTTGCAGGATACATGTTTTTAATTCTTGGTGAGCGTGTACATCCATATCTAAGAATAATAATTGTGAATAATTTTGTACTGGTAATAGTAGCGGACAATTTACCACAACTGGTGCGAGCTTGTACTTAGACTTAGAGCTTAAAACGAACGCAAGAAACGTTAATATGACGAGAAATGCAAGAAATTTCATTTTTGTTGTTACAAAATCAAACTATTTGTACCAAGAGTTTGTCAAAATGTGTACTTCGCTCCAATGCCTTCTTGATTTACCTTTACTAACAATCGCTAGCAAGATCTCTTTTTAATATAGTCGTGTAACTACTTGATTATTATCAATACAGCTATCGAAGTTAATCACTCTAAAACGTTTGCTACTTCAATCTGTTAACGTGTGACATTAGATTATGAAGTTGAATAATTTATTATTGATGGAGTTGTATACAGGGAAAAAAGATAACATTTAATATGTCAGCAAATATTATGCTTACTTATTCTTAATTGTTCCTTGAACAAACGGAAAAAACCTCTTATAAACGATTTCTCTTCCCAGCGCGGCAGCGACTTGCAAATCAGCGACGTCATTGTATAGAAGAAATTTCCTTGACTCTAATATTTTCATATTTTGCCGTACTAACCTGATATTTTAATTAATCACTGTGCAGCAACAACAACCAATATTTATAAATTCACGGGAGTCCTATTTGTTGACTTTTAAGAAGCTTATAATACCAGTAGCATAAAAATTCTGCTCGACAAAGTTTAAAGTTTAATAAGGATCATGGTTTTTCCGTTTTTTTTTTGTATTCACATAGTTCCAAGCAAACTTCCAAACAAGATAGAGTAGTGTTAGCAAAAGAATGGTCTTCCTCAAGGGAGCGTGTTGGGACCGACACTAATTAAGTTCATGCTGCGTACAGCCAAGAATGTTTATTTCTCATATATCATTTGAATATATTGGCAAAGTACACAACTTTTCCAGAAAATGCTTGCAATAATCCATCTTACCATAGCTATCGATGATAGCTGTACCAAAAAATGAACTTTTGAAAGAACACTAACACTTCAAAACTACATTCACTAAAATACTGGATTTTGGCAAGCTTTTATTTAAAATGTATGCCGTACTCTTTAGGGTCGAAGGGACGTAGGTATATAAAACTCAGGCGTTCGTGAGGGTTTATACCAAGCCGCCTAACAAGGTAGAAGAAGTGAAATAAAACAAGCTTGTCTACACACTGCACGCATTTATTTGGTTAGATTGGAAATCAACCACAACCCGAGAGTTGGGAAAAACTATTTAGATCACACAATTTTTAACATTTTTTTGAATTACATAGTAAGCACCTAAAACATTACATTTGAATTGATAAATAAATTTACTCTTAAAACCTTTAGACACAATGATTGTTAAACAGTGCTCCTACTATTATTTTATACGTATCACACACACTGTGATTAAATAATTAAATGTCTGCTTAGATATATCTAAAAGTTCACAGTTCCGGTTCAGCAGCAGTTTTTGCCCAGCACTGAGCACATTCCATGCTAACAAATATATAAAATAACATTATTTTTAGAATCCCTCCGGTTATGAGTAAATTTCAATAATTTTGTGGCAAATACATTAACAAAATCAAGGACTTGTATGTAGAGCGAATGGAAATGACCAAGCCAAGTCATATGATCTAAAAAGAGGTGCAGTACTAAAATTTACTGAAATCAATCAATGTAAGCTTGATGATCTTCGCTTATACAGTTTCAAGTGTTGACGTCTACTTAACCACAATTCACCTGCAAACACGATGACAGACAGAATAGTGCCTGTAAACAATATCCCAAAAGCCACACATTGGTCTCTCAACTTAATTTTAGAGAAAGGACGCGGTTCGGTGTCAATATCGGGCATTGAGTTTGGGATTTCAAGCATTTGTTGAGTCCATTTGTAGTACATAGCTGGTAAACCGGCTTCATTTAGACGTTCTGTGAAAATAAGGAGATCCTCGAAAAACGGGAAACCTAAGGGAAACAAGAATAGAATTAATTAAAATGTGGCTCATCAAAAATTCATCAACGATAAACGCAGATTGTCGTTCAGGTGCTTCCGCAATTACAAGTATCCAGGGTGAATTTCAAAAAGGGTTTACCATGGAGGCTATACCATCACAATATTCTAGTCTAAAGCTGCAGTATGGAGGATGCTTTAGGCTTTTTATAATATATATTTAATTGCAAGCATTTTTGTAGAATTCAGTTTTCAGACATGTCCGCGAGTCACAAGTAGACCCTAAAAAACTTGCATAAGAATCCTACTGAAGATGAGATTTCTATATTTTACCTGATCGAGTAATGTAGGTCAAGTAGTAAGTGTAGAAACATTCGTCCACAATGTCGATGAGAGGATTTCCGTGATCGTCACAATACTGCTCGAGAATTGACATCTCAGCATCTGATTTCCTATCCACAGTTGCTGCAAATGGATGTCGCAAAACTACTCCTGGGGGCAAAAGATGATTTCCCTCACCATGGATTTATAAATGTGCAGGTCTTCTTCTTTCTATCAATTGTTTTTCTTCAAACGCACCTAGCGAAAAAAATATTGATCGACTTTGCCCACATACGGCATTTCAGATCCTATACGTGTACCTAATTTTTTCTCTATGTATGTACATTCGCTAAGCTTAGACAAAGTGCTTCTTAGTTCCAATTACGCTGACATAGTGCAAAAGATGTAACCTCTTGCAAAAATATCAGACCTGTCGCATCAGGAGCCGATCAAGAAGAAAAACAGTCAGAAAGAATGCTAAGCAAAAATGAAGTACTTAATTTATAAATATTCAGACATCTTTTAAATTAAACGGCCGATGACTGCAAGTCACAGCTATAGTAGTACCTATATATATGCGGTGACTGTACTGCTTTAAAAAACTTGCCAATGACGATACAATAACGCTAGTTTGTTTTTTATCCTTCCTTCTACATAATAATTTTGTATGTCTATCATATTAGCCTATAAAGTTTCCACTGCTGGAAAACCAGCGTCCTCTTTGTGATAAGGAGTGGGCCATAATCCACTACGCGTGCCTAGTGCGGTGTGGTAGATGTCATATATCTTGGAATTTATGGTTCTAGGACATGTGGGTTTAATCACGATGTTTTCCTTCACCGTTGTGGTGATGAAAAAATTGACACAAAGTGACAGGCTGTTTGCCTGTCAGGGTTTGAACCTACGACCTAAATCTCGTAAGTCACAGCCACCACTGGGCCACCACTGCGCTGAATGTCCATCGATTATTACTTATCAATAGTTTACCAACATACCAAGACGATCGCCAGGTACCAGATGAGTTTGATCAAAGAATTCCTCTTGCAACTTGTCTTCTGGGTTCTGTACGCTTCTCATCAGATCTCTCATTGTATCAGTAGTGTATAAAGCAACTCCAGAGCTATAAAGGTCCTTTAGAGTTTTTATGGTTTGGAAGCGTTCTAATGTTGTGTACACTCTGCTTATGTGACCCTGAAATATCATACAGAAAGAATCATCATCTGGTTAGCCTTTTCCCAACTATTTTTGCTTAGGTTACACCACCACAACCCAGAAACGGGGTAACAGTATATCCCGTGTAAGTTGTCAGACTGTCGGGCTTCTGACGACCCACAACGACTGTTAAAGATCTACGAATGACAGCCGGAACTAACGGCTTAACGTGCTTTCCGAGGCACGGAGGGGTCTCGGTATGTCAAAATGGTCACCCATCTACGGCACGATCGCGGTAAGCGTAGCTTAACCGGATCGGTTGATCCGTGCTGCTGTCATATGAAACCCTCCTGTTATATATAAAGAGTATAGCAACTAATTTGATCTTTAAGAAAACTTTACCTACAGTCAATATATTTACTTCTTAAAAACTACGTTTTACCAACATTATGAATGAAAAAATACGTTTTGAAAGTTGTGTCTAACAAAATGGTGGTGGGTATACTACGGTCTTACAAGTATTACAGAATGATTAATGAAAAATTATAACGTCGTCTTTAACAATTTGGTTTATTGAAACCAAATCGTTAAAGACGATATGTTACATATTAAAAAAAAGTCTGACCAGTGTGCCAATAAACAATAGGAAAAGGTTTAATAGCAAAGTAATGCCGCAGACATGATTGCATCTTATTTTCTTAATTTTCCTTGTTTTTGTTGTTTTTGTTTAGCATTTTTAAAAGCTATCATTTTATTTTATTTATTTGAGAAAATAAACAGTTACACATTAAATATTTCGTGTGTGCCATGTAATCATGTGCCGTGTTGCGGGATTCAAATGTGGTATATAATTGCTCGACCCAAACAGTTGGTACTCACTTGTGAATGTACGAAATTAGTGGACTTACCTGATATACAGCCAGAATAAAAACTGAACCCAATAAGCATGCACTCCTTAGCATTAGCAATGTTTTGGTTTTCATCGGTGAATATCCAAGCATAGTCGCTGACACAGAGTTGTGGAGATACCACCAGAAGGTGGACCTCTCTGGACCTGTTATCGTTTTGTTGATCGTCGCCGTGGCCCACATGATGCCACCGATCGCTACCAATACCGCCCCTATCAGGGCCCATAGCGGCAGAGAGAACAAATTAAACACACCGTGCCAAATCGGTATAACATTAGGCCTCTTAACTAAAGCACACAATGTGTCGGTTGTAACATAATGTAGGTAATAAACTTGTTCATTTGAATACAAAGTCAAAAATCTTGAATTGAAAGATATATCCATCTCGTTGCGACTGATGTAGCCCAAAGTGCCGGTTATATTCCCGGGAACCCCATATCCGAAATAGTTACAGTTTTCACGTTCACAAAAAGTAGTATTGAATTTATAATGTGACAGGATATCATGCATTACCATTCCGTCTAAACCACAAAACCCATGCGTTAAATTCAAATTAAAATGCACGTAATAGTCTAAATTATCACAATCATTGATAGATGTAGGATATCTATAGAATAAACCTGTAAGCATGGGATAGTCATGAGCTAGCTTTTCACCACTTTTCCTTACGGCTACTAATAAGTCATCGTAATTAGTAGCATTAATTAATTTGATAGATCTGTCATATAAATTCTGCGATGAAGGCTTTTTTCCGTTATAAATAACCATCTTTTGTTCACATGCATAAGGGAATACTACACCAACACGCATGATTTGAAATCTATGCCACAAATTGTTCATGATATCTTCCAAGAATGAAAAATCTTTTGGATTCATCGTGTCATTCTGACACTTGAATTTACTGTCACCAGTAACGACTATATACAGTAGAGACCAATTGGATCTAATAAAAAAGAGAGAATCAACCACCTGCGTTGTTAAACATTTTGTCATTATTATGACGTTAGGATAATTACTGGTCATAATAAAATCTCTTGTGACATTCACTCTAATGTCCACATCTTTATTAAGTAATAAGACCGATTGTTTAGAAGTACTATTTTGCAGGATACATGTTTTAAATTCTGGCTCAGCGTCAACATCCATATCGAAAAATACTGTCTGTGAATAATTTTCAACTGGTAACAGTAGTGGACAATTTTTCACCACTGGTACGAGGTTGTACATAAGCTCAGAGGTTGTAATTGCGAGAAACGTTGTTATAATTAGAATTCCAAGGAACTTCATTTTGATATTACAAAATTGACCACTGCTCGTAAAAATTGTTCACTTCACATCAGTGTCGTCTTGATTTAGTTTTCACCAACGAGCGCCAGGTACTCGTAGCTCAACGTTTAATAAAGGCGTTCTTATCAATATCAATACAGTTATCGATGTTAATCACTCTAAAACGTTTGCTACCTACTTCAATCTGTTAACGTGTGGCAAAACAATAATTACTTGACACGAAGATTTTAGTATTGATCAAGATGTCCATATATGTGTGGAAAAGATAACATTTTATTGGTTAGCAAATAGTATATATTTTTGTTATTGTACCTAGGTATAAATCGAAAAAAGTGATGATCACTGAAGGAAAATTATCGGGTTTATTCCTTACTTTTTTTTGGAAAATTTTGAATGCCTACATTTTCCAAGTTGTTCCATGGAATTACCCATAGACCAAGTTCCCACCTTCTAATATATATATTTTGTACAGACTGTTCCACCTTGTAATAATATCATTGTGTTCCATTAAACTCCTTGGAACGGCAACAAAGGAAACACGGCGTGCTTCATGGCATGATACCAATATTCACACGCATGAGAATTGAACATGTGTATTATTATTGACTTTATAATAACTTTAGCTCCAGCTTTTTAAAAGGTGGTAATTATAATTTTTGTAGCGCGTAGGTTTATTGTGAATTGTGATGGCATCTTTTGCGCAACTTGCTATTAGCCCAATGCCATACATCGTACTTACAAAGTCAATTGCTTATAAAGTCAGCAAAAATGGCAATGATTTTGATAAATCATTTACCTTACGTCATTTCGTCCATAGTAAGTTCTTAAAAATAGGAAAGCTTTTGAAATCGATGACCTGGTATGCATTGTATTCGCTGCTTTCAATTTTTAACGCATTTCGCAATGGCATCAAGAAACTGAATCTGAGAAATCACTTTCTGATTCTGAAAGCTATCTATCAATCGCTCTTTTATAGTTTTCGTCCAAACTTTCTGGAAGGCTACTGTGGAACCCTCTAACACCATTGATAAAACAGGTAGAATTCAGACCAGGACTTGTTTCCAGTCAAGTCTTACGATTCACACAGCATACTGAATACGAACACAATGCTAACAGATTTTCTGAAGTCGTATTTGTTGAGCTTTCGGAAGCTTATTATACCATTAATATAAAAAGACTGCTCAACATCGTTTCAAAAATACCATAACATCATGAATTTTCACATAAAAGGGAAAAAAGGGAAATTTTCACATAAAAATATAATAAACATAAATGGTAAACCTTTTATAAACAGAGTAATCCGTTGAGATGGCATAGTTTACTGGCCAGCTTATACTGGTGTTCTTCCTACTGACGTGCGGCCTGTATTTTATTTAGATTGTTATTATAATAGGCGTATAAGTGCAATTGTTTTGGAAGGCGATTACAGGTAATGGGTAAAACCAAACTGCTTACCCGAGGTAGTCGGAGCAAATAAGCTGATGGGGTGAAATCAAACAAACTTGAATTGCAGAGCCCATATTTATTAATAATACCAAATACTTTCAAAATACAAAAATTACACACACATAAAACAATGCAACGCGTTATACAGTGTTCTTACGAATGCACGTAGATACAAGCAGTGCTAATGACAATTTACGAAGTCGGTTGAAAAGGTGCAGTAGCAAAAAATGATTTAGTTCTAACTATACGATCTTCAGTTAATCAGTTTCAAATGTCTACCTATCCACATTTCAGCAGCGAAAACGATCACAGACACAATTGTACCAGCCAATAGTATGCCAAAAGCTACACGTTGGTCTCTTAACCTTATTTTAGAGAAAGCCCGCGTTTCGCTATCACTTTCGGGTATCTTATTTGGGATTTCAAGCATTTGTTGAGTCCACTTGTAGTATATATTCGGTAAGCCAGCTTCATTTAAACGTTCTGTAATAATTCGGATATCCTCAACGAATGGGAAACCTAAGGATACAAAAAATAGAAGTTATTAAAACATGGCTTATGAAGTTATGACAAAATCAGTGCAATCGTTTCCGCATTTAATATCTATGACCGCTATCCTAATCTCTGTCGTGCGTGTGTTATTTATTTATTTAATCTTTTCCATCTCCAATCTTCACCATTTCTTGAGATTTGATTTTTGAATGTTACCTGGTCGAGCGATGAAGGATAAGTAATTAGTGTAGAAACATTCGTCTACTATATTGATAAGAGGAGCTCCGTGATCGTCTGAGTACTGCTCAAGGATGGACATCTCGGCATCCGATTTCCTGTCAATGGTTGTTACGTGTGGGTCTGTTAGAATTATTTCTGGGGAACAATAAATTTAATATTATTTTCGTAATATTTCGAGCTTTGCTATATAAAGAGGATACAAGATTATTAACAACAGCATCCCAAGGGTTCTAGCGGACTAAATTAATTAACAGTCCAATCATGAAATAGGATTAAATATTCAAAACTATTAAAAAAACCTACAACTATCAAAAATATTAAAAAAAAATCAAAAGACCAAAAAAGAAACTGAAAAGCAAACAATTAACCTTTTAGTCTAACTGAGCTCCTATCCTAAATTAATGTAAATTACTCATTTTCAGCCGGCGCACAAACAATCAACGGTTAAAACTACTAAAACGACAATTTTTTTGTTTTTCAATTTTAAATGGGACCAACTTCGAATTAAAAAAGCTGTTTAAAATCGAACTATTCAGTAAAAAGCTACATTACAAAAATATATATACTCGTCGACTTGGGAACCTCCATAGGTCGTCAAATTATGTAAATAAACTAACTTTCTTGTTACTACTACTACATCATTATCATCGTTAACAGCATTTATCTAACCGCTGCAGAGTATATAATATATATATTATATAAAAGCGAGGTGGTCTATAGACCACCTCGCTTTTGTCCCATCGCTCCCTGGTCGGTGCCACCAACCATCACCATATCTAACGTGTTTTTTAATTGTTTACAAACGTACCAATACGATCACCAGTTGTCACAAAAGCTCGATCAAAAAACTTCTCTTGTAGCTTGTTTGCAGGGTTCTGTACGGATCTCATAAAATTTGTCAATCATCTTCGGTGTTAAATATTTTGTCATTATAATGACGTTAGGATTATAATTGGTCATAATATTTTTTTTTGTGTCGTTCATTCCAATGTCAAATTCTGAATTTAGTAACAGAATTGATTGTTTAGAAATGCTGTTTTGCAGGATACATGTTTTTAATTCTGGGTGAGCGTGTACCTCCATGTCGCAAAATACTGTTGTTGAATAATTTTCAACTGGCAACAGTAGCAGACAATTTTTTCCGTCTGGTGCGAGCTTGTACTTAGACTCAGATCTTGAAATTGCGAGAAACTTTGTTATGATTAGAAATGCAAGGGTCTTCATTTTGTATGTTAAAAATCCAAATATTATTGCCCGTCAAATTCTTCACTTCACATCAATGCCTAGAAAGCTCTTCCTTTAAAATAGGTAGGTCTATGTATGTACTTGACAATGATCAATGTGGCTATCGACTTTAATCACCCCAAAACGTTTTCCATGTCAATATTTGAACGTGTCAGAACAAATTAATACAAACTTCGTTGATTTCTTTTTTGATGAAAATGTATTGCATTAACCAAAGATTATCAAAACCGGTCTCCGATAACTGTACAATCTAAAACTTTATTGATATTATAATTTTGTGTTCCAATTTATGAGTGTAAATCAGGAGATGAGATTTCACAATTTATGCGCAATAGAAGTGGATAAACATTTGTCTTTTGTATTATGACTCGAGATTTGCACTCCTTATAGATTTATTCATTAACACGTTGCTGTATCAATAGAGTATCATGGTATATAACATAATTTTGTTCTATTTTTTAAACCATTATCACGCTCAAGTCGGGAATGGCACAACTCTTCATACTGTTCCTGATATCGATTCTTTTGGCGATTTCTAGTGGACGAAGTTTTGATGGTCTGCACTTGCACCCAGAAATACTGAAGACTGGAATAGAAATACGTATGGGTAATGACTATATGGATTATAGTCCCTACCATTCGTTTTTGTTACAAGACGAGGCTGATGTGGTTGTTATACCAGCCAACAGTGTGTTGGAAGTTAAGGAGAACCTTATAAACCGGAAATAAAACGAAAGCAAAGATGGACTGCGCAAGATGGAAGAAAAATGAGACGAATCTTAAAATGTATTAAGGATTCAATGAACTGTTTCTACTTCTAAGTTTTACTGTAGTGGCTTTTGTAATGTTTGTACAATTGTTACGGGATATTGGTTTAAAATAATAAATATTTTTTGTTATAGCATGTTGTGTCTCTGTTGTCCTGTTAATGTCCGAGTTGACTGGCGTATGATTGCAGAAACCTATGTCAGTGGACTTCTATATGCTGATGATGAAAGCACTCTGTCAAAAATCAATGTGCCTAGCATTTTCCCTACTAAATGATGGTCGGCTTCCAGACTAACCGAAGGCAGCTGCCTCTGCAGATATATACTAGTATATTTTACATAGAGCGGCTGCCTTTTTGACCTCCACAAGCCAGTTACTGGGTAACACGATACCCTTTGGTAAGATTGCATAGTTGTTGCTTTGTAATGTCAACGTCATGTCATAGTTGTCAAAAAAATATGAACTTGACAGATGGTTGTCTATGCACTTCTAACTTCACCATTAACAGAGCGCACCGGCCTCTTACAAATATTAATCTATTTATTATAACCTTGTGTGTGTGTATCAGTGTAGGTAGAGGTACAACAGTGTAAAACAGTGTTCTGAATAAATATTAAATCAAAAAGAAGTGGTTTCCATCAAGATTCCAAACAGTTGTTAGACCTTTGGGCTTCTGACTACCCGTAAAGACGGTCAAAGTTCTAGGAATGACAGCCGGGACCAACGGCTTAACGTGCTTTCCGATGAATGCAAAGCACTTTAGCCTAAAGTTCAATTAATGAATAAGGATTCTTTAAAACATGGTTTCAGTTTTTAACACGCTTTTATATTAGCGTCACCTGTGTTTGTTTGTTTGTTTGTTTATAACCGACTCCTTTTTTGGACTTTGTTTTTGACCCACTTCAAACGGTCAGATTTCATTTAAACTTTGTAGACTTATCGAGGACCGATGACAATTCGATAATTTAAAAATAAAAATTGGAAAAAAGGAAAAAAAAAACTGAACAATCACGCTTTTGTAGTTAGCAGAACTAAAAAAAAAAAAATTATAAGAATACCTCAAAAAGCACCTCACGCTTTTTAATAGAATTAAATTATTTTTTAGTTTGGTTTTTAAAGCGTGATTTTTAGTTTTATAAACCATTTTATTTATTATCAACTTTGTGTACTTACAGCAATAATAATGAGGAAACACTTTGACATTTACAATGTTTTGACTAGTGGCTGATCTTTTTAGCGTAATCAGCCTACTATGTTCCCACTGCAGTGACAGGCCTCATTTTTGTGAGAGGAAGTGGGCCATAATCCACCCGGCGGGCCCTGTACGCGTTGGTAGATGTCACATGTCTTCGACTTTTTGGTTCAAGACATGCCGCCGGTCTGCTTCACCATTTTGAAAACATCGGTGATGAAATAATTTACTCAAAGTAAAGCGCCTGTTAGAATGCGAACTTACGACTTTCAAAACGTAAGCCGCAGCCGTTAACACTGCGCCACCATTGGTCTCCTACTGCACTCTGTATCTAATTAGGTAAGCCCAAAGTAAATGTAGGTTCAAAACTTGACAAGGTGTACCTTTGCCTATGATAACGAAGTATTAGCTTGACACATAGTAAGTAACGTTGCTGATCAACGTTAGTTTATTTTCTGAATATTAAGAAACCTTTACTCGATGGATACAAGGAAATGAAAAAAACAATATTGAAATACAAAAACACATTTATTTAGTAAAAAATAATCATCACATAAAACAAATATAAATCATCACACGTTTCAATTGAGCTGTTGTAACGAGTGGGCAATAGATAAAAGATAAATGTCAAAATAACAAAATCTTTAGTTGAAGATTAACCTACCCAAGTGGGGAGGAACTTTATCCTGCGGCCACCGACCCCGAGGTCTGCGTTGTCGAAGGCGAATCCGTCGTAGTTAGCCAGCAGGTCGTTGCTTGGGTTGTCTCCTCGCAGGGCTGACCTCTTCGCCACCTTGTGGGCAGGCTCTTTGGTTTCAGGTTCTGAAGTAGTTGTAACGTCCACCAGTTCCACTAGAACTGGTACATCCTTGACCACTTCTATTACTTCGAAAATAGGAACATCTTCTTCATTAGCCACTGTAGTTGTTTCAGCTAGCTGCTCTGTGGTTGCAGGTGCTGCGTAGGCGCAACTCAGGAGCGCAAGCGAGAGAAGGACGATCAATTTTGAAGCCATGGTGTTGGATGCCTCTTGGTAACTCCTCCGCGATAATAAGGGAAATATTCCCAGTAACTTGTATACGTTAGCCGTCTTTCGATGCTGACTTGTGTTTATGATAGTGGAACGTGCACTACGTTTTTATACCATTAAAAAAATTGTGCTAACTAAAATTATCCAGAAATGGGCATCATTGACACGCATTGTAAGTACCTGCGTCGCTAATGGGAGAAGTAAATATTCTCAATAACATAATGACCATGAATACCCATTGTTGTACACTATATTGAAAAATGATGACAAACACTTAGTTTACTTAAGTGATTTTTGTAAAGAAGCGCATTTTGTTACGTGACAGACGTATCCTTCCGTTTAATGATGAGTAAGGCTGTATGACTATTGTTAAATCCTATTGCATGATACTTGGTCTTCTTTAGTCGTGAGGAAATGGACTGATTCATGTTAAGTTTTAATTCTTTGAATTGATTCATGCTTCCGTAAACATGATTCTGAATATTTCCATGTTTGAAGAATGAACCGTCATGTTAGGCCAATTACCGGTTTTGTATGTTATTGAATAAACGACTATTTGTTCAAATACTATTTTCAGAGTCTTTGGTAAACAATAAGTTTTTCCCGTCTGTTTTTCTAGGAATCGTAAAATATATGCCAGGAAAACAGGCAGCTCTCGCACACTCTGCCACCAGAAGGGTAGTTGCGTAATACATTATCAGTAGGAATAGCTTTCATTTTCACAGTTCCACAACATTCATAACGTTGTTTACGTTGCTAAGCAGACAATTGTTTGGAGCATAGGAAAGAATCAATGACCTTCAAAATGATTAAGATTCTGATTAATAGTGTGTTACGCAATTAGGGCGCAGGCTCTTAATTTCGTCAATATAATTCTTGCTGTTCTTTATTGGATCCAATAGGAGGCCCATATTCAGTGATGACTTTATACGCTCCACTGGGAACCTACCTATACGGTTTGTTTTAACCTGTAGAAACTCTCGCTGATAAGGTCCGAAGCTTAGACAATGAATCAATGAAACAATTTCAAGGTAGGGAGACAAATCTACCTATCTACTTAAAAAAAAAAATGCTGTTAGATGAAATTTGGGTAAGGCTCGTCGGATTTGGTCAGTTTCCTTTTTTAATGCTCATTATAGTCGGAATAAGGGTTTATGGAAAAAAAAGTTAGAGCGGTTGCCCAGAAAATTGGAAAATTCTGGAATAACTGGAGATGGTATTTTTTGTGAGATTTTATAGATATTTGGACAGGACAGCGTGTGTCGGGTCAGCTAGATAGGAATAGATTTGAAAGATAGTATGGACGTCCATGTTACCCTGGACAGATCCTAGACCAGAGGTTTCCAAACGTTTTTCTCGTAGACCACTTTCAAAATTTTACTGGTTTCGGTGGACCCTTTTGCTGCTACATTTCTGCCATATTTACCAAAAACAAAAAAATTGCAACATTATTTCTTCGCGCTGTTTGTTAGGATTGCACGAAAAAAATAGCCAAAATATGTTCAAAGTAGAATCTTAGAGTTTCAAAATGGTTTTTTAAAGACTCATCGCGACTAGCCCTAGACTAGAGGATAAGCTGAAGGACGAATATTGACAATTAGGATGTTACCTTGTTTGCAGTCGTTGTTGTTTAAGTTCATAGAGCCACATCTCAAACTTTTATCCAGATAAATAATTAAGAACCTCGTCGTAAATTGTTATAGTTAAGAAAAATTACATTCAGTCATTTAAAAAAAATATAGTGCGATATAAGGTGTGTGATATGGGTGGATATTTCTCTCGGGTTTAAATAGTAATTTTTATTAATCTCTGATTACAGAAACCTAAGTTGCTGGGGGGTCACCGTACAAACTCTTTTGTAAACTGTATTTTTGTATATTTTCTAAACTGTCTGTATTGTACACATGGTGGATGATTTATTGGAGGAGAATACTTTAATGTTTTTTTATTAACGTAAGTTATTTCGGGGTTTTAAAGCAGAAGCACCAGTAAGAAGAAGACGTGTTTCCGAGCGAAGATGAATCTCATCATTTCACATGTACAGACGCTGGCACATCAAGCTACCCCAATCTATCAAATTTCTTGACAGGTTTTCAATTTTATTTCGTAAACATAGGGTTCATGTTCAATTGGGAAAATTTGACAGTTTGGGGTAGTAGAGAAGTACTTAATATTATTTGATACCTCTTTCATGGAACTTAGATGGTTTCTTGATTTAACTACTGACAATAAAATGTATTGTACCTACCTATTGTCATTATCATTCTCCTGCCGTTATCCCAATACATTTAAGGTCGGCAACTTGTCTTTTCAAGGTGCTCTTACACGGGCAATTTTTTGAGCAATTATTGCTCGGCAACACCAATGGAGCAATCTGGGCATATTGCTTCCGATTGCTCCATATATTTCACATTTCTCAATGTCGCCATTATGAGTTGCCGAATATCCAATCAGTTTGGAAATTTTTAGTCAATTTTCTTTCTATCTCGTTTGTACGTATAACTACGTCTCGTTTTTGCGAGAGGAATCTGGCAGCGGCGGAGGCGGCAGGGGCGGGGTATTGTCTAATTTTTGAATTTGCTCCATATTGCATGGTATTGTGTTGCCGTATCTCTGGCAACAGGTTGCTACATGTAACCAATGCTCTGAATTGCTGGATTTAGTCGTGACGTCATAGTTGACGAGAATTGACCAGGATTGAGCAATTTTAGTTGCTGGTGTAACCTTAACATAATTCTCTGTTAGTCGTCTTGTCAGCCCCTTTCTAACCATATCATCTTTCACATACGCCATCCATCTTTTCTTTGGTCTACATCCACATCCACATTCATTCTCATATTGCACATAGATGGTATTATAAATACAGATAACAAGTATAAATAAAATAGTTGTAGGTCCACGAATTAAAATTTTATTTTAAGCACTATTTTGTCCGAATAGGTATTTATTTTTGAAATTCTGTGAGAAAATTACAGTTCTAAAAGGTCACATGCGCTTGCTTCCATCATCCACCAAGCCTTCTTCCACCTATTTTGGGGACATGCAGTTTCCTGTCTAACCGGATGTAGCTGAGTAGGTACCAGTATTTTACATGAAGCGACTGCCTATCTAACCTCCACAACCCGGATACTGGGTAATACGATACCCTTTCGTAAGAGTGGTTGTCAGACTTTCGTGCTTCTGACAACCCGTTATGACTGTCAAAGATCTACGAATGACAGACGGGACCAACGGCTCTTGGTTCCTATAAACAAAAATAGATTGTTTTGCTTACCAATGGTAGAATTTTTTATTTCCAAACTGGGAAAATTAATAGTTTCGTAAACAAATTTTACTGGAGAGCTACTTCCAAACCAAATACGGGGGTCTACTATGCAAAGGTCTTGCTTCATTAGGTATTGGTAAAGATACAATCGTCTTAATTTTAACCTAAAACTGTCCGTTAATTATAGGAATCGGCCATTAGCATGCGTTCCAAGCCACTGATGCATCTTGGTATGTAAAGATGGGTTACCCATCGACGGACCAACCGCAGGAAGCGTAGCTTAACCTGATCGATCAACCCATGTGCCCGTTTTGCGGGATAGGAATTAATTGGAAACTTGCTTCACATTTTCGCTCCTTCACCGTACATGTTGTATAAATCAACGCCGTTATGAATTGAGCCTGGGATCGTTTCCTAGCTCAGGCAAAGTGTTTTTGGGTTTTTTCATCAGGAATTTATTACTAGCAGCCCGGAGTCTGGATTTCTGCCGGGTGATGGCAATAGGCTTGCCTCCTACTACTGGTGAACTGGTGGGGGTTACTATGGGTACACCTCGGCCCAAAGCGCCTATTACACTATTCAATTTGTAGGAAATGTAATTAGGAAAACGAAAGATGTAATCGAAGTTAGAACAGTTCAATTCCGATTTAGTGCGATTTGAAGGTCCCCATCGCACTACTTCCTAAATTGTTGCAACCCAATGTAATTCTACTTCACGACTGAGAGTCGTCTGTCCGATTCATAATTCAAAATCAAAATATTTTATTTCACATAAGCCTGCATGGGCACTTATGAAACGACAGAAGCTAGGTGCACGGTTCCAATTCGTCGTTTCCTATGGAGAAGAGCTGGCAAGAAACTCCAACACCCGCAATGAAATTTAGTCTATTGTGATCACTAGCTTTCAGCTTCCTATTAAGAGTGTTCCTAATTAGAGTTTCTATAAATTAGCTAATTTAATAATCACGTTACCCCTTGGGGACTACAGGCATGATGTTATGTGGTATTACATGTTGGACAACTGCTAATTTGATATCTTCCGGCTTTTCCATGACTTTACGTTTGGCTATCATATGTAATTTGTCACTACAATGTAAATATGGTGTTCAACAGTCGTGTTTGATTGTCCCTTGTTAAATTTTAGACATTGAGCAAAATTATGTAACAAAAGTTATGTTTATAACTTGTTTTGAATGCCAATTTGAATGTAGCTAGTAGGTATGTGTTAAGTTGTTTTGTTGCTCTTTATTTTTATCAGTTATCAGTAATGTTTGGCGTCTCGTTAGCATGTCGCCCATAGCCAAGGCTCATAATGAAAGGATCACTAACGTGTGTTTTGAGATTTGCTGTTGTGTGATCGTGCGTCAGTACTGTTCTAAAAATAATAACGCACATTATTTAAGTTTGCAATTTCAATAAAACATAATAGTTTCTGTCAGCAACATATTCACATATAAGGTGCTTCGAGATCAGCCAAGACACAGTTCAGTTACCAGTAAAAGTCAGAGCAAGATAGGATCTTTCGGGAATGCATTCAACATTATTTATCGTCGCGTCGTTGGCGCTGCTGGCGCTCTCCGTGTGCGCACCCGCCGAGCAGGATGTGATCCAGCACATCCCGCAAAAAGCCGAGCAAACACCATCAGTTACAGGAAGAGACGATGCGGTATCTGGTGCTTCGGCAAAGGCTGCTGGTGCGTCTGAACACGTGGCGCGCGCTCGCCGTGATGTAGCCGGACAGGAGAGCGACCTCCTCCCCGCTATCAACGATGTGGATGTCTCACCCTTCGGAGAAACTTCGCAGCTAGAGGGACGCAGCCGCATCAGGGTGCTGCCTGCCTACCTCGGCTGATCCACCAACAAAAACATCGACCCCCGCTATCACCACATCGGATATAACGTTATCGTATAAGTTATTAGGTTGTATCAATGTATTATATAAAACATTAAACAAGCTTTTTGGTTACAAATGTACATATGTTTTGTACATTTTAATTTAATATCTAGCAATAAAGAATAGTTAAGAAAGACTGGCTGCATTTCATTTACAAAGTTGTTCTCGATATCATGGTGAGTACTCATATCACTTCACAGAAATATGGTAAAATATAAAGGGGCTGCTAAGTTAATTAATAAAATTAGCATGAAGAAAATAATTAGTAGCCATGACTATAAAATGCATAACATCCTCTGAAACTAATTTAATCTACTTTGTTTTCACAATGCTAATCGTTGTAGTAATGTTAGCCGTGGGCGTCGTTAACTTGGTGTCATCTTTCAGTATTGTGCAAAAAGATAATGAACTGGGCATTACAAATGTAACAATTTTAGAAGACAACGCTAAATTTCCGGATAATATAGTAAAAGAAACAGAAACCAAAAGGGATGTTATTGATGTAAATGACGGAAACAAGGAATTGGTGGAAGCAGCGGAAAGCAGTAACTTAGTATATCGACCCCTTTTTGTATACAGAAGGATCCAACACAGTAAAAGAAGAATCACCATGTACAATTCGTTTGCAGGATAAGTGAATATTTCTAAGGTAATCGTTTTATTACTTCATGTCGTTATATGGTTGAGTAAAGTAATAAAATTCTCCCCAATTTAAAATTAATAAAACTAACAAGTCAATAAAGCAATAGCGATACAGTCGCGATTTGCTGGTAGAGTTAAATTGCAGTTTAGTTTAATCCTAGCAGTTGGAGTATCAAGGACAATGATTTTATTTCGAATATTGGCTGTAGTTGTACTACTTATTGTAAGTGAATTCACTTTTCTTCTCCATAATATTTTACGCAAATAACTAAATAAATTTAACGTTTTAGATTCCTGACTCGTACGGGGGAATATCACCAGTACATGATTTTAAGGAAAAAATGTTGAGAACTACTAATAATAATATTAACGAAAGATTTTTACTGTCGTCTCCACATAATGTATTGAAACATTTAGACAATACGATTTCAAAAGCAACTAAAAATGTTACTCAGAACCCGGAAATGGACGATATTCTTTACCAGATTTCAAAGGACATGGTTTCGGCCATTTTATCAAAGTTAGAAATACAAGATAAAATAACCAGAATTACCACGGAGGCACTGGAAGCTCCTGGCAAAAATAAAGGTATTACGGCTATTGAGACAAGGCGCATTTTGGATTATATTTCTAGAACATTGTCTGGTCATATTCTTAGTATTACTAGAGCTTCAACAGAGCCAGAACTTCATCGGTTGGTGTATGGATTAGCTCAAATTGCAGCCGAGGTGTCCATCGTATCAGCATTAAAAGATACTACATATGCCGCAGCGCTGTCTAAGAAACAATCTGTTGATTTATCTCTAAGAAGGAAAAGAGCGATTGCTCCTGGAAAAGATAACGCACTAGTGACCCCGTCTCCTGTTTCTTCAACGACGGTTTACAGCGTTATTCTGAACAAAACTGTACATACTGCCCATATCGCTAAAAATAAAACAACAGCAAAAGATTTTCCGTCACCGTACTCAGTGATATCTAGAACTGAAAAGAAAGTTCTCCATGTCCTTAATAGTAAGCAAAACGTTCCAACTGAAATAAAAGGGTTCTTGAATCAAACAACCTTAGATATTGAAAATGCAGAGCGAGAAAATAATAACACGGAACCAGTTCTCATAGAAAAGACAATAAATGGAACTCAATATATAAGAGAAACACAAACTCTAGATACTCAAGAATTAAGTGCACCTGGACTCATAGATGACTGGGTTGATACCAAGGAAAACGTGTATAAGCCTATCAATCCCGATGTTGTTGCTGATATAGAGATAGATCAGCCTGAATTTGAAGACGAAGCTGGTAATGAAAAGAAATCTAAACAAAAACTGGAAAAAATGGAAGTAAAAGCCAAAAAAGCTATTTTATACGCTGGTGATGTGGCATATTTGACAGCTGCAAGCGTTGTTGCTCTAAGACGAGCTTTAACTGCATCCATTGAAGTTCAAATGTCTGTAAGGTATGCGAAAAATGGTATGTCAAATCACCAGGAATTAATGATGAATTTGGCGAAGACTGCTGCCCAACAAGCAGGAAAACAAGCAAAGAGTGCTACATCTAAATCTTTAGCTTGCGAGCGGGTCATTAAATTGGCGCTGAAGTATACCGCCCAGTCACAAGGAGCTCATCTAAACCATGTCGCGAATAGAATCGTGATGGATACTTTGTCATTGGCGACGCTTGCGAAATCTATGGCATTTGTTGCTTCAGATATAGCTATCAATTCTTTGTATCAGGCCACTGATGTGAAACCTCCAACATAACAAATTGAAGACAAAATCTTTTAAAGAAAAAGTTAAATGAAAATATTTTTCCCACCTCCACAAAACTATTTTTATTTGAAAATTCATGTTTAAATTTATAAAGGTTTAAAAAAATTAAATAAGGTGGCATGTCAGAATTATCTCATTTATTTAATCAAATTCAACGTAGTAGCTTTCCCGTAAATCCCAAAGTTTTACATAAAAAATATTATTGATTTAAAGGTTGAGAAATGAAGAGTATTCTTTGCTGCATTAGTGAAGTCAGCTAATAATGATGTTTCCAGTAGTAAGTGTAGTGTGTAGGAATCCTGTAACAAAATATGTTTGATTACAAAATCAAAGTAGGTTTTCAATGGCGGCTTTGAAGTCATTATAGTGGACGTTGTGACTTCGTTTTGATTCGAAAAAAAAATGTGTTGCTGATTACCCATATCCCGAGACGCTGGTTAAAATACTTTCATTGTATTTTATTAGTTTAGAGATGTATTAAAATTCATTCTTTGCGTTTAATCTACATTATCATCTACCGTTGGCTACTCTTATATTTTCACGAAGGTAGTGGCTTTACCTAGTTCGAGACTACTCCGCCTTTATTGAATTAAACATAAGCATAATAAAGCTAAGGTCCCTAAGGTCTTCAACCAGTACGTCCTGCCCGTGATGACATTCGGTGCCGAAACGTGGACACTGACAGTTTGACTGATCCACAAATTTAAGGTCACTCAGCGCGCTATGGAGCGGGCTATGCTCGGAGTTTATTTGAAGGATAAAGTCAGGAATGAAGTTATCCGGAAAAGAACCGGAGTCACCGACATAGCTTGTAGAGTGAGCAAGCTGAAGTGGCAGTGGGCTGGCCATGTTTGTCGAAGGACCGATGGACGGTGGAGCAGACGAGTCCTGGAGTGGAGACCGCATATCGGCAAACGGAGTGTGGGACGCCCTCCAGTTAAATGGACCGACGACCTTAAAAAGGTGGCTGGGACAGACTGGATGCGGAAGGCGGAGGATAGAGTGTTGTGGCGCAGCCTGGGATAGGCCTATGTACAGCAGTGGACTGCGATAGGCTGAGTTGATTGACTGATTGATAATAAAGCTGCTATACAATTTTTGTATACGTAGTCACCACCATAATTACGCACTTAAAAGTCGAGTTTTCTGAACTGTGTCACTAACTTTTTAATAAAGGTGTTCCTCATATTAAGTGCAATAGAGCATTCGTTCTTACCTTTCATGGTAGATGTATATTGGTTTTTGGTAATGGTACCAACTATGCCACCAGGTGCTAGCATCCGTCTTCAAATCTGAGTCGTCAGGCTTCGGTGGTTCCGGTAAACCTTCGGCATCTACAGGCTTCGGTTCCAGGGGAACCAATCCGAAAGTAGGTGCGACTTCTACAGCTTTTGGATCTTCCACTGGTAGACAACAGCAGACTCCCAACAGAGTGACGATTGCAGCCAGTTTCACGATCTGTGAATATTATAGTATTATTGCTAGTAGGATAATATAGATAATTTTTCAAAATCATTCTATCACTTATTTAAAAATGGTTTATATGTCTTGAAGGAGTAGGGGGAGGTCTGTTGTGGTTACGTTTAGCCGATGCTGGTATATTTCTTATACATTTACACATGAACGTAGCTACTTTAGCTGGCCGGCTTCTGAGAATATCCTAAATCAAAAACACAGCATAAGCATAATACCATAATCAGCCTACAATGTTCCCACTGCTGGGACCTGGACTGGAGGCCTCCTCGCTTCTAGAGGGGGTGGGCCATAATTCACCACGCGGCTCCAGAGCGGGCAGATTGGCGGATGTCACATGTCTTCGAATTATAGTTCTAGGACATGCCGGTTTCCTCGCAATGTTTTCCTTCACTGTTTTGAGAGCAGTGGTGATGAACCCATTATATACAACTCATAAGTCGCTGCTGTTTCCACTGAGCCATGAATACTCTTCAAAACACAGCATAGAAAGAAAAAAAAAACTACGAGATTAGATTAGTTTTGCGAAATTGTGCATTATTATTTAAATCAGTTACACCCTTCAGATGTTTATTATACACAGCAGGTACGCAGTTGACCCATGAGGTAAATCGCGATACGATAATACATTCTAATTGCGTTTGCCCTTAAAATAATCACACTTCAGTGCCAAGCCGTAGCGGGCGAGAAATACTGGTAAAGAGAAGATATATCGAGTTGAATACTTTGCCAATGACTGATACATTTTCTTAGATAGGTATATAAAACAAGAAATAGTCACACCTTGTCAATTTGGTTATGGTCACATGTTTTTGGGTACCGTATATGGCCAGTGGTATGATAAATAATTTGATGCGAATGCTAACATAAGATCCTGTTTTATTTACTGGATACGTAGCGTGATTTGTATTAGTATACTCCCTTTTATGGCAAGAAATGCAAAGTGGTAATGTAAGGGGTGTTCGCAAATCGACCGATTGTGCGTGAGATAGATATCTAACACATGAGAAAATGTCCATATACTGTAGTCAAACTTAAGGTTAATTTATTGTATAAGATAACATTCGATTATTGTCACCTCACAAATCTTACTGAACGACGTTACGTATGTATGTGCCTAACTACTATGTTCTAATAATGTAAGACGAAGGGACTAGTCTCCACGACACAGGGAATCCTGGTGTGGAGGCTAGTGCTATTTGAATTTGTACTGCTTCTTGAACAATTTTTTTTTAAATCAATCAATTTGTTTTTCTATGAAGTCAAAGTCAAAGCATTTATTTCAAATAGGCATTTAAAAGGCTCTTTTGAACGTCAACATTTACATTAAAATAGAATTGATTCTAGTCGCCCCTTCCAAAATGTAGTTTCGTATGGAGAAGAATGGGCAAGAAACTCCACCGTTACTCTTTTAAAATGTTTCAAGTACAATATTTAACATAGTACATTCATTATAAGATTATGTGTGAAAACGATGCACCCAGAATAAAATTACCATACCAAAATAGGTAAACAGAATCAAATTGAAGCAATACAGTTAGATTAATCTGTGATAGATACATGGTGTTCACACATTTACAAACATTGTAAAAGTAAGTATATGTACGATTTTCCTACAATATTAACAAGTAATGAGTCAGTGTGTGAGTTAAAGTAATCACTGAGTGTAAATCAATGTCATAAATATAATTAATTATACAATTCAATTAGCAATCCTCTAATTTGTAATACGCTAGTTTGCAAAGTTTAATTTTAATATGAGTTTTAAATTTCCTTTCATTTAATTGCAATATATCACAAGGTATTTTGTTGTAACATTTAACATAGTACCCCATAAAAGATGTATGTACTTTAGCTAATCTAAAAAATGGTTGATCTATTTTGTCTTTGTTTCTAGTATTAAAATTATGTCTAGCACTTATTTTATTAAAAAGATGTAGATTTATTCTTATGAGCTGTATTTGTTTCATTTAATTTGCCTAGCATTTTACAACTGTGTCGGAGTCGGCTTCCAGTTTAACTGGATGCAGCTGAAATGCCAGTATTTTACATGAAGCGACTGCCTATCTGACTTCCACAACCCAGTTACTGCTTAACTAATACGCCTTGATAGGCTTACGGGCTTCTAACTACCCGTAACGACTGTCAAAGATCTGCGTATGGCCGCCAGGACCAACTGTTGGAGGCTTCTATCAACAGCAGTGCTATTTTGTAAAAATCTCTCCGTGATAACTTGGGTGAAGTGAGCTTAAAGTGAGCTGTCATGGGAAAGACAGTTCACTACACATAAGTTCTCACGGTCAGATTCGATGCAGGGTGAATCTGTGCTCGCCCATAAATTAAACTGTAGAACAACTATTGCATAGTAACGGAAATTTTATAGGTAAAACGAAATATAGACGAAACATAACTTACCATTTTGAATATTGTCCGTTAGTAAACTTGGAGTTCGTTTAGACGAAATTAGGATTATGCTGATCTCTGCAATAGGATCACTTTATATATTCTTAATTTTAGTGAGAGACAAGGACAAAATACCTTGTATCATCTTATTTTAGTACTGCTGGTCACCTTTGGATGTCATCGGCGCGATGGTACAGCTACTAATCGTAGTCATAAATTAAGCCTTTTTGACATCATTGCTGTTATCAAATTAGGTACTAACAAATTTTATTCAAATGCTTTAAATAAAATTGCATTTTTTAAGTGCTGGATTATGGTAATTCTACACGGATTAGCCTGCCTGAGCATTCAGATCATTTACCTTAAAAGACGTGGTAATTACCATTTAACTTATGTGGACCGAATTAGTTTTGTAAGTAGATATACCTAATCATTAATACCTATCACCTGTTTTACAATCATCTGTATGGAAAAAAAAAATTGTCCTCGCTACGGATTCCATCATGTATTATGATATCCGGTGCAAGCTTAGCACGAGCACTGGGCCTCAAGTCTGCTATTACAATAGTGTCAGAATGGTCTATCATTGATTTCATAATTGTTGATTTTGACAAGTTTGGTAATCTACTAATAAAACGGCGTCATTATGACTTTCCAATGGTCAGCCACTGACACTCCATTGAAAGAAATGGTATTTATTGGTAATCTCGTACATCATGACAAATGAATGACTGACTTAATTTACGAACTTCCTACTACTTTAGATTGCATAAAACACTGATAAATAATATGTAAAAATATATATAAATTAAATCTGGCATGAATAAATGTTCAAATTTAGTAGTAGTTTTTCGAAAAACATTTCTACTAACGAGTTTTATAATAATGGCAATACGAAAATGCCATTATGACACAATTCTATTACGAGACCATTGACCGACCAATGATCGACCATTATAAATTTGGCAGATTACGAACTTTTAGCAAAATGACAAATGAATGACAATGGGATCGTGTTCGAATGACGAATTTATAAAAATAGCAGACTCAGGCCCCTGGTTTGTCGATGGAAGAATAAACAAATATTATGACGTTCCGTTTAGACAGTGTGACGGCAGCAAAGTAGAAAGACCCATTTGCACTTTTCACGAAATTCACGCTTTAACATAATTAAATACGTAATTCGACTCAAAATTCCTAGTTTTGCATAGTACTCGTATTTTTGAAGTGAAAACTTGCGTTGGGCTTAGAGATGGGAAAAAACAATTGAACTCGCGACACCGGTGCCGACACCTCTGTTTAAAAGTTAGTTTTATACGTTAGTTTTAGTTGAGCTTGATCAGTATAAATTACATGTAATAAAAGATTTGGTATTTTTTTTTCTTCGCTTTATACCCTATACACCTACCACCCTCAACTATTGTAACCAGTAGAAATTGGATGCAATCTGGACTTTAGGGCACCCCGACTCGGACAGGTTAGGTTAGAAGGGGATGGCGGGGTCGTGTGAGCGAGCGGAGCGAGCGAATAGACCCCGCCATCCCCTTCGTGGTTATTTTTTTTTAAACCATCCAGAAGTAGGAGCCCCGCGAAGCGGGGCTCCGTCAACCAAGCCCACCCTCGACCATGCATTGAATATTTTAAGATTTGGTTAGGTGCCATTTGAGTTAGGTTAGAACTGTGACCATTAAACATGAAAATTAGGTCAAAAGAACATTAGGTCAAATATGCAGATTTAAGAGGACAACGACTCGTGAAAAGTTTACTTCCCGTTGTCCCCGTTAGCCGAATGTACGTTACGGGGACAACTGGAAATAAATTTAATCACGTCCCGCTGTCCCCGTGACGGGGATATGGCATACGGGGGGGGACAACGGGAATAAACGCAAAAAATTACTCAAACTACTAATTTTTGTTTACTTATTTTATTTTTTGAAATCAGTTAATATTTTTGCTGATCGTGCTAAATCAAAACAGGCTATGTTTTCACTTCTGTCGGCACACCCGGAGTGCCACTGTTTTTTTTTCTGTTTGATTCTTAACTGTTACTGATATTAAGCCACGTAGCATTATCAGCCTATACTGTTCCCACTGCTGGGACACAGGCCTCCACTCTGTGAGAGGAAGTGGGCCATAATTCATCACGCGGGCCCAGTGCGGATTGGTAGATTTCACATATCTTTGGATTTTTGGTTCTAAGACATGCCGGTTTCCTCACAATGTTTTTCCTTCGCCGTTTTGAGAGCAGTGGTGATGAAATTATTTACACAAAGTAAATTACCTGTCTTTGTTCGAACCTACGACCTACAAATTGACGCGCTTGTGTTATGACTTATAAAAAAAAAACATTTTTTTTTGTCTGTCTGTTTATTCCAGGTAAACTCCGAAACGGCTGAACCGATGTTGATAGGGCTTTCACTGGCATAAAGCTGATGTTATAGGGGTAACATAGGCTACTTTACGTCCCGATGGAATACGGGATAATTTCCAACATCCACGTGGGCGAAGCCGCGGGCACAGCTAGTCTTAAAATATAAGAACGTATTGGAATAGCAAATAAAAGAGAGCAAACAAACACTACGTAATTAAAAGTAATCTTAATGTATTTCGAACTGCCATTTATCGACTTATGTAGGATGCTAATAGGTATCTTAATAAAGTATCGATATCGCACGAAACATGTTTTATTTTATTTAATGTAGTTGAACCTTTTAACAAAAAATTCAGGTCATTTGAAAAACATTTGGCACGCTAAAAATATAGTTTAAGTTAATTTATGATGATTGGAATATTGGAATACCTAGAACTTCTCTTTTTAGCAATCAAATAGGTACTAGTGTATTTTACTACATACTGATACGTAGTTACATCGGTGCGTGGCCAAAATTAGAACTAACGCCGCCATTTTGTTTTTTTACACATTTCAAGAGTAACATCTCACAAAATATTTGCACAAATACCCTCTTATTTATAAACGTTGCTTAAAGGTAAGAGATGTTTAAGAGCGTTCATTCCACGCGGGTTGGCAACAACGCAATTATAGTATTTTTCGTGATTGGGTGGAGCAGGTTGCTGACTTTTACTGACGAAAACCCACCCGTGTTCCTTCAGTTGCCTGTGTGCCAGAGGCCGCGGTATCTCTTTCGAACAACCCGCACCCCTGGCAGGCATCGGCCCTTGCCGACCCCACCAGTTGGTGCTGACATCTCTTTGAGGCGCGCGTGGAACACACACAACGCGCCGTCGACCCGGGCTTGGTCCTTACTGGACAGCGAGTTACCCATTACTCGCCGTTCGCAAGCCCGCGCCTGCTGTGGCCGAGAATCAGCCTGGGATTCCCGACGCCAGGGCGTCTCCTGCGGTGACTAGGGCTGTGAGGGCGCATATACATACTGCGCCGCCTCCCTCTTCACGAGAATTACTGCTTCGCAGAAGGAGGTGACGGCTACCCATGCACTGTCGCTCCGTACCATGGCCTGGACCAGGGCCGGACGCGAGAGATCGCCGCCGCCGAACGCCTCCACGAGGTCAAGGCGGTGCTCCGCCCAAGCCGGGCAGACCGCCACCGTATGCTCCACCGTGTCCTAAGGGCGAAGTACGGAGTGGAGATACAAAAGGGGTAAATTCATAAACGTTGATTAAAGTTCAGAGAGGTTTAAACATCAAAATTGTGTAGTTAAACAGTCGCTAATCATTACTTATCTTTAAGCAACGTTTATAAATAAAGGGGAATATTTTAAGGCTTTCATGCACCATTAATGATTTTGAAATGATCGATTTTCCTTATATGGATCGAAGATAGGACATGGTATTAATAATCTATATCTCTGTAATTGTGTGGAAGTGTTTGTGAATGAGAAAGACTGACCTGCCGTGATACAGTTTTCACTATAATAGTACGGAGGTCAGTGTGAATTAAGCTGAAACAACCTCATAACGTAAACAGGTATTTATAATCAATCACACACGTAATTATATTTGTATTAGTAGACACAAATCTACTCGATGATGTCTACAACTCAGCTCAAGAAAACGTAAAAGAAGAACTGAACAACAAAGTTGTTAATATGTCAAAAATTATTGATGGTTGGAGCAATGTTGGGCAGGAGTAGACTGTCTGTGATAACTCTCTAATTTATTTCGAGCTATTTCGTGTCCTAAATATTTATTAGTTTTTATTTATTTCCATTAATTCGTAATAATAAGTTGTTTTAAACTGTGTTTTGAAACACTTAATAAAAAAAAACATTGTTTTATTTCTAATTGTTTTAAACACTGTTTGAAACACATTAGTATTTTACCTTTTGGGGGAAAAACGCGTGGTGTTGTATGTTTATTCTACTGTCGCTGTGCTACGGCGCTACGCCGAATTGCTACAAGCTACGCGAACCTCACGTGTACCATATATCCCGGAATTACCAATTTTCAGTTACGATTGCGAAAGAGTATGAATTATATTGAATTTCTTTGCCACATATTTGGTTCAGCGTAGCGCTATGATAGGTAATTTATTTTTGTGTCCTTTACATGGCTAGCAGTATTTCTAGATCGACATTATGATCATGGTGTACCGAGGTCCATGGTGGCTTGAGGCGCCATCTTCATCTTTGCTGTTAAACGCGTGACACAAAGACAGTTAGCAACCGTGAGTAGGCATACCCACAGCGACAAGAAATCAACACACTTTAATTCTTGAAGTTTACTTAATTTTCCTCCAGATGGCGCTACGCTACCATCGATCATAACAATAGCTTCGCTCTTGGAAATGGTTGAAACTATGCAACGTTGCCACAATTTGATACTAGATGTTGCTAGTGTCAAATAGACAACTTTAGCAACTAAAGTGTAACTGTTTTTGGTTTGTGTTCTATGAAAGGTCACTAACAAACAATACAGTTCGAGTTAATATTTAGAATTATTTATAATTCATGTGGTCTATTTAGCCTGATTCAGTTGTAAACTAATAATTTCATAATTCAAAATAGGTCTTACATTTTAGAACTACCTAAAGTACTTTACAGACTATAAACAACTGCTTAAAATGTATGACTAATTGTAAGCAGGATGTTTATACAGAAAAAGTTTTTATTCAGTGCGCAAACTGTAACCATGAATTCAGCATATAATTCTAGACCCCCCCCCCAGCGCAGAAATTTTTCGTCGGTTATACAAACAAATCAGCTGTTTTATAGAAAAGTGCAATACCTACGCGGTCAAAATGTATGGAACAGCTGATTTTTTTTTGTATAACCTACGAAAAATGTCTGCGCTGGGGGTTCTAAAATGATATGCTGAATTCATGGTTACAGTTTGCGCATTGAATAAAAACTTTTCCTGTATGTGTAAAGTAGCATTAAGAACGTATTAAATGTTTGCTTTGAATAATTTTATGTACCAACTGTGTACATAGTTAATCTGCGTGTCAGCATACTTACTAGATGACATTCACATTTTCCGTTTATAGACCGAGTAGTAATTACCGACCACTGCCATTTTGATGAATGTGCCTATGTGAACTAGTCAAGGTAAGAGATAGATTTTGTGCCAATGTTGGTTCAAACATAAATCCATACAATCATAATCTTCACAGTACCTACCTAAACATACATTCCATACATTTTGGCTGCGTATCTATTGCATTTTACTATGAAACACTAGATTTTTTTTGAAAACCGACTTAGAATTGCGACGCTAGGGGGCTTAGAATCATGTGCTGAATCCATTGTATTTATTATATCTCGCGTCGATGTCCCTGTCACCCTGTATATATACACATAAATGAGAATGTAATGTTGTCTACTATATCATCATGAAATTCATAAAATGACTACAACATTTGATGTGTTATCGATTTCACTTTTTATCAAGATTGCTTCGTGATAATCTATTTTTCTATGTAATCATAACGCAATTGATTGTGGTCGGTTCTTATTTTAAGGTGCCATCGACATTCTAAGACGCCATTTCATATCTCGAGTACCTACCTTATTTTGGGAACTAGGACATAGTCTTCAAATCTGTAGATAATAAAAAGATATGCAGTTAGTTTCTTCACCGTTTTGAGTCTGAAATTCACTTTGTTCTGGTTAAAATATCTACCACATGAACAGAGGCCTTTGCACGAACTGCGGCGTAAATATAACGGGAAAGGCGGTTATCATAAAATTATCCTTCCTAGGCAGAACCTACACTGCCTACAGAAATACTTCAGTTTTTTATATAGAAAAACATCAGATTTAGTCACACGGTTTGATAAAATCTAAATACCAAATAGTACCTACCGTATTAATTTACTATAAAAAAAATATAAGCCCTTATCTTACACTGTAGGTCAAAAGCCTCCTTTTTCAACTCAGAAACTCAACATGAGCCAACATTTATGTAGACCAATCCCAAAAACAAAAATACAAATAGACAGGTTGCACTAGAGGTAGGTAGGTAGGTTATATGTCTATAAATAAATCACCATCATCATCATCATTTCAGCCGAAAGATGTCCACTGCTGTCCCCCAAGCTCCTCCACTTCGACCGGTTCTGCGCTCCTCGCATCCAGCGGATTCCTGCGGCCTTCACAAGGTCATCGGTCCATCTTGTGGGAGGCCTACCAACGCTACGTCTTCCGAAATAAAATAATCTTTAATTCGGATAAGCAACATCTATATGGGTTTGTAAACAAAAAAAATCATTTATACCTATGTTAGTAAACTTATTAGGAAATTACTTGGAAACAAGATTGTTGTTAGAAATTCATCTTCGAACAACATCACCTAATAAAGGAGACTCGTTCTTCTCTATGGTCTTCAGGATGGAGTTGGAGCTATCCCGCACTCTAGAGCAAAAAGGCAGATTTCTGCCTGATGATGGCGTGGAAGCCATCGACTTCTGCTTGTGCAAACATACCTGATGCTCTGCAGAAACGGGGCAGCCTCATCAACATCCTGAACCCGTTATTATATTGGACCCGTAGGGCGCCGATAGCCCGCTGAGTATAGTTGGTCCATAGACTGCACGTGTAAAACACTTGGCAATATGCTTTAAAAAGCGTAACTTTGACTGCCCTGCTACAGCAGCGTGCAAATCTACGAGCCAACATGTTACATATGTTAATATCTATTAATGTAGGTACATCATATTTAAGTTATTTTTCTTCGTGTAGATCACAAACAGATTAGGTAGTGGTTTAGAATAAATAAAATGTCTCCTCATACTGGCCTCCTAAAGCAGGTCCTAGTACAACCGAGGCGGGCTGGTCAAAGTCCAAGTTTGCCCAACCAATACGACAGTGTTGTTCCTATCTACTCGAGCAGCTACGTCACATAGCCGTGACTTCTTCCACACAATACGTTTTAGTACGTGCTTATCGGTTTAATGTGTGGGCAATTAAAGAGGTGTGTTGCAACGCCTCAAATTGATAATATTGCCGCGACGCCTGGCCTTTGTTTTAAGCTATTATTCGAGTCGCTCGGATAATTTATGCCATTTTTGGTCGTAACTGTCAGGTTTACCGTGTATCGTTCACAAAGTATTTTGCTTTGCTGAACTCATTGAATTATTCCGATCTGTCACTCTGCTTTGTCCCCTTAGAGGGACAGATCGGAAAAGTGGATCGGAAGAATTAATATATTACATTCTTAAAATGAAGGCCACAAATTATAAGCAACATTACAACTATTGGTATGGGTTTATAATCATCTGTCTCCGATCTGTCTCCCAAGGAGACAAAGCAGGGTGACAGATCGGAATAGTTCCACTCATTCAGTAAAACTATAACTTTTGAAGTAGATTCGTATTTTGGTTGGCTTGTGTAAGCAATGGGTGTGTCAGTCTCGCCGTCTGCGTCTACGCAATTACTGGTGGCATTTTGCCGGCGCCCTTGTACGCATTCTGTAGTTCTTCTGCCTTTGGGGGAGGGGGGGGGGTCATGAAACTTCTATCGACGCCGGTCAGTGCCCTTTTTAGAAACTACAACGTTCGGCTATCGATGTCTACTAGAAATATATTTTCGTAACTGATTACGTATAGGTACTCAGGTACCTAATTATGATAAGATGTGAGCTCTGTCTGGAGATGTAAGTTCATCGTAGTACGTACTGAAAATAGAGTTTCAAAGGTTGAATCACTTCTGGAAAAAAAAGAAGGCACGTCATTCACAATGGCCAGTTAAAATTAAGTGCAAATAACTGCACCTGAAATTAAAATTAAATGAATCGACGCAAGGTGTATCACATAACAGTAATTTTTATATTACCGAATCCCGCCAGAGCTGAAGCATTATACCTAGTACCTATATTTATAACCTAATAGCTTTTGCCCGCGTCTTCCCCGGGTGGATGTCGGTTATCGCGCCTATGTCCTTCTCCATATCCCAGGCTATATCTCTGCTAAATTTCATGACGATCGGTTCAGCGGTTTAGGCATGAAAGCGTAACAGACAGAGTTACTTTCGCATATAAAATATTAAGTAGGAATAAAGACAATTTACACTACGGATATGAATCGACATAAAACAGGTCAACAGACAAAATACAGTCAATACTGTATGCGGAAATACTTGCATTAAGTATTATTTGAACAACCGATAGGCGCTTACGGTGTTCTTATCCGCTTACTTTTCATACGTGAGTAACTAACAGGTTTACATAAAAACATCGATAACAAAGAGACGTAAGCGACTTTGCGGCGCAAAGTTCAGTTTGCCGTGATTTGTCACATATGTTCGGTAAACTAAACGTTTTGTCAGTCAAACTTGTTTGTATTACGATTTATATCGCAAACAAGTAATGGTAAATATATTCTGTTTAAACCAACAGAGCTAAGAAATTACCGATGGGTTTCAAGGACTTATTATGGGTAAGTACATTGTACTTATGTAACATCCTAGTAGGTACTTATGACTTTGTAGAATGAGGGAGCACTTAGTGCATTTACGCCTTTATACCTAGGTACCAAGGCGCATATTAAAGCTAGTTACTGTTGCTGGTTTCTCAGAACATTCTAGAGACAAAAGCAGGGTCAATGCCCCACTACTTCATTGCATTCATTCTGGTATATTCATGTTTCGTTTCCAATTCGTCCATTGGATGACCATTGAAACGGCTGCAATTAATTCTCGAATAATTTATGAATATCGACCAAGGTTAAAAATGTGCTATCCGCTTTAAATTTTCGTATATTGAACGGATGAGTTTAAATGTTATGCACATACATAAATAAACTCACGCCTCTCATGGGGGAAGGCAGAAACTATACAGAACACCACTGCTAAGATCCTTTCATCGGTACTCCTTTTGCCTCGTTTTGGACGCCATTTGCGAGTAGGTACTACGCACCTGACCTTTCTGAAGTACATCACTAATGTCGTATACGTATGTCCTCCGAGGGCGTCCCCTCCACGTTTCTACTCACATCTGCCTTGTAAATACCTTCTTCAAAAGTAAGTACTGTTATTTGCTAATTTGTAAACTGGTTTGCCCATCACTAGCTAATTAATCATTAAGGTGGAAGCGCCAGGGTAGCCCGCGAAATTCAAATTTTGTTACGTTTTTTGCAATTTGCAGGTCAGTATCAGGTTGTATGGTGATCTAAATATAATTCGCGACCGTATCAAATAAGGCTTTTCAGAATCATAATCATTAGAATCAGCAATACAACTCCATAAGTTAGAATTGCCCTCAAATGTCATAATTTCATGAAATAGTCATTCTTTAGAGTAATATGAACTTATAGAGATGTATTGCTGATTCTGATGGTTATGATTCTGTAAAGCCATATTTAATACGGTCGCGAATCATATTTAGATTACCATACAACCTGACAGTGACCTGGAAATTGCAAAAAACGTAACAAAATTTGAATTTCGCGGGCTACCTTGGCGCTTCCACCTTAATACTGACCCTGCTTGTAGTAAGGTATGTTCATTCGTTCGGATTTTAGTTTTACATTGAAACAAAATTTATTGTGAAGAAAAGAATGGATAATTGTGTTTGTGTTGGGGTCGGCTTCCAGTCTAACCGGATGCAGCTGAATACCACTACTTTACAGGGACCGGATGTCTATCTGACATCTACAATGCAGAAACTGGGTAATACGAGTCCCCTTGGTATGACTGGTTGTTAGACTTTCGGGGTTCTGACGATCCATAACAACCGCCACACGACTGACAGCCGGTACGGAGGCACGGAGGTGTCTCCATATGTAAATATAGTCACCCATCCAGGGACCAACCACTGCAAGCATAGCTCAACTTGCACCCTAATTGCGTAACTCACGATTAATCATAATCTGTTTCGTTTTGAACGTCGAGTCGTTTGAGTCGTTTTTTCGTTTCTGTGCTAAACCATTGTATTCATATGTTCGAAAAATGTGTCTGCTCAACAACGTTAATAACGCGATGAATATTGTAGAACTGTCAAAATGAAACAGATTATGATTAATCGCATGTTACGCAATTAGGGTGCTGATCAATCGAACCGTGCGGCTGTTATTAGGTACTTACCCACGAGCTCCTCCTAAGGTAGGTATGAAGCAAAAAAATATGGTAGCATGACATTATCATCTATAATATCAGGTGCTTACTTAGTACATTCAATTCAACGCAATAATTACGTGCAATGACGTCTTTTGTTGAAATGATAACATACTTAATTTAAATTATGTATACAGTCACCAAAAGAGATAAGTAATCAGGGTCGTCGGATGGAGTAGAAGTTTAGTAAGGAACCAAAGGATGTTTTCGAAAATAATTAAATTTAATTATTAGAAAACAAACAGTTCGTTTATCAAATTAGTTTTCTTTCGCAAAATCCAAGGTTTACTGATTAAACTTCAACTACGGCGACCTTGGATACTTAACTCTTTTGGTGACTGTACCTACCCACCTACTTTGTTGAACAACCGTGTCGTGCAGACGCAAATAATATTGAGGACATTTTCTATTTTCCGCCAACGTAAATAGTGTAGGTAACTACGAAAGAGTTAGACTTTGTAACTCTTTGAGGTGTTCAATTTTCATTAGGGGAAGAAATGTGTTAAGCACCCATTTTTTCTTTTTTTTTTGGGTGGGCAATCATCAAATAACTTCTCTCGCTCTGGGGGGAGCAGACTTTTACAGACTAAAACCCACCCGTGTTCCCTCAGTTGCCTGTGTGCCAGGGCCGCGGTATCTCTTTCGAACAACCCGCACCAAAGCACCCATTATAGATAGTTAATCAAAATCAAAAGTCATTTATTCAAATTAGGCTGAGAATCAGCTTTCCTCCCAAAAACGCTCACCCGTCACCACTGCCTAGTGCTTTAGCTGGGAAGAAGAAGTAGCGGAACAAACTCCCCAGCAGCACAGCTGTCTGTTTAGTCGGATAGACTTGATTCTATACACACATAGACAAAGTAATATAAACATTACGAGACACAGAACATTAATTAAATAATTAGTCATACATATCGCACCTTTAGAATTATAGAGACCTAATGCGAAATTAGCCGCAACCAAAATTGGTCTCTATAATTCTAATCATTCTAAATAATTTTGCTTGCGGCTAATTTCGCATTAGGTCTCTATAATTCTAAAGGTGCGATATGTCAGCCAGCCATGCCAATAGATCAACAAATAAAATTAAAACTTAATTCGAGCACAAAGAACAAAATGTAAATAAAGCATAATACCAAAATTACAGCGTCCTGGTATTAAGGGCGTGATAGCTTACATATGCAATGCAATAGGTAACATAACATAACATCACCCCTTATTTCCCCGGAGGGTTGCGCAGAGGTACACCCACATTTCGCCAGTTATGTTGAAGTCCCATGTAAATTTGTGGCAATGGCTGGCCCCGGCCAGCCCATTACCACGAATCTAGACTCCGGGCAGCTACTGAGAAATTCCAGACGGAAAAATCGTATAACACTTTGCCCTACCTTGGTATCGAACCCAGAGCCTCATACTCAGTACTAGCGCTTGCGACCACGAGATTAGCGAGGCAGTCAGACCAAGGAAAAAATTGCTACACAAACAGTTTTCCTTAGAACTGTTGCGGAGAGTTTCGGTTCTCCAAATGTAAAGCAGTTTGTGCAAAGGGTGATTGGTACTGACACTAGATAATAAGTTGTTTTAATATTATGTTACTAATACTCTATGGATTCCTTTTCCGAAATAAGAATAAATTAATTAACATAAGACCATGGTTACATTGGTTACGTTACCTGTAAATAAAATTGAAACTGTGTTCACATAACAATGGAAAACAATTTATTAATTATCTACAACGTCTCTATTCTATCGATTAATTATCTTGGTATACGTTGAAGAACTGAATTATGTACATTATGTTGCTTACATTAGTTACATTTTACTGGTATTGACAAGTATCAAACAGTAAACAATACCAAATGTTTGAAGAAAAATATTTCTTTTTTGTTTTTTTTTTGCTCGTTTTAGTTTGTTATTTTTCAATATCGATATCCAACACGAGGGTAAAGTATTGCCAGCTAACATAATTTAACCCTGTATATTTACATTTATTTTCTATGTTTATACATACTTGAACATAGCATAAAGTATGCATAAAGTATGCATGACCATAATGTATAAGTTTCGATAAGGAAATACGCAATACCCACATAATCCATGAGTCGATTTTCATACCACAAAGAAAATCCAACCTTGAATCATGTGTTCGGGTTGTTCGAAAGAGATACCGCGGCCCCTGGCACACAGGCTACTGAGGAAACACGGGTGGGGTTTAGTCAGTAAAAGTCTGACACGCCCTCCTGCTCCACCCAGAGCGGGAGAAGTTATTTGATGATTTCCCACCCAAAAACAAAAAAAAACCTTGAAATCATCATTATCATTATTGATAGCCATGTTCCACCCACTGCTTCAAATTTTCAAAAAATTATCTGCGCAACAACGTAAATAACGCAATGAATGTTGTTGAACTGTCAAAATGAAGGCCATTCCTACTAGTAGTCCAGTAGGAATGGCCTTCATTTTGACAGTTTAGCATAACACACTAGTATTACGCAATACTCTGGACTTTGCGAGTGTTATTATCTTCTGTAGGTGGACCATCTATCTGGCTATCGGTCCGCGGACGCTCTTTCTGCCATTGAAATGAAACGTGTTTATTAAATAGGTATTTCTGTTTGATCGCATCCGGTTTAGTAAAACTGCTAAACTAGGCTTGGGATTTACATTTCTAAAGATAGCTAGCATTTACTAACACTCGTATGTGGCTACGAAAGTTGTTCGGTAGGTTTTAAAAGCAGTTACAGTCGAAGTCCACGGGCGAACGTAGACCCAACATGGGACTTAGACCGTATTTGTACATACGTAAAAATATCACGGCGGGATTTTGTCGCAATCTGGATTTTTAACGCTCTGTTTTTAACCGAGCGTTGAGAAACCAACAAAATGCATACGAGCACGTTGAAAAACACATTGTTCGATATTCGAATCTCGGCGCTGCTGCGGCGGCTTACAGTTGAAAAATAATCTCTAATATTCTGCATATTTAAAGGATATTTACAATTCAATGATGTTGAACATTGAAATGGAAACGATATTCATATAGACATGCTACAAAATGTTTGTAGTTTGACGTATGGCATGGTGCCAATGCCGAAGTAGCGGTGTTATTGACTCTGCTTTCACTTTATTTGATGGTACAAAGGTCATGGAAATTCTCCTAGATTAAATCTAGCTAGATTTTATCTAGGAGAATTTACACGCTCGAGCTTCGTTGTGAAAATGGAATAGTAAAAACTACTTTTTAATTGCAGTTTACGGAAAATTCACAGTGGAAGATTCGGTAAGATCAAATCGTTTGCAAAAACATGAAAGCTCTTCTCTTACACAAAATCTATAAAGAGTATCGGAAAATTTGAAAGTGATAGACGAACTAGGAATACTAATAACCACTTTTTAATTACAGTTCACAGAAAATTCTTAGCGGAAGATTCTATAAGATCAAGTTGTTTGCAAAGACATGAAAATAGTTAACAAAACACAGGTACTCAGTAGACTCTTCAATTCGTTGACAAAAGCGTGCGAACAATTTGTAAAATGTTCATCATCATGGTTGGATTGTTGATGGCGGTGTGCGCAGCCGATAGCGGCTAGCCGGTCTGAATGCGACGCAAACCGAAATTGGACTTTGACCGACCTTGTTTGAACTCGTGAGAGCTGTGGGCTTGTGCGGCGTATATTTTTTAATGCAAACCGCATTTTTGCAGCGCCTTTTGATATATATTTTTATCGTAAAGTGAAAAGTCCGGATTTTTCTGGGTTCGATAGGCTGTACCTACTAAGCTGATTGTGGTTTAACGGAGGGCGATAAACATAATAAGGGAAGTAGACTCTACTAAAATCTACCTACTTACCCGATTAAAATGCCAGAGGCTTTTATTGATAAGATATTTCCCGCTTCCTCATGATGGGTCCTGTCATAAAATTGTATTGTTGAATAATGGACAATAAATTATAAGTTTATAAGTATACCTACTGCAAGTATCTCTACACTTTCAAAACGTTCTGAATTATATATGCTTTACAGTTGGTTGTGCGTCACATAATGGTACACAAATAGGTACATTTAATTAGGTAAGTACCAACCTATTGTGTACTGTTTGATATACTACGAGTTTGTATGCTCTATTTGCAAATGTAAAATCAGTATATTGCTGTATATGTGATTAATCCATTGTGGGCTGTGGCCCGATTGTTTACGGAGATAAAGTACGGCCATTTTGTTTATCATAATAGTCATTAATTAGTTACTCATTATTTTTTTGTCTCATCCTAAACTCATCTTAAAAACACCGGTTTTTCTACAGTAAATATGTACTTATTAATTCAGTAAGAGTAAAGCAAGTTCAGGGATTTCTAGAAATAATTTTATACACTGGTTCTTAACGTCCATGGACCCTGTACTTGCAATTAAGTCTGCGCACGAGTTGACAAGTTTTACTTGTTTCCTCGCTAATTACATACCTACAGTCCTACACGTTACTATCCACACAACCTATGCTTGTCTTTTATAGGTACTGAGATAAATAATATTGAATAAATATTGCTTTTGTTTCGATGCAAAGATATCAAAAGTGAATAGGTAATTTTGGAAAAGTTGACTTAGAGTAGTTTTTTGGTGTCGTACCTAGTTACAGAAATACTTGAAAATCATTCAATCACCTCCTACCTACTTTCAACCCGCTCTTCGCCTGAAAAATATTTATTACCAGCCTTCTAACCGGTACCTATATTGCGCATTGTTTTCAAGGCTATGTAAATCTACGAACTAGGTATAATCGAATATGAATGATATGATCCATCTTTTTCGTAAAAGGATTTTTCCACGGAAAATCCAATTGATGATGCTTGTTTACCAAGCAACCGTTTTATAAATACGCAGCATATTTTGATTCGTCATAAAAGGTCGAGAGACGGTTCTGGAACAAGAAGAAACAAAACAAAATCAATGAAAACAGTGTATGAAGTTCACGTACCTACTTACAATTATACGGACACGCAGGTGCATGCGCATGCACATATCTTTACATTTTACAAGTCAAACGCAGGTCAACGACTGCTATTGACGTAGGACCGATGATGCAGCAGGTTAAAAAACCACTGTTTAATAATAGATGTTACAAAATGGTGCTATATTTGGAGGTCTATTATCGTAATTTTCATTCAGTGTGCTATAATGTACCTAGGTATGGTGGAAAATTCGTTAGGCACTTTTTATGCGATCTCATCCGAATCGAATTACTGTAAGGTAATTCAGTTGAATATTTAATTTTAGTAATTCAATGCGAACCAATTTTATGATTATAGAACGATTACCTATTCTGTAACAATATTTAGCTCTCGAAATACTGATACAATGGCGTAGCAATAAAATAAAGTTAACATTGTGTGAGTCAGTTGGAAGTGTTCGAAAATGTTCCTTCAAAAAACCTGAATTTAACTTAGACTGACTTGATAATTAATTACGAAGCAAGCATGGACCCATGTTTGGTCATCATCTTTATGATCAATCTCTTGCCCCTGTCCCAATTTATTTAGGGTCGGCGCAACCATGTCTTTTTCTTCCATACTTATCTGTTAGTCGTCATCTCGATAGTCATCCCTCTTTCTAACCATATCATCTTTCACACAGTCCATCCATCGTTTCTTTGATCTTCCCTGACATAACCATACAGCATTGATACTCAAAACTTTCCTCACGACGACGATGACGATGGTGTATACTAGACATGCGCAAAACAGTGCTTTTTAAAGTGATGTCATATGACATTACATTTCGTACCGAGTAATGTTTCATTACACCATGACTCCAAACATGACGCGAAATGACGCGTCACGCGTGATGTCTATTGTAATGAAATGCTCGCGCATTCGTACCGCATTTACATTACACCATGACTCATGACTCCAAACATGACGCGAAATGAAGCATCACGCGCGATGGCTATTGTAATGAAATGCTTGCGTTGTAGCAGATAATAATAGTATATTATTGACCATCACTGTGAATATTGGCGTATTTAAAAATCGATTTTATGTACAATGATTGTCTCGTGATGAATCTTGATTTAATTCGCAATCATTCTTTTCGTCGCCATAAGATATTTTCACTTAAAACTTAACACTTACGTAATAAAAATCTATGTATGTATTTACAGTTTTAAGTTATTTCTTTAAATATCACTCAATACCTCATGAATTCCACAATAATATACCTCACAATCATAAACACAACACAGCACTCAGTTTTATATTTGTTTCGTGTTACTGTTTTTTTTTGTATCATAGGTAGCGCGCGGCAAAGCGTAGGTAATGTCATAGGATCTGATACAGAGTCATGATTGCGTTGTCAGTAAAACGTAAACCTTATTTCTTCAAGAATACGGTTCTAAATAATAGTTCACTTATTTCACTCCCAAACGACCGGCGCGCGGCGCATGCTCTTTCTCACTTGCACACACTCACACAGAGCGAAAATGACCGAGATAGAAGTTTACGAACGTCGAACAGCGCGTCATGGCCCGCGCGTCATGTTTGAGAGTCATGTGTCATGATTAATTTGGTCAAGTCATGTGTAATGCTACAGTACGCGGTCGAGTTATATGACGCGCAATGCAACATCGCATTACTTACACAAGTCTAGTGTATACTGACACAGGGTGGCAGGCATCGACGTACCTACATCTTGTTTCCCTAGATTTAGTACAGACCCCAGCACATCAAGCTACCTCAAACTGTAAAATTTTCCCAATTGAACATGAACCTTATGCTTATGCTGTAAAGATGAAAATCTACCAAACAAATTTGACAGATTGGGGTAGCTTGATGTGCTGGCGTCTGTACATGATTCTAAATCCCACGGCGGCGGCGGCGGCGCGGCGTCGAAAGGACATGGATAAAGTGTGGCCCAGCACGGACAAAGACTTAATTATATTGAAAAAAAAAAAAGTATTATATTCGAATTTCCATTACGGCCTTAACAACAAATAAGTAAATACTGGCAGGTAAAGCATATTTGATAAAATAAAATAAAAATCTTATTTTAAAAATAGAACTCATTTGTTTTCGTCGTGTCGGAGCGTGGTACGCAAAATGGATAAAATTGAAATTCGCGCCGTAATAAAATATCTCTGCCTGAAAAAATTAGTAACTAAATCTAGACTTGAAAGGAACATTAGGAGTTAATGCTCCTCCGTATTTTACGGTTGCGCAGTGGTGTGCCGAGTTTAAGAGAGGAAGAACTTTAACTAAAGACGACCCGCGCTCGGGACGCCCTACGACGGCAGTTACCGAACAAATGATAAAAAAGTTGAAAAAATTGTTTTGGCAGATCGTCGTGTTACTGTTAGTTTTGTAGCTGAAGAACTAAAGATTTCGATAGGAAGTATCCATAGTATTATACATGAACATTTGGGCATGAAAAAAGTATCAGCGCGCTGGGTGCCTAGAATTCTTACAGACGAGCATAAACAAATAAGACTGCGGATTTTTCAAATCAATTTGGAATTATTACAACAAGATTCTGACCGATTTTTGGGTGATATGAATACCTCAATCATGGAGCCACTATTACGGGGCCCTTATACGCAGAACAAATAAAAAAACTGCGTCAGGAAATACGCGAAAATCGCCGCGGCGGGTGTTTAGGTTCTTCTGGTTCGCATCATGAATGTTCAACTTGTGGTTTCTCGTGGTTTTTTACGACGACCTTTCGCTTTGTTTCTGGATATATGTTGGTTCTGCTCTCCCAACCGACCTCGGCTTGCACGGACTTAGCATCGACTCATTTAGATTTACCTTGGCTACGTGCACTTTGGACAGCTGATTTTGCCCTATTTCTAATGGAGAACCGGCGCTGCACTAACTGTGGTATTATTAATTAAAAAAAGTCACACTGGTACTTGCCAAGAATTGAGAACCCACAACCTCGTGCATGAGAAGGACCATCACGAAAAAGTACAACTTAAGTGTATTTAAACATCAAAATGTCATACCCAAATGTTTACCTAAAATGTCTTATATCTCGTCACCACCGAATTTTGGAGTAATCAAATATAAACTGGACTAATCAATACAAATATTACTTCATGATATATGTTGTTTTATTTATGTCCATGCTGGGCCAAACTTGTATGGCAGCGTTATCCTTCTCCTTTGCGTCGGTTATTTAAAATAAAAATGCTCTGACATACGTTTTGACTGCGTAGGGCGCTTTTCTATGAAACAGCGTAATTTTCATGAAAACTGAACAAAAGTTTCTACCCTAGGGGATCCAGAATCATGTGTTGAATTCGTGATTTCAGTTTGCGCTTCGATGGGCCTGCCACCGTTTATTTTATTTTGCGCATTGACTGTGGGAGGTCGAATAATCGCAGCGTTGTAGGTAACAAGATAAAATGTCTAGACGTACGCTCTAACTAGGATACAAGGATACTCGACTGATAACGTAATTGTGGCGAAACATTCAATCAAAAGCGGTCGAAGACGCAGGATCCATAAAAACAACAATCTTTACTACCTACCTAGGCCCCTATATAGTTATAATTATCTTGGGCACTTTGTTGTTTTGTGAGTGCAATAATGTGTCGATAACAGATTATCAGAATAATGTAAACAGGCATAACATGTACCTACCAAATTATGATTGTATGTTGACCTTATTATATCAATTTGGACTTATCCAAAGTCCAAATACAAAGTCCATACTGTCTGTTTGCCCACAAGCAGATATCCTGTTGGTTCAATTAACACTCGTTTTTTGTCATTGGTGGCCAGATAAGCAGTCGCTCAATGTAAAATACTGGTATTCAGCTGCATCCGGTTTGACTGGAAGCTGACCCTAACAAAGTTGGGATAAAGCTAGGCAGATGATTGTATTATTAAACTGTAAGAATTTTAATAACTATGCCTAAAATCTTTGTTTTGAATTTTCTGCATTATCTCCGTACAAAATAGCGGTGTGACCTTTGTAGGCGCGGGCTTGCGGACGGCGAGTAATGGGTGGCTCGCTGTCCGGTAAGGACCAAGCCCGGGTCGACGGCGCGTTGTGTTCCACGCGCGCCTCAAAGAGATGTCAGCACCAACTGGTGGGGTCCGCAAGGGCCGATGCCTGCCAGAGGTGTGGGTTATTCGAAAGAGATACCGCGGCCCCTGGCACACAGGTCTCTGAGAGAACACGGGTGGGTTTTAGTCAGTAAAAGTCTGACACGCCCTCCCGCTCCACCCAGAGCGGGAGAAGTTATTTAATGATTTCGCACCCAAAAAAAAAACCTTTGTAGATTCTGATGTACCTGATGTACCATCTTGATACTGTTTATTTAGACATACCTACATATTTGCGGATCGAAGGACGCAAAAAGCCGCCAATTATTAAATGAAAACAAATCAACAATAAAACATTTTGTACCTACCTATATCTAAGAAATCTGAAGAGTTACTTGAATATATTGTTCAGTACGAGGACGAAAGCGTATTTTCAAATCTGCCTCTATTCAAATTCTCTTAAAATTGCAGCATTGCAAGGGATTTTTTAGCAAGTTGAAGTTGAAGTTTAGTTGTTGTAGTTTTTTTAGCCTTCGTTATTGAAGGCTATAAATGGTCAAGAAAGGTTATGCGACCTAGCTTTGCTCAGTGTAGACCGAGAAGATAATTTACGAAGGGACGCAAATGTGATGCGTGCCCTAGGCGCCATTTTCTATTGGTACGCTTCTGGGTTAGATAGACCTTTAGCTGTTGTAGGCATCATCAGTCCATTGTGCACATAACGTTACAATTTACATAACCGTCCTTATATTGTGAACTTTCTAGCTTTCTCCACGCTTTTACCTCTACACCCTGTGACGAAGCTTTTGTTGTGTTCTAAGTAACTATAATATTTGTAAACAGACCATCTTTGTGTGTAGGTATTTAGTAACATACCGAGGAACAAAACAATGAGTGTTCCTTACATTATCGATAAACTAGCCCCGCCCAATATCTTTTCAACTTGACAAAACATTTAGATTTCTTTACCTACTATGTGTAACTTTAAAGATACTGTATTATACCTATAGATAAACCTAAAAGTCTAACAACCAGTCTTACCAAAGTATTACCAAGTAACTGGGTTGTGGTCTGATAGGCAGTAGCTCCATGTAAAATATTGGTATTCAGCTGTATCCGAATTGTCTGGAAGCCGACTCTTAAAAATGTGGTTATATGTAGTAGGTAGACCTTAATTAATCTATTCATAAATTCTACCTGTTGTTGTTTTATGCCAAGTTTGCTCTACGTCGCGTCGGGAGGTGTGGCACAGCAGTTGCGCAATAGGTATATCTATAAAAATAATAGCATTAATAGGTATATATCAGAAGCCATCTTGCTTAGTCATGCATGACTCTCATAATTAAGTATGCTTTATTGTGAATAATACACATATAAACACTTCGATAAATTGTATTCGTAATCAATAAAATATGTATGTCGATAAACAGGGTCAAATTAAATTATTTAGCGAAACCCTGTAGAGGGTACGTATCGATATCTTAACAAGATTAAAAAAGAAAGATTTTTCAACTCATACTTCAAGTAACGACACTACCGGCCCCAAAAAATAATTCAATCATAATTATTATGTTTTATTTTTATTAAGTTCAGACATCTACACCCATCACGCCTGTCGAGTTTTGCTAGATAATTTAATTTGACCCTCTATAATAAAACAAAGTTAAAATCAACACAACGATTCCAAACGTGACAATTCATATCGTATCGGCAACTATGACGAGCCTCCATACAATTTTTTGCGGTCTCTCAGTGCATTTAAGATTTTTAATGACGCTGGCAACATAGGCTCATTTGCCAAAAAGGAAAAAAAATATATGAAGGAACCTATCGTTTTGTTTATGAATACAAAGAAAGACGTTTCATACAGGCTTTCGTGTATTAAAAAGCAAGGTTTTATTTTATTGGAATGTCAAGCGGCCTAGATCAGAAATAATGCAAATTTGTAACTTGTTCGAAACCGGCGTAGTCGTGGAACTTAAACATGTCTGCGGTTGGCTTAAATGTAAGTAAATAGTTTCCGTGACACAATATAGAAATAAACAGGTTTTGGTCTGCGTCACACCTAATTAATTCAAATTTTAAAAGATTGTCTAATAAATTCCTACACAAATGGGTACTAGATTATTCTAAATGAACCAACAATAGAAATTGCTGGCATCTTACTGTTTTGGACGCGAAGTTCATAATAAAGTAGTAATTATAGTTTTGAAAATGTGCACTTATCATTATGTAAACTTATAGATTGTTCAGCAAATAGACTACAAACTTAAACTGTCCCTCCAATCCAACACAACTGTCATTCTTTGACAGTTGAAAAGGACGTAATAAAATCGCGGCTTGATCTTCTACGTAGCGTCGAGAATTGAAAATCGAATTTTAAAAAACAGTATTCGATTTGCGACGCGTTGATTTGCTCTCTGTTGGTTGCTCGATACAACACCGAGAGTTGAAAAAACAGTGTTCGATTTGCGACGCGTTGATTTGCTCTCTGTTGGATGCTCGATACAACACCGAGAGTTGAAAATCGGCTAACGCTAGTTGAAAGTCGACGGCGAATCGATGTAGAGATTAACAATTAATAATGAATAAACAATTCATTTTCCTGGCTGCTTAACAATTGATCTACCTACATACATAATTAGCTTTAAATATACATAATTAATTGTTGGATTATTCCAGACCTCTGAACTCACCTGAAATGTATTAAAATAATCGCTTGACCCATATCCGGGAGGGGAGCTTAGTAATCTTTTTAATAATACCATTTTTGCCATGATAATTTCGGTATTTCACAACGGCCTTGTGATAAGGATGTTTATTATCAAGTAAAAATATTATCGAGTCATTTCCCAAGTTAAAATATTATCGAGTCATTTCCCTATCGAAGTATTTAGGTACCTTTATCGATTATTTTCAATCAGTTACAATATCTGGGAAAAGATCTAGAAGCGTGTAGTAATAATGTTATCTGACTGTGGGTGTGTGGTCGATGTATACCTACTGCCTGCGGATACAATAATGTAGCGCTCGAAATTCAAATTTTCTTCCGTTTTTTGCAATTTGCTGCACCCTAATTGCGTAACGCACGATCAATCATAATCTGAATCATTTTGAAACAGATTGCCAATCCATTGCTTCATAGGTTCGAAAAATGTGTCTGCTCAACAACGTAAATAACGCAATGAATGTTGTAGAACTGTACAAAATGAACGCGATTCCTACTGATAGTGTATTAGGTACGCAATCACCCCTCTGGTTTCAGATGATCTAGAACCTAAATTCAAATATATTTTTTTACTTATCTACTGCGTATGCGCTTAGAATATTTTTAGAGTAACTGCGCACTTAACTTGCTGTTTACCATTAGGTAACATAATCATCATGCTATTTAACCTCGTGGGTAGGTATATTATACCTGAATATAAACTTAAATACAGAGTAAATAACGTGCTCGTATCTCTTTTGTTTTAGATGTAATTATGTATATATCCTCGTCCTCGTATATACGTAATTACTTATTTTTTTTTTTTTATGTAAGTTTATTAAATCAACCTACCCAAGCTACATTTAATAATTAAAAAAAAAGGTAACGCAAATGGACTCCGTTCCTGAATTTGCCCTATTATAAGTTACATGAAATTTCATAAACTGTCAAATAATTACCGTTGTGATTTATGTGTGAGCCCATTTAGGTTGGTAGTCAATTTGCTTTGCAATGAATTTCCGTGACCCAAAACACATGTTAGTAAAATCTATTGTTTAGAACTGCAGTGTAAATGAATACCATAAATTGAGCTATGTAATACCTATACTGTATATATTGTAACTAATATCTGGATGACCGAGCTTTGCTGGTTTTTTTTTTCATTTACTAAAAATTAAACCTAGCTAGATCGATTTATCGCCCCCGAAACCCCCTGCTTACTAAATTTCATGAAAATCGTTGGAGCCGTTTCCGAGATTCAGATTAATACAGGAAAAGTTTTTATCCAGTGCGCAAACTGTAACCATGAATTCAGCATATTATTCTAGACCCCCCAGCACAGAAATTTTTCGTCTGTTTTACAAAAAAAAATCAGCTGTTCCATACATATTGATCGCGTAGTTATTGCACTTTACTATGAAACAGCTGATTTTTTTTGTAAAACCGACGAAAAATTTCTTCGCTAGGGGGTTTTTTTTTTTTTTTTTGGGTGGGAAATCATCAAATAACTTCTCCCGCTCTGGGTGGAGCGGGAGGGCGTGTCAGACTTTTACTGACTAAAACCCACCCGTGTTCCCTCAGTTGCCTGTGTGCCAGGGGCCGCGGTATCTCTTTCGAACAACCCGCACCCCTGGCAGGCATCGGTCCTTGCGAACCCCACCTATTGGTGCTGACATCTCTTTGAGGCGCGCGTGGAACACAACGCGCCGTCGACCCGGGCTTGGTCCTTACCGGACAGCGAGCTACCCATTACTCGCCGTCCGCAAGCCCGCGCCTACGGTGGCCGGGAATCAGCCTGGGATTCCCGACGCCCAGGGCTTCTCCCGCGGCGACTACGGCCGTGAGGGCGCATATACTGCCTTTCGCTAGGGGGTCTAGAATGGTATGCTGAATCCATGTTTAAAGTTTGCGCAATGAATTAAAACTTTTTCTGAATAGGTATAGGTTAAATTACGACCTACAACCGCGTAGGTATTGCATTTTCTATGAAACAGCTGATTTTTTAAAAATAATTTGGTCATCCACGGGCATATGGCGATATAAGTGGGGTAAATAATAGATGATAATCTGGCCAATCGACAGTTTCAGGGTTATCCATTATTTACGCCACACCCTGTATATAAGAATTGCTCGTTTAAAGGTATTAGATCCAGCAATGTAAATTACAATAATGCGTGTTGTAAAGGTCGCCGACCCTTGCGTCTAGTTTTTCCAAGTGAAACGATTCTAAATAAGTATCTTCCTGTTTACTCGACAGAAATAACCTTGTGAAATCTACGTGTTCTGATATACGTAATAGGCAGCACTTAGATAAAAACAAAGAAGAGCCTCTATTATCCATTCTTTGAATACCTTACACGGTTATCTTCTAAACAACCCCAGTTTTAGTATATGCGAAACCCGAAACAAGGGTCTAGTATTTTGATGTAAAGAATCTATGTACAAAATTTCAAAACTGTTTAATGAAGAATCACAAAGTTATAAGCTTAAGTTACCTAGTTGTCTACACAAACATGGCACAAACATGGTCACCACGCAGCCCCAACATAACGCCTTCAGAGTTATGTTGGGGCTACCGCGCTTTTGCAGCGCATCGGGGATGTTCGCAGAGTATGGCATGGCGTGCCGGATTTTTATGCCCTTATGCAAACACGAATAGCATCCCTGATGCGGTGAGTGCGCGATGGCTCCAACAGCCTGGTGGCTATCTTTGCCAGCAAAGTAGACAGTCCAATGATGTGGCACTGGATGACCACTCATCGTGCGTCATTTGGTTATATAAAATAAGTGTTATTGTGTATGTGTGTATCTTTTTATGCGTCGCCTTTTGTTTTGTGTATGTAGAATTTAAGTCATTTTATATTATTTTATTTTATTTTTGAATATGGATTTTGTATGGTCTGAAATAAATTTTATATAATATTTATTATTATATCTAGACTTTAAAAGAGACTTTGACCCTTGGGTCAAAGTCTCTCTGTCCTCTGTCCTCTTTTAAACCCTGAGAAGAAATGGCGAAACAAACTCAAGAGTTTGTTTCGCCATTTCTTCTCAGGGTTTAAAAGTGTCTGATGAAAGTTTAAACAAACCCTATTCAGGTATTCAATTAAGAACTTAATAAAGACAATAAGTGACACATAATATTCATCTTTAATAAGGTTTCAACTTTCTAAAATTGAAACCTTATTAAAGATGAATATTGAGGTATTGAGGTCTACCTCATCACGTTTTCAACAATTTATTGTTTGAATAAGATAATCAAACTCAATCCAACTATGTTGGGGTCGGCTTACAGTCTAACCGGATGTAGCTGAATACCAGTATTTTACATGGAGCGATCGCCTGTCTAACCTCCACAGTCTAGTAAATGAGTAATACAATACCCCTTGGTAAGTGGTTGTCAGACTGTCGAGCTTCTGAGAACCTGTAACGACTGTCAAAGATCTACACATGGCAGCCGTGCTTTTCGAGGCACCGAGGGCTTTCGATATGTAATGGTTGGTCTTCCATCCGCGAACCGACCGTGATAAAAAAAAAAACAAAATCAAATTATTTTTATTTCAGGCACTGTTTAAGTAAGTACACACAAATACATTTCACCCATAGTGACTACATGTCATAAATAAGCAGATATATTGTTATTACTGAGTTATATTAAGATAAGCGTTCTTCGATCGACCCGTGCGGCTGTCAACATTTAGCCAATATATAACATGATCCCAGTTGTAACTGAAAAATCATCACCCTCTACTTAAGCTATAAGGTGAGGCCTTCAAGATTAACCGATTATTTAGCTAATAAACCTACCTACTTATCTATTATTGTACCTGTAAAGATTATGTATTCGGTAGGTATGTTTACATACGCTATACAAATAGGTACGTCATATGTGTACCCGTGCAATTGACGTCAGAGAGGCTCCGATTGAATATTATTATAGTTTTTTTTCCACATTGAGTACTTATCTTTATTTTTTTATGATAAGCTTTTTTGCTTGTTGATGTATTGGTTGCGGTTTTCAGAAAAGCCTTGATTTATAAACATAACCTCACGCTTTGTTTCGCCGCAGTGTTAGGCAGAGGTGTACGTATAACCTATTAATTGTTCCCCAATTTTCGACAGTTGTGTTATAAACAGAGATCGGATAATCGGATGCATATTTACCTAAAGATAATTTTTCTCTAGTCTGGTTATAAATGGGCTGTTACTGAGAAATTAAAAGAAAGTAAAAAAAAATCAGTAAAACCCAAAAACACTTTCCCTGACCTGGCAGTCCAACCCAGGACCTCATGCTCAGTTTTATGGTCTGTGACTACGAAACCAACGACGCAAATACCTTGGCCTTGTTGATTAAAAATGAAATGTAGTCATTGACACTGCACTTGGACTTGATAAATACGGAAACAGAATACGTACCTACTGAAGTATTTATCCAAGTTGGATTAAAATATAAATGATGTAAATGTTTTTACACTACAGCACCCCACTTAATGTTTTTGCACTATTAATCATAATCTGAATTATTTTGAAACAGAATACTAATCCATTGCTTCATTTGTTCAAAAAAATTGTCCGCTCAACAACGTAAATCACGTAATGAATGTTGTTGAACTGCCAAAATGAACGCCATTCTGTTAGTGTGTTAAACAATGAACCCTCTGGGACCAACTCATATTTTTAAGGCCCTGGTAACTTTAAATATTGTCGTTATGAACGATAATAGTTCTTATTGCAATCCGATACGGGTTAAAATCTGTTGTAATAAATTCAAATAATAAATGAGCAAGCATTGTCGTAAAACTGGAAATAAAATTAGATATTATATATTTAATAATAAATAATCCATCACTGGATGCAGTTTGGCATTTGGAATTTTATGGTATATTTTTAATTATAATTGTTATTGAAGGGATAAACTGGTTTTAAAGATAATTAAGAGGTAACTTTGGTAAAACAAAATTGTTGCATTAAAGTATGTTTAATTATGTTTTGAGTCCAAAACTTTATGCAAAAAGGACTTGAAAATATCATATATTTTTTGCTCTTTAAATTATTTACGGTTAAAGAGATACACTGGTTTAAAAACCACCATTTTGAGCGTTTTCAAGAAATCACCGAGGTTGCCTTGTTTGTTGTTTGGGTCAAATTTAATTTTAGCCCTTTCCTGTTGGCAGATTGATCTGATATTTGGTACACACCTTTAGTTTTGATGTTAACTATTACACTGCATTGTGGCAATCTTTGGGAAAAGTCTGACGAGCACTCCATAATTGAAGCAATAATTCAACGTCCAAAGATTTGATGTAAATCTTTTAATAAATAGTTGGTCGTCTAGAACGTCTTAATACGGCTTAAATGACGTTTTTAAACGTAGGTACTTAAGTACTTAAAAATTATATTGGTATACTCAGAAAAATTCACGTGTATGGTTTTTTAAGATGAATAAGTAATTAATTGGCTACACACGACTCTGCCGATACGTTTTACCTACTTAAGTAATATTAATTACTCCGCGTGAAATTAAAAAATATATACCTACCCAGTAACTGGGTTGTGGAGGTCAGTTAGGCAGTCGCTCCATGTAAAATACTGGTACTTATTCAGCTGCATCCGGTTAGACTGGAAGCCGACCCCAACATAGTTGGGATAAGGCTAGGGAGAAGATGATGTTACTCACTTGATTTCGCTTAGCGTGAATTTTCTTCCTTTTGGTTAGCTCCTAAATATCGTAGCGTGACATTAGTAGCATATAACCTTCCTCGATTTTATGAAATCCGACTGTTAGTTCTAGAAATAAGCGCGTTCAGACAAACAAACTCTCAGCTTTTTTAAGGGGAATCTAGTCGCGGGCTCGAACTCACTGGAGGAGGGGGCCTGGCTAAAAAGCACGCTACCTCACCAGGCATCGTGTCCGACAGGGGTAGTATCAGTGACGAGCAGTTAGACACTAGTCTACATGCACAACTTTATTGAGTGAGATGCAGGATCATTTAAAGTAAAACAGGTGCGTAAAAAAATTGTAAAAGTCCTTCGGAAGATCGGGTTTTATGAAAAAAATACTGCATAAATCAATGACCAATAAAGTTTATTGAACTATTCGATTTTTGAGATTTGTCGGTACCAACTTGGTTTTGGAGATATTACACTTATTTTATTACTTAAATACGCCCAAAGTTAGGTTAAATTAGCAAAAAAAAACTTACCTTTGATGACACCTAACTTTTTAATGGCTTTTTATTTTACTATTCTGTTCCCATACAAACAATATTATTAATGAGACAAAACCATACCATATTAAATTTTTGATGTGCACACGGCTACACATCAAGCTATAAATTTCCAGTATAAGCTGATCTCGCATTGTATAAGATTTCCGTACAATGCGAGATCAGCGTATACTGGAAAAGTTGATGTGTAGCCGTGTATACATTGTCGAACAGTGGAGTAATACACTCCCGAATTTGGTATGGAGAAAATGTCGACTAGATTCACCTTAAGTAAAGATTACCAGCACCCTAATTGCGTAACACGCGATTAATTATAATCGGTTTCATTTTGACAGTTCAACAATATTCATTGCGTTATTTACGTTGTTGAGCAGACACATTTTTCGAACATATGAAGCAATGGTTTAGCCATCTGTTTCAAAACGAAACAAATTATGATTAATCGTGAGTTACGCAATTAGGGTGCAGGAGCCAGGCTTATGTACTTACCTATTTTACGTCAAAGGGGACGTAGACATGCCTAATCAAATATCTAATTACTTGACATGGTAAATAAATATCGCAATTATGTAAACTGTCGTATCATCATTATAAATTCGATTTTTATCTGACATTTTAAAATTAATCATGCTGTCTAGTTGATATTTATGCTTACTAATAATAAAGCTGAAGAGTTTTTTTGAACGCGCTAATCTCTGAAACTACCCGTCGGATTTGAAAAATTCTTTTTGTATTTTGATAGCCTAATTCTTGACGAAGGCCTTTTAACATCACACGAGCACCCTAATTGCGTAACACGCGATTAATCATAATCGGTTTCATTTTGACAGTTCAACAATATTCATTGCGTTATTTACGTTGTTGAGCAGACACATTTTTAACCGACTTCAAAAAAAGGAGGACGTTCTCAATTCGACTGTATTTTTTTGTTTATGTTTGTTAGCTCAGAACTTTCGACTGGGTGAACCTATTTTGATGATTCTTTTTTTTTTGAAAGGTGGTGCTTCCCGTGTGGTCCCATTTCAATTTGGTCCAGTTCTGGCAATGGCTACTACCTATAACTAAAAACTAAAAAATAAAAACTTTTTCCAAAAAAACAACTGACTTCCGAAAAAACACTACAAAGTCAAAAATTACTTTAATTTCGGAAGTCGGTGTCTTTGGATATGTATTTTAGTTTTTGTCTAAAAGTTTTTATTCGAACATAATGAAGCAATGGTTTTGGGGATTGTTTATATGTGTGTGCATAAATGGTTAAATAAATAAATAAATAATGTATTATCAATAATTAAGCACGCTGGATCTTGAACGGATTAGGCAAGTTCTTATGGTATGGAGCCTCTGGCTAATTATTTTGGTAGTTGGGCTCATGCAAGTTCTTTTGAAAATATATAGATAGGTTCTAAGAGGCCATTAAGAACCTATATCTAAAGACTGAGAATTTTCTACCTTATCGCCCACAATAAATCCTCTTTATATTTAGGTCTACCCCTTAGGTAGGTAGTGCATATAATCTTCATAATATTTTTGTAGATAAATTGATAGGCTTATGATTTTTAATCTAAATACTTGAAACTTCTATTTTTGTGGAATTTTATAATCTTCATGTTTTTATAGGTTCAATCGAGGTTTTTAGATACAAATTAGATCATTGTCGAAACATCTAGAATAGTTTTGAAACCAGTAGGTACTTACCTACTTAGTAACTTAGTATCGTTTTTTTTTTTTGGGTAGATATCATCAAATAACTTCTCCCGCTCTGGGTGGAGCACGAGGGCGTGTCAGACTTTTACTGATTAAAACCCACCCGTGTTCCCTCAGTTGCCTGTGTGCCAGGGGCCGCGGTATCTCTTTCGAACTACCCGCACCCCTGGCAGAACTTAGTATCGCTAGGTACGTCTGAAGAAACTAAGTAGGTACCGTAGGTAGTCTTTGCGAATCGATTTCCTATATAGGTAGGTAGTTAAAATTCGAATAGACTACACAGTATATTTACCGCGTGATATTTAGATAAAGCCCAAAATAGACTTTAAAAAATAAAACGTGAATGTGTTGTATTGAAAAATCTGACTCGTTCCTGACCTACTTAAGGAAATAAAAGAAATTGTTTTAAGAATAAACGTGCATGGAAAAATAACACTTGATGACAAACTCTACGTAAGTACCTATAGGTTACAATTGATTATGTACAAAGGCACATGTATACATATGTAATTTCCGCATTTCATTAGAAAAAGGAATGAACGTTACCTATTTATTTCAAACAATGGAAATAGCTGTGAACTCTTGAAATTACACAATTTGAATTGGAATGTAAAGGAATTCACTTACTTATGTTTATTGTAGGAACTCTAAAGGTGGTCGAACACTCAGGCAAGTATGTGTTCGAATGTTCTAAAGAAAAATCTGGTTTCGATACAGAACTAAGTACGTCGATCCTTTTATTAAAGGGTGGGCGTAGCTCATGTAAAGGTCGTCTCCAAAAGTCGACCGTATGTTGTGCAAGCTGGCAGAAAAATAACTCTGGTTGCACTCTGGTCCTAGTGTGGGGCAACGTTTTTAAAAAAAAATCAAAAATCAAATCAAATCAAATCGAACATTGCAGCGAACTTTTCTATATTAGGCTGTTTATTTCGAAAAAAACAGTAATACTATTTAAAATCCTGCTAGGTTTCCTAGGAGCTGAGAAAAAAAAAACGCTAAGCGAAAACATAGTAACAGCGCGGGCAGGCGATGCGGTGCGACGAAGTGGGCTGGGGGAACAGCGCGGGCAGGCGATGCGGTGCGACGGAGTGTGCCGGGGGAACAGCGCGGACAGGAGATGCGGTGGGACGGAGTGGGCCGGAGGAACAGCGCGGGCAGGCGATGCGGTGCGACGGAGTGTGCCGGGGGAACAGCGCGGACAGGCGATGCAGTGCGACGGAGTGGGCCGGAGGAACAGCGCGGGCAGGCGATGCGGTGCGACGGAGTGTGCCGGGGGAACAGCGCAGACAGGCGATGCAGTGCGACGGAGTGGGCCGGAGGAACAGCGCGGGCAGGCGATGCGGTGCGACGGAGTGTGCCGGGGGAACAGCGCGGACAGGCGATGCGGTGCGACGGAGTGGGCCGGAGGAACAGCGCGGGCAGGCGATGCGGTGCGACGGAGTGTGCCGGGGGAACAGCGCGGACAGGAGATGCGGTGCGACGGAGTGGGCCGGAGGAACAGCGCGGGCAGGCGATGCGGTGCGACGGAGTATGCCGGGGGAACAGAGCGGACAGGCGATGCGGTGCGACGGAGTGGGCCGGAGGAACAGCGCGGGCAGGCGATGCGATGCGACGAAGTGGGCTGGGGGAACAAGAACACGCGGACGAAGCCGCGAGCAGTAGCGAACAATTATGCATAATTAGCCTTTAACGTTCCCACTGCTTGGACACAGGCCTTCCCTCTGTGAGAGGGAGCGGGCCATAATCCACCACGTGGGCCCAGTGCGGGTTGGTAGATCACACATGTCTTCAAATTTTTTGGTTCTAGGACATGCCGATGTCCTCACGATGTTTTCCTTCACCGTTTTGAGAGCAGTGGTGATTAAATTATTTACAAGAGTATAGCGCCTGCCTGGGTTCCAACCCATGAGTCGAGGCCGTAACCACTGGCCCACCACAGCTCTCTAATAATTTGAATGTTTGTAAATTAAAATAGACCATTACCTCTGAATTTATTCCGGCATTTCTTTTCCGGCGTCAGTCAGCTAGGAAATGCGCCCACCATCTAGTTTTAAAATATTCACTTAAAAAAATTGTAAAAGTATACCTACTAAAAGATCCGAGTACATACTTACAGAAATGAACATAATTTATTTTAATCTAATTCATAGTTTTCTTCTTGGGCCACCACTTTGAAACAAAAATACCTTCTCATCAGCTTGATTATTTTGCGAATCAATTTAGGTCAACGAGTCTTGTTTTTACTGCAATGCTTGGCAATCGTGTTCTTTTAATGTAATTCCAAATTTATTAATATCTCGAGCTCGCGTGGCGACTGAAAACGATTAGATACACGAGCTTGTGTTGAGTTTGCATTGCCGCGTGGTCATATGATTTATTTATTGTTGTATAGGCATTAGACATTCACGCAGTTAGCACCTTAGCACATGTCTTTCGAAGCTCCGTAGATCCTAGCAACGTCCCAGAAAATCAGTAGGCACAGTGCATTTTTTTGCGACCAATGTTGGTTTAAATGACCGGGCAAATAGCTGTAACTAAGAAATTTTAGTAGGTACCCGTCTCAGATTGGTTAGATTTTCTTTTGGCCCTGAATAGTACGAAATGGGGGCATGCCTTTTTAGATTATGGTTCACTTTCTACTTTGCTTACCTAATATGTTATTTTAAAATAGACTAAGACCCTAGGCCTTGTTGACTTGGTAGACCGCAAACAGTGACAAAATCAAGTTTTGGCAACAAGTAATACTTACAGGATAAGTTTTAACCAGCACCATAATTGCGTAACACGCGATTAATCTTAATCGGTTTCACTTTGACAGTTCAACAATATTCATTGCGTTATTTACGTTGCTGAGCAGACACATTTTTCGAACAAATGAAGCAATAGTTTAGCCACTTGTTTCAAAACGAAACAAATTATGATGAATCGTGAGTTACGCAATTAGGGTGCTGTACGCAAACTGTAACCATGAATTCAGCATATCATTCTAGATCCCCAGGGCAGAATTTTTTTATCGATTAAAAAAAAAAAAATCAGCTGTTCCATACACTTTGACCGCGTAGGTACTTATTGCAGTTTTCTATGAAACAGCAGATTTTTCTGATCATGGTTACGGTTTGCGCACAGGTTAAAAACTTATCATGTGGAATAAAAAAGTAAAACAAAACAATTGTAATAATAAGTTAATTAGAGTTAGTTTGAGTAGGTAATCGCTAGAAGTTTTGAAAGATCCGATAAATGATTTTATTTCTGAAAGTAGGTTTGTACGAAACTTTTTCGTGATCATCATATTTTCAAAAATACATTAAGTCGACGCTTTCTATCTGAGTACTCTGAGAAAACAGGCCGACACAAATTCAGAGAAATTGAAGTAAGTGCAGTAATTAGTAGTAGCTAGGCATAATGAGTATTAATAAGACTTAGTAATTAAATTAAGATAAAGATGACATAATATGTATTATAAAATATGGCCTTAGTAAGTTTCAAACACACATGGGTTTTATTTAATAACTAGCTGCGCCCCACGGTTCCACCTGCGTAAGTATTTATCTATTCCGTGGAAATATCGTGGGATAGTCAGATAATACCTAGCCATCGTCATTATTGCAATTTTTAAAGGATCTAATTAAAAAAATAAGTATCGTATATAATCTGTTTCGTTTGAAACAGATGGCTAAACCGTTGCTTCATATGTTCGAAAAATGTGTCTGCTCAACAACGTAAATAACGCAATGAATACCTATTGTTGAACTCTCTAAATGAAACCGATTATGATTAATCGCGTGTTACGCAATTAGGGTGCCGCCGGTCTCCTCCCTATGTTTTCTTTCATCGTTTTTAGATCAGTGGTGATAAAATAGTTTACACAAAGTAAAGTAGTTACCTATTTGGGATCGAACCCACGACCTAAAAGTCCTAAAACTCGTAGATAGAAAAAGTAAGCTGGGCAAAATCCTCCTGTTTTTACTTGTAGGTAAGCCTTTTTGCTTTTTGAGTTCACTAGCCCCGCAAACATGATTCGATCAACACACCACCTTCACCGCAATCTACGTCGACGGGGTCCTTCCTCAGGCGCCCAGTGAGTGATGATTAGAGATCGGATAATCGGATGTATATTTACCTAAAGTTGTTTTTTAGTTATGAAAGTATGGAAGCGGCTTCTTAATATTTTTGTAAAAAAATCACGGCATGCAGGCAACACCGGGAATGCATAACTAGTCGGGTGTACAGTATGGAAGCGACTTCTAAATTATTAGGATTGCTTATATATTTAGATGCATATTTATTTAAAATGTAGGTATCCCTATACAAATATTTTACATGTAGGGTGTAAGTCTGTAAGAGAAGGGGTGGTGTGTGTTAGTTAGAACAATTTTGTTTTTACATTAAATTAAGTTTTTGCGATACAAAACCCCGTTGGTTCCACATTAGCCAACATCTCAACCTTAGGTGAATATGCATCCGAATATCCGATCTCTGGTGATGATCTTTGTCTATCTCTTCGGGTGCATTCGTGCGACGTGACCTAATGGTCCAGTTGGAGAAAAAACCGCCAAGCTGATGTGCGAGTGTAATCACTCGCACATCAGCTTGGCGGTTTTTTCTCCAACATCCGCTGCTTGGGTTATGGAGCGCTTAATTAGGTAATTTATATAACTACTTCGTTGTTATGAATTAGATGTACCTACTTATCATACCTATTAAAATACTTTACTGTACTCGTACAGCGCGATGATAAGACACAACGTACTTACCTAAAATTAAATATCTACTTCTTCATTACGATCAAGTGAAAGGTGGCACTTGTATGGTGTAAGTAGGTACCTGAGACTATAACTCTGGTAGGAAGGTACCTACTTCATACCTCATTGAATTAGAATACTGTAGTGGAGGTACAGCTACACATCGTTAAAACATACCTAGATATAAATCATGGAAAAAAATGTAGTTAGCAGAAACATTACTAAGTAGGTAAGTACCTACCTACCTAGTAATGTTTCTGCTAACTAGATTACTACTACCTACATTGTTTTCCGAATCAAAATACCATGGCTTTGAGAAAGAATTCCCACTCGCCTAAACAAAATTAGGAGTTGCCTACCTTCCTAATAGCTCTTATCAGCAAATGTTCATAAAGCGAGCGAGACTTCGGCTGTAATACGGGCAAATAAAGTTGTTAGCACAGTTCACAACTATCGATGAGTGGTTTCGTTATAACTGGATCGTGTTATACCGCCACCGCCAAGGCTGTGTGTATAGCACTGCTTTGTTTTGACTCGCGGTCATATCTCGCAACGAAGCGCTATCGATCGTACGCTCACCGAGTTTTCCCCGCGAAAATCATTTTTACGTTTTACAAAAAAGATCAATAAAAATGTATTCCATCGCTGAAGTTACTTTGGCTTTCGTTGTCCTCTATCTTTTTTCTTTCCTGTTCGAAGTGGTGACAGGATTAGTTGTTTAAACAGAATATGAATTTGTAATTTCTTTCCAAAATGTGATATTTTTTTAATTTTAACTTAGGTGATATAATTAGTGTATAAGTTATTTGGTCAAAATATCAATGCAATTTAGATGTAATAAGTTAGGTATTATTTATTTATGTACGTTAATAATAAACATCAAATATTTTGAAGAATCAAACCAACTCTACAGGACCAATTAAATAGCAGCACGTAGGTAAGTGTTTATTTTTGCTTTTTTCACAAAAAACCTAGTAGTTGTTATTCTCATAATTACTAATTTTATATTTTGTCTAAATAATTCTTACAGGAACATGTTCCTATTTCTGGTGCAGTCTGGTAGGTAATAGCAAATCGATCACTTTGCCGTATAATGTACAGCGCCATCTGTTATTGTATATAGCATTTACACTACTTGCGGAGTTGACCTCGAGTGTTTATATAATTTAGAAAGTTCTTCCATTTATAGTATTTTGTCAATCGATTTATAATGAATGATAAAAACAACACAAACAGTTTGTAAAATACGCGATGGGCGATGGTCATTTTAGGTTGTCAGTTTTATTTTATGTTTCGGTTACTGTCAGTCTGTCAGTCAGTCAGAGTCTAATCTGTCATTATTTGCGAAGTGTCAAAATAAATCTTGAAAGTGAATGTGATGGTAAATAAAAATATTTCACAATGAAATTTACCAAAATAAGTCGTGGATTATGTTACAAACATAGGACTGTTGCACGTGGTCTTTCTACCGCGTCTGATAAAAAGTGGCAAAGTGTAGTGGGTTTAGAAGTGCACGCACAGTTGAACACAGATTCGAAACTATTTTCTGGTGCTCAGAACACTTTTGGCGGTGTAGTGAATAATTGTGTATCGTTATTTGATGCTGCCACACCTGGTACATTACCAGTGCTCAACAGAAAATGCGTGGAATTAGGTATCATGACCGCTTTAGCCCTGTCTTGCAAAGTAAATGAAGTATCGACTTTTGATAGAAAGCACTACTTTTACGCTGACTTACCGACTGGATATCAAATAACGCAGCAAAGAAACCCACTAGCTAGTGATGGAGTAATTAATTTTCAGGTATATAACGTACAAAGTTAGATAACCTCAAAATATGAACAGAACAGAAAACTTACTATGTTTACATAATGTTACAACTTGTTTTAACTGTTTCACTATAATTAATTGTTGTTCTCTTAATTCCAGGTATTCACACCAGGAGTACACAGGAAACCCTACAGGAAAAGTTCCCAGATCAAACAAATCCAGCTAGAACAAGACAGCGGCAAGTCCTTGCACGATGCGGAACTTAAGCGGAGTCTTATTGACCTCAACCGAGCTGGGGCCCCACTCATCGAACTGGTGTTTGAGCCTGATTTAGAGGTAAATACTTCATCTTATCTTTTTTGATACAACATTGTTATCATTGTCTTATCAGCCTGTTAATGCTCTTGGCTGCCGAGCATGGACCGGAAATTAGCTTTGAACAAACAGCTAGGGCTACACTCAAGATAAGTGTTTTGATTTTCTGTTCCATGTGATTTTTTTTGGATTGCTAACAAGCCTTTGTGTTTGAGTAAATTACACTTGAGTACACATGGCTATACATCAAGCTATACATTTCCCGTATAAGCTGATCTCGCATTGTATAGAATTTCTGTACAGTGCAAGATCAGCGTAAACTGGAAATGTATAGCTTGATTTGTAGCTGTGTGTACAAATAAATAACCAATACATATTGCCAGACTAAGCACATACCACAATAGCAAATTATTTGAATACAATAGAAAGAACTGACAGCTTCCTTGGTCTACTGGCTGCAAAAGCTACTTCTGAACATAAGGTCTTGGATTTGATTCCCAGGTAGGGCAATGTGTTATTGGGTTTTTCTGTCTGGAATTTCTCAGTAGCAACCCGGAGTCTTGATTTGTGCCTGCTTGGAGGCAATAAGCTCACTCCCTATTATACGGGACTTAGACATAACTGCTCAAATGTGGGTGTATTATAAGTACTCGACCCAACCCTTCGGGGAAACAAAGTGTGATGTTACATATAAAACAAAAAAACAAACAAATGAAAATGTATAACCAGAGATCGGATATTCGGATGCATATTCACCTAAAGTTGAGATGATGGCTAACAGGGAATGCGCTTTTGTATCTAAAAAGTCTTAATTTAGGTAAGTAATTTGTTTATTTTTTGTTTTAACTAATAAAACCACCCCTCCTCCAGTACATACACATATTTGTATCAGGTTAAATATTAATTTTAAATGAATACACTTCTGAATAGTTATGCAATCCAAGAATCCCGGGGTTTTTAATAAATATTACAAATAATTTATAAAGCCGCTTCCATACTTTCATAGGTAAAAATTATCTTTAGGTAAATATGCATCCGAATATCCAATCTCTGGTTATAACAAAATGTTAGTAAAAGTATTTTCAAATTATCAATGTATTTAATGCTAATATTATGGATTATGTAACACATTTGGTAGTCAAGATGAAGAAATAATTCATTAATTTGAAACATGATGTAGTAGGTGACTGACCTTCAATCCTTTGATACAAAACACATTGAGTAAGCGTAGTTCATTAATTTGCAAATGAACAATCAAGTGAATCTAAAGAATACATTACTTTGTTATTTTGAAACACTGTCCTTGTTACATTTTAACTACTTCTATTACGATTTAAAGAGTGGAAATAAACTCATTGCTAAATGATCTACTTGATTTATGTTTTCTTTTGTGGATTCTTCAAATTATGTAGTAGTTTGTACAAAAGTTTAACCATACAAGCAGGTTCATATTATTTTTTGATGATGACAAAAACCTGTTTTCTATCCAAAAATAGACAACATTTAATGATTACTTATGTATTTATGTAAGTATATTAATTGTGCTTAAGTAGGCAATTTAAATTGACTTTAAAACCACTTAAATAGACATCTGGGTAGGGCATGTTAGACAGAAGAATATGAGCCTTAGAATAAAAACTTGAACAGCAAATAAATTGTATTGAAAATGCCTGTATTTTTATATCTTGTGACGTTTTTATTTCGCCTATTGTTTGCATTTTTTCATATGTTATTATCTTATTAAATTCCAGGATGGCGAAGAAGCGGCTGCGTTGGTGAAGGAACTGGTGCTGATCGTGCAGAGACTGGGTGCGTGCACGGGCCGCATGGAGGAGGGCGCGCTCCGAGTTGACGCCAACGTGTCCCTGAGGCGGCCCGGGGACCCTCTCTCTACTCGCACAGAGGTACAGTTTTGCGTCAAACGCAAACAATCATCTTCATGCCTTTGCCCATATAACTGGCAACACTTTTCCTGTTCCATTCTCCCCTGCTAGCCGTCACGATATCATTCACTCCCTTTTCTTCACTCCAACAAGCAATTTTTATTGTGCTCTACAAACATCAAGATTTCCCAAAGGCAACTCCCACAAATATATTTATTTTACCTTATCACCTTTTTTAGTCTAACTCCCAGAGATATCAGACAAAGAAGTAGCTTATTGTAATGACGACAGATTGCAGCGAAGCATAAAGAACAAAACAAATATTGTTTTGTACCGCGATCTAAAAATCGACTAAGCGCATACGCACTATCAAATGGAATGCGATACTCGCAGAGCCATAGTTGATTGTTGTAAATGCTAAGAGGTATTGGTTCACTTAGTTCGTTTATTAGCAGTTTTAATCAATATTAACTGTTTAACTGCCATCTGGCAACAAGGTGGACCACCCACAACGAACGTTGAGACACCGCACTGAGAAACATCGTAAATGTCAATAATATCTCAATGATAAGATCAATAATATCGCATTGGCAATCACATTAGCACCTGTTTGTTATTGCACGTATTACAACTTTATATCATTTAGTAAATAAACTTAGTTTTCCTAGTAGAGGTAATCGTGTTTCTATATTTGTCGGTTTTCCAAAGAACGCGTCGCGTCATGTGAATTATTCTAATTTGAACCTTCTGTAAGCGCTATAAAAGCTAATAGCCACCACAATAATAAAAATATGGAAAAACCGTTTACGTTGCTAGCATGTTGGTTCTATAGATTAAAGTTACATTAACAACACAGGCAATCAAGCATGCGTCCGTAAAATCGAATAGGTATCTCCCTTATGCTGCTCTAGCTTGCTGATTCTTTTTTTTACAAGTACTTGGTACATTGACGTCAGTCATAATGTACATTTTTATTTCTGTTCTTACATATGGACGTATCAAAAAGTCGATAATGTACTTTGAATATGAAACCAGTAACAGGTTTTTCCAAATTATAGTAATTTAGTCGTCGATACATTAATTTGAGTTTAATGGACATAAATACATCATTAATCACGCAAGTTTTATTTTAAATAGTTTTTAATTTGGTTTTTGGTTCCGCAAATTTCAGTTATGAGGTATACCCAAAAATGTGATTAAGTTAATGGTGTAGTTGTGATAGTTGGATGTGTGCGATTGACTTATTCATTTACTGCCAGGTCATTATCGTTAGTTAATGAGAGCGATGCGCGATATCAATGAATGCAAATGTCTATTTAAATATTTCAGCAATATAGCTGTGTTTTCACCCCATTCTCTTTTCCCTTATACTTTGCTCATACTGTGTCTGATTCAGTTGCACATAGGAGTAATCATTCACTTTATGTGCGTGGCTCTTGTCACTTACTGATTTACTGAGTAGAACTGCACTGTTGTCTCCAATCAATTGTTCACGTTCACGAATGTTCCGTTCCTTTGATTCAGATCAAAAACATTGGGTCAGTGCGCGGCGTAGCAGGAGCGATCAGGCACGAGATCGACCGACAACAGACGGTCTTGAACAGCGGGGGGCGCATCATCAATGAGACCCGCGCCTGGGACGCGATCGCCAGAGTCACCATACCTATGAGGGACAAGGAGGTCGTCCAGGATTATAGGTAAGACTTTGAAGATGCGTGTGACGATACATTTCTAGTTAAGTCTATCTGTGTAAGTTTGTGATCCATTGTTTGATTCGATTAGGAGGTGACGTAAATGCTTAAAACAATATTGTTCGACGCGTTAAGTGGTGTGACGCACAGTGATTTCTATAATTTAATTAATACGTAAATGTAAATACAAAAGCCGGTTCTGAATCGTTTTTTTTTAAATTATTGAACGTAAACGATACTAATGGTAATTTTTCTTGTCCAGGTACATGCCCGAACCGAATTTGCCTCCGCTACGCGTGAACTTAAAGACCAACACAGATCACAAAGACGTTTTAAGCGTACCTCTTATACAGGACCGAATACCAGAGCTTCCAGAACAATCGAGGAAAAGACTCATTGAAAAGTTCCAACTACGTCCAGAAACAGCAATTCAATTGGTCAATGAGCCAACCCTAATGGAATATTTCGAACATTTAACATCAGACAAAGCCAGAAACCCAACTAAAGTCGCCAATTTTCTAATAAATGATCTATTAACTGTACTTAATAAGAGAAAGCTAGACGCGGATGACTGTCCCATTACTGTTAAGCAACTAAAAGAACTGACTGATATGCTTTTGAAAAAAGACATTAATTTAGAAATTTGTAGAAACGTACTAGATGAACTGATTGCGTTATCTGATAGTGATGTATCACCATTAAGAGTGATAGAAGAAAAAGGTTGGAAATTGACAAGCAATGAAGCAGAGCTAGCAAAATTGTGTATGGACGTCTTAGAAAATAATCCTAAGTTGGTGAATCAGTATAAAAATGGTAAAACCAAAGTATTTAAAGCACTTTTAGGAATATTATCTAAGAACAACAATAAAATTGATATGTCTGTAGCATCTAAGATTATGGAAGGGTTATTGAAAAAGTGATAATAAATTAAAAATAAATAATTTTATTTTTATTTCTCTAAATGAAATGCCTTTCAACTTACCTTGGCATTTGTGTTACAATTCACTACTGCATGTTACTTATTTGAATGTGTCTATCGATTAATTGAAATCGCAAAATGGTTTCGGATGATCTGCTTAAAGCGTTCGATTGCTATCGCGGTTTCCTAAATGCTCGTATAGTATTAAGGCCATCACTATTATGGCTTTAATCATCTTGGTAGCTTTTTGTATCCATTTAAAGATAATATCTTGGTGTAAAAAAGCCATACGCGTCTTGGTCTTTTCAATGGTATTGGACTGCCTCAAGGCTCAACTTTCGGACCGTGCTGAAAAACTTCGCTGAATTATACTACTAGGCCACCAGGTGACTAGCGTATCACTACTATCACTTGATGATAGCATTTAAGTGGATTATTATAGTGCGACTTTTGCAAGCTAAATGGGCAAAAATAGAATGTAGCACACTTACTAGAGAATGGGCAGCAGTGTTCTCTATGCATTTTACCACCATACTGCGATCGCCAATCCGCCTGCCAAGCTTGGCGATTATGGCAAGCTCCCCCAAATTGGGGCAGGCCTATGTCCAGCAGTGGAAGTCTTCCGGCTGAAATGATGATGATGAGAATGTAGCAAACGTTTCTCGTTCCATGTTATATTTGCTAACGATCCAATGCAGGCGGTAACGCTACCACTACGGTACAAGCATAGGTTGCAGACCTTCCAAGATCCGCTGACTTCCAAGGGAACAACAAAATAGTAAAAAATACATTATAAACACATAAAAAAAACGTACATTGTATCTATGATAGATTTTGTGTGCCACTTTGCACGTTGTCAGTTTATTCTTTAGCTGACATTAGCAGCCCGTAAACATAGGCGTTTTGTATGGGTCACTCTTGCGGTATGTGCTTGGACGATGGGTAAGTGGTCTAAGCCGCGGACTGGTCGATGGGCAGTTGATTTGTTATTTGAAAGTAACAAATGTTTTTCCGTTATCTAGAACGAGAAATAAGCATGAATCAATGAATTTCGATTTGAAACTGAAGGAAAACCCTCGCAACTCGAATGCTACAACTTTAATGCGTTCTTTAAAGCAATATGTCGCATGTCGTGCTGTTGCTATTATGAGCATCATACTTAGATACTAAAAGTTGAGTTGCGTATAATGTTTCGGCAGAAAAACTAGTTTTACTTGTTTTTCTTGCTTGAGCATTATTATGGATCACGGGCCTTGATCTCGCTTTATTTGCCACATGATTTGTTTCGTCGCTCGAAATGTTTGGTTGCGCCACATTCTTGATTCTACACTCGGTCGCTTGAATCTAGTCTGCCGCAGATTTCAACGCAGACTTCAGATATTCTGCAGTTGTGAGACCGCCTATACCTACTGAGCCATTCAGTATCAGATGCTAGCCGTGATTAAGTACCATACCAATGTATGCTTTCGGTAGGTACTGGGTCTTTCAATAGATCACTGATAGGCACACTATTAGGTACTTAGATGTTTTAAAGATCTGCAAATAGCTTATAGTTTTGTTGCACCGGTCCTACCAAAAATTCGCCGCCCCCTTAATGTGAAATGAATAAAACTGTCTTTTAATTGTCAAACACTCTCGGACATACATTCATTCATAATTTAATTACCCCTCACGGAAAGGATAGATTTTCTTTAGGCCATTCGTAGTAGGTATACTTAAAATATAATGGTCAAATTGGCCTCAGCTAAATATTTTTCAAGAAAGCTGCATTCAGGAGTGAAAATTGTCCTAAAACTGCTGCCCGTGACAGGACGCCCCTTGTCCTGCTACTCCACCCATCGGAGCTCAGGACCTCCTGTTTAAGACTTAGGTGGAGCTGTGTACTCGTTGCGGTCATTGCTGAGTATCTAAGCATGTTATATAATTCGTACGTGAAAATTCGTACTGTATGACTTTGAAACGACAACATCCACCATTTATTTACATACCTAGAGCACTTGGTATGCAACTCAGCTGAAGGTTGTTTGTTGACGCGCGCCCCGAATACGACACAAAACACTGAACACAGGGGTGCGACATTCAGATTGTGATAATTCCGATTGGTAATTTTGGACCACACTTAGTTTAATCTCTGTTTCTACGAACATAAATAATTGTAAAGGACCCTTATCTTCATATACCTATTTTATTTTCACGAGAATTGATTATTAAGTTCTAGTGTACCTACTGACACCTCATGGATAGTCAAACCCTGTTATCGATATTATTATTGAGTAGGTCATCATGCATGGTCTATTTTCATGTTAATGGTCATATCTCGTGCAACAGCATTTTCTCTTGGCCCTGAACGTGATCATTCTTATAAACGGCGTAGAACATATACAACGATAACGTAAGAAATGTAAAGAGTATCTTGTCGAATAATCAAAGAACTGTTTGACTGATATCTAACAAATTAAAAGCCAAGGTCGGATTCAAGGACCAGGAACAGTCGTTCCGAATTTTAAACAAAAAAAAAACATAATGTAGTGCGTATGTCTGACAACCCTAATTATATTGTTGAAAGCATAAATCTATCCAATAATTAAGCAGAAAACACGCAGAGTTGCGAAACATCTGTCCCGCCTCCATTGTCTCCATCCTGTCAATGGGTCGACCAACAGTCTCATTGAGCTCAGAGCAATCAAAGACTTCGATCAATCACAATGTGGACGCAAGGCATTACTTTTTCTGCTATTGTTACAATTGTTCTGGGAAACACAGAAGTGCCGGTTATACAAAGAGAAGTGAGTGAAGGAGTCCAGAGCTTGGGGTATAAGATCATCTACGGCGACGAAGACTTGACTATTATCAACGAAGTGGTATCTGAAGCAGAAAAGAGCAACGTGTTGAAGCATAAAGTTAACTTAAACGAGGCTATTAAGCCACTGCCACCCACCGATGTCAAATGCTTGATGTCTGTCGATCGATATTGTTCCAAGCAAATGGGAGCTATGAAAAGTGAGTAAAATACACATGATTTAAAATCATATATTAATCACGGATTCACAGCACGTGTCTACACGTGCTGTTAATCCGTGATTAATATATAATCCGAAGAAGTTTTCAGTATATCTACCTACTGCCAACGTCTTCGCTACCTACTGTTGTATACGCAGATAAATGCCTATATTGCTGAAGAAGCCAATCTTATTAAGTTGGAAATAATATCGGTTCTAATTTAATCCACAGGTGTTTTGATCCAAGCAATTAAAGAGGACTGCGTGAAATGTTCAGTAAAGCAGAAAGACGAAGCGGGTAAAGTGATCGCGTCAATGATGGCTCACGACCCAGTCGCGTGGAAGCTCTTCCTCACCAGGTACGACGGCCTCGATAGGGTTGAGAGGATACTTGGATAGCGGACCAATATATAATTTTCTAATTGATATGAACTAGATTAGTACCTAACCTGGTAAATATGCTAGCTATATTAAGTGAACTCATGTAGTTAACAAAACTGTTGTTCTTGAAATCGTTTGATAAGTGTATAATATAGAGTGACTGTAACTTTTCTTACGTTATTGGATACCATGATTAACATCTTCTCAACTCAACAAACTGCTGGCTCTTCTCAACAAATTACTTATGGGTTTGTTAAATAAAAAAAGTGATCCAATCTGATATTGTTGTAGATCTGCACTTCAAATAAAGCCAAGAAAAATACCTAAAAAACTTGAAGAGGTTAAATTGAGAGAGATAGGTGAGCCAGAAGAAGTAATACGAGCATCAAAAAATAGATACTTAATGCCCGGTGCCCGAGTTAGAGTTAAAAGATACGTTTCTGAAAAGATACCATAGTCTAATGATATTGTACGTATCTCATACCTACTCAATTGATTTGTACAGTAGTCAATAGGATTTTGCTATGTGAATAAACAACTTGAAGAAGTCCGATTTTTATTGTGATCACGTATTGACTAACGGCAGCTGAGATCCATCAATCTTCGAGGTTGGCGCGGCTATATAGATACGATACCTCCCCAAGTACTGAGTGTATGTGTGCAGAGAGTATATAGATATGCATACCTTCAGCTTCTTCATATGTGATAGGATCATTCTACTTATGCCAATATTTATGGCATAATAGCTGCAATCAAAGTTCCCAGTCTTAATTTAGCTGCCACAAACACTTCGTTCATATGAGTCGTTTAGTGTGTGTTAGCTGGAGTGACGTCACCCCAGCTTCCTCATTCAATACAGGCAATCCAGTGAGGTTAGGGTTTTGGACTATAGTCAGCTATAGTGAGAAGATTAGAATTCGAACTGCTAAAATCAGAGGCGAGGCAACCGTGCTGTGGTGTTTAAAATTGTGATTTATGTTAAAAATTTAAGTACGAAATTGTTGTAGTTAGATTTTTTAATTTTCTTTCATCCTATGTTTACACAATATGACTATAAAAACCTCAATACATATGTACATAGTAGGTACGAATAAAGTGTGTAGTCGGCTTCCAATCCAATCTAGATCTAACTGCTTTTTTTTGTTTATTACGTGGAAACTACAAGGTTTAGTTAGAGATTTGAAAATTTTGCTGTAGTCCAAAACCCTAACCTCACTGGTTTGTCTGTATTGAATGAGGAAGCTGGGGTGACGTCACTCCAGCTAACACACACTAAACGACTCATATGAACGAAGTGTTTGTGGGAGCTAAATTATGACTGGGAAATTTGATAGCAGCTATTATGCCTTAAATATTGGCATATATATAATTATTCTATCACATATGAGGTAGCTGGAGTTATACACACAGTACATAGACGTTAAACTGATGAGCCTAGTTCTTAAGCACTCATGTGAGTCGTTATGGAAGCCTGAAAGTCTGACAAATATTGTAGCTTTTACAATATCAATATTGCCCCGCAAGATGGGCATAGGGACTCCTACTGGCATCCTTCTTCAAATGGGTGTATAATCCAGTTGCACTCGATCACCTGAACATAGTTTTGTACAAAGATTGCGTAACGTCAATCTAGTGGAAAAAGGCTAGAGGTTGATGCTATATGGGAAATACCACAGAAAGACTAAGGTTGCTCAAAGTTTTTAATAATAACGGCTTCCTTAAAAATATTGCATTTCATCTAATCCGTTGTGAGTTATTGGTAATTGGTATGTTGTTATATCTCTCGTTTATAGGTACGTTTACCTATTCTTTAGACGCATTCTTAGTATCTTCACCAGACTTTATGACATTGGTTTCTTTACTGTCTTCAGTTGGCTTACTTGATAGATATTTCATTTTATAGCTTCCATCGGAATTGTATCTGAAAAATTACCATGGTTTTATATGACTTCTATACTTAGTCATCATTATATCTAAAGCTACGGGTTCTTAAAGGAGCGGCGGCTGTCACATAACGGCTGCATTGATGACTCTTTTGGAAATGTTGGCACAGGGGTTTACCTTTACGGTGTTAAAAAATGCTCTCTAAGAAACCCACCAACTACTGGCAACTAGGTACTGTCATAAATATCGTTTCAGTGAGGTCATTCGATCACTCGACTGTAAATTGCGGACACTATATGGCGACCACAGCAATCTTAGGAAACTGTAACTTAACTACCTACAACCTGCATAGATTACGTAGTAACTGCACGCTAATTGCGTAACACACTATTAAATCACAATCTGAATCATTTCGAAGGATATTGTAAATCCATTGCTTCATTATGTTCAAAAAAATTGTCTGCTCAATAACTTTACTAATACAATTAATGTTGTTGAACTGTCAAAATGAAAGCCATTTCTACTGTTACGCAATTACCCCACTGTTATAGTTTTATCACGATGATGATGGACCTACTATAATTGCGTAAATACCAAAGTATTCATAAATTTCAAATGTCTTACTTCTCCTCTAGTTTGACCCAGTCATCAGGTCTATGGTCGATGAGGTAGTGCATCACTCGGTCAGAACCATCGCGTTGTCTGTCGGTGCACTTCTTGCATTCATTCTCTATTGCATCGGGAATATTCTCTGTAAGTAATTTAATGAACAATTAAAAGAAAAAAAAAAGAATTGAAAAATAAAAAATTAGTAGGTACCTACGTCGTGTTTTTTAAAGAAGTTTAATTTTTTTGTAAATATTTTTTAACCCTTATGTGCATGATTTTTACTTTTTAACCGACTTCAAAAAGGAGGAGGTTATCAATTCGTCGGAACCTTTTTTTTTTTATTTTTTTTTATGTATGTTCCCCGATTACTCGAAGATGGCTGGACCGATTTGGATTTTGTTTTTTTTGTTTGAAAGGGTATACTTCCCAGGTGGTCCCATGATCATCAAGTCAGGATCTGATGATGGGATCCTGGAGAAATAGAGAGAACTCTTCAAATTTTATAGGCACACGAAGCGATTTAGGTATTTTTTGGAAGAGTACTTTCTCGTAGAGGTCTCATTTCAATTTGGTGAAGATCTGATGAAGAACTTTGGAGATAGGCAACGGAACTCCTCAATAAATGATAGCAAATGGACTGGGATTGCTGAAATCTCATGTCTGTCTATTGCTTACACCAGTTCATAACATAACATCACGCCGGTATGCTGTGAAGGGGTAAGCACATGTGAACCACTAAAAAGTGAAAAATAAAAACTTTTTCCAAAAAAAAACAACCGACTTCCAAAAAAACACTACAAAGTGAAAAATAACTTTAATTTCGGAAGGCGGTGACAAAAAATTCAAATACAGCTCCAAAGACACCGACTTCCGAAATTAAAGTTATTTTTCACTTTGTAGTGTTTTTTTGGAAGTCGGTTGTTTTTTTTTTGTTTAACAAATGAAATTTATATTGATGTAAGATTAGCTCTATAGTAGGTACGGAAAAAAATATATTCATAAAAATACTTTTTTTTTGGGTTGGCGGAAATTTACATCTTTATGTAATCAGAACTAACCTACTGGGAACAAGATATGCAGTGAGATAATAAAGGTAAAATATAATCTCCGTACTCGTTGGAAACGAAAAACTGGCAGTGAATTGGTTGATGGAAATCTGCATTTATTCTTATTTTGCAAGTAGTGGTACCTTATATCATCAACAAACTAGACGAAGTAGATTCAATACGGTTTATTGAAGCTAACTTAAAGCCATTCATCCGAATTCGACCAAAATATGAGACCTTTACAATGACAAAAGAATTATCGAAATCGGTTGTCGTAGTAATCTAAATTAAATAATTATCGCTGAACATAGGCGTTAAAAAAAATTCCACCTATGAACTGAACTGTAATTCTTTAGAAGTACTTACGTTAAAGAAATAGGTAGGTACCTACTAAGAAACTATTGACAAGAAACGTAAGTGACCATACAAAAAAACACTGATAAATTTGATAGTGACAATGTCTTTAAAGTGGCTTTGAAAAAAGCCTTTGAGACGTGAAATCCTCACATGCGGTACAATACTATTACTTGTTTACTAACTTAACAAATTTAGTAACCAGGACCTCCAGGAACTCGGGCCCCGGGTGGACCACTTGACCAACGAGGCAGTCAAAGCCGATTTCAGTTGCTACAGTGCGCCGGCGTTTTTTCAGTAATGCTTAGAAACACGAATAGCGGATTCGGGGGAGTTGGGATTTCTAAAAGGTAGGCCGATGGGAATCGGCATATATTGACCCTTCGCCACTGGCGCCTAGGGCACGCATCGCATTTGCACCCCTTCGTAAATTATCTTCTCGGTCTACACTGTGCAATGCTAGGTTGCGTACTAATATACTTACCTATTAGGTAATGTTTCGGTTAGGTAAGTATAGCAGTCATGAATAACATCAAAGGCAATTCGATGAAAATCAATTTTATAACTGAACCGGTAATTTATTTGGAAACAGAATATAGATGAACCTTGTCCAGCAAATCAAAGCAGTTTACCTGTCTCTCAGTATATATATCAGACTTTTATTTATTAAACCCTTTAGGGGATGAATTTCCAAAATTCTTAGTGACCACCTTAGTTAGAAAAGGAATTCTTGTCATGCTTCTAGACCTAGCGGCTTAGGCTATGCGTTATTCTGGCAGAGAATGAATGATTCAATCATTTTACTAGTAGTAATTAGATTGACAAGGCGCATAGAGTCTAAGGACAGGGTGAGTAGCGTAGCCTGGGCTATGTCCAGTAGATTGCGCTAGGCTGAGTTGATTAATTTATAGAGTCTAAGCGCCAATTAGTGAAAAGCTTGACAATTAATAAATAGCTTTAAGCCTTTTATAGCTATCTATCTACTGTAAATTGTTGTACCTAGCGGTACTGATGGAACTATATACTACGGAAAGACAACACATTGCTCTTAACTTTCTGCGCTTCTTTACCTGGAAGTGTTGAAGACACTTACTTTTCAATTCCTTTCCATCCGCTGTGCAAGGTCCAAGGTCCATCAGACAGTTGACATAGCCGGTCAGCAGACGATCATTGTTCAGAATCTCGTCTAGATCAATGCCATCGTACTTGGTTGTGTACGTCGGTGTCTCCGTCGCGTTGCTTGGAATTGTCAAGTAAATGAATAGCATCATTCCTAATGCTGAATACATCATCATCCCTGAAAGAATTAAATCGTTTATTTTGTGCCTCTCCTTTTATTTCATCATCACCTTTTCCTATATTCTAAGTCCGAAGATATTTAGTTTATGACCTTTACGATACTATAACTATAATGTACTAGTTCGTGTGTTGTGTGTGAGGTCTGTCCGTGACTTCGTTCGAGTGGAAGTTGTAAGATAGGTACAAAATATACAAAATACCTAAAAGCATTTGTATGAAACTCCTATGGCCCCTGACCCATTGCGTCGCATCACATCGTGCGTCCGCGCACGTACTTCGTTTTCGTTTAGTGTTTTTCAGACTTTTTTTCTTTTGCTCGGCTTCTAAGTTATTTAAAAAGTTTTTCTAAGTGTTATTTTTAATATATGTCCACAACCTTCCTAAGAGTTGGGCTTGTGGCGGCATCTACATCACCACATGCAAATTACGCACGCGATGTCTCGCAAAATCCTGCAGCGTGCAAGCTGAGATTACCACACAACTACCACTTCCAACGTCCAGACATGACACGTCAGGCAGTCGCCCACTGGACACATCACCCGTCTGGCTGGAAGATCCTCCCTTTTCCACGGAGGATGAGTGAACTTTATATCCTGTTCCTCGGTGGCCCCGAGTATATCTATACAGCGTGATGACATCATCACCACTTCCTCACCTACCGTACAAAGGCGGACTTAATGTCTGAGGTATTTTCTACCAGTCAACCTTAGGGTGATGCAGAGAGAAAACATGTCAGGTGCAACATAAGGGATAGGTTACTCGAAAAATAATATATACTAATACATAGATACATACAAACATAAATACAACGAAAATAAATTTTGTCTTGAGAAATAACGATAGGTAGAGGAGAAAACGAATCCAGCAATTCAGCGCTGGGATGATTCTTCCAACTTCTTACGAAAATGCTCAGATGCCTTTCCTTTAAACGAAAACCGACTGGTTGCCATTCGGATATTCAGAGGGAGCGCATTCCAAAAAAACACCGCCTGGACAAAGAACGAAGATTTGATGAAACCAGAGTGGTGAGAAGGACATCGTAGAAGAAGATTGAAGATTGGTGAAATGAAGGTTTTTACTATGCGCAGAGCATAAATATTGAACCTGGGAAGTTACATAGGTGAGAAGTTTTCAGAGTGCCTACTTTAAAGTCTTTGCAATGCAACTTTGCTCGTATTTGTTTATTTTGCTTGTGTAACTGCGGTTATAAAGGTATATTGTCTCTCATACTTCCAATAGGCGTTATCTGTTTATAGAATTTTAAGCTTTATACCACCATTAACATCACGTATTTTTCTCCCGAGAGGTTTGACGGAGGTGTACATAAAGTACACCCCATTTCGCCAGTAATAGGGGGCGAGCCTATTGCTATCAACCGAGTATAAATCCAGACTCCATGCAGCTACTGAGAAATTACAGATAGAAAAATCAAATAACACTTTACCCGACTTGGGAATCGAACCCAGGATCTCATGCTCAATGCACAGCAGTACCTAGCGTTTGCGAGCACTAGGCCAATGAGTAAATCAGTAGTAGCATACCACCATTATTACTGATACAGGAAAAGTTTTTATTCAGTGCGCAAACTGTAATCATGAATTCAGTAAACCATTCTAGACCCCCCAGCGAAGAAATTTTTAATGGTAATAGTGAGTTGAGAGTGATTAATAGTATAGGTATATAGTGATTTGTATGATATTTATTTTATTTTATTTATTTTATTTTATTTTATTTGGGAAACTTACAGCTAACATAAACAATGTTATTAAACAATATGAAGCTGAAGGCCATTTACAAGTTTCCACTGATAAACACTTAACTTAAACAACAACAAAAAACGGTCGGTAGGTACTAAATAACTAATAATTCTAAAATAAAATATTCTATTCTAAAATATATTATTTATCTATATTTTGAATTCGTACTTACCAACAATAGCTGAAGAAATGACAACTTTGTTTGCTGAACCGTAAATGCTGAATGAAATCAGGAACTCATTCTTTTATAGTCTATGGTCACTTAACGAGGGATAATCAGGCGTTGTTATCTCAAATCATTGGACATACTTAATGTAATAATATAAACAACATGATGTTAGTTATTGATGCTGGTTACATATTTAATAGTTTAAGGAATTGGTTTTATGGTTCACGTTGCAACTACAGCGCTAAAAGGTTCTGTTAGCGCGTGGTCTAAATCTGAAGTAACGTCGCCATCTTGTTTTTCAATACATTTCATAAAACACAAATGTTTACCAACAGCGTCTCCCTGTTAACGTCATTCAAACGCCAAAAGGTCCGAGTAGCAGTGTAACAGTGTAAACACTTTTGATGGTGATGCTGATATCAGGGAGTGCCAACTCTAATAGCGCCTGCGTCCGCGCTGGATGGAATTTAGTTGTAGAGGGCTACGGATAGAAAGAAAAAATTGTTTTATATGGTACTAGCTTTTGCCTGCGCGGAAATTTCATCTCTTATTTAACTCCTTTAGGGGTTCAATTTCGAAAAATCCGTCCTTATTCCTTTTCTACTTTATAAAGAGAACCTCTGTGCAAAATTTCAGCTTTGTAGGTCCAAGGGTTTGGGCTGGGCGTTCAGGGGGCGTAAGGGGGGGCTGGCTTCTCCATAGGAAACGACAAATTGGAACCGTGCACCTAGCTTCTGACGTTTCATAAGTGCCCATGCAGGCTTATGTGAAATAAAATATTTTGAATTTGATTTTGATTTTGAGTCAGTCAGGAATTTTCTTTTTAGTTATATAGATAGATTGGGTTGAAATAAGTCGTGATTATAATAGTTATATCGAAGAAAGTAAGTATTGGCGAGATTTTTTTTTGTAAACAACTAGTATTAATATGTAAACAGTTACTGTATTATATTAGTGTTTTAGAGCAGTGCTGGACCAACGAGTTGTGGGTCGTAAGTTCGAACTCAGGCAGGCGCTTTTATTTTGTGTAAATTACTTCACCACCACTGCTCTCAAAACGGTGAAGGAAAACATCGTGAGGAAACTGGCATGTCCTAGAACCATATATTGAATACATGTGACTTCTACCAACCTGCACGGGCCCGCGTGGTGGATTACGGCCCACTCCCTCTCACCGTGAGGAGGCCTATGTCCCAACGGTGGGAACATTATAGGCTCCTTATGCATTAGTGTTTTATTGTCCAGGTTACCGATTCATGTCTTGCATTATGAAATTTTATTTGGAAAATGCTCTCTTATGTTTCGTTTAAAAACCTTATTTGCCATCTGCCGAGCCTTTTCTCAACTATGTTGGGGTCGGCTTCCAGTCTAACCGGATGCAGTGAAATACCAGTATTTTACATAGAACGACTGCCTATCTGACCTCCACAACCCAGTTACGGGGTAATACGAAATCCCTTGGTAAGACTGGTAGTCAGAGTTTCAGGCTTCTGACGACCTTTAACGACTGCCCAAGATCCGCGAATGGGTTGCCACCAAGACCCCACGGTCTCGGTATGTAAATATGGTCAGACATCCACGGACAAACCGCGGCAAGCGTAGCTTAACCTGATCGATTGACCTGTGTGGCTGTAATTAATTAGCCTAAAGCCCCACTATATTTATTATTATTAGCCTATATTTTCCTATTGCAGACAAAAGCCTCCCATTCTCTCCCCCACTTCTCTCTACTTGAGTCTACTTTTTATCAAAGAAAACTGCATGGATTAAAAATATTATAGACTTTAATCTATTGATCAGAACAGACTTCTGTTAAAAGTTAAACTTACTTTGTAAAGGAAGGACATACCGACATGACAGATAGATAAGAAAAACAATGTATCGTGAGATCACACTGACCGGACTCAAATCTTTTTGGTTCATACCTAGCCATTTAGTATTTTTTTTATCATTTTATTGTTTCAATATTTTGTTACTTTATTGTTTGTATTTCATCATTATGTTCTTCTTTATTGTTTGTATTTCTTTATTGTTTGTACTTCTGCAAGGCATCAACTAAATTAATCACTTTGGAATCCTTTTTAATGGGCCATGAGCATTACATTACCTACATTTTATTCTTTGTTATTATTCTCGTAACCGTTTCTAGCATTTTTTTTGAGGGTGGGGAAATCATCAAATAACTTATCCCGCTCTGGGTGGAGCAAGATGGCGTGTCAGACTTTTACTGGAAACTCACCCGCGTTCCCCCAGTTGCCTGCTCGCTCCGTACCATGGCCTGGACCAGGGCTGGACGCGAGAGATCGCCGCCGCCGATCGCCTCCCCGAGGACACGGCGGTGTTCCGCCCAAGCCGGGCAGGCCTCCACCTTATGATCCGCCTTGTCCTTAGGACAATCTTCGCTTTGGAAATACCCGGGCGTTTCCTCCCACCTTATGTGAAACAGGAACCTCCTGAAACAGCCGTGTCCGGTGAGGACCTGCGTCAGGCGGAAGGTGAGGACGCCGTGGTGCCTCTCAATCCACTCCTCAAAGAGGGAACTTACCGCCGCAATCGTGGCGTGCCCAACCGTTTCTAGCATTAGCTGCAAGTAAATCCACCAAAGAAATCGTAGAGCGTCTAAGTATCTATTGTTTTGTTATTTCTATAAACAAAACAAACTAAATTTAAATATTCTAATTCATCAGATTACTAAAGAGTCCATAATTGTGCATAAAAACAGTGCTTCCTTATTTAGAACCTCGATTTAACTAGAATAATGCAAATCAAGTGATAAACTGCGGTTTTCCTGATCTTGATAGTTATGGTACAAGGGCACTCTGTGTCGCAGAGGTAACTTAGACATGCGACACAAAACGTTACATTATTATGACGTCCATCGTTTTGATGCGTATGATTAGAAAATTAAATGTATAATAGAGTACCTACGTACAACTACATAGTAAGGTACTATGTAGAGTATTTTATAGGTAGGTATGGTAGGAAGGCGATAGACAAGATGGAGACATAATACGACAGTAAATTAAACTTATCATAACACGAAACAGGGTTTATCGTAGGACCCAGGTAAAAATCATAAATCCATTTTTGAATTTCGAACTTTATTCCGACAAAAGAAAAGTTCTTAATATCGAACTGGTAACTTGCACCGGGCTAAGTTGACAGTTTTGTAAACAGAACTGTATTTTAGAGCCCCTTCATCCTAGCGCTTGTCCAGCGTATTGTGTGACGTCTGCACCGCGCTAGCGCAGCGTTTAATTAACTGCAGACGCACGCGTTGCGTTGTCGCGGCGTTTGCGCTGCGCATCCGCTCATCGAACGCCTACGCTGGACAAACGCTAGTGTGACGGGGCTCTTAATCATAGCTACAACGTTCGAATTTCAAAAACCAGATCGATGGTTTAAACCATGTCAAAAGAAAAAAACCCTTGTTTTGTAAAAAGGTCGCGTATGCGATACGATGTTACCAATTTGCTCACAAAAAATCAGTCAAAAATATGCAAAAGTTTAGTCACGCTAGTCAAAGATCGGGTTTTATGTAATTTTATTTTGACGTTCAAAAAGAGCTGACTCTCAGCCTAGTTTGAATAAATGACTTTTGATTTTGATTTTGAATAGGAAACGATCTATTACAATAATATTTGAAAGTAAACTCATAGTACGTTTTGTTTTCCATTAAAATCATTTATTCCATCTTACATGCATCCATCATTTACATGAAGTATAATACCGTTTCATAATGTAATAATCATAGAAATCACGAGCACGCTGTTAAGTTTTCCTTAAATTTTTCAAGTGACTGACTTTCGAGTGGTGACAGCTGTCAATATCTTGACATTATTAAATAAAATATGTCTTCTTTTTTATCAGTGTTGCAAATAATCATAATTTGGTATAATGCTTAGGTACCTAAAAAAAACTTTTGAACAGGTTAAATGGTACCTCAGATTATGCCCCACAAATCCTTCAACCCTTTAGTTGACCGGCCAGTTTACTCAAGGTAAAGTACTATTTGGTCTGTTTGTTAACTTGTTTGGGCAGTTCAGATGGTTATTTTTCTTGTTCATAGCGTATCAAACCGCGCCCTTAGCGTTCAGTTATAAAATAAGATCGTTTTTAACTACGTGCCTGTTTGGCCGCCCTGTTTTTATGCCCGCGATAAATGAGACCAGTTTTCCAAAGCTAAGATAGCAAGCTAGAACCGCTACATACTATCCTGGCTTGCTGTCCTCACTTGGCACAAGGTGGTGCTGTTAACACGATTATAGTAAACTAGCTCTTGCCCGCGGCTCCACCCGTGTGGATGTTGGTTAATGCATAAAAAAGTAGCCGATGTCCTTCTCCATATCCCAGGCTATATCTCTGCCAAATTTCATGACAATCGGTTCAGCGGTTTGGGCGTGAAAGCGTAACAGACAGACAGTGTTACTTTCGCATTTATAATATTAGTAGGAATTTTATGCCAATAGCATGGCGGTGACTTAGTCCATAGAATAAAATGTTCCGATAGGGTACTATTTTCTCCGGTCACACGAGGCTAGTACACAAGCCAAGATAGTAAAATCAGTGCTGAAGGTGCTACTAGTACGAAACAGAACCTCATCCTACCTAATAAACTATCCTAGCTTGAGATGCTGGCTTACTCGCTTTCTGCATGCTGGTTTTTGTATACACGAAACTAGAGTGACTATACTCCATTCGAAATAAGATTAGACATTTAAACAAACCTTTTTTACAGTCCGTTCAACTGATTCTGACTTCTATACCGTAGGCATAAGTATGGCATCAAAAGCAAAAAAGTAGTTACAATACCAACTGTTTACTGCAGCTGCCATTTGTCATGCCACCAACGCAATAGAAGTCAAAATCGGTTGATCGAACTGTACAAAAGGCTTATTTAAATGTCTAATCTTATTTCAAATAGAGTATAGCTCCTACAAACCTAGGTTAAAAAACTAGCCTCGTGTAATCAAACCATTAAGATCAACATTTTATGACGTGGAAGGTAACATTTAATAACATACCATAGTCCAGTTTAAATCTTTGATGTAATTTGGTATTTTATTGAATATTTTCGAAGCCATGCAGAGGACGCTTTTGTGCATAAGGCCGGTCTTTGAGGCTCACTAGTTTACTAGCCTAAAAATTATGATAGTTCTAAATACACAGGGTTAGAGTGATTAGCTTGCTAGCTTACTAGCACTATCTTGATTTACTAGCTCGTGTATTAAGACGATCAACAGTTTATGACGTAGAAGGCAACAATTAATTACATATCATAATACCCAAAGGCTCAAGTAGCGTAAAATTGTAGGTCTTATTACTACTTGTTCAAGGTTTGTAATGACAGACTTAAAGCCTATTGTGTATGTCAAACTGTTGGCAGTATTGCAGTTTGTACTCAGGATGTGGGGAGTTTAGCAGGTGATATTAAGTGCAGTTGATTCAGTGAAATAGGTGAGCGTGAATTAATTAAGAATAATAAAAAAAATTGGCCAAGTGCGAGTCGGACTCACGCATGAAGTGTTCCGTACCATTATCTATAAGAATTATGTCTGTTGTATGGGAGCCCCACAAAAAAATCGGAAAAAAATGACGTTTGTTGTATGGGAGCCTCCCTTAAATATTAATTTTATTTTAATCAAATTATTTATTTTTAAAGTGAATAATATAACTCAATATTCTGTGAATATTTCAAGCGTCTACCTGTTGCCGTTATCAATATCGAGCAAAAACGAGCAAGAAATATCACGTTTGTTGTATGGGAGCCCCCTTAAATATTTATTCTATTCTGTTTTTTAGAATTTTTAAATTTCATATAGATCTGTTGATGCGTTTCGAAGACAGATAACGGAACTCTTCCAAAAATGACAGCAAATCAACCGCGATTGCTACTATCGCATAAATATGCATTGTTTTGACCTCAAGGATGATGAAATTTCGAATTGGTGTAGGGTAGGTACTATAACTACTATAAAAAAAACAATCGACTTCCGGAAAAACACCACATAACTTTAATTTCGAAAGGAGGTGACAATTAATTAGAATACATATCCAAAATCACCGACTTCCGAAATTAAAGTAATTTAACACTTTGTTTCTTTATAGTAGTAATTGCGTCAATATTGCTCAACAGCATAATGCTAAGTGGAAATCGGTTGTAATGGTAAGGGCATGCGAAGGAGTGAACAAAATGTCGTGAAGATAGTTTTCAATATGAATGTGGATGGCTATAGCCTTTAAGAGAAGGGAAAGACCAAAGTAGTGATGGATAAACTGTGTGATGCGGAAAAATGATGTGGATAAAAGTGAGGTGACACCGATCCCAAATTAATTAATATTTTGGCAAGAGATCAACTTAAATATTTATACAGGTTGAAATTGAAAACATGCGACAAACCGTAATGGGAGATTGTACTCATCATTATGAACAACTTTTACTGAGGGACCAAAGATGCAATCGCAAAAAAAAGAACAGCTGTTCCCTACATTTTGACGAGTTATGCGAACATAAATGTAGGGAACAGATGTTTTTTTTTTCGCGATTGCATCATTGGTCCCTTAGTAAAAGTTGTTCATAATGATGAGTACAATCTCCCATTTCGGTTTGTCGCATGTTTTCAATTTCACCCTGTATAATGATATTGACGAAAAGAGTGACCAAACGCTTGACAATTCAAAAGTGCCTGTAAGTGGTTTATTAGAAATAAAGGCTTTTTTTTGGGTGGGTAATCATCAAATAACTTCTCCCGCTCTGGGTGGAGCGGGAGGGCGTGTCAGACTTTTACTGACTAAAACCCACCCGTGTTCCCTCAGTTGCCTGTGTGCCAGGGGCCGCGGTATCTCTTTCGAACAACCCGCACCCCTGGCAGGCATCGGCCCTTGCGGACCCCACCATTTGGCGCTGACATCTCTTTGAGTCGCGCGTGGAACACAACGCGCCGTCGACCCGAAATGACCCGAATGACGATGATGTGAGCATAATATTAGTAGGCCAATAGAACCAACGGTTATGCATATGATTGCGGAACAAAACTGGCCATAAATAAGTCAACGAATGACGTGTCCTTCCTCAAATCTTAGTAATTTAAGTGCAATGGAAACATTTTTAATAGGTACTACTCATAACATTTTTATATAGTGGTGGAAAAAACTGCTATAATGACTCACTCATTTGTATTCTTAAGACGAAACGAGAAACACACGTTATTCACAACATTTAGTAGTAGGTAGGAGGTAAATAATTCAATGACCATTAGTATGCTCTAGATCGCGTGGGGATTTACAAAATTAAATATTCTCTTTTAAACTTTACTTTTATTTTAAATGTAAGCCCACGTACGCACGGACATAAAAATATTACGGGGCGGGGCATAATTGTGCACTAGATTTTTAGCTTTCGGTGTTAAATTAAGGCCATGTTAACTATAATGTCATTATGAGCGACAATAGTTCTTATTGCAATTCGATACGGGTTAAAATCTGTTGTAATAAATTAGAATTTTATATGAGCAAGCGTAGATATGCCGTAAAAATGGAAATAAAATCGTATAAAATTAGATATTAACTATTTAATAATAAATAATTTATCACTGAATGCAGCTTGGCATTTGAAATTTTATGGTATATTTTTAATTATAATTGTCATTGAAGAAATAAACTGCTTTTAAAGATAATTAAGAGGTGACTTTGATGATTTTTTGATGCATTAAAGTATGTTTAATTATGTTTTGAGTTCCATCACTGTATGCAAAAAAAAACTTGAAAATGTCATATATTTTTTTTGTTTCCAAAATTATTTGCGATTAAAGAGATACACTGCTTTAAAAAACTACCTTTTAGACCGTTTTCAAGAAATCTCCTCCTTATGAAATGAGAATCCAACAGAGTGCATGCGCGTTGAAAAAATACTGTTCGATTTTCAACTCTTGGCGCTGAGCAGTGGGTTGAAAATCCATTGCGCGAAAAAATCCCGCCGTTGGCGTTCAAAAGTTCCTTAAATACAAGGTGTAACAGAATGGACGCAAGACCTGAAAGTAGTTTGTTCCTAATTCACTACTGAATCGATTTCAGTAACTTTTAATATAAGTAATATTTTTAAGATTGAGCCAAAGAAAAATCAATCTTATGGACAAGAGATAAGACTCAATTTTAAATGCAAAAAGTAATGCTTGGGTCGACACGTTTTTCTTAATAATATCTGTTATCTTTAAAAAAAAATAGTTTTGGCCATCGTATTATGCTTTTAACTCAATACTCTAATTGGAGTGTATGAGGTCTTGCGTTAAGGCCCATAGTATCCTCATCTCCCGTTTGTATGCTAAAGCACGACTGCCGCCCGCGCCCGCGCAGGGCACCTCTGAGCCTTTATCTCAAAATGGGGATATTCCTTTGATTAATTTACAATTGTGCTTCGGCGATTCTGTGGTACCTCTAACTATCTATTTTTCAGTGTATTTTTTTTCCAAATAACGAAGCCGTTTAGTAGGAGTATGGAATAGAAGCCAAAATATTGCGTGTTGGAAAATATTTTTTACAGCATAAGTATTAACCATACAAAAAAGTACTTCGGGCAAAATGATCTATATGAATCTATAGCAAAATCATATATTTTTCAAATATTCAAGACAAGCCGTTAATGAGCAGTACGGTTCATAAAGTGACCGTGTTACGCTACCAAACGGGACGTAGGCCCTTAACTATGTTATTCGTTGTATGTTTCCTATTTTTTGCCTTCGCCCGCGTAGAGGTCGTAAATTATCCCATTGGATCGCGCTATCGGGATAAAAAATGCCCTATATGTTATTTCAGGTTACAAACTATCTGTGTGCCAAATTTCATCCAAATCCGTGTAGCCACTTTTGCATGATTGAATAACAAACATCTAAATATACAAACTTTTACATTTATAATATTAGTAGGATAAATTAGGAGTAGGATTTGAAATAAATGCTTTAACTTTGATAATTTTTCGTCCGTGCGAAAGTGAACTTAAATCTACAAAAAAACTTTTGCTGTTAAGTATATATAAAGCCATATTTATCGAGGTAAACAAAACTTCTGGCGCTTGAAAATACCCAGTTTTTCTTTACTACCTTCTAATACTGTTAGCCTAAGGGTAACAGCTGATGTACGTACTACTGAACCAATTGAAAAGATCAGTTCCTCGTCGTGTTCCTTCCAATTTTAATGATATTTCTTTTTATTAAGGTGAACCTAGTCCACATTTTTTGCATACAAACTTCGGGAGTGTTTTACTCCACTGTCTGACATGGCACATCCAAAGTAAAATATGATATCATTTTGTCTCAATATTAATATTGTCTGTACGGAAACAGAATACTAAAATAAAAACCCATTAAAAAGTTAGGAGTCAACAAAGATTCGTTTTTCTTGCTAATTTTACTTAACTTTGAGCGTGTTTAAGTAATAAAAGAAGTGTAAAATCTCCAAAACCAAGTCGGTACCGACAAAGTTCAATTATCGAAAAGTTCAATAAACTTTATTGGTCATTGATTTATGAATTGGCTTTTTCATAAAACCCGATCTTCCAAAGGACTTTTCTTAATTTTTTCGCGATTTTTTTACTATAAATGATCCTGCATCTCACTCAATAACGTTGTACGTGTAGACTAGCATCTAACTGCTCATCACTGATACTATCTCTGTCGGACATGAAGCCTGGTGAGACAGCGTGATTTTTAGCCAGGCCCACCAGTGAGTTCGAGCCCGCGACTAGGTTCCCCTTATGGAAAAACGGAAACAGGTATTCACTTAAGATCGTTTAAATGAGCTCGAACTATTAGAATAAAATGCTTGTTAAACTTCGAGTGTAATATAAACATAAAATCACGGCTTGTTGTCCTGAAGGGTTGTGCAGAAGTGAACCCATAGTACACCCACATTTCGCCAGTTATGTTTAAGTCCCATGTAATAGGCGGCGAGCCTATTGCCATCAACCGGGGACAAATCCGGTGTCCGGACTGCTACTGAGAAATTTCAGAAAGAAAAACCCAATAATACTTTGCCCGATCGGGGAATCGTAGCCGGGACCACACGCTCAGCAGTAGCGCTTGCAGCCACTAGACCCACAATCGAGTCACAGACTTCGAGTGTATTTAGCTTTTGAATTTTTCATGGGTTTTTAGATTTTTCAATTTGTCAATAAGTTTGTCGGCTTACGAGTTGCAAGTCATAGGTTCAAACCCAGAGAGGCACTTTACTTCCTACTAATTAATGACCTAATTACCTATTATTGTATAGAATCAAGTTCTTCTAACTTAACAGACAGCTGTGCTGCGGGGGAGTTTGTTGCGCTACTTCTTCTTCCCAGCTAAAGCACTAGGAAGTGGTGAAGGGCGGGTGTTTTGGAGGGACTGTCTTATGTAATTTTGACGTTCAAAAAGAGCTGACTCTCAGCCTAGTGTGAATAAACGACTTTTGATTTTGACTAATATGTGTTATAAATGTGAAAGTTTGTATGTTTAGATGTTTGGATATTTAGATGTTTTGAAGTTTGTTTACAATCACGCAAAAACGGCTGAACGGAATTGAATGAAAATGTGCACACAGATAGTTTGTAAACTGGAATAACACATAGGATACTTTTTATCCCGGTAGTACGTTCCCATGGAATAAATTCCAACTACCACGCGGGCCATGCCGGTGGCAAAAGCTACCTAGTTGATAAATAATTCCATCACCACTGCTCTCAGAACAGTGAAGGAAAACATCGTTAGGAAACCGGTATGTCCTTGAACCAAAATTTCGATTCGATGTGTCAATCCACACTGGGCCCGCCTGATGGATTACGGCCCATTCCTCGTAGAGAGGAGGTCTGTGTCCCAGCTGTGGGATTAGTTAGAACATTATAGGTTTTTTTTTTTGGGTGGGAAATCATCAAATTACTTCTCCCGCTCTGGGTGGAGCGGGAGGGCGTGTCAGACTTTTACTGACAAAAACCCACCCGTGTTCCCTCAGTTGCCTGTGTGCCAGGGGCCGCGGTATCTCTTTCGAACAACCCGCACCCCTGGCAGGCATCGGGAACATTATAGGTTGACCCTATGCTTGGTCGAAAGTGTAAACACAAGAGGATGGATTATCTGAGGCATGGATGGATGAGTTACTTAAGTTTTCAATGTAAGACCAGTCTTTGAAAGCCCATGTACTTTGCCCTTCCGGATACTGTATTCCTATTGATCTTCGGTACAGAATTACTCACTGAAGATTGATTATTCTGAAACACGTTACTTGGCACTTGATTGTTAATTCATCAGTCGTAGTTAATAGTCGGTAGTTATATTAGCGCTCGCGTCTTAACACCTAACACATGACGTCAAGTTAGGAGAATCGTTTGTTGTTTACCCTGATACCGATGACCTAGAGGTGGAACGCGAAATGCTGTGAGTTTATATCGATTATGCAAACGATATAGTCGATATTAGAGCTGGCTGTTATCCTAGACCCAATAAATTTTAAAAGAATTAACATATCAAACTAGTTCTGGATGTTTTCAAGTTTTTCCTTAGGTTTTATTTTTATATTTCGAGAGTTTGGAAGTAAGAGTGATGCTTTTGTTTATACTTAAAATGCAGTGCAAAAAGTATAAACCAAATATTACGTTATGTCTAATGTTAACAGCATGATTTGTAAACAGGGGATGCGTAGGTACTGTACTACTTAGGTTCGATAGAAAGATCTATATTCCGGCCGGCGAGGCGTATATGGAATCTATACCTTCACACAACGGTCATGACGTCAGAAACCGCGTTGCCTTCGGGTATATTTTCAAATCCAGTAAACAAAAATCATTTCAATAAAGTGTACCTTTACCTAACATTTGTGACGTCACTGGCGCGTGTTGATATCGGGTATACATTCAGATTTAGTATACGCCCCTGCAAGTATTTTAAAACATACCCGACCGCAACGAAGCAATTGTTCGGTACTCTTTTGGCACGTTACTATTTCAATCGTTCTATCCTTTTCGCCCGAAAATTTTTTGAAAAATCTTAAAACGAGTCGATAAGTAGTAATCATTTATTTGACTTAGGATGCAAGAGCGAGCGAAGCGAGCTCGGGACTTGGGGCACCCCGACACGGACAGGTTAGGTTCGAAGGGGATGGCGGGGTCTGAAAGACCCCGCCATCCCCTTCATGTTAGGTTACTTCAAACCCCGCACGCAGAAATAGGAGCCCCGCGAAGCGGGGCTCCATCGAGATATCATGGCAGGTGGTTAAGGGTAGTCTTTCCCTCCCGACGCCCCGCCCCCAAAAGATAGATTTATTAAAATTGGCCTCTTGGCATACATTTAGTATGCAAACTTTAAAAAATCATAAAAAGGAAACGGTTGCTTTCCGGCAAGGGGGGATTATGGGGGGGGGGTTCCTCCCTCCCCCCTCCCTCCTCCACCCCTTTCAACTCTTTCCGAAAGTAGCACGTTTTATGATTATTTTTCTAGTAACTAATAAACGTTGTTTATCCACTTTTGTTCTCGTATGATTTACCTCAATTCCTCACCTATAAAATAAACGTCCCTTTATCTGATATCTATCCCAAACGAATGTTGCGGTCGGGTATATTTTGAAATCCTTAACACGACGGTAAATATTTTTATACTATACCCAAAACGAATGTTGGAGTTGGGTATATTTTAAAATCCTCAACACGGCGTTACATATTTTTATGGTATACCCGAACTCAACACTATAGAGCGTTGTGTGAAGGTATAGATTCCATATACGCGCCGGCGAGAGAATGCGTTCCTTACACCCGTCAGTTTCATACAATTTATTTTTATTTTTTTAGGTATGCTACCAATTTGCATACCACCATTGCCATGTAAAAAACTACGGAAGTAAAGTTAGTAAAATGTATATGGTACAACCCCTGAAGCATAGGTACCCTAAAAAATAATTTTCGGAATCCATCCACAATTATCGGATATTTCGCGGAACAAACATATAAAAAAAAACAATAAGAACCTCCTCCTTTTTAAAGTTGGTTAAAAAGAATACGTGTTTTGCGCATTTGATCTACATTAGTTCCTAGAATTGTCGCACTGACCGGTGCGTGTCAGGAATATATTCTCTCGACGGCTAGGCTGGACTAAGGAATGAAAAAGTTTGACCGGGCATAGGCAGTTCAGCGCCGCCGTAGAAGGTATAAAAATTATAGTATAAGGTCAACGATCCGCTAACTTGGCATAGCATAATTTATGTACGATAAAATGTTATGGACGTCGTAGGTACGGGTTCTTGTTTTAACCGACTTTTCTAGAATAGTTTGCCTAGCAGGCCTAACGTTTTTCTTTGAGGAACGTAATACCGTCGCCAATAAACAGCAGCCGATGAATTCTATACAAATCTCACCGTGGAATCTTAAGTTAACCAAAAAGTAGAAAATAATTTAATTCAATTATAAAGTGTGGGGTGCTTTTCGAGGTATTTTTATAATCAATTAATGTTGACATATTTTTTTTTTAATTATTGAATTGTCATCGGTCTTCGATAAGTTCACAAAGTTACCGGAGGTTGTCGGTTGCTGCGGTTCAACCGGAGTCTTGAAGTATGAATTAAAGAGTTGGATTTTAAACATGTATTATTGCACTTTAATTACTATTTAATATATAATTTACTAAATTATCTTTTTTATATTTTTTCGTTTATTTGTTTTCAATAAATTTTTAAATACCTTAATAAAAGTAACTAAAAAAAAACATTTAGTCTTTTTTGTATTATTAGATATTAACTGTATTAGTAAACAGAGCACCTGCCATCTTATCACTACACCATCCGTGATTGACTGACAAATACAGATATTTTATATCTAGTTCAAACATATGATCAAATCTGTCCATAAAATAAAATGTCATTTATTGTATCCCTTCACCATGTTAATAGAATTGTTGTATATTTTTTTTACAAATAAATTAGTCTGAAATAATACTTCATCATCATCATTTCACTGCTGGACATAAGCCTCCCCCAATTTGGGAGGGGCTTGCCATAATCGCCACGCTTGGCAGGCGGGTTGGCGATCGCAGTATGGTGGTAAAATGCATAGAGAACGCTGCTGCCCATTCTCTAGTAAGTCCCTTAGTCGCCTTCTACGAAACCCACGTGAAGAGATGGGATGGTGCTATTCTTTACGTCCGGCACCACATGGAACAAATGATACTTAATTCATCCTAATTACGACAGTTGTTGACGATGTTACACTTGACAGTTTTACGTACCAAGAGGTTTAAACCATTTAGAGGTTAAATGGTTTGAGCTCGACAATTAAGCCATGCCTCCGTAAGAGGAGAGGCCTTTGCCCTACAGTGGGGCAATAATAGATTGGTATTATTATTATATCCGCATAAAAGAAGATTAAAATTAAATAATGATAAATTATCTACTGTCATGGTGTCACGGTTTTCTTTGTGTACTAAGTATGACTCTTAGAATAGATGTAGTCAGGATCAATACACGCATGGTTATGCAAACGAGTATTTGTTCACACTTACTAATCCATTAGAAACTGGTCCTACACCGTTCTAGGCGCAACGGCTTAGAGCAAATATGTCTTAAAAAACGTATATTATCTGGCTGTACAGTAATCCATAGATATATGGAAAATTCACGATGAATATAATAGGGTATTACACTCATTTTTGAAAAGTGTCTTATTTAGATTCTAGAGTGCTAATAAACCACTAAAAAAAACACAACATTTTTATTTAATCGATTAGTGCCAAAATGCATTTAAATTTTACATTTTCAAATTTCGCGCGTAATTTGACAAAAATGCTGGACGCAGTAGACGCCATATTGCTCTGTGGGTATGACGTCAGTTTGCTAAAAACAAATGCGCTGATATTTTGTATGACAATTGTTTATAGTTTAAAAAATGAGTTATTTTACTACTTAGCGTTGGTTTGCTGTTCCTGAATGCAAAATATAATTTAAATAAAAATTACTTTGGTTACGAAAATAATAAAAGTACAAAGTTGCTCAGTTGACATGCTGAATGACGAAATAACATGGCGACTACTATTTCATGGTGTTCAAACACAGATTAAAAAACTGAAATCATTAAATTGTATTTTAAAATTTATTTTGTTGTTTTATGAAATAAAACTAACATTTTCCGACTGCATTTTGCCTAAGCTATCTCAATAATATATTTTTAGATTTTTTCTCGTATAGAGTAAAATACCCTATTGATGACAAACAATTATATTTTTATTTATTTTAAACTTTATTAAATACATTTTTAATAAATAAAAATATAATTGTTGTGGAAGAACCAAATGTTAGTTCTTCCCTTCCTTTTTAAGTGTCAGACATATGATGTATGGGGGCAACTATTAATAATAATTGTGAATTACTCTGATGCTAACTTGGATGGAGTGCAAAGAAAATACAGAAAATAGGAAATCCAAAGAAGCTTGATTTTGTCACATTTATTATTTAAATATTTTCTATTGAATTAAATAGTTATGAAGATAGATAATAAAAAAGTCAGTAGCCTACTAGTTGTGTGCTAGGTATGAAAAATATATTACTCATAAATTTTTACAAACGTTGAAAAGTTGTTTTTCCCTCAGCAAAATTCCAATGTATGTAAGTTCCAAATTAAAATACAACTTAAAAAAGAAAAATATACATTAATGTTGGACAAAGGGAAAAGCCCATACGCACGCCTTGGATGTTTATCATCAGTGTGACGAAACCCATATTCCTCGAATAATGGACAAAGTTAATGACCAAAACTAGTTTTGCTGTTCAACCAAAACGCTAATGTTCAGTATAAAAAGTGGTGGAGGAGTGACCGGAGAATTACTAAACCCTGTGCAGAGCTCTTGGACAGTACACCTCAAGCATTTATAAATATCTAAGGTAGGTCAGTTTTTGTCAAATCATATTATCATAAAGAGAGTATTATGAATACACTGATAATTGTTTTACATTTCTCAGTTCCTATTTTCTTTTACTTTCATAAATTTTACACGTTTTGTTTCATTTCAAAATAACTAAGAAAAAATATATGTAAATAAAAATAAAATAACTACCTGTAATAGAATAAAAAAAAATGATTAAAATAAAATCTGTATCGGTTATATTTCAAATTTTCTTTTTATTCAAATAAACTGATTTATCTACAATTTCTTGGTCTTCTTGGTCTTCCATTTTTAAAACATTCTGTGACATTACCACACGAGTATAAACGCGGGTCATTGTCATTTAAGCGGTCAAGGTTTACATCAGTAATGAAGTTCATCTGATCTTAACTATAATAAGTTTTTTCTTCATCGATTTACTTATAATTTTGTATAAAAGATGATGGTATTAATGCTTTACTCGTAGTGCCCTTTTCACATCACCGTACTAATAAATGCGTACCTACAATAGCAGTAATGCATAGCTGTAGCTTTTTCTCATGATATTTTCTAGTCGAAAGAAAAGAGCAAACTCCTTTTTACACGCTTTATATTAGCTTCACTTGTATGTTGGTTTGTATGTTTGTATGCAACCGACTCCTTTGAGCGCGATTTTGACCCACTTTAAACGGTCAGATTTCACTGAAACTTTGTAAACTTGTCGAGGACCGATGACAATTCAATAATTTAAAAAAAAAATGAGAAAAAAAAATCACGTTTTTGTAGTTAGCGGAACTAGAAAATAAATAATAGTTTAAAAAACTAAAAAACACACTTTAAAAACCAAACTAAAAAAGGAGAAAATAATTTAATTCAATTAAAAAGCGTGGGGTGCTTTTTGAGGTATTTTTATAATCAATTAATGTCAAGCACCCCACGCTTTTTAATTGAATTAAATTATTTTCTCCTTTTTTAGTTTGGTTTTTAAAGCGTGTTTTTTAGTTTTTTAAACTATTATTTATTGTAATATAATTTTTCTCTGATTGATTTTCGTCATTTACCAAAACCTTAATGTGAGATATTGTCTGCGTTGTTAATAAGATATGTTCAACAACTAGGTAACCTAGTAACTAATCTGCCAGGGGTGCGGGTTGTTCGAAAGAGATACCGCGGTCCCTGGCACACAGGCAACTGAGGGAACACGGGTGGGTTTTAGTCAGTAAAAGTCTGACACGCCCTCCCGCTCCACCCAGAGCGGGAGAAGTTATTTGATGATTTCCCACCCAAAAAAAAAAACCCTAGTAACTAATCAAGTTGATTGTTTCACTGCAACATTTTCCGTGACTGCAATCAATACAGTCGTTTGTTTTCATATTACCTGGGTTGCTCAGATCACAAAAATTACGAGCAGCCTAGTGATACTGTTTTTTTTATTCTCTAATAATTTTTCCTTTTTAATTTCCAGAATGAACAGCTTCATAGTTTTGTGCTTATTCGGGCTCGTGGCGATGACCGTCGCCAGGCCAGGTGGCACGTACACCGACAGATATGACAACGTGAACCTGAACGAGATCCTCAGCAACCGCCGCCTGCTGAATCCGTATGTTAAATGCCTCCTCGACCAGGGCAAGTGCACACCCGAGGGAAGGGAGCTTAAATGTAAGTATAGTCAGAATCTGCACTTTCTGTACCTATGGTCAAGCATCTTCGACTTCGGGACTTCGCGACTTCGGGAGTGCGGGATTTGTTCGCTCATATTCTGCCCTAATATTTAAATAGACCCGCGCAATTAGTACATTGCATTGTAAACCTAAAACCGGTGTAATAAGCCACTTTTCGAGCAAGTGTGTTGAATTTAATTATTGAGATGAGAAATATGTTGGTATTGTATTGGTGAAAAAGAAAAATCTTAAAAAGCCCTGGCTTTTAAGTTTTTCTTCTTTCAGCAAATTATTTGCTAATAATAAATAAATAATTAGCTGGTCAACAATTCTTATTACAAAGAAACGCAACACTTTTATTTCGATTAATTTATTCGAATTCGGCGCGTTGCCATGCTATTAAATTTTTGTTTTAATAATATTAGGTATAATTAAAATTTGTGATAAACCTTTGTCAACAGTAGAACTTGTCCAACGAGACATATAAAGGAGAATCAAAATGGCATTCATATATTTAATTACCCAGCCAAATACAAAACTTTCAATTTTTAACTATTTTCCAGCTCACATCAAGGAAGCGTTAGAGGAAGACTGTGCCAAGTGCACCAAGACTCAGCGTGACGGTACTCGCCAGGTCATGGGCCATCTTATCAACCACGAAGTGGACTACTGGAACCAGCTGAAGGCCAAGTATGACCCCCAGTCCAAGTACGCCAGCAAGCACGAAAAGGAACTTAGAACCCTTAAGCAATAAGTAATTTATAGTGAAGAATTGTGGGAGATTAATTAGTAACTTTATCGATTTAGTTGGAACACTCCTGTTAACAAGGCTTGTGAATTACATTAAATTATTAAGTGTAGTGCATTTTTTAAATAAATTATTGATTGTTAATCGAGAGTTGATATTTTTATTTCTGATCTCAAACCGGTCTATCTACAATTGCTGGTTTTGTTATAGGACCACTTTTTTATACCTACCTCCCTTCCAATAATGAGAATCTTAAAACAGTAACCGTGGAGTTTCTTGCCGGCTCTTCTCCATAGGACACAACCAATCGGAACCGTGCACCTAGCTTCTGACGTTTCATAAGTGCCCATGTAGGTTTATGTGAAATAAAATATTTTGATTTTGATTTTGTATGCAAGACGCTAAATGGAAAAGTTTGATCTTAAATATCTCTGCTTCTCGAGTTTTTTGCCTATTTTACGATAATTCACGAGTCCGTGATTTTTTCCCGAGGTTTTTCAGTCAAAAGAATAATCTTCACGCCTGTTGTTTCCAAAGGTCTAGGTAGACGTGTACCTACTTATAATGAAAATGATGACGTATATGGTGTTTCTTTATTTTGCTGTACATAATTGCTTTAAACTCAGTTTTAATTTTAGTTATTTACACAAAGTTCATGATTTTACAACTTTTGTCTATTAAATGCAGGTATATAATCACGCCATTCTTCTTACATATGTAATTGTACTGTTTTTGTCACTAATAACATGTTAGTTATTTGTAATGGTCATGTAAATGTAAGTAATGATTTAGCATACAAATATTACCATTGTCACTAAATAAACTTTGACACTAACGTCATTGCCAATGTACCTAAGGATGTTAGTATGTGTCTAAGGTAAATAATAATATTATCTATTTCAACATTGAACTCTACTTCCATGGAATCGTAAAAAGTTTACTCAACGTCATTCTTTGGATAAACACGTTTACATTTCTAACCTAGGTATAATATTGATTCAGAATCACGAAATATACTGGTATATTTAGCATTAGGTTTTGGCCTCAAACCAAGGCTTTTTTTACAATTAGTCCTGTAATACATTCAAAAGGATATTTGACTACTATTTCAACTTTCAGTTTATTATATATGAGTGGTCCACTATACGTTGCAAACGTATAACCAACATGCAGTCAACACGTAGCAGACGCGACGCAGCCGCGTGGCCGACGCGTAACAACCTCTTAGTTAACGCATAGCAGACGCGTCGAGGCCTCGTAGTAGACTCTTAAGTGGAGCGTAGCAGATGTGTCACAGGCACAGCCGCGTGGCAAACGTATTGCAGAAGTATAGCAGACGCATAACAGACTCTTTGCTAACGTGTAGCAGGTGCGTAGCAGATGTATATCACTCGCCTAGCTGTCGCGTAGACGCATGGCAGATGCGTAGCAAGCGCATAGCTGATGCGTAGCAGACACGTAGCAGACGCGTAGCAGCCGCACAGCAGACGCGTAAAAGATGTGTAGCAGACGCGCACCAGATGTGTATCAGGCACAGTAGAAGCGTAAGTAGCAGACGCGCGATCACCGTCAAATTGCATGATTTCAGACTTCAATTTACTGGATGTCAAAATAAAAACAATCTTTTGAAATTGGTATAAACATTTTGTAAATATCTAATTGAATTCTAAAATCTAGTCGACACACAGTATATATCTTAATTATTATTTACTTCCAACTACAAAATTAAGCGTAGGAAGAACACTAGTCCAGATGAATGAGTCGACTTTAATAGCCATAACAAGTCATGCAATAGTGTTTTAATTACGATTCATATTATTTATTCATGTAGATACTGTGTAATTTACAAGACAAATAAAATCATTATGTGGTCTTACTCAGTATTCTCATGTAGTTTGTGCAATCGTGTAAGTTTCCAGTACTTACTAATTAAGTTATTATACAGGTTGTCCAATAAATACTTGCAGCGTGGGGTGACAGAAAACCAATAGAGCAATATACGATGTGGAAAAGACAGAAAGAAAACACTAACAATACTATTGCATAGTCCAGCACCCTATTTGTGTAATAAATACACTTTGAATCACAATCCAAGGGTTTTGTAAGATATTCCTAATTCATTGCTTCATAGGGTTCAATAATTCGTCTGCTCACCAACGTAAATAACGCAATGAACGTAATTACCAAAATGAATCGCATTGCGATCGATTGCCATTTAATGTGTTCTTCGCTATTACCCCTCTGGGATATTTAATTAGTACGTTTTTGCATCAGTTTATTTGTGGTTCTATTCCTTAAAAAGTCTTTTACATCAAAAATGTGATCGTGTTCGAGATAAAATAGAAATATCTTACATTTATTCACAAATATCGTAATATTGACAAAATTGAATAATAGCAACAAGCATGGTATGGTATTGATACAGCATACAACATATTTTTTTAATCAGTGCGCAAACTGTAACCATGAATTCAGCATAATTATGATTCTAGACAAAATGTCGTGGAAATTTAAAGTCAGTAATAAAAAAATAGCTGTTACATACATTTTGATCGCGTAGGTATTGCACTTTTCTATGAAACAGCAGATTTTTTTTGTATATCCGACAAAAAATATATCCTTCGGGGGTATAGAATCATATGCTGAATTCATGGTTACAGTTTGCGTACTGGTTAAAAAATTATCCTGTTTATATAAAGGATACGCACAGTACCTCAACAAGGCCCTTTATTAAGAAATTTAAGTGATACTAGGTTTGGCTAGGTTAATTTTGCTTTATAGGCTCAGCGATAGATGACGTCGATAGTTGCCAAAATAAAGCTAAAGCACAAACCATGGAATTTGTACGTTCTTTATATTGTATTTGCACAGACACATGGGAATGAGTATTTGCCTTAGATGATCAAACCATTATTAAGGAAAAAAAGTATTATAATTGGCGTAGCTGTAGATATATTAATATTTGTGTAATATGTACATAGACACTTAGTAATAACTGTAAAATTAAACATATACATATCATAGCTGTTCCTGTTCAAAGCACTTTTAAATAAGGGCACTTAAAAGAAAAAGAAAATTATAACAATATGAGCAATTTCATTACTTTTCCTCTTATCCAAAATGTGGAAAAACAGAAATCAAAACCACGGCAAATAATTAGAAAACGACCTAATTTACAAATAAATATTAGATTAGAAAGTCTAGTGTAGGTGAAAATAATGTCGTTTCCTTAAATCTAGACTTAAGGAAATTACATTATTTTTACCGACATTTATGTATTTATAAAGGACATTACTTTTGTTAGAGCAACCAGTTTAAAATGAGTTTTATTTTGCAGTCATTATCCTTGTGATTTCCTGAGGTACCCTTAACATTATCACAGTTTAACTACCTTATTATACTGAGACAATTGCATATAACATTAACATATTAACCATCTGTAACACAGGTTTTCCTAGCATAGGGGTCATTGATCATTTTATTATGTACCAGGCTAGTTGCACGTTTAAATTAAGTGTCACCTGTATCTGTGTACTTTATGACAAATAAATATATTTAATTTTTTATATTAGTATTTTTTTTTTCCTCTCAGCTCTTTGGCTGATTTTTGCAACATTTACGGTTCGAAGCCAAGTAAATGGAGCGTGTGCTGTGTATGTTTAAGATGTGTTGTGATGAGGCCTTATTATTTCGTTTTCATCTATTTGCATGAACTTTCGGACAATGCGACATGTATTTAAAATTGCAGCTTTTTGTAAGGTGATATGGTTTCTTTTAGGTTTAGTAATTTAAGGCTATGAAGAAGGTTATTTGGGATGACGCCTGTTGTGGAGAGGACTATAGGTACTTTTTTTTGTTGGCGCCATAATCTAGTTACTTCATCTTTGAGTTCTGCGTATTTACAATTTTTTTCAGATATTGTCTTTTGAATGTTATGTGTGTTGGGAACGGCAATATCTATTAGGTAAGTAACTTTATTTATTGTATCTTGTAGGGTTATATCCGGTCTATTGTAGTGAATTGTTTTTATTATTATTAAAATTTATTTTCTCAGGTTCTTAGAACCAGGTATTTTTTTTATTCACACAAGTGTAAACGAAGGTGAGATTTTAAGTTTGAAAATAATTATAAGGTGTTTTGTACTGCATTGAAATTATTGTCTAAATCTAATTGTTGGAATTTCCGAACTATACGACATGTGTTTAATATAGCTGCTTTTTGCAGTGTGAGATAAGTATTTCGGAAAGATTAATTATATTTTTATTATTAGATATCTAAATATAGGTACACATATTAATGAAAGAAAATGTATTTATTTCAGTCTAATTACTTTGCAATTTTCTATGAAGCAGCTGATTTTTTTTGGTAACCGACGAAAATCTTCTACTTTAGGGTTTCCAGAAACATGTGCTAAATCTATAATAGCCAGTTGCGCGTCGCTCACACCCTGCATACTTTGATAGTGCTATCTAACATTAGGTAACTAACCCCCCGACCGACCCTTGCTCCCGACCGTCCCTTGCTCGTTGAAGCGCCAGCCCGCGCCGCAGCTGAGCCAGTAGCTTTAAATTCCCCGACTAATAATAATAATGCCAACCTTTTGATCCAGCCTGTCCCCAATACTAGCTGTCCCCCTATCAGTGACGCCCTGAGCCGTGGCCCGTACCCCACAGGGGGTGCCCTCAGCGTGGAGTAGCTTAGTTTGTAATTTATTTTAGTTTGTAAGCCCTGGCTGGAGGCGTTAAGTTAACTCTTAATGGCAGCCCCAAATTACATTGTTAATTTTTACTGTTAATTTTTTTATAATTTCTGACATATTCTCGTCATTATTTGTTCATTATCTATCAATTCTAATATCGACTATTTATTAGTGATTGTCATACTTGGTCTAAATAGGTTCATTTTATCTATGTAGATTATTTTACATATTGTGAATGAGAGAACGTTGTTGGTCTTACTGACTGTAGATTTGTAGATGATTTTCTATACTTTATATTAATTCCTCTAAGTACCTGGTACTTATAGACAGGCCTGCACTGTCTTCCCATATCTATTATCACTGTAATTAGATAACATTGTAAAAGCCAACTATTTTAAAAGAGTCATCATCATTATCATCATTTCAGCCGAAAGACGTCCACTGCTGGACATAGGCCAGTTAGGCCACCCCCAAAAGGGTTTTGTCATAATCACCACGCTTGGCAGGTGGGTCGGCGATCGCAGTATGGTGGTAAAATGCATAGAGAACGCTGCTGCCCATTCTCTGGTAAGCCCCTTAGTCGCCTTCTACGACACCCACGGAAAGAAAGAGTAACCGTAGAGGTTGTTGCTGGCTCTGCTCCATAGAAAGCGACAAATTGGAACCGTGCACCTGGCTTCTGACGGTTCATAGGTACCCGTGCAGGTTTATGTGAAATAAAGTATTTTGATTTTTTTGATCTTGGCATTGTTGTTTACATGGCAAGCTGTGGTATACGAATTGGTGTGGGGTAAGTATCAACAGGAAAAATTTGTTTGTATGTTTGTATGTAACCGACTCCTTAGAGCGCGATTTTGACCCACTTTAAACGGTCAGATTTCATTGAAACTTTGTAAACTTGTCGAGGACCGATGACAATCCAATAATTTAAAAAAAATTGAGAAAAAAAAATCACGTTTTTGTAGTTAGCAGAACTAAAAAATAGAAAACAAATAATAGTTTAAAAAACTAAAAAACACGCTTTAGAAACCAAACTAAAATAGGAGAAAATAATTTAATTCAATTAAAATCCGTGGGGTGCTTTTTGAGGTATTTTATAATCAATTAAATGTATAGCTTGATGTGTAGCCGTGTATACAAGCCAGAAAAAAATAGGGTGTATTGCCAAATATCCAAAGAAAAGACTCAAGTATTCCAAAATATTGAATAAAATAAAATAGTATCATGATAAAACAATCGTGAAATACCTAAAGCTTTAAAAATATTTCTCGTCGCATAATTCACAAAATTTTGAGCGTAAACCATATATTATAAGTAATGGTAATAAAGGGAATTCAATCAACTAAAGAAATAACAAAAAAATAATCCATTGATCCGTGTATTTATTTTTTAATTTAATGAAAACTGCAAAATTACTTTTATTTTAGCGGTAATCCGAACGCATCGCTGTTTTGAACCTTATTTGATGCCGCGATAAGCAAGTTGATAAAAAAATTGCTTCTTAACGGCGCGGCGGGCTGCGCGAAACTATACCTATAATAATTACTACGTTATTATATTTATTATTATACAAGATCGCGTAAAAACTTCCAGTTGTAGGGGTAACGAACCGTGCTAATTAAAGGCTTCGTCAGGCAAGTGCGACGCGACACTTGGAACAATTTTTATGAAAACTTAATGGAAGTAGTTCTACCAAAGTTGCGTCGTCATGCCTTCGCGTCGCGCATGTCTATGAGAGCCTTAATGTACGGCATACCTCATCCGGTTCAGTTATCCATTGACGTCAGATGCAAATAGTAAAAATAACCTTAAAGATAAGTGGTCTTGCCTGAGCTTTATTTGTGGCGGAGGCTGCAGGGCTAAGTACCTAACCCTGGGAGCACCGATGCAGATAAGATGGGAGCAATGACGTCAGTAAACAGGCTACACAAACAACCAGTCTTAATGCAAGTCCTAAAATAGAATGGGAAATCCAGTCATCAACCAAGCTTGTCAAGAAAAAGGATGTGTTTGTGGAACATCTGCAAGCTTAGCATGACGTTTTCTATTTCTACAAAGAAAAGACAGTGCTTTTTCTATACAAAGTCACATTTCGTTTCTCCATTTTTGACATCGCACCGTAGTTATCCTTCTACAATTAGTCATTTTGTCTTTCGTTTCTAACTATCTTTGTTTAGATCCTTATAAATATAGACTATTTCAGAAGAATATTTCTTCCCAAACTGTCAAAATCACACTGACAACAAACTTTTTACTCGACGGCCACAAAGTGTATACGATTATCTACAAAATCATGATTCGTTTAGAACGCATAATTATGATAATTAATAGAAAAACATAGCTACCTTCTCCTATTGTACATCATTTAGTTAATATAAGTTATGTCTTCCGTTGACAAATCGGTGCTCGTGATAAGCCTGCTGGCGGCAAAAGCATTTTTCTTTTTTTATATTTTAATTTTATTTGCCCTGTCTTTTCCGACAGGAACTTATTCCACCCGATACCATTAAGTCATGCAATAAGTAGTAATGACCCGAATCACATAAAGCCTCGTTAGCCTAGTGGTGGAAGCGCAAGTACTGAGCGTGGGGCCTGGGGTCGATTCCCAGGTTAGGAAAAAGTATTTTTGGATATTTTTGTAGATCAGTATTAAGTTGTAAGTTGATTAAAATATGATTCGCGACCGTAAAATATATGGCTTTACTGAATTATACTACTAAGTAATTTTACAAATGTGAAAGTTTATGTTTGGATATTTAGATCTTTGTTACTCAATAACGTAACAACGGCTGAACGGATTTGGATGAAATTTGGTACACAGATAGATTATAACCTGGACTACCATACAGGTTACTTTTTATCCCTGTAATACGTTCCCGAGGGATCATTTTCGACCTCCTGGCAAAAGCTCATTAAAATCATCAATCCAACCCAATAAGTTCATTTAATCCCATTGAATGACTATTTCTTGAATAAATACAAAAACATACGTCTTACAGTCGCGAATAAAAGTTAAAGATATAAGATTAAAGTTAAAGATATACCAAAAATAAATAAAAACACAACATAGTTTAAGTAATAATAACAAAAGAATGTGTAATGTGCCTGAAATAAACATAAATAAACATATAAAAATAAAAAGAGGTCTCAACGCTGCTCTGGTTGCCCCCTTAAGCGATAGACACAACATGCGAAAACCATTCTATATCAAGGAAATAAAAACAATACACAGAATTGACACATTATTTTTACAATGACCATCCCTACTCTTTGATACATCTAGGTATGCAAAATTCTTCGATCATTTAGACCGAATTTTTATTTAATGTAACTTAAAAGAAAACAGCAATCGTTGGACTTTCGATCCTCCGCTATCAGACATGTAGGTAAGGAACTGGGCAAAAACAATTGACGTCAAATTCTAAGAACCGATCAGTTGACAAATGAATATGGTAGTTAAACATATGTAAGTCTTACATTATTGATCAAGTAAGTAGAACAACCGAAAGATTAGGTACTATGCAACAGATGTTAACTACAATCCTGTATTAGATAATTGGGTACCCTGCATTTACAAAAGAAAAGAAAAGAGAGGTACTTACTTTCCGTACATAAATAACTTACCGTTACACAATCAGTTAAGTATTTTTCTTGGGTACATATGTATGTATTTTCAAATTAAAGCAAAGACAATAATTGTCTATCATAGGGGTAAGATATTTTTAAAATACTAAATTAAAAGTCCTTTAACCGGACCTTTCAAAACGAAAAATCATGAAAAAATTGCCATTCCAAAAGTATTGAATTTTCAGCAAGTTTTCAAAAACTGTGGCCTACATAAATTAACCTTGAAAAATTGCTACTATTTCTAGGCCCTATCTTTTAAGCTTTTGGTAGACTAATTTTATATTATTTTGAACTATGGAGTGTAAAAGATGTGTTATTACGACTTCTCATAACGGTCAAAAAGTGACTGATTTGTATAGCTATTACATGACAAAAGCTTTGATATATACGAAATAAACAAAGCCGCGTTCATTTAAAAACTTTCCTACATAGTGCAGATTCCAAATAGGTATAAAAAAATCAAACCTTTTCTGTGGTCAGTCATCTCAGGTGAAAATACTAGTTTAATTAAACATATGCACTCTAAGTACCTACGTCAAGCTTTTTGCATCACAACATTATTGGTATATAAGTACAGGTAAAGTCACTGGCAGTTGTAGATCGCCCTGCATCTGATCAGTGTGTAAACCTCTCTCAAACCAGCAGGTATTTATAATCTTTTTAATAATTATTGCGGAATAATGTTAAATATTTTTTTTTTTCAATAAGCAAAGAGGTATTAAAATGATTTTATTTAAGTAAATATACGTTTCAACTTTCGTTCATTTTATTGTGACATAGGGCTGGTTTGTAGTATCTGTGGGGTCAAAGTATCGTTTAGCTTTGGATTTTACAGTCTGGCGATCGACGCACAATCTGTCATCATGGTTTCAGTTCATGATTCTTTAAAATTCTGTCAGGAGTAATTTTTTCGTTCCTTATTAAAAATAATATTAGTTGTTTACATTTTGACTGTGTAGGAAGTAGTTCCTACACAGTCAAAATGTAAACAACTAATATTATTTTTAATAAGGAACGAAAAAATTACTCCTGACAGAATTTTAAAGAATCATGAACTGAAACCATGACCGCCTTTTTAGGAAACAGCTGATTTTATTTTTTTATAACCGACGAAAAATATCAACGTAGGTATGGCCCAGAATCATGTAATAGGTTCTGCGTCGATGTTCCTACCACCCTGTTGATTTGTCTTGTCCCATTTGTCTTGATAAACTTTCCTGGGTGAGTCGTGGTGAAAGTAGTTAAATAATTGCATTTAAAGTAAGTGTGTTAACTTTATAAATATTTGGTTTCCAGCATCAAAATGAAGTCCTGCATCGTCTTGTGCGTCTTGTCCGTGGCTTTGATGGCTCTCGCGCGTCCCGAGGAGGCTCACTACACCGACCGGTACGACAACGTGGACCTGGACGAGATCCTCGGCAACCGTCGTCTGATGGTGCCCTATATCAACTGCATGCTCGACAAGGGAAAATGCGCGCCCGACGCCAAGGAGCTCAAGGGTAAGTGTTGAAGATTTAAGAGCTTTTTTCAAACATATGGTTGGATTTTCCGCAGGATTTGTCCCACAATAACAGATCAAGAAATGTTGGCATATTAACAAGTTTATCATGTAAACAAATTAAAGTCAAAATTTAATTCATGTAATTATTACAACAACAACGTAATTCTATAAATCGATCTGTTGCGAGCATTCTACCTGTTGTGGCTATGCAACTATAGTGAATCAATTTGAATAAGCAATTCGTAACGATGTTTTGTAATCACTAATTTATCACATGTCTCTATTGACTCATTTACTTTACCAATACTAATTATAATGCGAAATGAATTGTTTCGGAAAGAAGTTCTTTTGCATTAGATTATAAGTTTTTTAAATCAATATAACATGTCCCCATTTCTTTCTAATCACAGAGCACATCAGGGAAGCCCTCGAAAACGAATGTGGCAAATGCACTAAAACCCAGAAGGATGGAACCCGGCGCGTCATTGGCCACCTGATCAACCACGAGGTAGATTACTGGAACGAGCTGAATGTCAAGTACGACCCTGACAGGAAGTACACCGCCAAGTACGAGAAGGAACTCAAAGAGATCAAGGAATAAGTGACTGACTAATTATTTGGTACTGAATTGGAATTGAAAATTGTGAAAATGTGAATTGAGTTTCAAAATAAAACGGTTTCAATTAGGTTTTACTTAATTCGAAACAATATTTATAAAAGTGTTGCAGTTTTACTTCTTGTTCGCTATTTTAAGCAATGTGATCGTATTAATCGAAAGCACAAAATCAGGTTTCAGAAAGTTGTCGTTGATCTTTATTTATGTACCGATCCTTTTGTTCAAGCTATCCATAATATGGAACTATAAAGGACCATAGCAACACGAAAATGTGCCTACGATAATTAATATTCTATAAATATCACAACAATCATTTATATATAAAAACCACCAGTGCGTGTTTTTAATTGACGAGATATCGTCCTCGGTTCAGATCCTCATTGACGTCATAACTCACGAGCTATTAGCAACCCTGGTCTTGAAAGCACTGATGCAGATGAATATGATAGATAAAACGAGGCCAAAGTTAAGTAAACCCAGGAGCACTGATGCAGGTAAGATGGGAGCAATCAAGTCAGTCAACAATCTGCAAATGCAACCAGTCCTAAAAGTCCTGAAAAAGAGAGAGAAATCAAGTCATAAATTAAGTTTGCTTCAAGTAGATGATAGTTTTAGGTATATGAATTATGTTTTAGGTTACTTTAGCTTATTGAGCGGCTGTGAACCGGAACGTGGGACGTAAAACTGGACTATCCTTGGAAAAATAAGAATTATTGAATTATTGTAAGATATCTGTTATGTGCCCTTCTCTTGACGTAAGTAGTGGAAACCTGTTACATCCTGCACCAAGTTGAAATTTTTAAGCTTAGCGGAGTCTTGATGAATCCCAACCACGTGCAGCATTGTGTTGTTATTGTTTTGGGAAATATAAAGTAACGTAGACGTATGATTTATGGCAAAAGAATATAGCTAAATACACTACACTATTTCATAAAAAGTACCATCAAAGAACTTCGCGAATATTGGCCATCAGTTTCACAGCCGGTGAGAAACAGTAGATAATAAGCAACTGTCGTCAACATCTTAGAATCATGATCAGTTAAGTGTTGACATTGGTCTTGATAAGAATCAGGAAGTTAATTGAACTAATAAATATGAGATACCTAGGTACTATTTAATATTTATGATGTTAGAGAACTGAATGTAGGTACCTACACACGAGGAATATCCTACTTCCTACTATATATATATTTACAGCGCAGAAATTTTTCGTCGGTTATACAACAAAAAAAACCGGCTGTTTCATAGAAAAGTGCAATACCTACGCGGTCAAAATGTATGGAACAGCTGATTATTGTTATGTAAAACCGACGAAAAATTTCTGCGCTGGGGGGTCTAGAACGATATGCTGAATTCATGGTTACAGTTTGCGCACTGATAAAAAAAAAATCCTGTTATACAGGATTTTTTTTTCTTTCTTTTCTTTCACATTTCTAATATTATATATTAGAAATGTGAAAGTTTGTGAAGATGCTTGGATGTTTGTTACTGAATCACGCAAAAACGGCTGAACGGATTTGGATGAAATTCGGTACGCAGATAGTTTGAGACCCGGAATAACACAAAGGATATTTTTTATCCCGATAGAACGCTCCCGTGGGTTAATTTCCGACTTCCATGCGGGCGAAGCCGCGGGCGGAAGTTAGTAATTAATACATCCTAAGTATCAGGGCGATACTTTCATTCTCACTGGTCAATCAATCAGGTTAAGCTACGGTTGCCACGGTCGATTTCTGAATGGGTGGCAATCTTTACACACCAAGACCCCTCCGTGCCTCGGAAAGCAAACTAAGCCATCGGTCCTAGCTGTAATTCGTGGATCTTCGACAGTTGATATGAATTTCCGAGCATCAGAAGCCCAAAAGCCCAAGGAGTATCATAATACCCATTAATTGGTTAATGGAGGTCAGACAGGCAAGCGGCAGGTCGCTCCATGTAAAATACTGATTTATTCAGCTATATTCGGTTAGACTGGGAATCGACCCAGGAATACCAATGTTACGTTTGAAATAACCCATAATTGTAGCGGTTGGGCGTCGTGTTTTCATGTATAATTTGTTGTATAATATTTATATTGTATCTTGCGTAAACATGGCATGCAAGGAAAAGCTCTGAGTTCATGTGTGATTAAGTTTTCTGTTAAATAACTGAACTTTGTCTCGGAAATAACTGCCATAGAAAAGTAGGCAGATATATGAGAAGATTATGTCATGAAGATGAAGATGAGACGTACGTAAAATATAAGATTAAATGAGATGATGTTGATGATGGTAATGACAGTAAAGTTAAGTAACCCTGGGACCACCTATGCAGACAGATGGGAGGAATGACGTCAGTAAACAGGCTACACAAATAACCAGTCTTAATGCGAATCCTAAAATAGAAGGGGAAATCCAGTCATCAATTGAGTTTGTTTCATGTAGATGCTGGTCTTATACAAGGTGAATTTTTAGTCACCGTTAAAATTTTTCAGGGTGATAGTATCCGTGAAACTGAACAACTTTCTCCAAGGAAGGAAAAAAAATCGGACCTAACATGCAAAATCAATAATCAGCTGATCGATTTTGTATGGGAGGTCCGATTCTTTTTTTCTTATTTCGACCCATGTTCTTTGGAGAAAGTTGTTCAATTTCACGGGTACTATCACCCTGAAAAATTTAAACGGTGACTAAAAATTCACCTTATATTTTTACAATTAGTTTAGGTTACTTTAGGTTATTGAACGGCTGTGAACCGGAATGGGTGACGTCAAAACTGGACCATCCTTGGAAAAAATATGAATGACCTACCAACATAAGGGTCATAATATGTCTCATGACAACTATGTCATGAGACACATTATGACCTATATCTTGCCCCTAACAACTAACCCTAACATCATCATTATTATAATTTCAGCCGAAAGACGTACACTGTTGGACATAGGCCCCCAAGCACCGCTATTTTGACTGGTTCTGTGCTTCTCGCATCCAGCGGACTCTTGCGGCCTTTACAAGGTCATCAGTACGCGGTCGCCACCCCAGAACCTTCCAGCCCCATCGGCCCTCTGTTCTGCGAGCTATGTGCCTTGGCCCACTGCCTCTTAAGTATGGCAATTTTTCGGGTAATGTCGGTAACCTTGGTTCTCCAACGGATCTCTTCATTTCTGATTCGATCGCGTAGGGAAACTCCAAGCATAGCTCTCTCTATTGCCCTTTGTTTGGATGACTTTCAGCCTTCTTATGAGGCCCATTGTAGTACCCTATACCAATTTGGATTTCAGCAGTCTTGATATAACATAACCACGTGCTGCATTGTAACTACAATTAGAAAAAGCAGCGACAGCAGTAAGGCAACAAACTTGGGATCAACAAGTACATGATTCATACCAAAAAATTAAAAAATATTTCCAACAGAAAGCCCTGAGTGTATCAGTTGAGTGAAGGTCAGAATTAATTGGCTTTGCAACGAAGCAACGAGCTAGGCCTGTAGAGCTTTGATTTATATTGTAATATTACAAAATCATATGTTGTTCTTTGGTGACTCAGCAAATGATCATCGCCAATTTCTTTAAAACAATAATAAATTCTTAGTAATGAAATCTACGAGTCTATATTGTACGTAAAAATTTGCCTTGTAATAAATTGATCTTAATAAAATAGCTACAATATCCAGTTAGCAGATAAGACCAAAACCAATGACAATGTTGTAAAATTTTGAATAAATCCAAAACGTACCAATTGAAAATAGGTATTTCTGAAATTGTCGATTCACCCACAATTACGACGAAAGCTATGAGATATACGATATAAAAAAGCCGCCAAAGATTTAAGAGGCCGTATACGAAATTAGCAGACACAATAGAAATTCTATTGTTATCGGAAAACACCTGGTGCACACTTGACATGCGAGGGGTTGATTTTTAAGACGTATTTTAACAGTTTAAATACTGTATTTCCGATAAGTTTTAATACACAACACGAAATATGGATCTATTCTTATTTAAGGAATGAGCTCCTTTTTTATTTTTGTCAAAAATTATAATTCGATATTCAGGTTGTTTTGAAAGATTATTTACAGTCAATTCTTTTTATTTCTTTTCATTCTTTTTTCGGGAAATGGTTTGATCTTGAACTGAAGTTTCTTTCTATTGTTTTATTTTTTTGAACGAGAGTTTTGAGTGGCCGAAATCAAAACCAATCAAGATTAATTTCAAGTTTAATGTTTATTTACTATGTTTAAAAAATAAATGGAAGTTGTAAAAAGTGATTCAAACATTATGTAGATGACTTTCATAACAATACAATATAATTAATCCATACAGTGTAGACGTTAAAACGATTCGTAAAAATGTGATATTAAAATGTGATACCTCTAACAGCAATATTCCCAAAACAGTCGCGTTTGAGGTCGATAAATCAAAAAACTTTTTCCAAAAAAAAACAACCGACTTCCAAAAAAACACTACAAAGTGAAAAATAACTTTAATTTCGGAAGTAGGTGTCTTTGGAGCTGTATTTGAATTTTTTGTCACCGCCTTCCGAAATTAAAGTTATTTTTCACTTTGTAGTGTTTTTTTGGAAGTCGGTTGTTTTTTTTTGGAAAAAGTTTTTATTTTCACTTTTTAGTGGTTCACATGTGCTTACCCCTTCACAGCATACCGGCGTGATGTTATGTTATGAAGTGGTGTAAGCAATAGACAGACATGAGATTTCAGCAATCCCAGTCCATTTGCTATCATTTATTGTTCCGTAGCCTATCTCCAAAATTCTTCATCAGATCTTCACCGAATTGAAATGAGACCACTACGAGAAAGTACTCTTCCAAAAAATAGCTAAATCGCTTTGTGTACCTATAAAATTTGAAGAGTTCTCTCTATTTCTCCAGGATCCCATCATCAGATCTTGACTTGATGATCATGGGACCAACTGGGAAGTATAAAAACAAACAAAAAAAACAAAATCCAAATCGGTCCAGCCATCTTCGAGTAATCGGGGAACATACATAAAAAAATAAAAATAAAAAAAAAACAAAAAAAAAAGGTTCCGACGAATTGATAACCTCCTCCTTTTTGAAGTCGGTTAAAAATCAAATATAAAAGAAGAGCCCATTTATTTGATACCAATTGAAATTATCATTCATGTAGTGCATTAGAACTTAATGAAATACAGTATTTTTACTGTAACATCGTGTCTATAAAATCACGTAAATCAGCGAAATCGGAAAAAAATCGTATACGGCCTCTTAAATTAAAAACTTTCCTACAAGCTGCTGAACTCAACTATAATAAAAACCATCGTCGAGTATTAAGTCAAAACGTAATTTGATCAATTTCACAGTCAGTCACCTCAGGTAAAAAAAACCGAGAAATCAATTTATTAAAAATAATATACGCACACCATACCACACGTGCAAGCTTTTTGCCTCACAACATTATTGGTATATAAGTTCGGGTGAAGCCGGCGGCAGTTATAGATCGCTCAGCATCTGATCAGTGTGTTAACCTCTTTCAAGCCAACAGGTATTAGAATTTTTTATCAACAATATTTTTTTTTAACAATAAACTAAGAAGAATTTAAAATGATTTTACTGAATTTAAATATAACGTTTCAACTTTAGTTAATTTTGTGTATTTAGAATTGGGTGTGTAATAAACTGTGGGGTTAAAGATTTTTTTTCGTTTTTGTAAACCTTCCTGGATGATTAATTAACTAGTATCAGCGAAATTAATTAAAGAGGATTTAAAGAAATTTTGTTAACTATATCTATATGAATGAATATTTTATTTCTAGAGCCAAAATGAAGTCCTGCATCGTCCTGTGCGTCCTGTCCGTGGCCGTGATGGCTCTCGCGCGTCCCGAGGAGGCTCACTACACCGACCGGTACGACAACGTGAACCTGGACGAGATCCTCGGCAACCGTCGTCTGATGGTGCCCTATATCAACTGCATGCTCGACAAGGGCAAGTGCGCGCCCGACGCTAAGGAGCTCAAGGGTAAGTGCTGAAGATTCAAGAGCTTTTACGAATATATGGTTGGATTTTGCGCTGTGTTTGTCCCACAATGACCGATTTTGAAATGTTGGCTTATTAACAAGCTCGCGTGTAAACAAATTAAAGTTAAGGACTAATTAATGTAATTATACAAACCAACAACGTCATTCAATAAATCAATCTGTTACGAGCATTCTAACTATCTATTGTGTCTGTAAAACTATAGTCAAGGAATTTGCATAACGATGTCTTGTAATCACTAATTTGTCACTTGACTCTATTGAATCAAGAGCAGTTAAATTGCATTAGCTTTAAGTTTTTAGGCTTTTAAGTTTATCACATCAATATAACAACTCATAATTTCTTTCTAATCACAGGGCACATCAGTGAAGCCCTCGGGAACGAATGCAAGAAATGTACTAAAGCCCAAGAGGATGGAACCCGACGCGTCATCGGCCACCTGATCAACCACGAGCCAGATTACTGGAACGAGCTGACTGTCAAGTACGACCCTGAGAGGAAGTTCACCGTCAAGTACGAGAAGGAACTCAAAAAGGTCAAGGCATAAGTGACCAAGTATTTGTTAGGTTAGACTAATTGGATTAGAAAATTGTGAAAATGTGATTTTAGTTTGTAAATAAAAAGGTTTCAATTAGGTTTTTCTTATCTTGAAACAGTTTTTACAAAAAAAATGCAGTTTTACTTCTTGTTCGCTATTTTAAGGAAAGATATTATATCCATCGCCTTTTTACTACCGGACTACCAGACGCACTGCAGGGTACCATCCGCACTTGATTGATATCCCGACCAGTCGTACTCAGCGCTTCACCTCCACATTTATTATGCGCACAGCCAAAGTGTGGAACTCTCTGCCTGCGTCTGTGTTCCTTGCCACATTTAACCCGTCTACCTTCAAAACAAGAGTGAACAGGCATCTTCTGGGCATGCTCAATCCATCATAGACCTCATCAATTGTTTTCCATCAGGCGTGATCGAGGTCAAGAGCAGGCCCATTTAGTAATAAAGAAAACTTTTTCCCAAAAAAAAAACAACCGACTTCCGGAAAATCACTACAAAGTGAAAAAAACTTTAATTTCGGAAGGCGGAACAAAAAATGTAATGTTATTTTTCGTTTTGTAGTGTTTTTCCGGAAGTCAGTTGCTTTTTATTTTTCGAAAATGTTTCTATTTTTACTTTTTAGTTAAAGTACACACAGCTTCACTAATTGGTTACCCGTCCAGAAGACATCTGCGTTCAAATCCGTGCTAGCCCCAGTTACTTTTTGTATTTTGCAAAAACATTTTATTATTATTAGTGCATAATTTTTATGTTTGACACTTACGAGAAGTTATTCCATTTCTAATTAGAACGGAGGATACAAGACCGCTTGCCGTGGATAAGATTGGAGGTTCGAATCCTGGGCACGAAACTGCTTTTATCATGCAGTTTTTTATTTTATTTATAGTGTTTTTCTACTTTGTTTTAGTAATATTTATTAAGAATTCAAACAAAATCAAGAAAAAAAAATACTTATATAATTATTTCACAATATTTATTTTTGCTATTATTTAACAAAACTTTGATCTTATTTTACTACAAAGATTTTACAATTTGTTTTGATAATTTACAGATTACTTAATATAAATATTTTACTTACTGACACAAACAGGTCCCTAGACAAGTGACGTCCTTTTAACGCAAACGATAAAATAGGAACCGCTATATCCGCATCTGTCACGTTGTCTCTGCAATCTGCATACAGGCGTTTTAAAGTTTGTAGTTATAACTTGAATCCCTACCCTAGGGATTCAATTTTATAAAGAAAACGTAAGTAAGTAAAATTAGTGCGTACCCTCAAATGACAAAGTCTACCGATTAGTCAGAGATAAAGTGACTCGGCCGATAGTGGATAACAATTTCATCGCATTTCATATGGGCTCGCTGGCTAGTACGTCAAACTCGTATGAGTATGACGACGTTCGGTGATGCGATGGTTCGAATCCAAGTCGAAACAATATTTTTTTTTTTAAGTATTCTGTAGATTATTCGTAACGAATTCAATGTTGTAGCAGTGTAACATTTTAAAACTTGAGGGGTTAGCACAAACTGACGCTGTGTGTACCTAACCCACACCAATTCGAAGTTTCATCAACCTTGGGGTAAAAAAAAATGCATATTTATGCGATAGTAGCAATCGCGGTTGATTCGCTATAATTTCTTAAAGAGTTCCGTTGTCTGTCTCCGAAACGCATCATCAGATCTTTATTAGAAAATCAAAAATCCGTCTATATAAGAACGAGTTATGCCCGAACATACATACAAAAAAAAAACATGTCTAATTGATAACCTCCTTCTTTTGAAGTCGGTTAAAAAGATTCTATAAATATCTTAATGAACATTAATATAAAAACCAGCAGTGCGGGTTTTTAATGGACGAGATGTCTACCTTGACGTCCTCAGATCCCGCCTTGACGTCATACGCTAATAGCAAACCTGGTTTTGGAAGCGCTGATGCAGATAAAATGGAGCAATGACGTCATTCACTAGGCTTCACATACAAACAATCTAAAAAGTTCTGAAATAGAAAGGGAAATCAAGTAATGAATTGAGTTTGCTTTAAGGCTCCCACATACCGTTGTACAATTTCTATGAAAACTTAATGGAAATTGTTCTACAAGTGTCGTGTCGCGTCTGTTTGAAGAAGTTTTTAAGTAGACAATGGTCATAAATTAACTAATTTTTAGGTTTCTTAAGCTTATTTAACGGCTGTGAGCCGTAACGTCTGACGTCACCCAGTAGTAACGTCAGACGTTACGGCTCACAGCCATTATTGTTTTTTTTACCTATTTTAAGATGTGGGTCATATGCCCCTTCTCATGACATAAGTAAGTAGTGGAAACCTGTTCCATCCTATAACAATGTGAAATTCAGCAGTTGATGTTACCTTATCAAGTATTACGATGATAGATAAGACGCTATATTTTAGCATTCGATGTTATTTACAACGTACACTGTGGTCGTGTAAAATTTTAATGTTCATATCAAATCAAGTGCTGCATTGCGTTTTTAATGTTTTGGGAACTATACCCCCTTATTTATAAACGTTGCTTATTGATTAGCGACTGTTTAACCATACATTTTTGACGTTTGAACATCTCTTAACTTTAAGCAACGGTAATAAATAAGAGAGATGATTATTATTTTATGGTGGCTTAAATGAGAAAAGACCACGATGGCATCATGGCAGTAAGGCACAAAGTAGGGGTCAGCAAGAGCTATATAGATACATGATTTATATCAAAGATCTTCGCATATTTCGTCCATCAGTCGCACAGCCGCGCCGGTGTGAAACAATGGATATGAACTAATGACGACAACATCTTAGAATCATGATCGTAGATCAGCTAACTGTTGAACTTATCCTACTCATATTATAAATGCAATCAATCACGCAAAAACGGCTGAACGGATTTTGATGAAATTTGGTAAACAGATAGTTTATAACCTAGAGTAACCCATAGGGCACTTTTTATCCCGGTAGTACATTCCCATGGGATAAATTGACAACCTCCACGCGTGCGAAGCCGCGGGCAAAAGCCATATAGTGATTAAATAAGTCTTGCAATATTGATTAGTACGAGGAAGTTGATCGAACTAATAAATATTAGGTATCTATGTACAAGTTTCAATAAATAATTATTTACTATTTCAATATATTTTTTTAATAATAGGGTATCTAATCAGTACTTACGTACTTATAATTAGTAATTACGTCATGTAATTATATGCTGCTAGAGAACTGAACACATACGCAATTATACCTACATAATAACTACGCTATAGGTATCAGGGCGATACTTCCAGCCTCACTGGTTGATCGATCAGGTTAAGCTACGCTTACCGGGGTCTGTTCGCGGGTGGGTGACCATCTTTATATACCGAGATGCTTCCGTACCTCGGCAAGCATGTTTAGCCGTTAGTTCTGGCTGTCATTTTTGTTTTTGACAGTCGTTACGGGGTATCAGAAGCACAAAAGTCTAACAATCAGTCTTGCCAAGTGGTTTCCTATTACTCATTAATTGGGTGATGGAAGTCAGATAGGCAGGCGCTCGATGTAAAATACTTATATAAGCTGCAACCACTTAGACTGAAACCCGAACCGAACTTAGTTGGCAAAAAGGCTAGGCAGAACGAAAGGTCAATGTGCAGTTCGAAATAACCCATAATCGTAGAGGCTAACTCATTGGGTGCCGATCTACCGTGAATAAACTCTGGTACAATACTTTCATTACGTTTCGCGTAGACATGCAAAGGAAAGCCTTTTTGTTTCTTTTTTTTTTGGGTGGAAAATCATCAAATATCTTCTCCCGCTCTGGGTGGAGCAGCAGGGCGTGTCAGACTTTTACTGACTAAAACCCAACCGTGTTCCCTCCGTGCCAGGGGCCGCCGTATCTCTTTCGAACAACCTGCATTTCTGGCAGGCATCGGCCCTTGCGGATCGCACCAGTTGGTGATGACATTTCTTTGAGGTGCACGTGGAACACAACGCGCCGTCGACCCGGGCTTGGTCCTTACCGGACTGAGAGCTACCCATTACTCGCCGTCCGCAAGCCCACGCCTACGGTGGCCGGGAATCAGCCTGGGATTTCCGACGCCCAGGGCGTCTCCTGCGGCGACTAAGGACGTGAGAGCGCATATAACTGCCAAAGGAAAGCCCTAAGTTCATAATTTGAGTGAAAGACAGGTTATTTTTTCCGTTAATAACTTAACCTTGACTCGGAATTCTTTTATAAATTGTTCTAGAAAAGAACAACAACATAAGTAGGCATTAGGCTAGGCTCGTATAGCTTTGATTTGTATTGTAACTTATCAGAATCTATATGCTGTTCTTTGGTGAGTCAGCGAATTATCGGCAAATAAATTAAAACAACAATGAGTTCTTAGTAATAAAATCTACGAGTATATAATAATACCTATGGGGTCTTATTCAGTCTTTTTAATAATAGTAATTCAAGATAACAAAAAAAAGGAAATACCAAGAAATATTTAGATCACACGAAAATACAATTAAATTCAGCTAATTAATTAAAACGAAAACTATGAAGTAATTGGTGCATTTTTTATGAGTAGGTATGTGAGGTACATATTTTTTATATAATATAGCTAGAAAATGCAAGAAATACTTTCCATGGAAGGTGGGTAGTGTGGGATGCAACGTGTGTCGATACTCTTGCGCCATCCCAGCTTCCTGGCTCGGCGTACTGTGCTGGCGCTGCTGCTGCGGCTGCGGGAAACCTCAAGTGGCGTAACTGTAACAACCATATTGGTTGGTCATCAACATAAATTGTTATTTCTCTTGAATAAGTTTATTTTGGTATATGAATGTGTATGAATTTTTTGATGTGATTCTATTCAATTCCGTATTTGTTAAATATTTTCGAGTCATCTATCTAATAAGTTATCTACAACTACACATTTTTGTCTCTGCATGCCCTAGGGTAGAAAATGCCTACGACCCGTTGTCCTCGTCTCGTCGTGTAGGTACCTACGGGCCGCCATCAAAATACTAGTACCATGGGCGCTAGGAGCGGGGTGCAAGAGGGTGCACCTGCACACCCCCTCGCTTCAAAATAAGATATAGGTTTAAATACATTCAGAACTAAAAAATATCCGAAGACCCATAATATACAGCTTAACCCATACGACGCGAGATCCGTCAATTTTCAACAAAGTACCGAACTTCTATTTCCGAAAATCTAATTGACCCTAGGCAGGGTGCTAAGGGTAACAATATCGAGCTTGCTTTGCTTGCTTTTGCATCCTACATTCTCTTAATTGTGAAGCTTTGCTGCATAAGTCGACAACTTGTATGAAGGACAAAAGATAACTTAACATATCCGAAGTGAAATGTAACAAAAATGATCGAGCTAGCTTCGTGGGGTTGAAGATGCACCCCCTGAAAATAAACTTGTTGGCGCCTATTTCTTTAAATTACTCATTGGTAATTTGAGTTTGCAACTGGTTACTTTTGAGTAGTGTCGTGGATGACGTGCATTAGTCATACGCACTCTAAGTACAGTACATACTTTTTGCCTCTCAACTTTAATGGTATATAAGTGCAGGTAAAGCCACTGGCAGTTGTAGATCGCCCTGCATCTCATCAGTGAACAAACCTCTCTCTAACTGGTATTATATGTTTATCTTTTATTTAAATTCTGTTCCTTATGGAGAAGTGTTAATTGAATTTAATATTTTTTCAATTTTATTCTTGCATTGCTTTCGTTTTTGTACATTTTTGGAGCTGCAGTCCCTATTGTTCGAATAGTGATTACGCGGTCCGTACACGTTATTAACGGGTTTGTGGTTTCCAGCATCAAAATGAAGGCCTGCATCGTTCTGTGCGTCCTATCCCTGGCCATGCTGGCTCTGGCGCGTCCCGAGGAGGCTGTCTACACGGACCGTTACGACAACGTGGACCTGGACGAGATCCTCGGCAACCGCCGCCTGATGGTGCCCTACATCAAGTGCATGCTCGACCAGGGCAAGTGCGCGCCCGACGCTAAGGAGCTCAAGGGTAAGCGTCATTTATAAAATACAAGACGATATGTCCACAACGAAGCTCTATTTGATTGGTGTGTACAGTGCTGTAGCGAGCACAGGTACAATTAAGATGATGAAGTAGATGAATTGTAACACTGTTGTTTTAATCTGACAATTCAAGCAATTAATAATTACGACATTTAAAATCACTTTGATTATTAATTACAAAGGGTGTTCGTGGAGTTTCTTGAATAAAATCTCTAACCAATTGTTTTTTGTCACAGAACATATCAGGGAAGCCCTCGAGAACGAATGCGGCAAATGCACTGAAGCCCAGAAGAAGGGAACCCGGCGCGTCATCGCCCACCTGATCAACCACGAGGCAGATTACTGGAACGAGCTGACTGTCAAGTACGACCCTGAGAAGAAGTTCACCGCCAAGTACGAGAAGGAACTCAAAAAGATCAAAGAATAATTCGTCTAATTGTTTGGTACCCAGTCGGCAGTTAAAATTGTAATGTGATTTTAGTTTGTAAATAAAAAAGTTTTTAATTACTTCCTAGTTTTTAGTGGTTGTTTACTGTGATGTGTGAGATGATTGTGGTTATTATCTACGAGTAACAATCAATTTTGATACCTATTGATAGCAAAACAAGGCTGATTAACAACATTGGGGATTGACTAAATCTTTTAGGAATATGATTGATTACAATAACGGAAGTAATAAAATGGTATCTTTTTAGTCTTTTTGTCTTCATCTCATTAAAAACATATTTTCTCATTTCTTATAGATCTTTAAATACATCACAATGCAACTCTTCTACGTAAAAAATCTCAGTGACATGGACGTCAAAAAACCGAAAATGTACAGTATAATCGCTTAGCTAAAAAACCGTAGAACAAAAAATCCTAATGAGGATCTCGCAAACATTATTATGTACTCAGGCTTGTTGCTGGGGATCATTGTCAACAATGTTACAAAATATCAGATAGGTAGTACCTACTTATGTAGCTTTTTGTACCTATACGTACTTTTTTTCATTAGGTAATTGAGCCTCATCAATGACACGACGGACAGCTGTCGAGTACCTACTGTGCTCGTGAATACATTTTGCGTGCGCCATTTTGTTTTTTTTTAAACGGTGGCGGTTTATTCCATATTTAAAATGTAGTACTTGTAAAGCAACTAATACCTAATTATATAATTACTTATTAATTAATTGGGGTTTGATTTCCCGGTCGGGCAGTGTTATTGGGTTTTTCTATCTGAAATTTCTCAGTAGCTGTCCGGAGTCTGGATTTGTGCCCGGTTGATGGCAATAGGCTCGCCCTTATTTCATGGGATTTAAACATAAGTGGCGAATACTGGGTGTCCTATAGGTAAGTACAGCTCTGCCCACACCATCGGGAAGGCCTGATGTTATGTAACGAATGTTTTTTTCTTTAGGGTTCGACATACCTAACTTATTTTTTCATGAGTAATGTGTGTGGGGTTTATGAAAGTGTTTTCAACTTTTTGATTTAATTGCATAAACTATGTTTTTAATTTTTGTAATTGGTTGTAAACCGTTATTATTAAAGAAAAAAAAAGAAAAATAATATGTTAGACTATTGACCGAAATTCGCGTTGTTCATTGCTGGAACGCTTTTCATAAAAAAAAGACTAGCTTTAGCACGCGGCTTCGCCTGCATGAATGTCGAAAAATATCCGAAATAAAAATAATTGTTCTATCCCTGGTCATGTTCTACCCAAGTGCCTTCACCCAAATCCGAGCAGCCGTTTTGGCGTGAAAGCTATACAGTAACAGAAACCCTATTTCTATAGCTCAGTGACTCAGACGTTGCGGTTCCTTTTAATAATGTGCCAAAGTATTTTCTATTTAAAGTCAATAACCATAAAGATAGATAAGTTTACAATGACGACTTGTGCCGGAGAGCTATTATTGGGGGAACGAATGATGCGATCTGTAAGTATTCCGACGGGTGCCGAATGAGCCGTTCGGCCGGTGAATTCGGTCGGTCGTCGGTGTCTCGCTATTGTATTGTAAGTACTGAGCTGGTCAGTCTGAGTGAGCTAACTGAGGTAGTGAGCTATTTAGCGAGCGAGTGAGAGAGTGAGCGAGAGCGACGTCAATCGAAAAGAGCTATCTCTTTTCTATCACTCGCTCACGAGGAGTACATGCATGACGCACAACCTTAAATATGTTATTCTTATTTGTTCCAATGGTGGTGGTCCCGTTTTGACGTCAGATGTTCCGTTTTATAGCCGTTGAATAACCTAAAGTAACCTAAAATAAAATGAATATGCCTCCGTCTAATTAGGAACCTCGTTAGTTTATAACCAACTAGCTTCTGCCAGTGGCTTCGCCCGCGTGAAGGTCTGTGTATTATAAATATAAACCTTCCTCTTGAATCGCTCTGTCTAGTCATGAAAACCGCATTAAAATCCGTTGTGTAGTTTAAAAGCTCTAAGCGTACAGACATGAAAAGCTACTGTGTTTACACGCTTTTTATTAGCTTCACTTGTATGTCAGTATGTAACTCTCCGTGGGTAATTTTTTGTTATTAGCTTCACTTGTATGTTTGTTTGTTTGTTTGTATGTAACCGACTCCTTATAGCGCGATTTTGACCCACCCTAAACAGTCAGATTTCATTGAAACTTTGTAAACTTATCGAGGACCGATGACAATTCAATAATTTAATAAAAAAGGAAAAAAATATATAAAAAAACACGTTTTTGTAGTTAGCAGAACTAAAAAATTGAAAATAAATAATAGTTTAAAAAACTAAAAACACGCTTTAAAAACCCAACTAAAAAGAAGAAAATAATTTAATTCAATTAAAAAGCGTGGGGTGCTTGACATTAATTGATAATAAAAAAACTTTTTCCAAAAAAAAGACAACCGACTTCCAAAAAAACACTACAAAGTGAAAAATAACTTTAATTTCGGAAGTCGGTGTCTTTGGAGAAGTATTTGAATTTTTTGTCACCGCCTTCCGAAATTAAAGTTATTTTTCACTTTGTAGTGTTTTTTTGGAAGTCGGTTGTCTTTTTTTTGGAAAAAGTTTTTATTTTTCACTTTTTAGTGGTTCACATGTGCTTACCCCTTCACAGCATACCGGCGTGATGTTATGTTATGAACTGGTGTAAGCAATAGTCAGACATGAGATTTCAGCAATCCCGGTCCATTTGCTATCATTTATTGAGGAGTTCCGTTGCCTATCTCCGAAGTTCTTCATCAGATCTTCACCAAATTGAAATGAGACCACTACTAGAAAGTACTCTTCCAAAAAATAGCTAAATCGCTTCGTGTGCCTATAAAATTTGAAGAGTTCTCTCTATTTCTCCAGGATCCCATCATCAGATCCTGACTTGATGATCATGGGACCACCTGGGAAGTATACTCTTTCAAACAAAAAAAACAATATCCAAATCGGTCCAGCCATCTTCGAGTAATCGGGGAACATACATAAAAAAAAATAAAAAAATAAAAAAAAAGGTTCCGACGAATTGATAACCTCCTCCTTTTTGAAGTCGGTTAAAAATACTTCAAAAAGCACCCCACGCTTTTTAATTGAATTAAATTATTTTCTTCTTTTTAGTTTGGTTTTTAAAGCGTGTTTTTAGTTTTTTAAACTATTTTTTTTTTTTAATACTATATAAGGATTGTTTATAATCTGTCCAAGACAAACTGACAAATTCTGAACTGGTATCAAACATGCATGTGACAGATCGCATCTTGCGCTGATACTAAATATTCAAATTAATGCGACTAACTTGGAAGTAATAGCGCACTTGGTCACAAATCTAACCTGTTTTTTCTGATGTTGGGTTGGACATCCTCATGGATCTGGCCTGGGGTGGGCAGAGAGGTCTCTCAGACTCGGGGATGAAGGAATAGGGGGCTACGGAAGTCCTCAAATCCATTGCCCATGGACAGTTCTAACCTAACCTCTCCTATTTGGTCAGAGTGCCCTGGCATAGTTACTGCGACCAATTTAGCTACCGCCAAGACCGATAAATCAGGGACGGTTCACAATTTAAAAGAAAAGAAAACGAATTTTTTGCAGATTGTAAACCCAGTCGTTAAGTGCAGTCACAATTATACGGTTTGACATGGATGGATTATAAAGTATCGAAAATTTATAGCTACGTTATATTGTAAGCCCTCAAATATGTCGGGGGGGGGGGGGGGTTGGTAATGGCTGATCTTTGCGTTATGCTCGTGAACATGCTGCTTGTGGTCGACTTGCTGACCATGATTTTGTTATTGTTACTAATAATTACCTACCCGTTTATTTATTTTACGTCGATGGTCCTAGGTTATCATTTGTGGCCTCGAGTAACTTGGGTAGTAACAGCTATGTGAACATAAGTCCAGCATTGCATAATGTAAGCTATCACGCCCTTAATGCCATAAGGCTCTTATTTTGGTATTATGCTTTATTTACATTTTTGTTCTTTGTGCTCGAGTTAAGTTTTCATTTTATATTTTGGTATAAGCATGGCTGGCTGACATAAAGTATGACTAATTATTTAATTAATGTTCTGTGTCTAGTAATGTTTATATTACTTTGTCTATGTATGTATAGAATCAAGTCTTTCCGACTAAACAGACAGCTGTGCTGCTGGGGAGTTTTTTGCGCCACTTCTTCTTCCCAGCTAAAGCACTAGGAAGTGGTGACGGGTGGGCGTTTTTGGGGGACTGTTTTATGTATTTTGACGCTCGCAAAGTGCTAATTGTCAGCCTAATTTGAAAAAAAGACTTTTGATTTTGATTTAAGCAGTATGGCTAAGTAATAACAGCCGCACGGGTAGATCGCTCAGGGCCCGTGGATGGGTGATCATCTTTACATACCAAGACCCCTCCGTGCCTCGGAAAGCACGTTAAGCAGTTGGTATCGGCTGTGTTATGTAATTTTGACGTTCAAAAAGTGCTGACACCAGCCTTGTTTGAATAAATGACTTTTGATTTTTGATTTTGATTTTGTCACTCGTAGATCTTTGACAGTCGTTACGGGTTGCCAGAAGCCTGCAAGTGTGACCACCAGACTTACCAAGGGGTATCGTATTACTCAGTAACTTGGTTGTGGAGATTGGTAGTTGCTCCATCCGTTTTATAACTCATCCCTGCCAGGGGTGCGGGTTCTTCAAAAGAGATATCGTGGCCCCTGGCACACAGGCAACTGCGAGAACACGGGTGGGTTTTAGTCAGTTAAAGTCTGACACGCCCTCCTGCTCCACCCAGACCGGGAGAAGTTATTTGATGATGTCCCACCCTCAAAAAAAAAACGCAAACTCATTTGATGGCTGGACTTCCCCTTCTACTTCAGGCCTTGTATTAAGACTGGTTGTATATGCAGCCTATTTACTGACGTCATTGCTCCCATCTTATCTGTATCAGCGCTTCCAGGGTTATAAAACTTTGACTAGACCAGCACCCTAATTGCGTAACATAAGATTAATCATAATCTGTTTCATTTTGACAGTTCAACAATATTAATTGCGTTATTAACGTTGTTGAGCAGACACATTTTTCGAAAATATGAAGCAATGGTTTAGCACTCTGTTTCCAAACGAAACAGATTATGATTAATCGTGAGTTACGCAATTAGGGTGCTGGTTTGTTATTTGCGTGTGATGTCAATGGGATATGAGCCGAGGAAGGCATCTTGACCATTAAAAACACGCACTGGTGGTTTTTACATTAATGCTAATTGGGATATTAGTAGAATAATAATTATTTGAGGCACATTTTTGTGTTTTTATGGTCATTGGTAAATTCCCAACTATGGATAGCAACAACATGGCAACTTTTCTGAAACCTGATTATGTGCTTTGTATAATGAATACAATCACATTCCTGAGAAGAGCTAACAAGAAGTAAAACTGCAAAGTTTTAATAAATATTGTTCCAAATTAAGTAAAACCTAATTGAAACCTTTTTATTTGTAAACTAAAATCACATTTTCACAATTTTCTAATCCGGTTAGTCTAACCTAGCAAATACTTGGTCACTTATGCCTTGACCTTTTTGAGTTCCTTCTCGTACTTGACGGTGAACTTCCTCTCAGGGTCGTACTTGACAGTCAGCTCGTTCCAGTAATCTGGCTCGTGGTTGATCAGGTGGGCGATGACGCGTCGGGTTCCATCCTCTTGGGCTTTAGTGCATTTCTTGCATTCGTTCCCGAGGGCTTCACTGATGTGCTCTGTGATTAGAAAGAAATTATGAGTTGTTATATTGATTTGATAAACTTAAAAGCCTAAAAACTTAAAGCTAATGCAGTTTAACTGCTCTTGATTCAATAGAGTCAAGTGACAAATTAGTGATTACAAGACATCGTTATGCAAATTCCTTGACTATAGTTTTACAGACACAATAGGTAGGTAGAATGCTCGTAACAGATTGATTTATTGAATGACGTTGTTGGTTTGTATAATTACATTAATTAGTTCTTTACTTTAATTTGTTTACACGCGAGCTTGTTAATAAGCCAACATTTCAAAATCGGTCATTGTGGGACAAACACAGCGCAAAATCCAACCATATATTCGTAAAAGCTCTTGAATCTTCAGCACTTACCCTTGAGCTCCTTAGCGTCGGGCGCGCACTTGCCCTTGTCGAGCATGCAGTTGATATAGGGCACCATCAGACGACGGTTGCCGAGGATCTCGTCCAGGTTCACGTTGTCGTACCGGTCGGTGTAGTGAGCCTCCTCGGGACGCGCGAGAGCCATCACGGCCACGGACAAGACGCACAGGACGATGCAGGACTTCATTTTGATGCTGGAAACCAAAATATTTATACATCTTTGGAAAATAGTTGTCACAATGTTTTTAAATTCTGTTTAATTGATGAATCTTCCTTTACTGTTTATTTTTATTTAATAGCCCAGGCAGGTTACCAAAACACAAGCAAAAAAAAACTAACAGAACTTTAACCCAACAATTAACACAAAGTACACCTATGCTATAATAAAATGAGTAAAAGTTGAAACATTCAATAATTAATTAATTCAGTAAAATGATTTTAATAATCCACTTTGCCTATTGAAAAAATAAAATATTCACACACATTACTCAAATCAAATCAAATCAAATCAAATCAAATTTATTCGTAAATGTAGGTTTCATTACAATAGGATGTTATAGTAAGATAGTCAGTTCGCTACATTTTACTCGAAAGCATACAAATAATAAGAATGTTAGTTTTGTCGAAACCACAGACACATTTAAAATAAAATAACTCAATTACTTACATACTAACACACAATTGCCAATGTCGACCTAATATTAATCTAAATGTAAGGACAAAAACATAAGATAGTGCAACTTAGAACGTATACACACAGAAACAGCCATTTTAAAAACATCTAAAGAAACCAATGAGGATAATAAAATCATTATCATAAAATGTCATATTGTGATAATCTAAATGTTAGTGGTGTCCTCCATAAACTCAGCTATGGAGTAATAACATTTATGAGTTAAAAATTGTTTCAGTTTATTTTTAAACATATTATTATTAAGATTTTTTATCTGTCGTGGAATTTTATTGAAAATACCTGGAGCCATTCGATAAAAACTTTTACGTAGGAGGGCTGTTTTACTGCGATCAACACAAAGAATGTTCGAATCCCTTTTCCTTAACCGTGGATCAGCTGGAGCTCTTATTTCGAAAAGCTGTGGGTGTGTCTTAACAAACACTGCCACCTCAAAGATGTATAATGACGGCAATGTTAAAAGCTTCAAGGATTCAAAATATGGTTTACAACTGTCCCTTGGGTGTAGCTTACATAAAGCGCGTACGCATTTTTTTTGAGCGAGGAAAACGTAATTATTGTCTGTCGAGTTACCCCAGAAAACGACTCCGTATCTTAGAACTGATTCTACGTAGCTATGGTAAGCAATAAGCACGGCGTCACGGTTTACAAATTTGGACAGCTTATGAAGAGCAAAAGCAAAACTGTTAAGTTTTTTACAAATTTCTTCAACTTGCGGTTTCCACGTAAGTTGACTGTCTATAACTAAACCTAAAAACTTTGTAGTATCCGTTTTTGTAACTGAATGTCCATTGTGACTAATATTAACCGGTAGTTGTTGTTGTCGCTGACTAAAATGCATTATACACGTCTTTTCTAAATTAATTTTTAAATTATTCGACTGTAACCAATCTATAGTTTGCTTTAGCGTGTCATTGATTTCTTGTTCATAATTGTAGGACTCATCTTTTTTTATCATTATTGTACAATCATCAGCAAATAATACAGTTGGGTGATTGATAATTTTTGGAAGATCATTTATGTACACCAGAAATAGTGGGGGACCCAATACGCTCCCCTGAGGTACACCGTATTTCACCGTTCTAGGTTTTGACCGATATTTGATTTCACGCTTGGTTTTAATGTTTATATTTGTTATTTCTGTGTATTGTTGCCGGTTGCTTAAATATGATGTGATAAGATCAAGACCATTGCCGCGTATTCCATATCTTTCTAGTTTGTCGATAAGTATAGTATGATCAACGTGATCGAAGGCTTTCGTCATGTCCATATACAGGGCACAGATGGGTAGTGTGTTATCTACACTTGACATAATTTTCTTCAGAAAATCATAAATAGCAACATTTATTGACTTATTTTTTCTAAAACCTTTTTGTTCATCAACCAGTATATTTTTACTTTCGAGAAAATTGTACATTCGGTAATGTATTATTTTTTCTATGACTTTCGAGAATATCGGTATTAATGCCACTGGTCGATAATTTTTAATTGAAGTCTTCTCCCCTTTCTTATACAACGGTTTAATAATAGACACTTTAAGTTTATCTGGGAAGACTCCTTTTTCAAAACACAAGTTAATAATATGAGATAGTGGATGACAAATAATATGATGAACTTTTTTGATAATGTTTGTTGTTATGTTATCATTTCCTGTACTCTTAGTATTTTTGAGAGATTGAATAGTTCTCGATACCTCTTCTGGAGTAGTTGGAGTTAAAAAAATCGAGTGATTCAGTCTGTCTATTTGTGGCGGTAGTTGATTGCAGCCTGGAGTAATTTGATCAGTGTAAAAATCATTGAATGCATTGCAGATGTCTTTAGTTTTTACTATTTCTTTATTATCGTGAATAATTTTCGTTATTGGTTCGTGAGGGAAATCAACTTTGTTGTCACTAATTATTTTCCAAGTTGCCTTGCTCTTATTATAAGATGTTTTAATGTAATGATTATTTTGCGCATACTTTGTTAGTCTTATAATTTTTTTATATCTAGCTGTATATGAAGTATATATTGTTTTATTATTATCAGTTTTGGTTTTACGGTATTGCCAAAGTAGTTTGCGTTTTATTTTGCTGCACGTTTTTATGCCATTGGATAGCCATTTTTGCTTTTTATTAATAGTTTTTGTTACAATTTTTAAAGGAAAACATAAGTCGTAAAATATTTTAAATAAGCCTATAAAGTTGTCGTATGCTAAATTTGGGTCATTTAGTTCATAAGCCTCATTGAAGCTTAAGCTTGCAATACACTCAATAAACTTTTCTATATATTCAGAAGAGAAGTCTCTTATTTCAATTTTCCACGAATGAATTGTACACGTTTTTTTTACATTGCATTTTAATATTTGCGCAGTGTGGTCCGATAGTGCAGTCTCAATTACTTCTCCGTTGTTACCACGAGCATTATGAAATATATTGTCTATACAGGTACCGCTAGATAAGCGAGTAGGTTGTTTAGTAAGTATTTTGAGGTTAAATCCATAAATTGTATTTATAAATGTCTTGGTAACTTGATCATTTTTTAAAATATTTATATTGTAATCCCCGCAAATTATTATTGTTTTATTATTTTTCTTATGTGTAATAAGGGAGAGTAAATTTTCAAGCGTTTCGAAAAAAAGAGAAAGATGAATCTTTATATGGGTATTTTTCGGAACCCTATATATACAGACAATAGTTACATTATGTTGCGTAAGTTCTATGCCACAGCATTCAATAATATTCGTTTTAGATAGCTTTTTTACTTCTTTTAGAATTTTGAACTCATGATTTTTTTTTACTAAAATACAGGCGCCACCTTTTCTTTTATCTCTATAAAAACTGTCACCCAATTTGTAATCAGGTAACGTGAGCATGTTTTCATCGCCTAGTACCATATTATGCTCAGTAATACACAAAACATCAATTGTCTTATTTAACTTAGAAAGTTCCGCTAACTGAACAGTCAGCATATCTGCTTTATTAATTAACCCTGCTATATTTTGGTGCATGACATTTATATAATTATAGACGAAAAAAAAAATCATTTGAATTGTGGATGGCATTATCTAATGGACCAGTGCTATTTACCCGTTTTTTATCTTCCCCTTTTACGACGGAAAAGTATTCGGTTATTCTTTTTTGAAGTGACGTGTATTTGAGCCCATTGTCGTCGTAATTTTGTTTATTTGTTTTTATTTCACATTTAATTTCGGTATTACATGGTATAAATTTATTATTATAATCAATTGTATCCACAACTAAATTTATTTTGGAACAAATTTTTTGAATATATTCATAACTATTTCGATGAATTCTATTCAGCTGAACAAAGTTACAGTGTTCAAACCTACTTGATACACAACGAATGAGATTATTAAGATTTTTCTCATTAAGAAATCGATTCTGACAAACCGACAGTAATATTACAGACGCCTTTGTTTGTTTCAATATACAATACAACTCATGTGATACTTTTTGTGGATCCGAGTCTTCTTCCCCTACACACAACACCAGCTTGTCCTGTTGCGTAAGTTGAAGCGCGTCACAAGAATGTGTTAATACCTCCATCAGCGCTTCAGGGTATATTAATCCCTGTATATTGTATTTATCATAGTTGCTGTTCGTTCTGGACCGCATTAGTTCCGATGCTAAGCCACGGCACTGATTGCCTCCAATTATCATTATCTTCTTTGACGTAGCCGTGGTGTTTTGGTAGGGAAGGGTCAAGATATTTAGTTCGCCTTTTTTCCGTTTCGGTGCCATAGGTTCTGCTTCTGGTTGTAGGCATTTTTTGTTTGAAACGGTGCCTTTTGAAGTTATAGTACAGTCTTCTGTTTCAGTTTGCATGGTAATACCCAGGTTTTTTGATGTGGTTATATTGCACGTTTCTTTTGAATTATTTATATTATTCTCGTTTTTACCTATGATTATCTTTAATGAACTATTCTCAGACAATATGTTTTTTAATTCCTTCTCCACTGAAACTATTTTTTCCTGCATAGCCTTCACTAGTGCCTCCAATTCTTCTAATGTCTTACTTTGATTAATCTGCAGACTTTGGTAACTATTATGGGGCTGGCTGTTTGATATAAAGGACGGGAACTCACCGTCTTCATCCTCAGGTTGCGTAGTACGACTTACTGCCCGATTCAACTTCAAGTTTTGTTGCGTGTCTTCGTTCTCATACTGGGAGACGCTTTTGAAAAGTTTTGCAGTTATGGGACTGTTAGAAAAACTATCGACGAGTCGCCGTCTCGTTCCTTTCGTAAGGCAGGAAATATTTTTTTTGAATGAAGATAGAGGACTTGTACACATCTGTTTAAGTATGGCCATTTCTTGACTAAGGTTATTTATGTGTTTTCTCAGATCGGAATTCTCTATGCTAATAGTACCCAACTACCCCATTGCTATCTATGCAGGCTTGTAAATGGCTTGTTATAAATTACATTACTGTTACTTTTGTACTGATAGCTGTAAGCCACCCAAACATAATAAAATAAATTAAATAAATAATAGTTTAAAAAACTAAAAAACACGCTTTAAAAACCAAACTAAAAAAGGAGAAAATAATTTAATTCAATTAAAAAGCGTGGGGTGCTTGACATTTTAATAGATCATAAAAATACCTCAAAAAGCACCCCATGCTTTTTAATTGAATTAAATTATTTTCTCCTTTTTTAGTTTGGTTTTTAAAGCGTGTTTTTTAGTTTTTTAAACTATTATTTATTTTCTATTTTTTAGTTCTGCTAACTACAAAAACGTGTTCTTTTTTTGTTTTTTTTTCTCTTTTTTTTTAAATTATTGAATTGTCATCGGTCCTCGACAAGTTTACAAAGTTTCAATGAAATCTGACCGTTTAAAGTGGGTCAAAATCGCGCTCAAAGGAGTCGGTTACTTCCAACAAACAAACATACAAGTGAAGCTAATATAAAGCGTGTAAAAATATATTATTTAACTGTTTATTTTTATTCCACAATAATTATTAAAAATTATAATACCTGCTGTTGAGAGAGGTTTACACACTGATCAGATGCTGAGCGATCTACAACTGCCAGTAGCTTTACCTGTACTTATATACCATTAAAGCTGTGAGGCGAAAACCATGTACGTATGACTAACTACATGTATATAATAAATTTCCGTCTCGAGTGTTTTCAACTAAGGTGAATGACTGCCTAAAAAATTGATCTGATGATTGAATTGATGTTGATGTTATGATTTTTTTTACCTACTTGGAATCTGCAGTCTGTAGGAAAGTTTTTAATTCAACTCTGGCGGCTAGGGTTTTTTCGCATATCTTAAAGCTTTCGTCATGTTATCGCTAAACAAGTCAGTAAGTTTTTGAACGTTAGGTGAAGTCGTGATATAGAACACATGATTTACATACACACTATTTTAAAATAAAATTGTATCCAGTAAAGTCTCAATAGGTGCACATGCCAGCACATCAAGCTACCCCAATCTGTCACTTTCCTTTGATAGTTTTTCAACTTTATTACAAAACAATAAGGTTCATGTGCAATTGGGAAAATTTGACAGTTTCGGGTAGCTTGATGTGCTGGCATCTCTACACCAAAGCTTAAAAGATAGGTCAGGCAAGTTAGCCTGGCCTACCTGTCCTATCTTAGCATGCATACTGTAGTTATTTTTCAAGGTAAAACTTATTCCATGTCAAAGTTTTTGAAAAGTTTTGGGAAACCTCACTGTTTTTGGAATAGCAATTTTTCTTGATTTTTGGTTTTCGAAAGTTTCTTCTAAATAGAAAAAAAACAACCGACTTCCAAAAAAACACTACAAAAAAAATTAATAATTTCGGAAGGCGGTGGCAAAAAATTCAAATACAGCACCAAAGACACCGACTTCCGAAATTAGTTATTTTTCACTTTGTAGTGTTTTTTTGGAAGTCGGTTGTTTTTTTTTTGGAAAAAGTTTTTATTTTTCACTTTTTAGTGGTTCACATGTGCTTACCCCTTCACAGTATACCGGCGTGATGTTATGTTATGAACTGGTGTTAGCAATAGACAGAGATGAGATTTCAGCAATCCCAGTCCATTTGCTATCATTTATTGAGGAGTTCCGTTGCCTATCTCCAAATTTCTTTATCAAATCTTCACCAAATTGAAATGAAATCACTACGAGAAAGTACTCTTCCAAAAAATACCTAAATCGCTTTGGGTGCCTATAAAATTTGAAGAGTTCTCTCTATTTCTCCAGGATCCCATCATCAGATCCTGACTTGATGATCATGGGACCACTTGGAAAGTATACCCTTTCAAACAAAAAAAACAAAATCCAAATCGGTCCAGCCATCTTCGAGTAATCGGGGAACGTACATAAAAAAAAAAAAAAAAACAAAAAAAAAAAAAAGGTTCCGACGAATTGATAACCTCCTCCTTTTTGAAGTCGGTTAAAAAAAAATCTAGTTGAAGAAAATGAGTCTAAGGTTTGATAAAAATACATACCTACTATATGGTACGTATCCCAGGACGCCGGAAAAATTAATGGGTTTTCTAAAGAACGGAAATCTGCATTAATATAACTTTTCCTCCCTAATTTTGATGAAATTTGAAGGAAATTTTGTATCCAAATTAATACAAGAATAGTAATATCTACACATTAAAGTTCGTCTAGAAGTGCCTGTTTCATAGTTACATTTAGATCATTCTACTAACTTGATCAATTAAGGAAGACTTCCGTTTTTAACCGACTAAAAAAGAAGGCGGTTATCATTTCGACATGTTTAAAAAGAAATGTATTTTCGAGCATGACTCCGTCATATATAGACGGATTTACAAAATTCTTCTTTTTGTTCGAAAGGGGTTTATTCCGAAATATTCCCATTTAAATTTCATATAGATCTGATGATGAGTTTCGGAGACAGACAACGGAACTGTTAAAAAAATTACAGCAAATCAACCGCGATTGCTGCTATCGCATAAATATGCAGTGTTTTGATCCCAATGATGATAAAATTTCGAATTAGTATGGGGTAGGTGCTATAACTAAAAAGCGAAAAATAAAAACTTTTTCCAAAAAACAAAACAACCGACTTCCTAAGTTCTCGGGAATTCGGGCACCCCACTTGTACATAAGGTTCAAAGCGCTAACGTTAAGGCCAGATTCCAAAACCTAAACTGGTCTAAACGAGTATAAGCTTTTCTTCTAAACTCGACAAAGTAAGTTCTCTTTCTGTTCAAGAGAAAACAGAAAAAGAAGGTGGGGTGCTAACATTTTCATACCCTACGTTCTCTTGATTCTTGAGCATTTGTTCATAAGTCGACGAAGCAACTAATTCCTAATTCATTTGGAATGATCAAAAATCACGTGAGCTAGAAAATTTTCGATCTCGCTTCGCTTTTTTTTTCTCACAGATGCTTAGGCTTCCCTGCTTAAGTCTATAATGTAACTCCTATTTGTTAGTAAAATATAAAACAAAATCAATATAATATACATAGAGCTTATACGAGGCTGGTTATTGAATTTTTCTCACCCTACGCCTGTATAATCTACCGTTCTAATACTGAGTGCTGCCTAAGTGCTGCCGCCAAAACGTGTTCCTGAATAGTGTTAATCCCCGACGGGTTCGACAGAGGTTTATCTATAGCAGGAGAGCAGTGGTGGCTAAGTGGTTACGACCGCGACTTACTTGTTGTAGGTCGTGCGTTCGAACCCAGCCAGGCGCATTACTTTGTGTAAATAATTTCATCACCACTGCTTTCAAACGGTGAAGGAAAACATCGTGAGGAAACCGGCATCTCCTAGAACCAAAAATTCTAAGACATGTGACATCTACCAACCTGCACTGCGCCCGCGTGGTAGATTACGGCTCACTCCCTCTCATGGAGAGGAGGCCTGTGTCCCAGCAGTGGGAACGTTATAGGCTGAGTATGTATAGTATAGGTCTTGTTTAAAAAAAGCTATTCCAAATCATATAACCATTTATTATATAATAATATGTTTCTCTGTATGTAAATAATAGTTGAGATTATTGAGAGTGCGTACACAGGAAACAAAACAGGTTTTGCAGTACGTTAAGTCAGGGAAGCTAATTGTTAAGCAAATTGAACATCAACTTATATTGATCAATGATCATAAATTCAAATCACAACTGTCAACTGTTGTATTTAGTGCCTATAACGCGGCAAATTGAAGTAGGGTATCAATTTTCGTAACAAAAAAATCCCGATTGTACCTAAATTGTAGCGATTTTTAATATAAGAGGGTTTTTTGCAAACCGTTATTATTTTCATAGAGCGATAGTCCTTCAAATGGCCGATTCCTATAACTTACGGACAGTTGTAGGGTTGTAGGTTAAACTCTTGTATCTTTATCTCAAATGAAGCAAAGACCTTCACATAGTAGGCGCTCCGGGGATATTTCGAAGTAGCTATCACAGGTAAAATTAGCTTACGAAACTATTTATTTGCCCAGTTTGGAAATAAAAAGTGCTACCATCGGTACGCAAAACGATCTGTTTTTGTTATTAAATAGGAACCGAGCATGCATAACAGGTAGTCATGCCTCTGATAAGTCATGAATCTATTATTAAGATCGATGGGTAAAAACCACTTGATCTTATTTATAAACACCAGTTACAGGGAATACCAAGTGTTTGGGAATAACACCAAGTTTTTGGAACTCGTTCGTTGTTTATGTTCCTATAAAATCTGGTTTTTCTACAAAAAATATTCTTATGAATGATAATAATGGTTGCCATTTTCTACTAAAAAATATTTTTATGAATGATAATGATCTTAACAACTCGTGGCGTAGGTACATTACATCTTAAGATATGCGTTTGATTGAGTTTTATGACTTAGATTAGGAAGCGGTATTGTAATAAATGATTGTTTTAATTGTATGTTGTAAAAAGTCACAATAAGAAGTTCACATATGAAGGCTTAAAGTCACCCAAAGAGCAATGGAGAGGGCTATGCTAGGACTTTCCCTACGTGATCGAATCAGGAATGAAGAGATCCGTAGGAGAACCAAGGTAACCGACATAGCCCGCAGAATTGCCAAACTTATGTGGCAGTGGGCAGGGCACATTGCTCGCAGAACATATGGTGTTCTAGAGTGGTGACCGCGTACCGGAAGACGTAAAGTTGGAAGGCCTTCCACTAGGTGGACCGATGACCTTGTGAGGGCCGCAGGAGCCGCTGGATGCGGGAAGCACAGAACCGATCGAAGTGGCGGAGCTTGGGGTGGGCCTATGTCCAGAAGTGGACGTCTTTCGGCTGAAATGATGATGATGATTCAATTAATTTGATTTTTTTTATCAGCTTTTAATTGTAAAGTGACAAAAACACAATACGTCCTTGACTCTTCATTTATCTCAAATTCACAGCTAAAAAAGGGCCTCTACAGTAACGGCTTCCGCAGACATACACGACGGGGCAGCACAACGCGACTCTAACAGAACAATTTCTATGGAAAAAAATCTTCCACAATCGTGTCGCACCACAGCCGCCGCGTCGTGATTTTTTTAGAACCATTTCTATGAAGATTTTATAGAAATTTTTCTACGAGAGTCGCGTCCGTGTTGTCGCGTCGCACCTGTCTGCGGGAGCCTCAACCCGTTACGATCGTTATGCCACTGAGATGCAAGTTATCATCTTGTCATGCAATCCGCAAATCGGATTACCCAAAAAAAACTAACCCAAATGGTTAGTTTTTCACAACGAAATCGTCATCAGTCTATTATTAGCCAGGATTGTAATTGATTAAACTTGATGAGTCATGAAGTAAGTTTAGGTGTATAATTCATCAAGGTTTTGTATAAATTGGCTGAAATATGACGATGATTGTTGAAGTTGTCGATTCATCCCGACTGGGAGCCATAGGTACTGACGTGCGCCGCGTAAACATTGAATGTAATTTGGCACACAGATAGTTTTATAACCTGGATTAGCATCGTGGGGTATTTTCCGTCATCAACGTAGGCGAAGCCGCATGCAAGGCTAGTATAATAATATTTTTTATAGATTGAGTGCCTAGCTTTTTAGTGTTTTTAGTTTCTAGATAGATTGGTATTACTACTAAAGGTTTTTTTTTTTGTTTTAGCTTTGTTGTTCTCTTTTTCTTTTTGATGGGCAGTGCTGAGTTGTTCACTGTTCTGTTTTTATAAGTGAAGCCTTGTATTTGGTGGACACACGTACACGCTTACACTTACTATTTTTGTTCTGTTCTGTTTAGCTGTGTCTTCCAAAAACCATAAATAAATAAGCCAAATCCCGCGGTTTTTAGTATTTTGTATAATAATCTGGTAGCGTCTTGTGACGGGTCTTTGGGCTCCCTAAAATAGGGTTGAGCTACACGGTGAATGATACATACACGCCGTCTGTTGGGACAGGGACTCTTTCTTCAAAAGGCCCTTCCAGACGTGGCCCTGCATTGTTAGACTCACATAAAATGACTTTAAGTGAGACTATGACCTCTGAGTTTGTTTCGGCATTTGTTCTCAAGGATCAGTCAGCTAGGAAATTCTAAATATAAAATCTAAATTTTAAAACTACTATTACCAACAAAACATTGACGTGTACAAGTTTCTTATAAGATCTACTTACATAAACATTTCATTGTATTTCCTGATGTGGATATCGTACTTATGGGATGAGTTGGCAAGACGTAGGTTGGTGATGTGGCTATAGGTAACACACTCAACTAAAGTGAGTGGATCCATTCTGTTGATGGACAGGATTTACTTTCTGGAGTTAATAGGTGAGAAACGTTTTACCGTTAACTCGCGACAACTCGAATTTCTAGACAGTATCCAAAACGACCATAATTTGCTTTGTCGCCAGACTGACTGGAAATATTTTTTATTAGCATTACGGGGCCGTCTGAAAACCCGATATCACCAAAACAAATCTACATAATTCTCGGAATTGCGGCAACACACTGAGTAATCTGTTATTCTTAGATTTGAATTAATAATTATATAAACTAGCACTTCGCCCGCGATCTCGTCAGCGTGGATTTTGTATTTTTCCTAATAAATACAAAAACTGTTATTCACTAAAGAATATTAGTGACAAGTTTCAAGTTTTCAACAACATTTCCCCTTTTAACCCTTAGAGGCTGAATTTTTAAAACCTGTATTAGTGCTCACCTAAATTATATAAAAAAAGCCTTTTGTTTGTTGATAGAAATTTCACTTGAACTTGAACGTAAGGGCTGTGTGATGATATTATGTGTGTCAGTCGGTTGTAATGGTATTTATTTTGCGAGCTCAGGTCTTAGAGAAAAATGCTGACAGGAACCATTTTATACCAAATTTTATAGAATATTATTTAGAATTAAGAAAATTTGTGATTTGTTTTTCGCTTCTCTTTCAAAATATATTCAGCTCTGCACAAAACATGAAACGGTGATCACTTCGGACAGTTAGTACTCCATCATGGTCAAGTATTTATCTTATAAAATAAATAAAATAAAATATTTCATGTGGTGGGAGAGTATTGGTTAAATTTCTTCGAAAATGTAACTTTTTGAAGATAAGAGATAATAATAATATAATAATAATAAATTTATTAATCCAATAATATACATAGACAGGCTGTATGCCAGTTACATGCTAAGACTTAGTCAACTAACAATGGACACAAGGGGTGAAAAACAATTGTCTATATAAAACAAAAAATAAATCCTGTCTTCTAAACTAGGGATGGCCTGTATCTTAGAAGACAGTGATTCGACCGAACTGAACTGTAAATCAATGATGGACCACATGTCTCGAGTATCGATGTTAATCTACATAAGACGAAAAAGTGAGTTACCTGAGTAAGAAATTTCGATTTATTTGAGCATGGATGAATGGAGAAAGAGTGGGGAGTTGTGAATAGGAGAGAGGTGTGTATTCATGTTCGTGAGTGTAATGTAAGTTATGTTGTGGTGTATGTGTTGTGTTCCTATTTAATAGTGATTTGTTAAGCGATGTATGCCAGTAGAGATTCGGTGTTATTGTAGTCCTGTTGTATGAGCCAGTCAGTAATTTTAGATTTGATATTGAATTTATTTAGGTAAGTTTAATAAGTTTAATTTCTTTTGTATAATTTTATATACGTGAATACTTAACACGTAGTAATGGTGTTTTGCAAAAGAGGTTTTGTGCTGTGCAACAGAGGGGACATATGTTCGCTTCTCTGAGGGCAGATCGAAGAACAAACAGCTGACGTACCGTCAGAACTTTGATGTCAGAATAGAGTTGTGCTGTGGGGTATCTAAACGGTTTCCTGGTCATCACCTTAAGAACAGCTCTTTGAGCTCTCTCTGCTCTCAGAATAAAAGTCTTCGCTGCTCCACCCCACATGGTTATGCAGTATCCGAGTATTGACTGGCACAAAGTGAGGTAAACCATCATGAGAATGCTAAAATCAGCCGATTCTCGCAGAGATTTAAAGATATGTATCAGACGGATAGTACGAGTAGTTAGACTTTCAAGCTGCTTGTCCCATCTTAATCCCTCATCTATATGCACCCCAGATACTTTACGTTATTAGTTCTAACAATGGCAGCACAAGAGCACGACATCAGCCGATTTTGGCATGAGTGAGCTGTGATCGAAAAGGTATTCGGGGGAAGGGTGTTACGTCGGATCGCAAAGGGTATATAATAGGTTTTATCTAAGTTTAGCGTCAGCAACTTCAGATTAAGCCAGATCATAACGGAAGTTAGTGCAGATTTAGCCCTTGTTTGCACATCGTCCCACGTAGGCCCGTGAATTAAAATCGCCGTGTCATCGGCATATGCATAGATCTTACCATCAGGTATTGGCATTCTACAAAGGTCGTTTATATAGATTTGAAAGAGCGTGGGGCCTAATATGCTTCCTTGGGGCACGCCGAATGATACCGATTCTTCATCACTGTAACTTGAGCCTATCTTAACCTGCTGCGTACGATTTGTCAAGTAATTAGTAAAAAATTTCAAAGCCATGCCACGCACGCCCACACACTCCAACTTAGCTATTAGTTTGGGAACAGAAACTGTGTCGAAAGCCTTCGACAAGTCCAAAAATATGCCAAGGCACTTAGTTTTGCTGTCCAGTGTCTTTGCTATAGTTTGAGTTAGATCTAATACAGCATCTTCAGTGGAGACCCCAGACCTAAAGCCATACTGGTTGTCAGAAATAATTTTAAACCCGTCTAAAAAGCTTCTAATATTGTTGTTTAAAATCTTTTCCAGTATTTTCGGGAGCGAGGATAGAACAGATATTGGCCTATAATTATTGACACAGTTCCTGCTCCCTCCCTTATAGATTGGGTGTATAATGGCCTTCTTAAGAGAATCCGGAAAGACTCCCGTGTCTATGCAAAGATTGCATATGTGTGTTATTACTAGTACGAGACTGTGGCGACATGTCTTAAGAATCGATACTAATGCGACATGAAATTTTCTTTAAATAATTGCTAATGATTACTTTCAGCGTGATAATAATAGTTGTTTATAGCTTACCCATTGTGTCTAGAAAACAGACTTCAGCCTGTATACAGGAAAAGTTTTTATTCAGTGCGCAAACTTTCGCACTGAATAATAACTTTTGAAAAAAAAAACCTATGTCAAAAGTTACTGAAATCGATTCAGTAGTCAATTATGAACAAACTACTTTCAGGACTTGCATTCATACTGTTGCACCTTGTAAAGACACATCATCACGAAAAATCATAAGCAACAAGTTTTGCTTAATTGAGTTTGTGACCTTAGCATGATAAATAAATCAAAAAAGGACAAACACGTTTCTGTTAGGAGATGGGAGCCATGTCCTAGTCCTAGGTGGTATATAAAATACAATGGTCAATCAATATTTCAAACGTTCAGTGATCGTCAAGAGGTGAACTCATAATCTCTAAAAGTAAGTTGCATGAATACTATTTTTAAATAAATAAATAATCATAACGTATTTAAGATAGTATTGAAGGGGTCGATTCATCAGGTTAAGCTACACTAGACGGGGTTAGTTTGTGGATGGGTGACCATCATTACTTAACGAGACTCTTCCGTGCTTCGGAAAGCCGTTGGTCTCGGTTGACGGTCATTTGACGTTCTTTGACAGTCGTTAAGAATTGTCAGAAACCCCGAAAGTCTGACAACCAGTCTTACCAAGGGTATTGTATTACCCAGTTACTGGGTTGTGGAGGTTAGTTGGGCAGTCGCTCCCGTACTCAGTACTCAGCTGCATCCGGCTAGACTAGAAGCCGACTCAACATAATTGGGAAAAGGCGCTAGCTAGGCAACGTATTTTTTTTGTTTCGATTAGTTTTTATTAGAGTTGCTTTTGATTTTTATTCATGATACGTTATTTAATAGTACCTAAATACTAGACAACTATACTATTGAAGACTTATAAAACGTATAATTATTAGCTCTAGACTATTACAGTAAAAAGTTCAGTGCTCGCCAGTTTGTCCGCAGACTACTTCACTTGTGGTAATGTTAGGTATTAGATAAAGATTTCTGTGTATATCAAAGTTGCTTTTTGTGTATATCTACGTAGGACACTCAGAAAGTTTTGCGAAAATAAAAATAAATATTCTAAGTAGATATTTTTTGTTAAATCTTCTCAAAGTACTCTCCACTAGCCTCTATACAAAGTTTCATAAGTCTTAACCAGTTTTCGAAACACTTTTTCTAGTCCGCCGCAGACACCTCGTTTACAGCCTACTCGAACGCTGACAGCGCATCTTCCGGCGACGAAAATTGTATGCCTTTGGGCTGATTTTTTATTTTCGGGAATAAAAAGAAGTCACATGGTGCTAAGTCAAGGCTGTAAGGAGGGTGACCCAGGAGTTTGACCGGCGTGCTGTCCAGGAAGTCCCTTGTTTTGAGCGCGTTGTACGAAGGCACGTTGTCGTGGTGGAGCAGTAGGCCGTGGAGCCCTGTATTCGGTCGCTTGTTGCTCACAACAGGGAAAACTTCTGCCAAGCATTTGGTAGTATACCATTCAGCGTCGATACTTCTTTGGTTCCGTAATGGAATTGACACCAAGTAGCCAGTCCAATTGTAAAAGCTCGCGATTAAAATCTTCCCCCCGTTTCTATATCGTTTAACTTTGGTAGGCGTTGATTCGTTTTGAAACACCCAAACCGTTGACTGGCGCTTCGTTTCTGGATGGTATTGTTAAATCAAAGACTCATCACCTGTAATGATGTCATAAACATGCCGAGACGAGCTTGCTTCAAATTAGTTTATCATGTCACGGCACCATTCCACCCGGGCCTGGTTCTGAGGATCGGTGAGGTTGTGCGGCACCTATCGTGAAACTATCCTCCTCACGCGAAGATGCACGAGTAGAATTTGGTGAAGGCTTCCCGATCCAACCTGCAGTATGTGCTGAATCTCTTGATACGTAACTCGCCTATTGACATGGATTACATTTTTCACTGCTGGCACATTTTCTTCCGTAACAGCCGTCAAAGGGCGACCACTTCTTTCTTCATCCCCCAAAATTAGTCAAACGCGCTTGAATTCGTTATACCAACGATACACGGTTGCCTTAGAAGGGCCTTCATCCATGAATGCTCTATGAAGTCTATCGTACGATTCGTCCGGTTTCAGGTGACACTTGAAATCGTATAAATCATAGCGCAAAAATGTTCCCGGCGCAAATCCATTTTTTAATGAGACACGACAATTTAAATTAACTCGTAAACAATGTGGAGGGAAATTTTGAAATTAGAACGTACCTAAATAGGTACGTTCTAATTTCAAAATTACTTACAAATAAAATCATATTTTCAAAATAGATTATAGCTGGCCAATCTCTCATACATAAAAACTTTTTCCGCAAAACTTTCTGAGTGGCCTGGTATGTGACAAAGGGTTTTGATGCGATTCTCACTCTCATTTAGAGCATTTAATTTTGGAAGGTTTTTATGTATCTTATTAAGTGGCAGTGGTCTGGGCACATTGCTCGCAGAACAAATGGCCGATGGGGCACCGTTGGAAGGCCTCCCACAAGGTGGACCGATGATCTGGCGAAGGTCGCAGGAATTTGTTAGATGCAAGAAGCACAGAACTAGTCAAAGTGGTGGTGCTCGAGGGAGGCTTATGTCCAGTAGTTGACATCTTTTGGTTCAAATGATGATGATGATGTGTGTACCTAGACATCTCGACGTTTTGACTTGTCACTATGCACCCGTGCGAAGCAGGAACAGGTTGCTTAAATAAAATAGTGATGTTATAAGCAAAGTTTTCTAACTACGGGTCGGGGCCACGTCATCAACTTGATGATTCTTGCAGTAGGTACCTACCCATCCATTAAAAAATAATGTTCCTATTACAGGCAGCTCAACATGAAAGCCGTTATCTGCCTGTGTGCCCTTGTGGTAGTAGTCGTCGCTCGACCTGACAACAAGTACACAAGCAAATACGATGATTTGAACGTAGAGGAGATCTTAAGCAACCCGAGGTTGCTGCATGCTTACATCAAGTGCGGACTAGAGCAGGGCAAGTGCACCACTGAGGCCAAGGAACTCAAATGTAAGTAATTTGCTGTCTCTTATGATATAAGCTTTTCTTACTCATGAAAAATTCATTCAATGGAATTAAAAGAACTTAGAGCCGGTTGCAGAAACAAACTTTAACTCTTAAAGCCGTCATTAAATACTAATCTTACATTAACTTGTTGCAGAAAGCAACATTAGACTCGATTTTAATGGTTCTTTAATTTTAATCAATGAAGTATCAAACGAGGCAATCTGTCACAGTTTTTTTATTGTACAAAGCAAGCGCCATTAGCGCCTTAAAGTTTTGTGTAACATCATTAATTTAATAAAAATCATTGGTGTTATTGATCCATTATGTAATGTGGCAAAATGTTTGTCTTAGTGCAACTGGGTGTTAGTGGGTTGTATTGATTTTATAATTATGTAAATACATAGGTGTTACGGTTGCGAATCAACATACAATCTGTCACTGACCAGCAAATTGGAAAAAACGGAAGAAAATTTGGATTTCTCGGGCTACCATGGAGCTTTTATTGGCTCTTTTGCTGGCTCTTTTGCTGGCTCTTTTACTGGCTTTTTTACTGGCTCTTTTACTGGCTCTTTCTTTTCTATTCAACTTCAAATTCACTATGTTTGTTTGTGGCCAGAAGAAGACTGAATTTCACTAACACCAGGCTACAATTAAATGTAGAGTCTATATATTTTTGCATTGTTCATCATAATCTGGATAGCCGTTTCCCAACTACTTTGGGGTCTGCTACCAGTCTAACTAGATGCAGCTGAATACCAGTATTTTACATGGAAAGATTGATAAGATGGTTACCCATCCACGGACCAACCGCGGCAACAGTAGCTTAACCTGGTTGATCGACCCGGGCGGGTGTAATCACTTAGCCACAAGCGGTGCGCTTATATCAAGCTATTATATTTAGGCTTCGTCTTGTGTCAGTAAAAACGGGCATGACGGCTTTACGAGTGTACAATTATGCCCAATATTCAAAGTGCCATGTTAACAAATAATAACTACTTTTCTTTTACTTATTTAAGGGCTGATTTTTCAATAGTCACATTAATTTTAACAGAGGAATAAACATGTCGGTTTGACAGCTTTTGTATAGAAAATATGCCAAACTGTCAGATTTATTCATATAGATAAAACTTATCTGACTTATGAAAAATCAGCCCAAAGAATAAGGATTTGAAATCAACGTAACATTACAAAATTCGTAGTTATTGTTTAGCTTAAAAAGATCATGTTATTTTAATACAAATTCACTAAGTGAACGAACTTCAACAATAAAAACTCTCGCTACACTACCTTTGACATGTCGTTGTTAAAACTTGCATTTAATTTTGCAGCTCACCTCCAAGAGGCACTAGAAACCTATTGCGCTAAGTGCACGGAGAAGCAAAAAGAAGTTACCCGTATCATCATCAAGCATCTGATCAACCACGAAGCTGACTACTGGAGGCAACTCTCCGCCAAATACGACCCCAATGGAAAATACGTCATCAAATACGAAAAAGAACTCAAAACCATCGCTTAAATTAAAACAAAACACTGTTGCATTGATATACAAAAAGCCCAAGATGCACAGTCTCGAACGAAGGTAACACTCAAAACTGTCCTCAATTATACGTCACTGGTTATAGTTATGATAAAACACATTTTTTTGCAAATTCAACTTTACACGCATGACTTAAAGTGTCTTTTACCAAGCAATGTTCAAAAAGACGGACTGAAAGATGACTGTATCTTGGGTTTTTTGTATATCCATGCACTGTTGATTCCCTCTCGAAGAGAGGAGGTCTGTGTTCCAACAGTGGGAATATTATAGGCGAATTATGCTACTGTGTTGATTAGTGATGTCTCTCTGTAATTGTATGGGTTGTGCCAATAAACTATGTAGATAAGACTACTCTTTTCTTTTTTACACGCTTTATATTAGCTTCACTTGTATGTTTGTTTGTTTGTATGTTTGTATGTAACCGACTCCTTTGAGCGCAATTTTGACCCACTTCAAACGGTCAGATTTCTTTAAAACTTTGTAAACTTGTCGAGGACCGATGACAATTCAATAATTTAAAAAAAAAATGAGAAAAAAAACACGTTTTTGTAGTTAGCAGAATTAAAAAATAGAAAATAAATAATAGTTTAAAAAACTAAAAAACACGCTTTAAAAACCAAACTAAAAAAGGAGAAAATAATTTAATTCAATTAAAAAGCGTGGGGTGCTTGACATTAATTGATTATAAAAATACCTCAAAAAGCACCCCACGCTTTTTAATTGAATTAAATTATTTTCTCCTTTTTTAGTTTGGTTTTTAAAGCGTGTTTTTTAGTTTTTTAAACTATTATTTATTTGTTCCTTACTACCTATGCAGCTGGCTCGGACAGGTATTTTTATAATTTGAAGCTAGTTTAAGTATCACCTTCACAAGTTAGCCTTCAGCTTAGTAGACTTCCTTGCTTTGGTATTTTAATAATATTATTATGTATTTGTTTATTTATATTATTATGTTTAATAGGAAACTTTTTATGAGACTGACATCTGACTTTATTATAGTACTTACGTAGTATTTGAGGCCAGATCAAGGAAATTTAGTATTTCTAGGTCTTTTAATACTTGGAAGCATCTTGGAAGAATCTTGAAATGTGTTACGAACCTAATTTGAGCATACATACATACATTAACTCGCTTTTTTTGTCCCATGGGGGTAAGCAGAAATTACAGAATGCCATCTGCAACGATCCTTACATACTCATTTTGCCTCATTTATGTTCATACACCTGAGGCCTTAGTGTGAGTTTCATTTAACCTTCTCGATCAAACGCTTCGAGCGCGTTTTGCGTTCCGATTGGCCCTGGATTGGTGACGGACCAATCGGAGCGCCGAACGCGCTCGATGCGTTTGATCGAGATGGTTAAATGAAACTCGCACTAGGGCCACTGGTCATATACGCACGCCGATAGCGAGTACTACGCACATAACATTTAATTTGAACAATAAATGAATTTTTAAATTATGTCGGAAGCAAGTAAATTATCTTCATCATCTGCTTAGTTTTTTCCTAACTATGTTTGGGTAGGTTTCCAGTCTAACCAGATGTAGCTGAATACCAGTATTTTACATGGAACGACTGCCTCTCCGACCTCAACAAACCAGTTACTGGGTAAAACGATTACACGATATACCATGGTAAGATTGATTGTCAGACTTTCGGGCATCTGACGTCCCGTAACGACTGTCAAAGATCCACGAATGATAGCCGGGACCAGCGGCTTAACGTGCTTTCCGATGCACGGAGACATGGTCACCCATTCACGGACCAACCGTGGCAAGCGTAGCTTAACCTGATGAATTCAACCGTGCGGCTATTATTACTTGTGTGGAAATAAATAAATAGTCTAGCATAAAAAAAAAAAAAAATTGCTTAAACCCCAACTCGGAGATAAATAATTCATGAATGACAAAAAGATAGCTGGAGTGATATCTTGGAATTAAGTGCCATAAAGCCATACCTTACCGGGACGACATGGTGGCGTAGCCAGATCGCGTCGTCAACAAAATGTACGGTTGGCAGCCTTATCAAGCGCACGCCAGCTGAGCACAGAGCAACCCACTATATCATCAGGTGAGCTACCCACTTTATAGCTGTATGCGTTGGCAGCGCGACCTGGCAACGTCGCCAAGGCGTCCCGGTGTGTTATGAGTCTACAACACCTAGCTACATACACAGACTTTACTTCAACTTAGCTGGGTAGATTCAACCTTGAGTTCTCTAGCAGTAGTGGTTTTTTATAGACGAGACGGTAAAGAAGTTAGTAGTAAAAAAAAATAGTCAAACTATTTGAACAGAAATCGAGCTTAGCGTTCGATCATCATAAAATTCATGCGATAGGTATTATTTGCCCAAGTAAAGCAATCACTTGAGCAACTTCTTATGTTCTTTTTTTCCTTTAACATCCACTCTGGACAGGTTTATAAATAAAACTGGCAAATAGTTGGAAGCCTTCAATTTCATATAACTACCTATTTTATTATTATGTACTAACTTTAGCTCACGGCTTTGCCCGTGTGGAGATCGGTAGGTAACTATCCCGTTGGAATGTAATGCCGGGATAAAACTTTTATGTCCTAACTAGCTTTTGCTAGCGGCTTCGTCCGCGTGTTGGTACAAAATTATCCCAAGGGAACGTATTACCGGGATAAGAGTATGCTATGTGTTAATCCAGGATATAATATATATGTATGCCAAAATTCATTCAAATCCGTTCAGCCGTTATTGCGTGATTGAGTAACAAACATCCAAACATCCAAACATACAAACTTTCACTAATAGTTTCTTACTAGATTTTGTCCCTCGGGAATATACTATCGAGAAAAAAAATATCTGTTTTATTCCAGGTTACAAACTATCTGTGTGCCAAATTTCATCCAAATCATAACAAACATCCAAGCATCTAAATATCCAAACATTTAAACTTTCACTATATTTTTTTATGATAGCGATTTTATAAACTTATAATCACAAAAATATTCTTAAGTCCTCCTGTAGAAAATAGTCTCTCGGATGCGACAGAAGTGATTTGGAAACTAAAGTCTACATTTGCGCCAATCTTTAGTTAGTATACAATTATTTTTTAAACTTCTCTATGATAGAGCAACAAAGTGTAGATAATGAATAGACTAGGTGTGTAAGGCTAGCGTATGTTCCATGTATCGGTGTATCGGCAACCAAATATTGTCGATACCGATGTATCGGAAAAATCGAAATATCGTCGTTATATTGGTGTCGGTATTGGAAACGGATGGCAATATCGGGGGCATAGCCAAGAGGCTAGGCCCCCTTTGGCTGGGCTCCCTAGCCAAATATCTTCGAACTTTTCGATAATTGAACTTTGCCGGTACCGAGTTTGTTTTGGAGATTTTATACTTCTTTTATTACCAAAGCACGCCCAAAATTAGGTTAAAGTTGTAAAGGTTTGTAAGAAAAACTAATCTTTGTTGGCTCATAACTTTTTAATGGCTTTTTATTTTAGTATTCTGTTTCCGTACAGACAATATTAATAATGAGACAAACCATACCATGTTTATTTTTTTATGTACATTGTCGAACAGAGTAATAATACACTCCCGAAGGTTTGTATGCAAAAAATGTCGACTAGATTTACCTTAAAGGGAATAAACTAAGGTTATACAAGAAATTGCCGTCTTATAAATGCGAATCAAATATTTTGCTACAAACAGGCGATTCAACGATAGAAATAACTTATCAAAGACGAAGAAAAAAACAATAATTGTATAATAACACTAATCGAAGGTTTGATAGGTACATAACAACTGGTCGTGTATTATTCTACTATGGTTGTAACATGAAGTCCAATGGTTGTAAAATGAAGTACAACGGTTGTAAAGTGAATCTTGATATAGGTATTTTGGTTCTCTTGTTTTAGAAAAAGCTTTTGATATTATAAATCCATAGTCAGTACCTTGGGGGACCCCAAATAGTTTGAAAAAGCTTTAAACGCTGAAGTGAAATCAGTGGCTTCTTTTTCTAATAATTCTCCAAGTATGCTTTGTGTAATTTATCAGAAGGATCGTGCTATGTTTCTTATTGAATTGTCATTTGTAAAATAGATTTAATACGAAACTAAACATATTCCTGCTATCGTTTAATTATGTTCAATAAATTAAAAGATGTAGTGACAAAAATTTAAAAGAGGTTGGTAAAAGGAGTATGGTAGGGTGGTCTAAGACTGCGCACTTTTCTTATTAGATGATGTAGAACCAAAACGAATAGCATTATGAAATTACACTTAATTTATTTATATGTCTTAGTAATTCAGTAACATTATATTAAAGACTCTTTGACCTAAAATCGACAGTTTTAGATAAATAGAAAATCAGAAATGCGCACTCTTAAACTCCCGGTCGTGTAAGATTGCGCAGTGAGTTCGATAAGATTGCGCGGGCATTGTAAGAGTGCGCAGTTTATATTTTATTATATTTTTAACACAGTTAACATACAAAATCTATAGCAATTAAATGTGCTGTGCCTTCTCGATGCCACCCCTCATTGCAAACTAGATATACCATCCAGTCTTAAATTATTTTTTCTTTATTTTAAATCTTAACACAGCCTGGGCATATCCAAGTTCTCTTAGAACAGAGTTTTGGTTATGGTTTATTAGTTCGTTCTGTAATTTCTGCCTATCCAAGAGGTTTAAAAGAGGTTTATTTGTGTGTATGTATTGTTTCGTAATAAACGTCTTCTGCATCACAAGGTAAATCAATCACACTGATTGTCAACTTGGCGACCTCTATAACCCGCATGACTCAACCAACATTACAAAACAAACAATAGATGGTCACGTTCTTGGGGTAAGTAAGACGCCACGTGATATTATCTATTGTAAATCTTTATTTACACATATTAAGAACTAAAGTTACTTTTCGTGTCTATCTGTGTGACCTAGTTGATCTTCTAATCTACGTAACGGATTTCATGAAGTTTTCTTCATCGTTATTAGGAAAATTGACCCCGGAAGGTTTATGTTTAACAAACTAACATTTATTAAATAAATTTCTATGTTTTGTCAAGTCACAAAAACCGTGTGAACCAGGGGCCGGGGCTAGTTAATTTATAACTCAAGGTTATACATTAAAGTTGTTTGGTAGAGACCGATCGAGTTTGTCTGTGAGTCTAGTGCCTTGGGAACGGACCACTGATTGACACCGTCCAACCCTATGAACGATGTTCACTGGCTATTTTTGATTGGGCAAGTAGACGTAACAAGCTCAAGTTCGTAAAACTCGTAGCAAGGCAATACGCTGTGAATGTTTTCTCAGTGTGATTGTTTATAATAGAACATTGTGCATTAATACATTGCCCAGCAGGCTTAGCACGAGCACCGATTTGTCGACGGAAGAATAGACATGACTATTAACTAAATGATGTACAACAGGAGAAGATAGCTATGTTTTTCTATTAATTATCACAGTTATGCGTTCTAAACGAATTATGATTTTGTAGATAATCGTATATACTTTGTGGCCGTCGCGTAGGAAGTTTGTTGTAAGTGTGATTTTGACAGTTTGGGAAGAAATATTCTTCTGAAATAGTCTTCTTTTTGCAAGGACCTAGACAAAGATACTCGTAGTTAGAAACGAAAGACAAAATTACAGATTGTAGAAGGATATCTACGGTGCAATGTCAAAAATGCAGAAACGAAATGTCACTTTGTATTGAAAAAGCACTGTTTATTCTTCGTAGAACTACAAATCGTCATGCTAAGCTTGTAGTAGTAGGTTGATAATGTCAAAGTGGTCGCTAGATGTGCAAAACAAACATAATACAGACGCTTTTAGTGTGGTATTTCTTTATTAATACTTATTTAATTACTCCATTGAGTGCAACATCTTACAGAATCCCAAGACGATATTATACACCATATAATACAATATAGTGTTATAAACTATCTATACAAGGTGTAACTTAAATAACGCACAACCTCTTAAGGGGTCATTGTACTCATCATTATCAACAAGTTTTACTATGGGACCAAACCTGAAATCGTGAAAAAAAAATCAGCTGTTCCCTACATTTTGACGATTTATGCGAATACAAGTGAATGGAACAGCTGATTTTGTTTCGCGATTTCAGGTTTGGTCCCATAGTAAAAGTTGTTGATAATGATGAGCACACTTAACAGGTTGTGCGCTATTTAAGTTACATCTTGTATATATAATATATACTTTAAAATAAAATTCAACAATAAACATACCTAAAACAACCATTTTTTTTTTTCATTTGGCAACTCGTTTACCACAATAACGCTTTAAGGGAGAGATGTAAGGCAGGTTGACTTTTACAACCTAGGGGACCAGATTATACTGACGGATGATTAGAGTATGTGAAAATTGTCAGGAGCCAATTATGACAGTCCACAGCTGGACATAGGCCTCTTCAATTGCACAGCATTCAGCTCGATTTTAGGCAACTCTCATCGAGTTAGTACCAGCCACCCTTCGAAGATCGCTCTACCTAGCCTGAGGGCGTAACGACTTTACGAACCGATTTGCGGTATTCACTCAATAACTCGTCTACCTTACAGTCTACTCCAACGGTCATTGGTTCTATAGTTAATATGGCCGGCCCATTGCCACTTCAGCTTGCTTATATTCTGTGAGCTAATTAGACAATTTTGGTACTCAGCCTTTACCGCACTAGCCTCCTACAAGAAGCAGGAATTGAAATCGATTCATTGGTATTTTGTGTAGCAGGTAATTTGGATTAAATTGTTATTATTACGTAAACGTAACGTTGTATTCAACCAAGTTTTTTCATGTTGTTGATGGTTGGTTATGATGCGAGCTATCCCACCTATAAATAGTTATCGTTGTCTAATCAATTCGACAAGCTTCGTTATTTTTTTCTCGGGGTGCAAAAAACGACATGACTGTGATTGAAGCCTGTTTCAAATGTATTTTTTTTTTAGTTTTTTCATGTCAGTCTTGACGCACACTCGGGTCCTCTGACGCAAGATATTTATTATTTTTATTTAATCTGGAACGGCCGATTCTATTGCATCCATTCGCTCATTATCTTATTTGGGTATCACCTGATACTTTATTAATAGAGTTTTGAGGTAATTGTCGTCTCGTCACTATTTTTGTGGGAAAAACTGTAATGATCTAGTCTAAAATTAGAAACAAATTACCTCAAAACTCATCGTTCGTGTATTTTCTTGAATAACAAGTTAAATATAGACGTTGTTTATGGTCATAGTAAATACAGCATCAAGAAAATATAGTATGAAAATATACGCTTTAGAGTAAATGTTTGGTGCTTCTGCCTAAGTATGTCTCAATATCTTCAAGGCTATTTTTTGTGTACATTTTACAGTATTTAATGATTTACATCGCTACATGGAAGTAGCAGTAATTACATCACAATAATGTTGATTTCGCGAATGTTTTGTTTTAGCCGCTGAGCTACAGAGAGTGTATATTATGTTGTTGTAGTAGTACCTAATGGTGTATTATGTGAATAAAACACAATTATATTCTAGGTGAAATTATATACGTTCACTCGTTCAGATAATTTATTTCTCTACTCAGTTAAATCAACTGCATTTTTGACTATCAGCAATTTAGTTTCCACCTCCTCTATTCTTCTGCGGCAAGGAAAGCTTCATATGTTTCTGTGTACTGATTTTCAGGGTCATATTTAGCGATGATCTGCTTCCAATAGTCTGGTTCCTTGGCTTTGATGTGTTTGACTACCTTCCTGGATCCCTTCTTTTGTTTCGCTGTACATTTCGAGCATGCAGTCTGCATAGCGTCCTTGATATGTGCTGGAATAAGATTACAAGTATGTAGACTACGATTATGTTTGATTTTGAGAAATTACCGTTATCATCACCATATACAAACTTCGCCATAACGACCTTATCTGTGCTTCCCGCATACAGCGACCTATGATGAGTAGTTAACTTTTTGATCTAAACTACTATTTTGATTTTTATTATTCTGTAACCGTAGTAACGCATGTTCTGCCTTCCGAACAAGTCAAAATCCATAAAGGCTTTAGCACCGTAGACCACATTGATACGCTGCGGCAGGTTATACAGAAGACCGAAGAGTATTACCTACCTCTAGCGTTTGTGGTCTAAGCGAAAGCCTTCGATTCGATAGAGACTTGGGCTGCACAGTCTCCAACGGTGCCAGATGGACGATTGGTACATTTAGATATTGAAGTGTTTGTATGTAAACGCCAACTATATTAGTCTGAGTCCAGGATCGGACCTCGAAACAAAGGAGACAGGGTGCGCGTCACGAAAGAATTCCCTTAGCTGTAAAGTTGGATCCCGTGTCAGTACCGTGAAGATACTTGTTAAAACACTGAACTTCCATGCTACCAACATTACGGCGAAGGGAATTATTTGGTGAAACGCACTTTACTACTGGGCCTTGTACAACTTACGAGGCATACCAAAAACAAAGTGAGGTTTGTGGGCGACAAAGACTGAGCTAGTTCGTTATAGTGATGTTTGGGGAAACCCTACGTTCGAAAGTGAACGTCTTTTAACTGATGTTATAAACATAAGCATTGTATTTGATTGGGCTTATTAAAGAAGCAGTTTTAACTTCGTTACCGGCAACACGCATTTTTTACCAGCAAAAACATTCAAAGAAATCTAATTCGATATGCACAATTATAACACCGACGTCATCTCGCAGACTACGTCAATCGCCCTGTTTATTGTGGGTAATCACTTGATTATGATCATGGAACAAGTTCACGGAAATTTATAAATAAACAATAACATTGCATGGTCATATTGGTAATATTGTGGGTAGTTTTCCGCACCTTCCAAGCTGTCAATATTAAAGATTTAATAATAATTGTGGTCACGGAAGGATTTATATTTTTTGCTCGTTGAGTTTTGAATCATCGACAGGCGTTACGTAATCAGTTTTCTTTAGTTATTGTTTTAGAGTAAACACCTTAGGTTAATTTTATATTATGACTTTTACCTATTTATAAACGTTGCTTAAAGGTAAGAGACGTATGGATGTCAGATGTATAACTTAACATCCATCGTATGACAAAGCAGACCGTAATTATTGCATATCTTTAAGCAATTATTATACTTTAGATTTGACAACCATAAAACTGAATATCATCTATACTAATAAACTATGTAAAGAGTTAATAGCTGAAGAGTTAGTTTGTTTGTTTGAACACGCTAATCTCTGTTACTACCAGTCAGATCTGATAAAATATTTTGAATTTGATAGCAAAAATCCTTGAAAGACGTTAAAAGCTATTTAAAATTACTCTAGAACCCTAACTAGCCGAACAAATACGAAGCAATACGACGGAGTGGGTCGGAGAAACAAGTAATTTCACGAAGTTGCGGGCAGAAGTAGTAATCTCTATTGTCTATTAACAGCTATTTATCAAAAAACTAAATTACAAATACTTTACCCTTTGCAAGATATCAGACTGAGGTTCCAGTTTTGGTCTAGCATTCCATACACAATTTTATTAAAATAAATAATATGTAATTTAACAAACTAAAAAAAACGCCTTAATAACCTAAGAAAAGTAGATTTAATTTTAATGTAAAAATCGTAGGGTGCTTGAGCTATTTTTATAATCAATTAATATCGAGCACCCCACGCTTTTTTACATTAACATTATTTTCTACTTTTTTTAGTTTGGTTTTTAAAGCGTGTTTTGTTAGTTTTTTAAACTATTATTAGTTTTCTGCTTTTTAGTTCGGATAACTACAAAAGCGTGATTTGTTTTTTTGGCCTGTTTAACGGAACAAATTTATGAAATTATTGAATTGTCATCGGTCCTTCGTAGGAACGTCGGATTGATTTAAAACTTTGTACACTTAGGTGTAATAAAGCTTTAAATCAATCCGACGTTTTGAAGTGGTTGAAAATCACGTACAAAGATTCCGTTACATAGATACATACATACCAAGCTAATAAAACCGTGTTAAAAAGGGAATTCCATACCTTTAAGTTCCCTTCCTTCAGCAGTACATCTTCCCTGATCGAGGGTACACTTGATGTATGGAATCAGCAGCTTCTTGTTGTCGATGATCTCGTCAATGTTGATGTTGTCGTACCTATCAGTGTAGGTTTCAGCGGCTGCGAAGGCCGCTAGAGTAACCACCAGTGATAGCACGAGAAAATTCATCCTGAAAGATGTTAAATTCTATGAAACTCCGAAAATTCTCGAAAACCACTGTCTACGTGTTCTGGACACACGTAAGATAATGATTATAATACTACGATTTTCGCAGTTTTATAACTATTTTCTATATTAACGATAGTCACCTTTTGCTCTTTTAATAAATAACACAATTTTTCATGTAGTTTTTACATAGTTTACTCATTTACGATTTTCCTTTTATTTAATAGCATACTTATGTAAGTATGACTAACAAAACAGCCATTGAATATTTCTAATAGTTACGTCTTGAAACATCTTTTTTTTATAGTAAATAGCTAGATAATGTATTATATATGTAGCTAGAAATTTTGAAAATTGTATAAGCTACGTACTGATTTTTGTGATTAAATTATGTATATGACTCTGATGAAAGTCTATAAATAATTATACTAACTATGCCCCCAAAAAAATATTAATCGAATTATTTAGTCGATTTTTTTATATGATTAGTAAGTAATACCTGTAATTTCTCCGATCTTCTCATAAATCGATTGTAGAGTATAGAAAGACACTGATGATTAGATTAAAATCGATTTCATTTATAGGACTGATAGCAACGATTACACACGGAAAATGGCTGCCTATTGTTGTGATAATTAACCAGCAATCCTGCTGTAATTAGTGCCTATTATTGCTTAATACACATTCAAGATAGACATGGCGGATAACAAGTATAAGTACTGATGATGACTCAAGTCGTGGTGGCTACGTTTCAGTCAATAGGGTATTTTACTCTATATGAGAAAATATCTAAAAATATATTATTGAGATAGATTCGCCAAAAAGCAGTCGGAAAATGTTAGTTTTAGTTCATGAAATAACAAAATAAAAATGCATTTTTATGACACAGTAAAAATGTACCTAGGTAGTGTTTTTTTTTTCAAAGACACTTTTCAAAAATGGGTGTAATACCCTATTATGTTACATCAGGGCTTGAATTCACTATGACCACGTAATAAGTATCATATTAATAATATCGAAAAATTGTCTTGGAACATACATAATATGACATTTCGATTCCTTATCGTTCCATTGGCTTCTAAAAAACACGATATTGAGGTAGTTTGAACGTAGTAAGATTCCGCGGGGAATCATTATAACCATACAGAATTGGGGCCCAGTACGTTTCGTGATAGTCTATATGATCATTTTTCATATCACATATCATAGGTACTCATTCACAATTCACATCACAAAAAGCATTCCGATAATTGATACAAAAAAGGAAACAAAGTCAATGCATGTCTTTAAAAAAAAAACATTAACAGGCACGTTTGAATTGTCAAGGGGGCTGTCAGTCCAAAACACTTGCCCATTCCAAAGTATAGTAGGATTCTATGGAAAAGGACGTACTAGAAACTCCATTGACAGTCTTTTCAAGCAAATTAAACATATAAAAACAATTTAAAAATAAAACAAGTAATTAAAATAAGCTTTTCACCAACATGACTCCTGGATCAGCTCTATTCTACTCAACCGTTTCGAATGGGACCAAATTATACAATTGCGCCAACCCTAGTGAGACATTTGAGTGAAAAAAAGTAAGTTTAAAAAACTAAAACCCGTCTACTGGAAACAACGCTCTAAAAAGTATGCAACAAGAAAATATTTTCAAACTCAAACTCAAAACTCAAAGCATTTATTTCAATTATATTGTATTGTTAAGGTAGGTGGCATAGGACCACAACTTTCAGAAGAGAATATTTTCTGGTTTCATATTTAAAAAAATATAGTTTCTAGTTTAAATTTACCCGGGTCTGATAGTGTTATTAGGTTTTTCAATCTGGAATTTTTCAGTACTAGCCCTGAGTCTAGATTTGTACCCAATAAGCTCGACCCTTGTCCTTTTTCTTCGTGGAGCTGGAACGACAGTTATTAAATTTTGTTGGCCTAAAACTTCGCCACTTCCACGGCATTATTAGTGGTAGCACAAACGTCACCTTGGCTGCATGATACGGGCACAGAGGGCAAGATAGGAGGTAGAGCATATTTTGTGACACAGCTCCACATCCACACCCTGCTGCCGTTCCGTAGACGTAACCGAACCTCGTAAAGTAGACACACACTTACATCTTCCCACTTGGGTTCGGAGACTTTTTTTTGTGTGTGGGAATCATCAAATAACTTCTCCTGCTCCTTCGTATCAGACGTTTACTGACTAAAATCCACCCGTGTTCCTTCAGTTGCATGTGTGCCAGGGGCCACGGTATCTCTTTTGAACAACCTGCACCCCTGGCATGCCCCCTTGCTCTTTGAAAAATACAGTCGTGTTGTTATATGATGTTTTGTTTATCAAAGATATTTTGACGTAAAGAATTTATGATCGTTTATGTGAATTTTAAACTTCCGCGGAAAATAACAAAACAAAGTTAACTATCATTTAATGATTCCATGTTGTTTGTACCATGAAATGTTCATTAAACTTTATAGTTATCAGAAACCATAACTGGTCGTGATTTAAGTAATGGTCATACCTACATCTCAGGTAATTTTACTCATAGGGACGCTATACAAGTTATTGTTTTACGATTTTATAATTTGCAATAATGAGTTTGTATTGTAGATAGTTACTAATAAGTTATGTTAAGTAGCTCCATTTTAAGGGAGCATTAATAACAAAATTATGAGATTTTTTGTGCATTGATTCCGGATCCGATAAATATACAGGATGGCTGGGACATCGACGAGCAACATGTAGCCATGAATTCAGTACATACTTCTAGACACGTAACGTAGACATTTTTCGTCGGTTATCAAAAAAAAAAGAGATTTTCATGGAAAAGTGTGCTTTATCTACACGACCAAAACATGTGGAACCGAAATTAAAATATAATCGATGAAAACTTTCAACGCGGGTTTAGAATCAAGTACTGAATGCATGTTAATTGGTTGCGTAGCGACGTCCCTGCCATCCTGTACATTGTAATACATAAAAATTAAAAATAGGACTTCAGTAATAAAATGTTCAAAAAAAGGACCAACAATTTTCTTCTGTGATAATAAATAAAATGATTCCTCACCGTAAACGTATAAAAGAGACGAAAAGAAAACCAAAAATTATGTACTGCAATGTTTATGTGAACCGTGAATTGCGGTTGTTTCGATTATTTTGTTGTTGAATAATATTCACTTTTTATTCGAAACGATAGCTTGTTTTCTATTCAGCTGTTCAAGAAGCTCCGTTAATAAATTTACAACAGCAGTCTAAGTTTACTCCAGGGATTGGTTCGAAACATATCAGCGATTAAAATAGCGCCTGTTGATTTGCAAGAGTACGATTACAATACCAATTTATAATTACTACGCCAGGCGTTAACTTCACTTGGAAATAAATGTTAAATCTTACTTTACCTACACCAGAATGCCTATTACCGTTAATTAAAAACGTTCAAATTCTAGTCAAAATCTCATTTAAACAAAAGGCCAGGCCAATCTATGTCAAAAAAGTGTACTTATTAAATTAAAGAACTACAAAGTGAAAAATAACTTTAATTTCGGAAGTTGTTTAACAAGTAAAAAAAACTTAACAACTAGTGATTGGAACCTCCTTTTAAGCAGATAATAAGGTGTTAGGAGACTGCGCTCTTTCAATAACTGAAATAAATATCTTTTACATGTTTCTCATCATTATCTTTTAAATAATAAAGCTAAACGATATTAAAGTTATTTTCTACTTTGTAGTGTTTTCTTGGAATAGTTTTCTTTTCTACTTTTTAGGTGTCGTACTTATGCCACATAAATTCTTACAGATACCATCACTTGCTAAGTTAACAGTGACAAGAAGTTATTATTATAACATCTTCAACATACATTAAGTGGAAAAATACGTATTATTTACGCCAAATCAAAAACCACTAATCAAAAATTTACCAATTTTATATAGGACCATTCTTAAAGTATTTTTTTTAAATGGTTTCAATGGTTGAAGAGTTTTTGACACCAATTTTTGTATGACGTAGTATTGACGTAACAAACCTTTAAAAAAAATACTACCTGCATGAGAACCTCCTTCTTTTTTTAAATCGGTTAAAACTCAGTAAGTTAGATAGAGGTAATTTAGTCAAATGGAGATATATTAGAATCCCAACGTTCCTGTAAATATGGGAATTGCCCCTTAGACCTACGATTTCATTTACTGAGTAATATAACCAGTATGAGGTCTTGGATAAACACCAATTACCTACCAATATATTTTATGAGGTATAGAAAAATAAAATAAAAAATATACAAAATCTTGCATAAAAACATAATACTTATTTTATGCGCCTGCAAAATTGATGTTTGCAATAAGCCAGAGCGCGTTGATGTCGTTTACTCTGCGAAAAATGCGTGATTATATTTTAAAACAGTTTAAACCTACTAATTTATAAATGTGAATGTTTGTATGTTTGGATATTTAGATGTTTGGATGTTTGTTTCTCAATCATGCACCAACGGCTGAGCGGATTTGGATGAAATTTGGCACACGGATAGATTATAACCTGGACTTTTTATCCCGATAGTCCATTCCCCTTTAAACAGTCAGATTTCATTGAAACTTTGTAAACTTATCGAGGACCGATGACAAATCAATAATTTAAAAAAAAATTGAAAAAAAAAAGTCATGTTTTTGTAGTTAACAGAACTAAAAAAAATTAAAATAATAGTTTCAAAAACTAAAAAACACGCTTTAAAAACCAAACTAAAAAAGGAGAAAATAATTTAATTTAATTAAAAAGCGTGAGGTGCTTTTTGCGGTATTTTTATAATCAATTAATGTCAAGCACCTTTAAACTATTCTATTCTATTCTATTTTTCATATGGCAAGCAAAGCCGATGTCGACTATTCTGCCAATGTCTAAGTGAATTGGAAGAACGCACCTTTAAACTATATTTTTTTGAAATCCAGATACTAATTTGACAGGTGTAATGTCAAACTCATATCAAAATCCTATAAAGCAAACACAAAAGACTTGAATTGAGAAATTGTTTTGAGATTAGTGTCCGCACCCTAATTGCGTAACTAGTGAGTGCGGATATTAACCTTAGACTTAATCAGAATCTGAATCATTATGTAGGTTATTGCTTATCCATTCTGTCATATGTTCGATGTTTCGATGTTGTCTCCATAACAACGTTAACAATGCCACCGATGTTGTGGAACTGTCAAAATTAAAGCGGTTTCTCCTGATAGTGTATTACGCAATAATACCCTTTGGCATTGAAAAACTAACTTTTATTTGTCTGTAAATTCACTTAGTATTTCTGTTACTTGACGGATTTCGATACAGGTTTTACCATCATCTAGATAATATAAACAGGGATTTTTTTTATTACGTGTCTGTTGTCCACAAAGTTTCACATATGCCTTTTGAATAGTTATACATCATCAAAGTCAGTCCAAAAATTTTACAATAAAGAATTTTTCCATGTTGCCTCTATTGCTATCTTTAGGTAGGATTCTCATCTTATTATTATTAGTAATAGTAGTAATACTTATTAGTTAAACTTTATATAAACAACTGGCCTCTTCCTGTACGGTATTCCTCTTTCAGATAAATAATTTCTGCTTTCAATTCCATCCATGTAGGATGATTATTGTTTCCGTAAAATGGCAGTAGGTGATCATTGTCGAGACATTTAGTAACTTTGGTGACAGATTATTTAGAATTATAGATACACTAGTTTTTGTCAGCGGCTTCGCCCGCGCGGATCGTTCATCCCCTATTTAATGAGTTAAGGATTTTCCGAAATTCAGCCCCTAAGTGAGCTTAGGGGCTGAATTTCGAAAAATCCTTCCTTATTCCTTGCCTACATTATAAAGGGAACCTCAGTGCAAAATTTCAACTTTCTAGGTCTAAGGGTTTGGGCTGGGCGTTGATGAGTCAGTCAGTCAATCAGTCAGTCAGTAAATCAGGACTTTTCTTTTTATTTATATAGATAAGATAGATGCAGGGTTACTTATGACTAAACGACCAAAACAAAAGCATCTCTCTCAATGGAAACACCCCAATGTTATGCGATTATTTATAGTGTAGAAGCTAAACTGTTTTAATAATTTTAGGCAAATTCTCTAATGTTATCTTTTTTTTTCTCCACCGGTCGCCCTCTATTAGATGTAGAAAAAATGTCCTTAAAATCTTCATGGTGCTCCTTTTATTTTAGATGCTATATTATTTAGTAGAAATAAATGTATAAGATTGACCCTTTCGATCGGTAAAGTCAAATTACAGGTTTTTTTCCACATTTAGTGGATTCAATTACCGGTTCAAACAGGCGATTATTTAAAATTATTTTAATGCAGTTCGTATTGTTTTTACAATAAAAATTAAGTCTTCATTAAGTTTTTTTTTCTATCTACAGTATTTAAGATACTTTTCCTCCATGTGGCAAGGTCGTGGGATGCTATGTATATATCCTGTCTGTCACATCCCCCATAATGGCAAAAACTTACCACAACATAAAAAAAAACTCGGCAAAATTCGTTGCAGAGTTTTTCATAAAAAATAAAACTGGGAGGTGTCCACGACCACAAATTATCAACAGTTTTCTATTACTAAAAACTATGCAGAAATAAGGTTATTAAACACACAACTGAATTTCTTTGGTTTATTAAAATATTAATATCAAAGATGACAGTAAAATTTTACAAAAATATACATAAAAAAAACTTAAGCAAACAACAGCATAAAACATAGTTACATTACAATTTTCCAAGCATAGTAAAAAAGCTAATTCATGTAAATGTACATAAAAGAATGAGTAACAGTTAAAAAATACTGAGTAGGAGAATTGAGCGGTTAGAGCTGCTCCAGAAAGACTGAATTCAAGCATTCATAGAACGCTTGTGCAGGGTCTATCTGTACCTGCTCCTAGAGGTTTAGTAAAAGAGGCTTTATTCGGGAATCACAATGCCTTTGGCCTTGGCACGTTCTTCGTATTTCTTCCTCCAGGCGCCAGTGGGGTCGTACTTGGCGCACAGCTCGCGCCAGAGGTCTAGCTCGTACTTGATCAGGTGCTCGATGACCTTGGTTGCTCCCTTCTCTTGCGCTTCCGTACATTTACTGCAGCCTGTCTCGACGGCGTCCTTCATATGTTCTGTGAAGAGAAATATGATTTGTTTTATATTTGGCGTTTACCATGGAATTTGTGAAATGGATTGGCCGCCTTGAAAGTTCTAAGGGTAAATACCGGCTACTGAGGTCTTCGGTTCGATTCCCGGATAAAAAAAAAAATGTTATTGGATTTTTTTATGGACTTTGTCAGTAGCAACCCGGTTGATGGCAATAGGCAATATTAATCGCCCCCTATTACATGGGACTTATACATAACTCGCGAAGGTTTACTATAGGTACAGCTCTGCCCAACCCTTTACGGAAACAAGGCTTGATGTTATGTTTATGTTTTACTGGAAAGTTCCACATTGTTAGAATGTAGTATTCTTGAAATACGCAATATAGTTGGAGGACCGCGAATTTTATATGTTACTAGCTGACCGGCCAGACGTTGTCCTGCCCGAACAGCGCCACCTACCAAGTCCAATTGTAAATCTAAACCATTCTCGAAGCCACTTGAATACACAAAAAAAAAACATCAAAATCGGTCCAGCCGTTTAGGAGGAGTTCAGTCACATACACTCACATACCACTCTATCCATTGGTGGACACAGCATGAAAATCGGTGCAGTAGTTTTTGAGTTTATCGCGAACAGACAGACATACAGACGCGGCGGAGGACTTTGTTTTATAACTTATAGTGATGATGATGAAGATGTTCGTGAATTTAATTCTGTCACTAATGTCAGTTTTATTTTTATTTTTAGCTTTGATACAAACAATGCTTCAGTTATTAAGCGTTATAAACATAATATGGTAATCTTTTCCCCAATGTAGACTCTACGGAAGTGGATCGTCCAATGGTAGTGAACGTGACTCGCCTTCGAAATTAAAACATTACAGTTCCTTAGAAGCTATCCTCTTCAATTTGATTTCCTTCTGTCATCTTTACTTTATTTCTTACATCTTTAGCTTCGGACTGAAGTATATATAAACATCATTTACTTTTAAATTTAGAAAATAAAAACACTTTTCTAATATCTTGTGACTTGAGGGCTTATACCGCGTTAGTGAGTGCTACTCGCGTAGGTGTATTTTGGACCTAACATATTACAAGTATATGTATGAAATTTCTGTCATTGATACGCTAAGAAATAGGTCAAAATGGGTAATTTTAGATGCCTGTATTTAGTTACTAGCTGTTGCCCGCAACTTTGTCTGCGATCCAGGATGAAAAGTAGCATTTGCTCTTTTCCAGGTCGTGGTCTACCCATGTGCTATATTTCATCCAAATTTGTTCAGCCGTCTTAGAGTGAAAGAGTAGGAAACAAAAATACCAAAATCAAATCTTATGTCTTGATAATACTAAGTTTAGATTTCTTCTTGATTTACCTACTATACAATCGTACCAACCATACTAACTAATATTATAAATGCGAAAGTAAGTTTGTTTAGCACGCTTTCACGCTAAAATGGCTGAACGGATAAGGATGAAATTTGGCATACAGATAGCCCATAATCTACATTAGGACATTATGCACCTAAGTTTATCCTGGATCGAAGTCGGGGGTAACAGCTATTTCGTAATATTTCAGCCCAACAAAATGCACTCATAAAAATTGCACATTTGGTTGTCACGTCTAGGTGCAAGTGTCAATTGGTAGTGCAGTGAATACTCTATTGAGATAATTATGCATCCGAGGTAAGAAGTTAATTGCTTTTACTTATGGGAACACGGGTGTTATTATGTGCTTATGTTTTATGTAGTTGTAGCTGTACTTAGTTGTCTATCATCATCTTTGCAGGTGAAATACATTCACTGATCGACATACGTACACCCATTCAGTTACGACAAAGACGATAATTTATTTAAAACAACTTGTTCTATTAAATCTATCAGCTAATTCAACAGTTAGTAGGAGTCGTCAGTAAAAATACTACTGCAAATATTGCGATCGAAGATTTGACAGTACGAAGATCAAATCTGGTATTCGGAATGTTTTTTTCATTTCAAGTTTGATATGCTCATATGTATATGTTACCGGCCAAACCCGATTTCAGGCCAAACTAGTTTGTCCTAGGCCAAACTGGTTTATTAAGCCGAGGCACCCTGATTAAATGGGTTAGGTTAGGTTAGAACCGTGACCAAAAGGTCGCGAGCCGAGCGAGCCCAGCGAGCGGTGCCGCGGTAGCGGCCGGCGAGCGTTACTTCCAAAGGCTGTTAACGAAACGGCTAATTAAACTAGTTGGCTGTGACATATCACGCGTAGGATTAAGTCTGTTTGGCCTAGAACAAACTAGTTTGGCCTGAAATTGGGTTTGGCCGGTAACACTCGGCTCGCGCCCTTTTGGTCACAGTTCTAACCTAACCTAACCCATTTAATCGGGGTGCCCCGGCTTAATAAACCAGTTTGGCCTAGGACAAACTAGTTTGGCCTCAAATCGGGTTTGGCCGGTAGCATATATAACATTTCGATTAAGGACTAAAATTGTGCCTGTCTAGTAGGTATTGGTCGTAACCTTGGCTTAAATATTTCTGTAAAACTGAGGTTTTTATTATTTGTATCCTAATTAATTACGACCTTAGTTATTTGAAAGTGTGTATTTTGATAAGATGTGCGAAATATAAAACATTGGCCAACACAATACTTCTAATTATGTTCTAGATGCATCGCATTGATATCATCACTCTTCACATTTAAATTCTATTTTTAGAATTATGTATTATGAAACTTTGTGGCCAGAGTGCAGCACAAAAAACAAACTACCTCACATAAATACATCGGCTGCGAGATTCACAGCTCTAACTCAGTAATAGGTACTGGTCTGTATTTTTTCTACTACAGGACATATACATATTCTTTTACAGGGAAGAAGCAGCATTGATCACCATTCTAGTTTTTTGGTGATGATGTTTTCTTCCACATTAGCCAATGGACACAATATACACTGTTCATCTAAGATTAAGAACAAATCTTATGATTCATTTGGTCACATTTCAATTCACATGGTCAAATCATCATATGTGGGTGGGTCCCTAAGCTCCGGTCATCACTACCTTCAGTTTTAACGTAGAAAAAATACTATAGTTACCTTTGAGCTCCTTGCCTTCAGGACTGCACTTTCCTTTATCCACAATGCAGTGGAAGTAGGCGAGCAACAGTCGTTTGTTGCCAAGGATCTCGTCCACGTCGATGTTGTCGTACTTGTCAGTGTACTTATCTTCGGCCATGACAGCGGCCACCATCACACACAGAAGCAGGACGAACTTCATGATACACTGGAACATTTAAGAAGACATGAATTGAGAGAAATAAATGGAAGACATATGCGGAGTTTAGAGGTTAAAAATAATTACAGTGAAATTCGTAAAGAGTGGTAGGTTTGATGCTAGGGACTATCATATCAGTGATATAAAAGATGTTAATGCACGTGTTATCGTGATAAAACTTTATGCAAACTAACTTTTAATCACTCGTTATAACTTTAAAAAGAATCGAAATGGAAGAAGGTGCTTCTGCTTGTCACACTCAAAATTACTTGGCAAGAACAGCGTAGCCAATGGTGACCTAATTCCAGTATCACCTTGCAAATATACACAAAAATTCCACTTCAAAATATACAATAAATTCATCAAGACTATGAAGGAGGAGACTGAGCACCATATCACCACACTCTTTTCTACTACATCATGTTAGCAATTTGGATGTAAATGATCCACATTTTATGTTTGTATGGTATGAAAAACTACTTATTTATGAAAATTTATAAGTGCACAAATATATAATTAGAAGACCTACCGTTTGTTCCTCAAGTGAGTATGTGAGTAATCGCAAGTAGTCGAGTGACTTATGATGTCCGTCGTAATGATATGCCTCTATATATACTGTCGACGGTGTGCTTAAAACATCTAATTTGCCCCTGGTTGGTTCATTATATTATCCGTCTTCGATGCATAACCCGCGTACTTGTGATACAGGTCGTTCTATTTTCATTGTTTATGTTTTTATAACACGTCATTGGACCGAATTGTACCTGCTTACATATATTTGCGTTCATTTTTGGAATGTGATGCTTTTACTTTTCAAATGTCCTTAGCATAGGTTCTGAGAATATACTTTTGTAATATGCGGAATGTGTTATGATTTAAGGACGAATAAAATAAATAAAGACCTGTTTGCTAAGGTACAAAATGCATTGTAAAGTGGACTAATTTCACTTTCAATCAGTAAAAGTTACATAAAATTTGGTTTTTACTTACAAACCGACATTTTACATTAATAACATTTTTACATTAAAAATTCCCAAACGTTCTGTTCGTTTGGGAATTTTTGAAGGATACATATGACGTACAAAGTTAATCTAGATTCAAAAGATGACTTAATTCATTCTTATAAAACAAAAAACAGAATAAAATTTATAAAAACAGTTCATAGCACCAGTAAGAAGTTTCTGAGATCATTTGTTATTTTTGTCATTACTGAGTAGCATAAAACAATAAAGAGAAAAAATAATAAATTTAAGTAAATTAGGACCATTAGATTTATTAGAGACCGACAGTGATATCAGGATAATTCATCAATCTGCATTTATAAATAAGTAGTTTTTCCAGTGTTTTTGCCCGCGTGCATATCAGAAATAAGCCCACGGGAATGTATTACTACCGGGATAAATCCTATGTGTTAACATAGTATGTCCAGGTTATAAACTACCTGTGTGCTAAATTTCATGCAAAACTGCTCAGCCGATTTTGTGTGATTGGGTATCAGGATAGGATAGTAGGATGTAGTAAGATAGTACTATTATACCTACAATATTTACTTCGATATAATGAAAAGCTGGGATAGTTAAGGAACATGTAGTTAACCAGGAATCATATTTGATACTAATAGTGGCGATACTATGCTATAGAAACGTCAAATAGAATGTTAAGAAGTCCATTACAAAAAGTCGGTGTGCAATGTGCATGATACTACGAGAAATTAATAAAATTAAAGCATTCTGGTTTAATACTAATGAATTGTTTTTGACTGAACCCAAGCACAGCCTTATTCTAGCCATTGTACCTCGTTTGCATAATTAAATGCAACATCAAAATGTGTTAGGTATCAGTTAATCTCTAAACCAGCAATCCATTGAAATAAACTTGTTTCATTATTTGTTGTATTTTATGAGAAAAATTTCTAAGATAGACATATTGTGATACCAGTGGCCATTGACTTAATATTGATTTTGGAAGTATTTTTAAACTAGGTAAGTAATTGCTGTAAATTTTTGGATTTGTCAATTTTGGTTCAATCGTCGATAAGGCTTTCCGCAGTTTTCTTTGAAGGCATCCTGGAATAGTTTCAATCGATACTACGGTACCTACACTATGTTACTTATGCTTCAAAACAAGGAAGATAATTTATGCTAAGACCTCATAGTTATTCGTTCTAATAGGGCAATGCTTGTAGAATTACAAGTATACATTAATTCACTTGTATTTTACGCATCTATTTGCTCTAATTTTCTGCTATGAGCGAATTACTAATAAGAAATTGACGCAATTTGTGCGTCACGTTCAGAATTCTTTCTCTCTCTCTCTTTTATTTTTAAATTCCGCAGCATTATGCTGAGTTTGCTTTGTTTGTTTGTTTGTTTGTGAGCTTTGGCCTCGTACAGGAATTTCTGTTTTTTTTTTCATATACCTTTGTTTTTTATGTTTCTATTTATTTATTTATTGAGAAGGCACTTCAACGACTTATTCACTACGACAAACACAAGCAGGAATCACAAACAGTTTAAGGAATTGTGAAATTAGTCACTTACAGAAGTGCACAGCACTAGCAGAGTAATTAAAATAACACACAAGATATCGTTAGTTAGATCACTTACATGAAAGTACTAAAATAATATAGTTAAAACAGAAATGAGCTATGTGTGATTGTATTCAGTTTAGTTAGTCATCTTCCTGTGCGAGTCCCAATAAATATGTTATCTTTCTTTCCTTCTTAATAGATATTAATTTTGAGAGCATACTGTACATGAAAATTATATTAAGGGGAAACGCTCGCAGGTTCTTCCGTTTCCACAATTGTTGTGTGTGCACCCTTGAAACTACGTGCATTGTTTATTTTAGTTTTATTTTTCTCATAACTATCTGCTCATAAAAATCCTTAACAAATATTATACACGCGTAACAATAAAAATTAAGAAAAATATTGTATTTTTGTTAATAGTGGTTAAAAAAAAATAGAATGGTCATGGAAATTAAACTGGAACTCAAATCTGTTTTCTAGAATTAATATCTATAGGAAAATAACACAGAAAAGTAAATCTATTACTTTTGAACCCAGAGTACCTACCCACTGCTTAGTCACCACAAAATCATAATATTATTTTTTTGGAAACTGTAAATTGTATCTTAGTCAAGTCATTAGCCCCCTTATTTATAAAAGTTGCTTAAACTTAAAACATGATTAAACGTCAAAAATGTATGGTTAAACAGTCGCTAATCATTACTTAACTTTAAGTAGCGTTTATAAATATGGGGGTACATGTGCGACTATGTTATATTAGACCTTTCCTCCACATGTTATTTCCTAGGCTATAATAAGACCTAATTTTATGATATTTTATTTATTTATCTTTACATAGTTTATAACAAAGTCGCTTTTCGTGTCTGTATGCTTAGATCTTTTAAACTACGCAACGGATTTTAAATGCGGTTTTCATCAATACACAGAGTGATTCAAGAGGAAGGTTTATATGTATAGGTAATACATCGACCTCCACGCGGGCAAAGCCGATGGCAAAAGGTAGTTTATTATAAGACCTAAAATTCATAATAATGAATGTTCGTTTACACAACATATTTGGTAAGGTTTCAAATCTTATACAGGTTGAAATTGAAAACATGCGACAAACCGAAATGGGAGATTGTACTCATCATTATGATCAACTTTTACTAAGGGACCAATGATGCAATCGCGAAAAAAAAAACATCTGTTCCCTACATTTATGTTCGCATAACTCGTCAAAATGTAGGGAACAGCTGTTTTTTTTTTGCGATTGCATCATTGGTCCCTTAGTAAAAGTTGTTCATAATGATGAGTACAATCTCCCATTACGGTTTGTCGCATGTTTTCAATTTCAACCTGTATATAAACATGAATCCCTATTTCGCTTGGTCACGGCATCACACGTAAACGGCTGGATCAATTTTGGTAATTCTTTTTTTGATGTGTTTGTTATTGTCAGGTAAGGTTCTTATGAAAAAAAAAAGAGTTGCGAATTCAATGTTCATAGTTAAGACAGGACAACGTCTGGCGGGTCAGCTAGTTACTAATAAAATATGTATATCATCACGTCTGTATTCTCCGAAGAGTAAGGCAGATTGCGTCCATAGTACACACGGCACACATCAAGCTATACATTTCCAGTTTACGCTGATCTCGCACTATACGGAGATACTATACAATGCGAGATCAGCTTATACTGGAAATATATAGCTTGATGTGTAGCCGTGCGTACAGCCAAATTTCGTCATTTATGTTTAAGTCCCATGTATTAGGGGGCGAACTTATTGCTATCAACCGGACACAAATCTAGACTTCAGGTTGCAACTGAGAAAATCCAGATGCACAAACTCAATAACACTTTGCCCGACCTGGGAATCGAACCTCGGACCTCATGTTCAGCAGTACCGCTTGCAACTGTGTCAGTCAAACAAATTACTATGTTTTTTTTTTTAAACGTCGGCCCACACTAGGAATTTCTCCTGTATTGTGAGTGCGTTTACAAATATTTAAACTCACATACACAAACAGCCAGACCCGGAACAACTACTTGTAGGTCATACAAATATTTGTTCCGTGCGGGAATCGAACCCGTGACACGCAGCGCAGCAGTCAATCGCTTAACCACTGCGCCAACCATGGCATCAAATTAACTATTAATTGTTCTATTTGATTAATGATATAAGTAACTATAACAGTATTCTTCAGGTGTAGTGGTTACATCTCTATAATGTTGTCACCGAGAAAATATGAGTTACTTATGTGTTACATATTAACTAGCCAAGAAATAAATCACGAATAAATTACAATACTTACGTTTGTTACGGTTTATTTCCTATTTCGTGGAATTAATTACAGAATCTAGTATCAGTACATAGAAAACATAAGTTATAGGCTGTGTTAAACAAGATCAGTTCTTGTTATAATATTACAATATGTAAATATTAATACGTTACAAGAAACAGGCAGGGTCTCAGGCCAGGTGGAATGACGATCTTCGAGCTGAATGGCGTGCAATTGAACAGGCCTATGTCCAGCTGTGGACTGCTGTAGGCTGATGACGAACTGACTGGGATATTGATGACAATTTTCTTTTTGAGCATGTCGTAAAAGCAATTTAGTTTTATGCTCTAATTAATGTTTGGCTCCACACATAGTTTAGTATTTTGGATTAATTTAAAAACGACCAGTGAGTAGAGCACTGATGTAAATATTTGAGTAAATAATTTCATCACCACTGCTCTCAAAACGGTGAAACAAATATTTGAAGACATTATGTGACATGTACCAATTCGCACTGGGCCCGCGTGTTGGATTATGGCCCACTCCCTCTCGAAGAGACGATGCCTGTGTCCCAGGAGTGGGAATATTATTGGCTGATTATGGTAAAAACGACCTAGCATATTATTAACATTTCTGACACTAGAAGGCTAAGCACGAGAACCGTAGAGAAGCGTTTTGTCGACGGAGGGGAGGCAAAAATTTCAATTTCAGTGTAGACAGTTGATAGCTTTGTACCGAGAAATGTAGACAAGCGATTTATATTCTACGGTAGAGTAGAACTAGAAACCGTCATGCTGGGCAACAGTTTATAACACTATGGTTTATTGAATGACTACCTACATCTCAGTTTAAAAAAAACAACGGTGAAACGTAATATTTTAGCGTCATCTCATCTCGTAGCCTAACAGGAAAAACATATCGTTAGATTTGATGAAGGTAACTTTTAATTTGAAATCAACAACAATATGAATCAACCGGTGCAATGTAAGGTCATCATAATTGGCTAAGTTATATTTAGATAATCAGCAGTGGTGGCTCAGTGGTAACGACCGCGACTTACGAGTTGTTGGTGGTAGGTTCGATCCCAGACAGGCTCTTTACTTTGTGCAAATCATTTCACCACCACTGCTCTCAGAACTGTGAAGGAAAACATCGTAAGGAAACTGGCATGTCCTAGAACCAAAAATTCGAAGACATATGACATCTACCAACCCGCACTGGGCCCGCGTGGTGGATTACGGCCCGCTCCCTCTCACAGAGAGGAGGCCTGGCAGTGGGAATATTTTTGGCTGATTATATTTAGATAATCATATGTCTCCAGTAGACCCTTGGTCTACGTTTTACAAGTAAATAAGTATTTATTGTGATCCTTGTTATTTCTAACTGGTAGAGAAAGTATCTGCTTGGTATAAACCACCATTTTTATTTTTCAACTTTCAGCGTTAGCGTTCCTGCACACGATGCCGTCACCGCACCGTCGCCGCGCCGACGCCGCGCAATAACACTGTAGATACGAGTAGCGCGAAGCCCGCCACCGCGCCGCCACCGCGCCGCCACCGCGCCGCCTCCGCGCGCGTTCCCTCTTTTTGATCCATTCCATTACGTGCACGTTCATACGCGGCCGGCGTATGAACGTGCACGTGCGTAACTTTTTAAGAAATTATCATGGAAAGTTTTGATTACGAAACGTTTATAAGTTTAGTGGAGGACAGAGAAGTGTTATGGGACAAAACTTTGGAAATATATAAAGACAAGCGTAAAAGTTTAAAAGCTTGGTTTGAGATCTGCCATATAATAAATGAGAACTTTGCAGAACTACCTGATACGGAGAAAAATAAATACGGTAAGTATTTTTATACAAAATTTTATTAATTCTTGTCAATGTGTTTCTATCTAGTGGGGCCAATCGAAAAAATATATAAATAGCTGACTTAAAGGAACTTTGGGACAAGACACGATCAGTATGTTTTTTATTTAAATCGTAATGCAACAGAGGGTACCTTTATATATTATATAGTGTGTGGAGAGTATATCTTGTGAGCAATTTCGTGCGGTAGGTACCTATATTAAACAAGCAATCACTTGCTACTAGTAGTAGCTTGAGTATTCCCGCTAGATAGAAACACGTTTCGTGCTACATATTAGCAATAATTATTTTGCCATGGTACACTGCCATATTCAGAATTAAAATACTCCTTATATTTGTCACGTATATCATTAGCTGTTGTAATAACTATTTCTGTTGAATCAAATGGCAAAAACTCCTCTAATTCACACCCGCTTAGAGATTCTTGCACACCTTTTACGCCCTCCTCTTTGTGTATAAAATTTTGCAGTAAACAACAAGCTTTCACAACATCAACAGCCAAATCCAATGACACATTTAAAGGACGATGAAAAATTCGCCACTTATTGGCCAGTATCCCAAAGGTACATTCTACATATCGTCTCGCTCTTGTTAACCGATAATTAAAAACGGATTTTTCTGCATCAAGCTGTTGACTATTATAGGGGCGCAGTAAATTCTGATGTAGTGCAAATGCTTCATCGCCTACGAATACATATGGCAAGGCAATGTTGGTATTAGGTAAGGAAGCAGGTCCTGGCAAGTTCAAAGTATTGTTAATCATGTTGTGCCAGAAAGATGTATCTTTAAAAACACCTGAATCACAATCCTTTCCATAAGCACCGACGTTGATATAAATAAAGTTGTAGTCACTATCGGCGACTGCCATCAATACAATTGAGAAGTAATGTTTGTAGTTCAAAAACATTGATCCACTTTTATTTGGTTTAATTACTCTGATGTGCTTTCCATCTACAGCACCGACACAATGAGGAAAATTTGCAGAAACTTCAAATTTATTTGCTATTTCTAGCCAATCGTTCATACATGGCATTTTCATATATTTTGGGTAAAGTTCAGACCATATTAGAGAACACACTTCTCGTATGATTACGCTTAAAGTTGATTTTCCCATTCTAAAACGATATTCAAGATCGGCTAATGAAGTTCCGGTTGCTAAATACCTGCAATTGAAAAAAACATTATAAAAATAAAATGGATTATTAATATTAATTATTTCAGGTAAAATAATATCTCAGAAATGGAAGAATATAAGAGATGCGTGGATGAAATGTGACAAAAAGATACGTGAATCGAAATCTGGAGCAGGTGCAAAACCAGTACATAAATATCAATATTATGATAATTTACAATTTTTGAAAAAAATTACCCCACGGCCAGCCCAATTTGGATCAAACATGCCGGAAGAAAACAAATCTGAAGTTACTAATGTCAACAAAAGAAAGAAAAACGAAGAAATAAATCCTGTAGATAAGAAAATGATTAAGTTTATGGAAACGTTAGAAAATCATGACGATAGTAGAATGATGTCTTTTTTTAAAGGTATAGCTCCTACCGTGGAACGCTTCAAAGACGAAGACATTGTTGAATTCCAGTATCAAGTATTGAATATTATAAGAAATATTCAATATAAAAATAGTTATAGCGCTCCACATCATTCACGCACAGCAGATGCAATGGACAGCCCGGCACACTACGGTTACAATACTGCTGCTGGACCCAGTACGAGAGTTCAGTCACAGGCTTCGAATTATAGCATTGAAGGCGATTCATTACAAAGCATCCCAAGTCCATCTACTTCAAGCTTGATTGATTTTGATTTTTCTACATTACATCAGAATAATTAAAAAAATATTTATACATGTTACTTTACCTTAATGCAACAACCAATCTCTCCTTAGCAGATATACTTGCTCGCATATTTGTATTTGTGTGTTGCAGTTTGTTCTTTAATAAATCTAATAATTTATCAAATGTCTTGTAATTCATTCGAAAATAATCACAAAACTTGGCCTCGTCTTTTCGGAGATCTTCGTAAAGTGTATGAAATTCACCATATTGCTCCCGTGTCGATAGCATAGGATGAACCCACAACTTTCTAACTCGACGTTCTTTTTGCCATTTTCTATACATATAGTAAGCAAGCACAAACTTCTTTTTTTTCGTTATATTAGACATGATTGCGTCACATGCCAACTCTAGGCGTGCATGTTCGTACGCGGCCGGTAATGTAATGAATCAAACAGACAGGGGGGGACACGCGCGCGGTAGCGGCGCGGCGGCGGCGTAGTGGCGGGCTTCGGGCGACTCGTATCTACAGTGTAACTGTGCGGCGTCGGCGCGGCAACGGCGCGGTGACGGCATCGTGTGCAGGAACGCTTATACAGTGCGTTAAAAATTCAGCGTGCGATAAATCCCGTCGCGAAATTTTTACGTCCGTGCATATATTACGTGGTGTCATAAAAGACGTTTTTCCCCCCACTTGTTCTTTTTTGGGTTTTTTCTTTGCGTCATATTTTACCGCGAATAAACGACGTATTTTCTTTCTTTTCTAAAGATTAAAAAAAATAAAAATCCATCTGTTCTACCTAACACAATGATGGCAGTTATTTCACCAAGCCTGAATCTTATGGCAAACCATTATTTATTTATCTATAGTATTGCCACCGTAGATCAGTCTAATTACTTTCATCCAGCGTTTCAATTGTCCTTGGCATGACATACTTAGTTGACTCTCAAATACACAGACATCTTAATAAAAAGTTGGCACAAAATGTCGAAGCTCTATTTTTAACCGACTTCAAAAGAAGGAGGTTATCAATTCGACATGTTTATAATAGGTCTTTACCTATGAAATTGCCGTTTTGTATGAAAAAATTTAAACGAATTTTTTTCATGTATTTTTTATTTGTATTAATCGAAGTAATCACCCATGCAATCAATGCATCTTTGCCATCGCAGTGGCAGTTTATTGATGCCCTTCTTAAAGAAATCAGCTGGACGGGAGGCAACAAATTCTTCAAAGGCATTTTGTACTGCCTCTCGGGTATTGAATTTTTTTCCCGCCAAGAAGTTATCCAAGTGAGGTGAGTAGGGCGGATGACGGAGAGCTTCCAACCCCAGTTCTTGCAACTTGGAGACCGTCTGCTGTGCAGTATGAGGTCGCGCGTTGTCGTGCAGGAGCAGCGGAGACGAGCGATTGACCAATGCTGGTTGGAGATGTGCCAGCTTCTCCATCATTGTGTTCAGTTCTTCACAGTACACATCTGCAGTAATGCTCACCCCGTTTGGTAAGAAGCTGTGATGAATCACACCGGCGCTAGACCACCAAACAGTGACCATCACTTTTCTAGGGGTAAGTTTTCGTTTAGGGCATTGTTTAGGTGCTGAACCAGGATCCAACCAACTTGCTGAGCGCTTGCGGTTATCAAACAGAATCCATTTTTCATCGCAGGTAACAATGCGGTTCAAAATTCCTTCATTTGTGTGTCTGTTGAGCAGTGCAAGGCACGTCTCGACGCGTACTTCGCGCTGACGATCATTGAGTTCGTGGGGCACCCATTTGTCAAGCTTTTTTACCTTGCCAATTTGACGCAAATGGACCAATATTGTTTTGACGCTAACGTCGAAAGCTGCTGCTAATTCAGCCGTAGATTGTGTATCATCAGCTTCCACAATCGCCTTTAATTCGTCATTGTCGACCAAAGTCTTCGGACGACCGCGAGGTTCATTTTTCAGGTCGAAATTTCCAGAACGGAAGCGAGCAAACCAATAACAGGTGGTGCGTTGGTTTGTAGTGTTAGCTCCGTAAACGTCGTTGATGTTGCGTGCCGCTTGTGCCGCGTTGCTGCCACGACGGTACTCATATTCCATAATTACTCGAATTTTTAACGTATCCATGATGACGAAAAAGATTGAAATGCGATGAAAATGTAACACTAATCAATAAACAAATGACTACTTTTGGAAAAAAAAATCCATGTTTTTAAAATAAAATTAATTTGAAATTAGAATTCTTACCCAAACAAAAATTATTTTGATTTGAAATGGCCAGTACTGCAAAACGGCAATTTCATAGGTAAAGACCTAATATATATATATATATATTTTATGTATTTTCGTGCATAACTCCGTCATTTATAGACGGATTTGCAAATTTGTTTTTGTTCGAAAAGAGTTTATTCCGAAATGGTCCCATTCTAATTTCATATTGATCTCATGATGCGTTTCGGAGACAGACAACGGAACTCTTCAAAAGATTACAGCAAATCAACCACGATTGCTGCTATCGCATAAATATGCATTGTTTTGACCAAGGGTGATGAAATTTCGAATTGGCGTGGGGTAGGTACTATAACTAAAAAGTGTAAAATAAAAACTTAAAAAAAACTACCGATTTCTGGAAAAACACTACAAACTGAAAAATAACTTTAATTTCGGAAGGCGGTGGCAAAAAACTTTAAATACATATCCAAAGTTACCGACTCGTTTAAAGTTATTTTTCACTTTGTAGTGTTTTTCCGGAAGTCGGTTGTTTTTTTTTAATGTTTTTATTTATTGGGTAATTTGCATGGCGCAGACTTGATTGTTTCATATAACCTGGGTAGCTGAACTTATTTATAGTGTTATCATACTTGTCATCCCAGCAAACGAAGTGAAGCATTTTTGCTGAAAACGCAGGCTACCATTTTTTTTTTTCTTTGGGAAATACTCATGGATGAAACGGAGTGTCCGTTTGGGGAGAACCGCGGGTCATGTTGGAGTCCTACCCACTAAAATCCCACTGTTCCTTCTACTACCATATTTCGGAGGCCCTGGAGATACTTGTACATTTGTCGCAGACTGGTATCAGCTCGCCATGCCTAGTGGGCCCCGTCAACAACCCGATCCCAAAACCGTGCGTCCTTCTTTATTGAAACACAGACAGGTAGGTACCTAGTACTGAAATGCAACATTCGCCTTAACTATGTTCCACTTCGGCTATACAATAGTCCGCCCGACAGTTGAATTTAGCAGACGCAACGAGCATGGACCGATGGCGACCTTCGTGCAACACGTTGAGCAAGCCCGAATGTTTACCATCTCGTCGGCTCTCGTTAGGTGATTCATTACTATCTGGGAAGGTACCAACTCTACCTAGATTGTTGACAGCAACTAAAAGATTTTAGTTCAGTGTTTTTTGCATAAAGTCTTCAGTTCCAGGACTTATATCGTTTCTCCTAGACGTTGGAAATACTGAAGGTCTAGTCTTCTTAGAAGGTCATCTGCCTAGCGTTTTCCCAACTATGTTGGAGTCAGCTTCCAGTCTAACCGGATGCAGCCAAGTACTAGTATTTGACATGGAGCGACAGGCTATCTAGCTTCCACGAATTCGATATCCCTTTGGTAAGACTGGTTGTTAAACTTTGTGGGTCCTGACGAACCGTAACGACTGCCAACGATCTACGATTGACAGTCGGACCAAATGCTTTCCGCGGTACAGAGGGGTCTTGGTATGTAAACATGGTCACCTATCCACGGACCAACCGCGTAGCATAGCTTAACCTGATTAAGACTTGCGCCTCTAATCACCACATGTAAGGGATAAAATATTTTGTTTTCTGTAAATTATTTTGCTATATTAGCTTCACATCGCCCGGGCCCTATCAGAATACCACCGCAGCGACACTTTTTAAATGTCACAGCATCATGCTGAGATAGGAGCCTTTTGGCCTCGTGCAGGACATTTTATTTTATTTTTATATTTTTTACTGTTTTTTATAATTTTTGTACGATTGTGTTTAGTTTAGGACATAAGTGATCTTCCTGTGCGAGTCACAATAAATAATTTTTCTTTCTTTCTTTCTATTGAATGATTTTTCAAAGTGACATTCAGAAATTTTACAATGATGAAATTAACCCTGACTTAGCCTCAACTTAACCTTATATGTTTTTGAAATGCATAGTTTGCAATATTGCAGAGTTTTAGAGGCCAAAGTCTATCAAATCCATGTATGTAATAATAATATGTTAAAAATCTAACAGATTGCGTTCCAACTTACCTAATTACATGCATTACGGATGCGTTCCTAATTAGTAATCCTTTTATTCGTCAAAACAAATTACATAAATGCTATATTTAGACTTAACTACGTCAATACACAAAAACAATATGCATTAAGTAGAAGCGCAGTAGGTACCTAATAATTAAATTGTCGAATTCTTTTTGTGTTGGGTTATCATGAATTTCAACTTTTCCATTCACTTGTCGACTTTATTGCAATAAATGCAGGAAAATTTGGATTTAAAGCTGTTCGCAAAACTGCGAACCAGTTGTACTTGTTACGAAATGGAAGTGTCAACACGACTGTTTATTTTGGTGGCCATTACAAATTCTGCTTAATCATTAAGGAAAATAAATGTTAAAACATTTGCCTAAATAAAATATGAATGGTGGTGGATAAAAGATAGTGGCTGCGTGATTTGTAGATCATGCAAAAACTAAAACACGACTACTGAAAAATTACGATCTAAAAATTATGAAACCAGAAAATATTCTCATCTGGAATATCCTACCCTAACAAAACAATACATTCTAACGGTAGTAACCGAATAAAAGCTTTAGGGAAAAATGGCATACGAGCTTTCATTTGAGAATTTTTTTTTAGTCAAACTCAAAACTCAAAGCATTTATTTCAAATAAACCAATTACAGGCACTTTTGAATTGTCAAGGTCGGTGAGATAGGAAGATGAAGCTAGTTGCCCATTCCAAAGCGTAGGTACCTATGGAGAAGAACGGGCAAGAAACTCCATGGACACTCTTTTAAAATCATGATTTTGTTACAAACAGTTGGTTACATCATTATGTTGAAATTATCAATGTGAGAACGATGTAAAAAGACGTGCACATTAAAAGCGTCCGTAATTAAAACAAAAATAAAATAACAATTCAGAAATTAAAATAAGCCGTGGGAGCTATGAGATGACCAGTCCCTACTGGCGGCGCCCGTTCACGAACATGACGTATGGATCAGCACCATTCAGCTCAACCATTTTGAAGGGAACTTAATGATCCAACACACACGCCACCACCAGCGAGACATTTGAGTGAGCATGACATACTCTCAGCTGCCAGGGCACATTCAAGTCAATGAAAGACGTACCCTGTAAATGTTAGCTATATAGTAAGGACATAGTGCTCACACGTATGCTATGCAATTATACAATACTAAAAGTTTGAATTTATACAATGCAAATGTATCTAGTTTTACAGTCTTCAGCAGCTCCAACAATGTTTACAAATGCTATTCAATTTAGTTTATGGTACCTTGTGGAGCAGGACAAGCAACGTTTAGCCAAGCATTTTTGTCAGCGATATAATCCCCCAACTTATAATAAGCATGGCTGCATAGTGTGCGTTTTATACAAGATTTAAATTTCGTTTCATTCAGTTGGAGTATGTGGGGAGGTATTTTATTGTAACATTTTAAACAGTACCCCATGAAGGATGAATCTACTTTAGCCAGTCTGAAGCCTGGTTGAACTAATTGGTCCCTATTTCTAGTCCTAATGGTGTGTCTTTCACCTCTTTTACCTCTTTTCATGACTATGTCCTTTAGAGCGCGCCATAATTAATTTAATGTGACGTCACATAGCATATAACCAACGGACAATCAAGACGCTTCCAACGATACCTCATTTGTCAAATTATGATAAGAAGTTTACACGTTATGAGGGAACAGATAAACATACAAACATACACAGACACACCCACATACATACATGCATACCGGTCAAAGTCATAACCTCCTTTTTGCTTCGCCATAGACGGGTTAAAATAAAATTTAATGTATTAATATTGGTGGCCATACCTACTTATAAAATCAAATAACATACAAATGCTCATGTGCAGCATCGCGTAACGCTTTTTTGTTTTTGTTGGGATTAACTATTTGCTTATTTTAATTAATTATTATTAAATTATTCTTTTAGTATTACAAGGCTGCTGCCTTAGTATCTATGTTAAATAAAAATGCCGAAGTATCAGTGATCCACGTTTCCATCTGAATGATAATTTACCTTTTTTTTTTAGTCGGGCATCTCGCAGCTGACTTTAACCGGGCTTTCCTGGGGCTGCCATTAAGAGTTAACTTAAAGCCTCCAGCCAGGGCTTAAAAACGAAAAACTTACATACTAAGCGACTGCACGCTGAGGGCACCCCCTGTGGGGTACGAACCTCGGCTCAGGGCGTCACTGTTAGGGGGACAGCTAGTGGGGACAGGCTGGATCAAAATATTGGCATTATTATTATTAGACGGGGAATTTTTAAGCTCGCTCAGCTGCGGCGTTGTTTTAATTTTATAGAACATAGTAAATGTTTACGTTTATGTTGCGGGCTATGCTCGGAGTTTCTATGAAGGATAAAATCAGGAATTAAATTATCCGGAAAAGGACCGGAGTCACTGACATAGCTTGCAAAGCAAGCTGAAGTGGCAGTGGGCTGGCCAAGTTTGTCGTAGGACCGATGGACGGTGGAGCAGACGAGTCCTGGAGTGGAGATCGCGTATCGGCAAGTGTAGTGCGGGACGACCCCCAGCTAGATCCAGCTGGTCCATCTGGACCAGCGACCTTAAAAAGGTGGCTGGGACAGGCTGAATGCGGAAGGTGGAGGATTGAGTATGGTGGCGTAGCCTGGGAGAGGTCTTTGTCCAGCAGTGGGCTGCGATAGGGTGAGTTGATTGATTTATGTGTATGTTGAAAATGGGGCTTAAAACGGAAAGCTTGTACGTCCGATGGCAGCACTTTTGTAATATAATGTTACTAATTGTCATTAAGCTATATGAATTGTATAATGAATTATATTTATGACATTGCTTTACACTCAGTGACTACTTTAACTCACACACTGACTTATTACTTGTTAATATTCTAGGAAAATCGTATACATACTTACTTTTACAATGTTTGTATATAAGATATAATTAATTTATCTGTATTGCTTCAATTTCATTCTTTTTACATATTTTGGTATGGTAATTTTATTCTGGGTGCATCGTTTTCACACATAATTATATAATTAATGTACTATGTCAAATATTGTATTTAAAACATTTTAAAAGAGTTACGGTGGAGTTTCTTGCCCATTCTTCTCCATACGAAACTACATTTTGGAAGGGGCGACTAGAATCAATTCTATTTTAATGTAAATGTTGACGTTCAAAAGTGCCTTTTAAGTGCCTATTTGAAATAAATGCTTTGACTGTGACTTTGCTGATGACGATCCAAAATTAAAAATTAAGCGATAAAATATGAGCGACTTGTAGTCATCATCATCATTTTGCCTAGCCTTCTCCCAACCATGTTGGGGTCAGCTTCAAGTCTAACCTGATCCAGCTGAGTATCAGTATTTTACATGGAGTGACTACCTATCTGACCTCCACAACCCAGTTACCAGGTAATACGATGCCCTTTGGTAAGACTGGTTGTGAGGCTTTCGAACTTCTGACAGCTGGGACGAACGGCTTAACGTGCTTTCCGAGGCACGGAGGGGTCTTGGTGTGTAAATATGGTCACCCATCCACGGACCAACCGCGGCAAGCGTAGCTTAACCTGATCGATCGACCGCGCAGCTGTTATTATGTGGCCCTTATATGTGACTTGTGGTGTGAGCCATTAAACATGATTTAAGGAATAGAAATGTGTCGACTATTACATTGGTGAAAAATTGGTGATTTTCTGGAACGTTTCCGGCTCTATATTTGATTCTTTGCAGGCTTTCTTCTATTACCAAAATTGATGAAATTAACAGCTGCGCAAAAGATCGGAAAAATAACCGACTTCCGGAAAAACACTACAAAGTGAAAAATAACATAAATTTCGGAAGGCGGTGACTTTGGATAATTATGTATTATATTTGCCCATTTAGAAATAAAGTTGGAAATGCAAAAACTGGCTCAGAGCTTAAAGGCTAGAACTAAAGTTAGATCGCGTTTTGTAATAAGACGGTGATATTTTATAACCTGGATTAACATTTATGATACTTTTTATCCCGGTAATACGGTCCCGTGGGAGGATTTCTGACCTCCAAATATCAAGAGGTAAATAGTACCAGAATAAAACTCCTTCAAAAAACGATAATTTATGTTATTTTTGTAGTAAACTTAAAAACAATGTTAGAAATACGTAACTAAAACAGTAATTAACAATGTAATTGATGCAATTATGATTTTAACGAATCATGTCTTTCAATTAAAACTCAACAAGACATTATTAGGCAACAACATACAATTACAGTTCAAAATACAATAACTGAGGAACTACGTAATTTGGTTTTTACACACATGATGTTAAGATGATAAACATAATTTTTTCCGTAACCATGAAACGGAAACTTCATGAAACTATTTTGGTTAATTATATGAATTGTATGGTTGCAATCATATCTAAAAACGAAACTTTATGTGATTGTGAACTAAATCATCATCATCTGCTTAGCCTTTTCCTAACTATGTTGGGGTCGGCTTCCAGTTTAAGGCCCATAGTATCCTCATCTCCCGTTTGTATGCTAAAGCACGACTGCCGCCCGCGCCCGCGCAGGGCACCTCTGAGCCTTTATCTGAAAATGGGGATATTCCTTTGATTAATTTACAATTGTGCTTCGGCGATTCTGTGGTACCTCTAACTATCTTTTTTCAGCGTATTTTTTTTTCCAAATAACGAAGCCGTTTAGTAGGAGTATGGAATAGAAGCCAAAATATTGCGTGTTGGAAAATATTTTTTACAGCAAAAGTATTAACCATACAAAAAAAGTACTTCGGGCAAAATGATCTATATGAATCTATAGCAAAATCATATATTTTTCAAATCTTCAAGACAAGCCGTTAATGAGCAGTACGGTTCATAAAGTGACCGTGTTACGCTACCAAACGGGACGTAGGCGCTTAACCGTATGCAGCTGGATACCTGTATTTTACATTGAGCGACTGCCTATCTGATCTCCGCAACCCAGTTATTCGGTAATACGATACCCTTTTTTTGTGTGGGAAATCATCAAATAACTCCTCCCGCTCTGGTTGGAGCAGGAGGGCGTGTCAGACTTTTTTACTGACTAAAACCCACCCGTGTTCCTTCAGTTGCCTGTGTGTCAGGGACCACGGTATCTATTTCGAACAACTCGGAACCCTGGCAGACGTTACCCTTTGTTAGTAATTGTGAATTAAATAAGTAGGAACAATATTTTAAAGCTGAAGAATCTATAATTTTCCACAAATTAGCGTTTTCTTTTTATTTAAATTAAATAATTAGACATTATGAACAAGTATATAAAGTAAAAAAGGGAAGAGCTCACTGGGCATCAAATAATTTGTCCGCATCGCTGTCAGTGGGACAAGTGCCCAAAAAGCTGGCAGCGTTGCCACGTTGGATGGCAATGCTGATTCTTTGACCTAAGAATAGGCCAGCCCTTTGGTCACGTGAAGAGTCGACCAACCGCTTGGCGATGTCTTTAAATACTCAACGAGCACTCGGACCCCACGGCCCTAGTATTTCAACCCCAAACGGCTCAAACATATAGCTCCCAATAAGGATTTGCGCCGTTTGAGGCTTTCTGCACCTGCAGTAGCCGCACCAGCACAGCCCGCCGTGCTCAGAAGATGGGATGCCGCGAGGGTACCGACACAGGTAGGATCCCACACGAAAGACCTGCCCAACTTCCAAAGCATAATGGTCATTCCGTCTGGCCTCTTCCCACCGTCGCGTGCCAAGCCATTGGGTTCTAAGACAGCTGGCACCCCGGCGGTGACAAGAGCCCGACGGATGATGTCATTAATGCTGGCGTGCCGTGCCAGCCGACCAGCGCTCTTGCTGCAAGCAAGGCCATGGTGTCCGAGGCAATCAACTGCTTCACCGCACTGACAGTGATGCGGAGCCACGCAAGGAGCACCCAGACGCAGACTTGTAGCGAGCCGGAAGGTAGAGTCACCCAGCATAGTACCTATGTTAGGTAACGGTAGCGCCTGAAGCCATAGGACTAACTCCCATTCTCCCAAAGCCAGTAGGCGAGCACGTTCAGCAGTATGGTGAACGTATTAACGAGATTATTCCCTACCAAAGTGCAGAGTGGCTCATCCCACTGTCTCTGGGAAGATGGGTTCACGAGCTGAACCGTATTCAGACAAACCACTTTCCAGGCGTTCATGGCATCGGTCAAACACGGTACTTCAGAGTCAACCTAAGAAGGGGCTAAGATTTTTGTGGTTAACTTTTCGGTGCTGTGGACCGAGGATAGGAAATCGGTCAAGCTTACACTAGAAATTTTGCGGACCCCGAGCCCACCAAAACGGTTGGGTAGTGTGGCTTGCAGCCATGAGCGGTCGTCCAATGTCACATTTAAAATGGATGTTAAAGTGCTTTGAATAATTTGATCGAATTTGTCTAAAAGGTGTGGCTGCTTCCATAAAGGGGAAGAGTGCAGAAAATACATGAAATTTGGACCGAAACAGAGTATCCGATAAAGGTGAATGCCGAAAGTAAATTAATTTTAGAAAGTCTTTCCGAAATATCGTTAACGTCATCTTTATACATTTAATCATTTTGATGGGTACCTACTGCCTATAAAACTGCCACATAAAACGATACATTTCTGGTAACTCTTTTTTTACTTCAGCCAACAAAGTGTCCCTGTTAACGGAGTTGAAGGCATTCTTAACGTCAACCTCGAGGATTAAGTTAACTTTACTGGCATTTAAAAAACTAAAAAGGGCATGTACGGCAGCCTCGCAGCCCCCTTTGGATCCAAAGCCAAGTTGTAGGTGTTGGAACTTTTTTGTCAATATTTCGCCCTACAATTTGCAGCATATTTTGGCTGCCAACGCAACGGCAACGGGTCGAATGCCGCCGTCCCTTTTGCGCAGGGCACATAAGTTGGCCCCGCACAACACATCGACGACGGCATCATTCAAACCGCCGCTGAGCATCAAGTTGATTAGGGCCGCAAGCTCCTTCAAAAGCGACTCACCAGCTTCCCCGGCGCCTGAACTCAATAAGTCCTTTAAATGCTGAGGAGTCAATCCATCAAGGCCACCAGCAGAACCACTTCAGAAGGAGCTCACGGCTGCAAGCAGCTGGAGGGCAGCTGGATATTAAAAGGGGTTGAATCCGGATCGGGAAGGGGAGGGTCGGGAACGGAGAGATCATTCTCGGGCGCTGGATGTTTATTTCACAAATTAGATCAAAGTATTATCGTATTAATTACATAGACCACGTTGGTCCTGTTTTTACAAGCTGTCGTACCCGAGGGCGATTCTTTGTCCCCCCGGGTTTTTAACCCACCGCGCTAGGATGCAGTCTGTTGGATTCTCAATACTGAGAGATGAAAATCAAGTGCGTGATTAAAAATCGTCACGTTAAAAAATCACCCGGGGCGACGGGGGCTTTTTCATCCAAACTGAAAGTAAAAATGGAAGCTTTATCAGTCACTGTCTCATTCATCTGACATAGAGGTTTTTCTCGAGATGGTTTTAATGACGTGCACACAGATCGTTAGTCAAAGACTAAAAAAATATTACCTATTGAGACTTAACTGAGGGACATTCCGATCCTAAAAAAAAAAACCGTTTTAATGAATGTATCATGTTAGGTTTAATTTTAAAGTGCTTGCTTTTTTATTTTCGGTCGAGTGGCTTTGAAGGTAAGGGTAAAAAAAAACATTAATAGCAGAATGATACATTATTCCTTGACATTATGTTATTAAGATAACGTTTATTAATCACGTGCAATAATGTTACTACAGCAGACCAGCGTTCTATAGACTGCTCAATGTATTGAGCAAATTGTAATTTAGTTCGGAAGTCTACTCAAACTTGGCCGGTTTTTACCGTTTTTAAAAAACAGATCGTAGATAATACGATTCAACATCATCTTTTCTGCCGAAAGACGTCCTTTACTGGACATAGGGCTCCCTCAAAAACATGGGAGGTTTGCCAATCCTAATCGCCGGGCTTGGCAGGCGGATTGGCGATCGCAGTGTGGTGGTAAAATATATAGAGAACGCTGCTGCCCTTTCTCTAGTAACTCCCTTAGTCGCCTGTTACGACACCCACGGGAATAAATGGGATGGTGTTATTCTTCACGTCCGGCACCACATGGAATAGGTACGATTAAAAATACTGCAAAACTAATTAAATTACTGCACTTCGAGTGAATAAATCTCGAATGCAGATGTTTTATAAATGAATTATAGTTCCAAACAACTATGACAACATGCACTTAGCCAAATTATATGACGTGTGTAATCGTACGCTGACAAATATGAATTTTGTACGGTTTTACCGAGATGTAATTACGGAAATTACCGCTGTACCTGGGATGTCCTAGAGGCTTTGACCTGCGTCAAACTACCAGCTGTAAATTAGGTTGACATGTAGGTACCTAAGCCGCTTATTAACTTGGACATGAATACATCATGCATGTGCGAAGGTATAGACAAGTACGACGCGATTCTGAGAGCGAAATGTGCATGAAGTTTTAATAAAAATATTGTTCTACTAGAGTCGTGTCGTGCCTGTCTGTGGGAGCATTAAATATACAACATTGAATTATTTTTATAAACATACCTACAAGGTGCAGATTTTCCTAGAACCAAACCACTTAAGGTTACCTACTCTATTATGAATGCATTAAATAGTCAACTTTTTTGTTTTAACTGCCATAAAAACTATCTAGGACCTCGCAAGTTGATTGTGTTTTCTTATTCATAATAACAAGTTCATCATCATCAACCTTTTTAGCCAAAATACGTCTTCTGCTGGACATAGGCCTCCCCCAAGCTCCGCCACTTCGACCGGTTCTGTGCTTCTGGCATCCAGCGGATTCCTGCGGACTTCACAAGGTCATCGGTCCACCTTGTGGGAGGCCTTCCAACTCTACGTCTTCCGGTACGTGATCACCACTCCAGAACCTTTCGGCACCATCGGCCATCTGTTCTGCGAGCAATGTGCCGCCCACTGCCACTTAAGTTTGGTAATTATTCGGTCGATGTCGGTTACCCTGGTTCTCCTGTGGATCTCTTCATTTCTGATTCGATCACGTAGAGAAACTCCAAGCGTAGATCTCCATTGCGCTTTGGGTGACTAAGCCTTCTAATAAGGTCAGTTACAAGTTCATGATCTATTTATATATTGGTAATGCCGCCAGTCTCTTGGGTACATTACCAGTCGACAGCGATGCGCATGAGTTTTTCGATTTGTTCGACTTTGTTTTAGTTTATTCGTTTTAGTTAAGTTAGGTTATAGGAAATTTGTTATTTTTTGATTAAAAGTATATATTACTGAAAAAAAAAATTGTCGTTACATTTTAAATTGTTTTCACATGTCTAGTACATAATTGTATTCTAGGTACATCGTCTTTCCAAATCATTTTTTAATGAATGTATACAAAAAATCTTACCCTGTCGCGCGTCTAATTAGCAGGTAATAGAAATTCTATTGTTATCGGAACACATGGTGTGTAATTGACGTGCGAGAGGTTAAAGAGTAAGTGTGGAGTTTCCTTCCCATTTTTCTCCATACGAAACTACCTTTTGAAAGGAAGAAAAATGAACTAGAATCAGTTGTATTTGTTGGTAATTTTTGACGTTCGGAAGTGCTTTTTATGAGCCTATTTGAAATAAATGATTTGACTTAGACTTCGCCTTTTACAAAGTCATTTTAATTATAAAAAATGTTAAGGTTATGTAGAGGTGTACCTATAACTACTGCATGTTTAGGGAATATCCTCTTTTTATGATTTTTGGCTAATTAGGTTAATTATAATTTGATATTGCTATGCCTATTCATTGTTTAATTTTAAGCCTATTTTTGTAAGTTATGCGTAATTATCTCACCAAGTGGAACTAATGATGATAGTTTACATAATAGGTATACGCACAAAAAAGTAAAGTGTTATTTTGAATTTGTGATTGATAAAAAAATGTTGTTGCTTTTCAAGCACAAAGTGCAAAGGAGCAGTAATGGCCCAGAGGTATCGGCCCAGACTAACGAGGCACTCTATTTTGAGTATTGATTAATCACCATTGCTCTCAAAACGGTGAAGAAAAACATCGTAAGGAAACCGGCCTGTCAATTTTAAGACAAGTGACATCCACCAACCGCATTGGGCCTGCGTGGTGGATTACTACCCACTCCATCTCACAGAGTGACCTGTTTCCCAGCAGTGGGATCATAATGGGCTGATTATACATGCGTTAAGTCACTCATTATCCTTATTCTAAGAATTATATTATGATTGTTGCCAAAATGGATATTAAACTATGTATAGGTAATTTGAAATCGCTATGCTAATTTTTGCTAATCTTAATGTCATCTAGATGCGAGATTTCATCATAAAAACTGGTAGCAGTGATTTTGTCTAATCCATTTTTCCATGCTCTATGCAAACGGTAATATAAACATTCTGCCGTCCACAAGCTATAATGCCGATAACCAACAAAATCATATTTTGAGTTATGGACAAAAAAGCGCATAAAAATATGAAATGCATGCTATTTACTTATGCAACGGATGGTACAAATTCTAGTAAAAATGTATATTATAAGTACATAGTCTCTTTTTAGTTTAGTAATGTTGCTTACCTGCGTTTTAACGTAGTAAAAATATCAAACAACGTTAACAGAGTTATTTTTTTATCTCGGCGTCCATGAATAGTAGTACAATACTGCTTAGACAGAAAGATAGAGATATTTTTTCTGATTATGGTGGCATCAAAAAACGAAAATCGACCATATGCGAGTTAACGGCATTATAGCCTGGTGGACGGCAGCATTGGCTCGATTTGAATATTCGGCTACTCTTTGATATTCGGCCGATTCGGCTAGTTTTTATAGTATTCGGTATTTGACCAAATTTTGCCTACTATTGGGGCGAATACCGTATACTGTCTTGAAAAAAAAACCGCCCACATTATTAACAGCCAGTTTATTATGTTTACTAGATACAAATCTCATAATATTCCCAAATAGGGCGAATATTCAGTGCTTCGGCCGAGAGTGTGGCCGAGTATCCAGTATTCAGTAAAATCACTATTCTTCACATCTCTAGTACCTTCTGTGGAAGTGTCTTCAATAGGTAATTAATACGCAAACCTGAGCGTAATCATGTCATTGTTTGTTTATTGCTTGCAAAATGTATACAGATGAACTGATTACGATATTCTCTTTGTTTTACGGAAGCATTTTGACGTGAGTGTCATAACTTAGGTTTGAGTAATAAGTCAATATCTGTCTAGAGTCTAGGCAGAATTCATTAGTAGTTTAGTAAACCCAAGTTGATTGAGTTTAAATTTTATCTAATTAAACGCGATCAGCACATCTAAACTACATTAAAAAACAAAACAGAGTAAATCCACAAATAGCTGCTGCCCGCGGCTTCGCTCCCGTGGATTTCTGAAATAATCGCACAGGAACGTGTTGGCGAGACTAAAAGTAGCTAGTATGACTGCTTATAAAACCAGCTATTCCCCAGTGAAAGTTCCATCAAAATAAGTCTAGACGTTTCGGAGATTAGCTGGAAGAAATACACAGACGGACTTTTTTTTAATTTTTTATTTAATCCTTCACGCACAGAAATGTACAGAGGCAGACTTAATGCCATAGGAAAAAAAATGTTAATTTTTTTGTGTTAAGTGACGTATCTTTCTTAAGCATTTATTACAATAAACACTTCAATTTCTATTATTTGTATCGACGGATATATATAATAATGACACTGACTGCTCTTGATCGCGTTCAGTTTCTTTACTGAAATCCGCCCTTAAGCTGTTATTATTTGAAAAGAACCGTCACAAATAGCAATTAAGTCATTAAGTAGGTCTAGAAATCTACCGTACTAATTGATTTACACAAAGAAATGTGGGTTCGAATCCATGACCTACAAATCGTTGGTCGGGATCGGTCCCACTCGGCAACCAATGCTCATTTTTGTTTTGCTTATTTGTCATAATGATTAGCGAACTCAGAAAGCGATAGTTTGTCATCATCATCACCATAATTACATTTGCCCAACACTGAACAGTTTGTCGTGCAAACAATAGCTATACGGACATTGAACACGCGACTGTTAAAGACTGTTCACATTTGACCACAGTGACTATCCTATTATTATTATAAATGTGAAAATTTGTATGTTTGGATAGATAGATGTTTGGATGTTTGTTACTCAATCACGCAACAACGGCTGAACGGATTTTGATGAAATTTTACACTGATAGATTATTATCCGGATTGACATAAGATATTTTTTACCCCGGTAGTACGTGGGATAATTTCTGAGCTCCACGCGGGCGAAGCCGCCGGCGAAAGCTAGATATATATAAAACATTAACTAAGGCTTCACCATGTTTTTTCTGTTGACGTAATTTGTTCAGACTAGTGTAACTAATAACTTATACTTTGTAACTTATGGGAAATATTTAAATGATCCTTTTTAACTTTCATGCTTTTTATATTTGGTCACAGTTACTAGGCTGGGAGGTATAGATTTAGAACTTTTAGGAAACCAATATAGGATTTATTTGAGGATCTAAAAAGAGGCTCAATAATTACATTAGCGTGTCTGTTAAAATTATTATGAAATAAAAATGTTAATTATTTGGTCTTCGATTTACCTACACATATTTTACACAGGCCATACCTTAGGTACTCTAGTCTAACCTTTGCTCGAGCCAGCCCGCGCCGCTGATACATTAGTTTCTATCAGTGGCGAAGGGTCAATACAAACCGATTCCCATTGGCTTACCTTTAAGAAATCCTACCGATTTTTACAAAGTACAATTAATTTTTATGTGTTTCTAAGTTATACTGAAAAAACGCATATGCGCAAAGAAAACCAAACCATCTTACAAAATTCTCTGATTCCAACTCAGTATGAGTGAAAGAGGGTTTGATCCTCTGAGGAAACTAAGCTTGAATCACGCGGTGATTGCTTTTTTTGGAACGACTTACCCTAGCCATAATTACACCCCTCGCTACTGGTCTCTATTTAATCTTGATCCGATCCAGCTTATCGTCCCCCAATGACGCCCTAAGCCAAGATCAATACTCCACATGGTGTGCTCTTCACATGTTGACACTTAGTTTAATACCCTGGCTGGAAGCCTTTGTTTATTAAAGCATCCACAGGATAGCCGGTTAAGCAGCCGAGAACCTCCTAAATAGACCTGCGAGATCCCATTCACAAACTATTTCTTTCTTGCAATAAATATCTAGCGTAATTTTTCTTTAGCCAAGCAAGAGGAACTTATTCACTGTGGTAACTCACCATTCTTTGTTCTGTTAAGTGTGAACTAGCCCTAATGCAGCCTGCGCTTGCACATCAATCTTGACGCTTGTGCAACCGTCATCTGCCATTGTTAAATGTCTCTAGGAGCACTTAGCATTCAATTCCTGGTTTGCACAAGCTTAGCTTATGTGAATATGATACGTTTAGGTTATGTGATAGAATTCATGACAAGTTATGTAATGTTGGTCATTGGTGTTTCTCTTTTGGTAATCAATGTTAATTTGTTGACAAATATAAATTATAAGATTGAATATTATGTTTATTTATTCTAATTATTATTTAACCAGGTACTCTAGCGGCGGCGATCTCTCGCGTCCGGCCCTGGTTCAAGCCATATATGGTACGGAGCGAGAGTGCATGGGTAGCCGTCACCTCCTTCTGCGAAGCAGTAATGCTCGCGAAGAGGGAGGCGGCGCACGTGAGGCAGAGGCAGTATATGCACCCTCACAGCCTTAGTCGCCGCGGGAGACGCCCTGGGCGTCGGGAATCCCAGGCTGATTTCCGGCCACCGTAGGCGCGGGCTTGCGGACGGCGAGTAATGGGTAGCTCGCTGTTCGGTAAGAACCAAGCCCTGGTCGACGGCGCATTGTGTTCCACGCGCGCCTCAAAGAGATGTCAGCACCAACTGGTGGGGTCCGTAAGGGCCGATGCTTGCCAGGGGTGTGAGTTGTTCGAAAGAGATACCGCGGCCCCTGGCACACAGGCAACTGAGGGAACGGGTGGGTTTTAGTCAGTAAAAGTCTGACACGCCCTCCTGCTCCACCCAAAGCGGGAGAAGTTATTTGATGATTTCCCACCCAAAAAATAAAAAATAAACCAGGTACTCTAATCTAAAACTATTGGGTAACGATGATTAATCGGAACATTCGGCCCATTCATGTAGAAGATAATTATAAATTGGGATAAGAGTAAAATCATTGTAAAGATATCACGCGTACACCTAATCCGTCATCGGACGAACAATGCTCGTACGTCGTCACACGAACTTGGTCGATCAAATCAAGTATTGAGTAAAAGAAACTGAGTGCGTACACTTAGGTAGTTATTGGACGTCATCGGACGATGTCGGATGTTCGCACTTACTTTGTTTTATAGCCAAGACCGGCCGACGAGAAAAGTATGTTCATACAAACATAGTTCGGCCGATGAGTCGTTAGCCTTTCCTCAATAAAACCTTTGTTAACAATTAGTAGATTTGAATTGATTAGAATCTAATCAAAGTTATCATCTAGTCATTAGTTAATTACTTTAATGGTAACTAACAAGTTTTAACGATTACTTTAAAAGGAACACCGACACGCCAACAACTAAGTCTCACAAGAATAATTTTGCATCTTTATAAGTCACATAATAATGAGTCACTGATTACTTTATAATACCAGTCTATTTATTACTGTCCCACTGCTGGGCAAATATATCTTTGGATACAGCAGAGGCACAGGCATTGATCACCACGCTTGCTGAAGACGGGTTGGCGGTTTCGGACTGATATTAACTTTAAGTCTAAGTTTATCCACGCTGTTTTCTTTTATAGATGTCAGTAATATCGAAGATAAACTTAGAAAGTATATATGAATTGAAAATGTCACATTTGTACTTGCCCGGATTTGAATCCACAATTTGTTCATGAGAGACGAGGCCTTAATCACTGTGCCATCACGACCACAGGTCACGACTTACAATAATTACTTTGGGATGTATTTAATCCAACCCCAAATATTGTAGGAAAACCGTACGTAGGAAAACCCCAATATAATACTTTTACAATGTTTGTAAATGTGTGAACAACATGTATCTATCACAGAATTAATTTATCTGTATTGCTTCAATTTGATTCTGTTTACCTATTTTGGTATGGTAATTTTATTCTGGGTGCATCGTTTTCACACATTATCATATAATGAATGTAAATATTGTACTTGAAACATTTTAAAAGAGTAACGGTGGAGTTTCTTGCCCATTCTTCTCCATACAAAACTACATTTTGGAAGGGGCGACTAGAATCAATTCTATTTTAATGTAAATGTTGACGTTCAAAAGTGCCTTTTAAGTGCCTATTTGAAATAAATGCTTTGACTTTGACTTTGACCAAATTATTGGGATTTCGATTTCTCAAAATTACTAATCAATTAAACATTTTATTAAAACGTCAGATCATAAAATCATTAGCTTCAACGGCTAGCAGGAAATTTTCGCCAAAAACATATCCGCGAATGCTCTTTGGCGCGAAGGGATTTTAGTGCCAAGAGACATTTGTGCGAAAGATAACTGCAAAGAGACACTTGTGTAAAAACCACGGTTACTCTTTCAAAAGTGATAAGTTTTTACAATTTCTTCAAAATGCAGTGTTAATATTTATGGAATGAGCAGAGATCTGTTAACAATAAATGGCCAACAAATCGCAACATCTATGAGTCTACAAGCCAAGCAACGTTCTCTGATTCACAAAACGTGGCAAAATAACGAGGCGTTCCCTAAGGTGCGATACTGGGTCCGTAATTTTTTTAGCGGATATGAATACCGTTTGACGCGAGTTTCTGAGGCTGGTATCATGGCGTACTGAGTTGAGAAAGTTCAAACGCAGTTAGAATATAGTTGTTATTCATCTGTTTTTGCATGGAAATACAGCGAATTAATTGATTTAGATCAGTAAGAGAATGATGATTATTGACTAATAATCTGTTTTGTATGCTTTGTTTATGTTTGGTTTGAAAATTCTTATATTTGCTGACAATACTCTTTATATAGAGACCTGTGTCAAGGACCTACTTATGAAAATAATTGTAAAAACATTTAGCAAGTGTTAACACTGTTAATTGTTTAAATTATTTGCTGAAATTTGTTCTCAGTATACATAAAGTAAGCATTTATATGTAGTGGGAAACATATTTTTGTTCAGTTCATGGCCGAGTGCGCGAAACTGAGAGTATAACCTGAATACCGGGGTATACCTATCCTATAGACAGTAAAATTACCTAGTCATGTTGATAAGTAGTGTTGTAAGTTCATGTTGTAAGTTTTTTGATACCTAAGTGATGAAAACTGAGGAGGTAGAAGGTAGAGGTGAGTGGTATAAACCATAAATAGATTCAGTAACGATATATTCTGTCTAATGCTACTGTAAACGGAGTATAAGTAAATTGATATAAATATGATTCTACAAAGCGATTACGTAGGTACATAAAATTAACTTATAAATACGAATGCAATTACTTAAAGATTTCAAATTTCGCTAAGCTAATTTGTAGCTACATATGTAGCTACAAATTAGCTTACCACGGACCACGTTTCGGTTCCATATGGAACCGAAACGTGGTCGCTCACTATGGGCCTCATAAGAAGGCAAAAATTCACCCAAAGGGCAATGGAGAGGGCTATGCTTGGAGTTTCCCTACGTGATCCAATCAGGAATGACGAGATCCGCAGGAGAACCAAGGTTACCGACATAGCCCGTAGAATTGCCAAACTTAAGTGCAGGGTACATTGCTCGCTGAACAGATGGCCGATGAAGCCGAAAGGCTCTGGAGTGGCGACCGCGTACCGAAAGACGTAAAGTTGGAAGGCCTCCCACAAGGTAGACCGATGACCTTGTGAGGGCCGCAGGAGTCTGCTAGATGCGGGAAGCACAGAACCGTTCGAAGTGGAGGAGCTTGGGGGTATGTTTAAGTACCATAGTTACGTTAGAGGCAGGAGAATGGTGATGAGTTGGCGAGCCTATTGTAATCAACCAAGCACAAATCCAAACTCCAGACTGTTACTGAGTAATTCTTGATGGAAAAACCCAATAGAATTTACAAGTTTAAATGAGATATAAGAATAACCGCAGCTGTACGCCATTTAATGGCAAAACATAGTGCACATTTTTTAAAATACTAACTGTAACCATACCTATGTTTAACAAAATAAATGATTGATTGATTGATTGATTGATTGATTGTAAGTTGCCGCCCTTGTGTCAAATATTATCCTGTCTTGATTAAACTGCCGTCACGTCATCTTAACTCAGTGTTAAGCGCTAACGATAGTTTAAAACGCATTCTGTAAATATATGTTATCTACTTCGTTTTATTATAAGGTTAAGTTTTAATTTGTAGTCAGTTGATTTTTTTTATACCTGAAAGGTGAAGATGGCAATAAAAAAAGTTCAAGTGTATGTTGGTAATCAAAGTATATACGGTACGTATACTTGAAGCTTTGTTTGTCTGTTTGATCCGGCTAATCTCCGAAATGGCTGGACCGATTTTACGGGACTTTCCATCAGCCAATTTTACTTTTTTTTTGTCCGGATTATATGACCCCGTGGGATAATTTCCGACATCCGCGTTGGCGAAGTTATTAAATGACTTTAGAAATAAATAATAGTTAAAAAACTAAAAAACACGCTTTAAAAACCAAACTAAAAAAGTAGAAAATAATTTAATTGAATTAAAAAGCGTGGGGTGCTTTTTGAGGTATTTTTATAATCAATTAATGTCAAGCACCCGACGCTTTTTAATTGAATTAAATTATTTTCTACTTTTTTAGTTTGGTTTTTAAAGCGTGTTTTTTAGTTTTTAAACTATTATTTATTTTCTATTTTTTAGTTCTGCTAACTACAAAAGCGAGTTTTTTTCCTTTATTTTTTATATTTTTCTCTAAATTTTTTTAAATTATTGAATTGTCATCCGTCCTCGATAAGTTTACAAAGTTCAAATGAAAAAAAGGTCAAAATCGCGCCCTAAGGAGTCGGTTACAAACATACAAGTGAAGCTAATATATGTAAAGCGTGTAAAAATCTGTTACTTTAACATTACATACAGACTCTTTAATTTTGTTCGTTTGTTTTAGGTATACATTAGATTGATTACGACGATTTCTGAAGACACCATTATGATGAATGGTTCTTATATTACTAGCACGTTAGGCCGTTGGTCCCGGCTGTCATTCTTAGATCTTTCACAGTCGTGACGGGTAGGGGCATACCAATAGAAAATGGCGCCTGGGGCACGGATCACGTTTGCGCCCCTTCGTAAATTATCTTCTTGGTCTACATTGAGCAAAGCTAGGTCGAAATCTTTACCAATTATAGCCTTCAATAACAAGGGTATTCATTTCAACTTAATGAATTTGAATAGAAATAGACAGATTCGGAAGTACGCTTTCATCCCCATACTACTCAAGTAGCTCTTCAGATTTCTTAGATATGGTTAACAGTATGAAATGGTTTATTGATGTTTTTATTTTATTTTATTTCATAATTGGAAACTTTTTGCGTGCCCTTCGATAGGCCCCCAGGGCTATTGCCCTGCCTGCCTCACCCTACTTACGCCAATGGTGACGGGTAGTCCGCAATGCTTGAAGACTAAGGTCTTCAACCAGTGCGTCCTACCCGTAATGACATACGGTGCCGAAACGTGGACACTGACAGTTGGGCTGGTCCACAAATTTAAGGTCGCTCAGCACGCTATAGAGCGGGCTATGCTCGGAGTTTCTTTGAAGGATAAAATCAGGAACGAAATTATCCGGAAAAGAACCGGAGTCACCGCCATAGCTTGTAGAATGAGCAAGCTGAAGTGGCAGTGGGCTGGCCATGTTTGTCGAAGGACCGATGTACGGTGGAGCAGCCGAGTCCTGGAGTGGAGACCACGTATCAGCAAACGTAGTGTGGGACGGCCCCCAGCTAGATGGAACGACGACCTTAAAAAGGTGGCTGGGACAGACTGGATGCGGAAGGCGGAGGATAGAGTGTTGTGGCGTAGCCTGGGATAGACCATGTCCAGCAGTGGACTGCAATAGGCTGAGTTGATTGATTTGATTGACGGGTAGTCAAAGAGAAGTAGAATCCCAAAATGTATGACAGTCAGTTTTACTAAGAGGTATCGGGTTACCTAGTAACTGGTTTGTGGAGTTCAGATAGGCAGTCGTTCCAAGTAAAATTCTGATATTCTACTGCATCCGTTTATACTGGAAGCTGGCTGTAAAGGCTAGTCAGATTTTTTTGTGTTTTCCCTAGGCTCAATAAACACCAGAACAACAAACACCAATCAATATGTCATCAATGCGTATAATTCTTATAATTAAAACTACCTCGTAATGCAACACCATTGTTTAAGATATCCCGGTGGCTATTATATGCATAATGTCGTCACAATGCCTGATTAATTCAAGAGGTGAATGGAGTATATATTGTTATGGGCGAGATGCAGGCGTCACTGCCCAGCCAAGGGTCGAACGGAGCTCACGGAACACCGGTGAGTCTAACCACCCTTCAGTTAACCTTATCACCTCTCTTTTAGTATTTTTATTTACTTTCTTTGGGAGTGCAGTGTTGTTTTGTCAGTAGTAAGTCATAGATTTCAGCTGACGTCAGCGGACTGTTTCTCATGGACCGTAATCGGCGGAAAAATAGTTAAAAATTACCGGGGGTCTCTAAACAAAAATCGTGTTTTTTCGTCGTTAGATAATTGCCTTGTGGTACGGAATCCTTCGTGTGCGAGTCCGACTCGCACTTGGCCGGTTTTTTAATTTAGTTTGTTGAAATATGGATTATTATTTACTTTCATGTTGTTGTTACTTCAGTACTTATTCTCTTTTCAATCATTATTTGTCGGTATTTCCTGATTTTATTACTGTGTTGTAGTCTCAAATTCCGATACCGTAACTAAGTAATACGATATAGTCATTATAACACCTCCCTGCTTATTTGTAGACATGCTGGCTTTAGTACTTTTTTATGTTTGTTATCTTAGAACTACGTCATTTATGAGCCGATTTGAGAAATTCTTCTTTGGATCGAAAGAGTATCCTTACCGACGAGTTTGCGTACCACAGCTGAAAAGTTAAAATTAAAAGTTAATTTAATTTCTACCCAAAACTGAACTTATTTTTCAGTTTTTAGTGTTGTTTTGGAAGTCGGTTGTTTTTTTCTTTTGTTGGCGCATCGAAACTAGATTTTATTCATCATTATACTGAAATGGTGATGCATAAAATCTAGTTTCGGTCCTCTTGGCTGACCAAGAGGCGTGTACAGCTCCAAATAGACAGTTTCTTCAGGAATTAAACACCATAACATCACGCCTGTAATTCCTGAACGCTAAAGCAGAGGTGTACCTCTAGTACATCCAAAGTTCGGTAGTTATGCTAAGCCCTACGTTATTACATTCAAATGGGCGAGTCTATTGCCATTAACTGCATAGCATAAATCCAGCATGATAGCAGTGGTAGTCCAGTGGTAATGGCTGTGACTACCTAATATAGTAGGTCGTAAGTTCGAACCCTGACAAGCGCTTAATTTTTTGGGTGCGAAATCATCAAATAAGTGGTCCCGCTCTGGGTGGAGCGAGAGGACGTGTCAAACTTTTACTGACTAAAACCCACCCGTGTTCCTTCAGTTGCCTGTTACTTTGTAAAAAATATTTCATAACCACTGCTCTCAAAATGGTAAAAAAACGGTCGTGAGGAGACCAAAAAATTAAAGACATGTGACATCCACCGACCCGTACTGGGCCCGCGTGGTGGGTTACAGCCCACTCCCTCTCACAGAGATGAGGCCTGTGTCCCAGCAGTGAGAACATAATAGGCTGATTATGTATGGCCATAAATTCAGACTCCGGACTGGTACTTAGAAATTCATAGAAAATCCAACAACATTTTTAATTTCAAGAGAATCTATCAATAAATTACAATCAATGCCTTGTTTTATTAATAGTGGCATGTCACTTATTTACGCTTTAATGATGATCCTTGCAAAGTAATGGATCGTAAAGATTACAGTCACTTAATCATAATTGTTATTCTAAGTGTCACATACCTAAGTCCATAAGTCAGAGGTTCTTTATAATAAGTAGCGTATAATAGGTATTGCCCAGCAAGCGTAGCGACATTGTAAGTAATTATTATCCTTTTCCGCTTAGTAAGTTTCTGATCAATTTCTATGTTAATTTTACTTTGGGTTTTTCAATCTTTGTCTACCGAAACAGTAATTAGGTGCCAGCTGCTATCTTGTCTACAGTATTATATTGTACTTACCTTTTGAGACTTGGTAGGTATACACAGCATTCAGAAAACAAACCCTTCACGACTGATTAATGTAGAATGCAGGTCTCCGCACTAAACTTTATGCTATGCCTAGAGTTAAACAAGTCTTCGATCTACCAACAATCTTCTTCTACGATGTCCTTTTCACCGTTCTAGTTTCATTCACTCTTTCTTTTTTAACCATCAGGCTTAAGCATGACGCTTTCTATTTCTACTCCACTGTAGAATACAAATCGCTTGTCTATATTTTTCGGTGAAAAAATGTCAACTGTCTATACGGAAACGTAACTTTTGTCTACTCTTCCGACGACAAAACGCTTGTCTACGGTTCTTGTGCTAAGCCTGCAGGTGGTCGTCTTTCTGAACATCAGGATGGTAACCAGTTGGTTCACTTTTAAAAGGTAAACACGTGAACACATTCGTAAAACGTTGGCTGAATCAACCCAGTGTTGATTTGTTGAATTAGTTTTTCTCCATTTACGTAATTTTTATTTCTCTTGATGATGTATATTTTGTTCATATGTGTGTATGTAGGTGTCTATGTATTTATTCTTGTTTTTTTTATTATTTCTGTCATATTCCGCCTGCCAAGTTGGGTTTCTGCATCACCCTAAAGTTGACTGGTAGAAAATATCCTGGGCATTAAGTCAGGGTTGCTGTACGTCAAGCATTAAATCAGGGTTTTTCTGGTTATTGTTAATTTTTGCTTATTGTTATAATAAATAAATTATGTGTCAATTATCGACACCTTGTTAAGAGAAACAATTAAATAAGTACCTAGTAACTTGCCGTCATTTAAAATATTCAGCGAATCATTCGTTTTCCTGCTAAGCTCGTTAGCATCTTGTTGTATATCCATTGAAACTAAGTGCTATATTCTTTGCTCATTGTCGACTTCTCTGCTAATCGACTTGACTAGTTAAAGGGCTTCCTTTGAAGCTATTTTGTCCTCATCACAAGATCTCGTAGAATCAACTCATCCGATTTGAGCTCTGGTCTTATCGATCGACTCATTCATGGTGTCAATGAGTCTTTAGATATCGGCATCCAGGTATATAAATCTACCTTTGCTTTGCTTCCAGTATTCATACAGAAACATTATGTAACTAGGTAATTACTTTTGAGGAATTTTCTCATATAATTACATAATACATACCTGCATGGTACATGCAACATACATTAACGGTAGAGCCCCCCTAATGTCTAGTGTGTCGTATTCCTAGGTAAAGACATGGTGTTTACATGATAACATTGTGTCTTGGAACGACTTATAATAAATAATGTATTTATGGATCTTTATAGTGTAATACATGCGAGCTATTTTTGACACCTCCATCTTATACTTTGACATACTTCCTATCCATGGTCATCCTATATCCAACATGCATAAGCGTTGGTCCACGTCTTTATTTGTATTTAGATATCTCCTTGAGGTTTCGATAGAGGAGACCTGGCTATAGGTATTGTGCTACCATTTTAATCGTACCACTTCTAGATTTCTACTAATTGATCATTTTTTTTTTCTATACTGGCAACAGCAAAGTAAACTTTAGTAACGCCTACAACTGTCTACCTAATTGACTGGTAATGGCGTCTTAAAATTTTATTTATTCGTCGGGTAAATCGTACCTTCGGGACCGCTGGAATGCTAGGATACTAATTTCCCTTTTTAAGATAGCCACGATACTAGACATTGATATACATAATATAGATTCACTCTTACTAATCCGAGTACAACTAAAAAATGTTACGAGATAGCCAACTCTCCAAATATTGTATACTTATCTATTACATAAAAAAAATCTATTGTTAAGGACTAAACTTAACTGTGCGTTGTCTGTCGGTAAATTATGGAACTCCTGTATAATAATGTAGTAGTAGGTATTCATCAACAATTCTTATAACGAAATCTGAATAAAAAACCCATACGTACAGACGAAGGATCTCAACAATCGTTCCATTCGTTGCATCACAATGAGACAATAGGTAATCATTGTAATTAATAACAGCACCGCCTGCCCGTGAACCTCGTCAAACAATTACGGTCGCTCCCAACCATTGTCAGGATGGTTTCATAAGCAGTGGAAAAATTATTGATTCTTGATACACTGAACACTTGAACTGATGTATTAATTACTTGTGCGAGGTAATTGCGTCAGCAGTTTTAATTTCAGTTAGATAGATCCGATGCTGTAGACTCATTCTCATCGCACTAATTTGCTGTTGGAACAGCCAGTTTTGTGGATGCTATTTTTAGTTGTGTAAATGCTGTGCTTAGAATCACCACAGGCAATAATTAGGTTTAGGTAACCATTAAGTAAGGATAGATTCGTTTGATCGATAAAGTACCCCTACAATATAACCTAAAAAAACTTAATTACCTAGATATCAATAAGTATATCGAGATCTAATTCAATTTAAAAAAAAATAAGTAAGGGTAGATTAGTTTGATCGACCATGCAACTACGGGGGTACCCTAAATATAAAATAATTAATCTGAATTATATGTCAGTAGGTATATTGACATCGAATTCAGATTTTTTTTTATAAAGAGTTCACTAATGTAATCTCATTGTCTTTTCCAGAATAAACACAAACAAAATGAAACTAATAATTGCAGTTGCTTTATTATGTATGGTGGCGGTGTCCTGGGGAAAGCCCGCTTCTACTTACACAGATAAGTGGGACAACATCAATGTTGACGAGATACTGGAGTCACAGCGCCTTCTGAAAGCATACGTGGACTGCCTGATGGACCGAGGGCGATGCACTCCTGACGGAAAGGCTCTCAAAGAAACTCTCCCTGATGCCTTAGAAAAAGAGTGTAGCAAATGTACAGAGAAGCAAAAGTCTGGCTCAGACAAAGTGATCAGGCACCTGGTGAACAAGCGTCCAGACTTGTGGAAGGAGCTGTCTACCAAGTATGACCCTGACAATATCTACCAGGACAAGTACAAGACTCAAATTGAATCCGTGAAGCAATAAGGCACCAGGAAATGCTGACGAGGATGTCGCTTAGTTGGTGAAGAACGGGTGGTGGCAAATTAAATTATGATCTGAAACGCAGTTACCAAAGCTTTAATTGGAGTTTATTGAAATAAATAAATATTATGTTTTTATTAAACTATTTTGTATTTATGTTTTCTTTAATGATAAGTAAGAATTCAGTAATCAGGAATTACTAATAAAGTGTGACTCAAAAATTATAAAAAAAATCAGAAACGCCTGCATAAATTACAATAACTAAAAGTTACGTTTAGTCTTCTGCTGCTAGAAATTTATCGAAAGATTCTTTGAATTTCTTGTCCTTGTCGTATTTGTCGCTGAGCTGCTCCCACGTCTCAGGATGTCTGGCTATCACTGCCTTGATAACCGTCTTTATTAATTGCTTTTGTTTAGGACTGCATTTGCCGCATGTGGTTTCCAGTGCTTCTGGAATTACTTCTGCAAAGAAAAACAAAGTAAAATTTGAATTACTAAACTAGCCTTAACAATTTATTTCTCAAGTATTGTATTTTATTCAATGTATATAAGACCTCCTCCGTAAGTTCTTTCTAACCTATACCAATCAATCACACTCCTTCGCAGAAAAAAAACAATGCTCGCTGACAATCACAAGATATTACTGCTATTAGCAGAAAATTTTCATTTGGGTCTTCTAATATTTAATTTCAAGCAAGACATTTTATTTTCACTCCTTGGACAGACATGCCTCCTTTCTGAGAGAAGAGTGAGTCGGGGGGCCTACTCTAAAAGTCCGTCAATATAGACACGGGCCCGTCCAAAAGAAATTGATCAGTCTAAAGAAACGTCAAATAAATTATTCGGAAGGGCCAAAAAGCGTAGACAGAACTGTCTAGGGCAAAAAGACATCGGGCGTCGGCGTCGGGACAACTGTCAAATCATATTGGCATTCATTCTTAAGTTCGGAAACCGAACTAATATGTCTGTAAGTCATATGGAGTAGGAAACGCCCATAACTTTATTTATGCACCTACCACTATTTGTCTCTGCATCACCCAAAAGTTGAGTGGTACAAAATGCCTATGCTATTAAGTCCGCGTCTGTACATTTATGTGCTTAAAGTGTTAAATAAATAAACTTTGGCCGAAACTACGGACTTCATGCATGAGGAGTAGACTCCCAGGACCATAGTAGTTTACAAACAAACCGATAACAAGAATAAAACCACCAACCCGTACATTTAATTTACTTAGAAAGAAAAAAATGGGGTGTGGCTGGGTCATGGACACGGCCGTGTGTTGTACGTGAATACGTTTATGTAACAGGTTATATTTTATAAATAAAACATTTTTATTTATGTATTTAGGATAAAAGCAAGGAAACAAATAATTCTTGTGTTACAATATAAAACTTAAACGAACATAGTAGCTTTTCAGAGTAAAAAAATTATACTACTTAATTGCAAATCTTGATACGCAGCAAAATAACCTCAAAATGGCAGCGCTTCTCCTCCACCGCACGCGATGCGTCACTGTTCTCGTTTATTATAATGAATTCTTTGATCCTTTAGCTATACAGTGACATAATTTAATTTTGGATGTAGCGGACAAATTCGAAACTACAACGCCAAACTGTATCCCCCGATTTTGTTATCATTAGGTTTTTTGGATATGGTAGCAAATTTAAAAACGTATTCACGTCAAAAAAAAACAACTGTAAGCTTACTCTTAAAATCCTTCGCATCAGGCGTGCAGGGACCTTGATCGAGGAAACACTTGGAGTAGCTGAGAAGTATCCTATCGTTCTCTAGAAGGGGCTGCACATCGAAGCTGTCATACTTGGAGTCGTAGAAGTCTGCTGCCACTACAGCTATTAAAGTAGCGAGAAGCACACAGTCAGCCTTCATGGTGAACTGAAACAGTAAAAAAGGGAATAAGTACTACATTGACAGACGGGTTGCCGATTTGACCGTGGTGATCTTTGCTCGTGGTTCCACTGTGTGAGAAGAGAGAGGCCTTTCCATCGCAGTGGGATAGTAATGGGTTGGTATTATTATTATGACATTGAACAGGGAATAATGGGGTCGTGGTTAATACAAGCCATGTGAAAGCTACATTCACCGCACTCAGCCAATGTAAAGAAAGGTTAGCAATCCAAGTCGGAGGAGGATGACTATTCATTAAACCAAAAAATGTTTGACTTTCCAGTAACACAAGTATACTAGTATCTATGGCAACCTTACAATACACACATAATCCGTCTTATTACAAAACAAGATTTTAATTTAAGAATGGTTCAAACCATCGAGCCTGTTATTGAAATAAGAACCTAACTGAAATCGAAATACAGCTCCTTTAACAAAACTGACAACTTAGTCCAGTGCTAAATTGTAATTTTTAGAACTTTACCCAAATAGAAGAAAGTTCGTAATGCCAAAACTGACGAATTTTAGGCTAGAACTAAAGTTAGATCACGTTTTGTAATAAGATGGAATAATGTTTACAAAATTGCTAGGGACAGATTTCACCAATGAAACTGAAAGCGCTCAGTACGTCATAACTGCGTTCAAGAGCTGCTGCTGTCGGTGTCAATATCGTAATCCGCCATGCGGGCCCAGTAATGGTTAGTACATGTCACATGCCTTCGAAGTTTTGGTTCTAGGACATGCCGGTTTCCTCACGATGTTTTCTTTCACCGTTTTGAGAGCAGTGGTGATGAAGCCTTGCTTTGCCTAGTCGGGCCAGCGCCCCTTTATTGTTGGTGAATCATTTGGGTTAGGTTAGGTTAGAACAGTATAATGTTTCTTGATATTTACTTATTCATTACATAATTTTGTCTAGAAATGAGTAAATTTGAAAATTACATCAACTGAACGTTCTATAAAAGGAGCATTATACAAATTGAAAATTATATGAAACAAAGCAAAATTAGGTACATTAAATATAACATTAGATTACATGAAGTTAGGTTATTAATTGTTTTTATAGCATAATTATGCAAATGATATCATGTGATCGTTATTTCAAGTGATATTATTATACTATCTGTTATCTATTATGCCATATATTACACACCCGTTCGAATGGGTAGGCATAATAGTCAAGTCATCAAATACTTATGGCAACATTCGCAATAGCTAGGTGACTACTCACATGAAATTAGAGCTTTCATTGACCATTATTTGAGCACAATAATAAGGTAATTTTATGTTCTATTAGTCAGTATTTATGTTCGTTTAGATTCATTCATCAATTACATATGCTAACGTATAAAAAATATAGGTGACTATATTAAATTAGAGTACGATGAAATTATTTTATAGATGCAGTTGAGATACATAATAGAAGCTGGCAATACGTGGACATATCACAAAGTTGCGTAGGTATTATTATCACGTTGCTGCGTCATATTAACAGTAGCTTGGTTTTACAAAATATGGTTGCTTGAAAATAATTTATTAGACACTAAAAGTTAGTCGCTAATCTATTAATTCATTAGACAACTAAATATATTAGAAGACGAGAATGACATTTTAAGGAAGCTGCCTTAATTAGCACCCATTTGAAACCAGATTCTATAATCACATTTTTTTTTAAAATAATATTGAATTGAGTCTTATTAGAGGTTTCAAAAAATCACACATCTCTCACTAGTATGAAGGTATATATGTCACTTAGTGTGTAAAGTAAAAATCACGCGTGTTCAATACAGTGCATTCTAAACCAAAAATAATAGTTTAAAAAACTAAAAAACACGCTTTAAAAACCAAACTAAAAAAGGAGAAAATAATTTAATTCAATTAAAAAGCGTGGGGTGCTTTTTGAGGTATTTTTATAATCAATTCATGTCAAGCACCCCACGCTTTTTAATTGAATTAAATTATTTTCTCCTTTTTTAGTTTGGTTTTTAAAGCATGTTTTTTAGTTTTTTAAACTATTATTTATTTTCTGTTTTTTAGTTCTGCTAACTACAAAAACGTGTTTTTTTTTCTCATTTTTTTTTTTAATGATTGAGTTGTCATCGGTCCTCGACAAGTTTACAAAGTTTCAATGAAATCTGACCGTTTAAAGTGGGTCAAAATCGCGCTCAAAGGAGTCGGTTACATACAAACATACGAACAAACAAACAAACCAACAAACAAACATACAAGTGAAGCTAATATATAAAGCGTGTAAAAAGCGGTGTAATAATAAACACTTCAAGCAAGTGCGATGAAAAATACAAGTCTAAAACAACATCAATACATGATTGTTTTACACATGACATTCTTGATACGGGTATAATGTATAAAACTTGTAATGTGGGTGAAAATACGAGCTAGGGCCCTGGTAACTTTAAATATTGTCGTTATGAGCGATAATAGTTCTTATTGCAATCCAATACCTACGGGTTAAAATCTGTTGTAATAAATTCGAATAATAAATAAGCAAGCATTGTCGTAAAAATGCAAATAAAATCGTATAAAATTACATATTAACTATTTAATAATAAATATATAATCCATCACTGTATGCAGTTTGGCGTTTGGAAATTTATAGTATATTTTTAATAATAATTATAATTGTTATTGAAGGGATAAACTGGTTTTAAAGATAATTAAGAGGTGACTTTGATGCAATAAAGTATGTTTAATTATGTTTTGAATTCCATCACTCTATGCAAAAAAGACTTGAAAATCTATTTAATATATTAAATTCTCATGCCGCGGTGTTTGTTCCCAAACTCCTCCGAAACGGCTGAATCGATTTTGATAAAATTTCGTATGCGTATCGGGTAGGTCTGAGAATCGGCCAACATCTATTTTTCATACCCCTAAATGTTAAGGGTGGTCCACCCCAAAAAATATTTTTTCAGTTTTTGGACAACATTATTTGTTTTTATTCTTTAATGATTTAGCATTAAAAAATACATTTAATTCTAAATTTCCACCCTTATACGATCAACCCCTGATTTTTTATCGAGATTTTTGTATTATTCTGTTCCATCCCCAGATCCACAATAACGTATACAAAACAACGTCTGCCGGGTCAGCTAGTATAATATATTTTTTTACTTTCAAAATTATTTACGGTTAAAGATACACTGGTTTTGAAAACCACCTTTTTGAGCGTTTGCTAGAAATCACCGCCTGAAACTGTACCTATCCAATACCTACATAAGTGGATACAGTATTATCATTGGTAATAATACACACTTATGAGACATGACCGCGGGCATTTTCTACGTTAACCACAACCAATTAATACATTATTAACTTAACATCCACTAACAACTAGCAACACACACACACACACACGACAGTAATGTAAGTAGGTATTCTAGACACCTGCTTTTAAATGAAAAACGTTTAAAACCATTTAGTTTTTATCTGCCTTTTTGGTTTTAAATGATTTAAATTTAAAACCACACTTAGTATTTTTTTTTTCTTAACAAAACTTTGTCTGTGGCCACTGAGGCTTCACACGAAGTTTTGTTCAAGGGCACACCTACTCGTACTTCCAGATTAACGACATATCAAGGGCAATAAAAATAAAATAAAAATATAGGTACATTCATAGTGTGGGTGATTAAAAACCTAGACAGATAATTTATTTGTTGATACTTTGGTACAACATAATAATAAAAATGTATATTTTAATAAATTCCCATATCAAGATTATTTTTAGTAACATTTATGGCTTCATATAATATTAATAAAATGGTGAATGATTTCTATTAGCCTCTTTTATTTATTTTTTAAAGTTATACGCAATCAATGTACGGGCCACGTGGTCGTGGTTTTAAAACGGTATTTAAAAAATCTGCTGTTACTTATCAGTTGAGTTCAAGTGCGTCTCTATGGCCACCACACCGTTGCACCGTTGCACCGTGTCTATAAGTACATTTCTATCACATAGACTGCATTCTATGACATCAAGTCATCGTAATTTGGAGCTTCAATTTAAGTAGGTACCTACTGCAATTGCATGTGCTCTCATGTATATCAGTTCTGTAGTTTAGTTGCGTATTCACAATCAAATTTTTGGTTGTATAATAAATATCATAATGACATAAATAATTACATATATCTTCATGTCGTGTGCCCGGTGGTATTATCTATTGGCATAAATGATGCAATTCCATCCAAACTTTCATCCTCTATTTAACCCCGTTAAGGGATGAAGTTTCAAAAATCCTTTCATTGTTTTCTACATTGTATAACCTTTTTTGTATAATGAATCTCTTGTGCATGTCGTGCCCAGCGGGAAAGGTTGTGCACTGTGTGTAGTGATTGAATGGATTGTATTATCTAATTACTACTTTTTAGAAAATCTAACTATCCATTTATTTTAATAATAAACGATCAACATTATTTTAGAACCGAACAAAACATTGCCAGCGCACGGTTTTTCCTCATTTCAAATGACAAGTAGCTTTCCATGAAGTTTTAATAACGTTTATGTAATAAATAACCGGTATTATTGCTCTCTCTGCGCTAATTCACTTTCCAAATAATTATGGGAAATTGCGGGATATCCTGTTATGATCATAGCAACGGAGAAATGCATATTTAATGCAAACTTGGCGGTGTATTGATCAGATAAATCATATCAATCTATTATAGACCACTCTGGATAGACCTTGGCAATAGGAATGTAGGTACTAAAGCTAGGTATGCAACCACGACTAGTTAATTAAACCGCTTAATCACTTTTACAAAAGATTGAACTGTTACAACGTGAGACAAGAAATTGGCTCATTGGATTTGCTTTTGTCCGCGTTTTCACTCGCGTGTAGATGGGAAATTATCCCACAGAAACATATTACCGGTATAAAGTGTCCTATATCTTAACCCAGGTAGGGTCTACCCAAATGCCATAGGAGGTCAAAAATCTAAAGTGACGGCTGGTCAGCGAAAAATACTGTGTCTGATCGTGGAAATTCTCCTTACCATTTTTTACTATTATTTTTTTGCTGGCTTTTTGATTTTGGGCCCAATTTGACTGATCTCCTTTCATCAGAATGGGTTCTGCTGTTAAGATGTGAAAAGAGAACTGACAGATATAGACAGATTTGCTTTCGCATTTGTAATATTACGTATAGAAGAATGAATGTGAATATCTAGTGAATAAATACTTAAATTTTAAATACCTGCTAACTATGTCAAGCCAGGTCAAGATGGAACACAACTGCAAAGGAAGTGACATACGTAGTAGTATATAAAGCCTTGTTTGTCATTGTCCATAAGTGCGCACTGAGCAAACACAACTGATTATTACAATCTACAGACGTGAGTACGTTGGTAATAGGTGCATTATCGGATACAGAGTCAGTAAGGCGCAAATGCCTAATGCCGGATGACCCTTGATTTCAATCATGATAAAAATACGTACCTGATTCCTCTCAACATTTCCTGTACATTCTATTTTAGTACATCCTACGTACATCCTACTAATATTATAAACGCGAAAGTTTGTAAGTATGGATGGATGGATGGATGTTTGTTACTCTTTCACGCAAAAACTACTGAATGGAATAGGATGAAATTTGGCATACAGATAGATTATAACCTAGATTAACACATAAAGATAAAGATAAAGATGCATTTATTTGTAAAAACATGTGTAAAATGATACATAAATGTGCACATATGGATGGAAATTCGTTTAAAATTGCTGGTTCAACATGTTTTGCCATATTCGGCGTACAAAATAGTTTATAATATTTAGCTTAAAATTATAAATGAGAATGTTTTTAATAATAGTCAAAATCCAATCAATTTCAAATACATAATCAGTCAATGCAAAAATAAAGTCAAAAGATAATAATAAATAATTGAAACAATAAAATTACTAAAATTAAAATACTTATTAAATTATCAAAATTCAAAATTTGTCATTCAAAAACTCCGTAATAATAGGTCTTTACCTATGAAATTGCCGTTTTGTATGAAAAAATTTAAACGAATTTTTTTCATGTATTTTTTATTTGTATTAATCGAAGTAATCACCCATGCAATCAATGCATCTTTGCCATCGCAGTGGCAGTTTATTGATGCCCTTCTTAAAGAAATCAGCTGGACGGGAGGCAACAAATTCTTCAAAGGCATTTTGTACTGCCTCTCGGGTATTGAATTTTTTTCCCGCCAAGAAGTTATCCAAATTCTGGAAAAAGTAGTAGTCTGTAGGCGCAAGGTCTGGTGAGTAGGGCGGATAACGGAGAGCTTCCAACCCCAGTTCTTGCAACTTGGAGACCGTCTGCTGTGCAGTATGAGGTCGCGCGTTGTCGTGCAGGAGCAGCGGAGACGAGCGATTGACCAATGCTGGTTGGAGATGTGCCAGCTTCTCCATCATTGTGTTCAGTTCTTCACAGTACACATCTGCAGTAATGCTCACCCCGTTTGGTAAGAAGCTGTGATGAATCACACCGGCGCTAGACCACCAAACAGTGACCATCACTTTTCTAGGGGTAAGTTTTCGTTTAGGGCATTGTTTAGGTGCTGAACCAGGATCCAACCAACTTGCTGAGCGCTTGCGGTTATCAAACAGAATCCATTTTTCATCGCAGGTAACAATGCGGTTCAAAATTCCTTCATTTGTGTGTCTGTTGAGCAGTGCAAGGCACGTCTCGACGCGTACTTCGCGCTGACGATCATTGAGTTCGTGGGGCACCCATTTGTCAAGCTTTTTTACCTTGCCAATTTGACGCAAATGGACCAATATTGTTTTGACGCTAACGTCGAAAGCTGCTGCTAATTCAGCCGTAGATTGTGTATCATCAGCTTCCACAATCGCCTTTAATTCGTCATTGTCGACCAAAGTCTTCGGACGACCGCGAGGTTCATTTTTCAGGTCGAAATTTCCAGAACGGAAGCGAGCAAACCAATAACAGGTGGTGCGTTGGTTTGTAGTGTTAGCTCCGTAAACGTCGTTGATGTTGCGTGCCGCTTGTGCCGCGTTGCTGCCACGACGGTACTCATATTCCATAATTACTCGAATTTTTAACGTATCCATGATGACGAAAAAGATTGAAATGCGATGAAAATGTAACACTAATCAATAAACAAATGACTACTTTTGGAAAAAAAAATCCATGTTTTTAAAATAAAATTAATTTGAAATTAGAATTCTTACCCAAACAAAAATTATTTTGATTTGAAATGGCCAGTACTGCAAAACGGCAATTTCATAGGTAAAGACCTAATATTATAGTATCCCTTACTAATTAGAATTTTTTTCAGTTCTCTCTTAAAGGAATCAACATTCATTATCTTAAGGGCATTAGGAATTTTATTGTATATTATACATAGGATACTTTTTATCCCGGTAGTACGTTCCCGCGGGATAATTTCCGACTTTCATGCGGGTGAAGCCGCGGGCGAAAGCTAGTACATTTATAATCCGTCTATAATGTTATTACTGCTGGGACACAGGCCTCCTCTCCAACCAACCCACCAACTTGCACTGGGCTCGCGTGATGGATAATAGCCCACTTCTTCTATTTTAGTAAGCCCATGCAAATTACTGCTATCTGCGTAATGTGTAAATTATTTGAATAAAGGAAAAAATCAAACTGATTCTTCAAAAGAGATTATATACTATCTGTACCATTTATTTCGTTTAAGAACTCGCATGTCAGGTTTAAAAACTTTGATGTAAAAGATGACGTGAAAATGTAACAAAATGACACAAGTCAACAGCTTTTCACTATACTCTATGTTTAATAATTTTTGGCGAGGTTTTTGTGAATATATGTATTAATTGTTATATTTGAATAAACACATTGAATATGCCTTTAGAGTGTTATAGAGAAACTTCGGGGGGAAAGGGAAACCGTGGGATGTTCATAGAAAGAGATCCAAAGATTGTTGCTGCTGGTGTACCAAGTGCTCAGTCTACAGAAACTGTGGGCGCTGCATTGCAACATTATCTGCTCAAAGATGAAGCAGATGCTTTATTGAGTGATGCTATCTTCCCAACTCCTAAGCCGCGCCCGCTTCCACCGCGCCGTCGTCCAATGCCGCAAGATATGCGGAATGCAGGCCCCGCCGGGCATGTCGCCAAACTAATCAATCCACCAAATAAAACAAAATTCGAAAGTCTTGTTATGGATTTTAAGGAAACGGCGTACGCATCTTATTGGACGAAGAATCTTGGGCAAGTAAAGGATTCTGTGCCAATGTTACCAGAAGGTTTTGATAAAGGAACCACGTTTGGGAAACCGACACCGTATCATGGGCGACTTTATGATATAGCAATGCCTAAAGTTCCATTGCCTGATAAAACACCCCAGTCAAAACGCGCTGGCGTTCAGACAAATCGCAATTATTGTGCTCCTCCTTTTCGTTCAGATGTTACTTACGGTCATCGCACAACCGCGGACAAGCGAGGCTCACGTGGTAGATGTGCTGTCACTGATGATAGGACTGTAATTGGCAAAGCAGACAAGGGAATAGTGAGTTCAATAGAATCCAACTTTGCAGATACCCACCAGCCCAGGATTGGGCAAGTTTTAGCTCCGAATGATAATATTAACGAAGTGCCCAAAGATTATACATTCGGGATACTGAATCCTCCCGATAGTATAAAGGAATGTTTGTCATTCTGTGAATTTAATGAGGGAGTGGCGTTTTTCAGAACATGCTTAAAACATCTTAACACTGTACGGAAGGGCTTATCTAAACGTGTTCTACCAAATTTTTTCCATACTTTTTACTTAAACCTTAAATATTGTGACAAAGATGGGTCAGGTTGGCTCTCAAAGGAAATAGTTTATAATATTTGTGGTACAAAGTTGATACGATTTGATCCAGCATTGATAGAACCTCTTTTATCCATGTGGGGGGCATTTAACGGATCTAAAATCCAATATAAAATCTTTGTACGTGTTATTAATTATAGAATCCCTTCTCCTGAAATCCCCAAAATACCTGATCTACCTGAAGAATGCCTTGATTTCCGTACTACTTATACAGAAATGGTAAAACCAGGACAAGAACGGGATACTCGTCGAATGGCTGGTTTACCCTCGGGAAGATATTTTGATCTGGATTTTCCAATATCTCCTGAAAGAATGTGTAAGGCCCACAGAATTTGTCTCCCACAGGAATCCGATGCTAAGTCTTGTTTATGTCCCAGCGTTTTAACGCTTCTTTTTGTTTCACACCGCGATATGTACGAGAAACGGGAACCAAACGTAATTAGGAAAGTTTTCGAGGCAGCCGGAGAAAAGTTCACAGATGAATCATTTAACGCTATTTGGGATAAAGCTAAACAACTTCATTCCCAAGGGTGGGTCTGTTATGAAACATTTCGTCGGACGCTTGAAAAACATACTTCTGAATCTGAAGTGAAAGTAAAAACCGTAGAATAATTATTTATATATTCCTTTATTTTGTTACCACTTGTAAAAAAAGTATTTGTAATTTTCATAGGAAATTGATAAAGATTTTTTTGTCAAAATGGGTATTTGTTTTTATTCTTGAAGGAAATCCTTCCATGCCTGTTGGTATTTTCCTTGAGGGTCATAAGCAGCTATTAGTTGTTTCCAGATGTCAGGGTGATTTTTCTTCAATTCTTGGGCCAGCACCTTGGCGATTTGTTTCTGTTTGTCCGTACATTTCGCGCATCGGGTTTCCAGGGCTTCCGGCAATTTGTCTGTAAAAGGCAGAACTCAATGAGGCAAAGCTGATTTTGCTTATCACAATAATGCTGAATGAAAACTAGACTGCGAAAATATTTTTATTTAAATCAACTGAAGAATCTTATTTTAGTACATTAAAAGGTAAGTAATTTTGAAAATTAACAACATTTATTGCATATTAAGTATTAGTAGGCTTTTTAATAGGTAACCGTTTTGGAAAAACATATTTACAATCAAACTTAGTTGACAGATCGCAGTTTGATTCGCGTCACAGAAGAAATCAGAATACCTAACTAAAACAGAGCCTAAAAGTGTGTAAGCATTTAATAGATAAACATACTAAAGGGTTCTTCAATAAGGGCGGGTAGATGTTGAAATGAAATAAAATAAGCTGTGTGTGAGGTATTAACAAAAATCTTTTTTTTATTTTAAAGGCCCACATGTGCCATTAACTGTGGAATATGACATCATTTAAATGCCCGCCTCGGCTTCTTACAGTGGCATGGATTCGAGTGGTCCAATTTTCAATGACTCTTCTGCATAGATCCGGTTGAATTTGAGTGATGGCCTGTGTGTTATGTTCACCCTTAGGGCATCGGTCGATTGTGGTTTGTTTGCGCAGACCTGCGACTTCAAGAAACCCCATAAGAAAAAGTCTAGCGGGGTTGACGAAGAGTCTGTGAAGGGCCACCACGTCTACCGTAAAATGGGCGCAATGCACGCAACGTTTGCACTAACGAACACTCATTTTGATAATAACGTTTTATCATTTGAACGTGCTGTTCAATCTTGTAACTTGTCGTGGTGATTTGGCCTAAGTAACTGAATAATAAATAAAAGATTTGATAGATGTCACCAAAACAATATGGCCGCCACGGACTGCCAAAATCTACCCGCCCTTATTGAAAAACCCTTTACCTTTTTTTATATCCTCTTTAAAATATTCTCTTCTATACAAACTTAACGCTTTTAGAGCAAAAAACAGAATCATGGCATTTGCTTGTCGTTTTAGTCCCACCAAAAAAACGCCAAAAAGCTCAAAGCACAGCGAAGCAATGCAACGTAGTTGATGTCTAAATGCAAAAGTTGATTGGTGGGGTTTTCGAGTAAATTTGCTTTATAAATATATAACTATTACGATTGTATTTTATGATTTCCCTTCTATTGTTATTACACGCGTTGTCTACATCTCTGTTATCTTTTCTCCTATCGCAGGTGTGTTGGAAGAAATTTCTGTAGAAATAAGCATGACCTATGTACGTATTTTTCTGTTCCTTTCTTCTTGTCTGTTTATATGTGTGTGCTTAAATGGTTAAATAAATAATAAATACTTATAGAAAGTATTCTTCTAAACAGCAGTCATGAAATATGTTAGATCATAGGTCCCTTACGGCCACTCCCTCTCATCAGGAGGAGGCCTGTGTTCTAGCAGCAGGGACATTGTATGCTGAAATAATAAGCAAAGTGTTGCTTGACTGCCGCCTAGTGCCGACAGACTGACGTTGGGTACTGTTAAACTCAATTTCATAAAATCTAAGCAGAATTTGATTTGTCGAAATCACCAAATGATAATAATACCTCATAGTTGCGTACCGGAATGTTTTGCGTTTGGGTATTGATACCTCCTGACAATCTTCCCAAATGCCTTACAACGTGCCGGCTAAATACAGACAGTTCTTTTTAAAATGTCTTGGCCTTAGTCCAAGTTTTAGATTATTAAATGAATGTCAGTGAGATTGTACTTAGAACTTGCTCTCTTACCTTTAACTTGTTTTACTTCTGGAGTGCAGGGTCCCTTGTTCAGCAAGCACTTGGCATATGCGTGCAGTAATCTGTCATTGGTCAGAACTTCCGAGATGTCGAAGTTATCGTTGGCAGACTCGTACTGGTCTTCAGCAAACACTCCGAGAGCGAAGCAGAGGGTAAGCAGAACTACTTTCATGATTACAAGACAGACAGGTGAATCTCGAGCACAAGCTAACAGCTGAGTGGTTTACTTGTCGATGTGTCCTATATTTATACCAACTTATAAATGTTTTATTTCTCAGAACAGACCACAGTATGACAAATATGTCACCACTAATTATGCATATTACCACGATAATTATCAGCTCAATGAAGATTGTTTTGCCGCATATTTAATTATTAAACGAACAAGTATTTAATAGAAACTTTTTATGACCTCATAACCTAAGCAGAGCATGTTCCTACAACGTCAGGACCGCAGGTGTAGAGTGAAACAATGGAAAGTTGTGTTATGTATATCTTTATTATCTTACTCTAATCCTTATCCTAGTTGAAATTGAAACCAATTTTAATAAATAGTAAATGCAGTCAACATTCTTTAGCGATGTTCACATTAAAAACAATTTCATTGTTATGATCCAATCCGTGAATCCAGTAGATAAAGTCAGAATTTGCGAGGTTCACAATGTTACGTACTTTTTTAAGATGTTCAAATATAATAATCTTAGGTCTACTTGCGCCTCAAAACAATAAATGCGCTTAGTGCTAGACTTATTTAAAACATCATAATGTGTCTGTCAATCATTTGAAGAGGGCAAAGACAGAACAACCGTTTTAAATTCGTTTAGCATTGAATGTGTTTAGTCATTTGAGTTACAAGCAATCTTAAATGATCATTTTCATAAATAGCATAACGGTATCACCAAACTGGTCTGTCCTGACTTGATGGATAGTGATAATGAGTCACTGGTACAATACGTTCATTAAAATCTAACTGCTCAAAAATGAAGCAACGTAACTGTTATAGATAATTTTACTGAGGATCCAGAAACAGGTCGGTAACTAATTGCCAGTGACCAAGAAGGTGTAGAGGGCATCTCTGTTGGAGCGGTCAGGGTTGTACTTGTCGAGGAGCTCCAGGAAGCGAGGCTCGCTCTTCGATCTGATGCCTAGGAGTAGCTGGCGAACGATGGCCTTCTGTTTAGGGTTGCAGCGACCACATGCGGTGGATAACGTCTCTGGCAGTACACCTGGAATAATATTCAATGGAAGAGTTTAGTTTATATTTCAAACCATGGGCTGGAGTAAGAGAAAGGAAAACATTGGTGTGAGTTGTAGATGATTGTATGATTAATTTTATTTGGTTGTTACTTTAGATCAGTCTTTGTCATGGTACCATTGTTTCTAACAGAAATCGTGGCTTCATTTCTATTATTCAACATCGCTGTTTGCCTGCATGAGTTTGTGAATAGCTACGATTTAATTATTAGGTGTCGTGTAGTGGTTGTCCAGGGGTTGAAATTCGACCATAATTCATTTAAAATTTAATGCATTTCAAGTGCATTATTAAATATGAATAATAGCTTTGTGCACTCCTACATATGAATTGTGCCAAATCTCATACACCTCCATCCACGTAAATTTCTTAAAAAGCGGAACAAAGTTAATCAATATAATTATAGATTTAATTTCGGCCTTTGGAAGGCCCCATGAATGATAGATGTACGTAGTGGTAGATTAACCAACCAAAACCCAACGCTCAGCTTGTAATAGATAAGTATCGTATAAACTCGTAATTTGCCTACTTTATGGATTTTAGATAAATAAGTAAGGTATTTTTTTATTGAACTAAGTATTTTCCAGTAAATGAGATGTAAACAAATTCTTTGAGGTAGTTAATGAAGCGAGTCTGTAATGTTTTATTGAATAATGGCGTTAGTTACCTACTTCCGTGCGTAGCATCTATTATGGGCTTAAAGTTTTCCTACATACCAAGTATTAAAAGCAACATCATCATCAATTCTTTTAAAATATTGGAGTTCTTTTGAGTAGTTCAGCCTAGAATGAACTGATTAGAAGAACATAGGTAGGGACAGTAACTCTCGCTCGCAACTACAAGTTTATCAATGTATCTGTGTATATTTTACGACTTGATCAAGTTTTTTGGCTACCTCACTACAAACAGAGTATTATACAGGTTGAAATTGAAAACATGCGACAAACCGTAACGGGAGATTGTACTCATCATTATGAACAACTTTTACTAAGGGACCAAAGATGCAATCGCAAAAAAAAAAAACAGCTGTTCCCTACATTTTGACGAGTCATGCGAACATAAATGTAGGGAACAGATGTTTTTTTTTTCGCGATTGCATCTTTGGTCCCTTAGTAAAAGTTGTTCATAATGATGAGTACAATCTCCCGTTACGGTTTGTCGCATGTTTTCAATTTCACCCTGTATAGTTAAATATGTAGACGTATTAACGAGATAGTAATCCCGCAAAGATTAGCTCTCTATCTTTGTGTAAAAAGCTACGATACCAAACAATGTAATAAACTGAGAGGTTGCTGGATTAATCTTCTAGCTTTTAACTCTATTCCGTTCAGTTACACAGCTGCTTTTAACCCAGCTGAACAGCCAACAGAACCGAGGAGAAGATCTCAAAAATGATGAGTCTTTTCGGAACCATAATTATCTTAACAGCCCTTCATAATCCACGGACGGTGGCCCAGAGAGCTATGGAGGTCCAGTAATAACGGCTGCGACTTACAAGTTACAGACTTACAGATCGTAAATTCGAACCCAGACAGGCGCTTTACTTTGTGTCAATGATTAAATCATCACTGCCCTATAGACGATGAAGGAAAACCTCAAGAGGAAACCTGTACTAGAACCAAAAATTCTAAAGACATCTGACATCTACCCACCAGCACTGGGCCCGCGAGATGGTTTACGGCCCGCTCCCTTTCATAAAGAGGATGGGAATATTATAGGCTGATTTTGCAGAGTCAGAACGGCATGAGCTTCACGATAAAAGACAAAAAATACTTACGTTTGAAGTTCTTTCCATCTCTCGTGCATGGTCCCTTGTCCATTACGCACTTGTAGTAGGCCAGTAGGATCCTATCGTTCTGAACGATGGCATCTGCGTTGAAGTTTTCGTAGCGATTGGGACTTTGTGAGTAGCTGGACCCCACCACCGTCAGCACGCACAGACATAGCAGCCAATTCCTCATTGTATTAGGGTATCTGGTAGACGAAAAAATATATATTAAATAGGTAAGTACAGTTGTAAAACCTTAAGAGTATTTGCTGATCCGTTATTCTTCTCTCCACACATGACGATAAGATACAGGATAAAATTTATTCAGTGCGCAAACTGTACCTAACCATGATTTTAGAATACGATTCCATAAAATTAAAAAAAATGCTGTTCCATACATTTTCACCGCGTAGGAAAGTGCAATACTTTTCTATGAACAGCTGTTTTTGTTTTCTGCAACAATACGGGGTCTAGAGTCATATGCTGAATTCATGGTAGCAGTTTGCGCAATGGTTTTTGCCTGTATATATAATTAGAGACAATTAGAAAATTTTGTCGATGGATATGTTTAGATAGTCATAGTTGACGTCTAATTACTGCACCGGCACTGATATTAGCTCAATTTATTAGACAGTTCAGGAGACAAAAAGCCTACCTATTAAAATCATTGCGAACGTCTTGCAGCTAATACAGTATAAGTTTTTAACCAGTGCGCAAACTATAACCATGAATTCAGAATATCTTTCTAGACCAGTGCAGAAATTTTTCATCGGTTAAACAAAAAAAAAATATCACCTGTTTCATAGAAAAGTGCAATACCTACGCGGTCAAAATATATGGATCAGCTGTTTTTTTTTTTGTATAGCCGACGAAAAATTGCTGCATTCATGGTTACAGTTTGCGCACTGGTTAAAAACTTATCCTGTATACGAGTAATTTAAAACGAATGAGACGAGAAAGAACAATCGTTTTATTCTGAACACGCACGAGTAAAACACCTTTTAGAATTAAGATCAAAGAAAGTTAAAAGAAACAATGGCACCGCACAATGTCAAGGTCATCAGACGTGTACGGTAAATTCCACTTTCTCGTCTATACCGGTAAACATAGAAGGATCCAGAAGAGTTAATTTGTATGCAAGTCATTTATACTACTTGCCTACTTAGATATTATTAAAAAAATCAATAGATACATCATCTGCCTAGCCTTTTCCCAACTATGTTGGGGTCAGCTTCCAGTCCAACTGGATGCAGCTGATTACCAGTATTTCACATGGAGCGACTGCCTATCTGACCTCCATAACCCAGTTACTGGGTAATACGACTGGTTGTCAGACTTTCGGGCTTCTGAAGACCCGTAACGATTGTCAAAGATCCATGAATGACAGCCGGGACCAACAGCTTAACGTGCTTTCCGAGGCATAGAAGGGTCTAGGTATGTAAAGATGGTCACCCATCCACGGAACAACCGCGGCAAGCGTCGCTTAACCTGCTCGATCGACCTGTGCGGCTGTTATTAATTAGCCACTAGCCAATGCAAACATCAAATAGCTTTTTGTGAAGTGGTTAATAATGTTTCATTTATAATTACTGTTTATTCATAAACGCTCAGAATAAATATAATTGATACCTATCAGCTACCTACGTAAGTTGCGGTTAAGGTATCTTAATCACAAAGATCAAGTCATTAAAGGGGATTTACGTCGATATTTTTGTCACGATCAGATTTGAAATAAAAACAAATGCATGAAGCCTCGATAGACAATAAAAAACACGAATCAATGTACCGGATTGGTAAATAAGGAAAATACGCAGTTGAACTAACACGTTTCTAAAACGAACTGCGACCGTCTGCTCACTTTCACAACACTTTCTAAGCTTTTAATAGTAAAAATACTCACCGAAGAAAGTTGAGTAAGTGCTGCTCTTGCGGCGTCTGCTGTCGCAATGGTAGCTCGTGTGCTTATGGGCCCCTGGCTTGGTCCCGAGCCCCCACGGCGGGGCGCGAACACTTCTCAAACCTGTCGACTCGGGGTCGATGTAACGGGCCGCATACTAAACGCGACGAAGAAAGCAGTGCGCCCGCGCCACCAGTGCTTAATGATATTCATATTGCATGGTGGCTTGATCTTGTTCTGTATGTAATGATGGGTGTACACATTTAACGTTGAAACGAATATGCCGTCTAAATATAAGCAATGCTATATGAAATGTAACACAAAAAAAATCACAAACAGAATAACTGTGATCCCATGTCTCAGCGGCGACATCTAGCGTAATATAACACAGTTATTTAGAAGCCAAGTTTGACCAAGTTTGATACTTTCCACCATGGAATTAGTATCCTACTATCGTTATACCTACGCGACAACCACTTTTGATTCCCAACCAATGAGATTTACCAACTGTCAGATAGTGTGACACATCAAAGAAAAAAAATGAGTCTGGATTTGTGCCCGGCTGATGGCAATAGTTCCGTGTGGTGCTGGACGTAATAGCACCATCCCATTTCTTCCCGTGGGTCTCGTAAGAGGCAACTAAGGGACTTGCCAGAGAATGGGCAGCAGCGTTCTCTATGCATTTTACCACCATACTGCGATCGCCAACCCGCCTGCCAAGCGTGGCGATTATGGAAAAACCTCCCCATTGCGGGAGGCCTATGTCCAGCAGTGGACGTCTTTCGGCTGAAATGATGATGGTGATGAAACATAACTGGGTAAGCTATATGTAGATACACCTCTGCCTAACCCTTCGAGAATTACAGGCGTGATGTCATGTTTTATCTGTAATCTGTTTGCAATAAGCGTTGTTTCTGATGAACTGATTAAACCGATTCTAAAGTTAAACCGTTTACACACAACAAGAATAATTTAAATCACTTTTTTATTACCTGACAGTCTCATATTCTCTTTTTAGCCCCAATCTTCCTTTTAACTCAACAAAAAAGAGGAGTTTCTCAATTTGACCGTGTTGGCTTTTATTTAAATTTCATCACGTAGGTATTTATACAAAATGACGATTAGGTTAGCGCATGGTTATTCCAAGTTGTTTCAGATCGCGGCACGTAAGTTGAACCAAAATGGCGGATTTTGGTTCAACTTACGTGTCGCGATCTATATTTTATTTCCAAACTTCAGTACCACGTTACATCAATGACAATGCTAAACGGTGACCTCATTCTTTTTCCGTGCGGTTTTACCTTCGGTTGTTTAATTCTGATTTTGGTTCAACTTACGTGCCGCGATCTGTATCAGTCTGTTAAAATAATAAAATTATCAATTTTACTACAAATAGAAAACTGCGTGACTTCGAGCAAAAAAATTGGCATGACATAAACCTCCCTTGACAAAGGCACAAGATGAGCGCGGGGCAATGGTATCAACAATTCACACAAACTTTTTAGTATTGTTACCAAATAGGTAATGACACAATTAAGTTTAATGTTGTTTAATTCTAAAACAAAAGGGAAGGTACCGCGGCTAGATTGTTAATTGTTAGTGATTATTTTAATTTTAACGTTGATGCAATTTATGTGATAACCTGTAGGTGATAAGGTAATATAATATGGTAGATTATATGTTTGTACTAGGTAAACATAATCGTCCACTACTTTGAGTGGACGATTATGAGGATGGGTATGACATGGGTATCAGATGTGACCTTCGTTTTGTCCATGATGATTTTAAGACCCACTCCTGTGGACGCTCTACTGAGGTCCCGCCTCAAGAGAATTGAAAAATCAAGAGTCAATTATGCAAACTAGGCTGAGAGTTAGCAGTTTTTGAACGTCAAAATTATATAAGACAGCCCCCAAAACGCCCGCCCTTCATCATTTCCTAAAGTGGTATAGCTGGGAAGAAGAAGTGGCGCAACATACTCCCCAGCAACACCATTGTCTGTCAAAAAAAAGTCTTGAAGTCACAAATGATAAACTAGGACCTTCGGAGATAAATAAATAAACAGTTAATTACAAATACCAATAACAGAACCCTGGTCAGCAAATCAAAATGTACTTTATTAACTTCGCCGTAGAACTTAGTCTCAAGTTCTCAACGTAACTGTATAACCGTTATCATTTGTTTCCATTACCCGTTATGATAACTGAGTTTAAGAGATTAAGTAACTAAAGGTAGTCCTTTCTGAGTATGCAGAGATGAAAGCATCGATTTCGTGAGAACTGGTTCGGGACGCAATGTCAATAACATTACGTTAGGGGTTAACGTAACGGTTTTGTGATATAATGGTAAATATCGTATCATTCGTGCATTGCATTCCTACCGTTGTGTTAAGAAGGTAGGTACCTAAATTGTCTTTATTCCTTGCTAGCTTCAGCCCGTGACTTGGAAGTCGTAACACATCACAATTGATTAAAATGCAAGGGCGTATCAGTAGAAAATGGCGCCTAGGGCACGCATCACATTTGCGTCCCTTCGTAAATTATCTTCTCGGTCCACACTGAGCTAATCTAGGTCGCATAACCTTTTTTGACCAATTATAAGCCTTCAATAACGCAGATATTAATTTCAACTTGCAAAAAAATCGCTTGCAATGTTACAATTTTAAGAGAGTTTGAATAGAAATAGACAGATTTGGAAATACGCTTTACTCCCCCGTACTGCACAGTATATTCAAGTAGCTCTTCAGATTTCTTAGATAAGGTTACAGTATGAAATGGTTTATTTATATTTTTTTAATTTATTTAATAATTGGCGACATTTTGCGCACCCCTTCGGTAGGCGCCCAGGGCGCTTGCCCTGCCTGCCCCACCCTAGTTACGCCACTGTTAAAACGACAACCACATGTTATAAAACTTTCCCATATACTACATTTGTAGTTACAGTACAGGTGTCCGTGTGAGAAGCAGCTTGTCTAGAGGTCGTTTCTTATACCACGTTCAAACGGTCGAAAAAATATCGGGTTTTTATTTCGCACTGGACACACTATTCGATTTTCAACTCTCGGCACTAAGTAGTGTGATGAAAATCCAGTGTGTCATAGAATCCCGCAGCGGTATTTAAACGTCCGTGCGGCTTTGGTTTCCTAAGAAAGCGGTGAACGGTCACACAAAACGGCTCTACAAAAAAGGCGTTTTTGACATCATAATATCAAATACTGATGGGGGGCTTGTGGCTAAATAAGCCACACGGGTCAATCCATCAGGTTAAACTACCCTTGCCGCGGTTTGTCCGTGGATGGATGACCATCTTTACATATACCCCTCCGTGCCTCGGAAAGCACGTTAAGCCGTTGGTCCCGGCTGTCTTTTGTGGATGTTTGACAGTCGTTACGGGTCGTCAGAAGCCCGTAAGTCTGACAACCAGTCTCACCAAGCAGTATCGTATTACCCAGTAATTGAGTTGTGGAGGTCAGATAGGCAGTCGCTCCATGTGAAATACTGGTATGCAGGTGCATCCGGTTAGACTGGAAGCCAACCCCGAAATAGTTGGGAAAAGCGTAGGCAGATGAATGTCAAATACTGGTGATTCATACAGATTTTAATGTTGGCTGCTTTCCTATGACACCAAAGCTTCATCCATCAGATGGTTATGGTAAAAGAGAGAACAAAGAAAATATAGGATATTAAAAAAAAAAAACATGTTTTCTCATACCAGATTGTATCTTCGCACGGATTCGAGTAAGTGCCTACTTTGTATCTCATTCTGCGCTTGCACTAAATGTATCTGATTAAGTAGGTCTATAGGTTTGTTTGCCGGCCAAAAACGGTAAATACGCTACTAGCTCACAAGTATCTGTAGTAAGTATTGCCAATAGCGTGGTATTTATAACAGTATGTAGGTGTCTGTAATGTAAGTGGTAACCGCAGCTTCTCTCGTATTTAAAAGCTCAATATATGTGACAGAAAGAAAATGTGGAATATTGATAAAATATTTTTTAGAAAGGTGCTTTAAGGGAAACCTAGTCCTTGGTTGGAACTCACTGGTGGGTCTGGCAAAAAATCACGCTATTTCACCAGGCTTCGTGTCCGACAGAGATAGTATCAGTGATGAGCAGTTAGACGCTAGCCTATACGCACAACGTTATTGAGTGAGATGCAGGATCATTTAGGTAAAAAATTCGCGAAAAAATTAAGAAAAGGCCTTTGGAAGATCGGATTTTATGAAAAAGCCAATGCATAAATAAATAACCAATAAAGTTTATTGAACTTTTCGATATTTGAACTTTGTCGGTACCGACTTGGTTTTGGAGATTTTAAACTTCTACGCCCAAACTTTAGTAAAATTAGTAAGAAAAACGAATCTTTGTTGGCTCCTAACTTTTTAATGGGTTTTTTTTTAGTATTCTGTTTCCGTACGGACAATATTAATAATGAGACAAAATCATACCACGTTTAATTTTTGATGTACATTGTTGAACAGTGGAGTAATACACTGCCGAGTTTGTATGGAAAAAATGTCGATTAGGTTCACCTTATGTGTGTGATCTTCGATCAGCAGTTATTTTATGGGAATCCTACGTAACATTTTCATAATATTGAAACTCTAACTTCATGTCGCGCGGAGGTCAGCGGCCATTTGTGCACTCGAACATTCAAAGGATTTATAAAAATATGAAACGTATGAAATTTATGTCGACTTGTTGTTAAATCGTTCTTAAAACTAATTACTTACCCATATTTCCGCCTGTATACACTTTATTTCACTATAAAACACTAAAACAATCACAATTCACTAAAGGAGAAGAGTAGGTATTAGTTTGTTTTTGAGATCAAAGATAGATGAATATAATTTGTAGTAACTACGCTAAAATAACAGCCACATTCATATACTTAAGTAAAACTTTGTTGTATATCCACTACGTTTGTAGGTTTGGCCTCAGTCGCCAAAATATACAGAGAAAAATGTACTTGTGAAACGTGAGCTAGCGACGTACAGTTGTTCGTGTGAGAAGCAGCTCGTCCTGAGGTCGACAAACGCAGCTTTCGGTAGCAATTTCTTATGGCTTACAAAGTTTTTAGTTTTTAGTGAATTAATGAACACTCGCGTTCCTGCATACTACCTAAAGACAAAACAGTGATACCCTTACTGATGCATTCTTACAGATTATTCCTGAAGAACGGCTATCACTAAAATAATATAACAGTAGAATGTCACACAATCAACCTATAATGTTCCCACTGCTGGGACACAGGCCTCCTCTCTGTGAGAGGGAACGGGCCGTAATTTACCACGCGGGGCCAGTGTGAGTTGGTAAATGTCACGTCTTCGGGTTTTTGGTTCTAGGAGATGCCAGTTTCCTCACGACGTTTTCCTTCACCGTTTTGAGAGCAGTGGTGATGAAATAATTTACACAACATATCGTACGTCGCGGCCGTTATCACTGAGCTCTAAGCTCTAAACTCAGTATTCACCACCTGAAATGTGTATGAGGTTGTTGGACACAAACAAACATACCTACTGATTAATATTCATAATACCTACTCACCTACTTAGAATGATTGCTCACGCTAGTTATAAAGTGTATCACTAGAAGTTTTTTCTTAATTAATTACCGATATCCGTTAATGATTGAAATGGTGATAACGTTAAAGCTATCGTGATGGACAGTTGATATCAGGTACTTTATTGATTCACCTGTACAATATGTACCATGTGTATATATCAATATTTTTTTTTTTTTTATTAAAATAAATACAGTTCACTGGGAATCAACAATTTTTATTGGTAGTTGTCATCATCGGCCAAAATCTTCCAAAAAGGAAAGGGAAATCGAAAACTATAACCCCGATTTAAAAAAAAGAAAAAACTGTCGAAAAAGGGTCGGAACCCTTTGTGTTCCGGTTTTTTCTTTCTTATATGGATACCACAAGGAAAAACACGTAAATAAAACACGTTTCTTATATGGAGAGGGACCCCTTTAATTTTAGCTATCCGTATTTTATTTTTATTATTTGTTGTTATAGCGTCAATGGATATACCTACATACTCTGAATATTTCAACTGTCTACTTATTACGGTTTATGAGATACAGTTCACTGAAAAAAAAACGCCGACAAAAACACTTTTCTTGAATAAAATAAAATATAAATTTTAATAATTTTTTTTACTATATTTCAGTTTTATTATTTGTGTATTAGCGGCGATGGAAATACACACTGTGAAAATTGCAACTGCTTAGCTATTACGGTTCATGAGATACAGCCCATTGACAGACTGACAGATGGATAGCGGAGGCCTAATAAGCTTATTAAGTTCTGTTGGCACCCTTTGGGTACGTAACCCATAGTGAATGACAGCTGTTGATCAGAAAATGAAAAACTTGTTTTCAGAATCATCAAGATAGGTGCAAAGGGTACATTGTGCTTGCAGTAGATGTGACGAAGATGACAAGAGTTTCTGTGAGCAAAACGTTCTGATTTTTTTTCAAAATGAAAGTCTATTTTGCCGCGCTTATGAAGGTAAAACGGACCAATTTGAGTCCTTAGAAATGGTCTAATATCTTAATCACAAATCGTATTTTATCTATGAATACACAGACAGTTATATAAAAGTCAAATCACTGCTCCAGTTCGGAGTTATTGTTAAGATTAAAGCGCCTTCTTGTACTCAATAGCAAGGTCACTATACAAATCATGCAGCAAGTTAAATAACAGGCGAGTGGAAGTTACCGAACTGGTAATTTAATTACCTCATAGTTTAGCCGTAGTAATAGGCTGTGCAGCTTTGCCCATTTGCCTACTAGTAGGATTATGTAGGCTGACATTTAATATCAGTAAATAAACTTAATCGTACACAAAATAAACATTATTTTTATTGACGCCGAATTTAACAATATCTAGATTCAAATTCAATTTAATTGCCAATGATAATTTTAATATAGTGTTTAGATATAGCTTTATTCCTTTTTGGCGGCAAACTTCTTCAAGAGTTCGTTGTAAAAAGGCTCATATTTGTCGTGAATCTGCTTCAGAACGGAATCGTATTTTGTCTTCTGTTTAGGAGAGCACTCTGCACATTGATTTATGATTAACTTCCTTGACAATTCTGAAACGATTAAAAACAAATAGCTATTAGCATTAAAATCTATTCAAACTAAATTGGTCTAATAAGGATCGTGGAAACCGATAAATCTGTCGACTATTAACAGTTTAGAGGTATGAGGAACAGGGTGTAGAGTTCACTCAACCCAAATAGAATAGGTAGGATCCTCCGACCAGACGGATGTTGTGACTGGTGGGCACCTGCATTTTTCTATTTTTTGAAATGACATCTCGCAGGTCAACCTATGAGTCGGCTGCTTAACCGGACTTGCTTGTGGTAACCCTAATAAATTAAGGCCTTCAGCTATGGCTTAAAAACTTAAATCCATAGCGACTGCTCGATAAGGGCACCACCTGTGGGGTACGGATCTCGGATTAGAGCATCACTGATAGAGGGCAGCAAGGGACAGACTGGATCGGACTGAGACGATTAATTTCGAGACGTTACAGGTATATACTTATTTAAGTTGCCCGGTAAACTTTGCTTGCGCGATGCAGGATTTTGCGTGACGTCAGTCTGATGCGTAGTTTGCATGCAGCGATGTAGATGCCGCTACAACAGTAACTAGTCCTGCTCTGCAGTTGAAAGAAGGTAATATTAATATTAGGTCTTTACCTATGAAATTGCCGTTTTGCAGTACTGGCCATTTCAAATCAAAATAATTTTTGTTTGGGTAAGAATTCTAATTTCAAATTAATTTTATTTTAAAAACATGGATTTTTTTTTCCAAAAGTAGTCATTTGTTTATTGATTAGTGTTACATTTTCATCGCATTTCAATCTTTTTCGTCATCATGGATACGTTAAAAATTCGAGTAATTATGGAATATGAGTACCGTCGTGGCAGCAACGCGGCACAAGCGGCACGCAACATCAACGACGTTTACGGAGCTAACACTACAAACCAACACACCACCTGTTATTGGTTTGCTCGCTTCCGTTCTGGAAATTTCGACCTGAAAAATGAACCTCGCGGTCGTCCGAAGACTTTGGTCGACAATGACGAATTAAAGGCGATTGTGGAAGCTGATGATACACAATCTACGGCTGAATTAGCAGCAGCTTTCGACGTTAGCGTCAAAACAATATTGGTCCATTTGCGTCAAATTGGCAAGGTAAAAAAGCTTGACAAATGGGTGCCCCACGAACTCAATGATCGTCAGCGCGAAGTACGCGTCGAGACGTGCCTTGCACTGCTCAACAGACACACAAATGAAGGAATTTTGAACCGCATTGTTACCTGCGATGAAAAATGGATTCTGTTTGATAACCGCAAGCGCTCAGCAAGTTGGTTGGATCCTGGTTCAGCACCTAAACAATGCCCTAAACGAAAACTTACCCCTAGAAAAATGATGGTCACTGTTTGGTGGTCTAGCGCCGGTGTGATTCATCACAGCTTCTTACCAAACGGGGTGAGCATTACTGCAGATGTGTACTGTGAAGAACTGAACACAATGATGGAGAAGCTGGCACATCTCCAACCAGCATTGGTCAATCGCTCGTCTCCGCTGCTCCTGCACGACAACGCGCGACCTCATACTGCACAGCAGACGGTCTCCAAGTTGCAAGAACTGGGGTTGGAAGCTCTCCGTCATCCGCCCTACTCACCAGACCTTGCGCCTACAGACTACTACTTTTTCCAGAATTTGGATAACTTCTTGGCGGGAAAAAAATTCAATACCCGAGAGGCAGTACAAAATGCCTTTGAAGAATTTGTTGCCTCCCGTCCAGCTGATTTCTTTAAGAAGGGCATCAATAAACTGCCACTGCGATGGCAAAGATGCATTGATTGCATGGGTGATTACTTCGATTAATACAAATAAAAAATACATGAAAAAAATTCGTTTAAATTTTTTCATACAAAACGGCAATTTCATAGGTAAAGACCTATTATTATTGACTCACCTGCCACCTGTTTGTAAGCACCGCATTCCCCTTTATCCAGCATACAATCGAAAACTATCTTTCTCTGTTCATCATTGGCTAACAAAGTATCGTAGTCAAAAGCTTCAAGCATTTCCAGCTCTGTCTTTGATAAGGCAGCTGCAGCCGCGAAGGCTACCAACGCCGACAACACTACAAGTACTTTCATCTTCAGATTTTATAGGATCTGGAAATGGATTATCGAATTAAAGGTACGAGAGTTCCGATCACGTGTTTTAATAAAATTATAACGTAAATTGCAATATTTTATTATTTTGTCTTTAAATAAATGACGTTGATGCACGATGTTGTGGGTTCAAATCCGAGCAAGCAACTATGTAGCGTGTTAATTCATAATTACTTATGTCAGTACTTGGATACTGACATCGTGAGGAAACTTGACTTATCTGTAGGTACTTATAAGAAAGCTGAAGATTTTGTTCGTTTGAACGCGCTCTAATCTCTAGAACTAACAGTCCATTTTTTTGCATTTGACAGACCAACCTTTGAGGAAGGGTATACACTACTTAACATCAGGGTCCTAACCCTTAGGAGCCGAGCAAAAGAATTAAAGTAAGCGAGAACTCTAAGCTCAACTGAAGTAAAACCGCCGAAAGCGTCGGCGGGCGAGAAATTATTACAGGATCGTGTTATCGACAAAGATAGTACCCACCTACTAAAAAAAACGTAGCCTTGAGCTTTACCATTTATTACACGCTTTATATTAGCTTCACTTGTATGTTTGTTTGTTTGTATGTAACCGACTCCTTTGAGCGCGATTTTGACCTACTTTAAACGGTCAGATTTCATTGAAACTTTGTAAACTTGTCGAGGACCGATGACAATTCAATAATTAAAAAAAAATGAGAGAAAAAAAAACACGTTTTTGTAGTTAGCAGAACTAAAAATAATAGTTAAAAAAACTAAAAAACACGCTTTAAAAACCAAACTAAAAAAGGAGAAAATAATTTAATTCAATTAAAAAGCGTGGGGTGCTTTTTGAGGTATTTTTATAATCAATTAATGTCAAGCACCCCACGCTTTTTAATTGAATTAAATTATTTTCTCCTTTTTTAGTTTGGTTTTTAAAGCGTGTTTTTTGGTTTTTTAAACTATTATTTTTTATAAAACAAAGTAAATGCTGCACCGACTACTATTAAAATACAACACCCAATCATTCTACTAAAATTACCTAAACTTTTACCACCTTAATTTTTTTCAGAATTTGCCGCCGTCTAGGTAGTTAAAAACTAAGAGACTGTCCTAGGGATTTTCAGGATTTTTTAGTTATACGGGTAAGTAGATAAATTATTAGACACAAAAACATAGTTTTTTTTTATACTTTGTTATGTTATAAGGATAATTTCAACTAGCCGAAAAAGAAAAATAGTTATACCTACACACTACTATAATCTTGAAAAACTATTCTTTTGAATCAGCTGGGTCTACTAAACTGACTTGTGGAAGGTACCTGAGCTAGACCGAACGCAGAAAACACAAAACTTGAGTTAGTGGCACAATTTGCAAGAAGCCAATTCTATCAGTGGATTGCGATCGACTTACTTGAGCGGAAAACTACAATGAACTAACACTGACACTGATATTAAACCTTTTAACAAATTAAGTGCATATTAAGTTAGAAAAACAATGAGAACGTATTAACTTTACCTTTGAAACAATGATGAATACTGATGAAAAACACAACAGTTCCTTGATTATATCCATTATTTTATAGTTGCACGTGAGACTGAAATACAATCCTTTCATAAGATGAGGAAAATTCCGAGATACGATAATGAAACTAGATCGATTAAATCTAATAGGAAAACAATTACGAGATAACAAGCTTTGCCCGCGGTGTCACCCGCTGCTTATTATCTTTTCTCCGGGTGTCGGGTCTGGTGAATGATACATAAACACCACGTTCATCATACGCAAGGCACACCGGCTCTTTTAGTTTCGTCCCTATCATAAGGTGGATTCTGACTTCCATATAGCAGGCAGAAGACGTCATAGTCAGAAGATGTCATAGTCTTCTGCTGGGGAGTTTGTTGCGCCACTTCTTCTTCCCAGCTAAAGCACTGGGAAGTAATGAAGGGTGGGCGTTTTGGGGGACTGTCTTATGTATTTGACGTTCGAAAAGTGCTGATTTTCAGCCTATTTTGAATAAATGACTTTTGATTTTTATGTGATTGATTTTAATTCTCAATATAATATATGTAGAAGGCTGAAAAAATAACCATCTGCGAACAATTGCTCTGAAATAGCCGTCCATTTCACCCCAGGTCCCCAGGTTAGGTAGTCTCTTTTGTATCTGATTTTTTCTCACTTCTCATTAAGATTTGTCAAGGATGTAGACAATAATGTATTGTTTTATTAAATTAACTAAATAAAAACCTTTTGCCGATTAGAAATTCGAGTGCTTTCAACTGAGCCAATTCACTTTGTCCATAGCATTTGATAGCACGATCACGTATCGTTCCAATCGGGCACGGGCCTTCTCTCTGTGAATTTAGAGATTCTGGAAATGAAACCTGTTAAATATAAACCTAATTAGGTTGGGTAAAGCCAGACTAACGTCTTAATTATCCCAAATCATGAGTTTACTTTACTCGTTTTTTTTTTAAGAATTCTTCTTGGCCTCGACGCAGCTCATGTAAGCCGGTGATATCTTGAAAACGCTCAAAAAGGTGGATTTTTAAACCAGTGTATCTCTTTAACCGTAAATAATTTTTGAAAGCAAAACAATATATGATATTTTCAAGTCTGTTTTGCATACAGTGATCGAACTTAAAACATAATTAAACATACTTTAATGCATCAAAAAAATCATCAAATTCACTTCTTAATTTTCTTTAAAACCAGTTTATCCCTTCAAAAACAATTATATGTAGTTATAATTTAAAATATACCATACAATTCCAAATGCCAAACTGCATCCAGTGATGGATTATTTATTTTCTAATAATTAGTATCTAATTTTATACGATTTTATTTTCATTAATACGACAATGCTTGCTCATTTATTATTTGAATTCATTACAACAGATTTTAACCCGTATCGGATTGCAATAGAAACTATTATCGCTAATAACGTCAATATTTAAAGTAACCAGGGTCCTTAAAGGAGCATACTTAGCTTGCATTCGCAATATGTCTTAAAAACGCTCATTTAAGTGTTTGGCATGACAACATAATGCATTGCCTTCTTTGCTCATGAGTTGTGTTAAAGAAAGTGTTGTGTTAAAGAACCTACGTAGTTCGTATTCAAGATTTGTCCGCCCAAAACTTTAAACAGAAAAAATATATTTTGAATGGTTCAAATAATATTATTTTTATTAATATTTATAAATTGAAGATTGATATTAAATTTATCAGCAAATTCTATTTATGAGAAACAATTAAGTTCGGAGACGTTGTTATAAAAAGCACTTTCTGATACTCAATAGCAAAGGTCACTATACAAATGATGCAGCAAGTTAAGTATCAGGCGAGTGGTAGTTATCATGATCATCATCATCTGCCTAGCCTTTTTCCAACCATGTTGGGGTTGGCTTCCTGTCTGACCGGATGCAGCTGAATATCAATATTTTACATGAAGCGACTGCCTATCTGACCTCCACAATCCAGTTACTCGGTAATACGATATCCTTGGTAAGAGTGGTGTCCGACTTTCGTACTTCCGACGACCTGTAAAGACTGCCAAAGATCCGCGAATGACAGCCGGGACCAATTGATTAACGTGCTTTCCGAGGCTCGGAGGGGTATTTGTGTGTAAAGATGGTCACCCATCCACGGACCAACGGCAAAAAACGGCACGGCAAGCGCAGCTTAACCTGATTGATCGACCAATGTGGCTGTTGTTGTTGTTTAGCCATCCAACGCCTTAATCTCTCAGGCACCTAGGAGTTTCTGAACAGATAATTTAATTTAATTAGCAACCGTAAGCAGCTGCAGTAGCAGGCTAACCAGTTTTTTCCACTTGCCAACCAGTGATCATGAAGGTTGACAGTCAGTATCAGTAAATAAACTAACCGTACACAGTAAAAATATTTTTTTTAATAACATAGAATAGAACAATATAATTTTTTCCAATTTAAATGCCAGTGGTACTTAAAAAATTGAGTGATTATGATAAGATGTAGCATTATTCCTTTCTGGCGGCAATCGTCTTCAAAAGTTCGTTGTAAAAAGGCTCATATTTGTCGTGCAACAGCTTCAGAAGGTTTTCATATTTCGTCTTCTGTGCAGGAGTGCACTCTGCACATTGATTTTTTATGACCCGCAGTGATAGTTCTGAAACGATTAAAAACAAATAGGTATTATGACCGATTCACATTATTCCAGTCTAGTAATCCAGCGAGTCAATCCAGTCCAGTGCTAGACTGCATCATATCGTCTATAATATTCCAGTAATTCTGTAAGTCAGACAAAAGGCAACAATGCGATATCCAGTTTAAAGTTTAATAGATTAACAGACGGCCAATCCAATGCTAGAGCATTGGATTGGCCGTCTACACTATTCCAGTGGCGCTGGAATGGGTGAGCTAGTATGAAAAAGTAGATTGTCAATCCAGTCTCTTGACTGGATTTTTCACTGGAATGGAGACATTCCGGTGCCGGTTCACATCATTCCAGTGGCAATCCAGCACTGGTTTCGATCGCTGGACTGGAATGCTGTTGGAATAATGTGAACCGGGCATTAGAGACAACATAGCGTAACCCCGAACGATTAGAGAGAAATGTGCTCTAAAGTAAACCCCATTTCGCCAGTTATGTACCTATAAGTCCCATATAATAGGGGCGAGTCTATTACCATCAAGGCTCCTGCAGACCGGCGCGACTATACTCTGGTGGTATACATTTAAATCAGTTCAAACTAAATTGGTCTCTTAAGGATTGTGGACACCGACTGCCTGCCAACTATCAACAGTAACTTGTCATACAGTTGTTGGTACTGTAAAGGTTGGTTGTTTACTGAATCTAACCTTATGTTCGAATCGGCAGGTATGTAACGAAATGGCTTGGTCACATTCGAACTGTCAAGAAGATCTACAATAAATCCTTCAAAAATAATTTAGATAAAGTTTGGTTTCGAAGATAAAAAGTTGACTAACAAGCGCGGAGCTGTAAAGGTCTAAAACGAGGAATAAACGACATTATTTATATTTATACGCATACATGCGTTTTATTTATTAAACCTCGGTACCTACCAACGAGGGTCCTTGGTAGATACCGGGGTTTCAGGTCCAAGTCCTACAGTACCTAATATTATTGACTCACCTGCCAAGTCTTTGTAGATACCGCAGTCCCCTTTCTTCAGGAAACAGTTGAAAGCCATATTTCTCAATTCTTCATTGGCTAGAAAATTATCATAGTCGAAAGCTTCAAGCAATTCCAGTTCAGCTGAAGTTAATGTAGCTGAAGTCGCGAACGCTACCAGTGCTGATAACACTACGAGTACTTTCATCATCAGACTTTATGGGATCTGGAAATAAACTAATAATTGAATTTAAAGTTACATTCTTATAGGTAGGTGTAATTGAACACGATAGTTGCTGTTTTTAAGTAAACTAGCAGTACTCGCAGCTTCTATCTCGTGGTTTGATACTTTTATAAGTATTAAAAAGTATTTAAAAAAAATAAAAAAATCATAACACTTGAGTGGTAATCACATAATACAATAGCAGTAAGAATTGCTATCATTTTGCCAGTTCCACAATAATCATGACGTTGTTTACGTTGCTAAGCAGACAATTTTTTCTAACATAATTATGAAAGAATGGATTAGCAATAACGTACAAAATTATTCAGATTCTGATTAAGTGTGTTACACAATTAGGGTGCTGCTCGCTAACGTCAAATTATACCTATGTCATGCAAACGTAGCCTAAAGCAAATCAGTTAAGTCCTAAGCTCTAGCCGGGCATTAATATTGTACTGAATATCATTATGACCGGCGGGTCTTAATTAAATTAATTTTGTATTTGGAACCTCAACTGGGAATGGAAACTTTAAGAGCAAAAAAATAAAATATACAGCCAATCATGCAACGAAAATTTTGCGCAATATGAGGCAGTTTATGGATTTAAGTTTTAACTTATTATTTTTTTCTGAATTTTCCACCGATTAGGCACGAGAACTAAACATTTTTGGCTTTGAATGGCAACTCGCATATCAACCTAGGCGGTTCTTTTCTTGACTTCTGTTTAACAGGACTAACTTGCGGTGCCTTAATAAATTATGATATGGTGGTGGGTTTGGATCTCGGCTTAAAGCGTCGCTGGGGAAAGGCAGCAACGGACAGACTGGATAGGACCAAACAAGTATCTACTAGACACAGCAATATAGTTTTTAATAGTGTCTATGTTAAAATAAGGATAATGTACACTAGCATTCGAAAAACAATAATTAAAGAACTTAATCATCAAAATGTAAAATTATTTCGAAAAATCAGACTTTCGGATGCCAGTTGAGTCAGAGTGGACGTAGAAACCACAAAACGTGAAGGGATCAATTAGGGAGAAGCAAATTTCTGAGGCTTTCGAACAACTTACTTAAACGGAAAACTACAATGAACTAACTAACACTAACACTGTTAACACTGACGTTTTAGTCAATAAAATCATATTAAGTTAGAACTATGATTCAATATACAATACCTTTGAAACAATGATGAAGACTGATGAAGAACACAACAGTTTTAGAGATTTTATAATTACGCGTGGGAATAAATATAACAACTCTTTATAAGATAAGAAAAACTATAAGTTTAAAAAAGATAGATTGACTAAGATAAGATAATAATTATATGTTATATCTTAAAATAATGATATTAATATGTGTTATGGGTTCTCGTCTAGCTGAAGAAGATGACTTGCATAGACACAACCTTGTAGCCAGGATTATCTATCCCTAACTTGCTCTGAAATACCTGTGGAATCGGAAGTGCCGTACTACAGGTAAATATTTGCATGTCCGGGGACATGCAAATATTACCAGTTATAAATACCCAGTTCTCAAAAATGGAAATATCACAATATATTGTAGTGGGATCGGACCACCATCATCACTGACAGGATTAACAGGATTATTGTTGCTAATAAGCCTGATATTGTGGTGGTGGATCGCATAGAGCGACGCGCAATGACTGTTGACATAACGGTTCCGCATGACGGGAATCTCGTGAAAGCCGATAAAGATAAAGAAATCAAGTATCTTGACTTCTTTATCTTTATCCACCACTTTACCACATATCGAAAACTTGGTTTACCAGGTTTTCGATATGTGGGACGTGGATTCAGGGATAATAGGGTATTTTCCAATTTATTAAAAATATTCTAATTTGAAGATTGGGACGCAATATTTAACAAAAAAATAAAAATAAATTTATTTACAGCCATTTTTTCAATTTAAAACGATTAAAACCAAATTTATTTTTCGTTGTTTTGAATTTACCGCCAAAACGCTCACGTGACCACACGTTACGTCAGCTTTGTGTAAACGGTATCGGTAAAAATATTTTGTGTGGCGCAGTTTTAGAAGTATTTGTGCACAGAGGCACCGCACACCAGTAATACCACTTTCTATCCATTAAAAATCTTGTTAATTTTAGACTCGACATTCATTTGTTTACAACTAACTACTTTAGTTTACACAAAGTTGACGTCACTTGGTCACGTGATAAAAGGTCATCGTAAGAAGCGTTTTGGCGGTAAATTCAAAAGAACCAAAAATAAATTTGATTTATAGCGTTTTTAATTGAGAAAATGGATATCAATCAATTTAATTTTAATTTTTCTGTTACATATTTCGTCCCAATCTTCAATATAGTTTTTAGTAAATTGGAGAATACCCTATTATCCTTGAATCCACGCCCCACATGTCGCGCTTCACTCTATTGTGCCGATTGTTATGACTGCAATGACTGATGATAAAATAAAATGATGAATATCTAAAAGCTTCGAACAACACCTAAGCAAGCTCTCGTTGAGCAACTGGATCAAGTGCGTGATTCAGGAAGCGGTACTTCTGGACACGGCTCATAGTGTTAGCCGATTCCTCTTTTTGAAGCCCTGACGGCCAATCGCTACGACCCTGTTCCCAATACCGGTGAGCTACCATATTTTATGTTTAGATGTTTGGATTTTTGTTACTCAATCACGCAAAAACGACTGAAAGGAAATGGATTAAATTTGATACACAGATAGTTTATAACCTGGTTTAAACATTAAATATTTTTTATCCCGGTAGTAGGTTGCCGTGGGACAACTTCAAGGAAAAAAAGGAACCCTTACAGGATCACTTCGCTGTCAGTCTTTCTGTCTGTCTGTCAGTCTGCCAAGGTTTTTTCTCAGGAACGCGTAAAGGTATCAAGTTGAAATTAATATCAAATTACCGTAAAGGTATCAAGTTGATATTCTATAAGTATGCATAACATATATTATATGTTATGCATACTTATAGAATATCAACTTGATACCTTTACGGTTGGAGCTTCTAGGTCAACGCAAAAAATACGGTCATTTATGCGACATATTTTGATTTTCGCTAACAAATCAAAACCTATATCTACTTCCCATTGACCTAGAATAATGAGATTTGGCAAGAAGCAAGGTCTCATAGCACAAAGGAAAAAGTCTGAAAATCGTCAATTTGTATCACATAAAAAACTATTTATTATTATTACAAACTTACATTTGCGGTTGAAGAATTGACCTTGATATATCGATGTATGGAAGAACATTATTTCAACTACATAGTTAAGTTTGTTCTTGGGATAAATAATATCCCATCTAGGGAATTCCCCCCTCCCCATTATGCGTGGCCCTTGGCTGGTTCTTTTTTTAATTTCCGGTCGGTTCGATCGGTTGACGTTGACGGTCCTAGCACATTTAATGATGGGCTAGGGTTTCCCAGTCAACTCTTTTTTTTTACTATCAAATCTGATGACATTATAATTAGTCAGCATTACCTATTTCTTAACTACTTAATATTATAAAGAGGTAAAATTGTTTATTTATATCTGTAAAAGGAAACTTCCGGAAATGCTGATTCGATTACAAAAATTCTTTGACTGGTAGAATGCTTATAGTAGCGTTTCTCGAGTGCCAAATCGTGGGCAGAAGATAGTCTCCAATATAATAGCAGGCTGAAAACCCGTTTGCAAAAAATTGCTTTGAAATATCCTAGTTCGATTCAACCCTCTATCTACGTTTTTGGTATGGATATTGTAATTTTATTACAACTGTTGTAAGTCATCAAAAAATCTATGTGTAATTTTGGTTACATGTGTATATATATTGTGTAAGTTAATTTGGCAGGTCGAAGCTTAATTTTATGTTCAGAATATTTTAAATGTACAGTTAACAAGTAACAAGGAAAGGTAACCATGCATAAAATAAATACATATATTTGAAATTATGTTTTGAATGCAATTCGAAATTCAAATTCAAATGTTAAGGTGAACTTAGTCCACATTTTTTGCATACAAACTTCGGGAGTGTTTTACTCCACTGTCTGACATGGCACATCCAAAGTAAAATATGATATCGTTTTGTCTCATTATTAATATTGTCGTTACGGAAACAGACTACTAAAATAAAAACCCATTAAAAAGTTAGGAGCCAACAAAGATTCGTTTTTCTTGTTAATTTTACTTAACTTTGGGCGTGTTTAAGTAACACGATAAGTGTATAATCTCCAAAACTAAGTCAGTACCGACAAAGTTAAATTATCGAAAAGTTCAATAAACTTTATTGGTAACGAACAATAAAGGATTTTTAAGTGAAAACTTCTTTAGGCGCATTGAGCACTTTTTGGGTGAACAAAAATCATGGAACTCGCGTCATCGATACCGAACGCTTTCCATGAGCTATATGTATACTGTGTAATGTGTACTTTTTAGGTGAACAAAAAACATGGAACTCGCGTCATCGTCACCGCACGCTTCCCATGAGCTACGAGTATATGTATACTGTGCATATATTTACAGTAAGGAGTCATAAGTGCACTAGCATACTAAGGGCTATATTGCTATAAACTCGCGGTCTAGGCCTTACCTACAGCTGTGTGCATAACTGATGTATCAACACAGAACGCACACATCAGAACTCACACACTGGCGTCGAATGAAACAAAAAATATACCGTCGCACAGAGTACGTAATTACGTATGATCTTGGTCAGTTCATACCATTTCTAAAATTTACATTCTCATATCGGGTTGAAATATTTCTTGGATTCTAATCGAATGCAATGTGCAAACGCTCTAACCTTTAATAGATTCGTCTCGATTTAATCTGTATGCTATGCTAAGCTGTGAGCAGTGACGGCCCAGTGGTAATGGCCGCAACTTACGAGTTGTAGATCGTAGGTTCAAACCCAGGCACAGGCGCTTTACTTTGTGTTAATTATTTTCATTACCGAACTCCTCGATGTTTTATGTCGACTTTTTGTTCCCGACAAATTCATCGGTCATCGTCAAAGCCGTCGACGCAATCTGTTTGCGCCGCCGTTGTCTAAAACTGTTGCCAGAGCTGAGTCCCCTGTGTGTCGTACTTTAAGGATGCTCAACGCCCTCCTGACCGCCTATCCTGAATGTGATCTATTTGCTGATGAATGGAGCAAAATCATGGGTGTGTGTTTGATGTTTTGCGAGAGAAAGTATGCTAGGTTGTCCTCTATTATATGTTAGTATTTGTAATATGTTTGTTATCTATTCAATCTGTATGTTAATTAATGTAATTGGTGTTACCGTTTTAATTAACAATAAACAATAAACAATTACCACTGCTCTCAAAACTGTGAAGGAAAATATTGTGAGGAAACCGGCATGTCCTAGAACTAAAAATTTGAAGACATGTGACATCTACCAATCCGCACTGAACTCGCGTGGTAGATTACGGCTCACTCCCTTTCACCAAAAGTAGGCCTGTGTCCCAACATTAAAGAAAAGAAAAGAAAAAAAGAAAAGAAGAGTGAAAGAACACTATCTCTCCACATTGTCATAATTGTATTTATTAATTAAGTTACATTATAATTATATATACATATTTTAGTGATATTTATTTTAGAAGTATGTATGTATATTAGTATGTATGTATATTCTCATATTATGTGTGTGATTTTTTTTTAAATTAGAGTTTAATTTGTAATTTTATGATTTTCCTTCTACTGTTATTACGCGCGTTGTCTATCTCTGTTATCTTCTCTCCTATCGCAGGTGTGCTGGAAGAGATTTCTGTAGAAATAAGCATTACCTTTGTACGTATTTTTCTGTTCCTTTCTTCTTGTCTGTTTATATGTGTGTGCATAAATGGTTAAATAAATAAAGGCTGATTATAGTAAGCTCATAGTCGTGCCTTAATCCAAATCAAATCGTGCTGACAACAAAGTTGCCTAAATGATTTTTCCACTAAGTTAACATTGACCTCAGCTTACCTTAGCATCGATACATCAACCTCGATTACCGTCCCGTATTAATATATCCATGATAGTTATGATTTCTGATCGCCTGAACGATTTGCTATTAATAGCCATAGTGTAAGATCATCCATTGATAATAACTCCCTGATATCTATTTAATGTTTTTTTTATATACGTATCATAATGATGTCTACCTAAAATTATTGTCAACGATGTCAATGTCAGTACCTATCGTGATATCGGCCAATTAGATCTGCGAAATTATATGAAAATTATGTTAGACTAGACAATACCATTTTTAATATTTTTGGAAATTAAAATAATTGTCTGTATCCGTACTGTATGGTATAAAATATAGCGCATGGTTTTACAGGCATCGAGTCCACTGGAGAACTTCAGAACAGTACTTACAGAAGAATTTTGGTAAGAAAAAGTTTTGATAACTATTAAAATATATTATTATCTTCGATCATAATTATCTGTTACCTCTTGCTACGGCTTGCTATGGGCCCTTCCCCCATTTCATTATCAAAAATAAGTTGAATTTATGTTATTATTTTTTGTTCGTTTCTTCATTCATCCAAAACCCGGCTACTCCCAATGCTGGACATACCCAAACCTTTCTTTGCGCATAATCTTTATTAAATACTATGTCATAATCACTACTTAAAAAAATCGGTTTTAAATTTCATTAAATATAAAATTATTCACAGTAAACAAAGTCATTTACATCATCAAGGTTTGTGGCAATTCTATTTTCATTATCTTAAAAATTAAGGAAGCATCGTCAGCAAAAAAACACCATTCGCTGTTAATTATTTAATAACTGAGGTAGGTAATTAATAATATATTTATATATATATTGAAAAGACAAATGGACCTAATATTGAGCCTTGTCGAACTCCAATTTTTGGTTTCCGTAGTAAAACCAAGAACCCTTAAAGTTTCGCAAAGTCTGTCTAAGACGAACTAAAAAGTTGAAAATTTACTTGGTTGTCAAATAAAATCATGCAAAAGTTTCTTTACGTTTCTTTCAACTCAAACGAATTGACGCGCAACCTGTACCGCAGCCTCTGGCACACAGGCAACTGAGGGAACACAGGTGGGTTTTAGTCAGTAAAAGTCTGACACGCCCTCCCGCTCCACCCAGAGCGGGAGAAGTTATTTGATGATTTCCCACCCAAAAAAAAAAAACCTGTTGTCGTGGATTGAGTGCATGATTCTGAAACGTGTCCGTATGGAATGAGGAGCCATGTCTCATATTTAAAAGCGGGTACTACCATTAATTAGTAGTAAGTTACCCGAATTTGAAGGTCCGATCCTGGAATTTGTAGTAAAACCCTTTCAAAGGCCTCAATTCTGACGGTCTAAAAACACAAATATACGTAGCTACTAAAGCAGTTGATCAAATCGAAGTTTAATAACGCCAATATTTAGTAGAAATTTCTACTAAATATTGGCGTAATCAAACTTCCTCTATATTCAGTATTTCAAAAGATATGAATAACTTTAATTTTCCTTACCAATTTTGTGTATGGGGTGACCATAAATATTTCAAACTGTGTTCATAAACAGAACTTTGTTTCCACCAGTCAGTACTTCATTATAGAACACAATATTAATATATTGTGTTCTATAATGAAGTACACAAATAATGAAAAAAACTAAAAGCGGATTATCCCGAATGTCCCATTTGACTCTGGACTCTTAGTGTTGACTCGTACTACCTGGCTTTATCTAACTCCACTTTGTCGGGGCTTTTATCTTTTTTTTTTTCTTTTAGAAAAAAAGGTTTTAATTACGTATAGTTTGATGTGATTGACTATGTTTTGTCACCCGGGAACACCCCTTTATCTCATCTTAACTTTAACTTGGCACATACAGTGGACGAGATAAAATTCTGAACAATTGTGCAGATTTTCGTTTTTGTTCTTAAAACAATCTACAATAGTGAGAATTTTATATCCTTTTTTTATATACAAAGGTCAAACAGATGTCCTCTGAATATGCTCTACGATACAGTGAATTTACATAACAATAGCATAAACTGATTTATGTGGGATCGTAAGACTTGCACGGCAAAAAAAAGACTGAGTCTGATTCCCTTATTGTGCAAAACGGACTTTTGCGAATAAGTCTTACTTAACAGTTTCCAGTGTTTAGTAGGTATGATTTTCAGATTTCGGCAATATGATGATAGAAGTTCAGCAGCTAAGTTTAATTCTTCTAAACTTCTCCCGCTCTGGGTGGAGCAGAGGGCGTGTCAGACTTTTACTGACAAAAACCCACCCGTGCTCCTTCAGTTGCCAGTGTGCCAGGGGTCGCGGTATCTCTTTCGAACAACCTGCACCCCTCGAAGACATCGGCCCTTGCCGACCCCACCCGTTGGTTCATTTTTGCTTAGGTATTCCTTACAGTAGGTAAAACTATCTATCTTCTTTCTGTCTTTCTATCCACATTTATCTATTACTAGCTTCCGCCCGCGGGTTCGCCCGCTAGGAGGTCGGAAATTAATAACGTACTACCGGGATAAAAGTATCATTTGTGTTAATCTAGGTTATATCTATCTGTGTGTCAAATTTCATCCAAATCTGTTTATCCGTTTTTGCGTGATTGAGTAACAAACATCCAAACATCTTCACAAACTTTCACATTTATAATATAGATAGAAGGATAGTAGGATAACCGTAAAAAAACTATCAAATCAAGGAAATTGCAAACGCTGGAAATTGTGGAGTAGGTGTCTAATCTGCAAAACTGACCAATCAGTGAAATTTACTTGTCAATAATTCGTAAGTTTTCGAATTAAATTAAACTGATGAGTGAGGGACGCAACTAATTTCAAACAGTTTAATGCAGTTAGTGGCAGTTATTTTAGTTCAATTTCAGAGTTAATTAATGACTAGCTGACCCGACAGATGATCCATGACAGGACGTCTTAACTAAGAATTTTGATTTTGCATTGGTCTAATATTAGAAAAGTTAATATGGTCCTTAAGTTTTCTTATATTTTCTAATGTTACGCACAACTTTCTTATCTTTTTCTTTCGTAAGAACTTTCCCCTGATAATAACAAACACTACAAAAAAAGAATTAGCAAAATTGGTCCAGCCATTCACGTGTGATGCCATGACCAAGGGAAATAGGGATTCATTTTTATATAGAAGATAATATAATATATATAGATTAACAATTAATAAAGTACACAACTGGTAATAGATATGCCACACGACGGTTCGCGCATGTATTTTAAATAAATAATGATATATTTTCAAAGAGAACTCCCACTCTAAATAATGAATGCCTCCTCTTTTAATGTGAACTTCAAAAAATTCCTATTTTGGGGTCCTAAAAATACTAAATAACCAAGTAACTACGTCCAACTTGTAACGCGTGACGTAGCACCGCTCGCTATGCTCGCTCGGCTCGCGCGCTGTCGGTCACAGTTCTAACCTTAGCATTTGTACTATTATGTATTCTGTGCCTTAGCTGACCCATTTGGTCAGGGTGCCCTGTTAGTTACTGTCCAGCTGAAAAAAGAGGCTCATTTTTCTTTTTTAAGTGTTCATCGTTACTCAGATGCCCAAAAAGTTTTAAGAGGTTCGTCAAATTTAAAAAGCGTATTTACATCTTTAAAAGTTCAATAACTTTTTAGAGGAACAATTAAGTCCAACTAATGGTCGCCCAGTGGTTGAAATTCGTCATTATTAGCTTTTCCCTTTTCCATAGAAACTTTAACTATGCCAAACTGCAATCTCCTTCGTCAAACGTTGGTACAAAGTTGCTTCACGTATTAATATAAATTGATATAGGTATGCACTATTTCAGAATCGATTAAACATGAACGCCTTGCTGATTGCTGTGATTGCTATGTTTGCCCTGGTTGCACCCAGTGCACTGGCCTACGATGAAATGTACGACAAGATCGACGTGGACAAGATCCTGGCAGATGATGCGCTGTTCACCGCGTACATCAACTGTATGCTAGATAAAGGAGACTGTTCTGTGGAGCATTCTGCGGACTTTAGAAGTAAGTAGGCTCCACTAAGGTATTTTGACGCGTGGCTTTAGTCGGAACTAACGCCGCCATCTTGTTTATTGCATTCACAAAACTAATTTGCTCGGTATCGAATTCCGTTCACGTCTAAATGACATTGTATACGATATAATAAATGCATAAATAACGTATAGTTGCACAGTCCTAGTCGGCTAAACATCGGTGACAGTTTAACTTAGAGCTGGCCTAGCGTAGTACCGAAATTTTAAAGAAAAAAGTCCGACTTTCAAAAACACCCTATAAAGTGGAAAACAACTTTAATTTGGAAGTCGGTGTCTTTGGTTTTGTATATTCGGATTTTGCCACCGACTTCCGAAACTAAAATTATTTTTCACTTTGTCGTTGTTTTTTTATTGAACTCGGTTATTTTATTATCTAAGTAAATACATTCCTTATTTTTGACTTCTTAGTTGTGGTACCAACCCAACACAAACTGGTACTACTTCCTACTTAGCAAGTGAAGGAATCACTTGCGAAGTAGTTAAATAACTGTGACATGAAGTTATTTTTACCTCAACGTACACTTAGTGGAAAAAATACGTATTACTGAAGCTAGCTCAAAAGCTACTGATCAGAACTTGACCAAATTTAAATGAGACCACTCTATAAATTTTCCATTAGAAATAAAAGAGAAACAGTCGTTAAAATCGTTTTTTAAATTATGGAGTTCTGAGGTAACAAATATAAAAAACCAGCTGAAATGAGAACCGCCTCTTTTTATTGAAGTCGGTTAAAAAGAGTTCCACACACTCGCTGGGAGGACGAGATTGTGCGTATAGCTGAATTACACTGAATGGAAGTAGATTCTCTGGAGGCCTTCACCTCAGGGGTTCTCAAATAAAAACAATCAAAACTATTTAACTATTAATAAACATTGTTCAAATAAGAGAAATGTAAGGTTTTTTTATTTTATTTTTATTATTACTAGACTTTGCCTGCGGCTTCGCCCGCGTGGTTATCGGAAATTATAATCTCTGATAATTGGCTTTATATTTTTCTTTGTGCTATTTTCAGAGTTACTCCCAGAAGTCATAGCAACATCATGCGCAAAATGCACAGCCATTCAGAGACAGAACGTCAGAAAGACTGTAAAGGCCCTCAGCGAGAAGAAACCTGATGACTTCGCCCAATTCCGGACCAAGTTCGACCCTAAAGGAGAATATGAAAAGGACTTCTCCGCTTTCATCCTTGGAACAGATTGAATACATCGTAGATGAACCGAATTAATATTTCCCTAAGAGAATCTTGGCTCATTTTGTTAATGGAACTGAATTAAATTATGTGGAGCATTACAATAGATAATATATAAGTTGCAAGTTGAAAATCCTTTTTTTGTTTTTTCTGTACAATCCATAATCAATCAATCAACTCAGACTATTGCAGTCCTCTACGGAACATATGCCAGACCTCACCACAATACTTTGTTCTTCACCTTCCTTCTGTATCTAGTCCCTCTCAGCCACTTTTGTCCATCTAATTTCCTACACTACGCTAACCGATACGCGGTCTCTACTCCAGGACTCTTAAACTAAGCCGGCCATCGTTCCTTCGACAAACATGGCCAGCCCACTGCCACTTCAGCTTGCTTATTCTGCAACCTATGTCGGTAGCTTCGGTACTTTTTCGGATAACTTCTTTCTGATTTTATACTCCAAGGAAACTCCGACCGTAGCCCGCCTTGAATTTGTGAATCAGCCCTACTGTCAGTGTTCACGTTTCGGCATCGTTAAACCGTCCCGACTTCTGAGAAGGCCGTGAGTTTGAACCAGGCAGGCTCTTTACTTTGTGTATTTAATTTTAACGCCACAGCCCTCAAAATGGTGAAGGAAAACAGCGTCAAAAAACCGATATGTTCTAGAACCGAAATTCGAACACATGTATCATCCACCAACCTGGATTATGCCCACTCCCTCTTATAGGGAGGAGGACTGCGTCCCAGCAGAGGGAGCATTACAGGCTGATTACGATATCATAACGGGCAGGACGCACTGGTTGAAGATCTAGTCGTCAAATATTGCGGGATAGGCAACGAGAATACTTTTCTTTTTTGGGTGGGAAATCATCAAATAAATTCTCCAGCTCTAAGTGGAGCGGGAGGGCGTGTCAGACTTTTACTAACTAAAACTCACCCGTGTTCTTTCAGTTACTTGTGTGCCAGGGGCCACGGTATCTCTAACAAACAACCCGCATACTGGCAGGCATCGGCCCTTGCGGACCCCACCAGTTGGTGCTGACATCTCTTGGAGGCGCGCGTGGAACACAATGCGCCGTCGACCCGGACTTGGTCCTTACCGGACAGCGAGCAACCCATTACTCGCCATCCGCAAGCCCGCGCCTACGGTGGCCGGGAATCAGTCTGGGATTCCCGACGCCCAGGGCGCCTCCTGTAGCGACTATAGGACCGTGAGGGCACCTCTCCCTCACATGCACCGCCTCCCTCTTCGCGAGCATTACTGCTTCGCAGGAGGTGACGGCTACCCATGCACTCTTGCTCCGAACCAGGGCCTGGACCAGGGCCGAACGTGAGAGATCGCCGCCGCCGATCACCTCCACAAGGACACGGCGAAGCTCTGCCCAAGCCGGGCAGACCTCCACCGTATGCTCCACCGTGTCCTCCGAGCGATCTTTACAGAAGAAACACCCGGGCGTTTCCTCCCGCCTTATGCGAAACATGAACCTCCCCAAACATCCATGTCCGGTGAGGACCTGCGTCAGGCAGGTGAGGCCGCTGTGGCACCTCTTAACTCACTCCTCAAAGAGGACACTTACTGCCGCAATCGTAGCGTGCCCAAACGAATCCTTAATCATTTTTCTGAAGTGGTTTTAATAGTAGATCTGTTACTGGAATAGTAAGTATCAGATCAAATGCCATCTTATGACGCAAATGACCACAGCACTAGTGCGATAAAGAGCTGGAGTAGTACGTATAGCACCATTCCTTCTTGCAAGTAATAAATAATGGCTTTAATTATTCATAGCGGCCCCATCTACAAAAATTCCATCAGTAATTTTCCCAAATTTGATGGCTTGTTTACATCTATGGAATCAATACAAAACCTGTTACAACTTTTTGACACATGATCTCGCATCAAGGCTATCACAATAATATCTAAAAATAAAACCAATTATCTCTTCATTGGCTAATAACATTGTCACGCAGGACCTATGGCCTCCGCTTTGATACCTGTTACGTTAATACGTTGTGTATAAAATTGCTTGAGTAGGTACGAGATATGTATCAGTTACAATATTTTCCTTTTGACGTCAGTAGAATTGATAATATCACGATATCATACTAGATTATGGTTTATTACACAAGACTGTAAATCCAACTACTGGGCACTTTGTTCAAGTAGATCTCATCTAGCTGAGATGCCTTAATTGAGCTCATTGATACAACAAGATATGATTGATAATCTTATTTACATAGTTAGGAACTGTATGCTTTACAAATCAGTTTCCAATATATTTTTTTAAGCATAATGAAGAAAGGGAAAGCTAAAAATACTCAAACGTAAACCAACCGTTTCGAAAACAAAATAGCTCACAGGCAAAAAGCAGTAAAGGGTCCCATAGAACCAGTGACGTGAAACTCATGCTATGATGCGGAACGATTGCGTTGTGCCGAAGATTATGTGACGGGCTTACACAATCCATTAAGTTACATCAGAGTGCAGCGGCGTGGACGTTGCGCTGGCGCAATTGCGAGCCCGGCCGCCGCATCGCCGCTCCAACGGCCCAGCCTGACACGAAAACCCACATGCAACCAGCACAATTACAGCGTTTGTTGTAGCAATTTCATAATTGATAAAATTGTTGGTATTTAGTCTAATTTCAGCAACCTGTTCAAGTGTTCCTGTATGACTATGATCTGATAACCTTTTAGAATAAGATGTGACTCATATTTTCTCTTTTTAGTTTCTATATCTTTTGCCTGCGATTTCACCCGCGTGATGGTCATAAATTATCTTACGGGATAGTATTACCGGGATAAAATGTATTCAACGTCCTAACTTAGATTATGGGCTATCCATGTGCCAAGTTTCGTTTAAATTCGTTCGGCCGTTTAGACGTGAAAAGGGTACAGACGCCAGTACATCAAGCTACCCCAATCTGTCAAATTTCTTTGACCGAGTTTCAACTTTATGACAAAAGCATAAGGTTCCTGTTAAATAGGGAAAAAGTACATTTTGGTATATCTTGATGTGCTGGCGTCTGTACATACAGACAGTCCTACTTTTACATTTATAATATTAAGTCATGATTTAATTTAAATAAGGTCAGTGATTCAGTGATTAAACAAAAACATATTTTTACAATCAAATATTTAATTACAAAATATCAGTCAACATCGTGATATTTAAATAAATAACACAACAATTTGTCATCCGATTACAATCTTTAAGCCTACCTACATATAAATAAAATCACAAAGATAACGATCCCGGGAAGTAGAAAAATGTGAGAACTGCGAGTCGAATTCTACGGGAGAAGAGATTGCTTCAAGGTATTGTAGTATCTTAGAGAGCTGTTTAAAGTCCTACTGCAATTCAGGCAAATTATTTGTATATTTTAGACCCTATTTATCTTATTCTAAATGAACTCATGTTGGATCATGGTCAAGTTTATTAGCTGCTTCCTTGGATGAATTTGTCGAAGTTGGCACGGTTCTTGCCACTGGGGTCGTTCTTCTTCACCAGGTCGTCCCACTCCTTGGGATGCTTATGTTGGATTGCCTTGATCACCTTTCTGATGTTACCCTTCTGCTTGTCAGTGCACTTGGCGCATGTCGTCTCTATCGCTTCGGGGAGGGTCTCTGGAAAATTGAATTAGCAAAGGTTGTATAAGGATTTTTCGAATTGGGAGACTTTTCTATACATTTTTGTGTGAGAGAGATAAATTGACACAGCTCATCTTGTTACCAGTTTAGCATGATTTTGAATTAAACTTGGCTGTGACGCCCTTAAAAAATGTCCTCCCAAAGATAAATATTAGCCGTCTGCCCACTAGACCAATACTTATTCTAGGATAATATCCTTCCCTACCTAAGGGCACGTCTATCATTTCGTCGCCCCCAGTCTACTCCTGATATGCAATGGCCTCTGTAGCACTATAAAACATGAGGCTTCAAGGGCTAGTGCAAATCGATTGATCGATCGATTGATTGGGATTCATTCGATTAATCGAGTCTAGTCAAACCACGCTGGGGTCGGTGCATTTCATTCATTAATTCATATATCCAACAAAAACCTACCATGAGTGTAAAAAATCAACTATATAAAAGGAAAATCACCAAGGATATGAAACAATCTGCACCTGTATAGGTACATGATTGTACTTTGACACTACCTCCGGATATTTTCCTTCTTACAAACCTTGACCTCGACCCGGTTTGTGAAAACAGTTCCAGTGGCCAGTATTGGGTTTATCCGGAGTTGCGTAAATATGTCATTATTTAATGCTACGCTGCGTCTATGTCAAAACCTCCGCTTGTAAATCCAAAAATAAATCGATAGTCAATTATTGCTTAACATTGAATTATTATGCTCTAGTAGTCTGTTTATAATAACTACTGTTCGTGTTTTGGGTTTTACGCTGAGTGGTAGTCTGTTTGTCTTTGCGTAATAGAGGCACACAGATATATTAATAATAATCATCTAGTGACAATATGTTTCTGTACTATAAAATACATAATTTAAAGCGAAAATGTATAATGCTCACTTACTTTTGAAATCTGATCCTTCAGGTGTACACCGTCCTTTGTCCAAGAAGCAGTTGATGTATGCCCTGAGGAGTCTGTCGTTGGAGATCAGGGTCTCAACATCAAAGTTATCATATTTAGCGTTGTACTTGTCAGCGGCGAATGCTACCACTATCAAACACGCCAATACAATCAGGACCCTCATTATGACAGTTGAATTCTGTAAATAATAACCGAATTTAATTCCTCTATTCAATTAATCAACTGTGTACGCTCACAATGAAACAAAGAATGTGACTTGTCCCGAATGGTACCTAAGCGATGAAATCTATTTAGCAAGCCGTTTCCATGGACATTGGACCAACACAGGACGTGTTTAGACTACGGATGAGTAACATGTCACACGAATTAGATGAATAAATCTAAAACAAAAAGATTTTGATAGATGATCTTTGTTGAACATAACTACATCAACGAATTGAATTAGTAATTCACAAGAGCCAACGAGGAGAATTTTTAAATTGTATTAGTTATCTAAAGTTCTCTCGTAAATTCATAAGATCACACAGCTTATACACAGTTTCCATATCACAAGTCACAAAATAATTCGTCACTGATTGCAGCAGTTCATTCACCCACCTTTTACTCTCTATAATCGACCTAAAGAACTAGCGTTGGCAGAAAGCGACAGTGGTTTATATTGACGACGGTATACCCACTACCTTCATTGGCACATAGGTCAACGCTTACGTATTCATAACAGTCAAAATTGAACCTTTTACCAAAACGTTTACGGGTTTTATTTAATTGCCTGCACAGTTTTGGTAAAACCCTCCCTGTATTGTTAGTGAAATGTTAATGGGTCTGCAACTTGTGGTTATAAACAAAACATATCATAGATGGCTGCGCTACCGGGAAAATTAAGCAATCCTAAAGTTTTGTCGCTTGTACAAGGAAAACGGTGTTATATTTATTTTATCATATTACTTTTACAGTTTGGACAGTGCTTTGCTGTTTTTAGGTTAATTTGTAGTTATAGTAGTATTGCGGATGAATCCCATAGAGTCTATGTAATTCATAGAGCGAATCTTCGTCTATGTCATAGATAATGATTGGTTATATTCGAATCGTATACGTTTCATCTAGCTCATATTTCTTTTGGTATTGCTGTGTTCAAAAAAATATCTGTATAGTTTTGAGGTGTCCAATTTCTGCAATGTTTTTATCCTTAACAATATTTGAATAGAGCCTTCGTTAAAAGGAATCAAAATTGCTGAATCACTGATACAACAATCGAAGAGGTTCTTGATGAGTCAAAGACAATAATACTTTGAACACAAAGAAATCGTTTGTCCTCATCATACTTCTAAGTACATATAAGAAGGTAGGTACTATCATTATGTTATAAGCAGAGATCGGATATTCGGATGCATATTTACCAACAATCGAAATGTTGGCTAACATGGAATGCGCTTTTGTATCGAAAAAGTCTTAATTTAGGTTAGTGATTTGTTTATTTTTTGTTTTAACTAATACAAATCACCCCTCCTCCAGTACATATACATATTTGTATCGGGTTAAACATTAATTTTAAATGAATACACATCTGAATAGATATGCATTCCAAAAATCCCGGGGTTTTTATAAATATTACAAATAATTTATAAATCCGCTTCCATACTTTTATAGCTAAAATATATCTTTAGGTAAATATGCATCCGAATATCCGATCTCTAGTTATAACTCATGGCCATCAATGTATATGTAAATATAAACAATTGAGCCTCGAAAGTTCCTCATTTTAATGATCATTGGATTGCTAATTTACTATTATATTAAACTGCGAAATAAGCTACTAATTATGTGCATTACCAAAGTAATGCACATAATTAGTTAATCGAGCACCTAATAGATATATTTCGTAATCATTAAAAAAGTCATCAAGTTTTAGCAATAAAGCATTAGTGATTCTGATAACGGAATCAACTCAGAACCTATATAACACACTGGGTGATCAGTTATTCGTTGAATTCCCTCTGGTCGTGATTGTGTGACTATTTATAACATTGAAGCACCTCAAATAGACAACGCCAAAATGCGAGAAAATCCAAAATTTGAGTCTTTACGACAAATTCTCAAAATACGTAATAAATATATGTTTTCTTTAAATTCTGAAATTGAATGGTAATCAATGCAATATTTAGTTACAAAGCTTTCGACTCAACCAAGTATTCCAAGCCTTGATGTCTTGGGATACTTGATTGCGCTAAAAGATACAACAGTTTGATAATATAATTAAAGATTTTCAAAATAACTTGAATTGAAAACTTGAGCCTCAAAATATTACGATGACATTAGGCGTAAAAATAACATTGGAGAAATCTTTATTTAATCTGGTATCGAATGAGGTGCAAATATTTACTAAAATATTTAGAAGTGCCCGTGAATCATTCGATAATGTTGGCAATCATAGAATTTGCAAATTTGGGACATTTCCAGAAACACACAAATCTTTGATTCGAATCCCTACGCTTAGTTTATATGGGGTGCATAAATGCTGCTAAGGGATCACACTATCATTTCCTGGAAGAAAGACGTCCAATCAACCTGTTTTTATAAATCTTGGTCCGTTGGATAACATGTCTCTAGCAGTAGACTACTAGAGCCGTGTTGCTAGTAGATCATTCGAGAACATCAATTATTAAAATATTTTCTCGCTCACCTGGGTATGAGTTCAATTTATTGATACCCATTCCAGCTCTGGTATCATCACCTGACATGTAGAGAGTTTATTTACATCACCATAAAACGAAATGGAGCTTTAGGGTTTCAGGCACTAACTAGGGAAATAAATAATTGTATATACGGCAGGCAGACTGTATGCCTGAGGGTATTATTGGCTTTACACATCAGAAATTGCTCATTAGTAGCCCGGAATCTGAATTTGTGCCAGGTTGATGGCAATAGACTTGCCTTGTGTTACATGGGACTTAGACATAACTGGCGAAATGGGGGGGGGGGTACACCTACGCCTAACCATTCGGGAAATATAGGTTATGTTAGTATACTCCTGGGCATTTTAATTCTTCAATGTGTTGGTATTATTAATTTTTGGCTAGGATACAAATAATTCATTATTCAATAATATTCTGCTTTCATTGCTATTTAATACGGAAATAATACAGCGCAGTAATTGTCCAGGTGCGAGTACTTGTTCTTCGAAATTAAGACGTCACTGCACAAGGTTTCCTTGAATGGTTGAAGAAAGGTAGATATACTTAAATGATTTCTCAAGTTTGATAAAGTATCCTTGTTTTGTAACGAAGCTTTCACAATCAATTATCATCAATTTTGACGTAAATACAACCAGTTGATTTATGGCGATCTTAATGGCGCGACATCGAATTGGAAGCCACTCACGGTTTCATATTTCAACTAGCTTTTGCCAGCGGCTTCGCCCGCGCGGAACTTTCATCCCTTATTTAACTCCCTTAGGGGTTGAATTTCGAAAAATCCTTTCTTATTCCTGTCTACATTATAAAGGGAACCTCTGTCCAAAAGTTCAGCTTTCTAGGTCCAAGGGTTTGGGCTGGGCGTTGATGAGTCAGTCAGTCAGTCAGGACTTTTATTTTTATTTATATAGATAGATACATAGCATCTCGCAATATACAATCACCAAAACTGTATCAAGCACGTTTTTGCTCGTCACTAAAAATCATGTTCTTTGTAACTCCTATGGACACTTTTTAGTCAATTTCGTCATTTGAAAAGGGAATAGTTTCTGAATTTCCGGTCAAAAGATGAAAATCTGTTTGAGGCGCGCGTCGAACACAACGCGCCGTCGACCCGGACTTGGTCCTTATCGGACGGCGTGCTACCCAATACTCGCCGTTCGCAAGCCCGCTCCTACGGTGGCCGGGAATCAGCCTGGGATCCCTCACGCCCAGGGCGTCTCACCAACTGGTGGGGTCCGCAAAGGCCGATGCTTGCCAGGGGTGCGGGTTGTTCGAAAGAGATACCGCGGCCCCTGTCACACAGGCAACTGAGGGAACACGGGTGGGTTTTGGTCACTAAAAGTCTGACACGCCCTCCTGCTCCAACCAGAGCGGGAAAAGTTATTTGATGATTTCCCACCCAAATAAAAAAAAGATGAGAAAAGACAATGTTCAAAATGGCCCTGTGCAATGAAGAGTTTGAGAATATACGATAATTAATCGCCTATTTTATTATATAAGTTGCAAATACTTCTGTATCACGGACTAGCTGTATTCCAAAATGTATTTTTAATAGAATTTAATGCGACTAATAACATTACATCGCCATCTTCACCTATGTCGTGTCAAAAGTGAAATAGGGATGTCCGATCAATTATAATCGATCGATTGAATTATTAATCGATCGATTGTGTTTTTTTTTCTAAAGTGTAGTTTTAAAAACCTAATAAAATACTTTATGAATGCAGTCATACTCCAATTTAAATAGGTAGTAAAAATAATATTATACAATAATCAAAACTTCTTTATTTCTATACAATCATTCAAACTAATTCATTATTTACGACAATTAATACAAAAATAACGCTCCTTTTGCGGTTCATTAAACGAAAAAAAATACTTATTTTTATTAAACACATCACAATTACCTAATGTTTTATTTAAAAAACAATATTGCAAACTAGATACAGATGTTATTATATATTATTATTACCAGTATAGAAGAGTGTTTTTATATATAAAATAAACCATTGTCATACATACTTGTAATGTTTATATGACAAAGTAGATGTAACAGACTGTAATAATTTAAGACCACTGTAAATCATAATCGAAAAATCGATTAATGGTGTCGTATTGCATCCCTAGTTTTGCCGGTGAACGTGTCATTGTTACCAATGGCACAAAGGCCAAAAAGCCATGCCATAAAATTATAAAAAAAAAGTCATTGTTACCACAATTGAGAGTTACAGTTTCTGCGCTGTGCTTTTTCCTGTGTTCTTTTCGTGTGTTCGGTGTTTTGGTGACTTTCGGGACTTTTTTACGACTTGGCTATTTTAACGGACTTGGATTGGTTTAAAAAACGATTGACCTGGCTGTGATTTTCGGAACTGTGTACCGCTCGATCAATCATGGTAGGTACCTACATTTAATATTCGTTGTTATGGTTAGATTATAACCTCAAAATCTGATACTTTTTTTGAAATATATCTTTTTTGCAGCTAGTCCGCTATAAAAACAAGATCTTCTAGGAGTCTCCAAATGATAGAGAATACAATACATAATTATCCGATGCTCTTGGCTCCAGGGCCAACAATGTATGGACGCAGAGCAATGTCCTTTCTATCAAGTCGTATTCCTTTCCTTTTTATTCCTTCCTTTTATAGCCCTACAACGGGTTTGAGGCCAAATCAGTAAAATTCCTGTCGTACTTCTGTGTGGAATCAATACAAAATAACAATAATATGGAGAGAAAACGTAATTTGAGCCGAGAAGAAATGATCAGAGCTGTGGGAATATTGGAAGCTGCTTTTCGGCAACGTGCTTCGCTGCGGTTGCGTTACCTATACGTATTTATGGCGCAAAAGCAGACTATTAATTGTTCATTTTACGCAATAAATACCTTTACAAACTTTTATTTTATCTTTCATCACATTTTATTTGGTGATTGGACTTTTGATACTGAATTTTACGTTACCTTACTTGCATCGGTGATGTTGTCTGTCTAATCGATGTGACCAACAAGTGTGTGATTTATTGATTGAAGCTTTTTTTTTGAGGTTGGGAAATCTTTAAATAACTCTTCCCGCTCTGGGTGGAGCTGGAGGACTTGTCAGACTTTTACTGACTAAAACCTCCGTGTTCCCTCAATTGCCTGTGTGCCAGGGGCCACGGTATCTCTTTCGAACAACCTGCACCCCTGGCAGGAAAATACGCGCTTGGACGTAGAGTTGCGGACACCAGCCCTACCTACTACACGCATCATAAGTATCTAGCGATAAGAAAATATATTTTATTGCCCTATTGAAATTAACTAAAAATGTCTTAAAGGTTTTGCATTAATAAAGACTTCGCGATTTTTACTTATGCTGGACTTTTTGCACCTTAGTTAATCTTGCCATTAAAATGTGGTTAGAAGATACAAATAAAAGTTTGAAAAAGTTTATAATGCGTTAAATAATTAACAATTGCAGCGATTGATACTCAATATGAGTTCATCATCAAACAAGTTGCGGAATATCCGCCCACGTCTGTTGTAACAGGGGATTTTTTTTTTATTAGCTGCCTCAAGTGTGTTTGCTATGACTCTGGCAGTGTGTAGACGTGCATTGTCATGCATAAGCAGAAATGAAGCACCAAATTGGGTCCGCAAAGCAATGACAACATCTTATACTCGTACAATCCTTTCAGCGTAAATCTGTGCATTGAGTTTGCCTCTGATCCAAATCACTTCGACTCTCCCGCCGATCCAAATACCTGCCCAATATCATCATTGTTCCACGACTGTATGCATGGACTTCCTGATATGATTATATACATCCTTGGCATTCAGGGGTCCTCCAATACCGTGTACGTCTAGTATCTGGTCTTATACCAAACTGAGATTCGTCAGAACAACACATAAAACGCCACTCTTCTTCTGCCCAATTTCTGTGTTCACGAGCCCTTTGTAAACGGGCTCTGCGATTGCGAGGCTCAATAGGTGGTACACGTAGCAGCCTTCGAGAACGGAGATTAACTTCATTGCAAGCGATTTCTCATGGTTTGATCGCTTATTAACATCCCTGAGGAGCTATAAAGCCTCATATTCAACATCATCGCGGTCATTTTACGATTTCGTCGAGCAATAATTTGTATGTACCGATCTTATCTGCCTGGAGTGAGGCGAACTCATCCTCCATTTCCCTTTGCCACGCAACTAGTGATACGGTAACGTGTCCAAAGTCGACTCATAACACTCTGCGTAGTGCCGAGAGCGATGGCAACAGCAGCAACATTCCCACGGCTCTGATCATGTTTTTCTCGACTACAATGACGTCTGATTTGGCGTTGAACCTGTTGCGGGATTATATAGGAATATAACTTTTGAGGTTAGTCGCTGACCATACTACATATAAGACCTGGAGTGCTATTTATGTCTAGAATGCAACTCTGATATATCGTTAATAAGATGGTTATTTAAAAGAATCCTTTTTATGTATCAAAATGCTTGTTTGTCAGTAGGTACTTTTTATTTTTTTTCCTTTAGACATGCATATATAAACACACGTCTCCTTCGCATGGAGGTAGATCCCCATGGAGGCACAAACTACAGAATACCACCAGCTACGCTCTGTTGCGTGTTACGACCAGAGGGCCTAAAAATGCCACATTCAGGGCCTAAGTCCCGTTTGGTAGCGTAACACGGTCACTTTATGAACCGTACTGCTCATTAACGGCTTCTCTTGAAGATTTGAAAAATATATGACTTTGCTATAGATTCATATAGATCATTTTGCCGAGAGTACTTTTTTTGTATGGTTAATACTTTTGCTGTAAAAAAATATTTTCCAACACGCAATATTTTGCCTTCTATTCCATACTCCTACTAAACGGCTACGTTATTTGGAAAAAAAAATACACTGAAAAATAGATAGTTAGAGGTACCACAGAATCGCCGAAGCACAATTGTAAATTAATCAACATTTGCCATGGAATATCCCCATTTTGAGATAAAGGCTCAGAGGTGCCCTGCGCGGGCGCGCGCGGCAGTCGTGCTTTAGCATTCAGACGGGAGATGAGGATACTATGGGCCTTAAGCGATTCATCTAAGAACGATTCGTTTTCTGAATACGCCTATGATTCTGCTATTTGTTGACATTTAACTTTAATAAAGCAATTCATCATTTTGTGGACAATTTTACGAATTTCCATACTAAACTGTCAAACGGATGAATTACGTGCTGTTTACGCAGATAATATTATGCATTGTCCATTTGTGACCATTTTACGATTTAAAATATGATTCGTAATATTATCCTATTATGATTCTACCAAAGCGGCCTTTTAGCCAGTTGCGAGTACTACGCATCTGACCTCCTTGACTAAATATAAAACGGCGTTTATGTCCAAAATATGCCAGTAAAATATTCGTGGAGGCTGTTTACAAAGGCCATTCAAGCAGAACCTCAACAGTACTTACGTACTTCACCGACCGCCAAGTGGACACTGAATTAGCTCAAGCATTCGCGATAGCCTTCTCGAAGGCTTCATAGTACTTGTTCTTGGGGTCGAGCCTTTTCATTAGCTCCTCGTACGTCTCCGGGAAGAACCTTTTGAACGCGTTGAATGTCTTCCGGGCCAGTCTGCGCTGTGACGGCGTGCACTTCTTACACGCTGTTGATACTGCTTCTGGCAGGATTTCTGAAATAATTTAAAATAACTATATGAATTTTAATACACATCACAGGCACAGATTTAGAATAATAATAATTGGTTTAAATAAATACATGGTTACATTCAAAGTGATGTATATGTCGCAGCCATCCATCCATTAGCCAGCTATTTGGAAGCCTAGGGCGTTTAATGAACGGCTGAAAAAATTCTACCCATAAGCGCCTATATTTGAGTGTGGTATTTTTTTTATATACAAGGAAGTTTTTTTTAAAGTTTTTTCTAATAATATGTCTTACTAGCCTTTAACAGTTACGCCAATAAGATTTTTTCAAAAAAAAAATATCGTTGTTTTGTATTTGGGTCTAAATTGGTTTTCCATTTAACTTAGCAAGAAATCATAAGAAAACGTAATTTTGCACTAAAATACTGTAGGAGCTTAAATATAGATAACTAATAAATAAATAATTATTCACACCATTATGTATATTCCACTTAGTGTAATTTGATGAATCACAAATATTGAAAAAATACCTCGATTTAGACAGTTAAAATATAAGGTTAATTCAGCCTCAAAACAGGGGGTCTTCCATAAGGTAAGTGTTTAAGTAAGTGTTTCAAGTAAGCGACTTTGTCGTTTACGGTCTTATCTCCAAATTGTGAACTGAAGAATACGAGTATATAAGTATAATAATAAATCAAGTAAAATCAACAAAGTATATTTCTTTGAAAGTGTTGACTATTAAAACATCAATTATGTACTGATGAACTCTTGTGGTAAACCCACTTCTTGTACAAGCATCTAAGTATATCAAAGCAAACAACAACTCCTGCGATGGATTTTCCTATTTATCCAAGTAAAAACTTAACCAAACTTAGAACGAGGTAATATAGACGGTAGATACTTAGCTCAAGAGCAATCTGTGCTTCGAGTAGCTTCTGTTGCGTCAACCTAGGTCCATAGTAAAGTCTACAATCTTTTAAAGTTACGTAATATAGTTATTGCAAACTGTCCATGGCTAATGACGCAAGAGGTGTTGACAGCTGTGAGAGCTTGGTAGCCACATAAAAGGCAGAAAGTTTTATAATGATGAACGAATGATAGAAGCTTTTGTTTCGGTTTCTGGTTTTTTTATTGTAGGTACCATATAATATCACGGTGTGTAATGAAGAGCTTTATGAATAGAGAGAAGAGGGCAAAACTTATGAGAGATGGATTCTGCTAAAGATGAAATGGCTGGATCCCTATCAAGCCATATCATCTTTAGCACAATCCTGTGCGGATACGGATATCATAGCAAAATAATAGAGGTGACATGTTTGCTACGCAGGCCTCAAATATAATGGTATAAAAAAGACTGGAGGCTGATGATATTTATTATAAAATTTTAACGTAAGTTGATAAGATAAGATTTTTTATTTGTTTAAACATGGTGTATATGATACATTACATGCAAGATAACTATGAGATAAACAAAAGTAGTAGTAGTGACCCCACCAAGACGAGCCAAGCGAAGCGCAAGGGCACTGCCCTACCTTTTCCCGAAGCGTTTCGTCGTTTTTTTAAACCCTCATAACTAGGGTTTGGATTTGACCAGATAAACAAAATTCTCGAGATATGATGTCAATTGTAGACTTATTAAAAGTATAAAGTTTCAATTGCATAACTCTTATACTTTAGATTTTATTTGGTATGTAGCTCTACACATACCTCCAGGTATGTATAGAGTTTGTGAAGTGAGGGCTTTAAGAGTTAGAAGCTTGACTTTACTTGAGATTTGATAATTTTTTGACAATGCGAGCCATATATATGGTATCATCTTGGCAACATTTTACATAAAATGTTTTTGGTGGTATATCTTATTTCAGATCACGGACATCACATTTATGGGTTGACTGCTATATGACCCCAGAAAGTTCAAAGATCGAAAAAGACGCAAATATACAAACCTTATTTGTGCCGATGGCCTTGGGGTCCAAGTGCTCATCGAGTATTTCAGGACATCGGCAAGTGGTTGGTCGACTCTTCATGTGAACAAGGGGCTGGCCTGTTCTTAGCCCAAAGAATCCAGCAAGCGTTTTGGACATTTTTTCCGACGCGTACGAAATTTTTGATGCCCAATGAGCTCTTCCTCTTTTAGATATATATGCTTGTTAGCACATAGTATATTTACTATAGTGTTAGCATGTATATATATTGTTATTAAGGTTTATAAATAAACTGCGCTCCACAACTCAAGTAGCGAATGTTGGAGAAAAATAGTCAGGCTGAAGTGGGGTTGGGCTGGACAAGTCGCGCAAATGCACTCGGAGAGATAGCCAAACACCATCCCTCACTGGACACCTGAAGAAGGACGTCATCATCGAGGTAGACCATGGCAAGGTGGTGTGATGATCTATTAAAGTTTGCAAGGCCAACATGGCCCAGGAACGCACAAGACAAGTTGGTTCTAAACTTGTCCTTGTGAAAGGAAAAAGGGGAGGCTTTTGCCCAGCAGTGGGACATAATATAAGCAAACAACAAAAACTGTAAAGAGTCGAATATGTCATCTATGTGATCACAAGCTTAAGCATAATAGGTTAGTAAAATAATAATTAAAAAAAAAAATTGCACGTTAGTCTTCGTTCGTCTGGCGGTCAAAAACTATCCCACGGGAACGTACTCCCGGAATAAAAAGTATCCTATATATTAATTAAAATTATAAACTATCTGTGTGCCAAATTTCATCCAAATCCGTTCAGCCGTTTTTGCGTGATTGAGTAACAAACATCGAAACTTTCATATTTATAATATTATAGTAGGATAAAGTACAAGGGGTAAGTATATAGTAACAATGTTCGTTATTATGGACGCAGTAATTATTTGACACAAGCGTCTAAAATTAATTACATATTTTTTTTAATTCACTCACTGACAACAAACTGCCTAAAACGCCGAGTTTATTTTTTATCAACCCATAAAACTTTAAATAGGGAATGAAAGATTGATGGAAATTCGTAATTTTTGTTGCTGGGAAATGCCATCGGATAGACGACGAGTAAATTATCAACCATCTTTTTCAAAGCGTATCGACGGCACATAAAAAATAAATTGTGATAATTCTAATATTATGTGGTGTTTTCAAATTATACAGTATCGATCAAATGAACTGGATATGTATGTCTATTACAAGTAGGTATAGTCTTACTATTGGTTACACATGTAGCGGCCCAGTATTTAGTAGCCGAGTTCTAAGGAAACATGATTAAAGCATGATGTTGTAATATTTCCAATTGCGCAACTTGCAACATGAGGTACGATTTAAATATTAATTATACTTACGTCTAAACCCTCTTCCAATTGGTGTGCACGGCCCTTTCCAAAGAAAACACTCCAAATACTTCCTAAGCAACCGACGATTCTGTATTAACGTATCAATTTCGTAATAATCGTATCTTTGATCATAAAACTTCTCTTGAGCAAGCACCGTCACAACAAATAAATATGTAAAAATTAATGACACTCTAAAACTGCATTTGTGTAAATCAATCATCACTGCAGTAGCTTTACAGTAGAGCTAATAAAAGGTTACGAAATTGGTGTAATGTCTACAGCAAATGACGTGCACATCTCAAATGCTTCTATTTAAAAGCCTCTTCTTAACTGACCTTCATCAAACATAATATTTATAAGGAAGAGACTCACAAAAAATTAAGTGCTTTATTAAATATTCGGAACAATGTTCGTAATTATGGACGTACAATAATTATTTGTTATTATGCATTTGAATATACCTAATAAAAGTGGTACGGACAGATGAAGTGATGTTTCCGATATAACTCCTCTTTATATAAAACCTGTACTCACTCTGTGCACAGAACACAATTAATGTTTTTGCTTGATCTTTGCGAATTACTTTAAAAGCTAATTTCAAGTTTTGCAATAATCACTGTTAATGATGCACAGCATTTTCCACAAGCGTTTGTTTTTCTATAAATAGATATATCTAACTATACTATTGCGCATAGTCCAAATGATCTACGCAAAAAAAACAAAACGATTGACGTATTTGTATTTTAAATTCTAGTTTTTAATTTTTTCCATTTTTTCCAGTTTGAAATTTGTTAATTACCATTGAAGTTATTAACTGTCGATAGTTATTTAGGAATTCTAACAACCCAATTATTTCGCAGATCAATACTATAAAATATAATGCTTTAAGCCTAGTCAAAAGCCATCATTGCGCAAAGAGACATAATAACTTCCGCATCCTAAAATGCTTAATCAAAGTGCATTTAAAATTTGTGAATGTTCATGTTCTTTGCGACAGGATCAATATGAAAATCACTTTTAATTAGCCCCAACTAAAACTGTAATATACCCGCGTTCGATAACCCACTCATCATCACAACTTACGAAAATGAATATGTTGTATAACTTTTGCAATTTTCTTCGTCTGCCTCACCGTCTCTCATGTTCAATGGTGTCTGGCGATTTCTATTTAATGCTCCCCTGCCTCAGCAGGGGAGCATTAACACGACGGTGACGTGACGCTCACGTCACGTCACCGTCGTGTTCAATCTCTCCCCTTTCCATTCATATTATTCCTCACAAAATCCATCCATGTATTTTTTGGTCGATCTTTTAATCATTAAAACATTTTCGCTTTAGTATCAAATAAATGATTACCAAAGATCAAATTCAGTCTCTGACGCAGTGTCGGCAGGTGTACCTCCACTTGCGCTCTTATTAATAATTTTGAGGTCATTGGACGCATCATAAGAAAAACAGTTAGGTGATTATTAGAAAAGTGTATTCGAGAAGCTCTAAAACATTGCCAAAAACCCGGAAAGTTCGGAAGTTTGGAGAAGTTCCTTTTTTGCCAACGTTTATCCACATCACAAAATATCATTAAATGCAAATTCATCATTCATTTAATAATAAAACTGTAAGTCGACAAAAAACTGACAAACGTAATGATGAATCACATCCTTACTGACAATTAAGTAACGGACATTTAAGGCAGAAACATAATTATTTCTTTGAAGACACTGCAAGTTATTCGACCTTGTAGACATTTGAAACTTCTATAGGTATTTTGATCGAAGGGCTGATTTTTCAATAGCTTTAGTAGGATTCTTCAGATAGAATAACTTCTATCTGAAGAATAAATCTGACAGTTTCACGTTTTTTCTATACATAAGCTGTCAAACCGATATATATGTAAACGGCCAAACCCAATTTCAGGCCAGACTAGTTTGTCCTAGGCCAAACAGACTTATCCTACGCGTAATATGTCGCAGCCAACTAGCTTAATTAGCCATTTCGTTAACAGCCTTTGGAAGTAACGCTCGCCGGCCGCTGCCGCGGCGCCGCTCGCTTCGCTCGCTCGGATCGCGCGCTTTTGGTCACAGTTCTAACCCGTGCCCCGGCTTAATAAACCAGTTTGGCCTAGGACAAACTAGTTTGGCCTGAAATCGGGTTTGGTCGGTAACAGTTATATGTATATTCCTCATATAAAAGTTACCTGATTATTAAAAAATCAGCCCTAAATCAAGGACGTATCTATGACATTTAGTTTTTTGTGGGCATAAGTACAATTTGGCAATTTAAAATTGATTTAAAAACAGGCAGGGCTAACACCCGGTTAATTTCAATCTTTTAAGGTCTAGGTCTTAAAAGCTGGCAACGGCGGTTTCCAAAGCAGTAAAGTGTTTGTTTTCTGGGTCAAACTTCTTCTTGAAAGCTTCATAGTCTGAAGGCAGCTTTTCCTTAAGTCCCACCAGGAATATGTGGAAGATGTGCTTTTGAGCGTCCGTGCATTTTGCGCAGCTCGTGTTGATCGCTTCGGCGATGTCCTCTGAAGAGAATGAAATATGATTTTATATAATTAAATAATTTTCATTATCTGCTTAGCCTTTTTCCAACTACATATAATGGGGTCGGATTCCAGTCTAACCGGATGCAGCTGAATACCAGTATTTTACATGGAGTGACTGCCTACTGATCTCCACATTCCAGTTATTAGGTAATACGATACACCTTGGTAAGACTGGTGGTCAGACTTTCAGACCTCTGACGACCCGTAACGACTGTCAAATTGTCGATCACGAATGACACCCGGGACCGTGCTTTCCAAGGCACGGGGGGAGGGGTCTTGGTATGTACAGATGGCCACCCATCCACGGACCAATCGCGCAAGCGTAACTTAACCTGATGGATAGAACCGTGCGGCTCATAATACTTAACCACAAGCCCCTCATTATAATAATTATGTTAATGTACTATTATTGTATTAAAGGTCACTGTTGTTACATTGTTATTGTTACATATTATTTACCAAGTTATTATTTTCCCACCAAAGGGCCTCTTCTCTTGCTAGTAATGATATATTACCAAGCTCGTAGGGAAATTAATAAGTTCGGGTTTCCCCACATGTTGTTTCTATAATGAATTCTGCAGGCTTAGCATGAGGACCTTAGACGATTTGTCGTCCGAAGATTAGACAAAATTTACGTTTCCGTATAGACAGTTGACAATTTTTCACTGAGAAATGTAGACAAGCGATTTATATTCTACAGTAAAGTAGAAATAAAAAGCGTCATGCTAAGTCTTCCGATGTGGCAAAAATTTAATCTACATATATCATAAAATTACCAGAAGTCAGCATTATTTTAAGTGTGTCAAGAATAGTCATAAGATAGAATAAAATAATTTAAGTAATAACAATGAAATGCGGTTCATTGGTAAAATGGCGTCAAGGCTCCTACAGACAGGCGCGACGCGAATCTGGTAGAACAATTTCCACTAAATTTAAAAAAAAATGTTCTACTACAATCTCGTTACGCCGTCGCGTCACGTCTGTCTGTGGAAGCCTTCACTTGAGAACAGCTGGACCAATTTGGTCATTTTTTGTTGTAAAATGTTTGTAATATAAATAATCAGGTTCTTACAGAAAGAAAAATTGGAAAACTTTCTAATTATGACTCTCTAGCAGTCGAGCAGAACGTCGCATCGATGGTTGCGTGGCGGCTGTCTTCAGATGATAGAGACGATCTCAGGGGAGCCGCTGTCGTACCATGTCCACGACGAATTGCTATATTCTGGTACAATCATGATGACATTAATACTGCTGAACCACTAGGACGATGACCACTTTTGGTAAAGACTATCCTGCACCGTTAAATAGAATACACTCGATCATTTCCCTCCGCAGCATGTCCTCTTATCAGCAATGCGCCGCAGTCGTTATGCAAGAAAGAAAGACTACAAAGTTCATTGAATCATTGATTAGATAACACCTCAGTTAACAGTAAGTACTTAATTATGCTCCGAGTGTTCAAATACCGCAAAATAAATGCTTGAATTATGGATACACCTTATTGTATTGGAGCAGGCAGTATTATATTTGTTTTTGACCGATTTCAAAAGCCCGCGACTAGATTCCCCTTAACCTCCTCGGTTAAGGGGAATCTAGTCGCGGGCTCGAACTGCTGGGCATGGCTAAAAAGCACGCGGTATCACCAGGCATCGTGTCCGATAGAGGTAGTATCAGTGATGAGCAGTTAGACGCTAGTCTACACGCACAACGTTATTAAGTGAGATGTAGGATCATTTATAGTAAAACTGGCGCGTAAAAAATTAAGAGAAGTCCTTCGGAAGATCGGGTTCTATGATAAAACCACTGCATAACATATCAACTACCAATAAAATTTATTGAACTTTTCGATATTTGAGCTTTGTCGGTACCGACTTGGTTTTGGAGATTTTAAACTTCTTTTATTACTTAAACACGTCCAAAGTTAGGTTAAATTAGCGAGAAAAACTAATCTTTGTTGGCTCCTAACTTTTTAATTAATTTTTATTTGAGTATTCTGTTTCCACACAGACAATACATAATGAGACACCCATATATCATGTTTAATTTTTGATGTACATTGCCTAACAGTGGTGTCATACACTTCCGAAGTTTGTATGGAAAAAATATAGACTAGATTCACCCTATGCATTAACAAATATGGTCTTACAGAATTGTTTAATATGGGTTCATAGAATCATTGAAATTATGATTTTCCTTCAATAAGTAGAGATAAAACAGTCATTTAATAGGATTAGAGGATTGTATTACATAGGTACATAAATTGAACAAAGTTATTCTTTTGTTTGTGACAACATTACATTTTATAATTTAATAAGTAAGTATGTATGTAAGATTTGGGGCCAAGTTGCGACGTATTGCAAATATTTCTGCAAAAGTCATGAGATAATAACCTGTTCTTACACCGGTGACTCTGTCGCAATACGAGCAAGTAACTAAGATTGTCAGCTGAATTATTAGCTGCGTCCACCTGGTTAATAATAACACCGTTATGCAGCACCCTTTGCCTTAGGCCAGGTTAGTAATAATCTACTCGATTGCATATATTCTAAACTTATATAAGCTGACTTTTTGCCTTAAATATATCTGGCGAAATGTGGCTGTAATATGGTGCTACTCTGCCTAATCATTCGGGAAACACATCTGTGGTGTTATGTTATATGTACCATACAAGATAACTAATTAAGGAAGAACTTAGCCCTCCTATACGTTTCCTACTGGATATCTAGCCATGCAGTTGATCCATAACATCCATAACGCCGGACACATATACGCTTAATTTTACTCAGAACAATTTCACAGACAATAAAAATAAACCAGACTCTGATTGCAAATACGGAGCCGCCAACGCGAAAACTTAATATGACATTAAAGTGGCACATGCACTCAATACGTACTTTTGAAATCAGCAGCGACGGCGTGACAAGTCACTGTCTCCATAAAACAGCCCACAAAGCCCTTAAGAGAGTCAACGTTGGCCACCACAGCATCGATGTCCAGGTCATCATTCTCAGTGCTGTACTTATCCTCAGCCTGGACAGCGGCGAAAGTCAGTAGGAGGAGCACGTAGATACACTTCATATTGGCAGCTTTGTCTTTCTGTAAAGACCAGTTAAGATTTTAGCAATAGGAGAAAAATAAGATGGAAACTTACGGGCCATAGTAGGTAAGGCGAGAGTTGTGGTTATCGTGGTAAAAAAAACTAGCAAAAATCGTACAGTCAATTTTTTTAATACAGAAGCCTTTTTTGTACCAACTCCACCTTGATTATAGTGATTTAATTAATTGTTCTCGTATGGCTAACACAACAGTAATTAAATAACAAAAAAAAACATGGAAACCTTTTGCCGCACTACGCTTATTTGAAGCCAAATAAAAATATAATACGACGAAACTTCGAGATTCGTTCCGGTTTTGATTTTATTAAGAAGTACCAACTATATCAACATTTCAATTATTTGAGATGAAACACAATATCTCACAAATTATAGGAGCGTTACTATGATAAACCAGGCTATTACTGTCCTGCAGAACAAATACCTCTTTTTTTATAGAGGAGGCACAAGCATTGATAAGCACGCTTGCTCAAGGCGGGTTAGCAATGTCAGAATTACAATAACTATAAGTTCAGATATCCTCACGATGTTTTCCTTCACCAATGTCAGTAATGTCAAACATAAACTCAGAAAGTACAGGATTTCTTACAAATCAAAGATTTACACGAAAATAAATAATCGCAGCGACTCACCCTATTTAAGATTAAAAAGCAGTGGACGAGTAATACCTACTCAATGCAACGGTTCGGCCTTTTATATGTTCCTCTTTTGTCTACGTATACTTACATATCTACATGTGCGTAGGAACAATAAAAATATACTCGGTATTGTTCTCAGGACAATATGTAAATATAATCCAAAAAAACAGTGCATGAGGAGGAGAGTGATGAGAATTTTGTATGAAAGACTATGTATGTAAGATTTTGCCCATTGCATTATTTCAATTTTGAGATTAGATGAAATCAGATTATCTTGCCTTCGGCCACGTAAACTTGTCTAAAGTTTTGTTTTTGTCTATCAAGGTGATCGACCCCAATTTTTTTCCCGAACAAACAGAACGATGCTTATACGGACCGGTCTCAGTAGAAAATATTATAGTTTGGGGGGTCAATCGCCCCGAAGGAGGCTAATATTTGTCAATTCAGTCTAAATTTAAGAAAGGGCGGTAAATTGGTAATGAGAAGTGTATTGTGTCAGCAAGCACGGATCAAGTAGGTAATGTGAAGTGTATTACTGTGTCAGCAAGCACGGATCACAAAGCCAAAGTGAAGTGTATTATTATGTCAGCAAGCACAGATCAAGAAGGTAATGTCAAGTATATTATTGTGTCAGCAAGCACTAATCAAGAACGTAATGAAAAGTGTATTATTGTGTCAACAAACACGGATCAAGTATAGAAATGTGAAGAGTATAAATGTGTCAGCAAGCACGGATCATGTAGGTCTTGTGTATAATTGTATCAGCAAACACGAATCAAATATAGGTAGCATCGATGCAAACACAATAATGCTCCTTTTTATTCTGTTTCTTTTTAATTATTTAGTTTTTGAGTTGTTTAATGATATTTAGATATTAAAGGTAAAACCCTAATTTGTATATCTATCCGTCTGGCCACGTCCTATAGGCTGTGTCATCTTATCATCAATAAATACAGCCATCAGTTCAGACATATTTGTTATTCGATCATTAATAGTCTTTGCTCTTTAATTTGTATAATGACGAAATTATAAACATTTAAGTACATCAAAATTATTTTATCCTTCTCAGTATATGTTTAACAACCGTAAGCCAGGCCACAATGATGTAAAAATCATACAATTACTACTAGTATTATCTTTCTCGTAATGCCGACACAATGGTCAAAGAACTTTGGCGTTAACTTATCGTGTTTGTAGTGTCATAAACACACTAGGTAATCAAAATAAAGCAAACAAACAAACAGATAGATGTAATGACTTATTAGAACAGTAGAATATAAAAAAAACAATAGTTTAGTTTATATGCAAACTTCTAAGGTGACCCATCCCAATACCAGTAAATTTAATGCTACGTGGTTTGTTTAGCAACTACCTAATAGTACCTACATTTTCATGCAAGTGTGCAAAGCAAACTTGCATCGGAAAAATAAATAAAATATCTTAGACATGATAGCATATATGAAGGGAACCGATCACTTTTCTGATTTTTGTTTGTCCGAATTTCATTTTACCGAAAACTATTGACTGCTTACATGTTGCATGCTTCTTACTGGGACCACTTAAAACCACTTTTGTTCATAATCAACTGTTTTATTAAGTGCCATTACATTTCAATAGTTAATTAAACAAAACAGTGGTATAATGAATGTTCGGAAACATAATACTTCGAACAAATGTTATTTCGGCTAAGTGTAACTTCGGTAAAAAGTTTTTCGACCAAATGAAACGTCAGAGTAACGAGAAAAATCAAATTTATAATAGATCAACTGATACAGTGGCAGACGTAACTTCGATGAAGTAAAAACAAACGAAACAATAATAGTTAAAAAGTTTTAGGTGAAATGAAATTTGGTCAAATATTTTTCGAACTTATGATAGGTAACCATTTAAAAACATTTATTGTTTTTTGAATACTAATATACCATAATTGATTGATAAAATTAATTCAAAACAATTTACGCTTGAAGTTTCTTTGCTGGGATTAAAAAATATCTGACTAGTATCTACATAGTTATGTGTAGATTACTTTACCGCACTAGTGCGGGAAATGCGCGAATTTAAAGTTAAATGATCGCGGGTTCATTGTGAACGTCATAGCGGTGCAATGAGAGCCACTTTTCGAAAGAGTGTGTTGAAAATATCATTTTTATTTACACTATTCTATATCCTTTCAGTATTCAATGCATGTTTCTTGGAATAATACAGTCAGGTACCTACCTACATCACCTGAGAAGATACCTACCTAACTTTATTATTAACTTCAGCAGGATGCCTTTTTGTTATTTCATTATAAAATATTATCCACACAACATTTTCATATGTACAGTAAGGAGTCAGAAGTGCTGTAGCTCTCTAAGGATTATATTGCTATGAACATGCGGTCCAGGCCGTACCTATATCTGTGTGTATAAGTGACGTATCAACACAGAACGGACACCTCAGAACTAACACACTGGCGTCGAATGAAACAAAAAACATACTGTCGACAGAGTACGTAATTACGCATGACCTTGGTCGGTTCATACCATTGCTAAAATTCTTGTTCTCATATCAAGTACCGATATCTGGTAGCGTATCGTCTTGTATTATGAAGCACCAGCAGGTCTGGGTTCAAATAGACTTTTATTTTTCTTTTCAACAATCATCTTCATCTGTTCTTTTACTATTCGATATAAAAACACGGAAATAATAACGTAATAATTATTTTTTATTACTTATATTGTTATTGTGTTGTTAATGTTTAATAAGTGATTACAAAATGTTTATTCGTTATCATTTTATGAAGTATAAATATAAAGTAACTATAATGTTATTTTCATCGTTCAATAAATAATCTAGGTAACAAAAAAGGACCTTATCTGTTCAGGCGCCGGGGAAGCTGGTGAGTTGCTCTTGAAGGAGCTCACGGCTCTGATTAACCTAATGCTCTCCGGCAAGGCGAACGAGTCTGTCATCGACGTTCTTTACGGGGCCAATCTATGCGCCCTGCGTAAGAAGGATAACGGCATTCGTCCTATTGGCGTGGGAACTACGTATGGCAGCCAAAATTTTCTGTAAATTTTATGGTGAGGTGGTTTTGGAAAAAAATCAGTCCCTGCAGCTAAGTTATGGCTCCAAAGAAGGCTGTGAGGCTGCAGTACACGCCCTGTCGACCTACCTAAATTCCGGCAAAGGAGAGGTCATCCTGAAAGTTGACATCAAGAATGTCTTAAATTGAGTTAATATGGACACCTTGCTGGCAGAAACTAAAAAGAAATACCCCAAATCTATAGCTTCTTACCTTGGCAATGGCAATTGGCTTGGCAATCTTCCTTTGGCAATGTTACAGACGGGTTCCCTCAATCTGGCAGAACCTTGATGCCACGAAATTTATTTGGCATAAAACACTTAAATTATTTAATATAATCATTATTTGGCTGAATGTTTCTATGTCCGAATTTACAAACTTTTAATATGGTAGAATTTTATTTGACATAGTTACCTTTGGCATAATTAACATCACGCATAATTTAGTTTAGCATAACTTTTATTTAGAGCGAATATAATTAAGTAGGCTACCCGGAACCGAACTATTTAAATAAGGTTAAATATTATGTTATTATTCGCAATAAAAGATTAGGCTAAGTTAGTTTAGAACTGCGACCTCCTGCGAACCGAATTTTATCTATTTTACTTATACCAAAAGACGATTCAGACTGTGAACTTTCTAGGGTATGATGGTTCTACTTTTTAATTATTATGGATATGAAATTTATGCTGAAAGATGATTCTGACTTACACAATTATGAGTTTTGAATGTATGCTATATGACTGTGTGCCAAACGATTTTCAGCGAAATGAAGTTTATGCTATTCGCTGTTATGCAAAATAATATTATGACATAAAAAGTTCTGCTATAAAGAGTAGACCCGTTACAGACACCCATATAAATTACTATATCGAGACAACCTTTTCGAATCTACTGTTGGCCAACAAGGTGACCCCCTCGAGCCAGTGATTTTCAGTTTAGCCATTCATCCAATTATTCGACAACTAAATTCCAAATTTAATGTTTGGTATCTTGATGATGGAACTTTGGGAGGTGATGTAGAAACAGTATTAAATCTATTACATAAAAATGAATCCCTATTTCCCTTGGGCACGGCATCACAAGTGACGGGCTGGACCAATTTTGCTAATTCTTTTTTTGTTGTGTTTGTCAGGAGAAGGTTCTTATGACAGAAAAAAAACAAGAAAGTTGCACATTAATTATATCAATTCGAATACAATATTAATAGTTAAGGCAGGACAACGTCTGTCGGGTCAGCTAGTGACATACCTTTAAAAATGTTAACTTTATATGACGGACAGTAGGTACTGGCAGACGTCTGACACTTTCCAAAGAGGAATGCCCATTTTAGGCCCACAGTGGACATCAGCCTAGAGAAAAAATAATTTATGCATTAATTTTGCCATAAAAAAATATGTATTTACTTTCTTCCAAATGAGTGCCACTACTATCTACAACAATTCGTTAATAAAAGTAATTCTATTGAAAAAAACAGAAAGTTTTTTGATTTTGACGCTGGCTTGATTTTGACGCTGGCAAAATATTGCCAGCATCAAAATAATATTTTAAGTATTATCATTAATCAATCGATTTAAATCGATTTCCGAACAAATACAATAACTCTTTTTTTTTTGGGTGGGAAATCATCAAATAACTTCTCCCGCTCTGGGTGGAGCAGGAGGGCGTGTCAGACTTTTACTAACTAAAACCCACCCGTGTTCCCTCAGTTGCCTGTGTGCCAGGGGCCGCGGTATCTCTTTCGAACAACCCGCACCCCTGGCAGGCATCGGCCCTTGCGGGCCCCACCAGTTGGTGCTGACATCTCTTTGAGGCGCGCGTGGAACACAACGCGCCGTCGACCCGGGCTTGGTCCTTACCGGACAGCGAGCTACCCATTACTCGCCGTCCGCAAGCCCGCGCCTACGGTGGCCGGGAATCAGCCTGGGATTCCCAACGTTCAGGGTGTCTCCCGCGGCGACTACGGCCGTGAGGGCGCATATACTGCCTCTCCCTCACGTGCGCCGCTTCCCTCTTCGCGAGCATTACTGCTTCGCAGAAGGAGGTGACGGCTAACCATTCACTCTCGCTCCGTACCATGGCTTGCACCAGGGCCGGACGCCAGAGATCGCCTCCACGAGGATACGGCGGTGCTCCGCCCAAGCCGGGCAGACCTCCACCGTATGCTCCACCGTGTCCTCATTGCGATCTTCGCAATGGAAACACCCGGGCGTTTCCTCCCGCCTTATGCGAAACAGGAACCTCCCGAAACAACCGTGTCCGGTGGGGACCTGCGTCAGGCGGAAGGTGAGGACGCCATGCCGCCTCTCAAGCCACTCCTCAATGAGGGGACTTACCGCCGCTATCGTGGCGTGCCCAGCACTGGGTTGCGACAATCGCACTCTCCATGTCGCCGTGAGATCCCGCCGGAGCTCTGTCCGCTGCGTCGCGTTTCACGGCATATCCACGGGACTTTACTGGTATTGTAATAAAAAAACAACTAAAAGAAAACATTTATGAAAATAAAAACTAATGTGTACATGTAAAAAGAAAGAATAAGAAAAATAAAACAATTCTCGATTATTTAAAAAGTAATCGATACATAAATCGATTTAATGTATTTTTTTTCGTAATAGTGATAATGACAACCCTGAATTGAATCTGATCTGACACTTCGCTTGTTGTTAACGGTCAATGTGAATGTCTCTTGATTTTTCTTCGATTTTTTTACTGCGACCTGGCTTTGTTATAAGGACTTGATTCGGATTTTCACGAACGACTTTGGCTTTGTTTTACGGATTTTGGTGTCACCTTCAACGACAACTTTGACTCTGGAATCAAGGATCACGGCTGCATTCGATTTTGGATACCGATCAATAACGTTTTATAGAATGACGGAACAACATTGTGTGAATTGTGGTTTTAACCTGACCGAGATTCAAAATCATTCCTTAGAACCCGAAGAAATGAGCGTGATACAGCAGTGGGTTGCACCACAGCAGGTAAATATACAAACCATAAAATGATTTTGTTATGCCTATATCATCATCCAATTATTTACCGATAATAATATTGTTTTAGGTGTCAAGAGATAATCTTGTTTGCCACAACTGCTGGTTGGTAGTAACTGCTAGCCATGCTCCACAACAAGAGCCGGAAGGATCTGTGCGTCAAAACAGCTGCATTCATTGTGGACGGTCTGTTAGATGGATAAGAAATCACTTAGATACAGATAGAGAAAGTCTCATTAGAAGATAAGAATTATATATATTACCTCCTGCGCCGTTTTTAGATGATTTGCTAATTGTATATGACAATGAATCTAATACAGATATTTAAAATAACAAATGTGTTTTTTTATACCCTAGTAACCACGATTGGAAAAATATAAAATAGGAACACCCCTCCTATTATATATAATCAATAAATCAAGCATTAAAAAGAGTAAAGTTCTGGGAATATATATATAGCCACACACTTTTTCATATAGAAAAGTAACGTCAAAATATATTTTTTTCTAAAATAGTGGCGTCAATTTTAATATATTTTTTAGATATCCAATACTATTAAGATTTCAAATCACTACATTTTGATAGTAATATTAGATGTCCATCTTGGGCCTAGGACACTATGGAGAATAGGCATTCCCCTTTAAGGCAATAGCTCCAGATTTTAAAATAATTGAAAAAAGCTCTCTTCGTCTCCTTGGGTCGCCAATCTTTCAGAATAATTTTCCAGTATTTATTGAGGAAAAAATTCAAAATTTCAATGACGTTTCGGCAAGCTTGTTGCAAATTAAAATGCATTCGACCATCACCTTAATTCGATATTGCTGTTTCGGTCCCAAATGAACACATTTCCTTCGTGCTTCCCATTTAAGGAAGCACACTCACCTATTAGACAGAATTGACCAAACTATCCGGCACAAACTAACTTTGATCTTAAATGTGGCCATGGATGACCGAACTTAGACACAAGCTACTCTTTACATTCGTATGGGAGGCCTCGGCGTCCGCAAAGTTTCTAGTATTAGTTTACCGGCTTTCATATCCTCGGTCCACGACTCTGAGAAATTAATCAGGAAATCCTAGCCTCCACACTGATTAATTTTGACGTGCCGTGCTTCATCGACGCTATGGATGTCTGAAGACTCGCTTGCCCGAACTCTGATCTACCCGATAATCCATCTTCTCAGAGACGGTGGGATGAGCCGCTCTGCAGAGTAGTACAAGACAATCTACTTAACACGTCTGCTACTACTGCGGAGCGTGCGCGCCTGCTGGCTGTGGGTAAGTGGAAGTCGGATCTATGGCTTCATGCACTACTGTCGTCGAACATAGGCACTTTGTGCGACGACACCACCTTCCACCTCGCTGCTTCCCTACGACTGGGAGCTCCTTGTGGTTCTCCTCATCGCTGTCGCTGGGGCAAAGTTGTCAACAGTCTAGGACACCACGGCCTATCTTGCAACCGAACAGTAACGACATCATCCGACGAGCTCTTGTCACCGGCGTTCCAGCTGTATTAGAACCCAATGGCTTGGTACGCGACAATGGCACGAGACCGGACGCCATGTCTTTATTTCCATGGAAGGTGGGTAGGCCTTTAGTGTGGGATGCAACATGTGTCGATAGTCTTGCGCCATCCCATCTTCCTGGCTCGGTGTGCTGTGCTAGCGCTGCCACTGCAGCTGCGTAAAACCTCAAGCGGCGAAAGTATAACAACCTTATTGGTAATTATATTTTCGAGCCGTTTCGGGTTGAAACCCTCGGACCGTGGAGTCCGAGTGCTCATGGTGTCTTCAACGAAATCTCGAAACGGCTGGTTGGCACTTCCCGTGACCCAAGGGCTGGTTTGTAACTTGGCCAGCGGGTAAGCATTGCCATACAACTTGGTAATGCCGCCAGGCTCTTGGTAACATTACCAATCGACAGCGATGCGAATGAATTTTTCGACACAATTCTTTAATTTGTGATTATGTTTAGTTAAGTTAGGATTATATTTGTTTTTTTCTTGTACATACTATTAATTTAAAGCTGTTATTTTCTACTAAATTATGTAAATAAGAATTGATTAAACACTTAAACATATAAAAAACTAAACAAATGTCTTAGGATGTTAACTTGCACACCCGGCATAGTCCTTTACAGGGTATGGAATGTTCTACGCAAAAAACCGAACGATTGACGTAGTTGTATTTTAAATAATTCTAGTTTTTATGTTGCAGTTTCTATCAACACCCTTTTTTCAGTTTGAAATTTGTTAGTTACCGTTGAAGTTATTACCTCTCGATAGTTATTTAAGAATTCTAACAACTCAATTATTTCACAGATCTATACTATAAAATGTAATTCTTGCTTTAAGCCTAGTCAAATGCCATCATTACGTAAAGAGACAATAAATTCCACGTCCTAAAATGCTTAATCAACTTTGATTAAGCATTTAACATTTGCGAACGATTCATGTTCTTCGCAAAGGGATCAATATGAAAAACTTTCAAAAAAAAAAGAAAACAACCGATTTCCAAAAAACCCTACAAAGTGAAAAATAACTATAATTTTAGAAGTCGGTGACTTTGGATAATATGTAATTTAATTTTCAAATCACCGACTTCCGAAATTAAAGTTATTTTTCACTTTGTAGTGTTTTTTGGAAATCGGCTGTTTTTTTTGTGGAAAAAGGTTTTATTTTTCACTTTTTAGCTATAGTACAGTACAGTAGTAAAAAAAATACAGTCGAATTGAGAACCTCCTCCTTTTTTTGAAGCCGGTTAAACATCACTTTTAATTAGCCCAACAAAAACTGTTATAAACCCGCATTCAAAAACCCACTCATCAAAACAACTTAGAAAAATGAATATCAACATATTCATTTTTCTAAGTTGTTTTACATAACTTTTGCAATTTTATTCCTTTGCCTTACCGTCTCTCATGTTCCTTTGTGTCTGGCGATTTCTATTTAATGCTCCCTACTGAGCGTTACGTCACCGTCATGCTCAGTCTCTCTCCTATCCATTCATATTATTTCTCACAAAATCCATCCTTGTATTTTTTGGTCCATCTTTTATAATCATCACCAATTTTCGCTATAATACCAAAGCAACTGATTACCAAAGATCAAATTCAGTCTCTGACGCAGTGTCGGGAGGTGTACCTCCACTTGCTCTCATATTAATAATTTTGAGGTCATTGGACGCATCATAAGAAAAACAGTTAGGTAATTATTAGAAAAGTGTATTCGAGAAGCTCTAAAACATTGCCAAAAACGCGGAAAGTTAATGATTTGGAGAAGTTCCTTTTTTGCCAACGTTTATCCACATCACAAAATATCATTAAATGCAAATTCATCATTCATTTAATAATAAAACTGTAAGTCGACAAAAAACTGACAAACGTAATGATGAATCACATCCTTACTGGTAACGGACATTTAAGGCAGAAACATAATTATTTCTTTCAAGGAACTGCTAAAGTTATTCGACCTTGTAGACATTTGAAACTTCTGTAGGTATTTTGATCGAGCACATGACGATCTAACGTGTTTTGATTCATTTATACATATCACCAAGTGCTGATTTTTCAATAGCTTTAGTAGGATTCTTCAGATAGAATCCTTCCTCCTTGATAGAATCCTTAGAATCTACCTGATAGTTTGACGTATTTTTAAAAGCTGTCAAACCGACATATTATTATATAAATATATATGCCTCAGATAAAAGTTATCTGATTATTGAAAAATCAGCCCTAAATCAAGGACGTATCATCTATGACATTTAGTTTTTTGTGGACAGTACAATTTGGAAATTTAAAATTGATTTTAAAACAGGCAGGGCTAACACTGTTATATTTTTTTAAGGTCTAGATCTTAATAGCTGCCAACGGCGGTGTCCAAAGCGGTAAAGTATTTGTTTTCTGGGTCAAATTTCTTCTTGAAGGCTTCATATTCTGAAGGCAACTTCTCCTTAAGCGTAACCAGGAATTTGTGGAACATGTGCTTCTGAGCGTCCGTGCATTTTGCGCAGCTCGTTTTGATCGCTTCGGGGATGTTCTCTGAATAGAATGAAATAATTGGTTTAAAATAATTGTAGTAATCATTTTCATCATCTGCCTAGCTTTTTTCCAACTATTTTGTGGTCAGGTTCCAGTCTAACCGGATGTAGCCGAATATTTTTTAAATAAATAGAAATATTTTACATGGATTGACTGCCTATCTGATCTCCACAACCCAGATAATGGGTAATACGATACACGTTGGCAAGACTGGTTGTCATACTTTCGGGCCTCTGACGACCCGTAACGTCTGTCAAATAATCGATCACGTATGACAGCCGAGACCGTGCTTTCCAAGGCACTGAGGGAGGGGTCTTGGCATGTAAAGATGGTGACCCATCCACGGCCCAACCGCGGCAAGCGTAGCTTAACCTGATCGATCGAACCGTGCGCTGTTATTACTTAGCCACAAGCCCCTCATTATAGTAATAATGTTAATGTACTATTATTGTAATAAAGATCACGACTTTAGTTACATTGTTATTGTTACATATTAAAACCAAGTTATTATTTTCCCACCAAAGGGCAAAGGCCTCTTCTGTTGCGAGTAATGATATTACCAAGGTCGTAGTAAATTAATAAGTTTGGTTAAGTTTTTTTCTTTAAAGACAAATGACTGAGAAGACCACCCAATAACTAAAAAATACCAAAACTAATGGCCACTAAAGTACAAGTCTTCTCACAAAATAGCTTATTATTATGGAAGAATAATTGTTGGCCGCCACAGCCTTCAGGATGCTATTATGACTGCCTCTTATTCTGCTCAGCGGGCTTAGCATGACGTTTTCTATTTCTATGAAGAATAGACAGTGGTTTTTCAATACAAAGTGACATTTCGTTTCTCCATTTTTGACATCGCATCGTAGAAATCCTTCTACAATCTGTCATTTTGTCTTTCGTTTTTAACGATCTTTGTGTAGGTCCTTATAAATGTAGTCAATTTTGGAAGAATATTTCTTCTCAAACTGTCAAAATCACACTGACAACAAACTTTCTACTCGACTGCCACAAAGTTTATACGATAATCTATAAAATCATTATTCGTTTACAATGCATAACTATGATAATTAATAGAAAAGCATAGCCATCTTCTCCTATTGTACATCATTTAGTTAATAGTCATGTCTATTCTTCTGTCGACAAATCGGTGCTCATGCTAAGCCTGCAGGAGTGAGGCCGTTTTTTTACGGATTACGGCATGAAATCCATCGGTATGGTTTACCGCAAACATTTTTGAGGCACTACAAAAACGAGGCAGTTGCAACATCAACCTAAAAACATTATTGTATTGGACGCGTAGAATATCCAGCCAGCGACCTTTTCGAGTAGTTGACCCAAAGATTGCCGGTGTAAAGACTCTGACAATAAGCTTCAAAAAGTGTTATCTTAACGTGGTCAGTACACCAAGCCAATCTTCGTTCCAACATGTTACCCCTGAACGCCAGAGCTCTACGCTCCCTCTGAATGTCCCCATGGTCACTGAGGTCGTCAGCAAGAAAATGCCCAAGATATTTAAACTTACTGACTCTCCGTATAGGTGTACCATTTATGGCAAGTTCAACAATACTAACTCTGCACTTACCAACAACCCCAAAGGCCATGTACTCAATTTTTTTGGCATTATAGACCAGTCCATGTGAAGCAGCGTAGGTCTCATATACATGCAGCAGCTCCACTATCGCCCCCAGTGACGGGCCCAGCAGCACCATGTCATCGGCATAGCTGATGTTGTTACAACTAATACCATTTATCGTGCATCCGACACGCATGCTGCTGAACTCGGTGATTAATAATGTTCCCACTACTGCGACACAGGCCTCCTCTCTGTCAGAGGGAGCGGGCCGTAATCCACCACACGGGCACAATGCGGGTTGGTAGATGTCACGTGTCTTCGAATTTTTGGTTCTTGGATATTCCTGTTTCCTCACGATGTTTTGCTTCAACGTTTTGAGAGCAGTGGTGATGAAATAATTTACAAAAAGTAAAGCGCTTATCGGGATTCGAACCTACGACCTATATGTCGCAAGATGCGGCTGTTACCACCGGGCCACCTCTGATCTCACACGTTACATGGGCAAAATGTGGGTGTACTATAATAAATGCACCTCTGCCTAACCCTTTGGAAATTGCAGGCGTGGTGTAAAGTTATGTGATATACTTACAAGATGAATAATTAAGGAAGAACTTTCACCCTATAGCTGAACATTTCCTACTGGATATCTAGTCATGCAACTACATCCATACGCTTGATTTTACTCAATACCCTCTAATACCAATTTCACTTACAGTAAAAATAAACCAGACTCTGACTGCAAATACGAAGCCGCGATTGCGAAAACTTATAAGACATTAAAGTGGCACATGCACTCAATACGTACTTTTTAAATCGGCAGCGGCGGCGTGACAAGTCACTGTCTCCAAAAAACAGCCCAAAAAGCCCTTGAGAGTGTCAACGTTGGCCACCACAGCATCGATGTCCAGGTCATCATTCTTAGTGCTGTACTTATCCTCAGCCTGGACTGCGGCGAAAGTCAGCAGGAGGAGTACGTAGATACACTTCATATTGTCAGCTTTGTCTTTCTGTAAAGATCATTAAGGGTTTTAGCAATAGCAGAAAATAAGATGGAAACCTACGAAGCGTTGGTAAGGCGACAGTTGAAGTGAACAATCATGACATATTGTGGTTAAGTATCGTTGTGAAACTCGTACGGTCTATTTTGAATTCTATGAAAAAATATGGGAGACATTTTTGCGCGCACCGACAATAAATCCACCTTAATTATAGTGATTTCATTAATCGTTCTCGTATGGCTAATAAAACAGTAATTATGTTGGCGAAGCCCAATAAAACTGACCTAGAATATGGGCCTACCTGTATGTACCTATTGTAAGAAAAGCTCAAGATAAATAATAAACTGTACCTGCCTGTATGTACCTACCTGTATGTACCTACCTGTATGTACCTACCTGTGTATACCTCCTGTATGTATCCACCGTAATGTGTATTTAACACCGTGCCTGCCTACCCTACCTACTTACAATAGTTTAATTGTATGGTAAGCACGTAACACAAGTCGAAATTTGCAAACAAGGGATTTTTCCATGCGGACTGTGACGTACGAATAATGAACAAAGGAAATGTTATTTTCTCACGGTCCGGTGGAAGACTCCACATAGATTCAGGAGCAGGTTTCGACTTGTCGAGTGAAAAACAGCTTACGCTTGACCATTAGGCCCTGCCTCATTTACCTGATTGGTTAATATCGTAAATTTATAAATGTTTGCAGGCAGGCTCTACCGCAACTTGCACCAGTGTGCAAATCTATATAGGTCCACTAAAATTCAGAATAATCAACCCCGACCGACCCTTGCTCGTTGAAGCGCCAGCCCGCACCGCAGCTGAGCCAGTAGCTTTAAATTCCCCACCTAATAATAATAATGCCAATTTTTCGATCCAGCCTGTCCCCAATAGAGATAGCTGTCCCCCTATCAGTGACGCCCTGAGCCGAGGTTCGTACCCCACAGGGGTGCCCTCAGCGTGCAGTCGCTTAGTTTTTAAATTTTAGTTTGTAAGCCCTGGCTGGAGGCGTTAAGATTAATTTCTTAATGGCAGCCCCAGGAAAGCCTGGTTGAGCAGTCACGGCCTCTCAAGGCCAACTGCGAGATGCCCAACAAAAAAAAAAAAAAAAGAATAATCAACAAATTAAAGCCGTAAAACACCGCAATCCCTTGATTGTGAAGGCCGCCACTTATGTCCCCAGTAGGATTAGCTCTTTCCTACGGCCGAGACATGACCTCACCGACCCAGACGACTCCATTACTCTCTTTCAGGAAAGCAATAGGGCCACCAGTACAGTTCGCACACACTGCACACAACCGTCATTCTGACCTCGCCGCCGAGGTCCTTGCGCCCCGCAAGACCCCGAGTAACGGCGCCTAACGTCGAGACCCCCGACCGACCCTTGCTCATTGAAGCGCCAGCCCGCGCCGCAGCTGAGCCAGTAGCTTTAAATTCCCCGATCAATAATGCTAAATGCTAATTTTGATCCAGCCTGTCCCCAATAACAACAGCTGTCCCCCTATCAGTGACGCCCTGAGCCAAGGCCCGTACCCTACAGGGGGTGCCCTCAGCGAGCAGTCGCTTAGTATGTAATTTAATTTAGTTTGTAAGCCCTGGCTGGAGGCGTTAAGTTAAGGCGGGGAAAGCCCGGTTAAGCAGTCACGGCCTCTCAAGGCCAACTGCGAGATGCCCGACAAAAAAAAAACAGAAAAATCAACGCTATTCACGAGCGATATCCCAAAAAGTAGAAAGACACGGTTGGCACTGTTCGCAGACGACACAGCCATCTACTACACTGAGAAAAATCAGGACGCGATAGCCGCCACTCTCCAGACCACCGCCAACGTCCTTGGCGCGTGGTTTCGAAAGTGGAGGCTCGCAGGCTTACAAAAAACATTACAAAAAATAAAATAAAAACATTATTATTTACAAAAACATTTAAAAATATAAAAAAGAATAGTCCACCGGTATCGGGAGCAGGGCACATGGATCTCGGCACGCATAGTCGTGTCTAGGAGTACTGCTTTCTGAATCAAGCCCTTTATCCAGCCGCGCAATGAGAGCCTCCTGAGGTGTCGGTCGAGGCTCTTCACTATTAGGCCATTTACTGCAACGGTCTCTTCATGAAATACTAGTGTTGTGCCATCAGCATAATTATGTAAAAATCTTACAATTTGCAAGAGCTAGCTGACACAGATCGTGTATGTAGATCAGGAAGAGACTGGGACCAAGAATACTACCCTGTGGTACGCCGTATGTGACCATCTGAGCTAACGTGCTCTCTTATTTTAACTCTGTGTACGATCACAGATAAAGTCTGCGAAGAGTTTTAGGGCCGTTCTCCGAACATCATTCCTTTTTTTTTTTTTGGTTGGGAAATCGTCAAATAACTTCTCCCGCTCTGGGTGGAGCAGGAAGGCGTGTCAGATTTTCATTGATTAAAACCCACCCGTGTTCCCTCAGTTGCCTGTGTGCCAGGGGCTGCGGTATCTTTTTCGAACAACCCGCACCCCTGGCAGGCATCGGCCCTTACGGACCCCATCAGTTGGTGCCGACATCTCTTTGAGGCGCCCGTGGAATACAACGCGCCGTTGACCCGGGCTTGGTCCTTATCGGACAGTGAGCTACCCATTACTCGCCGTCCGCAAGCCTGCGCCTATGGTGGCCGGGAATCAGCTTGGGATTCCCGACTTCCAGGGCGTCTCCCGCGGTGACTAAGGCCGTCAGGACACATTGCCTCTCCCTCACGTGCGCCGCCTCTTTCTTCGCGAGCATTATTGCTTCGCAGAATGAGGTGACGGCTACCCATGCACTCTAGCTCCGTACCATAGCCTGGACCAGGGCCGGTCGCTAGAGATCGCCGCCGCTGGTCGCCTCCACGAGGAAACGGTGGTGCTCCGCCCAAGCCGGGCAGAACTCCACCGTGTACTCAGGGTAACATCAATCCGTTCCAATTTGTCCACAAGAATAGGTATCCAAACGGTGTCAAATCAAAACCCTTGGCTATGTCAAGGAAAATGCCGATGCATTTCTTTTGGTCATTCAATTGAGATGTAACATGATCCACAAGTTGTCCGACAGCGTCTTCAGTGCTTTTTCCGTACCTAAAACCAAACTGTGCGTCCAACAAAATCTTGTTACGTCCTAAAAAGCTAATTAGCCTAGTATTCAGAACTTTTTCTAGAAAAGACCGGAAGTGTCAATCTATTGCTTTTTGAGATTATTACTGCGCTTTTGACCGCTACTGTACTTACTTAAAAAACATTATTATATAGGATATAATAAGAAAACTAGACTTCCATCTTACACATGAACAAAATTAGATGTAACCTGTTGTTTTGTTACGTTTTTATTGAGCATGAATCCTTTATCAAACAATGCTGGAAGTAATTTAAAATAAAATTAATTTTTATGTGATCAAGAGGTGTGACCGCGCGCGGCGGTACCTATATTGGCGGATGCATGGTTTATAATTTCGGAGTTTGCGTGATTCCACCGTATGATTTTACACTTCAATGGGATCTTGGATTTAATATGACCTCGGTCAATAACCTAATTTTGGAGGACCTTGCAGAAGAAGAAACGGTTAGGTTAGCATGCGGTAATCGCAGTATGAAATGAAGCTGCCTTCGTTTCGCTGCCGGCACCCTTTCTACCCACTACCTATGTGTAAAAACCTGTGAGCTCCTAAAGTTTTGAGTTGAGCTACACGATAACTGACAAAATAATGCTATACTGATTGGCCAGGTCCACTCAAATATTCGATGTTTCTTTTCTAAAAAGACCATTTCAGACACTAATGTACATGGTCCTCATATTTACGCTGCATGATCTAAACAAGATTATGTCTGGTCTTTAAAAGAGATATAGACCTCTGAATTTATTTTGCAATTTGGGGTGGTCGGATATGAAATGTCTGCTTCATCTAGCTTTTTTTTAAATATGACGCGATAACGTGTAACGTGATTCTAAAATCCTATTTAGAAAATAAACAATATCGTTTTATTTCATTGTTTCTATTCTCTTGAGATACTTAGGGAAAAGGTTTGATCGAATCCCTACTTATGTAAGTTTTATTTTTTTAGGGTGAGAAATCATCAAATAACTTCTCCCGCTCTGCGTGGAGCGGGGCGCATGTCAGGTATTTCCCTGTTCTATGAAACAGCTGATTTCTTTTTGATTAAACGGCGCAAAATTTCTGCACTGGGGGTCTAGAATGATATGCTGAATTCATGGTTACAGTTTGCGCACTGGTTAAAAACTTAACCTGTATAGACTGACTGACACTGACGCTGACCTGCAAAATTGCCAAAAATGGAAGTTTAATTTCGCGGGCTTACCCTAGACCATCGCGGGCTTGCGGAAGGCGAGTAATGGGTAGCTCGATGTCCGGTAAGCACCAAGCCCGGGTCGACGGCGCGTAGTGTTCCACGCGCGCCTCAAAGAGATGTCAGTACCAACTGGTGGGGTCCGCATGGGCCGATGCCTGCCAGGGGTGAGGGTAGTTTGAAAGACAAGCTGTGGCCCCCCACACACAGGCAACTGAAGAAACAAGGGTGGGTTTTAGTCAGTGAAAGTCTCACACGCCCTCCCAGCAACACCCAGAGCGGAAGAAGTTATTTGATGATTTCCCAAACAAAAAAAAAACCGATAGAATGCAATTACAGAAACAATTAAAAAGCCATTGTGTCTCGCGTGGATCTACGTTCCGGCATACAAAGGGTTAACCATCTCATACAACCGGGGCCCACATCGCAATTCTGATGCGGCTTCAAAAAATCACCTGGCCTCCGATTTGCCAGTGCGTTGCACTACGGACCGGTGCTTCCCGTCTGTGGTGTGCGCTGTTCTAGATACAAGATGTACGCAACTGATCTAGGAAAATTTTTGTTCACGTTTTTTTCTGGACCTTCGATCATAATATTATTTGCTAGCTTCTGCTCGCGACTTTGTCCGCGTCAAATTCTTGCAAATTTATTGCTACCCCGACTTTTCTTTTTGCTCAGCTCTTAAGTAGTTCCTGAGATTAGCGCGTTCAACCAAACACACTCTTCAGCTTTAAAATGTTATGAATACATAATATAATATAACAACAACATGTAACGTCTACGTAGGTACCACATAACTTAAAAAAAATACTTGAATTTGTGTTTGAGTCAATAAATTATATTTTAGATAGCCGCGTTTTAAATTAAGTACAAACTACGTAGGTTAGTTAACAATAAAATGTGATGTTTCAACATAAACCATATCCTATATATAACAAATTGAAGTATTGTTTGTTCAGACGAAATCAAGACAAGGTTAGCCACAATATTTATACGAAAACATCAACTTGGATACTTTATGGTCAAGTACAAAAGTTGATGATTTTCACATAGCTACGCTAAAATAAATCGTATAATACGAGTATACTGAGGGCTAACGCTACAGCTGCACGACTGTATAATATCGAGATTTTAATTTATACTTATTTCTAAATACGTCAATTGCTTTTCTTGGTCGTAGCTTTCTTGTCTTAGAATTCTTTGGTAAGTCTTGTATGTTTAGTCCGAGGAGTTGAGGAACTTAGTGAAGATCTCTTTGTACTCTCCAGCGGGGTCCTCTTTCTTGACCAGCTGCTGCCATATGTCGGGGGTTTTCGTCTGAAAGCCCTTGACTACGACGCGGATCAGATGACGCTGCTTCGGCGAGCATTTACCACAACCGGTCCTAAGAGCGTCGGGGATGGTTTCTGTGAATAAAATGTTGCTTTATAATGCATGAAGTGGCAGATGGGATTTCAATAGCGATAGTACTTGGTGGCACTACACCCCTGCGGCGAATACAGACATATTGTTATGCTAAATTATGTCTGATATGCTGACTCTAGATGACAACCAAAATAACATTTTCTTCTAGACAATTAGTTGCAGCTTACAGAAGAAAAATAAGACCACAGTTATGGTAAAAAAGAAATGTCGAAGTTGATACTGTTTATCTAATTCGTCACATAACCCTAAAGATACATTAGAGAACCAGCGTAAGATCATCTGTCTGGCATTGGTGCTAAAGTGGACCTTTTCGGCGCAGCCGTGTGGCACACAGTATTGATGTTAAAACATTTCTTTTTTTATTTTGTTTGTATTTTGTCTGGTCGAACTGCTACCATTAAATGTTATTCTTTATTTCATTTTAAGTTACAAATCAATATCAAAAATCGAACGTCTCTTAAACGTGAAATTTATGTAGGTAAGACAGTCCCCCAAAACCGACCTTCAACACTTCCTAGCGCCATATCTGGGAAGAAGAAGTAGCGCAAAAAACTTCCCAGCAGAAAACATTAAATTATATACTCACTCTTAAAGTCGGATCCCTCTGGGGTGCACGGCCCGGTGCTGAGGAAACAGTGTCCGTAAGACTTCAACAGACGAACGTTCTCCACCAAGGACTCCACATCAAAGTTGTCATAACGGGTGTCATATGTTGACTCGGGTCTTGCGCACACCGTAGCAATCAACAAGCATAGGACTAGAATGGTCTTCATGGTTCTCTGAAAATAATGGAAAGTTTATTATGAAATTATATAACAAGAGTGTATATCATGGGGCTTAAACATAACTGGCGAAAGGTGGATGTACTCTAGTTTAACTTCTGTCGACCTAATCAATCAATTGGTTTATTTGTGAAACATAGGTGTTTACATAAATAGGGGGTGCGCTATGTTTTGTCATAATTAAGACATACAAATATGTGACCCATTAGGTGTCGTTAGATTATGTCACTTAGAAAAAATAATATTTCGAATTAATTAAATACAAGAAAAAGAGAAAAAAAAGAAACATCAAATATAATAAAATCAATAAATAGTCGTAGTACTTATTAACAAAAGGTAAAAAAAATATGCATCATTATAATAATTGATCATTCAAAAATTCGTCTACAGTATAACAACAACAACTAACTCTTTGGGGATTATAGGCATGATGTTATATTTATTTATATTTCTTCGGAAAGTACTTTTCAATATGAGTGCTGATGGCTGATAAATTGTATATAATAAATGCTTTGATATCTTCGTCTCTATCGCATCCAAAAACACAAATTAGTTTTACAATGTCTTGTGCGCCAGAAACCCCAATTGTTTTCGTATTTTAATAAGAATTACTCTGGCGCAGCAATGCTAAAGTATTCAAGGAAATGAAGTTCCGACATAAAAAAAGTATCTAAACGTTTTATTAAGTCTAGGCTAGAAGACGATTGATGTTATATTAAAGTCTTCTTGCACTTCGATAACATGGCAACGTGAAGCATTTTCAAAATAAACAAAACAACTTACATTAGTTCCTCTTAGTTCCTTGGTCCTGAGTAGTCCTGACAAAACTGTGCTATTTATTACTCTGAGTCTCTTTATATAACAAGATTTTAACGGAGGCAATCCTAATAAACTGAATGTAAACAACTAGTCAGCATTGGTTATTATATCATTGATGCTGACGTTGTAAAATGTAAACGCAGCGACAACAATAGTACGTGTAAACTTCCATTTTAGAACATTTTGTCACTATGCATCATTCGCGCAAACGTGATAATTGAGTAGTCTAAGGCATCTGTCGCACCGCGGACGAGGAAGCGAGTAGCTACCAACGATTTTCTCGCTCAAGAAACAGATACTGTTTTTTATTAATAAGAGCAGGCCCGCTGTTGACCAAGGCCACAACTGATGGAAAGCGATTCAATCCCAGAAGATGCCTGTTTACTCTTGTTTTGAAGGTAGACGGGTTAAATGTTGAAGGTGACACAGGCCGAAAATAAATTTGGAGGTGAAGCGCTGAGTACGACTGATCGGAATATCAACCAAGTGCAGAATATACCCTGCAGTGCCTTGATGATGTTGATCGCTGACTGTTCAGATAGCGCTGGCAAGTACTCTTTTTGCGCAACAACAAGAGCAATCAAAGAGAGCACTCGGTCAACCACGCTCTTGGTGGACAGAACACTCCCTCAGAGACTCACGCTTGGTATATGTGCATACTAGCGAGTAATCACTCGTCGCCGTCGCGCACACGCTGCTCGCTGCTCGCCAACTCGTTTAGTTGCTAGCCCAATTATTCGCTTCTCGTTAATCGCAGGCGGTGGGGCAGGTGCCTAACTAGTGGCATATCCTTGTTGGAAGTAAACACATTCGGTTTCAATCAATAAAATGTCACTTACATCATGCAGTGAGGTGCTGCTATTGTTAATAGTTTTCATCCACTTGGGTAAACCAAATGAAACTAGGTACTTATGCTCTTTTGTATTAGGTACTACCACCATATTTTTTTTCGTTTATCCCAATTTATTTGAATTAGGTAACGAAACAAACAACTTATTAAGGTGAATCCGGTCGATTTTTTTGCCAAACTAACTTCGGAAGTGTATTACTCCACTGTTCGATCATGTACATAAAAATTAAACATGGTATGATTTTGTCTCAATATTAATATTGTGTGTGAGAAAACAGGCAACTAAAATAAAAATCCATTAAAAAGTTAGGAGCCAACAAAGATTCGTTTTTCTTGCTAATTTAACCTAACTTTGGGCGTGTGTAATAAAGTGTAAAATCTTCAAAACCAAGTCGGTACCGACAAAGCTTAAGTATCGAAAAATTCAATAAATTTTATTGGTCATTGATTTATGCAGTGGTTTTTTTCATTTTTACGCGCCTGGTTTTACTATACTGCCATCCTTAACTAAAAAGGCGTAAACCCTTACTTGGTCAATTTTGACTTTTTTATAATTCTATAAAAAAGTCAAAATTGACCAAGTAAGAGATCTCTTAGATTCCTAAGAGAGTTTAAAATTCTCTATCTTACTGTCTAACAAACATTTTTACAATATAAATAGTTCTCAAGATATGAAAAGTTTGTAGACCGTTAAGTAACATAATTTTGGATGATTGAAATGTACTCTGCCGGATGAAATGATTATTATCTAGTATCAATTGATATGTCCTAGAATCAGTAACGTAAGTATAACTTTCTAAGAAATACCGATCCGCGCGTTTGTTGCCATTTTCTCGGAAATAACTTTTAGGGCTTAACGCCTTTCTAGTTAAAGGACGGCAGTATAAATGATCTTGCATCTCACTCAATAACGTTGTGCGTGTAGACTAGCGTCTAACTGCTCATCACTGAAACTACCCCTGTCTATCCTCTACCCCCTGAGACAGCGTGCTTTTTAGCCAGGCCCACCACCCTTAAGACGAGTACCCTACTTGCGTAACACACTATCAATGAGAATCTGAATCATTTTGAAGGATATCATCATCATTTCAGTCAAAAGATGTCCACTGCTGGACATAGGCCTCCCCCAAGTTACGCCCCTTTGCCCGGTTCTGTGCTTCTCGCATCGTCATCGGTTTAGCTTGTGGAAGGTATTCCAACTCTTCGTCTTCCAATACGCAGTCGTCACTCCACCTTTCGGCCTCATCGGTCATCTGTTCTGCGAGCAATGTAGCCTATACATTGCCAATTAAGTTTGGTAATTCTTCGAGCTGTATCGGTTACCTTGGTTCTCCTATGGATCTCTTCATTTCTGATTGGATCACGTAGGGAACTCCAAGCATAGCCACTAAAAGTCACTCAAAGGGCAACACAGAGCTATTGCTCTTTGAGTGACTTTTGATTTGTTTTAATTTTGATTTGTTATTTTGAGCGACCACGTTTAAGTGCCATATATCATCACTGGCACTGGTTAGACTTTCGTCTTAGGACACTGCGGTATTTGGGACGAAAAGATTCGACTAAGGACCTCTTTCGCAAAATATATTTTGCCGCACCTACAAGATAACAATGTTTTGCCAATCTGCTCAAAAATTCTCTACGCAATCCAGTCCCATCCAAATAAATCTTACCTACAGGTCGATACAACTGCATCCCCTGATACAGTTAGAATCAGCTTTGAAGCCCAACTGTAGATCTCAGTAACATTGCTATATCAAACATGTGCGGGTCGTGCTAAACACAGCGTGCCTTAATTTATTTGTTTAAGGCTCCCGCAGACAGGTACGAGGCGACAGTCTGAGAGAAGTTTGAGGTGGACAGCGGTAGCTACTGCCAAATGGGATTTGACACGCAAATGACATAAACATTTTTAAAATGTTTTTGCTGCAGTTTTCACAGAAATAAGTACCTGCATATAAAGAAATTACCAAAAATCACTTTTTTATTTACTAGCTGAAACACGAGCTAGGTGAGCTCCTACCGAGTTATGACAACCTGGTACTTCGACGGCATAAAGCTTTTTGTAACTGACACACGCAAGTTAGGTGAACGTATTTCAAAGGCCTAAATGACTACCGAGTTTTACTATAGAATTATTGTATAAAAAAAAAAAAAGTACATTGTATTTTTTGTTGATTATACCTTTAAAGTACTTGTAATTTGGGACGAAGCACAACTTCAAAAGTTATAAGTGGGACAAAACTTCAGGACGAACGAAGAATAAATCTGAATATCCAGTGCTTGATAAGATCCCGCAGCGATATTTTACGTCCGTGCTAACGAGGTCTAAAGATAGAGTTAACCTTCAACTTTAAACCTTACGATTTTAAGCCGAAGGTTAACTCTACAAATTTATAAATATTCATTCATTCAGATACAAACGGAGGTTGCTTCGTTAATATCTATATTTGTAACAAGTTGATAGTATTAGGCTTGTCCCCTAAGACATGGGAGATGAACATAACTGGTGCGATGTGGGCGAACACTTTGGTGCTCGGTACCTAACCTTTAGGAGAATACAGGCTTGATGTGTAAACATTATGTAAAAATTTCTACAGCTAATTTTTTTTCAAACAATGGTCATGATTCCTGGGACAGGTTGGATGCGGAAGGCGGAACACAGATGTGGCGCACCGTGGGAGAGGCCTACGTCCAGCAGTGGACAGTGACAGACTAAATTGCATGATCATTAATAATAACGCCAGTTAAATGAAAGAAACAAAGAAAGAAAAAGTATGTGATCTTTCACATACTAAACTAAACACACAATCATACAAAACTTATTAAAAAAACTAATTATAAATCAGAATAAAGTGGCCCAATGTTGGGCACCTCTCTTCCTTCGGCCGCTTTTGTCCACAATCATCATGGCAATGATCATAAATGGTCCGCTGGCCTGAACTTGACCCACATTGGCCAATCGAAGTGGTCAGTCGGATCTTGCACAATACACTGCTTCATCATACAAAAATAAACCGTGATATAATAAGAAATCCATTCATTGCCATGTGATACAATTATACAGGGTGATTGGAAGATGGGTGCAAAGCTTTAAGGTACAATTTAGAACCATTTAAGCCATGGTTGTCTTAGACGAAGTCTTACCAATTTTTTTTTTAAATAAGGTTTAAAAGACGTATTGTACAATTTTTTCATTTTTTCTGAGCTTTAAATGTCTGTAAAAAAATGTCTAATGACACAGAAGCCTAAAACATGTTTTGCTTGATTGCTTACACATTACTTTAATTAAATAAATAAAAAATGAATTCATTTATCATTCAATTTGGCCATAATTATGCAGTTTACATTAAATTTTGAGAATTTCCGAAAAAAAACTAAAAAATTTGTTTAAAAATATTTGGTAAGACTTCGTCTAAGACAACCATGGCTTAAATGGTTCTAAATTGTCTGTACTATCTTCGCCTTAAAGTTTTGCACCCATCTTCCAATCACCCTGTATAATAATATACTATCTGTACACGGATGAATAGATCATCATCTGTTGGGGTCAGCTTCTAATCTAAACGGACGCAGTTGGATGAATAGGCAATTAAGGCAGGTAAGTACTGTTTTAATTATCACTTAACATTTTTATCTATAGTTATTAATTAATGAATACGTAAGTTGTTTATTGTATAAATTAAGACACATAAATAAATGTTTAATTTTGGTTTATTATACAGAATTGATGTGATTGGTAGTACTTAGCACAGTACCTACATTATTTATTTAAATTGTATTAACATTATAAGTACGAAATTATCGGTAGTATTTATCATTTTTTGCTTGGTGCACGGGGTTCAACTGTAAATAAAGAAAATATATTATTAAGTAGTTATCATTTATATGAAAAGTAACGAAAATTAGGTACCTATTGATTGATTACATAGTCATTAGAAAGAAATATAAATAAAAAGAAAAGTCTTGACTGGACTGACTGACTCATCAAATCCCAGCCCAAACCTTTGGCCTTAGAAATCTGAAATTTTGCACAGAGGTTCCCTTTATAATGAAGACAAGGAATAAGGAAGGATTTTTCGAAATTCAACCCTTAAGGGAGTTAAATAGAGGATTAAAGTTCCGCGCGGGCGAAGCCGCTAGCAAAAGCTAGTTAGAAATAAACAGCAGTCTTTATAGTTTTAAATAAACAGCAGTCTTTATAGTTTTAAATATAACCTACTTTGCTTAAAGTGATTCATTGAAATTATATCGTGAATTTTAGGGTTTTATAAAATTATGTATAATCAAAATATGACCGACTATTTTTACGGAAAAGTCATTAAATGGTATAAAGGTTGTATTGATGATTTTAAAATTAACTAGGAGATGAAAGCTTGTGTGCTTGCTTATATGCTTGCTTGGTTGAATTACCTAATGATGAGCTCCTAATTTAAATTTTAAACATTCAAATTAACTGGCGCCTCTGGCGCCACAATTTGTACAACTATGTGATTGTTAAGGCTTTATTTACTGCTAATTATAGGGCAGCAGCGTTCTCTATGCATTTTACAACCATATTGCGATTGCCAACCCGCCTGCCAAGCGTGGCGATTATGGCAAACCCCCCTTTTGGGGGAAGCCTATATCCAGCAGTGGACGTCATTCGGCTAAAATTATGATAATGATGATGAGTTATAGATGGCGCTGTTTGTATTTACAACCAGTTTTTTTTACAGTTTGTTCATTTATATCCTTCGTTTGCATCACACATTTTTATAAAATTACATCATTACAGAGTGCAACAAACATAATATTACTTTTTAAGTAAATGGATTTCTTGATGTGTATAAATAATAAATAATCTAAACAATTCTATAAAGAAATAGTTAGTATATCTAAACCTACTTGCTTATTGATACTGACCTGCAAATTGCAAGAACCGTAAGAGAATTTGAATTTCGCTGGCTACCACTTATACTTTTGCAATACAAAATATTAATACTAGTCTACTGTGTCGAAATGGTGCAAAAGTAATATGTATACCTGAGCGGGCACTTTTGTCAAAGTAAGCAATTAAGTACCTAAGTATTACATCTTAATGCCTAATAAACATCTTAGCGGTACTTACTAGTGGGATCGACAAAGTTCACTGAAAAAGAAATAAACACCGAATTAGTTTAAAGAAAAATCAACGACAACGAATAAAAAAATAGTATTTTAACTGTAGGATTGCAAGTATGTCGTTTCGTAAGTTAAGTAGGTAAGTACATAAATTAGAGAATAATCATAAATTTAGAAATAGTTTAATTACCTTGCTGGTCACCATCAACAATGTTTACTGCAAAGAAAAAACATTATTAACACAGTAATTATAATTATGTTTGTACAGTCCCCAAAAGAGATAAGTAACCAGGATCATCGGATATAGCCGATGGATGTAAATGGTATTTAATTTGGTAAAGGAAGCGTTTGTTTTCTATTAATTTTATTTTATTTTATTCGAAAACATCCATCGGTATCTTACTAAACCTCATCTATATCTGACGACCCTGGTTAGGTACTTATTTCTTTTGTTGACTGTACAAAACTCATGCCACACTTTAGCCAGACAGATACTCTTATAGGTAGAGTATGCACTAGATGTTATTCCTGTTTCGTTATTATTGGCACTGAATTTTAAGTTCCTACATTGTAACTTAACTTGGCACCTTGTTTCCCCAAATGGTTGGACAGAGAAGAAAGAAAGAAAATACATTTATTTAGCACAGACTTTAAAGCACACAATAAACATTAAACAGCAGGAAAGAGTAAAATAAAAATCAATTAAAAGTGTGAGGTGAGAAGTCAGAAAGTAGCATTATAGTGTGCCTCACGGCTGCGCTAAAAAGGCCCAGTTCAGCATAAATGCCAGACAACTAGTGCCTGACGCTGGTTTCTGGCCTCTTAGTACCTACACCCAGATTTCGTTCGTTTAAGTCCATATGATGGGGGCGACCCTATAGCCATCAAATTCAGACCCTGGGCTGCTACTGAGAATTTCCAGATATGAAAACCCAGTAACACTTTGCCCTGGAAATCAAACCCAGGACCATTCTCAGCAGTACCTAGCGGTTGTAACCACTGGGCCAATGAGGCAGTGCATTATAAATTAAACCTATGATAATTTATTATGAAGGAACTTGAAAATTAATAGAGGTATTTTGTACTACTTGTTATTTTCATACGGTCAGAAAAAAAAGAATACAATTAAATAAGTAATTAAATAAATTTATAATTACCTTGCTGTTCACCATCAACGACGTTCACTGCAAGGAAATGAAACACAATATTATTTTTTTAATCTGATAATGATAGCGACTTTATAAAGTGATGCAAGGTTCTTTTGACGCTTGAATGACAGTACCAACTTAAATTTTTATTTATATACATGTGAACAGTCGCCAAAAGATATAAGTAGGTAACCAGAGTCATCGGATATAGTTGAAGTTAAGTAAGAAACCGATGAATGTTTTCGAATGAAATTTAATTTGATATAAGGACTTTTTGTATTAGATTAATTAAAATTTAATTTAATTTGTAATAAGAACTTTTTATGTTCTATTAATTAAATTTTAATTTAATTTGATAGAAGAACTTTTGTATTCTATTAATTAAAATTTAATCTAATTTGATAAAACAACTTTTTGTGTCCTATTAATTAAATTTTAATTTAATTTGATACAAGAACTTTTTTGTATTCTATTAATTAAAATTTAATTTCATTTGATAGAAGAACTTTTTGTATTCTATCAACTAAAATAAAATAAAATCTGATAAAAGTATTTTTTGTATTCTAATACCTAATTAAAATTTCATTTCATTCGATAACATATTATATCGGTTTCTTACATAACTTCAACTAAATCCGACGACCCTGGTTACTGAATCTCTTTTGGTAACTGTACCTTTTTTTAGAATTCATTTTAAACAAAATTAACTTAAGCTAATTCATGTTCACAGTGCATTAAATTATAATTTAATGCACTGTGACAGTATAATAATTATTATACTGTTTACATTTAGTGCATTTATGAAAACTAACAACACGTTTGTCAGTTTTTAAAACTGGTTTCTTAAAGAAAATATACTAAATAGAATTAAACATGGTTATTATTGAGCTCTATAAATCACATATTGTTATAATTACCTTGCCGGTCAGCATCAACGACGTCAACTCCTAGAAAATAGAAAAATAAATAATCACTTTAGTTTGTCGAAACAAAGGAAGCATTTAAAACTTGGTTCTCCCACTCTTTTCCCTCATATTCCAAAATGTCCTACATCAAAGATCGAGAAATATAAGTAGGTACAGATGTACACCTCACTTTTGTATCTAATAAAAAAGGGAGGTCTCTAATTCGTCGGAACATTAGTGAGTTTGAAAGTAAGGGCCAGGGGATAATCTACGGAACTACTGATCTGCACCCTAATTGCGTAATACGCGATTAATCATAATCGGTTTCATTTTGACAGTTCAACAATATTCATTGCGTTATTTACGTAGTTGAGCAGACACATTTTTCGAACATAAATGAAGCAATAGTTTAGCCATTTTTTCAAAACGAAACAAATTATGATGAATCGTGAGTTACGCATTAGGGTGCTGATTCCAAAAAATATTTCACCAATGGAAAGCTACAGTATTACCAAGCGTTACAGGTTTTACCTATCACTACATATTATAAAATAAAGTCCGGCGGCGTCTGTCTGTCTATTCGCGATAAACTCAAAAACGACTGAATGGATTTTCATGCGGGTTTCACCAATAGACAGAGTGATTCATGAGGACATTTAAGTGTATAATTTGTTAAGGTTTTGTGTAAATTGGTTAACGCGAGTGAAGTCGCTGGCAAAAGCTATTTTGTATTAAAATAAGGAATATCCGACTCGGCTGGGCAGCGTTCGGGAAGCTTCTCAATATCTTCTCGTCCCACATACCGCAGTGTCTCAAGACGAAAGTCTTTGACCAGTGAGTATTGCCAATGATGACATATGGAACCGAAACGTGGTCGCACACAACGGGACTCATAAGAAGTCTTAATGTCACCCAATGGGCAATGGAGAGGGCTATGCTTAGAGTTTCCCTGCATGATCGATTCAGGAATGAAGAGATCCGCAGGAGAACTAAGGTAACTGACGTAGCCTGAAGAATTGCCAACTTAAGTGGCAGTGGGCAGGGCACATTGCTCGCAGAACAGATGGCCGATGGGACCGAAAAGTTCTGGAGTGGCGATCGCGAAACGGAAGAGGTTAAGTTGTAAGGCCTCCCACAAGGTGGACTGATGACCTTGTGAGGGCCGCAGGAGTCCGCTGGATGCGGGAAGCACAGAACCGGTCGAGGTGGCGGACCTTAGGGGAGGCCTATGTCCAGCAGTGGAAGTCCATCGGCTGAAATTATGATGATGATGAAGGAATTTCACGCAGACGGAGTCACAGGCAGAAGCTAGTTATAAAATAAATTACAAAACAGAACAAATAAAAACTCGTATGACAGATTAAAGCTACGCTTAAATCTGTTTGGTATCTTTATCTTTCTATTCATATTTCTAGTCACGTAGTACTACACACAACGACAAAAATCCAGTTTTAGTATACCTAGTGACTATACTGTACAGTTTTAGCTGACCTCGCATTGTATGGGCTTTCCGTACAATGAGAAATCAGCTTATACTGGACATAATTATATAGCTTGACACGTCATTATACGTACTTATTTAACGTGTATCGTTCTGAGTTATTTTTGTGTAGGGAACGTTTAATGTTGTAAATGGGAGTTTTTGTGCTTTTTATATTGTTCTCTTAGCTAGGTACTTCCTTGATATATTCCAAGATTATGCTTGGATATACTTAAAGCTCCGATACGAGACGAAAAAAAAAAACGAGACGGTAGGTACTCGCAAAGTCACAATTCACATGGTGTTTTAAATGGGCAATAAAAATGAACTCACCTTGAGGTTTCGCGATGGTCATGGCGACCAAAGCTACCAGAACCAGAACAATCTGAAAAACAAGAAGGAAACATGATACAAGTGAGTTAAATTTCTTCTGGAAGCTGGATAGCAATTTGAGTCAAAGGTAGATCAGGGCAAGTTGGAAGGAACCAATTTAAATACGGTGTGTAGGTACCTGTATATTTTTTTTTTAACCAAGAATTATAGATACAGGATAATATTTTTTAATTCGAAATAAAATTACTTTAAGACAAATAAACATCTACATTAGTATAACTTAAAAAAAATACATGGCATTAATAATAACATTCATAAGTAGTTACTCTAGCAACTTTTTATGAGACCAAAGCCTCTTTGTTTAAAGAAAAACCAACTAGAATTTATCGTCAAACTACTATTTATAGAATTATTATCAGCTCAGTTTCCACGAAGACAAATTTTAAGTGCTGATTCGTTCGAAAAGTTCTTATTCTCAGCCTAATTTGAATAAATGACTTTTGATTTTTAAGATAACGTCATACAAGTCATAACTTCACAAGGGAGAAATGTAAATTGGCAAAAAAACTGGTTACATTGAAGAATTATAAATAAACAGAGTAAAAAACTAAATAGGAAGGAAGTTCCTAATTTCTTTAACACTATTTGTCCCGCAACACAAAACGTAATAATGTAAAATTAAACTACGCACCGTTAACTTGCTCATAATTAATATTTTTATCTTTACTCTTCACTTAGTGAGACAAAACTGCCTTTCAAAATATATTTAAGATCTTTTTATACGCGGACATAACAAATATTGATGTTGATATAGAGCACAAGGTGATAACCCCTGACTGGTCGGTCTTGGAACCCGAAATAATCTAATAATGAACAAAAGACATGTATTCCGAAAAAAATCTATTGTTTTCCTTGTCTATATTCATCAGCAAACATCACAAAACGTTCTGAAAAGTATCTACCGATAAAAGCAAGTTTACAGTGAGGTTGACGAAGTGATGATTGGTAAATATTTTTGAATCCGTCGAAAAATTTCTTCGCCGGGGGTCTACAATGATATGCTGAATTCATGGTTACAGTTTGCGCACTGGATAAAAACTTTTCCTGTATGTGTGCCAGATTTCATCCAAATCCGTTCAGCTGTTGCTGCGTGATTGAGTAACAAACATCCAACTTTCACATTTATAATATTAGTTGAATTTAATAGTGACCATTCGCCCGGCGAATTTATTCGTGTGTATCTACTAATATAATAACATCTTTTTTGGTTTATATTATTCGAGTTATGTTATTTTATGGATGCTCGAGTTTCCGTTACAAATAAATCTATTTTCCCTTCTTCCTTTAAGAAACCTCTTGTTTAACTTCTTGAATAAGGTGTCTCGTTTTGCCACATTTTCATACACAATTACCTCATCAGCAACATTTTCTTCAATTAGGTACTGATAGATTGTAAAATTAGCTTAAGACATTGAGGAAAAAAATCTAAGTTTATCATTGGTCTCGTGTGTTTACCGAGAACTGATTGCGTATAAGTAGCCACGAACGTACAATCACTGGCGGTCAGTCTGGGGTCAAATATATCATCGCTCCTCTTTGTGATCGCTATAAATAAAAAATACTTGTAATAGGTACAATTTATGACGATTTTCCCAGATACTTTCGAAGAGTCGACTTTTAAAAAGCTCAAAATGCAGCTCAAAATAATGTTTGGTCCTATACATTATTTTATGAATAAAATTCTACCTTTCATTTCTACTAAAAAACCGGCCAAGTGCGAATTGACTTCTACTACTACTATGGAGGTGTGCCCATCCTGGCCAGTGCAGCGCCGTGACCTCCTCGTGGCAGTCAGTGCTGCAGGTGACCTCTCGCTTCCGGTCGTGGTGGCCATGGTCGGGAGAGAGCCTAAATTACAAGACGCTGCAGCGCCGCGCCGTTTGTCATCATCATCATATCAGCCGAAAGACGTCCACTGCTGGACATAGGCCTCTCCCAGGCTCCTCCAATTCGACCGGTCTTGTGCTTCCCACATCCAGCGGATTCCCGCGGCCTTCACAAGGTTGTCGGTCCACCTTGTGGGAGACCTTCCCACTCTACGTCTTCCGGTACGCGGTCGCCACTCCAGAATCTTCCGGCCACATCGGCCATTTGTTCTGCGAGCAATGTGCCTGCACACTGCCACTTAAGTTTGGCAATTCTTCGGGCTATGTCGTTTACCTTGGTTCTCCTGCGGATCTCTTCATTTCTGATTCGATCGCGTAGGGAAAAGCGGCGTTTGTATTTGTATGTTAATAAGTGAAAAACACAGGCATAAATTATCGTATGGCAGGTGGTCTCCGATGCCTATGAGTATCTGCAGTATTAAGGTTTTTGCAGACAGGCACGACGCGACTCTACTAAAACAATTTCTACAAAAAAAATGTATGGAAATTGATGTCACAGAGAAGCGTCACGCAGTCGAGCCTTTACATGTATCAAACACATCACACGTGCTCCCATGGCATAAACAAACCTGATAAGATTACATGTGCCTGTAACAGCAGTAAATTCCGTAACCATCATTGTCATCAAACCTAAACACAGTAACGCTGCTATTGCTAGCAGCACCCTAATTGCGCAACGCACGATCAATCATAATCTAAATCATTTTGACACAGATTGCTAATCCATTGCTTCATATGTTCGAAAAATGTGTCTACTCAACAACGTAAATAACGCAATGAATATTATTGAACTGTCAAAATGAAACCCATGTAAAGAACCCCCCCCCCCTCCTTCCTGAAGTCTGCTATCAAATTCAAAACGACTTTTACAAATCCGACTGGTAGTTCCAGAGATTTTCGCATTCAAACAAACATACTTTGGTGTTATTATAATATTTGAATAGATTATTTGAGGCTAGAGTTTGACTAACAAACAGTTGCGTCTACCTTCGAATTTGGTCTGGAGGCTATCACCTCTTCAAGCAATATTATCATAACCTCTCTTAATGTATTCGATGACTTCCTTACGAGATTTACTTCTTCTTCTTCGTGTCGATGATTCCATTTATCTTTTTCAAATAAACTTCGAACCAGTCACTTCGATAGGTTACTACACTTTCGCTACAATATTGTTTTCTTTTCAGTTTTGATCACATCAATCTTCACCTCTAAAGTTCATTTAATTTGTACCACCAATATTGTTTTTACGTCAAATAGTTTATAGCCTAATATTGCATCCAAACCCTTTTGCATAATACAAATCATATTATCTCTGGTGTTGCTCACAATGGGCTTTATTAGAAGGCTTAAAGTCACCCAAAGGGTAATGGACAGGGCTATGCTTAGAGTTTCCCTACGTGATCGAATCAGGAATGATGAGATCCGCAGGAGAACCAAGGCAATCAACATAGCCCGAAGAATGGCCAAACTTAAGTAGCAGTGGGTAGGGCACATTGCTCGCTGAACAGATGGCTGATAGGGCCGAAAAGTTCTGGAGTGGCAACCGTGTACCGGAAGACGTAGGGCTGGAAGGCCTCCCACAAGGTGAACCGATGACCTTGTGAAGACCGCATGGGATCCGCGGGATGCGAGAAGCATAGAACCGCTCGAAGTGGCAGAGCTTGGGGGAGGCCTATGTCCAGAAGTGGATGTCTTTCGGCTAAAATGATGATGAAAATGATGACTTTGCACGGAGTGACCTATCTGACTTCCACAACCCAGTTACTGGGTTACACGGTACCCCTTAGTAAGACTGGTTATCAGAATTTCGTGCTTCTGACTATCCGTAACGACTGTCAAATATCTAAAAATAAAAGACGGGACTAGTAAATGCAAACCGGGTAGCCGGAAACCGAAAAACCGGTTTTTCGACATTTTTATATTGATTAAAAAACCCTGGTTTGTTTTAAATTTTCCGGTTTTTCGAGTTCTTTTTTTTTGAAATGGCAACACCGCTACTCCACGTGTCAGTCAAAATGGTGCATTTGATGTCAGCCATTTTATTTTTCCAAACGTTGCCTTCGGTTGATAGTGAAAAGACGTGTTATTTATAGTAGTATTGGTAATTTGGTAACATTTAACTACCTACTTTCAATAGTTTTGCCTGCATTTAAACTATCAAAGGGTTGTACTGCACCTTCTTTATCTGCGTTAAATTTAGAAACCTAAAAATGGTGTTATGTGAAATGGCATTACACGAGAATAACGGTGGACGTGGCAGTTTTTAACAAAGCCATACAAAGCACTCATCACGATCAAGCCAACAAGTGTCGAATCAAAACGAGCATTTTCGACAGCTGGTTATTTTTGCAGGAAAATGCGGTGGTTTTTTGATCCAAAGTTAAGTCTACCAATGGTTAAAAATAGTAACTAATGGTTAAATTTCGGCAAAAAGTGTTTTTTGATCAATTGTTAGTTGAACCAATGGTCAAATATCTAAGTATTGGTCAAAATAATTAACCACCCGATGTTGGAGGGTTAAACAATATGGCGGATGGTTAACTCAAGCTTATCAGATGTTTTTTACTTGAAAGATTTCATGTTGTCAACGTCGTAATTTTGTAATATTCTCCGTATTGTCTATCATGGATTTAAACATAGTTAGATATTATGATATTATGTCGGAAAGCTCATCAGACGATGATACTTTTGCGGAGTACGTGTTAATGAGAAGGCCGAAAATTTTAAGACCACGCAACCCACCCTTGGACACCTGGTATAGTGTAGACTTTTGTCAACGGTATCGGTTATCAAAGGAAACAGTTATGTGGTTAGTCGATGAAATTGGAACTGACCTAAAAACTCCCACCACAAGGTAGGTAATGTACCTTTTACCTATTTAAGTTTCAATGATTGCATCTTTATTGTCAAACTCATCTTCACAACAACAACCTTACCTATATCAAATTATTTGTTGCGTTTCAGGAATCAAGCCATAACGCCTCTTGAACTAATATTGCTTACATTGCGACTCTACGCCACCGGAACCATGCAACGATGCTCTGGAGACTTCTTTGGGATATCGAAATCATCCGCATGTAAAGCTATCCATGTGGCCTCTAGAACTATTTGCACTAAATTAAATCATTTTATTGAAATGCCGCACACTACAGAGAAAATAAGAGAAGTAGTGGCGAATTTCTACTCACTTGCCAAATTTCCAAGTGTAATTGGAGCGATAGACTGCACTCTTACACGTATTTTAAGCCCGGGCAAGTTTAAAACTACTATCAAATTAAAAAATGTAACTACTCATGTATTATTTTTAAAACTAAAACATACTAAACTTAATTTCATTTCAGGGTTTAAAAATACGGAGCTTTATAGAAATAGAAAGGATGTATTTTCTATAAACACCCAAGTAGTAGCAGATGCTGACCTACAAATAAGGGATATATTTTCAAGATGGCCAGGCTCTGTACACGACAGCACTATCTTCAACAACAGTAGAGTTCGATATCTAATGAACTCCCAACAACTAGGCAGGTGCTGTCTTTTGGGAGATCGTGCTATATAACACCACTGGCAGATCCCCAAAACGCAGCTGAAAAGCTCTACAATGAGAGCCAAATCAGAACTAGAAATGTAGTGGAAAGAACATTTGGTGTTTGGAAGAGGAGATTTCCATGTATATGCTCTTAATTAAGAGTAAAATTAGATAATGTGTAGGCTATTATTGTCAGCACTGCAATACTGCATAATCTATGCATTATAAATAGAGAAGATTTACCCAGCGGTGAAAGTGTTTTAATCGAGCATGAGCTAAAAAATATTACCTTCCCAGTGACAGCAAATGATCCGCAATACAGAAGAGATTTCATAACAACATAGTTTTCCTCACTAAACTCCGAAGGTGCTCGGTAACCATAATTATAATTTTATTAATAATGCTGCATTTTACTGTCAAATTATTTGCCCAAACATGACTACAAGACATACAACACAAATTGTCAGCATGCAAGAGATAGTAAACATAAAAACATATCATCACAATAGCATGCAAATATTATACAATAATAAAACTTATAATGTCACTCCAAGTCAAACTATTAAAAAATTTCATAATAATAAAAGAACATTCAAAACAATGATTAAAAATTATAAATTGGTGAAACTTAACCATAATCTCTCATTTAGAAACTCATTCAAGTTATAATAAGTAAGGTTTATCTGCTAGAAAATTAATAACTTTCTTTTTGAATTGTACATCAGTTAAAATCCTGTTTTCTAATTGATTATAATCTGTGCTGAACGCATAATTGAAAAATGAAATGAAAATGAAAAATGTTTTAATATTTTAACAAGTAAAACTTAACAACTAGTGATTGGAGTCTCCTTTTAAGCACATAAGCCTGTGTTAGGAGACTCCGCTCTTCCATAACTTAAATAAATATCTTTTAGTTGTTTGATGTAAATATATGTAAATAAAGGGAAAAGTGGTAACTATAAAAATAAAAACAGAAATAATAAACCTAAACACGCAGTAGGTACAGCACGCGCGCAGGCATGCGAGTAGGTGAGTGAGATTAAGGGCGTGTGAATGTGAGTACAGAATCAGGGGCCTTAGTCTGCTATTTTTATAAATTCGTCATTCCAACACGATCCCATTGTCATTCATTTGTCATTTTGCTAAAAGTTCGTAATCTGCTAAATTCATAATGGTCGATCATTGGTCTAAAACATGTTTTGCTTGATTGCTTACACATTACTTTAATTAAATAAATAAAAAATGAATTCATTTATCATTCAATTTGGCCATAATTATGCAGTTTACATTAAATTTTGAGAATTTCCGAAAAAAAAAAAAAAATTTGGTTAAAAATATTTGGTAAGACTTCGTCTAAGACAACCATGGCTTAAATGGTTCTAAATTGTCTGTACTATCTTCGCCTTAAAGCTTTGCACCCATCTTCCAATCACCCTGTATAAGGTTTTTAAAAAAAACTTAGTCTTGGCCGCACCCCCCCATATGGGGAAGCAGTACACTAAAACGGACTGTATTAACGCTATGTATATTTCGTTGAGTAGGTTTCTGGGGCTATTTGTGCTGGTGGGTGATTTTTTTGGTACAATATACCACAGCGTTTAAAATATCCTGCTCAGTTTTCTGATTCTGTAAGTGACCTGTTCAAGGTGGGGTTACCAAGATAGTCTCTGGTCAACAATAACACCAAGATATTTTGTTTTCAACACTTTGACTAGTATTGACAGTAATTTGAATCATTGCACGTATGTACTCCTATGTTAAAAAATGTTTATGATTATGTTCTGGGTGGTATACTGAAACATATGTAATTAGTTTTATCCGTGTTTAGTGTGAGCAGGTTATTTTTGAGCCATTGAGCTATTTGGGTCATACCAGCGGCGCTTCAGCACTTCTGGCAACATCTTGCCAAGAATTCCCAGAAAAGACTACAGCAGTATCGTCGGCATAAGAAAACACTCTAGCGTTACAAAATCAAAATATTTTATTTCACATAAGCCTGCATGGGCACTTATGAAACGTCAGAAGCTAGGTGCACGGTTCCAATTTGTCGTTTCCTATGGAGAAGAGCCGGCAAGAAACTCCACGGTTACTCTTTTAAAAATAATTGGCTTTTACAATGTTTTCAAATTTAAGGCTAGATACAGTCATCATATAATTTCACCTCTATTTCGTGTCGCTACTAATCACCTGCAAACTAGCGTTTATAAATAAAGAAAGAATAATCATTGATTAGGAGGTAACCAATTGATTAGCTAAACAGTGGCTAATCAGTGATTACCGAGTTTTTTTTATAAATAAGGCTGATTATGTAACGTGTGTCATTGTGTCACGCTAAGGAAGAAAGATGTTATAATCAGCCTATGAATAATATTATGACATACTCAAACTTGATCAATTAAGGGTAAGTCAACCAATGTTTGAGAACAGTATTCGGTTTAAAGAAATTTATTTCTCAAAAGAAAATTAAATTAAATTAAATTAATTAATTGGTTCAATTAAATTATGAGAAACTTAACAAAATATCTTGAGTAAACATAGTTGGTCGTTCAATGTATCGAGTTCATACAGTGATTAATGAATTATTGTTGGTTTGCTAAATACAACTTTAACCTTTTTAAAAATGTTCAATGATTTAGAATCTCTGAACTCTTTCGGTAATTTATTAAAAAGCTGCGCTCCCTCAAACTGGATAGTTCTTCTTCCGTACAAGGTCCTAACTGAAGGCAGTTCTATACTATCCCTGTTCCTAGTGTTGTAGTGCCGAGTTTTGTGCTTGAAAGTGATTTGTGAGTGTATTTTGTTTGTTAAAATTTTCTTTATTAGTATGCATGTGTGTTAAGTTTAAGTTTTTGAAGATTAAATAGTTTAGTTTTAGCGTAAATTTCTTTCGTAGGTGTTAAATAATTGTAATTAAATAGAACTTTGATTGCTTCGTTTTTTGTTACTTGTAGGTCATGAAGATGTGTAATTGCGGCCTGTCCCCAAACTTGAATTAAATAGTCTAGATGCGGTTTGACTAGTGTATTATAGATTGTGTAGCGTAATTGAAATGTAATGCATTTAGTAATATTTTATAGAGCTCCAGTTAACGAAATCAATCTGCTTTTAACGTAATCAACGTGTGGTTTAAATAAGATCTGGCACAAGTATTTTTCATGGTTTGATATTAAGGGAGACCTAGTCGCGGGCTCGAACTCACTGGTGGGCCTAACTGAAAATCACGCTGTCTCACCAGGCTTCGAGTCCGACAGAGATAGTATCAGTGATGAGCAGTTAGACGCTAGTCTACACGCACAACGTTATTGAGTGAGATGCAGGATCATTTATAGTTAAAAAAATCGTGAAAAAATTAAGTAAAGTCTTTTGGAAGATCGGGTTTTATGAAAAAGCCTTTGCATAAATCAATGACCAATAAAGTTTATTAAACTTTTCGATAATTGAACTTTGTCAGTACTGACTTGGTTTTGGAGATTTTGTACTTCTTTTATTACTTAAACGCGCCCAAAGGTAAGTAAAATTAGCAAGAAAAACGAATCTTTGTTGGCTCTTAACTTTTTAATGGATTTTTATTTTAGTATTCTGTTTCCGAACAGACAATATTAATACTGAGACAAAACGATATCATATTTTACTTTGGATGTGCCATGTCAGACAGTGGAGTAAAACACTCCCGAAGTTTATATGCAAAAAATGTGGACTAGGTTCACCTTAAAAGCTGTTGGCCATCTACTGTAAGAGGGGGAAAATCCAGAATCTTTTTGTTCTTAGGAGAAAATATTATGTATGCAGTTTTGTTAACATGGATAGTTAGTAAGTTCTGTTTAAGCCATGTATTTAGGATATTAAGGTCTTGCTGTGCTTCAGTAATAACGCTAAAAATGGAGCGGCCAAAATAAAAAAGACACGTGTCATCTGCGTACAGTAAGATATGTCCCACTAAACCAAAATTGCTTATATTATTTATATAAATTAAGAAAAGCAGTGGTCTTAAAACTGATCCCTGTGGAACTACGCATACTATTTCAGCAAATATACTCTCAAAATTACCAATTTTAACTATCTGATGCCTGTTTTCAAGATAAGATTCGAATATTTTGTAAGCGTGGTAAGTGATTCCTATGCTTATTAGCTTTTCTAATAGTACAGAATGACTTATTGTATCAAACGCCTTTTTAAGATCAATGAAAATAACTAGAACTAGTTGATTTTTGTCGATATTATTTTTAATTTTAGTTACGAATCTATTGTTGCTGCGAGTGTGTTACAATATGGTCTAAAACCGTATTGATGTTCATATAAAAAGTCAGTTTTGTTTAAGTAATCAAATAAACGTGTGTGTAAAACCTTTTCAATCCTTTGAAATTAAAGGCAATACTGAAATAGGCCGGTAGTTTCCAGGATCAGTTTTAGTTCTAGCTTAATAAATAGGAGTCACCTTGGCTATCTTAAGGCTGACTGGGAAAATACCTTTGTTAAGACAATCATTAATACAGTTTGCTAGATTATTTGCGATTTGGTTTCCAATACATTTTATAGCCTTAGTAGTTATACCGTCTATGCCACTACTGGTATTGTTATCTAAGTTATCTATTTTTTTTTATTTCGTCTTGTGAACATGGGTGCAGTTCCGATAGATTAGGGCCTTGCCTATCCTTGACTGTATGTATAGGTGTGGTGTGTGTAGTGTTAGGTTGGTTTGATTGTATTTTATGAGCTAATAAAGAATTCACTGATAGTTTACCAAGCGTTACAAAAATTCTGAAACATTTATGTCGAAACAAAAAAAAAATACAACACACTTGAATACACTTTCAAAAAATGGTTCTTGTTGCACCATTTTTAGGTTCACAATGCAAAGTATTGAACACGTGTGGTTTTTAGTTTGTATTCCCGTACTAGTGCGGTAAAGTACGTACGACAGGGTGGATTTTTAAAATGTGGCAGAAAGGCCTTGTTTTTAATAGCCTTGGCCTTGTGTCTAATATGATTAGCGTCTATTTAACCATACATTTTGGACGTTAAAACATCTCCTAAGTTTAAGCAACGTTTAAAAATAAAGGGGTTTATGATTTGAAAATTTGTGATTTCAAAGCTAGTTAGTAGAAGACGATTTCATAAATTACATTTTTTTTTAAATAATAATTGATTTGCTGTAAATCTATGCTTCAATTTTATGTATATTTATATAATTATAATATCTGGTATTTTTTTTTATAAAATTATTTGTGGTGTTCCTTAGTGAGAAAGTGAACTCAGAGTATAAACAAGTATAATTTGTTAGACACAGATTGAACGTGACCATTTTAATGATGCCGTTTAATCCCACTGTTGCGGCAGCTTAGGGTGGTAAAGTGGAAAAAACCAAACTATTTTATAAGATGTGGGATAATAAATACAGAAAAAAGAAAATTGAATTCTTATTAAAAGACGATGTTGCTTCGTAGACCTACCCTTAACTCTTATGCATGTCAATTGCACGCAAGTGTTCCGTTTTCAATAGAATTTCTATTGTGTCTGATAATTAGACAAGGAACGGGTTAATCGAACAAATAGTATTTATGCACAGAATTAATTGTACCGTGAAGATGATGCTGCTGAAGTTTGTGACCTTGCTGGCACTGGTAATGTGTAATTTGATTTTTTTTATATTCACATCGGTTTACTAAGTTACAGTTTAATTTAAAACTGATGACTTGATTGATTGAGCTTTGGATAGAGAGAGGCGGAAAGGGAGAACTCAGGCCCTCGCCCAGCTGTGGGACATTAATGGCTAATAATAATTTTAAAAAACTTTTTTTTTTAAACGTTGGTTCAAACTAGGAATTTCTCCTGTATTGTGGGTGCCTTTACAAACATTTAAACTCACATACACAAACATCCAGATCCGGAACAACTACTTGTAGGTCATACAAATATTTGTTCTGTGCGGGAATCGAACCCGCGACACTCAGCGCAGCAGTCAATCGCTTAACCACTGCACCAACCGTGTCGCTAGAGGTATCGAAAAAAGTGATGAAAGTGCCCTAAAATGTGAAACGTTGCATCCTAAATATGTGTATAACTTCGGTCGGCCGGCGCGGCGGCTTCAAATGTTACTTTCCTAAGTTTTGGAGTATTTTTTTGCACAAGTAGATACCTTAAATACTTTCACTAACACTTTGCCCGTGACTTCATCCGCGTGGATTTCGTACCTACATATTTTCAATAATTTTAGCACCCCCGTTGAAAGGCTCTGTTTTAAAAACGCACATTTTGCTTCACTCTTTTCTCTCTCTCTCCCTGCCTTTTTATATACGAGTGTGTTTGCGTGCGAGTATCGCGTAAAGAATTCCGTTCCTGGGGATGTACTCTCCAAATACGAAATCCATTGTTTCAGCCATTTCCTACTCCATATCATCAATTAACTTCTCCCGCTTCCCGCCCCTTCGATTGCCTGTGTACCAGGGGCCACGGTATCTCTTTCGAACAACCCGCACCCCTGACAGGCATCGGCCCTAGCTGACCCCACCAGTTGGTGTTAACATCTCTTTGAGACGCGCATGGAACACAACGCGCCGTCAATATGGGCTTGGTCCTTACCGGACGGCGAGCTACCTATTACTCGTCGTCTGCAAGCCCGCGCTTACGGTGGCCGGGAATCAGCCTGGGATTCCGACGCACAGGGCGTCTCCTGCTGCGACTAGGGCCATGAGAGCGCATAGATTGCCTGTCCCTCACATGCGCCGCCTCCCTCTTTGCGAGCATTACTGCTTCGCAGAAGTGGTGACGGCTTCCATGCACTCTCGCTCCGTACCATAGCCTGGACCACGGCCGGACGTGAGAGATCGCCGACGGAAAAAGTTAGTTAATCGGGAGTAGAATTCATTCCAAAGTATCGAACTACTTTCATACGGGCCCGTATCTTCGTTGACGGACAGAGTACAGAGTACGTACGTAGAATACGTTTTGACAATTCAAAAGTGCCTGTAAATGGTTTAATTGAAATAAATGCTTTGAGTTTTGAGTTTCAGTACAGAGTAGGCCTCCTGATGGGGGTGTCCCGACCCCACACTTTATTTTAATAACCGACGAAATATATCTACGCTGGAGCTGGGTTTCATGTTCTGTAACCGGTTATGCGTCGATGTCTCCAGCCCTGCCGCCCTGTAGATATCGACATTTTCGTAAAGGTTATCCAACCAAATACATTCTCTGCATTATTCTTCTTAAGAGCGTTTATTCTGAAAGTTGGCAACGTCGCAAATAGCTGTCAAATATTTACCTGTTTTTATTAATTTGTTAATATTACTGTTTGGAAGTATGAAATATCGCTGACTAGTGACCTAAAATATGAATAATGATTTGCAATTATAACACAAAATTTGATGTTGTAAACGTTTTAGGTGTGAAAAGGGCATTTGGAAAGTTTCCAAGTTCTTTTTTTACATCTCAAACTAAATATTCGGTGTTAAGATTATTGCATTTTGTAATCAATATTTTAGGTCACTAGTTAGCTATATTTCATATTTCCATACAGTAATTTTGCCAAATTAACCAAAACGTGAAATATTTGACAGCTATTTGCGACGTTGCCCATTTTCAGAATAAACGCGTGTCGATGGCAAAAATAACACGAAACGAGTCGGACTTGCGCACGAAGGGTTCCGTACCATTATCTATAAAAACTGAAATTTATTCCAGATACTGAGGTCTATAGTTCCTATTAGGTGTATAAAAATCAAGGTCCTGAGTAAAAACGATAAAAAGATACGGGCAAATTTAGATTTTCGCGAAAACTTGTAAGTACCAAAATTTTCCTTAATTTTCAACTGTTTTTATTTTGTGGAGTTTTTTCTTTATGCCTTCATCCTGTGGGCTGTCAAATGAAAAAAAAAAGTTTCCAAATGACGTAGATTAGGCCACGCCCCGTTACGGTTTTTTTTTTTTTTTGAGGATGGGAAGTCATCAAATAACTTCTCCCGCTCTGGGTGGAGCAGGAGGGCGTTTCAGACTTTTACTGACTAAAACCCACCCGTGTTCCCTCTGCTGCCTGTGTGCCAGGGGCGACGGTATCTCTTTCGAACAACCCGCACCGGTCACCTTGCATTTAAACCCCGTTTTCTCGTTATTTTACTATGAAACTCATATGAAACTGTAACTGTTTCGGAATTGTTACAATATTGTATATATGCTCAAGCTGTTGTTATAAGTAACTACGTGTCAAGCTGGGTTTCAGCTCCTAGTGGTGTTCCTCAGGGTTCCTTGATGGGTCCATTACTTTTTATCATTTATGTGAGCGACATCGACTCGTGTTTCCATAACTCACAGTTACTTTGCTTTGCTGATGACATGAAGATATTTTCCGCAATATCATCAGACGATGACATGGAAGCTCTCCAATCTAACCTGGCGCGTTTGGATGATTATTGCTTAGTTAAAAAACTTGATTTGAACCCTGTGAAATGTTCAGTAATACCCTTTAGCAGAAAACGCGTCCCTCTCCCTACAACTTATAAACTTAAAGGGCAGCTATTGCACAGATGCGATGGTGTACGTGACTTGGGCGTTTTTCATGATTCCAAACTTATATTTAACGTGCACATTGATCAAATAGTGACCAAAGCTTCGAAGTCACTGGGTTTTATTATGTGAATCGCAGGGTGTCGCAAGAAAGTCAAAACCCTTAAGATTCTTTATTGCCCTTATGTGAGAAGTCATCTTGAATACCTAAGCGTCACAAATTTGGAACCCGTGTTATGGCAAGTACATTGATCGTAATGAGAACATACAAAAAAGATTTATTCATTTCCTATGTTTTCGGCTGCGTATACCATACCATTCTGAAAATTACATAAATCTCTGCAAGAAATTTCGTTTACAGCCACTTATAAATCGTCGTTGATTGGCGGATTGCACTTTTCTTTCAAAAATTATATCTAACGAGATCGACTGTCCAGATCTCCTGCAAATACTGCATTTCAACGTCCCTCAAAGATCAGTTAGGTTTAATCCACCTGTCTCCATTCCTTTTTCCTCTTCTAACTACAGGCATAACTCATACATGGTGCGAACGAGTAAGGACTTCAATATTCTTTCTAAAGAGTTCTCATTTCACCCATTTATCACCAAAACCTATTCTGTTCGCACTCGGCTGAACGCTGACTTTTTCAAAAGTGTATAGTGCTTATTGTACCTTATATATTGTATTCATTTTTATCGTGCTTATTAGTGATCATAATATTTCTACTACTTTTTCTGTTTTTATCCGTGGAAACCTGTAATTGACTTAGTGTTACTTATACAATTGTTATCTTTATATTATAGCTGTTGGTTCTCCTATGAATAAATAAATAAATACTTTCTATTCAGTGTATAACTTTCATGTATACCTTATGAACTGCTTAATCGATTTCAAATGTGAAAACTATTCCAGAAACTACATTAAATTACCTCCTATTTAAGCGCTATAGCAAAGTTTAATTGTTTCTAATAATATGCTATCTTGTCGAGAATCGGGCGATAACGTCATCGGCCCTTAGCAATGGACGCTTAGCAAAGGAAGAATGTGTCGTGTTTTCATTGATTTAGTTTAGAAAAAGTGTATTATTTTCATACCGAATTATAATATCCACTGTGGCAGCTCTGTTAAGTTATTACGGTCTTTTTTAGGCCCTGTCCGCACCGCGATTTTTCACCGCGTGATTTTTATTCTCGCAGATTATATTCTGAAATTACGCCTAATACGCAATGCGAATTAAATTTGGCGCGATTTTCGTCAGTTTTCTGCAGTTCCCGGCTAAGACGAACGTCTAAAATTACCAACAGAAGAACTTATTGTAATTAGTTGATAAATTCCCCGGGATTCAAAACCAAGAACGCTTATTAGTGATAAGACTGGATGATTGTAATTTGTTTATATTGTCCGTCTTTCTTACATATTTTTTTATTTAATAAAATAATAGTTTTTAAAATAATTAATTCGTTCAAATAATCGTTTTATTATTCAGTAATCACTTCACAAATAATATAAGACTTATTTTTGTTTCCCGAGCCACGTAGAGTTGTGGTCAATAGCTGACTCTTTTTTTTTTGGGTGGGAAATCATCAAATAACTTCTCCCGCTCTGGGTGGAGCAGGAGGGCGTGTCAGACTTTTACTGACTAAAACCCACCCGTGTTCCCTCAGTTGCCTGTGTGCCAGGGGCCGCGGTATCTCTTTCGAACAACCCGCACCTTTCGAACAACCCTGACTCTAGCTCAAAATTGGGTTGGCTCGTCCGGGGAGGTACCCAGGTCTTACAGAATACCAAAGTGAAGTACCACCATTATGGTGCAGCGCTTTAAATGATGAGTGAGGGAACCGGAAGCCAAAGGTTTGGGGTTGGAATCGATTGGCAACGCATCAGCTATAAACCTGGAGTTGTGGAAGTCTATGTGTGGCGGTGACCCACATGTTCGTTTGCTCACTTGATGACTTGATGGTAAAAAAATCCTCGATGGCGTTTCGAATAGTAAAAAACAATAATAAACTCGAAAACAAGCCAAGCGCCATCTCAATTTAAAAAGCGGAGTTATTTAGTGAAAACTTATTTTTATATGTACTATAAACTCGTGAAATATTTTGTCTGTAAACTATAGAACACAACACTTGCAAGAATAAAAGAATATTGTTTTGCTGCACATTGATTTTGACACCTAGTACAGCATCAGGTTTGTTCGTCTAAAATGGGGCGACTTGGGTATTCAACAGTGGTTGGTTCAACAAACTATTGTAAAAAATATTTGATTTTAACAACAGGTTGCCATGGCGGGGCCTAGCGGTTCGCAAGAGAAGGGATACAGTAAAAATTGATGGAGGCGCGAGTGAATGAGACCAAATGTGTGTGACCGAATGTAAGCGACCTAAGAAACGACCGGATTCGAAATCGGTAGCGATCTTTTTCCCTTCAACGATAAATGGCGAGTGTGCGGCGTCTGTTTGTATGTTGTTGCGTCTAAACGTATAGATGGCGTGGACATGCCCTCGGTTTTGAAAGCTCAGCTTTCAAAATGATTAAAACCGTCGTCGCTCACCGATTGCAGTGGCAGCGGGCAAATCTTGGAGAAGGCTCGTCTAATTGTTCCAGTACTTGTGTATTTGTCCGCTTCTCGAGTCACGCCTTCATTACCAGGAAATATACGTGGAATACGACCTAACCGCCACTTTAACGATGGTAGGTTATCTTCTTCTATGAGGACAAGGCTGCCCAGTGTGATGATCCTGCTTAGTCTTCTACTTGGTTCGCAGTTGCAGCTCCGATACGTATTCTGTGGACCAGCTTCGCCAGAAGTGCTGCCGCAGTTGTTCGATTCGTTCCTAGCGTGTCAACCTCAAAGTCGGCTTGTCTGTGCCGTCGTCAGAAGGTAGTGCTGTCAACGGTCGGCCAATGAGGAAATGGGACCTAGGTCGGAAGGATCTGAGGATAGAGGTGAAATTGGACGGGAATTTAGGACCAGTTCGATATGTGTCAAAGCTGTGCCAAAATTCCTGATATAATCGCGCGTAACCTGCTATGCGCCTCAGGTGATGCTTGCACGAGCTTACCCCACTCTTCCATAGACCGCCAAAATGTGGAGAATAAGGAGGAATAAAGCGCAAATCAATTTTATTGTCTGTAGCGTTATTAATAATCGTTTCTGAACCTTTGTCTAAGAATAAAGGAAATTCTTTCTCTGCACCTACGAAATTCTTGCCATTATCCGAATATATGACGCAAGGTTTACGTCGCCTACTGATAAAACGTTTTAATGGTAAAAATATAATCATTTGAAGAGAGATTTGTAACAAGTTCCAAGTGCATAGCTCGCGTCATAAAGCAAATAAATAAACATAATGTAAGCTTTAGTTAATCTTGAACCTCTGCCTTGGTCCCGCATAATCAACACCCGTTCGCATAAATGGGAAGCCAGGCTCCAAACGTTCAGGTGGTAAGTTACCCATGATAGGAGCTAATGTCTTACCTCGAATACGTGTACACTTCACGCACTCATGCACTATTTTCCTTGCTAAGTTTCTAGCATTTAATGGCCACCAACATTCACGCACCGTAGCTAAAAGAAGTTGAGGACCCGCATGTAATAATCGTATATGTTCATACCTAAATAAACGAATAGTGAAAGGATGTTTACTGCACAATAAAACTGGATGTTTTTTATCATAAGTAAAAGAGTTAATTAATAGTCTTCCACCAACCCGAATCATTTACAAGTTCGTTTAATAGAAATATTGCCAACTAAATTATTGTTAACATCTGGAGATGATTTTATTTGTACTAACCTAATTAGCATTCTTTGTGCGGCATTCAGTTCGCTTAGGTACTGATAATTTGTAAAATCTTTTTTGAAATTATGACTGCAGAAGAAAAAAGACAGGACAAAATTTGGAACACCACGCTGCGTTCCAGAACGGGTATAAAAGACGTAGGCAAGAAGCATTGCCCAGACGACTCCTTTAGTATCCTTCAGGAAAGCAATAGGGCCACCAATACAGTTCGCACACACCGCACAAAATCGTCATTCCGACCTCGCCGCCGAGGTCCTCGCGCCCCGGGAAGACCCCTAGTAAGGGCGCCTAACGTCGAGACCCCCGACCGACCCTTGCTCGTTGAAGCGCCAGCCCGCGCCGCAGCTGAGCCAGTAGCTTTAAATTCCCCGATTAATAATAATAATGCCAATATTTTGATCCAGCCTGTCCCCAATGATAGCTGTCCCCCTATCAGTGACGCCCTGAGCCGAGGTCCGTACCCCACAGGGGGTGCCCTCAGCGTGCAGTCGCTTAGTTTGTAAATTTTAGTTTGTAAGCCCTGGCTGGAGGCGTTAAGAGTAAATTCTTAATGGCAGCCCCAGGAAAGCCCGGTTGAGCAGTCACGGCCTCTCAAGGCCAACTGCGAGACGCCCAACAAAAAAAAAAAAGCATAGAGTATTATAGTCTTTGGCAAGAAGGCTGCTAGGCTCAAATGGGTTTGGGCGGGTCACATCAGCCGCATGCAGGATGACCGCTGGGCACAATGGTTGCCTGAAGATGGACGACGCCGCCGCGGTTGTCCCAGAAAGCGGGGGCGAGACGACCTAGACGCATACCGCGAGGGCTGGTTCGAAGTGGCGCGGGAAAAGAGTTCCTGGAATGACATGGGGGAGGCCTTTGCCCAGCAGTAGGACAGTATAGGCTAAAAAAAAAATACTGATAACATTAGACGTTTAGTTAAATTTGACAATATCAATTGCCAATTAAGTAAGCGACAACGGAAGTATTTAAAAATAACTTTATTCCGACAGAGTTACAGCGAAACAGTAATTGATCTCATCTAACAAAATATTGATCTTATATACTAACTTAATTGCTAACGTAGTACATGTACAGCGTGATCAGATTGACGCATGTTCTAGATAATTATAAATGCTGATCGCGCAGTGGGGAAATTGGGAAATAATAATCTAGTAAATACTTATTGTCTGACAAAGCTGATATTGGTAGGTTGGGGTTCCTTAACTCCTCCCTCCCTAAGAGAGGAATTATCCGAGGGTGTCGCAGACGGTTTCGGAGAATTTCGACAAAAGTTTATGAACTGAAATTTATACATTATAAAGATATGTCATAACAAAATGAAGCTCATCACTAGTGTTGTGCCAACCTAATCCGAGTGTTTTAGTTTGCGCATGCTCGTCTATAAAATGTTCTGTGGATTTATCAGATACGTCTAAATTAAATGACCACTTGCGCAAAGGAAATCACCCTGAAGTTTTCTGCCAAACTTGAATTAAATGATCTAAATCATCATCAGCAGTGATAAGATCGTCTACAAAAATGTCTTGAGTAACGACGCGATCTATGACGTCGTCATCACACTCTATCGCTAACTGTCTGATACATCGCATACTTAATTATGGAGCTGACGCAGTTCCATAAGTAACCGTATTAAGTTGGTAGGTATCTAATGGATCCGAAGGACTATCGCGCCACGATATTAAATTTAATGACTGATCAGACTGGAGAAAAACTTGACGAAACATCTTCTCCACGTCTGCACAAGCTACATATTTATATTGTCTGAATCGCAACAAAATAGAAGAAATATCATTTAGTTACGCGGGTCCCGGAAACTGAATATCGTTTAATTATTTATTCGAGCTAGTGATAGCACTAGCGTAACACAACGCGTAATTTTGTAGTCGTACTAGACTCCCTAATGACTCGGTGGTGTGGAAAATAATAGTTAGGTTGACAACAAGTAACTAACTTCGACATGTGACCTATTTTAAGTCATTATACTCTTGCGTAAAGTTAGTGTACATACGTTTAAATTGTGGTAAACGTTCAAGTTTACGTTTTAATGACAGAAATCGTTTCTTCGCTAACGTATAAGAATCACCCAGTGCGTCTGGTGCCTCTCTTAGCGGTATGCGAACCGAAAATCTACCATTTTCTTCGCGCTTAGTCGTATTATTAAATAATTCCTCACGCATACGTTCCTTATCTGTAAGAATTATACATAGTGGTAAAGGGGTATCTTCAATGTCCCAGAAAGAAAAACTTTAATTCATTCATGAACACATACATGAATAGTCCATAGGTTGGTTCGAGATGGGTTAGTAACAGAAAGTACTTATAGTCTATATTAGTATTGTTAGTTAGGACATAAACGCAGATAAATTGCCTAAGCCCGCCCTCGAAGCTCAGTGTGGAAGCACCATAGGTACATTTACGCCTCCGCTTAACTCTTGGGGCATCACAGGCATGACGTTATATGATGACATTTTTTACGCATAATAGCGTGAAAACCATTACGTGGGCTTCGGCTAACATGCCCGAAGCATTACAACGCCGCGGCAGCCGCAACCGCATCCTGAAGGCGTTATTATACTGCACACGCAGGACATTGTAGGCTCGGCTTGTATATGATACCCACAGGCCGCTCGAATAAAAGGACTGGCAGAACGCTTTATTAGGTCACCTTTGACGTCTGCCGTGTAGCGAACAAACCTGCGGGCGAGCATATTGCTCCTCACCGCCAACGCCCTGCGCTCCCTCTCTATATCGCTGTCATCGCGTAGGTCACTAGTGACAATGTAACCTAAATACTTAAAACTTTCGACCACTTTTAGTACCACGCCATTGAGATATACCAGAGGTACACGGCGGGGCTGTTGTTTTTGTGTTTTAAACACCAGAATCTCACTCTTTTTAGAATTGTATTTAAGGCCGTGCACCTCCACATACGTCTCACAGATCGATAGTAGCTCTTTCAGTCCACTCATCGATGGACTGAGCTGCACCATATCGTCCGCGTAACTTAAGATATTGACACAAGTGCCGTCTATGTGACAGCCGAAATGTGTACTGCTCAGTCGCTCGATAAGCTAGTTCACATATAAATTGAATAATAGAGGTGAGCTTAATCTCCCCTGCCTTACACCACACTCCATTTTGTACTCATCCGACAGTTAGCCATGGTGGTGGAGAGTGAGATGGGTCGATAGTTATTTATATCGGACGTGTCGCCCGTCTTGTTTTTAACACTGGGTACTACGTGTGTAGTACATATATATCGATGGGTACTACAGTCATCCACATAAGTGGTTCGGGCAAATAAGAGTGACCGAGGCACAAAGTAAAAACGCAGCAAGCACTCTAGGCAAATGAACTGCATACTTAAAATGTTCTAAACTGAGGCCATCGTGACCCGGCGATTTTCCATGTTGCATTCCGGAAATAGTTTTAGCAACGGTCCTAGCTGGTATTTTGGTAATCCGCTCACTCACAATAGCCTCAGCACATCCTCTGTCACAACACCCTGAGCTCAAAAGCGACCGCAGAGAAAAGTGGTCCCTAAAAGCATCAGCAATATGCTTGTGGTCAGACAAGCCACCGACGTCCACCGGGAGACTTGACCTCACATTCATTTTGCCTATGCCTGTCTTATCGTTTTACAATATTTCTGCCGTTTAATACAAAGTACGTACACGAAAAGCCATCGCAAAGATTTTATATCGCGCCATTTTTTCACTTCGTTGACTTTTTACCGTAAAATATATGCGTAAATATATTAAAATTCTTATAACTAATACATGTATAGAAAGATAATTAACTTTAATTACGTATTCATCCTTGAAATCAGCACTTTCCCTTAAAAACACTCAAACTCGAACACTTCTAATGCACCGTGGGTTCGCATCAGCACCAGCTTTCAAAGTATGTTTTGCAATGAATACCGCGGCTCGTCTGCACGATTATGTTGGTACCTACCAGTGAAAGAAATACTGGTAGCCTTGTCCACAGTGTCTACCCTGGTCATTTTAACTTAGCAGAACGATAGAGTAGGGTGTGTAGTTTCACAGATAATCGCAAATCAGTGTGCCCACAGACCATCTGCCATACCACAGAGGCTACCAGTCAACTGTGTTTTTTTATCTGTTGTAATAATATGCAGGCTGACCGTAGAAGGGAGGTAAATTTTGGTACTTACCTAAAATTTTCGAAAATCTAAATTTGCCAATATCCGTTTATGGTGTTGACTCAGGACCTTGATTTTTATACACCTAATAGGGACTATAGACCTCAGTATCTGGTATAAATGTCAACTTGCTAGGTCCACCCGTTCCTGAGAAAATCGGTGGTGACACATGGACGGACCGACAGACAAGAGAATGATCTTATTAGAGTTCCTTTTTTTACCTTATGAAGTACGGAACCCTAAAAATATATGCAATTGTTTCGTTTTCAAAACATCGTTTCGTCCAAAAGTCAGCTATGCGGATACCGTTCGCTGACGCAGCCATTAGGTCCTCGAGTGTGCAGGTGACAGGGCATGTGGTGCAAGATCGGAGACCATTGTTTGTAGAGAGACGCCGCATACATACCGGGAGGTCTGACTCTGCATTCACCCGCAATCATTGTTAGAATTTTAAATGTCATATGTATCTAAAAGAAAGTACGTCGATAAGTACGAACTAAAATTTTGTATGACTTTCTTTTTCAGGCATTCTTCCTTCTACTCAAATCCCCAGCTGAATCAGTGAAGACGCAGCGACTTAAAGGAAAACTGGATTCTACCGAAACTTATGAGAGGCCTGGTTTTTTTAAACGCATGTGGCTTCACACGAAATATCATGTTTTTCTTTGCTACTACAGAATGAAGAATTTCTTTTTCTATACAATTAATCCCTTTGCTAAAGAAAAACCATTGGATGCCAAACTTGCAGCATATTTCAAGTTGGGACCGGATTTTGTCCATGTTTTGTAATCTGTGACCTTGTGTAGAGTTAATATCAAAGTTCATTGTATCCCTTTCCTGTAAGTACTGTATGTTTTTTTATTAACATTTTCGTGTTCTCTCTTATATGTCTACACCTAGGTAGTATTATAGTTCGTTGGCCAAATAAAACGTTGATTAAAATTATTAACTCGTTTATTCAAAAACATATAATATATCTGATCCATTTATTTAAATTTCTATTCAATAAATCCCTTTACTAAACACGTACCAATGGATGGCAAAGCTGCAGCGTTGCTTAAGATAGGATTTGATTTTGTCCATGTTATGTAATTTTTGTCGTTGTGCAGAGTTAAAATCTGAGTATATTGTAACCCCTTCGTGCATAGTTCGACTTTTAACTATATTCAGTAACTTGACAGTTGAAGGGTTACCAGATTTTGGCAAAAAAATAGTGAGGTGGTGTAAGAATGTACTTACAAGCAAGTTTTGATTATAAAGGTATCAGTGATGTTATCAGTAAAATGGTGCATACGACACATATTATCTTTAACCTTTAATACGTGAGATACGCAAGCACTCCATGACGAAGGGGTAACATAACTAACCCCTTCTTCAAATATTTTTACACTTCTTTCATCTTACAATATTTATTATTATAAGCGACATGCCCCTTTACCTGTGCCCAAACAAATTCTATTGGGTTGTTTTTTTTTTTGAGTTTGAGAAATCATCAAATAACTTCTCTCGCTCTGGGTGGAGCAGGAGGGCGTGTCAGACTTTTACTGACTAAAACCCACCCATTTTGCCTCAGTTGCCTGTGTGCCAGGGGCGACGGTATCTCTTTCGAACACAACCCGCACCCCTGGCAGGCATCGGCCCTTGCAGATCCCACCAGTCCGGCGCACCAGGACACATGGCACGCCGGACCACCCCAGGAACCAAGTAACCCCCAGACTATCCTGGCACCCTTGGCACCCTTGGTCCCACTGCGACGGGTCAGCGCGGTGGCCGACGGTGACGATCACCGTTTGGTAAGAGGCACATTGAATCTCAATATCAAGCTGGAAAGATCTCGGCTGATGAAGTCTACGCTCCGTCCAGCAACGATCCAAGTCCAAAACTCCGAAAGCTTTCAACTCGAACTTTAGAATCGTTTCGAGTGTCTAGGGAGATCTGTGGACGATTTTAATGATGGTTTCGTGGAAACTGTCCATACGGTCGGGTCTAAGAATTCTGAAAACCGTAGTATCAATAAAAATAAGAGGCTCTCTGATCGTACTTGGGAGCTCATGAAGGAGAGGTGCGTGGTCCGGCAGTCTTCAGACGATGCGCTCGAGTACCGGCAGCCTAATAGTCCTCTTCCTAAAGCGACCTCTGCCAATTTTATACAGAACGCATTACAGACGCGATAGAGCGAAATAAAGGCTCTAAGGTCTTTGCTAGGGATCTGTCTATTGAGCAGAGTCAGGTTACGAAACTAAAGACCGATAAAGGCAGGATCGTAACCACCAAGCCTGAGCTGTTGAGAGAGATTGAGAGGTTTTATGGATAATTAGACACGTCAACAAGAAACCCCGTTACTAATCTGGCAAACAACCCAAGAGCTAGATTGACCCGACACTATACTGAAGACACGTCGGAAGTTAGCTTGTACAAGATTAGGATGGCTCTGAAGCAGCTCAAAAATAACAAGGCGCCGGGTGATGACAGAATTACGGCAGAACTCCTAAAAGCCGGCGAGAAACCCGCTCTTAAGACCTTCTAGAAGCTGTTTGATTCAATCATACTCGAGGGCAAAACGCCACAGGCATGGAACAGAGGTGTGGTGGTACTTTTCTTTAATAAGGGTGACAATGCCCTTCTTAAGAATTATAGGCCCATCTCACTACTGAGCCATGTCTATAAGCTGTTCTCCAGGTCCATCACGAACCGTCTAGCGCGCAGGTTTGACGACTTAAAGTTTTGTAAAGGCTTTAGCACAGTAGACCACACACATACGCTGCGACAGGTTATACAGAAGACCGAAGAGTATAACCTGCCTCTCTGTTTAGCGTTTGTGGACTACGAAAAAGCCTTCGATTCGATCAAGACATGGGCTGTACTGCAGTCCCTCCAACGATGCCAGATCGACTATCGGTACATCGAGCTGTTGAAGTGTCTGGACGAAAACGCCACTATGTCAGTCCGACTCCAGGACCAGATCTCGAAATCTATCCTTCTGCAGCGAGGTGTTAGACAGGGAGACGTTATATCACCGAAACTCTTCATTGCTGCACTGGAGGATGTCTTCAAGGTTCTGGACTGGAAAAGGGCTGACATCAACATCAATGGTGAGTACATCACTCACCTTCGGTTTGCCGATGGTATAGTTGTCATGGCTGAGACCATGGAGGACCTCAGTACAATGCTCGATGGTGTCAGTAGAGCTTCCAATAGACTGGGTCTTAAAATGAACATGAACAAGACAAAGGTCATGTCCAATGTAACACCCACTCTTATAACGGTCGGAGGTGCTGTACTCGAAGTTGTGGACGAGTACGTTAACCTAGGACAAACTGTCCAGTTAGGTAAGCCCAACATCGAGAAAGAGGTCAATCATCGAATCCGACTCGGTAGAGCAACCTTCGGGAAGCTTCGCAATATCTTCTCATCCCATACACCGCAGTGTCTCAAGACGAAAGTCTTAGACCAGTGCGTGATGCCAGTGATGACATATACCTAAAACCAAAAAGTGGTCGCTCACAATGGGCCTCATAAGAACACTTAAAGTCACCCAAAGGGCAATGGAGAGGACTATGCTTGGAGTTTCCCTATGTGATCGAATCAGAAATAAAGAGATCCGTAAGAGAACCAAGGTAACCGACATAGCCTTAACAATTGCCAAAGTTAAGTAGCAGTATGTAGGGCACCTTGCTCGCAGAATAGATGGCCGATGGGGCCGAAAAGTTCTGGAGTGGCGACCGCGTACCGGAAGACGTAAAGTTGGAAGGCCTCCCACAAGGTGGACTAATGACCTTGTGATGGCTGCAGAAGTCCGCTGGATGCGGGAAGCACAGAACTGGTTGAAGTGGCGGAGCTTGGGGTAGGCCTGTGTCCAGCAATGGATGTCTTTCGGCTGAAATAGTGATGATGATGACCCTAACACTACTAGTCTTATTAATATGGTAACATTATATTTCTTTGAATTGTCAAGTTACTGAATACAATTAAAAGTCGAACTACAGATTGGTTTTTTGATTAAAAAAAATTGTGTTCTCTCGATATGTACCAGTAGGTATATACCCAGGTACTATGATACGTCGTTGGTCGAATAAAACGTTGATTAAAATTATTAACTCCTTTATTCAAAAACCAATCTGATCCATCTTCTTTTATTTTTAATATATATAAATCTCGTGTCACAATGTTTGTCCTCAATGGACTCCTAAACCACTTAACCGATTATAATAAAATTCGCACACCATGTGCAGTTCGATCCAACTTGAGAGATAGGATAGTTTAAATCTCAAATTATAGTCGCAATTTTAATTTATTGCTAATTATTTGTCTGTTATTATTTGACAGTCACAATTATCTGTTAACTCCAAATGTTTCTAACAGATGTCGATACCTTTCGACTGGGTTCAGTAAGTAATCAATAGATGGCGCTGTGTTAAAAGTACCAACGTTTCACATAAGCTACAATTTAATGGCTTAACCAGCACGTGTTGAATGCGAATTAAATCTTAATATATATGACAGGACAACGTCTGTCGGGACAGCTAGTTTATTTATATTTCTATTCAATTAATCCCTTTACTAAACACGTACCAATGGATGCCAAAGCTGCAGCGTTGCTAGATGGGATTTGATTCTGTCCATGTTATTTAATATCTGTCCTTATGTAGAGTTAATATCCAAGTACATTGTTCCTCCACCGTGTAGGTACTGTTTGTTTTTTAATTAAAATTTTCGTGTTTTCACTTATATGTATTTACCTACTATGATACTTTGTTGGTCGAATAAAACGTTGATTAAAATTTGGAGTCCAAGTACTTAATTACAATTTTCGTTTTGTCTCATACTTACTAACTTCTGCCCGCGACTTCGTTCGCGTGGAAGTCGTAAGTCACCACAATTTACTAACATGACAGCCACAATTTATAAAACTTTCCTGTATACTACGTTTGTAGTTTTGGTTACAGTACAGTTGTCCATGTGAGAAGCAGTGTGCCTGAGGTTGACACCCGCTCAATGGTTTTATGGCCAATTTATTATAGCTTGCTTGTTCGCAGCAGCTTGATCATTTTGGGCGTTAAAATGCCCCGTTCACACACCCAAGAATTTTATTGGTACGGTATTGGACTGATGTTCCCCGTACACGAGATGAATCTGATCTTCTAAAGTGGGAACTGCTCTACCAAAAGCCTCTGGTAGGTTTACCTATAACCGCTCTCCTCTGCTAGTGTCTTCACTAACTTTAAACCAAACTCACATATTGACGGTCTAGCCCAGTCTATAAACTTGCTATCATATAGTCGACCTATTTGACGTAGCATTCACCTCGTCAGTTCTGGTTCCTTGCCTCACCCCATTTGATGTTTGCCAAAAATCGCCACTAAACAGAACTGTGACACCACCCATCATGTCTTGTCCTGGCGTCCCCGAAGCGATTCCGAAAGACATGACCGTCTTTGCAATTTTGCTCTGAACGTTTTTCGACTTTTTTCAAAATGTGAGTTAACTTTATACTTGTTAATATCAACATCAGCCTTTAATGTTTCCACTACTAGCACATAGGCCTCCTCTCAGTGAGAGGGAGTGGGCCGTAAGCCATCACGCGGGCCTAGTGCGGGATGGTAGATGTCACATATCTTCGAAGTTTTGGTTCTAGAACATGCTGGTTTCCTCACAATGTTTTCCTTCATCGTATTTAGACCAGTTGTGATGAAATAATGTATATAAAGTAAAGCACCAGTGTAGCGGACGACACGGGTGCGTCCAACACCACTCCCACTATTATAGACGTGCGCTCCCTACTATATGAGTCGAGGGAATCCACTGGTACTACGCGTCACCACGCAGGCCTGAATGCAGTTGTTGAATGTAGTACCTGTGTTGTACAGTTGTGTGTGTAGTACAGTCCATAACGACCTTGGGGAGAGACGGGTAGTGAAGAGGAGGCTACGTTGAAATAAAATGCAGATTTTTGCATTTTCTTAGTTGTTGCCTCTTCGAAGGCTGAGTTGCGACTGACCAAGTGGCGTTTTTCTTTGGTTTTTTATGGATTCGTATTGCAGATCAACATAGGAGGTTGTCGGCTGCATAGTCGGACTTGCCCGGGGCTGTCACCATATATTAGGGCCTAAAGCCAGGGCTTAAAAACTTAAAACAAAGCGACTGCAAGCTAAGGGCATCCCCTGTATAGTACGGACCTGGCTTATGCTTTGCTTGCTAGCAAGCGTCGGGCTAGTTCGGAATTATATAATTAATAATTAGGGACGAGTTTAAGGGTACAGGCTAAGCGGCGCGGTCTGGTTCGAGCAAGGGTCGGGGCTTGGGACTTCTCAGCGGGCCTCGGCGGGGTGGATGGAAGGACGGCGTTCTGTGTTTTTGTATTTTGAGCGTACTGATGGACTTGCTACTCTCCTGGAGAAGGGTTGTAGCGTCGTGGGGTATGGGTTAGGGTATGCCATGGCCATCGAATCCTACTAATGCGGGGCCCTCACGCATTAGTACGATTTGCTGCCCGTGTGGCGGTTGGCTGCCGCAATCAGGAGATTGGGGTGCTTTATAGCAGAGCCTACAAAGTGCCTGCAAATGGCACGCCTTTCATACGGGCCTACTTTACCTCACATATTTTTTTTTTGGTAATAATAATCTTCCTTAATCGTATAAAACACCAACATTGAAAATATCTACACGTACCTAATAAAAAAACGTAGAAAATAAACTCCAAAAACTGTAGTTTGTACATTTAGCCTTAAACGAATCTTTAAATAACTTCGAAACCGGTGGTCCGATTTACATGATTCCAACTGGAATATTCGTTTTATACAAAACTCTACCATTTGGGCCTGAAATTATGAAAATGTATACATAAACAAAAAATCACATTATCAAGTGGGCCAATCCATAAATTACGTCACACGTTAAGGGGGTGGGAGGGAGTCAACGAAATGTAACATTGTGTGACAAGGGCCAGGGAGATCAAAAGCTTTATGACGTCTCATGTTAAAATCACCATTAAATGCCTATAAATTATTTGACTTTATGTTAATTTTATTAAAGATTAGGTATATTTAATTTAAATTAAAAAAAAAATGAAAAACTGCTGTTTTCATTTAATTATGTACTTCAAAATACAAAATTGAAAAATATGTGACGTCACACAAGGGGGTAGGGGGTTCCACACGTGTTTCCCTTACGTAATTTTACGATAAAACAAAATTGCGTTATAAACTTACTTTAATTACGCACTCTTATTAGATTTTAAAATGAAAACGAATTGCTAATCTAAGCTAGATAGATTAATTTAGAAGCATAAACATGAAATTAAGATATTCTCTGTGCAAAATTTCTGTTTTCTAGGTCCAAGGGTTTGGGCTGGGCGTTGATGAGTCAGTCAGTCAGTCAGGATTTTTCTTTTTATTTATATAGATAGATTGATTAGCCCAATGAAGTAATTGAATAATTCGACTATTGTCATACACTGGTATTTGTGTTCGCTTTCATGTAGTCTCATTTCCTAGGTAAATGTATGGCAAGATTCTTTGCGATTTCCGACTTTCGTATTTACTCAAACCTCTGTGGTCCAATAGACTTTTTTGATCCCTATAATAAACAGGATCGATTGGCATCACATATTTTATATTTTGGGATTTTTTTCATTTTCTTGCTGACTTACACATTTTTTTTTTAAATTTGTGAATGCAAATAAGAACAGTCTCTTAAGGCCGTTTTCATGTAGCGACAGAGTTGAGCTACCTACCCTTACTGCCCCATCTAACTTAAATTATGTTGTGATGTCTATTACTGCTGCTTAGGTGCATAATGAAAAGCGTGATGATAATCACTCAAAAGGTAAAATCTGTAACTCTCTGCAATTTTCTAACCTTTTGGGTTGTCTTTTATAATATGCGGGTAAACTACTTCTGTAGTTCTTCTGTATTCTTTTGAATACGTTTAAATTTAAATATTGCTCATCCCCCCCCCCCCCCCCCCCGGCAAAAAGCATGATAATTTCTTCTTCCCCTAAAAGTCCTTGTCAGATATTACTTTGTATGTAATATTTATCAGTACTTTTGCTGATTCATACTCGTATAACTTAAAGTACTCGTATTGAAGTATGTTTTATTCTATGAAAACGCTTCCATAAATGGCGACATGCCGCCTTCATGGAGTTTCATAGCAATCAATCGTGCTGTTGCGGTCTGTCATTAACGGTATCCAAGGTAACATGATGTGTGTCGTTGTTCTTGCCACCTTGGATAGAACTAGAGGCAAACGGGTAGCATTAAAAATAGTGGCACAGTATGAAGAAAGTTATGAATATAATACTTCACTTGAAAACGTCAGGCACACGCCCTGACTTAGTTAATAGATACGTACACAAAATATTAAACTCAGTTCAACACTCACCCAGCATGGGGTTACTGAAACACAGAATTTAATCAAGTTGACTACGAGTCAATAAGGGTGGTTGCTCACCTGACGATCCAGCTGACATAATATGACAAATGATCTAATTAATTTTCTGTGTTTCTTAATATTAATTAGTTTGCGTACCTATGCATAGAATCTAGTCTATCTAACTAACTAAACAGACTGCTGTGCTGATGGGCAGTGCTGGGGAGTTTGTTGCGCCACTTCTTCTTCCCAGCTAAAGCACTAAGAAGTGGTGCAGGGTGGGCGTTTTGGGGGACTGTCTTATCTAATTTTAACGTTCGAAAAGTCCTGATTCTCAGCCTAATTTGAATAAATGACTTTTGATTTACAATACTTTCAAATTACTGTGATAATAGGTATGGGAGGACAATGCAGGCCTGTCATTTAAGTGAAGGCGTGCAGGTGCTCGCCTTCACTTAAATAAGATTAAAGTAAAACTCCTACGTTTTATTGAGCACCAAGCTCCAGTGTCTCGGCGTAGACATGATTGGTGACCGTGATAGGATAGAATCGGAAAGGAAATTCGGAGTACCAAGGTCTAGCTGGAGTTAGTCAGCACCGCGCCGCAGCTATCAGTCGGTCAGGACCGCGCCGCATCCAGCCCTTGGGAGAAGCACGTACATCGGAAGAACGTAAGTACAGCGTCACACCGCAGCGCAGCAGCATTTCTGCAGCTAAGTGCCTTTCCCTGATTCCTAAATTTCCGTTCAAACCACGTAGCCTCATCCTTATCCAATTTCTGCATGTTTTTTTCACTTTTGTGCATTTCATATTTTTCATAAGTTCACCTCTGTCAAGGTTACAGTATTGCGTCATACTTTCATAGATGATATTTTTTTATACATTTCTATAAGTTCGCTATTATTTTATCAGTGACAATTCTTAAGGATATCTACGCCTGGATATTTCAATTTTGTACCGTTTTGGGTGGATTTTCAAGCAGATTTTAAGCACCTAAATTTTATATCTCAAAGTATGTACCTACATAGATACTTGAATTTGAATTTGAATTACAAACTTTTGTTTTGTTGTATTTCCTTTAGGAAATTATTTCCACAGGCTGCCGTGCCTATTTACTTCCGTTAAGTGATTATTTCGCCGAACATTTCAGATTTGCCTGAGTTTCCCGTGCATCGCTGAGCGTCGCGCGTCGTTGCCGCAGCGCGCAGCGTTTGTGCAGCCTAAGGCTGTCCGCAGACCGGTGCCTGCGACTTCGGCTTCCCGTGCGGCAGGGGCCGCACCAGGGGCCAGGTTTCACCAGGGGCGTGAGCGTATTCTGTTATTATTTTGTTTGGTTCATAGTAATAACGATCGATTTTATTGAGTTTATTTAAATGTAATTTCTTTTTGGAAATGGAAACAATAAACGTTTCTAAATTATAATAAATGTTGCTTATGTCAAGTATCGATTACCTAATGTGTTACATAAATAAACTAATGATTATAACACATGCTAATAGGGAAACTTATTTTATGATAAATAAAAGTTATGACTAATAAGTTGAGACAAGCACGTTATTAGTATAAATAATAGTAGTGCAAGTAAATATTATGAGGAATAATTAAGGAAAACAAAACAATACCGCTAACGACATGGTGTTGCTAAGCCCTTCGATCGGAGCTCTGAGGTGGCTGATGGCTGTATGCGAATGTTATGCGGTGAATCATGGGCTCAAATATAATGTCACAAAGAGCGAACTAATAGTTTTCAAAGCAGGCAGCGTGACATATTCGGGTATTCCTCATGTCGCACTATACGGAGAATCCCTGCGAAGAGTGGATAAGTTTATGTATCTGGGCCACTGGGTCACGGAAGACATTAAAGATAACTGTGACTTCTTCTTAGTGTAGGTATAGATGGCAAATAAATTCAAACATCCTTAGCCCAAAATTCGGCTGTGCCAACTCCTCTGCTTGCTGACGCAGTCATAAGATCGTCAAATGCACAAGTCAATGCACAGAGATCTGAGCCTTCCGTGAACCCCCATCTGTGGAAATTGTCTTTGCTCCGGCCGACTTGGGTTCGAAATCTATTTAGAGATTTCCAAGTCATCCACGGTAACGCGTGCCCAGGCGGAAGGCTCTCAGTTGGTTCGATAAAGTTATCAGGCGGTTAATACAGCTCTCGCCACAGGTTACATCTCGCTGTGGAAGCGTTGCTATTGACTGGACTAGCTAGACCCACGCACCCTATAAAACTTTTTTGGCTCTTTAGCCTCTGGGGCACTGAGACGTAGTTGTGCATTGGGTGACGTGAGTCAGTCTGTAGTTTCGCCCTTTCAATACGGCTGGCTATGGTCCTGCGAACGCTTGGTGGCGCAATGCCAGTCATTGAAAGGGAACGTATGTTGCTGGCTGTCGTGGTAACATGCTGGCCCGCAGGTTTGCACGATGTACCAGGCCAGTTAAAGTAACGCTTTTCAAAGCTTACTGTCAGTCCTTCTACACGTGCAGCCGATCAACTTCACTCAGCGGGCATACAGGGATAACAACATTGATGATTTTGCCGCTGTCATTAGAAAGAGATGTGCTTCCCTGATGTCACGCGGCAGCACCAACAGTGTTCTCAGTATATTTGCAGATCGGTGGGAATCCCTGATGGTGTGATGGTGGATGCAGCTCCACGCTGAGTTTTAAGTTTTTAATAGTAATCTGTATCTGTACTAACACAAGAGGATAAGCAAAATTGTTACTGACCCCATGGACTTTGGGCACGCCACGATAGCGGCGGCAAGTCCCCTCTTTGAGGAGTGGCTTGAGAGGCAGCAAGGCGTCCTCACCTTCCGCCTGACACAGGTCCTCACCGGACACGGTTGTTTCGGGAGGTCCCTGTTTCGAATAAGGCGGGATGAAACACCCGGGTGTTTCCACTGCGAAGATCGCCCTGAGTACACGGTGGAGCATACGGTGGAGGTCTGCCCGGCTTGGGCGGACCACCGCCGTGTCCTCGTGGAGGCGATTGGCGGCGTCGATCTCTCGCGTCCAGCCCTGGTCTAGGCCATGGTACGGAGCGAGAGTGCATGGTTAGCCGTCACATCCTTCTGCGAAGCAGTAATGCTCGCGAAGAGAGAGGCGGCGCACGTGAGGGAGAGGCAATATATGCGCCCTCACGGCCGTAGCCGCCGCGGAAGACGCCCTGGTCGACGGGAATCCCAGGTTGATTCCCGGCCACCGTAGGCGCGGGCTTGCGGACGGCGAGTAATAGGTAGCTCGCTGTCCGGTAAGGATCAAGCCCGAGTCGACGGCGCGTTGTGTTCCACGCGCGTCTCAAAGAGATGTCAGCACCAACTGGTGGGGTCCGCAAGGGCCGACGCCTGCCAGGGGTGCGGGTTGTTCGAAAGAGATACCGCGGCCCCTGGCACACAGGCAACTGAGGGTACACGGGTGGGTTTTAGTCAGTAAAAGTCTGATACGCCCTCCTGCTCCACCCAGAGCGAGAAAAGTTATTTGATGATTTCGCACTCAAAAAAAAACCCTACGGACTTTGTCTGAAATAAAATTATGATAATCTTCTATTCTAATATTATAAATGTGACAATTTCGATGTTTGTTACTCAATCACGCAAAAACTGTGAAATGGATGTTGATGAAATTTGGCACTAAGATAGTTTAAAAACCTGGATTAACACTTAGGATACTTTTTATCCCAGTTGTTCCCCTGGAATAATTTTCGACCTCCACGCGGGCGAAACCGCTGGCAAAAGATAAAGTGAGAATAAGGATACAAATGTCCATTATTCTACGTTTGAGGCAACCCCACTTGGTAGTGGTAGTTCTTTAATGAAATAATGTGGATGATTACTTACTACTACTTTTACTTAATGTGGATGTATAGGTGTCGTGGCCATATCGTAGATTTGCTCACTTCATGAAATGGCCATATCGTAGATTTCCTCACTTCATGAAATGCTCGAGAATTTCATGAAATGGTCGCATTTGATGAAATTCTAGTCTTCTTCTGGTTATTATATTACAGAAGAAGACGGTCGACGTCAGGTTAACGGAGCCCGCAGCACTATGTCTGTCTGCAGGGTTTAAAGGAACCTAATCAAACCGAACCTCGGAATGCCCCTGATGTCAACCGTCTTCTCGAGACTATGTAAATTCTCGAGCATTTCATGAAGTGAGCAAATCTACGATATGGCCACGACAAGGCATACTCAACCTATAATGTTCTCTCTGCTGGGACACAGGACTCATCATGGTCCACTCCCTCTGGACAGTAATCCATCACGTGGGCCCAGTGCAGATTGGTAGATGTCACATGTGTTCGAATTTTTGTTTCTAGGACATGCCAGCTTTCTCACGATGCTTTCCTTATGTCTATGTTTTCCCGGTACATTGTGGGTGTAAACAAGACAATCAGAAGTCAAGTAGCTACACTAACGTTGTGACTAATATATTATTTGAGTGAGTTATTGTGATGTGATTCAGCAGGATCTGCGTGTCACCTCCGGCGTACGCCTATTACTCAATTTAGGTTGCGACCCGCAGGGTGGTCAAAACATCTAAATTATTATTTTCCTGAGAACTTATAATTATTTTTTATATATATTATTGTCCAAGTCATAATTATGCACTTTCTGAGTATATCTTGGATATTACTGGCATCAGTGACGAAAAATATTGTGAAGAAAACTGCAACCTAATTGCACACTATCAATCAGAATCTGAATAATTTTGTAGGGTTTTGCTCATACATTGCGTCATATGTTGGAAAAAATAGTCTGCTCAACAACCTATATAACGTAATAAATGTTGTTGCACTGTCAAAATGAAAGCCATTTCTAATAATAATATTAGTGTGTTAATATAAGTCCGCAATCGCCAACTCTTCTTGAGCAAGCGTGGTTAACAATGCACGTACCTTCTCTGTATGAGAAGAGACCTCTGCCAAGCAGTGGGGCAGTTATCTATAGAGATGACTGTAAATAGTATTGTCATCTTCATTTGCGACAGGACTTGATGATATGGTAATGATTTAATGAGTTGTTTAAACATTACTCGTACACATCAATATTTTAACTTCAATTAGATTTTCATTATAATATTTAAGGCTTATCTTGTATCCATCTATTATCACCATGATTAATTATTATGTTTTTTTTTACAAAATTATCCTCCTTGCATAATATGTTAAATTTAAAGACCGAAATTAGTGAATGTTAAGATGCACCGGTGTATGTCAATATCACCAATTTTGATGGAGTAATGTAGAATTTGTAAAATAAATTTCCTTAAATAGGATAAACACCATTGAATGTTTACACCAAGACAATTCTGAGAATTTTAGATTCAGCAGTTTACAAAGTGCGTGATAATTAACAAACGCTAGTGTTTGTTTGAAAAGCGAGATTGTCATGTAATGCAGGGTAATTACGTTCCATAATAATAGTAGGAATGTGTTTAATTTTGATAGTTCAACAACATTCATTATTTACGTTCTTGAGCTGACAATTTTTTCCAACATATGAAGCAATGGATTAGCAATAGCCTGTATAATAATTCAGATGCTAATTGGCATGAATTAAATAACTTATATTTTGATTTACTAAGATACTAATCGATAGATTTTATAAGTGCCCATGCAGGCTTATGTGAAATAAAATATTTTGATTTTGATTTTTGATTGATACCTACGGTAATATACTGGATAGTTTTTTTTGTAATGTGCCGTCGCTTAGCAGGCAACTGATGCGATGCGAACAACTTGGACGTAGGATTCAAAGCATTTTTTTCAATAAGTCAAGGAGTCTGTCAGTCAGATAGAGGAAGCGAGTGTACCCTTACAGCGTAGTAGATTCCTATGTAGATGATCGCGCATGAAACTCTATGGACACTCTTTTAAATCAAAATATTAGTTATATCATTGATGTTGAAATTAAACACGTGACAACGAAAGACATGTTAAAAATGTCCAATAAACCATTAAAAAATTTAAACAAGCCGTGGTAGCTAAGAGATGATCAGCACCCTAATTGCGTAACTCACGATTAATCATAATCTGTTTCGTTTTGAAACAAATGGCTAAACCATTACTTCATATGTTCGAAAAATGTGTCTGCTCAACAACGTTAATAACGCAATGAATATTGTTGAACTGTCAAAATGAAACCGATTATGATTAATCGCGTGTTACACAATTAGGGTGCTGGGTTCTCTATTGTGTTACCTAACTTTTTTATCCATGATCTTAAATGCCATTTTTTTTTGTCCTTATCATCATTTGTCCGAACGATAAATTGCCCGAACCATATGTCACATAATATAACAAAGCCATAAAATACAAAAGTCAAAAATCTATAATATACAAAAGAAATAAAACCGTTTTCAATAAAAGTTATTATAAGTCCTAAATTCAAATTATTTAATGTATAATTATCCTAAAAATGTTTTTAAATTAAATTTGTATTACAAAGCTTTTGCTATGAACTTCTCGCAGGCGATAAGTAGATACGAGTTAGGTATATGACACACGGGCAATATTTTCGCCCAATCCGTCTAATGCGTGGTCGGTCACAGCTCCAACGTAACCTCTGAACTGCCGAACTCATTATATAGCTGCCCATTACAAAATGTTTGCTAGCCATTCATTTATTTATTACATTATCTATGACATTATTTGAGTATTTTATACTGGCATTGTAGGATGAAAAAACCGACCATTTTCCTTTTTACACTCTTTATAATATATTAGCTTCACTTGTATGTTTGTTTGTAACCGACTCCTTAGGGCGTGATTTTGACCCACTTTAAACGGTCAGATTTCATTCAAACTTTGTAAACTTATCGAGGACCGATGAAAATTCTATAATTGAAAAACAAAATAGAGAAAAATAGAAAAAAATAAAGGAAGAAAAAAAACTGAAATAAATCACGCTTTTGTAGTTATCAAAACTAAAAAATTGAAAATAATTTAATTCAATTAAAACGCGTGGGGTGCTTGACATTAATTGATTATAAAAATACCTCAAAAAGCACCCCACGCTTTTTAATTGAATTAAATTATTTTCTACTTTTATAGTTTGGTTTTTAAAGCGTGTTTTTTAGTTTTTTAAACTATTATTTTTATTTCTGTTCTTCTTTTACTGTCACATAATTTTAAAAAAGCAGAAGAATTTAATTACTGGCCGATTTTTTTTCAACTGATCATTATAGCCCATTTAAAGTTGTAAGAATTATTATCCTAAATTCATTCACCAGCTAATTTCGTGAATGTTAATAAACCCTAGAATATCTTGTAAGAGACACTACGGTTCATGCCGGTAACATAGTTATGTTACCTTAATTAGTTACAAATTTTAGGTATAAGTAGGTACCTATACCTAACATTTGTAACTAATTTACGATTTGACGTGGTTATCCAACCGTTCATCCAATCATTGCGATAAAGGTATAATAATACCTATAATAAAATAATAGTATAGCCAATAGTTTTTATCGTATGTGGAAGTTAGTTATATTTTAATTAGAATGTTAGTTTTCGCATTTCATTTTTGTTAATCAGTCCTAAGGTACTATAGAAAGTGTTTATCCTTCAACGAAAAGTCGAGAATTTGTATACATTTAATGGAAATATTATAATATTGTAAGTTCGAAATTCTTTGGTGCGGCCCTTGTCCATCAGTCTATTGTCCCCAGTTTTATCTGCTCGCTTGATTAAACTCACACGTGCGCCACAGTGAATTCATAGCTTCCTGTTGATCCTTTGTGACCAGTAGGAGTTAGTACGTGGAGCGCTCAACACAGGCTGTACAACTATTGTGTATTTGATAACAATAGACGACCTACTAAACCATTATCTAAATAGCCCTTGATTCCTATTCTGGGACAAACTTTAATTTGCATTGAAGTTGCGCTGTCGAACGTTGCTATGGATTTACGACTGACGATTTTCCTATGTCTTGTAAGTACTGTATAGTTTTATTTGTTTAATCTAATATCTTTATTTTGCATAAAAAATGGTACAAAAAACTACTTTAAAATAAACGGTTTGACATACACCGGAGAGCAATGATGCAATTTTTTTGTTTATGTAATTTTCTATCAATATAATTCAAGGTGACATATATATTTTATTACTTTTATTTATGGAACATTTGATGGTCTATGAACACAATAAAATTTATTTCATTATGGCCGGGATTCTTAGTTTTCGAGCCTTTCAGGTATCTTTATGGACCCTAATTCTTTGCTCTCGAGTATATTTTGCTTACTTAGTTCAGCATGCAAAAAATATCTTAGAATAAAATTATAAAAATAAATCACTTCTTTACTACATAGTATGATTATTTGACGAATAATGCCATAAACTAAAATTACAATGATTGCTATTGGGATCGTTTGATCCAAATACTTTTCAAATTAAATGTGTGCGTAAGTTAAAATAGCTTAGCCAGATTAGGTATAATTTGTTAATTATTTTGAGCTTGGTTATGAATACTCAGTTTTAGGCTCCTGCAGACAGATGCGACGCGAGGGTGCGACGCGATTCTGGTAGAACAATTTACAGAAAGTTTTGCATAGAATTTGTTCTATTTGAGTAGCGTAGCACTGTCGCGTTGCTCCTGTTTGTGGAGAGCCTTTTGTTGAAAGGTTGTGTAAAATGTGTAGGTATATAAATGAGTGTTTTTAATTATCTTTCCAGTTCATCATTGTTGTCGCGTCAGCCCTTCCTATGGAACAAAAAGATGGGTTCCGGGAGAAGCGTGACGTGATGGACACGATGAAGCACGCTTGGGGAGAGGTCGTGAAGACGCTGGGTGACGCAGGGGATGCAGTCGTGCATGTATTTAAGCCAACGGAGAAGACCATGGTTGACAAAATAGCAGACGGGTTCAAGAATCTTTAACGGATAAAACAGTTATTTACAATATCGACTAGTGTTAAGGTAGAATGAGTATTGATGACTTGGATCTTATCGGTCGAAGTTGTTCCTTAGGCATTAGTTAGTATATATTACGCTGTTGTACGATTATTCAGTAATTATTTACTTTATTGTATTACTTTAGATTTTGAGATTGTACCCATACCTACAAAAGTTAAATGATTAATTAACTAGATGTGACCGTATTCGTAAGAAATCTTGCTTGGAGTTATTTTACGAAAGGCTTATTTTCATTTTCCACTTGACTGTCGATTTCGATGGATAGTCAAGGCACAATCATATATCTTAAACCGAATTATGATTGTGCCTTGAATATACGACTCTGCCTCGGGTTTTCGAAAAATCACTCCCTCAATTACAAGCAACTGAAACAATGAGAATGTCCGATTTCATATAATAAAAGGTGCATAAATAATCGAATTTCATTAAAACCTCCATAATTCCACTTCATTAATATCATCACGTCATTCAACTCGGTTCTCGGTAGCTCTCATCTAGCTGTTATCAGTCACCCGGCGAAGATCGTCGCTCCACCTAGCCTGAGGCCGTTCTACCTTATGCCGATTCGCGGTCTCCACTCAAGAACATCTTTATGCCAATGATCATCGGTTTTATGGCTAATATGGCCGGCCAAATAATTCCACTTATTTCCATACAATTATTTGTTAGTAATTGTGATACAGGGTGATTGGAAGATGGGTGCAAAGCTTTAAGGCGAAGATAGTACAGACAATTTAGAACCATTTAAGCCATGGTTGTCTAAGACGAAGTCTTACCAAATATTTTTAACCAAATTTAAAGTTTTTTTTCGGAAATTCTCAAAATTTAATGTAAACTGCATAATTATGGCCAAATTGAATGATAAATGAATTCATTTTTTATTTATTTAATTAAAGTAGGTAATGTGTAAGCAATCAAGCAAAACATGTTTTAGGCTTCTGTGTCATTAGACATTTTTTTTACAGACATTTAAAGCTCAGAAAAAATAAAAAATTTGTACAATACGTCTTTTAAACCTTATTAAAAAAAAAAAAATTGGTAAGACTTCGTCTAAGACAACCATGGCTTAAATGGTTCTAAATTGTCTATACTATCTTCACCTTAAAGTTTTGCACCCATCTTCCAATCACCCTGTATAATAATTTGCATAGGAAAAAAACACATAATAAAGTCGCGGATTTTGGCGAACATGTCAATACAGTCTGATGATGGAACAGGAAAGTGTTCTTACAGTTTTGGCCTTACTTAGCGTAGACGCTGGAGTCATTTAGATGTGTAACTGGTAGAAAATGGAGCGGTAAACCGGCCTAGTTCTGCAGTCAGAAAACTCTGCGGAGTGACCAACAGCGAAATCATCTAAAGCAGACATTTCGTGCTGTTCTGCCACTGCTCTCAAAACGGTGAAGGAAAACATCGTGAGGAAACTGGCATATCCTAGAACCAAAGACATGTGACATCTACCAACCCGCACTGAGCCCGCGTGGTTGCTCTTGGCCCACTCCCTTTTATAAAGAGGAGGCCTCTGTCCCAGCAGTGAGAAAAATATAGGCTGATTATGCTATATCGTGTTTCGGCTCATTCAATCGGTCCCGAACTCACAATGCGTAGTAATTGACTTAGAGATGGTGAACGTAATCTGGGCCCCAATTTTGTATGGTTATAATGAATCCTCGCGGAATCTTACTACGTTCAAACTACGTCAATATCATGTTTTATAGAAACCAATGTAACGGTAAGGAATCAAAATGTAATTTTCAACACATTTATTTATTTATTCACAAGGCAACAACAACAGGTAACAATCACATAATTTCACGAATTTAACATTGTAGGTTTCGACCTGATTATCACCCAAAGCGTAATCGCACAACATGACCAGCAAATACAATAATAATGGCAGTGATAAAACTACAGTAAAAGTAGTTCACAACAAAAAAAACACAGTTACAAGGTATGTGCGTCTGACCTCCGACATACTTCTACTTCTGCTTAGGCAGGGAATATGTAGAAGGCCAACGCGCCAGATAAATTACATAAATTGACAAAAAGTTACATTATTAATATAGAATACAGTATTTAAGCGTTGGGATATTAAAAGGAAAGAGTACACACATGTCTTTTGAAAGCAGCTTTTGTTTGCTCGTAAAGTGAGCCTTATTACATCGTTCTTAGGGCCATAAACCGAACTATAACACACACGTGCATAATAATATCACACACTAGTGCAAAATATAACTATCCCTACAAAGTTAAGTTAGTACCTAACTGCAAATTATATGCGAGTAAACATAGCATTTTCAATTTAACCGGGTAATACTGTTTTTTTTTGTAACAACAAAGAGTGTGTCGCTTATTAAATACATTTATTATTATCGAATTATTTATAATTCACAATAATTTGTTATAAAATACTTGCATTTTATCACTAAAATTATAATTTTGAAGTAGACTGTATGGCTATATGTAATCAATCAACTTACATTTGGCGCGTGCAAAAAAAAAAACTTTCCTGCCATTTCCCATAATTTTCATATTTTGTTTGTATCGCATTTGTTGCTGTGTGGTAAATAATTGTAAAAATGTCAAATTTTAGTACAGAAGATGAACAATTGATAGATTTAACCCCGCCAGAAATACTAAATGCAGCACAAAATGCCTGCAAAATTGAGAGAAAAGTACTTACTTGCTAACGATAGTTTCCTACACTGGAAGAGCAACAAAAATCCCAGTCATTTTCTGAAAATGTGTTTTTGGCGTATTTATCTGAACTCGCCAATACATACAAACCCAGATCCCTGTGGTGCATCTATTCTATGTTAAGAAGCATGGTTAAGCTCAAACATGGTGTTGATATCAAAACGTACTGTAACCAGATGGCATTTTTGAAGAGACGCTCGGATGGATGGATATATTGGTCGGAAATCTAAAGTTTTGTCACCAGCCGACGTTGAAAAATTTTTGAATGAGGCTCCGGATAGTCAGTATCTAGCAAAAAAGATACGTTTAATATTCTTAATCGAAACGTATCTACAATATATAAGTACGTAACCTTAGCAGAGCTTAGAACTAATTTATTTATTTATTTGCAGGTTGCCATAAGATTCGGTGTTACTGGTGCTTGTAGACGACAAGAGCTGTATAATATTATAACAAATGATGTAGAAATCCACGGAGATATGCTTCTTGTCAAAATTACCCAGACTAAAACAAAGATTCCACGATCTTTCACAATTCAAGGAACGTTTCGTGAAATAGTGAAAAAATACCAAGATCTCCGATCTTACCTTCTCCTTCCAGTAATTTGTATGATTTACCTTTGTCGCCAACATTTACACAAGAAGTAAATGAAGGTACTAAAGAAGTGGCAAGTACCAATGTAACACAAACTGTGAAATTGCCATCAAAAACAGTACAATATCTTTTTCAAAATGGTACATTCACCAATTGTTTTAATAATTAAACGATTTATGCAATACATATTTGTTTTTTCCTCGCAAGTGTGCTGAAAAAGTGCGTATGAAACTCGTGAGCATCTTGCTCACAAAACACTCGACTAATTTACGCCCTCGCCTACGGCTTGGGCTGCAACCCACAGCCTCGTGTTTAATGAGCAACTGAGCTCACTTGTATCATAATAATCTAATTCTGTATGTTCCAAGACAATTTGTCGATATTTATTAGCAGATGTCGTGTGTGATCTACGGAATTGACGTGGTTTTGAAGTAAGGAATCGTTAAGTGGCTATAGTGAATTAGGGCCCTGCACCGTAATTACGTAACATACTATCAATCAGAATATAAATAATTTTGAAGGGTATTGCTAAACTATTACTTCATACTTATGTTCGAAAAAATCGTCTGCTCAACAACGTAAATAAATAACGTAATGAATGTTGTTGAACTGCCAAAATGAAAGCCATTCCTACTGTTAGTGTGTTACGCATTTACCCCGCTTGACCATATCTGGGAACATTTTGGTTGCAGAGATACCAAAATCAAAAATCAAAATCAAAATATTCTAATTCACATATACCTGCATGGGCACTTATGAAACGCACGGTTCAATTCGTCACTTCTTATGGAGAAGAGCCGGCAAGAAACTCCCCGGTTACTCTTTTAAAAATAATTGGCTTTTACAATGCTTTCAAATTACAGTGATAATATGTATGGAAGGACAGTGCAGGGCAGTCAATAAGTACCAGGTCCTTAGAGGAATGAAAATACAGAAGAAAGAAAAACGTCTACAAATCTAGTCTCTAAGGCCTACAACGTTCTCTCATTCACAATATGTAAAAGAATCTACCTATTTAAAATGAATCTATTTGAACCAAGTGACATGATTTCGATGACAATCACTAATAATAAATAGTCGAAAGTAAAATTGATGTATAATGTCAAATAATGACGAGAATATGTCAGACATTGTAAAAAATAAAAAGAATGAAAATTTACATTGCAATTTGGGAGCAGTTAATAGACTTTCACACAGTTTTGCTGCTAATGAGGTACCAGGGAAGCCACATGTGCAGAAAGAATTAATGCCAAACTTCTCTGTCTTCAGCTTAGTCTTTTATCTTATAATATGCTTTTTTGATAAGGACACGTTTGATGTGAGTTTTAAACTTTCTATCGCTAAGTTCTGTAACCGACTTTGGCAACTTGTTATAGAAGCGGATACTGTTTATTAGAAATGACTTGCTAGTTTTAGTTAATCTAAATTTTGGAATCACAATTTCATCTTTACTACGTGTATTTAGATTATGGAAATCGCATCTTTTTATTTAAAGACCTAAGTTTTTGCGAACATACAAGATATTTTCTAGAAGAGAAGAGAAGGCAGAGTAAGTATATCAATTTCGTTGAATTTGTTTCTAAGAGACTCGCGAGGCCCCATTTTATAGATTGCGCGGACTGCCCTCTTTTGTAAAATAAAAATTGAATCTACGTCCGCTATCGATCCCCACAGCAGAACGCCATAAGACATAATACTGTGAAAATAAGCAAAGTATACTAACCTAGCTGTGGCTACATTAGTCAACTGCCTTATTTTTCTTACTGCGTAAGCAGCTGAGCTTAATCTGCTTGAAAGAGCTCTAATGTGGGCACCCCATTGCAATTTTGAATCTAAAGTAATTCCCAAAAATACAGTTTCCGAATTAGCATCTAGTTTCTTGCCATCAAGTTTTAAATTTAGACCTACTTGGGGTACATTTGGTAGCGAGAACTTGAGACATTTAGTTTTGTTCGCATTGAGTAAAAGATTATTAGCAGCAAACCATTTCGATAGAACAGCTAGGCTTTCGTTGACATGTAAGACATCCGTATCTTTTCTATCTATTCCAAAAATAAGAGAAGTGTCATCATCGAATAAAATTATATCCGAGAAGTTAGCCATCAGATAGGGAAGGTCATTAATATAAACTAGAAATAAAAAAGGGCTAAGAATTGAACCTTGAGGCACGCCCATCCTAACTAGAGACCCCGAGGATGTCGCCCCGTTAACGTTTACTTTTTGCTGCCTGTTTGATAAATTGGAAAGTACAAGATCAGCAACTTGTCCACGAATTCCGTAGTGGTGTAATTTACAGATCAGTGTATTGTGGTCAACGGAGTCAAACGCTTTTGAGAGGTCACAGAAAATGCCAATCGCATCCTGGGAACTCTCTCAGGATGCGATTGGCACAGGAAGGGGGTGCAATGAATTTCGATATTAACTCTACACAAGGTTAAAGATTACATAACATGGACAGAATCCCATCCCATCTTAAGCAACGCTGCAGCTTTGGCATCCATTGGTATGTGTTTAGTAACGGGAATAATTGAATAGAAATTTAAATAAATGGATCAGATATGTTTTTAAATAAACAAGTTAATAATTTTAATCACCGCTTTATTCGACCAACGAAGTATAATAATACCTAGGTGTATACATATAAGAGAGAACATGAAAATTTTAATAAAAAAATATACAGTACCTACAGGAAGGGGATACAATGAACTTTGATATTAACTCTACACAATATCAAAGATTACATAACCCATATAGAATCAAATCCCATCTTGAGCAATGCTGCAGCCTTGGCATTCATTGGTTTTCGTTTCGCAAAGGGATTAATTGTATAGGTTATGAAATTCTTCATTCTGTAGTAGCAAAGAAAAAAATGATATTTAGTGTGAAGCCACATGCGTTTAAAAAATCCAGGCTTCTGAGGAATAAAACTGGGCAAATCCAGTAATTTTTTATATACCCCCGCCTCCACTGATTCAGCTGGGAATTTGAGTTGAAGGAAGTATGCCTGAAAAAGAAAGTCATACAAAATTTTAGTTCGTAATGACGTTACTTTCCTTTTGATACATGTGACATTTAAATTCTAACAATGATTGTGGGTGAATGCAGAATCAGACCTCCGGTATGTATGCGGCGTCTCTCTACAACGGCCTCCCATCTTGCACCGCATGCCCTGTCACCTGCACACGTGAGGACCTAAATGGCTGCGTCAGCGAACGATATCCGCATTGCTGACTTTTGGGCGAAACTATTTTTAGAGAACGAAACAATTGCATAATTTTTTTCGTCTTATTTTTGTTATCGACACGCTAAGAAGAAGAATGCAGAGTATGTATCTGGTTGGATAGCCCTTACGAAAATGTCGATGTGTACAGGGTGGCAGGGCTGGAGACATCGACGCATAACCGGTTACTATGTATTCAGAATATGATTCTGGACCCAGGTCCAGCTCCAGCGTATATATATTTCGTCGGTTATTAAAATAAAGTGTGGGGTCGGGACACCCCCGTCAGGAGGCGTACTCTGTAAGTCCGTCAACGAAGATACGGGCCCGTCCGAAAGTAGCGTCATGTCCTTGTGGAGGCGATCGGCGGCGGCGATCTCTCGCGTCCGGCCCTGGACCAGGCCATGGTACGGAGCGAGAGTGCATGGGAAGCCGTCACCTCCTTCTGCAAAGCAGTAACGCTCGAGAAGAGGGAGGCGGTGCACGTGAGGGTGAGGCAATTTGTGCGCCCTCACGGCCCTAGTTATTCTTTATGCGATACTCGCACGCTTACACACTTGTATACGTCACTTCCATTCCATTAAGATCCACTTTCACTAACTCTGTCACCGGAATCATCTCTTTCTACTTCCATCTCTATGCCGACGATCTGCAGCTCTATTATCATATCTTAAGGGAAGATGTAGGAGCCGCAGTGTCTGACATGAACAGTGACCTGGATTTGAGTAGCGAGTGGTAGCGGTCTTTTGGACTGCAAATCAACCCTAGGAAATCCCAGGCCGTGATTACTGCCGGCAGATATATGCAGAATAGGCTCAATGTTGCGTTGCTGTCTCCACTCTGTCTGAATGAAGTTCAGATTGAATATGCACGTACGGTTAAAAATCTGGGGGTGACGATGGATTCCTACTCATTGTGGTCTGCTCACGTCGCTCAAGTCAGTCAGAAAGTGCACTACACGTTCCATTCGCTGAAATGTCTCCAAGGCTTCTTGCCCTTGAACACCAAAATCTCTCTTGCTCAAACTCTCATTCAGCCCATCTTAGATTACGCCGATGCCTGTTATTTGGATGCCACCGAAGAGTTTTTAAATAAACTTGAGCGTTTACAGAACATCTGTATTCGTTTTGTTTTTAATCTTAAGAAGTATGATCATGTTTCCAACTTTCACAAGACACTCAAATGGCTCCCCATTTGCCTTTAGAAACTCTCGGATACTGTGTTTGCTGTTCAACCTTCTTCGCAAACCTAAAACTCCTTCCTATCTGCGGGGGACCGTTTTTCCTACGCCCGTCCTTCAGATGCGCCTTGCAGGTCACATCTTCGAAACCTTTTTAAGTCCCCTCCCCACTCCACTGACTTCTATTCCTACTCCTTCACTGTGCACGCGGTGCGGTTGTGGAATGCACTTCCATCTGACATGGACTGCTCTGTTGCAGTTTTTAAAAGAAGTGTGAAAGAATACTATCTGTCCACATCGTCATAGTTGTGTATGTATTATTTTGTTAATATTATTTTTATTAATATTTATTTTAGAAGTATGTATGTATGTATGTTAGTCATTATGTATGTAAGTATAATCCCATATTATTTGTTCATTTACTAAGTGATATTTTTTTTTATTATTAATGTAGTTTATTTTCTCTTTTACCCTTACACCCACTGTCTACATCTCTTTATCTTCTCTCCTATCGCAGGTGTACAAAACTGGAGGAACTTCTTAGGAATTTTGGGAATAAAAAACTTAGGATGAAGCACGCAGAGAAAGACTTGTACTATATTGTTAACCTCACATTGACATTGAACAAGCACTCAAGGACAGTAAGTTACTCAATTAAAGTTGGAGTCAAACTATCTACAAATTGCTCCGAGTTAACTTGAATCAACGGTAGTGGATCTGATGCTTTAACAGCAGGTATGCTGGAAGAGATTTCTTTAGAAATAAGCATCACCTCTGTGCCTATTCTTCTGTTCTAATCTTCTTGACTATTTAAATAATTATGTGTGTACATAAATGGTTGCATAAATAAATAAATAGAACGGCAGAGAGAGAGAGGGGAAGTGTGAAGCGTTTTTAAAACAGAGCCATTCAACGGGGTTGCTAAAATTATTAAAGGAAAGTACAAAATCCACGCGGATGAAGTCGCGGGCGAAGTGCTAGTGAAAGTATGTACGGTACCTACTTATTAAAAAAACATTTTATAATGTTTTGTCTGTTTGTCCGTCTCTTCGTTCCGGCTAATCTTCGAATTGTTTGGACCGCTTTTGACAGGCTTTTCACTGACAGATAGCTGATGTTCTAAGGTTTAGGTTTTTTTATCCCGGTAGCACATTTCCGTGGGCTAATGTCCGACATTCACGTGGTTGAAGCCGCGGACAGTAGCTAGCTTGTTAAGATTTTAGAAGCCCTCATAAAGTTGTCTTCATCTTGGATTTCATTTTGACGTCACTATCGACCCTCGAAAACCATTAAAACGATACCAATGACGAAAATTTTGAAAATGTTTGCAACCACCATCTTGGATTTTCATTATGACCACACTATTGGCTTTAGCACTCTCTCAAACCAGGAAAACGGCACGCACAAAAAAAAACTTAGGAAAAGTAACATTTAAAGCCGGCACCGAAGCGATAAACATATTTAAGATGCAACGTTTCACATTATAGGGTACTTTGATCACTTTTTTCGGTACCTCTAGCGATACATTTGTCACAGTTGGTAACAATGTTTTTTTATTATTATTATTAGCCATTAATGTTCCACAGCTGGGCGAAGGCCTCAGTACTCTCTTTCCACCTCTCTCTGTCCAAAGCTCAATCAATCAAGTCATCAGTTTTAAAAAGTAGAATGTAACTTAGTGAACCGATGTGAATATAAAAAAATCAAATTACACATTACCAATGCCAGCAAGGTCACAAACTTCCGCAGCATCATCTTCACGGTACAATGAATTCTGTGCATCAATACTATTGTTTGATTAACCCGTCGCTTGTCTAATTAGCAGACACAATAGAAATTCTATTGTTATCGGAACACTGGTGTGCACTTGACGTGCGAAGAGTTAAGGGTAGGTCTACGAAGCAACATCGTCTTTTAATAAGAATACAATTCTCTTTTTTCTGTATTCGTTATCCCACATCATTTGGATTTTTCCACTTTACCACCCTAAGCTGCCGCAACAGTGGGATTAAATGGCATCATTAAAATGTTCACGTTCAATCTGTGTCCACCAAATTATACTCGTATATACTTTGAGTTCACTTTTCTCACTAAGGAACACTATAAATAATTTTATATAAAAAATACTAGACATTATAATCATATAAATATGCATCAATTTCAAGCATAGGTTTACAGCGAATCAACTATTATTTAAAACAAAATTTAATTTATGAAATCGGCCATCTACTAACTTTTAAATTACAAATTTTCAAATCATAAGCCCCCTTATTTATCAACGTTGCTTAAACTTAAGAGATATTTAAACGTCAAAAATGTATGATAAATCAGACGCTAATCATTCATTAAGTTTGAGTAGCGTTTATAAGTATGCCTATTAAAAACAAGGCCTTTCTGCCTCGTTTCAAAAATCTACCCTATCGTAGGTACTTTACCGCACTAATTCGGGAATGCAAAATAAAAACAGTTTTTTTTTTTTTCTAAACAGCCGTCTTCCGGATAACACTACAAAGTGAAAAATTAATTTAATTTCGGAAGTTGGTGACTTTGGATATGTATTCGTTTATTTTCCAAAAAATAATACTACGTTATACACATAAAAACAAAATGACACTTAGGCGTCGAAGTATTCGTCCGCATCGCTGTCATCAGGAAACGTGCCCAGAAGACTGGCGGCATTGCCACGTTGAATGGCAATGCTAATTCTTTGGCCAAAGAACGACCCAGCCCTCTGGTCACGTGAAGTGTCGACCAGCCGGCTAGAAATTTCCTTAAAGAGACGACGAAGACACGTGCACTCGGGCCCCATGACCCGAGCGTATCGACCCCAAACGGCTCAAAACTGTAGTTACCCATAAGGTTACAGTATTTACGCCGCTTGAGGGTCTCAGCAACCGCCGCAGCGACGCCAGCACAGCCCGCCGTGCTAGGAACATGGGATGGCGCAAGGGTGACGACACAGGTTGCATCCCATACCAGAGGTCAACCCACCTTCCAAGGCAATATCGTCAAGCCGTCTCTTCCCATCGCCACGTACCAAGCCGTTTGGTTCTAATACCGCTGGTACACCCGGTGGTGACAAGGGCTCGACGAATAATATCGTTGATGCTGGCGTGGCGTGCTATGCGACCTGCGCTCCTGCAGCAGGACAGGCCATGGTGTCCGAGACTGTCGACAGCTTCACCGCAGTGACACCGATGCGGAGCAACACAAGGTGCGCCCAAGCGGAGACACGTAGCGAGCCGAAACGATGAGTCATCCATCATAGTGCCTATGGTGGATGACAGGAGCGCCTGAAGCCACAAGCCTGAATCCTATTCTCCCACAGCCAGCAGACGGGCCCACTCAACAGTATAAGGTGACGTATTTACCAGGGTATTCCGTATAATACTGCAGAGCGGCACGTCCCACCGTCTCTGGGAGGACGGGTCGTCAGGTAAAACCGTATTGGGACAAGCCATTTTCCAAGCGTTCAAAGCATCGGTCAAACACGGTACTTCAAAATCGACCAGTGAGGAAAATAAAATATTCCTAGTTAATTTATCCATACTGTGGACCGAGGAGAGGAAGGCCGGTAAACTTATACTTGAAATTTTATGGACGCCGAGACCACCCAGGCGAATGGGAAGTGTGGCTTGCTGCCACGCTCGGTCGTCCAGAGCCACATTTAGGATTGAAATTAGTGTACTTCTAATAATTTGGTCTACTTTTTCTAAAAGTTAGCAGTTAGCAGTTAGTAAAGCTTCCAAAGATGGGTGTAATGCTATAATGTAAATTTTGGTCCAAAGCAACAGTATCGAATGAGCGTAAAGGCCGAATGAATATTTATTGTGAAAAGTCGTTCCGAGACATCATTGAAATTTTTAATTTTCTCCTCAATAAACGACGGAAAGGATTCGTTGAAAATTGGGGACCCTAAGAGGTATAGAGAGTTTCTTTCCGTAATTTTGATATCTGGTGCTATTGTACAGAATTTTGCTATGGTGGTCTGTCTGTCAGTGGTTTGGGGAAGATAAATTTCACATTTTGAAAAGTTAAGGTCTAGGCCAATGGAATTGAATTTTTCATTTAAAAAGATAAATCTTTTAAGACTGTGTCTACATCACCGCCTAGGGTTCCGTCATCCAAATACCATACTTTGAATTTAGAATTTAGCTGTAGAATAATTAGATTTATTGCCAAACTAAAAATGACTGGCCCAACAGAGTCACCCTGTTGACATCCAACGGCCGATTCCAAAAGGTTGTCTTTATATAGTAATTTAGTAGGGTGCCTGTAACATTGGTAGAGAAAACTGTAGATTTTGGGTACTTCTTTTTGAACTTCCGTCAATAAGGTGTCCCTGTTTACGGAATTGAAAGCATTCTTAATGTCAACCTTAAGGATGACCTCACCTTTATAGCTATTGAGGTAAGTTGATAATGCGTGTACCGCAGCCTCACAGCCCCCTTTAGATCCGAAGCCCAGCTGTAGGGGCTGGAATTTGCTGCTGGCCAGCAAATTCCAGCCCCTACACTCGCTATAGAAAGCACAGCAAATTTTGGCTGCGATACGACGGTAAGAGGACCCTACGGCAATGGGACGAATGCCGCCATCCTTCTGGCGCAGGGTACATAGATTTGCCCCATACAAAATATAAATTACGGCTTCGTTCACATTTCCGGAGAGCATGAGATTGATGAGGGCCGTCAGCTCCTTCAAAAGTGACTCACCAGCCTCCCTGGCGCCTGAACACATTAAGTCTTTCAGGTGTTGAGGTGTCAGGCCGTCGAGGCCACCGGCGGAGCCACTTCGAAAGGAGCACACGGTCGCACAAACTTGTTGAGCTGTAATTACAAGTGAATTGGTTTGGGGATCGGGTGGATCAGGGAAGGAGAGGTCATCTGCTGGGGCGGATTGTTTGCTCTCCAGAGCTGCAAGTGTCTCTTAAGAGTACGGCGCAACCACATCGCTGCTAAAGATGATCCTAGCCGCACCCTTGATATCACTCTCGCCTAGTTTAGACTCCACATGGTGCAATTAACCTCTATAGGGGGGAGGTGCGCTGTTAATTTAGGGTCGAAATTTTGGGCTGAAATTATCTTTGATTTGAGCTGTTAAGGTTTTTTCTATGTGCCTAGTGATTTTGCACATGTAGAATTCTAAACGGGAAGGTGAATAATGCCTCCCAAGCACTTTTAGAGTTCTCTCGCGTGGCGAGGCGGATACAGCGCGCTAAACTTAAAGCCACGGATGGCCTCGCGCCGCGAAAATTGGAGTTGACGATTTTAATTTTGCAAGGGTATTCCAAAAGGGTTGAGAAGTTGAATCAACTGTTTGAAAAATGGGTATTGTCGGGCATGATGAAGGCACATTGTGGGATTTGTGTTTCTTCCACAAATGTACCTTCAAACCTCGTTCACCCTTAAAAGAACGTGCTTGGGGACAATGAGGGCATCTCACTAGGCCATCCAACGATGTGGCAGGTTGACTGGCGCTTCGTACGGCATCACTACTGTCGTCATTGTTCAACATTCATAGAAAACACTACCCAGACGGTTTTTCCTTATAAATAACAAACTTTAAGTCAACTTTAAATCTAAAATAAAATTAAAATAACAAAAATGACATATAAGACATTGACACAACTTGACTGAGGCACGATGATAGCGGCGCAGTTTGGTGTTTTAGCAATGGGCGCAGTCGCGCTGGCGGCCTGGGGCACAGATTACTAAGGGTGCTGTATGACGTTTTGGCGCAGCCCTAGCAACCGTTGCCGAGAGACAGCGTCGCGTCCAAACGTCAATTGAAGCTGTTTTGATGTTTTTAAGCTAGTTTGATGAAAATATATTCCTTGTACGTTTTTCGTCATATATGTAAGTAGCGTAAGCCGTTTTAGCTTAAAATACGCTATCAGTGGTATTATAACTCACTCCGACTGTTTTCGTCTATGTTTCGGCTGTTTAAATCGAAAAATATATTATTTAAATAGCACAGGGCGTACTTTAGCGTATGATGACGTTTCAATTTTTATGTATTTGAATTTTTTGTCACCATCTTCCAAAATTATAGTAATTTTTCACTTTCTAGCTTTTTTCCGGAAGTGGGTTGTTTTTTTTTAACTTTTCTTTTTTTCACTTTTTAGTTAGAGTACACACCAATTCAAAATTTCACCATCCTTGGGGCCAAAACAATGCATATTTATGCGACAGCAGCAATCGCGGTTGATTTGCTGTCATCTTTTGAAGAGTTCCTTTGTCTGTCTCCGAAACTCATCATCAGATCTATACGAAATTTATATGGGACCATTTCTGAATAAACCCCTTTCGAACAAAAAAATGTTTTCCATAGCCATCTACTTAAAACGGAGTTATGCCCGAACATACATAAAAAAAAAAATATATAAACATGTCGAATTGATAACCTCCTTCTCTTTGAAGTCGGTTAAAAAGCACACGTGTTCAATACATTGCATTGTGAACCTAAAATCGGTGCAACAAGAAACACTTTTTGGAGGTGTACTCAAGTGTGTTGAATTTTTTTATTTTTTCGTTTCAGCTTAAGGCCCATAGTATCCTCATCTCCCGTTTGTATGCTAAAGCACGACTGCCGCCCGCGCCCGCGCAGGGCACCTCTGAGCCTTTATCTCAAAATGGGGATATTCCTTTGATTAATTTACAATTGTCCTTCGGCGATTCTGTGGTACCTCTAACTATCTATTTTTCAGTGTATTTTTTTTTTCCAAATAACGAAGCCGTTTAGTAGGAGTATGGAATAGAAGGCAAAATATTGCGTGTTGGAAAATATTTTTTTACAGCAAAAGTATTAACCATACAAAAAAAGTACTTCGGGCAAAATGATCTATATGAATCTATAGCAAAATCATATATTTTTAAAATCTTCAAGACAAGCCGTTAATGAGCAGTAGGGTTCATAAAGTGACCGTGTTACGCTACCAAACGGGACGTAGGCCCTTAAGTGTGAGAATATTTGTAACGCTTGGTGAACTATCAGTGAATACAATTCTCAACCACCGGTTGACTAACGCATAAATTGATCAAGTTCGTGTATGTCATAATATTATTCATAGAGGCTGATTAAAACATCTCTGTACTTTAGCGTGACACAATGACACACGTGACATAAATAGTGAAAAAACGAGAAAACATTTTACAATTAGCACAAGGTTACGTTCAAATACGTAACAGGAAATGAGGAAATGAAAGGTAACTGACACCAATTTAACTTGTACTTATCACATGGAAACTTAAAGTAATTTTGTTATCACACATGTCAATTAGATTGCTAAAGTACAAAGAAAATTATTGTAATGTTCTTGAAAATAGATATGAATGTTGTATAAATTCCGAGGCGCTGAACCTTCCATGCAAGAAGTCTTCAAAATGGTTTTTAAGGTAAGAATTCTTTTATTAATACTAGGGGTTCTCTGAAGAGCAGGGATGGCCCTGTGGGAGCGGCCGCGACTTACGAGTTGTAGGTCGCAGGTTCGAACCCAGACAGGCGTTTCACTTTTTCTAAATTTCCAAATCAACACTGCTCTCGAAAGGATGAAGGAAAACATCGTGAGGAAACCGGCGTGTCCTAGAACCAAAAATTCGAAGACATGTGACATCTACCAATTCGCACTGAGCCCGCGTGGTGGATTACGGCCCGCTCCCTCTTACAAAAAGGCCTGTTTCCTAGCAGTGGGAACAATATAGGCTGATTACGATGATGATGAGGGATTCCTTAAAACACGAGTGTTTTAGCGAACATAGCGATACCTAATTGTGGAAAATCATAAAGGTTCCCGCAGACAGACACGACGTGACAGCCTGACGTGACTGTTATAGAACAATTTTCATTAATTTTTCATTGAAATCGTTCGACTAGAGTTGAATCGCACTGACTCATCACACCTGTTTACGGGAACTTTAATGAAGGTATTTATATTTCTGTGTGTAGAAATAGTTGGTAAAGCAAGGTTATAGGTTCGTGTCAGTTCTACCTTGAGATCAGGTCTAATGTCCCACCGTGCCGTGTGTTTTCGACCATGTTTTGACCCTAAAGTGATATTGTAGATTAATGTCTCAAAATACATATATTAGACGTGACTCGATTCCTTTCTTCAACTCGAAAAATGGTTCGTTTTCCGTCTTTACATCTTTTTGGGACTGACAGTAGCAATCTAAACTAACATCATAAAGAGAAAAGATTTGATTTGTATGTTAGTTTGTTACGGTTTCACGCAAAAAAACGGCTGAACGGATTAAAATGAAATTTGGCACAGGAATAGACCTGATTGCCTGGGTTAGGACATAGGAAACTTTTAATCCCAAATTAACCACGGGATCGAGACAAATGCGGGTGAAATCGCGGGGCCCAGCTAGTTTGTTATAAAGGAAAATCCATATGATTCCAGGTGAACTACGTCAGCACCCTTCTCTTCGTTTGCTTGATTGGCTCCATTCACTCGGCTTCGTTCAGAATGAAGCGAGAAGGAGATGAAGAGGAAACTACGCCAGCAACTGTTGACATAACAACTACGGTGGCATCTACTGAAGCAGCCAGTTCCTCAACCAAGTCCCCACTGGACTACAGTTCCTTTTTGGATAATTGGGGGCAATATTTTCCAGGTGGCAGTTCTAATCAGTTCGTGCACAGCGCCACTAATTGGCTGACGGACCGTGTACCTAACTGGTTTGGTTCCAAACCTTAAGTTAATGTTATGCACTTTAAATTAGTGTAACATAATAAAAAAATTCAAAAATAGACAAGTTTTTTTTTCACTGTTTTGACAGCAGCAGTGACACGATGAAGGAAAGCATCATGAGGAAACCGGCATGTCTTAGACCCAAAAATTTGAACACATGTGACATCTAACAACCCACACTGGCCCCGTGTGGTGGATTACGGCTCACTCCCTCTCACACAGAGGAGGCCTGTGTCCCAGCAGTGGGAACATTATAGGCTGGTTATGCTATTTTTATGTTTTCTTCTGGATGTTTTTCAAATAGCTACTTTTAATCAAACTACATAGAATTACGTAACCGTACGGAACATCTAATAACGAGCAAAGATTCTCATATTGAAGTTAATAGATTTAGTTATGTGTTTAACTGCCATGTACCTTTTACTCTCTCCAAACTTGAAACAAACAGACCTCCTTATACTAAAACATACGTAGGTATATATTGTAAGTACAAAATTAAAGAACTAAGTAACTGTTCAAATAAAAACAAAAAATAATAGTTTAAAAAACTAAAAAACACGCTTTAAAAACCAAACTAAAAAAGGAGAAAATAATTTAATTCAATTAAAAAGCGTGGGGTGCTTTTTGAGGTATTTTTATAATCAATTAATGTCAAGCACCTTTTTAATTGAATTAAATTATTTTCTCCTTTTTTAGTTTGGTTTTTAAAGCGTGTTTTTTAGTTTTTTAAACTATTATTTATTTTCTATTTTTTAGTTCTGCTAACTACAAAAACGAGTTTTTTTTATCTATTTTTTTTTAAATTATTGAATTGTCATCGGTCCTCGACAAGTTTACAAAGTTTCAATGAAATCTGACCGTTTAAAGTGGGTCAAAATCGCGCTCAAAGGAGTCGGTTACATACAAACATACAAACAAACAAACCAACAAACATACAAGTGAAGCTAATATAAAGCGTAACCTAAAGCAAAGTTTATAAAAAACGGCTACCAGAACCAAGGAAGGCCGCAGGCGCGCAAATTACCCACGGAGAGTTACATACTGACATACTGACATACAAGTGAAGCTAATATAAAGCGTGTAAAAAGGACAGTTATATGTCAAAGTAGGTACACGTCCGCATCGCTATCATCCGGAAATGTGCCCAGAAGACAGGCAGCATTGTCACATATGTATCTAGTTCCTTGTTTTATGTTCCTTCCAAACGTACGTTAACTACGCACTACGTGTTTTTATTGGAATTGTATAAAAACCGTTCTTAAGCATAAATATGGCGTTACTTCTATCCGACTAAATTTTAATTGGGATGCCTCGGATATAACTCATTTGAGGTAACACGAGCAAGGAACAAGCTCACCATAGCCTGTAAGACGCTCCGTGGCACTGTTGACGCGCCTGATCTGCTGATGTTGTGCTCGCTCGCTGTGTCCCCGGCAATTACTGCCACGGCAGATTTCATAGGCCGTTTACTGTGCTTCTGTGTCGCACCGCTGCGCGTGCTAAATCCTCAGTACCCCGTCCTCTGGTTGCACTTATTGATCTCTTGGATTCTAATCCAACAAACGATCTGTTAACTGACGATGGACGATTTTATTGGCATGTCAGGAGTGCTGTAACGCTTTCACAGTACCTACTTCTGACATGCTAATAATATCTTCGTCTATTATAAAAGTGTTGTTAATCTTTTACCACAACTTGATGATCTTTATGATTCGGATTTAAATCCATCCAAAGGTATTTTTTTTGAGGTTGGGAAATCATCAAATAATTCTCCCGCTCTGGGTGGAGCAGGAGGGCGTGTCAGACTTTTACTGACTCAAACCCACCCGTGTTCCTTCAGTTGCCTGCTTCGATCAATAATATTGCCTGTGTGCCAGGGGCCTCTCTTTCGAACAACCCGCACCCCTGGCAGATCCATCAAAAGGTTGGATATCGGTTTTAGAGATAAGACCGCCCATTGTGACACCCTATATAAAATTTGTATGGTGTAGGTACATTGTACATAATAAAGGGTATTCTATCTACGACTGTTTATTTTCTCTTTTATGTGTATAAACATACTGTCTTTAATTTTTGAGCTGTATTACTTAAATAAATACAGGTAGGTACAATTTTAATTATTACGCCTGATTGATACCTCTTGACTCAAACGATGATCAGTGCATTGCTCGGTGCCGCAGCAGTAGTAACATTTCATTATAACGAAGTGTTGGATTAGTGGTGTTGATACTATTTTTTGAACCTATTAACAAATAAAAATATGATGCGTTCGTTTGATGAGCTAAGTTTTAGGTATGTATGTATTTATGTTAAACCAATAACGATCGAAAAACAGTTATAATTTAGCATTTTGTTTCTGTTCGTGCTCCGAGATGGCGCTGTAAGTCATTGATGTGGTTAAATTCACTGACACACAACGCACAGCCTAAACCGCTAGGTCCAGAAGCATTATATTTTGCACAGGGGATTAAATTTCACTATAAAGTACTAACTTTATACTGAAATTTAATCCCCTAAAGCGTTATGTATAGAAGTTTGTAATTTTTGGTGGGATGGGAGATTCCCTCGGGCTTGAGAAGTATACATTCACAACATGTCCCCGAACTTTGAGTTTCAATAGTCTTCAGTCACTGCAACAGTGTCAACCACATTTTGAAGCGGAGACCAAATCTTGACAAATGGGCTCCTCACCACACCGGATGCGTCTGCATATCGGTCGCCCGGGATATACCATCCTTCCTTGAGAAAGGGCAAACGACACGTCCCAAATGCCACTTCAAAGGTTAGGTTAGTTAGTAACCACTAAGGAATTTAGTTTGAGCTCGTCTTTATTTGCCGTCCATTTTGTCATCGCGTAGATCATCACGGGCTAGTGCAGTCAACGCGTAGGTCAACGCGAGCAGGCGCAGTCATCGCGTAGGTCATCGCGGGCTGGCGCAGTTAGAGGTCGGCTAATAAGGAAGTGACCGGGAATAAGAAAGGAATGTCATGTGAATCGGGGGAAGAGAAGACAGAGGTCGGAAATTTAGTACGGCTTCTATCTGACCTAAGAGAAACGTTAGGTGCGCGTTCCAATGGGAACGCGCACCTTCGTCAATGACAGGACGAAGAAGCTATATTTACCTACTCTACTAGACTCCTACTTTCCACAGACCACCAAAATGAAAGAAAAAGACTAGATTTATTTGTCACGGAAACACGTGCATCCAAAAATTATAAGATCACATAAAAAACATGAAAGAAACAGATTTATGTTTACGAACACAGAACATAAATAGTCGGCAGCTGCACGCCGTGACTGTGACAAGCATGATGCTGTACTACGGGACCCACAGCACAGCGCTGATTTTCAGTGATCACCTAAAAACGATGTACGAAAATCAGGTCAGGATTTATACAAATTAAACAAAACAAGATAGACAAATGTGGAGAATATGGGGCAATAAAACGCAATAAAATACTTTGATTTGATGCTAATTCTATTTTTTTATTTTTCTGTAGATTCTTCTACGAAACTGCGACCTTAATTAGAGAATATATCTGCTGGCTTACCACGGTGTAAAATAAGTCGTTAAATACAGCTGTGCACTACCTCGCGAGCTAAATACCTGCCTCCGACAGGCCACCATGATTCCAAATGAAAAAGCGATGCCTGGGAGCAGCACGAGTGTCAAAAAGCTGAATGTACTCAGAGGGGTAATTGCGTAATACGCAGTCAGTAGGAATCTTTTTCATTTTAACAGTTCCAGAACATTAATGGCGTTGTTTACGTTGCTATGGAGACAATTTTTCGAACATAGGAAAGAATGTATTAGCAATAACCTTCAAAATGATTCAGATTCTGACTAATAGTGTCGCGCAATTAGGGTGCAGGACGACATGATAAAGTTGTAAAATAATATTTATTATGAACTACCATCGGATGTTTTTCACCATAAATAATGAGTGGCGTATCAATTTTTGGTTATCTAAAAATATGCTAAGCTATTTATTTGGTTAATGTAAACACAACGACCGGTTGTCCCTAAGCGGACTGGAATACGTAAGTGACAAGAATTAAATATTAGTGTTGTATTATTTTCTAGTTTTCTACTTTATTCCTGATATCGGACGACATACGGGCTTGCGGCGATCTCATAAAGAACACTTCGAGATCGCACTGGAATCAATATCAGTGACCGGCGTGCGTTACTTTGTTCGTAGGTAGGTACGTAGCTAATTATAGATTATCTCTATAGTTTTCAAACACTATGTATATATCAAACACAATGAGAACGACCGTCGAGTTGAAGGTGGAGGTGTTAATGAAGAGTGACCTTCTTATCTCAATCAACAATAATCTCATTTCAATTATGCGATTATTAATAGATTTTACTACTTACAGATATAAAGTCAAGCTGTAACCCACAAACACCGCGAATCCCACAGTTAATGTCAGTCAATTAAAACATCTGCCCGTTTTAAAGTGAAAAAGAAATTCTGTAACACATGCCTTCAATCTACTTAAATCTATTTTACGAATCTAGAAAGACAGGTTGATTAGAAATTTTACTAAAACAATAAATTCTTTAGCTACTATGCTCGTGTCGTGACTCGTGACACACAAATTATACGCACGCAGTTATTAAAAACTAGTCGTCAGCCAGCGGTCGAAATTTGACCATGTTTTTTATTATTGTTTTAATGTATTTCCAATGCATGAAATGTTAGCTTTCTGCACTCATTAGGGGCTGGAGGCTAAGTAATATAAGCCGCACAGGTCGATCGTTCAGGTTAAGCTGCGCTTGCCGCGTTTGGTCCGTGGATGGGTGAACATCTTTACATACCAAGACTCCTTCGTGCCTCGGGAAGCACGTTAAGCCGTTGGTCCTGGCTGTCATCTGTCGTTCGACAGTCGTTACGGGTCGTCAGAACCCCGAAAGTCTGACGAGTCATATCAAGGGGTATCGTATTACCCAGTAAATGGGTTGTGGAGGTCAGATAGGCAGTCGCTCCATGTGAAATGCTGGTATTCAGCTGCAACCGGTTAGACTGCAAGCTGACCCCAACATAGTTGGGAAAAGGCTAGGCAGATGATGTGCTTTCTGCACTCCTTCTCTATAGAAATTTTAACGTATTAATGATAGATAGATAAATATTTTTTCCGTAAATACCGAACTTGGCTTGTGTGAAAAATGATTTTGTTATCAGTGGAGCCTTCCGGGTACTAAAAACATTTGTTTTCTTGATGAACCAGTTTGTAATTTACGTAAATATTTTTAATAAATGCGTGCGGGGTTTACATATGTCACGAGTCACGACGCGAGCATAGTATCTTATGAATGTATTATTCTAATTAACTTGTCTTTATAGATTCGTAAAAATGATAACTGGAACTAGACTCTAGAATAACATAATTTTAGGATTTGTATAAAAACAAGCCTATACTTAAATCGTACAATTTATGTCAACTTATAAACCTATTTATATAGGTAAGTCAGTATAATTACAAATAACTTGTTCAGGATGGAGAACATGACTTTTTCATGTATATGTTTGATATATTATGGTCACCAAAAATATAAAGTTAATGAGTATACTGTCTTAAAGATATTGTTATCCATAGGACACGAAATGGAGATGAATTTAAGTAAAAATATTTTTAGTCCTAAGTTACGAACCCCTCGATGGGCGAGTCCGACTTACTGTTTGCCGGTTTCATTTAAATATGCTGAGAACCGGTAAATACATTAACATCTTAGAGCCGTCAAATAACGGAGAATTCCCAAACCTTTTTGGCCATATATTTAGAGCGGTTCTAATATTTCGCATCAGTTAATGTTGAGAGGACAAGCAAAAACATCGAAAAATGGCAGTAACTAAAGTAAGTCAAAATATATATATATATTTTAATGTATTTATTTATAACAATTCGATACACCTACAGAAAATAACTTTAAAATACTTATTTTTAATTTTTATTGATAATAAATTGTAGGTACATATAAATAGGTAGAGATCAACTAATTTAAAACTGCACGCCCCTCCACTAAAATTTATATTATACAAGAATTTGAAATGTGTATGCAACAAGCAGTGAAAGGGTGTGCAGTTTTAAATTAGTTAGCCTATACTTAAATATTATTAAAATAAAACTAAACTATTTCATCAACACAACGCATGTCATCCCCTAAGATAAAGGCAAAGTGTACTATTCCATCAAATACTTACATTTACAACAATACGTTGCTGTATATGTTACCCAATTCATATTAAAACAATACTACTGCGTGACCTACAAGTACAACACTATTTCTGTACAGCCGTGCTATTCTGCAACCAACTCACCGGGTGAAATGAGCCGAGTGAGCTGTCAGTGTCATCCCACTGATGCTAGGGATTGACCAAGCATTACATTTATAATCAAGATTAAATCTTGATTATGATTGTATGCTAATTCTATTGATCACTTTATTAACATTTCAAAGCTAGTGTTTAAGTGTGCATTACATTACATTATACCCACACTCGCGCCTCAGGCAATACTCGTATAAGGACTAGTCTAGGAAAAACTTGACCGACACAACATTGAGTTTCTGACTGAGTTTTTGTTTTGCTACTTTATTTGAAAAACCTCCCATAATGCAATACATGATGCACACTTAAACACTAGCTCTTAAATCGTAATAAAATTATCAATTGAATTAGCATATTTAATCTCGATTATGATTGTAAATGTAATGCTTGGTCATCCCTAGCATCAGGTGGAATGACACTGACAGCTCACTCCACGCTCACTTCACCCGGTGAGATGGTTCAGAATAGCATAGCTGTTTAAGAAGTTAAGTACCACTTATTGAAACAAAAATCACTCAATGAGCATGACCTAGGATCTACTCCCGGTTTTACAACAGCACTGGGCGTTTTGGGGGACTTTCTTTTTTAATTTTGACGTTCAAAAAGTGCTGATTCTCAGCCTAGTTTGAATAAATGACTTTTGATTTTGGATGAACACTTGCTAACAATCTTGTCTTCTTTTCCAGTTCACATTATTTGCGATCATCCTGGTCGTTTTAGTGTCGGCTGTTACTGCGCAGTTCGGCGTTATTTTTGACGGACCTGGCTATGGCGGCTTCGGCGGCCATGGCTTGGGAGGAGGTTATTACCGGCCAGGTGGCTACGGTGGATACGGTCATGGATTTGGCGGCTACAGGCCCGGTTACGGACATGGACATGGATATGGCCAAGGCTTAGGCTTCTACGGAAGACGGTAATTTTACCCAATGGACAGCAATTACGAGACTTGTGTGATAAAAACTTTTGCAACTTTATTTATAAAATAAAAACTTGTTATTAAAATATCTTTCTGATTTACTACATCCTTCCTTAATATTTTGTGTGCAGTGAATAAAACAGGTGCTCGATAATGATTTATGGATCAAAGATCTAGTGTAGGCACTATCTGTACACAACTAAGTTTCTTCTTAGTTCATAATATCACTAATTATTGTATATTGGTTTCGGATTAGTAATTTGATCGAAAGTTGCGCGTGCGTTACTCATAAACTGAGACATAAGCTGAAGGAAGATGCTGCCAAAATATAAAGCTACCTTAGAGCCTCTGATCAAGGAGTTATCATTTACTACAACGTCATTTTTTGGTAGTTCTGGTTTAATACTACTTGTCTCTAATTGGAGTGTATCCTTTTCTTCGACAGCTAGAGTTGATGGAATAGATTGTATGCCATTCATAATATATTCTCTAACTGGCTCAGCTCGTGATACATCGGTAAAACGGCCAGGAGGTGGTGGTATAACCATATTTGAAGATATAGGGGGTAGACTTCCTTCCATACGTACTGGTGGTGGTTGTAATAGCACATCACTGGTTTTTGGTTTGCTTGGAGGTATACTGACCACCTCAGGAACTATAGAAGGTATAATACTAAAAACAGGATGAGGCACAGGAGTTACAATTATACTTAAAGGCATAGGTGGAGATATTGGTGAAGAAACTATAGGAGGTCTGGGAGAAATTAACTGAGGTTGTATGGGAGAAACTTGAGGTCCGGGTGAAGTTAATAGCAAAGGTACCACAGATCTAGGAGTTTGATGAGGTAATTTTAGTAAAGGAGTTGTAGGCAAATGTTCGGTTTCCTCAACATGTTCAAACACTGGTGCAGCAGGACGAGGTTCGGGCACTCCTGAGAAAAGTGGCACGATGGGTGCTGCTTGACCACTCGGTTCATCACCACTACCTGAATTCCTCTTCTGTAGTGAATGCTTTCTTCCGAACACTCCAAATGGCGACCATTTCTCTTTTATAAAGGTTATCGGATTCCTTGGTAGCGGTTTAAAGTTGATTTCGAACCCTCTTTGGAATTGTATGCCTTGGAATAATGGTTTCCCGTTTACTTCTAGCCACACTACAGCCACGATTAGAAATACAATCTGGGGACCAGAATGATAAGATTACTTAAAGTCCATGAAAAAAAAACACTGCATAGATTTAGAACACAACACTACACTTCACAAAAATTTACCTGGAGATATTTCGTCATGCTGCAGTGGAAGTCAAAATGGAAATCAAAGGAAAATCATAGAGCTGGCTTTAAATAATATTTATATGGACAATATAACGTTCATTCATAATTATTGGTTTAATAATTAATCCGACCTTTCTTACTAAGCACGCTATGACATTACACTTCCCAAGGTTTGCATTGTCTTCATAATTTCAATGTCGATTTTCTGTAGATTTTTAATCTTCATCATTGTATTTATTACTAGCATAGAACAGGTAAAAGAGTTATTCCTAGCGGGCCGACCCTGCTTCGCACGTTTTTACGACGTGACAATACGTTAATATTTCTTTATAATTATGTAGTTTAATATGAATGTAATATCACATAAACTTTCCCGTATATATTCTCTAAATTATGGTGAAAAACACATCTAAATCTGTTTTGGAGTTTAGAAGATCAACGCGGTTACACAGACAGACACGATAAGCGACGTTTACTTATAATATGTTTATACTCGTAGAATATAGAAGATGGAATGATCCTATCCAGGTGATAATTAATTTAGCAATTTCCTGAGAATAACCTGCGGGATAAGTAACGGCTCATCGTCTATGGACTTATCACAGAATGCAATTGTATTTATAAAAAAAAACATTAGTTGTGAAAAAGAAAAATTGTTTATCCGTTATTAACATCAAATCAAGCAATTGTTTTGTAATCGATACTAACTTGAATACGTTATGTAATACGAGTATGAATCACTAAATAAATGATAAATATTGCATCCACTAGATAATATCACAACATCCCATAATTACATAACACACACGCCTACTTTCCCCGAATCATTGGGAACTTTAATCTTTCATTTAGCTGACCTACTAAACATTCTTCCGGTCCTGGGTACACGAAAAAAGCCAAGCTTCAAGAGAAATCCTTCTCCGGAGACAAACCTTAAGGTGAACCTAGTCCAAATTTTTTGCATACAAACATCGGGAGTGTTTTACTCTACTGTCCGACATGGCACATCCAAAGTAAAATATGATATCGTTTTGTTTCATTATTAATATTGTCTGTACGGAAACAGAATACTAAAATAAACACCCATTAAAAAGTTAGAAGCCAACAAAGATTAGTTTTTCTTGATAATTTTACTTAACTTTGGGCGTGTTTAAGTAATAAAAGAAGTGTAAAATCTCCAAAACTAAGTCCGTACCGATAAAGTTCAATTATCGTAAAGTTCAATAAAATTTATTGGTCATTGATTTATGCATTGGCATTTTCATAAAACCCGATCTTCCAAAGGACTATTCTTAATTTTTTCGCGAATTTTTAACTATAAATGATCCTGCATCTCACTCAATAACGTTGTTCGTGTAGACTAGCGTCTAACTGCTCAGCACTGATAATATCTCTGTCGGAAACGAAGCCTGGTGAGTCAGCGTGATTTTTAGCCAGTGAGTTCGAGCCCGCGACTAAGTTGCCCTTAAGAAATAAAAAGTCAAAACCTGTTTGCCATAAATCATGAAACCGTTATCCAAACCTACTTATTATTGTATGCAGGCGCGATCCTTCCATGCATTAACAGAATAACAATACAAACTAAATGACAATATTAATGAGTTTTCTTTACATTTACTTAGTTAGTATGTGCAGTGGGTGTGTAGAAGATAGAAACCACCTTATTACGTGTGCATGAAAGTGGTTATAAGTGGTAGGGATCCAGTCAGCCTGATCACCACTGAGACAGTTGTCCGTCTGACGTTAATGGTTCGCCATTCGCCACCATTTTGTAAATTTAGTACTTCATTTTGGCTATTTTGGTATAAGTTAAAATATGATATATACGCTATGGAAATCTAATTAATAAAATATGTGAGTGCAATTACAACCATAAGTGAGGAAAAGTTAACGATTTACAGTTGGATTTGTAAGGTGACATTCAGGATCTCGGTCAAAAAGGTACATTCCATATAGTAATCCTAAGTTACATAGAACCATCCCATAGAAAAAAAACCGTCCAAGTGAAGGGTTCCATAGTTGGGATAAAATAAATCCCAAGAACAAATTTAACATAGTAGTTGAATAAAATGTTCTCCCACACATCGAAATAGGTCACAGTCAATTCTCCAACTGCAAATGTGAGCCCGTTATCGCAATTATAACACTTTTTTCTTTACTTGAACTGTGAGACCTTGCTTCCCAATTTTGACCCATTTGCGACCAAATTTTATGTTTCTAGGTCAGCGGGAAGTACCCTGTAGCTTTTGATTTACTTGCGAGTGAGCAAAATAAATAACGTTGACTTAGAAGCTTGCTTTTTTTAGAGCTCCAATGGACTATAAACCTACGATTTGATACTAAATTCAACATAATACCTCCCCGCGTTCCTGAGAAAAAGGGTAGTGTCAGACGGACGGATAACGAAGTGATCCTAAAACGGTATAATTTCCTCCTATTGATATACGGAACTCAAAGAAGGTTAATGCCCTGGCGTTTAAATAGGCCCCGTGTAACTCTGCTCTCTCTTTTGCTCTCTCAGGTAGCTAGGATATTTATACCCTAATATAAACCAGTCAGTTTATCCATACGTCCTTCATAAAAACTAGGTTATTTTTGTACCGAACGACGCCTCAGCTAAGAAACAAAGGAAACATTTCAAACTTTTTGATTTTTAGAACGTAAAAACGTCGCTAGAAGTAAAAAAAATATTATATCACTGATGTACCTATGTAGTGTGTAAGCACTAGCACTAGTTATATTACTGTTGTTTTTAGAAAGGTAAATGAATTTCCGCCATGAATCATGAGAAATATTACGTAAAATGATACCTACATGACATAACATAACATCACGCCTGCAATCCCCGAAGGGTGAGACTGAGGTATACATAAAGTACACCCACATTTTGCCAGCTATGTTTAAGTCTCATGTAATAGGGGCGAGCCTAATGCCACTAACCGGGCTCAAATGCAGATCCGGACTGCAATTAATACAAGTTGATGTGATGAAGGCAACGGTGCGGTTTGAAAGAAGATGTAGTTACAGATTTTTTTATAAAAAGCATGCTAAGGTGGTTGTGAGAATGAATGACAAGCGACAAACAAATGGTATTTTCAAGGCACTCACATCGAGTGTATTACCGATTGCCATCACTCGGGCAAGAATCCACACTCCAAGCCACGCCTGTGTAGGTAGGTACCTATATTTTTTAAGATTTTAACACCTACCAATATCAATATGTATCAATTAATTTGCAGCGTCTAGTTATATAGGGTGTCAGGGAAATTGCAACCTACACCGTAAATGCGTATCACACTATGAATCAGAATATGAAACATTTTGAAGGATATTGTTAATCCATTGCTTCGTAGGTTCGGAAAAGTTGTCTGCTCAGCAACGTAAATAACGCAATGAATGTTGTTTAACTGCCAAAATGAAAGCTATTCCTACTGTTAGTGTGTTATGAAATTACTCCGCTGATTCCACTAGATTGTAATAATGGCGTATTAGATCTGTATGGCATACATTTCGCAGAAAGTAGATTTATTACTGGTTTTTTTTTTTTTGAGGATGTGAAATCATCAAGTAACTTCTTCCGCTCTGAGCGGAGTGGGAAGGCGTGTCAGACTTTAACTGACTAAAACCTACCCGTGTTCTTTCAGTTGCCTTTGTGCCAGGGGCCACGGTATCTCTTTCGAACAACCCGCACCCCTAGATGCCGTATTACTGGATGCCAATGGCTCCCCTAAGGGAGTTAAATAGGGCATAAAAGTACCGCGCGAGCGAAGCCGCTAGCAAAAGCTAGTTTTTTTTAATAAAACCAAATTAGTGTTTTAAATCCTTTTAATATGTATTTTCCCCTAAAATCATTCAATCTTTGATTCTTTCATACTGTCGTCACGTCTATTGTGTCCTCGGTCCTGATGTTTTCAGTCACATCTGCCTTGTGAATATCTTTTGTTAGCCACCCTACATTCGTCCTCTCTACTTGATATAATTTGATTTTTTGCGACACTGTAAAATTTGATAAACAATTTTTTTTTTAATTTTTAAATAAATCGGTCCTTACTTAGTAAGGTATTTTGACCTTAGTATATACCATAGTATTTAACTACATATATTAAATAAAAATTAACAGTTAAATCATCATCTGTCTAGCCTTTTCCCAACCACTTTAGGGTCAGCTTCCAGTCTAACCGGATGCAGCTGAATACCAGTATTTTACATGGAGCGACTGCCTATCTGATCTCCATAACCCAGTTACTGGGTATCACAATACCCCTTGGTAAGACTGGTTGTCAGGCTTTTGGGCTTCTGACGACCCGTAACAACTGTCAAAGATCCACGAATGACAGCCGGGACCAACGACTTAACGTGCTTTCCAAGGCACGGAGGGATCTTGGTATGTAAAGATGATCACCCATCCACGGACCAACCGCGGCAAGCGTAACTTAACGTTATTAATTAGCCGCAAGCCCCAATCGATCCAAAAATCGATAGTTAAGTAGCTGAACAATATTATATAGATAAGTAGTACAGATTATTACCTTTTTTCACCTTAAGACTGTGTTTTAGATGTATAATTTAGGAGCTGGAATACATTTGGCCTCTACATAACCGAAAGTTATGATGTATAGCAAAGCTATTCACAACAATTCAACAGGTTCATCATCATCATCATTTCAGCCGGATGACGTCCACTGCTGGACATAGGCCTCCCCCAATTTGGGGGGGCTTGCCATAATCGCCACGCTTGACAGGCGGGTTGGCGATCGCAGCATGGTGGTAAAATGCATAGAGAACGCTGCTGCCTATTCTCTAGTAAGTCCCTTAGTCGCCTCCTATGACACCCACGGGAAGAGATGGGATGGTGCTATTCTTTACGTCCGGCACCACACGGAACCGTCCGGCACCACACGGAACCCGTCACCACACGGACATTCAACAGGTTATCGAATCGAAAATGACATGGGTACATATTATCAATTTGCCTCGTCCCCGATACCAAATAGCTGTCGGAAGAATGGCGGTCGCCTATTTTATTTAAACTGACAGAAAATTTGGGTTTTGGATTTGTTAAGTGATGAAATTGTTTTAGATTCGATTCAGTACGGAATCGTGTGGAACGGTTGTGAATAGCTATGCAGATCTGTTTTGATATTTATCGTGTTATTTTTACCCCACCCTAGTTAAATCATTATTGAATATAAAGCTATTAATCTGTAATAAAAGAGAAATTTCTCGTTAATAAATTTACAAGTACAGAAGCTAACATTCAGTTGGTCTCATTTCTGAATACATTATTGGATACCTACTTTACCTAGGGTTGGCAGTAAATTGCTGGTGAAAATTTAAGATGTAAACTGTGATAAAGTTTGTTGGATTAAGATAAAGATACAGATATAGCGGCTGAGTCCTCCTGAGCCTTATCTACCACGATTAGACAGTTGTTTGCGATTTCCATTGTCATGACATCTATAAGAGGCATCAGCGAGGTTAACGTTAATGGTGGAGTTTCTTGTCCTTTCTTCTCCATACGAATCTACCTTTTGGAATAGGCGACTAGAATCCATTCTATTTCAATAATGTAAATGTTGACGTTCAAAAGTGCCTTCTAAGTGCCTATTTGAAATAAATGCTTTGACTTTGACTATGATTTCTTCGTAAACTTCAATATTATACCCGACGCAACTCGTCGGGTTACTTACCTATCTCTTTTGGGTGACTACATACAACAATAACTTAACTGTTAAAATATTATTTATTCATGACTGACCCGCTTTGCTTCGCACGGTTTTACGATTTGACAGATTATTGAGATTTCTTTAGTAAATATGTTTCATATTAACAGGTATCATTAAAACACAAACCCCATTAACTAAATAACATGCAAATTCTCATAATGATGGTGAAAACCACATGAAAACCTGTTGCGTAGTTTAGATAACAACGCGCTCACAGAGACAGACACGAAAAACAAATTTAATTTATAATTTACTAGGTTTTGCAAGCGGCTTCGCCCGCGTGGAAGTCAGTGTATTATAAATATAAACCTTCCTCTTGAATCACTCTGTCTATTGATGAAAACCGCATTAAAATCCGTTGCAAAGTTTAAAAGATCTAAGCGTACAGAGGCCAGCACATCAAACTACTCCAATCTGTCAAATTTCTTTGATTGATTTTCAGCTTTTTTTCAAAAAATATTAGGTTCATGTTCAATTGGGAAAATTAGACAGTTTAGGGTAGCTTGATGTGCTGGCGTTTGTACAAATACAAAAAGCGACTTTGTTGTATACTATGTAATTGTAAACTACTAGCCTCTGCTAGCTTCTGCCCGTGACTTTATCCGCGTGTTTCTTGCTACCCCGACCCTCCCATCCTATAGCCTGCCGTGCTATGACTTCGGTTTCGCTTTGCGTTCCTTCTGATATCTAGCGTGATATAGCCTATAGCTTTCCTTAAGAATTGGGCTATCAAATGCAAAAAGTATTTTGCAAATCCAACTGGTAGTTCCAGAGATTAGCGTGTTCAAACATACCAAGAAACAAACTCTTCAGCTTTATTATTGCCGCTACAAGTATTTCTACACTAGCTTATGCTCGCAACTCCGCCCGCGTGAAACTTGGTTATCGCGTAAAAAGTAGCCTAGGTATGTCCTTCTCCATATCCCAGGCTATATCTCTGCCAAATTTCATGATGATCGGTTCAGCGGTTTAGGGGTGAAAGCGTAACAGACAGACAGCCAAAGTTACTTTCGCATTTATAGTATTCGTAGGGATTAACATTTAACATTGGTACCTAGTTCACATTTTTTTCCTTAGTAGTGATTGTAGTTAGCTGGTTGCATAATGATTATTTTTCTACCTTTAATACATACAAGTTACGACACTGTATGGTGTAAAACGTCTGTTCCGCCTAAAAATTCTAATAACCAGAGTTAACGGGTTTCGGCATAGCATTACGAAATGGATTAGCCTATGCAAATTACAAGAAAGTTCAGCAATCATAAACTTTCGAATAGGTAAAATAAAATAAAACAGTTATCTCGGAATCTCAGTGTCATATTTAGTGAGGATAGAGCTAGTTGCAATTAACCTAGATGGTTATATAACTGCTATAGCTCCGCCAGTTTTGCGTGATGGACTGAGGAAAGAGTCACGCTATCACATTGGTTCTTGGGAGTGGCTTCGCCCGCGTGGTGGTCGGAAATTATACCACGGGAATGGCCTACCGGGATAAAAATGTATTCATGTTTTAATCCATGTTATAAGATATCTGTGTACCAAATTTCATCCAGATCCGTTGAGTCGTTTTTGCGTGATTGAGCGACAAACATCTAAACATCCAAACTAGAACTTACTTACTTACTAACTTAATTAGAATATACTTAATTAGAACGTACTTAATTGGAGTAAGTCTACGTTCACATTCACGTATAAACATCGCGGCGGAATTTTTTTGCGCACTGCGTCTTCAACGCAGAGTTGAAAATCGAAGAGTATGTTTTTTCGTCGCGCTGGTACGCACTCTGTTGGATTTTCAATGTTCGGTTCAACAACGAGAGTGGAAAATTAAGTGCGTGATACAATCCCGCTGCGATATTTTTACGTTCGTGCGAACGTGCTCTAATTATGATCGCGTAAGCGCTTCTGATGACCATGAGGTTTTTTTTTTGTTTGAGGGTGGGAAATCATGAAATAACTTTTCACGCCCTGGGCGGAGCGGGAGGGCGTGTCAGACTTTTACTAATTAAAACCCACCCGTGTTCCCTCAGTTGCCTGTGTGCCAGGGGCCACGGTATCTCTTTCGAACAACCCGCACCCCTGGCAGGCATTGGCCCTTGCGGACCCCACCAATTGGTGCTGACCTCTATTTGAGGCGCACGTGGAACACAACGCGTCGTCGACCCGGGCTTGATCCTTACCGGACGGCGAGCTACCCATAACTCGCCGTCCGCAAGCCCGCGCCTACGGTGGCCGGGAATCAGCCTGGGATTTCCGACGCCCAGGGCGTTTCCTGCGGCAACTAGGGCCGTAAGGGCGCATATACTGCCTCTCCCTCACGTGCGCCACCTCCCTCCTCGCGAGCATTATTGCTTCGCAGAAGGAGGTGATGGCTACCCATGCACTCTCGCTCCGTACCATGGCCCGGACCAGGGCCGGACGCGAGAGATCGCCGCCGCCAATCGCCTCCACAAGGACACGGCGGTGCTCCGCCTAAGCCGGGCAGATCTCCACCGTATGCTCCACCATGTCCTCCGGGCGATCTACGCAGTGGAAACACCCGGGCGTTTCCTCCCGCCTTATACGAAACATGAGCATGAGGTTGGGTTTGAATCCCGAGTCGGACAAGGTGTTAAGTATTGGGTTTTTCCATCTGGTATTTATCAGTAGCAGCACGGAGTCTGGATTTGTGCACAGTTGATGGCAAAGACTCACCCCTTATTAAATGGGACTCAAACAACTGGTGAAATGTTGGTGCAAGAACTATAGATACACCTCTACCCAACTCTTCGGGGATTACAGGCGTGATGTTATGTTATGTCTTTAGTTAGATTTGGAGGTCATCTGCGAGGCCTCAGGTATTAGAGATGTATTATGGACACCCATTTCTATACACCTTAAGGACTATTTTTGTTTGCAGCGCGCGGCCGCTATAAAAATCTCATCAACCAATAGGTAGGGGGCGGTTAATAGATGTGGTCATCGTGTTCACGGGATTTTGTTTTCAAACTGTATAGATATGGATTTTTTTACATAGAATTAGGCCTGTTTTGGCGCAGCCACGAGGCATGCTTGCATTAAAATTTACCACAACGCAGTTTACACTTTTAATTTGTTTTTTATATTTCTTTTGTTACTTGTAGTATAATATTTATGCTGGGTTGCGTGCCTTTTAGTAAGTGGTAAATAAATATATTTTCTCTCCTCCTTTAATTGTAAGCAGTAAACATTTAGGTACCATCAGGCAGTCGGCTAAGTTTCTCTACAAAAAAAAACGATGGTGGTTTTTTATTGGGATTTGTAAGCAGCGTCGGCAGCCTGCATCTTTACTTTGCAAACAGTTCATAAAATACCTTAAATACCCTTCATTTGCTCCACTGTACCATAATCATACATAGAGAAATCAATATAACCAGACGAATTTTCATCAGATCAGCCTGGCCGTGCAGTACTTTAATCACAAAAACCATACAAAAGTAGGACAGTGTTAACAATGCGTATATTCGTATTTGTAAATGTCGTCTTCAAGACAGGTTACCATTAAGTTACATATTTATTCACATTACTTTCGATACGTTATCGAATTTACAGTCAACTGTTATTTGCATACCTACCTACCTAATATGTTTTTGCTCACACTCAGTCCTGTTCAAAATGATTCATTATTTTTTGTAAGAGCTTTTACGTATTAATTTCACATAAGGTGACCACTTTCCCCGGTTTGATATCGGTTTTGTTTTTTATCTGTACCCCTGTTTGAAGTAAACCAATGGTAGCTATTCCATGCAGTAAACACATAGTTAAATAATGGGATTTAACTATCATCTTGGCTTTTTTAGATTTTCGAATAAGTAGGTGGTCAAGGTGAATTTCTCAAAGCACAAATTAAATTTTATAAAGTTAAATCTTTTTTTTCATCAACTAAAGATTACTTACTAACCATTGACAAGGATCTTTTGTTGAATACACATTGACAGAGGGGGAGTTATAGGCCAACATTTGTGACACAGGGAAGGTCGGACAAAGCTAATTGTAGATGGCCTGATTATAACTAGGTCCCTGCAGCATAATTTTCGCATTTTGTTAATTGTTCATTTCGTGATCATTCATGAGTTTAGTTTAAATTCACTATTTCGTTATTTTCGGTGATTTAAATATTTTAAATCAAGCATTTAACATGGAAATTGTCAAAATTTTAAATCGTTAATATTTATATAACTTTCTTCAAAATATTTCCATATCACGAACTCTGTTTAATTTTATAATTCTATACAAATAGGTTTAAGCCACAATGTTCTAATTTTAGGTTTTTTTGAAAGGGTGGATTCCAATTTCGGAGTATTTTGGAACACAAAAACGCAAAAATGAAATGAAACCACCTCACTCACGCCTTGTATTATTACGACAGCACCATTTTGGCAGTTGTCTTCTCCACTGTTACAAAAATTAAAATAAAAAAAACAAGATGGCGGCGTTTGTTCCGATTTTACCCACATGCCAAAAGATCCTTGTACTGCCGTTGGTATTGTACCGAAAGAAAAAAAAACAACTTCAAAATGACATTAACGACATAATATAATAAATAGATAATAATTATCTTTGTTTGCAGAACTATGCGTATCAGAATACTAATTGCAGCTATGTTGGTATTAATAACATCTTGCGACGGTTTTCAACATTGGTTACAAAGAAAATCGAGCGTAGCTCATGAACAAAGGAGTATGGCTTCCGCTGTTATGGACTTCTTGGACGCAGCGTACCCAAAAGATGACAACGAATCCAGAATGCTGAAGTGGATCTTCAATATTCTGACGGACAATGAAAGTTTTTTTGATGGAATGACAGAATTGATGACTATGTAGTCATCTTAAGTGCAACGATATTAGTTGCACGACGCATTGTTTCGGAACCAACTTCCACAGTTAGTTGGAGTTTGACTAGGAACCCGGTTGCAGGGGCTGAATGTTTGGCTTCAACACTACAAGACACGGGCTCATATACCGCACGAACAGACTTTTGTGCTGGCTACAGACAGACAGTTTTGTTTGTGCATCAGAGCGTATGATTTGTTTTTAAAATCACTATTAATACAAACAAACAGCTGTTTTAAAATATCTAGACTTAGCACACGAGGTTGTTGACAACTCAGAATACGGAAAGAACGTATTCTGAGGTTGACAAATGGAATGTGAATTCGGCTATCATTGTGCCGATTTTCGTAACGGCCAATGGCCGGCGGCACCCTAATTGCGTAACACACTATTAATCAGAATCTGAATAGTTTTGAGGGTTATTGCCAATCCATTGCTTCATCTGTTCGAAAAATTTGTCTGCTCAACAACGTAAATAACGCAATGAATATTGTTGAACAGTCAAAATGAAATTCATTCCTACTGTTAATGTATAACGCAATTACCCCGCTGATGCCTAGATCAACATCTCTCGAGGATCTCTATAGGCGGTTGGATCAAGGGCCTTATTCAAAAATACAACCTCGATATGGCTCGCATCGTGAAGAGGTTCCTGATTCGGCAGCCCTAACCACCCTATTGAAGAAAACAAAAGGCCTATGCACTTTTTTTTTGTGTGTAGGCAATCATCAAATAACTTCTCCTGCTCTGGGTGGAGTGGGAGGGCGTGTCAGACTTTTACTGACTAAAACCCACCCGTGTTCCTTCAGTTGCCTGTGGGTCCTGCATTCTTAGACTGACATAATTATTATAAGTTTAACTTACCAAAAAGTACATTTATATCATTCGTTACATTAAAATATTTTGTTTTATCAGTATGTAAGGATCGTACAACAGGTGCCATTCTGAATCTTCTGCTAACCCCCATGGAAAGAAAGCGTTAATTTTTGTATGTGTATGTATTAAGTTGTTTCTAAAAACATTCATTCATACTTTTTAGTTTATACATGCATTTCAACACTAATTAGATAAACAAGTATACATTATTAAATAAATAAATAGATATAATTGATTTATAAAATAAATGAGCTAAGTACATAATGTATTTTCATCCTTCGCCATTTACCTTTGTCTTGGGCTATTCTAGTACAGGTGAGGCAGGTCATGGTCGCAATATTGTCGCACCACCGGAGCCTGGATCTGCCTCGGGTACCAATGGAAATTCCTGTAACTCCAGCTTCCATCTGTACCTCTGGCTACGTGAGCTTTCCATATCAATTTCAACTAGCGAGCTAGTTCCACAGCATCTATTATACACAGTTATTATGTTTCATGGTTTAGTCTTCAACTGCACGTATATTTTGCTGACGTTTCAGTTGATACGAACAAGCGTCATGTACCTACTTAAGTAAGTACAGAATATATGTACGTAATCTTATGTGATTAGTCAGTGGGAGTTCACTAACTACTACATAAACAACATTAGAGAAAGCAATTACCAACCGTATCCATTGTACGTAACTAAGGTAACATCAAACGTGTGATCTTTTCACTCCAAAAAACATCGACAACTCTGCAAATATACGACACAATTGTTATGACAATTGCATCGTACGTCTTTGCTTCTTTTACAGTCTTGGAGATTTTTTTTTTAAACGTTGCCCCACACTAGGAATTTCTCCTGTATTGTGGGTGCATTTACAAACATTTAAACTCACATACACAAACAGCCAGACCCGGAACAACTACTTGTAGGTCATACAAATATTTGTTCCGTGCGGGAATCGAACCTGCGACACGCAGCGCAGCAGTCAATCGCTTAACCACTGCGCCAACCACTGTACCTAACATACTCGTCTTGATTGCCCGAAGGCTTGAAGTTCGTTTAAAAGGCACCTGTCCTACCGAAGACGATTAACAAGGAGCTGAATGATAAATTAGTGCGCGACGGCGACGAGCGTAAGTCTCTCAGTGAGTTTTCTGCCCGCAAAGCGAGCATCGCTTAGCAAGTACTCTTTTTAACCGACTTCAAAAATGAGGAGGTTATCAATTCGACATATTTACATATATATTTTTTATGTATGTTCGGGCTTAACTCTGTCATATATAGACAGATTTGCAAAAAATCTTTTTTTGTTCGAAAGGGGTTTATTCAGAAATGGTCTTATTAAAATTTCATATAGTTCTGATGGTGAGTTTCGGAGTCAGACAACGGAACTCTTCAAAAAATGACAGCAAATCAACTGCGATTGCTGCTATCACATAAATATGCATTGTGTTGACCCTATGGATGATGAAATTTCGAATTGGTGTGGGGTAGGTACTATAACTAAAAAGTGAAAAATAAAAACTTTTTCCAAAATAAAAACATCCGGCTTCCGGAAAAACACTACAAAGTGAAAAATAACTTTAATTTCGGAAAGCGGTGAAACTAAAATACATAAATCCAAATTCACTGACTTCCAAAATTAAAGTAATTTTTCACTTTGTAGTATTTTTCCGGTAGTCGGCTGTTTTTTTTTTATAGCTTTTGTCGCTGATATTCGCCTATTATCAGATCGAATGTTGAAAGAACCAAGCACCTAACTCTCCACAGCTGAACTTTCCATTTCGCGGCCGCCGCAACGACCATCTTATAGGCTTGTGGTAACAATTTAAGTAACTGGACTTTAATTTTGTGTCCTGCAATAGTTCAATGGAACGATCAAACCATCGATTTTGACCAAGATGTAGATGTGGAATCCTAACACTACAAGGCTTAACTCTGCAAACCTAGACAAACCCCTTAGTTTGGCTCAACATTATATCTGTAACTGACCTAGATCCTTTAAGACAGTTGGAGGGTGAAAATTATAGAATTCTTAATTTTTCGATGTTTGTGAAATTCTAGCCTGTATACCAAATTTCAGGTTTCTAGGACCTTGGGAAGTGCTCTAGATGTATAGACGAAAAAGTAAGTCAGTCAGTGACTAAATCTACGTATCACAGAGATTTATAAAATCCAAAGTATAGACGCAGAACAAATGAAACTTGCTGTATTTATGAGTCTGCTAACCCTATTTAATCCTGAGAATTAGATTTCTCTAACGAGGGTATGAAAATACGATGAAACGCTTCGAGAAAAAGAGGGACCTACCCTGCTTTTGGTTTTTGGCTCGTCTTGGTGGGCGTACTAGCGTACCCCCAGATCCAAGAACACCCCAAGAACAAACTTGACATTGTAGTTGTAAAACATATTCTCCAATACATTCTAACTGAAAATGTAAATTTGTACTCACAATATTGAAAAATATTGTGCGTAAAAACTTACATTTTTAAATTTACCACGTTATTTTAAGACCATAGAGTTCTTAAAGGTTTTCCTATAACCTGTGTGTAAAGAACTAATTTCTGTATTTTTTCAAGAGGGGATGGTTCATTTTCATATACCTATCTACTTAAATAACATCAAAACTGTTTATTTTAAAATAAAAACAAAAAATATATTTTTGAGACCTTCACAATAAGCCCATAAAATTAATTGATATTTTATGTCATACGGTAAAGTTTTTTGATGTTTATTCTTCAAGTTTTCCCTCAGAAGTGACCCCATATTTAAAATACATTTATTTGCGTTAAAGGTCCATGTTTGGATCACAGAAATTCATATGTATACCAAATTGCAACTTATCAGTCTAGTAAATTCCGAGCAAATTGATTGTGATAGACGGACAGACTAACAGACACACGAGTGATCCTTTATGGATTTCAAGGACATACGGAACCATAAAAACGTAGGAAAATTTAGAATTTTGCGGGCTACTTTAGTGCATCCATATTATGTTATCCTCCGAATATTAAGCACATTTGAGCAATGATCACTTTTGAAGATCAGTGACTTTTAGTTCTCAATTTTAACAGGCGCTTAACGCCTGTAAGAAAAAGATGCGCAAAACGCATTAATAATATTTATTTGATAAATATGATTATGTTCTTTAATAAAAACTTCTCAAAACAAATATGGAAATAATAAAAATGCTCTCCTGCTGATTTTTTTTTTTAAGAATCGCGAACCAGCGCGCATGCAAGTCTGTATAACGTTGAAAGTATGATAGCTGTGAACTATATCAGTAAATGGGTAACTATGTTATCTGGTATTTTTTTTATTATGCTACCCTCGATGTGATCACAGATAGTATTTACGCTTTTGGACGAAATTGAGGTTTTCCAACATCGCGCTCGTCTTGAGGCGGTTTGTCCCAAACTGGTGGCCTCCTTGGATTGGTGTAAGGCCCACGCTGGTACCCGCACTCTAGCCTCCCTGCCCGGAGTCTACAGCCTCCATGCATTTCAACCACCGTGTCCTTACTTTGAGGCCAATTTGCATTTCTGTTATATCCACAGAGCACCCTGTCGTCCACAATTTTACATCGTTTGCTATCAAAGTCGTATGGGCAGCAGCGCATTTTCTTCTTGGCTCCATTTAACTGGACGCTAGATGAGCTTTTCGACTTGACATTCGATGGCCCTTGTTCCGGGATAGCGTTGACCTTCGTATTCTTTTTCATGCCTATTTTCATTTTTCCATCGCGAAGTGCATCATCTTTTGTATTGTCTACGTAGTCATAATTACCATTGCAGTTCTTTGCGGCAACTGCAATAACTGTTGAGGCCGCAAATATCTGTAAAAGCGAACGAATACATTCATTTTTGTGGTGCGTTACAATGTCGCATGGGCATCCTTTTTTAACCGTTGAAAAAAGAAGTGGAGGTTCTCAAATCGAGGCGTATATAAATATATGTGGGATCGAAGGCAAAGTAAATAGCCAATAGCCAATTTGTATTATTTAACTAAGTTTTAATAGCTCAAAAATGCACTTTACAGTAATAATATCTACGTAAGATGAACCGCGGGCACCATCATCCATTTGTCGTCTTCGTTTCATTCATTCCTACTTTCACTTGTGTCTCACTCATTACTTTCATTCCTCCATACGTTCCATGCACCTTACATTCCCACATATCTAAATACATATATTTTATGCAAGTTACGCGTAAGTTTTTCCTGGGTTTTCCGATTTTGTTTGTTTTTTTTTTTATTGGAACACCATAATAAATCTTTTAGTTTAACTACTACATACATAATTGGTATAAGTACATACATATACCATATATGTATGCAGTAGGGGCTTAGTTGATACCTAACTTTTACTTTACTTTGCTTGGGTATCAGTTCCTTTTTTCGTCGGTTTAAATTATATTTAAAAGTTTGATTTGGCTACTGTTTACTGTTTACCAACATAACAACCATTGCAGCATTATGCATGTACATACTTGCAGTGCCTGCATTTAGGCAAGCCTGCTTCGCCCGTTTGCACTATAGGTAGGTACGCAGTCTTAAGTATAGCCAAATAGAATAAGACCTATATACACATTATCTTGTGGAATATGAATTGGTGGGCGAATAGCTTAGAGCTCTTGAATAGTTTTCCTAATATTAGTCAAATAAAATAATTTGCTGCTTTTAATTTTAATTCAATGAGCAATATTAGGATTAGGTACAAAGAAATCAAAGCAATCTCATTTCAAGAAAATACTTGGATCTTTATTAAATAAGTAGATAGGTGCCTAATAGTATAAAAAGAACGAAACATACAAATGAATAAAATTACAAACAATTTCAATGGTTAATATTAGAAGATGGTTACAAGATGAAATCTAGTTAAACCTTCCTGCAAACAATACGGTCATCTATCTCTACACATCTTGTCACAACATCGAACGGGATCGCTGTAGGCCTGGGGCCACGTTCATCGGAGCGATATTGGGGACTGTCATGATCAAATGATTGGTCGTCCAGCTGATTACCCCCAATGGGTGGCCTTCTCGGATTAGTATAGGGACCGCGCTGGTAGCCACACTCTAACCTCCCTCCACGTATCCTGCAGCCCCCGTGCACTTCAACTGCGGAATTCTTACTTTTCGGCATCCCTAAATTCTTGTTATATCCACACAGAACTCTGTCATCCAAAATTTTACAAACATTTCTATCAAAATTGTACGGACAACACCGCCTTTGTAGGCTCTGTGATGGATTTGAATCAGTTTGTTGTGGGTTACAGCGTCGCCCATCTCTTACGCTTGATGGATCTTGAATGCAATTACCGTTGCAATTCCTTGCGGTGACCACAAATGTAGTAGCCGCAAATATCTGTAACCGCGAACATCCGTAAATTCGCAAGTAAGTTGTTCTTGGAACGAAAAAATGGGGATCATTCGTTTCTGTGTAGATAAAAATTATAAAATGAAATGTGTCGGTTTCTGGATGTTCGCTCACTGACCGCGTATTAAAACTTTTCATCGATGCTTTTTATTTTATTAGGAAGTAAGATGGCGGATCTTTATGTATATTCTGCCCTCGTAATCCGAAAAGCGATATCTTAAAAATTAATCGGGTATTGTGATATTTTCCATCTGAGAGCTTGAAAAATGTTGCATCAGACGGACTAATCAAAATAACCGTATGTTTTAATTAGAATAATAAAACCACTAATAAACATCCTTATCTCTATCTTTCCAAAAAACCTAATCCGGACAATTACGAATATTTTAAAACAAAAAATAGCCAAATAGGTCAGCAGTTCTCAAGTGACGCACGTACCAACGAACAGAATTTCGTTTATTTACACGGCGTGTATCAGAAAGATGGGGCTCGTGGCTAAGCAATAACAGTCACTCTGGTCGATTGAATGTAAAGCTACGCTAGTCGGAATCCGTGGATGGGTCCATTACACATCGAGACCCCACCGTGCCTCGAACAACACGTTAAGCTGTTGGACCTAGCTGTCACTTACAGATCTTTGACAGACGTTACGGGTTCACAGACAGAAGCTCGAAAATCTGACAACCATTGTCACCAAGGAATATCGTATTACCCAGTAACTTTGGTTGTGAAGGTCAGATAGGCAGTCGCTCCCTGTAAAATACTGGTATTCAGATGCTGTACAGACCATCAAACTGTACAAATTTCTCTATGGAACCAACATCATATTCGCGAAAAAAATATCAGGGTTCCTACACATTTGGGACGAGTACAATATAATATTGAAGTTTTGTATGAGACAGTTGATATTTTTTTCGCGATGACGATGTTGGTCCCACGAAGAAATTTGTTCAATTTGATGGTACCCTTAAATTTACAATTTGACCATAACTTTCTGATAGGTATACCAATGTAGTATAGATTGAATAGTAAGAGTTTGAGCCATAACTTATGATTACCATGCTGAGCAGCGGTAACTCAGCCCACTTCTATCGAAATGTACTATTTTCTCTCGTACCTGAAACACAGCAGTGCTGTTCGGCGGTAGTATGCTTAGGTATGGTGGTAGGTTGTACTATCTACTTTCCCGGAAGCCGTCCTTCACGGAAGTTTTCTAGAAGCAACCTAATTGCTTTTGCTGTTTCATTTTGATGTGTCAAGATGTATATTATATACATATTTGTTGGACATTGATGTTACTTGGTAGAGGCCGGAAAGTTTTTCAGGAAGCATATGAAGCTCGAAAACTAAGCTGAGAAAGTGGAGCGTAATGAGAGATCGCTGAAAATATATTTCAAATGTCTCATATAGAAGCCCTATGCGTAGGCTAAATATGCTTGCTGAAAAACCTTCTGGGCTCACCTACCAATCCCGAAATCTATTTGTCTCGGGAGAAACAAGATATTGCATCCATTAAAAAAAGTAAAAATTGTATTCACTTACTAACCGTAAATAAAATGTACGAACTGCCGCAAAGTCTTAACATCACCCTTATCTTAAATGCATGCATGTGCATTTCAATCATTGCGTCACCATAAAGGTAGGTACTGCTGACACAAAAACTAATTGTTACAGGCAAGATTAATTACACCTATGAGCAAAAATTTAAATAAATGATTTATAAAGGTTTCTAATTTCCAACAACTTCATCGTAGGGCCGCAGGGCATGGAATCGCTTCGCCGCCAGGAGCATCTCAAAACAGCAGTAGAAATAAATATTCATGTGCAGCATCGTAGACGTGATAAAAATAAAAATAAAATAAGAAAAAGAGTGATTTCGTGAAAGAGACGGAGAGAGTTATATCTTTCTTCTCTCTGATGTAACGAAATGTGCGTGTATGTTTATTTACCTACATGTATTTCTTCATTTGATTTGACTGATGAGTGTACAGCCGCCAGCACATCAAGCTATCCTAAACTGTCAAATTTTCCCAATTGAACATGAACCTTATCTTTTAGTCTTAAAGTTGAAACTCTATCAGAGATTTGACAGATTGAGGTAGCTTGATGCGCTGGCGTCTGTACTTCATAAATGAGCCACAATATAGTGTTATCTCAAACCTACATTTCACCGAAAAATATTATATTTACCGCAATATGATAAAGGTGGACCGATGAGTTGGTGAAGAACGGAGGAATCCGCTTGATGTGAGAAGCATAGAACCGGTCGTAGTGGCGTATGTCCATAGGACGTCTTTCAGATGAAATGATGTTGTTTTTTTTTTGGGGTGGGCAATCATCAAATAACTTCTCCCGCTCTGGGTGGAGCAAGGAGGGCGTGTCAGACGTTAACTGACTAAAACCCACCCGTGTTCCCCTCAGTTGCCTGTGTGCCAGGGGCCACGGTATCTCTTTCTAACAAGCCGCACCCCTGGCAGAAATGATGGTGATACCATAAAGACATTCAAAAAATTAGCTTGGGAATGTCGACTACAGAATTCTTCTCTCCTAATCTACTGTAGAAGGAATTAGGATCGGAAGGAAGTTTTTAGCACAGATTTATATCAGGCGCTTGGAAGAAAGCTAATTCACATCAAGACAAACAATAATCTTGATTGACTGGTAGAGAATGCCTAAGGCATTAAGTCCACCTGTGTACCTTTTTTTTTGTGTGCGAGAAGTTTAAATAAATAAATAATCTTAAGATATTTTTTTTTTTTAAACGTTGCCCCACACTAAGAATTTCTCCTGTATTGTGGGTGCGTTTACAAACATTTAAACTCACATACACAAACAGCCAGACCTGGAACAACTACTTGTAGGTCATACAAATATTTGTTCATGGAATCAATTTATTAGATGCAAAACACCGAGTTGCGAAGCGGTACCCACTAGAAACTTTTTTGTTGTTTTGTACATTAAAATACTATACAAAAGAGAAACGAGGTCTATGGAGATGGCGACCGAAATGTACTCCTTGAATAAAGATCCTAAGGAACATGTCCCACCACCAGATTAGAACTAGCAACTAATAACTATTTGACGAGCAACGAGCAGCGAGTGTGCCGATGTCGATGTACCCACAGCGTCAGTATGTGCTAACCCCTCAAGTTTTAAAATATTACACTGCTACAACATTGAATGCGTTACGAATAACCTAAAGAATACTTCAAAAAGCGTTTATTGTTTCGACTTGGATTCGAACCATCGCACCACCGAACGTCGTCATACTCATACCGGTAGTTTGACGAGCTAGCCAGCGAACCCATAAATGAATTGCGATGAAATTGTTATCCACTATCATCCGAGTCACTTTATCTTTAGGTCTCTGTCAAATCGATAGACTATGTTACTTGAGGGTATCCATTAATTTAACTTACTTACGTTTTCTTTATAAAATTAATCCCTACCCTCAAGTTATAACTACAACATTTAATGCTTAAGTTCACTAGAACGTCTGTATCGGAGACGACATGACAGATCACGTGACATTTCGTTAGTTTTTGTGTCAATCTAAAATATTTCTTAGAGCTTCCTGATAAATCATTTGCGTTTTTTTTTTTGGGTGGGAAATCATCAAATAACTTCTTCCGCTCTGGGTGGAGCGGGAGGGCGTGTCAGACTTTACTGACTAAAACCCACCCGTGTTCCCTCAGTTGCCTGTGTGCCAGGGGCCGCGGTATCTCTTTAGAACAACCCGCACCCCTGGCACGTTAAAAAGATATCACTTGTCTAGGGACCCGTTTGTGTCAGTTAGCAAAATATGTCTATTTAATTAAGTTATCTGTAAATTATCAAATCTAATTGTAAAATACAAATCTTTGTAGCAATAAGATCAAAGATTAGTTAAATAATAGCATTAATAAATATTATGAGTGAATGAAATGAATATGAAAGTATTTATTTTTTCTTGATTTTCAAATTCTTTTTAAATATTACTAAAACAAAGTAGAAAAATACTTTTTTTTTAATGCATGATAAAAATGTTTGTGGATAAAACACGTTTCGGGCCCAGGATTTGAACCTCCAATCTTATGCACGTCAGGCGGTCTTGAAACCTCCGGTCTAAAGTAACTTGGGCCTAGCACGAATTTGAACGCACATGTCTTTTGAAGGGGTAACCACTTAATGGAGCTGTGTATACCAAACGTAAAGTGTGTATGATGAGTATTCTGTCTGCCCGCCGAACGAGCGTCGCTGAGCGAGAACGAGCTTTGAAAGCTCTTATCGCTGCAACAAACAAGTGGGCCCCCGGCACGGCGATGTGAATGTGAACAGTTAGGGATCAACTTTTCATAAAATATCATGTTATCTCTTCTTTAGGGGGCGGGCTTAACAGGACGCACAAAAACATTACATAAATTTCATTTATACTTTATATAACAAACATTATCAATACGAAATTGCGAACAAAAAAAAACATTAACAAATTATATATTTACAAACGTCTGCAATTTTAGAAGGATTTTTATTTGTAAAAGAAGAGTATACACAAGACCAAACGAACTACATTATGCAGCATTTTAATGAGTAGGTTTTGCCCGCGGCTATGCTCGCGTGGATGTCGGTAACTATCCCACAGGAATGTACTAGCGGGATAAAAAGTATCCTATGATGTTTTTACCGAGGTATCTGTTCAGCCGTTTAGGCGTGTAAGGTAAGGTAACAGACATACATACTTAGTTTTGCAATTTTATATCGGCAAAAAACAAACACCCTTCTATGAATTTGTCTTTAAACCTTTTACAGCTTTTACATCTTCCATCAAATTCTGAATTTTACCCATAGATGAAATGAAAGAGAGTTTTATGTAAGAAAGCCCTCTGTTTTTCTTCTGAGCTTCCTCATATTGTTTAATAAATTTCTCAACACGCTTTTTTGTAAGTTTGTTTGGATCAAGTAAAGTTTTGACCAGATGCACTTTAGAACCTTTTCCTTGATTTAGCTGAATGATCAATTTCTCTAATTTGTTTGTCTGGGAGTTAGTCATTTTAAATTTTTTCTTCAAAACCTTAGCATTTTTTTGTGCTTCTGCAATATTTCTTTTTCTGCTTTCTTCATCGTACTGTTTTATCATTTTATTTAATCGGTCCTTATTAAGTGACTTATTACTTTTTGATTTATGACATGGTAATGCCAGTTTTCCTCCTTTATAATCTGCAACCATCCCTTCTAGTAATTTTGCTCTAGATCCAGTAACAGAAAATCGTTTTTTTAATTCTTTTGCAGCCATACCTTCAATCAGTTCAATATTTTTGATATTTAATTTGGAATTTTTTATTTTATTCCTAAATAATGTTGTGACAGTAGGTCTACGTGTGGGTGGAATATCTTTAGGCTTCTTCTTCAGGCTTCTAAATACGCTTTTGAACCATCGATTGAAACTGAATTTACTCTTTTTTGTTACTCCAGTTTTCTTATTTCCTGGAGTACATATAGGAATATGGTTGGTAAAGAATACACGTTATATTTATCACAATTTTAGTCAATATAGGATGAAACATTTGGTGTTTCATAGTTTGAATGAATAGTTATGAATATGAATGTGGATGACTACATATAAGACAAGGGGAAGACCAAAGAATCGATGGGTGGACTGTGTGACAGACGTACCTATGTCTAGAGAGGAGGTGACCACCAAGATGACGACTAATAGAGAAGTATAGAATAAAAATACATGACGCGTCGACCCCAAATAAATTGGCATAAGGGCAAGAGAAGTAGTCATAAACGGCACACATAAATACTATAATCACCAATTCATGTCGCATCAGGTCACCTCACAAGCGTAATAAAATGATGGATCACAATATTATAGAATACCACGTTGGTCTTCTTTCATACTGTGGTAATAAATGGAAATAGAAAGCCAATGTTTCAGCAATATATAAATATAATTTGAAGCGATGACATTTTGATAACTATTGAGATAAATACCTCGCTTGAACAGACGTTTGAACATTTCCATTGTGTTTCAATTTACATTGACATTAAATGGGAAATTATAACAGAAATTGTGATTTTTTTCAGTAATAACACGATTACATTTTCACGTATTTTTTGTATTATGCTTCTTATAAATTCAAAATTATCAACAGATTATCACTTCTCTTATTCTGAAGTTTACAATACTATTTCGGTGAGCTCTTTCTTTATTACTTTCAGTATATTACAAAGTACTCTGTAATTATTTATCTTTGAGCAAGTCATTGTAGGCAACTGTCATTTTGACATTTGAACAGAAAATATACAATTCACGTTCAAAAACAAAAATAATTAGTACAAAGCAGGAAAACAAAAATTCGTTACGATTCAAGTTTTAATAATAAACATGTTAATTGCCTAAAGTAATACTTAGTTGAATACTGAACTACTGTTTTATTTAAAAAGCCACATTACGGTACGCTTCACCATTTTGTTCTCGATTCCCAATGCATCCAAATCTATTAGACTGAGATCAAACTTATCAATGTTAATATTCTCTAATATTATATTGTTTTCAGCTAGAAATTGACTCCAATATTGACTACGTCTTATGGAAGCCTTCGCCAATTTCCAGACTTGTCTCCTCACCGCACATTTAATTGCTCTCTTCCCAGCATGGTAAATGCTTTCTTTACTGGTTTGCGTCACTTTCGGTGGGTTTAGTCTTTTTAGCTCTTTATTATTACATTTCTTAATTACTGATATAATATACTTTTTCGTCTCGGAATTTGTTGCCTGTATATGGCTATTGAACTTATCGTGATCTAAAAGAAACGTATCCCGACTCAGTATTTGCCAAATCTTTGTAGTTAGCCGGTTTTCTACGTTTCTTCTTTTATACGAAAAGCTCTTCGTGTTTTCTTGACTTTCGTCGAAAAGTTCCTGCTCACTTCTTCTTCTTCGTTGCTCCTCCGTTCTTAGTTTGTCCTCACGTTTTTCCTGAACTCTGTGTCTCAAGTTACTTGGTTTCACTTGATTTTTTATTTGTGGATTGTTAAGATCTCTTCTTTTCGGTGATTTTTTAATTTGTACTCGGTGCTGTGCTTTGTCGGATTGGCTATGATGTTTTTTATCAATTGCTTTACCTTTTAAATTTGTTTTTACTTTTTTCTTAAAGTGAGGATTTACCACTTCCGCTTTTTCAACATTATAAACCCTCTTTAGAACTATTCCACTTCTGATTTTGATTGAATCGAATAAGTTTTGATTTTTAAACGAATTTAGTGAATCAAAATCGTGTTTTTTTCTCATAGAAGGTAGCGATTTTTGACGGCGTTTTCTTAGGACCTGCCAACAAAATTTAAGGTTTCATCAAGTTTATTTTGTCAGTCAATTGAACAAATTAATTGCCAACAAGTTAATAAACACAACATAACGTTTAATAAACAGGGTGTCCAGTAAATAGTACGACGTAGTGTAGGGGGTGATAGCTTGGGGACCTACCAAAAAAACATAATATATGTTCCGCTAGATGTTACGGATTTACAGTCATACAAAATTTAATTTCCTCCAGAAATCCTTTTCTAGTATTTTTTTTACATCAAATAGTTACTCTTCTCATTGATAAGTCTCTTTGTATCAAAAACAGAAATATTTTCAAGAAATACTATTATTTGTTTAAATTTTTACTGAACAATTTTCTTACCGCTTAACATTTATCTGTAAATCCGTAACATTTTGCGAAACATATATTATGTTTTTTGGTAGGTATTGACCCAAGCTAGCACCCCCTGCACTATGTCGTACTATTTACTGGACACCCTGTATAAACCTACTTAATATTTGAGGCTAGATTCGAGAACGTTATATTAGTCGACTCGCACGAATTAACTCGCCCCAATCGGGCGACGATTCGCCCGAACAGGGCGAATCGAAAACTTTGAAATAATAAATTAAATAGGCGACTCACACGAAGTTAATTTATTTGTGGACGAATCGACAATTCCAGAAATGCGTAGTAAGAAACTGCCACGTTTTGTATTTTATGGAATAAAGTTTGTGTACGTTGTCCTTAACTTTTCGTTTCCTTAACTTTTTATTCAAAACGTAAATCTACGTACACATAAGTTTACTAATAAGCCTCGAGAGGCTAATTGCTCGATTTACGTTCTAGAAATTGTTAAACTTTTCTGCACAAACTGACAAAATTACTCTGAAACTTTCTTTCTTTTCTGAAAATCTGATAACTTTGGATCACGAAAGATTATTTCTAAAAAATATTTTCTGGAAGCATCATGTTCTTTCCTAAAAATCCAACGTCGCGTTTTAATTCCAATCCTGTACAATACATGATTGAAAAAAATGGCAATTTTTGTTTCCTGATAATGAATACTATGGGGCAGAACAATTAAACCTCATCACTATACATATTTTAAGGATGGGCTCGTGGTAAATTATAACAGCCGTATGGATTGATCGAAGGTTACTACGCTAGCCGCGGACAGTTCGTGGATAGGGGACCAACTCCGTTTCATATCGAGACCCCTCCGTGCGTCGGAAAGCAAGTTAGGCCGTTGGTCCCGGCTGTATTCTTAAGTCTTAGACAGTCGTAACTGGTAGTCAGGAGCCCTAAAGACTTACAACCAGTTCTAACATGGGGAATCGAATGACCCAGTAACTGGTATGTTGAGGACAGATACGCAGTCGTCCCATGTAAAATACTGGTATCCAGCTGCATTCGGTTAGACTGGAAGCCAAACCTTAAATAGTTTGGAACAGGCTAGGCCAATTGACTACAATGATTCTAAGCACAAGCGACATTGCTTTACCCACCGTCATAGGAGCCTAGTAGACTTTCATGTAGGTATTTGAACAACGGGCAGTTTATAAACATATTGAACATAACTCACTGTTTTGATGGCGGTTGCACATATGTTAGAATTTGATGTTTCTGAGCTTTCGGCCACCGGCATGCTATCGTTTTTTAGCATTTTGATATGGTGTGTGTGTGCGTGTGTGTGTGAAAACTGGCTGGCGTCTAGGTTATGAATTCATCTTGATCTTATTATTTATGTTGTCAAATTATCCATGTTGCTTTATTTCAACAACATTTTTTATGATTTTCAAGGAATTCTTTTAGATGGCTGGTACACTGACAGGTTGGCTGGCGAAGCCACAGAACATATATACCACAAGCGGGGCGTGGCCTCCGTGACCACAGATATATACCTCAAGAGGCCCGTGACACAACGTACTAGTACTAAATAAGGTCGTTTTCATAGGAGATTGGACGATTTATCCTCATCTATGCATGTAAAGTTTTGACGCAGCCGTGAGGCACCCGATACTATTTTGAGTTTTTACACCGTCCGCATAAAAAGTAGTAATAAGTCGTTCGCAAAGGTTACGACACAATTGAGGTAACAAAGGTCGTTAATATATGTCTTAAATAATGTGGGGTTGGCCCCACATAATTCCCTGATACTACCTTGTGGTAAACCATTCGTGATTAAATTGATCACAACATTATTTGTTGTGCTTTGAAAACACATTTCGGAATTGAGTCGTCTCGTCTTAGTTGTATCATCACTGCTTCACCTAATTCATCATACTCCTACCCTTATCCCAATTTATTTGTGGTCGGCGCAACATGTATTTTTCTTCCACACTTCTCTATTAGACGTCATCTCCGTAGTCACACCCTTTCTAACCATATCATCATTCACACAGTCCATCCATCGTTTCTTTGATCTCCCCCTACTCTTATAGACATTCATACTCAAAATAGCATCACCTAAAATAGTATAATATTAAACAAAATACTATTCATCTTAAACACAGATAATTATATACACATTAATCTACATAAAATACCTTAGCAGTAAATAAAACTTCAACTTTATTAAACCTTCATATTTCTTGTCCCCTACTGCTGAGCAATATGCACCTTTATAATTTTGTTTATAGAAGAACAGTACTATTAAATGACATAGATTTTATGTCTGTACATTCTGGGGTAAAAGCCCATACAATTTTTGGCCATGTCCTTTTCGAAATTATCCGGATCAGGTTCTTACTGAAAGTAAAAATTGTTGGAATTATGCGGGAAAACTGAAACTGCATTTTCTATGAGAATTTTAGGACACGAAAACGTCTGTTGGGTTAACTCCGCCTGCGTACTTTTGTAAAAAAGGGGCAGGTACAAAGTTTTTACTTCAGGTATTAATTATAGATAACAAGGGCTTATAAAATCGTGAGCGAGTTCACGATTTTTCAAAAATATCGAACCGAAAGTATTTAAAGAATGCGACGGACACACTCTTATTCACTAACACTGTAGTCACACTTTTGTCATGTTCTTCGAGCGGTAACCTCTTCAACTAGTCGTAAATTCAGGCTGCCTTATATGAGAGACGCCGTAACGAAACCATAGCGCGATTCAGACTTCTCGTCGCCGAAGTACAACGCCATCTATCGAGCTAGGAGGTAATCTTTTTTGCAATAATGGTTGGAAAATTTAATAGGAATCCTAGCCAAATTGGAATGTAATATCTTTAGAAGGATACCAAAATTGGTAGTTGTTGGTTTTGGATTATTTTCTTCTATTAATATCGTAAAAGTAATATCTCAAGACGGCATGGCGGCACCAGCATCGATGCACGTTTCTCAATAATACTGGCGATTAATTATTTGCTCACAACTATCTACTTTCTTTTAAAGGTACTAATTACACTGGTCTACATCAAAATTGTATTTTACTTGAAATTGACTTTATCTGTAGTATTTGATCTCCTGAATCTAAACATTGAACTTAATATTGATAGTTAGCCCTCATTAGCCATTTAGTCATATCTATCTATATAAATAAAAAGAAAACTCCTGACTGACTCATCATCGCCCAGCCCAAACCCTTGGACCTAGAAAGCTGAAATTTTGCACAGAGGTTCCCTTTATAACGTAAACAAGGAATAAGGAAGGATTTTTCGAAATTCAACACCTAAGGGAGTTAAATAGGGGATGAAAGTTCCGCGCGAGCGAAGCCGCTGGCAAAAGCTAGTTTGAGATAATAGAGGGTAGTTTGGTTGAGGTCATACTTTCATTGAGATTTAGTTTGTAATTACGCTTTCGTTTAATGCCTGATGCTGTGTTTGTCTTGTTTACTTGCTTAAAACGCGAAGTTTTATAAGTTGCTTAAGACTACAATTTTGATTATGTCAATGTAGTGAGTGTAAATGGTGCAGACAATTTTTCTCCCAAATGTGGTAGCTTGGATTTAAGTAGCCGACGCGACGGTGCCCACTAACCAATTCAATTCAATTCAATTTATTCATTAACAATTTACATTGTGTTTGAAATATTACTACATAATAAAAATTAAAATAAACACTCATAAAAACACTTAACACAACAACATTAAAAACATAAGTCACATACAATTAATATTATTCGATGTCAACTCACTAAAATTTAAAACAGTAAATAATAAAAAAATTAAAAAAAGTACCAATAAAATAGTTTGATGTCAACGTCAATAAATAAAAGGAATAATAATACAGTAGTCACAAAAAAAAAAAAAACAGAGTTACTTAAGTTGACAGGAAAAAAAATTAAAAAAAATCGGTTGGTCATATTTTAATCACATATCGTCAACGGAGTAGAGACACTTAACTAATAGGAACGCTTGAACATTTGTTTTAAAAGTAGATGTATAAATCAAGCTTTTTAAATGTAGTGGTAACTTGTTAAAAAACTGCACTGCTTGATATTGTGAACTGTGTTTCACAATGTTGAAGTGAGGACTTATCTTATTTCTCAAATCCTTCCTACGTGTGCTTTCCCTAACCAGTCTTTCTTCATGTGTCTCATATTCATGTAAGTACTTTTTAAGATTAGTCAGGAGTATGAGAACGTAGAGACTGGGTACAGTAAGTATTTTTAAATCTAAGAAATGTGAGCGGCAGCTCTCTCTTTGTGAAATACGGACAATAGTACGTATAGCTCTTTTCTGAAGGACAAAAGCTCTTTGACAGTTATAATGATAGCTGTTGCCCCAAAATTGTATACTATATCTAAATTTAGACTCAATTAGCGCGTAATATACTATTTTTAATTGTTTAGTGTCAATTTCGTCTCGAAGGGTTCTTAGAGCATAACACGCAGATGATATAGATGCATCTAGTGCGGCTAGTTCCTTTTTACAATTTAATGTGTCATCGATGTGTACTCCCAAGAATTTTGCATCTCTCACGAGTTCAATATTGTTATCATTTAGTCTTATTTCCATGGTGTCTTTATTACGAGCAGTTGTTTTAAATAACATTATTTTGGTCTTTGAACTATTAATTTTAAGCTTATTTACAGTAAACCATGAATAAAGGTAACTTAGGGCGTCATTAACTTTCTTCGTGAGTTCTTTTGTGTCATTTGCCCCAATAATTGCATTCGTGTCATCCGCAAAAACCACGAGTTTTATGTCGGGTAGAATTTTGTTTATATAATTGATTAAATCTCAGTAACACATATGTAGTCTACCCCGATTTGAAGAGTTTGTATATAAACATCCAATTCGTGCTTCTTATTACTAATACCACACAAATTCTGATGAAATATGTTGATATTTTGTAAACGAGGTGTGATTATTTTGTTCCGATTAAAGTTCTTAATAGCCCTATGGAAACAAGAGTCTCCTAGTTTATTACCCACGAAAAAAATGACTATCTTTTTGTGTTGCATTGGCACAAGTTTGAGTACATGAAAGCTCTGAAATTATATTTGGCATTGATTTAGGAACTGATTGGAAGTAATATTGTATAGTGCCTTTTCGTGGAATTATTTTATTACTACTAGTAGTAGGGTTACATTTTTCAGTCTTCCAGGATATTATGTTTTTGCGCCCTATATTACTACAGTATTTCTTATATTTGTTTCGATACTGAATACGTAAAATTTCTCTCAAAAATAGCCGTGACTTGATTATTGTATTTTGTTTATATCCACTGTCAATAAATTCTGCATGCTTCAAATTTTCACATATAAGACTAAGAATATAATTAATTTTTAACCAGCGTTTAGTTAGCTTACCTTCTTAATTTCGGAATTCAAATTAAAAATCAAGATAAATAATAGTCACCACATTCTAGTTGCAGTACCTACATGAAAAAGAGGCATAGAATTCTTTTAGGGCACTTGTATTTGGGCAATATGAGTTGTAAACTTTAAAACGTTTAAAACTTTTTCCAAAAAAGAAACACTACAAAGAGAAAGATTACTTTAATTTCGGAAGAAAAGAGATACCGGTAAACCGGGGTTACTTTAATCAATATTGATCTTTGAAGTTTCATATTTCTTAAATTTGTGGTTATATAAAATACAAAAAAATACCTATAATCGGTTTTTTTATAACTCTCGATTCCTGTAATAATAAGTGGAAAAATATTACTTTATTTTGAGAAAAAAAATCTGACTGATCAAAGTTATACTTTGGATGAATGGTTACTTTGATACCCCCCTATTATATTGCTTAATTACAAAGTAACCCCAATTATAATGCCAAAAATAAATCAACATTTTTAATTATAATTGATAATGAATTCCCAGCGTGTCCTCAGAAAAGGATTTGACAGTTCTTCAATGTTGCTAACCTAGAAAAAAATACTACCATGTTGCGTTTCGTTTTACGCAATTAGCGATTTTATATGAAATGGAAGTTTGGATCAAAGTCATCTCGCGAATCAAAGTAATCTCGGTTTACAGGGCTGATGGGATGCCTCAATGTTAGTGGACTGTGTTTGAACTTGACTGGAAATGCTCTTGAAAGTTATTACAAAATTCAAGCAAAAAGACGAGATATTCTTGAATAAAAATGGTTTTTATCTAACTATCTTCGTACCATAAAATATGAATGTATCAATAATTTAGGAGAAAATAGTTTGAAACAAAATCTGCAAAATTTTATTTAAATATATTTAGTTTTAATTCAGCAAAAACTAGCCTATACTAAGTGTTTATTAAACTGATAGTCATGAAATATAGTACCAAATAAAGAAATTTCGATGTTTTGTCAGCTCGTAAAACCAAGCAAAACAAGGGGGGCCATAACGCCACCGTCGTTAAAACATTAATATTTAATTTAGCACTCGACTAATCAATAAACACAAAGAATAATATGCAATTCAACGTTGCAGACCGTACGATGAAACAAGTTTGTGATTAAGAACGTAAAATGAAATTAAACAAATCCAATCAATAAAGGTATTCTCGCGTTTATGGATATACAATGTCAATACCATTACTGGTAAGGCGGTTTTGTGTATACCTGAGTTTTGTGGAGTGTTTATTTTTCAGTTTTTGATTAGCACAGTACTGTTGAAGGTATAATGTGAACGATTTTGGATTTTTTCATAAGATTCGACAAACAGTGCGACTATTTAAATAATATATGTAATGCAAAAAACAATCTTTAACTACTCAATTTTATTGCAGATATACTGGGTCATAGCTAAAATGATGTTAGCCGTCGATTCTGCTCCCTTAGGAAATGATATTTTCGATCCTTTAGTACCCAGTGCCGAGGCATCCGATGGCTACTTATCAAATGAAATGGCGTTAGCAATATTGCGGAAAGACATATCCCCAGAGGAGTCATTGAATAGAGGACATTATGACGGCTATATTTTCAATCAAAATAGATGTATACAATTCAACAACAGGATTCTTTGTGGATATGATAAAAATCAAGGAACCCTATTAGATGACTATACAATGTTCGACATTGGCAATGGGTGTCGATCACGTGGTGATAGAATAGAATGCGGGTATGATAATCCAGGATATTACAAAAATCTCAGACGTCCAGGCAAGGAACGTGGTGAACTAGAAGAATATGACGAACATAGCGAAGATGGTGAACAAGACGCACTACATGCGAACAGGCACCACCATGGAGGGCATCACCACCATGGGGGCAATCATCACCATGAGGACAAACACCAAGAGTCCCTGGTAAGACAAGCACCTACACGAACTGCCATGACAATGAATCCAACCACCGAGTCTATTATATTAAATAGAATCAAAACTGATTTTCTAGAGAACAAATTGCTAAAAACTGCATTGGATAAACTTGTATTGAAAACTGAAGATACGATTATAGGAAGTGTAAAGCCGAAGACCGATTTCATTAAACCAGCAAAATCGTCAACTGACACGGTAGACCCGTTAACTACAACAACTAGTAAACCATCCATGCGTAAATCAACGCTTTCATCTAAAAGACAAAAGAATAAATCAACAACGAGTAAAGCAACAACAACAACATCAACTACTGGAATTACAATAACACTAGCTGAAAGTTCAGAAACAAACGATATATCTGAAGGTGAAACAATCAAAAGAATAGTAAAACTTGCCCCTGTAAGAAAGCAGAAAAGAAGGCGATTAACTGAAAGGTTATCAAAATCACCTAAATTAGTAAGTAAATCTATATCAGGTGGTACTGTTGTTCCACCAATTACTCCAAATTTTGAGACTACACGCAATGACGCAGTTTTACGAAAGAAAACTAGTGGTGAAGCAAAGATAACGACAGCTTGCGTGGAGCAGGGTGACAGGGTAGTGTGTTATGATTTCAAAACATAGATTTGTGTCTATTTTTGTTTTATTGCTTGCGCTGTTTGAATTTTTATATTTTTTGAATTGTGATATATACCTACTCGTCTAATGACATATCATAGTGTGACAGTGGTGGTTTTTTATTATTTCAGCTATTATTTCGTCTAATATGAGTCTTTTTTCACCGAACCGTTCATATGAAAATATACAAAATGGCATTTTAATCGTCTTACAACGGCAGCTCACTTCGTGTATCCAATGATTACTAATCATTTAAATAAATAAAATAAAAAAATGAACAAATTAATCATTTAAAAAATTAAAATATCATTCAATAAGACGCATGAGGTAGTTTGAAACATCCTGTTAAGGAGATGGATTGAATGATCGAATGTAATGGAGATGGAATGATCTACTTGACTCGTGCCCTGGGTAGGTGTCGTCTACCGTTTGATACGTAAACATTATTTTATATTACCTACTAAATTAAATGGTAACAAGTTTTTGTGTCGGAAACATTGAGTGAACCACATGTATAAGACGAGTAAAATATCACGGTGTATATTTTTTGTTTTCGCCACTAGACTAGATACTTATGTAGTTCTACTAGTCGTTAGATTTCTGGGTAGTGACTGAGATTTTCTCGAACGTCACAAACATAAATTCACTTTCATGTGTAACTGCCCTAACGTGGTAACTTCGGCTATCAATTCGGCAGAAAAATAATCTTACAACTCGGAAAAGGCAATAAATACAAAAGTTATGTATCATCTTACCTTTTTCGGTACCGCGTGTATATGGAGACGTACCGCTGTTGAAGGCCATCCAGTCAAAAGGTGGCTTTTGTTTACCATCCATAACTTTTAAATTATCCTATCTTACTACTATAATAAACGTGAAAGTTTGTGAAGATGTTTGGATGTTTGTTACTTTATCACGCAAAAACGGCTGAACGGATGTGGATAAAATTTGGCACACAGATAGTTTGTAACCTGGAATTACACATAGAAAGAAAGAAAAAACATTTAGTTGCGGTAAACATGATGCAAAAAAGAACAGGAACACAAAAAATATCCCGGTATTACGTTCCCGCGGGATGATATCCGACCTCGACGCGAGCGAAGCCGCTGGCAAAAGCTAGTACATAAAATACCAACTGTCCCACTGCAGTGGTAAAGCCTCTTCTCATACAGAGAAGGCACGAGCGTTGATCACCACATTTGCTTACGACAGATTGGTGATTTGAAACTTAAACTACATGTCCAGGTTTACTCACGATGTTTTTCCCTCACTGATGCCAGTAATGTCCAACGTAAACTCATAAAGTACATATGAATTGCAAAAGACAACAATGCGTGTTCATTGCTCAGTGTTTAATAAAGCATTGGATTAGCTGACTACACTATTCCAGTAGGCGCTAGAATGGGCAAGCTGGAACGAAAAGTAGACTGTCAATCCAGTCATTGACTACATTCCAGTGCCGGTTCACGTTATTCCAGTAGCATTCCTTCTCTGGAGTGGAAGAACGATGCTGGAATAATGTGAACCGGGCAGTAATCACATGGCCATCATGACAAAATTATACCCGCATTTTATAATAGGTAATGCCCATAAAGAATTGTCCAACTTACGTTTTATGGTAATTGCTTGGTCAACGAACTTTATTCCGTGTCTGTAGTATAACGGAACAAAAAACGATCGCATTCAGACCAAGTCATATGAGGAAAAACTAAATACAAGAAAACAGTCAAGCTCGTTAAGGACTTCTATGTAAGGTTCAGTTAGCGTAAGTTATTATTATGAAGCGGAAATAACTAGAATAAGTTTAATTATTATTTGCAACCTAAATATGTATCATCATTTTTGAAGTGAAAACTTCTTTAGGCGCATTTTGCGCACATTTTGAACAGTGCACGAAACTGCGGCCCTTCTCTCGAAGTCCGTCAACGAAGATACGAGCCCATCCAAAGGTAGTTCGAATCTTCGGACTGAAACCTACTCCCGAATTTTCGGGAGGGCAAAAACCCATCTGAGTAAAAACAACTGTCAAATCGTGTTGTCACTCATTCTTACTTCGGGCCACAAAATAATCTTATTTCAGTAGGGTCCGTAGGAGTGGGAAACGTTCGTAACTTCGGTCGCAACTACGGATTTCGTGCTTAGGAAGTAATCCTCCTGAACGGCCACGCTTGCGCCAGCGACGCTGATTCGGGTAAACTCGGCGCTAAATCGTGTAAACTTGGCTCCAGTCGGAATTTTTTATCTGTATAGTGTGGCACACACCCTCTTTTTTTATTTAGAAATATTACCAGAATACACTGCAATTTAAACGAGTATCTTCGAGTCAAAAGACAAACAGAAAGACTCATGGACATGATATAGTTTAATACTTCCTTGTTTGACTACGAAACCCTATCAAGAGTTACCAAATCCTGACCATTTCATACTTATTTGATTCAAAAATCAAAAATCATGATGAACAAAGCACAAAAAATGTTTATCTTGTGGTCTATGATGATTGATGAGTGATGACAGAGCTTTATTGTATAAGATGACGAGCAGTGTGGTTTTATTCAAGTCAATGATTTAACAACTAGTGCAAGGTCTTTGAACTTATTTGATACTTGTGGGGCGAAACCGGAGCATGAGGATTGGCACAAGAAAAGAGAGGACTATGCACAGCAGTGGGCAAAGTCGGGCTGTGGATGATGATAGGGACGCTAGGCTTACACTAGCTAACTTGTGGCACTTACGTTCTGTCTCAAATACCATTGCTTCCTTTCTAACATTTAGGGATCATAAACAACAGTAGATAATGTCGCAACATTTTTGTCAGCTGCCTCGTTGGTCGATTAGTCGCTACTGCTGAGCATGAGGTCCTGGGTTCGATTCCCAGGTTAGGCAAAGTGTTACTGCAATTTCTCAGTACCAGCCTTTTTTTTGTTTGGGTAGGAAATCATCAAATAACTTCTCCCACTCTGGGTAGAGCAGGAGGGCGTGTCAGACTTTTACTGACTAAAACCCACCCGTGTTCCCTCAGTTGCCTATGTGCCAGGAGCCGCGATATCTCTTTCGAACAACCCACACCCCTGGCAGGCATCGGCCTTTGCGGACCCCACCAGTTGGTGCTGACATCTCTTTGAGGTGTGCGTGGAACACAACGCGCTGTCGACCCGGGCTTGGTCCTTACCGGGCAGCGAGCTACCCATTACTCGCCGTCCGCACGCCGCCCACGCCTACGGTGGCCGGGAATCAGCCTGGGATTCTCGACGCCCAGGGCGTCTCCTGCGGCAGTTAAGGCCGTGAGGGCGCATATACTGCCTTCAGTACCAGCCTGGACTCTCGATTTGGGCCCGGATAACTGGCTTAGAAGTGGGTGAAAGTACACTTCTGCACAGGCCTTTGGAGACACAAGACGTGATGTTATGCTATTTTAGTCAATTACATCATGATCATCATCATCTACCTAGCTTTTTCCCAACTATGTTGGAGTAGGTTTTCAGTCTAATCGGATGCAGCTGTATACCAGCATTTTACATCAAGCGACTGTTAATCTGACCTCCACAACCCAGTCACTTGGTATTACGATACGCCTTGGTAAGACTGATTGTCAGACTTTCGGGCTTCTGATGACCCTTAACGTCTGTCAGAGATCCGTAAATGACAGCCGAGACCAACGGCATAACGTGTTTTCCGAGGCACGGAAGTCTATCTGTAAATTACATAAATGGAAAAAAATCTCTGTGAACAGTGCAGTATGTAACCGCTAAATCATGCCGGATCTGTAATAATTATGTACACAAGTCATCCGTGACGTCACTACTCTACTTGGTTTCTTGATCTATCGACTTGAATTGACTTGAAATCACTTCACTGCTAGAAACATATTTCATAACTTAACTTCTTCGGGTCATCGGTTTTTACCTTTTCTATAAATAGCATATTTTTACTGTCCTAAGTCATAGGTTTCCGTCCTCACAAAGTTCCATAAATGTATTAAATAATGTGTGAATTCATTGTTATTCGTAGAATAATATGAGTTATTAGTGACACATCGGAATACACTCGGTACCTATAATTTTGATGATGTCTTTGGTAATGGCGCGTCTATCTGAGTCGAATAGTGGATCATTATTTACATTAACATACCAACGCTAGCGGGCAAACGATCCTTTACTGAATTTGGGCTTTTCCCAAACATTGATCTTCTGTAGCCAAAATATACCACACAACTAGCAGCGCCCCGCGGTTTCATCCGCGTAATTCTAGATTCCGTAGGAATATAGTTACAAAAACTATACTTTGTGATAATCCAGTTTACAAACTATTTGTGTGTCTTTCGTCAAAATCCGTTCTGCAGTTTTTGCGTGATTAAGTAAAAAACATCCAAACTTTCACTATTATAAGTAATATTAGTACAAGCAAAATTAAGACAATAATAGATGTGATAATGCGTCCAATCCTATGCGCCGTCCAGAGTAGATATCTGAATGCAGGTTTCGCATGCCATTCAAAAGTTTATTTCGAGCCTCCCTGTTCACCTTGAATAATAAAAAGACACAGACCATGAACTTGATACTCCTTCCTGAAGGTAAAATAAAGCCCTTTAACTTATTAATTATCTGTCTTTTAGAAAGTGGTTAAATTGAATAAATTAGCAGTTTTTATTTATAAAAATAATCAGGTAAACCAATTTCCGCTGGCGCCGCTTTTAGCAATGCCGATGGTAAAAAAGCAAGTAGGTGAATGGAACACCAAATATTTCCTATTTTGATTTCCAAAAAATTATAGTAGCCAAATGAATAAAAATTAATGTGCTCCGTTTTGGTGTCCTAAAAATACAAAAAAGCGAAGTAAGCAGCCAACTTGTGACCTCCCATTTGGCTCGCTCGGCTCGCTCGCAGTTTGCTACAGTTGTAACTTAAAACCCATTTGGTCGCGATGCCTTAGTTGAGCTACTGCGGCCAAATCGGCTCGTGCGTGGTTGGTCACTGTTCTGACCTAAAAACCCATTTGGTCGGGATGCTCTTGCTTAGTTACTGCGACCAACTTTGAGAAAAGGGCAGTAACTTAAAAGAGGCTCATTTATTAAAGAAATAATCATTTGTTTTCTATTTTTTAGTTCTGCTAACTACAAAAACGTGTTTTTTTTTCCTTTTTTTTTATTTCTAAAAAAATTAAAATTATTATTGAATTGTCATCGGTCCTCGATAAGTTTACAAAGTTTCAATGAAATCTGACCGTTTAAAGTGGGTCAAAATCGCGCTCGAAGGAGTCGTTACATACAAAACAAACATACAAGTGAAGCTAATATAAAGCGTGTAAAAAGGTGAAAAACCTAAATGGATTTAGAGGATCAATGAAAGATCAAAAAAAATACTGCACTATCGAAGAAAAAACAGGTAGCAGTATGAATGGTTGAAGCCTTGTCTACAGAAGGTGGTAAATAAATTCTTTGTTCTACTATTTTCAACCCAAACGCTATAAGATTAAAAGCAGGACTTACTTTTTTAAGTACTTACTTACCTACTTTATGACGATGAGAAAAGGTTAAGGTGAACTTGATAAATAACAACACGTCGCAAAGCACACGTATATACCTACTCACGGATGTGCAGTATATTACGCTTGGGAACATCATGTCGCCTTATAGGGCATAACATTCACGCATACCTACATGATCTACGAATAACCTGTACACTTAGCCACTTAAAAGATGTTACTGAGTCAAAGCACGTGCTAAGATTTCGGCCTAAATTGCAGATAAAAATATATTAACTATTTTTGGATTCACAAAGGCAACGAAGCGTAAACTCTTATCTAAGCCGTCGGACCTAGCGTCGCCATGCGGGTAATAATGAAGTTAGGTTAAGATAGGTTAGTTAAATGAATTTGTAACGGTTGCGAATCATATTTTAATCAGCATACAATCTGACACTGACCTAGGAGTTGCAAAAACGTAAGAAAATTTTAATTACGCGGGCATTATTATTAATTTGGACATTTGAGTCTCCCCGCCTTAACCTAGTCCCAGACATTTGCAAGGATATTTAAGTCTATGTGTCGGACGCTACTACTCCTACACGTAACTTTTTATAACAATGTTAAATAATATCGAATATTTCTGGAGTATGTCCATATCGTATCAAATCTGTTAGTGTAAGCTTAGCTAAAAGCGTACTGTTGGATATTAAACGGTCGATTCAGCACCCAGCGTTGGAAATTCAACAGTGCGCTTTTGTTAGACAATACATTGGATGGTCGTGTATGCGTTAGTGAATATGCGGCATAAAACTCACGTTTTTGAGTACGAAATTTGAAGATGCGCTTAGCTGATACTAAGCTTGTGCAAATCTTTGCACGACTTCCAGCGATCTCTCAAAATCTAGCCCATCAGTGGTCAAGTGTGACATTAGTTAAGAGTTCATAGCCTACTTAATGCTCATAGAATATGTAACATGTCTGAAATAGATACTTACGGTGTTACAACAATCACCAAAGGCGCAGTTCTAAACAAACGATTTGTTCCACATATGGTGCAAATCTTGCAAAGCACCACGAGGTCCATGACGGAATTAGTTTCGGTTCATTTAATATTTAGACAGGCCAATAGAACTCGATTCGACAAAAGAGAAGTGCTAATACTAATAGCAAAGAAGTAGATAGGTAGTATAGCAGTGGTGGCGCAGTGGTGACGGTCGCAACTTACGAGGTTGTAGGTCGTGAGTTCGAACCCAAGCTAGCACTTTACTTTGTGTAAATTATTTCCTCACCACTGCTTTCAAAACAGTGAAGGAAATCATCCTGACGAAACCCGATGTCCTAGAACCAAAAATTCGCAGACATGCGACATCCACCACCCCGCACTGAGCCCGCGTGGTGGATTACAGCTTATTCCCTCTCACTGAGAAGAGGCCTGTGTCCCAGCAGTGGGAACGTTATAGGCTGATTATACTAGGTAGGTAGCTAAGTAGGTACCACTAGTTTCTATAAACTACTAGTAGGTACACCATGTACTTTATAATGTTCAAAGCAACGTAATGCTTCATAATATAAATCATTCATAATGACTATCACATGTCGTATTGTAAGTATTTTATTCAAGCTGTCTTCTTCAAATCGGATGACAAGGCAAGAAACCATGATGGCAAAAGATTAGTCATTTATAAGAATAAGAATAGAATAGAATAAATTTATTGAACCAATGTTACAATTATTACCTTATGATTTGCGATATATTGTGCAATAAGGAAACGCGAAATGCTACGAAATGGCGGAAGATGATTTTTAATGGAAAATTTGAAAACTATTTACAGTACCTACCCGTAAATAAGGCCATATCGAGGTTTAGTGGTGACTCACACGTGTATGAGTGGCAAGAAGACGCTGTACTAAGTTGTACTTTTCTGAAGCTCGATGGCCGCATTAACGATCGGGTATACTTTAAGTATATTGTAAGCTTAAGTGGCAGTGGGCAGGGCACATTGATCGCAGAACAGATGGCCGATGGGGCCGAAAGGTTCTGGAGTGGCGACCGCGTACCGGAAGACGTAGAGCGGGAAGGCCTCCCACAAGGTGGACCGATGACCTTGTGAAGGCCGCGGGAATCCGCTGGATGTGGGAAGCACAAGACCGGTCGAAGTGGAGGAGCCTGGGGGAGGCCTATGTCCAGCAGTGGACGTCTTTCGACTGAAATGATGATGATGATGATGATGATATTGTAAAATTATAATCAGCCTATAATGTTCCCACTGCTGGCCCACAGGCCTCCTGTCTGTGATAAGGTGAATGCCATTATCCACCACGCGGGCCCAGTACGGCGGGGTAATTGCGCAACACATTATCAGTAGGAATGGTTTTCGTTTTGACAGTTCAACAGCTCTCATTACGTTATTTACGGTGTAAAGCAGACAATTTTTAAAGTGAAACTTTTATTACCTACATCGTCTCAAACTTTTTCGTCTGTGTGTTGCATGTCGCGTGACGTGTCGCGTGACGGTCGGCCGCGGAGTAGGGATAAATTGAAAGGCGCTCGTCAGAGCAGCCGAGGCCAATATGGCGGCGCCTATAGTTCGCATCAGCTGACCGTGTAGTTTTTAGTTAAATGTCTATAATGTGAAAAAAAGTTTCACTTTTACGGTGGTTTCATAAAACCACACAAGTTTTTTTTCGAACATATGAAGCAATGGATTAGTAATATCCGTCAAAATTATTCAGTTTTATGATTGACTAGCTTCCGCCCGCGGCTTCGCCCGCGTTGAAGTCGGAAATTAACCCGCGGGAACGTACTACCGGGATAAAAAGTCCTATGTGCTAATTTAGGTTATAATCTATCTGTGTGCCAAATTTCATCCAAATCCATTCAGGAGTTTATGCTTGAAAGAGTAACAAACATCCATACATACAAACTTTCGTATTTATAATACCTATTAGTAAGGATAATGTGTTACGCAACTAGGGTGCTTGTTCGCGGATGTCACATGTTTTCGAATTCAGGGTTCATGGACATGCCTCACGATGTTTTCCTTCACCGTTTTGAGAGAAGTGGTGATGAAATAATTTACACAAATGGGTTTGAACCCACGACCTCCAAACTCGTAAATCGCAGCTATTAGCACTAAGCTACCACTGCACTATATGAAAATACCAGCCAATTATTATTTTCCCACAAAAAAGGCCGCTTCTCATACAGAGAAGGCAAGAAAATTTATCACCACGCTTGCTCAGGCTCACTGGCTATTTCAGACTTAGGTATTGCACTTTCGATTACCTAATTTTATGTAGATAAAAACGAGGTAGATCCTCAACATGGCTCAAAATTATTTACATTATACCTGCACGTACGTACTAAAATAACCGCACTTATGTAGTTTACCTTGATATACCACAGTTTGTCATCACGCTCAAATGTGCGAAATATATGTGCATAAAAATATTATTATGTAGGTATACTTAGGTACTGAAATGTGTGTTTTTCCTATTCAGTTACTAGAGATGCTCATAAAACTACTTACTGATTTGTTAGTCAAATGGACGCAAGCGCCAAAAATTCCTGGGTTTGCTAAATGGATTTTCCATTATGAAAATTCTAATTAGCTACCTTGACTCTGAATTTGCCCCGATTAATGGCAATAGCGCTTTTTTTCCGCAAAATGTGTGTGTTTTAGGTACTATACACCTCTGCCTATATCGTGATTTGATTGTGATGTCACTGATATAGACTTACATAAAAATCCAGTGGGCGACATAAAAACGTCGCGTGAAATAAAATCCCTTGCGAACCTGAGCTGAGAGCCAGTTTTCGAGCAAATGTGTTGAGTATGACATTTTATGACAGTCTCATTGAAATAGCCCCCCACTTGCATTTTTATGGGTTATCCTACTTATATTATATAAATTATAATTATATCCTACAATAATCCAAGGAGTCCTACTACTATCATAAATGTTAAAGTTTGTATGTTTAGATGTTTGGATGTTTGTGACTCCATCACGCAGAAACGGCAGAACGGATTTAGATAAAATTTGGAACACAGATAGTTTATAACCTGGATTAACACATAGGATTTATTCCGGTTGTACGTTCCCTTGGGATAATTTTCGAGGCCACGCGGGCGATGCCGCTAGTAAAACCTAGTCCTTAATAACTCGGCAGTTAACAGCTACTCAGGGTTAATCAAATAATTCATTTAGCGCCACAAAGAGTCAGGGGTTTACCTAGAGTTAATCTTTTTAACCGACTTCAAAAAGGAGGAGGTTCTCAATTCGTCGGAAACTTTTTTATTTTTATGTATGTTCCCCGATTACTTGAAGATGGCTGGACCGATTTGGTTTTTTTTTTGTTTGACAGGGTATACTTCCCAGGTGGTCCCATGATCATCAAGTCAGGATCTGATGATGGGATCCTGGAGAAATAGAGAGAACTCTTCAAATTTTATAGGCACACGAAGCGATTTAGGTATTTTTTGGAAGAGTACTTTCTCGGAGTGGTCTCATTTCAATTTGGTGAAGATCTGATGAAGAACTTTGGAGATAGGCAAAGGAACTCCTCAATAAATGATAGCAAATGGACTGGGATTGCTGAAATCTCATCTCTGTCTATTGCTTACACCAGTTCATAACATAACATCACGCCGGTATGCTGTGAAGGGGTAAGCACATGTGAATCACTAAAAAGTGAAAAAAAAAACTTTTTCCAAAAAAACACTACAAAGTGAAAAATAACTTTAATTTCGGAAGGCGGTGACAAAAAATTTAAATACAGCTCCAAAGACACCGACTTCCGAAATTAAAGTTATTTTTCACTTTGTAGTGTTTTTTTGGAAAAAGTTTTAAATAATCAACACATCGAAGTGGGAGAGTTAATTCACTAAACTCTGGGGTTCATGAACTCCATAATAACAAAAAACATATTTTTCCTTAACTGACGTTTTCTTCAATCAAAAAACTAAATCTCCATCGAAACCACATAAGAATAAAATGAAATGTCATGTTATATAATTCAAAGACAAGAAAGTATTGTGTATCATAATGTAGTGAGTTTATGGGTATACAATTTCCGACCATTGTTCATTCATAAATTTTTGGTAGGAATACATATCAGGGCACAGATATTTCAATTCTATTTTATGTTTCGTCGATAGGGCTTGTGGCTAAGTATTAACAGCCGCACGGCTCGATCGACCAGGGTAAGCTACGGTTACCGAGGTTGGTTCGTGGATGGCTGACCATCTTTACATACCAAGACCCCTCCATGCCTCGGAAAGCACGTTCGTGAATCTTTGACAGTCGTTACGGGTCGTCAGAAGCCTGTAAGACTGACAACCAGTCTTACCAAGGAGTATCTTATTACCCAGTAGCTGGGTTGTGGAGGTCAGATAGGCAGTCGTTCCATGTAAAATACTGGTATTCAGCTACACTGTAATGGTGTACACTAATGTTACTTTTACTAAGTGTTGTGTAATCTGGTGGCCAATTCTCGTATTTAAAAACGACGTTCAAAACCTAGTCGCAGTGTCATCTCGGCGACAAGTAAATGTCAAAAACTTGTCAAACATGTATGGAAACTCGAAGGATTTTTGACAGATTGAGACTGAGATCAGACTGTGAACGTTCTTATTTCGAGAATTGCCCCTCTGCACACACGCTCTTTGACGTGGACCAGACAACAATCTAGACTGTTGTCTAGTCCACGATACAATTACCCAAATTAATCGAACGGGATTGCACCGATATCAAAGCTTTGTGTCTCACACACGGGTGAATATTATGTGACACAAAGACACTAGCTAGACAGTAACTATCGCCTAACGAGCATCGATTGGTAGACTGGAAGCTGACCCCAAAATACTTTGGAAAAGGCTAGGCGCTGATGATGTTTTGTCGATGGAACTGCAATCTTCCCAAGTCAAAAACACTAATATCTGGTTTACTAACCAGCACGCTAATAGCGTAACACGCGATTAATCATAATCGGTTTAATTTTGACAGTTCAAAAATATTCATTGCGGTATTTACGTTGTTGAGCAGACACATTTTTCGAACATATGAAGCAACGGTTTAGCCATCTGTTTCAAAACGACACAGATTATGATTACTCGTTAGTTACGCAATTAGGGTGCCGGTGTTACATTTTAGTATCGCAACGCCTGATAAGAGCTAAATTGTTAATTATTTAACTCAAAGTTCACAAAGTCTACATTTATTCATACAACCTCTTCCGTTTCTGAGTCTGTCATCAGTTACTTATTACACTGAATATACATCATAACTGTATGTCCGTATCGACTAATGCGGCAGCCAGCTCAGTAAATACTCTTTTAAACAAATAGTTTAAAAACAAATATTATTTAAATATAATATAAACATATAATTATAAGTACATACATGTAGTAAAATCGTACCGAAGTCAGAACTGTAGGTACATTATTTTTAAAGAAATTTCTACGTGTTCTAGAACGATACTGATAGTGATAATATTCAACTTTCAATAAACCTATAAATTTTACTGTTGCGACTGACTTGATTTTAAAACATTTCAATTCCCGGAGCTCGAAAGTGGTCCTGAATAATTATGAGGTATTTTCTTACGATTCATTACTTTCTGAAAATACCTATAGTAACTTCAAGTTTCTGTTAGTTTGTAAAGTCTAAATAATACCAAATGAGCGTACCCGTGGGCTCAGCTAATTATAAACACATCCGATGTCACTCCGCGGAATCTCCTATCATTTGTCATGTAGGTACCTACACGTGACGTAGTGTTAAGTACGTATTTTTTGTCCTTACGTATCAAGGTTAGGGTCAGCTTCATTCGTAAAGCAGTTTTACCGGCCACTACTTTTTAAAATACAATGACAAAATGTAAACAAACCCGTCTACACTGGAATCAATAAAACAGGCAAATATCCGGCCATTGAAAACACAATTTGATTCGGTGCTGGAAACGAGAAAAAAGTTGTAATTGGCACATTTTGTTAAATATTAAAGTGACTATAAGTTGGTTTCTCTTTTATTAAATTTTTAGTGGTCAATTTAGAAATAGCATCTTTTCAAAAATTTCCTGAGTAACGAGTCGAGCTCAACGGTTATTTACCCGCGCTGAGTCAGACGAGTAGTGCGCGTGTCCAGCGCGTATAAATACTTGTCTACAAGCGTCCACCACCAACATTGACACACAGAATACACGACAATGAAGACTGTAAGTAATTACTATCCTAAAACAAAAATAATCCCATTGAATTCTTTTGCATTTAAAAAAATCTATTATTAAAAGTTTTTAATCATGCATTAATTTATAGAATCCATGTTTTGTCGAGGAAGTCCAGAGTTCCCGGTGCTTTGTTTTACATAAAAAAAAACTATTATTGAAATGTTTTAATCATACACGAATTTATAGAATCCATATTTATCCAGGAAGTCCAGAGCTCCCGCCCCTTTGTTTAATATTTTGTGAATTTCAAAAATAAATCAATATTTATTGTGTGGTTTTTTTCTATTTCAGTTGCTGTGCACTGGTTTGCTGGTAAGCGCATGCGTAGCATACGCGTGGGCCATCCCTGTGGAGCTGGCCGCGGTATCCAATGACGTGGCGCCGGCGCAGGTGGCTATAGTGGACGCTGAAGAGACGCTGCAGCCCGAGGAGTCCAGGTGGGGTGGCCACAGACGCGGCTGGGGTGGCGGACGCGGCTGGGGAGGTGGACGAGGCTGGGGTGGTGGCTACGGGGGAGGCTACGGAGGCGGCTACGGAGGCGGCTATGGTGGCGGCTACGGTGGTGGCTTCGGAGGTGGCTACGGTGGAGGCTTCGGAGGAGGATACGGCGGAGGATATGGTGGCGGCTTCGGAGGTGGCTACGGTGGCGGCTGGGGACGCTAACACAGCAGTGATTTAGTGAATATTCAATGACTGGTATTGACATCTGTGATGATAATCTTTAACATTCGAGTTAAATTATAATGATAAAACATAACTACAGTGGTGTTATTCTCCAGTATTTCCATTAGTTGAATTAGTGAAGTCACAAATCAGTTGATATAGTGTACATTATCATCAGTGTTATACATATAACTTAGTACAATGATTAACAACTAATTTTAATGGAGCGTTAACGATGTAAAGGTATAAATTACGTTAAATGTATATTGCAATTGCTTTAAAATAACCATGAGTGTACCTAAGAGTCGGAATAAATCTATTTTCAGTATACTAAATCAAACCAATCGTATTGGCTCATCACTCATCAGTCATCAGCGATAACAACCAATTACATAAAGTTTTCCGGTAACCAAGTTCCAACGAACGTAAAAATATCGCGACGGGAACTTATCACGCACCGAATTCTCAACTCTAAAAGTGTTGAGTCAAGCAGTGACAATACAACACAACACAGATCAGATACAATTACAGATCGTCGTCGTATCATCGTCGGAAAGATACATTGTTCGATTTTCAGCTCTAACAGCTGAGCAGTGCGTCGCAGATCCAGTGCGGGAAAGAATCCCGATGCGATATTTTTACGTCCATACTTATGTGGATTTAGTATAACTACTCAAAAATCAAAATATTTTATTTCACTTAAGCCTGCATGGGCACTTATGAAACGTCAGAAGCTAGGTGCACGGTTCCAATTTGTCGTTTCCTATGGAGAAGAGCCGGCAAGAAACTCCACGGTTACTCTTTTAAAAATAATTGGCTTTTACAATGTTTTCAAATTACAATGATAATAGGTATAGGAGGACAGTGCAGGCCAGTCAATAAGTACCAGGTACTTAGAGGAATGAAAATACAGAATATAAAAACGTCTACAAATCTAGTCTCTAAGGCCTACTCTTTCCCATGTATACTCCTCAAGTCATCAATGAGGAAGTTTACGTGTCTATTGTTTTTATACTCGACATCTGCGGGTTTGTGGGGCCATCAAGTTCTTAGCTAACTTACCTTATAATGACATATTTTACTATTAGGCATTCCTGATAAGAGCTGAAGACAAGCATTATCAATTTATAACCCGGTTCTTAGTTAGGTATTCTTTATTAGCTTTTCGAAAATTGACCCACGGGAGCGTTTAACCAGGATGAAAAGTATCCTAATTTGGTATATGTTATTCCAGGTTACAAACTATCTGTGTGTAAAATTTCATCGATTTCCGTTGAGCCGTCTTTTGCGTGATTGAGTAACAAACATTTAAACATACAAATTTTCACTTTTTTATAATATTAATAGGATAGTACGAAGTAGGATAGGATAGTAGGATACTGGCATGTTGACATATTTTAATTATTATCTTTATTAGCCTTTATTTGAACTTTGAACGTTGTTGTGGCCGCAACAATGAACAGTAAATAATCACAATCACAACACATGCATACTCTTTCTTGTCGTGAAATTGTTTGATATTTATGTCGGTTCTCAACTTCTCTTTATTCTAGCAAGTTGACACATTTCAATATATTATTATCCATTGTAGCCTTTAATTGAACTTTGAACGTTGTTGTGGCCGCTACAATGGACAGTAAATTTTCACAATCACAACACAGTTGTTGTTATATTATTGTTTATTGTAAAATAAAAAGAGGTGGACCAAAGAAAATACGGACAGATTGTGTGAAAGATAATATGATACTAGCTGCTGCCCGCGGCTTCGCCCGCGAGGAGGGCGAAAATTATTCCACGGGAACGTATTACCGGGATTAAAAGTATCCTATATATTAATCCAGGTTACAAACTATCTGTTTGCCAAATTTCATCCAAATTCGTTCAGCCGTTTTTACGTGATTGAGTAACAAACTTCGAAACATCTTCACAAGCTTTCACATCTAACAATTAGGAAGAAATTGAACTCCAAGTTGACCACTTATAGAGATGTAAGGATTTTAAGAAAGAAGAGAGTTTGCCTCTGACCTCAAAAAAATGGAATAGCTCAGGACCTGGAGGATTTCATTATAATTCCAACCCATGCTTGCTTTATCCTAAATTCACGTTATTAAAGTAAACTGTGGTGTCACCTCCGCCGAGGGCACCCCAACAAATTGCACAATATTTGAACAATGAGCAAAACAGGTAAAATCCCAACATATTCCAAATCATTAATAGCTTTATTAGTCTTAGACAAATAACCACAAGTAAAAAAACATACGCTGACTTCAATGACAGAGATCCACCCAAACTCGATAACATCATTAGCATACCATTACGATAAAATGAGCACTAACTAACTTAACATAAAGAGTAAATAACCCAGTAAGGGGGCGTCCATTAATTACGTGAGGCGTTTAGGGGTGGGAAGGGGTCGAGTCGAATCTCACCCAATCTCACGTGGGGGAGAGGGGGGTCTTGGTAAATATCACGTAATTTATATTTTTTCCCGCAAAGAAACAATGTAACATTACGAGATAACCGGGTTAAATTATGTGAAACATGTTTTTCCACCCATATGGCAAAATCTTACAAAATAATATTTATCGCAGTTATGCGAACGCCACAAAGTAGCACAGTACTTCCTCGATGGTTAAACCGCCACCGCCCAGCCAAGTCAGCCAAATGTATGCATAAATCCAACGCAAATAAGCACGGATTAACGTTTCTACACTAAAACCACGTATTTGAAATCTCTCACGTGAGATTATGGGGAGGGGAGGAGGGTCGAGCCAAATCTCACGACATCTCACAAGAGCGGGGGTAGGGGTCGAAAAATCGCCAAAATTTACTCACGTAATTAATGGACGCCCCCTAAGTTGTTAAATAAATATAATTCGAGCTTATAACAAAGAATACCGGTGTCATTATCATAACTTAATAAGTGCCTGGCTAAGTTTTCCGGTACCTACCTAAGCTTTTAATATAGCACTATCTTCTACCTCCGAGTCTGACCGCATGACATAACTTAGTTTTCGCTTAGTGTTGTTTTTGCTCTGGTTGTACTAGTATGATGTTAAGTAGTCTTCCTCAGTGCTATGAAATGCAAAAAGATTTTTCAAAATCAAAATCAAAAGTCATTTATTCAAACTAGGCTGAGAGTCAGCTCTTTTTGAACGTCAAAATAAAATTACATAAGACAGTCCCCCGAAAACGCCCGCCCTTCACCACTTCCTAGTGCTTTAGCTGGGAAGAAGAAGTAGCAGAACAAACTCCCCAGCAGCACAGCTGTCTGTTAAGTTAGAAGAACTTGATTCTATACAATAATAGGTAATAAAAATTACGAAACACAAAAAAAACATAAAATTTTGCCATATGTCAGCTTTCAAATCCGTCTTGTATTTCCAGAGATTAGCTCGTTCAAAGAAACAAACTCTTCTGCTTTATTACTAGTACCTATATATGTATACCTAAATATACAAATATTATTAGGTTCATATTCACATATAAACAGAGATTATTAATACTAAAACTGATTTTCCTAACGCGTAGTAATTTCTTTAATGGCAAGGAATTATCCGAAAAAGTTCGGAGTCATCGAGACAGCTTGCTAATGCAGAATTAGGTGCCAATGTCTGCTGAAGGGCGTCTGAATACTACTGAGGGCCGGATGTGCGACTTAAGAGATAGCTATGCCAAACAATGGACCATAGGTAAATTTTGTTCATATTAATTATTATCTCTAACTTTAAAGGGAATCTGGTGTAAAACCATCCAGTCAGAACCGCTTCGTTACCCATGGTTTGAAGGAAGGGAAATAGATAGGAAATATGTATGTAGTGGCTCTGTTGAGGATGCGTTCGGGCCACATCGAACAAGTTTATATATCTAATGGGTAAAAGAACCTCCCCAAATTACGAAGCTTGTGGGGTGATTAAAGATATTTACCACGTGCTGATGGAATGTGACCGGAACATACGCGATAGACAATATTCGCTTGGTGTGGGATTTGAAGTGGGGGCATGTAACAGCATCCCAGCGTCCCCTTTGTCGGATGAGGCTAGGATGTTGTGTCAACTGTTGTTGGTTATTTATCAGAACAAATAGGGTCAACACTATAATGTAGGTCATAACATACCCATTGTTTAGTCTTAAGTTGTTTAATATTTTCTTTTCACTAAGTGATAAAACCCCTTCAAATAATAAAGTTTTTTTTTTTCAAACTAGCTTTCTTTCTGTTTTCTCCAGCGGCTTCGCCCGCGTGGTAGTCAGTGTATCAGACACAATTATAAACCTTCCTCTTGAATCACTCCGTCTATTGATGAAAACCGTATTAAAATCCATTGCGTAGTTTAAGAGATTTAAGCGTAAAGACACGAAGAGCGACTTGCGACTTTGTTTTATACTATGTGATAAAGATACTACAGTATAAAAATACTGTAGTATCTCACGAAGCGATGCGCGCTTTACTTGTGGTTACCAAGTGTACAAACACGCTGTGAATGTATGCAGTGTTGAGTCTTTGAGTACGGATTTCTAAAAGCAAAATAAATATCGCGTCCACTAATAATTTAAAATACTAATAATTTTAAATACAAAAAATACAGTCGTCCTGTAAAAAACATTTTTGTTGGTGTAGTGTGTTGAACTTAGTCAAATGCCTAATAGAGATCAATTTTTTTAAAGAAATACTTGTGTCTCACTTGCATCTCATGAACGAGACCTTTAATATCCATGATATTTACATATATTATAAGTTTATTTAAATACATATAATATAATAATTTATTTCAGATGAATCAGACATCCATTTTTGTGTTAGTAAGTACTTAAGAGCTAAGTTAGTAACATTACAATATAATACAAATACACGAAATCAATTAGACACGTGGAGTGCAATCCAATGGTGCCGATTCTGTTGTACACCGAACTAAACTAACTAAACTATCACTAAAATTCCTTACTTTTGGCTATGAGAATCTTAAAGCTATTCTGCAAAAAAAAATCTCTAAACTTAAAAATTATTTTGACACAACTAAAATCAAATTTGACAATCGCGACTCCTGCAGGCTTAGCATGACGCTTTCTATTTCTACTCTACTGTAGAATAGAAATCGCTTGTCTACATTTCTCGCTGAAAAACTGACAACTGTCTACATGGAAACGTAATTTTTGTCTAGTCTTCCATCGACAAAACGCTTCTCTACGGTTGTCGTGCTAAGCCTGCAGGTGGTATTTTTTTTTCTTTTGGCTTCGCAACGTGGTACTTGTGTGCCCTACGCAATGATTTTTTAAAGAAGAGCTGAATGAAGCGTGCGCAGGGGCCAGCCTCGACGTTTTTATATGAAATTTTTCAGTTTTTGTATGAAAAAAAAAAAAATTACCTACATGTTGAGATTATGGGGCTTATGGCTTTATTAAAGGGGGTCCAAATTATCATCATTTTTGCGATAGGACACACCATTTTCGAGATATAAGCAAACGAAAAGAAAAAAAAAGATTCAATACTGTTTTTGCACCTGAAGTCGAAGTGTTGGTGTGAATTTTAGTTCATGACCACTAGTTTTATTCCACACGTTTTTAATCGCGATTAAAAATAGTCAGATTTAGTTAGAAAAAATAATATAGTCAAAATTTTTGGTGAAAAACGACAAACTCAGAATAGCAAAATTACCATCTTCACTAAACTAATAATTCAGTGCAATCTTAGTGCTGTCAAACTAAATTATAGTTAAGTTGTGTCACTTTAGTCAATTTCAGAATGGGAAATCGTCGTTTGACAGGAATAAACTAAATTTTGGTGATTTTTAGTTTAGTTTAGAGAATTTTGTGCCAACAGAATCGGCACCAGTGTCTAATAAAAGGACCGTCTAACCGGTCTGCTATTACTTTCAGAATGCTGTTGGAGCTTGCTCGGATACGGTGCAATATGGAGGCCGCTCGCTTTCTCATGATGGCATAAAAGCCATAAATCCGGGCCTCCATAAACATGCCAGACGCACTACAGCATCTCGGCAGCCCCAACAACATCCTAAAAGCATTATTATACTGTATACGAAGGGCATTAAGTGCCCGCTGAGTACAGCTGATCCACAGAGTGCACGAGTAAAACGATTGGCAGTATGCCCTGAACATTGTGCACTTTACCTCGTTTGGGTTTATAAACATAAGCTGATTGCGCAAAAATCTTAGTTTGTCAGGCAAGCATAATATCTCATGGGTGTGACAATTTGCTAATCCATTACGACAGGAACTCCGTATACGCCTGTTTTAGTAAGAAATAACAGACAAAACCTTTACGTAATACAAGGTTTTATTATGCTTAAAAATGCGATAATTTATAAGACACAACTTGTCAATGATAAACTGACAATTAAATAAAGATAAAATGTTGCTTATAGACGGAAGAAGTAAAGAGTTTATATCATTCTCCCGCGCTAGTCTCTAACATAATCAGTTAAAAATGTTGGTGGTCTGCACACACGACTGGATCTACGAATTGTCTCCGGTGGTGGAGATAGCGGCAGTCGTTCTTGAGACACTCGTCCTCCACTGTTGTCAGAGACCGGCTCTTCTGCCTCTGTAGATGAAGAAGGTGTCATGTTACGGTTCTCAATTACCGGTGATGTAGGTGGTGTAACAAAAGAATCAGTTTCATTTTCCTGGGGAGCTATGTCATCTGAACCCAGCGGCGCTAGATAACGATTTGACACTGTAGTCTCTCTTCCATCGGGATATCTGACATAGGAGTAATCTGGATTACTATGTAATAGTTCCACCTCCTCAACAATTGGTTCATATTTGTTACTCCTGTTTAATTTCTTCAGTAATACTTGGCCGGAATTCGTAAGCCAAGTTGGAATAGAAATTCCGTTAGTAGATCTCCGTGGGTGTCTGAACATTCGCTCATGCGGTGTGAAATTAGTAGCGGTGCAAAGTAAGGAGCGAATAGAATGTAAGGCTTGCGGCAAAACTTGCTCCCAGTTCTCAACTGATAAGTTTTTAGTTTTCAGTGCCAAAAGTATTGTTTTCCAGAGTGTAGAATTCAATTTCTCCACTTGTCCATTGCCTTGTGGATTGTAGGCAGTAGTTCGGCTTGTGGCGATACCTCTTTCATGAAGAAATTCTTGTACCTCGGCAGAAAGAAAAGCTGTGCCACGATCCGAATGAATATACGATGGAAAACCAAATATCATGAATAAATTATTGAGGTGTTTGACTACTGTTTTTGAGCTGACGTCCGAGCACGGAAAAGCGAATGGAAATCGAGAAAATTCGTCAATTACAGTTAAAATGAATCTGTTAGTTGTATTCGTTGGAACTGGGCCTTTAAAATCTATGCTCAAGCGTTCGAAGGGTGCCGTTGCTTTGATAAGTCTTCTATGTTCATCACTGGTATTTCGTACGTATCTCGGCTTTATTTCTGAACATGTCCGACAAGAGCTTGTCATATTTCGGACTTCTTCAAGGGAATATGGTAGATTTTTAGAACGTATCCAATGGAACATACGCGAAACACCGGGATGGCAGAGAGCTTCATGAAGTGATATAAGTTTGGCAGTGCGAGATTCTGTAGATGCACAAACTCTAGATAGAGCATCAGCAGCGTAGTTTTCTTTGCCGGGTCTATACACGATTTCAAATTTGTAAGCAGCAAGTTCCAACCGCCATCTTTGAATCTTCTCATTTTTAATTTTGCTTGAGTGTTTCATATTAAACATAAAAGCAACCGAGCGTTGATCGGTGACCAAGCGAAATTGCTTACCAATAAGGTAATGTCGCCATTTCTTTAATGATTCTACGATAGCGTAAGCTTCTTTCTCTATAGCAGAATGATTTTGTTCGGTTGGATTCAGGGTTCTTGAAAAGAATGCTACGGGCCTGGAGTCTTGCGTTAGCACTGCTGCGATTGAATGGTCTGATGCATCAGTTTCAACACTAAAAGGCACATTTTCATCGATAGCGTGAATTGAAGATTTAGCAATGTCGTTTTTCAGACTCTCAAAGCATTGTTTTTGCTCATTTGTAAGAGGGAAAGATGTTGTCCTAACAAGTGAGTGAATACGTTCTGAAAAATTAGGAATCCATTTGGAATAGTGAGCGAACATACCGAGTGTACGTCTGAGTGTCGGTATGTCTTGTGGTGGCGGTAAGTCAATAAGTGGCTTGAGGCGCTCACTGTCAGGTTTGATAATGTGGTTGTGAATGTTGTAACCAAGAATATTAATAGAGTCTTGAGAAAATTTACATTTTTGCATACTCAATGTCAGACCGTACTTTTTGGCCGCAGTCATAAAGCGCTCTAAGTTTTGGTCGTGTTCTTCACGAGTAAGGCCACAAATGGTGATGTCATCAAGATAAGCGTACGTCTTCTGAAGTTTTTCTTTTCTGGTTATCCAATCGATAGTTCGTTGAAAACTTGAGACGCCATTTGTCACTCCAAAAGGTATGCGTCTAAACTGATACAAATTACCCATAGCTTCGAAGGCAGTATACTTTCTTTCTTCGGGCAAAATTGGAACTTGATGGTAAGCACTTTTCAAGTCTATCAAGCTGAACATTGAGTTTTTGGCTACTTTAGCGACTAAGTCCTCTATGTTGGGTAGTGGATATGCGTCAAGCTCAGTATAACGATTGATTGTTTGCGAATAATCAATTACAAGCCGTTTCCTATGCGTTTGATTTTTCGTTATGAGGACCTGGGCTCTCCACGGTGATTTACTCTCCTCAATCACACCTTCCACTAAAAGTTTGTTGATCTCGTCTTTAATAAATTTGGTATCTTCATCGCTGTGTTTCCTAGATTTTACAGCAATAGGTCTGCATTTAGGAGAGACGTTTGCAAAAAGTGGTACGGCCGGCACAGATGCTGCAGCTACATTACACACGTGAAGTGGCTTCTTTGGTCCACCAAATGAGAATTCTAGTGACGCATGTTCTCCGAGGACGTCATGGCCGATTATTATATCGGCGCAAAGATTTTTGACAATAAGGAAATTCACATTTTCGTATTTGTGATCTCCTATGTTAATTGTTTGAAAAGTTTGGCCTTCTACTTGTGAAACATGGTTAAGTGAGGCCATTGAAATTGTTTGATAGCTAGGCTTTGTTTTAAGTCCACAGAGTTTGGAGAAGCTGTCATTGATAAAAGAAACGGAACTTCCTGTGTCTAAGAGCGCTTCTGCTCTTATACCTTTGATGTAGGCGGGCACAGTAGCTTTTCTTAGGGACGAAGGTGATGCTGCCATAACAATACATGCTGAATGATTCTTGTCTGTTGTAACTGAATTTGTTATTCTGAATGAGCTTCTACAAACTGAAGCAAAATGTCCCTTTTTGTTACAAATTTGACACACTCCATCGAACGCAGGACAGTTTCTGCGAAGATGTACTTGCCCTCCGCAGAAAAAGCATTTTCTTCTACGAGTAGCGGCAGAGAAATTCTCGTTTTGTTCAACTTGTTGAATAGAGAAATTGGCGGCAACCTGAGCCGTTTTCTTTTGAGCTGCGTTCACTGGTAGGTTATTGAAACTATTGGAATGGGCCTCGGCTGTTTCTAAGGAAATTGCTTGATTGTAAGCTTGATCGAGTGTTAGAGTAAGATTTTCTAAAAGCCTTTGCCTATATTTATTCGATAAGATACCTGATATAAAGGCGTCACGGATGTAATCGTTTCTGTTTGTTTCAGCGTCGACGGTAGTGAAGCCACAGTCTTTAGATAGTTGTTTTAAAACTTGTAAATAGGTATCTATACTTTCATCGGAACGTTGTTTTCGCGATGCAAGCATATGTCGTGCAAATATAATATTTTTGGGTTTCACAAACAGCTTCTCTAGTTTAACAATCGCTTCGTCATACTTATGAGTTTCACTTACGTAAGCATATACGTTAGGAGAAATATGGTTTACCAAAAGTTGATACTTGACTTCGTCCCATTGATCTCTAGTCGACTGTGCGTCTTCCGCTGATGACAAAAGAGCGGTCGCCTTCTTCTGACTTGATAAGAAGTATTCAAATGTTTTACGCCAATGTTCCCATGTTTTCGATGCGGTAGTATCCGATGGGTCGGCATCAAACCTTTCTGGCTTTAGATATTTTTCCATGATTTTTTAAGCATAATAAATTGAAATAACAGACAAAACCTTTACGTAATACAAGGTTTTATTATGCTTAAAAATGCGATAATTTATAAGACACAACTTGTCAATGATAAACTGACAATTAAATAAAGATAAAATGTTGCTTATAGACGGAAGAAGTAAAGAGTTTATATCAATGCTACTTTTAGAATTTTAAGAGCAACGTATACCAAAAATATGTGTAATTGAAAGCTGCTCACTATTAAATCGTAGGATGACTATTCATCAATCTGCCTAGCCTTTTCCCAACTGTATTGGGGTCGGCTTCCAGCCTAACCGGATGTAGCTGAATACCAGTAGTTTACATGGCGCGACTATCTGGCCTCCAGAGCTCAGTTACTGGGTAATACGATACCACTTGGTAAGACTGGTTGCCAGAGTTTCGGGACGACGCACGTCCTTGAGACGGTAGGATGACGGTTATCCTAGCTACTAATATTATAAATGTGACAGTTTGTATGTTTGCATATTTAGGTGTGTGAGTGGCTGCTTGGCGGCCGGTTGCGTTGCGTTGAACCTAGGCGCCGTGCCAGCCTCACGAGTGTGATACAGGCATATTCGATGACCTGTATCAGAATGCGTCATGTCGACATGTGTGTGAACACGAACCCCCCAGCTAGGTTGTGTTGAATGAATATTTAGATATTTGGTACTCAATCAGCAAAATCGGCTGAACAGATTGACATGAAATTTGGCAAATAGATAGTTTACAATCTGGATTAACACTTATAATACTTTTTATTCCGGTAGTACGTTCCCGCGGGATAATTTCTGACTTCCACGTGGGCGAAGCCGCTTTCAAAAGCTAGTAGTTTCATAATTAAGAGGGGACGGGGCCTGCGAGGAATTTGAAAAATAGGTATTTGAAGAATCTATTGCCGTCGCGCTGTCAGTAAGTCTGCCCCCGTAGTGTGTGATAGGGACAGCTGCAGCTCAGACCGTAATTATCACAAGAATTTGGACGAAATCGACGTTTCGTATTCCCCTTTTTCCTCCTCGTAAACTGAGCCGATTCAATTATTTTTTACAATAATATTTTAAGGAAGAGTATGTTTAGGTTCCTATCATTTTTTTTAATGTTAAAAACTTTTCTAATTTGTCTGGTAGTCCTCTAATCACGGCGGTAAAAATAGGATTTTTTTTGTAATTTTTAGAGGGTCATATTTTCTTTAATAATTAGTTGCTGAAAAGAAGAAAATGACAGGGACGTGTTTACGGTAGACCTTGATTTTATGAAAAAAAAATTGCTCTAGAGGCATTATTCAGGAAGAAAAAAGGGGAATACATTTGTATGGAGAATCGCACGCCCTGTTCCCTCATAACTGGCTGTGCTTGCGACTTCGCTATGTGTCGCTTGGAAAAGGTGTACTTAGTTACCACTTCTTAATTGAAACGGATTACTCTACCGATTTTGCCTTTTGGGAAGCGTTACCTGAGGTTCTCTACCACAGCCCTTTCGAATGCAATCACTGCGTCTTCAGGGTTCATAATCTCAATGCGACGACGTGTTACTTAGATTTTTTAGAATCATAAAATTCTTGGCACCTGGTCGAGGCTCGTATTATCCGTGCACCTGCCGTACTTAATCAAGTGCCCGTCTGGCGGATTGTACTGAAGTGTTATCATGGTAAAAAAGGACCACGCTTTAAGAGGGCTGTTGTGTGAGAAAACAGGCAAAAATGCTATGAAATTATCATGATCTTAAGAACCCCGTAATAAATAAAATGCTTCTCTGCTTATGTTGCTTGCTCCTCGAAAAAGCTCCCACATAAAAGTTTCCGTGTGAAAAGCAACACATTTACTGCGGTAATGGCGGCCATTTTAGATTGTGATTTTGGTTTTCCAATTTTCGGCCCGGTCGCCCTCGAAAACTACGAAGATGAAAACCCTGGGCTTCATTTTGATTTAGACGTCTTTGCACTACCGAAAACTGTAAAAATGACACCCGAGCTTTAAACTTATTACATAATGTAACTATGTGTATATCGATTTAAAAAAATATTGGCGACTTCCAAAAACACTGTAAAGTGCAAAATAACTATAGTTTGGGACCTCGTAGGCAAGAAATTACTGACTTCTGAAACCAAAGGTCTTTTTTACACTTTGACGTGTTTTGTGTTTGAAGTCGGTTATATTTTCTGTAAAAAAAAACCTAGCTTTGTGGTATCTACCTCACACAAAGTCACAGTAAGTTCTACTTTATATTTATGTTCATCAACTTTTTTTCACACTGTTTTACAGAAGAACATTCAGAGATGGATGAACCTTTTTAACAGACCTCGCAGATAACTACGAACATTCAGAAGTAAGAGACATGACCACTATATTGACCACTGAAGAAAAAAAAGAAATAAAAAACTCTTAGAGAATTATAAATTGGCAAAGCAATAAATTGACAGCAGAATTTAATCTGTGCTATTATTACATTATTATACCTAAACAATTTATTGCTTCGCATATACCTACTTACTTACTTACTCATACAGATTTACATATTCAAGGAAGCAATATAAATGTATGGATTTACGAAACACGAAATGGTCAAGAGTACATCAGGAACATCTTACCCCTAAAGATCGATAACTTTCCATTTGCTTTCTAAGCAAATGGAAAGTTATCGATCACGAAGCTTCAGTTAAAGAAGTTTAATAAAAATGCTACATAGTGTAACGAAGCGTCAGATAAGATGTTTTGTAAAAAATGCTAACAACTGTATTGTACTTAATTAATTTCTAAATGCTCATACTAATCATTGCACTTTAAACTTAATTAATATCTATTTGTTACATAGTGTACTTAATTGTACATTCAACTTAATTAACATAATTGTAAAAAGAAAGAGATGTGATTTACTATTAAATGCAGCGCAAAATTCAATGGTAGCACGTCAAGATATTCCCCCTCTATCCCTTTAGCGACTACATATTTCCTTTAAGTTGTTGTGTACTTACTGATAATTCAGTGGTTTTACACTACACTGAACATGGACAAGACAAAGGTCATGTCATATGCCCGTGTAAAACCCACTCTCATGACGATCGGAGGCGCTACACTCGAAGTTGTGGACGAGTACGTTTACCTTGGACAAACTATCCGGTTAGGTAGTTAGACCTAACTAGTTAGACCGACCTACGAAGTTAGACCTTCGAGAAAAAGGTCAATCGTCGAATCCGACTCGGCTGGGCAGCGTGGCTTCACAATATCTTCTCGTCTTTGGGTCGTAGTGTCTCAAGACGAAAGTCTTTGACCAGTGTGTGTTGCTATGGCACAGAAACGTAGTCGCAATGAGCCTGATCAGAAAGCTTAAAGCCACCCAAAGGGCAATGAAGAGGGCTATGCTCGAAGTTTTCCTGCCTGATCGAATCAGGAATGAAGAGATCCGCAGGAGAACCAAGGCAACTGACATAGCCCGAAGAATTGCCAAAGTTGCCAAAGTGGGCAGGGCACATTGCTCGCAGAACAGTTGACCAATGGGGTCGAAAGGTTTTGTAGTGGCGACTGCATACCGGAAGACGTAGAGTGGGAAGGCCTCCCACAAGGTGGACCGATGACCTTGTGAAGGCCGCGGGAATCTGCTGGATGTGAGGAACACAAGAGCGGTCGAAGAGGAGGAGCCTGGGGGAGGCCTATGTTCAGCAGTGGACGTCTTTCGTCTGAAATGATGATGATGATGATGACACTAAACAACCCAAAGCCCTAACTAGTGATTCTAGTGAACACCACACTGGCCATGAACCTTAATCAGGTATTTTCTTACGCTTAATTTCTTTTTGAACATACTCGTACATATTATGACTTCGAGTTTCCATTGCATTGGTTTGTAAAGTCAAAACATTACGAAGTGAACGGAGCCGTGGGCACAGCTAGAAATATACATTCGATGTCACTCCGTGAAATCTATCATTTGTCATGTTAGTAGGTACACATGACGTGTAAGTATGGTGATCGCTTCCGGTTGTCAAATCAGTGACAGTGCTATAAAAGAGCTTCCGAATTTAATATATATACCAGTGATAAAACAACAGTTATAAAAAATCTGGCATTGCCAAGAAGAAAGAAAAGAATTAGTAGCAAACGGAAAACCAAAACAAATAGAATTGAGATACCAGTAGGCCAATTCTCGTAATTAAAAACGTTTAAAATCTAGTCGCAGTCTCATCTCAGCGACAAGCAAATGTCAAAAATGTATGAAAAATCGAGGTATTTTTGACAGATTGACACTGAGATCACACTGTGAACATTCTTAAAATTACGAGAATTGCCCCTCACATGTGGCTACAAACGTAATACCTAGCCATTGCCCAACTATGTTGGGGTCGGCTTCCACTCTAACCTGATGCAGCAGAATACCAGTATTTTCCACGGACCGACTGCTTATCTATATCTAACTACTTGTTAGTTTTATCTGACAAAAAAACTATAACCGACAATCAACCAGTCGATTACAATCAAACTAACGAGGAAAAGATTCCGTGTATACTGAGGGAAGAAGTCTATGGCAATCAATTCACAAAAGAGAGTAAAAGCGCGAGGAGGAGGCGGTATATCTAACGAACTGTTTATAGGAACATCTGAAGTATATTCACCAGAGGACTCTGTCAACTATATATACTACACAAAAAGTATCATCCGAACAAAAGTTACAATAAAACAATATAATGAAATTTACTAGAATAACTGACGTTACTTACTGCATTAAAAAGCTAAAATGGAGTCTGGGAATACATGAACTAAAAAAGAAAGACGGTCTAGGGACTTAACATAGTGGTGCCGAAGACAACACAAAGGCAAGCATGGAAGACAGCGTCGTAGATGGGAGATCGATGTTAGATGAAAAGCGGGTTTTACTTAGAGAAGTCAAACACAGAACCGCACAGGGTGGCAAGCTCTTGTAAAATTTTGTAGTTAGTTTCATGTAATATTGGTAAGTAAAGGCTATATTATTATTATTACCCGACTACGGTGAAACAAAACGAAAGAAAGATTCAAAAAATATCTTTGACATATTTCGGGACCAAAGGGTCCCGAACCTTTAGAACGGTACAAAGAGCCGAAACCAACTCGCAAAGGCCACTTATATTATTTTTGAATCATAAGAGGGCACGAACCGACGACTATCCCTGTATGCACTATGTACGTGGACCCAAGAACAAGCCCTGGTAGGTGCAGGACTCTTGCAGGATATGAAATAAAAAGGAACTATGGGTTTCGGTAGTTATGTGGACTGGTTACGTAGAACTATGGAAAGACTGTAGCCCCTACCCCCTGCCCTGACCTAAGCTTTTTACACAGTACACAGATGACAGGAGGTGATTTTCACACTCAATAAAGGGCCCTCGAAAACTAACGGTAGCACTTTATGTCTTACCTACAAGGGGGCAACATTAGGAGTGGAGAGATATTCTACGGCTATCGGGACAGTGCCGGAAGTACGATCAAGATCCCTACCAGCACCTTACTGGAATACTTCCTTCCTCCGAGCACGTTTGATCTTGCAAATCTCCACTCAAGCCGACCAATAAAGGCAAGAAAAATGTCGGAGCTCTGTTTTTTGTCAGTGTTCATTCTAGTCGGTCAATAAAGGCAGGGCAGGGATGACGAAAAAGACGTCTGCCCTTCGGGTTTCTGTATCTCTCTTGGTATGACTCCTCACTTGTGCCAGTAAGGTAAAATCTTTACCAGCACAGACCTAGACTAACGGAGTGCCCTGTCTTATTGACCAACTAGAGTGAACTCTAGTCTCTAGCAGAGAAGAGGAAAAAAACTTCACCCGAGAGATTGGGTCCTTGAGTTCATTACTGCCCCACAGCTCGCCACATTCTGCACTGCGGATTTCTGCATCTCTCTTGGTCTGACTCCTAAACCCAGACCTGTTCCGGCAAAGTATAATCTCTACCGGCATAGACCTAAACTTCAGAGCACGCAAGACCCACCACGACGTCAACGTAGGGATGAGCTCGGTGGGGTTATTATTATTACACGTGACGTAATGTTAAGTATATTTTTTTCTGTTCTTATGTATCAAGGGTCAGCCTTATTCGAAAAGCAGTTGGACCGATAACTACCTTTTAAAGTACAATGACAAAACGTTAAAAAACCTGTCTACTCTGTCTGGACTCAATGAAGAAGGCATCCCGCTATAAAAATCCAGTTTTTTTCAGTAACGTAAATTACGTATTAAGCGATCAAAACTGTGATGAGCTCATGTTATTAAACGTTAAAGTGATTAACATTGGTTTATAATCTTTTACAAAAAGTGTAGAGGGCAATTTAGCAATAGCATATTTCGTTCAGCGGTTATTTACCTGCGCTGAGTCAGATGAGTAGTGCGCATTTCCAGCGCGTATAAATACTTGTCTACAAACGTGAACCACTAACATTTACACAAAGAATACGCGGCAATGAAGACTGTAAGTAATTACGATCCATAAAAAAATATAATCCCATTAATTTTTTTTTCTTCATTAGAAATCTATTGTTAAAATGTTTTAATTATGCATTAATGGAATCCATATGAAGTCCAGAGTTTCCACTTTGTTTTGTTTTTTGAATGTCAAAATATAAATAAATATTCATTGTATGGTTTTCTATTTCAGTTGCTGTGCACTGGTTTGCTAGTAAGCGCATGCGTGGCATACGCATGGGCCATCCCTGTGGAGCTGGCTGCGGTATCCAACGACGCGGCGGCGCCGGCGCACCTGGCTGTAGTGGATGCTGAAGAGACGCTGCAGCCCCAGGAGACCCACAGTTTTGGCTTCAAAAGTTTCAAGAAGGGTGGCTATTCGGGCAACCACGGTAGCGGCTACAGTGGAGGCTTCGGAGGAGGTCACGGCTACGGTAGTGGCGGTGGCGGCGGTGGTGGCGGTGGCGGCGGCGGTTACGGTGGCGGTGGCGGTGGCGGCGGCGGTGGCGGTGGCGGTGGCGGCGGTGGCTAAGGACGCTGACGTACCAGTGATTTAGTGAATATTCAATGGATGGTATTGACATCAGTGATGATCATCTATAACATTCCAGCTAAATTATAATGTTTAAGCATAACAGTGGTCTTATTGTCCAACATTTCCATTAGAAGTTGAATGAGTGAAGTAACAAATCAGTTGATATACTGTACATTGTCATTAGTCTTATAGGTACGCATAATGTAATACAATGTATACCAAGTTATACGATGCAATCATGCCGGTGTAAAGTACGTTATATATAACCAGTGCACAAACTGTAACCATGAATTCAACATAATTATGATTCTAGACCATAGCATATATAGCATAGAATTCGTAGGATATAAAATTTTTTGCTGTTTTATAGAAAACTGTTTTATATTTACCTATTCCGTCGAAATGTATACTCGTAGAACAGTTAGCTATTTTTTCTATGCCGATCTCGTGGTTACAGTTTGCGTACCGGTTAGAATGTTATCCCGTATCCCGTATATTATTATCAATTGCTTAACAGTAACCATGAGAGTCCGAATAAGTCACCGGTCAGTAAATATAGATAGGTAGACCAGTGGTGGCCTTAGTGGTAACGGCGGCTTATTAGTTGTAGATCGTGGGTTCGAATCCAGACTAGCACTTTACTTTATGTAAATTATTTCATCACCACTACTCTCAAAACGGTGAATGAAAACATTGTGAGGAAATCGGCACGTCCTGGAACCAAAAATTCGAAGACATGAGACATCTACCAACCTGCACTGGGCCCGCTTGGTGAATTATGGCCCATTCCCTCTCACCGAGAGGATTCCTGTGCCCCAGCAGCATATTATAGGCAGATTATGCAGCAAATATAATCTATTCTAATTGTAGGTATTCGCTGCGATTGGCTCATCAGTCAAGAGTGGCAACAACCAATTACATAAAGGTATTGAGATACCAAGGTTTAATTAGGTATCAATAAGACTATGTCCCTTATTGACACACTTTTTACGCATAGGGTGGCAGGGACATTGACGCGCAACCACAATAACCATGAATTCAGCACATGAGTCTAAGCCTCATAGCGTAAAAATTTGTCGGTTATCAAAAACAAAACACAAATCTCCTGTTTCATTGAAAATGGCAATACCTAAGTGTTAAAAATGTATGGAACAGCTAGATAGCTAGCGAATACGTCCGAAGGACGTCTGAAGCCAGAAGACTGCGAACTGGATGTGCGTCTTACGAGATGACTATGCCAAACAATGGATGATAAGTCAAGTGTTCAATAGCTGTTCACTATTAAAAATTATTTGATAGACTACGCTGAAAATTAACCTTATTGAAAATTCAGAGAGGTTGGACATCTGCCTCCAGTATACTTCGAATCGTGTCCATGGAAGATTCTGTGCAGTTGCTTTAAAAAAACAACTGCACAAAACGGACACGCTGTCATGAGTCATAAACTCACCATTTTAGAAAAGTCAACTCAGGAACACGTAAGGGCCAAAAATTAACCCTTGTGGCACACCAATTTTATAAAGATGCCGCTCAAGTGTATCACAGTGTATCATGTTAATCTTAATTTTAAACCGAAATAAAAAAGAGGAGGTTATTAATTGGACGGGTTTTTTGTTGTCGATAATAGCTAATCTCAAGCAATATAAAGATCGCGTCTAATAATAATTGCAGTGATGTTTTATACAGTTGTTTGTTTGTAAAAAAAATCGTTGTTTGTGTATTATGTTGAACTCAGTCAAATGCTTAACAGAGAGCAATAGTTTTTACGGAAATTCTTGTTTCTCACTTGCGTCTCATAAGCGATACCTATCGCGATAAGATCCACGATATTTACAAAAACGATTCAAAACAAGCTGATTGTGCATAAAATTCTGATCTGGAACACTTACGCGAAAATATTTCCCCGAAAGACACTTGCGTGAAGAGACATTTTCGTGAATAGAGTTTCGCACGAATGGACTTTTGCGCGAAGGGAGGTTTGCACGAATCAACTTTTGCAAAAGGGCGTTGAGTGAAAAACTTGCTGTAATGAGATTCCTTCAAAACGCACGTCTGTATTCTTTCAAAGGGTTAGGCAAGTGATATATACCGAAAATGTGCATGTTTTTCGTCATGGGTGTCGTTTTCATGGTATTCGAGACTGCTGACAACGATAATGGGGACAAAATCAAAATTCAACGCAAATGTTGTTAGGTATAAGAGAGCCAGAAGATAATGGAAACTACACCCATATCGAAAAGAAAATTCATTTGTTTTTTTTTTGAAAATTCATTTGTTAGCATATTCCACGATATCTCCGGTAATTGTAGATTGATTTCAAAAATTCTTTATATTTTTCATTGATAGGGCGGGCATGCCCAATGAGTGGTCCCATACAGACTTTATTAGTTTTGATTGGGTTGTGTCTCTTGACTATTGTTCTAAAACTTCCTGTCACTGTTATGTACATAGCAACTAATGGTATTCGAATTGGTGTTTGGTAGGTAAAATAACTAAAAAGTGAAACATAACATGACGCACGCCTTATTTACCCGAAGGGTTGGACAGAGGTGTACTTAAGGTACTGTAAGGTGTGTACTTGAGGTGTGTTTAAGTCCCATGTAATAGGACCCGAGCCTATTGCCATGAACCGGCAACAAATCCAGACTCCGGACTGCTACAGAGAAATTCCAGAAAGAAAACCCAATAACATGGTCGACCTAGGAATCGGAGCATTACTACTGAACATGAATCTTAAAAAATAACAACTAATATCCATAACTACTAAAAAATCACTTTAATTTCGGAAACCAAAATACAGACACACCGACTTCCGAAGTTTAAGTACTTTTTCACTTAGTAGTAATTTTTCAAAGTCGATTTTTTTATTTTGGCTATCGTTTCTTCTTCATTTTGCACATGCAAAATAATTTGTTAATTATTGTACCTAGTCTCTACTGCAATTTTTAATAAAGTGTAGACGGGCTATAGAATAGTTCGATGGTTTATTACCAATAATAGTAATGCTTCATGCACTACCGTCGTCGAACATTGGCACTTTGTTCGACGACACAACTTTCCGCCTCGCTGCCTCCCTACGATTAGGAGCACCATGTTGTTCTCCTCATCGCTGTCACTGTGGCGAAGTTGTCAACAGTCTCGGACACCACGGCCTATCTTGCAGCCGAAGTGCGGGTCGCTTAGCGCGGCACGCGAACATTAACGACATCATCCGACGAGCTCTTGTCACCGTCGGCGTTCCAGCTGTATTAGAACCCATTGGCTTGGCACGCGACGATGGCAAGAGACCGGACGGCATGTCTTTATTTCCATGGAAGATGGGTAGGCCTTTAGTGTGGGATGCAACGTGTGTCGATACTCTTGCGCCATCCCATCTTCCTGGGTCGGTGTGCTGTGCTGGCGTTGCCGCTGCGGCTGCGGAAAACCTCAAGCGGCGAAAGTATAACAATATTATTGGTAATTATATTTTCGAGCCGTTTGGGGTTGAAACTCTCGGGCCGTGGGGTCCGAGTGCTCATGCTCTCTACAAGGAAATCTCCAAACGGCTGGTTGACACTTCCCGTGACCCAAGGGCTGGTTTTTACTTTGGCCAGAGGCTGAGCATTGCTATACAACGTGGTAATGCCGCCAGTCTCTTGGGTACATTACCAGTCGACAGCGATGCGGATGAGTTTTTTGACGCTTTGTTTTAATTTATTCGCTGTAGTTAGTTTAATTGAAATAAAAATTTGTTGGATGAAAAAATAATAGTAAAAAATAGATACCTCTCCGGTAAACTAGGCGAGTCTAACACCATAAACTATTCTGAGCTACAGGCTATAATTAATCTGGAATTTACTTACAGGTAAAACCTAACAACACATTGTTAGGTCATCTTGTATAGATGATTACATGGTATTGTTAATTATAATTTACTGAACAGATTCGCATATATGGTCGTCAAAATGTTAGTTTTTATGTGTTTACGCTAACGTGCTTCATATTGTAAAACGGACAGCCAACCATTCGTCTGTCGTAACACGTTGACCTTGTGCTGGCCCAACGTAGGACGGAGATTCAATAGAATAAGAGTCAAGCTTGCTTTCCACTGACGAGCGGCCTGCTGAACTAGGTTGTAGCTGTGTTTGTTTTACGTGTATCTTATTTTTAATAGTGGAATTAAACACACCAACAGTTTGGAGATCTAGCTACTTACTGCCATAAAATTTCTTCTAAATCTTCTTCAAATTATATAAAAAATAAGTAGCTTTCGTAAGAAGAATTAAGAACTCACACGACTTTTAAAAGAACATGTTAAAAACACAGAAGATAAAAAAGTTACGTTGAAGGTGTAGGAAGTCTTAGGTAGATCAGCCTCGACTTCGTGCAGCTCAGGAGGCTCGCAGTCCACAACAGGATCCGCAGGATGTAGCAGGGTGGAGCGGGATGCAGCACGATCAACAAAATTGACAGGCTGTAGGGGTCCTGAATAAAATTAGCTGTAGTAGTGTATAGAATGGTAACTAGAGGGGCCTCGTCGTCAGCCTCCCAGCACACAGCCGACTAGGGAGTCGGTCGGAGACCTCCCACATACATGAGTGTTCATCTTCAGCGTTCTACGCCACGTAATTAAAGGGGCTTCCTACACGCACAGACAATAGGGCTGAAATCAGCGGAAGAAGTAGATCAGGCACACAATAGTTATTATTTATTTTATTACAACACAAAACACAACACAGTAAGTAAGAGTAAGTCTTATAAACATTCAACAGAGACCAGAAGGCCAATTCTCGTAATTGAAAACGTTTAAAATCTAGTTGCAGTCTCATCTCGGCGACAATGAAATGTCAAAAACTTGTTAAAAATGTATGGAAACTCGAAGTATTTTTGACAGATTGAGACTGAGGTCAGACTGTTAACGTTCTTAAAATTACGAGATTAGCCCCTCTGGATAAAGATTGAACAAGAATAGAGACTAGTCTGCGTCAAAGGTTAACGTAAGTTAGAGCCCTTGACAGAACTGAAGGCTACCTCTATAATGCCTGACCAACCTTCTAGAAGTATCTGTTTCACATTTCGAATCAAAGTATTTAATGGTCGGCCACAAACAACAAAAACGGCATATAGTAAGAATCCGGCCATATCATACTAAAGAACCTGGCCTGAAATGTCAGTTAAATAAGTGCCAAATAATTTTTGCTTGGCTTAACAAAAGAAATTGACAGATGGCAATTTATGATAAAAATGTCAAAATGCTCCCCCCTAAAACAAGCAACACGATGACTGATACAAACTTATTATGTAGATTTATTTATTTGCATGAATTCTTTTATATTTAGATAGATTTCATGCTGGATTATATTCGAAACAAATGTGAATAGTTACTGAAATAAATTTAATTAAATTTGACTGATATTGGTGACTGGTGTTACTGGCGGAGGTGTGCTAAGAGTCTTAGAGAGTTTATTTGGGAAACTGAATATGTAAAAACGTGAGTATTTAACATAACATCGATAATAATATAGCATAAAAAACTCAAAGTTTTGATTTTGACATGATTTGCACCGGTGCGAAGCATGGGTTGAGTTTGACTAGAAAAGTATTTTAAAAGGTGGGTTTCCTGTCATTACCAAGGTACACATGTAGTATGTAGAAGGCATAGATTACTTACTCTTCAATTTATAGATATATTTTAACTCGCCAAAGATATTCTGTTTAAGTTTACCTAAGTAGGCAACAGATATATTATAATACCACCACATTTTTTAGTTTTTTAGATACAGGAATTTAGTTTTTCTCCAAGGACCAATTTTTAAACGTTATTGTTTTTTCCTAGCAATAACCGGTGTGTTGATTCGTAATTTGCGCTTGGTCTTCATAAAATGAACGTATAAGAGTAGCATAACAATATTATATTCTTGAACAACCAGTTTTGTGGGTATGTTCTATGATTAAGATCAAGTTCATGACTGTGAAGTAAGAATGTTTTAACGTAAACAATAGATACATGCGTCAATGACTGATGGATTTTAAACATCAACGCTATAAGTATTTGGTGTTTACTCATAGCAAAAAGCTTATAATTATGACCACGGGTATTCCACATATTTCCCAGTTACGCTAAAATTGTTTTTCCAATGCCATCAATATAGTCATTATCGTCGGTCTGACGCATTGACATACTCGTAATCGAAATTTAGAAACTCATAAAAACACATCCATTTAACCGAAGTATTTTTTATCGAATTTTATTCAGTCGCGTCGATTCGACGAAGATAAGTTTGCCAGAGGAATTTATTCCCTAATTTTATGTCGCCAATTGATCATATACTATATTGTTTAAGTCCAGTAAACAATTGTTTTATTTGGACACAGATTTCATGAATTCTATTTCTTCGATAAACTATTTGTATTTTTCTAAAGTCGAGCGAAGCGAAGTCGGTAACTTGGGACACCCCGACACGGACAGATTAGGTTCGAACTGGATGACGGAGGCTACAGTGATCTAGCAAAGCGAGCTGACGTAGCCCTACGGTACGGGGCATAGAGTATTAAACAACTAGAGAGCGTAGGGTAGCGGCCGATTTCTTTAAAGTACACGACTCACTACTGCGGGCCGGGGGACGAGGAAGAATGCGCGGCTGCAATTGGTCAATTCAAGGTCAAGTTGCGTAGGTATGCCTGGTTAGGGATTTCTCTACTTGATTAAGGGAAAATAGTCAATATCGATAAATTGATTTTAACATTATAAAAAATACTCAATAAAATTCACATAATAATATTTAATCAAAATCAGTCAATTACAAAAAGAAAAACAAGTATCCTGTCATTATTGATTTTTAAAATGAATTAATTTGGTATATGTTTTTCGAATTAAAATTTTAGGGTCCTGATTGTTCTTGGTAAAAAATTATAAATGAGCGTATACATATTTCTGAATTTTGCATCTTGCTAATTCATTCAAAAGATTTGTTGATTCTATTATTTTAATTTTTAATTTATTATTATAGATATCGACTTCAGCCATAGGTAACACAACACAGAGTTTTACGATAAAAATATAAAGGGAAGGAAAGGGATAAAAAAATTAGAATTTCCTAATGAAAGAAAGGGACTTTTCCTTTTTTTACCGATGAAAATTTATGTCATCCTTTTTAACCGACTTCAAAAAGGAGGAGGTTCTCAATTCGTCGGAACTTTTTTTTTTCTTTTTTTTTATGTATGTTCCCCGATTACTCGAAGATGGCTGGACCGATTGGGATTTCTTTTCTTTTGTTTAAAAGGGGATACTTCCCAAATGGTCCCATGATCATCAAGTCTGGATCTGATGATGGGATCCTGGAGAAATAGAGAGAACTCTTCAAATATAGGTACACGAAGCGATTTAGGTATTTTTTTTAAGAGTACTTTCTCGGAGTGGTCTCATTTCAATTTGGTGAAGATCGGATGAAGAAGTTTGGTGATAGGTAACGGAACTCCTCAATAAATGATAGCAAATGGACTGGGATTGCTGAAATCTCATGTCTGTCTATTGCTTACACCAGTTCATAACATAACATCACGCCGGTATGCTGTGAAAGGGTAAGCACATGTGAACCACTAAAAAGTGATAAAAAAAAACATTTTCAAAAAAAAACAACCGACTTCCAAAAAAACACTACAAAGTGAAAAATAACTTTAATTTCGGAAGACGGTGACAAAAAATTAAAATACAGCTCCAAAGACACCGACTTCCGAAATTAAAGTTATTTTTCACTTTGTAGTGTTTTTTTGGAAGTCGGTTGTTTTTTTTTGGTAACTAGATGTCTTGGAATGTTTCCTACACTACTTCACCGCGCGTGAAGGCATTTTTATGCGTTATAAATTGTATAAAAAATATAACAATTTGTAATTATTTAGGGTGCACACAGGTCTAACACTTGGTCATAACTAAAATGGTAACTAGTACCGTAGCCTATACATAGGCTATAAAATACTAATAGTTTTCGTGCGTCGGGGCACTGTATGCGCAGTCAAGTGGTTTTACAGTCTTTGGTACGGGGGCTTCGTACGCTCGCTTTGTTCGTCCTTCACTAAGTTTCTTTAAACCTTGCTAACAGAAATAGGAGTCGTTCCTGATTTGCAAATGAATTAATACACTGAAGTTACCTACGTAATATAGAAAGGTGAATGTCTGATTTCCAAAAGAATCTATGTAATATAGGTACCTACGTAATGTTGAAAGGTGATAGTTATGTTATTCATGAATGTGTATGTTACTGAAAATTTGCAATCTAACAAATGTCCACGTGACCACGCCGTGCCCGCGCCGCGTGCGTGCCGTGTCGCCGTGGCCGTGTCCACGTGTAATGTCCATGTGTGTGTGTGTGTGTGTGTGTGTGTGTGTGTCATTTTGGCCACTTTTGGCCATATTGACTTAATGACACTTAATGGCACATGACTTAAGCATCAAGCAGTAGTCAGCAGACTATTCGGCATAACAAAAAGTTGCTCAATATGTACATATTGCCGTAGCAGTGGAGTAGCCTTGGCGTAGCAATGGCGTAGCAGTAGAGTAGCAGTGGTGTAGCAGTGATGTAGCAGTACCGTAGCGGTGGCTTAGCATTGGCGTAGCAGTGGCGTAGCAGCGTATAGCACCGGCGTAGTAGCGGTGTATCAACTGTGTAGCAATGGCGTAACAGTGGAGTAGCAGTTGCGTAGCAGTATCGAAGCGGTGCCATAGCATTGCCGTAGCAGTAGCGTAGCAGCGATGTATCAGCAGCGTAGCAGTGGCATAGTTAATACTGACACTCAGCTTCAATGTATTGATGCTTTGATGTATTGATTGGTCTGTGGTCTGTAGACCACAGACTGCTTCCAGATGAACTATACAAGACAGAGCCTAAAACAACAAGAAAAATCAAACAACATACAAAACAACCATCACTTCTACCACTCCCGAAAGTCAGTCTAGAATCTTTCAATACTTTAGAAAGAGCAAATAATCTTAAAGACGTTCAAGACAGATATGATGTTGCTGAAAAATAAAAAAAATATTTCGGAACCAAAACTAAATACTGTACTGTTCCTTGTCAGTGTTCATTATAGCCGGTCAATAATGGCAGGGCAGAGATGACGAAAAAGACGTCTGCCCTTTGGGTTTCTGTATCTCTCTTGGTCCGACTCTTCATCCTAGACCTGTTCCGGTAAGGTTAAATCTCTACCGGCACAGACCTAGAGTAATGAAGCGCACAAGACCTACCATGGACGTCAACGTAGAGATACACCAGGCGGTGGGGTTACTATTATTACTAAGTGACGTAGTATTCAGCAGGCCTTTTTTGTACTTACGTATCAAGGCTAGGATCAGCCTCATTGGGAAAGCAGTTTGGCCGACCACTACCTTTTAAAGTACAATGACAAAATATAAACAAACCCTCTGTATATATAAACATACTCTGTCTGGAATCAATGAAAAAGGCGAATATCCGGCTATATAAACACAATTTAATTAGGTGACGTAAATTACTTACCCATTAATCTGTTAAAACCGTGATGAGCTCATTTTATTAAATGTTAAAATGATTAACATTTTTTTTTTGTTGAAAAAAGTGTAGAGGTCAATTTAGCAATAGCATCTTATCGTTCAGCGGTTATTTACCCGCGCTGAGTAAGAAGAGTAGCGCGCGTGTCCAGCGCGTATAAATACTTGTCTACAAACGTGCACAACCAACATTTAAACATAGAATACGCGACAATGAAGACTGTAAGTAATTACGATCCAAAAACAAATAGAATCCCTTTTATAATTTTTTAACTTAATTAGAAATCTATTGTTAAAACATTTTAATAATTCATGATTTTATGGAATCCATATTTATCTCAGAGTTCCCACTGCTTTGTGTTTTTTTTTTTTTTGATTGTGAATGTCAAAACATAAATCAATATAACTACAAATGACAAATTTTACAGGAGAGCGGTTCAAAGTTTCAAACACGTGTATATATCATGTTCTAGTTAATTTAACGTCATGATGGATTTAAAGTGCATTTTGCCATCTTAGACTTATTTTTTTAAACTAAACGATAGTATAGGCTGGCCTGAAGGTCACGAAAAAAAAACATGCAAATCACGTATCTACCACTTAAGGGATTGTACGTAGGGACCGTCGATTTATTGTTTGGTTTTCTATTTTAGTTGCTGTGCACTGGTTTGCTGGTAAGCGCATGCATAGCTTACGCGTGGACCATCCCTGTGGAGCTGGCCGCGGTATCCAACGACGCGGCGCCGGCGGCAGCGCATCTGACTTTAGTGGACGCTGAAGAGGTGCTGCAGCCGCAAGAGACCCGTCATTTCAGTGGCCACAAACGTCACCGAAAAGGCGGAAGCGGCCACGGGGGCGGCTACGGCGGTGGCTACGGTGGAGGCGGGGGGGGTGGCTACGGCGGCGGCCAAGGGGGTGGCTACGGTGGCGGCCAGGGGGGTGGCTACGGCGGCGGCAAGGGGGGTGGCTACGGTGGTGGCCAGGGGGGTGGCTACGGTGGCGGCCAGGGGGGTGGCTACGGCGGCGGCGGCGGCTTCGGGTGGGGTTTCGGCAGCGGCGGCGGTGGCGGCGGTGGCGGTGGCGGCGGTGGCGGTGGCGGCGGTAGCGTTGGCGGCGGTGGCGGCGGTGGCGGTGGTGGCGGCGGTGGCTGGGGACGCTGACACGCTGACACACCAGTGATTTAGTAAATATTCAATTGTTGGTATTGACATCTGTGATGATTATCGTTAACATTCGAGTTAAATTATAATGTTTAAGCAAAACTACAGTGGTGTTATTCGCCAGCATTTCCTTAAGAAGTTGAATGAATGAGGTAACAAATCAGTTGATATAGTGTACATTGTCATCAGTGTAGCGTACACACAGCGTCAGTATGTGCTAACCCCTCAAGTTTTAAAACGTTACACTGCTACAACATTGAATTCGTTACGAATATATACGGTATCTTAAGAATACTTCAAAAAGCGTTTATTGTTTCGACTTGGATTCGAACCATCGCACAACCGAACGTCGTCATACTCATACCGGTAGTTTGACGAACTAGCCAGCGAACCCATAAATGAATTGTGATGAAATTGTTATCCACTATCGTCCGAGTCACTTCATCTTTAGGTTTCTGTCTAATCGATAGACTGTGTTATTTGATCCTCCTGAAACTTATTACGTTTTCTTTATAAAATTACAAAGTTTGATGTATACGTTCACGCAAAACGTCTTTAGATATGACGCCATGACGACATGACAGATCAGGTGAAATTTCGTTAATTTATGTCATTTAAAATATTTCAAGCGCTTCCTATTTTATCGTTTACGCTAAAAGGATATCACTTGTCTACTGACCCGTTTGTGTCAGTTGGTAAAATATGTATAATAAGTTATCTGTAAATTATCAAATAAGATTGTAAAATCTTTGTAGTAAATTATTTATAAATACTACTAAAATAAAATAGAAAAATACTTAATATTAAAAAAATAATTGCATGACAAAAACCACATTTCGTGTCCAGGATTCGAACCTCCAATCTTATGCACGACAAGCGGTCTTGTAACCTCCGGTCTAATCAGACGTTAAATCATCATCATCATCATTTCAGCCAGAAGACGTCCACTGCTGGACATAGGCCTCCCCCAATTTGGGAGACTTTGCCGTAATCGCCACGCTTGGCAGGCGGGTTTGGCAATCGCGAAAGCAATACGTTAAATGTTTCCTTGTAAATGATAACCATATTCACTAAAACCATACAGTAATTATAATAAAATGTTTTTGCAAAATACAAAAAGTAACTTGGGCCTAGCACGGATTTGAACGCACATGTCTTTTTGAGGGGAACCACTTAATGGAGCTGTGTGTACGCCTAATATAATTCAATGTTTAACTAGTAATAAATCATATCGGTGTGAGGTCCGTAATTCAGGATACAATTTATACCAGTGCACCAACTGGAACCATGAATTCAATATGTTTTTAAAACCAATGAAAAATTTCCACATTATGGGGTCTAGAAGCATTCTGAACTCATGGTTGCAGTTTGCGTACTTGTTATTTTTTATCCTGAATAGTGCAATTGGTCAGCTGAAGCCGCGAAACTGACGTGGGACTGGGCTGACCACGTCTGCCGTACCAATGATCTGCGGCCAAAATAACCACTACGTGGTGCTATGACACAGCCAGAAGGCGTCGCGGCCGACCCTGTAGGAGATGGTGGGACGAGCTGGAGAAAACACATGAGCAGTGGGCCACTTTAGCCCTGGATCGAAAAGTTCGACGTCATGGTTAGAGGCGTTTGTTGCACTGGGATGATGCGGGCTAACAGTAACAGTAGTCATGCAATTACTTAACAGTAACCATAGAGGCCGAATAAGTCTCTGATCAGTGGTATTCAGATCTAATAGTAGGTATCTACCGTGATTGGCTCATCAGTCATCAGTGGCAAAAACCTTAAGGTTTTCGGAAACCAAGGTTTAGTTAGATATCAAAAACGGTTTGTCCCTTAGTGTATACAGGATGGCATCGACGCGCAAACTGTAATCATGAATTCAGCACATAAGTCTAGACATCCTAGCGTAGAACTTAGTCGGTTAACAAAAAACATCTGCTGTTTCATAGAAAAGTGCAATCAATACCTATAAAGTCAAAATGTATGGAATAGCTAGATAGCTTGCGAAAGCAGAGCGTCCGCAGAGTATTTGAATTCCGAAGGATGCGATCTCGATGTGCGTCTTACGAGATAACTATACCAAAGAATAGATGATAAGTATAAATTGTACAGCTGTTCATTATTAACAATTGTCTGGCAGACTATGCTAAAAATTTACCTAATTGAAAACTTGGAGGGGTTGCACATCTGCTTCCAGTATGTACACTAAATCGTGTTTTTTTTTAAGATTCAGTCATAGTTCGAAACAAAAACTTTACAAAACAGACCTGCACCCTAATTACGTAACACACGATCAATCATAATCTGTTTAATTTTGACAGTTCAACAATATCCATTGAGTTATTTACGTTGCTGAGCAGACATATTTTTCGAACATATGAAGCAATGGATTAGCAATCTGATTCAAAATGATTCGGATTTTGATTGATCGTGCGTTACGCAATTAGGGTGCTGGTATGTTTATTTTTATTGTGAGTTATGGTCTCACCATGTACAAAAGTCAACTCAGGAACACGTAAGAGCCAAAAATGAACCCTTGCGGCACACCCATTTTATAAAGAGGCCCCAAGTGAATCACAGCATAACATGTTAATCTTAATTTTTGTCGACTTATAAAAAGAGGATCATTGGGCAGGTTTTTTGTTGTTTTTATTGTTAATAGCGAATCTCATCGCGTCGAATACCGAATAATTGCAGTTTTATTACTTTTATTACTAACTTTTTAGTCGTTTATCCGATAAAAAAATATCGTTGTTTGTGTATTGTGTTGAACTTAATCAAATGCCTAACAGAGAGACATTTTTTAAAATAAATTCTTGTTTCTCACATTTTCTCATGAACGAGACCCTTAAGATCCATGATATTTACTGCGCTTCAAAACATAAACAAAATGTGCAAAAAATCAGATCTGGGACACTTGCGCGAAAGACACTTGCGTGAACCCACTTGCGCTCATTTTCGCGAATAGAATTTTGCGCGAAAGGCACTTGCGCAAATACACTTGCACCTAGAGACAGTTGCGTTAAAAAGTTGCGGAAGTGAGATTCCTTCAAAACATCACTCCTGTGACTTTCAAAGATTTGGGCATAGGCAAGGGGTACTTATAGGTATGCTGTAAGTTATAGTACACCCATAACTCACCAGCTATGTTCAAGTTACAGACAGGCTGGAAGATTTACTACCAATCTATCTGTCTTGCACTATTTATTAGTTAATGTCGTGATTTTAACACGCTTTTATTTATTAGCTTCACCTGTGTGTGATAGATATTATTGTTTAAGTTTACTTACCTAAAGAGGCAACCGATAATATGTACACCCACAACACCACATTTTTTTGTTTTTTAGAAACATGATTTTAGTTGTTCCCCAAGGACCAGTTTTAAACGTTCATGTTTTTCCCTAGCAATAACTGGTGTGTTGTTTCGTAATTTCCGCATGCTATTCATAAAGCGAACGTATATGCCTAGTTTAATAACATGATATTCTTGAACAACCAGTTTTATAAGTATGTTCTATGACTAAGATCAAGTTCATGACTGTGAAGTAAACAAGTTTGAACGTAAACAATAGATACATGCGTCATTGACTGATGGATTTTAAACATCAACGCTAATAAGCATTAGGTGTTTACTCATAGCAAAAAGCTTATAATTATTACTACGGGTATTTCACATATTTCCCAACTATGTCGAAATTGTGTTTCCAATGCCATCAATATCGTCATTATCATCATCTGACGCATTGACAGAATCTTAAATAGGAAATTAATAGAGACACATCGGAGGGGGCGCCCCGTTCAACCGAAGCATTTTATATCGAATTTTATTAAGCCGCCAACGATTCGACAAAGCTATAGTTTGCCGAAGGAATTTATTCCCTAATCTTACGTCACCGAATGATCACATACATAATACACAGCTATTGTTTTAGTCGAGTAGATACTCAATTGATCCGTTTGGTCATGAACGGGATGTCGGGGACTACAGTGATTGAGCAAAGCAAGCTGACGAAGCCCTACGGTACAGAGGCTACGTTCGCTCATTTTGGTTGACCTTCACTTTAGGTTTCTTAAACCCTGCAAACAGAAATAGGAGTCGGTTCTTATTTGTAAATGAATTTATGTTATGTACCTACCTATGTAATTTTGAAAAGTGATATTTTATTCATGAATGTGTGTGTTACTGAAAATGAGCAAGCTAACATATGTAAACTGGCAATAATTCATTTGACTAAATCAAGCAACACTCGTCAAACTATTCGGCATAAAAAAAGTTCGCCACTTCTAGACCACTACATACTATGCAACTTTTCAGTGGCGTAGCAGTGTCGTAGCAGTAGTGTAGCAGCGGTGGAGCACCGGCGTAGCATTGGCGTAGCAGCGGCGGAGTACCGGCGTAGCAGTTGTGTAGCAGCGGCGGAGCACCGGCGTAGCAGTGGCATAGCAGCGGCGCGGCGGGGCACCGGCTTAGCAGCGGCGGAGCACTGGCGTAGCAGCGGCAGAGCACCGGCGTAGCAGTGGCGTAGCAGCGGCGGAGCACCGGCGTATCAGCATCAAGCTACCCCAATATGTAAAATTTATTTGATAGATTTTCAACTTTATTAGAAAAGTATAAGGTTCATGTTCAATTGGTAAAATTTGACAGTTTGGGATAGCTTGATGTGCTAGCGTCTGTACATATTGAATGTGGATTTGTCAATGTATTTTTTTTTTAATTTATATCCAAGATGCTTTACAGAGATGTGTTTTGATTTTTTCATATACATATATTTTAAATTGAATCGTTTTGTGCTACAAAGATATATTTTTTTTGAATTGACAGTTGTGTTTTCTGTAGTTAATTTTACAACCTGATGCTTTGAATTTATATACTACCTGAATCGCATTGTTCGCTTTGTTGCACATATTTTTTTTTATTCCTTTTGTAATCCAACCAGTTTTTTTTTTTTATTGAAAAGGGAATGCTTAAAAAATACTAATAATCCTTAATTCTATTTAGAATATATGAATAATGAAATAATTCTTAAGTTTGTTTATCTAGGGTGAAAACATTACGATCATTAAAATATTTAACTTGATATCCGTCTAATTCATTCTTATTTTTTATTAGAGGTCAGTGTTTATTTGACATGAGTAATCGACATTCAGCCAAAGAGGAATCGTAAAATAATATTTAACGAACTATTTTACAGAATTATTGCACAGTTATCGTTAATTTAATATAATTCGACCCATTTATACCGTAAATCTGATTAAAATAATATATGCATGGAATTATTAATTAAAATCGAAGTATTTTTAAAATAGAAAACGTATCGTAGGCTGTATGCATCACATGTCCCTTGCCATACTGCCAGTTTGACATTGATGCATTTAATTCTTTCGATTGTTTACTTGAATTGATTGATTCATGATTTTGCGTTTGCGACTTGAGTTGCACAAATTCCTTATAGAATATTTAACGACTGTGGATAGGTTCATACACGATTAGCTGCTATCTCGATATTGCATCGATTAAAACATTTATTTGCTGTTTTGTTGTTTAGCCTTGACTTAACCTATATTTAAGAAAAAAAAAGTGGAACTGGCTTGATGATGATGGGACTCCCTTTTCCGCACGTAGACTCCCATTCGGTCCGTTGTGCGTGGGGATTCTGGCTAACAAAGCCAGCCTAGCTCCGCCCAAAAGCACAGAAGCTTCCTGGGAGCCTCACAGGCTTCGCGGAGCGACCTCACTGTTCCGAGGATTTCTTCACGTTGAGAAGCCACGGCCTCGCATTCCAGGATGACGTGGGCGGCTGATTCCTCGGCGTCAAGGCAGCCTCTGCAAAGCGGGCTGTCTGTGGCGCCTATATTATGAAGATGTTTGTTAAGGGGGTTATGGCCCGTAATTGTTCCTATGATTATTCTAAGGTTGTTTCTACTCAGGCTGAGGAGCTTTTTGGTTAATCGCGGGGTGGAACTGGCTTCTACCAAGGTTTTTGATAATAATTGAAATTGTAATGAGTTCCTGATTTGTAGTGTTATTTAGCATATTTTTCCCGGCTGCGCCAGAAGGAGGGTTATGTTTTTCGAGTGTATGTATGTATCTATCTTTCTTTGGCACGCTCTGTAGCCTAAACGGCTTGATCGATTTCAGCTTGAAAGGTGCCGTTAAATTCGTCGTAATTGTGAGAGTGACACATGGTATATCAAAATAAAACATGGCCGATTTTTGGCGCCCTATTGTGTCTTCAAAATATATTCTTTTTCGCAAAACCTATTGAGTGGGGTATCAAAATAAATAGTTTCATAAATAGGTCCTCATTAACGTCAAAAATAATTATATTAAGGCGAACCTAGTCCAAATTTTTGCATACAAATTTTGGGAGTGTTTACTCCACTGTTTGACATGGCACATCCAAAGTAAAACATGAAATCGTTTTGTCTCATTATTAATATTGTCTGTACGGAAACAGAATACTAAAATAAAAACCCATTCAAAAGTTAGGAGCCAACAAAGATTCGTTTTTCTTGCTAATTTTATTTAACTTTGGGCGTGTTTAAGTAATAAAAGAAGTGTAAAATCTCCAAAACCAAGTCCGTACAAACAAAGTTCAATTATCGAAATAAATTTTATTGGTCATTGATTTATGAATTGGCTTTTTCATAAAATCCGATCACCCAAAGGACTTTTCTTAATTTTTTCGCAATTTTTTTACTATAAATTATCTGCATCTCACTCAATAACGTTGTGCTTGTAGACTAGCGTCTAACTGCTTATCACTGATACTATCTCTGGCGGACACGAAGCCTGATGAGACAGCGTGATTTTCAGCCATGCCCACCAGTGAGTTCGAGCCCGCGACTAGGTTCCCCTTAACTAAAAACTGAACTAAAAAATAATTTAAACTATCAAAAAACCCGACTGCCTAAAAAGTGAACTCTAATTAAAAAAGATCGCAATAAAGGTCTTTATTGTTAAATTTAAGATTGCCTCCGATTGCATAAGATTGCTTATAGTATTCAGTCTAATAATCATCCTTTTAAAACAAGTTTCTTGTTTCCATCTTTTTTAATTAAAGTTCACTTTTTAGGCAGACGGGTTTTTTGATTTTGTAAATTATTTTTCGTTGTTGTTCATATCAAGAATTTTTTGTGTGGCAAATGGGCATTCCCCTTTTCCGTTTACATACTGGAAGCATAGATTAAAGAAGAGTATAAATTCATTATAAAAGGTGTTAAATGCAGTGATATAGTTCTCTTCCGAATATACATTCAACCAAAAAATATTAGAAAGATGTCACAATTTTTTTTTAAATATTATCTAAGTACATGGAACCGTAGTAACGTTTGAATATATACCATTCCATGAGAGGTTTTGCTTTTTTGGAAGTAGGGATTAGGGATGGGCCGAATATTCGTTGTATGTTCGGCATTCGGCATATTTTTTCCGGTTTTCCGAACATTCGTATTGGGCCGATTATTCGGCAAAAATGTACCAAATAATATTGTATTAAAAACTCTATAAGCGTATAATTATGAAGTAACGCAATTAGAAGTAGGTACAAGTCGGCCCTTTGAACATAGGTAAAAATGAAAGATTGCTTAGGTACCTGTGTAAGCAATAATTCATTTATAGCAAGATGCATAACTCGATGATGCAATACAGACTGGGCCGTCCGGGTAGCGGGTGGAAGCAAAGTGCGCTTCAACGGGCTAGACGACCACAGACTTGAGTTTTTTTGAGATAAAGCTTGAGTTTTTACGATAAAGCGCGCCAAATCCTATGAGCTGTTGTTTTTGTAAGGTTTCACATGAAGTTTCATTACGGATGGTTTTTACGTAAAGTTATATTAGAATCCATCATATTACGAGTTTGTAGTTCGTAACGCCCTCTACGAGAAAAAAGTATAAACCGACTTCTTTATATTGGCCAATAGATGTCGCTATATTCAAAAAATTACTCTATGAAAGTATGAAGTATAACAATACCGTTATGATTTGGCAACACATTGTGATCGGTAACACGAATTTGAATATCGCATGTCATAATGTCATCTACGATTTTGAATGCAATGTAAACAATTCATTGGATTCGCCGTATCTATCTCTCTATATAAATAAAAAGAAAAGTCCTGACTGGCTGACTGACTCATGAACGCCCAGCCCAAACCCTTGGACCTAGAAAGCTGAAATTTTGCACAGAGGTTTCCTTTATAATGTAGACAAGGAATAAGGAAGGAATTTTCGAAACTCAACCTCTAAGCGAGTTAAATAGGGGATGAAAGTTCCGCGCGGGTGAAGCCACTGGCAGAAGCTAGTGCATTATAATGTGTAGGTATGTTGTTGTAACATGCTATATATCTACGTTTTTTTTTTTTAATTTATTTAAATTTCATACATAACACCCTAACAGCTATGCGCCAATGCGATGTTACTACTATAAACAAAAGTCTCAAAAGTCATCTTACTTGACAGGCAGTGACAAAAAATTAAAATACATATCCAAAGACACCGACTTCTGAAATTAAAGTTATTTTTCACTTTGTAGTGTTTTTCGGAAGTCGGTTGTTTTTTTTTACAGATTAAATACAAATAAAAATATTTTTTTCTGAATGGCCATTAGTTTTACCATGAATCATTTCAAGGTTATCCATTAATTACCGGACACCCTGTATATACCCAGTAGCGGATCCAGGATTATCATTTGGAAGGGGCTTAACCCCGGTGAGGGTAAGTTTTAGCAAAGTAACACTAGGTCCATAAAAAAACATATTTAATACTAATTAAGTTAAGGATAATTGATGAAAATTGTACCTTAGGTATGCAATACTTGCTAAAAAGTTTAATTAAAATAATATCAAGTTCACTTTAAGATTTATCAGAAAATCATTGCATAAAGGCACCCGCACACTTGCGCGACAGGACTGCCCGACGCGGCTCTGGCAGACCACTTTCCATTAAATTTTCATAGAAACTGTTCCACCAGAGTCACGTCACGCCGGTCTGCGGGAGCTTTAACCTATGCGAAAGACATTTTGTCAGATTTGAAACAGGTTTTTCAATATTTCATTTGTAGCTCTTGCTAATCTGGAAAAACCACTTTAATTTATTTAATGTTTTAGTTTTTTTTCTCACATAGAATGAGAATTACATAGGTATTTAAAGATGGATTTAACAGAGTTGTAATATTGCGTAATACACTATCATTAGGAATCGCTTTCTTTTGACAGTTCCACAACACTCATGGCGTTGTCTATGACATTTTTTGTTAAGTATGTTATGTATTGTGAAATTAAATATTTGCAATTAATTTAGTTAATCAGAAATTGTGTAACGTTTGTAGTGATAACTGAAGGAATATTATGACGTTTTTAATTTAATGTATTTTGAAATTAAATATTTGCACACCACATGTAATGGTAGAATGTAAATGGGCCACCTTTATAATAACATCATACTACTTTGTACACCTACATTTTGGCAAATAAATTACTTACTTACTTACTTACTATGTGGCTAAGCAGACAATTTTTTCGAGCATATCAAGCAATGGATTAGCAATAACTTACAAAATGGTTCAGATTCTGATTAATAGTGTGTCATGCAATTAGAGAGCAAGACAGGCTTAGCATATTTCATTACGAACATGCAATTTAAATCACTAATAAATTAATCCTTACTTAATATTATAAACGCGAAAGTTTGTATATCTGGATGTTTGTTACTCATTCACGCAAAAACTACTAAATGGATTTAAATGAAATTTGGCACACAGATAGATTATAACCTAGATTATCACTTAAGATACTTTTCATCCCAGTAGTAGGTTCCCGCGGGATAATTTCTGACTTCCACGCGGGCGAAGGCGCGTGCGGAAGCAAGTATACTTATAATATCTACCCGTGTGGTTATTAACAAGCCCCTGCACACGGGTCGATCAATCAGGTTAAGCTAGGCTTGCTGCGGTTGGTCTGTGGATGAGTAACAGCTTTATATACTGAAATATATGGGAAGTACTGGAACTAACGGCACAATAAAACAGGGAATTCACTGATAGACGTATATTCGTAGACTGACGGTCGACTCATAACGAACAAAGACTTCAACCTAAATACGTACTATTACAAATATATCACAACTCTACCACAATTACCACCACAAGTAGCTTCCGCCCGCGGCTTCGCTCGCGTGGAGGTTGAAAATTATCTCATGGGAACGTACTACCGAGATGAAAACTATTCTATGTGTTAATCCAGGTTATAAACTATCTGTTTGCCCATCTAAATCCGTTGAGCCGTTTTTGCGTGATTGAGTAACAAACATCCAAACATCTTCACAAACTTTCACATTGATAATATTACCAGGAAGTAGGATATAGTAGAATACCACTTCGAGCCTTTTTTTTTTTATTACGGGGGGAAATCCTCATGGATGTCCTCCGCCCTGGGGAGGGCGGAGGGGTCTGTCAGACTCTTACTGACTAAAACCACCCCGGTGTTCCGCCTCACACTTGCACCGGAGATCACGGGAACAAAAGTGACTTCCGCGATCCCCGGCTAGTGCTGGCCCGCCTCTGCGGGCCACCTCGCGTTAGGGGGGGAGTGAGGTGTTAAACTCCCCCCTTACATCATACAGAGGCGCGCGTGGAACACTACGCGCCGCCATCTCGGGTCCTAAGAAGTAGTAGGGGGCGACGGATTTCCCCAGATCCGTTACCACTACGTACCACTTCGAGGTTAACCCGCTAAGCCGTTGGTCCTGGCTGTCATTCGTGGATCTTTGACAGTTGTTACGGGTCGTCATGAGCCCGAAAGTGACAATCAGTCTTACCCAGTTACTGGATTGTGGAGGTCAGATAGATGAGTTGCTCCATGTAAAATACTGGTATTCTTTTGCATCTGGGTCCACCCCAACATACTTGGGAAAAGGCTTGGCAGATGTACATGGATGAACTATTAGAAAAACATACAGAGAATTAACCCTAGATTCCACAGAACATGTGAATTTATCTGTTCTGTGCTAGATTCGATTGGATATCGACCTACTCTGTGTTGTGTAAACCCTGTAATTGTTTTTTTTTTTATTCTCGTAATGTTTATATTACTTTGTCTATGTATGTATAGAATCAAGTTTATCCAATTAAACAGACAGCTGTGCTTCTGGGGAGTTTGTTCCGCTACTTCTTCTTCCCAGCTAAAGCACTAGGAAGTGGTGACGGGTGGGCGTTTTTAGGGGGACTTTCTTATGTATTTTGACGTTCGAAAAGTGCTGATTCTCAGCCTAATTTGTATAAATGACTTTTGATTTATTTTTTTATTTTTGGACGTTCTTCAGAAACGTCAGGTGCGCATTACACGAAACCAGCGTGCGTGTACGACCAGAGGGGCAATTCTCGTAATTTTATGAACGTTCACAGTCTGATCTCAGTCTCAATCTGTCAAAAATACCTCGAGTTTCCATACATTTTTGACAAGTTTTTGACATTTGATTGTCGCTGAGATGAGACTGCGACTAGATTGTGAACTTTTTTAATTACGAGAATTGGCCTTCAGATGTATGAAGCTAAACGCGGCAAAAGTAAAATGTAAGGCTCGTAGCAAGTGGCGTTCTGTAGTTTGTGCCTACCCTCCAAGTAAATCATAATATTTCAGGCATTTACAATTAATAACCAAAATTAGATAGAAGCATACTTACATCGCCAGCTTCTAAATCGCAGGCCACACCGCCAGCTAAGTAGCGAGCGAGCCGGGTGAGCAACGTTTCACCAAAAACAAAAAAAAAACAATACAAGAGAGAACATAAATCAGACAAACTACTTTACATAACATTTGCATTACGAAAACTGCATTTTGCTGCTGACTTAATTAATAAAAATAACTTTGAACTTGACCTTCATACATCGAATAATGTTAAGCCAGGCGGGGTTACTGCGTAACACACTATCAGTTGGAATGGCTTTCATTTTGACATTTCTACAACATTCATTGCGTTATTTACGTTGCCAAGCAGACAAACTTTTCGAACATATGAAGCAATGGATTAGCAATAGGTATCCTTCAATATGATTAAGATTGTGATTGATAGTGTGTTTCACAATTAGGGTGCAGTTAAGGGCCATAGTATTCTCATCTCCCGTTTGTATGCTAAAGCACGACTGCCGCCCGCGCCCGCGCAGGGCCCCTCTGAGCCTTTATCTCAAAATGGGGATATTCCTTTGATTAATTTACAATTGTGCTTCGGCGATTCTGTGGTACCTCTAACTATCTATTTATCAGTGTATTTTTTTTCCAAATAACGAAGCCGTTTAGTAGGAGTATGGAATAGAAGCCAAAATATTGCGTGTTGGAAAATATATTTTTACAGCAAAAGTATTAACCATACAAAAAAATTACTTCAGGCAAAATGATCTATATGAATCTATAGCAAAATCATATATTTTTCAAATCTTCTGAATTCATGGTTACAATTTGCGCACTGGATAAAAACTTTTCCTGTATTTGACACTAATGATACGACCGACACTCGACAGGTGGAGCTGATTTATGAATACAGATTTTTTTGTTTATTGATAAAATAATATTAGTTTTAAATATTTTATCTGATTTAGGTAGGGTAGGCAGTGTCTTTCTGCCTTTATGGACTGCACGCTACTGTGTACTAAGTATACACCTCTGGCCAACCCTTCGGGGAAACAAGGCGTAATGTTTTGTGTCCGTTATTTAAAGAAATATTGCTTCCAGCTAGTGATGCTATGTTAAAAGTACCTATTAGGTATTTTACTCCTTGTTTATCTTCCATATCCTTCCATAGTATAAAACAAAGTCGCTTTTCGAGTTTGTACGCTTAGATTTTAAGGTGAACCTAGTCCACATTTTTTCCATACAAACTTCGGGAGTGTTTTACTTCACTGTCTGACATGGCACGTTCAAAGTAAAATATGATATCGTTTTGCCACATTATTAATATTGTCTTTACGGAAACAGAATACTACAACAAAAACCCATTAAAAAGTTAGGAGCCAACAAAGATTTGTTTTTCTTGCTAATTTTACTTAACTTTGGGCGTGTTTATATAATAAAAGAAGTGTAAAATCTCCAAAATCAAGTCGATACCGACAAAGTTCAATTATATAAAGTTCAATAAACTTTATTGGTCCCCGAAAACCCGATCTTCCAAACGACTTTTCTTAATTTTTTCGCGAATTTTTTACTATAAATGATCCTGCATCTCACTCAATAACGTTGTGCGTGTAGACTAGCGTCTAACTGCTCATCAATGATACTATCTCTGTCGGACACGAAGCCTGGTGAGACAGCGTGATTTTTAGCAAGGCCCACCAGTGAATTCAAGCCCACGACTAGATCCCCTTAATGCGGTTTTCATCTACGAGTATACACAGAGTGATTCAAGAGGATGGTTTATATGTATGTATAATACACTGAACTCCACGTGGGCGGAGCCACTGGCAAAAGCTAAAAAATAAAAGATATCTGCGTAAAATTACATCAAACAGTAGCCTAATTGCGTAACACGCGATTAATTATAATCGGTTTCATTTTGACAGCTCAACAATATTCATTGGGATATTTACGTTGTTGAGCAGACACATTTTTCAAACATATGAAGCAATGGTTTAGCCATCTGTTTCAAAACGAAACAGATTATGATTAATCGTGAGTTACGCAATTAGGGTGCAGATCTCCTAGCTTGGCTTTTCAAACGTTATCAAATGATTGAGTTCATTGCTTGATTGAAATCATAATAAATTCTCAAAGGCTCACAGATATATCACCGAACACAGAATTTGCATATTTTTGTATGAAATCGTTTTCTAACATGACACAGTTTCTCTCTTTTTCCCGTTATATTTGAAGACGAACTTACAATTCTCCCCGGACACAAGGAAAAGAGTATATTACTTAATAAGCCTTTATCTGCATCACGTTTACATATAAGTAAATACGTACGTTACCTGCTGTACAGTGAAGATCATATTTTCTTCTTTATATAACGGATACTGAGTTTTCTATTTGAAAGCTCTTGTCTCTGCGACAAACGTGTACATAAAGCGCTCAACTAAAATGTTCGAACTGATAGATAGATTCATTTATTCGCCTGAAATATGCTATTTTACCGATTTTATAACACTTAGGTACACAAAAGTTCTTCATATTCCGCTTACAGTACTTTTCGCCTTTCTTGAGCGAGAAAATCGTTGACACCTGCTCGCTTCCTCGTCGGCGCGGTGGGACAGATGCCTTAAATCCTCAACACGGAACTAGTGAGTCCGTTTTTGTTCATGTAATAAAAATAGGCAACATGTCGGATATGCAAAATAAACAAAAAGCTAAGACGAACTCTAGGCCTACTAGAGTTCGTCTTACATACTATTGTTAATCGACCTTTCTGTTATTATTGGGCTAGAAAATCTTTCGCTTGCGACTACTAGATCAACGAGGCTCGTTGATCTAGTAGTCGCAAGCGCAACTGCTGAGCATTATGTCCTAGACTCTAGGACATAATGCTCAGCAGTTGCGCTAGACTCTAGGACATAATGCTCAGCAGTTGCGCTAGACTCTAGGACATAATGCTCAGCAGTTGCGCTAGACTCTAGGACATAATGCTCAGCAGTTGCGCTAGACTCTAGGACATAATGCTCAGCAGTTGCGCTAGACTCTAGGACATAATGGTCAGCAGTTGCGCTTGCGACTACTAGATCAACGAGGCAGACGAAAGATTTTCTAGCCCAATAATAACAGAAAGGTCGATTAACAATAGTATGTAAGACGAACTCTAGTAGGCCTAGAGTTCGTCTTAGCTTTTTGTTTATTTTGCATATCCGACATGTTGCCTATTTTTATTACATGAACAAACACGGACTCACTAGTTCCGTGTTGAGGATTTAAGGCATCTGCCCGACCGCGCCGACGAGGAAGCGAGCAGGTATCAATCGACCTTTCTGTTATTATTGCCTGTTATTAGCCCAATAATAACAGAAAGGTCGATTAACAATAGTATATAGCCGGGACTCGAACCTCTAGGACCTAGAGGTTCGAGTCCCGGCTCGGATTGTGCTATTGGATTTTATTTTCCATCCGGAATTTCACAGTACCTACTTGCCCGAAGTCTGGATTTGTGTCCTGTGTGGAAGCTCGCCCCTTTTACAAAATGCGACTTAAACATAAGTGGCGAAATGTGGGTGTACATCTGCCTAACCCTGTGAGGCATACAGTGATGATGGTTTATTAAAATCTTTCAGAAAGTTTTTCAACAAGTCGTTTCGGCTTGTCGCATTGTTTGAATGATATAATAGAGGTACACGCCTCCACCTGATACGCCATATGTTTTTTGTTTAGATAATGATTGTGTAAATCAAGCGTTAAAATTAAATTACGATGTAGATTTTGATGTTCACACGTGTTTCTTAAGGTAGATACTAACTTGAAATACCGGTTTTTCTTTTGCAAAACATGTGTAGCTTTGATTTCTACTGCTCTTACGCCATATTTCGAAACAAATAAATAATACAAACAATAAAAAAAAAATACGTACCTACCAAAATATTCTTTGATGAGACAGGTAGGTATATTCAGTTCATGGAACAGACCCTTTCTCGAAGTAGATATCAGGATCCGTTGTCAGTAACAGTCCTGGTTATGGAAGGTGGAGTCGCCAATGTAGCCCGCAAAATTCAAATTTTGTTCCGTTCTTTCATGAAATGGGCTCGTAGCTAAGTAATAACGGCCACCCGGGTCGATCGATCAGGTTAAGCTACCCTTGCCGCGGTTGGTCCGTGGATGGGTGACCCGTCCGTGCCTCGGAAAACACGTTAAGCCGTTGGTCCCAGTCGTCATTCGTGGATCTTTCTTTGACATTTGTTACGGGTCGTCAGAAGCCCGAAAGTCTGTCAACCAGTCCTACTAGGGGTCTCGTATTACCAATTAACTGGGTTGTGGAGTCAGATAGGCAGTCGTTCCATGTAAAATACTGGTACTCAGCTCCATCCGGTTAGACTGGAAGCCGACCCCAACATAGCTGGGAAAAGGCTAGGCAGATGATGAGTCAATGGGATTTAAGGTGAATCTACTCAAAAATAAATCCATACAATAATATAAAAATACTTACATCAAAAATTAAACATGGTATGGTTTTGTCACATGATTAATATTGTCTTTACCTAAACAGAATATTAAAATAAAAGCCCATTAAACTAGTTAGGAGCCAACAAAGGTTCGTTTTTTTTTGCTAATTTAACCTATCTTTGGGCGTGTTGTAACAAAAGTTTTTCCAAAAAAAAACAACTGACTTTCAAAAAAAACACTACAAAGTGAAAAATAACTTTAATTTCGGAAGTTGGTGTCTTTGGAGCTGTATTTTAATTTTTTGTCACCGCCTTCCGAAATTAAAGTTATTTTTCACTTTGTAGTGTTTTTTTTTTGGAAGTCGTTTGTTTTTTTTTTGGAAAAAGTTTTTATTTTTCACTTTTTAGTGATTCACATGTGCTTATCCCTTCACAGCGTGCCGGCGTAATGTTATGTTATGAACTGGTCTAAACAATAGACAGACATGAGATTTCAGCAATCCCAGTCCATTTGCTATCATTTATTGAGGAGTTCCGTTGCCTATCTCCGAAGTTCTTCATCAGATCTTCGCCAAATTGAAATGGGACCACTTCGAGAAAGTACTCTTCCAAAAAATACCCAAATCGCTTCAAGTGTGCCTATAAAATTTGAACAGTTCTCTCTATTTCTCCAGGATCCCATCATCAGATCCTGACTTGAAGATCATGGGACTACTTTTCTATGAAACAGCGGAATTTTTTAAACGACTTAAAAAAAGAGGAGGTTCTCAATTCGACTGTATTTTATTTTTATTTTTTATGTTTGCTGGCTCAGAACTTTCGACTGGGTGAACCGATTTTTATTATTCTTTTTTTATTTGAAAGCTGGTGCTTTTCGTGTAGTTCTGTTTAAATTTCATATAGATCTGATGATGCATTTCGGAGACAGACAAGGGAACTCTTCAAAAAGTTACAGCAAATCGACCGCGATTGCTGCTATTGCATAAATATGTATTGTTTTTACCCCAAGGATGATGACATTTCGAATTGGTGTGGAGTAGGTACTATAACTAAAAAGTGAAAAATTTAAACTTTTTATTGGAAAGTTGTTTTTTTTTTGGAAAAAGTTTTATTTTTGTATTTATAACCGACGAAAAATTTCTATGCTAGGGGGTCTAGAATGATATGCTGAATTTATTTATTTATTATGGACAAAAAACAGTACCTGGTTACAGTTTGCACACTGGTTATTTTTTCCCGTATATGTCGCAGCCACCTGGTCAAGTTAGCCAGCTGGACGCCTAGGTCGTTCATTAAACGCCGGCATCCAATTAGATGCCTAAGCCGATAGTTAATTGAACTAGAATCATTCAACGTTTAACAACTTGGCGTATTGAAAGTCAGCCCTTTGAAGATGACTGACCAAGACTCAGCCAAGTGATTCAAATTTTGTAAGGTGTTAGGATGCAACGCGTGCGTCAGTCAAGCAAGTACCTGTTTACATATTATGTTACTGTCGATTTATATAAGACCTCTAAAGATAGGTTTATACGTAAGTATTATCCACAGACATATAAAATAGTAGCAGACCAAACATTCGTTAAAAATTGCGTACCCATTACGCACACATAGAGAGTGTGACGATACAGGGCCGGACTAGGGCCGGTTGCCGGTATTATATAACGATATTGAAACGACCGATAAATCTTACTGAAAATCTGCGAAAATCAATATTCTCTGGGTAAATGAAGTGTAGATTACTTATCAATAAAGTCTTAACGAATATAACCACCCATCTGTTCCCGTGGTTACTGTAAAAGGCAACTAAGGTAATATTTTAAGAGGACGGTGGGCGGCAGTCCTTTAGAAAGAAAAGAAAGAACCACCTCCTTTTAACGGTATATTTATACACAGACCGTTGACGGGCATCAGTATCGGATAAAAGAACTCTCCCTGCAGTCATTAACCCGCATGCCCAGCTTGGTGGGACCTAGAGTTAAGGTGTTGGTATGCCTGAAAGCTAGCTTATAAATATATCAGGAATTTTGAAATAAAACAATGAATTTAATGAATATTTACATATTTATTTTTTACTTTTTTAAAACTTTATTTATTTATATATTCTTTATTGTACACTACAAAAATACAATAAACAAAAAAATACACATAGGCGGCCTTATCGCTTTCCGCGATCTCATCCAGGCAACCATGGAATGGACAGTGATTAGCCTGTACATAAAATGGTGACGTTGTTGGTGCAAATAATGTGTTTACAATATTCTAAAATAGATACATAGATATATACATATCCTAAATAAAAGATACATAAATACATATGTACATACAAAATTTAAAACGAACGAAAGTAAAAGCCTTTACAGAGATTATTACAGTTTGGTACGAGAACAAGATCACAACGACAAGTAATGTTCTTTATTTTCATAATTTAAAAACTACTGGTCCTAAAATAATAATATGTACAGGTATAAAAAAAAAATCATAGGGCATCAAATAATACGTCCGCATCGTTGTCGATGGGAAAAGTGACCAACAAAGGCTGGCAGCATTGCCACGTGGTATGGCAATGCTGATTCTTTGGCTGAAAAATAGGCCAGCCCTTTGGTCACGTGAAGAGTCGATCAACCGCTTGGAAATGTCTCGGAAAACTAAGTTGCCACTCGGACCCCATGGTCCTAGTTTCAACCCCAAACAGCTCGAACATATAGGTTCCAATAAGATTGGAATATTTGCGCCATTTGAGGTTCAGTTTCAATCCTGGAGTTTCATGTTTTTAAATCCATGCATTCCGTAAACTTACATCCTTTGGAAACCTGGAAAAATATTAGTAAGCTCAATTATTACCTGCTGAATGAAATGTTAAAATTATGTGAGTAGCCTATATCGATTTATGTCCACCATCGTTCATGTTATCCATCACACAGACAGGGTAACATAACCGGCTAATGAGACACAATTGATTTTCTATTGTAACGTATCACATGTGTACGCGCCGGGCCAGAGCGATTCTATATACACTGGCAATCTGGACTCTGCAGTATTTTCAAAGTATGTCACCAAAAAAATTTTAAATATCGTAGAGTAAACCGAGTCTCTATTTGATAATTCCATGATAGGTAAATATTTTCCATACAATAAAAAAAATCGTCTTTGTTGCCAAATCCGTCCCTGACTTCACAGCATAATACAAAAACTTACCGATGAAAGGTCAATCCAGGTGTTTTGTGGTAGCTAGCACTGTCACACTGGTACGCACAGCACTTTACCATTTTATTTTTGTGTAATTGTCCCAAACAATTAATTTTTCAAGTAATATTTCGCGGTTGAAACATAGAACGCGATTGAGGATAAATCTGCTTATCAATATGGCGGCGCGGGACAGACGGGCTACGCGTCAAATTTTGTCTATGTGTGAGTCAGTGTGACAACAGGTGACAGAACGAGATACAGCTTACGACTTGTCGCTTAGCAAAAAAAGGATAGAGAATCAAATCCATCGACTATGGATTAATGTTTGGTCTGCTACTGTTTTATATGTCTGTGGTATTATCCTACCTCGTTTGCGTCGCAATTTTACAAGTCGAGTAGTACGCACGCGTGCAAATAAATTACGTTACGTATGATCATAAGTGACACAGGTTTTTTTTCTATGCCTTCATCAGATTTAAAACTGTTATGTGCGACAAAACCATTGTGACAGATAATTTATTGATCTTATTTTATTGATTTCTAAGTAAATCAAAATGTTGCTTTTTATAGCCACTCTTCGCGTATGAGTAGTTCTGGAATTGACTGTGTTTTTTGTTTCCGCAAAGGTCCTAGCTAAGTAAGCTATGTATATTTTTTATGTATATTTTTGCTTTGTCCTTCCTAAGCATTTTTTTTCTTTGTATTTCTGCAGGTATAGATCCGTCTTCATTACCTACCGCATCATTTGAACACTGCGTCCGCAACGCAACCCAAAATCTTAACACCGGTGTTTTAAGAATATCGCAGATTTTAAATAATTGTGCTTCTGACATCCCGTATGAAGGTCAGAATTGTCAAAAGTATAGAAACTCTGGCGTATTTTCCATGGGTATGCAGAAACTGCAGCACACTAAAATGTGGAACATCTCGCATTCAATAATAGTCAAAGGCTTAGCGATGCTTCAGGGACTTGGCCGCCGGGATCAGGGAGCGCTTGCACACCTGGCTTCGAAAAAAAATGTAGGCGTAAAACATTTAAAACTAAAAAATATATCCGTAAAAGTCTAATACAGTATTATAATAATAAATAAATAATTTTTATTCGCAAAATAAGAACACCTATTACAAAATTGAATAATGACAATATAGGTACACTTAGTAATGGCTTAAAGTTTCTAATATTATTGTAGGGGATTTGTATTGAAACACCTTGTTAATTTTCACTTTTGGTTTATCTAGTCACGCACTATTGGATACTATAAAACTACTCGAAAACGACTGTGATACTACTAAAATTTCACATTTAATTTATTCTTAAGGCCCATAGTATCCTCATCTCCCGTCTGTATGCTAAAGCACGACTGCCGCCCGCGCCCGCGCAGGGCTTTATCTCAAAATGGGGATATTCCTTGGCAAATGTTGATTAATTTACAATTGTGCTCTAGCGATTCTGTGGTGCCTCTAACTGTCTATTTTACAGTGTATTTTTTTTTTTTAATAACGAAGCCGTTTAGTAAGAGTATGGAATAGAAGCCAAAATATTGCGTGTTGGAAAATATTTTTTTACAGCAAAAGTATTAACCATACAAAAAAAGTACCCTCGGCAAAATGATCTATATGAATCTATAGCAAAATTATATATTTTTAAAATCTTCAAGACAAGCCGTTAATGAGCAGTACGGTACATAAAGTGACCGTGTTACGCTACCAAACGGGACGTAGGCCCTTAAGTAACTTCCTACTAGGGTACACACGGCTACACATCAAGCTATACATTTCCAGTATAAGCTGATCTCGCATTGTATAGGATTTCCGTACAGTGCAAGATCAGCGTAAACTAGAAATGTATAGCTTGAAGTGTAGCCGTGTGTACAAGTAGCGGGTGGACCCGCCAGCAATCATCTACAATTTTTGACTCTAAACCAATCATGGGCAAGCGAGGCGAGGCTTAGTTGTCAAGTGTGGGTTGTAACCTGCTCCCTTTTCTCTTCGAGAAGTTTCGATTTGACCGTGGGAAATATGAATATTATTATTATTAGTTAATGTTTTACCTGCGTGCTTTTATAGAGTTAGAACCTGTTTTGTGGGTGATGCCATTATTTCTCATGTACCTTTGAGAATGTGTGGGGTGCTAACTACGTTTCTATTGATTAGTTTACAGCTACTTGACTACTTTATCTGTAGGTATTAATCAACTTAGAACTATCGGAGATCAAAACTAGCCCGAAGCTTAGGAATATAACACAATAAATTACTTATATCTACATAGTAAAATAGTTTTTATTTGTTAATCATTTCTTAATTTCTAATCAGGACTTAACGTGGCCAACAATTATGAAGTTTTGGACTATCTGCATCCGAACTAAGTGGTAAACCTTTATCTCGGATTACATTTGATGCTCATACATTTGATTAGAGAACTTAACCTATACGAACCGAGATTCTAAAGTTATTGAACTCGTTTTTCTCGCTCTTGCATCCTACATTCAGTAACTACTACAGACAATAACGTAACATCTCCGAGGTAAAGTGCAATAAAAACTTTTTCCAAAAAAAAAAAAAAATCTGACTTCCGGAAAAACACTACAAAGCGAAAAATAACTTTAATTTCGGAAGTCGGTGACTTTGTATTTATGTATTAAAAAAATTGTCACCGCCTTCCGAAATAAGAGCAATTTTTTGTTTTTTAGTGGTTTTCCGGAAGTCGGTTGATTTTTTTTTATTCAAAAGTTTTTAATTTTCACTTTTTAGCCATAGTACCTACCACACACCAATTCGAAATTTCAGCATCCTTGAGGTCAAAAAAATGCATATTTATGCGATAGCAGCAATCGCGGTTGATTTGGTGTAATTTTCTGAAGAGTTCCGTTGTCTGTCTCCAAAACACATCTTCAGATCTATATGAAATTTAAATGGGACCATTTCGGAATAAACCCCTTTGAACAAAAAATAACTTTTCAAATATTTTCTTTTCAAGTATGACGGAGTTATACCCGAAAATACATTTAATAAAATATAAATATAAACATGTCGAATTGATAACCTCCTTCTTTTAGAAGTCGGCTAAAAACGATCGAGTTTGATTCGTGGAGCTGAAGATGCACCCCCCAATATAAACTTGCTGGTGCGGCGCCCAAATCCAGGCACCCACCCATGCATTGTAACTATGCAAGCTGTGATCAACTATCCAAGCTGTTGTATGCAGGGTATCATCTAACGCCTGTTTGATCTGGCAACTATTTGTTTACTAAATTAAGTAATAACACAAAACCGCACACTCAAGTGTACTTACATTATTTATTATGATTTTCCCGGTAAACGTTATAAGTATCTAGTAATTGTGTTAGACAATTCACATAAAGCGCAGTAATAAGATGGCCTCATCGACCTCACATGTGTATATAAGTGGGTCCCTTCAATTACAGCTCACATAGTTCTTCAAGTACAACCACAATGAACACGGTGAGTACGTTTACTTAATCCCAGATATCAGTGTTAACCTCATTGCTGCTTTCTGCGCAGTGATAAGTCAGAGCCGCACCCTAATTGCGTAACACGCGATTAATCATAATCGGTAACGTTTTGACAGTTCAACAATATTCATTGCGTTATTTACGTTGTTGAGCAGACACATTTTTCGAACATATGAAGTAATGGTTTAGCCATCGGTTTCAAAACGAAACAAATTATGATTAATCGTGAGTTACGCAATTAGGGTGCCGCTCTTCACCGTGGGACAGAATGGAATAAGAATAATTAAAATAAGAATCAGTGTTACAGAACAAATATTAGGTAAAGCTAAAACATTTTGGTTTTATTAGAATTTAACACTAGAACAATTTCTAGACTTCCTACATAAGGCCTGTCCCGCGAGAACCTTATTAGATTTTTCCATGAAATAAGTATAAAAATTCAAACTTTGAGCTTTTATCACGATGAAAATACAATATTTAATACAAAACTAACCTACTACTATGTTTTTTTTTTTATTACTAAATATAAGTTTATTAGGATGTTTTTTTTTTTATAATTGACGTAAAATAGGTATTCTTATAGCATTTAATGCTTAATTTTAGTTGAAAACTCACAGTAGGTACGTCCAATTTATCAATTCTTTGGTAATGGCTGTAATAGACCATAGTGTAATGAAAAGCGACCATAACAATGCCAAAGATATTTCAATATAATGACAAAATCTCGTTGGAGTAAATGCGAGAAGATGCGCATTACTAAAGGCTTCTTCAAACAGACGCGACTCGACACGACACATGTAGAACAATTTCCATGAAGTTTTAATAGAAATTGTTCTACGAGAGTCGCGTCGCACCTGTTTGCTACTTGTATTATAGTAAAGGTGCTCTTTACTCTAATACAAGTGTACAAAGGAAACAATATCGTTCAGTATTTTAATATCTTGTGATTTATTTATGTACGGTGTACCGCGTTAAGAGCGTTTATTCTGAAAGTTGGCAACGTCGCAAATAGCTGTCAAATATCTACCTGTTTTTATTAACTTGTTAATATTACTGTATGGAAGTATCAAAAATCGCTAACTATATGAATAATGATTTGCAATTATAACACTAAATTTAATTTTGTAACCGTTTTAGGTGTAAAAAGGGCATTTGGAAAGTTTCCAAGTTCTTTTTTTTACAGCTAAAACTAAATATTCGGTGTTAAAATATTAATTATTGCATACCATAATCAATATTTTAGGCCACTAGTTAGCGATATTTCATATTTCCTTAAAGTAATATCGCCAAATTAATCAAAACAGTGAAATATTTGACAGCTATTTGCGACGTTGCCCATTTTCAGAATAAACGCTCTTATGTATCCACCTCACCCAAGGTGGTAGGTAGGGTGTAGCCCGTGAAATTTAAACTTGCTTACGTTTCTTAGCAATTTGCAGTTCGGTGTCCGCCTGTCCGGTTATGTTGATTAAAATATTATTCAATGGGAATAAATGCAGTTAGAGGGTTTAATTGATGATGTTAATGATTATAGTTATGTTAATACATTCGTGTTACCACCGCGAATCATATTTTATTCAACGTACAGCCTGACTGACCTGCAAATTGCAAAAAAACTTAAGTAAACAAGTATTTACAACTTGTGTAGGTACTGTAAAGGTTGTCTGCAAAATGAAACCTTACATAATGTGTATGACAGACAAAATGTTTCTGGTTGCATTCGATAACTCAAGCGAATTTAGAATCGGTTTGAAATGTTTAATTAAGGCGATTGTTTTTTTAAAATAAATCGGTACTGCAAGCTTTACAGTAGCTAGTAATTCCGTAACACAATAGTACGAATAGCTTTTTCACCTCACGGCTCGGAAAGATTCCGTTTGTCATTCGAAATCTGCGTGCAAAAGTGCATTTTATCCGCTACTGTGGATAGAGTTTTTGAAATTCGAACCCTTCTATTCAATAATTAATTATCTAAACAGCCAGAGCACTGAAAATGCATTATTACTTATTTCATGTCAGTGAGCCAACCCCATTTTTAGAATAATCGCAATACCGGCCAGCACCACAACTGCATGAAAAAAGAAAACTTTAAAATTTTTCGTCCCTTTTCAATTCACTTACCATCTACCTTTGTTTTTTGATAAAGTCTTACGAAATCATAAATATGAGCGGGTCCAGCAGCGACGAAGATCACGCGCAAAGTTATTACAAACGGCACAACATAATGAATTGATTACAACAACAACACACAACAATTACAACAACACGCGCACAATTTGTTCAATGCATGGAGTTCTGAAGGCGTGAAAACCTTTTCGCAGACTACAATGCAATACTATCATACTTCATTCATCAACTGCCTAGCCTTTTCCCAACTATGTTGAGGTCAGTTTCCAATCTAACCGGTGCAGCTGAATACTACTCGTATTATTTTACATGGAGCGACTGCCTATCTGACCTCCACAACCCAGTTACTGGGTAATGCCCTTGGTAAGACTGGTTGTCAGAGTTTCGGGCTTCTGATGACCCGTAACGACTGTTAAAGATCCACAAATGACAGCTGTGATCAACGGCTTAACGTGCTTTCCGCGGCGAGGTCTTGGAATGTAAAGATGGTCACCCATCCACAGATTAACCGCGTCAAGCGTAGCTTAACCCGATCGATCGAACCGTGCGGCTGTTATTACTTAGCCACAAGCTCCTCCCTATCATACGTCATTGAACTACACTAATTTAATCTATTATTCAGGCTGTTTTTCTTGCACCAAGCATTTTCCTCGCTGTAGTGAGGTGAAAAATTGTGTGTTGCGTTCGGCAGCAAAGTATTCTGCGTCTCGTACCTTTGAAATCCTTCGTTTGCTCAGCTTTCAACACAAGTACTCGCGCCAAAAAATAACTTTGCAGCATTGCATAACAAATAACCATTATTTTAACAGTTTACCAAATTTCATTGCGTTAAATACTTACGTCAATGAGCAGATAAATTCATGGTCTATGAGCCAAATTTCATACAAATCCGTTCATCCGTTTTAGTGTGAAATTATAACAAACAAACCTTAAAAAAACAAATCTTTTCTCTTTAAAATATTATTTTAGACTAGAACTGACAGTTGCGTTACCAAGACAACATTTGTTTACAATTCCAGTTCACTTTCTTCGCCCTGGTGATCTGTGCCATCTTCGCTCTGGTGAGCGGTGTGCCTAGCCCCATGGCGCCAACTGAGATGGCAGTGGAAGGACCAGAGGCCATCCCTGGAGGTGATGTGCTGGAGGGGGCGGAGTCGCGGGGCTACGGCTACAACAGGCGCGGGGGTGGCGGCGGGCGCAGGGACGGGGGCGGCCGCGGACATTATGGACATGACTACTATCATCATGGATATTATGGACACGGTCGTTAAGACTCACCGCGAATGGCATTATATCGTTCGACAAGAGGTCATCCCATTAAACAATGTATACCTATTTGATTTGTAATAAATGATTTATTGTATAATGAATTTATCGTTTGTGTATAATTTTCTGTAAAGTTAATCGTTTCACTATTATTTACCCATTACATCGTCATGAATATAAAAACTGATATATGCTTAGATGTATTTTAATCATACTAGTGTCGTCCAGTGGTTGAAATTCGACCATAATTTATTCATTTAAAACATAATTTATTATTTCTAAAGCATTATTTAAAAATAAATATGGCTTTTTAAACTCCTTCTCCATATAAACTGTAACTGTACCAACAGACAATGCCAGATCCTGCCCTCCTTTCATCAATTTACAGGAAATGTAACTTAATCAAAATTGTCGCATGAAATTATGACCTTTTGTTACTTAACTGTTATTATGTTACACTTGCGGATAAAAAGTTGGTGGTATACAGGAATTTAAAAACCCAAAGACTATTTCCTGTGTTTGTCGCAACTATCCGCGTTACTTAGCAACGCGTATACACGCGGAACAAAACGAGTTATTTTATTTAAAAACGACATCTATTAATTTATTATGTACGGATTTTATATGTATTTGATTTAAATACACACAGTTTTAGAAAATAATGTACCTATGTAATATTATTATGAATGTATGTTTTAATAAATCTTTCGCATTTGAGCATTAGTAGGTAGGTCATTAGATGTAACGAAACGTCATTGACGAGCTAATAGCAATGTCAAAAAATCATTCATTGACATTTGCTCTGTTCTGTTTACCTTTGCATTTTTGTTTGTATTTTACGCTCCTTAATCTCTTCGCGATCACAATTATTACAGTTATATTTTCACGACGATTTTTACTTTTGTACACGGACATCACATCCTAGAATAGCATTGTAATAATATACAGCACTCATTAAATATTTATTTCAACAATTATTATAACCTACACTTAAGGTTAATTAAATGTAATAATTGTTTATAGATTTAAATGAAAACAGCAAGTTATACAGGCATTTAAACATGTTTTAGTTATCACTAATAATGCAGCAATAAAATGCTAAATTTGGCATGCCTGTAAACCATCTTTTGTGTTATGGGTCAAAGCTCTATAGAGTTCCTGGCATTCTCCTTTCATACTCCTCCGTAAAAAGGGGTACAAAGTTTTTGGTTCACGTATTAATAACATAGATTTTATACCAGCTCAGTTTGTTTTTCAATTATCATGACTATGGGAAATCGTTGTACCATCAAAAGATCATCTGATTTCTTAATTTTTTTTATTATAAAACCTAAGTATCTACATAAGATGTTTTCTGTAACTAACTTATTTTGTAACCCCTTTTCAATGGTGATTGAGGTTAGAGTGAGGTCAAGCTTGGAGAGCCAGTGGTAGGAGTCCACATTAGGGATGTCGATTTTGTTATTTGGCCCTAAGAAAGGCTGTTGGTCATGAGGCACAGAAGAGACCTGTTTGGGTTTACCATCGTCGTGAAAGGATTAGTCAGCTAGACTCTAGGTTAACGAGTGTTTGCAGTCCTGCGTGCGCTGGGCGTTTGGAATCGCTATACGATTTAAGGGTCCTGCAGACAGGCCCGACGCGACTCAAGTAGAACAATTTTTATGATTTTTTATGAAAATTGTCATTGGCATCGGCAGAGGCAACTGCAGCCAACACTCGTCGGTAGCAGCCGTCGACGCGTCGATGTCAGCTGTCGACGCGTTGACGGCTCGTGTTTATGAGCACTAAGCTGCGAGCGTGGTATCACTCTAAAAAGCATTGCGGGTTACGCTTATTTGGCAGGAGCGAACAACCCGATGCATCCTCGTAATTTCAAACGTACGATGTCGTCTTGCTTTGCATGAGCAGATCACGGAGGGACAAATTAGTAAATTAATATTTTATTTAATCGTAAATTTTCTGTCATAGCCTTTAATCACCCGAGCGAAGCTAGGGCGGGCCGCTAGTTAAATACATAAAAACATTGCCTTGTTCAGAAACATCAAAATAAAAAACGACATAACCTGTTCGGAAAGCGGTTAATTTATTTCCCAAAAATGTTATTGATTGGATAACCTCTAAAATGGAAATATTGACCTTACAGCCAAAGTACAGTTTTGGGTTTTTGTTTGATGTGTGTCACCAGTTTCGTATATAAGTTCCTGCCGGGCCTAGCGTAGCATTATACAAAATTCGCCGTTACAATGAAAACCGTGAGCAAATTCTTTTTATTTATATTTATTATTTATATTCTTTTTATTCAAATTCAAAAATATTTATGTTACTTTCAATCTTTTTTTATTTACCCCCGAGTGAAAGACGGGTGTATAAGTGTAACGTGTATATTGGTGTGTCTATCTGTGGCTTCGTAGCTCCCAAACGGCTGAACAGATATTTTTTTTGTTTTTATTTTGTCTCGAAGGTGACTTAATCGTGATTGTTCATAGCTATGATTTTAAAAAATCTGCTCAACCGTTCGAAGATCAGCTCTTTTCTGGTGGATGAAGGGATTTGGTCTGATCAAATCTAAAGGAGGGTGCCCATCAGCCACACAAAAAAATGCTTGAAATTAACAAAAATTAAATATAAGCCAATTTCACTACAAATCGTAAGGAACAAAAAGAAACTAAAATAGGTTAAGTCAAGGTTAAGCAACAAAATAACACAGTGTACGTTTCTATGCATTTTTATTAAATATACATGAGGCACAAGTGTAAAGCAACAGCAGTGTCGTATTTGTGCAGGTACCTACAGTTCCGTCGTCAAAAAGCCGAGTCGTCGTTTAGGCGGGTCCAATACAGGAAAAGTTTTTATTCAGTGCTCAAACTGTAACCATGAATTGAGCATATCATTTTGAACCCCCCAGCACACAGAAATTTTTCGTCTGTCATACAAAAAATAATCAGAAAAAAGAAAATTAAAGAATTATTTGATGATTCCTGAAAACACTAACCTCCAATAAAAAATATATAAGAATGAATTAGACGGATATCAGGTTAAATATTTTAATGATCGTTATACTTTCACCATCATTCAAGAATATTTATAGGAGCGAAAAATGGGAATTATTACAGGTTCTTTAAATACATGGCTTTTTAAAACTTACAATTATTGCAGGCCAAACCATTGCTTAATTTTTTTTTTTAATGGAACCTAACAATGTGTTATTAAGCTCTTATAACATTAATACTATCACAGTAGGTATTGTACTGTAAAGGTTTGTTGCTTATAGAATGCAACCTTTATGTTAATACAGGCTGGTAATGAAATGACTGTCACATTTGTACTATCAAGATGATGATTCTAGGATTCTATCCTTCAATGAGAATAGGATAGGGTTTATCCTGAAGAAAATATAATTGATTGTGTTAGGCGCGGCCTTATTATAATCTATAAACCTCTCTCATAATATAGGAGTAGAGAAATTATTTCATCACCACTGCTCTCAAAACGGTGCAGGAAAACATCGTGAGATAGCCGATAAAGAAAGAAACAAAAAGTATTTATTAGACTCGCACAGGAATATCACAAACTTAACTACACAATATGCTTAACCAAAAATTAAAATTTAAAATATTATAAAAGTAAAAAAATAAAAAACAAAATACTGTACGAGGCCAAAAGGAAAAACAAAATCTGTAAATATTCACAAGAAGTAAGCATTTTTTTTATTTCAGTACGCATTCTTCGCCCTGTTGGTGTGCACTATCTTGGCACTGATGACGTCAGTGCAGGGTGCGCCCGCGCCTGGCCAGCAACATGGATACGGCCATAGCGGCCACGGTAGCCACGGCGGACACGGTCATGGCGGCCACGGTGGCCACGGCTACGGGCACGGCTACGGAGGCTATGGCCACGGCAGTCATGGATATGGCCACCACGGTCATCATTATGGATAGGCCAAAGACATTTATGTTTTTTGAACGTCTGATTTAACGTAATTTAAGGTATAGTTCGTACAAATAAATTATTTTTACACTACATAATTTGTTTTAATTCACTTAAACATCACGTTTGAGTCCAGTGCATATTAGGTAGGTACACCCACATTTCATCTGATAGATTTTTTTTATTTGATCCCACCCGGATATCATCATGGGATTACATTTTAATGTGTTTCAAGCTAAAGTAAAATCCACCCATTGTTCTAAAGCATACTATTCTATCAACGACTAGGTACTTAAACGATAAGAATTGTTGGTCGCTGTGACTAACTTTAGACAACGTTTCTGTTCTTTCACCAGAATTAGCCTACCTACTGACAGGTCATATGAATTAGTTCCAAGAAGCTTATAGATAAAAGTGGAGACCACACTCCAAATAAAAAAGTGAAAAAGGCCTGTGGGCTAGCGCTCTCTTTCTAAATACATACATAAGAACGAGACAGTGACATGTGTTTTCTCTTTCTTATGTATGTATTTAGAAAGAGAGCGTTAGCCCACAGTCGTCTTCGCCTAGGTATTTAGAGTGTTACCTCCACTTTTATCCATAAGCTTCTTGGTTAGTTCATATCATTCGTTTTTTTTTATTTGACTGTATTAACCATACTTTTTTTTAATTTTTTTTATTAATATTTTTTTTTTCATTTATTGTTGAATGGTAATTACTTACCTATTATTGTATAGAATCAAGTTCTTCCAATTTAATGAGACAGAAGGTAGCCTATGTCGACGGCCCCAGCCGTGGTGCCAGGAGGGTCGGCCCCGCCTCCCAAATCTCCTCCAGCCGACGCCGAGTGGCAGGTGGCCGGGGAGAAGAAGAAGGCAGGCAAGGCAGCTAGGGCGGCCAAACGGAAGGAAAGGCGGCAGCGGGCAAAGAAGCGTAGCGCCGCGGCTAGGCTACGCGCCCCGAAGTCCGCAGCTGTAGTTATAACACTACAGCCGGAAGCGGAAAAGAAGGGCGTGTCCTACCGCGACGTGATCGCCAAGGCGAAGGCGGCGGTGAACCTGGCGGAGCTGGGGGTCACCAATGGCATCCGGATGAGGGTCACTGCGACTGGAGCCCGGATGCTGGAGGTCCCCGGTGCGGCCAGTGGCCCGACCGCTGACGCTCTGGCCGAAAAGCTCAGGGCGTCCCTTGATGCGGACGAGGCCCGAGTGTCCAGGCCCACCAAGTGCGCTGACATGCGCATCTTGGGCCTGGATGACTCGGTGACGGAGGACGAGGTGGTGGCCGCCATCGTCAGGACTGGGGAGTGCTCCGCCGAGCAGGTGAAGGCGGGCACCATTCGTCCTGACAGCACGGGGATGCGAACCATCACGGTGAGCTGCCCCGTGTCGGCGGCCAGTAAAATCACCGGCGAGGGCCGTAGGCTCCTGGTAGGCTGGGTTTCCGCGCAGGTGAAGTTGCTGGAGCCCAGACCTCTGAGGTGCTTCCGCTGCCAGGTGGGGCACCACGTGGGTGTGAAATGCACCTCGGAGGTGGATCGCAGCAGTCATTGCTTCCGCTGCGGTCAGCCCGGTCACAAGGCCGGCTCGTGCAATGCCACGCCGCACTGCTATGTATGTGCGGCAGCTGGCAAGCCGGCCGAACACCGGGCTGGAAGCAAGGCCTGCGCTCCACCCGCCGAAACCAGGAGCCGGGGCAGGGGCAAACCCTCCGCCACCGCCGTCACCGCCGCAGCTGCCGCCACCGCCGCCGCCGCTGCCGCCTCCACCGTCGTCGCCGCCGCCGTTCCTAGCGCGGCAGGGCCCACACAGGGGGCCCCGGAGGGGGTTGAAATGGACTGCCATTAATGGCCCCATTTCGCCTCCTCCAGGCGAACATCAACCACTGCGCCGCCGCTCAGGACCTGCTGCTCCAGAGCATGGCGCAGTGGTCGATTAATATCGCCGTGGTCGCTGAGCCGTACTTTGTCCCGCCCAGGGATGACTGGGTGGAGGACCTGAGCGGCTCAGTGACCCTCATTTCGTCGGCCGCCGCCGGTACCCCGACCCTCGAGGGTGCCAAGAGGGGAAGGGGTTGCGTAGCAGCCCGGTTCGGGGAGATTGTCGTGGTAGGGGTGTACTTCTCCCCGAGCCGAACTCTCGCCGAGTTCCACAACTCCCTAGCGGAGTTGAGAGACGTCGTCGTCGGGTTCCGTTCCCTCCCCGTGCTCGTCCTCGGGGACTTCAATGCCAAAAACTTGGCTTGGGGTTCCCGTCTGACGGACGTGCGGGGCAGGATGGTGGAGGACTGGGCTCTGGAGACAGGCCTGGTCGTCCTGAACCGGGGATCTGTCGCCACGTGTGTGCGGATGCGGGGTGAGTCGGTGGTGGACATTTCGTTCGCTAGCCCCGCTCTGTCGCCGCGTGTCGTCGACTGGCGCGTCATGGAGGGGGTGGAGACGTATTCCGACCACCGGTACATCCGGTTTGACGTCTCCGCCCAGACCTCGAGCGCGCCGGTCCAACGGGCCCCGTGTGGTCCGCGGTGGGCGCTGAAGCGGCTGGACCGGGAGCTCCTCCTGGAAGCCTCGATCGTGCAGGCCTGGGTGTCACCACCGGACAGGCCTGCCGACATCAACGACGAGGTTGAGTGGTTCCAGGAGGCCATGTCCGAGGTTTGTGACGTGGCAATGCCTCGGGTCCAGCCAGGACGCGCTTCACGCCAGGTGTACTGGTGGTCGCCGGAGCTCACAGCTCTGCGCGAGGCGTGCGTTGCTGCGCGTCACCAGTACACCAGGCACCGCAGGCTCCGTGTCCGCCCTCCGGATACGGAAGCCATTCAGGCGGAGCTGTACGAGGGGTACAGAGCGGCGAAGACCGCCCTCCGAGCGGAGATCCTGCGGGCTAGAATGCTAGCCCGCGAGGAGTCGCTGGAGACTCTGAATAGAGACCCGTGGGGACGCCCCTACAAAACGGTGCGGAATAAAATCCGCCCGTGGGCTCCCCCGCTGACGCAGAGTCTCCGGCCTCAGCTCGTGCAGGACGTGGTGAGCGCTCTGTTCCCTTCGCGAGGGGAGCACGCTCCCCCGCCCATGGCTCCGCCTGCTGCGGTGCCCGATGCGGACCACACCGACGACGACGATGATGCTCCAGAGGTGACCGAGGTAGAGTTGAGAGTGGCGGTACGTAGGCTGAATGCCAAGAGTACCGCCCCAGGACCCGACGGCTTGCCTGGAAAAGCCTGGGTCCTGGCCTTGGAGGCTCTCGGGCCTCGACTAAGAGGGCTCCTAAGCGCATGCTTGGAGGAGGGCCGGTTCCCACTTCGTTGGAAGACGGGGAAACTGGTCCTCATTAAGAAGCCGGGGCGCCCCGCGGACTCTCCGTCCGCTTACCGGCCCATCGTGCTGCTCGACGAGGTGGGCAAGCTCTTTGAAAGAGTAATTGCAGACCGCCTCGTCGGGCGGCTGGTGCGGGTGGGGCCGGATTTGGCGGAGAGCCAGTTCGGTTTCCGCAGGGGGTGCTCCACGGTGGACGCCATCATGCGCGTGCGAGCCCTCACGACGGGGGATGCTGTGGCCCGGGGTGGGGTCGTCTTGGTGGTGTCTCTAGACATCGCCAATGCCTTTAACACCCTGCCCTGGAGTTGCATAAGGGAGGCACTCCGGTATCACCGGATGCCGACCTACCTCTGTCGTGTGGTCGAGGCCTATTTGACGGACAGGGCCGTCATCTACCCCGGTCACCAAGGAGAGTGGAACCGGCGAGAGATGTCGTGCGGTGTCCCACAGGGATCGGTTCTGGGGCCGCATCTGTGGGACATCGGATACGACTGGGTGCTGCGCGCCGACCTCCCTAGCGGCGTCAGCGTAGTCTGCTACGCTGACGACACGCTGGTCCTGGCGCAAGGGAGGTCGTACCAGGCGGCGGCCGACTTAGCGGCAGACGGGGTTGCGACAATCGTCGATAGGATCCGGCAACTGGGACTCGAGGTGGCCTTGCACAAGTCCGAGGCCATGTGTTTTCATGGTCCTCGGAATGCGCCACCGGCGGGTTCCCAGATAACGGCGGGAGGGGTTCACATCGGCGTCGAGTCGACGATGAAGTACCTGGGACTCGTCCTCGACAGCCGGTGGAACTTCGCGGAACACTTCCGACGTTTGGCTCCCAGACTGGAGCGGGCCGGGGCTGCTTTGAAGCGGCTCTTGCCCAATCTAGGGGGGCCAAACGCCTCCTGCCGGAGGCTCTACGCGGGGGTCGTGCGGTCCATGGCCCTATACGGGGCGCCGGTGTGGGCGCCTACATTGAGGCGCCAACCAGCGCGAAAGCTGAAGGCGTCCCATAGGGTCATGGCGATCAGAATGATCCGGGGATACCGCACGATCTCAGGTGAGGCGGCGGGCCTCCTTGCCGGATTACCGCCATGGGATCTGGAGGCAAAGGTCCTCGCGCATATCTGGGAGTGGCGCGAGGAGGCCAAACGCCGGGGCGTTACTCCGCTGCCGCGAGAAATCGAGGTGCAGCGGACAGAGCTCCGGCGGGATCTCATGGCGACATGGAGAGCGCGATTGTCGCAACCCAGTGCTGGGCACGCCACGATAGCGGCGGTAAGTCCCCTCTTTGAGGAGTGGCTTGAGAGGCGGCATGGCGTCCTCACCTTCCGCCTGACGCAGGTCCTCACCGGACACTGTTGTTTCGGGAGGTTCCTGTTTCGTATAAGGCGGGAGGAAACGCCCGGGTGCTTCCATTGCGAAGATCGCCCTGAGGACACGGTGGAGCATACGGTGGCGGTCTGCCCGGCTTGGGCGGAGCACCGCCGTGTCCTCGTGGAGGCGATCGGCGGCGGCGATCTCTCGCGTCCGGCCCTGGTGCAGGCCATGGTACGGAGCGAGAGTGAATGGTTAGCCGTCACCTCCTTCTGCGAAGCAGTAATGCTCGCAAAGAGGGAGGCGGCGCACGTGAGGGAGAGGCAGTATATGCGCCCTCACGGCCGTAGTCGCCGCGGGAGAAGCCCTGGGCGTCGGGAATCCCAGGCTGATTCCCGGCCACCGTAGGCGCGGGCTTGCGGACGGCGAGTAATGGGTAGCTCGCTGTCCGGTAAGGACCAAGCCCGGGTCGACGGCGCGTTGTGTTCCACGCGCGCCTCAAAGAGATGTCAGCACCAATAGGTGGGGTTCGCAAGGACCGATGCCTGCCAGGGGTGCGGGTTGTTCGAAAGAGATACCGCGGCCCCTGGCACACAGGCAACTGAGGGAACACGGGTGGGTTTTAGTCAGTAAAAGTCTGACACGCCCTCCCGCTCCACCCAGAGCGGGAGAAGTTATTTGATGATTTCCCACCCAAAAAAAAAAAAAAAAAAGGTAGCCTATGTCCTTTCTAAAGATTCCATCAGTGCCATTCAACGGTTTAGGAGTGAAAAGTTAACAGTTACTTTCCAGTTTATAATATTAGTATGGATTGATTTCACTACAATTTATTATGTATTAATGCTGCAAAATTTACGACTTTGTCGTGTGGGTTGTTCAGAATTTTATAAAACATCATAAAATTGTTTTAGTTAAATTAAGAATAATAATTCTTCTTAAAAATTCTCTGATTACAGAGAATAAAGACTTACACAAGGAAAAAAGAAAGAATGGAAGAACAGAAAGTGTACGGGACGGCTGGTAATTTTTCTCGTTTTCGATGTTGATGCCATATTGAAAGTTGTTCAAAATCAAATTCAAAATATTTTATATGCGGAATCGCCCGCGTGAATGTCGAAAATTATCCCACGGGAATATACGACCAGAATAAAACTATCCTATGTGTTAATCCAGGTTATAATCTATCTATGTGCCAAATTTGATCCAAATCCGTTGAGCCGTTTTTACGTGATTGAGTATCAAACATCCAAACTTTCACATTTATAATATCCTTACTAATATTAAAAACGCGAAAGTTTGTATGTATGGATGCATGTCAAAGTCAAAGCATTTATTTCAAATAGGCACTTAAAAGACATTTTTGTACGTCAACATTTACATTAAAATAGAATTGATTCTAGTCGCCACTTTTAAAATGTAGTTTCGTATGGAGAAGAATGGGCAAGAAACTCCACCGTTACTCTTTTAAAATGTTTTAAGTACAATATTTAACATAGTACATTCATTATTATAATTATGTGTGAAAACGATGCACCCAGAATAAAATTACCATACCAAAATAGGTAAAAAGAATGAAATTAAAGCAATACAGACAAATTAATTTTATTATAGATACTTTTTGTAAAAGTAAGTATAAGTACGATTTCCCTAGAATATTAACAAGTAATAAGTCTGTATGTGAGTTAAAGTAATCACTGAGTGTAAATCAATGAGAGCTGAGTTTAAATGTTTGTAAACGCACCCACGATACAGGAGAAATTCCTAGTGTGGGGCAACGTTTTTCAAAAAAAAGAAAAGGAAAGGAAAAGAATGTCATAAATATAACTAATTATACAACTCAGTTAGCAACCAGTTTTATTTTGTCTAAATGAGTGTTTCTTACTCTTTCACGCTAAAACTGCTGAATGGATTTAGATGAAATTTGGCACACAGATAGATTATAACCTAGATTAACATGAAGTGTCGTGGTAAATGAAAGACATGTGCACTGGATAATGTCTCGATTTATTGTGTCACACATCAATTGAGTGTACACGATCGTAATACATCGCTTACTTTGCTAATCCTAAATAAGGTGGTTACACACATACACAATAATAGTAACTTACTTATACACTACAAACACATAAAATATTTTTATCCCGGTAGTACGTTCCCGCGGGATGATTTTCGACTACCACGCGGTCGAAGTCGCGGGCGGTAGCTAGTTATATATTTAGTAGGATCACGTAAATCTACACGCGTACTTACGAAACGTCGGAAGCTAGGTGCACAGTTCAGTCGGTCGTTTCCATAAAAATATAATATATCTATGATCGTTTCCTATGGAGAAGAGCCGGCAAGAAACTCCACGGTTACTCTTTTTGAAATAATTTGCTTTTATAATGTGTTCAAATTACAGTGTTGATAGGTACCTATGGGAAGAAAGTGTAGGTCTGTCAACAAGCACAACAGGTATTTAAATTTAATATAATAGAAAATGGTATACAAATCTACAGTCTACAAGACCTTCAACGTCCTCACATTGAAAAACATATAAAATAATCTACATTAATAATATTATTACATACTAGCTTTAACCAGCGGCTTAGCCTGCGTGGTGGTCGAAAATTATCCCGCGGGAACGTAGTACCGGGATATAAGTACCCTATATGTGAATCCAGGTTAAAAACTATCTGTGTGCCAAATTTCATCCAAATCCGTTCGGCCGTTTTTGCGTGATTGGGTAACAAACATACAAACTTTCACATTTATAATATTAGTAGGATATTTGGTTTAAATTGGTTGTTATACGTATTTTATGTAGGTATTTAACATACAACATAAAAACCAATTTAAACCAAATTACATGATTGCTATATTTCAGTTGTCAATTGCCGATTGTAAGTTTGATTGTTTGTACCACACCCTTAAATTTGACCACACCTTTCTGAAACACGCTGTATAACTTCAGACTATCTATTCTGTAAACAGTTCACTATGACAACTTAGGTGAAATGAGCTTGAACTGATCTGTCACCTTATGCTAGAAATTGACAGCCCACGTCTCTAAGTTTTTACGGTGAGAATAGATCGGCTGGCATCTTCGGGTGCGCTCTTTCCACCATAGACCTCATGTATCGCCAATACCATGGGGACTAGAGCTATCAACATTATGTTATCTTATAGTTATATTATTTTATATTTCCAGTTGGTATTGTTCACTCTGGTGGTGACCGTCATCCTTGCGCTGGCGAATGCTCAGTATGGACAATACGGACATGGTGGTCAAGGCGGGCGAGGTGGACAATTCAGATATGAGCCGAATTACGGACTTGGCGGAAGCTATGATAGCAGCGTTGGCTATAATAGAGGCCATGGTAGCGGATTCAGCAGATTCTATTCCAGTCGTAAATAAAAAACTAGGGTTAACAAGGTTAAAAGCCAAGTGGACGAAATTCGACTTTAATTCATTTAAAACTTAATGTATTTCTAATGTATTATTATATTAAAAAAATTGTTTTCTGCACTCCTCCATGTAAACTTTATCTGTACCAAATGTAATATTCCTCCGTTCGCGTAATTTTCGTGAAAAGAGGTACAAAGTTTTTACTTCACGTAAGTATTAATATACAGGTTGAAATTGAAAACATGCGACAAACCGTATGCAATCGCAAAAAAAAAACAGCTGTTCCCTACATTTTGACGAGTCATGCGAACATAAATGTAGGGAACAGATGTTTTTTTTTTTTCGCGATTTCATCTTTGGTCCCTTAGTAAAAGTTGTTCATAATGATGAGTACAATCTCCCATTTCGGTTTGTCGCATGTTTTCAATTTCACCCTGTATAGATAGATATAAGTCTATCTTATCTTTCCATCTTCGATTTTAGAGTTAATTAAGAACCTGTTTATGTTTTGATGGCTTTAACTGTTAAATATCGTTGTATGGTTTATAAAATAAATAATAATTTTCTTAAACATTTATTTTTCAACATTTGCTCAAAAACTGGCTCTTATTGCACCGCTTTAGATTTCACTATGCAGTGTAATGGACACATATGCATTTTCTTATTATTTAGCATTCATTTTCAAGCTGCAAAGTACGCCTGAGATTAATTTCAGCAAACAGACTTAATGACTTTTTGTGTCCAATTTTTGCCGCAGATACATAAATATAAGTTGACATAGGTATAAACAAAATAAACTAAGAAGATTTAAAAGCCGACGATATTACCTAAGACACCGCGGGAAACACCTTGATGGAGAGACTCACAGATTAGGAGTGTATGGCAGAAAGGAGGAGCCCTATAAGCATCAATGGGTGATTTCAGGCTAATAAATGATGACGAAAGGTTTCATGACGCGAGAAAAGTAGATGTCATCATCCCGGACATACCAAAAAGATACGAACGCGAAAGACATTAACCCCAATGAATAGGTGTATCACGGTTTCTTTAAGTTTCTATTTCGCACGTCATTCATAAACTTAAGTCGCCACAGGACGCGGAATCTTCGCGGCAATTATGCAGCGTCTAGAAATGGCATTACGATTGAAAAATTCTTGGCGCTGAAAGTGCGTTAAGCTCACACCTTCTGTCATGGAGAATTGTCAAAGCCGTTTCTATTCGTCACATTTTGTGTCATAATGCGAGTAAACGGTGACTCGCTTAGTTTGTATGGAAAATGCAGACAATGCTGGTTCTATATCCTATATGGTAACTTTTGCCAGCGGTTTGAAAATTACCCAGAGCCAGAAAGAAGTTTGCAATTATCCCACGGAATAGGACAAAAAATATCCTATGTGGTAAGGTTATAAACTATCTGTATGCCCAATTCCATCCAAATCTCTACTATTCTTAGCCGCAAACATACAAACTTTCACATTTATAATATACTAGCTTCTGCCCGTTACTTCATCCGCGTAGAAGTCGTAAAACACTATAATAACAGCCACATTTTATAAACTTTCCTGTATACTATATTTGTAGTGATGATAATAGTACAACACCCGCAGCCTTCAGTGTCGGTTCCTATGATTGGTTGATAGCCATCGCGAAGCATACGCTCACAGGCAGCTGCATGCGCTTAAACTGGAAGGCGTAATAGTGAGAAATTCGCTACTGCTGCACATGAAGTTCGTTCGAGGGTTCGTTTTCCAGTTCGGGCAAAGTGTTATTGTGGTTTTCTATCTGGAATTTATCAGAAGCAGATCGGAGTCTGAATTCGTGCCCGGTTGCGATGGCAATAAGCTCGCTCCTTATATTATATGGGACTTAAACATAACTGGCGAAATGTGGGTGTGTGGTGTACACCTCTGCCCCGCCCTTTGGGGAAACAAGGCGTGATGTTATGATCTACGCATAATTATTATACGGGCTGATTTTTTAGTCACCTTCCAAATTTTTCAGGGTGATAGTACCCGTTAAATTGAACAACTTTCTCCAAGGAACATGGGTCGAAATATGAAAAAAAAAATCGGACCTCCCATACAAAATCGACCAGCTAACTATTGATTTTGCATGGGAGGTCGATTTTTTTTTTCATATTTCGACCCATGTTCCTTGGAGAAAGTTGTTCAATTTAACGGGTACTATCACCCTGAAAAATTTGGAAGAGTATAAAAATCACTTACTGTATATCTCAATACAGGAGAAATTACTAGAGAAAGGCAACGCTTGAAAAAAAATGTATATATATATACAGGAAAAGTTTTTATTCAGTGAGCAAAAAAAAAAAATTTTCGCTGGGGCGTCTAGAATAGTATGCTATATAAAAAAAAAATCGGGACTCCCATGCAAAATCAATAGTCAGCTGTTCGATTTTGTATGGGAGGTCCGATTTTTTTTTCATAATTCGACCCATGTTCCTTACAAAAAGTGGTTCAATTTCATGGGTACTATCCCCTAAAAAATGTAAGCGATGACTAAAAATTCACCTTGTATAGCAGCGCTCACCAAGGTGTATCCGTGTTCTGTGTTTGTGACATTGTTCACCATTATAATTAATGGACACACCCAACTGATATTTTCTCAATACATGTTCAATAAATATAGGGCTATATAGGGGACCACAAAGTAAATACCTACTACTAAAGTTAATTCAAGTTATTAATAATTTACTACCTAGGTATTTAACTAAGCAAATAAAGGCATTATCTTTATTTTTGTAGGAAGTCAAATCAAACCAAAATATTTTATTTTAAATAAACATAGATGGTCACTTATGAAACGTCAGACGCTAGGTGCACGGTTCGGATTGGTTGTTTCCGATAGAGAAGAGCGTGAATCCAGGTGTGGTGCGGCACGGTGTTCCAGAGATTAGTGCGTTCAAACAAACAAACACTTCAGCTTTATTATTAGTATAAAGATATTATATTCCAACAAGTGCACTGAAAGCAGGGTATTTGAAAGCAAAATAATAATATTTCACAATAGTTTATACGTTACCTACGTATAAACTTATATTATTATTTTGCTTACGTGCCTTACTTAATGATTTTTTTTAATTAAGTAATAAGGTAAGTACCCTCACAGTAAGTATTCACATAAACCTCAACTTTGTATACCTAGTCAAGATACCTCACATACTTTTACGCATTTCATCAAAATAACTTAATTTCCCCTCTACTTTTTAACGAGCAGTTTTTTAGGTAACGTGGAAATAACACAGTTAAATAATGACGACTTATTTTTTTAAATTACAAAAGTTGATCGGCTGTTGTCATTTTCTTTAAAAATATATTTTGCCGGCTTTGTGTGGAAACTTGCAGCTTTACAAAAGCTGCAAGTTTCCACACAAAGCAGGTTTCCGGTCGAATGCCTACATTTTCAGGGACTCTAATTTTGCCTCGCAATGTGCTCACAACTACATAAACAGTTTTTTTATTTCAAGTGCCATAAAGAGGTCGTCAGCCAGAGTCGTGAAAAAAATTAACTTTTATCCATACATAACTAATTTAAGATGCTTAGCAATTCTCTAAAATCACTCTTAAATTAAAATCGGTCTCTAAAATCCTGATCAATTTGTGGTTTGCATTTTATTACTAATTTCAATGAATAAGGAAGCATAAAACCTGTTTGGGAGAAGAATAAAACGTCCATAATTTTATTAGTTAATAGATAATTTAATGGGAAAACTAGAATGTTGACCTCCATCTTGGCTCCTATAAATGTTCACGATGGATCGAAAATAACGTTATTCAACTTGAAACAGACACAATGAAAACTGTGAGTAGTGCATGTCCTTTCAAACCATTTATAATATAATTAAAAGTTTTTTGTTTTTGTTCTATTAAAATGCTATTTCATAAAAAACGCCTGGCTATTCTGTAAATATCTCTATGGTAACTTAGATGAAATGATTTGTCATCCCATCTCAGGAATCGACACAATTGACAACTCTCTAATGTCGCCAATGTCGGCGCCTGCGACCCTTCGCTTGTTACAGGGATGCCACAGAGTGCTTCAGACACATAAGGCATTGACAAATAATAATGAAGTCACGTTTGGTGCTAACGGTTTTTTGTTTTATTCGCTAAGATATTACATTATATCTATATAAATTACTGATTATTTATTTATACTGTAACTGCCCGTGACATCACATCGCTTGGGCCCTATTAGAATACCATGCAGCGCTGCGACACTTTTTAAATGTCGCAGTATCATGCTGAGATAGGAGAAGCCTTTTGGGCTCGCGCAGGACTTTTTGTTGAATTTTTTTTTTTTTCTTCCGAGTTTCTTTTTTATAATTTTTGTACGATTGTGTGTTTAGTTTAGTAGCTATGTGATCTTCCTGTGCGAGTCACAATAAATACTTTTTCTTTCTTTCTCTCAACTCACCTGAGTTACCACGGTGAGATTTTTACAGAATACATCAGCTGTAATGTGGCTTCCCACAAGAACTATCTAAGAAAGTTTTCCAGAAATAAAATAGTTTGAATTAACTTTTTTGCCACTTAATGCCCTCAAATTAACTTCAGTGTATCTTTTGGGTACGCTCGTTCCATCACAGACCTTACCCACCGCTTTTCTCCACGGGAGGGATCTCATTTATATCTGTATACCTTCAATCCAATCAGTCTGTCAATCCTTTTTTTTTTTTTTTTTTTTTTTTTTTTTTTTTTTTTTTTTTTTTTTTTTTTTTTTTTGGGTGGGAAATCATCAAATAACTTCTCCCGCTCTGAGTGGAGCGGGAGGGCGTGTCAGACTTTTACTGACTAAAACCCACCCGTGTTCCCTCAGTTGCCTGTGTGCCAGGGGCCGCGGTATCTCTTTCGAACAACCCGCACCCCTGGCAGGTCTGTCAATCCTCAGGTCTGACTTGAAGCCATAACCTCCGACTAAAGAATGTTCGTCAAACCTAGGAGAAACTAATTTGGTCAGGCAAACGTCGAAACACAATTTAATTAAATCGGGGTTTGACCAGTCAAACTTCAATTAGGTATTAAAATGTCTTAGTTTGTTAGATTAGGTGTAATAAAACGATTGTTTAATTTTTATTTTAATGTTTATTGTTTTAATGTTATCATATTTTTTATTTTTTTTTATAGTCTTTATTCATAGATTTTGAGGCATATGACATTTAGAATTGCACTATACGTTAGATCTCTTTTATTTACATAATTTTGAAGAGCATTTTTTGTTGCAATGACATTTTATAAAGCCCCCAAATTTAGAATCTTTTGCACTTATTTCTCTTAGAGACAGCTCAACGTCGGGCACATCTTTGAAATTAAGAAAATTCTCTTTGCATTTTTTTATTTGATTCCTCGAAAAAAGTGTATTTATCGTTCCGTGTTTCGTCCCTACCCTGTATAAACCATCAAATGTTTTATCTTGTATGATACCTAAAACATTTCGAGCGTCTCCTTTAGCTCTGTTGAACCTAGGAATAGACTAGGATACAGATGGTTACAGTTTTTCCAATCGCGGTTGGCGGAAATTTTTGTTCAGATGATTGTTTCATAACATTAGCCTGAGCTTCAAGACCTTCAATTGCCTTTTCGTTATTAGTTTTTTATTTTCTGTCTGTACACAACGCATGCATGTTACCTTACTTCCGAAGCGTTCATAGTCTGCACCAAGTGTGCTATCAGCGCACACAACATGCACGACCTGATTACAAATTATGCACGTATGTGCGCCTGAGCTCTCTTGTTGGCAAATTAAATACAACATACCACATCTGAAGTAACTTTTGACGATGACCGTCCAAGTATTGAACACATTAAAAGTTACTTTTGACGACGACTGTCCAGGTATTGAAACCACATCTGAAGTCAGTTTTGACGACGACGCTCCAAGTATTGAAATCATATCTGAAGTCACTTTTGACGACGATGGTCCAGATATTTCCATTTCATCTCTTTGAGCTAAAATAAAATTCATTCATCAAAGAAACATTATTGAAATGAATAATTAAGTAACTCCAAAATTTCAGAACTTAATGAGAAAGTTGCTACTTACGAGTATCATCAGTATTATTTTGCTTCTCACCAGTTGATTTGATAGCGTTGTCTAACTCTTCCTCTGTCTGCAGAACCTTTTTTATGGAATCTGGCAGTGTTTCAATTCCAACATGAGCTTTTCGTCCTAGAAAAAAAAACAATTAATTAAAGGTTAAGTTTATTCCCGGGAAAAAATAGTTGACAAGAAATCATATAAACAGTGTTTCGCTTTTATAAGTAGGGATTATACTCACCAAACATAACTTCAGACGGTGATTGTTGTATGCCATGATGATATGCGCAATTTTTCTGCAGTTGACAGAATCGGAGGCCCTCACTGCACTGATTACTTTTACTATCGTCCATCCAGGTGAACAATATTTTCTGGACATGTTGATTCACACGCTCAACGTTTCCCTGACTTTGAGAATGACGCGGTTTGCCATGCACTATGGACAATTCGGACCACACAACTTTTAATTCTTATACGACATGGTTGGCAAATTCTAGTCCGTTGTCTAATTGAAGCACAGAAGGCGCACCCAAAATACAAAAAAAACATCAAGGAGAACGTGAGCTACTTCCTATGCTGTTTTTGTGCGTAGGGGACGTAAAATCAAAAATGTTGTCAAATTATCTTGATAGTTTAAAATATACTTGTAATCACGATCGGGACACGTTTACATATCAATAAGATCTACTTGTACCCGTGCGTGAATCTTTTTAAATAATAACGGTTTAACGACTACCGTAGTTACTGCATGTTTGGCATAAATCCAAATAATAGTTTATCTTTATCTTTCTTTTTAAGGTTTTCATTGAGAGATCTCTACCACCATGACCCCATTCCAGATGAGCACGTTTAACCACGTCAAATAACTCGTCGTCTGTAACGTAGTATTGTATATTTTTAGTATCTGACAATGGCTTAATTAATTTTATTCGTCCCCGAAACACACAACATCGTACCTTTTGAGACGGCGATACTGTAAAGACGTTTTCTTTATAGCTACTTTCGCTGATTCCACCTCACAGATAATTTGCTCATACATTTGTTTATTTTTCATATGAAATAAACAATTATCTTTATTCAAATTAGTAATTCTCTCCTTAAACTTCACTTTTAAACCTTCATCATCCACGTTTTCAGTAACAACACTGTTTGATTCACTCATCTTTAATCTTACACACCCGCACGCTCAATGTCCAAACGATAAAACCATTTAACAGAGAAAGCATAAACTTGTTTAACAAGTATAGTCGACGTTTGGCCGAGTCTGCCAGTCCCTTCTAGGATTGACTAGACAAAGCCCGAAACAGATTATTCTACTTTCGACGTTTGACTGAAAAGTTAGGAACTTTTAGGTTTGACTAAAACACTTTAGTTAAAGGCCGAAATTGGAATTTATTTCGGGGTTTGCCCGAAGGCTTTGGTCAAACCTAGCATAAACCAGTCATTCCGGGAAAAGACTGCATATCGACCTTTGACTATGACATATACATACAACAGGAATTTCGATGTTCTGTCAAGTCATAAAATATAATAATTTATTTTTGTTTATTTCCAGTTCGTATTGTTTACACTGGTAGCGAGCGCAATCCTTGCGCTGGCGAATGCGCAGTATGGACAAGGCCACCATGGCGGTGGTGGATATGGCGGCCACGGTGGACATGGCGAAGACTACGGCCATGGCGGTCATGGCGGTAATGGCGGTCATAGCGGATTTGACGGTCATGGCGGAGACTTCGGTCATGGCGGTCATGGCGGAGACTTCGGTCATGGCGGTCATGGCGGAGACCACGGCCATGGCGGTCATGGCGGAGACCACGGCCATGGCGGTCATGGCGGAGACCACGGCCATGGCGGTCATGGCGGATTTGGCGGTCACGGCGACGACTACGGCCACGGCGGCCATGGCCACCACGGATTTTAAGTTGTTCTACGGTTAATAAAAATATTATAGTTCAAGTAAAATTATGATGACGTATCTAAGAGATATTAATTTATTAAGAATGTTTATTCATTTTGGATAATATTGTCTTCGATATACATAACTTCGAACTGTTATGGCTTTAATCCCCCTAATTACATTATTTTAGTCAATAAATTATTTAAAAACAACTGATTACCTATTCTGTTTTACTAACATAATTCAACCTGTCAAACCTGTTACATTATACAGGGTCAACTAAAAAATTCTGGCAACCCTATCCACGTGTTGAGTATCGTTATCGAAAAGTGTTGACAAAAAAACCAAAACAATTTTTTTTTTACGTCATTCCTACTTTGTGCAAAACTTTAAATGATACTGGCATGTACAAACGCCAGCACATCAAGCTACCCCCCCCCCCCAATCTTTCAAATTTCTTTGATAGATTTCCAACTTTATTACATAAGCATAAGGTTCATGTTTAATTGGGAAAATTTTACAGTTTGGGGTAGCTTGATGTGCTGGCGTTTGTACATTAAGACAACCAAACGACTGTTGTATTATAGATTTTGAAAATTCGTAAAAAAATATCTATGTTCCACGAAATATTACTAAACCAGCTGATAGATTACGGGCACACCTTCAGCCATCAAATGTTTTTTTTTCGTTCCATTCATTTTCTAAGTCTTAGTATAGTAACATTTAGCAAAACGATTGCTGGGATTCTGGGTTGCGACTTCAAGTTTTGGTACTTACGCGTGCATGCAACGATAGGTACGGGAGTTTAGGTGGTACCTACATATTAAACTTTTAAAGTAAAGTTAATACATTTAAAAAATACCGCTTACTTAGCAGTATTTTATAAGCTATAGTACCATGTATAACACATGTAAAACTACTATTATGTAAAGGAGAATGCCCACGGCACTATGGACAAATGTACTCATTTCAACATTTATGTGGCTTCATCAAATAGTCTTCAAAATACTCGATGAGATGTCTAAATTTTTGGCGCAGCCGTGAGGCACACGTTGTAGTTATTTATTTATTGTACACTTTTTTTTAATTTGTTATTGTATTTTGTGTTTTACGGACTGTGACCAAATAAACGGTATTCTTTCTTTCTCTTTCTTTCTAAATACTTCCTCAAAGAATTCAACATAATCTACAACGGAGTTTCCGAAATATTTACAAAAATGAAATGACTATTTTTAGGTTATGTTCGTACACAAAATGAACTGAAAACAGCTATTTAAAAGGGTCTACATGGGTTTACGAGTAAGCTTGTGCTTTTGAAATACAATTGTGTAAAATCTGTAGCCGTTAAGCTATGTCAGGTGACCAGTTACTGGTCTGGACCACCTCACCAAGTCTTCCTGTTTTAGATTTTGAGTATCTTTGTGCCTGAAAATCTTAGTCCCGCGTTTCATTTAAACGCAAAGCGTGCTACCAAACATTATCTTATATAACATAACATTACACCTGTATTCCCTGAAGGATTAAGCTGAGGTGTACCTATGTGTAGTACCTACACCCACGTTTCGCCAGTTATGTCTAAGTCCCATGTAACAGGAGGCGACCCTATTGCCATCAAGAAGGCACAAATCCAAACTCCAGGCTGCTAATGAGCAATTCCAGATGGAAAAACTAACCAAGACTTTGCCCGACCTGGGAATCGAACCCCGGACCTCATGCTCAGTAGTAGCGCTTGAATCAAGAATCTCCGACAACACGAGCCTGCGCATAAGTGGCGTTAATCTCAAGGAGCAGTTGAGACATCGCCCCACAGTCACACTCGCCATGATCATTATATCATAATATTAATTATATTGCCAATATTTGTACACAAAAAGCTGTCTTTAGTAATGTAATATACAACACACATACACGGTGCAGCGGCGAAAAAAGTATATTATTTTCAATGGGCTAGCAGCAGTAGCCGAGAAACTAAAAGCTCAAACTCCACGCACAACGTACCAAAACCAGAAGAAAAAATAATAGTTTAAAAACTAAAAAACACGCTTTAAAAACCAAACTAAAAAAGGAGAAAATAATTTAATTCAATTAATAAGCGTGGGGTGCTTTTTGAGGTATTTTTATAATCAATTAATGTCAAGCACCCCACGCTTTTTAATTGAATTAAATTATTTTCTCCTTTTTTAGTTTGGTTTTTAAAGCGTGTTTTTTAGTTTTTTAAGCTATTATTTATTTTCTATTTTTTAGTTCTGCTAACTACAAAAACGTGTTTTTTTTTCTCATTTTTTTTAAAATTATTGAATTGTCATCGGTCCTCGACAAGTTTACAAAGTTTCAATGAAATCTGACCGTTTAAAGTGGGTCAAAATCGCGCTCAAAGGAGTCGGTTACATACAAACAAACAAACCAACAAACAAACATACAAGTGAAGCTAATATAAAGCGTGTAAAAACATTCTGGTTGACTATTGACATGACATAATAATACAAAAGTATGACAGAAAATAAATATATGTAATGTCAAATAGGGTTGTACCCCTGTTACTAAAGGAAACATTCGATTATGAATTGTTCGATTGTTGCATATGAAAATCTTTGTGTTTTTTATCAACGTGGGTCGAATAGTATTATTTCTAGAGACGTTTGAAACTATTCCGATTTCAATACCAACAGTTAATAAAAATATGACTTTATCAATGGATGCCAGTGTGCGGTGCCCACCGCACACTATCGTTTCGTCCGCCACATAATAGAGTGAAAATAAAATAGACAGACGTACCTCCTACTACCTAATATTTAGTTCTGTGGGATATTAAAAACTAATTTATTTATTTCATCTTGCTAATCAATACAGAATCGATATCATTTAAGGGGATATCATACAATCGATATCAAATAGGTAGGCACATTAAACGCAATAGAAAAATGGACATCCCTAATTGTTTAATATTGACTAATGACACGGTATTGAAAAAAATGGCGTAGTTTACAGTCAGAAACGTAAAAGTACTAATTATTGTTCAAAAAACTATCCCATTATAAATATCATTTATGTCCTATTCGAAAAATATATTTTTATTTTAGATATTTCTTACTGTTCAAGTTGTTGAGACACGAGACATTTTTAAAGAGTACTGTCCATGGGCATTCTCTTTTGTGTAGGCCATATTTGTATGCCTTGCAAGGCAGCGCATAGTGATACAATTTATATTTTATTTCATAACATCATGTACCACAACATTTTACCTATGTGTCACAAATATATAATTTTGAATTTGAATTTAAAACAAGTTTTTGAAAAAAAAATCATTGGGACCGTTGTCCTTTTAAATTTTTATCCTGCAATATCTCCTTCGCCCAGGTATGTCGAACCTATTTTAGTTAAAATTATACATTTTTACTACTAATTATATAGAAAGTGTTAAAAATATTAGATTTTAGCTGCACCATTTCCTGTGACCTATTCTGGCAATACCAGAAGAAATAATATGAGAGTAGACAAGAAAACAGAGGGTGCAACTGCGTTTGCGCACAAACCGCGTTGCACTCCCAAGTAGCACTGCAAGCTGTATACAAGCTGTATTTAAGTTCGTTTTTAGACTAGTAGCTGTATATTCAGGCTGTATATAGGCTTTCTAAGCGCTTATATAGTCCTTATACGTAAAAAAGGGCACATATTGTACAGTTTTTTGCGTTAGTAGAGCTGTATCGTAGCTGTAAAGAAAAGTATTCTTACATCGTAATAGGTTTTTGAATAGAATTACAAAAAAATATAAATTAAAGGAACTATATTTACGATGTAGTAGAAACTTGAATGGCGACATTATTATTTATAATATTTTTTAGTAAGTAATCGATAATCTTGGACTTATATATCTGAAGGTGTTAATTGATGAATTGAAACTGCAGATTCAAATTTATTGTGAACCTTTGTCTGTTTTCCAGCAAAATATTCAAGCGCCAGCAAAATAATCGAGCTGACATAAAGAAAACATACTATTAATACGGTAAGTAAGTGTTTATTTTAAAGGTTAGAATAAAAATAAAAAAAATATGAGGGCACAGTGTGATTATTATGCCCTCATATCAAGCTGATAATCATGATACGGCTTTAACTGTTGTAAAATATTCCTTAATTTATATGTAAAATTTTGTCTTTATACGTTCGAAATTACGAAAATGGCGACAATTTGCTAAACAGCCTAAACGGTATTCAGAATGTGTAATGGTCTGTGTAGCTGTACTAAGTAAGTTAGGGATTATATTGTACAACTTTTGGCTATTAATCAACTTTATAAGAGAATATTTTTATTACTTAGGCTGTATTTCAGTTCTCTATACGTAACTTATAATGCTTTTTAGAGTTCATCATTCATCATTTCAGCCGGAAGACGTCCACTGCTGGACATAGGCCTCCCCCAATTTGGGGGGGCTTGCCATAATCGCCACGCTTGGCAGGCGGGTTGGCGATTGCAGTATGAAAGTCCCTTAGTCGCCTCCTACGACACCCACGGGAAGACATGGGATGGTGCTATTCTTTACGTCCGGCACCACACGGAATCTTTAGAGTTACATAAAAGAAATTAAAACCCTGAGCCTAAAATTATAAGTACCTACGTATGGTAAAACCAAAAGAATTAGCTGTTTCATTTATAACCGACGAAAAAAAAGGAGGAGGTTCTCAATTTGACCGTATTACCTAACCGTTTGACCGTTTATACCTAAGTAAACTTATTGTAAAGTATTATTAGTGTTTTGTATATATTATACAAGAGTGTACAATTATACCTTAAAAATAAATTTGAGAACCGAGTTTGCATGTACCATTGTACAGAAACAAGTATCAAGTGATACTATAAGAACACAAAATAACCGACGAAAAAAAAGGAGCTGTAATAAGTAAGTAATCACATGCAAAATACAGCTTGTGTACAGCTTTAACGATAAAACCAGATTAAAGTGTCACAAAATACTTAAGTTGTATATTAGAGTTTTAATATTCTGTTTAAGGACCCTAAGCTTTCGCGGACGCCTTAATAAAGATTGTATATAGTTTCAGCTGTATAATAACTCATAAATTACTCTTACAAAGACAAAATAATTTTTCTACACTCTTGTACGTCTCTAAAAGAACTCTAAATATCGCTGGTATGTTGATGTTGAAAACGCTTGCATGCTGCTTGGGCTATATCTAATATTTCCTACGTAGGAATTTAGCTAGTCTCCGTTGAAATTTGCCACAGCGCTGTCAGTAATCAGCGTTAACCGTCATTCCGACCTCGCCGCCGCGCCGAGGTCCTCGCGCCCCGCGAAGAGCCCGAGTAACGACGCATAACGTCTAGACCCCCGACCGTCCCTTGCTCGTTGAAGCGCCAGCCCGCGCCGCAGCTGAGCCAGTAGAGTTAAATTCCCCGACTAATAATAATAATGCCAATATTTTGATCCGGCCTGTCCCAACTTGCTGTGTACCAGTGACGCCCTGAGGCGAGGCCCGTACCCCGCAGGGGGTGCCCTCAGCGTGCAGTCCCTTAGTAATGCAAGTAGTTGTAATCCCCTGGCTGGAGGCGTTAAATTTACTTAATGGCAGCCCCAGGAAAGTCCGGTTAAGCAGTCAAGGCCTCTCAAAGTCAACTGCGAGATGCCAAACAAAAAAAAAAACAAACAAAAAACAGTAGGGATTTCCCTTTTTTTGCTGGCAACCTTATCGTTTAACCTTAAGTTTTGTAAATTTAGAGAAAGAAAAGCACTGATTACATTATCTAAATGGCATAATCCAAATGAACGTAAAGGTTAAAAAACAAGTTAACAAGTTATAAAATAAAATCCGGCCACTAAAACTGGATGTAACGGATACTTATATTAATACCTGCATCTGACACTTATCGTTTCTTACAGAAATGGATACAGCGGAGATTGATACCAACTACTTATACTATACATATATTCAACGTTCCGACAGGGCGACACTAATCGTCGGGCCCACCAAATACAACACCCGTCTGGTCCCTTTTCTATGGACGATGACTGAACTTTACACCCTGTTCCTCATACCTCAAATTCTTCCATGGGGATTTGTGGAAGAAAAGTTCAAAAATACCCATTGATGGAGATTGTCAATGGGGATTATTGGAATAACCCATTTCTTTTATAATGATTTGAACTGTGCCAAACTTTATTTTCAGACGACATACCGGTCATGACAGTGTGCCACAACACAGTGGCCGCAATAAAACAGATGTTTTCATCTCTGTCTCATAGTTTGACCATCAGCGACAATGACATTTTTTTATGGCTGTATATTAGCTTCACTTGTATGTTTGTTTGTATGTAACCGACTCCTTTGAGCGCGATTTTGACCCACTTTAAACGGTCAGATTTCATTGAAACTTTGTAAACTTGTCGAGGACCGATGACAATTCAATAATTAAAAAAAAAAAATGAGAAAAAAAAAACAAAAAACACGTTTTTGTAGTTAGCAGAACTAAAAAAAAGAAAATAAATAATAGTTTAAAAAACTAAAAAACACGCTTTAAAAACCAAACTAAAAAAGGAGAAAATAATTTAATTCAATTAAAAAGCGTGGGGTGCTTGACATTAATTGATTATAAAAATACCTCAAAAAGCACCCCACGCTTTTTAATTGAATTAAATTATTTTCTCCTTTTTTAGTTTGGTTTTTAAAGCGTGTTTTATAGTTTTTTAAACTATTATTTTTTCTATTCGACTCACTGGTCAGTAAGGTGGAAAATACGAGAATTGAACATGTGTTGTAGAAAACATGAATCTAGTATGTACTAGGTACTGCTTAGCTAACCATGAGTCATGACATATTTTAATTTTAAGAGGAGTAACAAATTAAATTCAAAAATATGACTTTAGGAAGTTTAATTGTTGCAACTCCGATCCGTATCGTTTATGTTACGATAAATTTAATGGTGGCCATGTCCGCCTTATCCGCCTTATCCGCCATATCCCCCATATCCGCCATATCCGCCATGATGTTGTTGTTCGTGGTGCTCTTCCTTCTTGATATAACCGGGGCTGCGGATCTGCCTCCATAGTTGGGGTAGTTGGGGAAGTTGGGGAGCGCCTGTCTCGCCGGCAGGTGCGACTGGCAGCTGGGCGCTTGCCATAGCTAAGATGGCACAGACGATCAGGGCGAAGAACGTGAACTGTAAATAAATTATCTGTTTAGTTTAATTTGTAATGATAAGGCTTTGACAGAGTGACATCTAAGGACTGGAAGACGAGATGTCGGTCCGGCGGCGAGATAGGCGGACGACATTGTTGCCATCGCGGGAAAACCTGGATGAGTCTGGCACAGGAGCGTGGGGATTGGGACAAGAAAAGAGAGGCCTATGCCCAGCTGTGAGGGAAGTGGGGTTGTGGATGATGATGATGACGATGAAAGCACGAAGTTATTGGATTATTATTTAAGTAACGTGGTGTGGAGATCTTACACGGACTAGCGACCCGCCCCGGCTTTGGACGATTTTTAAGGCTTGACAATACACGAAGATTCATTTATACATAAATAAACCTTCTGGAATAAATTCTCTAAATGACGGTGTAAACCGCATCAATATCGGTGGCGAAGTTTAGAAGAAAAGACAGCCACAAAGAGCGACTTTAATTTAAATTAATAGTATTACGTTTTACCCGCAGCTTCGTCCGCGTGGAGGTTGGAATTTATCTTACGGAAACGTAGGTACTACCAAAATAAAAAGTAGCCTTTAGTTTATCTATGTACCAAATTTTATCGTTTTAGCGTAAAAGTGTTTCGCAATTATAAAATTAATTACCAAAAATAATATGTCATCGTCATCTGCCCAGCCTTTTCCCAACTATTTTGGGGTAGTCCAGTCTAACCGGTCTCAGCTGAGTACCAGTATTTTGTATTGAGCGACTGCCTATCTGACCTCCACAGCCCAGTTACTGGGTAATATGATACCGCTTGGTAAGACTGGTTGTCAAACTTTCGATAATACTGCTTAAAAATAGCTGCAGTTAAAATTTAGAATCAAATTTAATTCATCTATTAAGTAATTAAATAAAAAAATATTCGAAAATATCCATTGTCTTGACTCTGGTTATTTATGTCTTTTGATGGCACATGGCTAAAGATCAAGCTATACATTTCAAATACTGGAAATAAATAAAGCTTATACAAGCTGATCGCGCATTGTATAGGATTTCCGTACAGTGCGAGATCAGCGTAAACTGGAAGGTTATAGCTTGATGTGTAGCCGTGTGTACATCTATAAATATAATAAAATTGTAACAGGCCGATGTCTGTACATTAAAGATATTGAAGAAAAAATAGTATGGGGGGTCTTTATTAGAGCAACAGAAGCCAAAACAACGGTTTTTAGATTTTGTTTCTGTCTGTATGTTTGTTACCGCATCACGCAAAAACCACTGCATGGAATTGAATGCAGTTTTCAATGATGTATTCCGAGAGGTCTAACTTAAAAATTAGGCTATATATTATCAAAAAAAAAAATATCTACTTTATTCTAAAGTCCACGCGTATGAAGTCGCGGGCAAAAGCTAGTAGTTTAAAATATTTAAAAATGTAAGATTTCAAGATTAAAAATATGAAAATTAGATTAAAACTTTTACAAGAAAAAAAGGAAGTATTTTATTATTTATTAAAAATTGCTTAGGTTCCATAAAATATGATGTTATTATTTTATAATATTAATTTAATGATACACGTAACCATATAATTATAAAAATTTTTACTTACGTATTTCATTGTGAGTTGATTTTGTGAATTCTCGATGAACAATATTAGTTTAGTACACATGGTTGGCCTTTATATATCAAAACCAAAGGTCAATAGAACCGGTGATTTTATTTTTCCTAAAAGAAAACCCCAAACATTTTAGGTAGGTACTGAGTATCTAGGTATTACGTGTGTTATAAACAGGTTCATTAGGAAAACAATAATAATAAACCTACAGATAATGGGCAACTTAAGTTGCACTTGGCCAAAAAATCAAGCAATAGGTAGGTATGTACAAATATTTTTGTTATCATGAAAAATCTCCTAATGCAGGTTCCTATGACAGTTTCCCCATATCGCCAATGGATTAGAATTTCACTAAACTGTCCTAGATTAAAAAAAAACACTGTTACCTGAACTACGCAGCAATAGGTAGATACCTACTTGATTTTTGGTTTTCAGGAAAAGTGCGTGTTTGTGGATTAGGATTTCGCTTTACTGTCCCAGTTTAAAAGACATTGTATAGTTTGTTGATTTAGTATCGGTATTATAATGTGAGTATGCAATGCATATAACCTATTTAATGTTGACAGGCAAATATATTATCGCCATTAAAATGTTGTCTTCATACTAATAAATATATTCAAATCAGATCAAAGGGCAGAATCCAACAAGATTTTAGAGTAGTTAAATCTGCCCCACCAAAGCGAGTTAGTGGGGCAGATTCCACTGCAAAATTTAAGGCATTCCACTTTGCCCCACCAGTAGGACAGCTCGGTGAAGCAAAGTGGAATGATTCGAAAATAGAAGATTATTCACAAAGGGGATCTCTATCCGTTTAGTGAATAATCTTCTGTAAGTACTACTTCTGTAAGTATCTTTCGTCACGGGTGCCAAGGATCAGACGATAGAAGTTAGAATGTATATCATTTTTCAATAGGACCCCAAATCTTTACGTTTTGTTTTTTTCCTATTTTTAAGAATTCTTCCACCAAACGGCTCGTATCGTATCGGATCGGAACAGATTTTACAATCTTTAAGGATGCGTAGTAAGCCAGAAAAAAAACAAGTTTCACCCGCGCCTCGTTGCTTACCCCTCTCGTCATACACGACGAAAACAAAACACAATCCCTTCCCGCCAGCAGAAACTTTTCACCTGGCATTTAAACCAAGAAAAAAAACAAATTTCACCCCCGCTACCCTTACTTACCCCTCTTAAGAAACTCGACGAAAACAAAACATAATCCCTTCGCACCGTGTTCGCCGGCTTATATCTATTTGATATTTTATCCTTCTATCGTATGTATATGCAAAATAATCAGATGAAACGACTATGATCAATGAAAGTATTGACCGTTGCGTACACATGGCTACACATCAAGCTATACATTTCCAGCTTACGCTAATCTCGCCCTGTGCTGAAATCCTATACAATGCGAGATCAGCTTATACTGGAAATGTATAGCTTGGTGTGTAGCCGTGTGTAAAATGTTGTTTTTGTAGCTCATTATTGCGTCTATAATTTATTTCGGTTATTTAAGGTCCGTTTGCACTACAAATATATTTAGCGCTTAACGATTTTTTAACATCGTCCTGTTTTTGTCAATCGTGTGCAGTTGACAGAGACAAAACGTTAGTATGGTTCTAAACTTGAGACAGCATATTTGTGTAAGCAAACTTTATATCAATACAGAAGACTGACGAAACACACTTGGTCTAGAGTTGATCACATTCGACCGATTGTTATATATTTCGTGAAGGAGCAACTCTAAAAGAACAAGTATTTCAAAGAAATTCTTCACTACATATATTCATATGTTTCCTTTGCATATACTATACACTTATCTCGAATTCAGAATCTATAGCTTACTATCATGTTTTAGAACTACTCGTAGAAACTCAAAAACGACGCGTCGTATTTCGACTAGTACAAGCTAGCGGGACAAAATTCATGACGTCATTTCCAGGAATTCGTGATAACAACTTGTAAACAACCCTTCCCAGGTAAGGAATTCTAAGAAATAATTTGTTTGTCACCTCATTAAGTAATTTTGTGGAGGGGTCAATGTTAATTAAAAAGGGAGTGCAATTTGAATTTACAAAATAGTTGTATTCTTAGCAAACTTGTGACAACATCTCCTAAAATTGATAGTGAAGTGAAACGATTTTTTTTGTGATGGATTCTACTGTTGAAGGTATGTACTTACTCTTTTGACTTGTTTAAAAAAAAGACATGTATCTATTTGTTGTAATTTGAGTTTATACGTATGTTAAAATAATCACACATCATTTTCCTTAATTTTAAACTTTAAAGGGTTGTAACTTTTTTTATCCAAATGTACCCAGCTTGATTCTTTTGTATGTTATAATTAAATCGTTCAAGCATAGATTCATATTATTGTAGCTCCCGAAAAGGCCCGCAGTAAAAAATATTTACTTTGTTTCAGAACGAGTCGTAACTATGACAAAATTGGAGTTTTTCGAAGAATGGTTAAAACACGATAAAACTGAAAGGAATAGTCGCATTTTTATGTGTACAACATAATATATCGGATTCTTCTGAAGATTCCTTGAGGAAACTCAAAATGAAAATTTAAAGCCTTTCATCAAAATTGTACCCTTCCAACAAACATAAAGATTGGTTAAAAGGACCCGGTTTCGAAGTGTTTGTGTGTGTGGACCAGCCGTGCCCTTCAAATCATCGGGGGTTCGTTCTGTAGAACGGATCCGCACTTTTGAATGTTTACTTCATATCAGCTATCGTTTACCAATAAAAAAGTGGCAAGTTAGGGGAGATAACGACAAAGCTATTGTAAAGCAACGCTCACAAGAGATCCAAAAAGCGTTTAAAGAGCGCTTGGGTCTTATTGTGGATAAACTAAAACCTGGGTATGGCAATACGAATGATGGAAACATAGCGCGTAGATTTTTTTCTAATGCAGAATTAAGCAGTGAAATTACAGGATTAGACGTAAGTCATAGACGAAGATTTCATGTAATTTTAAGAACTTTGTCATCCGGTTGATATAAATTGTTTAGAATTTGAAAAAAATTGCGTTGATACAAGAAAGTTATATCTTGATCTGTATTCGTGGTACTCGATGCCCGTTACTGTGCATAAAATTCTTGTACTCAGTGTAGAAATCATTAGATCTTGCCTTCTTCCAATTGGACAGCTTTCTGGAGAAGCCCAGGAAGCACGAAATAAAAACTGTCGTAGATTCCGGGAACGACATACCATATTACTTCCAATCCTATAATAAATACATTCAGAGAATTACCTCGAAAGAAATTAACTTCGTTACCACCAGAAGTTCTGCAGTTGATTGTCCCACCTTCATTACCATCCCAATCAACATCAGTTCGCAAATTTAGTGAGGGGGATTATTCGTTATCAGAAGATTCTAGCGAATTGGAGAGTGGTGATGAATCTTCTGATGATGACTATTAGATTCGACTTGTTAGAATTATCTTTTAATGTAAATATGTTTACCTATTTTATTATGTAGTCATTTCTCATTATGTTTTAGTTTTAATTCTTATAAAATAGATATAACATTATTGTAGTTAAATCATTCTTATTTTAATTTTGTATGATTTTGTTTTAAGAGTTATTTTATATTTATAGATAATTGTTATTGTTCTTGGACTATTATTGTATGTTATTTGATAGAATGAACAAATAAATAAGTACCTATTTTACACATATTTATGATTTTATTATTTTTGTAAATATGTTTAACTATACAAAAAAAAATTACGAATGAATAATTTTGATAAATGTTGTTGTTGTATGTATAAATATATGTATATATATAGTGCCTTTCAGGCATAAAAAGTAGGAAGACGCAGCTAATTAGACCCATCCGTGATAACAGTAAACAAAATTGTAAAATCAGGAGACTACTGTCATCTTGTATCCACACCTTTGACGTATACGCATACAGAACACAGAAATCTCCTCCATTTCTCTCTAAAACAGTGTAAACCACCTTAAATGTAACGTTGTTGTATGTAATGTTTTTATGTAACTATTGTTTGCCCTAAGGGCGGGACGTAGCTGTTCACAACTAATTATTTAAGAGCTGTATTATGTACCTACCTATGATCCACAATAAAGACATTGAATTGAATTGAAATATACAGTCCCGGACTTTAATTGATAAGCCACTTTTAAACTTTCCAATTTTGCAGTTTTATACATTCACAAGATTACACAATTAAACACGAAGTTAAACCGTATGCTCGTAAACAAGATGACAAATTACTTATAATCGGAAATAGTCTTATCCATAGAGGTTGAAGGTTGACTAATAAATTGTCAATGATAAATCAATTTTATATGTCTGTGATCAATACACTGTTGCATAAGTTTATCCAATCTATTTGATACTGACCTCCTTTGAATTAGAGCTCATTAAATACTCGTTATTTCTGAAAACCTATCCGAAGACAGTGACAGTTGAAATGTCAGAGGCGATAATTTTGGTGAATCGTAGCCGTATCTTTATGTGTTTATATGCAACAGTTATCATAATTGCCATGAACGGTATCTTGGATGCTACGCGTTCGGATAAAATCGTGGGTACGAGCTTTTCCGATGCCGAAATGACTAATCATAGCGTTACTATCGCTACGCTAAAACAATTGTCGCTAGGTTACGGTTGCTAGCTCTGCAATTGGTTGACTTTGGGTCGTCACTTGGACTATGTACGAGTATAACCGACTAAACCCGATTTGCATTACACGGCTAAAATAGGAACTGTGGCAAGTCGCTTATCAATTAAAGTCCGTGACTGTACATAAACAATTAAAATAAGTCAAAAAAATTATTTTGTCCCGCTAGCTTGTACTAATCGAAATACTGTGCGACGGGACAAACTTGACATTCAAGTAAGTAGTCAATTTTATTTAGGACCTTATTATCTACTTCACACGTTAAAATAAAATGTTTGATTGTTGATTTTACCATTGAGATGGGAAAAACGTGTAATTTATTATGTCTATGGATTTTACACACATGGTTCGTGCATCGTCATTTGACATTGTGTGTCAAAGCAAACATTTAGTTTTTATAGTGCAGGTACATACTTTTTGCTTTATTGCTACAAGGATCTTTTGGCGTCTGAATGACATTGTCTAGGGGGCGTTGTTGGTAAACATTTGTGTAATTGTCACATAGAATGTATTGGAAAAACAAGATGGAGGCGTTAGTTCCAATTTTAGACGCGCGCCGTAAGATTCCTGTACCATTGAAGAATGAACCTCCCCAACAAAAACATAGCAAATAAATAGTTGCCAATGATGATTAAGTACAAGGCTAAAACAGAATTGTCAGCTTAGCCAATAAAAGAATTGGTATGCAAATAGGTGCCAAGTAGTGCTCCATACGGAGCATAAAGAAAGTCAAAAGTTTGATAGTTCGTTGTTTTAATTTATTAAAAGTTGTGTACAATAACAGTACGAAGACGGGCCTGAGGCGACTTTCCTCCCAATAACTTTTTTGTCGACGAAGTCGAGAATGCTAAAAGATGTGACTCGTAACTTCCTTTACTCATTCATACATACATAAACTCACGCGCCGTTTCGTAGCAGCTATTATTTTTAGTTTTCTAATTTTTCTTTAGTATTATTTTTTTACCTTTCAACTTAATTTTGATTTATCTACTATATAAAAATAAGTCGGGTTTTCCTTCCTAACGCTATAACTCCAGAACGCACGAACCGATTTCCACGGTTTTGCATTCGTTGGAAAGGTCTCGGGCTCCGTGAGGTTTATAGCAAAGAAAATTCAGGAAATAAAACAAAAAAAAAAAATCTTCTTCTTTTAATCACCAAACGAAATGTTACATAAAACGAAGCCATCTGGTGGCGAAACGGAGTTCGTCGGGTTTGCTAGTGGGATATGAAAAAGAAAATATGTCGTGTAAGGTAAAAAACTGGTTTGCTTCACCCAACTTCACACTCCGTACCCTTGGATAGTAGAGTCCACGAGTAAAAAAAATTGGATCCTTACTTAATAACAATAAAATCTCAAATTGGCTAGTGGCCTATATTGTAAATTATTGCCGCAAGGAAATTTACCGAAATGCTGAGCAAAAGGGCTAGTTGCCTTGTAGTACTTACTGCTTCCACGTATATCAATCAAAATTCTGTCAAATCAAATGTATGTCAACTTGAGTATACAAATATCAACAACTCAATTTGTGATAAATAATGTTTGTAGTTTACCCTCAGAAATTGTTCAGTTTTTGCATTCTTTGAAATCAGGAAACTCCTAGCCTCCTCACTGATTATTTTTTTTGTGCCGTGCTTCACCGAGGCTATCGATGGTTTGAGACTCGCTTGTCCGCATTTTGATCCACCCGACAACCCATCATCCCAGAGACACGTCTGCTACTACTGCTGAGTGTGCGCGCCTGCTGGCTCTGGGTAAGTGAGAGTTGGGTCTGTGGCTTCATGCACTACCGTCGTCGACCATTGGCACTTTGTTTGACGACACTACTTTCCGCCTCGCTGCTTCCCTGTAACTAGGAGCTCCTTGCTGTTCTCCGCATTGCTGTCTCTGTAGCGAAGTTGGCCACAGCGTCGGACACCACTGTCTGCAGCCTATCTCGTAGTCGTAATGCGGGCCGCTTAGCGCGGCTCGTGAAAAAACACTACAAAGTGGAAAAATTACTTTAATTTCGGAAGTCGGTGACAAAAAACTAAAATACATAGGTAAACAAAGACACTGACTTCAGAAATTAAAGTTATTTTTCACTTTGTAGTGTTTTTTCGGAAGTCGGTTGTTTTTTTTTTCAAAGTTTTTAGTTTTAGTGTGTAGTTGCTCCAATGTATATTATTTTACCGGTAACGTAGGTAATCAAACGAACAAAAATCTTTTCCACGATCTTATGACAACACAAAAAAAAACCGAACTCTTAAAAAAATAATTTTGGCTTTGAATTGCTAATCCAGGTTGCGAGTAGAACTATGTGTGATAAACATAATAATAATACTACATGGTAAAGCTTTACATAGGTAAGTATCAAGATCTAACTTACAAAAAAAGCAGTGTATTTTTTAATAACAAAATCCTAGGCTTATGATTTAATGACGCTATTACTATAAACTAATCTACGTAACAGGTTAGTTAGTAAGCATAACTAATATATTATGGAAATAAAAACTTGAAAATCATCGTTTCAAAAGTTTGAACTACAGTCTACCACAATTCTAATTTTGCAGTTTCTCCTAAACTGTGATGACTTATGGCATTGAAACGTGGTCGCTCACAATGGGCCTCATTATCTAGAAGGCTGAATGTCACTCAAAGAGCAATGGAGAGAGCATGCTTGGAGTTTCCTTAAGCAATTGAGTCATAAAATAAGGGAGCTGTAACGGTAAGACAACCAAGGTAACTGACATAGCCCGAAAAGTTGTCAAGTGGCAGTGGGCAGAGCACTTTGCTCGCAGAAAAGATGGCCGATGAAGCCGATAGGCTCTGAAGTGGCGACCGCGTACTGCAAGACGTAGCGTTAGAAGACCTCCCACAAGGTGGACCGATGACCTGGTGAAGGCCACAGGAATCCGCTTGATGCGAGAAGTACAGAACCTGTCGAAGAGGCGATGCTTCGGGGAGATCTTTATCCTACAGTGCACGTTTTTCGGATGAAATGATGATGAATTCTGTAAATACATACTTGTCAATGACCTGCAAATTGTAAAAAAACTTAAGATAATTTAAATTTTGGCCTACCCTGGCGCTTCGCCCTTAAGAAATTCCTTATATCTTTGAAATGGATACAGCGGAGATTGATACCAACTACTTATACTATATATTCAACGTTCCGACAGGGCAACACTAATCGTCGGGCCCACCGAACACAGCACCCGTCTGGTCCCTTTTCTATGGACGATGACTGAACTTTACACCCTGTTCCTCATACCTCAAATTCTTCAATGGGGATTTGTGGAAGAAAAGTTCAAAAATCCCCATTGATGGAGATTGTCAATGGGGATTATTGGAATAACCCATTTCTTTTATAATTATTTGAACTGTGCCAAACTTTATTTTAAGACGACATACCGGTCATGACAGTGTACCGCAACACAGTGGCCGCAATAAAACAGATATGTTTTCATCTCTGTCTCATAGTTTGACCATCAGCGGCAATGACATTTTTTTTTCTATTCGACTCAATGGTCAGTAAGGTGGAAAATACGAGAATTGAACGTGTGTTGTAGAAAACATGAATCTAGTATGTACTAGGTACTGCTTAGTCATGACATATTTTAATTTTAAGAGGTATAACAAATTAAATTCAAAAATATGACTTAAGGAAGTTTAATTGTTGCAACTCCGATCGTATCATTTAGGTTGTGATGAATTTAATGGTGGCCATGTCCGCCATATCCGCCATATCCGCCATATCCGCCATATCCGCCATATCCGCCATGATGTTGTTGTTCGTGGTGCTCTTCCTTGTGATAACCGGGGCTGCGGATCTTCCTCCGTAGTTGGGGAAGTTGGGGAAGTTGGGGAGCGCCTGTCTCGTCGGCAGGTGCGACTGGCAGCTGGGCGCTTGCCATAGCTAAGATGGCACAGACGATCAGGGCGAAGAACGTGAACTGTAAGTAAATTATCTGTTTAGTTTAATTTGTAATTATAGGTGGCGTAAGGCTTTGACAGAGTGACATCTAAGGACTGGAAGACGAGATGTCGGTCCGGGGGCGAGGAAGGCGGACGACATTGTTGCCATCGCGGGAAAACCTGGATGAGGCTGGCACAGGAGCGTGGGGATTGGGACAAGAAAAGAGAGGCCTATGCCCAGTTGTGAGGGAAGTGGGGTTGTGGATGATGACGATGAAAGCACGAAGTTATTGGATTATTATTTAAGTAACGTGGCGTGGAGATCTTACACGGACTAGCGACCCGCCCCTGCTTTGGACGATTTTTAAGGCTTGACAATACACGAAGATTCATTTATACATAAATAAATCTTCTGGAATAAATTCTCTAAATGACGGTGTAAACCGCATCAATATCGGTGGCGAAGTTTAGAAGAAAAGACAGACACAAAGAGCGACTTTAATTTAAATTAGGCAGTATATGTGCCCTCACGGCCTTAGTCGCCGCGGGAGACGCCCTGGGCGTCGGAAAGCCCAGGCTGATGATGATGATGATGATGGTGGGACTCCCTTTTCCGCACGTAGACTCCCATTCGGTCCGTTGTGCGTGGGGATTCTGGCTAACAGAGCCAGCCTAGCTCCGCCCAAAAGCACAGAAGCTTCCTGGGAGCTTCACAGGCTTCGCGGAGCGACCTCACTGTTCCGAGGATTTCTTCACGTTGAGAAGCCACGGCCTCGCATTCCAGGATGACGTGGGTGGCTGATTCTTCGGCGTCAAGGCAGCCTCTGCAAAGCGGGCTGTCTGTGGCGCCTATATTATGAAGATGTTTGTTAAGGGGGTTATGGCCCGTAATTGTTCCTATGATTATTCTAAGGTTATTCCTACTCAGGCTGAGAAGCTTTTTGGTTAATCGCGGGTGTACAGTCGGCAAAGCCAGTTTTGACTGCCTACAGTCTGTAGCCCGTGACCATCGGTTATTATGAAGTTCGGTTGATCTTTGGCGAATCCACGCACGAAATTGTGAGAAATCTTTTGCCGGCCACCGTAGGCGCGGGCTTGCGAACGGCGAGTAATGGGTAGGTCGCTGTCCGGTAAGGACCAAGCCCGAGTCGACGGCGCGTTGTGATCCACGTGCGCCTCAAAGAGATGTCAGCACCAACTGGTTGGGTCCGCAAGGGCGGATGCCTGCCAGGGGTGCGGGTTGTTCGAAAGAGATACCGTCGCCCCTGGCACACAGGCAACTAAGGAAACACGGGTGGGTTTTAGTCAGTAAAAGTCTGACACGCCCTCCTGCTCCACCCAGAGCGGGAGAAGTTATTTGATGATATCCCACTCAAAAATAGAAAAACAATATTCTCTTGCGATTAATCATAATCTGTTGCGTATTACGTTTTACCCGCAGCTTCGTACGCGTGGAGGTTGGAATTTATCTTACGGAAACGTAGGTACAACCAAAATAAAAAGTAGCCTTTGCCATGCTTTATCTATGTACCAAATTTTATCCGAATCCGTTTAGCTGTTTTAGCGTAAAAATGTTACAATTAAACTCACTTTCGCTATTATAACATTAATTACCAAAAATAATATGTCACCATCATCTGCCTAGCCTTTTCCCAACTATGTTGGGGTAGTCCAGTCTAGCCGGACTCAGCTGAGTACCAGTATTTTGTACTGAGCGACTGCCTATCTGACCTCCACAACCCAGTTACTGGGTAATATGATACCGCTTGGTAAGACTGGTTCTCAGACTTTCGATAATACTGCCAAAAAATTGTTGCAGTTAAAATTTTGAATCAAATTCAATTCATCTATTAAGTAATTAAATTAAAAATTATTCGAAAACATCCATTGTGTTGACGTTGGTTATTTATGTCTTTTGATGGCACATGGCTAAAGATCAAGCTATACATTTCCAGTATAAGCTGATCGCGCATTGTATAGGATTTCCGTACAGTGCGAGATCAGCGTAAACTGGAAGCTTATAGCTTGATGTGTAGCCGTGTGTACATAGTATATAATAGTTAAAAATGTAAGATTTCAAGATTTAAAATATGAAAATTAGATTACAACTTTTACAAGAAAAAAATAATAGTTTAAAAAACTAAAAAACACGCTTTAAAAATCAAACTAAAAAAAGAGAAAATAATTTAATTCAATTAAAAAGCGTGGGGTGCTTTTTGAGGTATTTTTATAATCAACTAATGTCAAGCACCCCACGCTTTTTAATTGAATTAAATTATTTTCTCCTTTTTTAGTTAGGTTTTTAAAGCGTGTTTTTTAGTTTTTTAAACTATTATTTATTTTCTATTTTTTAGTTCGGCTTACTACAAAATCGTGTTTTTTTTTCTCAATTTATTTTTTAATTATTGTATTGTCATCGGTCCTCGACAACTTTACAAAGTTTCAATGAAATCTGACCGTTTAAAGTGGGTCAAAATCGCGCTCAAAGGAGTCGGTTCCCCCCCCAGTGGGTTCCCGCATTGTCGTTGCGGGGGGGCTCAGTAGCCGTGGTCCGCTCCCACGGTGAAGCGAAGAGGAACCCCAAGGTGGGGCCGCTCGTCAGGGCTTTGGTCTCCAAGCCGACGACGTAGCGGCCAAAAAGTAGGTTGCGGTGAGGTGCACCGCAACTGAGGCGGGCCGCGATGTCGAATGGGAGGCATCGCGGCTGAGGGTTACAGGCTGCGGCGGAGGAGGAGTGCCGGTACTTTTGAGTAGCGCTCTTCCCTTCCGTGGCCTGGACGGGGCCGCCACCGTTTGATGGCGGACGCGGTGGGGCCGCAGGGGAAGAGGAGTGTCGGTATAGCGTTGGCCGCTCTCCCTATCCTCTGCGGCCGAGAAGTGGTAGGCGGCGGGGCCACTGCGCTGACCCGTCGCAGGGGGACCAAGGGTGCCAAGGTAGTCTAGGGCCCTTGTGCTACTTGGTTCCTGGGGTGGTCACGGCGTGCCATGTGTCCTGGTGCGCCGGACTGGTGGGGTCCGCAAGGACCGATGCCTGCCAGGGGTGCGGGTTGTTCGAAAGAGATACCGTCGCCCCTGGCACACAGGCAACTGAGGGAACACGGGTGGGTTTTAGTCAGTAAAAGTCTGACACGCCCTCCTGCTCCACCCAGAGCGGGAGAAGTCATTTGATGATTTCCCACCCTAACAAAAAAAAAAAAAAAAAAAAAAGGAGTCGGTTACATACAAACAAACAAACAAACATACAAGTGAAGCTAATGTAAAGCGTGTAAAAAGGTAGTATTTTATTATTTATTGAAAATTGCTTAGGTTCCATAAAATATGATGTTTTTTTTAATGATACACGTAACAAGATAATTATATGAATTTTTACTTACGTATTTCATTGTGAGTTGATTTTGTGAGTTCTCGTTGAACAATATTAGTTTAGTACACATGGTTGGCCTTTATATATCAAAACCAAAGGTCAATAGAACCGGTGATTTTATTTTTCCTAAAAGAAAATCCCATACATTATAGGTAGGTACTCAGTATCTATTACGTGTGTTATAAACAGGTTCATTAGGAAAACAATAATAATAAAACTACATAACGTAATGGGCAACTTAAATTGCACTTGCTCCACCCAGAGCGGGAGAAGTTATTTGATGACTTCCCACCCCAAAAAAAAAACAATAGGTAGGTATAAATATTTTTGTTTTCATGAAAAATCACTTTTTTTTTTGTTTGGGAAATCATCAAATAACTTCTCCCGCTCTGGGTGGTGCAGGAGGGCGTGTCAGACTTTTACTGACTAAAACCCACCCGTGTTCCCTCAGTTGCCAATATGCCAGGGGCCGCGGTATCTCTTTCGAACAACCCGCACTCCTGGAAAATCACCTAATGCAGGTTCCTATAACAGTTTCCCCATATCGCCAATTGATTAGGATTTGGCTTTACTGTCCCAGTTTAAAAGAAATTGTATAGTTTTTGATTTACGATCGGTATTATAATGTGAGTTTGTAATGCAAATAACCTATTCAATGTTGGCAGGCAAATATATTAACGCCATTAAAATGTTATCTTCATAATAATAAATATATTCAATATTGTGAAGGATGGCACGGTTGACATCTGTCGGCCATGCCACCGTCCGTCCGGGGGAATCAATCCGACACATTATTTCTGGCTGTTCTCGTCTGGCTAACGGAGACTACTTGCATAGGCACAACCACAAGGTTATCCAAAGCCAGGATTATCCATCAGCAACTTGCTCTGAAATACGTCTTGTGGACTCGGAAGTACCGTACTATAGGTATGTGCCCGACCCGGTTCTCGAAAATGGCACTATCACATTGTATTGGGATCGATCTATCATCACTGACCGGACTATTGTTGCCAATAAGCCGGACATAGTAGTGATAGATCGATTAGAGCGTCGCACAATGATTATTGATATAGCAGTCCCACATGACGAGAACCTCGTGAAAGCCGAAAAAGATAAGCAGATCAAGTATCTTGACCTGGCACGCAAGGTTGTCGACATGTGGGATGTGGATACAGCGGTAATTGTGCCGATAGTCGTGACGGCCAATGGTATTATAGCCAAGAGCCTCGACCAACACCTCAGGAGGCTCTCGTTAGGCAGCTGGATCAAGGACTTGATCCAGAAAGCAGTACTACTGGACACGGCGCGTATAGTAAGGAGGTTCCTCTCTCAGCAGCCCTGACCACCGGTAGATTGGACCCTGTTCCAGATACCGGTGGGCTACTATTTTTTATATTTTTAAATGTTTTGATATATTTTATATTCTAATATTTAAAAATGTAATTTATATGTATTTAATGGAATAAAGGAATATATTCAAATCAGATCAAAGGGCAGAATCCAACAAGATTTTAGAGTAGTCTAATCTGCCCCACCAAAGCGAGTTAGTGGGGCCGATTCCTCTGCAAAACTTAAGGCTTTCCACTTTGCCCCACCAATGGAACGGCTCGGTGGGGCAAAGTGGAATGATTTGAAAATAGAAGATTATTCACTAAGGGCATAAAGAGCTAAGCCAACGATCAGACGATAGAAGTTAGAATGTAATTTATCCTGTTTCTGTTTTTGGAGGGTTTTGGTCGCCATATTAGTGGAGGGTGCGAACATTACTGACAGACATCTTACACTTCCCAAATGAGATCAGCAATTTTGCTGATCTCATTTGTGGAGTGTGGACCATTTTCATTGCGAAAATGTTGAGAGTTTTAGTTCCATGGTTTTTGCCATGGTGGTGCCATATGTTTTAAATTGTTAATCTGTGACTGGTTTAGAAGAAAAACAAACCGCGAAAAATTCAGAATTTTTGTCGAGTGTAAATTTGTTCGGTTTTAAATAAATTTATTAACAATGTCCAGTGACAGTTGTGGTATATAGGTATGTTCCTTGGTGAAGAGTTTGCCGTCGAGCAAAGAGCAAAAGACATAATAGATATAGTGATTTTTATTTTATTAAGTAATATTTATTAAATGTTTTTGTACTAAATTGACTATTTTTCTCGCACTCAAAGTGAAAAGTACAGTTTGCACCTCGAGACTAAAGGGCCAACTTAATATACCCTCGGTTTCATTGAATCCCTCGCACGCTCGGGAGTCAAACCACCTCTGGTATATTATGGCTTTGTTTAGTCCCTCGATATAAAATATACTATTATGATGTGTCTTGTCTGTGTCCCTGTCATCTGGTTTTGCATTTTCTCTCATGTGAGTATTAAATACATGTTATTTTATTCTCGACTCAATTTTATTTCTACAAATGAAGCGCCTATGGATACCTACATTAATTCTATCTAATATCGCTATGATATGGTGACATTAAAGGAAGACATATTTTAAGTTGACCTTCACTAATACCCAGTTGTTTCTCACTTTTTATTTGCAGTAAGGTAGTAGCGAGTGAAGTCGACAGTGACCCAGTAGTCCACAAATTATCTAAAAACATCAAAATCTCTTTCTACGGGACTTTAAACTGGCCGACTACTGCTACAAATCGCTGTTTTCTTACATTTGCCTAAAATAGGGTATGCCTTAAATAGGGTATTTTACTATAAATGAGAAAATAATAGGTCTTTACCTATGAAATTGCCGTTTTGTATGAAAAAATTTAAACGAATTTTTTTCATGTATTTTTTATTTGTATTAATCGAAGTAATCACCCATGCAATCAATGCATCTTTGCCATCGCAGTGGCAGTTTATTGATGCCCTTCTTAAAGAAATCAGCTGGACGGGAGGCAACAAATTCTTCAAAGGCATTTTGTACTGCCTCTCGGGTATTGAATTTTTTTCCCGCCAAGAAGTTATCCAAATTCTGTAAAAAGTAGTAGTCTGTAGGCGCAAGGTCTGGTGAGTAGGGCGGATGACGGAGAGCTTCCAACCCCAGTTCTTGCAACTTGGAGACCGTCTGCTGTGCAGTATGAGGTCGCGCGTTGTCGTGCAGGAGCAGCGGAGACGAGCGATTGACCAATGCTGGTTGGAGATGTGCCAGCTTCTCCATCATTGTGTTCAGTTCTTCACAATACACATCTGCAGTAATGCTCACCCCGTTTGGTAAGAAGCTGTGATGAATCACACCGGCGCTAGACCACCAAACAGTGACCATCACTTTTCTAGGGGTAAGTTTTCGTTTAGGGCATTGTTTAGGTGCTGAACCAGGATCCAACCAACTTGCTGAGCGGTTGCGGTTATCAAACAGAATCCATTTTTCATCGCAGGTAACAATGCGGTTCAAAATTCCTTCATTTGTGTGTCTGTTGAGCAGTGCAAGGCACGTCTCGACGCGTACTTCGCGCTGACGATCATTGAGTTCGTGGGGCACCCATTTGTCAAGCTTTTTTACCTTGCCAATTTGACGCAAATGGACCAATATTGTTTTGACGCTAACGTCGAAAGCTGCTGCTAATTCAGCCGTAGATTGTGTATCATCAGCTTCCACAATCGCCTTTAATTCGTCATTGTCGACCAAAGTCTTCGGACGACCGCGAGGTTCATTTTTCAGGTCGAAATTTCCAGAACGGAAGCGAGCAAACCAATAACAGGTGGTGCGTTGGTTTGTAGTGTTAGCTCCGTAAACGTCGTTGATGTTGCGTGCCGCTTGTGCCGCGTTGCTGCCACGACGGTACTCATATTCCATAATTACTCGAATTTTTAACGTATCCATGATGACGAAAAAGATTGAAATGCGATGAAAATGTAACACTAATCAATAAACAAATGACTACTTTTGGAAAAAAAAATCCATGTTTTTAAAATAAAATTAATTTGAAATTAGAATTCTTACCCAAACAAAAATTATTTTGATTTGAAATGGCCAGTACTGCAAAACGGCAATTTCATAGGTAAAGACCTAATATCTAAAAATATATTATTGAAATAGCTTAGGCAAAAACGAGTCGGAAAATGTTGGTTTTAAGTTCATGAAATAACAAAATAAATTTTAAAATTCTATTCAAAGATTACAGTTTTTTAAATCTGTCTTTGAATACCATGAAATAGTAGCTGCCATGTTATTACGTTCCGTGTGGTGCCAGAGTTCCGTGTGGTGCCGGACGTAAAAGAATTGCACCATCCTATTTTTTCCCATGGGTGTCGTAGAAGGCGACTAAAGGACTTACTAGATAATGAGCAGCAGCGTTCTCTATGTATTTGACCACCATACTGCGATCGCCAACCCGCCTGCCAAGCGTGGCGATTATGGCAAATCCACCCCTTTTGGGGGAGGCATATATCCAGCAGTGGACGTCTTTCGGCTGATATGGTGATGATGATGATGATGTTACGTCATACCGCTGTTTTAACTAATCAACTGAACAACTTTGTACTTTTATTATTTTCGTAACCAAAGTAATTTTTATTGAAATAATATCTTACATTCAGGAACAGCAAACCAACGATAAGTAGAATAATAACTCATTTTTAACCGACTTCAAAAAGGAGGAGGTTATCAATTCGTCGGAACCTTTTTTTTTTTTTTTTTTTTTTTTTTTTTATGTATGTTCCCCGATTACTCGAAGATGGCTGGACCGATTTGGATTTTGTTTTTTTTTGTTTGAAAGGGTATACTTCCCAGGTGGTCCCATGATCATCAAGTCAGGATCTGATGATGGGATCCTGGAGAAATAGAGAGAACTCTTCAAATTTTATAGGCACACAAAGCGATTTAGGTATTTTTTGGAAGAATACTTTCTCGTAGTGGTCTCATTTCAATTTGGTGAAGATTTGATGAAGAACTTTGGAGATAGGCAACGGAACTCCCCAATAAATGATAGCAAATGGACTGGGTTTGCTGAAATCTCATCTCTGTCTATTGCTTACACCAGTTCATAACATAACATCACGCCGGTATGCTGTGAAGGGGTAAGCACATGTGCACCACTAAAAAGTGAAAAATAAAAACTTTTTCCAAAAAAAAAAACAACCGACTTCCAAAAAAACACTACAAAGTGAAAAATAACTTTAATTTCGGAAGGCGGTGACAAAAAATTCAAATACAGCTCCAAAGACACCGACTTCCGAAATTAAAGTTATTTTTCACTTTGTAGTGTTTTTTTGGAAGTCGCTTGTTTTTTTTTTGGAAAAAGATTTTTTTAAATTATAAACAATTATCATACAAAATATCAACGCATTTGTTTACACAGAAAATTGACACAAAACCCACAGAACAATATTGCGTCCACTGCGTCCAGCGTTTTCGTCAAATTACGCGCGAAATATGAAAATGTAAAATTTCAATGCATTTTTATTTTAAGGCACTAATCGATTCAATAAAAATGTAGTTTTTTAGTGGTTTATTAGCATTTTAGAATCTTATTAAGACACTTTTCAAAAATGGGTGTAATACCCTATTTAACTACTTACGGAACTTAGAATAACGGATTAATTTTGCCTATTTCGTTATGTAAAAAGTTTAATTCTAAATGAAATACTTTTTACACAGCAGTTTCTCAATGTAGTGAATTTCAAAACCTGACGAGAATTGGTACGTTTACCTTATTTACTTTTAGTACCTATTCATACTAAATACATGAAATAAACCTGATTTAAGAACGAAATATGCAAAAAAATAGTTATAGCAACACTCGCAGAGCTTTGTTGACATAGTAGATACCTACCTAAAACTTGTTTATCTTGGTCACCTTTCATTTATTTTCGCCAATCGATAGTTTTATAGGTATATTCCAATTTATAAAAATGTTTAAAACTAGATTTTTTATCTGTAAATCAAATGGAAGAATGATTTTGATGTAGCTGTAATAATCTGTAGTCGTCATTTATTTTCTTTGCTTTTATATTTAGATGTATGTATCCGTGTTAGTATAGGTATACGTATGTGTGTTCCGTGTGGTGCCGGACGTAAAGAATAGCACTATCCCATCTCATCCCGTGGGTGTCGTAGGAGGCGACTAAGGGACTTACTAGAGAATGGGCAGCAGCGTTCTCTATGGATTTTATCACCATACTGCGATCGCTAACCCGCCTGCCAAGCGTGACGATTATGGCAATCCCACCCCCCTCCCAATTGGGGGAGGGCTTTGTCCAACAGTGGACGTCTTTCGGCTGAAATGATGATGTATGTATATAAGTAGATACTTACATAGATCATAAATAATAAAATACGTTTTATGGTACGAGTACCTAGACCTGTAACGGCACTACTGAAAATACTTCGCAACAATATCTAAAAATACAAAAAGAGAAGTGGCGCCATCTACAATGCCACAGGCGAACTACGCAAGATTCACGTCACAGAAATCCTACATCGCGCAGTCAGAGTATACCGCGCGACTCGCATAGGTACAACATCCCGACATCAACCGTCGGACAGTTGCCCACCAGACACAACACCCGTCTGGTCGGATGATCCTCCCTTTTCTATAGAGTATGAGTGAACTTTACACCCTGTTCCTCATTCCCTCTATAGACCGCTAGCAATTACATATTTTTGTTATTTTGTAACAATATATTATTTCTATGTATCTATTATAGTAAATCTATATTATGCACCAATGACAACCTCATTTTTATATCCACGCAATCCCTGTCCATTCCAAGGTTGCCTGGAAGAGATCGCAGAAAGCGATAAGGCCGCCCATTGTATGTTTTTAATTTTAAATGTTTTATTTTTGTTATGTATTTTCTGGTGTACAATAAAGCATATTTAAATAAATAAATGAGAATCGTCGTACAGATTCGTCGAGGTAGTAAATCATGATACCTATACCATGATACATGACCAGCACCCTAATTGAGTAACTCACGATTAATCATAATCTGTTTCGCTAAACCATTGCTTCATATCTTCGAAAAATGTGTCTGCTCAACAACGCAACGCAATGAATATTTTTGTATGAAACATGACTGGTCGCCTTAAACGCAATCGCTCCAGAAATCAAAATTATTTAAAGAAGCTCTGTTTGTCTTCTTGGGTCTCAAATCTTTGAGAATTCGTTTCTCCTTTTATTGAGGATATTTTAAAAATAACCTTTTAGACAAAATGGACCAAAATATGATAAACAACTTAGATTTTAAATGTGGCCATGGACGACCAAGCTTGGGCACAAACGAATATTCCCATTTGTATAAGAGGCCTCGGTGACAGCAAAATTTCTTATTTTAACCAACTTCAAAAAGGAGGAGGTAATATTTATTTTTTATTTTTTAAGTAACTCCGTCAATTATATAAAAGTAGACGACGGATTTGCAAAATTATTTTTTGTTCGAAAGGGTTTTATTTCGTAATGGTCCCATTTAAATTTCATATAGATCTGATGGTGAGTTTCGGAGACAGACAACGGAACTCTTCAAATGCCGTGCTTCACCGAGGCTATCGATGGTTTGAGACTCGCTTGTCCGCATTTTGATCCACCCGACAACCCATCGTCCCAGAGACACGTCTGCTACTACTGCTGAGTGTGCGCGCCTGCTGGCTCTGGGTAAGTGAGAGTTGGGTCTGTGGCTTCATGCACTACCGTCGTCGACCATTGGCACTTTGTTTGACGACACTACTTTCCGCCTCGCTGCTTCCCTGCAACTAGGAGCTCCTTGCTGTTCTCCGCATTGCTGTCTCTGTAGCGAAGTTGGCCACAGCGTCGGACACCACTGTCTGCAGCCTACCTATCTCGTAGTCGTAATGCGGGCCGCTTAGCGCGGCTCGTGAAAAAACACTACAAAGTGGAAAAATTACTTTAATTTCGGAAGTCGGTGACAAAAAACTAAAATACATAGGTATACAAAGACTTCAGAAATTAAAGTTATTTTTCACTTTGTAGTGTTTTTTCGAAACTCAGTTGTTTTTTTTTTAAGTTTTTAGTTTTAGTGTGTAGTTTCTCCAATGTATATTATTTTACCGGTAACGAAGGTAATTAAAAGAACAATAAACTTTTCCACGATCTAGTGACAACACAAAAAACAACCGAACTCTTAAAAAAATAATTTTGGCGTTTAATTCCTAATCCGGGTTGCTAGTAGAACTATGTGTGATAAACATAATAATAATACTATATGGTAAAGCTTTACATATGTATCAAGATCTAACTTACAAAAAAACATTATATTTTTTATAACAAAATCCTAAGCTTGTGATTTATTGACGCTATTACTATAAACTAATCTACGTAACAGGTTAGTTAGTAAGCATAATTAATATATTATGGAAATAAAAACTTGAAAATCATCGTTTCAAAACTTTGAACTACAGTCTTCAAAACTTAGTACCTACCACACTTCTAATATTGCAGTTTCTCCTAAGCTGTGATGACTTATGGCACTGAAACGTGGTCGCTCACAATGGGCCTCATGATCTAGAAGGCTGAATGACACTCAAAGAGCAATGGAGAGAGCATGCTTGGAGTTTCCCTATGCAATTGAGTAAGAGAGCCGTAACGGTAAGAGAACCAAGGTAACTGACATAGCCCGAAATTTTTTCAAGTGGCAGTGGGCAGAGCACTTTGCTCGCAGAAAAGATGGCCGATGAAGTCGATAGGTTCTGAAATGGCGACCGCGTACTGCAAGACGTAGCGTTAGAAGGCCTCCCACAAGGTGGACCGATGACCTGGTGAAGGCCACAGGAATCCGCTTGATGCGAGAAGCACAGAACCTGTCGAAGAGGCGATGCTTCGGGGAGATCTTTATCCTACAGTGCACGTATTTCGGATGAAATGATGATGAATTCTGTAAATACATACTTGCAAATTGTAAAAAAACGTAAGATAATTTGAATTTTGGCCTACTCTGGCGCTTCGCTCTTGACAAATTCCTTATATCTTTAAATATATTACGATTAAACTCTCTCAGAATTTACTACGTTCTTATTCCGAAGAAAAAGTCGTCTCTCGCAGCACAAGCATATTTTCGTAATCATGTGCAACGGTGTGCATTGATGCCATATCTCAATGCGGTTTATAAATTCTGGCTTTATTTATATACGCTCACCCTAAAATTAAATAGGAGTAAGGCTATATCAACGTACTCGTACATTACCGTTCACACCTTTTTAGATAGGGGGAACTTCTTAACGTCGAAGATTGAAAACATCATAATGACGGATATCTATGAATAGATCTTACCTACCTGCGACGTTTTTCTTTTTGTTTGGTAATTAGAAACTACCAGTTCTGTTGACCTTGGCAGTGTTACTTATATATACGTCCATTAGACCAAATCCCACATCGTTCTTCTGGAGCTTCATACTAAACTCAACATGAAATTGGTAAGTCAATGCATCTTTTTTATATTCAGATATTTTCGTAGACAGAGTATTCTATAATTTAGTGAGCATAATTTATGCCAGGCCACTCAGAAAGCATTGCGAAAAAAAGTTTTAATGTATGAGAGGCTGGCCAGTTATAATCTATTTTGAAAATATGATTATTTGTAAGTAAAAATAGGTACATTCCAATTTCAAAATTTCCCTCCACATTGTTTGCGAGCTAATTTAAATTATCGTGTCTCATAAAAAATGGATCTGCGCCGGGAACATTTTCGCGCTATGATTTTTTATGATTTCAAGTGTCGCCTGAAACCGGACGAACCGTACGATAGACTTCAAATGGCATTCATGGATGAAGGCCCTTCTAAGGAAACCGTGTATCGTTGGTATAATGAATACAAGCGCGGTCGACTAACTTTGGGGGAGGAAGAAAAAGTGGTCGCCCTTTGACGGCTGTTACGGTAGAAAACGTGCTGCAGTAATAAATGTAATCCATCACACACATACCGACATACTGCAGATCGACCCGATCCAACGGGAAGCCCTCACGAAATTCTACACGTGCATCTTATCGTGAGGCGGATAGTTTCACGCTGGGTGCCGCACAACCTCACCGATGCTCAGAAGTAGGCCCGGGTGGAATGGTGCTGTGATATGATAAACAAATTTGAAGCAGGCTCGTCTCAGCGTGTTTACGACAGCGTGTTTGGGTGTTTCAAAACGAATCAACGCCTACCAAAGTGAAGCGATCTAGAAGTGGGGGGAAGATTTTGATCGCGAGCTTATTCAATTTGACTCGTTACTTGGTGTCAATTCCTATACGGAACCAAAGAAGCATCAACGCTGAATGGTATACTACCAAATGCTTGGCAGAAGTTTTCTCTGTGGTGAACAACAAGCGACCAAACACAGGGCGCCGCGGGCTACTGCTCCACCACGACAGCGCGCCTTCGCACATCGCGCTCAAAATGAGGGACTTTCTGGACAACACGCCGGTCAAACTCCTGGGTCACCCTCCTAACAGCCCTGACCTAGCACCGTGTGACTTCTTTTTATTCCCGAAAATAAAAAATCTGCTCAAAGGGATACACTTTTCGTCGCCAGAAGATGCGCTGTGAGCGTTTGAGCAGGCTGTAAACGAGGTGTCTACGGCGGACTGGAAAAAGTGTTTCGAATACTGGTTCAGACGCATGAAACTTTGTTTGAGGCTAGTGGATAGTACTTTGAAAATATTTACCTATGGAACATTTATTTTTATTTTCGCAAAACTTTCTGAGTGACGAACGTATGCAGTGCGATTTGTAATGTTGTTCTACAAAATAATAATACATTTTAAGTGTGAAAATTGTTCATTGCACTCAAGGCGGGATTCCAACCCCCACCGAAACCGAAAGTGCAATGACTTCAACGACGTTTTTCAATACACTAACGAGGAAACAATGCTAAAATAAAACACAAACTTATTTCGTTAATAACATAAAATGGATAACGACAATTTTTTTGATGGCAACAACATTTTTGGTTCTAACAGTGCTTTATAATAGAAAATAGGTAGAACTGTAATATTGCTATTAATGAAAGATACTCCAAAGCATGCTAGGCTTGTATTGATTGGCCCATTCGTTGAAGTAAGCTAAAAGTACTCAAGTATATTCTCAGAAAATGTGTTTTTTACTGCTCTTCGACGTAACGAAATTTTAAAGGCATCTAAATAAGTTGACTCTGCTTCATAACTTTCAATTCCGAAAAATATTTTCGAAAATAATTCAAAAAGAAAAATATTTGTGTGTGATATTAAGTGGTTTAATTTGCTGCTTTTTTCACGCTCCGTACAAGTTGAAAGACCTTATATATTTTTTTTGTATTTAGAACGCAAATGAATATTTAATTGTTTAACAAAGTTAAAAAATACAATAAAAAAATACATCTTTTATTGTGCAACAAATCTATGCATATTTAAAAATAAATTCGCTGCCTGTGTCTGTCTGTCTGACGGCGTGGTTCTTCCAAACTACGCAATTTATTTTGATGCGGCTTTCGCTATCTTTTAGAGATTTTTTACGGAAGGTTTATATGCGTATAAAAATACGATTAAACTTAGGTATCTACATATAATAAGGAAATATCGATATTTTGTCAAGTCGAAAAAAAAATGTGTGGCAGGGGCGTGTCGTCGTCAATCATCATAATTAATTAGGAAGAAGAAATGTTTAGAGGCATTTTCGTGATTTTTTTCTATCGTATCAAATTTGTTTTATCATGTTTTCAGCACACTATCTAACTAGCATATATCCTGAAGATTATCATATATTTTTCTGGTTTTGTTTACTGCAGGGGATCATCATTTTTAGGTATTATTAAACTTGCATTTAGCTCCTCTAAGCCCCTTAAGTAGCAGTAGGCAGGGCACATTGCTCGCAGAACAGATGGCCGATGGGGCCGAAAGGGTAAGGCTTCCCACAAGGTGGGCCGATGACTTTGTGAAGGCCGCGGGAATCCGCTGGATATGGGAAGCACGAGACCGGTCGAAGTGGAGGAGCCTGGGGGTGGCCTATGTCCAGTAGTGGACGTCTTTGGGGTGAAATGATGATGATTATGATTGTTTCTATTTCCAGTTCGCAATATTCGCACTGCTGGTGTGCGCCGTGCTTGCGCTGACTGGCGCGAGTCCCGTCGCTGAAGAACCCGTAAACCACCCAGCGCTGGCCGGGCCCGACACCGCAGCTCCAACCCTGAGGGTGGCTCGCAGCCCTACACACAAGAAAAAGGGCAAGGGACACCACGGACGTTAATACCATAGTTATATTCTAAAGTAAACTTCTGTGAAAATTGACGATTTGGTAATAAAGTTTAAGGCTTCGAAATAGTTTTTCTTTTTTTTTGTCACCTAACGATCCGCCCCTGCTTCGTACGGTTAAAATAAATCCCGAAATAAATTCTATTAATGATGGTGAAAACTTCATCAAAAATAATCAAAATCAGACAGACATAAAAAGCGACTTTCATTTATAATATGAAATGTATGTAATAGAAGATAGGTATGCATAAGAACATCCCACAGGCGCCCACCACGACAAACAATATTTCATAATAAGCCTATAATAATTATTTCCACTGTTGGGACACAGGCTTCCTCTTAGTGACAGGAAGTGGGCCGTAAAACACCACGCGGGCCTGGTGCGGGTTGGTAGATGTCACATGTCTTCGAATTTTTGGTCCTAAGACATGGCGTGGGTTTCCTCAGGATTTTTTCGCATTTTTAGGGTTCCGTACCTCCAAAGGTAAAAAGGTAACCCTTATAAGATCTCTCTCTTGTCCGTCTGTCCGTGTGTCACCACCGATTTTCTCAGGAACGGGTGGACCTAGCAAGTTGAAATTTATTCCGGAGACTGAGGTCTATAGTCCCTATTAGAAGTATAAAAATCAAAGTCCTGAGTCAACACGATAAAAAGATATGGGCAAATTTAGATTTTCGCGAAAACTTGTAAGTACCAAACGTTACCTTAATTTTCAACGTTTTTTTTTTTTTATTTTTCGGAATTTTCCGGTTACTTGTGCTGTAAGACCCTGCTTTTAACCAAAATTGACAATTCTAGGTCAACTGGAAGTAGCATATAGTTCCTGTTGACCTAGAATTACGAAATTTGGCAATAAGTAAGGTCTTACAGAACAAATACCTAAAGGAAAAATTCAAAAAAAAAATGAAAATTAAAGGGTGCCATAGGCCATACATACATAGTTGACGCCAATTCAATTTGTACGGAAACCTCGGTGGGCGAGTCCAACTCGCGCCTGTCCGGTATTTGAGAGCAGTGTTGATGAAATAAATTACAGAAAGTATAGCGCCTACCTGGGTTCGAACCCACGACCTACTACTCCTAAGTCGGGGCCGTTTAGCAGATGTTTATTGTAAACGAGCAGAGGGTCTAATCCTTCAGCCAAAGTTACGGGCGTTACCAACTGGACATAAAATTTTTTCGTGGCCCCAACTATGAAAAAATGTCAACACGATTTGACAGTTGTCCCGACTCCCGATGTGTTTTTGTTCGTCCAATAAAAATAATGTTTCGCTTGTTTAGGCGCATCAACTACCTACGGACGAGCGCGTTTCTTTGTTTACGAACTTAGAGGATGAACCAGGGGGCCTACTCTAACTCCGTCATCGAAGAAATGGGCCCGTCCGAAAGTAGTTCGGAACTTCGAAGTTAATTTTGGACGGGTATAAACATATTTATAAATGTATAAACACATCGGGAATAGGGAAAACTGTCACATCGTGTTGTCATTAATTCTTAGTTCGGTACCCGAAGTTAACTTACTTATTTATATCCGTAGGTATTACGGAGAAGGAAACGCCCGTTACTTCGACCGAAACTACGAACTTCGTGCTTAGAGAGTATGCCCCCAGATGCGGTAGCCTCAGGCTCGAGATAGACCACTATCTCAACAGATTATTAGTAACAACTCGCTCGACAACTTATTTCGATCATCGTAAATTGGTGGATTCATAACAGTTGGGTGCGATTTTAAGATCAGACTGAATCACGCTAGCACGTAGTGCACTCAGTATACCGAACATTTATTTCTACAAATTGTATAGAAACATTGAGTACTTGGTGGATAGTAAGCTTACGCCGCCGCCGCCGCGCCGGGAGCAGCAAACACTGCGTTACCGTGCTTCGGGTGACAGATCTCGGCGATCAGCGTAAGTCCAGCTCGTACCCAAGTTCTGGGCTGAATGTGTTTAGATTGCTATCGACGCGCTAAGAAAATGATAGAAACATTTTCTCTGTTTTAAAAAGAAAAATGAATATTTTATTTGGGACAGGCTCAGGATATACAAACAGTAAAACAAAAAAAACACCCCCGACACAAACAAAAACCTCTAAAAAATAAATTAAAATTAATTAAGAAATTTTAGGTAATATTTTGATCAAAGCGTCGTCACGTCGCGTCGTGGGGGACGGCTATTAGAAATGTTATCCTTTCTACAATAGCATTCAATATTGTTGGCGCTACCGTCAAAGTCCACCGACGCGGCGACGCGACGCCGACGTATGTATATTGCCATGGCTAACTGACATGAAAAATTAAAATAAATCATTTAATGTTCTGGCTCTCGTAATGTTAATTACTTCGCATATCTACTATTGTATGCCTGTATCAAGTTTATAATTTAACTGAACAGACAGTTGTACTGCTAGGGAGGTTGTTGCCCCACTTCTTCATCCCAGCTAAACCAAAAGGAAGTGGTGAAGGGCGAACGTGTTGGGGGACTGTCATGTAATTTTGACGTTCTAAAAGTGCTGTTTCTCAGCCTAATTTGAATAAATGACTTTTGATTTTGATTTGTTCGTTTCATAGCTTAGTGATGATTTAATGTTTTTTATTGATATGATACGAGTTACCACAGAAATTTTGGAAAAAGCGTAGGTATTATCGACGCGCCGGTTATCGTTACCTTCACATACAAGTATATAAATGACCCCGAATTATGATTACCAACAGTTCAAAAACATCTATCCAAATGAAATTCGTGAGTAAAAGTGTTCACTAAAACATATATAGACCGTACTTATCGATAGACTGGTTTAAGGGATTTTAGTGTTTTTTTTGCCTTCTACATGTCAGTATAATAACTATGTATATGAGATCTAATCAGCACGTGTAGCAAAACCGGCAGAACAAGCCTGCGCTATTGAACTTTTTGTTGATAGATGTTACATCCTTTAGCAAAGGTGGCAACAAACATAAATACATTTTCTTTATATAAACTGCAATGAGGTCCGCAATGTAACTACAACAAAACGGGTGCGGGTCTTGGGTCCAACGGGCTATCGGCCCGGGTGGCTATCGATTGCAGGATAGTGTTAGGACTGCGGGCGACCAAAACTGTCAGTGCGTGCGTCGGTAAGGATACAACACTACGTCGCAACAATACCCTGAATGCGTTATTGAGTTGGATGCAGAGCATTGTAAGCCTTTGGGTATATGTGAACTACGGGCTCCCGAGGACAGTGCTGTGCGGTACGCCTCAAAAACTGCGTCTGTACCTCTCGAAATCTGCAGGCCAACATTATTCGCCTTTACTGATAGATCTAACTAAATTAATTGTTGTGATAGCGGTAATTGAAATACACATTCTGTGAAAATTCAACTGTCTACCTATTTTGGTTCATGAGATACAGCCCGTTGACGGACAGGCGGATGGATGGACAAATAGCGACTTTATTCACTCTTCCTTCTTCGTTCAGTCTATCTCTCTGTGGAATGCGCTCCCCTTGGAAATCAGGATGGCAACCAACCGGTTGTCCTTTAAAGTGAAAGTTCGCGAGCACATTCAAAAGAAGCTGGCAGTATCTTCACAACGATAATGTTTTCCCATTGTTTGTCTTATTTGTTTTATTATATGTGTATTTAAGTATGTTTATTTTTTGTTATATTTAATTAAGTATTTATATCATATGTATGAGTATAATAATATTAGTACCTATATTTACTTATATTTGAATAAATATTCAAAACACGAGTTACATAATTGCACCTACCACTGTTTGTCTCTGCATCACCCAAAGGTTGACTGGTAGAAAATGCCTTTGGCATTAAGTCCGCCTCTGTACATTTATTTATTTACTAAATGCACAATGTACACAACCATATTTATAAGCTAGGCTTAAAACTAGTGAGTACATGACCCTGTTAGAGCGCAGCAAGATAACTTCAAACTAACATACATATTACTATGAGATATAGTATGACGTAGATCAGGGACTTCCACACTTAAAATATTATAATAATTAAACTTATATCTAGCTTTATACATAAAAAACATACGGATATAATACTTATTTAAACTCTATTTTAACATTTTATCTTCTATAAATTCTAGGATGCTGTAATAACATTTTTCTAAGAGCAATGCCTTTAACCTCGCTTTAAATACACATTGTGTCCTCCAGGCCCGTATATTTTCAGGTAAATTATTGTATATTTGTATGCTTCGGTATTCTGGGCTATTTTTGTACATTTGTAGTCTAGGTGCTGGAAGAATTAGTTTGGTTTTACGGCGCTCGTTCTTGTCAAAATTAAACATTTTTAGGTTTTTCTTAACAAAAGTGGCTATTTCTAATATGTAAATGGATTTCTGTGCGTGAAGTATTAAATAAATAAATAACTAGCGGACGGAGGCTTAGTAATAGGGTCCCGTTGGCACCCTTTAGGCACGAAACCCTATAAATCAAGAAGCTGCCCAGCTTCCTCTAACATGGCCACTGCATTTCTTAAGCTTACACAAATTCTTATTTTAATTTCAGTTTGCATTCTTCACGCTATTAGAGTGCGCCATTTTGTTTATGGTGATCCCTGGTTTGATGGCGGATGCACCGGATGACGTACGAACAAGCGGCAGTGAGAGAGTGGCTCGCGGCATTCCCGGACAACACCACCGGCACGGGTACGGCTACGTCGGCGGAAACAGATACAGAAACGGCACGACTACACAAACGGCATTTAACAATACCTACACAGTTCGAAACAATCAATCTTAACTATACTTTAAATTATAAAAGTTTTCAATTTCTCAGTCGACATTCACTCGGACGTAATAAAATCGCGACGGGATTTTATCGCTTACTGAATTTTCAACTCTCGGTGTTGAACCGAGCGTTGAGAATCCAACAGAGTGCAGCGCAAGTGAGTCTTAGCTCGTCGAAAAAACACAGTGTTCGATTTTCAACTCTCGGGTGTTCGATTTTCAATTCTCGGCGCAAACCAGAGCGTTGAAGATCAAGTGAGCGAAAAACTCCCGCCGTGATTTTATTACTCCGTGGAACGTGGCCTTACAAATCGCCTGATGAAATTAATCAATGTAAACGCTCTGAATTTTTATTCGATATGATTAAATTTAATCTCAATATTTGCACTTCAAATGTTGCAAGTACGACTTTTTAAATAAAGGACCGTGTTACCTGTATTTTTTTTAAACTAGCTACAGCTAGTTTAAATCTTCCGCTGTCAATCTTCCGCTGCAATCTTCCGCTGACTATCTTTTACGGTACAACGTAAAAGTTAGCCAGCGGAAGATTCCTATCGTGATTATTATCCAGTCCTAATCTAATTGATTCTTCGGATTTCCAATACATATTCTAATAAACTGCTACCACTTATTTTAAACTTTTTATTCATCTTTCCTTGTATTGTACCCTTCACTTTAAATTTAATATGGCACCCGCAAGAGGCCAGAAAAGCATTTTGTAAATCGAACTACTGAAAAATCACCCTCTAAAAAGTATCAAACAAGAAAATATTCGCGACGTGATCCGTTGAGAATATTTTTTTAAACTTACTTTTTCTAAGGTGCAGACGCCAGCGCATCAAGCTACCCCAAACTGGCAAAGGGCATTGTCCAAACTTGGCCATTTTTAAACACGATGCTATACAAAAAACATATTTAACAATATTTTAAATTCTATTTTAGTAATTATCTGATGCAAATAACTTTGTATCAATTAGCACTGTAAGAAAACCTATTTTTTTTAGTATCTGATTTGATGCTACACATGAACCGGCTTTGGATTTGGTTTCAGTGTTGCCAAACCCATTCCCCATAAAACAACAAATTCGAATCGATTTAAAATACAGTGCAATTTCTCCAGTGTATTTACTATATTTTTCGTTAATCACATAATTAAAAATGCTAATGACATAAAAAATCATAAACTGACGTTTTATACATTATTTCTGGAGAATTATAACATTTTGAATGATTTCAAAAGGATTGATATGGAATTGTTTTTATTATAATGGCAACACGATGCTTAAAATTTTTTGTGTCAATTTGTCAAAATAAGAGCTAACATCCGCTTATTTCTTTGCATCGTGAGTGTTGTATTTTAGAGTTTAATAGCGACTACTTTGTTTTATTTAAAATGGATTCTGATTCTTCCCTTCTTGGCGACCCCGGCACTTCTATGGACCCCGAACCTTGTATTTATGTTGAACCTGGCACAACTATGGACATCGCCCTAACGATTACCCCGGCTTGAATGCTGACATGGATCCCGTGTTACCTCACATTGATCTGATGACGAATGAAGTGACAACACAGCGATGTGTTGTCACTTCATTCGTCAGCGATGTGTGAATTGTGGAAGCGATTTATTCCAAAGTAGGAGACACAGTTTCATTCTAATGGATGTGCGGTCAATTGTACAACATTTCAAAAAATGTATAAAAAATATCGAAATATACATCTTGATACAAAACTAGGTTTATAACCTCATTCTAACTAATATGAGCTATTAAATCAATCACATATTATTAGCTGAACTGTTTGTTTACCAGTGGCCAAAGTCCTATACAAATTGGACAATCCCCTTTCCCAATTGAACATGACCTTATTGCTTATGTTATAAAGGAGAAAATCTATCAAAGAAATTTGACAGATTAGGGTAGCTTGATGTGCCGGCGTCTGTACAATACAATTTTTTTGTTTTCAAAAAATCTTCACTAGGTATTTCTTCTGTATTGTGGGTGCGTTTACAAACATTTAAATCCACATACACAAACAGCCAGATCCGCAACAACTACTTGTAGATCATAAAAATATTTGTTCCGTGCGGGAATCGAACCCGCGACACGCAGCGCAGCAGTCAAACGCTTAACCACTACGTGAACCGCGCCGTTGCTGATTAATAGACGTTACAATACAGCGGGGCAAAAAACCTATCTCCTTTGAAGTGAGCTCGAAATGCCGCTACAGCCACGCATTTCAGAATTGAATGTGTATCGGTGACTGGTGAGGTCTTCGCAGTTATCGAAATAGCTTAACAATTGGGAAACCAGAACGGCTCCCAGTGACCTTTATTTGTTATGCGTGAGCAAACGAAGTAAGCGCGGCCTAAGTTCGGGTTACATCACTCCTCAACTCCTCATTGCCCTGGGTACTTACGTTTGTAGCCCTATCATCACTCCCTCGTCAGCTTGACTCGTGTTGGCTGTAGTGGTACTACAACAGTCTGCGACGGAGGGCGATGACATTGCTACTCTGCATTTCAGTGCGCAGGCGATTAAATACAGTGTCATCTGATTACGCTGAATGACCTGTACACTATGTTGCACCTGATCCGACAGTCGTGCCGAAACACTTCCGCTAGGAGCTGGGACCCTATCAGGGACCTTGCGGTCCTTAGCCGTCCGGCGGCCGTCGATGAGCAGGTGGTGGCGTCGGGGCGGGGAGAAATACTCGTCACTCGAGCTCGTCGCAAGTATCGTGGCTATAGCTCGCTGTCCGGTGAGGACCAAGCCCGGTTCAATAGCGCGTTGTGTTCCACGCGCACCTCAAACAGATGTCAGCACCAACTGAAGGGTCCCACAAAAGCCGATGCCTGCCAGGGGTGCGGGTTATTCGAAAGAGATACCACGGCCCCTGGCAAACAGGCAACTGAGGGAACACGGGTGGGTTTTAGTCTGACACGCCCTCCTGCTCCACCCAGAGCGGGAGAAGTTATTTGATGATTTCCAATACTCGAAAAAAAAGGAGTAAGTCTGGAAGCCAATACCAATAACATAGAATAATAGGGCCTCTACCCAGCACCTTCAGAGAATACAGGCGTGATGTTATGTGACCTAAATAAAACCACAAAAAAAAAATCAAACATTATTTTAATATTCACAAAACCAAGAGTAATTGCGTAACATCCTAAATTCGTATTAATAGTGTAGGTATTACGCAATTAGGGTGCAATTGATGACAAAACAAAAAGTGAATATTGAATATTCATTATATCCCAAAAATGCTTCCTAACGCCCGTGATGATGACCGCCATGATGTCCGCCATGATGTCCGCCATGATGACCGCCATGATGACCGCCATGATGACCGCCATGATGACCGCCTGGTTCTGCGATGGGTACTGGACTGCGTTTCTCTCTGCCTGCCGGCTCCCCAGCCGCCAGGGCAAGCATAGCGCACACGAATACGAAGATATAGGCAAACTGGAACAGTAACACATGTTTTTCAACTCACTTGCTTGTAAAGTGACAGCGCAACAAGTGACAACGCATTTAGGTTCATAATTCCGTGTTTTTTTACTTTACACTACCACACTAGAGTTTATTACATCACATTTTTTTTTTCAATCTCTGCCAAGAGTTTTTATATGTATAGGGAGTCGCTAGCAAGGCGCGGCGGCGCGCGGCGCGTGCGGTATATAAACAAAACCAGCGAGCCGTTTTCCATAAATATTTATTAACGATTTCGTAGTATGGTTCATTATTAACAAAAATAAAACGAAAGAAGAAGAAGCAATACGTAAATTTGACCCTGCTGGAAATACAAATCGAGACCCGAAACGCGAGCCACCAAAATCTAGAGAGAAAACCTAGTGGTCTAGGATACTTTCATACAGTGGAAAAACAGCAAAAATGCGTCCTTATCGGAGAACGTATTTTTGGCTTACTTCAATGAATTGGCAAATAAGTGATAAAATAATAATGTTAAAAAGACCAAAAATTATATTGATATCAAACCTTCTGTAGGCTACTGTGAAGCTCGGACGGATATATTTGTCGGAAATCTAAAGTATTGTTACCAACCGACGACGTTGAAAAGGTTTTAAAACAAGCTCCGAAGTCAGTAACAGGCAACAAGTTCAGTTGAACTTTATAAATGTAAATGTATCATCTCTATAACTACGTTATTGTAGTATAAGTTCTTACAACTAACTATTTTATCTCTTTGCAGGTTGCGTTAATATTCGGTGTTACTCGTACGTGTAGACGTCAAGACTTTAATGATATTACAACAAATAGGTTATTTATTTATTTATTTATTTTTAGTTTAAATAGAACGGCCGAAGCCAATTACACTATTTAAACATATATAACAATAACATTACAAGCTGTTTAACACAGTCATGCATTCTTCTCACAAAAATTCAAAAATTCTGACAGCATCATCTTCCATTCATCCGCAAACATATCAAGATTTGTATTTGAGTTCAGGAGAGCGTTAATGGCGGTTAATGTCCGAGGAATAGGTGACTTGGAGTGTGCAACAGTACGGCAAGTTGGAACAGCCAGTAAGCGGTGTTTCCTGCCACGACAGTAATTGTCTGGGACAAATAGATTACAGATTGCGTTATGTAGATCAGGAACATCAATAATCCCCCTAAGAATTTTAAATATTACAGTCATCTGATCGCGTGACCGTCTAACTTCTAGTGAATTGAAACCTATGCAACCCAAGAGAAATTTAGTGGGATACAAGAAAGGATAGAACCCATACAAGTGCTTGTAGAGGTATCTAAGGAATGCTTTTTGAACTTTTTCTAAAGCTAACGCATACTGCTTCTCAAAAGGATTCCATACGCATGCACTAGACTCAAGCTTACTACGGACCAATGCCCCAAAAACAAGCTTGATAACGTGGGGGTTGTGGAAATCGCGACAGTTTCTTAAAATAAAGCCAAGGCGCCTGAAGGACTCCTTAGCAGTGGATGTGACATGGTCGTGAAAAGTGAGCTTAGGGTCGAATATGACACCCAGGTCTTTCATGGAATCAGTTCTTGTAATTGCATCTCCATTCAGTTTGTATTGGAAGTTGACTAGGCGCCGCATTCGACCAAAAGACATCACGTAGCATTTTGATTTATTAAATTCCATTTTATTCTCTAAACTCCACTTATACACTGCATCAATGTCTGTTTGCAGAGCTTGGCAATCGAGCTCAGATTTTATTTCATAAAATAGTTTTAAGTCGTCAGCATATAAGAGGGATCTGGCCCTCGCCACTACATCAGGGAGGTCATTAATCATCAAAATGAAAAGGAGAGGGCCGACTACCGAACCTTGACTCACACCCGAGCGAGTGTGGTATGGGTGTGACTCATACATACCTAATCTGACAACTTGTTGTCGGTCCCGCAAATAATCTGCAAGAAGCCGTAAAAGCCCCGGAGCAACACCTATCGCACTGAGTTTAGACAGCAAGACGTCATTGTTGACTCTGTCGAACGCTTTTTGAAAATCAAAGTATAGAACGTCTACCTGGCGTCTGCGATCAAGACTAGTAGAGATATAATTAACTAGTGTAAGTAAGTTAGTATTGACGGATCTTTTTTCGCGAAAGCCATGCTGCTCATTGCACAGGTACTGTTCCACTTGCTTGTAAATTCCTTGATGTAGGACATTCTCGAAAACTTTCGCGGGTGAAGATAGTATCGCTATTGGACGATATTCGTCGACCGAAGATTTATTTGAAGATTTCGGTATGGGAGTCACACGTGATGTCTTCCATGGTGGTGGATAGACTCCAGATTTTAGTGCTAAATTAAAAATGTGGTTTAGGGGCCGAATGAGAAATTCCTTTCCCTCTTTTAAGAACCACGGAGGAATATTATCAGGACCAATAGAACTGTTGAGTTTTATTTTATTTATTCCAGTGCTTATATCACTTTCAGTGAAGTTTAGTATATTGATATAATTACTAATATTACAGTTACTTGGATTGGCTATATTCTCTAGATCTAACTTTGGTACTTCAGTTTGGAAGACGCTTGCGAAATATTCTGCGAACGCTTCAGCAGCTGCAACACCACTGTGAATTTTACCTTTGTGGGTTACGTTAGGTTCAAACCCGCCCTTTGATCTTAGGTTAGAAATATGCTGCCAGAATTCTTTAGGGTTTTTCTTAATGTTCCCTTCGATGCGCCTAATGTAAGTATCATAAGCAGTCGATATACGACACTTTAGGCCAGATCTATAGTCTGAGAATTGCTTATAGATTAATGGACATTTACTCTTTTTCCAGGCGGAATGCAATTTAACTTTTTTCTGGATATCCAGAATAATATCCGACGTAAACCAGGTAGGATATCTTCTGGTTATCTTTCTGCTTCGGCGTTTTTTAGGGATGCAAGTGTCGAATAAGCCGTAAATAATATCATATAAAGCTTGAGTGCTAGTGCGAACGTCATTGGATGATATAACTGCGAATTATATGATGATGTAGTAAACCACGGCGAAATGCTTCTCGTAAAAATTTAATCAATCCATGGCCCGTTTTATGAAATAGTAAAACAAAATAGCTCTCTGTTCAACAAATGCGAAACATTTCCGCTTTTACCAAAACTTTCAAAAAGGTAAATGTTCAGTTCAACCCTCAACTGGTATCAATAAATTTGGAGCATTGCCAAGAGAAATTGCAAAGTATAGATATTTATATTTGCCTGAGGCTAATTCTTACACTGGGCACAGTTTTAGAAATAAATAAACGTCCTGGCAGATGGCGATCTGACGCAGTCGCTAAATCTTATGTCGAAGATGCTATTCATAACAAGGCAAGCATTAGTACTAAAATAACACGTGCAATCAATTTCGAGCCACAGAAAAAGCAGCCTTGCCCTGTACTGCGACAATCTACTTCTCGTAACACTGGTTATTTATTGCCCCCTGCTCCCACGAATGCGCCCTTATATGTATTATTATACCTTCAACTCCTATAAAAATAGGAAATATTTTTCATCGGCTTTTATTCTGAAAATGGGCAACGTCGCAAATAGCTGTCAAATATATTCACTGTTTTGATTAATTTGGTGATATTACTGTATGGAAATATGAAATATCGCTAACTAGTGACCTAAAATATTGATGATGAAATGCTATAATTAATAACTTAACACCGAATACTTAGTTTTAGCTGAAAAAAAGAACTTGGAAACTTTCCAAATGCTCTTTTTACACCTAAAACGGTTACAACATCAAATTTTGTGTTATAATTGCAAATCATTATTTATATTCTAGGTCACTAGTTAACGATATATGTCATACTTCCCTAAAGTAATATTACCAAATTAAGGTGGAAGCGCCAAGGTAGCCCGCGAAATTCAAATTTTGTTACGTTTTTTGCAATTTCCAGGTCACTGTCAGGTTGTACGGTGATCTAAATATGATTCGCGACCGTATCAAATATGGCTTTACAGAATCATAATCATTAGAATCAGCAATACAACTCCATAAGTTAGAATTGCCCTCAAATGTCATAATTTCATGAAATAGTCATTCTTTAGAGTAATATGAATACCAATAAAAATAAAAACCAATGCAAAAATGCCTTATGCTCACATTTATTAATTTGTATCTACATAATTACTTTCGTTAATAAGTTTAGCTTGCTATTGTTAAGTTCATTTACATAAATTGTTTTATTTTATTGCTGAAATTTACTGGTTACTAAGCAGTATTTTATAGTATGAGCTACCTACATGTACAACTACTATTGTGTAGTATAGACATATTTGTACGCTTTGCAAGGCAGCGCATAGGGATACAACTTTTATTTTATTTCATAGAACATCATGTACCACAACATTTTACCTATGTGTAACAAATACATTTTTAATTTGAATTTGATTGTCCGTTGTCATTAGTTGGGTCCGCACTGAACTAAAATTTTAGTAGGTAAATATTGCTATCTTTTACTAAAATGTAGTCCGAGAAAGGGAAGGCCGTGGTCTAGAACGGACATACAACCCTACACATTTGTTTGGCTGAACTGGTGTTCCACCAGCTCACAAAACAAAGGATTTCCTAATGACGTAAAATAATACAGCTCACTATGGGTGAGGGACAGAGGGTATACAATTATTTTCCGAAAAAGTGTAAATATGCAAAAAAAAAATTACATAAAATATGGTTCTAAAGTTTTGCATTTAAGATTACCTATAAATATGCAATAAAAAAATAGGTACCGTTTCTGAATTTACCTCCTATTGAAATAAGACTATTAAATACTTTGCACCATTTTTTTTAAAGGCACTAGTTCTGAACCATACATAAAGCTAAATGAAAAACAAAAACTATATGACAGCCAGTACTCGTAGGACAGACGAGGTCGGAACTTCGGAAGTGAAATCATAAAAATAAGGAACTTCGTTCCAAAAATGATTTTCCGATTTGTTTTCTCGTTTATTACTTTACTCTATATTATTAAGTCTACATGGGCCATCAAAAGTTGATGTAGAAAAAACACAAAACAACTACTGAAAAACAAAACCAAGTAAATGTATTAGGTAGGTACCGTACTCATCGATCTTCTAATATATTCAATAAAGTAAGATTACTTACGAATTTCATTGTTGCAGTTTTCAAAGCACACTGATAATTGTATTACTTTCTGCGCCTTTATATACTAAACATTCAAGGAAGAAGTCGCCAAAACCACAAACAGGGAAAAAAATACAAAATTAGGACCAATCGCATAAATAAATACAAAAAAAATTAAGACCACTGAACTTACCAAAAGATGGTGATACTCGATACTTGCGACCGATTTTGAACCCGGCTTAAGGAAAATGTTCGGAAAAAGCCGTTCGGCGAATTTGTACCGGATATTTTAGAAAATTATAGTCCGTAATATACTGATTGAAAGTCGGAGAGGTGCAAAAACAAATTCTGGTCAGTTTAGAGGTATAGCCATTTTTATGTTGAAGTCAGGAAATTGATTTTATGTTACAGTTAATTACTGCTAAAATATATAAAAAAATGCAATCACATCGACCGTAAAAAGTTCCAATTCATGTTACACTCTTTGTCTATATACCCTGAAGAAGTAGGCAGTGATGTATTTACACACTTCGCATAGGTAGTAGATAAGTCTTCCGGCCGATTTTGCGGAAACGTTAGATATAATTACAGTCTGTATTATGTATGTACTAGGCGTTGTCCAGCTCAGGCTATTGTTGCGATCGTTTTTCGGACTCGTACGAACAACGTGACGACCACAGCTACAGTCGCTTTTTATTAGGACACCTGCTTATAGGCTATTGATTAATATATTTTATCTCTCGAACATTTCCGTCACGATTGCAGTTAGCTAATGCTTTTTTTTTCTTGTGTGGGAAATCATCAAATAACTTCTCCCGCTCTGGGTGGAGCGGGAGGGCGTGTCAGACTTTTACTGACTAAAACCCACCCGTGTTCCCTCAGTTGCCTGTGTGCCAGGGGCCGCGGTATCTCTTTCGAACAACCTGCACCCCTGGCAGGCATCGGCCCTTGCGGACCCCACCAGTTGGTGCACATCTCTTAGAGGCGCGCGTGGAACACAACGCGCCGTCGACCCGGGCTTGGTCCTTACCGGACAGCGAGCTACCCATTACTCGCCGTCCGCAAGCCCGCGCCTACGGTGGCCGGGAATCAGCCTGGGATTCCCGACGCCCAGGGCGTCTCCCGCGGCGACTACGGCCGCGTTCTTGTTTTTTTTTATTTTTTATTATTACCATAATATATGGGCCTGCTCTTTACCACGATCACGCCTGATGGATAGCGATTGATGAGGTCTATGATGGATATATTTCGTGTCGTAGAACCAAAAATTAGTAAACATGTGACGTCTATCAACCTGTACTGGGTCCGCGTGGTGGACTACGGGCCAGTTCCTCTCACTGAGAGGAGGCCTGTGGGGGCACATCAGCCTAGAATGTTCCCACAGCTGGGAAACAGAGGAAACATTATAGGCTGATTATGTAGGACTTCATTTCTTGCCATAAGCTCATAGGAGTGTCTGTATCCGGCCGCAAAATGGCCAACCCGTACAGATTGACCAAGATGTAAGGTTTGTAGAGTTAGGCCTTGTAGAGTAAGAGGCTTAGCTCTACATTAGCTTTAAGAACTTTTTAACGAGAGCATTATGCTGCGGTCCACAAGCTATAATGCCGTTAACCAACAAAATCATATTTCCAGTTATGGACAATAAAGCGCAGAAAAATATGAAATGCATGCTATTTAGTTATGCAACGGATAGTAAAAATTTAAATTATAAGCCCATAATCACTTTTTAGTTTAGTAATGTTGCTTACCGGCGTAAATAAAACGCAGGTAGCGTTTTATTTATTTATTCACAAAATTAGCGTAGTAACATAACAAACAAAGCAAATTAACAGCGTTTTTATTTTATTCGTCTCGGCATCCATAAATAGTTGAAAAATACTGCTTAGACAGAAAGATAGAGTTTTTTTTCTAATTATGTTGGCATCAAAAAACCAAAATCTACCATATGCGAGTTAACGGCATTATAGCTTGTGGACGGCAGTATGTAAGTCTTGGCAACCTACTTTTGAACGGTACGGCACGGTTGGCGCAGTGGTTAAGCGATTGACTGCTGCGCTGCGTGTCGCGGGTTCAATTCCCGCACGGAACAAATATTTGTATGACCTACAAGTAATTGTTCTGCGTCTGGCTGTTTGTATACGTGACTTTAAATGTTTGTAAACGCACCCAAAATACAGGAAACATTTCTAGTGTGGGCAACGTTTAAAAAAAAAAAAAAATGTTATTGGTGGGTAACATATTCACCGTACGAAACCCTCTCCACGCGAATTCAACTCGCACTTGTCCACTTTTTGTTTATACAAAACCATCTGCATATATCTAAAACTGGCCATTATTTAAACGCTCATTGGGTTCACAGCCAAACTACTACTACTTTTTTTGATAATAAGATTCTGAATGTCGTCACATCTGGTTTTGGATTAGTGCAGCCGACGCTCAGATGCCTTATACAGTTAGGGTAAACTATACATTATTGTGATGATTCAGCCGGAATAAAATAACTTGTTCAAACTAACGTCGTATAAATGATGGACCCACTCCGATGCTCCGATATTTCCGATGTCCGAGTTACTTTTTTTTTTGGGGAACACAACGTGTCGGTCGACCCGGGCTGGGTCCTTACCGAACGGCGAGCTACCCATTACTCGCAGTCCCGACACCCAGGGTGTTTCCTGCGGTGGCTGGGGCCGTGAGGGCGCATAGATTGCCCCTCCCTCACGTGCGCCGCCTCCGTCTTCGCGAGCATTACTTCTTCGCAGAAGGCTTCCCATGCACTCTCGCTTCGTACCATGGCCTGGACCAGAGCCGGACGCGAGAGATCGCCGCCGCCGATCGCCTCGACGGGGACACGGTGGTGCTCCGCCCAAGCCGGGCAGACCTCCACTGTATGCTCCACCTTTTCCTCCCGACGATCTACGCAGTGGTAACACTCGGGCGTTTCCTCCCGCCTTATCTGAAACAAGGAACCTCCCGAAACAACCGTGGCCAGTGAGGACCTGCGTCAGGCGGAAGGTGAGGACGCCATGTCACCTCTCAATCCACTCCTCAAAGAGGGGACTTATTGCCGCAATTGTGACGTGCCCATCCGACTTATTTGCGAAGAAATACAACTCTTCAAGTTCAATAGAACATAACGTGCAAAATGGAGTAGGAATTGCAATTTAATTATTAACTGGCCTGCGCAGACGAGGGACTATTCGCGGGGTACTTTTATGTCCACCAGTATAGATCCCTTATAACTGTATCGAATAACGCTCACGCAGGACTAAAAGTGAAATGCTTGTAATATATTCGGGGATTTTTGTCCTCCGCGGACAAAAATCCCCAGTCTGCACTAGGGTTGCCAGAGAAGAATATTCCGAAGTATTCCCGTCGTATTATTCGCGAAACATTCAGAAGTATTGAGTAATATTCGGAATTATTCCCCGAGAAAAATTACAAGGAATCTAGCTAAGTACATGTTCGGCCACGCAAAGAGAAGTTAGAATTACTTCGCATTCATTCATAAAAATGAGTATAATACGATTTGAAAACTTCCGAATATTTCTTTCATCTACTTAGATATGTACTTACGTAATAAGTTTTTGTATGCGGTTTAGTTGTGCAAGTGTTAATTTTCGAGAATAATATGTACATAGAGAAGTAAATACGTAGGTAGCTACTAAATGAGTTTATATTAGATACTTATATATATTATTATGTACCGAGGTACATAGTAAAATAGTATTATATTATCCCCTGGGCTATTAAGCAGACTCATTGAGTCTGATAACACTAGAAAAGTAATTGTGTTAATTACTTGACACTTGAAGGTTTATTTCAATTGTTTCTATAAGTTCTTATTTGAATTATTGATTTCGGTTGATATTCTACAAAGGAAATAAACTTTTTGCTAAAACATCGTCGTAATAAAGTACGTAGGTAAACCTAGATACTTTTTTTTTAACCATTAGGTAGGTACATCATAAAGCAAAAACGTTTTTAAGAAGTAAACTAAACTTGTACAGTGGGCTGCATCAATTGGGTACCCCAGTTGTATTAAAATTTTAATACCTACAACTGCAACTGGGATACCCAAAAATCGGGCCCATTCCAAACTTAACCATACAAAAATAAAATAATAAGTATTCACAAGTAGATAACTACTTACAGGGAAAAATTCCCGCAAAGTAGGTGCACACGGCTACACATCAAGCTATACTTATCCAGTTTACACTGGTCTCGCACTGTACGGAAATCCTATACAATGCGAGATCGGCTTTAACTGGAAATGTAAATGTGTAAATGTAGCTTGATGTGTAGCCGTGTGTTTGTAGGCATCGATTAATACTTCGTTGATAATATGAACTTCTTATTATGTAATAAAACGTAGGTTACCTACTTCATCCTTACAATATTTATTTTTCTCTGCATTCTTGCTGCAGTAGTATTCCATCCAATCGAAGTATTCTTTTGAATATTTCCGAATTATTACGAATACTTCCGAAGTTTTGCTACTCTAGTCTGCACACGCCTATAAGGAGATTATACTAGAGTGAGTTCGACCGAGTCTTAAGTTTCAGCATGTTAAAATTACAAAAAATATTTCACATTATTCAAATTCAATAATTACGTTTCTTCTCCCACAGGTGTAATTACCACGAGGTGATTATGCAAGTAAAAAAAACTACTTTCACTATTATTATTTTATTACTAAACACTACTGTCTATCGCACATACACAACTGGCAAAATCTGGGTGTAATAGGCCCTTACCCAACCCCCCAGAATTGTATCAGAAATGACTCAGTTGAAACTTTAAAGAACATGTGAAACAAACAACAAAAAATTGCAAACATTATTTTAATATTCACAAAACAAAAAACAGTCAATTTAAAAATAAAAATGTAATATTGAATAATATTCATCACGTTATATCCCAAACATGTATTTTTTTTTTGCGGTACCAACTGTCATACCCGCAGTATCCGTCGTACCCGCGGTAGCGGTTGTAGCCGCCGTAGCCGCGCTAGCCACCGTCAGGATCAGGTCCTGAGTCTGCAATGAGTACAGAACTGCGCTGCACTCTCCGTACCGGCTCGCCAACCGCCAGGCCAAAGATGGAACACACGAACACGAAGACACAGGCAAACTGGAAAAGAAAACAATGTTTTAGGAGATTCTATAGACGGTTGTCAGTTTTCATTTGTTGGTTACGCACTGAAATAATCCTAGAGTAAGTGTAAGTATTGCTATCTTTTACCAAACTGTAGTGCAAGCAATGGAAGGGCGTGATCAAGAGCAGTCGAACAACATCCTTTCTTTCGCTGGACAAGTCTGACAAGTGATCCACCAGAGCACAAAAAGGGTTTTCTGATGATGTAAAATATTACAGTTTACTGGAGGAGGGTATCGACATCTGGGATACCAGAAGCATCGGAGTGGGTTGCTTACCCATCTTTTTGGGGAGTCTCTGCAAATTAAGTCTTATTTAATTGTTATCACTGCCGTACCAATTAATAAATTAACCCATTCGAGAATTCGTAAAACATATTACGCCATTACGCAAGTAGGTACCACCTTCATGTGTTGATAAGTTCACTAACACTTTATATTTTTTCTTAAATAATTAGATTGGCCCTATTTTGTATTTTTTCCATAACTTGGGTGAACCGGCTACTCCGTCGTCTTATAAATATTTAGTATATAAAGGTGCAGGATGCAATACAATTATCAGTGTGCTTTGAAAACTGCAACAATGAAATTCGTAAGTAATCTTATGGCTGATTGTTCAATAGTCAGATAAGTTTTATCGGAAGAATAAATCTGACAGTTTGACATATTTTCATCCTATAAATCAGCCCTTACTTGATTGAAGTTATTAGAAGATTGCTTCTGTACCTATTTATTTAATTTATTGTTTCTCAGAAGTTTTTAACTCCCGACGCAAAACGAGGAGTTTGTTCTTTGGGTTTGTTCTCCATTTCTTGTTTAGGTTTGGTCTGTGTATACCTAAGAGAATAGTGAAGAGTATAAACGGGTCCATGCTAAGAATTATGTGGAAATTCGTTTTATATTCATGTTATCACTTCAGGCTTCCGTTCCTCTGTCAGTCACATGTAAATCTGCATGTTTTTTATTTAGCTCAGAGTGTTGCTCAGAGCTAGTGCCATGGCCAAAATAGGTGCAAAGTAAATCAATCAATACTTTTATATCTTAGACACATAATACCTTTTGGAACTACGGTACTTATTATTACATAGAAAACTATATTTCATTACTTGAAAACAAATATGAAAACAGTTCTACACCTCTGACCCATATCGCGTTAACATCTGGGAAAAAAATAGGGAAACGGTAACTTTTTTGCATAGAGCCTGTATATTAGTAATCGAAGAGTCTTGAAGCATATTTTCACTCATCTGTCATTATGATATTTTTATGCATTTTACACTTTAGAAGTAGATAGTAAACTGTATTATTTTACATCATCAGAAAATCCTCTTTTTTGCGATCTGGTGGATCACTTGTCCAGCGAAATAAAGTTGTATCTTGTTCGACTGCTCTTGATCACACTTTTCCCTTTCTTGCACTACATTTTGGTAAAAGAAAGCAATGCTTACGCTTACTCTAGGACTAGTTCAGTGGGTACCCAACAAATGAAAACAGACAACCTTCTATATAATCCCCTAAAACATGTTTTTCTTTTCTAGTTTGCCTGTATCTTCGTGTTCGTGTGTTCCATCCTTGCCCTGGCGGCTGGCGAGCCGGTAGGGAGAGTACAACGCAGTCCTGTACCCATTGCAGACCCAGGACCTGATCCTCGCGGTGGCTACCGCGGTCACTACGGGTATCATCACGGCTACCGCTGGTACCACGGCTGGCACGGCTACCGCGGGTACCACGGCTGGCACGGCCACCATCACTAACCCCGTGGCTGGTTAGAACCATTCTTGGGATAAAACGTGATGAATATTCAATCTTCACTTTTTGTTTTGAAATGAACTATTTTTGTTTTGTGAATATTAAAAAACTGTTTTAAACTTAATTTCTTCTGTTTTTTTGTTTCACATATTCTTTGAAAATGCAACTGCTTTAGTCATTCTGTGATCGAATTTTTAGTCACATAACATCACACCTGTTTATTTAGGCGGATAACATCACGCCTGTATTCCCCGAAGAGGTTGGGTTAGGTTAGGTGAGGTCTAACGCTGCTTCCCAATCTGGGAGCCCCGAGCGCCGCCTGTAGGCGGCTCTACGTGGGCATCGTGCGATCGATGGCCCTGTATGGGGCCCCAATCTGGGCGGCTGACCTGACGGCCGGCAGCATCGCTGTCCTGCGAAGGCCACAGCGAGCGATGGCCGTCAGAGTCATCAGGGGATATCGCACGATCTCCTACGAGGCGGCTTGCATACTAGCCGGATCCCCGCCCTGGAACCTCGAGGCGAAGGTAGTCGGGTCATTGTATCAGTGGCGCGAGGACTCGAGGGCGCGGGGCGAGTGGCTGACGCAGCGACATATGGAGTTGCGTCGGTCACAGCTTCGCGCAGCCCTGGTGGCGGAATGGCGGGAACCGCTCTCATGCCCTACCGCCAGCCCTGTCACCGTCGGGGTGGTCCGGCCCGTACTCGAGCGCTGGCTCGGGGGGAGGCACGGCTCCCTGTCGTTTCGGGTGACACAGGTGCTCTCGGGGTATGGTTGCTTCGGGAAGTACCTGTGTCGCATAAACAGGGAGCTGGACGCTCGGTGTCACCACTGCGTCGACAGTCGGGAGGACACGGCGTGGCACACGCTGGCAGAGTGTGCTGCTTGGGAGGAGCCGCGCCGTGCCCTCATCTCAGGAGTAGGCAGCGACCTGTCGCTGCCGGCCGTTGTCGACTCGATGGTCGACAACGAGGAGTCCTGGGACGCGGTGGTATCCTTCTGCGAATCAGTAATTTTGCAGAAGGAGGGTGCGGAGAGGGAGCGGGAGCTTTCTTCCGCTAACCCGATCCGCAGCAGACGCACCGGGCGTCGGCGGAGGGCGAATAACGCCCTTTTCCAACCCCCCTAAATGGGTTCCAGGGGCGACGGATCTGGGGAAATCCGTCGCCCCCTACTTCTTGGGACCCGAGATGGCGGCGCGTAGTGTTCCACGCGCGCCTGTGTATGATTTAAGGGGGGAGTTTAACACCACACTCCCCCCCTAACGCGAGGTGGCCCGCAGAGGCGGGCCGGCACTAGCCGGGGATCGCGGAAGTCGCTCTTGTTCCTCTTGGTCCCGTGATATCCGATGCAAGTGTGAGACGGAACACCGGGGTGGTTTTAGTCAGTAAGAGTCTGACAGACCCCTCTGCCCTCCCCAGGGCGGAGGACATCCATGAGGATTTCCCCCCTAATCAAAAAAAAACAAAAATAAGGTTAGATGAGGCCTATTACATCTAGAATTCGCCAATTGTGTATGTGTGACAGATAGTAGCGTTCAGTAATAAGTCGTTTTCTTTTCACTTTCATAATAGTAGTAGTAGTTCCGGCACCCTACTTGCGTAACTCACGATTAATCATAATCTGTTTCGTTTTGAAACAGAGTGCTAAACCATTGCTTTATATGTTCGAAAAATGTGTCTGCTCAACAACGTTAAATAACTCAATGAATATTGTTAAACTGTCAAAATGAAACCGATTATGATTAATCGTATGTTACGTAATTAAGGTGCTGAGCTCGTGCTCCAAAACAAAACCAAACTACAAACTCTACACCAGTGCTGGCTAAACTAGGAAAAGAGTGATGAGAACGAAACCGCGGGCCACTGCTAGTGCCATAATAAGTTGGATGACCTTTGTTGTCAAAACGAGTCAAAAAGATAATCTTTTGAGTCATTATGATTGTATTAAAACTCTCATAATACCGCATATACTTGAACAATACCTGTTGACTGACTTTTTGGTGGATATTTTATTTGCGCTTATTTTCCTTATCCTCATTCGATCTTTCCAAGGCGTTAATTTCAATTATATTTTTATTAATAACTAGCTTTTGCCAGCGGCTTCGCCCGCGTGGAACTTTCATCCCTTATTCAACTCCCTTAGGGGTTGAATTTCGAAAAATCCTTCCTTATTCCTTATCTATATTATAAAGGGAATATCTGTGCCAAATGTCAGCTTTCTAGGTCCAAGGGTTTGGGCTGTGCGTTGATGAGTCAGTCAGTCAGTCGGGACTTTTCTTTTTATTTATATAGATATAGATTAACAGAAATAACTACCTAACAAAACAGTTTTTTTTTTTTCATTTTAATTAAGTAGTTTTTAGTTTTGAGGTTATAATTTTGTGGGTTTCGAATAAGATACGTAATTAATCTTAAAAATCGGGTTTGTTCCAACATCCATTTGAACCAAAAAACCCAAAACGATTAAAAGATATAATTTGAATAATTATGTTCTTATTGCACGTTATGATCGGTCATTGACTTCAATGTCACTTTCTTAGAAGGCGACCTTGACTAAGGCCATTACATTTAAGAGGCCTGGGAGAGTGGGAGAAAGCTCATCCACTTACATAACTTTACTTGCCCTTCAAAAACGTTAGTGTAGTGCATTTCTTCGAGTACTGCGGTTACAAGTTTTCAACAGACCCCGGAAGACATTCTCGCTATGTTTGTGAGTAACTTTGAACATTTTGCTATTCCAAATTTTATTGAGATCCGCCAAATACAAGACGTGCAAAAATACCTCTAAATAATTATTGACCAATTTATAAACAGTGTAGTGGTACAGTCAAGTAATTCTTTTTTCAAATTGTTTCCTTAACAAGTCAGTGACCCATAATATATTAATGCCTTTGAAGCTACGGCACCACATGAGTAACTAACGGCGCTGAGCAGATTATTGCATAGAACACTAGACGTAATTACTTGGTAACTGAATCTCAAAATAGCACCATTGACCAATGTCACTACTTTGTTTTAAGGACAGGTGTTAGTTGCTATTTACGTCAACCTACATAAAACTTTTTAATAGCGTGGCCATTAAATGAAAAAAATCTAAAATAAAAACAATTGTCTGCGTCTGCCAGTGTTTCACCCAACAGTGGGTGAAGTCGGTCTATAGATGATGACGATGATGTGCAGACATCTACAATTTAATCGATAGTAACAATGTTAATTTTGAATATAAAAACGAGCTGATATTTTATATTATTTATATTATTTTACCGAATTCCATTAATCTATGACAGATGTTAAGAGCGGCACCGATTTGTAATATACAACGTTGAGTCGGCCATGCCATTAATAATTGCGATAAAATCATCTTATAATGCATCGTTTCACGGGTACACTCGTGTAATGCTTCCTCAATTACCTATGAAGGCTTGCAATAATGTTTAACTATACACTGTTACGGTTTAATTAATCACGGTCACTCTTAACGAGTCATTAACTTGTCACAGTGAACATAGTTTTTAAGGCACCTGTTCCACCGCCGGCTATTAAGGAGAAGCTAGTAGAGCTATTAACGTAAACCGGCCAAGTTTCCAACTGTGGAACCCTTCAGTATCGGACCACACACAATGGAGAGTTCCATAATTTGGATGAATTTATCCCAAGAGCAAACCTAGTCCTCATTTTTTGCATACAAACTTCGGGAGTGTTTTACTCCACTGTCTGACATGGCACATCCAAAGTAAAATATGATATAATTTTGTCTCATTATTAATATTGTCTGTACGGAATCAGAATACTAAAATAAAAATCCATTAAAAAGTTAGGAGCCAACAAAGATTAGTTTTTCTTGCTTAACTTTAGGCGTGTTTATGTAATAAAAGAAGTGTAAAATCTCCAAAACCAAGTCGGTACCGACAAAGTTCAATTATCGAAAAGTTCAATATACTTTATTGGTCATTGATATATACATTGGCTTTTTCATAAAACCCGATCTTCCAAAGGACTTTTCTTAATTTTTTACTATAAATGATCCTGCATCTCATTCAATAACGTTATGCGTGTAGACTAGCGTCTAACTGCTCATCACTGATACTATCTCTGTTGGACACGAAGCCTGGTGAAACTGCATGATTTTTAGCCAGGCCCACCAGTGAGTTCGAGCCCGCGACTAGGTTCCCCTTAAAAACATATGTTTTGATATGAACTGGTTGTTTTTGGAATTCCAACTGCAAATATAAGTTGGTTGACTATTACTCGTTAACTTTTAAAGTTAGTTGTCATAGTTTTATTTAAATGACGTATATTTTTTCACATTTCCGAAAAAAAAACATTTTACTGGCAGGGTAGACACTTGGCTCTAACTAAAATTAGCACCTAAGCATAATATTTCGCAAATGGATCCCTGAATCGAAAAATGGTTTTGAACGGCCTATCAAATGACATTCCACACATTTTCTTGAGAGAGAAACCGCTGGTCGTTTCCACGTGGGCGGTGGGACAAGTGCCTTACACGACTGTGCGGCAGCAAATACAGTGTAGCACTATCTATATATAGGTGTATCGTTGTATGTGAGATTCTTTATGCTATAAGCACCCAAGATCGAAAATAAAAAAAGGAAATAGAGAAGTTCCCAACCAGCTATTCTTGGTACAGTCGACCGCACGGCAGCGGTAACATTTTGACCTTGAGCTAGCCTAGCGGGCTTATTTCGTTTGACAACCCTAAAACAGCCACATGAAAAAAAAAACCTATAAAAAGACAGGTACATAAAACCTACCCGATTATCCGACTTCCGATTATCCATCCTATCTGGGGTGGACAGATTAACACGCGTTTTCGAGTCCCGTATCGATCCCCCTAGGGTGGTTATTTTAGGGTGGCCAAACGGAATAAGCCGCCTAGCATATTACGAAGTTTCGGTAGAATACGAGGCCAGCATAGTTATCATTGATGTACAGACGCCAGCACATCAAGCTACCCCAATCTGTCAAATTTCTTTGATAGATTTTCAACTTTATAACAATATAATAAGGTTCATGTTCAATTGGGAAAATTTGACAGTTTGGGATAGCTTGACCTGCTGGCGTCTGTACACTCGACTGTACTAAGTCACACACAATATCAATAGTGTCTATCTTGTGTTAAATAAGCATGTAGAAGGTTGTAAACCTACAATCTCCAGCAAACCAAAAACTATCATAAGGCTCTACAGCCTCAACAAACGTATAGCGAAACAATTTCTTAGTTTCAGATCGCGTCGCTATGGTGCGTGTGCATCTGGTCGGTGGAGAGCGCAGTTCTGGATCCGTCCCTCTACTTGTCTCCGAGTCCTCCTCTGACCGATACCTGGGACAGCATCTCTGCAGCTGAAATGTGGGCTCGGCCGTTGGACAGCAGGGTGGCTCGCGACACAGGGGACGCTACACTTCAAGTGATTGGAGACAGTGAGTGCTCAGTACTAACCCTTATGACCTCATGAACTACCTTCAGCTTTTTGAATGAACTACTCCTATGTCAATTTAAAAGTGCCTGTAAATGGTTTAATAGAAATAAATATTTTGTGTAGTTTGTGTTTGAACCACGACGCATGTATCTGCAAATCTTTTTTTACAAGAGTCTCAAATGATTAAACATACTTATAATTCATTCAAAAGATCGTATCAATACCTACCGACTAAAAAGGTTGTTAAGGAAAAAACATCAACCATGGTTTCTTGTTGTGCCACTTTTTTACACGCTTTATATTAGCTTCACTGTATATGTTTGTTTGTTTGTTTGTATGTAACCGACTCCTTAGAGCGCGATTTTGACCCACTTTAAACGGTCAGATTTCATTGAAACTTTGTAAACTTATCGAGGACCGATGACAATTAAATAATTTAAAAAAAAAAGTTTTTTTTTTTTTTTTTGTAGTTAGCAGAACTAAAAAATAGAAAATAAATAATAGTTTAAAAAACTAAAAAACACGCTTTAAAAACCAAACTAAAAAAGGAGAAAATAATTTATTCAATTAAAAAGCGTGGGGTGCTTTTTGGGGTATTTTTATAATCACTTAATGTCAAGTACCCCACGCTTTTTAATTGAATTACATTATTTAATAATAACTATTATTTATTTAAATCATGGGGAGCCATTCCAATTTACCTACTTGCCTCTCAAAAATAAAATCTTTACAACAACGTGTCCCACTATCAATATAATTTAAATATTTACCTGTTTGGTGCTCTTTGCTAATATAATAGCTAATAATCATAAATATGACTTTAAGACTCTAGAATAGAATAGAAAAGATTAGAATAATTATTTATTTGCATAGAAAGTAGGTACAAAAAATGCAGATGGTTTTATGATTAAGAGATCCTTATACATTCTACCGTAAATTTGGCATGCAAACATTTAGCACTACAATAATGTCAATAGATAAAATTATTATAATAAGGTCAATAAAATAAAATAAAGAATTAAAGATGTCAGGATTAATTAGGTAACTATGAAGTTTTATCATTTAAAAATTCACAAACGGAGTAATAACATTTATCAATTACTAAGACTGACAATTTCTTTTTAAAAAGTGGAATGGACTCGTTTTTATTCCATCGGGTATTTTGTTAAAGATAATCGGGCACATACATAAAACACTTTTTCTTAATAATCACTACACGTAGCAAGTTTGTATACTGCCTTCTAATTGGCCGTGTTCTACTTCTATTGTCAGACGATTTATTAAAAAGATGCATATTTGATTTCACAATAAAGCTAAGTATTTCGAAAATGTATAGTGAAGGGAATGTTAGCAAATTTAGGGACTTGAATACAGGTACGCAACTATCTGTTACCTTCATGTTACACATTGCCCCTATGCATCATTTTTGAGCCTTGAATAACTGTTCTCTCAGACTACAATTTTCCCAAAATATTGTCCCGAATCTCAGATTTGACGCCACTAAACCATGGTAAGCAACAAATCTGGTGGGCAATTGGGCATATTCTTAATCTAAATATTATTAGAATAACGCTTTTTATTTTATTTATTTATTCATGAGAACCAACAGATATAATAGCTGGATAGCAACGGTTTAAGAAACATAAAGTCAATAACAGGTTCTCCCGGATAAAAACAGAAAAAAATTGTAGAAATCTTATTATAACTAATAAACACGATAGAAAAGAATATAAATAATGTACAATAAGCACTATGCACTTTTTAAAAAGTCAGCATTTAGCCGAGTGCGTGCAGAGGTTTTGGTGGTAAACGGGTCAAATGAGAACTCTTTACAAAGACTATTCGGAAGAACAAACAATTACACATTATATTTTAAGATGTACGAATATAGAAATGAGGTTTCTGATCGAGTTGTATGACTTATGTAAAGCGCAGATGAATTACTTGTATACCTTTAGTGTTATAAGATATTTCAGGGGCTTATGGCTAAGTAGCTAATAACAGCCGCACGGGTCACGCTTGCGGCGCGGCGATTGGTCCGTGGACGGGTGACCATTTATACAGGGTCCGGTATTTAATGGATAGCCTTGAAATGTATATACCACCTGTATACCCCCTGTATATACCAAGAAAGACGCCTCCGTGCCTCGGAAAGCCGTTGGTCCCGCCTGTCATTCGTGTAACTTTGACAGTAATTGCGGGTCGTACCCAGTAACTGAATTGTAGAGGTCAGATAGGCAGTCACACCATGTAAAATGCACCATGTTTATTTATTATCTTATTTCTGTATTTGTCCGTGACATCATTGTGGGCCATATCAGAATACCAACCAAAGAGTATTATAATAATAATGGGAGATACCAGCGCTGCCACACTTTTTTAAATGTCGCAGCATCATGCTGAGATTGGGGCCTTTTGGCCTCGTACAGGGACTTTGTTTTTTTATTTTACTTTTTTTATTTTTATTCTTTATTTTTTGTTCAGCATATTGTGTAGCTAAGTTTGTGATATTCCTGTGCGAGTCTAATAAATACTTTTTCTTTCTAAAATAGTGATATTCATCTGCATCCTCCAGACTAGAAGCCGTCCCCAACTTAGTTGGGAAGAATTGGCAGATTCTTTGATTTCTTTACTGAGTTATAGTATCATCGTCATTCTCCTGCCCCTATTCTACTTTATTTGGGGTCGGCGCAACATGTCTTTTTAACACGCTTTTATTAGCTTCAACTGTAGATATGTTTGATTGTTTGTTTGTAACCAACTGCTTTTTTCGACTTGATTTTGACCCACTTCAAACGGTCAGATTTCATTTAAACTTTGTAGACTTATCGAGGACCGCAATGACAATTAAATAATTTAAAAAAAAAAAGAAGAAAAACAACAAGTAAAATCACGCTTTTGTAGTTAGCAGAACTAAAAAATAGAAAATAAATAATAGTTAAACAAACTAAAGAAAAACACGCTTTAAAAACCAAACTAAAAAGTAGAAAACAATTTGATTCTATTATAAAGCGTGATTAATTGATTATAAAATCAGAAAAGCACTCCACGCTTTTTAATAGAATTAAATTATTTTCTACTTTTTTAGTTAGCGTGTTTTTTTTTTGTTTTTTTAACTATTATTTTCTTCTGTACTTCTCTTTTAACCGTCATCTCGGTAGTTACTCCCTTTCTAACCATATCATTTTCCACACAATAAGTGATACGATAAATATGATAAATACTATGAGACGAGCCTTCAACCTTCCATAAGCTTTTTTTAATCCTTTATAAAGAGCTAGCGGGGTGATTGCGAAACACACTAACAGTAGCAATAGCTTTCATTTTGACAGTTCAAAAATATTTATTGCGTTATTTACGTTGCTGAGCAAACAAATTTTTCGAACATAATTATAAAACAATGGATTTACAATATCCTGATTAAATATCCAAAAACTATCAACGCTTTTAAATTCCTTTGAATTAAATTAATCTTCATAAATTATTTGGTATCCCCAATTGTTGAATCGTATTTAATTTTAACGCTATCCATTATTATCAAATAAATCGTGCTATTTGTTTTGATTGCGTGTTGGCATTTCTTTGAAGCAGTTGATACGAGATTTACTACCAAAAATCTGATATCTATGCAAATTAATCCAATTTCTATTTCACCCACAGGACCAGCAACAAAGAGAAGACCACAACCAATGGAAAAGGCGAAACTCTTTTGGCCATCTGTCCGCTCACCTCACTACAACGTAGGCACAGGCAATGTCCAAGTTCCCTTGACATTTAGCCTATCTGGATTGTACGGAAAATATTCTCCTGGGACCATGGGCTCATCAGGAGTGATTGGTAGTACTTACGGAACGGTGTCAGAGATCGGAGGTACCGTCGTCTCAAGCCTGGCTGGAACCGGATACGGGAAATATCGGACGTACTCTGGATTGCGCATTTATGGCGGAGAGAATGGGCCAGCGTGGAGTGGCTGGGGCAACGGGAAGTGGGGCCATTATGGTAAAGGATAAACTTACGAATTGAATGAGAGGAAATAGAATTTCATTATATTTATTATACTAATATCTTGCGTTTTATTTGTGTGGACCTAATGCACCCCATAACCTGCGATAGAAAAAGTATTTTCATTAAAGATAACTTAGGTATAAAGCAGTGGTGGCCCAGTGGTAACGACCGCGACTTACGGTCATAGGTTCGAACCCAGACAGGCGCTTTACTTGTGTAAATTATTTCATCACCACTGCGTAATCTGCGCCACTGCTCTCAAAACGGTGAAGGAAAACATCGTGAAGAAATCGGCACGTCCTAGAACCAAAAATTCGATGATAAGTGACATCTACCAACCCGCACTGGGCCCGCGTGGTGGATTGGAGGCTTGTGTCCCAGCAGTGGGAACGTTATAGGCCGATTATGATTAAAGATTACTTAAGAACCTTCATAATATAATCAGCCTATGCCTATACTGTTCCCATTGCTGAGAACAAGCCTCCTCTCTGTTAGCGGGAGTGGGCCGTAATCCACCACCACCAACACGGGTTAGTAGATGTCACGTCTTCGAATTTTTGGTTCACCGAGATGTTTGCCTTCACCGTTTTAAGAGCAGTGGTGATGAAATAATATACTTAATTTACACTTTACCTACCTTTAGGTACCTTACCTTATTATTATACCTATATAATTTATTGCTAAGTATGATAAGTGCTTCAGATAATAAATACACAAGTAATATCAATCACGAAGGGCAGATGATGTCAGGTTAACACAGCATCATCGTTGGTGTATACAGGGAAAACCCATGCATTGATGTGAAATAAGAGAATACTTTAGTTAAACGATGTGAATAGCTTAAAATATTACCTACCTTTTAGCTTTTGCCAGCGGTTTTGCCCGCATTGAGGACGGAAATTAACCCGCAGGACCGTACTACCGGGATAAAAAGAATCTTCTCTGATTGCCGGCCGAGATGTCGAATGCATGCACTCAGGAGATTGCATTCCCTAGTCTAAGCCCGGTTTATCCCTAGTTGGGCTAGTTAGGCCAGGTAGTAGGTAACCCATGGCAAGATATTCAACATATTTCATCAAGAAAATTCATCCACACATGTAGCAACTAGCAAACCTTCATAATCGTAAAAGTCACTACTACTACTTTTTATCCCGGTAGTACGTTCCCGCGGGATAATTTCCGACCTCCACGCGAGCGAAGCCGCAGGTGGAAGCTAGTGCTTAATAAATTCTGAATACAAAAACCAATTCGACTAAGCTGAATAACTCAGTTGTAAGAGCTTAATAAAACCAATGTGAGCTGTTATTCAAAAGTTATTAAGCTAATTGAAACTTATTAAGCTCCTACTTAGATGTTGCTCAGATGTTATTCATTCGTTAAGCATTAAAAAATATGGCCCGTTTTGCTTGAATAACAGCTGAATATACGGTACTCAGACGTTATTCAGCTTATGATCTTGATGAGTGCTCTTACTCAATCTTTATTCAGCAAAAATGTGTCACTTGGACTTATCTCTTTTGGCTACGGCAGGCTTAGCACGAGAACTGTAGAGAAGCGTTTTATCAACGGAAGAGTAGACAAAAATGACGTTTCCGTGTAGACGGTTGACAGTTTTGTATCGAGAAATTTGGACAAGCGATTTCCATTCTACGGTAGAGTAGAAATAAGAAGCGTCATGCTAAGCCTGCTGTACGTAATTTTCTGCATTAGGCAGGCATTATTCTAGGAAACGTTTAGGCATGAATAAGCGAACATAGTCTATTGAAAAAATTGTATAGTCATCCGTTGGAAGCAGATGTCGGCATTGTAATCTATGTTCAAATTGATGCAATGAAACAGTTCACAGGGATATCAAAGCTGCTGACAGACAGACACTTGTCAACTATAATGATCGAGTTTCCTGTACAGATCCCATTTATATGCATGGCTGTGAATCAAACCTTTATTTCCGAACGATGGTGGGTGTGGTAGTACTTCTAACGTTCCTGCCAGCCTGGGTGGCGTGCTCCGGAGAAGGAAACATCAAATTACTTGAAGATGAAGTAGCTGTGGCTTTGAAAGCATGCACATACCCAGAAGCCACTGTTGTGTCTAAAGAAGCTGTAAGTAAGGAACGCCAGCGACGTTCGGACGACACCTACGATGGATCTCCTCGAATTGATAATAACATGAAGGAGGGGAACCGATACAGCCACGAGAGAAGGAATACTAGTGAAAGTGGTGACCAGATGCTGGTTTTCAATGCTACAGACTATGATTACGAAGGCTATGGAACTGGGAGCATGGGAGAGAAGCTGTTGACATCAGTCCCGCGGCCCGCGACCGCCAATAATAATGTTAACAATACAAGTCGGACTAGAAGAAGCGAACCGCTTTTGAACAAACCCGATTCGGATCAGGTAAAATAAGACTAAGTGCTTAAGTCATTGAATTTTAAAAAGGCAACTCAAAAAACTTGCAGCGCTTGGCTTTCAAGATATCCTCTTTCAATAAAAAAACGAAGTAATTAAGTCCCTAATTGAATACATCAAAAACCGAGTAATTCCCCAGAAGAAACGCAAATATGTAGATGTCAACATTAATGCCATTATTGTTTATACTATGTTTAATGTATATCAACAATAAGTGGTAACAACGTTTAAGTGTGTGTTGGCGTGTCATATCTACCTACTATTTATCTAAAACGTCATTTAAACTGACGTACAAATCGTCACAAAAATACAAACGCCAGTAATTAAATAAACATTTTTTTTGCAGTGCCTAAGTCAATGTGTATTCGCAAATTTGCAAGTGGTGAGTACCTGTCCATATTTACCAACATACCTACTTGTAATGTGTTTGTGTACTTAAGTAATTACCTACTGAGCCACCTTTTTCTATCAGGTAGACACCCGGGGCATACCCCGCGAGGCTGAGATGTGGAATAAAGTGCAGTCTTCGGTGACGTCACAGCAATCTCGCTCTGCACTTCACGATCAGATACGAGCATGCTTTCAGGAGTTGCAGTCAGGTATTATTTTCGTGCAAACTGCAAATTCCTCTGTTGAACTTGTGGGCAACTATTCACAGGAAATGTAACTTTATCTGGCGGCCAACTGTTGGGCGCCAGATAAAGTCCCTCGCAAGAGGATACGCCGTGATACAGTCCACCTTTCTACATAATATGTAAAATGTTTAAGTGACCTCAGAAAAGCTCCATGTCAAAGGCAACATAACAGGCGTTAGATATTCGTTTATTTTTGCATTTGATATTTTTTTTATTCTGTGACCTTCATAATTTGTTTATTTTAATAGCATTGACATTTTACTCTATTCTGTTGCAGTCATAATGTTTTTTTTTTAATCTGGTATCATATGGTTTTTGCCTGTTTTTTTTTTTTAACATTTCAACTGTGTCTTGGTTGGACTTAGGATAGTAACGCTTCAGCACGCCGCGGTTTTTGCAATTATCTGTTACTTTTGGCTTGGTGACAAGGTAGAATATGTATCCTACTGCCTTCTCACTTCTCAATAGCTACAAACTACAAGCCATATTTCTAAGGTATTTATACGATACGATAGTTAGACACAGTGGCGTGCAGTCTATAAAGACAGAAAGACACTGCCTATCCTACTTAAGTCAGATAAATATTTAAAACTAATATTATTTTGTCAATAAACTAAATAATCTTTATTCGTAAGCCAGCTTCACCTGTCAAGCGTCGGCCGTATCAATATTAGTATCATCGATGCAGTACCTGTTCGTTCGTACAATTTGACGCAACTTCGGATTGCGATGCCGGTGACTGGCTCGGAAGAGATACAAACTATTCGCGTCGTGATGTTTATATGTGTGCTCTCATGATCATGCAGATTTATTGGGTGTGCGTTCCTATACATACGTGGCACAAAATGTAACAAATAACGCACCGCACACAACCGTACAGGGTAGTCAGTGGCTTTTGACACGACGAATTACGAAACTTACCGAAGTTTTCCGAACAAAGTTGGCTATGCGACTATTTTAAAAAGTGGCACTGTTTCATTGAATTGTCGCTACATAAACAACCATTACTTACTTGTCGTATTATTTTATATTCCGACGCCATTGTTTATTTTGATTTACCCCGTGGATTTACCAGCCACTCAGAAAGTATTGCGAAAAATAGTTTTTATGTATGAGAGACTGGCCAGTTAAAATCTATTGTGAAAATATGATTATTTGTAAGTCAAAATAGGTACGTTCCAATTTCAAAATTTCCCTCAACATTGTTTGCGAGCTAATTTAAAATATCGTGTCTCATTAAATAATGGATCTGCACCGGGAACATTATCGCTATGATTTTTTACGATTTCAAGTGTCTCCTGAAACCGGACGAATCGTACGATAGACTTCAAATGGCATTCATGGATGAAGGCCCTTATAAGGCAACCGTGTATCGTTGGTATAACGAATTCATGCACGGTTGACTAACTTTGGGGGATGAAGAAAGAAGTGGTCGCCCTTTGACGGCTGTTACGAAAGAAAACGTGCTAGCAGTGAAAAATTTAATCTATGACAATAGGCGAGTTACGTACCAAGAGATTCAGCACATACTGCAGGTTGGATCGGGAAGCCTTCACGAAATTCTATACATGCACCGGTGAATGAATGCATGAATGGTGCCGTGATATGATAAACAAATTTGAAGCAGGCTCGTCTCGACGTGTTTACGAAATCATTACAGGTCTGGGATTTATCAAAACGATCCAGAAACGAAGAGCCAGTCGACGGTTTGGGTGTATCAAAACGAATCAACGCCTACCAAACTGAAGCGATCTAGAAGCGGGGGGAAGATTTTGATCGTGAGCTTTTCCAATTTGACTGGCTACTTGGTGTGAATTCCTATACGGAACCATAAAAGCATCAACGCTGAATGTTAAACTACCAAATGCTTAGCAGACTTTTCTCTGTTGTGAGCAACAAGCGACCAAACACAAGATGAATCCGCGGGCTACTGCGCCACCACGCCAACGCGCCTTCGCACACCGCGCTCAAAACGAGGGACTTCCTGGACAGCACGCCGGTCAAACTCCTGGGTCACCCTCCTTACAGCCCTGACCTAGCACCGTTTGACTTCTTTTTATTCCCGAAAATAAAAAATCAGTTCAAAGGGATACAATTTTTGTCGCCGGAAGATGCGCTGTCAGCGTTCGAGCAGGCTGTAAACTAGGGGCATGAAACTTTGTATAGAGGCTAGTGGAGAGTACTTTGAAAAGATTTAGTAAAAACATATTTACATATAGAACATTTATTTTTATTTTCGCAAAACTTTCTGAGTGTCCCACGTATTTGTTTTGGTTGTGAGCTAGGTTAGCATGTTATTTAAGATTTTATTTAATGTTGATAATAGTGTGAAAAATTGATAATATTGACTGTGAAAGTTGTTCAGGTGGTGTGTATAGAGAAAAGAAAAAATGATGAGTTTTTTTAACTATCTTTCGGTGAAGAAAGTGATCGTGAAAGTAATTGTACCGGATTTGCATTTTTTTTTATTTTATGAATCCTTGCCTTGCACTAGGAATTTCTCCTGTATTGTGGATGCGTTTACAAACATTTATACTCACATACACAAACAGCCAGACCAAGAACAACTACTTGTAGGTCATACAAATATTTGTTACGTGCGGAAATCAAACCCGCGACACGCAGCGCAGCAGTCAATCGCTTAACCACTGCGCCAACCGTGCCGTCCGAATATTTACAAACTAAAAGTAAAGTCAATCGTAAATTCAATACAATACAACATTTATGATTCGCATTTAATTGCCTTTTTGCCTTTTTTAACATTTTCTTCCTACCCTGTCTAAAAACTCTGTGCACGCCACTGGTTAAACAACGTTTTCCACTTTTCATGTGCAACTTATTCACAGAGGCTGAAGACAATGGATGTTCGTACTCTAACAAGTTAGAGCGATGCTTGATGCTTCGCTTCGCAGATCGAAAAGTTGAGGGCAAAGCGAGCACTCAGAAACCAGCTTCCACGGAACAGTCATGATAATTTAAACGGTTAGTACCTAAGTAGGTTTAAAAACAACATTATAATCATTATATTACCCTACAAAATTTATATTCTGTCTGTTTAGCTGTAAGTCTTCCCCGCGTTCTAACCGAAAGCGACCCTCACGCGAGTACGTTATCATCGCGCACTTATACAATATTAGTTTTTGTTTACCCTACACCCGAACAGGAGTCATTGTACTCATCATTTTAAACAACTCTTTCTATAGGACCAACCTTGAAATCGCGAAAAAAAATCAGCTGTTCCATACATTTTGTCGGTTTAAGTGAACACAATGGAACAGCAGATTTTGTTTCGCCACTAAACATCGTGCAACCGCGCGATGTTCGCTTTTGGTTAGGACGCGGCTTTCCGAGGAACGAGGAAAGAAAGGAGGCTTATTAGGCTTTATGATAAGATTTGCGCAGAATACGATGAGTTGCCGTGTCGTAAATAAAAGTAAAACGAAAACTACAAACTATTGGCCCAAAGCTGATTTCTGCGACCCTTGACAGTCTATACCTACCTAACTTCTATTTCAAGTTATAGATAGCGCAGTGGATTTCTCTATAGGTAGGTAGGTATTGTTAATGCCCAAGTAAAGATAGTCTCCGTGAGGAATATTCACTTTGATTTATTTAGCACATTTGCCTTTACCTACTGTATTACTCTAATCAGCCTATAGATAATGTACGCACTGCTGGAACGCAGTCCTCCTCTTCGAGAGGTAGTGGGCTGTACTCCACCACACGGGCCCAGTGCGGGTCGGTAGCGTCACATGCCTTCGAATTTTTGGTTTCTACGACATGCCGGCCGGTTTCCTCGCGATGTTTTCCTTCACCGTTTCTCGAAACGGTGAAGGAAAACATCGCGCAACTGCTCTCGAGCAGTGGTGATGAAATTATTTACACAAAGTAGGTAGGTATACTACATTTCGTAAGTCGGGGGCTCGGGGCCTAGTGGCCTAGTGGTAGTCCACTGGGCCACCACTGCTCTCCGCGATTTGCCTTTAGTTTGTCTTTGTCTATTTATGTTAATATGTGTAAATAATAGGTACCTATACTATTTCCAGACATACACGCTCTGACGATCAACATCGCATAAAGGACCCAGACGAAAACGTATTTATTTTTTATTGTACCTAAGTAGCTAGATTAGGTTAATTTGCAATTCAGAATAAAATCTGACCTAAACTCCAGTGTATTTTATTGTTAAAACCGTTGATTATTTATGGACATAAAAACTTGTAGGTATGGTATTATTCTGGTCCATAAATAAATCTCAACTGATCTAGCCGGTAATTTCCTTTGCTCACCTCCCCTCAGCGACCCTCTAAGCCGAGACTCCACAGGGGGTACCCAAGCTTGTGATCGAAGTTTATTGCCCTTACCGACCCCAAATCTCCTTGTAAAGTGCACCTGCGAGATGTAATGACAAAACTTGTTCCGTGATTTTACCTGCCTCTTGATGTGAAACAGTCAATATAGGTACATAAGTACCTAACTACATAACCGTCACATTATTATACCAACCCATAAGTACTATACATGTTTATTACTCATACAGAACCTGCTTAACATAAGAAGACAAAAATCACAAATAGACCACGACAGGGTAGCCAGGGTATGAAAATGGCTGAGGGAAGTACATGATAGGTTTGTCCAAACTTATGTTCTTCAATTGATGAGGCAGTATCTGTGTCGGGAGCGGAGGCAGCCGCCTTGGTGAACTCTGAAATATAAATAAATCCTTGCAGTGAGAGGCAAACCTGTTTATAGATATAGATGACGCCACCCTCGCTGGTAGCTGGCACCTGTCTGTCTATGGAATGTTTTCAAGGATAAGTAATCATAGGTACTCATCAGTGTGTATAAATGCGATTTTGCCATACAAAACGTCAGGTCTTCAAATCACTACACATTGAGTTGCAATGTTTTCTGTGGCAGCATTTTGAAATTTTATTTTATTTTGATTTGTAATATGGGTTTAGCCTGAAATAAATGTTTTTTTTTATATAATGTAGTTCGTAGTACATTATAACTCAATGTTACTAGGTTTCCAACTTTTGAGCATACCCACAGTTTTGTTCTTTCCTCATCAGCAGTAAAGTAGTGTATCTACGCCTTTATTATCACAATTCAGAGCGTTACAAACAGGAATATATAAAAAATAATGATTTATCAACCACCTAAAAAAAAATGGCGTTTGACAGGAAAACAGCAGCGACCAAAGAGTATAATATTAATAATGGGAGGACGATGCGGGATAAATAAATTGGTAGTGACATTCATTCGTATTAATCCTTATGATTGACCGACGGGCGGTAGTATAAATACAGGTGGACCATTATTATGCATTTATGATCGATTCCCGGAGGAAGCAATCGACTTACTTCTACATATTACCAGATTTAAAAAAAAAGCGGCCAAGTGCGAGTCGGACTCGCCTATGAAGGGTTCCGTAGTATATTTGAGTTGAATGAATGAAATGTAAATTGCGGTTTACGATTTATGACGTATTAAAAAAAACTACTTACTAGACCTCGTTCAAACCAATTTTCGGTGGAAGTTTACATGGTAATGTACATCATATATTTTTTTTAGTTTTATCATTCTCTTATTTTAGAAGTTACAGGCACAAATTTTACCACTTTGGAAGTGTCTCTCGCGCAAACTATTCAGTTTAGAAAAAAATTATATTACAAACCACAATATCATTTTTGAATACCTATCCATAGATACCCCACACGTATGTATGGGTTTGATGAAAAAAAAAATTGAGTCCCCAAAATTTATAGATTTTTTTCTATTTTTGTGTGAAAATCTTAATGCGGTTCACAGAATACATCTACTTACCAAGTTTCAACAGCATAGTTTTTATAGTTTCGGAAAAAAGTGGCTGTGACATACGGACGGATAGACAGACAGACATGACGAATCCATAAGGGTTCCGTTTTTTGCCATTTGGCTACGGAACCCTAAAAATTTTCCCTTTGATAATAAATGATTGTTCACTCAATGAACATCTTGCTTATCGTTACTGTTTAAAACTGTCTAAATCCATGTGAATTTAATAACCAACTTACTGAAGTAGAAAAAAAATTGCACCTAAATACCTAATCTAATAATACCCGATTCTGAATTGCGTACCTATTTCAAATTGAGAACGTTCTTCAAATTCTCAATTCCAAATTCTCAAATCAGGAACTGGATGTTTGGGTTCTCCGATCAGTATAGTGTATGTTATTAATAGATTTTAGAGCAGCGAAAGTGCGTATACGCAGTTCACATACACATCTTGCAGAATTAAGGATGTGGCGAGATTTGCTGGCCTGCAGGATTTTCTTTTCGATAATATTAGTCATTGTAATGATACTATCAAACAAACAAAAAAATCAGCTATCCTTAAAAAATTGCATTACTCTTTATTGTATAAATAAAACAAATAATGGATGTACTTACACTAGTCATGGAAAAATTATTAGCAATATAAATAATAATTAATATTTTCAACTTATTGAACACAATCATAATGAAGGGTTTCCAACCACTTTAATACTTTTACAGTCTTAATTTATAATTGTTGGCAATTAATGTTCAATTAGGAGTTTTATGGGTTTGGTATTAACTTCCACATAATTGGTCATGATTAATGTACTGCAGGAGACAATATTGAGAGATTCAAGGTGTTCAGTGTGAGGGGGGCCTGGCTACTGCAAACTCTTGGCTGTGCTTGAATATGCTTTGTCCACCTGCTCACATGCATCAGCGACTCACGCTCCGTGACTGATAGCCTCTCCTGAGAAAAAGAAAGTTTAAATATAATAAAAAATATGTACATCACAACAAAACATATTAGAGCCATACCTCAACGGTACGCCATGATGATGTGCCAGGTCCCACTACCATCTAAATTTATATAGCTACATAGTGGGTGACCCACCAGGAGTCCGCTTGTTTGCACAGACGACGCGACCTGGCTGCGCCGCCATTTCATCCCCGTGAGGTATGGTTCATACTCAATAACAAATGCAACACTATACACAAATATATTATCACACATAATTCTAGCCGACACTTTATTTTGCTGGTTGTTCTAATAATTCTTCAACTAAGAAGAACAGGGGCTGTACTATGATGTTTGGTAATTCTGTGGTAAACAGGTGATGATACTATACATCTGTATAGCTCTGTATCTGTAATAAGATGTGGTGGTAGACCTACAGGGCAGAAATAATAAGATTTACTTACAATCAGTGGGTACAACACATAGTATGCTGATACATCTGTCACATTTAAGCTCTGTCCAGTTAAGTAAGTATTCTTTTCTAATGCCATGTTTATATCCTGTAAAAAGAAAACACACAATAAATATCATGCATTGTTGTTTAAAAGATGACTTTGGGGACCTCTAAGATAAAGCCATACAACGGGTATAGTCTTGCCTGTTTTCAATCAAGACTAACACTTGACTGAAGGCTCCAGAACTCAAGAGGAATAACCATAGTCGTCTAGGTTTCGGCAACCATGTTAAACAACAGCATTCAAACTCTTTTGAGACTATTTCATCATATTAAAATTTTTGAATGTCATAATAATATTTAAAATGAGAACATCAAAATTACCTTTAAAAATACCTGTGCAAAGGCAGGGTTAGCGGCAGCCTGGTTAGCATACATGCCAATGTGTTCCAGCCATTGGTAGCTACGTAGCATTTGCTCCTGATTCAGTTTAACTCCTGCACTGGACGATAACTTTAATACTATAGTAGCAAAGCCTTCTATGCTTTGTTTATTTATGACAGTGGTAAGTACCTGAAAAATGGCAAAATTGTGGTTTTAATAAGATGGAACTGTGTCATAGCTTTACATACATACTCAGGCTATAACGTTCCCACTGCTGGGACACAGGCCTCCTCTCTGTGAGAGGGAATGGGCCGTAATCCACCACGCGGGCCCAGTGCGGGTTGGTAGATGTCACACGTCTTCGAATTTATGATTCTAGGACATGCCGTTTTCCTCACGATGTTTTCCTTATTTACACAAAGTAATGCGCCTGGCTGGATTCGAACGCACGACCTACAACTCGTAAGGCTCCGCTGTTACCACTGGGCCACCACTGCTCTCTATAGCTTTACTATGATAGTATATAAATCCTGCCAATAAATGATCACCTTATCAGTATTGTAACATACGGTCCCAACCGGTACATTGTAATATCTCCCAACTTGTTTAATTACTTCTACGTTACACGCGCTCATCGTTCTATCTTCACTATTTTGAGATCGTGCCGTTCTGGAAGTTTTGAGTATATTTACAGCTGATACAAGAAAACTTAGTTTTCGTCGCGTAGGTTAGGTACGACTCGAGCGAGTAGGTAAGACAATTTTGAAGTTTTGAAGTTGAGTTTGACAAATGACACAAAATCACAAAATTCATTTCTGACTGAACGATGTGTCACACTCAACCACAGAGTACTTTTTAACCGACTTCAAAAAGAAGGAGGTTATCAATTTGACGTGTTTTTTTTGTATGTTCGAGCATAACTCCATCATATATAGACGGTTTTTTTTTTTTTAAATGGTTCAAATAGGGTTTAGGGTACGTTCAGGTGACAAACGCTCAGAACGCATGTAATTTTTTCAATAATATTCACATGGTGCGCGCTTGTCAGGCGTTGAACGAGCGTTGCCGCAGCCGCCGTGGTTCAGTTTCTACAGAGTTAGAGTTCAACATTTGTCGAAGATGGACGTAAAAACAGTTTTAACGGTGATTTTATACTGACGTCAAAAAAGACGCGACAGAAGATGGATTTTTTTTTTCATACAGGCTGACTGAAAGCCAGTACATAATTTTTTATCCTAAGTTAAGGCAACTCGGACTCGGACCCAATTTTTTTTACTACTTCAGAATGTCCATCAAGTAATTTGATGACTTACTGGCTCTCATAAACGATGAACTCGTAGCAGATAAAAACGCTGTGCGATATATTATTTCACGAGAAGGAAAACTCATAATTATATTGAGGTAAGTTTTTTGTCAATCAACACACTAATTAAAAAATCTATACTTGTTTAGGAAAGAAAATTAAAAGAAAAAAGAACATTTTGTTAATCGCAGAATAACTCTAACTCCGATTCATTGCTGGCATTGGTTGGTGCAGGCGATGGAGTGTGCTTCCGTTTCCATTTCAGACGATTTCTGGATGAACTGAGCGAAACCTAAAATACGTCTATCCGCCACCCTAATTGCGTAACTCACGATTAATCATAATCTGTTTCGTTTTGATGCAGAGTGCTGAACCATTGCTTCATATGTTCAAAAATGTGTCCGCTCAACAAAGTTAATAACGCAATGAATATTGTCGAACTGTCAAAATGAAACAGATTATGATTAATCGTATGTTACGCAATTACGGTGCGCGGCAAAAGCGCGCGCACAACTGAACGGTAACATTGAAAACCAATAATCTCAAAGCGTGCGTTGACGCGCGCTGACAACAGTCGAGCGCTAGCACAGCAATCAACGTGCGCTTTATTAAAACGCTCGTTAGCATGTGTACGGCCTAAATAAAATGTATGTAGATGGTAGAATAGTTGTAAACGCGCGTTATCAAAACGCGCGTCAAGCGCTTGTCATGTGAACCTGCCCTTATTCCAAAATCGTCCCAGTTAAATTTCATATAGATTTGATGATGAGTTTTGGAGACAGACAACGGAACTCTTCAAAAAATTACAGCAAATCAACCGCGATTGCTGCTATCGCATAAATATGCATTATTTTGACCCTAAGGATGATGAAATTTCGAATAGGGGTAGTCAAAGTCAAAGTCAAAGCATTTATTTCAAATAGGCACTTAAAAGGCACTTTTGAACGTCAACATTTACATTAAAATAGAATTGATTCTAGTCGCCCCTTCCAAAATGTAGTTTCGTATGGAGAAGAATGGGCAAGAAACTCCACCGTTACTCTTTTAAAATGTTTCAAGTACAATATTTACATTCATTATATGATTATGTGTGAAAACGATGCACCCAGAATAAAATTACCATACCAAAATGGGTAAAAAGAATCAAATTGAAACAATACAGATAAATTAATTCTGTGATAGATACATGGTGTTCACACATTTACAAACATTGTAAAAGTAAGTATAGGTATGATTTTCCTACAATATTAACAAGTAATGAGTCAGTGTGTGAGTTAAAATAATTACTGAGTGTAAATCAATGTCATAAATATAATTAATTTTATATGTACAATTCAATTAGCAACCAGTTTGATTTTGTCTAGACTCTAGATTGTCCTATGGAGCAGGACCAGCATGTTTCCAAGCATTCTTATCTTGGATATAATCCTCTAATTTGTAATACGCTAGTTTACAAAGTTTACTTTTAATGTGAGCTTTAAATTTCCTTTCATTTAATTGCAATATATCACAAGGTATTTTGTTGTAACATTTAACACAGTACCCCATAAAAGATGTATGTACTTTAGCTAATCTGAAAAATGGTTGATCTATTTTGTCTTTGTTTCTAGTATTAAAATTATGTCTATCATTTATTTTATTAAAAAGATGTAGATTTTTTCTCTCAGGTAAGTAGTAGGTACAAATTCGACAGATTGGGGTTGCTTGATGTAGTTTTTTTTTTGGTTGGGAAATCATCAAATAACTTCTCCTGCTCTGGGTGGAGCAGGAGGGACTAAAACTCATCCGTGTTCCCTCAGTTGCCTGTGTGCCAAGGGCCGCGGTATTTTTTTCGAACAACCCCGCACCTCTGGCAGGCTTCCTTCGAAACCTTTCGAAACACCTGGGCGTTTCCTCCCGCCTTATCCGAAACAGGAACCTCCCGAAACAACCATGTCCGGTGAAGACCTGCGTCAGGTGGAAAGTGAGGACGCCGTGCCGCCTCTCAAGCCACTCCTCAAAGAGGGGACTTACCGCCGCTATAGCTTGATGTGCTGGCGTCTATACTATAATTATGATGGGAATTTCTTTTTTTTTTCAGTTCTACTGACTGTTTCTGAATTTATTATTCAGAGACAGTCAGACAGTGTGTATAATGCTGATTGGTGAATAAACCGAGCATGTAATGTAATGTAAGAAACTTTGAAACGAACATGCCATCTAGATACACACATCGAAAGTGTATAATAAGGATCAAAATTGTTTCAAAAATTATTTTATGCTTTGATGATTTGATGCCCTATTGAAATTAAATAGAAATGTCTATTTAGATTGATTTTAAATAAAATGTTTTCGTATGTATAGATTAGATCGACGAAGTAGGTAGTCTCTGTTTTCGCAGTAATAAAGCCTTTCTCCATTTATACTTATGCTGGATTTTACACCTGACATTAATTAAAAGTTTTTGAAGGTTTTTATTGCGACAATAAACAATTATCTGTATTTCCGCCCTAAACGCGTATAACACAATAGCAACGATTCGGCATACTCAAAAAGAGTTCAAACATCACGTTGCGGAATGGCCGCCCACATCCGTTGTAACAGGTGAAAAAGATGTGCGTGTGTGGGTGAGGTGTGAGTACGACATCCATATTCTTTGGAGCGTGCTCAATGGATTTCAAGTCGCCATCATGGTAGGACGTTGATATTAGCTGCGGCAGTAGTGTTTCCAACGACTCTGGTGGTTCGGTGTACGTGCATTATCGTCCATAAGCAAAAATATATTAACAAATTGGGTCCTCAAAGGAATGGCAACTCCTGATACAATCGTTTCAGCGTAAATCTGTGCATTAAGATTGCCTCTGATCCAAATCAGTTCGGTTCTTCCACCGATCCAAATATCCGTCCAAATATAGATTGTTCCACCACTGTATGCATGGATTTCCTGGCGTATTATAACATTTTTTTCGCACTATTTCTGTGTTCGCGATTTCTTATGGTTTGATCACATAAAACATGATGAAGAGTTAAAATTAAAAATCTTGATTTTTAGTAACAAGCAAAACCGTGCTTGGTCTCTAGACACTTTTCATGTACAGGAATACAACATAAAAAAATTCAACAACGAAACGAATTGTATCAAGTGTATCAACCAGTATCAACGTTTGCTTGCAACTGCAACAGCCGATTTATCGACATCCGTGTGTATCTTGCATTACATTAGTTTTACTATTTTGGACTAAGAACATTGCTCTAAGATTTTGTAAATTACAACACTATTATTTGTTAGTCTGTGATTATTTATAAACTAGCAACATTATGCAATCAGTAATCAGCCATTGAAAATATAGTTGTTGATACTGGATTTGATTGTTCGATCTTCTTAATTCGTACATTGTATTGTAATTTTGTTGATTTACATTCAGACACAAATCTTGTACAAAAAAGAATAGTATCAGCAAGCATTACTGGGATCTATTTCCTACTCTGTGAGGACGAAAATGCTGCCGTAAACATACATGTGAAAATTAGTGAAAATATGATCCTGAGCAATTCAGTTCAATTCAAATAATTTACTTAGTTACCGAATTTCTTTATTCGTCTTCATGTTGACTTTGTGCCACAACTATTTTCGAGTTACTAACAACAACAAAAACAGTAAAGATGTGCCCCAGCGCTTCAACAAGAGGAAGTTTGCTTTCGGCGTTTTCATTCTGTTATTGGTCGTTGTACTGTGGGTGGTATCCTCTGAGATGACAAAAGTAAGTCATAAAATTCATTCACAAGATCTCCAAGATGTTTTTGTATGTTTAAAATGTATAATACCTGTATTGTTTTTGTTTACAGTATTTGTACATAGAGAAACATATAGAGAGACCATTCCTTGTGACCTATGTGAGAAGTTCACTGCTGTTTATTTACCTTATAGTACTATGTTTTACACCTCCAACAAGGGATCCTTGTCAACCTGCTGATTACACAGTAAGTTAATAAAAACAAACATGACCTTCAACAGTGTATCAAATAAGATTGAAATAATATTGATGAGCTGTATCATCCTCTTTTTATTAAGCTCGTTTGTTCCAAAAACAACCTGATATTATTACCAAATCATTTTGTCAAGCATAGTCCTTTTAACTGTTCATTTTAAGAGTGTGGTGACCCATGCTCAGCCGTCGAGGCACAACTCGTTGAGGTGTTGTTACCTGAAATGAATGCATATTACAATATTGATAACTGCATAATGATCAGTGATAGGAATAGGTAGTGCCTATTAGCCTAAACTTCGAAGAACAGAGACAAGAAACGGAGACTTCCTTAGGACTAAATTATTTCCGGCACATCTGTCTCGAAATTTCGAGACAACACTTAAATACATTTAAAAAAATGTGTTATTTGGAATAAGTAATTCGTCTATATTTATCTAAAGTTTGTCTATAAATGTGATAGTTTACACTTGAACTTTAGAACTTTTTTACACTTGAACTTTAGAGTAGCCGAGAGTGAGCTAGAAAGAAGATATTTACTTCGAAACGTGTACTGCTTCTTATTCAAACATTGTGATTCATTGTGTATTACGATCAACAAGTCATTTACAAAATGTTCTCCAAAAAAAAATTTAGAAATTTTTTTTATGGTTGTAACGACTGTGTATGTTATTATTTTATTATGATATATCTAGTCGCAAACTTTAGGTAAATATAGACGAATTACTTATTCCAAATAACATTTTTTTTAAATGTATTTATGTGTTGTCTCGAAATTTCGGGACAGATGTCTCGGAAAAAATTTAGTCCTAAGGAAGTCTCCGTTTCTTGTCTCTGTTCTTCGAAGTTTAGGCAAATAGGTACTACCTATTCCTATCACTGATAATGATAAATAAAATTATACCTTATGAAGTCATATTTTTCAGCAACTATTGGAACAAGCAGGAGAAACAGACGATGAAAGTTATTTCAATGAATCCACTAACAGTTTGGTGAGTATTTTAATAACAAATAAATATAATGTTTATAAAACAAACATACATCCCTAAACCTTTATATCCCGTCTAATGAGACACAATTGATTTTATATTGTGTGGGCACGTATGCGTGCCCTCCCGGACGTTTGAGGTTAATCTTTGTTTACCCAGGATGTATTTTTAAACCTCAGCAATATTTAGCAAGTAAATTGGCCTTGAACTTGAATATTAAATTATTAATAGTCCTTGACATTCAATGTGTCATGTCGGCTTTCCTATTGCCTTGTGATTATGTAAGCCAGTGGTAGCTTCATTATGCATGTAATTGTTGGTGCAGTTTACTTCCATACTAACCTTTTAGCATTCAACCATGAAGTACCTTGTACCTATATACTCCTTGACTGAAATGTACCTTCAAGGGTAAGATGTTTTATTAAAACAACCTTTTTGTATTGTTTTAGGTTCAGAATCAGGTAAACAATCACCATAATATTCAATATTGCTTGGGGAACAAAAATACAACCTGCATACACCATGCATTTTGAAAGGCTTGGAAATATTTTATGGACAAAATACACACATTATAACAACACAAACTTTTGCCTTACAACTATTGGGAATAAGCATGTTTAAACATAAGTAATTTGAAAGGTAGTATAGAATTTCTAGGAGTCTCGGCGCTAAAGTGGCTTATTATAATAGGTTTATTCAAATCCTCAAGTTTCTTAGCCTTTGAAAGACATGGTGTATAGGAAAAGCGAATTTTATTGCTAAATAAAATTTTAGGGAGACTCCACCTTTGTGCCCGTCCGAGCTGGAGAGACGACGGACAGTGATGATGCTGCTCCAAGAGCTGTGCGGTTTAATAAAGTGGCTGAGGTAATTGTCAACACAATACTGTTCTTATATTTATGTCTTTTATCTTCAAAATAAAAAAAAATGATTCCCTTATTCCCTTGGTCACGGCATCACACGTGAACGGCCGCACCAATTTTGCTAGTTCTTTTTTGTTGTGTTTGTTATTATCAGGAGAAGGTTCTTATGATATTTTTTTTTAAGAAAGTTGCACAAAATATTAGAAAATTTCATTTAATATTATACCAATGTGAATTCAATATTTATGAGGCAGAAGGCAGGCATAATGTAGATTTAATTGACAGGACACAGTATTCTTCATTTTAGCAGAATAATTAAACAGAATTACTTACTCATAATCACCTTTTTTTATCTTTATTTAAGGAGCTTGGTCAACAAGACTAAGTCGCTCTGTAAGGCTTTCTTATAATATAAATAATACAGCATTTTATAAATATAATAAAGTTCTTACAAATGAATCTAAAACTATCTTCTGCGGATACCAATCCGCACAAGGTTATACAATAACTATAATGACCTTATGAGTAAAAGTAGTTGCTTAATTTGTATGACTTCATTAAAACCCCAGGACAGCTTAGGTGTCTGTCTGTATAGCCGTGTTATTCTTCTAAACTATGTGATGGATTTTGGTGCGGGTTTCACCATCATTTAGAGAACTTATTCTGGAAGTTTTATCCTGTCTCTTGCCTTAATATTATAAATGTGAAAGTTTAGATGTTTGTTACTCAATCACGCGAAAGCGGCTGAACGGATTTGGATGAAATTTGGCACACAGATAGTTTATAACCTGGATATAACACATAGGAGACTTTTTATTCCGTAAGATAATTTCCGACATACACGCGGGCGAAGCCACTGGAAAAAGCTAGTATTATTAAAGAGAAACGTCGATGTTGTGTCAACTCGTAAAAACCGTGCAAAGCAGGGGCGGGTCGCTAATACTCTAATATAATAACGTGTAGGTGCGCGTGATGTCAGCGGCGATGGCGAGCGAGGCGCTGCTGGCGCGCCTGTCGTGGGCCGCGTCGGTGCGCGCCAGCGAGCACGCGCAGCGCCGCGCCGCCGCCGCCGCCACGCGCCGTCATCTGCGCCTCGCGCTGCTCTTCTGTGTACCTGTGCGTTCAGCTATACTTTCTCCTCAATCATCAATATTGTCTTGGCCTTATCCCAATTTATTTGGGTTTGGCGCAACATCATCATCACCATCATCATCATCTATTAGTCATCATCTCGGTAGTCACCCCTCTTTCTACCCATATCATATTTCATACTGTCCACCCATCGTTCCTTTCGTCTTTCCCTATTCTCACATTCATACTCAAAACTTTCTTCACGACATTTTCCTCATGACTCCTCTGTCCACATAAGAGCTCTTACACACGAGCGGCATGTTCCCAACGGCAGAGGTAACTGCAGCCATCGACGCGCGTCGGCGGCAACCGTCGACGCGTCGACGGCAGCAGTCGACCTATAGCGACACTTGATCTTCGAAGTTGAAATGTCGACGGCAGCCGTCGACGCGTCAACGGGAGCCGTCGACGCGTCGAAGGTTGCCGCCGACGCGCGTCGACGGCTGCAGTTACCTCTGCCGTTGGGAACATGCCGCTCGTGTGTAAGAGCTCTAACATGCCTGTATTTTGTAATAGCCTTGATGAACATCGATTCATTTCCATGCACCATTTTACAATTTATATCATTTGTCTGGATCCTATAACACTTTCCTATTTTCGCTGCTTGACGATTAATGCTGTAAATCCATTCTCGGCTTGTCAGCTGTAAGAGCAGTATGTTAAGATTAAGTAACAAAATTATTTTTGTTTTATAAAACATAAGTAATCTTTGTATTTTATAAATGAAATGAAGTGAAATTATCGCATTCCGATAACGCCCTATAAATATCCGTAAAGAACAACAAAGTTTAACCTTCATTAAATGAATGTAGATAAATAATTGAATATCCGAATTTTGTAATAACTGTACCAAACTACATTTATGATGATTCAGTCAGCTTGTTTTTTTTCCACTTTCAATAAACTTAGGTTCTTGTAATTCCGTCTATATGAAAGGAATAATAATTAAGTTGAAACCATATCGCACCTTCATTTCGAAAAGGTTACTAAACGAAAAAACTTAATTTTACACACTAAATTAATTTACTATTTTTGCATTACTACTTATTTACCTATTAATAAAAAAGTGGTGAACACATTTAAATTTCGTGAAAATTTCGTTTAGTAACGGTTTCGAAATGAAGGTGCGATATGCTCGTAATAATAAGCCTGTATTTAAACACAAAATTCGGATTTGATCACTGACTCGTCTTTTAGGTTATTATTAAATGGGTTCTGATAATTCAGGAATAGTTATAGCTTTTAAGGGTTCCATACCCACCACAAGATGCAAACGGGGCCCTATTACTAAGGCTCCGCTGTCCGTCCGTCCCTCTGTGACAGGGCTATTATCTTTTGAACCGTAAAAAGTAGACAACTGAAATGTTTGTAGAGCTTGTACCGCTGCCAAATATATATAAAATAAAGTTAAAAATTATAAACTTTATTTTTTCTTCATATTTTTTTCAATCAAGTCACGTGTTTTTTTTTTGGAGTTATACAGGGTACATTTTTAACCAGTGCGCAAACTGTAAACACGAATTCAGCATATCATTCTAGAACCCCCAGCGTAGAATTTTTTCGTCGGTTATACAAAAAAAAAATCTGCTGTTTCATATAAAAGTGCAATACCTACGCGGTCAAAATGTATGGAACAGCTCTAGCTCAGCTCTCAAGGGGTCTCATATTCAGCATATCATTCTAGACCCCTTGAGAGCTGAGCTAGAGCTGTTCCATACATTTTGACCGCGTAGGTATTGCACTTTTATATGAAACAGCAGATTTTTTTTACCATGTAACCATGAGGTTACAGTTTGCGTACTGGTTAAAATCGATCAGGCTCAGAATGTCCCTTTCCCATAATGTCCCTTGGTTTCAAAACGTCCCCTTCCCATTATGTCCCTTTCCCAAAATGTCCCTTTCTCAAAATGTCTCTTTCTCAAAATGTCTTTCCCGAAATGTCCCTTTCTCAAAATGTCCCTTTACCATATTTTTAAATAATGAATTTTCTTATACGACTAAGCAAGCATGCCGCATGCAAGCATGCTTGCAGATGCAATCGAGCAGTTTCTGTCACGGCTTCGGTGCTGCGGGGCTCCGGCGGTGCCACGCGAGCTTATCGTCGCAGATGGTTTAACATTCACCACCGCAGCTTCGTCTTGATGGGCGGCTTTGCCGGCCAGCCTCAGCCGCGCGGGAAACGTTACTACCACCTGCTCGTCAACTCGCGGGCCGCCTCGCCCCTCCGCGCCTACGCGATTCTAAATTACACTCAGGGGTAGGGCAGACAAGACTGCGTGGAGTCGGATTTACAGCGATTCGTTTCTGCCGCTAAAATCTTAGTTTTAGCAAATGTTTTACTTAAACACGTAGCTGTCGTAGGAAAGAGAGGGACATTTTGAGAAAGGGACTTTCGGGAAAGGGACATTATGAGCCTGAACCGTTAAAATTTTATCGTGTATATTGTACGGTGGTACAAAACCCCCTAATGCGAGTCCGACTCGCATTTGACCTCTTTTTATTATGCTATGGCCTATTTCACCAGCTCTTGATAAGTTTCCTGTATAGTTATCTAGTAGATAACTTCATATCTTTCTTCTTCCATTTTATAGAGATAACATTTTAGCAACCATTAGCCTTCACTACACACACTACCTACACCTTTAAACTAACCCTTATTATTCTTTCAGTGGTTCATTTCAAACTACCTATATCGATTAAGCCTGTTGCACACGACGACGGGCTCGGCCACAATATACACGTCGACGGCGGGAGCGCTGGCGCTCACGTTCGGTGCCATATTTGCGCAGGTTCCCAACGACCGGTTCACTCTGTCCAAGTGCATCGCTGTTCTACTCACCGCTGCTGGACTGGTAAGTGTGATATAGGCTTTGTTTTTGTTATTATTGTTTCACACCGACGTAATAATATCGGGGGATGTTCAACGCACTGCTTAGCGCCGAGCGTTGAAAATCGACATTGACATTAAAACACTTCGATTTTCAACGCGCTGAAATGCTCTCTGTTGGATTCTCAATGCTCGGTTCAACACCGAGAGTTGAAAATCAAGTGCGCGAAAAAATCCTGTCGCGATTTTGCCGTCGATGGGATTATTGTGACCTTGGCTTGGGGAAAGTGGCGGTGTATAAAAAACACAACTGACTTGACCAGTTTTTTTTTTTTTTCAGGTGGTGTTGGGTGTATCAGAAAGTCATCAAACAAATTGGATAGCAGTATTAGCCGCACTGGGCTCAGCATTATGTTACGCAGTACATTTACTTTTATTCAGACAAGCTTTAAGAAATGGCGACGACATCAACTCGTCGTTACTTGTAGGTAAGTGAGGTTATTTTTGTTTTTGTTATTATTTTCGTAAGCTCTTCTGTATGATATTGGACAAAAAGTAATCTTGTTAACCATCTGAGGTATTGAAAATACTTTTACCAGAATTTACCAATAACTGCTCGACAAGATTTTGACAAATCAGCTGACTCGACGGGATGTGGCGAATTATAATCGAATTCTTGAAATACAGGACCTGTAATGAAAATCATTCGACTTTATTAATAAAAATATGTTACCGCAGAGCTAATTATACACAATAACTTTGTAGCAAATATTAAATATTAAAATTATATGTTGATCAGTCAAACCGCGTCAGTCTACTGCAAAAAGTGTAAAATATTAAAATAAATCGGTGGTAGGAAAGGTACTAAAGGTACTACAACTATCCAAAAGGTAGGCAACTTAGATTCACTGAAAAAATATACATAACCAACCTTCTGTCTGACTGAAATGATGGTAAAGGGCAAAATAAAGATATTATCATTTTATCAGCACTCTTACTTTGCCATTATTCTTAAAACAATAAAAAACATATTCAAATCGTTCAACAAAACTTTCAAAAATTTCTTGCGACGTAACTTGAACGTGAGACTTCTTAGTGCTGACCGTCCGAGTTTTCTTATTTCGATTCAATAGTTGAATTCAGCCTAATCGATGTAATTATTTATTTTAACCATCTTCAAAAAGGTTTATTATTCATCTGTTACTTATGCATTTGTGCCAAATATGAACCGAATTGATTTTATTAGGTTTCCGTAGTCTTAAAAGGATTACGTACTTATAATTTGGCCATGGCCGTCATATGTGCTGGTCTGTCTCGAAAAATGTAGATGTTAACCAATTTGCATATTTGACAGATATTTGCATAGATCACCTTCTTTATAGTCAACGCGGGCGTTGCACAGTGGGCTGAATATTAAGCTCCATAGACTTAGCGTCGCTCCAAAATCAAGTACCTAGTTTTGAAAAACATATATGCCTGTGTATTCCTTTACTGATTAGCAATATTTTATGTGGTGAAACTTTTTTTGATAAACCTATTATTTTATAAGTTACTAGCGATTTCTTTTTTTTTTGTATGGAGCTGAACAGTATTTTTGATTTTAATCCTTATTCTTAAGACGGCGCCGACCAAACTAGGCGGGCGGGAAATCGGTATTTACCGCGGCTCGCTTGTTGTGTGCATCGCCACTCACACAATGACAAGTTTTCTTGAGGCGTTTGCAGCTGCACGAAAAAGTAGATAACTCGATCGGGATTTGAAAAAATCTAGTTGTTGTGTGGAGTGGGTAGGTTAGTAAGGAGGGTAGGTAGATGGTTATGGTAAGTAAGTAGGGTAGGTAGATGGTTGTTATGATAAGTAAATAGGGTAGATAGGTATACTAAGTAGGTTAGGTAGATGGTTATTGTAAGTAAGTGGAGTGGGTGGTTATGGTAGGTAAAGTAGGGTAAGTAGATAGGTATGGTAATTAGGGTAGGTAGGTAAGGGGGTTGGTAAAGCTAGTATCTAATAAAAAATAAAAAAATAGTTTAAAAAACTAAAAAACACGCTTTAAAAACCAAACTAAAAAAGGAGAAAATAATTAAATTCAATTAAAAAGCGTGGGGACATTAATTGATTATAAAAATACCTCAAAAAGCACCCCACGCTTTTTAATTGAATTAAATTATTTTCTCCTTTTTTAGTTTGGTTTTTAAAGCGTGTTTTTTAGTTTTTAAACTATTGTTTATTTTCTATTTTTTAGTTCTGCTAACTACAAAAACGTGTTTTTTTTTCTCATTTTTTTTTTAAATTATTAAATTGTCATCTGTCCTCGACAAGTTTACAAAGTTTAAATGAAATCTGACAGTTTAAAGTGGGTCAAAATCGCGCTCAAAGGAGTCGGTTACATACAAGTGAAGCTAATATAAAGCGTGTAAATACACCAATTTATTAATTTCAATAAAAAGCTGGTTGAATCTGCAGGTGTTTGCAGTTTTCTATTGCGTTTTGCGGTTTCAATTTCAACAATTTTCCGTTTTGATTGTTTTTTATATCCTTTTGGGTTAGGGCTTCATGAATATATGTAGGTTCTTTAATTTCCATTTGCCTATCTAATCGAGAGTCAATAATTTCTCTTCTTTCTTGCTCTAGTGTGCCTTTTTAACCGTTGGTTCGTTGATGCGGTACTGTCCATATTTATACTGAGACTTGGACCTACTATCAAGCAGGTGGAGGTTCGTGTCTTCCGGTCCAATCGCGGGCACTTCCGAACTACGGTTAAATATGAAAGAGCTATTCATCCCCAGGTCTCGTGGGCTGTGCATGCGGGTGCCTGACGTGGGTTGTGGGCGGCCTGTTAGCGGCCACGGGTGTAGAGCGCGCCGAGCTGCCACCGCCGCGCCAGTGGAGCTGGCTGCTTCTGGACGCGGCCCTCGGGCCCCTGCTGCTGGACTCACTGTGGCTCTGGTAACTGTCTGTAGTGACTAGCGCGTGGCTCTGGGCGAGCTGCCGCCGCCGCGCTGCTGCTGGACCCGCTGTGGCTGTGCTGTAACTGTCTGTGTCCCGCAGGGGCAGGTCGCTGACGTCCCCGGAGGCCGCGTCGGGCATGCTGGGGCTGGCCGTGCCGCTGTCGCTGTGCGTGGAGGCGTGGCGCGGCGGCGGCGGCGCGTGGCGCGGGCTGGCGGCGGCGCTGGCGGGCGCGGGCTGGGCGGCGGCGGCCACACAGCTGCCAAGGGACTGCGCGCTGTTTACCTGCCTCACTGACCGCCTGCGGGCCGCGGAGGGCTTCACGTGAGTACATTTACGTAATAGAAATTGGTACAGGCGTGCAGGAAAAAACTGTAATTGTAAAAACATTACCTCAATCATTTATTCAAAGGAGAATGGGCATCAATCTATGGCTTTCTGCCCTGAAGCCTACTGGCCATAAGATAAATACCAATAGAAAGAGCATTTTAAGTAGAACCTTTGCTACTAACACGCCATACGCACTCACCCCGGAGACTGCACAGTTAGAGAGTTAATGAACGAAATATGTGACAACTTGGGCACCGAATATATGGCATTCTTGCCGCCTAATAGCCAATAAAAAGATTTTCATCTTCATTTATTTATAGAGGGTTTGATCAAATTTCACTAACCGATAATAACAATATAGCAAATACGTCATCGCTTACTGTACTCTAATCGCTGAACCTTGCTATCGAGCAGGGTGATACGAAACATTCCGGACTTGGACGAGCAGTCAGAGGCATTGATGTCGTCGGACGAGCCCACGTAGCACTACTCACATGACTCCTGCCACGAAAGGAACCACTTCAAAGTCTGAGCCGCTCCCCGATTTTCTTCGAACCGTCGCGGCTGTTACTTTACCACTTTAAGTAGACATTTAGTATAATCTGTTCGATCCAATAGTGTCGGTGGCCCCGAAATGCGTGCAGGAATTTAATTTACAGGCCTATCGGTGAACTGAGACGGTCCCTGAGGTAGATGCGCGGTACGGGAGGGTTAACAGTTATGTCAAGTTACACACGAGATAGTTTAACTAGATAACTTTAGGATAACTAGATTTTTTTGACGATAGCCAATTATGATACCACCAGTAAGTACGTATTGGCAAAGATCAATTGTATTGCAATCTATGCCATAATATATTTGCTCCTCCATTTATTAATATTGTAGCGCTCTGTCAATTGTTTTCTCATTCGTTGTCGTAGTTTATTAACCAGGAGTATTTTCATCAGAGGACGCATTTGAACAAAAAATAATTTGTGACTACAATCTCGTGTGCATTTTACACAAAGCGGCCATAAAAAAACCCGTGTTGACGCTCGGCAAGAAGGTGCTTGATTGATTTGTCGCGACATGTCACCAAATCCCTTCTGCCCCGCACACCTGCCTCAGGAACAGTCTTATTTAAACGGTAGACCCGTAATACTTCTGCTACATCTGCGTCGTTACGAGTAAATAAACGCGTTAAATAAGCAGACGCGGTCAATATTTAATACGTTAGTTGAGATGGGTCTCAGTTGTCGATTTTACACGACAATAAAGGGTTTTAGAACGTGGAATAACGCATCAAACCACGTTGGCTACATGAGCGCCGCACGCACCGCGTAGTCACAAAGTACCGCAGCGGCTTCTACCTCCAAAAATGCGCAAGCGCAATTATTTTTTAGAGATAACTTTTTCAACATTAATGTATCTATTGTTTTACGTCATAACTATGACGCTGTTTGGCTCAGACGTTAACATTAACGCAGATATAGCAGGAGTATAATATAAATATTTAACGTAATAATTAACCTTTCACTTTGATGCATGAATATGAGGTAACAATATTTTTAGTGAGAGTACGTCGTTTGCGATATGTTCGGTGGCACCCACCTCGTGGCAGTTTTCAAAGCGCTGCACAGTTTAAACGGATGGCTCTCGATCCGCGACACTCGTGACTTCATTCATTCCATATAGTTTACGCAACTATTTATTTTAAGTGTATCACGTCTTATGAAACCCCTTGGCCCTATGGCCCTCGAGAGCCTGTGATCTAGATCAATTATATATTTCGATTTTCAGAGCTTGAATTACCATAAATTGTATTGTAGTATATGCAAAGTAATTATGCCAATTTGTATTATATGTCTTACGGTGGTGTTTAAGCCGTATTTTCTGGCACGACATATTTTGTAATGCCTGTTTTTGGTGTGTAGCTAGTCGGGTGTTAACTTATATAATAAACGCACCCTGAAGTATTTGTGTGGTCACACCTTATTTTGCCTAGTCTAATTATTTATACTAATAATAATATTAAAACTAGAAAACTATTAGGTGTGTTAGCCATTAACTTTTGTAAAAAAAATCCTTAAGTATTTATATCCTAAAATTGAAAATGATGTGTTAAATTTATGAAAATAAATAGTAATCAATATACCATATTTATATAAAAGGTCTTAAAGTTTTAAAATCTATACAGAAGATGTTGTAAATTGTATATTTAAACTACTGGTAGCTTTTTGTGGTTAAATTCGTGTAAATCTGGAAATTATATAATACTGTTTGAAGTTAACTCGACCATTAAATAATTACATAAGTCTTTATCTGTACCTATTGAGTCCATAAAATTCCTACAAAGTAACTAATAAGTGATATGTTTTTATTTATTCACTAGCTGTGCCTTTGATCTCTATGTTTAGTAGGGGTAAAATCAATTAAGGCAAACACCGAAATATTGGTTTCAAAACTTATGTGTTTTTAGTACTTAATTGATATTGGAATGTAGCTATTATCATTTATATTTGCATTTATATGACGATCAAATTATTCATTGAAATGTATTTGTTGTTCGTGTTTTCGGCTGTTAAAACTAAATAATTATTGTCCCGTTTGTTTTTGCTTGTTTCAAAATTGTTACGTCTTGTTTTCTTGTTGATTTACCTCCTTTATTTTAATAGACTATTTTTCGAAGTTAACTAGTTAAATTCTTAGACAATTTTTGTAAGTTTCTACAATGATTTTGACTGTATAATTTTATATTTGAACTATGTAAATAGATAATAATAACTGCTGTATTTAATTATATGTATACTATCTACCTGTTGTGTATTGTGTTCTAATTATAATTGACACAGTATTATGTAAGTGAATTATTTTTGTGTTATGAAAGTAGTAGCAATAGATTTTATATACATATATCAATAAGTTTTATTAAACAAAAAAATAGTAAAAACTTCGCTTTGTGTCAATGAAGCCTGGAAGTGTAAAATCAAAGTTTATTCAAGTGTTCTTTACGTGCCGAATTTGCTTTGGTGTCGTCGTATAATCCAACACCGTCGCCGCCTGCACTTTCGAGGATTAGGCGTGGTTTCGTGTAATTAACCTCTGGCTACACTGAGGATTATCTCACGCGGGACGAATGTTTGTTTCGCGTGAGATAAGATAATGACAATCCAAGATTAGATTTTGAGCATGACGTTACAATATTGGTACCCTGACTGAAGACCATTCGCCTGTAGTCGAGTCAGTTGCTTTCATTCATGTTACAAATGGTATCACGGATGCTCCTACTCACTACTGTTACATTAATGCGCATGCACCCGGTGAATGTAATGTTGCAAATTGTATCATTACAGGGTGCGCACTGCAATGCTCGGTTTTCCTCACTCCGTAAAGTAATGCATCTGAACTGTTACTGGGGAATGGTCCCGGTGTGGGAGCGCTTTTTAATACACACGCAAACCAACTACAAAATGAATGACAACAATGGTATTTTAAAAACCAATCTAGGTTTTTAAAACGTGTTTTTTAGTTTTTTAAACTATTATTTATTTTCTATTTTTGGAGTTCAAGTTGGGCTGCCGTCGAGAGAGTTCGCGTGTGCTCCCGCAACTTCGAAATCAAACCGAGTTTTTTGTGTGTGCCTCCGTCAGTGTCGCAGTTTGTAATATTGGGTAGTAATATAAAACGGGGGAGCAAAATTGAAATAAGTGCGCTTCAGCCTTCGGTGGAGACGGAATGCTGGAGGGCGAATAGCCTCTAGCGGCTGACCCGGTGAGAACGTTCCTGATATTTCAGGGATTTGTTTGCTGAAACTGCGTGTGACTGGCCTTGCTTTGCCACGCGGCCTTCCAACGTTAGGTATATCGGGCGATCGTTGTGGGCCAGTGACTTAACACTGGCTAATGGGGCGAGATAAACTAATTTACGCTATTTTTCTAGCATGAAACACGGTATCGCAATCAAAAATTTTATATTGTGGCATTGTAGGGTGTAGGGCCGCAGTTACCGGAATTTCAGTCGGCTAGAAGGCCCACGTGTGCTGAGGTGTACAAAAAAGGAACCCTTAACTTTAAGTTCGCATCGCACGGTTTTTTTTCTATAGATAAAAAAAGACAAAAACGTGTCTGAGTTGCCATACAAACAAAAGTGTTCGCAATGGGTTGTGTTTAAATTGTGACCATATCAAAAGGCGGGAATTGATTTTTTTTTTCGTTGCGATAACCGTCCAAATAAAATAATAATTTTATGGGCTTAACATTTGATCAGGAAATGTTCGTCAAGACCTCGCCGCGTAGGTCTTGGAACATAACATGATAATAGAATTCGCCTAGCACTTCTAAATAATTTATAGACGCCAGCACATCAAGCTACCCCAATCTGTAAAATTTCTTTGATAGATTTTCAACTTTATCACATAAGCATAAGGTTCATGTTCAGTTGGGAAAATCTGACAGTTTGGGGTAGCTTGATGTGCTGACGTCTGTACATGCTTCTATCCCCAACAGCATTCTCTTCCAGGAACAAAGGGTAGCAAAATAAATAACCGCACAATTTAATGTAACATTCTGGGGAGGCGAAGATATCATCATAGTTGTGTCCGAATACTTTCTCGTAAATGTGCATGTGCACAGAAACGTACAGGGGAATTCACTGGCGAACCAGTACCCGCCAACAGCCACATCCTAAGTACAACGTTAAAACACCACAACATACCAAACATTTAGGTAACCGGTACAACACACGAGAGCAAGGAAAGCCCAGCCGCCAATAAGTTAACTCATTAACACCGTGTGAACAACAAGGATCAACACTACTCACACCGTTATCAGACGTATTCGTGAATGAAACTGGATACACAACACTTAGAAATCCGACCTCTCCCAAGCAAGATACCGACCGATATAATTTCTAGGGAGGGCAAAGAAGTTTCTAGGGTGGGCACTGCCCACACTTGCCCCTCTAATCCCTCTAGCTACGCCCATGCTGACGACCGCTATTTAATGTAATAAAAATCTTGAATCGTCATCCCAAGTCCGAGCTCACGAGCTATCGCCCCATCACTTTACTGAGCAGTCTCGGAAAAATCTATGAGAAGCTTATTTATAAGCGTCTCAGGAAATATGCCGAGACGAAAGGCCTCATAGTGTGCGTAGTCCCAGCGGAAAAGTGTCGAATTTCGTAATTTCAGTTTAGCAGATATTTAGTGTATGACGTCGTGTAATTGTGTATGGTAAATAAAAATTCAACAAAAACTGTTTCCGCTGGGACTACGTCATCCCAGCGGCAATTTTTTTTTTAAATGGTCGTACAAGAAAATAAATTCATTCAATAATTAGTGTGTAACGAGAGGTAAATGTGTATGTGTATATGAAATTTGTGTGTCAATACACTGCGGAGATAATCAAGTTGCCGCTGCGCTGACGTTTGGCTATTTGATGAAAACCATATAAAACAGTTTAGTGCACAGTTGTAATTTTTTACACACGTTGCTTTGAATTTGTGTATAAAGTGTGTGAAAACAGAATTTGGAAAAAATATACCGTTCAGAAGATATACACGTAAAAGTAAAATAAGGTTATTAGGTCCAAGTACTTAAAATAGGGAGTCTAGAGCCTAACTTATAACGTTTATTTGTATCTTGTATGGGTCTACAATGTCTTGCCAAGTTTCATTTATGTGCTCTTTGTAATTAATGAGCAATGGCATAATTTACTAGGACTGGACCACTATATTGTATGACATCCGATTGTAGGAATTTTTGATGAAAAGAAGAACACAAAATATGCAGATATTTAGTGTATTAATGCAACTATTCACGCGTAAAATTTCAGCTCATTACACTAAATAATTAAAGAGATATAATCAAAATGCTAGAACAACCGCAATACGTGGATAAACCGACCAAGTTTGAGAGGCTACGAAAAAGCGGGCCTGCCGTATACAGGGTGAAATTGAAAACATGCGACAAACCGAAATGGGAGATTGTACTCATCATTATGAACAACTTTTACTAAGGGACCAATGATGCAATCCCGAAAAAAAAACATCTGTTCCCTACATTTATGTTCGCATAACTCGTCAAAATGTAGGGAACAGCTGTTTTTTTTTGCGATTGCATCTTTGGTCCCTCAGTAAAAGTTGTTCATAATGATGAGTACAATCTCCCATTTCGGTTTGTCGCATGTTTTCAATTTCACCCTGTATAGAGCTAACGTTCTAGCGTATTTCCCTTTCCGTGTTCAACTGGCGACACCGGTCTCGCGAAATCCACACGCTTTTGTTTTACTACGGAATCCTACGATCCCGTGTTCAATTCGCGTCAACTGAGCACGCCTTTGTGATCAAGTGGCGCTGGGTAAGGTTTAACAAAATCGTGTGCAGTTGAATTGAACACGGTTTTTTAACCTGTCTATTCGAAACAAATCCGTACTGATTTAGCGCGTTCGTAAATGTTCGGGATAAATCGTGCGGGCCGAAGCAGGCGAGAGCGCCCGAAGTTGGATTCGCGCGCTTCTCATTGCAGTTCCGCAAAATAGTTTTCTTGTCGGTGTTTTTTTTGTTATTTTTGTGCTGATAATAAATGTTTCATTAATTGTATTGTACTTATGTAATATTTCATTGAAATCATATTGAGTTAATAATACAACCTACTGTCTACTATAGAATGGTGGATTTCGCGAGACCGGTGTCGCCAGTTGAACACGGAAAGGGAAATACGCAACGTTCTACATTTTTCAGTACAGCCAGCACATCAACCTACCCCAAACTGTCAAATTTTCCCAATTGAACATGAACCTTATACCTATGCAATAAAGTTGAAAATCTATCAAAGAAATTTTACAGATTGGGGTAGCTTGATGTGCTATAATTTTGAGTCTGTACGATAATTTTGAGCTATGAGAAAACAAGTTTCTTGAACAAAACTTATTTGTAAGACAAAATAAAACAAAGTCAACAAACTGTCAACATCAACATGTAAATGTCTCTATTTCGTCTCTATCTCTTTCCCTAACATTTCTTTTACATGAAAATAATAACACTTGTTTCCATCTGACCACAACTCCGCATTTTATACTGTATTCTTGTGGTTTTCTCAGATAACTTTATATTTGCTTCTAGCTAGCTTTATGTGTCGTGAGCACGCATGAACACCGATTGTAAAAAGTACCTCCTGTGACCTGTGATACACTTCATTCAGTCCAATTCAGTTTCTTCCTTGCTGCCCTCTACCAGCGATGCCCTAAGTCGAGGTCCGTACCCCACAGGGGGTGCCCCTTAGCGAGCAGTCGTACTAGTTTCAAGTTTTGTAAGCCATAGCTGGTTATCTTAATTTATTAAGATTATCACAGACAAGTCCGGTTAGACTACAACCTCTTAGGTTGAACTGCGAAATGTCATTCCCAAAAAAACAAAATGATTCACTTCCGTTCACTTCATACAATCCGTGATTGTGCGTAATGTTTGGCGGTTTGTGCTGCTAGCGCTGCTAGTCGTGAAACTTGGCATAACCTCCCCCTTTAACATAAAAAAGTACTCTGTGCCCTTTAACAAGTCGCTGTCTTTTGATGTTTGATGAATGTTTTAGGTGGTTTTTTTTTGTATGACAATTATTATTCGACATTCGACAGCACAGTTGGCGCGGTGGTTAAGCGATTGACTGCTGAGCTGTGTGTCGCGGGTTCGATTCCCGCACGGACCAAATATTTGTATGACCTACAAGTAGTTGTGCCGGGTCTGGCTGTTTGTGTATGTGAGTTTAAATGTTTGTAAACGCACCCACAATACAGGAGAAATTCCTAGTGTGGGGCAACGTTTTAAAAAAAAAAAAAATGATTGAATACGATAATTTCGACGTTGGAACTAGATAATTCAAACTTTTGGAGTTGGCAACACTGATTATTAATAAGTATCAGTATTGCCAACCCGTACGATAATTATGGGGGCGTACGATAATTTGGCCAAAGGTACGATGTACGAATGAATATCTAATGTACGATAATTTTGTGCTTTGGAGAGTTGCAAAAAAAAACAACAAAATCTCAATCTCAATGGTGAAGAATGACAGCGTCAACAAGTAAATGTCTCTCTCCAACTCTTTCCCTTACATTGATTAGCGCACAATTTATTCTGAAAATATTCTTGTTTCCATCTGCAATAAGCACATAGCCGTAAATAAATCCTCAAATGGTGTATAGGTGAAAAACTTAAGCGATGTTATTATTACTTTATTAAATTTTACGGTGAAAACATAAAAAAAAACACTACGACAAAACACGGTTACGGTTCGATCTGCTGATGAAACTTGGCACATAGGTACTCTTACTTTGACTAATCAAAGTAGGAGTATGTGCCAAGTGTCAAATTCATTTCATTTGATAACAAACGACAAGATTATAGAATCTTGTCGTTTGTTACCAAATGAAATGAATTTATTAGGGTTTTTTGTGATTTTGCTTTTGTACGATAATTTTGCCCGGAATACGATAATTTTCAGGTCGGAACTCTATAATTTGAACTTACGGAGTTGGCAACACTGTTAAGTAATGCCAATGCCTCACAGAGGCTCACATTGTGCCTCACTTGTCAAAATAACGCATGAGTGAAAAAATCCAAAAAAAAATCAAACATATGTTACCATGATATCTGCTACCCGGTTATTTGTGGGGAATCTGCCAGAAAACACTGAAACAAATGATCTACAGTCAGCTTTTTCTATTTTTGGTGAAATAACAAACTTGGACCTAAAATCAAAGCCCGAAGATGGTAACGAAAGTAAAAAGTTTGCTTTCGTATCACTCTCTGCCGGTAACGCGAATGTCGAATCATGTAAGTTTCATTTGCTCTTTATTACTGTACTCCGGGGGAGGCAAACATAATAACTTCTCCAAAAACGTCCCATGATTCCTAACCTAGACGTTATTAGGTACTGCTTATTGCTTGCTTATCCTCACAGGTAGAAATAAAGATTTATTCCGAACCTGACCTGAATTCTTAACCTGGTAGCGGGTTAGGTTAAGAAAAAAATTATAAAATTTGTTCCGAACGTAATGCTATTCCTAACCTGACTCGACAGGACAATTTTTTATCCAGTGCGCAAACTGTAACTATGAATTCAGCATATCATTCTAGACCCCTAGAATAGCATAGAAATTTTTCGTCAGTTATAGCAGGTTAGTTCCTAACCAAACCCGCTACCGGGTTAGGATTTCGGGTCAGGGTCGGAATAAACCAAAATAAATTGTACAGAATATCCTAACCATGACCTTGAGAGTTGTGCTATCCAATTTTATAATGTCTTTTAAAGTCCTGGAGTTTCACAGTTCCATTGAAATAGACATCTTCACTTTAATATATTTCTCGATCTTTCAGGCATTAAACATTTCTCTAATGAAGATTTTAAAGGCAATAGACTGTATGTAACTAGAGCTAGAGAGAGCTTCTTGGAAAGGTTGCAAAGAGAACGAGAACTAGCACGGATAAAAGAAGCTGAAAAGGTAAATTATTTTTAAATTTATCTTTTTTCAATAAATGATATTATAAATTATTATAATTATGATGATCATAACGAAATAATTTGCAGAATGTAAACCAAGGACATCTATCGAATAAAAACCCATCTATAACATTAAGTGATAAGTTGAATCCTAGGAAAAGGAAAACAGAACATAATCATGCTAGTAACCATAACCACCACAAAACAAGAAAATATTTTGTTGAAGATAATATCACTGATGAGGGCTCTAACTTCACAAATGATCAAAAGCACAAAACAAAATTGCCTCTAAGAGGTGACAGACAGAATGCTGAACTATCTAGTAAGTATCCAGCTGGTGATGCTTCTAAGAACTTGTCTATTGTTACTGAAGCAGATAAAAAGAAGCATGAAGCAGAAAAGAAGAGACAAGAGTCCATGAAAAAGAAAAGACAAGAATTTAAAGAAAAGAAAATGATTATCAAATCTGGTTTAACTGGTGTTGTAAGTATTTGAATATTTTGCAGGTCAATTACAAAATTAAGCAAGAAATAATAGGTAATCTAGCCTTAACATTAACTTTTCCAAATGGTAAGAAATATAATTGACACATTGAATTTATTACAGGATAAAGTACAAAATAAAAAGCTAATATTTTCGGATTTTGACGATTATTTACCAAAAACGGGCAATAATGATCAAACAAAAATGCAAAACAACCATAACAGTCTGTTTGATGATGATGCTGATGATTTTGATGATGAACCAAACTTTGAAGTCAAAAAACAATATGAAGGCAAAAAAGGCCAGAAGGTAAACAAATTGCTTCAATGATTTTAATGTAGCTCCTATTAATATTATTATTTTAATTTGTAGTATAGCATAACATATAAGATTCAAATATTAGGTTTTAGATTTGCAATCAAGATACAAATCTGATAAACGTTTCAACTTAGATGAAAGGTTCATTGATGATGATGATGAAGAAGAAACAAATCACGAGAAAAACTACAATAATGAAGAAGTTGAATTAGGCACTGCAGATGAGAAAGCTAAACAAATGAATATACTACAAGATGTACTTGGAGTTACTCTCAAACAACGGTACACAGAAAATGATAACAAAAAAAGCAAGTAAGTGAAATAATATCGAGAAATTGTCTTTCAAAGCTATTTTTTAAACATTGGGGCTCCCTAGCCTATCTTACCATTTTGTGAGAAGGGAGTTTGTCACTATACAAACTATAACTTTACTAAACCTATGAATTTATTTTGCAGACCAAACCTAGGGATGTTAAGGTTTGACCCCTTACAACCTGACCATGCAAAGTTTTTGGTTCCAGTTGAAACCAAACCAGAACCAACTAAGAAGTCAAAAAAAAGAGCTAAAGAAAAGCAAGAAGATGTAAAAGAAGTACAAGTACAACCTGAAGGCCCAAAAGTTGAAGTTTCAAAAGAACAATTTTATAAAGTCAGTGATGCATTAAAAGAAGCCATTGCACAACCCAGTACCTTTAGTTTAAGAAGTTTGTTTGGAAACAAAGAAAATGATGATGATGGTTTGTAGTATATTTCAGATATCACTTTTCGGCAAATCTAGGCATTATTTTGTTACTCAATCTTAAGTTGCCTTTGTTCCAGGTCCCCAAGAACAAGAAACTGAGTACATACCGCTTGAAGCACCAAAAGCAAAGAAAGTAAAAAATCCTCTAGATCTTAAAGAAAAGAATCCATTTGTTTATGATTCCTCTGATTCAGAAACTGAGGAAGCAGATATACAAGAGGTTAAAACAGAGCAGCTACCAACACCGGCCACTGAAATTAAAGCTGTGTGGAAAGAAAACTTGTTCTTCTCAAAGTTTGATCAGCGTCTCAAAGGTATTTACAAGATTTCCTACCTTCCATGTGTTTTGCCTGTTTAAAACAAAAAATACTTATTCAATTATGCTTATTTATAGGGAGTGCATACTGCGAAAATACAAAATACTCTTACATAACAACCATTTTTCATCAATTTGAATTTCTATTTACTTTCAGAGGGCTTAGCTTTCTTTAGTAAAGCACCAGAGACCGAAATACAAAAAGAAAGAAGAGAATTGAAGTCTTTGATGAAGAAACGAATTTATAACAAGGACAGAAAAAATCAAATGTTCAAAAAGAAAATTGGAGGCAAGAAAAAATCTATGAAAAAGCCCTATAAGAATAAAAGTTAATTATGTTCCATGTCACTAAAAAAAATTACAAAATTAAATATTTATGCTGTAAAAGTTTTGTTTCAATTTAGTGTTAGCACTCAGGAGTCATACATGGACCTTAGTTTGGTTCAGTAGGTAGGAAGGGTCTGCTAGCAGTTTGTGGTTCCTATGGTCGGTATGGTATACTGGGTGTTGATTAGAGTAATTAGTGAGTTAAAGACCTAATCATACTCTTATAGAATTTGGTATGTTTACATGCCTAAATGTCTGTGACCAATCACATAACAATAATAAAAACAAAAAAAAAGGTTTCGACGAATTGAGAACCTCCTCCTTTTTGAAGTCGGTTAAAAATGATTTGATACATGTAGCAGGTGAATCACTTATATAAAAACTCATTGGCTAAGAACATTTTTTATTCAAACTGTATGACAACTATTTACAAACTAACGTTTCTTCCATGTAGACTTCTTCCTGGCTCCAGGTTGACCCGGCTTCTTACGTTCACGTCTCCTAAAATCTCTTGTCAGTAGACCAGCAACTTGCATTTTCTCTAAAGTGTCTGTATCTACAAAACTGCGCAGACCCCAAGCAATGCCCCATCTTATAGCCCCTGATTGTCCGGAAGGGCCTCCCCCTTCAATGTTACATTCAATGTCTACACGGTCTTGCATTCCAGTGAATATCAATGGAAACATGACTTGTTCCCTTGACTGAACATCCTCAAAGTAAGTCAAGTCTTTACCATTGATTGTGATCTTGCCAGTCCCAGGAGTTCTAACAGTAACATCACCTCTAGCTTTCTTTCTCAAACATTCATATGTTGTAATAAAAGCTCGCCCTTCAGCATCATAACCAGGCTTGGGAATTTCTAGGGCAAATCTTTGAGAAGAAAGGGGTTTCCTATACTTCTCAATAAATTCCTTTACTTTGTAAGCATGAGGCAATGAAGCCAGCCTCTCCATAACTAGCTTGAAATTATTATATTCTAAATCAGTTATGGTTTCCACTAATACTTGCTCTAGCTGGTCCTTTGTCAACCAAACACTAGTGTTTAAGTTTAGACTTCCATTGGGATCAGCTGTAGCTTTTTTCCTGATTATTTTATCTTGGAAATTGTACAATTGTTTCATATGTTCAGCAGCATCATGCATAAGTTTAAAGAAACTGGGCTTTCCAGTATAGAACAAGAAATGATGCGGTCTGCCTGCTTCATCGAATTCTGCTGCTTTTCGTGCTGGGAATACTTCTTCAGGTGATTTCATAAGGGGGCGTGCAGCTGGATCGTAAATGCCGCTGGGAAACAAATATTCGATTGCACGGTCGACATCCTTTTGGGTAAAAGTTTCAGGATCTTCACCCATCATATTAGCAAGATGTCGCTTGCCAATATTATATTCGAACTGCTGTCTTTTCATGAACTCGTCATGCTCTTGAGATCTATCCAAGTAAGCTTTCATGGCTTTACTGATCTTCTTCTTCTTGCTTAAAGTTTCCCAATCTGTCAAGTTTTTGAGGGCATTATCGGAACTTATAGTACTCACTTTCGAGCTATAATTATTGACAACATTACACAAAATATTTGGATTTCTAAACCGAACACAAAAAGATTTTGTGTGAGGAAGAAGTTGTTTTACAATTGCAAGAGACATTTTCACACTATTATTATACATTTGACATATTATGTGTCCATCGTTCTTCTAAATTCCACCCTATTCTTGTGTTTAAAGCAAAGTGATTAAAATTTCAATATAACCTAAAATCGGAATTTATCACGGAGAATGAGATTATAACCTAAAATTTAGGAATTTTATTAGTTTGACACATCTGACATAACAGTAGTGCCACAGACAACCATTATCACAGTAGACTTGTGTAAGTAATGCGATGTTGCATTGCGCGTCATATAACTCGACCGCGTACTGTAGCATTACACATGACTTGACCAAATTAATCATGACACATGACTCTCAAACATGACGCGCGGGCCATGACGCGCAGTTCGACGTTCTTAAACTTCTATCTCGGTCATTTTCGCTCTGTGTGACTGTGTGCAAGTGAGAAAAAGCATGCGCCGCGCGCCGGTCGTTTGGGAGCGAAATAAGTGAACTATTATTTAGAACCGTATTCTTGAAGAAATAAGGTTTACGTTTTACTGGCAACGTAATCATGACTCTGTATCAGATCCTATGACATTACCTACGCTTTGCCGCGCGCTACCTATGATACAAAACCAAACAGTAACACGAAACAAATATAAAACTGAGTGTTGTGTTTATGATTGTGAGGTAAATGATTGTGGAATTCATGAGGTATTGAGTGATATTTAAAGAAATAACTTAAAACTGTAAATAAGTACATAGATTTTTATTACGTAAGTGTTAAGTTTTAAGTGAAAATATCTTATGGCGACGAAAAGAATGATTGCGAATTAAATCAAGATTCATCACGAAACAATCATTGTACATAAAATCGATTTTTAAATATGCCAATATTCACAGTGATGGTCAATAATATACTATTACAACGCGAGCATTTCATTACAATAGCCATCGCGCGTGATGCTTCATTTCGCGTCATGTTTGGAGTCATAAGTCATAGTGTAATGTAAATGCAACATCCCTCGGTACGAAATGCGCGAACATTTCATTACAATAGCCATGACGCGTGATGCGTCATTTCGCGTCATGTTTGGAGTCATGGTGTAATGAAACATTACTCGGTACGAAATGTTATGTCATATGACATCACTTTAAAAAGCACTGTTTTGCGCATGTCTATATCACAGATTCACAGAATACATATACTCCTAACGGAGAAGAATGCAACTCCATACAATATTTAGTAGAACGGTTGTGTGAGCGCCATCTATATTCGCCCCTAGGAAAAAACCTCATATGGCGGTAAATTCAAACGTTTGCTTAGCATCCGCGGCCTATTGAACATGGTTTTTGGTAGGTCCATTCTCTTGTAAGAAAACTCAAATTTGAGTTTCTTACAAGATAATGTACCTACCAAAAAACCTACAGAGTGGATATGGCAAAATAAAACGATAGTGTGTAAATAAATAGTTTCAATTTATTTCAACAGTTTCATTACAATTTATTATTATTGTGTTCATATTATTACATTCAAATAGATTAATTACAATCTGTTTGCAGTAGCCTCAGAGTATAGACTAAACCATAAGTTTGTTTTAACTACATTTACATAGATCATACAACAACAACAAGGTTAGACAAAACCCAATTTTCAAAATGTACTCAAACAGAATCGACAGTAGATTTTATTTATCTATGTGGTACTAATATTATTTAAAAGGTACACCAACGAATTATTCACTAGAAACATTAGACAATAAAAATAACATATGCATTGAGTTATGGTGGATTTCTCACTTACATGCGTACACAGCACTTCACAACAGAGATCACTAGAAATAGTGACAAAGTTATTCAGTTATTTACGATACGTACAGTACAAAAGTATGTTTATTATACATATAACGAGTCCTGAAGATACATGGTAGATTCGATTTTATTATGAATGTATTAATTTAACAATAACAAACCACAATTTAAAGACATTTATCATCTGACTGACATGACATTGAGTTGCCACTATGAATTATCAAAAATAACTACTATAGCACGGGTTTTCTATGGACAGAGTAAGTACGAGGTTGTTGCTAGTGTTGCTACGCAGTGCCATACCGCGCGTGTCCCCTCGCCGCAGTCGCCGCTAGCGCAGGCAAAGGGAAGAGAGAGCTCCCTAGAGTATATATGTTCTGTGAGAGAGAGGGTACCGCGATCGCGACGACAACGGACGTAACACCGCGAGCCTCCGCGACGACCGCGACTCTGTCGTGATGCGTATTCTATTGTAAAATTGTGACACAAATGTTTCTGTGTTTCTTTTGTTCAGCCCCGTGGTTCAGCCATACAATAAATGATTGAAGTTAAAGAAGTGACTTTAACTACTATATTTCCGGTTTCATTAAATTTAGGACAATATTACTATGATATTACGTATTTTGGACTAACAAAAAATTTGCATTACTTCAAACAGTCATTCGATTTTTTTAATATCAAAAATATTTATATTTCGTTGGCAAATTTTCTGTCTAAAAACTACTATTTAGAGTGAAAAAAAAAAACGAGACAAACACAACGCAGCCGTGTTACAACTTAAAAATAAAGTATTATTAGGGACCTAATTTTTTGGGTCCTTCACAATATTTTTAATGTTGGCAGTGTCATATTTCTGCCCCGGGTACCTGTCCTACATTGGCCAATACAAAGTTGATACCCCCAGCACCCTAATTGCGTAACACGCGATTAATCATAATCGGTTTCATTTTGACAGTACAACAATATTCATTGCGTTGTTTACGTTGTTGAGCAGAAACACTTTTCAAACATATGAAGCAATGGTTTAGCCATTTGTTTCAAAACGAAACAAATTATAATGAATCGTGAGTTACGCAATTAGGGTGCTGGTCAGAGTTGGGAGTGTGGGCGTCGGTTTGCGCGGGAAAATTACCAGCAACCAAAGCTCGCAGTAAGTGATAACTATTGACTTCTTAGCCTAAACATTGGCAAATACTTGTATTATTATGTTTTATCTGATATTAGATGCTTCATTTTACGTGAGTGTTGCATATTTTCAACATGAAATCTGTTATTTTGTAGATGAGTTGGCGCAAAGTTGATGATGATCGCATTATGAAGCTTTTAGATGACACGTGTAGACGTAGACTTCTTCTGAACAAGATAACTCAGGCGTAGGCCTGAATTATCTTGTTCAGAAGAAGACCCTTATTGTGACGACGGAGAATATGGTTCTGATAAAGATTTTGAGCCGGATTACAACGAGCTTTCTTCCGATTTGGACGGCCTACAAAAGAGACAGCGCCGTGCTAATTTGAGTGTGCAGCATTCAACCAGACATGAAATAACAGGGCAATCCGATACAGATGTAGAAGACGAGGTGAGTGACGTTGATACCGGTTTACTGGATGACTATATTCCTGTTGTCGACAGAACCTTAGGGTTCTGGGATTGGTCCCAGACTACAGTCCAGCTCACAGCCAAACTTTTCTTGACCAAACAAATTTTACTCCTGGATTGTCACCAACAAATATACAGCAAAATATAGTTATTGCTGAAGTAAATAGACCAGAATATGTTGAGCCGAATAAAAACTCCACCTCAAGCCAAAGTGTGGAAAAGCCTTTGCAGTTACCAACCTTGATCCATGTGTTAGGCAGTTGATATTCAGTACGAGGAAACAAATAGGGATAATCAACCTGCAGAGAATCCTACAATATCGTCTAGTCACCTCACGATGAATTTACTACCGTAAAATGCTGTAACTTTGCCTGGATTTTGACGTTTTTCGTTCGTATTTCTGAACCTATTTATTATTATAACTCCAAGTATGTTTAAGATGGAAAATAGACCTTATATTTTGCCTGGTAGAACCCAAATCTTTTTATTTCATGCTGTTTTTCTGAATTACAAGTACTCAAAGACGTAGGCAAAGTTGTATGTTAAAGACGCAACTTTGCCTAGAAGATTAACTCAATACTTATTATGCTTATCGTTCCAGTATTTTTTTCCCGTGTGCATGAGACACCGTGCTTGTGCCCGTCAGTTAAATTAGTGCAATGTAGGTTATAGTTTTTTTACTACAGCCAATAGGCAAACTTGTAGCAGGTACCACAAACTTTCCATACAAAAATGTCGTTGACTGTAGGGTTGAACCAAAAAAAAACTTCTTTTTTTTAATAAGGTGATTGCTACTTCGGAGCAAAAAAATGTTATAACATGGTTTTACCGGAATATATTTGAGTAATGTTTTATTAGATATAATTTAAAATGAAACACTTAAACAATTCTTAAATAAAATTTTAAACTATGTACAATGCTCAAATCTAAAAGAGTAAGAGGACAGCCAAATTGAGCTGAAAGCTTCACTAAGTATGCGATGTGTGCTTGTTCCTCAGTGGATAACTCTGTGGGTCGACCAACTGGTTTGTTATGAAGGTTATTGGATTTGTTGATGGTCCGACGACGGATTGCAAACTGCTTTTCCGCTTCATAAAATGAAATAACTTTGTTTAGATCTGCTGCTATGTCTAATATTTCCTCTGAGTAATCAGCATAATGACAAGTTCCTGGTTTTCTCCTGCTCCGTTTTTTATTGTTTCCCATTTTTTCATATAACTGCAATAGAAATAAGACTTACTTGAATAACTACGACACAAAAAACCCTCGAAGGGTTTTGCAGATGTACCGCCTTTAACAGAGCGGTCGTAGTCGTAAGTTGGTACACTAAGTACCTACCTACCGTATTGTCATGTATTCTATGTAACTAAAATCGCTTTTTCAAAGTCAACAACTTCACCCTCGAAACTACAAAAAAATTGTATTCTGTTTAAACGTCGCGCGTCGGAGAAGTCTTTGCACATCAGTGGGAACATATTATAATAAAGACTGAATTAAATCATATTCAAATATATAACTGACTGAATCTGACTTGTGCCAACCCTAGACCCAGGCAAAGTTGTGTCACTCAAGTTTCCAAAACAGTGCGCAACATTGCCTACTAAGTTATTTTGATGAATTCTAGTACTTTTCATTAAAATATCAAATAATACGGAAAAAAGACAGTATTTTCTTACCTTGGGATGTTATTCCCTCGCGAAAACACCGTTACTGTAGCTAGAATAGCAAAAGTTACAGAAGGCCAAAAAAATCCACCCACTCGCACCGGTATTCTTCACGTAACTGACAGACAGTGTGACCGTTTCAAATTTTGTAAACCTACCAACGGAATCTTTGAAATCTACTAAAAAATACTAAAAAGAAAATTCAATTCTCGCTCCCAAATTGCAATGTTAATTTTTATTCTTATTATTATTTTTTTTACAATGTCTGACATATTCTCGTCATTATTTGACATTATACATCAATTTTACTACCTACTATTTATTTTCAGTGATTGTCATCGAAATCATGTCACTTGGTTCAAATAGATTCATTTTATATAGGTAGATTCTTTTACATATTGTGAATGAGAGAACGTTGTAGGCCTTAGAGACTAGATTTGTAGACGTTTTTCTATTCTGTATTTTCATTCCTCTAAGTACCTGGTACTTTGGCCTGCACTGTCCTCCCATACCTATTATCACTGTAATTTGAAAACATTGTAAAAGCCAATTATTTTTAAAAGAGTAACCGTGGAGTTTCTTGCCGGCTCTTCTCCATAGGAAACGACAAATTGGAACCGTGCACCTAGCTTCTGACGTTTCATAAGTGCCCATGCAGGCTTATGTGAAATAAAATATTTTGATTTTGATTTTGAATTATACCAAAATACTACTAAAATTTTTGCTTCATATTTTGAAAATATTGCAAATAAAACATAATTTTTAATCAAAATAGTTTATTCTAAATCAATAGTATAATCATTATTACTAAATTGATTTACTATAAGCATGTCTGCCGTCGGATCAAATGAAGTACAACCGTCAGTCAAACCTTGTTTAACATGTAATATCGAAGGAATTTGATTTGATGTAAACCTGTTTCTGTATTTAGTTTTGACCATATTAACTTGGGAAAAAATTCGTTCACACTGAGCATTAGAAATAGGCAAACACATTAAACATTTAACAAAACTGGCCAAATTTTTATATTTTGGAATGTTTTGACTGTAAGCAATATTACCAACCTTGCTCCAAATTTTTTCACAATTAACTGTACTGGTACTAGTACCATACATCAAATTTTTAACATTTTGTTCATACTTCATTTGACGATAAATTAATTGTTTTTGGGTATCATTTGTAAGAATGTTGAAATTGTACCAATATTATACCAATATTTAGTAATATACTAAAAATGTACTATCGTCATTCTTCAGAGCCTCAAATATACCAATTTAGTACTAAAAATACCAAAAATGGTCACACTGCTGACAGAGTATCAATGGAGTTAGGATTATAAAAAATGAAAAATATGTTGCCCTAATAACAAATAGTTCCTACAAAATGGTAGAAAACGAGAAAAAAGTAAGCAAACGGGAGTTATTGTAATTGAAACGAAATAGGCAAATTTGGGCATAGTTGGCAAAGTTACAGCGTTTTACGGTACAATTGCAGCTGAAGTATTCGATGAGCCCCAACTTTCACCTAAACAAACATGTCTACAAGAAAGCGAAGCAGCCCTACCAGCCACTAGAAGAGACGTATCTCCTAAACTTCTATCAGATGATATATGGCATGAGACTACGGAACCTATTCCAGTATTTGATTTTGACTATTTATCTGCCGGTCTTCGCGTAGGCATTGACGAAAATCTTTCAGAACTTGATATGTTCAAATTAATGTTTTCTGACGAACTGCTCGAGTATCTGGTATCACAAACAAATTCTTATGGATGAAACTTGACGTTCACGGAAAGACCGCATACAAGAAATAGTAGAAAACAAGTTTTTCGTCACGTAGATAAGAAGGAAATGCTTGCCTTTCTTGGTCTATGTCTCTTGCAAGGGCAATGCAGCATTCCGAATACGAGGTCCCTGTTTTCCTACTCGAATGCCATATTATAGCCATGAGATGGTCAGTACGGCCGCAAATGAGTTACTGCTGGTGCCGTACTTGCGCGTGCTATAAGTAATATTGCATACAGTTGTGTCAGTACGGCTGAAACCGTTACAACGGTTATACCCGTACTGCCGAATAACAAAGAATTTATTTCATACGGCCCTGACAGTACGGCTATATACGGATACGGTTGTAGCCGTCTTCCGCCCTATGTACACGATTTGATTTTCCATGATATTATTAGTACGGTTGTGACAGTATTGTGATTTTGTATGAAAAATTCTACTGTCTTTCTCTAATATAGGACCGCGCCGGAAGGTGTTAATGAACTTTTTTTGTACGGGTAAAACCATATAGGGAGTAGAGACAACTTACAAAGTGTGTAGTAATCATCCGTGGTAGTAATACATTCTTAGTTTGGGCCCCAAACTAATCATAGGTCCGTAAGTGATACGGAGTAGGAAACACCCGTAACTTCGACCGAGATTACAGATTTCGTGCTTAGACAGTAGGCCCCCAGGGCCGGACGCGAGAGATCGCCGCCGCCGATCGCCTCCACGAGGACACGGCGGTGCTCCGCCCAAGCCGGGCAGACCTCCACCGTGTCCTCAGGGCAATCATAGCAGTGGAAACGCCCAGGCGTTTCCTCCCGCCTTATCCAAAACAACCGTGTCCGGTGAGGACCCGTGTCAGGCGGAAGGTGAGGACGCCGTGCCGCCTCTGGAGCCACTCCTTAAAGGGACTTACCGCCGCTATCGTGCCGTGGCCAATGGTTACGTTTCAAACGTTACTCCAGCAAAATCTGTTTTTCTCAAATAACTTTAAAACTCAAATTCACACAAATGTGCTATTAGTAAACAAATTGTTCCTCATGATACACATATTATTTGTTATAGTCTCATCTCTCTAAAGCACAAGTCAGCAAAATATTTTGCCAGGGTAACGCACACCAAAAAATCCTAGGTTTATATTTCAGGAGTTGTAACCGCGCCATTGAAACGATGAAAAACACGTTATCGTCGATAATCTCGCTGACAAAGCATCGCAGAGGACTGAAGTTTTTTGTAAAACCTACATTTGAATTTGTCTAAATTAGTAAAAATTCACAAAAAAAAAGCTAGCTTTATATTTCAGGAGCTGTAGTACGGTATTGCGTTGAAATAAGTCGTGATTATTACACATGATATACATTTTTTTTTTTGTAAACAGCAACTATTAGTACCGTATGTAGAAGTACCGATATTATGTAACAAGAAATACCTATATATTTAGTTATTTAAAGCCATAAAATACGTTTTGAATTTTTCTATGGGGTGACCATGGCTTATTGTATACAGTTAACTTTCCACCTATTTGTGTTAGAAATTTTATCTCAAAGATTCTAAATTAAATTAAAATGAAACGATAAGATATAAAGAAATAAACAAGAATTTCTAATACAATAGGTAAATAACAAAACTCATGTTTAATAAAGTTATTATTTTATTCGATAAGACTTTCACAATCTGAAAACCAGAGGCAATTAATAATCTGCTGTTAAGGCAATTTATGAATGCTAAAGTAAATAAATTAATTATCTATTTATCTTAACCAGCGAATAACATCTTTTTATGCCAACAAGTCGTTAGTTTCCTCGACGCGTCTAAATGGTGTTATATTATCTACTAAATAAAAATATGTTGAATTATAATGTATTAGTATACTTCTTATAGTTAGTTATAATAGTGCAAAAATTCAAGTTTAAAGTCTTGTATTCCGATTAACCTAAATCATGGTCATGTAAATATCACACTACCTGGAACCGATTGATGATATCAATATAACCAAAGAGCACGGAGGTGCCTCGACGGCCGCGGCTAGTGGCGGCACTGTCAACACTTTCCTTCGTACTATGATACAAACGTGAATCAACGCACACCGACGCCATTTTTTTTGGACTGCCTTCTCTAGACGCTCCGGGCGTGACGATTCCGTGCCCTGTGATTTCACAAGTTTAATTTTGTTAGTAACCTTCAGATCTAATACTTATTTACTTGTTATCCAAAATGTATAAAAATGTTATAATTTAGAACCGAATATTTTACTTAACTGCGTCATTACTATAACAGAATTAAACAATTAACAGTAAATCTCTTCCAATAATTTAACAACCTATTAAATGCACATTCATATAGGCACCAGTGGCCCAAAAATGATGTCGAAGACAGCTTTCCTTACAATCCACAGTCAAACTTCATACCATACAGCTTTAAAAATTACAAATTAAACAGGGTACTCCATGGGAAGAGCATACAGAGTTAGAAATAAAAAATCCGTCAAGAAACTATGCTCCCAGTGTTAAGGAATGCACTTAGATATGACACAGCCACGTGAATATGTATAATAATGAATTACAGAGCATGTACATGACGATAAAATCAACTTTCTGATAGAGATGCAAAGATGCCAATACACACAATTATATTTTATAACATATTCCTAAGGGCGACACACACAAAGAAGTGTTACATATTATGAATTTAACTAATCTCGAGAATTACCTACAATATAATATTGCATGTTTACAACAAGTAGTTGTAACAATGTACAAGCCTTGTTAGTTACTGTAACATATTTATTATACATTTTATATCTAGTGTGTAGGTATTTGTTAACATTAGCAACATTAAGCCATTTTAGGGCCACTGTTTACGAACATTTAACCTACATGATTCAATTACGACTCATTGGCTGTGAAATACTAAGCACTCAATGATTGTAAAGCGAGATAATTTCGATTTGATATATGTAATATACAAAGAGCACTATGATACGCGTAGATACATTGATAATTTCAATATTCGTCTTCCTCGGGCGGGTGTGGGTTGTCGCCGTCTATTTCCTCTGGAGGCGCGAATCCGTCCTGACGAAGACAATAGGTAGGTATTAATGTTGGGTTCACTGGCTTCATACTTTACATTTAGTAGGCTCTAACCAAGTTCTCTCATTGTTGAGTGGACTGCGATGGGCTGAGTTGTTCATGGTCCGGTTCTAACTAAGTATGGAAATAAAAGGACAACAATCAGTCCACCCAGCCAAGATTTTGACAAATTAATTCAATATTTGTGTCCAGCCAGATATTAAAGCGAATAGTAACTAAGCAAGTAAATAAATATTGCATTTTGTAACAACTTGATGCTGCATGCATTTAAATAAATTTAATTAAGGGTCGGGCCAAACCACTGTAGTTCAAACGAAGTAGCCGAAATTGAGTTTATAAAATATTGCTGTAAAGTTTGACCACACCCAACAAAAAAGTCGGTTCAGCCTCATTTACTCTGCCTGCCCATTGGAGCGGAGAAGTGCAGCTAGGAATACATTAACCAATAGAATTCAGGTCATTTGAATTTAAAGGAATTTTAATGGTTAAGAATATTTGCGCTTTTCCACTCTAAGGGACAGACAGCCTCATGTTCGTCTGGCCCCACCCTTGGAACTTGGCAAATTATTATTAATATGTAGTCATATGACACATTCAATGGGCCAGCATAATAACAAAAGATTTCAAACAAAAGTTATTTTAATCAGTTCCGTCATGACTAATGTACCTCAGTTGCATATAAGATATCCAAAATTTTCTGAACAATTGGACCATTCTGCTGTTCTTCCATCTCTTGACAGATCACCTCTATATCCCGGAGCTTGCCAAAATAGAAGTCCCTTTCTTTCTCAAGGCCGTCAACTGTTGCTTTCAATTCATTTATCTGCATTTAAAATAACATTCAAGGTTAAAGGCAAAAGCTATACTTTTTCTGATAATGTGAAAATAACATTAAACTGTCATAATGATTTCTGTTTTTCATAAAACAAAAAAGAATACGGCAAATTTTGAAATTAAGAAGTTTTTGTCCTGTATGAAAACCTAATTAAAATGTTGCAATACCTGATGATTTAACTCGTCAATAACTTTCGAATCCCCCTTAGCACTTTGATTTATTCTGGATAAATTAACTGGGGGAGACCTGACTGTGCTGTTTGCTTTGCCAACTGTAAAATGAAAATTTCTTTTAAATGCTGTAAAACATAAAAAATTATCAAACATAATTTTTTCTTTGCAATTTAATTTGAATATGTATCATTTTTGTTTTTATATTTTAACAGCTATAAATATATCAAGCAATGAAAATAATAATATTTCAAAAGCATTAATAAGCAAAATCACGAATGTAGGTAAATGTATAAATAAACTATCTTCCTGTAGTGACGTAATTGTATTAAACAATAAATATGATGAGGAATAAACATAATACAAATTAACAAAAATAATGTATGTTGACTCATGAAATCAATAGAAAATATGTGCACATGATGATGAATGATAACATGCTGTGTAAATATATGAATAATACTGATAAACTGTGCATATGATACTGTGCAGGTGCGGACTGAAGATGTTATTATTTTTAGTTTAAAATACAGTATGTACATTCAATATATTAATTTTTATCCCAGACATAATAATTTATATACAATGGACATAATATTAGCAGAATATATTTTACTTATATAGGGCAATGGTTCCAATATTTATATTATTTTGGTGTAAAATATAATAATATTGATATTGCTGTTTATATTGGGGTCTTTTATTCTACAGGCAACTCAATAAAAAAGCCAAGTATTGAACACAAATCAATATCTATAAAGTAAATAAAATAGTACTGGATTGGGGTCTAGCTGCGACTTTGGCGACAGGCGCCATCGGTTTCTTGGGCACGGCGGCCGCGGCCCGCGGGGCAGCGGCGCCCCCATGCCCCATGGGCAGACCCTCACGTTGCGCCACCGCGTCATATTCCGTGCCTCCATAGTTGGCATCAAAGAATTTCTTGAACCATTGCAAAAATTCAAAATTGTCTTGGAAACGACCCTTCACCAGTCTGTCAATGGGTACTATCTACAAAAGAAAAAAGTGAAGGTAAAATAAAAAGAATCACAATGCTACAAAAGGTGCCGCTACCTGCCTACAGTCTATAACTAAACAAGACGTGTACAGATGACCACACACAGAAACACTTATGTGGTATACTTAGCACTGTTGGTATGTTAGAAGTGCAAACCACAATTTGTGTTGCTAAGTGTGGTTTAATGAGTGGGGTGCATTATTTGATTCGGCTGATGCATACTGCCAGAGTGGTGCATGGGAGCAGGACGGCGAGCTGCCCTGGGCGGCGGAGGCGCCACCTGTATTGCGCCACATAAAGGCACTCCTGATTCACATGCCCCCGAACCGATTGTGATGCCACCACGTGCATCAAAAGCGTCATATTCCCTTCCATCATAATTGGCATCAAAAAACTTTTTAAACCACTGTAAGAACTCAAAATTGTCTTGGAACCTTCCTTTTATCAGCTTGTCCACTGGTATTACCTATAAAGTATATTATTGGTGTGTGGTAAATTGTAACATTACAAGTTCGATTTATGTGAAACATAATTATCAAAGGGAAAAATAATTGAGTTATTATGTTCAATAATACACTCTATTGAGACTTGTTGTAATTTTCTGGTATTTATAACGCTTTACCGTATAAAATACATTCGTTTTTATTAAATCAAGATGGGATTTTGTCCCAGATACAGATCCTTATAATGTATTTAATTATTACTAAAAGTGACTTTAAATTGTGCAAACACACACAGTGTTCAAAGTGCCTCTTGAAGCTAGGCTTAGCTCATAAGAGAAAATAATTTTGGATAATACAAAACAAAATAAACAACAATTACTATACTTAGCTAATAAATGACTGAAAAGTGGAAGGTTTTCAGTTACTTAGCATAATATTATAAGTTTAGCAATAGTAGTGAAAAAGTACCTTATCAACACCCATTTTTTTGAAACCAGCTTGTAGTATTTTGAAATTTTGTATGTATTCATGTTCTAGATTTGTTTTGAACTTAATTCTTTTCATTGGCACACTGTTTGGGAACAACATGTCCATGAACTGACAATACGCGGCGCCTGTGCACAGCTCCTCGATCTTGGCGAAGTTTGACTGCAGGCAGTCATTCACCCACGCCAACATATCATGTCGAGACAAATTCTCAGAAGTCACGTTCGTTGAATATACGTTCACTGCCATCTTCGCTACTCCAGTACTTTAGTCTAAAATGTAACAGCATCAAATATTATAGGAATGCCATAAGACCGGCTTTAACGACAGCAATACGTTTCAGAAAAAAGAAAGCCGATCTAAAAATAGGTCGTGGTATATATCCGTAACGATTTCCCGACAAACTACACAAAGGTGTATCAAAACACTCACTAACACCTGTTAAGTTATTTCCCAAATGCTTACAAACTTTAAATGTAGAAAATAACAGTAAACGTCCGCTACAACGGATGTGGTGATAATAATATGACAGGCAATGAGACGACTCATCAAAAAACTGTAGCGCCGCATGATGAGTTTCGGCACACCCTTTTCAACAATTATATTATTATTTATGTGACTTACCTTTAATTAACGAAGTCTTGGACTTAAATTTACTTCAAGTTATCACAAATGATCAAGCAAAGCAATCGAAAACGTTAGATTTTTGTCCAAAAACGCTAGCCGTGTTCTTTCCGTGTTATCATAGACAAAGTAGTGCCACAGACAATTCAAACATTCCGTTCCGCTGGATAATTTTACACTCTGATCTAGTGGCAGGATAGTAAATTAAATGCTGGTTCCACAAACTTCTGCAGCCACTGCATCCACCAACTGATACAAACCCAAAGTAAAAACCTCACTAAACAAAGTAACTATCAAACGTGAGCGACGGAAGCGCTTGCCACAAGTTTCGCTGTTTCAGACTAGTCTACGATCTTGCAAGTCCATCTAAGTCAAACTTGACTCTTTCTACCTTAAGCTAGATACAGACGCAGCAACTTTACCACTTTTTGTTAGCGGGGCGTCCGTCAGCGGCAGCGGGTAACACGCTAACGATGAAATTGTGTGCGGACCTGACTTTAGCACTGGTTTAATTTTAATATCGCTAGTCATACAAAAAAAAGTCAAACCATTTATTTTAAATAGGCAATTAAAAGGATTTTTTGAACAAGGAACTTATATACCACAAGCAGCTTTTGAACGTCAACGCTTACATTAAAATAGAAATGATTCTAGTCGCCCCTTCCAAAATGTAGTTTTGTATGGAGAAGAATGGGCAAGAAACTCCACCGTTACTCTGCGCCATTTGAAATACAACCCGTCTACTTAATGAACGTAAAATTGTGATCAAAAAGGAAAAGTAAAACGTCAACCTGCAGTTAAGGCGGTTCCCTGAACAAAAAACCTTGAGCATTCGTTCCATCTTTGCCGCACCTCACCTCTACAATACTTCGTAAACTTTATTGGCGCCATCTGGCAAACCACTTATGAATGCACGTAAAAATCACATGTACTTCACAGTATCTTAGAATTCACAAACAAGGCATTCAATAAAATAACTTTTGTAGGAAAGAAACGGATACGTGATTTATTTTTTATTATTTTACAAATAAAAAAAAATGTTACCTAAATGTTAAGTTGTAGAAGTGCGTGGGGTCTGTTATAGGGGGTCGAAATTTACATTATTTTGCGATAGGACAAACCATTTTCGAAATAAAAGCAAATAAAGAAAAAAAGATAAAGTACTGTTTCTGCACCTGCAGGCTTAGCACGAGAACCTTAGAGAAGCGTTTTGCCGACGGAAGAGTCGACAAAAGTGACGTTTCCGTATTGACAGTTGACAGTTTTGTACACACGGCTACACATCAAGATATACATTTCCAGTTTATGCTGATCTCGCTCTGTACGGAAATTCTATTCAATGCCAGATCAGCTAATACTGGAAATGTATTTATTTAGTTTTTTTAATTCAATTAAAAAAAAAATAGTTACTTAGTGGTTAATGGACCTTCATAAGCGGGGTCGAAATTTTCATTATTTTTGTGATAGGACACACCATTTTCGAGATATAAGCAAAAGAAAAGAAAAAAGATAAAGTACTGTTGTTGCACATATAGGCTTAGCATGACGCTTCCTATTTCTACTTTACCGTAGAATAGAAATCGCTTGTCTACCTTTCTCTTTTCTTGATTTACCTCATTTACTTAAAAACCGACTACAAATGGTGTTATTTGCTGATGACACATCACTGATTTTTAAAGTTAAGAGACATGCACAGGAGCTTGACGACGTAAATAACGCTATAGTTAAGGTCCATAATTGGTTTACTGCAAATAATTTGGTATTAAATGGAAAGAAAACTAAATGCATAAGATTCACGTTACCGAATGTTAGAAGTAGTGAATGTCACGTTGTATTGAATAAGGAGATTCTAGAATTCGTCGAACAGACGGTTTTCCTGGGGATCACGCTTGACTCAAGGCTACAGTGGGGTTCTCACTTAACATCACTTGCAGGGCGGCTAAGTTCTGCCGCTTACGCTGTTTGGAAGATCCGTCAATTAACAGACGTGGATACCGCGAGACTGGTCTATTTTAGTTACTTTCATAGCATCATGTCTTACGGTATTTTGCTATGGGGACGTGCTGCGGATATTGAGTCGATCTTTATTCTGCAAAAGAGGGCTGTCAGAGCCATCTACAACCTACGCAGACGCGAATCTCTTAGGGAACTGTTCAAAACAATTAACATCATGACGGTACCTTGTCAATATATCTTTGAAAACATTATGTATGTGCGTAAAAATCTACATCTTTTTAGTAAGATAAGTGACAGGCACAATTTTAACACTAGAAATAGGAACAAATTAGATCAACCACGTTTCCGATTGTCTAAAGTACACACTTCGTTTATGGGGTACTGTGTAAAATGTTATAATAAAATACCAGCCGATATTCTGGAACTAAATTAAAATAAATTTAAATTATGCATTAAACGCACACTATCTAGACAAGCATATTATAAGTTAAATGATTATATTGTTGATAAAAATGCTTGGCTTAATGCTGGTCCGACTCCACAGGCTCCTGGGCTTACTATTTAAAATGTTCATATTCGGAAGAGATGCGCCCCTTTTTTATGTTTTCTGACATTATGAACATTTCTGTTCCTATTATTTTTATTTTTTGACATTACGAATAAGTTTTTATTTTTACTGAATCAAGTATTATTTATTAAAATTGCAAAAGATGTTAAATATTTTTCTTTCTTTTTGGAAATCAAATTTTATTAATTTCTCAAATACATTGCAAACTATAATTTTATATAATTTAGAAGCATTTTGTTTAAACTTTGTAAATGTGAGTACCATGCATCCGTATAATAATTATGTTGTTTTGATGTACGTTGACTTGAAAAAGCGTGGCAGTCGAGAGTATGTCATGCTCACTTAAATGTCTCGCTGATGGTGGCGCGTGTGTTGGATCATTCGGTTCCCTACAAAATGGTTGAGCTGGATGGTGCTGATCCACGCGTCAAGTTCGTGAACGGGCGCCGTCGGTTGAGACTGGTCATCTCCTAACTTCCATGGCTTATTTTAAATCTTATATTTAGAATTGTTTTTTTTTTTTACATGGTTCTCACATATAGAAGCAACAAGAATATTGTTCCCAAGATTTTGTAATACTTAACATGATTAAAAAGAGTGTCCATGGAGTTTCTTGCCCGTTCTTCTCCATAGAGATCTACGTTTTGGAATGGGCAACTAGCTTCAACTTTCCATCTGGTCGACTTTTTGACAATTCAAAAGTACCTTAAAATGGTCTAATTGAAATAAATGCTTTGAGTTTGAGTTTGAGTTTGAGTTCTCGGTAAAAACTGCCAATTTTCTACATGGAAACGACATTTTTGTCTACTCTTCCGACGATAAAACGGTTCTCTACGGTTCTTGTGCTAAGCCTGCAGAAGTCGAACTGTGGTGTGAATTTTAGTTCTTGACAACTAATTTTATTCCACACCTTTTTAATCGCGATTATAAATATTCAGATTTTCGCAATAAATAACACAAAAAAAAACTATAACCAAAACAAATGTCAATATTTAACAAACTTATTATAATTATATTATTTTCTACTGATAATGTGACGTGGCGAGCAAGTGCACTTGCAGCCAGTCGATGCGGTGACAAACAACACGGGTTCCACCCTCGAGGCCTTACAGTAGACTGAATCTCGATACCCCGTAACCCCGCGCATGAATACAGTGGTAAATACACCCAGATGTTAAAATAAAATCGTTATAAAATCAAAATTTGAACTTTTGAAAAAAAAGCTACCTGCATATTGTTCATGATTAAATTGTCTATCTACTAGTGTCAGTAACAGAACTAAAATAATGCTTACTTCACGAGGAGATGCATATTATAAATCATTGTTATTCATTTCTGTGTTATCGTTGTAAGGACAAACACTACTTAAAAAAAAAACGAGAACATCCATTGTGGAATCAAGATTATGTAGGATTAATGTATTTTTTTAAAGTTGATATTTTATTTAAATAACGAGTAAATAGCTCCAAAAAACTGCCCAAAACACGGCTGGCGCAAAGTTTTGGTAGGGGACGCGCCTTAAGCAAACGGGAAGCGACTATCACTGTTAAAAAAGCAGTTCTAGAAGAAAATACATTAACTTATGAACGTTATAAAATGTGTAGGTTATCTTATGTTTGTTAACTTGAAGTTCATTTTTGATGAAGACTAGCCGACTTTAATTAACTGACTAACCGAGTTGAAAACGAACTCGATGTCTGTAAACGAATTTCTGCCGTAAAGTTGAAGTTCAAATAACAATAGCACATTGTCTCGACAAAATATCAGATTTTCAATTATTTGTCGGAGAGCTTTCTCCCAAAATTTTCGTTTTAACATCTTTGACAAATACCCACACATAATTAAAATTAGATTGATCTGATTGTGTGTACACCGTAAGTCCATAACTAGCAAGTTATACACACGAATGCTGTTTTTTTTTTTTGTTGGGTGGGAAATCATCAAATAACTTCTCCCGCTCTGGGTGCAGCGGGAGGGCGTGTCAGACTTTTACTGACAAAAACCACACGTGTTCCCTCAGTTGCCTGTGTGCCAGGGGCCGCGGTATCTCTTTCGAACAACCCGCACCCCTGGTAGGCATCGGCCCTTGCGGGCCCCACCAGTTGGTGCTGACATCTCTTTGAGGCGCGCGTGGAACACAGCTATAACTTCGGAATCATAATGCGACTATTTTTTTTTACATTGGTGACTATTTATTGACTATTTTTTGGCGTTCTCAAAATTGATTTTCATGAAGTTTTCAAAAGTGAGGATTGTGTGGTGAAGGACACCGAATTTTTAAGCTCGAAACGATATATAATTTAGCTGATTAATGTGAAGTGAAGTGATGTGACACAAGATAATAAGTTGAGCCTGAGTTGATGACCTTGTCTTATTCTTATTGATTCTACAGGCAAAAGTGCTTTTTCATGTTAGGCATTGCACTGAAAGTGTATGAATTAAAGTAATTTTGTTATTGTGTCATTTTATACAAACATTTGTTAACACTACTTTCTTAAAATGCCTAACAGATATTTCACCCAGATATTGCATGCACCACACGAAGTAAGTGTTCCATTATTGTTGTATTATCTCAACAACTTGGTTGTTCTGTTATTTTACTTAATAACGATTTTAAAATTGTATTCTGTGCTCAACTTCGAATGGATGATGTTGAATGGAAAATGTAATTAAGTAAGTCTGGTTTACAATAAAACTATGTTAAAAGATAAATTGTTATTTTTTTACATTACATAAAAAAAAAACATTAAGAACAGTTATTCGAATTGTTATCACGCCAATGGACAATGTAGACGGGGTCAGTCCCAGAAGCAATCCACTTAAAGTGTGTAAAATTCGTGTCAGTTCAGTTCCAGAACCAGGCCGAGCCTCCAAGCCAGTTAGCCATTCCACTGCTAGTTCTGGCATTATACATGGTTTTAACAAAATAGACTTCTGATATTATGACAAAAACCAATTTTATCTGTTTACTACAGTGAACAGACATCAAAATAGGGGCTTATTTTTCAATAGATAGATAACTTTTATCTGAGGAATAAATATGTCGGTTTGACCGCGAAATAAATCTGAAAGTTTGGCATATTTTCTATACAAAATAGAAAATATGCCAAACTTTCAGATTTATTTTCAGATAAAAGTTAAATGCAGTGGACTGTCTCTATTTACATAATGCTACTATTGGATTGTCTTGGGGATTGGTCCCATCTAAATGGTCCAAACGGTTGAATGTCACTTGCACGTCATTTAACGTGGAGGTCTATTTTTGATTTTAGAAACTTGAACATGCCGTCTTAAAAAAAAAAATAACATACGATCACAAGACAGAAACTACAACTTAACCGCATCCATAAATATGCTCTTATTTCGAAAATACGCATCCATAAATATGCTCTTATTTCGAAAATATTTAACTGGAATAGTGATTATATCTATGGAAATTTCCCGTCCATCATCCTTTGTGCACAGTATTTTGGGAATTGTACTGCTTTCAGCAAAAAGTCTGTGATTCCCTGCAATCAAAAATAATGTAAAATGTAGGTATCCATACTAGTATAATAAATTCGAAAGTAACTGTTAGCTTTACACGCATTAATCCCACGTTCCCACGGACGAAATAAAATCGGAGCGGGATTCGGGATCGCGCACTGGATTTTCAAAGCTGCTAGGCTCCGAGAGTTGAAAATCCAAGTGTTTTTTCGACGCGCTGGGATTAGGGATGCCCGATCTGAATCGATCTTCCAGAAGATCGATTCATCGCCATACGATCTACCAATTTTTTTGAATTGATTCAACAGGATGCGATCTTTGCCCAGATCGAATCGTATGCGCTATATATAGATCGTATGAAAAAATCGTATCAACTAAAACATAAACGTCAACCGAAACGTACCGTACGAACCACAACAAAGTAAGATTACCTACCTAAACATTGAAGCTTTGACTGTTTTCTGTGTTTTCGAGTTACATTAATCAAAAGCGGTATTACATGAAATATGAAGATAGGTGATACCATGATAATATTTTGTTTATTTGATTGTCGGGTATGTAAATATTCTCTGATTTTGTTTTCTTGAAATACTATATATTAGGTACTGCAATAGGAAGAATTCTATCTGTTCTGTGAGCGTGACATATTATTTCAAAATACTTTTTAATATGGCCCCGCCAACAAAATCAAACGTTTGAACATTTTGTATTAATGTGACATGTGTGGACAATGTAAATTGTGTAAACAGATTGTTAAAGCAAAAGGAAATACATACTACCAATTTAAAAAAAAATCATCTCAACGTCATCACAAAGGCACCGTGGCACACTTTGTAATAGATCTATTAGGTAGATTAAGTTAAAATAAAACTTTTGGAATGCATACCGTGCTTTTCATAATTTCAAAATTACGATACGGTCTTACTCGATCTCGGAAGATCGATTTAATACAATATCATTAAGATCGGGAATCGATCCACGAGGTTACGATCCAGAAGATCGATTCAAAGTAAAAAAATCGGGCATCCCTAGCTGGGATGCACTGTTAGATTTTCAACGCTCGGCTTAGCATCGAGTATTGAAAATCCAGTGGGCAATAAAATCCCACCGCGATGCAAACGTGGGCTAATACTTTCGCCATGTCCGTCCGTATAATAATAATAATCAGTCTAAGTATATCTAATGTTCCCACTGCTGGGACACAGGCCTCTCTGTGAAAGGGCCGTCATCCACCACGCGGGTTGGTAGATGCCACATGTCTTCGAATTTTTGGTTCTTGGACATGCCGGTTTCCTCACGATGTTTTCATTCACCGTTTTGAGAGCAGTTGTGATGAAATAATTCACAAAAAAGTAAAGCGTCTGCGGGGGTTCGAACTTACGGCCTACAACTCGTAAGTCGCAGCCGTTACCACGGGGCCACCACTGCTCTCCATCATCTCTCTGCTCTACTTCCGTCCGTAAGTCATAGTAATTTTATTAACCAAAAAAAGCAAGCATTGTATGCATCTATGTATGAGGAGGGTTTTGCGTTTACAAATTTATGTTTTGGCTTTCCAACAACACGCTTCGCTTCCTTACTTGCTTGGCTTAGTTTTGTAGACGCAAGCCTACCTTGACCTTCAGAGGCGGCAAGGTAGCGTGGTCTTGAGGGAGAGCGCAACGGTCGTGTAGATTTCAAGCGAGAATAGGCTTAGTGGGGGGGGGGGGGGGGCAGCCGGCGTGGCGTGGAGTCCCGGGATGAGTTGAGGTATAATCTCGTGTCGTATACAGTCCCGCGATCTTCTATCGCGTGCGGGCTCGTCATCTTCCTGCTAGGTTGATCCTATACCGAAGGAGTAGCTCTGGCGTTCGCTCGTTGAACGGGCGACTGCCCCGACAGAGCGCTCTGTGGTGGGTGGAGAGCTCCAACGGTGAATCATAAACGTCCAAACCTGTGGATAACAAGGCAAACTCGACAACAACAAAGCCACAAGCTGCGTCCCACTCGTCGGATGCGCTTACTAAAACCAACACACCACGGGCTGCGTCTTCAGATGCGCCTTCCACAACCAATACAAGGGTTGCGTCGCAAGATGCGCCTAAGCAGCAACCGCCTAAGGCTGCATCCACAGATGCACCCAACTAACACAAACGCTGAGCTGCGTCCAAGGATACGATGAGGAAGGAAGGCAACCGCAAGGAATGCGCCGCAACAGGCTGCGTCCCGAACAATCCCAACAATCCCAACACAACTCCGACCGAAAGGCCATGGACAGTTCACGCTCAAGGTGACTCGAGGAGTACTGCAAATGTAGATGCGCCCAACACACGGGCTGCGTCAACGGCTGCTGTCTCTGAAAGGGACCTGACGAGTCTGACCAAATCCCCACTGACGCCAAGAACTGGCAAACAGTATTGTAAAAAAAGACGATCCTCAAGACCTCTGTTGTGGCTGAGACGCCGAAAGGCGAGGATGCCACCGGCATTAAGCGCAAGCGCAACGCAAAGCCAAGAGGCAGAAGTGTTTGCATCCTGAAAATTCCGTCACACCAACCGGGGTTAGTAAGAAGAGCAAGCCTGCTCGCTCCCGTATGGGTGATGGGACTTCGGTGAGCTACGCCGAAGCGGCCGCGGCGTTCAGGAGCAACGAGATGTGCGTTCCCGTCATAACCGAGCCCTTCATGGACATGACGCAGGAGCAAGTGGAGGAGATCCGTCAGTTGATTGAGAACCAACTCCGTGCTCTGCTGAAGGCAGCTCCAGAACCAACCGATACAACCCAAAGCACCGCGATCCTCTTCAGAGGCCGGGCTCACTTCGCCGAAGGCGTCCTTAAGACATGGTGTGAAGACGAATTCACGCTGGCCTGGCTCAAGGGGGTCATAACCAACATATCGTTCCCGTTACCGGGGACCAAGTTCACCATTTTGCCTCAAGCCGACATACCTAAGAAGGTACTGTGCATGCTGTATGTCCCCAAAAACAGCGAGGACACATCAGAATTGCATAGGATGTTGGCGAGGCAGAACCCGAACCTCAAGATGAACACCTGGGCTCTGACACACGTAAGGGTTAGGCAGGAGCCCCCGGGCACCTGTCTCTTCTATCGTGTGCCAGAGTCCATGGTACAAACCATAAAATACCAGCAGAGGCGGGTATACTACCTTATGGGTAGTATATACATCCGTTTCCTGGAGGATGGTGGTACCAGGGAGGATGCTGCTGCGCCATCAAAGACGATATCCTCGACCGTGCCTGGGGAGGAGAGCTTGGTCCGCCGCTGCCCGGACGTTCCCCGTCGCGACGCGTCGCCTCCCGCGATGGGTAATGTTGGGGAAGCGGTGGATCTGGCAACTTCCATGGCAGCGCTGGAGGTTTTACTCTTAACAGTGAAGTCGCTTCGCGAAACCTGTGAAGCTCCCAGGAAGCTTCTGTGCTTTTGGGCGGAGCTAAGCTGGCTCTGTTAGCCAGAATCCCCACGCACAACGGACCGAATGGGAGTCTAAGTGCGGAAAATGGAATCTCATCACCATCATCATCATCAGCATCTATGTATGTATAACATACCACACCACACCACACCACACCACCACCACATGTGTATCTATGTGTGTATGTGTGCATCTGTGTGTGTATGTAAATAAATAAATAAATAACTATTTCACAGTTTAATTCATTACACACTTTTATATTTTCAAAAACCGAGTGACAGCCCTATAAAAGTAGGTAAGAATTTTGAACTCGAGCTTTCATTCTGCTCGGTTTATATTTATTCTGTGCTATTACGTTCCCCCGGACATATTCCAACGTCCACGCAGGCGATGCCGCGCGGAGAGTAAATATCTAAGTAACTATTGATATCGCAGCTTTTCCCTAATTCTGAGGCGTTTAGGAAAGTGACCCCTAAGTCATCATTATAATTGTTCTAGTGCAAAAAAGGGAAGACAATCAAAAAAAGTCTGTCTGCTCCATCTCCTTCCACTGAAATAATGAAGGCTGACACTTTCTAATGGCGGCCATGTGGTCGGCTTCTAGTATGGGTAAACCTTTTTATTTTTTGTGTTTGATATTTTGACGACTGGCGATATGCCATCCTTGTCTTATTCCATACACTTTGCTCATATTAGAACAGTCCAAAAATATAGTTTAGGAATTCACTATCGCTCGGAACGGCCGCCCGCGAACAGCGACACCGGACACCAGGGGTCTACTCTCTATGCACGAAATCCGTAGTCTCGGCCGAACTTACGGGCGTTTCCTACTCCGTATTACCTATGGACATGTGATTATTTCGGGCTCCGAACTTGAAGACGACGAATGAAATACGATGACGACACAATTTGATAGTTCAGATAGTTGTCCATACTTCCGATGTGTCTGTGCCGATTCTGACACATTAGTCCGACATTTGTTTCTCCGTTGATCGGTTCGCCGACAAAACGATTCACTTTTTAGAATTTCATCGATAGTGACGTGATCGATCGACCCGTGCGGTGCAGCTATTATTACTCAGCCACGAGCCTCTCTATGGTAACAGTATGTAGAATAAATCTCTCATACCTTGGTGTCAACACAGAGACAAGTAGGCTAAACAGTCGCGTTGGCGGATCGTTCGCCGGTTTGAGGTTCTATCGATGAAAATCGAAAAAGTGAATCGTTTTGTCGGCGAACCGTTCGTCGTTGCAAAGTTCTATCGACGAAATACTAAAAAGTAAATCGTTCTGTCAGCGAACCGATCAACGGAGAAACCGAGAAACGAATGCAGTACTGAATAACGTGTCAGAATCGTCTGTGCCAGTCCGAAAAAGTTCATTAATCGGGAGTAGGGTTAATTCCGATGTTTCCAATTACTTTCCCGTATGTTCGTTGACGGACTTAGAAGCAGGGGGCCTACTCTCTAAGCACGAAATCCGTAATCTCGGTCGAAGTTACGGGCGTTTCCTACTCCGTATCACTTACGGACCTATGATTAGTTCTGGGCCCAAACTAAGGATGAATTAATACACGATGTGACAGTTGTCCCTACTCCCTATATCGTTATACCCGTTCAAAAAAGTTAGTTAATCAACTGTAGAAGTCACTTCGAAGTTTCGAACTATCTTCGGACGGGCCCGTATTTTCGTTGACGGAGTTAGAGAGTAGCCGCCTAGGCCCCTGAATCAGGCGTCGCGAACTCGCGACAGATGGGGCTTTTTTGACAGTCGTCTGATAGGGGTTGCGACAGCCGAGGAAAAGGACCATACAGTCAGTCATAGCCAGAGGTTCGTTGTCGGCTAACCCACAAGGCCTGCCACTTTAAGTTCTGTTGAGGTACGCTGACCAAAATATGAACCTAGTATCTAACCTACGTCTTACTTCGGCTCTGATACACAGTTGACTTACGATATTATTAGGTAGATGCCTACCAACATAATATTATATGAAAAAACCTACTAACCTCGCAGGCTGGTATACAGACTGTGCAGGGTATGAGGGATATGTAGACTGGAGCAGCAATGCTAGCTACCCAAAATCCTATGAATATAAGGATTAAAAGCCAACATAGCGAAATTATGATATTACACATTTTCAGTGAGAACCACTTAATTCAAATGACGTCAAAAAGCTGAGAAAGAACAGATAATGGATTATTTTGAATATTTGACTTCACATGGACTTCACGCACTTCACGCACGAGCACAGAATATATATAGGTATATCCCACAGACATATAAAACAGTAGCAGACCAAACATTCGCTAAAAAATGCGTACCCATTACGCACACATAGAGAGTGTGTCGATACAGGGCCGGACTAGGGCCGGTTGCCGGTATTATATAACGATATTGAAACGACCGATAAATCTTACTGAAAATCTGCGAAAATCAATATTCTCTGGGTAAATGAAGTGTAGATTACTTATCAATTATGTCTTAACGAATATAACCACCCATCTGTTCCCGTGGTTACTGTAAAAGGCGACTAAGGTAATGTTTTAAGAGGACGGTGGGCGGCAGTCCTTTCACCTCCTTTTAACGGTATATTTATACACAGACCGTTGACGGGCATCAGTATCGGATAAAACAACTCTCCCTGCAGTCATTAACCCGCATGCCCAGCTTGGTGGGACCTAGAGTTAAGGTGTTGGTATGCCTGAAAGCTAGCTTATAAATATATAAGGAATTTTGCAATAAAACAATGAATTTAATGAATATTTACATATTTATTTTTTTACTTTTTTTAAACTTTATTTATATAAATATTCTTTATTGTACACTACAAAAATACAATAAACAAAAAAATACACTATAATAAATACAATAGGCGGCCTTATCGCTTTCCGCGATCTCATCCAGGCAACTATGAAATGGACAGTGATTAGCCTGGACATAAAATGGGGACGTTGTTGGTGCAAATAATGTGTTTACAATATACTAAAATAGATACATAGATATATACATAACCTAAATAATAGATACATAAATACATACATACAAAATTTAAAACGAACGAAAATAAAAGCCTATACAGAGATTATTACAGTTTGGTACGAGAACGAGATCACAACGACAAGTAATGTTCTTTATTTTCATAATTTAAAAACTACTGGTCCTAAAATAATAATATGTACAGGTATACAAAAAATTAAATAATCATAGGGCATCAAATAATACGTCCGCATCGTTGTCGATGGGAAAAGTGGCCAACAAAGGCTGGCAGCATTGCCACGTGGTATGGCAATGCTGATTCTTTGGCTAAAAAATAGGCCAGCCCTTTGGTCACGTGAAGAGTCGATCAACCGCTTGGAAATGTCTCGGAAAACTAAGTTGCCACTCGGACCCCATGGTCCTAGAGTTTCAACCCCAAACGGCTCGAACATATAGGTTCCAATAAGATTGGAATATTTGCACCATTTGAGGTTCAGTTTCAATCCTGGAGTTTCATGTTTTTAAATCCATGCATTGCGTAAACTTACATCCTTTGGAAACCTGGAAAAATATTAGTAAGCTCAATTATTACCTGCTGAATGAAATGTTAAAATTATGTGAGTAGCCTATACCGATTTATGTCCACCATCGTTCATGTTATCCATCACACAGACAGGGTAACATAACCGGCTAATGAGACACAATTGATTTTCTATTGTAACGTATTACATGTGTACGCGCCGGGCCGGAGCGATTCTATAAATTTTATTATCATAGAATGTATGTTTACACTGGCAATCTGCACTCTGCAGTATTTTTAAACTGTCACCAAAATTTTTTGAAATATCGTAAAGTAAACCGAGTCTCTATTTGATAATTCCATGATAGGTAAATATTTTCCATACAATAAAAAAAATCGTCTTTGTTGCCAAATCCGTCCCTGACTACACAGAATAATACAAAAACTTACCGATTAAAGGTCAATCCAGGTGTTTTGTGGTAGCTAGCACTGTCACACTGGTACGCACAGCACTTTACCATTTTATTTTTGTGTAATTGTCCCAAACAATTAATATTTCAAGTAATATTGCGCGGTTGAAACATAGAACGCGATTCAGGATAAATTTTGCTTATCAATATGGCAGCGCGGGACAGACGGGCTACGCGCCAAATTTTGTCTATGTGTGAGTCAGTGTGACAACAGGTGACAGAACGAGATACTGCTTACGACTTGTCGCTTAGCAAAAAAAGGATAGAGAATCAAGTCCATCGACTATGGATTAATGTTTGGTCTGCTACTGTTTTATATGTCTGTGGTATATCCACATGTCGACAACCTCGTGCGCCGCTTGTGGTAGGTACCACCCTGAGCCCCCCCGTCCCATCTCTTTGTTCGGCAAGCCTATCCCTTGGGAGAAGCGAGCCAAATACCTTGGTGTGACCATGGATCAGCATCTCTCCTTCGCAGAGCACATAAAGAAGGTGCGCTCACGCGCCGCCTTCGCTCTCGGCAGGTTACATTCTGTTCTAAATGCACGTAGCAAGTTGTCACTAAAGTGCAAGTTGCGAATTTACACGGCGTGTATAAGGCCCATCATGACGTATGCGTGTGCAATCTTTGCACACGCGAACCCCCGATTCATCCATAGGATGCAGACCCTACAGAACCGATTCCTCCGGCAAGCCACAGGCGCCCCTTGGTTCGTTCGGAACGAGATCCTCCATCTCGATCTGAATATCCCCACGGTCAGTCAGTTCATGAAACGCAACTCGAAGCGTTTCTTCGATAAAGCCGAAATTCACCGCAATCCCTTGATTGTGAAGGCCGCCACTTATGTCCCCAGTAGGATTAGCTCTGTCCGACGGCCGAGACATGTCCTCACCGACCCAGACGACCACATTACTCTCCTTCAGGAAAGCAATAGGGCCACCAGTACAGTTCGCACACACCGTTCAAAATCGTCCTTCCGACCTCGCCGCCGAGGTCCTCGCGCCCCGCGAAGACCCCTAGTAGTATCGGCGCCTAACGTCGAGACCCCCGACCGACCCGTGCTCGTTGAAGCGCCAGCCCGCGCCGCAGCTGAGCCAGTAGCTTTAAATTCCCCCTATAATAATAATGATGCCAATTCGATCCAGCCTATCCCCAATAGCGATAGCTGTCCCCCTATCAGTGACGCCCTGAGCCGAGGTCCGTACCCCACAGGGGGTGCCCTCAGTGTGCAGTCGCTTAGCATATAAATTTAGTTTGTAAGCCCTGGCTGGAGGCATTAAGTGTAAAATCTTAATGGCAGCCCCAGGAATGACCGGTTGAGCAGTCACGGCCTCTCAAGGCCAACTGCGAGATGCCCTACAAAAAAAAAAAAAAAAACTTGCAGCTGCCACAACTGATACATCCCCTAAGTAAAAACCTCAAACCTCAATAAACAAATTAACTTTCAAAAGTGAGCAACGCAAGCGCTTGCCGCAAGCTTCGCTGATTTCAGATTATTTTACGATCTCGCAAGTCCTTATTATGGCGGTGATTTCTTGAAAACGCTCAAAAAGGTGGTTTTTTTACTCCAGTGTATCTCTTTATCTCTAATATTTAATAACTCATTTTATACGATTTTATTTGCATTTTTACGACAATGCTTGCTCATTTATTATTCGAATTTATTACAACGGATTTTAACCCGTTTCGGGTTGCAATAAGAACTATTAATGCTCATAACGACAATATTTAAAGTTACCAGGGCCTTAAGTGCACCTTACTCTTTCAACCTTATGCTAGATACACACGCAGCGACTTTAAGACTTTTCGTTACCGAGCAGCATCGCACTGTGGGCTGTAAATCGAGTTTCATAGGCATTTCAATTCTTTTCGCTTTTTTAAATTTTTTGTATGTGATAAGCTTCTAATGCCTTCAGCAGTCATTATTATATATGTTACCGGCCAAACCCAATTTCAGGCCAAACTAGTTTGTCCTAGGCCAAACAGACTTATCACACAAATAGAATATCATTTCATAGGTAAACTAAATTACTAAAAATAAAATTGTTTTTTTTTTATCGCACTAAAGTAATAAATCCAAATATCTCGAAAACCGCTCTCTTAATTGATATATCCTTACAGATGGCCGTTCTTCAAATTTCTTGACATTTTTATTTTACTCTACATAATTATATAAGTCATACCGCTGTAGCTAATCAACTGAACCACTTTGTACTTGTATTATTTTCGTAACCAAAGTATTTTTTATTTAAGTATTATCTTACATTCAGGAACAGCAAACCAACGATTTTGTTTATTATAAATCATATAAATATATAATATAATATATTCATAATTATCATACAAAATATCACATAAAACTGACGTCATACCAACAGAGCAATAAGGCATCCACTGCGTCGAGCGTTTTCGTCAAAGTACGCGCGAAATATTGAAATGTAAAATTTATATGCACTAAATAAAAATATTGTGTTTTAGTGGTTTATTAGCACTTTAGAATCTAATTATTGGGTGTAATACCCTATTGTGGGTATAGAATGTCGAATAACCGGAAAATCATGTCGTGTGTCAAGAAAAATTTTATTAATCGGATATCATTAAGTGGGTTTGTATTGTGCGTGTGCATTTATAAATTTACCCTTCTCTGTGTCGCGCAATCGTCTGGACAAACGATCTCATCGAGTGGCCGGAAGAAACTGGATAGCTATGACACAAAACCGCCAAAAGTGGAGAAATTTGGAAGAAGCCTACATTCACCATTTTGTGGCCAAGGGTTGGAGAAGAAGAAGAAGAAGAAGTGTCGCGCAATCGAGTAAAATAGGAATTGTATTGGTCTGTAAAGTTTTGAATGAAGTATAGTAGTGACCTCGTCCCGTGCTGAAACTGACTGACTTCTTGGGTCAGAATATTGCACTTATGTTTTCTCTATTGTTATAATGCTCTAAGCTTTAGACAAGTATGAATGTATTGTGTGATGGTTTTATGGAGCCAGCATATCAACTGCCGATACCGAAATGCACTACCCACATTACCATAGGCACTAAAATACCATGTTATTTGTCGAGAAATGTAGAACCTTTTTTGTTTCTTGAAATTATTTTTATTGGCAGCATCAGATTTTGCCGTCATTAACGACATTGACATCTGACATAATATGTCAGTCATGTTTGATTGACATTGCATGTACCGCGAGCGAATCGCGAACCGCGAACGAAACGAAGCGAAATCTATCACATTAACAAAACAAAACAATGGTGAGGAAGTGAAGTAAGAAGGACGTATGTTGTGTGTGTTGTAGTTTGAAATAATATTTTTAAACAAAGATTGTACCTACGCAAAATATTTTTTGGGAGAAACTCATGGTACTAGCAAAACAGTAGGGTTAATATCTGAGTTTGTGTATTTGCTAGTCCTTTCAAAATAATTGTTAACGCTGAATTTTGTTAACTCGAACGAACGAATCAAAAATTTCGGCAGTGCATAATCAGTTGTTTAAATATTATCACAGCAGAATGGCTCAAGATGAAGAACGTCTCACTGAAAGTAACTCTAACGTTAATACAATTAGCGAATTGCCGGCAAAACGATTTGCCATTACGGTGGAGTTCCCTGTGTTTGTTGTGATGATGGGAATGTCGCTCTCTGGTAAGTCTATTATTATCTTAGATCTATTTGTGTACAAACATATGTAAGAGTGTGTAAAATTACCAAGTTTTCGATAAATGCTTTCCTTATATAAATCACTCTGCAAGTTTTATAAAATAAATTATTTGCTCTTCTTTAAGTAAATACTTAAATGCAGCGCGGATTAAAATTACGGTATCGTATGCGGAAATAGCTATCAGAAACGTAGGTCGAGTATTATTAGTATTATTACATTTTAGCTGTTAGTGTTTGGGTTTTGATATACCGTGCTGTTTTGTTGGACCTCAGTATGACATGGTATGAACAGTCCATTCCCAATTATTTTACCTCAGACAGCAGCAATTCAACGGTAACCTAATTGTAACCAGAATAAAGATCACTGTGATATTGATTGACTTAAAAGTGGCAGCAACCCAAAAGCATCCTTATTGTAAAGTGGACAAAGATCACTTTGATCTTGACAGTGACACAAAATCAGTGGTAAAATAACTGAAAGGACTGTAACTAGCAACTGGGGGCCATACAAAAAGTTTACAAAATTAAGCCCAGTAGATTGGGAAAATTTCATTTAAAATATTATTTTCTGTCTGGTTTGTTCTTACCCCTGGATTTAATAATATGTGTCTTTGTCTCATAATTAAAGTAAATTGTCTTTTGTTATAATATTCTGTCAGTGTTTATGTATTAGTGATGACTAATGAAACATACAATACCTATTTATATTATTTCAATGTCAAATCAGTATTACTCTCAGTTTTTTGCTCAACTTGCATAATTATTTTTCTTTACATCAACTACCACATCTTTACATGTGTGGGGGGAGAAAACCAATGAACTTATTACACAATACAGAATTGAATGTCATAAACTTATTGATTTTCCTACTAAGTTTCAAAAGTGTAGTGACCGGTATTGTAATGACCCTGCTCACAGCTTAGTTATTGATAAGCTTTACTCCGACATTGTGCTTGGATTATCCCAGACATCTTTGGGGAGTGGGGGAGACGGGCGTTAGCAGAGTAAATATAGACTTGGAATCATTGTTGGTTGTAATAAACTCGTTAGAGACAGTCGTAGGGTGGCTCGGGCGAGTTTTCGAGAATGGCTTTTATGCGGTAGTCCGACCACTGGTGATATGTTCCATGTTATGGGTTTTGGTTTCTGCACTTAGTCCTTCAAGTGGACCATTGTGCGTGACTGGTGATATGTTTACTAAAATGTGCGAAAACAGAAAAATATTTAAATCGCGTTTAAAATGGTGTCAAAAGCATCAAGACCGACTGAAAATGGACGTTCTAGCTGCTTAGCGTGAAAGATTTCAGTGGTTTTTGGAAAAATTTCAATCGTCTGGGGACTCGGCCGGGTCTTCCTGTGAGCGTTGACGAATCGAATGATTTAAAAAGCACTGCTGACAAATTTAAAAATAACTGGATTTCGTAACATACGATTAATCATAATCTATTTCATTTTGACAGTTCAACAATATTCATTGCGTTATTCACGTTGTTGAGCAGACACATTTTACGTACATATGAAGCAATGGTTTAGCCCCAGATTATGGTTTAGCACTCTGTTTCAAAACGAAACAGATTATGATTAATCGTGAGTTACGCAATTAGGATGCAGGCCATGATGGATTAAGTGTGGAACATGAAGTGTAGCACGCTGGGCCTCATATGTGCAGAGTGCTAGCCATGTTGTACAACTTTTGCATAATATATCATACTCATACCTACCTAACGACATGATGAGAACAATCGTAGTACCGGTAGTAAAAAACAAGATTAGTCAGACATATCTAACTACAGACCTATTTCCTTCAAATTAAAAATAATTTATTTTCTCTTCACAAACAAGGGTATAAAAGCTTTTAAAACCTAAGTGACACTAGTTTGTCCCTGGCTGGAGGCGTTGAGTTTTCTTAACGGCAGCATCAGGAAAGTCCGGTTAAGCAGGCACGGCCTCTCAAGGTCAACTGCGAGATGCCAAAAAAAAAATTACACTTGTTTGTGAGAGACTGGTGTCTGCACTAGGAATACCTGTATAGCAGATCACCAGGGTCCCACCACACGGCATGTAAACATTATTTGTTATTGAGTAACTGGGAAGGAATAGGGCATAACATAAACATCAGTAATTAAAGAACAATAAAAACAACAATGACAAATATAAACTCACAGATTAAAAACAATAAAACAAGAAGAATAAGTAAGTGGTAAAAAGGGTGATATGTATGCGTTCGAAAACTAGCGGGACGGACTATTTAGGATAACTTAGTAATTCCTTAGTTGCATTATAATCTAGATTATGGAGCCATTCAACTAGAGCACTTTTACAAGCCTTTGTTTTAAGATGATAGATCGCTGTAATACGATTTGTTGAGATGCTTGTATGGTGCTTCCACAATGACTGTTCAGATCCAGGTTAAGAAGACCAACTACACCCTATGCGTAGTTGGTAAGATAGGGGGATGTAATACCCGCAATTGTTCATGAATCTGCTGTCTTCAAAACACTACGACTGGACAATCAACTTGTACGGCACATTCGCTCTGCTGTTGACATAGTCATAATACCGCAATGTTTTAAGACTAAGCCACCAGTGCGTCCAGACTTCTATTTAAATTCGAGTCTCGCGATAATCGAAAATCGGACCGCACATTGCATCATCATCATAATCTGCCACAACTATGTTGTGGTCGGCTTTCAGTCTACCCGGATGCAACCGAATACTAGTATTTTGCATGATTCTGACTATCTGACCTCCACAACCTAGTAACTGGGTAACACGATAACCTCTGGGCAAGACCTGCCTATGATGAAAGTAATACAGGGTGATTGGAAGATGGGTGCAAAGCTTTAAGGCGAAGATAGTACAGACAATTTAGAACCATTTAAGCCATGGTTGTCTTAGACGAAGTCTTACCAAATATTTTAACCAAATTTTTTAGTTTTTTTTCGGAAATTCTCAAAATTTAATGTAAACTGCATAATTATGGCCAAATTGAATGATAAATGAATTCATTTAATTAAAGTAATGTGTAAGCAATCAAGCATGTGTTTTAGGCTTCTGTGTCATTAGACATTTTTTTTACAGACATTTAAAGCTCAGAAAAAATACGTCTTTTAAACCTTATTAAAAAAAAAAATTGGTAAGATTTCGTCTAAGACAACCATGGCTTAAATGGTTCTAAATCGTCTATACTATCTTCACCTTAAAGCTTTGCACCCATCTTCCAATCACCCTGTATATCCATCCAAAATGTAATAGCTTCCTATTTCAGATTTTTCTTTTGCTTAGATACTTAATGGGTAGGTAGATACTAGATAATTAGTTTTGTTGAAATTAATTTCTATTTATTTAAATGTACCTACTACTGTTTTACGAGTTAGATATTCGAAAATAGTTTTTTAGTTCTGTACACGATTACCAGCCGTTCTTTATGACTTTGATTTATTTTTAGGAGCGGCTTTAGGTAACATATTACTATACCGAACATGCGTCCACTCTTTGCACCACTCCGTGGAGGAATGCAAGCCATTCCTGTCCCTGGATAAGAGCAACGAGACCCGTCACCTCGAGGCCGAGGTACAACGGTATGCGACCGTTGTGGGCACTATCAGGAGTGTAATAGAGGCGCTGGTGCCAGCTATATTGTCCTGCTTCTTGGGCGTTTGGTCGGATACTTATGGACGAAAACCGCTGGTTGTGTGGCCGCTTTTCGGTAAGTACATTTTGAATTAACTACTGCTAAGTTATAGTGAGTTTATTGTTATTGAGACCAATGATAATAAAGTAGGTTGGATGTCTATCTTTAACAACATAATCACGAAGAATATTTTTTTAACATTAATGAAAAACAATGGTAAACATATATAAATAACTCGTTATATCTACCTAGATATAACTATAACGAGTTATTTATATATGTTTACCAACCCAGCTGACTTTAAGATTTTCGTGATTTTATTTTATTTGGTATCTTTGACCTCCAAACAGATGTCTTATCTCATTTTGTTTTTTCTGGGATGTTATTCAGACTAGGTAGGTATTTTTTCAACTATTTAATACCACTATAAAGTCCGAAGACCAATCGCTCGTTTTCAATCAAGAAACCTTTTTTTTGATAAGACACCCGCACCCTAATTGCGTAACACGCGATTAATCATAATCGGTTTCATTTTGACAGTTCAACAATATTCATTGCGTTATTTACGTTGTTGAGCAGACACATTTTTCGAACATATGAAGCAATGGTTTAGCCATCTGTTTCAAAACGAAACAAATTATGATGAATCGTGAGTTACGCAATTAGGGTGCCGTTTAAAGTGGGACATAATTTCTGTCAAACCCGGTGCTAAAATGGTGTTCTCGTTTTCGTTTTTCTTTCCACTTCAGCAGCTTCAAGGTTTTAATGGTGCGGTAAAATGTAACAGATACCAGACAGAACCAGTTAAACCTTATCCTTTTTATTGGTAATTTTAACCTTTTAGACCTGAACTTATATCTGAGTAATAAATAATTATGTCGGTTTGACAGCTTTTGCATAGAAAATATACCAAAATTTCAAATTTATTCTTCAGATAAAAGTTATTTGAGTATTGAAAAATCGGCCCTTGATCCGCAAGCAGATACTACAACACTGATCACCCGATGTTTAATTAAATCAAAATTTACATTGTATGTTAATTTTAAACCAAATTTCAGCAGCGAATTGTTAGTAGGTATTGCATAGTTATTATCTTATTCGTTTTATAAACTGCGCAAAATAATGTCCATTATCTGTTTAGTACCTAATACAAATATAAATTTAGCTACACGCGCGGTACACTCTAGACTAGACTAGCTTGCTGGCCTTGTACTGTTCCCACTAACAACATCAATCTACAACCACAGACAAAACAGATTTTATATTGTTTTCGCATTGTTGAAACAAAATACTGCTGGACAGCTATAAAGACCATTAATTATAAATTATAATTGTGGTTTATTAATTCCATTGTTCTGTAATCGAAAACCTACCTAATACCGCATATTGTTGGTGTAGAGTAAAGTACCTACTTACAACTACTGGTAGTGTAGGTAACTATTATCTGTTAGTTATATTCGCCGCGTCTCCTATCTAATAACTTAAATATCCAACTAAACTGTATGTCAGGCTGGCCCGGCATTAGGGGCAGCTCCTAGCTGGTGAGAGGTCATTCGAATGTACCATCGCGGACATTGGCGGTGGACCAATTTTCAACCTTATTGCTTAATTTTGGTATGGTAACTTTATTCTGGGTGCATCATTTTCACACATAATTATATAATGAATGTACCTACTATGTTAAATATTGTACTTACTTAAAACATTTTAAAAGAGTAACGGAGGATTTTCCTGCCCATTCTTCTCCATACGAAACTAAATTTTGGAAGGGGCAACTAAAATCAATTCTATTTTAATGTAAAACTTGACGTTCAAAAGTGCCTTATAATGTGCCTATTTGAAATAAATGCTTTGACTTAAGCTTTAAGGGTGAAAAGTGATCCACCACTATTGCCCCCGTTTTTACCTCTTTAATAAAAACTGGCCGGTCCAGCTTGACGCTTTCAAGCCTGCCCCCTCATATCACACAAAACTTAGGTACTTATTACCCTTAAATATTATAAGTAGATACCTAAGTTTTGAATTTATTTATAGCTTTTGTGGTTTTCTGTTATCCACCCAAAGGCAGGGCCAGCCTGGCAGACATTTCTAATTGAAATCACCTGAACTTGAAAAACCGGGCTTCCTGATTGCCCGCAGTTAAAGTAAATTTTATTGATTCTATATTATACTCCATAGGTTTAGGTAGTTAAATAATGGTAAACAAAAAAAAACACGTGACTCATAGATGCGAAACCTTTTATTTCAAATGTTAAAACCTTATTATTTATAGTCATTTAATAATAGGCTCTATTCTGAATCTGAATCAGAATCTGATGAACTATCTGTCACATTAATAATAAATCGTTCCGTTGTATTATCAATTATTTTGCTAGCATAACACAATTTAACAAAATCGAAACACTAGCAAAATCGTAAATGTAAATTTTTGAGAGCGCTGTCAAAGGTGTCTCGTTGACCGACTAATACCTGCCACTTCAGTCACTTATTCTGCGCTTCTGTTGCCACAGCCATACTACATCACAATTGTACTTTTAAATTAAGCAATTCGTTGTATTTTCTAAAAGGTTTACGGAACCTGTCTTTTTGGGCTCTTTACAATAGGTCGATTACAAAATATTATATTATTACAATAAATCTAACTAAAAATGGTGCTCAAGTAGTCACATCTAGGAAGAGTAGTTTAAGAATAAATGATAAAGTTTAATATGCTTACATTAATAAAAGAGGAAACTATCGTATAAATCGAAAATAAATTTGATTTTGATATGCCGTATTTTTAAACAAGAAAGTGTCAACTATAAAAAACCCTTTTTACGATTTGTTTACCTTTATTTAACTACCTAAACCTATGGAGTATAGGTACACAATCTGATTGTACCACATTATTGCAGCCTGTTATAATTTTTAGGTATAGCGATGTCTGCAGGGCTGACGGTCGTCTACAGCATGATGGACAACTTGGGTCCCTGGTGGTTCATTGTGACTGTTATTCCTTACTCCCTTACCGGGGGTTTTACCATATTTTTTACTGGGGCATTTTGTTTTTTGACTGACATCACCTCGACTGAGAATAGATCTATTAGGTAATGTAAATATGACTACGCTGAAATTAAACATGGCAACATTAAGTACATTTAATTGTGTTTATGTTCCAGGATGGCTATGCTGGAAGCGGCAATGGGATTAGGAAGTGTAGTAGGATCTATACTAAGCTCTTACGTACTAAGACTTGTCGGAAATGTGTATTTATTACTAATAGCCACGACCCTAAATGTAATAGCATATGTATTTACTAACGTATGTTTGAGAGAATCTTTGGTTGGGGCCATACAGGTATGTCATTTACCCACAGATCTCTTTATTGTTATTTAAGGTAGATACCTAATTTATTATGGCATAAGTTAAGCAGCCGACGACCCCATAGGTAGACCTGCGAGATGCTTACATTTACGAGTTTATATACATGTATTTAAATTAATGTGAAAATATTTGCAAACAGCATCGACATAAGTTTTTGTTGTATCTTGCTTTTTGCCTTACAACAATGATATTCTTACAACTATTACTTTTTTATTTATGGCATCTCGCAGGTCAATCTAGAAGGTTGTCGGCTGCTTAAGTGGGCTTGCCTAACGGGGTGTCAATAAATTAAGGCCTCCAGCCAGGGCTTAAAAACTAAGCGACTACACGCTAAAGGCTCCCTCTGTGGGGTGTACTCGGCTTAGGGCGTCGATGTGGGAGGGCACTAAGGGAAGGGCTGGATCGAATTAAACAAATAGCGCTATAAAATAGATAAATACATACATACCTACTACGAACAGTACAGAAAAGTTTTTGGCCTAGCAGGGACTATTAAGCCCAATCCCAGATCTTTACGGAGAATCCCTCCCGAAGGACAGCCAAATTTTATTGACCACACACGGCTGGCGGCTGCGCATCTTTCATGTAAACAAGCACAAGCAAAAACTCGCAAAGCCACAGCAAAGGATTTTCTCCACCTATAAACATCGCGGCATCGGATTAACAAATACTTAACGGTTAAGTAATCCTGTCAGGGGTGCGGGTTGTTCGAAAGAGATACCGTGGCCTCTGGCACACAGAGAACTGAAGGAACACGGGTGGGTTTTAGTCGGTAAAAGTCTGACACTCCCTCCCGCTCCACCCGGAGGGTAGAAGTTATTTGATGATTTCCCAAACCAAAAAAAAAACGATTAAGTAATGATACTGATATTGTTTCACACAAAATGATAACATTTCAGTTTGTAACACATGAGACATAGCCCTGATAATGATGATGATACGTAATCAGGCGATGCCTCATGCGCTATCTGCAGCTGTGTTTAGCCCTACAGATAGATAAGCACTTATATTGCCGACAAGAATATTTTTTTTTTCGCATAAAAAAACAAGTGTCTACTGTTAGTCGCTATCGTGACTCATTTTATTATATGAGGATCCTCTGCAATTTCTGTCTCTTACCACAAGTATTTTAATTGATGAACCAAATATCATTTAGGGCAATTGAATGACTAATAACCTGCAATACAAAAAGTTCCCAGCTTAGCCACCACGAAGGAAACTTAGCCACTTGAACTTGCGGGCTCGGTGTGTTGTATTTTAAATGATAAGTAGGTACATTCCTACAGTTTTATAGTACAACTAAACATTTGCACTTTGTTCCAGAGTGGTATCACGTCAGTATTAGACTTCTTATTAGTCAAAGAGATGGTGCGGGAATGCTTCAAGCGACGCCCTAACAATGGGCGAGCACAAATACTTCTCTTAACAGTAGCCAACAGTCTGTCGATATTCATACTCTATGGAGTCACACCGTTGGAATACATGTTCACAAGACAAAAACTTCACTGGGCAATGAGGGAATTCACCCAGTATTCAGCATTTAGTACTATGGTAGCCTTCGCCGGTGCGTTTATAGGCATCTTAGTTCTCCAGAAAATACTAAGAAGAAGTGACTTGGTCATTGCTAACTTAGCATTTATGACAAATATCATAGACTACGTTATCAGAACCTTTGCAACAAAATCATGGCATATGTATTTGGGTAAGTTGTTATTTATTGGGTAATACAAGTAGGTAAGTGACGCACGAAATGTGGGTGTAGGTACCTACTATAGCGGCGGCTGTCTGTGGCATGTGACTGCCGCCCACAAGCTATAATGCCGAAAACATATTTCGAGTGATGGACAAAAAGCACAGAAAAATGTGAAATGCATGCTATTTAGTTATGTAACGGATGGTACAAAATTCTAGTATTCTAGTAGTAATATAAATAATAAGCCGTTAGTCACTTTTTAGTTATAACGTTGCTTACCTGCGTTTTATTTATTTATTCACAAAATTAGCGTAGTAACATATCAAACAAAGCAAGTTACCGGCGTTTTTTTTTCTCGGCTTTCATAAATAGAAAAATACTGCTTAGACAGAAAGATAGCGAATTTTTTTCTGATTATGGTGGCATCTAAAAACGAAAATCAAATCAACCATATACGAGTTAACGGCATTATGGACGTCTTGTGGAGGGCAGGTGAGGGCTTCCGCAGACAGGCGCGACGCGATTCTAGTAGAGCAATTTCCTTGAAGTTTTCAAATAAATTGTTGTACTAGTCGGGTCGCGCCTGCCTACGGGAGCCTTGACGCCGTGCTACTCTACCTATCCCTTCACGGAATAAGTATAACTAGTATAAGTAAATGTATTATTAATTATAATATTGGTATTTATAATTGAAATTAATAATGCTTGCAAAGGAAAAGTACCTATCAAATGCTAATTTAATATTCGCTATTACTATTATTAGGTACATAGCTACAATAAACATCAATGGGTGGGTACCTATTTATAAAGCGCGTTCATTATTCATAGGTAGGTAGGATTGTTTTAGGTGGCTGTAAGTACCTAACACAATACGATGCCTAATTGCGGTTGCCATAAGTTCCACAAATAAATTAACAATACATTTTGTTGTTGTCATTTGCGAAATCGCAGCGTGTTTGCAACCAAAAAAAAAAGTAACGGTGACACATCATAATATTATCAGATAATCCAACTTTTCTACTTTGTTGTTAAGACCATAAGAATGAAAGTCGATTGTATCTGTTGCATCATAATTACCATTTTATTTTGAAAATCTGTCAGTTTTTATAGCACTAAATTTTACATTTCAGGTGCTTCCGTGGGGGGGTTGAGAGGGCTAAGTGCGCCTTTAATCCGATCATTTTTGACAAAGATTCTACCTATTGTGGACATAGCCAAAGTTTTTGCACTGATGTCTGCGATCGAAGGTTTGTGCCCGTTGGTCGCACCTTTGATATATAACTCTGTCTATCAGGTTACCGTAGCGGTATTCCCAGGATCCATTTATATGCTCAGCAGTGCAGTTACTGCAACGTGCGTCTTATTATTATCGTAAGTATATCAAAATTTATTTAATTTGTCACCCCTTAAGTATTAGCGTAATGTAGCGTGAATGTACATACTCATTGTGATCAATTTTTCTGGTCCAGCAAACTTTTCGAGTTATTAAACATGATACCTAGTGGACAAGAGGTACATTATATTTGTATACAGAGTGATCCGTTGTGAGGAGTCAGTAGAGACAAATCTGAACTATTAGAGAATCGACGAAATGGTTCCAAAATATATGTTCTTTGAAATCAGATGGGTGATTGAGTAACACACTAACAGTAGGAATGGTTTTCATTTTGATAGTGCAACAACATTTATTGCGCTATTTACGTTGTGAGCAGACAAATTTTTACTACTTATGAAGCAATAGATTAGTAATATCCTTCAATATGATTCAGATTCTGATTGATAGTGTATTAAGCATGTCGTCGATTTTCAAGTTGAGAAACCTACATCTCAATGCAGCACCTTGCATAAAATTATAGAAGTGTAATCGATCGATACCAGATTTGTGTCCTTTAACAGAAACCCTGCAATACCTGTTCCGTAACCTTTTTATAGCAAAATTCGTATAAAAATAAACATCCATGAGTCCGGTGTTTGCGTTGCGGCGCAACATGTAAATATGTATTTTTTAATATTTTTATAAAATAACCTTCGTAAAAAAACTCCAGATAGATAACTATACTCCATTTGAAATAAAATTACACATTTAACTAAAGCTTCTTTACAGTCCGATCCACCGATTTTGACTTCTATTGCGTTGGTGGCATAACAAATGGCAGCTGCAGTAAACAGTTGGTATTGTAACTACTTTTTTGCTTTAAATGCCATCCTTATGCCTACGGTATAGAAGTCAGAATCGGTTGAACTGACTGTAAAAAAGGTTTGTTTAAATGTCTAATCTTATTTCAAATGGAGTATAGGTACGTCTATTGTATTTAAATTGGTATTTTTATTATATTTAGACATTATTATTATCTAAAAAAAGCCACAACTCATCCAAACAAGTTCAGCCGTTTAGGTGAGAAAAGTAGACAGACAGGCAGACAGAGTTACTTTCACATTTTTATTATTAAATAATTTGGATTTATGATTCTATTGTTTTGTTTCAGATTGGTTCAATATTACAGATGGAACGTAGCAACACAATATGAGCCTTTGGCTTCAGCTTAGTAGATTGTATGTCGTTCTTATATTATAATGCATACGGTACAACGATAACGTTAGGGCTGGACTTGGGGGCCCGAAGCTTGCGTTGTAGTGTATACAGGGTGGGGATATAAACGCTCAACGGATATGAACGCTAGTGTGTTAAAAAAATGCTAAACCCCCCTAGAATTTTTTAATGATTCTAAAATTAATTTGCTGAGCTCATGGTTACGCGTCGATGTCCCTGGCACCCTGTATTAGTCCACATTCCCACTGACGTAAGAAAATCGGGGATTTTCCGCACATTGGATTTTCAACACACTGCTTACCGCCGAGAGCTGAAAATCAAACAGTAGAACATTGTTCGATTTTCGACGCCCTGGAATGCACTCTGTTCGATTTTCAACTGTCAGCGCTGCTGAGCAGTGCCTTGAAGAGCCTGTGCACGAAAAAAGTCTCGCTCGACATTTCATATCTAGTGACATTTAACTATTTACGTTCACACGCTACCATAAGTGTCCCCAATTCGGTAGTGTAGTTGGGGAAAAACATGGAGGGGCTGGTGCCTTCTTACCTTGACTGGGCCGGACAGTTCGACTTTAGTACCTACTGACTTTTATGAGAAGACTGTATATGTTACAGGTTATGAAAATCAAAACGATACTAATTTGCTATACAGTCTTTGGCATCATAGGTATATGTACCTAATTACTTTATGTAATTTGGGGTCGGCTTACAGTCTGTATGCAGCTGAATACATGGAGCGTCTGCCTTATGACCTCCACAATCCAGTTACCAGGTAACACCGGTACCCCTTGGTAAGACTGGTTGTCAGGTTTTCAGGCGTCTGACGACCCGTAACGACTGTCAAAGATTCGCGAATGACAGCCGAGACCAACGGCTTAATGTGATTTCAGAGGCACGGAGGAGTCTCAGTATGTAAAGATGGTCACCCATTCACAGACCAACCCCGGCAAGTGTAGCTTAACCTGATGGATCGACCCATGCGGCTCAAATCAAAGACAGCCTCACAGCTATGTGTTTTAGCAAGTTTTTATACTCTTATTACGAAAAAGAAAATTATATTTTAATATAAGTATAATATTGTTGTCGTCTTTGGCATAGCCGAAGCCGACTCAACTATAGCTCGATGAAGTAAAGGAGGAGCGCAAGGGTGGCCCGAAAACTTCAAATTTTCTGACTATTTCATTAAAGTCATTCAAATGGATTAAATGAACTTACGAGGGTTGTATTTATGATTTTAATACTGTAAATTCATAGGTACGTCTTACGGTCGCGAATCATTGTTCAACATACAGTCTGACCTGCAAATTTGAATTTTGCGAGCAACCATAGCGCATCCTCCTTAAAATGTTTTGAACAAAACTTATTTTAAATCAAAGTAATGTGATATGTTAGTTTTAAGATTTATACCAACAGTTCTTAATATTCAGATACTTGTTTTATCAATGAAATAGAACATAAGGATATAATTATTTTATCAATGTATTTTGTTTAGGAATGTAGGGTGTCAGTGGCATTGTAGCTGTTTCTTACAAAGTACAATACCAACACGGTCATAATGCTGGTTTTTTTTTTTTAAATAATTGACAAAATTTTTACACTAGTGGGTCTACAGTCATGTTCCTACTGAATTCATGGTAACAGATTGCTCGTCAATGTCCCTGACACCCTGATTGCTATAATAGGTACATTTTAGTATCAGGTATGTAGGTAGTGGTACCCATAGTTCTAAGCTTGACCTATAAAGAGTGAGTTCAGATTATCAGTTATTTATGCATATCAAACATGTCAATTTAAAACCAATACCTTGTAATGTACAATTTAATTAGGACATACAGTAGTAATAAATTAAATCTTCCAGTAGGACCTTTTTTTTTGTAGGTGGGAAATCATCAAATAACTCCTCCTACTCTGGGTGGGGCGGGAGGACGTGTCAGACTTTTACTGACTAAAACCCACCCGTGTTCCTTCAGTTGCCTGTGTGCCAGAAGCCACGGTACCTCTTTCGGAAAACCCGCACACCTGGCAGGCATTGGCCCTTGCGGACCCCACCAGTTGGTGCTGACATCTCTTAGAGGCGCACGTAGAACACAACGCGCCGTCGACCCGGGGTTGGTCCTTACCGGACAGCGAGCTACCCATTACTCGTCATCCGCAAGCCCGCGCCTACGGTGGCCGGAAATTAGCCTGGGATTCCCGACGCCCAGGGCGTCTCCTGCGGCGGCTAGGGCCGTGAGGGCGCATATACTGCCTCTCCCTCACGTGCGCCGCCTTCGCGAGCATTACTGCTTCGCAGAAGGTGACGGCTACCCATGCACTCTCGCTCCGTACCATGGCCTGGACAAGGGCCGGACGCAAGATCGCCGCCACTGATCACCTCCACGAGGACACGGCGGTGCTCCGTCCAAGCCGGACAGACTTCCACCGTGTCCTCAGAGCGATCTACGCAGTGGTACACCCGAGCGTTTCCTCCCGCCTTATCTGAAACCAGAGTACCTTGTAATATTCCGAAACAGGAACCTCCCGAAACAACCGTGTCCGGTGAGGACCTGCGTCAGGCGGAAGGTGAGGATGCCCTGGCGCCTCTCAATCCACTCCTCTAAGAGGGACTTACCGCCGCAATCGTGGCTTGCCCAAGTAGGACCTTACAGTTTATTTTGTAGTTATTATGAAGACGGTCAACGCACATAAGCTTAACTCACTCGCAAGGGTCAGAGGTCTTAGTGTGAGTTTTATTTAACCATCTCGATCAAACGCATTTGGCGCTCCGATTGGTGACGGACCAATCGGAGCGCCGAACGCGCTGAGATGGTTAAATAAAACTCATAATAGGACCACAGTTCAGACAAAGGAAAACCCCTGGCACACAGGCAACTGAAACACGGGTGGGTTTTAGTCAGTAAAAGTCTGACACGCCCTCCTGCTCCACCCAGAGCGGGAGGACTTACTTGATGATTTCCCACCGAAAAGAAAAAAAAATCCTCGCGCAGGGTCTAGCCTTCTCTGGCCGCAGTACGAACCGAGAGCAACAGACTCGACTGTGTCGATGTTCATACAATTTTGTACTTAAAGCTATGGTAACAAGGTCCTAGAACCAGTAAAATTGCTCGGGCGTTTTTCAGTTGTCTGTACTCACCCTAATGGGAGTCTCTACCTCTAGTCGCAATTGGCGCGGCGATTCAGTGCTCTGTGGAATTTACTTAAAATAGTATGTGTCCTCTCACAGAGAGGACTGTGTCCCAGCGGTGGGAACTTTCTAGGCTGATTATGCTGTATTGTGTAACTATGTACATTACACTTGAAGAAAATTAAACCAGTGCCTTATTATTGAATCTTTTTTATTATTAATGTCTTACATCTAATGAGAAGTACTCCCCTTGTACACAATGTATGTGATTATCTTAACAGGGCGGAAAGTACTGGATACGAAACATAGTTGTCAAACATTCAATTTCGTGCATTGACTTTGCTGGTTTACAAAATAGTTTTGTTTGAACTGAAATGGTTTTTTTTTTATGGCATGGATGTATGAAAGTGAGAACCTATGCTACTTAATAATAATCATCACAGATTACAAATTTAAATTTGTAACTTTTAAGTTCGGTCTTTGTACAGAAAATAAAGTTTTTAAAGCTTATTGCTCGCCTAAACACTTTCAGTGTATTAAAAAATGATTCTAAAATTAAGTATTTTTTTATGCCATGTACATATAAACGAGATTCAAGCATCGTACATTTATTTCTTCAACTACATCCAATTGAAATTCAAACTTTTTTTTTGAAGTCATGAATCTCGAAAAAATATAAACTGGAAGTTGTCTTATACAATAGTAAGTTAGAACTATGAAATAGTAATCTATTTTACTTTAAAATTTAAGGTGAGCAACTTTACAAATAACATCACAGATTTGCAGTTACAGGGGTAATTTTGTTCGTATATTTCGACTTGGTAGCTACCTAAACTTAGGTATGGAAGCTGTACACAAACAAAAACATTAAACAAGTATTTAAAAAAATCTAAACAAATAGTAATGAAAACAAACTTATCTATTTAAAGAATAAAATGAAGAATCATAACATAAGTACAACAAGATGATGAATGTATGTGTGCAATGTGAGCAATGGAACTTATGCAAAAATGTTACAAATAATCAAGAGGAACTTAAAATTAATCATACACTTAAAATAGTTGTCAAATAGTTTACAGTCTTATAATGATGAGGCTTGCTAAACTAAGAAGTGTTACTATTTCTAGCACTGTGATCAAATTCGGTTTAACCATTGCATTTGTAGTCGTATTGGAGTTATCGCATAAGCACCACCGTCTATATACACGCACCACCACGTTGCACAAAAAAAAACTTTCACTGTGGCTTACTCGCCAAACGGCGAGGGTAATTTCAAGAAGTCTCTTATGTCTACCATTCTTCTTCAGGCTCCAGGCCTTGATCCACCGCGGCTGAAGCATCGTTGAAATCCTGGCGAGCAAGTCATGTTAAATCATTATTATAACACTATGAGACAAAAAATTTGGTTTTATAAGGTCTTAGAACACTACAAACTACATTCCTAATCAATTTTACTTTCAACCACTTACATATTCATCTCTCTTGTTTGCATTAACAAAAAGGCAAGAATTTAAGCAACCATACACACAACATATAGGTACATAACATCACCATTCTTCAAAAAGTAATGTCGGATCAAAAGCGAGCTTGAAATATTACTTACTCTTATATCACTGCCGCCGTATTTGTTGCCCTTATATGAGGCAGTACCACCTCCTTGCAAGAAGTCTGGAACAGTTTGATCTGCCTGTTTCAGGATCTTCGCCAAATCAGCCACGAGTCCAATGTCCTGCACAATAACATGGCGTAAGTAGGTACATTATACAAGTACTAGTATATGATCTGTTCAAGATTATGTCTGGATTTTAAAAGAGACTTACCCCTGAGTTACGTTTCGACCTGTCGTCTCAGAATAGTGAAATAGTAGTTAAAAAAACATTTCATGTATAAAAGTGTTAGTAAAAACCTACTTACAGAAATAACATCATTTATCATAAATATCGTCGATTTCTAGAATTACAAAAATGAAGCTTTTGAAAATGTTTACTGGTGTGCTACCCTTGAGATAGCATGATTCGTGCATGTTCTGGATTACGAGACAGAGGCCCATCCATAACTAAATGACACATTTAAATAAACATTCTGTAATAATAAATTGAATTCTTAAATAGAAACTGGTGGACTTACTTGATCGGCATCAAAGAAAGATACAGCTTTTCCTCTGTTTCCCACGCGACCAGTTCTGCCGATCCTGTGCACGTACTCATCTATACTCTTTGGCAGATCGTAGTTGACGACAATGTCGACGTTCTTTATATCTGTTTTACAAAATATTAACATGTGAGACGCGTTGTAAACGGGATGGATTTTGAGGCAGGCAGGAACGGTTTCATAATCATTGTAGTTACAAGAAGTTCCTACTCCTACATAGCGAATATTCAAAAAGTTAAGGACATACTCCTGTATGTCCTTAACTTTTTGAATATTCGCTAAGTGCATTCACAGATTTCGAAAAACTACAGTCAGCTAGAAAATCGACAAACTCTTTGGACCAACTGTGATTAGCGTACTTGGAAAGCAAAAAGGTCTTCCAAAGGCTGACACTGGGACAAGGACGCGCAAACTGTTACTATGAATTCAGCACATGGTTCTAAACTCTCTATAGTGCAAAATTTTACTGATGGTAAAAAAAAATACTGTTTCACAAGAAAAGTGCAACACCTACGTGGTCAAAATTTATGAAAGTTTTTTTTTTCCAATAACCTACGAAAGTTGTCAACAATGTTCAGAATCATTACTGAATCCATGTTATCAGGTTCCTCATGATGATGATGATGTCCCTGTCACCCTGTATTTTGTTCTGGATCTCAATACTTTTAGGGACAATTAATTACTGTATTTTTTGGGATTAAAATTTCCATATTACCTAGTCCTCTGGCAGCTACAGCGGTGGCCACAAGGATGCAATGCCGCCCACTTTTGAAGTTGTCGAGGGCTTCCTCACGTTCGCGTTGCATACGGTCGCCGTGGATAGATGACGTCATCATCTGTTGCTCTGATAACATGGCCGCGATGAAGTCAGCGTTGCGCTTCGTCTCCACAAATACCAAGACGCGCTTACGATCTGAAATTGTTAAAGTAATGAATATTTTTAGTAATGTAATTGCATGGTAGTTTGACTCTTCAAACGTTTAACGAATAATTTTAGTGTATGTACTACATTGTGACAAAGGCATTACTCACCATTCTCTTCGATTAAATTCTTCAGTGTTGTTTGTTTTTCATACTTTGTAACTTGGTGGAATATTTGTTCTACGTCTGCGCTGGCACCTCCCACTATACCAACAGCCACAAACAAGTAGTTGTTTAGGAACCTGCCCGCTAGGTGTTGGATGTCTTCAGGGAATGTCGCCGAAAACATAAGTGTTTGACGTTCTTTCTGCAAGACAACAATATTCGTCATTAATTAATTCTAATGTAATTTAATAAATCATGTCTAGATTCGTGACAAAAACGTTAGGTAAAATAGGAAACTTGCGGCTGATGCAAGCACTTAATGTGTATTTTTAACACGCTTTTATTAGCTTCACATGTGTTTGTAGAATGTTTGTTACCGACTTCTTTGGACTTGATTTTGACCCACTTCAAACGTTCAGATTTCATTAAAATTTTGTTGACTTATCGAGGACCGATGACAATTCAATGATTTTAAAAAATAAAATTAGAAAATCACACTTTTGTAGTTAGCAGAACTAAAAAATAGAAAATAAATAATAGTAGTAGTGCTTGATGTTAATTATTATGCTTGATTTTAAAAATAACTCAAAAAGCACCCCAGTGCTTTTTAATAGTATTAAATTATTTTCCACGTTTTTTAGTATCTGCGTGATATAGTAATCACATGCCACCACATTGCAATTTGTGCTCAATCCTAGAACCTAAAAAAACAATATTTTCGTTGTATTATCTGATAGTTTTTATTTAACAATACACCTTAGAGCGATAAGATTGCAATTGAAATTATTGACGCTTCATGACTTCATGAGTCAACATGATGAGATAAATATGTATACATAACATAAAACAAAACAACCAACTTCCAAACCAAACGTTACAGTGAAATACAACTGTAGTTTCGGAAGTAGGTCTTTCATTTTGTCATTTTGTTTTGAGCCACCAATTTGAACGAAATGAAAGTAATTTTTCACTTTCTAGTTGTGGTTATCTACCCACACCAATTCTTAACAGTACTTGCTTTTTTTGTTTAACCAAAGAAAAATTTCTGCACTGGGGGTCTAGAATGATTATTTTACAGATTGCACACTGAATAAAAACGTTTCCTATATAAACAACACTGGCAGGATTAAATAAGACTTATTAAAGCTAACTCAAAAACTACCAAAAAAAAATGGGATTAACCGCGCGCCTTCGTAAATCGATGTAGTAGTCACAGAAAAATCGGGTGTAATACATAAAACCCCCCGCCGAATGCATAACCGTATAATTTTTTATTCTTTTGAAGTCAGTTAAAAGTAACACTTACAAGTGGCACCATGGTAGGGTGTTCCATCATCTTCTCGACGCTGGGAATGAATCCCATGTCCAGCATGCGGTCCGCCTCGTCGAGTACCACGAACCGGATACTGTCGAACGACACGCGGCTGCGGTCCACGAAGTCATGCAGACGACCCGGCGTCGCCACCAGGATGTGACATCCTTTCTATAATCCCACAATAGTAACATCAGATCCAAAGACGAATCTCGAGCAGAGATTTGCAACTCAAGATGTCATGTGCTAAGTGTGGTGTAGCGATTGGCCACTCAAGATCTCGCTGAATGTCGGCCTCGATTTGTTTTCGTGACCAAGATTTTCTGCCTACTTTAGAAAGGTTGTAGGTACTTACAGAAATATTGTCGCCTTGATGGCGAACGGCTGTCCCTCCATAAGCGACGGCAATCTTCAAAACGGAACCATACGAGAACTTTCGTGCTTCGTTAAATATTTGCAGAGTCAGTTCACGGGTTGGTGCAACTATTATAACCTGAAAACACAAGACTATTTATGCAAAAGACATCCAATCAAAAGTATTGAAATTATAAATGGAAAGTTATTTACTTGTGGTTGAGCACATCCACTTCCTGCAACAATGAGTTCACGTGAATCTTGCAGCAGCGTGTTTATGATCGGTAGCAGGAAAGCAGCCTAGAATTAAACAAATTATTACTTTTCTATATTAAAAAGAAAACGGGACTAGCGCGAGTAGGACTCACGCCCTGAGCGCTCCGTCTCAAAGCTGTGCAATCATGTCTTACGGCCTGTGAATTCCCAATTCCGGATTGAAAGAAAAACTCACGTTTTGTTGAAATAATCTTTCTTAAGTTTTAGGTAGATTTTGTAGTCATGTTATTTATGTTTATTTACCGTTTTCCCGGATCCAGTTTGGGCGCAGCCCATGAGATCTCGGCCACCCATAATAATTGGAATCGCATGTTTCTGAATAGGCGTCGGCTTCTTGTACCCAGCCTTTAATATGTTGTCTAGCACATACTTCCGTAGATTAGCAGTCTCGAAGCTATCGATGGCACGCGGTGCATTTTCACCGCTGACCTTTAAATTAAAAATTATGATCATTTGTTAAATGAAGCCAGTTGCGTCACTTAAAATAATAAATTTAAATCTAAATCTCACCCATCCAATACTTCAAATTCCTAACAATGATACTCTTTAGATAAGATTTGTTTCTTTTTACTCCATAGATAATACAATAGGGATGGTTTTTAATTAATTGTGGCTTAATGATTTTGGCCTTTTTTAGAGCACTAATCCTGTATCTAGAGAATAAAACAACAAAAACTATCACTATTATTATTACCCCTGATTGGGAAGAAAATAGAAGTACCTGATCTACATATTGGCATTAATCAACAGTTCATCTCTTACTTTTTTACAGTTATTTTATTCATATTTTCAAGGCCTCACAACTAGGTACTATTTATATTAAGTACCAACTCACAATACCAGTTGAGCCCCTCTTGTCAAGGTTACAAATTACGCTAACCATTCGACCTTGAAGTAAAGGTCAGTGTTTATTTTAATTTGTTTCGAGTTCTTTACAAGGAACTTATGAGATCTAAATATTATAAACTAGTTTCCGTACGAAGCCGTTTGCCCGCGTGGAAGTCGGAAATTATCCCGCGGAAACGTACTACCGGGATAAAAAGTATCCATGTGGTAATCTATCTGTGTGGCAAATTTCATCCAAATCCATTCAGTAGTTTTTGCGTGAAAGAGTAACAAACATCCATACATACAAACTTTCGTGTTTATAATAATAAGTAAGAATAAATCAAAATTGAGATCTGGATAAAAGAAGAGAGAAGTAGAGTAGATGAATAAAGGAAGAGAGTAGCAAAGTAGACCAAAAAAGGAAGAGTGTAGTAGAGTAGACAAATAAAGGAAGAGTCCACTCACTTTAACAGCAATACAGTCAAACTTGTCAAAGTTGATGCCAGAGCTAATGGTGCTGCTGAAGATCTCTTGTTCATCCTCAGTAGGCGCGGGCGGCACGTACGTGACCGGCGGCTTCTTGGGCTCGCCGTCCTCGCCCAGCTCCACGGGCGGCTCGTCGCCGCACTCGCTGCCGCCGCCCCGCCCGCCGCGGCCCCCGCGCCCCCCGCGGCCTCGCCCGCGGCCGCGCTCGCCACGATCCCGCCTATCTTCTCCATCGCCTAATGGAATTTAATGAATTAGTCAGAATTAGACTTGCGCACTAGCCCTCCGTCATCTCCTTTCCTTTGAAAACTCTTATTTAGCTTGCCCTGTTTTTGTTGTTGGTAATGCATAAAGTTTCGACTTAGCTGCATTGGTATGTATGAGAATCAATTTGCCGCAAGCTACATAAGTACAATGCTTAATGTTTTTTTTTATTTGTCATAATCAGAGATTGGATATTTGGATGCATATTTACCTAAAGATAATTTTTAATGGAAGCGGTTTTATAAATTATTTGTAATATTTATTAAAAACCCTGGGATTCTTAGATTGCTTAACGATTCAGATGTGTATTAATTTAAAATTAATGTTTAACCCGATACAAATATGTATGTACTGAAGGAGGGGTGGTTTGTATGTTTTAAAACAAAAATAAACAAATTACTTACCTAAATTAAGACTTTTTCGATACAAAAGCGCATTCCATGTTAGCCAACATCTCAACTTTAGGTAAATATGCATCCGAATATCCGATCTCTGGTCATAATCTACAAGGCGACGCTCTCTACCATCATTGAGATTCCAATGATAATAATCAATTCACAAATTGATACATTTGTACAGACGCCAGCGTATCAAGCCACCCCAATCTGTCAAATTTCTTTGATAAACTTTCATCTTTATTACATAAGCTGAAGGTTCATGTTCAATTGTGAAAATTTGACAGATTGGGGTAGCTTGATGTGCTCGCGTCTGTACTTACTGCCGCAGTAGGTATTGGAATGTTGGCGTGCTTTCAGTAAAGTGCATAATTTTAGATTGATGATTTCCGGTCGCAATACTAACCGACACGCAAGTCGTATTTTGCAGCGAAATACGACTTGCGTTCTATAGAACGTGAATGCTTACCGTTTTCATAGTCCCGTGATTCCCTGCCGGGCCCTCCGCCGCGCCCACCCCTGCCGCCCCGCCCGCGGCCTCCCCCGCGCCCGCCGCGCCCACGCCGGTCGCCAAACCCATTGCTACCCTTATCATCATCGAATTCTAAAACACAAACATATGCCTGTTAATAAATAACTTTTTGCACAATGGACAATTTCAAGTGGTAACCTAACACTAAGCTGGATAAGTGGTTCAAGTGTCTTATTTGTAAGCATGAAAGTTAAAACCATAACATAGAACTGTTTATGATGCAGATTTCAGCAAGCACTTCAACTGTTTACATCTTGCTTTTTAAATTAAAACAAATAATATTTCTTAAAGGGGCATGTTTAAATTTTTTATCTATGTTCTCTTCAGTCTTCATTTCTTGAAATGCAACTTGAACTTTGTTCCACTTTTTTGTATTGTTTGGACTAGCACTTGACTGTATTTTCAATACAAAAGCAGTCAGTCATATTATTTCTCAGATAAGTTATCAGACGTTTGAAAACCAACCATTAAGTAAATTTTGGTGGGAATGTTGTTACCCTTGAGAAAATATTTACTAGATAATATTCACACCCTTACAAAGTCGCTTTTCATGTCTGTACACTTAGTGCGGTTTTCATCAATAGACATGAGTGATTCAAGAGGAAGGTTTATATGTATAATACACCTGCCTCCATGCGGGGGAAGCCGCTGGCTCAAGCTAGTAAAGGAGAATGCTTAGCATGCGGAGACCAACTTATTACAAATTGTCTCACTAATTCGAATTCTGCAAACACACTCCATATAAACAGATATAATTGCCTACTACTACAGAAACATCAGTTTGTCTGCACAGGAGGGAAGTGACTATGGCATAGTGTAATGGTTATTATTCCAAAGTTATGCTGACTGTGTTCAAATACAAAATTAAGACTTGGTTCCAGCATCATATTCGATTCAACACACAATGCAGTGTTCACTTGTGTGTTGATTAAATTATGACTTGCAAAGGTGATCATATTTAAGTTAATCATAAGTACCATTGTCATTAAATGATGGGAATCCTCTTCCTCTGGAAAGACTGTGTCCTTCGTCAACATTAGAATAGTTGTTGGATTGCACCCCCTGTAAAAAAAAATAGCCAACTTAGCACCCTGGGATGAGCAATTTGAGACAGTAGCTGCACGTCGTAGTACAAGGGAATAGCCACAATTTATTGGAATAGTAAGGTCTTCCCGAGGCTAATCCTGGTATGTGACCTTCAATATCAGTTGGACCACCATTAAGAAGGAATTAGCACCCTGGGATGAGGACTTTGTGACAGTACTTGCAATGACTTACATAGTACAAGGGAATGGCCACAATTTATTGGAATAGTCAAGTCTTCCGAGGCTAATCCTGGTTTGTGACCTTCAATATCAGTTGGACCATCATTAAGAAGGAATTAGCTAACTTAGCACCCTGGAATGAACACTTTGTGATAGTACTTGCAAGTCATTGTACAAGGGAATGGCCACAACTTATTGGAATAGTAAGGTCTTCCGAGGCTAATCCTGGTATGTGACCTTCAATATCAGTTGGATCACCATTCACGAAGGAATGAGTAAAAGTATCAGACAAAGATTGGTAAGGAGACATTTGAATAAAGAAACTTACCACATCTGCTGGACAGTCATCCCAGTCATCATCCATTTTTCTGCAAAACGCAAACAAGAAATTAGGATTTCAAATAATGATAGCGATTGATCAATGTAGGTGCCTAGTTAAAAATAATAGTACTTCCTTAAATTTTAAATTTATTTGGGCGGGCTGCATCAAGTCGAGAACATTTTAAATACAAAACTTTTTCAGTATGTGTAAAAATGTGTAGGTACCACACTGATTTGTTACACGTTATTATATAGGTACCTACCTACATGTAAAATCCTCCCGACTAAAATATTTGTAGTATACTATGGTTTGAAACGAACAAATAGAGTGGGTAAAATGTTTCGATATTATCCAGCTCCTAAATATTAGGTATTTGTAGTAACGTAGAAGATAAAAAAAATTGTTTTCTGATAATACCTACAACAAAGAATTCGTTGGAAGTAGGTACTTTTTGAAATAATTTGAGTAGCGCAACTCAAGAATCTCGTCAAGGAAGTTGGAACCAATACGAAAAACCAGGAAGATACTAAATTAACATTTGAAATGCTGTTTATTGTTGCAAAAATCTATTAATAATTCAGTGAGAAAAAAAAATGCTACAACCGGCACCGGCTTTTGTCAACCAATCGCACGTGCGCCGAACATTAAAATTAGGAAAGTTCATCAGTCTAAAAGAATATATAAATTAAAAATCTTACCGGTAAAAAGCTAAATTTAACGTCGGTTGTGTAGTATTTACGACGGACAATACTTTTTTTTACAATAGGACAAAGACAGCAGCCGCCAATAAATCGCAAAACGCCAGCAATGGCGGAAGAAGATGAAGGGTTGCCAACTTGCCAGGCCTAATGAGTGTTTTCAGTTAAAAAAAATAAAAACACAGTCAATGTTGACAGAACTGAAGAAATCAAATATTTCAAAGTGGAGCAGGTGCCACGCAGAACTTAGCCTACGTTCCCACAGACGTTAAAAAATCACGGTGGGATTTTCACGTGCGCTGGATCTTATACACACTGCTTATCACCGAGAGTTGAAAATCGAACACTGTGTTTTTCGATGCGCTGAGACTCACTAGCCCTGCACTCTGTTGCATTTCCAATTTTCGGTTTATTTATTTATTTATTTATTCACAAGGCAACTACAACAGGTAACAATCACATAATGTCACTAATTTAACATTGTAGGTTTCGACCTGATTATCACCCAAAGCGTAATCGCACAACATGACCAGCAAAAATAATAATAATGGCGATGATAAAACTACAGTAAAAGGTTAGTCCAAAAAAACAACAAAAAAAAAACACAGTTACAAGGTATGTCCGTCTGACCTCCGACACACTTCTACTTAGGTAGGAAATGTGTAGGAGGCCAGCGCGCCAGGTAAATTACATAAATTAGTAGTAAAGTGCTGTGCGTACCAGTGTGACAGTGCTAGCTACCACAAAACACCTGGAATTACCTTTCATCGGTAAGTTTTTGTATTATGCTGTGTAGTCAGGGACGGATTTGGCAACAAAGACGATTTTTTTATTATATGGGAAGTATTTACCTATCATGGAATTATCAAATATTTACCTGGCGCGCTGGCCTCCTACACATTTCCTAATGTGTAGGAGGCCAGCGCGCCAGGTAAATTACATAAATTGACAAAAAGTTACATTATTAATAAAGAATACAGTATTTAAGCGTTGGGATATTAAAAGGAAAGAGTACACACATGTCTTTTGAAAGCAGCGGCACGAGAATCGAAAATGTCAATACTGTTATTGTCTTTTGGTTCAATACTGACAGTTCAAAATCTAGTGCGCGATAAAAACCCGCCGCGATTTTATTACGTCCATGTGAACGTCGAGTAGAGCTTGAATTTAAAAAAGGCTATAATGGTATTCTGTTGCATTTGGTAAGACCGGAAGCCGACCCCAACATAGTTGTAAAAAGGCTAGGCCGATGATGACGTTATGATAGACAAGTGTAAAGGATTTTTATTACAGTTCTTTGTGCTGTAGTATTTGACGAAATAACATCTTATAAGTATATACGTTATTTCTGCGGCCAAGAACATTTTGCAGTTTTCATATTTAGGGCTAGTGCATAGTGATATGGTGCGTTTTAATACACACGCAGCGTCTAAAGTCGCTGAGACAAGAGAAGTGTAGTAGATTTTTTTTTCACCATTCGCGATCCATTTCATTGGTTATTTAAATTATGTAAAAATATTCTTTTTGTACATTTATTAGAATTGCCTACACAAAATTATTTAAACGTGATTATATGCAAAGCCTTATCCTAATTATGCTGGGGTCAGCTTTCAGTCTAACCGGATGCAGCTGAGTACCAGTAACGTGGAGTGAATGCCTATCTGGCCTTCACAACCCAGTTAATGGGTTAGACTGGTTGTTAGACTTGTGGGCTTCTGATGACTCATAACGACTGTCAAAGATTACAAATACAACGGCTTAACGTAACGTGTTATCTGAGGCACGGAGGGGTCTCTTGGTATGTAAATATACCACTAATCCACGGTTTAACCTGATCGATCGACCCATTCGGCTTTTATTTCTTAGCCACGAGCACATGTATTCTGTAGTTATAAACAAGAAACCACAGAAAAAAAAACTAATTTAAATAAATTTCAGCCACATTAGTAAGACCCACAGACATATAAAACAGTAGCAGATAAGCAGACCAAACATTAATCCATAGTCGATGGACTTGATTCTCTATCCTTTTTTTGCTAAGCGACAAGTCGTAAGCAGTAACTCGTTCTGTCACCTGTTGTCACAATGACTCACCATAGACAAAATTTGAAGCGTAGCCCGTCTGTCCCGCGCCGCCATTTCGATAAGCGACATTTATCCTGAATCGCGTTCTGTTTCAACCGCGAAATATTACTTGAAAAATTAATTGTTTGGGACAATTACACAAAAATAAAATGGTAAAGTGCTGTGCGTACCAGTGTGACAGTGCTAGCTACCACAAAACACCTGGAATTACCTTTCATCGGTAAGTTTTTGTATTATGCTGTGTAGTCAGGGACGGATTTGGCAACAAAGACGATTTTTTTATTATATGGGAAGTATTTACCTATCATGGAATTATCAAATAGAGACTCGGTTTACTCTACGATATTTCAAATTTTTTTGGTGACATAGTTTGAAAATACGGCAGAGTGCAGATTGCCAGTGTAAACATACATTCTATGATAGTAAAATTTATAGAATCGCTCCGGCCCGGCGGGTACACATGTGATACGTTACAATAGAAAATCGATTGTGTCTCATTAGCCGGTTATGTCTGTGTGATGGATAACATGAACGATGGTGGACATAAATCGGTATAGGCTACTCACATAATTTTAACATTTCATTCAGCAGGTAATAATTGAGCTTACTAATATTTTTCCAGGTTTCTAAAGGATGTAAGTTTACGAAATGCATGGATTTAAAAACATGAAACTCCAGGATTGAAACTGAACCTCAAATGTCGCAAATATTCCAATCTTAATGGAAACTATATGTTCGAGCCGTTTGGGGTTGAAACTCTAGGGCCATGGGGTCCGAGTGGCAACTTAGTTTTCCGAGACATTTCCAAGCGGTTGATCGACTCTTCACGTGACCAAAGGGCTGGCCTATTTTTCAGCCAAAGAATCAGCATTGCCATACCACGTGGCAATGCTGCCAGCCTTTGTTGGCCACTTTTCCCATTGACAACGATGCGGACGTATTATTTGATGTACCTATGATTATTTTATTTTTAGTATACCTGTACATATTATTATTTTAGGACCAGTAGTTTTTAAATTATGAAAATAAAGAACATTACTTGTCGTTGTGATCTTGTTCTCGTACCAAACTGTAATATTCTCTGTATAGGCTTTTATTTTCGTTCGTTTTAAATTTTGTATGTATGTATTTATGTATCTATTTTAACTATTTTAGTATAATGTAAACACATTATTTGCACCAACAACGTCCCCATTTTATGTCCAGGCTAATCACTGTCCATTCAATGGTTACCTGGATGAGATCGCGGAAAGCGATAAGGCCGCCTATTGTATACATTATAGTTTTTTTTTGTTTATTGTATTTTTGTAGTGTACAATAAAGAATATATAAATTAATAAAATTTAAAAAAAGTAAAAAATAAATATGTAACTATTCATTAAATTCATTGTTTTATTTTAAAATTCCTGATATATTTACAAGCTAGCTTTCAGGCATACCAACACCTTAACTCTAGGTCCCATCAAGCTGGGCATGTGGGTTAATGAATGCAGGGAGAGTTCTTTTATCCGATACTGATGCCCGTCAACGGTCTGTATATAAATATACCGTTAAAAGGAGGTGAAAGGACTGCCGCCCACCGTCCTCTTAAAATATTACCTTAGTCGCCTTTTACAGTAACCACGGGAACAGATGGGTGGTTATATTCGTTAAGACTATTGATAAGTAATCTACACTTCATTTACCCAAAGAATATCGATTTTCGCGGATTTTCAGTAAGGTTATCGGTCGTTTCAATATCGTTATATAATACCGGCAACCGGCCCTAGTCCGGCCCTGTATTGAGACACTCTGTGTGCGTAATGGGTACGCAATTTTTAGCGAATGTTTGGTCTGCTACTGTTTTATATGTCTGTGGTAAGACCTATGGATAAAAAATGAAGCAAATGTGGTTTTGTGGTTGCTGAATATCTGTGGTGTTTCTTTGGCATGAACTTTCGATCCCCTAAAGGCTTGTACACACTATGTCAGCGGTACAGCTAGCGGGCATGCCGCCAACAAACCCGGGGCGGAATTTCCGGTTGGTATTTGAATCGGTGGCGCCCGCGCCAGCGGGCTTTCATTTGGAACAAGTGCAGTTCGCTTCCGGCATTAAATGTTGTTACAATCGGGATTAGGAAACTGTGTTGCTTCTTGTTGCAAAAATCACGATTAATAACTAGAAACACACAACGCACGCCAATAGCGTTGTAAAACACTATCACAACTGAAATTATGCGCTGTGTGGCTTGGTGCCAGTTTTTGTGGCAAGTACTATGGCAGATAATGCCTGCGGCGACGCATACCCGCGGATACGCACGGCAAAACCTCGCTGGCTGTGGCACACTGTGTCCCCTTGTTTCGCAGACAGAAATTTCTTAGAATTTCATTTCCCAGAAAATGTTTCATATAATATTTGTTCCTTGTATTTTTATTTGGAATATTATTGTTTTAAAGACTATTTCCTTGAATGAAACATATTTCACAGAAACACATATCAATGAATTTATAATCACATTTTTTTGTTTAACAAACTTATCAAACTTATCAAACAGTAGAATTATTATTTAACGAATATTGTTTGTTCGGTGTATTTTTCCATGGTATTTTTTCAGGTGGTATTAACGCCTGCCGCCGCGCGCCGCGGCTGAGGCTGCAGCAAGCCGAAGCTGCGGTGGTGAGCGTGAATACCATCTGCTACGATAAGCACGCGTGGGGCCGCCAGAGCCCCGCAGCACTGGAGCCTATTAAAATTGGATCTTCAATTTGGTTACCTAGCAACTGCATAACCTATTGTTTAGTCACTCTTGTGTCAAGTAAAAAAAACTCGTGGTGTTTTATAAAGATTTATTATTAAAGTATTGTTCTTGTGCATTTGTGATTTTAAGTATTTCCGTGGATAAACCACGCTCTGCTACCTTAATCTTCAATAGGTTATGGGCCCAGAACGCAGAGTGTAAAATGGAGCTTTCAAAAATACAAATCGCAAAACTTGATGGCCACAATTGGGTCGCCTGGAAATACCGAATGGTTGCCCTACTAAAAGGCATTAACGGAATTTGGGAGATTGTGGAAGGCAAGGCACAAAAACCGGCGAAACTTGCGGAAGGCAGTGGTGATGCCGTAGTTGAAAATTACAATAAATCTTTACGAGATTTTGTTACATTGGAGAGCACAGCCCTACTGCTAATAACAAACAATGTAACAGATGAAACACTAGGGAAAGTAATAAGGTTGTCCACTCCCAAAGAAGTATGGAAAGAACTCCATAGGCTGTATGAGGGTCCTGATGAGGGCAGGCTCTACGACTTATGTTTGAACTTCTTCAAACTTAAAAGGGATCCGTCAGACAACATGTCAACTCATGTCTCGAAACTGAAGAATCTGTGGCACAGTCTGAAGGAAGAATTGCTCAAAGAGGAGAACGTTGAAATGCCTGAAGTTCTGTTGATTTGCAAGATTCTGGATACGTTGCCGGAAACTTATTTTTCGTTCAAGTCTAGTTGGTTATTGATGTCTAAGAAGGAAAGAACAGTAGACAATATTACAGCCCAACTGTGTGCACATGAAAAAGCGCTAAATGCAACGATGGCTGACACTGAATCGAGCGGTAGTGCACTTTGTGTAAGAACAAATAGAAAGGTTGCTAAAGGAAATGACCAAAGACACCAGCAAAATAAAAAGAGGTACAAATGCTTTATTTGCAAAGAGTCTGGACATCTTAAGAAGGATTGCCCGAATAATGGCAAGAAAGACAAGGAAAATCTAGCTCGCAGTTCCAACATGATGTTACTGACGGTGAATTCAACAGATTCTGGGACTAACCGTGATTGTGATCATTGGTACATAGACAATGGAGCAACACATCACGTCACAAGTCGAGGAGATCTATTTCAAGATTTTAAACATTTTAATGAAACTCACACAGTAACTACGGCTGACGGAAACATTATAAAGGCTGTTGGAAAAGGCACAGTCCGTATAGAGGTCAATGTTCAAGGAAAAAGTGACTTTCTTTTGTTAAAAGATGTTTGGTATGTTCCTCAGATTAGCAAGAACCTTTTCTCTGTGCTTAGTACACAGGACAAGAACCCTTCAAGTATTTTTGAGTCACGGGTTACAACATGTTCCATGAAGATCAATGGTAAGGTTGTCTTTACAGGAAAAAGGCAAAGGTATGGCGGTTTGTACAAGATAGACTGCAAAGCCATATGTGCTGATTTTTCAGTCAACTTAATTGAACATAAAGATATGCTGCAAGTATGGCATGAGCGTATGGGACATCAACACAAGAGACATATCAAAATATTGATAGAGAAAGAGTTAGGAATAAAGACATCTAACAGTGGAGAATTATGCGAAGGTTGCATCTTTGGTAAAGCGCACAGGAAGCCATTTGGTGTTCGCGAAAAGGCAACAAAACCTGGTGAACGCATACACTCAGACGTCTGTGGACCCTTTCCTAGGAGTATCTCTGGATATCGATACTTCGTACTGTTTAAGGATGAGTACACAAGATATAGATATGTATACTTCCTTAAAAATAAATCTGAAGTTCCCGAAAAGTTAAAACAGATGATAGCTGAGGCTAGAAATGCTAGACATACTATTATCGAGGTTTTAAGCGATAATGGAGGCGAATACGATAACAGGAAAGTACGAGATATACTTGGACAAGCTGGAATAAAGCAAAGACTCATTATGCCATACACTCCAGAACAAAATGGGTGTAGTGAAAGAGACAATCGCACAATAGTCGAAACTGCTCGAGCGATGATGCACGCGCATGAGGAGATTCCTCAGAATTTGTGGGCTGAGATGGTAAACACTGCTGTTTATATACTAAACAGGACAGGACGTACTTCAGTGAAACACAAGTCGCCGTATGAATTGTGGCTTAACAAGAAGCCGCAGATAAAGCACCTGAGGATAGTCGGTTCACCTTGCTTTGCGCATGTACCAAAGCAGAAGAGAAGGAAATTGCAAAAGAAAGCTACACGGTGCATTTTAATTGGATACGACAATGACGATGGATACAGACTTTGGAATCGGGAAAGAAATTCATTAGTCCGATCTAGGGACGTTATTTTCAATGAAAAAACGCTAGAGACTTCAATGAATGAACACCCTAAAGCAGTCTGCAGTCCGGAAAATGAAATTGAAGTAGACCTTGGCAGAAATGCTTTAAGAGATAATGAAGAAAGAACTCCTGTTATGCCTGACATTGAAAGAGTCGGTGAAACTGACATGGACATAGGTGAACAGAACCTAGATGTTGGAGAAGAGTTTCATGACGCAGAAAATGTAATAACTGAACAGTCTGTTGAATCAGAGGGAGATGGAGATGGAAATGTTAACGAATATGATAATGTTGTTGATGATTATCAAGATGATGTCAATGATGAAATTATCGTAGATGAACGTGAAGATGTGTTCCCAGAACAGATGATACTACGAGACCGTTCTTTGTTACGTCCTCCAGATAGATTCAAAGACTTTGTTATGAACGCAATAATGGGATACAATGAACCAGAAACGTACAACGATGCGATCAGAGGCCCAGACAAAGACCTATGGAAAAAGGCCATGGACAGCGAAATCAGTTCTTTGATGGAAAATGACACATGGAAGCTTGTGAATCTACCCAAGGGCAGAAAAGCTTTACCTAGTAAGTGGGTTTTCAAAGTCAAGATTAATGCTGATGGCTCTGTAGATAAGTACAAGGCCAGATTGGTGATAAAAGGTTTTCATCAAAAGAAAGGTATAGACTACATGCAGACCTTTAGCCCTGTGACCAGAATGGCAACTGTTCGCTCAGTGATTAGTACAGCAGCGAGCGAAGGCATGTCAATGAGACAGTTCGACATTTCGACTGCCTTCCTGTATGGCTCTTTAGATGAAGAGATATTCATGAAACAGCCAGAAGGTTATAATGATGGTTCCGGTCAAGTATGTCTTCTAAAGAAGAGTCTCTATGGGCTGAAGCAAGCACCACGGTGCTGGAACCGGTGCATTCTAGATTATTTCAAAGAAATCGGTTTTAAGGCAAGTGAGGCAGATCCTTGTCTTTTGATACGAAAGAGAGGTTGTGGAAAGCTTATAGTAGCTCTGTATGTAGATGACGGTCTGGTCGTCGGATCCAATGACGCACTGATAGACGAGTTGATGAAGGAGCTCAAACATCGTTTTAAAATAACCACGAAAACTGCGTCCTATTTTCTTGGAATAGAGATAGAAAGCAGAGGAGATAGAATTAAGATATTCCAAACGTCGTATGTGCATAAGATCTTGCGGAGATTCGGAATGGACACCTGCAAACCGGTCTCAACGCCGATTACAAAAGACGGCACATGGAGCGAGAAGGTAGACATGAGTTATATGAAAGATAACTATAGGCAAATTGTTGGAGCCTTGGCTTACTTGATGGTATGCACTAGACCTGACATTGCATATGCTGTAAGTGTAGTCTCACGAAGTCTAGAAAAGCCAGAAGAAGCAGACTGTGTACGACTAAAGCGCATAATGCGATTTTTGCAGTACACGCCAGATCTAGGTATCATGTACAGGAAGAATTACAAACAAGGCATTTTGGAATGCTATAGTGATGCTGATCATGCAGGAGATATCAGCACTGGTAGATCCACTACTGGAGTGCTGTGCATGTACGCAGGAGGGGCGGTGTCTTGGCTAAGCCAACGACAGGCAAGCGTTTCAATATCGACCACCGAGGCAGAAGTTGTTGCCGCAAGTGAAGCAGCCAGAGAGACTATTTGGCTATCTCGGCTTATAAACGATCTTGTCGTTCTTAAAGAGATTCCATGCATAAGAGTGGATAACGAAGCTGCAATCAGGCTGGCTGAAAATCCTGAATTCCATCGACGAACTAAACATATCCGAGTTCGTCATTTCTTTGTGAGAGAATTGGTGACGGGCGGTGAGCTAAAAGTCAATAAGGTATCTAGTGAGGATCAGCTGGCAGATATCCTGACCAAGCCACTAGCAAGGCCGAGGATCAGAAAGATCTCTGACCTGATAGGTATTTGTTGAGAGGAGATATTAAAATTGGATCTTCAATTTGGTTACCTAGCAACTGCATAACCTATTGTTTAGTCACTCTTGTGTCAAGTAAAAAAAACTCGTGGTGTTTTATAAAGATTTATTATTAAAGTATTGTTCTTGTGCATTTGTGATTTTAAGTATTTCCGTGGATAAACCACGCTCTGCTACCTTAATCTTCAATAGAGCCGTGACAAAAACCATGCCTGCTGCATGCTGTATGCTCGCTTGCAGCATGCAGGCAGTAGGTTTGGTTAGAACTGAGACCCCCAACAGAAATTACCATCAGCAATAAAAAGAATAAAATAATAAACACAAACAATAATAAAATGTTATTGTTGGTAATAAGTTTTATACACATTTTTTTATAAACAATATAAGGTTATAGAATATTTGATTTGTTATTATAATTGATATGATTTTTCTAACATTAAACTTTATGTGAAACAAAAAATGATGATTTAAAATCTTCAAAGTAAGCTTTTTGCGTATTGATTATTCTATGAAACGAAAATATGAGAAATATTTTATGTGAAACGAAATACTATAAAACAATTAGCTATAAAACAACGTATGTATGCACTGACGCCAGCACATCAAGCTACCCCAAACTGTCAAATTTTCCCAATTTAACATGAACCTTAGGCTAATTACGATATACAAAATAAATACAAAAACAAAAGGACACTTAGGCGTCGAAGTATTCCTCCGCATCGCTGTCATCAGGAAACGTGCCCAGAAGACTGGCAGCATTGCCACGTTGAATGGCAATGCTAATTCTTTGGCCAAAGAACGACCCAGCCCTCTGGTCACGTGAAGTGTCGACCAGCCGGCGAGAAATTATAAATTATAATGATTACCTTATGCTTAAGTTATAAAGTTGAAAATCTATCAAAGAAAGACGGATTGGGGTAGCTTGATGTGCTGGCGTCTGTACATCCGTGGCACACACACACAGACTACATAAAGATACTACGTATTTACTGTAAGTTCATGGTACACACACCACATTTGTATATTCTGTGCTCGTCTGTTAGCAATCCAGTCTGTGGCATATTCTTTGGTCTGTGGTCATGTGTCAAGCTGTCAAGCTGACTGACTGAAGCGTATTACGCAGTGTTGCCAACCCGTACGATAATTATGGGGGCGTACGATAATTTGGCCTATGGTACGATGTACGATAATGAATGTCTAATGTACGATAATTGTGCTTTGGAGAGTCGCAAAAAAAATCAACAAAATCTCAATGGCAAATGTGAAGAATGACAGCGTCAACAAGTAAATGTCTCTCTCCAACTCTTTCCCTTACATTGATTAGCGCACAATTCTGAAAATATTCTTATGTTTCCATCTGCAATAAGCACATAGCCGTAAACAAAACCTCAAATGGCTTATAGGTGAAAAACTTAGGCGATGTTACTACTTTATTCAATTTTACGGTGAAAACATAAAAAAAAAAACACTACGACAAAACACGGTTACGGTTCGATCTGCTGGTGAAACTTGGCACATACTCCTACTTTGACTCTAATCTTGTCGTTTGTTGTCAAATGAAATGAATTTATTAGGGCTTTTTGTGATTTTGCTTTTGTACGATAATTTTGCCCGGAATACGATAATTTTCAGGTCGGAACTCTATAATTTGAACTTTTGGAGTTGGCAACACTGGTATTACGGGAAAATAGCACAAGTGACCGACCGAAAGGCAAAAATATTCCGAAAAAAATACTACGCCGAATGAAGAATTTTGCTAACGTTTTTTATAAACATTAACATATATTCATTTATGAATTTGTCGTTTTTTGGGTGTACTGCAAAATGAGGTTGTGAACGAAAATGTTTTTTCTCGTAAAAAATGGTGATAATATAACGATGCATTTATCAAAGTGGGTTTAAGTGTTATCTCAGTTGGCGTCCTCTTGTTTTTATGGTTCAAGTTCATGATGGCAACAGTCGAAGAGACAGTTAAAGTGGCGGTGGTGACCGACCGTACACCTAACATTGTACGATGCTCTAGCACGATAACTGCGGAGGAGTTGTGCGTTATTTTGTGTAAAAAGTATAAAATTCCTCCTCTCACTCGGACGCTTTTTGCGTTACGAGTCAAAGGCAGAGATTATTTTCTCAAAGATAACGCGAAAGTTCTATCCAGCACCAGGGATTATGAACTCAGGATACGTTTCAAGGTAAAGTATTTGTTAAAATTGATTAAAAGATTCAGAATCACGAATTTGCTTTGCTAAGAAACCTCTGTTTAAGATAAATGAATGAATAATTAATTTGTGTGTAGTGATACAGTAAGGGAAGGGTTTGGTGGCTCTTTAAATATTGTGAATACATAGCTTTTTAGTAATACAATGACATTTTTTTACTTTTGGTTTATTGCTACCCATCAAGAAGTAGATAATATTAAAATGATGTAAGATTGATATTAGGTAAATTTTTAGTGACATTAATATTAAAATCTAAAAGTGCCTTTTTTTGCATTTTAGCTTTACCAACACCAGATGTAGCAGCTTTATTTGTTATTTTGCTTGGCTGTCAGTCTCGAAATCAGTAACTTCACTTTTAGAAGTTTTAGATGAACTCGCAACTTGATGTTGACTTTAAAACAAACCTAATGTCATCATTGTTACATTAGTAATGATTCAAATTTGTCAATAATTATCAATTATAAATTCATGGATGTGACAACAAACCATTTTTTTTTTAAATAAACTGTTAATTAAATACGTTTATGCAGTGTGATTATATAAACATAACAAAGTATAATAAGAAAACAATATAATTGCTACTTACGCCTGCCCGAAGAATTGGCAAACTTAAGTGGCAGTGAACAGATGGCCGATGGGGCCGAAAAGTTCTATAGTAGCGACCGCGCACCGGAAGACTTAAAGTTGGAAGGCCTCCCACAAGGTTGACCGATGACCTTGCGAGGGCCGCAGGAGTCCCCTGGATGCGGGAGGCACAGAACTGGTCGAAGTGGAGGAGCTTGGGAGAGGCTTGCCTATGTCCAGTAGTGGACATCTTTCGGCTGAAATGATGATAATGATGATGATAATTGCTACTTAACGGGGGGTTATCCGAATTTGCCTGTTTTAGAATCAACAATAAATGATCAAATTAGTGTATTTAGGCCCTAGAAAAAAAAATATATATACATCCTTGATTGAGGGAAATTAAGGGTTCAAAACACGATACATTGTAATTCGCTTGATGAAAAAAAATCTGAAACGGTCGATTTCAAAACAATTTTCTGTCTCATTTCCTAGTAAACAGCATAAGATAATGTGGAAATTGCATGTATGATGAGGGAATCGTATTTAGGAGCGAATTTATTAGTTTGAATTTTTTAGTTTAGTAGATTTTTTCAAATAAGATCATAAATATCTAAATCGGGCTAAATCGGCTTGCGCTCAGATTCCTGCGGGACGTCATCGAGGGTGGACCTGTGTCAAAATTTTCAAAAACCTGCTCCTCCTGCGCCTGTACAAAATATCTAATAAAATATGTAATAACAAATTAAATTATGAAATTGCGATTGCTCGGAAAAAATATCTTGTACTTAGTTATAATATTATAGTTTTAATAAAAAAAAATGTTTTGAAAAATATGTAAATTTTTGTTATCTTAAAATAGTGTTGACACATTACGAATTAGTATCGATAAAATAATAGTCAAGTGAGAGTCGTATATGTTTTATCGTCGTTTATGAAGAAATTTGTACAAATCGAAAGTTTTATAAAAAAAAATCTGATTAATTCATATCAACTATGATATTTATTTACTTAAACTTCTCGCACACAAAACGGTACAAAGGCGGACTTAATGCCTAAGGCAATCTCTACCAGTCAACCAAGGGTGGTGCAGAGATTAGATGGCAGGTCCTTTGGATGAGAGGAACAATGATAAAAAAAATAAACTATAAAATATAATCATAATGAATTATATTACATAAATTATTTATTTAATAAGATTACATAAATAGGTTATTAGCTAATAATACACATACATGCATACACAACTACTTTAATATATACTTAAAATAAATATATACAAATTCAAGGGAGAGAGGTGTTGAAATGACTAGGTATTTTCAAAAAGTAAAAGGTAGATAAAATCTCTCCAATTTCTGCTTAAATGCAAACCGACTTGTGACCGTCCTGATTTCGAGAGGAAGCGCATTCCAAAGAAGAATGGACTGAATATGAAAGAAAGAATGAATAAAGTCTGAAGTATGAGAAGGACAGAGTAGAAGAAGATTGTTACAACAACTCAGATTCTTAGTGTGAGAAGAACATGGATATTGGAAATGCGACACAGATAAGAAGGAGGAGTAGGAGAGTATTTCCGCTCCACCGAGCTGTCTTGGCTACTATCATATCCTGCATTAATATTACATATCGACAGTGAACTGGCAACCGGTCCTATAATTTAATAAATAACATTATATATAATAACATTTAATACCATTTTATACTATTTCATACTCCGCAGCGTTGCAAGAAATCCCATCTCAGATACATTTAAATTTGGCGCCAGAATCGACTTCATTCAACTTGTACTAACTTCGACGCGCAGTAAATGTGAGCATTTAATATTCTTCATCCTGTAAATTTGTCAAAATTTAGATAGTACCGGTTGCCAGTTCACAGTCGATATTATACAATGTGTCTGGTTGTCGGTTGTATACTAATAATATAAACAACTTTCACTCTGACACCAACAGAAAAAAATTCTCAAACAAAGGTGCTATAGGTACTAACACGACCAAATGTAAGGAACACGATAAAAACTAATGATATTTCTCGAATAGCGGAGCTAGCAATACTAGTTGTTTTCTCGAATCCGTGATTTTAACATAAATATTGGCTTTCAATTTTGAATACAAAAAGTCACTGTCACTATTGTATACGATAAAATATTTTAGCGTCCTTGAAAAATCGCACCGTGCGAACGCAGTCAGGTTATACGTCAACAGCCGATCTATTCTGATAAAATCTCACCGTGAGAAATTAGGTGAAGTGAGCTGTCATTCCATCGGACACTTAGCATCAACGAATGACAGCTCATTATAAGCTCACTTCACCCAAATTATCACAGTGAGATTTTTACAGAATAGCACTGCAGTATATCTTGGTGCTCATGTTCCCAATCAAGTTCGTATCTATGTCCTAAAATAATAGTTTCGGTAAATTGTAATAGCTAGAGCAGTATTAGGTACGTCACTAGACAATAAAGTACGGCAATTGCTCCTTCATATGTAGCTCACAATATTTACGGTTCTTTCTGAGCGGTAGTAAACACCAAAAGCAAAAGAATATGGTTACAGTGTAAGCGAAACAGTACGACCATTTTTAGCGTACTACTTAATAAAAATCTGAAATTCAGGATCTTTGAAAATTCTGCTACTAAAGGTAAATAAAATAGTGGATGAAAATTTGTATCGAAATCTACCATTTTGACGAAGAGAAATACCGTCAGGCACATGGCTTGTCTACTTGATAAAATTCTTAAATTCACTGACAACTTACGCTTAGCCTTAACTTCTGGTTCTGGAAGCATGATTTCCTAATGAAACCATTGCAATTTATAATTTTCACCTTTCAACCTCAAATCCATATGTATCTGTAACTAACTTCTGCTCGAGACTTCGTTCGCGTGGAAGTCGTAAGACACCACAATATAGTAAAATATATTGTACGACAGCCACATTATATAAAAATTCCCTGTACACAACAACGTCACATTTGTAGTTTTACTCTCAACAGCCTAAATATACAAAGAGAACAGGACTGGTGTTGCGAGAGCAATTGACGTACAGTTGTCTGTGTGAGAAGCAGCTAGTCCTGAGGTCGAAACCCGAAGCAATCATAATAATAGTAAAGCTGAAGAGTTTGTTTTTTTTTGTGTTTGAAATCGCTATCTCTGGAACTAGCAGCCTCAGGTAAAAGCTAGTTTTGAATGAAAATACATTTCTGCTTTTGTTTAATTAATAAAAATTAGTTGATTACATCACATTAACAATTACATTAAATTACAACACAGCACATTAGCCGATTCCGACACCCGCACAATATCGGCGGTCAGATTTTCGCATACGTTTAGTACCTACTAAACGCTTATACATAGAGTTGTTATTGTCACCTATGTCATCGCAAACAGTGACTGACACCGATATACCGGCGACGACGCAGTGCGGGGTGAGAGAACCGGCCATTTTTTCACTTGAACACGCTTATTCGCACTGCCGACTTCGAGACGTCGATACTTACTACATATACTGAAATCGTTAGGTGAGTCGCAATGCATATCGATATTCACCAATATCATCGGGCCGATAATAATTATATCGGTTTCGAATCTGTATGTGAATAGCTGCCGATACATATCGGTATCGGGTTGGTGTAGATATCTGATAATATGAAAACGCTCAATAGGTTACTTACATGACACTTACCCTACACAGGGCATTTTAATTAATCATTTTAGTTCTACCTTACCGAACCTAAGCACAAATAATTCAGTTGATCAACTGCAACCTATGTTATACTGTGGCATGGATTTTCCGCTAAGTGGTTGACAGTTCATCGTAAATAAATACGTCGCACTGCATTTGGGGGAGGCGCAGGTAGCGTTTCTAAGGCCCCAGGCCGGAACAACCTAGCCTTAAGTTATGAATAATATCAACTATATTGAGGAATTTAAACATGAAAAGAGGTAAAACTAGAGAATGTGTCAGCTTATTATGCTTTACCTACCAAATTTGAATATCATAAGGGATTGTTCACCTTTTCCTTCAGTCGTTAGCAGTCAGGATAAGTAGACAATGTGGGTTCACTCAATACTTAATAACTCAATTATTCATTTATCCTCAACTTAATCCATTTCAATATTATATAACAGCGTATAACATTCCCACTGCTGGGACACAGGCCTCCTGTCTGTGAGAGGGAGTGGGGCATGATCCACTACGTATGCCTTGTTTGGGTTCCGTAGATGTCACATATCTGTGAGTTTATGGTTCTATTCTAGGACATGCCAGTTCCCCCACCATGTTTTCCGTCACAGTTTAGAGAGCAGTATTGATGAAATAAATTCACAAAAAAACGCCTGTTTGATCAAACCCATGACCTAGAACTCGTAAGTTGGGGCTGCAGTGGCGAAGGGTGGTTTTAAGGGAGAGGTAAGCCGGAGCCAAAAAAAAAGAAAAAGGAAAGAAAAAAAATCGATATCCTTGGTGGTCTCGTAAAACGGATGCAATACTATGTTTAAATAATTTTGAATATCACTAGAGAGACCAGAAAACGCGGGGTTCTGAGCTGAATTACAAACTTCTAAATGGGAGTCCTGAATCGAACTTGCTCAGATATTAGAAGGCTTCGATATAGGTACCACAGTTATCGGAATTCGGAATTTCATCGTGGCCGCGAACAGCTACTTCTTGTTTACCTAATAAAATAACGATTTCAATAAACCGTTTTATCAAATTCCTATTTCGATCTACTTTTCTATTTGCGAAAAACTATTTTATCCCACCTGTCCCGAACTCATGTAACTGTAAACAACTACGAATATGTTTTTCAGTCTGGACATGATTTTTTGACGAATTCGTCAGATTATTAATATCTATAAAACTCCCTTTATTCCTTAAACTACTAGAATCGGAGAAAAGTAAACACGGGAAACAATACATTCTATTTAATTTACAACTGCCAGTCAGCCATTGATATTTATCGTAAAGAGAAACATTTAAATGTTTAAAAATTATAAATGCGATTACGTCAAACATCGACCACACACTATCTGTGAACCGGAACAACTACTTGTGGGTCATACAAATATTTGTTCCATGTGGGAATTTAAGCCCCCGACACGCAGCGCAGTTGTCAATCGCAGCGCAGTTGTCAATCGCTCAACCACTGCCCACCTTAAATCAACTAATTACAGCTGACTACAGGCTCAGCGAGCACTGGTAGTGTAATTACTTGAAATCAGGAGTTTAGATTTTTTTTGTTTTATTTATTTATTTGCTCTCATGCACATCATAATGCTCTCATCATATCATTTGATATCCAAACCTACAAAACATGATTAGAGTTTCGTTTGCTAATTTATGCTATTTTTTTTTTATTTTTTTTTTTGCTTATTTTTTTTTTATTTTTTTTTGTTTTTTTATTTATGCTATATGTATATATTATTTTGTCAAATCATAATAGTTGTAGTAAACGAGGCAAAAGTGGTATGTAAGGATCGGAACTGGTGGCGCTCTGTAGTTTTCTGCCTACATCCATAGGAGGAAGGCGTGCATTTTAATTTAATTAACCTATGATAATGTGTATATTTTAGTACAATAGATATTTGCACACCTATTAAGGTAGGATATGGTCATAAGAACTTTTATTATTGTATGTATCACCTCATGTAACTACCCATATTTCAAGCAAATAAATGATTTGATTTGAATTTAATTTGACCCTGTATATAAATTATAATGCATTCCTGCATATAATGGATTGTGTTGTGATATAAGGTGATTATTGCTCCACCTACCCTTTTTCTATCTTTAGAACATTCAACATCAACTGTTCAGAGGAAACCTGGTTACATGGTCATTGCCATTCAGTCCATACAAACGTATTCCTCTGTGTCCATGTTTTTGTCATAAGAGCCATTTTACTATGCTCTGTTAGTTACTAATGTTCTGTTGAGCATTTTGACTTACTGAGTAAAAGTGTAGATTGAGTATTGCATAGATTTGCCAGTTGTCAGTATAATTAATATACTTTGTGAAATGGGGAAAAGTCTTTTACCCCTATTTGCCCCGTGAGGGTTTGACATTAAAAAAACTCAAAAACAACTTTCTTTTGTTGAAAGTAATAAGACGAAGTTTCAAGATATTTAGACTGCGCGTTGAGATTATTCCATACAAACATAAACACCTTTATTATTCAAGTAGGCAAGAACTCGTGCCAAGTTTTAAGTTAGTTAACCCAAGTTATAAGATTTTTCGTGCTAGCAAAATTCCCTCCTTTTCACCACTGGTTGAAATTCGCCAAGAATCCCTTCTTAGTGCTTGCGAGCTCAACTGTCACGTAATTAAAACAGTTACTTTTCTATTTTTAACAGGATAAATAAGCTTTCCTAGCAGATAAGGGGTAGCCTTGTGCAAACTTGAATGTATCTAGTTGCAGTAGTTTCGGCTTTATGTATCAGCATACAACCAAAACTACTGGGATTCAGATGACAGTCAGTCAGGCAGTTTTTATTTTGTAATGTAGAATATACCTAGATATTATTTAAAAGTGTTCAAAAATATATTTATTTTTGAACACTTTTAAATATTACATCCTTAACAGCTATGGATAATATAAATAAAAACAATGTTTTTAGTAGTCTCATATAATTTTCAAATTGGGACTGGAATATATCTGAATTCATCAAAGATACGGGAAAACTGTCTTATGAAACATAATTTCTTGGTCAAGTGCGAGTTGTTGTGAAAATCTAAAATTCTATAAAAAAAATACGGGGTTCTCTGCTCCATGTAACGATCATTACATTGTATCGGAATAAAAAATTCTGGATGGCCGAAGTTGGTCAAATTTTATACTAAATATACGTTTCTTCTACAGGTTCCAAGATTAGAACTGTTAATAACCTTGGATGAAACGACTTATGACTACTACTTCCTTCAAGCCAGGAGTGATGTTTACGAAAACAGGATCCCTGAGATTAAGTACCCTGAACACAAGAAAGAAATGCTTGGTCTTGGGATTGCTGACATGTAAGTTGTATTTTATTTAAGAGGCTGTAAGTTGAATCCTCCATCCTAATTTCTTAAAATATTTGCGGAAGGTCTGACGATGATATGAAAGCTTGTTAAAATAAGGAACTAAATCATATCAGTGTATTGACATAAGCAGTTTTTTTTTGTTATCTATCAGCATATAAAAAAGCCCATCTAATTATCTGCAATAGATTGTATAATAGCAGTTAAGTTTAATATTTCATTTAAGTATAATTGATAAATAATTGATTAACAAATGGGACTAATGACCGTTTTCACTAACACTAGGCGACACCTAACTGAAAGGATTGTCGCGATTTGGATGTGTTGGATTTTCAACTTTCGGCATTGGGAGCTGAAAATCCAAGTGACCTCATTGTTTTTATAAAAAACTAGGGAACCGCCCCTGCTTCGCACGGTATTTACAACTTGACAAAGAACCGAGATGCCTTTATTTAATGTAAATTTGATATTAATGTTAGAAACTTATAACCTTCCGGAATAAATTCTCAAAGTTATGGTGAAAATCACATCAAAATCGGTTGCGGAGTTTAGAACAACATCGCGGTCCCACCGACAGACGAAAAGCTACTTTAATTTATACTATATATCTATACTTATATACTTTATAATTAAATGTCGTTTGGGTTTATCCCATTCGTAAAAAAAAATGAGATGTAAGTTAGATGTCTAAATCTGCATATTTATAAAATAGCAAACCGTACGCGTATAAGGAAATCTTGTGCAAAGCTTTATGCTTCTGATCCCAGCAGTTTAGGTTGTGTATTATTTGTCAGTGAATTTAAGATTTTTGTTGAAGTAGTTGTATGTGATAATGCCACATCAATTTAGCATCATCTATTTACGCATTTGCACATTAACACATAGTGCCACGCAGAGTAGTTCATGATATACATACATTATTGCTGTAGTAGATCATGAGTTGTCAAGTATGATTATATCTTGAATTGACAGAACAATGGACAATAACATCTAATTACTCTGTCTCCGTCTGTGAGACAATAGCCCTCTGGTATAACTGCACAATTAACAAGTGATCTCTTTAATTTACATACTTTAACGTCATGTATTATTTTCCTCAACACGTTTTGGTCCTTATCAGTGACCTGAAGACAGAAAAAAGCAGAAAACTCAGAAGCCCTGCAAGAGAGACTTCTGTTTTGAAAAAAAATATAGTTTTGTATCATCTTAAGGCGGTTCACCCAACAAAAAACCTTGAGCATTCGCTGCCTCTTTGCCGCACCTCACCTCTACAAACTGGCGAACAAATTATGAATGGAAGTAAAAATCACATACATCACAGAATCTTAGAATGTACCCAAACAAGGCATTCAATAAAATAACTTTTATAAGAAAGACACGTTTGTTAATGCGGATAAAAACATTTTGGTCTTGAATTCAGTGAATATTTATTAATTATTACTATTAAATAATTATAATTAAATAAAAATAATTATCTAATTATTGAATTATTAATTGGTCCAACTTTTCGCCATTTCGAAATCGCCATTTTCGTCATGGGTGTCGAATGTGTCGATTCAAGGGAAATTCCTCACTTTTGGCTATAAGAATCTTAGGGCTATTCTGCAAAAAAAAATCTCTAAATCCTTACTAATATTATAAACGCGAAAATTTGTATGTATGGATGTTTGTCACTCTTTCATGCAAAACGGTTGAACGGATTTGGATGAAATTTGGCACACAGATAGATAACCTAGATTAACACATAGGATACTTTTTATCCCGGTAGTACGGTACCGCGGGATAATTTCCGACTTCCACGCGGGCGGAAGCTAGTTTAAAAATAATTTCGACACAACTATAATAATCGAATTTGACAATCGCGACTCCACGTGGTATTTTTTGCCTTTGCAACGTGGTACTTTTTTGCCCTACCCCGTGATTTTTTTTAGAACTGATGGCGCGTAGTAGGTCAGCCTCGATGCGTTTTATATGGAATTTTCACTTTTTGGATGGATAATATGAAAAATTATTACCTACATGTTACGTATTAGAGGTTTGTGTGGTTGCAAAGGGGGTCGAAATTTTCATTATTTTTGCGATAGGACTCCATTTTCGAGGTATATGCAAAAGAAATAAAAACAGATACAGTAGTAGTAGTTTTTGCACCGGCAGACTTAGCACGAGAACCATTGACAAGTATTTTGTCGTCGGAAGAGTAGACAAAAATGAGGTTTCCGTATAGACAGTTGACAGTTTTTCACCAAGAAATGTAGAGAAGCGATTTCTATTCTACAGTAGAGTAGAAATAAAAAGCGTCATGCTAAGCCTGCTGAAGTCGAACTGTGGTGTGAATTTTAGTTCTAGATAACAAATTTTATTCCACACCTTTTTAATCGCGATTAAAAATAGTCAGATTTTCGCAGTAAATAACACAAAAAAACTATAACCAAAACAAATGTCAATAACAAACTTATTAGACTTATATTATTTTCTACTGATAATGTGACGTGGGCGAGCAAGTGCGCTTTCGGCCAGCCGACACGCGGTGACAAACGACACGGGCTCTACCCTCGAGGCCTCATGGCAGACTGAATCGAGATACCTCGCGCATGAATACAGTAATAAATACACCCAGATGTTGGAATAAAATCGTTATAAAATCAAAATTTGGTCTTTTGAGAAAAAAAAACTACTTGCATATTGTTCATTATTAAATTGTCTATCTATTAGTGTCAGTAATATAACTAAAGTAATGCTTATTTCACGAGGCATGTTATCAATCACTGTTACTTATTTCTGTGGTATCGTTGTATGGTGATTTGTTAAACAAATACTACTTAAAAAAAAAAAACTTAAACAACCATTGCGGAATCAAGATAATGTAGGATTTTAATGTATTTTTTTAAAGTTGATATTTCATTTAAATAACGAGTAGATAGTTTCAAAAACCTGCCCAAAACACGACTGGCGCGAAGTTTTGGTAGGGCACGCGCCTTAATCAAGATTTTGAAAAGTATCTTTGTCATAAATGTTGGGTAGGCTGTAGTTGTCCATCAATTATCAAGATTCTGTGTCGCGTGACGGAATTAAATGGCCAGACCGAGAACAAATATCTTTATTTATGCCATACAAATATTTAGTATAATGCGGCAATCGAACCCGCGACCCTGAGCACAGAAAGCGGTTACTTCGCCGCAACGCAATATTCTGTAACTGACTTTACGTTTCATCTTCGCCTGATAACGTGTAAAACGGCTAAATCAGGGCTAAAACGGCTAATTCTAAGTTTTAAAAATCACTACTTAGGTAAGTACTTGCAAACCTGATGCTAACTAATCTGCATTTTAAATCTCACAAACCTAAAAGTATGTACCTACAGAGAAATCTTCCATCTACAAGATTACAATATTTTTCCTGTTTCTCGTATGATTCGTGATCATGCTCACTTCGGACGACCTAAGAATTGTTGTGTTGATTGCATACAGTTACGTAAACAGGGTTGTGAGGGGCGCAACTGTCTGTTTGGGGCCAGGCGTGGCTCAGAGCTCATGCAATATGTTGAAGGTTTTAAGTACTGACAATTGGATACAACGCTCGCTCGCGTCGTCGCCTTTCATAAACCATTGTGATAAGGGATGTGCTCATGTTAGTAATCAATTTGTTTCCTTCGTTAAATTAAAAGCTTATCCCGATTTGATGTAAGCAGATCATGCTATAATATTCACGTCTCGAATCTCCAAAAATGGCGATTATTGCGTGACAAGTTACGAGTACATGTTTTTGATTCAGGACACGTGCAACAGCTGAGGATAAATTGTCGGTAAACGATGTTGTGAGGGATTACAAAAAATATATACCGAAAGTGATTGTTAGAAGACACGGTCACGTCGCGAAGAAGCATGCTCACGACCAGCTCCCCAAACTGTGTTCCGTCGGCCATAACGTGAAGTAAGTAAACCGATTGGAATACAATTTGTAGCAATCTGCTGTAGCCTTTATTATTTTTTTGCGAGCAGACTATTTATGTTTCTGCTCCTACACAATGGAAACAAAAGCTGGTTTGATTATATCACTGGTAAGATGTTTGTGTCTGTCTGCATTCAAGCGTCTCCATCGTTTTTTAGTACAAACTTCGAGAGTTATAGTATGCCCAGGGACGATGAAGGCAATAAATAGAAATTGGAATTCTTGAGAATGTATTATTATAGGTACAGTTGAGTCGTTACAAGATTCATGACTATTGCATTCAACCGGACTAAAAGTGTAGTGCGAAAAACTTACCACTTGTCTGCAACAGGATATTTTCCAATTTATTAAAAAACTATTTTAATTTAAAGATTGGGACGAAATATGTAACAGTAAAACAAAAATTAATTGATTTAAATCCATTTTCTCAATTAAAAACGTTTTAAACCAAATTTACTTTTCGTTGTTTTGAATTTACCGCCAAAACGCTCCTTACGATGACTTTTTATCACGTGACCACACGTGACGTCAACTTTGTGTAAACTAAAGTATGTCGTTGTTATCATGTAAATGTCCAGTTTATAATTAACAAGATTTTTTATGAATAGAAAATGGTATTACTGGTGTGCGGTGCTTCTGTGCACAAATACTCCTAAAACTGCGCCACACAAAGTATTTGTACCGGTGCCGTTTACACAAAGCTGACGTCACGTGTGGTCACGTGATAAAAATGTCATCGTAAGGAGCGTTTTAGCGGTAAATTCAAAACAATGAAAAGTAAATTTGATTTAAAACGTTTTTAATTGAGAAAATGGATATACATAAGTCAATTTATTTAAATTTTTCTGTTACATATTTCGTCTCAATCTTCAAATTAAAATAGTTTTGAATAAATTGGAAAATACCCTATTGAGCATGGGGTGAGGCAGTTCAATAAAGACCTTGCCTCCCAAATTATAGACGACCTCTTAAAGCCGTTCTATGGAAAATTATAGACTTTCGAGATAGTATAATAATAAATAAAATTTCAGCTACATAAAGAACTTATACCTTCAACAACTGTACATAATGGCCCCGAACTATTTGGCGGAGGAGTATGACAATGTTCTGTGGCAGAACGGCAGCGATGTGACACCGGTGAATGTTGTGGTCGCGCCCTTTCATCCGCACCAGCCTGGAATAAGAATCTATAATACTGTAAAAAGAGAAGTAAGTATACTTGTCACTAAAAGATGCTGTTACACTTGGTCGTCCACCTGAATTGAGATGTCTATAGAATTCGACCTTACGACCAAGTGTAAAATTATCGCCAATTCGACAAAAATGCCAGCTTAAGGTGAACCTAGTCCACATTTTTGCATACAAACTTCGGGAGTGTTTTACTCCACTGTCTGACATGGCACATCCAAAGTAAAATATGATATTGTAATATCTCATTATTAATATTATCGGTACGGAAACAGAATACTAAAATAAAAACCCATTAAAAAGTTAGGAACCAACAAAGATTAGTTTTTCTTGTTAATTTTACTTAATTTTGGTCGTGTTTAAGTAATAAAATAAGTGTAAAATCTCCAAAACCAAGTCGGTACGTGTTGTGCGTGTAGACTAGCGTCTAACTGCTCATCACTGATACTATCTCTGACGGACACGTAGCCTGGTGAGATAACGTGATTTTTAGCCAAGCCTACCAGTGAGTTCGAGCCCACGACTAGGTTCCCCTTAAAGTGTAATGTTGTTTGGTCATATTCGTCGGGTAGGTAAAGCCATCAAGGTTCCCCAATGCGGGCCAACTACCAATGCATAAATTGCGCCTTAAGTTCAAATGCGACCTCAGTTCGATAAATATAATTATTTACCTAAATGGGTTTTATTCTTCGGCTCTTTATCTGACTACTTACTCAGTATGCTACTCTCAGATAAAATAATTATGTACTTAAATCACTTACATGTTTACAAATCATAAATCACTATACAGTGACGTCATTTCAGTGGACCCACGTTTGCAAAATAGAAGAATTAATTTATATTACAAGGAATGGAGAAAACTCGTTAGAAATATCAAGGAGAGGAACCCCTTTGTTCTTTAAGTTTAAATCAGAGGAGCATCTATCGTCATTTATATCAGTTTGTGATGGTTATTACAGGTATGCATCATTTTATTTTTGATTTGAGGCTATTAACAATAAACCGCTCCTCATCTCTCTTTTAGTGTCCCAAAAGTCCAACTGCTGTCGTTTAATTTGGTTTGGAATGAAACTTCAAATATATTGTTTGAATAATTACCGTAGGTGCTCATACTTGCGAAAAATGTAATGCTTAAAAGATCCACAAATAAGATCACCCCATTTGCTTGATAATAACAACATACCTACATGTCCAATGAAGAATATTCCTTTGTGATGTCCGCTATAAATGTACGTACAATCAATTAACACTATTATTATGTGAAACAGATTAATGGTTAAATGGACATTCAACCTGTCTAAAGACGACGAAACACCGTCGCTAAAGGAGCTACAAAGAATAAAATGTCACGGCCCCGTCGGGTAAGTGCGCTAGTAAAAAGGGGTACATATTTAATGTAATTGCTACGGAGAATATTGTGTAAAAAAACTTTTAATTTTGTAGGGGCGCATTCTCGTATCGAAAGTTGGAAGAAAAACGTGCTAAGAAACACGGTTGTTATATATTGCGGCAGTGCCAGGATGACTACAATGTTTATTATTTGGACGTATGTACTAAAAACAGGTAATTACATTATGTTTGTGAATATTTTGTCCAACTGTGGCAAAGATTAGCGGGTTTTGAATTGTAAAGTATGAACGTACTCGTAAATTGTATTAAACAAATTCTTATCTTGTGAATTTTGACCCGGAATGACCGATAAAGCTTGGATCAAGCTAGATCCAGATTCCGACTGTGACAAATAATAATGCCTTTCTCGTGTGCTGATGACTAACAGTTATTGTGCTCAGTTCACGGTAAAGTTTGAATGATGTAAAGCCACCAAAATTGAACGTGGAACTCGAATCATTAAGTAAAACTTTGGTGTCACGCAAAACCGCAGAATCGGCTCAAATCAATGTAGACCATTCACGATTTTATTCCAATAGTATCAATACGCTTCATTGCAATGTTACTTAAGTCATTGCAATAAGGTGTTAGCTTACTTTACCATTTTTTGTATTAGACTTTTAGTATATTCCGAGTTTTTTTCTTTTCTTCTCGCCGTTCGTGGAGACTATTTTAAGTTGTAAGTTATGTTTTTCTTTGCAGTACAACAGAGACTTATAGAATTGAGTTTAAGGGTCATTGTTACGTGGTAAATAATGAGGAGTACTATAGTATCGAGAGGCTAGTCGGATGTCATCAGAACCTAGAAGGCAGGATATTATTGAATGAATGCATACCGCCTTCAGAATATGGTGAGTATTTTTTTAATATTTTTATCTATACTAATACTGGAATTACCTGTCGGATTTGATTAAATCTGTTTGCGTTTGATAGCCAAATACTTCAGGAAGGTTTATTTAGATACGATACATCACGATGCTATTCTTAGGAGCCGAGCAAAAAGAAAAAAAGTCCGAAAGAAGCCTAAGCTAAAATGAAGTTATTGGTTGATGCGATGCGACGTGGTGGGTCGGGGCCGAAATTTTACGCGGGAAAAGTCGCGGGCAGAAGCTAGTTGTTTCATAATTTTCATCATCGTCTCAGACGATGAACCTCCACTTCTGGATATAGGTTTCTTATAATTACTGTGTGCTTAAAAATAACATAACGCTTCCAATCTCCGGAGCGTTAGGCAGAGGTGTACTATTACATACAGGGTAAACTTTTAACCAGTGCGCAAACTGTAACCATGAATTCAGCATATCATTCTAGACCCCCTAGCGTAGAAATTTTTCGTCAGTTATAACATAATAAAAATCAGCTGTTCCATACATTGTGACCGCGTAGGTATTGCAATTTTCTATAACCGACGAAAAATTTCTACGCTAGGGGTTCATAATGATATACTGAATTCATGGTTACAGTTTGCGCACTGGTTAAAAGTTTACCCTGTATGTAATAGTACACCCATATTTTACTAGTTATGTTTAAGTCGGATGTAGTAGGGCGCGAGCCTTTTGCCATCATCCGGGCTCTAATCCAGACTCCTGTTTGCTACTGAGAAATCCCTTATACTTACCCAATAATACTTGGTCCGACCTATGACTATCTACATCACTTAAGATAGAATAGGATGTTGTAAACAGAGTCGACCAGGAAGAAGATGGGGTCTTGAACCCATTACCTTCATGCTATGAGAATAGCATTGCTCGTGATTACCTCACAGTTTTTTTTTTTTAATATGTCTTCTTAGCCTGTCGATGTGAAGTGTATGGTTCAGTATTCCGCAGCGCTAATATCACTCACGCAGACATTAGATCCTCACGTGTACATGCAGGTGACAGGACATGCGGCAATAGATGAATCCATCCTTCCAGAACGATGTTCAGTCATCCATCTCGATTTAAAACTGACAGATTTGATTCTAATCTCGACTGAAATAGTTTAAAATCGAGATTTATGACTGAGGATCGCTCTAGAATACGCGGGCCATAATAGAGGGCATTTTATATTATACTTGCTTTTGCCATCGGCTTCACTCGCGTGGCGGTCGAATATTATCCCACGGGAATGTACTACCGGGATTAAAAGTATCCTATGTGTTAATCCAGGTTATAGACTATCTGTGTGCCAAATTTCATCAACATCCGTTCAGTAGTTTTTGCGTGAAAGAGTAACAAACGTCCTATACATACAAACTTTCGCGTTTATAATATTAAGTAAGGATAAATCAAAATTGAGATCTGGATTAAAGAAGAGAGAAGTAGAGTAGATGAATAAAGGAAGAGAGTAGCAGAGTAGACCAAAAAAGGAAGAGTGTAGTAGAGTAGACGAATAAAGGGAGAGAGTCCACTCACTTTTAAAGGGTCTAGCGGGATAAGCACATGAAAACTGCACTCGTGTCTGATGAAGGGTTTTTACCTTATTTTTATTGTTTTTCATCTAAAATAGCCATACACTGAATCTCACACCCCTAACCCCTATGGTAAGGAAATAATGAGGGTGGCAACCCTTAACGATTTTTTTTTCTCAGTATCTATTCAAGATATCTTCATGAAATTTAAACCATATATGACAATTAATAAACCAATTATAATATTTTTTTTTTAGAATTTTTGCAATATTAGAAACTGTAAAAAACGAGTAGTATATTTTTTGGGGGTGGTTTTTTATATTAACCCCTAAAATGACACCTAACAAAAAAAAATATCTTATTTTTCAATTAGTTAGCTATTACATATTAAAGTTACAAAAGGGTTGAATTGGTGGAACATAGCTTAAAAAAATAAAAATCAATTAAAGTATGTAGTCAAAAATGTAGTCAAAAATTATAAAACCAGCTGAAATATTGACCTCCATATTTGATGCGACTGGTATAACGACTTCTATTGAAGAAAACAGTGACGATGATTGCATGTTCAGTATAATAACGTTATCCCTAATTATGTTCATATTTTGTATGATTGAATCAGTGTAAATACATTATTTCATATAACTACATACTTTAATTGATTTTTATTTTTTTAAGCTATGTTCCACCAATTCAACCCTTTTGTAACTTTAATATGTAATAGCTAACTAATTAACAAATAAGATATATTTTTTTGTTAGGTGTCATTTTAGGGGTTAATATAAAAAACCACCCGCAAAAAATATACTACTCGTTTTTTACAGTTTCTAATATTGCAAAAATTCTAAAAAATATATATTATAATTAGTTTATTAATTGTCATAAATGGTTTAAATTTCATGAAGATATCTTGAATAGATACTGAGAAAAAAAAAATAGTTAAGGGTTGCCACCCTCATTATTTCCTTACCATAGGGGTTAGGGGTGTGAGATTCAGTGTATGGCTATTTTAGATGAAAAACAATAAAAATAAGGTAAAAACCCTTCATCAGACGCGAGTGCAGTTTTCATGTGCTTATCCCGCTAGACCCTTTGGCAATGAAATTTGGAAATTTGGCACACAGATAGATTATAACCTAGATTAACACATAGGATAATTTTTATCCCGGTAGTACGTTCCCGCGGGATAATTTCCGAATTCCACGCGGGCAAAGCCGCGGGCGGAAGTTAGTTTATAATATTTATAGTAGGAAGTAGGATAGCCTATAGTAGATGATGTTGCTGCCGCTGTTGTATATTAATTTGTAGTGCTAACATAAATCTTATCCGTCGCTGAATTGAATTATCTTTAACGGGACTGGTCACCCGTGTCCACGATCGCTGTAACATGCTTACATTGGAAGCGTTTTGTATGAAATGAATGAAATGCGATGTAATATGTATCTATAAATTAGCATAAACTTTGTCCCCCTTCTTACGACAATTATGCGAACGGAGGAGTATAAAATTTGGCACAGTTGAAGTTTATAGTAGGAAGGAGTCCAGAAAGCTAATATTTTATATAATAATAATGTATTTGAAATACATTAATAAAATTTGAATAGAATTAATAAATACAATTATGTGAGTATTTTATTCTGTATCTACGTTCAAAACTTTTGTGTGAACAATAATTATAAAATTTGTCAAGGGAAACGTTAGCTTGGAATTTTAATGCTGTTTACTTTTTAGGGTTCCGTACCTCAAAAGGAGTAAACGGAACTTCTCCGGTATTTTTTCTACAATAAGTCAAGAATCCCATGTTATAAAAATTATGAGTATAAATTACAAAAATTCCTAGAAAATAACATAAATTCTAATGCACTGAGGGAGCTTAAATGTTCTTCCACGAAAATGCTCCGTATTCGTGTAAAGTAAAGTTAATAAACTTTTTGCGTTACCTAATTTAGCATAATTCATAAATATTTTCCTTATACGTAGGTGTTTCATTAATTATTATTCAAAAGCCATTAATTAAAGCGTCTATTATCTTCGTTGTTAACGTTTAAGTATTATTGCAGACAAGTCCCAATTACTGCTGTGTGGGGAGCCGGTGAAAAGAGGCGTTCGTATTGACCAGGCAGAACTGCAGGACATTCTAAAGGACAACCGGAGTCCGCGGTGTCTGCCGAATAAGGATATACTACTGTACACAGGTATGGTGATGCTCTAATTAATAACACCGTCGTATTTGTCACACTTTTACTAACGTATAGGTGGTTTTAATGTTGTGTTTATGATAATCAATTTTCTTAATGTGTTTAATTCTTGGTATTTTACTACAATTTATAGGAATTTTTACAATAAGGCATATCTAAATGTTAGTATATATTACTGTTTTATTTAATCGGGTTTCCTAACCGTGTTTCATTCGCTGCATCGACGTGCAAACTTCATCAACGATTCCCTTTTAACTGGTATACAGGGTGGAAAGAAATCGTCGCGCTAACTGTAACCATGAAGTCAGCAAATGATTCTAGATTCCCTCGCGTAGAAATTTTTCGTCGGTTATTAATAAAACATGTTGGTGTCCCATCATTTTGACCGCGTAGGTATTGCACTTTTCGATGAAACATCCATAACTTTTTTACTGAATCCATGATAGGTAGCAGTTTGCACATCGATATCCCCTTATACAAGGTGTTATTAAAATAACTGAAAATCGGGCCAGACCTGACAGGAAAAAAATATTCGTCGTTCCCTACATTTTGTTGAGATGTTATGCGAACATAGGTAAATGAAAAGCAGAACAGTAGAGCTGCGGAGAGATGAGGGAGGAGTAGCAGTTTATAAACTCTAAGATATTTATTGTTTTATTGTGAAAATCTCGAATTATTGTCGGCCATAGGAACCTAAGAACAACTGGTGTGAAAGGCCCGGAATTAGAAGACGAGGCAGATCAGCAGAACATTGGCACGGCGAGATAGTGGCCATAGAGCAAAAAACAGAAAAAACTAGAAATTACTGGAGGAGGCCTATACCCGTCGAGGGGTCCTTAATTAATTATATAACTTAAGGTGCTCTTACACGGACAATTTTTCGAGCAATTATTGCTCGGCAACACGAATGGGTCAATTAAGTGGAGCAATCTGGAGCAACAACAATAAATTGCGGATATGTTTCGGGAATATTGCTTGTGATTGCTCCATATATTTCATGAGTTGCCGAATATCCAATCGGTTTGGAAATTTTAGTCAATTTTCTTTCTATCTCGTTTGTACGTATAACTACGTCTCGTTTTACCGAGAGGAATCGGCCGGCGGTGGAGACGGCTGAGGCGGGGGGCGTATTGTCTAGTTTTTTCAAGTTGCTCCATATTACATGATATTGTGTGGCCGTATCTCTGGCAACAGGTTGCTACATGTTGCCATTGCCCTAAATTGCTGGATGTAGTCGTGACGTCATAGTTGACAAGAATTGACCAGGATGGAGCAATTTTAATTGCTCGTGTAAGCGCACCTTTACTAAATTAAACTCTATTTATTTTATAGGAACCTTAAACATAACATAATAACCTCTTTTCCTCCTCTAGGTTCGGAGAAGATCGGTTCAGAAAACATTACAGCAACTTACAAAGCACTGTGGAGGCTTGACGAAACTAAGAAGTTGTTGGTCGCGTTCAAAACTTTACAGAGGGAAAAAGCCAATGACCATTTAAAGGTATGACAATTTCGCCATGATTATTAATGCTCTTTTTTTTTTCAAGTTTGCAGACCTATATTTTTGTTTCTGCTCACTAAAGGATTTTTATTCTATTTTTAACATATGATTATAACCTACCTTGTAACTATTATTCTAGCCCTTAGATATGTCACCGTTAATTGTAAATACCGTTAGATTATAATCTATCTAGCGAGATTGTGAACTGTCAAAGATTGTGAACCGTAACACACTGCTTACAATTTAACGCATTATTTTTCGGTAGATTATAATCTATCGATGTAAAACCGTCAAATGGTGAACTGGTAGTACCTTGCGCTATTACTAAATAGTCAAGTAACTGCCAGTAACTTGGAAGTAGCGCTCGCCGGCCGCTGCCGCGGCACTGCTCGCTACGCTCGCTCGGCTCGCGCGCGGTTGGTCCAATTCTAACCTAACCTATTTGGTCGGTAAGCAGTATGGTGCAGTTCACAATTTATCGACAGTTGGTAATCTCGCGAGATAAAAGTCAATTTATTTCAAATAGACACTTAAAAGGCACTTTTAAACGTCAACATTTACATGAAAATAGAATTGATTCTAGTCGCCCCTTCCAAAATGTAGTTTCGTAAGGAGAAGAATGGGAAAGAAACTCCACTGTTACTCTTTTAAAATGTTTTAAGTACAATATTTAACATACATTAATTATATAATTAAAATTACCATACCAAAATAGGCAAAAAGAAGGAAATTGAAGCAATTACAGATAAATTAATTCTATGATATTAGATACATGGTCCTCACATATTTACAAACATTGTAAAGTAAGTATACGATTTTCCTAGAATATTAACAAGTAATAAGTCAGTGATTATAAACTAACGGTGTTCACAATCATACGGTGACAGATATAATGCGTGGCATACACTGTTGTGCAAATACATCTCCCTTCTCCTTTTAAACTGAAGGGTTATTTAGCCACAAAACGCAAAAAATAGATATATATTTTGCCTTTTCTGGCCAAAGGAGAATGCCCACGGCACTATGGACAAATGTACTCATTTCAACATTTTTGTGTCTTCATCAAATCTTCTTCAAAATACTCGATGACATGTCTAAATACTTCCTCAAAAAATTCAACACAATCTACAACGGGGTTTCCGAGATATTTACAAAAATAAAATGACTATTTTGAGATGTTCAAACACAAAACGAACTGAAAAAAGGGTTTAAATGGGTTTACGAGTGAGCCTTGTGCCTATGCAGCTTGGCTATGTTGGGTGGCCAGTTACTGGTAATCTTACTGTTTTCGATTTTGAGTCTTTTTGTGCCTCAAAATCTTAGTCCCACGTTTCATTAAAACGGAAAGCATGTAAGCAAACATTATATTATATAACATCACACCTGTATTCCCCGAAGGGTTAGGCAGAGGTGTAGGTAACTATGTGTAGTACACCCACGGTTTGCCAGTTATGTTTAAGTCCCATGTAATAGGGGGCTAGCCTATTGCCATCAAGCGGGCACAAATCCAGACTCCAGGCTGCTAATGATCAATTGCAAATGGAAAACCCCAACAAGACTTTACCCGACCTGGGAATCGAACCGAGGACCTCATGCTCAGTAGTAGCGCTTGAGACTACTAGACTAACGAGGCAGTCAATATTATATTACCTACTTTATATTATATAATGAAAGTAATAGTGTATTACTTGATAGCCGATTGGCTTAGTGTTTTATCTAGATCCTACTCAAATCATTGATTGCAGTATGTATCATGAAATGGTCTAAGTTAGTATGAATGGCAGGAAAACAGCTACACTAGGTACATAAAAAATACAGAAAATGTTCATGATATTAACAGGAATCTCCGACAACATGAGTCTGCATATAGGTGGCGTAAATCTCAAGGAGCAGTTGAGACATCGCCCCACAATCGCAGTCGCCATGTTCATTATATCACAACATAATACTATTGTGAATATTTGTACAACAAAAGTCCTGTCTTTAGTAACATACAACAAACACAACACACATACATGGTGTAGTGGCGAAGGAAGTATCTATAGTATTTTCAATGGGTTAGCAGCAGTAGCCGAGGAACTAAAAGCTCAAACTCGACGCACAACGTACCAAAACCATCAGAAAAAAACATTCTGGTTGACCGTTGACATGACATAATATTGAAAAAGTATGACAGAAAATAAATATAATGTCAAATAGGGTTGTACCTGTGTTAATAAAAGAAACATTCGATTATGATTTGTTCGATTGATGCAGATGAAAATCTTTGTTGTTTTTTTATCAACGTGGGTCGAATAGTACTTATTATTTCTTAAGACGTTTGAAACTATCCAGATTTCAAACCAACAATAAATAAAAATATGACTTTATCAATGGATGCCAGTCTGCTGTGCTCACCACATACTATCGTTTCGTCCGTCACACAATTGAGTGAAAATAAAATATACAGATGTACCTACCTATGATTTAGTTCTATGGGATATTAGAAACTGATTTATTTATTTTATCTTGCTAATCAATACAGAATCGATATAATTTATGGGCGATATCATATAATCGATATCAAATAGGTAGGCACATTAAACGCAATAGAAAAATGGACATCCCTAATTCCTTAATATTGACAAATGACCGGGGATTGTAAAAAAAATGGCGTACTTTACAGTCGGAGACGTAAAAGTACTAATTATTGTTCAAAAAACAATCCCATTATAAATATCATTTAAGTCCTTTTCAAAAAATATAAATATATTTTAGATATTTCATACTGTTCAATTTCTTGAGACACAAGACATTTTTCAAGAGTACTGTCCATGGGCATTCTCTTTTGCCTTAACTGCAAATATGTCGTTATATCTGGACAGGAAGATATTCGATCTTTTGACGTATAGAAAGCAGAATAAATCCTCAGGAAATGTGTTTCTGCGAAGCGTGTATGGTGTAACTATGAATGATAGGCTGAGGAATTATGATAAGGCAACGACCCGGTTTAAAATAAGGTTATGTACGCCATCTACCTTCACAGCAAGAGTGAACCTTCTGGGCACGCTCGTTCCATCATAGACCTCACCCATCGCTTTACATTCGGCGTGATCGAGGTCAATAGCAGAACCATTCAGCAAGAAAAAAAAACGATTAAATATAATAAAAAAATAATAGTTTAAAAAACTAAAAAACACGCTTTAAAAACCAAACTAAAAAAGGAGAAAATAATTTAATTCAATTAAAAAGCGTGGGGTGCTTTTTGAGGTATTTTTATAATCAATTAATGTCAAGCACCCCACGCTTTTTAATTGAATTAAATTATTTTCTCCTTTTTTAGTTTGGTTTTTAAAGCGTGTTTTTTAGTTTTTTAAACTATTATTTATTTTATATTTTTTAGTTTTTGTGTTTTTTTTTATTTTATTTTTTTCATTTTTCTCAATTTTTTTTTTATTATTATTGAATTGTCATCGGTCCTCGATAAGTTTACAAAGTTTCAATGAAATATGACCGTTTAAAGTGGGTCAAAATCGCGTCTAAAGGAGTCAGTTACAAACATACATACAGTGAAGCTAATATAAAGCGTGTAAAAATGTGTACTTACTAGCAAAATGTTAAAAGAGTGTGCTTAGATGGTTTGGTCACGTTGAAAGGATGTATGAGAGGCGACTAACAAAAGGTATTTACAAGGTAGAAAGGATTGGAAACGCCAGGAGCGGAAGTCGCTAGCAGGACATAATAGTACCATAAGAAAGGTTAGGTGTGTAGTACTCGCAGCCGGCGAGGAAGCCAAAGGTGTATTATAAGGATGGCTGTAGTTTCTGCATGGGAAACAGGCTTGAGTATAGAAGTATAACATTGTTGTTGGGTAGGAATTCGTGGAGCTGGCCAGCAAGTGGGCGTGCGTGCAGTCCAGCTCCATGGTGCGGCTATACGGCGTCACCCTGAGCTCGCCCACCGCGCTCGTGTTGGAATACTTACCCTATGGACCCTTCGATGACTATCTCAGGTAACTTATCTTAACAATCTAAGGTCTGTAATTTGTTTTATCTTTGTTTAAATGATGGACGATTACAATATCATGCAGAAACTTTTGTGATTGCTTGACCAAAATACCGTCATCAAAACTTAATGTGGCCCTTCTGTTATTTGACATCAAATTAAAAGCGTTTGTTTCAAATAACCCTATTAAAGGCACTTTTGAATCGTCATGGAGTCAATCAGTCAAAAAGATGAATGTTATTGCCCATTCAAGCGTAGTACGATCTTAAAGGGCAAGAAAATCCATGGACACTCATTTCAATCAAAATGCTTAATCGGAGACCATTTATAACCTTACAGAGAGAACGAAGAACGCATAAAACCTCTACATCTAAAAAAAGTAGCAGCGGGCTTAGCGCGCGCTCTCTGGGACTTGTCGGAAGCGGGCGTGGTGCACGGGTACATCCGCTGTCGCCGCCTGCTGCTGGCCGCGCACGACGGAGACCGCATGCTGGTGAAGCTGTCCGGGCCCACGCTGCGGCACTACACGCACCTCGAGTGAGTCAACTACATACAATTGTTGTAAAAGTACCCTTAACGAAGCCGGAGTCACTTGTTCGTCTCATTATTATAATTTCTTATCTTATTATTTCTTTCTTTCTTCTTTTATTTATAATTTCTTTCTTTCAACTTTTTTGACGCATTTATTCAAAAACATTTTTTTATGTAATGTAATAACTTAACTTTAAATACTCCCACGACCCCTGTACCACCACCTGTACCTGTACCAAAACTAACAAGTCGTTTCCCAGAAATTATTTTTGCACAAAGTTACTAATTTGATGAATAGATTGCGTAGAAGATGGCTTCGTGGATCTTTTTACACCTTGTATTATTAACTTTTAGGTTTCAGATATTGTAAGAGAATCGTGGTAAGCTGTGGATAATATAACGATAGACGTAGCTGAATCGCAATTGTTGTATTGGATTATTTTTATGTTGACTCCATTGAGCAATAAACTGTGCATGAATTCTATCTCCTGATGCAGAGGGCCTACTCTCTGAGGACGAAGTCCGTTATTTCGGCCGAAGCAACGTTCGTTTCCTATTCCGTACTCAAAATTAATGATGACAACACGATTTAACTGCTGTCCCCTACTACCGATGCGTTTTACCCGTCCGAAAAATTGAATTAGACATTTGTTTTGATTGATCAAATACTTTTTGGACAAGCCCGTATCTCGTTGACGGACTTAAAAGAGTAGACCCCCATAGACATAAGCCTACCCAATAGTGTGCCACATAGCTCAAACCTCGACCCCTCTCATGCAGCTGTTATAATGATCTTCAAAGGCCCAGCAGGTCACTCCACTTTGGCTGAGGGCGTCCTATCCTACGCTTGCCGATTTGCGGTCTTTTTCAAGAGTTGGCTAATCTTCATTATATTTGCAGCGTCCACTGGATGCCCGTGGAATTCTTCTCTGACATGAGCCTGGCGAAGCGGTCGGTGATGGGCGACATTTGGGCGTTTGCAACCACGCTGTGGGAAGTGTTCTCCTACGGACAGTCGCCTACCGAAACCAACCCAGTTCTAACTGCGAGGGTGAGTTGTATTGACGAAGTGATTTGTGACAACTAACCTGCATTAAACGGAGCAGGTGGATAGTGGCATAGTCGCTCAGTGTATGCAAACAAGTCGCTGGCTATATTTTAAGCCCAAGTTCCGATAGATAGGCACGAAAAGCAAATTTAATTTACAATAAGTATAATAGACAACTTGTTGTTCACGTGCGTTTTGCTGCAGAGTTACGAGATGGGCGACCGGCTACTGCGGCCGGCGCGCTGCCCGGGCGAGGTGTGGGCGCTCATGCGCCAGTGCTGGCAGCCCGACCCGCTGCGCCCGCAGGAGATCATGCGGGACATGAACCACATGCTGCACAGAGGTACACTCGCATGCCACATATGTTCGTCACCTTAAGGGCTATCTTTGTCTGCTTATTGCACGAATCTGCGTTACCGACTCAGCATTCAATATTGCGTCCTAATGTCAATATCGCGGAAAAACATTCAGCCATCGCCTTTACATGTCAGATCGAATTAAAAATTAAAGATTCTGATAATTTACTTGAGAAAAACAAAATGACTTGCCTATCTGTTTTTTAAAGGCATGTCCTTTGGAGTTTAGGTTTCGGCATACAAACCCCCAGGCAGTTATAAAAGCTTTTAAAGATTGAGAAACCATTGCGCCGTGTTTAGCTTTCATATTTAACACCAGTGTATCTTATCATCATCAGCATCATCATTTAAGCCGAACGACGTCCACTGCTGGACATAGGCCTCCCCCAAACTCCGCCACTTTGACCGGTTCTGTGCTTTCCGCATCCAGCAGACTTATGAAACACATTAAAGTAGTTCCTTTGTTGAAATCCGGTGATAGTAAAGAACCCGTCAATTATAGGCCTGTGTCAATTCTTCCAGTTCTTAGTTAAGTGTTTGAAAACTTGATGCTCAATCAAATGTTACGTCACTTTAATAAAAATGCCATCTTTCTTGAACGACAATACGGTTTCACCAAAGGGCGTTGTACAACTGTCACCCTAATAAAGAACATTTTTAACGCCCGGGAAGAAGCACAAGATGCCATTCCAATCTTTTGCGACTTATCTAAGGCATTCGATTACGTAAATCATGAGAAACTTCTGCTAAAACTGGAGCACTATGGGATTAGAAATACGGCGCTTGATTTACTAAGATCATACCTGAAAAACAGAAAGGTTAAAGTTCAAGTAAACGGGATAAATTCATTAGGTTCTAAAATGGCAATGGGCGTTCCTCAAGGTTCAATATTGGGACCATTCCTCTTTTTAGTTTATATTAATGATTTACCCTATTTATTGTACCTTTTATGTGCCTATTTTAAATAAATGCTTTGAATTTGACTTTGAAATGGCCAGGTCATTAAAAACTGACTACAATGCAAAAGACGTTGCTAGACTGAAAACGACGTGACTTGCTGTAAATAAGCATACATAACATAATCAGCCCATAATGCTCCTATCACGGACCTGCTCCCGATGACAAGAAGTGGGGCATAATCTACCACGCGGTGTCAGCGCCTTAGCATACCTCCAACGCGAAAATAATTATGGGAGACCGCTTAAAGAAACATGACTACATTATATCGCGATTCGGATAGTGGAACATCATGAGAGTCAGTTGAGTTGTAGCAATCAGATCAAAATATCATTACTTTCGACTCAGTTAATAGTAAAGGTCTACTTCTAGATAGAATTATAATCAAATATGAGCATTAGAACGGGCAGTTTCGCTTGTCGTAAAACGGACAAGTAGTCATGGCGGAACTACTGCGGTTTCGCTGCTATGGTTTCGCGGCGGAGATGTGATCCAGTGCTAGTGCGGTTTGGTGAATGTCACAAGTCTTCGAATTTTGGTTTTAGGGCATGGCGTTTCTTACAATGTTTTCCTCCGCCATTTTTAACACACGCAACTTTTGTTGATAATTATGTAGCTAGAACCTCATAATTATCCCGAGCTTTAGTATATTCCGAGTATATATCACACATGTTAGTGTTACCTTCATTCATTAATTATTTTACAAACCTGCAGTTTTGTTCTATATACTCGTATATTTCTACAACTTTAGTTAAACGAGCAGTTTATTATAGTTTTCTGAAGAATAATTAAGCATAAATTGAGGATTTTATGTCGTCATCTTCCTCCTCCTGCCCTTATTTATCCTCGATTATTTAAGAATTCCAACAATATTGCTTATAGTGCTTTCATCAGACTTACTTACGTGCTTACTTCTGATCTTTTCTTTTTCAGAATACGTACCTATCCACGAATACGAAGAGCCAAAAATATCCCTTGAACATATGGAACACGCGGAGACTGTATCAAGTAAGTTTTACCTAAAAATAATACAAAACAATAGCTGCCAATGGCCGTGGCAACATGCACGGGTGTCTGGCAACAGGCTCGCCCCCTATTACATGGGACTTAAACATAAATGTGGAGGTCCACCTTTGACTAACGTGTGTTGTGTGTGTGTTGTAAATTTTTATAATGCAAAACATGTCACACTTCATTTTGCCAGACGTATGCACGTTACCATCGATTCAGCACAATACATGATTCTGAAGCGGAGTAAAAAAAAAATACCTGTTCCAAACATTTTGACTGCGTAGGTCTTGCACTTTTCTATGAAACAGCAGTTTTTTTTATAACCAATGAAAAAAATTCTACGCACCGACGCGAAAATTTACGCGCAATTTTACGCGCTAAGATTTTTCAGACCTCATATGGTCTGAAAATTTTGTGCTGAATGCATGGTTAAGGTTTGGGCATAGATGTCCCTGACATCATGTATGTGGCTGATTGTATTTATTCATCGGTTTCTTAGTCTTTCATGTAACGTATTTTTGTCCTAGGTGACAGGTTTATACCCAGTGAGCTAAGTGATGCCGGCAGCAATAAGTCCTTGATATCAGACAGCAGTGTCCTCTCCATGAATGGAACCATGTCTGATCAATATGATAACCCAGTGAGTACCTTACTTTAGAAACGACACTTTTTCCTGTCTTTGACCCAAGTTACTAAGAAGTCGGCGCAAAATATTTTACTCTGCCATTTTCCCCTCTTAGATATCACGTTGTCATTCCCTTTTACTTTATACATATGTACAATAGACTACTCAGCAACAACTTAACAAAAAGTACAACAATTTCATTTTGACTTCTAAGAAAGGTTAAATTAATTATGTACAATGAAGAAAAAAATAACAAAGCAAATGAACACGCTTCTGAAGTTTTTCTAGGGCTTCTCTTTGCACTTTGAATACGGATTTTGAACCGAGTGGTGAGGAGTCTGGTTATTGTCTTTTTAAGGCACAATTTTAAAACGGTCCAAGCTAAGGGCAGTCTCCCTAAATTAAAGGTGGATAATTATAAAACTATACTCCATAGGTTTAGGTACTTAAATAAAGGTAAAAAAAAAACACGAGGCTCATAGATGCGAAACATTTTATTTCAAATGTTAAAATCATATTATTTATAGTCATATAATAATAGGCTCTATTCTGAATCTGAATCAGAATCTGATGAACTAGCTGTCACATTAATAATAAATCGTTCCGTTGTATCATCAATTATTTTGCTAGCTATAATAACACAATTTAACAAAATCGAAATGCACTCTCAAAATCGTAAATGTCGATTGTTGAGAGCGCTCTCAAAGGTGTCTGGGCTAGGGCTCGGTCTTGCATAGGGTCGTAGTATTATGATGAGCAATGGCCGTTTTGCGTGGATGTGACGTTTATTTTCCCCCAACTTGTTCTTTTCTGTGTTCTTTCTTTGCGTCATGTTTACCGCCAATAAGTAGGTACGTATAAGGAGGTAGTATTTTCTTTTTTTCTGTTTCTCGAATAAATCTGGATTTAATTTAAGCTAAGTTCTGTTCCAAAATCCTGTTAACTCAATGAATTTGACTCCTTAGTTCGCAGACAACAAAAGCTCCAACTCGCTGGACAGCATGTCGGGCCTGCCCTACGCCCTGCAGCGCGAGCTCCGCTCCCGCGCCAGCAGCAGCGCGGGCGGCGCGGCGCGCGCCATCGACGACGAGCTGGACGACGACTGCGCGCCCGCGCCGCGCCTCATGGAGTCCATCGTGTCGCAGGGGAAGACCTACCTCGTCACGCTCACCAAGAAGATTGGCAGTGTCAGTAATAATAATAACACCAGACTATTACTGTCTCACTGCAGGGTAAAGGCCACTACCAGTTGGTGCCTTCATTATTTTTTATCTTCTGGGCTATAACCGCAGCGTAAGGCATCCGTTTGCGCTGGCCCTAAAAAGTGCATTGACGTCACCTCGTCAAATCTGTATTTGCCGCAAGATGCAGACCACCACGGAACCACGGTGGTATAACAAAGAAATATAAAATAAGTGTTAATATGATGTACAGGGTAACTACGGACACGTGTTCAAAGGGTGGATGGAGCGCGACAACCAAGAATCTCAGCGAAGAGAAGTAGCCGTGAAGAAATTAACGAGACAAGCCTCCGAGAGAAACGGTACTCTCTACGAAGACTTCAAGAATGAGCTGGAGATTATGAAGGTATTAAAAAAAATACTTATTATTCTGTCGAAACTTATTATAAGCAGAAATATTTTTCATTTCCGGTTTGGATTCTACTTAATTAAAATCTTAAATTCATGTATTCATTCATAGACAAAGCACAGTCTAAATAAACCACTGGGCTAGAAGTATGATATTTTTTACAAGAGTTATTTATGGCGAAGTCAACTTCGTCACAAAGGATGGATTTTTGAAAATGTATATTTATTATTTATACAGGCTGTAAGGGTAAACACCGTTATCCTTGAAACCAGTGGTTTGGTTTCGTATTTATAAAGAACGTAAAATCAATGAAAAAAAAACAACCATTTTTTAAAGAAAATCTGCTTTTTTTCACCCTACTCGCGAGGGCAACAAACTTGCGTCTCAATACGAGAGGGGGCGCGAGGCGCGGCTACCACGCCGCGTGACCCGACTCCGACGTACGGGTCGCGACCCCGGTCAATCAGCTGCCAGTCTCGCTAGCGAGCGCACGTAACGCCGCGCCCTAGCGTCGCTCATTTTTTTTAACTCGCTCGTTTATTTTATATTTAAGTCCACTACGGCAACTACTGGTTTAAGTGACAACGGTGTTTACCCTAACACCCTGTATATATTAGATAGCAGTGGCGTGCACAGAGTTTTTAGACAGTATAGGCAGAAAATTAAAAAAGAAAACATAATAACCGATAGCTGTACCTATCTACACAGCATGCAACCTGTGAGGCAATAGGGTATTACACCCATTTCTGAAAAGGGTCTTAATTAGATTCTAACATGCTGTTAGACCACTAAAAAAACACAACCATTTTTATTGAATCGATTAGTGCCATAAAAATGCATTAAAATTTAAAATGTTCATATTTCGCGCGTAATTTGACGAAAACGCTGGACGCAGTGGGCGCCATATTGCTCTGTAGGTATGACGTCAGTTTGCGGTGTAAACAAATGCGCTGATATTTTGTATGATAATAGTTTATAATTTAAAAAAATGAGTTATTATTCTACGTATCGTTGGTTTGCTGTACCTGAATGTAAGATATTATTTCAATAAAAATTTACGGTTACGGAAGGTTAAAGGGAAAAGGTTACAAAAATAAATAAAGTACAAAGTTGTTCAGTTGATTAAACAGCGGTATGACGTAAAAACATGGCGGCTACTATTTCATGGTGTTCAAAAACAGATTTAAAAAACTGAAATCTTTAAATTGAATTTTAAAATTTATTTTGTTATTTCATGAACTAAAACCAACATTTTCCGACTGGTTTTTGCCTAATCTATTTCAATAATATATTTTTTCTTATACAGAGTAAAATACCCTATTAATCATATTGTTGTGTATTGTATTTACGATTGACTTTACCTTTAGTTTGTATTAATTGCAAATCCGGCGTACAACTACAATTCACGATCACTGTTTTTTTTTTTTTCACCGAAAGATAGTTAAGAAAACGCTTTTTTATTTTCTCTATACACCCACCACCATCAATGTTAAAATCTTAAATACATGATATCCTAGCTCACAACCAAAACTAATAAATCAAAACAAAATATGGCGTCGGAATATAAAACAATACGATAAATATATAATGACTGTATATGTAGCGACAATTCAATGAAACAATGCTACTTTTTAAAATAGTCGCATAACCAACTTTGTTAGGAAAACTTCGGTAAGTTTCGTGATTCGTCGTGTCAAAAGCCACTGACTACCCTGTCCAGTTGTGTGCGTTATTTGTTACATTGTGTGCCACATATGTATAGGAACGCACACCCAATAAATCTGCATGACCACGATAGCACACATATAAACATCAAGACGCGAATAGTTTGTGTCTCTCCCGAGGCACTCAGCGGCGCTAGTCCTACGCAGTGCGAAGTTGCGTTAAATTGTACAAACGAAGTATTTTATCGACGATACTAATGATACGACTGACGCTTGACAGGTGGAGCTGATTTATAAATAAAGATTTGTTTTGTTTAATGATAAAATAATATTCGTTTTAAATACTTATCTGATTTAGATAGGGTAGGCAGTGTCTTCCTGTCTTTATGGACTGCACGCCACTGTTAAATAGGAGATGAAAGCTCATATTATGGCAATTCGTAAGTTTTTTCGATGGGTAATATCTTTGGGGGCGCAGGTTGTATTGTAATAACAGTCCATTGATAGACCAATAAAATTATTAGTGTGAATTTAAATTGATAAATGTACTATTATATTACCGCTATATTGTCTCACTATGGCGAACTACAAGTAGCGCTCGCACTGTTGTACATCGGGACGTCGAGCTATGTGCGAGAGAGAGAGAGCGCGCAAGTAGCATATTTACAACGTCCCAACATCAATCGTCTGGCAGTAGCTCACCAGACACAACATCCGTCTGGTCAGAGGATCCTTCCATTTCTATGGAGCTAGAGTGAACTTTACACCCTGTTCCTCATACCTCTATAACCTCTTTATTTTGTTGCAGTCGCTACAACACATCAACATAGTAGAGATTCTAGGTTACTCCTGGGACCACGGTTCAGACGTACTCATTGTGATGGAGTATCTAGAGGAAGGCTCGCTCAACTACTACCTCAAGTTCCAGGGAGACAAGCTCAGGATCTCACACCTGCTCAAGTACTCAAGGGATATCGCTACGGTAAGTGTAGGATTTTAGATATAATCATGCATAATCAGCCTGTAATGTTCCCACTGCTGGGACACAGGCTTCCTCTCTGTAAGAGGGAGTGGGCCGTAATCCACCAACCAGGCCCATAGGCAGAAGATCCATGCCGACCCCAACATGAGTCCATCAGGAATTTCTCAATAGCAACCTGGACTTTTAGATTTGTACTAAAAGGTCTACCCGTTTTAAATGATACTAAAGCCTTATTTACACGATGCAAGTTTCTTGCATGTAACGCAAATAAAATGATGAAACAAAGACTTGTTATAATAAATAACACTGTTCAGATGCTGCAACTTTTATTTTTACTTCAACTTCTGGTATACTGTAACACCTTATATCTCCCGCAGGGCATGGATCACGTATCGGCGAAGAACGTGGTGCACCGCGACCTTGCGACCAGGAACATTCTAGTCGTGAACAAATACCACGTGAAGATATCAGACTTCGGCCTTGCGAGGATCATTCCGAAGGAGGAGAACGCGTATAGACTTAAGACTGAACGGCTGTTGCCCATTAACTGGTGAGTTAAATCTATTACAGCCACAGGGCTGTAATAGATTTGACATCCTTTCTAGTATTCTGCTACTCAAATCAGTTGAGTTGCAGAATACTGCTGCAATCTAAGCATTTCAATTAAACAATTTACTGGTAACTTGGTAGTCAAGTCTCGGTTAGTCTGATACTTATGCTTCAGACTGAACGACTCATACAAAACCTACTGCGTTTTAAAAGGGGCGAATAGCCTAATGGGTATTCGCTCCTTTTAAAGCGCAGTAGGTTACTATGGAGAAGAACGGGCAAGAAACTTCATGGACACTCTTTTAAATTTAAATATTGGATACGTCATCTAAACACAACACTCCACATTGGCGTTTCCAAATGCAGCTCAGTCCTTGACGTTTTCTTGTCCTCGCGCTATTAGCTGCGAAAATTGTTTCTAACATTAATTGTTATTTTGATTTCATCATTATTCAGCCCAAAGACGTCTAGTGCTGGACATAGGCCGCCCCAGAGCTTCTACAACGATTGGTTCTGTGTTTCCCGCGTCCAACGAATTCCTGCGACTTCCAACAAGTCATCGGTCCACCGTGTCTGATAAGCAGTGATAGGAATAGGTAGTGCCTATTAGCCTAAACTTCGAAGAACAGAGACAAGAAACGGAGACTTCCTTAGGACTAAATTATTTCCGGCACATTTAAAAAAATGTGTTATTTGGAATAAGTAATTCGTCTATATTTATCTAAAGTTTGTCTATAAATGTGATAGTTTGTATGGATGTCCATTACTCAATTCCACTGAAAATGCTGATTTTGGTAGTGATATAGATTAAGGTGTGCACATATGCTACTTCCTATTAAAAAAAGTATAGTTCCCATGGGATACAAAAACAATAGTACACGCGGGATAAGCCGCGGGCATTAACTAGTAAAAAAAAAAACGTAAGGGTCCTTTCACACCACCGATATTGTCTGGCGATTTTTAGGAGATTTCTATGCAAAAAAAAAAACGAAAGAAAAAATGCTCAAAAATCGCCGGTCGATATCGCTCTAGGTTCATTAAATAATTAATGGGCTCTAAAGGAAAAATAAAACACATAGAATATTGTTGTAACAAATATTATGTATATTTATATTATTTTAAAATATGACGTAATTGGAAACCATGAAACAAAATGTACAGAAGGAAAGATTTAAGAAACAAATTTATGTTTATCTATCTTTAAATATCTATGTCATATTTATTTTACTGACGTTGAGGGATGCAATTTTTACTCAAATCAAAGTACAAATTAACCTTTGAAGTTTACAAATTAATATTTGAAGCATTTAGGACAATCAGTTTTAATACTGAACTACTAACTGTTCGGTTTTGATAAAGAACTTGATGCATCAAAAATTGCTAAGAAAACTTTAGGTAAATATAGACGAGTTACTTATTCCAAATATTTTTTTTTAAAATGTGTTTATGTGTTGTCTCGAAATTTCGGGACAGATGTCTCGGAAAAAATTTAGTCCTAAGGAATTCTCCGTTTCTTGTCTCTGTTCTTCGAAGTTTAGGCAAATAGGCACTACCTATTCCTATCACTGCTGATAAGCGTAGTAACATTTCTTCCGAATTCCTTCCGATACGTCTAGTATACTACGTGCAGTAGTGGACCTTTATATGCTCAACGTCGTTCGCTTGGTGTGACCGTGAGATACAAAACATTCACGTTTCTTTCAGCTGATTGATATTTATTTATTTAAACTTTATGCAGAAGTAAAAAAATGCTTTACAAAGACGGACTTTATGTCTCAGGAATTTTCTACCAGTCAAACTTATAGTGATGCACTACTGTTACTACAGTGATGCAGACACAAAACATGGCAGGAGAAATAACGATTGGTTATCCTCAACAGCGAATCCCTCAAATTAGCACTGGGATGTTTCCGCCAACCGATCTAACATGTTGTGATCTCGTAGGTACGCCCCGGAGTCGGCAGTGGAGCCGTGGCACTTCTCGACCAAGAGCGACGTGTGGTCGTACGGCGTGACGGCGTGGGAGATCTTCACGCGCGCGCGGCAGGAGGTGCCCAAGTTCAACCCCGAGCGGCCGCGGGAGCGCGCCTCGTGGTGAGACTCACATCCATATGATAAACTAGCGACCCGCCCTTTCTTCGCACAGTTTCCACGACTTGTCAAAACATCATGATTTCTTTATTATCTGGAAGTTTAAAATCAATGTGTTATACACATAAACTTACCCCAATAAATGTTCTAGTTGATGGTGAAAAATGCATCAAAATCCGTTGCATAGTTTAGAAGAAAAACTGGTCACACAGATAGACACGAAAAACGACTTTAAATTATAATGTATGAGATATAGATGATACAAAATTTATTTCTGTAAATTGGTAAAAAAAAAACACTTGGACTTTTGAACTGGATGAAATATCGAATGAAACTCGAAGGTCATAGTAGTGGCGTGCACAGAGTTTTTAGACAGGGTAGGCAAAAAAAACGGAATAACCGATTGCTCTACACAGCATGCAACCTGTGAGGCAATTAAATTAATCATGTGTGTTGAATTTACGATTGACTTTACCTTTAGAACTACTTTTCACGATCATTGTTTTTTACACCACCTGAACAACTTTCACAGTGAATATTGTCTTTTTTCACACTATTATACGTTAAAAAAACTATACGTAAAACCATACGTACCGTAACATAACCATAACTCACAAAAATGAGGCGTCAGAAATCGGAATATAAAAATAATACGACAAAAAAGTAATGGTCGTTTATGTAGCGACAATTCAATAAAACAATGCTACATTAAAAAATAGTCGCATAGCCAACTTTGTTCGGAAAACTTCGGTAAGTTTCGTAATTCGTCGTGTCAAAACCAGTGACTACACTGTACCGCTGTGTGCGTAAATTGTTACATTGTGTGCCACGTTTGTATAGGAAAGCGCACACCCAATAAGTCTGTATGACCACGAGAGCACGCATATAAACATTAAGCCGCGAATAGTTCGTGTCTCTCCCGACTCAGCGGCGCTAGTGCATCACAATGCGAAGTTGCGTCAAATTGTACGAACGAACGGGTTTTGTATCGATGATACTAATGATACGAACGACGCTCGACAGGTGGAGCTGATTTATCAATAAATACTTTTTTGTTTATTGATAAAATAATATTAGTTTTAAAATATTTATCTGATTTAGGTAGGGTAGGCAGTGTCTTTCTGTCTTTATGGACTGCATGCCACTGGGTCATACATAGCCTTTCGGTGTGCCCTCGTCTAGCGCGATAATCCTGAAATTAATGAAATAATTCTATTACAGCTTTCAAATACCAGAAGGCTGCATGCCACTGGGTCATACATAGCCTTTCGGTGTGCCCTCGTCTAGCGCGATAATCCTGAAATTAATGAAATAATTCTATTACAGCTTTCAAATACCAGAAGGCTGTCCTTCGGAGATATTCAGGCACCTGATGAAAGACTGCTGGAACCTCGACCCAAATGTGCGACCCAAGTTCATTGACCTCGTGCACATGTGCAAACGATTTATGGACGAATACAAGTAGAGCATTTTATTTTTCATTTCTTTCTTCAATAATGCACATATTCTTGAATATTGGCAATGTTGAGAATCAATTTAAAAATGTGTGTTTATTAAAGTCAAGGCTGATAATACATCCTAGATAGCTAAATTCATGTTTTTATTAATACGCTTGTGACGAGAATATGTGATTTATTGAAGAAATGTGCAACAAACGTCACAATGACACGAAAGAATTATAAACCTTAATTTTACGTATAAGTAGAAGTTGGTAAGAAGTAATGTTTTGTGTATACCTTTCTGGTACAATTTCGGAACGAATCTATTATTTTGGATGTTTATATCGTTGTATAGTTAAACGCCATATTTCACGCATTATGTTTGTTGTAATTGCGCTATAGTTGCACAAACGGTAGGTACTAGCTAATCAATCGTTTAACATATAAGTATGTGTTTTTTGTGGTTCCTCGAAGCATTTGCCTTAGTTCTGTATCGTTTATAGTTATTTGTAAATATTTTAAACACACGTTATTTCAGTTTATACACTATAATGTATCTCAATCATGTGGAATCTATTAATTTGTGTTTTTCAGTGCAATCATGTGAATGAACTATCGTTTTCTGTTTTTTTTACTTAAAGTTTTTGTCCCAGTGTTTGTATATTTCATTTGACGTGACTATGATTTTGTAAACTTGAATTATGACGTAATGAATACTTGCCGTGTATAATTGTGACTAATTCACGAGTCAATTTTAGTGTAAGCAAAGTTATTTTATGTAAGCAATCAGTGTATAAGTTTCCCTAGTCTAACCATTCTAGAGCTCTTACTGGCACAAACGTGAACATGTCTAGATCGTGAAATTATACGAAACGAATAGGCTATTTGACTAGTTTATAAAATCTGGAAGGAGCGTACAAATAATATTTATTTTCATTTAATTTAAGTATTTACAAAATACACTGATTATTTAAGCTGCCAAAACGCTCGCTACAGCACTGTGGTGTCAAATCCGTTGAGTGACGTCACATGTTTGTATATCATGGCAAGCAATGACAGATGGATGTTTATAGACGTGTGACGTCACAGTAAATTAAACCAAACGAACCCGCTTACAATCGTATCGTTCCAACCTAAAACAAATTATTTTATTCTTATTCAATTTTTTTTTAGGTTAATGCAAATTGTTTTTATTCTACGCGGATGGTAATAAATAATTTATTATTTTTCATTTTGTCAAATAGCCTAATTGCTGTAACGTAATCAATTTGTACGCATTTTGTTGAATGAGCTGCAATTACGAACTGACAACGAGAGATGACTTATGACAGGACATACGCACACGTTATGTGGAATGGTCGCTTAGATCGATTCACTATAAAACCAAAGATGATATTAAAATATGAACATAAAATCTAGAGATCAATTTATTTTAAGAATTATTGTGTACATTTTATTAGTTTTACGCCTTATACTTAGTAAGTTTTGCAATTCACTGTTGTGACAATTAAACTTAGTTATAATTTTAATTAGGTGCAAAAATATAATCGGGTAATGAGAACTTACATTGTAATTATTTTAGAAATTTATTATTGTTTAGATATGATTGGAAAATATTTTATGAAATTGTTTTTAATTATTATTTTTGCCACATCGCGTGACGATGTGATGAGGAATTGGATTGTGATTACATAGACTGACAAAAGGAGTATCGGTGCTAAAGGATAAAATTAGGCCTTATATTTCTGTTGAGTGCGTCCGGGTGGAGAGATGGTAAAGATCTAGACGTCGATAGTTGTAGAAAATCTAGTTCCTGCAGAACTATTAAATGTAGAATTTAGTGCGAGCGAGAAGTGAGGTTCTTGTGTGCCTAGTTTTCTGAAAGCGAAAGAAACCTAAAGTTATTTTATTAGATTTTTTATTATAAGCTCAACTTTCTAATCAGGATCAGATATATTATTTTGCTTTATGAATGTTTTTTGTAAATGTAGACAGACAGTGTTATTAATGTAATGGGAAACGGTCGCCTTCCTATGGGGTAAAATGGGCAAACTTGTTATTTGCTTATACAAGGTCAAATTAAATTAGCTAACGCAACTCTACCGACATCATGTACATCAAGTCAGTAGAATTATAATAATAAAAATTTATGTTTTTTTTGGGGGGGGATTTTCCAGTTAGGTCTGTGAAGTTTAAACAAAAAAATATATGCGAATTTGTATACTGTTAATTCAAGTAACTGTACTAGCTGCGGTCGATAACTCCAGACAACACAAATTAATTTTGTTTTTATTTTATCATGTTTAGAGAGCGATACCGATCAGATCTGCGGAGTGTAGTTAGCTAATTGAATTTGACCCTGTATAGATATTCGTTGCAAAATTGAACTAATTCAATCGTTAAACATCATATGGCAAAAAAAAATTCTTTGTTTGTCAAATATGTAACGGTGCTTCAGCTTTGCACGACATTGAATTGCCGACCTCTTTTATAGTAAAGTAAGTTTAAATAGCACCCGAATTTCGTAACACGCTATCACTGAATAATTTTGTAGGATTTTAATAATCCGTTGCTTCATCTGTTCGAAAAATTTGTCTGCTCGTTACCGTATATAACGCAATGAACGTTGTTGAACTGTCAAAATGAAAGCTATTCCTACTGTTAGTGTGTTACACAATTACCCCGCTGTAATCCAAGCAAGAATCGTATCGTGTATAGGATTGTAATTTTTATTCGGGATGCATTGAGATTTCGTCACTTCGTTTAACTTATAACTTCAGACATACATCTGACACGACTGTAACATAACATACACATACATATTTTGGACTGAAAACGGAAACTCGTCCTCTTTGATAATGTTATGTAATTTTGATATCGTCAGATTTCAGCAATTTTTCTATTACTTTTTGCTCATTGATCTTGACAAATGGGCCTATATTCGACGTGACGTAAATCTACTATGACTTCCCTTTAGTATAAATGAGTTCATTTAGAGTCGTTTAACATGAGAAAAAATCCAATTAAACGCGCCAGTTTTGGTTCGAAAGTATAAAAGTAAAGCGCGAAATGCGGGACGAAATTCGCTCTAGTGGCAATTAAATTGTATCGAGATGTTCTAATTGGCTTCCTATCATTAAAACAATCGACGCTGGGATCGTCTACGTGGGACTCGCCTCTGTTTGAACCACAGAGCACGGATGACGTCATTCGTATCGTACTGCGAGTAAACGTTGACATGTTTGGTTTTTATGGAACCTGTGGGCAGTGCCGCCTTTCGCATTGGCCACCGAGGAGACCGTGCTCTGTGTTCTGAACAGTCATTTGGTTATTTTTATACAAAATTGTTAGTTCGAAGTAAAGATACCTACTTACACATAGAGTCAATTAAAAAAGTCCGTATGTTTCTGTTTATTTTAACTTTAAGTAAGTACTATGTCTTAGTTGACGCGGTGTACTCGTATATCTAACAGGTCCGTGCCGTGGCTATATGTACAGAGAAAATAATGCAATTGTGGTTAAAATACTATTGTTCTCAAAAACCTTCGAATTTAGTGCCGCGGATGACAAAACTAGCATGATGTTCATACAATAATTAATAGCGCAGGTTTTTCCGCAAACGACTTTTACTGTAAAAACAGTAACTGCAAGTTTTTAGTTCTGGACAATGAATGCAAGCATTAATTTGAAGTCTTCTTGCAGTTAGGGTTTCTTTTCAAAGTAATTTGTTTTAGTTTGTTTTCGCAACTGTTGGGGCTTCCGCAGACCGGCGGCGCGACTCTGATAGAGCAATTTCCATGAGGTTTTCATATAATTTGTTCTATTAGAGTCTCGTCGCGGCTGTCTGCGGAGGAGCCTTTACGGAAAGAAAACATACTTTACATAAAACATCACAAAAAAAAAACATTTTTCAAGCAAAAACATCTTATACTAGTATTATTATCAGAGATCGGATATTCGGATGCATATTCACCTAAAGTTAAAATGTTGGCTAACATGGAGTGCGCTTTTAAATCGAAAAAGTCTTAATTTAGGTAAGTAATTTGTTTATTTTTTTTGTTTAAACTAATACAAACCACCCCTCCTCCAGTACATACACATATTTGTACCGGGTTAAACATTTATTTTAAATTAATACACATCTGAATAGTTATGCAATCCAAGAATCCCGGGGTTTTTAATAAATATTACAAATAATTTATAAAGCCGCTTCCATACTTTCATAGCTAAAAATTATCTTTAGGTAAATATGCACCCGAATATCCGATCTCTGATAATAACACTAGTATGAAGATGTTTTTGCTTTAAAAATGATTTTTTTTTGTGATGTTTTGGACCGTATCGCATTGTACCATTACACAGTTTGCCAATACCAGTCGCCCAAATCAATGTCGGAATACTGTCTTTAACTTTAACTTGTGGTCTTGCGGATGTGCGCCTTCATTCAAGAGTTAATAAAGCAAAGCAAATAACACGAATAGTATGCTTAGAATGTTGCTGTAAATATTAGTTACATCTTATAAATTAAGTAAAATTTGTTTTATTATAATTTAAGACACGTTGTGTTGCTGTTTCGCACAATTAAAATCAAAATACAACTTCGCTTGAATAACACGTGACCTTTCACTATATATTTACTGATCATTTGCCCTTGTACATTCATGAGATCAACTGGATTGGGCAACACCCAATGATTTATTACAATATAATGAGATTATCTTGCCATTCGTCCTACAAATAAAACACATCCTGCGTCGTCATGGTTACAATAAATCAATATAATAAGGATTCGTTTCTATGACTACTCGGTGTGTTGATGCCAGTCGGACTGAAATCGTATGCAAGAATGCAACAATGCAGTGTATTCGATGCAAAGTTGTTGAATTTGCTGACATAATTTGAATATACAAGGGCCCCATGCGTCATAATTAAGGGCAAGTTTCCAAAGTACTCGTTTCGTATTTCTTGATGACATTCTCGATAGTATGATGAACTCTATCTCGGGGCTAAAGTAACCAGGTATTTTTTCATTGTTTTCTGTTACGCAATTTCTTGATTCTCTAATATTCTTAATTCAGCTTCTTTGTGACTAAATAAATGTAATAAAACTTGCCTTTTTTCATTGTGCTGAACAGCGACACGTCAATGTTATTTTTGCCATGAAAATTAAAATAAATTATTGGTACGTGAAAATGCATTTTCATTTTTGCCCTGAAAGATATACCTAATTTCATAATGTCGACAATATCGGCAACGCATTGGCGACAGCCCTGGTGGTGTTGATTATCATGGCCGACCAGGCGGTTGCTATACGTAATCGCGGCGGGATTCTATCAAAAGATCCGAATTTCTAATGTCAGAATCTAGCTATACAAGCGTCATTGCAATGTGTATCTCGGTAAGGTAAGGTTTAAATAAGAATGATTGCCAAGAGTTTTATTAAACTCGCGGCATTCTCTCTAAAATAAACTTTATGACAATTAGATAAAGAGTTACATTGCAATGACTTATCTACTAATGGTGTAACGTCATTCAAATATCGTGAATGTGCTACTTAAGAGAGCGTACAAGTGCATATTCTTAAAACCAAAATAGTAATAGGTAGGTACTGTGATGATTTCTGAGGCTACCTATGCAGTAAAAAAACTTTATAATTTTTACCTATTGGATACGTTTATACGGTATTTAAGCGAACAGGTTCACATCAACGCGCCTATATTTTCACTGTTATGGTATCTTAACAAAACCCTAATACAAAAATAGATCTGATCGAAATAACATTCTAAATTCGCGTGACTGTTCGAATGCAACCATATAATATTCTACGAAACCGAAATGACTCTAAAGTCCTATTATATAGGTGACAAAATCAAAAGAAGCAGCAATTTTTTATTCATTACCATCGTCGTGAGTAATGAAAGTAGGTACCTATAGGTAAGTAGGTACTACAGTTTACTAACACACCTACTTATCAAAAGTAAAAAAATATAATTTAATTTTCGCACGTACTTTTGCAGAAAAACTTTATAGGTAGTGTAAACGCGTCCTGAATAATAAAACAAGTGAGTGCAGGGGATAATTTAATCAAGGTAACAGACGGCAGTTCTTTCTCTTGGCACTTTTAATTTTGCGCTTTTTTCTTAACTGTCCCTAATGACATAACTTTGAACAATGCGATGGAACTAAGAGCCCCTTCACACTAGCGTTTGTCCAGTGTAGGCGTTCGATGAACGTATGCGCAGCGCAGACGCCGCGACAACGCGACGCATGCGTCGCATTATTGCGGCGTCTACTGGGATACATGAGTACGCTGCGCAATCGTCGCGGGTGCGAGACACGCAGAGAACGCATGCAGAGAGCGCCGCGCATACGTTTATCAAACGCCTACGCTGGACAAACGCTAGTGTGAAGAGGCTCTTACATCTATAGGTACAGACGCCAGCACATCGAACTACCCCAAACTGTCAAATTTTCCCAATTGAACATGAACCTTATGCTTATATTATAAAGATGAAAATCTATCAAAGAAATTGGACAGATTGGGGTAGCTTGATTTGCTGGCGTCTGTAGATCTAAATATAAATAGATAAAATTGAAGTGGCCGTTTGAAAGTGTTTATGATACGTACTTACCAATTTTGGCTGTCTGTCTGTTTGTTCCGTCTAATCTCCAAAACGGCTGGACTGATTTTGATGGGACTTTCAATGGCAGAAGCCGAAGTTATAATGAGTAACTTAGGCTTTCATTTTACGAAAAGAATTAGTAGAGATACACATTACCTACCTATTGTTTTTCCACATCCTTGAAGTCGCGAGCACAACGAGTCCCGCCCGTCCGTTGTATGATCAATTTGGGGGAAAATGTTAACATCGGTCGTTTTGCCTGGTGATACAGATTCGGATACCCATAATTTTTCTAAAGCTTGAGTAGAGCGCCCTTCTGGGAGCTATGCCCACCTACGTAATGCCCATCACAACTCATCACCGAAGAGGCAACAACAAGGAAGAAAACACAAGCCGAAATCTATGGACAAGACTAGAAAAATTCAAGAAGTGTTTTATTTCTGTTTCTATAAGAAGTCTCCGTAGCCCCGAGGTCCTTTTGGGTAGCCGTACCTAATTGACGCATTCAGGGGTGCGTGGTAGCGTGTGTCACCAGCAAGAACCATTAGGATTCAGCGAGTAGGGAACGCACGTCTAAAACATTGGGAGAAGTCCCAGGGCTGTGCGGGTACTGGTCGTATCTGCAACGTCCGCTACAATCACCGAGACCCTAATTACCAAAGATTGACTGGAGAAAATGCTGATGGATCGTCCACTGACTGATTAACAATGACAATGCGTCGTCGCACGTCACTCTTCCTGAGCATCGTCTGCAGTAGCTCGCTACCTGTACTGCTACTGCTGCTTGCTGAGTTGCTGCCGCTGCTGCTCTGCACTTGGCCAGATTTTCGCAAGCGATCTACTTGCCGATAGTCTTGTGCCTGCTCAGTTATTTTTAAGATCGCTTCGTACTAGTTCATTTCGGTCAGTGAACTAGTTCATTCTATTAATTTTATTAGCTCTATTCGGTCTTCGCTCTTAGTCAGTACTTCCATATATCACAGAGCAAAAAAAGACTAAACTCTCATTCACAAATATCGAATGAAAATTGAAATCGTATCAGTCTAAGTAATAGACCGATTACAAGTCAAGGCATTCGGTAACGTTTCTTTTAGTACAGTGCTAAGAAACGGTTCCTATTCGTTCATCATTCACGTACTACACAAGACTACTTGCTGAGCAAAGAAGTGGTGAATCACCACACATTGTGTGATGTATTTTACTGCTTTTATATAATTGCCCTACGCTTTTCACTGCGTGGCCCATAGTGAAAGCGTAGCAGCTACGGGGAGGTAAAGCTCATCGCAAACGATATGGGCCAGACCATATACATACCTACAGACCATACCTATACACATACATATACAAGAGTTGATGGACGCTATTGAATGTGCCAAGCTCGTAGCCAAATTCAAGGCTTACTGTGAATACTTATACTTAGTTTACTATCGACACGGCACGAAGATACATAGGTATATCAACAGCATGCCTTAAATTATTATCATACTACCTTTTGCCGAGGTCTGCCCGGCTTGGGCGGAGCACCGCCGCCGCCGTATCCTCGTGGAGGCGATCGGCGCCGGCGGCGGCGATCTCTCGCGTCCGGCCCAGCACCCTAATTGCGTAACACGCGATTAATCATAATCGGTTTCATTTTGACAGTTCAGCAATATTCATTGCGTTATTTACTTTGTTGAGCAGACACATTTTTCGAACATATGAAGCGATGGTTTAGCCATCTGTTTCAAAACGAAACAGATTATGATTAATAGTGAGTTACGCAATTAGGGTGCTGGTCCAGGCCATGGTACGGAGCGAGAGTGCATAGGCAGCCGTCACCTCCTTCTGCGAAACAGTAATAATGCTCTTGAAGAGGGAGGCGGCGCACGTGAGGGAGAGGCAGTATAGGTATGCGCCCTCACGGCCGTAGTCGCCGCGGGAGACGCCCTGAGCGTCGGGAGTCCCAGGCTGATGCCCGGCCACCGTAGGCGCGAGCTTGCGGACGGCGAGTAATGGGTAGCTCGCTATCCGGTAAGGCTAAGCCCGGGTCGACGGCCCGTTGTGTTCCACGCGCGCCTCAAAGAGATGTCAGGATCTACTGATGGGGCCCGCAAGAGCCGATGCCTGCCAGGGGTGCGGGTTGTTCGAAAGAGATAACGTGGCCTCTGGCACACAGGGAACTGAGGGAACACGGGTGGGTTTTAGTCAGTAAAAGTTATCCTACGGGAACGTACTACCGGGATAAAAAGTAACGGTCGCGACTTACGAGTTGTAGGTCGTGTGATCGTGTGTAAGAACCCATCAGCTAGGCGCATTACTTTGTGTAAATAATTTCATCACCACCACTCTCAAACGGTGAGGTAACATCGTGAGGTAACCGGCATGTTCTAGAACCAAAAATTCGAAGACATGTGACATCTACCAACCCGCACTGGGACCGCGTGGTGGATTACGGCCCACTCCCTCTCACAGAGAGGAGGCCAGTGTCCCAGCAGAGGGGTCGTTATAGGCTGAGTATGTATGTTAATACGGTAAACTGTGTGCTAAATTTCATCCAAATCCGTTCAGCCGTTTTTGCGTGATTGAGTACCTACCTAACAAACATCCGAACATCTAAACATACAAACTTTCACATGTATTATATTAAGTAGGATTATTACCTGTATTCAATGTCTAAAATAAAACCACTGCGTTCATAGTAAAATAAAGTTTCAGCAGTTTATGCAAATTAACTCGACGCTATTAAAGGTGCTTCTAAATTTAGATAAAGCGTACTTAGGTAGGTAATGGTTAATGGGCCGGGAGATTAAAATATTTATTATGGGGCAATCCTTTACATTAATTAGGCGAAAAACGTTTAGGGTCCTCTAAAATAAACATAGAGAAAAATGTACAGAGAAGCAGTTTTTAAAATAAACCTAGGTAGGCAACACTGTCGAGTTAAACCCGTTGGAAAGCTAGAAACTTTTAAATTGATATATCGAGTTTCCGGTTCGAAAAGCTTTTGAATATCTCTTTTCATAGTAGGTAGGACGGGTGAATGGCGTTCACTTAAGGAAAACATGGTGTATTTTTTAAATGATTTATTATAAATCAAAATTAAGAAAAGTAACAAAGTCTTCAATTATCGAGTAATCAACAATTTAACAACAAAAGCATATATCTTGAACCTACTAGTAGTAGGAAATAATTATTAAAAAAACATGTTTGAGCGGGATTGCCCCATGACTATGGGTAATACCGTTCAGGTTACTGGGTAATAACGGCAAACATGTTTTTTGGAATATACCAAGTAAGATACATTTTAATTAAATAAATATTAATGAGATCAAACTTATACAATAAAAGTAATCACAAATTAGCATCAATTACCCACATTTTTACGTAAGATTAGCCTTTTTCAATTTAACAAATATAGTAAAGTCTTCGATGTCAAATCAACTTCAATTATTATAATATAATATATAATAATAATTATTATTAGAGGTAAGACAAATTAGAAATATTTTATTTTTGGACACATAAATCACAGATGTATCCATTGGGCGAATCCCACCCTGAACATATAGCATGAACTCACAGTCCGCAGATGGTGCAGCGATACCACAACTCGTTATTTTTTCCAAATTCTTCGCAAATAATACATTTGTTTTCATATTCATCATCCACATTCATTTCGTCATTACTGTCATCGTCGCAAAGGTGCTCTTCATCTTCACTCTCTGAAGAACTTTCTTGTAATTTTTTTCTCCGGTAAGATTTTTGTTTCATAATTGTGTTTGTTCTTCTTTTCTTAGACAAATTATATTGGTTTGCGGCTTTCTTTGGACAAACCTCTTTCAATCGCAGTTTTAGCAGATTAAAGGTTTTTTTTTAGGTCCAAGCTGCTTTAGCGGTGGTCCTTTGACAATTTCTTGGCATATCTACAACAGTAAAAAAATAAAGGGGTAATGGCGCTCAGACGAGCGGTATAGCCCCAAACGGTCGTTTTATAATTAATTTGAAATAAAAAAATAAGCATACACAATTGTTGAAAATTGATTGCATTATAATAAAATAGAATAGTTTATTGTCAGAAAAGTAAAATTTATAATCAAATAAGCATTAAAGTTTTGGACTTACCGACAGCAAAAACCTAACCAAAAATTAGATCAGCGCGGCCGCAAACGAAGAAACGCACTTCATGGTCGCATGACGCGAGCTGACTGTCCGTTTGCATCGCTGTCTGTTAGAGGCCCCCTCCCCTCGCGCTTTACGTGACGTTGCGTGTTACTACGTTCCAATTTGACAGAGTTACAGAGGTGAGCGCCATTACCCAGTGAGCGCTATTCCCCCTCCCTACCCTATGTATGATTCTCCGCGGAATCTTAGTTCGTTCAAACTACGTCAATATAGTTTTTTTTTTTAGAAACCAATGTAACGGTAAGGAATCGAAATGTCATATTCTGTATGTTCCAAGACAATTTGTCGATATTATTATTATGATATTAGCAGAGTTCGTGTGTGATTGACGTGGTTACGAGTAAGGAATCGTTAAGAGGTCATAGTGAATTCAGCACCCTAATTGCGTAACTCACGATTAATCATAATCTGTTTCGTTTTGAAACAGATGGCTAAACCATTGCTTCATATGTTCGAAAAATGTGTCTGCTCAACAATGTTAATAACGCATTGAATAGATAATGTTGAACTGTCAAAATTAAACCGATTATGATTAATCGCGTGTTACGCAATTAGGGCGCAGACCGTGGTACTTACGTATTAGTACCTACCTACCACTTAGTCCTCCTTCTACTTTACGATATCACTAATAGGGGCATTAGGGGGCATTGGGCTTTTTTTAAAGATAAATCTTATAGTAGGTTAAAGCCCTGTGTTATAGGTATTTTGTGTTTATTCTCTGGTAGATGTAGGTAAGTACTAACACTATAGTTTCTAAGTCTTTTGTATACTAAACAAATGAATGTTATGGGTCTGAAAAAAAGGTTTTAATTTATTATTTTAGTATTACGATTAGGTTTCTTGGATTTTTCGACCTATTTATCTAAGGTTAGATCTAGAAGGCTCGATATTGGGTGTGAAAGTTAGATGGCTGAGCTCTTCCTATTTTTTGTCAAAGAGGTACCTCCGGATGTCGCAACTTCTGGAAACTGATAACAACATATTTACCTATATACTTAGGTGAGAAAAGACTAGTCTAGGTCTAAACTACCTACTAAAGCCCCGGAAGAGAGGTGACGCGTCAGCGCAAAGCGACAGACAGTGAAAAGTTCATGAAAATGGTTTTACCAGGATCCCGTCGAACCGTCGTCGTGTCGACACGACAGTTCGACGGGATTATCTTCTGTCAGTATATGACCATTTTGCCTAAGCTATACCCAATCATAACCATTGACATGGCAACAGAAACCTATTACATAATCGGGCTCTTTAGATCACCGAGGGCACAAATTCGAGATGTTTAAATAACCATCAGTCATCTTACCAATCCTCGCAAACGACGTCGCGAGCCGTCGGTGCTGCCGTCATTGTGTCACGAGGTAGTTCGTTACTGCTAAGCGTGAAGTCTTAGGTTCGACTTCCGGGTCAAGCAAAGTGTTATTAGGATTTTCCATCTGGATATTCACAGCTACTGAGAATTTCGTATTTGTTTTTCTGTTACTGAGAACTTACATGGCTTACACAGAACTGGCGAAATATGGGTATTTTACTACATACATATAGGTACACTTTTGCCTAAACCCCTCGGAATACAAGTGCGATGTTTAGGTACTATGTTAAGTTCCTCAAAATATATTTTGCTGACGGTAATATTCGTGAGCAATGGCGGTCAAGTGGTAACGGGCGCGACGTAAGAGTTTATAGGTCGTAGATCCGCACCCAGACAATCGCTTTACTTTATGTAATTTATTTCATCACCACTGTTATCAAACCGTGAAAGAAACCATTGTGGGCCCGCGTGGAGGAGTACGACCCTCTCTCTCTCACAGTGAGGAGCTCTTTGGGTTGATTATGTATATTCGTGACACTGTAATACAAGTTCACTATCGCTAATTCGCTAACATACAAACAGTGGCGTAACTAGGGTGGGGCAGGCAGGGTACGAGCCTTGGGCGCCTATCGAACGGGGACGCGAAAAGTTGCAAAAAAGACCATTTCATACTGTTATATCTAACAAATCTGAAGAGCTACTTGAATTTATTGTGCAATAAGGGGATGAAAGCGTATTTCCAAATCTGCCCATTTCTGTAAAAATTCTGCTTAAAATTGCAGCATTGCAAGTTGTTAGCGATTTTTTAGCAAGTATAAGAAAGGTTATGCGCTCTAGCTTTGCTCAGTGTAGACCAAGAAGATAATTTACGAAAGGGCGCAAATGTGATGCGTGCCCTAGGCGCCATATTTTATTGGTACGCTGCATGCAGACGTATTAATAGAGCATCGTGAACGTGTTTGACGTGATGCATGGCAAGCGCCGCGCGGCCGGACGGCCCGACTGTTGGAGTCACGTTGCATCGTCATCAATGCGACTTCACACGGTACACCGACCCACCGACGGCAATTGATTGATGGAGCGGGACCGGCCGCGCTGTGTCCGCTCCGGACCTATTAATCCTGTCGTAAACTGGTAGAGATTTTCTAACATATTGGCACATTGTAGACAAATGTTTTCTAGGTGTGAAAGAGAATATTGACTGTTTGCAGGTGCGATGGACAGGTCATTCCTTTCTTTCGTAGAGAGCAGTGGTGATCAAATTCAATACACAAAGTAACGTGCCTGCCTGGGTACGAACATGGTACGAACATGGTTCGAACTGACGACCTACAACTTGGGTAAGTAAGTAGGGACCACTGGGTCACCACTGCTCTCAAACTGAGTAAAATAGGTTCTGAAACTTTGTATGGAAATAACTTAGTTTTGCCGGTGGAAAATCCCATTGACGGAAAGTAGCACACAGCTTGTTGAATTCATAACTTCACGTTGACTAAACTAATGAGCTGAACCGAAGGCAATATGAGTTGTTAAACATTTTCTATCATCACTTTAGTGTGAAGCGAACTCTGATTACAAGAGTGGAGACGGCTACCGGCTACCTTATACTTTTTTTTTTTGAGGTTGGGAAATTGTCAAATAACTTCTCCTGCTCTGGGTGGATCAGGAGGGCGTGTCAGACTTTTACTGACTAAAATCCACCCGTGTTCCCTCAGTTGCCTGTGTGCCAGGAGTGACGGTATCTCTTTCGAACAACCCGCACCCCTGGCAGGCATCGGCCCTTGCGAACCCCACCAGTTCGGCGCACCAGGACACATGGCACGCCGTGACCACCCCAGGAACCAAGCAACATAAGGGCCACAGACGACCCGGTGTCTGGCACCCTTGGTTCCCCCTGCGACGGGTCAGCGCAGTGGCCCCGCCGCCTACCACTTCTCGGCCGCAGGGGATAGGGAGAGCGGCCAACGCTATGCCGACACTCCTCTTCCCCTTTCTTAAGAAACAGAGAATATCGTTAATTTGGACACATAATACAATAACAAAGTAAAACAAGTGAAAATAATTAACAGCAACAGTGTTTGCATCATGGCTCCTTGTGTTAGGTACCTGACGTTTTTTAGGAGACCACACATAATATAGGCACATATATTTCGGTGATTAGGATTCTGAGGGGTTCTTGCAACATCGTCGTCAACCCATTTTTACCAGTAGTACTTACTTAGCAAGATGTTAATTAAGACAGTGGCTATGTGTTGACAAAAAGAAAAAAGAATTCAGTTTAATAACCGTCTGAAAAATGTTGACCCAAATTTCTAGAACAAAGTATTTAGGTAATTTTTCTTCCGGGAAAGCATTTCTACTGAGAAAAATTAGAAATATTGCAAAAGGTAACAATTTTAAGCACCTACTTGGCTTTTAATTGGTCGGAAAAGAAAAGTTAAATTAGGTTACAAATACCTACTTACTATACAGAGTGTAACAGAAACCCTATTGCTATCCTTAAGCACTAAACATAACAACTGGTACCTATAGAACCGCTGTACATAGTGTGAGTTAAAAACAAAATACTCTAAGAATTGATACCTAATTTTCGGTTTCATAATGTGTCTTAAATTCAAATCATAACAACTTGTCACCGCACTAGGTACGTAGGTCATTAACTTTCCACGTTACTTGCCAATATCACGATAAATCTCTTCCGAGTGATGTGTTTACTTCAATTTGAAAAGTTCAGTTTCTGGTATCAATGTATAAAAAATTGCACACACTAACACGGACACACACTAACACACTCACACCTTATTTTAGATTTTCAAACATTTAATTTTTATTTTTGTTAATTTAATATTTGTTCTAGATTGTTTAACATTTAATTTTTGATTGTTTACTTGTTCACTTTAATTTAAATTGTTTAATATTTTAGTTTTATGCGTTGCTTAGTACAAATTAAGCTTTATTTTTTGTTTGATAAATGTATAATTTACGATTTAAGTTTCACTTTCAATTTGATCTTAATTTTCATTTAATTTAGTTTTATATAATCGTTTGCAATTATGTACCCATTGTTACCTTAAACTCCAGTGGTAAATAGCACTATGTCTCAAAACTGCGGTCCTCAAGATACAGGCACCGCTTAGTTTGGGGTCCGCCGTAAAGACCCAAACGAAAATCGCTAACAGTTACGCACCTAAGGTAATAATTGTAACATTGGTTCAATAAATTTTATTATTTAAACAGTATGGGCAAAGCTGCTAGCAAAAGCTAGTGATAGATAAATCAATGTCAATGGTAAATTGAATAAAGTATGCGACAGGCTACGAAAGACTGAACGTGGTCTGTTTTTCTTTTTAATTTGTTACCTGTACATAACTTCCAGATGAATTGTGATTCCTTTATTTAATTACTTTCTTTAGCAGGTAGGTACCGTTTAGTTTTTCCTACTTGGTATGTAGGTAACCTATGTTTACATTTTACCAATGTGTGCTTTAATTTGTGACGTGACGATATTATCGTAGACGTCAACGACATCGGCATTTCCATAACACAAGAAGTAAAATGTATGGAAAAACCTGCACGATTTTACTTCCCAGTGTTATCATGATGCCTGTACGTCTACCATCATATCATCACGTTAGAAATTATAAAAACGCCCATTACGTCCCTGATTAGGTAATCTTTGGTCCTTGGCACTGACATCGAGCAATGGACAAAGTAACAAATTTTAATTGGTTGAAAACGAGGCTTTTTTATTACGGCCCACTCGCTCTCACAATGAGGTCTGTGTCCCAGCTGTGCGAACTTTATAGGCCGATTATGCTATGCTATGCTACGTATGCTTAGATATTGCAGTAACCATACCGGCTTTGAGTAAGGTTTGCTCGCTGCTCGAGGGAAGTGAAAATTACTCTTTTCAAGGCGTAGGTACTGCCAATCGTTTTAGTCGAGCAGTCTGTGGGTAAACTTTACGCGCCGGGCTGCTAGTGCTCTGCGTGTCCAATACAACAACGTCTTCAGGATGCTGATGCGGCTGCCTCGCTATTGTAGTGCGTCCGGAATGTTTACGAAGGCGCGAACGGACGGGTTTCATGCGGTTGTACGGAAGAAAGTAGCGTCTTTATTGCAGCGCGTGCGAGGCAGTAGCAACAGAATCCTGCAGATTGCCCTATCCAAAACAAATGGATGCATATTGTGATGGGTATTGACTAACATAGTGTCTAAGATTTGACTAACACAATATTTATAATAATTTATTTCTCTGTTTTATAATTTGTATGGATTTAATTTTTATCTGAAATAAACTGATTAAAATCAAAACGTTCGTTAGATTATTTCAATGTCTATCGATATTATTATAATCCATTGAGTGATAGAAACTATTTCATCTTTTGGTGACAGTTGATTGAGTTAATAGTACCTACAGCATCACTTACAGATACTTAGTTGTCTCGTAGTAGTCGTAGTTGTTGATAATATTTTGGTACTAAATATCGGATTAGTCTGCGGGGTTAGTTAGTTGTTTTAGATATCCAATTATTTAGCTAAGCTTATTATTAAAACTAATGAACGTTGCTTGGTAAGGAGAATTAAATCTATCCTAATATTCTGAAGGGGTAAAACTTGTTTGTTTGTAAGTTTGTATGTACGGGTAATCTCTGGAACTACTAGATGGATATGAACAATCTTTTTGCATTTGATAGTTCAATTCTTGAGGAAGATGACAGGCTGTTTAACATCACGCTACGACCGTTAGAGGCTGAGCAATAATAAAAAAAGTCGGAAAGAACAATAAGTGAAAATATAAATATATAATAGTGTGGGCGCGCATGAGATGCGACGCAGCGGGTCGGGGCCAAAATTTCACGTAAACGAAGTCGTGGGCTTAGTTAGGCTTAGCTAGTTATAGTTAGACTATCTATTGCGCTAAATTTAAATTGAATTGAACCAAATGGAACTATACCAAGGAGTAATCATTATTCACTTTTTTTTCCAAAATGGTACCTAGCTATATTTTCCACTACCACCACTTAAATTACTTTTTATTTTGTTTAATTTAACAACATCTCTCAAATTTAAATGAGGTGTTAAGGGCACTCAAAAGATTAGACGAAGATTTATGAGGATTCTGTAAAGGTAAGGTAGATCGATCATACATAATTAATGAAGAAGTACATATACCTACATAATACCTAAATTTTACCCTTTTTTATTTGTCATGTATTGTGTATACATTACGGGTATAGATATTTCTTTTGTTGGCGATCCTAAATAAATCTAATACCTTTAAACGAGCAATTCTTGCATATATGTTTAAGTATGTATAATCTGAATCTCGGAAACGGCTCCAACGATTTTCATGAAATTTAGTATGAGGGGGTTTTGGGAGCGATAAATCGATCTAACTTGGTTTCATTTTTAGAAAAAGTCAAACCAAAAACAAAAACCGAGCGAAGCTCGGTCATCCAGATTTTAAATAATAATTAGTTAAGCAAACCTCTTACAAACCGCCCCCGCTACAATCCGTTCGGCCAATAAGAGCGCAGCTCCTAGAATGTTCTAGAAGCCGTTTGAGAAACACGACACGCACCCTTCTTTTGACAGGGGGCGTCTGACGTCCGTCAACTGGGCTGCGCACCAAAAACCTGACTACTTATTTAAGAAGCTTGTATTTTCGTTCCGAACACTATTGTTTTTATTTACTTACCTTTTCAGCTACTGATAGTTATTTTACAGAACCTGTGTGTATGTTAAAGAGTGAATTAAAAATCAGCCTGTATTATGGTAATATATGTGAAATAGAAGACAATTTGATTCAGCTAAAGTGTCTTGTTCCGTATCGATCGAGTAACATGTGTACAAATAGTTTCAGTTAATTTATCGGGGGATCGGAAGTGTGGGCGACATTGTGACATTTGCGATGATTATGTAGGTGTATCTACCTATTTTATGAGTACATCTTGTATGCGAACTAGAATGCTCGGCATTTCCAAATCCTCCCATAAAATTCTTATTGACTAAGTAGAGCCAGATTAAACTATCAGCTCTTGTCAGTATCTATTCTATATTTAGAAAATATAAAGATGATAGGTACTTGTGTACGTTTTTTTCTGTCCTGCACCCCAATTGCGAAACACACTTTTAATCAGAATCCATATAATTTCGAAGGCTACTGCTAATCCATTGCTTCATATGTTCGAAAAAATTGTCTGCTCAACAAGGTAAATAACGCAATGAATGTTGTTCAACTGTCAAAATTCAAGTCTTTCCTACTGTTAGTGTGTTACGCAACTACCTCGTTTTTTGTATCGGGCATCTCGCAGTTGACCTTGAGAGGCCGTGACTGCTTAATTGGTCTTTCCTGGGGCTGCCATTAAGAATTAACTTAACGCCTCCAGCCAGGGCTTAAAAACTACTTAAATACTAGGCGACTGCACGCTGAGGGCACCCCCTGCGGGGTACGGGCCTCGGCTCAGGGCGTCACTGTTAGGGGGACAGCAACTGGGGACAGGCTGGATCAAAATATTGGCATTATTATTATTAATAGGGGAATTTAACTCTACTGGCTCAGCTGCGGCGCGGGCTGGCGCTTCAACGAGCAAGGGTCGGTCGGGCTACCTCGCTGGTTTTTTTTTTTGTTGGGCATCTCGCAGTTGGCCTTGAGAGGCCGGGACTTCTCAACCGGGCTTTCCTGGGGCTGCCATTAAGAATTAACTTAACGCCTCCAGCCAGGGCTTACAAACTATAATAAATTACAAGCTAAGCGACTGCACGCTGAGGGCACCCCCTGTGGGGTACGGGCCTCGGCTCAGGGCGTCACTGATAAGGGGGCCAGCTATCATTGGGGACAGGCTGGATCAAAATATTGGCATTATTATTGATCGGGGAATTTAAAGCTACTGGCTCAGCTGCGGCGCTTCAACGAGCAAGGGTCGGTCGGGACCTCGCTGGGGCCTGCCACCTCCTTTTGTAGTTGTCTTATTTCAGTGTGGGAAAGAGATGAAGGAAGTTATTCGAGACGTATTCCTACACTAAGATAGGGATAAATTATACTGCTTTAAGAGGTGGTGGTACATTTACACCGATTTAAGAAAACCTGGGTTGGGTTTAGCGTCCTTAAATGAAACTTCTCAATGCCGAGAACTTTCCAAAGTGGGAGTTGTTTACCTACCCGTCCCTTTCACACTAATGGACTTATTAGTATGCCGGTTTCATTTTCTACCCTATAAGTTTGGTAATTTAATTGTTTTTCAAGGCAGGTACAAAGAGGCACTTAGAGACTATTATTGAATGGAAATATGATATTTCTTTATGTTCGATCAGGACAACGTTTCTGTGCATTTTCTTTGAAAAGTAACTTACTACACCTATATATGAAAGAGAATAAAATAATTTTCTAGCCAACGCTTGCATCATTAGCTCTATTATGATAATGATAAATAATTTTATTTCTGTGGGTAGGTTTGTAATAAACAGTTTTACACGTCAATAAAATTTTAAAACTAGATGAGGTCGGCGTTTCGTATCTGACTACTCTGAGAAGAATAAGGCCGAAACAAACTCAGAGGTTACAATTTATTTTAAAGTCCAGACAAAATCTTATTCAGATCATGTGAAGACCATGTAGATTGATGTCATGTGATTGATTGAGTGGTGCATTTGTGACTAATCGTAGGGTCTACGATCCTATTTCTGTTATGTAAATGGTCAAAAGTAAATTTGACCCTGCTGATGCCGAGTGCGTAGAGTTTTTGTTCCCTACTTTCTCCTACTTCTCAAACATTTTTTCTGCATACTGGGGCGAGGGCTAAATGAGGCCCCAATTTATTTAGATTTACTGCTCCAGGCCTCAGATAGGTTTAGTCAGTCACTGAGTATATTATTGAATTTTGGAGTATGCAAGAAGATTACACATAAGGATTACGATCGATGGGGTTGGCATATCCATATTATCCATGTGGATAAAAACTCCTTTTAATAACATAAAATTTAAAAAATGAAGGACTAAAATTCAAATCTACGATGTGAGCACGTTATGTTATCCCAGTTTTGTGCCCAGCCTTACAAAGAACCACATATATTTTATTGAATGGAATAACAATGGAGTGAAACAACTTGCGATCTAGTCAACTAACACGTAATGCAGTAACACAATGTCTGGGTCAAGGAATTACAATCCAAGAGTCCGCACGCTGGGCCGCAGTAATTGTGACAACGAGTACGAAGCAATCCCGCGGTAATTCGATTGTGTGCTAAGCTTCCTCCGTCTCAGAGGTGAGGGGTGTCGCTCCAGAATCGAAGGGCCCACAATAGATGTAGGTGGCGGTTAATTCTATTTTCATTAACAGTTTTATTTATAGATGTGGCTATTTTCAACGAAGTCATATTATTTATTTCAATTTGGACATAAAAGGCACTTTTGAAAGTCAACATTTAAAACCTTATGGAATTGCTTCTAGTTGACCCTTTCAAAAGGTACTTTCGTACGGAGAAGAATGGGCAAGGCACTCCACCGTTACTCTTTATAATGTTTGAAAACACACACACACATTGTGTAGCTAAAGTAAAAAAATTAACACGAGGTACAACTAAAATAAATTGTAAATTGCTAACGACGCCGACGGAACGTTTTCGACAATTTAATTATTCTCTCAAGCGTTAAATATGTATTAGCTAAAAAAATAAAAGAGCTTAATTTAATTAAATACTGTAGACAGACAAGCATTTGAGATAAAATAATAACAGAACGAAGCTCTAAAAAAACTCCTAAAATACATTTTCTCTGAACAAACTTTCGAACGAAAATTCCTGTAACTGAAACTAAAAGTTCAATGACCTGGTTCTAGAAAAACAAAGAAGAAAATTGTATCAACGAATGAAACGGTTCTATTAGTTATCACGTAGGATTGAAAAACCCTGTTCCATATCCGAGTCACGTGCGAGGTCCAATCGCTCACTATCTAAGGTAGATTTTCCTGTAACGTGTAGATTACACGGGTTTTCTATAAATAGACTTATTGATTAGAAGTTAGAACTTTCCTACGTCTAGACCAGTTAAGGACTTAGCTCTGTAGGGAATGTGGAAGTCTAGAAGCATTTAGGTAATCTGGCGACTAACTTTAGCGTCAGTTTAATCATATTTTGCTGTTCGCTGTAAAATGTAATATCGTTCACAGTTTATGAATTAATGATAAGGTTTGTAAAATATTTTATCACAATAGCATTGTATTCTTATAACATTAAGTGCTATTGTTAACCAGGTGGTGTTTGGTTTAGAAAATTATATTTTACTTATTCTACAATAACTTTTCGTTCTTACTTACTTGTACTTATGTGCTATAATAAGTAGGGCTAGGTTTGGGTGACATGTTGCATTTTAATTCTCGCACCTTCTGCATATTTTTGCTTGCGGGAGGGCAGTGCTACGTTCAGCATTCTTGGTTTTAGTTTTTACGGAATGAATACTATATATTAAATTGCATAACGTTTTACTGTTATGTATCTCTACAAAGTAGACTAGACTCTAGAGCAGTGGTGGCCAAGTGGTAATGGCCGCGACTTACGAGTTGTTGTTGTTGTTGTTGTAAGTTGGAACCCAGACAGGCGCTTTACTTTTTTTAAATTATTTCATGACCACTGCTCTCAAAACGGTGAAGGAAAACATCGTGAGGAAACCGGCATGTCCTAGAACCAAAAATTCGAAGACATGTGACATCAACCAATCCGCACTGGGCTTGCGTGGTGGATTACGGCTCATTCCCTCTCATCGAGAGGAGGCCTGTGTCCCAGCAGTGGACACAAAGCAACACCAGAGGAGTAATTAAGTAACACACTATTTATGTAGGATAAGACTGGCTTTCATTTTGACAGTTCATCGACATTCATTGCGTCAGAAAAAATTGTTTGCTCAAGCACATATTTACGTGTTTGTGCAAACAAATTTCTCGAACATATGAAGGAATGGATTAGCAATAATATCCTTCAAAACGATTCATATTCAGATTAGATATATATTCAGATTAGATAGTATTCTTTAGACATTTTGGACGTTTATTCAAGTGTTGAGCATAATTAGCTTGAACCGTTCCCATTGCTGGGACATAGGCCTCTTGTCTGTGAGAGGAACTGGCCAGCACGCGGGCCCAGTGCTGGTTGGTGGACGTGCCATAGATTCCTCCCGATGTTATTCCAGTGTTAAAATACGTACTGTGAAGAGAACAGTTGTAAACATATTAGTTTTTGTGGCACATGTTTGCCAGAACAGCTCAGTGTATTGGGAGATAATAGTTTTTTTTAGCAAAGTACGTCACGAACACAGGCGTAACGTACATACATATCACATTAGGATAAATATTACTGTTAGGTGGAGATGTTATAATTTTGTTCAATATTAACTCAGAATGCATGAGAATGGCATGCGAAAACATGGTGGATGAAAAAAAAACAATGTTTGAAAAAATAAAAGGTTACTAGTTCTTGCCAGCTGGCTTCGCCCGCGTGGAGGTCGGAAATTATCCTGCGGGAACGTAATACCGGGATGAAAAGTATCCTATATGTTAATCCATGTTATAAACTATCTGTGTGCAAAATTTCATCAAAATCCGTCCAGCCGTTTCGGAGATTAGCCGGAACAAAAACGCAGACAAAAATACACTGTTTTTTTGTTATTTAGTTTAGTTAAGTACTACCGTTTTTACCTTCGTAAGAATGCATTTAGTAAAAAGCAGTTATTTTGACATTATGAACAGATACTTCAATTTTTATTTATTGAATATACGCGTCCATCGCTAGGCAGCTTAGCACAAAGGCAGCCTTTTTAAATCTTTCATCATTTACTTCCAGATAAACAATAAAATTGAATTCATCTACCTGCATCGCTGAAACGCTCAACTTGGCCTAACTAAACACAAACTCCAGAGTTTAGTTCAACTAATTACAAAATGGCGGAACTGCATGCACGCAGTACACAATTCATCTACACGTACACGACATCTAAGGAAACGGGAATGAAAATTATCTTTGTACTGATGCAGTGAAAGACAAAACTGCAGAAATACTTTACGGTTATAAATCATTGTTCTCGCTTCTCGAATAGCCTGGAAAACGTACTTGTTGTTTGAACTTTTAAGCATTCTGAGCAATCAACTTTAATGTAGACTAGGTCTATAAATACCTCTCTGGGTAAGGTATTCGGAAGGGGAAAAGTAACCTACCTACAATATTATTTATTATTTTGCTTAAAATTGTTCCAAAAAAAAACTTTTTTACACTTAAAAAATAAATTAAGTTTTAAAACTGCTGTTTGAAAACTGATGTCGGTGCTTCCTATCTGATAATTGTTCTGAGAAGAAACCAAAACAAACTTGTCAGAGGTTTTTTTTTTGTGTTGGAAATCATCAAATAACTTCTCCCGCTCTGGGTGGAGCAGGAGGGCGTGTCAGACTTTTACTCACTAAAACCCACCCGTGTTCCCTCTGTTGCCCGTATGCCAGGGCCGCGGTATCTCTTTCGAACACCCCGCACCCCTGGCAGAACTTGTCAGAGGTTACATTCTCTTTTTGGCGTGCCTACTTGGTGTGGAGTGTTCGTGTAGTTGAGCTCCGTTAGGCCGCAATCCACCCCGCTAGGAGTGACAAACATGCAGTGCTCGTGTATGGCCAGCCAAGTGCAGATATTAGGACATCCATGATCGACGTATTTCACTGTAACTCTTGTCTTATCTCGATAAGGTAAGGTTTAACTAAGAATGTTTTCAAGAGTTTTATCAAACTTACGTCCACTGCTGGACATAGGCCTCCCCTAAGTTCCGCCACTTCGACTGGTTCTGTGCTTCCCGCATCTAGCGGACTCCTGCGGCCATTACAAGGTCATCGGTCCACCGTGTGGGAGGCCTTCCAGGCTATAAACAAGTCGGCTATAAACTGGTTGGCTATAAACTAGTCGGCTATAAACTAGTCAGCTATAAACTAGTCGGCTATAAACTAGTCGGCTAATAAACTAGTAAGCTATAAACTAGTCGGCTATAAACTAGTAAGCTATAAACTAGTCGGCTATAAACTAGTTGGCTATAAACTAGTTGGCTATAAACTAGTAGGCTATAAACTAGTTGGCTATAAACTAGTCGGCTATAAACTAGTAAGCTATAAAATAGTTGGCTATAAACTAGTAAGCGATAAACTAGTAGGCTATAAACTAGTAAGCTATAAACTAGTCAGCTATAAACTAGTAAGCTATAAACTAGTAAGCTATAAACTAGTCGGCTATAAACTAGTAAGCTATAAACTAGTCAGCTATAAACTAGTAAGCTATAAACTAGTCGGCTATAAACTAGTAAGCTATAAACTAGTAAGCTATAAACTAGTTGGCTATAAACTAGTCGGCTATAAACTAGTCGGCTATAAACTAGTCGGCTATAAACTAGTAAGCTATAAACTAGTCGGCTATAAACTAGTAAGCTATAAACTGGTTGGCTATAAACTAGTAGGCTATAAACTAGTAAGCTATAAACTAGTCGGCTATAAACTGGTTGGCTATAAACTAGTCAGCTATAAACTAGTCGGCTAATAAACTAGTAAGCTATAAACTAGTTGGCTATAAACTAGTCGGCTATAAACTAGTAAGCTATAAACTAGTCGGCTATAAACTAGTAAGCTATAAACTAGTTGGCTATAAACTAGTCGGCTATAAACTAATCGGTGATAAACTAGTCGGCTATAAACTAGTTAGCTATAAACTAGTTGGCTATAAACTAGTCGGCTGTAAACTAGTTGGCTATAAACTAGTCGGCTATAAACTAGTCGGCTGTAAACTAGTTGGCTATAAACTAGTAAGCTATAAACTAGTCGGCTATAAACTAGTAAGCTATAAACTAGTTGGCTATAAACTAGTAAGCTATAAACTAGTTGGCTATAAACTAGTCGGCTATAAACTAGTCGGCTATAAACTAGTCGGCTTTAAACTAGTAAGCTATAAACTAGTTGGCTATAAACTAGTAAGCGATAAACTAGTAGGCTATAAACTAGTAAGCTATAAACTAGTCAGCTATAAACTAGTCGGCTATAAACTAGTCGGCTATAAACTAGTAAGCTATAAACTGGTTGGCTATAAACTAGTCGGCTATAAACTAGTCAGCTATAAACTAGTCGGCTAATAAACTAGTAAGCTATAAACTAGTTGGCTATAAACTAGTCGGCTATAAACTAATCGGTTATAAACTAGTCGGCTATAAACTAGTAAGCTATAAACTAGTTGGCTATAAACTAGTCGGCTATAAACTAGTCGGCTATAAACTAGTCGGCTATAAACTAGTCGGCTATAAACTAGTAAGCTATAAACTAGTCGGCTATAAACTAGTCAGCTATAAACTAGTCGGCTAATAAACTAGTAAGCTATAAACTAGTTGGCTATAAACTAGTCGGCTATAAACTAATCGGTTATAAACTAGTCGGCTATAAACTAGTAAGCTATAAACTAGTTGGCTATAAACTAGTCGGCTATAAACTAGTCGGCTATAAACTAGTCGGCTATAAACTAGTCGGCTATAAACTAGTAAGCTATAAACTAGTCGGCTATAAACTAGTAAGCTATAAACTGGTTGGCTATAAACTAGTCGGCTAAAAACTAGTCAGCTATAAACTAGTCGGCTAATAAACTAGTAAGCTATAAACTAGTTGGCTATAAACTAGTAGGCTATAAACTAGTTGGCTATAAACTAGTCGGCTATAAACTAGTAAGCTATAAACTAGTTGGCTATAAACTAGTCGGCTATAAACTAATCGGTGATAAACTAGTCGGCTATAAACTAGTAAGCTATAAACTAGTTGGCTATAAACTAGTCGGCTATAAACTAGTCGGCTATAAACTAGTCGGCTATAAACTAGTAAGCTATAAACTAGTCGGCTATAAACTAGTAAGCTATAAACTAGTTGGCTATAAACTAGTCGGCTATAAACTAGTAAGCTATAAACTAGTCGGCTATAAACTAGTTGGCTATAAACTAGCCAGCTATAAACTAGTTGGCTATAAACTAGTAGGCTATAAACTAGTCGGCTATAAACTAGTAAGCTATAAACTAGTCGGCTATAAACTAGTAAGCTATAAACTGGTTGGCTATAAACTAGTCGGCTATAAACTAGTCAGCTATAAACTAGTCGGCTAAAAAACTAGTAAGCTATAAACTAGTTGGCTATAAACTAGTTGGCTATAAACTAGTAAGCGATAAACTAGTAGGCTATAAACTAGTAAGCTATAAACTAGTCAGCTATAAACTAGTAAGCTATAAACTAGTCGGCTATAAACTAGTAAGCTATAAACTGGTTGGCTATAAACTAGTCGGCTATTAACTAGTCAGCTATAAACTAGTCGGCTAATAAACTAGTAAGCTATAAACTAGTTGGCTATAAACTAGTCGGCTGTAAACTAGTTGGCTATAAACTAGTAGGCTATAAACTAGTAAGCTATAAACTAGTCGGCTATAAACTAGTAAGCTATAAACTAGTCGGCTATAAACTAGTAAGCTATAAACTGGTTGGCTATAAACTATTCGGCTATAAACTAGTTGGCTATAAACTAGTCGGCTATAAACTAGTCGGCTATAAAGGTACTTGTGCACTTTTTAATATAGTACACGTAGAGAGAGAATAAATGACGGACAACAGCTTTTTACGGACCTCAGTGTCACATAGAAATGTGCGTTCCTAATCATTCAATACATACATCATTGCCAAAGTCTATTCAAGGTTCTACCCTTGCTCCAAGATTTATTTCTGGGAGGGCCACATGAAAGATGTGTCGACCAATACTAGGTAGTAAGTATTGCACTGTGCTGTTTTTGGGATTAATTTTATTCAATGACTGCAAAGATTTCTTTTGACCATAGGATACAGAATTTATAAGTTACTTTAATATAAACACCCCCACCTCGAATTGGTTTGTTTAATATTTCGTTCGACCGATTCATAGTACTAGTTAAGTATGTTTCATGAGTTGAGGAAAGCTGTATAAACTTTGGATGCGAGAGGTACTTCGGACCGCGCTGCCTTTCAGCATTATTACATTATCCTGGAATCCGCTTACCGACTGAGGCTACCCCAGCAGACCAGACCTCAGCTCCAACCGCAACAGCAACCTTTCAAAAATGAAAATAAAGATCACTGTGATTTTCACAAACTTTTCATTCACCGCAACCCTCCAGCAACCTCTTGTGACGGGAAAAATCTTTCCTTTGGAAAAAGTTTCTTCTTTTGGAAAAAGTTTTTATTTTTCACTTATTAGTTATAGTACCTATCCCACACCAATTCGAAATTTCATCATCCTTGAGGTCAAAACAATGCATATTTATGCGGTCGCAAAAATCGTGGTTGATTTGCTGTAATTTTTTGAAGAGTTCAGTTGTCTGTCTCTGAAACGCATTATCAGATCTATATGAAATTTAAATGAGACCACACGGGAAGCACCAGCTTTCAAATAAAAAAGAGTTATCAAAATCGGTTCACCCAGTCAAAAGTTCTGAGCTAACAAACAAAAAAAATATAGTCTAATTGGGAACCTCCTCCTTTTTTGAAGTCGGTTGATAAAGATTAGGTACTGGTGATTTTGACTGACTGTTTCTATTTTTATCTAGTTATAAATGTCAGTTATGGAGGTTATACCGCTTTATATTCTTTTGATAAACAACACTACAGGGCTCTTTTGGCACGTGGTCAAAATCAGAACTAGTTATAGTTCTGATTTTGGTGACGATTTCACAAATATTCACCAACAACGCCTCCCTGTCATTAAGGCGCCAAAAAATCCTTGTTTACTCTACTTTCCAATTAGCAACTTCAGACATCAACGAGATGTCGTGGGCAGTTTATGCAATTTTCATACGTCAAACGTTGCACTTCACTCGGATTTATTGCGTAGCATGGAAGGTGGCGTGGGTCGTGCATTGTTGCGTTTACAAACAATTTTAATTATTGCTCTGTCGCTCGTGTGAACTTCGTATTAAAGTCGATTAAATGTTTTATAGTTTTTTCTAAATCTTCTCTATTACGGTATTCCGTACGCTAATAGTACTTTATATAGACAGCAACGATAGTAGGTTTAAACTGCAGTTAAATTAAAACTTACTCGGTAAAAGCTTGGGATCGGAGCCATTAAAATAACGCTAACTCATGCATGACTCTAATACCCAAAAATTTTACATTGTATCGTTTTATCAAAAGACAATTTATATCTTAAGTAACTAAGACACGTTTACAATAAATAAATGTTACCTAGATTATAGGTTAGAAACACAATTATATGACGTAGGTATAGACAAGACCAACAAGCCTGCTCTCCTATCCCTTTGTGTCTCTTCTTTTAATTTCGTCTTTAACGAAAAACTTTTTCTCCTGAATTAGGACGACAACATTATAGAATAGGTACAATTTTCTTTTGTATATGGCAAACCAAATCAGTAATATCTTGTTACTGTAAGGCCCTTTATGAAACTGGAGACAATGTGTTACTAGATCTACAAAGCTTTGTCATACAACTGTCTACGAGTCTGCAAAAAGTTATTTATTTCGACTGAAAAATGTGTAAAATAGTTGTTCATTTGATTAACAGGCAAGAGGCAGCTAATAATAGCTGCCTCTTGCCTGTTAATCAAATGACCTCCGACCTCCTTCCTGTCTGTCTTCCGATATTGATATCTAGTTTATAAAAACTAGATATCAATATCGGAAGCTGTTGGGTACCCTTTGAGTCCCTTGTTTCTTGGGTACTTGCGGTAAATACATTTTTGCCCATTTCTTAATATTCCAAGACGCATCACACTACGTGCGTATGCGCACGTCGCCAACTGCTTACGCATAGTTCGTGAGTATTGATTTGTGTGAGTTGTTTGTGCTTCATTGAATTGTGCTGACTTTGCTGACGAAAGTTTTAGCTTAGATTTTCCTTTGACCATTCATACAGGAATAGGAGTTTGGTATCTTGTCGACTCATGCAGAAAAGTAGGTTACAAGAGCGAGCGAAGCGAACTACCCGAAGCGTTTGCTAACACTTACTACGCGCCCAGTATTGTACTCTATTTTGCGTAGGCATAATTTGCGTAGGTAATTTATATTCTACAAAAGCAATAGAGTACCTACGCTAAAATACTCTATTTATATTAACTCTGGAGTTCTCACCACTACAACATTTACTGAGAGAGCCTTTTCTGCCATGATTGTTAAGTGTAGGGGATAAGTGAAACAACACCCCAATTGCGTAACACATAATCAATCAGACTCCGAAGAGTTTAAATTTGAAAGGAAATTCTTATTTATTGCTTTGTATGTTTGAGAAGGTTGTCTGCTCGACGAGGTTAATAACCCAGTGAATGCTGTCGAACTGTCAAAATGTATGGTTATAGTCATCGTGCATGTAACTTGTATACAAGGTTAATTTTTAGTTACCGTTTAAAATTTTTCAGGGTGATAGTCCCCGTGAAATTGAACAACTTTCTCCAAGGAGCATGGCTCGATGTGTCAATAGGCAACTGATCGATTTTATATGGGAGGTCCGATTTTGTAACACTTTACATCCACTATAGGTAAGCCGCCATTTTCCATTTCATATGAAGTCTTTAAAGTATTAAAATGGTGCGTCCAACGATACCTCGTTTATCGTTTATATCATTATACTACGACAACTTTAAGAGGTATGAGAAAACAGATGAATATACAACATACTCCTTTAGGAGTAGGTTGACGGGTCAATCCTTTGGCTTTGTCGTAGTACGATAACAACTGTCAAAATGAATGACATTTGTGACGGTGTGTTCCGCAGTAACCCAGCAACAGGGCTTTTTTGAAATTGTTAGAAACTGAGCTCCTCATTAGAATTTCTATCAGGCTGACAACTGTGGGCGACGGTACATTTAATTTTATGATTAATCAACTTAACCGGCAGTCCTTTGTTTTTCATACATTTTCACTGTCAACGGCTGATACGCAGTGATCGCTGCCTTAATTTAAGTTCTTACTTTGTTTTATCAAACTTTGTACTGCGTAATAGAACTGCGTAATTATTTTTCCACGAAAAAAGCCTTATAGTTTGTTGCTCAGACTTTCCATAGGCAAATTATGGCATCATAAACTATGAACGAAACATAGACACGGGCGCAGAATTGATCAAATGTTTGAACAGGCGGTAAACACAAATATTTTGTTAATTCATCAATCAATGGTATTCCTAACTGCGCATTTCGATTTCAGATTGAACTATATTTCAACAAACAAATAGTAATTAGATTTCAAATCGAAGTTTATCGTTTGAAAATAATCTCAGCGAAACCGCATTTAGTTTTTTACTGCCTGTAACACAACAAACCATATTTGTATAGCAGTGGTGTCCTCACGGAGATATCTATGGGTGTCCTAGAGGAAACGGTCGCAACTTACGAGTTGTAGGTAGGAGTTTCGAATCCTTTCGAAAGCTTTTCTTTGTGTAAATTATTTCATCAACACTGCTCTCAAAACGATGAAAGAAAACATCGTGAGATAACCGGCATGTCCTAGAAGCAAAAATTCGAAGACATGTGACATGTACCAACTCGCACGGGCCCGCGTGGAGGCCTGTATCCCAGTGCTGGGTAAATTATAGACTGATTCTGCTATGTACCTACCTATAAATATGTGCTTTGTGTGTAAATGTATTTATTAATGGTACATTATCTCTCCTTCCTTAAATCACCCAAAGGTGGTCTTTAAAATACCGTTTTTAGCGGTAAAACCTCCAATTGCGTCACCATAAGTAAAATGTATAAATATCCGTCCATAATAAAGAGTATTCAATTCCATTCTAGACTTTATGTTATTTGCCGTCTGCCCTATCTAATTAATTCTTCAGACAGAAAAAAAACGTAAAATTAGATAACATTAACATGAAATTTAATATACCTCGAGCTCCCAAATTATTTAACACATGCATATTTTGAAAGCATTCTGATTCATACAATTTAAAACAAGACAGCTAATTACCGGCTGCCTCATAACTCAGGCAGGAGTACCTACCTAAATATTAACCACAGACTACAATATAGTATAGATATTAACGAATAATGAAATTGTACGTAGGTCGGTAGGTACTTATATTTATTGAAAGTAATTATATGGCAGAAATATCCACACCATGTCCAAGAACCTAAACCTGAAATGGAAGTGGGCGTTGTATGTATTAGAACAATACACTATTTCTTCCTAGGTCCTTGTCAAACTCAAAACCAAAGCATTTATTTCTATTAAACCATTTACAGGCACTTTTAAATTATGAAAGGATAAATCATTCAGACAGATGAAGTTACCCATTCAAAAGCGTGATAGGTAGAGAAGGACGGGCAAACAACTCAATGGACGTTGCATGCAATATGCGCAAATTCTGGTACTTGTGCTGCGCTGACGCACTGTATAAATATAATAGTAATAAAGTTTATTGTTCAATTAGGACTAGATTACATGGTAAGCATACTTTTCTTAATCTAGTTAGTGGGTGCCGTACTGTTCTCCTATATAGGTTATGTAGAGAGGGAATGCATGGTAGCCAGCATTCTGTAAGAACCAGAAGATCACACTCAATATTCATACGGTGAATTAGGGTTTGAAGATTTAGGTAATTACAGTTTATGGACCGGATAGTGGTATACCAGACGCTTTCGTTTTTAACATGTAATTTCGTTTTTTCGGGGGTACAAATGTGAGTCTCAGATACAGAAAATTGGTCGATATCAGACATTATATCATTTATCGTATTAGACATTGTATGTTAATTAAGGGTAGTAGAGTCTAGTAAATAAGCTTATAGGAATGAAACAGTAAGAACTTTGGGACGGTTAGTATGACAGAGCATTGTGTAGTGTTATAGTGTTTAAACCATATGGTAGAAATAGGTTTTATGAAGTCAAAATTGTGTGAAGTGTTTTTTGTTGAAATGTTTTGTGAGCAGTAATTTACATTAACTAACTTAAATAAAGTGGTAGGAAAAGTATAAACATAATAAAAGGTAGTGGTAGAAATAACCGTTAACAGAAAACTTGAATTTCTTAAATAATAAACTAGTCATACGTTGGTATGTGCAGTCGGTACAGACATTTTTTGAATTTGTAGTTCACCTTTGATAACAATAGACCAGCAAAACATGTAGCAGGTATAATTACCTACTACATGTTTTGCTGGTCTATTGATTGCTGGTTTATTGGTCTATTGTTGAGTTAATACTCATCTTGGCATAGTTACGAGTGAGATAGAAAAGTCGTTTAGAGTGGGGAGTTAATTATTCCGCAGCATAGGTTAGGGTTTTTGGTGCTTCAATACCCAATATCTGACAGTTAGGCTGGTCCACATATTTATTTAAGGCTATGCTCGGAGATTCTTTCGAAATCAGGAATGAAATTATGCGGAAAAGAACCGGAGTTACAGACATAGCTAGCAGAGTATCTAAGCAAGATGAAGGGGCAGTGGGCTGGCCATGTTTGTCGAAGCACTATTGGTTTCACCACCCTTGAAAACCATGAAAATTATCTCACTCACTCTCTCTCTGTCTCTTTCTATTATATTTATAAATTATAAAAAATCGTATGAAGGGGGCATAACGCTTTTCCGTTACGTGAAGATTACTACGATATTTTACTCTTACCGCAAGCTGCACAGTCACTGCTGAATAATTCGCGAACTTTCTGCAAATGCTAATTAAAGAAATTCTCCAAAAATGCCTTCCCGTGAAATTGTTAGCACCTACGGATTGTGTCACTTAGAATGGACAGCAGATACTATAAACATATCATAATATCACGTAAGTATTCCCCAATGGAGTAAGCAGATCAACGAAGCAGAAACTATAGATCATACTGTGTATTAATTGGAATCTTCTGAATATCTACTTTTAATATCGCTAGCCCAGGGCTACTGTCATCACGTATAGAAAGTCGGTCAATATTGGTCAATATGGGACAGCTCGTGTATTAATCGAAGGCTGATTATTAGGTTCTGGGTTATTTAGGTCAGAGGGCTTTTATTCAGGACGATGAAAACACGTTTGAATCCATTAAATTACTACACACCACTGCGCAAACCGTAACCATGATTTCAGCCAACGCTTCGGTAATCGTTAAAAAAAAACTGCTGTACCATTGAAAAGTGCAATACCTTCGCGGTAAAAATGTATGGAAAAGCTATTTTTTTATAAACGACGAAAAGTTTCTACTATACTGAAGGGGTCTAGAAACATAAATGCTGAATTCATGGTTACAGTTTCCGCACTGGTTGAAATTGTATCCTGTAAATGTGAAAACTAAATTATCTTTTCTGTCTGTCTATCTGCTACATTTTCATCTATGTGCTACATTTTCATTTATCAGCTACATTTTCATCTATCTGCTACATTTTCATCTATCTGTTACATTTTGGTCTATGTGCTACATTTTCATCTTTCTGCTACATTTTCATCTATCTGCTACATTTTCACGCCAACGATTTGAATTTGGCACGTACAAGTAGACCACGGCTTGAGTTGGGACTTAGTATACTTTTTATCCCGAATACTTTTTGTTTCCATTTCATTTCTCGGTAGTAGGTTCCCGTGGGACACCTAATTTCTGACCTGTATATGGGCGAACCTGCGGCCAAAACTTAGTAGGAGAGACCCATGGTTATCAGTTATGAGTAATGTTGTCACTGTGAACCGGGGTTTTATTTACACCGGCTGTGGGAACGTCACACGTAGGTACGTCGACCCCTCGTGCCTACGCTGCTATTGTCGCCACCGGCAAATCTGATGCGTCGCAGCAACAGCGAAAAACCAGAAAAGGGGGTAATCTGAAAAAGGGTACTCAACCTGCCCTGACTGCGGTCCGCAACTCTGTGCCAAGATTGGGCCTGGTTGATGAGGAAGGTTTTACTAAGGTAGAAAGGAAGAAGAAGCCTTGCCCTCGTAACTTGTACGGTACCGCACCGAGTGGACCCAGCATGTTGCTGCGCCCTGCTGTGCCTACGACGCAGCTGTACATTTCACGTCTGCATCATTCCACGAAGATTGAGGAAGTCGTGCAGTACTTGAAAGTGAAGACCAACTGGACTCTGAGGGTCGAAAGGTTGGAATCGCGCCACGACGTCAACTTTAAGTCGTTCGTGGTCCGAGTTCCAACCCAGCATCTGCAGACCTGCTTGAAAGAGGACTTTTGGCCGAAAGGTGTCGTATATCGGCGTTTCCGAGGACGGTTACGCGACACCTCACAGCGATACACGACGCCGACCCACTTTACGTGTATAGTTATAGTTTTGATAAGTTTCATAATATGTATTAGTTTATTAATATTTTTAAGATTATTTTGTGTATTTTATCTATGGGCCTCAGCTGCCTGATAATAAAATGATTGATTGATTGATTGATTGATTAATGTGGTCACCAATAGTGTCTTACGACTACATTCACACTGAATCATGGCATTCTTCATCTCAGTACAGTCACGACCAGAAATCAATCTCCCTAGGCTTATCCCAACTATGTTGGGTTCGGCTTCCAATCAACCGGATGCAGCAAACCTGTGTTTTACATGGAGCATCAGATAAGCGACTGCCTACTGACTGGGTGACACGATACCCCTTGGTCAGACTATATGGATAATTGCTGGTCACCTACCCATGAACTGATCGCGGCAAGCATAGCTTAACTTTCGATGGACCTGAGCGGCTTTTATCATCTAGCTCCTCGAGCTACGACCAGAAAAATATATTAAGAAAAACGATTGATTATGAACTTTATGAGGTGTGCAGACAGAATTTTCTGACACAATATATTTTGTTTTATCTAATATTACCTGCGATAAAATTACTTTTGAACCTCGCTTACTGTGCACATATTTATGCTGCTCGTGACTGTACAATAGCAATAGAAGATATTGGCTAAAAAAGGCGGAAAATAATATTAGAGGGGAAAGAAAAGTTGTTATGTCATGACGTATATTACGCCCTCACTCGTGTGTTAACTCAACTGTAGGAAGCAAACGTTTGGTATCATACGTACAAACCTACTTATACATATTTATAGCTATCAGTCTTATACAAAGCGTCTATCAAACATCACTATCAAAGCGTTTTGTTATGGATTGTAAGTGTTACGTGACAGTGATTGCTTAAAAATTGTAGTGAATTTAAAACAATCCTGATGTTATGGCTGGGTCCTTTGGATAAACTATACCTAACTAATTAATCTTAATTTTATCGTTTTGCTGTGCCTTAAAAGGGTCTATATTTCTGTACCTAGCTTTAAGTCCTTTATTGATGTAACATCTTTTTTACAATATGAAATGCAATAAAAATTATTAATAATAGATTTTTATGTTATAGGTACCCTATCCCTTCTCAATTATTGAAAACAGTATTTTTCGCTTTACTTGTGGTATACAAGTGCAGGTACACACAGCGTCAGTATGTGCTAACCCCTCAAGTTTTAAAATGTTACACTGCTACAACATTGAATTCGTTACCAATAATCTGCAGAATACTTCAAAAAGAGTTTATTGTTTCGACTTGGATTCGAACCATCTCATCACCGAACGTTGTCATACTCATACTGGCAGTTTGACGAACTAGCCAGTGAGCCCATATGAGCTACGATGAAATAGTTATGCACTATCGTCCGAGTCACTTTATCTCTGACTAATCGGTAGACTATGTTATTTAAGGGTATGCACTGATTTAACTTACTTACGTTTTCTATTATAAAATTATTCCCTACCCTCAAGTTATAACTACAATATAAATACGTTCACTTAAAACTTGAAAACGTCTACATGCAGATTGCAGAGACGACATGACAGATCACGTGACATTTCGTTAGTTTATGTCCATCTAAAATATTTCTAGCGCTTCCTATTTTATCGTTTGCGTTAAAAGGACGTCACTTGTCTAGGGACCCGTTTGTGTCAATTAGCAAAATTTGTATAATATTAAACAATCATTAAATGATCAAATCGAATTGTAAAATGTTTGTAGTAAAATAAGATCAAAGCTTTATTAAATAACAGCAATAATGAATATTATGAAGTAATTATAAAAGTATTTATTTTTCTGTATTTTATTTAAATTCTTTATAAATTTTACTAAAAAAACGCATGACAAGCACATTTCGTGCCCAGGATTCCAACCTCCAATCTTATGCATGGCAAGCGGTCTTGTAACATTCGGTCTAATTAGATGTAGAATTACTTCTCATAAATGTCAACCTTTCACTAAAACAATGCAGTAACTATAATATACTTAATGTTTTTGCAAAATACTAAAAGTAACTTGGGCCTGGCACGGATTTGAACGCACATATCTTTTGGAGGGGTAACCAATTAGTGAAGCTGAGTGTACAAACACGTTGTGAATGGGTGCCTATCTGACCCTCACAACCCATTATCTGGGTAATACGATACCCATTGGTAAGAATGGTTGCCAGATTTTTGGGCTTCTAATGACCCTTTACGAATATCAATAAAGATCCACGAACGACAGAACCAATGGTTTAACTTGCTTTCCGAGGCATGGAGTGGTTTTGTCTTGGTATGTGATGATGGTCACCCATCCACAGGCCAACCAAGCCAAGCGTAGCTTAATCTGATCGATCGACCCGTGCAGCTGTTATTACTAGCCTTTATTATTTACCGTAGCACCGCCGCGCCGTCACGTTATTGGTGTGGTCAACTGTTTGGAATGACGTTTGTTGACGTGTAACGGCATGACATAACAAACGTCATTCCATACAAATGGCTACTTCATTATCGTAATGTTTCTTGCTGTATTCAAATATAAAGTGCTCATTAGCACTAGGGATTAGAGAACTCACAGAAACTGCGCAGTTAACGTCTAATGTCTAATATCCGTAACTAAATAGGGTATTACACCCATTTTTGAAAAGTGTCCTAATTAGATTCTAAAGTGCTAAAAAACCACTAAAACACACAACATTTTTATTCAAGTACCGTAAAAATGCATTTCTTTCGCGCGTAATTTGACGAAAACGCTGGACGCAGTGGACGCCATATTGCTCTGTGGGTTTAAAGTCAGTGGCTATAAAGACATATGATAATTGTTTATAATTAAAAAAAATTGTTATTATTCTGCTTATCGTTGGTTTGCTGTTCCTGAATACAAAACATTATTTAAATAAAAATTACTTTGGGTACGAAAATAATAAAAGTACAAAGTTGTTCAATTGATACTCCGTATGACGCAATAACATGGCGGCTACTATTTCATGGTAAACAGATAAAAAAAACTGAAATATTTTAATTGAATTTTAAAATTTATTTTCTTATTTCATGAACTAAAACTAACATTTCCGACTGCATTTTGCCTAAGCTATCTCAATAATATATTTTAGATTTTTTATCAATTAAGTAGAGTAAAATACCCTATTGCAGATATACAACGAGTAACATAATTAACGCAAGACCTCATATACCCCAATTAGAGTATTGAGTTAAAAGCATAATACGATGACCAAAACAATTTTTTTTACAGCTAATTGATATTTTTAAGAAAAACGTGTCGACCCAAGCATTTCTTTATGCATTTAAAATTGAGTCTTATTGCCTCTGAATAAGATTAAATTGTCTTTGGCTCAATCAGTGGTAGGTATGGCCAAATATGTACTAATTTAAAAAAAAAAACTTATATCAAAAGTTACTGAAATCGATTCAGTAGTCAATTAGGAACAAATTACTTTCAGGTCGTGCGTCTATTCTGTTACACCTTGTATATAGATATATTTTAGATGCAGGTAGCAGTGACGGCTCAGTGGTATCGGCCACGACTAGGAGTTGGAGAACGTAGGTTCGAACCCAGGCAAGCGCTTTACTTAAATAATTTTATTACCACTTTTCTCAAAATGGTTAACGAAAACATCGTGAGGAAACCTGAATTTCCTAGAACCGAAAAAAATGTATATTACAGCCCACTGGATCTCACAGAGAGGAGGCTTGTGTCTCAGCTATGGAAACATTATAGGCTGATTATGCGATACATTAGATAATCTAATGTTTTTTTTTTTGAGGCTGGGAAATCATGAAATAACTTCTCACGCTTTGGGTAGAGCGGGACGGCGTGTCAGACTTTTACTGTCTAAAACCCACCCGTGTTCCTTCAGTTGCTTTTGTGCCAGGGGCCACCGTGTCTCTTTCGAACAACCCGCACCCCTGTCAGGCATCGGCCCTTGCGGACCCCACCACTTGGTGCTGACATCTCTTTGAGGCGCACGTGAAACACAACGCGCCGTCGACCCGGGCTTGGTCCTTACCGGACAGCGAGCTACCCATTACTCGCCGTCCGCAAGCCCGCGCCTACGATGTTGCGTCAGTAATCGCTTCTATTGGAACTTGTACTATGAGTAGATTCAGATGGGTCTATGACGATACTAAACCATAGATCTCTCATCATGGCATAGATTGGTCATCGCCATATCGATAAATCTACCTACCGACACGTTCTAACTGTCTGGTCCGGATTTCACAATAATCGTAGGTATGCCTTCACATAATAATAATTTGAGTAAATCATCCTTATATACGGTCAATTTGAAGCAACGTTTGCGGAGAGTAACGCTCATAGTTTTATTCATAAATAAAGTGGTATTTATACTTAGTAACTACACACCTAGGGTAGTTTATTACTGCACGTTTATTTTATTATAAAATAAAACAAGAAAAAACTGATTTTCTCAACTCGTACACTACCAGCGGCCGTTGACCCTCAAGGTAGATAATCTAATTTGAACTTACTATGTTTCGGGTCGGTCCTCTAAATCACTCTGTCTAAATTTAATAAAGATTTTTATGGCATATAAACTACGCAACTGAGCAAATAAATCAGTTGTTATTTATTGTTTTGCTTTTACAGTATTATATTCCTTTTATTGCTCTCCGGAAAAAAATAACATTTCATTGCCTTGTATTGTGAGAAAACCCACACGAAGTAGTTACGTCAGTATCTTCTTCACATTAAATTCTAAGAATGTGTGGTAGTTTCAAGAACGGTAGAGGTGAGCTGTCTTAGATAAACCTAGTTTCTGATGAAGAATTGCAACAAACACATGTATCGTGGATATCTACCAAACGAGTATGAAATATGGGCATCTACATACTTGTGGCAAGAGATCACAATAGGTATGTACTTTCTACATTTCACCTACGTCGATCATTTGTTAACATTTATAATTGAACAAATTTTTGGAAAAAAAGTGGTTTGCAATCGCTAAAGCTGAAATTTCGCGAAATTTGTAACTGCAATACCAGTTCTTTGCCTGGAACTGCAACCGATCTTTGTCGCAAAAGTGTAGTCTTACATCTCTAAAAAAGGTGAAAAACCAACGAATGCGTTTAGTTTGAAACACGCTTTCCACTATTTCGGGTATATTTCCTGTACAAACGGACTCACACCAGGAAAATAATTTAACATAACATCACGCCTGTAATTCCTGAAGGGTTCGGCAGGTGTGGTACTTATAGTACCCCCACATTTCGCCAGTTATGTTTAAGAATAATCAGCCTACAATATGCCCACTGCTGGGATACACGCCTCCTCTCGGTGAGAGGGAAGTTATGTCCCCTCCATAGCAGGCTCCGGGCTGCTACATAAGAAAACCCCAATAACACTTAGGACCTCATGTTAGCAGTACCGCTAGCGGCCCCTAGACCAACGAGGCCAAATGACTTAAGACGGAGATTTCTTGCAAACAGTCAAAAAGGTGGTTTTTTAAAGCAGTGTATCTGTTTAACCGTAGATAAATAATTTTGAAAGCAGAAATATATAGGTATGATATTTTCAAGTCTTTTTTGCAAACAGTGATGGAACTTAAAACATAATTAAACATACTTTATTGTATCAAAATTTTTATAAAAGTCACCTCTTAATTATCTGTAAAAACAGTTTATCCCTTCAATAACAATTATATTTATAATTAAAAATATACCATAAAATTTCAAATGCCAAACTGCATTCAGTGATGGATTATTTATTATTTAAATAGTTAATATCTAATTATATACGATTTTATTTGCATTTTTACGACATACGCTTGCTCATATATTATTCAAATTTATTACAATAGATTTTAACCCGTATTGGATTGCAATAAAAACTATTATCGCTCAAAACGACACTATTTAAAGTTAACATGGCTCCGACATGACATGTTGTGAGCACATAGCCCGACATAGCCCGACGTTTGTTTCGCACCGTGTTGATGTAGATTGTTACCGACATGACAGTATTAGCATACGTTCAGGAACATCGATATAATTTCTGTATCGAGTTGGTAGCTACGCAAGTGTTTTGTGGGAGTTGGGTCGAATCTCTTAGTATTTCGTATAGCAATTTACACGTGTAAGCGCAAGTTCTCTCTTAGTATATTACGTAAATGAAGAAGTTTGTTGAAACTATAGCGATTGACTGAAGTGGATGTATACCTAGATGAAACTAATGTTTGAGGTTAATAATGATTTACGATGTTTTTTTTTTGTTTTTTGACGTGCATATAATTATGTATCATGTATTCATATAACACACGTTTATAAAAATAAGTAAATGCATCTTTATCTTTAACTTATTCTCTAGACTAGAAAAGCGAAGCTCATCTTATTACAAAACGTGATCTTACTTTAGTTCTAGCCAGCACCCTAATTGCGTAACAGTTTCATTTTGACAGTTCAACAATATTCATTGCGTTATTTACGTTGTTGAGCAGACACATTTTTCGAACATATGAAGCAATGGTCTAGCCATCTGTTTCAAAACGAAACCAATTACGATTAATCGTGAGTTACGCAATTTGGGTGCAGATCTGGCTGGAGCGGGAGGGCGTGTCAGACTGTTACTGACTAAACCCCACCCGTGTTCCTTCAGTTGCCTGTGCACCAGGGGCCACGGTACCTCTTTCGAACAACCCGCACCCCTCGCAAAATATAATATGGTTTTGTTTGCCATAACGTTCGTCGAGTCGGAAACTCGGAATTATATCAAGATGGTGGGCAACTCTCATCTGTTTATAAATACAACGAACCGTTTACTGCCAAGTGAAATAATGATGTTAATATTACTCGTAATGGTCTATAAGGTTCATATTCAGCACTTACACCCACTTTAGTACCTAAATCTGTATCTATAAACTTACGCTTAGTTGTTGACGTCACGAGTAAAAAGTTCAAATCGGCTTATAAATTGCGGAGTATTGAGGAAAAAAACATTTAAAAAAAACCCGACTGCCTAAAATGTGAACTATAATTTAAAAACTGACTATTAGACTGAATAGGTACTTATAAGCAATCTCATGCAGTCCGAGGCATCTTCTTAAATATAGGTTACAATAAAGACATTTATTGTCTTCCGACTGCATGAGATTGCTAATAGTATTCAGTCTAATAGTCATCCTTTTAAAACAAGTTTCTTGTTTCCATCTTTTTAAATTAAAGTTCACTCTTTAGGCAGTCGGGTTTTTGGATTTTGTATTTTTTTTTATTCCACAGTTTTTAGATAATATAGTTATTTTTGACGTTAATGAGACCTATTTATGAAACCCTTTATTTTGATACCCCACACAATAGTATTTAGAGATTTTTTTTTTTAAGATACAATATGGCGCCAAAAATCGGCCATGATTTTTCCATTCCGGACCCATGGCACCCCTGGAGGACACCCCTGGGGGTGCCACGGGAACTTGAATTCGGACCCGTGGCACCCCCAGGCCATCAAATCCATACAACGGTGCATCAGTGGTATCACGGGTACTATTTCCTAGTTCCCATGAATCTACCAATCGAATAGTGTTGGGACAAAATCAAAAGTCATTTATTCAAATTAGGCTGAGAATCAGCACTTTTCAAACATCAAAATTCATAAGACAGTCCCCCTAAAAACGCCCACCCGTCACCACTTCCTAGTGCTTTAGCTGGGATTCTGGGAAGAAGAAGTAGCGGAACAAACTCCCCAGACAGATGGACAACAGTGACAAAATAATTTCAATAGTCTAATTTTAACATTTATTTAACACAATTTCTCCAATGCGTGGCCTAATGTTATTTCTCTGTTCAGAAATTGCAATAGAATGTGCACTCGTCATTTTTGGTGTCTGCTTGTTTCCGTTGTGAATATTTTGCAATACGTTTATTAAACGCATCACAATAACCGTATTTTCATTGATTAATTTATTTAATATGCCTGTGTTTATTATGCAGCAGAATTAATCCTCCGTGTATCTTTATAAAATTAAGATTCCGCCGTTTCTGTTTCTATATTAATTGCTACACAAAATACCGATATATGATTTATTCTCTTATTATAGAATGTTTCGACACACTTCAACTTGATTGCTTTTTATTTATTTATTTATTTATTAGGTTCACCAACAATTGTTTACACTGGTATTATGCTTAATATAACATGTAAGATAAATAATGTACTAGTGTAACAATCACTTATAGGTAAACTCCGCATGCATTAAAGGAAGTAGTACAAAATAAACTAAACTAAAGTAACTAAACAAAGTTAAAAATGCTTAATACTTAAAAACTAACTTATTAAAATATTAACTAAAACTAATCGGGCAAATACTTATGAAAAGTGGCTTTTAACATTCCAAAACCATCAAAGTGAAGATCGATTTGGTCGCTGCAATTATTTATGACATTGCATAATCTCGCATAAGGAGAATTTGCGCCTAGTACCGTTCTTCTCAGCGGTGGGCGGAGTGGTGTTATTGGACTACGAGGAATTCTTGAGGGTGCACGGAAACTGAAATTGTACAATATCTGTGGGCAGTCAATTTTATAAGTCAGAACTTTGCACGCAAACATTGCGTCGTTAAGGCGACGGCGTTTGTCCAGCGTTTTAAAGTATCTCAGTCTGTTACTGTACGAACGTATTCTCTTAGCAATGCCGCTAAAAAACGCCAAGTGCCAAAGGAATCGCTTTTGAACGCGTTCTAGACGCAACGAGTGTGTAGCGTAGTGTGGTCGCCAGATCACACTACAATATTCCAATATGCTTCGAATTAAGCTATTGTAAAGTAAAATTTTAGTTTTACGACATCTAAACTGTTTGGCATTTCTTATAACAAATCCGAGCATTTTAGAGGATTTTTTTATTATATTATCATTGCTGATTACACATTCTATAAAACAATAGAAAAACGTAGACTGTCACCTTTGAAAGTTTAGAATTTTACAACTTCAACAAGTAGATTGACTAGGTAAATTATCAAACGACAAATACATAACTACAATTTAGGTCACATTAGCTTCACGTTAGAGATAAAAATGAAATCATATATTAGTAGGCAGGAATACATAGTTTTAGTACCCCAAATACTGGTGTTTGTTTCAAGTAAAAAGTACCAAGCACTGCACTAATTGACCTGGGGGTGCCACGGGTCCGAATTCAAGTTCCCGTGGCACCCCCAGGGGTGTCCTCCGGGGGTGCCATGGGTCCGGAATGGATTTTTCTATTGTTTTTGAAGTTAATGAGACCTATTTATGAAACCCTTTATTTTGATACCCCACTCAATAGGTTTTGAGAAAAAAAATATGTTTTTTGAAGACTCAATATTGCGCCAATAATCGACCATTCTTTAATTTAAATTTTGATATACCTACCTACCCAGTGTCACTCTCACAATTAAGACTGGACCTGTCAAGCTGAAATCGATCAAGCTGTTTATTAGGCTACAGAGCATGCCAAAGAAATATATATCAATACATACATACCCTCGTAAAATACAACCGAATTGGAAACCTCCTTCTTTTTTTGAAGTCGGTTAACAACACATCCAGTTATCTAAGCTGTGCATGTTATCGTTTGTTCTGATTCCACTCACCCCACAGAGTGGTCCCTGCCCAACTATTCTCGGACCCTACTCCAGAACCGCTGTAGTGGAAATAAAAAAAGCAATTGAAGGGAAAACATAAAATGGTCGGCAAACATTATTTGCTTTTATGCCTCGACGTAGGTATGTAATGGAAGTTAAACTAAAGCAAGCTGAGTCTAGTAACTTGGGTGAAATCAAGGACGAAGAAAATCAGACGCAAATGTAAGAGAGAATGTTCAGACTTTCCAGTTTTTGTAAAAATACTTGTAGTTACAAATACTTTTGTGCTATTTTGTTTATTGGAGAAATGCTCCGTTCTGCTATGATGAACAACGTTTGCCGTGCTTTAGCGAACGTTTTTAGAACATAAATTGTGAACAGATAATTTTTTTAATGCAGCTAGAGATCTGAACCTGAACCTTCTCATAGAGCGCAATTCTAATAATCCTACTAATATTATAAACGCGAAAGTTTGTAAGTATGGATGGATGGATGGATGTTTGTTACTCTTTCACGCAAAAACTACTGAATGGATTTGGATGAAATGTGGCACACAGATAGATTATATCATTATAAACTAGATTAACACATAGGGTACTTTTTATACCGGTAGTACGTTCCCGCGGGAGAATTTCCGATTACCACGCGGGCGAACCCGCGGGCGGAAGCTAGTAAGTATTACAAATGTGAAAGTTTATGTTTGGATGTTTGTCACGCTGATTGGATTTGATTGTTTGGCACACAGACCGTCTCATTACAAAACAAAGCTTTTCTTTTGACATGGTTTCTGATTTTGAAATCTATCAAGCCTGTTTTTGAAATAAGAACTTAACAGAAGTCGAAATACAATTCCTTTTACTTTAACAACTTAGTCCGGTCTTAGATTGACAATTTTATATTAAGTTTACTAAAGTTGGCATAAAGTTCGATATACAAGAACTGTCTGAAAGGTTTATGCTCGGGTTAAAGTTAGTTCGCGTTTTGTAATATGACGGAGATAGCTAATAACCTGGATTAATACATAGGATACTTTTTATCCGTATCCGTAGGACGTTCCCGTGGTATAATTACCGACCTTCACGCGGGCAAAGCGGCTGGCAACTGCTAGAGCAGAATAACAGAAAAAGACACATTTTATGAAAGTCACAATGCTTGCTAAAACGGGAATGCAACAATAACTTATCTTGACATGACTTGAAAAGTTGAAACTTCAATGCAAAAGGACCATTGTCACATTTTCTCCCGCATTTGCTTGCGGGTAAAATATTATTTCTTGGATTTCACAATGTGATCTTTGTCTGCTGCATCTACGGGTTGGAACCGTCCCTCAATTGTTTTTTATTCAAATCTTGTTTTTTATTCCATCTTAGAGAATTTTCGATCTGCTCCCATACTTGTAAAATGGAGTTATAGAAGACTTGCATCACCTATTGATAGACTGTGTTATGAGTTTGATAGAAATGATCTGTTTGGGGTCTTGAGGTTGAACCAACTTGATTTAGGGACATTCCATAAAATACTGTTTTAAGTAAATAGTGATCTGCCAGGGGTGCGGGTTGTTCGAAAGAGCTACCTCGGTCCCTGGCACACAGGCAACTGAGAGAACACGGGTGGGTTTTAGTCAGTAAAAGTCTGACACGCCCTCCTGCTCCACCCAGAGCGAGATAAGTTATTTGATGATTTCCTACCCAAAAAAAAAAAAACTAAATAGTGATGATGCGAAGTCTCTGTTCTGGCCTAAATATAATGCGTAGCATTACATGTGTAACATTGAGGCAGTTGTCCCACCGCCGGTGAGAAAGCGAGTAACTATCGGCTATTTTTCTCGCTCAAGAAACATACAATAAGTAGATATAATATACTCAGCCTATAACGTTCCCACTACTGGGACACAGGCCTCCTCTTCGTGAGAGGGAGTGGGCCGTAATTCACCACGCGGGCCCAGTGCGGGTTGGTAGATGTCACATGTCTTCGAATTTTTGGCTGTAGGACATGCCGGTTTCCTCACTTTCCTTCACCGTTTGAGAGCAATGGTGATGAAAATATTGACACAAATAATGCGCCTTGCTGGGTTCGAAGGCACGACCTACAACCCGAATAGATATACATTCCGTGTAAACAAAAGAGATGCATATAATAATCGTTGATCGCTGACTCCACTAGTTAGTCGCTGAGCGACAAGAGCTATCAAAGATAATACTCGCTCAGCGATGCTCGCTTGGCGGTCAGAAACCTCACGCCGTGAGACCAACCCGCGGTCATTTCTATGACCGCGGGTTGGTTTCACGGCGTCAAGTTTTTTGGATTTTTGTAGAAACCTAGAATGCGGATCTGAGTGCACATATTATGAATTCAAATGAATGAGCGAGTAGTCGAACTCGCACACTCGCTAATAGCCCAGCGACAAAACTATCGGAACTACACAATCAATTCTCGCTGCGCGCCCACTCGTTTCTAGTTTCTAGGTCTACTCACTTCTCGCTCATTGTTGGCGGTGGGACAAGTGCCTGAGGGTATGTTGGGGCTGTCATAGGTACGCATTTCGTTTATAAAAGTCCCAAAACAAATATGAAATAAAAAAAAACAAAAAAAAACACTCGGTATGTGCATAAGGGCACGGAAAAATATAGAACCGTGAGTTTGGTCCCTAAACGAAGGTAACTCTGCTACTTTGTCGCTCGTAAATACAAATATTGCTGAAACGAGGGACATTTTTTTACCAATTTCAGCGAACTTTAATTGGATAAAGTTACGTTTTATGCGAAGCCGTAAAGTCTATCTTGAGGCCTTCACAGAGTCAGTTTTTGCCGGTATATAACCTGGTTATTGCTGTAATATCACTTTTAGTTTATGACGCAAAGATTAAAGACATTACTTAAAGTTGTTTGCACAAGCTTTTTACTGTTTTGCTATAGACTATAGAGCAATGGTGACCCCGTGATAATGGCCGCCATGATCGTAGGTTTGAACCCTGACACACGCTTTACGTTGGGTAAATTATTTCATCACCACTGCTCTCAAAACGGTGAAGAAAGACATCGTGAGGAAACCGGCATGTCCTAGGTCCTAAAAGACATGTGACATGTGCCAACCCGCACTGGGGTCGCGTGGTGGATAATGTCCCACTCCGTCTCACCAAGAGGAGGCCTGTGTCCCAGCAGTGGTTACATTATAAGCTGATAATGCTATAGCATTTGGCCGCGAATTCAAATACTTGGTCCTACCTAGATAGGCTAGATACATCATACATCTTGGACATTATGAATGCTTACCATGTTAATGAGGTAATCCACAATACTTTCTTTTTCTTCAGAAAAAAAAAGGATTATAAAAAAAATATCAACAGTTTAGTAGGTAATTTAGGTTACCAAAAGTTACAAAATTGAAGACAGGAAACATGTTTATTAAAAGATCCTTAATTCCGCTGTAATTATCTAAGTAAGAAACATGAGCCCAAACCGCAAAACTTTGTTATTTATTAAATTAAGTAGGAGCATACCGCGGGTTTTCCAACTCATCGGGAGTAATGTCCTCCAGTTCTGATGTAGTTATAAAATTACATTAGGTAAGTACGCTAACCAGCATAATAATATTATTGTCGTGGTTTCCCTATAGTAATTGTTATGTGTGGCCAACCGCAATTAATGAATTAAGTCTCGGAACAGGGAAAATTTCGTGACTATACATTTTTAATTTGAATTAATTCATATTTACCTGCCTTGTACCTAATAAACAACATAAGCGCACAACATTGTGGCTGTAAAATGTTATGAAAAGAAACCGTAATATTTTGCCTTCCGGTTATCTGTAGACTTGCCATACGTCCGGATTGTCCGGATTTTGGCAACCATGTTCGACATTCGACCGGACTCGTAATTACGACATTCGAGCATAATTCAAAAATTGCAGTTTTTCTTCATCATACACTTTAACTGCGCCAAATTTTATACTCCTCCTACCGTGTAATTTTCGTAAAAAGAGGTACAAAATTTTTGGTTCACGTATGAATTACAGGAAAAGTTTTTATCCAGTGCGTAAACTGTAACCATGAATTCAGAATATCATTCTAGACCCCCCAGCTCAGAAATTTTTCGTCGGTAATACAAAAAATAAAATCAGCTGTTCCATACTTTTTGACCGCGTAGGTATTGCACTTTTCTATGTAACAACTGATTTTTTTTGTACAACTGACGAAAAATTTCTGCGATATATATGCATATGCTGGAATTCATGGTTACAGTTTACGCACTGAATAAAAAGCTTTTCCTGTATAGATAGATAAGTGCATAATTTATGCAGCATAGGCATAATATTGTAGGTATCTGTTTTTATTTAAAAAAATACATAGGTATTACATTTTTTTTTTTTTTTTTTTTTTTTTTTTTTTTTTTTTTTTTTTTTTTGACATCATAAACCTTATAATGCTGACTTTAAGTTATTTAATATCCATCCTAATTTCTCTTAGACTGGAGACTCACCCTCCTCTTCCGTTCACTCAACAGTCTGAAAATCTACAGTAATTTTAATTAAGGCCAGTTTTCCCTATTTCTACGAACGACACGGCGACGACGACGCGCCGCTCGACGGTTGAATAAAAAATTCTCTGATTTCGCTGGCCCGTTCGGACTTCAGCCTAAAATATTATAGTAAGCCTAGTTATCTGTACCTATAACTTAATATACATATAAGGTCTCACTTTTTAATGAAGGTAAAAAAAATTGTAGACGAAAAAGAAAAAAATATCTTATAAATATATGTTTATAAGATCTCAGTCATTACCGCCAAAGTAGGTGGTAATATTCACTTATTAGATGAAATATTTTTCCCCAGTTATGTAGAGGTTATGCTTTGAAAGCTTGTCTGAAACTTTCGGTTCTTGGAACCCATTATAAGTCGACACAGCCAACTCAAATAAAATAAAGTGCGATAATATTTTTACCTAGCTGCGGGAGCGATATTTATACAACGTAAGGCGCTTTAGTAACTTCTAAGTATATTGTATTAGAATGAAATGGAATACAATGGGCAGCAGCGTTCTCTATGCATTGTACCACCATACTGCGATCGTCAACCCCAAGCGTGGCGATTATGGCAACCCCCCCCCAAAAAACAGGCCGTGGTGGTCGTGCTTGGGGGAGGCCTATGTCCAGCAGTGGACGTCTTTCGGCTGAAGGATGAGGAATATTGTATTACGGAACCCTGAAGAAGTCATAACTTAATTTATAACGTAATAGCAGTTCGACATTGTCATTTGCATCGTGATGTATCGAGAAGGTGGCACCACGCTCTGTAATTGGTCCCTCGTCCATTTTCCTTTGTATTACCTAAATCATTTTATACAGTTAACGTTTTTGTTTTGTGAACGAAGCAAGTAGGTATTAAAATAAAAAAGGTTCTGTTCATTTATTTTACGCTTCATTCACGGGTATCACAAACTGTAGTGCGTTTTTCGATTCTGTCATTTGCAATGGAATTAATTATAACATTTTAATACTGTTAGCTTTTAAAATTATGTAACTAACGTAAATCCTCAGATTATAAAACAAAGGCAGATAGACCGCGCGGAACACCAAAGTGAGGCCAAAAAACCAAATGTATTTGGTTTTTTGGCCTCACTCTTGGTGTTCCGCGCGGTCTATTTGCCTTTGTTTTATAATCTGAGTGTAAATCTTGAAAAATTTAACATAATATACCACACGCCATACAAATATAACATAATACGTTTGTTTTCCTGTTTTTGCCTGAGCCTAGGCCTGGTGTAGATACAGTGGGTTGCCAAATTATTAGGGACAGTCACATTTTTTATCAATTTCTTACTTTGGGCGCACTTGACTGCAGTTTTAAGTGGTACAAGCGTTCCAGGAATATATTATTTGTTTTCGTCATGTCTCTGTAACTCAAATTTTAAGTGGATGTTGATATTTAGAGGGTATATTTATTTTCTACAGTTTTTTTAGTTACGTGAGAGCCGTAGTGAACTTTAGACGCTAATCAGTGAAATACTAATTTGAATATTTTAACCAAGTTACTTTTATATTTGTGCTACAAAATTTTGATAAAATGTAAGTATTGTTATTATGTTGTTATAAAATTCAATTATTGATCTAATGATTGTAAAAATAATATTTGTTTTATAATTTTTTTGCTTTCAGTATGGGTCAAGGGTGCGATTAGACTCCAAAAAAAAAATCCGAAATTAAAACCCTACTGCTGCATACCAGTCATTCCCAAAGGAAAATAGCAGACATTGCTGGTGTTTCTAAGTCTGCAGTCAATAAAATAAAAATTAAATTGGACCTAAATCAGCCAATTTCGCCTAAGAAAAAAGGCAATTGCGGCAGAAAACGCATCACTACCCCACGGTCGATAGGAAAATAAGAGATATCTGTTTGCAAAACAGGAAAAAAAGTGCTGGACTGTTAACTCAGTTAGTCCAGGAGTTGGAAATACCAGTTTCCAAGGGAACTGTGCAGCGCAGATTGGCAGAGGAAGGCTTGACAGGTTATCGTTCTGTGAAAAAACCACGGCTGACTGATGCAATAAAGAAGAAACGTCTTGCCTGGGCTAGGAAACATCGCCAAAAGACGGTTGAGGACTGGAATAAGGTTAGTTTGCATTATTAGTGGTATTTTACACCATTTAAAATATTAATAATCAAAATAATAAACAATTTTCTTTTTTTTTCAGGTGTGTTTCTCGGATGAGTCAACATTCGAGATTCTAACCGACAAGAGCAGCTTCGTCAGGCGACGTCCAGGAGAAAAATACTACCCCGACTGCATCGTGGAGAGGGTAAAACACCCTGTTAAAATAATGGTGCGGTCTGTCATAAGCGCCAAGGTTGCTGGACGCCTGTACATTGTTCAGGGAACCATGAAACCAGACTAGTACACACAAGTTTTACAAACTCGCCTGTTACCGACACTTGAAGAATGGTTCCCTGATGGTGAGGAATTCATGTTTATGCATGATTCAGCGCCATGCCATAAAGCCAGAAGCGTTACCAAGTTTTTGGCAGACCACAACATTCCAGTTTTACCTTGGCCTGGAAATTCTCCTGACATGAACCCCATAGAAAATTTATGGGAGATTACCAAGGCCGAAATAGCCAAAGAAATGATAACCACCAGGTCAGGCTGATAGAAAAGCTCATAAATGTTTGGCATCACAACCCTATCATTATAGAAAGTGCCAAACAGTGCATAGCAAGCATGCCCAGGCGAATAGAAGCACTAATTGAGGCGAAAGAAAATGTCACTAAGTACTGATCACTACTAAGTAAAATATTTTTTCGCCTATTTATGTCCTTAATTATTATTATTATTTATTTTTTTGTTCTTATTTTACTTCGTCAATAACTGTTTTGTGTAATTAAAGCTTTTATCATTAAAAAAATGTGTTTTTCTAATTAATTTAAGACTCATACTTAACAAATTAAAAACAATCTTGACTGTCCCTAATAATATGGCAACCCACTGTACCTAAATATAGTAATTAGTACACTCACGTTTCGCCTTAATAGGGGGTGACCCTATTGCCATCAACGCCATCTATTGAAACAAAGACAAAATAGATCAACCATTTTTCAGATTAGCTAAAGTACATACATCTTTTATGGGGTACTGTGTTAAATGTTACAACAAAATACCTTGTGATATATTGCAATTAAATGAAAGGAAATTTAAAGCTCACATTAAAAGTAAACTTTGTAAACTAGCGTATTACAAATTAGAGGATTATATCCAAGATAAGAATGCTTGGAAACATGCTGGTCCTGCTCCATAGGACAATCTAGAGTCTAGACAAAATCAAACTGGTTGCTAATTGAATTGTACATAGAATTAATTATATTTATGACATTGATTTACACTCAGTAATTATTTTAACTCACACACTGACTCATTACTTGTTAATATTGTAGGAAAATCATACCTATACTTAATTTTACAATGTTTGTAAATGTGTGAACACCATGTATCTATCACAGAATTAATTTATCTGTATTGTTTCAATTTGATTCTTTTTACCCATTTTGGTATGGTAATTTTATTCTGGGTGCATCGTTTTCACACATAATCATATAATGAATGTAAATATTGTACTTGAAACATTTTAAAAGAGTAACGGTGGAGTTTCTTGCCCATTCTTCTCCATACGAAACTACATTTTGGAAGGGGCGACTAGAATCAATTCTATTTTAATGTAAATGTTGACGTTCAAAAGTGCCTTTTAAGTGCCTATTTGAAATAAATGCTTTGACTTTGACTTTGACTTCAACCGGGCTCAATTTCAAACTTCGTGTTACTACTGAGAAATTCTTCATAGAAGAACCCAATAAAACTTTGCCCAACTTGGGAATCGAACCCATGACGTCATGCTCGGCAGTCCAATACTTAATGTAGTGAATTAGTTATGGATCGATTTCTCGAAAATTACATTCTCTGAAAATGGGCAACGTCGCAAATAGCTGTCAAATATTTCACTGTTTTGATTAATTTTTGTATGGAAATATGAAATATCGCTAACTAGTGACCTAAATATTGATTACGAAATGCAATAATTAATATCTTAACACTGAATATATGTATAATTTTAGATGTAAAAAAAGTATTTCGAAAATTTCCAAATGCCCTTTTTACACCTAAAACGGTTACAACGTCAAATTTTGTATTATAATTGCAAATCATTATTCATATTTTAGTTAGCAATATTTCATACTTCCATAGAGTAATATTAACAAATTAATAAAAACAGGTAAATATTTGATAGCTATTTGCGATGTTGCCAACTTTCAGAATAAATGCTCTTAAACGATTGATTCTGTTTTTAAAAATAAAACATGAATTCGGCACATAATTCTAAGCCGCACCTAGCACTAGCGTAATAAAATTTCATCGTTTACAAGAAACAAAAAAACAGTTGTTTCATTAAAAAAGTGCAGTAACTACGCGGTCAAAATGTGTGGAACAAAAATTTTATTTATCAGAAATATGTACTGAATCCATGGTTACAGGTTGCAAATGGATGCCACCCTGTGTGTAGGCCAGTGTATATTTTTTGTTAAAAAAAGAGTATCCAAGTAGTCCCAATAAAATGCTGAAAAGTGAAGCACCAAATAGGTATGCACTATGAAATTTTGTGCCGGGCTTGCATAGTGCAGGTTTGCAAACAAAAATGTGGAAGGTTCAAGGAAACATTTTAAGTAGGTACACTTTGTTAATATTCTGACCTTTTTTGGCTACGAAATGTATGCAAATTGACTTGCTCCTGTTTTATCTCATGGGGCCATTGTTTGTCGAAGTACTTTTCAAGTGGTGTCGTTTATTTAAAAAATAAATTTAGGGTCTTTTCCATAAAATGTATGCACACCATCCCGTCACGCTTTAAGTCTATTCTAACATACTACGGTGAACGATCACTATATTGTGTATTTTTAATGCATCAGAGTATAATTATGTACAAACATTTTAATAAAAGTGGTTTTTGATGCTTTTCTAAACTAATGGGATTTTGATGCGGTTTTCACCAATATTTATAGAATTTATTTCGAAAGGTTTCGGTGTTTTTTTTATATTACTACTAGCTTTTGCCACCGGCTTCGCCAGCGCGGAAACTTTCATCCTCTATTTAACTCCCTTAGGGGTTGAATTTCAAAAAATCCTTCCTTATTCCTTGTCTACGGGAACCTCTGTGCAAAATTTCAGCTTTTTCGTTCCAAGGGTTTGGGCTGGGTGTTGATAAGTCAGTCAGTCAGTCAGGACTTTTCTTTTATTTATTTTTCTATGATAATATTAAAATTACATAAAGAGCTAGCATAGCTTGCAGAGTAAACAAGCTGAAGTGCCAGTGGGCTGGCCATGTTTGTGGAAGGACTGATGGCCGGTAGAGCAGACGAGTCCTGGAGTGGAGGCCGTGTAAGCGTAGTGTTGGACATCCTCCAGCTAAATCAACCGACGACCTTAAGACGGTGGCTGGGACAGACTAGATGATGGCGCAGGCTGGGAGATGCCTATGTCCAGCAGTGGACTACGAGAAGCTGAGTTAATTGATTTATTAAACTTATAAAGCATAAATAAATCTGGATGTTGTGTCCGTCCGTCTAGTTTAGTCCGAGTGATACTTTCATGAAACGCCTGGAAAGTGTACAAAGACGTTTTCTATACCATCTTAATACGTAAAAAGACGGTCTAGAATAAAATTTAGATCTACGACAGCAACATTGTAAAATGTCCTCGTTAGTAGTTAGAAGAAAGTTCTAGATCTTACATTTCTTCACAAACTGTTCAATGGGATTGTTGACTGTAGCGAGCTTCGTGGAAGGCTGCAGATAAGTGCACCATCTCGTTTGCCGCGCAAATGTGACGTAAGTAGGTAAAACATTTTATATGTGCCGAGATCAAAATCAAAATCAAAAGTCATTTATTCAAACTAGGCTGAGAGTCAGCTCTTTTTGAACGTCAAAATAAAATTACATAAGACAGTCCCCCCAAAACGCCCGCCCTTCACCACTTTCTAGTGCTTTAGCTGGGAAGAAGAAGTAGCGCAACAAACGCCCCAGCACAGCTGTCTGTTAAGTTAGAAGAACTTGATTCTATACAATAATAGGTAATTAAAATTACGAAACACAAAAAAAAAAAACATTAAATTTGCCATGTGTCAGCTAGCACACGCCAATATACCATCAAAAATTGAAAACTAAAAATAATAAAAAATTAAAATAAAAGCCTTCAGGCATAAAGGGCATGCCCGCTTACATACATTGTTATGCCGATACATAACAAACCACGGATACATCGCCGTTTTGCAAAGGCTTACGTGACAGTATCGTTATATTGCCATGTTTGAATCGTGAAGCCATTGCCACGGAGCAAAATATTAAATATCAAAATTCACAAAATGTTTATCTGTTATCTGTGGCTAGTTATTTTTTTTATTTGTGTTAAAATAATTCCAATTATTTTTTATGATTTTATTTTGATGTTTTACCTAGATATTTACTGAATGATAAGATCTCCTATGATTTGAAGTGCACAATTGTATTTGTCCCTATTTAGATTAACGGCGATAGATTAACCTCTGTTGGCGATACAAGAAATATATAAATAAGTCAGTTATGTCCTTTAAAAATATTTTATTTTTATTTTACCATAATTGTTTAAATCTCTCTTTGAATATTTTAACTATTACCTACTAATATTTTAACTTTTTTAGCTTAGTTGCTGAATGTATTATGTGCTGTGGTCTCCTATATGTGAAGGAGTACACCAACTTAATATCTGATGTTGTCATTTATTTATGTGCCATGTATTGTGTATATCTTTTGTTCTTCCTAACATAACATCAATACTTATTTCCCTGAAGGGTTGGGTGGAGATGTACCTAGTACACCCACATTTTGCCAGTTATGTTTAAGTCCCATGTAATAGGGGGCGAGCCTATTGCCATCAACTGGGCACAAATCCAGACTCCGGGCTGCTACTGAGAAATTCCAGATAATCAAACCCAATAACACTTTGCCCGACCTGGGAATCGAACCTAGGGCGACATGCTCATCACCAGTTCTTCCTAAATAAATAAGTAAAAGTCGTAAAAATGTGCGAAGCAGGGACGGCTCGCTAGTAAAATTAATAAACGACTCAATGTAACTAAAATTTAGTTAAGCTTTGGCTGATAAGCGGCGTGTCTGTCAACGATTTCTGTTGTCTCTACACCCTACTCAAACGGTCGCCGCCGCCGGGAAGTTAGATTAATTTGCGGACAATTAATTTTAACTTTCAAGCAATTTTCTGTTACTCGTATTAAGTATAACTATATTAGCGTTAGTCTTTTCTTAGTCTAAACTAGCTTTTGCCCGCGACTTCATACGCGTGGACTTTAGAATCAAGTAGATAATCATTTTTTTTGATAATATATAGCCTATTTTTTAAGTTAGACCTCTCGGAATACATCATTGAAAACTGCATTCAATTCCATGCAGTGGTTTTTGCGTGATGCGGTAACAAACATACAGACAGACAAAAATTCTAAAAACCGTTGTTTTGGCTTCTGTTGCTCTAATAAAGACCCCCCATACTATTTTTTCTTCAATATCTTTAATGTACAGACAACGGCCTGTTACAATTTTATTATATGTATAGATAAGATAAAATTCACAGTTCACATTGACAGTTCACAAAAACATAATATACAGGATGATTGGAAGATGGGTGCAAAGCTTTAAGGCGAAGATAGTACAGACAATTTAGAACCACTTAAGCCATGGTTGTCTTAGACGAAGTCTTACCAAATATTTTTAACCAAATTTTTAAGTTTTTTTTCGGAAATTCTCAAAATTTAATGTAAACTGCATAATTATGGCCAAATTGAATGATAAATGAATGCATTTTTTATTTATTTAATTAAAGTAATGTGTAAGCAATCAAGCAAAACATGTTTTAGGCTTCTGTGTCATTAGACATTTTTTTTACAGACATTTAAAGCTCAGAAAAAATAAAAAAAATGTACAAAACGTCTTTTAAAGCTTATTAAAAAAAAAAAATTTGGTAAGACTTCGTCTAAGACAACCATGGCTTAAATGGTTCTAAATTGTCTATACTATCTTCACCTTAAAGCTTTGCACCCATCTTCCAATCACCCTGTATATACATTCGTACCTATGCCTATCCTAAATAACAAACACAACTGACACAAATCACATCATCATCTCCCTAGCCTTTTCCCAACCATGTTGGGGTCGGCTTCCAGTCTAACCGGATGCAGCTGGATACTAGTATTTTACATGGAGCGACTGCCTATCTGACCTCCACAACCCAGTTACTGGGTTATACGATACGCCTTGGTAAGACTGGTTGTCAGACTTTCGGAACAACTGTGTCGAACGTAGCTTAACCTGGTCGATCGATCCGTGCAGTTGTATATTACTTCGCCTTAATAGCCACCACATAAATCACATCACCATGTATAAAATCTTTTTTTTTTCTTATTAATCCACAACACAGTGAATCCTTGTGTGAGGTCTAGGAATTCAATCCACTTGAATGTAAACTTAGCAAAATAAATGTATTAAAAACATATAATATAAATAATTAAATATACGTTGGGTCCCTACAGTCAGGGAAATTAATTGAAATAGCAAAATTACATCCTTATTTTATTCTCTTTTTTATTATGGCAAGCGAAGCCTATGTCGAATGTTCTGCCATTGTCTAAAGTGAATTGGAAAAGTATGTGTGCGTTATTAAAAATAATAGTTTAAAAAACTAAAAAACACGCTTTAAAAACCAAACTAAAAAAGGAGAAAATAATTTAATTCAATTAAAAAGCGTGGGGTGCTTTTTGAGGTATTTTTATAATCACTTAATGTCAAGCACCCCACGCTTTTTAATTGAATTAAATTATTTTCTCCTTTTTTAGTTTGGTTTTTAAATCGTGTTTTTTAGTTTTTTTTTTTAAACTATTATTTATTTTCTTTTTTTTAGTTCTGCTAACTAGAAAAACGTGATTTTTCTCAATTTTTTTGTTTGATTATTGAATTGTCATCGGTCCTTGATAAGTTTACAAAGTTTCAATGAAATCTGACCGTTTAAAGTGGGTTAAAATCGCGCTCTAAGGAGTCGGTTTTGGGCACGCCACGATAGCGGCGGTAAGTCCCCTCTTTGAGGTGTGGCTTGAGAGGCGGCATGGCGTCCTCACCTTCCGCCTGACGCAGGTCCCTCACCGGACACGGTTGTTTCGGGAGGTTCCTGTTTCGTATAAGGCGGGAGGAAACGCCCGGGTGCTTCCATTGCGAAGATCGCCCTGAGGACACGGTGGAGCATACGGTGGCGGTCTGCCCGGCTTGGGCGGAGCACCGCCGTGTCCTCGTGGAGGCGATCGGCGGCGGCGATCTCTCGCATCCGGCCCTGGTGCAGGCCATGGTACGGAGCGAGAGTGAATGGTTAGCCGTCACCTCCTTCTCCGAAGCAGTAATGCTCGCGAAGAGGGAGGCGGCGCACGTGAGGGAGAGGCAGTATATGCGCCCTCACGGCCGTAGTCGCCGCGGGAGAAGCCCTGGGCGTCGGGAATCCCAGGCTGATTCCCGGCCACCGTAGGCGCGGGCTTGCGGACGGCGAGTAATGGGTAGCTCGCTGTCCGGTAAGGACCAAGCCCGGGTCGACGGCGCGTTGTGTTCCACGCGCGCCTCAAAGAGATGTCAGCACCAATAGGTGGGGTCCGCAAGGACCGATGCCTGCCAGGGGTGCGGGTTGTTCGAAAGAGATACCGCGGCCCCTGGCAAACAGGCAACTGAGGGAACACGGGTGGGTTTTAGTCAGTAAAAGTCTGACACGTCCTCCCGCTCCACCCAGAGCGGGAGAAGTTATTTGATGATTTCCCATCCAAAAAAAAAAAAGGAGTCGGTTTCATACAAACAAACATACAAGTGAAGCTAATATAAAGCGTGTAAAAATAAAGAACGTTATCAATCTTCGATGATACAGTTGGGCTTAATATTGATCTTGTGGGGTTAGTAGGTACTGGACTGAAACAAGCAGAAAATAAATAAATAACATTCTTTTATTATAATTGTTAGAACATTAAAATATACACACCACTGTATAAATACCACATATACACAGATTGGGGGAGTAAATCATAATTTTATATTATTATGACGGATGAAAATCATCAGCACCACAAGCAAATTAGGAGAGGAATGAGTTAAAAGAGAGGGGAAACGCCCTTATTCAATTTTTCGTGTTATTTAATACAACTGTCAAAAATGACAGATGTGATTTGAATATACGGACAATAGAGTTGGTAGTCATTTTGCTTTTTATTTCCCTAACTTTACTTGAAACATTATTAGGTATACTGTTTGTAATAATTATGTTTATTTTATTTATTTGTGTATAATTTACTACCTATGTATACCTATAGTAACACAGTTGGAAGGTAAATCCGTGAAAATAAGGGCCAGGATTAATGTTTATTATGATGGCAAAATTAAACCGACAGGCCATCAACATCAGAACTACGAGTTATCGAGGCGAAGATGGTCTGGAAATAAATTACTATAAATATAAATGTCTGGAAGAGAAAAAGTTTTTGACGTTGATGAGGTCATCTGCTATAGTGTTTATGATAATAAGAAGTCATCCATAAATTAGGTCACACTTTTTTATATTTATTGGATAGTCTTTGGATCTGTACTTATTTGGTTTTTTAACCGACTTAAAAAAGATGGTGGTTATGAATTCGACATGTTTATATATATATATTTTTTTAATGTATGTTCGGGCATAATTCCGTCATTTATAAACGGATTTCCAAAATTCTTTTTTTGTTCGAAAGGGGTTTAATTCGAAATAGTACAGATCTGATGATGCGTTTCGACAGACAATGGAATTCTTCATAAAATAACCGCAAATCAACCGCGATTGCTGCTATCGCATAAATATGCATTGTTTTGACAATTGCAAGGATGACGAAATTTCGGTTTAGTATGTACTATAAATAAAAAGTGAAAAATAAAAACTTGAAAAAACAACCGACTTCCGGAAAAACACTACAAAGTGAGAAATAACTTTAATTTCGGAAGGCGGTGACAATTTTTTTTAATACGTATCCAAAGGCACCGCCTTCCGAAATTAAAGTTATTTTTCACTTTGTAGTGTTTTTCCGGAAGTCGGTTGTTTTTTTTTTGGAAAAAGTATTTTTGCTACCAACTTTCCAAATTAAAGTTATGTTTCACTTTGTAGTGTTTTTTTTGGGAGTCGGTTGTTTTTGTTTTGTAATTTTTTATTTTATTTTACACCTTTTGGTTATGGTACCTACACATGGCTACACATCAAGCTATACATTTCCTGTATAAGCTGATCTCGCATTGTGTAGGATTTCCGTACAGTGCGAGATCAGCGTAAACTGGAAATGTATAGCTTGATGTGTAGCCGTGGGTCCCTACCCCTCACCAATTTCTATGCGACTACTTGCTGATAGGAAGGATTAAAATATCATTAAAATACACAAAATGTATAGAATATAGTATCGAAACTAACACAAAAACTACCGAAGTAAAGTTAATAATCCCTACTAATATAAATATTATAAATGCGAAAGTAACTCTGTCTATCTGTTACGCTTTCCGACTAAACCGCTGAACAGATCGTCACGAAATTTGCCAGAGATATAGCCTGGGATATGGAAAAAAACATAGGCTTTATTACGTGATAAAAGACATCCACGCGGGCGGAGCCGCGGTCTAAAGCTAGTAAAATATATATGGGACCACCCCTGAGGCATATTCCATCTATTAAAAAAAAAATTGAAATCGATTCACAACAATTGCCGGGAAAAAAGCGGTACATACAAAATAAAAATTGCACTACTTTGATTAGTTTTCAGCTACGCTAAAAAAAAACTTCGCTCAGATTGCTCTTAAAATAGCGAAGCGATGAGCGATTGATTCTTCTGTTCTCAATTACTAGACTAGACGAAACAACATTGAGTTCGAAATTCAAAATAATGGAACATTTCGCTGGCACGCGAAATAATTCTGTGTGTTTAGTTAACCCTTACATTATAATTTGTACCTAAGTCGTTTATTTTAATTGCATTTATATTTTATTATATTATGATCTTAGCAGTTGCAGTATTGTGTTTTTTTTTTTAAATGTATTTTGGTTTTGCCTAACTCAAATGAATTTGATTTATTAACGTGGGAATTTGCCTGTCTATCTATACTTACTAATGGTGGTGACTGACTGACTAACTCTTTATCGCTAAGCTGAAACTGCTCTAGTAACAAAACCAAATTTACATAGTATTTTTTGTACACGGGAGACGAGAGATAAGAAAAGGTTTTGGAAAATTCATCCCGTAAAGTGGGAAATAGGGAAGTTCTTGTAGGTATGTGTATGTGGGATGTCACTAAAATAAATAATTCACCAGGGTCGTCAGATATAGCTGCAGTTTAGTAAGGAATCGATGGATGATTTCAAATGAAATTTTGTGAATTCATGAACTGTTTGTTTTCTATTACCTATTCAATTAAATTTTATTCGAAAACATCCATTAGTTGCTAACTAAACTTAAACTATATCCGACAATCCTAATTAAGTAAGTACTTATGTTTTTGGTGACCGTACGTGAGGTATACAGGAAAAGTTTTATTCAGTGCGCCAACTTTAACCATAAATTCAGAAAAAATCTGTTGTTTCATAGAAAAGTGCAATACCTACGCGGTCAAAATGTGTGGAACAGCTGTTGTTTTTTTGTATAACCGACGAAAAATTTCTACGCTGGGGGTCTAGAATGATATGTTGAATTCAGGGTTACAGTTTGCTCACTGGATAAAAACTTTTCCTTCAAGAAAAGTCTCATTCCTAAGGTTGAAACTTGGAACGAAAGACGTACCTACCTCCCAAGTAATTAATATACTTTGCCATGACATCTAATCTACTATCTTCTGTTTTGTTTTATAGCGCTGTGACTGTGGTTAGATTTATTTCTCAGTAGCAGACCGGAGTCTGGATTTGTGGCCGTTTGATGGCAATATGTTCGCCACCCTATACATGGAACTTAAACATAACTGACAAAATAAGGATGTACTTTAAGTACACCTCTCCTTTCGCGTAAACAAGGCGTGATGTTATAATGTTATGTTATATTTCCCGTTATACCCGAGCGAAGCTGGGGCAGGCTAGGAAGTAAATAAAGTGAGTACTGCTACACTCGAGTTAAGTGACGTCTATGGTCATTGCCAGGGTGACTGTGCTTGTGTGACAACACGTAGGTAATCAGTGTGTCCTATGCCGTCCGTGGGCCCACCGTTCGACGCGCTTTCAGTCGAGTTTGTATCCGCGGCCGAGCGAGTCGCCCTTGTCTCGTGCACTGAATACATCGATACATTAACACTTTCACATCTCTTGAACTTTATGTTTCTTCTTTAAATAAATTATTTATTGAATAAAGAAGTTGGTGGTGGTAAGCAGTGGTTTGTGAACAATTTTTTGGATTACTTGCGCGAGTTTGTAAACTTTTCTGGCTGATTTTCACGTGATAATTTGTGGTCTTGGTAAGTGTTTTATGTTTTTTTTATTTCTTTATGTAATTTATTAAATTGCCTAAATATTGTTGCTAGTTTCCGGGCCATAATTAGTTAATTATGACCCAGAAACTAGCAGCACTATTTTTATGATTATATTTTGTTATATAATCAGAAAAATTGGAGATTCCCTAGTAATTTCATTTTTCAAATTGTGTTCTTTAACAATTTAGTCATAAAAGTTCCCTAGACCTTTCTTAAAAAATGTTTTTAGAATAAATGTAAATTGCAATAAACCAAGAACACACATACTTTTTTTTCACATTATTAATATATTTGATACAGTAAACACATAGTACGTATAATATATTTCCCGATGAAATATTCAGTTAACACAATCAATAACATTAATGAAAACTTTCACAGAAACAAAAAAAAAAAACTTTTTTTTATATCATGAAAAAGTTTTTCATATACCTTTGTGAAAAACTCAGCATAAATTAAGGTGTTTCGGCAGATCTAATGTTCTGTGGAAATACTACATCACATTTATTAGCCATGGAATCTAATTAATGGCCTACGAAAGTAAAAATAAGATTTTTATAGTCGACAGTTCGCAATTCCGATTTTGCGAATTATGAGATAACGTTTGTAATCTATTTGAGTGTTATTCATGTATGTAGATATAGAAAAGCTCATTTTGTATTAAAATTGATAAGAAAAACTCATAAACAGATATTTGACATTAATCAATCTGCCTAATAGCTAGCCTTTTCCCGACTATGTTGCGGTCGGCTTGCAGTCTAACCGGATGAAGCTGAATATCAGTATTTTACATGGAGCGCATAGTTACCAAATGCCTAGGTACTGATATTTGACATCAATATTTCAATGGAAAGCACTTGTTCTTTTTACCCGACTACGCGACACAAAGGAGCGAGGTATCTTTTTAAAAACAATAAAGACCTTTATTGCCTTCGACTGCATGCGATGGTTAAATAGTATTAAGTTTAATAATCAACCTCTTGAAGTAAAATTTTCTTGTTTCCATCTTTTTTAAAGTTCACTTTTCACGCAGTCGATATTTTTTATTTCATTTTTTACTGTTGGTAGTTCCTGTGCGTGCCATGCAAAAAATATATTTTTCTTTCATTCTTTGTAAGACATTTTCCAGCGGACAAAGAAGAGGTAATAAACATCTGAATTTTCATTACGCAACGGATTTCTGACAGCATTTTTGTCGGAATTTAAGGTGTTTGTAATTTGAAAAGTTTGAACTATTTATCAATAAAGGTGAAGTTTACTACCTACCTTCCAAGTGTTTATAGAAAACGGAGGGTGCTCTGGTATTTAAATTGATAGAAATACATGTTTTACATTTTTATTGGGCCATGGTTCCTATGGTACAATTTAAATTGATAAAATGTGTTTCAAGGCTTAAGTAAATAAGTTGATTGTGGTATGTAGTGGTTTGTGAACAGTTTGTGGGATTTGGGATTGATTTCTACGTGACAATTTGTGATCTAGGTATATTTAATATTTTGTAAAAAAAAAAAACTTTTTATTAACGTTTAGATTTTGTCGTATCCGTCAAGCCAAAATGGTATAACAAGCTAATGAAAATAGTGTGTACCAACCAAATATACCTAAAAGCATATAGATTCCTACTTCTCCATCTTTACATTACAAGACTTCACTGTGCATCGGTATGCACGTCGACCAGACTGTCATTCGTGAATCTTTGACAGTCGTTGCGAGTCGTCTGAAGCCCGAAAGTCTAACAAACAGTCTAACCAACGGGTTTCGTATTACCCAGTACAGTTACTGGCGACTACCTATTTGACCTTCACAACTCAGTAGTTGTGGAGGTCAGATATGTAGACGCTTCTTATACAGTACTGGTTTTCAGCTACAATCGGTTAGACTGGAAAACGACCTTAACAAAGTTGGGAATAGATTAGGAAGATGATGATGATAGATACCTATCTACTTAAAATATAAAACAGCTACAGCTGTAAATTATACAGGAAAAGTTTTTATCCAGTGCGCAAATTGTTACCATGAATTCAGCATATCATTCTAGACGGGGGTCTAGAATGATATGCTGAATAAAATCTGCACTGGGGGCAGTGCAGATTTTTTTTTGTCGGTTATACAAAAAAAAAAACAGCTGTTCCATACATTTTGACCGCGTAGGTATTGCACTTTTCTATGTAACAGCTGATTTTTTTTGTACAACCGTCGAAAAATTTCTGCGATCGGGTATGCTGGAATTCATGATTACAGTTTCCGCACTGGATAAAAACTTTTCCTGTATATCCTTGGACAATTGTTAACAAAATTTTCGAAAATAAATCCGACTCAACGCGTTTCCAATAAGGAAATTCAAATCTTAACTCACAAAATTATTAATTTCCGCTTTACAATTCAATCTGAAGATATTAACATAAATAATCTAAAAGGAGCGTTATTGTGTTAGGCTTAATATTCTCGGAATAAATAGGATTATCTTGGAGTAAGCTTGTGAACAGGGAAATGGCAAACCCCTTCCGGATTTGTCTGTTTGGAACTCAAGCTGTATTCACACGACCAACAGGGTGATTAGGTAATAGGTAAAACGGGATGTTGTCCGCAACTCCACGTCTAAGCGCGTATTTTGCGTACGGGTGGGAAAATCAGCTATTCGATCCACCCCAGCACTTCGAGAAAGGCCAGCAACTCCTTGGTGTTGCTGATAATCTCACGTAGGGTACCTGGGTTACCGAAGTATTTTTCTCTGTACTTAGCGACCGCCGGGCAGTTTAACAGCACATGAGCCGCTGTCTCGTCGTCCTCCATGCAGGCCCTGCACAGCGGACTATCTGTTACTCCTATGACAAAGAGGTGTTTGTTAAATGACCCATGGCCAGTTAACTGTACGCAGCTGTGGTTTAGATAATCGGAGAACCTGTTTCGTGAGGCGGGCATCGAATGCAGGAAGTGCTTCCTTGGCCTGATGATTAGCTCCAGCATCGTCTGGTGTGCACATGGGTTGAGGTCGACTCCAGCTCCGCATACGGTAGTTGAAAGACCCGTCATGTGGTTTTCGCCAGTAACGCCTGCATCCTAATTGCCTAACACACTATTAATCAGAATCTGAATAATTTTGAAGATTTCATATGTTCGAAAACTTTGTCTGCCCAAGAAAGTAAATAACGCAATGAATATTGTTTAACTCTCAAAATTAAAGTTTCCTACAGTTGTGTGGTACGCAGTTACCTCGAAGCTCTGCATTCGGTAGTTGAAAGTTGGTTACATTTACATTAGGTGGGAAGGAAGTAAGCCACACAGGCGGCTTTCAGCGGCGGCTACATTTTGTACGTTGACCCTACCCTTCTCGACTGGAGGTACAACGGACCCTCCATTGAACCTCCTGTCGAGTAGGGTAGGGTTATTATATTATTACAATGTGGTTTAAGCCAGTAACGCCATTTCCAAAAGTAAATTAATCGCAATCACTCATTTAAGGGTAAGGGTAAAAGAAACACATGCATCTGTATTTAGGAGGTTTCAATATCTCACCAACTTCACGTTTTCCAACATTTTTTGTTTAGCATAAACAATCTTTAATGTTCCCACTGCTGGGATATAGGCCCTCTCTGTGTGAGAGAGCGTGGGCCGTTGTCCACCACGCGGGCGCAGTGCGGGGACATGTAACATGTTTTCGTATTTTTGGTTTTAGGACATGCCGGTTTCTTCACGATGTTTTCTTTCACCGTTTTGAGAGCAGTGGTGATGAATTAATTTGCTCAAAGTAAAGCGCCTGCATGGGATCGAACTCACTCCCAACTCGTATGTCGAGGCCGATGCCACTGAGCGACCACTGCTCAACGCAAGCACTATGTAGACGTATTTGTTTGTTTCCAGTAGCACAAAGTTGTTGTGTGATGTTTTATAATATTGTTCTTCTCAACCTAAGCACCTGCCTACCAGAGCTGCGGGTTGTTCGAAAGAGATACCGTCGCCCCTGGCACATAGGCAACTGAGGGAACACGGGCGGGTTTTAGTCAGTAAAAGTTTGACACGCCCTTCTGCTCCACCCAGATGATTTTCCACCCTAAAAAAATGAGAATGCCTAAGGCATTAAGTCCGCCTTAGTGCCTTTTTGTGTGCGAGAAGTTTAAATAAATAAATAAAGATGTGTTACTGCAACAATATTGCGCTTGTTGCGCAATTTTGTGCTGTCTTTTGTGTCCTCGATTTGTCTATCTATCTATTTATCACAAATGTTATCTAATGAATATGAGCATGACTAGCCAGATTGGTAAGAAAGAAAATTTTGTAATAAAGATACCAATTAAGCTAACAAAGTAAAAAAAAGTTAGTAACTAAGCAAAGCGTCATTTTGAGGCATAGACGGTCAATCGACCGCAACATATTTAGTTACGAACTTGAAAAAGTTCGTAACCAAAAATTGAGAGCCGTTCATTATTTGGCGATCACAATTCCAAACCCAGGGCAGTTCTGATTTTTATCCTCCAGAGATACTTCGGCCTTTCCAAATTGAGTTACTATCACCAGATTTCTGAATTGTGTATTTGAAGTTAAGAAATTGATAAAACTCTGCTTTAGCATAACTTAAGTATGGTCTTTTCATTTTTATTCTTCCAATGTAGCCTTGTAAAAACCCATCTTACGTTTATCTATACCATCTATACAAATAAATAAAATTAAAGTATCTGTTTCTAATGTCTATACCTATGCATATGAAAGTATAAAAATAATTAAGGTAATAACAAATAAATAATAGTTAAAAAAACTAAAAAACACGCTTTAAAAACCAAACTAAAAAAGGAGAAAATAATTTAATTCAATTAAAAAGCGTGGGGTGCTTTTTGAGGTATTTTTATAATCACTTAATGTCAAGCACCCCACGCTTTTTAATTGAATTAAATTATTTTCACCTTTTTTAGTTTGGTTTTTAAAGCGTGATTTTTAGTTTTTTAAACTATTATTTATTTTCATTTTTTTAGTTCTGCTAACTAGAAAAACGTGATTTTTTTATATATTTTTTTATTTATTTTTTCATTTTTCTCAATTTTTTTTTTTAATTATTGAATTGTCATCGGTCTTCGATACGTTTACAAAGTTTCAATGAAATCTGACCGTTTAAAGTGGGTCAAAATCGCGCTCTAAGGAGTCGGTTACATACAGACATACATACAAACAAACAAACATACAAGTGAAGCTAATATAAAGCGTGTAAAAAACAAAATATTTGTCTCTCTTTTGTTGTTCCAGCTAATCTCCGAAACGACTCTTTCACTGGAAGATAGCTGATGTTATAAGGAGTAGCATAGGATATACTTTTTGAAAAGGTAGCATGTTCCCTTGGGATTATTTCCCAAAGCCAGCAAATAAATTTTCAAATTCGCGGGCTTTCAAAAAAATGTTGAAGTAGACTGAGAAGCCAATTTATTTTGTATAAACGTCAACGTGAAAACTTAGACATGGGCCGTCAATAGTGTCAGTCTCTGGCATCAGGTGGAATGACAGGCCACTTCTCGTAAGTTGTCACGTTGAGATTTTTACAGAATAGACCGGACGTTCTCAGCTTCAAATTCTCAATTCAGAAACTCCGTGTATCAATCACTCTAAATCAACCTATCAACTTAGCTTTTCCCTGTATTCTCTCTGTATCCTGCCATGAAACAGTAAAAAGGATGTAGGTCATATTTGTTTTGTAAAAGGTTCTTATTGAGAAAATTTTCACCATTTAGTCCAGGAATCACCAAATTAATGGCGGACAGCGATCCAGATCCGACCACTGACCTATTTTGTGCGGTGCTTGTAAGTAAAGCGGAAAATTTATAAATGAAAATGTATTAAAAAATAAATAAATTAAGCAGGCGCTATTCGAGTCCGCGTCGTTTGTTTTCGTGAAAACGTTATACAAGATGTTTTTACTTAGGGTTTAAAACCAATGTTCCTATGGTTCCCGATACAGCTGTAGTCGTTGTATTCGCCCGATACTAGATTTAGTAGGTTCATTGCATTCCTTATGAAGTAAGCTTTAACCGGTTATGATTTTTTTCAGTTTTGAGCAGATACACAGCCAATATTAGACGACATCTTAAACTATTTTGCTATTTGCAACAAATTTTCTAAAGGTTTCAGGCACTGCCGCAGGTATTGTATTAGCTCGGTACTACATTTTTTAGGCTCTTTGCATTCGTTTTGATGCGAGCTTTCTTCGATTGGGTTTTAATCATTTCCAAGTATATTTACGGCCGATATGACCCGATATATGGAGTTATTTTGCTATTGTCAACTTCAAATTAATTTTTAACCCTGTTTTAGCCAATATTTTTACTGTTTCTCTCCATGCCTTAATAGTGCTTCGTCAACTCTTGACAACGACTCTAGAATCAATGTTCTAACTAAACACATTTTTGCTCTATAGGAATTGGAATTTCGACTCATTGTGAAAAATAGAGGGTCGCGCGTATGCGCATGCACACACAGCGTGACGTCATAGGCAAATTATATCCCGTTACATGTTTTTGTCGATCAGAAACTCAGAAATATTGAACTTACCAGTACTCCAAGCGAAAAGACGTTTCCACGTCAAAAAAATGTTTTTCAAACTCAAACTCAAAGCATTTATATCAAATAAACCAATTAACGGCACTTTTGAATTGTCAAGGTCGGTGAGTTAGAAAGATGAAGCCCATTCCGAAGCGTAGCTTTTAGCTTGCACCAACATAACTCTAGAATTCAGACGGATACTTAAAATTAAAAAAAAAACAATATTATTTAAAAAACAGACCCCCAAATCTAACTAATGATCTCTGATCGATCGATCTAATCGATCGTGACAAATACACGTCCTTGCATAAGCTGTAATTAACGACCCATTTTATAAACCCAGAGGCTCAGATAGCTAGAAGATTATTTTGCCGTCAAAATATATCATACTCACAATATGAGACGTTTCCCGTTTCCTCTATTTTTTTTTGCTTTGTTACTTTTTTTTATTAAATGAAACATGGTTATTTACACCCATTACTTACTTATCAGGTTTCTACAGACTTTAATGGTGTCGCATATGATCAGATATAAACTCATACCTACTTATTCTTCAATTCATTTGAGTTTACCTGGCGAAATTGTAGGATTTCGCCAGGATGTGGGTGTATGTATTATAATTACACCTCTACCCAAAGTTCGTGGAAACATGGCGTGATGTTATGTTAATTTGACTTCCCCAACACCTACGCTTCAAACTTTTCAATGAAGAATCGGGAAATTCTTGACATTCCTCTGCTAAATATTCATGTATTTGGTTGTTTAGGAATTTGTGTACAAATTCCAAGTGCAGTGTGCTGTATAAGGTTGTGGCCTTTGTGTTGACAGCCAAATTGTAATAACAATAAACTGTGTAAAATAAGCAGTGTATCCGATAGAATTTGTTATCGGCAAAAATGACAAACTTTCATCCCGTATTTAATTCTATTATGGGAAGAATTTTCGACAATCCTTCATTTTTGCTCACCTTTGTTATAGGTATAAGGTACTGTTGAACACAATGACATGCTACACAATTAGCGGTTTAGGCTATGTATTGTCTGTCAGTCAACAAATTAATTTTTGATTGAAATAGCTTGTGTCAACTTCTAAGTAAGTAGAGCCTCATATTACTATTGTAGTAGAACTATAGGCCTCCTACGTACAGGGTGGTTTAACGCATCCCAATTTTAGGGTTCAAAATAACAAAAGGTGCCTAACTGATTCATGAACCTGAAAAAAATAAATGACTTCTAGAATTGTGCAGAGAAATGTCTTTTCTTTTAACCCGTCATGTTTCAATCGTGAAGTTATTTCTGCAATTTGTAGGTATAAACATTTCAGGCATGAAAAGGCATGAAGACTCTTTGCTGATATAAAAAAAAAATCTCTGACTAGTATTCCCTTGGGACGACCTTGACTTCTTCCGAAGGGACTGGCCAGTACTGGCAAAGGACACAATTGTGTGGAAGAGGGAGAGAGAGAGGCCCTTGTCCTTCAGTGAGACAATACAGGCTAGTTGTAAGTATTCCCGCACTCCCGCTTTCACGGGTTGCAAATGAAAAGTAAAAAGCACACGTGTTCATTGCAATACGGGTGTAATATGAGCTACTTTTAGAGCAAGTGTATTGAAAAACATATACCTCAATAGTTACTCATAAAAATGTTGGATATTTTTGTCATCACGCTACATTTGAAGTGTAAACAACGTTGAATGAACACGGACTCGTTCGGGATATTGTTTGTTTCAATTTTATGTACTATTCCATTAAAAAGGTCACAAAGTTTCCTACTATATGCACCTAATTATAAAGTTTGAGGTCTTAGTCTAGATTTTTCCTGTAAAAACAGAATGGATGGATTTTACATTATGTTAACTTTATTAAAACACGAGGAATAAATTTTTCCATTTTTCTGCCGGAGGAACTCAGGAAACACTAGAATCTTCTTTATTTTAATAAAAAATTGTAGCAGATATTTCCACATTTTTCAATTATAAAGGAGATATAATAGGCAATGCCGGATTAAGCGAGCGCGGGGCTTGTTGCAAATTCTACTAAGGCTCTAAAGTTGAGGAGATAAAACAATACTTTGACAGTTACTTTGTCGACTTATGCAGAAAACTGTAAGAGTAACTAAGACGCTGGACCGAGCGAAGCGAGCACGAAAATTGTTAGCACCCCGTCTCGGATCCGATACATATCTTTTGACATATTAACACAGAAATAGGAGCTCCTTTGTTGAATTATGCAGAAAAACTGAACCATTAAGAGGAACTAGGATTTAAGTGCGGGCGAAGAGAGCTTGACATTTTTTAGCATCTCGCCTAGGAGAGGTTAGATTTATTTTGACCATTGATAGTAGTATTTATTCTATTGAACGTAGCAGTGGTGTAGGTAGGTAGCATGACTTGTTTTTTTAGTACTTCCATGAGTGGGACCGGGACCTATAGCAATTGCTACATTTGCGACGTGGGCAGGGCCGGATCAGCCACGTAAGCCACGCCAAGGTGTTATGATATGAATACGTCATTTACTGTAAAGAGCGACTCCAAATAGGGAGGCGCTTTTTACAGTAAATGTATTATTTGAAATTTTTATTTTACATCATCGATAACATTTGGTTCATCCAATAGATTTAAAACGACAAACACAGAACACAAACAAAACACGAAACAAACACACACGAAAAAGATTTTTTTGGAATTAGTTTCCGTAGTCCAGTTATAAAGGGATCGGAAGACACCATAAGTCTTTTAAAAGTGACTTCCATGGCTAATTATTATTCTAGTATTCATAACGGTAGGTACTTGGTAGTTGATGAGATGTAGTTCAATACTCTGCCATAATCTCCCCCTTCCCATGTCGCCGTCTCATGACACCCACAGGATGCGACAGGGTAGTGCATAGTTTATTTGTTCTTTCATAGTTGAAACTGCACGGGACTATAAATCTTGAGAAACTTCTGGATGGAAATTCATTGCAAAGTTGTCGACGACCTCTATTTTAGTTTGTATGTCTATGTTAGCACAGTCAAAGATTTATACGGTCGATCACCTGAGGTTCTATATTTGCTTGCACTTAATACACCAACGCTTTGAAAAAAAAATTGGAGGTTTTGTATCAAATCAAACAAAAAATCTTTAAAAAAAAACAGACCAGCAAATAATACCTTTTTTTTTGAGGGTGGGAAATCTTCAAATAACTTCTCCCGCTCTGGGTCGAGCGGGGACGGCGTGTCAGACTTTTACTGACTAAAACCCAACCGTGTACCTTCAGTTGCCTGTGTGCTAGGGGCCACGGTATCTCTTTCGAACAACCCGCACCCCTAGCAGGCATCGGCCATTGCAGACCTCATCAGTTGGTGCTGACATCTCAAGGTCAGGTGTAAGTCAAAAAGTTACCACTTAAATACGGTCAACTCTACCCATGTTCATGTTCAATTTCCCACTACTTTGATATGAGCCATTGTTTTGGCTTTTCTGTATTTTGTTGAAATGAAAACCTTTAAAAAGCTTTTACGGCAAAATAATGCCAGTGACAATTATTGCAACACACGTATGCAATATTGATCATAGTTCTAAGTTTCAATAAACAAAAATATTCAATTTCCTTGTATTCGCAGTTTTTAACTAAAAGGTTAGGTACTTATTGTCGCATTGACGGAATCAAATGTGTTTAATAATTTGACTCCATCACTGTACGTAGTATTTATTTGACATTGACAGTGCCTTTATGTCGTAGCAATAAGGATGGTTTCTGTAGTGCAAATGTTACCACTGATTTGTGGCTGGATGTCCCTACGTCAATAGTCAGTTGTTAATCAAATGTATTTAACACATAGTAAAACGTTGTATTTCGGTAGCAATTCACACTTTACATATATTAGCAATGTTTTGTGCATCAAAGGCTTTTGAGCTCAGCCTTTCATCACTATCATGCTTCCTAGAATAATCCGTGGTGAGAGTTCACAACTGGAAACTATACGACTGAATGTATGTTGTACCTTGTTCCGTGTCGAGCGAGGCAACTGAAAATACAACCCTGAAACAATTCTCTTACTCAGCCCTTCCTGGAACGGCGGCCTATTCAAATCAACAACAAGTCAAACTGAAATTACGTTGTAATAAAGTATGTCTCAGTGAGCGTGGTTTGTTGTTGGATGCTAATGAAGTAAGGCTCCGCACACGGTCTCGAGCGTTGCGACGTCACGACGCTACGTGCGACGCGACTTGCGTCAAACGACCCGCGCTCGCATCACCTGGGGTAGACACCCACTGGTGCTCTCTAAGCACGAAATCCGTAGTTTCGACGTTATGTACTCCGTATCATCGTCGGACACGAGATTAATTCGACGCCTGAACTAAAAAAAAATGACAACACGATTTGACAGTTGTCCAAACGCCCGATGTGTTTTGGCCGTCCGGAGAAGTTAATTATTACTACCAGTTAATTAAGTACTACTTTCGGACAGGCCAATATCTTCGTTGACGGACTAGAGAATAGGCCCCCAGTCTCGTCCACTTTCCAAATAACTTCTTTAGTCTGTCTATCGCTGTCGTAAGACGCTTGTCGCTTGAGTGTACAGGTCGTGGCCAAGGGGTTAAGGTGACAAGGAGGCGCGGCAAAAACAGCCGACGTCGAGTTACGACCGCCGTGATAATAATTTAGTACTAAATGTTTTTACCTCGTTTGATACTTCCACGGAAACATCACTTTAGAAAGAGAAATATGGACCTTTCTAACTGAAGAAGGGTTTTTGTAATTGTTACCTTATCACCAGGGGAGTAAGTAATTTGTTCCAAGTTCTTCTAGTTATGTATTTTAGCAGGATTGTCTATAGATTTACGATTTTTGGCGAGCTACCTTAGCGCATCCTCCTGAAGCATAAATTAGCTTCGTGATGTTTGTCCATCGAGAATGTTTTATTATTATCGAGAATATTTCTGTTACTTATGGTATTTACCCAATTAGGTATATGGTAATTGGTACCTCCTCACATTATTTTTACTACAAGCTAATTTCATGAAAAATCAAATTAACGTTTGCCAATAGGTATTTTGCTTGAGGCCCGCTCTACAAAAATATTTTAATAAAAAATAATTTTCCTGAGACCTATTAGGGTTTATTTTAACACGTTTTTATTTAAACGAATAAAAGCTTGTTACGGTTAACTATGACTGTAAGCATACCTACTTAGAATTTAGAATTATAACTACATAGGCACGATCTCTGTACGTATCCCTTTAATATTATGTTAGTATTATTATACATGTTATTGTACCTAGTTATTATTCTGTATGTATATGCTTTCATGAACAAAAATTTTATTTTGTATTCACGAACACATTTATTTTGTACAATGAATATTTAATCATAATGTGCACTACAAAATGTAGTTTTATGTTATCGGCTTTGATGGGCTAAATTAAGTTTTCCTTTTGCAGCAAAATAATTGGTATTTGCATAACGGCAATTTAATTTTCAACTCTATGAACTCAGCCACTGCTAGACAAAGGCAAGACGAAGGTCATGTACAATTCACATGTCTTGCCGAGTCTAGACCACATCTAAGGGTCGCTCCTGGAAGTTGTGAAGGAGTATGTTTACCTAGGGCAAGTTATCCAGTTCGGTAGATACAAATTTGAGAAAGAAACCGACATAAGGATCCAGTTGGGTTGGGCAGTGTCGCAAGCCTTTTCCGTGTATTCCCGTTGTCCCAGTAATCTGTGTCCCCGTCACGGGGACAACGGTCTTTTCGTCATCTTTCCCGCAATGTTTGTAGAACATAGTCTACAGGACGCACTGGTTGAAGACCTTAGTAGATCTTCAATCAGTGCGTCCGCGTCCCGCCCGTTATTACGTATGGCGCCGAATGTAATTATTAGGAACAACACCCTGAACTGTTTGGCGGTGAGAGCTGGAAACATATGGAAAATCAAAATAATGTAAATGTGTAGTTTTATATAAATTCAACATATTTTGTTATCATTCAGCTTCTTCTTGTTTAGCGTATATAATTGTGTCGATAAATATTTATTCTAGTACCTAAATAGGTAGACACAATTTTTTCACATCTCAATAAGTAACAACGTTAACTTGTAACGACATGAGTGCCATCCGACACGAAATAACCTTCCATTGGACAAAATAATCCAGAAGATGGATTACCAGCCTATCCTTGACTGTCAAGACGCTAACGTATCCACTGATCTCCTCGTGGCTCAACTATCTTCAGCAATCAAAAATAATACCAGCATAGCTAAAACTTCAAAAAGAAAACTTATAACCAAACCATGGATAACTACGGGACTTCTTCGCTGCTTGAGAAACCGGGATAACTTGCATAAAAAATTAAAACGTAACTCTAACGACGAGACACTAAAATTGACATACAAGCGCTATAGAAATTTTTGTTCCTCTCTGCTTAAAAAAGCAAAGAAGAGGTATGAAAAACAGGAATTTGAAAATACAAAGGGTAACAAAAAACAGTTATGGGAGGTCATTAAAAAAATTTGCGGTTCTGACAAGAGGGCAGACTTCTCGTCCTCCCTTTTGTCATCTACTAGTCCCGAGTCAGACATAAATGATGTCAACAGCTTCTTTGTGAACGTTGGAGCAAAGTTGGCAAATGAAATCTCCACTTCCAAATCTACAACACTTTGCCACACCAGTGATCACTCATCTGTAACTCCTCTAAATTCTCTTGTCCTTCTTCCTACCGATGTACAAGAAATATGCAATCTCATTAAAGGCCTGAAGGAGAATTGTGCAGTGGGAATCGATCAGATTAGCAGCAAAATCATTAAGAGATACGCCAACTACCTCTCTTCTCCCTTAACACATATCTGTAATCTGTCAATCTCAACGGGAGTTTTTCCCGAAGCTTTTAAAATAGCTGTTATCAAGCCCATCCATAAGGCTGGAAAAAAAAGCTGTGTCAATAACTACCGGCCCATCTCCATTTTACCTGCTCTATCCAAGATATTAGAACGCCTTATAAATCAACGTCTAGTTGGGTTCTTGGAAGCAAATAATCTCCTTTCGTCCTCACAATTTGGTTTTAGATCTGGCAAAAGTACCAATGATGCAGTTCACGAGTTGGTAAACTCTATTGTGGCCAGCTTGGATGACAGAAGGAGATGCCTGACGGTGTTCCTCGACCTTGCAAAAGCGTTTGACACAGTCTCTATTCCGCACCTTCTAAAAAAGCTTGAACGGCTCGGTATCAGAGGAATCTCCCTGAAGCTGATGGAGGATTACCTTACTGGCAGGAAACAACGAGTGAGGATAAACGACTCGCTCAGTGATGAGCTTCCAGTAATTTTTGGTGTACCACAGGGTAGTATAATTGGCCCAACACTTTTCCTGGTGTACATTAATGATCTCTGCCAACTTTCTCTACTAAAAGGAAAGATCATCACCTTTGCCGACGATACTGCACTGTTCTTTGATGCTAACGGATGGGAGGAGGTATTCGATGTTGCACAACAAGGTTTAAATCGTGTTAGTAACTGGCTGCAAGACAATGTTTTGACTCTAAACGTCTCCAAAACAAAGTACATAGCTTTTGCTCAAAGGTCTAACCTGCTCCCACCCTCAACTCTTACGATTACAGCTCACACTTGTGGCACTGTAAATACCCAGTGCTCGTGCTCTTCCCTTGAAATGACCGAGAATATCAAATACCTTGGAGTCACTATTGACCAAAATCTTTCCTTTAAACCACACCTAGAAATCCTCGTGACCAGGTTACGTAAAGTAATTTACATTTTCAAAACCTTAAGACGGTCGGCTAACCGAAAAACTATTAAGATGGTTTACTACGCATTATGCCAATCACTTATTGATTACTGTATCACATCATGGGGAGGTGCCGCAAAAACACACCTCATCGAAGTTGAAAGGGCACAGCGTGCCATACTCAAGGTTGGAGCTGGTCTCCCCTTTCGTTTTCCGACTACTGACCTATACAAAGAATGGGACACTCTCACTGTCAGACAAACGTTCATACTACGTACTTTACTTAAAAAACATTCTGAAATGCAGTTTGACGCTAAGTTACTCAAAAACAACCGGCGAAAGGGTAGGGTATGTCCCACGGCTCAATTCAAAACCACGCTCCCCAAAAGATTCTATTGCTTCCTTGGGCATTATCTATACAACAAATTAAATAAAGTCCTAAACCTATATCCAAAAACTCGATCAAGCTGCATTAAAGAAATAAAAACATACCTAAAAACACTAGACTATCATAAAACTGAGAATCTTTTGACCGTTCTGAAATAAAACTTATTTTTGACCAACCCCAAACATACATAGCTGTTCCTCGCCTACTTCAAAAACAACGCTCGCTGCACTCAATCCACATAAGTCATCTTCACTCACTCACTGCTCATCTGAATTACTCACATACATCTCCTACTAGTCTAATACTTCACACAAGATAAACACTCACTCACACATCGTCTCACAACATGACTCAATAACTTCTGCACAATTTTATTATAGTTAGGTTAAATTTTTTATTTTTTTTCATTTTTATTGTTATTTCTTCTCACATTATTTGTGTTATTCAAATTGTTTAAATTTCACTTAGTTTTGATTTTCTTTTTATGCATACCTATTGTTTAACTTCAGATCTTGCACGGTATCTCTGTTAAGCTAATGCTAGCCGTGGAAGGGGCCTGGTGACCTGAAACACAGGTTTTTTTTCGAAAAACCTATATTAGGCACCAGTCTCTCACAAGGATGGCATACAGCTGGGACATTCTATGTACACTTTTAATTTAAGTCAGCTTTGTGAAGAGAGAATAAATGATAAATTATTATTATTATTATTGTCCTCATCAAGTATTCGGAGAGCCCCCATTGTTTTGCCCCATTGAGAGACCAAGGGTCATTTAGAAAAGAACAAAGCTAAATAAGAACAAGGGTCTATAATCCTGTTTATGTATAAAACTACTAATGTATGGTAAAATGTGGCTTTCGGTTACATAGGGAATGTTTGGAAAACAAATACCGTACCTACCTAGTTGATACATGGACTATATGTAGCAATATGGACGTATGTATAGCCCCTGCCTATTAGCCCCTTTATCGTTTCGAAACAAGCGTAGGTATCGATACTTAGGTCGAGCAATTTTCAAACAGGCAACATTTAATTAATCCTCTGAAAACTTACTGACCTAAAAATGATGTAGGTAACAAAACGATTAATAACATCGTGCGCTAAAACTTATAATAATATTAGAATTATGAACAAGTATATAAAGTAATAAGGGAAAAGCTCACTGGGCATCAAAGAATTCGTCCGCATCGCTGTCAGTGGGAAAAGTGCCCAAAAGGCTGGCAGCGTTGCCACGTTGGATGGCAACGCTGATTCTTTGAGCTAAGAATTGGCCAGCCCTTTGGTCACGTGAAGATTCGACCAACCGCTTACCTTACTTACTTGTAGGTAACTATATTTTTAAATAGATGAGCTTATTTTTAACTGTCTGGTATTTTCTCACAGTTGATGGCAACTAAGGTAGGGTTCCCCGACCAAACGGTTAGGTTAGACAAATGACCAGTCACGTGCGAGCGATACCGCATCAGCGACCGGCTAGCGCTACGTCCATGTTGGTCACTGTTACTTGGTTATTTAGTATCTATTTTTCCGACACCTGTTTGGAGATATTTGCTCAATACATATTTTTAGGAAAGCAAACTGGAAAATTCCATGGCGAGAGGCTTCTAAAAAGCGTTTTGGACCAGTGTAAATGGGCCACTCCGTACATAATTATTTGTGATACACGAGTAAAGGATTAATCTCGATCTACATAAAATTTTGTAATACAAATGTTGTAAACATTAAAAAAAAATGCAAATATTGCTATTCTTTTGTTTATTGGCTTTATTCAATAGAATTGCGGTCGCCCACGGCGACTTATTGCAGCGATTCAATAGCGAAAACCGCAAAAGACCGCGATACAGTCGCGATGCTTTCGCTGGTCGTAAATACCTTCGCCCACGTAACTACGATTCTGCATAATTAATATCCCGATACAGCCCCGATTCAGCATTGATACACACGCAGTGACTATTTGGGACTGCCTGTGGACGTTACACCTGCTTGTCTGCGTCTTCACAGCTGCTTCACATTCTGCATCGATTGATGCAGAAGCGATGCTTAATCGATACTATGCGAATGCCGAAAGTTGAAATTCGAACATTATGTTTTTTCGACGCGCTGGGATGGATTGTTGGATTCTCAATGCTCGGTTCAACACCGAGAGTTGAAAATCCAGTGCATAATAAAATCCCGCCGCGATATTTCTACGTCCATGCGAACATGGTATTAGAGGCCAGTGTACACAAGTTTTCTTAGGGAACGTACCTACCCATACTACGTGACCCATTTTTTTTTATATCCCCCTCCCCCCTCCACGATGACCATATGCCAAGAGCCCCCCAACCCTCTAGTTTCCACGTAGTGATTCATAAATATGGGTTCAAATCATTTCTTGCTGACAGAAAGTTCTAAAAAAACATTTGGCTCATATTTGTCTTTATTAGTACAGCGCTTGCCTCGTGACGCCAAGAGTGCGTAACATACCTGTAATAAAAAGTGAAAAAACAAAATATTATCAAGAAGAAAAAACTTATGTAAAAACATTGTAACAGGAAACTAATACACTGCTGTAAACGCTACGCGCCATATTTAAATATAGCTTGAAAATGCACGAGATTTCCCTAGACAGTATTGACTACGTGACGAAAACCTAAGCCCCCCCCCCCGCCCCTGTGACCAAGCCTGGTATTTTGAATACCCCCTCCCACCTCAAAACGGGACGTAGCCTGGGTATATTCCCTTACCAATGACGAGGGAATTAAGATTTACCGAAGAACTAAACATTTTTGCTACGGGATCGTTACTGGGATTGTCCGAATCGCCCCATTTCCATTTTCAAATGGTTTGTTGTTTGTGATAAGAAATACTATTGGTACCTATAGTTAATGAAAGTAGGTACGGTAGTAGGTAAGTAAGGGTACTTGAAATTCGGTCGAATAAATCCCAGAGGGTGTTCTTGAGTAATATTTATTTAATTATCTATGAAATTCTCAATGAAATGGCAACAATAAGATTCCCGGGAAACGGGTATTTTATTAATTGCTAATGAAATTGCTTTACAAGGAAACTTGCAAATTGTTGTCATTAAAGTTTGAAATGGTTCTACAATTGTTACAGATTTTTTTTACCGTGTAAAGAGTTTTGAAATCTACAAAGGGTTTTCTATAGCTTAAAATAAAATAGTGTTGATTTTTTGAGTACTGTGAGAGGGATCTATGAAAGCGTTATTAATTTATTTTTGTATGTTTTAACCTGAACTTTACAATTTTATATTTTATTTTTGAAGTAAAAACTTCTTTAGGCGCGTTGGGCATTTTTTGAGATGGGAAAAAAGAATTGAACTCGCGACACTGTTACCGACACCACTGACAACACGAACGTACGAACGAACAACGTTGAACGTTGTTCGCTGTTTAATTTGACGATTCAAAAAGTATTTCCTAACGATAAAAAAAATACACACGTAATTGTTTAAGTTTTTACCTCTGTCGGCACTCCCGGAGTGCCACTGTTTTTTATGCTTATTACCGATGGTAGTATGGAAGATAAAGATATGTTGCGCAAACGCCAAATAAATTGGGATAAGGTAGGAGAATGATAATTTCTACAATGATTATAATTGGTTTTAACCGTATTAATTAAAGTAAAATTTATAATTAAAACTCAATTCATACATTTTAAGGATATACATACAAAGCAGTGGTAGCCCAGTGGTAACCGCCGCCACTTACCAGTTGTAGGTCCTAGGTTCAAACTCAGACAGGCGCTTTACTTTGTGTAAATTATTTCATCACTACTGCTCTCAAAACGGTGAAGGAAAACATCGTGAGGAAACCGGCATGTCCTAGAACCAAAATTCGAAGACATGTGACATCTACCAACAAGCACTAGGCCCGAGTGGTGGATTACGGCCCACTACCTCTCAAAAAGACAGGAGGCTTCTGTCCCAGCAGTGGGAAAATTATAGGCCGATTATGATAGGATTTACATTATATAACAGTTTTCCGTAGATTCCCGACCTATTTGTCAATTTATGAGATAAACACAAACATCCACTCATAAACTGACCAAATATTTTTATTCTCGTTTCTCCGAAGAAAATATTGACAGGATATAAATTACTATGTGCCTCTAGAGACGACGTGTTCTTACAAAAGTCGTATATAATATTAGTTGACAACTGGCAGTTAGGTCGGGGCACCCACGAATATAGGTCGGGGTTGAAGAAAGTAAAGTTGCTGAAAAGCAATTTGGTATAGGTAACGTGTTTATTCAACTGAAAGATTGTGTAGTGCAGTTTGCATCAAAAATGTCGAAGCAGATAATTAGGAAGAGAACAAGGAACATAATACATATATTATTATAAAATGGGTATAATATAATAAAGAACATACAACTCATTTACCAAATTAAATTTCATTCGAAAACATTCGGTTTCTTACGAAACTTCAACTGTATCTGTCAAGCCTGGTTACTTATCTCTTTTGGTGACTGTACACAATTGCAGTTAGCTACGAATTGATAAAGTATTATGGAAAAAAGTATAAAACAATTATGTACCTAAATGAATTCTTGCGACGCGCAATGTATAGGTACATCTGAGGGTGACTGTGACTGCCACGCTTGGCAGGCAGGCTGGCGATCGCAGCATGGTTTCATATCTATGTTCTTATTACTTTCGTAATTTTAACATCTGAATTATCGTAACAAATTATGAAATTAGTCCCAACGGGGCTGTATTTAAAAACATGAAAAAAAAAATACGACATGCGACGCATAGTGCCTGTTAATGATTAATTGAAAGAAATCATACTTTAGTTCTGGTCTAAAACTTTTTGGCAGTATTTGTACTGTATTTCGAACTTTATTTGGATTAAGGTAAAGTTCAATGACAACTTAGCATCGAACTAAGCTGTAATTTTTTGAAGAAAGAATTGCTTATCTATAACAGTTAGGTTCTTAATTCAAACATCGGCTCGGTGGTGTACCTGATCAAAAGAGTCTGAAAAGGCGCGAAAACCGGCCGCGACGCGAAACTCGTGCAACAATTTCTACGAAAAATTTATGGAAATTGTTCTGTTTGAAGAAGCTTTTATAAGGGCGTTTAAGTTTGAGTTTGAATCGGATTAAATAGGACCTAAAAACCGTTGTAAACATGCAGTATAAAGTAACGATGCAATAAACTTTATTTTTCTATCATCGTTCGCGGTGACGTCCTCTCTGACAGTTCGACCAACGCGCGCTTCACAGCACTTTATATCATACTGTTCTCGTAAACTGTGCACAGAGACAACCGTTAAATGTGTAATGGAAGGAATTTTACACAGTCTGTTTGTTGTCTGATAACGTTTACTGTAAAAATATAAAACCCTGGTGTCTGTTAACATTCGAAGCGGCAATAGTCCAACTGGCAAAGAGCTGGGGTTAAGTAATTGCATAACACACTAACAATTGCAATGTCTTGTGGCTAAGGGGGTTGGTGGCTAAGTAATTACAGATGCACGGATCGATGGATCAGGTTAAGGGCAGGCTATTCGAGCGCAGTAACTATGTAGGCATTTACCGTTACCTCCCTCCCCGTGTGGCAAGTCGCGCGAACGTGAGTTTATATGAACTCGCTGGCCCCGGTGTGCAAAAACTTTTCGTCACAGTAAAAAAATTATATCAGAAGGCACAGTTACATTCTGGCTAAGTAATATAAGCCGCACGGATCGATCGATAAGGTTAAGCTGCGCTTGTCACGGTTGGTCCGTGGATGGGTGATCATCTTTACATACCAAGACCCCTCCGTGCCTCGGAAAGCACGTTAAGCCGTTGGTCCCGGCTGTAATTTGTGGATCTTTGACAGTCGTTACGGGTCGTCAGAACCCCGAAAGTCAGACAACCAGTTTTACCAAGGGGTATCATGTTACCCAGTTAATGGGTTATGGGTCAGTTAGGCAGTCTCTACGTAAAATACCGGTATTCAGGTGCATCCGGTTAGACTGGAAGCCGATCCCAATATAATTAGGAGAAGTCTAGGCAAGGATGATGAAGCAATGAATTAGCAATTTCCTTCAGATTGTGATTGAGGTGTTACGTAATTAGGGTGCTGGATATACACGCAGCTGGTACCACCTTTCTGAAGAACATCACAGATAACGCCAGCACATCAAGCTACTCCAAACTGTCAAATTTTCCCAATTGAACATGAACCTTATGCGTATGCAATAAAGTTGAAAATCTATCAAAGAAATTTGATAGATTGGGGTAGCTCGATGTTCTGGCGTCTGTACCTGTATTCATTTGTTTGTTTAAACTTTTCGCCCCCTATAAAAGGTACAAAGGCGGACTTAATTTCTCACCCCGACCGACTCTTGCTCGTTGAAGCGCCAGCCCGCGCCGCAGCTAAGCCAGTAGCTTTAAATTCCCCGATTAATAATATTAATACCAATATTTTGATCCAGCCTATCCCCAATAACAGCTGTCCCCCTATCAGTGACGCCCTGAGCCGAGGCCCGTACCCCACGGGGGCACCCCCTGTGCCTCAGCGTGCAGTCGCTTAGTTTGTAATTTTTTAGTTTGTAAGCCCTGGCTGGAGGCGTTAAGTTAAAACTCTTGATGGCAGCCCCAGGAAAGCCCGGTTAAGCAGTCACGGCCTCTCAAGGTCAACTGCGAGATGCCCGACAAAAAAAAAAAAAACTTAATGCCTCAGGCATTCTCTACCAGTCAACAAAGAGTGGTGAAGAGATTAGAGAGCAGGTGCTGATTTTGAAAAAAAAAAAAAACAACAATTTCGATGGGTAATTTCGATGGGTAATTTCGATGGGTAATTTCGATGGGTAATTCTGCTTTAGGTCCGCTTCTAACCTTTCGATATTTACGATTCGCACTTCTCCAAACAACTCTTAAACAACGCTTTGAGACCCGTAGAGAGGTCCAAGGAATGGTGTTATGTGTCAACAGTTTGTTTTACTAAAAGGGTTCTCGAATGTAATAGGTTCTTTTGTTTATATTACAAACGATGAGTACGAACGCTGATCAAAGTTATGATAACAACGTAGTCAAGCTACTTAAATGTATTATTTTTTATTTGATTAGGTACCCGTTTCTCTTATGTGTTTTTTTTTAACTTTAAATCTTGATTTCCATTTCAATGAATTGACAGTTCAGACGAAAATGTTTAGTAAAAATCTAGAGTTTTTATTTCAATTTATACTAGGCTGAGAATCAGCACTTTTCGAACGTCAAAATTACACAAGATAATCCCCCAAAACACTGGCTCTTCCCCTCTTCCTAGTGCTTTACCTGGGAAAAAGAAGTGGCGCAACAAACTGCCCAGCAGATCGCTCATATTTCACTCATTTGATTAAGTTTTGTAAAAGTTTATCGTTTCGCGATTCCGCACCCTAATAGCGTAAGGGTCAGTTCACACCGAGACGCGACGCGATGTGACGCTGCGCGCACCGTTTAAGATCACGATACAAAATAGATCTTATTTACTTCACAATAAGGTATACAGGCTGCACAACACGGTGCATCTCAGCGTTCTTCGACACGCTTTTGCGCTCGTAGGGAAATTATACCTTTTCGTGTTGTAAATAAATTAGATATTCTGTTGCTATCTTAAAAAGTGCGCGTCGCGGTGTGAACTGACCCTTACACGCTATCTATTGCATCACATATTCGAAAAAAAAATCTGCTCAGCAACGTAAATAACGCAACGAATGTTGTTGAACTGTCAAAATGAAAGCCACTGCTACTGATATTATGTTGCGCAACTACCCCGCTATTCTAGGGATATAATTTTAGAACCCTATGCAGATGAAATTCCAACAATTAAATTCACTTTGTTCTTAAAAATAAACCACTTGTTCTACAAAATCGTTTGGGTCACAAAAGAGTTCAATGTCTAAGTTATTTTTGTTATTTTATTTTTAAACAATAACCCACACAACCACAATTCACCACATTTTCGGTGTCCCGACTGTGGCAGACCGGCAATACCAACATCTCAGTAAATTCTGTTTGCTTCAGTAAGTTTCACATTTCGACCACAAAAACATACTTCCGACTAGTTTATTGCAGTAAATGGAACTTCTTTTGTTGTTAGGTAGGTATTCAATCGTGACTCTGTGAGTGAGGGTGGATCTCTCATCGAAGTTTTTAGATTTGCTCACTTTAGGTAAGTAGATAAATAGATCAGAGTACCTATGTCTGAGAAACGAAACCAATATGTATGTAGGTACGTGGGAAACTCAGAAAGTTTAGCGAAAAAAGAAATGTTCGATGTAAATATATTTTTTCATCCCTTCTATTCGAAAAGTGTCGTTTTGTTCCTCTATATGCAGGAGAAAAGTAGCTCTTTTCTCCACTAGACTTTTTAGCTGGCAGTAATGGTATGTTCCAAATTTTGATCAAGGCATTGTCGAGTCGGGGGACGGTCAATGAAAACGCCAAACAGAGGAGGCCAAGCATTTTCATTAGCCGTCCCCCAACTTGACAATGCCTTGATCAAAATATTACCTACAACTTAAAAGGCCAGTCCTACAAATTATCATAATTTCAAAATAGATTATAACTGGCCAGTCTCTTATACATAAAAAACTTTCTTTCGCAATACTTTCTGAGTGGCCTGGTGGGTGTATATGTAGCAGGAAAAATTGTATTTTGATATTTGGTATAACAACAAAGGTCTTATAAAATACGATTTTACTGAGTCAATATTAAATTGTTGTAGTAGTAGTTAGTATTCTTAGATTCCAAAAAAAAAATATTCTTCCAGATATCATGGGTAAGTGGAGCAATGGTGGCCCAGTGGCCCGACTTACGAGTTGTAGGTACGAAGGTCGTGACTTCGAACCCAGACAGGAATTTTACTTTGTGTACCTATTTAATTTCATCACCACTGCTCTCAAACGGTGATGGATAACATCGTGAGGAAACCGGCGTGGCTTAGAACCTGAAATTCATGTGACATCTACCACCCCCGCACTGGGCCCGCGTGGTGGTTTATGGCACACTCCCTCTTACAGAGAGGAGACCTGTGTCCCAGAAGTGGGAACACTATAGGCAGATTATGCTAATATTTAAGAAACTTGTAGTTTGCATGGTCGCCATTATTTATTATTTTTCTCAACAGAAGCATCACTTACTTGTAGCAGCGTCGCAGGTTCAAGAGTAATTCTTGTAAAATTTTAGGATGAGCACGTCTCTTTGAAATGGTAAAATTCAGATCAAGTATACCTTGTTAGACATTATTTAGATTTAACTAGAAAATATTGTGCAAAATGTACTTCAATTGTCAAAAGAAATCTTTACGTGCCAATTTGAAACGAAATTATGAAACTCTGAGACAAGAGTTAAAATATTCTTTGAAGTATAATGATCACAGTTAAGGAGGTTCTTACAATATCTAGGAATGGTAATCTTACCCTCATTTGTCGTAATTTCGTTTATATGGATCGAACACATAACCGTTTGGCTTAACGGTGCCATCTCCACGGTTTTGAGGTTGAGCAAATATTGGAAGATTATTTAAAGTGTGTCCAATAATTAGAGGGTGTGTGTCTTACATTGCACTTGTCTTCTGATTTTCGCGTGGTGGATTATGGCCTACGCCCTCATACGGAGGGAAGGGCTGTGTCCCAGTAGTGGGAACGCTATAGGCTGATTATGCTACGTCACGGGTAAGCGACGCAGAACACCACAACAATGTGCTGTCGTAATGTGTAAAAGTTGCTACCTGTATAGTTCTTAATAGGTAGTTCACACAAATAAAGCGTGAAAATACAAAAAAAAATCAACTGCATTTTGAACTTCGATATTTAAATTCGTTGGTGTTAAGTCTATTTTCCAAATTGCCGTTTTCACGGTTAAAATGACTGAGTTCGAATACTGAAACGAAGTCCATTCTGATTGATATTGGAGCAACGATTGGTTTTTATGAAAGAGCTTTTTACAGTCGGTTTGTTTGCTTTACGTGAGGTTTAATTACGATATCTTTACAATAACCTATTGAGTAACAAATATCAAAACTCATCATCATTCTCTTCTTTATTTCGGGTCGGCACAACATGCCGTTTTGTTCTTTCAAACATCCATTATTTTCAAACATACAAACTCATGAAACTCACACGGACGCGAACATCCACATATCCACATTAACTGAAGGGACATGTGTTTAATTTAATCTCAGTTATTACAAGAAAAAAAAAACAACTATAATACTAACTTAACTAAAACTATTCACAAATTCAAAAATGGCGTCGCAAAATTCATCCACATCGCTGTCGACTGGTAATGTTCCCAAGAGACTGGCAGCATTACCACGTTGTATGGCAATGCTTAGCCACTGGCCAAGGTAGAACCAGCCCTTGGGTCACGGGAAGTGTCAACCAGCCTTTTTGAGATTTCCTTGAAGAGACCATCATTAATGGGTATCATTTAAGCTATCACCAATTTAATTAGTTTTGTGTTTCTTAAATAATAGGGTTTGTCCTCAAAATAGTAGATCTGTCACCAAAATGTAGTCACCAAACAATGCAAAATCAGTTCCACAATAAATCACCTAAAATCCTGAGATATAAGGTCTAGTACCAAATAAATGTTTTTGTATTTATTATAATAGGTGTGTATTTAATGCGGCAACTAAGTAAAATGAATATAGGTTTAAAAAAAAAATAGAGTGGGTACCATATATTATATAATGGGTTGGCAGCTAATAAGGAGTATCGTAATAAGTAATAGGTAGCATATTAATATATCAGTAATAAGCTCCGTTTTAATTTAAACTAGCATCAAGTTTTTCTTTTGGGAACAGAATTAATATCTAAGCGGAAACTTAATGGCGAAAATAAAATAGAAAATGGGCATTCATAAATAATATATTATTATTGTATTATTAGGGCAGGTTTAGATTTTCTATATAATCTAGTCGTTTCTGGCACTCGCCGGCCGCTACCGCGGCACCGCTCGCTTCGCTCGCTCGGCTCGTGCGTAGGAAGTCACAGTTTTAACCTAACCTAACCTAACCATTAAAAAAAAAATAACGTACTCTAACTAGACTGGTAATATATTATCTTTGCCACCCTACTAACATTATTAGTCGCCAAGTCATTATTTATAGCTCCTCGCCTAATATTTTATTTGACTGGTATAAATAAAATTTTTAGCAGAGTAGTAAATAAAACAATTAAAGTCAAAATAATCAATATTTGATCATTTTTTCATTAAAATTGATTTTATTTTTGACGTCTAAATTCCCAAGACCGGTCCTGGACCGGTCCGGACCGGTCCGGTCCGGTCCGGACCGGTCCGGGATCTGTTGACGGTTCGAAACCCTAAGTGAAAAAAAATATCTGACGCTACCCACAAATCCTTGATTGAGACAAAAACGCCGTTTGTCCGATTTAAATTTTGTGATTGTATCAAATTGATCAAATTGTGATTGATTGTAAATTGAATGCATACTGTGCTTTTCATTATTTTTATAAAATTACGATACGATCTTCCGAGATCGTTTAAGATCGATTCAATGCAATACAATTAAGATCGTGACTCGATTCTCGTGGTTACGATCCAGAAGATCGATTCAAAACAAAAATCGGGCATCCCTAATTGAAGCGAAAATAAGACACATTTGTGTGAAACTAATTACTATCTTTTGGCCTGGTGGTTAGATGTGTTCATGGAATTAGCCGTTTCGCAATATGTGGTATTCCTATTGCTTACGAAATTAGTTTCACAGATGTTCGCAAAATACAAGCAGTATATAAAAACAATGGGTAGGTTAGGGGGATATATATCATTTTATACAATAAGTGGTGAAATTAAGTCACATGCCACCAGCACTGGCCTAAGCACTAGCCAGCAGCACTGGCTTCAAGCACTAGCCTCCAGCACCAGATATAGTTTTTATCGAACAGTGTCAAGCAGTAGGTACTCAACAGTAAAGTTTTGAAGTTCCCGCAAAATTACACTTATAATTTTCGTTCAATACGAAATCTTCTTTACATAGTATAAAATAAAGTTGCTTTTAGTGTCTGTAAGCTTAGATCTTTTGAACCACGCAACGGATTTTAATGCGGGTTTCACCAACAGGCAGAGTGATTCAAGAGGAAGGTTTATCTGGCAAAAGCTAGTTATATATAAACTAAGTAGCTTCTGCCAACTACTTCGTTCCCGTGAAATTTTTGCTATTTATATTATTTTTAACACGCTTATATTAGCTTCGCCTATATCTCTATCTATATATGTATGTGACGTAATCTTAGAACTCGAATTTCGCTCACTTTAAGACATCAGATAAATTTGAAATTTTGCACACTTATAAAGTACCGATGACAATACAATAATTTAGTAAATTTGTGCCATTATTCTGGCTGGGATCACCAGGATAGCCAAAAATAAATTTCTAAGTTTTAGTTCGGTTAGCTACAAAAGCTCATTTTTGAGTTTTTTTTTTATATTTTTTAAATTTCCGTTTTGCTGGTGTCCTAGCGTGCGTGCATGTTAACTTTCATGAATTGGGCTATCAAATTCAAAGAGATTCTTTTAAATCCGTGGTTCCAGATTTAGGGCTTTTAAACAAAAAAAGCAAACAAACTCTTCAACAAAAATAGAGAAAACAACAACGACGACGGATATAACAATTATATAAACATTTCGTAGATTTAAATACGCCTAGTTAGCTTCTGTAACAATCGGCTTTCAAATTACTTTCGGAGTCAAATAATTACTGACGACAGTTTGACGTAACGAAGTAACTTGCTGACGTAAACAGCTTTTGTGTATTATTTTTAGACTAAGCTTAGTTGGAAGGCTTGGAAGAGTTAATTTTCAGAAAGTCAGCTAAAAGCTTACCTACTTTAAATCCCACCATCCATTCCCATACTCCGTTAGGTAATTCATTTGTTTATTATAACATATTTTATTTATTTAAACTTCTCGCACAATAGTAAGTACTTAAGTAACTGTTTTCATAGACAGAAGCAAAATTAACTTGACTTGTTGATAATGAGAAAAATACTTTATGAATTCTGCATTGCAGAATGGTTGTGAACTGAAAATATGAAAAAACAAAGACACATCGAGCTTAGGCCGAAGCAGTTAAGATCACGTTTGCTTTAATTTAAAAATGTAATCGAATTGTTGATGATCTTTTAAAAAGAATGTTGTGCATGCCTTTAAGTGATGTATTTATTTACACAGTACCTACTGAAGATTCGTCATCACCCAATGTCTTTGTAAATATGTCGTTGGTGTGCCTTGTTTAGTAAATAGAATAAAAAAAAAAACAATATTTCGCCATCGGTTTTCACATTAGCTATGTTTATGAAAATTGTGTAACACACTACCAATCACAATCTGAATCATTTCGAAGGATATTGCTAATCCATTGCTCCATATGTTCGAAAAATTTGTCTGCTTAACGACGTAAATAACGCAATGAATATTGTTGAAATTTCAAAATGAATGCCATGCCTACTCTTAGTGTTACGCAGTTACTTCGCGGGTACCTAAGTATGAGTGCCATAAGTAATATAATAATGCGCTACAGCAATTTTTTTTCTAAGAGTCTATGTGCCATGCACGACTGTACATCTCGTGTGAAAAATTAAGAAAATTCTCAGTTCAAAATATAATAAATAAGCTCCACAATAGAGCAGAAAATCGACCCGCTTCAAGTTACTTAAACGTGCTAAGTTGTTCAACTTAAAGTGGGTTCTATACAAAGTGTCGTTATAACTTCATTGCGTACAGCAGGTGTGAACGTGGCTTATCAATTAGCCGCAATCTTGAAAGTTACGGGACCTTGAAGAGTTTCGATACACACAATAGCCGAAAGTAAAGCACATCGAGTTTTTGATTAAATTCGGCTTTGTAGGCGTCGCTCTCGAGGTATGGATTTAATCATACGTTTATTAATTCCCATTTTTCCCTCCTCTAATGATTGCGCCTCTTTTTGTGAACCTCAAATAATTCCTATTTCGGGTACTTAAAATACTAAATAGCCAAGTACGTGCGACTATATTGGAAGTAGCGGTCGCTGACCGGCTGCCGCGGCACCTGCGCCCGCTTCGCTCGCTCGGCTCGCGCGCCTTTGGTCACCTTTCTAACCTCATCTAGCCCATTTGGTTGGAGTTACTGTGACCAACTATGAGAAAACGCTAGGAATGAAACGATAGGCGCAATTATGTAAAAAAGAAACAGTGGCACTCCGGGAGTTCCGACAGAAGTGAAAACTTGAACAATTACGTGTGTATTTTTTTATCGACAATACAGGATTTCACATTGGGTCCTTGGGTCCTGATTGCTCTCGGTAAAAAATGATAAACGAGCGATCGACTTCAGCCATTAAAGGTAAGCACAGATTTTTACGATAAAAATACAAAGGGAAAGAAAGGGATAAAAGAGTTAGAATTTCCTAATGAAAGAAAGGGACTTTACCAAAAGACATCAACGCGCGACTCATCCGTGTGTTTAAGCGCTCGGTGTCAATGACGCGAGTTCCATGATTTTTGATCACCCAAAAAGTGCTCAACGCGCCTCAAGAAGTTTTCACTTCATAAGTGTGCATCATTAGACGCGTTTTTTTTTTATTTGAACACCTATAGAAAAATGTGATACAAAAGACCAGAAGGTTTTTACAGGGTCGGTTAAATATTTTCCGTTCTAACACTCGATGTGTCACGTGCACGCCCGTGTAGGTACTATATCTTACCAACTGTTAGCCAATTTACTGTACAATAATTTACCTTTCCTAACTTTGGGCTCGTATCTGCTCCTAACGATACAAAAAGTTTTAAGGATTTGCCAAGATTTTATTTGAATTTTCCAGATCATGGAGAAGAAAAGAATAACTTTCTTGTACAAATGATCGGAATTCTACTACTTAGTTAGGTATCTATTTTGTGTTCTTTCTTATTTTCTTTGAGTCTGGTTAGTATTTTATAGAATAAAATAGAATAATTTATTTGTGAAACATAGGTATTTAATTACAAAGATCTTAAAAATAAGGTAGTGCGCTATGTTTTGAAAATATTGTCATATCTACAAATAAATAACGATTACAGGAGCACTATTCAATTACAATGATAAATTTACAATTTTTTTTTTTTTGAGTAGCTAATTGTGCATATGTTACCGGCCAAACCCGATTTCAGGCCAAACTAGTTTGTCCTAGGCCAAACTGGTTTATTAAGCTGGGGCACCCCGATTAAATGGGTTTGGTTAGGTTAGAACTGTGACCAAAAGGGCGCGAGCTGAGTGTTACCGGCCAAACCCAATTTCAGGCCAAACTAGTTTGTCCTAGGCCAAACAGATTTAATCCTACGCGTGATATGTCGCAGCCAACTAGCTTAATTAGCCGTTTCGTTAACAGCCTTTGGAAGTAACGCTCGCTGGCCGCTGCCGCGGCACCGCTCGCTGCGCTCGCTCGGCTCGCGCCCTTTTGGTCACAGTTCACATTTTAGTATAAAGAAGCCATAACCAGCAATTTTGATAAACAGATTGGCCAACGCAGTTATATAGATAGATAGATAGATAGAATATTCTTTGTATTTAGTACCGATCCATTCAAGCACGAAACAGCCCAGAATTGAATTTCTTTGGTGTTGTACAGTAAGAATTCTATTCCATTTTATTTTTGGGAAGAATTTCGTTTTGGAATTCCAAAACTAATATGCAATAGACGTTTCCGTGCTGTTAGCTGGATAATGTGCTCTGTATTGAGATGTTACGCTTTTTTATAGGCGAGATTGGCATGATACGGTTATGTAAAATTGGGTAGAACTGCCAATAACCCCAAACTGTAATAGGCTACCCAAATGTCGCGGGATTTTTCTGCAGGTGCCTTTATTTTACAGTAGCTTTCAGTGCGTGTTCGTCCGCATGGGTTTTGGATTTCATTTTACTCATATAAACGTCAGCTACCCATTTCAATTCCTAGAGGTTGTTAAAAATTGAATATGTCTATGCTTTTCCTCTAGGATCAAATGATCTCTGTTACGTACCGTTCTCTTTAAGATAGCTATTACCTACCGCATTTAATCTTAAGAATTTTGGATAGGTTTTTCATCCCACAACTAGTACTCAAGCCTTTGTATGTAGTAGAAAGGGTTTGATTTGATTAAATTGCCGGCTTGCTTATCGCTAGATCGCTAAGCAATCCGATTGGTCTACGAAGGGCGACAGTGGCGCTGCGCTTCCGCGTGTTTTTTTACTGCAACTAATCGTTTACGAACTAAACAATGTGCTCCGCGTGCTAAACCATTTTTTTTGGAATACGAAATGGTATTTCTGTGATTTTCTGCTACAACCCGAACAAGACACGCACAATAACATTAACCAACATCTGTGGAAATAAATGTGCAGTGAAGTTTAGCTGGATTTAGGGCGAGCAATGACAAGTGTTCGCAGGTAAGCTTTTTCAAATCCACAACTTTCCTACACAATCTCCATGCTAAATTACGTCAAAATAAATTCAGCCATTTAGCGCAAATAACATATCCTTTTCAGTTTATTATAAATACATGAAAACATAATTCAATGGGATTATTGAACATTTAGAGGGTTGTATTGATGATTTTAATGATTATAATTCAGAAAAGCTATAATTATTAGGGACACAAATTTTATTTCAATCGACATACAACCTGCACCCTAATTACGTAAAGCACGATCAATCATAATAATCATTTTGATACAGTTTGCCAACCCTTTGCTTCATATGTTCGAAAAATGTGTCTGCTCAATAACGTAAATAACGCATCGAATATTGTTGGACTGTCAAAATTAAACAGATTATGATTAATCGTGTGTTACGCAATTAGGGTGCTGACCTGCAAGTTGCAAAAAACGTAAAAAAATAATAATTTCGAAGAACATTAGAAAATTAAAAAAAAAATCTTGACCAAAATTCTGAAAGTTTGAACACACCAGAAACATTACTGAAAGGTTTTCTTCAGTCTTTATACATGCAGTATTAAATAAGTTACGAATTCTTTTAAAACAACGTGCGAGCAAGTATTCGAAGTCGGAGCACATACCCAAGTTCAACTCGAACATAAGACTTGAACAATTTGAGCATTCTTAGTGTAACAATCTCATTTCGGTTTGAATTCTCATTGTTCAGTTACTCTATACTATAGAGTCTATAGATTTTAGAAATAAAGACGCTACTTATATCCATAGGTTTGCCCGTAACTTCGTCGACGGGATTAAGGATCAAAAACTTCCCAAATTGATTTACCATACCTAATATAAAGCTTGGCTAAGTAATAACAACTGCACGGGTCTAAGGTCTATCGAAGGTTATACTATAAATAAATCAAAATTATTTATTTCAGACGATACAGTCCATAGATTGTTAGTAATTAGTTAATAACAATATGTGCCTATTAGCTATGTCAGTAATGTTAGTAGATAACTCTGCGTTTATTTACCGTACTAAACCTAAAGCCACCTCCACCAGGTGCCTCTGGATGAGGCAGTCTGGTCTCGCAACAATAATTTTCAGGATGCCATTCCGACTGTTACGTAGACGTTGTAGTAAGGATGCTGCTTTTTTTCGCATAATGGCATGAAAGCCATCCGTATGTGCTTCCGCAAACATGCCCGACGCACTACAACGCCACGGCAGCCGTAATAGCATCCTGAAGGCGCATATTGCACACGCAGGACGTTATAGGCTCGGCTCGTATATGACGCCCACAGACCGCTCGAGTAAAAAGACTGGCAGAACGCCTTAAACAAACTCACTTTAACGTCTACTGTACATCGAGCGAACCTGCGGTCCACGGTCGGTTCGTGGATGGGTGACCATTAGTTACAGATCGAGACGAGACCCCTCCGTGCCTCGAAAAGCACGTTAAGCCGTTGATGATCCCGGCTGGCATTCGTAAATCTTCGAGCTGAACAGTCGTAACACCAGTAACGACTATTCAGCTTTTTGGATTTTTAGCTACAGTCAGAAAAAAGCCCAAAAGTCTGACAACCAGTCTCACCAAGAAGTATCGTGCTACCCAGTTACTGAATTGCGGAGGTCGAGTGGCAGTCGCTCTATCTAAAATACTGGTATTCAGCTATTTCAGCTGCATGCAGTTAGACTGGAAGGCGACCCTAACTTGTTGGGAAAAAGCTACGCATGACAAGTACAACCTATCAACCAATTAATACCTTTTTTAGGTCCTTTTTAGTGCAGCCGTGAGACACACTTTAATGCTAGTTTCTGACATCGCACTGTACACTTTTTTTTTTGCTGTATATTGTGTGTATATGCTAAATAAATGTATTTTCATTCTTCTTTAAATAATATGGATTGTTTAAAAAATGTCTCCCTTTTATTATAACGTAAAATTATGAAATACCATAGAGTGCCGTTTTCCTTATAAACGATTACGGCAGTTCCCCTAGCTTAGCGTTTGATTTTCCGTTCCTACACCCTTTTATAGATCATGAAGATCGGAAGAATTTTTCCTGTATTTTTATACAGAATCTATTGAATTCTGTTGTTCTCTGACTGAGTTCACGAGGAATGCATTGTTCATAATTAGCTATAGATGAAGAATGTTTTAGATAAAGGCATCGATGTATAAAAATATAATAAAAAACATAAATCAAATTGCTAATCCATTTTCATTGCTTCATATGTCGGCTGAATAATGGAAATAACGCAATGAATGTTGTTGGACTGTCAAAATGAAAGCCATTAGTGTTAAGCTGTTAATGTGGCACCCCACTCCTACATATGCACAAGTGATATATATTCAGAGGCCCTACCACGAACGTGCCTAATGTAAATTCGAAAAGTTACTCTTACCAACGGATTCGCCCGCGTTTTTCATGAATCACTCTGTCTTTTTGTAAAAAACCGCATGAAAATCCATTCAGTAGGTTTTAATTTTTTTTAAATTTTATTTATAGTAGGATTAATGGGATGAATTACTTACATCATTAGCAGGGTTTAAAAAGTTTAAGGACACTGTAACCTAATAAATTAGGGAAAATTCTAGATTTTTTTTGTACATTTAATAGTAAAACTATAAAACGCATCACACACTTGAATGCGCCACGTAGGATTGCCAACCATTTCTAGAAGATGTAGAGTATTTCTGATTTCAGAGAGAGTAAATAAAGAGTACAGATGAATAAATTAGAGTATCGAAGCTCGCTTGGCCATCAAGTTATTAAAGTTTAAAATTATTAAAAGTCAACGAGCTCCATGGCATTGCATTGCATTTTGATCTCCAGGCGATTTACTTCTTAGAAATGATTGCATTTTAGGCATTTTGCTTGTTCAACATAATTTGAATAAAAAAAATTACAATTCAATTAATCACATTTTTTTGTTTAACAAACTTATCAAATAGTAGAATTATTTTTTAACGAATACGTTTGTTTGGTGTATTTTTTTCATGGTATTTTATTTCAACGAATTAAAATATTGTCTTAAAAAGTCAATATGTTGTGCTACAAAAGTTAGTGACAGAAACGAATTGCTGGAAAACCGACTCCACGTAGTTTTGTCTGCCCTACCCCTAGAGTGTAATTTAAAATCCGCATAGGTGCGGTGAGGCGAGGTGGCCTGCGAGCTGAGGAGCAGGTGGTTTTAACGCACGCGGCCGCGGCTGAGGCTGGCCGGCCGAGCCGGCCAGCAAGCTGAAGTTGCGGAGGTGAGCGTGAATACCATCTGCGACGATAAGCTCGCGTGGGACTGCCGGCACCCCGCAGCGCCGGAGCCGTGACAGAAACCATGCCTGCTGCATGCTTGCTCGCATGCTGCATGCTCACTAGTAGCATGCAAGCAGTAAGTTTGGTTAGAACTGAGACCCCCAACAGAAATGACTAACAACAATAATAAGAATAATCATAAACAATAATAAAATGTTATTCTTGGTAATAAGTTTTATGTTTAAAGAAACAATATAAGATTATAGAATATTTGATTTATTATTCTCTGATATGATTATTCTAACATTAAACTTTATATGAAACAAAAATCAATGATTTAAAAATCTTCACAGTAAGTATTCTGCGTAATTGATTATTCTATGAAACGAAAATATGAGATTTTTTTAGGTGAAATGAAATTCTATTAAACTATTAGCTATAAAACAACGTCCAGCCCTTATAGACCCATTCCTTTGTATTTTATAGTCCATAAATTAAATAGGACAACATATTATCTCCTTGGTGTATAACCGGTACAGACAGCGGAAGCGTAAAATCCAATTATAACGCACCACGATTTTATTTTACAAATCTCTTCGGTTTAGATATTTAACTTATATGGAACAAGCTATTTTCATAAATTCTCATTTTCACGGAAATGTCACGCCGTGTTAATTTATTTTTCACGAGATTCTACGATGTGCGGCGTGTTAATTTACTCGGTAATCAAACAAAACAAACCAGAGCTTGGCTCAAAGATACGAATCTGAGTGTTTTTGAGCTTAAGTATGTAAATGCAAAGCTTTAGGTCCAATTATCATAATAGGATCAACCTTGTGAATAGCTTGACATTCATTTAAATTCGTCGATCGTAAAACACTTTGTAAGGGCGGCACTTCACTTTGACACTATGATTAAATTGTAAAGAGGTCTGTAAAACTGCGAATATCGACGCGACTTTCGTACAACAATTCTTGTAAAGTTTTCATAGAAATTGTTCTACAGATCCTGGCACGTAAGTTGAACCAAAATGGCGGATTTTGTTTCAACTTACGTGCCGCGATCTGTAATTTACTTCCAAACTTCAGTACACGTTACATTGATGACTAAGCTAGAAGGTGACCTTAATCCTCATTAATTTTTCCGAGCGAGGCAATGAGTGCACGCGCTCATACCTTCGGTTTTTTCTTCTGCTTTTGGTTCAACTTACGTGCCTCGATCTATACACGAGTCGCGTGGCGTCTCTCTCTCTGCGGGAGACTTTATACAATGAGAATTGAAGAGTTTTTCCTATACCTATGTGACACAGTATGGTCCCCTGATACTCTGCACCGGTAGGATATTGGATCGACATTTTTATAGTCTTATCTCGTTCCTGTACGATATCGTAAAATACCTTTTTTTGTAATAAGAAAGTTATCCCTTACAGTTTATGGTAGCGTGACATGGCTGGTAGTAAATCGTTGAAAAAACTTGTGAAATTGCCACGAGCGATGATATATTACGTTGTAATTTTTTATAGACATCTGGGGGCCTACCCCATCGCTTTTTGTAAAAGATTGTGGTAGCCCCCTGTATGTGAGAACATTGGAAATTCATTTATTCAAATTATGCTGAGAATCAGCACTTTTCGTACGTCAAAATTACATAAGACAGTTCCACAAAAACGCCCGTCTTGCATCACTTCCTAGAGCTTTAGCTGGGAAGAAGAAGTGGCGCAACAAACTCCCCAGCAGAAATATTGAAGGTCTTGGTGATTTTAAAATATCCACATCTATTAGAAACAGTACATTAATTAGAAATACCCACATCTTCTATAGTCAGGATGGTCCGTTTAGGTTGGTCATTAACGAAATTTTTAAGCCGCGATCCAAAGGGCTTTCCAAAACACCCGCATGTATGTTCAGCGAGAAAACTTAGTTCAAAGGGAAACATTCCGTTCCACAAAATTCGTTCAAAATCAGAAGCTTTACATTATTAGTTTTACAAAACTTAGTACAAATGGGGTTTGAGTGGTGTTAAAGTTTGGATGGGAGAAACGTAACACGTTATCTAATATTTTTTGAAACTCGATATAATCTAGACAACAAAAAAGAATTACGTGTTTTTTGATATCCCGTAAAACTACCCCTAACTCATTGAAAAGGGACACGTAATTAAGCTTTTAGGGGACTATTTCACTGCTTGCTTCGATCAACTAGAAAATTAGTATAAATATAATAATCTATAAAGGAGAAGCGCCAGGGTAGCTCACGAAAATCAAATTTTTAGTGTCAGGCTGTATGTAATAATTAATAAAATTTAATTCGCGCCCGTAACAAGTGTGCATTTACAGAATTATAATCATGTATAAACCAAGACCTCGCCATAGAAATAAAACCCAAAGGCAAATTACAAATCGTCCATATCGTCCTACAGTACTCCCATTTACCGGTGTAGTACCGAAGGCTGTTTTTTGCGGCGGGAAATCATCAAATATCTTCTCCCGCTCTGGGTGGAGCAGGAGGGCGTGTCAGACTTTTACTGACTAAAACCCACCCGTGTTCCTTCAGTTGCCTGTGTGCCAGGGGGGCCACGGTATCTCTTTCGAACAATCCGCACCTCTGGCAGGCATCGGCCCTTGCGGACCCCAGCAGTTGATGCTGATATCTCTTTGAGGCGCGCGTGGAACACAACGCGCCATCGACCCGGGTTTGGTCTTTACCGGACAGCGAGCTACCCATTACTCGCCATCCGCAAGCAAGCGCCTACCACGCACCGTAGGCGCAGGCTTGCGGATGGAAATTAGCCTGGAATTCCCGACGCCCAGGGCGTCTTCTGCAGCGACTAGGGCCGTGAGGGCGCATATACAGCCTCTCCCTCACGTGCGCCGCCTCTTCGCAGCATTGCTGCTTCGCAGAAGGAGGTAACGGCTACCCATGCACTCTTGCTCCGAACCATGGCCTGGACCAGGTCCGGACGCGAGAGATCGCCGCCGCCGGTCGCCTCCACAAGGACTACGGCGGTGCTCCGCCCAAGCCGGGCAGACCTCCACCGTGTCCTCAAGGCGATCTACGCAGTCTTAACATTCTACACATGCCTTCTCACACATACTTACATGCTTCAATAAGCTACCAATCTCCACACCTGTCACATCTTACGAAAGTTCCTAACTTTTTCTACAATATCATCCACCTTTTCAATTAAAATTCCCGTTTACACTTGGTTTCGGCCCGTGTGTAAGACCGTTATCTGTCTAAAATAGAGGAAAATAATCAAATCATTAGTACGTTCGCTGTCAACGGGAGAAGTGCCCAAAAGGCTGACAGCATTCCCTCGTTGTATGTTAATGCTGCAAATAATAAAGATCGTCATGATTAATTTCGGTTTAAAGACATTTATTTCTCAAAGAACAAATTACAGTTCACTTAAAGAGAAACTTAACTAAATTAACAATAGGTTGTACTTTATGTTACGACGTTCAAGCCGTTCGAGAGACTGAACACTATAATATCATTTAAAAAAAAAAAAACAATGTATAGATATAGAGCAATTTTGCACTTAAGTGTAAATAAAATTCAAAACAGTAGGTACAAGCTAAACTTATGTGTTTAGACAAAAAAAAAGAAAAAATAATAATACAAATAAATATAAACTAAACTCATATGTCTAAAATGTAATTCCTAAGGCCTTTTTTAAATGTTGGTATGCTTGTACACTCTCTGAGTTTTTTAGGTAATTTATTGTATAGCCGGACCCCCTCCCATTGTATAGTTTTCCTGCCGTACAAGGTTCTCACTCAATTTCCTAAAACTACCCATCAAAGAGCTAGTAATATAATACAATAACGGTGTATTCAGTTCCTCCTCTTATTTATTTATTATTGTTATAATGTACACCAGAAAATACATGACAAAAATAAAACATTTACACTAAACTAACTGATCATAAACATATGGGTTTTCGTTTCATGTTATTGTTTCATTTCCTCAACTGTTTCACACAGAACTATCGGAGATACTTTCATTATGGTAAAATAATATTGTACATACCCACGTATCTTTCGGTACTTTTACCGAATACAAGAAACTGAAGTATTTTCTAAGAGAAATGGGACCGAAAAAATTATGAAAAAGTGTCGTAATTTTACAGCTAAAGTTGGCGATAGATTTTTATTACTTGGTGAATAAAATGTGTTTGATTAAGAGTTTCTGTTCAGGTGCGTTACTTCAGTAAATAAAAGATATTTCAATGAATTTCTTCTTTAACGATATTTCAATAAATTTCTTCTTAAAGTGTCGTAAATTAAATAGGTGTTCTTTGCTTGCTAGTCTGCAGTTTTCCTAAGAATTTTACTTTCGTGTTGAAGCGACCCGCATTAATTAATTACTCTCATTATGAGAGCTCTAAAGTTTTGCTCTTTCACTGAAACTTCAACACGGATTTTCTGGAGCAGGCCACAAAACTAGAGATGTAAGTTGAAAAAAAAATCAAATGTCTTTTTCACAATCTTGAAAAAATAACATGAAAAAAAACTTGGTACTTACCTACCGTCGTTTTTTATCAGGTTTACAAAAAAAAGTGAATAAATAATATAAAATAGAATAAAACGAAATATGATTGTTTTATTTTTAATTCAAGTCAAATTATGTTTATATCAATGAAATTAGAAATTATACATAAAGGTAGGTACATATTATTATGAACTTAAAAAATACTTAAACGTTCATCAATGCTACAATCATCTCTATCGGTATCGGTAGCTACGCTTGTGTTATAGACAACGGAATAATTGAAATGTTGTGTTTCTTTACTTGTTTCATCTGATTCTGAATCAACTGTTAAATTACCAGGAACTTTGATTAGTTCTGCTTGTGTCGATATTGTTGCTGATTGTATTTTCCTAGCCCTATCATTTTTCAGTCTATTACGTTTTTTGGTATGAATGTCGCTGTACGTACTAAATGTTCTCTCACACGCTGCCGATGTAGTAGGAAGTGAAAGAAAGTTTATGGCTAGTTTAGACTAAGCAGTTGATTTGCAAAGCTCTGCCCACCAGCAATGGGATTCAATTTGTTTACCGATGATCACCAAAAAGTCTTAGCAAAAAATATATTCTTTTGCAATGTAATTTGCAAATTCTACCAGTACTGTATCCTCGTTGATATCTGGTATCATTATTTGTTCTGTAACAGCGATTTCATCCCAATTATTTCGAGACATTTATGTTATATTTAACAAAAAAATAATCTTTATTCTAAAATAAATCTAATATCAGCTCATTTTTAACGATAACCATCTTACTATATTTTTATTTTCGTAATTTTGAAAAAAAACCTAATAGAGAAAAAAAACTGTTTTCATATTTCTTTCAACGTTTTGTTTTCATCTCAGATTAAATATCGTTTTTTTTACAACTCGCAACGCTTTCTACTTTCTATATTATCATTTATGTACTTTATTGGACTATTAAAAGTTGTATTTAGTGGATGTTCGACGCACCTTTTTGTGTTCATTTGTGAAACGTATAGTTTTTAGAGAGTACCTACGAGTTTACGTGAATCTCAACACAAAAATCAAATTCTATTTTTTTTGAGGATGGGTTGTCATCAAATAACTTCTCCCGCTCTGTGTGGAGCTAGAGGGCGTGTCAGATCTTTACTGACTAAAACCCACCCGTGTTCCTTCAGTTACCTACCCATTACTCGCCATCCGCAAGCCCGCGCCTACGGTGGCCGGGAATCAACCTGGGATTCCCGTCGCCCAGGGCGTCTCCTGCGGCAACTAGGGCCGTGAGAGCGCATATACTGCCTCTCCCTGACGTGCGCCGCCTCTTCGCGAGCATTACTGCTTCGCAGAAGGAGGTGACGGCTACCCATGCACTCTCGCTCCAAACCATGGTTTGGACCAGGGCCGGGCACGAGAGATTTCCGCCGCCGATCGCCTCCACTAGGACACGGCGAAGCTCCGCCCAAGCCGGGTGCGGTCGTGAAACAAATGTTTACAAATTCGCGCAACGAATGTTGACAAATTCGCGCATCGAATATTTACAAAGCGCAACAAATGCTCGCTGAGAGTGCCACCAATTGAAGGTCTAATGTTTGAAAACAGTGTGTGTCCTAAATGTGGGGCCATATTTTAGGGTTGGGTACAGACCATCGTTCTTAACAATTGATAGGTTTTACGCGAATACGATGTTGGTCCCATGGAGAGAGTTGTTCAGTTTCATGGTCTACACATTTCGGAAACATGCTGTTGATTAAGTTACAGTCAGTAGTACTCCTAGTGAGATTTTAAATATTGTTGATATTGCCTTTTGCATGTTATCAAAGGTACATTTCTACGATTTCTTGGAAAAAGTGGGCAGTCTTGCATATGTACGCACGGCTACACATCAAACTATACATTTCCAGCATAAGCTGATCTCGCATTGTATAGGATTTCCGAACAGTGCGAGATCAGCGTAAACTGGAAATTAATAGCTTGATGTGTAGCCGTGTGTACACTTCTGACGACAAAATTTTCATTAATCGATTACATAATCATCATCTGCCTAGCCTTTTCCCAACTATGTCCGGGGGTCGGCTTACAGTCTAACCGGGTGCAGCTGAATACCAGTATTTTACACGGAGCGACTGCCTATCTGACCTCAACAACCCAGTAACTGGGTAACACGTTACCCCTTGGTAATCGATTGCGTATTCATTAATTAATGTCTTCCTGTTTTGTTATGAATTAAACTGATAACATCGGTTGAATGATATCGTGTCTTCAACTAATAAACTTCGTAGGTCTTGTACCCTTGAAATAGCCAAATCAGGTCAAGTGTATTAGCTTAATACAGTTCGAAATATACTCTAAGACCATCGTATCACTTGTTTATGATTTACTCATAAAATAATACCTACTACACTAATTCGGGGGCACTAAAAATCCTTTTGTTAGATCTCCCCCCTCGGTAAATCATAAACCGAGTGATATTAAAGGTACCACTTTTATAGTGGTTTTATATTTTATTTTATTCGTTTCTGTACCAAAAGTAACGCACTTTACTAACGTCCTTGTGGACTTTTGCTAGACAAAGAAAATATCATTGTTGTTACATAATAAGTCTATAATGTTCCCATCGCTGGGACACAGTCCCGTTCTTTATGAGAGGGAGTGGGACATAATTGACCACGTGGGCCCAATGCGGTTGGTAAATGTCACATGTCTTGGACATGGTTCTTAGAAGATATGCCTGTTTCCTCACGATGTTTGCCTTAACAGTTTTGAGAGCAGTGGTGATGAAATTAAATACTCAAAGAAAAGCGCCCGCCTGGGTTCGAACTCACGAGTTAGTCTGGGCCGATACTACTGGCCCACCACTGCTCTTGTTGATTGTTGTTAACAAGTAATTTATAATTCATCGGAACTCTGTGCCCGGTGGGGATTTCCCATCGGCGAAAAATTACAAACTTCTATATGAACTTTCATCCCGTATTTAACCTCTTTAAGGGAACTCTTTTGCAAAATGTCATGCTTTCAGACACAGTTTTCAGACTGTGCGTTGGCTGTCAGTCAATTAATGAAAGAATTCATTGAATCAATCAAAACTGCTGGGACACAGACCTCCTCTCGATGAGAGGGAGTGGGCTGTACCTAATCTACCACATGGGCCCAGTGCGGGTTGATAGATGCTACACATGTCTTGGATGAAGAAGTTCCAAGAAGACGTGTCTGTTTCCTCACGATGTTTTCCTTCACAATTTTGAGAGCAGTGGTGTTGAAATTATTTACGAAAATTAAAGAGCCTGCTTGAGTTCCAACTCACGACCTACAATTCGTAAATGGTGGCCTATTTAAATTAATATAAATAGAAACTTTCTACTTAACAGTAGGACTCATAATTTGCCTTTCATTTCTGTGTCTCATAATGTTAATTACTTTACATACCTACTATTTTATAAAATAAAGTTTTTCTTACTGAACAGACAGCTGTGCTGCTGGGGACTTTGTTCTTCTCAGCTACAGCACTGGGGAGTGGTAACGGGGGCGTTTTGGGGGCTCAGATTATAAAACAAAGGCAGATAGACCGCGTGGAACACCAAAGTGAGGCCAGAAAAGCAAATACTTAAGCGTCTGCCTCTGTTCTATAATCTAAGGTTGGGAGACTGTCTTAAAGTGTCTTATGTAATTTTGACGTTCGAAATTGAATAAATTAGTTTTGATTTTAATTTCCAGAAACTGAGCAAATATCTATAATATTATGTTAATATCTACATGGTATGTACATACATCGTAACTGGTGGTTTTCTTAGTAAAATTCGAGGTTGATGTTATCCTAGAGAATTCCAGGATTTTCCTCACAGCTTCTTTAACGCAAGATGAATCACTTGCAGTGAGAATAGCGGCGAGATGACGCATTTATAGACAATGAGTCTATTAAACTAGGGTAGTCAGGTACGAGTGCGTTGTTCCTCACGATTATTTTTAATGGTAACTTAAAATTGGGACATACACGATGGTTTTTGATTTTGTTTCTTGTACAAATGTTACATACTCAGTTGTTATTTGAATATATGGAAAATTTAATTCAGTTAGTAAATTTCCTTTCCCCAACACTCAATATTTTATTATTTTTTTTGCTTTTGGCTTCACACGGTTTGTGCATTTAGCCAGTGTCAAGTATTTTTTCTTTTCGATCAAGTAAATGCCTCGACATCGGGAACGAGGTTACGAAACAGTCGTGGTGGACTTTAGTTAGTCAAATCAAATTTATTGTAAAGCAGTAGTAACTTTACAACAACCTAGTAGGAGTTTTTGGGGGGAACACGATAAGTCCACGTTAGTCACTTATTTTCACCTTCACTACACTTGTGCACTCACACGTAACTAAATTGAATAATTCACTACCAAAATTATAGAATTTAATTCGCTATTTCACTAAATTTAATGAAAATGAAAATTCGTGCGACATGTTCCAACGCGATCCCGCCAAAAACTCCCAAAAATTATGTTAGTAAGTATACCTTTTATGTCACTTGTACACGTCAATATTTGATTTAAAGCCTTTTTTCATCCAATTATCTTAAACTTTATAGAAACCTTTTTGACAGAGTTTCTGTTAAGAATTATTAAAATATAATGAGAGCAGGAATTGGCCTGTATGAGGACGATGATGTTTATTTGACATAATACAGTACACAGATACAGGCTGACTTATTTTCACAAAATAAATGATCAATGACCCTAATGCTAGGACTTTGCACTTTCGTCAGATGTTTAATGTAAACATGAGGCCGGTGTCTCAAGAGAGAGAAAAGTTATTGAAATAATCTTCAGAGAAACTATTTGTTTTGGTTTTACGCAGCCTATAAAATAGCTGAAATATCTTAGGTCTCTGCCAGTAATTCTGTTAAGTAAGTAACGTATACTGAGTATTTTTTTCTTGTAAGGTCTTTAGAGGTTCAACTTTAGGGCTGACAAATTGACTTCTCTCAGCAAAAATTATGATGGAAAACTAAAAAATATGTGAAGCTTTTATAAGCTACCGAAAAACTTATGTCAATCCTGTTGAAAGTGGTTGTAGAAATACGAAAAGCTTTGAAAGCGATTGCCGCTTTTCTGGGCCTGTGAAATGAAATGAAATGTTAATGTTTATAAGTAAGTAGATATATTTTGTTGGAGAAAAAAAAAATTGAACCAAGGGAAGCGACTTAGCCCGAAGAATTGCCAAACTTAAGTCGCAGTAGGCAGGGCACATTGCTCGCAGAACAGATAGCCCGGGAGCCGAAAAGTTCTGGAGTGGCGACCCCGTACTGGAAGACGTAGCGTTGGAAGGCCTCCCTCAAGGTGGACCCTATGATTTGGTGAAGGCCGCAGGAATACGCTGCATGCGAAAAGTACAGAACCGGTGTAGTGGCGGTGCTTGGGGAGGCCTTTGTCCAGCAGTGAACGTTTTTGGGCTAAAATTATGATGATGGTGATGAGATGGCGCCGATATTTCCTAGCTGATCGATCCCTGAGAAGAAATGTTGAAACAAACTCAAAGGTCATGGTCTTTTTTGGTATTTGGTTTAATGTTAGATCTCAATTACAATCCATTGTTGTCAGCTTAGGATGAGATATATAAAATATTCTTTACTGTCGACATATTAATAACTAGAGGCCCGTCGTAATAAATATAGCCTACTATCTGTTGCACGAGGTTGAAAATTATCCCACGGGAACGTATTATTGGGATCAAAAGTATCCTATGTGTTAATCTAGGTTATAAACTATCTGTGTGCCAAATTTCATCCAAATCCATTAAGTAGTTTTTGCGTGAAAGACTATACTATAGTATATATACATATACATCCACACATACAAACTTTCACATTTGTAGTAGGTATTAGTAGGACGTTACTCAGGGATAATGTAGCATTCTAATGGCGAAAGAATTTATGAAATCAGTCCAGTATTTTTTGAGTTTATTCGTTACAAACATACAAAGCTTTCCTCTTCATCATATTATTACTATATAGTATAGACTAGTTTTTCGATTGGGATTGTACATTACAAGTACCAGTCTGCTTATTATTTATCTCATTCAAACGAATGAATTTGAAGACCAAACGGTCTTCAAATTTAGACATTCTGCCCATGTAGGTGGTATTTCTAGTTTGTTTTCTCACAAATGCCTGCGTAATTGATATTGTAAATTAAAAATCATATGACATGACATAATGTCTATCTTCCCCAAAGAGATATGTGTCTGGTAGAGCCACATTTCGTCAGTTTTGTACGTACTATATTGTAATAGGGGTAGCCTATTGGCATCTTCGGGGCACAAAGTCAAACACTCTCCCTACTTTCCCAAATTGGTCGTAATCATTATTCCTTAAGTTTCACGGTCTTATTCATAAAAAAAGCTTGTCGAAGGCAATCATTAGTGCTCAATAAGCCTATAAAACCTTTGATAAAATTTTGTATTCATAACCGTTTCATAAACGTTAAATAACTCATAATGTCGTTTATAAATCAAAATGTTGCCATTGACCAACACATTGAATCGTCAAACGATAATGTCTGCCTACAGACCGAGTAATTGTGACCATAGACATTATTACGTACTGGCAACTATTTAATTGTCTACGGTTTCGACACTTTTGACGCGGGGACGCCATTGTTATTTAAATTTGACTATTAATTTGAAATTGTAACTATCGACTGATTGCTTGAAAATTTACATTTTGTGACACACAAAGTTTTGAACGTCAAATGGTCAAATGTACTTAATTTTCTTTGTAATCAATCAGCTGCTTTTGAGAGTCGGCCATTTTTTCCTTAAAACACTGTTAAAGTAGGGTTAAAGAACGTTTTTGTGCTAATATGCGTTTATGAATAACACTTTTTGACAACTACACTCTAGCCAGGTATTAGTTCGATAACTTTTTATGAATAAGATCGTCAATCTTCAGCATAAGTATTCACAACAACCATTCGATACGCTTTCGTATCGAATCGAACATCAATCAATGTAGGAGATGACGTAGAGTCTTATAAACGCTGTTCACAAATCCAAAACATTTTGTCAGTTTAATTCAAATAGACGACCGCTATGCTTCCGACAGCTGTTTGCTATCGGGGAAAAGGCAACTCAGGTTATCTGAATGTGAAATTTTCGATACGATAGCCTGTGGAATGCATGTGAATAGCAATGCAGGTCTGGCAGTGTTTTAAAGTTTCTCCATTAGGAATTGCTCAGAAGCCAGCCTGGAGTATTAATTATACTAGTGTTCTAAATGTACGTCAATGGCTGTTTAGTATTCAAATATGACAGACTATGTATTAATGCAGAAGTTCTACAAACAACTCATTAACAGGCACTTTCGTAGAATATCAAGATAGAGTGAGTGCCAGATAGTTTTCAGTTTCGAATCTAGTTGTAATATTCATGAAGACTTTAAGCCTAGGCTGACTTAGGTACAACAATTTTGTTTTCAAGTTTATTCAGAGACAATACGTAGCTGTTACTTAACTTCAAGTAAATATAGTTTTAGTTAAGTTAAATTATTATTTTGTGACTTTTATTAATTAATTAGTTAAGTATATGTAGTTCTTTTAATGTTACTAATACAAATCAAATATGCTCAGTACTACAAAAATCTGATAATGAGAAAATATTCAATGAACAGAGAGAGTGCACATCAAGCTACCCCAAACTGTCAAATTTTCCCAATTGAACATGAACCTTACGCTTATGATTTAAAGTTGAAAATCTATCAAAGAAATTTGACAGATTAATGTAGCTTGATGTGCTCGCGTCCTTACCTACTTTGTCAGGATAATGTGTTTTGAACCGTATTGCTCGGATCTAGATCAGACTTCCCTTAAAGTATATATTTGGGTCACTGATGAAGCACATTCACAAAACAAATAAAAAACAACATAAACGAAGGCAAATGATGCGATAAAGATGGATGATAGGTCCGTGGATGGGTCCATCTTTACATACCAGAACACCTTCGTGCCTCAGAATTGAAGCACGCTAAGCAGTTGGTCGCGGATGTCATTCGTGGATCTTTGACAGTCATTCCGGGAGTCTTACCAAGGAGAATCGTGTTAAACAGAAACTGCAGTGTAGGGGTCAGATATGCAGTCGCTCCAAGTAAAATACAGGTGAATACCCGGATCCAGTTAGTCCAGTTAGTCTAACCGGATGCAGTTGAATAACTGCATCCGGTTAGACTGGAAGCCGACCCCAACATAGTTGGGAAAAGGTTAGGCAGATGATGATTAAGCACTATTTATTTATTTCTCTCAAAAAGGTACAAGTTTGGTACAGACGCCAGCACATCAAGCTACCCCAATCTGTCAAATTTCTTTGATAGATTTTCAACTTTATTCCAATTTGGTAAGGTTCTTGTTCAATTGGGAAAAATTGACAGTTTGGGATAGGTTGACCTGCTGGCGTCTGTACATCGTATCTAAGTTACTGGCAGATTCAAACCTTTGTGAGAGCTGGAGTCTATACTGGCTTCGGGACTTGTATTCAAAATCAAAATCAAAATATTTTATTTCACATAAACCTGCATGGGCACTTATGAAACGTCAGAAGCTAGGTGCACGGTTCCAATTTGTCGCTTCCAGTGGAGAAGAGCCGGCAAGAAACTCCACGGTTACTCTTTTACAACCAGGCTCACACCCTTGAAATTACAATATTAAATTGCACTTACATACACACGGCTACACATCAAGCTATATTATACTTCCAGTTTACGCCGTTCTCGCACTGTACGGAAATCCTATACAATACGTGATCAGCTTATACTGGAAATGTACCTCTAGCTTGATGTGTAGCCGTGCGTACGATGATGCATACTGTAATAAGCATACTCTATTACACACTAAATGGATCGCTGTTGGTTGCCTAAATAAATAAAATAAACTCAGAAGCGACCGCTAACAAATGAAACTATTGAAAAAGCCGATTTTCAGATGGAGTGGTTTTCTCCGATGGCTGGAAAAAGGCGTTTTTCTTCATGTACGGCATGATAGATAAGTCTATAAGCTTTTCCTCAAACACACATAATGTGGAGGAATACGTGATATACCGATATATATATGCTAATACGGTCCCGAAAGGTGTCAATAACACAAGGACTCTTGAACACCCCCTTATGGGAAATCGTAGGGAATGCTGTTTATTGACGACGGGTGAATTTTATTGATAAAGATATAAGTTATCGTGTTATATTTCAATTGGAATGAGCATCTGCTGGAGTTTTGTATGGACCGAAATTTGACACATGTTGAGAAAAACTTGTAACAGTAGAAGTTTATTCTTGAAGAAGTATGTTATGTAGATCAAACGAAGGTAGAATCTAAGCTCTCCTTTTTTATATTCTTAACATTTCTGTAGGTATGGATAGATTAATAAAAGAATTCTAAAACTCTGTTTAGACAAAGGGAATCCGGCCAAGTGGATACAGAATAAGCATTCGCTTGTTTGGTTCTTTTTGACCTTTAAAAGAACTTTAGTCAAGTTCTTTTAAAGGTCAAAGAACAAGGTTTAAAAGAACTTGACTAGACGGGACAAGGTAGACGAACTTTGTTCTCACCTTAGTACGCATTGAATGCTTTAAAAAATAAATTGTTTTTTTTTTATTCTTTGCACTTTTCGTTTTGGTGGATCAAATCCGTATATTTATTTATTTGGTATAATTCCATTTCACTACTATGAATATTGGGGAAATGGGGTCGGCTTCCAGACTAACCGGATGAAGCTGAATACCAGTATTTTACATGGAGCGACTAGACCTTTTTGACCTCCACAACCCAGTTACTGGGTAATAAGCGAAACAGTTTTGTCTTGGTAGTACAATCGTTTTATAAACAAATAAAATATTTAAAACAAGAAATGGCAAATTAACCATTTTGAAAAATCACCACGTGCGAGAGTTTATTGTGCTTTTAAAATTTATGGATCGCTGTTTCCTTTGTCGGCGGCGCGTGCGATTCGAGTAGTACCTACAAGTAACCTCTAGTGTTACTATTGATTCACACGATTTCGATTTTATGAATAATTTCTTAATTTAAAAAAAAAAAACTTATTTTTTTCTATACTTTCAAAGTACTCCTTATAGCAAGTGGTTCTGCCGCGAGAAAACAACCATTTAAATTTCACGTTGTTTATTGATTACTCCTGAAGATTTGTCGCAATTATAATATAATGCTGTAAGTGATAACAATGTTTTTGTTTTTTGTTAGCCTATATTATGTCCCAGTGCTAGGCAAATGCCTTCTATTATTACTTCCGAACCGTTTTGTGCGTTTTCTGGCCATGTTGGCCTTGCAATCCTTATCTGATTGTCACCACCTTCACTGTGGCCTGACTTGACGGAGATGCCCTTCCTACGGGCGCGCGGCGTCCAGTGATTATAGATTTTTGCCCATCTCTCCAGGTCAATTTATACAAACAAAAAAATGCAGTTCAGTAAATCAAATAGAAATAGTAGAATCGTACGAGTGTGTGCTTAGATAGCAGCATATATAACAATAAAATGTTGACTTTAAGATCGTTATCCAGCGCCGCAAAGAGTTGGCATTCTGCCAGCTAGGAAGCAATCATAAAATTAATATTTGCTTGTGTAGTTTCATTAAGATATATTGTGTTTCATACAGCTGGAGATTAATATATACGAACTTAAATCCTTCAGTAATAATGGAGATAGAAGGACAAGTGACTGCCAATGAGTTTAGCAAAGTGAAGCAAAGTTTATCTGTCTTAGTTAAGGTCTTAATGAGGGTTAAAAGATTATTAGGGATTTTGTCTATACAAATAAGAGTTAAGTCTCTCATGAGTTTGTTGTATCTAAGTTGGAATCGCTTTAAATTAACAGTTTCAAAAGTTGGACTAGTTACAGTTAAATTTGTTATACTCTGCTACTGATCTTAGTGTCGACCTACTCGCGCTCTAAATAGTATTTAAGTAATGTCGCTGTTTTCGTCTGTCTGTTTCTCTGCTTACTTTTTTTAAACCTCGCAACTGATTATGATACAGTTTTAGAGAATTTCTTCCAGAAGGTTTATTTATGTAGTAGAGAAAACCCGAGACTTGCAAAGATTTGTATGATGGTAAAAAATATATTTTTGGGCGCTTACATTGCCAACGCTGCGCTCGCGCTGGCTAAACCTTACTAGATAACTCAAAATAATGTACTACGGAATTGTATATCTTAAAAAAGTCTGTTCACAGTTACTTTACCTCTGACGGCAATGACAGCAGCGACCCAACAGTAACCTTATTAACACGTGAATAAAAATAAGCGTGATTTTGACAGACTTGTTAGTGGCAGCAACCCAAACGCAACCTTATTGTAACAAGGACAATGATCACATTGGTTTTGACAGTGATGCAAAATTTTGGGTAAAATAAGTGAACGGACTGAAGCAGTTACTCAGCGCCCTTCATTTTTGCATCCCATTTGACGCTTGTCTTCTCAAAAATGTTACTCGAAAGCAAATCTCCGTCCTCACCCGCTGTAACCAAATCCGTAATAACTAAGTATCCCTCGGGCTGTTATTACGATAAAATATGACAATGGTCGAGAAAAATGATTTACTTTAATCCCAGCGGAAATAAAAATTGCTCTAACGCAAAGATTTATATTGTTTCAGGTTGCAAACGGAACAAAGACAAAAAGTACGACTATGAACGATGAGTTGCCAGTTCTGAAAGTATTCTAAAGATCACAGAATCTGTTAAGATGTCTAACAAATCGCACACGCTTTTGGAAATATTCCAAGAGATCTTAGCTGCGTCTGGCAATGCGTCGGATAGCGGTATCAATGAGACGCAGATCGTGTCTGTGATGCGGGAGCAGGCGAGCAGGGGGGGCAGGGGGGACGAGATGGAGTCCCTGCTGCTGAGGATGATGAAGGATGCCAAGAACCGGCTCAATCTGACCCTCAAGCCGGACACGTGCGGCTACTGTGAGGGTGACTTCAGGGACATAATTATGGCATACAACGGAATCCATGGCTATGTTAGCTTGCTGGTACGTATTCTATACTTCTATTCTTATTTACGGCTTGTTCCTCCCTCAGAGAGGAGACCTGTGTTCCAGCAGTGGGAACGTTATAGGCTAATTTTGCTACGCTATGACCCATCATCGTGGTGATTTCTTTCATCTCCTTCAGAAATTATGCTCGGCTTTACCGGGTCGAATTCTTCTAAGGATTTTATTTTAGGCGTTTTCTTATTTAAGAAAACACGTGTAAAAACCCATACAAAATTCGGTTGGGGTTACTCGTGCCGTAGTATAAGTACCAAAGGAGTTATTATCACTTTTCCTCAACTCACTTTTGCTGTTACTCAAAATCTGTGTACTCATAAAGTTCCTGTGAAGGAGGTTTTGGCATTTTTCTCTTATCGACAAATTCTTTGCGATATAGGTGCTTAGTATGAAGAATATTTACCACACAGAGATAAAAGTATTTCTCGTCTCTCTGGTTCGGAACAGTTGTTTCAGTTGTTTTGTTTTTACATTATTTATGTAAAGTTATAAGTAAGTAGCTCTGCGGTGTAAGTTTGTCTATACTGTGCACGAAATAAACCCTATTGGATAATTTTATAACCTAATTGTGAGACACCTAAAAGTAATTGAAATATAGGTCCTGTGTGATTTAAAAGTATAGTTTTCATGGAAAACCCCTTCGTGCCAGTCATAGCACTTGATAATCATTTCAAGACTTTTACTTTGACTTTATGTTCTTGAAAATATATTGAGGTAGTTTATTTTCCATTGGATTTAAAAAAAATAAATGATGAGATTAAATTAATTAATTCAGTCTTATTCAGACTGAAGTTGCTTCAAATAGTACTTCCTAATTCCATAATTAAGAGATTGTATTTTCTTAAAATAAAGTTTAGGCTTTATTTATAGGATAGCTCAAGAATAATGTTTGATTTTTCTTTTTTCTTTTAAGTTCCGCTAATAGAAAAAAAAACATATTTGTGAATGAAATTTTCTCTCTTTTATCCTGCTATTATTTGTATGGAAATTCTCAAACCACCTGCAAGTGATATTTTTCATTGTTCAGAACCAGGCCGTTTATTATAAAATTACCTAGTCTTTTTAGAAAAAAAGAGTGAATTTTAGTGGTTTGACATTTGTTTTAAATTATTTGTATAATCCCTTCACGTCACGTGAAAAATAAAAACCCTACTTAAGTTATTATATCCTTTCTCAGAAATAGTGAACAAAAATGTCCAAAATGTGTCGATTTCGTGCACGGCACTGCCTCTTAAGCTCAAAGATAAGAGTTCATACAAAGAAATGTTGACGTTCAAAAGTGCCTTTTAAGTGCCTATTTGAAATAAATGCTTTGACTTTTGACTTTGACTTTGAATGTTATGACATCTAGATTCCTTTGGTCTCGAAACATCATCTTCTACATATTTAGGTGAAAAGGAGCTTAAGAGCATCTGATGTATTCCTAAAGATATACATAACACAGATATAAACCACTGAACCGATCGTTATTATCGGGTAGGGGAGAAAGACTTTTCACCCTGCACCTTAATTGCGTAAATCACGATTAATCATAATCTGTTTTGTTTTGAAACAGAGTGCTAAACCATTGCTTCATATGTTCGAAAACTGTGTCTGCTCAACAACGTTAATATTGCAATGAATATTGTTGAACTAACAAAATGAAACAGATTATGATTGATCGTGAGTTACGCAATTAGGGTGCTTGTTATTTATATAAAATAAAATGAAATAACAATAAAATAACTTTTGAATCGTTTTTGTGAAATAACCTCATCACTACAAAATATATATACCTAGAATTTGTAACATTATGTTTTACAAAATGAAACAATATTTTTATAGATATTTCGAATTTTGAATTCTGAAAACCGATACCTCGGTATCAAATAAAATTGAAATTTAAGAAACAGTTTTATGAGTTTTCGAGTATAATTAATTGTGGATAAAATACGATACTTTTCATTTTGTATTTTGTTTTACGCATTCACAAATGAAAAATAATTGTGGAAAAGAGGAGTTTAAAAATATTGTTGTATGAAATGTTTACATGGCAAAAACACGCCGAAAAAACACGTTTCTTGTAGATATGTGTTTCGGAGATCCAAAAGGAGTATTTACTTTTCAGAATCAGAATCAGAATGCTTTATTTGTAAACATAGGTCAAATTACAATAGTTTGCGAGATGTTACAGATAGGTAGATCCTCCATGTTTTGCCCAAAGGCGTACAAATATATTTAATTAACATTGTCGAATTTATATAAAATCAATATTAATAGGTGCATATCAATACAAATTGCAGAAAATAGAATCACACAAACAAACAAAGACAAAGAGTATAATTATTTTTATTAAGTTTATTTTAATCTTATTACTTGTTGTTATAGCGGCAATAGAAATGTTAAAATATACTCACACAAAATTCAACTGTCTACCTATTGAGGTACATGAGATACAGCCCACTGACAGACAGACGGACGGATAGCGAAGGCTTAGTAATAGTGTTCCGTAGGCAACCTTTTGATACGGTACCCTGAAAACACATTTACTCACGTTACAACCTTCCAAATATTTACTCATACAAATTCCCATGGTCCCCATGCATACGTTTGATCAGTCGATGATATTCCCAAGATATTTGCAATATTTATTTGGGAGCAATCCATTTGTCCCGCACAATTTTCTCAAGCTGTTGTTGTTTTTGGGGAAATGAAAAAATAAAAATGTATCGACATAAAAATTTCGGATGTGGGTCGGGATATACAACGAGTAACATAATTAACGCAAGACCTCATACAACCCCAATTAGAGTATTGAGTTAAAAGCATAATACGATGACCAAAACTATTTTTTTTTAAAGCTAACTGATATTATTAAGAAAAACGTGTCAACCCAAGCATAATTTTATGCATTTAAAATTGAGTCTTATTTCTTCTGAAATAAGATAGTTTTTTTGTTGGCCCAATCAGTGGTAGGTATGGCAAAATACATAATAAAAAAAAATACTTACATTAAAAGTTACTGAAATCGATTCAGTAGTCAGTTAGGAACAAACTACTTTCAGGTATTGCGTCTATTCTGTTACACCTTGTATAGATATCATTTCAAGGGTTTAATTTAGATGCAAAAAACCAATTTCTTTTACTCGGTTTTTGAGTTATCAGTATCACTTTATCAAACGAATAAGAGCTATATTATAAAAGGGGTAATTAACGGTAGGAATGGCTTTCATTTAGACAGTTCGACCTTATTCATTTTATTATGTACAGTCACCAAAGGTCGGTTACAAATCTAGTAGCCATGGTCGACGGATATTTTTGAAGTTTAGTAAGAAACCGATGAAAGTTTTCGAAAGATATTTAATTTGACAGATGAAATCTTTGTTTTGTATTAATTCGAAAACATCCAACATTTTCTTAATTAACTTCAACTACCTATATCCGACGATTCCCGCGGCCTTCACAAGGTCATCGCTCCACCTTGTGGCAGGCCAACCCACTCTACGTCTTCCGGTACGCGGTTGCCACTCCAGAACCTTTCGGCCCCATCGGCCATCTGCTCTGCGATCCGAATCCATTGGATGTGAGAAACACAAGACCGGTCGAAGTGGAGGAGCCTGGGGGAGGCCTATGTCCAGCAATGGACGTCGTTCGGCTGAAATGATGATGATGATATCCAACGACCCTGATTACTTATCTCTTTTGGTGACTGTATACTGTTGAGCAGACAATTTTTTCGAACATAACCACACGCCTACGGTGGCCGGGAATCAGCCTGGGATGCCCGACGCCCAGGGCGTCTCCTGCGGCGACTAGGGCCGCGGCCGTGAGGGCGCATATACTGCCTAGATTCACTATGATTCGATGCGCTTCCGTGCCGAATCAACATCAATCAATGTTATCAACAAAAAATCGAATTGCTTTTCACAAAACCTAAACCCGAAAAGTTTGTCAGTTTAAATCTAGTACGACCGTTATTCTTCCGGCAGCTATATGCCGTTGGAGGCAAGGCAAATAGGTTTTTTATAAATGAGTATTTTTTTATTTGACAACTGACGAATGGTTGTGAATATCTATATAGAACAGAAAACGACGGTAAAATATCCAATTAAAAGTTTAATCGTTTTGTTGGAAATTGTTATAGTTTGAATGGTACTTACCTACATACTCAATTTTTTTCGGTATTTACCCACGTAAGTAGGGTACAATTACTAACAAGATACAATTTATCGGTACCTACATGATGATTTTCTGAACAGTTTTTAGAAATAAGAAGATAAAAATAATGATGCTTATGTTAAAAATCTATTTATTTTCAACATATAACACATACTTCGTTTAAAAATAAATTTTATACACGCATCGCGACAGTACACTACTTTATCACAAAAACTTGACACCTCCATAGATTAGCAAACCACTTTGAAACGCTTTAAAACTCTAGACGCATATTTAACATAATTTCTCCAACAGCCATATTGATCGCCGTACAAAAACTGTCCGTGTACTGTAAGCAAAGATTTAAATCGCTAGATATGTGCTTAGCGTACCTAATAGGTCACATAAAAAGTGTCCAATATGAGTTAGCTCACACATTGTTTAAAAGCGTTTCCATGACAACCGAGTCAAGTTACTGCTTCATTGTGTGTCCGAGATGTCAAAACGAAATAGAAATGCGACCATCATTTGACGCGGTGTGACGAATGTAAGTCGACTACCACATGGTCGTAATAATATCGCGACGGGATTTTATCGCGCACTAGATTATAAACTCTGGGTATTGGACTGAGCATTGAGAATCCAACACAGTGCAGCCCGAGTGAGTTACAGCGTGTCCAAAAAACACAGTGTTCGATTTTCAAATCTTGGCGGTAAGCAGTGGGAAGCAAGATCTAGCCGCGATTTTCTGCTAATCTTCTACGTTTTTATCTTTGCCCGTATGCTGCTCAAAGTTCAGTGATATCAGAAGATTGGGAGGACAGCTTAGTGACCCGACGTCTATTGCTATCAGTTCAATGGGCCTCAATTGTTCACTCAAGTAACAACCTACCAAGGTTGTTTTCCGCACGATTTCGGATAGGTGCTAAAATGTAATATTTGCAAAATAGGATGTTGTGTTGGGTATAGGTAATAAACCTTAAATATTTGGAGTTGTATAAATAGAACATAACATCACGCATGTTTTACCTCTGAAGGGTTATTTTCAGATGTATATGTCACCGTAAAATTGTAAATACCGTTAGATTATAATCTATCTTGCGAGACTGTCAAATTGTGAACTGGTATCAAGACGGATATCAGTAGTATAAGGAAATAATCAAGTAACTGCCACTAACTTGGAAGTACCTAGCGCTCGCCGGCCGCTGCCGCGGTACCGCTCCGCGCTCGCTACGCTCGCTCGGCTCGCGCACGGTTGGTCTCAATTCTAATCTAACCATAGGTACCTATTCGGTCGGTTAGCAGTATGGTGCAGTTCACAATTTATTGACTGTTTATAATCTCGCGAGATAGATTATAAACTAACGGTGTTGACAATCATACGGAGACATTATATACACTTGTAAAATGGATTTCAAGATAATGAACCTAATTTATTTAATTTTTGATGATTTATATTTGGTTTCGATATTGTTCATATTTTTATATGTAACTCACTCTAAAAAGGTCGCAATTCCGACCTCCAAGATACAGGCAAATGCCTAGTTTTGGGGTCACCGCCCAATCTTTTTGTACAATTAGATGATTACCTATTATTAAATAAATTTGAATCTGATGGACCCACATACAAAAATGGACCTACTTGTAATTAATTTTGTTGTGTTGAGAATGTGTGATAATGGCCAAAATTATATACGTCATTATTTTAGACATCAACGTAATTTTAGTAGGGAAATATTTAACTTATCCTCTAAAAACTTATTGACCTTCTAATGGTGTACGATTTTTTTAAATGAACTTCTAATCACTTTTTGGTCTTCTAAATTCTAATTCACACTTTTTATATAAATGAGCCTAATTTTAACTTTCTGGCCTTTACTCATAGTTGGTCGCAGTAACTAACCCACCAGCCAAACGGGTTAGGACTGTGACCAAGCGCGCCAGACGAGCGAGCGAAGCGAGCGGTATCGCGGCAGCGTCCGTCAAAATCAAAATCAAAAGTCATTTATTCAAACTAGGCTGAGAGTCAGCTCTTTTTGAACGTCAAAATAAAATTACATAAGTCAGTCCCCCTAAAACGCCCGCCCTTCACCACTTCCTAGTGCTTTAGCTGAGAAGAAGAAGTAGCGGAACAAACTCCCCAGCAGCGCAGCTGTTTGTTAAGTTAGAAGAACTTGATTCTATACAATAATAGGTAATAAAAATTACGAAACACAAAAAAAAAAAAACATAAAATTTGCCATATGTCAGCTAGCACACGCCAATATACCATCAAAAATTGAAAACTAAAAATAATAGAAAATTAAATTAAAACGTAAACAGAACTTCCAATTTAAATAAAAGCCTCCAGGCATAAAGGGCATACCCGCTTACATATGCAATTCTGCATTATGCAAATATAGCTATAACTTAAAGTAACAAAAGTTAAACTAGGGCCTCTGGACTAAAATTAATAAAAACTTAATACAATTAACCATAACAAAACCATGGTCAGCAAGACGATCAGTCACCACGAGCAGCACCCGTTCACGAGCATAACGTCAAGCGCTCCATCCAAGTTGGTCGCAGTTACTTGGCTATTTAATATTTTGGGACCCCAAAATAGGAATTATTTGAGGTTAACAACCAAGCGGGCAATCATTATATTAGAGTGTTCAATTATATTTTTAGGAAAATAATGGGAATTGTTTGAGGTTCGACAAGCCAATTTAAAAAAAATGTCAACCTCTTAACGCGTATTAGGTAAGCCATTTCTTTCCTCGATAACGATGTACTAACAAGTAAATGTCCTGAACGGTTAATTGGAGCTGACAAAATTGTCAACATCATTTTTATTGAACTTAAACAAACCAGACCCTCGTTCAACTAATGACAGGCTCCTAAAACTCAATTAGTCGACTAGTCCCCGAACACAGTGGGAGGAGGTACATATATTTAGGTAAATTTTAAAGTAGTATAAATTCTCACAAGATTCCGTAAATATTTTCTTCTTTTTCGTAAAAAAATCTCTGCATCGTGCTTACGTAATGTAGATGTTTAGTTGAATATTGTCAGTTTGTTTACGTCGCAGTCAGTCGTTTGTTTCGCATTAGCGTGGGCTTGAATATTTCTTTTTCAATCAATGAGAGATGTTCCGACTAAGTAAATGTTGCGCTGCACAAGATACTATAAAACAACCGACTTCTAAAAAAACTCTACAAAGTGAAAAATAACTATAATTTCGGAAGTCGGTGTCTTTGGAGCTGTATTTTAATTTTTTGTCGCCGCCTTCCGAAATTAAAGTTATTTTTCACTTTGTAGTGTTTTTTTGGAAGTCGGTTGTTTTTTTTTTTCAATTTTTAGTGGTTCATAAGTGCTTACCCCTTCACAGCGTACTGGCGTGATGTTATGTTATGATTTGGTGTAAACAATAGACAGAATTGAGATTTCAGCTAACCCAGTCCATTTGCTACCATTTATTGAGGAGTTCCGTTGCATATCTCCGAAGTTCTTCATCAGATCTTCACCAAATTGAAATGGGACCACTCCGAGAAAGTACTCTTCCAAAAAATACCCAAATCGCTTCAAGTGTGCCTATTAAATTTGAAGAGTTCTCTCTATTTCTCCAGGATCCCATCATCAGATCCTGACTTGATGATCATGGGACCACCTGGGAAGTATACCCTTTCAAACAAAAAAAAACCAAATCTAAATAAAAAAAAATAAAAATATATTTAGGTTTGTTGGTCCAGTAGACTAATGTTATGGGTAAGATTCGGCCCAGTAGAAGATAGACATGGGTCAAACTCGGCCCAGTAGAAAATTGACATGGGTCAGAGTCAGCCCAGTAGAAAACTGCCGAGGGATTCAAAAAATCTGTTACCGGCCAAACCCGATTTCAGGCCAAACTAGTTTGTCCTAGGCCAAACTGGTTTCTAGCTTAACTAGCCATTTCGTTAACAGCCTTTGGAAGTAACGCTCGCCGGCCGCTGCCGCGGCTCCGCTCGCTACGCTCGCTCGGCTCGCGCGCTTTTGGTCACAGTTCTAGCCTAACCTAACCTAACCCATTTAACCGGCGTGCCCCGGCTTAATAAACCAGTTTGGCCTAGGACAAACTAGTTTGGCCTAGGACAAACTAGTTTGGCCTGAAATCGGGTTTGGCCGGTAACAGATCCAGTTCAAAGCCATCCTGGGTCTGACTCGGTCGGATAGAAAATTCATTAGTTCAGTGATTTGCGCTAAAAAAATGGAACACTGTTTATTTAATCGTTAGCGGCATTGCTCGCGAGAACACAATTTCCAACAACATTTCTGAGAACAGACTCGTAGCAATTGAATTGCTCTACAATCACTTAACTAGTAGGTTACTCTGTAAATTATTTATTGAGTCTTGATAAAAGTCAAATAACGGCGAAACTCAATCTTGGATTTATTTCTTCTCCTGAATTTCTGTATTAGATCCTATTTAAATTGCTAATATTGTCTCAGGACCTAGTTAATAAAACTGAGATGAATATCACGTTCTATCTTTATGACATGTTTTATCTTTAAGGTACATCCTTTTTCATATCTCAAAGAACGCCAATTTCAGACAAAGTTCTTTTCGGCTTTAAAATATTTTCATTTTACTATTGCTGAAGATACCGGCGGTGCTTACAGCTGCAGAAAACTTAAATTTTATATTATTGACAATGGTGTCGATTCTGTTGTACACCGAACTAAACTAACTAAACTATCACTAAAATTCCTTACTTTTGGCTATGAGAATCTTAAAGCTATTCTGCAAAATAAGCAATATGGCAAGGTTATATAACGAAAGGTCAAACTTGACGGCTTACCCTATCGAAGTTTTCTCTATGAGTTTCGTTTCATACAGACGCTCCCTATATAAACAGTGTGAGCAATGTACGCCTACATAGCTCAAACTGTTTAGATTTCCGTAGTGTTCTAGATTTAGGTTTACTGGACACACTTTTTATTTTATTTTCTTATTGTCTCTAATTTTTTCATTATGTCAATGTCATGCATACCTGTTATTTGCACGGTTACTGAAATGTCAATGTTAGATGTAAGTTTTATTTGAAATGTAAGTGACAGTGCTGTTGGTGTGCTTATTATTATAAATAAATAAATAAATAAATAAAATCTCTAAACTTAAAAATTATTTTGACACAACTAAAATCGAATTTGACAATCGTGACTCCTGCAGGCTTAGCATGACGCTTTCTATTTCTACTCTACTGTAGAATAGATAGAAATCGCTTGTCTACATTTCTCGGTGAAAAACTGACAACTGTCTACACGGAAACGTAATTTTTGTCTAGTCTTCCGTCGACAAAACGCTTCTCTACGGTTGTCGTGCCAAGCCTGCAGGTGGTATTTTTTTTTCTTTTGGCTTCGCAACGTGGTACTTGTGTGCCCCACGCAATGATTTTTTTTAAGAGTTGAATGAAGCGTGCGCAGGGGGGCAGCCTCGACGTTTTTTATATGGAATTTTTCACTTTTTGTTTGGAAAATAAAAAAAATATTACATACATGTTGAGATTATGGGGCTTCGGGGTTTATTAAAGGGGGTCGAAATTATCATCATTTTTGCGATAGGACACACCGTTTTCGAGATATAAGCAAAAGAAAAGAAAAAAAAAGTGTTTTTGCAACTGAAGTCGAAGTGTTGGTGTGAATTTTAGTTCATGACCACTAGTTTTATTCCACACTTTTTTAATCGCGATTAAAAATAGTCAGATTTAGTTAGAAAAACTAATATAGTCAAAATTTTTGGTGAAAAACGGCAAACTCAGAATAGCAAAATTACCATCTTCACTAAATTAATAATTCAGTACAATCTTAGTGCTGTCAAACTAAAATATAGTTAAGTTGTGTCACTTTAGTGAATTTCAGAATTGGAAATCGTCGTTTGACAGGATTAAACTAAATTTTGGTGATTTTTAGTTTAGTTTAGAGAATTTTGTGACAACAGAATCGGCACCATTGTCTAGACAGTCGTGTTGTTAGGAGAAATATTAGGTGGGTTTTATGGGTAGTTTTGTGAAGGGAAATGTTGCTTATTGGCAAATTGGAGCCGGATTTATGGAGCTGTTGGTCGCAACACTGCTGCGCTTGCACACTATTACTCGCTCTATTTCTAACATTTTTGGAGTAAAATAACCGATTGATTATGCTTTTTTACTTTGTTGGATTTTATAAGCATTTTAGAGAGCAGTGGTGGCCCAGTTTTAATGGTCCCAACTTACGAGGTATACGCGAGGGTTCGAACTCAACCAGGCGCTTTACTTTGTATAATTTATTTCATCACCACTGCTATAAAAAAACGGTGAAGGAAAACATCGTGAGGAAACCGGCATGACCTAGACCCAAAAATTCGAAGACATGTGACAAATTCTACCAACCCGAACTTTTTATTAAACGGATTGAGAACTCCTCTCAATAGTAGCAAGTAGCAATGGTTCCAAGTTAGCTATACCGCAATGAGATTTGAGTTTTGACATGAATTGCTTTTCATAATTCAACGAATATTGCAGCAAAGCGAAAAAAAAGATTAAATATTGGGTGAATGGTGTGAAAGTGGCATCAATATCTGAAAAGTTGTGTGGAAATCGGCTGTCATGGTATGGGCATGTGACACGGAGGAATGAGGAAAATATCGTGAGGAAAGTTTTGAGTGTGAATGTCGGCTATAAGAGTAGGGGAAGATCATGGAAACGCTGGATGGAATGTGTGAATGATGATATGGATAATAAGGGAGTGACTACGGACATGACGACTAATAGAGAAGTATGGAAGTAAAAGACATGTTGCACTGACCCCAAATAAATTGGGGCAGGAGATTGATGAATCCTTTATTTTTCCACTAGAAAAATTTCAATAGGTTAGTTTTTTGAACATTTTGTACAGTTCAAAAGAAGGCATAGTCAAGAAATAAAACAGTTTAATGCAACTTTAGGGCCGTTTTACGAGCACAGTAAATGTTGCCAACATTTTAAATGGAAAATCAGTTCAAAAGGTGACAAAGAGGAAGACGATTTATTTTTAAATTGCTCCTTTTCGTTCCCTTACTCCCTCCCACAGAGAGGAGGCCTGTGTCCCAGCAGTGGGAACGATATAGGCTAATTTTGATATTCCCCTACTGTTCAACCTACATATACAAGAAAAAAGTATTCTAATGCTTCTGTATAAAAGAGAATCTTAATTTACAGCTCTCAGAAGGCTAAACAGTATTTCTGAGTATATTACTCCAACGAAAATTTTACACATTGACCTTGTCATAAAAAATAAACAGATATGTTGTGTGACATGTGTGCTTCAAAGCCAAGGTGTAGAAACGTGTTTCTTTTTTATAAATCCTGTAACACTTTCTGAATCTGACGTTGTCAATCTCCAAAAACATTTTTTTAAATAATTATTTACGATCTTTGCTGAAATTTGCCGTAAACAATTTAGCCGAAGTAGGTAGACGTTTTCATGTAAACCTTTTTTACTGAGATTTTTATGTTATTAAGGTGGAAGCGCCAAGGTAGCCCGCGAAATTCAAATTTTATTACGTTTTTTGCAATTTTCAGGTCACTGTCAGGTTGTATGGTGATCTAAATATGATTCGCGACCGTATCAAATATGGCTTTACAGAATCATAATCATTAGAATCAGCAATACATCTCTATAAGTTCATATTACTCTAAAGAATGACTATTTCATGAAATTATGACATTTGAGGGCAATTCTAACTTATGGAGTTGTATTGCTGATTCTAATGATTATGATTCTGAAAAGCCTTATTTGATACGGTCGCGAATCATATTTAGATCACCATACAACCTGATACTGACCTGCAAATTGCAAAAAACGTAACAAAATTTGAATTTCGCGGGCTACCCTGGCGCTTCCACCTTAATTGACTCACTCGTTGTGAATATATTGTTGATTAGGCAGAACATAATAGATGAAGGTAATATTTCTGTTAAATAAGTTTTTTAGAAAGTAGAGCAGTTAACGCATAATTTTCCCGGTTCTCAGCATTATTTCCCGAGAGGAAGGAGATGCTTATGAGATGATTATTTCGAACAATTGAATTAAATGAACATAATCATCCATTGTCATTTTCATATTTTGTCATAAAATGTATTTTTTCCCCTTTTTATATTCGTGTGATTTGGCATGTTTTTTTTTTAAAGTTCATGATAAAACAGTTGAAACAAAATGTTTACCATTTTGTTTCAACTGTCTGACAATATAATTTGTAATAAGGTATTTAAATTAGGTTTACAAAACGAAAAACAAAAATAAATTACAACAGTAACAGTGTACTAAAACTAAAAATCTTAATGCTTTACGGCGAAAACACACAGCGTTTTCTTTGAAAACAATTCGATGTCTCTAAAAGTAGCATATTAAATTAAATTACCGTGAAATTGAATTGACTAAGTTTTAAAGTTAATCAATTCAATTTCACGGTAAGTAACTGAACAGTAGTGAGAATTTTGCAGCGTGTCAAGAATTATATCTCACTACGTCTTGCTATAGTTTTCAGTGTGGCCATGTGTGATTTCATAAACATTAAAGTTAAGTTTTCATTTAATTTCCACATCAACAAATGTAATGTAGCAATAGGTATACTTAGATTTATTTGAACGTTGGACCAGTACAAGGGAAAGTAGCATTTTTATCTAAAAGAAAGAAAGAAAATACATCTATTTAGCACAGACTAAAAAGGCAAAAGGGGCTGTCATTCAATTTTAAGGCGAAATTCAAATTTACTTACGTTTTTTGCAATTTGCAGGCTTCCTTGGCGCTTCCCCCTTATCAAAAAAACTTCCGAAATTAAAAAAAAAATACATCAAAGAAGAATACTTACATTGTAAATGTACATATTGATCCGTAGCGTAGCGGAACATAAATTACTTGTAAATATATGTTGCTGAAAATATTAATGGAAAATCAGTAAGGACTCATGAAACTTTCATGTTCATATTTTCCTGTAATCCTTCATTTCTTTGATGTATGGCTTGTTTTTCAATTCATCTAAGGCAAAGTAACGTATGCTGCATACAAATAAGGGTGTATTATTTTCATCGGTTTGTTAACTCCCACTCCAGCTTCTATATCTCAAAAGGAAGGTATATAGACGGTCCTGAATAAGTTAACTGTTCAAAATTTTCGGGTAGTTATGAAATTAATACAAAGACCTTTATTCCGGTTCCTTGACGAAAATTATTCCTGTTAATTTCAATATTGATTTTGGCTGCTTTTGATTTAATTACAAGTATTATCATTGAAGATGGGTCCCCTTTGGCAACTGTCTTGCTAACAGTTTACAAACGTCCGTGTTTTCTCTGGTACATCGTACTTGTCAAGATAGCAGTTGAAAGGGCATTGTTGTTATTCCGGTTGTTAAGGCCACTTGTAATTGACGGGAATGTTCAACGAGACGTCGTTTAATTCGTATAACCATTGTGTTTTATGTTATTATCTTTTATTAGAGCCATGTACCTTTAACCCCGTTTTTATATATAGGACTGTCGACCCTTCCCGACTGCACGGATCGGATAAAGATGAATACTGTATTGTTTAGAATAGCTTCGTAAAAAACCCATTATTTTTTTGTAAATATATTATGTAACAGATAAAAAATGTTACTGTGGGCTATCCTTAGGAGATAGTCGTATACCATCGTAATCTTTTTGTGGACCATTTTATGATTATACAATTCCGTAGTACATTATTTTGATCTATCTCGTAAGGTTTAGCCAGCGTCAGCAATATAAGCGCCAAATATATACAGGGTATAACAGAAACCCTATCTTTGTTATAATTGCTATCCTTAAGCACTAAAGATAACAGCTGGTATCACAATACATAGTTTCAGCCCAAAATAAAATACTCTAAGAATTGATACCATATTTTCGGTTTCATATGATATAAATTCAAATCATAACAAACGTGTCACCGCACTACGTAGGTCAATAACTTTCGACGTTACTTGCCAATATCACGATAAATCTCTCCCGAGTGATGTGTTTATTTCAATTTGAAAAGTTCCGTTTCTGGTATCAACGTTAAAAAATTCTCATAACTTCCGAACATGTAGAGATAGGATTAAAAAACCCTTCCAATATCGTTTGATATCATCCATAGAAGCCATGCCCTTGGTATGTATATGTTACCGGCCAAACCCGATTTCAGGCCAAACTAGTTTGTCCTAGGCCAAACTGGTTTATTAAGCCAGGGCACGCCGAATAAATGGGTTAGGTTAGGTTAGGTTAGAACTGTGACCAAAAGCGCGCGAGCCGAGCAAGCGAAGCGAGCGGCGCCGCGGCAGCGGCCGGCGAGCGTTACTTCCAAAGGCTGTTAACGAAATGGCTAATTAAGCTAGTTGGCTGCGACATATCACGCGTAGGATAAGTCTGTTTGGCCTAGGACAAACTAGTTTGGCCTGAAATTGGGTTTGGCCGGTAACATATATACCCTTTCCGTTACACGTTGTATATGTTTTTAGGACATCATTACAAATCTTTGAAATTATCGGCTTTTCTGTACTGTAATATACATGTACATATTACACACGCCGTGGTGGTGTTTGGGGAGGCTTATGCCCAGCAGAAGTCGTCTTTCGGCTGAAACCATGATGATGATGGTACTTAATTAACGTAAGTAAGATGACTTTTGAAACTATTTTGTTTATAGTAGTAACATCGCATTGGCGCATATCGTATTTGGCGGGTGTTATGTACGAAAATTTTAAATAAATAAATAATGTTGCGCCGACCCCAAATAAATTGGGAAAATTGAATGATGACTATACTTAAATAAACCTATAGGAAGAAATCCTCTAAATTATAGCGAAACCCGTATCAAACAGATTTTGATATGGCTTACTTCTATAAGCGCAAAAACAGATAGACAAAAACAGCGTCTTTATACATTTTAGAAATTTACCCCTAATGTTCGCAAAATCTCTAAATCATTTGTACCCTAATAAATTCTTTGATGTGTTTCTCATGTAAACCGCTTTACGCTTGCGGTTTTCAAACACAAGGTCCCTTATGCTATAACATAATATCGTTATATTGTTGGTTAGTTTGTATAGTCAAAATGATTAATTACTGCTGGCTCAGTTTGTCACAAATGAGGACTCCAGGCTCTAATTAGCAGGCTTAACTATGAATAGAACGTCACATCTCTCCTGTGATTGTCGTAAGAGGCAACAAGGGAATTATTGGACGAGGATCTGAGGAACATTCATAGCTTCGTCATCATCTGCCTAGCCTTTTCCCAACCATGTTGGGGTCAGCTTCCAGTTAAACCGGATGCAGCTGAATACCAGTATTTTGCCTATCTGACCTCCATAACCCAGTTACTGGGCAATACGATACCCCTTGGAAAAATTGTTATCAGTCTTTCGGGCTTCTGATGACCCGTAACGACTGTCAAAGATCCACGAATAGCAGCCGGGACCAACGGCTTAACCTGTTTTCCGAGGCACGGAGGGGTCTTGATTTGTAAAGATGGCCACCCATCCATGAACCAACCGCGGCAAGCGTAACTTAACCGATCGACCTGTGTAGCTGTTATGGCTTAGCCACAAACCCTTCCACATTCATAGCTCTGTGACTATGGAAATTTCCTCCACGATCATCTGATTGAGCGAGATAGTTTAAGTAACTCTGAGTAGTTGGAAATACTCGTGACAATAATACCGGATGCTGGACTCTTGGTGAGTTTGTTGTCGTTTAACAGCCATTGGTGTAGTTTAGCTATAGGCACGGAAGCTATCTATAAGCTATACCTACTATTGTGAAATAATCTAGTAGCCAACAAATTCTGTTCGATATTTGAACGGCAGACTGAATTACTGAAAAAAAAAAACAACCGAATTCCAAAAAAAAAAAGAAAAATTACTTTCATTTCGGTAGTCAGTGTCATTGGTTTTCATTTCGGTAGTCAGTGTCATTGGTTTTGTATTTTCGAGTTTTTTTAGAGATTTTTTTCACTTTGTTGTTTTTTCTTGGAAATGGGTTGGTTTTTTTTAAACAAACTTATTATATTTATTACAATTTTTGCTTGTGGTACTTACTCCATGACAATTCGTTTAGCTTCACTTGTTATGTAGATAACAGTGACAGGAAATCAGTTTTCCATCATCAACATTAACGAAGTGGAAAAATTACGTATTATCGACGCTAACTTAAAAAAAAACGAATCCAAACTTTACCTTAATATGGGACCATTCAGTAAGAATACCGTTCTAACAACGAAAAAAAAATTGAAATCGGTTTATAAATGACGGAATTCTGATGTGAAAAACTACAAACCTAAATGAGATGCTCCTTTTTTTGAATCGGTTAAAAGGCTGATTGTTGTACTAAAATGCAGTGTCCCCGTCGTGTGCAACCAAGGAAAGTTGTTCAGACGCCAGCACATCAAGCTATACCAAACTGTCAAATTTTCCCAATTGAACATGAACCTTATTAATTTTGTAATAAAGTTGAAAAACTATCAAAGAAATTTGACAGATTGTGGTAGCTTGATGTGCTGGCGTCTGTACATACATAATAAAAGACGATTATAGTCGTCAGGGTATATCGGATTGCTCCGTCCACCAGAAACCATGGCGATTCTTTAATCTGGGGGGCTTGGTTCGGTTATGCAAATACAATATTCTAATATTTCTCGAGTATACAAGTGATATAACGTCGTAAACAAATAATGTTAGTTACACGAACAGCCATCACGAAAATAATAATAATTTAAACTTCGTAGTATTTACCATGTTTCAGACGTAGTAGAGTAATTTAATTATTTGTTATTAAAATTTTATATTAGCTGTAGCCCGAACGTAAAATGTTACGGTGAAATGTATTAAACGGATTTAATAATAGTAGTGTGCACAAGAAAAGTATTTGAATTTTGTTAAAAAAAAATCGTGCATTATTAAATAAAAAGATTATTTATTCAACATCATTTTCTATTCCTAAATCGGAGAACTGCTGGCTGGCACACCTCTTATTATATTTCACCGAAAATAGAACACCAATAAAACCAAATAGTAACAAGACACAATATGTAATAAAAGCGAAATATAAAAAGATTTTATCAAAGTAGGTTGCAAGTAGGGATTGCAAATATTCGATATTTTTGGTATTCGAATGTTCAAATACTTTTTCAGCCTTATTCGAATTATTCGAATAATATTCGAATATTTCAGAAAAAAAAAGTATTTATATAATTTCTTACGTTTTATTGCCTTAGAAACTAGTAACATATTTTTCATGTAAGTAGGGCAACATCCCAATCAGACAGAACCAATATTTAAACATAACTTTTAATCAAATAAAATAATTAACAAATTTTTAATAAAGTTAGATGTGTAATAGGAACTTCGACTACGAAAATATGAAATAAAAAATATTAATTCTTAAACAATTATAGGAAACCTATTAAGTAGGAAACACAATTAAAATCTCACTAGCAAAATCAAATAACATGTTAATAAACTTTATACAACACAAGTAAAAGTAAGAAACAAAAAAGTATATTATAGATATTGTACTATCAATTTCTTAAGGATAACTAAAAAGAAACGAGATCAAAGTCACAATAAGAATGCACTGCGCGGATAACTAGCATCTAAAGAGATATGCAAATTGCAAGTGCACGCAATCACTAAAATTGAAAATTATGATCCAACGCGGTAAGTAACAATTATATTTAAATAAATGCCATCGTATAGGCAAAGGATACAATTATTCTTATTTACGGATCCTTTACTTTACTTTAGGGAAGATAGAAGAACTCGGCTCCTGGTAGTATTTGTTTGGGTTGTGCAAGTACTTCAGTGTACAAACCAGCACCCTAATTGCGTAACACGCGATTAATCGTAATCGGTTTAATTTTGACAGTTCAACAATATTCATTGCGTTATTTACGTTGCTGAGCAGACATATTTTTCGAACATATGAAGCAATGGTTTAGCCATCTATTTCAAAACGAAACAAATTATGATGAATCGTGAGTTACGCAATTAGGGTGCTGGTCTGTTTGTCGTCGTTCAGCAATCCTTGTCCGAGCAGTGCCGATCTATTCAGAAATTTGACGACCACGCGTTAGATGTCGCGTTCGTAATTAACAATATAATGTTGTAACTTTAATAAAATTGCTGTGGTAATATTCGAATGTTCGAATATTTTATAATTTACTATTCGAATACGAATTTCAAATGTATATTCGAATCATTCGAATATTCGAATGCAATCCCTAGTTGCAAGGTAAAAAGCAAGGAAAGCATTTTTTTTTTACAAATACGCTATAAAATATTTTTGACACTGCAGCCATGCGTTTATGGGGTACCATGCTTAATACACAATCAGTTGGTATCGATTTCAGCTTGACAGTTCCACAAAATTCATGGCGTTGTTTACGTTGCTAGGCAGACAATTTGGTCGAACATAATGAAATAATGAATTCAAAATGATACAGATTCAGATTAAAAATGTCTTACACAATTAAGGTGCAGCACCCTAATTGCGTAGTGTAAGTGTAATAATTAAAAAAAAAACTTTTTTATTGAATTACACAAACACGCGATCAATCATAATCGGTTTAATTTTGACAGTTCAACAATATTCATTGCGTAATTTACGTTGTTGAGCAGACACATTTTTCGAACATATGAAACAATGGTTTAGCCAACTGTTTCAAAACGAAACAGATCGTGAGTTACGCAATTAGGGTGCAGGTCATGCGGACAATACGGCCACGTCGTGCTATCTTTTCAAATAACCGTAAAATGAAACATGGCCGCTTTGAGCTGACCTCCTCTAGATATCTGTAGACAAAGGAAATGAGTATTGACATACCATCAATCTCGTATTGGAAGCCGGTTTCCAAACTGTATTTCTATTTGAATAGGATAACTTTTGGATTCCTCGGGGCTAGCAAGGAAGCGGTTCTAGAGGTTTCTCCACGATATTGATTGGACATTGAATAGTGTAACCCCAAACTTTCGCAATACCCATAGAGCTATTTCACGCCGAATTGTTGATATTTATTCGATGTCGATATTATTATTACGTGCTCCTAATATCGAAGTACTAAGAAATCTTGGAATGCAAATAAGCCCACAGCTGGGACACAGACCTCCTCTTAGTGAGAGAGAGTGGGCTGTAATCCCACACGCGGGCCCATTGCGGGTTGGTGGATGTCAAATTTGAAGACCAGTCTTCAAATTTTTGTTTATTTATTGAAATAAAAATAGATCACAAGTAAAAAAAAAATACTGTGCATAGGCGGACTTAATGCCTGAGGCATTTACTACCAGTCAACCTTAGGCTGATGCAGAGACAAAACATGGCAGGTACAACATACGAGATAGATATCGCGGAAACAACTAAATACAAGAATAAATATCAGGCTATTCAGAAAGTATTGCGAAAAAAAGTTTTTATGTATGAGAGACTGGCCAGTTATAATCTATTTTGAAAATATGTTAATAATTTTGTAAGTAAAAATAGGTACGTTCTAATTTTAAAATTTCCCTCCACATTGTTTGCGAGCTAATTTAAATTACCGTGTCTCATAAAAAAGTGGAACTGCACCGGGAATATTTTCGCGCTACGATTTTTTACGATTTCAAGTGTCGCCTGAAACCGGACGAATCGTACGATAGACTTCAAATGTCATTCATGGATGAAGGCCCTTCTAAGGCAACCGTGTATCGTTGGTATAACGAATTCAAGCGCGGTCGACTAACTTTGGGGGATAAGGAAAGAAGTGGTTGCCATTTGACGGCTGTTACGGAAGAAAACGTGCTAGCAGTGAAAAATTTAATCCATGGCAATAGGCAAGTTACGTATCAAGAGATTCAACACATACTGCAAGTTGGATCGGGAAGCCTTCACGAAATTCTACACGTGCATCTTCGTGTGAGGAGGATAGTTTCAGGCTGGGTGCCGCACAACCTCACTGTTGCTCAGAAGCAGGCCCAGGTGGAATGTGCCGTGATATGTTAACAAATTTGAAGCAGGCTCATCTCGGCGTGTTTTTTACATTATTACACATGATGAGTCTTGGATTTATCAATACGATCCAGAAACAAAGCGCCAGTCGACGGTTTGGGTGTTTCAAAACGAATCAACGCCTACCAAAGTGAAGCGATCTAGAAGCGGGGTGAAGATTTTGATCGCGAGCTTTTTCATTTTGACTGGCTACTTGGTGTCAATTCCTTTACGGAACCAAAGAAGCATCAACGCTGAATGGTATACTACCAAATGCTTGGCAGAAGTTTTCTCTGTTGTGAGCAACAAGCGACCAAACACAGGGCTCCGCGGGGTACTGCTCCACCACGACAACGCACCTTCGTACACTGCGCTCAAAACGAGGGACTTCCTGGATAGCACGCCGGTCAAACTCCTGGGTCACCCTCCTTACAGCCTTGACCTAGCACCGTGTAACTTCTTTTTATTCCCGAAAATAAAGAATCAGCTCAAAGGGATACAATTTTCGTCGCCAGAGATGCGCTGTCAGCGTTCTAGCCGGCTGTAAACGAGGTGTCATGAAACTTTGTATAGAGGCTAGTGGAGAGTACTTTGAAAAGATTTAATAAAAAAATATTTACTTTAACAACTTTTATTTTTATTTTCGCAAAACTTTCCGAGTGTCCCACGTAAATAGGTACCGTAAACTGCAACTACTGGGTTGAAAGACAGCAGTTTTGAGAAAAAGTTTATCATCATATCGACAACATTTATCATTGTGTATGGTTAATTTGTTTATGGTAATAATTGGTTTAAATTTCGTATTTTAAGGTTGGCAAAATTGCATTTTGATATAAAATTTGTTCAAATTCGCGGGTTGCTCCGTTGCTAAGTATTACCTCAAAATCGGAATACAGTCTCGAATTAAACCTCTCTATTTAAAGAGCGTTTCAACTGACGCCATCACGTGTAACAAAAATGTAGGTGTTTGGTTTTTATTTCGACACAATTCTGTGAAAACAATATTTTTACCTAAAATTTCGAAAAGAATCGAAATTTAAAAGCATTACTTTGTTGTATAGGTACTGGTTTTATGGATACATCAGCAGATAGGGATAAGTGGAGTGAGGGATGAAAAGCATTTGCTCTGCATAAACGGCTAGTAAAAAATAAATACCCGTGTAAATATTGCTTGCGTACCAAATAAAGATAAAGTTATATACAGGAAAAGTTTTTATCCAGTTCGCAAATTGTAACCATGAATTCAGCATATCATTCTAGACCCCAGCGCAGAAATTTTTCGTCGGTTACATATACCTACAAAAAATAAAGCAGCTGTTCCATATATCGTGACCGCGTAGGTATTGCACTTTTCTATGAAACAGCAGATTTTTTTTGTAAAACCGACGAAAAATTTATTCGCTAGGGGGTCTAGAAAGGTATGCTGAATTGATGGTTAAAGTTTGCACACTGAATAAAAACTTTTCTGTATACTGAATAACTGTGTACAGTCAGGAACCCAGACAAGCGCTTTATGTAGTGTTAGTTGTTTCATCACCACTGCTCTAAAAATGGTGAAGGAAAGCATCGTGAAGAAACCGGCATGTCCTAGAACCTAAACTTCGAAGACTAACTCGCAATGCGCCCGCGTGGTGGATTCCCACTCCCTCTCGAGGAGAGGAGGTCTGTGTCCCAGCAGTGGGAACATAATAGGATGATTATGTACATATGTGATTATCTTATTATGTAGTCATTTTCTCCTATTGACAGTTATTCTATCGTGTGACTAATATAATATTCTTGAAACCTACATGAAAGCTTATGAAGTATTATGAAATGGCTTATTCCCAAAGTACTCCATGAAAAATATAGTATTTTTAATAAGGTTTCATTCTGCTCCATGATAATATTAAAATGTTCTCAAACTACTCCACCGCGTTTTAATCAAAAAGCTCATTTAACCCGGCGAGCATGAGGTGAAAAAAAGTTACTTGAAGAATGTGGCGGGGTGGGACATACCCTGATCTTGTAGCACCGTAATGTAGTCCTTATTGTTATTTTTTGAATTTTAATGATTTTATTTTGTAAAATAATGAATGATTTAATGGAATTAAATGAGAGAAATTCTTTATAAAATAATAATAGTTTATTCATTTGCGTTTTTCTTAAAGTATAATAATTTTAGGAACAAAAATTGTGATTTACAAAAATTTAAATATCTTGCAATAGTCCTACACCAACCGGGGGTTGTCGTTGGGTGCACATGCACAGTGCATACAGGGATACTAGTCGATTGCTGCTGCATTTAATTAAAATTGTCTAAGGGGCCTCTGACTATATAAATCATATAGTTCTGGTAACAAGATAACCTCTAAATGCAAATGTTTAAAACAATCAGACACATTATCTCAGAGTAGGTATTCTCGACTAGCTAAAGTAGAGTCCTTGCTGATACACAACCTTGTAGCCAGGATTACCCATCAGCAACTTGCTCTGTATTGCCGCCATGTGGAATCGGAAGTGCCGTACTACAGGTACCTATGAAAATTGAAATATCACATTGTACTGGGATCGATCCATCATCACTGACAGGACTATTGTTGTCAATAAGCCTGATATGTAGATATGTGTATGTGGTGGTTGATCGAATAGAGCGGCGCGCATTGATTGTTGACATAACGGTCCCGCATGACGGGAACCTCGTGAATGCCGAAAGTGGGATGTTTTTTTTTTTTTTGGGATGTTGACGCAGCGATCATTGTGCCGATGGTCATGACAACCAATGGCGCCTCGCCAAATGTCGTCATACACATTGGTCAGCTGGATCAAAACCTTGATTCAGAAGGCAGTACTTCTGGACACGGCTCGCATTGTTAGGAGGTTCCTCTCTCTGGAGCCCTGACCTGCTTGCTAGGACCCTGTTTCTAATACAAATATAACCTCCGGAAATATAACCTACTATGTGGGAAGCTAACCTACACTGGGCCCCGCGTATGCTGATATAAGATGCTTCAGTCGAGTGAATGTTCATTTTTGTTTCATCCACGTTCACACGACACCGATAAAATTACATAGAAATGAACGTTCATCTGAACCTTTCATAAAATTATTCGATCGTTGTGTAGACGAGTGAAAGTGGTATTGTCAGTGCCAACATCAAACACCGTTGGATACGTATTCGTACACTAATTAATTAACTTTTCACTTTTAATTCATTTTGTGTTCAGACGTTTCATTTCAAGTGCAAGATGCTCAATATCTGCTTTAGTCGATTAACGCCGACTTCCTCATAAATAGAGGAGAACTGACTCCCAGAAGTGTGGACATTAACAGTTGATTATGTAGGAGACTTATTTAATAATAATGATTTTATTTCTCACCACAATATAGGTACATTTGAGAGGTATCAATACAAAATACGTAACAATAATTATACTGTGGGAGGCTGGTGCGTAACCTAGACGTGAGGTCTGTATTTCAGGACACCTGCACCCTAATTGCGTAACACGCGATTAATAATCGGTTTCATTTTGACAGTTCAACAATATTCATTGCGTTATTTACGTTGTTGAACAGACACATTTTTCGAACATATGAAGCAATGGTTTAGCCATCTGTTTCAAAACGAAACAAATTATGATGAATCGTGAGTTACGCAATTAGGGTGCAGGCCCCTTCCCTTGGGTAGTGCTTACATTTTAATTTTATGTACAATAATTAGGGGACAGTAAGAATTTACAAAAGCATTGGCATAAAATATTAAAAATAAAAACGAAATTAGTTTTAATTATTGATGCTTGGTGTATGTTTAGTAGGTATTTGTATGATTGAGTATTTGTGAGTGAGTAAGATGTACGTGTGGGTGTATGTGTTAGGGGGGGGGGGGGGGGGGGTCAATAGAATACGTCAAATTGGCTATTTTGGGACAGCAAATAGTTTTTCTGTTTCTTCATAATTTAACTCCTGGAGCCAACTGCTTAGTTTAATTTTACATTTGGTTTTGGGGAGGTTATAAATTGGGAGTATCCTGTTTATTTTATTATAAAGAAAGCGACCAAGGTAGCAAAAGAATCGTTGTGAGGAAGTAGTAGAGAGCCGGATGTTATGGCGGTTATGGTATTTATCTATACTTACACTCACACTCAAACTCAAAGGATTTATTTCAAGCTAGTTTTTGCCAGCGGTTTCGTCCGCGTGGCGGTCGGTGTAAGTACTATTATACAATAAACCTTCCTTTTGAATCACATTGCCTATTTTTGAAAACCGCATTAAAATCCGTTGCGCAGTATAAAAGATCTAAGCGTACAAACACGAAAAGCGACTTTGTTTTATACTATCTAAGGATTAAAAAAAAAACAATTACAGGCACTTTTGAATTGTCAAAGAGTTTAGTACTACTAGTAGTATCTACATATTTTAGATACTTGGGCTCCTTTTTTATTGTTTTGTGAAATGCTTTTTATTTAAGCTTTCCAATCCGCTTATTTTTTAAATAAATGTAAGTACGTACGTAATAAGCGTGGGATGAAATCCCAGTGGGTGTAATCTTCAGAACGTATTTTACATTAAGAAAAAAATGAAACTGTTATTTTCCTACAAAATATACTTATTTACTCAAATCAAAGACACACTACGAAAAAATGTGGCCAATTTTTTTATAGATTTGTTATTCGAAGAGCTCATGGTTGCTAGCGGTACTGCTGAGCATGAGGTTCTGGGTTCGATGCCCGGGTCGGGCAGAATGTAATTGGGTTTCCATCTGGAATTTCTCCGTAGCAGCTCAGAGTCTGTTTTACATGGGACTTAAGGAGGATGTGCTAAGGAAAGCCGCGAATTTCCTTACGGTTTCTTAATATGCAGGTGCAGTGTTGATTAAAATATGACTCGTCACCGTAACAAATATGGCTTTAGAGAATTAGGTAGGTATAACCGTAAAAATCATCAATAAAACCCTCAAAGTTAATTTAATCCCATGAAATGTTCTTTCATGAAATAGTCAAAAAGATGATGAATGATTAATGAACTTGCAAAAATTAACAGGTATAGAACTGCCTTCAGTTAGGACCTTGTACGGAAAAAACTATCCAGTTTGTGGGAGCGCAGCTTTATAATAAATTACCGAAAGAGATCAGAGATTCTAAATCATTGAACATTTTTAAAAAGAGGTTAAAGTTTTATTTAGCAAACCAACAATTCGTAGCTGCCATAGGGTGGCTTGTGGCCACACGGGTCTATCGATCAGGTTAAGGTACGCTTGCCCCGGTTGCTTCGTGGATGAGGGTGACCATCTTCACATACCATGACCCCTCCGTGCCTCGGAAAGCACGTTAAGCCGTTGGTCCCGGTTGTCATTTGTGCATCTGTGACAGTCGTTACGGGTCGTCAGAAGCCCGAAAGTCTGATAACCAGTCTTAACAAGAGGTATGGTGGGTACTCAGTAACTGGGTTGTGGAGGTCAGATAGACAGTCGCTCCAAGTAAAATATTAGTATTCAGCTGCATGCGGTCAGACTGAAAGCTGACCCCAACGTAGTTGCGAAACGGCTATTCAGATCATGATGATTCGGAGCTGCCATACGTAGGTAACCTCCTTTACTTTTGACCTAATTTCGTCCGTACATATAAATATGACAGTGTCTAACCTTAATTTGTTATTCATTGTTCCAGGTGTGCACCATGGGGGTTCTGGCCAATACAATGAACATAGCTGTCCTGACGAGGAGGGATATGGCAGCCGCACCTATCAATAGACTGCTCAAGTGGCTGGCAGTAGCCGATGTCTTCGTCATGATTGAATACGTGCCCTTCGTTATTTATAGGCATTTGGTGAGTTAATCATACTTTTTTAGTAAGAAATGTAGACTAAATATGCAATATGTAAAAACTTTTTCCAAAATAAAAACAACCGACTTCCGGAAAACACTACGAAGTGAAAAATAACTTTAATTTCGGAAGGCGGTGACAAAAAATTTAAATACATATCCAAAGTCACCGCCTTCCGAAATTAAAATTATTTTTCACTTTGTAGTGTTTTTTCGGAAGTCGAATGTTTCTTTTTTTGGAAAAAGTTTTTCAATGCTCAGCTCAATAATGTAATTCGAAAGTCCAGTGAGCGCAGTGAGCCCTTTCAAACAAAAAAAACAAAATCCAAATCGGTCCAGCCATCTACGAGTAATCGGGGAACATACATAAAAAAAGAGGTACCGTCGAATTGAGAACCTCCTCCTTTTTGAAGTCGGTTAAAAATTTAGTCAAGTTCTGATGAGTGGTTTTATACGTATTTTTCCATTTAGTGTATATTAATGTTATCAGTAGTGTAGGTAGGTATACGAATTTGTGAACTACTAAACAGTGAAAACTAAAATACTTTATTAAGTTGTTATGTTGTAGTTGTTTTTATTTTCGATTGTTTTTTATGTAATAAAGTTTATTAGGTATTTATATGTTTATCTTATCATCTTCGCTTGTCAGCTCATCTGACCCCTACTATTTTTTTGGCTATTCCATTCCTAAATCCACTTGACTGTTCGAATGCAACTTGAGTTGTTTTTTGCTAGCCTGCACTACATAAGGTCGACTTTGGCAGACAACCTTTACAGTACCTAATATGAAACCTATTACCTACCGTTGTCATGCAATATTGCAGAGTTCAGTATAGCGTTGTAATAACTGTCACATATTTATAAACTTTTTGGCGACGTAATCCAATGTGGTTTCATGGTTACTTGGTAGGTTACATGGTAACCTGTATTAAGGTTCGCCAGCCCAGGTTCCCACAGGAGTATAAATATTTTAAAAGAGACTGCTTAGGACTTGGGTGCAAACGTATTTAACTTATAGATACTAAGTGTTAGTACGTGTTTGTGTTTTGTGATATAAGAGTGGTGTGTGTGTTTTGGTGTAGGCCTTCGATCAATAACTATTAATGATCGAAGGTGTAGGCATATAAAGTACCTATATATTTACTTTCTTAAATGCCTTATTTTGACATCAGAAATAGACACTTCAATTTTATTTCTTTGTATTTGTATACATACGTATGGTGTATGTAAAGAGTATTCTATTCTGCGAACTTTCAATCAATTGGGCGGCCTGTAACGTAAAAAAACGAAGTAACTTTCCAAACAATATTGAATGTGACGAGTGCCGAGCGTGATTGTCATACAAAGCCCTTTGATGCCTTTTGGCATTCTTTTTTTAGAGTTGCTTCAATTTCGGGACTTTAATTACTTTCATACTACAGACTGCTATGGATTATTGTGGATTTTTGTTAGGGTTTATAACTCTTTAGTTCTATACAAGGTAATTGGGAATTTAATGGAAATATTGCAGGAGTCGAAAGTAGTTTATGTATTTATCAGTGAACTAGAACAACTTTTACAAGAGACAACTTTACCAACTTTTAAATATGAGAAAAAATAATAATAATACTACACATAATATACAGGTTGAAATTGAAAACATGCGACAAACCGAAATGGGAGATTGTACTCATCATTATGAACAACTTTTACTAAGGGACCAATGATGCAATCGCGAAAAAAAAAACATCTGTTTCCTACATTTATGTTCGCATAACTCGTCAAAATGTAGGGAACAGCTGTTTTTTTTTTTGCGATTGCATCTTTGGTCCCTCAGTAAAAGTTGTTCATAATGATGAGTACAATCTCCCATTACGGTTTGTCGCATGTTTTCAATTTCAACCTGTATAACACCACACTTGTATTCCCCCCATATTTTGCCCCAATATTATATGTCCCAATAGATATAGGTACATATTAAGAAGTTTATAAATACATTATAATAAGTTGGTACCTATAATATGTTTATTAATAAATAAAAAATGATTTCTATCGGAGGAAAATGTTATCTTTTTTACTTTTCAGAATTGTTCCCACAATAAAAGCTTAGTTTTTTCAGGTACCTAGGTATTTTAACCCCTGAAAGATTGCCATTAATTAAATACCATGTGAGCTTGTATAAATTACATAATTATCAACGTGTGTAGGTACAAGAATAAACACAGATTAACCGTCCGTTATAGATAATAGTTATCGGAGAGTTATTGATTCCCAGGAAGTAGTTTATGATTAATAGAACAGATAACAGCGTAGATAGACATAGGTAATTTATGCTATTTTCACAGTGTCGTGCTATTTAGTGGGTGTAATCTATTTCATTACTTACATATCGAGACTCTTCCATGCCTCGGAAAACTCGTTAACCTTTGACAGTAAAAGCCTGAAAGTCTGGCAAAAAGTCTTACCCAGGGGTAAAGTTTTTTCCATTCCAGTAGCTACCTAAATGGATTGTGGAGGTCAGATACGCAGTCGCTCCATGTAAAATACTGGTATTCAGATGCATCTGGTTAGACTGGATGCCGACCCCAACATTGTTGGGATACCGAGTTACTGGGTAAATATGATACCCCTTGGTAAGACTGGTTGTCTGACTTTCGGGCTTCTAACGACCCATAACAACTGTCAAATATCTACGAATGACAACCGGGACCAACGGCTTACTCTTGCGTCACCGGCCGGTTCATTTCGACTGACCATACGAGTTTTTTTTTTTGTTGGGCATCTCGCAGTTGGCCTTGAGAGGCCGTGACTGCTCAACCGGGCTTTCCTGGGGCTGCCATCAAGAATTAACTTAACGCCTCCAGCCAGGGCTTACAAACTAAAATAAATTACAAACCAAGGGACTGCACGCTGAGGGCACCCCCTGTGGGGTACGGGCCTCGGCTCAGGGCGTCACTGATAGGGGGACAGCTGTTATTGGGGACAGGCTGGATCAAAATATTGGCATTATTATTATTAGTCGGGGAATTTAAAGATACTGGTTCAGCTGCGGCGCGGGCTGGCGCTTCAACGAGCAAGGGTCGTTCGGGGTGACCATACGAGTCACAGATTTATCTATTTATAGATCCGGTCTTACTCTGTGTAATTATAAGGTGCGTAACTAATGACTTGGCTTCCGATTGGTGATAAACACGAAGTACCTAAGTATACCAGTGATAAATTATCATAATGTGTAGTATCACTTATCACTGATAATACACATGTAATCTTACTTGTATTTCCTGAAAGGTTCACATACTTTCCGAGGCACGGAGGGGTCTTGCTACGTAATGATCGTCATCTATCCAGGGAATAGGATTTCCACATTCCGGTAAACCAACCAGCAATCAAACATAGTCAGGCCGCAAATTAATCTTCTGTCAGATTTGCGGTTCAATCGTAAATACCACAAAGATTTCCTGTGCGCGACCCTTGTCTCGAAACATGGATTAAGCAGAGGTCTAAACACAAGCAGGATAGTTTTATCTTTGCAAAGCTCCTGTATTATAAATTATTTATTATATTTTAATTATAATAATTGCTTGCTCCATTTACAATAAGCACCAAAGCGCGCAGCAAGCCAACAACATAATATTTAACGAAAAAACCACAACAATGAACAACTGTGCCCACGATAAACTGTGTATCTTTTCTGCTTTTTTCTAAATTATAAGTATCATCCAGCTGCTTCCCGTGCCAATCCAAAATACTGTAACTCAACTTTTACAGCCTTATTCATAAAAAGTTATCGAACATCTAAACACTTGCTGAAGTCTGGTTTTTCATAGAGAAACCACACTTTTTAGATGTTCGATAACTTTTTATGAATAAGACCGTTAGTGTTTTAGCTTAACAACGCCTAATCAGTTTCTTTAAGTCTGTTTAGTAGGTACCCCTGAGCATCAATTTTTTCATTCAATGTATATTGTGCAAGATATGGCACGCTAAAAATACCCTTTGGGTACGGAACCCTAAAAAAACGATTGATGGACTGTGTGACATGATATGGCTAGTAAAGGGTGACTACTGAGAGGACGACTAAAAGAAAAGTTGGACAGAAACGACGTGTTGCGTCGAGCCCAAATACATAAATAGGGATAACGGCAGGAAAATTATGATGGCATTTTCTAACACATAAGACGGGATGATAGACCTTACGGGGCTTGTGTAAGCTACGCTTGCCGCGGTTGGTCCGTGGATGGCTGACCATCTTACATATCATGGTCCCGGCTGTCAATCGTGGATCTTTGGCTGTCGTTACGGGTCGCCAGAAGCCCGAAAGTCTGACATCCAGCCTTACCAAGGGGTATCGGATTGCCCAGTTATTGGGTTGTAGAGGTCAGATAGGCAGTCGCTCCATGTAATATACTGGTATTCAGCTGCATCCGATTAGACTGGAAGCCGACCCCAACATAGTTAGGAAAAGGCTACGCAGATATTGATGATGATAAACCTTACCCAAACCACAATAAGTTAGTTACAGAGCAATACTGAAAATAATATAAAATTATGCTGGCAATCGACAAAAAAAAAAAAGAAAAACAAGAGAAAAATCGCCCACGTTTTTTTAAATTATTGAACCGAATGACAACAAATGAGGTGTTTATCAATTTCTTTCAGTGGCAGGAGGATAATGGTTCATAGTCGGGAAAATACTCTCTTCGGTCAGGTTTATTGAAAAATAAATGGGTCAATGGATTTTCCTCAATTTTGTCCACGTTTCGTCCCAGATAGGCTGGACAAGATTGTAAATGACATGTATAAATGGTATTTAAACGATTCAATGTGTTGTTTTCCTCTCTTAACAGTTAAGATATTTTCGGGAAAGGTGAATGGGTTTAATATTTTTCTTTAACTTTAATTTCGGAAGGCGGTGACAAAAAATTAAAATACATATCTATCCTAAGTCCCCAAATTCCGAAATTAAAGTTATTTTTCACTTTGTAGTGTTTTTCCAGAAGTCGGTTGTCTTTTTTTGAAAAAAGTTTTTGTAAAATCCAGATGCTAATCTGACATGCCAAGTCTTTTGTTTGCTTTTTTAATTAAAATTGTCACTAGATAGTTGTAAAAAGTTGGAAGTTGAAAAAAAGCGCGGGACTTGGTGGACGCATCCTTTCTATTATAAAATCGAAAATAAATAAAAACCTTGTATTAAAGGTAGGTATACGCGTCTACGGCGTATATACTGCCTCTCCCGCACGTGCGCCGCCTCCCTCTTCGCGAACATTACTAAATAATTTTAATAGTATAAAGTTAATGCAGTGTTTTATTTTCTGCTAAACTATTGTGTACGCACCTGTACGAAACTATTAAACATAATAACGATACTATACTGGAAAATTTAGAACGTTAGCTGTATATAATGCACGGCCGCTTTTTCGTAGCCTCTCAAACTTGGTCGGTTTATTCACGTATTGCGGTTGTTCTGGTATTTTGATTATATCTCTATAATTACTATTTAGTGTAATGAGCTGAAATTTTACGCGTGAATAGTTACATTAATACACTAAATATCTGCATATTTTTTATTCCTCTTTTCCATTAAAAAATCCTAATATCGGATGTCATACAATATAGTGGTCCAGTCGTATAAATTATGCCATTGCTCATTAATTACAAAGAGCATATAAATGAAACTTGGCATGACATTGTAGACCCTTACAAGAAACAAATAAACGTTATAAGTTAGGCTCTAGACTTCTTATTTTAAGTACTTGGACCTAATAACCCTATTTTACTTTTACGTGTAGGTATATCTTCTGAACGGTATATTTTTTCAAAATTGTTTTCACACACTTTATACACAAATTCAAAGCAAAGTGCGTAAAAAATTACAACTCTGCACTAAACTGTTTTATATCGTTTTCATCAAATAGCCAAACGTCAGCGCAGCGGAAACTTGATTATCTCCGCAGTGTATTGACACACAATTTAAACATACACATTTACCTCTCGTTACACACTAATTATTGAATGATTTTTTTTTCTTGTACGTCCATTTGAACAAAAAGGTGCCGCTGGGATGACGTAGTCCCCGCGGAAACAGTTTTTGTTGAATAGCTCCTCAATGGTTGGATGCACAAATTTGTATTTACCATACACAATTACACGACGTTATACACGAAATATCTGCTAAACTGAAATTACGAAATTCGACACTTTTCCGCTGGGACTACGCACACTCGCGATTGCGACCACACATATTATAATCGTAGCGAAGTCATTTTTTTTATATTATGGTTCCGTACCCGAAGGGTAACATCCAACGGGACCCAATAGGGTCCCGTCAGATGGACGAACAGACGGACGGTCGTCTATCAGCGGGCTGTACCTATCTCATGATCCGTAATAGGTCGACACTTGAAATTTTTACAGAATGTGTATTTCTGTTGCCGCTATATCAACAAATAATAAACACAAAATAAAGTTAAAAATTAAAGGGGAAGAAACGTTTTGTGCCTTGTGGTACTGAACTCTACTTATGCGAATCAGATTCGCACTTGGCCGGTGTTTTTTTTTCGATTTCAAAACCTTGGAAATTATGTATTATTTCCTAGTATTATGACTCGCCAGACCGAATTAAGTTAATACCCGGTCACAACAACAGTAAGTAGGTAACAAGTTACCATTGAAAGAGAAATGTAGAAATGACACATAACACTTATAAAGCTTCACACTTAGAATGGTACTGAGAAGACCTTTTGAAGGCTAAATTACTCATACTGCATGCCAGTGTATGACACATCTGATTTTGTTCTTACATGCGACCTCAAACCAGCAACTGTAAGGGTTAAAGTTCTTTTGAAGTGCGCCCACGACACTTACAGACCTCTGTACGAGTAGAAAAATATCGTTGTAAGATACTTTGTAACACGATAATATTGCTAGCTGGGTAACTTGAAATTACCAACAAAAAAATGGCAAATATCTGACCAAAAAAATGTTAGCCACCCTCTATCCGGTGGCTAACATTTTTTGAACGGGAATTGGTAAGAAAATTACAATTTAACATTAATTCTATAATTCATATTTATAAAATACATTTGCTTTTTAACTTTTCTGTGGAACCTTACATTATTCATCAATACACATAATTGAATCAATTCATTGTACAGAGGCCAGCAAATCAAGCTACCCCAATTAAATTTCTTTAATCGTTTTTTAACTTTATAACAAAAGTATAAGGTTCATGTTCAATTGGGAAAATCTGACAGTTTCGGATAGCTTGATCTGCTGTACATATTTTTTAAAGAGTTAAAACAAAATAAATAAGTGACAGTACACTTGGCCAGTTTTGTAGATTAAACATAATTAATTATCTAACACATTAAGGGTCAGCAGCACACACCGAGCATAAAACGCTCTTTAATGAACTACTTAATAAAAATAAAAAAAAGGTTATTTTTATTATTTATAAGACGGAGAGGGCAGGCCACAGCTAAACATAAGATTAAATTCAATCATTTATTTATCAACTAGCTTTTGCTCGCAGCTCCGCCCGCGTGGATGTCGGTTATCGCGTAAAAAGTAGCCTATGTCCCTCTCCACATTCCAGGTTATATCTCTGCCACATTTCATGACGATCGGTTCAGCGGTTTAGGCGTGAACGCGTAACAGACAGACAGAGTTATTTTCGCCTTTATAATATTAGTAGGGATGAAAATTGTTCCAGCCCGTACAAGCACTTTGCTACTCAGTGGGCGCTGGCCGTAAAACTACAGATAAATAAAATATAACATTTAAAACTATTCTTCATTTTATTTAACCGTTAAAAAAACCTGCTCTACTTCGTGCAGAAGTTTTTTTGGGCACAGGGGTCTGTTCTTTTGACCTTATCGAAAAAGATACATCACTTTTACGCGTATTTATTCGTGAAATATTTTTGTTATTATTTTTGTTCTTCGGTTTGATTTTGATAGTAATATTTTCAATGGATGATGATAAGTTAATGTCTCTAGAACGAAGGCTTCTATACATATCAAGAGAAGTATTGTTTAGCTGTGCTGATCCAGAAAGTTCTATAGATCTACTCTGGTTGGAGATCCGACACGACCGTAATAGGCGTCCACTTGTAAAGCTAGTATTTGGAGTATTTGGCTCTATAGTATTGTTAAGATCTAAATTAGTTGGTACTGGATTATTTTTCTTTGACCGCATACTATCATTTTTACAATCTGATTTTGATTTACTTTTAGGAGTCTTCAGCTTCTTACTTTGTTGTTTATCATTTTGAATTTTGGATTTATGATCATTTTTTGTGTTCACTTGTGTGCTGTCATTTTCCTTTTCTGGTTTATTTTTAATTGCTGTTTTATTATTTTGTGTTTCAGCTTTAGATTTTATATTATTGATACTACTTGGTTTTTCAGACTTGAATTTTGATTCTGACTTCTTATTTTTGTTTTTTGGACTGGCTTGTTTATCTTTGATCGATTTTTTTTCTTTGGGGCTTTTTTTACTAGCAACGGTGGTATTTTTTTCGCTTTGCTTGTTTGCTTTAGATTTAGTTGTACCTGTACTTTTTTTGCTTTGAATAATTTTTGTTTGAGCATTTGTCATTCCTAGGTTGTTTTCTGCTGGTTTTTCAGAATTGTCTTTCTTTTTATCACCTGTATTGTCAAGTTTAGATTTAGTTTCGTTAGCACGCGTTTCATTACACGACTTTGTTTTCTTAGATGTGCGATGTGATCGGACGCTGAGAGTACTAGTATTCAATTTAGGCATACTGTTGAAGGTAGCAGCTGTGTTGTTCATCAACGAATTATTCAATTGTTTTGGTACATCAGGCGATTTTCTGAAGATTTCGCTTCTTGCATAGCCCAGAGGATACTTGAAATCTTGTTTTGTAGTGTCCAATGTCGCATTAGCTGTAAAAAAATGAAAATATTTTTGGTAAACAAAAAGATTCTAACAGAATCAAACGAAAAAAATTGGCGAATTAATAATTTATTAGTACTTATGTTAACCTTTTTTTAAGATATCCGTTACATGAACCCGCGGCAATATTATCTGACATTCTGCATCACTCTCAAAGTCTGTATCCCAAAATGTTGTAACTAACCTCTTGGCGTTGTTTTTTGTGTCATCTGAAATAAAAACAAAGATGAATGGCTCAAATATAATCCCATTTAGAGCGAGGTCCCATTAGTGCGTTGCGCTGCGTTGCGTCGCGTCGTCGTAACGGAACAACGCATTGTATGCCACACCTGCGTTACGTTGACGCTGCGACAACGCAACGCAAGAGGGTATGCACGCCGTATTTATCACTGTAGTGTTCGTGTGATTTATCCCATATAATGGGTCTTTCTTGGACCAAAGATATGAGACAATCTATATCAATATCCTGCTCACTCATGGTAAGATAAAAAATGTCGTTACGTTCGTCTAGCTTCCTCCTCTAGCAGTGGATCACTGTCCGTCGTCGCAGCGGAGCTCCGACAACGCAGCGCATCACCCTCCCTCCCGCTTCGTCTCTTGTCCGTCGATCCGTTGAAACGTCGCGCGCGACGACGCAACGGTCTAATGGGGCATGTCATATAAAATATATGGAAAACGACGCTGCGACGACGCAACGCAGCGCAACGCACTAATGGGGCCTCGCTCTTAAGGTGCCTAACAGGTCTCTCGTGAGTTGGCTTCGGCTCTTCATATGCCAAGGCCTGGTACCACATGGGCCCGAGACATGTATAAATAATAATAATGAATTGATTTATTTCAGGTAATTTTAATTTAAACCCATAAAAATAAATTAAATTAAATGAAAGTATACTATTTTATGGATCGCAAGCTTTGGCCAGCGCCTTCTCTATTGTGGAGGTTGAAAATTATCACACGGAAACTTATTACTGGGATAATAAGTATTCTATGTGTTAATTAAGATTTTGAACTATCTGTGTGCTCAATTACATCCAAATTCATTTAGCCATTTTTAAGTGAGTAACAAACATCAAACTTTCACATTTATAACTATACTAGTTAGGATAAGGATAAATCTATATGATACTCACTGTTATTTGTTAGGTTACAGTTTTTTTTCACAGCTTGCTTTTGCAAAGTATTGTTGCTCTGAAAACTTTTCATCATTGCATAGCTATCACAATCTTGAGGTATTGTGGTTTTGGTCACAACTTTATCAATTGGATTTGCTTTAGAATTCATATCTTTATTTTTAGTAACTTTTATAGTATTATCTGCTTCAAATATTTCTTCATCAGTGTATGTATCACTTATATCATCTTCATTGCATGTTGAGATTACTGATGTTACATCCCATTTAGCATCATTATCTTTCTTATTTTTATTATATACATCATTTTTGTTTTGGTTTATAGTGTTTTGGTTTGTGAGGTTCATACGGTCAGGTGGTACTATTTTATGAATCAAGTCTAATAGATTACTATCATCGTTTACTTCTCTGCTTAGACATGACTGGTTTGTAACCAATTTTCTTGATTTATTTTTCTCCTTTTGTAATGTATAAACACTACTTTGCGGACTGCTTATAGCATCAGTGCTTAGATTAGTTTTCTCTGCAACATCTAATTTTTGTGTGAACAGCTTTCTTTTAATAAAGCTTGGACGTGAAGAAACATCACTATTTTGTGTTGTTTCTGATTGGTCAAGTTGAGTTAGACTGTCAATTGATTTTTCTTGCAAGTTAGATGGCTGTAAAACCTGTACCTTATCTTGCATTTTATTAGGAATTGGTTCCAAGTAATCTGTTAGAGGTTGTACAGATTTGGCAATGAGTTTTTCTTGTACTCCTCTCTGCTTAAATTTTCTTACTGGTAATGAAGGCTTAGCAAATTCAAAGCTGTTTGATAATCCAATATTATTGCTGGAAGGGTTGATATTCTTCAATTTTGGTGGAGCTCTTTTATTGTATGGAGCACTTTTAGCTGGAGATGTTATTCTGCTTTTCTTACTTACTGGAAGACTAGATTCATCTTCACTATCAAGGTTCCTCTTGCGTCGAGAATCAATATTAAAAATACTTTTGTCTCTGACAGTCATTTCTGAGAATATTTCTTCTTCTTCACTACCACTTGGGCAGATATTTTTTTTGTGATTATTTTGGGCATAATGGTCTCTCACATTTTTTATTGGATTATCTCCTGTAATGTTTTGAGAACTTTCTACATTTTCCAATATCGCTGATGGAACAACTGATCTGTTGAATCTTTGAGATCGCAGTAAAAGTCCATTTCTAAATCTTTCCTTTTGAATAGGCATAGAATTAAAATGGTTTGAAATTACTGTATTATTACAATTTTGGGTGTTGTTTACACTGCTAGACCCAACAGAGAACTTATTTTTGAAAGTATTTCGACTAAAATTATCTGAACTATTTTTAAGCATGTTACAGTCTTTAAAAGTTTTTTTGAAGCCAGTCAAATCCATCCTTGCTGATCTACTACAGGACATATTTTCTTTGTAGGTCTTAACAGACCTATAGTCATCACTGCTTACAGAGGAGTCACTTGCTTGATCTCCAGAGTCATCACCTGATCTTCTTCTGCTTTTTAGTAACAGTCTCCTATTTCTTCTCTTTTCAATTCTTTTCCGACCTCTCTGCTTTAATAGTTTTTTGTATGCATCTCTGATCAATTTCAAATCATTTTTGTTGAACTTGCCAAACTTGATTGCAGAAGCTATATCTACTGCACTTGCACATGAATCTGAAAATATTATTGAAGAATACTTATTTGTATAAATTATTGAACCAAATTTTTGGAACGAAGTTCCTTATTTTTTTTTGCTTAGGACTGTGCAGTACAGCAGAGAGGATTTGAGGCCCATGCCATCAATAGCTACAACTATATTTTACTTTGATAATTTGACAATTTATAACAGACATCATTTATTTTTCACTTTCCGTTATTAAATTTGAAACCGTTCATAATAAAGTATATACTAAGTCTATCTTACGAGTTGAATCAACATACCGATACTCCTCATAGACATTGGTGAACCACTTCTTCCATTGAAAAGTGACTGCCGAGAACTCATGCCAGCATATCGTTGGAAGTTTCGTGGTCGTATATCACAAGCACTTTGTATAGACATCGGGGAAGTCTCCCGTCTGTACATACTCCTTTGGTCGTAAGCAGACTCTGCATACCTTTGTTGCTCATAGTTTCGTGACATGTTATACGTTGTAGAGGTCATTGGGATCCGACAACTAAAATTCATGTTTGGACCCTTTGCATTCACAGTCTGTAAGAAAAAGATTTTTGCATTAGTTTAACAATATAATTTTGACCTGGTACTAGTCAGTTTCTATAAGTACTTTACAGTCCTATACTATAATTTAATTTTACAGTAATACAAAAAATGTTTTGGGTGCAGAGGCCATTTATTAAGAAATAATAATCTATACAGGAAAAGTTTTTAACCAGTGCGTAAACTGTAACCATGAATTCAGCATATCATTGTAGAACCCCTTCTACAATGATATGCTGAATTCATATGTGTATAGCAAACTTAATACAATAAAAAGCTACTTAAAACAGGTACAAATTACTAGAGTTTGTATGGTTTACATGGTTACAATATATATTTGGGGCTGACTTTCATGACTAACCAACTAAACTTTTCTGACTTTAGCAATCCCTTATCGTAATTAAATTATAAATCATCTAATTGGTTAGCGTGGTAGAGACGTAAAATTATGTTTGTTAGTGAGATTGTGGTATGTAGTGGTTTTCTCTGGAACTTCAAGACGGATTTAAAAATCTTTTTCATTTCATAGCCTTATTCTTGAGATAGGTTATAGACTATTTAATATCACGCTACGAGCCTAAGGATACGAGTAAAAAGAATAAAAAGACGAGACGAAGAGAAAACGTAGTAATATCGCGGGTTGCTGATGCGATGCTATCGGAAAAATACCAGATGTTAACAAGATATTTCATGTGGACGAAGTAGCGGGCGGAAGCTCTAAACCTATATCAGATACGCTAGCTACTCACTGTGTTAACATTTTGAAAGTTAAAAACGTTGTTAGAAGTGTCGCTTTCACTATCAGTCATTTTGTATAATTATTTGTATTTAAAAGGTTTTCACAATCATCTGTAATTCAATAACCCCAACCAAATAACACTTTCTTCGTTTATTTATTTTTAATTATCAATAAATAAAAACAAAAATAATCTCTTTCCACTGTAACGGTCACTCCATTTTGAACACAGAAGTCAAAGTCACAGTCTGTCACAGTCACAGACAGAACCACAGACTATATCACTGAACACGACTGAACCTCTGAACAGCTCTGAACCTCTGAACACATGAATTTTTGATTTGTTACTTTTTAACCCCCGATGCAAAAAGAACGCGGTGATATTTGAGTTTGATATACACGTACGCGCACCAGTGTTGCCAACTCAAAAGTTTAAATTATCGATTTTCCTTATCGAAATTATCGACGGCGAAGTTATCGTACAGTACACACGGCTACACATCAAGCTATACATTTCCAGTATAACGTACTGCCAACTACAGAAGAAGTATCATGTTTGGGACTTTGGGCTTTTGGGGACGTAGGTGAAAGGATAAAATCTAGTCGGTGTCCCGTGACGGTTGACAACTAACGCTAAGGTTATTGTCCCGGATCGTAGCTTAGTGTTGCCTCTTGACAAACTAACACAAAAACTTATACAACTAAACATAGGTAGTACAGGAAACGCCACGTAATAGCGTGCGTATACAAATGCACAATACGTGACGCCACAGGCTCATTACTAGTATATTTTGACACCATTTGATTTATTTTTATTTTTCTTTGAAGTGTTCGAGCATCCAGAAACACAACAATACATTTTCACTTAATAATTATGTTTTTTTGCACTTCTATAAGTTTATTTTCTGTCGTGAAGTGTCAATTTCAAGTAACGACTGCGTAAAATCATCGGATTTGCGCCACCAGATGGCAGATCCTTCGTCGTGCACGTTGCAGGAGTTTGACACTACACCGGTCAAATTAGTATCTGATAGGATGTTAAAGGTAGAGACAGACTGGTAGCACGTCGCGGATGCAACGTTATAATATCTGAGGGATTAGGTCAGCTAGACAAAGTTACATTCTAACAGCGATAAGATGATGGAAAAGCATGGAATTAGTAAGTATGTAGGTACTGTTGAAAAAGTAAAAATATAAGGGACTGACATAAGCTATCTATAAGTAGGTACTTTAGAAATGTGAAACTCTTTGTATACGTAAAATCTACGGTCCAGTGTGCGGGATCGAGTTTAACCGCTCGATCCCGTTCACTGGACTGTAGATTTTAAACATAAAACTATGCAATCACTGTTTAATTGATACATGATGTGACAAGTACAGACGCCAGCCCATCAAGCTACCAGAATCTGTTAAATTTCTTTGATAGTTTTTCAACTTTATTGCAAAAGCATAAGGTTCATGTTCAATTGGGAAAATTTTACAGTTTGGGGTAGCTTGATGTGCTGGCATCTGTACCTACCTACTGAGCGTAACTGATAGCTTTAGTAGCTAATAAAGTTACGCTCGTGCAAACTCGTTGCGTCGAATGGGACAAAACCCAATTTGATTCCAACGCGCTGTTCTACACGTAATACAATTTCAAACGAACAGTAACTTTACAAAATGTTTCATCACCAATTTTATTTCACAGGTCCTGCCAGAGAAATTGGATTTCCCGTACTCGTGGGCGATGTACTTGCTGTTTCATATGCACTTCGCTCAAATACTGCACACAGCGTCTATTTGTCTGACCCTCTCACTGGCTATTTGGAGATATTTGGCGATAAAGTAAGTACTTACTTTTAACCTATGACGGCGAACAGTATATCTTCATATGTTTTCCCATAACTTTTAAACTTACCATAATTCGACAAATGATGAAACCAGCGGACGATACCTATCGTTGGAAGAGTCTTGATCTTCCGCAGCTGGTTATAGGCCATGTGACGTCACACACAAACTGTACGCGATCACTTTTAAATCGCGCTAATAGATGTCAGTGTCGAAATTGTTTTTACAATTTTGACACTGACAGCTCTTGAATGCGGCTATGATGGGCTGAATGTGTATTGTGAAAGAAAATCTTTTATCGTGTTTTAAGTATCGTTACCCATCCCACCACGTCTGAGGAGCTTCACTTACTAATTTAATTGCACCCCCAATAATTGCCAACAAGGCTGAAGACTAGCAGAAGCTAGTAGTAGTACTTTTAAGTTTTCTCATAATTTTAGAAAAAAATATGAGAAAACTTAAAAGTCATCAAAATCTTTTACCTTTTATTTGAAGAGACGGTTTTAAAATATAGTAAGTGTTGCCACACCTGATTTTAGAAAATCGGTAGATGACATGTCAAAAATAGGTAGATTTTTAAATAAAAAATTATTAGATCTACCCTAATTTCAGTACAATTTCAGAATTAATAATTCGATTAAAATAAATGAACCTCAACAAAAAAATTTACTCAGGCACAGTTTTTTAACATATGCCTATTTTTTTTGTCTTTGTTTTGCAGTTGGTTGCAGTAACTAAGATAGGACACTCTGACTAAATGGGTTTTTTTTGAGTATGGGAAATCAGCAAATAACTTCTCGCGCTCTGGGCGGAGCGGGAGGCCGTGTCAGACTTTTACTGACTAAAACCCATCCATGTTCCTTCAATTGCCTGTGTGCTGGGGTAGGATACATTGAAGTTGGCTGCAGTAAAATAAATACAACTTTTGAAATAAAACTTATTTCAAAAAATACTAAACCGGTTAAGTAGGTACTTCAGTATAAAACAACCAACTTCCAAAAAAAATAATACAAAATAAAAAATAACTTTAATTTCGGAAGTCGGTGGCAAAAAACTGTTGTTTTTTTTTGGAATATCTATTTATGTTTTATTGAGACCCCGAAATAGGAATTGTTTTAGGTTCACAAAAAGATACGCAGTCAATAAATTAAGAGTGTTCAATAATGTTTTTAGGAAATCCAAATGGGAATTATTCGAGGTTTACTTACTACATACATGCCAAATATAAATTAAAATACTAACGTAATGCTCCTAACTTTATATTGTACACAATTAAGAAAGCGTCACACTAAATTCCAAACTTTTAGATTACTTAGGGGCTTTGTATTATCTACAACTACAGTAATTTACAGGTGAAGTTCTAGCGATTTGTTTCTTTAACTTAGGTACCGTATCTTACTAAGTTGATCCAAATAAGGAACAAACTCAACACATTACTGTGCCCTTAAACAAAGTTATGGGAGAATTAGATAGTAAATCATTATCAAGTAGGCACAGATCTAATTTTGTCAACAAACAAGATATGAATTTTACCTATTCCTTTATTAAAGGCACACACATTACATGGAATACCGCGATATGGACACCTAAACCTACGTAATGAGGTATTTGGTTATCATTATCGGCTGTAGGGGCTGGCTTCCAGTCTAACCAGAAGCAGCTGCAGTATTTTGCTTGGACCGACTGCCTATTTGACCTCAACTACCCAGTTACTGCGTAACACGGTACCCCTTGGTAAGACTGGTGGTTAGACTTTGGGGCTTCTGAATAGGGGGCGAGCCTGCTCTACCTACTACCTAAGCACGAAAGTCCATAGTTTCGGCCGTAGTTACAGGCGTTTCATACTCGGGACATCCTACGGACCTACGGACATATAATATGTTTAGGGCCCGAACTAAGAATTAAGGCTTTTTCGAACAGACGCGACCCGATACTCGTAGAATAATTTCCATGAAGTTTTCATAGAAAATAGCTGTCAGATATTAACCTGTTTTTGTTAATTTGTTAATATTACTGTATCGAAGTACGAAATATCGCTAAATATACTCCATTTGAAATAAGATTAGACATTTAAACACACCTTTTTTACAGTCAGTTCAACCAATTCCGACTTCTATACCGTAGGCATAGGGATTAAAAGCAAAAAAGTAGTTACAATACCAACTATTTACTGCAGCTGCAATTTGTTATGCCATTAACGCAATAGAAGTCAAAATCGGTTGATCGGACTGTAAAGAAGGTTTAGTGAAATGTCTAATCTTATTTCAAATGGAGTATAGTAACCTAAAATATAAATAATCATTTGCAATTATAACACTAAATTTGATGTTGTAACCGTTTTAGGTGTAAAAATGGCATTTGGAAAGTTTCAAAGTTCTTTTTTTACATCTAAAACTAAATATTCGGTGTTAAGATATTATCAACTATTGCGTTTCATAACCAATATTTTAGGTCACTAGTTAGCGATATTTCATATTTCCATACAGTGATTAATTTGGCGATATTATCGCCAAATTAATCAAAACAGTGAAATATTTGACAACTATTTGCGACGTTGCCCATTTTCAGAATAAACGCTGCGTGCGTCGCGCCTGTTTGAGGAAGCCTTTTGATTTGACAGTAGTCTTTACTGCCAGTTTAATTAATTAATCGGGAGTGGGGTTCATTCTGAAGTATCCAACTATTTTCGGACTTAGGTAGTAGGTCCCCATTGCTATCAATCGGCCACCAATTCAGAATCCGGGATACTATTGAGAAATTCCTGATCGAAAAATCCAAAACACTGCCAATCAATGTGACAATCAATCAATCACTGAACATTATTCATCATAGGGCTGTTCGGTAATTAAATTTTCTGGAAATACACGACCTTCCATCGTGAATTAGCTAAAATAAAGCTAAATATAATTATGCAGTAAGGGTCGGCCTATAAAATAAAAATTGTATGTTTGGGGGAAAAAATAGCTAGGTACCTAGGTGATTTACTAGTTTCTATTCCCGACTATGTCCGTCTGTATTACCATAAAAGATATCCAATGGTCTTTATGAAAGTCGTTCTGGGTCGTAACTGGGTGTCAGATAGTGAAATATATCAGATATTCATTGTAAAATACTGCAGTTGCATCCGGTTAGACTGGAAGCCAACTGCAACATATCTGGAAAAAGGCTAAGCAAATGATGATGATATAAAATGGTTCTGCTCTGGCCAGTCACCTATAAACGCCTGTAAGTCGGGAATCTCAGGCTGATTCCCGGCCACCGTAGGCGCGGGGCGCGGGCTTGCGGACGGCGAGTAATGGGTAGCTCGCTGTCCGGTAAGGACCAAGCCCGGGTCGACGGCGCGTTGTGTTCCACGCGCGCTTCAAAGAGCACCAACTGGTGGGGTCGCCAAGGGCCGATGCCTGCCAGGGGTGCGGTTTGTTCGAAAGAAATACCGCGGCCCCTGGCACACAGGTAACTGAGGGAACACGGGTGGGTTTTAGTCAGTAAAAGTCTGACACGCCCTCCTGCTTCACCCAGAGCGGGAGAAGTTATTTGATGATGTCCCACCCAAAAAAAAAAGTCATCTTGCTAGCAATTCCTAGGCCTCCCTCGGCGAATACGACCGTCTGCATAGTGTAGATAAATCCTTAGTAGTAGGTACCTCCCTATTGGGTGGGTTGCAGCTGAAAATCAGCGTCAGGTGGTGCATACTGTGATGCCATCTGACATTATGCTGAGCTGAGGCTCTCTTGGCATTAATAACATTGTTTAATTTATAGTTTTAAGGTTTTATAAGCTGTAATGCCCATTAACGCATTTTGCTTTCTTCCTTTTCTTTTATTAATCTGTGTTCAAGGTAAAGACGCCTGATTTAGGGGCGTTACTGCTCCTTGACGCGATAGTTTGTCTATAATGAAGGTGAGATCAACACCGCCCGTGATTAATTAAATTGGGGTAGGTAATAGAGCACCCCATTAATTAATTAACCACATACTTAATCCTCGAGGAATTTAGCAACTGGTTTCTCCTTTGTCTTTGATCAGAATTCTGTCTCTATGATTTTTTTGCCTTGGTTTAGCGTTGAAACGAGCGTAAATAAATAAAATATAATCTTGTTATAAAACCGAGAAAGAAGTCCCTTGAGAAATACAGGTAATTTATCTTGTTAGGCATAGATTAATTGAATATTTTTCCACGAAACCTATTTTTTTTTAATTCATGAAGATTCTATTATTATGACAATATTTTTAGGAATTTACCCACGTTTTGCAATGGATGTTGAATGCTATATGTAAGTTTTAGAACTTGTGTGATAAAATGTTTAAATTATGACGTATATGTATGTACAATTAATTACTATTTCCTTAACTTAAGGATAAAAAAAAGTTATTATTAAAATTATATTTAACTATATCTATTAGTAAGATAAGTATTGTAAAACACACGTGTTATGTAATAAATAATTGAATTGAAATGGAAATAATAATGTATAATCACATCATCAAATGATAGGCGACTCCACAACTCAGAGGCATCAGATTGATCAGGTTTTCATTGACTTTGCCGATATTTTGTTTTCCAATACTTTACGCAAATTCTTTTATTTCAACTTGTATTGTCCCGCCGCTGGGCATAGGTGACCTCCATAGCTTTTCACTGTTATTGTGCGTTGCCTTCTCCGATCAATCTCCCGTAAACGCATCTGGGTCGTGACGCCTCGGTGACGACGTCCATCTTCTGACACCCATTGCGTGACGACTCTGTCTCACCTGTCCCGATGCATCCTGTATACCTACATGGCCTGTAACTGCCCCGTGGGTCTCGTGGTCGCAAGCGCGACTTCTGACCGTGGGAACCTAAGTTAGATTTCCAGGTTGGGCATTGAGTTATTGGGTTTTTCCATTAGGAATTTCTTAGTAACAGCCCGAAGTTTGGAAGTTGGCGGTGTGATATCCCTGTGCCTCGGAAAGCACGTTAAGGCGTTGGTCCTGCGTCTAATCTCTCGTCTCTCGTCTCTCGTTGAGATGTCTCTGTTGAAGTTGGCTACCATGGCCGAAATACGGTCTGGAGGACTATTATTATTAAATGGCCTGCCCAACCCCACATCAGGCTATCAGACATATTGCCCGCATCGATTCGTGTTCAAAACAGTGTATTGTGGTATTATGTATTCGGTCGCTGGCCAAAACTATATGCTTCATCCCGTCGGCAAACCTTGAGTTTGGAATTTTGAGACTTGGTCAGGGACCAAGTTGGACCACTCTAGGATGGGCTGGAGGCACATTTGGATGAGTTTACGTTTCAGGGATAAAGGAAAATATGCTGAGGACTATTTAAGTACCTAAGTTTCCGATGCCAATAAAGTGTCAGGGTTGAAACGAGCTACATTCCTTCGAGTGCTTATTGCCCGCGTTACAAAAGTGACCGTTGGACGTATATGCGGTTCTCTTAATGAAATACCTAGAAATCTATCCACATAGAGTAGAGAGCTCAAAAGTTTTTTGGAACGCGCTAATTACTGGTAGTACCACTCGGATTAAAAAAAAAATCTGTTTAAATTTGATAGCCCGATTCTTGAGGATAGCTATAGGCTATTTCACGTTAAGATACGATTTGATTCTACTAACTGCCTGGTTGGTCAAGTGGTCAAAAGGGCTACTGCTAAGCAAGAGGTCTAGAGTTCGACTCCCAGGTCGGGTAAAGTGTTATTATTTATTTATATATTATTTATTGTACACGACAAAAATAAATAACAAAAAAACAAATTACACTATTGCGATCGTTTGATCCATTGCTGTGCATCGTTATTACTTAACCTTTAGTTAAGCAATTAATAATTAAGGTATTTAAGGATTCACCCCATAATTCTTACACTTTAGAAACACGATTATGTACTTGTAGTTTCCTCGATAGAAAAAAATATCCATAGTTCCTACCTACCTAATTTTTAAAGAGCAAAATAAACCCTTAGTAGGTACTACGGCGTGAATGCGTCAGGGACGGTCATCAGTTTTATAATTATAACCAAAAAATGTTTTCTAGAATTTTACATTTTCAAAATGTGTGCCTATTTGTTTAAAATAATACGAAGAAAATACGTAAAATAGCGCGCGAAACGCCCACTTCCAGCATCCTAATTGCGTAACACGGTATTATTAATCACAATCTGAACCATTTTGAAGATTATTACTAATCCATTGTTTCATAAATGTTCGAAAAAAATGTCTGCCTAGCAACGTAAACAACGCCATGAATGTTGTGGAACTGTCAAATGAAAGTAGTTGCTACTGGTTGTACTGGTACCTCACTCCTACACTTACACCCACTACTCACATGCACACATTCACCACCACTACCTCCACACCATCTCCACACATAATCACACAAGTTCCAGCGCGCTTTTTGATGTTTTTTTCTTTTTTATCTTTTCATTCTTTTGTTATTGGTTTAAGTTTAAGTAATACGTATAATTTATTTTGTACTGGCTCAAAAACTAAATAGAAAATAAATAACCAGGGGAAGGGCGGAGTATCCTAACACAAGCAAACTATTTGCTTAACAGGATTCTCCCCATTGGAACTTGATTATGTTATTTGAGTTGATGCAATAAACATTTTTTTTTTTTTTTTTTTTTTACTGGTAGTGTATTGCGTAATTAACCCTTTTTTTCGGTGGGAAATCATCAAATAACTTCTCCTGCTCTGAGCGGAGCGGAGGGCGTGTCAGACTTTTATTGACTAAAACCCACCCGTTTTCCTTCAGTTGCCTGTGTGCCAGGGTTCGCGATAACTCTTACGAACAAATCCAAGACCTTGGCAGGCATCGGCCCTAGCGGACCCCTTCATTATGGCTGACATCTCTTTGAGGCACGCGTGGAGCACAACGTGCCGTCGACCCGGGCCTGGGGGCCTACTCGCAAAGCACGCAATCCGCAATCTCGGTCGAAGTTATGGGCGTTTCATATCACTTACGGACCTATGATTGTTTGGGGTCTAAACTAAGAATGAATTACTACACGATTTGACAGTTGTCCGTCCCTACTCCCTATTATGGTTTTACCCGTCCAAAAAAGTTAATTAATCAGCTGTAGGAGTCACTTCGAAGTTTCGAACTATTTTCGGACGGGACCGTATTTTCGTTGATGGAGTTAGAGAGTAGGCCCTGTGGTCCTTACCGGGCCCTGAGCTAGACATTGGTCGCCGTCCGCAAGCCCGCGCCTACGGTTGCCGGGAGTCTGCTATGGACTCCCAACGCCCCGGGCGTCTCCTGCGGCGGCTAGGTGCGCGAGTGCGCAAAGATACGCTATTACCCGTTAGAAATACGGGCGTGATGTAATGTTACGTTGATTCTAATAGTCCACTCTGTTTCAGGTACTCGGATAGAAGTCACATACTTTGTACGGAGCGTAGATGCAGCATCGCGATACTGACGAGCTTTATATTACCGCCTATACTGTGTGCGCCTACCTTTATGGTGAGTATTTAAATATAAAGGTTTTAGTTCGAGCCCACAAAGGCTTATTAGACAATTCACATGAATTCACTCACCCAGACTCGATTTGGGTTTCACTCACCCACAACATGCGTTTTGCCTGACTGTCTTATTTCTGAAATGAATCTTCCCGTGAGGAAACCGGCATGTCTTAGAACCAAAAATTCGAAGACATCTGACATCTACCAACCCGCACGGAGGCGGCGTGGTGGATTACAGCCTATTATTACCTTCCACGAGTTGATGCCAGTGTCCCAGCGGTGGGGACATTATAGGCTGATAATGAGATCCTCCCGCCTGGGGGTAGACGAAAGGAACTGTCAAATTACGGCCATATTCCAAAACAAGATTTATCTTTAGATCCAGGTTTTAACCATTGAGCTATTTTTGGAATTCGAAGTTCTATCGCACATCGTTCATCCCGGGCAGGTCACCAGATGTAAGAAGGGTCCCCGTCACCTTTTGTGGCTGTTACCCTCCCAGCCATGTCTGTGGTTGCCACCGTTTCCACGAAAAACAGTGGCAACGGTGGTAAATTAATTAGAACAGATTACAATCACAAAACTGAGCTTGCTATTTAATATTATATTGTGGGCTTCAATATAAGGCGTTTATTAAATAGTGCGTTTGTATTGACAAAGATGGCTGTCAACTATTTGCCAGACTGCCACTTTCTTTGAATGTGTTCTGTTCAGTCAAGTCTTTTAAACCTTCGTCAGTTTGTAATTCTTTCCTTTATCAAGTCAGAACACATAATAAATAATGTTTTGACCTGTGGCAGTGATCAGACCATTTCAAGATCAAAATAGCATACAGCGTTGACCAAATGTCGAGTTGACATTAACCTTAAGTGTTTTTAGTGGCCTGGCCATTTTATGAAATATATCGTCCACCAGCGGCTTCGCCCGTGTGTTAATAAAAAAAGTCTATGTCATCCCCAGGGTTCAAATTATCCACATACAACATTTCATCAAAATCGGTCCAGCCATTCCGGTGTTTACCTCCTACATACAAACAAATTTTACCCCTTTATAAATTTATTTTTTCAAATTATCCTAGCATCGTGTCAGCGTAACATATTTGATTCTGTCTGACATGGGATAAGTTGACTGACTGCCATACTGTGGTATTGACACCACTGCGCAATATCTATAATCAAATGCTGAGTCGTTAAAGAAACTTCTATTGAGCAATGACCAGAATAAAATAACCCTTAAAGTGACGAACATATTATTATTTTCGCTGTGACTGTACAGCTAAGTTCGAAATAGACTTTTCGGTCGATATTTGCCCTTTACTACGTACACACACTACGAAATTATTTGATGAGAGTTCGTTTGCAGACTATTTAATGAAATGATATAATATAATAGTGAAATATCTTGTTGACTTATAATGTAAGAGAAACAATGTCATTTGTATAGCAGGAATTTAATATTCATGATCATCATCATCTGCCCAGCCTTTTCCCAGCAGCTGAATACCAGTATTTTACATGGAGCGACTGCCTATCCGACCTCCACAACCCAGTTACTGGGTAATACGATACCCCTTGGTAAGACTGGTTGTCAGACTTTCAGGATTCTGACAACCCGAAACGAATGTCAAAGATCCACGAATGATAACCGGGACCAACGGCTTAACATGCTTTCCGAGGCTCGGAGGGGTCTTGGTATGTAAAGATGGTCACCAATCCGCAGACCAACCGCGGCAACCGTAGCTTAACCTGATAGCCTTATAGCCATAAACCCCTCTGTAATATTCATGATACAAAACGAATAAACGGTAATAGATTAAGCATTTTATCAAAGTGATTTCGAAGTAACAAGGACCTAAAGAGTTGAGTCAATGAAGCTGATGCTTCGCAAATAAAAGTAAAACGAATTAAATTTACATTTAACTTTATCTTCAAAATGTATTTAAATTTTATATTAATTATTTACGATTCATTTAACGGGAATAGCAATATATATAGCATAATAGTCCACATTATTTCTTGTTTTATTTTCGTTGAACGAATTGAACTTAATATAAAACTCGGTGCAAACATTTGATATTTCCATACAATGTCATTATCATAGAATGTATTCATTGTTCAAGGAATTAGCATTGTCACTCGATATGGAATGTTGTCAATCAACTGGTCACGTTTACAGAAGACAGCGATTAGGAGTATTATGTGGATGCGCTGTTGGTGTACCTACTTCATTTCTATATTTATTATATAAAACTCCGTAATATACAGGAATGGCAGAACATCGTCCAACCTGTGACCAAAAAAATCAGCTGTTCCATATATTTTGACCGCGTAGGTATTGCATTTTTCTATGCAAAAGCAGATATTTTTATTTGATAACTGACGAAAACTATCTACACTAAAGGATCCAGAATCATTTGCTGTATTCAGAGTAACAGTTTACGTTTGTCTCTGCCACCCAATATGTACTTAAGTTCATTCTTTAATGATGCTATGACGCGGCAAAATGGTTTCAAAGCCTTAAAAAGATATATTTGTTCAACAGGTCTTCGACATACACACGAAAAACGTGACGGACAAATTCGGCAATCCAGACATCGCATACCACGTGGACTCCGACTACCAGGGCACTCTGTACCAGGCCAACTTTTGGGTGCACGGCGTGGTCATCAAACTGCTACCGTGTTCCATCCTCACGGTCATCAGCGTGTGGCTCATCCGGGCGCTTTACAACGCGAACCAACACCAGAAGAAGCTCAGGAACTATAACGCTTGTCCCGCTGCTGAGAAAATGGTGAAGAGACAGAACAAGGCAGACAAAAGGACGGACAGGACAACAAAGATGCTATTGGCAGTACTGTTACTGTTCTTGGTGACGGAACTGCCTCAAGGAATAATGGGTCTTATGAGTGGGTTGCTCGGTTGGTGCTTCTTCAAGCGCTGCTATGATCTCTTCGGGGAGTTGATGGACTTCCTGGCGCTGCTGAACGGGGCTATCAACTTCTTGCTGTACTGCACCATGTCCCGTCAGTTCCGTCAGACCTTCAGGCAGTTGCTGCTGCAGCCACATCTGGCGAGGTTCCTGCCACCGACGGCCTCACATTCTGACTCTCACAACCAGAACACGTAAGTTCAAATACATTTTTTAATCTCTAATCTTGCATTTTGTTTGCTTTGATTTTGTGTGTCTTTCTTATTCTAATTAAGTTTTCTGCTAACTGCATGTTCAGTGAAACAATTTAAAACTATGTTTATGAGCCATGAAATTGTTTCCTCCCTGCAGGTGCACAGAAAAGATAAAAAGGTAACTACAGCCGAGCTTCAATGTAAATATGGATATGTGAGTAACGACTGCGTTTGCATTTATAACAGAATTTCCATATTCCCAGTATTCCTCAAACTGTGTAAGGAACATTGTTTATCTTTACGAAACTAATATGAATGCATGCATTTGACTCACTGTTTGCATGATGTATGTACTATATTCCAAGAACGTTTTCATTTCCCCTTCTGCTAGTAAGTTATTGCGAAGCTGGACAATGTAATAACAAGCAATTACTTTCGTCACCTGGCTGCAATACTTGAATGGTTAATTTTAACTAGAAATTTTCTTTGGGTAAACTCTACAGACACACGAGATCGTAGATACAGTATGTTCTAACGTTACAAGCTGGATATTTGAAATAAAAGCTAAATAAAATAAAGAAAAAAAAACTGTTGCTAGTCGAAGCGTTAGATTTATTCAAACACAGCAGCAATATAAACGAGGTCACACGTTGACAAAACTGTGGAAAGTATTCGCTCGGCTGTCCCACAATTCGCGTCAATTGCTCTCTCGCAGGTCATTTCTTCCACATGTTGTCTTGTATAAAGTTTATTTCGCCTTTTATTATAATTTTTTGAAATATATTACTTGATTGTGATACACATACATTATTATCCTTTATCGCAGCTGATTCTTCCGTTTTCGTCTCCCCTTTCATTAGATGTTTTAGAACCCAATAGCTTGGTACCATAAAAATATTAAAAAGCGGTTGGTACGCAACGATGGTGGTACTTATTTATGGTCATTCCGCCTTGGAAGGTAGGTAGGCTTTTGGTGTGGAATGCAACGTGTGTTGTTACCCTTGCGCCATCCCATCTTCCTCGCACGGTGCTCTGTGCTGGGGCAGCTGTTGCTGGACGGAAAACCTCAAACGGCCCAAACACCACAAACTTTTTGGGGTCTTGCTTGACCCGTTTCGGGTTCAAACACTAAGGCCACGGAATCTAAGTGCTCATTTACTTTTTCGAGACATCTCCAAACGGTTGGTGGACTTTTCATGTGAACAGAGGGCTGACCTTATTGCCGTACACCGTGGCAATCCTGCCAGCAATGAGCACTTTTGCTATTGACACCGATACATACAATTTTTTTTATGCCCTTTGATAATTTCCCCTCCTTTTTTAAATACTTGAACATTATTATTATTGTAGGATTGATAGTCATAGTCATATATTTACTTATATAAAATTGCCATATTTATTAAAAAAGATGAAAAAGGGCAGATTTATTCCGCATCTTTCTAAAAGCAACAAAAGGTTTTGTAGTTTCCCATTTTATTTTCTATTCAGTTACTACGTTACAGATAGCGTATTTTGTAGCAATAATGTGTAAAGAAACCCCGGAGGTATCCAATAAAGAGGGATTAGAAGGATCCTCGACTGTTTGGAACAGCCTGCATGCATTACTTTTGTGTGCCATAAATCTGACCTAATTGCGGTGGCCACTCCGACTTTAGTGTTCCAAAAGCTTGAGATTTGGAAATAGGAGGTTTTTTATTAGGTGGTTGCATTTATGTGAACAATGTTCTCTGGAGGAATGTGGAACAATAGAGGATTTTTTGTCAAACAATATTTAAGAATGGTGGCTCCGGTATCGGACCTGACTAGACGTAGTTCCAACCCAATTTACTTTGTATATTTAATTGCTTGCCTAATTATTTAAATGCCGTGTGGTGCCGGACGTAAAGAATAGTACCATCCCATTTCTTCCCGTGGGTGTCGTAAGAGGCGACTAAGGGACTTACTAGAGAATGGGCAGCAGCGTTCTGTATGCATTTGACCACCGTACTGTGATCGCCAACCCGCCTGCCAAGCGTGGCGATTATGGCAAGCCCCTTCAAGTTGGGGGAGGCCTATGTCTAGCAGTGGACGTCTTTCGGCTGAAATGATGATGATTTAATTGCTTTACCACTACTCTCAAAACGGTGAACGAAATCGGCATGTTTTAGAACCAACAATTCGAAGACATGTGATACCAACCCGTACTGGGCCCGCGTGGTAGATGATGGCCCACTCCCTCTCACAGAGAGGAGGCCTGTGTCCCAGCAGTGGGAACACTGATTATGCTAATATTTAAGAAACTTGTAGATTGCGTGGTCGTCATTATTTTTCTCAACAGAAGCATCACTTACTCGTAGCACGTTCAAGAGTAGTTCTTGTAAAATTTTAGGATAAGTACGTCTCTTTGAAATGGTAAAATTCAGCTCAAGTATACCTTGTTAGACATTTAGGTTTAGCTAGAAAATATTGTACAAAATGTTCTTAAATTGTCAAAAGAAATCTTTACGTGCCAATTTGAAACGAAATTATGAAACTCTGAGAGAAGCGTTGAAATATTCTTTGAAGTATAATGATCACAGTTATGGAGGTTCTTATAATATCAAGGAATGGTAATCTTACCCTCCAAATGGGTAATTTTGTTGTAATTTCGTTTATATAGAATTGGCACATAACCGTTTGGCTTAACGGTGCCATCTACTTACACGGTTTTGAGGTTGAGCAAATATTGTAAGATTAGTGTGTGTCAAAAATTTAGAGGGTGTGTCTTATACATACCATACACCCTATATAACTTTTGCCATCATAAATACAATCCGCATAAAATTATCACTTCGGTAAAAAGAAGAATTTATATTTCCCTTCTTAGGTTCTAAATTGGATACCTAACGATGAGCATAAAACGTTAGTACCTATCTAATTCCGAGCTGACGACCTTACCATATATTTCAGTAATTTCAGCTTTACCAGGCTTTAAAAAATAACACCCTCAAGTTATTTATTCCCCATCCAATCAATTTTTAATTAAAATATCAAGCGATAAATTAAATATTGTCCACAGTCTGACTCAGTGTACCTGTAGTTTAAAACTTTTGCCTCGACTAAGGCTTTTTGAAAATGCACAATGCTTTTAATATTTAGCCTTTAATGTTTAGCTTTTAAATGAGGGCTCGCCTATCTTTTAGGTCAAGGAATTGGCATTGCTATTCAATATGGCAATGCTGCCAGTATTTTGGGCAATTTTTCATTGACAGGAGGAGGGAAGGAGCTATTTTCCTTTTTATATAAAATGGATTGTTGTGTAAATCTGTATGACCACGTTGTTCTTCTCAACTACGCCACAGATTTAGATGCGGTTTACACCATCATTTAGAGAATTTATTTCGGAAGGTGCACAATACAACAATAATAAACTTATGTACAATATATAAGGTTAAACAAGGGACATACTTTAGGGGGGTGTGGTACTCATGAAAATATACAACTTTTAACCCGTCGCACGTCTAATTAGCAGACACAATATGGTACTCATGAAAATATACAACTTTTGATGGAGTGGACACCAAAATAAAAATTAAAAATCTGCTGTTCCCTACATTTGGTCCAGTTATGCGAACATAAAATGCATAGAGCGGCTGGTTTTATTTTCGCGATTTCAGTGTTGGTCCCCGTTAAGAGTTTCTCATTTTCATGAGTACTACACTCCCTTAAAGTATGTCCCCCGTTCAACCTAACACACTGTATAATAAATTGATCTCGACCTTTTGTCGACTCTTAAAAACCCGTGCGATGAAGGGGTGGGTCGCTAGTATTGTATATTTTAATGTTAGCCTTTTTCACTGCTTTTAAAATAATTTGCCAATGTTTGTTGCAGTGCCAAGACGTCCGTGCCGTGAGGACGGGTGACGCACGGGAACCTCCCAGTGGTGCGGGAACATTTCCTATAGTGAACTGGTAGTCGAGTGCTCTAGAAAGTAATCAGTGTTCAGTGTTTAAGAATAAGGCATTGTCCAGCGTCCTTCGACCATTAAGAAGAACTTTAAGAGTTTATTGAATGTTTCGCTAAATGTATTGTTGTCGTGTCAGACCCAGTTTGAAAGTGTTTGTAGAGTTGAGATTGTAAATAATGTTATACTTACCAAAGAATTGTATTGATTGTACCAGAATACAAATAATAGTGCTGAAGAGAAAGGTATTTTTCTTTCATACTAGATTCACTTGTTATTTTGTTGACGCTCAAATTGTAATATATGTTATCTATGTTCTTTGTAATAGAATTACGGGGAGATTTATTTGAAATAAAAAGATTAGAATGTAAGATTGGCCTATTGTCTAGTGTTGTTCCAAAGTGGAAAATAAATCTGCTATTTTTATGAATCTTTGTAATATTTTTTAGTATTAATTAAAAATATGTCCATAAATAAGACATTTTCTTTACGAGTTAAAAGCGATACGTATCTATGTCATCGTTCATTTCTCATGAGTCTATATCATTAAAGCTGAGGTGCGACGCGATTCTCGTAGAACAAATTTTTATGAAAACTTCATGGAAATTGTTCTAAAAGTATCGCGTCGCGTCTGTTTGAAGAAACCTTTACACAACAACATCACGACTTGTTTCTCCGAAGGGTTGGGCACAGGTGTCCCTACCTATAGTAGGTACACACGGCTACACATCAAGCTATACATTTCCAGTTTAAGCTGATCTCGCATTATGTAGGATTTCCCTACATTGCGAGATCAGCGTAAATTGGAAATGTATAGCTTGATGTGTAGCCGTGCGTACACCCACATTTCGCCAGTTATGTTTAAGTCCCATGTTATGGGGGGCGAGCCTATTGCCATCAATCGGACGCAAATCCAGACTCCTGCTGCTGACAAATTCCAGATAGAAAAACCCAATAACAAATTGTCCGACCAGTTGGCTTAACACGAGGACCGTAGAGAAGCGTTTTGTCGACGGAAGAGTAGGCAAAAATTACGTTTCCGTGTAGACAGTTGACAGTTTTGAGAAACCGAGAAATGTAGCTAAGCGATTTCAATTCTACGGTAGAGTAGAAATAGAAAGCGTCATGCTAAGCCTGCTGGGTTATCGAACTCAGCCCCATTCTACCCATTTGTACTAAAATAATACCTATTCTCTTCATGAGCAGAGAATATTATTCATAACGAATCATGATATCAAACTAATTGAGTGAGTAATGGAGATGTATTAAATAATCGTGGATGTAACTCTAACCAGACAAAAAGTGAATCAAATAATATCTATGTATTATATATCATGATTGAATGCACTTGGTTATAGAGAAGCAATCAGTTAATTAATCTGCTCAACCTTTTCTCAATTATGTTTGACTAGGCTTCCAGTGCATCCGGATGCACCTGAATACCTGTGTTTTCCATGGAGTGACTGCCTTTCTGACCTCCATAACCGAGTTACTGGGTAACATGATACTCCTAGGTAAGACTGATTATGGACTTTCGGGCTTCTGACAAAGATTCTAGCAAATATCTATGAAAGACAGCCGGGACCAACGGTGGCACGAAGGGGGTCTCGATACAGAACTCGAAGAGATGGTTACCCATCCACAAACCGATTGCGACAAGTGTAGTAGCGTAAACCTTCGATCGACCCGAGAGGTTGTTATCATCATACATATAATTATGTATATTACATATCTGAAAACTCCCGCAGGTGTTCATAAGAAACAAAAGTTTCTCAACATTGTTTTAGCAACTTAAGATATATATTAAGAGAGATTATTTAGTCTCAGCCTTAATCTTCGAGTCAGTTATTAACTGACTTCAAAAACGGAGGAGGTTCTATGTTCGACTGTATGTTTTTTATGTAGGTATGTTCACTGATTTCTCCACCATTAGTGGACCGATCCTCAAAATTATTTTTTTATGTGAACGAGTATACTCCTGAGGTGGTCCCATTGGCACCAAGTCAGGATCTTATGACAGAATCCCACGGAAATTGAGGACAACCCTCAATTGTTATAGGTATTAAAAATGTTTTTCATATATTTTATAAAGCTGTTGAGACATTTGCGTATGGTCATCATCATTTCATGACGCTGAGCTGATGAAGGAAAGTACAACTCTTTAACGGTTAGGAGTGGTAGGATGCTCGGGCATTACTCCGTCATAGATATACGGATTTGCAAAATTATTTTTTTGTTCAAAAGGGGTTTATTCCGAAATGGTTCCATTAAAATTTCATATAGATCTGATGATGCGTTTCGGAGACAGACAACGGAACTTTTCAAAAAATGACAGTAAATCAACCGCGATTGCTGCTATCGCATAAAAATGCATTGTTTTGACCAAAGGATGATGAAATTTCGAATTGTTGTGGGGTAGGTACTATAACTAAAAAGTGTAAAACAAAAACATTTTCCCAAAAAATAAACAACCGACTTCCGGAAAAACACTACCTACGGAGTGAAAAAATAACTTTAATCTCGGAAGGCGGTGACAAAACATTAAAATATATATCCAAAGTCACCGACTTCCAAAATTAAAGTAATTTTTCACTTTGTAGTGTTTTTCCGAAAGTCGGTTGTTTTTTTTAAGTTATTTTGACTGACAACTTTAGACTGTATTTGTAATAAGAACTTGAACGTGATCGTAGTTCCTAATTCAACCTTGTTTTGAAATAAGGTCGAATATTATATTCGGCCTTATTTCAAAACAAGGTTCATTGTTGTACAGAGGCCAGCACATCAAGCTACCCCAATCTGTAAAATTTCTTTGATAGATTTTCAACTTTATAGCAAAAGCATAAGGTTCATGTTCAATTGGGAAAACTTGACATTTTGGGGTAGCTTGATATGCTGGCGTCTGTACCCACGTTATCATGATTTTGTAAAGCGGGAATCATACCTGCAACAAACTGCAACTACATGTAATGTTGCTGCTTGTAAATGTTTCGTATTTATGGTAAATGAAAGTTGGGCATCATTGTCCCTAACAAATTTTAATGTTGCAAGACGCAATGTTTCGTAACTTTTCTCGCTTATCATGATGTCAGGCTCAGAAAAGTTGGCAACATCACAAATAGCTGTCAAAGTTTCCTTGTTTTTTATGAATTAATCAGTATTACTAAATGAAATATCGTTCGGTGCTATACTAAAATATTGATTATGGATTGCAGTAACTTACCTATATCGTTCAATTTACTGAATATTTAGATTAAGGCGTAAAAAAATATTTATTTACCTACGTTGTTACAACACCTGACTCAGTGTTATTTTTGCGATTCATAATTATTCTTTTAGTGCACTATAGAGCGATATTTAATATTTCCATTCCGTTCCAAATTGATAAAAACACGTAATTTTTTCACAGCTATTTGCAACGTTGCTAACTTTCAGAAGGCCGCAATTGTACAAACGTAAAAATATAGCAGGGAGACTTTTTCGCACGCACACTGAATCTTCAACTCACTTCTCAGCGCCGAGAGGTGAAAATCAAATAGAGTGTTGTTTCGACGCACTGGGATGCAGTCAGTTGGATTTTCAATGATGCTCGGTTCGACACCGAGAGTTGAAAATCGAACAGTGTGTTTTTGTAGACGCCCTGGGGTGCACTCAATTGGATTCTCAATGTTGCTCGGTTCAACACCGAGTGTTTAAAATCGAACAGTGTGTTTTTGTAGACGCCCTGGGGTGAACTCAGTTGGATCCTCAATGATGTTCGGTTCAACACCGAGTGTTTAAAATCGAACAGTGTGTTTTTGTAGACGCCCTGGGGTGCACTCAGTTGGATTTTCAATGATTCTCGGTTCAACACCGAGTGTTTAAAATCAAACAGTGTGTTTTTGTAGACGCCCTGAGGTGCACTCAGTTGGATTCTCAATGATGCTCGCTTCAACACCGAGTGTTTAAAATCAAACAGTGTGTTTTTGTAGACGCCCTGGGGTGCCGTCAGTTGGATTCTCAATGATGCTCGGTTCAACACCGAGAGTTGAAAATCGAACAGTGTGTTTTTGTAGACGCCCTGGGGTCCACTCGGTTGGATTCTCAATGATGCTCGGTTCAACACCGAGAGTTTAAAATCGAACAGTGTGTTTTTGTAGACGCCCTGGGGTGCACTCAATTGGATTCTCAACGATGCTCGGTTCAACACCGACAGTTCAAAATCGAACAGTGTGTTTTTGTAGACGCCCTAGGTTGCACTCAGTTGGATTCTCAATGTTGCTCGGTTCAACACCGAGTGTTTAAAATCTAGTGTGCGATAAAATCCCGCCACGATATTTTTACGTCCCTACAGACGTGGTCTATCACATGGGCATTGTTGTAAAATGCCCCACGTGCGTGATATATTATCATGGTATGCACGTGGCAGCTGCCATACCAACAGACGAGGTTAGAATTTAGATGAGAGGACTAATTTACATCTCTACACGTGTCAATAATTAGAATCAAAACTATGTGGAGCTTCAGCCTGACAGAAATCTACGGATGACAAACATAACTTAATATTACGCCTGTTTTCCTCATTGTTAGGGCAGAGGAAATTTAAGAATGATTCTTAAGAAAACCATTTTTTGTTTTTGTTTTGGTTCGTTAACATAATATCATATTAGGGGTTAAAGTATGAAATTGCCGATTTGTACTGAAAAATTGAAACTCGTTTTTTTCTAAGATATAAGATATTTATTTAAACAATATATTTACCCTCATTATCTATAAATTTCTGCCATCTAAACGGAAGTTCATTTATGCCTTTACGATAGAACTCTGAGGATCTAGATTCGACAAACTGTGTGAAAGAATTTCGTACTGCCTCCTGGGAAGATTTTTTTTTATCACGTGGAAATTTTTCCAAATCATGAAACAAATGGTAGTCCGTTGGAGCAAGGTCTGGCGAGTACGGAGGATGACGTATAGTTTCTAACTGCAGCTCCTGTAGAATTACAACGGTTTCTCGTGCAGTGTGAGGTCTTGCGTTATCATGGAGCAATAATGGTGAAGATCGATTCACGAGTCGGGCCTGTTGCACTGTCAATTTCACCATCATTGTTCGAAGTTCGGCACAGTAAACATCTACTGTTATTGCCTGACCAGACCTGAGAAAGCTATAGTGAATAACATCATGAAGAGAGTGGTCTCCTCATGGTGTTATTCACTATCGCTTTCTCAAACAGTTACCATTACCTTTTTATTGGTGAGCTTTGTTTTAACTCTTGCGGCGTTTGACCTGAGGTCAGCTATTGCATTTTTCACTTACTGTTATCGTAAACAATCCACTTTTCGTCAAATGTCACAATTCGATCCAATTTTTCCTCATTTCTGTACCGATACAACAAGGCAACACAAGTTGCAACACTCATTTCTTTCTACAGATCAGTCAAATCATGAAGCACCCATTTTTCATATTTTTTTATCTTACTGATTTGATGCAAATGAGTTAATATTGTAGGTAGGGTAACGTTAAACCATGCTGCTAATTCCTGGGTAGTTTGACTCGAATCGGCTTCTACCATCTCCTTCAAATCAGTGTAATAATCTGCGTGGGCTGTCTACCACGTGGTTCGTTCTTCAAGTCGAAGTTTCCTTTACGAAAGCGTTTAAACCAAAAACGGACGGTGCGTTAATTAGCAGTTCCCTCTCCGAACACAACGTTGATATTGCGAGCCGTTTCTGCCGCGTTAGTTCCGCGTCTGAACTCGTATTCAATAATAACTCGGATTTTCGAAGTATCCATCTTTACGTCTAAGCTGAATAAAAAAAACAATTGAAAGTCGAAAATCAAATGTTGCACATTTTTTTAAAAGAAGAACCGCATAGGTATCACGTGAAAAAGTTTCACACGAAAATCTCACACCATGAAGATTTTAGGTCAATTCGAAGTGTCTATTACTATACAACGGCAATTTCATAACCCCAATTATAATAGTCGTATGCCCTTATAGTAATGAGGCTTATTAGTCGATTAGCAATGCACTTTAATGCATGTACTTGCGGTGACCTTTTCTCATAACTTTCATCATCATCATCATTTCAGTCGAAAGACGTCCACTGCTGGACATAGGCCTCCCCCAAGCTCCGCCACTTGGACCGATTCTGTGCTTCCCGCATCCAGCGGATGCCTGCGGCCTTATAATGTCACCAGCCCACCTCGTGGAAGGCCTTCCAACTCTACGTCTTCCGCTACGCGGTTGCCACTGCAAAACCTTTTGGCCCCATCGGCCATCTGTTCTGCGAGCAATGTGCTCTGCCCACTGCTACTTCAGTTTGGCAATTCTTCGTAAGCAAGGCAAACTGATAACTTTATTGCATAAAGTACGAAACGTGCCAATTACGTATTACTTACGTATTTCTGGAGTTGTGGATTCGTCCACAAATCGATTCGCCAGACGAATAAGCCCGTAATGATATAGTAGCCTGGGCTCCGCATTCGTACCCGGTTACATGGGATTTAAGCATAATTTGTGAAATGTGGGTGTACTATAGGTGCACGTGCACCTCTGTCTTACTGTTCGAGGAATACAGGCATTATGTTATGTTATGTGTGATGTAGTTGCTTTATGCGCATGTATTTTTGCCAACGATTATAGTTTTATTCTAAAGGGAATAAACATACTTACAGATCGCGGCACGTAAGTGGAACCAAAATGTCGGATATTGTTTCAACTTACGTGCCGCCTGTAATTTATTTCCAAACTTCAGTACATGTTACATCAATGTCTATGCTAGAAAGTGACTTCATTCTATTTCCGTGTGAGGCAACGACTGCGTCCTACCTTCGGTTGTTTGTTCTGATTTTGGTTCAACTTACGTGCCGCGATCTATACATGTTTTCATATATCTTTTACGTATGAGGAATCACCCATTACTTGATCACACTTATCACATTCCATTTGAGTATTGATGATGTCAAACGTATTTGTGTTTGCCTTCAATTATCGAAACTGTACTAACAAAATTTGGTTCTGATATTTTGTGTAGCCAAAGGCTTTGAGCATTTCTAGGAAAGTAAACAAAATAAGAAGTTATCTATCCTATTTATATCAAATATTTTATTTTCGTAAGAGAAATTCGTTTGGCAAATATATTTGCAAAAAAGGTACTAATATTTTCTTAATAATCAGTAAGCGGTAACAAGTGGAGGTATCTAGCAGTCTTTTGAACTACCCACATAATCGGATTGCAGAAATACCCGAAATAAGTTTTATTTAAAAATAAACAGCTAAAAGTATAAAGATAAGGCAGAATGTTCTATGGCACCCACGAAAACATTTCTTAGAAAACATATGAAAGGATTAAGACCTCTTTATAATAATAATACCAGTTTATTTTTGTCCCGGGCAAAGGCCTTTTGTAAAAGCTCCTGAAGAAGGCGCGACGCGACTCTATTAGTACAACTTCTATGGAAAATTCATAGAAATTCATCTACTTGAGTCGGGTCGTCATGTCATGTGCCACGGTCTGCGGGAGAGACAATAATTAAGACCAATGGTCTTAATTATTGTCTCTCCCGCAGACCGTGATCAATGATCAATGATCAATGATGATTGGTGATCAATGATCACCAAGCTTGCTCAAGGCGGGTTGGTGATTTCAGATTTATATTAATTATTACTTACTGACTTATATTAATTCACCCGCATTTGTCTCGATCCCGTGGGAATATCGGGATGAAAAGTATCTCTCTTAACCCAGGTCATGGTCTGCCCATACGCCATAATTTCATCCAAATCCGATCAGCTAGCTAATTAGACGACTCACACGAATGATCTTGCCAGAATCGGGCGAATCGTCACTTTTAAATAATATAATAGTTTCCATACTGACTTGTACGAAGTCATAAATATTTGGACGAATCGACAATTCCAGAAATACGTTTTTAGGCAATTGTAAATAAATTCGTGTGATTCGATTACTCGGTAGCAGCCCGGAGTGGCCGGTTGATGGCAATAGTCTCCCCCCCTATTACATGAGACTTAAACATAACTGGCGTATTTCGGGAATTACAGGCGTGAGTGATGTTATGTTTGCTTAATTAAAGGGGACGGGGCATGCGAGGAATTTGAAAAATAGTATTTGAAGAAACTATTGCCGTCGCTCTGTCAGTAAGTCTGCCCCCATAGTGTGTGATCAGCTGCCACTCAGACCGAAATCATCACAAAAATTTTGACGAGATCGACGTTTCCTTTTTTCCCCTCGAAAACTGAGGCGATTTAATTATTTTTTACATTAACATTTTAAGAAAGAGTATGTTTAGGTTCCTGTAAAACGATTAATGTTAAAAACTTTAAAAAAAATTCTGATAGTCCTCTAATCACGGCGGTAAAAATAGGACATTTTTTGTAATTTTTAGAGGGTCATATTTCTTTACTAATTAGTTGCTGAAAAAAAGAAAATGACAGGGACGTGTTTACAGCAGACCTTGATTTTATGAAAAAAAAAATTATTGCTGTAGAGGCATTATTCAAGAAGAAAAAAGGGGAACATATTATGGAGAATCGCATGCCCTGTTCCCTCTTAAAATATTCTTCTGTCTCCTCTTCATCTCCAAACGATTGACAGTAACAACGTTTTATTAAATACTTTTATTTGTACCTCAATGTAGGTATTTAGCCATTTGTGGTGCAAACGGGGCTTAGCGGGTTAATAAGCCAATCAGTCGTTTTTGCGTGAAAGCGTAACAAACAAACATACAAAACAACAAATCTTTTCTCTATATAATATTTGTTTAGATAGGTCCAGATTTCCACACGATGTTTTCCTTCACCGATGTCAGCGATGCCCAAAATATACTTGAGTAATCACATTGGTACATTTCCGAATTTGAACCCACAATCGTGTTTCAGAGGCGAGGCCAAAACCACTAGGCCATCACGAAGACCACATTATTTAAATGTTATTTTTAAACCTTCATATGTTTTTGGTACTCTAACCAGCCTGCGTTAATTAGTAGACAGAGAAAAAGAACATTACATCAACAAATTTTATTTCACATAACCCTACATGGCACTTATGAAACGACAGAAGCTAGGTGCACGGTTCCGATTGGATGTATCCTATGGAGAAGAGCCGGCAAGAAGCTTCACGGTTACTCTTTTAAAAATAATTGGCTTTTACAATGGTTTCGAATTACAGTGATAATAGGTATGGCAGGACTGTGTAGGGCTGTCAACAAGTGCCAGGTACTTAATAAAATAGAACATGGAATCTTTTCCCCAAAGACGTCTTACAGAGAAAAATATTTATTACGTACAGGAAGATAAATTACCGGCGAATGACGATGGCGACAAGATAGAACAATTACTATGATATAAATCAAGCCCTCTCATGGGTCCGTTACGGCACTCTGGCTCTAGGACACAGGAAAGCTATAATAAATCATTGGCAATGGTCAGGGCAAGGTCATTAGTATGCTTTTAACCTATATTTTTGTAAGTCGAAATACACACGTAGGTACGTACGAGTAATACAATCGCGTCGAGATTTTTTCACGCATTGGATTTAGAACTCTCGGCGTTGCACCGAGAATTGCGAATCCAATTGAGTGCAGCGCGAGTCTCAGCGCGTCGAAAAAACGCAGTGTTCGATCTTCAATTCTCGGCGCTACGCGGTACGTCAAAGATCCAGTGCGCGTAAAAATGCCAAAGCGATTTATTACATCCGTGTGAATTTGGACTAATACCCGTCAGTAATTAATTATATCAGACAGACGACGGATATGCATACATACATACTAAGCCTCAGCCAGACGGATATGCACTAGAATACAATGGAATAATTTGTGTTAATTAGGTCAAATTCACCGAGTAACATGTATAGGGTGTGTCAGAAATACGTGGCCATATTAAGGCACCGTATTGTGGTACAGATCATTAAACTAAACAACCTTCTTCATGGGACCAACATCGTAATAGCGAAAATCAGCATAGTTATTGACAACCATTCGACAGGCTATTGTATCGAAAATGACACATTTCGATATCTTGATTTGCCTTGCCTCCGACAACAAACAGCTGTAGGAAGAAGCGGTTGTCTATTTAATTCATCATCATCATCATCATTTCAGCCGATTCACGTCCACTGCTTGACATAGGCCTCCCCCAAAAAAATATAAATGGGGTTTTGCCATAATCGCCACGCTTGGCAGGCGGGTTGGCGATCGCAGTATGGTGGTAAAATGCATAGAGAACGCTGCTGCCCATTCTCTAGTAAGTCCCTTAGTCGCCTTCTATGACACCCACGGGAAGAAATGGGATGGTGCTATTCTTTACGTCCGGCACCACACGGAACACTATTTGATTAAACTGACAATATTTTCGGGTTTTGGATTTGTGAACAGATTGATTGACATTCAATTCGTTACGGAAACGTATCCAATATAAGAATAACGTATCGATAGCTAAGCTGCTATCCCATGGACACATTAAAACCTACTCAACCCAAATGTATGGTACAGCTGAGATGTTGGACCAATGGGGAAAGTCGTTCAGTTTGGTGGTCTGTACCACAGCCTTAATCATCATCATCGTCAGCCTACAGCAGTCCACTGCTGGACATAGGCCTCTCCAATTGCACGCCATTCAGCTCAATTCTCGGCAACTCTCATCCACTTGCTACCAGTCACCCTGCGAAGATCGTTGTTCCACCTAGTTTAAGGGCATCCTACCTTACGTTTGCCGATTCGCGGTCTCCACTCAAGCACACGTCCACCCCAATGGTCATCGACATCGACCGCCTTAATATGACTACCTAATTCTGAAACACCCTGTTAACCATTCGCATAGTTTAATTAATTGAATTCTAAACAGGTAGAACTATGGACGGTTTGCAAATATTTCGTCTCTAAACCAAATGCTGAGCCGCGTAAATATTTGTACGATGCGGTGCATCTAGTTAGATGCATCGCATCGCAGTTGCGTGGAAACTGAAAATTCATGACCGCAGCTCGCATTCATATCAAGTTATTTTCGCTTAGTAAACTATTAATGTGTTTCATGTTAAATTGAAAGCTTAATAATGTGACCTGTCAAAATAAACCCAATGGCATTCTGTACTCGTACTCGGCACGTTAAGCTGTTCGACCCTGCTGTCATTTGTAGATCTTTGACACTCGTTACGGGTCGTCAGAAGCCCGAAAGTCTGACCAACCAGTCTTACCAAGGGGTATCGTATTACCCAGTTACTGGGTTATGGAGGTGATATAGGCAGTAGCTCCATGTAAAATACTAGTATTCAGCTGCATCCGGTTAGACTGGAAGCCTACCCCAACATAGTTGGGAAAAGGCTAGGCAGATGATGACTCGTGCTCATTGTGCTATATATATACTAACTGGTCAGACAGGTTAAAAGAAGCACGTCAATTGATTATCAATTTTATTCTACACTAGCTTATACCCACGACATTTTCCGTGTGAAGTTGGTTGGTCCTCCAAACTCCCTTGCCGCATCGCGTCGCCAATTGGTTGGTCCTCCAAACTCCCTTGCCGCATCGCGTCGCCAATTGGTTGGTCCTCCAAACTCCCTTGCCGCATCGCATCGCCAATTGGTTGGTCCTCCAAACTCCCCTGCCGCATTGCGTCGCCAATTGGTTGGTCCTCCAAACTCCCCTGCCGCATAGCATCGCCAATTGGTTGGTCCTCCAAACTCCCCTGCCATATCACATCGCCCATCTGTAGGCTTAGCATGACGCTTTCTATTTCTACTCTACCGTAGAATAGAAATCGCTTGTCTACATTTCTCGGTACAAAACTGTCAACAGTCTACACGGAGACTTCATTCTTGTCTACTCTTCTGTCGACAAAACGCTTCTCTACGGTTCTCGTGCTAAGCTTGATGCGCTATTTCGTCGTTTTCACTTACCGTCCTTTCCAAGTTTTTTCTTTTTGCTCGGCTCTTAAGCGTGATGTTAAATAGCCTTTAGCCTTCTTTTAGGCTATCAAGTGCAAACCCAAACCCGACTGATAGTTTCAGAGATTAGCGCGTACAAAACAAACAAACTGTTCAGCTTTATTATTAGTGTATGAATATAAATTTCAGGCATGACTAGCTGAAGAAATCTGAAGTGGCAGATTAATGTGGAGCTGGAAAACCATGTAATCATAAATACACTCGAGAGCAATGAATCCGGGTCACTTAAAGAATCCTAAAAATCTCGGAAACTAAAAATGCTAGGTTAATGCAATAAATTGTATTTAATAGACAATGTAATACTCATTAAATGAAGGTATTAAAACTTCATAGTTATTGTAAAGTTATATCATAAAAAAATCTAATTTGAAAAAGGGCCACTTTCGAAGATGGAACTACGAAATTACAGCATTTGGTTTTGCTTTTGTTTGTAATCTGTCATTTATGTGGGTACATAAACCATGTTGATAGTGCTCTATATTCATTATTCAAGCTGAAATTATGTCGCTTACGCCTGAAGAATGCACCAGAATACTTACAATGCTGGAAACCGGCCGGAGTCAGCGCGATACAGCCAGGACTGTCGGTGTGTCGCTGTCAACAGTACAAAGAGTTCTCCGACGTTACGAAGAAACTGGTTCTAACCTACGCAGACCAGGAACGGGCAGAACCAGGTGTACCACAGCACGAGAAGACCGATACTTGGTGAACACCATGCTTCGAAATCGCTTTCTCACAGGAACTGAACTCACAAATCAGTTTCGACGCCTCGGAGGAAGTAACCCAAGTGCATGGACAGTAAGACGTCGGCTTGCTGAATCTAACTTAAAACCCCTTAGACCTGCAAACGGCCCTAAACTGGAGCGTGGGCATCGTATTTCAAGACTAAGATATGCCCAGAGCCACGTAAATTGGAGTATTGAAGATTGGTCAAAAGTTATGTTCTCCGACGAATCAAAATTTATGCTCTACAAGCACGATGGAAGACACAGAGTGTATCGAAGACCAGGGGAAAGATTCAAGCAAGCATGCATCGAAGAAAAAGTAGCCTACGGTGGTGGGTCTGTACTTGTGTGGGCCGGAATTTCTTCTGAAAGTCGCACAGAGCTGGTGATCATAGAAAACGGCTCTTTAACTAGCGTAAGATATGTGGAAGAAATCCTCAATGATCACGTTGGTCCATTTATGGTCAATTTAGGTGAGGATGCTATATTTATGCATGACAATGCCCGACCTCATACAGGTAGGATTGTGAATGACTACCTTCAAGAGATGAACATTACTCGTATGGAGTGGCCAGCGCGCAGCCCGGATATCAACCCGATCGAGCATGCTTGGGACGAGCTAGGCAGATGCGTAAAACAACGAAACCCTCCCCCAATCACGCTTCGTGAGCTCAAAATTGCTCTCACAGAGGAATGGGAGAATATTCCCCAAAATCGTATAAGGAACTTGGTGTACAGCATGCCAAACCGCGTAAACGCAGTAATGGAAGCACGAGGAGGCAATACGAAGTATAAAAATTCAAGAAAATCGTAATAAAGTTCAAAAATTTCATGTTTCCTATTTTTGTTTTAAGGAGAGATCAGCAGTTTTTTTCTTTATGTAATTTTGTGTTAATAAAATGTATGGTGACTCATATTTTTTTTACTTTCATTTAAGGAGTATTACATTGTCTATTAAATACAATTTATTGCATTAACCTATCATTTTTAGTTTCCGAGATTTTTAACATTCTTTAAGTGACCCGGATTCATTGCTCTCGAGTGTATATAGACACTGTGAAACAAAACTTTTTTTTAAACTAGCTTTTATTATTATTTGTTCATAAAGCGAACTAAAAAGTTAAAAATAATTTAATCTAAATTATTTAAATAAAAATCGTGTGAAATAGGTGTAACATGCTAATAAATGTTCTTTATTTCTCCTGCCATCAAAATGTATTTATGATGCGGCATTTACTACGGCGTAGTTCGTAGCAGCGTTTTTCCGTTATGTAGCTCGTAATAAATCGTAGAACCCACACATGTGTTGTTTTGAGCACTTAAAGTGTTATGTATCTATAGCCACCTTCCAGCTCCAGCATCAGACCCTGGTTACCATATAGGATCAAAGTACTCGTCAATACGAATCAAACGAGCCCAAACTCCATGGGGTTGTGTCCTTTTATTGCTGTGTTCCTATAACCACTTTCCAGCACCAGCATAAGATTAGCTCCATGTCATCATAATATTGCATTGTCACGCAATATACATATGCATGCAAAATTTCAGCTCAATCGGTTAAAGAAAAAGCTTTAAGATTGAGTTGAAAGATTCCACCCGAACAAACATAGTTTACAAAATAAAAACAAAACCAAAAGTCATTTATTCAAATTAGGTTGAGTATCAGCACTTTTCGAACGTCAAAATACATAAGACAGTCCCCCAAAAACGCCCACCCTTCACCACTTCTTAGTGCTTTATCTGGGAAGAAGAAGTGGCGCAACAATTACCAATACATACATTGCAAGTTAACTAAAAGCTTGTAACAAAATGGAAAATTTAACGTAACTCTACAAAACTAACTCTGTCAGTCTGTCTGTCTTGTACCTTTTCATGCCTTATTGGCTGAACGGATTTCGATGAATGTCACATGGATAGACCAAGTCATGAACCAAGGTAAGGTCATATGAAACCTATTTTTTCCCCGGTAATACGTTCACGTGCTCCTCGCGCGCTAGGACGTTAGCACAAGCAAGTTTTATTTGACAAAAATGGAAGAATAAACATTTAAATCTTAGTGGCATTGTCGAGAAAGAGAACCAGACGTGAACTGCGATCGAAATAGTTGATTGTGCCGGAACCCAACGCGCTTAGCACAGGAGGTAATTTAGAAAAGTTTTCAAGAAAACTCGCGTATCAGGTGCAATGTCTATTGAAAGAGAGATCTTACAAAATTGAACTCGGCTAAATGTTCAATTGTTCGTTCGTAGCGGAAAAGCTTGCGAGGTGAACGTAGTTTTCTTTTCAGTTGTTGGTTTTTTTCCTTTTCTGAATGCAGCAGAAAGGAGACACGAACGCGACGGTGCTAATCGGTATTGGTAATTAGAACATACCTGTGCCAACAATGTACAATTTTCTCCCTCCCTCCAAACCTCCAAAATATTTTTTTAAGGTCTCGTGTAGATACTAATTTGAATAGTTGATCGCTGAATGATCACACCTCCAGCTAGTAAGTGTTTGCCGCAACGACAAGAGAGTACTCGCTCAAAGAAAATAAACATTCCTAGGTACATATTATTATCTTTTTTTTTATGGCATCTCGTAGTTGACCTTGAGAGACTGTAACTACTTAACCGGACTTTCCTGTGGTTGCCTTATGAAAACTTAAAGCCTCCAGCCAGGGGCGTAAAACTACTTGTACTAGGCGACTGCACGCTGAGTGCACCCCTTGTGGGGTACGGGCTTCGGCTCAGGGCGTCACAGATAGGGGGGCAGCAACTGGGGACAGACTGGATCAAATAATTTTCATTATTATTAAATCTGGAGGAATTTAACGCTACGGGCTCAGCTGCGGCGCGGGCTGGCACTTCAACGAGCAAGGGAAGGTCGGGGGTCTGATCGTTAACTCAGGGCCTTCGCGGGGCGCGACGACCCCGGTGGCGAGGTCGGAATGACGGTTGTTTGTGTGTGCGAGCTGTACTGGTGGCCCTATTGCTTTCTTCACTGCAGACCCACCGTACCCCTGGTGGTACTGTAGGTATTTTAAAGCTAAACGATACCACCAGGTAATAGTGTTGTAACACTAGTTAAAACCACTTTTGAGAACAACAATTTAATTTAGTGATTAGGTTGTTATGTGCGCAATTTTTTTAATGCGTGACCAACTGAAATTTCGTTATTTACAATTTGGGGAGTAATGGGGTCGTCTGGTTCGGAGAGAATATTGTTAATATCAATTTTATTAGCCACCAGTATTTACCCCCATCTAGCTGCATCTGGTTAGGCTCGAAGCCAACCCCAAAACAGTTGGAAAGAGGTTAGGCAGATGATGATGACTTCTATAAATACAAATATCAGTTACGATGGCAAATCATATTTTAAACAACTAAACCAGACCTGAAAATTAAAAAAAAAATGTTTTAATTTCAGATGAAGATAATGGGTAAAAAACTTAAAAAAAAAACATTCGACTTCCAGAAAAAAACTTGAGAGGTGTCAAGGGACACCCGGATGGAACGAAGTTCCAGTACTTGCCGCCAGTACTTGCCGCCAGTACTTGCCGCCGGACTTGCCGCCAGCACTTGCCGCCAGCACTTGCCGCCAGCACTTGCCGCCAGCACTTGCCGCCAGCACTTGCCGTCAGGACTCGCCGCCAGTACAGTTTATTTGATGATTTGATGTCATTATCGAAGAGTTCTGTTGTCTGTCTCCAAAACGCATCATCAGATCTATATGAAATTTAAATGAAACCATTTCGGGATAAATCCCTGTCGAAAAAAAAAAAGAATTTTGCATATCCGTCTGTTTTTGACGGAGTTATGCCCGAACATATTTGAAAAAAAAAACATGTTGAATTGATAAATTGCTTCTTTGTGAAGTGGGTTAAAAACAACACTATCTTAATGCTATCTTCATCTGGTAGTCGCACAAATGATATAAGATTCTTGTCACGTCCGACCTGTAGCGGCAGGTGTCATCAACAATTGAGAGTAATCTAACAAAGATCAGCTCTGATTTCTGATACCCTAGTACCTCTGTGTTACACAAATTTATTCAGAGGTGAATATATTTTTTCAACACACTCGCTAATAAAGTGAATCTTGTTGCGACGCGTTTAAGGTTTAATTACAATGCAAGGGGAACTCGTGCTTTTTATTTAGTTAAAATCATGCGTATTTATGCCTGTGCAATACCTACAAGGTGTAGGTCGTCTCCGCCTTGTATTGCAAACACTTGCATCATCATTAACTTAGCCAAAAGAAGTCTACTGCTGGACATAAGTCTCCCAACTTCGACCGCTCCCGTGCTTCCCGTATCCAGTGGATTCCTGCGGCCTTCTAGGTCATCGGTCCATCTTGTGAAGGGATTAGGCCTTCTAACTATGGCTTCGTATCCTACGTTTCAATGACACGACAATCCTACTATAATATTTTAAATGTGAAAGTTTGTGAAGATGTTTGGATGTTTGTTACTCACGTAAAAACGACTGAACGGATTTGGATGAAATTTGACAAACAGATAGTTTGTAACCTGGATTAACATATAGGATACTTTTTATCCCGGTAGTATGTTCCTGTGGGATAATTTTTTACCTCCACGCGGGCGAAGCCGCTAGTAGAAACTAGTTAATTAATAAAAATAACAACATTATATTCTAATTTAACTAAAACTAGTCACGAACTATCTCCCATCTCTTCCCGTGGGTGTTGTAGGAGGCGACTAAGGGACTTACTAGAGAATGGGCAGCAGCGTTCTCTATGCATTTTACTACCATACTGCGATCGCCAACCCGCCTGCCAAGCGTGGCGATTATGGCATAACCCCCCTTCTAGGGGAGGCCTATGTCCAGCAGTGAACGTCTTTCGGCTGAAATGATGATTCACGAACTAAAGTACTTATAGCGTCGGAATATTCATCCGGATCACTATCGACTCGTAATGGACCCAAGAGACTGGCGGCATTGCCATGTTGAATAGCAATGCTCAGCCTCTGGCCAAGGTAAAAACCAGCCCTTGGGTCACGGGAAGTGTCAACCAGCCGTTTCGAGATTTCCAGAGTGAAAAATGGAGATCACATTTCGGATATTTTCATTTTCAATAACTTCTCATTTTGATAAAATATCACTCATATAAGTTAATGGTTAGCAACAGCGAAATAAAAGTACTTAGCAACGTGATTTGCCTTTACGCTCCCGAAATAGGAATATTACAGCGTCTTTTCATATTATAAAACCATTTAAAAACATCAATTGCGACAGGAAAATAAATTACTTACGTGGTATATCCCAACGGTAATAGCTACATTTTTATACAGATAATTTATTTCGTATAAAATATTCAAGAGCATATATTGGTAACCTCACCTAATTCATAAAAAATAAATGACAAACTCAAAACTCACTCAAACTCAAAGCATTTATTTCAATTAAACCATTTTCAGGCACTTTTGAATTGTCAGAAAGTTGAAGCTAGTTGCCCATCTATAGCTATATAAATTATATACAGGAAAAGTTTTTATCCAGTGCGCAAACTGTAATTATGAATTCAGCATATCATTCTAGACCCCCCAGCGCAGAAATTTACCGTCGGCTATACAAAAAAAAATCAGCTCTTTCATAGAAAAGTGCAATACCTACGCGGTCAAAATATGTATGGAACAGCTGATTTTTTTTGTATAACCGACGAAAAATGTCTGTAAATAAAAGCTTTCCTGTATATAAAAATGAATCCCTATTTCCCTTGGTCACGACATCACACGTGAACGGCTGGATCAATTTTGCTAACTCTTTTTATGTTGTGTTTGTTAGTATCAGAAGAGGGTTTTGAGGATACGACCTTCATGGAATAATGGTCTAAAAGCTTTATCTAACATCGGAGGATGCCAGCAAAAACTATCCGATTTGCATGGGTTATTAACTTCGCTTGAGAATGTTTTCATTGGATCGATTCTGTGAACGATAAGTGAAAGTTAGCTGAAGATGGCAATTTTTCATACAAAACTTTTTTCCTTTAAGAAAACTGAACAGTCAGCGCCAGCAGCAGAATGACTCGTTAGTCTTGTGGTTGCAAGCGCTACTGCAGGCTTATCATGACGCTTTTTATTTCTACGAAGAATAGACAGTGCTTTTTCAATACAAAGTGACATTTCGTTTCTCCATTTTTGACATCACACCGTAGATATCCTTCTACAATCTCTCATTTTGTCTTTCATTTCTAACGATCTTGGTCTAGGTCCTTATAAATGTAGACTATTTCAGAAGAACATTTCTTGCCAAACTGTCAAAATCACACTGACAACAAACTTTCTACTCGACAGCCACAAAGTAAATACGATTATCTACAAAATCATGATTCGTTTAGAACGCATAACTGTGATAATTAATAGAAAAACATAGCTATCTTCTCCTATTGTACATCATTTAGTTAATAGTCATGTCTATTCCTCCGTCGACAAATCGGTGCTCGTGCTAAGCCTGCTGATGTGCATGAGTTCCTGGGTTCTATTCCCGGGTAGTGCAGCAAAGTGTTTTTAGGGTTTTCCATCTGGAATTTGTCAATAGCAGCCCGGAGTGATGGCAATAGGAGAATCGCCCCCTATTTACATGAGACTTAAACTTACCAAGCGAAATGTCGGTGTACCTCTGCCTTACCCTTCAGGGAATACGATCGTGATGTTATGTTACAGTCAGTGTCAAGAATATAGGGTCGAATAAAATGTCAAAGTGATCAGAATTACAAAGATAATTAAACTCTATGTCAATGACAAAAGTAGTAGTTTAATATGAACATAGTAGTAGTGTTCTGAAGGCCAATTCTCGTTATTAACAACGGTTAAAATCTAGTTGCAATCTCATAATCTCATCTCGTTGACAACCAATACCAAATCTTTCAAAAATATACGAAATAAAATAGTATATTTGACAGATTGAGACAAGAAAGCGAACATTCTGAAAAATACGTGTTTTGCCCCTCTGATGATTTCGAAGAGTCTGTTCGGCCAAATCTTTTTGACGCTGACTGTACTAAAACGAGAAACTTTCTGCTTGCAAGAAAAAATCTTCTTCATAAAACAAAATTGGAAAGAAACTTTTGTTTGTGAATTTTCAGATAAAAAGCTTTTCTACCAACTTAGGTAGGTACTGTTTCAAAGCGAAACGTTCTTGTTGGCCTTTGATACAATCATGTATTTAAATTTACAAGATTATCATTACATAATGTATTTTATTTTATTTATTTAACCATTTATGCACACGGATATAAACAGTTAAAACAAAAGGAACAGAAAAATACTTACAAAGGTGATGCTTATTCTTAAAGAAATCTCTTCCAGCATACCTGCTATAGAAATGAAGATTAAAATAAGATGTAAGGACCCATGCCAATTTTTTTTTATGTTTGCAGTCGCCTTCTTGAATTTTCTTTCTTTTCTCGAAAATTAGGCCAGCCCTCCTGATCTGTGTCTCGAAACTGGCAACTTAAGTAGGACCGTTTACATTGTCCGGGTTAGATTATTATAACAAATTTATGCTAAAATACGAATATTGGAATCTGGGTTATAGTTTGAATCCTAGACGGGTAATAGTTATTAAACTTGCTTAATTAAATAGAGTTAGGGGATGAATCCAGTAACTCTATTCAATTGAGCAAGTCCTTAAATCTTTCTTGCCCTACTTCCTACTATGTATATCCTTACTAATAATATAAACGCAAAAGTTTGTATGTATGGATGTTTGTTACTCTTTGACGCAAAAACTACTGAATGGATTTATATGAAATTTAGCACACCGTTAGATTATAACATAGATTAACACAAAGGGTTCTTTTTATCCCGGTAGTACGTTCCTGCGGGATGATTTCCGAAGTCCACGCGGGCTAAGCTGCTCGCAAAAACTAGTAAGTTAATAAAAACAGAACACTGAATTAATCGTGAAGCAAAAAACGTCAGGCAAAAGGAAGTTGAACAACTTTTGCCATTTATCTTTTGAGTCTTAAAGAAACTTTTTTTCATAAACGGTTTTCTTTTGTAGTTTTTGGAATATAATGTTGTTCTTGAAAATATAGTGTTGTTTATGCTGTAACTTTCAAGGCCTGTTTTACAATGACCGTCGACGAAACACTGATCCCTACAAAAAATATGTATACAGGCTGTAAGGGCAAACACCGTTATCCTTGAATCCAGTGGTTTGGTTTCGTTTATAGAACGTAAAATCAATGAAAAAAAGCAACCTTTTTTGTTAAAGAAAATCTGCATTTTATTCACCCTACGGGCGAGGATAACAAACTTGCGTCTCAATACGGGAGGGGGCGCGGGGCGCCGGTACCACGCCGCGTGACCCGACTCCGACGCACGGGTCGTGACCCCGGGCAGTCAGCTGTCCGTCTTGCAAGCGAGCGCACGTAACGCCGCGCTGTAGCGTCGCTCATTTCGCGCGCGTAATTTTTATTGTGACTCTCTTTTATTTTATTTTAAGTCAACTACCCATGGTTTAAGTGACAACGGTGTTTACCCTTACACCCTGTTTATAGAAAACCCCTGCACAAACGGGGGACGGCTAACGATAATAGGAAGTTAACAGCAGCTATCCTTTCTACAATAGCATACATTAATTGCTGCTTGGCCTCGTCTGTTTGGCGTTTACAACACCAGAGGTGTTTCCGTCATTCCGCCGTCCATTTTGTTACTTTCATTTATTAATATTGTCGTTAGTTCATATTGTTATACTTGCTAGGTTAATTATCTAGCAGTTTTGGTAGGTGGTGAAAGTCTGCACAAGCAGTATCGGAAAAATCAACAGAATTCCAGAGATCAACCAAAAATTTCAATCTTTGTCTATTATAGCAAATTGATTCAGTCTTAATGCCATTGCATTGAAATCTTTCGCCAAGGCTTCCACGTAATAGCTTTGCAATGCATTGAAAAGTTCAAATTGAACTAAAAGAGGGCATTCTTAAAAGTAAGGATGTGCTTATGTGTACTAGCAGCGCTCTGCGGTTTCACCCGCGTATTTCCCGTTCCCGTGGGAATACGGGGATAAAATATAGCCTATGTCACCCAGGGATAGTGTAGCTTCCCAACAGAAGTTTCGGAGCCTATTCAATGCAAACAAACAATAAAATCTTTCCTCTTTATAATATTAGTATATACGTAGATTAGTTTTTTTGTATACTCGATAATGTGTAAGCTGTGGTTACCTGTAATTTAATGTGCATTACAAGATAAAGTTTTTATTAGACAAGTTTATATCCTTTATATATCCTATAGTATCCTACTATAATGTTATGATTGTGAAAGTTTGGATGTTTGTTACTCAATCACGCTAAAACGGCTGAACGGATATGGATTAAATTTGACAAACGGATTGTTTATAACCTGGATTAACACATAGATAAATTTTTATCCCGGTAGTATGTTCCCGTGGGATAGTTTTCGACCTCGACGACATTTGTAGTGTATTAACAATTTTGGAGTGTATTACTCCAAAGTTAAATACAAAAAAAGGTACATAAAAAAATGTAACATGTTATGGTTTTGTCTTATTATAATATTGTCCGTGCGGAAACAGAATGCTAAAATAAAATAAAAAAAACCATTGAAAACGTAGGAGCCAACAAAGTTTTTCTTGCTAATTTAACATAACTAAGTAAAAAAGAAGTGTGAAATCTCCAAAACCAAGTCGGTACCGACAAAGCTCAAATATCGAAAAGTTCAATAAAATTTATTGGTCATTGATTTATGCAGTGGTTTTTTCATATGACCCGATCTTCTGAAGGGCTTTTATAAAATTTTACGCACCTGTTTTACTATAAATGATCCTGCATCTCACTCAATGACGTTGTGCGTGTAGACTAGCATCTAACTGCTCATCACTGATACTACCTCTGTCGGACACGATGCCTGGTGAGACAGCGTGCTTTTTACCAAGGCCCGCCAGTCAGATCGAGCCCGCGACTAGATACCCTTTAACTGAATATATCTGGTTAAATACCTATATAAAAAAAAAAATAAGATATTTCTTGTTTGCCATTTTTATTGACTGTACGTCTACAATCAACATGCATGTTTTTCCACCCCAGCTCCTCGAGAAAGGCCAGCAACGCCTTAGTGTTGCTGACAATCTCACGTTGGGTACCTGGATTACCGAAGTATTTTACCAGCACATGAGCCCCTGTCTTGTCGTCCTCCATGCAGGCCCTGCACAGCGGACTGTCTGTTACTCCTATGCCAAATAGATGTTTGTCAAATGACGAATGGCCTGGGGATACCATTCACAAGTATCAATCAGCGTCCCAAATTGCCTCCAATCATACCTATTGAATACGAATTATAGCAATAAAGCTGAACCGCCCGCGTCCGTTGACCTTTCGGATCATTTTTATTGCAACACAGAGCTTACGTTTGTCCAAACGAGCATCGTTTCCCGGATTTATTCGCAGGATTTTGTTACATGAATATTTACGATTTTTTTCGTGTACTGGTTGGTAGACTGTAAAAATTATGAAAAAAAATATAGCCTCATAAAATTTGCATAGTGTGACGCCAACGGTCTGTATTTTGCCACTCGTAAATTAAAAGGGGTTGATTGTATATTGTCGCAGAAGCGCGGTTGCTGAGTTACGACACCTTACTTGGTATTTGGTTGTATTGTGATGTGATTACTTCGCATAAACATAAAGTCAGCCTTCTTTACATGGGGGTAAGTAGAATCTACAGAAAGCCCCCTGGCATGGCAAAATTACGGTTGCTTCCTATTCTTTATCATATAAGGACATAAGATTAATTCGGTTAACGAATAATCATACATATACATACGGTTGGTGATCTTTTGCTGGAAAAGAATTAAGATACTTACACAATCATGTTATTTACCTATTTTTACTCATTGTAAACATAATTTAGTCAACCCAAAAAGTTTATTTTATACATACCTACGCCTATATAATTATAATATGATTTTTGAGATTATCGATTTATACATTACTTAACTTTTTATACACTCAAGCATCAAAACAGCCAACACAATCAATGAACAAGAACTTTACATAATTTCACTCCGCACAAAACACATTGTCTCAACACCAATTTATCTGGTCTACTGTACGTCCGTATGTCACTGCAGGGATCCAGCAGAATATCAGCGTCAGGTATATTTGCCTGACACATGCTGAGCTGGACTCCCATTTGGTGCAACCTTGAGACGCACACCGCACCTTGTAATTTGCGCCTTGTAGCACCTAAGTATGTTTTTCTTTTTTAGATGTAATGGGCACCTTGTTTTTTATTTCAATTTGTGTTATTTGTCATCATTTAATTGTATTTTTTTGTGTAGTGTTATGTCTTTTGTGTGCACCAAATAAAGGTTTTATCTATCTATCTATCTATACACAACACGATTGAATAGCTAACTACTAAACTAAGGTTAAATAGTTAAATAATTAACGTTAATTATTTAACTATTTAACCTACTCTCGATGTTATTTCAACCGTGTCTGGAAAATTGAGTTTGACACTTGTTTTAACGGATTAACTACTTTAGGACAGGCCCGTATCTTCGTTTAGATCTACAGCTACGATGTTTACCTAAAATAAACTCAATTTCCCTTATTTTTCCCTTATGTGATAAATAAAACTACAGAAAAAACGTTACCTTGGACTTGGATTAGATCTATAAAAATAATTTTGTAATGGTAATCATTTTTGGCATCATCAAAACCATAAATATTTACTTTTAAGTCATCATCATCATCATTTCAGCCGAAAGATGTCCACTGCTGGACATAGGCCTCTCCCAACAGGGGGGCGGGGTTGCCATAGTCGCCACGCTTGGCAGGCGGGTTGGCGATCGCAGTATGGTCACATGAGTCGACAAAGCTTCATACAACCGCGGGAATCAGTTGCACTACTACAAGCACGGGGGCATGCGTGACCACTGGCCGCTTGTCGCGTAGGTAGGCGACGAGACTGGAAAAATCCAGTTTACGCTGGCACAGCCAGTGGACAAAATATCAGGGTCACGTTGTTTGTTTTGTTAGTGGCAAGTTTGAATAATAGGTCTTTACCTATGAAATTGCCGTTTTGTATGAAAAAATTTAAACGATTTTTTTTCATGTATGTTTTATTTGTATTAATCGAAGTAATCACCCATGCAATCAATGCATCTTTGCCATCGCAGTGGCAGTTTATTGATGCCCTTCTTAAAGAAATCAGCTGGACGGGAGGCAACAAATTCTTCAAAGGCATTTTGTACTGCCTCTCGGGTATTGAATTTTTTTCCCGCCAAGAAGTTATCTAAATTCTGGAAAAAGTAGTAGTCTGTAGGCGCAAGGTCTGGTGAGTAGGGCGGATGACGGAGAGCTTCCAACCCCAGTTCTTGCAACTTGGAGACCGTCTGCTGTGCAGTATGAGGTCGCGCGTTGTCGTGCAGGAGCAGCGGAGACGAGCGATTGACCAATGCTGGTTGGAGATGTGCCAGCTTCTCCATCATTGTGTTCAGTTCTTCACAGTACACATCTGCAGTAATGCTCACCCCGTTTGGTAAGAAGCTGTGATGAATCACACCGGCGCTAGACCACCAAACAGTGACCATCACTTTTCTAGGGGTAAGTTTTCGTTTAGGGCATTGTTTAGGTGCTGAACCAGGATCCAACCAACTTGCTGAGCGCTTGCGGTTATCAAACAGAATCCATTTTTCATCGTAGGTAACAATGCGGTTCAAAATTCCTTCATTTGTGTGTCTGTTGAGCAGTGCAAGGCACGTCTCGACGCGTACTTCGCGCTGACGATCATTGAGTTTGTGGGGCACCCATTTGTCAAGCTTTTTTACCTTGCCAATTTGACGCAAATGGACCAATATTGTTTTGACGCTAACGTCGAAAGCTGCTGCTAATTCAGCCGTAGATTGTGTATCATCAGCTTCCACAATCGCCTTTAATTCGTCATTGTCGACCAAAGTCTTCGGACGACCGCGAGGTTCATTTTTCAGGTCGAAATTTCCAGAACGGAAGCGAGCAAACCAATAACAGGTGGTGCGTTGGTTTGTAGTGTTAGCTCCGTAAACGTCGTTGATGTTGCGTGCCGCTTGTGCCGCGTTGCTGCCACGACGGTACTCATATTCCATAATTACTCGAATTTTTAACGTATCCATGATGACGAAAAAGATTGAAATGCGATGAAAATGTAACACTAATCAATAAACAAATGACTACTTTTGGAAAAAAAAATCCATGTTTTTAAAATAAAATTAATTTGAAATTAGAATTCTTACCCAAACAAAAATTATTTTGATTTGAAATGGCCAGTACTGCAAAACGGCAATTTCATAGGTAAAGACTAATATTTTTATGTAAAATGTGGTATTTTATTATTAATAATGGTTGTTTATTGTACTGTGTGTATGAATAATATTAGAAAAAATAAAAATAAATCATACTTTAATAGAACCATCTCAAGGAGTAGGGGAGACCGGGGATGGTTGACTAACTTTTGACTTAAGCTCGTATATTTCTGATGTTTAACTTTAATATAACAAAAACAACAGTTGATACAGATAGAAGAACTATTCAGGTACCTAAAATACTAATCTATAGCCTATATATTTATCATTATTATTTTATTTATTATTTATTTTATCTTATTTTGTCGATTTTCTAAACCCATGACGCTTGGTCAACCTACCCCATATCCGGGGTAAGTTGGCCATAAGCATGGGTAGGTTGACCTAGGCAGTAATTAGTGTAGTAGAACAACAGAAAAGTTCGAGATAATGGTCAAGCCAAGGCGACAAACAACGTCTGTTTTCTAGAAATTCTAGTAATTTCTCGTGTTCCTATTCTTGATGGTTTAACACTTTCAAGTTTCAGACGACTTCAACTTTATGTCAGCTGCGAAAAACCGAATTCCCTTCCTCGAATTGACCTCATTTCCCTTTCCAATTGACACGACAATAAACGTAGTATCCCGACATAATAGCATTACCGAACTCCATTGGGGATTATAACAGACACATTCAAAATGGCGGGCGCTCAGATAGCATTCGTCGATACTGGCTAGCTCTTCGAGTATACATACATGTGTAGGACGCTCACCGTTCTGTTTATTTAATTCGAATTTCAAATGATTCAAAAACGGTTACTAAAAGAAAATAGGTCAATTCTATTTATCCCTAATTTTATCTACTACGCTTCATTGAGTTTATTTAATTATGTACAATTTTGGACAAATATGTTCTGTATACAATCCGTTATCCTGTATTTTTATTGTAATTGAACTGGACTCCTTAAATAAGGATTGGTTCTTGGTGGACATAGAAAGGTGGAAAGACAGTAGGGAGGCCTTTGCCCAGCAGTGGGACATTTATGACTAAAATTATAATTAAAAAAATCAAAAGCTTAAGCTTTTGTGCACAAGAACGACAACAAGAAACGTGTTATTAATTAACATGAAAATGGCAGCAGGATACTTATAGCTAATGAGGAATACGTTAAGTTTACACAAATGTATGCTGTATATTGCAGATACATACAGTCTACAAACGAATTGCGTCTATAGCTCCTTTTAAGTCCTTTACATGGCTTCGGGCGATGCGACTTGCGTCAAGTGAATACACGCGCGTCTCCTGTTTCCGTCTGTCGTGTCGCCGCGTCGCTCCGCAAGGCGCGTCTCGGTGAGACACGGCATTGCATGCTTATAAACAACTTCTCTCGGCTTATTAGACGATTCACACGATTTTACTCGCCTCAATCAGGTAAATTGACACTTTTAAATAATAGATTCTGAAGAAGGTCAACTTTTTTTGCGTATTCGAAATTTGTCCCATATTAAAAGTTGTTCATGTTGATGGGTTGAACACTTCCTTAATTTTCGTCGATTGTTTTTGAAGTCACCTGTATATCCGAACTATATGATTATGCATGTATGTACAGTCTGGAAGTACTTTGTTAAGTACTAATATTGCTTGGAGGTGTTCGTAACTTCATTACCCGAACTTGAACATTATGTTGTAGCTCAGAGCACGGAAGCAAAGCGCCTGCAGCATGTTGTTGGAACTAAGTAATTAATTAAATTCATACCTAACAGAACTTAGATCGATATATAATTTTTATTTGCCAAAAACTTTTTTTCTTTTCCTTTTAGTCAACATTAGTAGCTACAGCTAAGTTTAGATACTCAACGGGAAACAATTGCAACAATTTTCATTTTTTTTTTGTTAGAAGCATTTTGCTGATGAATTGCACAATAGGTCGAGCCTGTCTCGTGGGCCAAAATCAAAAGTCATTTATTAAAATATTAGACTAAGAATCAAAACTTTTCAAATGTCATTATTACATAAGATTCTAGACTAAGCTTTGATCTAAAGAGCAGTGTCCATTGGAAATGGGCACGAATTACGAGTTGTATTTTCATGATCAGTTTCATCACCACTGCTCTCAAAACGGTGAAGGAAAAAAAGATTGTGAGGAAATCGGCATGTCCTAGAACCAAAAATTCGATGACATCTGACATCTACCAACCCGCACTGGGCCCGCTTGGTGGATTATGTCTCACTCCCTCTCACCAAAAGGAGGCCAGTGTCGTAGCTGTTTTTTTTCTGTCGGGCATCTCGCAGTTGACCTTGAGAGGCCGTGACTGCTTAACTGGGCTTTCCTGGGGCTGCCATTAAGAATTAACTTAACGCCTCCAGCCAGGGCGTACAGACGAAAAAATTACAAACTAAGCGACTGCACGCTGAGGGCACCCCCTGTGGGGTACGGGCCTCGGCTCAGGGCGTCACTGATAGGGGGACAGCTGTTATTGGGATTGGATCAAAATATTGGCATTATTATTATTGATCGGGGAATTTAAAGTTACTGGCTCAGCTGCGGCGCGGGCTGGCCCTTCAACGAGCAAAGGTCGGTCGGGGCCAGTGTCGTAGCCACAGAACAGATACTTTTATCTGTTCTCCACAGAACAGATGAAAGTATCTGTTCTGTGACTACTCATGACCACTCATAGCAGTGGGAATATTACAGGCTATTAGGCTGATTATGCATACATTAATACATTAAATTAGAAAATAAAATAAGTGGTTTTTAACAGTTTGTGGACACGATTGGCTATTTTATCAAAAATATTATTTATACAACGTGCAGAGGAAAGAGCATATACATACCAAGGGCACGGCTTCTTTGGATGATATCAAACGATATTAGAAGGGTTTGTTTAATCCTATCTCTACATGTTCGGAAGTTAAGAGAATTTTAAATACATTGATAGCAGAACAAATTGAAACAAAAACATCACTCGGAAGAGATTTATAGTGATATTAGCAAGTAACGTGGAAAGTTATTGACTTACGTAGTCCGGTGACACGTTTGTTATGATTTGAATTTAAGAAATATTGGTATCATTCTTAGAGTATTTTATTTTCAGCTGAAACTATGTATAGTGATTCTATACCAGCTGTTATCTTTAGTGCTTAAGGATAGCAATAGGATTTTTGTTACACCCTGTTTATAAAAACGAAATAGATAAGAAATATAGGTATATATGGAAGTGTCTATTAAACATTGCAACTTTCGGAAAAATAACTCATTTATGGATCATTAAATAGGTTGTCAAACCGGTGCGCGCGTCTAAATCTGAAGTGGCTGTAATGTGTTGGATACCTGCCAGCCGCCTGCTTGTCGTACCTCGTATATTAACGGCGACGGTACAATACAATACGTATTGCTTGAGAAACCTGCCACGTAAAGCTTGATTAATTGACGGTAAGTTTCAATGGATGAGAATATAACAACTTATATAAAATTTTGAAAGTAATTTTATGTCTTACCTGGGTTACATTATTACGAGAGCGATACTTACATCGTCATCTGCCTAGCCTTTTCCCAACTATGTTAGGGTCGGCTTCCAGTCTAACTGGATGCGGTTGAATACCAGTATTTTACATGGAGCGACTGCCTATCTGACCTCCACAACCCAATAACTGGGTAACACGTTACCCCTCGATAAGACTGGTTGTCAGACTTTCTGTAACAACGGCTTAACGTGCTTTCCGAGGCACGGAGGGGTCTTGGTATGTAAAGACGGTCACCCATCCACGGACCAACCGCGGCAAGCGTAGCTTAACCTGATCGATCGACCCGTGCGGGTGTTATTACTTAGCCACAAGCCCCTTTTAGAGTGATACCTATATAACTGAACATTAGCCCACGTTCAAGGGACGTAATAAAATCGTGGCGGGATTGTTTGGCGCCCTGACGTCAACGTACTGCTCAGAGCAGGATTTGAAAATCGAACAGTAAAACACACTGTTCAATTTATGACACTCTGTTGGATTCTCGATACTCGGTTCAACACAGAGAGTTGAAAATCCAGTGTACACGTCGACATACTATACAATACAACGCAATATAATTTATTTCTTACCACAAATTACAAAGAAAGTAATTAAATGGTCTAGACTCTAGAGACACATTTTTATAATTAATTTGTGGAAGACTGGTGCCTAAACTAAGTTTTTTTTTACAAAACCTGTATGTCAGGTCACCATAAAGTTTTACATTATTATGTTGTACTGGAGACGATCTGATTCGCATATATTATTCAAATAAAAATCTCATACAGTATAGTTATAATATTGCAATATTACTTCTAAAACTTGATTTACAAAAAAAAAAAAACTATCGCACGGGACGATTGACATTTAACTTAATGGTGATGAAATACATTTCATTAAAGGCTGGCTCTTTGGTCTAGTGCCGAAATCTATGAATGTTACTTAGCACGCACTTTGGCTAATAACCACAATTGCAGGATAGAGAAAGGAACATGTCTAAGTCAGTTTAGTTTAATAAGTTATGTTTTTAGACCTCAGCCCAGAAGTCGCAAGCACAATTGTTATGGAAGTTTACTCAGTCAGAACCCGGATTTATGGAGACATGGAAATGAAACATAATTGGCAACATGTGGGTGGACTATGGACAAACTAGCTTTTCGTATTCATAGATCTTGAGAAAGCTTTCGATCGTATGCCAAAGACCATAATATGGCAAGGTCGGAGACTAAAAAACCGAATTTCTCAATTCGGTTTTTGAGTCCTCAGACCTCCTATTGTATGTAACCGACTCCTTAGAGCGCGATTTTGACCCACTTTAAACGGTCAGATTTCATTGAAACTTTGTAAACTTATCGAGGACCGATGACAATTCAGTAATTTAAAAAAAAATGAGAAAAATTGACAAAAAAAGGAAAAAAAAACACGTTTTTGTAGTTAGCAGAACTAAAAAATAGAAAATAAATAATAGTTAAAAAAACTAAAAAACACGCTTTAAAAACCAAACTAAAACAGGAGAAAATAATTTAATTCAATTAAAAAGCGTGGGGTGCTTGACATTAAGTGACTATAAAAATACCTCAAAAAGCACCCCACGCTTTTTAATTGAATTAAATTATTTTCTCCTTTTTTTAGTTTAGTTTTTAAAGCGTGTTTTTTGTTATTTATTCTGATTTCGGTTAACAAAGAAAATTGTGTTGTTTGTTCCTTTCTGTCACTAACTAGTAAGTAGATGCAGACAACGTGACACAAAGTTGTAGTGCCGTGAAAAGGTGTTTGTGCACTACCTACGACGTGAATGGCGTGACAAATGGTGCGGAGATGCTAATGGAGTGAGACCGGTGATGTTCCGAGGAGAATAAATGTAGCTTAGAATATTTTATAGCGGGAAGAGCTTTTTTTCTTTTATGCCAGGTTGGCTGAGTTTTTAAAGGGTCTCCAAGAGTCATGAAACTAACGTTATGGAAATGGTAGGACAGTCTGCCCGACAATTAGTTGCTTGAGTATAGTTTTACACGTTTTGTTGGTATTTCGGCGTGTGCTTGCTGACATATTACAAATAATTGTCTCCTAATGTTAATTACTTACCGACTAATGTGTAGAGTCAAGTTCTTCCAACTGAACAGACAGCTTTTGGGTGGCGTGGCATGATGACTTCTTGATAAGCTCATGTCGGTACTAGAAATAAAGAAGAAGACTAGACCTATCTGAGTTTGCTCAATTTATAGGGACCAAGATTCAGACGGGACACGGACGCGCACGGTAGGTACACGGTGTTGAATGTACTGTTTCGTATAAAGTATTTATGAAGTTTTTTGGATTCGTACCTTGTCCGCGCCACGCCGTGGCATGGCTCACGCCCAGCATGGACCTGCCGACTATAAAAATAATAAAATAATTAAAGAGCTCATTTACGTTTCATTTTCTCATTTTTTTACGCTTGTGCGAGTGTAAACCACCTTCAGGTTAGTTTTCTAAATAACCTTATTATTTCCTTAGTCTTTTCTTCTTTAAAGAAAACCAAATCATTTGGGAAATAAGGATAGCTTTCGTAAAAAAAAAAATTAAGCCTTCAAAAAGAAGGAGGTTATCAATTCGACATTTTATGTATGTTCGGTCATAACTCCGTCATAAATAAACGGATTTGCAAAATTATTTTTATGTTCGAAAGGGGTTTATTTCGAAATGGTTCCATTGAAATTTCATATAGATCTGATGATGCGTTTCGCAGATAGACAACGGAACTCATCAAAAAACGACAGCAAATCAACCGCGATTGCTGCTATCGCATAAATATGCATTGTTTTGACCCCAAGGATGATAAAATTTCGAATTGGTGTGTCCCTCAACAGTTCGTAATTTTTTAAGGCGGTTTTTTTTTTACTTTGTTGTGTTTTTGCGGAAGTCGGTTGTTTTTTTTTTGGAAAAAGTTTTTATTACAAAAAGAATTGATTGAGGCTCAAATACTTTTTTATCCCTTGCCGTTTATATAATCAATTAGGCTTAAGATTAATCTACTCCCACGGTCATTGACGATCACGTTTCTTTTGCTTATGATTGATATGACAACACTTGCTTCATTGGTCTGGTGGGGTCTCGAGTTCGATCGGTCGAGAAAGTTATTTGTTTTTTTTATCACAATGTACGTCCTCAGAGTCTAGATATTAGACTGGTTAATGGCTGACCCCTTGCGAAATGAAATAGGTTTAACGGTACCTACTAAACTATAATACCGAAATACTAAACACATTTATGGAGTAGGTACTAGCTTTTGCTAGCGGCTGCGCCCGCGTGGTGGTTAAAAATTATCCCACGGGAACGTACCTACTATCGGGATAAAAAGTATTCTATGTGTTATTCCAGGATACAAAGTATCTGTTTGCCAAATTTCATCCAAATCCGTTCAGCCGTTTTTGCGTGATTGAGTAACAAACATACAAACTTTCACATTTATAATATTACTAGATTCCGCCCGCGGCTTCGCCCGCGTGGAGGTCGGAATTTATCCCGCGGGAACGTAATACCGGGATAAAAAGTATCCTATGTGTTAATCTAGGTTATAATCTATCTGTGTGCCAAATTTCATCCAAATCCGCTCAGCCGTTTTTGCGAGAAAGAGTTACAAACATCCATCAATCCATCTATACTTACAAATTTTCGCGTTTATAATATTAGTAAGGATTAATAGGATATATGGGCCACCTGATGCGGAAAAATTTGGAAAACTTCCAGGGCCTGAATTCACTATGACCACTTAACGATTCTTTACTCGTAACCACGGTATATTGGTTTCTAAAAAAACACGATATTGACGTAGTTTGAACGTAGTAAGATTCCGCGGAGAATCATTATAACCATACAGAATTGGGGCCCAGTTTTGAGTACATGAACGTGGATGACTTTAAGAGTAGGGGAAGACCAAAGAAACGTTGGATGGACTGTGTGAAAAATGAAATGGCTAGAAAGGGTGTGACTACGGAGATGACGACTGATAGAGAAGTGCGGAGAAGAATAAATGTTGCGCTGACCCACAAAAATTAGTCTATGACTTATAATATAATCCTAATAAAAAACATAAAATCAAAAGCTTAAGCTTTTGTACACAAGAACGACAACAGTGGTTCTAGTGTTATTAATTAACATGAAACTGGCAGCAAGATGCTTTTAGCTAATGAGGAACACGTTAAATTTACACAAATTTGCGCTGTATATTGCAGATACATACAGTCTACAAACGAATTACATCTACAGCTGAAGCAGATGTATGGAAGAGCTGAGCGAAGAAGCTGCAGAAGTATGGAGAAGAATACATGTTGCACCGACCCACAAAAATTTGTATAATGGCAGGAGAATGATGATGACACACTTTTCTCTTAGAAGAATACAGACATGATGTTATTACCCGACTGCGCCAGGAGTGTTATGTTTTTCGAGTGTATGTATGTGTGTACTTATGTATATTTCTTTGGCATTCTCTGTAGCCTAAACGGCTAGGTCGATTTCAGCTTGAGAGGTGCCGTTAGATTCGTCTTCATTGTGAGAGTGACACTGAGTATATCAAAATTGAAAAAAGAAAGTTAAAATGGGCGATTTTTGGCGCAATAAAGGTCTTTATTGTTAAATTTAAGAAGATGCCATGACTGCATGAGATTGCTTATAGTATTTAGTCTAATAGTTATTCCTTTTAAAATAAGTTTCTTGTTTCCATCTTTTTTTATTAAAGTTCACTTTTTAGGCAGTCGGGTTTTTTATAATAGTCAATCCATCCAACATTATCACTAACACGTCCTAGAGTTCTACGAAACCATGAAATGGCGGGGGTCTAGAGAAACTGACTGACTATAGCATTAATTCGGACACAAATACGGACATTTGTAGCCACCCGCAATCAGTTCGGTTAGCCAATGAAAACCATTTGCGGCCACCTCGAAAATTCTATCAGCATTTTGCGGTTGAGACCGAAATCAATTAAGTATCTATCTACGCGTTTACCGTCTGTAAAATCGACTTGTTTGGAATTAAGCAGAAGCACAGACATACTTGTATTATAGTACAATTAAGTATGTTAAGTTGTTATTAAGTTGTTCCAGAATACGTTTACCTCGGGCAAACTCTGCAGTTTGGCAAATCCAACTTTGAGAAGGAAGCTAACAGAAGAATTCAGCTGGGCTGGGCAGCGCTTGGGAAGCTAAGTGCGCCCTGTCTGTTATGACTTACGGAGACGAAACGTGGACACTCACGTTACGGCTGGTCCATAAATTCAAAGTCGCGCAACGAGCTATGGAACGAGCTATGCTCGGAGTATCTCTGAGGGATAGACTCCGGAATGAGGTGATCCAGCAGAGAACCAAAGTTGTCGACATAGCTCACAGAATTAGCAAGCTGAAGTGGCAATGGGCCGGCCACATTAGCCGTAGAACCGTTGACCGTTGGGGTAGATGTGTTCTTGAATGGAGACCACGAATCGGCAAACATAAGGTAGGACGCCCTCAGGCTAGGTGGAGCGACGATCTTCACCGGGAATCGAGTTGAATGGCGTGTAATTGGAGAGGCCTATGTCCAGCAGTGGACTGTTGTAGGCTATAATTGCTAATAATTGTTGAAATGAGTATTGTGAAACAAAATAGTTGAAAAGACGGAAAGAAAGAAACACTTTTTCATATGCCAATTTTTTTCGCATATATTGAGATCGGCGTCCAGTTTAACCGGATGCAGCTAAATACCAGTATTTTACATGGATCGACTGCCTATCTGACCTCCACAACTCAGTTATTGGGTAATACCTTTTTTTTTTGGTTGGGAAATCATCAAATAACTTCTCACGCTCTCAGTGGAGCAGGAGGGCGTACTTTTATTAACTAAAACCCACCCGTGTTCCCTTAGTTGCCTGTGTGCCAGGGGCCGCGGTATCTCTTTCGAACAAGCCGCACCCCTGGAAGGCATCGGCCCTAGCGGACCCCATCAGTTGATGTCGAATTTCGGGCTTCTGACGACTTATAACGACTGTCAAATATCTAAGATTGACAGCCGGAACCAACGGCTTAACAAGCACGGTGCCTTCGGTGCAACGGTGCATTCCAAGGCACGGGGCCTTAGATATAGGGATGGTCACCCATCAACTGACTTACCTAATCGATCGACTCATGCGGCTGTTATTAATTAGCCTCAAACCCCAAAACTAAACTACAGAACGAAATCTGATGCATTGAATGGTTTTATAATAAAGTAATACCAACAAACTACCTAACATACCTGCAAATAAAGAAATATCGACGTTAAGTGAAGTTTAAAAAACTGTGGGAAGTAGGGGCGGATCGCTAGTAACCAATAGTTTGCCCCTACCCCTTATATTTGTATCATAACAAACTCCCACAGGTTGTAATCAACAGGCTTGTAATAACTTCGCCGTCGGAGTACGCAAGCCTATTGCGTAAACCTATAAATAGTCGTTAATGTTACGAAAAGCGTATTTATTCCCCGAAGTTATGGTCCATGATAAAACACGAGCAGTTTTATTAGGGAATCGATACCATAGAGCTATGTTCTTACAGTATGAAGATGTGTCATAGAGCGCTAAATAAGCATCATAAGCAGCTTATAATGTTCCCACTACTGGGACACAGACTCGAGTCAGACTCGATTACTCGAATACCATATTACTTTGATTTGAGTACGCTGGATTCGATCCCGGTACTCGAGTCAGAAAGAATCGATTTTGTACTCGCTGACTCGATTTTAATTATGCGAGTCCAACTGACTAGTATTCGAGTTAGGTTGACTCGCTTGTACTCGATCTATGTTTACTGAATCAATGAAGGATGCCTAATTATTCAAGTTTGGACCTGCAACTTTTTTTTACTAGTAGTGAAGTGATTTTATTATAATTAACTTTATTATAACATGGCGCTGAAAAAACCCTCAGGTCTATGGACTGGACTTGAATTTCCAGACTAGAGAGTTCTGGACTCGAGTCCTGGAGTCGAGTCAACAATCGAAAACTAAACATAGAACTTGAGTACTGGGCTCGAATCGCGGAATTGAGTCACGATTCGAATAGCGTATAAACCGATTCGAGTCGTTTCGATCCACCAAAACAGCGACTCGGCAAATTATTAAAGGCCTCCTCTCTGTTAGAGGGAGTTGACTGTAATCTACCACGCGGGTCCAGTGCGGGTTGGTAGATGTCACATGTCTTCGATTTTTTGGTTTCTAGGACATGCCGGTTTCTTCACGATGATCCTTTGCCGTTTTGAGAGCAGTGGTGACGGAATAATTTACACAAAGTAAAGCGCTTGTTAGGGTTCGGAAGTCGCGGGCGAATCCACTCATGGGCCACCACTGCTCTCCGAATCTACTTGGTCACCACTGCTCTTCGATAACAGAGCTCTTAAAATACTTATAAGAAAATTTGACAGGCACTCTGAGTTTTAGCATCGTAAAGGCTCCTATACACTAATGACGGTGGCTCAGCCGGCGGGTTATTGCCGTGGGGGCTTGCTGCCGGCATTATCAGGCCACCGGCATTTGCCATAGAAACTGATACGAAGCCGCAGAGCATAATTTCAGTTGTGACAGCCATTTAGAACGCTGCCAGTGCACACCACTAGCGGTCTAAATGGCTGTCATGTTGTGTGTGTATGTTTCTAGTTATTAATCGTGATTTTTTTAATAAGAAGCAATCCAGATTAGTTTAATTTGTTGTTCGCGAATGCACTACATAACACTATCAATGAACTGCACTTACTACCAGCGGCTTCTTTGTGCGGAAAGCTAGCTCAATACCTGCCAAGAATGCCGCCGTGTTTGTTGGCGGCATGTCCGCCACCAATACCAACAGCATAGTGTCTAGAATAGCAAGAAGCCTTAAAACTGGGCCCCTAAATAAAGTTTAAAAAACCCAGTAAATATTATGTCCGAAACGAGTATTTTCTGTTTTAGAATCGTTCGATTTAACGTTGCGTTTAATCCGCGGGACACTGTCTTACCACTGACAGTTTAAATGTAAGTGTAAATGATAGAAACAACAAGACTACCAGCCAGAAAAGCGCTTAGCCAATCAAACTTATTGAGTCCTAGAGAATTGATTTTACTGAAGAGACGTGAGCGAGAGACGGGCGTGCAGTGGACGTGGGCGAGAGTATTGAAGTGTAACTACTCATGAAGCAAAGAATTATCAGAATGATATCTATGACTATATTCATACCCTAAGCCCTCACAGTTCTGAGCATAAGTCAGTAATTACAAGGCTATTAATTGATAGGCTTGTTGCCTGTTGGGCTATTTTTATCCCCCAAGTTAAGACGAGAACTCGTAAATATAAAGGGTGTTTTGATTGCGAGCTTGAAGGGGCTTTTGAAATAGATACAGGGTGAGTAGTAGAAACTTCTATAACGTGCCAGATACAGACAGTTAGAAGTAAAATTAGTTTTACTTCAAATGGATGGAGGGAGTTAAATGCAAGCTAGATTAAATGGAATGATCGGAAATATGGACTGTTAAAAGTAGTACCTAGTAAAAAAGAAAACATGACCTCTGATTTGGTTACGGCATTTCTTCTCAGGGATCAGCTAGGAAATGCCGGCGTCAACTAGTTTTAAATATGTTGACGTGTAAAAGTGTCATAGCAGATATACTTACGTAAATAAAATAAAACATTGAAATGAGAAATGATAAGACCTGATGATGATGAGATCTTTGTAAGTGGGTTTGTATAAAAAACACGTCAATCATATTTTAAAAACTAGATGAGGTCGGCGTTTCCTATCTGACTACTCTGAGAAGAAAGGCCGAAACAAACTCGGAGGTCACTGTCTCTTTTAAAGTCCAGACATAATCTTGGTCAGATCATGTGAAGAACTGAAGACCATGTAGATTGGTGTTTGAAATGGTCTTTTGAGGAATGAACCAGTGAGTAGACCTGTCCAGTCATTGCACGCATTTCATTTCAGTATTAAAATTATTAAGTGGACCTAGTGTTACTTTTGAGTTTGTTTCGCTCTTTTTTTCAGAGTAGTCGGGTAGGGACCACGAACTTTATGTAGTTACAAAACACGAATGTTTTTTTTACGCGTAATAGGTAGTGTTTTTATGCCAATTTATAGAAAATAAATATCATTTCTTATCAACGTTTTGGGTGAAATTTTCTAGCTTAAACAAATTCTATAAATAATTTACGAAATTATCGGAATTGCGAGAGAAATTCATTGTACAGACGCCAGCACATCAAGCTACCCCAAACAGTCAAATTTTCCCAATTGAACATGAACCTTATGCTTATGCAATAAAGTTGCAAATCTATCAAAGAAATTTGACAGATTGGGGTAGCTTGATGTGCTGACAAGCTAAGGATATAGTATATAGAACCATGGATATAGTACTCAAATGATTTCAGCAATTTAATGCTAGGAATATAACTACAATATTTTCACTTTATATTTTGTTATTTGTATTATGTACGAACTTTGTACAAGGGTTATAAGTCGATTCGCACGTATTTAATTGAATGAATCGGGCTAATCAACACTTTTAAGTAATATATTATTTCGTATTGGCGACTCGCACGAAGTAAGTTTATTTGTGGGCGAATCGACAACTCCAGAAATACGTACAAAGGGACCTTTTCTGATGACTTTATTGCATAGTAATAAAACATGCGTAAGACATATTTCTGGAGTTGTCAATTCGCCCACGATGAAATTAACTTAAACTACTAACTAATACTTTTATAGGCGAGTAAATTCGTGCGAATTGACTAATAAACAGTGTCCAATTCTATTTTAATGTGCCATAATTTAAAAGTGCCCCTAAATATTGACAACGGAGCAACCAACCAAGGGAAAATGCCGGAGCCAGCTTTCTATCTTGTTTTCCATGTGCCTAATAAGCACAGCTGAAAAATCTTTTGGCACAAAATCTGCCATCACAGGCGTCTGTGAGACAAACAGGTAGGTACGTAACTACGTATTGCGTACGTAACTACCTAGACACACTAATTAAGCACGGTCGTGCAAGCAAGCACAAACGAGCGCTCCTGCACCAAACTACTAGAGCATTTTGATGAACGTGTTTAATTTTACAGTATAATGAAGCATAATATCTCATTTGAGTTCTAGTATTTTGAATTCTCGCAAATAATTTTATTTGTTTCCCTACAACAGGAAAACAAAGAAAATGATTTAAGGAATTGTTGCTAAAGTAAATGTTATTCTTTCTTTCTTTCAAACAGGTCTTAGAGGTAGGTGTTAGATACCGTTGGATGCGGGAGTTGGCGGTTCTTGGTGACGTTTTCGGCTGAAATGATGACCTACAGTTGACCTACGGTAGGTCTTTGTTTATAAAACTATCCCCCGCGTTCGTTTCCAAATTCTATTTTCTTAGTTTGGTTAACTTGTTTACCAAAGTGCTAGTGCGACACCATCGGCGCCCGCGCTAGTGAATTACAGTTTCATCATCATCATGGGGGTTTTGCCATAATCGCCACGCTTGGCAAGCGGGTTGGCGATCGCAGTATGGTGGTAAAATGCATAGAGAATGCTGCTGCCCATTCTCTGGCAGTCTTGTAGTCGCCTTCTACGACAAACACGGGAAGAAATGGGAAATGGCAAAAATTTGGATTGAGCAAAATAGCGAAATTAAAATATTTACAGACAATAAACGAAAATAAACACAAGAATATATTATTTTATTATCAATTTGCTGAGATTTTCGATAACCACCGCAAGGACGTTGATATGGAAAACACGTCCCAGGCGTATCTACTACCTAGGTTATAATTTGGAAATCAATTTTGTTGGAGCTAGCGTTCGTTCGCTATAATTGAATCCGTCACCACAAAGGCACGACTTTTTGAAATTTATGTCGCTGTATACGAACTAGTTAATAATATTAACCAAATTTCTCAGCCCTGCTCAGTGCCCGTTCATCTGCACGTCAGATGATCTAAAGAATGTCACTGATGCTGCAAACAACGTGGCCGCCTACTGGGCTCAAAGGGGTCTACCCTTTATAGCAGAACTTTTTATGTCATAATATTATTTTGCATAACAGTGAATAGCGTAAACTTCGTTTCGCAGAAAATCGTTTGGTACACAGTAACATAGCATGCATTCAAAAGTCATAATTTTTTAAGTCAGAATCATCTTTAGGCATAAATTTCATATCCATAATATTAAAAAAATAGAACCATCATATCGCAGAAAGTTCACAGTCAGAATCGTCTTTTGGCATAAGTAAAATAGGTAGAATTCGGTTCTGGCACTCGCCGGCAGCTACAGCGGCACCGCTCGCTGCGCTCGCTCAGCTCTTGCGCAAGGGGTCGCAGTTTTAACCTGACCTAACCTATTTTTTTTGCGAGTATATAACATAATATTTAACCTAATCTAAATAGTTCGGTTCCGGGTAGCCTACTAAACTATATTCCTTCGCTCTAAATAAAAGGTATGCTTAACGAAATTATGCGAAATGTTAACTTTGCCAAATAAAATTCTGCCGTCTTAAAAGTTTGCCATTCTAAATTCGGCCATATAAACATTCGGCCAAACAATAATTATGTTAACAAATTTTTATGCCTTAAAAATATTCGTTTAAAGAAGATTATGCCAAGTGTGTTACGCCAAATAAATTTCGGAGCATCAAGATTCTGCCAGATAGAGGGAACTCGGCTCACAGAATAAGACTCCAATCGATACGAAAAGAATAAGAAGGGTGATCCCTACACCTTGGCTTAAGCGGTATATTTTGCAGCAATTGGGACATGGTCTGATAACAAGCACCGCACTCACACAGCATTGGATAGGTCAATACTCTTTCCACGTTGGCGTACTATAATCCACAGAAAAATATTCCACGTTAAATTATGTCATAAGAATAAACGTACCTACATAGAAGTGGAAGAGACGAACAAAAGTAAGCTAAAAAAATGGCGTAGGTAAGCATGTAATCATTAACCCGACTGGTAAGCTTCCGTTTTCCCTTTTTTATTTACGACAGAGATGTAAATGCGCCTTTTTACGTAGATATTATAGCAGAAATAACCTTTGAAGTGGCAAAAATGTTGTAGGCTCGCAATCCGAGTGTAACAAGTCGACTTTATTAAGGGTTCTTTTAAAACTTTAACAAAGTCAACATTAGCCTGGACGCCAACAAAAATACGAATCTATGTTTCATTTGGAAAGGTTCGGAATAATATTTTCTAAACTTAATATTATAACGAGAAAATATTAAATTTTTTGGATGCTTCTTTGTTACGCTTTTACGCTAACACTGATGAACTTATTTGGAGGACGAATTTGGCACATGGGTAGACCATGTCTTGAATAAGGACATGTCATACTTTTTATACCGATCTTCGATCTTCCGATTGTCTGTCTTATTTATTGATAAATGTTATTACTCCATTTATGAATTTCTAAATGATAAAACTTTATAGTTGCCTAATATTGATCCTGACATCTTTAATTCTTTATTTTATTTTATTGACTACCTATATTATAAGAATTTTCATAATGGCATTATTGTAGACTATTAAGCATTTGTGCTAAATGTTTGCATGCCTAATTTAAGGTAGAATCTCTTAATTATAAAACCATCTGCATTTTTTTTTGTACCTACTTTATATGCAAATAAATAATTATTATATTCTATCTTCTCACGAGATCGAGATTTATGCGAGTGAAACTGCGAGGCGCAGCTAGTTTGAAATAATAGGATTATGAAATTATTAGGTGACTATCGAGATGACGACTAATGGAGAAAAATTAAACAAAAAAGGAAACGTTGCGCCGACCTCAAATGAATGTTGACGATGAATTATGAAAAAAAAAAGTTTTGTTTTCGTGTCCAGTTGTGTGTATTGTGCTTCTACCTAGAGATTATTTTCCTTCAACAAAGAACACGATTCCAGATACAGACACGTCATGTAAAAATTAAAATTAAATCTCACCATGTTTTGTAGAAAGGAAAACCATTCGAAAATCAAAAATAACCTAAACCTAAAGCAATAATAGTTTGCATAACTTTGGTGTGTTTTGAACAACTTTATCTAGCAAATTGAGTAAGTAATTATTTGATATTTCAGCAAATCTATTTAACTAAATATTTATTATGTTAGGAGTGAATTCACAGCACTTTAAAGTTATTTTCGGAAAACGTTAGCTATCGGAATTTTCGTAAAAATACCCTTGTGCGACCGCTGGGCAATGGGCTTCCCGGGATCCATTGGTAGGGCTAGAAAAGTATTATTTGGTTAGTTCATCGCGAATTACTTAGAAGCAGCTTTAGGTTTTGTGCCGATTTGTGGCGTTCCTGGAAATAGGTTAGCTTTACAGGCAAAGTGTTTGCGTTCTAGAACCTTCGCAGAAAACAAAAGTGATGTTATGTTTACGCTTTTCTAACGGTTTTTAACAGCTGTTTATTGTGGAGCTTAGGTCGTAACAACTAACTTGGCGGAACCCTCAGTCACTTAGCCAGATATTAGAAGCTTCACTTTTGATTATTTTTTACTTTCAGTCGAAGTGTAACGTTACAAAACAACGTTTTTCTTTAGGCATGGTTTAAACCATAGAGGCTGTTTTTGAAATAAGAACCTAACATAAATCGAAAAACAGTTCCATTTACAAAACTAACAACGTAATTCCGATCTTGGGTTGTCAACTTTGTATTTAGAACTTAACAAGAGTCGGCATTAAGTTCGAATTTAAAAAAAAACTGTCTCGAATGTTTAGGGTCGGATTGAAGTTAGATCGTGGTTTCTATTAAAACGGATGAATCAAAAGTGAAAAATGAATTCATTAGTGACCCGAGTGTTCGAAAAATCAAATGAATGGAGCAGTTTAGCATTCATTCCTGTGTTACTTTTCTGGTGTCGTGTGAACGGGGAGTGAAACAAAGAATGACATTCATACGAGTGACCCATTCAGTTGATATCAGATTTATGCAGTCTTTTACTTCAGTCACAGACGTTTCATTGTCTAACATTTATGGTCTGCATATTTTGGAGAACCGTTTCGTTGGTCTACTATTCGGTAGCGGGACTGCACGTTAGAGCGTGCGAGTTCGATGCCCATAGGTCGCGTCAATAGTGTTTTCGTTTTCTTTGTCATTTTGAAATCTCCCATTGGAAATAGAGTTGTATAGGACTCAAAATGTGGGGGTATTCAATAAAACCTTATGTAAAGTGGGATGCCTTCGGGGTGGGTAGAGCGACGACTTTCCACGTGGCGTGGGAAAGAAGAAATCTTCGTCTAAAAATGGACATACATACATCATAGCTTGATGATGAATAGAATCGAAAACATTTATTCTACACAAACAAAACACAACAGCAACAAACATATTAAAAAAAACAATAAACATCACAATAAAATTGCAGTAAAATTGTGCTGAGCGTGCCCATACTGAAAGACACCCAGAACTGGTTTTCAGTTGGCACCCCGCAGTGACACACGGACGCAGGTAAATGAAATAGATACATACTTGAATATTAGTAACAAAAATGTTTAAGAATACGTAAATAAATAATGCAAAAGATTTTTTGTTATGATAGTTAACAACCCTCCAAATTTTTATTTACAACAAAATTATACAAAGTGTAAAAGCAATGTCCCTGCCATCGACGCGCAACCTTATACCATGGATTCTGTTCATAATTGTGAACCCCTACCCTATGTTGATATTTTTCGGCGGTTATTAAAAAAAAATATCAGTTGTTCCATACATTTTGACCGCGTAGGTTTTGCACTTTTCTATGAAACTGCTCATATTAGTATTAGAATAATAATAACAATATGTAGGTAATTTTATAGAAAACAAAAGGTCTGTGTCCCTGCGGTGGGAATACGGCTTGTTGTGATGATGATGAAGGTGACTGAAAACAAGGAGGAAAGGAATAATAGCACCTTAAAAATCGTCTGCATTGATGTCAACTGGTAAATGGCTTAGGTATAAATAAGGCTGGTATTGCTATGTTGAATGGCAATGCTAAATCTTTGACCTAAAAATAGGCCAGCCCTCTGTTTTTTTTTGTGGTTGGGAAATCATCAAATAACTTCTCCCGCTCTGGATGGAGCAGGAGGGCGTGCCTGGCTTTTACTGACTAAAACCCACACGTGTTGCTTCAGTTGCCTGTGAGCCAGCCACGGTATCTCTTTCGAACAACCCGCACCCCTGGCAGGCATCGGACTTTGCGGACCCCACCAGTTGGTGCTGACATCTCTTTGAGGTGACGACATCTCTTTGAGGCTACATCTCTTTGAAATCCTTCTTATACTCTTCCCGTAAAAGCTTTATTAGCCTCGCACGGGTCTATTTCTTGATAGACTCGGTCGTTTTTAATGTTCCTTTTTTTTACTGTGAGGTAGGTACCGAAAAATATATTTATCTTTCTTCAAAATCTTTATCAGTCGCCGCGTAAACACATGAGTATGTAATTGAATTCAAAACACTCTCTCGGGATACATCGTCTTGTAAAACAGAGATCAATAAGTAATTCTAGTCGTTGTGCAGTAAATTGAAGAAAATGTAAATTGCTCTGTTGTGTCCGTGCCCGGGGTGCTGATACTCTCCGTGATAAGAATGTTGTCACTGTTGTCGCCCTCGTCAACACCACTACCATGGGAGGCAGTGACAAGAAATATTGTTTAATTTTAAGGACGAGTGACAAAGACGGATACAGGACATCGTCCATTTCGTATAACAAATAAATAACAGTTTAAAAAACTAAAAAACACGCTTTAAAACCAAACTAAAAAAGGAGAAAATAATTTAATTCAATTAAAAAGCGTGGGGTGCTTTTTGAGGTATTTTTATAGTCACTTAATGTGTTTTTTAGTTTTTTAAACTATTATTTATTTAATATTTTTTAGTTCTGCTAACTACAAAAACGTGATTTTTTTTTAAATTATTGGATTGTCATCGGTCCTCGGCAAGTTTACAAAGTTTCAATGAAATCTGACCGTTTAAAGTGGGTCTAAATCGCGCTCAAAGGAGTCGGTTACATACAAACATACAAACAAACATACAAGTGAAGCTAATATAAAGCTTGTAAAAAGTAAGACTCGGCCAGAAAAAAAAAATGGGAAATGACATCTTGATTTTTTTTTGTATGACAACGAAAGCTATCAATAAACCCCTTGTTGTTATTAGAGTTTGAAAGTATAACAAACAATATGTTTGCCAAAAATATTTTATTTTGTACATTCGTTTAAAAACGCAAACAGTATATTGTTTACGGTATTGAAAGTACATATTAATATTACTATCATAAAATCAAAATATGATTTTTTTTTTGTATTTTCACACTTGAATAGCAGCGAAAGAGTTAATTGTCTACGCCTGTTGTAATGGTAAAAAATGTTGAGGAAGTTATTTCCCATAAGAAAACCGCATTTTTTTTCGGCACTTTAGTTTTTGGGTACTTGGTTCGAAACTTGATGATATCTTTTCTATCTTACTCGCGAGTGTACGGGTTGGATAGGAAGATATTTTCTTGTCTGTGTAAACCCTCCATTAATTTGTGAAACAAAAATATGCTTCTAGTTCCCGCAAGTCGACATGGAAATTAGAGGTGATGCTTTTCTATCGAGGAAATTGTATTGTTTTATATTTCTATTCCACATAAAGTTTGGAAATATCATGTACTTACTAACTTTTAATACACATTACGTTATTATTTATCTGTATGAGAAGAATCCTTTGCCTGCCTTGACACAATCACAGCCCGATTCTAATAAACATTGCTTGAAACCAAAATTGCGTTTAAAGTAGCAGTATCTTAATCTACAATTCAACAAGCAAATAATTAAACGTAAGAAAGCCACAGATGCAGAATTAATACAGTGATACTGCTTACATACAATGATATTATTGAAATTATTCAGTAAATGAATTCTCTCGAAGCGTGCGACAGGTTTTCGAGAACAAGTGATAAGGAGCATATTAGCGGGTCTCGTGGGCACATTTATTGACAACAATCTGTACTTGCCATCCACCGACTGTTCATTAAATGCAGAGCAATATTAAATTAAAATTAAATATTTGGCAGAATGTCTTGCTGCCTTTGACAGATTGATGAGGCCGATTCTCATAAACACTGCTTTAAAACAAAATTGCGTTAAATTTCTCTTAATCTAGAATTCCACAAGTAAATAATTAAACCTAAGAAAGCCACAGATGCAGAATTAATACAGTGATATATTATTGAAATATTATTGAAATTATTCAGCGCGTGAAAAATCACGAAGCGTGCGATATAGTTCGCCAACAAGTGATAAGGGACGTATTAGCGGGTCTCGTGGGCACATTTATTGACAACAATCTGTACTTGCCAGCCACCGACAGTTAATTAAATGCAGAGCATTATTAAATTGTAATTTAATATTTGGTGTAGTTAGAATGCATTGCTGGTTTCAAATGATTGTCAAAGATATGGAGAAAGAAGGTATTGGGTTAATTAATTAATTAATAGCACGGTGTGACCTAAACCCGTACTTAAGTCACGGTTTTCTGTGACTTAAGTAGTCCATTTTAACACAGAAAAGCGTGACTTAAGTGAGGGCTTAGGTCACACGTGCTATAAAATAGTACGTACGATACGTGTGACTTAAGTAGTCCGTTATTCCTCGCTACACTCGTTCACTAATTCAACGCCGTGCGAAATGGACTACTTAAGTCACACATATCGTAACGTAACATACTAATATTATTTTGGGTTTATCTATAACTCGTAAAGTAATTGCCATGAGGTGTGAGAACGAGTCTGATGCTGAAAATTATTATTATTTACTGTTTTGTTAAAAGCCTGTTTGGTCCCACTGCAAGGTAAACGTCTCTCTTCCCTCTTTCCACCGGTCTACTGCGATTGTGGGTCGATCCTTTAAGAAGGACAGTTCAGCCAATCTGAAAAGCCGAAAATATAGTTTTTAGAATTTTTGTCCGTTCATCTAGATTTATCATGTACCGGATTAGCGCCGGAACAGATTAAGATGACATTTAACACCCAGATCGTTTGTAATCTGTTTTTTTTTTTTCGCTTCTAACGTACCACTGCTGGGAAAAGCCTCCCTACTCTCTTTCCACCTCTCTCTGTCCAAAGCTGACAAGGACCAATCTTTATTAAAGGAGTCCAGCTCATCCCGCCATCTCCGTCTGGGCCTGCCGAGATGTCGTTTGCCACTAAGCGGGACCCACTGGGTCGTAAGTTTAGCCCATTGATCGTCTGACATACGGCAGATGTGTCCAGCCCAATTCCATTTGAGCGTGGCAACTTTCCGAGTGACATCAGCTATTTTCGTAATGGAACGGATTGTTGTATTCTTAACCCGGTCCACAAGTTTGGACCCAGAATACTCCGTTCCATAGCTCTCTGGCAAACCTCGAGCGTGGGTGGTCCTCTGCTGAATTAACACATAGTGTAGTTTCAATTCCGGTAGTACGTTTCCGTGGGGTACCTAAGTACTTTTCGACATACACACGGCCCCGGGGAATAAAATATTTTGAATAAACCTTTCCATGTTAAGTTATGTGTACTAGGTGTAGGAACACGACAATACATCAATGTACAAAAAGTTAACATACATATGTAATGTTGTTTACGACTTATTTTTATGATACTCATAAAGATACGCTCTATAAAGTGTGCAAAGAAAAAAACACGTAATGCCGAGATCCACTAAAAAACCAAGATAGATAATTGTGCAAAGTTTTAATACCTTGGTACTCAATCCTTTTTCATTATGATTTAAGTAGACTGAAGTACTTCCCGCTTGGCACGAAATTTTCCTGAATCGTGTTCCAAGAATTTGATACGATTAGTGATTATAACCATTATAATCTGCCTAGCCTTATGCAACTGAATACCAGTATTTTATATGGAGCGACTGCCTATCTGACCTCTACAGCAATTACTGGGTAATACACCCCTTGGTAAGATTGGTTATCAGACTTTCGGGCTTCTGACGACCCGCGACGACTGTCAAAGAACCACGTGCTTTCTGAGGCACGGTCGGTCTTATTTTGTAAAAATGGTCTCCCATTTATAGACAAACCCTGACCTGATTGGGCACGCCACGATAGCGGCGGTAAGTCCCCTCTTTGAGGAGTGGCTTGAGAGGTGGCATGGCGTCCTCACCTTCCGCCTGACGCAGGTCCTCACCGGACACGGTTGTTTCGGGAGGTTCCTGTTTCGCATAAGGCGGGAGGAAACGCCCGGGTGTTTCCATTGCGAAGATCGCCTTGAGGACACGTTGGAGCATACGGTGGCGGTCTGCCCGGCTTGGGCGGAGCACCGCCGTGTCCTCGTGGAGGCGATCGGCGGTGGCGATCTCTCGCGTCCGGCCCTGGTGCAGGCCATGGTACGGAGCGAGAGTGAATGGTTAGCCGTCACCTCCTTCTGCGAAGCAGTAATGCTCGCGAAGAGGGAGGCGGCGCACGTGAGGGAGATGTAGTATATGCGCCCTCACGGCCGTAGTCGCCGCGGGAGACGCCCTGGGCGTCGGGAATCCCAGGCTGATTCCCGGCCACCGTAGGCGCGGGCTTGCGGACGGCGAGTAATGGGTAGCTCGCTGTCCGGTAAGGACCAAGCCCGGGTCGACGGCGCGTTGTGTTCCACGCGCGCCTCAAAGAGATGTCAGCACCAATAGGTGGGGTTCGCAAGGACCGATGCCTGCCAGGGGTGCGGGTTGTTCGAAAGAGATACCGCGGCCCCTGGCACACAGGCAACTGAGGGAACACGGGTGGGTTTTAGTCAGTAAAAGTCTGACACGCCCTCCCGCTCCACCCAGAGCGAGAGAAGTTATTTGATGATTTCCCAACCAAAAAAAAAAAGACCCTGACCTGATTGACCCGTGTGGCTGTAATTACTTAGCCATAAGCCTAGTTATGAATAAAAACATTTATTGTTTAACTAAGCTATCAAGATCGTGCTTGGATTTTTAATAATTTAATTGAATGTTTGCAGATTTTCCACTGCATAAATGAATACTAATAATCAACTGATTTTATCAACGAATGTAAATAATACCGACCGACCGTGATAATTACCGGGTTGATAAACGGATTGTTTGAGCTGTTTATTACTTAAATATATACCCAGTAAAAAAAATTGCCTACCTTGTGATTCTAATCTGTTATTCTAGAAAACGTGGATGGGCGACGAATGATGGAGTAGTCAAAAATATATCATCATCATCATCATTTCAGCCGGAAGACGTCCACTGCTGGACATAGGTCTCCCCAAATTTGGGGAGGCCCATGTTCAGCCCCAATTAGGGGGGGGGGGGGGCTTGTCATAATCGCCACGCTTGGCAGGCGGGTTGGCGATCGCAGTATGGTGGTAAAATGCATAGAGAACGCTGCTGCCCATTCTCTAGTAAGCCCCTTAGTCGCCTTCTACGACACCCACGGGAAGAGATGGAATGGTGCTGTTCTTTACGTCCGGCACCACACGGACTCAATTTTTTTTTGGAATGACATAATCTAACCTTGGTAAGACTAGTTATCAGAGTTTCGGACTTCTGGCTACCTGCACGTAACGACTGTCCAAAGATCTACAAATGCGTTCTCTCTGAGATTCGAAGGGGTCTCGATAATTATGTACTTCGTAAACCTAAACCTATGAAAGTAATGGATGATCTATTACACGAACCGACCTCGGCAAGCGGACCTTAAGCTACGATCGACCCCTGGGGCTAATATTATTTAGCCATGAGCCCCCTAGAAACAGGCTTGGTCTATTATGATAATTTACTAGTTCATGAACAGGTAAACGACTTCCACACATCAATGATAAATCTATCATCAACAATCAAAGAGCCTTAAGAACGAAGGTACCATAAAACATAATACAACTTAAATCTAACAGCTTCTGACGGGGTTGGAGGCCTAAGCGGCAATTCTCGTAATTTTAAGAACGTTCACAATATTATCTCAGTCTCAATCCGTCAAAAATTTCTCGAGTTTTCATTCATTTTTGACAGGTTTTTGACATTTGATTGTCGCCGAGATGACACTGCGACTAGACTTTGAACCTTTATAATTAAGAGAATTGGCCTTCAGATGTCCTGAAATACAGGCCTTACGCCTAGCTTAGGCACCAGTCTCCCACAATATAACAATGATATCTATAGTTTTAATTATGTATTCGTGCTTATGTATTGTGGAGATAAAAAAAAATCTTAAAAAACCCAATAGTATCAAGTTTTTGGTCTGACAAAAGATCGCACTAGTGATAAGATTCAAGGAATTCTCGGTCGTGGCCTAGAGCGATGCGATTTACAAGGCGACTTACGTCAAGCGACACGCGAGCGTTCTATTTTATCATATTGAGCCTGTGGACCCGTTAGCCTACTATTAAACTTGCTGAATATAGGGACAACAATAGATAGATCCAGGGTAGAATATGTCATAATAAATTAAAACCCCCGATCGCAGCCTCGAGCGATGCGATTTGCGTCGCGACGCGTCAGTTCAGACCATCCTCGCGCAGACTCGAGCCTTCTCTGGCCACAATTCAAACCGACAGCAATCGAGTCGACTGTGTTGAAATTCATAAAGTTTTCTATTTTAGGCTATGATAATACGGCCCTATTTTTAATGGAGCCAGTAAATTACTCGGGCATTTCGCCGTTCTGTCTGAACTGACCCTCAAGCGACTCCCGCGCTTAACGTTACCGTCCGTTGTTCTGCTAGTCGCGTCTCAGTGTGTCGGGGCATGCTTTTAACCACTTCTTCTATTTGTTTTTTCCGCCGAGGCTGTCGCTTGAGGGCCGTGGCCGCGGTAAGGAGTGTAGTCTTCACAGACACTTTTTACAACACAATGCAAGTTCTTATAGCTCCCACAGACCGGCACGACGCGCAGCGCGACGCAACTTCAAATCAAATCACTACATCAATTTCCATGAAGTTTTCATATGAATTGTTCTATTAAACTCGAGTCGCGCTGTCGTGTCGCGCCAGTCTGCACAAGCCTGACACGACCCGACCTGTTAAAGTAGGAACAAGATTATACTTAGAGGTTTTACTTGTTTTTTTATTCATTGTTTTCCGTGTTCCGCCGTCACATGGGCATGGAAACGGTCATCTATTACAATTAATAAATCATGGTTTACTCATTGTTAATCATTTACATCAATCACAATTTGAATCATCTTGTTATGAGATACTAAATCATTGCTTCATGTGTAAAAAAAATTATCTGCAAACAACGTGAATAACGCAATGAATGTAGTTGAACTGAACCCTGAGGTACTTACCTATACATTATCTTAAGTAATCTAATGGGGTACCGCTCACAAAGACCTTATAATCAATTTATTTAAGGATACGTTTGTACTTACAGACTACGCACTCGTATATACCTACCTACACAATTTCCACATAGAAGTACTAACGCTGTGTCAATTCAATTACCTAAAATTGAACATCGTGATGGAATTGGAGATACAACTCCATCTTTAGAAACGTTAACTAGTTTCCTTTGACTTAGCTAACCACAGATAAGATTACCCTCCCAGTAAATTAGAAATCGGTTACGTGAACCCAAAATCCGTTGAGTAAGTAGGTTGTAAAAGTAAAACAAAGATGTTATATCTGAGAGCATTCGAATAGAAAATAGGGATTCTGTCGGCTAAGCCAAATAAAGTTCACGAAAATCTTTTTTAACATGTAACAACATCACGATTTGTTTCCACGAAAATTTCGGCAGAGGTACGTGTACTGTTGAAGTTAGGGGGATCTAGCTACAAAATGAAATATTTGTGGGAGCTTAAATTCGTGATTCCACGTGTATTTTAAAATAATTAGTACAAGGCAAGCCTGCGCTTAATATAATCAAATATATTTTATTCGGGATAAACCCTATCCTATTCTAATTGAAGCATAGAATCCTAGAATCTTTCTCTTGATAGTTCAAATGTGACAGTCATTTCATTACCAGCCTGTATTAACATAAAGGTTGCATTCTATAAGCAACAAACCTTTACAGTACCTATAATATACCCACATTTCGTCAGTAATGTTTAAGTCCCATGTTATAGGGGGCGAGCCTATTGCCATCATCATCATCATTTCAGCCGAAAGGCGTCCACTGCTGGAAATAGGCCTCCCCCAAGCTCTTCTACCGGTTCTGTGCTTCCCGCATCCGCAATAAGCGTGGCGAAGCGCCCCCCCCAAACTTGACAAGCACAAAAAATTGCCATCAACCGGATACAAATCCAGACTCCGGGCTGTTACTGAGAAATTTCCGATAGATAAACCCAACAACACTTTGCCCGAACTGGAAATCGAACCCAGCACCCTAACACTCAGAATCTGAAGATTTTTTAGGTTATTGCTAATCCATTTTTTCATTTTTATACAAACAAGTGCAACGTTAACAACGGCATGAATCGGGACCTGTCAAAATAAATAAATAAATAAAATAAATAATAATAATAAAATTTATTCCAAAATTACAAGGCTTAAAAATATGTACAGTTTTGCTTAAATATAACAAATAATATTTCTAAGAATTACGTGCCTGAACTAGGTAATCCTGTATTTCAGGCAAAAAGAGCTAAAATAGTCTTAAAAATTTAATAAATAATTACAAGCTGAAAATAGAAACAATTTTATAAATGTTGAGACGCTTAACTTAGTTTCAAAATTTGACAAATATTTAACATAAATATTTACTTTAACACAGTTAGTAAATTCTCTGTTTCTTCGTAAGACATACTTTGGAGAGCATCATTGAGAGTTCTCTTACAATTTGTGTAGTTCAGGGAATAAATGTTAGCTTTCGAGTTTAGTCTATTATAGAGGAGAGGACCGAGGTACAGGTAAAATTTGGATATAAAAGCATGCTTAGTTATATTTTGTGGACAGACGATATCTTTACGTCTTTTATTAGTATAATCAGTACTGTAATATAGAGCTGTGTGTTGTTTTAAAACAATGCCCATTACAAAAAGTTGTCTAACTGTTAAAACTTCACATGATTTGTATAGTAGGTTAGTAGGAAAAAGGAAAGGGCGGGAAGTAGACACTTTGAGAATCGCCCTCTGAGCTCTTTCGGTGGTTAGTAACAGTGTTTTACCCGCACCACCCCATGTGGTAATACCATAAGTTAATATCGATTGACATAGAGCAAAGTAAACTTGTCTAACAATTTTTGGATCAGCAATATAGCGTATCTTTTTAAAAACAAATATCAACTTGCGAATTCTACTATTTAAAGCTTCTATATGTTGTTTGAACGAAAGTGTTTCATCCATTATAATATCAAGGTATTTTGTTGTTTTTACCATTTTAATTTTAGGACAAACACATTGGTTATCTGTGGGAATCGTGCAATAATGAGCATATAATGTCGAAATAGGGCCAGTTGATGTTTGCTTGCGCATTGAAAACTTAATGTAATTTGTCTTATCTGCATTTAGTGTTAGTGAATTATTTTGAAGCCATTTATTAACAACATTGAATCCGTCTTGCGCAAGCTTGAAGACATTGTTTTCTGAGTCAGCGGAAAATAGAAGGGCAGTGTCGTCAGCATAAGAAACAATTTGGCCGTGAGCTAGGTTTAGATTACAAAGATCGTTTATGTAAATCAAAAATAGCGTGGGCCCTAAAATACTTCCTTGTGGAATTCCGAAGGACGTGTTCTTTTTATCATCGCTGACGATATTACCAATCCTTACACATTGGGTACGGTCTTCTAAATAGCTCTTAAATAGTTTCAGCTGGGTGCCTCTGATACCTATGGCTTCAAGCTTGTGCAATAGAATAGGAATAGAAACCGTGTCAAAAGCTTTGGCGAGGTCCAAGAATATTCCTACTGTGTGGTTACCATTATCAAGTTCTTTTGCCAAAAAGTCAGTCAGATGGTGTACGGCATCGTCCGTTGACATTTTAGGCCTAAATCCAAACTGCCGCTTCGATAAAATTAATTTATCTTCCATGTATTTGTTAAGCCTTTTATTTATAATTTTTTCTAATATTTTAGACATTGAAGGCAGTAAGGAAATCGGTCTATAATTTGTTACTTGATCTTTGCTGCCCGACTTATAAACTGGGACAACAACAGCTTTTTTTAGGCATTCGGGAAAAAGACCTGTAGATAAACATTTTTGGAAAATATATGTTAGTGGCGGTACCAAAATGTGCCTAAACTTTTTAACAATTTTATTTGAAATGTTATCCCAGCCAACTGCACAGTCGTCTTTCAAACTCATAATTATCGTTTCTACCTCAGACTCGTCAGTGTCTAGCAACGCAAAGGATGATAAAATAGTGCTACACGCTAATGGAGTGCCTGTTAGATATTGTGAGTGGCCCCTAACGTTTTTAGCCAAGCATCTTCCCACATTCACAAAGAAATTATTTGCAATGTTCGCAGATGTTAACTGTGATGAGTGTGATTGTAATAAACCTGAAGATGACTGATTTTGTTTCGTGTTATAAGTTACATTTTTAATAAAATTCCAGATTTTTTTGCTATTTGTACCGGCCTTTTCAAGTGCAATTTTATTGTAGTTACTTTTTACTTTTCGTATGAGATCATTACAAAAGTTACGATATCGTTTATACGACAGTTGCAAAATTAAATTATCTGGATTAGATTTCGCTTTCATATGCAGTTTATCTCTATTTTTCATGCAGCGAATGAGTCCTGTCGTGATCCATGGTTTTATGTTGTAGTTTTTGTTTTTTAGCCGAGATTCGACAGTGTTCTTGTGAATTGCATGTTGCACTTTTTTGATTAGGTACAACATACAAAACTGCGGATCAGCGGAATCGTAGACTGGGTCAAAGTCGATATTGCGTAAGTCTTCTTCAAGTTTATTTACGTTTAAAGTAGAAATTATGCGAGTGACTACTTTTGGTAATTTACAATTTAAAATAAGTAGGGTTGCACTGTGATCAGTTATTGTTGAATTAATTACAAGGGTAAGTGCAGGGAAATTCGATTTGAGTATTATATGGTCCAAGCAGGAGCCACTTTTATGTGTAGGAAGCGTGTGAGTGGGAAGCAAAGCATGGAAGGCGCATAGGTTAAGATATTCCTCAGCGGATGCGTCAGCACTTTCTGGAAGAATATTGATATTAATATCTCCAATTAAAATTATATTTTTGAAAGATGAAAGGTTCTGCAACGTGTCGTTTAGAGAGTCAGTGAAATTGTTTACATTTCTAAAAGAGGGGGGCCGATATAATGCAAGTATTGCGAATTCTGATCCAATTTTTATTAACAATCTGCTACAGTCGCGCATATTCGGTTCCTCGATAGACACATTAAGATGATTTTTTGCGTAAACTATCACCCCATCGTTCTGATTGTGGTGTATGATACTTTTGTACATATTATATCCTGGAATTAGTGGTATTTTATATTGTTTGGAAAGCCAACATTCGGTTAAAACAATAACGTCACAGTTTATGTCTAGACGTTGTAGAAAAATGCTTAAATTGTCAAAATTCTTAAAAATACTGCGAATATTTTGGGTTAGTATGGTTAGTGGACTAGTGTAGGAGGAGAGATATTTTTTACAGTGTTCAACGTCACAAGCATGGGATTCAGATACAGAGAAATTATCTATGTCATTAATTAAATTATTAATCATAATTATAACTAAAAACAATAACAAGGGCCAAAAATACGTAGTTAACGGCGCTCTTAGGCGCCTCCATAATTAATAGAATTTATATACCTCTTTTCAGCCATTATTTTCGCTGGACAGTCAACAGCACTTGTCTTGTGATTGCTCGGCTTTTTGAATTTCGAGCATGTAGCGCATTTTGGTTCCTCCGCCTTCTTTGTGCACTCTTTAATTGAGTGACCCTGATCACCACAGTGACCACAGGTATTGGTGGTCTCTCGACATGATTTGGCCGCATGTCCATACTGCTGGCACTTGTAACAGCGAGTGACTAGAGTAAAGTCTCTCACAGGGCATGATGACCAATTTACAAACACTCTGTCTTTAGATATTAAGGCTTTACGTACGCCTGCAGAAACTTCAATTATATAATTACAGGTGTCAGCATCCTTCTTACCTGATTTATGGCTTAACTTAATAGAGGTCAAAAAGGTCTCGAGGCTGCAATCTTGAAGGTTCTCAGCTAGATTCTGGTGGAACAAACAAGTAAAAACTTCATCCTCTTGCATGGATGAGGGGACTCCGATAACTACTACTCTAGGGTTCCTTTTTGGGGGCTCATCTACTGTAAGGCCTGAATTTGACAGCTGCATCGATTTTTTCACCTTCTCGATGTCGTCTTTTGTTTCAGTGCTGATGATGACACCGCCATTTTTCGTTTTACGGAGTCCTCTTATTTGTAGTTTCATTTGTTCAGGGCATATAATTTTTTGGACTAGTGTTTTTGTCTCCTCACTCGACTTCAGTTTGTCGTTAGGATATATGGCCACTGAGCTTAAATTAATCGGCTGTATAAAATTGTTTTCACCTTTTTTAACCATGTCAGCAAAGGAAGTTCCCGTAACTGGTTTGTTTGAAGCTCCGATTTTCAGCTTAAGGTCTTGCAGTTGCTGCGACAGGTCAATTTGGTCTTCGAGTGTTTGGACCGTGGTGTGGGCCCGGACGGCTCTCAGTTTAAGGGACTGGTACTGGACGGCCATCTGCGATGTTCCGTGACTAACTTTTCGGCATAGGGTACTAATCCGTAGTTTTTGCTCCATGTTTAACTTGCCATCCGATGCAATAGAGCACACTTCATTTAGGCACTGCTCAATGGACGACATCCAGTTCTGAATTTCCGTCGTGGCTATCACTTCCATTCCGTCATCGTCTCTTTGGCTGGGCGGTTGAAGAGGGTGAGGTGTAGGTGCAGGCTCAGGTGCAGGTGCAGGTACGGGCACGGGTGTAGGAGGTGGGCTCCGAGCACATCTGCCACCGCGGCTGAAGGGGCTGGTTGCCATTGAGTTACAAGTTATTTACTTGTTAATAACATAAACACATTTTCACAGATACGATTTACTCTCTAACATATTATAATTATGTACGACACAGTTTGCTTACTACCGGCTATTTGGTAAAACCAGGTCACGATTCAGCAAGTTATTATTAATTAATTTTAATAAATGATCACATAATTTTAATGAATGATGACGACACGTCTGTTCACAACAAAAATGCTATAAGTGTATAATAATAAATGCCTACTGAGTGTATTACGCATGTGGTATATATGTTTCTTGATTACGCAGGACTCTATCCCCTCCAGGACCTCATGTTCAGCAGTAGGAAGCGCCTGCGATCAGTAGACCAAACGAGGCAGTTCTCAATTCAATCTTTCAAACGCTTGCATGATTTTTTATTCATCTTTTAAAAATATTTCGGCAAAATATTACAACGCTAGAGATGAGCCAGACTTTTTCAGATGTGAAGCTAATGTGTTTATTGATGTGTAAAAATCTGTAATGAGGTACAGTCAACTGCGCATCAGTGATAACATTCGCGTTACGAAAATGCCGCCCTTACAGACGATTTTGATGTCGAATTGTCGTACCACTGCGGGCGGTTGACTGTGCTTTACGTCCTAAAATAATTTAAGGTTATATCATTGATAAACGATGTTAGCTGATTTTCAGCTGACAATCAGCCGCTCCATAAATATGAACCAACCAACCATATAACTGGCCACGCCACGTTTGCGGCGGTAAGTCCCCTATTTGAGAAGTAGATTGAGAGGCGCCACGGCGTCCTCACCTTCCGCCTGACGCAGGTCCTCACCGAACACGGGTATTTCGGGAGGTTCCTGTTTCGTATAAGGTGGGAGGAAACGTCGAGGTGTTTCCACTGCGTAGATCACCCTGAGGACACTATAAATAAGTAAATGTTTTGTAGCCATTAAGTTTCATTAATATTTTCTTTTCATACGCTTTGCTCATCAATCATGCGGTATCAGTGACATTTTTAGTAGGTACATTTAATAATTTCATACTTTTTTTGTGGTAATTTTTTGCGGTGACGACATTTTGGTCTATTTGAAGTATTTTACACTAGCAGTTGCTTTTTTTATTGGTTTTCATGATCCCTAATTATTTGAAAAAGGGTACAATATCATGAAATTACACATGAATTAATTTTATACAAAAACAATGCATTTTCTTATGTCATGTCTGCACGCACTAAACACACATAACTAAACAGCAAAAAAAGAGAAAGATAAAAGAGATATTTGCATTAATCTCTTAATTATGGTTCTGACCGGTATTGTATGTACATCGAGGGTACTAATGTATGTATATTCAGCTGTTTCCTCATAACTTCTAAACTACTTATCACAATTAATTTGCCAATTGAGGTATCGTTAGAAGTGTCTTGATTGTCCGCTGGTAAAGGCTATGTGATGTCTCATTACATGATACACATAAAAATCACGCTCTAAAAACTATGAAACGAACCCGATAATTTAATAGAAAATATTCTCATCTGGAACCCGTGGTCGTATGGTGCCGATCATAAAGTTTAGGGCAAAGTGGCAGGAAGTGGCTAATGAGAATATTTTCTTGTTCATACTTTTTAGAGCGTGATTTTTCAGTACCTGGTCGGGATTTAGTTTTTGAACTTACTTTTTTCGAATCTTCCAAATATGAAAATAATGTTTATGCCATAAACATATAAATTACTGCTGGCGGAGGTTCAGGCCAAAGACTTCAATACTGTTAAGGTTGTCTGCAATAGACGACCTTTTGTGGTACAGGCTGGCGATAAAATAACTTTAATCACATTCGAACATTCGAACGTTTTTAGAATAAACTTTAGAATTAATTTTGTTTCGAAAATACAGAGTATTAAGGCAGGCGCGTGGCTGTAAACACGAAAGCGTGAACTAAACGGAATAATGATCAAAGTTGCACAACAAATGTGTTTTTTTATTCAATCCGGTACAGGGCGGGCTCCCAATAGTTCCTAAGGGTCCTATGGCATCTACGTAACGTATAAGGAAGTATCTTTTCACTCATGGTCAGCCAAAGCCCTTAATGCTACCCTACTATCTATTCCTCACAAAGACGTAAAGTACATTTCTAATTACGAACTCCACAAGAATGACTATCGTAATTACACCTTACAGCACTCTGTCTCAGTTCAACTGGTCAGCACTAATGCAAATAGCTCTAATCAGCCCCAGTCATCAGGATATCTTCGTGGGCAATTGCTCGGCAAACTACGGTCACGCAACGCCCACGTATCTTAAGATCTATCGCCAGTTTCGTGACTACGTTAATTAAACGGTCCGTGGAGCGCATTCAATGTCTTCTTGATTGCTGATGAGACCTTCGGAAGGACGCCCTTGAACAACGATAGATAAGGTATCTTCAGTGTGTGGCAATCCCTTTGTAGTTAAGTGAAAGGGGGCGGTTAAGTGTTTATGAAATTAGGTCGCGTCATATTGGTGCCATGACGTGTTTGACGGCGAAAATTCTCAAAGATCAAAAGGACTGAATATGTCAGGAAAATATAATTTTACGTATCTACCCGTGGTACCTACCTATGTATGTATTCACATTATGTTTGTAAAAAATAACATGTGACGGTAAAATTACCGACTACAGGAAAATAAAATATAGAAAATTGGAAATCAAAACCGCGGAAAATTAGGTAAATAAAAATAAATAAGGCGGCTAAGTCCGAATCAGATTTACACACGAAGAGCTCCGTACTACAAGGCAAAAAATGCCGCAAAAAACAGGTTTGTTTTCTTGTATGGAGAATGTTTTTTGATGTTTTGCTATAGAAATACACACTCTGTGAAAAATTCAACTGTCTACCTTTTACGGTTCATGAGATGCAGTCCGCTGAAAGACATATTGACGGACAGACGCATAGCGGGGGCTTAGTAATAGGTTCCCTTAGGCACCCTACGGAACACTAAAAGCGGACCCGTGCCAAAGGGTTATCTACAAAAATCCTTTGCAAGCACTTTTTTCCTATTGAAATCATCTTATATCTTGAAAAAGCTATAAAAGTTGTCTTTAAAATATCGTTTTTAGTGATAAGACCGCATATTGTGTCTCCCCTTGTAATATTTCTAGATTTATATCTGCCGCAAGGGTCGATCGATCAGGTTAAATTTGGCTTGCCGCGGTGGGTTCGTGGATGGGTGACCGTATCTTAACATACCAAGTCCTCCGTGTCTCAGAAAAACGTTAAGCCGTTGTACCCGACTGTTATTCGTGGATCTTTGATAGTGGTTACGGGTCGTCAGCAGCCCGACAGTCTGACAACCTGTCTTACCAAGGGGAATAGTAATACCCATCAGTCACTGGATTATGGGGGTCAGACAGACAGTCGCTCTATGCAAATACTGGTATTCAGCTGAATCCAGTTAGATTATGGGGGTCAGACAGACAGTCGCTCTATGCAAATACTGGTATTCAGCTGAATCCAGTTAGATTATGGGGGTCAGACAGACAGTCGCTCTATGCAAATACTGGTATTCAGCTGAATCCAGTTAGATTATGGGGGTCAGACAGACAGTCGCTCTATTCAAATACTGGTATTCAGCTGAATCCAGTTAGATTATGGGGGTCAGACAGACAGTCGCTCTATGCAAATACTGGTATTCAGCTGAATCCAGTTAGATTATGGGGGTCAGACAGACAGTCGCTCTATGCAAATACTGGTATTCAGCTGAATCCAGTTAGACTGGAAGCCAACCTACTTCTGCCTAGCCTTTTTTCAACTGTGTTGATAGTTGGGAAAAGGATATCTGTAATTTTTATGGTGTACATAATTATAGTTTTCACTTCACATGCTCTAAAAATACGCCAATATAGCCCTACGAAGCGGGACTACAGTGACCACTTTAGTCTCTAGGGAGTAAAAAGTAATTAGTTTTTTAATTTCCTTCATGTGACATAGAAAAACTCAAACAGCCAGTAAATATACTATTATCTGTGGAGTGTGGACCATCTTCATTGCGAAAATGTTGAGAGTTTTAGTTCCATGGTTTTTGCCAAGGTGGCGCCATGTGTTTTAAATTGTTAATCTGTGACTGGTTTAGAAGAAAAAACTGACCGCGAAAATTTCAGATTTTCTGTCGAGTTTAAATTTGTTCAGTTTTAAACAAATTTATTATGAATGTCTAATGACAGTTGTGGTATATATGTTCCTTGGTGAAGAGTTTAACGTCGAGCAAAGAGCAAAACACATAATAGATATTGTGATTTTTAGTTTATTAAGTATGTTTTTGTACTAAATTGACTATTTTTCTCGCACTCAAAGTGAAAAGTACAGTTTCCACTTCGAGACTAAACGCCAACTTAATATACCCTCGGTTTCATTGACTCCGTCGCACGCTCGGGAGTCAAACCACCTCTGGTATATTATGGCTTCGTTTAGTCCCTCGATATAAAATATACTAACACACGGCTATACATTCAAGCTATACATTTCCAGTATAAGCTGATCTCGCATTACTTGGGATTTTCGTACAGTGCGAGATCAGCGTAAACTGGATATGTATAGCTTGATGTGTAGCCGTGTGTACCTATTCTATTCTATTTGATTATATTTACTGTATCTCTTGAATCTCTAGACACTCTATATAACTTTAATTAGTTTTAATTAAAGAAGCCGTTTCAGACTAATTGATTAAATTATTAAACAACTTTACAAACTAAGTTCTGATTGACACTTTCTTAGACTTTCGAAACATCGTTAATTCGAGTTGAATTTCTGTCTTTACCTTGAAGAACCAGGAACCCTTTTTCTTAAAAAAGGGTCTTAAGGCTGTGCATTCTCAAAGTTGGCAACGTTGCCGATATCCGTAAAATATTTCGCGTTTTGATTAATTAATCAATTTCACTATATTAAATGACAAAATATCGCTCTGTGTTTTAATTAAATATTGATTTTGGATTGCAATAATAACACTGGATTAGGTGTTTTCATAGTTTTAATAGGTTTCCACCTACTGTTCTTACACCTAAAACAAACAAGCGGGCGTAGCTGCTGGAAAAAGCTAGTAGTATATACAGAACGATATTTCATAATTTCATTTAGTAATATCGCTCAGTTAAGGCGGTGATTTCTTGAAAACGCTCAAAAAGGTGGTTTTTTAAACCAGTGTATCACTTTAACCGTAAATATTTTGAAAGCAAAAAAAATATATGATATTTTTAAGTCTTTTTTGCATACAGTGATCGAACTCAAAACATAATTCAACATACTTTAATGCATCAAAAAAATCATCAAAGTCACCTCTTAATTATCTTTAAAACCAGTTTATCCCTTCAATAACAATTATAATTATAATTAAAAATATACCATAAAATTCAAAATGCTAAACTGTATCCAGTGATAGATTATTAATTATTAAATAGTTAATATCTAATTTTATACGATTTTATTTGCATTTTTACGACAATGCTTGCTCATTTATTATTCGAATTTATTACGACAGATTTTAACTCGTATCGGATTGCAATAAGAACTATTATCGCTCATAACGACCATATCTAAAGTTACCAGGGCCTTTATCAAAACATCGCAATATTTGACCGCGGTTTCTGACGTTATCAACTTTTCGAATGCTCCCTCATAAAAGGATAAAGTAACTGAAAAAAGGAGCCAAATTTTGTTTTCAAGGCTTCTGTTCATAATTATTCAAAACTGAAGTATTTAACAAAACACACGTTTGTAATACGTTTACTTATTTAAATACAAACAATAAAACAAAAACATTCTGATTTTCCCCACGATTTCTTTTAAATAATACGTCCACGTTCTCAGCAACAACAATTACAATAAACTATAAAATTCAAGATACGTCATCAAATTAGGCAGTTTCCTGCACAAATTAATTACACGTAAAATAAATACTGACCTTGTGTCAAAAATATCTACTTACTATTGTTCCTAGTAGGTTGCCAGGCCGAATAATGTTATGATGGTTGCACTAAGGTAGAACGCGAAATTCAAATCTTCTTACGTTTTTTGCAATTTGCTTTTTCATGAAATAGTATTTCAATGGGATTAAATGAACGGAGAATGTAAGGCAGAGCAAAAGTTTTTTTAAATAGCCCACGTACATTTTTTATGCTAGTGGGTCTAAACTTATTAAAAAGTCACACACATCATAATTTTTTGAATATGTAGTTACATCTGTCTCTATTATTGGCAGACGTAGCTCCCTTATTAGTTCGTTTTGTGATAACATTTTTTCACCTATTAGTAAGTAAGTAAGCACTTTTCAATCAAAGGACAATAATTGATGATTTATCATTGCAATTTTTTTTTACTTTTATTGTTTCATGTATAATTTTATTTCAACAATAGGGTACCTTTTATTTGAAACATGAATTCATTCTGACGTAATATTCAGGGAAAGAATAAAAATAACAGTAAAAACTAAAAACACGCTTTAATAGAAAACTGAACTAAAAATTTGAAAAGAAAAGACTGATAAAAAAAAAACATTTTATCGTAAAAAAGTGTAGGTCGTGGTTACCGGTACATGAGTGTGCATTAAAAGATATTGACCAAGAACATCTATTCGTAGAAGATAATTTTACTGTAATTTAACTTAGCTTCACATAAACTCACGCCTTTTATCATGGCGGTAGGCAGAAACTGAAGAATACTGGGGATTCGTTTCTGCCTACGATATCCCTGATAACTCATCTTTTGTTGGTAATCTTCAAATTTTATTCTTATACTCACAGGGGGCTCGTGGTTAAGTATTAACAAGCCGCACGGGTCGATCCATCAGGTTAAGCTACGCTTGCCGGGGTCAGTCTGTGGATGGGTGACCATCTTTACATACTGAGACTTCTCCGTGCCTCGGAAAGTACTTTAAGCCGTTGGTTCCGGCTGTCATTCGTGGATCTTTGACAGTTGTTATGGGTCGTCAGAAGCCCGAATATCTGACAACCAGTCTTACCAAGGGGTATCGTGTTACCCAGTTACTGGGTTGTGGAGGTCAGATAGACAGTCGCTCAATATAAAACACTAGTATTCACCTGCATCCGGTTAGACTGGAAGCCGACCCCAGCATAGTTTGGATAAGGCTAGGCAGATTGACTCACAATTTCATAAAATTGATGTCAAGTTTGCCTCTGAGCTAAGTAAACCAATGTTTTCATGAAGTTTATTGAACTTAACTTCAAGGTGAAACAAACTGTCCTTTGAAATAACGTCATGTCTTTTGAAAAGCGTTTTAATGTCAACTTCACAATTTGTAAAACAAATTAGTAAAGTAATTAACTTCTGAATTTTCATTGTTTTCCAGAATATTCTTAATGATGCAATGATTTATAATTAGTAGATAAAGTCGTCTCAAAGTAACAACGCCTAGCAGAGAAGGTTTTTTGTAGCGATCTCGTTTATATGTATATTTTCTGTACATAAATGAATCTTATTTTAAAGACTAAATTATAATATTTACCCACTTCAAGTAATACAGGGACAAAAAAAAATGTGTTGGGTATAGGTATAGAAAACTAACGAAGATAAAAACAGAAAATATAATATATTGTAATTAATTGGGAAGCACAGAATCGGTCGAAGTGGCGGAGCTTGGGGGAGGCCTATGTCCAGCAGTGGACGTCTTTCGGCTGAAATGATGATGATGATGAAATTGTATGTTTGTACTCCTTCGGGCACGTTTTGTCTATCTCCGTCTTTCACCTTCAAAGTTCTCAGTAACTTCTCGTTAAAATTAACTTTTTGCTTCCTTTTCATCATTAAGAGAACAATGTTAACTACATTTAGTATCTGTCTTGGCATGTTATTTGTGGATAACTTTATTCAAATACGCCTGGAGGCATTTAAGTGTTGTTTTTGTTTTCATTATTTACAGACAGACAATAAAACGGACGGTAAAACAGACATATTTTTTTTAATCTTTAATGTTGGCAGATTGTTATAAAATTATTGCTTTATCTGAATAAAGCAATAATTTTATAAGAATCTTAAGAAGTTTGAGGACTCATAACTTTTTTTCTAGCTGACAGCTGAATGTTAGCTAGAAAAAAAGTTATGAGTCCTCAAACTTACAGAAAAATTTATAAAATACTTAAATCTTAGTTGTCAACTTGCATTAAAAAAAAATTACCCATTTTTAATAAAAATTACACTTTAAATTAAGAAAGTGGTGAAACTAGAAGAAAGCAAAAAAAAAAATATGCAGGGAGCCAGGGCCAAATAAATTAGGGCTGAGTAAGTAGCAGATGACCCCACCTATCCACCATTTTAGTATGTTCAACGTTCTGCCAAACACCTTGTATATAAATAAAGTAGGAAGTTTTCTTGGTATATTGGCGTGTGCTAGCTTACATAATTATGACAAATGTTTTGTGTTCCGTAATGTTACTTACTTACTATTGTATATAATCAAGTTCTTCTAACTTTACAGACAGCTGTGCTGCTGGGGAGTTTGTTGCGCCACTTCTTTTTCCCAGCTAAAGCTCTAGGAAGTGGTGAAGGGCGGGTGTTTTGAAGGACTGTCTATGTACTTAATTTTGAATTTATGTAGAGTATTTCATCTTCCGTTTATTTTGTAGAAAAGAGATTTATACAGAAAAAGTTTTTATTCAATGCGCAAACTGTAACCATGGATTCAGCATAATATCATTCGAGACCCCCTAGCGCAGAAATTTTTCGTCGGTTATACAAAAAAAAGTCAGCTGTTCCATACATTTTGACAGCGTAGGTATTGCACTTTTCTATGAAACAGCTGATTTTTTTTTGTATAACCGACAAAAAAATTCCTGTATTTATAAAATGACATGGACAAAACGGACTAGTTAAGAACCATGGAAGAATACTTGTATAAATGACAAATTAAGAAGGCAATAATTTTTTATTTCAATACGTTGTTATGGGTAGAGATCAACTAATTTAAAATTGTATGATAAATTGATCTCTACCTATCTACGTAGAGTTACCCTACTCTATTTAATTTTGTCAAAGCATTAAATGTAACTGTACCTACGCGTTTTAACAATTTAAAGTCGAGAGATGATAGACAAACTTTACTACCAACTTAAATTGTCCGTGTACTCAAATCTCAATAGTTTTATTATTTGACAGTTGCATGAAATGGCTATATCACGAAAAATTTACATAGTGTGTACATTTTCGTCTCCATAAATTTCGCAGACTGTATGTCATCATGGTTAGTAGTTATCCGTAATAAGGACAAAGTAACTCAATAAGGTTTGAAGCAAAGGAAATTGGAAACGGATAATTAAGGTTAGGACGGATGACCTGCTTGCGGCGAAATTGGGGTTGTGTCGTCGGTGAAGCATGCTCAAAGAAGTGGCACGCAGTATGCCTTAATGGAAGGATGTGGCCACACACAACCGTAATTCCGACCTCGCCACCAAGGTCTTCGCGCCCCGCGAAGACCCCGAGTAACGACGCATAACGTCCAGACCCCGACCGGCCCTTGGTCTTTGAAGCGCCAGTCCGCGCCGCAGCTGAGCCAGTACAGCTGTTAAATTCCCCGTCTAATAATAATGCCAATATTTTGATCCAGCCTGTCCCCACTTGCTGTCCCCCTACCAGTGACGCCCTGAGCCGAGCCGCCCGTACCCCGCAAACAATTGAAGTTTTCACTTCAATTGTTTTGAAAGCGTTCGGTGACGATGACGCGAATTCCATGATTTTTGTTCACCTAAAAAGTGCTCAACGCAGCTAAAGAAGTTTTCACTTCAAACATATCTGTTTCATAGGTATTGCATTTATCAATTAAACAGTAGATATTTTTTTTTTTTTGATAACGGATGAAGAAATTCTACGCTAGGATGTTTAGAATCATGTGCTGAATTAATGGTTTGAGCAAGCCTGTATAAGTAATATTGCGCCTAGAAACCCTACGATATTCAGACAAAATTCTCTTAAGACACTGTAACCCACCTTTCTAGTCACGTGTGTTAATGTACTATTGAAAGCAAGAAAACAATCTAGAGGATTTAAAAACAGACGTTCTGCTAATAAACTGTAGGTACTTTAGACATCACACCCAGCACAGCAGTTATACGTATACATGTGAAATAGAACCCCTATATATCCGCTCTGGGTGGAGCGGGAGGGCGTGTCAGACTTTAACTGACTAAAACCCACCCGTGTTCCCTCAGTTGCCTGTGTGCCAGGGGCCGCGGTATCTCTTTCGAACAACCCGCACCCCTGGCAGACCCGCACCCCTGGCAGCAGTTCAAACATCTTTGGCCCAACTTTCAGCTCCATGAACGCCGCTGACTAACGCAGTCATAAGTTCATCAAACGCACAGGTGACCGGGTGCAGGATGGAAGGTGGGCCATTCTAAGGGGAGGTGCTGCATACGCACTTGGAATCTGTGCTGTCCGTGAAACTCTTTCTATGGATATTGTCTCTAGTCTTATAAACTCCCGAAAACAATACACTATCACCACATCTACCCGAACATTAGACACAGATACCACTAGAAGACTGGCTCGTTGGTCTAGTGGACACAAGCGCCACTGTTGAGCATCAAGAACTTGGTTCATTTTATTGGGTTTTTATCAGGATTTTCTCCGTAGCCCCCGGAGGCTGGATTTTTGCCCAGTTGATGGCAATAGGCTCGCCCCCTATTACATGGCACTTAAACATAACTAATGAAATGTAGTTGTGCTTTAGGTACACCCAGGGAATACAGGCAAATTTGTGATGTGATGTGATGTTATATATCGAAATATTAGACACAAATACCACAAGCGGTTCTCAGCCATTCGATATTGCAAATAGATACAAACATATTCCATTATGAAGGCCTGAATGCCTATACCAGTAACTGCAATATACAGGCAAGTTCAAAGGAATCTTGTAGATTTGATCCTTCTCCGAACCGTGAAATAAACTTGAACCAAGTGCATAAGTTAAAGTTCGTGTCAGAATATAACGAGTTTGAATAACTCGATGACAGTGGAATAGTGTTCCTGATGTAGGTAAGTAGGTATAACTGTTGAAATTTAATTAAAGATGCAGACACGAGAACGGGAATTAACCTAGTTAATATATAAAAAAAATTATATGGTCTAGATAAAGAAAAAGTGGATCATTTGGACGGTAAAAGTAAGACACTACTTTTTATAATAGAATACGGTAGAAGTAGGACACTACTTTTTATAATAGAATACGGTAGAAGTAGGACACTACTTTTTATAATAGAATACGGTAGAAGTAGGACACTACTTTTTATAATAGAATACGGTAGAAGTAGGACACTACTTTTTATAATAGAATACGGTAGAAGTAGGACACTACTTTTTATAATAGAATACGGTAGAAGTAGGACACTACTTTTTATAATAGAATACGGTAGAAGTAGGACACTACTTTTTATAATAGAATACGGTAGAAGTAGGACACTACTTTTTATAATAGAATACGGTAGAAGTAGGACACTACTTTTTATAATAGAATACGGTAGAAGTAGGACACTACTTTTTATAATAGAATACGGTAGAAGTAGGACACTACTTTTTATAATAGAATACGGTAGAAGTAGGACACTACTTTTTATAATAGAATACGGTAGAAGTAGGACACTACTTTTTACAATAGAATACGGTAGAAGTAGGACACTACTTTTTATAATAGAATACGGTAGAAGTAGGACACTACTTTTTATAATAGAATACGGTAAAAGTAGTGGGGTCTTACTTTTATTCTATGCTTGCGGGCCGTTAAGATATAGGTCATTTCGTATAAAGGTTAATTTGTTTGTACAAAAGGTAACCTGCAAAACTCAAATGTTCTTACGGTTTTGGCAATTTTTAGGTCAGTTTCAGGCTGTAGGTAGGTATATTGAACAAAATCTGAACCGCGACCGTAACTCGTAAAAGATCTCTTTCGCTCGCTCTTTTATAAAAAAAAACCGCTTTGCAGTTTGGTTTCTTTGAAACTTTATAAGGGATGACGGGTATAGAAGAGATTATTTAATCGTCAGATAACTTTTATCTTAGAAATTAAAATTTTGGTTTGTCGGCTTTTGAATGGATAATATGTCAAACCATCATATTTATTTTTGGATAAAAATCTTTGGCTAATATAAAGTAACAATCAAGTGAGTGCTCGGTAAAATAAACTCGGTGAAGGAGCTTGTAACGCTTCGACACCTCTGACGCAATCACAAGTAAAAGCCACGAAAAACATGCTTTCGGCTATTTATAGAAACCCTTTTACAATAACGTAAGCATTCTTCTTAAAGGTAACTTAAGGTTGAAGTTGGTAAAGGCTTTTCCGTAGACAAAGCGACGCGATTCTAGTAGAACTGTAGAAAAATTTCTATGAAGTTTTCATAGAAATTGTTCTATCAGAATCTTCTCGCCATGCGGGCATGGGGGAGCCATAAAGTATTATTTTCTGTAATGAACAAAGAAACAAGCACGTAATAAGTTGTACCTAATGGTTTCTGTTTTTAAGTAAGAAAACCTTATTAATTATATTTCTTTAGCACGAAGTTATTTTTAGTTCGTAAATTAGCATTGTCACCTTGCACGATTTTGGATGATAGATAATGAATACTACATATGGGCTTGATGGATAAACCACGAAGAAAATACAATCCTTGCGCCGAAAAGCGTATTGTCCAAACGTAGGTATATCTACCTACGTAACCTGTTTGCAAATTACAGTGCCGCCTTATTAAAAAAAAAAAAATAGCGCGTAAATAACTTGACATTTGATATGCACAAATCATAATCTGCTGAGTCCTTTCTCAACTTTATTAGGGTCGGCTTTCAGTCGAAACCGTTCGCAGCTGAAAACTAAAAGTCGTAATTTTTATGACAGCTGTCACTGTGGCTGGCAGTGGCTGAAACAGTAGCTTTACAAAGCACTTGAGGAGGATGCGCAAAGATAGCCAGTGCAATTCAAATCTCCTTGAATTACTATTTCATGACAAAGTTATTCAATGGGATTAAATGAACTTACTGCGTGTTGTGAGCAGTGAGGGCGCAGTGGTAAAGGTTGTGACTTATTACTTGTAGGTCGTAGGTTCGAACCCCGTCAAGCGCTTCACTTTGTGTAAATTAATTCATCACCACTGCTCCCAAAACGGTGAAGGAAAACATTGTGAGGAAACCGGCATGTCCTAGAACCAAAAATTCGGTGATAGAGTCTGACCAACGAAAGCTGTCCAAGAAAAAAGGCGGGAATTTAAAAAAATCAAGAGCTGTCAGTCCTGGCTGTACACTGCATAAACGGAGTTGATACTAATTATTATTCAAGACATATTATTATGCGATATTTACATCAGTATAACCTTATTACCCAGGGGTATATGGCATTTTTGTCATTATATAGAAAAGGTTGAATTAATAATTTGTGGTCAGCTTTCGTTGGCCAAACTCTATCTACCAGCCTGCACTGGGCCCGCGAGGTGGATTATGGCCCACTCCCTCTCACAGAGGGGAGGCCTGTGTCCCAGCAGTGGGAACGTTATAGGCTGATTATGTTTATGCTATTTTTAATTAACTTAGAGGGCTGCATTGGTGATTTTGAAGCCATATTTGTTTCGGTCGCGGATCATATTTTGTTCAATACTTATTATTGGATTTCGGCAATCTTCTATACATACATACAGATAAATAAAATTGGAGTGTCTGTTTGTAATTTGAAAAATAACCTATACATATATATACATGCATATACACGGTACATATACCAAAATGTATTTATTTTTTAAATTTTTGGTCTGTCTGTTTGTTCCGGCTAATCTCTGAAACGGCTGGGCCGATTTTGACGGGACTTTTAATGGCAGATAGCTGATGTAATAAGGAGTAACTTAGGATAGTTTTATTTTAAAAGGGGTTTATTCCAAAATGGTCCTATTTACATTTCATATAGATCTGATGATGCGTTTTGGAGACAGACAACGGAACTCTTCAAAAAATTACAGAAAATCAACCGCGATTACTGCTATCGTATAAATATGCATTTTTTTGACCCCAAGACTATAAAAAAAAGAAAACAACCGAGTACCGGAAAAACACTACAAAGTGAAAAATAACTTTAAATTTGGAAATCGGTGGCTTTGGATATGTACCTACATATTTTAATTTTTTGTCACCGCCTTCCGAAAAAAAGTTATTTTTCACTTTGTAGTGTTTTTCCGGAAGTCAGTTGTTTTCTTTTTGGATTTTTTTTATGCAAATTTACTTTCTCAGTAAGTGAATTATTGTTAATTCTTAACGAGGAATAATAAAGATCTTAAATCATACTTAACGTTCAATTAAAATTTTCAGCCCGTAAAGATGCTGCTTCAGAATATTTTCGCTGTATAATGGAAAATGTTATCAGTTTTATGATAGCAGTTCAGTTCTGCTTTAAGCTGTTTTCATGAACGATCATTCCAACTTTATCCGTTTTAATAATCGACCATATCGACCGTCTTGCAGCATAAATTGTGAAGAGAACATTTATGTAGCTCACATTAAGACTGCAGCCACTGACAATACCGGGTTTGTTTTCATAGACCTGCGTAATTTAAGGGTTGGTATATACCATCATCCTGAACAATTTTCTCCATGAGATTATAGAAGCATGAGGAATAAGGTGTAAAGTTGACTTAACCTTCATAGATATTGGAGGATCTTCCGGCCAGATGGATGTTCTGTCGGGCGGGCAACTACCCCACGATTGATGTCGGGACGTTGCACATATATCGCAGCTATCCGGTTAAATTAGCCAGCTGATTGGACGCCCAGGTCATTCATTAAATCTAAATGGATACCTAGGCCGATAGCTAATTGAACTAGAATCATTCAACTTTTAACATCTTGGCGTGTTGAAAGTCAGCCTTATGAAGATGACTGACCAAGACTCAGCCAAGTGATTAAAAAGTTTAGTTTTTTCCACTGCGGCGCTAGTAGCCACCAAAACAAATATGGCGTCAATAGCGCAAACTGTGTAAGTTATTTTTCGTTCTTGTATGCAATTTTAAGTGTAATTATTTATTTAAAAACATGTCACTATGACAACTTACTTAGTGGATGGTTACTTATTAGTAAAAAGTAGTCGTAGGTACATAATTTTTGAACTCACCGTCACCCTGACCAAACATCACAAAATCATCAATATCCAATTTAACTAAATTACTACACGACATTCAGCCGTTTAGTTGCGCTCAATTACTTGGCTAGTTACCCTTCAGCTATTCAATTGGGTGCCGGCCTTTAATGAACGGCCTCGGCGTCCAATTAACTGGCTAATTTAACCAGATGGCTGCGACACATAGATATACAACATGTAACATAATTACTTACACCTGACCTAGCGTAGAATGGAGTTTTAATAGAATACGAAGCCAGTTTATAACTTAGTATTAATTTTCTAACAACCGACGTGCAGTCGGGGCTTATATCTAAGTCGACTCATACGAATTAACTCTCCCCAATTGGGAAAATCATCACTTCTGAAAAATAACATTAATATTTTCTGTGGGCGACTCGCAGTAAGTTAATTAATTTGTCGGCAAATCGACAATTCCAGAAATACGAATTACGCAACTGGCACTTTTTGTATTTCTGTAATATAGTTACCATTTCTTTAACTTTTCGTTGTTTTCATAACGTTTTGTTCAAAACGGGCCAGTTGCCTAATGCGTATTTCTGGAACTGTCAATTCGAACAAATAAAAGAACTTCAAGCGAATCGCCCTTAGAAAACATTATATTATGTAAAAATTACGATTCGCCCAATTCGGGCGAGTTAATTCGTGCGAGTCGCTAATAAGCCGCGGTCGGATAGACTTATTTAAATAAGTTTTTGTTTTATTTTTTATATCTATATCAATTAGTGTACGAGCTACAATTCCATATTTTTGTAATTAAACATGAACTAAGCAATTAACCCCTTCTGAAAAAAGAATCGTTAAATTTTTTGTAAGAAAAAAATATTATAGGTATGACGTGCGTGCAGTTTGAATGACAACGTTACGAGTATTTATGAATAAATGAAATGAAAATTTGTAGTTTTTATGTGCAAGTAAAAACTTATAACTTGTTTAAAGTAGGTATAATTAACATTTATGAATACGCTACATACTTACCAAAAAAAAGTTCAAAATTGTATTTTTTTTTTGGCCTTGATAATCAATGTAAATAATAAATGATTTTATTTTTGTAAGTAGGTTTGTACAAACACTTTTACACGTCAATCACATGTAACTTTCGATTAGTCGACTCAGTCCTTTTAGTTCTAAGAAAGCCATTAATCGGGCTAACATCCAAACTCCGGGCTGCTACTGAGAATTTCAAACACTGCACCGACCGGGGATCGAACCCAAGACCCCCATGTTCAGCTGTAGGTACACGGGGTTACAAAGATCCCCTATATCTCTCCTCGAGCCGCATAAAGAACCAGGAAGTGATAAGAAGTAATTATTATTTCTGAGTTTATATACCTAGATTTTTTACCCGACTAAGTACTCAAACTCAAACTCGAAGCATTTTTTTCAAATAAACCAATTACAGGCACTTTTGAATTGTCAAGGTCGGTGAGTTAGAAAGATGAAGCTAGTTGCCAATTCCAAAGCGTAGGTACCTATGGAGAAGAACGGGCAAGAAACTCTATGGACACTCTTTTAAAATCATGATATTGTTACAAAAAGTTGGTTCCATCATTATGTTGAAATTATCAATGTGAGAACGATATTAAAAGAACTGCACATTAAAAGCGTCCGTAATTAAAACAAAAATAAAATAACAATTCCGAAATTAAAATAAGCCGTGGGAGCTAAGAGATGACCTACTGGCGGCGCCCGTTCACGAACATGGCGTATGGATCAGCACCATTCAGCTCAACCATTTTGAAGGGAACTTAATGATCCAACACACGCCACCACCAGCGAGACATTTGAGTGAGCATGACCCACTCCCAGCTGCCAGGGCACATTCAAGTCAATGAAAGACTTACCCTGTAAATGTTAGCTTTAGAGTAGGAACATAGTGGTCACACATTTATATGCTATGCAATTATACAATTCTAAAAGTTTGAATTTATACAATGCAAAGATATCTAGCGTTTACAGTCTTCAGCAGCTCCAACAATGATTACAAATGCTATTCAATTTAGTTTAAGGTACCTTGTGGAACAGGACAAGCAGCGTTTAGCCAAGCATTTTTTTCAGTGATGTAATCGCCCAACTTATAATAAGCATGTCTGCACAGTGTGCGTTTTATACAAGATTAAAATTTCATTTCATTCAGTTGGAGTATGTGGGGAGGTTTTTTATTGTAACATTTTAAACAGTATCCCATGAAAGATGAGTCTACTTTAGCCAGTCTGAAGCCTGGTTGAACTAATTGGTCCCTATTTCTAGTCGTAATGGTGTGTCTTTCATCTATTTTACTGAAAATATTTATATTTTTTCTGACGTACATGATGTTCTCATAGATATATTGACAAGATACCGTCATAATATTAATAACATTGAACAGTTCCCTTAGAGAATCCCGCCTATGGAGGCCATATAGGTATTGTTCTAATGGCTCTTTTCTGCAGAATAAAAATAGACTCGATATCGGCAGCCCATCCCCATAGTAAAATACCGAGAGCTCGAGACTCGAGAGCAAAGGCAGGTTTATATTTTACATGTGTATCTTTTTACACGCTTTATATTAGCTTCACTTGTATGTTTGTTTGTATGTTTGTATGTAACCGACTCCTTAGAGCGCGATTTTGACCCACTTTAAACGGTCAGATTTCATTGAAACTTTGTAAACTTATCGATGACCGATGACAATTCAATAATTTTAAAAAAGGGAAAAATAACGTTTTTGTAGTTAGCAGAACTAAAAAATATAAAATAAATAATAGTTTAAAAAACTAAAAAAACACGCTTTAAAAACCAAACTAAAAAAGGAGAAAATAATTTAATTTAATTAAAAAGCGTGGGGTGCTTGACATTAATTAATTATAAAAATACCTCAAAAAGCACCCCACGCTTTTTAATTGAATTAAATTGTTTTCTCCTTTTTTGGTTTGGTTTTTAAAGCGTGTTTTTTAGTTTTTTAAACTATTATTTTTATCTTTAGGTATATGGTTTTGTGAGATTCTTGGTACCTTCGAAGCATCCCAATAGCTGGATTTTTATAAATAAGTGTCTTCGATTCGTCTAAGTCGTGCGATTGTATAAAATCAAAATTGCCGATATAGAATAAAGTCTTCAAAATATTTTTGCTAAGTGTTAGGGTATCAAAATAAATAGCTTGAGGAGACGATTTCAAAAATATACTTAACACACATAAAGAGACAAAAACTCCACTCAAACTAGGAAGTTTCAAACAAGCTCACTGTCAAGTGTTCTGCTACATTTGGTGGCATCAAATCAGAGATAGAACTAAATTAACTGCTGAGAGTGTTTTGAACTTTTTATTTGCAGTCGATTTTTCAGATTTTTTATAATTGTCTTCATCATCATCTGCTTAGCCTTTTCACAACTATGTTGGGGTCGGCTTCCAGTCTAATCGGCTGCGGCTTAACATGGACCGGCTGGCTTTCTGACCCAGCACTTGGCACACCCCAGCAGGCTTAGCATGACATTTTCTATTTCTACGAAGAATAGACAGTGCTTTTTCAATACAAAGTGACATTTCGTGTCTCAATTTTTGCCATCGCACCGTAGATATCCTTCTACTCTGTCCGTTTTGTCTTTCGTTTCAATCGATCTTTGTCTAGGTCCATAAAATGTAGAATATTTCAGAAGAATAGTTCTTCCCAAACTGTCAAAATCACACTGACAACAAACTTTCTACTCGACGGCCACAAAGTATATACGATTATCTACAAAATCATGATTCGTTTAGGACACATTACTGTGATAATTATAAGAAAAACATAGCTATCTTCTCCTATTTTACATCATTTAGTTAATAGTCATAAAGGTCTATTCTTCCGTCGACAAATCGGTGCTTGTGCGAAACCTGCTGTTATTGGGCAATATGATACCGCTTGGTACCTACGACTGGTTGTTAGATATGTTAGGTACGGCTACGACTTATTTGCGGGCCTTTGACGACCCGTAACGACTGTCAAAGTTGACAAGCAAAGGGCACAAGCCTATTTTGTTTCATTCTTGAAAATTGATGGGATTACAATTGATACGATGACAGATATTGGTTATGGCTCGGCGCAACTCTTGAAATAAGATGACGATGGCAACAATAAGTACAAAACTAAACAATTATAGTATAATTATTAAACTCGTGACTCTGTCCAAACTTAAACTTTGAAAAGTTACACCCATCAAACAATTATCTCACCTTTAGCAGTCCACTACTGGACATAGACCTCTCCAAAGTTGCACTACAAAGTGACATAAAAATATAAATTTTACGAATTAAAATTATAATTAGCAGGGGTTTTTAACAATGACGAACGAGGAATTAAAAAATATGCCAAGTTTCAGTTGGATTCATGCTCTAAGGGTTCCGTACCGTATCTACAACTACGACCGTACTACCACACACTGAAAATGTCTGAGAAATACTTGTTTTTATCCAACTACGGCAAGCAAATATGTAAGTCATGTAATTAGTGCATAAATCATACAGATTACGTGTGACTCCGGTTATACAAAAATCAAAAACGGTGTTATTTTTGGCTGTGTTCGTTCGCTTCAACCCCTTCAAGCCGAAATTATCCGAGTTGCCAAATTACTGATCTCGCTTCACTCGCTCTCGCAATATAATACGAATAAAAAAGGTTAAATTAATTACTCAATGTGGCTTCCCCCTGGTATCTCATCAACAACATAAATAAGTATGTAAATGTCTATTAACTGCTCCCAAATTACGATGCTTTTATTTTTTACTTCTTCTAATTATTTGACATTAGGTATATGCTTACAATTCTAATTTCAACTCTTTATTAGTGGCTGTCATGGCAATCATGTCATTTGGTTTAAATAGGTTCTTATATTTTGTATATCTGTTATATGTAACTATGTAGATTATGTTATAAATTGAATTGAATTTTGAATGTGAGAACGTTGTAGGCCTTGTACCTAGACCATTGTCTATTTTCTTAAGTATCTGGTACTTTTTGATAGGCTACACTGTCCTCCCAAACCTATTAACACTGTAATTTGAAAACATTGTAATAGCTAAATATTAAAAAAAAATCAATTAAGCTTCTGACATTTCATAAGTGCTCTTGTAGTTTGATTTTGATTTAATTTCTTCAGGTTTTTACGACTTTGGACTTTCTATTATTATTTTCAGTGACACCAGCCATAGTTACACGTATCAATTCTGTCAAAATCTCAACTGCCTAGTATTAAAAGATAGGGTTTGCACCCTTCGGGTACGGAACCCTAATTATAAAATCAAGTCTAAAACAATTCTAAATTTATTCAGAAACGTAAAATGATAAAAGTTTACCTACCTTAAGTGATTCAAGGATAAGTTTCAAACAGCAGTATATAAAGACTTAGCTAATTAACTATCGCATTATTCACTCAAGAATTTACGGTGAGTACCTACCTACCTACCAAATATTAATTAATATATTTTAAAAGTAGGTAGCATTTTGAAGTGCAAAGTCTAAAACAATTAACTAAAGGTGTTTTATTTAAAGTGTTGGCTTGTGACGGGTCGATCGGCCAGGTTAAGCTACGCTTGGTGCGGTTGGCCCGTAGATGGTTGACTATCTTAACATACCAAGACCCCTCCGTCGCGTAAAGCACGTTAAGCCTCTTGTCGCTCCAGGGGTGCGGGTTGTTCGATAGAGATACCGTGGCCTCTGGTACACAGGCAACTAAAGGAACACGGGTGGGTTTTAGTCAGTAAAAGTCTGACACGCCCTCCGGCTCCACCCAGGGCGAGAGAAGTTATTTGATGATTTCCCACCCAAAAAAAGCCTATTGTCCCTGCTGTCATTCGTGGATCATGGACAGTCGTTATGGGTCGTCAGAAACCCAAAAGTCTGACAAACCAGTCTTACCAAAGGGTATCGTGTTACTTACCCAGTAGACGCCCGCCGGCGACGCGTCGGGGCTGACAAAAACGTCTTTTTTTTTCTTGGGACTGGCATCTCGCAGGTCAACCCATGAGGTAGACGGCTGCTTAACTAGACATGCTTGTGGTTACCTTAATAAATTAAGGCTTCCAGCCAGGGCTTACAAGCTTTAAACTAGGGCGACTACTCGCTAGGGGCAACCCTGTGGGGTACGGACCTCGGCTTAGGTCATCGCTAGTAGAGGGCAGTAAAGGACCGGCTGGATCAGACTGAAAGATAGTCGCAGTTCGGTGCTCAAGTACACGATTGGCATGTTGTGACGCTCGTGTGCATGCGCACTAAGTGTCGGTGCATGCAAGACCGAGATGCCTCATTCGATTAACCTAATTGTTTGCTCTCTTCCCAGGATCTTATCATCATGAAACTGCTCATCATTCTGGCTCTGGTGGCGTTGGCTGTCGCTCGTCCGGACGACGCGCACTATGACAGCAAGTACGACAACTTCGACGTCGATGAGCTCATCAGCAATGCCCGTCTGCTGAAGGCGTATGCGCACTGTTTTATCGGAGACGGCAAGTGTACCCCTGAAGGAAACGATATTAAGAGTAAGTCGTCATTTATTCTTTACTAGTTTCTACCCGTGACTTTGGGCTCGTGAAATTTCTTGTTTGTACAGTCACGGACTTTAATTGATAAGCCACTTGCCACAGTTCCTATTTTAGCCGTGTAATGCAAATCGGGTTTAGTCGGTTATACTCGTACATAGTCCAGAGTGACGACACAAAGTCAACCAATTGCAGGGCTAGCAACCGTAACCTAGCGATAATTGTTTTTGCGTAGCGATAGTAACGTTATGATTAGTAATTTTGACATCGGAAAAACTCGTACCCACGATTTTATCCGAACGCGTAGCGTCCAAGATACCGTTCATGACAATTATGATAATTATTGCATATAAACATAAATAGCTACGGCTACGATTCACCAAAATTCGAAATTATCGTCTCTGACATTTCAACTGTCACTGTCTTCGGATAGGTTTACAGAAATAACTAGAATTTAATGAGCTCTAATTCAAAGGAGGTCAGTATCAAATAGGTGAGATAAACTTATGCAACAGTGTATTGATTTATCATTGACAATTTATTAGTAAACCTTCAACCTCTATGGATAAGACTATTTCCGACTATAAGTAATTTGTCGTCTTGTTTACGAGCATGCGGTTTAAGTTCGTGTTTAATCGTGTAATCTCGAGAATGTATAAAACTGCAAAATTGGAAAGTTTAAAAGTGGCTTATCAATTAAAGTCCGGGACTGTACATAGAATATATCTTATAACATTTTGCAAATAATTTCATCACTCTTGCTCTTAAAACGATGAAGTGAAACATGGTGAGGAAACACGCCCTAGAACCAACAATTCGAAGTCATGTGACATCTACCAACCCGCACTGGGCCCGCGTGGTGGATTACAACCCACACCCTCTCCAAGAGTGCCCTGTGTCCCAGCAGTGGGAACATTTATAGACTTATTATGATATCCTAAAGCATCGCAATGCCCGCCCGCGTTAAAACTTTGTTTTCTCTCAGCGCTCTTTCTGAATTTGTCTTCTTTTTAGTCGGCTCTTTACGTTTTAGCGAGAGTAGCGTAAGAGTAGCCTATCCGGTGGGGTCTGCTAGGGCCGATGTCTGCCAGGGGTGCGGGTTGTTTGAAAGAGATACCACGGCACACAGGCAACTAAAGGAACACTGGTGGGTTTTAGTCAGTAAAAGTCTGACACGCCCTCCTGCTCCATCCAGAGCGGGAGAAATTATTTGATGATTTCCCAACCACAAAATAAAGACGTATGTAGTAGTCTATGAACTTCCTCAAGACTTAGACTATCAAAAGAAAAATATTTTTTCAAATCCGTCTTACGTTCCAGAGATTATACTTAGGAACTTAAAAATTGTATCTGTTTATAATATTAGTATAACCCAGTTATTACCGCATAGAAATTAGCGCGTTTCAAGAATTATCGCACGGTATCGTACTAACCTATGTCCTAACCAAGGTATTGATCTATCCCTGCGCCAAATCACATCCAAATCTGTTCAGCCGAGGCGTGAAAAGGTAACAGACATACAGACATTCGTACTTCCGCATTTATAATGAATTAAGCATGAATTTATTAAAATTAAAAGTGACATTCCTATCTGTGGTATGCGATGATGGGGTGTAGGTAATATTGTGCACCCTTGCCTATTAAGAAATTTGAAAATTCTTTGGAAAGAACAGGCACAAAATAGAATAGACTACAATAGTATGTAGGTAAGGTACCTACACCATATCAATTACAGATATAGATATAGAAATTGCAAATTTTATTTTGCTTAATTAAAATTAATTATAAATGGCGCAAAACCAATGAAAAGATGAAAGATGATCATGGTCGATGGTGTAATATTTGCAACTTTTTATTTGATGATAGTTGGATGGCTTTATTGTACATACCTACTTTGGTAACTAAACTTGACTTCTTGAGTACTATCTACTCAGTTTCAAGCCACCCTCGAACTTGGAACATTTATTTCAATAAGAGCATTAAAGGCACTTTTCATCTGTCAGGAATTTCCTCCGCTCCGAATTGAAGAGGCTTTCATTCGAGGTGATAAAATGAAACCATTGGATACTAATAGGTACTAACGGTCTTATTCATAAAAAAGTTATCGAACATCTAATACCTTGCTTAAGTTTGGTTGTCAAAAAGTGTTATTCATAAACGCATTTTAGCACATAAGCGTAAAGTTATAGAAGAAACCTACTTTAACAGTGTTTTAAGGAAAAAATGCCCGACTCTCTAAAGCAGCTGATTTTTAAGAAAATTACATTGACCATTTGATATACAATTATAGTGTGTCAACAAATTTTCAAGCAATCAGTTGCCAGTTACAATTTCAAATTATTTGTCGAATTTATTTAACATGACGTCACCGCGTCAGAGTTGTCGAAACTGTAGACAATTAAATAGTTCCTAGTACGTAATAATGTCTATGGTCACAATTACTTTTATTCGGTGTTTAGACAGACATTCTCGTTTGACGATTCGATGTGTTGGTCAATTTATTGGACGACTTCGTTATGATGGCAACATTTTGATTTATTTAATAAACGACATTAGAACGTTTATGAATGCAAAAAAATGATCAATCAATTCAAAGGTTTTATAGACTTATCGAGCAGTTTAACTAATGAATGTCTTAATCCTTCGATAAGCATTTTGGTATGAATAAGACCGATAGTAATTACAATGTAACTCTTAGCTCGTTGTCTTAAAGTATGAATCATAATTATTGCCGTGAGCTTAATAAAACTCTCGGCAATCATTCTATTGTATACCTTACCTTACCGAGTTACGAGTTACATTGTAATAACTTACTTATGGTTTTTTCTCAATCGTGAATGTCCTAAGTACCTCAGAATTTTAATTGTTTTTAAGACTTTACTGTCACATAATCTATATAGTATGTCTGAAAATGTTTGGTGAACAGCAATTCTTTAAGTAGGTATAATTCGCACCCATTTATATTGTCACTAGCATATGTTTGTGGCTTCGGCCACGTTAATGTCGAGAATTATCTCACGAGAAGGAACTACCGGGATAAAAAGTATCCTGAATACTAACCCAGATAGTGGTACCTACCTGAGTGCCTAACTAACTTAACTAATAATAACAACTTATGGCATGAAAAGGTAGCAGACAGACTGTCTGTCTGTGTAACAATTACTTAAAAGTTACCCTTCGCATTTTTATTCGAACCTATACATTTTTATAGTAAATACCGTTAGATTATAACCTATCTCACGAGATTGTGAACTGTCGAAAGATTGTGATTAATGATTGTCATGGTAATCATGTCACTTGGTTCAAATAGCTCTAAATACAAATAACAATAACTTTCACATTTATATAATAGTATGGATGTCAAACCCCTGTCAAAGTCAAAGTATTTATTTCAAATAAAAGGCACTTTTTAACGTCAACATTTACATTAAAATAGAATTGATTCTAGTCGCCCCTTCCAAAATGTAGTTTCGTATGGAGAAGAATGCGCAAGAAACTCCACCGTTACTCTTTTTAAATGTTTCAAGTACAATATTTGACATAGTACCTACATTAATTATATGATTTTGTGTGAAAACGATGCACCCAGAATAAAATTACCATACCAAAATAGGTAAACAGAATCAAATTGAAGCAATACAGATAAATTAGTTCTGTGATAGATACATGGTGTTCACACATTTACAAACATTTTTAAAGTAAGTATACGATTTTCCTGTATTTTTATACTATATTAACTAATGCCAGCGGCTTTGCCTACGTGGAGGTCGAAATCTCACGGGAACGTACCTACTACTAGGATAAAAAGTATCCTATGCGTTAATCCAGGTTATAAACTATGTGTGTGCTTTTAATCCAAACCCGTTTGACCGTTTTTGCGTGATTGAATAGCAAACATCTAATCATACAAACTTTCATAGTTATAATAGTTAGTAGGAAGTAGGATAGTAGGATTATAGGATAAGAATATCTTGCTTGCTCAGCTTCCTCAGATTTTATACGATTTTTACTATCAGTTTCCGTTCCGTAATAAATATAGTTTCTTTCAAACTCTATCAAATAGAACGGCATGAATGAAAGACAGCGCATGGACGTTAACTTTGAGCCGATACCTAACTATTTACTCGTATAACTTTTATAAGGAATCTGATTTCATACCTTTTGCTAAATTATCTCAGGCCATATAAGAAATATGAATAAAATCTAGAAAGAAGAAAAGTTAGACGTGATAAAATGTTAGATTTAGGTAGGTACTTAGTTATCTGTATAAGTTATTTTTTGGATGACCTAATGTTTTGGGCGTTTAAAAGTTAGGTGCTATGATCTATAAAAATCCTTTCACTTGTGCAAAAAAATAACCTATCACTACATAGTGTATTTTATCCTAATTGATCTACTTAAATTTTTAGTTGAGTTGCTCGATCACAGACAAATGCGTGCGCTGACTGGACGGGGCCACTCAATCTTCGTGGTTCTTTTTTCGAAGACCATTTCAGACATCAATCTACATGGTCTTCAGATGATGTAACTAAGATTATGTCTGGAATTTAAAAGGGACTGTGACTTCTGAGTTTATTTCGGAATTTTTTCTCAGAGTAGTCAGATAAGAAAAGCCGACTCATCAATTTTTTTAAATGTGATTGAGGTGTATTTGTAAAAACCTACTCCAGAAATAAAATCATTTATAATGAACCTAGATAATAGTAATAATAAAATATTTTATTTATTAAATAGTATATAGATAGTTTCTTTCGTGTTCTGCGTGGTTCCGGACGTAAAAGAATAGCACCATCCCATTTCTTCCCGTGGGTGTCGTAGAAGGCGACTAAGGGACTTACTAGAGAATGGGCAGCAGCGTTCTCTACGCATTTTATAACCATAGGTACTGCGATCGCCATCCCGCCTGCCAAACGTGGCGATTATGGCAAAACCCCCCTTTTGGGGGAGGCCTATATCCAGCAGTGGACGTCTTTCGGCTGAAATGACGATGATGAGATAGTTTAACCCTGATAGGTAGGTATCTATTTCTTTTAATCCTCGGCGTAAATATTGCGTGTTTGATAGGTTTAAGTTCCTCCGGGATTATCGCAAAGAGTTAATTTCATTACTTATTCACGAAATGAATATTTATGCAGAAGTTGTTAATCAACGAAAGCCCTAAGGAAATTACAATAAATTCCAGATTTGATGATCTCTCTTTTCTTTCTCCTGGCTATTATCCCAATTTATTTGGGGTCAGCCCTCCTGGTACATGTGCGTTACATCGTACAAATTAAAAAAAACGGAGCTCTTATTATTATCGCCACACCTTATACAGGAAAAGTTTTTATTCAGTGCGCAAACTTTATCCATGAATTCAGCATACCATTTTGTAAAATCGACGAAAAATTTATTCGCTGGGGGTCTAGAATGGTATGCTGAATCCATGGTTACAGTTTGCGCACAGGATAAAAACATTTTTGTATTAAAGTCAAAACTCTGAAGGACTAATATACTAAATTATCATGTAAAATTATTAGTACCGTTATGACGTTCCTGCGATAAACAAGACCCTTGATTACATAATCATATTTTATAGGAACTAGTGGTACTGGTAGGTACTGGGTTATTCTAGTTTTTTTTTGTAGGTTTTATTCTTGTGTCTTGGTTTCGGTTCGCAACTAAAACAGTACACTAAATGCGTTGTGTACATTACGCATTTTCATACAAAAAAGTGCTCTGCGGCTCGCAGCGTGTGTTGTTTTATAGAATATGTTCGAAAATTGCGATCAGCGCGGCTAGCCCTAGTCTGCTATAGTTTTTAACAAATTTATAAATTGACGTAAATGGCTCTATACTAATAAATAAATATTTCACAGACTGGATCCCCGAAGCAACCAAGACATCTTGCGCAAAATGCACAGACAAACAAAAGGTTCTCGTAGCTAAATGTATCAAGGCGATCAAGGAGAAGCTTCCTGAGGAGTATGATGCACTGCTGAAGAAGTCAGACCCTGAAGGCAAGCACGGTGAAGACCTGCAGAAGTACCTCGAGAAGTACGCAGCCTAAGTAATTTAAGCTGACGGGCTGACACGATACAACACTTACTTACAACTTGACGATAAAAAAAATCTCTAGATATAAAAGCTAATTATTATAAATCGGTCAAGTCTTCGCAGTATAAACCTAACTTCCGAGCGCTGCCACCAATTTTAGAAATGTAATCAAATAGGGTTTGTGGCTAAGTAATAACTGCCGCACGGGTCAATCAATCAGGTTAAGCTATACTTGCCGCGGTTGTTCCATGAATGGGTGACCATCTTAACATATCAAGACCCTCCGTGCCTCGGAAAGCAAGTTAAGCCGTTGGTCCTAGCTGTCTTTAACAGTCGTTACGGGTCGTCAGAAGGTCGAAAGTCTGACAACCAGTCTCACCAGGGGTATCGTTTTACCCAGTAACTGCGATGTGGAGCTGAAATAGGCAGTCGCTCTATGTAAAATACTGGTAATCAGCTGCATACGGTCAGACTAGAAGCTGAACCCAACATGGTTGGGAAAGGCTAGGTTAGGATGACTCAAATTCCGTTATCGGCAGATCTAGTTTAAAGTGAGTGTTGAAAATTCGTATCAGTTTTCCTTTGAAAAGCAAATTCCTTTAGAATTTTTTTTTCTGGCAAATGAAATATTGTAGTTGTTTAAATAATAATTTGTTTGTGTTTTACATGCTGTGTTTTATTTTTATCTGATGCTTAGTTTGTTTACCTTTTAGTATAGAAATTATGTGATGCACTACAAATATTATGCCTAGTCTCCATCGCAAGCTTTACTACTGAGTATCATGGTCGTGGGTTCTATTCCCAGGCAGAGTGGTATTGTTTTTTACACGCTTTATATTAGCTCGGGTTGTATGTACGTAACGGAATCTTTGAGCGCGATTTTGACCCACTTTAAACGGTCAGATTTCATTGAAACTTTGTAAACTTGTCGAGGACCGATGACAATTTAATAATTAAAAAAAAAATTGAGAAAAAAAAAACACGTTTTGTAGTTAGCAGAACTAAAAAATAGAAAATAAATAATAGTTTAAAAAACTAAAAAACACGCTTTAAAAACCAAACTAAAAAAGGAGAAAATAATTTAATTTAATTAAAAAGCGTGGGGTGCTTTTTGAGGTATTTTTATAATCAATTAATGTCAAGCACCCCACGCTTTTTTTAGTTTTTTAAACTATTATTTTTCTATCAGAAATTTTCCTGTAGCAGCCCGGAGTTTAGATTCATGCCCGGTTGATGGCAATAGGCTCGCTCCCTATTGTGTGCAAAATTGGCGAAAAGATGGATGGTCTGTGTGAAAGATGATTATGATTAGAAAGATGATTATGATTAGAAAGATGATTATGATTAGAAAGGGAGTGACTACAGAGATTACGACTATTAGAGAAGTATGGAAGAAGCGAAACGTTGGTAGCTAAGCTTCACAGCTTGGCTCATCGCCGTAATGTTGCTTGCCTGTCGGTCTTCTACAGACTCTACTTCGGAGAGTGTGCGCAGGAGCTCCACGACCTGATCCCACCATCGCCCTTTTACTACCAGACGATACCCCGACCAGTCGTACTCAGCGCTTCTCCTCCACATTTATTATGCGCACAGCCAAAGTGTAGAACTCTCTGCCTGCGTCTGTGTTCCCTTCCACATTTAACTCGTCTACCTTCAAAACAAGAGTGAACAGGCATATTCTGAGCACGCTCGATCAATCATAGACCTCATCAATCGCTTTCTATCAGCCGTGATCGAGGTCAAGAGCTGGCCCTTTTTTTAAAAAAAAAGTAAAAAAAAGACTTGTTGCGCTGATCTCAAATATATTGGGATATGGACAAAATAATGATGGTGATGGTGGCGAAACGTAATAGGCGCCATGTTATGTTCTGTAAATAATAAATCTAAATAAGTTTCCCAACTGAATGCAAGTGATAGGGTTCCCCGTCCATGTCGATACGCCAATAGAACGAACATCATAAATATGTCGAGATAACTCACTATCAATATGATTTTTTCCGAGCTCACGACATTGTAATAGTTAATGGGAAATTCCAAATCAACGAAATATCATATGTATTTATTACTTATTGTTTTCACATACTTGATGTCTTCGCAAAACAAAGGACTTATTGCTATATTTCGAATTACTTGATTTATTACATTCGTTGTAATGTAACCAATCTATTATTATTATTGTCCCAGTGCGGGGCAAAAGCCTCTTCTGATACAGATACGGCACAAGCATTGATCACCACGCTAGCTAGAGATGAGTTGGCGATTTCTTTTTACTTTTGGTCGCCCAGTGGTCGAACTTCGTCATAATTCATTTAAATTTTAAGTTTGAACTTATTTTTTTTTATTACTAAATGTGCCTGCTCTTGACTTCGATCACGCCTGATGGAAAGCGACTGATGAGGTCTATGATGGAACAAGCATGCCCAGAAAATGCCTGTTCACTCTTGTTTTATTGTAGGTTAAATGGCAGGCAGAGAGTTCCACACTTAGGCTGTGCGCATAACGCACTTTAAGTTTGAACGAATGCATTATTGGATAAATATAGGTATTAGCTTTCTGCACTCACAACATAACATAACATCACGCCTTGTTTCCTCGAAGGGTTGTGCAGAGGTGTACATATAGTAAGTCCCATGTAATAGGGGGCGAGCCTATTGCTATTCGCTGAGCACAAATCCAGACTCCAAGCTGCTACTGAGAAACTCCAGATAGAAAAACCCACTAGCACTAACAGCACTCCATATAAACTTTAATTGTGCCGATTTGAATACTCCTTAATTAAACATTATTTGAGCAGAAACTACTGCGTGTTTAGTACGTCTTCCTGATCCAAACTTGGTCCTTCAAAGTACCAAGTTAAAGTTGTTTCTCTGGTCGGCCAATTTTAGAACCTCCTATTTCTCCTGCCCTTATCCCGAATTTATTTGTAGTCGGCGCAACATGTCTATATCTTTCACACTTATCTATTACTCGTCATCTCCTTAGCCACACCCATTCTAAACATATTCACATAGTTCATCCATCGGCCAATATTAGAACATCACATCAAACACACATGTTTCACCTACATACATTCTGTCATGATTCTAAAATATAGAGCAGTTTATCCGAGGGTCGGGTTCCAATCAGGGAACCCTATCCTACCCCAAAGGGCTTCACGTCAGCATTTGTGGTCACGTGCTTACCACACCATCTGTCACTTGGGCCTTTTCTTTGAAGTACTCGTTCGTGATTAATATTAGATTAAACGCCTTTTCACTCGGTCACAGAGGGGGCAAGTTTAGGGTTGAATCCGTCTGTTTGTGTTGACGATGCTGTTTGAATTAGTTCCTTTGTGTTCAGGCATTAGTTAGTGGAACTTGGTATGGGACTTGCTTGTGTAAGAAAATGAAGCTGAGCTATGATAAAGAAAAAATAAATAATAGTTTAAAAAACTAAAAAAACACGCTTTAAAAACCAAACTAAAAAAGGAGAAAATAATTTAATTCAATTAAAAAGCGTGGGGTGCTTTTTGAGGTATTTTTATTATCAATTAATGTCAAGCACCCCACGCTTTTTAATTGAATTAAATTATTTTCTCCTTTTTTAGTTTGGTTTTTAAAGCGTGTTTTTTAGTTTTTTAAACTATTATTTATTTTCTATTGTTTAGTTCTGCTAACTACAAAAACGTGTTTTTTTTTTCTCAGTTTTTTTTTAAATTATTGAATTGTCATCGGTCCTCGACAAGTTTACAAAGTTTCAATGAAATCTGACCGTTTAAAGTGGGTCAAAATCGCGCTCAAAGGAGTCGGTTACATACAAAGATACAAACAAACATACAAGTGAAGCTAATATAAAGCGTGTAAAAATCGTTTATTGGCATAACAGCTTATAGAACTTAAGACTAACTTTAAAACTATAAATAAAACAGAAAACAATGTTATTAATGGCAAAAGGGCCTCAGATTAGCATAATGTCACAGGGTATCACAGGATGCACCACCTGACGCTGATTTTCAGCTACAACCCACGAGTACCATACAGATCCTAGAATAATAAGCACGTAGTGAAGTGTGATGTGTGTGTGTGAGTGTGTGCTGTTGATCTGGAACAGATAGCGAAAGAATCTCGCGGCCACGTCGGCGCTGACATGGCTTCGCTGTGCTTGTAGACGGTCCTTCAACAGATCCGTGAGAGGATGGACATCATCGACGAGGAGGTTCTCAAATCGCTCGCCGTATCTATGAATAGTTTCCGATACGCAATAACGTAATCATCGCCGTCTGCTCTGTGGAAGACCGGAGTGGAGGTCCCAAAAGTGTCGTGGATCGAAATCGGAGACCTACAGAACGTGAAACGCGAGTTACGGGAGCTGGTGCAGTACCCTGTGGAGCACCTGTGCAGCCTGTTAAATCAAGACAATTTTTATTAAGACACCCATAAAAATAACTGTCAGTATAAAGTTATAACAAAATGAAAATGACATTTTTTTCGATTATTTTAGCATATTCGTAAACAGTTCGATTAAGGTAAAAAATGAGAAATCGTTAGACTTGTCTAGACACCACCAGTGACGTCATTAGTGGTGGGGGTGTCTTCTCCGGCGACAATAGTAATGTGCTTGTCGCTAACTGAAGCTATCACCTGTAATATTTTAATGCTCTTTGAATAGCTCTTGAAATCTCTTTTGACACGTATTCATCTCCAGGGAGACGCTAAGTAAGTATCTCTTTTGACGGCGAAATAGACACTTGGTTTGAAGTAAATTACCGTTCTTCTTTCTTTCAGTCTTTATCTGATTATTTATTATATGTAATATATCAAACTAGTTTCTACCCGTGACTTCGTCCAAGTGAAATTTTAACATAAATCATAATATGGTATAGTACTCGGCAATAGTGTCAGTTTTATCAGTAGTTCCGAAGTTTACCCGCTACATACAATTTCACAAATTTGACCTCTATACAATAATATTAGCTATTTGTATATTCATAGATTAGACGGCGGCAAAGATGCTTAAAAAATCTGACAGTAGGTATACTTAGCCATTGATGCTAAAATGAAAAAGGTCCAATTATTAAATGTCTAGGTAAAAACAGAAACACCAAGAAAAGTGTAAAATAGTGACAACTTTAGTCCTCCCACGTTATTTCGTTGAAAAAGGAACTTCAAGTGTATCTATCTGAAGTAGAGATTAATTGGTTCTTGTTATGACGAAGTTTAAAATAGAAACACCTTCAAAAGTGACAAAGAAAAGTGTAAGCTAGTGACAATATTGCTCCTCCCACATTATTTCGTTGTGACAAATTGGTTCTTGTTATGATGAGAATTTCTCGAAAATTCTCATTGAATTTAAAACATCATTTATAGCTTTAAAATCGTGGGAATATTACGTATTGTTATTTTAAGACAAACAGTAATCTTACATTTTTGCTGTTCACAACTTGTTTCGTTACTTAGTGACAGAAATTGGTAAGAATATTGGTAATTCAGCCGTACTTTTAGGGCCTACAGTTTCAGATAAAGTTTTATTCTAACACACTTTCATACAAATTTTCACATCTTATTTAACCCTTGGATGATCTTTCAAGACTACTAAGTCGGTGCTCACCTGTGTTATTTGCAACTGTTTGATTCGTTTTTTTTTTGGACTGACTTCTCGCAGATCAGCCTAGGAGGTTATCGGCTGCTTAACCAGCTACCTTAGTAAATGAAAGCCAGGGTTTTGAAACTAAAAACTAAAGCGACTACTCGCTAAGGGCGTCGTGGAAGAGAGTAGCAAGGGACGGGCTGGATCGAAATGAATAGCAACTCTTGAGGAAAATATCGTGCTTTTATAGTTGGTACAGCTGTGCAGACAGCTGTGCTGCTGGGGAGTTTGTTCCGCTACTTCTTCTTCCCAGCTAAAGCACTAGGAAGTGGTGAAGGGCGGGCGTTTTTGGGGGGACTGTCTTATGTAATTTTATTTTGACGTTCAAAAAGAGCTGACTCTCAGCCTAGTTTGAATAAATGACTTTTGATTTTTTTTATTTTTTATTTTGGTAGTTAAAATAAGATAAGATAAGATATTTTTATTTGTTTAAACATGGTGTACATGATACATTACATGCAAGATATTACTATGTCATAAATTAAGTTCTAACATTTAGCTAAGTTTAGCCGCATATAGTGGCGTACAAATTGGTAGGAACAGATGGTGCATAAACCGCGATAATAATAATCAAAATTACATTGAAAACATTAAAAACATCATTATTAATTAAAGATTAGGCATCATTACAATTCAAAAGCATATTTTTTTTTAAACAATACAATGCCAAAGTAGTCATTAAATAAATTCGTCAATAAAAATATGAACTACTGTCATTAAAATGTCCATTTTAAACAACAATTACACCAAAAAACAAAAAAATACAGTACAATAACATGTCAAAAATACAACACTGTCATCTCAAAAACGAAGAAAATTATCCTCTTTCATAAACTCTGCTATACTGTAATATGCTCTTTCAGTTAGTAAACTCTTCAATTTACTTTTAAGAGCAGATATATTTAATATTTTCCATGATTTGGGCAATTTATTAAAAATGGTCGGAGCCATGCAAAAGATGCTCTTACGCATAAGAGTTGTTTTAGCGCCGTGAACACAGAGTTTGAAATTATCACGTCTATTCCTAGGGATAGCATCAGACAAACGCTGAAATAAATGAGAATGGGATTTAATAAACATTACTGTTTCCAGGATATATAATGAGGGCAATGTCAATATCTTACGTTCTATAAAATAAGATTTACAGCTGTCCGTTGTTTGCAGTCTAAACATCGATCTAATGCACCTTTTCTGTGCCCGAAACGCTACTTCATTGTCCGTACTATTCCCCCAAAAGATGACTCCATATCTAAGAACCGATTCAACTAATCCATAGTAAGCAGTAATTAGCGCATCTGTGTTGACAACCACAGCAAGCTGTTTCAGAGCGTAGGCTGCACTACTTAATTTTTTACTAAGTGCTTCTATTTGAGGTTTCCAATTCAATTTAGAATCTATTATTAGTCCCAGAAATTTTGTTGTGTCAGCTTCTTTGATATTTATATTATTTAATTGAATATTAAGATTTTTGATTATTTGTGTACGTTGTCTAAAGTGCATTACGTTAGTTTTATTTAAATTAATTATTAAATTATTATCACTTAACCAATTTTTAATAGATATTAATGAATTATTAATGTCATTTTCATATGTGTTTATGTCATTACAAGCTATTGTCACAGTGCAATCGTCAGCAAAAAGTGTCATCGGATGTTCAGTTACTTTAGGCAAGTCATTTATATACAAAGTGAACAACGGAGGCCCCAATACACTGCCTTGAGGTACTCCGTATATAACTTCGCGTTCCTCTGATCTTGAAATTTCTTCACGTTTACTTTTTTTATTTATTTTACTGATTTCTGTAACTTGTTTACGGTTATGAAGATACGATTTAATTAACTCTAAAACGTTGCCTCTAACACCATAGGCTTCAAGTTTCTCTGCTAGAGAATTATAATGGACGCAGTCAAAGGCCTGTGTCATGTCGCAGAATATGGCACAGACTGGTATTCTCTTATCTACATTTAGCATGACATTATGTAAACAGTCATAAATAGCCAAATTTATACTTTTATTTTTTCGAAATCCCTTTTGTTCGTCACTTAATATTTTATATTTTTCTAAATAGTCATTAATTGCACCATATCGATGCCTCACAGCCAAAAAGGGATAACCGCCACTTTACAAACTTTACAGGAGAATAGTTTAAAGTTCAAAATAAGTGAAAAAAAAATCAATTAAATTTTTCTGTAGGTTCCAAAAGTTTCAAAATTTATCCATACAGCTTTTAATTAGGTCTCTACGAAATGTCATTGTTAATTAAAATAAATCACACTCCTAACACCATCTACTGACGCTTACCCTCAAATGGTCCTGATTTTACTAACAGGAAGAAACGTCGTAAATGAAAACAACTCACTGATTCACTTCCAACCTAAATGATTTAACTGCACCATTTGTTTTATTTCAATTGAAGGAAAAGAGCATACCTGTGAGTTTTCTGTTCATCAAGTGGAGCCAATATGATATAACCGGCTATTGGTTAGTGACAGACGAACAAGGAAATTGTAATAAGTTAATTATCTATAAAATTTATAACAAGCTCTTTTATACAACGCGAAAGCACATTGTGATTATGTTTATACAATTTATACATACATACGTACATACGTACATACATACATAAGACCTTTACCCATAGACAGGATATTAAAAAAAGAGATTTTTGGTAAATCAGTCTTTAATTTACAAACATTACACAAAACAATAGTTACATATTGTAAGTAAGTCTTGCACTATACATCCATGTTGTTATGTTGACAAAAGAATAATTAACTTAAAATTTCGTACCTAAGGACTACCTACTCTTAGGTACGATAAAATAATAATAAACTTAAAATTTCGTACCTAAGGACTACTCTTAGGTATGACAAAATAATAATAAACTTAAAATTTTGAACTCTAAAAAATACTGTTTATTTAATGTTTCAATGTTAGGCGACATTCGTTTGGATGATTTATCCTAAGCGCCTTCAATAATAATTGATATAGTGACTAGGGAAAATAGCAATAAGCGCCAAATAAAGTCTCGGAATTGCGGCCTAAATGTAATAAATGACAACTATTTTGTCCAAAGAAACTGCCATATTATCCTAACCGGAAGTTTGGTAAATAAAGATTCAAGTAAAATTTGGATAATGTATTTTTTTGCAAAAAATATTTATAGCCCAAACCAGTTAACGCTTCAAGCTAAAAAAAATATACAAAGCCAAAATTGCATAACTCCCAGTTTTGAAATATTGTTTTCATCCAACCACCATAATAAAAAATACACCAAAATAACTGTCGTTTATGACGATTAAATAAGTGTTAGGACCCTAATTTCTTTACCGCCTAAGCGACAAAAAGTTCGACCTAGAGTTACGAAACTTAAACAAATAGACGCAGAAAAAAAAGCCGATTCTAACCATATATATAAGTCGATTTCGCAAAAAATGTCGCTTATCCCTTTTTGGCCGTAAGGCATCGATATATATATTTTTCGAACACCTTAGACATAACTGGTATAAGCGCGATCGGTCTGTAATTTATCATTAATTCGTGATTATCTTTCTTATATAGCGGTTTCACTATAGACTTCTTTAATGCATCAGGAAATATACCTTTACTTATGCAAAGATTAATAATGAAACACAAATGAGTACATATTTCAAATGCAACTGCTTTCAATATTTTTGTGGCAATACCATCGTAACCAACGCTGTTCGTGTTTTTTAGCTTCATAATAATATTTAGCATATCATAGGGCGTAGAAGGAGCCATAAACATAGACTGAGCTCTGCCAAGAATTAATGTCGTTGAGTTTGTTCCTGCGTTAATTGTTGGTTGTATTTTATCTATAAAATAACTATTAAATGCATTTGCAATGTCTTGTGGGTGTGTGATGTCTTTACTTCCAAATTTGATGCAGGAAATTGAGTCTTTCGGGGCATTGTTTTTACTCTTATTAATTATTTGCCACGTTGTCTTAGACTTATTATTAGAGGTTTTAATGTTGTAATTGTTTTGTGATTTCTGAGTTAGATTCATAATTCTTTTGAGTAATTTTGAATATCTTTTGAATTTAACTCTATTAGCTTGACTTGGTTTTAACCTATATTGCCATAGAAGCTTCCGTTTGTTTTTACTACACAACTTTATCCCACGTGATACCCAAGTAGGTTTTTTAGTAGTATTAATGGTAATCATTTTGCTGGGGAAACATAATTCGTACAATAATTGGAATGTTTCAATAAAACAGTTGTAGGCTGCATTAGGATTGTCCATCTCGTACACATCTGAGAAGGATAGACTACCAAGATAAGTCTTGAATTTTTCTATATTTTCTTGACTATAGTCTCGAGTACTTTTGCGATAATACTTAAGAACATCCCTTTTTTTAACGGGGCACTTTAACAGTTGTGCTGTGTGATCGGATAGCGCGAACTCCAATACTTCTGAACTACAACGTCGCTTGTTAAAATTATGCGCAAAATTATCTATACATGTTTGGCTCGCAGCCCGAGTAGGTTGTCTCAAAGCAAGTTGTAAATTAAAATTTAAAAGAATACATTCGAATTCGGCTGACAGTTTACTTCTCTTCAAAATGTCAATGTTATAATCACCAGCTAAAACTATATTTTTGCATCGTTGTTTGGATAAATATTTTAGAAGGGTTTCCAGTTTATCAAAAAACTCATTGATATTTTTTGAGTTAGGTACTCTATAAATACACACAATTATTATATTAAAGTCCGTCAATTTAACTGCACAACACTCGAATATACTTTGCGAGGACATGTTTGCTACATTGGTCAATCCCTTCCATTGAATACCATGCTTAACAAGTATACATGCACCGCCACGCTTACTTGTCTGTCTACTATAACAAGCAGCTAAACTATAATTAGGCAGGTGTAGCTGATTCTCACAGCCAGCCATCATAAAATGCTCTGAAATGCATATTACATCTACATCAAGATGTCGTTCTGAAAGTTCACATAAACAGACTGAGAGAGCGTCAGATTTATTAGTGAGACCGGCAATGTTCTGATGTAATATACATAAATATTTAGTCAAGAAAAAAATTGTCCTTAATTGTCAAATTATTATCAATGTTTATGTCAATTGTATCACTTATACTATTATTGTACTGTATGTCAATTATTAAACTATCTATGTCCTTAAATATTATGTACATTCCATGGTTACTTACTAAGCCAGTTCGTTTATTATAAATTTTGTAGTCAGAGGATAAGTTTAAATTACTGTCTAACAAATATAAATGTTCGTATGTCAGTACATCTAGATATAAGAGGTTGTTGAAAGTTTCTATTCTACTGTTAAATAAATTAGCATAGTATCCATTTTTAAAAGTCGGTAAACAGATGATCACATTCGTATGATTTATGTTTTGAATAACTTCTCTTATACGGAATATAATTTCAAAATAATTATTAGTATTTTTGAAGTCCTCATTACCTAAAAGAATTACACAAAAGTCATTCATGGTGAATTTCACAAGTTTTTCTTTTAAACCTTTCAAGAGATGTTCAGTTTTTCCGTTGCTTATTAAATAGTGACAACAGTCAAAGTTTGCGATGGTATTTTGCGCTATGGATAGTATTTTATTCGTATTATTCGTGCTCAGTATGCACAGTTTATTCTTGTGGGCAAAGCTGGCGGCTGGCAGCTGGCTTTCCTTGCACACACTTGGGGTGGTATCTTTTTCAAAAAAATCCTGGATACTTGTAGAATTTATTTTAGAACTTTCTTCTTCTTCTTTCTTATCTTGCTTCGGTTGTTCTACATTTATGGGCGTTTCAGGGATAATAATCTGTTGATTCTTAGACGGGGTGTTAGTCTCATTCTGGTCTTTCTTTTTATTTTTCCGCATTGAAGTTGTTGGGGTGGAACGAAATTCCCCATATCCGCACTTTTTATATAATTCTATGATCTTATAACACTTTTCCAATTCCCATTTTAATTTTGTATTTTCTGTGTTTATATTGTCTATTCCACTTTTTGCAATGAGTAATTCCTCCTTTACAGATAATAATTTGTCTTGTAATTCACGTAGTTCTAAAGTTTCGGATTGGTCAGGTAGACTTTGCATCGTGGTATCAAAGAGTGACGGGTCTGAAGTGTTCATAATCGACACATTATTATGAGAGGTCGTTTTCCGTATTTTTCTCACTGTTACATTACTATTGTCTCCACTCGCCATTATTGATAGTAAAATAAATAAACAATAATAATAAAACAATATGCAAATCAAAATACAGGTATGTAAGAATCGAACTTGTGCCTAATCGAATCAAACAAAATATTTTTTCAAGTGTAATGATGGCCAAAAAGAAAATAAGTTAGTCGGAATCGACCCTGTGGCACGTCGATCACACGATTTTAAGTGTCGGCTCTGCGCGTACTTCACCAACCGAACATTACTTTTTCTAATGAAATAGTGTTTCTGTTCTTACTTCTATTAATTTTAAAACATCAAACGATCGTTATGTGACTCATGCTGCAAAAATGTTCACACTGTCTAACTGGATTTACTGCACGTTTTATACACAATGTTTTAAATTTTTAAGTACTTCACGATCCACTTTTGTTGAGATATTGTTTTGAATGTTTTAAACTGTACTTTATATGGATTTGTTGCACATAAAAGTCTTATTTTATAGCACTCGTTACACGTCACTTTTAAATCACTTTTTCACTTTACTGGGTAAAGTTGGAGTCCAGATAACGATATGATAGCTAATTCCAAGCGATATTGTCACTTTAACACCACTTTCAACGTTAAATACTCGGTAATACTATTTTTAAATATTTTTATACACGGAGCCAATGTTTACGTGACGGCAGCGCCATCTGTCCGTTAGGCCGTGCATAGTCTGTCAGTGAGTGAATGAATGAAGTCAAGATTTAAATTAAGGAGATAGTACACGCTTGAGCACGTTCGATGTGTTTATGCTCGCATGCCCCATGTTTGAATGTGTGCGTCTTGACGATTGCGAACTGTCAGCCCGTGAGTAAATACTACCCCACAGGGACATAGCTTCTAAGACGGGTGATCAAATTGTACGCCTGTATTGTTATTGTTCTGCTGAGGATTCGCGCACACGAGCATTCGAGAGCTGCCAAGTTTTCGCGGCGTATCTCGAGCAGTGTTGCCGGTCTGTCTGTACTGATCGTATATCATATCGACGGTCCCTAACTACAAATGTCAAATTTTACAGAAGAGCGCTTCAAAGTTTCAAACACGCGTATATTATGTTCTAGTTAATTTAACGTCATGATGGATTTAAAGTGCATTTTGGCATCTTAGACTTTTTTTTGATAAATTAAACGATAGTATAGGCTGGCCCGAAGGTCACGAAAAGTAAACATGCAAATCACGTGTCTACCACTTAGGAGATTGTCCATCGATGTTATAATCTGCACCTAGCTTATCACACCTTTAATCACGATCTTGCTGGAAACTGCTAATCCATTCCATTGCTTTATTTGTTTGAAGTTTATCTGCTCGTCAACGTAAATGACACATGACATGACACATGAATGTTGTTTAAGCTCGGTTTCGATAAACAAAAACGGACCGTTTTGCTAACCAATGGTAGCATTTTTTATTTCCAAACTGGGCAAATAAAAAGTTTCGCAAGCTAATTTTACCTGTGATAGCTACTTCCAAACAGGGGGTCTAGTTTGCGAAGGAATTTGGTCCGTAAATAATTATAGGAATCGAACATTAATTGACAAAATTAATGGGCATTGGCACAGTGAGCGTGTGTGTTGTCACTGATATTATTTGACCTTATTTGACGAAGTCTTTTGTGATGCGAAACAAAAAAAAAACATAAATGATTTATGATTATTTGCTGGCCAGTTTATCGCTTTTGCTTATTTTATTTCCGCTCCTTGCCTTTCCGTCTCGTAACAGGAAAATGCGGAGATGATTCTTTTAGCACATCATTTTTATTATTATGAGCGATTCAATTTGTCAACTCGCAAATGCTCAAAGGCGCAAACAAATTACAGTAAAATGTCTAACTCATCGTTACATAGGGTGAGAGGGACATCGATGCACGACCTATTACCATGGATTTAGTAGGGGAAGTACGTAAAAATTACATATACGGATATACCTATATAAATGACATACTTTACATTCGGGGCAAAACGACATATCTTTTATTGATAATGAGCTTTTCGATGATGGCTCAGACTACGAAAATGATCCTTAAAAGCAGCCAAGAAAAAGGTAAATACAGATACAGAAGAGTCGTTACGATGAGGACTCAAATGTAGAAGATTTCCAGCTGCGTCATGACGACTGCATGTGCATTTACTATAACGACATCTTTTTTCGTTCCAAGCCCGACGAGTGCTGACTACGGTACAACAAATGTTCTCTTTGGGCACATATATCATGTACTGATGTACTGAAGAAGACCAAAAACTTCGTGAAATATGTACTTCATAATTTTCGGGTTTATCATTTATGTTATTTTGTCCGTACTATATGGACAAAATGAATTTTCTTAGAGGCTGCGATTCATTCAAATAAAAAAAAAATATGGTTCCTATTCAATTACGAGTTTACGTAGATTAACACGAATGAACCAAAGCTGATTATTAAAACTAAAGAACGATAGTAACTATGTTACTTAATCAAAAATATATGAATAAAAAACAAAACGTGTATAATTTTGGACGTAGTTCCCCTAGATAATCTGTTCAGCTCAGCCCCCCCCCCCCCCCCTGAGCTGAACAGATCATGTCCCTGCCATGTAAAATTTCTAGGCTAGGGAGTGTAGAAGCATGTGCTGAATTCATGGCTTCAGTTTGTACGTCGATGTTCCTACCACTCTGTATAAAACGAGTAGCAACTTAATCACTTTTTTATGCACCTACAAAATACTCATGATAATAAAAAAAAATAGAAGGCCAATTTAATTATTAAAACATATTATTATAAAAGTGTACTTTTTATAAGTAGGAAATCATTATAAAATATAAACGAGAATGAAACAGATAATTTACATAATAAATCAAACGAAGTTAACTGAACAGGAAAAAGCAGAAATATTTTTAAACTTATTAAAAAAAGATTAGGATAAAAAGAATATTTTAAACAAAACGATGCACAATGAAAAAAATATAAAAATTTTACCTTCAAATAAAATTTGTATTATGTTTCCTAAGACGTCCGAAGTCCATTTATGAGAGAGTACATCGTCTTTTTCCCGCGTTTACTCGCTAGATGACGCAATTTCCGTCACGTAAGTCGACCTCAGCGCCACCCGTGGCCGTATCTGGAACTAACTAAACAGCACAGAGCAAGCCGCCATTCGTTTGTCATTGTTCGGCTCATAATAGTAATGATGATGATGATGGTACACCAGGAAGAAATTATTTGGACTTCGGACGTCTTAGGAAACATAATACAAATTTTATTTGAACGTAAAATTTTTATATTATGTGTTCCGTTTGACGTCCGAAGTCCATTTATGAGAGATTTGTTTGTTATCTCCTGGTGGCTTGCTTAATAAAACGCAACAATGTGATCAATTATTTTAATAATTGTAAACGATAGTAGGTAAACAGAAAGCAAAAACTAAATCACAAGTAGGTAATTAGATTCCATGTATCGATCAGCATTGCTTGATTAATAATTATAAGTTTACTGTGTGTAAACCATAACAAAAAGTATCAATTTGTAACTGTAAAGAATTGGGAAAGTGACTTCTCTGATTTAGTGTTATTATTGACACCGGTATTTACTACGTCTCTAAAATAAAATTTTCTAAAAGTATGTTCATGGTGCCAGTTAGCTTTAGCTAGAATGTCATTAATGGGGTACTTTTCTAAGGAGTTGAGAGATGAAACTGCTGACCTACAACTACCAGGAGTAGCGTCTATTCCTGATTCAGACAGAATTAGTTTTATCCATCCACCTATAATTACAGTACTAGCCGGTTTACGAGGCTCCTTTGTTGTAATAAATAAGTTTGTCAGGGGACCTCTGACATTTTTTGAAATAGCTAATAATGTTCTTAACCAAAATAAAGCATTTGTATTTCTGTCTGGTGAAGCTATCAACGTCCAACTGGATTGTTGGTATGACGCCGAATCAGTTTTTGAGCCAAATACCGGATGTAAGGTTATTGAATCCCCATTATCCTTAAAATGTTTTGAATCGCAATGTAAGAGAGTCAAGTCGTGAACTCTACGACCTGATGCTAACAACAATAAAATGGCAGCACGCCTAGAAACATCATAAATGCTTTGCAAATTTACATCAGTATTTTTTAAGAATTGTATTACTATTCTTGCGTCCCATATTGGCAGTTTTGGTGGAATTGGTGTAGCCAATGATATAGCTTTCAAAATATGTCTAACCAAATGATTTGACGAAATCTTAATATCAGACAGAGTTTTACAAACTGATGCTATAGCTGATTTGTGAACAAGAATAGTACGGTAAGCTAATCGATTTTCGAGAAAAAGTTTTGCTAAGTACCGAGCTACATCGGCAGGTGCTGACTACGACAATTTAGTTTACTTTGACTGCACCATTGTACCCATTTGCTCCATATCGGCGTATAAGTCTTGAGGGTTGAGGCTCTCCAACAAGTTGACAAAAGTTGCTTTTCTTCACCTGACCAATTTTGGGTTAGGGAATCCCAGCCGAAATGAGCCAGGCTTCCAGCTGTAGGTTGTGCACTTGAGCTGGGGGTCGCCCGGTCATCGTGTTCACCAATGATGACTGCAGGTCCCTGATTTTCATAGGACGAGCTAGGGCGCGGCTCTTCAAATCTGGGCGCCAGAAGGGTTTCTTCCACTTGGGTGCTACTATTATGAACGTACCTTTCGCCGAATTGAGGTGGCGTAACATGCGTGGTAGCAGGGCTGGTGGAGGAAAAATCCATCCGAGGTCGCAATTCAAGTATCTGCTGAAAGCGTCGTGAAAGCAAGCGGTCGAGTCTGATAAGTCTAGAGTAACATAGTTGCACACGACGTGAGCGACTTGTGACACGAACAGGTCTATGCTTGGGGTTCCCCATTGGGTGAATATTTTGTTGGTCGCCTCGCCCAGCAGATGCCATTCGGAGCCGGCTCGATTTCGAGAGAGGTGATCGGCTTCCGAGTTGTACTGTCCCGGAAGGTAGTGAGGGACTAGTACAACATTTAGGCTGTCCGCCAGTGCCAGTAACTGTTTCGTTAGTTTTAGGAGATTTTGTGACCTCGTTCCGCCCTGGTTTTTTATGTACGACACTACGGTTATGTTGTCGCTTTGTAAGACAACGGTTGAATTTTTTAGAACATTTGCTTCTAAGGACAATGCCGCTATCACTGCATACATCTCTTTCAGGTTGCAGTGCCACTTTAGTTGATGGCGATTCCACGTACCTTTTAGTGTTTTGTTGTTCACTAAGGCCCCCCATTGAATATCTGAGGCGTCTGTGACGAGGTAGTTCACTGGTGAGGTCCTGGGATGAATGCAAGATTTCTGACTGACATTTTTTAACCACCATTCTAGTTCTTGTCGTACCTCGTCTGTGAACTGAGACGGATGGCGTGAAATCTTCTGAAGTTGATTGCTGTGGCGCTGCAACGTACGGCAATGCAACCTTCCCCGGAGGGTGATGAAGGTCGCAAAGTTGAGATACCCTAAGAGGCGTTGCGCCTGCTTGAGGGTCCAACTGCCGGTTGCTAAACGAGTTAATAGGCACTGACGGATCTTGTGAACTTTCTCTGGAGGCAAACTCTTGGAGTTGGATTGCGTGTTCCAGATAATTCTCAGGAATTCTATACACCTTGTCGGAATTAGTATAGATTTTTCCATATTTATATTCCAACCTAGGGACGTGAGGAATTCTATCGCCAACTGGACATGACCTTTTAAAGTCTCCCTGTTTTGATGGACTATCAAGTAATCGTCTAGATACAGGACCAGGCGAAGACCTTTGCCGCGTAACACTTCGGCGGTCCAGTTTGTAACCGACGCAAACATTTTCGGCGCAGCGGCAAGGCCAAAAGGAAGACATGTCATTTGTAACAGCCGACCTTCGTAGCTTATGCGAAGAAAACAGCGGTGTTTTTTGTGAAATTCGCAAATGATAATAGGCTTGGGTTAAGTCGAGCTTGACCATCCAGTCGCCCGCTTGTAAAAATTTGGGCATGCGGTAGTGATGGAAAAGATGAAAACGTTTTGGTTGCAAGAATCGATTTAGCGCTTTCAGGTTGAAAATAAAATTGCTTTCCACTGCTTTTCGTTAAGATGAAAAGTGGGGATATGAAGGATGGAGTTAAAGGTGCGGACTCGAGAATGCGACTTTGAATCATGGCTTGAATTTCCAACGACATTGCTGAAGATTGTGGAGTTTGAAATCTCTCCATGATGTCCGATGTTGGAAGAATAAGCGGTGGTGTCTGAATAAATGGAATGCGAGCCGCACAAATTAATTTGAGAATCATCTTGGGTGTCCCGAATTGGGCCCACACTTCTCGGTAATGCATCAGACAACCGCCCATGAACACTGAGTCATTTGCGCCTACTCCTGTTGACTTCACCTTTTCGCCCCCCTCCTTTCTTTTGATCGTCAAAATATTGCTTTTTAGCCTTTCCGTGCTTCGTTTTATTTTGTTGAAAACGAAAGGGCTTTTCACGGGAAGTAGAAGCGACCGGTGACTTTGGACGCACCGGTGATTTAGAACGTCCGGAAAATTCAGAACCTTGCAGAGGCACCGTATCCTTATGTAACTTATCAATCCCGCCTATTTTTTGTATATAAGCCGACAAATTTTGAGGGTTGAACATATATTCCGTAGAGGGCGGTATTTTTTCAATATCTTCGCGTATGTATTTACTCTTCAAACCTTTAAGGAGCGCCTTACGTCGTAGCTCCAAAACCTCTGCACGTTTCCCGCAAATCATTTGTAAAATGTCGTGAGAAATACTTTTGTATTCAGACTCATTTCCAAATAAATCTTTAAGCTTATTGTAAATTGTAGTTGACGTAAGCTGTGCATCAGGCTTTGCAGACCAGTCTATAAAATTTCGCAACGCTACATTCACCGACTCGTTTTGGGCTAAAAAGGCATTTGACAAGGCAGCAAAGCTGCGTTCCATCTGATGCCATCTAAGTGGCGCAAAAGGGTCCTCAAAACGCCTCATTTCTTCGTTAACTTTCAGCTCGGTAAACGCCGGAACAGCCACATATTTCTTTTGAACCTCATTGTACCGCACAGAGTTCCAATCCACGGAGTCAAATCTTTGCATTGAAGCTAACTTCGCGACACGATCGGGATTAGCTAAAGGTGTGGATGGTTCTTTGATGGATACGTTTAGCTCGGCAATGTCATTCATTTCGACTGGCGGACGTAAAAACGGATCATCTAACGGTACATTTACTGGTCCTAACGCAGGTGCCGCAGTGAAACGCGAAGTATTCGGCTGCATTGCAGCGTAATTCGCACAAAATAAGGCATTAACATGACTCACCAGCTGTTGCGATAACACTTCAAACCTGCGATCTATTTCTCGTAATGACTCGTTTGATCGGGACCGGCGCCGTCTTTTTGAAGGTGGTTCATCCTCTTCGCTTGAACTGGATGCTGAAGATCTTGATTCACTAGACGGCACACGCGCGTTAACACTCTTTCGTACTCCAGCGGAATCGCGATCGTTAAAAATATCGGCGAGGTTATCAACGCTCGGTTCGGTAATTTTATCGTTCATTTCAAACGTTCTTAATTTTACGTAACGGAGAAAGAAAAATAGTAACTTTCTACTTTAATCTCGAAAGTTTAAATAATTTTAACAGAAACTTAAACAAAAATAGAGGTTTGCTACGTTTTCTGAATTTAAAATCTAACGACATGCGCGCGGTAGGAAAATCGACGCAACAATGACAAACGAATGGCGGCTTGCTCTGTGCTGTTTAGTTAGTTCCAGATACGGCCACGGGTGGCGCTGAGGTCGACTTACGTGACGGAAATTGCGTCATCTAGCGAGTAAACGCGGGAAAAAGACGATGTACTCTCTCATAAATGGACTTCGGACGTCAAACGGAACACATAATAATCATTAAAAAGGTAACGAATGTATTAACTCTATGTATATTAACAAAATGTATAAAAATAACACTAATTACTCTTTTTATAATACTCAAATCATTTGTATTTACATTAATTAATGTTAATTACTTCATAGAGTTGAAGGTAGTATCCAAACTAAATACATAAATAAATACAATGTGGAGACAACAATACGATAATTACTGAAAACACTGGCATAAGTATGGCTATTCTTAGGAATAAGAGTATTTTGCAAATAATTAACATATCAAAATGAAAATAAACCTAACATCGTTATATTTTTTTTCAAACAAACTTAATTGTTTACCATAGGTTTTTATTAAGACAACTTTAGGTTAACATATAGGTAAATACAGGCTATACGATATTTCACACAACAAAAATAATGGAAAAAGCTATGAAAATGAACTTTAAAATCCAAGTAATTGATAATTGATTTTATCACTTAAACTTATTTTATAAACCTAAATAATTATCACTCTTAAAAAAATAAAGTGACAAAAAAACTGACGATCTATTAATTGAACGTCAATCTTAATTTTTGCTGTTCTAGACTTAAATTAACATACTCGTAGGACAAGTCTATTGATTTTGTTATGCCAGTTGTAAAAGTTGTTTACACCTTAATGAAATTAAAATAAATTCTGAGTACGTAAGTAAAGAATGGGTCAGTTGATATTATTGCAGTGGTGACCCAATAGCAATGGCCGTGAGTTATGTTCGATACCAGGCAGGCGCTTTATTTTATCTATACTTCTATACTGATATTATAAAGAGGAAAGATTTGATTGTTTGTTTGCATTGAATAAGCTCCGAAACTACTGAACCGATTTGAAAAATTCTTTCACTGTTGGGAAGCTACACTATCCTCGGGTGACATAGGCTATATTTTATCCCCGTATTCCCACGGGAACGGGAACTACGCGGGTGAAACCGCGGAGCGCTGCTAGTGTAAAATAAATTATTTCTTCACCACTGCTCTCAAAACGGTGAAGGAAAACATTGTACCCGTGAGGAAACAAATTTGGATTGGATGAATTGGAGGAAAAAAAATTCCTCACTTATTGGCTCCCTCCGCAATGTAAGTCAATGTATACCCAAAAAACTGCGTTTAAACATTTACAATTCACTTGTCAAATCACATTTAATATATCTCATAGAAATCTGGGGTAGCGCTGGTAAAACAAAGCTACAGGAACTGCAAAGAATGCAGAACAGGATCATAAAGACACTGTTTCGCTATCCGTACTTGACACCAACGAACGAAATTTTTAAAGCAACAAAACTGATGAATATCAAACAACTTTATATGTATAACACCTGCATCTTAATTAGAAAAGTAACGGATGGAACTATTCACACCAATGTAACATTTACCAAAAAATGTCAAATCAGTAAACGCAGTCTTCGGCGACTCAGCTTACTTGTCCTGCCAAGGACACGTACGAACTATGCTAAAAAGAATATCACCTATGAAGGAGCACAATTTTATAATAATTTATCATCCTACGTAAAAAATGTAAGCTCTTTCAATGGTTTTAAATCAAAACTATCACATTACATATTGGAAACCAGTCACTAATAATGTTATAGTTAAGTTGAGAATGAAACCGCTGAAGGTGTAACCCAACCAAAATAAACCCAAAATAAATGTTATTACTATTGTATTGTATCAGTGACCGTTACCTAGAATAAGCTTATTACAATATGATATCTTGTGTTCTCATGTAAGTGGATCTTTTGTCTTTTTTGTTTGAATGTTTGTATGTAACCGACTCCTTCGAGCGCGATTTTGACCCACTTTAAACGGTCAGATTTCATTGAAACTTTGTAAACTTGTCGAGGACCGATGACAATTCAATAATTAAAAAAAAAAAATGAGAAAAAAAACACGTTTTTGTAGTTAGCAGAACTAAAAAATAGAAAATAAATAATACATAGTTTAAAAAACTAAAAAACACGCTTTAAAAACCAAACTAAAAAAGGAGAAAATAATTTAATTCAATTGAATTAAATTATTTTCTTTTTTCTTTTCTTTTTTTTTTAACTAAAAAGCGTGGGGTGCTTGACATTAATTGATCATAAAAATACCTCAAAAAGCACCCCACGCTTTTTAATTGAATTAAATTATTTTCTCCTTTTTTAGTTTGGTTTTTAAAGCGTGTTTTTTAGTTTTTTAAACTATTATTTAAGATAATGTTATACTAACAAATTATGGGCAATTAATAGTCTGAAATAAACGAATTTTATTTCATTTTCATTTTTATGAATTGTGGCGATTTCAATTGACAATGAATGTAAGCATTGAATAAAAAATTCCATACAAAACAGGGATTTACACATTATCATAATACTTGGTAGGTGTAATTACCTACACACCGAACAGTTTTTGTTTAATTAAAATTTTCATAATTATATAGCAAATCCAAACCAATTCATGGAAAATCGCTGTATTTTTATGGCCTTTTCGTATAGTCCAACAAGCGTGAAAACCTGAAATTCATTACACATTTAATAACATCAACTGATCATTTCGTCAGTTTTAAATCACAGCGGTATTCAAAGTTACTCAAATTAATTAACTACCAAATAAAATAAGTCACAATGTAAAGCAATTCATGTAATTTGAGCAAATTTCCGGAGATCATAACACTTCCAACGACTACTTAATCAAGATGATATTATTAAGTCTTCTGTTGTGTAATTTAATCTTGTAAGGTAATTCACTGTAATAGATTAGATAAGGATTTCATTAAATTAGATATTCTATCGCAACTACCCTACATTTTCAGAACGGATACATCAGAACAACAGAAACATCGATAGGAAAATAGACTTGTCCTAGAACCGAAAATCAGAAGATTTGATATCCAGGTACCCTCACGGAACCCGCGTGATGGATAACGCACACACTTCCTCTCTGAGACCCGGAGACCTGAGTTCAATCTGCAACCGGGACATATAAGCTTATTACGAACTTCAAATACGCATCATATACAGGAAAAGTTTTTATCCTGTGTGCAAACTGTAACCATGAATTCAGCATATCATTCTAGACCCCCAACGCAGAAATTTTTCGTCGGTTATACAAAAAAAAACAGCTGTTCCATACATTTTGACCGCGTAGGTATTGCACTTTTCTATGAAACAGCAGATTTTTGTTTTGCAAAACCGACGAAAAATTTCTTCGCTGGGGCATCTAGAATGGTATGCTGAATTCATGGTTAAAGTTTGCGCACTGAATAAAGAGAGAGTTGGGTTGACAAATGACATTCGTTACGGGTCATCAGAAGTCCGAAAGCCTGACAACCAGTCTTACCAAAGGGTATCGTATTACCCAGTAACTGGGTTGTGGAGGTTTCTTTTTTGGGTGGGAAATCATCAAATAACTTCTCCCGCTCTCGACTAAAACCCACCCGTGTTCCCTCAGTTGCCTGTGTGTCAGGGGCCGCGGTATCTCTTTCGAACAACCCGCACCTTCGAACAACCCGCACCTTCGAACAACCCGCAGCGGGTTGTAGAGGTCAGATAGCTAGTCGTTCTATACAGCTGCAGACTGGAAGCCGAACCCAACTTAGTTGGAAAAAGGCTAGGCAGATATTAGTTGCTACCCAAAAAGCTTTAAACTAGTCTCCCAACAATTGGACTATTCTGTATTCCTCCTTTGGCAAAAATACCTTAAAAACATAGCTAGATTAAAAATAATAAACAAACAAAACGGCTACATAAACGGCAGACCTAGAAATTCAAGTGATATGAAATTGGTTTTATGTAGTCTGTAAGCACTCATAGACTGGTTCGTTCCGACTGAATGTGGTGAATTTAATTTGAAAATATTCAGGGTATTTTGGCTACGCAGCATAATCAGCCTATTATGTCCCCACTGCTGGGACACAGACCTCCTTTCTGTCAGAGGGAGTGGGCTGTATTCCACGCGGGCCCAGTGCGGGTGTCACATGTCTTCGAATTTTTAGTTTTAAGTCATTCCGGTTTCTTCACGATGTTTTCCTTCACCGTATCTAAAGCAGTGGTGATGAAATAACGCACACAACGTAAACTGTCTGCTTGGGTTCGAACTCACAACCTACAACTCATAAGTTGCGGACTTGCCGTTATCACTGTGCTAGCACTGATCTCATTTTGGCTACGTATTTACTTAGAACAAATAAAGTTGGAATAAAAGTTGACTTTAGCCCTGCAATAGACTTGCAGTCACGATATTTACTTGCTAACACTGTTACTGAGTTAAAAGTCACCGACGCGGCATAGGCAAGACTAAATAAAGCCCTCAAAATTTAAATTTTGTTTTGAAATAGTCATTCAACGGGATTATGAACTTAGAGAGGGTTTTATTGATGATTTTAATGAATTTAATTCTGTAATAAGTACATAGTTGTTGGGCACCATGTTTTAATCAACAAACTACCTAACACTGGCCTGTAAATTTTAATTTCATGGGCTACTCTTACCGCCGTAGCCGCTTAGTTCCATGTGGTGCCGGACGTAAAGAATACCACCATCCCATCTCTTCCCGTGGGTGTCGTATGAGGCGACTAAGGAACTTACTAGAGAATGGGCAGCAGCGTTCTTTATGCATTTTACCACCATACTGCGATCGCCAATCCGCCTGCCAAGCGTGGCAATTATGGCAAGCCCCCCAAATTGGGGGAAGCCTATGTCCAGCAGTGGACGTCTTTCAGCTGAAATGATGATGATGATGGTGACTCTTACCGCATCCTCCTAGTACGTAACTAGCACTATCAGCTAGCATTGACATGAAATGCTACCTGATAGTGCTAGTTACGTACCTGGTTGTGTAATTCTACTGCGAAGACTTTTTAAAGTGATTTAAAAACCATTTTGTGTCTGTCTTTTGTTGCCAACGATCAATATTTTGACTTAAAATTTTTGGTCTACCTTATAAATTCGCCACCAGAGAGCAGATTTTTGAAAACTATTCCATGCGTTGTTAAATTTCAGTGAGAAGTTTTTCCAGACATATTCAGAGTCAGTATTTGCGCAGACTTCAATATCAGGCTGAATCTGGGCGTGTAGGAACTTATGTAGGACCCCTATTATTACGCTTCAACGAACAACCCATTATTACACTACCAGCACAAAAGAGATTCCTTCCCACTTTTTCTTTTTGAATTCCTAAAATAAAATTGTATATAATGGAAAATATTTCACTGTCATTATATAGAATACGCTAATTAAGAATCTTGAATGGTTTTTTGTCAGATTAAACCTCTTTTTACTGAAGGAAAGTTAATAAAAGACGAATACAATCAAAGATACTTCGAAAATAACTTTTTTTATTCATTTACAATGAAAATTAAACAAAGTTCTTAAAATAGGAAAATTATGAATAAAAATTGATGAAAACTTATAATATGTAACTTCTATTAATTTTGAAAGAAAGCAAGTCATTCAGCTTCACTAAATCTAAAGTAACGAAAATAATAACTCAATTATTTAACACCTAGAATCGTGAAAGCTGTGTTTGTTACCCAATTACGCTTTAATGGATGCCTATATTTAGTTTTAATTTAGCACACAAGTAGACCAAGACCTTATTTAATTTCATAATTTCAGGCAAAAGACGTCCAATGCTGGACCTAGGCCTCTCCCTCTAGCTCTGGCATTTCGACCGGCTCTATGCTTCACACATCCAGTGGATTCCTGCGGCCTTCATTGTATAAATAAGATACTAACTGTTGCCCTGGACATAAGCTGCTTTGGCTTTCCTGAAAGTGTTTAAATAGTCCGGACCTGAGTCCACCGCGTGCATTCTGCGGCGTCTGGGTCGGTGGGCCTATCCGAGTAGGCCGAAGTAAAGAAAACCTGCTCAGGTGGAGATTTACAGATGACTCCGCCTTGGAGTGTAAATGTGGTGCTGTCCCACAAATAATGGGTGGTCACTTAGAATAGAAGAAGAATAGAGTAGAAAACATTTATTCGACACAGACACAACACAACAGCAACAAACATAAAAAAAAGAAAGAGAACAATAATGATGACAATAAAATTGTAGTAAGTAAAGTTCTGATTGTTTTGCTCGCTCGTGTGCCTCTGGGCTGAGTCAATCTAACGATGCTTGGGGAGCACATACCACATGGTACTTTGAATACTGGCCACGGACCTGTGATGTGTTTTTGTACAAACAAACTGTATGATTGAAAACCCGCACTGGGCCCACGTGGTGGATTACGGCCCACTGCCTCTCACAGAAAAGACGCCTGTGTCCCAGCAGTGGGTATGTTATAGGCTGTTTATGAATTAAAGATAGAATTGTTAAAAGTCTTTGAAAAGATTTATGGGTTATTTAACTTTAAAGGCATATTTAGCAAATAATCCAAATATTTAGCAAATAATCCAAATATTTAGCAAATAATAATAAGAATGATTAAGATTGCTTATTTTACAAGGATGAGAGTTTTCAAATCAAAGGAAAATAATATCTGAAAACGAAGAAAATTGATACCGAAAATGATAAAAAAAATCAGTGATATCGAAATGAGTTCTTTTTTATCTCAAAGGTAATTTTTTGTATTATAAGTACCTACGTTACGCTTGATACGAGATCCATGGATTATTGTTACTTATTACCCGACCGCGGCAAAGCAATAACGAGGGTTATGATTTTGACCGGTATATATGTGGGTATGTATGTGTGTTCAACTGTTCATCTGTTCTTTCATTACTTCTAAACTAGTTATCTTAATTTGACAAATGACGTATCGTTGGAAACTTCTTGATTTTCCGCTGGTATAGGTTATGTGGCGTGTCATTAAATTGGCACCCCCTAGAGGGTGGACAGCAATGTACTAAAAAAAAATGGGAAAAGTGGCATTCAGATGAAAATTGTCCATACTTTTTAGTGCGTGATTTTTCAGCTGTCGTGTTTTAGTTTTTTCAATTTGTGATTTGTGTAGGTGTCAAAAAAAAAACCATCAAAAAGTGATTTCCAAGAAACATTTCTATTAGCCATTTAATGGCACAAGTAGTACTTCTGTTTTTTTTGTCTAAGAAAAATATTTCCAAGTGAATAAAATAAGGTCACATTTATTTTCTTATAAAATCATATTTAGTTGGTTTCCTATCCCTAGAGTGTTGTGGAAATAGTCTAATTATAAACTAATTTACTAACGGCCAGGTATCGCCAATAACATAATTATGTAGATAATTAATATTATAAAAATGTAGGTGAAGCCGTCAAGTTCGCTACAATATTTTTCGCCATGGGGTAGGCAAAGGTGTATAATACAACAACGTTACTGAAAAAGGGCGTTTGCCTATTGAAACTTATCTACGCAGGAGCCAGAAAATGTATTATTCCTAATGCATTACATACCTGTATTGCATACCTGTATTTCTGGAGAAATACAGGTATTTTAACCTAGCTCTAGAGCCAGGGTATTAATTTTTTCTGTAACCTGTTTTTATGGCAATAAACAATTTATTTATTTACTAGCTTTAGCCAGCGGCTTCGCCCGCGTGGACGTCAGAAATTGTCCCGCGGGAACATATTACCGGTATAAAAACTAGCCTATGTGTTATTCCAGGATTCAAACTATCTGTACGCCAAATGTCATCCAAATCCGTTCAGCGGTTTTTACGTGATTGAGTGCGGTTCTGCGCGGGTTGTGCAGAGGTGTGTCTATAGTTCAGGGACACTAGGCCTGCTTTAATGTTATGTTATTTTAATAAAACTAAAGTTAAATTGATTATTAAGATTAATAAATTATTTATAAAGTTTGTTCGCTGAGTGTTGATAAATATTATGATAGGTCTCCGAATGGCGACTGTCGCTTAATTATCACAAACTGTATGGCGGCTGTCGCTTATTTCCCGCTTTCGCTGTTTTCGTGGTACGAGGCACGCATATTATTATGTTGTGAACTGCGGCCCGAACGGTGAGCGGACGCTGCAACCGTATTGCCTATAAATATCTAGCGGGCCGCAATTTGTAATGAGTTAAGAAACCCTTACTTTATCAACACTTGGCGGACAGACTTTAGTGATGTTTCCAATTTGTTAAATCGTTTACTTTAAACCAACTTTAAATGAAATATCTAGAAGTAATTATTTATTTAAATAGTTTGAACGATCTGCTAAAAGTATGTTGACAAAGTTGTTCATGTTGATTAAATTCTGTGTTTAGGCTTAGTTATCAATTGAACGATTTTATTAACAGAAAGTGGACCTGCTTGATGGAATATGGCTCACCTTCTTTTACCTGCATCGTTATTGCGTAACACACTATAAAACACATTCTGAATCATTTTGAAAGATATTGCTAATCCATTTTTTGAATGTTCGTAAATTAGTTTGCTAAACAACGTAAATAACGCAATGAATGTTGTTGAAGGGCCAAAACAAAATCTATTCTTAATGTCACTTCGTAACGCAGATACTCTACAGTGGAAACATTACAGAAAATATGTTTCGAATTGAAAGTTTAACGTTACCAACATTTCTTTTTTAATCCTGTCATTTTTGACAGTCTAAGTCTAAAAATTGTCTAAGCCTTAGACTATTTCTGTTGTTATCTTTTTTCTGTCAGTCATCGTTTGCCCCACAGTTAGAAAGACTTTTGGATAAATTTAATTCTCGTTTCCAACAATTTAAGAATATTGTGAATATCTTGGAGTACATTTAAACTAACCTATTCGCGGAAGGTGAGGTTTTGGAAAAGATCAAATACTATTTTAGCAAATAGTAAATTACAATGAATTGGAGCTGAAAATACTAACCATTAATACACAAAAACACACTCAAAATCACACATGAGGTACAAAAACTTTTGGAATATTGGTGATGAAAATGAGTATCCATTTTAAGAGCATTGATTACCTACCTCTTAAAATACACGCGTATAGTGCATCAACGTACATATGCAAATCCATATTTTCATTAATAAAGCACTTGAAATCAAAATATAGAAGCAGAATGACCAAATATCTACTAGGCTAGGTATTTTAAATTATGAGCCAGATTTCATCAATTTTTCAAACAAGGATTACACTATATAATTAATGACTAATTGTCGTAATAACTAGTGACAGATACATCTGACTGAATGTATGCCTTATGTAAGACACAACTTATTTTTTTCTTTATTCAAAAATAAATTATTCTAGAATGAGCCTTTAGGCTGGACAAGGTTGCCGACCCCTGGTCTAAGGGAATGATTTAAAACAATTTTATCTTAAAAAGACAACGAAGTAAACCCTTTGTTTTAAGAAAAAGAAAAAAAGGATCTACATTTAAATAAATGTAGATTTAAATAAATGTAGATCATCCTTTTTCCTCAACATTTTTCACGAAGAATGAAAAACAGTACCTATCTATTATGCCAAACACGAAGACGCGAATCTGGTTAATTGTCTATTAAAAAACAAACCCAGCGGAAAATACTCTGATTATATAAAAAAAAACACCAACATTAATTAAGACCCTTTGAACAGTAAATTCATCTTCTTCTTCAAGCTCATTACTTGGTTGAAGGTTTAAATATCAGAAGGCCACTTCTCGTACTTAAAATTTTTCAATTTCAAGTCGCAATTTCATCTCAGCGACAATCAATGTCAAGATCATCTAAAAAAATGTAGATTAATAGGAGGTTTTCTGACAGATTGCGACTGAGATTAGAGCTCGAACGTAGGTATTTTTATTATAAGGTAGAGAGAGAGAACCTCTGAGTAGGTCATTTAATATTTTTGCTGGTGTGAAACTAGGTTTATAAGCCGATTCGCACGAATTTCCTCGCCTGAAACGGGCGAATACTCAAAAAAATCCTTCTTTCTTAAATACATATTTCAGGAGTTGTCAACAGAAAACAATATAGTTTTTTTTTTTTTAAACTATATTGTTTTCTGTTGACAACTCCTGAAATATGTATTTAAGATAGAAGGATTTTTTTTAAATGTTTGTTATCTCAGAAATACATAAGTAATTTACCTATAAACCCGATTTGAAAAATTCGTCTTTATTTTGAAAGGGTACATAGAAAGTAGTCCTATATATTTGGTCAAGTTCTGATTAGTCGTTTTTGAGCTATTCAATAATACGCATTTTTTCCACATTGTATGTTGATGGTGTACCTAATAATAACTTCCTCACGCAAAGAATAGACACATCAAATTTTATTTAAAAAAACAATCGATTTCCAAAAAAACGTTACAAAGTGAAACGTTTCTTTAATTTCGGAAGTCGGTGCCATTGGTTTTGAATTTTTGTTTTATGCCACCGACTTTCTATTTTTCTTTCATTCTTTCATGCGACAGCATAAGGTGCCATTTGCCATACAATATCGAGCCAGTAAGCTTTGTCTGTGTTCGTGAGCGAAAAATATCAAAACATCTGTGTGTGTATCAACCTCACGAAGGTTAATTAAAACTAAATTGTTAATATTTTCTTGTAATCACGATCTCGTCAAAACAAAAATGGTTGTTCTTATTATTTAACAATTGAGAGTTGTTATGAACTTACTTTAAACTCATAACTGCTATTTTTGTTTTCATCAAGTTGGTTCAATGCTTTACGAGTTCATCATTTATTCGTGGACCATCCATTACGTATCGAGACCCTTACATGGCTCTGAAAGCACTTTAAGCCATTGGGTCCTAGACGAAGGTCAGATAGACAGTCGGTCCATGTACATACCATACTGCAGGTATTCAGCCGGCATCCGGTAAATCTGGAAACCAACCCCAAGATGGATAGAAAAAGGCTTGGCTGACTGATTTGGTAGGTACTTGACGATTTTTTTTTATCTACTGGTAGGTTATTAGCAGATTCAGCAGATCCGTAATAGGCAACAAATCACGTTGAATAATGACCGACATATTTTATCACATGTCATATCATATCTAAGACGATGTATTAGTTTGATATATCGCACCTTTAGAAGTATAGAGACCTAATCCGAAATTAGCCGCAAGCAAAATTATTTAGAATTCATTTAGAATTATAGAGACCTATTTTGGTTGCGGCTAATTTCGCATTAGGTCTCTATACTTTTAAAGGTGCGATATTGAGACACATTAATAAAGATGAATAGGTAAAGTGCCCGGAGGTTGCTGTGATAAATCTTATTACATAACTAGCAGCGGCTTCACCCACGTGGATGTCTGAAGATACTCCACGGAAACGTGCTACCAGGACAGAAAGAAGTTATGTAAAGTACCTATGTTACTCCTTATAACATCAGCTATCTGCCAGTGAAACTCCAGTCAAAATCGGTCCAGCCGTTTTCGAGATATGCTGTAACAAACTTTTGCCAGGGCTGTAATTAAATTGATATTTACTGAAAATATGGTGAACATGATTCGTAGCCTGTGAAATTCAAAAAGTTACTGAAGTACAAAACATTCTGTCGGCAAAAAACTGAACTGAATTTATGTGGTCCACAGCTCTATTGAAAAAAAAAACCCTGGATTTGATTCCTCGACACTTTTATATAAACGAAATTCCTTTTGATTTTCGAGTATGGAATGAATGAAGCCCCGCGCTTCTGTGGTTTTATCAATTCAAACATTTAAAAGGCAATGTAAAGAGTTTTATATTCACTAGTAAATACCGATTTTTACTATGTGCTTTGCCACTTGCCTGCAAATGTGAATACTTCATACTTTATCGGCTCTTAGGTAAATGATAACAGCTACACAATGGTCGAAGATAAACGCTACGATTTCCGCGGTCTGTTCGTGGATGGGTGACATGGGTGACATTTAGAGGCAACTCCGTACCTCGGAAACCACGTTAAGCCGTTGATCCGGGCTGTCTTTTGTAGATCTTTGACAGTCGTTATGGGTAGTCAGAAGCCTGACGGCGTGATAAAGAGTTACACAGTATCTGTGTTAAGCTCAGAGAAGCAGTCATTTTATACAGGGTGTGGCGTAAATAATGGATAACCCTGAAACTGTCGATCTGGCAGATTATTATCTATCATTTACCCAACTTACAGGGACTTACTTACAACTTACTTTCGAACAGGGGCCCAAAATTGCATAATTCCTTAGGTAAAATGTTGAAATTTGAAAATAAGTATTTTTTGCAATGTTATCTTAGAATGTAATAAAAAATCTTGATAGTGATCTGATAATACAAATATTCAGGAGTGATAAAAAAAAAACAAAACGAGAAAAAATTACCAATTGTAGAAATGGCAGCTGATTTTGTAAGAGTTAGTACGATTTTTATTTAAAATTTAAAAAAATATCAATAATTTGGTCATCCGTGGGCATATGGCGATATAAGTGGGGTAAATGATAGATGATAATCTGACCAATCGACAGTTTCAGGGTTATCCATTATTTACGCCACACCCTTACTGGTATTTAGCTGCATGCGGTTAGACTGGAAGCTGACCCAAACATAGTTGGGAAAAGGCTAGGCAGATTGAAGTGTGAATACTGTACTCTTCTTTCTCATACATTATAAATTTGGGTTTGAAAGCTACACGCTATCAGAAGAGGCACGTCGTGTACCTATGTTTATTCGCCCAACCTCCGGCATGTTTTATTAATAAATCAACACTAATTTGCTACACGTGCTGTTTTTTGTTTAACGTCAATAAACATTGCCATTTATCAAAGGAATAATGAAACTCATACACACACATGATTTGACCAAGATTATGTCTGGACTTTAAAAGAGCCTGTGACCTCCGAGTTTGTTTCGATCTTTCTTCTCAGAGTAGTCAGATAGGAAACGCCGACCTCATCTAGTTTTAAGAATATTATTGACGTGTAAAAGTGTTTGTACAAACCTACTTACAGAAATAAAATAATTTATCATTTATTAAGTCCTTCCTTCCTAGAATTATGTGTTTCTTCTTTTGAATGAAGCTCTAAATCCTGACAAGAAAACTACTATTTTGAATGCAACTAACAGTGTGCTTTCTTGTTCCCACTAAGCCCAGATTTGCACTCACACACACGGTAATTGTTTCCCTCGCACTGGATTTTAATCGCACTGTTCTGCGCCGACAGTTGAAAATCCGACTGCTGCTGTTGAATCCAGTGCGTGCGAACGGGGGCCAACACGATACGAAGTTCTCGATCACAGTGCATTGAACTGAGTTCGGATTTACCCGCTCGCACCTACGTTTATTTGCAGAGCTTTAACAGTCACTTCCCTTTTTTATTTTATTTTCTTTGAATAATCCTTTATATTATGTAAATACATAAAGGGGTAGGTCATTAAGTATCAAAACTCACATTAAAACTTTATTTATATAAAAGGATATGTACAAACTTTACTTTATGATCATAACTAATGGCGAATGCTTGAATAGCGTACTTTAGAAGTTATTTAATATTTATTAGAAAAGTTTATTTTGCATGTACAAGAGAAACGCATATATATATTTTTTACTTATAGCGATATTATATTGTAATTATATACTATGGTAGTTTCTTGACTAGAATACATCGTATATTAATTTTAATATTTTTTATTTCACATTTTTCATATTGACTGCATTTTGTACAGTTCGTTTTACACAGTTTAGGCCATAATATATAAATACTCAATATTTTGTACAAAATGTTCGTTATATTTGAACACACTCATTTATTACGTTATTAAAAGACATCTTATTTATTATTAACTGTTAAGTATGTTACAGAGACAAGTGAAACCATGGACTGCCATTAGTACACTAGGCAAACATATTCCTCTGCAATAGCAGTAATTTATTAGATATCCAAAAAAAATTCTAGATTAGCTACAGTTGCAAAATAAGTTGATTAAAAGTACATAGTTTTAATACATCATACTATTATAATAACCAGTATTAATATATATGCAAAACTATTTAAAAACAGAAAAAAATACTTGTGTAACAATAATATTTGGTTTAACATCAGTCTTTAATAAAATTACAATAAAAGAAATGATGAAGCAAGACCTCTTTTGATATTAGTGCCCTCTCTTGATACGCAATGGAACTAAGCAGTGGCGTGCAGGTGTTTTATTCCATACAATGTTACTGTAAAGTGTGTGTGATTGTAAAGTGGCGCCCAGCGTGGGACAAGGTGCCCCATTTGGGCGCCATTAATGGTACACAAACACAATACGAGTTTTACTTGAAAATAACAATTTCATTCAATATGTAAATTCAACATGAATTATGTTCGAAAAAAGGAACAGTGGATAAAACTCTTAGAAGCATTTTTATTCAATAATAAAAATGCTCAAAAGTAAAAGCAAAGTAATCGCAATCGATTACTTTGCTTTTACTTTTGAGTTTTTGATCGTAAGAACACACTTTACCTATTTTTCTGTACTAATCTTCTTGTCTGTTTATATATGTGTGTAGATAAACGGTTAAATCATTTAAAAAATAAACACATAAAAATCTAAAATACCTCAATTCTCATGCAAACAAGGTTTATTTAAATTTTATGATATTTCAGTTTGCTAATAGTCTTTCTTTAAAATAAAATAAAATATTTCCAATGTATAAATCTATCCTCGATATCGAAATGGTACAAGTATTTCTGGGTCGTCAAGAATCGCTTAAATGGTAGTTTCAATACATTGTGCACAACAGAGCAACAAATAAATAACCTATCAATTCTATATATGCAATAAGGGTGCTGGCAATGTATTTTGTACTTACGTACTTAATTTCTAATTAATGACGTAGATTACTATTGGTAACATTATGTCAGATAACTATGACTGTAACTTAGAGGTTATGGTCAGTCATATCTAAACACATAATGTAAAGAGCGAGTTCTCGAGGCGAGACATCAAGGCAAAAAAATAAGATTAATAAAGGAAAGTGGTCAAAGGAAACAAGTTCCGGTATGGATAAAGGAAAATTGCGAAGGCTAGTGATGTTATTATAGTTCTGTTGAATTCGTGTTTGTAAACATTAGTGCCATGGACAGTTCAAATTTGGGTCATGTCAAAACTAACATCCGTTTTCTGGAACGAAAATCAATCTAAAAATGATATTAAGTAATTGTCAAGCGCTTGTAAACTGTTTTGTTCGGTTTTAGATTGACTGTTGATAATTCGGTATTATTAATAATCAATCTGAAGGCCAATTCTCGTAAATAAAAACGTTCACATCTCGGCGGCAATCAAATGTCAAAAACGTGTCAAAAATTAATGGAAAAACGAGGTATTTTTGACAGATTTAGACTGAGATCAGACTGAACATTCTTAAAATTACAAGAATTGCCCTTCTGATCACTTGACCTCCACGTGTACCTACTAGGCGCAATTAACTACACACTTAAGCTGTAAAGTGTAGGTACTAGTCAATAATACCCTTTTAGTAGTCAAGACAATTAATTGCTAAGGAAATTGACTTACACCCTTCGCCGATTTGGCGTGTTATACAGGGTGTAACAGAAACCCTATTGCTATCCTTATGCACTAAAGATAACAGGTGGTATAGAATCGATATACATAGTTTCAGCTCAAAATAAAATACTCTAGGAATTTATACCAAATCGGTTTCATATGTTTCTTCAATTCAAATCATAACAAACATGTCACCCCACTACGTAGGTCAATAACTTCCACGTTACTTGCCAGTATCACGATAAATCTCTTCCGAGTGATGTGTTTATTTCAATTTGAAAAGTTCGGTTTCTGGTATCAATGTATTAAAAGTTCTCATAACTTCCGAACATGTAGAGATAGTATTAAAAAACCCTTCCAATATCGTTTGATATCATCCAAAGAAGCCGTACCCTTATATTGGTATGTATACAGATGATATCCATTAATCAATCTTATAATAATAAGGTTATCCATTAATTACCGGACACCCTGTGTTGTCCGGGAATTAATGGATAACCTTGAAATGGTTCATGGTAGAACTAATGGCCAAAAACATTTTTTTTTGTATTTTATCTGTAATAAAAAAACAACAGACTTCCGAAAAAACACTACAAAGTGAATAATAACTTTAATTTAGATAGTCAGTGTCTTTGGATTATGTATTTTATTTTTTTGTCACAGCCTTCTGAAAATAAAGTTATTTTTCACTTTGCAGTGTTTTTTCGGAAGGCGGTTGTTTTTTTTTATAATTTTACGTAAGTGTTAGGTATTTATGCTCGTGACTAAGACCATTATAGGTACTAAATTACTTATGTACCTACCATACAAAGTATAAAATTATATTCTGTTTTTTTTTACAACAACAGTTACTTATACCTAAGTTTTAATATTTACAATTAAACGTACGCCTAAATTTATCTATTCCATAACATGACACAATTATAAATAAGCACAAAAACATATAAAAATAATTTAAACAGTAAGTATATTATTTTTATTTTATAACTTGTACATTAAAACTAAAATAGGTTCGATACCTTATTCGCTGTAGCAACTCAGTCGGAATGACAGAACTTAATTGATACATAAACAGCTTAAATAATAAAATTCCTCCATTTAAATGTCTATTGGGTAAAGATCTGTCTAGATATATAATACTATTCATAAAGGTGCTCTTACACGGGCAATTTTTTGAGAAATTATTGCTCGGCAACACTAATGGATGAATCTGGATCAATTAAGTGGAGCAATCTGGAGCAAAAACAATAAATTGCCGATATGTTTCGGGAATATTGCATCTAATTGCTCCATATATTTCATAAGTTGCCGAATATCCCATCGGTTTGAAAATTTTTAGTTATTTTTTTTCCTATCTCGTTTGTACGTATATCTACGTCTCGTTTTTGCGAAAGTAACCGGCCGGCGGCGGCGACGGAGGCGGCGGAGGGGTGGAGGGGCGTATTGACAATTTTCTTTTAGGTTGCTTCTTATTGCATGATATTGTGTGACCATATCTCTGGGAACAGGTTGCTACATTTTGCCAATGCCTGCATTCCTGGAAATAGTCGTTACGTCATAGTTGACGAGAATTGAGCAATTTTAGTTGCTCGTGTAAGCGCACCTTAAGAGCACCATTAAACCTGCACCCTAACTGCGTAACACACTATCAGTCAGAATATGAATCATTTGGTGGATACTACTACTGTTAATTTGTTACACAATTATCACGCTGACTTTGTATTGGTACATCTTTTTCTGATTACCACTGAAAATCGCGCTATGCTTTGGGTCCACACCATGCTGAATTAAGTTTTTTTTTTTTAAGTGAATGCTTCGTTAGGCGCGATGGGCATGGAAAAAATCAATTAAACTCGCGACACTGTTACCGACACTACTGACAACACGAACGCACGAACGAAAAACGTTGAACGTACGTTGAATGTTGTTTGATCTGTCGATTCAAAAAATACACACGTATTTGGTCAAGTTTTCAATTCTGTCGGCACTCCCAGACTGCCAATGTTTTTTTTTTTTGTATGCAGGGACCAGCCAGGCCGTCAGTACCGCACAAACACAATATAATGTAATTCAGAACAAGGAAAACGAATTTAATAACACTACATTTTGTGCTAACTACCTACGTATTATGGACTGAGGCCTATTTGCACCACAAACGACTACAATCCGGGTGTCGAGAGAATGCGTACCTGAAACCTGTCAGTGCGACAATTCTAGTAACTAATAAAGTTCAAATTTGCAAAACACGCATTCGTTTGGAACACAGATTCATAGACACTCACGGTACGGCTGGTCCATAAATTCAAGGTCGCTCACCGACCTATGGTTGGAGTCTATCTTAGGGATAGAATCCGGAATGAGCTTATCCGACAGAGAACCAAAGTTGTCGAAACAGCTCCGTAATAAGCAAGCTGAAGTGGATATGGATCGGCCATAATAACCGTAGAACCAATGACCGTTGGGTAGACGTGTTCTTTAGTGGAGACCACGAGTAGGAAAACTTAAGGTAGGACGTCCTCAGGGTAGGTAGCTGGATTAGAGTTGCCGAGAATCGAGCTATATGGCGTGCAATTGCCTAGCAGAGGACTGCTGTAGGCTAGATGATGTATTCGTCTGTATCAAACTGACAGTTTTCAGGAACGCATTCTCTCGACGGCCGGACTTTAAATGCATTTAGCGCTAAACAAATTTAAAATATCTCTCTATTTTGGTCAATCTATTGAAGATGACAGAGACAGAGTGATGTTTTAAATAAATATCATAACATTAGGTACGGCTTATAACACGCCCCGAAATTTCACTAGAAATTTTTAAATCAAATGTAATAGGAGGGCAGGGTGGAGCTTTTTGCCATCTACCGTGCCCAAAGCCAGACTCCAGAAAAAATACAGATGGAAACTTTTTATAACACCTTTTGCAACCGGTAAATCGAAGCCGAGAGATGAGATGCTCAACAGTAGCGCTTGTAACCACTAGACCTAGGTGACAGCTGCTTATATACGTTTACCATCAGATGCATTTACTGATAAATGTGGTGCAAATGTGCCGTAACTATAATTAAATTCGTTAATTAAGTATCATGGCCGTATCCTAAAACTTATATTTACAGGAAATGCTGCAAAACATTGGCATGTTTCTCTCGTACAAGCCTTCCTCAGGGTATCGACGACTTCGCCCTGAAACGTAGAAAGAAAAGAATAAGTATCTAGGTAAAAATCATAAAAACTTTAGGTGCAAGTATGATTAGAAGAAACAGTATTAGATCAGATAATCTTGATGAAGAATTCAAATATTTTTCATCAAGATCATGTGAAAATTCTTTCTCATAAGTAGGGGTTAAATAGGAAATGACACTTTGTACGGAAATTCGTCACTTTTGAAGGTAGAGACGTGGAAGTTGGTACCTACTTAGACTTCTGTATAAATGTCAAACTTAGTTTTATCATCTCCCCTAAGGGAAGTTGCCGATGGAAAATCCCATCAGTCAGCTTGTGTTGTTAATAATTTGACATTAGCTGGAAAACAACGTTAACACACTACCCATACGCTGTCACGCCAGGTCACTTTTACGTCACATACGGCGACCAGACTCAATGAGCTGTCAGACATTTTAATTAAAAAGTCTGTCTGTAGAAAGCCAGATCTAAAAACGTCTAAAAAAAGAAAAAAACTACACACATAACATTACGTAACGCCTTGTTTTCGCGAAGGGTTGGGCAGAGTTGTACCTACCACATTTCGCCAGTGATGTTTAAGACGGAGATTTCTTGAAAACCGTCTAAAAGGTGGTTTTTTAAAGCACCTCTTTAAACGTAAATAATTTTGAAAGCAAAATATATGATATTTTCAAGTCTTTTTGCGTACAGTGATGAAACTCAAAACATAATTAAACATACTTTAAATGCATCAAAAAATCATCAAAGTCACCTCTCAGTTATCTTTAAACGCAGTTTATCCCTACAATAACAATTATAATAAAAAATATACCATAAAATTTCAAATGCCAAACTTCATTCAGTGATGGATTATTTATGATTAAATCTCATTTTATACGATTAGATTTGCATTTTTGTGATATACGCTTGCTCATTTATTATTCGAATTTATTACAACAGATTTTAACCCGTATCGGTTTGCAATAAGAACTATTATCGCTCATAACGACACTATTTAAAGTTAAGTCCCATGTAACAGGGGGCGAGCCTATTGCCATCAACCATAATTCCCTACATGTTGCCTGACCTGGGAATTGAATCCAGGACCTCGTACTCAGCAGTAGCGATTGCAACTGATAGACAAAAAAAGAATGTACATTGTTATTACGAACTTATATGATGAATTCAGTAATTTCATTAGCTTGTACCACTTTGTCGATCATCAATCATCTTCATGAACCTAATAGCGTCGTTATTTAGACGGTGACATGTAAGTTATTTAGCAACTTTATTACATTATCCAGAACATTATATTTCCATATAATATCGCCTAAATTAAACAATACTGCGAATGAAATAATAGACAGCTTATTTATTATGGAATCCACTTCGACTACTACGAACGGGAAACTTCGCAACACTCTAAATAAATCACCTCGTCTAGCCGCTATTTTAGTTTCTGTAAATACTTTTCTTTCACGTTGATTATTTCACAGAATATTTATGTGTTACTTACGTGTTCTGTCCATCGGATTGCGAACCGGTTGGTGGCGGCCATCGGTGTAAGTGTGCCCGACACATCATCTGCCGGAAGGTCATTCGGAATTGTCTCGACATTGAGCAATATAGCACGAAGTTGATTGCTCCATTTAGCAGCGCTAGCGCATCCATCAGTTCTCCAAATAGATCGTAGCAGCGTTTGAAGAAGCATCTCCCTAATAACCCACTTAGCAAGCCCAATATTCCTTGTGGTAGTTCTGTTACGAGAAAGAGAAGAAGAACTGCTACCAACATCATGGTCGTTCTATTCGTTCTCCTGTCTGCTTTGTACTGTCTTTTTAATGCTTTATTACTCGTTGGACATTTGTTATACACCCTGATTTTCTTCTGGTGCTGGTTTGCGCTGTATACTTCCCGGATCAGCCATAAGCTGATGACTGTAAGTATGCAACATGGCAGCAACTTGATGACGACGGCATGCACCCAGAAGTTGATCTGGTATAGCTGACCCTCCTCGTCAGAGTCCACGTGATAGAGTATCATGGGTCCTGATGGTTCTAGGACTACTGCCGTGTGGATGTCAAATACCTGTCAAAATAAATGAAGGTATTCATTAAAATTGGGAACAATAGTATTGAAGAGAATTGCTAGAATAGGCAGTGGTGGCCCCGTGAGACCAGTGGTGGCCCAGTGGCAATAGCCATTATTTATTTCATCACCACTGCTCTCAAAACGGTGAAGTAAAACATGGTGAGGAAACCAGCATGTCCTAGAATCAACTAGTAAGTTCGGAGACACGTGACATCTACCCGCATTGGGCATTCGTATTGGATTACGGCCCACTCCCTGTCAAACAGAGAGAACGCCTTTGTTTCAGCAGTGGCAACATAATAAAGCCTAATTATTTTGCAGGAATAGGTCTTTGCCGTCTAATTTAATTAACCTGTAAGTAGGTATTGGAAAATGCTTTTGTATACAGGGTATTTTTTTGACCAGTGCGCAAACTGTAACCATGAATTCAGCATATCATTCTAGACCGCCTTGCGCAAAAACTTTTCGTCGGTCATACAAAATAAAAAAAGCTGCTGTTTCATAGAAAAGTGCAATACCGACGCGGTCAAAATGTATGGAACAGCTGATTACAGGTTAAAATTTTATCCCGTATGTTTAGATAGATGACATGTTGCGTCCTCCATACGTTAAGATCCCAGCAAACCCTTATTCGTTGATAAATTTATTTGTGACTAGCTTCTGTCCACGGTTTCGTCCGCGCAACCCCCCCCCCCCCCCTGCGCACCGCATGGCCTCCCCGCGCTATTAATTCGCCTTTTTTATCGGCTCCTAAGTGGTTTAGCGAGATTTTATGTAACTTATAGCCTTCCTCGTGAATTTAGCATATGCAAATACAAAAATATTTTTTCAAATCTGACTGGGAGTTCCAGATATTAGCGCGTTCGAACAAACAAAATCTTCAGCTTTATTATATTTAAAAAAATATTATATTACTTAATAAATAAGTTTAAGCTTTCCCTGGATTTCTGAACACACAGAAAAATAAATTTCTGAACGCGTTTGAGAAAATAAAATTGTTGCTATTTCGATTTTCCATGCAATTTTTCCATAATTTCTCACCGTTTAAACCTTCCCTGGACTGCCACAAATATTTCAAAATCATAATTAGCCAAATCGGTCCAACCGTTCTCGAGTTTTAGCGAGACTAAGGAACAACAATTAATTTTTATAAATACAACACAAAACAAAACAATAAAACATTATTTTTAGTATAATTATACGAAACCTGAATATAGTTTGTTCAGAATTAGTAACTGAATCGATTCCAATAATTTTTAAACCATGTTATATTTTTTCCCAAAATAAAATTATCACCAGTTAATTACAATACAATCGCAGTATGGTTAGGTACCTACAGCCTAATTATTATCAATGAGCACAATACGACGCTGGACACGCGGGCGGCGTGGGAGTACCGCGTGGTGACCAGGTTTTTGTACGGACCACCACAACAACAAGGAAGCTAACAAGCTTATATCTTTGTGATTTTTCATGATACAGTTTTGAAATTTTGTACATAGATTCTTTACATAAAAATAACAGACACGTGTTTCGAGTTTCGCATATACTGAAACTAGGGCTGTATACAAAATGTAACATAATTAGAGCAAGACCTCATACACCCCAATTAGAATATGAAGTTAAAAGCAAAATACAATGACCAAAAGTATTTTTTTATAAAGCTTACTGTTATTATTAATAAAAACGTGTTGACCACAGCATTACTTTGTGCGTTCTAAATCAACCACCAACCAGCCACCAACCTGCGGTAGGTATAGCAAAATACATAATTTTTGAAAAAAATATCAAAATTAAAAGTTACTGAAATCAATTCAGTAGTCAATTACGAACAAACTACTTTCAGGTCTTGCGTCCATTTTGTTACACCTTGTATAAGTATAGATTTATCAGGGCCTATTGTAATGAAAGCCTCATTTATTTAAATTCTCAGAAACTGGCTTATCAAATTAAATTTTGTGAGTTGTATTAATGTAGGTGTCTCATCTTTAACAAAAACGTAATTTGAGAACGAAGTTTCTCCAGAATGAATCGAAATTGATCTTAAAATAGCTATGAAACCTTTGTAAAATTCTATATATTCTTAGTATAAGTAACTTCTATAGCCAATTGTTTGTTCCATTAAATTAAATATTCATTTCGTCAAGTGAAAAGAAAAACAAATCTGGTTTTTCTGCTCGAATTGAAAACTCCAGATCGGGTTTCCGAATTTTCGATTTGATGATTGAGAAATCTGATATGTATACTGTAGGTATCTGAATTCTGAATATTTCTCATTATTTATTTTGCTTTCAAGACGAGGGATAAAACAAACGCCTACTTAACGACGATTTTACGTGAAGTATTTATTGTGCCCTTATTTAGGTAGGTACGCCCTGAATCTTTCATCAAATTATAAATGAAATTCCAGATGGCAAAATTAATCTTAGAAACAACAAATAATATATATACCGTATGTGTCGTGATCTCGTGAAATATGCTATCACTAGATTCCGCCCGCGGCTTCGCCCGCGTTGAGGTCGGAAATTATCCCGCGGGAACGTACTACCGGGATAAAAAGTATCCTATGTGTTAATTTAGGTTATAGGTAATCTATCTGTGTGCCAAATTTCATCCAAATTCGTTCATACGTTTTTGCATGAAAGAGTAACAAACATCCATCCATCCATCCATACTTACAAACTTTCGCGTTTATAATATTAGTAAGGATAACCCGAGATCGGATATTCGGATGCATATTTACCTAAAGATAATTTTTAGCTATGAAAGTATGGAAGCTGCTTTATAAATTATTTGTAATATTTATTAAAAACCCCGGGATTCTTGGATTGCATAACTATTCAGATGTGTATTAATTTAAAATTAATATTTAAGCTGATACAAATATGTGTATGTACCTACTGGAGGAGGAGAGGTTTTTATTAGTTAAAACAAAAAATAAACAAATTACTTACCTAAATCAAGAATTTTTCGATACAAAAGCGCATTCCATGTTAGCCAACATCTCAACTTTAGGTGAATATGCATCCGAATATCCGATCTCTGATCATAACGTACGAAGACATGAATAAATTATTTTATAATTACTTATAGATTTACATCTACACTGATTCTGCACGGACATGCATTTCAGGAATGGAATAGGTAATTATAAAGAAAACACTTTTAAAATGTCCGTAAAAAAATACCTTCCATTTGGGTCCTTACTTACAGACCTTTCATGTAAAATCAAAATCAAAAGTCATTTATTCAAACTAGGCTGGTGCCAACACTATTTGATCGTCAAAATCACTGATGGTCCCCCAAAAACGCCCGCCCTTCACCACTTCCTAGTGCTTTAGCTGGGAAGAAGAAGTGGCGCAACTAACTCCCCAGCAGCACAGCTGTCTGTTATGTTATAAGACCTTGATTCTATACAATGGTAGGTACGTAATTAACGTTGCGAAACATAAAATTAAAATATTTGCCATATTATGTCAGCTAGCACACGCCAATATACCAAAAAATAATTTGAAAAATGAAATACTCAAGCTGAAATAAATAATAAAAACAAAAAAATAAACAGAACTTAAAATCTAATTTAAAGCCTCGCGGGCATTAAGGGCGTGCCCGCTTACGTATGCAATGTGGCATTATGTTCACATAGTTGTAGCTAGAATTAACAAATGTAAAATGGGTTTTGCTTGAATTAAATGTTTTTTTTTAATAATATTAGGTTCGGTTCGGCATAATTCGAGAATAGCAGAGCGGCTCTTTCCTGAGTAAATGCTGTGCCGACTGATACTGACACGAACATGTGTGTACATGGAGCACCCTTATGACGGCATGAAAAAGTTCAAACTTTGCTCACATACTCAAACACGAACGACTAGGTAATGTATTAAGGCGTATTCACTACGAATACTCAAATAACTACGCCTATCAGACGCCGTTTGAAGTTAAAAAAGCGTGTTCATAAAAATAAATACCTACACATTGAGCGTTTTTAAAACGTAATAAAGCCCACTCGTGCATTCCACGCCGTACATTGTCAAATCATGAAACAATAAAACTGGAAACCGTTTTGCTGACTGTACCTATACATTTTATTGGTTTGCTGACTGTTCAGTTACACGTGCAGATTATTGTGTCGGTACGTGCCTCATGCCTCAGTAATATTACAATAAAATGCGCAATATATCTTGAATTGAATATCGCAATCAATCTTCTTGAACGATATGTTGATATGAAAATGCAAATCAAAATGAAACCTTATTTGCAAAAAGTACGGACAAGACAAAGGTTCTCTATAACTAGTAGGAAATGTTCTACTTGATATCTAGGTATAAGAACCCTGACTAGATTTTCTCGCCGTTTCAAACGTACCTACTACCGGGATAAAAAAGTTTCACATAGTGGTAATCCAAGTTATGAACTATCTATGTGCTAAATTACATCCAAATGCGTTGCCGTTTTTGCGTACTGAAAAATTATAAATTAATGATAATTTATTTTATTTCTGTAAGTAGATTTGTACAAACACTTATACATGTCAATCATATTTTTAAAATTAGACGAGGTCAGCGTTGAAGTAACAAACATCCAAACATTTAAGTTTTGATATTATGTAGAATTGGTACTTCATTCATTTTGTAAGCAAGAGAAAACTCAGACAAGCTAATCTTGTTTATAGTAAGTATAATAATTTTAATAAAGAAATTATTCTAAACAAGTTTAAACGAATTCAGTAATTCCCATTCTACAGTTACAGAACGCAAAATTGTCCTTATTTAAACCGATTTCTGTAGATAAGGCAGTCTGTTATAAACGCGGGTAAACAATTCTAAGATCAAAACGTTTAAACTACTGTTTAACTATCGTAGGACATTATTAAACCATTTGGAAAGTTTCTCACGAAATCTATCCATGAAACGCACACACTCGATTTGCTCTTCTCAATGCTAATCGCACTACTTTTAGCCCGTATAGGGCTTATTCCCGTCCATATATCATCCTTAAATGTGTGAAGGATGAAACTCGCTATATTTTGGGTATCCTGCCATATTTCTACATGGAGCTGGCTAGCTTATGGCTGGGTTTTCTTTCATCAATAAAAAAGCGGGTGAAAGCCATGAGGATGAGTGATGACGAATGCTTGCCGTTTCGCTAATTCTCGACCGAGAATTTGAGAAACTACGAGTAGTTTTCATGATGGAAAGGATCAAGAATGCACATATCAAGCACGAAGTTGCTGACTTGAAATTGTCGCTTAAGTCGTACAGTCAGCGTCAATAATATCGGGACGAACAGACTGTTCAAAATGATCTAAACAACTATGAAAAGTAAATATTAACTCAATGACACAAGGTATGTTTCAGAATGAAGACAGTACACGACAACTGTCATTCTGACAAGAACTTTATCCAATTGAGATAAAGTTTAATTTTCTTGGTTGTTGAGATCATTTTGAACAGTCTGTTCGTCCCGATATTTTTGACGCTGACTGTACAAAGATCTTTTGGCGCGTGTACAGGATATAGGCTTATTAGTCGAGTCGCTCGAATTTACTCGCTTGAATCGGGAGAGTCGACACTTTTAAATAATACCTACATTATTTTCGCGGCGATTTGTGTTGTTTTGTGGGCAAATAGACTAATGCAGAAATACCTATTAGGCAATTGGCACGTTTTTAACCTTTTGACCGTCACCGTCGGGTATAGCCGACAATGAAAACGTGCCCAACACGCCACCGTCAGCTAATGCCGACAAGAAAACAAAATTTTAGGGGCAAATTAAATAAAATAATGATTTGTTACGAGTAATTATTTAAAAATAGGGGAGGAAAAGCAATGATTAATTGGTTATCGATAAAATTTTGGAATCCGTATTATTTTTTGTAGGTATTTGCGACGAATTTTTGGTATAGAGGAGAGTAATGTAATTTGTGGCTTGGCGTGGGAGAGACGCCGATGCGTTTACCCTCTGGCGATCAAAGGTTAATTTTATGCACTTTATTGCATCAAAATCAAAATCAAAAGTCATTTATTCAAACTAGGCTGAGAGTCAGCTCTTTTTGAACGTCAAAATAAAATTACATAAGACAGTCCCCCAAAACCCCCGCCCTTCACCACTTCCTAGTGCTTTAGCTGGGAAGAAGAAGTAGCATGTATTTGCCGTGATCTTTTTTCATAACTTTGTTATACCCCTCGGTAAAATTGGTAGTTAGACTCTCGGGCTGCTGACTACCTGTAATTACTGTCCACGATTGACAGCCGGTACCCATCCACTGGCCAACCGCGGCCAGCGTACCTTAACCGTCGATCGACAATGCGGCTGTTAATAATTTAGCCAGGAGCCCCCCACCTTGTAAATTCATATTTCAATCAAATGAATACGCTCAGGCGTCAAAACCCATTGGTCATTATAATGGCCGAATGGTATTACGCACAATGAAACAAAATGGGTGTAATTCTCGCTATCGAAATGGTCCCCAATAGGCAGAAAATTATGCTTGAAAATGGCTGTATAGGATAATAAAGAGTTGTGTGTTCACCACGCTTCGCTTCGTTTAAAATTTATCGATCATAAATTCGTAGAACACGTAACATATTGCTCTTATGCTCTCAGAAAACTAATTGTGAATTTTAAACGTTGTGGTTTCAACTATTTTGCGCTACTTAATGAAGACTGCCTCATAGTGAAAACTAATTAAACCTTGAAAGCTCTTAACATTAGCTAGGATTTCTTAGTAGAGGACCGGTAACTGGATGTGTGCCCCGTTGCCGTTGATAGCAATTGGATCGTAGTCTATTAATAAATGTTTTTTTTTCTGTAAGTAAGTTTTGTACAATCACTTTTAGACGTCAATCATATTTTTTAAACTTGATTAGTTCGGCGTTTCCTATCTAACTACTCTGAGAAGAAAGGACGTAACAAACACAAAGGTCTCTTTTAAAGTTCAGACTTCGCTCAGATATGATAATATTACCGTACACCACTGTGCGGGTTGTTCGAAAGAGATACCGCGGCACACAAGCAACTGAGGGAACACGGGTGGGTTTTAGTCAGTAAAAGTCTGACACGCTCTCCTGCTCCACCCAGAGCGGGAGAAGTTATTTGAAGATTTCCCACCCAAAAAAAAAAAACCGTACACCACTGCCTGCCACGCCGGGAAGAATAGGTATAATGTTATTTCAACAGTATTATGTAACGTTGTGTCTCCTATTTACTAGATAACATTATTTGTACTCTTAACTTTTCCAGCAAAAAAAGCTCCTCACTCGAAGTCACGTAAAACTCATTAGTTCGACTCCACGTAATATAACTCACTTTATGCGGTTGACTTTCACCCGCGCCAGACGGTAAACAACTTACTCTAGTACAATTCCTGATTAGAAAACTAAATTTATATACTTACCTATTATATGAAAATGCAGTCAGTACCTGTGGCAGTAGCTTCTTTACTAACCTCCATTTGGACCCACATGACTGGCAAAAGGAGAGGAGCCCGTGGCTAAGGGCCCACAGGTTATGGTTGCTGCAGTCGGTTCGTGGATGGTATTATGGATCCATTACCTTCATATCGAGACCCTTCCGTGCTTCGAAAAGCACGTCAAATAGTCGTTACGGTTTTTTTTTTGTGTGGGAAGTCATCAAATAACTTTTTCCGCTCTGGGTGGAGCGGGAGGGCGTGTCAGACTTTTACTGATTAAAACCCACCCGTGTTCCCTCAGTTGCCTGTGTGCCAGGGGCCGCGGTATCTCTTTCGAACAACCCGCACCCGTGGCAGGCATCGGCCCTTGCGGACCCCATCAAGTGATGCTGACATCTCTTTGAGGCGCGCGTGGAACAGAAGGTGGAAGGTGGAATAGAACAGGTTAGTCAGAAGCCCGAAAGCCGGACAACCAGTCTTAGGCGACGTTCACACGCACGTAAAAATATCGTGGAGGGATTTTATCGTATCGTAGTACCCAGTGGCTGGGTTGTGGGTGTCAGAGAGTCGCTACATTTAAAAACTTTTTCCAAAAAAAAAAACAACCGACTTCCAAAAAACCACTACAAAGTGAAAAATAACTTTAATTTCGGAAGTCGGTGTCTTTGGAGCTGTATTTGAATTTTTTGTCACCGCCTTCCGAAATTAAAGTTATTTTTCACTTTGTAGTGGTTTTTTGGAAGTCGGTTGTTTTTTTTTTTGGAAAAAGTTTTTATTTTTCACTTTTTAGTGGTTCACATGTGCTTACCCCTTCACAGCATACCGGCGTGATGTTATGTTATGAACTGGTGTAAGCAATAGACAGACATGAGATTTCAGCAATCCCAGTCCATTTGCTATCATTTATTGAGGAGTTCCGTTGCCTATCTTCAAAGTTCTTCATCAGATCTTCACCAAATTGAAATGAGACCACTACGAGAAAGTATTCTTCCAAAAAATACCTAAATCGCTTCGTGTGCCTATAAAATTTGAAGAGTTCTCTCTATTTCTCCAGGATCCCATCATCAGATCCTGACTTGATGATCATGGGACCACCTAGGAAGTATACCCTTTCAAACAAAAAAAACAAAATCCAAATCGGTCCAGCCATCTTCGAGTAATCGGGGAACATACATAAAAAAAAAAAAAAAGGTTCCGACGAATTGATAACCTCCTCCTTTTTGAAGTCGGTTAAAAATACTGGTATTCAACTGCATCCTTGCGTTAGACTAAAAGACCCTAACATGGTTGGGAAAAGGCTAGTTTGATTGGACTAGAATGCAAATGTTTTTGGAGGTGCACCATTCCATGTTGCATAGCTCTGACAAGTCTTTTAATTGCAATGCTTGTAAAAGGCTGCTAAGTCATAAGCACTAACACCCGATAACACCAACACTGTACACTTAGTTCGCAATAAACTTTGACTTTGACTTTGACTTAATCATCATCATATTTGTCCTGTCCATACGAAGCCCATTTTTGTTTGGGTTTCCTTCTTTCATTGGTACATTTCTTGGTCATCATCTCAGAATTCACTACCTTTCTTTCCTATCCATAATTTCGTTTATTAAATGACCTATTATTTAAAGGATCTATGTGACGATGCTGATATAGAGAGGGAGAGGAGGGCGTTGGTAGTTTGATGTAACATACTAGACCGTAGGTTGGCGCGTTTTTTTTTCTTTATCAGTTTTTAGGTGCTTTTACGCATAACGTATGTCAGTCCCATCGTATCCTAAACAATTGTATTTTCACAAGACGTGGGCCATGAATTTGAACAAACCCTTCGCATCGTCGCCGTTTGGTTGGGATAGAATTGTATGGAATATGCCTACATCAGTTCTGTTCAATTTCAGGGACCTTACTAAAATATTTCTACTGGATTCATATTGGGCACACTCCATCAATAAATGTTGTAGGTCCTCGACAACTCCACATTCCTCAAAATTGGGTGAAGCGATTTTCTTCATCATGAAGGCAATTTTTTTGCAAGGAATGTATCCAGATCCGAGTCTAAGAGCAGTAATAATCAGTTTTCTACTAACGTCACTATTCACAAACCAAGGCGCGTTGTAGCAAGGATATTAAAGTCACGCTTTTCAAGGCAAACCGCCAGACCTACACGTACAGCTTGTGAGTGAAATATAAAATACGCAGAAAGTTTACAACATGGTTTTATTATATTGATGGGGCTTCCGCGCTTCTGGAGTGCTTCGCAGATGTTTGCGGAAACCCGTGTTGACAGTTTTCACAGCACTATTGAGGAAGAGAACTGCGTCAATAATCGGTAGGATGCGCGACAGCTCTAACAGCATCATAAAAACATGTTTAGTCCCTTTATAAGGCACTGGGTACGGAGACACCTGCCAACGTGTGTTGGGCCACGTAAAATTTTGTTATTTTTGTTTGTTACTAACATAGTTTCTAAGTCATTGTTACTAATAGTATTTAGATTGTGAGAACCAACTTGTAGACGGACACAAAGAATATATTGTTTTATATATTATTAACACTAGCTTAGTAGAGGAACAAAGATATTTCTCTTATCCTACACATCGAGTAATATCTCCTTCTTAAGAAATCCCGGACTAGCGGTTAACTACCCAGAGCACTCTCTTTTAGAATCGTTTCTAGCGTTAGATAGGCCTATATCTTTAAATGTTAGTAGTTCTAATTTATTTCTCGGGACATTTACGAGCAAAATTTACTATATCTACGGAAAATTCTCAAGTGATTTTCTCGTGAAAACGATTGCGACTTTGACAAAGGACTTATTTCATAACAGACAATCTGTGTAGCCTTTTCCAACAATGTTGGGGTCGGCTTTCAGTTTAATCGGATGTAGCTAAAGGTCAGAAAGGCAGTTGCTCCATATCAAATACTGGTATATTTGATATAGAGCAACTGCCTTTCTGACCTCAACAAACTGGTTACTGGGTAACACGATACCAATAGTTATGACTGGTTGTCAGACTGTTGGGCTTCTGACCCGTCACGACGGCTTAACATGGTTTCCGAGACGCGCAAGGGTCTCGATATATAATGGATGGTCACTCATCCACGAACCAACCGCCCAGTGGTATAAGCCCCAACTTACGAATTGTAGTTCACGAGCTCGGACCCAAGCAGACACTTTATTTTGTGTATTTAATTTCATCACTACTCCTCTCAAAACAGATATGGAAAACTTCGTGAGGAAACTGGCATGTCCTAGAACCAAAAAATTCGATGTCATGTGGTTTTTACTAGCCTGCTCTGGACCCGTGGTGGATGATGGCCCACTCCCTCTCACAGAGAGGAGGCCTGTGTCCCAGCAGTGGGGATATTATAGACTGCTTATGTTTATGCTTGAGGTGGGCATGACTATACATACCCTAACATTTTTCATCAATTATTAACTATATTGATTTTAATCTGTATTCTGTCAGGGGCATCTCTAATAGCTTCCGTTCACTGACAACTTTTAATTGCTATTCCCTTCTTCCATGTCACACCCGGTACTAAATATATCCGTAACTAATATTCTATTTAATTGATTATAAAGTAGTTGAAAGTAAAAATGTCTCTAATTAATACTACATCATAACCAGAGATCGGATATTCGGATGCATATTCACCTAAAGTTGAGATGTTGGCTAACATGGAATGCGGTTTTGTATAGAAAAAGTCTTAATTTAGGTAAGTACATAATTTGTTTATTTTTTGTTTAAACTAATACAAACTACCCCTCCTCCAGTACATACACATATTTGTATCGGGTTAAACATTAATTTTAAATTAATACACATCTGAATAATTATGAAATCCAAGAATCCCGGGGTTTTTAATAAATATAACAAATAATTTATAAAGCCGCTTCCATACTTTCATAGCTAAAAATTATCTTTAGGTAAATATGCATCCGAATATCCGATCTCTGATCATAACATAGTCATACGTCTAAGTATTTCGTGGTACAACATTTAGTACACATATCGCTGTGAGCTTGTACCTACAGGAAAACCTTGACGAGAATTATGAAGTTACTTATTTTGTTTACTACTGAACATGTCTAAGCCAATAAGGAGTTATTTTATAGGCCCATGTACTGCCTTCCCTTATTCACGGAACCTCGTTATTTATTACTGTCAGTTCATGGAAATACGTATAGGTATAAGAATTTTAGCCATCGTTTTTTAGGCTACGTTGTTTTGAAATGTAGTACCTAGTTGCTTTGCTCAGGTACTAAATTACATATTTATTTTGTACACATATACAGGATAAGTTTTTAACCAGTGCGCAAACTGTATTCAGCAAATTATTCTAAACCCCCTAGCGCAGAAATATTTCATAGAAAACTGCAATACCTACGCGGTAAAAAGCATGGAACCGGATTTCTTCATACTCTTCTACGAACCAAGCCATATCTTATTTCACACTGAACATCCATCTTTTTATCACGCTTTTAGCTTAGCTTCACCTGTATGTTTGTAAGCATGTTTGTTTTTAACCGACTCCTTTGGAATTGATTTTGACCCACTTTAAACGGTTAGATTACATTTAAACTTTGTTGATATAGCGAGGACCGATGACAATAAAAAAAAAATAGAAAAAATGTAAAAAAAAACTGAAAAATCACGCTTTTGTAGTTAGCAGAACTAAAAAATAGAAAATAAATAATAGTTTAAAAAACTAAAACCACGCTTTAAAAACCAAACTAAAAAAGTAGAAAATAATTTAATTCTATTAAAAACCGTGGGGTGCTTGATATTAATTGATTATAAAAATACCTCAAAAAGCACCCCACGTTTTTTAATAGAATTCAATTATTTTCAAGTTTTTTAGCTTTTTAATTTTGGTATTTCCTCACTTTAATAGCCTACATTCATTTAATCATGCAAACTCGATGTTTTGTCAAGTCGTGAAAACTATGCGTTATAATTAGATAAATTACATATCTACATACATATACTCAGTCTCGCCTTTTTCGACGGGGGTAAGCAGAACTTGCAGAATCCCACCTACAACTTACGATACTTACATACAAGAAGTATGTAAGAATCGTAGAAGGTGGCGTCTTGCTTCGTTTACGGTCATACGCGAAAGCGTAGTAAGATAAATTACATAAAAATCTTACCATATATGTAGGTATGCAGAGTATAGGCGGTAATATGAAGCTACTGAGTATCGCAGTGCTACATCGCCTCTCTGTGCATAGGATGTGGCTTTTATCCGAGTATCTGAAACAATATACAAATATTATAATAATTTCGTCCGCGTGTTATTTTGCCCCGTCCCGCCGCGTCGCATCCCTGCACAATTAATTCGTTTTCACTTAGCGTTCGTTCCGACTTTTTTTAATTTTTGCACGGCTCTTAAAGGTCGTGGCGTGATGATAAATAGCTCATAACCTTTAAAAACATGGCTATGAAATGCAAAAAGAAGTTTTCAAATCTGACAAGTAGTTTTAGAGATTACTCACTAGGTTCATACAAACTCTTAACTTGTAACTAGGCTTTAAAGAATTGAGAATGATTTGTACTGTTTGCCTTCAATTAATTATTGTTCGCCATCTTTAAGATGACTAACAAACAATGTGAAACCTCGGTGGGTTTTAATTTTCATCTGACATTTTCCGCCTTTGAATTCCAGTGATTTTTTTCCATATTTTTTCCAAAGTGATTAAGCAACCAATTAGAACTACCTTCAAATGAAACTTTTTGTAAGACGTAAGCCTGGAGTTTCATCACTCAGACCTGACTTTTGTTGGCTTTCATCGTTTTTTGTGGGCGAGAGATGGAGCTTCGTAAATTATAGTGTTGCCATTGTCTGAAGCACCCAAACGGCGGCCATAACATTTTTCTGTTGTCTCGTAATTTTAAGAACGTTCACAGTCTGATCTGTCTCAATCTGTTAATTTTCACAGATTTCATCTAGTTTCCATACATTTTTGACATTTGATTGTTGCCGAGAGGAGACTGCGACTAGATTTTGAACGTTTCCAATTACGAGAATTGGCCTACTGATTTCCTTTCCATTCTCCACCTTCCGTATTGCACAAAACCCGTAAACGGTCCTCGAAACGATTAATTGCAATCAATTGCTTGTATATTGTCAATCGGTTCAATTGCATTTGGTAGACGATCAATGTGCGCATCACTGTGTTTCAATCACGTAAATTTTGACAATTGCAATTGATCGTTTCGCGGACCCTTTATTCAAAGTACCTTTTGTTCTGGCGTTGGAATAATAATTTCCGATTTGCGTGCTTCGTTGAAGTGAAAACAGTTAGTGAAACATTCCGAAGTTTCGATTAGTTTCACACTTTAGAAGTGTTTACAGTAAGAGGAGAATTGAATTCTTGCATTGAATTGATCGCTTAAGAGAACACCTTGAAATGCCAAAGTCTATTTTGCTATATATTCCATCTTCTGATATCTTATTGAATATAATGCAATATCTCTACATGGTATAAAACAAAGTAGCTTTTCGTGACAATACGCTTAGATCTTTTAAACTACGCATCGCATTTTAATACGGTTTTCATTAATAGAGTGATTCAAGAGGAAGGTTTATGTGTATACTGCACCGACCTTCATGCTGGTGTAGCTGCTGGCAATAGCTAGTTGTTTATAACTAAATTAAATTTAGTTATAAACAACTTTAGAAACCTAAAATATCAGCGAGTAATACTTAGGGGCTGTATCTTCGAAATTCATGCAGACGAAGTTGCGGGCGAACTGCTAGTTGTTTATAATTTTAAACATAGTAGGTAGTTAAGTATGTGCATATACGTACAAAATCAAAATCAAAAATCATTTATTCAAACTAGGCTGAAAGTCAGCAGTTTTTGAACGTCAAAATGACATTAGAGAGTCCCCAAAAAACGCATACCCTTCGCCACTTCCTAGTGCTTTAGCTGGGAAGAAGAAGTAGCGCAACAAAATCCCCAGCAGCACAGCTGTCTGTTAAGTTGGAAGAACTTGATTCTATACAATACTAGCCTAATTACTCGTAATTAACATTCAACAATAAATGAAAAAAAAATAATCATTAACAAAAAAATTAAAAAATGGTTTTTACAGTCAAATAAAATAAACAATGATATGAAGGAACTCATATGACCTGTCAGTAGGTAAGCTAATTCTGGTGAAAGAACACAAACGTTGTCTTGAGTTAATCACAGCGACCAACAATTCTTATCGTTTGAGTAGTCGTTGATAGAATAGTATGCCTTTGAACAAAGGTTGGATTTTACTTTAGCTTTAAACGTATTAAAATGTAAATCTAGCAAAGAAGAGGGAAGCTTGTTATAAAACGTTATATAGCAAGCCCAACAAATGAGTTATGAACTTTAAGAAGCCGGTGAAATAGCACGTAAAATTAAGGTAGTCAAAAGCTGTTCCTACTGCAGGGACACAGGCTTCCTCCTCTCTGCAAAAGGCAGTGGGCCATTACTCACCACGCGGGCCCAGTGCGGGTTGGCATATATGTCACAGGTCTTTTAAAATTTTGGTTCTAGGACATGGCGGTTTCCTCACCATATTTTCGTTCAAAGTGTTTGAGAGCAGTGGTGATGAAATAATTTACACAAAGTAAAGCGTCTGTCAGGGTCCGAACTTATGACCTACAACTCGGAAATCGCAGCACTAATGCTGGGAAAATAGGTAAATTCATTTTGAATTTTCCGAGCGCATAATTAAAATCCTCTAACGGAAAATCCGCTACAGAACCTAAGTACCTATCTTTAATAGAAGAAAATTGCGCCCCCATTCAAAGGATTTGCAGGAAAACTTTTTCCGATTTCAAAGTGTTCTAGTTACAAATGGAGCAAAAAGCGTTCCCACAAGTTTGCGCGATAAACGAAATAACTCTTCTGAAAATATTCAAACAGTTTCTCTATTTACGTAATTTATTTTGCTCACATATTGAGAACTTTCACGCATCTGCTGGATAGTGTAGCGTTAACATTTTTATGTACTTTATTTACTTACTTACAAGTTATAAGTTTTCTGGCTCAGCGGGAAATCTTTAAGCGTAGTTTGATGATATTATTCTTGAAATTTACATTCCTTTTTTGTTTTTATTTAAATTTCTAATGAAATATAGTTTCGTAGGTGAACTGTTTGTTTTCTATTATGTACTTAAACTTCAATTAAACTTTATTCTTAAACATCCATTGGTTACTTAGAAAACTTCAACTAGGAGGGTATATAATTATGCTGGTTACTTATTTCTTTTGTTGTCCGTATTTAAGTACTCGTCTTCATAATAGAAAATTTGAAGTTCAAAAGTTGTTGAATTCTACTATAGCATTACGTAGGTACTCAAAGTCCGTCTTTTTATTTGCAATAATATACAGACATTTTTGTGATAACGTACCTAAGACAACTTCAATTTCACGTGCTTCATTAAAGTTCATCCAAGCTTATTCTTCATTCAGAATCCGGGTAACCTTGACATAAGTGTTTCAAGACAAGATTAAACAAATTCCGAGTAAACATCTTTTCAAGTCCGATCATCTGATGTAATTGTTTTTAGGGCGTTTGAGAAACTGCTGAGAGCTCAACTGAAGATTAAAGACATACCTTATCCAGTAAACAGGGTGTAATAAGACCCATCACATTACCGTCAACTACGCATTCTGTACATCAAACTAATTATACTCCATTTATTATCGCTTTAGAAAAAAGAGGCTCGTAGAAGCAGGAGTGCAAAACATTTTATTTCAAAGTTTAATTCTAACTTTTTTAGGTAGATTTAAGACTGTACTAAATATTGAGATAAAAGAAGTAAAAGTAATTTTATTTTAAATAGGTTCTATTTATATTAACATATTCATCACACATTACAAAACGAAAGCAAAACGAATTAATGAAACAAACAATCACATGATGATTTAAATCTAATTAAGATTAAAAGAAATATATTTTTTTTTGTACAATTGGTACTTTATTTTAAATAAAAACTTACGACCCCACAATACGTTGGTAAAACTTCGTCATCATCAGCTAATTTAGTCACTCGGTATTGTTTATTCCTGCTTCTTTTAGGTTTTTAGCATTGACCCTTTAATTTTAAATTGAAATGAAATAATTATGTGAATGAAAACCACATAATTTCATAAGATAAATAGTTACACAGATTACAATAAAGTATGACAACTAATATTTAAATAAATTTATAATAAATTTTGCATTAATCGTAACTGCAACACGTTTAATTTAATTTTGTTACGAAGTGTACATTAAAAAGAACCTTTTTTAACTTCTGTCAATTTAGCTCCCGTTATTGATTGAGATACATCTTTGTTTTAAGCCTAAACCAACACCATCCTAAGTGTATTTGCGAACAGGTTTGATTGTCGGGTATATTAACCATTGTTATATGATTAATTAAATGACAAACAAACAAATGACTCAGAGGCAGGCGTATTATTAATCAATTTAATTATGATTCATTAATTTATGATTTTAGTTTAATGTTACAAATTTTATTTATGGCGGCATGTACTGGCGGCAAGTACTGGAACTTCGTTCCATCCGGGTGTCCCTTGACACCTCTCAAGTTTTTTTATTTTTATACTATATATATGTCGCCGCGAGCGCGCCCTCTTGTAAAGATTATAATATAATCTTATGCGTAACTATTTATTATAATTGTAATAACACCATTAAGCCCGGTGCTCCTGCCCTTTGGAATATTATTATAACCATTTGCATGCTTCAGTCGGTCCATTGGTTTTCTTAAGATCAACGCCATCTATTGGCCACGCTGTAATATAAAACTCGCAGAGTACTGCTGGTTTGATTATTAGATGAATAACTATAAAACTAATTATGATGCCTTAGTTAAAACAATAGTCACAATTAAAAAGGAATAATTGTTTTATTGTCTTTGGGCTTTCAGTCATTTGACACAGTACATTTGTTTATGATACATTGCTACCTACTGTGCCGAAAATGGCGCGGATTGCGAGTTTAATGATCAATAACTGATTGTTAAAATTTAATATGAGAACTAAATCAGTTTCAATCAAAATTTACAATTGATAAAGTAACAAGATTATTTTACACACACATTTATTTGTGAATTCCTGTTGTTTGATTAAATTCCTTGAAAAACCGGATATGTTGTAAAGTAGTGATATTTACGTAATAAAAGTAATGACATTACTAATTAAACTTTCATCTTAAAACGCCATTGTATTTGTGATAACTAGCATTGTTTAATTATTAAAGAATTAACTCATAGCATTTGACTATTGTTAGTAAACTTTATAACACTTACTAAGTAATAAGATTCGGTACTCCTGTCTGTGCGATACGCAGTACTTCCGCCCACTTGAAGAGATGAAAAATAATGGCGGCCGGACGGTAACGCGATGAGTGTGTAAAAATGACTAAGATTATAATTGTGCAATATGAAACCTCTGTAACATAATGTTTTGATTTAAAAGAGTGTCCGTGGAGTTTCTTGCCCGTTCTTCTCCATATGAGACCTACTTTAGTTTTGGAATGGGCGCCTAGATTCCCTTCGCAACTCAAACTATCTGATTCACTGATAAATGAAAATCCTAAGTGTCTGTAAAAGATTTAAGTGAAAATAAATGGTTTGAGTTAAGTGTTGTGTGTGATTGAAAACCAACTACCTATATACCAACGAAGAATTACACCAGAGACATCAGAGACGGCGTGCATTGGGTTTCCCGCCGTCTTATCAGAAGTGGGATCGCCCAAGCGATCCCCTTCCGCTCATGCTTAAGCCGGACATCCAAATTGCTCAGCCACAGGCAAGACCACTGAGATTTTTCTGCCTTTCAAAGTACAAGCCTGGTAGCAACATGACAACTGCTCATAATTTTATTATAATAATGATTGCCACGGGTGCGAGGCAATCACAATGGAAACATGTTAAGGAAGACAGAAAAAATAAAAATAAAAATTACTGCGAAGACGCACATAATGAACTTAGTTCTGATGCTATAAGTAATAATCCAGTAGCCTATAGTTGTGTTTCATCTATTTGGCTGATAGACGGGAACATGCTGTGACCTACTACAATATGATCACAACTGAGGCTAAGAACATAATAATTATGGCAAAATCTGTTATATTAGCGCTATGCTCAGAAGAGAAACAGTCAATGACATAAAGAAACAAATGAAGAAATTTTAGATGAGCCTCATAGTGCACTCACAGAACAACATGCTCAGCACAGAATGACCGAAGCAGCAGAATAAACAAGGGTTTGCCACCAGAAAATCAAACAAAATAAACGGACCATCGATGCATTGCTTCATCAATCCCGGGAAGTATTTTGTTTTATTATTTTAGTTTTTGTTAAAAGAACATGTCTGTTAGCAGTCCTGTGGCAAGGTTAAAGACTACTGTCACCATTTGCTTGACAACTTGTGAGAGTAAAATAACAACACAAGTTAAATGACTTATCAAGATTACCTCAATAGTAGATTAATGTTATTTTTCCAATATAACCTGTAATGTGTCATAAGCTTCTTTTAAGAAATGGATTTCAAACTTGTTTTGATGAATTTGTGCTTGCAACATTTAACTTAGTACTTTTTGACAATTTCAAGGGTTGTAGCCTGCATTCGCACTGACTAGAAAAACATTCAGTAGACATGATTGATTACAGACTTGTCATAACTTAATTTTGCACCGCTGTTTGTTAATGTCTTACAAATTGCCTATAGCTTGTTTTTAGTGCAAAGTTCAGGACCTAATACACCATTTCCAGGTTTTGCATTGGTTAGTTACTTTCCTATAACAACGCTAACTTGTTTTTCTGATTCACTTTAATCATTGGCAGAATGATTGATATTGGCTATACCTAACATTATAAAAAATAAAATAGAATGCTTCAAGTAAGCTTAGTGAATGACGTAACAAATTTTATGTTACAATCATTCAATATTACGTCAATGTCACTATTCAAGTATTATTGGAGGTGTCATGTGTTTTTGTGTTTTGTCAAATTGTTTGGAATATAATCGGGTGCTATTTTTATTTAAATGAGAGTAGTGCCACTCGAAGGTAAAATCAATTGGCTGATCGTAATTTCATGAAATTCATAGTTATGAGAACTTTGACTGGTGATTAGATTTTTCCAAATAAGTCTATGAATCTTCAAATTTATAGTGGATGTGTTGCAAGATTCATACAGAAACATTTAGTTATGAAATCGTTTTGTAAAAATATTTCAAGAGAAAACTATGAAATATAAAACAAAAGTTAACAATGCCAATACAGTTCGATACATTGAAGGAAACCATAGTTTTCAACATGTTTTTATGCATACAAAGCAAAAACTAACAAAGCACTCTTTTTTTATAGCACTTTCTGTTTAACTTTCTCTTGTACCTAATTTAAATAACTTCATCTACCTGTAATGATGTTACAAAACAATAGATTTAATTAATTAATTACTACTAGCTCCTACTAATCTGAATTATAGTAGGAAAATAATTATTTTCCTGCACTATTATTTATCTCCCAAACTTTTCACATTCCAGGATTTCCAGGTGATTGTCATATCAAAAAGAAAATGACAACCAACCAAATTACAAGTATATCAAAACAAAATTACTGTGGGCAATCATATAGCAACTTGAGCCTTCTAAAGTTCTATGCACCGAACTACTTCAGGAATGTGATGAAATCAAGTTGGAAGTCATGATCATCATCAACAAGAACAGCTACCTTCCTCATGAAAAAGCTGGCTGACCCAGACTTAAACACAGGGTTTTAGCTGACTAATACATTCAACTTGCAGAAACAAGATCTTCAACATGAATTGTGTATCGGGTGGTACCCAACTCTTTTAAGAATCTGACAAAGCCACATAACAATGGCGGCTACCTTATCAAGCTGATTGTTGATCGAGATGAATTAAAAGGCAACTCCGCTGCAGCCTGTCGAACAAATGACCGTGTCGCCGGCTCAGGAGTAACCAACTGAAGGCCAATTTGGAGCCATCAAAGATGACTGTTCCAGTTATTCAACACAACATAGCTAAAATAAAAGGTGAGAAGTTTTCAAACTACTTTCCACTCACTTTGCCAACACTGCTACTATGTTGTGACAAAAGCTAAATACAATAGCCAAGTTAATAGTACCTGCCTACATGATGCTCACATGTTATGCACTAAAGTACCTACTCTTTGAATTATTTTTACCATCTTTATATTTTTGCAATTCTGCCTGTAACAGTTTATCCTTGTCTATTTTACAATAGACTAGAATTCATTATTATTGTACTATTAGTCTATTAGTATCTGTGGGGTAACTGATAAATAACTCAAAAAGTAATGCGCACAACAAAGTATTAGTCTTCATCGATTTTAACTAATAATGATCACAACTGATAGTAATCTATTAGAAGCCCTTGAGGTAACTAATCATGAAAACAGTAAAACTATTAGCAAGCCCTTGAGATAATTAATAATGAAATATTAAACTATTACATTTGATGGCACGGTTGGCGCAGCGGTTAAGCGATTGACTGCTGCCCTGCGTGTCGCGGGTTCGATTCCCGCACGGAATAAATATTGGTATGACCTACAAGCAGTTGTTCCGGGTCTGTCTCTTTGTGTATGTGAGTTTCAATGTTTGTAAACGCACCCACAATACAGGAGCAATCCCCAGTGTGGGGCAATGTTAAAAAAAAAAAAAATAAAAAAAAAAAGTAAAAAAAAATAAAAAAAAATAAGACCGGTTAACTTAACCGGCAATTCTCTCATGTTATCCCGCTAGGTCCACGGCGTACAAGACCGCCCAGAGCCTGGTTCCTTATATCCTGTCAAATACAAGACTTCGTGCCTGCCACGGAGCAATGGTCCTAAACTCCTTACCCTTTAATCCTATCAAATCAAAGACTTTGTGCCAGCACAGAGCGGTGTTCCTGATCCTATCCTAATATCCTGTCAAATCCAAGACTTTGTGAGACTACCACAGAGCATTACCTTCCCGTGAGAATGAAATTATCCAGCTAACAGCTGATGTTACTACACACTATACTAAACAAGTGTGCTTATGAAAAGTGCTGTATTAATGCATTCAAATACAAGACTCTGTATCACAGAGCATTACCTTCTAATGAAGATGAAACTATCCAGCTAACAGCTGATGATACTACACACTACTAAACAAGTGTGCTTATGAAAAGTGCAATATTAATGCATTCAAATACAAGACTCTGTATCACAGAGCATTACCTTCTAATGAAGATGAAACTATCCAGCTAACAGCTGATGTTACTACACACTACACTAAACAAGTGTGCTTATAAAAAGTGCAATATTAATGCATTCAAATACAAGACTCTGTATCACAGAGCATTACCTTCTAATGAAGATGAAACTATTCAGCTAACAGCTGATCATACTACACAGTATAGGTACTAAACAGAAAAGTGCAATATTAATACAATCAAATATAAGACTGTATCACAGAGCATTACCTTCTAATGAGGATGAAACTATTCAGCTAACGGCTGATTATACGATGCCTACTACTACACACTAAACTTTACAAGTGTGCTTAAGTTAATGCCATAATAATGCATTCAAATACAAGACTCACTGCATCACAGAACATTACCTTCTAATTAAGATGAAACAATTCAGCGATAAGCTGATCATACAATATCTACTACTATACTGAATTTAACAGTGTGCTTATGTAAGTGCCTTAAGAATGCATTAAATGCTTCAGTTAAAGACGATGTAAGTAGACAGTAGATCTACAACAAGCCTTCAACATAAACTAAATGAAGATGAAACTATTCAGCTAACAGCTGATCATACTACACAGTATAGGTACTAAACAGAAAAGTGCAATATTAATACAATCAAATATAAGACTGTATCACAGAGCATTACCTTCTAATGAGGATGAAACTATTCAGCTAACGGCTGATTATACGATGCCTACTACTACACACTAAACTTTACAAGTGTGCTTAAGTTAATGCCATAATAATGCATTCAAATACAAGACTCTCTGCATCACAGAACATTACCTTCTAATTAAGATGAAACAATTCAGCGATAAGCTGATCATACAATATCTACTACTATACTGAATTTAACAGTGTGCTTATGTAAGTGCCTTAAGAATGCATTAAATGCTTCAGTTAAAGACGATGTAAGTAGACAGTAGATCTACAACAAGCCTTCAACATAAACTATTTCTACCAAGTCCTACAATTCAATGCATGTTGTAGGATAATAAAAGCAACAATAATCTGCCGACAAAATTTATGTCCACTATTTCAGATAACCACCAACTCAACTCTACAAAGAGGGAGGGAGAGAGCATCGGCAGGTGCAGAGCGCGCACCGCCAATCAGAACGGCCGTGTCGCCGCGAGCGCGCCCTCTTGTAAAGATTATAATATAATCTTATGCGTAACTATTTATTATAATTGTAATAACACCATTAAGCCCGGTGCTCCTGCCCTTTGGAATATTATTATAACCATTTGCATGCTTCAGTCGGTCCATTGGTTTTCTTAAGATCAACGCCATCTATTGGCCACGCTGTAATATAAAACTCGCAGAGTACTGCTGGTTTGATTATTAGATGAATAACTATAAAACTAATTATGATGCCTTAGTTAAAACAATAGTCACAATTAAAAAGGAATAATTGTTTTATTGTCTTTGGGCTTTCAGTCATTTGACACAGTACATTTGTTTATGATACATTGCTACCTACTGTGCCGAAAATGGCGCGGATTGCGAGTTTAATGATCAATAACTGATTGTTAAAATTTAATATGAGAACTAAATCAGTTTCAATCAAAATTTACAATTGATAAAGTAACAAGATTATTTTACACACACATTTATTTGTGAATTCCTGTTGTTTGATTAAATTCCTTGAAAAACCGGATATGTTGTAAAGTAGTGATATTTACGTAATAAAAGTAATGACATTACTAATTAAACTTTCATCTTAAAACGCCATTGTATTTGTGATAACTAGCATTGTTTAATTATTAAAGAATTAACTCATAGCATTTGACTATTGTTAGTAAACTTTATAACACTTACTAAGTAATAAGATTCGGTACTCCTGTCTGTGCGATACGCAGTACTTCCGCCCACTTGAAGAGATGAAAAATAATGGCGGCCGGACGGTAACGCGATGAGTGTGTAAAAATGACTAAGATTATAATTGTGCAATATGAAACCTCTGTAACATAATGTTTTGATTTAAAAGAGTGTCCGTGGAGTTTCTTGCCCGTTCTTCTCCATATGAGACCTACTTTAGTTTTGGAATGGGCGCCTAGATTCCCTTCGCAACTCAAACTATCTGATTCACTGATAAATGAAAATCCTAAGTGTCTGTAAAAGATTTAAGTGAAAATAAATGGTTTGAGTTAAGTGTTGTGTGTGATTGAAAACCAACTACCTATATACCAACGAAGAATTACACCAGAGACATCAGAGACGGCGTGCATTGGGTTTCCCGCCGTCTTATATATGATTATAATTTTTATTTTATTGCAAATGTTACCTTATCATATACGATCTAAAATGGATTGAAATAAATGAATTTGAATTTGAATAATCAGGCTAACCTGTTCTCAAATCTTATCTAAAACCATTTGATTAGCTATTCTTATTTCAGTAAGCAATAATTCACCTTTCAGAAGCCGCGTGTGTGTATCACTGTCTGTCATGGTTGAGCCAGGTGCCTATATTACGTAGATGGGTAACCCTACATCATATCCATGCAATAATTTCCGGACAGCCCGCTTTAGACGACTGAAGGATTCATGAACTTTATGTGAGCTCCTCCGGGCATATCAAGCACGTCCGGCGTAGTGGGTAACACCGGATATCACGTGGTTATATCGGACTTGGTGTGTCCGTTAAAACCCAACAATGTGAAATGTTTAATGATGAACAATTTTTTATTTTTCTGGACTTAAAAGTTAATGATAAGTAAAGTATGGTGAACTGATAAGGTTTTCAGAGCCAACATGGCCAGAGAACGCGTGCGTATATAGTGAAGTATGCTACTCAGATATGCTAACCATTATAATTCGGACGCCCAGGGACAAACCGGCGCGGACTTATAGCTTAAGCCCGCGCGTCCCGAGGTTTATTACTGATTCATAGAGTTGTATTCAAAAATTGTTTAAAAATATTATTTTACTTTTAAATAGACTGTTTCTTTTTTTCAAGCAAGTTGACTTAGTAACCTTAGTTATAAAGAACTATTTGTTTGAATTTCGATTAAATATACATAGATAAAAAATATGATTTCAGACGAAAGATTATCATTAATTCTCTGTTTTACGAAATTATTTTTGGGTTATTATTGTATGAAACATAAAAAAATGATTTGAGCATTTCAAATAAACAGCTACAGTCCAACCACACACATTTTTATAAATTACTAAACTATTATTATGTTCCATGTAACAGAGCATCAAAAGATGCCCGAAAGTAATATTTTACGAAACATCCTTTGCCGAGACAAGGTTTTTACTGACTTAAGTAAACAAATTGAAAAATTTGTTTTAAGCGCTCCCTAGACAAATAACGAAATTTTCCCGGACATATTTTTATTTTTTGCCTATATCTAACCCATAATCACTCATCAAATATCGAGTCAAACGCTCAAATTTAAGAAAAAATGTGAAAGCGCCCTTAATAGAGAAGAATGGAAGACAAAGACATGTTGTGCTGAACCCAAGTAAATTGGTAAAAGGTCAGGAGAATTATGATGTGTAGGTAACAGGTACATTTTAGGAAATTTTATTAGACCTTTGGAAATACGGTTAAACCCTACGCTACGTGGGAAATGTGCAGATGTTCATAGGGTGTGCTTGTGTGCTTAGAATACGTTATCACATACATACACACATCAACTCTTTTTATTTCGCATGGGGAAGGCAGAAACAATAGGCGACGGTCTGTAGTAGCTGCTAGGATCTTTAGAATACTATAATATTCAATCTATTCTACAAATACACGTTACTAAAAATATGAATTTCTGATATTTAATAACTACACAAAACAAAAAATATATTTTAATAAGCAATGTTTGTTTTAGATAGGTTATTGTTGTGAATGATTACTTTTCTTTTTAAATAAAATTACAATTTTATTTAAAATTTAATTTAAGGGCCAATATTATTTATAGTACACACGGCTATAACATCAAGCTATTCCCAGCTATTGCTATTTCCAGTATAAGCTGATCTCGCATTGTATAGAATTTCCGTACAGTGCGAGATCGTGTAAACTGGAAAAGTATAGCTTGATGTGTAGCCGTGTGTACCTAGTTCACTCATACGTACGCTTGTGATTGATTACGGCAATTCAGCACAGGTCAGAATAAAATAAAATAATTTCGAGCCCTGAACGCAAATCTTCGGTAAATACGCCTCGTTGAACTTGTGGTTGCAAACGCTACTGCTGAGCAAGAGGTCCTGGGCCCGATTTCCGGATCGGGCAGTGTTATTGGGCTTTCCATATGTAATTTCTCAGTAGTGTAGCCTGTGCTTTAGTTTTGTGCCCGGTGATGGCAAAAGGCTCGCACCCTATTTCATGGGAGTTTACGGATCACTAAACGCTCCCAGACGTAATAACAGTAAAACTTCTAATGTGTCTCGTTTAGTGTCCTTCAATGGGTTTAACATAATGTGAGAAATGTGGGAGCACTGTAGGTTCAACTCTGCATAATCCTTAGGGGATTACGGGCGTGATGTTATGTATTAAAAACTTTTTTTTGTGTAGGTACCTAAATTTTATTTTGCACAATTTTTTTTTAATGTACGTGTATTTTGTAATTTATATGTCACTTTCGATATGACGGCGGCGGGCGATCAGGACTCGATTCTTTCACAAGCAGATATGAACTGTATTCTTCGTTCTTCTTTTATTTTTAACCTCAGTACATTGTGGGCTCTGAGTGCCCTGTGTCTATTGTAAACATGTAAGTATTTACTGCTTTAAATACTGCTTTACTTAAAAAGGGTGCAAACTATGTTTCATTCTTCGAATGTTGTTAAGCTCCATATTGTTAAACTGAATTTGCTATCGGTGCTCTGCCATAATTACATAGTACATATATAAACGTTAAATATTTTGCGAAATAAATATGGCGTAGAATATTTGCGAAGTTTTAATGGGTAGAATAAGATTGCCGACCGCTTCGAGCTTTCATGTATTCAGTAGTCTGTTCAGAAAATAAAATCTGTTTACAAACTTTGGGTGTAAATTCAAATAATTACGCTCCTACCTGCTTATAATGTTAAGAAGATAATTCTGGGAGTTATAATTTTACACGTTAACAGAGTAACTTAGGAAATTGGCTTTTTGAGCAATAGAATAATAAACTCACCACGGTAGAAGTCACAACATAGAAAATTTATGAAAAATTGTATTCAACATACCTACCTACAGTTTTTAACTAGTAGGTACTTACCTAAGTACAAGGTGATCAGTAAATTGAAGTACTATATTGTATTAAAGTACAGTTTTTCTAAAGACACACTAGGCAGTTTACCGTTTAAACATTCATATGCAATTACAAAAAAATATCTATGTTAATTTGGCATTTTATTTTTGACAAATGGCCACTTTATTCTCATATTTTAGAGCAAAGCAGCCAGTTCGACAAAACGCCAGCGTTAGGAATTCCAAATTCAAATTTATTTTAAATTAAGAATAGTGTATTTGTGTTTCGAATTTAGTGAAACATTTGTTTTCGCCCCATTTGATTATTCTTTTATATCGTTCCGTTCACAACATGGAAAACTTAAAGTTATCACGTTATTTACGAATAGGTACGAGTTCAAACGTGGGACCAGCGAAAAAAACAAAAGATTGCTTTTCCATATAAAACGGTAATTTCATGTACATAAGGACGTAATATTACTGGAAAATAAGTATCCCAACAAAAACATTTTCATGTAAAATGTTGCCAAGACGAGACCATATGACTCGCACAGTCAAAAAGTTATCAAATCTCATATAGAGCCAAGCTTCTAACTCTACAAGGCATAACTTCAGAAACCCTACATCTTTGTCAAAATATGTGGCTTGGCCGTTTCGTTTTTTTACCTTACGCCCATGTGAATATAGCGAAAAAGCCAAGCCACATATTTTTATTTTATTTATATTTCCATGTCACGAAAAATACGTAAACGTGTCATCCAAGATACGTTTAGCTAGAGCAACAATCTAAACCAATCTTAGTCACTTTGTAAACAAAACTTGACACTGAAGTTAACCTCAATTCCCTTTACATAAATATAGGTAGAGCAAAGCTTCCACATGATCTATAACCCCAGGAGACGTGATTGATTACCAAACAAACAGACCTTACTGGTAATCCTAGGATTAGTTGCGTCTATGATACGAAATGTTGTTCGGGATATCCCGGGAAATTTACTTTAGTTAGATAAACTTAGGTATTGCGATAAGGATGACAGATTTCATGAAATCATGATATCTTAGTGATGTCTGACTTGAGTTTTACTTGAGCTTGTCCGAGAAGGAACTACACACTAAATGCTTCTTCAAACAGGCTTGACGCGCAAGCGCGACGCGGTACTTGTAGAACAATTTCCATGAAGTTTTTATAGAAATTGGTCTACGTGAGTCATGTCGCGCTGTCGCGACGCGCTTGTTTGCAGGATCCTTTATAGTCTGTTTCAAAAGTATCTCACCAAAATGTAAACAAACTCTGTTCAAATTAAATTCTTGCAAAATCTTGAAGTATTTATAAGATACTTATCAACTGCATACGAGTGCCTCTCAATAATTTTACATGCCTGAATTGGTGCAACACAGTGGACTGCGCATTCACTTGACATCTAGAAAAGTATGATTATGTAGGTACTGTGTTGAGCAATAAACATTTGAATTTGAATTTCCAACAATTATACTGTTTGAGTAACATTAGTAAATTGTAATTGAAAAACCATGCCAGAAAATTAAGGTTATAAAATTAACCTTAAATATCGATAGAAAAACATATTTCAGGTGATTTCATGGTTTAAAATTATAATTTCGGGTTTAAGTTTTCCAATGATAAAATAAAAAATGCTATCGTTTTATGATATATTTGTTTATGTACATTGTTGTTATATACCTACTTTTGGGACAGGCGAAGGTACCTACTTTTTTTAACATTTCAGCTTCTGTCTTGTGCAGTCTGAGGTGCCAACACATTGGTGACGATACAGATATCCAATTTTGTAAGAGCACTCTCCAATATATTTGCAATAAACATAAAAAAACAGGTAGGACGCATGCTTGTTTGTGAATCATATCAATCAATATTCTCTCATGGCTAAGTAATAACAGCCGTATGTGTCGATCTATCAGGTTAAATTATACTTGCCGGGGTTGGTCTGTGGATGGGTGACCATCTTTACATACCTGGACTCCTCCGTGCCTCAGAAAGCACGTTAAGTCGTTGGTCCCGGCTGTCATTCGTGGACGTTTGAAAGTCGTTATGGGTAGTCGGAAGCCCGTAAATCTGACAACCAGTCTTACCAAAGGGTAGCGTGTTACCCAGTTACTGGGTTGTGGAGGTCAGATAGGCAGTCGCTTCATGCTAAATACTGGTATTCAGCTGCATCCAGTTAGACTGGAAGCTGACCCCAACATAGTTGGGAAAAGGCTAGGAAGATTGATCAATCAATATTTACTTTTCAGTATTATTATATTATTCTTTCAAGTATTGGGAATATGAGGACTGTATAGGTCGTGTTTTTTTTTTGTATCTTTCGCAGTTATTTTTAATGATAATCTAGTAGGTTTAGTACTTTGTGTGGGCTACCCTAATGTTCTTTCTTTGGTGAGCATTGTTAGTCGAATTGTTGAGCTCCTTAAGTTCTGAGTTGAGCTGCACGAAGTGCACGTTTCATAACAAATGCGTGTACTGACTGGCCAGGTCCACTCAATCTGTGTGGATCTTTTCTCAAAATAACATTTCAGACATCAAATGATTACATGATCCAATCACCAACATTATGTCTGGACTTAACGACTGACCTCTGAGATTGTTTCAGCTTTTCATCTTAGAGTAATCACATAGGAAACGCCAATCTCATCTACTTAGTTTTTAAAATATGATTGACGTTAAAAAAAAAAAAACCTACTTACAGAAATAAAATAATTTATCATAAAATCATTTATAACACTGTAAACAAAACCCCGCGTTGCAGTCTATGGGCAATCCCTTTTTACACGCTTTATATTAGCTTCACTTGTATGTTTGTTTGTTTATATGTTTGTATGTAACCGACTCCTTTGAGCGCGATTTTGACCCACTTTAAACGGTCAGATTTCATTGAAACTATGTAAACTTGTCGAGGACCGATGACAATTAAATCATTTAAAAAAAATTGAGAAAGAAAAAGAAGTTTTTGTAGTTAGCAGAACTAAAAAATAGAAAATAAATAATAGTTTAAAAAACTAAAAACACGCTTTAAAAACCAAACTAAAAAGGAGAAAATAATTTAATTCAATTAAAAAGCGTGGGGTGCTTTTTGAGGTATTTTTATAATCAATTAATGTCAAGCACCCCACGCTTTTTTTTTAGTTTTTATTTTAAATTTTTTTTTTAGTTTAAAGCGTGTTTTTTAGTTTTTTAAACTATTATTTATTTTTTCTTTTGTGTTTTGGACAGTATTAAAGCAACCTACGGAACCCAAATTAAGCCTACCCATGTTTAAACAGCATAAGCAACCACTCTAAAATATCAAACAAACTTACTTATTTGTTTGTTTGATCTCCCTTCACGCCTCAAAGGTTTAATCGATCCTTGTGAATTTCGGTACACAAAAAAATTCGGTATAATTCGGTAAAAAATACCTTATTAGTTAATTCGCAGTTGGCAGTGGTGGCCCAGTGGTAACTGACGCGACTTATGATATGTAGGTCGTAGGTTCGAACTCAGAAAGGCGCTGTACTTTGTGTAAATTATTTCATCACCAAAGCTCTCAAAACGGTGAAGGAAAACATCGTGAGGAAACCGGCATGTCCTAGAACCAAAAATTCGAAGACATGTGACATCTACCAACCCGCACTGGGCCCGCGTGGTGGATTACGGTCCACTCCCTCTCACAGAGAGGAGGCCTGTGCCCCAGCAGTGGGAACATTATAATGTTAGCCGATGTTGTGATGTGTTGTGATGTGTAGCCTATAGGCTGATTATGATGATGATGAGTCGGTTCGCACGAATTTACTCGCCCGGATCGAGTGAATCGACGCTTCTAAATAATATCTTATTTATATTAGGCAACGCGCACGAAGTTAATTTATGTAAGAGCGAATCGACAACTCCAGAAATATATGTTTTCTCCAATTGGTAAGTTTTTAATAAATTAATAATAAATAAAATTCATTTATTTCAGGCCAGTTTTTACACATACACTCATAGTATTAGAAAATAAAAAATAAAAATAAATTAAATTTGAAATAGATATTAAAATTAAATTATTATTATTATTATACATTCATTAGATTACTTATAGTTTTCTTATAATTGTCAGGAAGGTTTACATTCAAAGAGTCATACTAAAATTATATACTTAGTGGTCATGTAAATGGTGCGAAATACAGTAGTCACAATGCTGTTCTTACACTTAATCAGTCTCAGATGAAATGATGCTTTAAGCCTACGTAATACAGCATAAAAATCGTCGACCCTGTTTTCGGCAAACATACCAGACGCGCTACACCGCCAGGGCAGATTAAGCATGGCCCGGAACGCGTTGTTGTATTGTACACGGAGAGTATTTGTACGTACCCTTCGTGTACTTGTACCAGAGTTGGCCGGTGTAGAACGCCTGGCAGTAAAAACGAATGTAATACCTATAATCTAGTTTTTATCCCACTGTGAGACCAATGATGTGCACAAAACTACTTTTGTTATTATAGCTCTTTGTAGTTAGTTTGTGTGTAACTTTTTCAAAGAATGGTCCTATGTTTCTATTGTTAGAGGGAAGTGGGAAAAGTTGAGAGGGCTTTGCCCTGTACTGTAAAAAATACAGCTTTAGAATAATAATAACTCCTTAGAGCTATCAAAATATAGACAAAATAACCTACATCACAACCTACGCATAACTTTTAAAGACGTACAATAATAATGTATATCGTTGTTTTTTTAGCATTTACAGGGTATGATGATGATGATGATGATGGGACTCCCTTTTCCGCACGTAGACTCCCATTCGGTCCGTTGTGCGTGGGGATTCTGGCTAACAAAGCCAGCCTAGCTCCGCCCAAAAGCACAGAAGCTTCCTGGGAGCTTCACAGGCTTCGCGGAGCGACCTCACTGTTCCGAGGATTTCTTCACGTTGAGAAGCCACGGCCTCGCATTCCAGGATGACGTGGGCGGCTGATTCCTCGGCGTCAAGGCATTTACAGGGTAAGGATTAAATTAAAAAGGTGCTCCAAACTAAAATATATAGGTATTCCAACGTGATAAAAAGAAAATTTAAAGCATGTCATTAAGGAAAGGGATGCACATACGAGCTCGTAGGTAAGCGGTTTGGCAGCGTATCGTGGTACTCGTTCCTAGGAAAAAAGGGCGCGCCACGACTCATCACACACCCTTTTTCCTAGGAACGGTCAAAATTAGATAAATGACTGCTAGCTCTGCGATAAATGGATTGCATACCGGGCACGCGCTAAAATAGTTTAAAAACATTTACAGGATTATTTTTTTGAGATTTTTTGGTTTGGGTCACAATTTATAATGATTGTGTAACAATACTTATAACTGAACCACTATTTTGAGTTGGCGCACCTCTTCAATTTGATCCCAAATGTCCTTTCTTTGGTATTGTTCGTCGAATTGTTGAGCTCCTAAAGTTCTGAGTTGAGCTGCACGATAGGTGACAAATGCGTGCACTGACTGGACGGGTCCACTCAATCTGTGTGGCCCTTTTCTCAAAAGACCATTTCAGACACCAATCTACATGGTCTTCACATGATCTGACCAAGATTATGTCTGGACTTTAAAAGAGACTGTGACCTCTGCGTTCATTTCAGCCGTTTCTCAGAGTAGTCAGATAGACAACGCCGACCTCGTCTAGATTAAAAAATATAAATGACGTGTAAAAGTGTTTGTACGAACTTACTTACAGAAATAAAATCATTTGTCATCCTGTACGTATATACTACTAGGTACTTACTTGATAGCGACATATCTCCACACAGCGAGTGACAATGTGAGACATATCGATGCCGTATGGAAGATCTGCGCGAAGTGCATGTGAAATAACAGGTAAGCTGCCCACTTATACGGCATCTCGCGCTGTCCCGGTAATATCTAGAAAAAGAAAAGACAAGAATACATTTAAAATAAGTACCTAGTAATTTTGACGTGAATACGTCATTAAATTTGCTACCATACGGGGGCAATCCAAAAACTTAATGATAACAAAATCGGGGGGGGGGGGGGACACAGTTTGGCGTTGTAGTTTCGAATCTATCCTCGACATCCAAAATTAAATTATACCACTGGATAGCTATAGAATCAAAGAATTCATTACGATAAACGAAAACAGTGACGCATCGCGCGCAGTGGAGGGGGAAGCACCGCCATTTTGAGGTTATTTTGCTACGTATCGAGATTTTGCAATTAGCATGACTTTTGATTCGGAGAAGTTACGATGTTCGTTTAAGTTTTATGTTGTAACACAATAATTATTTGTTTCCTTGCTTTTATCCTAAATACATAAATAAAAATATTTTATTTAAAAAATATAACCCGTATTCACGTACAACACACGGCCGTGTCCATGACACAGCCACATCCCATTTTTTTAGGGTGACTACTAGCAGTGATCATTGGGAACAACATTCAGCCTTGCTTAAAATCAAAGGCTGTATTTATCAGCCGATTTATTCTTTAAAAATCTTTAGTGCCTTGAGCTGTCTTCTGATGGGATTGACACAATTGACAGCTCTCTTCAAACTCACTTTACCTACGTTTTCACTGTGCAGTTCTCTATAGAATACCTTACGTTTGTAGTACCAAGTATTGTTAAGAGGGAAGCGCCAGGGCACCCTGCGGTAGATCGGTGTCAGGTTATTTGTTAATTAAGATAATTATGATTTGTGATAAATGAATCGCGTTACAAATGTGGCTTCACAGAATTATAATCACTGGAGGTCGTCCACCCGAAATTCGACCATAATTCATTAATATTTTAAGTTTGAACGTTATTATAAAAATATTAGAAATCTGCACTCCTTCTCCATATAAAATACTAGTTTCCGCCCGCGGCTTCGCCCGCGTGGAAGTCGGAAATTATCCCGCGGGAACGTACTACCGGGATAAAAAGTATCCTATGTGTTAATCTAGGTAATAATCTATCTGTGTGCCAAATTTAATCCAAATCCGTTCAGACATTTTTACGTGAAAGAGTAACAAACATCCATCCGTCCATCCATACTTACAAACTTTCGCGTTTATAATATTAGAATCATCACTATATCAGTAACTCATCAACACACTCATCAAGTAACTCACCATCCACTGATTTTTGCTGTAACTATCTGTAATTTTTGATGAATAAATACATATTACATATTATCAATTCAACCCTCTTAAGTTCATTTCATATTCCCATTGAATTACTTTTTCATGAAATATCGCACCCTCCATGCCATGCATGCTCCTTAATTTATTTACATTCTGAGTAGGTACATTTTGTTTTGAAAGTATCGGTTTTGGTAGACCGGAAAACACTAGACCCGACTTTGACTTCGAACAGGAGCAGTGTGGGACATAGTACGGGGTGTAGTGTGCACCCAAGGGATGTCATTTCATCCTCTATATTGCCCTTGGTTCACAAATGACTACTTGACTTCTAAAGATATTAAAGCATAGAAATGTCATTCTTAACCAACTGTTGATCTTTTTCTCGTTTCTAATTTAGATCTTGTTATTTTATCTAGTCTACTTCATAAAACATTCCTCGTTCATATGAAAGAAGCTATGATCAAAGCATAATACATTTATTTACCATTCCTCTATGGGAGAAAATTGTACTTGAAGATACTATGTTTTGCTAGTATCTTTAAATATAATAATAAGAAAAGGGTTCATAGGGATCGGGTCAAAGAATGAAAGTATGCAATTTGTGGACAAGCCGTATATCCAATGGTATTTCCCATCGGTCTAAAGAGGTATAAGGAACAGGGTGTAAAGTTCAACTCATAGTCTATAGAAAAGGGAGGATCCTCCAACCAGACGGATGTTGTATCTGGTGGGCTACTACCCGACGATTTAAAAAAAAAAAATGGCAACTCGTAGTTGACCTTGAGAGGTCGTAACTACTTAACCGGACTATACTCGACGATTGATGTCAGGACGTTGTATATACGAGTAGACCAGTCGTGCGGTAAACTCTGATTGCGCGAAGCAGGATTTGTGTGACGTCAGGTTATCGATGCGTAGTTCGCATGTGGCGTTGTAGATGCCGCCATAGGTAAAAATTACTAACTTCTATACTGACTCCCGTTGGTCTAATGGTCGTTAGCGCTACTGCTGAGCACGAGGTCTGGGGCTCGAATCCCAGGTCGGGTAAAGTGTTATTGGGTTTTTGTTATCTGGGATTTCTCAGTAGAAGCCCGAATTCTGGATTTGTGCCCGGACCATGGGACTTCACACTTTACGGATCACTAAACGCTCCCAGACGTAATAACAATAAAACTACTATTGCGTCTCGTTCAGTGTCCTTCAATGGGTTAAACATAAAAGGTGGGTGACTGGGTGTAGGTACCTACTGTAGGTACAGAGGCCAGCACATCAAGCTACCCCTATCTGTCAAGTTTCTTTGATAGATTTTAGTCAGTAAAAGTCCGACACGCCCTCCTGCTCCATCTAGAGCGGGAAAAGTTATTTGATGATTTCCCACCCTCAAAAAAAACCCCTTTAGGGGAAGAACGAACAGTGGAAATAAACATGTTGGTCCACGGTTGGTCCGTATCCGTACAACAATAATATCTCATCCTAAACAATAGTTATTGCGGGATTAAGACGCTATTATTTTGTAAAACAGAGCAATTTTTTTTTTTCAGAATAAGTAGTATTGAAATGTCACCAATTTCCTTCTAAGAAAAAAACCTCTAAATTAACTTTCATTATTTATTTAGGTCTTTTGTATATGCGTACCTTAACTTAATAACACCTTAATATTAGGTAAGTGAGTGATAAATGGCGAATTATTAAACTCAATGCCATCTGTTTCGTGTTTAATAAGGAAAAAGAAATGACTTTGAAAGTGTCTCGAAAGTTAATACTTTGCAGACTTCGCTGTCGCAGTAACATTTCTTTACGTTTTATGTAGGTACTTGCAACAGGTAGGTAAGTATATAAACCACGGCGAAATTGTGGAACTACTTAGGTACCTGTAACTGCACGGCATCTTTACTTTCCATGAGCAACTTTACCAATGAGAACTGTATTAAAATATCTATCGATAGGTCGGTCGATCGGTCCCGTGTGGTGCCGGGCGTAAAATAATAGCATCATCCCATTTCTTCCAATGGGTGTCGTAGAAGGCGACTAAGGGACTTACTAGAGAATGGGCAGCAGCATTCTCTATGCATTTTACCACCATACTGCGATCGCCAACCCGCCTGCCAAGCGTGGCGATTATGGCAAACCCCCCCCAACATGACAAGCACAAAAAGTAAATGGCCCCTAGTGCCCGGCGGCCCACCTACCCTTGGCTACGGTAGCGGTCAAGGCCACGGTGAGGCAAGGGGTGCGAACAATCCCCGGAAGAGATCCGGCTACCACAATCACCGAAAACTGGACCTGGCAACATATAACACGCGTACACTCCGGACCGACGAGAAGATCGTCGAACTCGAGGAAGGATTGAGCAGGTTACGGTGGGATATAGTAGGTCTATCTGAAGTCCGACGAGAGGGGGAGGACTCGATAATCCTCAAATCCGGTAACTTGCTCTATTTCCGGGAGGGCGACCAGCAGTCCCAAGGTGGTGTCGGGTTTATCGTCCATAAGTCCCTTGTGAGCAACGTGGTGAAGATCGAGAGTGTGTCGACCAGGGTGGCGTTCCTTATACTCAGAATATCCGCAAGGTATTCGCTGAAGGTCATACAGGTTTACGCCCCGACCTCGTCACACCCCGACGATGAGGTGGAGACTATGTATGAGGATATTTCCAGAGCCATGCATGGTTCCAAAACTCACTTCACCGTTGTCATGGGGGACTTCAACGCGAAACTAGGCAAACGAAGCGATGATGAGCTGCGAGTGGGGCAATTTGGAGTTGGACGTAGGAACCACCGGGGTCACCTACTGGCTAGTTTTATGGAGAAGGAAGGCCTCTTTATGATGAACTCCTTCTTCAAAAAACGTGAGCACAGGAAGTGGACCTGGCAGAGTCCTGATGGTGCAACCAAAAATGAGATTGACTTCATTATGTCGACGAAGAAGCAAGTATTCAATGATGTCTCTGTGATCAACGCGGTGAAAACTGGTAGTGATCACCGTTTAGTAAGAGGCACATTGAATCTCAATATCAAGCTGGAAAGATCTCGACTAATGAAGTCTACGCTCCGTCCAGCACCGATCCAAGTCCAAAACTCCGAAAGCTTTCAACTCGAGCTCCAGAATCGTTTCGAGTGTCTAGGGAGCTCTGTGGACGATTTTAACGATGGGTTCGTGGAAACTGTCCATACGGTCGGGTCTAAGTTTTTTCAAGACCCGTCGTATCGACAAAAATAAGAGGCTCTCTGATCCTACTTTGCAGCTCATGAAGGAGAGGCGCGAGATGGTTCTGCAGTCTTCAGACGACGCACTCGAGTACCGGCAGCTTAATAGACAGATCTCTAAGTCCTTGAAAAGCGACCTCCGCCGCTTTAATACAGAACGTATTAAAGACGCAATAGAGCGGAATAAAGGCTCCAAGGTCTTTGCTAGGGATCTGTCTATTGGGCAGAGTCTGCTTACGAAACTGAAGACCGATGAAGGCAGGATCGTATCCACCAAGCCTGAGCTGTTGAGAGAGATTGAGAGCTTCTATGGACAGCTATACACGTCAACAAGAAACCCCGTTACAAATCTGGCTAACGACCCAAGAGCTAGATTAACCCGACACTATACTGAAGATATCCCGGACGTCAGCTTGTACGAGATTAGGATGGCTCTGAAGCAGCTCAAAAACAACAAGGCGCCGGGTGATGACGGAATTACGGCTGAGCTTCTAAAGGCCGGTGGAAAACCCGTTCTTAAGGCCCTCCAGAAGCTGTTTGATTCCGTCATACTCGAGGGCAAAACGCCACAGGCATGGAACAGAGGTGTGGTGGTACTTTTCTTTAGGAAGGGCGATAATGCCCTTCTTAAGAATTATAGGCCCATCTCACTTCTGAGCCATGTCTACAAGCTGTTTTCCAGAGTCATCACGAACCGTCTAGCGCGCAGGTTTGACGACTTCCAGCCTCCCGAACAGGCCGGGTTCCGTAAAGGCTTTAGCACAGTAGACCATATACATACGCTGCGGCAGGTTATACAGAAGACCGAAGAGTATAACCTGCCTCTATGTTTAGCGTTTGTGGACTATGAAAAAGCCTTCGATTCGATCGAGACATGGGCTGTACTGCAGTCCCTCCAACGGTGCCAGATCGACTATCGGTACATCGAGGTGTTGAAGTGTCTGTACGAAAACGCCACTATGTCAGTCCGACTCCAGGACCAGACCTCGAAACCTATCCTTCTGCAGCGAGGTGTTAGACAGGGAGATGTTATCTCTCCGAAACTCTTCACTGCTGCACTGGAGGATGTCTTCAAGGTTCTGGACTGGAAAGGGGCTGGCATCAACATCAATGGCGAGTACATCACTCACCTTCGGTTTGCCGATGATATAGTTGTCATGGCTGAGACCATGGAGGACCTCAGTACAATGCTCGATGACCTCAGTAGAGCTTCCGAAAGAGTGGGTCTTAAAATGAACATGGACAAGACAAAGGTCATGTTTAATGCCCGTGTAACACCCACTCTCATGACGGTCGGAGGCGCTGCACTCGAAGTTGTGGACGAGTACGTTTACCTAGGACAAACTGTCCAGTTAGGTAGGTCCAACTTCGAGAAAGAGGTCAATCGTCGAATCCGACTCGGTTGGGCAGCGTTCGGGAAGCTTCGCAATATCTTCTCGTCCCACATACCGCAGTGTCTCAAGACGAAAGTCTTCGACCAGTGTGTGTTGCCAGTGATGACATATGGAACCGAAACGTGGTCGCTCACAATGGGCCTCATAAGAAGGCTTAAAGTCACCCAAAGGGCAATGGAGAGGGCTATGCTTGGAGTTTCCCTGCGTGATCGACTCAGGAATGAGGAGATTCGCAGGAGAACCAAGGTAACCGACATAGCCCGAAGAATTGCCAAACTTAAGTGGCAGTGGGCAGGGCACATTGCACGCAGAACAGATGGCCGATGGGGTCGAAAAGTTCTGGAGTGGCGACCGCGCACCGGAAGACGTAAAGTTGGAAGGCCTCCCACAAGGTGGACCGATGACCTTGTGAGGGCCGCAGGAGTCCGCTGGATGCGGGAAGCACAGAACCGGTCGAAGTGGCGGAGCTTGGGGGAGGCCTATGTCCAGCAGTGGACGTCCTTCGGCTGAAATGATGATGATGATGATGATCTATCGATAACTAAAAATTTGTTGCAAATAGTAGATTATTCTACTTCTGTATCGCTTCGATATTCAAAGTCAAAATCAAAGCATTTATTTCAAAAAGGCACTTGAATAGGTATCAACATTTACATCAAAATTGTTGAATGAGTCGCCCCTTCCAAAAGGTAGTTTCGTATGGAGAAAAATAGGCAAGAAACTCAAACGTTACTCTGTTAAAATTGTTTTACAATATTTTACATGCATTATAGTAGATATATTTTATAACGAGGGACTAAACGAAGCCATAATATACCCGAGGTGGTTTAACTCCCGAGCGTGGGAGTCAATGAAACCGAGGGTATATTAAGTTGGCGTTTAGTCTCGAGGTGCAAACTGTACTTTTCACTGCGAGTGCGAGAAAAATTGTCAATTTAGTACAAAAACATAAATAAATATTACTTACTAAAAAAACACTACAAAGTGAAAAATAACTTTAATTTCGGAAGTCGGTGTCTTTGGAGCTGAATTTGAATTTGTTGTCACCGCCTTCCGAAATTAAAGTTATTTTTCACTTTGTAGTGTTTTTTTGGAAGTCGGTTTTTGTTTTTTGGAAAAAGTTTTTTTTTCACTTTTTAGTGGTTCACATGTGCTTACCCCTTCACAGCGTACCGGCGTGATGTTATGTCATGAACTGGTGTAAACAATAGACAGACATGAGATTTCAGCAATCCCAGTCCATTTGCTATCATTTATTGAGGAGTTCCGTTACCTATCTCCAAAGTTCTTCTATAATTTATAATACATCGATACCAGAAACCGAACTTTTCAAATTGAAATAAACACATCACTCAGAAGAGATTTATCGTGATAATGGCAAGTAATGTGAAAAGTTATTAACCTTCGTAGTGCGGTGACACGTTTGTTATGATTTAATTTAAGGAACATAATTTATGAAACTGAAAATTTGGTATCAATTCTTAGAGTATTTTATTTTGAGCTGAAACTATATATAGTGATTCTATACCAGCTGTTATCTTTAGTGCTTAAGGATAGCAATAGGGTTTCTGTAACACCCTGTAGAGACTGTATTATAAAAATCTACTGATCGATTTGACCACCACAACCTAGTTACTGGGTAACACTAAAGAGTGTGCGTTACCCCAGCCAGATGTTGTCGAAAATGGTAATTTGAATCTCATAGATAATTAGTTTTGCGGCTTCTGTAATTGTTGCGCACATTTTTAAATTTGTTGCGCTTATAGTTTTTTAATTATTTCACAAAAACAATTCCTGCTGGGGTAACGTTATCCCAGCCAGACCTTTTTCTTTCTCATGGGAATATTTAAATAAATACTAGCTATAAAATTAGTTGTCTAGATGAAGTAAATGTTGTGCCTTATTTTGTATTTGTTCTTTCATCGGTTGCGAAGTTATTCGAGATTTTGCTGGGGTAACGTTTTTGGTTTTGCTAGATCTTTGAAACGGTTAAGCGGATTCTTATCATATTTTGTACATGACTTCTTAGGAATTAGTTTAAATTTGTTCTGCAATAAAAAAACCAAAATAATGCATAGTTTAAAGATTATTTCATTAAATAGAAAAACACTTCAATTGGTTCCAGCACTCTCAATAAGAGGTCTAAAGACTTACTTTAAACGTTATTTTAAAGCTTGTAAATGCCTTCAAATGTATGTGAAGTTTCATTAGTATCCTGTAAGTATTTAACAAGTTATGATGATATTCAGTTCTTCACGAGCACGGTCTTGATGCGCGCGGTGTTATTTGGCCACTGGATTGGATAAATGAACTGAATGTTATGTCAATAATTAGTTGTTCAGTTCAGTTGTATATCAGTAAAATTTCAGCGTAGTACATTGGATAATTAATGAGATAATACGATTAAAGTAATTAGGAAGTGAATGACCGAGGTAACCCGACCAAGTTTAGGTGGTTACGAAAAAGCGAAATCGCCGAACATTATGCTATCTTTTGAAATGTTTAGTATAATACACCTTACAATTTCGGTACAGACGCGTACACTGTTAAATACATAATAATATAATAATATCTGTACTATGAAAACATTATTATTATCTTCCAGTTGCACATACTTATCAAAAATCACCGATATAACATGTCGTTCGGTGGGACGCGGGAAAATGTGATATTTGAAATGAGACAACAAATCAGTAGGACTAACTGTGAGCATTTTACTACATTGTGATATCATTTAATATTACCTTTGATCTGTGATTTTAATTGATATAAGTAGGTATTAGTAGACATACGTAAGTTTAGAGTTAACTGAAAAAAAGTCATTATATATAATTTATTGTCTGTGATCATTACACATTCCAATATGTGTATATTTAAATAAAAACTGTAACTGTGTACTGTGTATACTGAAATCTATAATTTTAATAAAAAGTAATAGAAAATTTCAAAATAGCAAAATTACTATCTGTAATTTGAATCTGTGATTGTTTTTAAGTATAAGTTTATTAATACTTTAAAAGTTCAGTTGAAATGATTATTTTACCTGTTAATAAAAATTCTTTAATAAACATGTAGTTTTTTTTTAAACTTGTGTACATGTCTGTACTAAATTTGTAACACTATCCTACATATTTTAGAAGGTACCATAATGTTCTGCGATTTCGCTTTTTCGTAACCACCTAAACTTGGTCGGGTTACCCCGGTCTTTCACTTCCTAATGACTTTAATCGTATTATCTCATTAATTATCCAATGTACTACGCTGAAATTTTACTGATATACAACTGAACTGAACAACTAATTATTGACATAACATTCAGTTCATTTATCCAATCCAGTGGCCAAATAACACCGCGCGCATCAAGACCGTGCTCGTGAAGAACTGAATATCATCATAACTTGTTAAATACTTACAGGATACTAATGAAACTTCACATACATTTGAAGGCATTTACAAGCTTTAAAATAACGTTTAAAGTAAGTCTTTAGACCTCTTATTGAGAGTGCTGGAACCAATTGAAGTGTTTTTCTATTTAATAAAATATCCTTTAAACTATGCATTATTTTGGTTTTTTTATTGCAGAACAAATTTAAACTAATTCCTAAGAAGTCATGTACAAAATATGATAAGAATCCGCTTAACCGTTTCAAAGATCTAGCAAAACCAAAAACGTTACCCCAGCAAAATCTCGAATAACTTCGCAACCGATGAAAGAACAAATACAAAATAAGGCACAACATTTACTTCATCTAGACAACTAATTTTATAGCTAGTATTTATTTAAATATTCCCATGAGAAAGAAAAAGGTCTGGCTGGGATAACGTTACCCCAGCAGGAATTGTTTTTGTGAAATAATTAAAAAACTATAAGCGCAACAAATTTAAAAATGTGCGCAACAATTACAGAAGCCGCAAAACTAATTATCTATGAGATTCAAATTACCATTTTCGACAACATCTGGCTGGGGTAACGCACACCACTAAAGACCTACAAATGACAGCCGGGTACAACGGCTTAACGTGCTTTCCGAAGCACGGAGGAGTCTTGATATGTTGTGGATGATCACCCATCCACGAACCGACCGCGGCAAGCGTGCCTAGCTTAACTTGCGTTCCTTTGTTATTATTATTTTAAATTACAATATAAATCACGTAAATCGTACAAGCACTTCGAGTGTTAAAACTAAGTGCACTAGGAGAAGAGACGTTGTATTTTTTAAAGTAACAAAGAGAGTTTTTCTAAAAAGGGCTGTCAATCTAAACCCACCGAAATCTAAAGTGTAGGTGCAAGATAATATTAGAAACAAACCTTTGAACTCCTACGCAGAAGCATCTACAGCACCAAAGTACTACATAAAAACGTATACGCGGAGATTATTTGAAGCTGCGACACCGTGTGGGAGTCTGTGTGCGAATAAAGGCGCTTTCTAGGTGACACCACGCGACATGGCAGGGCTTGGCATTGAAAAACTCATTGCATTTATTTCAATTAAACCATTTGCAGGCAATTTGAAACTATCAAGGAGTTGGTCAGTTAGTCGGAACGTTGAAGCTAGTTGCCCATTCAAAAAGGTAGATCTCTATGTAGAAGAACGGACAAGAAACGCCAAAGACACTGTTTTAAATCGAGATTTTACAAAATTCTGTGTACATTACGTTCGTATGCCGAAACCTGCTGCGGTATACTTACCGCTACTTTCCGCGGTATGCTCCTTGTGACGATATCAATAAAATGTGAGTGCTAAAAGTCTTAAAATAAGATTCAAATTCCTTTGCCATGTATTGCACGCTGTGTTACTTTAGACTACGCTACATAATAACCTGTGTTAATTAGATGAACATGTTACTTTTAAGGAGACACCTACATAGGTACATAGCGTAGGTTGTTTCTTTATAAAATGTCTATTTTTGATGACACTATAACTACTTTCTGTGTTTTCATTTCATAGCAGTTTTCAAAAAATGAAAACTTTACTTAACAAAAACCTTTATTTAACTACCTAAACCTATGGAGTATAATTATCTATTTCCCGTATTAAGGTGGTTATTCTAAACAAAGTTACGAATGTTGGTGCGATTTTCACCATCATTAAGTGAATTTATTTCGAAAAAAGAATCTCGATGTTTTGTCAAGTAATAAAAACCGTGCGAAGCAGGGATGTATTGCTAGTATTCATATAAAATTGCAGCAACAAAGATCTGATAAGCTAGCTCATTCAGTGTAGAATATTCTTTTATAGAATTTCTATTAACCAACAGACTTCTTTGAATTCGAGAAAGGTACTTCTATTTAATTTTGAATAAGAAAAATTCAATCATTTTGCTTAGATTTCGGTGAATTTAATTTAGTTGGGAGACAAATAGGTCACATCAATCTAGCTAAGTTAATTTTTGTCGAAAGAATAAATAATTAAAAAGCCTTTTTTGGAACGAAGTTTCTACTTCTTGCTGGAGGAGTTGTCTGGTAGAAATCGTCACGTAAGAAAAACGTGTTATGACCCCATACAACTTTCTCGGTCTTTTTCTATTATACTGGATGGCAGGGACATCGACGCATAACCTGTCACCATGGATTCAGTATATAATTTTTAACCCTGCGTTAAAATTTTTCGTCGGTAATTAAAGAATACATTTACTGTTGACCGCGTAGGTCGCTACGCCAGGGGTGCAGGTTGTTCTAAAGAGATACCGTGGCCCCTGGCACACGGAACTAAAGACACTCGGGCGGGGTTTTAGTCAGTAAAAGTCTGACACACCCTCCCGCTCCGCACAGAGCGGGACAAGTTATTTGGTGATTCATCTTCGTCATCTTCATTTCAGCTGAGAGACGTCCGCTACTGGACTTAGGCCTCCCACAGGCATTTGATGATTACCCAACCAAAAAAAAACCCGCCTAGGTATTGCACTTTTCTATGAGATAGCGGATTTTTTTTTGTTGATAACTGATGCACTACGGGGTTTAGAATCATGTGCTGAATTCACGGAATTGAATTCATCGATATCCCTTCTACCAGTATACCTAAGAATTATTTTATCATAACTGTCACGTAAGAAATTTTTAACAACGCGGACTACATTGGCGGTCCTCGTAATTTTTTTATTTTTAATGTATAGTACTAATATTTACTAGCTATATATTGAAACACATATCTACAAATAACATGCTACAAAATGCTATGAATGTTACTAAGTGCTGTTCACTATAGCAAAGTAACATGCCCCTCGTTAAAATATCGTTGACCACATGTCTATTATCATTGTAACAATCACTGAACCAACAATTGGATGCCGATAAATTGCACTATTAGACCTGCAGGCTTAACATGACGTTTTCTATTTCTACGAAGAACAGTGCTTTTTCAATACAAAGTGACATTTCGTTTCTCCATTTTTGACATCGCACCGTAGATATCCTTCTACAATTTGTCATTTTGTCTTTCGTTTCTAACGATCCTTGTCTAGATCCTTATAAATGTAGACTATTTCAGTAGAATATTTCTTTCCAAACTGTCAAAATCACACTGACAACAAACTTTCTACTCGACGGCCACAAAGTGTATACGATTATCTACAAAACCATTATTCTTTTAGAACGCATAACTATGATAATTAATAGAAAAACATAGCTATCTTCTCCTATTGTACATCATTTAGTTAATATAAGTCATGTCTATTCTTCCGTCGACAAATCGGTGCTCGTGATAAGCCTGCTGGATTACAAACACACGTTAATAGAGTAACTTTACAAAAATTTACAGCATGACTATGTTTCAGAAAGGCGTCGACAATGTGGTTTATAAATTTTTCGTCAGTTATAACAAAAAAAAGCTGTTCCATACATTTTGAATGGTATGCTACATACCATACCACTTTTCTATGAAACAGCAGATGTTTTTTTGTTTTGGTAACTGACGAAAAATTTCTACGCCAGGGGATAAAATCATATGCTGAATTCTTGGTTACAGTTTGCGTACCTTCTTGTTAAAATTGTATCCTGTATGAGTGCGGTTTATCTGACCAAAATACTCCTTGGGACCAACATACAAAACTTTAATCTGACTTGACCTAAATATATGGCACAGTAAATCAAATCAAATCAAAATATTTTATTTCACATTATGAAACGTCAGAAGCTAGGTGCACGGTTCTTGGTCGCTTCCTATGGTGAAGAGCTGGCAAAAAACTCCACGATTACTCTTTTAACAATAATTGACTTTTACAATAGTTTTAAATTAATTTTTTAGGTATGGGAGGACAGTGTAGGCCTGTCAACACGTAGGTACATAAGAAAATACAAAAAAAAATCTACAAATCTACAGTCTACAAGACCTACTTGTGACGTTATTACATTCACAATACATAAAAGTAAATCTACATTTGTTAAAATACTGGATAAATAAAATATAAAACCGGTTTAAATCAAACTACAGCTTCATTTCCATGCTGCATATTATGCACTAATAGCTATGTCAAAATTTTAATATGGACATTATCTGAAATATCAGATACACGTATCGAAAGCTCGACCTACTGACAAAAAACAGTTACACGAATAAACATAAACTCACTCAATAAAATACCAATGCAGTTACCAACAGTGTATTTTTTCTACATGATTTAGTGATTAGTCTCGGGGTATCGCACTACCCAGTAACTGGGTTGTGGAGGTCAGAGAGGCAGTCGCTCCATGTAAAGTACTGGTATTCAGCCGGTTAGACTGGAAGCTGACCCGTACATAGTTGGGAAAAGGCTATGTAGATGATGATCTACGCTACGGTAAACGGTACATCACTAGCTTCTGTTTTGGAACCTTTAAGTAAGATGTGAATATCTGGATTTTTGTAAGAATCACATACCACGCCTGTGTTTCACGAAGGGTCGGGCAGAGGTGTCATTTTAACATCCACATTTTATCAATTTTGTTAAGTCCCTATGCAGGCGAGTCGATTGCCATAATTCTGGCATAAATTCAGACTGCGGCTACTACTGGGAAAAATACTAATGCAAAAACCCAATAATACTTTATCCAACCCGGGAAACGAACCCAGGACCTCAAGCTCAGCAGTACCGTTTGCGGCCACTAGTCCAACGAAGCTTTAAAAAGACCGATTTCCGGGTCTGCAGGTTTTCTATCTGGAATTTCTCAGTAGCGGCCCGGAGTCCGGATTTGTTGCCCGATTGAAGGCAAGAAGATCGTCGCCTATTACATGGGACTTGGCATAACTAGCGAAATGTGGGTGTACATACATAGTTACATCTCTGCCCAACCTTTCGGGGAAACAAGGCGTGGTTGTAATGTTAATATGTCTCTCCACATATTAGAGAGACTTTTCTGTTTAACGTACTGTAAATGGCTACCTAATGATTTTATTTCTTTAGTAGGTTTCTACAAACATTTTTACACGTCAATTATATTTTTAAACAAAATTAGGTCGGTGTTTCCTATCTGACTACTCTGAGAAGAAAGGCTGTAACAAACTCAGAGGTCACAGTCTCTTTTAAAGTCCAGACATAATCTTGGTCAGATCATGTGAAGACCATGTAGATTAGAGACTGAAATGGTATTTTGAGGCAAGAGCTACACAGGTTGAGTAGACCAATATAAGTAGGTATTCCCCCATTCCAGATCCGCGTACAGGCAGAATTCATTTGTAATCCGTGCGAGCCGAAGTTTTAATAAACTGTCTTTGGAACATGATTTGGATATATTCAATACTAGTGTTTCTCGGCTTAAGCAGATGTTGGTGGAAAGCTTCTTTAAGGATAAGTGATTGTTTGCTTTGTATTGTTTGCTTTGATTTTTTTTTTGTTGTTTTAATTTGTATTATTAGTTAAGCGTGTATTATTTAAGTTAAGTCATTATTAGTTATTTAGTACCTACCGACCGTTTTTTGTTGTTGTTTAAGTTAAGTGTTTATCAGTGGAAACTTGTAAATGGCCTTCAGCTTCATATTGTTTAATAACATTGTTTATGTTAGCTGTAAGTTTCCCAAATAAAATAAATAAATAGATAGCATCAAAACATGCATACCAGGGTTTAGTGTTTGCATTCGGTATCTGTCTGATAGACGCCATTATCTGTTATTATGCACGTTATTTTTATCATTATCGATATTATGATACAACTGTGGCCCGTTGTTAATGTCAGGTGCTTGATAAGCTTTACATTATGCTTTTAAATGCACTTCAGTACATACTCCTATTTTTTAATGATATTTTAATATAGCTGAGTCCGCAGCACCGCTCGTTGGTAAGGTACTCTTTATGAAGAAGTTACCAATACTTAGTCAGATTTATAACGGATTAGCTTCAAGACTTCGACCGCGTGAAATTTCGGCCTCCGACTTCGACTCACAAAATTTCGGCCTCCGACTTCGACCCACCAAATTGCGTCACATCGCCCGCCCGCGTTGTTACTATTTTCGCTTAGCGTTCATTCTGACTTTTTTTCTTTTTGCTCGGTTCCTAAGGATCACAGCGTGATGGTAAATAGCTTCTAACCTTCTACAAAAATTGGGCTATCAAATGCAAAAGGATATTTTTAAACCCGGCGGGCAGTTCTAGAGATTAGCGCGTCTAAACAAACTCTTCAGCTTTTTTTAATGAAAATAAAATAAATATAAAGTAATACATAATTAGATAGGTACTAGCATTTCTATTGCAATACAAAACCAGACTAATAAATTACTCATTAATAATAAAATCGAACTCAGTATTTTTCCACAATGCAATTTAATGATTGTTTCCAATGTATTTCTTAAGCTAAGTGATCCTTCTCAAATCTTCCAGTAATGTGATCTTGACTACTTTGGTCAAGAGCACATTACTGGTTTAATTACTGGATTGCGTGTGTTTTTAATAGCTTTTGCCTGTAGCTTCAGCCGCGTGGATATCGTAAAATATCCCCTGGGAACGTACCGGGCTCAAAAGTAGCCTGTGTTAATCCAGGTTAAACTGTCTGTGAGGGAAATTTCAGCAAAATCCATTCAGCCGATTTTGCGCCAATCCGGAGCATACATACAGATAAACAGACAAACGGAAAAAAAAACGGTTCCTACAATTTTATGATATGTATAGAATAGGTGATATAGAAAACAGTCGTTTTAAAAGATAAAAGCAAACGCATATATGTACAGAAGCCAGCACATCAAGCTATCCCCAAACTGTCAAATTTTCCCAATTAAACATGAGCCTTAACCCTTTGTAATAAAGCTGAAAATCTATCAAAGAAATTTGACAGTTTGGGGTACCTTGATGTGCTGGCGTCTGTACTTACCTGAGTTTAGACAAATTAAACTTTTATCCCCTTTTGTACTTATTTTTGTAATCTTGGATTGCTCAAGAAACCATAATGCTCGATGCTTCTGGTACTTTTTCCACAAGCAATTAGCTGCGACATTATCCATCCCATTTAAATTCGAGACAAAAATCGTACTATCTGTTATTTTTCGTTAAAAGATCTTCATCGTTTTGTTGTTTTAATTCTCCAAGTTTAAGATGAAAGAAAAAGTTGTAATGAATATCTACCAAAGTCGTTAAAGAAAAACGTTTTTTTTTTCGACTTTCCAATTATTTGAAGATACATTTAACAAAAGTCATTACACAGATATTATTAGAGCAAATGTATTTGGGATTCCATTAAACGGGATAACTGTAAAGTTATTCGATAATCGCGGTACTAAAATATCATGGCGAGCATTAGATAAAATGTTCAGAACAATTTCGATACATCGATAGCTTGGTTCGTATTAACCATTGGAACCACAGAATAAAAAGAAATGGAGCAAACCATAATCATAATTTTGTAGACGCAAAATTGCGTGTCGAAGAACTGCATCATCTGCATCACCTTTTTCCAACTATTTTGGGGTCGGCTTCTAGTACCCGGATGCAACTGAATACCAATACTTTACATGGAGCGACTGCTTAAGGGCCTACGTCCCATTCGGTAGCGTAACACGGTCACTTTATGAACCCTACTGCTCATTAACGGCTCGTCTTGAAGATTTGAAAAATATATGATTTTGCTATAGATTCATATAGATCATTTTGCCCGAAGTACTTTTTTTGTATGGTTAATACTTTTGCTGTAAAAAATATTTTCCAACACGCAATATTTTGGCTTCTATTCCATACTCCTACTAAACGGCTTCGTTATTTGGAAAAAAAAATACACTGAAAAATAGATAGTTAGAGGTACCACAGAATCGCCGAAGCACAATTGTAAATTAATCAAAAGAATATCCCCATTTTGAGATAAAGGCTCAGAGGGGCCCTGCGCGGGCGCGGGCGGCAGTCGTGCTTTAGCATACAAACGGGAGATGAGGATACTATGGGCCTTAAGTGACCTTCACAAGCCAGTAACTGGATAGCACGGTACCCCTTGGTAAGATTGGTTGTCACTGAATGCAGTTTGCCATTTGACATTTTATGGTAAATTTTTAATTATAATTGTTATTAATGGGATAACTGCTTTTAAAGTTAATTAAGAGGTGAATCAGTTGATTTTTTTATTGCATTAAAGTATGTTTAATTATGTTTTCAGTTCCATCACTATAAGCAAAAAAGACTTGAAAATATTTTTTTTTCTGCTTTCAAAATTATTTACAGAGAGAAACACTCCTTTAAAAAACTACCTTTTTGACCATTTTCAAGAAATCTTCGCCTTAAGGGAACCTAGTCGCGGGCTCAAACTCACTGGTGGGCTTGGCTAAAAATCACGCTGTCTCACCAGGCTTCGTGTCCGACAGAGATAGTTTCAGTGATGAGCAGTTAGACGCTAGTCTGCACACACAACGTTATTGAGTGAGATGCAGGATCATTTATAGCAAAAAAATCGCGAAAAAATTTAGAAAACTCCTTTGGAAGATCGGGTTTTATGAAAAAGCCAATGCATAAATCAATGACCAATAAACTTTATTGAACTTTGCGATACATAAGCTTTGTCGGTACTGACTTGGTTTTAGAGATTTTACACTTCTTTTATTACTGTTAAGTTAAATTAGCAAGAAAAACGAATCTTTGTTGGCTCCTAACATTTGAATGGCTTTTTATTTTAGTATTCTGTTTCCGTACGCACAATATTAATAATTAAAAAAAAACGATACCATGATTATTTTTGATGTACATTGTCGAACAGTGGAGCAATACACTCCCGAAGTTTGTATGGAAAAAATGTCGACAAGATTCACCTTAAGTACTCTTTTGGGTGTGTATACGTTCTCACCAGGGTTTTTAGACACGTTAGAATAACAATTTTAACAAAGTTATGTGTCGTTTTAAATTTTTACATTTACTTAACATATAAATATTTGTATGCCAGCCCGTGGCTAAATATGTTAGATCTTAATTCTATTATGCCCATTTTAAAACAATAAATGTATTCTATTCTATTACTTTAAATATCTATTAAGACCAGGTTAGTACATACGTGATTAGTCCATACAAATAATACTGCCGAGGCTCGGCTAGTTTATCATAATACTATTAAGTATACCTTTTCTTTTCATTTCCTTTAGGAAAAAAATATCTTCACTAACAGATTAAGCAAAATTAGTATTTCAAAAGCGCACAAGGAAATTGGCCGGGGAAGGAATTACTCAAATGAGGCGTGAAATATTCCATTTTCAAATAACTAGTTTCATAAATCATTGAAAAGCTGTGCCCTGTCGGGTGGCTGCGAACAATTTTCGGTTCCACTGGATCCGGTTGAACCCCGACACAATGCGGCCGGCCGGAAACGGAACGTCCGCAGAGCCCAAAACGGTTTACGGGATTTCACTTTTTGAATTTTCACGGAACTGTGTTTTATTTAGCCTTGGTTTTGGCTAAATATTATCTTAGGTAAATATGTATTTAAGAATTATCTTTACTAAATAATTTTTTATATTGTGGGTGTGAAAGAAAAAAGAAAGATGTCTGTGAAAGATTCTTAAGCGATAAGTAATGAATTCAATGTCTCTAATTTTCCTCTTCCTTCGATGTAATTGTTTATAGCTTCCGAAATTTTAGCTCCCGACTCGTCGCGTCGCATTGCATCGACGCGCTAATATTTCGTTTACCTACACTTAGCGTTCTCTCCGATTTTTTTTTTCATTTTGCTCGGCTCCTAAGGGCCAAGGCGTGATGTTAAATAGCCTGTAACCTTTCTTAAGAATTGGGCTATCAAATACAAAAAGATTTTTTCAAATCCGACAGTTCCAGAAATTACTTCCTACTAACAAACTTGGCCACCGATTGAACAGATGGCCGATGGTGCCGAAAAGTTCTGGAGTGGCGATCGCGCACCGGAAGACGTAAAGTTGGAAGGCCTCCCACAAGGTGGACCGGTGACCTTGTGAGGGCCGCAGGAGTCCGCTGGATGCGGGAAGCATAGAACCGGTCGAAGTGGCGGAATTTGGGGGAGGCCTATGTCCAGCAGTGGACGTCTTTCGGCTGAAATGATGATGAAAAAAACTCACGAACTTTCCCTCTTTATGATATTTTATTTTATTTTTTATAATCATTTATTGGGAACAAAAAACATAAACATACAAAGACAATGTTAAACAATGTTAACTGCAAAAGTTAAAACTGTGGCGCAGCTACCAACGTCCGACTCCTAGTGAGGGGGTAGTTTGTTCTAAGACTAATACAAAGGTTTTTAAACAAGAATATAAGAAAAACAATTTAACAATTATATAAAAATACATTTTGAGATAAGTGCCATGTGTAATGAGTACCTGATGTAGAGTAAGGATGGTGTGTTGTGTGACGTGTGTGTGTGTTTTCCAAGGTGATTTTTCCGCAAGTTTTTCTGTGCATAAGTGAGTGATTTTAGTAAAAAATTGTATATTATTTAGTATAGTATAGATTATTATTCATTTATTTACTCAATTACTAATACATTTACCTAGACTAAAGAATTTTATCTAAATACATTTTAAGCAATACAAAAACGCTCGATCAAATAGTTTCGTTATTTAAAATTGTATTACAAAGCCGCATAAAACCTTTTTAAGGGTTAAAGAATTAGGTACCTACTTTAACCCCTAAATCGGTTCTCTACCAGACTTTAATTTAGAACTTGTCACTTACAAGTCCCAAAAGAATTGGAAGGTGACAGTGACAGGTTATTAACTTTTTTATGCTTTTCTATATCGACTATACTAATAAAATAATCTTTCTCGGCTATCGAAATGCAAAACCATAAAACGACGGGATTTGAATTTGAAGTGGATGTTGATATACAAAAAAAAAAAACATAAGGGATGCCACACATGTTTTCGGGTCGGCATTCGATTTGGTACTATTTTTAATGAACAACGAAAGTCACAACAACAAAATTACTTTCATTGGTCTCGTGCTGATCAGCAAATACTGTTCCGCGTCTATCCTAAATGAATCATATTCGTGTAGGCTCGGTAAATGGAACCCGCTCGCCCGGTTGTACAGAATCATGTCAACCATCCATAAATTGCTTCATATGTTCAAAAAAATTGTCTGCGCAATCACGTAAATAACGCAATGAATATTGTTGAACTGTCAGAATGCAAGCCATTCGTGTTTTTATTAGAAGTTTCGTATACTTATACATTCATACGCATTTAGTTGATATCTTTTTGAGGCTGACTGTACACCACTCATAATTAACACTAGATTCCGCCCGCGGCTTCGCCCGCGTGGAGGTCGGAAATTATCCCGCGGGAACGTACTACCGGGATAAAAAGTATCCTATGTGTTAATCTAAGTTATAATCTATCTGTGTGAAAATTTCATCCAAATCCGTTCAGCCGTTTTTGCGTGAAAGAGTAACAAACATCCATCCATCCATACTTACAAACTTTCGCGTTTATAATATTAGTAAGGATTCCGAGATCAACATTATTTAATATAAGTAATATATTGAAGTATCGGTATTTATATAAATAGACATTCTAGAACTTTATGCCCGTGTAAGTTAATGTCTTCGTATTTTATTTAGGTATACGTACAGATCTACCGATCAAATATTTATGTAGGTACCTAATTCGTAATTAGCGTAATGTGGGTACGTATGATTTTCATAATTTCCTTCAAATGAAAATAACTATCTATCTACTAAAATAAATAAAAATCAATTAAATATTAATGTAAGCAAGTAGACATGTTTTTTGTTATTGAAGAAAATAGCGATATTTTCCAAATGGGCCATGGCATTTAGTTGCCCGCAGAGAGCTTTTGTGCAGGCTTTTTTTTTTTTGGGTGGGAAATCATCAAATAGCTTCTCCCGCTCTGGGTGGAGCGGGAGGGCGTGTCAGACTTTTACTGACTAAAACCCACCCGTGTTCCCTCAGTTGCCTGTGTGCCAGGGGCCGCGGTATCTCTTTCGAACAACCCGCACCCCTGGCAGGCATCGGCCCTTGCGAACCCCCCCATTTGGTGCTGACATCTCTTTGAGGCGCGCGTGGAACACAACGCGCCGTCGACCCGGGCTTGGTCCTTACCGGACAGCGAGCTACCCATTACTCGCCGTCGGCAAGCCCGCGCCTACGGTGGCCGGGAATCAGCCTGAGATTCCCGACGCCCAGGGCGTCTCCCGCGGCGACTACGGCCGTGAGGGCGCATATACTCATCTTGAGCACGTAACGGGAAGAGTTAGGAAACTTGGATGGATATTTAAAACATTACGACAAGTCATCCCTACAAATATAAATAAAAAAGTAGGGCTTCATAGAAACCTCCTTAATGAAGTTTATGTGGCACTAGTCCAATCAGTTATAGTTTACTGTATCCCCGTATGGGGCGGCGCGGCTAAATCAAGATTTATAGACGTTGAAAGAGGACAGCGAGCATTAATCAAAATTATGTATTATAAAAAGATAAGATACCCCACTGAGAGTATATACCAGATTAGTGGCCTACTTTCTGTTAGAAAACTGTACATTACACATATGGTCCTGAAAAAACACAAGACACTTCCTTACGACGCTAACATAATATCTAAGAGACGAAAAGACTTGATTGTTCATATCCCACAAACTAAAACTAAATTCGCTGCTATACAATACAACAGACGTTCTGCTCAACTATATAATAGGGTAAACAAAGAGATATATATATACACTAAACAAACTCATGAATGTAAAAAAAATCTAACAAATTGGATAAAATCAATTACTTATGAAGATACTGAAGCGCTATTGCGAACCACAAATTAATTCACTCATTTCTCTCTACACACACACTCACCTACCCACACACGCATGACACACACGCAAACCCACTCTCAAACACACACATATACCTGCACCTTAATATTGTTTACTTGTTTTATCTTATTTTTAATTTGTATTTTTTGTCTATTTTTACCTTTTTTTACCTTTATTTTTTATTTTACCTTGCTATGGAAGAGCGGAGTCTCCTAATACAGGCATTGTTTGCTTAAAAGGAGGCTCCAATCACTAACGTGTTACTTATGTATAGTTACGCAATAAACAATTTTTAATTTTAATTTAATTTAATATACTGCCTCTCCCTCACGTGCGCCGCCTCCCTCTTCGCGAGCATTACTGCTTCGCAGAAGGAGGTGATGGCTAACCATTCACTCTCGCTCCGTACCATGGCCTGAACTTGGGCCGGACGCGAGAGATCGCCGCCGCCGATCGCCTCCACGAGGACACGGCGGTGCTCCGCCCAAGCCGGGCAGACTGCCACCGTATGCTCCACTGTGTCATCAGGGCGATCTTCGCAATGGAAACACCCGGGCGTTTCCTCCCGCCTTATACGAAACAGGAACCTCCCAAAACAACCGTGTCCGGTGAGGACCTGCGTCAGGCGGAAGGTGAGGACTCCATGCCGCCTCTCAAGCCACTCCTCAAAGAGGGGACTTACCGCCGCTATCGTGGCGTGCCCAAGCTTTTGTGCAGGCTCAGTCCGCTGAAGGAGGATGTTTTTTGGTCAAAATAAGTCAAAAATGCTGTTCCAACTCCTCAATGTACCTTCTCATCATTGTAAATTCAGATAAATAAATGGTTAATGATTAAAAATGTAAGTTAACTTAAATTGTTTGTTTATTAAAATCACAACTTCTTTGACAGTTGTAGGTATGTTATGGCTTTAACACGGCTACTTTATAAAAAAAATAAAAGGGGTTTTAACATTGAATTAATATAGTTTGTTGGTAAAAAAGACTCGTAATGTGTTAACTGTATATTAATTAACGATTACGTGTCCTTTTGGCAAGAAAAATATATTATTTCAACGTTAAAATCCAGTTTAAAGTTTCGTCCCGATTCACCCCTGCGTCCATATTCACCCCGTTTTACTGTTGTGTGTCAATTTGCTTGCCAATTACTTTCCTAGACTGTTCAAAAGGTATTGAAGATGCGCTGCCATCCCAGACACAATGCTGAAATGTGTATGTGCTGCTCGTTACCTATTAGGTACTTTGTAGCGGCACTATAGACAAATACTTCGCAACAAATATTTAAAAAAACACAAAAAGAGAAGTGGCGCCATCTACAATGCCACAGGCGAACTAAACAAGACTCACGTCACACAAATCCTGCATCGCGCAATCAGAGTTTACTGCGCGACTCGCATAGGTAGATACAACAACCCGACATCATCCGTCGGGCAGTTGCCCACCAGACACAACACCCGTACGGTCGGAGTATCCTCCCTTTTCCATAGAGTATGAGTGGACTTTACACCCTGTTCCTCATACCTCTATAACCTAGACTTTGTATTCCTCGATCCCTCTTTGTCAAAGAACCCACAAGACACACACACACACACACGTACAATATCGTTGTACGTCTCCCATGTTAGCTTCAAAGGCAACTAAGTATAAGAAGACAGATGGATAGGTGGCAGCCCCATGTAAACTGATATCATTGTTGCACTGGAAAACCCTGTTTTCCTAACAACGTACCTACCTAGATTTAACGTGAGAATGCAAGGAAGATTTTACTTTGACATATTTACAAGGAAACCTTTACAAAATATACAGAAAAATAGGTTTATTTATCACAGAAATACGTGAACACGATAAAATATGTCCATGTGTTAGTTCCGTTGCAGTAATAATGCTTATTTCTACTGAAAAGTTAACATGCTAGAGTGCGTTTTTATTTTTACGTTTAGATTTTCGTAGTGGTATTTTTTTTTTGTGTTTAAAATGAATTATGGAGGGCACCCAACCTCCAAAATTAAGAGCGTAGTTATGTACAGAAGCCCGACAACAACTGCAGGCTTAGCACGAGCACCGATTTGTCGACGGAAGAATAGACATGACTATTAACTAAATGATGTACAATAGGAGAAGATGGCTATGTTTTTCTAATAATTTTCACAGCTAAGCGTTCTAAACGAATCATGATTTTGTAGATAATCGTATATACTTTGTGGTCATCGAGTAGAAAGTTTGTTGTCAGTGTGATTTTGACAGTTTGGGAACAATTATTCTTCTGAAATAATCATGAAAACATACTACGCAGGAATTGTGTCAGAATTGACAAGGGAATATAGATGGAAAATAAATAGGCTATCGGACATAAGAAGCTTTGAATAAATTCAGGTTACGGACAAACAAGGGATGACCTTCAAATGAAGTTAATATTGTTATGAAACTGCTGGTTATTTTGGTGGAATTAGTAAAGTTTGTTGTATCTATCTATAGATATTATAAATTAAGGTCGCTTTTCGGGTTTGTGTCTGTGACCGTGTTTTGTGCGCTCTGTGCGCGAAGAACAACGCGGTCACGCGTTCTTCTAAACTACGCATCAGACTCGAATGAGGTTTCCACGATAATTTAAAGAATGTATTCCAGAAGGCTTAAGTGTAGAATACATATGTATTAAACTTACACAAAATAAAGAAATGATCTTTTGTCGAGTCCCTAAAACCGTGTGGAGCAGGGACGGGACGCAAACTTCGGATACACAAAGCAACATTATTGAATGGTGATATTTGTAAAGAAAAACTTGCAGAGATGGGCCCGCGTGGTAGATTACAGCTCACTCTGTCTCACGGAGAGCAAACATTATATATATAGACTGACTATGATAGCTTAGTCCTCCTATCATACTCCATTTGAAACAAGATTAGATATTTAAATAAACCTTTTTTACAGTCCGTTCAAGCGATTTCGACTTGTATTCCGTAGGAATAAAAAACAAAAAAATAGTTACAAAACCAACTGTTTACTGCAGATGCCATTTATCATGCTACCAACGCAATAGAAATGAAAATCAGTTGAACGGACTGTAAAAACGTTTATTCCAAACATCTAATATTATTTCAAATGGATTAATAGCAATGCTTAAATCACTCAATAAGTCTGTATTTATTGAAACAAGATAGTATTAGGAGCTCAAGAATTGATTTGGGGTCATCGACCTGGAGGAGTTCAAATCATCTCCGGGTCCAAAAGGTTCTTTACAAAAGGTTCTTTACTCAAGTAAAGAAGTTGCAAATAACGTTGGGTCGAGAATTCGAGATCGAAAAGGAAATGGGATAGTTCGGACTTCGGAAGTAAAGAAAGGCATTTTTTGTAAACTCAAACTCAAAGCATTTATCCTTCTAATAATAGGTCTTTACCTATGAAATTGCCGTTTTGTATGAAAAAATTTAAACGAATTTTTTTCATGTATTTTTTATTTGTATTAATCGAAGTAATCACCCATGCAATCAATGCATCTTTGCCATCGCAGTGGCAGTTTATTGATGCCCTTCTTAAAGAAATCAGCTGGACGGGAGGCAACAAATTCTTCAAAGGCATTTTGTACTGCCTCTCGGGTATTGATTTTTTTTCCCGCCAAGAAGTTATCCAAATTCTGGAAAAAGTAGTAGTCTGTAGGCGCAAGGTCTGGTGAGTAGGGCGGATGACGGAGAGCTTCCAACCCCAGTTCTTGCAACTTGGAGACCGTCTGCTGTGCAGTATGAGGTCGCGCGTTGTCGTGCAGGAGCAGCGGAGACGAGCGATTGACCAATGCTGGTTGGAGATGTGCCAGCTTCTCCATCATTGTGTTCAGTTCTTCACAGTACACATCTGCAGTAATGCTCACCCCGTTTGGTAAGAAGCTGTGATGAATCACACCGGCGCTAGACCACCAAACAGTGACCATCACTTTTCTAGGGGTAAGTTTTCGTTTAGGGCATTGTTTAGGTGCTGAACCAGGATCCAACCAACTTGCTGAGCGCTTGCGGTTATCAAACAGAATCCATTTTTCATCGCAGGTAACAATGCGGTTCAAAATTCCTTCATTTGTGTGTCTGTTGAGCAGTGCAAGGCACGTCTCGACGCGTACTTCGCGCTGACGATCATTGAGTTCGTGGGGCACCCATTTGTCAAGCTTTTTTACCTTGCCAATTTGACGCAAATGGACCAATATTGTTTTGACGCTAACGTCGAAAGCTGCTGCTAATTCAGCCGTAGATTGTGTATCATCAGCTTCCACAATCGCCTTTAATTCGTCATTGTCGACCAAAGTCTTCGGACGACCGCGAGGTTCATTTTTCAGGTCGAAATTTCCAGAACGGAAGCGAGCAAACCAATAACAGGTGGTGCGTTGGTTTGTAGTGTTAGCTCCGTAAACGTCGTTGATGTTGCGTGCCGCTTGTGCCGCGTGGCTGCCACGACGGTACTCATATTCCATAATTACTCGAATTTTTAACGTATCCATGATGACGAAAAAGATTGAAATGCGATGAAAATGTAACACTAATCAATAAACAAATGACTACTTTTGGAAAAAAAAATCCATGTTTTTAAAATAAAATTAATTTGAAATTAGAACAAAACAAATTAGAACAATTTCATAGGTAAAGACCTAATATTAGGTCTTTACCTATGAAATTGCCGTTTTGCAGTACTGGCCATTTCAAATCAAAATAATTTTTGTTTGGGTAAGAATTCTAATTTCAAATTAATTTTATTTTAAAAACATGGATTTTTTTTTCCAAAAGTAGTCATTTGTTTATTTATTAGTGTTACATTTTCATCGCATTACAATCTTTTTCGTCATCATGGATACGTTAAAAATTCGAGTAATTATGGAATATGAGTACCGTCGTGGCAGCAACGCGGCACAAGCGGCACGCAACATCAACGACGTTTACGGAGCTAACACTACAAACCAACGCACCACCTGTTATTGGTTTGCTCGCTTCCGTTCTGGAAATTTCGACCTGAAAAATGAACCTCGCGGTCGTCCGAAGACTTTGGTCGACAATGACGAATTAAAGGCGATTGTGGAAGCTGATGATACACAATCTACGGCTGAATTAGCAGCAGCTTTCGACGTTAGCGTCAAAAAAATATTGGTCCATTTGCGTCAAATTGGCAAGGTAAAAAAGCTTGACAAATGGGTGCCCCACGAACTCAATGATCGTCAGCGTGAAGTACGCGTCGAGACGTGCCTTGCACTGCTCAACAGACACACAAATGAAGGAATTTTGAACCGCATTGTTACCTGCGATGAAAAATGGATTCTGTTTGATAACCACAAGCGCTCAGCAAGTTGGTTGGATCCTGGTTCAGCACCTAAACAATGCCCTAAACGAAAACTTACCCCTAGAAAAGTGATGGTCACTGTTTGGTGGTCTAGCGCCGGTGTGATTCATCACAGCTTCTTACCAAACGGGGTGAGCATTACTGCAGATGTGTACTGTGAAGAACTGAACACAATGATGGAGAAGCTGGTACATCTCCAACCAGCATTGGTCAATCGCTCGTCTCCGCTGCTCCTGCACGACAACGCGCGACCTCATACTGCACAGCAGACGGTCTCCAAGTTGCAAGAACTGGGGTTGGAAGCTCTCCGTCATCCGCCCTACTCACCAGACCTTGCGCCTACAGACTACTACTTTTTCCAGAATTTGGATAACTTCTTGGCGGGAAAAAAATTCAATACCCGAGAGGCAGTACAAAATGCCTTTGAAGAATTTGTTGCCTCCCGTCCAGCTGATTTCTTTAAGAAGGGCATCAATAAACTGCCACTGCGATGGCAAAGATGCATTGATTGCATGGGTGATTACTTCGATTAATACAAATAAAAAATACATGAAAAAAATTCGTTTAAATTTTTTCATACAAAACGGCAATTTCATAGGTAAAGACCTATTATTATAAATGTGAAAGTTTGTATGTCTGGATATTTGCTACTGAATCACGCAAAAAAGGGCCTCAACGGATTTGGATGGAATTTGGCACATAGATTGTCGTGTCATCTCAACCTACAAAGTTGATTTGTGGTGTTTATGATAGTACCTATCAGCATCAGTCTATAATGTACTGCCGGCACACAGGCCTCCACTCTTCGCAGAAGGAATAGGCTGTAATCCACCACACGGGTCCAGTGCGAGTTGGTAGATGTCACATGTATTCGAATTTTTGGTTGTAGGTCATGCTGGTTTCCTCACGATGTTTTCATTCACCGTTTTAAGAGCAGTGGTGATGAAATAAATTTACAAAAAGTAAATCGCCTGTCTGGTTTCGCACCTAGGACCCACAGCTCATAACGTCAGTCTGCCTGATCCAAGTTCAAGTCCAAGTTTTACTTACCAGATATCGATAGATGGCGAAGGGCACATACTCCAGCATTACGAAGACATCAGCCACCGCCAGCCACTTCAGCAGCCGGTTGATAGGCGCCGCTGCTAAGTCGCGCCGCGTTAGAACTGCCACGTTCAGCGCATTTGCTAGGCTTCCGAAGAAGCATACCTGGAACAAGTGAGTTTGTACAAAATTATTGTACATTACGAGCTTTTGTCTTGGGCTTCACCCGCGTGGAGGTGGTTGGAAGTCCTCCCACGGGAACATCCTATTAGCGGGATAGGACATAGGACAGTTTTTATCCCGGGTAAGGGGTTATGCATGGTATATGCGTATTCCATTAATCGAAATCTGTTCAGACACGAACCGTCACAATTAATTTGGCGTCATCTAAGCGGCACATTGATAAATTGTTCGAAGTAAACAAACTAGGAATTGATTTCAATATTTTTTTCATAAACGAATGTCTTTTCTCTTAGCTACTCCCATACCAACGAAATGGTAGTCAACCATTCGGTTAGTTCGCTAGTCAACACATGAAAAAGGAGTTAAACGACATGTACGGAACTCGTAAGAAACCTCTAAGCAGAAGGTACAAGGCTCAAGTAAGAACTAAGTAAACTAACTAACTCGAGGCAATGCAATGGTTTTATTGTGTGAGTTTCAGAAAAGCGGTATCAAACTCGTGAAGTATGATACCGGTTTTCTGAAAATCAAAGAACCTGCGCTCGTTTTAAAATGGCGAGCAAAAGGCCATTACAGACAGAAGCTATAGCCGTATTCTGTAACTTATGGGTCAATTAGATATCAAAACTTGGCGCATAAAGCTCTTTCCGACTGAATGTAATTTTTGGCACTCTAAAATGCGTTTGCAGCACATTTAAAAGATTAGGCGGTACGGAAGAAAAATGGAAAAGAAGTTGAAAAACATCCCTCAGAGAGGCATTACTATCGTAGGTAGGTACTTAAAGTTAAGTTGACTTATCTGTGGTTGATTGAAATAATTTGAAAAAGGAATTTTGGGACCTTTGACGTACCGGTTCAAAAGGCACGATACACGTTTACAGTTTAATCTACATCTGATAGAGCAGCAACAAAACAGTGTATTTGGATTGTTATTTTAATTTTTAATTTTAGTTTTGATTTTAATTTTAGTGTTGATTTTGATTTAATATTGATTTTAATTGTATTTAAGTTTTAATTTAAATTTGTTTTTGATTTGGTTTCGTATGATTTAAATTTTGGCTGTATTTCGATTTCAATTTAGAATTTGGTCGAAAACATTTTTTTTTAAATCCCGTATCAACTATGTTCGGTGAATATATAAACTCATTTAATTTTAAGCAGGTGCCCAAAATCAATAGACAAACAAGTACTTAATGCATGATGTGCTTATCTGTAACAAATTGGTACATTATTCTATAAGTATATTGGATGTATCTCATATCTTTGTATCAGTGTATTCAATTGTTGGTGAGCCAAATAAATAAATAAAAATAAAATAAAACAGTAACCTTATTGCAACTAGCATAAAAATCATTGTGAATTTGACAGACTTGTCAGAGGCAGCAATCCAACAGCAACCTTATCAAAATGAGAATAAAGATCACTGTGGTTTTAACAGTGATGCAAAATCAAAATGGATTGTAAGTACCTTTAGGGAAAAGAAAAAGATTCAATTTCTTACGTAAATTGAAATCATTTCCGTGGCCATACGTAATGGTCCACGTCTACATACAATGATGATATTTATGTACCAGGGCCCCATAAATACAAAGGTGGTTAGTAATCAATCGACTTTTGACTCTTTGGAGTGAAGCCAATTTAGATTTTTTACGATTGTTTACAGAAAACATCAATGAAACCATTGATGTTTACCATTTTGTTAGTTTTAACCATTTTGTTAGTTTATTTTTATTTTTATAAATGAGTAATATTTTTGTGGAAAAGATTTATTTATAAATAGTAAATGTGATTTTTAAGGCGAGGATTCAATTCATTTTCCTTTTGTAAAGATGTACAGTTAGCCGTTGTGATATGAATATGAAAATAAACGTTTTTCTAGCTCGATGACACATTTTCTGTGTAGGCACCTGCTTTTTAATTTATAGTAAAATAAAGCTTTTCTATTTTATTTTTGCCTGTCCGTGCAACTCTGACCACGCGTCTTACCAAGGGTTATCGTATTACCGAGTAACTGGTGAAGGTCAGATAGGCAGTCGCTTCATGTAAAATACTGGTATTCAGCTGCATTTGATTAGACTGGAAGCCAAGCCCTGCATAGTTGGGAATAGGCTAGGCAGATAATGATGTCAGTGCTACAGCTTAGGTCACCCCGAACCCTTTGGGCCAGCGCAGAGTAATTTAGACTACACTGTCAAACAAATATCACAAGTTTCTTTTCGCTATACAAATCTACAGTAAGGCAGCTCTTACCGTATAATTTTGCAGCGCAAAAAACTTGTATAAACGAGACCATGATAAATAAAATAAATAATAGTTTAAAAAACTAAAAAACACGCTTTAAAAACCAAACTAAAAAAGGAGAAAATAATTTAATTCAATTAAAAAGCGTGGGTTGCTTTTTGAGGTATTTTTATAATCAATTAATGTCAAGCACCCCACGCTTTTTAATTGAATTAAATTATTTTCTCCTTTTTTAGTTTGCTTTTTAAAGCGTGTTTTTTAGTTTTTTAAACTATTATTTATTTTCTATTTTTTAGTTCTGCTAACTACAAAAACGTGTTTGTTTTTGTTTTTTCTCAATTTTTTTAAAAATGATTGAATCGTCATCGGTCCTCGACAAGTTTACAAAGTTTCAATGAAATCTGACCGTTTAAAGTGGGTCAAAATCGCGGTCAAAGGAGTCGGTTACAAACAAACAAACAAACATACAAGTGAAGCTAATATAAAGCGTGTAAAAATTAAACACGCGTTACCGTAAACATAACAAAACATCACGCCTTGCTTCCCCGAAGAGTTTGGCAGAGGTGTACCTAGTACACCTACTCCTCCTTCTTATCTTGTGTCTCATTTCCAATATCTATGTTCTTCTCACACTAAGAATCTGCGTTCTTCTAACAATCTGCTTCTACTCTGTCCTTCTCATACTACTTTGTTCATTCTTCCTTTCATATTCAGTCCATTCTCCTTTGAAATGCGGTTCCTCTCGATATCAGGACGGCCACCAGTCGGTATGCATTTAAGCGGAAATTGCAGAGGTATTTTCTTAACAAATAGCGTAGAGTCGTCTCAACACCTCTGTCCCTTATATATATAGGGTGTCTCGAAACTCAACGTCATATATCTATAGGTATATATATATTATATATTTTAAGTATATATTATAGTAGATATGTATGCATATATGTGTATTATTAGTTGATAACCATTTATGTAGTATTATTTATAATTCATTATGATATATTTTATAGGTTTTTTCATCATTCCTCTCATTCAAAGCACCTGCCATGCACCACCCTTGGTTGACTGGTAGAGAATGCCTAAGGCATTAAGTCCGCCTTTGTACCTTTTTTGTGTGCGAGAAGTTTAAATAAATAAATAAATACACCCACATCTCACCAGTTATGTTTAAGTCCCATTTTATAGGGGGCGAGCCTATTGCCATCAACCGGGCACTAATCTAGACTCCGGGATTTTACTGAGAAATTCCAAAAACCCAATAACAATAACGTCAGCGTAAACATTTACCAAAAATTTGTAATAACAACAATATCTTTACCAAATTCGAGTTCGTCAATCAGAAACCATCAAAAAGCCATCAATTCAATGTGAATAGCCCTTAATTAATTGATGAACGACCTTAATTATGGTATATTTGATACCCCTAGGTTATGTTTGCGAATCATTATGGACCAATGATCAAGCCAAATGGGCCAATAACGTCCGCTAATGGACAGATTAACGTTTCTTACAACAGTTTTATGAAAACGATGACTGGGTTATACATTGGTGGAGTATAATGATCGTATTGAAGTGTAATGAAGCTATTTGGATTAACATTCTCATAAACAAACGGGTGAGGAAGTCTGCAAATGGCAATGGTGATGCGCGGAAATCGGTTGTCGTTGTATGGGTATGTGATGCATAGGAATAAGGAAAATATCGTGAGGAATGTTTGAGTATGAATGTCGATATGTCTACATGAGTTCGGAAAGACTACAGAAATTATGGATGGACTGTGTGAAAGATGATAGGTCTAGAACGGGGGTGAAGGCCTAGTTGACGACTAACCTGTAGGTATAAATAAAAAGAAAAGTCCTGACTGACTGACTGACTGACTCATCAACGCCCAGCCCAAACCCTTGGACCTAGAAAGCTGAAATTTTGCACAGAGGTTCCGTTTATAATGTAGACAAGGAATAAGGAAGGATTTCTTGAAATTCAACCCTTAAGGGAGTTAAATAGGGAATGAAAGTACCGCGCGGGCGAAGCTGCTGGCAAAAGCTAGTATAGAAATATGGAAGAAAAAGATTATGTTGCGCCCACCTCAAATAAATTGGGATAAGGAAGTAGAATGATGAAAAAAGGTCAAACAAACGGGGATACTTACATTGGCGATGGGAACCTACCTTAAAATAGTATTTTTCAGAAAGTGGATATTATTTGCATATTTTACAAGTCATTTTTGTAGAGCTAGCTGAGGTAGCAGTGTTTTCTTCTACTGAAAAGACCCTCAGGTATCAAGTTCATTCATTTCTCATATTGTTATAATGATCGACTTTTTTAAAATTGCGCAGTTTTATATCTAAAACAGCCATACAAGTTAGCTGTACCGTAAAGTTAATTTAATGCTATAGAAATAGACAACTTTCAAAAAATTACAGTTGTGTTTGAATTTAAGTTGGTAATTAACTAGTTTGCTTAACAATTAATTTTCTTGACTTTACATAAACGCTGTTGTAGATATGCTATACTGTGAATAGTTGTAAATCCTGCATATTATATTTTGTTTTACGTCTATAGTATCTTCACTGTTATATGCAAATTTTCATCAAACTCTGAAGTCAACTCCACTCAAACATGACCATTGCAGTCAAAACTAATAGAGAACTAATAGTCTTTAATTAATCATGTTTAGAAGTTATCGACTAGTGTTCTAGTCGACCTAGTTCCCAACAACAGCACAGAATAGTACAGAAAGTCAGGTCCGTACAAGACGCGCATCACATAGAGGAGTACGTACGCGTGGTGGTCTCGATCGAAATACCAGTCGCGAGTGCGCTTGTACTCATTCATTCATTCATATCAGCCGAAAGACGTCCACTACTGGACATAAGCCACCCCCAAAAGGGGGGATTTGTCATAATCGTCACGCTTGGCAGGCAGGTTGGCGATCGCAGTATGGTTGTCAAATGCATAGGGAACGTTGCTGTCCATTCTCTAGTAAGTCCCTTAGTCGCCTTCTACGACACCCACGGGAAGAAATGGGCTGGTGCTATTCTTTTACGTCCGGCACCACACGAACGCATGGCGCTTGCACTAGCTGCATATAATATGTGAAACAAAAGCATGTCCGATCCGAAAGGAGAACATATGGTACTACAATAACATTACGGTTTTACGTACGTAAAAACCGTCCCTAAAAAAAAAGTCTCTTCGTGATACGAAGATGCACAAGTCCCAAATCCACGATATTGTACTTGTAGGTGGTTCTCCTCGTATTCCCAAAGTGCAGAAGCTCCTTTAAGACTTCTACAATGGCAAGGAGCTTAACAGATCCATAAACCCCGACGAGGCCATAGCTTACGGTGTCGCCGTTGACAAGTCTGAGGAAGTTCAGGATCTGCTGCTGCTCGATGTGACTCCGTTGTCGCTTGGTATCGCAACCGCCGGCGGTGTCATGACCACCCTCCCCACTAAGCAGACCCAGACCTTCACCACCTGCTCGGACAAGCAGCCTGGGGTACTCATACAGGTGTTCAAGGGCGAGCGTGCCATGACCAAGGATAACAACTTACTTGTAAAGTTCGAGCTGACCGGTATCCCTCCCGCGTCACGCGGCGGATTATGTATCAGTCAATATGATTTGAAAATTTCCCCAGTTTTGTAATTATAAAAAATAATTTGTATTTTTTTTTTATATTTGTCTTATTTTTTGTTCTCCTCATACTTAAATACTTGATTGTATTTAAGCATAAGGAAAAAAAAATAAGACAATTTTAAACTTTTATTACATAATATAAATCTTGACTGTAACCGCTATGTAAATTGACATGTCCTATGTAAAAGAGCCGAGTGATCTTGAAACCAGGGTTCTTCCATCGCGGACACCTTTCTCTATTTAAGATTGTGCATTCTATTAACCAGTGCTTGTATTATGATGTTGAGTTAAAAAAGATTAAGATTATTACCAAAGCGTAATAAAAAATCTAAATTCGATCCGTGCAAATTGCCTAATACGTACATCTGGAATTGTCGAAAAATAAATTGCCAATTTATTCACCATTACTAATAATAATACACCCTGACTAATAGGCTGTTTTTGCTCGTTGTATCGACCTGACCTTCTGTATTTATCTATCTTATTACAGAAGCAGATATCGACCTACCCACCTAATAGCAGACAGCTCATGAATCAATCAAACGTCCTAGAAAGCCTAGAAAAAGAACAATAACGTCTTTACTTTGTAGGCTTAGCATTTATTAGGTGCTTGCTTTCGTCTAATGGAAACGTGTCCGCACTTTGTCCTAGGAATTTTTAAAAAAGAAATTCGTGGAGCTAGCAACAGTCCTAGGTATTTTTTACTAGTACGATGGCTCCCCCCATTTGAAAGCTCGCGTTCTTTGTCATAATATTTGTATTTATTGGAGATTAATCGAAATCAAAAATTTACTATTAGCGTAAACGAAGCAACGTAAGGATCTTAAGTAAGTGATGTTCTATAGTTTAGGAACTATAGAACATCACTTACTTAAGATCCTTACGATCCTTAATTACATATATTATGTATACATATACATAAATTCACACTTTCTTCCCATGGGGAAAGGCCTACCTTTCATTATACATTATATATTTAATTTAATAACGTCACACGGAACGTAATAATTAGTGAAACAAGTAGGTATAAGTACTGAATTATTTAAACGACAAACAATCGATTAGTGATACAAAATATGTACTTAACTATAAAAAAAAATCGCATCGTTATATTGATAAGGTTGGATATGATAAAATCGAGCTCAATACCAATAAAGTACCAAGTAAGTACCAAGTAAGTGTACCAATAAAGAAAACTACGAAAGTGAAATTAATGGCACGTTAGAAACAATTATAGGCTGGCTTGATACAAATAACTTAATAATAAATATAAAAAAAGACAAAAGTAATGCACTTTTACCAAAGGATACGCGCTGATGATATTAATGTTAGTTATAATGGTCAAAAAGTGGATACAACTTGTGTAGCGAAATTTCTAGGCATCCTGATTGACAACAATTTGACTTGGAAACCGCATGCCGATGACGTATGTAAGAAGTTAAATAAATCAGCCTACGTACTGTATAACTTATCACACAAAGTTAGCAATGATACACTTCTACTAGCTTATCATGGGCTGGTTGCGTCAGTCTTAAGATTTGGAGTCATATTTTGGGGTAACTGTAGTGAGAGGGAGGAGATTTTTAAGGCCCAGAAAAGGTGTATTAGATCTATGTCAAACCTTAAAAGCACAGACAGCTGTGAACCTGTGTTTCGGTCTCTGAGGATACTGACTTTTCCATGTTTGTACATATTGGAGGTGGCTATTTTTGTAAAAGCCAACTTAGATTTATTTCCGTCACTGGCCAATATAAGAACACGTAATGGCCCCTTGAGATCCCAATACAAGAACTTGCTACATTCGGGTAATTACAAAACAGCACTGTTAAGAAAAAGTATTATGACAATGGGACCTGTCATTTATAATAAAATACCTCATAATTTTAAGGATTATTCAGTAAACATTTTTAAATCTAAGGTTACTGCACTATTATTAGGCAAATATTATTACTCAGTGAAAGACTTTCTAAATGATAAAAATTTATCCTGATTATGATTGTTATAATTAATTACAAATTTGACCAATTATGACTTATGTACCTGACTATAATAATATTAATTGACTTCACTTTAATTTTTGTTTTGTTTTGCTGACATTATTTAATTTGTATTAATAGTTTAATTTATGTACCTAATAATTTGCACGCCGTAAGGTAGACTGTAGCCGATCTCATTTATTTATGTACAACATCTTATACCTGTACCTACTTTCATAGCAAATAAAGTTCTGATTCTGATTCTGATTCTGAATACATTCAGAACTAAATACGTCTTTGTCGTACGTACGCATTTTATTTTATTTTGCAATACCACCCCGTGTCTAGTTATGTTAGAACTAGACACGGGGTGGTATTGCAAAATAAAATGCGCTTCTTATCCCATTCAATATCTGGCTTACTCTAACATAACGTTCTGTAAAACCCAGCTTCTCGAAAAAGATCGCTGTTCGGATAGCCATGTTAATGCGACTAAGTAAATAAGACGATTTCCCAAACGCCGTGGGAAACAAAATATTACCAACAACATGCTGGCATCACTACACACTTGACATCACAATCGGGATTATGTTTAGGGATGAAAAATTCGAAAAATAAGCCTAAAATAATATGTTAATATTTATACAACATAACATTATGCTTTTATTGACCGAGGGGAGGGAACTAGGAAACACACAGGGAATATTCCCCACATTTCTCATCCTATCTATATAATTAAATAAAAACGAAAGGTCACTCACTGATTTAACACGAAATTTCAAAAACTGCTGGGCATACAAAGATGAAATTTGGCACAGAAGTAGATTATGAGTAAGTAGGAGACGTCAGCTAATAGGGGGAGGAGGTTTGTATGAAAAATGAAGTGGGTGGAGCCGCGGACAGCAGCTAGTATTATTATAATATCATTAACAGCCAGTTTATTCTGTAAAAATCTAACCGTGAAAACTTAGGAGCAGTGAGTTGTCACTCCACCTGTGCAGCCAGAACCCAAGTGATGAGAAGGTGTCATTCGAACCTTGTAAATTGGTGCTACCTCGATAGAACAGCAGCAGAGTGTGTATGTGGAAATTTCACAAACTATGTTCCACGTCCTATCCTGCTCTCTGTGCCCCAAAACATGCAGCCAAGGTGACAGAGGGGTGAAGTTTTGGGCCATCAAAATTTGATAACAGCTCACTTCACTTAAGTTTTCTTTCACGACGATATTTTTACAGACTAGATCGGTTGCACAGAAAACTAGACTCTAGATTTCTGCTAAAAAAAATCCTAATGAAAAAGCCCAATAATAGCCTGACCTTGGGATCAACCCGTCTTAGGTTGATCCCGCCATTTGGTATACTAAGGGTCGGCTGTGACCACTATACCAACTAAGATACTATAATATCTACCATCTCGTAATGTTATACTTACAATGAGGCTGAGGTATCCATGTATACTGTTGTAAGCAAGGATTGTATCTCTGAAGTTTCCATCGCAGTACGTGCAGGCAGGTTCACTGGGTCTTGTCAGGTTCAGTCTGGTCCTCAATCCATCCATAAGCTTCACTAGGGCACCAAAGTCTAACGGTTCATGAGAACTGTTCTTCGTTTGGACCCTCATAGCGGAGAGGAACTGGGCAAAGTCCAGGTTCGTCCTATTCTCTCCAGTCATTTCAGTTTCTAGTAACATCTCTTCAAATAGATTAGTCAATGTCTGTGTTATGTTCGAAGTGTCATCTTCAGTCATTTTTCTATGATCATTACATTTAAGATCATTATTCGGTGCCGTTCCTTCATTGGCTCTTCAATATCCTGTAACAAACATTAAACAATTTGACTTATTTCATTTCATGTGTGTTCAAAGGTTGTGTTCATTATATTCATGAGCAAACCTTTCTCTTTCAAGAAAGCAATATACTCGTACATCAAACAGTATTAAATGTATGTATACATATAATTTTCTCTTTCAAATGGGTAGATCTCTGCCTTTTTCATTGGTACCTGAGCTACGATAGCTATAAAGTGGTTCATAACGAAGGTTAATACCTCAGCTGTTACAATTTTAAAACGGTAGCTCGGTTGACTTTTACAACTTTAAAACAAGGTGAAGGTAGAATTTCTTCATTTCATCGTTATTTTTGTTGGCCATTACATTAATGGGAAAATTAAAATTCTTCGACATTGTTAGTGTTTTTGGACACAAGAGAAAAATCGGCTTATTAATTTAGCAAAAATGTAATTTGGATGAGAGCAAATAAATGCTTTGAAACGTTACATATTGACGTAATTTGGTATTTGGGCGCCTCGATTAGATGGGACAAATTCCATTCAAATAATAGTACATTATTGCAAAGGCCGTGAAATAGGCATTCGCAGGTCGAGTATGAGTTTGAAGGTCGACCCGTAGGCGAGGACTTCACTAATACGAGACAGGCAATTGCCATTTCCGCCGAGGCATATATAGTGCTTTTCTCAAAAGAATGCAGGGAAATAAAACATACTTTTTATATTATACATTTAATTTATTTAATATTAAAAGTTACATTACTCATATTAGGGCAGTTACTAAAAGCAAATGTTATTGATTTCCCCGGTACATTTATGTTTGTACGCCAAAAATACTGTTTGGGAGAAAATGTTCACTTTTTTTCTCGATTTTCCAAATCATAAAATTTTCATAATTATACTTTCATGTATTTTTTTTTTTTACTTCGCTGGAAGCAGGTTTTCTATTGCCAATTTGGCCTCTGATCTTAAATCTGGTGGTATACAATCAATTTCCATTTCACTCTCTGAACCATTGGAACTCATTTTAATTATTAAATTAATATTTACTAAGGATGTAAATAACAAATCAAGACGAATTTTCAGCTTTGCCGCCAATTTTCTATTTATCATCTGTACCGCAAACGCATTTATGGCTATAAAGCCACGTGAACACAATTTGTACTAAGCAAAGAGACTTACTTTGATACCAAAGTAAGTTAGATCTAATCAAAGAGTATTAAAATAACCCCAGCGCGCTGTTTCATACAACATTGCTGGAGCGTTGTAATGTTCCAAATTCAAAAAGCGCTCCTGCAATGAATTTGATTTTCTTTGTCCGTAAATTCGATACTTCGCGTGTTCTTTTTTCGTAAAAAATGACAATATTTCCATGCATGTTTGAGAAAAGTAAATTAGCATACCAGCGGTCTTCGTGAAACTGAAAACATAAGGAGACTGTTTTTCTTTGATTCAAAAATAATGCTGCGGCAATTTCAAAGAGAATTGGGTAGCTCGTTCTTGGGAGCAAAAATAGCAGCTAAGAAAACTAGAGCCGGATAAAAATATATTATTACGTTAGCCATAAAAGTGAGTGGTTCCGAAGATAAAATAGACGCACGAGAAGAAATTCTGCCAAAACATTTGGCGTAGACCACGAAAATGGGAAATACGATGTACGTGAATTGAGTTTTACGCTCCATTGCTTTTCTTTTGTGATGTGATAAAACATGTTCCCACAAAAACACATAATAAGAATTGTGCAATATTTGTCGTAACATGACTGACGACTATTACTTTTGTTCACGTAAACACTTCAGCTAACTTATTCATCTCAGTAACTTATTGAACGAAAGAGTATCAAGACCATGTTTGTGGAAAGCTACAAAAAAAATACAATATAATTCCGCGATTACTATTATCTACAAGATTATCATCTGCCTAGCCTTTTCCTAACTATGTTGGGGTCAGCTTCCAGTCTAACCGGATGCAGCTGAAAACCAGTATTTTACATGGAGCGATTGCCTACCTGACCTTCACAACCCAGTTAGCCCTAGGTAAGACAGGTTGTCAGACTTTCGGGCTTCTGACGACCCGTAACTACTGTCAAAGATCCATGAATGACAGCCGGGATTGACGTGCTTGACGTGCTTTCCAAGACCACGGCTTGACGTGCTTTCCAAGACACGGAGAGGTCTTGGTATGTAAAGATGGCCACCATCCACGGACCAACCGCAACAAGCGTAGCTTTATTATTGTATTATAAACAAGATATATGCATAATATATCCTGCCCACCATGCACAACCACCCTCACTTTCCAGGACTTAAACGAAACATATAAAAGAGCCATCCAATCCGGACAAAAGAGTCAAATCGACACGTACAGAAGAAAAATATTCTACAAGATAAAGTTTGTCGTGGCCACCTGTAGCTAACGTTTGCTCATAAATATCACGTTGCCTCGCGATTTAGTTTTCTAAATCCTGTTCACAGTTTTGTTGAAATATCCACTTAGCTAGTGTATGCATAGTTTTAGCTCAAGGCACTTTATATTATCTGTGAAGTCAAGAGCTGATTGCCTTTTCCTTAACCAAGCAAAATATCTAAGTGCTTTTCTTCCCTGTGATCGTTTTCAATCCTGCTCAAGTCTCTTGTTGTTAGGCATAACTTAGGAGCTTTTAAATCTTTAGTATTTATTTTACTGATTTGATTTATCCAGGTTAATGTTTTCTAGCTTTTATATCTGGCTAACTTCTAACCTCGACTTCGTCCCCGTGAAGTTTCTTGTTTAACCTAAAACATTTACTTTATCTGTGGCCTGTTATTTCGTATTTGACTAGCGTTCGTTCAGACTTTATCTCTTTTTGCTTGGCTCCTAGGGGGATAAATAACCTTCCTCAAAACTTGGGCAATCAAATGCAATCCCATAGATACCAACGAACAAACTCATTAGCTTTATTATATTAGCATCTTTATATCTAATATTACGTGAAGCAAAAACATTGTACCTCTTTTAATGAAAATTTCGCGTACGGAGGAGTATGAATTTTGACACAGTTAAAGTTTACTTATATGGAGAAAGAGTGCACACGGCCAGTATTTTTATATGAGTACTATTGTATTAGAAACATAAAGTTTTACTGGGAAACCACTAGTTAGTATAGATATTTCAATTCGACAAGCCCCTTTTTGATCATTTGAAGGCAAAACAGTGTGGTACGCTTCTCGTTCCGCTGTTTTCATGTACTCCGGATCGATTAAAGTCGTAAACAAGAATACAGTTTGGTCTCTGTATTTACCATAGAGTACTTCAGTACGGCTGCGTACACAACCAACTCAATTTAAATGTTGTTATGTCAACAATAACATTTTCCTTCTAAACAGTCGTCTGTTTTAGTCTCACGAATAACTGTTGTTTCTACTATATCAAATTAGTTTTCGTTAACACTCCTTATATTTATTTTAGGTACTGCTGGACGCTAGTCTTTTCTTAAGTTCTACCACCATAAATAAAGTAGATCTTTCTGTCACAGGACCGAAATCTGTGGTTCCCAGAAAACTGTATTGATTGACTAAGTGACGGATTTCACCAACGAAACTAAACGGGCTCAGCACTTTTAAACCACGTTCAAGAGCTGTCAGTGTCAATATTCCATGATAATTTTGAGACAGATAGCTCTTGAACGCGAATTAGATGTGCTGAATGTGTTCAGATTCATTGTTGAAATCCGCCTTAAGTTAGGTAGGTACTAAGGGTGAATTTCAACAATAAAATATACGTTTTGCACTAAAAACGAATTTCGATGCGAGGCTTGTCATCAGTAAAACCAGCATTAGTTGCATTAACGTCTGCTATATATATCTAGGAAATAATATAAAATCAGATATGTTTGGCTAAGTTATCTAAAATCGATTTAGATAATCCACTTCTTCCAAAGAAAGCTGATAGCTTCACTGGCCTCATCTTTTAATTGTATCCCAAACCCACATTCTATACCCCAATTTACTTTATTCCGCATATTCAGTTATTTTTTCTAGGAATCTGAAGGGACACTTAATCGGCTGCCTATTATTGCGAACAACTTCACATTGGTACGTAAATTCATGCCCATCGTGAGAGCGAAACCACTTGTCAAGTTGTCCCTGACCGCATTGTTATACATAGGTATACGTTCTCACTGTTTTCCTTATCAACTGGAGGACTTTGAAGTAATTGTGAGGTCAGTTACTCTGTGTTTTTCTTTCTTACATAAAGGAGTAGGTACAGTTTTAGAAACCTACCTTATTTTTTTTTCATACTTTTCGATACGCTCCCACAACTCAGGCGTTTCATTTGCTTAGCTCCCTGATTGCTGAGGCCCGAAATTGATTTAATTGTGTGTGGCAGTAAATCTATGTTTAATGTTTGTGTGAAGTTTTTTAGTTAAATGTTATGTTTTTGGATTGCTGCGCGCTTTGGTTTTTACTGTAAGTGCAGCAAGCTATTTTTACACGCTTTTAATAGCTTCAATTGTTTGTTTGTTTGTATGAAACCGACTCCTTAGAGCGCGATTTTGACCCAGTTTAAACGGTCAGATTTCATTGAAACTTTGTAAACTTATCGAGGACCGATGACAATTCAATAATTAAAAAAAAAATGAGAAAAATAAAAAAAAACACGGTGTGGTTTTTAAAGCGTGTTTTTTAGTTGTTTAAACTATTATTTATTTTCAATTTTTTAGTTCTGCTAACTACAAAAACGTGTTTTTTTTTCTAATTTTTTTTAAATTATTGAATTGTCATTGGTCCTCGACAAGTTTACAAAGTTTCAATGAAATCTGACCGTTTAAAGTGGGTCAAAATCGCGCTCTAAGGAGTCGGTTACATACAAACAAACAAACCAACAAACATACAAGTGAAGCTAATATAAAGCGTGTAAAAAGGAGAAAATATTCAATTAAAAAGCGTGGGGTGCTCGACTTAAATTATTTTCTCCTTTTTTAGTTTGGTTTATAAAGCGTGTTTTTTAGTTTATTAAACTATTATTTTATAAATAAATAAGATCTATCCGAAAATTGTAAATCCCCTTTGGGAAATATAGGTTATGTTTAAATGGAAATGTTATTACTGAATTAACAATTTGAGGGTAATTAACAAGGGTACTATAATTGCCTTAATTAAAATAGCAAGTTCACTAAACTTATAACTACATCATCATCTCCCTCCCTAGCCTTTACCCAACTATGTTAGGGTCGGCTTCCAGTCTTACCGGATGCAGCTGAGAACCAGCATTTTACATGGAGCGACTGCCTATCTGACTTCTTTTTGTCAGACTTTCGGGCTTCTGACGGTCTGTAACGACTGTTAAAGATCCACGAATTGCAGCCGGGACCAACGGCTTAACGTGCTTTCCAAACCTGATCGATCGGCCCGCGTGGCTGTTATTACCTAGCCACAAATCCCTCTCAAACTCATACCTACACGACAATAATTATTTGATATACGTAGGAAGCATGGTCATATAACGCTAATATTACATTATGATCGGACTAATGACTCAAAGATTATAATGGCAGACGCTCCCTTAAACGTGGGTGGGTACCAACTTCCCACAATAAACGAATAATGCTAAAAATAGATTATGAAAGTAGAATGAATTATGTGGAAATGCGTTCCTTGCGAAGCATGTGTGGTATGACTATAATGATAGGCTGAAGAATGACGTGATAAGACACCGGTGCGGGTTAAAAGACGATGTAGTGACCAAAATTGTAATGCTTATATGGTTTGGTCATGAATGAGGGGCGGCTTACAAAAAGTATTTACAAGGCAGATGATGTGAGTGACTGAGTGGAGACAGAGACATATTATAGTGACCTTATTGGTGATGTTCTTGAGAAAGGTCAAGTGCATAGCAGCGGCGAGGTGTAAATTTTTCTATGTGAGAAGCCGAAGCGAAGTCGGTGTTATACCCTCGACCTTTGTGAGTGTTTTGGAGGGGCTCGCTCATCTTGCGACCTGGTATATGCTGATACCTGATAGGCCATGCGAAGCCTCAGACTTTGTGAGGTTCACAATGACACTACCTGATGGGCAGTGATAGGAATAGGTAGTGCCTATTAGCCTAAACTTCGAAGAACAGAGACAAGAAACGGAGACTTCCTTAGGACTAAATTATTTCCGGCACATCTGTTTCGAAATTTCGAGACAACACTTAAATACATTTAAAAAAATGTGTTATTTGGAATAAGTAATTCGTCTATATTTATCTAAATAATATAATAAATAATCTAATATCGGCGTGCGTGTATGACCAGATGTATGAACGTAAACGAGGCAAAAGGAGTATGTAAGGATCGTAGTAGGCTGCGTTCTGTAATTTATGCCTACCCCCATGTAAAAAAGGCGTAGATTTATGAGTATGTAGATTATGAAACTTTCATCATACATATGAAACTCAGTGTACAATACTCAATACTTTTATTGCATGCAACATGTACCTACATGTACCTACTCTTAGGTGGTAAACATTTATTAGATCATATGGACCCGTCGGTGAGTGAATTAGGAGAGAGGAAGAATTTGTTAATTATATAACATTATTTAGCAAAACTACTACATTCTAACTAAAATATAGAACAGATATCGTGTGTCGTATCAAATTGCTAAAATCATGGCCATAATGAAGTTCACGCATCGTTTACCAAAAGCACACACTACACGCATGGTAGCAGGTCAAACCGGTCGAGTTACGAGTATTTCAGTTTCAATGCATCATCACCATCATTATATACTTTCATAATTATGAACTAACCAAGCCATGAATTTTCTGGATAGTTGGTTTTCGTCCCAATTGGGCGCCATTAGGTGAAAACCGATAATTGAAAAGAGTAAACGCCAAAGCATTTGTTACGTAGATTTTCACATCTACGAAACATAGATAATAATAATGTTTTCAATATATTTTTTGAAGGTTTGTTAGCTACGGTAAAGGAAATTCTAATGTCAAACTGGATGAGGTTGACTAAGCTAGGTAAGTACTTTTTTATGAAAAGGTCAACTAAGCCTTCATTTTGTAAATAAAAGAAATTAAGCACCTTGTCACTAGGTGCTTAATTTCTTTTTAACACATTAATTTTTTGTTAACACATTCATTTATGTTGCCGGTTTTCATTTTTCTCTGCACTATCTAGAATACGTAGGGAAGTATGTACCAATATACCAACTTAATTATTTATGGCCATTTATTATTAATCGTAAAAGAGCTTGCTGAGCGTGTCCAGTTATTCGTAATTTAATTTCTAGGAAATTAAAGGTTATTCATAAGTGTTATAGGAAAATGAAAGCGACCTTATTTCAGTAGGTAGGTACACAATACGGTCTATAGTTATTCTAGAAAAGTCAAATTAATTCCAAAAAATGAAGATTACTTTGACTTACTTTATTAGATTAGATTCACCAATTTGAATTGTTTTTGAAATGAAATGAAATGTTCATTTATGTAAGTAAATCTTAAAATACACTTTTACACGTGAATATTTTGTTAGTCAGTATTTTAAAAACTAGATGGCGCCGGCATTTCCTATCTAACTGTTCCCTGAGAAGAAAAGCCGAAACAAACTCAGAGGTCATGGTCTCTTTTAAAGTCCAAAGATTATATTGTCGTGTCACTTGTTTTTACATAAAACTACATAATAATATTAGCAATTTCATAACGCTGTGCACAGAACTTTATCTTCAGATTGTAAACATAGATAGTCGAATATTCTAGACAACTTAGTTTATTAAAAAAAAACAACTGATTTCCAAAGAACACTACAAAGTGAAAAATAACTTTATTTTAGGAAATCGGTGTCTTTGTTTTTGTATTTTCGTTTTTTTGCTACCGAATTCCGAAATTTAAGTTACTTTTCACTTTATAGTGTTTTTTTGGAAGTGGGTTGTTTTTTATTATTTTTCACTTTTTGTTCTGGTACTCACAAATGTTTATAATACGGAACGCGAACCAAATCCGTACCGTGCTTTTATTTGCAACGTAATATTCATGAAGACCTTTGTCCAATGCCGAAGGTGCAATTTTCAGGAAATAAAAACACGCTATACTTAGGTAGGTACTAGTTATTGCCTGTGGCCCTGTCCGTATGGAAATAACTATCCGTCCTCGCTATGCATATTCGATGTTCCTTTTCACTTCACTAGCGTGCCACGAGTAGGGTTACCATTTCGAAATGTCAAAAGTCGGGACATGAAGCCGCTCATTTGTAAAAAAATCCATACAAATATTTTTTTAATATATTATAGAAGTATGAAGAAGGCATGTGGCTCATTTATAAAAACCGCATGGGTCGATGGATCAGGTTGAGCTACGCTTGCCGTTTGGTCCGATGGATGGGTGACCATTTTTACATACCAATACCCCTCCGTGCCTCGAAAAGTACGTCAAGCCGCTGGTCCCAGCTGTCATTCGTGGATCTTTGGCAGACGTTACGGGTCGTCAGAAGCCCTAAATTCAGTTACTAGGATAAGGAGGTCAGATGGGCAGTCCCTCCATGTAAAAACTGGCACTCAGCTGCATCCAGTTAAAGACTATACAACTCCAACTCCAACATGGTTGGGCAAAGGCTCGGCGGATTGAATGATAGAGGTATGTATGAGGAACAGGGTGTGAAGTTCTTCATCGTCCATAAAAAAGATCTTCTGAAGGATGATGTCGAAATGTTGCATAAACACCGATAAATTTTAATGGTTGTTTTTTCCGCAGCGAAATGGTTTTGTCTTGGTAATATAATCGTTTTATAAAGAAATAAAATATTTGAAACAAAAAATGGCAGATTAAGAACCATTGTGAAAAATCAACACGTGCGAGAGTTTGAACATTTATGCAACGCTGTTCCCTTTGTCGGCGGCGCGTGCGATTCGAGTAGTAGGTTACAAGTTACCTACAAGTTACCTCTAGTATTTTTTAATGATTTTCACGTTTTCGACTTGATGAAATTTTTTGTTAATATTTTAAAACAAAAACATCTTTATTTTTTTACTTTTACTCTATGCTTCGAAAGTACTCCTTATGGCAAGTTGTTCTGCCGCGGGAAAACAACCACTAAACTTTCTCGGTTTATACTAGTTGCGCGAATAATATTGCTTGCGCGATGCCGAATTAGTGTGACGTCAGGTATCTTGATGCGTAGTTCGCATGTGGCGCTGTAAATGCAGCCATTTTTTTTTATTTATTTTAGAAATCCGCTTTACTATAAAAGTCCGGACAAGGCCAGACGCAGGCCGGGTGGGGAGCCAAAAGGTCGGATATGGACAAAACCGGACCGTTGATAACCCTATCCACGACTCCGAGATAGATCGCGTGCTTTGCATGAGTAGAATTAATGTTTCATCTTTGATTTATGGTTTCTGGAATTCTTTTGGTTTCAGTTAGACAAAGTGGGAAAATTTCAGTGCTTAATATCGATGCAAAACTTTTGTTCAAGTTAACACAGCCTGTCAATGCGATATTGACTTTATTACTTGAAATTACACTTTGAACTAGTTGACTGAATTCCTTGAAACAATTACTTACTTATTCACTGTTCATTTCATTAAGCTGGCTTCGTAATGTTGAAATTCACGAAGGTTTCTGATACGAACTTACTCGTAAATACAGGTATTTCAATTAGATATTATGAACGTAAGCCATCCCTTTGTTAAGTAGATATTCTGACAAAGCCTCTCAGGCAGCATTATTATGTCTTTACAAGTATTTCAGAGACTGAACAAAAATGTTTTGTTAAGTATCTCAGTTTGGCCATTAAATAGTGATCGTTGGCAAGTTTATTGGTTATTAACTAGAACATCTGTTCACATCGATTTTTCGCTAGTCGTTACTCCTACGCACCAGACGAAAATTCTTGTATAATTTCTATTCATCGATATTTTCTTTCACACTGTTACGTTTTTTGATTCAGATATTTAGAAGTCTACACCTGGAAATTTTCTATTACTGTTATTTACGTTGATCAAAGAGTGATTTTCTACTATTTTATATGTATTCTATTTTATTTTTAACCGACTTCAAAAAGGAGGAGGTTATCAATTCGTCGGAATCTTTTTTTTTTTTTATATATGTTCCCCGATTACTCGAAGATGGCTGGACCGATTTGGATTTTGTTTTTTTTGTATTTTACAAACTTAGTAGGTTAATACTTTTTCTGCGAGAATGTAATTTATTTATAGATATTTAAAAGTCTACGCCAGGATTTCTTCTATTTCTATACCTGTATTTACTTTGATCAAAGAGTAATTTTCTACTATTTTATATTTATTATTATATTTTATAGACTACTTAGTAAGTTTAAACTGTTCCTGCTATTTAATTTATTTATCGGTGGAGTAAAAAGGGCTTGTACCAAAGAGTGATTTACACAATTTCTATCAAATACCTAGTATTAATTGAAGTTGCGGCTTTGGCAACCAAACTTGAAACTCGACTTTACAACTAATAACCCTCCTTTTTGCTTTGCCGTAGTCGGGTAAAAAATACGAAGACCGAGCAGTTCTTAGTCTAGGGAAAAACGTTTTGTTTACGACCGAGAACAATACTGTTATTGTACTAAAATCTGAATTGTATGAGTGAGTAGGAAGACTGTCGTGAAAATGTGGGTTGTTCCTTTGTTTGCCGATGTTTTTAATACAAAGTAGGTGTTGTTTCCATTATGATAATGTTGTTACCGGGGGATATACTTATTGGTGTTTTCTTACGTAGAGTGTTATTAGGTAGGTAAATATAACGTTTTTATTGAAATACAATGTGGCAGGGCATTGACGCGCAACGTGTTACCATGGATTCAGTATGTATTGGATTAAACTGGACTGAAACATTTCGCTAGTTATAAGAACAAAAATAGGTAGCTGTTCCATACATTTTGATCGCGCACTTTTTATGCAACAGCAGATGTTTTTGTAACCGAAAAAATTATGATTCTTTCATTTATTTTTGAATGTTAAATACGAGTACTAAGCTATTATTGTATAGAATCAAGTTCTTCTAACTTAACAGACAGCTGTGCTGCTGGGGAGTTTGTTCCGCCACTGCTTCTTCCCAGCTAAAGCACTAGGAAGTGGTGAAGAGTGGGGTTTTTGGAAACTCTCTTATGTAATTTTTTATGTTCAAAAAGTACTGACTCTCAGCCTAGTTTGAATAAATGACTTTCGATTTTGATTGAGCATGAAATTTTGCACACATTAGGGAAAATATTGTAACCATAATAATGTGTAAAGATGTTTATTACTCAATTATGTACAGAGATCGGATATTCGGATGCATATTCACCGAAAGTTGAGATGTTGGCTAACATGGAATGCGCTTTTGTATACAAAAAGTCTTAATTTAGGTAAGTAATTTGTTTATTTTTTGTTTTAACTAATATAAACCACCGCATATACATATTCCAGTACATATACATATTTGTATCGGGTTAAACATTAATTTTAAATTAATACACATCTAAATAGTTATGCATTCAAGAATCCCGGGGTTTTTAATAAATATTACAAATAATTTATAAAGCCGCTTCCATACCTACTTTCAAAGCTAGAAATTATCTTTAGGTAAATATGCATCCGAATATCCGATCTCTGATCATGTATTTTATGAAATATATACATAGCCTACATGACTATGTATATATTTGATATAATACATGACTGAGTTTGGCGCGGAGTAGTGTGAAGAGGCTCTTCACACTGCTCCAAAGCGCGTCCCCCATGTTTATTTGGCTCCGCCGCGTCAGGTCGTAGTGTGAAACAACACCTAACGGGCTGAACTGATTTGAGTCGAAGTCACCCGTATACACCCAATCTTGGATGAACACAATATGAGAAAGTTTTATCCGGTTAAAGCTTTCCCCAAGGATACGAGTGAAGCCGCAAGAAAAGACTAGTACTAAAGAAATAAAAACAAAAGAAAACTGCTGGTTTGTTCCGACAATAAAATTTATCAAACACACTACATCAACAAGGGAACTCCAGTTTGCAGTAAATGGGTAAAGGATAGAATAATATACTAAGATACGAGGGGTGTTCAATAAAAAGTAATAATGACATATATAAACTCCTTGAACAACAAAAAAGTAAATTCTGGCAGGTAAAGCCCAAACATTTGATAAAATAAAAACGATTGATTTTCTTTTCTTATTTTTAACCGACTTCAAAAAGGATTTTCCCCGATTACTCGAAGATGGCTGGACCGATTTGGATTTTGTTTTTTTTGTTTGAAAGGGTATACTTCCCAGGTGGTCCCATGATCATCAAGTCAGGATCTGATGATGGGATCCTGGAGAAATAGAGAGAACTCTTCAAATTTTATAGGCACACAAAGCGATTTAGGTATTTTTTGGAAGAGTACTTTCTCGTAGTGGTCCCATTTCAATTTGGTGAAGATCTGATAAAGAACTTCGGAGATAGGCAACGGAACTCCTCAATAAATGATAGCAAATGGAATGGGATTGCCGAAATCGCATGTCTGTCTATTGTTTACACCAGTTCATAACATAACATCACGGCGGTACGCTGTGAAGGGGTAAGCACATGTGAACCACTAAAAAGTGAAAAATAAAAACTTTTTCCAAAAAAAAAACAACCGACTTCCAAAAAAACACTACAAAGTGAAAAATAACTTTAATTTCGGAAGGCGGTGACAAAAAATTCAAATACAGCTCAAATACACCGACTTACAACAAAAAAGTAAATTCTGGCAGGTAAAGCCCAAACATTTGATAAAATAAAAACGATTGATTTTCTTTTCTTATTTTAAAAATAGAAGTCATTTGTTATCGTCATGTCGGAGCGTCTATCTAGGCTTGAAAGGAACAATAGAGGTTAATGTTCTTCCGTATTTTACGGTTGCGCGGTGGTGTGCCGAGTTTAAGAGAGGAAGAACTTTAACTAAAGACGACCCGCGCTCAGGACGCCCTACGACGGCAGTTACCGAACAAATTATAAAAATGTTGAAAAAATTGTTTTGCCAGATCGTCGTGTTACTGTTCGTTTTGTAGCTGATGAACTAAAGATTTCGATAGGAGGTATCCATAATATTGTACATGAACATTTGGGCATGAAAAAAGTATCAGCGCGCTGGGTGCCTAGAATGCTTACAGACGAGCATAAACAAACAAGACTGCGGATTTCTCAAATCAATTTGGAATTGATACAGCAAGATCCTGACCGATTTTTGGCTCGCTTCGTAACTATGCATGAAACATGGCTCCACCATTATGATCCTGAAACGAAACCACAGTCCATGACTTGGAAGAGGCCGTCATCTCCAACGCCTAAGAAGTTTAAGGCAATTCCATCCGCCAGTAAGATTATGGGCTCTCTTTTCTGGGACAGCCAGGGGGTGATAATGATTGAATACCTCAATCATGAAGCCACTATTACGGGGCCCTGATACGCAGAACAAATAAAAAAAAAACTGCCCCAGAAAATACGCGAAAATCGCCGCGGGAAACTTGCTAAAGTTCCGTTGCACAAGTCCCGAGTTGCGATGACTGCTATTCAAGATACTGGATTTGAATTGATGAAACATCCTCCATACTCACCTGACCTTGCGCCAAGTGATTTCTACCTGTTCCCACGGTTAAAAGAACAACTGAGAGGTCACAAATATGGCAATGATGAGGAAGTGATTGCCGCCGTACATGATTTTTAAGCGATCAAAATGAAGATTTCTTCAAGAAGGGAATCTTAGGATTAGAAAAACGATATACCAAGTGTATTAACCTCAAAGATGACTAAGTCGAAAAATAAATAATATATAACTGCTTCATACTCATTATCACTTTTTATTGAGCACCCCTTGTACAACACTAAGTTAGAAGAAAATTGAATTGAAACCCAACCTTGTGAGAAAGTGTTTGCTGTATAACAAAGTTTCTTCTGTAACTATGTATTGTATTGTTCTGGGTTTCTTAGAAATTGTATTTTGTGGGTGAAAATGTAACGCAGTTTTATTTACTTTAGCCGACCCAAGGATGTTCCATCAAATCCTTAAGTTTTTAAGCTCAACTTTAGCTAAAGTGTTAATCATTTTAACTATATGCGTAAATACATAGCGTACTATGTACCTATATTTCAATAGTCAGATAAATTTTATCTGAAGAATAAATCTGACAGTTTGGCATATTTTATATACAAAAGCTGTCAAACCGACATGTTTATTCCTCAGATAAGTTATCTGACTATCGAAAAATCAGCCCTTATACGATAGTCACGTAGCAAAAAGTTCAGACATTACTGTCTGGACTACGCGTACATACCTACTGCCATTATTATTCGTTATATCATGTGACAAAGGAATATATTCGAAAATTGCTAGACCTTTTTATTCCGTAAATTTATGCACACGTGAGTGGGATTTTGTAAGGTGCGATAATAGTTACCTATATTCCCGTTCAAAAAGTGCTGACTCTGATCCAATTTTGAATAAATCTCTTTTGATAAAAGACTACTCAATACCGTTGTAAGTACCTACCTGACGAAGGTATTTAGGTAACGTTCTATCAAAATACAAGCCGGTGCTCGATGGTATTTCCCATCGCAAAAATGACGAATTTCCATACAAACTGTCATCCCCTATTTAAATATGTAAATGACAGATCCCCTATATAAATTACAGTTATTATAACCCTCTAGACTCTTGAGAGTTAACTCACGTTACCCTCTTTATTTATATATTTACTTAAACTTCTCGCACACAAAAAAGGTACAAAGGCGGACTTAATGCCTTAAGCAATCTCTACCAGTCAACCAAGGCTGGTGAAGAAATTTACTGTATTATTATTTATTATTATTACTGATTTACTTTACCCCGTTACATGCATAATCAGCCTATAAAGTTACAGAGGCCTTCTCTGTGAGAGGGAGCTGGCCATAATCCACCACGCGGGCCCAGTGCGGGTTGGTAGATGACACATCATGTCTTCTAATTTTTGGTTCTAGGACATGCCGGTTTCCTCACGATATTTTCCATCACTGTTTTGAGAGCAGTGGTGATGAAATAATTTACACGAAGTAAAGCGCCTAGCAGACAGACACCTCGTAAGTTGCAGCCGGTAACACTGGCACTTTAGGGAGTGAGTTAACCTTTGTGAAAAATGTTGTTTCTAGATCCAGTGGTTTTGGCTGTGCGTGTCTCTGACTGAATAAATTTTAAGTTTTTTATCGTTGTCCGTACCTATCTACCTGACGCAAAAATATTTAGGTAACCTTTTCTAACAATAAAAACCATGATGGCCGGAATTTTAAATTACGAATAACTACGCAGACGCACCCAAGCGTAGGAATGTGGTTTTAAAACAGTTGAAAAACGCAAACTAAACATTACGCTTTTTTTAAAAACTGTCTGTTAGGACATTTTATTTGTATGTTATGTTGTCACGGTAGGCTTGTTATAATTTTTCTTTTAAGGTGAACCTAGTCCACATTTTTTGCATACAAACTTCGGAAGTGTTTTACTCCACTGTCTGACATGGCACATCCAAAGTAAAATATGATATCGTTTTGTCTCATTATTAATATTGTCTTTACGGAAACAGAATAATAAAATAAGAACCCATTAAAAAGTTAGGAGCCAACAAAGATTCGTTTTTCTTGCTAATTTTACTTAACTTTGGGCGTGTTTAAGTAATAAAAGAAGTGTAAAATCTCCAAAACCAAGTCAGTTCAATAAACTTTATTGGTCATTGATGTATGCATTGGCTTTTTCATAAAACACGATCTTCCAAAGGACTTTTTTTTAATTTTTTCGCGATTTTTTTTACTATAAATGATCCTGCATCTCACTCAATAACGTTGTGCGTGTAGACTAGCGTCTTACTGCTCATCACTGATACTATCTGTGTCGAACACGAAGCCTGGTGAGACAGCGTGATTTTTAGCCAGGCCCACCATTGAGTTCGAGCCCGTTCCCCTTAAACTACCCTTTGCAGTTTCTAGAACTTTAAATCCTATCCTTACTAATATTATAAACGCGAAAGTTTGTATGTATGGATGTTTGTTACCTACTATTTCACGCAAAAACTGCTAAATGGATTTGGATGAAATTTGGCACACAGATAGATTATAACCTAGATTAACGCATAGGATACATTTTATCCCAGTAGTACATTCCTGCGGGATAATTTCTGACTTCCACGCGGGCGAAGCCGTGGGCGGATGCTAGTTATTAATTTATCTGTCATGAACGTGAAATAAACTTCTACATAGGTATTTATAAAACACGTAAATTAAAGGATAAGGGTAAGTAGGTACCTCTTTAGTAATGAAAAAAAATCTAAGTTAGTGCTTTAATCTCATTGTTTTTAGAGGTCCGGAAATAAATGGTTTGACCAATTAGCCCTTATGGTCCAACTTTTACGTCTAGGCGTCTGTCCGTCTGAGTCATAAATGTCGAAATTGGTTTGACACTGATTGTCAATATAAACTGTAGCTAAATACTTAAGTCTAATAAACTACGTATTTCCTTATTTTAAGCAAGTTTGTCGACAGTAAGTTGTTAAGAAAGAAAGAAAGAAAAATATATTTATTTGTCACAGAAACACGTCCATACAAAAGTATGAGATCACATTTTAAAAAATATGATAATAACATGGATTTTTATACATAGGCACATAGAACAAAAATATTCGGCAGCTGCACGCTTTGATTGAGACAAGAACGCTTCCACTCAACATGATGCTGTGCTGTGGGACCCACAGCACAGCGCTAGTTTTCAGAGGTCACCCGAAAACAAGTTACATCATTGATCTCTGTTTGTCGCTTTAGAAGCAACAAAAAAATAATCACCTCTTCACCTTTCGCCTGACCCAAATAAAATTCCGATGTCACATATACAAAGTACAAAAAAGGTTTCGAACTCTTAGTATTAGTAACCCCTAGAGATAGGCAGCATTAAGATATTGGGTGTAAAATCTTCAGTACAAAGAAAACGGTCTGAAGCCATCGTTTACAAGCCATCAAACACCATTAGGTAAGTTACCCTTTTCTAACGTTTCGATCTTGTTTACTAAGCAGCTTTTTTTTTAAGTAACCGAGGTCCCTTTTTTGAAAGGAGCCTATTACAAGTAATTGTAGTCTTAGAAGAGCGTTTTCGTCATATTGTGAATAATATTAAACCTAGCTGTAGCTGTAATTCAAGTGTATTTTATTTCATGTACATAACTATTCTGTCCAACTTTTACTTTATCAACATTATTTTTGTCGTTGTGTGTATTTACGGGGAAAATTGTAGGTTGCACATTTCTATAATTAAAATACCTGTAAATAAAATGTGAATATAATATAATATAAATGATTGTTTGTTCTTACGAATACAAAAATATCGGACGTCATGAAAATCTGTCATCTTCAGCAAGTTCGGTTGGTGATAGTGACGGATTATCATGACGACATTAGAGTGTTAAAAAACGCTCTGTATCGGTACTACGGCCGTACGTGGCGGCCATCGCGGCATTTAGGAAACCGTAGCTTTAACGTAACGTAACTTCGTAGTATTTATAAATGTTAATATCTACTCGTTTTGCATATAACATTTTAAATCAACTTGTGCCCGTTGCTTTGCCCACGTGGATATATATCCTACGAAAATGTACAAACAGAATTAAAAGTATCCAGGTTATATACCACGACAAAAGTATTTTTTTTTTGTCATAAGTAGGTACCGTAATATACGTTCATAAACCATTAATATAAAGCTAATATTTTATCATTACAAACAGACACTTTTATTTGTATGTATGTACCTATAGGATAGTGATAAATGCGTAAAATACGTGATTTACGTGAGAACAAATAAATACCTAATTATACAATAATATATAACTAAACTTGCTTTATAAATAAAATATGTGTGATGGGCAAATAACACATAAAACCTCTATAGACCGCACTCAATGATTTTTTCACCGACGTGACGTCCACATCCACATTAATTTTCAATAAAATTATAATTGGAACCAATCCCAAACTGGCAACGAAAATAAATAAATAAAATTTATAGCTACGGGTCGTTTTAAAAAGGCACTTACTCATTTAAAAGCTGCTTATTAAATTATAAATATGTACCTTTTTGGTGGAAAGAGTCGAGAATGACGTCTTACTTAATGCTCGCCCCTTTTTCCAAGATTTTTCCTTAATGGAGATACATTTTTAATTGTCAATTCTGTTTTCAGTGTTGTTCATTATGTGTCAATAAAATTAAAAGCAAGTTGCCTAAAAGAAAGTGACCGAAACAGCTCAGCAATGCGACACTGATAACGTCGGTGTCGGTTATGCTCTTAAATTTTTTGACATATTGTGGATTTTCTTGTCGAAACGTATTTCCGCGTTGTCACGGTCGATTAGTGTAGGGATGCTCTTTTGCCATTTTTGGTAACCGTACAATTTTATCTGACAGAATATTATTAAGATTAAACGTCGTTGGAGGCGTATTCGAATTGATAGAATAAGGAATTTATATCTGACCACATATTACTTTATACATTTTTTGCAAAATCATTGATATTTCTTTATTATATGTAGGTAAGTTTAATAAACCTTCTGCAGCAAATTGTCTAAACAATGGTGAAAGCAAATCACGACAACAAAAAAAAACTTGGGTAGTAACAGCTATGTGAACATAATCCAGCATTGCATATGTAAGCTATCACGCCCTTTATACCAAGAGGCTTTTACTTTGGTACTATGCTTTAGATATTAACATTTTTTTTTAATTTTTTTTTTTTTTGCTCGAGTTAAGTTTTCATTTTATTTGTTGGTATATTGGCATGGGTGGCTGACATATGTATGACTAATTATTTAATTAATGTTCTGTGTCTCGTAATGTTAATTACTTTGCCTATGTATATGTTACTTGTAATCTGTATAATTCAGGTATTCTAATACCTAGGCAATGTATAGAAAACCTGAGAGGTCCAGGCAATATGTGTGAAATATTATGAAATACTATCCGTTACAAACTTTGCCTAGGTAATGTATACATTTCCCAGGGATTGTATAGAAAGCCTGCTGGTTCACCGGCAATGTGTAAAGTAAATAGATTTGGTCTATATTTATCAATTTTTCGCAGCCGGCAATGTGTGAAAAAATTGATTGATTGGATGTTACCAACCAAACCCGATTTCAGGCCAAACTAGTTTGTCCTAGGCCAAATTGGTTTATTAAGCCGGGGCACCCAGGTTAAATGAGTTAGGTTAGGTTAGAACTGTGACTAAAAGCGCGCAAGCCGAGCGAGCGCAGCGAGCGGTGACGCGGCAGCGGCCTGCGAGCGCTACTTCCAAAGGCTGTTAGCGAAACGGCTAAATAAGCTAGTTGGCTGCGACATAATTATCACGCGTAGGATAAGTTTTCACACATTGCCAGCTGCGCATTCGGGACTGTATAGAATGCCTAGGCAAAGTATAAAATGAATAATAGGTAATTCATACATTACCTAAAAGTTTTAGGTATTCTATACATTGCATAAGTATTGTATACAGGAAAAGTTTTTATTCAGTGCGCAAACTTTAACCATGAATTTAGCATACCATTCTAGAACCCCCACCGATGAAATTTTTCGACAGTTTTACAAAAAAAAAAACAGCTGTTTCATAGAAAAGTGCAATACCTACACGATCAAAATGTATGGAACAGCTGTTTTTTTTTGTTTACTCTACGAAAAATGTCTGCGCTGGGGGGTCTAGAATTATATGCTGAATTCATGTGTTACAGTTTGCGCACTGGATAAAAACTTTTCCTGTATAATACCGGATTATACAGATTGCCGGTAATATACAAGATGTAACTTAAATAGCGCACAACCTGTTAAGGGGTTATTGTGCTCATCATTATCAACAACTTTTACTATGGGACCAAACCTGAAATCGCGAAACAAAATCAGCTGTTCCATACACTTGTATTCGCATAAATCGTCAAAATGTAGGGAACAGCTGATTTTTTTTTTACGATTTCAGGTTTGGTCCCATAGTAAAACTTGTTGATAATGATGAGTACAATGACCCCTTAAGAGGTTGTGCGTTATTTAAATTACACCTTGTATATATAGAATCAAGTCTATCCGACTAAACAGACAGCTGTGCTGCTGGGGAGTTAGTTGCGCCACTTCTTCTTCCCAGCTAAAGCACTAAGAAGTGGTGAAGGGTGGGCGTTTTTGGGGGACTGTATTATGTATTTTGACATTCGAAAAGTGCTGATTCTCAGCTTAATTTGAATAAATGACTTTTGATTTTATTATGTTTGCGGAAAAGAGAGGATCCGTAAACAATGTTTTTCAACTCCAATATCGCGTATATGTGATGTGTGTTAAACTTAAACATAATTTAATATGGACACATCACCTAAAGGGTGAGCTTATTGCCATCAAAGGACCACAAATCCAGACTCCGGGCTGCTACTTAACTGAGAAGCTCCTGTAGGACATACCCAACAACACTTTACCCAACCCAGGAATCGAACCCAGACCATAAGACTAACGAAGCTGGCAGAATTTAATAGTAACTACACATCAATCTATGACGCAATGGTTTGATGTTTATGTTTATGTTTTAGTCGAGGTACCTATACTTACCTATGTACATATCAGTTGCTCTAATGCTTAGGTAATCTAATATACAGGATCAATCAAAATCTAGTTACGGCATCGATGTGCAAACTACGTTTAGGTACGACATAGCTAATCGTGAACAATATTGGCTTTCTCGTAACCTACTATGTTAACAATTCATTGATGTTTGATGTATACGATTTATGGAATATCTTGAGTGAATATCAAATTGAAGGCCATCGAATATGTACGGACACGAAAAGAAATAAGTAACTAGGGTCGTCGGATGTAGTTGAATTTAAGTGAGAGACCGATTGATGTTTCCTTTGCTGATCATCGCGATGTAGCGCCATTGCCATTGGCAGTAAGAAGCCAGAAAGTCTGACAACCTCCCTAACCTACCAACGGTCATCGTGCTACCCAGTAACTGGTGGAGTAGGTCAGATAGGCAGTCGCTCATTTTGAAATTCTGGTACCTATTCAGCTTTATCCGGGTAGACTGGACACCAACATTGTTGGAAAAAGGGTGGACAATTGATGATGCTGAAAAGATTACGGTCCCTCGAACGTTATGCAATCGCGGTGGGATGTTTACGCGTACTGGATCTTCAGCGTACTGCTTTGAGGAGGCGACGGCGCCTGCGAGGAATTTGAAAAATAGGTATTTGAAGAAACTATTCCCGTCGCGCTGCGCCCGCACAACCGACTAGTGTGTGATAGGGACAGCTGCAGCTCAAACCGAAATTATCACAAAAAATTACCGAGATCGATGTTTCCTATTCTCCTTTTTTCTCCTCAAAAACCGAGCCGATTCAATTATTTTAAGAAAGAGTATGTTTTGGTTCCTATTATTTTTTTTTAACGTTAACAACTTTTCTAATTTGTCTGATAGTCCTCTAATCATGGCGGTAAAAATCGGGCATTTTTGGTACCTATTTTTTAGAGGGTCATATTTTCTTTACTAATTAGTTGCTGAAAATATTAAATGACAGGGACGTGTTTACAGCAGACCTTGAATTTATGAAAAAAAAAATTCTCTCGAGGCATTATTCAGGAAGAAAAAAGGGGAATACATTTGTATGGAGAATCGCACGCCCTGTCCTCTTTACGCCGAGAGTTGAAAATAAAACACTGTGTTTTTTTTACGGATTGAGACTCACTCGCGCTGCACTCTGTTGGATTCTCAATGCTCGGTACAACACCGAGAGTTTAAAATCCAGTGCACGATAAAATCCCGCCGCGATTTTATTACGTTCGTACGGACGTCGACTGAAAGTTGGTAGAATTTCCGATCACCGAGAAACAGGTAATTTCAGGTACGATAATGAAACTTTTATAAGATTTAGATCTTGATTTAAATGAGTGATGAATATTACTAAAGCAAACTCACAGCTTGCTGCTAATATTGTGAATAACTCCACAGATTCTTGAACAGCAATTTGCAGCATTTTCATTTCAGTCCGATTGTTCCGCCCGGTACTTTATTGGACTTTGTTTTGTTTATGGAATTTCATTGGTTGTGATTCAAATTACTTATGTATTCGGTTAGAGGTCATTTCGCACAGAATGCTGTCACTAATCGAATGGTTTGCCAAACTGACAAATTACTTTCTTGTAATGCTGAAGTCCAAATGTTGGCAAAGAAATTATGAAATCCTTTAATTTCGTAATAATTTCGACAGATAATTTATCTTACTTTATATTAAAAAAAATGTTTTATACCTAAAGATAATAACGTCACTAAGACAAGGTTTGAAAAAAATCTTTGTTATAAAAATTGTTCTGTCTGTCTGTCTCTTTCTGTCAGTTTGTTGAAAAAATGTAAGGATGATCTAAACTGTGAATACCCTGACATGTTCTTATGGCTTATTAGTCGACTCGCACAAAATAACTCGCCCGAAGCTGGCGAATCTTTGCTTTTGTGGTCGAATCGACGATTCCAGAAATTCGTATTGGGCAACTGGAACGCTTTGTATTTTATGTAATAAAGCTAGTGTGCCTTTTCCTTACCTTTTCATTTACCAATTCAATGTTTCCTCAACTATTTATTCAAAACGTGCAAGTTGCCTAATACTAATTTCTGGAATCGTCGATTTGCCCACAAATAAATTATATTCGTGCGAGTCGCCTACAGAAATGATTATATTATTTAAATATGACGATTCGCCCGATTAGGGCGGGTTTATTCGTGCGAGTTGACAAAAAGCCATTCTTACCAAACCGACTGATAATACGTTTACAAAGATTAACCCAAACCTCCCTGGCTGAACGTTATCCGTTTTCAATTAGTTCGTTAATTGTTTTTCACATTAAAATTCCATTAGAATAATATTAACAAAGCTTACTTTGTTGACTTCTGAGTAGAAAATATTTAATTCAATTTCAACTCTTCTGCGAAGTTGGTTACTTGGAAAATGTTCGAGACATAGTTCAATGAAATACTCTTTTAGAGCAAATGAATTTAACGACGAGAAGGGCATTAATTAATAGAAGGACCAAATTAAAGAAAAAAAAAAAAACATAAAATGAGTTTTTTTTGTTATCTTTTAATTGTGTTTTTGGGTGTTATGTTTGTCTTTTTTGTGCACTGAATAAATGTTTATCATTTTTTGTTTTATCTACTACTGTCTATGAAAACCAACTTTTACACTTGACAAACGAAACTTCTTTTTTTCATATTTCACAGTTTCATTCGTCAAGAGTTGTAATTAGGTGTAGCTGACCTTGTAATTTCTTTTATACCTTTGTAATTTCTTTTCACGGGTTGTACCTTTATTTTCAACATTCAAGTTTCATTTCAACGGGATGTTTGTCAAAAGTGCACAAAACCACTTAAGAGGTTAGCTATAGGTACTTAAGTACTTAATATAAATAATTTGAGTTCAATAAATCCAGTTTGTTACGGCCTAAAACTCAACCACTATTAAATGAAAATGGAGAGGGCTATGCTTGGAGATTCCCCTACTTCTAGAGCGAGATCTGTAGGAGAACCAAGGTAACCAACATAACCCGAAGATTTGCCAAACTTAAATGGCATTGGGCATAGCACATTGCTTGCAGAAGAGATGGCCGATGAGGCCGAAAGGTTCTGGAGTCGCGACCGCGTACTGGGACACGTTGCGTTGGAAGGCCTTCGACAAGGTGGACCGATGACGTGATGAAAGCCGCAGAAATCCGCTGGATGCAAGAAGCATAGAACCGGTGGAAGTGGCGATGCTTGCGGGAGGCATTTGTCCAACAGTGGGCGTTTTTCGGCTGATGATGATGAATGGCCTCAATTAAACGAATAACCTACGAGTCATACATCAGAAGTGATAATAGGTAATGACCTATTTTATGTGAGAAAATACTAATCAAAACGGATTCGATATTCTACTGCTTAAAACTGAAGTGGTAATAAATTACTTATCCAAAAACAATACCACTTGAAAAATATAATTAAGTTCACGAGGTTCAAAGAATTACTCTTTACAGGTGAAATTGAAAACTATTGAGAACTTGATTGGATTTAATGGTGAAAATCCGAGCTCATATATTTAATATTTATGCTCAAGAGAAAAAGCATTTAAACAATGAGTCGGGCAAAAGTTTTAAGTGTTAGGTTTTTTCGTTCAAAATTTTCCCAGTAGCAGCCATGAGTCTAGATTTGTGCCCGGTTGATGGCAATAGGCTTGCCCTCTACGCGTGGGTGTCACTAAACACACCTCTGCGCAACTTTTCGGAAAATACAGGCGTAATGTTATGTACAGAGATCGGATATTCGGATGCATATTTACCTAAACATCATTTTTAGATATGAAAGTATGGAAGCCGCTTTATAAATTATTTGTAATATTTTTTAAAAACCCCGGGATTCTTCTTTTTTTTTGGTTGGGAAATCATCAAATAACTTCTCCCGCTCTCGTGTCAGACTTTTACTGACTAAAACCCACCCGTGTTCCCTCAGTTGCCTCGGTGCCAGGGGCCGCGGTGGGATTTTTGATTGCATAACTATTCAGATGTGTATTAGTTTAAAATTAATGTTTAACTCGATACAAATATGTGTATGTACTGAAGGAGGGGTGGTGTCTCCTACGGATCTCGAAATGAAGAGCACGAATCCGAACCAGTCGTTAAGTTAAGCTGGGGCTTAAGTTACATAAATTATAAGAAAAACGAGTAGTAAGAAGAAAGGCGAGACTCGTCTATCTTCATTGGCAAGTTAGCAAATAAACATAGAGAGTGTTGGATAACTAAGCCCAAAAACTTAGCAGACAAACGATCGTACTTTCGCATTTTTTATATACCTAATATGTCTCTTTTCGTGTTTTTCTGTGCGATTTTTCCATCATGATTGACCAACAAACATTTAAACACAAACTTTCACATTTAATGTGGTAGGATTATAATTGCTAATCAATAAACATACGCATGTTGATCAATAAATATTGTAGCTGACATGGATACCCTTTGATATTACACAACAGAAGTTTATTTGACAACCTCCAAATAAATATCTGCTTGTATATAATATAATGTCCTTGCTTGGTTAAACAATTAATACTGTTTGAAACTTTGTTGGTTCGTTGTTGTGTTTCATGTTGAGTCAGAAAAGACCATTCTGACTCAACATGCCATTATTTAGGTAGTGCCCTGGATTAGGTACTTTACCATTTTTCGAGATGATTTTTTTTTAAGACGGAAATATACAGTAAATACTTTTTTTAATCCCAGATACTAATCTGACATTTAAAATCTTTTGTGTTTGCTTTTTTTAGCATAGGTTTTTTTCTGATTACTGCTTGTCAGTAATCACCGCATGTGTTACCTAAAATTGTATAATTTAAAAAAACGGCAAACGGTTCTGCTTCACTCAAAAATAAACAAAACAGTTGAGCGAGTAGGAAGTTGGTAGCTTTTCCTAATATCCTTTACAAGGAAATCGACCTTGCATAGTAATTTATCAAAAAACATTTTTGTACAAAAAAAAAAACAACTTTATCTTATATCTACGTGAAAAACTATTTTGATTTCGGAAGTCGGTCTTTGGTTTTGTATTTTCGTTTCTTCGACTTTCAACTTTATCGACCCACATCGAGACGTTGCTGTACCGAATGAAAAAAAAATCACGTCAATCGCTTCAGTTATCAAGAATGAATCGGTGTAAGATCATCAAAAAGATAAATACCTGGGCCGTCGGATATAGCTGAAGTTTTGTAAGAAACTGAAGGGTGTTTTCAGATAATTTAATTAATAGAAAACAAACAGTTCATTTAATTTTTTTTTAATGAATAACAGAACCACCCAAATGCACTAACTACCTCCTCTATTTTTTTAAGTCGATCAAAAATGTACGTTTTCTTGCTTGCTTCGTACGCAATTCTGGCCTTATTGTTGTCTCTATGTTAAATTTAAGTGACTTTTCTGAAGTTTATTACTATAAGACGGTCCAAGTGGCTGCGTAGATCACGATTTTATTCGCTACTATAACGTTAATCATATTTTAGTAAGACGAAAAACATTGCCACAGTGGGCGTTAGTACTCTACGGGATTTGGCACATTTTCTAAGAGCTATACTCCCCGGGCGAAGAGACGCTGGTTGGCGTAATTTGGCCAAACGTGACAATACTAACTTCTAGGTACATTGGACTAGTACTGGAAGGGTGGTCCCTATCAAATCTGCGGGTTATTTGTGTAACACACCAGCAGTAGCATTTAAGAATTGCCTCTTCTTCTTAACATAGTATAAAACGAAGTCACTTTTCGTGTCTGTACACTTACACACTCAACAGTAGCAATGGCTTTCATTTTGACAGTTTAGCAACATTCATTGCATTATTTACGTTGTTGAGCGGGCTTTTCGAACATATAAAGTAATGGATTAGCTTATATCCTTCAAAACTATTCTGATTGTTACGCATGTATGATGCAGGGGTTGTATCTTGGATTCCAAGATCCTAGGCTAACTATGTTTAAACATGTCTGCCAACAAACTCATCAGCTTCGCGGCTTCACTGATAAAAGAATAAGCAGACATGTACTAATAACGACGCAGATTTGACGAAGTTTTACGCGACTATGACGAAGTTTGGGCCCGTAAATGAAAACTGTCGGTTTACCCAAACAAAGACCAAAATACCACAGCTAAAATGCCATAAGCCTTCATTAACTCATTAGTTACGCTTCCAATTCCGACTTTTCAGATACTATTCCAATTGAGGGTTGTAGCTTTAATTTCCCGGCCAGAAATCCAAATGATTTATTTCAGAGAGATAAAAGTTTCAAAGCTACGATTAACACAAACGTAATCAGATTACGTTGCTATAAGTACACAACAATGTAGGTATAGTAGATAAACGCGTGAAGAGCCTTAATTACAAAGTAATTAATCCTTTTCCGCAGAGCTCCGCACGAAAAGAACTTCTTTTGTACTTTTAGCCGTCAACAGAAGTAAATCAATTGGGTTTTTTTGCAGAAGACAATCTTTGTTTTAGGTATGTTAAAAACTTCCATACAATGATTCCATTAATATCGTTAGAAAATCATCTCTAATTTTTTAAGCTGACTGAACTTACCTATTTATTCATCCTTATCTTTATATAAAAAGCGAAATGTCACTCATTCATAGTTTTATACATTCATTCAATCACTGATTGATCACGAAATCTCAGAAACTACTGGACTTATGGAGATGAAATTTGGCACAGAGGTAGATTATGAGTAGACGTCAGCTAAAATGAATTTTAGGAAACTCCCCCCTTAAAGGGATGAAATATGGGGTGGAAGTTTGTATGACAAATTTTATTCCTTGGGACATGCAATGCTACATATGAGAGTTTTCATCATCAGAGGGAGATGGTTCCTTTTGGATAATTTTCAAAATTGACACGGGCGGGGCTTCAGGCAGTACTTAGTAGGTAATTGCATTTTGCAGTGTCTAGAGAAACCGGATTTCCGGGAAAAAAAATACACGACGTTAGCTTCCTGCGTCAAAAAGGGATTTTTTTTTGGGTGGGAAATCATCCAATAACTTCTACCGCTCTGGGTGGAGCAGGAGGGCGTGTCAGACTTTTACTGACTAAAACCCACTCGTGTTCCCTCAGTTGCCTGTAGGCCAGGGGCCGCGGTATCTCTTTCGAACAACCCGCACCCATGGCCAGGCATCGGCCCTTGCGGACCCCACCAGTTAGTGCTGACATCTATTTGAGGCGCGCGTGGAAAACAACGCGCCGTCGACTGACTCGGGCTTGGTCCTTACCGGACAGCGAGCTACCCATTACTCGCCGTCCTCAAGCCCGCGCCTACGGTGGCCAGGAATCAGCCTAGGATTCCCGACGCCCAGGGTGTCTCCTGCGGCGACTACGGCCGTGAGGGCGCATATACTGCCTCTCCCTGGGTCAAAAAGGCTAAGATAATTACATTAAGAAAATGAGCGACACCATGTAGGTATGTGCTCAGAAAATAAGGTTGCACCTTAATAGGTAACTAAGCTCCTTAACTAAAATAGACGAGTTAACGTCATGCTGGGTCCCGTATTTAAACAGACTACGTATTATCCTCAACATAATTGACATAGAAAGAAAAGAAAGAAAATGACTTCGGGTTATTTTGTCACAGAAACAACACGTGCAAAAAAAAGAAGATCACTAACGAACTAAAAAATAACGCTATTTTCGGTCTCTATTCATTTTTTATTACAACACAATGGTACGTCATTAGTTGGTTCATGAACGATAACAAAATGAAAATGATTGCTGGGTGATGATCAGCCGAACTGTTCTGTAAAAATCTTACCTTCAAAACTTAGGTGAAGTGGGCTTGAAGTGAGATGTCATTCCACCTGATACTAAGGATTGACACATCAAGCTAATCCATGTTTTCAGAAAAGCACTATTCTACCTATCTTAAATGATAAAAGATTTTATTTCTGTTAGGTGGTTTGTACAAACACTTTTACACGTCAATCATATTTTTAAACTAGATGAGGTCGGGGTTTCCTATCTAACTACTCTGAGAAGAAAGGCCGAAACAAACTCAGAGGTCATGGGCTCTTTTAAAGTCCAGTCTTTGTTATTAACTAGCTGTTCTTCGCAACTTCTTTTAAAAAGATCAACGAACTTAAAACTGCAAACACTTTTTTAATTTTTAGTTTTTGTCAAGGCTGCGTATTGTCAGTTAGCCGTGGTGTCTGAAAAGCGTAGCGTCAAGTTGGGAGCGCCAAAGTAAAGTAGAAAAAAAAACTATCGGCACTCGCGAAAAATCTACGTAGTCCTATACTACGTAGATTTTTCGCGTGTGCCGAGAGTAACCTAATCTAACAATGCCTTAAAAAAATCGTTTCAAAGAACTTATTTCAAATAAACAACACAATGGTTTCAATCAAAAATCCAAGAAATAACTGCCAGAGAAAACCTCAATATTATACAATAATTGGGACATACCTATAATATTGACGACGAGATGACGACTAATAAGTGGAGAAGTATGGACGAAGAAGACCTTTGGCATTAAGTCCGCCTCTGTACATTTCTGTGCGTGAAGTATTAAATAAATAAAAAGACATTGGTGCGCCGACCACGAATAAATTGGGATAGCGATCAATCACACAATCTCATACTGCCTAATCTATTCCCAACTCTATTTTGGGGTCGGCTTTCCACATCCCAGTTACTAGGTAATAAGATACTTACCCCTTGGTAAAACTGGTGGTCAGACTTTCGGACTACTGACTGCCCGAGTAACGAATGAGAAAGATGTATAAATAACAGTACGGAGCAACAGCTTAACGTGCTTTCCGGCACAGGCACAGAGCAGTCTCAGTCACCCATCCACGAACCGACCGCGGCAAGCGTTGCTTAACCTTATTATTTAGCCCCGATTTAAGTTAGTCCTCAGGCAGGAGAATAACCATGATCAATAATATTTATGATTGTTAAAATTAAGTTACTATCAAGAGATTAAAGTTACTTATATCAAAATGAACTATTTTACAGGGAATATCAATTTATTGACGCATGCAATATGTTATCGTATAATGTTTTTAATATAGCTGATAACTTGATGTTAACATTGCTATATCAACAGATTGAAAAAGAATATTAAAAAAAAGAAGTCTACTGACCATCATTATGAAAATTGGGTTTATGATTCTTTTTAACCACGTTTAAAAAGTTTTCAAGAAAAATTTTGAATAATAGAACCAATGACACACAATTACGTAACCTTCTTTTCAGCGAAAACACCTTATTTCGTCAATACCTACCTATTAAATTGTAGTTAATTCAAATTTTAATTTATAAAATATTTGTACAACTCGCCACTTAGGTAAAAATTTAAGCTTTTATGTAAAATCACAAAAAAGTCAACAAGTGGTTCAGTTCTTCAGTATTTACTAAATCTTCAGGAAGGGAAGCACCTACCCATATACTCAGGTATACACCTTATTATTTTGTAATGCTCACACCCTACAGTAATATTTAATTTAAATAAATATAAATAATCATTTTACTATTTGGCAATTCAACTTTTTCAAGCGTTCTAAACATAAACTAAAAAAAAAACAAATCCCACTCACCTTTATAAAATAATCGACCCGAAAAAAATTACACAGATTTCAAAAAAAGAACTACGTTATTCCAAAAACAATTTCACTTGAACAGATCACCACCATTGTTTTTAATAAGTTCCGTTCATGTCGGAACGCATCCAAAGCCAAGCGCCCTTATCAGTGGCTTGAATACATTCGCTGTGTACGCGTGTCGGCAACCAACTGAGATTCCTTGTACATTTGCCGCAATTCTATGGTGATATTATTGGTATCGAAACTGGGATGTTTTATTGAGTGTTTTTATTATTATTACGTATTTACCTTGGTATGTTCTACTTACATAATGTGCATCGAGAGAGTGAATTGGAGAATCTATTTTCAGTGGTATTCTATTTTTAAATGTAAAGTGTGTGCGGTGATAAATTGGAGTGTCTTAGGATTGTTTGCGAAGGTAGTTGTTGTTTTTGTTTATGAGGCATTTTTGATGGTCATATTAATCAGCTGAAATGGCTTGAATGGGGGTGACTACCGAGTCGACAACTAATATTAGGTCTTTACCTATGAAATTGCCGTTTTGCAGTACTGGCCATTTCAAATCAAAATAATTTTTGTTTGGGTAAGAATTCTAATTTCAAATTAATTTTATAAAAACATGGATTTTTTTTTCCAAAAGTAGTCATTTGTTTATTGATTAGTGTTACATTTTCATCGCATTTCAATCTTTTTCGTCATCATGGATACGTTAAAAATTCGAGTAATTATGGAATATGAGTACCGTCGTGGCAGCAACGCGGCACAAGCGGCACGCAACATCAACGACGTTTACGGAGCTAACACTACAAACCAACGCACCACCTGTTATTGGTTTGCTCGCTTCCGTTCTGGAAATTTCGACCTGAAAAATGAACCTCGCGGTCGTCCGAAGACTTTGGTCGACAATGACGAATTAAAGGCGATTGTGGAAGCTGATGATACACAATCTACGGCTGAATTAGCAGCAGCTTTCGACGTTAGCGTCAAAACAATATTGGTCCATTTGCGTCAAATTGGCAAGGTAAAAAAGCTTGACAAATGGGTGCCCCACGAACTCAATGATCGTCAGCGCGAAGTACGCGTCGAGACGTGCCTTGCACTGCTCAACAGACACACAAATGAAGGAATTTTGAACCGCATTGTTACCTGCGATGAAAAATGGATTCTGTTTGATAACCGCAAGCGCTCAGCAAGTTGGTTGGATCCTGGTTCAGCACCTAAACAATGCCCTAAACGAAAACTTACCCCTAGAAAAGTGATAGTCACTGTTTGGTGGTCTAGCGCCGGTGTGATTCATCACAGCTTCTTACCAAACGGGGTGAGCATTACTGCAGATGTGTACTGTGAAGAACTGAACACAATGATGGAGAAGCTGGCACATCTCCAACCAGCATTGGTCAATCGCTCGTCTCCGCTGCTCCTGCACGACAACGCGCGACCTCATACTGCACAGCAGACGGTCTCCAAGTTGCAAGAACTGGGGTTGGAAGCTCTCCGTCATCCGCCCTACTCACCAGACCTTGCGCCTACAGACTACTACTTTTTCCAGAATTTGGATAACTTCTTGGCGGGAAAAAAATTCAATACCCGAGAGGCAGCACAAAATGCCTTTGAAGAATTTGTTGCCTCCCGTCCAGCTGATTTCTTTAAGAAGGGCATCAATAAACTGCCACTGCGATGGCAAAGATGCATTGATTGCATGGGTGATTACTTCGATTAATACAAATAAAAAATACATGAAAAAAAATCGTTTAAATTTTTTCATACAAAACGGCAATTTCATAGGTAAAGACCTATTACTTAGGCAACACGTATGGAAGAAAAAAAACATGTTGCGCCGAACCTAGATAAATTGTGATAGAGGGCAAATAATCATGAATGAAGATCAGCTCAATACAATAGGTTCTCAAAACAGGTTTCTTTGCATTTGTTGGTATATTGGCATGGCTAACTCACTTAGGGCAAAAGGTTTAATTTAATGTTCTGCGTCTCGTAATATTAATCACTTTCATACCTAGTATTGAATCAAGTTTATTTAAGTGAACAGACAACTGTGCTGGTTTGTTGCAACAGTTCTTCCCAGCTAAAGCACTAAGAAGTGGTGAAGGTGGGGGGCATTTGAGGGACTATCTTATGTGTAATTTTGACGTTCGAACAGTGCTGATTCTCAGCCTAATCTGAAAAAAATACTTTTGATTTTGATACATATTTGACACATGAATGAACTTAGGTACCTGTTTCAGGAATTTGACATTGCGATTCTTTATAGTAAGTACATATAGTAGTTTTCGTAGTAGTTTAAGTAGTTATTTTTTTGTAGTTTTCTCGTAGTGTAATTTTACATTCTTTTTTTAAATAATTTGGTTTCGGAATTAATTAAGACGAATAAGCCTGCTATTTCCCAATTAAAAATAGGTACTTTATTTTCTTAAATGTTTATTTCTAGTCTATTTAATGAAATAAAGATTGTAACTTTACGAAAATGCCAATTTCAGAAAAAAACGTAGGTATATTGCCTTGGCGACTTCGACCATCCCGCCCGTATGTCACTGCGGGGATCCAGCAGAATATCAGCGTCAGCCTGACACATTGCCTGACACATACTGAGCTAGAGTCCAATTTGTGCAACCTTGAGACGCGCACCGCACTTTGTAAGTATGCTTGTTAATTTATATTTTACGTGCAAGCACACAATATGGTTTTTCTATCTGGAATTTCTCAGTAGCAGCTCAAAGTCTGGATTAGTTCCCGGTTGATGGCAATAGGTTCGCCCCCTATTAGGTACATGGGACTTAAACATAACTGGTGTTAAGTGGGATGTCGGTGTACTTAAAGGCACACCTCTGCCCAATCCTTCGGGGAAGCAAGTGGTGATGTTATGTTATACAATATGTACAATTGTACAGTGCTGGCCGCACATCAAGCTACCCCAATCTGTCAAATTTCTTTTATAGTTTTTCTGTCATAAAGAAAAATGTGTATAATATGTGTGTTTTAGTTTTAATATGTTACCAAATGACTTAAAATTATTACAGGGTAATTTGTAAGACAAAATTGACAGAATGGCTTCTAAAGTGTTGTTTTTATAGCATTAAGGATTAATGGAACATACAAATTTAAAGTTAGTGTAATAAAATTATTTAAAAAAATATAAATTTAAAAAATTAAATAGAGGTATAAGTAAATTGTGAAAATTATATTTAATGTTAACTTAATTAAAATTTGCACGCTTGCTTGCAGGCAGAATACAATTACACTTTTATAATATCTTACCTTCACCAACAATTTATTTCTTGCAAATAAACATTGGATTTGATTTGATTATGATATAGTTTCAACCACAATCGGCTTGAGTATATTGTATGGTTAGTAAAAGCAACAAAGTAATAAATAGTTTTCCAGTTGCCAATGAGCGAAACGACAATCGTAAGTTTCATTGGGGGGCGTCCATTAATTACGTGAGGCGTTTAGGGGTGGGAGGGGGGTCAAGTCGAATCTCACCCAATCTCATGTGGGGGAGAGGGGGGTCTTGGTAGATATCACGTAATTTATATTTTTTCCCGCAAAGAAACAATGTAACATTACGAGATAACCGGGTTAAATTCTGTGAAACATGTTTTTCCACCCTTATTGCAAAATCTTACAAAATAATATTTATCGCAGTTATGCGAACGCCACAAAGTAGCACAGTACTTCCTCGATGGTTAAACCGCCACCGACCAGCCAAGTCAGCCAAATGCAATGCATAAATCCAACGCAAATAAGCACAGATTAACGTTTTTACACTAAAACCACGTATTTGAAATATCTCACGTGAGATTATGGGGATGGGGGGAGGGTCGAGCCAAATCTCACAAGAGCGGGGATGGGGGTCGAAAAAATCGCCAAAATTGACACACGTAATTAATGGACGCCCCCTTGCGAACATTTTCCTTAATCAGGAACCTTAACACTTTCTTTGTAAAGAAAAATTCTTTCGTTTCTTGAATTTCAAATAAAGGATAATAACGGTTTTGTATTTTAGACAAAAGATAAAATTTCCTTCAATATTTTATCAAAGCAGATTTCTGCAATAATTTTATTTACTGTTGGTAACAGTTTGTATTCCTTCTTATGTACGTATTTATCTAGATGCTGCCCGCGGCTTCGCTCGCTTGGATGTCGAAAATGATCCCACCGGAACGACAAAAAGTACGCCTATGTTACTACATATAACATCAGCTATCTGTCAGTTAAAATCCTGTCACATTCAGTCTAGCCGTTTCGAAGATAAGCCAGAACAAACAGACATACATACACAAAACAATAATTGTTTCTGTTTGTACCGTTTATACTAATTTCTTATGCATTTAATAAAATGTTGTAAATAGCTGTGTGTTTTTGACGTTACACACAGAATCTTCAATTTTGTATAGATTTCGAAAGAGATCCAATGAATACTTCAATAAATACTTTAATGAATAAGTGATAGATTCTGACGTACCTATTCATAATTCATATGAAGCCACGTTAGAATCCATAATTAATAAAATTTGGTGTGGTATTTCGTGAAAAGTAAAACGGAATATTCCTGAATTCACTAAAAAGGATTATTTTATGCATATCATAGAATTTTATTCAAGGTTTTTTCTAATTAAAAATAATATTTCATTTGAATCCCGCAACCCTACCCTAAACTAGCAAAGTCTTGCTTACTTTTCTATTTCCCTTAGGCTTTTTAGGGTTCCGTATCCAAAGGGTAACCAACGGGACCTTATTACTAATCTGCTGTCCGTTCATCCGTCCGTCTGTCTGTCAGCGGGCTGTGTCATGATCCGTAATAGGTAGACAGTTGAATATTTCACAGAATGTTTATTTTTGTTGCCGCTATAACAACAAATAATATAAATTCAAACAAAGATAAAAATTAAAGGGGTCTCCATAAAAGAAACGTGTTTTTTTCGGCGTTTGTTGCCTTGTGGTACGGAACCCTTCGTTTGCGAGTCTGACTTTCACTGGTCTGGTTTTTTATTAAATATAGAACAGAGTAAACTAAATTTTATTAAATTCCTGTTCCTATGCCTACCCAGACCAGATAGGCATATGAACAGGTATTTAGATTAGCAAAGTCGGTAGTATTCATTCTAAACTAGTATTTAAAGATACATTTATTAACAACAGAAGAAATCTTAATACAATAATATATACAACCTAGAACTAAAATATATATGTTATGTACAATTAAGTATACAACGTGTAACATTTTTACACGAGACCTCATACACCCCTATTCTGCCGTGCAGGCCTTAAAATGCAGTATGAGAAAAAAGGTGGTTTAAAAAAAAACTGCGAAAAACTTTTTTTTTTAATACTAAGTTTGCATGGTGGATTATTTAGTGCCAGGAGAACTAAATGATAAAATAGATTGAGTTTTGAAACAAAACATATTATTTAGTTTATTGAACTCAAAATAAAAAGGATTTAAAAAAATCATAGCTGCAGGCAAAACGTGCAGATTAAAATGCGGAAAAAATACTTGATACTACAAAAACTATTGATTCATACACAATTTTGTAGACTAATTTGCAGCATAGGACTTTCTTAGCTGCATTTTAATTTGCGTCTTCAATTGATTTTAAATGTATGTGTGTACAGTGTAATAAATTTTGTAACTTACGAGTTTTTTTTTGGGCTTTTCGCAGTTAAACAATCAGCCAATTTTGTGTGTATGAAAACAACGTTTATTTTTTATCCATTTGAGCTTATTACAGTAGGTATTGAGTTAAAAGCATAATACAATTACCAACACCATTTTTCTTTTAAAGCGAAGTTACTGTTATTATTAGGAAAATTATAAATTGAGTCTTATTGCCTTGAAAATAGAATAGATAAAATTTACTGAAATCGATTCAGTAATCAATTATGAACAAACTAATTTCAGGACTTGCGTTTATTTTTTTAATACATTATACAAAGGAAAAAAATGATGGGTACTTACTAGTACTTAAATAATGAGTCAGAATTCGCAACACATTGCAAATTATTCCAAAAAGTAATATCCGAAGAATGTCATGATGAAAATCATTCATGAAGAAGATATAATTATGCGAATTTTCTGCAGAATATGCGAGATGGAAAAGTGGGTCATAATTTTCAAACATGAAATCTTGGACTTGGTTTCATAGAGATAGTTAACATCTTACGACTTAACTTATGGTAGTTAACATAAACATAACATGACGTATGTAACATGACTTAACATCTGGTACCTCTCTCCAAACTTCTGAAGAAAATAAACTTGCTTAGTTTAGTTACACTATCTGAATCCTTACTAATATTATAAACGCGAAAGTTTGTACGTAAGGATATTTTTCATTCTTTCACGCAAAAACTATTGAATGGATTTGGATGAAATTTGGCACACAGATAGACTATAACCTAGATTAACACATAGGGTACTTTTTATCGTTTTAGGGTACGTTCCCGCGGGATAATTTCCGACTTCAACGCGGGCGAAGCCGCGGGTGGAAGCTAGTATTAAATAGGTACGTATAAGTACCCAACTTTTTGTTTTCATAATATAACATCATGCCTGTTTACCCCGAAGAATGAGGCAGAGGTGTACCCCTGGTACACCCACTTACGCCAGTTACGTTTAAGTCCCATGTAATAGGGGGCGAGCCTATTGCCATCAATTTGGCACAAATCCAGACTCCGGACTGCTACAGACGATTCCAAACAGAAAAACCAAATTACACTTTAAGAGATGTTAGCACCAACTGGTGGGGTCTGCAAGGACCGATGCCTGCCAGGGGTGCGGGTTGTTCGAAATAGATACCATGGCCCCTGGCACATAGGCAACGGAACACGGGTGGGTTTTAGTCAGTAACAATCTGACACGCCCTCCCGCTCCAGCCAGAGCGGGAGAAGTTATTTAACCTACCCAAAAAAAACCCGACCTAGGAATCGAATCCAGGACCTCATGCTCAGTAGAAGCGCTTGCGACCACTAAACCAACGAGGTAGTCATGAAAGCGTTTTGTTTACATTTACCACAAAAAAAAACAAAGCCTTTGAATAAAGAAAAACTGAGCAATTTTTCATCTCAGCTTTTAATGCCACCGTCAGTCGTTTTTGAGACGGGCATATTTTAAAAACAAAGTTGTTTTATCTTCATTGTCCAGCGTTTCTTACGGGGTTTGTGGCTAAAAAAGCCGCAAGGAGCGATCGATCTGGTTAAGCTACGCTTGCCGCGGTTGGTCCTAGGATGGGTGACGCTCTTTACATATCAAGATTTCTCGTGCCTGGGTTGTTGGTCACGGCTATCGTTCGTGGATCTTTGACAGCCGTCACGGCTCGTCAGAAGCCCGAAAGTTTGAGGTACGGAGGTTGTATTACCCAGTAACTGTGTTGTAGTATGACCGGACCTAGAGTGACATTTAATAAACCCACAGTATGAATCAAACCAGTTTTGGTTTAGAAAATGATTGGGCTAAAAAAAGATTTTTATACATTTGTGTATTAAGAAAATCAGCCAGTTTTGGCAGTCTCACAAGCATAAACTTGTAACATTATACCAAAGTGACTTAAGAGAGCCTCCACAAGTGAGGACACTTAAGAAGGTTCAATGTACCTTGGAGATTCGGCTCACTGACCAATGCACAAGCTATTGTTGCATAGCTCACGCTGATAAGAGACAACCATGATCAAACCGCCACAGCCAAGTTTCATACAGAAGTTGTAGCTGTATCTGAAGATAGGCAATCGCTGCAAATACTGGTATTCTGCTGCCTCCGGTTTGACGGGGAGCTGACCTCAACATAGTTTGGAAAACGCTAGGCGGATGATTACCAGTGAGTGTTGCTCATTTTCTTGCTGACCAAAGGGGTAATATGCCACACTAACTGTAGGAATGGCTTTTGACGGTTCAACAACATTAGTTATTTATTTATTTAAGAGGGAACAGGGCGTGCGATTCTCCATACAGTATTCCCCTTTTTTCTTCCTGAATAATGCCTCTAGAGCAATATTATATAAATCAAAGTTTGTTATAAACACGTCCATGTCATTTTCTTTTTTTTCAGCAACTAATTAGTAAAGAATATATGACCCTCTAAAAATTACAAAAAATGCCCTATTTTTACCGCCGTGATTAGAAGACTGCCAGTTAAATTAGAAAAGTTTTTACCATAAAAAAAATGATAGGAACCTAAACATACTTTTTCTTAAAATGTTAATGTAAAAAATAATTGAGTCGGCTCAGATTTCGAGGAGAAAAAAGGGGAATACAAAACGTCGATCTCGTCAAATTTTTTGTAAATAATTTCGGTCTGAGCCGCAGCTGTCCCTATCACACACTACGGGGACAGACTTACTGACACCGCGACTGCAATAGTTTCTTCAAATACCTATTTTGCAAATTCCTCGCAGGCCCCGTCCCCTCTTAATGTCGAGCAAAAGAGGATTACCTTTCCTCTTAATTGTTTATGTATTATAATAATTGTTTATATATTTTATCAATATATATTTATTTAAGTATATGTTAATTTCCTGCATTTTATATGTAAGTATATTTTAGTTTAAGACGTCACATAGTCATATTTTCTCTTCTTGTTCTCACACACTATTGTCTACATTTCTTTTTCATTTCTCCTTTCGCAGGTCTGCTGGAAGAAATTACTAAATAAATGAGCAGTACCTTTGTACTCAATTGTTTGTTTATACCGTATCGGCTATGTATTTTACTGTGTGTACATAAATAATAAAATAAATAAAGAAATAGTACACATACATTATTTTACATTTAGTTTGGTGCCAACATTAACTCATTAGAGTTTTACCGTGCACCAAGGTCATCGACTACATTTGTTTAAAACCACTTGAGTACCTACTCAAGTGGTTACTACAACTACCTAGTTAGCTTACAAACAAACAACAAATAAAATTACCTCGGGTATAAAATAAATAATATCTACATACCGCGAGACGTCGAACATCGGTGACCAATCTGACCGCCCATCGTTACAACAATTTGGTGGTAGAATTTTTTTAAATTGCTACAGGCTGCTCCAATTATTTTTAATTTGTTTTATGATAATTATTATTTTTGCTCAATTTTAAATGCTTTAAACTATTTATCTATAATTAAAGATAAGTAAATTCTTATTAAGGATATGAAGCAATGGATATCAATGATAGTGTGTTACTTAAAAAGGAATTTTGGAACAGACCATATCATCACTTGCTGCCCATATTGCGCCGGACGTTGGTACTTAAATATCGTCGCTCATAACAAAAGCTCCTTTAAAGGTACCCTAATCAGTAGTTTGTAAAGGTATTACAATATGTATGAATAGAAGAAAAGCGCTGCCTTAACTATCATTAGTCAGTACTTTCAATTAGACCTTCGTTCATTAATCATAAAAGCGAAGGTAGAAGGAAGTCCCTGACGTTGTAAATCATGGAGTTGAGTAAGGCGAAACGTGGGATTTCAAGTGTTTGAGAACTGCTGTTCAGTTTCAAACTGAAGGGACTTTTGTTTATTCATGTTAATTGCCACAGAGTTGTGTGAGCCAGATGGTTTCTAATGTTTCTTCGAAAAAAGTACCTAAGTTGAAAATCTAAATCCCGACTCCTGAAAATTCACGTTCAAAACACTTGTTGCAAAAAAAAAACTGACTTCCAAAAAAACACTACAAAGTGAAAAATAACTCTAATTTCGGAAGTCGGTGACTTTGGATATATATATTAAAAAATTTTGTCACCGCTTTCCGAAATTAAAGTAATTTTTCACTTTGTAGTTTTTTTTTGGAAGTCGGATGTTTTTGTTTAAAAAAAAAGGTTTTTTATTTTTCACTTTTTAGTTATAATACCACACAATTCGAAATTTCATCATCCTTGGGGTCAAAACAATGCATATTTATGCGATAGCAGCAATCGCGATTTGTTAGCTGTCATTTTTTTAAGAGTTCCGTTGTCTGTCTCTCTGAAACGCATCATCAGATCTATATGAAATTTAAATGGGACCATTTTGGAATAAACCCCTTTCGAACAAAAAAAGAATTCTGCAAATCCGTCTAATATAACGGAGTTATGCCTGAACATACATTAAAAAAAAACATGTCGAATAAAATTGATAACCTCCTTCTTTTTGAAGTCGGTTAAAAATGATGAAAGAAGAAAATATCATCATCTGAAATCCGTGGTCCATCCAGGACTTCAGAGTTTTTTTGTTAAATGACAAATAATTCCTACGCTCGGGAGTCAAGAATCATGTGCAGAATTAAGTAATAGTTATAGTTTCCGAGTCGATGTGACCGCCATCCTGTATAACGGAACTAAATAAATGTGAACAAAGAGACTTTTTTAGGATCGGCTCTGGAAATTCAAGGACCTCGATCATCATCATTTCAGCCGAAAGACGTCCATTGCTGGACATAGGCCTCCCCCAAGCTCCGCCACTCGACCGGTTCTGTGCTTCCCGCATCCAGCGGACTCCTGCGGCCCTCAAAAGGTCACCGGTCCACCTTGTTGGAGGCCTTCCAACTTTACGTCTTCCGGACCTGAATATTGAAAGAAAATTAAGTTCAGAATTGAAAAAGAAACCGTCGTACAAAAATGAGTACCTAAAACATCAATAACAAAATTTAGTTCACCAGTATAACGGAATAAAATGTTCCAGAGTATGTCTAAAATCCTGTTGCCATGGGTGGAATAGTACTTTACACTTTGCATTTGTTTTTTTATCTGCTGTATATTTTGTGCCTGTTAATCTCTGTACTAAATAAATGTATTTTTTTCTATCTTTAAATTGCCTCACTCCATCTTCAAAGGCTAGACCATGATCTACCTGAAATCCGTTCAGCAGTAAATCTATTTCCAGCATAAGCTAATGGGCCTGTTATTACTTCAATTACATCAAAAGTCGTTAACAAACCCATTTTCTAAATCACTTACCAAATAGAAGGTTTTCCATTACTATACGAAACAGTGTTTCTGACATCTCTGAAGGAACAAAAAAAATTCATGAAAATCTCAAGTAACTCAATCAGGCCAAAATTGGAGATCAATAAATGAAAGTTTTGACGCTACTACAATCGTCAATTCAAATATCAAATATTTTTTGCAAGTAAAAATAAACAGACTTTAAAAGAAAAATACAAAGTCAAAAATAACTTTAATTTCGGAAGGCGGAGGGGCTCGTTGCTAAGTAATAACCACCGCACGGGTCGATCCATCAGGTTAAGCTATGCTTGCCGGGGTTGGTCTGTGGATGGGTGACCCTCTTTACATACTGAGACGCCTCCGTGCCTCCGTAAGGACGTTAAGCTGTTGGTCGCGGCTGTCATTCGTGGAACTTTGACAGTCGGTAAAGATCGTCACAAGCTCGAAAGTCTGACAACCAGTCTTACTAAGGGGTATCGTGTTATCCAGTAACAGGGTTGTGGAGGTCAGATAGACAGTCGCTGGTATTCAGCTGCATCCGGTTAGACTGGAAGCCGACCCCAACATAGTTGGGAAAAGACCGGGCAGATTGATTGATGTCCTTGGATCTGTATTTTAGTTTTTTGACACCAACTTGCGTAATTAAAGTTATTTTTCACTTTGTAGTGTTTTTTTTTGGAATAAGGTTGTTTTTTTTTTAAATATGGAACCTACCCCACACCAATTCGTATAGATACCTCTATGACCCTCAGAAACTTTCCTTTAACTGACAATCAGCACTGTGCTGTGGTTCCCCCATAGGAATAGCACAGCATCATGCTTAGTGGTAACCTTCTTGTCACAGTTACGACGTGCAGCTACCGTAGCAGCTACCGACAATTCCTTTTCTTGACTCGTGATTAAATTTTGTTTTATTTTTATAATATTATTCCTATTAATTATCATAATGTATTCTCGTGTTACTGTGACAAAATAAACCAATTTTTATTTCTTTCTTTCTTAACAAAGGTAAGCTCACGCCAATTATAAGAAAGTAGGTTAGAAAGATGACATAGTTACCAAGCCGCGGTTTCTTTGGAAAGTTGTTTATTAAACAGATTGCTTACCTAATCCGATAAGGTTTCCGAGTTACGGACTGAATAATGTAGGATACTCAGCCACAAATTACAAAGAAGAACAGTTACCTTACATCAAAACAATACCTGTCGACGAAAGACATTCAAAGTCTACTGAATTATCTTTCAAAGTCTTTGGGATCTCTTGTTAACGCGGGTCATTCGATATACTAAAGTGCTTTCGGAAACTCGATTCGAACTTAAACTTAATAAACATCTAAACGGTAAAATTTTGGATTGAAAGTACTTGGGGTTGTTTTGTAGAAACTTGTTTCTTTTCTGAGGTTTTTACGTTTTTAGAGATGTTTTAAGTTGTTTACCTATTTACTCCAAGGGGATAAACAGATAATATCTTACTATTTTGTTTTTGATAATGCTGTACCATTATAAACATGTTTTTATAATGGTACAGATATGGTATACTATTTTACACGCTTTATATTAGCTTCACTTGTATGTTTGTATGTAACCGACTCCTTTGAGCGCGATTTTGACCCACTTTAAACGGTCAGATTTCATCGAAACTTTGTAAACTTGTCGAGGACCGATGACAATTCAATAACTTAAAAAAAAATTGAGAAAAAAAAACACGTTTTTATAGTTAGCAGAACTAAAAAATAGAAATAAATAATAGTTTAAAAAACACGCTTTAAAAACCAAACTAAAAAAGGAGAAAATAATTTAATTCAATTAAAAAGCGTGGGGTGCTTGACATTAATTGATTATAAAAATACCTCAAAAAGCACCCCACGCTTTTTAATTGAATTCATTTATTTTCTCCTTTTTTAGTTTGGTTTTTAAAGCGTGTTTTTTAGTTTTTTAAACTATTATTTATTTATTTCACAAAGCTATGCGCGCTTTACATGTAGTAACCAAGTATATAGAAACGCTGTGAATGCGTGCGTGACGACGAGTAGCACATATCACATACACATTCTTCCGATTTCGCTATTGTCTCAGACGGTATCGAAGCTCCTGCGCACACATTCACACGTGACCGAAAATCTGCTGTTTCATAGAAAAGGGCAATATCTACGCGGTCAAATAGCATTTTGACCGCGTAGATATAGCCCCTTTCAATGAAACAGCAGATTTTTTTGTTTTTGACGACCGACAAAAGAATTCTACTATCGGGTGGTTTAGAATTAAGTGCTGAATATATGGTTACAGCTAGCGCGTCGATGGCCCTCCATCCTGTATGTTAACATTCCGACACTATGTGAGTAAAATCCTTTTCAATCAACCTACCTCGAGTCTGCATTTAGAGAATGATGTGGGCATTTAACATTAAAAGGGTTTCTGCTGGATAGTGGTCAGTGAATGAAGGTTTAACCCACTTAACTCCTTTTAACCTGATTTGCTTTTGTTCCTTTGTTTTCTGAGATTTAAACTGGCTAACCAGTAAATTTTAGGTAATGTGTTTTTCTGAATTTATAATTTAAAGTGTTCCGTGGATACTTTCTACTTCTTCTTCTTTCACGTTTGTTAGAGTGGACAAAAAGGCTGATATTGTCTTGGGCTTATAATATAACACGAGCTTGTGTTAGATATATATTTTAAAGGGTTAGGAAAAGGCGTCATCGTCATCATCATCACCCACAGCCGGACTTCACCCACTGCTAAGCATAGCCCTCTCTTTTTTTGTGCCAATCCTCACGCTCCTGTACCAGCTTCATCCAAGTTTTGCCCGCGATGACAACAATGTCGTCCGCCCATCTCGCCGCCAGACGACCGGTAGGTAGAACTGTAAAAAACAATATTGCACCCACATGTCACTAGTTTATTGAGGTTAGGTTAGGTCAATTTGTGCCACGCGAGGTGGCCCACAGAAGCGGGCTGGCACTAGCCGGGGATTGCGGAAGTCGCTCTTGTTCCCGTGATCTCCGGTGCAAGTGTGAGACGGACACCGGGGTGGTTTTAGTCAGTAAGAGTCTGACAGACATCCATGAGGATTTCCCACCGTTATCAAAAAAAAAAGTCAATTTGTGCCCGGTATAATAATACTACATATATACCGAGCACAAACCCGGGACCACGAGATCAGCAGTCGCCTTTGTGACTAATTTGAAGAGGCAGTTAAAGAATTATATTAACCATAAAAAGAAGATGAAAATACTTTATTTCAGTAAGCCTACAGGCAGACAGCATTGTCACCTCGAAAATAACATTACATTCTGCGAAAATTCTTCATAAAATAATACCTTTTCTTGACCACAAAAGTGTGATTGTACAAAACACTTTTTCAGCTTGAAAAAGAACAAAGAAACAAAATGTATTACAAAATAAAGTTTAAAAAATCTCTTTTTAGAATAGGCAACCAGGAAAGCTACTGAATTAAAAAGGCAAACCAAAATTTAATTATGAAAAATCTGAATTCCCATACTGTTAACAATTTTTAACTCATTGGCAACTGGAAAACTATTTATTACTTTGTTGCTTTTACTAACTATACAATATAGGTACTCAAGCCGTTTGGGGTTGGGCACGCCACGATAGCGGCGGTAAGTCCCCTCTTTGAGGAGTGGCTTGAGAGACGGCATGGCGTCCTCACCTTCCGCCTGACGCAGGTCCTCACCGGACACGGTTGTTTCGGGAGGTTCCTGTTTCGCATAAAGCGGCAGGAAACGCCTGGGTGTTTCCACTGTAAAGATCACCCTGAGAACACGGTGGAGCATACGGTGGATGTGTGCCCGGTTTGGGCGGAGCACCGCCGTGTCCTCGTGAAGGCGATCGGCGGCGGCGATCTCTCGTGTCTGGCCGTGGTCCAGGCCATGGTTCGGAGCGAGAGTGCATGGGTAGCCGTCACCTCCTTCTGCGAAGCAGTAACGCTTGCGAAGAGGGAGGCGGCGCACGTGAGGGAGAGGCAGTATGGCCTTAGTCGCCGCAGGTGACGCCCTGGGCGTCGGGAATCCCAGGCTGATTCCCGGCCACCGTAGGCGCGGACTTGCGGACGGCGAGTAATGGGTAGCTCGCTGTCCGGTAAGGACCAAGCCCGGGTCGACGGCGCGTTGTGTTCCACGCGCGCCTCAAAGAGATGTCAGCACCAACTGGTGGGGTCCGCAAGGGCCGATGCCTACCAGGGGTGCGGGTTGTTCGAAAGAGATACCACGGCCCCTGGCACCAAGGCAACTGAGGACGGGTGGGTTTTAGTCAGTAAAAGTCTGACACGCCCTCCCGCTCCACCCAGAGCGGGAGAAGTTATTTGATGATTTCCCACCCTCAAAAAAAACAAGGTAATTTTACCTGTGATAGCTAGCTACTTCCTTAAGGGAGGGTCTACTATGCGAAGGTATTATTAGGTCTTTGCTTCATTATTGGTAAAAAACAAGAGTCTTAATTTTAACCTACCTACAGCAGTCAGTAAATTATAGGAATCGGCCATTAGTGTCCTTTTGCTTTCGTATTTCTTTGTATAGTTAGTAAGTCATTTAATTAGATACCCAGTGTAAATAGTTGGTTGTGTCAAATATTGTACCGAATCGTTCTGAAATACATTTAATCAAAGGACGGAAAAGAGTTAACTCGTCTGTAAAGTAACGGGTCATTAGTTTGGGCTACTGACCTAATTTGTACAACACAGACAGTAAAGCAATAACGCTTTTTAATTACTTACCTCAAAGAGATAAAATTGATGTCACCAAAAAAAGGGTACGTAATTAAAAAATCAGAGGTACTAACTAGATCAATTAACCGGCCTGGCCTTTCTCAACTATGTTTGGTTCGGCATCCCCTCTAACCGGATAAAGCTGAATAACAGTATTTTACATAGAATGACTGCATATCTCACCTCCACAACCCAGTTACTGGGTAACACAATACCCCTTGGTAAGACTGGTTGTCAGACTTTTAGGCTTCCCGTAATGACTGTAAAAGATCTACGAACGATAGCTGAGACCAATGGCTTAACGTGCTGTCTGATTCACGGAGGTGTCTTGATATGTGATGGATGGTCACCCATCTAAGAACTGATCGCGGCAAGCATAGCTTAACCTTAGATCGGCCCGTGCGTCTGTTATTATTGACCTATAAGCCCTTCAAAAGCTAGTACCTATTAAGTAGGTATACCTATGGTTTAGTAACCAATGAGGAAATAATAACAGTATAGGCAAGGTACCGTTGTTAAGATACGTAGAGCATTCTGGCAAATGGGCGAAAATGGTTTGGAAAACACTTACTCTTACATTTAAATGCGGCGTACAGTTAGAAGCAGCGTCAACTTCAGTTTATAGAGATCTATGGATCTCAAAATCTCGAGTTTAAAGTTCAATACTGCTGAAAAGAAAAGACAACCACTCTAACTATGTAGGTTTAAGGGAAGATTCTGAGAAGTAATTTCATTCCATAATAAAACTCCGGAAGAAGCTCGTAAACACCAAAAAATCATTCGCAATTCTTCGATATTCATTAAAATATTTAGTAAAGACAAACTTCCACAAATTGCAAACTGTATAATTCAAACGAAACTACTTTAAACGACACCTATAACTTTTGACATTCAGAAAGTTCAAAGTGATCATACTAACACCATAAAATAACACAGACTAACCTTGGTACGTGTTAAAAAGAAAAACTGTGTTCTGCTATTCACTTGTAAACACAAAGAAATATTGGTTAGTCTGTGGTGTCAGTATACAGACGCGTGTGTAAACACAGACAAACACAGGTACCCGAGTGGGCTTGGAGTATGAATCAGACGAGCTGTTAACCATTTTGTTATGCACTTACACAGTTTAGTAGTTGTTAACAGGCCTACACTGTACGCACAAATCTAAGAGGAGTTTTACAAAAATGCGCGTAGATGCATGATTTTGCCGTTGAAATTTAATACTATTCGTTGATTGTATAAATAACAATTACTTGTTAAAAAATAGTTCGTTTTCTTTTCTAAAATGAAATCATTTTTCAATAAGCATTCTCCTGACGCATGTTTAGGCAAAAACTGATGGAGAGCTCTAATTTGCAGATTCTGTTGAATAAAATCCATCAAAACTATTTTTCATAAATTACAAATATCCTCTATTATCTTTTTAATGGAATACATTTTTGTTATATGCCAATTATATAAAGAAAAAAATACTGGACCTAATTCAATTTTCTACTTAAAAGGTTTGGAAACAAGTCTGAATATCTTCGAAGTTCTACATCATTTTGACATAGTATTTTATTTACACCAAAATAATTTTCAACGTTTTTGCTTAATAAATACCATTTTTGGCGCTTGGTATCGCATTAACGCTTGTAAAAGACGGAGCGCAACACCGAAATGTAAGAGGGACAAGAGCGTTCATTCCACGCGGTCTGACAACAACGCATTTATAGTAGTTGTTCGTGATTATTTCATTAAGTACAAACAAAAGTATTTTTTTTCAGCCAAGCACTAGATCGTTGGTATTTATAATTATTTTAGAAAAACCACCATAAATGCGCCGTTGCCAGCCCGCATGGGGAGAACGCTCTCAGTTTACTTTGAAATTATTTTTAAAAGACTTTCTGTTTACCTCCATGGGATTCTTCCCAAAACTCCACGGTCAAGCCAAAAGGCTTGAATTTATGGATGTAGTAACTGAGTTTCTTGCCGGCTCTTCTCCATAGAAAGCGATCAATTGCAACCATGCTCCTAGCGTCTGATGTTTAATAATATGTGACCATGTAGGTTTACGTGAAATTAAAATGAATTTGAGTGCCAACAAAACATTGACCTACTAAAAGGATGACCTTCAGCTTTAAATGGGTACAATTAAAAGAAAATCTGAAGATAAAATGACTTATGTAAACATTCGCTGCTTTAAAAGGACCTCTTTCACCAAGAAACGCTTATGAGAGAATGTTTCCCAAATTACGCATATTATGTAGATCTTTTATTTTCGAGGAACTGTACTATGTAAGGTTAGTATTTATATACCATCACGCCTTATTTTTCCGAAGGGTTAGGCAGACCTTATTGTACACTCACATTTCACCAGTTATGTTTAAGTCCCATGTAATAAGGGGCGAGTATATTACCATCAACCGAGCACAAATCCAGACTCCGGGCTGCTACTGAGAAATTCCAGCTGGAAAAACCCAACAACGCTATGCCCGAGAACCGGACTAAACCCAAAACTTGCTCAGCAGTGGCACTTGAGATTCATACAAGAGCCACGAGGCAGCCCGTTCAATGAACCTTTGTAATTGTTTTTTTTTAGAGTAGGATATCATCAAATAACTTCTCCCGCTCTGGGTGGAGCAGGAGGGCGTGTCAGACTTTTACTGACTAAAACCCACCCGTGTTCCCTCAGTTGCCTGTGTGCCAGGGGCCACGGTATCTCTTTCGAACAACCCGCACCCCTCACGGGACCGTTGGCATTGGCTCGATAGAATAGGAAGCGCTCTACATTGCTTCTATTCATAACTACTCCAAGGCGCAAACATAACTTTTATTTTGTGGCTCATAAATAAAGCCAGTTGGCTCCAGAAGCTGGTTGATAGCGGGAAAAAGCTCTTGAAAGCATAGAAACCGAGATAACAAAAGAAGTTTTCACACTTAATATAATATAACTATTCCGATACTAGTTTTACTCACAATAAATAAAGTGTACCGTTTTTCTCTATATTGAACACGTTAAGATATTTTCAGGTTTTCACTTAATAATTTCGATCGGGTGTATAAACAATTGTTTACAAAACAATTAGATGGATTAACTGGCAAACTTTTAAGTAATTATACATAACTTACCAAGGGAACTCGTATTACCCAAAACTGGGTACCGCAACTTTGTTGGGGTCAGCTTCCAATATAACCGAATGCAGCTGAATACCAGTATCTTACATTGAGCGACTGTCTTTCTGACCTCCAAAATTCAGAAACTGGGTAATACCCCTTGGTAAGATTGGTTTTCAGACTGTCAAAGATCCACGAATGACAACCGAGACCAGCAACGGCTTAACGTATTTTCCAAGGAGAAGAAGTCTCGGTATGTAAAGATGGTCATCCACTCAAGGACCAACCCCGGTAAGACCCGTGTGACTGTTATTACCAGAGGTCGGAGTAGGTAGATTGATTTTATATACTTGCGTCAAGATATTATAATATGGACATGCCATTTTATCCATAATGTGCGTCAAGCGTCGTTTCTAATTCAACAGTAAGGGACAAAATACGGTGTAACTATTCCAAGGTATTTTTGTATAAAATAAAATACTGATTTCTTTCACCATTAGCTAACACTAGTAGCGTAGATTGATATTATCAATACGTGTTTTACCTTAAACACAAATTCATGTTAATTTCAAAATTCCGGAACAAATATCACAATAAATATGAAGTTCCGGTATTTTGGAGGCATATCCATATTATCCTCTACGTTTGACGTCAAGGACCTTAAATCAATCTACCTACTCCGACCTCTGGTTATTACTAGGCCACGAGCCCCTCTGTACTATTCACATAACAAATGAAAAACTTCAAAGTAAAGCAAAAAAACGGGTTGTAGCAGTAGGTCAGACGGTCGCTAGTGATAGATGTTAGCACATTATCACCTCAATGAAACGTACGCGATTTAATCTAACTGAGTGTGTGGGATGAAAACAACAACTTACCCTCGAAATCAATAAGAACTTTGTATATCTAGTTTAACATTTAACATTTGCTACTTGTGTAGGCCAATCAATCATTAGTTCCATGTGGGTAACGAAACTAGCCTACCTACTGTCTTTTCTTTATTTTTACATGAAAACCTCTTTTCGCTCGGTTTACTGGTTCAATATTTCTGACCGATAAAAACATGTAAGGTTTCAAACGCGAATAACTACAACATATTTAGTGCTAGAGTATGGTTGAGCATTCAAAAGATAGGTCATATTTCTAACAATTTTTATGCTGGACATAATTTGCCTATGACATCACACTGCTTATGCACGCGCATGCGCGCAACCTTCTATTTCTCACCATGTGTCGAAATTGCAATTTGTATAGCGCAAAAACGAGTTTAGTTAGAACAGTGATTCTGGTGTGGTTGTCAAGCGTTAACAAAACAATAGTGAACTTAAAAAATATTGAATAGAATAGGGTTAAAAATTAATATGAAGTGGACAGTGGCAAAATAATTCCAGATATCGGCTCATATTGTCAGTAAATATGCTTGGAAATGAAAAAAATCCCAATCGAAGAAAGCTTGCATCAAAATGAGCTTGCAGCAATGAGATGCTCAGAAGCGCAGGTGTATGGATACTTTGGACACTCCAATTTAAGGAGCATGGTTTGGTCAGGAGCACCACATTCGCACTTACTACTAAAATACATAAAGTGCCAATCAACTAAGTTCTGCCTTTAGTTATTAAATTAAATTAAATGCGGAACAATGTTTTAAATGAAATGAAAACTGATTCGGATGAATTCAATTTTGTTTGCGATACGAGACTCAACTATCTGAAAACTCTTGAGTACGAAAACTATTTATACCAGTCCGTACAACTTCCTCCATTATCTATTTGAACAACATTTCAATTACAGCTTTGTTTATTCGAAGCGAAATCTCGAATAACTCCATTGAAATGGAAAACTGATAGGTACTACCTATCGAAATCATAAGTGGTGTTATTTTTGAGAGATATTTCCATATCCACTTGTCTATTAATACCTGGATAAACACTCAGGAACCATAAATTACGTCACCCGTTACTAAACTAAACTTTAACCTAACGAAAAACATTAAAATAATACCAACTCTATCAATATCGTCAGAAGGTTTATTAAAATTTCAAAAATATGTAACACATACCATCTCTGACGGGGTTGAGGTTGCTCCAAATATCATGAAATTCATGTGACGTCATTTATGGATGATGTAGGGAACATTTTGACTAGTTTTTGGCAGCGGCTTCACCCGCGTGGACGTAGAAAAATATCCCACGGGAACGTATTACTGGGATAAAATATAATCTATCAGAGTACCAAATTTCATCAAAATCCGTTTAGCCATTATTACGTGATTGAGTAACAAACATCCAACCGTACAAACTTTCACATTTATAATATTAGTAGGATTTTTGACATACCTAATGACGTCATCAAATAAAATCACCTGGAATCTAAACACGAACTCGAAACGAAAAATCCGATGACCGATAGATTACCAATGTTTGATTGATCTTGAATTCCATCTGTCGATAATAAGGTTTTATGTCTCCCATATGATATGGAAACCATCTATGCCCAGCGTGACAGCACTTGTTTGGAGAAAGGATGTCCTACAATTATTCACGAGGATAGTATACCCAATTCTTTTATGACGCACCAAGATATGTAACATGTTAATCTACCCATTTAAATAAATTACCAGAACTTGTGAAAACTTTTAGAAACTGGTGAGTTAAAAATTAAATAAACATGTGCATCGGAAACAAACAGGTGCGTTGGTGATGAGCGTTTGCCTAGACTGTCCGAGGTCGACTGTCAACTGTAGACTGTTGCCGCACTCGGTCTCTCCGCCAGTCCTCGCTGCATCCCCTCCACCGACGATCGTGTCCAAGCGGTAGGGCTCGCTTGCGGTTCCGGTTACATGGTTACTCGTTTAGGAATCAAATTGTTAGATGGCGCTATCCGCTATACTTTGGCGCCATCAATCCACGACATATTCATAATTTCAGCTGAAAGACGTCCACTGCTGGACAAGGTTCGCCACTACGACTGGTTCTGTGCTTCCCACGTCCAGCGGGTTCCTGCGGCCTTCACCAGGTCATCGGTCCTTCTCGTGGGAAGCCTTCTAACTCTACGCCTCCAGTACGCGGTCGTCACTCCAGAACCTTTCGGCCCCCTCGGCCATCTTTTCTGCGAGCAATGTGCCCTGCTCACTGCCACTTATGTTTGGGAATTCTTCGGGCTATGTCGATTACCTTGGTTCTTCTGCGGATCTATTCATTCCTGATTTGTTCACAGTAAAATTCGGTGAATTTCGGTATGTCCTTAGGGTTTAATACTCAAACAACTAAATTCAGTATATTTTTTTTACGTCGCAATCTTTATTGGCTCCTAAATTACTGTAGCGGTCAATACACTCATAATTACTGTATATTTTTATCGAAAGCTCAGAATGATTTATGATGTTATTGTGTATAAATGATACAAAAGGACAAAAGTTGTTATTGGAAATAAATCTTCGGCACAATAATGGGTCTTTGTTTAGTGACGCATTGATGAAAATATCGGCTAGTATTATGGAATATTTTGATGGGACAACAACCTCGCTAGAAAATTAGAGATTTCGTCATGTCATCCTGTAATAGCTTTTTACTGATTCTGTAGCGTTAAAACCCGACAAAGAACTTCGATCACGCCGATAATGCTACTCTTTTGTGGCAGTTCTGGTATTCACGTTCCCACAAACTTAATAAAATCGTGGTGGGATTTTTTCGCGTACTGGTTAACGCGGCTCAGTTGAAAATCGAACACTGTGATTTTTTCGACGCGCTGAGACTCACCCTCGCTGCAATCTGTTGGATTCTGAATGCTCGGTTCAACACCGAGAGTTGAAAATCCAGTACACAATTAAATCCCGCTGCAATTTTTTTACGTCCGTGTTACTTGGGCTTCTGTGAAAATCCTACCGTGAAAACTTAGGTATGTGAAGTGAGCTAACATTCCACCTGATGGATGGACACCAATGACAGCTCATTTCAAGCACTTCACTTAAATTGTCAAGGTGGATTTTAACAGAACAGACCAGCTGGGTTTGCTTCCCGTGATGTGCATGGTGTTATTGGGGTTTCTCCATCTGGAATTTTCCAGTAGCAGACCGAAGCCTGAATCTTTTGCCCGATTGATTGCAATAGGCCCCTATTTCGATTTAGGCATTCGGCCGGGGGTGGATCAGGGGGGGCATGGAGGTGACTTCTCGGGATTTGAGTGTCCTTTGAAGCTACCAGAAAGCTAGATGAGTGGTCTCAAGCTCGCTCAGCATTTTATCCCAGCCGGCACCTGGCATGATTGGCACCTGGCATGACTGGAACCTGACATCTGGCTACTTTCTAACATACTTAGGTACCTACTATATAAAAGGTACCTATTGGTGTTCCCAAAATCTTAAATAACACGTGCCTAAAATGGTCCTCACTCTAAAGCTTAAACTATAGGATCAGCTGTCCTGCACACTAACCCTTCAAAAAATAACAGCGTGATGTTATGTTAAGTATGTTATGAAATGAGAAAGAAGTCAATTTCGAAACACACACAGCTTCGAGCTACGGAAAATAGAGGTCGGAAATTATTATTGTCTTTAATTACTATGTCTGTTTGGTAAGCCCTTAGGCTACTTTCATATTAACAAAGTAGGCTAGGTTTTGGTTACCTACATTAGACGGATTCTGAGCGAAAATGAGAAAAGAATGTTTCACTGAAACACGTGCTTATAAAAATGACAAGTTAGCTCGAATATCTAAGTATGGCTGATTTTTCAATTGTAAGATCATTACTTCTAAGTGTGGAATTAATATTGGGATTTGACGGCTTTTGTATAGAAAATATGTTAAATTGACATAATTATTCTTCAGATAAATGATAACTGACTATTGAAAAATCAGTACTTATCAGAAAATTTTATTTTACTAGCTATCAATGTCCCACTTCTGGGCAAAGGCCTCCACACTTTCTTTCCACCTCTCTCTCTCCAGAGCCGCCAAGGTCTTTATTAAAGAAGTCCAGCTAATCTTGCCATCTCGACCCATTTGGCCCATTGATCGTCTTACATGCGGTAGATGTATGCAGCCCAATCTTATCTAGGAGTGGTGGCTTTCCAAGTGGCATTAGTTATTTTTTATATGGGACGGATTGTTGTAGAACAAAATAAATTTACAATTATAAGGACGGAAAAAAGAAGTAAGTAGCTGCACGTCGTCGTGACTGTGACAAGAAGGTTTCCACTCAACATGATGCTGCGCTGTGGGTCCACCACAGCACAGCATTAACTCAATTCAATACAATTTATTTGTATCAGAGAAAACTCCATAGATGGTTACAAAACAAAAACAACATAAATAACAAAAAATCATAAAGAATAGTTAGTGTGTTAGTAACAAAAAATAATATTAATAGTATAAATGTACGTATAACTATGTTAGTATTGTTAGTACCTATTTCTAACTGATGCCTATGCACGTCCTTATCAAGTGAGCGCTGTTTTTCAGTTCTACATAATAAATTGCAATAGCAAAATCTACGTCAGTGTTTGGTGATAAGCAGCATGCTGCTTAGTTTATTGATTATTTATTGATCATCAACATTGATGTTGGAGCCATGGAGAAAGTTTTTCACTATGATAGTCTGTACCAGACCACAACTTTCTGAAACACACTGCAGCAAGGTGTCACCACGAAACTTTCATTACATTTTTTGTTAAATACTTACATCTAAACACAAGATCATTTATTCTAGTATAGTTAGGTACACACACATGACATGCATCATTATCGGAATATAAATATTCCCACTGTTGGGACATTAGCCTCCTCTCTTTGAGGGAGTTGGCTGTAATCCACCACGAGGGCCTAGCGTGGGTTGGTAGATGTCCCATGCGTTTGAATTCTTGGTTCTAGGACATGCCGGTTCCTTCACGATGTTTTCCTTCCCCGTTTTGAGAGCGGTGGTGATGAAATTGTTTACACTAAGTAAAGCGTCAGCCTGGGTTCGAACCTAGGACCCACTCGTAAGTCGGGGCCGATACCTCTTTTTGATCATGCCCTTATAAATAGCGTGTCAATTATGTGGCGACACACCTCTATATTGAATAAAAAATGCTGTCGTGGTTTAACAGATTCCATAAACACCATCTGAAGGCCAATTCTCTTAATTAAAAATGTTCAAAATCTAATCGCAGTCTCATCTCAGCGACAAACAAATGTCAAAAATTTATGAAAAATCGAGGTTTTTTTGACAGATTGACACTGAGATCAGACTGTGAACGTTCTTAAAATTACGAGAATTGCCCCTCTGATCTCTGACCCCCTTAAAAAACAGGCCTAGACCTAGTTTGGGAGTTGGATCATTTCTTTGTAATACATTGAAATAGTTTTGTGACTTTTGATATATTTCTTATAGTGAAAAATAAATGTTTTATTTTGTTTTTTCCTAAACATAATTCGGTACGCACACCTAGCATGCAAGATGTTACATGATAAATTAAATACCACAGTCATTGTTTGCCTTGGCGGCGTACAAACCGCGGCGTACCTTGTTTTCATAAATCCTGTAGCTGTTAAGAAGTAATCTTGTTATAGGCTAACTTTTAAAACATTTGCTGCGCCGTCAAATGTTTTAAAGTCTCTAGATTAAGCCGTCTACTTTTGTTACAAAGTTACTGGAATCACTGAAGAGGTCGGCTATGACCACAGATAAGAGTGACTGGCTGGACTAAATAACTGTCACTCTAGCAGTTCGAGCGTCATAGCGGCTAGTACAGTCCGTTCACAGTTACTTTACTCCTGAAAGCAGTGATAGCAGCAACCTAACAGCAACCTTATTCTAACAAAAATAAAGACTACTTCGATTTTGACAGTGAAGCAAAATCAGAGGCAAAATATGTGTGAACGGATTTTACATACTAATTCGATAACCGTCATCATGTATTTCACATATTGTTTATGTTAAAAGTAGTAAGTGTTAAAAAATATTTTCATACTAGCTTTTGCCTGCGGCTTCGCTAGCGTGAAGGTCGAAAATTACCCCACGGAAACGTACTACCGAGATAAAAAGTATGTATGTATTAAGATATATTATATTATTATATTGCTATGTATTAATCTAGGTTCCAAACAATATGTGTGCCAAATTTATAAAAAGTATGTATGTATTAATATGTATTATATTATTTAATATATTATTTTAATTTATAAAACGTATGTATGTATTAATATGTATTATATTATTATATTGCTATGTATTAATCTAGGTTCCAAACAATATGTGTGCCAAATTTATAAAAAGTATGTATGTATTAATATGTATTATATTATTTAATATATTATTTTAATTTATAAAAAGTATGTATGTATTAATATGTATTATATTATTATATTGTTATGTATTAATCTAGGTTCCAAACAATATGTGTGCCAAATTTTATCCAAATCCGTTCAGCCATTTTTCGTGATTGAGTAACAAACATCCAAACATCTAAATATCCAAACATCTAAACATTCAAACTTTCACCTTTTTTGGGTTCCGTACCCAAAAGGTAAAACGGGACCCTATTACAAAGACTCCGCTGTCCATCCGTCTGTCTGTCTGTCCGTCTGTCACCAGGCTGTATTACATGAACCGTGATAGTTAGACAGTTGAAATTTTTACAGATGATGTATTTCTGTCGACGCTATAACAAAAAATACTAAAAACACAATAAAATAAATATTTAAGGGGGCTCCCAAACAAAAAACGTGATTCTGTTGCTCGTTATTATAGATAATGGTACGGAATCCTTCGTGCGCAAGTCCGACTCGTACTTGGCCGGTTTTTATTAATATTAGTAGGGAAGTATGATATAGTAGGATTTCTGATTGTTGTTGTTTCAGCTTTAGATAAAACATAATACCTACTAATTTATTTTTATGATATTTGTTTCGGGGCAAATGGAACTGAAGGCCAAATTGATTTTCTTAATTAATTGGCTTCGCCTTGTTACTTTATCTTCTGCAGGTTATTTAACGTTATATCTATCAAGTTTGTGCTAACTTATTTACTTTAAGAGACCAGTTTTACCCATTAATTCAAACGTTGCTTAAAGTTAAGTAATGATTAGCGACTGTTTAACCATACATTTTTGACGTTTATGCATCTCTTAACTTTAAGCAACGTTTATAAATAAACCCCTTAAACTTTTAATAAATGAGGACTCATTTTATTTGTTCCCGTGTTTTACAAAACTCTTTGTTTATATAAGAAAGGAATGACAACTTAAAACGGTGAGAGGTCCTGCATTAAAGCTTTGTACAAATACGTGGATAATGGAAATTAACCTTTCCCCTTTGAGTAATAAAATAAATTACAACATAAGGGTTTGCGGTTCAGCAAAGGGACCTGACATTTTTAACTCCTTTAATATGTAGGATGTGGTGTTTAAATTTATGGTGTAAGGGTATTATGGTCCAAAATTTTATATCACTGAAGATATTTCCAAATAAATATATTATTAGACGAATCAATCGGCTCAGCCTTTTCACAACTATGTTGGGGTCAGCTTCCTGTCTGACCGGATGCAGCTCAATACCAGTATTTTACATGTAGCAAATACCTTTCATGTCCCTGCATAAATACTCCGTGAGTATCAAGTATTTTGTATTGTTAACTAACACCACACACTCATAGACACATCTCTTAGGTACGTAGTCAAACCCCACACACATACACACCCCGCACACATCTTCACCCTCACCCCCACACTTACATCCACTTCCACGCACACACATACACACCCAGACACACTCACACCCCCACTCACACACACAACACACAATCACAATCATACCTAAATTCTTTTCTTGCTCTTAAATAATGCCTTTTTAGTGTTATGTACCTACTTACCTCAATTCTTTTTTCTCTTGCTTGGTCATTTTTAGGCTTAGGCAAAAAAAAAAACACTTTTTAACTTACCTGGTTGATTTTGAACCTAGAATGCTTTGTTTTCTTGTCAAATTGTAAAAGCTTTCTGGCTCTAATTATATTATATTTAGTATTATGTGAACGCAAATGAGGGTGGGCGCTAATACCTATTTCTCAAGATCCCGCCCGGTACGAAAGCGGTTAAGTTATCTTAGCTTAGGTATTAGTAGCAACTCTAACTTGTAAAATAATGTAACTACATTTTAGCCTATTTTATTTTAAACCTGTTTCTTTATGTTAATTTTGAAGGTGCAAATAATGTTTTTTTTTTAACTGTCTTTTTTTTTCTACTGTCTGACCTCCACAACCCAGTAACGGTAAGGTAAGACTGGAGTTTCGGGCTTCTGATTATCCGTAACGACTGTCAAAGATCTACTGACAGCAGGGACCAACGGCTTAACACATTTTCTGAGGCAAGGAGGTGTCTTGGTATGTAAAGATGCTCACCCATCCACGGACCGACCGCGACAAGCGTAGCTTAACCTGATCGATGAATCCGTGCGGCTGTTATTACTTAGCCACGAATAAGTCCCTATAAAATACAAAACTTAAAGGAGTTATAACCAAATGTGGATTAGGTACTATTTAAGAGCGTTCATTCCACGCGGACTGGCAACAACGCATTTATAGTAGTTTTTCGTGATAATTTCATTAAATACAAACAAAAGTACAATTTTTTTCCAGCCAAGCACTAGATCGTTGGTATTTATTATTATTTTTAACATTTACTCTTTAATAAAAACATTTAATCGTAACATAGAAAATAAGTGACGGTATGTCGTTTTTTATAAGTACATAACAAAATCATTGCAAAAAAAATAGCATACAAACTTGAAAATATCAAAGATTTAGCATGGCTGAAAATAATGTTTACTTTTGTATGTATTTAATGAAACAATCACGAAAAAACGCTATAAATGCGCCGTTGCCAGCCCGCGTGGCAAGAACGCTCTTAAGGTAAAATGCTGTGGAAAATATTGCCTTCCTGAGGCAACAAATTAAAGTGCCTAAATCCTTTCTAAGATCAGAAGAAAACTTAATTTCCTACGAAAAGCCCAAAGAAATGAAGTTTATTTTACAAGTCTTTATAATAATTAAACTAGAGATTCATTTACTGTCGTACAAAATAAAGTCTGCTGAAATATATTAGGTCTCAAGAAATAAATTAGAGGACTCAAAGTTTTTGTTATCTTGAGGGCGTTGTCTGAATAAATTGATGAGCTTAAAAATATTTATTTAGGGCCTGTGCACACCCCGTTTTTTAAACGTGCCATTGACGCGCGTTTGTAGCGATACAGACGCGATACGCACAGTAGTCAGACGCAGCCTGTAGACCTTCTGTAGGATAAAAGCGCGCCGTCGACGCACGTTTCTAAAACGCGCATCGACGGCGCGTTTAAAAAAACATAGTGTGCACAGGCCCTAAGACTCTTGTTCGTGTTGAAGAAAATTATTAAGGTCAGAAACTGGTCGGGCATTTTATAAAACCACTAGCTGTGCCCGCGACTTCGTCCGCGCGGAATAGTTAATCTTTTATTATTAAATAAAAACTAATAAAATCTCCCCTTAATTTCCCTTTAAATTTCTCCTTATTACATTAGCTATCTGCCAGTAAAAGTCCCGTCAAAATCGGTCCAGCCGTTTCAGAGATTAGCTGGAACAAACAGACAGACAAAAATTGAAAAACATGTTATTTTGGTATATGTACCGTGTATACATCGATATATGCATTTAGTAAAAAGCTGGTATTTTAATATTTCAAACAGACACTCCAATTTTATTTATCTATAGGTATGTATGTATAGAGTAGGTATAGATTTGATGATAGTGACAGTTTTAGTCGTAGCTTTTATAATTAAGCGCATTATAAAAAAGGACGCTTTTCTTTTTTCGTTTTTGGGCGGAGGAGGCTTTTGGAGGTATTTTTTTATAATCAATTAATGTCAAGCACCCCACGCTTTTTAATTGAATTAAATTATTTTCTCCTTTTTAGTTTGGTTTTTAAAGCGTATTTTTTAGTTTTTTAAACTATTATTTATTTTCTATTTTTTAGTTCTGCTAACTACAAAACGTGTTTTTTTTTTCTCAATTTTTTTTTAAATTATTAAATTGTCATCGGTCCTCGACAAGTTTACAAAGTTTCAATGAAATCTGACCGTTTAAAGTGGGTCAAAATCGCGCTCAAAGGAGTCGGTTACATACTGACATACTGACATACAAGTGAAGCTAATATAAAGCGTATAAAAAGGAGCTTGTGTCTAAGTAATAACAGCCATACGGGCCGATCGATCAGGTTAAACTGCGCTTGCCGCGGTTTGTTCATGGAAGGTTGGACCTTTACATACCAAGAGCCCTCCGTGCCTCAGATAGCACGTTAAGCCGTTGGTCCCGGCTGTCATTCGTGGATCTTTGACAGTCGTTGCGAGGTGTCAGAAGACCAAAATTCTGACAACCAGTCTTACATAGCGGTATCGTACTACCCAGTAACTGGGTTGTGGAGGTCAGATAGGCAGTCGCTCCATGTACAATACTGATATTCAGCTGCATCCAATGAGACTGGAAGCCGACCCCAACTTAGCTGGGAAATAGCTAGACAGATAATGACAAAAAAAAACTAATTTAATTTAATTATGATACATGTTACCAATTTTATTAAAATACCATTGCGCCTAATAATACGCGGTACTTTGCCGTATTAAACTGATTGACTATGGTTCTGTTAACCTTAAGTACATGATTGATTTAAAAGAGTGTCCATAGAGTTTCTAAGCCGTTCTTCTCCATAGGAATCTACTACGCTATGGAATGGGCAGTTAGCTTGATCTTGGGATAGACCAGATGCGAAAGGCGGTGGATAAGATGTTGCGGCGCAATCTGGCAGAGCCCTTTGTTCAGTAGTCGACTGCGATAGGCTAAGTTGATTGATTTTGGTCAGGACAATGTTGGTCCAGACAATTAGTTGAAAACAGCTATAAATCAGCAACATAAACATGATTGAATACAATTTATCCGATAATTCCTTAGCAAAACATCAATACACATCGAATAGGCTGTTAAACCTAGTAGGCATCCAGCAAATTACCTAAATGTGACAGGTGCGACTAGGCGGCAACCCAGTTAATGGGCTACAATAAAATTAATTTTATTAAGGCCACCGACGAATTCAGTGGAACTTTTGCTCACAGTTAGGGCCCTATAAACTTCGTTCAGACATTAATTAAGTAAAAATTCGAAAACGAATCACTGATTTCATAACGACGTACTTGTAATTAAATAGCAATCACTTTGTTATTGAACCGTGATGTTAGTGGTTTTCATTATTATTTTCGATAGTAAATTTTATTAATTGTTAAAGTTTTGGAAAATAATCATGTTGGTTATCGTTATGAAATTGAAATTGTGTGCGGTAATTGAAGATCACACGCTCAAAGGGTCGTCATTATTTCAGCCGAAAGACGTCCACTGCTGGACATAGGCCTCGCCCAAGCTCCGTCACTGGGACCGGTTCTGTGCTCCCCGCATCTAGCGGACTCCTGCAGCCCTCAGAAGGTCACCGGTCCACCTCGTGGGAGGCTTTCAAACTTTACGTTTTCCGGTACGCGGTCGCCACTCCGGAACCTTTTGCCCCATCGGCCATCTGTTCTGCGAGCAATGTGCCCTGCCCACTGCCACATAAGTTTAGCAATTCTTCAAAGATCAAAGGGTGATCGAGATATTTTGTAATGTAGACATTGTGCAGTCGTAAATTCGTCCTCATCGCCGCTGTTAGATATGCAGGTATAAAAGGACGGACGACAGTCAATCATACATAGCTTTTATCTACATACGAAGAAATTTTACGTTGGTTTTTACAAAAATAAATCAGCTGTTTTATAGAAAAGTGCAATATCTACGCGTTCAAAATGTATGGAACAGCTGTTTTCTTTTTTGCATAACCGACGGAAAATTTCTACGCTAGGGGGTCTAGAATGATATGCTGAATTCATGGTTACAGTTTGCGCACTGAATAAAAACTTTTCCTGTTTAATTCAGCTGGATCGGTACACATACATACATACATAACAGTATACCACGGGGTACCTAGTACGTCCTGTACCCTGTACGGTTTTTTTTTTTTGAGGATGGGAAATCATCAAATAACTTCTCCCGCTCTGGGTGGAGCAGGAGGGCGTGTCAGACTTTTACTGACTAAAACCCACCCGTGTTCCCTCAGTTGCCTGTGTGCCAGGGGCGACGGTATCTCTTTCGAACAACCCGCACCCCTGGCAGGCATCGGCCCTTGCGGACCCCACCAGTTCGGCGCACCAGGACTCATGGCACGCCGTGACCACCCCAGGAACCAAGTAATATAAGGGCCCCAGACGAACCCGTGTCTGGCAGCCTTGGACCCCCTGCGACGGGTCAGCGCAGTGGCCCCGCCGCCTACCACTTTTCGGCCGCAGGGGATAGGGAGAGCGGCCAACGCTATACCGACACTCCTCTTCCCCTGCGGCTCCACCGCGTCCGCCATCGGCGGCCCCGTCCAGACCACGGAAGGGAAGAGCGCTACTCAGAAGTACCGGCACTCCTCCTCCGCCGCAGCCTGTAACCCTCAGCCGCGATGCCTCCCATTCGACATCGCGGCCCGCCTCAGTTGCGGTGCACCTCACCGCAACCTACTTTTTGGCCGCTACGTCGTCGGCTTGGAGACAAAAGCCCTGACGAGCGGCCCCACCTTGGGGTTCCGCTTCGCTTCACCGTGGGAGCGGACCACGGCTACTGAGCCCCCCCGCAACGACAATGCGGTAACCCACTGGGGGGGTACCCTGTACGGTAGTGTTATCAAGCAATTTCTTGCTTCATGTTTCGTGTTTCAGGAGGCTTTATTAGTCTATTCGCACGAATTTACTCGACGGATCAGGCGAATAGACACTTTTGAATAATATAATGTTTTCAATAGGCGAGTCGCACGAAGTTTAAGAATTTATTTGTAAGTCAATCGACAATTCTAGAAATAAGTATTAGGCAAAGAAAAGTTGAGGAAAAAGTACACTAACTGTATTACATAAAATACAAAACGGGCCAGTTGCCAAAAACGTTTTTCCTGGAATCGTCAATTCGCAGCCTCAACTGTTTCTCAGTCAAATGAAGCCTAATAACTGTATTGAAACATAAATAAATTTCTATTTACAACTTCAGTGACGACATTACATCCATAACCACTGTTTTTTTATACTTATTCCTACTAAGAAGGTAATTTTCCTCAGAATAGAAAAGAAAATATACTTAATAATAGGATTGAACTTGCCCTTTCCTTGTTTATGAAGGGAAATTCAAAACAAACATTTGACGCAAGAATTTCGATCAAAATCAAAGGCTTCGATATTAAACAATAGTCTACAATAATAATACACAATCTTTGATCATAACATTTACAAAGATCAATTACGGTTCACTAGAAATGGATTTTACGATCGCTCAAAGGATCGTAAAATTGATATTATTTAATGTGTCGTAAACAAGAGTAACTTTGAGAGGCAGAAACTATTATTACCTAAGATTGGTAGTTAGAATGACTCTTGTGAATTTTACGACTAAGTTGACAAATGTACCGCGTACTGGATTTAGACATGGGTTGGTTCATACCATAGAAATATAGGTAAAAAACAGAAGAAGTGACAAGGGGGCATATCTGTGTCCGCGCGACATGCTCAAACTGTTCACGTCACAGGCAAATGGCCGTCTCCGCGAACTAGTGCTCTTTCGACCGTGAGCGTGATAAATTGTAAGAATACCATGTTGTCCAGTATTTTCTTGTGAAGACCGAAGTGAAAAAAAAAACTTTATTAATCATGGAATCACCTGCCAAATGTAATTAAAAATATTTTACTATATTTGTTTTTAAAATCATGAAAAACAACAAAACGTAAAACGTTGCCCCACACTAGGAATTTCTCCTGTATTGTGGGTTTTTTTTTTTTTTGATGGGACATCATCAAATAACTTCTCCCGCTCTGGGTGGAGCGGGAGGGCGTGACAGACTTTTACTGACTAAAACCCACCCGTGTTCCCTCAGTTGCCTGTGTGCCAGGGGCCGCGGTATCTCTTTCGAACAACCTGCACCCTGTATTGTGGGTGCGTTTACAAACATTTAAACTCACATACACAAAACTTCTTGTCTTTACTACGTTATTTTTGTTTTCAAATAACACAGCGACTGTTTTATTTTTGCAGTAAATGCAGTGCTCCTTAACCACATCCTAAGTGTGTCGCTAAGTGACTGGACCAGCTATGTAAAATTCACATAACGATACTTTATCTATGCGGACGAGTCTCGTGGTACCGCCGCGGCGTCTTGCGGCCAGTTAATGATGTGCTTGTGTACATCCACTAACGTAGGCTATCGACAGCAATGTCGATTACCCAACGAATATACAAGGTGTAACTTAAATAACGCACAACCTCTTAAGGGGTTATTGTACTCGTCATTATCAACAACTTTTACTATGGGATCAAGCCTGAAATCGCGAAAAAATAATCAGCTGTTCCCTACAATTGTATTCGCATAACTCGTCAAAATGTAGGGAACAGCTGATTATTTTTTCGCGATTTCAGGCTTGATCCCATAGTAAAAGTTGTTGATAATGACGAGTACAATAACCCCTTAAGAGGTTGTGCGTTATTTAAGTTACACCTTGTATACATTATGACATAATATAGTTTATTCTTCAATTTATCAACCGTTTAACCCAGTTAGAAGACCTGAAAAGATGACAGCTAAATCAAAATCAATCTCTTTTCTAGAACAAGAATAAATGTAATCATCGATAAATTTTCGATTTAGTCAATCACCGGAGCGGACCGGTGCTCATACCATTGTTTGGAAAATAAGCAAGAACATATAAAGGTAAGCAATATGAGTACAAAAGGAATGGAACTGTGCGAAGTTATAGTACCTTGTCTTCTGCACGAGTGACCAGTTGGAGTACCTACTCTTGAGCACTCTCCTTTCCGCCTGGGCGAAGATCAACCGGCAACCGGGGAGTAAGCCAGCTTCAAGGGAGAATTTTTACACCCTTTATATTAGCTTCACTTGTATGTTTGTTGGTTTGTTTGTTTGTTTGTATGTAACCGACTCCTTTGAGCGCGATTTTGACCCACTTTAAACGGTCAGATTTTATTGAAACTTTGTAAACTTGTCGAGGACCGATGACAATTCAATAATTTAAAAAAAAAATTGAGAAAAAAAAAACACATTTTTGTAGTTAGCAGAACTAAAAAATAGAAAATGAATAATAGTTAATTAACTATTTTTATTTCAATTAAACTAACTACAGCGAATAAACTAAAACAAAACGTCAAAAAACTCATCCGCATCGCTGTCGACTGGTAATGTACCCAAGAGACTGGCGGCATTACCACGTTGTATAGCAATGCTCAGCCTCTGGCCAAAGTAAAAACCAGCCCTTGGGTCACGGGAAGTGTCAACCAGCCGTTTGGAGATTTCCTTGTAGAGAGCATGAGCACTCGGACCCCACGGTCCGAGGGTTTCAACCCCAAACGGCTCGAAAATATAATTACCAATAATATTGTTATACTTTCGCCGCTTGAGGTTTTCCGCAGCCGCAGCGGCAACGCCAGCACAGCACACCGACCCAGGAAGATGGGATGGCGCAAGAGTATCGACACACGTTGCATCCCACACTAAAGGCCTACCCATCTTCCATGGAAATAAAGACATGCCGTCCGGTCTCTTGCCATCGTCGCGTGCCAAGCCAATGGGTTCTAATACAGCTGGAACGCCGACGGTGACAAGAGCTCGTCGGATGATGTCGTTAATGTTCGCGTGCCGCGCTAAGCGACCCGCACTTCGGCTGCAAGATAAGCCGTGGTGTCCGAGACTGTTGACAACTTCGCCACAGTGACAGCGATGAGGAGAACAACATGGTGCTCCTAATCGTAGGGAGGCAGCGAGGCGGAAAGTTGTGTCGTCGAACAAAGTGCCAATGTTCGACGACGGTAGTGCATGAAGCCACAGACCCGACTCCCATTTACCCACAGCCAGTAGTCGCGCACGCTCTGCAGTAGTAGTAGAAGTGTTCAGTAAATTCTCTTGTACAACTCTGCAGAGCGGCTCATCCCACTGTCTCTGGGAAAATGGATTATCAGGTAGATTGGAGTTCGGGCAAGCGTGTTTCCAGGCATCCATAGCCTCGGTGAGGCACGGCACATCAAAATCAATCAGTGTGGAAGCTAAGATTTTCCTGATTAATTTCTCAGTGCCGTGGACCGAGGATATGAAAGCCGGTAAACTAATACTGGAAATTTTGCGGACGCCGAGGCCTCCCATACGAATGGGAAGAGTAGCTTGTGCCCAAGCTCGGTCGTCCATGGCCACATTTAAGATCGAAGTTAGTGTGTGTCGGATAATTTGGTCCATTCTGTCTAAAAGGTGAGTGTACTTCCATAAATGGGAAGCGCGAAGAAAATATGTTAATTTTGGTCCGAAACAGCAGTAACGAATTAAGGTGATGGCCGAATGCATGTTAATTTGGAACAATCTTTCCGAAACGTCGTTGAAATTTTGTGTTTTTTCCTCAATAAAAGCGGGAAAGGAATTCTCAAAGATTGGAGATCCAAGGAGACGAAGAGAACTTTTTTCAATAATTTTGATTTCTGGAGCTATTGCGTTAAATTTAGGAAGTGTAAAATGTCTGTCAGTGGTGTCAGCTAAGAATAGTTCACATTTCGAAAGGTTGAGATCAAGGCCAATGGAATGAAGTTCATTTTTTTAAGAATTGTAGGTCATTTAGAACCGTTTCTACATCGCCTCCCAAAGTTCCATCATCAAGATACCAAACATTAAATTTTGAATTTAGGCGTCGAATAATTGGGTGAATGGCTAAACTGAAAATCACTGGCCCGAGTGGGTCACCTTGTTGGCAGCCAACAGCAGATTCCAAAAGGTTGTCCCGATATAGTAATTTAGATGGGTGTCTGTAACATTGCCAAAGGAAACTATAGATTTGGGGTATTTCTTTTTTAGTTTCTGCCAGCAAGGTGTCTCTGTTAACTGAATTGAAGGCATTCTTTATGTCAACCTTCAGGATGACCTCTCCTTTGCCAGAATTTAGATAGGTCGACAAGGCGTGTACGGCAGCCTCGCAGCCCCCTTTGGAGCCGTAACCTAGCTGCAGGGGCTGAAATTTTTCCGTTAGCATCTCACCATAGAATTTACAACAAATCTTGGCTGCCATACGCCGGTAAGTAGTTCCCACGGCAATAGGACGAGTACCGCCATCCTTCTTACGCAGGGCACAGAGATTGGCCCCGTACAGAACGTCGATGACGGCCTCGTTCACCTTACCGGAGAGCATAAGGTTAATCAGAGCCGTGAGCTCCTTCAAAAGCAACTCACCAGCTTCCCCGACGCCTGAAGAAATAAGGTCCTTTAGGTGCTGAGGACTCAGACCATCGAGGCCGCCAGCGGAGCCGCTCCGGAAGGAACACACGGCTGTAACCAACTCTTGACCTGAAATGGTGAGGGAGTGATTATCCGGGTCCGGGGGGTCGGGAAAAGAAAGGCCATCCGCTGGGGCAGGGTGTTTGCTCTCCAAAGCTGCGAGCGTTTCTGGAGAACACGGTGCCACCACATCGCTACTGAAAAGGATCCTGGCTGCTCCGCTAATGTCACCTTCCGCTAACTTAGATTCTACCAGATGGGATATACCTCTTGAAGATGTATATCCCTGTGTCGGTAATTTTAAATCCAAATTATGAGCCGAAACATTACAGTTTTCTTTAATTTGTGCAGTTAATGTCTTTTGTGATGCCAAATTCTTTTGGACATGTAGAATTCTGTAAGGGAAGGTAAGCAGCTGTTCCCAGGCACTTTGTGAGTTCTCCCGGGCGGCAAGACGGACGCAACCTGCTAGGTGTTGTGCCACAAGAGGTCTAGCCCCGCGGGGAACTCGCTTCAAAATAGGGACGGAGGTTTTTAATTTTGAGAGGGTTTTCCAAAACGGGTCAACAGTGGATATCACTGGTGTTGTAGGTGTTAAGACAGGGTCTGAAATGAGTGTATTTTGTGGTCTGTGTACTTTTCCAATATGCACATTCAGACCCCGCTTACCTTTAAAGAATCGTGCCTGGGTACACAGCGGACACCTCTCCAGGATGCTCAGCGATGTTGAAGGTTGACAAGCACTACGATCCACCACATCGCTGCTGCCACTAAACATTTATTTTTTTAGTCTTAAATATTAATAATCTAATAATAATATAAAAAAACAAACAGAATTAAAATTAAACACTAAAAAGTCTATGTGTCACTGATGACAACGACGCGACGGGTGACAAGAGTGACGCAGACGTGCAGGCGGCCTAGGGCGCCGCGCCACCGATGCCATGGCAACCGTCGTTGCCGGGAGACATACGAAAAAATTATGTTATTCTTCAATTTGTGCGGTTCTTTCCTCAAAAGACCATTTCAGACACCAATCCACATGATCTTCACATGATCTGACCAAGATTATGTCTGGACTTTAAAAGAGACTGTGACCTCTGAGTTTGTTTCGGCCTTTCTTCTAAGAGTAGTCAGATAGGAAACGCCGACCTCATTTATTTCATTGTTACCACTTGGTAACATACATTATAAATTACAACTTGAAGTGAAGATTATTATTAATATTATTAGTATTAATAAATAAAATAAATAAACTTTTCCGTGTAGACAGTTGACAGTTGACACATCAAATAATAGTTAAAAAAAAATAATAGTTTAAAAAACTAAAAAACACGCTTTACATGGGGGTGCTTGACATTAATTGATTATAAAAATACCCCAAAAAACACCCCACGCTTTTTAATTGAATTAAATTATTTTCTCCTTTTTTAAAGCGTGTTTTTTAGTTTTTTAAAATATTATTTATTATTAAAACTGTTCCATATTATGTAAGGTTAGGTACAGAACTTATTCATACTTCCATCCTACTAATATTATAAATGTGAAAGTTTGTATGTTTAGATGTTCGGATGTTTGTTACTCAATCACGCAAAAACTACTGAACGGATTTGGATGAAATTTGGCACACAGATAGTTGATAGCCTGGATTAACATATAGGATACTTTTTATCCCAGTAGTACGTTCCTGTGAGATAATTTCTGACCTCCACGCGGGAAAAGCTGCTGACAAAAGCCAGTACTTATTATTATAAATGTGAAAGTAATTATGTCTGTTTGTCTGTACCTTTTTACGTCAAAAAAGCTGAACCGCTCGTTATGAAGTTTGAATGATAGCTTTTCACCCTGGATCGCTGACAAAGTCGCGAGCAATAATAATAGATCATCTAGCCATAGTCACTGAATCACTAAAAATAATTGTATTTTTTGCATCATGAAATCTGTATTTAAACATCATGGATATTTTGAATCTAGTAGCCCAACTGGAAATAAGTTTAAAGTACTATTATTATCGCTTAATAATTACCAGCCGAAAGACGTGTCATAGCCAAATCAGCAACATAATTGCGTAACAAACTATCAATAACAATCTGAATAATTTTTCAGCATATTGCTAATCGACTGCTTCATATGTTCGAAAAATTGTCTGCTCAACAACGTAGATAACGCAAGGAATGTTGTTGAACTGTCAAAATGAAAGCTTTGCTAAAAGTCAGTGAGTTAGGCTATTACTCAGACCTTACCTACTAATTTTGAATACCAAATTTAGGGTCCGCTGAACTCCATAACATATCACTGCGGTGACGATAAACAACCGCTAGTCTGTTTTTCTTCAATTCCCTTATTAGCATAGAAATTGGGGACCGGAGTACTTCAAACGAAATATTATTAGGTACCTACCTACACCCTTGGGTAATATATGTGACATGAAATTATAAACCGTATTTTTTGCCATTATCATAAAAAAACATGTGTTTTTGAATGGGTAAATTAAATAATAATTTCTCACTTTGCCAAAATAAAACGTCGACTTTTGTTTTTTTTTTTACTATGTTAGGTACGCCTGTATTCCCCAATGGCTTTGGACGGAGGCGTATATTTAGTACACCCACATTTCGCCAGTTACGTTTGAGTCCTATGTAATAGAGGCCGAGTCTTTTGCCATCAACCGGGCAGAAATACAGACTCCGAGCCGCTTCTGAGAAAACTGATGATACTGCATAAGCATAATTAGCCTATACTGTTCCCTCTGTTGAGACACAGGCTTCCTCTATCTGAGAGGGAGTGGAGGGAGTGGGCCGTAATCTACCACGCGGGCCCAATGCGGGATGGTAGTAGGGTTGTCAACCGTACTATAATATATTATGTATTGTACTATATTTCGGGGTCTTCGTATTTTAAACTGTTGAAGAAACACATAGTACGCAAAAATACTATATTTACAACACCGAAATCTAACAAAGAAATCTATTATTTAAAAAATTATGAACGTGCCTTTTCAATAACTTTTGACTGATGTAATAGCATGTAGCGTATCTAGGGTTGCCAACGCAGCGTATCCGAACGTAACTATCTTACTGCGTTCCGATCTTGTCAATGTCAAACTGACAAAGTCAAACTAATGTTTGACACTTAAAAAAAAGTATTTTATGGAAAACGCTAAATTTTCCATAAAATACATTTTTTTTTAAGTGTACTATATTTTTTTGTAGCTTAGTCTGAAAAATACTATATTTCGCTGAAGAAATGTTGGCAACCCTAGTTGGTAGTAGAGTCTTCAAATTTTCCTTCACTGCTTGGTAATGGAACCCAAAAGAGAATGCTTGTGACCACTGGACTAACGAGGCAGTTCATTCCAACGCAACCTTTTGTTTTTTTCTTGTTTCATTACTTATCAGCTTATAGCCTGTTAGTTCACTATAGGTCTTCAATCGCACGCCATTTAATGCGATCCTTAGCTGTCCACGCTTCCTTCATCTCATTCAGCCTCACCTAGCCTAAGGGCGTCTCCCACCTTACATTACCCGACTCTTTCTTTACAGCGATAGTCATCATCGTCATAATCAGCGTATAATGTTCCCATTGCTGGAACACAGGCCTCCTCTCTGTGAGAGCAAGTGGGCCGTAATCCACTACGCGGGCCGCGTCGTTGTATGTGACATGCCTACGATTTTTTTAAATTCTAGGACGTGACGGTTTCCTCACAATGTTTTCCTTCACCATTTTGAGAGCTGTGGTGATGAAATTAAATACACAAATAAAAGTGCTTGTCTGGGTTTGAACTCACGACCTCGTAAGTCGGAGCCGATACCACTGGCCACCACTGCTCTCGCTGACAGATTTAATACAAATAATTTTCTTGGAAAGTTCCTACGATGTCGGTGGAAACCGTGCCAAAATAAAGCCACTATTGGAGACGCTATCGGAAGCCGTGATTTATTTATAGCTAGGCTCTTATCTCTTGGCTAGTGTCAAACTTACTCCATCGAGATTTATAGTAAACAAAAATTACCATTTGGCATTTTGCGGTAGAACTATTTTCTGTGATTGTAGAAAGTACTGACCTAGATACAATTCCTCTTTAACCTTCGAATCACTTTTATATACGAACTAGATGTGTTCGCGGCGTTGCCCGCATGAATTTCAGAAATTAACCCATGGGACCATGCTTATGTTATTGTTACTCTTCATAACATCAGCTAGTATCTGCCAGTGAAAGTCCCGTCAAGATCGGTCCACCTGTTTTGGAGATTAGACGCAACAAACAGACAGACAGACAATAAGACAAATAAAAAAAAGTTTTTTTTTTGGTTTAGGTACATATTCTTTCATTCGCATTTTCATTCTTTGCTTTTTGATTTTTATAAAATACTAGCTGACCGGACAGTCGTTGTCCTGTTTAGGATCACTTTGTTGTCCGTCTGTCTGTCTGTCAAGACCCTTTTTCTCAGGAACTCGGAAAGGTATCAAGCTGAAATTCATTTCAAATACTCAGGTCTATAATACCTTTAAGCTGTAACAAAATCAAACTTCTATGTCAATAATGCTATTAAGGATTTCATTTAGCAACAAATATGCCATAACTTTTACTTACCTACTACATACCTACAGGTTTGTACGGAACCCTCGGTGCGCGAGTCCGACTCGCACTTGGCCGGTTTTTTGTAAACAATTTGTTAAAAATGACTGAAATCGATTCAGTAGTCAATGGTGACCAAACTACTTTCAGGTCTTGCGTATATCCTGTTACACCTTGTTCATGTCTGGTCCCAGAGGGGTAGCTGTGGAACATAGCATTCATGGCATTGTTAACGTTACTAAGGAGACAATGAACATGTGTATTATGAAAAAATGGATTTGCAATTTCCAAAATTATTCAGATTCTGAATAATAGTATGTAACAAACACAATTAGGATGCAGAATGTACCCCAACCCCCAACCGACACAATACCTTTTGGTGCTTTATTTTTCTAGGTTATAAAACCTAACTTAACGCGGGAACAGCAAATTGCAACATTACACTACCACGTCTGGAAATGTCAAAATGCCAACATGTTGCTCACAAAATTAAATATCATAGAGTTTCTCTTTGTTGTCTCGGTGTGCGGGAACTGTGGGACTGTGATATTACTGTCATATTACTGTCATAATAATTTTAGTAGTTTATTTTTATGTAGCACATTTACACGATGGCTGAAACGCTAGTCATATTAGGATTTTATCAAAAGGAAAAATATTACTAAAGGCTCTTTTTAGCGCTTTTGCGTATTATTACATACCTATAGTTATTACATCTCAAATAAGATTTGCGGTCTTAAAATTAAACATGAATTAAATTGGCTTCTTTTTTAGGTTGAAAAAGTTTTTCCAATTGATATAAATAGTTTATTCATGACAAGCTGTTGCTCGTAGTTTTTCTCGCATCCTGGATTCACTTCCAACTAATATTATACATGCGATAGTAACTCTGTCTGTCTGTTACGCTTTCACACCTAAACTGCTGAACCGATCGTCATAAAATTTGGCAGAGACATAGCCTGGGATATGGAGAAGGACATAGGCTACTTTTTTACGTGATAACCGACATCCACGCTGGCGTAGCCACGGGAAAAAGCTAGTCACCAATAAAAGAATACTATCCTTAAATCTAGGAAATCAAATCGTCATAATACTAGGTGGTACCTTAACACCTGCTGGGTACCTGACGCGCGAGCTAATCTGTCACAAGCTTTTTAGCACGACTACCGTTCACCACATTTGTATTGGATGTTCTCTGAATGGCCCGCGGCGTCAAATAAAACCTTTTGTCATGTAAATGCAGTCCAATGTAGGCAGGTTTCAATGTGGGTACTTTTCAAACATGCCTTGATACTATTTCGGGCTTTGTTAACCACATCTGTTGGTCTAGCTGTCGTCACCGCATGCTTTTTGTTCACTGGACATGATCGAATTTTTTTAATGAAAAGCAAATCGACGATCATCTGATGGTACGTAAGTGTTATTTGCATCAGGTAGGTACAAGCTAGAATCTCATTGCGAAGCTTTCCGATTTATTCAGCGGCTTCACACACGTTAACCAGTTTACATAAAACCTTAACAAATTATACTCTTAAACCTTACTCATAAATCACTCTGTCTATTGGTCAAAAGCGGATGAAAATCCGTTCAGTAGTTTTTGAGTTTGTCGCGAAAACACAGATGCGGCGGAGGACTTTGTTTTATAATATTTAGCTATTTAAAGGAGATTCCCACTCTGGTTTCTTTTTTTAATTTGTAATGGTTTCCATCTAGTATCGTTTGGCAGGAGTTGGAGGTTAAAAATGGATAAAACTGATAGGGCTTGGCTCCCCGATTATAACGCTACCACTCTTAATAAAATCTAATGCATAATTTTTGGAAATATTACAATATAAGTTTCTAACCTCAAATCAGCTAAAAACGGAGAACTTAGAATGCAAGAGCGAGCGAAGCGAGCTCGGGAATTGGGACAACCCAAATCGGACAGGTTTTTTTTTTTTTTTTGGGTGGGAAATCATCATATAACTTCCCCCGCGCTGGGTGAAGTCTGACACGCCCTCGCGGGCGTGTCAGACGTTTACTGACTAAAACCCACCCGTGTTCCCTTAGTTGCCTGTGTGCCAGGGGCCGCGGTATCTCTTTCGAACAACTCGCACCCCTGGCAGGCATCGGCCCTTGTGGACCCCACCAGTTGGTGCTGACATCTCTTTGAGGCGCGCGTGGAACACAACGCGCCGTCGACCCGGGCTTGGTCCTTACCGGACAGCGAGCTACCCATTACTCGCCGTCCGCAAGCCCGCGCCTACGGTAGCCGGGAATCAGCCTGGGATTCCCGACGCCCAGGGTGTATTCCGCGGCGACTACGGCCGTGAGGGAGCATATACTGCCTCTCCCTCACGTGCGCCGCCTCCCTCTTCGCGAGCATTAGGTACTGCTTCGCAGAAGGAGGTGACGGCTAACCATTCACAAAATCATATTATTAATTAAAAATTATTATTGTAAATCGCCAAGCTTGAAATGAATTGTAGGTACTAAGCTGTGTAATAATGACATTTGTACACCACATGTTGTGGTAGAATGTACAGAACTTATAAAAAATATTAACACCATACTATGTAAAACTACATTCTTACAAATACATAAATAAATAAAAATAAAATAAAAAATTCTCGGAAACGGTGAATAACCTTTTCATGGGAGTGGTGCCAGGGAGGAGAGGGAAGCCCAGCCCCCCCCCCCACTCCCACTTCCCCCCTCCTGCCAAACGATACTAAATTTTTAATTTCTGGCCGCCGACTTTGTTTTTTTTAAATCCCAAATCGCCTAACAAAATGGGTGATGCTCTTTATGTACAAGTAAACAAATACTAGATAAAGACGGACTTAATGCCTGAGACATTTTGTACCAGTCAACCTTAGAGTTATGCAGGGATAGGCAGTTTGATGTCTCATGTACTTACCTGTAATTACAACGGTACCAAACCATTAAAACCATACATGTAGGTACATCATCATGCATGGCATAAAATCTAACATGAGAGTGGTATGTTAAAGATAAATGATATATACATTTATCTTTTAAACTTTGCATCAAAGCGAAAATATCAGCAACTTCTTATGAATATCAGATACAAAATCCACATTAAAAAAGAAAGTTTAAATTTTTAGGTGCTCTAAAAATCTTGCCGTTATATTTCACAGGGTAATGAAGCTCATGAAAGTATGAGTATTTTTGATGATATCTTTCATGATTTATGCTCATAGGTAACAAAAGCCAGTGAAAAAGGTAAAACTCGACGGTTTCCCAAAAAAGAGTCACGTTAAAAAACTTGTTACACGGATCATAAAATTACTCTTTTACGTGATTCTATTACAAACTTGAAGACTCTCAACAGTTGACGTTAATAAATTGTAGGAATAATACTGGTACAGTTGACAAAACAAATAAGTAGACAGGCGGTTAGTTTGCAACTACTAACTCTTTATATTTATTTACTAGCTTTTGCCCGCAACTTCATACGCGTGGACTTTAGAATCAAGTAGATAATCATTTTTTTTTTGATAATATATAGCCTATTTTTTAAGTTAGACCTCTTGGAATACATCATTGAAAACTGCATTCAATTCCATGCAGTGGTTTTTGCGTGATGCAGTAACAAACATACAGACAGACAAAAATCTAAAAACCGCTGTTTTGGCTTCTGTTGCTCTAATAAAGACCCCCCATACTATTTTTTCTTCAATATCTTTAATGTACAGACATCGGCCTGTTACAATTTTATTATATGTGTTGAGGTAGGAGTCCCTGGTAGTGTGTGAAGTGAAAGACGGTTGAGATTAGAATGCCATATATTGCCAAACTACACCTATTATATACAAAAATATTTACAATATTATTTAAGGCTACCTACATGCATATTATAATAAAATAAACAAATCATATGTCGGTAAGACGAAAATGTTCGCATTATGGCTCACATATAAAAGCTTGCGCCGGGCCTGGGTCGACAGTATTACACCAGCCACCGGCGCGCGCGCATGATGAATGGATGCATATATACATGACGTAGGTGCAGCTACAGGACTCCCCCTCAAGCGAAGCGTACGGGCATCTTCACGAGCCTTCCGGATCTGGTTCTCCGCTCATCATTCACTGATGTCTTAGGGTCTGTAGTCGAAGATGATGTTGAGCTTGAAGTTATGTTCGCGGTGCGATGTTCGCTGTCTGTGTTGATTGTGTACGCAGGTTTAAGGCGGTCAATGGAGACGTTTGCAGTTCTGCCGGGCATCTGTATCTTGAAGTACTTGTCGTTTCTTTCCAAGACAAGGTAAGGCCCTTCGTACGGTCGTTGCAGTGACTTGCGGATGGTGTCTATTCGTAGAAACACTGAGTTGCATGTTTGCAGATCTTTATGCACGAACATACTGCGCTTGTTGCTATGCGGCACATACGATGGCGTAAGTTGAGTGATAATTCGATGTAATTGTTCCGCACAGTCGTGACTCATTCTTGTGTTGCTCGTAGATGGTGATATGAAGTCGCCGGGTAGACGTAGTGCTTGTCCATATGTTAGTTGAGCCGGGCTTGTATGGGTATCGGTCCGGGCTACAGCACGAAGTCCCATGAGCACTGTAGGTAGTTCATTCAGCCACTTGTTGTTGTCCGCGAGTCTTGCCATGAGTGCCGCTTTTAGTGATCGATGCCAACGTTCGACGATTCCATTACTCTGCGGGTGGTAGGCAGTAGTACGGGTTTTCTCAGCGCCCAATAGTTTTGCGAGTTCGTGAAACAGCTGACTCTCAAACTGTCGTCCTTGATCTGTAGTGATTGTGGTTGGACAACCGAAACGGCATATCCATGTTTCATAGACGTTATTTGCTATAGTTTCTGACGTCATGTCTTGCATTGGGATAGCTTCGGGCCAGCGTGTGGCGCGGTCGATGATTGTTAGCAGGTACCGGTGTCCGTGTGCTGACGTAGGTAGCGGACCAACGATGTCTATATGTATATGTTGGAATCTTTCGCAGATCGGGAACGTTTCGATGTCGCTGCGCGTGTGACGTTGTACTTTTGATTGTTGACACGCTGTACATTGTCTTGCCCAGTTGCCAATGTCGACGTTCATTGATGGCCAGAAATACCGATCTTGAATCATTTTCCGCGTCGTTCTTATGCCGGGATGACTAGAGTTGTGCACGGCCTTGAAAGCGATGCAACGATAGTCATTTGGCAAATACGGTCGTAAGCTTCCTGTCGATGTTTCGCAGTATATTGGCTTGATTGTTCCGGGAACCGTGATTTTCTTTAGTTGAATGTTGGTTTGTTTGATAAGTGTTGGCATCGTGTCGTCTCGCTCTTGCGCTGTAGCTAGCTGTACGTAGTCGATTGGAGTTGGTACGTTGATTGTCTCAACTCGCGAAAGGGCATCCGCCACTACGTTATCTATTCCGCTAATATGCCGAATATCTGTTGTGAACTCGCTGATAAACAGTAGTTGCCGTGTTCGCCGCTGCGTGTCGCTAGCTGACGGTGGTTTGTGAATGGCGTATGTGAGCGGTTTATGATCGGTGTAGATTATGAGTTCACGTCCTTCGAATATGTTGCGGAAATATTTCACAGCCATATAGATTGCCAACAACTCTCTATCGAATGTGCTGTATCGCTGCTGCGTATCAGAAAACTTCTTTGAGAAGTAGCCGAGAGGAATCCAATTGTTGTTGACCCGTTGTTGTATAACAGCGCCAGCGCAGGTGTTCGATGCGTCGCACATTAGAGATAATGCGTTTTGCGTAGACGGTGATGGATGAGCAAGCATAGTGGCGTTCTGTATGCCCACTTTGCACGCTTCAAAGGCTTCTTCAGCTTGTTTTGTCCAGTTGATCTTGGTTTTGTCTCGTTTTTTCGAGTTGTGCAGGAATGCATTCAGTGGTGCTTGAATACCTGCAGCGTTGGGTAAACTGTCACGATAAAAGTTCAATATCCCAAGGAAACGTCGTAGTTCTTGAATGTTTTCAGGCTTGGGGTAGTCGGTAATAGCTTTGACTTTTTCTAGTGGTGGTTTGATTCCTTCTTCTGATACATCATAGCCGAGGAACTTGACAGTTTGCTTGCCAAAGACGCACTTCGACGGGTTTATGGTAATCCCGTAATCGTCTAATCTTTGTAGGACAGCACGTAGATCATCATAATGTTTGTCCTTGTTTTCAGAAGCAACGATGACGTCATCGATAAATTGAAAAGTGTTGTCGCATCCGCTGAGCACTTGATGGATGAACCGCTGAAATGTTTGTCCAGCGTTCATAAGTCCGGGACACATGCGAGGAAATTCATATAACCCGAACGGTGTTGTTATTGCTGTCTTCTCAATATCGGGTCCATACACGGGCAGTTGTTGATATGCACGGCAGAGGTCTAATGTGGTGAAGATCTTTTTGCCGTGGAGAAGATATGTAAAATCTTTAAGACGTGGAACTGGGTAGCGGTCGGGTTTCGTAACCGCGTTCAATCTTCTATAGTCTCCACATACACGTATGTCACCATTTTTCTTGGGAACTACATGTAGTGGGCTTGACCACGGGCTCTTGCTTGGTCGGCACAGACCCTGTTGCATCATGGTTTCGAATTCTTTCTTCACAGCCGGATAGAGGTGCGGTGCTAATGGTCGAGTCTTGCAATACAATGGCGGACCGGTGGTTTCGATGTGATGTTCGACCCGATGCTTTGGTGTTTCTTTCATTGATGATGGTCGAGCGATGTTGGGGAATTCTGCTAAAAGCTGGTGGTACGGATGTTCCATGTCTATGCTTCGTACCGTTGGCTCGTTGGAGTATGACATTGGTGCCCTTACGAATAAGTTCGTGACTTTATCGATGAGTCGTTCGCCAGCGATGTCGACTAATAAGCGATGGTGCCTCAGAAAATCAGCGCCGATGATTGGTTTGCTGACTGCTGCGATAACAAACTTCCAGCGATATGGTCTTCGTAGTTTGAGGTCCAATTCGAGTGTCTTCTCACCGTATGTGGAAATAGAAGTATTGTTGGCCGCATATAGGCAAAAACTTGTAGGTGTAGCCTTCATACCGGCTTTCTTCGGAATGACAGAGATGTTGGCGCCGGTGTCAATCAGGAACGACAGGCGTGAGTTCCTGTCGGTGATAAATAGGCGGTGTGAAAGTGTTCTCGCGCCGGTTGCCGCCTCAGCCAACGCAGGTTTTAGTTTTCCGAGGTCGTCTTTGGGTCTACAAAATTGCAAGGACGTGTGCACCGTTGAGCTTGTTTTCCGAACTTTCGATGATAGTAACAGGTCCTATCATTTCGAAACGATGAATCACTGCGGTTGGAGCGGGGTCTAGATGGTGTTCGTGACCTGGAACGATATCTTCGAAATGGTCGTCTGTGCCGATACGATGATTGATTCGTTTTCAGTTCGGCGATCTCACGAGTTAGTAAGTCAATCTTCTCAGTAAGTTTCTCTGTAATGGTCATCTCGTGAGTTGTCGCTTGGCTTGTACAGGTGGAGACAGCAGCGATAGTTTGTGGATGTGAATGTTCCAGGATCTTATCAGCCATTTGCGCGAGATCGTCGATGTCTGACTTCTTCGCGATGTTGTCGCTGACTGCGAGGACAGCGCGGACTGACTGTGGTAGGTGGTTCGTCCACATGATACGTAGCGCCGAGTCAGATATGTTGTCACCAGCGAGGTTTTTCATGCGCCGCAATAATTGTGACGGCTTCATATCACCTAGTTCCATTTCAGACAACAATCGCTGGACTTGTCTTTGTTCGGATTCTTCGTAAACCTGCAGTAATCGTTTCTTCAACGTTTCGTATTTGTCGGTTTCTGGTGGTCGGAGGATTATGTCGGCTATTTCGTCGATATCCTGGCGTTCCAGCTGGCCAATGACGAGCTCGTACATTGCCTTGTCTCCCTTCTTGTGTGGAGAAACGATGGCTTCGAACTGCGCGAACCATAACCGCAGTCTGTCGCGCCAGATCGGTGGAATGCGAAGAGTAGCTGACACACCGGACACTTCTTGCTCGTCTTTCTTCAAATCTACGTTGGATGTCATTGTAGCTTTGTGATCACGTCGGGGTCACCACTGTTGAGGTAGGAGTCCCTGGTAGTGTGTGAAGTGAAAGACGGTTGAGATTAGAATGCCATATATTGCCAAACTACACCTATTATATACAAAAATATTTACAATATTATTTAAGGCTACCTACATGCATATTATAATAAAATAAACAAATCATATGTCGGTAAGACGAAAATGTTCGCATTATGGCTCACATATAAAAGCTTGCGCCGGGCCTGGGTCGACAGTATTACACCAGCCACCGGCGCGCGCGCATGATGAATGGATGCATATATACATGACGTAGGTGCAGCTACATATGTATAGATTTACTAGCCCGCAGCTTCGCCCGCGTGGCGGTCGGAAACTATCCAACGGGATCGTACTTACCGGAATAAACCAGTTTTGCGTGGTTTAGTAGCAAACATCAAAACTTATAAATTTTCACATTTGAAATATTAGTGGGTTAGTAGGATTTAATAGTAGTTGCCATTTAAAAATACTTTAAGCACACAAACCTACAGAGGCGGAATGTAATACATTACTTAACTGGGTGTGTTTTAAGATATGAGTGTTATAATTTATAACACACAATAACAATAAGTTTGTGTGTTGCGTAGTGAAAGGGTATGTGTATCTGTTTACGTACGAGTAGGACGAGTAGGGGTAGTACGAGTTATGTATAACTCTTTGATTGACTGTACTAACAGTGCTATTGCCCAGAAACTATGTTTTACTTAAATAAAGTGAAGACAGTAACTATAGTCTTGTACGCTAACTTAAAAGCATCCAGCAGGCTTAGCACGACAACCGTAGAGAAGCGTTTTGTCGACGAAAGTGTAGACAAAAATGACGTTTCCGTGTAGACAATTGACAGTTTTGTACCGAGAAATGTAGACAAGCGATGTCTATTCTACGGTAGAGTCAAAATACAAATCGTCATGCTAAGCCTGCTGCCTTAACACTTATTCATACAGGATGTTAAAAATATTAATTTGTTCTAAATCTGTAAACATGAAACAAACTTATATAAATTACTTAGCATTGTTTGGGATAGTATAATATATATTTATTTTATTTTACTTTCCTTACGGATTTACAAAAAAGTTTGTCGGGTTACCGATGAAAAGTTTTTCAGATGTAATGAATCCAGATTTTCGTCAATGTTTGCTAAATATTTTCATAAAATGTCCATGTAGGTACAACATCATGGCATAAAAACTACCTTAATAACCACTTATTTGCACATAATACCCTAACATAAGAGAGAAGCGACAGGGTAGCCTGCGAAATTCGATTTTTTTGAAGTGAAAACTTCTTTATGCATGTTGGGCATTTTTGAGATGGGAAAAACAATTGAACTCGCGACACTGTAACCGACACCACTGACAACACGAACGTACGAACCAACAACGTTGAACGTTGTATCTGACGATTCCAAAAATATTACCTAACAATTCAAAAAATACACACGTAATTGTTCAAGTTTTCACTTCCATCGGCACTCCCGGAGTGCCACTGGTTTTTTTTTGTTTTTTTTTTGCAATTTACAAGTCAGTGTAAGGTTGTGGCGACCGTAACACGTATATATTTACATAATTATAATAATTAAAATCACCATTACAATTTTCTAAGTTCATTTAATCCCTCTGAATGACTATTTCATGAAAAAGTATTTCCTTTCTTTCTTTCTCTTACTGAGAAATTCCAGATGGGAAAAATCTGATAATACTGCCCGACCCGGGCATCAAACCCCAGGACCGCATGCTCAGCAATAACACTTGCGATCATTAGACTAACAAGGTAGACAGATATTTAAGTTTAGCCAATATTCTTTTTGTTATTTCTTTCAGCTCAGTTTTATAGCAGGAATATTAAACATAAACACTAGTTTTACAACCTAGTCTAAAATAAGCATCAATTTCGCGGTTCCACGTTTGAAAAATAAACATCGATTTTATGACTTCAATCTAAAAATATCTAGACATCAATTTCGTGGAATCTTGTTTTAATTATTCTCGTTTTAACACCCTGTTTAGGTATCACAAGTACGTGAGAATGTAGACATCCGTTTCCGAGTATATAGATATTCGCATCAACTGTTTGTAAACACGAATGAATTATTGCGTATACACCGTCTGCTACGACGAATACACTAGACATCGACAAAATTCTGTTTTCGAGACTATTTCAAAGGTTTTCTGAAATCTTTTGTTTTATTTTGTGAATTTTCATGGCTATCAAATTCACAATTTACTATCTAATAAATTGTGATATTGTCATAACATTCTAATGATTACAATTCTGTTAATAAACGCTTGTTAAGGTGACGAATCATTTTTGAAGTGAAAACTTCTTTAGTCGCGTTGAGCACTTTTTGGGTGCACAAAAATCATGGAACTCGCACCATCGTCACCGAATGCTTTCCATGAGCTATATGTATACTGTGTATATAAGTGTACTTTTTGGGTGAACAAAAACCTTGAAACTCGCGTCTTATCAGATTATGAGCCACGCAGGGGTCTATTTAAAATGGTGGTTGGGTGAACGAGCACACGAATGAGTCGCGCGTTGATGTCTTTTGGAAAAGTCCCTTTCTTTCATTAGGAAATTCTAATTACTTTATCCCTTTCTTTCCCTTTGTATTTTATGTAAAAATCTGTGCTGTTACCTTTAATGGCTGAAGTCGATCGCTCGTTTATCATTTTTTACCGAGGGCAATCAGGACCCAGGGACCCAATGTGAAATCCTGTATTGACGATTAAAAAAATACACACGTAATTATTTTTCACCAAACAACCTGACACTAAACTGGAAATTGCAAAATAGTTGCAAATGCCATGATTGAAAACTTTAAGTTAGATTTGGGAAAAGTTTGTGTATTTCACAGTAAAAATACCAAAAAAAGTAAATTTTTGCAAACCCTTTTGGGACTACATCATATGGCAACCCCGTAAATAAGGTAGGTATACACCAAGTTTACACCATATACCACACCATATACTATGTGAACAATACGGTACACATAATATATAATCGCACGTCGAGTTAAAAAACACAATGAATTTTATTATAATTTTCCATTTTCATTAAATTTTTCTCATAAAAATCACGTTCCCACTTGTCCGCAAAGCGAAGCGACTTATTTTACCGTCTGTTTGTCAGCTGGTTACCAAAGGGTATCGTATTACCCAATAACTAGGTTGTGGAAGGCAGATAGGCAGTCACTCCATGTAAAATACTGGTATTCTTCAGCTGCATCCGATTAGACTGGAAGCTGACCCTAAGTCCTCAATACAGTTGGGTAAAGGCTGAACAGGTTTTTTTTTTTTTGGGTGGGAAATCATCAAATGACTTCTCCCGCTCTGGGTGGAGCGGGAGGGCGTGTCAGACTTTTACTGACTAAAACCCACCCGTGTTCCCTCAGTTGCCTTTGTGCCAGGGGCCGCGGTATCTCTTTCGAACAACCCGCACCCCTGGGAGGCTAAACAGGTGATGATAATGTTGTTCAGCTGTCGTATTTTTTTTTTCATTAACCTTCCTCTCGTACGTTATCTCCCTCCCCCGGACTTACACTAAGTATTGTTTATTTCCCGCATCCTGTCAAAACAATATGTTCCAGTAGATAGCATTTAATTATATTATTATATTTCTGTTTTAAGTTTACAAAAATTCTGATGGATTTTCCATTTTCATATTTGAATTTTTTATTGTGCTATAAAAAAGTTCTTACTTTATCCTTTTGTGCTAACAGTGGCAGTATTCAATTATAAAAATGTACACCATTAATCACTACAAAGAATTTTATTATTTTCATAAAAGCCAATTGAACGTGAACGAGTACCTTACGTAATACCTACATAAATAAAAAGAAAAGTCCTGACTGACTGACTCATCAACGCCCAGCCCAAACCCTTGGACCTAGAAAGCTGCAATTTTGCACAGAGGTTCCCTTTATTATTAATATTAATCATTTTAATTCAGAATTAATTAATACATTCCATAACTTGTTAGTAAAAAGTACTTAAAACTCCGTTAGTAAAATTATGAATTATTGTACAAATTGAGCTACTCGTATTTCATTTAAACATTACAAAAATTGAGCTACTTAATATTATAGAGGGCACAACCCGAGCCGTGAACTGTATTCCAGTGTCTCACAACCGGGCAATCAACCCTTTCCAATATGGTATTCAGAAGGCTGTAGGTGCTGCCCTGCACGCGGCGCATCAGGGAGGCCACTCTCTTACGAACGATCGCCCTAAAGCAATCCGTTTTGGCCTTAGCAAACATACCTGATGCACTGCAAAAGCGAGGCAACCCCAACAACATCCTATCCTATCCTTATAATGTAGACAAGGAATAATGAAGGATTTTTCATAATTCAACCCCTAAGACAGTTAAATAGGGGATGAAAGTTCCGCGCGGGCGAAGCCGCTCGCGAAAGCTAGTTTAATATAATGTAGGATAGCAGAGGTAGCCCTGTAGTAACAGCCCCGACTTAACAGTTGTAGGTTTTTTAACCCTTTCAGGCGCTTTACTTTGCGTAAATTATTTCTTCACCACTGCTCTCAAAACAGTGAGGGAAAATATCGTGAGGAAACCAGCATGTTCTAGAATGAAAAATTCGAAGAACAGTGACATCTATCAACCTGCACTGAACCCGGGTGGAGGATTACGTCACACTCCCTCGCCCATATAAGAAGCCTGTGTCCCAGCAATACGAAATATTCTGATTATGCATTGGGATTATGCATTGGGCCACATCAGTGGTAACCCAGAGGGGTGATTACGTATAACCCTAACAGTAGCCATGGCTTTCATTTTGACAGATCAATAACATTCATTGCGTTATTTATGTCGCTGAGCAGACAATTTTTTAACCATATGAAGCAATACTTTAGCAATAATTATCTTTCAAAATGATTCAAATTCTGATCGATAGTGTGTTACGCAACTAGGCTGCAGTATAAAATTTCTCCGCAATTTTATTGAAATACCGTACTATGCTTAGTGTTACCACCAGCACGCAGTCAGCTATATCTTAAGATCTATATCTATACCTACGTATAGATATAGCTTTTTTTAATGATACAATCAAAAACTATAAAAAAAATATCATAACTTTTAATCTGCAGACGAGGTGCGCCCGCAGTAGGCAAACCCACAGAGAGAAAACTTCATTTCTAAAATTTCCAGTATTAGCTGACCTCGCACTCCAAAAGCTTTTTGTAGAATGAGAGTTCAGCTTATAGTGGAAATGTATCGCTTGATATCGTCGACCGTAGGTTCAATTGAGGTAAGGGACAAAATACGATTTTTCAGGAGAGGCCGACAAATTTTTTTTCGGACTTAATCGCCCATAACTTTTTTTGTTATTAACCTTTTTCGGGTCTGATTTCAGACATTATCTTGTATTTTAGTGCTCTATCTACATGTGTAACATTTATTTAAATAAGTTAGCTATTTAAGAAAATAGATGTCCCTTACAACAACGTATTTTGTTAGTAATGTCCCTTACTGGCCAAGTATCTTGTAGTCCCGTCCCTTACATTAAATTGACCTCTACGTTGGATCCAATCTATCAATGAAACAATTGTGTAAAGGACTTGTTGAAAAAATTTATGAAAAAAATACAGTGTAAAGAGATTTTTGACAGAAAATGAAGTACTCACTTTTGACAATTCGTTGATTGGGAAGACCCTTACCTTATTTGAAGTGGATTGGCGGCGATAATTACACCATTTCAAGTTCCTATATTGCATAGTTTTTCAGATACATTGTTATTATGGGGCTGATTCGAAATTTGGATCCAAAAATCATTAGGGTAAGGGACATTTTTCTTAAGCTAATTTTTTTTCATATTCACCATTCGATAGAGCGAAAAATTTTGAACAAAACTGTATGCTCAACTCATTTTGGGTATTTTGTCCCTTACCTCAATTGAACCTACGGTCGACGATATGTCGTCGTACCAAAGTAGGAGAAAACATAACATAAATAGTCAAAAAGCAAACAACCCTGTTCGACTAATCCTTTTGTTGGGTTACACAAAACAAATGTTTGAGGAAAACACAGCGATTTCCCTTTCATTCTCAACGAAATCCTTATGGAAAAACACGTGTGTTGGTACTTTTGTATCGTAAAAACAAATCGAGGTTCATCCACGTCATTACTTTCACTTCTGTGTGAACGGAAATAATAGTACTCCCGGGGGTACATGACAAATCTTGTTTTCGTCAGCTTTTGTGATAAACATAACAACACGTTTTTGTTTCATGTTCAGGGTTATTTCAAATTGACTAGCTAAACCCCACAGGCGCGATTGGTATCGATATCCGATAAAATAAAAAAAATTCTGACTTAAAAATAAAACTCCCTGTATTTTTATAGGTTTAAAGATATCCACGAGTATTTTCGAAAAAGACACAAAGACACTTATACATGAGAACAGGGCTTAAAATAAATTATTTATATCAAAAGGTCGTCACAGACGTCATTGCAGTAATTATGACACACACATCCATTGTATTCTGATTTTAGGAAAGGTGTTATTTGCCATTAAATATGCAACTAATTGAGTTTTGAATGCATTGAATGAGCGTGTTTTTTTATAGATGAAGGTACTTTATTATAGTATAAGTGTTTGTATTTATAGAATGAATAAATAATTTGTAAATGATTTAAACGAATTATTACAAAGTGGGTAGAGATTATCTGTTTAATGGTGTGGGCGTTTATTATTCTATAATTACTGGGAAGATGAAGAGATCCGCAGGGGAACCAAGGCAACCGACATAGCCCGAAGAATTACCAAACTTAAGTGGCAGTGGGCAGAGCACATTGCTCGCAGAACAGATGGCCGATGGGGCCGAAAAGTTCTGGAGTGGCGACCGCCTACCGGAAGACGTAGAGTGGGAATGCCTCCCAACAAGGTGGACCGATGACCATGTGAAGGTCGCGGGAATTCGCTGGATGTGGGAAGCACTAGACCGGTCGAAGTGGAGGAGCCTGGGGGAGGCATAATTATGTCCTGCAGTGGACGTCTTTCGGCTGAAATGATGAAGATGATGATAAATTACCGGGAATTAGCGAGTTATTCGCAGAAATTGTGTTCACCTTAGTGTAAATGAAGGCCTTTAAAAATCGATTTTATTTGATTTATTTTTATCAAATATATTTGATTTTTAAAGGCCTTTATTACAACAAAATTAAACACGAGTTAACAAAAAGATCATAATCGAAATGATAACTGTTTTTAAAATGATCTTTTTCTTTTTTTTATTCTTTCTCTTTTCACAGTTCAGCGATTCTGAAGCAAACACAATAACGTCCAATAAAACTGTGTGAATGAACTTGCTCCCCTGAGACCAGAAGGGTGACATGTGAGTGAAAAAAACCCTTATTGTCGTATCCATCGGTCCGAATAGCCCCAGTCACTCCTCACGGAGAGCAGTGGTGGCCCAGTGGTTGTGAGTAACGAGTTTTAGGTCGTGAGTTCGAACCCAGGCAAGCCCTTTACTTTATGTATTTAATATCATCACTACTGCTCTCCAAACGGTGAAGGATAAAATCGCTGGGAAACTGGCATGTCCTAGAACCGACCGAATACAAAAATTCGAAGACATTTGACGTCCACCACCGGGCCTGCGTGGTGGATTACGGCCCATTTCCACTAGTAAGAAAGAAAGAAAGAAAATACATTTATTTAGCACAGACTTTAGAGCATACAATATACATTAAACAGCAGGAAAGAGTAAAATAAAAATCAATTAAAGGTGTAAGGTGAGAAGTCAGAAACGAATCTCATTATAATTTATTTTTGTACATGGCAAATAAAAGTCAGGTCCAGGTTTTTTAGGAATATGGCCATTGTTCTTTAGCATATACGGTCTGGCAATTGTTCGACAGGATTGTAGTGCCGGAATAAAATATATCCTAAACACAGATTAAGTGTTGGAATAAATATATCCTTATTCCAATGTGAACACTTAATCTGTGTTTATATCAGGATATATTTTATCCCGGCACTACAATCCCGTGGAACAATTTCTCACGGCCACGCCGGCAAAAGCTAGTACAATATAACTAGTAGGTGGCAAAAAGAGAGCTAAGAAACATAAAATGTTATAAATAGCAACATGAATTTTATTCCAAAATTTCTTTACTTATGGATAACTTATATAACGGTGAAGATAATTTTTTTGATGTAAGTATCAGTTAATTAAATATGCTTATCCCTACACGGTTATGTATTAACCGGTAAAATAAAAGCTAGAGAACGTAATTATGATTGTGACGCACACGACTGAAAAATAAGGGTAAAGTTATAGATGTCCTACTTCCTACCATATATAATATTTATAAATATGAAAGTTTGTATGTTTGGATGCTTAGATGTTTGTTACTCAATCACGCACTACTCAAACGGCTGAACGGATTTGTATGAAATTTGGCACAGAGATAGTTTATGGATAGTGTAAGCCGCTGGCAAAACTAAAGTAACATAATTATAACTCGACTCAATGCATAAAACTCGTTATATCGTAATGTATCAAAATTTCAATAAAACTTACTCAGAGAGTTTATTTCAACATTTCTTCTAGAATAAGTATAATTAATTATTTTTACATTTAGGAAACATCGACAGCGAACTTGAAAAATTTAAGTGCCTAATTTCCTTAATAAATACAGGGTGCTGCGCAGGGTCAAGGACGAACAACGGCGCTAACTGTACCTGTGTTGCCATGTTTTTCACGAACTGTCATTACATCTGCAAAGACAGTGGTCGACAAATGTCACGTTAATGTCACTCGTGTGTCCCACCCCAAAAGCATTCAATTTACTTTCCCATTCATTTTATTTATATATTTTATTCACAATTTTATTTGTATTTGAATAATATGATCCCTGAAGCGCGCTCGTTTACGTTTTATTTTCTTTGAAATTTCAACCAAAACAGTGAGCAGAATTCGAAATCAACCGTTGTTTTTAACACAATGATATTAAAAACAATGGTTTTTGGTAGCTTTCGTTAAAATTCTGGGTGTTTTCGAATATTCAATTACGCGACGTGTCGGAAGCGTTTTTTTATTTATTTAAAGTAAGTATTATGGGAATTCTGTGGGTTACAGTAAAAGTTTAAATTTTTGCCATTTCCTACCTCTTTTATTCATTTAGCAGCCCTTATGTTTTGCAGCCATACTGGTAAATAAGGCATCTTATGTTTATTATTTCCGTCAATAAAAAATAAAATATAATAACCACCATTCCACCAATATCGTTAAAAGTCCGCCATTATGAGATATTATAAAATTTACAGCTCCCATAAAATATAGGTACCGAGTTCTCTTTCACAGGGTAATTTAAATTATTAAATTCATGGCTCGTAAACTTATGAGAAAAAGTCATAAGGTTTGATTGACTTCAAGACTTTGAAAGCGTGAAAATTAATTCATTTGTGGAGCAATAATTTATATTTTTATGACGATTCGATAGTAAAAAATGAATTTCCCAAAAGTAAATTGAACAATAAGATTGATGCGAAGGGACTGTTGGTATTACGCTTGGACATACCTAAAAAAGTAAGTATCTACTACAGAAACAAAAAGTAAAGGAGGTCGTGAAGTTCCTCTATGAACGATGTTCACATATTTTTATAATAGACTAGATTTTGCCCTCGGCTTCGCACGCGTGAATTTCCAAAAATATTCTATGGCAACATACTGCCAGGATTTAACGTACACTATGTGTACTAAAAAAATATTAACTATCAGTATGCCAAATTTCATCCAATGTTTATGCGGCGCACGCCAGACGCCAGTACAGCTCCCAGTCGGCATGATTTCCGATATTCAGCAGTCATCCTCATATTTCAGCCAATTTCCACAAAACTTTAATACATTAAACTTTTGATTGCACATTTAGCTTTGATCACCAATCTGTAGCCAACACAAAATAAAAACAATAATTATTAAAACCGCGTTCTGACGGACGTAAAAATGTAGCGGCGGGATTTTTCCGCGCACTGGATTTACAACCCTCAGCCATTGGCCCTAGGCCCATACAGCAATAAAAATAAATAAAAAAAAGAATAAAAGAATCAACCTGTAATTTGGTGAAGTCACAATAATATCACGTTTAAATTTTTATTTTATTCCAATTTTATTTATGTTTTAATTATTGTTCAAACTATGTGTGCATTGCATATAGTCTAAACGTTCTCATGTTGATCCTTGTAACTGGAGAAACGTCGACACCTGTCATACAGGATGTCCTAGTTCAGGGGTCGAGACCTCTTTGAAGTAACGTGTACTGTTACTATTAAATATGTAGTAAGTAAGTAAATAAGGGTGGGTAGCATGTAGATATTTTTTAAACACATTAATGTTGGTGTCTACTTTTGCATTTCGTTTCCCTTTATTTGTTTATTGTACAAAGTTAAGTCATTAAACATAACGAGTACCGCTGTTGTACAGAAGAAAGGAACTTAGTTACAACTTAACAATGTTCTGCTGTACTGTGGTACGAGTCCGGAAGACTCTACATTGTAATTTGGTTGAAACTTTCGTGATGTAGTACTAAAAGGATGAAGGTTTTCTCAATTTTCATGTTTAAGCAACTTATACAGGTTGGCATTGACATCGACGTGTAAACTGGAATCATTAATTCAGCGAATTACTCTTGACTCTCCGGCGTAGAAATATTGGGGCGGTGACAAAAAAAAAACTAATGTTTTATAGAAAAGTGCAATCCCTACGCGGACAAAATATGTGGCATTTTTTTTAACCATAACAACAGGTTGTGCTTCGATGCCACCCTGTATAAAACCTTAAATGAAGCTACGATTTCTCTAAAGCATAAAATAAAGTAGCTAGATTAAATGAGAGTTAGTACACACGGCTACACATCAAGCTATACTTTTCCAGTACAAGCTGATCATGCATTGTATAGGATTTCCGTACAGTGCGAGATCAGCGTAAACTGGAAAAATATAGCTTGATGTGTAGCCGTGTCTACGTATTTTTTTAATAAATCCCGGTAGTACGGTCCCGTGGGATATTTGTCGACTACCACGAGGGGAAAGCCGCGGGCAAAAGTCTATTATAAAAACATAATTATGAACACCGTTTTGCCGCCCGACCGATCCTTGCTCGTTGAAGCGCCAGCTCGCGCCACAGCTGAGCCAGTAGCTTTAAATTCTCCGTGCAATAATAATAATGCCAATATTTTGATCCAGCCTGTCCCCACTAGCTGTCCCCCTACCAGTGACGCCCTGAGCCGAGGTTCGTACCCCGCAGGGGGTGCCCTCAGCGTGCAGTCGCTTAGTATGTAAATTTTTAGTTTTTAAGCCCTGGCCGGAGGCGTTAAGCTAACTCTTAATGGCAGCCCCAGGAAAGCCCGCTTAAGCAGTCACGGCCTCTCAAGGTAAACTGCGAGATGCCCGACAAAAAAAAAACCGTCTTGCTGTTTCATTTTTTAATATCAGATGTAAAGATTTTTTTTTCTATTTTTCAAATTAAAGTTATTTCACAAATTAATAAATTGACAGGTACATGAAATATTCACTTTGCAGTACCTAAAACCACCTTCGTACAGACGCAAAAATATCGCGGTAGGATTTTTCTCGCACTGCTTAGCGCCTTGAGCTGAAAATCAAACAGTGTGTTTTTTCGACTCGCATGGAAACACTCTGTTGGATTCTCAACGCTCGGTTCAACACCGAGAGTTGAAAATCTAGTGCATAGTTAAATACGTACGCGATATTTTTACGTCTGGGCGTAAGTGGTTTTAACCAGTCCCTAGTTCCATTTAGTTTTAAACTATAGCTCTTTGACCGGACTTCACGCTCATCACACGCCCTAAAAGAAATCCTTCCGAATTCTTCGGGTGATTCGTCCGATCCGCGTGTATAAGTGATAAGTAGATGATAGATGTTTCATAGGATTTCATACAAGTACCTAATTGTAAAATTCGATTCTTTCGAGTCCTTCGCTTCCTCATTTGGCTCTGATAAGCGTGGGTGTACCTTTAAAAAGCACTTGTAAAGCTATCAACATCAAACTATCGTCATTGATATCGTGTTCAATAAGTTCTGAACCTCTTTTGTTAATTTGATACGTATATTTTACGCAAGGGTATTTGTATTGTTACTAGGAAGGAAGTTAACTCAATGTTGAACTTAGAAAACCTTTTGATGAGTAGTTTTGATTTACGATATTTTAACGTTTTCCATTAAAAGTACATATAAGTTTACAACTATAAAAGGTAGGTAACATAAAACTTGCATTGGTGATGGGAAAGGAATTTCCTTTAAGTAAAGATCAACGGCCAGCCTCATAATTTTGTTGTTAGAAATTAAATTTCCCAGTCTTTTCAGGACTAGGCGGTTTAATTACTAACCCATTTTCTCCTAGAAACTCCTCAGGTTCCTCAACTAGCCCTTTGTACTCACAATTTGTTGGATTGTTTTCGCCTAACGCAGAGCACATTGACCTCTTCCACACGCGATACTTCATAAATTTTGATATGTATTAGCATAATCAGCCTATATACAGTACCTACTGCTGGGACACAAACCTCCTCTCAGTGATAGGGAGTGGGCCGTAATCCACCACGCGGGTCCAGTGCGGGTTGGTAGATGACACGTATCTTCGAATTTTTGGTTCTAGGACATGCCGGTTTCCTCACGATGTTTTCCTTCACCGTTTTGAGATCAGTGGCGATGAAATACATTACACAAGTGACGCGTACCCACGCGTCAACGCACGACCTACCCGACCTACAAGTTACAACTGATCTCTAAATACCCTACTTGATTCGTCGTGCATATAATGTGACTCAATTTCTAGCGTAAAGCCTGTTTTACACAGAAAAAGCTTCTGGAAAGTCCTAGAGCAAAAATTACATACCATAAAATGTTCAATTATTAATACAAGTGGTCACATATTTATAATGCATTAATTATTATATGAAAATAAAAAACAAACTTTAATTTTGCCAAATTTTATGCTCCTCCGTCCATGTCATTTTCGTAAAAAGGAGTACAAAGTTTTTGGTTATACACCGTGACATTTTAGTCGTCTTACAACGGCTTACAATGACTAACTTACATTTATTAAAAAAAAAAAATATTTTGATCATAATATGCATAATAATAAAAAAATATTATCAACTAAGACGCATGACGTAGTTTGAATCACCCTGTTATGGAGATGGAATTAATGATGACATGTAATGGTAGGTAGGTAGATATCTTCTACCGTTTTCTAAGTAAACATTATTAACAGGGAGGGTATTTCATAATTCTAAAGCATTATTATTTTTATTTTGTACCTATTATCTTAATTCATTGTAACAATGTTTTAATCGCGCCTAGAGGTATTTTATTACGGATATATTGAGTGGACCACCTTTGTGAGGTGACTAAAATGTCACGGTGTATAGATTCTAGGATCGCATGCAAGTGTTTACATGCGTGCAAGCAAATTATGCCATTTAATAATTGAATGCGGCTTTTTTTTGAGGGTGGGAAATCATCAAGTAACTTCTCCCGCTCTGGGTGAAGCAGGAGGGCGTGTCAGACTTTTACTGACTATTACCCACCCGTGTTCTCTACCACCACCACCCGTATTACCCACCCTGGCAGGCATCGGCCCTTGCGGACCCCACCAGTCCGGCGCACCAGGACACATGGCACGCCGTGACCATCCCAGGAACCAAGTAGCACAAGGGCCCCAGACTACCCTGGCACCTTTAGCACCGAAGCAATTTTTGCAACGTTTTTTTCATCTTGCTAGCCTTTTACCAACTATGTTGAGGTCAGCCTCCACTCTAACCGGATGCAGCTGAGTAGGTACCAGTATTTTACATGCAGTTAAATTTGGCACAAGAAATAAATTTGTAGCGTGTCAATGGGGCTAAAGTCAACGACCTCTTGATCGAACGAGATTGTTTACCCGCAAACCCGTTTGTAAACATCTCCACCAAGAGTTTATCTAATCTCATGTTAATTATAAGTTCCCTTTCAAGTTATATTTGTATAAAGGTTCACCACCCTTTTCTGCGCTTGACAAACAGACTTGTGATCTCAGGAATATTATAATTAATGGAAAATTATTTCAAGCCCTATTTTTCCTAAGTAATCAATACAATAGATGGAATACAATGCGCACTTGGTTGATAACCTGACCAGTCGTACTCAACGCTTCTACTCCACATTTATTATGCGCACAGCCAAAGTGTGGAACTCTCTGCTAGTATCTGTCTTCCCTTCCACATTTAACCCGTCTGCCTTCAAAGCAAGAGTGGACAGGCACACTCGTCCCATCATAGACCTCATCCATCGCTTTCTATCAGGCGTGATCGAGGTAAAGAGCAGACTCATTCAGCAACAATACCAAAAAATAATAAAAACATCTCGAGGAAACCGGCATGTCCTAGAACCAAAAACGCTAAGACATAGGTTCATAATATGCGCTATACTGCCCCGGCTAGCGTTTGCATTCAAAGTCAAAGTCAATGCATTTTTTTCAAATAGGCACTTAAAAGGCACTTTTGAACGTCAACATTTACATTAAACTAGAATTGATTCAAGTCGCCACTTCCAAAATATAGTTTCGTATGGAGAAGAATGGGCAAGAAACTCCACCGTTACTCTTTTAAAATGTTTTATGTTAACATAGTACATTCAACAAATGATTATGTGTGAAAACGATGCACCCAGAATAAAATTACCATACCAAAATAGGTAAACAGAATCAAATTGAAGCAATACAGATAAATTAATTCTGTGCTCACACATTTACAAACATTGTAAAAGTAAGTATACGATTTTCCTAGAATATTAACAAGTAATGAGTCAATGTGTGAGTTAAAGTAATCACTGAGTGTAAATCAATGTCATAAATATAATTAATTTTACAATTCAATTAGCAACCAGTTTGATTTTGTCTAGACTCTAGATTGTCCTATGGAGTACCCCATAAAAGATGTATGTACTTTAGCTAATCTGAAAGGTTGATCTATTTTGTCTTTGTTTCTAGTTTTAAAATGATGTCTATCACTTATTTTAATAAAAAAGATGTAGTTTTTTTCTTACATACATGATATTTTCATAAATTTATTGGCAAGGTACCGTCATAATATTAATCCAGTTAAACAGTTCCCTGAGGGATTCGCGGCAACGTAGATTTTAAATGGCTCTGACAGCTCTCTTTTGCAAAATAAAGATGGATTCAATGTCAGCAGCGACATAATGCTGTGGAAGTAGCTAAAATAGACCAAACGCGCGGTTTCTACATCTGTTAACTGTCTGATCTTTCTAACAGCATAAGCGGCCGAGCTTAGCCGCCCCGCAAGAGATGTTATATGAGGTCCTCATTGTAGTTTCTCGTCTAGCGTGATTACAGGCTATGCCCTCTCACAAAAGGGAAACCCAGCAGTGAGGACATTGTATGCTGATCTTATTTATGAAAGTCTGCAATTTCTTTGTCCCAATTAGCCGTGTTATTACAACATCCTTCCTCTTCCGTCTCAGTGACGCCAAGCTAAAACGTTGACCTTTCACCTTAATAATTATTAATTTCACGGAACACTAATTAGGTTGACGTTAATGAGCACAACTCAAAACGAATATAGGGAAGCATGTTCTTGTCAGGGATCTTTATGTCAAATAAGGTCATAATTAGTTGGAAATTTAGTAATTCATGACTTTTAATTACAAGGAAATAATGAGCTGTCAAAAACCAATATTATTAAGGCTCCTGCCAACAGGCGTAGAATAATTTCATTGAAAACTTCATGGAAATTGTTCTAAAAGTGTCGCATCGCGCCGGTTTGAAGAAGCCTTTCTGATTTAATAACAAGACGTGTGCCCGAAGCGATTTACCATACACAAGTTCTCAGCATCCTTAGACAATGATCCCTTTATTCATAAACGTTGCTTAAAGTTAAGTAATGATTAGCGACTGTTTAACCACACATTTTTGACAATTAAGAGTCTCTTAACTTTAAGTAGCTTTTATAAATTAATCCCTGAGTGTAAAGAAAACGATTATAAAACTTCCAAAGATATAATCCTTATAAATTAAAGTCGGTTTTTGTGTATCTATGTAATCGCGCTGTTCTTCTAAACTTCGCAACGGATTTTGTTGCAGTTTCCACCTTCATGTTGAGAATTTAATGTACAAGATCAGGAATTCGGATGCCTATTTACCTATAGTTCATTTTTAGCTATGAAACTATGGAAGCGGCTTCATAAAATTTAGTTTTTGTTAAAAGATCCCTGGATGCCAGGAACACCGGGAATACAAAACTAGTCGGATCTTTAATGTGGAAGGGTACTTTAAAAACTCTGGGTTTCTAGGATTGCATAACTATTCAGATGCATATTCATTTAAAATGTATGTGTAACTCCTGATGCAAATATGTACTATGTAGGGTGTAAGATTTTTTTCAAAACAAAAGTGCATTTGATATGAGCCAACATCTTAGCTTTATGTGGCTAAGCATCCGAATATTGGATCTCTGTTTATGTCATACACATTAATTTTAAACTAACAAATTAATAACAAAGAAATCTCAATATTTTATCGCTAGATAACTTATAAAAAGAAATCCAAGCGCTAAGCGCACATAATTTTTTCTAATTTAAAGAATAATGAACTTCCGAAACAACTTTTGTCCCTTATTTAACCCGTTTTTTTTTGTTGGTGGGAAATCATCAAATAACTTCTCCCGCTCTGGGTGGAGCGGTAGGGCGTGTCAGACTTTTACTGACTAAAACCCACCCGTGTTCCTTCAGTTGCCTGTGTGCCGGGGCCACGGTATCTGTTTCGAATAACCCGCACCCCTGGCAGTTATTTCATCAGTTTAGGTGATATTTTTTTTTTATCCTTTCTAGTGCTCCTCTTCGTTACATAAATAACATTTGTGCAAAATTTCACGCTTTATAGACAAAGTTGTGTGGAAATCGGTTGTCATGGTATGGGTATGTGATGCGGAGGAATGAGGAAAATGTCGTGAGGAAAGTTTTGAGTATGAATGTCGATGGCTGTAAGAGTAGGGAGAGACCAAAGAAACGATGGATGGACTGTGTGAATGATGATATGGTTAAAAAGGGTGTGACTACAGAGATGACGACTGATAGAGAAGTGCGGAGAAAAAGGCGCGCCGACCACAAATAAATTGTGATAAGGGCTGGAGAATTATGGTAGACGTATTACAGTGAATTTAAGATTATTATTAAGTAAGTGAGTAGATAATTTTAATTTAAAATTTTATTAAGTAGATGTAAAAACATCCACGAGAATATACTCACAGTTTTTCATTAAAGACAGATCTTTACATAATGACAATCAGTTATCTGCTTTCCATTTTCATTAATCATTCCCTCTGTACACATTTTGGCAAATTAACTCTGGAGCTAGATGACTCACCTTTAGTTGCAAAGTGAATATTAATTCAATTCCTATGTAGTTACTAACATACTTGGCAAACAATATAACTATTTTCTTAGTTATAATGCATGGATAATAATTTCAAGACCTTTCTTTACGACGACATAACTAACGAAATTTGGGTATATACTCAATGTGTAATTTCCCGAAGGGGTAGGTAAAGTCGAAATTAAGAAAGAAAACAGTGTAAATGTCCACCGTATGACAGTGAACACCGTTAGTCTATAATCAATCTCGCGACTTTATAAACTGTTGATAAATTGGAAACTGTACCATACTGCTTACAGTATAACGTATTAATTTTTGATAGTTTATAATCTATCCGTGTCAAACCATCAAATTGTAAACGAACCTGCACTTACCGACAGGGTTCACAGTCTGTCTGATTTTATTACCCGTTAAATTTTGAACGATCCGATCGTGACGGTAGCCGAATTGGTTGCAGTTACAAAACCAGGGCACCCCGATCGAATTGGTTAGGTTAGAACTGCAACCAACCGCGCGCGAGCCGAGCAAGCGAGGCGAGCGGTGCCGCGGCAGCGGCCGGCGAACGAAGCGCAGTGCGGTGGGTTTTCGTACGTCATTTTTGGGTGACCTCCGGGTCACCCAAAAACGGCGTACGAAAAACAAATTAGATTTAGAGATTATAACAGATCAAAAAAAGCTAACATAATGTATGCATGTATACACATAAATATATCTGTTAAGTACCAACACTTTCAGACTCGGCTCGTTTTATAATACGGACCGTAAACTGCCAAGTAGGCGGAGTAGCTGCCTAAAACATATGCTATAAACTTCAGTCCAACATTTAACTTCCACCAACTGCACACAGGTTCACGGATTAAGTTGTATGTTGAACATTCACAGATGCGAACGTAACGTTTCAAACTTTTGGTACTTAGGTGGGTACATTCAAATAAATTGGTGCAGGAAAATGTTACGTACTTCGTTCTGCTTGAAGTGCCCTGTTGCATAATTTAAGGTCGAGGAAAAGTTTTTTTAGTATTTTATATAAATTCAAGACATTTCTTTTCATAGTTTATTAACATTTGATTATAATACATAAGTTACATTATGTGCCATTTTATTTGATAACTTGTTTGAATTTAAGATAAACGTCTTTGTGGAAGGTAGGTATCTGGGTCTGTACTTAAGCTGCAGTAACAATCACTAACTGTTGCACTTAATTTGGGCAAATTTTACACAAAAATCTGAATCTATACTTTCATTTCTATAGGTACAAACACAAGAACTTGTAGGAGATTCGAAACAGTAACCAGTATGTAACGCCATCTATCATCGCCAACATGAACTACTGAGACTGAAGCTTTCAAACGCTACCAAGACTGTTCGCTGAAACAAGGTTCCCATGAAAAAATTAATAGATACCGCTATTCGCCTACCATTTTACTTGTTATATTTAGGGGACTAGTCTATGCGTAGGCCTAACGGTAAGTAATATAATGGTGAATACTAGACTATAACCTTCTTTGGATTGGTATATTTTATGTTTATTTTATTATGTTTTCTAACTAAAGCACTGTTGAAAAAATATGTCAAACCGCCATATTTATTCTTGAGATAAAAGTCACCTGATCATTGAACAGTTAGCACATACAGTATTTCACTTTAATAAACATGGTTTAGAATTTCCGGGACTAACTGGCTGCCTGAGAGACAAACTCAATCACCGAGGTTAGAAACACGATATGAAATGGGTCCTATTTCAGAAACGAGTATGCACCCGGTACGACAATCGTCGACCAAACTGTAACCATGACTTTAGCACATGATTCTAGAGCCCTTAACGAAAAATGTTTCTTCGGTTTAAAATCAAAAATTACCAATGCAATAACCTACTCGGTTAAAATGTATGGAACAACATGGTTTGTACACGCTATAGGTTTGAAAATAATAAAAATGGACTAATACAAATTCAGCACATGATTCTAAATCCAAAGTTTTAGACGGTTTTTAAATTAAACTATTACATAGAAAACCTACGCGGTCAAAATTTATGAACAGCTAATTAAAAAATAACGGACAAAAATTCTACGCAGAATCATGATCATCATGATATTCAGAATCATGGACGGAATCTACGGTAACAGGTTGTGCATCGATGTCCCTGCCTCTCTGTATATTTCAAACCACTAACAACCAGCGGGTCAAGCGGTTGGTTCCAGTTTTGTATGCAAACGAGCCGAGCTTCGGACAGACAGCAAGTTTAAAATAAAAAAGTTGATATTCGTGCGTGTTTCGTTCGGTATGCTCTTTACCACGCAACGGATTTGAATGTGGTTTTTACCGTCATTTAGAGAGTTTTTTCCAGAATGTTTATGTGTATAAAACTTTAATAATTAACTCGGAAACAGATCTCGGTGTTTTAATATGTCGCAAAGGCAGTAGTATTCATTAAAAGGTTTTGTTGCAAAAAAAGTATACCTTCAAAAGTATAAACGTTTCTATGTCTATCAGTACATTAAAAACTTTTAAATAAAAGCTTACCTTCATTTGCACAAGGTTCTTTATACATTTTCAGAATTCGCCAATCTATCACAAAGATTAATGTGGATATAAAAATTGTAAAATATTCATAATTTTACAAGCCAATGATGTGTCAATTCGATGGATCACTTATATTTTCCGTTGCACTTGTTTGATGGAAATAAAACTGTCAGAAATATGAAAAAGATAAATGAAGACATGTGTATAAATTGTATTGAATATTTTATTGCTTGCCTACAATTTCGGTATTATATAGAGCGACTGAATGGAAAATCAATCAGGAATTTCATAAAATATGAATTTTTATTTATATAAGTTTTATTTTCCACAGCAAGCCTGCTGCGAAGCTGCTCATATAGAGAAAACATGAGCTCACCATCCTTATGCTCGTTTTGCAGTCTTCATACCATAAAAAATTAAAGATGTTTTTTGAGTAAGCTAGTCTAAAACTTAGAATTAATAAATATACTAGCTTTTTCCGCGGCTCCACCCGCATGGATATCGGTTATCGCGTAAAAAAAATTAGCCATATCCTTTTCCATATCCCAGGCTATATCTTTGGCAAATTTCATGACGATCAGTTCAGCAGTTTAGGCGTGAAAGCGTAACAGACAGACAGATAGTTACTTTCGCATTTATAATATTAGAAGGGAAGTAAAGATTACGTATCTATCTTAAATACATCATCATCAACAGCCTACAGCAATGGGAGATGCCTATAACTAGCAGTGGACTGCTGGACATGGCCTCTCCAATTGCACACCATTCAACCCGATTTTCGGCAACTCCCATCCAGCTGCTGCCAGCAACCCTTCGAACGTTCGAACGAGATCGTCACTCGAACTAGCCTGAACAGTCCTACCTTACGTTTTCCGATTCTTATAAACATATACACACCATTACAACTCCTCACACACACTTCTACACACCCACCCACACTGCACACTTAGATATGCTTTGAAGGTGCTAGCATGACATCCTGTTTGTTTCTGATGCATATAATAAAGTGTAGTTATTAAATTGTAAATCCGTAATTGGCTGTAAGATTAGTTTATTTGTCTGAGCTGTGGATTTTGTGAATAAATAAATATACATTCATACGAGTATGTATTATAAACTAACTTCTGCCAGCGGGTTCGCCCGCGTTATGCAATATACACAAAACCTTATAAATTACTAGCCCGCGGCTTCAGCCGCGTGGAAATCGGACATAAAGCCTCTAACTTACTTAAATGATAAAGATTAATACCGTATTTGTGTAAATTTCTTTCCAATTACTGCTTTATAATTGCCCAATGTTTTAAGTATTAAAATGGATATAGTATGTTATCCCTAAGATACAGATACACAATTCCAGCATACATCATTTTGTTATATCTCAAAGGGTTTAGGCAGCGTTTTCGTTGAAAGCTTCCAGACTGCTATTTTTTTCCGACACCTCCAACAAATATCATTATATTTTAGCCAATGTATACAAAAACTTGACAATCCTCTTACCTTACTATTGAATCACTCTATCTATTAAAAAAACCTGCATCAAACACCCGTTGCGTAGTTTTAAAGAACTAAGCATACAAAGGGACAGACAGACAACGGGAAGCGACTTGTTTTATACTATGTAGTGATAATCTTATGCCTTCCTCATGAATCACTCCGTCTATTATAGGTTAAAACTACATGAAAATCCGTTCAGGAGAGTATGAGTTTATCCACGAGTAGACAGACAGATGCGGCGGGAGACTTTGTTTTATAATATGTAATTATTATTCTGTATATGTCTGTGTGACTGCGTTGTTCTTTTAAGGGGAACCTAATCGCGGACTCAAAGTTCGACAGAGATAGTATCAGTGATGAGCAGTTAGACGCTAGTCTACACGCACAACGTATTGAGTGAGATGCAGGATCATTTATAGTAACAAAATCGCGAAAAAATTAAGAAAAGTCCTTTGGAAGATCGGGTTTTATGAAAAAGCCAATGCATAAATCAATGACCAATAAAGTTTATTGAACTTTTCGATAATTGAACTTAGTCGGTACTGACTTGGTTTTGGAGATTTTACACTTCTTTTATTACTTAAATACGCCCAAAGTTAAGTAAAATTAGCAAGAAAAACGAATCTTTGTTGGCTCCTAACTTTTTAATGGGTTTTTATTTTAGTATTCTGTTTCCGTGCAGACAATATTAATAATGAGACAAAACGATATAATATTTTACTTTGGATGTGCCATGTCAGTCAGTGGAGTAAAACACTCCCGAAGTTTGTATGCAAGAAATGTGGACTAGGTTCACCTTAAACTACACAACCAATTTTGGTTTGGTTTTCATCATCTTGTTGAAGTATAACACATTAATAATAAACTTACGTATTATTTTTTATATTTTTAAATGTTTTCATATTTTTATACTAATATTTAAACATGTAATTTATATGTATATATTCAAATAAAGGAAATAATAACTTACGTATTATAATAAAGAAATTAATATTATGTACATACATTACATACACACAATTATGTACAAACCGTGTGTTTACGACTCAATTATTTATGAAGCTTCCGGCTTCCTCGATAGATGGCGTTGGCGTCGATTTAGAACTCGCTATGGTTTCGTTACCGCGACTAGTAAGCAAACAGTATTTTTTAATAAAGTGAGCTATTATATCAGATCAGTGCACAGTGGTTTTATTTACAATTATCATATCACTAGTGTACAGTCCCGGACTTTAACTGATGAGCCACTTTTTAACTTTCCAATTTTGTAGTTTTATATATTTACGAGATTTCACGATTAAACACGAACTTAAACCGCATGCTCGTAAACAAGATGACAAATTACTTATAATCGGAAATAGTCTTATCCATAGAGGTTGACTAATAAATTGTCAATGATAAATCAATACACTGTTGCATAAGTTTATCCAACCTATTTGATACTGACCTCCTTTGAATTAGAGCTCAATAAATACTCATTATTTCTGAAAACCTATCCGAAGACAGTGACAGTTGAAATGTCAGGGACGATAATTTCGAATTTTGGTGAATCGTAGCCGTAGCTATTTATGTTTATATGCAACAGTTATCATAATTGTCATGAACGGTATCTTGGACCAATAAGGACCATGTATACCACAAGCGGTCTTGGACGCTACGCGTTCGGATAAAATCGTGGGAACGAATTTTTCCGATATCGAAATGACTAATCATAATTTCTCCATACGCTAACGTTACTATCGCTACGCTAAAACAATTGTCGCTAGGTTACGGTTCTAGTCATGCAATTGGTTCACTTTGGGTCGTCACTCTGGACTATTTACGAGTATAACCGACTAAAGCCGATTTTCATTACACAGCTAAAATAGGAACTGTGGCAAGTGGCTCACCAATTAGAAAGAAAGAAAGAAAGAAAATACATTTATTTAGCACAGACTAAAAAAGGCACACAATATTCAGCATAATAATAGAATTAAACAATTATCAAAAAGTGTAAAGTGCGTCAAAGTGTGCCTCACGGCTGCGCTAAAAACGCCCAGTTCAGCATAAATGCCAGACAACTAGTGCCTGACGCTGGTTTTCAACTGGACCTGACGTGTGAGGTGACGGATGTAAATCAGCTTTAATACAAATACTGCAACGTGACGTGTGTATGCATACTTAAATAAAATAAATTTGTGTCAGATAAAATAAATAAAAATAGTAACGAGTAGTACTTATATAGCGAGAATGTTGATATTTATATATAGTTTGTTAGCTACTAATTGAATTTAGTAACTAGTATAAAATAGTCATTTGTGTTAAATATTGAAAAATAAATACCAGAGTGTAATATTTAATAAAACTGCAAAACAAACAAAACAAATAGGGTAAATAAAAACAAAGAAAGGAATGCTTTGAAAGGAGTACAGCGAAAAAACCAGTATTCAAGTGGATAGGTAGATAGGTAAGTAGGTACATAAATCATATGATTGAGACATTTAGTGTGACCATATCTAGCTTCCGTTGCGCTTCTATGAGGTACTGGCGTAAGCGTCGTCTAAAAGCGTCTATTGTCTTAATTATTCTAATCGGTGGTGGCAAGTTGTTCCATACTTTAGAAGCCGCGTAGCGAAAACTGCCTCTAAAAGCAGCTGTACCCTGAGACTGAGTTGAGAGTTGTTGTGACCATTGCCTTCTCCCGCATTCCCTTCTACTCGCAACCCAACTTCGCTTGTCATATAGGTAGTCCGGTTTCTGATATTTTATCACACCGAACAGAAGGCAAGCTAAGTGCAGTTTGCGTCTGGACTTCATTTTTAGTGAAAAGTGCTTGTTTAGGAAAGGTGTAACATGGCTTCTGCGAGGAATACTGTAACAAAACCGAGCACAGGCGTTTTGTACCCTTTGAATGAGGCGGTCTGTGCGAGCTAATAGGCGCGGGCCGTAAACCGTGTCAGCATAGTATTTTAGCAGCATAGTAATTAAAGTCCGTGACTGTACCTTCAGGTCAACCTTCCCCAAATACTATCAGGTATTTAACACCGTGCGAAGCAGGGGTGGCTCGCTAATGGTTCTATAGATAAAATTGAACCTGGAAAATGAGAAAAAATATTACAGGCTACGTTTTAATAAAACCTATTTGATCTTTTTTCCAATCTGAAATTAATTTTATGAACTAGAGTAAAATTGTTTTAAAAAAAAGAAAAAAACTGAGGTTAAGGTTTTTTTTTTAACCAAAGCGAAAATGAAATTGCCTTTTCGCGGAACCGCTTAATATCCAACGGTACTTTTAAACGAATCTACCTATTTAATAAAGAATCAAAATCTAATATCGATGGAAATTTATGATAAATTGACGAAATAGAATTTTATTTTTTCTAATAAATAATGGCGCGTGCCGTTTTTAATATCTACTAATTCAGAATCTGCTTACAAAGACCGACTCAAAATCACTTTGTTTTGTGTCTGTTCTGAATCAAATTAAGCCCCCGTGTTTGAAAATCGCACTCATCTAAAAAACCTTAATGTTAATTAATGAAGAAGATGTAAACATCACGCCGTGTATCCCTGCAAGGTTGGGCAGAGATGTATCTATAGTACTGTAAAGGTTTGTTGCTATCGAATGCAACCTTTATGTTATTACAGGCAGGTAATGAAATGGCTTTGTCATATTTGAATTGTCAGGAAGATGATTCTAGATTCGATCCTTAAAATAGAATAGGATAGGGTTTGTTCCGCAAGAAAATATATTTCTTGTATTAAGGCGCGGCCTTATAGTCTGTACTTCTTAAAATATACGTGGAGTCCCACGCGTTTCAATGATAATAAGTATTTTATTTATAGTTAGATCCCGTCGATCCCACAGTATGTCCACATTTAGCCAGTCATGTTTAAGTCCCATGGAATAGGGAGCGAGCCTATTGACTTCAACTAGGCACAAATTCGGACTCCGGGCTTTTACTGAGAAATTCCAGACAGAAAAACCTAATCTGGGGGCACCGCAGTGCCCCCCCCCCCCGCCAAGACGAGCCAAGCGGAGCGCAAGGGCACTACCTACCTTTTCTCGAAGCGCTTCGCCGTTTTTTTTTACACGCTTTATATTAGCTCGGGTTGTATGTATGTATGTATGTAACGGAATCTTTGAGCGCGATTTTGACCCACTTTAAACGGTCAGATTTCATTGAAACTTTGTAAACTTGTCGAGGACCGATGACAATTTAATAGTTTAAAAAAAAATTGAGAAAAAAAAACACGTTTTGTAGTTAGCAGAACTAAAAAATAGAAAATAAATAATAGTTTAAAAAACACGCTTTAAAACCAAACTAAAAAAGGAGAAAATAATTTAATTCAATTAAAAAGCGTAGGGTGCTTGACATTAATTGATTATAAAAATACCCCAAAAAGCACCCCACGCTTTTTAATTGAATTAAATTATTTTCTCCTTTTTTAGTTTGGTTTTTAAAGCGTGTTTTTTAGTTTTTTAAACTATTATTTTTAACCCTTATAACTTGGGTTTGCATTATACCAGATAAACAAAATTCTCGGGATATATTGGCAATAGCAGACTTATTAAACATACAAAGTTTTAATTGCATAGCTCTTATACTTTAGATTTTATTGACATCTAAAAAATCCTGATTTCGTCACTGACTTACTGATGATCATCAAAATTCTTAGGGTACTTACTAATGTCCTAGTAAGCTGTTGGTATGTAAGCTAGAATTAGTACACAAAGAACAAAAAAAAATCTATAACCATTTCGTTACTACAAGAACTTATTGTATAACAGAATTACAGAAAAGTATACTATGTATTAGTATATAATATATTATCTTTCGAGTAACCTATCCCTTAAGTTGCACCTGCCATTTTTTCTCTCTGCATCACCTCAAGTTTAGTCAACTACGAAATTTGGAAGAAAATGTCTCAGGCAGTAAGTCCGCCTTTGTACAGTATTTATTTACTTGTGCAATAAGTTTTAATAAATAAATAAATAAAAGTAATGAACAGTGGATAAATTTTTCACCTTACGCACATGTGAATGTAGCGAAATGGCCAAGCCAAATATTTTGACTAAGGTGTAGTTTGCGAAGTTGAGCCTTGTAGAGTTAGGGCGTGTAGAGTTAGAAGCTTGGCTCTACATGAGATCTGATAACTTTTCGACTGTGCGAGTCATAATTATGGTCTCGTCTTGGCAACATTTTAAGTTAATTTTGGTGGTAACACATTTACCGGAAGCGTAGGTGCTATTTGTAGTGGTTTTTAACCGACTTCAAAAAAAGGAGGAGGTTAGGCATTGAGCGTTTTTTCTCAAGTACATATATTGTACTACACTGATGTATCAGTGATTAAAAGCTAAAGCACTAGGAAGTGGTGAAGGGCGGGTGTTTGGGGGACTGTCTTATGTAATTTTGACGTTCAAAAAGACTCACAGTCTCGTTTGAATAAATGAGGTTTTATTTGATTTGATTATTGGGCCAATTCACGTGATTCTTTATTTATTTGGTAGTCAAGCTTGCGGTGTGGTCTCATAGTAAGTAAGTTAGCTTCAATCAAGAGTATTAAATCCACTTTGTGTATGATGTTATTATAAGTAGTTTCTGTCGTTGAGGTACATAGCAAGTAAGTAGTAGTATACGAATTTGTATCGGGTAGCTAGGAACCACAAATAACTCCGAAGGAGTCTGATAAACCCTTTTCCCTCCCCATGAGGATTTCAACAAAAAAAGGTCTGTCCGATGCAAAATAGATTTTTTAATCAATCACTCAGGTTATCGCAATGTAGGTACTTTAAGATTTATGTCCTTTGCATCGGTCTTAGGCATCTAGTTTAGCATTTTTATTACAATTTCTTGTAAGCACAGAATATTATCCATAAAAATGTTAATCATTCCATGAATTATTCTATGCACTCGAGCGTTGACTTCTATGCATAGGAAATATAGAAAAATAAGCTTTTCTGTTTTCAATGTTTGTAGTCGCACTTTTTTAACATAAACGTTACGCCTGTAATCCCGGAAGGGTTAGACAGAGGCGTAGCTTAGAATACTTACGTATCGCCAGTTATGCTTAAGTACCATGTAATAGTGGCGAGTCTATTTCCAACAACCGGGCTCAAATCCAGACTCCGGGCTGCTACTGACAATTCCCTGACGGAGAAAACCCAATACAACTTTGCCCGACCTTGGAATCGAACACCGGACCTCATGCTCAGCAGAGCGCTTGCAACTACTAGACCAATGAAGCAGTAATTTTCAAGCATTTTCTTATAAAATAAAAAATGCCATTTGTTAAATGCAACCTGCGCTGCAGCTGAGCCAGTAGAGTTAAATTCCCCGATTAGTAATAATAATGCAAACATTTTGATCCAGTCTGTCCCCACTTGCTGTCCCCCTACCAGTGACGCCCTGAGCCGAGGCCCGTACCCCGCAGGGGGTGCCCTCAGCGTGCAGTCGCCTAGTAATTTAAGTCGTTTTTAAGCCCTGGCTGGAGGCGTTAAGTTAATTCTTAATGGCAGCTCCAGGAAAGACTGGTTAAGCAGTCACGGCCTCTCAAGGCCAACTGCGAGATGCCCGACAAATAAAAAGTTAAATGCAAAAAGTAAGGCAATTAGCATGAGGCATTATCTACTGTCATAATCTAGTAAACCTTCTCGAATTTTGTTTAAAATACCTGTAAAATGTGTAATAATTTAACCTTATCGTGAAAGGTAAGTAAGGTATTAGGGTTGTGGTAAAATAACACAATTTTTGGGATATCTACAATCTTTAACGAGATATTTAATTAATTTTCATGTCCCTGTGTTATCTATCCAGTGGAAAGATTAAGAAAATGTCTGGAAATGGAATCGTAAAATAGGTACTAAAACGGACGCAAATAATACAATAATGGCTCGTTGGTATTACCGTAGATAATAGAAGTTATAATATGCAATAAAATAGTTTTTCACTTCTCATGCTCTAAAAGTACGCCAATATAGCCCTACGAAGCGGGACTAAAGTGACCACTTTAGTCTCTAGGGAGTAGGGAGTGAAAAGTAATTAGTTTTTTTAATTTCCTTCATATGACATAGACAAACTCAAACAGCCAGTAAATATACTATTATCTGTGGAGTGTGGACCATCTTCATTGCGAAAATGTTGAGAGTTTTAGTTTCATAGTTTTTGCCAAGGTGGCGCGATGTGTTATATAAATTGTTAATCTGTGACTGGTTTAGAAGAAAAAACTGACCGCAAAAATTTCAGATTTTTTGTCGAAGTTCGGTTATAAATAAATTTATTAAAAATGTCCAGTGACAGTTGTGGTATATATGTTTTTGTTTTTTTTGGCTTTGGCTTCGCACGGTTTGTGCATTAGCCAGTGTCAAAGTAATTTTTCTTTTCGATCAAGTAAATGGCCCGATATCGGGCACGAAGTTACAAAAAGTTATAGTCGTCTTTAGTCAGTCAAGTCCAGTCAAGTTATTGTAAAGCGGTAGCAACTTTACAACAACCTAACATGAGTTTTTGGGGAAACACGAAAAGTCCACGTTAGTCACTTATTTTCACCTTCACTACACTTGTGCACACACATGTAACTAAATTGAATAATTCACTACCAAAATTATACAATTTAATTCGCTATTTCACTAAATTTCATGAAAATGAAAATTCGTGCGACATGTTCCTACCAGATCCCGCCAAAAACTCCGGTATATATGTTCCTTGGTGAAGAGTTTGACGTCGAGCAAAGAGCAAAAGACAATAGATATTGTGATTTTTATTTTACTATGTAATATTTATTAAATGTTTTTGTACTAAATTGACTATTTTTCTCGCACTCAAAGTGAAAAGTACAGTTTGCACCTCGAGACTAAACACCAATTTAATATACCCTCGGTTTCATTCAGTCAATGAAACCACCTCTGGTATATTATGGCTTCGTTTAGTCCCTCGTGATAAAATATACTATTACAGCTCTACTGAGGCGACGCCAAAAAGAGGTTGTTATTAAGTATTTTCTTTTTCTACGCGCACATTGTTTAATAAATAATAATATATTCAGCAGTATTCACGAATTTGTAGGTCGTAGGTTTGAACCCAGACAGGCGTTTTACTTTCTGTAAATTATTTCATGACCACTGCTCTCAAAACGGTGAAGGAAAACATCGTGAGGAAACCGGCATGTCCTAGAGCTAAAAAATTCATAGACATTTGTCATCTATCAACCCGCACTGGGCCCACGTGGTGGACTACGCCCCACTCCCTGTCACAGAGAGGCGGCCTGTATCCCAGCAGTGGAAACATTATAGGCTGATTATGGTATGCTATGCTATTCACAGTTTGCACCACACATACAAGTTATACCGCGTACTGAAACTCGTAGAGTTGGAAGGCCTCCCACCAGATGGACCGGAGACCTGGTGAAGGCCGCAGGAATGCGCTGAATGCGTGAAGCACAGAACCGCTCGAAGTGCCGGTGCTTGGGGGAGGCCTATGTCCAGCAGTGGACGTCTTTCGGCTGAAATGATGATGAGGCCAGCTTAGAAAGGGAGAGAGAGAGTGAGTTTCGTGGAGGAGCTCGTCTCGCTCGCCTTTATGCCTAGAGGCTTTTATTTAGATTGGAAGTTCTGTTTACGTTTTATTTTAATTTTCTATTATTTTTAGTTTTCAATTTTTGATGGTATATTGGCGTGTGCTAGCTGACATATGGCAAATTTTATGTTTTTTTTTTTGTGTTTCGTAATTTTTATTACCTATTATTGTATAGAATCAAGTTCTTCTAACTTAACAGACAGCTGTGCTGCTGGGGAGTTTGTTCCGCTACTTCTTCTTCCCAGCTAAAGCACTAGGAAGTGGTGAAGGGCGGGCGTTTTTGGGGGGACTTTCTTATGTAATTTTATTTTGACGTTCAAAAAGAGCTGACTCTCAGCCTAGTTTGATTAAATGACTTTTGATTTTGATTTTGGTTGTGAGTTGCGTCTGAAAATTAGCGTCAGGTAGAACACTTTGTGTTGTCATTTGACATTATGCTGAGCTGTGGCCCTTTTGGCATTATTGTCATTGTTTTATGTTTCACTAGCTTCCGCCGGCGGCTTCGCCCGCGTAGAGGTCGGAAGTTATCCCGCGGGAACGTAGTACCGGGATAAAAAGTATCCTATGTGTTAATCTAGGTTATAATCTATCTGTATGCCAAACTTCATCCAAATCCGTTCAGCCGTTTTTGCGTGGAAGAGTAACAAACATCCATCCATCCATCCATACTTACAAACTTTCGCGTTTACAATATTAGTAAGGATTTATAGTTTTAAGGTTCTATAAGCTGTAACGCCAATAAACGTTTTTTTTTCTCGCAGGGATATTTCCCTGGAAGTATCCGTGAACGAGTTCCTTCACACAACTCTACTAATACTACATACTAACTAACTAAAAGTAACTAATATCTCTTCTACTCATAATTACAATTGTTTTCCAGGATACAAAATACTCCACGTTCACCCCACTTATTCCAGAAACTTTCGTGTATGACTATTTGTAACTGAAAGTTGTACCAAATGTACTTCCAAAATGTCATGACATTAATAGAACAGTATATTAGTTCCAAAACTTTAGTGAAGTGGTTACAAACTTGGTCTCTACTTAGATTAGGAATCATGTCCTTGGTGAGAAATGAGATAAAAGTACAAACGGAATTGGTCTAGTAATTTTGGCTCATAAATGTACCTTACATTATTGGATTCTTAATCAGCTTATAATGTTCCCACTGCTGGGACTCTTGGTGACAAGTGGGCCTTAATCCACCACTCGGGCCCAGTGCAGGTTGGTAGATATCGCAAGGCTTTGAACTTTCGGTTCTATGACATGCCGGTTTCACGATGTTTTCCTTCACCGTTTTGAGAGCAATGCTTTAATGAGGAAAAGCTTTTTTGTATGGCCCAAAGAATATTTAAGTACTTTAGTAATACAGAAATGTTACTATTGTCTCAGTGACTATTTTGATGACAGTTCTTTGACATAATAACATTAATACTCATAACGTCACTATTTATGCATGACGATTCTAATAATTCGGCGGACAGTGTCAACTTTAAACATTTTTCACATCAGTAGCATATTGACATTAATATTATTTAATATTGACATTATCGCATTTCGTTAAATATTCTGACATTACCTAACATTTCCTACTACATTTTCATTAAAAATTAAAATAAAATAAAAATTGACATTGATACTACTGAATTATTATACTGAAATTTATTTACTTAATTGGCAAAATCCTACCATAATTGTATATTTGTACGCCAAATGGCAAAACATAGAGAAACTGTAATTGATAATTGTACGATCTTCCATACTGTTATAACCTATGTTTACAAATAAAGACTACTGATTGATTTAATCCTTACTTATTAATATTATAAATGCGATAGTAACTCTGTCTGTCTGTCTATCACGCTTTCACGCCAAAACTACTGAACCGATTTAAATTAAATTTGCTACACAGATATTCTAGAGCCTGAGAAAGGACATAGACTACTTTTTAATGCGAAAAAAGGGTTGTAAAGGGTTGAAAGGGGGGGATGAAAAGTTGTATGGAAGTATCGTCATTTTTAGAGCTAGCTTTTTTTTTTTTGAGGATGGGAAATCATCAAATAACTTCTCCCGCTCTGGGTGGAGCAGGAGGGCGTGTCAGACTTTTACTGACTAAAACCCACCCGTGTTCCCTCAGTTGCCTGTGTGCCAGGGGCGACGGTATCTCTTTCGAACAACCCGCACCCCTGGCAGGCATCGGCCCTTGCGGACCCCACCAGTTCGGCGCACCAGGACACATGGCACGCCGTGACCACCCCAGGAATCAAGTAATATAAGGGCCCCAGACGAACCCGTGTCTGGCACCCTCGGTCCCCTTGCGACGGGTCAGCGCAGTGGCCCCGCCGCCTACCACTTTTCGGCCGCAAGGGATAAGGAGAGCGGCCAACGCTATACCGACACTCCTCTTCCCCTGCGGCCCCACCGCGTCCGCCATCCCATCAAACGGTGGCGGCCCCGTCCAGGCCACGGAAGGGAAGAGCGCTACTCAGAAGTACCGGCACTCCTCCTCCGCCGCAGCGTGTAACCCTCAGCCGCGATGCCTCCCATTCGACATCGCGGCCCGCCTCAGTTGCGGTGCACCTCACCGCAACCTACTTTTTGGCCGCTACGTCGTTAGCTTGGAGACAAAAGCCCTGACGAGCGGCCCCACCTTGGGGTTCCTCTTCGCTTCACCGTGGGAGCGGACCACGGCTACTGAGACCCCCGCAACGTCAATGCGGGAACCCACTGAGCTAGAAGCTTGAAACTTATTTTCTAGGCTATTGATTCGATATAAGTAAATAAATATGACATTAAAAGTTTGTAAAAGTTTTACCCTCAAGGGTGTAAAATAACAATAGGGAATAGGGGATGAAAGTTTGTATGGAAATATGTAAGGTATATGTGAATGTTTTATAAGGTACAAAGACTCAAAGACACTATTCCACGCGGAGGAAGTCGCGGGCACAGCTAGTAATTTATACAAAGTGAACGCCTGTCTGGGTTCGAACCTGCAACTCTTAAGTCGTGGCCGCTACCACTGGATCATCACTGTTCATTTATTATTGGCAAGAATAAAACAGTTGTTACGTTTCATCTATAATAGACGAGTACGTTATACGGTACGCTATGAGATCCTGCATTATTAAAGGTTTAATGCATACTAACACCGTTAAAAACAATCTTTCGGTACATTTTCGCCGGGTTGGTATTATTTGCCCCTGGTATGGTACCGCAGATCGTTTCATCAAATCGCCGAAATATAATAATAATAATAAAGCTTTTATTTAAGATAACTTAGATCCAATTTGTTAGTAGTATAATAACTTATAACTAGTGTTAGTAATACAATCTTAATCTACTCGCCCCCTGCCTGACCCATGAATCGAGGTATCAATACTCATGTGTGCATTAATACATCGATTCACGTACAGACAGTCAAGTCTATTGGCTCTCATACTTAAAACGCTGTTGCGACTAGTCCGAACTCTGCTCAGCATCGACGCGCACCGCTTGCGCAGAGTAGCGTAGAAGCAATCGAAATATGTCGACGCTGTAGGGTTTAGATAAAGTAGGTACTTACTGAATCCATGAAACCCCACTACTGCAAGATCACATTCCAAATAGTAAGAAACAAAAAAAAAAAGCAGTGGCACTCCGGGAATGCCGACTGAAGTGGAAACTTGAACAATTACGCGTGTATTTTTTAAATCGTCAATACAAAATTTCATATTGGGTCCTTGCGTACTGATTGCTCTCGGTAAAAAATTATAAACGAGCGATCGACTTCAGTCAAGAAAGACACACACACACACACACACACGCACAAATTTTTACGATAAAAATACAAAGGTAAAGAAAGGGATAAAAGAATTAGAATTTCCTAATGAAAGAAAGGGACTTTTCCAAAAGACATCAACGCAAACATTGTAAAAGCCAATTATTTTTTAAAGAGTAACCGTGGAGTTTCTTGCCGGCTCTTCTCCATAGGAAACGACAAATTGGAACCGTGCACCTAGCTTCTGACGTTTTATAAGTGCCCATGCAGGTTTATGTGAAATAAATTATTTTGATTTTGATTTTGAGATTATAACTGGCCATGCAGTCTCTCATACATAAAAACTTTTTATCGCAATACTTTCTGAGTGGCCTGGTACATACCAAGAAGTTTGTACATACATCCCACATACATGCATACAAACGGACATACATATTATATACATACCGGTCAAAATCATAAGCCCTCAGTTTTGCTTCACCACGGTCGGGTAAAATGTAAGGTTTTTTTAACAACCAGCCCATGCTCGGGAATTAAGCTTCAAAACTCAACCAACCAAATTGAAGCACCTATTAACACAGAACACAGAAGCCTCTCCCAAGTTGCGCTGCCCAATCCGGGGATCAATTTAACTAATCGTCTAACTTATTTCCTCATATTGTACTTGCAAGGTTACCAGCAAAGTTTTAACTTCTGCAATCAACTTGATTGATTTCCGTTTATTTAACTAAACAAACGAGAATTAATTCTAGTCTCATGGAATCAAACCATGGGTTTTGTAAAGCATTTCAGCAATTTTCCATTATCATTATTTTCAAATTCAATAAAAAAAATTGTTTCAATTAAATACATAATCATGATCATGATTGTCTTTGTCTGGATTTGTTTTCTCCTCTACCGATCGTTATTTCTCCCGACAAAGTTTTTTTGGTTTATACGTGTATGTACGTATGTATTTTTTTATTAGTACCGATTTATTCCTGTATTTTATCGTTGTTTCCGAACTATCTATCCCGTTGTACCTGCCGTATTTTGTCTCTGCATCACCCTAAGGTTGACTGCTAGAAAATGCCTCGGGCATTAAATCCGCTATTGTACAGTATTTTGTTTTACTTGGGCATAAAGTTTAATTTAATAAGTAAATAATCAGCCTTAAATTTTCCCACTGCTTGGACACAGCCTCCTCTCTGTGAGAGATAATATACCACGCAAACCCAGTGCGGGTTGGTGGATGTCGTCTTCGAATTCAGGTTCCATGACGTGCTGGTTTCCTCACGATGTTTTCTTTCACCGTTTTGAGAGGAGTGATGAAGAAATTAAATACACAAACAAAAGTGCCTGTCTAGGATCGAATTTACTGCTCTATAAATATATGCCTATAATAATAAAATCTCTAAAATGGTTTATGCTTAATATAGCAGGCTTAGCATTAAGTTTTCTATTTCTACGAAGAATAGACAGTGCTTTCTCAATATAAAGTGACATTTCGTTTCTCCATTTTTGACATCGCTTTGTATATATTCTTCTACAATCTGTCATTTAGTCTTTCGCTTCTGATGGTCTTTGTCTAGGTCCTTATAAATGTAGACTATATCAGAAGAATATTTCTTCCGAAACTGTCAAAATCACACTGACAACAATCTTTCTACTCGACGGCCACAAAGTATATTCGATTATCTACAAAATCATGATTCGTTTAGAACGCTTATCTGTGATAATTAATAGAAAAACATAGTTATCTTCTCCTGTTGCACATCTTGTAGTTAATAGTTATGTCTATTCTTCCGTCGACAAATCGGTGCTCGTGCTAAGCTTGCAGCTGTAACATAAGAACTCGATGCTTATTTTTTATTTAAAAAAGAGTTAAATATTACTACGACGCGAGACTACGCTTTCGTAGCACGAATGAGCTACGCCGTAGCACATTATAATCACTTACTTAGACAAGGTGTAATAAACGCAAATGCGGAAACTAGTTTTTTTTATAATTGACTACTGAATCGATTTCAGTAACTTTTAATGTGGATATTTTTTCGTTACTGCCGATATTTTTTTTTCCTTTATAAAATATCACAATAGATGATAGTTAGCTTATTCACATTACAATCTAGCCTATTAGCTAATAAGTAATTTAAATATAACTTAAACTGCTAAGTAACTATAAAACTAAGAAATCGTCCAATTACGTCTTTAACTGTAAGTTAAGGGGAAGACACTTGATTCACGTGTTCTTTATTAAAGTTAGCACTTGCACTACAGTTTAGGTTCACTTAAACTGCACTAAACTAATTCAAAAGGTTTTACCCTTTTTAGTCTTCGCACTAATTCAGTGTTGTCAAGGAGTTGGATCGACTCTACATTCACGTGATGATGAAGTCTGTGTTCATGAGCTTTTTACACGCTTTATATTAGCTTCACTTGTATGTTTGTTTGTTTGTATGTAACCGACTCCTTTGGACGCTATTTTGACCCACTTTAAACGGTCAGATTTCATTGAAACTTTGTAAACTTATCGAGGACAGATGACTATTCAATCATTAAAAAAAAATCGAAAAATGAAAAAAAGGAAAAAAAAACACGCTTTTGTAGTTAGCAGAATTAAAAAATAGAAAATAAATAATAGTTTAAAAAACACGCTTTAAAAACCAAACTAAAAAAAGAGAAAATAATTTAATTCAATTAAAAAGCGTGGGGTGCTTGACATTAAGTGATTATTAAAATACCTCAAAAAGCACCCCACGCTTTTTAATTGAATTAAATTATTTTCTCCTTTTTTAGTTTGGTTTTTAAAGCGTATTTTTTAGTTTTTTAAACTATTATTTATTTTGTATAACTATGTTTACGACATCCATCTTGAGATCCCGGTGGAGGTCGCTGTTTCTAATGTACCAGGGCGCACTTACTATATCGCTTAGTACTTTGTTTTGAAAACGTTGTATGATTTGACGATTAATTTGGCTGATGCAACCCCACAGCTGAATACCGTAGGTCCATACAGGCTTTAAAACGTGTTTATATAACAACAATTTATTAGATATTGACAATGCTGAATGTCTACCAAGTAGCCAATACATTTTTTTGTATCGAATATCTAATTCCGCCCTTTTCTTTTTGACATGTTCTTTCCAGCGCAGTTTTGCATCCAAGATCATGCCGAGATACTTAGCACTATTCGCGTAGTACCGCCGATTGAGTGAAAGAAAATTCAATCTTCTTTCAAGGACATAAGACACAATTTTAAATGCACAAAGTAGTGTTAGGGTCAACACGATTTACTTAGACTTACACTTTAACTGTTCTTTACAGTTTGCAGTGTCCGTATGAATTGAGGAGCCATGTCTCAGATTTAAACGAGGGTACTACCAATATTTAGTAGTAAATTAGCCAAATTTGTAGCCCCGATCCTGGAATTTGTAGTAAAACCCATCAAAAGTTACAGGACGTTGAAGGTGGCTCCTCAATTCAGGCATCTGGATTGAGGAGCCACCTCAGAACTCGAAAACTAGCCAATGGATATTTCTGAAACTTTGGTAGGAATTAGTAGTGTTTATGCTTAATTTGTACACAAAAAATGGGTTTTGTACGGCTGAATTTGAGGCAGCTACAGTGCTTTGATTTATCTGAAAAATCCATAAATTTCCCCGTGCTGTATCTCAGAAACTAATGAAGCAATTAAAACAGATTTTTAGTATTATTTAGTAGTAAGTTTGTTTTAATTTGTAGTATAAAAATAAATCGCAAAGGATTCATAGCTTCGGAAATACAACACATTTTATGTGGCTCCTCAATCCTGACGGTCTATAAAAAACAAATGCACGTAGCTACTAAAGTAGTTGATCAACTCGAAGTTTGATTACGCCAATATTTAGTAGAAATTTCTACTAAATATTGGCGTAATCAAAATTCCTCTACATTCAGTATTTCAAAAGATATTAATAATTTTAACATTCCTTAAGAATTTTCTGTGTAGGGTGACCATAAATAATTCAAACTGTGTTCATAAACAGAACTTTATTTACACATGATTCATTCTTCACCAAATTTGTACTTAAATAAAGAAACACAACATATTAAACACAAAGAATGAAAAAGAAAAACAAACTAAAAGTCTACTAGATCAAATTACCTGATTTAAAATGTATAATCTCTAAATATTATCTCTATATTCCCTTATTCTATCATTAATTATTAGCCTTCTCTAATCTTTATTTTAAAATATATTTTCTAAACAAAGTCGCTTATTTTGACTGTCGGAGCGACCGCGCTGTCCTTCTAAAATACATAACGGATTTTGATGCGGTTTTCACCATCATTTGTAGAATTTATTCCGCGAGGTTTTTCTATATGTAATAGATACGTTTACATTTAACGTAAACGCATACAGACGCGTGGAAAGTGGTGGCCCAGTAGTAATGGCCGCGACTTACGAGTTATAGGTCGTAGGTTCAAACCCAGACAGGCGCTTTACTTTTTGTGAGTAATTTAATCACAGCGGTCTCAAAACGTTGAAGGAAACTTAAAATAAAAATTAATAAAAAAAAACATTTTTTATTCATTAAAATTAATACTTAAACGTAGAGATAGACTTCCCCCCCAGTGGGTTCCCGCATTGTCGTTGCGGGGGGGCTCAGTAGCCGTGGTCCACTCCCACGGTGAAGCGAAGAGGAACCCAAAGGTGGGGCCGCTCGTCAGGGCTTTGGTCTCCAAGCCGACGACGTAGCGGCCAAAAAGTAGGTTGCGGTGAGGTGCACCGCAACTGAGGCGGGCCGCGATGTCGAATGGGAGGCATCGCGGCTGAGGGTTACAGGCTGCGGCAGAGGAGGAGTGCCGGTACTTTTGAGTAGCGCTCTTCCCTTCCGTGGCCTGGACGGGGCCGCCACCGTTTGATGGCGGACGCGGTGGGGCCGCAGGGGAAGAGGAGTGTCGGTATAGCGTTGGCCGCTCTCCCTATCCCCTGCGGCCGAGAAGTGGTAGGCGGCGGGGCCACTGAGCTGACCCGTCGCAGGGGACCAAGGGAGCCAAGGGTGCCAGGGTAGTCTGGGGCCCTTGTGCTACTTGGTTCCTGGGGTGGTCACGGCGTGCCATGTGTCCTGGTGCGCCGGACTGGTGGGGTCCGCAAGGGCCGATGCCTGCCAGGGGTGCGGGTTGTTCGAAAGAGATACCGTCGCCCCTGGCACACAGGCAACTGAGGGATCACGGGTGGGTTTTAGTCAGTAAAAGTCTGACACGCCCTCCTGCTCCACCCAGAGCGGGAGAAGTCATTTGATGATTTCCCACCCTGAAAAAAAAAAAAAAAAAAAAAAAAACGTAGAGATAGACTTAAACCGTATTCCCTCCGTCCAACCTGAGAGCAGTTGCTTTTTAAAAAGTTTTGGTGGTTTGTATTAGTTAAAACAAAAAATAAACAAATTACTTACCTAAATTAAGACTTTTTCGATACAAAAGCGCTTTCCATGTTAGCCAACATCTCAGCTTTAGGTGAATATGCATTCGAATATCCGATCTCTGTTCAGCAATCAACATCATATTAAACGTGTTTTTTTATTATTTTTTATTTTAAGTTTCCTTCAACGTTTTGAGACCAGTGGTGATTAAATAACTCACAAAAAGTAAAGCGCCTGTCTGGGTTTGAACCTACGACCAACTCGTAAGTCGCGGCCGTTACTACTGGGCCACCACTTTCCACGCGTCTGTATGCGTTTACGTTAAATGTAAACGTATACATATAAAACAACCTCGCGGAATAAATTCTATAAATGATGGTGAAAACCGCATCAAAATCCGTTATGTATTTTAGAAGGACAGCGCGGTCGCTCCGACAGTCAAAATAAGCGACTTTGTTTAGAAAATATATTTTAAAATAAAGATTAGAGAAGGCTAATAATTAATGATAGAATAAGGGAATATAGAGATAATATTTAGAGATTATACATTTTAAATCAGGTAATTTGATCTAGTAGACTTTTAGTTTGTTTTTCTTTTTCATTCTTTGTGTTTAATATGTTGTGTTTCTTTATTTAAGTACAAATTTGGTGAAGAATGAATCATGTGTAAATAAAGTTCTGTTTATGAACACAGTTTGAATTATTTATGGTCACCCTACACAGAAAATTCTTAAGGAATGTTAAAATTATTAATATCTTTTGAAATACTGAATGTAGAGGAATTTTGATTACGCCAATATTTAGTAGAAATTTCTACTAAATATTGGCGTAATCAAACTTCGAGTTGATCAACTACTTTAGTAGCTACGTGCATTTGTTTTTTATAGACCGTCAGGATTGAGGAGCCACATAAAATGTGTTGTATTTCCGAAGCTATGAATCCTTTGCGATTTATTTTTATACTACAAATTAAAACAAACTTACTACTAAATAATACTAAAAATCTGTTTTAATTGCTTCATTAGTTTCTGAGATACAGCACGGGGAAATTTATGGATTTTTCAGATAAATCAAAGCACTGTAGCTGCCTCAAATTCAGCCGTACAAAACCCATTTTTTGTGTACAAATTAAGCATAAACACTACTAATTCCTACCAAAGTTTCAGAAATATCCATTGGCTAGTTTTCGAGTTCTGAGGTGGCTCCTCAATCCAGATGCCTGAATTGAGGAGCCACCTTCAACGTCCTGTAACTTTTGATGGGTTTTACTACAAATTCCAGGATCGGGGCTACAAATTTGGCTAATTTACTACTAAATATTGGTAGTACCCTCGTTTAAATCTGAGACATGGCTCCTCAATTCATACGGACACCAGTTTGCATCATGAGTTTTGGTCATTGTATTATGCTCTTATAAGGCCTTGTATTAATTATGTTACATGTTGTTTAACTAAATCGCCTTCTTGAATTAATTTTCCAACAATTCCACACAATGCGGTTGTAAGCTAATATCTTTTGAGACATACTTGAATGTGAATTGCTACTATTAAGGTAATGGTGTAATTAAGATAATCACGGTAACGTACTTGATGAAAGGACTCGGTGAAACGCGGTCTCGTGATGTTAAGTAGCTACTTTGTGATGTTCGGTCCATTGGGATCAGCTATCTGTAATTGTATATTCTATTCTCCTATGTACTGTTTGAAACTGAGGTAAGTGAATCAGTCAGATAAATAAAAAAAATATATAATATCTATTCAAAGTTTTCAAATTAAGATTGTTTTTTTATCGGGCAACAGCTAGTTTCTCGTAAATCATACGCAAACTTACCAGACGCATATGCCCTCCCCCACTTATGCATTCAAACTTTTTCTCGTGGTTCAATCTGGATTACCCCAGTTCCTAGAACGACATTGAGGAGCACGTTTCAGTTCTATACATACATACGCCTATACTATCCTACGAGATAGACTTAAGTGTATACTCACTTAATACTGACGTGATTCCACATAATTAGACTGTCTCTATGCGGAAATGGAAAGCAAAGGTTAACGAATGCCAACTTTTAAGGGTTTCAAGACATAAAGGTGAAACAAATTCTTTTTTATCTGGTAACCGGACTCAGATCTTACGGGGTGTAAACCAAAAATTGCCTATCTTCAATACTTGATCATTTCAGCCGAAAGACGTCCACTGCTGGACATAGGCTTCCCCTAGGCTCCTCCACTTCGACCGGTCTTGTGCTTCCCACATCCAGCGGATTCCCGCGGCCCTCACAAGGTCATCGGTCCACCTTGTGGGAGGCCTTCCCACTCTACATCTTCCGGTACGCAGTCGCCACTCCAAAACCTTTCGGCCCCATCAGCCATCTGTTCTGCGAACAATGTGCCTTGCCCACTGCCACGGGATACTTATTTAGATATAAAATAAAAATTGTACCTATGAGTAACATAACATTTCCAAACTTTTTATGGAACAGCAACACATTATATTGATATTTTCTCAATCAAAATCATTGCGACGTCAGCCATATATTTCTCGTATTTTCGGTTTGTACTTTATATGCTAATAACTAATAGTACACACAACAACAACAGGACATAACAACAACAAGTAGTGTAGTAACATCGTGAGGAAACCGGCATGTCCTAGAACCAAAAATTCGAAGACATGTGACATCTACCAACCCGCACTGGGCCCGCGTGGTGGATTACGGCCCCCTCCCTCTCACAGAGAAGAGGCCTGTGTCCCAGCAGTGGGAACGTTATAGGCTGAATATGTGATAAGTGTGTGTGTGTAACTAATAGTATAAAAGAATGATTATTTATATTAATTATTATTAATCAGTTTATTTCAGATAAAAATGAAATCCATACAAATTATAAATCAATACGAGGCGAAAAAACTAGTGAAGGCTTTTTGAAATTTCTTTTATATTTGGTTATATCACGACGAAATGCTTGACGACGTTCTTAGTTCGTGGAGAAGCCCGCTTTGGTCACACGTTGCGGGAACTTGAAGCATTTTTTTGTTTTACAAATCAGTCGCCGGCGCTCGGTTAACGCTGGGCCCTAACTGACAAAACTATTTAGCCTAGGTTAGTGATCTTTGCCTTAATCTTCTCTAGCAACCCTACTAACAACTCTCTAGCAATCAATATCGAGTATTAAGAAGGTGATTTCATAAATTTCAGATATCCTATGTAGCTGTCCAAAAATATCACTTAATATTCCCTAAGCAACGCCTTCTTTACGTATTCTCTCCAAGAGTGATCTTTATAAATTCTCCTAATTTCAGTGTCTCTGGCGAGCATTTAAAAATATGGCGCCATCATCTCGAGCATAAAAATGAGATTAAAAGATGTCGGGACTCATTTAAACTTTTTTTGACATTAATAAGAAGTAACAAAAAGAGACAAAAATACTTTTCAACATTTTAATTTGGTCGAACATGAGTTTAGCTTCGAACTGCCCCGTTGGTTCTGTGGTCACAAGTGTGATCACTGACCCCGGAGTCGTAAGTTCTATCGCCAGGTCAGGCGAAACGTTTTTGGGTTTTCTTAAATGTAGGGCGAGATTACAATACAAAATACAATCAGAAAGTTATCGGTTGATAAGTAAATATATTAATTTCAATAGTATTTGTGGATAAGTAATGTCGATCGATCAGGTTTAGCTACGCTTGCCGCGGTTGGTCCGTGGATGGGTGATCATCTTTAAATACCCCTCCATGCCTCGACGTTAAGCACACACCGATCAAAATCGTCCTTCCGACCTCGCCGCCGAGGTCCTCGCGCCCCGCGAAGACCCCTCGTAGTATCGGCGCCTAACGTCGAGACCCCCGACCGACCCTTGCTCGTTGAAGCGCCAGCCCGCGCCGCAGCTGAGCCAGTAGCTTTAAATTCCCCCTATAATAATAATGATGCCAATTCGATCCAGCCTGTCCCCAATAGCGATAGCTGTCCCCCTATCAGTGACGCCCTGAGCCGAGGTCCGTACCCCACAGGGGGTGCCCTCAGCGTGCAGTCGCTTAGTTTATAAATTTAGTTTGTAAGCCCTGGCTGGAGGCGTTAAGAGTAACTTCTTAATGGCAGCCCCAGGAAAGCCCGGTTGAGCAGTCACGGCCTCTCAAGGCCAACTGCGAGATGCCCAACAAAAAAAAAAAAAAAAAAACGACGTTAAGCCGTTTTTCCCGGCTGTCATTTGCGGATTTTTGACAGTCGTTACGGGTCGTCAGAAGTCCGAATGCCTGACAACCAGTCTAACCAAGGGGTATCGTGATACCCAGTAACTGGGTTGTGTAGGTCAGATAGACAGTCGCTCCATGTACAATACTGGTATTCAGCTGCATCCGGTTAGACTGGAAACCGACCCCAATATAGTTGTAAAAAGACTAAGTAGATGATGATGATGATTAATTTTTGTAGTTTATTGGGAATTTTAATTATCACAAAAACCGGCAGTAGGATATTTTTGGATTTCCCAGCCCAGGGTCGATGTGAGTGTACCCTACCCACTATACATATCTGCCTAACTCTTCGGGAAATACAGTCGTGATGTTTTAAAACAAAAAAAAACCGCTTTCAACCGCTTTTCTATATTTAAAAGTACTGAATTTTCCAGTGATGTGAGTTTTACCAGCTGTTATTTTACAGTGTCTTTCTATTTTGATTTCAGTGGTAGACTCAAAGTAGGTCACAATAGAATTAACACATATACGTAGGCAGGTGTAAGCTGAAAGATGCGATAAGTGGCTAGTTAATATTTTATTATTACTGGGGGTCGCACAATAAACCGCTTACATTTTGTGACCCCATATTTTAAACTGTCAAATTAATAACAACTAAGTAAGCTTTCGCCAGCGGATTCGCCCACGTGGATGCCCAGAATTATGTATGGGTCTAAGTACCGAGATAAAAAGTCCCTAGCTTCTAAGTGTTAATCCAGGCTATAATATATATATATATATCAATATAATAAATCTATAATTACATATAATAAATCGACATACTATCTTTGTCCCATATTTCATATAAATCAGTGCAGCCGTTTTTGTGTTTTAGTAACAAGCATCCAAACATCTAAACATTCAAACATACCTACAAACTTTCACATTTATAATATTAGTGGGATTAGTTCTTGATGCATCATTTCAGCCGAAAGACGTCCATTGCTGGACATAGGCCTCCCCCAATTTGGGGGTTTGCCATAATCGCCACGCTTGGCAGGCGGATTGGCGATCGCAGTATGGTGGTAAAATGTATAGAGAACGCTGCTGCCCATTCTCTAGTAAGTCCCTTAGTCGCCTCCTACGGCACCCCCCACGGGAAGAGATGGTATAGTGCTATTCTTTACGTCCGGCACCACACGGAACGTTCTTAATTCGCCAATTTTATTGTTTACGCACAATATTGGAATTTCTTTAAAACTCATAGAAAACTTGAAACATGTATAATATAGATTAATTTATAATTTTCCTTTGCGGAGCCGAAATGATGAGTGCAAAATATTTTAGCCGATGTTCTACCTTCCAAGTAGAGAATTTAACGAAAAATAAATTCTTGATTAGGATATATTCAAAAATAACAAATTAAAAAGTACCTGTATTTTTCAAATCGTCATAAAAACTGACATTTGCAGCTAAGCTGAAATAATCAGTCATTTATTAAAAACTAGCAACCCGCTCGCTCTTACTTCGCAAGGTTTTCACAACTTGCCAAAACATCTAAATATCTTAATTTTTATTTTACCCATAAATCTTCCGGAATAAATTCCCTAAATGATGTTGAAAACTACATCAAAACAGTTGATGCCACATTAATTTATAATGTGTATAGAAATCCCGAGGCCTATAGACTGGGTTAAATGAGGCAGTGCAAAAAAATCTTAATTTTTCTATGGTATCTCCGTTAGAAAATTGCGAATTGTTATCTAATGAACAAACATGACAAGTAAGACTCAAATTCTTACAATAGGTAGCTACCTAGGTAGGTTAATAGGTAGTAAGCTTACTACCAGAGATCGGATATTCGGATGCATATTTACCTAAAGATAATTTTTAGCTATGAAATTATGGAAGCGGCTTTATAAATTATTTGTATTATTTATTAAAAACCCCGGGATTCTTGGATTACATAACTATTCAGATGTGTATTAATTTAAAATTAATGTTTAATCCGATACAAATATGTATGTACTCAAGGAGGGGTGGTTTGTATTAGTTAAAACAAAAAATAAACAAATTACTTACCTAAATTAAGAATTTTTCGATACAAAAGCGCATTCCATACTAGCCAACATCTCCACTTTAGGTGAATATGCATCCGAATATCCGATCTCTGCTTACTACATACTGACTACCAGACTAACCTTGGCACACTGTGTTCTCTAGTAATTGGGTGGTATAGCTAACAGTACATGCATTTATCTTACTAGGTAGATAGGTATACCAGTACATAATATATAAGGTACACGGCACGTTAGTCAACCCAAACTCAAACGCATTTATTTCAAATAAATCAAAAACAGGCACTTTTGTATTGTGAAGCAGTCAGTCAGACACAAATATGAAACTATAGTTGCCCATGGATAAAAGCGGGCAAGAAACTCAACGGACACCCTTTTAAATCAAAATAATATGTTACATAATAAAATTCATATTGAAATACAAGTGAAAACGTTGTAGAAAGACATTCACGTTTATGTAGTCTTCTTAATAAGTGCTGGAAAATCGTAATAGGCAACCAATTTTGTGTAAAATTGACGTAGGTACAATTAAAATGTGTAGTATTGTTTCACGGTTGTAACACATCGTTTTTTTTTTGAGGGCATAAAACCGCTATATGTATCCTGTGTATTGAATAAGGCCGAGATCTATAACCATAACTTCGTTGTTTGATTTGTCCTTCCATGTTATTTTTTTTTTTTTTTGGATATTTTTCGTTTAAGAGTTACCATTAGATTCTAGCCTTTTAAGTTTCCTGAACAATTATTTTATTATTTCTTTTCTCTTTTTTTCCACTACCTACCTGTTTATCAAGATATGTTTGTGTGACTCTTTGTTTTCACGAATTTTAAATAAATAAATAATTTAGCAATAACTTTGGCTAAACGTTATTCCTGTATCCTTCGCTCAACTGTCAACTACACGTGCAGGAATAGACACGGAAACATGTTGAAGTCAAAGCGTGGTGCTAATGCTAACTGACGTGACAAAGACTCGGCAAAGTCCTCACCTCGCTTCTATGCCGCATTTGCTGGTTTCGATTCCTGCATATGGAAAATAGTTATTAATATGACCTAATGGCGACCTACAATTAATTACCTACAATTAATAACTTATTTCGATCTAGGCTTTGATAATGTTTTATTAAGATATTTGAATTAACCTTTGTACGTATTTTTCTGTTCCTTTCTTCTTGTCTGTTTATATCTGTGTGCAGAAATGGTTCAATAAATAAAATTATCAACCCTGTAAAACCAGTATTTACAAGATGGTAGCCAGTATCTGGGTTGCAGAGTCAGATAGGCAGTCGGTCTACATATATAAAATTCTGGTATTCAGTTGCTGCTGCATCTGGTTAGACTGGAAGCCGACCCAGAAAAATAAAGGTGTCTGCTTCCCTCAAGGTCGGTTTAAAGACGTATTACTGAAAACATGAAAAGGAAAGTTTTAAGTTACTTTAATGAAGAAGATTTCATGTTGTTATTTCACACGAGCGAACCCGCTGTCAGCCAACAAACACCCATTAAATGAATTACTTGATTACTTACGCCATTAATCTCCTTCAGTGTAATTAATTAATTATATCGACAGGAAAGACCAAGAAATCAATTTGTGATACTTTGAGAAATTATTGTAAGGGAATTTGGGTAGACATTTATCTTCTAGGAAAATAGGAATATAATAATCAACGCCGATTTTTGTGTGATATTTTTTCTCAAAAGCGTTTTATTTACATTTTACGCACAAGTTTGATGAACGAGAGCAATGTATGTTATAGTAGTTGGACAGATGATTTAAAATGCGATGAGCCGAAATTACGTTGCATTTGGTTTCATTCAAATTGCGTTCCACAAAAAAGTCTTGGTGAAAATGAGCAAACGCTGAGTAAGCTCAGCTCATTTTCCCAAGGACGTAATAAAGTCGAGGCGGCATTTTATGCGCACTGGATTTTGAACACATTGTTTTGCGCCGAGAGTTGAAAATGGAACACTGCGTTTGTTCGACACGCTGAGACTCACTCGCGCTGCACTCTGTTGGATTCTCAATGCTCGACTTAACACCGAGGGTTGAAAATCCAGTGCGCGATAAAATCCCGCCGTGATTTTATTACGTCGACTTACGCTCGTCATGCTCCCCACCCTTCCAGTATTTTTGACATTCCCCGTTGCAAAAGTGTGTCCCTTTAACTTATACGGGGTTTTTTTTTGGGGGTGGGAAATCATCAAATATTTCTCCCGCTCTGGGTGGAGCAGGAGGGCGTGTCAGACTTTTACTGACTAAAACCCACCTGTGTTCCTTCAGTTGCCTGTGTGCCAGGGGCCACGGTATCTCTTTCGAACAACCCGCACCCTTGGCAGACATCGGCCCTTGCGGGCCCTTCAGTTGGCGCTGACATCTCTTTGAGGCCCGCGTGGAACACAACGCGCCGTTGACCCGGTCTTGGTCCTTACCGGACAGCGAGCTACCCATTACTCGCCATCCGCAATTACATTTTATTTGAAAACATCCACTGGTTTCTTATTTCACCTATATCCAACGACCCCGATTACCTCTTTTGCTGACCTTACGTACAATTCCAGACGCTGTGCAGAACGAATGCACTACACAATGAAAATTCATTCATTCAAAATGTTCGTACCATTTGTTGTCTATATCATGCAATGCGCTCATTAAACATAAATGTGCATCGAAGTCGGTGGAAAATCGAATAACAGCATTTCTAGACTACTACAATAATCGACAATGACCATTTGCATTAGTCCAAACGATATTATTAGCAACATGAAACACATAATAATATAGCTCTAACTACGTGTATGGCCTGATCGTATTAGCAACTAAGTCGGATAGTAATATCAGCTGAGCAATTGCGTAACACACCAATAGTAGTAATGGCTTCCATTTTAACAGTGCAACAACATTTATTACGTTATCTATGTTGTTGAGCAGACAATTTTTTTCGAACATATGAAGCAATCGATTAGCAATACCCATCAGGGACTAATATTGTAAATGCGAAAGTAACTCTGTTTGTCTGTACTTTCACGCCTAAACCGCTCAACCGATCGTCATGAAATTTGGCAGAGATATAGCCTGGGATATGAAGAAAAACATAGGCTTCTTTTGTGCGCGATAACCGACATCCACGAGGGAGGAACCGCGAGCAAAACCTAATAATTTATATTTATGTTATCGTCAGCTAATGTAATACCTACACTAAAAGTTTGGGCACAGTCCACCTGGCAACTAATACCGCTTATTCGGTGTTGCCAACTGAGGGCGCAATTTACTATGTTACAGAACCCATAAACAATGACGGATGGTTGTCAGACTTCATAGTCTATTGATGGATTGGAAACTCCCCCTAAACAGTGACCAATGGCTAACACAATGTTACCACACTTCGTCTATTGATTGATCGGTTACTTTGACATATTGTTACGTTGTGACTGCTTAAAGTTACAACGTAATAATATAAAATATAAACATAATGTCGAATTGATAACCTCCTTCTTTTTGAAGTCGTCTTAATTTAGTCAAGTTTGATGAAACTTGACTAAATTAAGTAGTTTATTTTTATCCTACTGTGGGAACCACAATACTTTTTTACCGACTTCAAAAAGAAGGAGGTTATCAATTCGACATGTTAATTTTTATTTTTTATGTATGTTCGGGCATAACTTCGTCATATATAGACGGAATTGCAAAACTGTTTTTTTGTTCGAAAGGGGTTTATTCCGAAATGGTCCCATTTAAATTTCGTATAGATCTGATGATGTGTTTCGGAGACAGAATCGGAACTCTTCAAAAAATTACAGCAAATCAATCGCGATTGCTGCTATCGCATAAATATGCATTGTTTTGACCACAAGGAAGATAAAATTTCGAATTGGTGTGGGGTAGGTACCTACCCCACACCAATTCGAAATTATCGTATAAAGTAGTACTACTTTATAACTAAAGAGTGAAAAATAAAAAAAATTGCCAAAAAATAAAAACAAAAATTCTACTGTTTGATAAGTTTGTTAAACAAAAAAATTTGATTAAAATTCATTGAATTGTGTTTCTGTGAAATATGTTTCATTCAAGTAAATAGTATTGGAAAAAATAATATTCGAAATAAAAATACAAGGACCAAATATTATATGAAACATTTTCTGGGAAACGAAATTCTATGAAATTTCTTTATGCGAAACAAGGGGACACCATGTGTTGCATGGGTGTGTGTAATATTGTAATACTACCCTCTCACAACGGTTTATAATATTAAAGTTGACATCGTTTCTTTCATCATTTACATACTTAACATAATATCACGCCTTGTTTCACCGTAGGCTTGAGCTGAGGTGTACACCCAAATTTCGCCAGTTATGTTTAAGTCCCATGTAATAGGGGGCCAGCCTATCAACCAGGCACAAATCAAGACACCGGGCTTCCAAAAAAGTTCTTCACATATTCATATTCACTCTCATGAATAAATTTCTTTCGTGTGTCCTATTTTAGGCTAAATTCCCTAATATATCATGGAGATGCTTGTTCCTTAATGTATCCTGTGATCTGCATAACAATTGGCGGCAAAAAGCGCAATATTGTAACTTGTAACAATAGTATGCTAATTCTATTGTGGGTTTCTGCCTATTTTCGTAAGCTACTTTCGCTTGAGGAAAAATTTAGACGACGGTTTCATGGGTGGAAATAAGTTACAGTAAGGGTGCTGCCACATCCAGTACATTACAACATTCATCTTTAAAGGCTGAAAGTAACCCAAAGGCCAATGGAGTTGGCTATATTTGGTGTTTCCCAACACGGGTGAATCAGAAATGAATAGATCCGTAGGAGAACCAAGATAACCGACATAGCCCGAAGAATTGCCGAACTTAAGTGGCAGTAGGCAGGGCACATTGCTCGCTGAACAGGCCGATGGGCCGAAAGGTTATGAAGTGGCCGCGTACCGGAAGATGTAGCGTTGGAAGGCCTCCCACAAGATGGACCGATGAACTGGTGAAGGCCGCAGGAAACCGCTGGATGCAAGAAGCATAGTACCTGTCGAAGTGGTGATGCTTGAAAGAGACCTATATCCAGCAGTGGGTGTCTTTCGGCTGAAAAGATGATAAATTATTTAAGGCCTGGCTTCAACAATCCAGAAATTTATGAATTACGCACTTAAACTTTCCACGGTAAAGTTCTAATTCTTGAGGGGCAATTCCCGTATTTACATATGTATACCTACATTCTAATCTCAATCGCAGTTTGTCAAAGTATCTCTAATTTACCGAAATTTTTGACAAGTTTTTGACATTGATTGACGCTTATAAAAAAAAAAAAACAAATAATAAATTTAAAAAAAACCCGCTAATAAATGAATAAATAATAAGAGATTGCGACTTGATTTTGATCATTTCTAATCGTTTCTGCTTTCTGATTTTAAACCCAAATCAAAATGTCAATTTTGTATTAAAACTTTTACGGTAGTCGAAAGTAAAATTCTGAATCCAATAATTGACTGAACTCTACTGGTTGTATTATTGTTCCGATAAAAATAGAAAGATATTAAAAAAAACACTAAAACTACCAATATTTGAAATAATTTTTTTGGCTGCTATTTAATTACAGTGTTAAAAAAGTACTAAAGAAAACGTTTTCCGAATAGTGTAAATTTATTCTACTGATTAAACAAACCTAGCCAATAATGTGCCGACGCCCTAAGCAGGTCACGTTATTTTGGGGCTAGACGTAAATAAAAATATTACTCCAACTTTGGCTTATTTAATCGAATGTCACCAGTTTGACAGCCGACGTGACGTGGCTCGAGCTCTGTATGGAATGTCTACTTGTAGAAATTAAAACCTTTTATAAAATGCAAGTTTCTTGCTAGTGACAGAATAAAATTGAAACAACAAATGACTGATTAGATGATGCAACTTTTATAGTTGCTTGAACTTATGGTATGCCGCAATTAGATCGCACCGTGTAAATCAGGTTTAAGGCTGCTTTTCCACCAGATATCTGCTATGCTACGTTGCTATGGATGTGTTTGATATCCACCAAACATTTTAATTTGTCGAAATAGTATAGCACTGGTGGAAACGGGTTCAACTAAACTGTTTTATAACCGACTTCAAAAAGGTTCTCAATTCGATTGGTTTTTTTTTTTTAATGTATGTACACCGATTACGCTGAGATTTATGATTTTTCTTTAGTTTGATGCGGAATAGTTGCCATTTGGTTCCATAAAAATGTAACATAGTTTGGTCCAGTAGTTTACATTAACATTTTTTTTTATTTATGAACATTTTTGTTTACGTGGCCGATGTAATTTTAGTTTGTGTACGGCGTTTTTAGGAGTTTTCATTTATTGAAAGAGTACTTTCTCGGAGTGGTCCCATTTCAATTTGGTTAAGATCTGATGAAGAACTTCGGAGATAGGCAACGGAACTCCTCAATAAATGATAGCAAATGGACTGGGATTGCTGAAATCTCATGTCTGTCTATTGTTTACACCAGTTCATAACATAACATCACGTCGGTACGCTGTGAAGGGGTAAGCACATGTGAACTACTAAAAAGTGAAAAATAAAATATTTGAAGTCGGTTGTTTTTTTTGAATAAAGTTTTTATTATATGCATGCTGTGGATGCGAGAGTAGTGTAGTCTGTGTCGTGGTACCTATACCTTTCTTGTACATCTACCTCGCGGCGGCGCATCTGAATAACACATCTTACTCACTCCGCTACACAACTTAGCATTAGTGGAGACGGTCACATAGCTTAGTTGGTAACTTAGTGTCCCGCCATATGGTCACTCAGCTATGCTGCACATTTTTGGTGGAAAAGTAGCCTCCTAAGTCTGGTGCGTAAGTAATAGCGAGGCTATAATTATTGTTTCTATAATTCGTCTAGCTATTGGACATTCACATTGAGTGTGGGTACTGAAGATTGTATAGTGTTTGCATCCATGTATTGTGAATTAATTCCAATAACATTTATTAACTTTAACTAACACAAACATACAAAAACGGGCCCAGTTTAACATCCACCATCCCCCGGGTTGTTGGATGTTACATGTCATCGAATATTTGGTTTTTGAACACACCAGTTTTCTCATGATTTTTTCTTTCACCGTTTCGTAAATACACAGATTAAAGTGCCTGCCTGCCAGGTGTCAGGTGCTGTATGGAGGATAATGTCGTGAGGAAAGTTTTGAGTATGAATGTCGATGGCTGTAAGAGTAGAGGGAGACCAAAGAAACGATGGATGGACTGTGTGAATGATAATATGGTTAGAAAGGGTGTGACTACGGAGATGACGACTAATAGAGAAGTGTGGAAGAAAAATACATGTTGCGCCGACCCCTAATTAATTAGGGTTTTCTGAAATGACATTCACTAGATGGCAGCACTGAGACGTCAGGTCCTGGGTCCAGGGTCCGGGTCCAGGTGCCTGGGCTCGAACTCACGCCGTAGGTACGTAGGTAGGTGAGTACACGTAAGTAGGGGCTGATACCATTGTTCTACTTTCTTTGCTTTCTTTCACTAATAAACAAACCACAATTTCAATAAAATATTGAAAGGACTTTCAATTTGCTTCCATTTCAAATTATTTCATTCCTTTCGTTGATTGTTTTGTAGAATATCTAATAACATTGTTCCTCATGATTTCTAAGAAATGTTGTTTACTAGAACTTAGCTTTTCCAAAACAAGATTTTCGTGGAAACATTTTTCTGTACGTAATTAAATCGTAAAACGAACCAATATTTTGTAGTGCACGAATCGACTACACACACAGACACACACAGACAGACGCTAGCACATCAAGCTATCTCAAACTATCAAATTTTCCCAATTGAACATGAACCTTATTGTTTTGTTATAAAGTTGAAAATCTATCAAAGAAATTTGACAGATTGGGGTAGCTTGATGTGCTGGCCTCTGTACCAAGGTAAACAATCTGGTTGCACATTATTCACGTTCTAATATTAAAGCGTCTGAAAAGTTTGTGTGTTGCCAATACCGCCGGGCCAAATGGTCCTGCTGGCCATAAAAAAGCCTAATAAAAACCTCATATCTAGTATTTAAAGGCGGACTATTCTCGCATACTTTATAGCCTAGTTTAATGCGAATTTCTGTTGGGATATAAAGGTAACTTCCTCATTATAAGGGAACACGATACTCTTGTTTATAGTTGGGAAAATAGTTTTGAAGAGATTTTAAATTAAATTAGGTGAAGCTGGTTCTCATGTTTACGACATTGGCTTGTGTTTATTTAGCTTTATAAAAACGTCTTGCGCTTGAAATCTGTAACATTGAGTGTTATTTTGGCGATATAGCAGGGCTAGGGGATTTGGCTAAGTAATACAGCCGGACGAGGCGACAGATCAGGTTAAGCTACGCTTGCCACGGTTCGCCCGTGGATCGGTGACCATCTTTACATACCAAGACCCTTTCGTGCCTCGGCACGTTAAGGTGTTGTTGATCCCGGCTGTCATTCTTGGATCTTTAACAGTCATTACGGGTCGTCAGAAGCCCGAAAGTCTGACAAACCATTCTTACCAATGTGTATTGTATTACCCAGTAACTGGGTTGTGGAGCTCAGATAGGCAGTCGCTCCATGTAAAGTATTGGTATTCAGCTGCATCTGGTTAGACTGGAAGCCGACCAAAACAAAGTTGAAAAGTAGCTAGGCAGATTGATAGATTTTGGCAATTTAGAATAGGTAATTGCCCATAATACAGAGACTTATTCATTCGTCCCAGGGGTGCGGGTTGTTCGAAAGAGATACCGCGGCCCCTAGCACACAGGCAACTGAGGGAACACGGGTGGGTTTAAAAGTCTGACACGCCCTCCTGCTCCACCCAGAGCAGGAGAAGTTATTTGATGATTTCCCACCCAAAAAAAAAATGTCTTATTGTGAGACGAAAAAATTCGCGAATGTTTCATAGCTATATTTCTTTGACATATTTGCTCATCATTTTCTGCCTGATTACTCGTAATAGAAACGTAGTTCGAAAATTAAATACAAAATATGTTGTTACCCAATCTACTGACTTTTATACATAGCTAAATGTTTATTTACTTATAAACATAACCGATCAAAGGTATACTCGTACATATAAAACGTTGTATGTATGGTTTATTAAATGATGGATACAAAGAAGAGTTTGTGTACATCTCAAACGTTTATATTAGCGGTCGTCGGCCAACTTTTATATTAACGTATTTACCTTCGCCGGTGAACACATAAAAATCGTTAAATATAGGATAAGCAGACCTAACTTTACATGGCCTTGTATTTACGAGACGTGATGCAGATAATTTTCTGGTCAATGTAGGATAAAGTATAGCTACGCTTGCTTATTAATAAGTATAGCTACGCTTGCCGAGGTTGGTCCGTGGATGGGTGACCATCTTTACATATTGAGACTCCTCCGTGCTTCGAAAAGCACGCTAAGCCGTTGGTCCCAGCTGTCATTCATAGATCTTTGAACGTCGGAACGGGTCATCATAGCCCAAAATTCTGACAAACAGGCTTTCTAATGTCTATTCGACTAACATTCGTTCAGTGGGCTTTTAGCCTACTGGACAAGCCTACTGGGGCCTTAGTCTGCTATTTTTAAAAATTCGTCATTCCAACACGATCCCATTGTCATTCATTTGTCATTTTGCTAAAAGTTCGTAATCTGCTAAATTCATATTATGGTCGATCATTGGTCGGTCAGTGGTCTCGTAATAGAATTGTGTCATAATATCATTTTCGTATTGCCATTATTATAAAACTCGTTAGTAGAAATGATTTTCGAAAAACTACTACTAAATTTGAATATTTATTCATGCCAGATTTCATTTATATATATTTTACATATTATTTATTAGTGTTATAGGCAATCTAAAGTAGTAGGAAGTTCGTAAATTAAGTCAGTCATTCATTTGTCATGATGTACGAGATTACCAATAAATGCCATTTCTTTCAATGGAGTGTCAGTGGCTGACCATTGGAAAGTCATAATGACGCCATTTTATTAGTAGATTACCAAACTTGTCAAAATCAACAACTATGAAATCAATGATAGACCATTCTGACACTATTGAATAGCAGACTTGAGGCCCTGGACTAATGTTAGTCTGGAGACGTTCTATCAACGGTACCGAAAAGCTATGTCAAACCTGTTGAAAGTGGTTGTAGAAATACGAAACGTATTGAAAGCGATGTCACTTGTCTAAGCCCTCTGGGGGGTTTCCATGCACTCTTGTCGCAGGCCAATCGATCTGTTTGTGAAGTTTCAAGCGATTTTGAACCATGTGCTGTGCCACTATTACTGCATTTTGCCTTGACCTGGCCTGCGCATGAACTGCCATGCTAATGGTTATGTTCCAAAACTTTCAGTAGTGTTTGTGTGTGCACATTGCGATTAATAATTGCCCTGTACTTATATTATTTCGTGTAATCCGAAAAATTATTTCAATCGAATAGTTTTACCGCCAGTTTCCAAGTTTTCTTTGTTAAAAATCAGGAAAAAACTTCGCTTTCATTCAAAATTTTATGTACAGACGCCAGCACATCAAGCTACCCCAATCTGTCAAATTTTTTTATAGGTTTTCAACTTTATCTCATAAGCATAAGGTTCATATTCAATTGGAAAAATTTGACAGTTTGGGGTAGCTTGATAGGCTGGCGTCTGTACGTTAAGTTCTTAATATAAACTATTACTTACCTAAATAGGTAACACCGCAGAATCTAATAGGGTTCTGTTTTACGGATTTTTTTTACCTCGGTGAGGCACGGCATATCAAAATGAATCGGTGTGGTGGATTTCACTGATTAATTTCTCAGTACTGTGGAACGAGGATATGAAAGCCGGTAAACTAATACTAGAAATAAGTGTTACCTATGGTTGTCAATTGCATGGAGCTTAAATATTTGTATTTTTTGTTACAGGATCAACGGTGTCCGTTTTAGTTAACAGAAACGTTGGCGTCGACCTACTTAAGTATAACCAAAGTGAAATTTTACTTTTGACCTACTGTAGGCCACATAATTCACTTGCCTTCAAGCTTCACTAAGGGGCTAATGATACTGTTATCAATGCGGCTGTCAGCACAAGTCGAGCTAAGGTTATGGATCTAAGCAAAGGTTATGAAGGTTAGGCTAAACTTGGTTTTGTAATGGATGGATGACCATCCATTACAAAACGAGATCCCTCCGCGCCTCTAAATGCACGTCGTTAAGCCATTGGTCCCAGCTTTCGTAGATCTTTAACAGACTTTACGGGTAGTAAAACTAGAAGTCTGACAACGAATCTTACCAAGGGTATATAATATTATATCAAAATTATTTGGTAAGATAAGCAGTCGCTCCATGTATAATACTGGTATTCAGCTGCATTGGCGGTTAGACTGAAAGCCAACCCCAAGTATGTTGGGAAAAGGTTAGGAAGATTGATTGTCTTTAAGCTTCGCAATAAAATGGGAACACGCGAGAGCTCTGAGCGGGAGACGTTTTATTACATCAAAAAGAGTCGTGAAAGCTGTCACTTGACAACGACACGCCATTTAGGAAGCCTTCGAGCCATTCTAATCCTACTATAAATACATATAATATACAACGAGTAACATAATTAACGCAAGACCTCATGCACCCCAATTAGAGTATTGAGTTAAAAGCATAATACGATGAGCAAAACAATTTTTTTTTAAAGCTAACTGATGTTATTAAAAAAAACGTGTCGACCCAAGCATTACTTTATGCATTTAAAATTGAGTCTTATTTCTTTTAGCATAAGATTGAATTTTCTTTGGATCAATCAGAGGTAGGTATGGCAAAATACATAATAAAAAAAAATACTTATATTAAAAGTTACTGAAATCGACTCAGTAGTCAATTAGGAACAAACTACTTTCAGGTCTTGCCTCCATTCTGTTACACCTTGTATATATCGAAGACGGTCGTTAGACGAAGCGCGGCACGCAACCCGATTAGTGACAGCACTAACACTCGGCTAACTTCGTGCTACGACGTAGCCTAGCGAGTGGAGGGGCGCCAGAGACAGGACACTTGCCTTCCGACCGTTCTAGAGAACAGAACCTCCAGGTCTAGGAACTGTCCTACATTTCGTTTGGTTTTAATTGATTACTGTGACTATTGTATTTGACTATTATTAAACGTGATTATTGTGCATTGAGTGTTCTTCTTTGTTCGATCACCCTAAAATCGGCCGCATAATGTCTGACGACGCGCGACGGTGCCAATAATGCTCCTGTCCCGATATATAATATTATAAATGTGAAAGTTTGTATGTTTGGATTTTTAGACGTTTGGATGTTTGTTACAAATCTCAATCTCAATCTAATCTTAGAGGTAACAAAACGCCTACATCTTACTAATATTATAAATGTGAAAGTTTGTATGTTTAGATGGTTGGAGGTTTAGAAGTTTGGATGTTTGTTACTCAAACACGCAACAATCACAGAACGGATTTGGATGAAATTTGGCAGACAGATAGATTATAACCTGAATTAACACATAGGATACTTTTTATCCTGGAAGGACGTTCCCGAAGGATAATTTCCGACCTCCATGCAGGCGGAACCACGAGCAAAAGCTAGTCTGACATAAGTAAATCCTTTACAATACAAGTTTCATCCACGAATATGTCATTTTTGTAACCCCACAATTTTGCACGATCTGCAGCAATTCCGCTCGAACGTAGAATCTGTGCAAACGTGCAAAATGTACGAGGGTATAATACATTACTTGGGTGTTATGCAAATCACAGGAGACCGAAAAACAGTAACCCTGAATTGTGACTTATGTAAGCATTTACATTTAGTATTCTTTGCAGAGTAAGCAGAAACAATCCCTCCATAAATCTTCACAAAGACACTCCCTTTTGTTTATGAGAGGAGAGTCGTATAAAAAGGTCTCTAATTCTTTTTAAATTGTGCCTATAAAGAAGGAAATTTACTTAATTTTAGCTTTAATGAATGGACCCAAAAGAGGGTATATTACAATTCTCTTTTACGTTTTCATTTCTGTATATTATTTTAGGCAGAATGAGTCGTATCTACAATTAATCGGGGACGGTCCGTAAAGTATAAAGGGCCGTGACGTACCCACCTATTATTTGCATATTAGGCAGGTGCCCTATTATATTGTAATAGTGTTTGCTGACAGTAAAGGAATATCATAACACATACAAGCAAGATTCTCTAAAATATTTGAAGTTAGCTGTATTGGTTCCTATTGCATTTCTTTTTAATATTATGCAAATTTAAAAAGGGTTTCTGTTACCTTTATGATTATATTTAATTGAACCTTTTATATCTACATATACTTAGCTTTTGCCAGCGGCTTCGCCCGCATAGAGCTCGGGTTTAAATTATCTCTCGAGATAGTACTACCAGGATTAAACGTATCCTATGTGTTAATCCAGGTTATAATCTATCTGTCTGCCAAATTTCATCCAAATCCGTTCTGTCATTGTTGCGTAATTGAGTAACAAACATCCAAACATCTAAACATCCAACCATCTAAACATACAAACTTTCACATTTATAATATTAGTAAGATGTAGGCTTTTTGTTCTGAGATTATATTTAATCGAACCTCATATAAATATAATAAACGCATTTTTTTTAGTGGATCAGTTTCGTATTTCCCTATTCAATTCATGGTCTTATAAGTTTTGTTTAAAATGATAAGAACAGTAGCGATATGTCTATTTTCTGAAATATACCATCTAGGTATATCTGAGTTTATGTAACCGCAATATTCTATAGATGACTGAATAGAGTTTCTATCACTGTCATGAATATTTACGATTCGATTTGTCTCTGTCGTGGTCAGTTCATGACAAAATGGATGGCGCTATCTGTCAGCCCTTTTTACACGCTTTATATTAGCTTCACTTGTATTTTTGTTTGTATGTTTGTATGTAACCGACTCCTTTGAGCGCGATTTTGACCCACTTTAAACGGTCAGATTTCATTAAAACTTTGTAAAGTTATCGAGGACTGATGACAATTCAATAATTAAAAAAAAACATAATATAAAAAACACGTTTTCGTAGTTAGCAGAACTAAAAAATAGAAAATAAAATAATAGTTTAAAAAACTAAAAAACATGCTTTAAAAACCAAACTAAAAAGGAGAAAATAATTTAATTCAATTAAAAAGCGTGTTTTTTAAACTATTATTATTTATTATTATAGGAAAGCATAATATTTTTCGTAAGTCCTACGACCTTTACTGGCGACAATATTTATTCGGTCGGTCGTTACGGGTAGTCAGACACCCAAATAGTCTGACAACCAGTCTTAACGAGGGGGTATTGTGGTAACTGGGTTGTGGAGGTCAGATAGGCAGTAAGTTTATGTAAAATACTGTTATTCAGCTGCATCGGGTTAGATTGGAAGCCGACCCGAACATAGCAGGGAAAGTCAGATTGATTGAATATTTTTTATTACCTCTTATTTCAGTTAGTCTTTATTGCATCATTCATAAATGTCTTACAACTAAAAATGTGTTATAGTGTCTTGCTCTCACTTTATATACAAAGGAAGATGGGAAGAATTTGTAAAGGATTTTCACTTTAACTTGACACTTATTTATACCCGACCATAAACAACGTACATCGAAATTATGCTAAGCTTCGTTTCTGTCATGTATACTGTCTGACAGTCATTTTGAAGCTCGAGGTATCATATTTCTGTCGAGGTATCTACTGTCCATAAAATATTGGCGTAGTTAGGTAGGTACCCATAAGTAGTCGTTTGTTTACAAACATTTTTTTGTTTTTACGATTAAGATTTGGCAAAGAATAGATGAACTGTTATGTAATTAATTGCTAAGCAGATTGACTACCAACGAAAATTGTTCGATAATTCAAATCACGATTGTCATTATTTGACAGTTGTATTAAATGGCTATAACGCAGGAAATTGACTAAGATGCCATTTTGCTTTACAATTAATTTCCCTGACTTTACAATTCTAACACCCTCTTTCACAACTTACTTACCACTACACATAATTCACGCACATAAGTTTTAATAACGTCTGACAAAATTTAATTTCCTTTGAGAAACACGCAGCTTCCGATCCAGAAAACACGTTATTACAAATACGCTTAATAATGTACATATAAGTCTGCTATCAAACTTTGGTACCCGACTAACACAACAGGTGGGTACTTAATAGCGTAACACAAAAGAACGCACCCTTGCTTGAATTTTCAACAATTAACAACACTTCTATTTACGCAACAGATATTTTTCTTTTATCAACAAAAGCTTAGCTACTTTATACTTAAAAATAGTTGAACTTTAAGATATCTTACTTGTCCATATAACACTTTAATTACAACTATACCCATAGTCCTTTTAGTTCACATTTTAGTCCTAAATTTCACTTCACCCGGTCTGATTATGGTTTCCAATTCAGTCCACAACTATTTAAGCTGTTTTGGTAGAACCGACATAGCCGTTTTTCCGAATATGACTGTCTTTCACTATGTATAATACACAACTATCACCAAACTTAAACATACGTAGTCTGTAACTCAGTATGTGAGTTAGCCCTCTGCGCCGGCGCACACCGATTCCGAATCATCTGCCCGAAGGTTGTCCGGAACTGGCGGGACATGGAACAGTACAGCACGAAGTTTATGGCCCCGTTGAGAAGGGCCAGTGCATCCATCAGCTCTCCGAAGAGGTCGTAGCACTGCTTGAAGAAACATCTGCCTAGTACACCGCTTAGAAGACCTGGGGAGAAAAGGATTTGGTAAATATTTTGTAGAACTCATTAGACAAGAGATATACTGCTGCTAGGATCTTTTGGCTCTCGGGTGACACTTACTAGAGGGCGCTGTAGTTAATTACTTGACCAATTGTTTTGTCAGGTAACCTACGTAGTAAATAAAAAGATGGCGACGTTAATTACAATTGTGCATAATCAACCTATCATGTTCCCACAGCTGGGACACAGGCTTCCTTTCTTCGTGAGGAAGTGGTGGGGTAGACGTCACATGTCTTCGAAATTTTTTGGTTCTAAGATATGGACATGGCAGTTTCCTCACGATGTTTTCCTTTGCTGTTTTGAGAGCAGTGGTAGTGAAATGATTTACATAAAGTAAAAAGCCTGCCTGGGTTCGAGCCCACGATCTACAACTCGTAAGTTGGGGTACAAGAGGTGCGATTGTGGCCATGCGCCAAAGATTCTTGATTCTTACTGAACATCCGCATTTCAGCCTGACCATGCATCATGTACCGGGTACTTAGTGGTGTAAACTCCGGTGGAGATACTTAGTTACCGAAATGTTTTGAAGACAAATCCTTGGGCCTTCCAAACAAAATACCTAGGTACTGTAGAAGAGCTAAAGAAAAAATTGTCTTTGATGTACAAAACTTTTCCAATTGTCCTTTACGCTCCGTCGCAGTCAAAGACAAAGGAGTTTTGATTTTCGCTTTCACTAAAAAAAGCTACGAACAATAGAACAAATTGGTTTCGTCGTTATTCCAGGCACAGCATAATTAAAAGAAATGACTGATTGAAACCCGACCCATCAGAGATAAGGAAAAAGAGTAAAATTTCTTATAAATTATTTTTATGACTACAATCGTTATTCGTCAAAATACAGAAAATTGTTCATGAATTTCTTTCGATTGCGAACATAATGAGAATGGAACACATTACAATGAGTATGACATCTTGTTTACATTCAACTTCCCTATTCTGTTACCAAACAACACTCGTTTATTAGGCCAACAGGAAAACTGAAGATGTAAACAAAGATATTGCTTTACAAAAACATGAGCAAACGTAATTATAAATAGGTACTACACAGCCGGAGTAGTAATCACACCCACATGATTTTATTACATTAATTCGCCCGCGTGGAGGTCGGAAATTATCCCCTGGGAACGTACTACCGGGACAAAAGAATCCCTTGTGTTATTTCAGGTTATAAACTATCTGTGTGCCAAATTTCATCTATATCCATTGAGCCGTTTTTGCGTGATTGATTAATAAACTTTCAAATTTATAATATTAATAGTATGTAAATTTTATTGTTAGCTGTGTTCTATCTAAAACATTTACCTACCTAAGTATTTTATAATTATCTTAAGCCAGAAAGATACATTAACAATTTGTTAGAAGTTCGTCGTAAATCAAAATGTTTAGTTACAAGCTCAAAGAAAAGATGGTATGATTTATTAGTCAGCCATAATTCCTAGTGACTGATGATTGTTTATATGTTCAATATTATAAAGTACACATTTATTAACTACCATAATTATGTTTACTTTCATGATAAATTATATCATAGCCACTGCTCTCGAAACGGTTAAGGAAAACATCGTGAGAAAACTCGCCAGTCTTAGAACCAAAGATTCGAAGACATGTGACATCTACCAACCCGCACTGGGCCCGCGTGGTGGATAACGGTAGTGGTCTATCTTCCAGTAATGACAACATTATAGACTATATACTCAACGAAAACTCCCTACTAATATTATAAATGCGTTAGTACCTCTGTATCTATGTCTGTCTGTTACGCTTTCACGCCTAAACCGCTGAACCGATCGTCATGAAATTTGGCAGAGATATAGCCTGGGATATGTAAAAGGACATGGGCTACTTTTTTACGCGATAACCGACATCCACGCGGGTGGAGCCACGGGCAAAAGTTGGCTCTAAATAAATATGATACAGACTAAACAATAAAATTAAATACTGACCTAATATTCCTTGGGGGAACTCCGTGAGAAGAAACAGCAGTAATACAGCGACTAGCATCTTTGTTGTCCTGTCGGTCCGTCGCTCGGCTTTCGACCGCTTTGTCGACTTTCTCGTGAACACATTCCCGTTGCCATTGACAACCGTATTTGCAGGACAAGCACTGTAACCTTTCAGAGCTTTCTTCCTACTATTCGCTCTGTATAAAGCTCTGATCAACCAAGCACTTATCACAGTTAGAATCACACATGGAAGTAGCTTTATAAGTACCGCGTGCACCCAGAAGTTAATCTGGTATAAGCTGCCGTTGTAGTTTGAATCGACGAAGTAGACTTTCGTCAACATATTTCCACTTTTGTCAAACGCGAAGTCTTTGTGTATTGTAAATACCTGAAAGAGAAATTAATTTTGTTAGGTTTTCAAAGACTTCTTTTGATGTCCAGGTCAGAATTATTAAATTTATAAGTTTTAGGTCAAATTTTCAATTAGTTTATAATGGGAACTGCGTATTGAACAACAATTCCCTTTGTGTTTCCAAAATATATTACAGTAAACAGGGTCTTAAGGGGCGATTTTAAAAGCAATTTCTTGTTAGAAGTTTCTGCAAATAGCCCCTCGGCACCTTGAAATGAAACTTTGGCCTTCATTTATTACAGAAATGTTAATATTGATAAGATTATTCCATGTTATCACGCTTTTTGCCTGACCGAACGCCTAATTAGCAATACCATTGGACTATCGTCCGATAAAACTTGCAATTCATGAGTCAATGTTGCATCTGGTATTTTTAAAGGACACATCACCAACTGTTGTCTAAATACTATCTGAATATATATTCACAAGTATCTACTCGTGAATAGAAATTTCGAAATAGTACCTACATTTCAATAGTAGTCCATTATTGCACGGCGAGAAATTAGCACCGCACGTATCGTATACTATTTTATAGCCCATGTGACCGAAAGCAAAACTTAAGTCACGCTTACTGTGTAAAAATGGACTACTTAAGTCACAGAAAAGCGTGGCTTAAGTGTGGGTTTAAATCACATTGTACTATATAAATATTTACAAACAATGACAGTGATACAAGTGGAAAATCAAAAATTAAATTCGGGATAAATTGACGCAAACAGTACATTATTTACATAATCTATGTGTTGCTAAGGTATGTTTCATTACTTAATTTTTTTAATAGATTATACAGAACTATGCAACTTTTTATCATTCAAAGGCACAAGGCGTTACACAAATCTTAGCACACAGACTCCTGTTGCTTTATACGATCTCAGAACAATATCTTAGTCCAGATTTTCACTACCTACGCCTTGTGTTGCAAGCCTACACCTTTCAATGATGCTATAGTACGCAGAAAGCGGGTCTGAGCAGAGATTACGAGTATGTAGCAACATGCAACATTCGGAAGGTGTTTGTACCTACTGCATACAAGAAAATAAGGGTCATATTTAAAAAAATAAAAATTCGGGGCAGTCTTTGGGGACTGCCGATAGAAGTGAAAACTAAGTAACTTGTGAATTGTATCGTCGAGCACACATATATACACAGCATACATAGGTATAGCTCATGGAAAGCGTTCGGTGACGATGACGCGAGTTCCATGATTTTTGTTCACCCAAAAAGTGCTCAACGTCACTTCAAAAAAGATTTTTCTTTAAGCATGGTTTTAACCATCGAGTGTTTAAAAAAAAGAACGTAACTCCTAACTGGACTCCGCGACAAAGGGAATCCTAGTGTGGGGTCCAGGGCATTTGTAAAAATCTAGCACCTAAAGCTCCTGTGAATATATATTTTTTTTATTATCTGACATCGAAAAAGTAGTTCTTTTACAAAACTGACAACTTAGTCCTGTGCTAAGTTGTAATTGTTGTATTATGAAGTTTACCCAAATCGAAATAAACGTATAAATGAAAAAACTGAATCAGAGCTTTAGACTAGAACTAAATAAATTAGATCGCGGTTTGTAATAAGTCGGTGAGGGTCTATGAAACGGTTTGTTTTTTAAGGGTGGGAAATCATCAAATAACTTCTCCGCTCTGGGTGGAGCAGGAGGGCGTGTCAGATTTTTACTGACTAAAACCCACCCATGTTCCCTCAGTTGCTTGTGTGCCGGAGCTCCCGGTATCGCTTTCGAACAACCCGCATCCCTGGCAGGCATCGGCCCCTTGCTGACCCCACTAGTTGGTGCTGACACCTCTTTGAGGCACGCGTGGAACACAAGGCGCCGTCGATGCGGGCTTGATCCATACTGGAAGGCGAGCTACCCATTACGCCGTCTGTAAGCCCGCACCCACGGTGTCTGGGAATTGGCCTGCGATTCCCGACGCCCAGGGCGTCTCCTGCGGAGGCTAGGGCCATGAGGGCACATATATTGCCTCTCCCTCACATGCGCCGCCTCCCTCTTCGCAAGCATTACTGCTTCGCAGAGGGAGGTGACGGCTTCCCTTGCACTCTCGCTCCGTACCATGGCCTGGACCGGGGCCGGGAGCGAGATATCGCCGCCGCCGATCGCCTCCACGAGGACGCGGCGGTGTTCCGCCCAACCCGGGCAGACTTCCACCGTATGCTCCACCGTGTCCTCCGGGCGACCTACACAGGGCCTCGGATTTGTGCAAGGCCACCTCGAGTCCCAATTGCCGGATCCTATCGACGATTGCCGCAACCCCGTGTGTCACTAAGTCGCCCGCCGCCTAGTACGACCTCCCTTGCGCCAGGACCAGTGAGTCGTCAGCGTAACAAACCACACTATGTCTATAAACGATAAGGTGTCTTTTTCTCGCAACAAAAAATATCGAGGTTTCTTTTTATGATTTTTATTATTGACTATAATTTGCAGATATTTAGCAATAAGTATGCTAAATATTTTAAAGGGTTCGAAAAGATGTTGTCCAGTGACTACTCCATTCATTCTTATAGCCTTTAAATAAGAACCTGACTCAAAATAAGCAGAAAATAATATCACAAAGTCCGGAACACGTAAGAGAAATCAATTAATTTAAGGCGAGGCTAACCTCGGCTCCTATAACGGCATATTTTCACGCAATTTGAACTCACATCAATCGCGGCAGAAATAGACGTATCGCAAATCATTGTGAAGAAAGTAACACTTCATCCAAGCGGTAATAGTACGGAATGTTATATTGATATCTGGTCTATGTTTGTGGTAACATCAAAACTACCGGTTTCTATACAACCCTAGTTTTAGTATATGCGAAACTCGAAATACGTGTCTAGTATTTTTATATAAAGAATCTGTGTTCAAAGTTTCAAAACTATACCTATCATGAAAAACACAAAGTTATAAGATTGTTATGTTACCAGCAAGCTTAGCACGAGAACCGTAGAGAAGCGTTTTGTCGACGGAAGAGTAGACAAAAATAACGTTTCCGTGTAGATAATTGACAGTTTTGTACCGAGAAATGTAGACAAGCGATTTCTATTCTACGGAGTTTCTATTCTACTAGAGTAGAAATAGAAAGCGTCATGCTAAGCCTGCTGGTTGTCTACATAAACATGGTCACCACGCGGCCCCCCGGGCCGCCTGCGCGTTCAGCGTCGTATTGTGCTCATTAAGAATAATTACGCAGTAGGTACCTAACCGTACGGCGATTGTATTGTAATTAATTGGTGATAACATTTTCCATCACACTTGCAAAACTTTTTCGGGAAAAAATATAATATGGTGAAAAAATTATTGAAATCGATTCAACTGAATTGACAGATTTTTTTGTTCAGAATAAGTAACTACTTATTCTGAACTACATATCTAATTTTTTTTTTGGGTGGGATTTCATCAAATAACTTCTCCCGCTCTGGGTGGAGCAGGAGGGCGTGTCAGACTTTTACTGACTAAAACCCAACCGTGTTCCCTCAGTTGCCTGTGCGCTGTGGGCGCTGGTATCTCTTTCGAACAACCCGCACCCCTGGCAGGCATCGGCCCTTACAGACCCCACCAGTTGGTGCTGACATCTCTTTGAGGCAAACTACATATCTTCTGGTTTCGCATATACTAAAAATAATGTAGTTTCGCGCACTTGATCTTCAACGCCGAGAGTTGAAAATCGAACAGTAAAACCTACTGTTCTATTTTCGAACCGCTGAGATGCACTCTATTGGATTCTGAATGCTCGGTTCAACACCGAGAGTTGAAAATTCAGTGCGCATAAATCCCGCCGCGATTTTATTACGTCTGTGGGAACGTGGGCGTAGGATGCTGTTGGGGCTACCGAGACGCTGCAGCGCGTCTGGTATGTTTGCTGAAGCGCGTGTAGATGGCTTTCAAGCCACCACGCGCAAAAAAGCAAAATGCTTCCTGCACCATATACGAAGTAGCAGCAACAGCATCTCAATGCTATTGCTGCCCGTTTTCATTGTCCTTTCCACAACTAGTGGTTTGGAAAAGATAGTAATAATACTAGCATAATTTATGTTTTATTACAATTTATTGCTAACGCACATTTAGTGATTTTTTCATGTGAATTTAATTTTACCTATAACAGCATGTACCAAAATGGTGTGGTCAAATTTAAAAATGTGGTACACACGGTCAAACTGAACAATTTTCTCCATGGGACCAATATCGTATTCACGCAAAAATTATCATCTGTCATTCAAATCTTCAATACCCACTCGACCCAATTGACGGACGGCTGACTAAGCAATATTTTTTTACTTCTGCATAAAGTTTTAATTAATAAATAAATATCGCAATGAATTTTGTTGAGTTGTGAAAATGAGAGGGACTTTGTTTATTAAAGTAGTACAAAATGAGGCTTATACAGGAGCCTTATTTTGTTGCCAGGGTATACCAACTGTACATGGATCTGCATATAATTACAGGCCATACAACAATGACGCGGGTAAATTACAAAGCTGCTACACGCACGCACGCAATTTGTTTAAATTCATGTATTGACAGGTTTATTCCCTAGCTTAAACGAACCATTTACGTCAATCTAGTTTTAAAATAAACAAAACGAAATTTTTCAAATACTAAAGGTATGCTATTAGTCTAGTCTGCATTTAAACACCCCATTAGTTTGCAATGTGGTACTTTACCATGAGATTCTACTGAGATAACATATACATAGGTGGGACAGATGCTTCAAACAGTATGTAGATAGAAGTATGCTTAATATAATGACATGTAAACAAAACCAAAGTTTACTGGTTTTCATAAGATACAACGTGAACGGTATTCACGTTGTCTCCTCTCGCACTCCGAAACGAGAGTGCGAGATGCAAACTGAATGCTCATTCAGTACATAATCCTAGAGCCCTCTAGCGTAGAAAATCGTTGATAAAAAAAAACAGCTACTTCATAAAAAAAGTGCTATACCTATGGGGTCAAAATGTATGGCAGAGCAATTTTTTTGTTTAAATAATCCACGAAATATTTAAATCCAGAGGGGTTTAGAATTATGTACTGAATCCATTGTAACACAGTTGCGACGATGTCCCTGCTACCTGTATACTGTACCACGTCTGGTGACGACCATACAGCATGATCCAGAACTAAGTATATATCTATACATATAATAAAATTTGTAACAGGCCGATGTCTGTACATTAAAGATATTGAAGAAAAAATAGTATGGGGGTCTTTATTAGAGCAACAGAAGCCAAAACAACGGTTTTTAGAATTGTTGTCTGTCTGTATGTTTGTTACCGCATCACGCAAAAACCACTGCATGGAATTGAATGCAGTTTTCAATGATGTATTCCGAGAGGTCTAACTTAAAAAATAGGCTATATATTATCAAAAAAAATGATTATCTACTTGATTCTAAAGTCCACGCGTATGAAGTCGCGGGCAAAAGCTAGTTGATTATATAATAATTTGCCAGTTTTGTAACGTCTATATATTGTCTTTGGTCACTAGCCCTGACATCAACAAGTAATGGACAAAATTGTAAACTTTTTCTACGTGAATACGGGGCTTTTGGCTACTTTGTATGGGTGCATTTTATGTTTTTTTTTTTTTTTTATAATGTGCGTTTTGTTTGTGCAGAATAAACAATTTTTCTTTCTTTCTTTTCTTTTCTATATATTATTTGCTGTAGCGATGCCGGAAATAGTGCTAGTCAACCTACCACATCGCTCGCTGTGCAGGTGAGATGTCCCCATTGCTCCCAGCCACGCTTCTTCAAAGGCGAACGGGGGCTACGGATACACTATGGCAAGGCTCACAAACCTCATAGTGTACCTTTGTACCCCCCAGCCACATACCCAACATCTCTGAGCCCAACATTAACAACTTCAGGCCAAAATTTGTGGAAAACGTTAGCCAAATTCAAAAATTCGACCCCGGTCTTAAAGAGAGTTCCCCGTGGCGCGAGACGGTCTGTTGCATTAAGTTTAGCACAATGTATCCGTCTAGCGACCCAAGAGAACTCACTAAGTGCCTGGGAGCAATTACTCACCTTCCCTTATAGGATTCTGCACGTTCAAAAAGATTCGACAACTAAAAGAACTTTAACAAACCAAATCAAAGATAATTGCAATAATTCGGCCCTTATTTTAGATCCCAAATTACCTGCATTCAATAACCTGTCTCATAAAGGCATATGTTCACACGTGGAATCCAAATTAAGTGAAGGTGACATCAGGGGAGCGGCCAGGATACTGTTCAGCAGCGATGTGGTGGCGCCTTACTCACCAGAAACACTAACAGCTCTGGAGAGCAAACATCCGGCGCCTGCGGATGGTCTCACCTTCCCCGACCCTCCAGACCTAAATTCAACCTTCTTGAACGTTTCGGCCACCCAGTTGATTGCAGCCGTGAACTCCTTCAGAAGTGGTTCCGCTGGCGGCCTCGACGGCCTGACTCCACAACATTTAAAGGATCTTTTGAGCTCAGGCGCCGGGGAAGCTGGTGAGTCGCTTTTGAAGGAGCTTACGGCCCTTATCAACCTCATGCTCACCGGCGGTGTGAACGATGCCGTCATCGATGTCCTATACGGTGCCAACCTTTGTGCCCTCCGAAAGAAGGACGGTGGCATTCGTCCCATCGCCGTTGGGTGCACATACAGACGTACGGCAGCCAAAATATGTTGTAAGTTATACAGCGAAAAACTTACAACTCAGTTTCAGCCCCTGCAGTTAGGTTTTGGCTCGAGAGGGGGCTGTGAGGCTGCAGTACATGCACTTTCCACCTTTTTAAACTCTCACAAAGGTGAGGTCATCCTCAAGGTTGACGTTAAAAACGCCTTTAACTCTGTGAACAGGGACACTTTGTTGGCTGAAGTCAAAAAAGAACTACCCGAAATTTATGGTTTTATATGGCAATGTTACAGGTACCCTTCCAAATTATTATACAAGGACAATGTTTTAGAATCTGCAGTAGGATGCCAACAGGGTGACCCTCTCGGGCCTGTCATTTTCAGCTTAGCTATTCATCCCATTATCCAGAAACTAAATTCAAAATTTAACGTTTGGTATCTAGATGATGGAACGCTAGGAGGTGATGTAGACACCGTTTTGAAAGACCTACAACTCCTTAAACAACAATTTAAATCCATTGGCCTGGACCTTAACCCATCAAAATGTGAAATTTATCTCTCTGACGTCACCGACAGACAATTGACCTTAGAAAAATTTAATGAAATAGCCCCACATATCAAAATTCTAGAAAAAAGTTCACTGCACCTCCTAGGTTCCCCAATTTTGGAAGACAGTTTTTCTCAATTCATCGACGATAAAATTAAAAATTTCAACGATATTTCGGAAAGACTCTCTAAAATAAATTTACACTCGGCATTCACCCTGATTAGATACTGTTGTTTTGGCCCAAATTTTATATATTTTCTACGTTCTTCCCCTTTATGGAAGTATCCACAGCTCTTGGACAAAATTTACCAAATTATTCGCAGCTCATTATCATCCATTTTAAATGTGGCTTTGGACGACCGAGCGTGGCTTCAAGCCACACTACCCATCCGGTTTGGAGGCCTCGGCGTCCGTAAAATTACTAGTATCAGCTTACCGGCTTTCCTGTCCTCTGTCCACAGCACCGAAAAGTTGGCTGGGAAAATTTTAGCCCCTTGCCTGGTTGACTCTGAAGTGCCGTGCTTGACCGATGCGGTGAATGCCTGGAAAATGGCTTGCCCGGATACAGATCTGCCCGTGAACCCATCTTCCCAGAGACAGTGGGATGAGCCGCTCTGCAGGTTGGTACGGAATAAACTAATTAATACGTCCACCAATACTGCTGAGCTTGCTCGCCTTCTGGCTGTGGGTGAGTGGGAGTCGGGCCTCTGGCTGCAGGCACTACCGTCACCCAACATAGGCACCATGCTGAGTGACTCGACCTTCCGGCTCGCTACTTGCCTGCGTCTTGGCGCTCCTTGCGTGGCTCTGCATCGCTGCCAATGCGGTGAAGTTGTTGACCGCCTCGGACACCATGGCTTATCCTGCAGTAGGAGCGCAGGCCGAATAGCACGGCACGCCAGCATCAATGACATCATCCGTCGTGCTCTTGTCACCGCCGGGGTGCCAGCTGTTTTAGAACCCTATGGCTTGGCACGCGACGATGGGAAGAGACCAGACGGAATGTTCATAATGCCTTGGAAGTTAGGTCGGCCTTTGGTGTGGGATGCAACATGTGTCGACACCCTTGCGCCATCCCATCTTTCTAGTACGGCGAATTGTGCTGGGGCGGCTTCTGCAGGTGCGGAAAACCTCAAACGGCGCAAATATTCCAATCTTACTGGAACCTATATATTCGAGCCGTTTGGGGTTGAAACTCTAGGGCCATGGGGTCCGAGTGCCCACTTACTTTTCCGAGATATTTCCAAGCGGTTGGTTGACTCTTCACGTGACCAAAGGGCTGGCCTATATTTCGGCCAAAGAATCAGCATTGCCATACAACGTGGCAATGCTGCCAGCCTTTTGGGCACTCTTCCCGTTGACAACGATGCGGACTTATTTTTTGATGCATTATGATTATTTTCTTTTTTATATACCTGTACATAATAATAGCTTTGCTTTGTGTTTATCAAATAAGTAAGTAACTATATAAATGTTTGATAAATAATAAAATGAATATTTTTGTTAAAAATATAAAGTTATAAAAAAATATTATTCTGTGTCACTATCGATGCCTATATTATTTATTAGTATTAAGTTATCTCAAGACTATGTTAGTCATAACCGACATCCACGCGGGCAAAACCGCGGGCAAACAGTAGTCAAATATATGTAGAACTTCTAAAGAACTTTCGACAAAAGTGAAATGAATATTTTATAAGTGTTTAGTATGTGTCGTATCAATCATTGTGAACATAACAGAGTACGGTGTATAGACCCATCAATTTACATATTCTCTGATAATCCACCGGAAACAAAGGCATGACAGATGTTACATTATCCTTCCTAAAGTTTAATACTAATAACTCGCAGGATGAAGGTTTGACAGTGGATAAATAATTTAATATAAAATCACCCTATATCACTGACATCCCCACATCCTCTTAGTTATACATATGTATAAACCGCAATGCGATTTTACTCGTAATAAATATTTATTATTACATTCTGATTCTGAACATCAACTGTTTTAAAATAATATTACAGCGTTTTTTGGCAGCGACTGCTGTTATCGTTTTTGGAAATTTGTAAAAAATGTCTTAAGGCTTACACGAGCAACTGAAAATGCTCCATCCTGGTCAATTCTCGTCAACTATGACGTCACGACTACATCCAGCAATTTAGAGCAATGGCAACATGTAGCAACCTTGTTACCAAAGATACGGCCACACTATTGCCACTATTGTGGCCGTATCTTTGGTCTTTGGAGCAACTCAAAAAACTAGGCAATACGTCCTGCCTCTGCCGCCAGCTGGATCCTGTCGCAAAAACGTGACGTAGTTATACATACAAACGAGAGAGAAAGAAAATTGTCAAAAAAAAACCAAAACGATTGGATTTTCGGCAACACATGAAATATATGGAGCAATCAGAAGCAATATTCCCGAAACATATCTGCAACATATTGTTGTTGCTCCAGATTGTGCCACTTAATTGATCCAGATTGATCCATTAGTGTTGCCGAGCAATAATTGCTCGAAAAATTGCCCGTGTATGAGCACCTTTAGTTGATCCACGAACAATTAGGTACAAAAACAGCTGACGCAGTTCGCTGACATAATTATTACCGGCATTAACACTTGCCCATCGCATTGATGTTTTTTTTTATTATTTTTTATTCGTTTTTGGCAGCTAATTTAATTTGACCCTGTCTGTATACGTACCTTTTCTAAAAAGTTTTTCTCGCATCACGATCCGATGCGATGTGATGAATCGAAATTTTCTGAAACGACGGTTTCTGAAAATATCCGATGTGCACCAACGCATCATAATTAATCCAGTCATCACTAAATAGGTATCTATATAAAATTAATAGCCGATACTTTATTATTTAATACGTGGCTTTCAGAAATTGGTTAATGAGTTGTAAAATCTCCGCATTCTCATCGATTCAATGAATTCGTAATTTCATATTGTAGTACTGGATTTTCTGTTGCCATTCAATTCAATGTTAACGTTTTTGTATCGTGTTACCCAATAACTGGGTTGTGGAGGTCAGACAGGCAGTCGCTCCATGTTAAATACTGGTATTCAGCTGCATCTGGTTAGACTGGAAGCCGACCCCAACATAGTTGAGAAAAGATTAGGCAGATGATGATTCGTAACATTTTTATCCGGTCCAATCCCATCAGCTTTCGATGTAACGTCCACTGCTTAACAAAAAGTAGTGCACAGACTTAATTAATGATCAGTAATGAGGTTACCGAATAATCTCTACGCTTGGTAAACCTGATTGGTTTTCTTAGATGCTGTCCACAAGGAAAATCCTTATCATCTTGTCACAATTCCCTTGTTGCCCGTTACGACAAAAGAATTACAAAAAGAAAGTTCGTTCACATACAGACATGTTTGTTAATTCTTATGAAAAGGTATGTTAACTTGATATCCCGAGAAATGTATCTCATGTGTAGCCGTCGTGAAAAGTTTAAGGTAAGTACTTACATCATGTTTTATGATGATAAAGCATTGTGAACCGTAATGCTGATGTAATTTGGGTTGCCTTTTATTGCGAGTTGAGTTAACTAACTTGGTTTAATCTTACGTCTGTTTCAACGCTATACGTTGAACAAACTGTTGTTGATTGTGGCTAAAACTTAATATTTCAGGAGTTTCTTCAATGTATCACTAGCAGGTGATAAGCCATTTTATGGTTTTAAACCATAAGCTACCAAATTCTTGCTTAGGCAGACAGACGCGACGCCACACTAGTAGTAGTCACGAGCATTAATATATATACTCATTGTCAAATTCAAAAGCGATTTTCTCTTTAATAACGATTGCAACGTCGAGATAACCTAGGTTCATATTTCATTATAGGGTTCCAAAATATTATTCTCATAAAAAAAAACATAAAATTACAATCAGTACCTACAAGAGGAGAAAATCAGTTTAAAAAGTTGATAAACGTATCATATTATTATATTAGTGCTCGTGACTGTATAGAAATGCATAATTATGTTTTTTTTTTTATTTTAGTTTTTAGTACTTAGAACAATTTCTATGATAAATTCGTGGAGTTTGTTCTACGAGAATCGCATCGCACCTTGTCGTGTCGCACCTGTCTGTCGGGAGCGCACTCAAGCAGTATGGAGAGGTCACCCAGTAAGTGACTCCTGATTTATAGAATACGAGCGATTTCTTTATAATATGAAAATTGAATAGTAGTGTTATGACCCATAAGACTTCAGGGAAAAAAATTATGGTGAAAATTGCCTGAAAATCCGTTTTGGAGTTAATAGAAGAACAACCCGCACCCTAATTGCGTAACATACGATTAATCATAATCTGTTACATTTTGACAGTTCGACAATATCCATTGCGTTATTAACGTTGTTGATCAGACACATTTTTCGAATATATGAAGCAATGGTTTAGCTCTTTGTTTCAAAACGAAACAGATTATGATTAATCTTGAGTTACGCAATTAGGGTGCAGGTCACAAAGTGACTTTCATTTATAATATGTAAGTAAGTACACACAGATTATAAACTACAAAAGTATTTTCATAGAAAAACTAAAAAAAAAATCTCCATTATTCTTCGTACACGGGATTATCAAAATGCATTAAACATTATTTTACTTTGATGATGTACAATAACGCATATTTTATACAGCATTCTTTCAGAGCAAAGTGAATTGTATTTTTGATAGTCATGCTGAAAGCTTTCATGAATAGCATTTAATAAGCGCATTACATAAGTGGATTCTATCATTTCCATTTTTCTATGTTGTACTGAATATTTTATTTACAAAATAGGTCCAAACAAAAAAGTAATTTATCCGAGAAAATGACGAGTAACTTTCCGTAATGGAAAAACCTTTACATCACGGATATGGGTTTGACAGACTGATTTGTTTACCTATGGCAATAAATGAAAAGTCAAAAAGCGCTATGACGTAATTAAAAATGGCGGCGTAGTATTGAGACAAGGGTAAACAGGTTTACATGCGTAACGAAACGTTAGACGGTATGAAGTGTTTATTATTTGCCATTTTTCGTTAATGTTTGTTTTGTTTTTTGATCTGAAAAGGTTATCGACTTTCAAACACGTTAATTAAGCTTCTGAAGTTACCTAATCTATTCCTACAACATATTTAAAAATCTTTTTTTTATTACAGGGAAAATGGTCAGGAACAAGACGCGCAAACTGAAACTATGAATGAAATACATGATTCTACACCCCCTAGAGCAGGTATTTTTCGTCTGTTTTCAGAACAAAAATTCGCTTTTTTATAGAAAAGTAACTAATTACCTACGCGGTCAAATGTATGGCAGAGCTTCTCTATTTAAATAATCGACGAAAAATTTTAAACGCAGGCGGTTAAGTCATGTAGGGAAGAAGCCGGATAGTTGCCATACTTATTGAAATTACTCTTTATCTCTCAGTACAAAAACCAAAATACTAATACTAAATATATACGAGTATAATAGACTTTGGTTTTGTATCTACAAATTTATGAAAAGTTAAAAACATTATCATTAATATTTCCTGAGTATTAGCCGTTATTGGGGACCTCTATATTTTGAGACATCTATCCCACATATACTTGCCTAATCCATATAAATTACGTTTAGGATAGATGCCCCGCCGAGAAATAGGACATCTATCCCGCAAAAACTTTGATCGCATTTTGCCTTCCCATGCAATCGCACAGAGACATGCGACACGGTCAACTTAGTGGTATTTGGAGGGTCTTTCGTTACATTAATAAAATACCATGCAATTCATCCTCGCAACTAGAGTAAATACAATCGGGGCAACTATACCCCTGGGGCAACTATTCTGGTTTTACCCTACTGAATCTATCGTTACGGGTCGGGCGTCGATGTTCGTGCCTTCCTGTAAAATGCCACCCGTTTCGTACTAAAACAATAAGGACAGGACCCTTCGCTGGTTTTTACTAATCACTGCGTTAAAGAACTTAAAGTTAAAATAAGAAAAATAGAACAAAATAAAATATAGCCGCGTGTTGGTTTCGAATGGTGGAGGTCGGATATCTCGTGAAATATTGAGCCGTAACCAGTTTCATAGAAAACGGAACCCAACTCGTTGACAAAATTGTTTACGAGCATACAGGCATCTGCAACCGGTTTTTTTTTATTGGGTGGGATATCATCAAATAACTTCTCCCGCTCTGGGTGGAGCAGAAGGACGTGTCAGACTTTTACTGACTAAAACCCACCCATGTCCCTCAGTTGCCTGTGTGTCTGGGGCCGCGGTATCTCTTTCGAACAACCCGCACCCCTAGCGGGCATCGGCACTTGCGGGCCCCATCAGTTGATGCTGACATCTCTTTGAGGCGCGCGTGGAACACAACGCGCCGTCGACCCAGGCTTGGTCCTTACCTGACAGCGAGCGACCCATTACTGGCCGTCCGCAAGCCCGTGCCTACGGTGGTCGAGAATCAGCCTGTGGGATTCCCGACGCCCAGGGCGTCTCCTGCGGAGGCTAGGGCCGTGAGGGCGCATACACTGCCTCTCCCTCACGTGCGCCGCCTCCCTCTTCGCGAGCATTACTGCTTCGCAGAAGGAGGTGACGGCTACCCATGCACTCTCGCTCCGTACCATGGCCTGGACCAGGCCCGGACACGAGAGATCGCCGCCGCCGATCGCCTCTACGAGGACACGGTGGTGCTCCGCCCAACCCGGGCAGACTTCCACCGACCTGCAACCGGTTGGACAGGAAGGCGACCCCAACATAGTTGGGGAAAGGCTAGACATCTGTCTAGCATCATCATCATTTCATCATCATTTCATCATCTGATGAAATGATGTAGCCAGTGATCATACTTACAAAATACGAAGGTATGCAGAGTATAGGCGGCAGGACGAAGCTCAGCAGTATGGCAATCGTGCATCTTCGATCCGTGCATAGTGATGGACTGTACGTAGGATACCTGCAGACAATGTAACTGTTAGGTAACTGAAGTACATTTCTTAATTCCACAGAAAACCAAACTAATACATGTACATTCAAGCCATATAAATACCTCCCACTCTTTTAAAATTAAAGCTCATACCCATGATTGTTTGCATGTAAATGTAACAGATTGCCAATGTTCGTCTATTGAGCAAGTTCCATATCATACCTACTTGGGTCTTATAATTGATAATCGCTTCAACTGGAGTGTTCAGGTGGAATCCGTCTGCGGTAAGTTGCGTGGAATACTCACTAAATTTTCCATTATAAAGCGGAATATACCGTACAAAACCCTCCTACAAATGTACACAGCTCTTGCTGAATCTATAATCTCGTATGGACTCACCAGCTATGGACGCACTTTTAAAAGCTACCTTGATAAAATTCATAATCTGCAAACACGTCTGCTGAAACTGGTGGTACCAAAGTATGTAAGAAATAAATACCGCGACAACTATACAGGTCTATTTAAACATTGCAATGTATTACCAGTTCTAGCCCGCGCTGAGTACTTGTTTCTCATTGAACATTTTGACAACACTGGGATACAGATTCCAGTGAATTATGATGTGAATACCCGCCAGTCAAAGATAAAATCACTTAAAGTGCCACGTAAAAACAATTTTTATGGTAGGCGCACTGCATCTTTCACAATACCCGTCTTATTAAACCAAATACCTATAGACATTCGCGACTCAATGAACAGGAAAAACATAAAACACAAGCTCAAAGAATATTACCACTCCATTTTACCTTAATTTCACAGTAGCGCGTTGATTAATTCCAGACCATGGCATGCTAAGACAGACCCAGAGGTCTAATAGTGTGCCTTGTATAATTTTAAGAACAATAACCTGTGTTTAGATAAATAAATAAATAAATAAATAAATAATCAGCCAATAATGTTCCCACTATTGGCTGTACAATGGGGGTCCAGTGTGGTGGTAGATTACACATGTCTTCGATTTTTTGTGGGTTCTAAGTTAATACCGGTTTCTTTCTTTCACCGTTTAAATATATGTATTTTGAAATATAATTATATTCGCTTCCTGGCACAATACAATAACATACGTATATGAATGAATAACATTAGTTAAAAAAACAGACAGGATTGGTTCATACCAGTTCAAGAAGTCAAGAAGAAAGGGGTGGTAAAGAGGATAAGACGCCTTACAGTAGGCTAAAAATAATAAAATAAATAAACAAGAATTAATAGTAGACTAACTCAGGATGTGATTTTCTAGAACTCCTATTAACTGGGAGGTAAAATGTCGACGTTATTTCCACTCGTCAGTCAGAGATCGTGCGAAGACGAGCGGTGTCGCGTGTAATTTGACGATTCGTCACGAATTCACGAGTAACAAATAATCTTCTAACCTTTATTGGATAGGGATTCTCTAGCTTGAGTGTAACCGCTTTGAAAATATAACGATTCAGAACAAAATGTGATGGAAGTTTGTACTTGACATATTTTATATTCAACTAACAGGCTATATATAACATGCTACCAAGCAAGCAGCAAGGTCTACAGTTTCGTATCTACGTACAAAATTCAAATAAGACCATTAATTTACATCGTCCATGAGCACCAAAATAAATCATATTTCTTCACAGAAAATGGTCGTAATTTACAGCTTTAAATTTAACAAAATCAACGTTAGCTTTCAGAGTTATTTTTTAAATAAAATTCTGGTATACTCACAATTTATTTACTTGTACTTTTATGTACCTACGTTGTGGCTGACTTGTTTGCTGAACGGGTAGGTATGTACATAGAAGTTTGTGGTCTGACTAGAAATGGTTTTACAACCAGGGACCACTTTTATTGACTAATTAAGGCCAGTAGGTATGCCTTATCATTATACAGGTTGGCCGGGACATCGATGCGCAAATTGTAAGCATAATTCAGCACATGATTCTAGACCCCGTAGTGTAGAAATTCTTAGTGGGTTATCAAAACAAAAAACAGTTTCATAGAAAAGTGCAATACCTACGCGGTGAAAATATATGGAAAAGATTTTTTTGTTTAAAATAACCGACGTTTTTTTTTACTGAATCCGTGCTACCAGTTTGCGCGTGGATAATCCTGCCACCCTGTATAGTGATGCCTTATCATAGATTTCAGCCAATCGATTGACATTAACACAAAACATTAAATAAATCACGCAGATATGGGTGGCCCCCCCGCTTTGTTAAAACCCTCCTTCATCACATTCTTACAATTTTTAGAACCATCGCAAGCTACAGGCGCTTTTTAAATGTCATCAAAAAAAAGATGAAGATAAGTATTCGACAGATAATTTTTTCATGTTTGAACCGATATCGTCCACAAGCGCCCAATGTCTCCTATCTGACTCCGGGTGGATTTTACATAGTAGAGGATCCCAAGTAAGAACGACCTTCACCAATTTGATAACCAGGTGAAAATTATATTTTAACAATATTATTTTGTATAATTTTGCAGGGAACTGTGACAGTAGGTATGCTGTCGACCTAATTTAAATGAATGATGGTAAGTTCATGCCTCAACTTGTTGCTATGTCTCGTGCTGAGCAATTCGATCTAAATAAAGTAGTAATAATTTAAAGCGCCTGCCTGCAAAGCCTGCAAAGGAAACTTGAAGTAGATAGAACACTTCAACTTTATTTTCTTTGCAAGGTGAAGGTGACTATACTTTGAATGTCTACACTTTAAGTTCAAGGCAAGATAAAAGTTTACAAAGATTTGATTTTTTTTCGGACCTAACATCACGTATGTATTTCCTGCCTTCAGATTTAATCAGCCAAGTAAATAAAGACATTTATTTAAGTACATTTATAGGTAACGAGAAACCTGACTCTAAAGATTTTTTGTATGCTTGAAGTATCTATATAAAAATTAAGAACTATGTATAGAAAAACATTTTTATGGATAACTCAATATAACTCTTTGCCCGACCGACCCCAAAAGGCCTAGATAAGTGGTAAACGCTTTCAAAGCGTTTCGTATTTCAGCAAAGAGTTTCAACAGGATTGACGTAAGTAATTAAGCTTTTTGGTAGCTTTTTTTTAGAATAAAACAAAACGTCACAAAAATCTTAATAGTTTTGTGATGTTGAAACACTTGTGAATTCTGGGTACTAAATAACCTAACAATATATCTATCTATCCTTATGGCTTCTTCTTCTTCGTCGTGTCGATGGTACAGCAGTATACAGGTTAACTGGGAAAACAATCAACAATATTTAAGGGAGTGTGCTACCCATCAACATAACAATATTTACTATGGGATCAATTTCCAATTTGCAAAAAAAATATTGTCTTTACCATCTATAGGTACATACTTACCTAACCAATTGTATAAGAATTTCGAATTATTTTTTTGCCAATTTGAAATTGGTCGCATATTAAAAGTTGTTAATGTGTAGAACACCTTAAATTTTGTCGATTTTTTTCAAAGACCCCTGTATTAAATTGAATTGGCCCAAAATTCTCCTTCCACTATATCGCCGGTAGTAGCGCAGAGCACACGACAGCTGCATTTATTGGGCCCCAGGAGGTGGGATATAGTTCCCGCTACAGCTCCACCACATCCTCACCCTACTTAGTACAGCCGTACCGACGAAATAGACGAGATAGCCACACTTTGCGAGGAAAACTGGGGCTGTCTCCAAGGCTTTAAATCCAATACATTTTAGACTTCTCCTTTTTTGTTTTCGCTGACAGGATAATAGCCACACAAGTCGCATCGTCTGTTCGCGCTTTCGCTTCATTTTCGCATACCGTTGTTTCTGTCTTTTTTTTTCTTTTTGCACGCTAGAAGTAGCGTGATGTTAGCCTAAAGAATTGGTCTATCAAATGCAACTATAAATCGACGGTCTCTACGTATATTCCTCTAACTACATGTGATAAATTTAACAGGAGAGCGCTTCAGTTTCAAACTCGTGTATATCATGTTCTAGTTAATGTAATGTCGTGGTGGATTTAAAGAACATTTTGCCATCTTAGACTTATTTTTGTTAAACTAAACGATAGTATAGGCTGGCCTGAAAGTCACGAAAACAAAACATGTAAATCGCGTATCTAAGTACCACTTAGGGGATTGTACGTAGGGACCGACGAAATTTTCAAGACCGACCGACGACCGTTAGTCCCAGAGATTTGCGCGTATAAATAAACAAACAAACTGTTTAGCTTTATTACTATTATCGGTAAATAAATAGATACGTAGGTTTCTAGAATAATTATGACCTGTTATGATAGAATTTGTTGTTAGGTTAGGGTGTAGACCTTACCCAAACAAAATTCCGTTATCATTATATTATTATTCAGTATTATCTGGGAACCTTTCAAATAAATAAACATACATGTTTATCCAACAAAACATGCTGAATAAACAAGGGTACATGTATGTATATTTAACAAAACAAGCTGTACGCACTATTTTGATAAAAACGCAAGTTAACTGATTAAAAACAAAACTTTTTTCGTGATCCCAACTCGGAGCAGTTATATTTTTGTTATAAATATTTTTGTTTACCATTACTGGGGAAATTTAGTTGTACTAATGTACTATCTGGCCAAACCTTCGACGAAACAAGGCCTGATGTTATTATGAGTTATTAGATACTGGTTTTGCTTGTTGTTATAGAGAATGCCTTATTTATTTTCGCTGTAAACTTATTGCTAATAAAACAAACACGTAAACTTTCCGTTCGACCAACAACGTAGGTATGTAAATTGATTTACTGAACTGAATACGTAATTTGATCTAAAACAAATAAAGGTGCTATTAGACGCTGTTATCTAATCTAATCTAACTAGCCTGTATTGGCCCACTGTAGGGCAAACGCCTGTCTGTCCCTTCTCTACAGAAGTATTTCTTTTGCAAATGCTGACCAGTCGTTTCGGTAGGAGTGGAGATCGTCCCGCCATCTTCCAACCAATTGGTGGTTCTCTTCACCCATTTGTCTAGCCATTGCCACTGCCACCCACATTTCTCTAGTTATGTTTAAGTCCCATGTAATAGGGGCGAGCCTATTGCCATCAACGGACACAAATCCAGACTCCGGGCTGCTACTGAGAAATTCCTAATGGAAAAACCCAATAACACTAAGCCTGACCTGGGAATCGAACCCAGGACCTCATGCCCAGCAGTAACGCTCGCAACCACAAGACCGATGAGGCGATATTGTGTTTCAAAACCATTACCAAACCAACCACCAAGGTGCGATGGCTCATACAAAAAATACAAGTGATGTAGCCCTAGTGGTGTAGTGTGTGCGTTGCGGCCCTTTTTATGTGCATAAGATAGCCTACGAAATTCATTGACCTGCAAATTATTGTACAAAACGTAAGAAAATTGAGAATTTGGCCCTTAAGGTGAACCTAGTCTACATTTTTTGCATACAAACTTCGGGAGTGTTTTACTCCACTGTCTGACATGGCACATCCAAAGTAAAATATGATATCGTTTTGTCCCATTATTAGTATTGTCTGTACGGAAACAGAATACTAAAATAAAAACCCATTAAAAAGTTAGGAGCCAACAAAGATTCGTTTTTCTTGGTAATTTTACTTAACTTTGGGCGTATTTAAATAATAAAAGACGTGTAAAATCTCCAAAACCACGTCGGTACCGACAAAGTTCAATTATCGAAAAGTTCAATAGACTTTATTGGTCAGTGATTTATGCATTGACTTTTTCATAAAACCTGATCTTCCAAAGGACTTTTCTTAATTTTTTTCGCGAATTTTTTACTATAAATGATCCTGTTCTCACTCAAAAACGTTGTGCGTGTAGACTAGTGTCTAACTGCTCATCTCTGATGTCGGACACGAAGCCTGGTGAGACAGCGTTATTTTTAGCCAGGCCCACCAGTGAGTTCGAGCCCGCGACTAAGTTCCCCTTAAGTCTTAACGACACATTATGTCAAATATTAACCTGATAGAGGAATGTTCGGTAACTTCACAGGCACCGCCATTAGTCGCGAACGATAATTTATTTCCACCTTAGCCACTTCCCAAAAAGTTGTTAGTAAACTAGCTATATTCATTTATATAGGTTCATGAAACTCGATACTTACTTGATAGCGATATATCGCCAGACCGCTAGCGATAACGTGAGTAGTATGGACGCGGTGTGCAGTATCTGGGTGAAGTTGCTGTGAAATAGCATGTACACTGCCCAGGAGTATGGACGCTCTTCTTGGTCCGGGAACAGCTGTGGAAAAGCGAAGTAGTTAAATTGGTAATATTTTAAACGGACTTAATAAAAAAGGAACTTTGTTACCTCAGAACTCCGTCAAACTTAAACTAATTTAAAAATTATTAGTTTGTTTGAAAGGGTATAAATACATATTCTGCACCCTAATTGCGTAACTCACGATTAATCATATTTTGTTTCGTTTTGAAACAAATGGCTAAACCATTGCTTCATATGTTCGAAAAATGTGTCTGCTCAACAACGTTAATAACGCAATGAATATTGCTGAACTGTCAAAATTAAACCGATTATGATTAATCGCGTGTTACGCAATTAAGGTGCTATGCTGGTCCCATAAAAATCACTAAGTGTATGTTGATGATGATATAATAACTTTAATGTCACTGTTATTTATTTAGCAAGTGATGGTATTACAAAATTGTGTGGGGTAGGTACCACAGCAAAAAAGTGACAAATAAAAACTTTGAAAGGTTTTTTTTTTAAACTTTTCGTGCGTCGTCACATATAAATAGCGAATATTTACAAAAGATTGTTAGTAATACATTTTAAAGAATAACCATGGACTTTCTTGTCCATTCTTTTCCATTATTTTCCATCGGAAAACGATCTTGGAAAAATAGAAAGACGAGCAACTAGAACAAATGCACTTTTGAATGTTCAAAAAAGGCTTAGCACAAGCACCGATTTGTCGACGGAAGAATAGACATGACTATAAACTAACCCCCTTATTTATAAACGTTGCTTAAAGTTAACTAATGATTAGCGGCTATTTAACCAGACATTTTTGATGTTTAAACACCTCTTAACTTTAATCACCGTTTATAAGTAAGGGGGTAAATGATGTATAATAGGAGAAGATAGCTATGTGTTTCTATAAATTATCACAGTTATGCGTTCTAAACGAATCATGATTTTTTAGATAATCGTACCTATATACCTACTTTATGGCCGTCGAGTAAAAAGTTTGTTGTCAGTGTGATTTTGACAGTTTGGGAAGAAATATTCTTTTGAAATATTCTACATTTATTAGGACCTAGACAAAGATCGTTAGAAACGAAAAACAAAATGACAGATTGTAGAAGGATATCTACGGTGCGATGACAAAAATGGAGAAACGAAATGTCACTTTGTATTGAAAAAGCACTGTCTATTCTTCGTAGAAATAGAAAACGTCATGCTAAGCCTGCAGTGGTCGGTAATGCATTACTATAGTATAAAAATATTCGCTTTCTGCAATCGTTCTCCATATTAATTTAACTGTGCCGAATTTCATGTTTCTGCGTCCGCGTAATTTTCGTAAAAAGGGGAACAAGGTTTTTGCTTTAAGTACATATTAACACATAGATATACTAGAAACAAGAACGGAACGGACTATTTCCTCAGGATCATAGCAAAAATACCCACTAGTACTAGTATAAACCAATAATGTTAGTGGTCACGAGATTTGATTATGCGATAGCGCGTGTTTTCAGCTTTATGTCACATACCGGCGAGGTAGGTACCTCTTAATTTAATTTAATTGAAAATTAATAAACCAAATGTAAAATTAATTTAACTAGAGTGACGACTAGAGTAATTATGTTGCTTCGTAAAGTACATGATTTGAATTAGTCAAAGCCGCTCTACGTGAAATTGCTTGAAATTAGTTAGTCTCATGATCCAAAGTGCTTAATTGAAACAACACCCAACTGCGTAACACACTTTTAATCACAACCCGAAGCAGTAATGCTCGCGAAGAGGGAGGCGGCGCACGTGAGGGAGAGGCAGTATATGCGCCTTCACGGTCGTAGTCGCCGCGGGAGACGCCCTGGGCGTCGGGAATCCCAGGCTGATTCCCGGCCACCGTAGGCGCGGGCTTGCGGACGGCGAGTAATGGGTAGCTCGCTGTCCGGTAAGGACCAAGCCCGGGTCGACGGCGCGTTGTGTTCCACGGGCGCCTCAAAGAGATGTCAGCACCAAATGGTGGGGTCCGTAAGGGCCGATACCTGCCAGGGGTGCGGGTTGTTCGAAAGAGATACCGCGGCCCCTGGCACACAGGCAACTGAGGGAACACGGGTGGGTTTTAGTCAGTAAAAGTCTGACACGCCCTCCCGCTCCACCCAGAGCGGGAGAAGTTATTTGATGATTACCCACCCAAAAAAAAAAGGTAATTCCGAATCCATTGCTTCTTAATAATATGTTTGAAAAATTCGTCCAATAATGTTCCCATTGACACAGGCCCCCACTCGGTGATAGGGAGTTGGCCGTAATCCTGCAAGCAAGCCCCGTGCGGGTTGGTAGTTGTTACAAGTCTTCTAATTTTTGCTTCTAGGACATATGTTTTCTCAAGACTATTTCTTTCGCCATTTTCGAGAGCAGTGGAGATGAAATAATTTGCACAAAGTAAATCGCCTGCCTGGGTTCGAACAAATCGTAAGTCGTAGTCGTTACCACTGCTCCGATTGAATTGTGTTAAACTGTCATAATGAATGCCATTGTGATTGACACTTTGTCACGGAAGAACCCCGCTGTTTCGTATCTTATCTTACATGAATTTGAGATATTCAATTGTTTCTAAAACATAACTGCTCCACTAATAAATTTTCGTTTCATCATAAAACAGTAACCAAAGAACATAATCAAGTTTAACTACTTCTTTTGTGCTCCATTACAATTTAATCCGCTCCTCGTTATTGAAACTTCAGAAATAACAGACGCTTGAACGTAGAAAGATTTGGGTGTTTTATTACACATAAACTCTTTAATAACAATAAATAATAATTTAAAAAACTAAAAAAACACGCTTTAAAAACCAAACTAAAAAAGTAGAAAATAATTTAATTCAATTAAAAAGCGTGGGGTGCTTTTTGAGGTATTTTTATAATTTTTGTTTTTGTGCGTGTTTTTTAGTTTTTTAAACTATTATTTATTTTATATTTTATTTTATAGTTCTGCTAACTACAAAAGCGTGATTTTGTCAGGTTTTTTTCCTTTTTTCTCATTTTTTTTTTATTATTGAATTGTCAGCGGTCTTCGATAAGTTTACAAAGTTTAAATGAAATCTGACCGTTTAAAGTGGGTCAAAATCGCGCCCTAAGGAGTCAGTTACAAACATACAAGTGAAGCTAATATAAAGCGTGTAAAAATATTAAACATGATTTTAATGCAGCAAAATAAGCAAGATCAATGATTAAAACTATGTGAATTTAAATATTGTGTAAACGAATGTCATCCTAAAGTGGAATTAGGCAGGACTTTTGGTAAGACGCGGAGATAGCTTATGGAGTAAAACTTTAACCAAATGGTAGCCAAGGTTAGGCCAAGTAAACTAGGGTTATCCAAACGCGCGTTGGGATGACGTTATCGTTAAAAAAAAAATCCAAAAAAAGAACACAAAAACACATCAGTGATCGTGAAATCGCAAATGCCCTTCACCCTACCAATAATAAATCACCAAGCCCGCACCAATTCAGCCGCGTTTTAATAGTACTTACAGCAAGGTTCCTAAAGCTTTCGAATAAACACAAACAAGATTTAGTAATATTCGATCCAGCTATGACTCACTTGGTAGCTGAAAATCGTGAATAGGCCACACTTCGACATCACAATGACATCACCGATCTTCAACTATCTCAGCCATATTGATTTATGTCACCAAACGTTACAAATCTTATCATCGATTATGTCATCATCCTCCTGCTCAAATGCCAATAAATTCATTGGGGTTGGCCATATTGCATATTTTCTTCCATCAGCCGTCATCTCTACATTCATTTCTTTCCTAGTCATATAATTTTTGTCTTTCATACAATCTTCCCATCGTCTCTTTGATCTTCCTCTATTCTAAACATCATCACCATTCAGCCGATAGACGTCCATGGATGGCCTTTTGTCCAGCACCAATAGGCGATCGGCGGTTCAAGTGCTCTTCACATCCAGCAGATAGCGACCGCCATCATAGGGGACCGATGACCTCTTGAAGGTCATCGTTCAACTATGGTATGGCTATTATAGGATCCACATTCACACTTAAAATTTTCCCGAAATCACTACCAAGCAAGGTGTATTTACCGTTATAACTAGCTGTTTTTATGTTAATTTTAAAACAAATTTTCGAGGATGAAAACAACCTACAGAGAACCTACAACCTTCGAGAGTCAATTTAAATTTCATAACGACCAGTTAAGTAATTTACTCGTGATAAGGTTACAGACAGACGAGTTACTTCCTTATTTATAATATTAGTAAAGATGTAGCATAGACTCACCAGGTACCTGTAGATCGCGAAGGGCACGTACTCCAACATGACGAAGACATCAGCCACCGCCAGCCACTTCAGCAGCCGGTTGATGGGAGTTACGGCGAGATCCCGACGGGTTAAGACAGCAACGTTCAGCGCATTGGCTAAACTGCCGAAGAGACAAACCTGGAGAGAGATAATAGTATATAATATCAAAGCAGTAGGGAAATTATAAAGGATCATATGTGTAATGATGATAATAATTGTATCAACATTTATTTTGTCAATACAGTAAGAGAATCCCATCATATCTTATATCTTCTTATTATATTAAAATGAATCCCTATTTCCCTTAGTCACGGCATCACACGTGAACAGCTGGACCAATTTTGCTAATTCTTTTTTTGTTGTGTTATTGTTAAGGTTCTTATAAAAGAAAAAAAGAAAAAAGTTGCGCATAACATTAGGAAATTTTACAAAACTTAACGACCATATTAACTTTTCTAATATATACCAATGCGAATTCAATATTCATAGTTAAAGACAGGACAACGTCTGTCGGGTCAGCTAGTCTATACAGGTTGAAATTGAAAACATGCGACAAACCGAAATGGAAGATTGTACTCATCATCATGAACAACTTTTACTGAGGGACCAAAGATTCAAACGCAAAAAAAAAACAGCTGTTCCCTACATTTTGACGAGTTATGCGAACATAAATGTAGGGAACAGATGTTTTTTTTTTCGCGATTGCATCATTGGTCCCTTAGTAAAAGTTGTTCATAATGATGAGTACAATCTCCCATTTCGGTTTGTCGCATGTTTTCAATTTCACCCTGTATATAAAAATGAATCCCTATTTCCCTTGGTCACGGCATCACAAGTGAACGGCTGGACTAATTTTTATAATTACTTTTTTTGTTGTGTTTGTTATTGTCAAGTAGTGTGTTATGCAAAGGCGTACCTATAGTACGTACACCCACATTTCTCCAGTTATGTTTAAGTCCCATGTTATAGGGGGCGAGCCTATTGCCATCAACTGGGCACAAATCCAGACTCCGGGCTGCTACTGAGAAATTTCAGATAGTAAAACCAAATAACACTTTGCCGGACCCAGGAATCGAATACAAGACCACTAGACCAACGAGGCACTTATAAACAAAACGTACTAATGATTAAACTGTGAGCTGCGTCAACCTTCCTACTATTGCTAGTTCTACGCTGATATACGTATAACTACCTTATATGATATGCAACAGATGTAAGCTCATCATGTTCTGAGTTGAACTGCATGATTACTGATAAATGCGTGCACTGATTGGACAGGTCCACTCAATCTGTGTGGTTCTTTCCTCAAAAGACCATTTCAGACACCAATCCACATGGTCACATGATCTGACCAAAATTATGTCTGGACTTTAAAAGAGACTGTGACCTCTGAGTTTGTTTCGGCCTTTCTTATCAGAGGAGTCAGATAGGAAATGCCGACCTCATCTAGTTTAAAAAAATATGATTGACGGGGAAAAATGTTTGTACAACCCTACTTAAAGAAATAAAATCATTTATCGTTTAAGAAAAATTTCGTAAATCATCGTTGAGTAAATTCGTGACAAAACTTATGTATTTTCAGTACCCATATTTCAATTGTCAAACGGAGTAAGACTCTCATTATTTGAACGCCATTATTTTAATTAAGTGGTTGTTAAATTGGATGCTGATAAGCGAGACAAATCTTCACTAATTGAATGGATCAGTCTCAAAATTCATTAGATACTTGTTAAATAAGTATTAAGATATTATTGCCCTCTGGAATATTTTCGCCGCGGCCGTAGCTAATTCTAACAGTGTAATAATATTTCTAAACAAACAATTTTCTAAATATAATGGGCTAGTCTACGTGATCAGAATATTTTGTAATAAATATTAAATTTTGTAAAGTAAACCTCATTATTATACAAACTACAAACTATTGTTTAGAACTGAAAATAGTTATATACCTGAAATAGATCTCTTAATATTTTAAAGCAAAATCAGCCAATAGGAATGTCCCAACTGCTGGGACACGTGAGCCAGTGGGCACTAATCCACCACGCGACTCAGAAAGTTATAGTACATGAAAAATTAAGACAAAACTGATGTACACTTACCAGTAAACTAACATATCCATGTATACTGTTGTAAGCCAGAATCAAATCTCGAAATTCCCCAGAGCAATATTCCGACTTCTCACATTCTTTTACTACTGAAATGTTATATTTACTCCGCCAGTCTTCTAGAACTTTAACAACATCACCAATGTTCTTTGAATGGTTCGATCCGCCATGTTTTAGTATCGATAAGAACCTTGGGTCTTCAAAGAAGTTGTATGATCCATTCGACCCAACGCCGTAACTGTGGGTGTCATTGTCCGCAAGCATTGTGACTTCTCTTTGTTCATCACTTAAAGCAACACGAACTATGTCTGCTCCTCTGATCTCCGACCAATTTTCTTGTTGTCAACTTCCTCAAACAACTTAATGGTTGTCTCATGTCGTACAGTTTTCTTTCTGAAACAAACAAAATTATCTGCTATAGTTTTCGAGTGAAAAACTCTTAATATTTTTATCAGATCGTAAATTATATTTTGTTATCATTTTAACAGGCATAAAATTCCTAGATAATTTATCAGTTGGGAAATCTTTTGTTAAATAATAGCCAGACGCTACACGTTAGACTTTTCCAATGCAGGTAAACTGAACAAATACAGTAGCACTTATGGTAATACTTTGGCATCTGATAATGTTTGTCGACAATTACGTAAGGGAATTCTACGAAACGTTTTAGTAAAAAAACACTATTACTGGCTTGAATTGTGGACTGTCCCAGCACTTTTAGATTCCTGGTTACGTTACAAGTTTCAAATCATAACTTAAAATATAATGTCAGAGCTTATCCAAATATATATTAAAAAATCCTGAGTTTCAGTAGCTGTTCTTTAAGCTTAAACGTAAACGAATCCGGTGAAATCCTCTACACCTAACTAAATGATAGTAGTATTTCTATACTGTAGGAATAAGCAAAGATTTTAGCTCAACATTTAAAATTTCAAGTAGACAAATTTCAGCTGCAATTTTGTAAAGCTTCCTACAGACATGTATGAGTTATGACGGACTTCATTAACCAAGTTAAAGTTACACAAACGCTGGTTTTAATAATCATATAAAAACGTAGCGCTTCTCTATATAAATGTTATCTATTCACACTCCTACACGTGTATACCATCTCTCCGTTTACCTTTTGTATTCAAATTGTACATTTCTCCAATATCAATGTATTCTCATGCATACAGAGTACTAAAATAGAACTGAAAACATAAAAAACACCCTGTTTTATTTTCCTGCATCATGTTCTGAGTCACGTACGGAATCATATTTATAATCCTTTACAATGTTACAAAGTCACGAAATGAATTCTGATAAAATATTTTAAACCATTCATACCCTATTTCGCCCAAATATTTCTCGTGCTCAAATAATAGGTAAAAGAAAATATAATACAGAAAAGATTTGGCATATAATAATACGACAAAGGAATAATAACCACTTCAAGAACAAAGAAACTCTTAACATTTAACAAAATATCAAAAGACCACTTTAACATAATCACTTTGGGCAGCAATAACATCTTTGTGTACAAAATACCGATTGCAAATCCAACGTTAAACCATTCTTCAGCACGTGCTTAATATAGAATTAATAATTATGGCGACTTTGTAAACGGTGGCTTATTCTGTACCGTACTGGCTTAAGGCTCCCAAACAGTGGCAGTCCATAAAGGTAGGAAGACACTACTTACCCTACCTAAATCAGATAAATATTTAAAAATAATATCATTTTATCAATAAACGATTCGCATTGCGGTGCACTAGCGACGCTGAGTGCCTCGGTAGAGACACGAACTATTCGCGTCTTAATGTTTATGTGTGTGCTCTTGTGGCCATGCAGATTTATTGGGTGTGCATTCCTATACATACGTGGCACACAATGTAACAATTAACGCACACAACCGTACAGGGTAGTCACTTGTTTTGTACGCTTTTTACAGCTTGAAAAAAAGATGAATTTTCAAAAGTATCTTTCGGTGAAAAAAAACAACAAGTGATCGTGAAAAGTAGTTGTACACCAGATTTGCAATAAATACAAACTAACGGTAAAGTCAATCGTAAATTCAATACAAAATAATATGATTCATTTAATTGCCTCACAGGTTGCATGATGTGTAGTGTAGGTACAGCAATCGGTTATTCTGTTTATTTTTTTTGCCTTTTTTTTATTTCTGCCTACCCTGACTAAAAACTCTGTGCACGGCACTGCTCCCAAACAGACGCGACGCGACTCTAGTAGCACAAAACAATAGTAGGAATTGTTTTACCCGAATCGCATCGCACCGTACGCATGTCGCGCCTATTTGCGGGGAGCCTTAAATTGTAAATCTCTCAACGTCTGTCAACTTCGAACGATGGTGGGTGACGTATATTATTCTTAATTTATAGTCTGCCTGAGTTCATTACCTACATCTGAAGGCGGCCATTCCTTTTCTAGATATCCGATCCAACATTAATATTTGCTGCGGTTGCAATTTGTGAGGTGCAGACAGATTTATGAATACAGTAAATAACGTTGTATCTCATAATGGGATATCTAATAAGAGGATGCTAAACTGGAAATCGGAAAAGTTTTAGTTAAGAAAGCGGTAGGTATAATTTAGAGCGAAGTAAAACTAAACAGAAAGAAACGTTGTCATAAAATCGGCTAAATCTGGCATTATAATTCTCTCCAGAAATATTAAACGAGCTCATCTATTAGATGAGAACTGAAACGATCTTTCTTATTGTGCAGTAAAACTTATGGAAATGCAGTATTTTAACTGTAAAAGCACGTCTGTAAAATCAAGTAAATCAGCGAAAACGACAAAATTTCGTATAAGCGCCAGCGAAAACCGCGAAATTCAACCACAAAATCTTGAGATACTTTCAATTTCGTGGACTACCATGGGTCATCTTCCTTAATGAAACGCAACGGGCTGCAATACCTAAATGTCAATGATGTGTTAACACGATAACAATCCATAGCTTCAAACACATTTTCCTTATGAATGGGTACCACTTACAGGAGCAATTTATTCCTTCCACTGTTTGCAAAACTTGCACGACACACTATGGGTACTATTAAATTAATTCACTAACAAATAGTACAAATTACACCAACCGTCTCAAATGACAAACTACTTAATTCACGCCTAAACTCTACTTATTATAGCAAATAATATAGTCATTACTACATCACAATAAGGTACCTAGTCGTGTACTTAGAAGAAATTCGGGAACTTACATTTGTCATGAATGGGTTTTCCATGCTGCCAGTGTCCCAAATTGACATAAGGTATTAATTATTTCGCGCCATATTGAAGCAATAACAAAAACGTCATTGCTTTTTTGCCTGAAACATGACTAACCTATTTCTAGTTCAAAGTCATATTTTTCATTCCTTAATCGTGTGACAGGTGAATTTATCATCGCAATGTGTTCATTTAATTGGTCAGTTTGTCACTAGGTCATATTTTTCCATTGTGTTTCGTGTTCTAGATATTTTTTCAACTTTCATCGTACTCATCATTATATTGATTGTTTTTATATCGTCGTATAAAGTGACGATTGTAATAAACTCGTATCTAAAGTCAAGAGCGAATCACTTTTGCGTTCATAAAATAAAGGATAAAACGATGTCTGATACGACAATAACGGTTAATTCCGGTTCAACAGTTGACTGTGTAAGTTTCGTCGACACTGACTTTTTAGATAGATCGTTCACCTCATAGCGTCGGGAAACAACATTAGTTAATCTGTGAAAGGTTTGAAAACAGAAGACATTTTACGTCAAGATGGCCGTTTGAATAATTTATGAGGGCCTTCATTAACTGGCTTAAGGGGTAAGCCCTCGGTCCTAGCAGCGGACGCCACATATGAGATGCGTTTTTTATTTGTTGGCAAACAGGAAAACAAGTTAAAACCTCCTTCAGCGTTTGATCAAAATTCACAGTTTTATGCGGAGTCATGGATGGAACCACTTTTGTGTTATGCATGGAACCGTAAAGATTCTCATTTGATACGGGAAGCCTTTTCCTTTAGTGACATTGACTATAACATAAAAGTTAAAATGAGATTCAATGTATTTTTGCGATTTTTATACACATTTTCCTGTACCATGATTTGTTTTGTTCCCTTTTCTTTTCCTATACCTACTCATTAATTATCCTCAATAGTAACTATTTAAACTACTACTATGTATTTATTTTTAAGTACTATTAATGATGTGTTGTTTTTTTTTTTAATACTTTTTATTAAGGGGAAAGCGCCAGGTTTGGCTGCTAACTTCCCAATTCTTACGTATTTTGCAATTTGCAGGTCAGACTGAATGAAATTAGAAGGTTATATTCAATCAATCAATCATTTATTTTGTTTAACATAGGTATGGTTTTTTTTTGGGTGGGAAATCATCAAATACCTTCTCCCGCTCTGGGTAGAGCAGGAGGGCGTGTCAGACTTTTAGTGACTAAAACCCACCCGTGTTCCCTCAGTTGCCTGTGTGCCAGGGCCCGCGGTATCTCTTTCGAACAACCCGCACCCCTGGCAGGCATCGGCCCTTGCGAACCCCACCAGTTGGTGCTGACATCTCTTTGAGGCGCGCGTGGAACACAACGCGCCGTCGACCCGGGCTTGGTCCTTACCGGACAGTGAGCTAACGTAGGTATGGTTGCAGTTAGGATTGTCTCAAATATGTGCACTATGTTTTGCCAATATGTGGCTCACAAAATTAACACAAACAAGCAATTGTAATTAGAAAGTGGCATGCCAATACAATATAAAAAAAGAAAAAAAAACAATTTAAAATATGTCAGTTAGATAAACAGCTTATGTAATTTTAGATAACTAAACACATTCATACATAAATATAATGAATAAAAATCATATGAGTTTAATTCATGATTTCAATGATTGATTCTGTAAATACATACGTGTTACGTTTGCGAATCATACTTTCTACAACATACATCCTTACACTGACCGGCAAATTTCAAAAAATGTAAGAAAATGTGAATTTCACGGTTCATCAATTATGGATTACATACAGTCACGAGCACGAATATGTATACGCTTACCAACTTTTAAAACTGATTTTCTCTTCTTGTACTGATTGTAATTTTATGTTATCATGAAAATAATATTTTGGAACCCACACTATAGTGAAATACCTAGGTTATCTCAAGGTTGCAATCGTTATTTAAGAGAAAATCGCTTTTGAATTTGGCTATGTGTATACATATGTATTAATGCTCGTGACTGTACACGAAAACGTTAGCGTTTTGTCATCATCCACAACTTTAGACAGGATAGGTTAAGTTTAAGGGTCACGTGAAATCATAATACCCAACGTCTGAACTATATTTTCATACAGATTTTTAACAGAAAAAATATAAAAACGATTTCCTCAATAAAGGTACCAGACCATTGAAAACTCAGCCTTAATTAATTTACAATAGGGTATTACACTCATTTTTGAAAAGTGTCATAATTAGATTCTAGAGTGCTAATAAACCGCTAAACAAATGCGCTGATATTTTGTACGACAATTTTTTATAATTTAAAAAATTAGTAATTTTTCTACTTATCGTTGGTTTGCTGTTCCTGAATACAAAATATTTTTTAAACAAAAATTACTAAGGTTCCGAAAATAATTAAAGTACAAATTTGCTCAGTTGACATGCCGCATGACGAAATAACATGGCGGCTACTATTTCATGGTGTTCAAAAACAGATTAAAAAAACTGAAATCTTTAAATTGTATTTTATAACATTTATTTTGTTGTTTCATGAACTAAAACTAACATTTTCCGACTGCATTTTGACTAAGCTAATATATTTTTAGATTTTTTCTCGTATGGAGTAAAATACCCTATTAACGCAACGGAAATATTCCACAGCCTTGCACATTAATATCACCAAGAAAAAATTAAGGTTCAACAATATAAAAAGTAATTAATTCAAAATACTTACCGTTATACATTAACCCCCTTATTTATAAACGTTGCATAAAGTTACGAGATATTTAAAAGAAAAAAAAATATGGTTAAACAGTCGCTAATCACTACGTAACTTTAAGCAATGTTTATAAATAAGTGGGTATAGTAAACAATAAATAATATGATACGTAAATAATATACAAATGGTGTTTGCCGATATTATACAATATAGCTGATTGCGGTTGGGCCGGCCGGCGCCGTCCTCGTTGAATATTCATTATTATGACATTTCACTGATAATTTCCATTCTGTTTAATGTTTTAATTGAAATTTTCCATCATTGTTACTAAGATACAGTGAAGAACAGGTACTTAAGACGCTGTAGTGTTTCACTATATTTCTATGAAACTCGTAAACACAGTATGGCAAATAGACAAGTCACTAAATAATAATAGTAAAAAGAGCAGGACACACTTATTAGATCAAGTTGTAGGAGTAAACAATTATAATTTCTGTATGCAAAAGATCTTTCATGAAAGATCTGGGGCTAGCCCCAGTAGCCAACTATTGAGGCCCAACAAAAGGCAGTTCTGTAACTGCCTTTTGTGGGCTTTGTTTGTTTGTAAACTGGTACTATTTAATTATTAAAGAAATTGTCCTGTGATCATTTCTTTAATAATTAAATAGTACCAGTTTACAAGTCACTTACAATGACTATCTCTTATGGCATACGCTGCTAATCTATACCATCACTATCATCATTACATATTATGGCAGACAGCTGTGCTACTGGGGAGTCTGTTGCACCACTTCTTCTTCCCAGCTAAGGAACTAAGAAATCGTGAAGGGCGGGCGTTTTCGGGGACTGTCTTATGTAATTTTGACGTTCAAAAACTGCTGACTCTCAGCCTAGTTTTGAATAAATGACTTTTGATTTGATTTTGATATGTATAAAACTAAGTCCCCCGCCGCGTCTGTTTGTCTGTTCGTGATAAACTCGAAAACAAGATTTTCATGCGGTTTTGACCAATATAGACACGAGTGATTTATCAGGAATAATAAATCAATAATTGATAAGGTTTTGTGTAAATTGCTTAACGCGGGCGATGCCACTGGCAAATCTATATACGATACAACTCCTAAACAATATAAATTTTCTCTAAAACCTGAAACAACTTGAGATATTTTTCTTTCGGTCAGCAAATCTGTGCCAAATGGTCACGTTTATTGCGGAATCCGTGGCATTCCTAATTTTGTCGACTCAGTTCCACATAATGGGTTGACTCTAATAATATTATTTATTTTATAAACCCAGAGGAAATAATTAATGAAAATAGTTAATTATAGTCACACGGGTCGACAGATCAGGTTAAGCTACGCTTGCCGCGTTTGGTCCGTGGATGGGTGACCATATTTACACAGACCCCTCCGTACTTCGAAGATGACGTTAAGCCGTCGGTCTCGACTGTCATTCGTAGATCTTTGACAAACGTTGCGGGTTGTCAGAAGCTCGAAAGTCTGACAGCCAGCTTACCCAAAAGAGGGGTATTACCCAGTAACTGGATTCTGGAGGTTGAATAGGCAGTCACGGGATGTAAAATACTGGTATTCAGCTACATCCGGTCAGACAGGAAGCCGATCCCAACATAGTCTGAAAAAGTCCAGGCAGATTAATATAGTTAAGCCTGAATACATATATACCTATACTCATCACGTTTCAACCCTTTACAAAGAGCGTTAAATAAATAAGAAAATACTTTTTGAAACGTAACTTCAGATACAGACTTTAATTCATTTGCAGAGATCTGAGTAAATACATTATATAAAATGGAGTGCTCGAAAAATACAATTTCATATGTACCTATAAAGTTCTCTTTTTCTTACATACGACGCGTTTGTTAACATTCTGCTAGGGGTAGCTATCCCAAATCTCGGCTTCGTCTATAAAGCTGCAAACATTGCTATAATATAACTCCTTACAGAGCAAACACATTCTTCGACGTTATTAAAGTTCCTTTACAAACAACACTGAGGAATTTACATTTTATATACCAGTATCTATTACGTACGTACTGCTGCCCTGTCTGTGCACACTGTAAGCAAACGTTTTATGTCCCTTGCTCCATTACTAACGACTTTGATGGACCCATTGTATACGTGGACGGCAATGAATGTAATCCTAGACGTTGGTACACGTGACCTGGCTTTGTGATAGACGAGACAGGTTTTGTACCTAAGTGCCCACTAAAGAATGTCTGTGACGCTATACTTTACAGTACATTCTAATTCCATGGATGCAATCAAAAAAGGGAATAATTGCGCATTTGACAGAACTTCAAACATGGAACGAATGTTGATTTTGGAGAGAATTTACTACGAGAAACGACTTTGTTTTCACAATTTTGTAGATACAATGTCCAAAATAGCTGAACACTTGAAATAAGAGTTCTTTTTTCAACAGAGAGCAGAGACGACCTCCATAAAATTTGTTTTGAACACCTTACCTTGTTTCTGAAGGTAAACGAACTACAAATGGTATCAACATGAGATGCGTACTGTGCTATTCCGTAGATAGAAAACACAGAAATAGCAACAGGTCAAATCTATCATAGTGAGATTTACGGCCTTAAATATGCAAACATTGAAAGGAAAAAGCTTTAGAATAGAAGCAAAAGGTGTTTAATCTTCTACACGTTTAAGTATTTATAGTTCGGATATTATTATAAAACAACAGATCAAATGGCTGTTTATTGCTGAAAATATTTAAGGTATAAAAACAATGTAGGTAAAATTTTGCTAATATTTTATTAAATGTTGAACCCGAACGAAGTTAAGGACCTCTTAAATCTTCAATATGATCATATATACATAATCTATGTGACAGAGAAGGCTTTATTTTAATCGAATAAACTATTCCGCGTAAATTCCTAGTAAACAAACTTTCATCTTTATGTTGACATTATATACTGAAGTTTAAATTATGAACTTCTAGTAAAAACGCAAGGTTGGTAAAATGTTTAGCATCTGCGTAAAATTTTTGAACTTCGAATATTTATTTTTCGGCTTGAGAGTTGCCAACATGACATGTCATCGTTATTGGCCATTAATGATGTTCGATTCTTAATTCTTTATGAACAGTTGCATCTATCATTGATGGACCCTGTCGTGTACGGCTGTTAAGTACAAGTTTTAAATAGATTTAAATTCTCTTAGGGACACGACAAAGCGGGACTACCGCGCCTTAATTGCGTGACATGCTACTCGTATCAATCAGAATCTGAATCATATTGAAGTATAGGTATTGCTAATACATTGCTTCATATGTTCGAAAAATTTGTCTGCTCAACAATGTAGATGACGCAATGAATGTTGTTGAACTGTCAAAGAAGGACCATTGCTACTGTTAATGTGTTACTCAATTACCCCGCTGTTTTAAAACCTACCTACATTTGTTAGTTTCTGTACACTTGGCACCATGTTGCTAAACTATAAAACTGAATAAACTATTAACTCTGAGTTACTTTTGTGAGCTCTCACTTCTTTATTATCTTTCCAACTGTTAGGTGGATTGAGCTGTTTTTCATAGAAATTGTTGTTTAATTTCAGTTTGTATTGACATTTACAGAGGTTCATTTTACTCATACATACATTAACACACAGGATACAATTTTAACCAGTACATAAACTATAACCATGAATTCAACATAATTATTATTCTAGACCGCAGCGTAGAAATTTTTCGCAATTTTTTTTTCTTAGGTAGCTGTTCCATACTATGTATTGAACGTGTAGGACTTTTCTATGAAACATTTGATATTTTTTCGATAACCGATAAAAAAATCAGTCTTGAATCATTATGCTATATTCATGGTTAGGTACAGTTTACGCACTAATTAAAATTTGATCCTGTATATTGTTCATTACATGGGACTTAAACATAACTGGCGAAATGTGGGTGTAATATAGAAGCATCTCTGCCTAACCCTTCGGTGCAAACAGGTGTGATGTTATGTTATGTTCAAACCATACAAGGGTTTCATAGCCGGATAGTTAAACATGGTTTCAAGCTACAAAACGAGAACGACAGGACTCTTCGCCGACAAGGCTCGTCCTTGCGCTATTACTAAATAGTCAAGTAACTGCCACTAACATGGGAGAAGCGCTCACTCGGCTCGCGCGCGGTTGGTCGCAATTCTAACCTATTACCTACCTGATGAGCCCTGTCAGCGAAATTACCTGTCGATGAAGAGTCCCGTCGAAGTAAAGTCTTGTCGGTGTTCAGTCTGTCGGCGTAGTGTCTGTCGGCGTTTAGTCGTACACTGCAAAATGAGAGAGTGATAACAATGCTTAGGCCTAGCCCATGAAAGATTTAACAATAACTACGATTCCGCAATTAGGGGCAACTAGGGGCTTATGGCTAATTAATAACAACCTCAAGGGTCGATCGATCGGGTTAAGGTTGCCGCGGTTTTTCCGCGGAAAGCACGTTAACCCGTTGGTACCGGCTGTCGTTCGTGGATCTTTGACGAAAGTCTGACAACCAGTCTTGGGTATCGTGTTACGCAGTAACTGGGTTGTGAAATAGTGGTACCTATTCAGCTGCAGAGCAGTGGTGGCCCAGAAGTAACGGCCACGATTAACGAGTTGTAGGTAGTGCGGAGGAGTGTGGGAAGACAACCGACTCGGTGGACGGACGATATCAGTAAAGTGGCCGGAAGAAACTGGATAGCCACGACACAAAACCGCCAAAAGTGGAGAGATTTGGAAGAGACCTACACTCAGCATTGAGTGGCCAAAGGTTGAAGAAGAGAGAGAGAGAGAGAGGTAGTGCGTTCGAACCCAGTCAGGCGCTTTACTCTCTGTAAGTAATTTCATCACTGCTGCTCTCAAAACGGTGAAGGAAAACATCGTGAGGAAACCGGCATGTCCTAGAACCAAAAATTCGAAGACATGTGACATCTACCAACTCGCACTGGGCCCGCGCGGTGGATTACAGCCCGCTCCCTCTCACGGAGAGGAGGCCTGCGTCCCAGCAGTGGAACGTTATAGGCTGAGTATGTATGTATGTATTCAGATGCATCTGCTTAGATTGGAAGCCGACCCCAACAAAGTTGGAAATAGCTTGGCAGATGATGATACAATTCCGCAATCATTATTCTTAAACATAGTGTAAATATCGACGCGCAAATTGTTACAAAAATCTTCAACGCCGCCAGCCTTGAAATGGTCTAGCTAGAATCATGTATAATAAAAATCATCATAATCAGGTCCAGTTGAAAACCAGCGGCAGGCACAAGTTGTCTGGCATTTTTGCTGAACTGGGCCTTTTTAACGCAGCCTTGAGGGACAATTTAATACTAGTTTCTGACATCGCACTTTACATTTTTTTTTGCTGTATATTGTGTGCCTTTTTAGTCTGTGCTAAGTAAATGTATTTTCTTTCTTTTTTTTATGTACTGAATTCCTGGAACTGGAAACAGTTTGCGCATCGATCACTCTTCCACCCCGTATACTAACACATTCCCAGTCAACACATTTTATTTCAACCAAATCACTTGGTTGTAACACAAATCAATAACACTTATGGCAATTAATACAATTACGGGTGTCAATATCGGGCCTGTGATCAATCATGGACCCGATGTACCTAAATGTTTTAATATTCAGAATATTGTTGGCGCCACAATTTATTGATATTTGTTACGCCTTTGTTCAACTTTTTGTTAACTGTTTTGATTTCATATAAACATTTGTGAATGTATTTTCAATTGTATTTCAGCACAGATTTTGAATGTCGAAGCATAACTGAATAGACAGCTGGGCTGCTGGTGAGTTTGTTGCGCCACTTTTTCTTCCCCTCTAAAGTTTTTCGGGTCTGTCTCATGTAATTTGACCCTAGTTTAAATACATTTGACCTAATAAACCAACCAATAAACCTAATATTAATGCTAGAAACAATATACACCGTGACATTTTAGTCGTCTTACAACGGCAGCCTACTTTCAGATATCCAATGACGATTAATCATATACAGGTTGAAATTGAAAACATGCGACAAACCGAAATGGGAGATTGTACTCATCATTATGAACAACTTTTACTAAGGGACCAAAGATGCAATCCCGAAAAAAAAAACATCTGTTCCCTACATTTATGTTCGCATAACTCGTCAAAATGTAGGGAACAGCTGTTTTTTTTTTGCGATTGCATCTTTGGTCCCTCAGTAAAAGTTGTTCATAATGATGAGTACAATCTCCCATTTCAGTTTGTCGCATGTTTTCAATTTCACCCTGTATATTTTTTTAGCCACTGCTGGGCGAAGGCCTCCCTACTCTCTTTCAATCATATAAGTACAAAAAAAAGAATATTTGCATAATTAAAAATGAAAATAACATTCACTGAGACGCATGACGTAGTTTGAAAAACCCCGTTATGGAAATGGAATTAATGATGGAATGTAATGGTAGGTAGGTAGATACCTTCTACCGTTTGATACGGTATGGTACGGTGTTTCATAATTCTAAAGCATTATTTATTGGAACGAAGTTCCTTATCGCGCGTTGTGAAAGGGGGCTAGACGGAAAAATTCATACGAAAAGTTGTAACGACACTTTTTGCTATAGTAAGCTATTGTAAGCCGTGCGGCGTGCGCATGTTTCTCTGTCTCTCTCTCTTATAGAAAGCAAGCCAGATATTTTCATTTCGTCTTTTATATTATTTATTATTTTATTATAAGTTTTTTTATATATATTTTTTTTTTACTTCGTTCCATCCTGGTGTCCCTTGACACCTCTCAAGTTTTTTTTCTTTGTACCTATTATATTTTAATGGTAACAATGTTTTAATAACCCCTAGAGGTATTTTATGACGGATACATTGAGTGGACCACCTTTGTAAGACGACTATAATGTCACGGTGCGTATAGACCTTGTGCAACAACATAGTTGAATTTATAATTTTAGTGAAAACAACAAAATGTTTAAAATACTCTTTCTGCTTTGATAAATTCATAAAATCATAACATATGTATTGCTAAAGCCGTCCGTAGTTTTATTAACTTTAATGTTAGTTAAAATCTGGTCATTTCATACGTGTTTGGGGTCGGGGGGCTTTTGGAACCGGGACCGCGGTCCCAAATGTAGGTACAACATGAAACAACAGTGGTGCATAACAACGTTGTGGTAGCCTGCCTGACAATGACGAACAATTAAGGTTCTTCCATAACAATGTAAGGTTTTAATCTGTTGAAGATGTTCATGAAATCATAAGGTACTGTAGATGTTTTGTCAGGATGGCTTTGCCAATCTACCTCAGTGAATGACATTTATTAAGATTATAAACGTATTTAATTATAATCCGCGGAATCCGCTGCATTCGAGAAACTCAGAACCGGTCGAAGTGGCCATGCTTGGGGCAGGCCAGAGTCCAGCAATGGACGTCTTCGCCTGAAATTATGATGAAAATGAAACGCTATTTTATACTAAGAAAGAAAAGTAAAAGAGTCGACATTTAGCTTGGAAAGCTGACAGTGCCCGTATTGACGTAATAAGTAATTTATTTAGAAAAAATATCCAATTTTAACTAATACGTGTTTCATTCTAGGTTAGATCACAGTCGATTCTACTGTCAATTTTCCTGTAAATAGTTTAAGTAATTGAAATAAATGCTTTGTCTATCAAACGTTATTTTTTTTTTAGATAATTCCTACTCACCTATATTATAAATGAATAGGTCAGGGTTTAAGATTCATTTTTGAATGCTTTATTATCAACGCGGTGTCCATTGTCTGGCTATCGCCAACCATCATTGAGGCATTTTCCTTTTATTTTGGCTAGATGTCATCATCTACATCAATGTAATGTAAACGCTTAAGATATGCGGGTATGCGTGGGTACTTTTTACACAAATCTTAAGCTTCATCAACGCGCGAAGACTTTTAATCAGGTTGAAATAATGTGACTGTGAGGGCCAGTCTAAGAACCTCAATGATATCCCGACCGTGATTTTTTACACGTTTTATATTAGCTTCACTTGTATGTTTGTTTGTATGTAACCGACTCCTTAGAGCGCGATTTTGACCCACTTTATACGGTCAGATTTCATTGAAAATTTGTAAACTTATCGAGGACCGATGACAATTCAATAATTTAAAAAAAAATTGAGAAAAATGAAAAAAAATATGTAAAAAATCACGTTTTTGTAGTTAAACGTTAAACTAGAAACTAAAGTTAAACTATTATTTATTTGTCATAAAATATCGAAAATATAAAGCCGCGAAAATTATACTACGAACTTGTCAAACCATTAATGAAATTTTAATTACGGATTTCGGAGCATTAATATAGGTATATACTTGTTTATAATCTTAAAGTATCTGACAGACGACGCACAGTCTGAACATGAGCAAGGAGATGAGTTTAAGTTTGTTTCCTATATTTTGTAATGTGTAAACTTTCTTGAATGTTAAGTAATTAATCCCTATTAAATGAATATTATGGGTTCTACAAGGTTCTCAGGATTAGTAGGATTTTAGCAAGTGAAGGGACTTATTTGCCTAGAAACCATAGTGAGAAGTTGACAACAGAGTCCGTTCGTACAGTAGGTTTTTAGAAATAGCTCTTCTTCCTCCATGAGTGTCTCGAATGCGGCGCACAGAAACTAAGGCTTTTGATGAAAAAAGGTCCTAATATGTCTCAAGAAAGTAGCAGGAAACGGTTAGTTGAAACCGATCCCAAATTTAGAAGTATAATTAAAAAATCAGTTCCTTACCGAGACACATTAAAGAACACTTTAAAAAAACCACGGTCGGGATATCATCGAGGTTTTTAGACTGGCCCTCACACTTACAGTATGTTAACCAGATTAAAAGTCTTCGGACCACAATCTAAGTAGTTTATTTTTTAAATATTTTTGATATCATTGAATTTCTAGTGTGAGTGAGAGTGACTATAAAATTTACTATTGAGAAAACTCTCGTCCTGAAAAAGCATCGATTTATTTTGTTGTAGATGAAAACAAAGCCTGATATAAAAGTAGTGAAACAAACCTATCAACATACAAGTATCTACTTGTTTGTAAGTACCGATTAGCCTGTCGAGTTATTATCTATTTTTCATTATACATAAAACACTTTACAAGTATAAACCATTATCATAATAAATACGATATATTTGCGAATATACAATATACTGATTTATTAAATAGATACGTAATGTGTACTGCCCGGATTGGTTGTTAGTTTATTGTGACTATTTATTTTAAAGATCTGGGTTTAATTTCTGGGTCAATAAAACAATATAGAATTAGAAAGGGTAACCGGAAGTTTATCAACTGTTTGGATTATCCAACTAATATTATAAATGTGAGAGTTTGTATGTTTGGATATTTAGATGTTTGGTTGGTTGTTACCCAATCACGGAACAACGGGTAAATGGATTTGGATGAAATTTGGCAAACAGATAGATTGTAACCTGGATTAACATATAGAATACTTTTTATCCCGGTAGTACGATTTTTAACTTTGTAGTGTAGGTAGTAAATTTTTTATGTTAATATTCCAAATCTGTGATTATATTTTATAGTTGATTTTGTGTGTAATTTTTATGTTATTGTACCAAATCTGTGATTATTATTTGTTTTTATATTTAAAAGTTGATTTTGCATGTATTTTTTATGTTATTGTACCAAATCTGTGACTGTTTATTTTTATATTTTATAAGTAGTTGATTTCGTATGTATTTTTTTATGTTAATGTACATTAACATAAAAAGATAGTACCAAATCTGTGATTATTGTTTTTTTATATAAGTTGATTTCGCATCTAGATTGACTTATGTTATTAAATAAATAAAACTTGTCATCAAAATAGTCAAATCGAACTGTGATTTTTCTTAAATTTTTTGAAAGTTATTTGTACACCCCACTTTTTATTTCTGTTTTTAAATATCAATATGTGTAAATGGCATACGTACACATAATCCGACTATTGTACCTGTGATTAAAAATATTTAACAAAATAAATGACAATGTTATCATTAGTTTCGTTTTTCTTTTTTTACTTGACTGTACCCATTTCATCTGAAAGTTTACCAAATGGGATATAACACAAAAAAATATTGAAATGTTTTCGAAATGGGACTAAATGTATGAAATGTATAATGTTTACCAAACGCAACTTTTTAGTAGGTACAGTTTGAGGTTTACGAAATGGGAAGTTTACCAAATGGGAAGTAGCCCTTTCAACCTACACGCGGGCGAAGCCGCTAGCGAAAGCTAGTGTTTCTTATAAAATAGGAATACACTCGCCTACAGCTGACTATGGGTACTTTAACATTAACTCTGGCATTTTATACAAATGACATGTAAGCAGCAAAATATGCAGACCCGGATGAAGCAATCGTAAAGTCAGACCGCATACGGACGGAAACGGGGCCGCTACACCTCGCCAAAACCGATAATTTAGCTAATTAAAGAATGTCTTCTTTAATTAGCTTCAAATTTTAGCATTAAAGATTGTTGAACAAAATATTTAAAGAAGTGATGATCTGTTGTATTCAGCGCACTTACGTTTTTAGAACTCACTCGTTACTTCTACAAAAAAAAATCGTTGTGAATTCAGTTCAATTAGATACTGGAAATACGCGAGTGCGCGGCTTCATTCAACTCAACTCATTTATTTAGGTATTTCATTCCAATGAACTGAGGGCTAACGATGTGAATACGTTGTTAAAACAGATGCTGCTCATTAACTTCAAGAAAGTAAATAATAGATTTTCTGGAATATTTATTTAAGCCTCTTTAATTCCTTAGTAATAATAATACAGTGGTTTTTTTTTTACTAAGGACCTCTCGCCGAGTATAGGCCTCCTCAATCTTATTTTTCCAGGGGGCGACCTCTTTTCCTTTTTCCGGGGAGGCCAGCTCATGTAGTAATTCTTCTAGTCCATCTCTCTTTATCCTGAAGTGCAATGTGTCCAGCCCTCTTCCAGTCTTCCATTTAAGTTTTTGCAGTGTGTTAATGCATCAATAACTTTTGTCCTTTCTCTTATTTTGCTGTGCCGTTTTTTGTCTCTGATCACGACACCGTGACGAATTAATGAACGTATTAAAATGGCACGGAACAAATTCTGGAGCCACAAAAAAGTTTTAAAATCCGATCTACCTTTAAGATTAAAAATGAAGGTCCTAGACTCATGTCTTTTACCTTGCCTCTCATATGCAAGTCAAACCTGCATCCTAATTGCGTAACACACGATTAATCATAATCTGTTTCATTTTGACAGATCATCAATATTCATTGCGTTATTAACGATGTTGAGCAGATAAATTTTTCGAACATATGAAGCAATGGTTTAGCACTATGTTTCAAAACGAAACAGATTATGATTAATCGTGAGTTACGAATTAGGGTGCTGGATACGCACAGGAAAGAAAGAATTGAAAAATGCCAAAGACCAAAGGAGAGAAGCATTCTTAACTTTTAGCTTCTAATATAGCATAGCATTATTAGCCAATAATGGTCCCACAGCTGGGTCTCCTATCTTCGAAAGGGATTGGGCTATAATCTACCACGCGGGCCCAGTGTGGGTCGGTAAATATTACATAACTTAGATTTTTTTGTTCTAGGACATGCCGGTTTCCTCACAATGTTTTCCTTCACCGTTTTGAGAGCAGTGGTGATGAAATAATTTACCTACATAAAGTAAAGTGTTTGTCTGGGTGCGACCCTACGAACTATTACAACTCGTAACTCGGGGGCTTATACCACTGGCACACCGCGGCTTATAGGTACAAGTTGGCAATTGTACTGTTTTGCTACTCGTATATAGAAACACGGAATATAATTTTTTGTTATCTTTTGTAAACAGGAAACCTCTCAGCACGCCTGATCAAGTCTTTGACAGGTTGTCTGCTTTCAATTAAATCTCAGCTGTCATGATTTTTCGACCAAAATAACAACAGCCAATATGCGCTTTTATAAATTCTAACTTGACGATATTATCATAGTAGACATCCACGTCACGACTTCACGATAACAATGGGACGTTACAGGCTCCCGCAGACAGGTGTGCCGCGACAGCATGACGCATCTTTAGTAGAACAATTTCTATGAAAACTTCATGGACGTTGTTCTACAAGAATCGCGTCGCAATGTCGCGTTGCGCCTGTCTGTGGAAGCCTTTAATGAACCTATCTCAATAATTATGAAGACGCTTTCAAACTTCCGTCTACGATAACGTCATAATACGTCATTTTATGTACTACAATATCATCATGTTAAAAACTGTTAAAGGGCACATTCTCTTCATATAACATTTGACAGTAGATAAAATGATCGGTGTAAACATTACCATAATTTGCCCACATTTTGATTAACACATTCACATATTTGCAAACAAGTAAACCGTTACCACAATTATTAACATTTTCCCCGATTTATCACAATCAAACACGTCATAAATTATAATTTATCACAAATTGGTTTTCTGTATTACGAGTACAACAAATTATGCGGATGTGGCGAGGGAACATTTAAATCGTTATAGACAAATGCGTGCATTGACTGGACAGATCCACTCAATATGTGCGGATCTTTCCTCGTAAGACCATTTCAGACACCAATCTACATAGTTTTCACATGATCTGACCAAGATTATGTTTGCAATTTAAAAGAGACCTCTGAGTTTGTTTCGGCATTTCTTCTTAGAGTTATCAGATAGGAAACGCCGACCGCCGACCTCATCCAGTTTTAAGAAAATGATGGATACATAATCACGCTATAATGTTCCCACTTCTGGGATATAGGCCACCTCTCTGTGAGAGGGAGTGGGCTGCACCCACCACGCGCGTGTTGCGGGTTGGTGGGGTCACATGCCGTCGAATTTTTGTTTCTAGGACATGCCGCTTTCCTCACGATGTTTTCGTTCACCGTTTTGAGAGCAGTAGTGATGAAATAGGTTACATAAAGTAAAGCGCCTGTCAGGGATCGAACCAACTACCAAATTTATTGTAAGTTGCGGCCAGTTCCACTCGGCCACCACTGCTATCCGAGAATATGATTGACGTAAAGTGTTTCTACAAGCAACAACTTACAGAAATCATTTATTATTATAATTTACTACTAAAAAGTAGGGGGATGATGTAGATGGCGGGCTGAGCTGGACTCCTTTAACAAGAACTGGTCACTAGCAGGATTAAACAGAGAGAAGTGGAAGGAGGGTAAGTAAGAGGCCTTTGCCCTGCAGTGGGACATCACAGGCTTTTAATAATTTAATAATAACTACTTAAAAATTGTTGACAATTTTAATGAAAGTGCATTCAATGTTCTATGATGCTCCCGTAAATATGACCTGACTAGCTTCCGCGCGCCGGCGTGGAGGTCGGAAATTATCCCGCAGGAACGTACTACCGGGATAAAAAGTATCCTATGTGTTAATCTAGGTTATAATCTATCTGTGTGCCAAATTTCATCCAAATTCGTTCAACCGTTTTTGCGTGAAAGAGTAACAAACATCCATCCATCCATCCATACTTACAAACTTTCGCGTTTATAATATTAGTAAGGATGTTATGACGCAAAACAATACCCAAAGAGTACTCATCTTTCCAAAACCACGCATATTGGTAGATACCTATCCTATTGTGGCTAGATTTGTTCCCGATTGATGGGAAGAGGCTCGTACCCTATTACGAAATGTCTTTAAAAAAAACCCGTAAACCTCTGCGCAACTTTTTGGAGAAAAAAGCCGTCATGTTTATGATTATTATACAGGGTGATTGGAAGATGGGTGCAAAGCTTTAAGGCGAAGATAGTACAGACAATTTAGAACCATTTAAGCCATGGTTGTCTTAGACGAAGTCTTACCAAATATTTTTAACCAAATTTTTTAGTTTTTTTTTCGGAAATTCTCAAAATTTAATGTAAACTGCATAATTATGGCCAAATTGAATGATAAATGAATTCATTTTTTATTTATTTAATTAAAGTAATGTGTAAGCAATCAAGCAAAACATGTTTTAGGCTTCTGTGTCATTAGTCATTTTTTTTACAGACATTTAAAGCTCAGAAAAAATAAAAGATTTGTACAATACGCCTTTTAAACCTTATAAAAAAAAAAAATTTGGTAAGACTTCGTCTAAGACAACCATGGCTTAAATGGTTCTAAATTGTCTATACTATCTTCACCTTAAAGCTTTGCACCCATCTTCCAATCACCCTGTATATTATGAGCATGCGAATTTTATCTATGATGTAGGTTTCATTATGTAAACTCCCACGTAACGTGGCTATAGTTTGAAGTTAACATCGCTGCGAATTATTAGCCTGATAGAGAAAATTTCATATCAGTCGGATAAAATTGTTTGTAAAGCTCTCGTGAGCACATAGTAAGTCTTTAATCTTTTTAATATAAATATTTTTTTATTCTATTTAGGTAACCTTCGGCTACGTTCATATTATGTTTTTTAGGAAATTAAGCAATGATGCTTCGTTTAAAACTGAGAGGCCTGTGGCTAAGTAATAATAGCCGTGAGTCGATCGATTAGGTTAAGCTACGCTTGTCGCGGTTTGTCCATGGATGGGTGAACATGCTTACATGCCAAGACCCCTCCGAGCCTTGGAAGGCACATTAAAAACAGTAGTTCCCGACTGTAAATGTGGATTTTTGACAGTCGTTACGGGTCTTCACTAGCCCGAAAGTCTGACAACCAGTCTTACCAAGGAGTATCATGTTACCCAGTAACTGGGTTGTGGAGGTCAGATAGGCAGTCGCCCCATCTAATATACCTACTGGTATTCAGCTGCATCCGGTTAGACTGGAAGCCGACCCCAACATAGTTGGGCAAATGCTAGGCAGATCATGATGCTTCGTTTGAAACGCAGAGTACGGAATCATCGCAGCGTTTAGACACGGCAGTCGTAATAAAAGGAAATCAGCCATATTGGGCCCAAAATCAAAAGTCCGCCAGCGGAAATAAAATGTTTTAGCCTGTTCGGGGAAGTCCTCCTTATTTTTTTTTACTATTGCGCCAAAACCTTACTATATTAATATTATAAATGCAAAAGTAACTCTGTCTGTTATGCTTTCCGTTTATTCCCGTTGTCCCCGTATGCCATATCCCCGTCACGGGGCAGCGGGACGTGATTAAATTTATTTCCAGTTGTCCCCGTAACGTACATTCGGCTAACGGGGACAACGGGAAGTAAACTTTTCACGAGTCGTTGTCCTCTTAAATCTGCATTTTTGACCTAATGTTCTTTTGACCTAATTTTCATGTTTAATGGTCACAGTTCTAACCTAACTCAAATGGCACCTAACCAAATCTTAAAATATTCAATGCATGGTCGAGGGTGGGCTTGGTCGACGGAGCCCCGCTTCGCGGGGCTCCTACTTCTGGATGGTTTATAAAAAAATTACCACGAAGGGGATGGCGGGGTCTATTCGCTCGCTTCGCTCGCTCACATGACCCCGCCATCCCCTTCTAACCTAACCTGTCCGAGTCGGGGTGCCCTAAAGTCCAGATTGCATCCAATTTCTACTGGTTACAATATTTGAGGGTGGTAGGTGTATAGGGTATAAAGCGAAGAAAGACAGTGTACGGGGACAACGGGAAGTATTTTTAAATATTTAATTGAAGTACCGCTGTCCCCGTAGGATGGGGACAGTGTACGGGGACAACGGGAAGTATTTTTAAATATTTAATTGAAGTACCGCTGTCCCCGTAGGACGGGGACAGTGTACGGGGACAACGGGAAGTATTTTTAAATATTTAATTGAAGTACCGCTGTCCCCGTAGGACGGGACCGCTGAACCGATCGACATGAAATTTTACAGAGATACAGCCTGGGATATTGAGAAGGACATAGGCTACTTTTTACGCAATAACCGACATCCACGCGAGCGGATCCGTGGGCCAAAGTTAGTCACTCATAAATGAGCAATAAAAAAACTGTTGCCTATCCACGCTTGTCAAATGAACACTCATTTTGACAACGGATGACTTTGATAATTCTGGACAGTTGGCGTACTGATGAGCAATCAAGAATAATGCCCTATTTGTTAAATAATGAGGCAGGTAATCGTCTTTTACCATATCCTCAGGAAGAATCCAGCAGTGGTGGCCCAGTGGAAGTAGCCGCGACCTAGGAGTTGTGGGTCGTACGTTCGAACCTAGACTGGCACTTAGCTTTGTAACTTTGTGTAAATTATTTTCATCACCACTGCTCTCAAAACGGTGAAGAAAAACATCGTGAGGCAACCGGCATGACATAGAACAAAAAATCGAAGACATGTGACATCTACCAACCCGCAGTAGGCCAAGTGGTGGATAACAGTCCACTCCCTCTCACCGAGAGGAGGCCGGTGTCCCAGCCGTGGGAACTTTATAGGCTAATCATGCAGCATGAAGAATACTGTATAACAAAAAATTGTATTCACATTGCTCTTGAATACAAGCAAGTATTGGATTTAAAGAGCGTCGTTACTCGCAAGTAGTACAACTAGATAATGTCTCCAAGCACCATTAAATGGACCGTCTCGCTTCACTGCCTACATTCGCACGAACAGATATACACCTGCTGCACTCAGTGTTATTTTCCCCTTTCATGGGCACAATACAATAATGAATACACAAAGGTCCAAACTAATTTTAGGCCGGCAACAATCTACTTTTTGCAGCCGGTCATGTCGTGAGAAGTAAGGTGAAGTGAGCTTATAATGAGTTGTCAATAGTGTCAATCCTTATAGCATCAGATAGAATGACAGGTGTCATTCACACTTCAAGGTCACTTCACCTAAATTTCCACCGTGTGAATTTTACAGAATAGATCAGCACTAATCAGCAGGTCAATAACAAACGAAAAGTGAAAAGACATGCGATGTGGTACCGTGTGCAAAGCAACATTGTTTGCCATTACTATGGATTCAGTATATGATTGTGAACCCTCCTACGTTGAAGTTTTTCGTAGGTATTTTTTTTTATCAGCTGCTCCATACATTTTGAGCACGTAGGTATTGCTAAAAATTGCTATTTCTATGAAACAGTAATATATTTTTTTATCCACGGTAAATTTGTACGTCAGGGGGTGAATTCTTGGTTACAGTTAGCGCAAGTCATTATGGTAGGGCCCCAGATACAAAAAAAATCGGTCAATGTAAGGCAAAAAAAGGCACCTGCCAAAAATGGAGGACAAACATTGGAGATGCTTCAATACCTCTTTATGATATGTGTGAAATAGGTAGTAACATCAGACCGTTTCTCTTCTAATCTGTCACACAGTTGCATAGTGTCTATCATCACCATCATTTCAGCTCAGGATCAACCATTTCAAAAAAGGGAAACCTTGTACACGCCTTCCCTTTTTTCCGCCATACTAACCAGTTCAGTGCATCCCTTATCCAGGTATTTTCCACGACTTTGATGGTACCTATGCCTCTTTTTACCTACTTCCCTATCGCAGGTATGCTGCAAGAGATTTATTTAGTAGGTCATAAGCATCACCTTGTTTACATATTTTTGTTCTTATATTGCCTGTTTATGTATGCACATAAATGCTTAAATAACAGCGGAACTCCGGAATAACATCGATTGGTGTAACATACCTCCTATCAGAATTGCCCTAGGCTACTAAAAAAACAGACAAATTTCAGCTAGATTGGAATCAGACAACACAATAAAAAGAGCCAATAAAAACGGAAACCAACCTATTTCATTGAGATTTTTGTTTGTACGTACATACTTGTATATTGGCCATTTTATTAAAGACGTCAGAACGAAAGTCCTTCAAAACGACATAAAGGTACATCGAAGTACTTAAAATCACAATTGTAATAGAAATTACACTGAATCGTGACCCACCGACCACGTTCTAAAGCGTGACTCGGAAAAAGTCAACTGTTCACGCATCAATCATAATAAAGGATGAGCAAACTGCCGCGAGCCATCTTGAATTATTCAATACTTGCAACTTAAATCTACTACTGTGGACAATAAACGACTGTTCTATTAATGCCATCGTTTTTATATGAACACGTGTGCAAATAATAATATTGGGTTACGATACTGTTTTATTTTTAGTTTTGATATTTGCATAAGTTAAGATGGCCGTCCAGCTACCTACCTAAATATTTTAATATCGACCTGCAGGCTTAGCATGACGCTTTTTACTTCTACGAAGAATAGACAGTGCTTTTTCAATACAAAGTGACATATCGTTTCTCCATTCTTGACATCGCACCGAACTATATCATTCTACAATCTGTCATTTAGTCTTTCGTTTCTAACGATCTTTGTCTAGCTCCTTATAAATGTAGACTATTTCAGAAGAATATTTCTTCCCAAACTGTCAAAATCACACTAACAACAAACTTTCTACTCGACGGCCACAAAGTATATACAATTATCTACAAAATCATGGTTCGTATATAACGCATAACTGTGATAATTAGTAGAAAAACATAGATGTCTCCTCCTATTTTACATCATTTAGTTAATAGTCATATCTATTCTTCCGTCGACAAATCGGTGCTCGTGCTAAGCCTGCTATAATTTTACTACTGTACGCTAGATTATTTCTGACTGAGACGTTTTGCTTGAACATAGATCAAATATATTTACTGCAATTGAAACTCTCTGGACTAGACTAGCTTCTAACAATCCACCAATATTGGATTACAGAATATTTGCATAGTGCAACAACATTATATATCTCAGTTGACGTAAAATGGTCTCCATACTCCAACATGAACATCTAAAACCTCAATCGGATGAGACTGTTGACGTCTTCCACCTACTCAAAATGTGTGTTGCACCTTGTTCCTTGGTTCTTATTCAACACGTATGTGTAGGTGTACAGACAGCTTTCCTAGAGAAAGGAATCTTTACTGAGGAAATAAGGTGGTTGTACTGTCTTGAATAGCTAGTAAAACATGGAGGACGCACGTTGCATTTGAAGAAAATATACTATGAGACTCGTTCTCAGCTAATGCTTTTATTGTACAAGTCACCATATTTACTGAACGTTCACCAAAATTTTTACCTACATAACTATCATAAAACACATCCATAGTGACTGTGGGTAATCCAATGACCGCTACTAAACATTCATAGGCTTGGCAGACGGATTGATGATGGCACACGATACGAGTAGGTGTATTATTAGAAACACATAAATAACACCATGCCATCGATCGACACTACGCCCTCTTATGAAAGAGGACGCCATCGCCACCCGGAATCGGATTGCGATAGAAGGCGAAAACAAAATGAATGGAGATTTTCCTTTCCTCTTCTTAGCCCCGTCATTAATTCAGACTCACGAGAACAAATATGTTTGAGAAATATATGCACAAAATTTAAATTTATCAGCGGTCCCATCGCTGAAGGAAACATGCAAGGAAATCCGCACGTTTTAAATTAAAATTCTAGACGAATATATTGCTTTATGAAGCGTCACCTGTCGAGGAACGACCGCCATGTTTTTATTATGTTTACCTTTCGATTTATTGCCGGCGGACGACATGACATGGATCGCAGGAAGAATCCTGATAATCCAATTCGCATTCGTAAAGTTGGCATATCAAATGCATGTAATATCGAAACGAATGTTGTATTATAGGAAAATTCTGTAGTATTTTCGACGTATTTCAAAGAGGGTGTCATGAAAGGCCCGAGAAGGGGAAAAGTTTAATTGGATCTGTTGTCAGAAATAATCTCTCTATATCACAGAGTATAAGCTGCGTTCGACACGTGAAGATAGGTTGCTCCAGTGGGAATTGTACTCTATGGTCGATAAATTGTGGATATACGAATGTAGGTCAGAATCTATTCGACTGCCTACGCCTTCTGAATATAAATGTGTATTGTAGCGTTAATTTTCATCAACTAAGCCCATATGTACCGTGTGTATCTTGGACAATGGTTTTTCAACTATTTAAAGTTGTGATATGGCACATTGCCTACGTCCAGAATATCGTTTGTTACAGCATCTGTAAGTGCTTCTTTTTACCTGTTGATATTATGCTATCATTGCCAATCCGTGATTACTAATGGTTGCATTCGTCAATCATCACAGAGTGACTGGTGGTAGCAGTAGAATGAGATTAGTTACGGATTGTGTTAAAATAATGGCATGGAATTGGAGAAGCCTTTGTCCAGCAATGAACTGTACCCTAATTGCGTAAAACACTATCAATCAGAATCTGAATCATATTGAAGGATATTGACTATCTATAATGTTGGAAAAAATGGTCTGCCTAACAACGTAGGTACCTAAATAACACAATGAATGCGGTTGATCTATCAAAACAAAAGCCATTCCTACCGTTAATGTGTTGCGCAGTTACCCCTCTGTTATAGATCAGGCATCAGATAATGATAAAAAGTGACCATATTAAAAAAGGGTAGCGAATTTTCAGTTAAAATCGTAGGTATATCGAAGGCAAAATTATTCTTGAACCAGTGTACGATGAACTTTATAATGCTAATACTAATAGCGACATTACATTTATTTTAATGGCGCTAATGGATATGTAATTTACATAATATATTATTAATATTGACCAACGTAATCATACACCTGGCGCTGATCGGTCAATAAATATGTCGTCGGGTGAGTTAGGTCAATATGACGTCACAAATACTATGTTTATTTACTGTATTCACTACATTGTTATTAAAATGATACACTCGATATTTCATTATTAAAATACACATAAAATTCTTTAAATAAAACTAGGTCCATGTAACAAGAATGAAGGGGTCACGAGAAAATCGGGCAAAACTTTTGGGCAGCCAATCCAGAACCCAGAAGTAAGTATGCCAAAAGAAATGGGAGGCCTACAGCCCGCAGTGGATGATTCTTGGCTGAAATGATGATGATGATGGGCAGCCAGCATGTGTTTGACAGCCTACTAGGAGACTGGTACCATCTACCATAATTTATGTTCGTTGGTGAGCCATTCCTGCGTATTGGCGCTGGCATACCTCTGAATAATCAAAGGCATGCCTCAAAGCCACATATAGTATTTGCTTGAAACGTCGCAGGCTCGTCTTTGAGCAAAACCCGCCGCATTAATTAATCAAAATTATCTAATTAGATATCTACGTGAACATGTATTCAATACTATACAATAATTTAAGAATGTAGAATCCTTTAGAGTCTAAAATATCATCAATTATCATAAAAATCAGCTGAGAGACGATCACTGCTGGATATTGACCAACATACCCTAAACATGAACACGATGAAGGTAGCATAAAAACAAAATCCTATTATCATAATACATAATAACATGACGTCTTGTCCCCCGTGTGGGTGTACACACATACATTTTCGCAGTTAAGCTTAAGTCCCATGTAATAGGGGGCGCCCTATTGGGAACAACCGGGCACAAATGCAGACACCGGGCTGCTAGTGAGAAACTCGAGATTAAAAAACCCAATGACACTTCCCAGGACCAGGATTGACCTGCATATTTTTTATAATTCCGTCTTTCCATAACATTACGTAAAATTGAAAAAAAAAACCATCAAAACGTTTTACCTACCTCAGCTCGCAATCTACCCACTGAGGATATAGGTCATGTTCTTCAAGAGTACCTTCTCAATGTAAAGGATCGTCCATCGCTAAAAGCTCTTTAGACCCACACCTCTCCTTGAAGCAATTAATGTACCTAAATGTGTAGGTATGAAAGCTACTTAGATGCTCTTTACTCTTTGACACTTTGCTGTTAGTAAGACAACCGACTTCCGAAAAAACAATGAAAAGTAAGTAACTGTAATTTCGGAAGTCGGTGTCTTTGGATATGTATTTTAGTTTTTTGTCACTGACTTCCGAAACTGAAGTTTTTTTTTTTGGAAAAACTTTTTATTTTTCACTTTTTATCTATGGTACCTACCCCACACCATTTCGTATACCACTACTTGCTATGTAAACAACAGTAAGAGGAATCAGCAGCATATCATATGGAACCACCGAAATCGAACTACCAAAATCAAATGTATAGAAACAAGTTCTTCTAACTTAACAGACAGCTGTGCTGCTGGGGAGTTTGTTCCGCTACTTCTTCTTCCCAGCTAAAGCACTAGGAAGTGGTGAAGGGCGGGCGTTTTTGGGGGGACTGTCTTATGTAATTTTATTTTGACGTTCAAAAAGAGCTGACTCTCAGCCTAGTTTGAATAAATGACTTTTGATTTGATTTTGATTTGATTTGATTCAAAAACGAATAAAAAAAATTAACAATAAAATTAAACAGCCGAAAAAACTGAAAAGCAAAAAATAATAAACCTTTTTTGGTTTACCCTTAATAACTAAGTTCTTAAACTAATGTAAGTAGGTATACCTAAGTATTGAGTCGGCGCCAAACATACATAAAAAGAAAATTTATATACGCGTCGACTTGAGAACCTCCTCCGTTTATTCGTAGGTTAAAAAATAAAACATCATTCGATGGGCGAAGATCGACATCCGTAGTTTTTTTTCTTTTTTTTTTTTTTTTTTTTTTTTTAAAACGTTGCGCCACATTAGGAATTTCTTCCTGTATCGTGGGTGCGTTTACAAACATAGAAACTCACAAACACAAACACCCAGACCCGGAACAATTACTTGCAGATCATACAAATATTTATTCCGTGCGGGGATCGAACCCGCGACACGCTGCGCAGCAGTCGATCGCTCAGCCATTACGCCAACCGTGTCGTCAGTTGGTCAGCGAAACGCGTCAGCTGGGCGCGCGTAGACCGCTCAGCTGTTTTTATAGTTTTTCGTGCGTCAACTTAGTTTTAATTTTTTTTTTATTTCCGAAATCAGTAACATAACATTCGTATGTTTGCCTTAATGTACATGTACAGTGCCATTTAAAGTTTAGAACAAAGGTCGAATTATATTTTTTTTATAAGTAATCAAAATAGCTAAGTTTTTAATTTAACAAATACAAAGGATAGTTGAATCATCTTTGCAATATCTTAGCATCCATCAGAATCCGCAGATGGTACGTGTTATTAAAACAAGTCTGTTATTGCGATTGTCTCAACTGGGAACCATCTTACTGACGCTCAACCGACTTGGAACTGACAATGCAGAACAATTTTGTCGGAGTTATGATTTGTGAGCGTCGCGCGTCGTGGTAGATAATTTCAGTAACGATTTTAGATGATTCAATATGCTTTTTAACCAAGTTCAATAAAAGGAGGAGGTTCCGTACTCAGTTGTATTTATCTAAGGTTTATTTTTACGTTTGTTGCCTCAGACCTCCGTAATTTATAAACGAATTGAAAATTCTTCTTAGTATACAGGGTGGAAACTCTCAGCGGGGCAGTAAGGGGAAGTACCTTATCCGTTGCAGCTACGCGAAAATGGTCTTAAGAGACTATCCATAATTTTTTATGGAATTTTGATCCCCATTCACAGATTAAAAAAAAAAAATACAGTTAGCAAGAAAATAGCCATTTTACACAAAAACATTTTTTGATGCCAATCGACCCTGTTTCTAATACAGATCAAAAACTTTTAAAGGACCAACCATCGTTGGAGTACTCAAAAAGTCACAAATTGCAAAAAACTTTTCCCGTACATTTTGTATGAAAATTTTACGCAAAAGCTTTTTTAGTGACGGTTGAGATCTTTTTGTTGAATGAATAAAAAGATAAAGTTTAAAAACAATTCAAATTTCGAACTCGTTATTATCAAATAAAAAGCACTTGATATCGTAGGGCAAGAAACAGCAAGATTTTAAATAAGAATAATATCATCAAGTTATGTTAGTTAATAAAAAAAGAAACTTAATACGCCATCTTTTTGATATGTGTAAAATTCTACGTGATCATTTGTCTTTTGTTTTATTTTTTGTATTTCAGTTACACAAATTCTTTACAAAATGGTAGGGAAAAGTTTTTTGCAATTTGTGACTTTTTGAGTACTCCAACGATGGTTGGTCCCATAAAAGTTTTTGATCAGTATTAGAAACAGGATCGATTGGCATCAAAAAATGTTTTTGTGTAAAATGGCTATTTTCTTGCTAACTGTATTTTTTTTTGAAAATCTGTGAATGGGGATCAAAATTCCATAAAAAATTATGGATAGTCTCTTAAGACCATTTTCGCGTAGCTGCAACGGATAAGGTACTTCTCCTTACTGCCCCGCTGAAAGTTTCCACCCTGTATACTTAAAGAGTGGTCCCACAAATAGTGGTCACATAAATATGGTCAAGTTTTGATTAGTGGTTTTTGAGTGAGCTTTAATAATATGTATTTTTTTCATTTATTTACCACGTATGTTGATGACGGTATGTACAGACGCCAGCACATCAAGCTACCCCAATCTGTCAAATTTCTTTGATAGATTTTCAACTTTATTACAATATGATAAGGTTCATGTTCAATTGGGAAAATTTTACAGTTTGGGATAGCTTGACCTGCTCTGTACGAGTATAATCTTCCTGTCGCTGTTTTTTACTTAGCAAGTGAAGATATAAGAATTTGTAGGTCCCACAACTAAAAAGCGAAAAATAAAACTTTACTTAAAAAAAACAACCGACTTCCAAAACAAACTACAAAGTGAAAAATTACTTTAATTTCGGAAGTCGGTGGCAAAAAATGAGAATACAAAACCAAAGACACCGACTTCTGAAATTGTATACTTTGTAATGTTTTTGTTTTGGAAGTCGGTTTGTCTACACTTCCGTATTTTTTTCTGGATTTCCAGCCAAAGTTAGCAAATGGTAATTACGCCATAGAACATTATAAATCGGGCAGTTATTGAAACTCATTATTGCCTTTAAAATAGTCTTGCAGCAATTTACTACTAAACCTACTTTATTTCTTCAAGCAGTACAGTTTTCATCCATTGCTAGACTTGTTAGGTACCTAATGTGATGTGATAGGAACATAAATTACACTAACAACAATGTCGACAGTGTTGTAATTGTACTTAAGTTACTTACTTCTAGCTAGAAGTAAAAGGGCTACCGGGGGTTTGCTAACTCTGTGTGTTCACAATTACAATTCAGCTGGCTGATTAGAAAAAAAAAGCTTTCCATTTTCAAACGTCTATAGCAGCTTTTTACAAAAACAAAAACAATGCGGCTGACTGATTATAAAAAAGTGTTCCATTTTCAAACGTCTACAGCAGCTTTTTACAATAATAATAATAAGGCTATAAATATTGTAGTTGCTACGTCGTGAACCTAAACAATAAAAATAAAATTAATCATCAACATATAATATATTATGTTGGTTCTACGCGGGTATAGGTAAGGATACAATTTTATTGAAAACTAGCTACTGCCCGCAGCTGTCGGCGAGAAGTTTCTTTTTCCCCCGACCCACCGCGTCGCATCGCATCGCCGCCGGCCGCGCGCGCTTTTACTTTGCTTTCACTTAGCGTTTTTTCTGTTATTTTCCGTTTTGCTCTGTTCCTTAGTGCCGTAACGTGATTTTATCTTCCTCAAAAATTAGCACTGGCAGTTCCAGAGATTAGCGCGTTCAAACAAACTCTTCAGCTTTATTATAAAGGTACTCTTACACTTACTCGGCAGCACTAATGGATCAATATGGATCAATTAAGTGGAGTAATCTGGAGCGACAACAATAAAATGCGGAAATTGTTTCGGGAATATTGCTTCTGAATTTCTGATTGCTGCATACAGGATAAGTTTTTATTCAGTGCGCAAATTGTAACAATAAATTACTACTACTACTCGTGATGTCATAGTTGACGAGAATTGACCAGGATGGGGCAATTTTAGTTGCTCGTGTAAGCGTACCTTTAGATATCTCTGATAGTTTAGATTGGAATGTCTAATAATCGTCAATAGTCGTTTCATGAAACATGATTGATATTACACCTTACACCCGAACCTGACGTGAAACAATCTATAAATCGTGTCTCGATTGTCATGTTTCAATACGTACTTATTTAATATCACGGGACGGAATTTGGAGGGACGCAATCGGGAATTAATTATATACCTACCTACTGATGTGAAATTGTATGAAAGGTAGGAACTAAAACCATAATAGGTATAACTATGTAGCTGTACTAGCTGAGCCCGCGGCTTCACTCGCGTGGGTGTCTGAAATTATCTGAACGTGTTATCGCGACAAAAACCCTTCAGCTTATTACTTCTTATAACATCAGCTATAGCTGCCAGCGAAAGTCCCGTCAAAATCAGTCAAGCCGTTTCGAAGATTAGCCAGAACAAACAGAGACAATTTTGTTTATTTTTTTTTAATATTTCGTTATACCTACTCTCATATACATTTAGTAAAAAGCTATTATTTTTTCATTACAGACAGACACTTTTTTTATTTGTCATGTGGATAGTTTTGGCTAGAATGGATAATATGAAGATGACATGGATAATTATGATAATGAGGTAAGGAGGGAGGAATGCCAATCAAGGCCTGAGTTCCGATTTTAGGCAAACATCTTCTACATCCCTAAAATATGGTTCCACATACGTTTATAATGACATGATTAGGCAAAGAATTATTGCCATCCCTAATACCGATGAAATATGACTCTAAATACACGATTTCGATGAAAATATATTTTATATGATGTTCAATATTTCCACAAGATCTTGTTAGTGAAGGAAGTCTTTTGTCACCCTCTGGGAACAATTTGACAACCGGGACTGTCGTTTTGTTGTTATTAATAAATGCTCCATAAATGTATATTTTTATATAATTTTCTTTGTAAATAGTAACAGCCGAATTGCTACCGGTAGTTGGCCTTGGATATATCTATATTTGCATTTCTAGATTTATTAATAGCTCGCTCATAATTATAAATGCAAATAGCTACGTACTGAAATATACTTAAAGTAGTGGAATAATTTGCACTAAATATCGGAATTTCCGAACTCAAAGTGCGAAAAGGATTATATAAAATATCTCGGAATCTAATGACAAGAATTACAAAGTTTTAACAGCCTACCGACATAAATATTGACTTAAAACTATTTTGAAATTCTAAAGACTCAAAGTCCAAAGTATCTTTAATTAATTTTACTAAAGATATTTACGCCTTTACTCATGTATACGACAGGCTTGTGGCTTGGTATTAACAGGACGCCGACAGCCGCTCAGGTTCTTCGATCAGGTTAAGCTACGCTTATCGAGGTTGGTCCGTGGATGGGTGACCATCTTTACATAGACTTCTCCGTGCCTCGGAAAGCACGTTAAGTCGTTGGTCCCGGCTCGCGGCTGTAATTCGTAGATCTTTGACAGTCGTTACGGGTCGTTAGAAAAGTCTGACAACCCTGGTTTTACCAAGGAGTATCGTATTACCCAGTTACTGGGTTATAGAGACAGATTGGTAGTCACTCCATGTAAAATACTGGTAGACAGCTGCTTCCCGTTAGACTGGAAGCCGACCCCAAAATAGTTGGGAAAAGGCAAGGCAGATGACGATGAAGCCTGTTTTCCTGATAGAGGCAGACAAAGTTGTGAGGACTAAGCTAAAAACATACATACGAGTAACAATCACAAAAGAATAAAACAAACATAAGGTACATGTTGCTACAGGTTTATTCATAGAAGGCCTGTTTAACATACAAAGCATCGAAGTATAACATCCACAATTCTGTTAAGGATCCATGTTGATTTAACTAATTGTTAGAAAAACAGACGCGCTTGCTGATTTTCCCGTTTAAAACATTAGAGTCAAGTTACCTACTTGTCCTGTTAGAAAATGTATCCGTTGTTTGAGTTTGAGTTTCGTTCACGCGTTTAAATTTATTTGTTTCACGGTTGGTTTTCTGGTGAAAGTACCTACTAAACAACGGTAGGTACCCACAGGCAAGTCGTCTATGGGGGATATTAAAGTATCGCATAATTTTCTAAGATCTTAATATAGAATCATATCTCTCATACCATTTGAAATACAACGTGAAATATAATTAACACAAACCTCATACACACCAAATAGAGATAAGCTTATAACAATGACGTAAACTTTATTTTTTAACCGACTTCAAAAAGAAAGAGGTTATCAATTCGACATGTTAATTTTATTTTTTTATTTATAACTCCGGCATTTATAGATGGATTGACAAATTTCTTTTTTTTCGAAAGGGGTTTATCCCGAAATGGTCCCATTCTAATTTCATATAGATCTCATGATGCGTTTCGGAGCCAGACAACGGAACTCTTCAAAAAATGACAGCAAACCCACCGCGATTGCTGCTATCGCATAAATATGCATTGTTTTGATCCCAAGGATGATGAAATTTCAAATTGGTAGGTACTACAACTAAAAAGTTAAAACTAAAAACTTTTTTGGGAATGACCATAATAATGCCTTGGAAGTATGTAAGGTCGGTCTTTGGTGTAGGATGCTACGTGTGTCGAACCCTTGCGCCATCCCATCTGCTTAGTACGGCGGGTTGTGCTGAGGCGGCTGCTGCAGGTGCGGAAAACCTCAAACGGCGCAAATATTCCAATCTTATTAGAACCTTGGGGCCGAGTGCCCACTTAGTTTTCCGAGACATTTCCAAGCGGTTAGTTGACTCTTCACATGACCAAAGGGCTGGCCTATTCTCCGGCCAAAGAATCAGCATTGCCATACAACGTGGCAATGCTGCCAGCCTTTTGGGCACTTTTCCCATTACCAACGATGCAGACGTATCATTGCCTGATTGATGCCTTATGATTATTTTATTTTTTATATACCTGTACATATTAAAACTTTTTCCAAAAAACAAACAACCGACTTCCGGAAAAACTCAACAAAGTGAAAAATTACTTTAATTTCGGAAGGCGGTGACAAGAAATTAAAATACATATCCAAAGTTACCGACTTCCGAAATTAAAATATTTTTTGACTTTGTGGTGTTTTTCCAGAATACGGTAAATTTTTTTTTGGAAAAAGTTTTTCATTTGTAATTTCTCAGTAGCAACCCAGAATCTGGATTTGAGCTCGGTTGATGGTAATAAGTTTGCCCCCTATTATATGGTATTTAAACATACTCATTACTGACGAAACGTGGTTGCACTTTAAGTACACCTCTGGCTAAACCTTCGTTGTACGGTATTACAGGCGTGAGGATATGTTATGATATGTTGTTTTTTTTGTCGGGCATCTCGCAGTTGACCTTGAGAGGCCGTGACTGCTTAGCCGGGCTTTCCTGGGGCTGCCATTAAGAATTAACTTAACGCCTCCAGCCAGGGCTTACAAACTAGAAAAAATTACAAACTAAGCGACTGCACGCTGAGGGCACCCCCTGTGGGGTACGGGCCTCGGCTCAGGGCGTCACTGATAGGGGGACAGCTGTTATTGGGGACAGGCTGGATAAAAATATTGGCATTATTATTATTATGAATCGGGGAATTTAAAGCTACTGGCTCAGCTGCGGCGCGGGCTGGCGCTTCAACGAGCAAGGGTCGGTCGGGGATGAAATGTTTTTTTTTCTCTCCTTTAATCGAAAATCTCTGATGGAAGGTCACCTTGCTCACGTGCCTTTCAAGAAGTAGGTGCACACCGGTGCCAATAGTACCGGCATAACTAAAATGCGCATTTAGGTATAGTTTATATATCCTAATAAATGTGAAAGTTTGTGAAGATGTTTGAATGTTTGTTACTTAATCACGCAAAAACGGCTGAGCGGATTTGGATGAAATTTGGCACACAGATAATTTATAACCTGGATTAACATATAGAACAGTTTTCATCCCGGTAGTACATTTCCGTGGTATAATTGGACGTAGTTACGTCCATTTTTCAACCTCCACGCGGGCGAAGCCGCGGGCAACAGCCAGTTTCACATAATTATTCGACGAAATATGTATAATTTTACATTTAACCATGACATCCACTTGTCAGCTCTTCATTTAATCCCTAATGGTTTTGTTTTTTCTAATCTTCTATTGCATATATTTATGAATATATTTTTTGCCTCATAAACGTATACCTTTGCCTTATAAATATCTCTGTAGTACATTGAGTGACTGACATTAGTTGAACTACTACCTACCTACAGTATAAAGTTACATCATTCCATTAATTGTGTCATTGATTACAACTTACAATGATTATTTATTATATTAACAGACTTCTAATCCGGCGCAATATTCTTAATGATAACCTATTCCTATCAGATGACTCTTCTAGGCTAAGTCATCATCACCCGACTGCGCCAGAAGGAAGGTTATGTCTTTCGAGTATATGTATTACATATTTATTTGTCACGCTCTTTAGCCTAAACAGCTTGATCGTTTTCAGCTTGAGAGGTGCCATTGGATTCGTCTTAATTTATTGTAAGAGTGACGCTGAGTATATATTTTTTTTTTAATAAAATGGGCGATTTTTGCCGCCAAATTGTGTCTTCAATTTCTTTTTTTATTTCCCAAAACATTGAGTGGTGTATAAAAATAAAGGGTTTCATAAATAGGTCTTATTAAGAGCGTTTATTCTGAAAGTTGGCAACGTCGCAAATAGCTGTCAAATATTTACTTGTTTTTATTAATTTGTTAATATTACTATATGGAAGTATGAAATATCGCTAACTAGTGACCTAAAATATGAATAATGATTTGCAATTATGACACTAAATTTGTTGTTGTAACCGTTTTAGGTGTAAAAAGGGCACTTGGAAAGTTTCAAAGTTCTTTTTTTACGTCTAAAACTAAATATTCGATGATAAGATATACATTATTGCATTTCATAATCAATATTTTTTAGGTCACTAGTTAGCGATATTTCATATTTCCATACAGTAATATCGCCAAATTAATCAAAACAGTGAAATATTTGACAGCTATTTGCGAAGTTGCCCATTTCCAGAATAAACGCTCTTAACGTCAAAAATAATTATACATATTAACTAAAAACCGTGAAAAAAAATATGTTTACAAAATCAGTAAACCCGACTGCCTAAATAAAGTAAAATTTAAGAAGAGGCCTCCGACTGCATGAGATAGCTTAGGTATAGTATTCAGTCTAATAGTCATCCTTTTAAAACAAGTTTCTTGTCTTCTTCTTTTTAATTATAGTTCACTTTTTAGGCAGTCGGGTTTTTTGATTTTTTAAATTATTTTTTCTTCCATTGGTACTTCTCTATTAGTCGTCATCTCGGAGGTCACCCCCTGTCTAACCGTAATATCATCATTCACACAGTCCATCCATCGTTTCTTTGATCTTCCCCTAATCTTATAGCCATCTGCATTCATACTCAAAACTTTCCTCACGTCATTTTCCTCATTCCTCCGTATCACATGCCTATACCATGACATCAGATTTCCACACAAGGTTTCAGTTACGGATGCCAGTTGCAGAGTTCCTCGTATGTACATCAAGGTATCCCAAACTGTCACATTTTCCCAATTGAACATGAACCTTATTGTTTTGTAATAAAGTTGAAAAACGATCAAAGAAGTTTGACAGATTGTGGTAGCTTGATGAGCTGGCCTTTGTACTCATTTCTTATTCTATCCATTCATGTTGTACCACACATCCCTGCATTGCCTTTTATTCATCCCTTTTGTGGTCTAACATACTTACACATACGACAGCAGGTCTTCTAACCATGGTTTTATATATTTTCCTCTGAACTTCAAGGAAAATGCGGGTGTCGCATATTGTTCCTGTAACCTGCTGCCATTCATCAATCCACTAACGTATATTCTAAAGACAAAATGTGACATGACTGTATATCCATTTTAGCGTACCGGATACCAATTAAAGTTCAAAGAAAAGTTAACAGCTTGACTTTGCTATATATTTCTTGCTATGAATTTAAAGTGCTGTCGTAAGCGACGATACTTAAGTGCGTCCGGCGCACCCTTGGCAGTAAGTCCCGCTTCCAACCTTACTGGCTATTCTTTTTTACTAGTGCATAAGCTATTCCTGTATAACTCGTGCCGACAACAGAAATATATTATGACGATTGAAGTAAAAAATTGTATAAATTGAAAACCTCTCGGTTACTAAATAGTTGTAAACAAGACCAGTTTTCTAGTTATCTGGTGCAGTTATTTCAACATCCTAATTGCGTTAAAATGCACCATCAATCAGAATCTGAATGATCTTGAAGGATATTACTAATCCGTTTCGACACATGTTAGATTAATTGGTCTGCTCAACAACGTAAATAACGCAATGAATGTTTTTGAACTGTCAACATTAATGTCATGCCTACTGTTAATGTGTTACGCAATTATCCCGCTATTCAATCTCAGATTTGATGGCATCAACTGCATCAGACAGGAAGACATTTTGCAATCGTAGAATTCGTACACCAGGCAATAACTAAATAATGCAGTGCCAAACGTTCCCTGTGTTCATGTAAACTGGTGGAGTCCGCAAGGGCCGATGCCTGCCAGGGGTGCGGGTTGTTCGAAAGAGATACCGTGGCCCCTGGCACACAGACAACTGAAGGAACACGGGTGGGTTTTAGTCAGTAAAAACCTGACACGCCCTCCTGCTCCACCCAGAGCGGGAGAAGTTATTTGATGATTTACCATCCTCAAAAAAATAAAGGTAGATGTTTGCTTAAGGATGATGCTCAATTAGCAAACCCCATTTAAGGCAGTTGATTTCACTTGCCCTAATCGATTCGGCTTAGTCGTGCTTTTAACAGTAGACTATAACTAAATGATGCAGAACAAAATGTTCTCTATTTCCCTAAGCCCACTTGATCTAAGTAAGCCTGATTTCTCTCATCCAAGTTTCACTTACATAGGTCATAAAATCAATTATTGTTCAATGGGGACGGGTAGTTTGGAACTTTGGAGTCGTGGACTTAACTCATCATCGCTCTTCAGGCCCTTGTCCTAATTTAATTGGGGTCGGTGCAACATGCCTTTATTTCCATATTTCTCTATTATTTTTTATTTGTCTTTTTTCTATTTCATGTGTTTTTGTGTACCATTGGTACAGTCACGAGCACTAATATGTATACGCTTAGCAACTTTTAAGAGTGATTTTATCCTCTTGTACTGATTGTAATTTGTTATTATGAAAGTAATATTTTGGAACCCACATTTTAATGAATACCTCGGTTATATCAAGCTTGCAATTGTTATTTAAGAGAAAATCGCCTTTGAATTTGGCTATATCTATGCATTTTAGTGCTCTACAATTCAGGGGGAAAAGGCGTGATGTTGTGTGCGTGTTCTCTATTAGTCTCGATGAGTACCGAAGTAAGACTGACTACTCCCTTTCAGCCATATCATCATTCACACAGTCCGTCTATTGTTTCTGTCGTTTTCCGCCACTCGTAAATCTATCCACCTTTAAGTATGTAGGTAAATAATGCAATCAAAATACATATACAAGGTGTAACTTAAATAACGCACAACCTCTTAAGGGGTCATTGTACTCATCATTATCAACAAGTTTTACTATGGGACCAAACCTGAAATCGTAAAAAAAAAATCAGCTGTTCCCTACATTTTGACGATTTATGCGAATACAAGTGTATGGAACAGCTGATTTTGTTTCGCGATTTCAGGTTTGGTCCCATAGTAAAAGTTGTTGATAATGATGAGCACAATAACCCCTTAACAGGTTGTGCGCTATTTAAGTTACATCTTGTATACTGTAAGCCCGCTCGTGTTTATGTAAGGTAGATGCTTATTAAATTAGCAAACCCCAATTCAGGTACCTAATTGATTTCACTTGCCCTAATCGATAGGCCTTAATCGTGCTTTTAACAGTAGGGTATACAAGTACGTACTCTGGACTCTGGAGACGCTGTAAGTTGCGGTGTCGTTTCGACCGAATTCGTTATCAGTGACATGGCAGCCATTTTCACTCCCTAGGGTTGTCGAGTTTCAGTACCTACTTAGTTATTTATTTGAATGGATTCGCTGAATGTGTTATTGGAACTATGTGCCACGCAAGGAGCCGTGGAGTGTGGCAGGGAAGAAGGGAATCCAGGTAAGTACGTATAGGTGATTCCAATTCCAGACTAAAGTGATGTTTACCTATTAATAAAGGAAAACCCCAGTGATGAAATTAGGTAGAGTAAGCTTGGTACAGTATGGAGAAACATTGAGTGTGACAAGAAATTAATTGTTAAGCTAATTAACTTAAACTATCCGTAGATAGAGCGATAGGCAACGGCCCCTACTTACTGGTTGTAAGGTCGTGGGTTAGAACCCAGACAAGCGCTATACTTTAAAAAAAAAAAACTTTATTGACACCAAAAACCTTTGTAAACAATACCACAATAAATTTCACTTTGAGTTAACAATTTCATCACCGCTGCTCTCAAAACGATGAAGGAAATCATCGTAATGAAACCGGCATGTCCTCAAAACCAAAAATTCGAAAATATTTGACATCTACCAATATGAGCCCGCGTGGTCGATTACGGCCCACTCCGGAGGAGGCCTGTGTCCCAGCACTAGGATCATTAAATGCTGATTTATGTACGTATATAAGATATCCGTAAATATATCAACTTATACTTACTACTAACTTATAATATTTACAACTTTTTTAATTGACATTTGTATGAAATGGCTGTCACACGGCAAATTGACTTAGGCTGTCAATTTGCTTTACAATTAAGTTCCTGGCTGACTTATACGAACGGTAAACTTGAGTGTTCGCACTGATCGTGAAACTATCCAAAGTCTTACGTAACAAGAGTGTTAAGAAATTAAGATACAGTTTCCCAGGAGAGCGGTGATCGCAACATAGTGTCCGCAATTTACCAGTGATTGACGTCACCGATACACATTATTTATACAAAAAAAACTTCTTCAACGTTGTGTCAGAGATAAATTGAGGCAGTCCAAGTAAGTTAAAGTACTTGTGTCAGCACTGTCTCACTCTCCCCTTATGTGGTGAGATAAACAATGAGGAGTCTAATAAGTTTTAGAGGGTTTAAAGAAAACATAAAATAAAATAAAACATTAATTTTGCAGGTATAGGTGTGTATGTTGGCCCCGGCTGGCTGTCATTCGTGGATCTTTGACAGTCGTTACCGGTCGTCAGAACCAGACTTACCAAGGGGTATCGTGTTACCCAGTAACTGGGTTGTGGAGATCTGATAGGCAGTCGCTCCATGTAAAATACTGGTATTCAGCTGCATCCGGTTAGACTGGAAGCCGACCCACACATAGTTGGGAAAAGGCTAGGGAGATGATGATGAGGTGTGTATGTGTATGTATGTATGTGCGTGTACCTATGTGTGTGTGTGTGTGTGAGTTGTTTGAAAGCACACAGCTTTATTTTACTACAGTTTAACTTAAATAACTCAGTTACATAGTCCGTAATTTCTTCTTTTCTGACCTTAGAACTATTACCTACAAACACAGTAATGTTGGTTTTGGGATTATATTCATTTCCTATTACTGATGCCATTAAGCGTTTGTAAGTTGACCCTGGCATACAATAATTTTTAGTGGAGTAAGTCAGGTTATTACTAATTAATTTACCTAAACCTCTTCCTATACTATCTGAGAACATAACTAAATGATAACAATCATTACTACTAAATAATGGACAACTACCAATCTCGAGCTGTACCACTTCAGACACATCTTGTACTATATCAGATGCATCTTGGTTGAGAATAAAGTCTTGAGACAAAGTCTCAGTCTGGGACGGGTCCCCCGTTACCTCAGGCTGGACAGCATCAGAGTTTGAAACCTTTTGACAAGTACACACGGCTAGACATCAAGTTATACTTTTCCACTTTACGCTGATCTTGTCCTGTACGGGAATCCTATACAATGCGAGATAAGCTTATACTGGAAATGTATAGCTTGATGTGTAGCCGCGTGTACACTGACACATTACTTACTCATTTGCAGCAAGAATATGTTCTTTAATTTGGTTCTGAGAACCCACATATTTAAACGGAACTAAGTCTCCCCTCAAGTATCTGTGTATCAGACTGTAAGCGCTGTGTATCAATTTCATAGATATTTTTTCCTGTCTTCTAATTTGATTTGTTAATTGTTTAATTACCTGATTATATCAACATGTTCTTTCCCTAAAGGAATATTTTTGGAAAAGTGTTTTTGTTGTTTCTTTCATTGGTTACATTTACTAATTATTCTATTAAGTTTTGCATATTTTTTAATTTTCTTATGACTAACTTTATATTTTTATAACTATAATTCTGTTTCAGCATGGAATCTTCAGTAAGGTCAATAGTTATCATGGAATGAGGGTTACCATTTGTTTTAAGTAATTAATTATATAGGTGGTTAGTTTAATCAACTTTATTTCTTTCTCTAATTGGATAATACGACTATTAGCATGAATTAATCCATCTTCAAGGTCCCTAAGTTTGCTTTAAGCCTCAATCTACAAATTACTACAGTTGCTGAAACCATCCGTGACCACCTTTAGTTGATCGTGTTCAACAACATTCAGATATCTATATATCTATCTTATGTGGCGGCCACCGCCACCACACCACACACTTTTCGACCCACTATATCGCGTGTGGGATGCAGTCTATAATCTTGAACACTTGTTTCCCTTCCATTATCAACAACATAGAAAAGGAATTGAGTTTTCAGTTAAGCTCTAAACAGATTCAAGCTTAGACGGTCTCATCATAATATGTGGACGAAAAATTCTTACGTTACCACTAACGTAGGAATTTTTAGTCTTGATCTTTAATGGTGTTAATAAAACCAGTCTATTAATGTCCTACTGTAAAGCACAGGGATCTTCTCATACAGAGAAGACAAGAGCGTTGTTTGCTTGCTCAAGAAGGTTTGGCGATTTCAGACTATACAGGCACAATTTTTCACTAGTGCGCAAAAAGTAACAATGAATTCAGCATATGCTTCTAGACCCTCGTCTAGAATATACATGACTAGTATTATAAAACGAAAGTGTTGATCTTTAATGTGTTATAATTTATAACACATTAAAGGTCAACACACATTATTAATAACACATTAAAGATCAACACTTTCGTAAAAACACGCTTTAGAATCTTGGGAACGTGAACATGATTGTCACCGAACACCGAACCCATTTTGTTGGGACCTTATAATTATGTCCGTAGGCATCATCAATATCCTCAGGGAAAAGCGGTAAACGATAGGAAAATACAGAAAATCCTTATCAGTGCTGCTTTATTTGAGCCTTAATTAAAATAACTCGTAAAACTCTCTCGAGGGAAATCTGAAGAATGCGACCTAAAGCCGTAAAGGCATTGGATATATAGATACTTGTACATAATGTACACGTGTATGAAGGTAGGTATGTGTTTGTGTAAGTAAATATCTTCAAGTTGATGTCCTTGGGGACAAATCGAACTGACTACGATATGTTTATTGCAGGCTGATTATAACGTGAGATCGTGAGCATGAAAATGAAAAGAAATGCGTGCCTAAATTTTTGTTTGTTGCATTTGCTTATGGCCGACGGCAGTCCGCAGTATGATTGATATTTTGTTCTTTGTTGTTTTCAGGTAAACAAAAGAATGTTTGGGCCCTTTTCCTGCTGACAGCGTTACGGACGAGTTTTTGTGGTCATAGGATTCTTAGGCCTAAGATTCTTTCCCTGGCTATTAAATTAAGTGTGTAAATGATTTATATAAATACAAGAGAAAATCCTACATACAAACATTCTGACAACTAAAATTACAACGAACATAACAATGATACGATTACAGATTTAACTTTAGATATTTTTTTAAGCTGGAGTAAGAAGGAAAATGTTAAGAAACAGTGCATTTTAAAAGGAAATAAGAGTTATTTTAAATAACATTACTAGTCGACTTAGAAATCAAAGAGAGAAAACTGAAAAGGAAATGGAATATTTTCCGAGGCGAAGAGATTCCGGAATTCTTTAAAACAATATTACGGAATGTCGTGAATTCGTGATATGATTTTTGAATAGGAAGCCTGTGTAGAAATGTCCTAGGTATTTGAAATTGTGAAGATCAACTGCAAATGTGGACGAAGCTTTTATTAAATAAAAATATAATAAGGTAAAGTTCTGGAAGAATATTTAAGTAATTATTAGCCTATAATGTTCCCACTGCTGGGACACAGGCCTCCTCTTTGAGAAAGTGAATGGGCCGTAATCCACCACGCGGGCCTAGTGCGGGTTGGTAGATGTCACATGTCGTCGAAGTTTAGGTTCTAGGACATGCCGGTTTCCTCACGATGTTTTCCTTCACCGTTTCGAGAATAGTAGTGAAGAAATAATTCACACAAAGTATTGCGCCTGTCTGGGTTCGAACCATCGAATATATATAACCTATAAGTCTTTGGTTCGACCTACGACCTACAACTACTGAATTTTGAGAATATACCTCTGATGGATTGCAATAAAATTTTGACTGTCTCTTGGCAATCGTTATTGGTTTTATTAACGCGTCGAATGCCAGTTTTAAAGCCTTTATTATGGTCTTCTAAGCATTGTTTAAGAGGACGTATTTTTAAATTGCTTACGCGTTCGTGTGCGTTTTTTTTTTTGGGTCGGAAAGCACGTTTACCCGTTGGTAACGGTTGAGTCGTTACGGGTCGTCAGAAGCCCGAAACTCTGACAACCAGTCTTACCAACGGGTTTCATATTACCCAGTTACTGGGTTGTGAAGGTCAGATCGGCAGTCTCTCCATGTAAACTACTGGTATTCAGCTGCATCCGGTTAGACTTGTAGTTCAAACCGAGCAACATAGTCGAGAAAAGGCTGCGTCATTTAAATGTAAGTATATTATTCGATTCTGGGTTTTAGTTGTGCAATGTTGCACCTTAGATCTTCTTCTTCGTGTCGCTGGCACGACAGTTATCAAATTTTGTTGCCCCAAAACTTTGCCACGGCCACGACGTTATCGGTGGCAGCGCAATGGTCACCTTGGCTGCAAGTTTTGGGGCACACAGGGCAGGATAGGAGCATAGTTTGTGACACAGCTCCACATCCACACCCTGCTGCTGTTCCGTCAAAGTAGCCTACTTTACGAGGTTCGACTTACTCCTTCCCACTTGGGTTCGGACGTATCTGAGATGACCGATGACAGTTAGAAATTAGAAGCAAAAATAATATTTGTACCTACTCTTAAATAAATATTAATATTTGATATGATATTTAAAATATTGGTCTCAACTAATCTTAGAGGAAAATAGATAGATTCACACCGTACTACTTACGTTTAAGAATTATAAATAAAACTTGTTTTTATTTTTTCATTCACCAGAGCGCGTTGTTTATTCTTAACGCGGATTTGAGATGCGTTTATTTATTCTACAAAGTGTTTATCATAACATTTTCTTCATATTTGCACGGTTAGTACCTAGGTACCTACTAGACGAATGATTAGTATGTTTTTAAATGCAACAAAAACTAACTATTGTATGCAAATGTTATGACATTGCTTGTTGAAAGAACTACACTAGTTTGCAATTTCTAACTTGATAAATTAAAAAAAGTTATAGACATGAAATCCTAAAAATACGAAAGCAAAATTTAGACTTCCCCTTTTACAAATATTGTGAATAAGTAACTTAGAATCGTAACTTTTTAAATAGTTTTGTTAAAATAAACACACAAAACACTCGTTAAAATTTACTGAAACTTTCAACAGCCATTAAAAAGCCAAAAAAAAAAACATTCCTGCTACTTTTCCATCGTCAGAATAGTTCACTAACAAACGCCCCATTAGAGCCGGCGCTTCATAAAAAATAAAACATTTGTTTAGTGAAACAAGAACCGCGAAATTCAATGTTTACTAAACAAATAACAGATTACTTACAAGATAAAAAAAAATGTACTTACAATGTGTTAACAAACAGTGGTTATCAAAGTAAACTGGAGGATTATTTTATTTGTGAACGGGTCGGGGACGCGAGAATGAGACAATTTCTTTTTCGTTAGCGCGCGCACATTCGCGGGCTGGCGGTCGGTCCGTGCGACGCGTCACAGAGTACTGACTACCTAGCACATAGCGACGCCAACTCTCGTCACTTGAAACTATCTTTATCGGTACTTTATCTTCGATAGCTTTGTAACAAGCTCCAATGAAAGCCTATCAATGATACTGACAACATTGTCATTATAATCTACAGGTTTTACCAGGAAAATGTATACCATAGTCTCATCTATTCTTTCGATTATTCAATTTTGATACTTAGTAACACTTTGTGGCGCTAATTAGTTCATGTTGTTGATTGCGGTGAGTACATATTAATTACAATCGGAAATGAACAGGATGTTGAATGAAATTAAAACTATATCACGTGTAAATTGGCTTATTGCGGGAAAAGTGAATGTTGATAAAATTGCGCTATATTCCCTTTAAAATGGTAATGACAATGTTAATTGGCTGACGTGGAAACATTATTTTAATAATGATCTTTTGTTTTATTTATATTATTTTATTTCACTAGCTTTCACCAGCGGCTTCGCCCGCGTGGAGGTTGAAAATTATCCCACAGGAACAAACTACCGGGACAAAAGTATCCTATGTGTTAATTCAGGTTATAAACTATATGAGTACCAAATTTCATTCAAAATTGTACAACCGTTTTAGCGTGATTGAGTAACAAACATGCAAACATCTAAACATACTTTCACATCTCTACATACATAGTATGAAACAGAGTCCCGTGTGGCTTTTCGTGTCTGTACGTCTGTTTATATTATAATACACCGACCTCCACATGGGCAAATTCGCTGACAAAAATTAGTTTATAATACACTCGAGAGCAATGAATCCGGGTCACTTAAAGAATCCTAAAAATCTCGGAAACTAAAAATGCTAGGTTAATGCAATAAATTGTATTTAATAGACAATGTAATACTCCTTAAATGAAGGTATTAAAACTTCATAGTTATTGTAAAGTTATATCATAAAAAAATCTAATTTGAAAAAGGGCCACTTTCGAAGATGGAACTACGAAATTACAGCATTTGGTTTTGCTTTTGTTTGTAATCTGTCATTTATGTGGGTACATAAACCATGTTGATAGTGCTCTATATTCATTATTCAAGCTGAAATTATGTCGCTTACGCCTGAAGAATGCACCAGAATACTTACAATGCTGGAAACCGGCCGGAGTCAGCGCGATACAGCCAGGACTGTCGGTGTGTCGCTGTCAACAGTACAAAGAGTTCTCCGACGTTACGAAGAAACTGGTTCTAACCTACGCAGACCAGGAACGGGCAGAACCAGGTGTACCACAGCACGAGAAGACCGATACTTGGTGAACACCATGCTTCGAAATCGCTTTCTCACAGGAACTGAACTCACAAATCAGTTTCGACGCCTCGGAGGAAGTAACCCAAGTGCATGGACAGTAAGACGTCGGCTTGCTGAATCTAACTTAAAACCCCTTAGACCTGCAAACGGCCCTAAACTGGAGCGTGGGCATCGTATTTCAAGACTAAGATATGCCCAGAGCCACGTAAATTGGAGTATTGAAGATTGGTCAAAAGTTATGTTCTCCGACGAATCAAAATTTATGCTCTACAAGCACGATGGAAGACACAGAGTGTATCGAAGACCAGGGGAAAGATTCAAGCAAGCATGCATCGAAGAAAAAGTAGCCTACGGTGGTGGGTCTGTACTTGTGTGGGCCGGAATTTCTTCTGAAAGTCGCACAGAGCTGGTGATCATAGAAAACGGCTCTTTAACTAGCGTAAGATATGTGGAAGAAATCCTCAATGATCACGTTGGTCCATTTATGGTCAATTTAGGTGAGGATGCTATATTTATGCATGACAATGCCCGACCTCATACAGGTAGGATTGTGAATGACTACCTTCAAGAGATGAACATTACTCGTATGGAGTGGCCAGCGCGCAGCCCGGATATCAACCCGATCGAGCATGCTTGGGACGAGCTAGGCAGATGCGTAAAACAACGAAACCCTCCCCCAATCACGCTTCGTGAGCTCAAAATTGCTCTCACAGAGGAATGGGAGAATATTCCCCAAAATCGTATAAGGAACTTGGTGTACAGCATGCCAAACCGCGTAAACGCAGTAATGGAAGCACGAGGAGGCAATACGAAGTATTAAAATTCAAGAAAATCGTAATAAAGTTCAAAAATTTCATGTTTCCTATTTTTGTTTTAAGGAGAGATCAGCAGTTTTTTTCTTTATGTAATTTTGTGTTAATAAAATGTATGGTGACTCATATTTTTTTTACTTTCATTTAAGGAGTATTACATTGTCTATTAAATACAATTTATTGCATTAACCTATCATTTTTAGTTTCCGAGATTTTTAACATTCTTTAAGTGACCCGGATTCATTGCTCTCGAGTGTATTAGTAAGATAGGATTTTCTGCGAAACTGAAATTACTGTAGATAGATTATCCATAAAAAGTGAGGAAAAACTTTTAGCCATTCCTTCACTTCCGATTACATAATGGTCATTAGATCAAAATATTTCATTCCGATCATCGCATGTACGACCTACATTCTTTCATTCTACGTGAAACGGTACTAACCCACTTTACTGATTTCATTGAGAGTTTTTTTGTTTATTCAAGCCGTAGAAACAGGGAAGTGAATGTTGATTGAAAATGATTAATTAGTGTGTAAAGAAACACCGGCCTGTGCCATCACAACACATTATGACCGAAGCGAGAGCAGAGCGGAGCTGTGTGAGCGAGGAAACGAAAAAACTATTTTCTGTTTAAGTTTTCTTTTTTTCGTGATTCGTAAAGGTCTGTTGGTCTGGGTCAAAAGTGGGTCAAGGGTCTGGTCTGTTTTCCGTGACATGAAACTTTCACACATTCTTCTTTTTTGCAAACTTTTCTGTTTTTTTAATTTTTATTTTTCATTGTATTGAAAACAGACTGACCGCAGAAAGCAAGTGATATAATATACTTATTGCCTTTATCACCTAATACCTATATACCTACACACCGTGTCCTAACTACCTACTAGGTCACAGTCACAGCAAACCACCCATACACCCATGGAACTATTATTAAATTAATTCAAACCAAACATATGGGTAGTTTTACGTCATCATCATAATAATTCTGAAATATGACCGAAAACCAAGTCGGTCTAAACATTTTCAGTGTCAAGTGATAACTGTTACACTGACAGGGTAAATACTTACAGTGAAATATTACAGACAATGATAGTGACACCTAACGTATTATAATGACGTCACTTGTATATTTTGGACGATAAGTGGAGTCTACTGTCTACATAGGCGTTAGCCTAGGTTTGTCGTGTTTTTCTCGAAGTGATTTTTTTTTTGCACACTGTATTTTTGCCGCACTGCTTAGCGTCAATGGTGGATTGGCTCGAGTTATGGCCAGCCTACTCATTTATTTATTTAACCATTTATGCACACACACATATAAACAGACAAGAAGAAAGGAACAGAAAAATACGTACATAGGTAATGCTTATTTCTACAGAAATCTCTTCCAGCACACCTGCGATAGGAGAGAAGATAACAGAGATGTAGACAACGCGTGTAATAACAGTAGAAGGAAAATCATAAAATTACAAAATAAATTCTAATTTAAAAATATACACATATAATATGGGAATATACATACATACTAATATACATACTTACATACTTCTAAAATAAATATCACTAAAATATAAATAAATAAAATGTAATTTAATTAATAAATACATAAGCAATTATGACAAAGTGGAGAGATAGTGTTCTTTCACTCTTCTTTTGAATACTGCTACAGTTTGGCAGTCCCTAATGACAGGCGGAAGTGAATTCCATAACCGGACCGCGTGCACAGTGAAGGAATAGGAGTAGAAGTCGGTTGAGTGGGGAGGGGACTTGAGGAGATTTCTAAGATGCGACCTGCAAGGCGCATCAAAAGGACGGGCGTAAGAGAAGCGATCCCGCAGATAGGATCTACTTTTTAGATCTTACGGTTAACTTTGCACGGTTCACACGAGTTCCTTTCAAACAAAACTAAATTCGATGGTATATAGACATTTGTTCAATTCCTATTGCACAAATGTCTATATACCATTGAAGATTTGTGATTCCTTTCTGATTATTTAAATATTTAGAATTATTATATGGCTAGCTTCCGCCCGCGGCTTTGTCCGCGTAGAGGTCGGAAATTATTCCACGAGAACGTACTACCGGGATAAAAAGTATCATATGTGTTAATCTAGGTTATAATCTATCTGTGTGCCAAATTTCACCCAAATCCGTTCAGCCGTTTTTGCGTGATTGAGTAATTTGACATCCAAACATCTTCACAAACTTTCACATTTATAATATTACTAGCTTCCGCACGCGGCTTCGCCCGCGTGGATGTCGGAAATTATCCCGCGGGAACGTACTAACGAGATAAAAGTATCCTATGTATTAATCTACGTTATAATCTATCTGTGTGCCAAATTTCATCCAAATCCGTTCAGCCGTTTTTGCGTGAAAGAGTCACAAACATCCATCCATCCATACTTACAAACTTTCGCGTTTATAATATTAGTAAGGATTTATGTAATTGGAATTAACTTTGTAATATCAAAGTTGTTTGTTTCTGTATTGTGTGTAATTAAATTTTAAATTTATTTTGTGTGAATTCTAATTTATGTGACTATGACTATGAACCCTGATAGGGTTCTGAAAATCTCTGCTGACAGATTTGGTTCACTGCTGTCAGTTACATGATTGTGTCACCGTATCGTGTTGTTTATTAACACTTCGTTTTTCGAGAACGGTTACTAACCGATATTGAGCCTCCACTCGAAATACAGATTTTGGATTTGATTTAGCGCCGAGAGTTGAAAATCCAATGGTGTGTTATTTTTATGCCTTGGGATGTGCTCTGTTAGATTCTCAAACTCAATGCTCGGTTCAACAACGAGAGTTCAAAATACAGTGAACAATAAAATCCCGTCGCGATATTTTCATGTCCGTGCAAACGTGAGCTTACTCTTAGTAGTTTTAGGTACAGGCGTATGGAGGACTAAGTTGGCTCGTAACTACATAAGTAGTAAGAAGTTTCTGCTGCTGAAGATTGACTGCTGCGCTGCGCGTCTCGAGTTCTATTCCCGCACGGAACAAATATTTGTATGACCTACAAGTAGTTGTTCTGAGTCTAGCTGTTTGTGTATTTGAGTTTACAGGAGAAATTCCTAGTGTGGGGCAACGTTTAAAAAAAAAGTCGCAAGTATCGATCGAAGGCTAAGCTACGCTTGTCGAGGTTGTTCCATGGATGGGTTACCATCTTTACATACAGAGACCCCTCCGTGCCTTGGACAGCACGTTAAGCCGTTGACCCTGGCTGGTATTCGTAGATCTTTGACAGCTGTTACGTGTAATCAGAAGCCTGAAAGTCTGACAACCAGTCTTAATAAGGGGTATCGTGTTACTCAGTAACTGGAAGCTATTACTCCCTAAGCACGAAATCCGTATTTTCGGCCGAAGCTACGGATGTTTCCTACTTTGGGGCTTGAACTAAGAATGAATGACAACACGATTTGTTCTTACTTCGGATATAGTACGAAAAAATGTATCACTCCGAAACATCTCCTCCGATACCTTCATTGACCGACTTAGATAGAAGGACGCGGCAGCGGTCGATGAGCGCTACTTCCATGTTAGTGGAAGTTACTTGACTATTTAGTAATAGCGCAAGGATGAGCCTTGTCGGCGAAGAGTCCTGTCGGCGAAGAGTCTGCGAACCGTCTGCGGCGAAATCTTGTCGGTGTTCAGTCTGTCGGCGTAGTGTCTGTCAGCGTTTAGTCGTACACTTGTGCAATGAGCTTCGATGTGGTCGGTATGTAATTAATTAGGAGCAGCCGTTTCATGTATCCAAATGTGTACTGCAATATCGTTATTAGTCATAATCTGCCAATCCTTTTCTCAACTATGTTGGAGCCGGCTTCCACTCTTACTGGGTGCAGCTGAATACCAGTGTTTTACATGGAGTGACTACCTGACCTCTACAACCCAGTTACTGGGTAATACGATACCCCTTCGTAAGACTGGTGACTAGAGTTTGGGCTGCTGGCAACCCGTGATGCAAATGACAGCCGGCTGTCGGGACCGACGGCTTTACGTGATTTCCGAGGCACGGAGGTGACTACGTAATTAGTTGGTATGTTAAGATGGTCACCCATCCACGGAGCAACCGCGGCAAGCGTAACTTAACCTTACTACTTAGTATGTTAATTATCTACATTTCTCTTCATATTTATGAGCGGCCACAAATGTCTACATACATACAGTGTTCGTAGTATATTTGGTTCAATGTGTCATAATCGGTAGGGATCAGCTTTGTTTATCTTGTAGGTAAAAGATAAAAGACATGAATGATCGGGTTGGACATTCGCTGTAGCCACGTTGCAATTACTATACTGACCTTGGCTTTTTATAGATTGTGACTCGTGTTTATTAACCGACTTTCAAAAAACTAGGTGTATTAGACCTACATATGTATCTTTGTTTGGGGGCCATTCAAGTGTTACGTAAGCAGTTTTTTAGCAATTATTGACCCCCCCCCCCCCTCCCCCTCGTTAGCAAAAGTAAGCAAAGCTCTTACTCCCCCCTCCCATGCTCACGTAAACATTGGTAGCAGACACCTAACGTGTCTGCTCACTTTCTTGTGATTTTGGTATATTGTCATCGTTTTCTTCGAGCCATTCATAGACAAGTAGGGTTGCCATATGTGTTCAAACCAAAATCGACTAAATTTTGTAGAAAATCCAAAAGTTAATAAATAAATTCTGCTGACGTAATCACCATCCATACCCCCCATCATCCATGTCATCAAAAATAAGCAAAGCAAAGACCCCCCCGCCCCCCTGTATTGCTTACGTAACACTTGAATGGCCCCTTGGCTGCGAGTAGTGATCCGATTAGGATGGGGTTTTCGTTATTTAAATATTTCCTAGATAGGTATCAACTATATAGATCGTCGGAGATAGACAATGGAACTCTTCAATAACTAAAAGCGAATGACCCACGAATGCTGCGATCTATGTAATGTTTAGACCATTCTATAACATTACATCACGGGGTGTCTTCTGTTTTGTATACCGACTTAAAATAAAGCAATTTTACATTTTGTAGTGCTTTTTGGAAGACGATTGTTTTTATAAAAGTGATTGTATTTATAACTACCTTCCGCCCGCGGCTTCGCCTGCGTGGAGGTCGGAAATTATCCCGCGGGAACGTACTACCGAGAGAAAAAGTGTCCTATGTCTTAATTTATGTTATAATCTATCTGTGTGCCAAATTTCGTCCAATTCCGTTCAGCCGTTTTTGCGTAAAAGAGTAACAAACATCCAAACATCTTCACATACTTTCACATTTCGTCGGCCTAATTCGTTAACCTGCTAAGTCCATTTTTCGACAAACTGCTAAATAATTGTTTTTCTAAATTTTATAAAATGTGTATAAGTTATGCTGCTACATATATTGTTAAAATATCAAGAAAAATTATGGAAACCAACGGGATTTTCAGAATTTTGATTGCTAAATTAATAGAGATATTATTCAGATTTTTCTTTGTCTTGTAAACTATGTCAAAATGAACTTAGCAGGTTAACGAATTAGGCCGACGATTTATAATATTAGTAGGAAGTAGGATAGTTTTTTTGTTTGGGTGGGAAATCATCAAATAACTTCTCCCGCTCTGGGCGCAGCAGGACGGCGTGTTAGACTTTTACTGACTAAAACCCACCCGTGTTCCCTCAGTTGCCTGTGTGCCAGGAGCCGCGGTATCTCTTTCGAACAACCCGCACCCCTGGCAGGCATCGGCCCTTGCGGACCCCACCAGCTAGTGCTGACATCTCTTTGAGGCGCGCGTGGAACACAACACGCCGTCGACCCGGGCTTGGTCCTTACCGGACAGCGAGCTACCCATTCCTCGCCGTCCGCAAGCCCGCGCCTACGATGGCCGGGAATCAGCCTGGGATTCCCGACGTCCAGGGCGTCTCCCACGGCGGAAATAGGATAGTAGGGTGAACTTTTCGCGACGATCAATCAAGTTGCTGTTTGTAGTCAGACGAGTTCGTATTTACAGAAAGGTTCTACAAAAGGTAGGTACTCGGGTTTTTCACCTACCACATTCAACATATGAAAGCAATAGGTAATGAAAACATGGAAAGCTAATTCAATTTGACATAGTAAAGGAACGTTAAAGCCGTTGAGCCACTTCAAAAAAAAACATTATTCATACCGTCCACCTACCGAATTGAGTTAATCAAGTAGCGATATCATTTTTATTGAAATTACATTTATTTGTAAGCTTCACCAATCATTATTATTCAATTACCTTCTGTTATTTAATTTATCCAAAAGGTAAGTGCTTTAAAAAAAGTTCAATTTCCACAAAACATGTTGTTGGCAGCATGTATCTATCTTATAATTAATTTATCTGCCATTGCTTAATTTTTTTACCCATTTTGCCTATTGTGGTATGGTAATTTTATTCTAGGTGCATCGTTTTCACATACAATTAATGTATGTAAATATATAAATAATTTAATAGAGCAACAGTGCAGTTTCTTTCCCATTCTTCTCCATACGAAATTACCTTTTGGAAGGGGCGGCTAGAATCAATTCTATTTTAATGTAAATTTTGACGTTCAATAGTGCCATATACGTGCCTATTTGAAATAAATGTTTTGACTTTGACTATGAAAATATTTTAATTATTAACATTTCATTCCATACACCACTTAATAATATCGGTGCAAAAAATAATTGTAAAGAAAATAAGAAAAATAAACATTACACTACGATTACGAAAGGAACTTCATATATTGTTCCCTACTAGAAATATGACAAACCTCTTTTGTAAACTGTTGTCTATGGATAAAGATGGGTAGTCAGCTAACCAATACGTTGGCCAAACATGGTGATTAGAGCATTATCTATACCCATAATAACCATTGGTGCGGATCACGATCATTCATTGTAGGCATCAGTCGATTAGGATGCCCAAAACAATATTAATGAGCATTTGTATGCCTAGCAATTCGTTCATTAATTCCCGTCAAAAAACCTTTGTGATGATGTTGTGGTGTCCAACAACAGTACACAATACATAATTATGATACTCATTGCTTTCCATTGAATTAATTGAATTCTCCAAAATGTTTGTACCTGGAGGAATCCTTGTTGACATTGACGATGACAGGGCTGCGGTTGGTGACACAACATTTAATACTTAGATTCAATGAAAACTTTAAAGTACAGACATTGAATTCGAAGCCACTAGAGTATGTCTGAAGAATATTAAAGAGCATGGTTCATAATTTTCCTAGTATAAGAATGATTCCAAAACTGTCATCGTCATTACATTAGGTATAAAATGGTATAAGGCCGAAACATAATTTTTGAATAAATAAATTATACTTATACTTATCTTTATCCCAACTTATCCTTCGCCAATTTCAGTCTTCTTTTTGATACTAGGCAACTATTCCACGAAAAAATAAAAAGTTTATTGTCACTCATTGATATCCAAAAACCCTGTCGTAAATTCCAATTTTCGACCATCTGTTGTTTGTTTAAACTGCAGCGTGACCTCTTCGGATCCAGTCGAACCCTATACATTTTCGCCAGATAATTTAAATTGTGCCATGCAAATTGAAACGAATATACATCACATCAGGCATCATGCTTGTAGTTTGCAATAATGATATACGATAGTTACTCTTCAAATTTGGTATGTATTTTTCCTGATTGACCCTCTCAGCGGAACTCTTAGCCCCCTTTTCTAAACCTTGTGTACCTGTCATAGGTGTAGAACCAGTTGAACAATATCGCGGGCGGGCGATGCAATGCTATAGAATATATTTTATGTTAAAACATGAAATTTCTAGTGACAGACTGAAGCTTAGTTTTCGGCTATTTTCTGCCAAAAAATTATGATTCGGACATAATTATTTTCTTTTTCGGCCATTAATCAGCCGTAGATAAAACTCAAAAGTACATGAAGTGTCGCGGGTCATTCGGCCTAACTATTTTCGGCTTAATTCGGCTAACTTCGTAGTAATTCAAGTCCGCTCGTGTTTCACTCAGCTGGCATAAACGGACGGATTGAAGTTGTAAAGTAAGGTTATGTTGTATTTTTTCTTCACACGCATACATCGAAAATCTTTATACTTACTTTTTTATGTTTAAATAATTTTCGTTTTCTAATTTGGCTGAAAATCTATTGTCGGTTGGTAAATATTTCACGCGGACGAGGTCCCGGGTCTTTTTATTTGTACACTTTGTACAAATAAAAAGAGTCGTAAATCTGTCTGAAAAAATATTTATTGATCACAAACGAATTATTAATGATATTCATTGATGTCCTAGATATATTTTTATTTGTATTAGTCAAACGATGTATTTTCATAAATGAGAGTTCATTATTTGACAATTAGCACAATATTGTTTGTCTATACCCTCGCATTTTCCGTAATGACTAGCACGTTTATGAAAAGACACTTGTCCCAACCGCCTGTGACGCATACATGCAAATGAACCCTAATTACAATTTTATGTATCAACAAATGTGTCTAGAGTCTAGACATTAGTTACCATGTTAATCTAGTGTTAAACTCTAAACATAAAATACGGATACATCAGTCATTTATATTCCTGTATTAGCATTAAAAATAAACTCAGGAGAGAATGGTTTATTGCGGGTGCAATGAGCTTCAATGTGTACGTCATGTAATTTATTAGGAGCAACCGTCACATGAATCGAATATTTATTGCTATCAAAATGTCTACTACAATATCGTTATTATTATGATCGGATCAAGACTTATTCAAACCGGCTCGACGTGACAGCGCGATGTGAGAAACGAAAAATAGAAAGACATGACATGTCGCACCTTTAGAAGTATAGAGACCTAATGCGAAATTAGCCGCAACCAAAATAGGTCTCTATAATTCTAATAATTCTAAATGAATTCTAAATAATTTTGCTTGCGGCTAATTTCGCATTAGGTCTCTATACTTCTAAAGGTGCGATGTGTAACTTACAAATAAATGATGGAAGTACCCTACATAGTTGGGCTTGTGGCTAAGGAGTAGTACCTAGTTTTTTTTTTTTTTATGGATTTTATATGCTCTGAAATAAATATTATATTATTATAAGTAAAAACAGCCGCACGGGTTGATCGATCAGGCTCAGACCTCTCAGGCTTGCTCTGATCAGGATCAAGCAAGCTACTCTTGCCGCGGTTTGTCCGTGGATGGGTGACCATATTTAAATACTAAGACCCCTCCGTTCCTCGGGAAGCAAGTTGAGCCCGAAAGTCTTGCCAAGATGTATCGTGTTACCCAGTAACTGGGTTTGTGAAGGTACGATAGGCAGTTGTTCCATGTAAAAAAATAGTAAACAGTAGCAATCGCTTTCATTTTGACAGTTCAACAATATTCATTGCGTTATATTGGTATAAATGAAGCAATGGGTTAGTTCCTTCAATAAAGTTCAGATTATGATTGATAGTGTTTTGATTGTATTTTATGTTTCACGAACTGTGTCCAAATGAACGATTTTCTTTCTTTCTTTCTCTAATCGGGTTATTAAAAAAAATGTGTATCGTCATCAACAAAATTAAATGATGACTACCTGGCAAACTTATATTTAACTTAGCCGCTATTTTAAGCTTTGCAGTTGCCGTACCAAAGCAATGTGTTGCAAAACACACACAAAGTCTGTTTGAACTGGAAGGTAAGGTAAACCATAACAGACACAGACACTACGTATAATGTCTAAGTAGGTAGTTATGCCGGTTATGTGCCATAAACTTTGGTATAATGTAACTCATCATTTTTCGTCTACCTACATTTATTATTTGTCCCTCGGGGTTCCTGTCTCATGAATAATAGGGTATTTTCCAATTTAATAAAAACCATTTTAATTTGAAGATTGGGACGATATATTTAACAGAAAAATATAAATAGTTTTATTTATGTATATTTTCTCAATTAAAAACGATTAAAATCAAGTAAATTTTTCGTTGTTTTGAATGTACCGCCAAAACGCTTCTTACGATGACTTTTTTATCACGTGACATCGTGACGTCAGCTTTCTGTAAACGGCCCGGTACAAATACTTAGTTTAGCGCAGTTTTAGAAGTATTTGTGCATAGAGGCACCGCACAGCAGTAATATCACTTCCTATCCATTAAAAATCTTGTTAATTATAAACTCGACATTCACTTGGTTACTTACTAACTACTTTAGTTTACACAAAGTTGACATCACGTGTGGTCAAGTGATAAAACGTCATAGTAAGGAGCATTTTGGCGGTAAATTCAAAACAACGAAAAATAAATTTGATTTAAATCGTTTTTAATTGAGAAAATGGATGTAAATCAATTAACTTTCATTTACTTTTATTTGTTAGTTGTGCCAAAGTGACCGGAATAAAGCTCAGCTTAACTAAGTGCCAGTGTGCCAACTAGCAGACTGACAAATGTATGTACTGACTGGACAGGTTCACTCAATCTGTGTATTTCTTTCCTAAAAAGATCATTTCAGCCACCAATTTCATCACCACCAGGTAAAGGTCTTCCTAAGATCTGACCAAAATTATGTCTAGACTTTAAAAGAGACTGTGATCTCTGAATTTGTTACAGCCTTTCTTCTCAGAGTATTCAGTTGGAAACGCCGACCTCAACTAGTATTAAAAAAAATATTGACGTGTATGAGTTTGATCAGACGCCAGCACATCAAGCTCCCCCAATCTGTCAAATTTCTTTGAGTTTTTCAACCCTATTACAAAAGTTTAGGGTTCATGTTCAATTGGGAAAATTTGACAGTCAGGGATAGCTCGCTGGCGTCTGTACAAACCTACTTACAGAAATAAAATAATTTATAATTGAACTTTTATAGATCTCGGCATAAAACGAAAGGATTACTTTTTTGAAATCCTAGACTTAACTTACCAACTCCAAACATATTCTAGGTATACTTTCAGCGTTCCTGGTTCACACTTCTCTACATGCACGTCATGTGCAGTCTTCTCCTAAGCGTGTCAAATACCTGCTCACTATTTATAGCCTGCACCAATTCCTTCAAACGCGTACCAACGGCAATAAAATGCAATACATCCACACATGCAAATATTCTATGATACGATGCATGTCAGGTAGCGACAGCGTGGTATTAGTTGGAAAATTGGAAATAGACGTTGGATAAGGTCCAAAATAAACAAAAAACGTTTCTTGAGTTTATAACTTTTTTTTTATTATAGCTTCAACCTTTTTAGCTTCGTAAAAATCAACTATCAACGTCCTTACATTATATCCTTCTTCCTAATTAGTTCACATTTTACACTGTTCCTTTCACTAAACGCTCAATCATTCCGTTCATAAACACTTAACATTTTAACATGTTCTGGCAATATCATCCTTACATAGATATTCATTGCGAAATAGCGTCATCAAGCACGTTGTATAAAGGCTTGGAGAGTTTTAAATTCACTCAGAAAGCAATTAAGTCCTATGCTCATTACATTCTAATTAAGATCTCGCCTAACTTATCCACTTATGTATCTGAGAAAGAAGAAATGGCGTGACTGAGTTCTTGCAGCTGAAATCGTTTAATGACTGCCTTGTCTAGTACCAAAGAGTAAATACTTCACTGCCTCAAGGCCATAATGTGGAATGTAGCAGGTTCCCTCATGTGCTATGCCTATGAGATCCCTACACTCTTGCCCCCATAAATACTCAAACTTAAAGCATTTATCAGGCACTTGAAACGTCAAGCTAGTTGCCCATTCCAAAGCGTATTCATAGTCATCATCCACATCCAGATTTCACCCACTGCTGGGCATTTTTTAAGTGATGATCAATTAGTTGTGGTTGTGGAGTAAGACCAGCATCCAGCCAGAACCTCTAACTCGCCAAAGCATCCCACCACGATTGCAGCCACCAAAGAAAATTTAAGGGATATTCGTACTATATACGTAAAATATAGCTTCGAATTTTATTTAAAAAAAATAACTCACTTAAAAGACATTTTCCACGATAAAGAACAATTTATTAGATATATGAACCGGTCATTCAAATAAATTAATAAACTTGCTAACTTATTATTAGATAACATACAAATATATATGGATCCACGTACTAATATACAAAGTACTCCTAATGAAACACGCACGTGTGGGTCACGTGCTCGCTCAGCGTGCAACTGCTTTAATTACTCGTTAAGTAACATTAAAGACGAGTTTTATTATGTTTTTAAGGACTTTACTTTATGTTTCATTAACTCATCTCCTGTCTTATCAAGTTTTCAAAACAATATCTTTAGTTTATCTGCACGGGTCACGGTCAGCCGCTAAGTATAAGGGCGATCGCCCACGGCGACTTTTTACAGCGATTCAGTAGCTACACAAACGCAATACAAGCGCGAAGCTGTCACGGTACGTAATCACGATTCTGCATCGCTACTATCGCAATACGGCCGCGATTCAGCATCGATACAATAGCGATGCAGAATTGAAACAGACGTGTGAATTCATACAGGACCACTATCGATACGATCAACTTTTGTGCTTGTGGACGCTACAGTTGCAATATGGACATGTTCAAGGCAACATTGATAGTCGCGTGTTAGTCGCGCTGAATCAAAGCAGTCTCGCACATCTATTGCTACCGAATCGCTTCTATTACGCGTTTCAAATTCGACTAACGCCCAAAAGTAGCGACACAGACGCGCGTGAACGAAACGCGCGGTTCGACACGGCGTTAGCGTCGCGTTTGCGCAGCGTATACGTTACGCAGGATGTGAAGGGTTTTTTGGAGTTTGTTGAAGATTTGGGAGTCTGTGTGCAAACATTGAGCTGTTAAATACCTAGTAGGTACTAACTATGTAGCACAATGTGTGCAAATCCTATAATTGTTGGAATTTAAACCAATAGAAGTGGAACAAATTGATTTAGCTTCGAACAATGCTGAATTTCTATTAAACAAACGAACTTACTAACTAATATGAAGCACTTCTGGAAACCAGCAAATTATTAATTTACCGACTTTGTCCGTACGAGACAGTTTACCCACAATTCTTCAGCAGTAACAAATACAAGAACTCGCAACAAGCCAATACTTGTTTCGAAGCTCGTTTATTTGATTTATTAGAAAATGCTATATTGAAGTAAATTGTATATATGTATAAATCGACCATAAATTGATTCAGCAATCCTGTTCTGAAGTTATTGGAAAGGTCACATTTCTAGTGCGCTTGTCACATACCAACAATCCACGTTTTTTGATTAATAAAGGTGTTGATTAATAGCAAAGTTTCAAACGTAACAAAAGTAAAATTTAAAATGTTCGAAAAAACCTCCGGCACAAACAAAACCTGTAAAAAGTAAAAAACTTATGTATATGTATTGGCCCTAGTTGTAGGTAATATTTTCATCAAAGCACCGGCACCGGTCGCGTCTGGGGATGGCTAATGAAAATATTATCCTTTCTGCAATAGCATACATTCATCATTACTGGGCCTCGTCTTTTTAGCGTTTGGGCTATACAGATTTTCTTGAATCGTATTTAAGAACACACTGATTAAATCACCTCTCAGACTAAACAAAAAACATCAAAATCGATTCATCCGTTCAGGATCAATGATGCCACAGACCCCTCTATTTCGTCGGGGATTTAAAAATGCCCTGTATCATGGCATTCATAAAGGCATTTAAAAAGACAACATGCTGTAACACTGCAACCGTTCGAAGATTTTCAATTAAAATTCCTTTTAAAATATTCCAAGCTTCTATTCTAAAATTACCTGTGACATACAGATAGACGGATGTTGACGGCCAGTGATATATTACCGTAAAGATGTCTAACGTAACTCCATTGGTATGGGTCCCATAATTTATGACTGAATAGCTTTTGCCCGTTACTTTTTACGTTTTGTAACAAACTATCATATTATTACAGGTACAACACTAATCAACGAGAAATAGTAGAAATTGAATTATTAATTAGAAAACGGTATGTTCTACAACTTAATAACATTTACCTACATCATTCATTATCAGCCTATAATGGCCCCATTGCTGACACTGGCCTCCTCTTGGAATGGGCCGTAATCCAGCACGTGGGCTCAGTGCGTGTTTGTAGATGTCACATATTATCTTCGAATTTTTAGAAGGAGGTTATCAATTCGATATGTTTATATATTTTTTTTGTATTTTCGGGCATAACTCCGTCATATATAAACGGATTTGCGAAATTCTTTTTTTGTTCGAAAGGGGTTTGTTCCAAAATGGTCCTGTTTTAATTTTATATAGATCTGATGGTGAGTTTCGGAGACAGACAACGGAACTCTTCAAAAAATGACAGCAAATCAACCGCGATTGCTGCTATCGCATAAATATGCATTGTTTTGACCCCAAGGATGATGAAATTTCGAATTGGTGTGGGGTAGGTACTAAGACTAATAAGTAAAAAATAAAAACTTTACACAAATAAAAAAAAATAAGACACTACAAAGTGAAAAATTACTATGATTTCGGAAGGCGGTGACAAAAATTTAAAATACACCGGCACCGACTTCCGAAATTAAAGTTATTTATCACTTTGTAGTATTTTTTTGGAAGTCGGTTGTTTAATTTTTTTGAAAACAGTTTTTGGTTCTAGGAAATGTCGGTTTCCCCACGTTGTTTTTACAACTCGTAAGTCGCGGATATTATCACTTGGCTGCCACTGCTCAGCAAGCTCTCTTACATCATTATTTAGCATGTAATCATGCGATCATGAAAAGTCATCATACCAGAGTAATTGCAATCGTAAAATGTAGGTAGTTAATAATTATGGTACATTGTAAGTAAGTACCTGATATTCCCACGCTTGTAAGCATAATAATCCGATTACAGCCTGTTACTTGTCCACGATTACACCTCTGAACCCCTAATGACGGACTTTGGAACAGAGATAGCCTGAATCCATACAAAGGTTTTACCTTTGTATAGATGGAGCAAAGTCAAGGAGTTTAAGATTTGAATTTATCAATTCAAAATCTGTGTCACATAAAATCAACTTTTATTTTCCTCTTTTTGCCGCATTTTATAATCCGCTTCATTAGAGAATGAGGCGAGCGTTGCGGCGGAAAGTGAAAATCTGAGTTTTTCTGGTCAAGCAAAGTAGGTACAGTACAGACCCAGCCCGAATATATGGCACATAAGTTTATGAAAAAAAAGTTTTTATAGAGAGTCCTGTACGCCACTTTAGCTATGTAATGAAAGCCTCTTTGTAAGCTGAATAAAATAGAGAGTTTGGGATTAGAACTACTTCCCATAGGCTAGCTAAAGATTCAGGCAAAGATATCATGTTTCAAATCATCATTCAAAATCTTCAGTTTTTTAAGACGGTGGATTCTGAAAGAGGGTAACGTCGCAAATAGCTGTGAAATGTACGGCTGTATTATCATCATTTCTGCCGAAAGATGTCTAACGCTGGACACTAGGCCTCCCCCGAACATCGTTACTTCGACCGGTTTTGTGTTCGCATTCAGTGGATTCCTGTGGCCTTCATCAGGTTATCAGGCCACTTTGAGGAGGCCTTCAAACGCTACGTCTTCCGATATGACTCTATAGATATGATACGATACTACATAGATATGGCCCTATAGTGCACTAAACTATTTTAATGATAATGATAATTGCAATTATTATCGTAATACTTACTGAAATATTGAAATTGAATCTAAATGCTTTTTTTTTACACCCAAACTATTTCAACACGTATTTTTTCAATTTAAATATCTGAGTTTATCTTGGACATTACTGACATAACTAAAGGAAAACATTGTGAGGTATTCTGACTTAATAGTTCCATTATTCCTTTATCAGTGGAAACTTGTAAATGGCCTTCAGCTTCATATTGTTTAATAACATTGTTTATGTTAGCTGTAAGTTTGCCGAATAAAATAAAATAAATATAAGTCTGAAATCGCCAACCCGTAGAGCAAGCGTGGATCAATGCTCGTGCCTTATCTGTATGAGAAGCAGTCTTTGCCCACCAGTGGGAAAAGAATAGATCAGCAAACTTTGCTAAATTGAGTCCAATAAGGAAAAGTTACAACCACTTATAGGGCAAAACTAGGATAGTTGCCCCAGGGGTATAGTTGCCCTGATCGTAATTACTCTAGTTTCGCGGATGAATCGCATGTTATTTTATTAATCTCTCGAAAGACTCTCCAACTACCACTAAGTTGACCGTGTCGCATTTATCTGTGCGATTGCATGAGAAGGCAAAATAAGATCAAAGTTTTTGCGGGATATATGTCCTGTTTCTCGGCGGGGCATCTACTCTAAACGTAATTTATATGGATTAGGCAACTAACCCCTATGTGGGATAGATGTCCCAAAATATAGAGGTCCGCAAAAATCACTAATACTCTAGAAATATTAAAGATAATGTTTTATAGTTTTGATACATTTGTAGATAGAAAACCAAAGTACTGGCCAGTTTAGAAATAAATTATCTTGCTTTTTGTACTGAGAAATATAGAGTGATTTCGAAAACTGTGGCAACTATCCGACTTTTATCCTAATGACGTCTATAACGTCACAAGCACTTTTCATAACAAAAATAAACTACTTAAATCTAACTAATCACGTCATTACGACTTTGCACCTGTATGTAAATTATATTATGCAAACAAGTTTTAAACGGTTTGAACTCACAGTTCCAAACTAGACTTCGTATAATCTCGACTGCACACAGAATCATGAAGCTACGAATATGCAAAAATGAGTAAATATATGAGCCACTTAAAGCCAGGGTAATATGCCAGGGATTATCCCAGCATCTTCACGTATCCACAATCCTTAGATACCGAATTTCTATGGCTTTTCTATGGCTAAGCCTTAGAAATTCGGTAATTCGGAATTTCGGTAAAATAAGTTTATTGTGAGATCACAATAAACTAATTTTTCTGCCTCATTGGCCTAGTGGTCGCAATCGCTACAGCAGTCAGCAGTAGCTGACCATGGTCCTGGGAACGGTTTCCAGGTCGGGTAAAGTGTTATTGATTTTTTCTCAGTAGCAACCCGGAGTCTGGGATTTGTGCCCTGTGGATGGCGATAGGCTTGCCCCTATAACATAGGACTTAACCATAACAGTCACAGTGGGTGTACTAGAGGTACACCTCTGCCCGACCCTTCGGAAAAAGAAAGGAAGAATACCGTTTATTTGGACACAGTTCGTGAAACACACAAAACAATAACAAATAAAAAAAAATAACTACAACAGTTTGTGCCCCGCTGGCAGCAATATACACAGCTTTATGGTGGATATCTCACCAGCATAGCTATTCACATTCATTCGACAGGCTATTGTATCGAAAATGACACATTTCGATAACCTGATTTGCTTTGCCCCATCATCGCCAGCAAACAGCTGTCGGAAGAATAGCGGTCGTCTATTCGATTTAAACTGACAAACTTTTCGGATTTTGGATTTGTGAACATCGTTTAAAGGACTCCTACAATAACATTGATTGATGATCTATTAGGTTCAGAAGCGTTTCGAATGATTGGAAATTATGCAGGCGTCTGATCGGTTGCACAACCAACATGATATAATTATTGTATATAAACATAAAACGACTGGTTATTTTTGTAATTTTGTGGTCTGAAGATGTAAGTAATAATTTATATTAGGAAATTTATTGGAGCCTGAATTTGTGCTGGCGCCATCAGCTGGGCCACTTTTACGTAGGCCCTATAACAAAACTGGAAAAATGTGGTCATCTCTGTCCGGCCTTCAAGGAATATGTATAGAAATGAAGTTATGTATGAAGATGATAATAAAATTACAAACGCAAAAATAAGGAAGACGGCCATTGTGACAATTGTTTCGTTCACACGTAGGTTCATACTTTACCTTTGATACAAAAGAGAGTAAGAGACATGATTGTTGATGCCTCTTACGACCTTTAATTACAAAAGTTTTATAATGCAATAATATGCATGTATGCATGACACACAATACTCTTTACGCCTATATAAAGATTATTTGGCTCAACCCCTGCATTCTATGTAAATGGGAGCTCTAGTGGTGCTCAGATATGATGGTAATGCTTGCTGCATACGCGGTGTAGAGCATAAATTAATACTGAGTTAGTCGTGAACGTAGATGTTGGATTATTTGGAGTTAATCGTTAAGTTGTAATCATAGCATGGGGTTTATAGCTTCCTATTGGTAAAGGAATAGTGAAGTTTGATACCCCACTGTACGGTCTCATCGCCGTACATTTTTCTGCTTACTCGGTAACCTACTTAAGGCCAACGATGCGCGTTATAATTTAGCATTATAAAATAACTTTTTTTTTTTTTGGGTGGGAAATCATCAAATAACTTCTCCCGCTCTGGGTGGAGCGGGAGGGCGTGTCAGACTTTTACCGACTAAAACCCACCCGTGTTCCCTCAGTTGCCTGTGTGCCAGGGGGGCCGCGGTATCTCTTTCGAACAACCCGCACCCCTGGCAGGCATCGGCCCTTGCGGACCCCATTATAAAATAACTTGACTAACGAATTTATATGTAGTGTACATAAAACTGTGTAGCTACCAATAACTGAGAGAAATAATCGCCTAACCTTCACAACAAATCAGTGTACGGAGTTAACTACTACAACCCGTACACCCACTTTAAGCAAGCGCTTAATTTGAAGAACGTATCAGAAAACATAAACGTATACAGCCTATTGGGCAACAGATTTAAACAGCTCAAAACGAGAAAATAAATTCTTATTTGACAACCCCCTACACACCTACGTAACAACAAATAAAATGATCCTAAAACAACATTCAAAACGAAACTGAAAGAAATGCCATTTATTAACATAAAACCCATGAATATTAATCGCGTAAACTCCAGAGATAATTAAACAAATATTCGTTAAACCAAAGAGAAAGTAACTTTCATATTAATTGCCAGTTTGCGGAAAATCCGTTGGTGTCCGAGCCGGTAGCATTAACCTGTCGAATAGACGGAAACATGTCCCTTAAGTGTGACAAGACTCCTTCGAATGTTGGTTAGACATCTGTCAACGAATCGAGAATTTGCTCCACAAAATGCCGCAACTCTCTAGAGCGAATCCAGCCTTGTTCTCATGGGAAACAAATGTTGAAATACAGTTGCAAACATTATTTCCCTCGACATCATTTTGTTTGTCATGACTGACAGGGATTCAATCTCTCTCTTGGATAAAGATAAGGTGTCGGTTTTGTAAATTTTTGTAACGGTTTCCCCGATATACCTATGTAAGGTAAACAAGAGACCTTTTTTCACACGGTTTTTACGATTTCACATTGAGATTTGTTTACTATATGCAAGTTTAATATTCACCCTTTGAGAAGCTCGCAGCTGAGTAATAATAGCCGTACGGGTCGATCAAAGGTTAAGCTACGCTTGCCGCGGTTGGTTCGTGGATCGGATGGGGATCCATAATATATCGAGACTCCTGCGTGCCTCTCTTTTCCCGGCTGTAATTTTTACATCGTTTACAGTCGTTACGGGTAATGAGAAGCCCGAAAGTCTGACAACCAGTCTTACCAAGGAGTATCATATTACGTTACTCAGTTACTGGTGCGTGGAGGTCAGATAGGCAGTAGCTTGACGTAAAATACACCATTCAGCTGCATCTGGTTAGACTGGAAGCCGACCCCAACATAGTTAGAAATAGGCTAGGCAGTTTGATTGGTAAACATAAACCTTCCGGAAAAAATATCTAAATTTAGCTGAAAACCGCATTAAAACCCGTTTTGTAGTTTAGAAGAACAACGCGGTCACACAGACAGACACGAAAAGCGACGTTAATTATAATATATATAAATGTATACACACTCCTGTTCCTAAACACAGATTTCCAGGTAAAACTACGTGTTCCAAAGCTAATTAAAATTCCCTATAAAACTTTATACAATGCGCAAATTATGTTCATACAATTTAAATACTGACATTTGAAAGGAATTAATGTTATAGCCCCGAAAATGTGAGAATTAATAACGTCAGCCAGACAAGATTTAATACGATTTTCGTAGAGGTGCCTGTTTTGTCTTGTAGAATAAATCTCAAAAGATGATATACTAAGTATAGCGACTGTTTAAGCATACATTTTTGAGGTTTAAACATCTCATAACTTTAAACAATTTGAGAATTCTAAAGCGCTTGCTCATTGATGAAGTACATTTTGGCTTATATTAAGGCAGGTGTATAATGTACGCCGACCTGATGACCGATTATCCAGTGAAGGCCGCAGGAATCCGCTGGATGCAAGAAGCACAGAACCGGTTGAAGTGGCGGTACTTACCGGAGGCAGTGGACGTCTTTCGGCTGAATTGATGATGATGATGATATGTACTTCAATGAGCCACATTGCGATTGAGAAGCTGCATCCCAAAGGATGCCGAAACAAGGATGCCGCGCTCTCTATGCAACAACACTTGCACATTACAAGACCTTTGCGAAGCCAAAGCTAACACTGTCGACGTAGCCGAATTCTGGTTTAAATTCTGGTTTAAATTTAAAAAAAAAGAAGATTTATCGATATGACGAAGAAGAAGCAAGTGGTTTCGTCGGTTCATCATCATCGCAAAGGCAAGACGTCAACAGCAAGGTATTAGCATCGCCAAAAATTACCGGTTCTACATTTCCCGTATCCAGGATTCCACGACCTCGGCTCATCTTGTACATCGTCTCTCCAGAACTTAGTTTCAACCATCTTTGTTACTAGCATTTTACAAGCGACTCCGTCCGGCCGTGAACTCCCATATCGCATTAAGATTTTGAAACAACCGTATTATTTATTACTCGTTGTCTACATTATAAAGAGTCTATGTAAAATTACAGCCTTTTCCGTGCAAGGGTTTGGGCAGAGCATTACGACGTTACGAGTAATGAGTGAGGGCTTTTCTTTTTATATAATAGGAATTAGGATTACGGCATAATTATAAAAGTCTTTATATCTTGTCTGAATTGCCCTGACACATGCACGAAAGAGATAAATGTCAACGCAAGCATTATCTGCCTGCCAACATGCTGGATTGAGGTTGCATTAAACAACAAGAAGGAGAATATTTATTTAAACTAATTTGTATTTTACTCGGGACGAAAAACAGTAACATTTTTTTCTGAATTTACCTTTCAACAGTCCCTTTATAGTTAAACTATGTTTATTTATGTGTCAGTCAAGATTATGTTAACATTTCATACTCATTTCGTCATGATTCACGATACGAAACTAAAAAAATGAGCTCAAAATCTCGCGCCGTTTCTCTGCTACACCTGGAATACTTAGGGCGAATTTCACCAAACTTTTATACCTAGAATAAGTCTTATCCTGAGAATACATTTTGAATTTTGACAGATTTTCTATAGTAGAATTTGTCAGACGTTAATTTTTTTCTCCGGATAAAAGACATCTGAAGGCCAATTCTCGTAATTAAAAACGTTCACAATCTAGTCGCAGTCTCATCTCAGCGACAATCAAATGTCAAAAACTCGTCTAAAATGTATAGAAACTAGAGGTATTTTTGACAGATTGAGACTGAGATCAGACTGTGAACGTTCTTAAAATTACGAGAATTGCCCCTCTGACTTTTGTAAAATCAGCCCTTAATCAATCAAGACTTAGCACTACATAATTAATTATGTTTATTTAAGTAAGTAAATTAAAATAAACACCTAAATCTACTTCAAGGCTTTGAGAATTCGGAAAGTCTATTTAAGTATTCAAATTAATCCTTCGAGAAGTTCGCAAAGTTTTACTAAACCGAATCCAACGCTTTACATTACACCTTGTATACCCGGTATGTTTTTAGGGAAAGTCGCAGTACTTAGAGATGTAGCGACATCTACAACGTTACATGCGAACTACGTATCACACTGCTGTCACATAAAATCCTGCATCGCGCAAGCAGAGTTTACCGCGCAACTACCATAGTATACAACGTCCCTACAACAATCGTCTAGCAGTTGCCCACCAGACACGACACCCGCCTGGTTGGTGGCACCTCTCTTTTCAATAGAGGATGAGTGGACTTTACAGCCTGTTCCACATACTTCTAAATATCTATTATAGTGCCTGTTAGACACCTGATATTGTGTCGCAACATCGCAAGTTCCTGCGGGCTAAAAACCAACGCGCGGAGTAAAATTGAAAATAGTCGTTTCGTACATAACATTAACTTTGATTTAGCTATAACTTTATTGATATCGATTGGTGATACTAATTGCTATTGCTGTAAAATTGTAAATGGACATGCTATAGGATAGACGACTATCCTACAGCATTTTGGTTTAAAGTTTTTTATTCCAAAATATATTTCGAGTAAAAAATGGTTCGAATAAACGTTACGGGTAACGTCGCGCGTTCGTGCTAGGGCCTCTTGTTTCGAAACATTCCGTTTGAAACTTTGGAGCCGACATTATCGAATATCTCGATTATATCGCAGATTATATTACATACTTTATAAGTACTGTAGTGCATGGATTTTCAAGGGGGAAAACATGACGTTGACCGTACCTGCCTACTTTTAAATCAAATTTGGTTGATGGACTTTAAAGCGGTTTTCACTATCATTTAAAATTATTCTTGGAAAATGTATAATATTCATTCGATGAAGCCTTACCTAAGGATAGTACAAAAGCTTAGAAAGAGTAGTACTATGCGATCAAAACAGGAATATGATTGCCTGACCTTGCTTTGAAGTAGGACCGCATTTAAAGTTAGTTCGAGAGCTAAAACGTCAGTTTGCAGAAAGGTCACTCCTACCTCGGATAGGTACTTACATGATTCAGTAATAATAATAGTCCTCAAGACCAAATTTCGGCCATGGTGGCCAGAGAATAGAGAGTACACAAGTGTGTGCAATGCCTAGGGTCGATTCCCAGGTTGCACGAAATGTTACGGTTTATCCATTACGAATATCTTAGTAATAGCTCCGATTTTGCAAGTTGGCGATGTGATACCCCCGTGCCTTGGTAAGCACTATTAACCGTTTTCCTGTGCCTAATATATTAGGTACTTAATTTACTTTGGTAGCAACAAATAAGTTGATAATTGGTTACCGCTGTAAAATAATTTGTCATCATAAGTACCTACCGGACGAAACTACCAATTACTCCACATTGTCATTTATTACAAAAATTACTAAAACAAGCACATAAACTATCTAATGAACTCATAGCAGTCGTTGGATATTTAAAATTATGCGCTGGCGCCGGCGCGGTGTGGAAATAGTTAAATAATTCAACGCACAGTGGCGCCACCATCTATCTATATAATATTGGCACCAGGCCTAAAAAACTATTATGTTCTGCCATTTGACGCCAAATGCGGTCAGATTGGATGTCGTTCTGCTAATAATAAATAATGGGAAATGGTGTCACTAGCCACTTCACTATTTATTATGGTTATTTTTTCTCCCAGGCCACTTCCATATGTTTGATATTGAGTCCGATAAACAGATACGGTCATCCTAATTACAATAAGCAGGAAAACCTCTAATAAGAGTTTTGCTTAGAGACTACCGAAACTTTTTTTTTTTAAATTCGTAGAACATGTAAATAACTATTTGCATAGCATAATCAGCCTATAACGTTCCGTCCCACTGCTGGGACACGGTCCTCCTCTCGTTAAGAGGGTATGGGCTGTAATCCCCCCTCCCCCAGGGCCCAGTGCGGGTTGGTAGATGCAACATTTCTCCGAATTTTAGGTTCTAGGACATAAAAGTTTCCTCACGATCTTTTCCCTCAACGTTTTGAGAGCAGTGGTTATAAAATAATTAAGGCCCTGGTAATTTTAAATATTGTCGTTATGAGCGATAATAGTTCTTATTGCAATTCGATACTGGTTAAAATCTATTGTAATAAATTCGAACAATAAATGAGCAAGCATTATCGTAAAAATGCAAATAAAATCGTATAAAATTAGATATTAACTATTTAATAATAAATAATCCATCACTGGATGCAATTTGGCATTAAGAATTTTATGGCATATATTTAATTATAATTGTTATTGAAGGGATAAACTGGTTTTAAAGATAATTAAGAGGTGACTTTCATGATTTTTTTGATGCATAAAAGTATGTTTAATTATGTTTTGAGTTCCATCATTCTATGCAAAAAAGACTTGAAAATATATATTTTTTTTTGCTTTCATAATTATTTACGGTTAAAGAGTTACACTGGTTTAAAAAACCACCTTTTTGAGCGTTTTCAAGAAATCACCGCCTTAAGAGCGTTAATTCTGAAAGTTGGCAACGCCGCAAATAGCTGTCATATATTTACCTGTTTTTATAATTTTTTTACTATTACTGTAGGGAAGTATGAAATATCGCTAACTAGTGACCTAAAATATGAAAAATGATTTGCAATTATATCACTAAATTTGATGTTGTAACCGTTTTAGGTGTAAAAAGGACATTTAGAAAGTTTCCTAGTTCTTTTTTACATCTAAAACTAAATATTCTGTGTTAAGATATTATATAATGATTGCATTTCATAATCAATATTATAGGTCACTAGTTAGCGATATTTCATATTTCCATACAGTAATATCGCCAAATTAATCAAAACAGTGAAATATTTGACAGGTATTTGCGACGTTGCCCATTTTCAGAATAAATACTCTTAACACAAAGTAAAGTGCCTGTCTGGGTACAAACCTACGATCTACAACTCGTAAGTCATGGCAATCACCACTGGGCGACCACTGCTTTTCTGTTTGCAAGCACAATGAAATTACACCAATTCCGTGTTGCCAACATAAGAAGAAGAATTTCAATACATTTTCATTTCATGGTTGTATACAGGGTGAGGCGTAAATAGTGGTCCACCGTTAAGGATTCGATATACCAGATAATTTACTATAACATATTACAATTTTATAGTAAAATATCTGTGAATAATCAATGAAAAAATGAAATAAATATGGTTTTTGTTGAAACTACAACCGTTGTAGTTTCAACAAAAACCTCAGTTTTTTAATTTTTTCAACTACAACGTTGTAGTTTCAACAAAAATCATATTTTAAAAAAAAAATCCTTGGTTACAAAAGGTAAAAATTTCGTAAATAAAAAACAAAAAATAAATATTTACGGAATCCTTGGGTAAAAATGGTTAAAATTGTAATATGTTATAGTAAATTATCTGGTGTATCGAATCCTTAACGGTGGACCACTATTTACGCCACACCCTGTATGTAGGTATTGGTTTGCCACATTGATACTTATACAAAAAACCCTTTGCCATCATATATTATATTGGTTTACCCTTCTGTTGATCAAAGTCGAGGCCAATCATATTTTATTTTTACTCTTCAATATAGTTGAAAGACCTTAGTAAAAGAAACCCGAGAAACATTGCTATCAAAATCCATTAAGTTGTCCATCGTGGAAGACTGAACACGATGTAAAATTAATAGAAAGCAATATCAAACAGAAGATGCAGTCTGGGAGACTTCGTTTCAAACGTCAAAGGGCAAAATAATTTTCTTTTACAACACAACAGTAGGTATGTTCAAAATAGATTTACTAAACGATTCATGCATGGCATAGGATTTGCTGCAGATAATCTTCACTTTAGTCCTTGGATGGGTGACCATCTTTACATAGCAAGACTCCTCCGTGCCTCGGAAAGCAGTGAAGCCATTGGTCTCGGCTGCCATTTTTGGATCTTTGACAGTTGTTACGGGTCGACAGAAGCCCGAAAGTTTGACAACCAGTCTTAGCAAGGGATATTGTATTACCCAGTAACTGGGTTGTGGAGGTCAGATAGGCAGTCGCTCCATCTAAGAGACTGGTATTTAGCTACATCCGGTTAGACTGGAAGCCGACCGCAACATAGTTGGGAAAAGGTTAGGTAGGTGATGACTGTCTAGCGGCTTGACATTCATCATCTGCCATCAGATTTTCATGATAAGCAACACACATTGGCAGTCATAATCACTGATATACAAAATAATTGTTTAAAAAACTAAAAAACACGCTTTAAAAACCAAACTAAAAAAGTAGAAAATAATTTAATTCTACTAAAAAGTGTGGGGTGCTTTTTGAGGTATTTTTATAATCAAGCACCCCACGCTTTTTTTTCTTTAAACTATTATTTATTTTCAACTTTTTAGTTCTTCTAACTACAAAAGCGTGATTTTTCAGTTTTTTTTTCTATTTTTTTTTTGTTGCCATTTTCATTTAATTGCCATCGGTCCTTGATAAGGCTACAAAGTTTAAATGAAATCTGAACGTTTGAAGTGGGTCAAAATCAAGTCCAAAGGAATCGGTTACAAACAAACAAACATGCTTACAAACATACAGGTGAAGCTAATAATAAAAGCGTGTTAAAAAACCCTAAATCGAGATTCGACATTTAAAACGGAGCTTTTGTTAGAATATAATTTTACTATCTACAGTGTTCAACAACGTGTTTAATTTCCTAAAATAGAAAGTAAGTAGCCTGGAGTTATTAAATTAACGAGATATCCTGACAGGAAATGTATCCTGCCAGTTATAACAATGGCCGCTGGCATTTTTATTTCTGTTGTTTTATTTTTAGATTCATAATAAAAGTATTTAAGCGCCGCGTTAAGGGAAGCTGGTGTTTATGTACTTTATTTTTAGAGTGTTTATTTATAATTTAGACGTTAATTATATTTGGGCTAGATACTTAAATGAACGGTGAAATCGGCCGTAAGGTACGAAATGTAGGTCCTAGGTTCAAACCCTGACAGGCGCTTTCCTTTATGTTTATATTATTTCATCACCACTGCTCTCAAAACGGTAAAGACAACGTGAGGAAACCCGCTTGTCCTAGACCCAAAAATTCTAAGACATTTGACATCTACGAACCCGCATTTGGCCCACGCGTGATGGATTATTACAGCCCACTTCGTCTCACAGAGAAGAGGCCTGTGTCCCTGCAGTGGGAAAATTATAGGTTGCAACTTATGTAGATACTTAAATGCACCACAAGTCGGTAGGAAAGCATAGTATATTTTATAACGAGGGACTAAACGAAGCCATAATATACCAGCGGTGGTTTGACTCCCGAGCGTGCGAGGGAGTCAATGAAACCGAGCGTATATTAAGTAGGCGTTTAGTCTCGAGGTGCAAACTGTACTTTTCACTCAAAGTGCGAGAAAAATAGTCAATTTAGTACAAAAACATGTACTTACCTAATAAATATTACTTAATAAAATAAAAATCACAATATCTAAAGTATGTCTTTTGCTCTTTGCTCGACGTCAAACTCTTCACCAAGGAACATAATATACCACAACTGTCACTGGACATTCTTAGTAAATTTATTTTAAAGCCGAACAAATTTACACTCGACAAAAATTCTGAAATTTTCGCGGTCAGTTTTTTCTTCTAAACCAGTCACAGATTAACAATTTAAAACACATGGCGCCACCTTGACAAAAACCATGGAACTAAAACTCTCAACATTTTCCACTATACGTCAGTGACATTTTCGCAATGAAGATGGTCTACACTCCACAGATAATAGTATATTAACTGGCTGTTTGAGTTTGTCTATGTCACATGAAGGAAATTAAAAAAACGAATTACTTTTTACTCCCTAGGGACTAAAGTGGTCAATTTAGTCCCGCTTCGTAGGGCTATATTGGTGTCTTTTTAGAGCATGAGAAGTGAAAACAATATTATGAAACCAATGCCAAAAATAGGCGGTATAACAATAAATGACGTGTCAAGATGTAAACAAGAACAGTGTTGTATCTACCTATTGGCTTCTGTGTTAACTAATCTCATTCATAGTGCCAGGTGATTAGATTAGATTGCCCATTCAGAAACGCATGATCAATAGCTTATCGGCGATATAATGTCCTCCTAAACCAATACAATCTATACCTACGTTTACGAACTGGCTCGTTGGTCAAGTGGTCGCAAGCGTTACTGCTGAACATGCGTTTGATTCCCGGGTCAGGCAAAGTGTTTGTGGGTTTTTCCATCTTGGAATTCTCGGTAGCGGCTTGGAGTCTGAATTTGTTTGTACCCGTTTGATGGCGATAGGCTCGCCCTCTATTAAATGTGACTCAAACATAACTAGCGGAATGTCTGTGTACCTACTATAAGTACACCTCTGCCCAATACTTCGGGGAAACAAGGTGTGATCTTTCATGTTATGTTATGTTTCCTCAATTAGAAAGTCTGGCTTCCTTTACAAACTGAACTCTGATCACTGGCAGCATCTGCCTTCCCTACTTAATATACTTAACCTTTAAAGAAAGTGAATCTTCAAGATGCGCTCGTTCTATCGTAAACCTCGTCCATCGCTTTCCATCAGGCGAGATCGAGGTCAAGAGCGAACCCATTAATTAAAATACACTCAATAAAAGCAAGGAATCTAGTTTCCCGTATGCGACAATAAACTTTACCGTTCGAAAGACCTTCAAATCTTAATTAAAGAAACCGAGAGACTAAGGACAATGTGTAGATTGGTGATTTGGCTCTTAGATAGGACGCTTCACAAGTTGGTCAAACGAGATCGCTAGTTGGGAAGTTCTCAGATATCCCGTTGCTGCTGACTTAATGAATCCAATCTAGATTTTCCGAATAGCTTTTTACGCTGCATTCTTACGTAAGGTTTTTGCTGAGATTTCTTCTTTGTGCTTCGAGACTTATGTGTGTTTCTCAATATTCATTTATTATGATTGTTTGGTCGTATTTTTTGAACTTAAGATTTTTCATCTCTATCTGCTCCCTAACTGCGTAACGTATGTATGTACCATTAATCACAATTTGAATCATTTTGAAGGATATCGCTAATCCATTGCTTCATGTGTTAGAAAAAATTGTTTGCTTAACAACGTAAATAACGCAATGAATTAACTTATTTATTTAAAATTGCGTAAATAACACCTTAACAGCTATAATGCCCCAATGCGATGTTACTACTATACACATACAGTTACAAAACCATCTGACATACAATAATTTTAAAAAATAACAAGAAATTAACATGAACATAACCTCAAAATATTTTCAATGCACTTCAGTGCTACTTTTGTTAGACTGTGAACCTCTTCAGGCTGCACTGAAAACTGCTGTGGTTAAACTGTCAAAATGAAAGTTTACGAAAAATTTGTCTGACCAACAACGTAAATTAAGCAATTAATGTTGTTGAACTCTCAAAATTAAAGCCATTCCTACTTTTAATGTGTTACGCAATTACCCCGCAGTTTCATAACGACGGAGATCGACTTAAAAATCGGATTATTAAGACTACGTAACATAATAGCAGTAAAAAATACCACATTTTTAATAACGGGAATCCAAATCGTGGTATTATTCGTCATTTCTGTGAATTCTATTTCACTTTGTAGGATATTTAACTGGGATGAAATCACAAGTAGGAGATGAGCCTACCTTATTGAATTGTCAAGATTATTCTTGACAATTCAAATAATGACGTAATACGGTCTAGCCAAGACTCTGAGGAGATGAGTTATATGCTATTCTGTCAAATAAGCTCCTTTTGTAGAACTTTACAACGTCAAATCAAAAATCAAATCAAATCAAAATATTTTATTTCATATAAACCTGCATGGGCAGATGGGAGAAGAGCCGGCAAGAAACTCCACGGTTAATCTTATAAATATAATTTACTTTTACAATGTCATCAATCAAACCGATTTATAATATAATTATATTATACCAACCAATCAATCCAACCAATTTGTTGGATGTAGGGATTGAGAACTTCTTTAGACCTAGCTAAAAATTGTTGATGCTTTTTTTTTTCAAAACATTAATTTTCAGTTACATAGGTCATTGAATTCAAATATCTTAGGGATGATTTTTCAATAGTCAGATAAGTTTTATCTGTGAAATAAACATGTCAGTTTGACAGCTTTTGTATAGAAAACTATTCTATCCGTCTTCACAATATTATATAGATACCTCAACAATGTGAAGATGAAATAAAAGCTACCAAAACACATCTAAAACTTTATTATGTAGATTTGTTAAATAACTTTTTTTATAACTATTTACCAGACATGCAATTAAACCACCTGAACATTCCATTGCATTTAAACTAAACACTAAACTACAAAGGAAAATTTTAATGGAAACATAACTTACGACTTCAAGGCACAATCGCAGTCTTAGAGAATAGAATTTTGTTTTACTTTATGCTTCAAGGTAGTCAAGCTACAATCATTTTAAACTTTAACAAAGCGAAATTTCGCGTTTTCTTGTTAGAATCCAACCGCGCATGATACGTAGATATCTCTTTATGTTTTAACAAGATAATCTCGCTACAAAACGTTTACTGTATAAAAAAACAAAAAAATATGAACTCAACAAAAGAGTTTCATAAGGAAAGTTAACGAACTCCTTTGCTAGAAAATACCAACTTTTTCACTGAAAATTCCTAATTAATTTATATTCTTTTTCAGAAAGTCGATGCTTTTCACTAGGATGATATTATACGCTCTTAAAAGAAATATGAAAGTATTTGTTTTATAGTTTCGAAGTGAGTGGATATTAATAATATTTTCCAAGTCTAGAAACACTCCTGAAAAGCTTCTAGTTGGCTAACTGATGAAACTTTTATTTCGTCATGGCAGTAGGTACGTACTCATACAGTATTCGCGCCGGTCTTCGTTTCTGAAAGATTCTACTCAAAATTGTTTAGTAATTAATATTTTTATGGTTTTTCTATTTTTGTATTCCCCTGCGAAGGTAGGCGAAGCAATTATGTGGCCCTGAATACTGACACTTGGTTGGATTCTTATTAAAAATAACTATAAGTAATTATAATTTCTCCGAAGAGTCCTTGTACGTTAATATTATTTTTACTCTGGCATCAGCGTTGCTGTCGTCAGACCCTCAAGACGCCAACGTCATGTTTACCTACTACGAAAATATGAAAATTAAAAAATCTAAATGTAACTAAGACGGATCACACACTACAACGCACCACGCGACGGGGCACAGGTAACTCGCCCCCGCGCGTGATGTTTTACATACAAATACAATGAAAACGTGCTTCTTAATGTGAATTTGGCTCTATTTCCCGCGCCCCGGTCGCGTGGCGCGTGATCGCGTTATGCGCCTTACTCCTTGAAATATATGTATAACAACAAGAAAAGAAAAGTTATTTTTAGCCACATCGAAAATAGCTTTCTCTGTACAAAGAATTCACTTACCTATAACATAGTTGGTCATGTCTCCATTTCCTTCCACAAATAGAATAGGTACCTGTGACTCGTTATATCCTTCCGCCCAAGTTCTTAGAATCAACAAGGGAAGAGAATTACTAATGGTATCCGTTTGTCGGAGCCGTTGAAGGGTTACTGGCAATGAAATGTCACGACCAGACATACCTACATCGAATAAAAAAGTTCGCATACCAGAGACAACAGACTTTTGTCTGCCCGCTTAGATGGAACAGTTTTGTCTTTGGTTGAATCTGTTTTTCAGTAGGTACCTACTTAGTTTTTTAAGTAGGGACCTACTTACCTACTTGAAAATGAAATGTAGGTGAGCGTTTGTGTTGGCGGCTGAATGTGTGTGGGTATGGTATAAGTAGGTACACCTGTGCCTAAACCTATTTTTTTTGAGGGTGGGAAATCTTCAAATAACTTCTCCCGCTCTGGGTGGAGCTCCCGGGAGGGCGTGTCAGACTTTTACTGACTAAAACCCACCCGTGTTCGGGAATACAAAGTGTGATTTTATTTTTTATGTTTATTGACAATGATTTAATGTTGGCTAGTTCCTGTCACATTTTCAGTTTTCAGATAGTGATAATAATCTGTCTATTATGTAGCAACCCATTTTTTACTTATTATTTTATCAGTGTGCCCCGCAGCTGTCTGGCGATGGCTTAGTACACTGCACACAATCTGCCTATTTCGTTCATTGCTTCAAGCGACGAAGCCGATAGACTGACACTTAAGGCGAATTTCAGAAATGTAACTGAACGCGATCAACACTGAAAAACACAAAATTGTTGTGGAATATTGACACTGACAGCTCAGAAATTTCATTGGTAAAATTCGTCCTAAGTAAATAAGAAGGTCCATTTTTTGTGAAAGAGAGGAATACGTAATGGATAAATAGGTTGTACGTTCAAATATAAAATCGTTTATTGCTGAGAAAAAAAGGGTTTGTAGCATTGATTTTATGTCACTTTTGAACTTGATCCAGGTTTCGGACCTACTATAATTGACAGCTAACGCCCTTTATATGTATGTAGAAGGGATACTAGACAATTTCATTTTACACGTCTACTAAAAAAGTGAGATAAAAATAAGTAGGTACAAATAAAAAGGCAAAGTGTGGTCTCTTTCATTAATGAATCTGAGTTTTCCAAATGTTTTTGTTAGTCCTCTATTTAGGGGAAGCGCCAGGGTATGAAGCTAAATTCAAATTTTCTTACGGTTCTTTTCAATTTACAGGGTAGGTTGTTTAGTGAACATTTATTAATTAATTTAATTATTATGATTCTGTTAATACATAAGTATTTGTTACTTTCGCGAATCATAATTTGTTCAATAGGTATACCTACAACCTGACACAAACCTGCAAATCGAAAAAAAACTTTAGTTTTGAATTTCGCGAGCTACCTGAGTGCATACTACATCCCTTGTGTCGTCTTAATTATATTTACCTAGCTTTGGCCAGCGGCACCGCCCGCGTTAACCAATTTAAACAAAACCTTAACAAATCATACACCTAAGCCTTCCTGATGAACTGTCCGGTAAGGACCAAGCCCGGGTCGACGGCGCGTTGTGTTCCACGCGCGCCTCAAAGAGATGTCAGCACCAAAGGGTGGGGTCCGCAAGGGCCGATGCCTGCCAGGGGTGCGGGTTGTTCGAAAGAGATACCGTCGCCCCTGGCACACAGGCAACTGAGGGAACACGGGTGGGTTTTAGTCAGTAAAAGTCTGACACGCCCTCCTGCTCCACCCAGAGCGGGAGAAGTAATTTGATGATTTCCCATCCACAAAAAAAAAAAGCCTTCCTGATGAACCACTCTGCCTATTGGTAAAAACCGCATGAAAATCCGTTCTATATTTTTTGAGTTTATCGCGAACAGATAGACAAACAGAGACGCGGCGGAGGGACTATGTTTTATAACATGTAGGGACTTTACCAGGAAGTAATTGGGACTGGACAGAAAGACATCTTCTCATAAGGAAACAAAACAGAATATTTCTACCACCAGCTTAAGTTTGCCGCAATATTTAAAAAACCCGAACAACCTAAAGAATTTTTAATCCAACTCCAAGTGTCTCTCAAAAACAACTTCTTAAATTAATTACACAAGTTTCACGGCAGTTGATCTCATTGATTAAAATATACTTCGTTAACGACAGTAGGTACCTAACTATTCCTTGTTTCAGCTAAGAAAAGTTTGACGTCTTGGGAAATCATGTCAGTAATCTTAGCTTGCTTAGCTTCATCATGTCTGTCTTAATTATTAAGATCGTGGTATGTGTTCTGTCAGCTGTAAATTTAGTTTTCACTTCTCATGCTCTAAAAGTACGCCAATATAGCCCTACGAAGCGGGACTAAAGTGACTACTTTAGTCCCTAGGGAGTAAAAAGTAATTCGTTTTTTAATTTCCTTCATGTGACATAGACAAACTCAAACAGCCAGTAAATATACTATTATCTGTGGAGTGTGGACCATCTTCATTGCGAAAATGTTGAGAGTTTTAGTTCCATGGTTTTTGCCAAGGTGGCGCCATGTATTGTAAATTGTTAATCGGTGACTGGTTTAGAAGAAAAAAATTACCGCGAAAATTTCAGAATTTTTGTCGAGTGTAAATTTGTTCGGCTTTAAATAAATTGATTAAGAATGTCCAGTGACAGTTGTGGTATATTATGTTCCTTGGTAAAGAGTTTGACGTCGAGCAAAGAGCAAAAGACATAATAGATATTGTTATTTTTATTACACGCTTTATATTAGCTACACTTGTAACTAACTATGTATGTAAGAAAATCTTGGAATCTTAATTTGACCCACTTCCCAGTCTTCGATTAGGATGAAATTTTGCACGCGCTCTGAGTTCTGATGACAATACATGACTAGCTAAGAAACGTCATTACAAATCCAGCGGCCTCCCCAAGATGGCGGACTGGCTGTTTGAAATCCACCCCCATGATATGGGTATCAAATGAAAGGGTTTGCTGTCAGGAATATAAAAAAAAATATTTAAAAAATTAAAAAAAAATCACGTTTTTGTAGTTAGCAGAACTAAATAATTGAAAATAAATAATAGTTTAAAAAACTAAAAAACACGCTTTAAAAACCAAACTAAACAAGGAGAAAATAATTTAATTCAATTAAAAAGCGTGGGGTGCTTTTTGAGGTATTTTTATAATCACTTAATGTCAAGCACCCCACGCTTTTTAATTGAATTAAATTATTTTCTTGACTGCCCCTCACATTCCTTCATCAACTAGAAAAGAGCTGATAATCTTCAAACATCTGAACAGATTCAGTCAAATCTGTTTCACTCTCGATCAAGTCATCTTTCAAACAACACATAAAAAATCGAAGTCGCTTCAGCCATTTGGGAGCTATGATGCCGCAGACAGACACAGATACCCCTCTGTTTCCGTAGGGGGTTGAAAAAAAAAATGATTGATAGAAAGGTTCCAAATTACAAATACAGGAAGGGCATATTTTTTTATTATACGCCAACGGCATGGCTTACTAACTTTAATTAAATTACGTTTAAGCCTTGATCCACTTGAAAACTCTGAACTCCAAATATTTGAACAAAGTATATCGAGTACTGTTAACCACAGTTTGGTGGTAACACTTGCACCACGAAAACAGCATTAATGCTATGACATAAAAGCGCTGTTGATGTCTGGGGCGTGCAGCAGTTGACTGTAGGTACGTAATGTTTTCAAAGTAAAGATTTATTTCAGAGTTCGGGATAAAATTTATTTCAAATAAGGCAATTTTTTTTAAAGTAAACAGAGGTAACAAACACCTGAACAAATAAAACCCCTATTTGGGATTAACTTTCAAAATGTTGCTGCAGAACAGTACCTAAAACATTGAACCGAAGAAATTTCCTATAAAGAATCTCCTTAGGTATATATGTGACTAGCTGCGAATTCATCCGCCTAATTCCCGATCCTATTTAACCTACCTATTTTGGTATGGTAATTTTATTCTGGGTGCATCGTTTTCACACATAAGCACATAATGAATGTACTATATTAAATATTGTACTTGAAACATTTTAAAAGAGTAACGGTGGAGTTTCTTGCCCATTCTTCTCCATACGAAACTACATTTTGGAAGGGGCGACTAGAATCAATTCTATTTTAATGTAAATGTTGACGTTCAAAAGTGCCTTTTAAGTGCCTATTTGAAATAAATGCTTTGACTTTGACTTTGATCCCGTGGAAATATCGGGATAAAAACCACGTTCAGCCGTTTAGCGTGAAAGCGTAACAAACAAACATACAACAAAAAGTATTTAGGTACTGGTACGTCGCAGTGACATATAGTTGCGTATCCACACCAAGCACCATAATTCCAAAACACACTGTTAATCAGACTCTGAATCATTTTGAAGGTTATTGTTAATCCATTGCTTCATAATATAAACAAATTAAGAGGGAACGGCGTGCGATGCTCCATACAAATGTATTGCCCTTTTTTCTTCCTGAAGAATGCCTCTAGAGCAATATTATTATTTTTTTCATAAAATTAAGGTCTGCTGTAAACACGTCCCTGTCATTTTCTTTTTTCAGCAATCAATTAGTAAATAAAATAATAAAATAAAATAACTTTATTGACACCATAAACCTTTGTAAACAATACCACAATACATTTCACTTAGGTAGGTAACATTAGTTTTTGAGAAAAGGCTGCACAAATAGTGAAAAACCCTGTCTCCTAAACTAGGGGAACCCTGTGACCTAGGAGTCAGTGTTCTACTCAGTAGCTACGTGTACCAAAGAAACCTTAAATTTATATGTGTTATTGACAATAAACCCATAGTGACCTGATTTAACTAATTATGAATATGAATGTGTGACCATGTGTGTGGGGTAGATGGCTGTGTGAGTGGGATTGGGTGTTATGTGGTGAGGTGTATGAGAGGGGAGTGTTTTGTGGTAGTGTGTGTAGTCGTGTATGGTGTATTACGGTGTAAGATGTGTTTAAGTATCTGTTTATACAAATTATTTGTCACAATTTCTGTTTATTATTAAGAATGAATATTATTACGTGCCTACACTATTTTTGAAATAAGGTCTTCTGTACCGGAATAGTCCTGATTAAATAGCCAGTTTTGTAATTTGGTTTTGACGGCGTGTTTGTTTAAATTAATAATTTGGATATGTTTGTTTACCCTTCTGTAAATGAGTGAGCTAATTACATAAAGTTGGTGGCTAGCAAGAGCTGTTTTGTGAGAAACAGATGGGCATGCAGATTTGGCTTTACGAGTGGTTGGATCTAATGGAGGAACCTGACTATGCTTTCTGAGGGTGGCATTGAGCACAAAGAGCTGCCACACAGTAAGTACCCTGCATTCCGCGTACAACTTACTTGTAGGAAATCGATACGGCTTGCCGAGCATCACCTTGAGCACAGCCCTCTGGGCGCGCTCCAATCCAAGCAGCTTAGTCTTAGCAGTGCCACCCCAAACCGGAATGCAATAACTGATGACGGACTGGCAAAGTGCAAGATACACCATTATTAATGTTTTGGAGTCCGCACATTGCCTGAGAGACTTAAAGATATAAATAAGTTTCCTGACCCTTGATGTTAGACTTTCAACTTGAGAGTACCACTTTAGTCCATCATCAATTACTACACCCAGGTATTTGGTCTGACTGACACGAGATAGTGATGAACATGAACATGAAGAGGTGTCCAAACAGGTGTGAACAAGAACATTTATATCAGATGGGGCTTTAGTTCTATGACTAATGGAAAAAGGAATGAAGTTGGATTTAGCCAAATTAAGTGACAGAAGGTTATTCTGCAGCCACCTCACAACCGTACGCAGAGATTGTTCTGCATGATATTTCACGTCAGTCCATGTATCCCCATATACCACGATCGCAGTGTCGTCAGCATATGTGAATATCTTGGTGTTGGGGAGTGCTAGTGTGCAAAGGTCGTTTATGTATAGTAGGAAGAGTGTAGGCCCCAACACACTGCCTTGAGGAACTCCGTATGTGATGATTTCTTCATCACTAGTGTAAGAATCGATCTTGACACGGAGTTTCCTGTTTTGGAGGTAGCTCTTGAAAAGCTCATACGCTGCTCCCCGAATGCCTACAGCTTCCAATTTTGACAGGAGAGTAGGAACAGAGACTGTGTCAAAGGCTTTCTGTAGGTCCAGGAATATTGAAAGGCATTTACGATGATCATCTAAATTCTTAGCAATTGTTTCCGTTAGGTCTGCAATTGCATCTTCCGTAGAAACACCTTTTTTGAAGCCATATTGGTTGCACGCTATAACTTTATGTTTGTATAGAAAGTTAAGTAGACGACCATTTATCAATCTTTCCATAACCTTAGACATTGCCGAAAGAACCAGAAGAACCAGAACCCGAAAGAACCAGAAGAAGAAGTAAAGAAAATATGATCCTCTAAAAATTACAAAAAATGCCCTATTTTTACCGCCGCCCGTGATTAGAGGACTACCAGACAAATTAGAAACGTTTTTAACATAAAGAAAAAATTATAGGAACCTAAACATTCTCTTTCTTAAAATGTTAATGTAAAAAATAATTGAATCGGCTCAGTTTTCGAGGAGAAAAAAGGGGAATACGAAACGTCGATCTCGTCAAAATTTTTGTGATAATTTCGGTCTGAGCTGCAGCTGCCTACCACACAATACGGGGGCAGACTTACTGACAGCGCGACGGCAATAGTTTCTTCAAATACCTATTTTTCAAATTCCTCGTAGGCCCCGTCCCCTCTTAAAACGCATCTTCATTGATGCTCATTTCTCTAACAAGATTTTATTGCTCCGGTGATTAAGAAAAGCACAAACGCATTAGGAAGCAAACTCCACAATAACATGAATATTGAGTAGGTACATTTCTCTCCAAATCAACAAATGTGATTATAATTATTATACCTACTAACCAATTGTCTTAAGGACGCTCAATCCTGACATGTTAATTTTCATTTTACTTTACTTAAATTTAATCACATATTTTTATGTTTTATCCTATTTACACAATCGTTATTTAAATGCTCAATCTTGACATGTTAATTTGTTTATTTTTTTCTATTTTGTCTAATCTCATGATTTATTTTTTATCATGTATCATTGTTTTCTTTATGTTTACCGTGTTTACATTTAGTTATATTATGTGCATGCTGTGGTGTCCTGTAATTGAAGGAGCACACGTAAAAGAACCTTGTTATTACTTTGATTTATAATGTTTAGTGTATCCCTTGTTGGAGATCCTAAATAAATAAATATAATTAGACTTATAGCTATAATGCGCTTGCGCTAAGCTTAAAGACAAGGATTACTTAAGTTATGCGATTAAAGTTTAAGAAACTTAAACTAATTTTCTTTGAAGCTTTTCAATTTTCTTTGAGACGAACCGTAATTTTAAATAAAAGTAGATATAAACTGGTTCCGCATCGTCCCCCCCCTTCCCCCAGTTTGGGGCAGGCTTATATCCAGCTGTGGACGTCTTTCGGCTGAAATGATGATGATAATGATAAACTGGTATCCACTAATAAAATGCATAAAGCAACGAGCCAGGCGAGAGCGATTTAGAATTATCTAGGTAGAAATATTTAAATCAGTTTACTGAATAGGTAATTGTATGATTTTCCACCGTAGAAAAAAATATTCCTTAATTTTTTCTTACCACATCGTTTACCTTACAACTTTTGGAACAAAATGGAGCTTTGAAAGAAGAGATTGATAGAGGAAGAGATCATACATCATCGTCGACAGATATGCTGCGAAAGTTGTCAAACCTACTAGAAAAAACCATGAAAACCTTCATAGTTTTTCCTAGATCAGACAAATCTACATCCAGAAGTGGTCGTCATACTGTTGAGCGGGTAATTGCGTAAAACACTAAAGAAGGAATGACTTTAATTTTAACAGACCCGTTTTTCGAACATAATGATGAATCAATGGATTAGCAATATCTTTAAAATTATTATAGTGAATAAGCCTGATTGCCCGTTCCTAGGGCACTGGACCAGTATGCAAAGCCACAGCACCCTAATTGCGTAACTCACGATTAATCATAATCTGTTTCGTTTTGAAACAGATGGCTAAACCATTGCTTCATATGTACGAAAAATGTGTCTGTTCAACAACGTAAATAACGCAATGAATATTGTTGAACTGTCAAAATGAAACCGATTATGATTTATCGCGTGTTACGCAATTAGGGTGCAGGTCTGGTGGAGCAGGAAACGGACATAGTAATTATAGGTTTATGAATTAGTTTTATATTTTGTTTTTAGTCTTATTTTACTTATTTCAATGAGAAATGTTACTAATATAGTTTTATAAGTGTTACTAACCACTATAAATCATTCGGTAAATAATAAATAAAATTAAAAATATTCAGATTATGATTAACACTTTTACGCAAATAAGGTGCAGTTAAATGGGTAGCTACGCGTTTCATTAACTACTTTATAGAATTGTTATATCACTGGTTGTAGGGTAATATTAAATTGTATGTACTATTTAATATAATTATTTTACTTTGTTACTAGTTTTGTCAAAATTGTAAAAACCCTGGCATGATTTTCGTACGTTATTTTCGGGTGACCACTGAAAATCGGCGCTGTGCTGTGGGTCCCATATAGCACAGCATTATGCTGAGTGGAAGCCTTCTTGTCACAGTCACGGCGTGCAGCTGCTGATTATTTCTGTTCTTTACAGGCCTATGTATAAATATCTGTGTTGTTATTATGTTTTTTTTTTTTTAATTTTATGTATTCCTTTTATATGCACGTGTTTCTGTGACAAAACTATTTTTCTTGTTTTCTTTCTTTCTTTCAGTTCAGACAGAACTTTAAGGTTAGTTCTATACGTCCAGGTTAGTAAACAAAGTACTTAGTAGAATTACCTACTTAGTTCATTTTCGAAAGTTCAAAGTGGACCGTGCCGTTTAGGGCGCTCTAAATATTAAGGTCGAAAATAATCCGGCTGAAGTTAAGTTTGTTATAAACTAACTTTTGCCCGCGGTTCTGCCCGCGTTTATGTCAGTTATCGTGTAAAAAAATTGCCGATGCCTTCTTCATATCCCAGGCTATATCTCTGCTGTTTTTGAGGCTCGCGTGGCGCACAACGCGCCATCGATCCGGGCTTGGTCCTTACCGGACGGCGAGTCACTCGCCGTCCGCAAGCCCGCGCCTACGGTGGCCGGGAATCAGCCTGGGATTCCCGACGCCCAGGGCGTCTCCTGCGGCGAGTAGGGCCGTGAGGGTGCACATATGGCCTATCTCTCACGGGCGCCGTATCCGTCTTCGCGAGCATTACTGCTTCGCAGGAGGTGACGGCTTCCCATGCACTCTCGCTCCGTATCATGGTCTGTACCAGGGCCGGACGCGAGAGATCGCCTCAACGAGGACACGGCGGTGCTCTGCTCAAGCCGGGCAGACCTCCACCGTATGCTCCACTGTGTCCTCCGGGCGATCTACACAATACCCGCGTGGATATCGGTTATCGCGTAAAATAAGTAGCCTATGTCCTTTTTCATATCAAAGAGTTACCTAATAATTTATTTTTAATTAAGTTAAAATTATGGCTGCTGCAAAACCGTTTTTATTCTGTGAATGAATTTATGACTAATGCTAAATAATCAATCTTAAATTAATGTGACGATAATTAATAAATAATATTGAATGTATTGTAAAAATGAATAATATAAAGCATGCCATTGAGCGTAATATACATTTAGTAAATGTAACATAATGTTTTGCATGTCAAATTATGTCTGACTATGTATTAGGAACTCAATTACCTACTTTAAGACCTACACTGTACCAATACTTATTGCAAATAAATGATTATGATTATCCCACGCTATATCTCTGCCAAAAATCATGACGATTAGTTCAGCGGTTTAGGCGTGAAAACGTAACGGACAGACAGACAGTCAGAGTTACTTTCGCATTTATAATATTAGTAGGGAAGTAGGGATTAAATAGGTTTATTAGTAAGTGGTTCTACCTTTCTAGTGAGTAAGTTTAACTCTACTTTAACAAACAAACGTTAGAGTACGTCCCTACTTAAGAATATTTAATTGTGATTGAGAGACTCTTGGCCTGGTACTTACTTTAAATTCGATGCTTTAATTCAAAAGGTTAGATTTGTAATTCATTATGAAGCTACTCGTAAGTATTTCATCCCTTACTTAACTCCCGATTTCCGAGTAGGTACAGAAACTCTATTCAAGTGTCAATTTCTCAAAATCTCAATTAAGAAATCAAAGGGGTAATTGCGTAACACATTAACTGTAGGAATGGCTTCCATTTTGACAGTTCAACAACATTCATTTCATTATTTATTTTACTGTCTTATTCTGAAGCAGACAAATTTTACAAACAAATGAAGCAATGGATTAGCAATATCCTTCACACTGATTTAGATTGTGATTGATAGTGTGTTCCGCAATAGGGGTACTGGTTGAAGTGTCGGAGGCCTAGGTACATACATATGTCCAGCAGTGGACGTCTTTCGGCTGTAATGATGTTGATGATGGTACCTACGGGCCTAACCATGTGTAAACAAATCCATTGCACTTACATTACATTACGGACCGTAGCAGCAATCCAGTTAGTCCTGTTAGATCCTTGTTTAATTGAAGTCGTAGTGATAAGCAGCAGGGCTTACACGAAGCAATCCTTACGACAGATTACTTGCCCAGGATTAGGTACGATGCAAAGACGCTAGCTAGTCCAAAGGAATAAATAATTAAGAATAAACTATGTAGGGTCAAATTAAAATAGGTTGCGAAACTAGAGAGACGTGATGAGTTTCGATATAAAATATCAATGAAACATTTTTTTTTTGGGGCAACGACTGTTTGTAGTTTTGTTGAGATTCTCTCAACACCCAACTCGAACTTTTTAGTGTTTTTTTTTTTTGTTAAATCCTGTCTACTTACTTATATCGATGCCCATCATGTCTGCGAAGCTTACATGAAATAGTTATTTGTTATGCAAGGCTGCTAAATTGTTTTTTGGTGCGAGTAATTGTATACTACCTACGTCATTTTAAACGCATCCCATGGACTATTACCAACTCACCTTCTACCCACTAGAAATGAAAATTATCTTGATCACGTATAGTACAAACAAAGTCATCGACCACAACTTTGGTAGAATTAGAACATAGCTACAGATTTTACATAAATTTACAAAACTGAAGATGCGAATGTTGCTATGAATGAACTAGTTACACTACGAGTACTTTCATCAACTATAAATAAACATACAAATCAAACCAACGTACCTACCAAGGAAACTAAGAATTATATGATGAATTGATGATTTCCAACCAAAAAAAAAAATGGTCAGCTTGTCTGCCGTTAGCAGCGGGTTCGCTGATGGACTTCAAAATTCCTTTTAGACATTTTTATTTGTGTACTTAGTTGTACCTGTTTTAAGAAGTTACAGTTTGATTCTGAATAAGAACTCGGAAAATTTACCAGGAGGCAAAGAAACATGATCATCTTATTCAAAACGTGTATTGTAACGACATCTAGTTGCGGAAATAAATAATGCTTACTAAATCGAGTTTCATGTAACATTGACAGATAGCGTGGTTGGCGCAGGTACACGCGCAGGTTTCCAAACTACTCAACAGATGTCGGTGTAGTTGAGTGAGGTAAAATTATTTTTCACATTTAGTTTATCCGTAAATATTAGAGTAAAACCATAAAATTTGATCTTCTTAAATCATGATGTGTATCCTTTTGAATCATACATTTGAATTTATTTTAATTAGTTGTCTGGAAAATCTCTATTGTTACCGTACATCATCTGTGTTTATTTTTATAAATTGTCTATGGCGCATCAAAATGGCCGACTGTGGTGATGTCCGATCGGAGTTTTATGTTCTTTGTTTACGATAAAAACATATTATTCGTTTCAAATTTCTGACTTTAATGTGACAAAATAAAATGTTTATAGGTAAAGAAACTTTGGACATTAGTTTGGGTTCATACAAGTGTGTGATTTGACATAAAAACGAGTGGTACCAGCCTCACCTTGTAAAGAGAAAATGGGGAACTGTTTTAGTAGTACAGGAGAAAAGGATTCTAAAAGCAAAAATGAAGGAAGGCCTAGCAACCCGCACGAAGAGGATCCAAGACCGTTTCACACTCCAGTGCCGACCCCTCCGCCTGATCCAATTAGATCTTCGGTAAATCCAGGTACAGATACGAGTGAGGTCCCTCCCACCCGAATATTCGTAGCCCTGTACGATTACGATGCCCGTACCGATGAGGACCTTAGTTTTAGAAAAGGGGAGCATTTAGAAATCTTAAATGATACACAAGGTGACTGGTGGTTAGCTAGAAGCAAGAAGACCAAACAAGAAGGCTACATTCCATCGAACTATGTCGCTCGCCTGCAGTCTATAGAGGCCGAACCGTGAGTAATCATATCTGTTTTTTATGCAATCATTTCAATAGTGAGCGGTTCCTGCGCGATTTCTTTTCCTTTACGTGCATTAACCAGTCATACATGTTTACTGTTGTGCATAAACTAAGGCTGTAATTACTGGGGCAACAGCATGACTTACAAATGATTTTTAAAAGTAATCAATAGGTATTATCTATGTTCTACTTAATTTTATAAACCACAACAATTACCAAAGATTTAAATGGTACATAGCAGCATCTGTTACTTACTACACAATATGAAAACAATGAACGCATTTAAAGTCTTTTAAACCTATTTATTTTTCCTCACAGGATTAAAATATAAACAGTTGTAATATTATTATCCAGTTATTAATTATTAAATAAATAACTAATAAGCATCTCTATCCTGTTTAGTAATATATTTACAGCATTATCACAGGTGTATACATTCTTTAGAATGAAAATTCTAGTACCTAAGTACCTAGCAATGAAGTTTACTAAGAAACACTGGTGTGATATTTTGGGCTTGACGATGAGCTGGAGAAGACACAACTTATGGAAAAATATGGTGGACATGTTCGCCCAGCTGTGGGAAAACAGGCTAAACTAAAAATAAGAAACATTTGCAAAGCATATGAAATTATATATGTGAAACATATTGTACCCTTACTTGTTTGGGTATAAAGCATGTTTCATCAGAATCCCAAAGTGAAAGCATTACTGGTATGCTCACATTATCGCAGGCACTTACACTGCTAATAGGCTGTGAACATGACATAGAAAGGTTATTGTTTAAGCTAAAATCACACCTATTCTCTTTTCCTACTGCACCTATTCAATTTTATGGTATTCATACATGCAAATGTACTAGGAATTCATAAAGTACAAGTGACAAGACATCCACATGCTTAGTTTATGACTAATACTAAAACCAGACTAATTTAATGATTAGCTGATATTAGAAATCTTGTTTTCTGCCATTACTGTGGAATTCCCAAAGCAATGTCTTGTTCAGCTTTTACTTTCACATGGTATTACCGCTATCATGTAACATTTTTTTTCTGCATAGGTACCTATGCTGTCTATTGCTGAAAGTATAAGATATCACCATCCTTCTTGTTTTGAGCCTTTTTTTATGTATTCAGTTCTGTTGGCCAGCTATCAGACGTAATGAAGTAAAAATGTAATGGTACTAAATGGTGCAACCAAAGGTGATTAAAAGTCAATTGTGGTAGCTAACTCTTGGCAGTGGGCATATCCTTGTTGTGACATGTAGGCTGTGATAGTTGATAGTAGGACAGTGACACCCGTAACTGCCCTCATTTGAAGACATTACACATGTAGTGCTTGTTACTAATTTCAATCAATTAATTGTCTGTTTTGTTGTACAATTGTTGTGCATACTTTTGATTGCCAAAGTAAATTTGTGTCATCTCCTTTCATGAAAAGCATTAAGCCACTGTAAGTCTAAGATCTTACTCAATATGACTCATACCGCAGAGAGCTGTATCATTATTTTGTGCAGATAAAGTTATTATTTTTCCTTCTTTGTCAGTTCCTATCTTTTCGTCAGAAACAAAAGCAATTATTCTTTTGAATACTATTCTAGAAAGAAACAAAGTATTTAAAGCATGATAGTAAATAAACAACACACACTATTTATGCACACAGTAAGTACATTGTAAAATAGATAAACCACTCTACCTTTATCAGTTCTAGGCAAAATAAAAAATTTGTATGAGCATTATATTAACACAATTTGTCAGTGTAAAAGTAGGTCACATTTCAGTGTTTCACACATGCACAACACTTTCATAGTTGAGTATGTGAGGGCATTGACCTCTTGTTGAACATTTGTGCACTATGATAATTATTTTACCCCTTTATTCATGTGCCCTACTAAAACTTTGTTGTAACACACCCTCCCTTATCCAGTCTGATGAATCTGAATAAATAAAATTTGCCCTAGTTCTAGAGTTATATCATTACTGTTTTCAATCGTCAGATACTTTTATTTAAAGAATAAATACGGCGGTTTTATATGTACTAGCGGACGCCCAGTAGCGAAATTTAACCATAGGTAATTCATTTAAATCTTAAGTTCGAACGTTATTACTGTTCATAAAAATTTTTGCTTTCTGCCCTTCTTCTCTGTATAAACTTTAACTGTGCCAAATTTTATACTCCTTCGTCCGCGTATTTTTCGTAAAATGGTGTACTTACAAAGTTTTTGCTCCACGCATTAATGGTATAGAAATTTCATATGCAAAAACTGTTTTAATCCTCATATAAAAGTTATCTCATCTGAAGATTGAGGAATAAGCAACAGCAGAATCAGCCCTTAGATGTAAATAATAAGTTAGTCTTATATGTAGATGTTACCCATAAAACTACTAAGCAGAAGTGGGGTAAGACTGGATATGGCTAACACATGTCAGATGAGCTGTGGGCTAAAATAACCCAAAAATAGTACCATTGAATGCTAGGCGATGATAAAAGAGTACCGAGGCAAAGATAGGCGGACGAACATGACTCGTAACGAAATCACTTGCCTATAAAAGCAATGTACAGACGCCAGCACATCAAGCTGTCCCAAACTGTCAAATTTTCCAATTGAACATGAACCGTATTCTTTTGTAATAAAGTTGCAAACTAGCAAAGAAATGCTTGATTTGCTGGCGTCTGTACATAGAAGTGTATGGGAAAGGGGGAGGAAGTTGCAGAGGCCTATGTTCTGCGGTGGGTACAAGCAGGCTAGATTATAGATCAGATTAGAAGAACAAAAAAAAAACATTAATTAAAATTTTTATTTTAAGGATTTCCGTAACTATTTGATACTTAGCTGTAATTAAGAGTTTCACTCATAATTCTCCAATGTCTTGAATCAACCGGAAATATTAAAAAACGGACATATTTTCTGTAACATACCATTTTTGAACTAGTTTATAGAATAATGACTGAATTAATTAAAGATTTGTCTGTTTACACTTTCTACTAATATCACGCGTTGACAGCGCCCCCTATTGATAGGAGCTTTGTATTGACCTTAATTATGTGGACCAACTTGTTGGGCGTGATAAATTGTTTGGTTAATCAATAATCATTAGTCTTAGTCATTCATAAAATCCTTAATGTAATTAGACAATTTGTTATGAATGAAACGGCTACACACCTTCATTACTGTTTTTTTTTTCTATTAGTTTTCACATTTATAACATATCGGTGTATTCCCGGAGACAGTAGACAGACGTGTAACATGTAAAAGACGCCCACATTTCGCCAGTTACATTTGTAGTCCATGTATTAAAAGACATTAAACGGGTAAAATCCGAATAAAACTTTGCTCGACCCACGGATCAAATCCAATCATTTCAAACCACGCAGAATGCTGAAAGTTTCGGCAAAAGTTTTAAAACTGCATTTGTTTCCAGCAAATGCAGTTTATCCATTACGGCAGTGAAGTGACAACATACGGATTGACATTTTAAATGCATTTCAGCAGTCTCGGCTGTCGGCGATCGACAAATGGACTGCTGAACGTCACGAAATAAGTAATTACACATATTTCCATTGGTTGACTTATGGATGAGGTTTCATTAGTGTCGCACCTCTACTTTATTCGAAACTCAACCCACTGGATGACTAATAAAAGGCAAATATGACGGGTCTGCTTTCTGGAATACTTCGTAATGTTTTTGTTTCACTCCCTGAAAAATTTATTCTTATCTTACTTTCATTCAGCTGCCAATGGAGTTCCTTGTTAAAAGCTTTGCTGCGAGATTGCGCTTGTTGCCGATTGGTCGCTCTTCATCAAAGATCACTTTGACAACTGACACTTAGCGCTCTGTTCCAGCATAGCACCCCAATTACCATTGGATACCTCTTGGTATGCTAATTGGAACCAAAGACCGAAGGCACGAACCAAACCAAACGAAGATACCCGTGTCCTTAAAAAGATAATGACAAGGACTCGATACTAATAAAAATCTTTTCAATCTTTTTTCATCGGAAACCCTTCAATGGCACTGTTAAAACGTAACTGATCCCAGCGTTCTCTTTTTACCACCGGACGTCCCATCCTGGCGAAGGATATACCAGTTCTTATAAATCAAGAATTTGTCATATTAAAAAAAACTACCTTCTGCCCGCGACTTCGGCTGCGTCAAATTTCATGCTTCCTCGACCCACCCCGTGGCTTCGAATCGCCTGCCCGTGCGAGTAGTTTTTTTCTAGGCTCCTAGGGGTCATATAACTTAAAGCCTTCCTCGATAAATATGTTATCCAACACTAAACATTTTTTTCAATTCGTACCGGTAGTTCCAGAGATTAGCGCGTTCAACCAAACAAACTCTTCAGCTTTATAATCCTACTTCCTACTATATGTACAAGTACATATAATTATAATGTTATATATCTTTACTAATATTATAAATGCGAAAGTTTGTAAGTATGGATGGATGGATGGGTGGATGTTTGTTACTCTTTCACGCAAAAACGGCTGAACGGATTTGAATGAAATTTGGCACACAGATAGATTATAACGTAGTAGTACGGTAGTACGTTCCCGCGGGATAATTTCCGATCTCCACGCGGGCGAAGCCGCGAGCGGAAGCTAGTATTAGTATAAATATCTACTCAATTTGCTAGAACCCGTCGTAGATAGTATACAAGGTCACACTAAAGAATCTAGAAACTTAAATGTTAGCAATAGTACACGGTAAACAAAATTATACGCCCTCGCCTTGTACTTGCAATAAAAGACGACAAAGGACTTATAGCAGAAGGCTGAGAAGTAGCATTTTCCTAAACGCTAATTAAAGCGTACAGTGATTTACAGTATCCTTAAGCTATTGTTGTTTTGGTTCTAATTGAGACAATACCAGATCCGAGAAAAAGTAACGGTTTTATTTCGGTAATCACTTGAGCTGTTAACAAATCGCAGCCTGTTCCTAATTGCTGATACATAATATCATATTATCTCTGGATACCACAGGAACTCACTTCCTCCGGTTGTGGTTATCCTCATTCGAAACCTCACGATGAGACATGAGGCGAGTCATGAAGGTATGACTACTAGGGTACTAATAATAAATTAAAAAATTAAAAAAATCCCGACTGCGTCAAAAGTGATCTTTCCTCTTTATGAAATTGGGTATAGTACTAAGTTTAATCGTCAACATCTTACAATTCAATTTTTTAGTTTTTATCTTTTTAAAGTTCACTTTTTACGCAGACGGGTTTTTTTTTAAAATTTAATTTACTGTTTTTAGTTAATACAACAAGAACTTGATCACCGCTTTAGTAAAAGTTTTGAAATTTTAAGTGAAAAAGACCTATTCAATGATACCCCATTTGACATAGTTCGTCGAATTTCATTTATTAGTTTCTGACAATATGGCGTCTGGATGTCGCGTTATTGAATTTTGATTACTCTCATGTATTTAGTGACACTCGCAAGATTAAGACAAATCGATTGACGTAAGAATCATCAAAATCGACCCACACGTTTGGTCTTTAAGAGTGCCATAAATGAACAAACGTACATACGTAGGCTGAAACACATGACCCTCCTTTGCGTCGCGCAGTCGGGTAAAAAGTCATATTTTATATTTGATTCAAAATTATGAATATCAATCTAATTTTGAAGTTGCTAGACCATTGCGTATTCTAATTTTATAAATGCAACAATGACCGGATAACCCCCTTCCTGCGCAGAAGCTGGCGATATATTCCGTTTTTTCTTCAACTGCTAAACTATGGGGAACATTCCCTTAAATTCTAACATTACATTAGCGAGCAGACTGATACTCTTGGCATTGGAACAGGCCGGTTCAAATTAGGGTTCAGGGGATATATACCTAGTAATAATCTCGCTTGGTAGGTTAGTTTTTTGGAGTACTTTTAAACTGCGGTATATCCCTAGACCATCATCATCTGCCTAATCTTTTCCCAACAATGTTGGGGTCGGTTTCCAGTCTAACCGGATGCAACTGAATACCAGTATTTTACATGGAGCGACTGCCTATCTGACCTCTACGACCCAGTTATTGGGTTATTCGATACCCCTGGTTGTCAGATTTTCCGGCTTCTGACGACCCGTAACGATTGTCAAAGATTCACGAATGACAACTGGGACCAAGGTTTAACGTGCTTTCCGAGACACGGGGGGGTCTAGGTATGTAAAGATGGTCACCGATTCATGGACCAACCGCGGCAAGCGTAGCTTAACCTGATCGATCAAAACGTGCGGCTGTAATAACTTAGCCACAAGCCCCTTCTGCATAATTATGCTAGACTATCTGAACTGAAAACACGTAAGGAAGTAGCTTCACACGCTACCAAAAAAAAACGGCTGCTATTTTTTTCCACGATCAGTCCATTTATCACAATACAACTCGATTTCGATATTTTAAAATCTTACATCACCGTTACCCACAATTCACGTAAAATTCCAGAATCCAGATGGATGACCTATTATTCGGTAAATTACTTTTATTCCTCTTTTATTTAGGCTAAGTAGCGTTTATTTACGGTTCTTGCTAAATCTCACCACAATAGACAATTACTACAAGATTTATGTTTCTTTGCCATTCGTTTCTAGGTATTGAGAAATGGGAACGAATAATTAATTCCACGGCCTTGGCGATTAGTTATTATTCGCGTGTTTAATATCATAACACTGTTCACTGTGAAGACACTTCAGAAGTTATTTGAATGAAAATCCTGAATTATTATACATTTTTGGCTTTTGACAGCTCGCAACTTTTCATCCGGAAAATAACTAATCAAGTTGCAGAAAATGCTGTGTGACGTGTAGTAAGTTATGAGCAAATAATTTTTTAACATTCTTAATCGGCCTATAACGTTCCCACTGCTGGAACACAGGCCTCCTCTCTGTGAGAGAGAGTGGGCCGTAATCCACATCCACCACGCGGGCTCAGTGCGGGTTGCTAGATGTCACATGTCTTAAAATGTTTGGTGATGAAATAATTTACACAAAGTAAATCGCCTGTCTGGTTTCGAGCCTCAACCTACAACTCGTAAGTCGGGGCCCTTACCTCTGGGCTACCACTGCTCAAAAGAATTGGTTACCTAAGTACTTCGAAATATTAGAACTGGTGTATCGGGGATTACCAGGCCCCATAACAATTGTTTTAAGTGTCCATGCAACTGTCAACACGCAGCACCCAGTTTAGCTACAGAGATTGGTCGTTTTTTTTATTTGGTTGGGATGTCGTCAAATAACTTCTCCCGCGCTGGGTGGAGCAGGAGGGCGTGTCAGACTTTTACTGACTAAAACCCACCCGTGTTCCCTCAGTTGCCTGTGTGCCAGGGGCCGCGGTATCTCTTTCGAACAACCCGCAGGCATCGGCCCTTGCGGACCCCACCTGTTGGTGCTGACATCTCATTGAGGCGCGCTTGGAACGCAACGCGCCGTCGATCCGGGCTTGGTCCTTACCGGAAAGCAAGCTACCCGCAAGCCCGCGTCTACGGTGGCTGGGAATCAGCCTGGGATTCCCGACGCCCAGGGCGTCTCCTGCGGCGACTAAGCCCGTGAGCGCGCATATACTGCCTCTCCCTCACGTGCGCTGCCTCCCTCTCCGCGAGCATTACTGCTTCGCAGGAGGTGACGGCTACCCATGCACTCTCGCTCCGTACCATGGTCTGGACCAGGGCCGGACGCGAGAGATCGCCGCCGGCAATCGCCTCCACAAGGACACGCCGGTGCTCCGCCCAAGCCAAGCAGACCTCCACCGTGTCCTCAGGGCGATTTTCGCAGTGGAAACACCCGGGCGTTTCCTCCCGCCTTATCCGAAACAGGAACCTCCCGAAACAACCGTGTCCGGTGAGGACCTGCGTCAGGCAGAAGGTGAGGACGCCGTGCCGCCTCTCAAGCCACTCCTCAAAGAGAGGAGTTACCGCCGCTATCGTGGCGTGCCCAAGAGATGGGTCATTAAGGCGCTTTCTCGCCACGCCCAGGCCCCTTGCACCTCGTTTAGATTAGAACGCTATTACAATAATAATTACAAGTGTTTACCACGCTTCTGACTATTGCGCAACTAGCCAATGGACTCGACGTTGTACTAGAAAATTTGCAAGCGAAAGTAGGCACCTCACTGACGTACCACACTGTGACAGATCATACTTATTTCACATGCCCGTTATGATTAATTGTCGCTCACATAAATATTTGTTTTTATTTTTACGTCACTACTCATGACCATTATGTTATGTCTGTCGATATTTATTAGCCACATTTGTCATATAATGCACTTCTTAGTTAACTCGTTAATAACTCAAAGCAAACGTTTGACTCTGCTGTCTCGTTATTAATTTGACTATCTCTTATTTATCATCTGTCACTTACATAACAAGCTACGTATTTGAAAGAAGTACTAACTACGAATGAATTCAATAAGCAATATGAATGCTAACAAGACATCACACAATTAATTATTAACAAGAAGAGAGGAATTTTAATGATATGCAAAATATTTTAAGCTGGCCATCTGTGCAACTCGTTTCACAACATTCATTGGATAAATATCGAGACAATTTTTTGTGTGACAGTCTTGAAGATTTTCATTCAAGAAAATCTTAATTGGATTCAGTGATTCTTGCGTTAATAATTTGATATAACGTCCCAAGACAGTTGATCTCACGTTTATCACGATATTGCAAAACCACAGGGTAAATATTGACGTCACAAACCTTTGTGTCGCGTTGTCATTATTTGTTTGCTTGCTCCATCCGATACCCCTTTAGCTGAGGTAGTGACTCGTGAAGGACAAACATCAATCACTGTGGAGCACACTATATTGATGCTACTGACGGATAGGTTTCATAAAATCATGGGCTACTAATCTCTATTTGTACAACATGCAAGGCAACATACTTAACTAGAGCTACGTCATAAATTCTGAGATGCATATATGTACGTCACCACTCAAGAAACTATTTCATATGTTATTTCATAAAAAACCTGCCGATTCGACGAAACCAACGTCAATATGCGTCTTGGGAATTCTGTCGGTTCGTCATAACTTATAATTATTAAGGTCAGAAGAAACGGAACTCAAATTCTTAGACAGTTACATTTTATGGGGACGAAAAGTCACCTTCAGACAGTACGACAATCAAAGTTACAAGAAAGACGGACGGCCTCGGTAATTAAAACTGCATCGCGTTCCGCACGAGCTGAACACTGGCTTCAAAAACGAGGTCAGCTGCAACAAGCAGCACCAGGACTGTTAATTACTGCTGAATTTTAAACGGTCCTTGAGTACCCTTGAGACAATACGAGATGCGTTACTTGACTTGCTTATTTGCACTGAAGTCCGCTGAATCGTTGTTACATACACGAAAATAAACAATACTTAATGCCGACCGAGTAAACGCGGGGGGCTTACCGGAAAACGTTTCCTAGTCAAACATGCAAATTGTATGGCAAATATTAAAATGGCGAGGTTCCTACGCTTTGTATGTGGCTGTCGTACCGCTAACACACCGACGACCAACTAATAGCTATTCCCTAGCTGCAGCTTACTTAACGGTATGCTTGATGACTTGAATAAAACCATTGGAGCCAGCAAAATAAACATTTTATCGCTCCTAAGTATTTGAGAACACCGAGACTTCCGACGTGCAGTAGACGTTTTCGATATACGCGATTATTGTTTTAAGAGCATTCTCTTCAAAGTTCATTAACTTTAAAAATATCACTTATCAAAGCAATCATTCTCGCAATCAAAGAGTCGAAACTTATATGAATATTGGTGACGGGTGTATTGGAAGATGTGTTTATTCATGGCACATGCCTGTGCTGCAGGAAGTTAGCCGGTTCGGTGAATCGAGCGCCTGTGCGACGACAACCGACATACGACACTGCGCCAGCGCATTCTGATCGACCATTATCAATAAACATTTTACATTTACGCGGACAATAAACACTAGAACTGGTGTATCGGGGATTACCAGGCCCCATAACAATTGTTTTAAGTGTCCATGCAACTGTCAACACGCAGCACCCAGTTTAGCTACAGAGATTGGTCGTTTTTTTTATTTGGTTGGGATGTCGTCAAATAACTTCTCCCGCGCTGGGTGGAGCAGGAGGGCGTGTCAGACTTTTACTGACTAAAACCCACCCGTGTTCCCTCAGTTGCCTGTGTGCCAGGGGCCGCGGTATCTCTTTCGAACAACCCGCAGGCATCGGCCCTTGCGGACCCCACCTGTTGGTGCTGACATCTCATTGAGGCGCGCTTGGAACGCAACGCGCCGTCGATCCGGGCTTGGTCCTTACCGGAAAGCAAGCTACCCGCAAGCCCGCGTCTACGGTGGCTGGGAATCAGCCTGGGATTCCCGACGCCCAGGGCGTCTCCTGCGGCGACTAAGCCCGTGAGCGCGCATATACTGCCTCTCCCTCACGTGCGCTGCCTCCCTCTCCGCGAGCATTACTGCTTCGCAGGAGGTGACGGCTACCCATGCACTCTCGCTCCGTACCATGGTCTGGACCAGGGCCGGACGCGAGAGATCGCCGCCGGCAATCGCCTCCACAAGGACACGCCGGTGCTCCGCCCAAGCCAAGCAGACCTCCACCGTGTCCTCAGGGCGATTTTCGCAGTGGAAACACCCGGGCGTTTCCTCCCGCCTTATCCGAAACAGGAACCTCCCGAAACAACCGTGTCCGGTGAGGACCTGCGTCAGGCAGAAGGTGAGGACGCCGTGCCGCCTCTCAAGCCACTCCTCAAAGAGAGGAGTTACCGCCGCTATCGTGGCGTGCCCAAGAGATGGGTCATTAAGGCGCTTTCTCGCCACGCCCAGGCCCCTTGCACCTCGTTTAGATTAGAACGCTATTACAATAATAATTACAAGTGTTTACCACGCTTCTGACTATTGCGCAACTAGCCAATGGACTCGACGTTGTACTAGAAAATTTGCAAGCGAAAGTAGGCACCTCACTGACGTACCACACTGTGACAGATCATACTTATTTCACATGCCCGTTATGATTAATTGTCGCTCACATAAATATTTGTTTTTATTTTTACGTCACTACTCATGACCATTATGTTATGTCTGTCGATATTTATTAGCCACATTTGTCATATAATGCACTTCTTAGTTAACTCGTTAATAACTCAAAGCAAACGTTTGACTCTGCTGTCTCGTTATTAATTTGACTATCTCTTATTTATCATCTGTCACTTACATAACAAGCTACGTATTTGAAAGAAGTACTAACTACGAATGAATTCAATAAGCAATATGAATGCTAACAAGACATCACACAATTAATTATTAACAAGAAGAGAGGAATTTTAATGATATGCAAAATATTTTAAGCTGGCCATCTGTGCAACTCGTTTCACAACATTCATTGGATAAATATCGAGACAATTTTTTGTGTGACAGTCTTGAAGATTTTCATTCAAGAAAATCTTAATTGGATTCAGTGATTCTTGCGTTAATAATTTGATATAACGTCCCAAGACAGTTGATCTCACGTTTATCACGATATTGCAAAACCACAGGGTAAATATTGACGTCACAAACCTTTGTGTCGCGTTGTCATTATTTGTTTGCTTGCTCCATCCGATACCCCTTTAGCTGAGGTAGTGACTCGTGAAGGACAAACATCAATCACTGTGGAGCACACTATATTGATGCTACTGACGGATAGGTTTCATAAAATCATGGGCTACTAATCTCTATTTGTACAACATGCAAGGCAACATACTTAACTAGAGCTACGTCATAAATTCTGAGATGCATATATGTACGTCACCACTCAAGAAACTATTTCATATGTTATTTCATAAAAAACCTGCCGATTCGACGAAACCAACGTCAATATGCGTCTTGGGAATTCTGTCGGTTCGTCATAACTTATAATTATTAAGGTCAGAAGAAACGGAACTCAAATTCTTAGACAGTTACATTTTATGGGGACGAAAAGTCACCTTCAGACAGTACGACAATCAAAGTTACAAGAAAGACGGACGGCCTCGGTAATTAAAACTGCATCGCGTTCCGCACGAGCTGAACACTGGCTTCAAAAACGAGGTCAGCTGCAACAAGCAGCACCAGGACTGTTAATTACTGCTGAATTTTAAACGGTCCTTGAGTACCCTTGAGACAATACGAGATGCGTTACTTGACTTGCTTATTTGCACTGAAGTCCGCTGAATCGTTGTTACATACACGAAAATAAACAATACTTAATGCCGACCGAGTAAACGCGGGGGGCTTACCGGAAAACGTTTCCTAGTCAAACATGCAAATTGTATGGCAAATATTAAAATGGCGAGGTTCCTACGCTTTGTATGTGGCTGTCGTACCGCTAACACACCGACGACCAACTAATAGCTATTCCCTAGCTGCAGCTTACTTAACGGTATGCTTGATGACTTGAATAAAACCATTGGAGCCAGCAAAATAAACATTTTATCGCTCCTAAGTATTTGAGAACACCGAGACTTCCGACGTGCAGTAGACGTTTTCGATATACGCGATTATTGTTTTAAGAGCATTCTCTTCAAAGTTCATTAACTTTAAAAATATCACTTATCAAAGCAATCATTCTCGCAATCAAAGAGTCGAAACTTATATGAATATTGGTGACGGGTGTATTGGAAGATGTGTTTATTCATGGCACATGCCTGTGCTGCAGGAAGTTAGCCGGTTCGGTGAATCGAGCGCCTGTGCGACGACAACCGACATACGACACTGCGCCAGCGCATTCTGATCGACCATTATCAATAAACATTTTACATTTACGCGGACAATAAACACTATCGACACATATTTCTGTGTAAATTATTCTATTTATTGATCCTGCAATTCCCAGTTTTGCATATTATTGCGTATTTAGGTCCTTTTGAGATGGAAGATGTTTGTAGATTCAGTGTCCTCGTAATACAGTACAAATGTCATGTGGGTGTATATGTAAGGTTTATTAGTTATTACCCGTATATTATGTTAATTTAATGAATGCTTATCGCCTATACTTAATGTAAACATTGCTGCAAAATTTTGAAATAGCTATGTAAAATATTATCCGTTCGTACAGAATGAGGAGGTAGGTATGTAATTATTTTTAGAACAAGGCTCACTTTAGTTGACGTGTAGGTAATAGAGTGAAGAAATGGAACTGTAGAAAGACACAAAGCGGCCAATTAACCTACCAAGAAGATGTGTGAGCCGGGGTGTGCTACTAACACTGGCTTCTAAAAACCCACATTTCCTAGTAAAGATAGTTAGTTGGCCGACATCACCGACTTCGGATACAGGATGCATTTGAGTTCACCGCCCTGCTCCCGTCCCTCAAGCGACGCTTACTACGTTGTAAACCTACACTAGGTTAACATTAATGTGGTTTTAAATGGATACTTGGGGCGCGTCTTTCTCTCTGGCACGCCTAAATACTTAAGTTTTATGGACGTTTTTCTCATAGAAGGGCTTGTGGCTAAGTAATAACAGCTGTACGGGCTGATCGATCAGCAGAAAATTAAAAAGGTTACGCTACGCTTGCCGCGGTGGGTCCGTGGATGGCTGACCATCTTTACATACCAAGACTCCCTCTATGCCTCGGATGTCTCGAAGTATGTAAGTACTTAACGTCGTTGGTCCCGGCTGTCATCGTGGTTGACAGTCGTTATGGGTCGTCAGAAACCCGAAAGTCATACCAGTCAAACCAGACCTGGTTTGTCAAGACCGACAAACCAGTCGTACCAAAAGGTATCGTATTACCCAATAACTGGGTTGTGGAGGTCAGATGGGCAATCCCTCCATGTATAATACTGGTATTCAACTGCATCCGGTTAGACTGGAAGCCAACCCCAACATAGTTAGGAAAAGGCTAGTCAGATTGATGTTACGTTTTTCTCATAAAACTTTATAAATATTACCTTTCGTACATCCTCTTTCATTAAATAATTTTAGTCTTACATTTAGGGCTTGCAAATATTCGGAAATTTAGATAATTAAATGTTTTTTTTTAATTTTTTCGAGTAATATTCGAATTATTCGAATACTTAAAAAATAAATAAGCTGTTTTAATAATCATGTCTTTATTTGCCAATGTTTTAGATACAGTAGGACTCAGAATAATTTCAAGGATAAAATCAACATTTTACTGCTTTATAAAAGTACTACACGAACTTAAAGGTATTTTTTTGTTGGGTGGGAAATCATCAAATAACTTCTCCCGCTCTGGGTGGAGCAGGAGGGTGTGTCAGACTTTCACTGACTAAAACCCACCCTTGTTCCGTCAGTTGCCTGTGCGCCAGGGGCCGCGGTATCTCTTTCGAACAACCCGCACCACTGGCAGGCATCGGCCCTTGCGGACCCCATCAGTTGGTGCTGAATCTATTTGAGGCGCGCGTGGAACACAACGCGCCGTCGACCCGGCCTTGGTCCTTACCGGACAGCGAGCTACCCAATACTCGCCGTCCGCAAGCCCGCGCCTACGGTGGCCGGGAATCAGTCTGGGATTCCCGACGCCCAGGGCGTCTTCTGCGGAGGCTAGGGCCGTGAGGGCGCATACACTGCCTCTCCCTCACGTGCGCCGCCTCCCTCTTCGCGAGCATTACTGCTTCGCAGAAGGAGGTGACGGCTACCCATGCACTCTCGCTCCGTACGATGGCCTGGACCAGGGCCGGACGCGAGAGATCGCCGCCGGCGATGGCCTCCACAAGGACACGGCGGTGATCCGCAAAAGCTGGACAGACCTCCACCGTATACTCCACCGTGTCCTCAGGGCGATCTTAGCAGTGGAGACACCCGGGCGTTTCCTCCCGCGTTATCCGAAACAGGAACCTCCCGAAACAACCGTGTCTTGTGAAGACCTGCGTCAGGTGGAAGGTGAGGACGCCGTGCCGCCTCTCAAGTCTTATTAATTGAGATCTCAGATCTCGATGAATAAGTATGGTTATAATATTTATAATAAAATCAAACAATTTGGATGACTTTTAGCCTGGTGATAAGGTCCATTGTGAACGACTACGTTTCAGTGCCATAGGTCATCACTGGCAACACGCACTGGTCAAAGACTTTCGTCTTGAGACGCCGCTCACGCTGAGGTATTTGAGACGGGAAGATATTGCGTAGCCTCCCGAACGCTGCCCAGCCATGTTGGATACGACGATTGACCTCTTTCTCGAAGTTGGACCTACCTAACTGAACAGTTGATCCTAGGTAAACGAACTCATCCACTACTCCGAGTGTAGCGTCTCCGATTTTCAAGAGAGTGAGCGTTACATGGGCATTTGACATTACGTTTGTCTTGTCCATTTAAATTTTAAGACCCACTCTTTCGGAAGCTCCACTTAGGTCGTCGAATATTGTACTGAGGTACTCCATAGTCTCAGCCATAAAAACTATGAGTGATGTACTCGCCATTGATGTTGATGCCAGCCCCTTTCCAGTCCAGAACCTTGAAGACCTTCTTCAGGGCAGCGGTGAACAGTTTCGGAGAGATAACGTCTCCTGGTCTCGTACCTCGCTGCAAAAGTATAGGTTTGAGGTCTGGTCCGAGTCGGATTGAGTTGACATAGTGGCGTTTTCGTACAGACTGTTCAACACCTCGATGTACCGACAGTCGATCTGGCACCGTTGAAAAGACTGTAGTACAGCCTATGTCTCGATTGAATCGAAGGCTTTTCGTAGTCCACAAACGCAGAGAGACAGGTTATTCTCTTCGGTCTTCTCAATAACATATGTATTTGGTACGGCTTGTTCGGGAAGCTGGAAGTCGTCAAACCTGCGCGCGTGAGATGGTTCGTGATGACTCTTGAAAACAGCTTGTAAATGTCTACAAGCTGAGCCATGTGGCTCAGAAGTTAGATGGGCCTATAACTCATAAGAATGGTGTTGTCACCCTTCTTAAAGAAAACTACCACCACACCTCTGTTCCTTGCCTGTGGCGTTTTGCCCTCGAGTATGTCGGAATTAAGACGACATAGTAATTTTCACAGAAAACACGATAGTTTTGGCAACCATGTTAAACGACTTAACAGAGAAAGTAAAAAAGTGGGCCTATCGATCAACATCACCAAAACCAAAATACTTACCAACACTAAAGAAAATGATCCTATAATAGTAGATAGTCAGAATGTAGAATTTGTCAAAGAATACATTAATCTGAGTCAATCAGTTTCATTTGATAATCTCACTAGAAATTAAGTACAAAGAAGAATCGCCATAGCATGGAAAAAATACTGGGCATTGAAGGAAATAATGAAAAATAAATCAATACATATCAGTATAAAGAGAAAGGTCTTTGAAATAGCAATCCTACTGTGTCTGGCGTACGGTTGTCAATCTTGGTCGCTAAGAAAAATTGAGGAAGGCAAGCTAGCAATATGTCAACGCAAAATAGAAAGAAGCGTGTTGGGAATCAGACTATCAGACAACATTAAAAACCAAGAGATCAGAAAAATCACAAAAGTGACTGATGTTTTTCAGAGAGTTAGGGTACTAAAATGGAACTGGACGGGTCATATATGTCGGATGGCTAATGACAGATGAACCAAGAAAATTATTTAATAGATCCCAAGAAAAGGAACAAGGTCTAGGGGACGCCAAAGGAAAAGATGGGCAGACCTATTTACACATAGACAAGGGCCTAACTGGATGACCAAAGCCAGAGACAGATACTACTGGAATGAAATGGGGGAGGCCTACGCCAAGGAGGCGACTACTACTTAAGTTATGATTAATTAATATAAAAAAATTATTACGACATACAAATGTACAATTCAATTTAGCAATTATTCAATCAATATACAATTACAAATTAAAACTATAATCATTTAAAATGTACCAATCATCTAATTTTGCATGTTAAACTTTATTTTTATTTTTTTATTATGATATATTATGCATGCTACGAATATTATAAGAGATTGTGAATGAGTAGTAGAATAAGTAGCTTTTTTATTAATTTATTTTTTTATGTCGGAATTAAACAGCTTCTGAAGGGCCTTAAGAACGGGTTTTCCGCCAGCCTTCAGGAGTTCGGCCGTAATTCCGTCGTCACCCGGCGCTTGTTGTTTATCACCTGCGGAGCTATCCTAATCTCGTACAAACTGATGTCTAGGATGTCTTCGGTATAGTGTCGGGTCAATCTAGCTCTTGGGTCGTTTTCCAGATTCGTAACTGGGTTACTTGTTGACGTGTATAACTGTTCAAGTCAAGTCATCCACCTGTCCTGTCTATTCTGTTTCCTGCAGATTCCTCCCATTGTTCTCAAAGATAATTTAGTTTCTTTTTGTATAAATAAATCCAACACTCACATTGGATACCATGTACTAAACATAGTTGATGCTACGAAGGTACTTGTCGACCACACATCAGGCTGGCGCCGTCAGTCACTATGCTTAAACTCTAAAATTGTATTTTGTGCACATCAGAGTTCGCAGTCCGATGTTATGGAAATTGATCGAATATTCGAGTATCGCAATTTTTGCATTCGAATATTCGAAAAAAAAAATACTATTCGAATAATCCGCAAGCCCTACTTACATCACACGATATATGCGTAGTCAAAATATCGCTACCTTTCAGAAAGCATATACTTATTATACGGCCCGTAGTAAGTAACACAAAATTAGCGTGTCCCTCATCACGAAATGCTATCATTGAATGAAATACAATACAAGCAAGTTCAAGAGGTCAGTGACTGGTTGCATAAGGTACGCAAGTAACGTTCACGTGCAGGGCGGATCATCCAATGCTGATAAATGGGGTTCTAGGGCTTTCAAGTTTGATTTAAGAGAGAGCAGTGGCCCAGATCATACGTGTAATTAAGGTCGGTGCAGACGATGGTCGCGTGTACCTTGCCCCTCATTCACACGTTGAACTAGACACTGCACCTTAAATCACGGACTTGTACACTGTACCTCAACGTTCACGAAGAAGAAAGCTCCGAAATTTATTTTAAAGCAAATTATATGTATGTAATAAAGATTAATAACGTAATGAAATTTAAATACAATTTACACGTGAGTATTAAAATGTCGAGTCGTAAGCCGGTTGTAACGGGTGATCAGCCCTGTCGCCGCGGTAATGATAGCTTCCCTAATGGTACGAGTGCTGGGGAAAATTCGCATAGCACCGTCGCACGCGCAGACGAACGATTAACCGGCGCCACTGATGTATTAGTCCATGTCACGGATATACATAACTACTGTAAAGTATTAGTGTCACCTCCCTACTATATATTATATCTATAGTTTGCTCTTTGAAAAAACCCAGCAATTATCATTACTGCTGCATATATCTGGATAGATGTTTCAGTTTTTAACGTTTTTTATTTTATTTTCTTATCAGCTTTGTGTAAAACATTAATGATCTCAAGTTTGTACAGTTTCTTTGTAAGTCTTGGTCACGTATATGTGATTAGTTATATCCTCTCCGTATAGTTAAATAGGTAATGATTTTGAGTGGGTGTTAAACAGTTACTTGAGGATTGTCAAGAGTATAAACTATTCAAGAATTACAATTGCTTATCATATCCAACTTAGTTGTCCGTATGATATGAGAAATAATTGTCTTTACTTTCTCGTACGATCCCAGTGGCGCCGATGTCTGCAAAGCCTACGATTATTTTTAGATTAGAAATGGCTCAACCGCTTTACGTAATTGCACTAGTCGCATGCGCAGCTAGTTCCAGAGCGTTTGCTGCTAAATATAGTCACAGAGGTGGTGTGCAATTACACCTTATTATCGAATGTTTCCACTGGAAGCTAGGCTGCGTCTTGTCTGCCACAGTTATAACTTACATGTTGCAGTTTCTTTAGAAAGTATCCAGATATGACGAAATTGAAATGACCATGTTGGCCAGATTACAGAATGGTCGCAAAGTAGTTTCCCTTGCTTTCGAGTTCTGCGTAATGCTGCGTGCGTGCCTTAGGTACCTCCCCATACTGCTCCAACACTCAGCAACGTAAATTACCACAAATTAGGGCAAAACACCGTTTGAAATACACTTACCGTGTTAACAGTAAGTTCCTAGTACTCTAGCATAGTGCTTTCCATGTTATACCTTTTTCCTGAAAACTTTTAATTTTGAAACTAGAGGTGGAATACAATACTCACCCTGTGAGTGCTAATAATCAGATATCAAAGCTCTTGTGATCGTAATAATTATAATCTACTTTTAACGGATGTTGATCGAAGACACCTACGCAAACGCGACACGCGCCCATCCCAAGTCATGGTCAATTTTGTATAGAACATCGGCAAGACCGTGAAAACGACTTGACACAGATTCTATCTGGTACAGAGTGCCTGCAAGTGATGGCACTTTCAATTATCACTGCACTGATGTACCCGCCCACACTTGATTATTGATCATTACTGATGCAGTGTTTCACTGTGTTATTTTACGAATACTTTCTCTTGTTCCCAGATTTTTTTTCTCTTGCATACCTATCTAATGATCTCGAATGCGCCTGTCATTCATAACATTTTCACTGTCTCCTAATAAGTCTCGATGTCGTCGTTGTTAATCTTAATTACTAATTTAAAACGAATAGAATGTGACGTTGCATTACAATTTAATATTTAAATGATCTTGAATCTGTAATTTGATTTTAGTTAGCGAACCATGTCCAAAAAAACATCGCACCAATTAGCGCGCGTGCTGCGCCTCATGCAGATCGGATCCTGGTAGTACCAGGTGTCCGTCGTCGAGATGTGATGTAAAAGGCTTTCAGTGAATCGTTGGCGTCGTAAATTTCCGTTGACCCAGATATGATGTGATTAGAAACGTATGTACGTCAACGTACAGCGAAAATGATATTTTTTGCTAGTGCCAATTTATCGGTAATGGAGCGTCGTGCACACGAGATGCGATGCGACATCCGCAAGTGAGAGTTCTGCGACTTGTCACCGAAACTGGTATGTGTACCGTGGACCACTCTAACGCGAATGTAATTATTATTGCCTAGAGAGTATTGATATGTCCGGTACGGCATGTCAGCAAAAGTGTAAGTGAGGTCGTTCATTAAACCCTCAGATATAAACATACTGCTTACGCCATAAACTATAGCTTATTACGTAGACACCAGTACGTTTTTTGCAAATAAAATTATACACAACATGCTGAACATGCATAACACTTCCACGAAATAACTATTAATTTATTATGCGATGAAAAGACGAAACAATGTTATAATCTTGACATCAACGGAACTGACGTAATAAGATGCACTTCTTGCACTTCCAAATTCTTCTTGGTCATAACAATGAGAAAACACCATTTCAGCTTATATTAGCTCATTTTAGTTCGGAATCGTTTTAAATTGCAAATTGTAGTTGGGTTTATTGATAGCAACGAAACTTCAAGTAAAGCTTTCAGGCGTGAAAATGACAATGACGACAAAAGCCAGAGAGTGCTGTGAAAATTAATGACTGAAGCACACATAAGTTCGCACGTTAGCCGCGTACCTACAATATGATTAAAAGTTGGCATTACTGTAATGTTCTTAATTGTTTAATATTTTAGTTGTTTATTGTGCTGTGGCAAACGGAACGGGGGCGGGTCCGCACGCCGCAGCCGAGGAAACAGCCTCACACTGAGCTAGGTCGTTCATCGACCCGCCGCGCAGCCGCGCCGCGCGCTCCGACCGCAGATGCGATTGTTTATACACCACCATTATCTAAACACTGTTTTGCTGCTCGCTTCGTGACATTCCTTTGTAATCATTTTGAAATGTAGGTTAAGGCTTCTCTTTCAAGAAATCGCGAGACGCACTTTTCACTTCACCATTGTCCTTTGTCAAAGTTGTACAATACATAGCCTTTTTTGCAATTTCCGGTAAATCTTCAATTCGACGACGAATTCGGTCGATCGATGTCATTACATAATTTTCAGATGTTTGACCAGAACGACTTCACAGTTATGCATTCATAAGGAAAAAAAATGATACGTAATTCCCTTTACAAAGAAAGATTGGATCCTCGACAAGAGGATCGCAAGATTAATGACACAAGATGAGTGTGCAGTTAGGTTTTAAATAAAATATGTTCCGATACGGTATCGAAATTCATTAAAGAAATCGAATATTTATTCATGCCAAACCTTACGGATCGCGGTAGCTTTTTCGCTGTTATAACAATGTGTCCCGTTTACACAACGTGAAAACAAATGGGTAATACAGAGGCTAGAGTTATGTTTAGAAATACAATGTTTTGTCTAAAAATATTTAGGTATAAGAGCCGTATCTAAATGCTGTAAGATTTTACTCGTAATTCGTAATGTCCTCTGGCGTTGCGAAGTCGTCTTCTGAGACTTGTTTTATTTTATTCGAGGCACGGCCTTCTCTATTCCCTACTTAATCTTCTAAAGTCATTACTCCGCGATACACTGTATTTTACGATGTTGCTTTTATTTTTTTAGTTTTATTTTAAAGCTTGGTAGGGAGAATACGGATCGCAGGACATGCGCGGGCGCCGCAGAGTCGCGCCACGAGCAACTTTCTACAGCCGCGTCTAGAACGCTTTAAACCGTAATCTGCAGATTGACGTACCTTCGAGGTGGTTACGACAGGCAAATTAAATTGCACATTAGTGCTAAAAATGTGCAATTATCTTTGAAAATCTTCCTCACCATTGGTCGAGTTGACCGTGAATTTCTCTCCATAATAAGAGAAGATTTAAACGATTCGTAACTGAGCTGTAAATCTGTAAAAACATAATCGGTTTAATATTATGACTAGCGTCTATATATATTTAATATTAACATAGCTAGGTATTTATGCTGATGATTTAGTGGAGTTTACAAATGATTTTCATCGAACGTTAAGTTAAGTAGAGAAGTTATGTAGAGACAAAAGAAAAAAAACTTCAAGAGTGTGCTCCACTTAAAACCCTTTCAGGCCAAACTGAAGCACATAAGTAAGCGAACTGCTGAATATAAATACTTATAATCAATTCTGACAAGGTACTGCTGGTTTTCCGGAAATGTCTGAATGTTCGCGAAAATTCATCATTTTCCTTGTTTAATATTCATTATGCATGTCCGCTACTTTGTTCATTTTATCATCACTGACTTTAAAGTAACGATGTCTGCTCACTAATTGTAATATTATTCTTTGACAAGGTTGGAAAAACAGCTCAGTCATATAATATGTTGTATACTAATAAAGGTAGATAACAACAATAACATTCGTGAATACGAGCAGAACGTTTGTGAAATCTTCACAATAATTAGTTACGGTCAAGTCATTGTCGGTTTTTGTTGTTTGCATATACTTAACTACCTAAGGTAGCGTTACGTTTCATTAAACCCTGAATTTTACAGCTACAATAATTGAACTAGATTTTTTTTGTCAAATACTAACTGACCAAAATAATATATGGTCTTGAGTTCAAACAAAAATAAGAAAAACTGAAAGAACTACTTTGAGTTTTTCCCAAAAAAAAAACAGCTTTTCGTTCCACAAAAACCTAATTCGGGCTATAAATAATTACTCAAGTGATGCGCTTACCAATGAACATCAATTATTTTTTATTTATATAGATACATAAACAGGGTAAATATTTAACCAGTGCGCAAACTGTAACCATGATTTCAGCAATTATCATTCTAGACGAAAAAAAATTCGTCGGTTATACAAAAAATCAGCTGTACCATACATTTTGACCGCGTAGGTGTTGCACTTTTCTATGAAACATCAGATTTTTTTTTGTATACCTTACCGACGGAAAATTTCTACGCTAGGGCTAGGGCTACGTCTAGAATGATAATGGCTGAAATCATGGTTACAGTTTGCGGACTGGTTAAAAATGTATCCTGTATTAAGTAATTAACGAAGAATGTTTGTCCGTTTTTCTGGGTGTACATTCCGAATTGGCACAATTAAAAACGGCTCAACGGATTTAGATGAAATTTGGCACCTAAAGAGTTCATAACCTGGATTAACACATAGGGTACTTTTAATCCTGGTAACACGTTCCCGTAGGATATCTTCCGACACACGCCGGCGAAGCCGCGAGCAAAATTACAGATAGATATATTATACGGATAGATTAAGTAGAGATAATATATTGTACAGATAGATTAAGATTACAAGGGGTTAAGTATACAGATGACATTTCAAAACAAAGGACAAAAATAGGAAACCCGTTATTGTAAGATAGATACCAAGTAATAAATTTAAATATACTTGCCTTCTTTGCCTAGTAAATAGGTAGAGACTAGAGATACTTCCAATAGATTTTCCTAATGATCTAGCTATTAAATTAAATGCACGTGTTCAGGCACACGCTAACTTGGCTACTATTGAAAATGTATTACCTACCTATTAAATTCTCCTTACAGGTTTTATAATCACAAACATGTGTCCGAACACGAGTGTATCGCTCCTCATGTGTAATTAAGCTGCGTTTGATTGGATAATAAAACAATAGTCTCGATTTGAATTACCCACTTGGCTTGCCAGATTAGCTGCGTGCAAACATCTTCATAATTTGTGCTCCCATTTATCAATGCTACATGTAATCAAACGGTAGCGTTATAAGTTAACACGGGGTTACGGTTAATAATTTTATGATGTCGAGAAAAATCGCGCGTCGCGAAATGCCCGGGCGGGCGCCATGTCATGGCGCCAACGCCGCGCCGGCGACGCTGCCCGCTTGCTTCCTCGAACTGTGCTATCACTGGCCGACATTATACAATAAGTAACAAATTCGACAACCTTCACGTCATTAAAGCACCTCATTAAGACACACACCAACAGAGAAATCTTCATTTGTATGTCATACATGTTTATAGTCATCGTGAACATTTTATAAGATGATCTATCTTACACATTATACATTTTGCATATTCCTGCAGATCAAAGCTTCATAATGCGCGATAATGAAGCGTTTGTAATTAAATAAGAAGTAATAATTATTATCATTGGGATTTAGCCAAATGACTATTTCATTTATTTAATTAACGTGTCATTTGGTTTCTATAAGGATTTATGTAAATATTCACTTTCAAGGAATTCGCATTAACTTGGAATTTTGCGTAGCAACCAAGTTACTTAACAAGCTGGGGTGAATGAATTTTCATTTTGCATTAAAATACAAATAGTGTTTCGGATTCTGCACGGCGTGGTACGTGAGACCTAGATTTCAGATGTAATAAATACGCATCTGTATCTTCCAAGTGTATGAATGACCCAATGAGACTGCATGCTCTAGTTGCAATTGATTGCAAACTTTCTTCTAGCTTTTACCTTCTTGGTTCCTTCTTACAGCCCTTTTGCAAATCTCTCGTGTTCGGACGTACCTACATTCAAATACCACTTCACGCCTCAGTTTTGAAATGCATCGAAAATATGCAAATGAATTTAATACTCTTGCAAAAAAAACCCAACTGAGACAGTGAATTAATTGTGACACACGCTTTCGTCCTTGCCCTCGATAAAGACGCAAGTTAAAAACAAATTTTATTTATTTTCCTGGGGTATTAAAGAACAATATTTCCATTTAAATGTACACACTGTCAATGTCATGTATTAATTCATATGAATTTTCAATTTCGATAAGAACACTTCCAACTAGGAAGTAGCGCTGTTTCCATATTGACTTGCCCCGAATATCCAGGTGCAATAAACATACGAACTGCAGATAAAGACTAGTCTAATAAACAAGATGTTGGAAATTGCAATAAGTACTAAAAAAATCATACTACTCATCATTTTGAACAACTTTTACTATGAACCCAACCCTGAAATCGTAAAAAAATTGAACAACTTTTCCTATGAACCCAACCCTGAAATCGTAAAAAAAAATGCTATCATATCTGACAAGCTGGAGCTTCTATGCTTCGAAAAGTCATCCTGAAGAGAAATTAGATCCAACAAGCCTACCGGCAATAACCTTTAGCCAAATAATCTGCCGTCACGCACGTCTCATGTGATATATCGAAGAAAAAAAAACCCTATTGAAATCAATTCGTACGTCGTAAACAAGACGACAAATCGATACTTCCGTTTATATAACGCCTACTTATAAAACAGCTTCATTTAAAATGTTCTACGGTAGTAGTAAATAATCTTCTTCCCTTTTAGTCAATTCTAATTCATAGAAGCGGGCAGTAACTGCAACATCGTACGCGGCAAGGTGTTTGTCTATTGTTCAGTGCATCCGATTGAAGTTCTTTATCTGAATAAATAACACTTTTTTCCTGTAGTCGAACGGTTGGACTTCCCCAAACCGACCGTTCCATTGAACGGAAAGCGATTCTTCGAAACTGATGCGAGAGTTTGTTTGCTATCAGCATCTGAGAGGTCGTTCATAATCATCCGTGCATACACCTACGCACAAAAATGTTTTAATTTTAAAATATTTTTGTTTACAAATAAAGCACTAATCTTTTCTAGCTGTTGCTAGATGCAGCTATATGTTGAATGTCGCGGTTACATCTAAATTAAACGAATTGAATGTCGATTATTTTAATATCATAGGATCGGTTTTTATTACATACAACATGTAAGTACACCATTAAGGAGTTATACTCATAGTCATACTGACATACAGTTAACTACTAGGATTGTTGCCCTTTGCGTGATAATTCAAAATAACACCTACATATTGTTTGGCGTCCTCAACTCCATTCATTTTAAAGGAATGTTTAATTGTCTTCCACGTTTAACTATAAGGGGTTCATTAAGCGTCGTATGGGTAATTAATACTTGATTTGCCCGTCCCAGATACGGGTGGCGCATCGCAAGCTGCGTTGGCGCCGAGCCTAACTGTCCACTGACATTTGCGCATGATGGTGTTACATGTGTATACTCGTAGCCACTATCTATGCGCATTTACTTTATTTATCTAGCAACTATTAATTACCTTATTGCTTTCTTAATGCCTTTAGGATACAGCCTTAGCAAAGCCTTGGAAGGCATTTACGCATTTTAAAATAAAATTCCGTAGCTGTTTTCAATAATGCCCCAGAATAGTAATCATTGTATGTCGTGACTAAAGTCTAGGAAAACAATGCTGAATGTAATTACCGAAGAAGGCCTGCTGGCACTCTGAGAATATTACAAACAAGAAGTTAGGCTTGCATAAAGCTTGCGGTATTGCATCGGCCGGCGCGACGACTGAGTGATGGACCGTCCTGACACGAATAGGGCCAACACAAAGCGGCCTAACTGTACGCGACAGGATGACCCCACATCAGATGGGGTGACTTACGACTCTCTGCTCTCGATTGCCTACTTAACTTGCAACAATGAAAACCGATTCCATTTACAATATTGAAAACAGTATAAGTTATTAATCACCAAGAATCTAAATTGTTGATAATGACTATAAACGACGTCCGCGGTCGACGAATGTTTTACTAATTTTGGTACGTATTCGTTACGTCACCGTAGCAAACCTACTTGAATTCCAGTCCTTGCATATTTTATGCAAATAAAATGAAGATTGCAAGACAAGAAACAATTGGCATCGGTATTGGTCTAGACATGGAAAAAAATAATATCTACTAAATACTTGTAAAAATATCGTTCAGATGTTGTTGAAGTGGCACGAACATATAATTCTGAACTCTGACATGGAGTGTAAGTGCAGCTGACTGTCTTCGATAACGCCAAATATTTTCAACTGCCTAATCATGGATTGACTAGGTTGGTTAACGGTTAAAATGGGTTATCCATACCGTTACATAATTCCGCCGAAGAGTGCATCGGATGAAAATTGATGTATGATCGAAGGTGATGGTGCGGCGGCGTGGCGGGGCGTGCGGCGGGCGGCAGTGGTGCGCGTGCGACTCTCACCGCCTTATCTCTCGCGACCTCCGCTGGACGCGCACGCACGCCGCGCTCCTCCACCCGTTACCGCGCCGCGTTCGCGCTATGCCGTCTCTTCGACAACAAATCTATGTGCACACTAACTTGTACTTTTTTCAATTTCGAAGTGTAGGACGTAGGCCGGAAATGCGCCAGTGAAACAAAACATACTTTAACTTTGTGAAAAAAAATTGGATTTTTGTTGTATTTATTCAAAACAATAGTAGGTTGTAAAGACAATATCGAAACGAACATTGGGTCGTAACGACGATGGTGTCTGAAGGGGCTCTGCCCGTAGTATGGTGTATACGCGATAATCAACTTGTGCCTCACCAAGTATCCGGTGTTAAGTTACAAGGAGCTGTAACGGGAGCGCATATAGCCGCTGTTACTGATTTTTTGCGTATGGTAGCAGGGACCCCTATTGTCCTTCCTCATACTGCGGTTCCTGAAGATGTCGACAATGACATTAATCAAGAAAAAGAAAACTCAACCAGAAGACGAAAAATGTCAATGCAAGTGGAAGTGCCTTGTGTTTTCCTAACTGAAAGCGCCTTACAAAAAGCCAAGAGCCGCAGTAATTCTAGAGAAGAAAAGGTAACAATTGAAAGATGTAATATAACAACAACTCAAATGTTAGACAGTCAATCGTCTTTTCTAAGTTCTTCTGATATTTTAGAAATGAAAGAGTTTGAAGATAACCACAAAGAGATGATAAAAGATAATTTTAAATCAAATACTTCGGAATCATCAGTATCATTGACTGAAAATAATTATCCTCAAAGAATAACGAGAATTATAGAATTAGATGACTTTAACCCAACCCCAATAAATATAGAATCGGAAAGAGAACACTCTCAAAGGATAACACGAATTATTGAATTTCAAAAGGAAAAGGCCCCTTCACCGGTATGTACTGATGGAGAAACTGAGACATTACAAAGAATAACCAGAATAATAGAATTGAATGAGGACAATTCATTTTCTACCATTACGAATAGCACGGAATCACTGGACAAAGAATGTCCTCAAAGATTAACTAGAATAATGGAAGTTGAAAAAGAGAATAACTTTCCGAGCATGACTAAAATAATTGAAATGGAAAACGACATATCAAATGAACGAAGAATTTCTTTGACGAAAGAACGCGAAACTGGCGGTGGAAATATTGAAATTAGCAATGAGGAAGTGACTGTTAGGTCTAAGTTTGTGCATCGAAGTACCCCTAGGTTTAGTCTTGACTCTTCGTGCTCCGAAAACTCTTACGTTAATATTGAGTGTATAAAGAGTTTGCAGGATGTTAGAAAAGAGGAAAACACTGAGAGCGGTGTGAATCCTGAAATATCTCCCGCTGGTAGATCTATCCGTTCTCGATTTCCGAGGAAAAAGACGTCGGTATGTTCGATAGGTTCTTCGGACTGCGACGATGAGGTAGATGTAATTTTCAAATCCAAGCCTAAATCTAGTCAATGGGTCAGTTTGGATTGGATACCACCGCCTCCCAAAGAAGAGCCAGTGATTATGCAAGTCTGTGATAAAAATGATTTCATAACAAAATGGATAGCAGAACAAAATTCGCAAGACTCTGTAATTATTGCTGACGAAAGGCGAAAGAGTCTTCCACCAAAATCGAACGAAGTATATCTTCAGAACATGAGAAGATTTAGTGACAGTTTACAAATATGCAAGGAAGATGCCGCCAGTGATTCTCCAGCTACAGTGAAATGGAAGTGGCATGATATAGTGAAACGCCACCTCCAATTATTAAAAAGCGAGAAAGGCTTTAGACGACAAAAAGGCAGCAGCTGGATGCGCACGGCGAGACGGCTGTCTGGAACTAATGTAAACCACAAAGATTTTGACTCTTTTCCGTTGGATGCATATATGAAACTTCAGACTATGCCGTAAGTGTTAATTGCCATATTTTTTATTTATTTGCAGGACTCCTTATGTCATGTTTTATATTTTAACAACCAAATTCACCTTTATCGTTTTGTGAGGTTTGCAAAATTTTTTACTGGTCTCTGGTTACTGGGCAAAGGTCCGATGGAATTGCAGCAATTTAATTCATAAATACATATTTACGAAAGCAGCATATCTGACATTTCGTATTTAATTTTCCATGTTGTCAGACGATTTTGATGTTCATTCAATCTACATCCCATTACGATACAAATCTATGCACCGCATTCCAATATTGCTCAACTAATCGATTATATTGGGAAATGTCACAAGCAACGTTGTATTGTTTTTATACACCGCAGTTTGTATATTTCGCAGGATAATTGGAATAATCGAATCATTGCGAATATCCTAGGACTTTGCAAAAGACCAGATTATTGGAAACGAACAATGATTTTCGTAATCATACGAGCTATTTTATCAGAGCAGTATGTTTAAGATGGTTGGAAACTTAAATGTTGATTGGCTAATCTAAGGGTCAATTCATAACGTCATTCTGTATTCTGGTTGGTCAGATCGAATGTAGCTATTAACCAGTCAGCGCATCCGTCAGTGCCTAATGTTCATATCAGCTAATTAGCGTTAATACCTACACGTCGTCGTTCATCGCGGTTTCTAGAGAAACCGCGATGAACGACGACGACTCCAGCTTATCTTAGAAGATAAGCTGGAGTTTTGCAATTACATATCCTGATCATGGCTCGTATGATTACAAAAATCTTTCTTAGTTTCCAATAATCCTGGAATTTTGGCAAAGCTTTGATTTTTCCAATAACTGTCCTGAGACACATAAAAACATTTGACTTCCGAGCATATTCTATAAAAGCTGGTTTTGTATGACATAAGCAAATGGTTTAATTAACGGATTAATCCACACTGTTTATAAAGAAGTTAAGTTTTGCTGGAGTAATCCACCAGTGACAGGCAGTTGGGTTACAAAACATGTACAGACGCCAGCAGGTCAATCTATCCCTAACTGTAAAATTTTCCCAATTGAACATGAACCTTATTAGATTGTAATAAAGTTGAAAATCTGTCAAAGAAATTTGACAGATTGGGGTAGCTTGATCTGCTGGCGTATGTACGTAAAATTATTCTTTAAACTCTACTATCAGCTTATCTTCCTAGACACATTCCGTTTACATATCTTTGGACGTGGCCATCCGTGCCAGCCACGTCGGTCTACTAACCAAACTCGACCTGTTCAGCGGTTGGAACTGGTTACCACCTCACGAACGGCCCGCGATCGTCCACAGCTTTGTGCTAATCGTTTCCCATGACTTATGTAGACTTACACTGTAATTCTTTATTTTGGCCATACGAGTAGGTATAAGTAGATACTTGGGGGTTAACGTGCGGCTACTACCAGGAATCGCGGCAGTAAATTGACCGTTCTCGTTCAAATTAACTCGCGGTTTTCCTTTTGAGTCCAACACGTTGTTATAGAGATAAGGCGATATCTGTCAATGTAGTGATTTGTCGGGTCTGTTGATAAGGGGCCGTGTTACGAGAGCGGGTTCGAGGCACGCGCTTCCGCAAGGCCGCTCGATTAGAATGCAGGGAGCTCGCGTCCAAGGCTACGGTTGCGCGGCCGGTCGCTGCACCGGTGGCCGCTGTCTTCCTCCCCGTAGTTCGGCAATTGGAAGCAGGCTCAGGAAGTGAGCCGTGAAGGTAACGTTCACAAAACTTAACTGCCTGTTGATCGGAAGCGACTGTGCTTTGAATTTTTGACGTACCTTTTTTTGTTCGGAAATTTATGCGCTTCCTCAATCATTTTGAATAATTAGGACACGAATAATTCATTCAATTCGTTTTTACTCGGAACAAATACATGTTTTGCCTGAATTTTAATCGTATTTAAAGCTTAGTCATCTATTAGGAATGTTTCTATTTCGCATTATATCAAGAAGGATTAAGGTAAATTCTTAATTATAAAACAATCTTACGATTAGGGAAACAACAATACTTGTGCTGAAGCGAGGTAAACGGATGCACCGACGTCAGTTTCACTGATGAGCCTTGAGAATTACTCCATTTCCACAACAGCAAACTGCTTATCATAATAATTGAAAATTACACAAGTCGCTGTTTCAATGGGGCATGGGGTAGTAATTCTACTATGAGTATGATGCGCGAAAATGGTAAAAGCTCATAAGAACGCCCCGCAGTAAGTTAATATTATTTGGGAAAGAGTAAATACACAAAACTAAAACTCCAATCACCGTAATGCGTTAGGATTTTCGTTTTACAACGCTTCAACATCAGTAAACTTGTTTGTGTGGCTACCGTTCTGAAAACATGAATGTTGTTCTCGAAGTCCATCAACATAGCTATTGTACCAAATGCGCATACGCGTTTTCTGACGGAAACAAACGCATTCACATCGAAATATTTGCTTGTTTTTCAGTTTCTCACAGTTTCTTGTTACTTTTCAGGAAAACCATGATAAATTCGATACGCGCACATACCTACTAACATTTATATAAAAAAATTACTCGCAAATGCTCGTTTTCAATTATTGACGGCGAATCGGTGACTTTTAAGTACTATACCTTGTAGGTGTATTTTATATCTCTTATCAATCTTCAGGAAATCATATTTATCTTATTATGTAGTAATACTCTGATTCAAAATTGATATGGAATTGTAAATGATTTCTTATCGTCATTAGTGTTTGTTTTGCAGACGCATATGACGTCGACGATAGTCTTTGAAATATTTATTTCTAAAATATGTGCTAAAAAGTGGGTCCAAGTGCTTGTGATACTTATAGTTGGTGCAGTTGCATTGGTGCAGTTCCCAATGGAACTATCTTTATTAAAACGTGTTATAATATCGTCTGTAACATCTCTCGGGTGTGGCTGTGAATCGTGATGCCGCCTCGCCAGCTATGCTTATTGGTGCAACAAATCATGCAAGCTGATTTGGCCTTCGAAAACGAAAAAGAACACATTGGGAATCAAAAGTAACTGCATTTTCCTCATGAACTAATAGATAAACAACTTTTCACCTACTTGAACCCTATCACTGCGCCAACAATACAATGTATTGCGTATTTGCAAACATCGCGTAACTTCATATTGATAAAAAATTAAAACAGACTAAAAGTTTTGTAACATGAATTGCTTCTTGCTCACTTTCACTATGTCGAACATTTAGGTTCCGTTTCGTGACGTCTCACTTACTAGTCTCTAACGTCAAAAATTAACTTGCCTCTTTTTTTTTTCAATATCTTACATCTAGCTTTCTATTCAAATCGTTTATTATGTCGTTTATTATATTTTGTCAATGACACTCTCATACTAAATGCCCCACAGTAATCGTTTAAGTCTGTCTGCGTACCTACGACAAACGCTCTGTTTGTCGAACAATAACTTTGCATTGCAAATGTTTCTTTGTTATACAAACTAGACACGTGTTAGAAAATCGATGAAAATGACTCGTTTCTTATCAAAAGGCCTGAGGTCGTCTCTTGCGAAAGAACAATACAACTGGTTTTTATGATTTGTTTTTACTTTTTACGCCCGCTGTGAGCACCGCCTGTGCCGGAGCACACCAACCTCCGCCGATAATTGTTACTCCTGCGGATGTTTTCGTGCTAACCATTTTCGAATTCGAGTACCTTACTTGCAGAAATACAATCGTATATAACATAATATATACTGTTACTGTTTGGGTTGTTGTTAAATCCATGCGTTATCGCAGTTACAGTGAACCTTATCCAACTGTGCCAGAACTCGGGAGTGACTTTGTGTTGGGCAATACTTCCTAAGAAGACATAATTAAACATTTAAATATAATCGTTTGTAGAACCGTCTACCTTAAACAGAGTCACGTCCTCACCTACTGAATCCAATGAACGATGGCTGTCCACAAAGACTTAAGTTCTATTAACAATTCGCAGTACTTATCATAACTTATTTTACATTTCGCATCATGCCCTTACCTGATTAACAGAAGGCAGTAATATTTAACGGCTCATTGTGAAGTTCGCTAATAGTTCTCGCTACGCCAACAGATTTCTAAATGTTTTATATCTTAAATAACAGTGCCATTTTAATTGTTTTGACGTCGTTCAAATTACTGGTTTGTTTACTAGGTACTGCCGGTCATAACCGATATGACGATTTCTATCGTGCATGGAAACTTGTCAGGTTATCGTGACCAGGTTTCGTGTACCGTATTATCTGTGTCACAATTCTTAGCACCTAGCAAACAAGCACGGTATCTGGGAAGTCTTATTGTGAATTCAATTGATGTCGCCATTTGTATGACTGATATCCTTATCTGTCTTGCCTGAACAGGTAACGGACAAACCAATATTGCTCGCGAAATATACCGTTCAGAATACAATAATCTCAAATAGGGTTTATAGACTCTCAACTTTGCCCCCCGTTCGTCAATTTACGCTTTTCACAAATTTTTAAGACTCCTTCTGTCCTAGCTAACTGATTAATCAAGAGAGAGTCGTGGAGCCAGGAAACCAAGAAGCCTACAGCTGGAAACATGTTATTTAAACAGTCTCCTAAGGAGGTAAAATGACGTAGGAATATACTGAAAAGGAATTTTGGAAACTATTTCCCTGATTTTTTTTCTGAAAATTAGTTTTTTTTTTCTGTGAAAATTTGTATGGGTGTCGGCGAAAATTATAAGCAATGTTTCGAAATTTTGGAAAACTTCCAACTCTCTCGCAAAGTGGCTGTCAATAATAAAGTAGATCCTTCTTTAACAAAGAGTACTCCCACGGTATTAAATGCTTTCTTAACAAAGCAAGTTGATGCTGTTGCGAGATCAAATCCAATTTACTGGGTTTGTTGGATGCACACGCATCAACAATTAAAAGCAAATTTCAACTAAACGTTTTGTCACACGTGTAACTGCTTATTTTCTCCATCCTACCTATCTCTGTAATTTTCTAATCAACTTGTCAACATTACATTGTTGTCTCTACCTAAAAATAACCCAGCATTGTAGTTTTTTTTTTAAAGCGGGACTAAGTTTATCTCACCACTTCTAGACATCCTATAAAAAGAACTTGTTGAAACGGTATCGCTCTATCTCCTGAAAAAAGCAACTAGTATACATAGAAGTTTAAGGCGAACTTACTTGTCCATCCCGAGAGGGAGACCCTATAATTAGATTACCCATCTAGCGAGCAACCCGGAGCCAGGCGAGACTGGCTTAGCAAAAAAGTTGTGGCTACATCGGCACGCGAAGGTCGTTGACCGGCGCCTCTGCTTAACTCGCTATATTATAAAACTGAGCGAAAGTCACGTAATTAATTCCCCTTGGTTGCACCATTTTTCCGTCACGGTGTCAAAGGGTTTAGGCCAAATTTTCTTGACACTAAGGCCCAAATCCGCTTACATAATACCTATAGGCTGGTGTGTTTTATAGATGATTGCGATAGTAAATTAATATTTTTTCTTATCACAACAAAAGTATTATGATGCTATGTTTATGTTATCGAATAATACATCAATTTTGGCACGTGGTTCTCTATAATAGTCGGTCATTCAACATGATGGCAATCGTAAATAAAATTTGCATTTCTAGTTTTAATAATTTATCTTCGAGTTATCAATACTATAGGATTATTCTAATTGAGATGTTTGCAAACCGGAAACTCGGTTATGTAACAAACCCAATAATTATATTTATTAGGAATTTCCGTCCCCCACCTTGGCTGCTATCAACCTGCCTTTGACATTCTATTTAGTAGTAGGTATTAACTGCTTTGACAGTTTCATTACGTAAGGTATGCTATTCTTATTAGTTATCTTTGTGACAAACAATAAAGGCTCTCGCAGACGGGCGCGGCGCCCTTTTTAAATAATAATTTCCTTGTAGTTTTCTTTGAAATTGTTTTTATAGACCGACATACGCGTCTGTGTGCGTAAGCCTTCGTGATAACCTGGAAAATGTATTTTTCAACACACATATTAGATGTATGCGAAATTACACTTAATATCGACAAACTAACACTTTTACTAAACTTTTTCCGTAGTCTAGACAAAGAAGCTAGTCAAATTTGCACAATGCTATTTGCACTTTCGAAAATCTGCAATTGAAACGTATCTACTAGAATAAATATAGCGGCAAACTAGCTTGTTTAAATAAGCTTTATTCAAATCGGGAACATGCTTGTGTAGTCTCGCCCGACATTTTGTACAAATATTACTTGTTTGTTAAACTTTTTAGGAATATCAATGATCGCAAACAGCGCTAATCATCTTTTAATTTAACCAAACTTCCTCGTCAAAAAGATGCTTGCATATATTTTTGTTAATATTCTCAGTAACCGTTACGCAAGTTACCTTACCTTAAATCGATAAATGATATCATCCATACAAAATTCTCTGTAGAGGTCTAATATTATGTGGGCATGATTCATGAATCATAATCATGATACAAATTACGATTTCTCTTAGCCTATAGGTCAAGGTCGCTCTATCTGTCTGGCACATTGATATACTTGTGTTGTTGACAGGGTTACTACTTCAAGTTTTATTTCGGGGCTCTCGAAAGGTACCAAAAATTCCTGGCGTCAGTGGTTTACAAAAAAACAAGAATTTAATGATAGGGCAAAGAACTCAAATGTTCTGTTGGTGTAAGCTTAATCCTTGAATAACAATTCGCATACACTTTTATGAATTGACTTTCTAGATCTTTTACGCTTAGATAATTTCTTCTCGTATGAGCGGAGTTCAGTTGTTACACCTCCTCTCAATGAAGCTTACTTTCTGTCTAGTCATGATTACATCGTTTTGAACACTTTCTATTTCTTATTATTTTGGAAATTAATTAGCTTAATAAGCATGTGTATTATTAATCTATTCTGGGTGCGTTTTCCACGTTAAGACCTTCGACGCTATCTGCTATTTACCGATCTATGACCCTAAGTATGCCCTTAGTGCGTGCCGAGGTCTCACCGAAGCCATTCGTAGTTACAGCCCGTGGCGCCCTTTTCATGTCTCATTTTTATAGCGCATGCGACATTGTTCATAATAATTTTCCTCCATAATATCATCAGAAATTGTTATTGGCTTGATAGCCTGTTTGACGATAATAGAATTTTAACTAGATCCCAGATGCAGCTGGGCTATTGAAATAGCTACGAGGCTGCAAGTTATTTGTCGGGTGCGCAAGGCTTTACGATAGCTCCTTGACTTACAGGATAAAAATAAACAGACGCTTGTTAACATACAATTTCATCGTTTTGTAACGCTACGTGGTTTTAATGTGTTTTTTTTTTTTTTGTGAAAAGTAGGTCGCAGATCGACCTTTGTGATGTGCATTTCGGAATTGCAAAAATTCACATTATTCTGCGATTGCTCTTAGATATTGCCACGTAGTTTATTCTTGTAAAACGGTTAGCGCTTTGTTGTGTAAAAGATTTACTTGAATGTATCAAGTTTATATTATGTTAAGTTTCAATACATAACAGCAAGATAAAACTAACGAAAAATTTAGTAAGTGTGATATAATATCATTGGGATATTTCAAATGACTAATAAAAAAACCTTACCTATCGTGAACTTTGTTACGAAACTAGCTTTTGTAAATCCGCTAGGCATTTTGTCTTTAGTATGCTAAATGTACTTACAGAGATAGGTATCAGGCTTCTGATAACTATCGTGCTCTGAGTCGTCCATTTAATTACAGTGCAAGGGTCCATCCGTGATTCTCAGGCGGAACAATCTTTTGAACAATAGTAATCATGTATCAATCAGTTTTTCCAGTCACGAACGAGATGAAATTATTGTGCGTCGATGAAATCAGACGTAGACGATGTTATCAGTTTTGAGCTTCTGCAAAGCAAATCATCAGCAAATAATCTTGCCATTGAACATCTACCCAAGGTTCATTCTAGGAAAACTAACATAGTATTGATCAATTAGTTGAGTGGTAGATACTTTATCAATCAGCTTTACGCTGCCAATTGTTTCCGGTTAGCCATTGAGACAAGAATGAAACGAAATAAAATTAACCCAAATCCAATTTCGTGTGTCGATTTCACGTAAATACATTAATAATTGACATAGGTAATTGTTTCTAAACTTTTCGCTTATAGACACACAAGGTTGCTGAACTAAGTTGCAGCAATTCTAAAAATATGACCGTCGAGAGTAATCGTGGCTTTTTTTACTGCTAACAGTTAACCGTTTTACAGCTGTACTACTTAGATACTATTTTTATATCAAGAGCCCGACGACCTCGCCCGTCTGTCGCGCGGGATTTGATGCAACACTATTGTCAGACCCCTACAGCTTTGTGTCGCAATCATTCAATGAGAAATGAACCTGATTTATGCTCTTATTAGTATGACCATCATAATTGCAATAGGTCTCTAGACATCGTTAGTTTAGAATTCGTCCCGGTGTTACTGTACAAGTTCTGTTATTTCTATATGGTGACAAATTATGATTCATTGTTAGCAGCGGGGCTAATGTTAAAAGCGGTTACTACAATAAGTTTGTCTCAGGCGCGGAGCCGCGGACGCAGTGAGCGTACGTCAATAGAATGCAGATACTATTCATTCGTGCTCGTTGACTCACCGACAAGCCGCTTTCTGAGCACCCTACGAGAGCGATACCGGTCCTTTATTCACTCATATTGTCATTAGAATAATAATCATATGTACAACAAAATGATACACTCCTCAGATGGACAATTCATTACTGCTTGTCATCAAGTATATGTGCAGTATTAATTACATTGCAACAATTTGCCCTAACTCTTTTGTTGCTACTTATATTAATTTTAATGGTATCTTAATAGACTTTTTAAATGCGTTTATACTTTTTACGTTGTTACCTATATGAATCATACTTTTTACCTTCAATTTTGTTTAAAGTGTATGTAAACACACGTAATTTTAGCACTGCACGTATGCGGTTGTGATTATCAACCTTCAATTATATTGATCGTAACTTCGATAACTCGCATATTTCTAAGTTTTTCAATGTTGTTACAGATGGTACTTCCGCAAAATAAAACGAATCGAAGCGGAGAAGAAATTGCTCCTTCCCGAGAACGAACATGGCGCTTTCCTCATCCGAGACTCCGAGAGCCGCCATAATGACTTCTCGCTATCAGGTAACATTCACATCATAAAATAAATCATTTTCTATTGATAATTTCCTAATAGGAAATCGTTTAGTTTAATATACACAGCAATATACAGCAATAATAATCATCTTGTTAGCTCGGAAAATACAAGAATATTTATGTTATGTGGTACTGGTTGGCGATGATTCATTCGTACGTCCTGTGGCACGCAGCACAGTGCTAAGTGCTATCCTGTTACGAACGCATCCAATAGTGCTGGGCGATTCGATCACGACGCTAAACCGGTTGAGAGTTTTTCTAAGCCCCCTAGCGCAGGCGCCGTGGGAACAAAGACCGAACAACTGAATGACTGCCTCGATATCTGCTAATTAGTATTGTTTATAAATGCAAGGCGTCAGCTACACTTTTTAATTATTTTTGAATTGTTGGAAGCCATCTTATTACATTCCAAACAAAATGCAGAGACGTGACAGCGGTCATACATAAGAGCGTATTAACGCAGATTCATGCAACCCAGATATTAAATTATATTTATTTAGCATTTGCATAAAATACGGTTTACTGTTTGACTAGTTAATTTCATTCTAAATCATACCGCTGTGCACAAAATATGTTTGTTTTTTTTTTAACTATGAACGGACGTCATTATGCAAATAGCTATATATTGTAAACGATAATTAAATGCAGGGACAATATTATATTGGTATTCACTTACATCTTTCCTGTTAGTGCAGTCAGTACAGAAAATATTACAGTAATAAAAAAAATATGATTATAACTTATGTTCAAGGATCACGTCGAAACATAGAAGTTACTGACGTTTTCGGTTAGAGATAATTTCTTGAAGGAGGATTACAATTGTTACAAAATGTAAAGATTAGCCGTGAAGGTAACGAGCAGCAAACGTACCGAAACTGCACTTTGGTTTTTCCACACAGTGATTATTATTATTGTATTTTCCATGAGAACTGATGAAAAATGGCGACAGACATTGTTTAGTGAAAAAAATACCATTTGTCATACTTAAAAACAATTTTGTAAAATTTCAGACGTCTCTCTAGAAAAATGGCAAAATTTTATTTTATTTGTCATGAATAAATTACATTAGATTTTTTAGGGTTCCATTGTAAAACAAAGAGCACTTAGACTCGGTTAGTCTGCTGTTCATAAATCTAGTAAATACGTGTAAAAAGTTTCAGACGGTGACTTACAAGTTATTCTTGCAGGAAAAAAGGCAGATCGCGTGATCAGAAAAACAAAACTATTTCTTAATTGATGCAGGAAAAAATAAAAGGAATTTGAACAAGAATAAATCAAAATATTCCTAAGGAGTATGCGTCTGCACTAAAGGAATCTTTTAATTCATTAATTGTATTTTCTTATACCTGGGAGTTATCGCGCGTTGATATAATCTAGAGCATCTAGTCGCACGACAATGTTACATCATTATTCTAACATCAAGGACGTTTATCAGATTTTTATTCTAGCGGTTTCTTAGAAAACAATTTATGTAATAACTATCAAATGCCTTTGTTGGATGCCAACATAGCCAACTAATCGTTGTAAAGAACGATACCTATTTCTAAAGAACAGTGTTCTTATTTTAGAACGTCGATTTTAACCGCAGAATCGTTAACGTGTACTCCACAAATACGAGCTCTCTTATTTCTGCAGTCAATCTTCATTAGGTCCAGTTTATGCCTGTTAGGCCCGTGTCATTAGTTGAATAAGTAATTCAAGCAATTTATAAAGCCAATGTGTTACACTTTACTAAATACGATCGAGATTTCTACGATAAAGTTCGATAAAAGTATTATACATATTACATGCCTAATCCGTTTAAAAAAATTGTAAGCCTCATGTTGACGATTTTCCGGGAAAAATGTTTTATCTTTACCTAATGCGTCGTTCATTACAATTTGAAGGTGAAAGCTGTTGAAGATTTACATATTTGTTGAATTTAAATAATTATTATTTTCTTTACAAAATACTTTTGAACGAAACTACTGCGTCACAAATGGACCAAGTTTTCTACATAATAGTTTCGTTTTATATCCATTGTTTTCCGAAGCAGAACCTTTCCACTTGGATTCCTGCTCATATTTGGGACACAAAACTGGTATTGGCCCACATTCCGAGAATCTGTTCTATATTTAACTTCAATCGATAGCCCACCTGGCTTAGCATGGGGAAGTATGCTAACATTATCTCTAATATTTATAGCGGGTAGCTATGAATATGCAAATATTAATTATGTACGAAGAAAAATAGAAAAAGGTCAACCTATTTAAATACGAAAATAGAAACAATTTATATTTCTAACAAAGAATTCTGTGCGTGGTTTTGGAATCACTTTCCTACGAGTGTGCTGTTCGAATAAACTTTCACAATCGAACGTCGGGAGATGCATTTATCTATTTACGTTTTAGAAAGAGCTATTGCCTATCATTAGGGTATATCGCTGAACATTAATATCTGCACATTGAATTAGGTTCACGAGCCTCCTAAATTGCTCCCTCATAAAAAACCCGTTGTCAGTACGCCTAACCTATAAATTATATTTCTATATTACAATGGGTGTCACATAAATTTTCCGACTGCTTTCTCAATCAATGAAAGTGAAATTTCGATTCTTTCACTTCAGCAAATTCAAATTTCACGTAGAACGAAGTTATACGTACTTGCTAACGTGCGAATTCGGATATTGTTGATGGTGCTTAGTTTGTCTACTGATCTTCGCAGAACTGTGCAGTTTAGTTTTCTATATCTCGCACTTTAAGTGCTAGGACTCGTTTATTTGAACATGACTCAGATTCACTGTTAGCACTTTACCGACGCTATTGGCAAAACTAAAATAGAACTATTTAATGGTCCGTTTAGATCAGCCGACATGAACCGTGGTGCAAATCTCCAGAGAGGCACGCGGGCGGACTGTGTACTTATTAGTGATGTGTCGAGTAGTCGGCCATTTTTGTAGTCGGCCCATTTTTTACTCGTATTAATATGCTTAATTTTTTAAAGACGGTGATTAAAAGAAGTCGGTTAATGAAATTGAAATCTTTACTGCTATATATTTTATTATAGAATCAGTTTTACAGTTTACTTTCAGTGCAATCAGAAAATTAAGATAATAAGGAATAGGAACTCTTCGTTTGGTCCATTAATTAATTGGACTTAGATCCAGAAATTAAATACCGAAAGTAAAATTAATTATCACTTCTAACAAAAAAGAAGAAACTCTGTAGCAAACAATTGGCAATCAGATCAAATCAAAATATTTTATTTCACATAAACCTGCATGGGCATTGAAACCTCAGAAGCTAGGTGCACGGTTCCAATTTGTCGCTTCCTATGGAGAAGATCCGGCAAGAAAATCCACGGTGACTCTTTTAAAAATTATTGGCTTTTACAATGTTTTCAAATTACAGTGATAATAGGTATAGGAGGACAGTGCAGGCCTGTCAATAAGTACCAGGTACCTACTTAGAGGAATGAAAATAAAGAATAGAAAATCGTCTACAAATCTACAGTCTGTAAGGCCTACAACATTCTCTCATTCACAATATGTAAAAGAATCTACATAAATAAAATGAACCTATTTGAACTAATGAACCAAGTGACATGATTTCCATGAAAATCACAAATAAAAAGTCGAAATTAGAATTGAGTATAATGTCAATTATGGACGAGTATTATGTCAGATATTGTAAAAAATAAAAAGAATAAAAATTAACATTGTAATTTAGGAGCAGTTAATAGACTTTCACATAGTTATGCTGTTAATGGGCCAAATCACAGTTGGATTTATTAGTACTTAAATAGTTATTTTGATAATAATATATTGTGCTCGGCTTACAACTATTGATACATGTTCAATTATAGGCGAGGACGCTGGCACCCTAAACACAAGTTAAATCTTACATTGGGTGCCAGAGTTCATCGAAAACACTCTTTCCCCTAGTTGTAACGCTGCATAGTGTTTATTATATAAGTGTTTTTCTTTTGTAATAAAATATCTTTTTTTTTTTTTTTTTAATGAGGTATCAGGGAAGCCACATGTGCAGAAGGAATTAATGCCAAACTTCCGTCTTCAACGTAGTATCTTCTTTTTTGATAAGGACACGTTTGATGTGAGTTTTAAACTTTCCATAGCTAAGTTCTGTAACCGACTTTGGCAACTCGTTATAGAAGCGGATACTATTTATTAGAAATGACTTGCTAGGTTTAGTTGATCTAAATTTTAGAATCACAATTTCATCTTTACTACGCGTATTTAGATTATAGAAATCACATCTTTTTTTTAAGACCTAAGTTTTTGCGAACATACAAAATATTTTCTAGGATATACAGAGAAGGCAGAGTTAGTATTTCAATTTCGTTGAATTTGTTTCCAAGAGGTTCGCGAGGCTCCGTTTTATAGATTGCACGGATTGCCCTCTTTTGTAAAATGAAAATTGAATCTACGTCAGCTGCCGATCCCCACAGCAGAACGCCATAAGACATAATACTGTGAAAATAAGCAAAGTATACTAACCTAGTACCCCAATAAGTAGGTTTGCCATTTTGAACATAGCCGATGTCACCCGAACTCAATGATCGGCTTGGCCGACTATTCGGCTAGTCGGCCAAAGTCATAGTCGGCCCATCTCTAGTACCTATAAAATAAAAAAAAATAAAAAAAATTCGTTTATTTCAGACTATTAATTGTCCATATCCTATACCTACACCAGACCGAATACTTTCAGAACGTAGGTCTTCACAATACGCCCTTATTTTGTGCCGGTTCTTTGTTTTGCGAAATATTGACAGAACCCCACGTTCGAAGCCCTTAGACATAACGTTTATAACTTTATTTTCTTTTCGTCATGGGTAGCCTGGATTAATGATATTATTCACGTTCTGAAGTATAATAAATGCCAGTTATCGGCTAACGTAAATATTCCATAAATTTCATCATTTTACAATCCTAAAACTAATATTTTTAAGACACTGTTAACTGGATTTTTTAAAGCGTTAAGGAATTTGGTGTGCTTAACATAATATCACCAATTTGATTCGAATTTTTATCGATAAATTGTCATGTATTCATTAATAATTATTAAAGAATGTACTAATAGAACGGGTTATGATAATCAGCTCTCATTTTCATACTATCAACTTTTTCTCCTGGGTTCATTTTAAATCTTAAGAATAATCATTATTTATTAGTGTTACTCACTCAATTATGTACTCGTGCGTACTCGTGAGTACATAATTGAGTGTCGAAAATTAAAATACCTATGGGTAAAATGTCAATGTCAAAACATCGAAAATTATTGTAATATCGATTGTATCGAACTATCAAAAATTGTTATACCTAAGCTTAAAATGTCTAATGTTTAATGCCTAGTGATTAAAAATGTCGATAGTCGTTATACCTAAGTTCAAAATGTCAACATTAAATACACTTAAGTTCATTATATTTACGGTAAAAATACCTACTCGTTGCTTTTCTTTATCTTCGTAAAGGCTTAGACGGGGTGTTACGGAGAGCGTAAAACCCCGTCTAAGCCTTTACGAAGATAAAGAAAAGCAACAAGAATTTGCACCTCAGTGTATATAGAGCGAATTGTCTGAGTGTTGGTGTTTGGCAAAATCTGGTTAATTTTTTATCAAAATCGGGCTCGAGACTCCTTTGATACCGTTTTCTGTTTTGGCCATTTTCTACGAAACTATAAGCTCTAGCTCTACTACCAAATGTTCGAAACGACTCTACTTTAAAAAACATAATAATGGATATCCCGACGAAATGTAAAATGGCCGATCTTTGAACTAGAGTTACTAGAGTAAACACTTAAACATTGGCATAGTCAATACATTCCATTCTTGATCTTAGTTGGTCATTTAATTTCGCGATAATGTAGGCAAAGAAATATATTAGACCTAGAAGAGAGAGTGCAAGGTTCATTAAGCAAATTGATCTTGCGCTTGTACAAAAACCTTGTAATAATATGTGATTAAAACTCAATCAAATCACGTTAAGATGCGGACGTTACACGGCTTTCTAGTTCTGTTTTCTGATTCATCACGTACCTATCGTAACATTAGAATTACTTCAGCAAAATCGAACTACGATAACACTGTTGTAATAACTCGATTCGCGTTATTTTTTTTCGAATACAGATTTTTTTCTGCAGTGTAAAGTTTTATTTACATTTTATATGGTTTGCTTACATAACAAACGTAAGCCACTAGTCCTCGCACACATTTGGGAGTGGCGCGAGGAGGCCAAACGCCGGGGGGTAACTCCGCTGCCGCGAGAAATCGCGGTCAGAGCTCCGGCGGGATCTCATGGCGACATGGAAAGTGCGATTGCCGCAACCTAGTGCTGGGCACGCCACGATAGCGGCGGTAAGTCCCCTCTTTTAGGAGTGGCTTGAGAGGCGGCATGGCGTCCTCACCTTCCGCCTGACGCAGGTCCTCACCGGACACTGTTGTTTCAGGACTTTACTGTTTCGAATAAGGCGGGAGGAAACGCCCGGGTGATTCCACTGCGAAGATCGCCCTAAGGACACTGTGGAGCATACGGTGGAGGTCGGCCCGGCTTGGGCGGAGCACCGCCGTGTCCTCGTGGAGGCGATCGGCGGCGGCGATCTCTCGCGTCCGGCCTTGGGCCAGGCAATGGTACGGAGCGAGAATGCATGAGTAGCCGTCAGCTCCTTCTGCGAAGCAGTAATGCTTGCGAAGAGGTAGGCAGCGCACGTGAGGGAGAGGCAGTATATGCGCCCTCACGGCCTTAGTCGCCGCAAGAGACGCCCTGGGCGTCGGGAATCCCAGGCTGATTCCCGGCTACCGTAGGCGCGGGCTTGCGGACGGCGAGTAATGGGTAGCTCGCTGTCTGGTAAGGACAGGCCGGGTCGACGGCGCGTTGTTTTCCACGTGCGCAAAGAGATGTTAGCACCAACTGGTGGGGCCCGCAAGGGCCGATGCCTGCCAGGGGTGCGGGTTGTTCGAAAGAGATACCGCGGCCCCTGGCACAAAGGCAACTGAGGGAACACGGGTGGGTTTTAGTCAGTAAAAATCTGGCACGCCCTCCTACTCCACCCAGAGCGGGAGAAGTTATCTGATGATTTACCACCCAAAACAAAAAAACGTAAGCCACTAAAAATAAATAAAATAGATGAAACATCACAGCTAATTCTAAGCTTGCAGATTTCAATGAAAACGTGATTAAACGTCAGCTCAAGATTACCTTGATCAACTGAATCGAACTGTCAAAATTGACGCGACGATTCTGAGAACTTCGCCCATTCATTATACAGCATCTTTATTCTTGTGGTTTAGCAAGGTCGAGATGCAAGTTTCTCGACCTAAGATAAGTATAAGAGACCCAAAAACCTCAGATCTGTGTCCCGATAAAGAATAAGTTAGCTCTCTTTGCGACTTCTTAGAATTGAAACTTTCTTTTTGAAACATTTTGATGGATATACTGCTGTTATTTCTGTTGAATTCGTTGGCTCGCCACTGTGGCGCTACGTTGATGACGGGCTCCATATTTCATTTGTGACTTACACAGCTTTTGCAGCGTTTTTAAACGTATTTTATATTGGATGTTTAGCTTCGAAGTAAGTGCTCATTTGCTGCTGTAAGATCCGGTTATTGTACGGCTGATTAATAACCGAAATGTTGATCATACTCGTCTTAATTAATTCTTCACATTAGGGCATTACAACAAACTTACAAAACATTTGATTTATTATAAGCATTCGTACTCCAATTTTACGCAATTTGTATTGCAATAAAATGCAAATTAATGAATAATTGTTGTTCATAGTGCGAGACGGAGATACGGTGAAGCATTACCGCATCAGGCAGTTGGACGAAGGCGGTTTCTTCATCGCCAGGCGCACCACCTTCCGTACGCTGCAGGAACTTGTGGAGCACTACAGCAAGGACGCTGACGGCCTCTGCGTGTCACTGAACAAGCCCTGCGTACAGGTACGGCACGAACTCACGATATTCCAGCACTACTCTATAACCGTCTACATCCTCTAGCATTATAACTATCTGCGATTTACATAGCATAGGATGTTCAGGTATCCGGTATAACCCATTTCATCCGTTTCCATTCCCTGGTAATCGTAGGTTGAATGCACATCGTAAATTCAAATCTAATTCAATTCCCGTTTCTTATCCATAGTCAACAGTTATTACTAGAAGCCTTATTAAAATTGTAAAACAGTTATTGCACCAAGTGTGATCTGACATTCTTTCCGAATGCATAATGCCACATACATAACAGTTGAGCTTGACCCGACCTTCCACTACGATGCTATAATAAATGATTAAACTCAACATTTGACAGTAACGCACAATCATGGAAGCAAAGTGTTGTCAAGTCAAGGTCACGTGAGCGAAATAAATAACAAATCGTATGAAGAATATTTATTTATTATTATAACGGAGCCGCATAAATTGCAAAATTCAATATCGGGACGACTATAAAATTTATGGTTTTCGCCGGGTCAACCTTTGTGCGCCGCGTGAGAAATATTGCAAGGCATTGAACGAGCTCGAGGATACTTTAAATTCACCGAAGGACTCTGCTTTTCTCGGACAAAGAGCATCGTCATATTTAAGTTATTTAAACCAAGTATGTACGGCCCAGTGAGGGCCATTAACATTTTCGAGCTTTTATTTATTATATTTTCCGGCATGTACTCGAGCATTTCACAATGAATTGAGGAAATAACTTTTTGTACCTCAAGTGCAGTTTTCTTAAGCTATCTAAATTTTATATTTTAATGCCTCGTGTCGAAGCAAATTATAATTTAGCTTTGCGTCAGTCGCGTATTTAAAATTAACAATGCTCCACTCATTGCAACACGTGTAAATTCCATTTTGATTGTAATTGTATAGATATAGCGCACCATCACGTAATTAAATGCAAGCTTTATTAATTCTTTTTTAATGACTGTTTGCGAGACGTGATCATTTGTCACTCGTTTCGTTGTTTGTTTAACTGTTTATTGATTTTATGTTACAACATGCTTGCAATTTATGTATTTATAATGATGGTGGAATATGATTACGCTATTAATAAGCATATAAAGCGTCAAAAATTCAAAATTTGCTGTTCCAGTTTCGCGATCTACCTACCGCCAAGGCCGTGAAGGCACTTTCGTTACGGACGATGCGTACATAACACAACACATCCCACTTGACGACAACTCTTTGTTGTCAATGTTTTCCTCCGTTACAATGGAATCTCGTAAACACAAAACAACTATTATTTTTTTTGTACCTTAGCGCGATATCTCATAATCCAAAATCTAAATACTAATAAAATTAGTCAAAAGATATGTCCTAATAGCTGTTGTCGTAAATTATTAATACAATTTTGGCGTTCACGAGTTATCTCATCGGCTGCCGAGTGAGGATTTACAAATAAATATATGTATGTTACAAAATGGAATGAAACTTGACGTGTTACTTAACTGTTTATTAGTTTTATACACAAGAACTGTATTTCATATTGCAAAGCCTACTTTTGTAGGCCATCTAGATTTGATGGTTTATTATGTTGATACGATTTCAATGGGGAATTTTTTTAGTTGAAACTGTGATGTCGTTGAATGTTGAGTAACTTGCTATTACTTAGACATTATTATAAAAGTTTTCAGACCGAAAAACGTGAAGTAACAATTAACCAATTATTTCAAAAAAGTTCAAATGGTATTTTTATCATTACTTAATATCACACAAAATTCAACAGAAATCTATTTTAATGTATCTAGTATTATTTCTAACTCAGAAACGAGTTTATAATCGCGACATTATCAAAGAGGGTTTAATAAAAAAAGATGGTAATTTTGACCTTGCGAGGTCGCTACATCCTAAATCCGATTACTGGACTGGACCTTCAATGATGAATTGTTTTTAATGGAGGTTATTTATTCCATCTATACCCACAAACCGCGCTGGAAATGTAGGCTTCACGCTTTATGAATGGTAATGCAATTAAGTATTTTATCAAGTACCTATAAAATAAAGCAAAGTGACGTCAACCAATTATAACGAACGCTATTGTTCATTTTGTGTCTCGTTTCAACAATTGTGTTGAATTTTCTAATGAACCATTTGTTCCTTATCGATACATTGAGTTCACATTGTGCCAATTGAAGTATCGATACAACACTACCGTGCGAGCATCGATACTCGATTGCACATGCACTTTCAATAAAATAGTTAAATCAATTAAATTACTCGCATTACAAGGGGAAGCTGCGGGGAAGGGCTTGTGGCTTAGAAATAACAGCCGCACGGGTCGATCGATCAGTTTAAGCTAGGCTTGCTGAGGTTGGTCCGTGGATGGGTGACCATCTTTACATACCTATATAGATCCCTCCGTGCTTCGGAAAGCACGTTAATCCGTTGGTCCAGGCTGGATCTTTGACAGTCGTTACAGGTCGTCAGAAGCCCCAAAAGTCTGACAACCAGTCTTAGCAAGGGGTAGTGTATTAAAGTCATTTTCAGAAAATGTTGTACACTTAAAAATATGGCGTAAATTCTTTTTTACTATTTTTTTTTATTTTATTAAATTTACATTTGATATTCTTTTCACCTAACGAACATAATAAATAAACCTCTTAATCAGGATTATTTACTCAAATAAAACTATTCTATTAACGCTGGGGAAAAAAATATTCCATTCCGCAACTAATAACTTTCAGATAAGTAAATAGTATAATTCGTTAACGATATTTTGTACTTCAATACAAAATAGATTTTAAAAAAAAGTAATCAACAATAGCAAATCATAATCATCATTTTAATTTCCATTGCGTTACTCTTTGGACTAAATTAGTTAAATACTTTTTTGGTATGTTTCTCAATAGGGATACAAGATAGGAACTCTTTTTTTTACATTAATCAAATTATTACACTCTAAATTATCAACATCTACTAACAATTAGATAGCGTTTCGCTCTAAAAATAAGATTTAAGACAAAATATAAAATAGGACAGTCACGGAATAGACTACATATAACGGAATAGAATTCTTAAGAAAGAATGCGATATTTTTTTTACAAATCTCCAGAAATGTATCGTTTTATGTGGCAGTGCTACACAAGGCACCCATCAAAATGACTATAAAGACAACATTTTGGAATCTGCAGTCGGATGCCAACAAGGCGATCCTCTCGGGCCAGTAATTTTCAGTTTCACTATCCATCCCATAATACAACAACTAAATTTAAAATGTGGTATTTAGATGATGGAACACTGACATAGACACCGTTCTAAAAGATTTTTAATTCTTAAAGCAGCAGTTCCAATCCATCGGCGTTGACCTCAACTACTCAAAATGCGAAATTTACCTTAGTGACAATACCGACAGAGAACCGACTATATACAAATTTAATTCAATCGCCCCAGATATCAAAGTTTTGGAAAAAAGTTCACTGCACCTCCTAGGTTCCCCAATTCTAAAAGACCTTTCATTTTCACCTTTCATTGACGACAAAATCAAACATTTTAACGATATTTCGGACAGACTTTCTAAAATTAATTTACATTCGGCATTCACTGTTTCGGTCCAAATTTCATGTATTTTCTTCGCTCTTCCCCTTTATGGAAGCAACCACACCTTTTAGACAAAATCGATGAAATTATTTAAAGCACTTTAACATCCATTTTAAATATGGCATTGGATGACCGCTCGTGGCTGCAAGCTACACTACCCATCCGTTTTGGTAGGCTCGGCGTCCGCAAAAATTTTAGTGTAAGCTTACTGTTCTCGGTCCACAGCACCGAAAAGTTAAGTAGGCCTTTGATGTGGGATGCTACCTGTGTCGACACCGTCGCGCCATCCCATCTTCTGAGCACAACGGGCTGCGCTGGTGCGGCTGCAGAAAACCTCAAACGGCGATAATATAACAACCTTATTGGGAGCTATATGTTTGGGGTTGAAACTCTAGGGCCTTGGGGTCCGAGTGATCAGCGAGTATATCGGGACATCGCCAAGCGGTTGGTCGACTCTTCACGTGACCCTTTGGTCACGTGAAGAGTGCTGGCCTATTTAAGAATCAGCATTGCCATCCAACGTGGCGACGCTGCCAGCCTTTTGAGCACTTTTCCAGCTGACAGCGAATGCGAATGCGGACGCATTCTTTGATGCCCAGTAAGTTCTTCCTTTTCTTTTACTTTATATACTTGCACATACTGTCTAATTATTTATTTTATGACTGTAATAGTCAAATTAAAAACATAAAGGAATAAAATCTTCACTTCTAAAATAGTAATTTAAATTTTAAAACTACTGTTTTAATTATGTTGGTAAAAGTACCTGAAAAAAAAAACACATGTTACATAGTAGACGTGTGCCATTTTGAACACATTAAGTTCAATATTTATCAAAATAAAAGTCAAACACTTATGTGAATGTCACACAACTATTTTTCAAAAACTCAAAACGCTTTATTTCAATAAAACATAAAGTGACACAATATGAATCTTACGAATTAATTTAGGAATATATAATTTATTATCTTCTTCCTAAGAATTCCATTCCGAATCTTTTCAATTCCATTTGTAGATTACCTGCGTTTTGGTTACGGAACGGAAGTATCGGAAGCCTAACCTTAAACTCTTTTGTTTAAATTATTTTAAACTAAGACATCAAATCAACAAGCTTGGAATCAAATTAAGCTCACTGAAAGTTAATAAAGTATTCAAAATAATTTGCAAGAAAGAAACTTGTAAACTTACCTTGAAATTGGTTGCGGCAGTGGAAAATCAAAACCAGACCGTTACTAAGGTGTGTGTTGTTCCTCGAATGGTCGCCGTCAAATAACCAAAATACTTTTCGGGTCTTAAATGGTAGTTTTGATATTGTACACTTTTTGTGAAAATGACACATTACCCAGTAACTGGGTTGTGGAGGTCAGATAGGCAGTCGTTCCATGTAAAACACTGGTACTCAGCTGCATCCGGATATAGTGGTAGCCGACCGTAGATTGATTTTTTGTTAGCTGTTACAAAATTCCATCAAAATAGAAAGTTAAGTAAAGTGCGGTAGCGTACACGCGACTGCAAGTTATTTTGTAATTTTATAGTTTTCGTACCAACGGTTGTATTGCACTAAAATAGTATTAAGATACAGCTGCCTTGTGCATCGAGACAATCGCTGCCGTAAGTTTAAAGTTCAAGGTCGTATTCATGAACTTTAATTCTACAAAGACAAACCAAATGAATAGATACTACAAGTACAACCATTTATTGTATTGTAAATTAGCTACATTTGCGCGAGCCTTTGTAAAGATGATACCTGCCACAGGTTTGTTAAAACACCTTCAACGATTAAACGAGCCTTAATATTGAAGTCAATTACGACGTTAACTAGCTATTTGTGTAACAATATGTAATGTTTGACCTACGTATGTGACGTAATGAAAATCGCTCGTATGTAGCATCATGTGCCCCCTTCACTCTCTACCTTATCGGTGTACTGTTAGCATTTGCGGAATTTCATTGTTTCCATACGTTTATTTATACTCACCATTTCTCAGCGAGTATGCAGCTTAGTACCTCGTTTCAGACCCCAAGTATATACGAGACCTCGATATTTTAATCACTCAATTCTAAGCCTAACGTACAGTTGATTTTGTGCTAAACTAACCATGATGCGCATACGCATAATGAAGTCAGAAATAAGTTTTTACTGTAGCTCACGATTATCCCCCTAAATATTATGAGAAAATATCCGCAATTAGGTCTAAGAACCAATAGCCATTTACATTACATCTACGCCTTCTCAGAAAACCAATCACCTATCAAATACCCAAGCGTAAACCGACCCGATAGGTAATATTGAATCTTTCATAGTTTTTGCATAACAAATAATTAACGGTATTAATTTATTATAACTTGTTTTGACGTTTGCTCCTTATTACGAGAGCCATCATTCAGTTGTGATTTCACTTCTAACTCTATTCAATGTGATTGATTGTGTAATAAACATATATCACTTTTTGCAATCAGCTTATCTTAGTACATATTACATCAACTTCAAATACATAACATCAACTTGTATGAAAATACTTAAATCTGACGTTTCAGAATTATTTGCAACAAATTGTTTCCCTATGATGACAAAGCGGAAATGTTATCAATTTAGCAGTTAATAATTTGCATTTATATTACAGGACGGATCATTTCAAATAAGGTAGGATTGTCTTAGTAACGCGCGTTTAATAGTATGCGTAATCGGGTTTTGTTAAGCGATAAAGGTACTACAACATTGTTGTAGATCTGTGACGTGTTTCAGCGTATGTTAATGTCGTTGTAATGACGTTGGAGCATTGATTAAGTATTTCACGCCCTTCAGATGGTCAACAAGTAATATGACTTGCTGGTGGTCTCTATTTTTATCTCAAATTTCAACATATGCTATCATTATTTGAATATTATTAAAGTAATAATAAATCCACTTTATATTCAAGACAATACATTTAGATTTATTTTGTAAAACCAGTATAAAAGAGCGTATTATGGAGCAGGGTAAACGAAGCTATTCCTCAAATCAATTTTTTAAATTTTACATAAAAATTATTTCGATTAAATACAATAAGAATCATTTGATAAGTACTATCGTATTTTAAGTTATTGGTTTTACACTTACTCCATCACTTGCCATCATTGGACGTCAAAATGTCGTCATTATAATTGCAATTTACTATTGCAATGAACGTAACGATTTTAATTTGCAGATGTCATAAACTCAAGACTGCACTAACGTCACCAAATTTAATGAAACGTAAAAATACGTACTGAATTGAATTTACCACAGTAACCAACGTAGTTTTAATAATTAAAACGTTTTTTTTATTGGTAGAATCTGCAGGACCTTTTTTGAGGCAACATGTACGCTTGCTTAGGTATTTAGCACCGGTCTCGTCCGCAACATGGCTAAACAATGCATTGCCACATCAGCGATTCTTTTCGACATTGTCAATGAGGTTGCCACTCTGTGTAGCATGCGGTAATACCCCTTAGCCTTGAAGTGGTGCTAACGCAACACCACTTCCAACTCAGTCACCCCTTAAAAAACAACGGTGGTTCTAAAGTACATCTTGAGTATGTATTGTATAAGGGTCGTAAGTATTTACCGAGCATGTATTGTATAAGCGATGGAGTGGAGCGTGACAGGCACACCAGACCGACGGTCGCGGTCGGTGGACAGCACCAAAGTCTCATGTTACAAACGCACAACGCGGTGTGAATTAAAAATCACAACACTACATAATAACGCACGGATTTAATGCCTTTTAGAACTAAGCGGCACATTGTATTCGTTGTAGAGTCGACAAAAAAGGGCAAGATTAAACTCCCTCTCTTTTAATCTTGCCCAGGTTAACGTTAAAAAAGTTATTTTTATTCTTTATTCAACTATAAAACGTCTTTAAGATCCCTTTTCAACTGTTAGGTTAATTAGTGTTAGCTAGAAAAACCTAAATATCTCTTAAGCAAAGTAATAAGTACTCCTGCGCTCATCATCAGTAATTTACTGAAGACATAGTTTTGAGCTAGCCGACCTAAAACCGAGTAGTTTTCCGATTGGTTGTCACTGGCAATAATTATATACTAATAACCCAGAGTAGCCGTGTAATTTTCTGTAACTCTATACGACTGTATGCCATTATTTATGTACCTATTGTGGCTGGGTACCCCGCACTGGGCGCGTGCATTAAACCTTGAAGCCTCGTGTCGCCTCACAGTCTGACAATCTTGTCACTCCATAGTCAATACTACGTTTAGTCACTCAATTACATAACGTTATAGCACCTTTTAACCATAAACTCAGTCTACCGATAAAATATACTATCTATTGTTTCATTATAGAAGAAAACCGTTACACCTAGACTCGTTTCCTGTAAATTTTATTAGTTTCCATTTCTTCATGACAATAACTAACGTTAGAAATGGAGTTATTCCATTGTTTGTAGAAAATTGAACTATTACTACAATCTCGACCTACACGTTTAGGATAAAGAGCGAGCCTGTCAATGTCAAGTTAATTAAAACTGTAGATTAAAGTCTGAATGATATAAAAATTATATTATGCTGCTTGTCGCATGAGCAGCGTTTGATTGAGTCGGATAACAAATATTCTTGATTTGTGATCTAAACATTATTCAGTATTTTAGCCGGTTTATATTATCGCCTGAGTATTTCTCCGAAGCCATTCTTGTTAACTGCCGTACAAGTGGTATCGACCGAAAACTCAGGACAATGACTCTGGGGTGCCCCAAGGGGCAATTCTGTCTCCAGTCTAGACAGGAATGCGCGAAAAATAGTCGTAACAAATAGGAGTAAAATGTTAATGATACTGCTTCAAATCCTACAGAACACTCTTAATAAAATAATTGGAATGAGTTTTATAAGATTACTTAAGAAACTATTTTTGCTGTCGGTACGGATTACTCATTCATGTCAATATTGTATTCACATCTTGATCGAACTCGAATAATCTATGTGTGACTTCTGTCTAATTTGCTTCGGGTATCCTGACAGTTTGGATTCTTGTTTATTTTATTTGGATAAGGCTTCTTATTATCGTTTCCTTTCCACGAATACCTTTTAAAATTTCCAGTTAATAATCCAGGTAATAAAATCACTGAAAGTACAAATAGCACGGTGTTCGCCTTATAATCTGAAGAGGTTACGTAAACCGTAATAGGATCTAAACTCTAGTGAGAAACGAACTAACAACTAAACCGACCGATCAGAATAATTACATGAAACTACTATAATTGGATGACAATCGACATTGTCACATTTACGATCCATTGTTTGAGACAAAAAAAAACGAATTAATAGGCGATATTATCACATTAGTTAGCTTCGTTGGTAAGATTCCATTATTATAAATCAAGCAAACATTAAAATCCTGAAAACTAAAAACCGCAATTTTGTATATAATCTTCTTAAAAAATTTACTAAAATATTATTATAATCAGATAAGCTGACGCTGACTGACGCTGAGTTGACTTAGATACCGACACTGTTGTTCGTTGCCACAATGCAATACGAAGAAAATAATAACATAATTATAGTTGCATTTTTGAATTTTACGAATACTTTGGAATCGAATGAAGTCTTTTCGTCACCAGTTTATACGTATATTCCAAACGTATAATTATAGACGTTATAATTATACGATCAAGTTAACTTAGCTATAAACAGATTTTATATTTCGTCATTTGTTTACAGATTGAGAAGCCAGTTACGGAAGGTCTGTCTCACAGAACGCGCGATCAATGGGAAATCGACCGTTCATCGCTCAAGTTCGTTAGAAAACTAGGGCACGGCCAGTTCGGCGAAGTATGGGAAGGTCTATGGAATAACACTACTCCAGTAGCAGTAAAGACACTCAAGTCTGGCACTATGGACCCCAAGGATTTCCTTGCCGAAGCTCAGATCATGAAGAAATTGAGACACAACAAACTCATCCAGTTGTACGCAGTGTGCACACTTGAGGAACCAATCTACATCATCACTGAACTGATGAAAAACGGATCTCTACTGGATTACCTACAAGGTAAAACTAAAATTACATTTAATACAATCATCAACAAAAATATAAACATAAAACCAATCCCTAACAATTGATAGATTAATAAAAACGAGTATGATATTAACACATGTCATTTAAAATTACGTTTTGACAACATCTGCTGTAAAATTTAATAATTCTCATCGATTCATCACTTTCTTTTTTTTTAATACAGGCAAAGGTCGTTGTCTGAAGCTGCAGCAGCTTATCGATATGGCTGCGCAGATCGCCGCTGGCATGGCGTATCTCGAATCACAGAATTACATACATCGCGATTTGGCCGCGAGAAATGTTCTTGTTGCCGATGCAAACATCGTGAAAATCGCTGACTTTGGCCTCGCTAGGCTTATCAAAGTAAGTTCTATGTATATAAGTATATTTAAGTTCTATCATTATTTACGTACCTATTTATTTATTTTGGTACCTACAATTACGAAATAGGTACTAAAGTTCATTTACCTGTTAGGTTTCCTGTATGTATATTTATTTAAGGAAATAGATTACATTTATATTTTCATGTACTTAGTAAGCTACGTTTTACCTTACCACAGGTTATGCAGTTGTGGTTTTCCATGATTCACATTCTTCTATCTTTCCCTCTCTAGAACAGTCAGTTCAAATTAATGGATTTGATAAGAACAATGAGTAATAAATAATAATAAAGTGCTTGCGGTTAACGAAACAATCTCCCATCACTCAAGTCTCGTAACCACCTTTACCTGTTGGTTTTTAAAACGATGCTTTCTTTTAAATATAATTTCATAAATTAATATGAACTTCTTAGGTCTCCAATTTCATTGACAATCATTAGACTTCAGGTTTCAAATAATAATATCTAGTAAAGAAGAAATAGATAATAATTATCTATTTTCTTAATACATTATGTGAGATACTACAGACAGACGACACTACATGGCGAGCCGTCTACCAAACAACAGTGTAGTGGACATTGTTGTTTCAAATACTCACAAATGTTATTCCGTTAAAACTAATAGCCATGTGTTCCGTTAACAGGAAGACGAATACGAGGCCCGCGTGGGCGCCCGGTTCCCCATTAAATGGACAGCGCCCGAGGCAGCCAACTACAGTAAATTCTCCATAAAGTCAGATGTCTGGTCGTTCGGCATCCTCTTGACTGAACTCGTCACTTATGGCCGAATACCTTATCCAGGTGAGTGCTTCGACTTTCGAATAACAGTAGTTTTTGCAAGCTGTTATGAAGTTGCATGTTTTCATCTGTTTTGATTTGTTTACGATTTTTTTTATGTCGAGTCTTTTTCGAGTGGTGCTTTTGATTTGAAGTTTTTGGAACCCTTAAGGTGAAATTGTGATTTAAGGAGATATTTGTTTAAAAGATTATTTTTTTACTTTCATCATCAAATCATTCAGTCAGTATTTACCCATCCTTTAGAGATAGTTATATTAAAACATGCTTTTTACCAACAGGAATGACAAACGCGGAAGTCTTACATCAAGTAGAGCACGGCTACCGCATGCCGTGCCCTCAGAACTGTCCCGCCGCATTATACGAGATCATGCTCGAGTGCTGGCACAAGGACCCCCTCAAGCGACCCACCTTCGAGACCCTGCAGTGGAAGCTCGAGGACTTCTTCACCATGGACAACTCCGAGTACAAGGAGGCTTCCGCCTACTGAGCCCGGCCCTCCCTGCCGCCCCACCGACACGCACACTCGCAGCATGTAAGTGACATCATTTTGGGAACTCAGAATCTTGCCAAATTAAGACACCGTTAGGCTGCTGATGTTATAGATGAGATAGAAAGGATTCATTTTTGCGTACCAAAAAACACTTTACAAAAAATAAAAAGTCTTTCGTTTTGTACTTCAGTTTGTTGCCACCAACATCGGAAATATTCATCCATCTTTTAGTCGGTTAAAAAACAGCAGTATAGAATTATCTCAATGACGAATGACCGAATTTGAATCTTTTTGGTCCGCAGACTCCAGGCCTGTATCATATGCCGCCAGAACGTCAGATGCTGCACAGCAGTCAGTCGATGCAGTATCTGCCGAAGCATCCCATGGCGCAGACCAGCATCGCACAGATGCAGGCGGCGCACCAAGCGAGTATACAGCTGCAAGCCGCACAGCACCAGGCAAGCTTGCAAGCCGCACAATATCAGGCTAGCTTGCAAGCCGCACAGTATCAGGCAAAGTTGCAGGCCGCGCACCAGGCCAGCCTGCAGGCCGCGCACCAGGCCAGCCTGCAGGCCGCGCACCAGGCCGGTTTGCAGGCCGCGCACCAGGCGAGCCTGCAGGCCGCGCACCAGGCCGGCCTGCAGGCCGCGCACCAGGCCGGCCTGCAGCTGTCGGCGCGCCCGCTGTGCGCGCGCCACGCGCCGCCCGCGCACCGGCCCTAGCGCGCCCGGCGCTGCACGCTGCCACCACAGGAGCCACAGTCAGCAGGGATGCGTCCACACCGATCCATGTAGATACGGAGTCGTGAGCGAGTGATGACGATAACGATTTTACGTTTGATGATACGAACAGCGATGTGCAGGACACGCGCCTTCCCTTACATTCCCTTTTATGATTGCCGGAGTATTAAACTCCCGCTCATAGATCTTTCCCGCGAGAATCAGTTCTACCGGTGACCAATGATCACTTTGAAGTTAGACTCTCACGAGAGAGAGGTCATGATTTTATTATTGCAAGACGAAGCGAGTACGAGATATGCAAATCTGAAATGGCGACGTAGACGTAATTTTATTACTCCTCGATCGGTAATAAGTTTAGTTAGCCTACGATTTCTAAATGTATTTAGCCATAGGTTAACATTTACGATTCTTCAAGTATTAAATAAGCCTCTTTAGGGTGATCACTTACGATGTTATTCGAAAATTATGAAGTAAGCTATTAGGAGAATGTACACTGAGTACGTCTTAATAATTTTCTCAAATACAGCAATAATATGAGTGACATATCAGCGCTATATTCATTTTCACGACGCTTCAGAACATCGGTACTACATTCGAGCTATTTATTGGCGTTGCGTGGATCGCTTCTTACGTCATTTCTCTTGCAATCAAATAAAATGTGTTCTCTGCTTCGCTGCATTTTTTTATCGATTTATAAATATTAAGGATACAGGCTCTATGAAAAATCCAACGTAGTTTATATGTTCAAGTTCGAGGTAAGAGGCTATATCGTTAAAAAAATAACTACGAAAATTGGTTTCGTCTTCATAATCACTTTGGAATGCTTGTGGCGCTATGGTGTAGCAGTCGTGTCGGTAGCTGGTACAGCGACGATAGGCGACACAGTGCAAGTGTGTGTTAACAGGAGGAACTTTAGGCTCGGCAGGGAATTAAATTATCGAGCGTCTAGTACGCATTTTGTAAGGATTTACGTTATGAAGAGACGCATTAACAGATTAGGTATTTTCACCTTCGTATACCATGTTTAGTAGAATAACGATGTTGGTGATAGATGCCAAATAATCCTAATAAAGAACTGAATTTTATATACATAATTAATTGTTCTGAGGGTATTTAGACGTTAGGGTTTTATTTAATTTAAGCTGTTCTAAAACATAATTAATGGAACGCTATTCTTAACTATTTATATAATTGTAACGATGACATTTATACACTTCTTATCTTGCGAAGTTTAGTTTTCTCGTAATCATTTTAATATTTATCGTGCTCAAGAACTTAGTAATTTTATTTGAATTTATCAAAATATTCATCCAAAACTGATATTTTATTTGTGCCAAGACTTTTAGTTTAAGTTGGAAAGTGGCCACATTGTAATCTAAATTGTATCGACACAAACTAATTACGTATTTAACCATTTACTTTAAAGCTAAGATATAATTGGCCTAAGTAAATAAGTATTTTTGAATGTGTAAGTTTTGTATTCTAACTTATTAGACTAACGTAGTATATATGTATTAGATATTTTCAATTATATTACTGAATGTCAGGCGTAAATATTCTCATTCGTTAAAACTGCACATTTTTATTGAAAATGTCACAGTTCTGTGCAATATTTATTAATTTCAAACCCGGTGCTTTGTGTATTCTACGAAAGATTATATTGTAAACTTACATCCTCAGAACATTTAAAGCAACTGTTGATGTAAGCTTGAAACGTTAATTGTATAATTTGATAATAAATTACTAATACCATTAGCAGTACAACAGTGAATTGTTGTCGTGTACATTGATCTTTCCACAATTTTTTACTTGTATATAGTACCTACCAAGATTAGTATTGGGTTTCATGGTAATAAGTGATATTAGAATGTTGGTATTACGGTGTAACAGTATGCTGCTTACTCAGGTCCACTGACTCGCATCATTCCAATTGGATCAAGGCAATATACTAAAATCGACAAATAAACGGATTTAGGCATTACAAAGATGATCACGATAAAATAATAAATACAACTGTATCGCACAAATATATATTCGTATCCTATTTGTAAGGTGCGTGAAATAATTGCATTTGTACGTCACAAAATATCGTATGGTCTGTGACGAGTGACCGTGTCATGATGTGCTGGACTGACCTTATTCATTGTTGGCATTTTTTGCTTGTCGTAATCATTTCTAGGGGTCAGTTATCCAACCTTATCAAAATCGCGCGTCACTCGTTGCAAAATTGTTTTCTCACTGCACTGTGGATAGAGCACGATTATCTAGGATCGATAATTATATTTCAATTTTGGACTTAAATTTTAACACAATCAGTGTTCACGATTTTGGCTACAGAAATGTGTCCAGCAAGTATTAATATGAACACGTACGATCTTATTTCACATAATTAATTAATTCCAACGTTATTTTTGTTTATTCTCATGTATTATTTTTATAATTTATTTCTTCGTAATACGTTAAGTTTTAGCTGTATGATACGCTTTAGGCTAATGCTTTATTGAATGGCTACGTCCGCTACGTCTATCCCATTATGTATGTACATGTACGGCAATATTATCAATGTATTCAATAATTTTAAATATTAGTTAGCCAATTTTAAGTATTTTCTTAAAAGTTTCGCCATCACAATTATGCAGAGATCAATAGAACGAATAGGGTTAAGCTATGTGAATGATGTATGTTAGATATAAATATTTAACTAGAATTTATTTAGTAATTGTTGCGGTGTTACACGACATTTATACTTCGGTTTACGGTACTGTACAACTGTACCAAGTGTAAATGTATCGGCGATTTAGGGTGAAGTCATAAATTTCAAGTGCGACTGAGGATAGTTGATACTATTTGACATTGAACTAAGGTCTTATTACCTCCGAGTATCAATTAAATCTATTTTAGTTTATTCTCGTGTACCAGTATTGTTACACTGCCATAACGATAAATTGCATCGTCGTTATACTCTCGGCCACTGTCAAAATGTTATGCCCTTTAGATGTTTGATGTCCAAACCTTACTGAAGATCTTATATGACAGTGTAATTATAATACTGGTTTTAAGTACGGTTATTATAATGATTACTATATTTCACTTATTTGTAAAGATTTTTTTTTAACACAACAATAAATATAAATGTGAAATACTTTTTGTTTTATTTCTTTACAAAAAACAAAGCATGAGCTCAATCAAGTATATTGTTCAACTTGTTGCGTACATTTTTAATTCTATTCAAATATTCAGTAGTAAAAATGTTTTCTTTTATTTTGCAAAGCGAAGATACGTCAGTTTCCAGTCTGCTTATAAGTTGTTCTACTTCATTGATGTTGAGTTTTGCTTTTTTGCACGCAGGCTCTGCCTCGCTCTCGGCGTCAAACAGCGTATCGATATCAACAAAATCGAAATTATTATTCAGTGACTTCTGCATGATCACGGAGCCTGAATCGATGAAATCATCAAAATCTTTTAGACATTTGTGACTATATTTAAAGTCCGTTGTCGAAAGTAAATGTTCCTTCAAGTTGATGTCCTCTTTCTTCAATATTCCATGTCTTATAAAGCAACTCCAGGTTTCTCTCAAGGAGTCTTCTTCATTGACTATCTTAGAAACTATTCTGTCCAGAGTATTAGTTCTATACTTCCTCAGCATATTGAATAACTTATTCTTAACTGTCAAATCCGTGTCTTGAAATAATTCGCTAAATGCTTGTGTGAGTATCGTATCCACGAGATGTTTATTCATATCATATGTCTCAAAATTCGCTAATTTACATAGAATATTAATCAATAGTAATTTCAATTCTTTACACCCTGACTGGATAATTTGCGAAATAATGTGTAGAACCTAAAATCGTAAAACGAATTAGTTGAAGAACTTATTTCATAAAAACATGCGTAAAATGTTTCAAAGGGCCATAACTAACACGCCTTTACTGATACGAATGTAGTACAAGGTTTAGTAGAAAAAAAAAACATGGGAGGCCTCATTTTAGCAAAAGAAGATAAGTAGGTATCATGGCGCCATCTAACTCTACTTCTGAAACTCCCGTTACCAGAAAAACTGTTTTGACATCACGCCTGTGTTTCCCCGAACGGTTAGGCAGAGGCCTATTATACACCCAAATTTCGCCAGTTATGTTTAAGTTCTAAGTAATAAGCGAGCCTAGTACTATCAACTGGGCAAAAATCCAGACTTCGGGCTGCTACTGAGTAATTCCAGATGGGAAAGTCCAATAACACTGCCCGACCTGACAATCGAACCCGGGACGTCATACTGTACAGTAGTAGCGCTTTCCACCACTAGACCAAAGCGGCAGTCAAAAGTGTTTTAAATCATCACAAAATTGACCATCTAGTAAGAGGACTGGGATTATTTTCGGCAGTAGACAATATAAGAAAGCTTGCTGTAGATGTAGATAACATTGTAAATGTCGTAAAAAGCGGGGGAGTGTCATTCATCTAAAGACTTTGAAGTAATGGGTTTTTTTAAACGATCTGCATTCAATTGACAATTCTATGTAGACTCCATTATCCGTACATCATTAGGTCCGTTGTGCGTGCGAGTAAACACGTAAAAATGCCGTCCTTCACGCTAACATTCGCAATGTTTACACACAATAAGCATTCAATTTTATTTAAATTTTCCAGTTACTACACGTAAAACGCACGACTATTGGAAAAGTAATAGTCAATATACTATTTTAAGTATTCAAACGTGTCTGAACTAAAGTAAAAAACGAATTACCTTCACTAAATTAGTGCTGCTCCCGTGGAATATATGTTCCGTAGAGTTCGTTAGTGCTAATAGTGCTTCTATGTATCTGTAATACCACACAGTGCCTTTATTTATTTCTTTGACTATGTGTTGAATGTTTTTAGGGCAGGCTTTGAACCAAGCTGGTATTAGCAAAGTCTCCATTTCGTCTTCTCTATTTATTATTGAACAAGTACTTGCTAAGTTAATTACTTTTATCTGAAAACGAAAAATAATTAGCAAATGAATGTAGAGTTAACATCCAAATTGTTCATGATCATTATTTCAGTCGAAAGATGTCTGACTGTCTGAATGCTGGACATAGGCGTCCCCAAATGTCGCCATATCGAATGGTCCTGTGCTTCTTGCATGCAGCGGATTCCCGCGACCTTCGCCATGTCATCGAACTAAAATATTTCATAAAGCTGGCTTCGAATGGGAATACCCGATATTACAACATTATCTTTACATTAAAAAAAAAACAATGATATAATGTCTATTGTTGTTTGACTATAAAAGTCAAGTAAATGATCTTAGGTTTGTATCTAAGATCTAAGCTATATAAATAAAAAAGGTCATAACTATGGTTCGGTTGAACAAAATTCTCTACTCTTTATTACGTTTTTAATTAAATGCATAATTATATCGCTTCTCACGATTTTAAGACAATGTGGGTGATAATTGGTATTTCTATTTTAGAGACTAATGTTGAAGTTGCATTTCGCGTCTTCTGTGACATGGACATAAGGTTCAAATTGTAACGATTTAGGTGTTTTTGTATTCTTCTGGAACTACTATAAAGGTCAATGTTCTCAACAAGAAGCATCCCTAACCTCCATAAAACGAAATGTCTAAACTCCTTAAAAATGCACTACTCAGCTACTCATTTCCACAACAATCCCTACTAATATTATAAATGTGAAAGTAACTGTCTGTCTGATACGCTTTCACGCCTACACCGCTGAACCGATCGTCATGAAATTTGGCAGGGACATTGGGAAGGATATAAGCTAGTTTTTTACGCGATAACCGACATCCACAAAGGCGGAGCCGCGGGCAAAACCTAGTGTTATATAAGTAAAACAGAGTCTAGCAGAGAGCAACGGGGTACCATATACCCACAAACCTGTGTCCTTTTTAACCGACGAAAAAAAAGGGGGTGGTTCTTAAGTCGACGGGTATATTTTTTTTGTGTGCCAAGTGATAATAAATAAATAATAATAATCACAAAGGTCTGGAGATGAAAAAACAGCCCGTTTCAACTCACCAGTTCATCAATATCCGCAGCATTTTCAGTAGCCGTAATGCCCCGCATTTCAAACTTAAACTTCTCCATCACAAGTACTTCACCGTCCAGCTGTGTCTCATTAGGTAAGTTATACAATTTCAGACAACTCCATAAACTAATATTTTTATCATCACTTAAAGAGAACATATTGAAGACTTTTATTTTGTCTTCATCGTGCATGACTTCAAATAATCCATTAATCGTATGTGTTAAGTGTACTCTTTGCGGTGAATCAGTGAATAAGGGATTATATTCCAGTTTTTGGTAGATTTTACACAATGATATGACTTGTGGTAGTAGGAACTGTCGGGTCGACGTTCTGAAACAGTAAATGGTTTTTCAAGCAAAGAAATTTAAGGTATAGTTGAAATTAGAGGACAAAACGCAGTACCTACTTATATGTTTAGGAAACAATAATTTTAATCATAGTAATAAAAAGAAAGAAATTATAAAGAAATTCAAACTGCCTAGCCGTTTTTCAAATAATTTGGAGGTGGCTTCCAGTATTTTACATGAAGCGACGGACTATGTGGTCTCCACAACCCAGTAACTGGGTGACGCGATAGCCCTTGTAAGGCTAGTTGTTATACTTTTCGTCTTCTGACTACCCGTAACAGTTGGTTAAAGAACTTAAAGATCGAAACATGACAGCCGGCACCAAAGGGTTTAACATACTTTCCCAAGCACGGGAGAGTCTCGATTTGTAATTGATGGTCACCCATCCACGAACCGACCGCGGCAAGCGAAGCTTAATCCTCAATCGACCCGTACGGCTGTTATCATTTAACCACATGCCCCTCTAAAAGAATTAAGAAATTAACAGACTTAAATAATGGTCTTTTGAGTATTATTTCCTCACATTGACTGATTTTAGAAACACCTACTGCTGGTTGTGTCATGGTAAATCGTAGACAGAATCCTCATAATTATACAGAAATCTCTTTTCTCTGTCCCTATTCCACAAGACATAGCAATTTTTTTTTTCATACCTGGCCAAAAGCACCCATATATTAGCAGAGAACAAACCGCTCCAGCAATCAGGGCTAAGTACACCTTCAAGCATTCTCTTCTCCAATACATTGACCTCTTCGTTATTCATTGTAGCCGACAATGTGAACATTTGTGCTAGTAAGTGTTCATATAACCCGTATGTTTGGAACTGACGACTCGACTTCTCACACATGAATTTAAGGCCCATATTGAACCAGACATGACCTGAAATTTTGTGAATATTTTATTCATCATCATCATCATCATTTCAACCGAAAGACGTGCTGGACATAAGCCTCCCCCAAAAGGGCGGGTTTTGCCATAATCGCCACGCTTGGCAGGCGGGTTGGCGATCACAGTACGGTGGTAAAATGCATAGAGAACGCTTCTGCTCATTCTCTAGTAAGTCCCTTAGTCGCCTTCTACGACACCCACGGGAAGAAATGGGAATATTTTATTACAGGGTCAAAATTAAACTTACGGGCGACACTTCACCGACTTTTTCAATACCCACCCACCATGTATCGATATGAAATATTACAAAAGAATATAATTTTATGGTACATAAATGCGTTACAGCCCGGAAATCTTATCAACTTATAGAAGTACAAGCCTGACGGGATTCCCCATTGACAAAAAATACGAACTTCCAACAAACTATTCCTACTTTAGGGAATGAGCTATCAAAAATCTTTTCTTAGTGCTCCCCTTCGTTGTATAAAAAGGCTTGTGCAATATTGCATGCTACTAGAGTAGACTAGAGAATGTAAATAGAGCCTCAACAGCTGTCTGTCAGTGCATGAGTGAATAAAATTAAGATTTTTCATTAAGTAGAAGATAAAAACTTAATATTTACTTACAATGTGGCAATAATTTGTAAACAACATTGATCAACATTTGCTTTGATACATTTAATGACTGGTCCCCACTTTTTTGTACTAATATTTTGATTACTGATACAACTAGAAGTAGCAAGCCAAGCAGTTTGTCATCTTTGCTTAATTCATTTACGTCGTAGTTGCAGATAAACTGGAAATAAAATTATAAAACAATTAATTTGGTTCCAATTTTCCTAACTATGTTTTCCATTAATAATTTATTGTATTCATTGGTATGCTTGTTAGATAAACTAAGAAAGAATAAATAACAATTACTTGTTTTTGCAGACATATAATTTGCAGAAAAACAATTAAGTATTGCTAAGAAAAACTAGCTATTTGAAATGCAATGCGTAAAATAGGTATAGTCGAGAATATGCAGTGTTGACACAAAACAATAACAATGATTACTATTAAGGGCAGCGCACATCGGCGGACGGTGGGGTAGAGTATTTGAATTTACCAACGTAAATTCGTACATATGTAATGGGTAACAAGATACAGATTTGACAGATCCGCGACCGATCACGGAGCATCAATCTCTCTGCGGTATTGAAAGCGTGCTGGAGGATATCGCGGCAGGATGCTGCGGCATGCAACGGTATGCGCCGGAGTGCGCTAGCAAACTGCCGCGGGGCAGTGGCACTGCGGAGAAACCTTCCTCGATGCCTTTACTGTCTTTACTGTCCGCCGTCTCGATGTCTTTACTGTCCGCCGGTGTGCATTGGCCTTTATAATGTTCATTTATTTTCATAGGAGGAGACTAAATTCGCCCCGCCTTTTAGTTACACTCTCATGATTAATAACAATAACTGACATTATTTCTAAAATCTATTTTAAACGAAAAATTGCAATTTCTATCTCATACATAAAGAACATCTGAAAATATTGTTATGTACTTAATGCAAATTTTAAGAAAATACAAAGATTATAAAGCCAAATTGTTCTGTAATTGACTCTTTGACATTTCAAAAGAATCTGTAAATGCTGTATCACAATAGATGTTTTGACTGGGCTATTATCTGACTTTGTATTAATTTAAGTAAAAGTACTTATAATACTTACAGCCAATAATGTGTCATCCATCATCAATTCACTTAGCAGTAGGTTAACCGGACCAGTAACATTGTTATTGACAAGATTTATAAACTGTGGCGATTTCCCACGCATTGTGTGCAGATAAGCTTCATTATGTCTGAAACCGATTAAATGATTAATAAACCTGTTTATGGCTGTTGTTTACGTTTTATTGACGTGAATGATTCGGGATTGCCCAACTGGTTATGTAACTTTCTTAAGCTACAAATCGACTAGAAATGGCCAGATAGAACTTCCGCCTTGAGCCAACTTAAGTGGAAACTTTACCTTACCTAGAGGTACATCACTCCATGGGAATTTTTGGCATATTATACCGTTTTTATCGCGCTTAAAGTTTCCTCATACAAAACCCTGTTAAGGGCTTCTTATTCACTAAAGGGAGCTTCAGTTTTATCAAAGTGGATAATATGCAGCTATAGACAAGCAACTTCTATACTCTATAAATAGCATAATCAGCCTATAACGTTCCCACTGCTGGGACACAGGCCTCCTCTCAGTGAGAGGGAGGGGGCTGTAATCCACCACGTGGGCCCAGTGCGGGTTGGTAGATATTACACGTCTTCTAGATTTTGGTTCTAGGACATGCGGGTTTCCTCACGATGTTTTCCTTCACCGTTTTGAGAGCAATGGTGATGATGGAAAAATACACAAAGTGAAGCAGTCTGGGTTCGAACCTACGACCTACAACTCGTAAGTCGCGGCCGTTACCACTGGGCTACCACTGCTCTTAATCATCTAAACATATTATAAATTAAAGTTGGTTTTCGTATCCGTCTGTCAGTTTGTGTGACCGCATTGTTATTTTAAACTACACAACGGATTTTTATGCAGTTTACTCCATCATTTAATTAGTAAAGAAATCTCGTTGTCTCGTTTTGTCAAGAGGTAAAAATCGCGGGAAGCAGAGGCGGGTACATAATAATATAAAATAATTTGACGACTGACGGCCCACGCCGAAACTATTGCAAATAGAGCCTTATGATTTAGTTTGGATGTCATATGTTACACAACGAAATAATACTGCAGCAAACATGTAGACAAAAAAATACTTAAGTATGAAATACTAAATTTAGCTAATTTTATATCTATTGCTTTTTTTTATTTCACGGAAACATACTACCTGAATAAAAAGTATCATATGTGTGTCAATCCAGGTAATAGATTCACTGTGTGCGAAATTTCATCCAAATCTGTTCGGGCGTTTTTGCCTGATTTAGTAACAAACATCTAAACATCCAAACTTTCATCACATCTATATAAATAAAAAGAAAACTCCTGACTGACTCATCAACACCCAGCCTAAACCCTTGGACCTAGAAAGCTGAAATTTTGCACAGAAGTTCCCTTTAAAATGTAGACAAGGAATGAGGAAGAATTTTTCGAAATTCAAACCCTAAGGGAGTTAAATAGGGGATGAAAGTTCCGCGCGGGCGAAGCCGCTGGCAAAAGCTAGTTTATAATATTAGTAGGAGGATTTCTGAAAAACTTACAAATGAAGATAAAGTAGCAGATCCACAATAGGTGCATGATCTTTCAATACTGCATGCTTGAAAATGGTACAGACTCTTAACATTATTTTCAGCGTGAAACTGCTTACTTTTAAAGACCGCAAAACTATTTTCTCTTCCTGATTCTCCTGTAAAAAAAAAATATTTCGCTGAGAAAAAGATTAAAGATGGCAACTCTTCAGTAAAGTGGAAGAGGGATAAATAACACCAGATGCAAGTTCTTTTCTCATCATTTTAGGTTAGAAGTTTATAACTTTTGTAAAGAACCATCATAATAATTAGGTATAAAAATTAAATTAAAAGTAAATAGGTATAAATTGGAAAAAAGAAAAGATGCAATCAAGAGGTCTTCCTCTTTTTATTATATTATTGTTTTTATTTCACCATTTTGTTCCTACTGTTAGATTTCCTGTGCGTGTCTCAAATAAAATATTTTTCTTTCTTTCTTTTTAAGAAACTACGACATTCACTATTGACGCCTAATTAGACTGTTTATTTCCATCCTGTAACTAGTTTACTTGAATATTACTAGCGAATTGTGGGTGTATTGTGCCAACCCTTTGAAATAATACAAGCTATTATGAAGTAACTAGCTGCAGCCCGCGGCTTTGCCCGCGTGGAGGTCGAAAATTATCCCACGGGAACGTATTACCGAAATTAAAAGTATACTATATGTTAATACAGGTTACAAACTATTTGTTTGCCAAATTTCATCCAAATCCGTTCAGCCGTTTTGCCGTGATTGAGTAACAAACATCCAAACATCTTCACAAACTTTCACATTTGTAATACTTTTTCGTGTTTAAACTCTGTCCTTTTGCGCAAATATCCTTTCGTGTCGAATAATGTGGCGTAACGTATTTGGCTATGACAGGAAGAGAGAAAGAAAATGTGCGCGCGCACTGCTGTCTCTTGCTTATATCCCCCACTCAACTTATATCACACTTTTCGTAACGCTTACGTCACGCGTTCGCCAGCTTACTCCCCAAGTCAAGCGTGCGTAAAGAAGTTTCACTTCAAAAAAATTGCCATCAACCAGGCTCAAATTCGGACTCCAGGCCCTTATAGTTCGACTTTTAATTGAATTCAGTAACTTGACAGTTCAAAGAAAAATAATGTTACCATACTAAAACTAATAGCGTTGAGGTAATGAACGATTTTGCGTAAAGAATGAATGATAAAATAAAATTAAACCATTTTTATCATTTGTTATAAAATTTTAAAAATTCATTTGTAAGATGTGGAGCATAAGAATAATTTATAATTAATTTTTATTAATAAAAGTAATTTCCTTTTTTAATTTCTTCTAATAGAAAGAAACTAAATAAATTACCTTACTAGTGAAAAACAAAATATATGTTTAACAAATACTACACTTTTTAATAGTGTATATCATTTTTCAGAAAAGTTATTAAATTAAAAATTTAATAAATTGCATGTAAGTACATTGTTACACAGGGAAGAGTTTAAGAAGGATTTCACGTAACCAGAGGGCTGCCTTAACAAGATGTAGCCTCAAAGAGAAGTCGCCCCAAAGAGATGTCAACTCAAAGAGATGTCAGCACAAGCTGGTGGGGTCCGCAAGGGCCGATGACTGCCAGGGGTGCGGGTTGCTCGAAATAGATACCGAGGCCCCTAGCACATAGGCAACTGAGGGAACACGGGTGGATTTTAGTCAGTAAAAGTCTGACACGCCCTCCTGCTCCATCCAGAACGGCAGGAGAAGTTATTTGATGATTTCCCACACAAAAAAAAGTAAGTACATTATTTTAAGTTCATTCAATTTCGTTCATTCTTACACCACCTCACTATATTTTTTTTGTCAAAATCTGGTAACCCTTCAACTGTCAAGTTACCGAATACAATTAAAAGTCGAACTATAGTGAGAAAATCCAGGTGGACAAACCCTATAAAACTTTGCCTGACCTAAAAAATCAAACCCAGGGCCTTATGCTCAGCAGTAATGCTTGCGGCCGCTAGAACATTGAAGCAGTCAAATGCTTAACAAAAGTAAATTACCTCCAAAGCCGTTCTAATATTATTAGTGACCATGCAACACAGGATTCTAGTACAATCACTGTAGATCTTCTTATCCATTAAACAGTTCGAGTATTTCTCACATATTACTGTGTAGGCCTTCCACTGTTCAGCCATAGTTTTCACATCCAGGCTCTGAACTATTTCACCTATCTTCAAGTTGATGTCTAGAGCTGCAAACATAAAATGATTTTTGTTATGTGGGAAGTAGAAAATGTCTTTGAATAAATAAAAATCATTCAAACTTGATTGTTATTATTTTAAATAAATAAACGTCATTCAAAGTTTATTGTGATTATTTTAAATAAAAAAAACGGTCAAGTGCGAGTCGAACTCATGCACGGAGGGTTCCGTACCTACCCATTATACCGCCATAATAAAAAAGATATGGGCAGATTTAGATTTTCGCGAAAACTTGTAAGTACCAAAATGTACCTTAATTTTTAACTTTTTTTAATTTTCGGAATTTTCCCTTTACTTGTGCAATAAGACCTTGCTTTTTGCCAAATTTCGTGATTCTAGGTCAATGGGAATTACCTTATAGGTATTCGACCCAAAAACCTATAGGGTACTTCCGATTGACCTAGAATTGTCAATTTTGGTTAAAAGCAAAGTCTTATAGCACAAGTTAAGGGAAAATTCCGAAAATAAAAAAAAGTTGAAAATTAATGTAAATTTTGGTACTTACAAGTTTTCGCGAAAATCTAAGTTTGCCCATATCTTTTTCAAACTCAAACTCAAAGCATTTATTTCAATTAGACCATTTTAAGGTACTTTTGAATTGTCAAAAAGTCGACCAGTTGGAAAGTTGAAGCTAGTTGCCCATTCCAAAACGTAGATCTCTATGGAGAAGAACGGGCAAGAAACTCCATGGACACTCTTTTTAATCATGTTAAGTATTACAAAATCTTGGGAACAATATTCTTGTTGCTTCTATATGTGAGAACCATGTAAAAAAAAAAAAAACAATTCTAAATATAAGATTTAAAATAAGCCATGGAAGTTAGGAGATGACCAGTCTCAACCGACGGCGCCCGTTCACGAACTTGACGCGTGGATCAGCACCATCCAGCTCAACCATTTTGTAGGGAACCGAATGATCCAACACACGCGCCACCATCAGCGAGACATTTAAGTGAGCATGACATACTCTCGACTGCCACGCTTTTTCAAGTCAACGTACATCAAAACAACATAATTATTATACGGATGCATGGTACTCACATTTACAAAGTTTAAACAAAATGCTTTTATCTTGTTGACTCAGGACCTTGATTTTTATACACATAATAGGGATTATAGACCTCAGTATCTGGTATAAATTTCAACTTGCTTGGTCTACCCGTTCCTGAGAAAATAGGTGGTGACACACGGACAGACAAACGGATAAGAGAGTGATCTTATAAAGGTTCCTTTTTTACCTTTTGAGGTACGGAACCCTAAAAAGTATTTACTTTAAAGGGGGTTCAAGTATTTTTAAGGAATTTTTTTTATGATTTATAATAATATGGATATCAGCATTAATAATGCTTTGCTATTATAAGCCAGAAAAGAATTTATATGTAAAAGAGAAAAGGTGACCTGTAGCACAGGTTTTTCCTAAACCTTCACCTACCTAACCTAGTGTGAATTTATATGTACAGTCCATAACTGTTAGGTGCTACAGAAACATTGTGAGAGAAAATAAATAAACTTATTATTATATTTATGTTGCTACTATCCAACTCGCCTTCAATAAGAATATCCTGCTCTTCTCTTTCAGTTAAATCAAAAATTAAATGTTTCTCTAAAACCATCAAGTATGTCAACTGAAGTTCATGGCATGTTCTGAATAAATCCTTTAATTGCTTCTCTACGCAGTTCAACCGGCTTCCATAGAGAGATTCACTGAAAACATACATAATTATGCCGTCTAAATTTAATACAGTCAATTGAAAAATCTATTTTATTTGGTTGAAATTCAGAAGAAGTGCCAGTTTCTGAAAGCTTGAGTAGTCTTAGACATAAGCAATTGAATTTTGAGTATTAGGTAATGTTAAGCCGGGTACTCATTAGCGAGCTGTAACCGTAACTTATGTGATACAGTAACGAGGTTCTAGTGTGTACGCGTTTTACAACGAACGTCAATTATGGCTCATGACGTCGCCGGAACGCTTTCACCGAGCGTACTCATTTTGCGAGCTGTAACTGTAACCAAACAGATGCAGTAACGAGGTTCTAGTGTGTACGGGGAGTAAACGAACGAACGAACCGAACGAACCACGTACACATTATGTTTTTGGTAACAGTAACGGTTACAGTTACGTGCAACGTTACGGGTTTAGAAATGAGTACGTTGTAAACGTCGGCTCGCTGCAAGCCGTACGCATACCGCTCGCAGCAGGTTTGCGAACCACGTACACACTATGTTTTTTGGTTACAGTACATGCAACGGTTACAGTTACGGCTCGCTAGTGAGTACCCGGCTTTAGTAGGTTGACCATTATTATTGCAGTCAGCTACATCCGGTTAGACTGGCAGCCAACCCCAACATTGTCGGGGACAGGCTTGGCAGATGATGAGTTGGTGGACCATTCTGCTTGAGTCCCTTAGAACTATTATTATACCAATCTGTAGATCTGATTGAAATACATTCCTACTCCTGCACCCTAATTGCGTAACACGCGAATGATCATAATCAATTTCATTTGACAGTTCAACAATATTCATTGCGTTATTTTCGTTGTTGAGCAGACCCATTTTTCAAACATATGAAGCAATGGTTTAGGCATCTGTTTCAAAATTAAACAGATTATGATTAATCATGAGTTACGCAATTAGGGTGCTGGTCAGTTTTTTTTAATTATCTTGGGGTGACCACCAATGAGGTGTGGGCAGGAGGAATATGAAGATGTCCAGATAAATCATTCCACACTCACCTATCTTTGCAGTGTATAAAAACTAACATAATAATGCGGCCCGTCATGGTTGGAAATATTTTCATAGAACAACACGCCATTGACATTGTTTCTATAACTTGTTTGATTAGATCTGATAATAACTGTAAAAGGCACACTGCATCATTCATATATTCTTTTAATTTATTCTGTTTCAGATTTGTTTCAGCCAGTAGTTCTGTGATAAGGTCCAAACTCTAGAAAGTAAGATTTTTTTTTAATCAATTGTAACAGCTACAAAGAAAGCATAGTGACAAAGATGTAATTAATGTTTACCTGAGAAACACAAGTACCGCAGTCATTTAATAGAGTCGAAAAGAAAACAGAAAATGTTGACTTTTTTATTTCATTTCTTATACTTGTAAATGCTGTTTTTGTATTCAATACCAATGATTCGTACGTTACAGTGTCCATCTGCTAACTCGGTCAAGAAAATAAATTGTTGTAAAAGAAAGTAACAAACTGAAACGGGTAATAAAGTTATAAATACAAAAGGATACAATCGCTGGATCGGTAGGACTATTGGAAAATATATCGATGCTTTCGGACAAAAAATCGGAGCTCTGAGAATCGTCCATTTTTTATCAAGGGAGTCCATAAATAGAAAGATTTCATTTAAAAGTTTATTCGCTGTTTAGAATTGCATGGCAAAATCTTCATCCCGCTCAAAATAAACTTCAATGAACGGAATGTCACTGTCAAGCAAGTGTCATGTCAAGTCACTGTGTAAAGTCAGCTCATACTACTCATAGACTGCATTCCGAATAGCGATAAAATCACTTGCGCCATCTTGCGATAACTATGCGATGCTAATATCAGCGTGAGTGCTGTCAAAAATGACAGTTGCATTGTTTTGAGTCGTATCATATCTTTAGCTAACTTAGATTTATTAGAAATAGTGCCTCTGGCTAGACTCGCCACGCGGGGGCTCGGCCGTCAAGCCCCGATGGACCACCAGGTGGCTTACCCCGATTCACGTGGTTTTTATCTTTATTCTTAAATATGAATAAGGTCTTATATAATCGGTAGCGTGAACTGTATGGTGACCAACAACGAATGCCTTCTATCCACACCATCCTGGACGTCTACTAGCGTTTATTGGACCATGGCCAGTTTCGCCCTCGTCAAACAGATGCACGTCACAGCTCTCCGGTAACGTTGAACGAGTGTTGGACTACTTCAACGACAGTTCTCACGGGACTTAGAAATAAATCAAGTTAGTTACGCGTGGAGAGTACTAGACGAAGAAGGCCAGCACCAGTACCATTTTTTAAGAGTAGTAGGCATTGACCTCGCACGGCTGTCCGTGCCTACACGGTGTACGATGCGCATTGTGCATATTTAATCATTAGCGCGCAGTGAAAATATTGGTTTGAATGAGCACTGTTAGCGCGTTCACGAGCGTTCCGTATTGTTGCCAAAAATGTCAGTTCTTAGCTGTGCTCAACGTTAAAACCTAAAGATATGATACGACTCAAAACAACACAACTGTCATTTTTGACAGCGCTCACGCTGATATTAGTATAACGCATAGTCGGAGTTATCGTAAGACGGCGCATGTCATGACGTTATCTATGACGATTCACGGGACATCGTTATCGCGCTTACGCTAATTCGGAACAGAACCCTAATTGCGTAACATGCGATTAATGAGAGATCATAAATGACGCCTAGAGTAATAAATAATTCCACCAAAAAAAAACATGCGGGGCAGTCATTGGGGACTGCCGCATTCCGCGCCGGTAGAAGTGAAAACTAAGTAACTTGTGAATTGTGTCGTTGAGCTATTAGATTATTATTTTTGAATTATTTTTGGTTTATAAAGAAGTGTTTATGATCAAGGATTAAAGTTTAAATTGAACATTAACACTTCTTTACAATCCAAAAATAATTCGAAAATAATAATCAAATAGCTCGACGATACAATTCACAAGTTACTTAGTTTTCACTTCTCAAAAAGTGCTCAACGCGCCTAAAGAAGTTTTAACTTCAAAAAAACATGTAAGTAAATTAGACTGACATCACTTAAAAGTAGCTTTCACTATTAAAAAGTTATAAGAACTAACGTAGATCCAACCCCGTAACTCTATGGGCACGCCACGATAGCGGCGGTAAGTCCCCTCTTTGAGGAGTGGCTTGAGAGGCGGCATGGCGTCCTCACCTTCCGCCTGACGTAGGTCCTCACCGGACACGGTTGTTTCGGGAGGTTCCTGTTTCGTATAAGGCGGGAGGAAACGCCCGGGTGCTTCCATTGCGAAGATCGCCCTGAGGACACGGTGGAGCATACGGTGGCGGTCTGCCCGGCTTGGGCGGAGCACCGCCGTGTCCTCGTGGAGGCGATCGGCGGCGGCGATCTCTCGCGTCCGGCCCTGGTGCAGGCCATGGTACGGAGCGAGAGTGAATGGTTAGCCGTCACCTCCTTCTGCGAAGCAGTAATGCTCGCGAAGAGGGAGGCGGCGCACGTGAGGGAGAGGCAGTATATGCGCCCTCACGGCCGTAGTCGTCGCGGGAGAAGCCCTGGGCGTCGGGAATCCCAGGCTGATTCCCGGCCACCGTAGGCGCGGGCTTGCGGACGGCGAGTAATGGGTAGCTCGCTGTCCGGTAAGGACCAAGCCCGGGTCGACGGCGCGTTGTGTTCCACGCGCGCCTCAAAGAGATGTCAGCACCAATAGGTGGGGTCCGCAAGGACCGATGCCTGCCAGGGGTGCGGGTTGTTCGAAAGAGATACCGCGGCCCCTGGCACACAGGCAATTGAGGGAACACGGGTGGGTTTTAGTCAGTAAAAGTCTGACACGAAGAGCGGGAGAAGTTATTTGATGATTTCCCATCCAAAAAAAAAAAAGCCCGTAACTCTACAAACTTGAAGCCTTAGGCAAAATGTACGGGTTGGCCGTTTCTCGACTGTCGCACAGTCCTTTGGGCTTATTTAATGTTTTGTCATGCAATAGTTCAATGGAACAACCAGGGCGCTGTGCTCCATTAACTCTCCTTTTCATCATGTGGCGATTTTCTGAATTCTCAGTAAAGTTGAAAGACTCATAGCTAAATCTATGAACCAATAGTAAATCAAGAACAAAATGCTAAGAATCCCCTGGCAGAGATCCGGCTACCATAATCACCGAAAAATGGATTTAGCAACACGCGTAGGCACTCCAGACCGACGAGTAGTTACGATGGGGTATGGTAGGGTTATCTGAAGTCCGATGAGACGCGGGAAGGATTCGATAATATTGAAATCTGGAAACTTGGTCTACTTCCGGGAGAACGACAAGTAGTTCCAAGGTGGTGTCAGGCTTTTCGTCCATAAGTCCCTTGTGAACAACGTGGTGAAGATCGAGAGTGTGTCGACCAAGGGGGCGTTCCTTATACGCAGAATATCCCCAAGGTATTCGCTAAAGGCCGTACAGGATTACGCCCTGACCTCGTCACACCCCGACGACGAGGTAGAGTGACCATGCGGATATTTCTAGATCCATGCATGGTTTTAAAACTCACTTCACCGTTCAACATCAACGCAAAACTGGGCAAACGGGACGATGATGAGTTGCGAATGGGGCAATTTGGTGTTGGACGTCGGTATCACCGGGATCACTAAGTAGGTGAGTACCATACCACCGGCGGAATACTAGCAATGTTTTATGGAGAAGGAAGGCCTCTTTATGATGAACTCCTTCTTCAGAAAGCGTGAGCACAGGGAAAGGACATGGCAGAGCCCCGATGGTGCAACAAAAAATGAGATTGACTTCCTTATGTCGACGAAGAAGGAAGTATTCAAAGATATCTCTGTGATCAACGCGTTGAAAACTGGAACTGATCACCATAAGGTAAGAGGCGCATTGAACTTAAATATCAAGCTGGAAAGCTCGACTAGTCTAAGTCTACCCACCGCCCAGCACCGATCCAAGTGCAAAACCCGGAACTTCAGAATCATTTCGAGTGCCTAGGGAGCTCCGTGGACGACCGTGGAAGACTGATAATGGCAGGATTGTATCCGGCAAACCTGAGCTGTTGAGTGAGATCGAGAAGTTCTATAGACAGTTATACACGTCAACAAGTAACCCTGTCACGAATGTGGCAAATGACCCACGAGGTAGATTGACCCGACACTATACTGAAGACATTCCGGACGTCAGCTTGTACGAGATTAGGATGGCTCTGAAGCAGCTCAAAAACAAAAAGGCGATGACGGTGATGACGGAATTTCGGCCGAAATCCTAAAGGTCGGCGAAAAACCTGTTCTCAAGGCCCTCCAGATGCTGTTTGATCCCGTCATACTCGAGGGCAAAACGTCACAGGCATGGAACAGAGGTGTGGTTGTATTTTTCCTCAAGAAAGATGAGAATGCTCTATTTAGGAATTATAGGCCCATCTCACTTCACAATATTTTAATTCACGTTTCTATATTAACGAAGCGCTTGACAATATGTTCAATTCTCCTAAAATTGTTTTTATTTCCAAAATTAACTTCGCGATTAATCTTATTCGGTTTCATTTTGACAGTTCAACAATATTCATTGCGTTATTGACGTTGTTGAGCAGACACATTTTTCGAACATATGAAGCAATGGTTTAGCCATCTGTTTCAAAACGAAGCAGATTATGATTAATCGTGAGTTACGCAATTAGGGTACTGACCCGAATCGAACATCAATCAACCAATGTTATCGTAGGAGTCCTAAAAGCACTATTCACAAATCCGAAACCAGAAAATTTAGTCAGTTTATAGCAATTAGTATTTTCTTATTTATTATATTTTGCCTACCTTAGGTATATAGTTTGTAGGTTTTAGTTTGAAGAATAGCATGGTTGATAAAGAATTATTTTTTGTGTATCAATCAGTGTACGCCCGTGGAAAATCTTGTAGGTTACATATTTGGCCGTATTTATCTTTTTTGTATCTGCCTACAATATGTAGGTATGTGGCACTGTTTACATACATACATAAACTCTCGCCTTTGTCCCATGGGGTAGGCAGAAACTACAGAACGCCACCTGCTACGATCCTTAGGTACATTTTTAGGGTCAATTCTCACCGAGACGCGGCGCGACGCGCACTTTTTAAGATAGCAACAGAATATCTAACTTATTTACAACACGAAAAGGTATAATTTCACTACGAGCGCGAAAGCGTGTCGAAGAACGCTAAGGTGCACCGCGTTGTGCAGCCCGTATACCTTATTGTGAAGTAAATAAGATCTATTTTGTATCGTGATCTTAAAAAGTGCGCGTCGCGCCGCGTCTCGGTGAGAATTGACCGCACTACTTTTGACTCGTTTTGGTTAACTGTTTTGTTTTCCTCAATGTATTTACCACTTGAACATTTTCTACCGTTATTAAAATTAGTTTTTAGCGTTCCCCCTTAACATGTATCATTAATCAAATTCGACAAAATATCGAATGGTTGTGAATACCTGTCATTAGCTGTGCAGCCTAAGATTAGTCTTATCCCTCTTCAGGTCTTATCATAATACCTTAGAATATACCTACCTACTCTCTAGATAAGTCGCTATTTTTTATCTCGGTCTTATCAAGTTTTGTGAGATATCATTCCGACATCGACAAGGCCTAAACCTTAAAATCGCCAGTTAATAGATTTGTGTGAAAATACTAATTAATATTAAAAAATCTTTTCCTTTACCAACAAATGCAGTACCAATTTGAAGTAGTTATTATTATAGTTGATTGTAATATATACATAACAACACGCCAGTTTCCCCAGAAGGGATAGGCAGAGGTTCGCTTAGTACTACAGTATTCTTTTATGAATTTAAGTATTCTCAACGTGATCTTAGGTATGCCTGGGCTACAATGATATGCTGGATAATGAAGTAAATTATTTACCTAAATTGTGCCTAAAATGGTGGCTAGGACAACTGGATACGGAAGGCAGGACAGGGTGTTGTGGCACAGCCTGGGAGAGGCCTATGTCCACCAGTGGACTGTGATAGGCTCCGTTTATTGATGGCCTAAATGGTTGCGAGCCCGAGGGCTTGAATTGTAAAGAAATAGGTGTTTATATATTAATCTTTATAATTTTAACATAATACTATTATACATCAGCTTATATATTATAAGTTATAACTCAAACAACATTATTATTTACAGGATTCAAATAAAAAGGCATAGGTGTTAACACACTTACAATAGTGGCAATGGCTTTTCTGCAGCCCAATCAACAATATTTTTATTCAACCATACAAGTTTGCCTTTAATAGTGTCTGGAGCATCTAGTGCTAAATACAGTGGTGCAACAGCCCCCTCATCAATTGTTAGCGGCCCTTTGTGTGAAGTCAAGTCAGTATCTACGTAGCCAGGGTGTACGGCATTAACTGTTATATCTGAAAAGTAAACAAAAGTTTTATTAAAAAGTTTATGTGGTAACATTGATAAATGATTTTATTTCTGTAAGTAGGTTTGTACAAACACTTTTACACGTCAATCATATTTTTTAAACTAGATAAGGTCATCATTTCCTATCTGACAACTGAGAAGAAAGGCTGAAACAAACTCAGAGGTCAGTGTCTTTTAAAGTCCAGACATAATCTTGGTCAGATCATATGAAGACCATGTGGATTGATGTCTGAAATGGTCTTTTGAGAAAAGAACCACACAGATTGAGTGGACCTGTCCAATCTATGCACGCATTTATCAGTAATCATGCAGCTCAACTCAGAACTTGAGGATCTCAATGATTTGAGGAACAAAACCTAAGCACTAACACTATTGAACATATTTGTTTAACTTACTTTTGTTGGCCAGCATTGTCTGTTGAATTATACTGAGAGCAGTCACAGCCACTTTTGAGACTATGTATGAGGAATTACCCCACTCTTCCACATGAGTCCCTTGCTTAGCAGCATCCAGATACTGCTGCATCAGCTTCGAAAGCTCCGGAACAGACGACGCAGCTTTAATACGCAGCCTTAAATCCTGACTGGGGATAAGACCCAATTGACCACAGGAACTGGACAAGTTGATCACTCTAGCCCCATCGTTCAGGAGCGGGAAGAGTGTTTCACATGTAGATGCCAAAGAAAAGTAGTTTACGAGTAACGTTTGCTCCGCTTGCACAGATACCGGGTCTGTCGCGTCATGTTTAAAAGCAATCCCTGCGTTGTTCACCAAGATATCGATACCTTTGTACGTATCCTGGATGTAAGTTTTGAATTCTTCGAGGCTTTGTTTATCCGTTACGTCCAGTTGGTGATACTTAGGATGTAAACCTTCTTCCTCGAGGTCGGCTACAGCTTTTTTGCCGCGCTCTATATCACGAGACGTCAAGAGCACTACTCCATCAAAACGCTTACAAAGGCCGCGAACTATCGCGAAACCAATGCCTTTGTTTGCTCCGGTTACTACGGCGACTTTAGAAGACATTGTGTTTTCTTTGAGACCACAGAATTAACACAGCACAGTTTCGAAATCACAGACTCAAAAAAAGTGTAACTGGGAATGACTGCCAACTGCAGCTCTACAGCAACAGCAAACTGTAGTGCAATGAAGTGGTACACACTGAAACAGTATGATAAATGATGGTCTGAGACCTCCGCTAGGGTTATTTATATTGTGTTCTGTGACTAAAAGAAATGTGACAAAAAGCAAAGGCAAACAGCAAAGCGACTGTTAACTAGACTTGTGTAAGTAATGCGATGTTGCATTGCGCGTCATATAACTCGACCGCGTACTGTAGCATTACACATGACTTGACCAAATTAATCATGACACATGACTCTCAAACATGACGCGCGGGCCATGACCATGACGCGTGGTTCGACGTTCGTAAACTTCTATCTCGGTCATTTTCGCTCTGTGTGACTGTGTGCAAGTGAGAAAAAGCATGCGCCGCGCGCCGGTTGTTTGGGAGCGAAATAAGTGAACTATTATTTAGAACCGTATTCTTGAAGAAATAAGGTTTACGTTTTACTGGCAACGCAATCATGACTCTGTATCAGATCCTATGACATTACCTACGCTTTGCCGCGCGCTACCTATGAACGAAACAGTAACACGAAACAAATATGAAACTGAGTGTTGTGTTTATGATTGTGAGGTAAATGATTGTGGAATTCATGAGGTATTGAGTGATATCTAAAGAAATAACTTAAAACTGTAAATACATAGATTTTTATTACGTAAGTGAATTTTAAGTGAAAATATCTTATGGCGAGGAAAAGAATGATTGCGAATTAAATCAAGATTCATCACGAAACAATCATTGTACATAAAATCGATTTTTAAATACGCCAATATTCACAGTGATGGTCGATAATATACTATTATTATCTTCTACAACGCGAGCATTTCATTACAATAGCCATCGCGCGTGATGCTTCATTTCGCGTCATGTTTGGAGTCATAAGTCATAGTGTAATGTAAATGCAACATCCCTCGGTACGAAATGCGCGAGCATTTCATATTTCATTACAATAGCCATCACGCGTGACGCGTCATTTCGCGTCATGTTTGGAGTCATGGTGTAATGAAACATTACTCGGTACGTAATGTAATGTCATATGACATCACTTTAAAAAGCACTGTTTTGCGCATGTCTACTGTTAACTGTTATCCGTCAATCGTAAATTGACATTGTTGACATTTAAAGTTTCGTTCTCCCGTCCGTCACCAACTGGTAGTACATAATATGTACTACCAATTGGTGATTTACTCTCGTGGTGCTTGCGTCTGTAGTACTATATTATAGTACTACAGACGCAAGCACCACGAGAGTATAATAATAATACGCCAGCACATCAACCTACTACAATCTGTCAAATTTCTTTAATAGATTTTCAAAATCTCTAAAGAATAAGGTTTAAAGTTCATTGGGGAGATTTGACAGTTTCGGGTAGGTGGATGTGCTGGCGTCTGTACATACTAATTCCATGGGACGTGTAGTTACCACACAGTTACCAAGTGAATCGAGCTATGAGTTTGCAATCAATCACAGTTACTACAGAGTTCACATTGGAATTCCAGTTATTTTGTGAGGAATTGCGACAAAGTAATAGACCCCCGTGTCGAGAACGCCTGGAAAACCTACATGAAGTCGCACATGAAGAGATTATACCTGAAACGCAATCTCATCAACATGTGCAATGTGCATCCTGCCCATCCTATCCTACAGTGCTCAAACATGATCCCTGACCGAGCGTCAAAAGTCCAAACTCAAGGTTTTCCAAAGGGCCATGAAGCCATTATACCAGCGACCGAATACGTGACGTCACATATCACGGTAGGTATGCTCCAGAACAGGAATTAGCCAATGTGGGCAGGGTCCAGAATCTTGTTCTGGATCCAGTACCTAATAGTTGTACGTCGTTATCCTTGTCTGTCACCAATTATTATATTGACCCATACCCTAATCTGGACATAGATCACATCGCATTTACTAGATACACGTTCGACTCTTGTCCGAATTTTTGTCAACTCACTCTACGCCAATAGCAGTAATTATACATACATACATACTCAGCCTATAACGTTCACACTACTGGGACACAGGCCTCCTCTCTGTGAGAGGGAGTGGGTCGTAATCCACCACGCTGGCCCAGTGCGGGTTGGTAGATGTCATAGCAGTAATTGTCCTTTCCCAAATATATTAATCTCGTCGCGTCATAAGAACCCAAACAATAATCTATGTGTGAATCGTTTTCATTTGTAAAGGTTAAGTAGAATACCTATAGTCCGAACACAGCCGTTTATGGTAATGGATAAAAGGAGACTTTGTTAAGAGGCGTATACGATTTTTTTAGATTTCCCTGATTCATGTAATTTTTGTGGACGTGATTTTACAGTACCTACTGTATTTCTATCAGTTTAAATGCACTAAGTATATGAAAGAGCATTAAAAAAATATCTAATGAATGAGGTACTTCTTTTTAATATTTTTTGATTTTGATTCATCGACATGAAACCGGCGCTGTTTTGTGAATTTTGCTGTAAAAGGTTTCACATACTTACGAATACATGGTATTAAAAAATACAATGTATTGTTAAGATCATCTATACAAGTCAATGTATAAGTAACATTTTACCACTTTGGTGTTGATTTCAGCTACACAGAACTCTCATAAAATCAAAACTACAGAAATAAACTTCAGTTCAAGATCAACTCATTTCCCTAATTTAAAAAAAGTCAAAGACTTGTAGAAATCTTGTAATTAAAAATAATATTTCAAAATAATCTACATAAATCTCGCATTATAATTCTCGACAAAAATAAAAAAGGACCTCATAAAATAGTTATTAGCTGAAACGATCTTACATGTTGTTTACAAGTTATGGAAATGCAGTATTTTAACTGTAAAAGCACGTCTGTAAAATCAAGTTAATCAGCGAAATTGACAAAATTTTGTATGGCCTCTTAAAAAATTTCAGACGAATACAAATAATGATATGATATAATGATATGGTGATATTTATTTTAGAAGTATGTATGTATATTAGTATGTATGTATATTCTCATATTATGTGTGTATGTATATTTTTAAATTAGAGTTTAATTTGTAATTTTATGATTTTCCTTCTATTGTTATTACACGCGTTGTCTACATCTCTGTTATCTTCTCTCCTATCGCAGGTGTGCTGGAAGAGATTTCTGTAGAAATAAGCATTACCTTTGTACGTATTTTTCTGTTCCTTTCTTCTTGTCTGTTTATATGTGTGTGCATAAATGGTTAAATAAATAAATAAATAATGGGTCAGAAGGAGGATAAATTGTCTAACTTGTGATGTACTTCGTAGCACGACCAAGAACACATTCATTATAACTTTAGACGGTAATAAAATCCTTTTAATTTGTACTATTTTATACCACTAGTTATAAATTTTATTCCTTCTCAGCACGACCACGCTAAAATTCTGGAATGACTGCCATGTATATTTGGATAAAATGTGGCGATAAGTAGATAGATACCAATTATAGAAATGCCTATCCATAACAAGGCGAAACTCAGGCGGTGAGGGAGTTTTAATGTCCATTTCCATACAAAGAAAACACTTTTTATCGATTTGCTCCTGAAATATGAGTCCAACTAGAAATAGTCTCACATAAATATTTGTAGGTATTTGATAAAAAAATACGATAGAATTTTTTTTTAAATCCATTTTGATATCACAAGCTGCCTATGTCCAATCTCTTCTATGGGGAAGATCCACTGTGCGGCGATCTAATTAAAAATTAGAACACAAAAGTTGCTATTGGGACTTAACTGTGATAGTTAGATATAGTCCTTACGGATTTTTTGTAGGTAATAATGAGTACTTTAATCATGTAGAAGAGTTTTTTATGTATCATCAATAGTTTTCACAGCGCACGCCAAATAATTAATTTTATAGGGAAAATTTTGCTACTTTAAGGTACATTATTGCAATTTTCATAACGATCTCTATTTTTTTTTTAAATAAATGCCTATGTTATTTCCTGATAATTTAGCTTTCTATTGGTGACAAAATAGTCAAAATCGGTTCAGTAGTTTCGGAGCCTATTCAGAAATAGAAATAGAAATAATATTTATTTGCATAAAACATGGTATATAAAGTTGGTTTAAGTACATTATAGAGCATACATGTTTAGCTTAAATAATAGCATGCAAATATTGTTGGTTACATTTAAAAATGTTTCCCGTCAGTAAATTCTTTAATGCTGTAAAAGTTATTCGTTTTTAACCATTCATATAGTTTTTTTTTGAACAATCTAAGATCTAAAGTTTTTAAGTCATTTGGAATTTTATTGTACACCCGAACACACATGGCTAAACAGCTTTTATTGTATTTAGCCAGTCTCGGTAAGTCACTTAATATAAGCCCGTGAGGATCTCGCCGGTTTCGAGGATATACATCCTCTGCCTTTTTAAATAGGTCTTTATGCTTTTTAACAAACATGCTTACTTCATAAATATAGAGAGCGGGTAGCGGTAACAAACTAAGTTCTTTAAATATTGGCTTGCAAGATTCATCAGGGTGAAGCCCATATATTGCACGAATACACTTTCACGAGCAAACAAACAAAAAATCTTTCATTTGTCTATACAGCAAACTGACGTCATACCCACGGAGCAATATGGCGTCCACTGCATCCAGCGTTTTCGTCAAATTACGCGCGAAATTTGAAAATGTAAAATTTAAATGCATTTTTACGGCACTAATGGATTAAATAATTCAAAAATTAGTGTAATAATTATCCTAATTGCGCTCTTGTTTACGAATCCCTGTACGCAGCCATTAGAGAATTTCTCTTCTTTTTAATTCGTCAATGGAACCTTAAAGAGAAAGTGAAAGTGCTAGGCGTTTTATGATAATTCTATAGGATTTCTTTTTAGGACCCCTTTATGGGATGGTATGTTCATTCTGCAAGAGAGAACTGCAAAACGTTGGTGTTGTTTTATCCATGATCAAATTAAATAATAGCTTATACCTAAACTATACTGCAAGTGGACGCCACAAACTTTGAAAATGGTGAAACGTCCGTTATCTTTGCAATCGTGTGCGCAACTAGTAACCGACACGACACAGTTTGGAAAAGCACGAATGCAACGAAAACTTTACGTATTCATGTGAAAATGTTAACTTACACTTGTGGGTTCACGTATTCGCGTGAATGTGAGTGACCGGCATAAGGTAAGTGTTTATGACGATAATATTATTCGTTCAAAAAGTTGCTTTTGTTGCCAAAACCTAAGTGCTCAAAGACTTTTTTAAAACCATTTAAATAATCAATAAATCAAAATAGCTGTCAGTGTCGTGGTTAGCACGGACAATAATTTCACGTGTTGCTGTGCTTTGTAGTTTCACAACACGCGGCCGGCTATTGCTTTTATTTCTATTTACGCAAATATTTGTCATTATCCTTTTATTTTTTGTTTGACGGAATGATAAGATGTCGGTGTGCAATATGTTGATGGCACTCAAAGCGGTAGGCGTCGAAACTAAAACCAATGAATTAACTAAAACATGTGAAGAACTTCAGGTTAGTATTCATGTATTGGTTTTATCTGTTAATAAAATAAATGGGACTTACATAAATTAAATTGTGTCTTAAATCACTATGAGTTTATTTTATATGCTTAAAATTAATACAATGTGGTACCTGGACACTCAATAAAATAATAATTCCATGTCTCCTGGTGAGTATTTAAAAAAGCTGACCATTTTTAAACATTCACATATCTGAATAAGTATTTAAGAATGACAGAGAGAAAATGGCTCTAGTGCAATATGGTGTGGCATTCCCCTTCCCATCAATAATAATACATGATTGTATTGCAATAATATGCATTTGTTACAATATGCATTGCATTTCGTAGTGTATAGTTAATTTATTGTAATGTATTTTGTGGTATACAATAAAGCATAACATATATTATGTATATATAAATAAATATTTAATGCAATTTTACGAAGCTGATGGTTTTGTAGTAGATTTTTATGGACCAACATATTTCTGTTTTATTACTATCTCTTGTGTAATATCTGTTTAATTTTTACAGAATTTTTAATTTAGCAGATCATTATGAATATGCCTCTATTTACACATTTAATTTAACATGATTATTCTTTTATAAGTTTTGTGGCCTTCTCCACCATTCTCCACTGATTGTGATCATCTTCATTGGCAGCCGTTCTTCCGATTGCCTAGAATAGGCCTTCTCCCTTTTGTGCCATGCTACCCTGATCTCTTCAAGCCTCATCCAAGTCTTCCCCGCAATTATTCAGATTCTTATAACTCACGGGGAGAAATAAAAACAAATTATTCATTGCGCCATAAAGTTAGACTAAATTTGCCCCCTCCCGCCTTAAAGTACACTGATCTAGTCCATATTCAATGTCAATAAAAATATGTAATAAATTGCCAGAAGACATAAAGCAATATTTAATTAAAAATAGCACACAGTACAGATATTTAATTAGCAAAATAACAAAAATAAATTATACTATAATACTTAATAATTATACTACACTAATAATAATGAATAAATTTTAAGGGAGTTAAAGAAATAAACATTATTTAAATATAATAAATAAATTATTAAATAATTAGATAGACTTGCACGTATAATATTTATAGAATAAGTAAATGAATAGAAATATAAAATACCTAATAGGATATAAAATAATTCAAACTCAATTAGAAGGAAAATTAAAAGCAGTCTTCCTCTCTCTACTTATTTAAAAATTAGCTGTTATTTTGTTTCTATTATTTTTTATTTACCAACTGTAAGTGTGCATTAAGGATTGCAATAAACAATCTGAGATTTGGATTATAAATAAATCCATAGAGATTAAGATGGATGCGCTAAAGTAACTCGTGATATTTCAATTTTCTTCTGTTTTTTTGCAATTTGCAGGCACGTGTCAGGTGTTATGTTGATTATAATATGGTTTGCGACTGTAACAAATGTGGGTTTATAGAATTTCATGAAAATCCAACCGTCTTAAGTTAATTTAATTCCATTAAATGATTTTTTCATTAAATAGTCATTCAATGGGATTAAATGAACTTGGACGGTTGTATTGATGATTTTACTGAGATAATACTGGTATTCAGCTGCATCCGGTTAGACTGGAAGCCGACCCCAACATAGTTTGTTTCGGGAGGTTCTTGTTTCGCATAAGGCGGGAGGAAACGCCCAGGTGTTACCACTGTTTAGATCATCCGGAGGACACGGTGGAGCATACGGTGGATGTCTGCCCGGCTTGGGCGGAGAACCACCGTGTCCTCGTGGAGACGATCGGCGGCAGCGACCTCTCGCGTCTGGCTCTGGTACAGGCCATGGTACGGAGCGAAAGTGCATGGGAAGCCGTCACCTCTTTCTGCGAAGCAGTAATGCTCTCGAAGAAGGAGGCGGCGCACGTGAGAGAGAGGCAATCTATGCGCCTTCAAGGCCCTAGTTGCCGCAGGAGAAGCTCTGGGCGTCGAGAATCCCAGGCCGATTCCCGGCCACCGTAGGCGCGGGCTTGCGGTCGGCGAGTAATGGGTGGCGCGCCGTCCGGTAAGGACCAAGCCCGGGTTGACGGCGCGTTGTGTTCCACGCGCGCCTCAAAGAGATTTCAGCACGAACTGGTGGGGTCCGCAAGGGCTGATGCCTGCCAGGGGTGCGGGTTGTTCGAAAGAGGTACCGTGGCCCTTTGAACACAGGCAACTGAAGGAACACGGGTGGGTTTTAGTCAGTAAAAATCTGACAAGCCCTCCCGCTCCGCCCAGAATGGGAGAAGTTATTTGATGATTTCCCAACCTTAAAATAAAAAACCCAACATAGTTTGGAAAAGTCTAGGCAAATTGATTGATAAAACCTGACACTGACTTGCAAATTGCAAGAAATTTAAGAAAATAAGAATTTCGCAGGCCACCCTGGCGCTTCCACCTTAAGGGAAAACTAGTCGCGGGCTCGAACTCACTGGTGGCCCTGGCTAAAAATCACGCTGTCTCACCAGGCTTCGTGTCCGACAGATATAGTATCAGTGATGAGCAGTTAGATGCTAGTCTACACGCACAACGTTATTGAGTGAGATGCAGTAGTATCATTTATAGTAAAAAAATCGCGAAAAAATTAAGAAAAGTCCTTTGGAAGATCGGGTCTTATGAAAAAGCGAATACACAAATCAATGACCAAAAAGTTTATTGAACTTTTCGATAGTTGAACTTTACCGGTACCGACTTGGTTTCGGAGATTTTACACTTTTTGTATTATTACTAAACACGTCCAAACTTAAGTAAAATAAGTAAGGCAAGAAAAACGCATCTTTGTTGGCTCCTAACTTTTTAATGGATTTTTATTTTAGTATTCTGTTTCCGTACAGACAATATTAATAATAAGACAAAACGTTATCATATTTTACTTTGGATGTGCCATGTCAGACAGTGGAGTAAAACACTCCCGAAGTTTGTATGCAAAAAATGTGGACTAGGTTCACCTTAAGACAAGTTTTTGCTACTTCCTTAAATCATTAAGCTCAATCTCCATCATTTGTATTTAAATGATATGCATACATAAAGTAAAGTAAATAAAGTGATGACATAATAAAAAAATAGCCTTGGTATCATATAAGCGTGAATTCAATGTTTGAACAATGTGTTAACAATCTTCAATGCAAATTACGTGATATGTTCAGGTTAACTGTGATGAACAGACGCCAGCACATCAAGCTACTCCAATCTGTCAATTTTTTTGATTGATTTGAAAATTTATTACAAAGGAATAAAGTTCATGTTCATTAAAAGGAAAGGAAAATTTGACAGTTTCGGGTAGCTTGATGTGCTGGCGTCTGTACATGTTTAACTATTAACTAACCGACTTCAAAAAGGAGGAGGTTATCAATTCGGTTTTTTTTTCAATGTATGTTCGGGCATAACTCGGTCCTTATATAGACGGATTTGCAAAATTATTTTTTTGTTCGAAAGGGATTTATTCCGAAATGGTCCCATTTAAGTTTCAAATAGATCTGATGATGAGTTTCGTAGACAGACAGCGGAACTCTTCAAAAAATTACAGCAAATCAATCGCGATTGCTGCTATCGCATAAATATGCCTTGCTTTGACCCCAAGGTTGATGAAATGTGGAATTGGTGTGGAGTAGGTACTATAACTATAAAGTGAAAAATATAAACATTAAAAAAAAAATCTACTGACTCTCGGAAAAACACTACAAAGTGAAAAATAACTTCAATTTCTGAAGGCGGTGTCTTTGGATAATTATTTTAATTTTTTGTCACCGCCTTCCGAAATTAAAGTTTTATATATTTTTATATTGACGGTTCACAGAACCCTCTTCCCTCTCAATTTAATAGGTAAAATCCAAACCCAGAAGGGTTGCAATATTGTCAGTTCATCTTTCACAGCTGCTTTTGTTTTTCTTTCGCAGGATTCTATAAATTCCAACACATTTGACATTCAAAATGCTGTTACGCAATTATCAGAGTATTTACTCAAAATCGAAGATGCAAATCTATTCAAGAAATATCTATCAAATATTCTTCTTGCTTTGGTTTCGGCCAAAATCCCCTTAAAACCAGTATTTTCTACTACAAACTATGGCAAATGCAGTGATTCTGAAAAGATTAGTCACTTGGAGTATTCGATAACACTGGCTGCTTTGAGTGGCCATCCAGATGTATTACAGTAAGTGTTTTTGCCATAACCGTTTGTTCTCTTCCTGTCTCGATTAATACAGGGCATTTTCATGATACTTTCACGCCTTCCAAGCTCAGTTTATATGACAAGATTTTTATTTTAACTTAAATGTTTTAACTATTTTAGATATACATTAAAATATTTCGAAGTTAATCCAGTGGCGCCATTTGAAGTATTCGACCCGCCTGATGATTCCTACAATGTTGCTCCAAAGAAGCGGAGACTGCTTGAATGTCGGCAAACAATTACAGACAAGCAGGTGGTATCATGCTGCCATACATTGCTCAGCACGTTACCAAATGAAATGGCTGCTAAATGGGATTGGACTAAATTAATCGGAATGTACGGGAACCATGAAATGGTAGAAGTGAGATGGTAGGTAATTCTTAAGTTATAAGAAAGAAAGAAAACAAAAAGTTTTTGATTATTGTGTTTTGTTAGCCGACGAAAAAAAATCAATTCGACCTTATATTTATACTGAACATATTTTTTAAATATTTATCATATACCGTCGGCTTTCTGTTGTGCAATGGGCCCTGCCTACTGCCAGTTATGTTTGGCAATTCTTCGGGCTATGTCGGTTACCTTGGTTCTCCTGCGGATCTCTTCATTCCTGATTCGATCACGCAGGGAAACGGGTAATAGGTTTATCAGATTGAATTTAGTTTTCGTTATGGCAATATTTCTGCTAATGCACTTTCATCATGTGGCTTACTCAATAATTTATTCGAATCTAAATTGGGCTATGCTATTCCTTCTAAGCTTTTCACACGACTAAAAAAACATACTAGTAAAGTATAGATAGTTAAATCCATTAAGACTTTGCACTTGTACTGAGAGCGGACAAAAACAAAGGAAAGGAGCAGAGAGGGGCGCGTCATCGTGGATTAAACTATCTGTATGGACTATTAAATGCTTTAAAATATGGTAGAGTATTAAAAGATGATAAGCCACAAAAAATCATAAACTAAAAAGCTTTTTAACAAAAATTAAACCAACGAAAAATAACTAAAAAGCAAAATATAAATGAACTTTTTAAGTCTTGAGTATTGCGCTTATTTAAACAAAATATCAAATTTTATATAAACTAATTTTGAGTCGACGCCAAAATAATAATAAAATGATTATGATTGCTTTTTAGTTCTTTTTCTTTAGTCAAATTTTTCTTTTAGAAGTTCTGATATGATCAGTATCTCATATTCTCATATTCTACAGGCGCATATACGAAGGTTTTAGAGATACACGATTCTGCAAAACGTTTACTCCAGCAAATCCAATATCTCGAAAACCTGAAGATGCACAAATTATATTTGCGGCGCACATTTTTGCACAAATATAAGCTTTCTGCCCATGCACAATCTTTCGCTCTGAGATTTTACGTTAGAATTTTCCTGATGGAACAACGTTACACCAGCAAGAATCGTTTTTTCCGCGCAAAAGTGCACAAATTTTCAATTTTGCGCACATTCACAACAGATTACGCAGTAATTATACGTTCTACTCATATCACTTCAGAAGTCTCTTTCCTGCTGGAGTAACGTACACGACTCCAAAATAGTTGCGATAAGGCTAGGCAGATTTATTTATTGCTAAAAGTAAAAAAAATAGCTAGCTTTGGTAAAACATTTTTATTTTTTATTTACGTACTTTTTGAAAATCCACAGGATGATAAAAGAATGCATGTTACTGCTAACAAATATGTCGGATACACAGAATATGATTTTATCAATGTCACTGCAAGTAAAAGAACAGGAGCTTCACGAAGTTTTACAGCGAAGTAATGCTAAATCCATTCACAGTATGACTGAAGTAATAAAAGATGATTTAAGCCCTAATGTTGTCAATATTGATGGTATACTGCTACCTATATATGAGAAGGATAATGTTCAGAGTGGTATCTTAGTCCCAGTGAAATCTACGATCAATAATCTCAGGAGTTTGGCATTGGCAGTTGCTTCAGGTGAGAAGAAAGGTTTCTTTAATGTTATTGTCAATATTCAAGATGTTTTTAATTTTGTAAGATAATTGCAGTTGTAAATTTTTATGTGATGAGATGTTAGTTCTTTGATGTAACTACACTACTAACCTACTGCTTTTGATTGTTATATATAGGGGTTAGCACATACCAATTACAAGTTATCCTATCTTGAAAAGAGCCAGTGGCACATGAAAGTTGTATTTGCATCAATTTGCTTCTTTCAATATATTATGATAATCCTTATTACTGATACATCTTCAGAAACTATTTCTTTCGCAGGACAAGCCCTCAGTCTTATGGGCCCAGTAGGTTCAGGAAAGACTTCACTAGTGGAACATTTGGCTGCTGTCACAGGCCGCAAAGGAGTGGCCTTCAAAAAAGTGCAGCTAGGAGACCAGACTGATTCCCGTATGTTACTGGGAGCGCATCAATGTACGGAAATCCCTGGAGAATTTGTGTGGAGTCCTGGCGTTTTGACTGAGGTATAAGTGTTGCAATTTCTGTACAATGTTATACCCACAGAGCACGAAATGACCGGCCCGGCAGCGAATAGAGACGCCTTTACGAATAATATTCGTGTCCGAATTTGGCGCACCTGAGGCAAACTACCTGTCACTGGGCATTGTTAGAAATATCACGGGATGTCAGTTTCTTTGAGTAACCGGTGGCGCGTTTGGTTTGCATAAAAGTCTTAATTTGTGCCCCTTTCCAAAAATACATACATCACCGGTGGTTGGAAATAGCCGCGTAAAATGTTTGTACATATTTGAATGTGCAAGATAAGATACGCGTGAGTTTATGTTTGTGTGTATGTATGCCAACTAATTATAAAAAAAAAAAAACTCTCTTGTTTGAACGAGTTCTTTAACACTGTGTTAGCAGTAAAAAGTCAGTCAGTTCAGTCGTATGGAGGGGGCATAACGCTTTTGCGTTATGCTCCCCCATGCGACTTTTTACTATTTACAATAGAAAGAGAAGTAAGAGATACAGTTTTCATGGATTCGAGGGTGCTGAAGCCAATAGAGAGGTCAAAATAAAGTTCTGAGTATTTTAAAGATGGAATAAATGCATTCGAACTTGAGGAAAATGCTTTAGGAAGTTCATTCCTTACAGGGTTCTCCCTCACGGCACGTGTTTTTTTTTAATTTAATGGATCATGTGGTTTGCAATAAAGATTTTAATTATTTAAAGAAGTGAGGTGTATGTGTAGGGGGGAGCTTAATCCCATCAATAGGTTCCATTACTACATGGGACTTTTTAAACGTAACAGGTGAATTGTTAGAGTATGTCTGGGTTTCAATTAATAAACAATTTGGGTCGCGGCAGCCACGGTGTCCAACAAATATAAACGCATTATATTTTTCGGACACAAAGTAATATGAACTAAAAATATCGGCTGTTCACATATTTAAATTTCTCACATAATTTGTTTAAACAGATGTCAGTTATCTTGTGCAAGTGCGAAAACTCGAATACGGTATGTTTGCATTAACAATGTGCTCAAAAGGTTGTAAAGTGGCATTGAAAAAATACTAAGTAATGTAGGCGTATCTTGCTTCCTGCATTGTGTCAACAGCCGGATTAGATTTGAAAGTATCATCGTCATCATTCTTCCAACCGGAAGATGTCCACTGCTGGACATACTCAAAACACAGGGTGGCAGGGACATCGACGCACAATATGTAATCATGGATTCAGTACATGACTCAGAACGGAAAACCCCTGCCTGGATTTTATTGGTCGGTTATTAAAAAAAAATGCTGTTCTATTCATTTTGACCGCGTAGGTATTGCACTTTTCTATGAAACGGCTGATTTTGTTTTTGATAACCAACGAATGTTTTTAATGCTCGGGGTTACCTGCATTTATTACATTCCTTAATGTAAACCTAGGTGGCAAGTTTATAAAGACTTGATTATTGTGAACCCTGATAGGTTTCCCCTAACCAAGTGTAGTTTGTGTCGCCACACCGAACGATTTAAAAGTATGATAAAGAAAGTGTACTATGTGTGTGTGTGTGTCCTATGTATCCTCGCTGTCTCTAGCTATTTTAAGACGATATCGACGATACATCTAAGTACTGTCTGTTCCGTAAGTATCTGACGGTGGAAACAAACCTTGTTCTTTTTTAATTCTAACCTACTGCGAATTAGTAAGACATTAATCTGTATTTAGGTTTCAACTTTATAATATCTCACCACTTCTTCCAACAATTATTGTTGAATAATATTATACAAACTAACACTAAAATAAATATATGAAGTACAGACGCCAGCACATCAAGCTACCCCAAACTGTCAAATTTTCCCAATTGAACATGAACCTTATGCTTATGTGATATAGTTGAAAATATATCAAAGAAATTTGACAGACAAGTATATAAAGAAAAAAAAAATTGGAAGAGCTCACTGAGCATCAAAGAATTCGTCCGCATCGCTGTCAGTGGGAAAATTTATTAACATTATTAAATTGTAATTGAAAAATCATCAACCTAAATTGCGGTTATAAAATTTACCTCAATTCTCAAATAAAAACACCTTGAAGGTGTTTCAAATTAGGATTTCAGGTTACCCTACTTCCTACTAATATTATAAATGTGAAAGTTTGTATGTTTATTACTCAATCACGCAAAAACGGCCTAACGGATTTGAATGAAATTTGGCCCAGTTAGTTTATTACCTGGATTAATACAGGAACATAGATACTTTTATCCCAGTAGTACGTTCCCGTGGGATAAATTCCGATCTCCACGCAGGTGAAGCCGCTGGCCAAAGCTAGTATTCAAATAATAAAATAAAAACACTCAATTCGTAAGTAACACTACAAATTTTATTTTATTTTATTTGGGAAACTTACAGCTAACATAAACAATGTTATTAAACAATATGAAGCTGAAGGCCATTTACAAGTTTCCACTGATAAACACTTAACTTAAACAACAACAAAAAACGGTCGGTAGGTACTAAATAACTAATAATGACTTAACTTAAATAATACACGCTTATCTAATACAAATTAAAACAAAAAAAAAAAAAATCAAAGCAAACAATACAAAGCAAACAATTACTTTTCCTTAAAGAAGCTTTCCACCAACATCTGCATTGGTTGGCATCTACAGTTACATTTTAATCAGGTATCTTTGACTGAACAGACTACATACTTACCTTTTTATTCACCCATCGCCTGACATGATTTTCATTCGATAAAATGACTTTTAGGCCGTACAAAATGGACACTGGCTGCTACTAGAAGACATAGATTGCGCAGCACTAGATGTGGCATCGACCTTGAGTTCTCTACTAGAAAGAAACTCACTATGCGTGCCTGGCTATCGAGATTCTTTACCAGTCACACCTGGCTTCCAACTCTTCGTCACTCAACGGTAAGTACAAACAGAACAAATTCAACTTTAGTAAAATAGAAATAAAGTGGATTTTAATTTGGTATTTGATCCTTTCAATTTTGTTTTAGAACCTTGACGACAAATTACGGCTTTCAAAAGAAAATATCCAGCAGCAGTACATTGCTTCAAAAGCATTTAACACAAATAAACGTTGAACCTCTATCGAGGTCTGAACTCGCAGAGATCATACACACTTTATATCCGGCTCTTTCAACTGTCTGCTCGAGAATAATCGAAGTATTCATGATGTTCTCAGTAGGCAGTCACGACACCTCCCTACAAGCTACCGAAGCAGTAGACAGCGAGAGAGAAAAGAATCTAATTCTTATACGGGGATCGAGACTGATTTCAACCAGAGACTTGTTGAAATGGTGCTCTCGATCAGTGGTTGGTTTTGACGTGACTAGTCCCGAATCCGCACTAAAAGTGCTTCAGGACGCACTTGATATATTCACTTGTTCGGTATCCTCCCCTGAACATAGATTAGAACTGGCCAAAAAGGTTGGTCTATGCCTCGGTATAGTAGAAGCTAAAGCGGAATTCTATTGCAAACATTACAAGCCAAATGTATCACTGAATGACACCTTCCTAGAAGTTGGCAGAGCTAAGGTTCCGAGGGTAGAGAAGAGTTTGGAAACGATAGATTTTGATAACAAACAGACAGTGTTTTCGTTTACGAAACAGTCTGCCTGTCTACTTGAGAGGATTGCCTGCTGCGTCACTTCCAATGAGCCTGTTCTACTCGTTGGTGAAACTGGTACTGGTAAAACTTCATCAGTGCAGTACTTAGCTAAACAGACAGGACACAAACTGGTCGTCATTAACATGAACCAGCAGTCAGACTCAGCTGATTTACTCGGTGGATACAAACCCGTCGACCTAAAATACGTAATTGGACCAATAAGAGTACAATTTGAGGAACTCTTCCGAACATTCTTTAACACTGAAAAAAATCAAAAGTTCTTGGGCCATGTTGAGACTTGTTACGATACGGAAAATTGGCCTGCCTTACTGGCTTTGATGAAAAAGTGTCACAAATCAGCTATCGATAGGTTGACGTCAATAAGATCTACAAATAAAGTGAAGAAATGGGTAGAATTTGGGCGTAAATTTACAAAGCTGGAACTGCAATTTAAGGTAGCTTCTAAGTTGACCTTTGCGTTTATTGAAGGCTCTCTAGTCAAAGCGATGCAGGAAGGCCATTGGGTGTTGCTAGACGAAATAAATTTGGCGTCCGCTGAAATATTAGAATGTCTAGCTGGGTTGCTAGAGGACAAAAACGAAACTATAGACTTGATAGAAAAAGGCGATAAAGTCCCTATTAAAAGACATCCAGATTTCACACTTTTCGCTTGTATGAACCCAGCTACAGATGTGGGTAAAAAGGACCTGCCTGCAGGTCTTAGAAACCGTTTCACAGAGTTCTTCATCGATGAATTGACCGAACGCAATGATTTGATATTGCTTACTGGTGACTATTTGTACCACATGAATCTTGGTAGTGGCATTTTGGAGGCCATCTACAATTTCTATTCCAGTATTAAGAAGGAAGCGAAATTCAATCTTGTGGATGGATCCGGTAATAAAAATACAATAATAATTTTTCTTCCGTTTAAACTTAAGTCTTTTATGATATATTATCTTATGTATTTGTATTATTTTAGGAAATACACCACATTATTCTCTCAGAACTTTATGCAGAGCCCTAACAGCCGCTGCCAAAGCTAGATGTGGAACAGTATCTAGATCTCTATACGAAGCATTTTGCTTATCCTTTCTAACACAATTGGATAATTCATCACATCCGAAAGTAGAAGCCATGATTGCCAAGTACGTATATATTTGAATAACCCTACTTTAAGGATAATAAAGGGCTTTAAACCTATTGCCCTCGCTTTAGTCCGCCATTTTTTTTTTAAATGCCATTGTACGATCCTACCTACGTATATAGATAGAGGACATTTAAAGAAACAAAAAATGTATTTAACATGATATCTTAAAGTGTCACATTACCGAGATAAATAGAATTAAAGATAGTTTTAATGAGCCCAAATATTTTCGTCTTATTATATAAAAATATTAATTAACGCTGAACACCGCTTAGTCACATGATGAATGATGGTTACAATTATGATTATTACTTCAGTTATGTAATCACAATATTGTTATTAAGTATTTAAAGTGGTAGGACTTAGAAAGGGAGAATTTACGGAATAAAAACATTTTGATTTTGCCTTTGCAACACAAGAAAGGGACCCCAACATCAAGAGAGTCTATTACATCCTCCTGCTGCCTTTTTAGAAGAAAAATTCAGGTCATCTGATATGAGTGAAGAGAGTGAATAAACAATGTATGTAGTAGTATAGTGAACTTATATTGCTACTAAATGTTAATAAATAATAGAATAGTGTGAACCAGTTTTTTTTAATAATACTAGGTACTTATATTATATTGGACCTGTGGCTTGAAGAACGAAAAAGTTCTTACCACCCTATGCGTGGTTATGGTATTCAAATTTGTAATAAATATAACCATCTGAGGCAACTATGTATACAACTTCGGATATGCATTCTAACCAAGCACTTCGATTCGGTTAAGCTTCCTACTAAAAGAGACATCACATCACATAACATCACATCACATCTAAAACCTTAACATTGATTTTTAATTACTTTTCATTAAGATAATCATTGATTTTCAAAAGAGAGCAGTGGTGACCCAGTGGTAGCGGCCGCGACTTTTACGAGTTGTAGGTCATGCGTTCGAACCCAGCCAGGCCCATTACTTTGTGTAAATAATTTCATCACCACTGCTCTCAAACGGTGAAATAAAACATCGTGAGGAAACCGGCATGTCCTAGAACCAAAAATTCAAAGACATGTGACATCAACCAACCCGCACTGGGCCCGCGTGGTGGATTACGGCCCACTCCCTCTCACGGAGAGGAGGCCTGTGTCCCAGCAGTGGGAACGATATAGGCTGAGTATGTATGTAAGATAATGACATCACATAACAATCTCAACAGAAAAGCCGATCTGTAGCTTAAATTGCCCGATTTTGATATGATAAGCGTTGCGTTCATCATGGCTATTTTTAACTTAAATTGTCTAGGTAATGTGACAGTTTAGGACATTATATCTCTTGACATTTTTTGATTGTATATATCCGTGGCTGGCGTGAATATGTTGACATGTCTAAAATGGCAACTTTTCAGGGCGGCCATTTTAAACTTTTGAGCTCTTCTGGTAAATCGGTAAATTAGTTTAACGTATGTGTTCCAGTTGTTTTATAGGTTATTTTATGCCATCTTTTGAATGATTACAGTAAACAATTGAAATTCCCCATAGTTTCCATAATAATAGGTCTTTACCTATGAAATTGCCGTTTTGTATGAAAAAATTTAAACGAATTTTTTTCATGTATTTTTTATTTGTATTAATCGAAGTAATCACCCATGCAATCAATGCATCTTTGCCATCGCAGTGGCAGTTTATTGATGCCCTTCTTAAAGAAATCAGCTGGACGGGAGGCAACAAATTCTTCAAAGGCATTTTGTACTGCCTCTCGGGTATTGAATTTTTTTCCCGCCAAGAAGTTATCCAAATTCTGGAAAAAGTAATAGTCTGTAGGCGCAAGGTCTGGTGAGTAGGGCGGATGACGGAGAGCTTCCAACCCCAGTTCTTGCAACTTGGAGACCGTCTGCTGTGCAGTATGAGGTCGCGCGTTGTCGTGCAGGAGCAGCGGAGACGAGCGATTGACCAATGCTGGTTGGAGATGTGCCAGCTTCTCCATCATTGTGTTCAGTTCTTCACAGTACACATCTGCAGTAATGCTCACCCCGTTTGGTAAGAAGCTGTGATGAATCACACCGGCGCTAGACCACCAAACAGTGACCATCACTTTTCTAGGGGTAAGTTTTCGTTTAGGGCATTGTTTAGGTGCTGAACCAGGATCCAACCAACTTGCTGAGCGCTTGCGGTTATCAAACAGAATCCATTTTTCATCGCAGGTAACAATGCGGTTCAAAATTCCTTCATTTGTGTGTCTGTTGAGCAGTGCAAGGCACGTCTCGACGCGTACTTCGCGCTGACGATCATTGAGTTCGTGGGGCACCCATTTGTCAAGCTTTTTTACCTTGCCAATTTGACGCAAATGGACCAATATTGTTTTGACGCTAACGTCGAAAGCTGCTGCTAATTCAGCCGTAGATTGTGTATCATCAGCTTCCACAATCGCCTTTAATTCGTCATTGTCGACCAAAGTCTTCGGACGACCGCGAGGTTCATTTTTCAGGTCGAAATTTCCAGAACGGAAGCGAGCAAACCAATAACAGGTGGTGCGTTGGTTTGTAGTGTTAGCTCCGTAAACGTCGTTGATGTTGCGTGCCGCTTGTGCCGCGTTGCTGCCACGACGGTACTCATATTCCATAATTACTCGAATTTTTAACGTATCCATGATGACGAAAAAGATTGAAATGCGATGAAAATGTAACACTAATCAATAAACAAATGACTACTTTTGGAAAAAAAAATCCATGTTTTTAAAATAAAATTAATTTGAAATTAGAATTCTTACCCAAACAAAAATTATTTTGATTTGAAATGGCCAGTACTGCAAAACGGCAATTTCATAGGTAAAGACCTAATAATAGACTTGTCAAGTCGTTCACCAACGAGTTATCAACTTATTCACCGACTTGTCAATTTGTTCACCACAGTTATCAACTTATTTACCGATTGAGTGGCAAATATAGAATAAAACTAGTAGGTAAACAATGTTATTTTAATGACAAGCACAGTGCATAATAACGTATTTATCAATAAAAAAATGTTGGGTAGCAAACAGATGATGAATATGTATCCTATGTTTTAAAAAGGTAAAATTTGTTTGGTTGTTTGTAAGTTCGTATGTAGAAGGTAATCTCCGGAACTAACGATCCAATTCTCAAAAAAAATTCACTGGTAGCAAGCTGCATTATTCCTTAGTGCTATAGGTTATAATTTATGTTTATAACATGCATATTAGCTGAGCTATTACAACTTTTGTCTAGCATGTCGGAAAGAAATACCTCTTAAAACAGAATTATTTGCATGCGCTACCTAAAAAGTTGTATATAATTGAAAACAATGTATGGCAACCTGATCCGCCAAATATATTTCTACAAAAAAGTCCAAGACACCATATTTCTATCTTTTATATTTTATCTTTTACATTTCATTTATGTTTAAAAAAAGTATTTTTCGACATCCTTACGTTTGGATGATTATTTAAACAACCAAATACTAATCCTTCTCAAAATAAACTATTTTATGATCACAAAGATATCATAGAGATAAGATTTGCCCTTTACAGTATGTCAATTGGTCATATAGTTTCGGAGATAATAAATTAATATAATAAAACTAAAGAGTTATTTTTTTACTAGCAGCACCCCGTGGTTTCACCCCCATAAGTCTCGATCCCGTAGGAATGTCGAGATATAAAGTATCCTATATTCTAAAACACGTCATGGCCTACCTATGTGCCAAATTTCATCCAAATCCGTTTAGCCGTTTTAGCGTGAAAATGTAACAAACAAACATACAAACAAACTTACTTTTGAATTTATAATGTTAGTTAGGATTACTTACTCAAGTTATGCAATGTTGTTCTAATTGAACAAATATTTAATTAAAACACCACTAACCTATCAGTATTGTAGTGTAATACGCAATAAATAAAAAAAAGAAATAGTAAATTGTTTTATTAGGCCACAAACAACGGAAACATACTGATTAATAATTCAGTTGACAGATACATAGTAGGTATTCACATTTTATTAGACCTCAGAATCCTCTTCATCTGGGTTGTCCTCGTCCAAATCTGGATCAGTAGATGAGACATCACCGACAGTTTTTATATTAATATAAAACTCCTTGAACGAATCATCAATCAGGTCAATCATGTCCATCAAATACTTTTTTTTCTCTGCACTGATTGGCAAAGCCTCCTTTGAGATTGGGCTCCACCTAAAGAGATCTATTACTGATTTTCCTCTTTTCTTAAAATTTATTGTCTTGAAAGGGAGTTCGCGATCCAGAGTTTTCTTGTAATAAATTTTTCCTACGCTGTTTTTATTATATTGCAGCCATTTAATAGGTTGCCACAGAAATTTCTCCCCCAAATCATCCAGTTTTTTTAGAGTTAGTTTAGAGTTAGATTTAGAACTTAGTTGGCCGTAACCGGATATCTCAATAAATCAAATTTCAAACAGAAAAATTTCGGTAGGCCATAACTTGACATGTCAATTTGTCACAATTTAATCAAAAAGACCTCAGCTGGCCATAGATTGACACTTCAATTTGTCAATTACTTACAGGTGTATAAGTTGAGCTATCAACTATCAAATAATATTTTGGTTACTGAGTATAGGTTGATACAACAAAATATCAATGTTCGTTTACAAAAACATTTGAATCGTTAATTTGACATGAGGTTTTGTCAAGTTAGACACGTTAAAATGGGAGATGTCAACATACTACCAGAGTCGATTGCTCCAAAAGTTATGTATATTTGGGGCTGTAAATTTTTTTCATATAAATTCCGTATGCGTGGGACGTATTAAGCCAATAAAAATAAAAACATAGAAGTCGACATGTCAATGTATTCACGCCAGCCACGGATATGCCCCCTGTCCATTTATATAGGATTTATAGCGCGACGCCATTTTGAAAAATAATCAAAATGGCGAACCGAAACGAGGCCAGCCTCCATACAAAAAAGTTAGATCCCTTTTAGGTTTGCTAATTATTATCCATTTATTTTCTAGGGCCGTACTCGGCAAGAAAAACGTGAAATCAGTGACAAAACATCTCATCCCCGAGCCACAAGATCTAAACCAAAGATACTTGCTATTTGAAGGCCACTGGATCCCCCAAGGCCAACTAGAACTAGCTATCCCAGAAGATTATATCCTAACTCCTACGGTAAAGAAGAATCTTCGTGATATCGCACGAATTGTATCTCTTGGTCGATTACCGATATTGTTACAAGGAGACACATCGGTAGGCAAAACGTCCCTTATTACATACATAGCTAAAGCTTCTGGCAATTATTGTGTCAGGATAAATAACCACGAACATACAGATCTCCAAGAGTACATAGGGTCTTATGCAACTGACTCTGAAGGTACGCTTGTATTTAAAGAAGGTGTTCTAGTCGAAGCCATGAGGAAGGGATACTGGATTATACTTGACGAGCTGAATTTAGCACCTAGTGATGTATTAGAGGCTCTAAACCGTGTGTTAGACGACAACCGAGAACTATTCATACCAGAAACTCAACAAGTCGTCAAAGCAGATCCCAATTTCATGTTATTCGCTACTCAAAACCCGCCAGGTTTGTACGGTGGTCGCAAAATGCTGTCTAGAGCATTTAGAAACCGATTCGTTGAGTTACACTTTGATGAGATACCTAAGAATGAACTGGAAACTATTTTACACCAAAGATGTCATGTTCCGCCAGCCTACTCTAAAAAAATGATAGCGGTTATGGCTGATCTACAAATAAGGCGGCGAGGTTCCGCAGCCGTTCAGGGCAAAGACGGATTTATAACCTTACGAGACTTGTTCAGGTGGGGTCAGAGATACAAATGCGCTTCAAAGAATTCTTTGACTGATGATAGGTTCTACGATTGGGATCAGCATATAGCTGATGAGGGCTACCTTATATTAGCTGGAAAAGTAAGACAAACAGACGAAAGATCTATAATAGAAGAAGTTATAGAAAAACACATAAAAAGGAAGGTTAATCCTGACAACCTCTTTAGTCTTCATGCGGCTACGTCTCCCGTCACCAAGTCAGTATTGGAGACAATCTTGAAGCACAAACTTAAAGACTTTAATCACGTTGTTTGGACATATAACATGAGAAGACTCGCAGTATTGATAGCCAAGTCTTTCACTTTTGATGAACCAGTCTTATTGGTTGGAGAAACGGGTTGCGGAAAGACAACCATATGCCAAGTACTGGCAGCCTTAAAGAAACGTCATCTCCTGTCAGTCAACTGTCACATGCACACAGAGAGTTCAGATTTCCTAGGAGGTCTTCGCCCTGTGCGTCAATACCAAAACGACGGAAGACTCTTTGAATGGGTCAATGGACCGCTCATAAAAGCTATGGAGGCAGGAAACATGTTCCTAGCTGATGAAATATCTTTGGCTGATGACAGTGTTTTGGAACGAATGAACTCTTTACTAGAACCTGAAAGGCAGTTAGTGTTACCCGAAAGGGGAACCGACGATAATTCTGATGTCGTTGTGATTACAGCACATAAAAAATTCCATTTTATCGGAACAATGAACCCTGGTGGAGATTTCGGAAAAAAAGAGCTTTCGCCGGCTCTGCGTAATAGATTTACAGAAATATGGTGTGACAGTGTCACATCTAGAGAAGACTTACTGAAAGTACTCGAAAAAAGCGTCAACAAGGGAGTGTCGCTAGGCAACCAAGAGGACGGTAGTTCGGGGATCGGTACCTCCATATTAAACTTCACTGACTGGTTGAAAAATTCAGAAGTGACGAACAAATTCCCGTTCAGTATTCGTGATCTTCTTACGTGGGTCCATTTCGTAAATATAACAGTTACAAGAGGAATTTTGGACCCCCCTGAAGCATACGTACACGGTGCTTGTATGACTTTCCTAGATTGTTTCGGTACAGCACTTACAGGCCATATCGATAATGAGACTTTGGTCTTATTACGAAAAAATGCAATTAAATTCTTGTTGGATCAAATAAAATCAATTGGCAGCGAATATATAGAGCGTTTACAAAAAATGTTAAGTGATAAACAGACCAAATTCGTTGCTGAAAGTTGTTCTCAAAAGTTTGGCATAAAACCTTTTTATATCAAAGTTGGACAGAAACATGGGAACATCGCGAAAGAAGACAGAAAGTTCGCGTTCACAGCCCCAACGACTGGTGCTAATACTTTGAGGCTGTTGCGAGGTTTGCAGCTGAATAAAGCAATTCTTTTGGAGGGAAACCCTGGCGTTGGAAAGACGAGTTTAGTAACTGCACTTGCTAAATCATCTGGTCATAAAGTGGTTCGGATCAATTTGAGTGACCAAACGGTAAGTCTTCCTCCTCCTTTTTGAAGTCGGTTAAAAAAGCTAAAGAAAAAAGTTAATGGTTGATTACTATAATTTGTCTTAATTTTTACAGGATATAACAGATTTATTCGGGACCGACCTACCTTCTGAAGATGGATCTTTCACATTCAAAGAAGGAGCCTTCTTGAGCGCTCTTCAAAATGGCGACTGGATTCTATTAGACGAGTTGAACTTGGCTCCTCAACCCGTCCTGGAAGGTCTTAATGCATGTTTGGATCACAGGGGAGAAGTATTTATTCCTGAACTAGGACGAACTTTTAGAGTTAAAAAGCAGACTAGATTATTTGCCTGCCAGAATCCTTTAAAACAAGGGGGTGCCCGAAGAGGTTTGCCAATATCTTTTCTGAACAGATTCACTCAAGTTTACATCGATACACTAACGAAAGAAGACTTGATATACATTGTGGAGGCCCAGTACTCATCCGTACCAAAAGACATTTTACACAAAATAGTCGAATTCAACTGCAAAGTTGCCCATGAAGTAACAGAGATACAATCATGGGGCCACAAAGGCTCTCCTTGGGAAATGAATCTCAGGGACATACAGAGATGGTGCGAGGCTCTCATTCTGGACCAGAATGAAGAAGATGAACCACTATCTCCTGGAAAATTCGTTGACATTCTCTATGTGAACCGTATGAGAACCGAAGAAGATAAGCAAAAAATGATCGAAATATACGATAAGATATTCCTTCCTGATTATCCAAGGAGTGATATTAACCCTCAATTCGAATTGACCCATACACATGTTATAATAGGGGACGTTAGCCTCCGTCGTAATGAAGATAAAGAATTCAAAAATCGGAGAGCTTTTGAAACGAATTTGCTTGTACTAAGAAACCAGCTGCCGACTTTGAAAGCGGTGGCTCAAAGTATCAAGATGAATTGGTTGACGATACTTGTTGGTCCTTCAGCTACTGGCAAGAGTAGTGTAGTACAAGTACTTTCTGATTTGATCGGCATCGAACTGCAAGTCATACCCGTGACGTCAGCAATGGACGTCTCTGACTTGCTTGGTGGTTTCGAGCAAGTTGATTTTAACAGAAGTCTTGAGAGCTTGTATGATAAAATCGAGACTTTAACCATACAAACTGTTAGGAAGACGTGGTTTTTCACAAAACCCTTCGAATGGAAGGATAACCTGCTGCTAAGTGAGCTTTACAAGTACAAATCTCTGCAGAAAGCGTCAAACACTGACATATCAGATGGTAACACGGATAATTTCAAACAAAAAATTGAGTTCCTAAATATTCACTGCGAAAAATTGATTGAACACAACAAGTATCAAGCAACTATCTTGCCAAAAGTACAAGAAGTTATAAAACTATTGAACAAGATGCAGACCAAAGTGTCGCAAGTGTCTTCTGTCAACGCTGGAGGAAAATTTGAATTTGTTGACTCCTTGCTTGTGAAAACTATGATTGAAGGCTCGTGGTTACTCCTAGACAACGTCAACCTCACTTCCGCAGCCGTACTTGACAGACTGAATGGTTTGTTGGAACCGAATGGTGTGTTAAGCATTCCTGAAAGGGGTGACGTCAGTGAAATAAAACCTCATCCAAACTTTAGAGTGTTCTTCACTATGGACCCAAAATATGGAGAGATTTCAAGGGCTATGAGAAATAGAGGAGTGGAAATATCTTTAGTAAAACCAGATGATTGGCAGACATCATATGTGTCAGAAACTGAAAATATGTTTGACTTGACGGCCTTGTTGTTGTCTTGTGGCTTGCCTAACAAATATCATGATTTGTGTATCAAATGTCATGAGACCATGCAGTCCTTTGTTGAAGGTATGTATTTACATAAATGTGTTACTTAATAATAACACAGTGTAATGTATAAATATAAGAATATTTGCTTTATGTTTTGATACAAAAACAAATAGGAAACAACACGACATATCACCACGCCTGTATGCCCCGAAGATTGTATTAATGTTCGTTTTATGACACATTTAGGTGACCTCAAACATTGTTTCTTTTTCAGGACTCGATCGGCCGAATATTTCACATTTGCTGCAAGCGGCTCACTTGACCTGGCAGCAGCTACTCCGTGGTATTTCCACCACCAATGCTTTCGTGAGCAGCTTCTCTGACGTTTACATAAAAGCGAGAAGCGGCGCAGACTTCGCTTCAAGTGTAAATTCGACACTCGCGGAAATGAAGAATTCCATGTTAAAGGACCTTGAGAAGTTAATAGAAGACGAGGAACTGAACAAAATGGCTCCGCTCCCCGCAACTACGAATCCCACGCTCACTGTACAAGGTTTGTGCCACAATTCCTCTATGGAAATCTCCAAGCAACTCGCGTACACAGCCCTACAGGAAACTGAAGACGATACGGTTGAATCATACCAACACGTCATCTTTAGTTTGTTCACCGTTTATCAAAGATGTCATCCAAATATATTGACAAACGTTTACTCTATTATTCGTAACATTATGAAGAAGCAATGCCGCAGCTCACAGTACGCTGACATTCTCAATGCCACTGCTTACGAAACCCACAAACTTTTGGGCATTGATGTGCAGTCATACAAAAAGTACTATCCAGAATCATACAAATTAGGAAAAATACAAGAACGTTCCGGCAACATGGAGGGACTCGTATTGTTCAATAACCTAATGATGTACTATTTGCATAACCGCGTCTCTGAAACTACGTTTACAGTATCAAATTATTCAAGCGCTGTGTTGTCCGGCAAACTGACTGATGATTTTGCCGAATATCCGATACTGAAACATTGTTCTAGTTACTTAGACATTATTGACCAATTTATTAAAACTAGTATTCAATCTTCTGGGACCAATATAGATACTGAAACAGCTTGTAATATGTTCCAACTTCTGAGCTGGCGGGAGAGATTCCTCAAGCTGGCAAACGAGCCAATATTCGTTTCTAATGAAGTCAGTAAGCGCAGGATTTTAAGAGAAGATATTGTTCCTCTTCTGTACACACACAGTAAATGGTTAACGAAACATTTGATGATACCATTAATGAGACTTACAACACAAAGCTACAATACGATAAACGATTTTTATAAAGCCACGAAAAATATAGAGATGCCAGCTGACAACAATAACTCAACAGTTACTAAGCTGAGTAAAAAGATCCGTAAGATGTACGGCCAACCGAAGTTATTAGTTGACAAAGACGAATACGAGAAATGTAGCCAGAAGTCTAAAGTTTACAACAAAATGGCTTTGGATCTGAATCAGCCTATTTCGAAGCAACTCAACAAACTATCTGTAGACAACTATGGTGTTACTGACATGAACTTAGCATTGGATGTGCCCAATAACGATACATTGGAACTGGTACAACAAAATATCACCAAGTTGGTTGACAGTCGGGTCGTTGAAAAACCAGGATCCCACGTGAAACTTCTTCCAATAATCTCTTATGTAGTACAGAGAATATTGACAATCCTACAGAGAGAATTCTTTGATGTCGTGTCTCTGTTATCAAAGAACGAAGACAACGTAGTTGTAAGAATCGAATCTTCAGAAGTGGTGGCCAGTTTGGTACACTTGGGAAAAGTGACTAAAGGATTTCCTCTAGCGTTATTGAATCTTTTAGAAGTAATACTCAAACTGCAGGACAATCGTGACATGATTGGTGAAAGGTAATACATATATTTTTATTAAACCAATATCTCACAAATTGACAAAAACTTTAGTAATATATTATTTTTCCAGGATATCGTCTGTTCCTGTCAAGTTCTGGGACGAATTTTATAAAGCGGTGGTTTATTCACCAGCATTTTATCCTTTGCCATTTTTGAATCCACATAATAGTGAAAGTTCGGAAGAGATTGTTGAAGAAATACCGATTAACAGCAAGAGATTGTCCAAAAATGTTCCCTTACTGCCATATTATCTGCAGAAGTTCACCGTGTCGGTTGATAATCCAGGTATTTTTTATATAGTTAATCTCCTTCATTTAAGTCTAAAAATTACGGTATTTTAAGTCTGCTTATCACTGCTTGACGTAGTAAAGCGAAAAAGTCCTTATACATCAGTAAGTTTGTTGAAATCTTGGTCCTTTTTTACACGCTTTATATTAGCTTCACTTGTATGTCAGTATGTCAGTATGTAACTCTCCGTGGGTAATTTTTACACGCTTTATATTAGCTTCACTTGTATGTCAGTATGTCAGTATGTAACTCTCCGTGGGTAATTTTGTTATTAGCTTCACTTGTATGTTTGTTTGTATGTAACCGACTCCTTAGAGCGCGATTTTGACCCACCCTAAACAGTCAGATTTCATTGAAACTTTGTAAACTTATCGAGGACCGATGACAATTCAATAATGTAATAAAAAAGGAAAAAAATATATAAAAAAACACGTTTTTGTAGTTAGCAGAACTAAAAAATTGAAAATAAATAATAGTTTAAAAAACTAAAAACACGCTTTAAAAACCAAACTAAAAAGAAGAAAATAATTTAATTCAATTAAAAAGCGTGGGGTGCTTGACATTAATTGATAATAAAAATACTTCAAAAAGCACCCCACGCTTTTTAATTGAATTAAATTAATAGGTCTTTACCTATGAAATTGCCGTTTTGTATGAAAAAATTTAAACGATTTTTTTTCATATAATTTTTATTTGTATTAATCGAAGTAATCACCCATGCAATCAATGCATCTTTGCCATCGCAGTGGCAGTTTATTGATGCCCTTCTTAAAGAAATCAGCTGGACGGGAGGCAACAAATTCTTCAAAGGCATTTTGTACTGCCTCTCGGGTATTGAATTTTTTCCCGCCAAGAAGTTATCCAAATTCTGGAAAAAGTAGTAGTCTGTAGGCGCAAGGTCTGGTGAGTAGGGCGGATGACGGAGAGCTTCCAACCCCAGTTCTTGCAACTTGGAGACCGTCTGCTGTGCAGTATGAGGTCGCGCGTTGTCGTGCAGGAGCAGCGGAGACGAGCGATTGACCAATGCTGGTTGGAGATGTGCCAGCTTCTCCATCATTGTGTTCAGTTCTTCACAGTACACATCTGCAGTAATGCTCACCCCGTTTGGTAAGAAGCTGTGATGAATCACACCGGCGCTAGACCACCAAACAGTGACCATCACTTTTCTAGGGGTAAGTTTTCGTTTAGGGCATTGTTTAGGTGCTGAACCAGGATCCAACCAACTTGATGAGCGCTTGCGGTTATCAAACAGAATCCATTTTTCATCGCAGGTAACAATGCGGTTCAAAATTCCTTCATTTGTGTGTCTGTTGAGCAGTGCAAGGCACGTCTCGACGCGTACTTCGCGCTGACGATCATTGAGTTCGTGGGGCACCCATTTGTCAAGCTTTTTTACTTTGCCAATTTGACGCAAATGGACCAATATTGTTTTGACGCTAACGTCGAAAGCTGCTGCTAATTCAGCCGTAGATTGTGTATCATCAGCTTCCACAATCGCCTTTAATTCGTCATTGTCGACCAAAGTCTTCGGACGACCGCGAGGTTCATTTTTCAGGTCGAAATTTCCAGAACGGAAGCGAGCAAACCAATAACAGGTGGTGCGTTGGTTTGTAGTGTTAGCTCCGTAAACGTCGTTGATGTTGCGTGCCGCTTGTGCCGCGTTGCTGCCACGACGGTACTCATATTCCATAATTACTCGAATTTTTAACGTATCCATGATGACGAAAAAGATTGAAATGCGATGAAAATGTAACACTAATCAATAAACAAATGACTACTTTTGGAAAAAAAAATCCATGTTTTTCCTTGACAGTTCCGCGACTCGCGCCGTAGCGTACGGATGTGCTTCTGTGTACTAGAACTATGGAATCAGATATTGTAAAATGTGACAAGTGTAACATCGTTATAAACGAAGTTTTAGCTTTTGTGAGCAATAAAATAGATGTTATGGACGAAGAAAGTTTAGTGAGAATCTGTGTAAGTGCTTTCTCTGCAAAAGAAATACTAGAGGCTAAGAAACTTCTTTTCGAATCATTGCCAACATCACTGCGTATGAAAACTCGCAAACGTGTGGGGAAGTGTCATCGGGACCTGGAAGACGTGTTAACATTGCTGAAAAACACCGATCCGGAAATTATACCCATATTCGTGGCCCGCGATCTGCATAAACTACCTCCCATTTCGTTTGATCACGTAGATGTAACGCGGCTTTTAAAAGATCTACTGCTATTACGTAGTGATGTTAAGAAATTGCAAGAGGGGTATGTGTCAATGGAGACTTTCAACTCGTTAAAAAGTGAAGTGGAAAACTTGAAACAGGCATCGATTGTTAATTATTTCGAAAGTAATGTGAACATGAAAAGAGGTGCGCACCTTATTAATAGTAATTCCTATGACAGTGGGCCAATGGGACTGGAATATGTATCCATGAAATCTGGAATAAATCAATTGCCACTAGAAAAGAGATCTCATATTGCGAACGTAAACAAATCAAACAACAAAAATGTTAATTTGCGTGGGTACGAGAAAACTAGTTCAGCCGCGTCCAGCCCGGTAGATTTTGTAGATAACGAGTGCGCGTCTAAAACAGCCAATGTCGATGCTCGTGCGCTAGTAGAAAATCCTATGTGCGCGTCATTATGTGCACTCAATAACACTGATGTCGATGCGCATTTAAAAACGACGATGTGCCCGCTTGTAAACAACGGAACCGAATCATGTATGGTACAAGAAAGTACCGTTATGACACAAAATATGGATTCTTTACCGAAACCATCGACTTTTACTGATATAGTCAACAAACCCAATCAGTGGAAGAAGGTGGAACCTTCAGAAGAATGGACACTTGTTCAGAAAAATCGGTCAAAAAATAAGTTTGTCGGTCAAAAAGGAACGGCAGTCGTTGAACCTGAAGGAAAATTCAAGGCGGCTGATATTAAGGTACCGTTGTTTATTTATAATGTAGATATGAGTACTACTGAAAGTGACATCTCTGACCATATATTCAGTAAGACAAAGTTGCTTGTACACCTACAGAAAATTAATATGAAGTCTCAAAGAAACTACAATGCTTTTAAGATTTCCGTACCGAGGCACCGTCTGAGCATGTTTATGGATGAAAATTTTTGGCCTGATGGCATCCTGTATCGACGTTTTGTGGAATTTAGTCGTGGCAACGCTGGGACGGTATCCAATAATACATGCGTGGAAAATGTTTTGCAACCAATCATAAATGGATAATAACAACACCAGCTGTACTTTCACTACATTTAACTGTAAAAATGTAAAGCGATCGATTGAAGATGTTAGGCAACTAACGCTGGTGTCAGACATAATTGCTCTTCAAGAAACTTGGCTACTTCCTTGTGAATTACCATGGCTCAGCAGTATCAATCCTGACTTTGGCTACACTGGAACTTCAGCAGTGGACACATCTGCTGGAATGCTGCGTGGCAGACCTCATGGAGGAACGGCAATATTGTGGCGTAAAAGTTCGTTCCCGTCAGTAACGATAATTGAGTGTAATAACCCTAGGATTTGTGCAATAAAAATAGTGACCAGTGATCGCCCCATACTGTTTGTATCGGTATACATGCCTACAGACTGTGCGGAAAATATGACGGAGTTAACGCAGTGCATGGGCGCTATACATGCTATAATTGAAGAATGTGGTATAGGTTATGTTTATATTCTTGGGGACTTCAATGCACATCCAAATGAAAACTTCTATAATGAACTACTCAGTTTTTGTGATGATCTGGACTGGGTATGTGCCGATATTGTTAAATGTGGGGTGGACTCTGATACGCACACTTTTGTAAGTGAAGCGCATGGTTGTACGCGTTGGTTAGACCACATAATTGTTACTAGTGCAGCGTGGCCCTCTGTTACAGATATCTGGGTTGATTATAATGTGTACTGGTCTGACCACTATCCTGTGTCCGTTAAGTGTAATTTTAGTATGTCTCAATCTAAAAATGTGATTCCAGTAGTAAATAAAAGTAAAGTGACCTGGGGGGAAAGGAAACCAGAACAAATCAGTATGTATACAAACCTTTGCAATAAACTGTTAAGACAAATTGACTTTCCAATGGAATTAGGAGAATGCTGTGATAAACGATGTATGAATATGGAGCATAGACAAATCTTAGATAATTTGTATACTAATATTGTCTCAGCGCTTAGTGAGGCCTCAGAGTCTAGCTATAGGGTGGCTACGAGTGTTAGGAAAAAACAAGTTATGGGGTGGAATAAGTATGTTGGTGAAGCTCATAGGGTGGCCAGGCTTGACTTTCAGAACTGGCTACTGTTTGGTAAACCTAAAGCAGGTTTCATTCGAGAAGCAATGTGTAATAGCAGAAAGATTTTCAAAGCCAAGCTTAAATGGTGTCAACAACACCAGGAGCAGATAAAGATGGATCGGCTTGCGACTCTGCATTCCAATAATAAGTTTCGGGAATTTTGGAAACACACCAATAAGCTGAACATCAGGTCTGGCGTTCCTTTGAGTATCGAGGGTGCCACCGATGCGAAGATGATTGCTAACATGTTTAAAGATCACTTCACAGTGGAATCCCCTTTGGGCGCTTCCGAGTGGATGCTGGACGCTGAACCCATGTGTGAAAATATTAGACTGAAAGTGAGTGCTATGGACATACGAAAGATTTTGAGTAATATGAAAGGTGGAAAATCACCAGGACATGACGGGCTCAGCGTCGAACATCTGCAAAATGCAGGGCCGCATATCTCTAGACTTTTATCGATGCTTTATAATCTGTGCATTAGACACTCTTACCTACCCAGTGAACTAACGAAAACAATAATTACTCCCATAATAAAAAACAAGACGGGAGATAGCTCGGCCAAATCTAATTATAGGCCAATCTCACTGGCCACCGTTATTGCAAAGGTTCTGGACAGTGTGCTTGAGGCTCAGGTGACAGAGTTTGTACACCTACACGATGCTCAGTTTGGTTTTCGCGCTGGACTTTCTACAGAGAGCGCTATACTGAGCCTAAAGCACACTGTTGAGTATTACACGAGTAGGAAAACGCCCATTTATGCTTGTTATTTAGACCTTTCTAAAGCTTTTGACCTTGTTAATTATGATAAACTCTGGGATAAGCTTAAAGAAACCGATTTACCTGGTGAGACAATTGATATCCTAAAGTTTTGGTATCAAAGTCAGGTCAATTATGTAAAGTGGGCGGGCATCTTATCGGATCCTTATGGACTAAAATGTGGAGTAAGACAGGGTGGATTGTCATCCCCAGTTTTGTTTAATCTGTATATAAATGCGCTGATCGGTGAGCTCAGCAGCATGCATGTCGGCTGTCACATAGATAATATTTGTATAAATAATCTGAGTTATGCAGATGACATGGTGCTGCTGAGCCCAACGATCGGCGGACTTAGGAAACTAGTTAGTGTGTGTGAGACGTACGCGGCTAGTCATGGCCTCAAATATAATGTGTCAAAAAGTGAGCTCATGGTATTTAAAGCAGGTACCAAGTCGCCAGATCAGATTCCTCCAGTGACTTTGAATGGAACACCCATGAATGTGGTCACCTGTTTTAAATATCTTGGGCACATAGTCACCGATCTCCTACGTGACGATGAGGACATGGACAGGGAGCGTAGGGCGCTGTCGATCAGAGCGAACATGATAGCCCACAGGTTTAAACGTTGTAATGCTCAAGTTAAAATTACACTGTTCAGAGCGCATTGTACATCGTTATACACGTGCTGCTTGTGGGCTAAATATACGCAAAAATCATTCAGCGCCCTACGCGTTCAATATAACAATGCATTTAGGGCGTTGTTGGGGCTGCCGCGCTGGTGCAGTGCGTCGGGCATGTTCGCGGACGCACACGTTGACGGCTTCCACGCCGTGCTCCGCAAGCGATGCGCCGCGGCGCTCGGCAGGTTGCGCGCCAGCACCAACAGCATCCTGGCTGTTATTGCGGACAGGCTGGACACGCGGTACGTCCAGCACTGGGTTAATACCCACATTAGAATTTAAATAATTATATAATATACTAACACTAGTTTCATAAGTTGTACTCTACTAACATCTATGGATTATTTTTCAGTCCGAAATAAAAAGTTTTTATTTTATTTTTATTTTTTATTATTTTAAAATAAAATTAATTTGAAATTAGAATTCTTACCCAAACAAAAATTATTTTGATTTGAAATGGCCAGTACTGCAAAACGGCAATTTCATAGGTAAAGACCTAATATTTTCTTCTTTTTAGTTTGGTTTTTAAAGCGTGTTTTTAGTTTTTTTAATCTAGATGTATGATGAGTTGCCAGCACCAGTCTTATGTCAGGTTGATCCAAGCTCGACAGACAATAACAGGTCATAATTAGATCTGTTCTAATTATGACCTGTTATTGCCTGTCGACAGATATGGCCTGTTGTTGCCTGTCGACAGATATGGCTCTGTCTTGCGTGGTCTGGATCGAATAACCTAAATTATAAAAATATATTATTGAGATAGCTTAGGCGAAAAGCAGCCGGTAAATGTTAGTTTTAGTTCATGAAATAACAAATTAAATTTTAAAATTAAATACAAAAATTTCAGTTTTTTGAACTGTTTTCGAACACCATGAAAGAGTTGCCGCCATGTTATTACATCATACCGCTGCATAAAGTAATCCACTAAGCCACTTTGTACTTTTATTATTTTCGTAATAAAATATTTTTTTATTGTAATAATATCTTACATTCAGGAATAGCAAACCAATGATAAGTAGAATAATAACTCATTGTTTAAAATGATCATACAAAATATCAGCGCATTTGTTTACACAGCAAACTGACGTCATACTCACTCACAGACCAATATAGCGTCTAGTGCGTCCAGCGTTTTTGTCAAATTACGCGCGAAATATGAAAAATGCATTTTTATGGCACTAAATAAAAATGTTGTTTTTTTTAGGCGTTTATTTACCACTTTTCAAAAAATGGTTGTAATAATACCCTATTATGATGAATGGATCAACTAATGGATCTATCTATCTATTTAACTAGCCTGTAGTGTCTCATTGCAGGGCAGAGACCTGTCTCTCCCTTTTCCAAACAGTTCTGTCTTTTGCTACTGTTGGCCAGTCCTTTCGGTAGGATTCAAGCTCATCAACTAATCGATACTAATAATTTATATTACAGAGTCACGTCATTTACTAGCCTATGAAGCTGTTTCAATAGAAGGCAGAACTGATTATTCTGTGCAACTTGGAACAATCTTGAATATTTTGTGGAAGAACATCGCCACGTTGGATTCTGCGGTTTCGTTGAAATTGTACGTATTTTTCTTCCTTTGAATTCAAGTTTTAATAAACCATTTAGATAAATACTTGGGTTTAATTTCTTGACCGTATTTTTTTCTCGGTTTTACTGTTTAAGATTCTATGAGTTTGGTGTTATATTCAAAATATAGGCATACAAAATTTTACCTAAGTTTTTACTTTTATTTCAGAATATCAGACGCCAAATTCGAAATGAAGAAGTACGAGCAACTTGTACACTTCTTATACTCCGCTCTCGAACTCAAAAACGACAATACATTTGACGACATTTGTACACATACTATCGAAATGTTCCGCACTCTTCACAAAGACACATTACACGACATACTAGCCGAAGCAAATGACGCTTATCAAAGACTCCGAAATTCACTAGAAACGAATACAGATGATTTGAAAACCAAGATCTTTACAGCACAGCTATCATTACAAACAAGTGTTCTAATCACTAAAGTGTTTTCTGAAATTAATCCCATGGACCATGTCGCGAAGTATCGTTTAAAAGTTCAGTATATCGAAGAAGATGTGAAGACGATAGATGCACTACTCGGCGCTTACTACTTCCATGGTCTTGTTCATGGAAATATTCACAATGACGGCACTATTATGAAGCCTTCACAAGTCGTAATTAGTAAGTTGGATAAGGACTGTGGTTTGATGAAGGTACATCCCTATTGTAGTGTGCTTATGGGAATGAGACAAAGAACTGTTGAAAGAGTTAGCAAGTACAAGCTGGGAAATACTTTTAGACCTGAAGAACCGACATATCACAGTTTTGCTAATGTAAGTAGAACATAAACAAGTCTTTACTTATCAGTTCTTTGAAATATCCGAAAAAGAAATCACTACATTGAGCATGATTATTTTGAGTTTATTCACAAAAAAGGGAGGTTCTGTTTTCAACCTGTAATATGAGCATGATTATTTTAAGGTTTTTCAAAGACAGACTAGATTTTTCAGCTATGGCTACTATACTCTTGTATGATGTAAAATAAAGTGCCCCACGACGTCTGTCTGTCTGCCCGCGATAAACTCAAAAAGTATTGAATGGGTTTTCATTCGGTTTTCTCCAATAGACAGAGTGATTCATGAAAAAGGTTTAAGTTTATAATTTGTTAAGGTTTTGTTTAAATTAAGTTAACGCGGGCGAAGCTGCTGGCAAAAGCTAGTACCTACACAATATTTCGTTATTTTTTAGGTATTAAAAATTCCTTCTTTTTTGTTTTCAGGACTGCAAACACTTTACAAAATCAGTACTATCAGCAAAATCTGTCCACGACATTACTACCAACTTAATAACAGCTTGCAAGGTTTTGTACAATAACCTACTTACCAACACTGTGAACAAAACAAACCTTCGAGCTGGGCACACTGTGATTAAAGAAACATCTTACTGGCTGTTTTCAGTCAACGCCTTTTACAAAAAAATCGAGGAATATTCCGAAGCATTGCCGGACTTAGCAAAGCCTCTACAGAGCTCCATATCCCAACTCGTGTATAGCGTAACCTCCATGAACGATTTGACAAAAGAGATCATAGTCAAGATAGAACAAGGTCCGGTCCTAAAGGAGATTGTAACAGATTTGATGGTGTTCCCCAATGGTATACCTAATAGAAAGAGCAAAAAGGATTATGTGAATAGATTTGAGTCAACGAAGTTTGTGCAGTTGTTGAATAGAAATGTGGTTGCTGGGAACGAAGAGATGTTTGCTGCTGAGTTGGAGGGTATTCAGTGAGTGTTTTTTTCTACCAAAACTTAATAAGCTTCCTGTTCTCATGGCCTTTAGTCCTTCTGCATGAGTTATACGCAAATGGCTTATGCCATTGTAAGAATTTTTTAAAGACAGGAACAGGAACATTTAATGCCTTTTTTATGCAGTACTTAGTAGTTTTTACTTTACTAACTATTAAGTTCACCAAGCATTGATAATATTGTAAAACATACAAAAAAGTAATTATAGTGTTTATTGCCCATTCTTCTCCATACGAAACTACCTTTTGAAAGGGGCGACTAAAATCAATAACGTTCAATTTTCTTTTTTTCAAAAGTGCCTATTAATTGAAATAAATGATTCGTCTTTGACAACTTTATCTAAGCCTTTTTAATGGTTATAGGCATAAAATAAAATGCATTTTTTTCCAGGGTTCTAAAAATGAATCTATCAGAGCTGCGCATGTACAGCACAGCATTGGACAAACTGGACAAGACTACGATGGACTCCGTGCTGGCGACGCTGAACTCTCTCGTGAATGTGTGGCAGCAACAGCAGAAAGATATTGCGAAGAAGAAGTTGGATGACGAGGCGTTATATGTTACTAAGTAAGTACACCCTTAATCTATTTAGTGTGTAAATATTAGAGTCACATATAATTTAAAAATCTCGATGTTTTGTCAAGCAAAAAAAGCCGTGCTAAGTAGAGTGGGGTCGCTAGTATAAATTATTTGCGAGTCTTTACCGAGAAGAAATACAAAATAGTAATTAGAAATTAATGTAGAAATCTCAAGCTGTGTCTCAAGCATCTAATTTGTGAGGGCAGCGGTTGTCATTAATGGAAGAGTGAATTTTTCTATCAATTCTCAATTCTTTATTGCGTACCATAATGTATAAAGTTGGTACGGAAATAATATATTAGTCACTAGTCCATTTTCTGTGCCCCTGATCACTGATAAGACTGTCAAATTACATAATCCATTGGTTTGATTGGTAAAAAAAAATATCAAATGAATAGGCCTCCATAAATACAGCGAGAGTCTGAAGCCCTAAAATAAATTTTATACCACTTCTTTCAGATCTAAATGTGAAGATGAAGACGAAGACGCAATAGCTTTCGAAGAAATGCTCGAAATGTTCCCGTCTTACTCCGACCAAGACTTCGCTGAGTTCAAGGCACCAACACTAGAACAAATTCCAGTCAAAACACAGAACAATATAGACAAGCCTAAACAAAAACACCTAATATCTCCCGAAGACGTTTCTCTAGTATACAAATGGCATTCAAACATAGTTCGAAATATGACGTCAGCGGAATGGTTACCCGCCCGAAAGAAGTTGGTCGGTAATGACGTGATTAGTGCGTTCTTGCAGAGGTATCCCACATTTAGTCGGGTTATAAACAATGTTTGGGAAGCTTTGGACGCGGAGTTCGAAGGGAGCATCTCACCGAGTTTGATGGTCCTTATTTCTCAGATTAAGGCTAAAGTTGATGGGCAAGGTAATTTTTTATTATTTTTAATATTAGAAATACATGCTAAAGAAGTTAATGTATCCGGGTCGTTAAGGGGGAAGCGCGATAACCCGCGATATTAAAATGTTCTTACTTTTTAAACAATTGGCAGGGCAGTGTCCCATTGATTGAATGATTGTTTCATGAATAGGTCAATAAATGGCATTCAATTAACAAAGACAAGTGGGTTGTATCGATTATTTTAATGATCATAATTATGTAAAGCTATATTTGTTACTGTCGCGATTTTAATAAATATAAACACTGACATGCATATTGCATAAAACGTAACAAAATTTGTATTACGCGGGTTATCCTGGCGTTTCTATCTAGTTTTAGAAAGAGTTCGGCTTTGTATGGTGTCGTCTTTGTCACTCATACTGGTGTGACAGTCTCTTTCTAAAACTGAACTATTTGTTGGCATACTAGCAACGGTTACTGTAATAGGAAAAATTTAAAAATACATTATTGAGATAGGTTAGGTTTGCCTGACCTATCTCAATAATGTATTTTTAGATTTTAAAACTAATATTTGCTGACTGCTTTTTGAAGCAGTCGGAAAATGTTAGTTTTAGTTCATGAAATGACAAAATAAATATTAAAAGTCCCTATTAGATGTATAAAAATCAAGGTCCTGACTCAACACGATAAAAAGATATAGGAAAATTTAGATTTTCGCGAAAACTTGTAAGTACCAAAATTTACCTTAATTTATTTTTCGGAATTTTTCCCTTTACTTGTGCTATAAGACCTTGCTATTAACCAAATATATTAACCAAAATTTACAATTCTAGGTCAACCGGAAGTACCCTATAGGTTTTGGGTCGAAAACCTATATGGTAGTTCCCGTTGACCTAGAATCACGAAATTTGGCAAAAAGCCCTTGCTGTTTGCTGTAAGACCTTTCTTACAACACAAATAAAGTAGAAATTCCAAAAAATATAAAAGTTGAAAGTTAAGGTAAATTTTGGTACTTACTTACAAGTTTTCGCGAAAATATAAATTTGCCCATATCTTTTTTTTATGGCGGTATAATGGGTAGGTACGGAACCCTCGGCGCACGGGTTCGACTCGCATTTGACCGGTTTTTATTTAAATTATAAACAATTATCATACAAAATATCAGCGCACTTGCTTACACAGTAAACTGACGTCATAATTACCCACAGAGCAATATGGCATCCACTGCGTCGAGCGTTTTCGTCAAATTACGCGCGAAATATGAAAATTTTAAATTTAAATGCATTTTTATGGCACTAATCGATTCAATAAAATGTTGTTTTTTATTGGTTTATTAGCATTTTAGACACTTTTCAAAAATAGGTGTTATACCTTATTTAACTATTTTGGGTAGCACCTGGCATCTTATATTTATATGTGCATTTGTTTTATTTTCAGAGTCTTCAAGCAAAGTGGACTTTTATAAATCCGCTTGGGTCTCGGAAACGAAACAGTGCGTGCCCTTGCTTCACAGGGTGAAGGAAAACACTAATGTATTACTTGATCAATGGCCAGATTTCCCTACTTTGAAAGAGGTAAACAACTCATTACCACTTCTACATCCATTACTTTAACCGTGCCCTTCTGAGACTAGAAGAAACTATTTTAACTTTCAAATAATAATAATCAAATAAAAAATAGTTACTTAACAATTTTTACACGCTTTATATTAGCTTCACTTGTATGTTTGTTTGTTAGTTTGTTTGTATGTAACCAACTCCTTTGAGCGCGATTTTGACCTAATTTAAACGGTCAGATTTCATTGAAACTTTGTAAACTTGTCGAGGACCGATGACAATTCAATAATAAAAAAAAAAATTGAGAAAAAAAACACGTTTTTGTAGTTAGTAGAACTAAAAAATAGAAAATAAATAATAGTTTAAAAAACTAAAAAACACGCTTTAAAAACCAAACTAAAAAAGGAGAAAATAATTTAATTCAGTTAAAAAGCGTGGGGTGCTTGACATAAATTGATTATAAAAATACCTCAAAAAGCACCCCACGCTTTTGAACTCATCATCACACACGTCACACGTCATTACTCCACATGATCCACAATGATATTTAATCGACGCCTTCTGGGCAAAATAAAACTGGTTGCTAATTTAATTGTACTGTTTAACTCACACGCTGACTTATTACTTGCTTGCTTACTACTTTTTTTTTTGGAAAATCATATACTTACTCTTACAATGTTCGTGGGCATCATGTATCTATCATATAATTCATAAAACCTTTTAAAAGAGTAACGATGGAGTTTCTTGCACATTCTTCTCCATACAAAACTACCCTTGGGAAGGGGCGACTAGAATCAATTATATTTTGAAGTAAATTTTTACATTCAAAACTGCCTATTATGTGCCTATTTGAAATAAATGATTTGACTTAGAAAAAGTGCCATAGCCGTTATTATTCGCAAGAAAGTTATGACTCTTTACTTCCTGTACAGCTGATATCTCTTTTTCACACTGAAACAAAGATGACTGTCACTTCTCTGTATAGAGAAGTGACAAAGTCATCTTTGTATTTAAGAAAAGTCAACTTGTCTGTTACCTTGTCACGCCTTTATGGCTGACTGGATTGACAAAGGATATTTTGTACCCTAGTAGTATGCTCGTGTGGCATAATTTCCAACCACCACACAGACGAAGCGCCTGCTAGAGTTAGTAGCAAATTAACAGTTTAGAATCTAAACTTTAGATAAAGTCCTCATAAAGAACCATCAAGCCCTAAGCGACATATTTTCTTTATCTAATCTCCCTTTAACATTCCAGATAATAGTAATAGTGAACAGAATCTTAAGCTTCCCGGTAACGAGCCCGGTGAGTCGTTTCCTCACGGGTCTAGAGTTACTTCGGGACAAGATCGAGGAATGGAACAAGAACGCGCATAAAGGGAATAATATGATCGACGTGTCGCTCGCCGTTGGACAGCAGATTATCAACTGGAGGAAGCTGGAGATGGCTCACTGGAAGGAGTGTCTCAATAATTTGTATCATAGGTAAGTAGTAATTTTGGACGTTTATTTATTTATTTAACCATTTATGTACAGTGGGCTGCATCAATTGGGTACCCCAGTTGTATTCAAATTTTAACACAACTGGGGTACCAAAGTTAAAGTCAAAGCATTTATTTCAAATAGGGGCACTTTTGAATGTCAACATTTACATTAAAATAGAATTGATTCTAGGCGCCCCTTTCAAAATGTAGTTTCGTATGGAGAAGAGTGGACAAGAAACTCCGCCGTTACTCTCTTAAAATGTTTTCTCTCTTAAAATACAATATTTAACATAGTACATTCATTATATAATTATGTGTGAAAACGATGCACTCAGAATAAAATTACTATACCAAAATAGGTAAAAGGAATGAAATTGAAGCAATACAGATAAATTAATTTTATGATACCCAATTGATGCAGCCCACCATACTTATACAGACAAGAAGAAAGGAACAGACAAAAATATATAGAAAGGTGATGTGGTGGTGACGTTTTATAGATAACTAGCTTTTGCCAGTGGCTTCGCCCGCGTGGCTGTTGAAAATTTTCCTACGGGGACATATTACCGGGATAATAAGTCCTATGTGTTAATTCACCACCCTAATTGCGAAGCACACGATCAATCATAATCTGTTTCATTTTGACAGTTCAACAATATTCATTGCGTTATTAACGTTGCTAAGCAGACACATTTTTCGAACATGTGAAGTAATGGTTTAGCAATCAGTTTCAAAATGATTCAGATTGTGATTGTTCGTGCGTTACGCAATTAGGGTGCAGGTTATAATCTATCTGTGTGCCAAATTTCATCCAAATCCGATCAGCCGTTGTTGCGTGATTAAGTAACAAACTTCTAAATATCCAAACATCTAAACATACAAACTTTCACGTTTATAGTTTTAGTACGATAGTAGGATTATTTGATTATGTTTTACACTGCAAAAAAATGACAACCAATAACTGCATGTTTTTGTTTTTTGTTTTAGTGCAGTCAAATAGTCCAAACTATTGGGCAATACAACGCAGCCTGCGTTGTATTGCCCAAGAGTGCACCAAAAATAAGCATTCAGTTTTTGGCCGCGTAGTTTTTTGATATACACGGAAGCCTTGGCTACTAATTTAGTATATTTTTTTTATAGTCAGTAAAAAAAAATAGACAAAATTATTATGACTACATGATTTAGACTGCTGCAAGTTTCAAGTTTATAGATTTGCTTTATTCAAATTATCATTCATTAGTCGGCAGCTGTCAATATTATCATGCTTTCATTTACAGGAAGCAATCGGAAGCCCATAAGTATTGGTTTTACCTATACTCCGTCATCAATTTATACTTGGAAGACACATCAGATCCCGCCCAAGCCGACAGGGTCATAAATGTGCTCAAAGATTTCATGGAAAAGTCGAACTTAGCGGAGTACGAAGTAAGGTTGGATATCATATTCGTGTACCACTGTCATTTGGTGCATTTGGAGCCTTCTCCAAATAGAGGTAAGGGTGAAGTTCTTTTTTTTTCTAAACTCAATATTTGACTGGATTATTTTCAACAGCGGTTCTTTAGAAAACTTGGATAGTAGCCTAAAAAATTATGTCAGATCTGGCCGCGATAGTAGTTCAAAATTCGACGTTTTGCAATAAAGTGTAAAACTGCGCATATTGTCTGCCCACTACTTTTAAGCTTAAGTAGCCGTATCGATAAAATTAATTAAAAAAAAATACATTTGTCAATACGCATGTAATTAATTTGTATGTACACACGGCTACACATCAAGCTATATATTTCCAGTATAAGCTGATCTTACATTGTATACGATTTCCGTACAGTGCGAGATCAGCGTAAACTGGAAATGTATAGCTTGATGTGTAGCCGTGTGTACCTATGCGTCAAGCAGAAAAACTTCGCAAAATGTTCTACGAATATTTGGCAAATTCAAGCAAGCAAAGTTAGTCGTCGCTAACCCATTTCAACATCCCTTTCAGACGAACTCCTCTCAATCCTATGGAACACATACAACTACTACTCGCAGTTTAGCGCACAAGTCGCCGCCCATATCAAAGAGAAGCGCGCTCCCATAGAGAAGAAACTGCGCGATTACGTCAAGATATGCACTTGGGATAGAGACCTTAGTTACTGGAGTGTTAAGGATACTGTGGAAAAGGCGCATAAGTCTCTGCATAAACATACTAAGGAGTTTGAGGTTTGTAGCTGTGTGACATTACTTTTATCTACTCTCATATAGTAAAATTCGAATTATAAACTTCAAAACGAGTTTAAATTGACATACTGGCTCTCGTGATACAGGAATTCCTAGTACAAGAGCCAGGACTACACTGTTGATGTGACTTGAAGTGATTAAAAAAAATATATACTTTATGTTTATATGAAAACTCCCAAGGAGCTGTTTGATGTCTACTTCGATGTTTGTTATGCACGGCAAGAGGTCCTGTACCTCCGGTCTTATTAGACGTTGAATAATTCCTCGTAAATCTTAATCATATTCACTAAAACAATACAGTAATTATAATAAAATGTTTTTGCAAAATACAAAAAGTAACTTGGGCCTAGCACGGATTGGAATGCACGTGTCTTTTGGAGGGTTAACTACTTAATGCAGCTGTGTGTACAACTTTGCACTTAATATCGCTGGAAATAAAACCTATTATTTAATGTGATTGCCTGTTTAGCATGATGATTATCGCCCTTCGTGTATTAAATAAAATGTATTATTCATGTCTGCTAAACACAAGCACTGTAGCAATCAAGTTTGTTAAGTTTTATTTCTTCATTTATATTCTAGAAAGTCCTAAATGATAGTGTAACAAGCTGCCTAGTGGACAACTCAACCGAAGTAGTAGGGGACCACGTCGGGCTATGGGACCGGCCTAAACGTACCACCACCGCTAATGCACCTTCAGGCGGAGCCTATATGATTGACGTGCAGAACCATATAGTTCTCGCTAGGAATATTAAGGTATGTTAGATTATGATTTTGTGTTTTTTCAGTGGTGTACACTTGCGGAATAAAAAGGTTAAGTTAAGCTCTTTTGATAATCTATTTTGCTAGTAATCATAAATGAGCTAAGATTTACTTTTCGTATCGCAACTGTATGTAGTGAGTTTCTTCTATGCTTGACTGTTGTGTGATTTTGTCAGTAGTTGTTTTTGTATTTTTCTAAAATCCAATTATCAAATACTTAATATATTCTGGTAGAACCTCGTTTGGCTGTAATTTCTTTTGTTGTTACGTATATAGGAAAGAATAATGATAAACAATTAAGTAGATTCTAAAGCAGTAGACCGAAGTTGATGTACATAAAATAATTATTTTGAATGAACACTCCGTGTTATTACAAAATGCTATCTAACTTAATTCTACCCTAAAGCTCTGAGCCAGTTTTTTCATTTCCAACTTTATTTCGATTTGGGTAAAGTACTTAATACAAGAATGACAATTTAGCTTCGAACTGAGTTGTTCGTTTTGTAAAAGGAACTGTATTTCGATTTAGTTAGGTTCTTATTTCAAAAACAGAATCGATAGTTTAAATCATACCTAATGAAAACTCTATCGAATGGCGTATTAAAATCGGGACATTAAAATGACACATTTCTTTTCGGGTTCATTTTATCATACACGATTTACTTGTTAGTATCTGATACGGCTGCTATCTGGGAAAGACGGGGGGGGGGGGTCTAAAACAAATTTTTCAAATCCTGGGACATGTTGATTTGCCTTTGGTCTGCTATCGATGTCACCTGCTCCCACTATTTCTCTGACGACAGCCCGACTGATATCTCCCGACTGTATCTTTGGATGACAACAAATGATTGCGTTGCTCTTACTACGACAAAACCGAAACGAAACTCCATAAACTAAAAAAAAGTATTTATTCAGATACTGTATCTTCATATATTTAAGGCGCCTTTGTAGAAGAGAAATAAATGTATATTTATTTATTGTTTTTAATACAGAATCTTAGATTATATAAACGAAGTTTTAAAAACTCAATGGCATACCAAAATTATAATTCCACTTAATGATCACTCTAAAATCAACTTAAAACATAGCGCTAAAGGAGACAATTGAGTGAGGGAAATTACAAAGTCAATTATTTAAGATTCTGAATTCAAATATACATTTGCATGCACTTTATACAATTCACACTTTCGTTCTTACTTTATTTTCTTGTTCTGTTCCTCAATGACACTGTATTATACACATACTAATTTTCCTTTTCTGTTTTTAATTCGCAGCGAATGCAGGTAGTACTCATTGATCACTAAATTATTACTGTTATTAAACTTTGAGCCTTCTGTACACAATAAATAGTCCATTTTAACGTTCTTATTGAGTAGTAGGTGAACAAAATAGCCTTAATAAATAAATTAAATTGAGTTATCATAATGACGGAAGACCGCAAGATCAGTGGCAGAGAGCGCACACTTAATTAGAGTATTATTTTTTTTACTTCTAAAATTTCATAAATTCAGTACTTATATGTTGTTGTGTACAGAAAAAATGAGAATGTAAGGTGTTTGTTCAGTAGTTATTACTAAGCGGTTGCGGGGTAGATTCTCTTTATGCATAACCATAGATTTGTTTGTTTTCACATAGCTAACACTATAATATACTCTGACTTCCTCAAATATTGACCCACCATTATTCTTCCCCCCTGTAGAAATATCTGGATGAATTAGAACTGCCGTGCAAGATGATAACAGACGGCAGTCTTTTGTCTAAAGTGTCCAGTTTGCTGAACAAAGCTAAGACGTTATGTAAGGATACTATCACCAATACTGGGTACCCGTCGTTAGTGCAAGCTTTGGATGATTTCGTCACGGTTGTTATTGAGACAAGCACGCATTTGGGATCTTTGGAGGTAACACTAATCATTGTCTCCTATTTTGTTGTATGAATATGTCACCTTAAAATTGAAAATACCGTTAGATTATAATATATCTCGTGAGATTGTGAACTGTCGAAAGATTGTGAACCGTAACGTACTGCTTACAATTTAACGCATTATTTTTCGATAGATTATACAATCTATCGAAGTGAAATCGTCAAATCGTGAACTGGTATCAAGACGGATAGCACCTTGCGCTATTACTAAATAGTCGAGAAACTGCCATTAACTTGAAAGTAGCGCTCGCCGGCCGCTGGCGCAGCACCGCTCGCTACGCTCGCTCGGCTCGCGCGCGGTTGGTCGCAATTATAACCTAACCTATTCGGTCGGTAAGCAGTATGGTTCACAATTTATCGACAGTTTATAATCTCGCGAGATAGATTATAAACTAACAGTGTTCACAATCATACGGTGACAAATATACGGCGGTTAATCAAATGTCCGACCATATTTTCAAATCACAACTGTCATGTTTGACAGTTGTGTAAAATGGCTACAGCACGTCAAATTGACGTAGGGTGTCAATTTGCATAACAATGAAATTACCTGACTGTGCATTGATTCTGCGATAATAGAACTGAAATAGCCAGTTAGTGGTTATATGGTTGGATAACTGTATAAGCTACATTTTGATTTAAAATTTTACTGTTTGAATTATAGTTACATCATCTTTTTGGGTACAAATATTTTCTGGCAGATGCGAAAGGGGCCTATAGTTCTTTCAAATCGTTCTTTAACAAAAAGAAAAAATATTTAAATAGAGTCAAATTTTGAACCGGTTTATCAGGAATATACTCAAGTTTTGTGACTCCTCGGCATTTATTTATTCGGTCCAGGGAATAATATCACAGATTTTTAAAAGCTGGTCATTATTTCTATTTATATTCATCTCCTACAGGTCGACAGCTCCCAACCAAAAGAGAAACAGACATCCCAAGCGAAGAACTTCGTGCAACAAAAACGCAAAGCTCTAGCTGACCTATTCAAGTACTTGACTAAACTTGGTCTGAACTACCGCACCGGTTTGGTTATACTGAGCGCAACTGACAAGGAGTTGTATGACTTTACTATACCGCCTGTTGATTTGGAAGCGGCTGTCGGCTATTTGAAGACCAGGTTTGTACCTAGTTATATTTATTAACTTGCTATACCTCGCGTTTCTGCCCTCGTGTAGATTCTCACAGGAACCGGCAACATTTTTCTGGCACACGGAAACAGGGTAGGTTTTTATGATTGAAATATTTTATTAATAGGTTAATTATTTCCACAGATAACCATATTTTTTTTGTACTTTTGCGTAATAATAATTTAATAAGTGAATTAACATGTTTTGTTTACTAAAACCTGCTATACTATTTCTATATTTTTAGACGTTGCGACGCTTCGCTATCCCTTCTATGGTCTGGTTGTGAGAAATACTTCCAGAAGAACATAGCTCGCCATAGAATACTTACTTTGGCGTTACAAACACCACACAAGGACCTGGGTATGCAGAATATTGAGCGCTGCAAAGGATTCGCTGCGCAATTACTGGTAAGAAATTAACTTAAAATCTCTGTGTTAAATCAAGTTACTGTATTAGGTGTTTGTGATTAAAAGCTCTAAAGGCAGCAGAACTGTCATAAACGTAATAAACTAAAACATATAACTCATAAGATTACGCAATTAGCCCATCAAGCTTGAATAAAGTGAAAGACAAATCCAGAACATTTATTGCAAACTAAGTGTAGAAGTACTGGTTTTATAAACTCATCACTATATTATTTCCAGAAAATAACAAACACTCAAAAGAAATCCATATCGAAATATTCGCGATACCTCTGTGACCTTCGCACCCTCACCACAAACTTGATGAACGCTCTCGACGTTGACAACACAGACACAAACATATCTACATTAATAACAAAGATAGAACTACTCACAGAATGCTACGCAAACACTAGCATTGTTCTAGAACAATTCAATGTAGTACTCAAGTCCTGCCCAGAAAAAGGCCTCAACGCAGAAGCGGAACCAGATTTCGATAACGTTCTATCTGACTCTAAAATCGTTCGTTGTTACAAAAACAGCGATGAATGGCGCGATCTCCATAAGAGAATCAACGCACTTATAACTCAAGTCAACAAACAAAAGAATACGTTACATAAAGTATCTAATAACATGCCTAAAGAAATCGGTCAAAATGATACGAAATTACCTGTGGTATCTCAAGCTCATATTGATATAGCAAACGATTGTAAGACTCATTTGAACAATATGCTCAATGACATTGACGGTTTGCTGCAAGACTATCAATTCAAATTCAAGTTGTCTACATTTGAAATCGTACCAAACCACCCACTACTAAAGAGCATAGTCAACCTATCAAATTATTTGAAAGAAAGTGTCAATGAACTTATCAAATTAGATGAAAATACTGACGTGTGCATGGATGGAGTAACAAGTGATACACTTATAAATGAAACTGAAGATTTAATAGCTACAATGCTACTTATAATTCAGTCAGTTTACAAGAAACATTTACCACAAGATACCACAGAAAACGCCGAAGTAATAAACGCTATTGATGAAATCATACAAAGTGATAAAGAAGAATCCAAGGATATTGTTGAAGACAAACATTTGAAAGAACATTTACAAGATAAATTGACGAGCGATTCCAGACTGCTTCAACTAGAAACTCTGATTAATAAAACACAGATATTGTTTGGCAACTATGTCGAATATATCGCGAATGGCAATGATATAGATGAAGTTAAGAGTGTGGTGATGAGATTGGTGCCAATATTGGAGCAAACGGTGTTGTTTGTCCAATACTTTATTACACAGAAAGTGTCAGTGCATAGGGTGTCGTGCAAAATGCTGTCTGTTCTGCTCAAGATATTCTCGGATCTGGCTTCTAAGGGGTAAGTTTAATTGTATCTGCGTCACTATTTGTCCCATACTAATTTGGATACGCTTTTTTCCTTAGCATGATGAGTATATTCCCAAGATAGCGACTCGTATTCTGGTCCTGCCTACAAGTAAAACTCATATTTTCATTATATGGTTTGGATACCTGTAAATAATTCTAACTTTCAGTTAATCGAGTACATGGTCTCTATGTACACATGTAGTTTATATAAAACGTTCGGCATTTATTTATTTATATATGCTTATTGCACACCAGAAAATACATGACAAAAATAAAACATTTAACACTAAAAACATACAATGGGCGGCTTTATTACTTTCCGCGATCTCTTCTAGGCAACCTTGGAATGGACAGTGATTACGTGGACATAAAAATGGGGTTGTCATTGGTGCAAAATATGCATAATATGCATTATATTGATGCATTGTCATTCATTCCTCTGTGACAGTCCCTTCCAAAAAGAAAATTCTTTAAAAATTCTCAGTCATATTTGTTTCATCACAGACATATTCTATGAAGTCTTTAATTTTCCTTTCCTCTACAGCTTCTGCAAGCCATCAGACCTTGATATGGAGGAGGGTGAAGGCGAGGGAGGTCCCGGCAAGTTAACGGGAGGAACCGGGCTAGGTGAAGGCGAGGGTCAGAAAGACGTGTCGGATAAAATTGAGGATCAGGTAAGGGAGATCAATTTGGATTTGAATGAAAATATCTTCTGTCTCATTACAAAAAGAGAGAGAGTTGTAACTTTAGTTCTTAAAACCTTTGAGCCCGTTTTTAGAACTTAAAGCTACTAGTCAGACTAGGATAACAAAACTGTCTAGGAGCAAGATTCACAGCACTATGACTTGTCTTGATTTGTTCATTAAAGTAAGCGTCTCATACGAATGTAAACTTTTTTCATATAAGATTAATGTTGTTATTCGAACGAAACGCTTGCTCACATTCGCTTATACGATTATGAACATATTAAGCGTGAGAATACGATTAATATTTGTATAAAACGCTAAATTTACTTAGCAAAGTAAAATCAGAGTGCAATCTGTGAGTATTGCCCTAGGTTGTCAATGTTGGGTATTGTCTTTAGTTAAACTACTATATGCCCCAAACCTCTGCAGAACTCAAAGACCTACGTAATTTATAACTATTTTACGTTTGGGTGTTCGAACTGCTGCCATAATGATTTCTACAGGATCAACTAGACGATGCACGTCGTCCAGGTGATGAAAAGAAGGAAGAAGAAAGGGATTGCAAAGAAGAAGAGAAGGGAGTCAACATGACCGATGACTTTGATTCACATCTGCAGGATCTCGAGAAAAAAGGTTGGTGTTTTAAATTATGAAAAGCTACATTCTGTCAGCAACTTGAAATTTCTTGTTTTACCATAAAATATATTCTATGACATTCAGGAATACTGTAGCTTCCTATTAGTGATAGAATTGTCTGAATCGGATTAGCAGTTCCGAACATTACCCCACATACAAGGTAAGAAATTTTGCTTCTTCATTATATCAGTACAGATCAGTATTTCTTTACAAAAACAGGTTTTCAGCCGCATGAAATAAGCTGGTCTTATTAAAATGACTGAAAGCAGTGGCGTGCACAGAGTTTTTAGACAGGGTAGGCAGAAATTAAAAAAAAGCAAAAAAAAATACTGAATAACCGATTGCTGTACCTACCTACACAGCACGCAACTTGTGAGGCAATTAAATGAATCATATTGTTTTCTATTGAATTAATGATTGACTTTACCTTCAGTTTGTACCTATTAATTGCAAATCCGGTGTACAACTACTTTTCCCAATCGCTTGTTCTTTTTTTTTTCACCAATAGATAGTTTTGAAAATGCATAATTTTTTCTTTTCTCTGTACACATACCACCTGAACAACTGTCACAGTGAATATTATCTATTTTTCACACTATTTATCAACGTTAAAGTCTTAAATACATTCTATCATAGCTCACAACAAAACAAATAAATCAAAACAAACAATGGCGTCGGTATTACTCCGAATATTAAAATAATACGATAAAAAAGTAATGGTTGTTTATGTAGCGACAATTCAATGAAACAATGCTACTTTTTAAAATAGTCGCATAACCAACTTTGTTCGGAAAACTTCGGTAAGTTTCGTAATTCGTCTCGTTGTAAAATATCGTAAAAAGCCAGTGACTACCCTGTACGGTTGTGTGCGTAATTTGTTACATTGTGTGCTACTTAGGTATAGGAACGCACACCCAATAAATCTGCATGACCACGAGAGCACACATATAAACATTAAAACGCGAATAGTTCGTGTTTCTCCCGAGGCAGTCAGAGGTGCTAGTGCATCGCAATGCGAAGTTGCGTCAAACTATACGAACGAACGGGTATTGTATCGATGATACTAATGATACAACCGACGCTCGACAGGTGGAGCTGATTTATGAAATAAAGATTTTTTGTTTATTGACATAATAATATTAGTTTTACATGTTTGATATAGGTAGAAAAGGCAGTGTATTTCTGTCTTCATGGACTGCACGCCACTGACTGAAAGTCAAGTTAGGCTTTTATACACCATCATCATCTGATGCTCCTGAGTACCAGTGTTTTACATGGTGAAATTGTCCCTCTGCCCTCCTCGACCCAGTTACTTGGTAATACGATACCCTTTTGTAAGAGTGGTTGTCTGACTTTCGGGCTTCTGACAACCCGTAACGATTGTTAAAGACTTACCAATGACAACCGGGACCAATGGCTTCACGTGCTTTCGGAGGCACGGGCCTTGGTATGTAAAGATGGAAGACTTCACGTAGCGTAGTTTAACCTGATCGATTCTTTTAAGCTTTCTTTAACTATCTGCTAAAAAGTAAAAACTAAATTGTTGTATTTGACTTGTGTACTGAGTGATTATTTATTTCATCTGACGTTGGTTGAATTGTCATAACGGTGGTTGATCTAATTGTTATAGAAGGCGAACTATCAGATCAAGAAGACGATGAAGATGATGCTGATAAGCAAATGGGTGAAACTGACAATGCGGCAGAAAAGTAAGTATTCAAGTACACAATTAGCCCCCTTGACTAACTGTCAGTATCGTTAATCTTCACCAGGTTGCAGTGCAGTTCACTGCAAATGAACTTCAAGATCTAATACTCAAGATATAAAGGGTGGCAGAGACATCTACGCACAACCTGTTACCAAGGATCTAGCACATGATTCTAGAATTGTTTTGATGGTTATCAACAAAAAAAAAAAACAATGCTGTTCTATTTTGACCGCGTGGTAAGATCAAAATGAATGGAACAGCATTTGTCTAGAATCTTAAGCTGAATTCTTGGTTACAGTTTTCGCTTCGATATTCTTGCCACCCTGTATAAGAGAAGAAAAGATTAAATCAAAGTTATGTTACTTTTTAGTCAAAAGAAATTAGTGTAATTGTATGATTTTCGGCCATTCAACTGTTATTAAAGTTTTTAAAACAGCCGCTAAAAGTGCAATTTTCTAAGTATCTAAGTCTCCTACACAGACTGGACCAACAAATCTGGGGTTCAGAAGACGAAGAAGAATTAGACGAAGAACAAGGCCAGAAGAAAGATAAAGAGGAGAAAGGTAAAGGAGAGAGTACAGGAGAGAAAGAAATGGCCGCGAAAGATAAAGAACAGGAACAAGGCGCTGATGATGGAGCTGATGGCAAAGATCAGAAAAAGAAGAAAGATATCAATGAAATGGAGGAACCTGAGGTTGATGATGATCATGTAAGTGCTTATTTAATGAAGTTGCATAAATATACTAAAATGGAAATTTGACAGTACATTTTCTCAAGAATTTTTAAACAGACTCCAGTTTCGTTGGCACTAATATAATAAAATTATAATTATTTTTCGTTATGAAAATCTCTCTCAAAAAAACAATTTACGTTAAAGGTTGTGGTTTGATGTGTACATCACGAATTCATATTAATTTTATAACTTCGAAAATAACTCTGTGGATGTAATCTTTTCACGCCTAAACCACTGAACAGATTTCGATAAAAAATAACAAAGGCTACAAAGCATGTTAATAACCATTGTCTTTACTGATTTTATGTTAATTTCGTGTAGACGGATCCTTACCATGGAAACCAGCAACCTCTCCCTGAGCCTGAAGACTTCGAATTGCCTGATAATATGAATATGGACGGTGAAGAACCCGGCGATGAAAATGTAAGTCGCTTTTGTTAGCTTAGTTGTTAACTTTATTTTGCATGCTGTGGTCTCCTATAAGTGAAGGAGTTCACCTACTTAATACCTGATGTTGCTCTTTATTTGTGTCATGTATTATGTACATCTTTTGTTGGAGATCCTAAATCAATAACCCCCTTATTCATAAACGATGATTAAAGTTAAATGATGTTTAATCGTCAAAAATGTATGGTTAAACAGACGCTAATCATTACTAAACTTTAAAGGAAATTGATAAAGATAATGTTAAATGACTTGTTCTAGTAAAAATATAAGGAAATAATCCTAAAAAATAATAATAAAATAAATGATAATATTGAAATAAAAATAAAAGTAGATCTGGGGAAAATGAGTGCAATTTCTACATCAAAAATTAAAAAGATTACAGTAGTAAAAAAAAAAACATCGTTTATAAATAAGGGGGTAAACATTTATACGTTGTATAATATCCTTGAGGCTTACTAATCCATGCAGTATTTGAGTATATATTAACGTCTCACTGATGGTGGTGCGTGTTTTTCATCATTCGGTTCCCTACAAAATGGTTGAGCTGGATGGTGCTGCCCACGGCACGGAATAACGATAAGTAGGAGATTGTATCATGTGGCAACAAGGTCGAAATAGTTGATTGTGTCAAATTCTTAGGTGTGCACATTGATGCATTGTTGAATTGGAAGGTTGAGACATTCCCCCTTATTTCTAAACGATGCTTAAAATTAAGTAATGTTTAGCGTCTGTTTAACCATACATTTTTGACGTTTAAACATCATTTAACTTTAATCATCGTTAATGAATAAGGGGGCTGGTCTATAACAAAGTCTATTAGTTCGGCATGCTATGCGATTAGAACACTGAGAAGAATTAAGTTTATCTCAACTTAGAAATGTGTACTTTGCCTTGGTGGAGTCCAGGCTGAGATACAGCATTGAGTTTTGTGGCAATAGCTACAAGTACAACATACAAATGTCATACGTGATTCAGAAAAGAGCTTTAAGGACTATGCTCCGCAAGAAACAGACGGAATCATGTAAATACCATTTTATTAGACTAAAATTCTTGACAGTGCACCTTTACATTTTAGTGTTGCTAACCAGCTTAGTAAAAAATTTGCAAAAAATTGAAACTGATGAGCAAAGACAAACTAGAGCTAGCACATGTAGGAAAGATTTGCCCAACACTATTCAACCGAAATTAAAAGTTGTCAAATATAGCCCGAGGTATCAGTCTGTATTTTTATACAACAAGTTACCTGTAAAATTCAAAACTATACAGTGTTAACTTATTTAAAAAACAAATTAAGGACCTATTAATTGGGGAAAGGCTATTATTACATTATCAATGAATTCATAGATGACATAATGATGACATTGTAACTTATGATTGATTTTATTACTTTGACATTTATTATTTATGATCGATTGTATTTAGAATTCTTAATTGACCGATAGTGTTTTTATTGACTTATCTAAATGTTTTTAATGAATTTTATTTTAATTGCAAATTTTGTTTAATGTTATTTAAAAAAAAATCAACACAATGTACCTATATTGTTATGAAATAAGTTACTTATGACATATGATCCACGAGTTGAGACTGGTCATCTCCTAACTGCCACGGCATATTTTTAATCTCTTTTGTTTTAGATTGTTCTCTCAAATATAAACAACAAGAATAATGTACCCAAGATTTTGTAATATATTATCTTAATTTAAAGAGTTTCCTTGGAGTTTCTTGTCCGTTCTTCTCATATCATACACATACACATATCATCACATAGAGATCTACATTTGGCTGCAATCTTCTGACTAACTGATCGACTTTTTGACAGTTCAAAAGTGCTTGTTAAGTGAAATAATTGCTTTGAGTTTGAGTAGTGTACTTTTGAACACCCATTTTAAAAATAAAAAGGGGTCTCTCAAACAAATTTTCGAAGTCACGATCGTTACCTAATAAAAACCATGTCTAAAATGAAAGCCATTTTAATCTAACAGGAAGGTGAAACCGAAACAGAAAATCCTTTCGACATCGACGTTATGAAAGATAACATACCAGACGAGCCAGAAAATGAAGGAGACGACAAAGGTGAAGAAGGCAAAGATACCAATAACGGACTCGAAGTGTCCAGTGATGAAGAAGATGGTGATAAGGATGGTGAAGATAAGGAAGGTGGTGGTGAGGATAAGGTATGTATTGAAGCTTTGGCTTGTTTATTGATAGGAGTTACTCTGTTTGATTTTGACCATATTTTTCTAATTTCTATGTGCTATCCTTTTTACTTACTACATGTAACTGTTTTCTCACTCTAACTTACGGAAATATCTGTTTGGTCCCCGTTTTGGTGTCAGTACAACACCGCTACTGATTAGAAACACTAATAGTAGATAAACGTTTTGTACCGGTATCGTACCAATGCTAATGGTATCGATTTCAAAAAGTACCGGTATTTCAAGCCGTGCCTTTAAATCCACATAAATATTTCAAATGATGTAATCTGGATAAATTCTTGCTGTGATAAAATTCTTTGGGAACGAAATTCCTTCAAATATTCAAGCACCTGCACTAAAACATTCCTGTAATCAAAATTGTTCATAAAAAGTAAATTAACAAAACCAGTACTTTATAAAAACTTTAAGCGCACTTACAATTACTGTCATTGTTCTTCAGCAGGACAAAGAAGATGATCCTGATAAACCAGGCGCAGAAGAAACACCCCAAGAAGAAGCAGAAACAAATGGAGGCGAAGAAATGGACACTGAACAACCAATTAACGATCAGCCAGACGAATTAGAATCACCCGAAAGCCCCGAAAAAGAAGATAAAGGAGCTCTTCCAAATAACCCGGAACATATAGCCGAAGACGATGAAGTAGAACAGAAGAATCAAGAAGCTAATCCTCAAGCCAATCCGTCGAACAATGATCCTACTGCAGAAGATAAGGTGGAGAATGCAGAAATGGAGAGAGGGACGGATGATAATGTTGAAACTAATGCTGAACAAGAGAAGGATGAGGAATCTGCGCCTTTTGTAAGTATATTTTGTGTTTGTTATACTTGTTGAAGCAAATTGCGACTCAGGTAGTCATTCTAGAATTTGCAATGTTAATTTTAGTGCTTTATCAATATTTGGAAGAAAAATCTGTCTGGAGACATTTTTATTTTTATCAATCTTACCACTCTACAAAAAAATCCTGAATTGCGAGCGCCACACGATTTCCGGTGTCGTCATTTGTGGACCCATATAAAAAAAATAAAACTGAGTTTAAAAAAGGTAAATTGTAACTAAATCTATATCAAATTACAGGACCAAGCCCAAGAGCAAGTCGGTGAAGAGAAACAATCAACAGGTCGTTCAGAATTAGATAAAAGCGATAAGGGACACCGGGGAGAAAAGCAAGCTGCGAGTCGCGCTGATAGATCGCAGGAACAACGCACGAAACACGAGAACAAACCGGGCCAGACTGATCAGGAACGAACGCTTGGTAAGTCCTTATTATTTTAAGTAAAAGACGATCAACTAGATATCTTCAGTAGTGTGATAAATGATAATGATTAATGATAAATGATTTTATTTCTGTAAGTAGGTTTGACAAAACACTTCTACACGTCAATCATATTTTTAAAACTAGATGAGGTCGGCGTTTTCTATCTGACTACTCTGAGAAGAAAGGCCGAAACAAAATCAGAGGTTACAGTCTCTTTTATAGTCCAGACATAATCTTAGTCAGATCATGTGAAGACCCTGTAGATTGGTGTCTGAAATAGTCTTTTGAAGAAAGAACCACACATATGAAGTAGACGTGTCTAGTCAGTGCACGCATTTGTCAGTAACCTGTGCAGCTCAACTCTGAACTTAAGGAGCTCAACAATTCGACGAACAATACGAAAACGGTTAAGTTAGTAAGTCGCTGAATAACACATGAAAATAATTATAATTCTAGGTGACGTAAACGAGAAAAAACACAAGCAGTCTAAAACTCTGAACGTAGAGCGTGAAGACGAGGCAGAAGATGGCGGCGACAACGATGATGACGCTGAAAAGGAAGCTGATGCCTACCAGCATGTGAAGCAGGCTAAGAAAGATGACTTGCAGGTAACGTGGCTTTAGACTTACCCTCTAAACACGGAATAAAGTTATACCAGGAATAACAAAGGAAAAACCTTACATTTTCATAGGTTTAAACTTGGAAAAAACTTTATTCTGTTTATTTGTAAGACGGTACATGTTTACAAGTTGTTTTGGAAGTAAAATCAATGGGGATTTTCTATCCAAAGCAATATCATGGACAGCTTATTACAAAGTAAAATAATGCTCAATGCAATTTTTTTTTACAAAACACAAAATCATACATAAAAACGTATAAACTTTGGTAGTAAGTCGATGCTTGTCGGAAATCTGTGAAGTTTTATTGTCGTGTCTCGTATTTCTAGATCTTAACCATGATCTTAAATAATCAAATCGAAATCAAAATATTTTATTTCACAAAAACCTACACAGGCACTTCTGAAACGTCAGATGGTAGGTGCACGGTTTAGTTTGGTAATTTCCTATAGAGAAGAGCTGATAAGAAAATCTCATGGTTACACTTTAAAAAATAATTGGATTTGACAATGTTTGAAAACATTGTAAAGATGTGCTACTAAGTATTACTGAGTATGGGGGGACAGTGGAAGCCTGTCAACAAGTACCTTAATAGTATCTTTATATCGACAAGAGCTTATCTAGGCCAAGAGCCTTCAACAAGTCCCCACAATAACTCAAACCAATCTTCTAATATTACAGGCAGTGGATGCCGCCACAAAAGAGCAAGCAGAAGAACAGCCAATGATACAGCAAGAAGAGGACGAAGACGCTGAGACGCTCAAAGAAGATGAAGAAGTACCGATGGATTTGGATGAAGATGAATTACAGGTTAGTTTTGTAATTGGTAGAACTGAGATGGACTTATTTTTACACGCAGTCTGCGGGCTGATTATACGCAGAAATCGTACAGCGTCCTGCGCGTTCAATATAACAATGCGTTCAGGATATTGATGGGGTTGCCCCGTTTCTGTAGTGCGTCAGGGATGTTTGCTGAAGCTCGAGTCGACTGTTTTTATACAACGATGAGAAAACGATGCGCCTCCCTGGTGCGACGCGTGCGGGCCAGCCCCAACCTTATTTTGAGCTGTGTGGCAAGCAGACTAGATTGTTTATATGTGGGTCGCTGCTGCAAGCTTTCCAACTCGGTATTACGCGTGTGGCAGTGATTCACATGTATTCATATTAGGAATAAAAACATAGGGGTAAGGAATATTGTAACTAACACAATTGAGTCATGTTACTTGATGAATAAAGATATTATTATTAATTACTGTATGTTTAAGAACATTCGCATTTCTATCTCTATCTGAATCTATTAAAAAATCCTCTATCTTCATGTTCGACAAGTTTTTATATTGACTTGCGCTGAGCTGAATTTGCGACTAGATTTTAGGCCAGAGTTGACGGCCGCGACTTAAGAGTTGTAGATCATAGGTTCTAATTCGAACCCAGTCAGGCGCTATACTTTTTGAAAATTATTTCATCACCATTACTCTCAAAACGGTGAAGGAAAGCATCGTGAGGAAACCGGCATGTTCTAGAACCAATAATTCGATGACATGTGACATCTACCAACCCGCACTGGGCATGCGTGGTGGATTACGGCCCACTTCCTCTTGAAGAGAGGAGGCCTGTGTCCCAGCAGTGGGAACATTATAGGCTGAATATGAAATTATGGCAAATAGTCTCCTGTTTTAGACAATAAAGGAAAGGAGACAGAAGTTGGGTAACGAAGTGACTTTTACTAGTAGGCAGAGTTGGTTGATTGATATAGTACATCGCATACCCATAGCCAAATGAAGGTTTTCATGAATATACAAGCCACCAATTGGCGCCATTTTGAAAAGATGTCTTCCAGTTCGAAAATGAACTTAAAATATTTAATGTCATTCGTTTCATTCAGTCCGTAGGCGCTTTGACACTTTTGACAGGTGCCCGGACCTGACGTTTCAGTGCTGCCACCTAGTGAACGTCATTTCAGAAAACCCTCATTGTGTATCAGCTTCCTAGTTGCATGAAACTTAAATAAATTTATTGCTTACAGGTGGAAAAATCAGAAGAACTAAAACCAGAGAAGATGAAAGATGGAAAGGACAAGGAGAATGAGAAGTCTGGCAACAAGAAGGAAGGAGGGGAGGAACCTACAGGAGAGACTGGGATCGAAGTGGAGGGGGATGCGATCGTTACTGCGCATGTGCCTAGAGGGGCGAATACTTCGTATCATACGCGGTATGAAAAACTATTGACATATTTACGACAAAGTGTTTCAAGTTGACCATAGTTTGCTTCACCATAGTCGGAATGCAGGAAGTGCTTTTGCTCATGTTTGGTAAAATCTCCTAAAGTAAAGATAATATTTATTTCCTATTTATTTACTTTGAAAGCCTTGGCGCTAAACAAATCAGAATATAAATACTTAGGGTGACTCTCAGCCAATTAGAGCCGTCATTTAAACAAACATAAAAACAGATTAAAAAACACAGCACTACCCACAAAAAATCAAGAGTATATCTGCTAAAAAGCTATAGAACGTATCAGATTAATCTACGTTGACTTCAATATGCCTTAGCATCAATATAGCATCGAAAGCATCAGCTTTGACGACTTCACGCGCTTTGGCGACTTTGGCATCGGCTTTGGCTTTTTGCTTTGATGTTCTAGACTATAATAGGAAATGTTGGTTTGTAATGAGATTGGCCGTTTTTACAAAGCTACTTACTCTACATGAATATTCTTTGGTACACCTAGCGCTAATGCTTACTTTAAACCTTACATTTTCTAAACCCTAATCAGGCTCAACAACTCCCAATCCCACTCAGAAGACTTATCAGTAGACCAGTACATGAGCATCCGTCAGTGGTTGAACAGCGGACCCACACACAGCCGAGCTGGGATCACTGTCAGCGTGTGGAGGACTCTGTGGAGGGACTCGGCCGCGCCCGCGCGGGCGCTGTGCGAGAGACTCAGGCTCGTGCTGGAGCCCACCGGACGCTCCCGGAGAGCTGGTGAGTGTGTTCTGTAGTTAATGTAAAGAAAGAGACTCGTCCATCCATGACTTTCAAAAGCGAACTTGTATTGTTTTATAGCGCTGCAAGGTTAATTCGGCGCGTGGCCAAAGTCGGAACTAACGCCGCCATTTTGGATTTTGAATATATTTCAACTGGCATTTTATAAAACAATTGCACAAATGTTTATCAACAGCGCAGTGTTAACGTCGTTCGAGCGCCGATAGATTCTTGTAGTATTGATTGTATCATGATTTGATATTGATATATACTTGAAATTATGAGTTTATATATCGTCATTAGATACCCATCACGTCTGTGGAGTTCCAATAGCAAAATTTATTTGACCCTGTATATTTCCTACATCACTGACGTTTCTTTCTCCCATCACAGGCGACTTCAGAACAGGCCGCGCCATCAACATGCGGCGCGTGATCCCGTACATCGCGTCCCACTTCAGGAAGGACCGCATCTGGCTCCGCCGCACCAAGCCGGCCAAGCGCGAGTACAAGATCGCTATAGCGGTCGATGATTCCAGTTCCATGTCCGATAATAGGAGCAAGGAGCTGGCGTTTGAGAGTCTGGCGCTTGTGTCGCAGGTATGTGTTGAATACAATTTTAAAGAGTTTTACATTTTTAGAAGGTAACATTAGATTAAATGATACATTAATTTATTTCTGTATAAGTAGGTTTGTACAAACATTTTTCTCTTTAAAGTACAGACATAATCTTGGTCAGATCATGTGAAGACCGTGTGGATTGGTGTCTGAAATGGTCTTGTGAGGAAATAACAACACAGATTTAGTGGACCTGTCCAATCAGTGCACATATTTATCAGTAATCATGCAGCTCAACTCAGAACTTGAGGAGCTCAACTATTTGCTTGTGGCTAAGTAATTACAGCCGCAACTACGCTTGTCGCAGTTGGTCCGTGGATGGGTAACCATCTTTATATACAAAGACTCCTCCGTGCCTCAGAAAGCACGCTAAGCCGTTAGATTTTTGACATTCGTTACGGGCCGTCAATAGCCCAAATGTTTGACCAGTCTTACCAAGGGGTATCGTAATACCCAGTAACTGGGTTATGGAGGTCCGTGGATCAGAGGGATAGAGGCAATTTGTTTTTAGTAGTTGTAAAACATGAGCACGCGTTATGTAACTTTTATTTATATTGGCTTAAAAGTTTAAATTACAATGATTGACGAGCACTTGTAAAATCTAGGGACTTTGACTTCGAGAATGCCAGAGAAACTGATTTTACAGTCAATTCAGCTAACTAACTATTAAATGTGTCGTTTTAGTCCTTATTTTATAAATGTACTTCTAACATAACATCAATAGGAGGTAATAAAATATCATTGTATTTGCATCACTGACGTTTATTTATTCATCTTTAAATTTCAGGCGTTGAACCTCCTCGAGTCCGGCGACCTAGCCGTGCTTAGCTTCGGCGAAAAACCGAACCTACTACACCCGTTCACCGAACAATTCTCAGAACATTCCGGCTCAAAGATCCTGGAACAACTATGCTTCGAACAAAAGAAGACTAAAATAGCACAACTGCTTGATTACTGTACCGTTTTGTTTGAAGAACAGACGATGAGAAGCGATGCTGTTAATGCTAAGTTGTTGGTCATTGTCAGCGATGGAAGGGGTATATTCTCTGAGGGAGAGACAAAGGTGTTGCAGGCTGTGAGGAGGGCGAGGCAGCAGGGAATATTCTTGGTTTACGTTATCATCGATAATCCTGATAACAAGGTGAGTTTTACTTTTGACTTATCATGATAAGAAGTATCGAACGGCATTATTGGTCACTTCCTGATTGATCAATATCTTATCTGCCAATATTCAACCAGCTTAAATTAAATGTGTGTGAAAGGTTCTGCTGCGCATGATATATTCAGTCTATAAAAACCAATTTCCGTATTTAAAAACATTCACAATCTTGTTGCAATCTCATCTCAGCGACAGTCAATGTAAAAAAATGTAGGTAAATTAGAGGTATTTTTTACTAATTGAAATGCGATTGTTCTCAAATATACGGAAATTTCCCTTCTAGTGCCATGAGATTTAATTAACATAAGATTTCTACTCTCGGATAAAGTATTGCATTATTGACCTATCCATGTAATTCCAGGATTCCATTATGGACATCAGGCGCCCAATACTGGATCCGACGACGAATGTTCTCACAGGATTCGTATCATACTTGGACACATTCCCGTTCCCATTCTACCTGATACTGCGGGATATGTCGGCCCTACCTACAGTACTGGGCGACGCCCTCAGGCAGTGGTTTGAACTGGCTGCTAATACTGCTAACTAAGGAAGAACAAAAAATTCAAAAATGGATCATCGATAAAAAACGGCCTGCATTTTTACGCAACGTGTAATAGTCATTTAGATGTAAGAATATACGTATACAATTAACGTCTTTTTCCCTTTGGATGGGCGGTTTAAGAAATAGGTGTCTATTTAACCATGGGCAAAAATTGCTCAATATAGTATTGATTACTCTCCATATCTATCATATTTTTGATGTGTCAAATCAGTGTAGTTTTCAAGTATCAATATACAAGATACATTTTTTCTCTTTAAATAGTTCCAATTTTATGTCTATGCATCATCAAAGTAGTGTTTTCAATAGAAATATGTAACTAGTATCAATAAAAGTACATTTTTGTCATTTCACTATTAAAATCAGTTAATCACTGTCATGATTAATGTAGGATAAGTTTAAATGATATTATAAGTCAAAGAAGACTTGAAAAAAATTCAAAATTGAGTGCTAGTTTGTATTGAGCTGTGATTGAGAAAGGACTGGGTAAAGACTGCTAGAAGCGAAATTACTTAACGTACGTATTGTATGTCTTTTTGGAAGAATAAAGGTTTGTCTGACAAATTTATGTTTTTTATTTCACTCCCTTGGATAGCAACCCTTGTAACGATGTGATTTTCACATCACAATGTTTTGCCGATCATACTTAACAGTACTACAAACCGTCCTTTACAGGAGATTCAATGGATATTAGGACTCATTTTCCCTGCTTACTGATTTAGCAATTACACCCCTTAAGTGTCATAATTAGATTCTAAAATGCTAATACCACCAATAAAAATAAAACATTTTTATTTAAGCGATTGGTAATTTTACATTTTCATATTTCGCGCGTAATTTGACGAAAACGCTGGACGCAGTGGACGCCATATTGGTCTGTGGATATAACGTCAGTTTGCTGAATATTACAAGTGCGCTGATATTTTGTATGATAATAATTTATCATTTAAAAAATGAGTTATTATTCTACTTATCGTTGGTTTTCTGTTCCTGAATGTAAGATATTTCAATAAAAAATACTTTACGAAAATAATGTACAAAGTTGTTCAGTTGATCAGTTTATACAGCGGTATGACGTAATGACATGGCTACTATTCCATAGTGTTCAAAAACCGGTTAAAAAAACTGTAATCTTTGAATTGAATTTTAAAATTTATTTTATTATTTGTTATTGTGTTTTATTGTTGTTTCCGACTGCTTTTTGCCTAAGCTATCTCAATAATTATATTATAGATATTTTCTCATATAGATTATAATACTCTATTTCATGGTGTTCTTCTGATTTTCTGAACTATCACGAGTTGGCCTAAGTTTCAGACTATTATATATATTTATTGGAGAATGGAGCAGCATGCGGGGACCCACCCCAGACGGGTGAGACGGGGTAATGATGACTAATGAAACTCATAAATCGATAACGAGGTCAGGACACCGTCTGCGGATCCCCGTAACGGGCATAGCGACCAATTAAATTCATCGGACGGTAAAAAGCGTGCGGAGACTACATGCAGGACCTATCGACAAATAAAAACGGTATTCTCCCAAAAATCTTCTGCAGTCCGACACGAGCCCTATCTATTGAGATGGGAAAAATATGGCCCTATCGACCAATTGAAATGAGTATTTGCGTGACGCTAACAGACTATAAATTGAACAATATTTTGACATAAGCCAGCGGAATATATATTTTATTATTTTCGACCTAAGACGTCTAGTTTTAGAGATATTGCGAAAAATAAGATCATGAACACGAACTGTAAAACTAACAATATATTGACAAAGGTCGAGGTCAAGGTCAATTAACTCGTCCACCAATCTGTATACAATATCCCAAGGGGGCGGAAATTTCATTAACTTTGACCAAGGACGTCTAGTTTTTGAGTTTTTTGCAAAAAAATGGAAAAGGGGATTCCATGTTACCCATTTTCAGACGTAAATTACGATTTCACTTTAACAATCTTATAAGGATATTTTGTCAGATTATACGATTGGTGATCTTATCCGGTGGATAGAGTCGGTTCAGTTTGACGATCTTTCTGGAATCTTAGAAGACTTAAGGTAACTAGTTACGAGGCAATTTTTGTCATGATAAAAATTACTCGCCTCTGTTAACGCTGCCCGTATGACGACTCGGTTAAAGCACAATATTATGTCCCGTATAACAACCTCACATAAAATTCAAGCATTACCTACCTCCTGTAATATGGGGCGAAACGTATGATCTGTTTCGAGCCGACGCCGCATTGGTCGGAAGTTCGCTGAGTGAAACGATAACTTCCCCCGTCCTTATTATAGTTCGCTCAAAATAGACATTGATTCTTGCATTAATTCACAACAAGCTGAAAATTTACAGGCACGTAAGGGATAGCACTCTAATGAAATCCTGAATAATAGACCACCATTTTTAAAAAATATTATATTTGTCAACTGAAAATTAAACAATATCTTATTAACATATTTTTTTCTCTTACCTTCTTAATCTAATGGGGGATACGGGAATTAACACAACTTGTGTAAATCTTTAACATTTAGGCCTATGTTAAATTAATAAATAATTTCTTTACGAACTTTCTACATTACAGATGGTGTTGCAAGTTTCGTATTAAATACCTAAACTTAAAAACCGTGTTTCAAATTGAAACAAACTTAATTCACCTCTTATTATCTAAAACTCTAATATACATACAAATCTACAATTAGTTTGGATTGTATACAATCTAATAATGAAATGTGATGCTACTTAGAAATGTAATAGTAGCAAATAATTGAATTAAGTTGAACATTTTTGCTTACATCACATGGTAGATGATTTCGAGTATGATTTTATGTCTTTTTAGTTGTACGCACTCGTACAAACCTTGCATACAGCTGAATAGGCATAAGTTACAAAATTGTTTTAATGAACAACAAATACTTACGAAATAATATTTCCTTCACAATTTCCCTTTAGTTAAACATTTTTAGGCCTTTTTAGTTTTGTATCTTTTCAACCGTAACACCATGGAATGTGGACCGTACAATACACATGCGAGCACATTTTAAACTAGTTTGTGTACCAAAGGAAATGCAGTTGTTACTAAATGGCGTTATGGAGACAACAGGTTGATATCTTTGTACCATATTACATTTCCAAGGTGCGGCTAAGTATTACAACAATTGATTTATCTTATACATGCAACTGCCGTCACAGTCAAAAGAAGCAAGTCTGTTGAAAATTCAGCGATTTTAAATTACCGCTTCTTCTGAGATTTATTTTAACATCATGGTTTTCTCAAATGCGTAGGGGTTGGCTAGACTTAACTCTTATTAGCTTTAAAAACCAACTGACAGACATTAGAGTTGAACCTATTATACTCTGAATAATGTGGTTATTATATTAAAACAAAAAACAACATCGCTCTAAAGAGACTTACAATGCAAGCACCAATTCTTATGTAAATAGATTCATATGTAATGAACGACTGAATTTAACATGACTTGCTTCCTTTACATCAGCGCTGGCGACATTCGAAAAGCAAAACATAGACCGTAGAATAAAGTTTACAATAAAATAAGCTTAACGTAACATATGTAAAATGTTAATATGTTGACATAACATGACTTAGTCTAAAATATTGTTAAAAACGTCTTATAACCATGATGTCTTACTATCAAATAATAAATATGATTTAATTCTAAACAAAGAAACTCCATCTCAGTTCACTTTTGAGCGGTTTAAAGCTGTTTAAAGTCCAGCGAAACATCTAGCAAATTTTATTCGTTATCAAAATCATATTCCACTGACCACAAGTCAGCTATGTTATATAAAAGTTTACGATTTTCTAAAGTAATCCACTATAAAGGATTTTTATCTAGCAAATTCTTCCTAGTGTAAAAAAATTTCGAAGGCCATTGTGGTAAACTCGGAGACCGTCCATATTATAAACAAATATTGGGTTTGCATAACGTGAAGTGTCTGAACTATGACATCTTTACGCTGTTACAATTAAACACGTGTGGGTAATCAGTATTACTGCCTACTTCATACAGTGGTCCATTGCATTTGAAATTGACTGGTTTTTAACATATTTACATGATCGTCGAAGATCGTCAACCTGAATGTTATGTCCCAAGCTGCAGAAAGGCAACTTGGGACATACGTCTTTCCCCTCCCTTTGACCAACTGTATAGAGTTAATAGACAGAGTTATAAGACACGGACTGCACGGGTACAGAAGAAAGTTTTAAAAACATCACAGTATTCACAAGTCTAATAAAAATTGATCCCGTTAACAAAGTGACAAATATAATAGAAATAGATACATAAGGACGTTTATATGAAACTGAATGCACGCAGTCCAGTCTTTGTTTCGGCGTAAGGGTTCAATCCACACATATCTGGGTCAGGGTTTTCTGTCCTGTGTCCCGGAAAAAGATTGCTTGCATAGATTTAGTATATTGTGGCGAGCTATGACGTATTTACTTACTCAAAGAATGCTGAGCCTAGAAGGCCCTGATCCAAAACTGTGTGGAGAGCTTTTTATTTACGCTTCTATTATTAAAATATTATATAAAGTTAATTATTAAACCTGTGATGGACAGTGGTCTCTTGAATAAGATTTTCACTTAGCGGAATCCTTGGACGAATGATTGTTGGTCTCTTCAGTCTTATCACTGTCACCGTAGAACTTTGGCTGGAAAAAAATTTGGAAATATTTAATAACAACATACAAATAATTTTTAAATATACAACGAGTAACATAATTAACGCAAGACCTCATACACCCCAATTAGAGTAGTTAAAAGCATAATACGATGACCAAAACTATTTTTTTTTTAAACTAACTGATATTATTAAGAAACACGTGTCGACCCAAGCATTTCTTTATGCATTTAAAATTGAGTCTTATTTCTTCTAGAATAAGACTGAATTTTCTTTAGCTCAATCAGTGGTAGGTATGCCAAAATATATAATTTAAAAAAAAAACTTATATTAAAAGTTACTGAAATTGATTCAGTAGTCAATTAGGAACAAACTACTTTCAGGTCTTGCGTCCATTCTGTTACACCTTGCATAGTTGTAAAGTTTGTATGTTGAATAACGGATGTGAATAATACAGGGTGACAATAAAATGATAACCTTGAGCTAAAAGGATTTTGGTGCTGGCAAGTAAAAATATGGGGATGATATTGCGTTATTTTATTCGTTTGAAAATAACCATCGGAGAAGAATTTTGTGCCAGTGCTGTTAAAATCTCATAATTATGATATCCCACACTGCCCACACATAACATTATTATGTGCTATGAAATCTAAATAAGTATTCTTTTAACTGGTAAAAAATAAAAACGATGATGACAAACACTATGGATGAGTAGAAAAAAAAAACAACACGACAAACGAATTAGTTGAAATCTATTGACAAAGACAAAAAAAAAACCAAACAAACTCAAACATAGTAAAGAAACACACAGACAGAACATAAAGAAGTCAATATTTGAAAATAATATTTTTGTGCGCTTTTAAAATAAAGTAAATAATACGCTTAGTATTCAGACGTCTGTTTAACAATCTGTTTTTTTTTTCTTTAAATATTTCTCGTGTGTTTCTTTACAAATTTCAATACATTTCCTTGATCAATTTAAAACTGTCAATTTATTTGGTAAACCTTTTTACTGACCAAGCAAACATTGTAATTTCTATCTCACAAACAATATCACAGGACTAATATTCTGCTGCGATAATTTAAATACATTATTATGTTAAGGTTGCTAGCAGATCTCAAAACTAACTTCAGATGAATGACGAGTACAGAAGTGAATGTGGGAAAAAACAAACACATCAAAAATCAACCAGTACGGATTTGTAAAAGCATGATTTTTAAGCCTATAACACTTGGTCTAGACTTACACAATTTCATTTTGTACTATACTGTGGTGACTTTATTCCCATATCCGTTTTTGACACCATTATAACTTGTAAAACCCTAGAAATAAACAATATGTGTAGGTACTGATTTCTAGAACTATCATAGAATAAACTACTGAGATCAAAAATAATCTTCTAAAAAACTAAAATTATTTCAGTCCTATATGGGTGACTTTGAAAACAATCGACAAAATTTAAGAGAGTCCTACCCATCAACATAACAACTTTTGCAATGGGGTCCCCCATTTAGAGGTACAGTCACCAAAAGAGATAAATAACCTGCGTCGTCGGATACAGTTGAACTTTAGTAAAAAACCGATGGATGTTTTCGAATGCAATTTAACGTGATGAATACACAGTTTGTTTTCGATTTATTGAATCAAATTTTATTCGAAAACATCCATCAGTTTTTAGTAATAAATTACTTATCTCTTTTGGTGACTGTACATACCCAATTGGACCATTTTGCAGTTTTTTTTTGTGAAGTCCAAATTGGTTCTATAGCAAAAGTTGATGGGTAGAACACCCTCTTAAATTTAGTCGATTGATTTCAAGTCACCCTGTATTATTGCCAAACAAGCAATACCATCTCCACAGGCCATATATTCTTTCTGACTGTTGACTAACGAATAGCAAATAGCTCAGTATAAACAGTGCTTGAACAGAACAACAGTTCAAAAGCCGCACAGGGCTGCATTGGATAGCTCAAGGGCTGCACAGGATCGCTCACCGCATACCGAATATAGCAGATTTTTCAACATACCCTACCCAGAACCTATGGTCTGTCCCAAAACTATCTGATAAAATGAAAACAAATGGATCTGAAGACCTTGAATATCTGTGGATGGCAATTTGTTGTGCCACTTATAATACTTACCTACTAATACTTTGAATTTTACAATACCTAATATTTTGAATTGTTTTTTTAGTTTAATACTTAAACCAGAAATTAAAGGACTAATTAACAATATTTATCAATTAATATTAATAATTAATATTTATCATGTTTTAAATCACCTTATAGATGTTTTTCATTTGATAATTGAGAATATTTTTTATCCTTAATTTTCGTAGATGATTTCTTCTATTAATGTTACAAACAATTATGGTTTCATATCATAATTGTTTGCAAAAGTGGTAACATATATGTACATTTTAAACCTTCTAAACACTGATGAATATATTAATAATGCTCTTTAGTGAGTGCGTAAGAATTGAACCTGAATGGGGTTTGTTTACAATTTCATCAAATAATTTTGGAACAGACTATATAATAGTGAGCATGTAACAATAACTTACCTCATCATGTTTCTCTTCGGTGGTGACGCGGTCATCATCATCGTCGCTGTCCTCATCAGCAGACGAGTCCCCGCCCGAACCAGCCGTGTCTTTCACTGAAAAAAGAAACCACTTTGTTAGATAGATGCTTTTTAACCATGGAGATACGTGTGGTGCCCGGCGTAAAGAATAGCACCATCTCATTTCTTCCCGTGGGTGTCGTAGAAGGCGACTAAGACCCAAGTTCACCAACTACAACATAATCATCGATTATGTAACCGTTCTGTTAGCATTAAACAGTTGTTTAAACAAAACCGTGTTTTTTCGAGTTTACCATTAATTTCTAACCAACGGTTAAATAAGTGAACATTTTGCGTCGAAAATGACCGAATAGTATAACATTATTTTGTGAATGTTGAATGTCAACGGCAATCAATTTTTATTAGCAACTAGCTTCCGCCCGCGGCTTCGCCCGCGTGGAATTCGGAAATTATCCCACGGGATAAAAATTATAACAATCTCAACGGAGACTAGCCTCGGTGGGGGCTTAACCTGCATTGTCAAACTCAATTCCATTTTTTTTTATATATGACGTGTCTATCTAGTGAAGATAAATGCAAACGTACTGTAAATTTCACCAGTGACAACAAATCAGTACTTATGGAACTTGTAATAAAGTACAGAGACCGAATAAAAAATCAGACGCCACAATTAATGCCAATAAACACATTCCCCTCCGCAGTCGGGTGTAAAAGCATTGCATTTTTTGCAAGCACAAAGATGGGGTCGGGGGCATCTGGCTAGCAAAAATGCTCTTAGCACTCACTGCAATACGGAGAGTGCGCAAAATTATTTCTATCTTCAAAATCATCAAACACACTATCCTCTTGAAATATATCTTTCAAAACGTCTTGCATTTTCATTTTGTGACTAAAACTGATGCACAATGCGAAACTTCACGTCAGGAGGCCTAAACCAATGGTTAAACTGAGTTGGCTACATCGTTTAAGTTAACCTTCGATTACAGTACTTAACCAATGGTTAGATCATGGTTAACAGCAAAATATTGTTAAATAGCTGTTTATGGTTAAAAAAGCTATTTTAAATTTTATTTTTACCGTTACATTGAGTGTAACGGTCTTATTATTCATAAATAGTTATCGAGAATATAAACACTTGCTAAAGTGTAGTTTTCAAAACGTGTGTTATTCATAATCGTATTTTAGAACCTAAACGTTCTATAAACCTACTATAATTTTATAAAAGCCAATACTCTAGCTGTGCTATGAGAAAAAAAATGCCCGACTCTCTAAAGCAGCTGATTAATATGAAAATGAGATTTTACGTACATACACATGTTGCAGGATAGCAAATGTCAATTTGGCTTGATCAGTTGACAGTTACAATTTCAAATCATTGACAAAGGAGATCACCCATTCTGCTTTTTTGTCGGCTATCAATAATAATTACATACTTTTAAAGTACACATAGAACGCATTCTTTTTTACTAAGCCTAGCGTCAACGTCAATAGGGACATAATAATCGTACGGAATCTTACACGAAATGGCAGAAAGACATAATTGGTTTAATTTAAAGATCGTTTTATTCTTTGATCGCAAATTAATTACAGCGTTGTCCCCATACAAATACATGTGTCTACTACTGCCACCATTCAAATAAACTGTAATTCGTTCCTGGCTGCCGACTTTGTTTCTTTTTTATCCCAAATTGCGAGCAAAATGGGTAAAGTTCTTTAAATAACAATGACGTCACCGCGTCAAAACTGTAGACAGTAAAATAGTTAACAGTACATAATAATGTCTATGGTCACAATTATTCGGTGTGTAGACAGATATTCTCGTTTGACGATTCGATATGTTGGTCAATTTGTCGGATGACTTCACTAAAATGGCCACATTTTGATTTATAAACGACATAGATAGAGGTGTTGTTATAGAACGTTTATGAATACAAAATTTTATCAAAGGTTTAGGCTTATCGAGCACTTTAACTAATGAATGTCTTAAACCTTCGATAAGCTTTTTTTTCATGAATAAGACAGTAAGACACGAGTTCACCAACTACAACATAATCATTAGTTACATAACTGTTGTGTTAGCATTAAACAGTTGTTTAAACAAACCGATTTTTCTCAAGTTCACCGTTGATTTCTAACCAATGGTTAAATAGCCGAACGTTTTTAATGTGTGAATTTGTGAATGTTTAATGTCAAAGGCAATCAAATTTCATGACTATGAAAACTTTGTGATCTCAATTCCAATTTTTTTCATCGTGTCGTGTTCAATCAATGGTTAAAGCGTGGGGAACAACAAAATATTGTTTAACAGCCGTTTATGGCTTAAACAGCTGTTTTAAATTTAACCAGCTGATGGTGAACTCGGGTCTAAGGGACTTACCAAAGACTGCGCAGCAGCGTTCTTTACGCTTTTTATCATACTGCGATTGTCTACCCACCAGCCGAACGTGGCGATTATGGCAAACCCCCCCCCTTTTGGGAGAGGCCTATGTCCAGCAGTGGACATCTTTCGGCTGAAATGATGATTATGAACCATGGAGATGGGTTAAAACTTAAGTTGTCATAATTATGCACATTGTAATCAAAATTAAACATTAAATGATGCTAAGATCATTTATTGACATGACCCTAGCACCATGTAATGTAGATTTAGCCTAGTCCTATCCTGTAACTGTGTGTACATTGTGCAAATAAATAAAAACGACACGAATTCGTTGGATAAAATGCTTTTAACCAATTTTAAAAAAGGAGGAGGTTCTCAATTCTTCGAAATCTTATTTATTTTGTAAGTATGTTCCCCGATTACTCGAAGACGCCTGAACCGACTTGCAAAATGATTTTTTTGTTTGAAAGGGTATGTGTGGTCTGGAGGGCCCATGGTCATCAGGTCAGGATCTGATAATAGAACCCTGGAGAAATCGCGGGAACTCTTCATATTTTATAGGCACACTTGTTTACATGGTAAGTAGTGGTATACGAATTGGTGTGCGGTAAGTACCATAACTACAAAAATGTAAAATAAAACGATTACCAAAAAAAAACAACCGATTCCAAAAAAAAAAACACCACTACAAAGTGAAAAATAACTTTAATTTCGGAAGTCGGTGAAAAAAAAAAAAACAAAATGCAGAACCAAAGACACCGACTTTCGAAATTAAAGTTTTTTTCACAATAGTTTTTTTTTTGCCAACTGTGTGTTCAGAATATCTGGAGTAAAATTTGTTATAATAACGTATGAGCGTTTGCATGAGAATTATGATGGGTTGGTCGCTCTTAAGTGTGCAAAGTTTAGACATTTACTGTAACCTATTATAAAATAATTTGCACAATATCTAATAAACAAAGACTAACACTCCCGGTTCATAATGAATCATTAGCCAATTGGATAAACCGTTTTTTTTTCATGCCTACAACCATATTTTTCCGATGAAATTTATAAAATAAGCATGTTATGAACTTATGAGTAGTACAGAGGCCAGCACATCAAGTTACCCCAATCTGTAAAATTTATTTGATAGATTATCAACTTTATTACAAAACCATAAGGTTCATGTTCAATTGGGAAAATTTCACAGTTTGGGATAGCTGGATGTGCTGGCGTCAGTACATAACCTATACTAACAATATTAATATACTTACAATAAATACGGCCGTCATTGAATTGATAACAAATAGGAGTAATTTTATATGTCAGTGATTTTTGACCTTACTACCTACAATTTCAATAGTATCGATGAGGAAAATTTGAGCTCAAATGACTGTTTGCATTATTGTACTAAGAATTACATACCCGTTATTTATTTTATGTCGTTGGTCCTAGTTTATCATTTGTGGCATCGAGTTGTAACTAGGGTAGTAACAGCTAAGTGAACATTGCATTGCATATGTAAGCTATCACGCCTTTAATACCAGGAGGCTCTTATTTTGGTATTATGCTTTATTTACATTTTTGTTCTTTGTGCTCGAGTTAAGTTTTCATTTTATTTGTTGGTATATGGGCATGGTTGGCTGACATATGTATGACTAATTATTTAATTAATGTTCTGTGTCTCGTAATGTTTATATTACTTTGTCTATGTATGTATAGAATTAAGTCTATCCGACTAAACAGACAGGAAGTGGTAACGGGTGGCCGTTTTTGGGGGGACTGTCTTATGTATTTTGACGTTCGAAAAGTGCTGATTCTCAGCCTAATTTGAATAAATGACTTTTGATTTATTAATTTAATTTGAAGTGGTGATGAGGAAAATTCTAGTTCAAATGACTTTAAGAACATTTTCTATTTTTTAAGAACCTTCGCATTTTAAACTCAATCTCAATCTGTCAAAAACACTTAAATTTTTAATCTGTTTTTGAACACCATGTTAATACGTCATACCGCTGAATAAACTAATCAACTGAACAACTTTGTAGTTTTATTATTTTCGTAACCAAAGTAATTTTTATTGAAATAATATCTTACAATCAGGAACAGCAAACCAACGACAAGTAGAATAATAACTCATTTTTTAAATTATAAACAATTATCATATGAAATATCAGCGCATTTGTTTATTCAGCAAACTGACGTCATACCCACAGAGCAATATGGCGGCCACTGCGTCCAGCGTTTTTCGTCAAATTACGCGCGAAATATGAAATGTAAAATTTAAATGCATATTTATTGCACTAATCGATTAAATAAAAAAATTGTGTTTTTTTGTGGTTTATTAGCATGTTTGAATCGAATGAAGACACTTTTCAAAAATGGGTGTAATACCCTAATTGGTCTTTTGGCAAGCGCCTTAAGTAGCCACAACCGCTTTAATTTTGCTTACGTATGTACCCTTTTCCCAACATAGTTTGGAAAAGTCTAGACAGATGATGGTTCAACCAAAATTTTCACCATGGTTTCGATTAACACATAATGTTATAGAGATAGGTTATCAATAACTTTATCTAATCGACACTTATGTTAGAGTAAAATAAAGCTTTAAATTGAATACAAATAACAATTTTTGGTCGATAATGTTGAGAGTTTGAGTGGAGTAACTCATTTTATAGGAGAGGCCGGGGAATGGTGGCGATCTTCTGCCTCGTACCTCTTTAGGCTTCAAGAAATTGTCACAAAACCGATTCCACCCGACTTCTCTCGAATCTTTTTATTGTTACTTGTGTATAATGTCATCATAATCACACTATAATGTTCCGCTGGGACACAGTAACTGTAATCCACCACGCAGGCCCAGTGCGGGTTGGTAGATGATTTCTTCGAATTTATGGTTCTATGATACGATATTTTTCTTCACCGTTTGAGAGCAGTAGTGATGATATAATTTACACAAAGTGTCTATCTCTGCTTGGGTCGGGGCTGATACCACTGCTCTTCTCTATGCGATAACATAGCTCAACTAATCCGGCGATATATAGACGGCTTGCGCTTTCGTAGACGTAAGCCTCCTCTAGGGGGCTCCCTATTAACCTGACCTCGGTCTTCATATAAAAAATCTTTACCTTCAACCGGGTTTCAAATATAAAAAAACCTGTCAACACCTCTCTTCCTTTAATCTGTATACAACGTGTAACATAATTAACGCAAGACCTCATACACCCCGATTCGAGTATTCAGTTAAAATCATAATACAATGACCAAAATTTACTTTTGTGACCCAAGCATTACTTTATGCCTTTAAAATTGAGTCTCATAGCCTTGAAATAAGATTGAATTGTCTTTGGCTCAATTTGTCTTCCCGTGGGTGTCGTAAGAGGCGAGAAAGGGACTTACTAGAGAATGGGCAGCAGCGTTCTCTATGCATTTCACCACCATACTGCGATCGCCAACCCGCCTGCCGAGCGTGGCGATTATGGCAAACCCCCCCCCCCCCCCCCCGCCAAATTGGGGAAGGCCTATGTCCAACAGTGGACGTCTTCCGGTTGAGATGATGATGATAATGAATCAGTTTAAAAATAGGCAAAATAGTCAATAAAAATGCTATGTTAAAGTTACTGAAATCGATTCAGTAGTCAATTAGGAACAAACTACTTTCAGGTCTTGCGTTTATTAAGTTACACCTTGTATTATGTATATATTAAAGTATGTATGTCTGTATCTGTATTATATTATAAGTTTATAATCTATCTTATTTCTAATTCATTTTGATGATTGTATTTTTACTAGCGTCTGCCTACGACTTCGACCGTATGTTTCTTGTTTTAATATAAAATAATTATGTCCTACTAGCTTCCGCCCGCGTGGAAGTCGGAAATTATCCCGCGGGAACGTGTTACCGGGATAAAAAGTATCCTATGTGTTAATCTAGGTTATAATCTATATGTGTGCCAAATTTCATCCAAATCCATTCAGTAGTTTTGCGTGAAAGAGTAACAAACATCCATCCATTTATGTTATAGTAGGATAATATTGTTCCTCGCAACCAAAGCACCTGCCATCTAATCTCTTTACCACCCTTGGTTAACTGGTAGAGAATGCCTAAGGCATTAAGTCCGCCTTTGTACCTTTTTTTTGTGTGCGAAAAGTTTAAACAAATAAATAAATAAACCAGTGCTTATTCTCACCGGGCGTCAAATTAGCGGCTTGTGCCTGAGTGGGTGGGCGCGCACGCTCCCGGTTGAGTTCGTCGAAGCACTGCAGGCACACGCGGAGTGGCTTGTCGCTCTGGCCCCGCAGGATGTAGCGTTTGGACGAGCAGGGACCGCACACTACTGACCCGCACTTGCGGCAGTGATGCTGAAAAGAAATGAAAAGATAAGCTAAGATAATAAGCAAACTTTTTTTTTGACAGGTTAAAATTAAGTTAGGCAGCAAAACTCCATATTAGTGTCGCAGTTCAAAAATATAAAAGATATTGAAAATCATGTAGTTATTTTTATTTTGTTTTATCATGTTTACACTTCGATACCAGTCACGTATTTAGAGTTTTGTTAGCTAATTTAATTTGAGACTTATAATAGGGTATTTGCCAATTTATTAAAAACTATTTTAATTTGAAGAATGGGTCGAAATATGTAACAGAAAAATAAACTGATTAATATCCATTTTCTCAATTCAAAACGTTTTAAACCAAATTTACTTTTCGTTGTTTTGAATTTACCGCCAAAACGCTCTTTAAGATGACTTTTTATCACGTGACCACACGTGACGTCAACTTTGTGTAAACTAAAGTAGTTGTTATCAAGTGAATGTCGAGTTTATAAATAACAAGATTTTTAATGAATAGAAAATGGTATTACTGGTGTGCGGTGCCTCTGTGCACAAATATTTCTAAAACTGAGCCACACGTATTTGTACCGGTGCCGTTTACACAAAGCTGACGTCACGTGTGGTCACGTATAATATAATGTCTTACCCGGGGACCATCACGGGACACTGCCCGCAATACAAACACTTTACACAATAGGCGCAACAGACATTCCCTTATGCAGGGCTTGCATGGAGGCTGAAGAAACCGTTGCTCATGTACTTATTGAATGCACAGGCGTCGTCCAGATTAGGGCAGAAACCCTCGGAGCACCCAGATCTTACATGGACGTTCTCAACAGACCAGGAGATATTGTCCACTTAAAGGACTTAGTGCAGAAACCAAACCCACTAACATAAAACATAGTCTTACCCTCCTATTGAGGACAGTGAACTGTGTCTTCTTGCAGTGCATGCAGATCGACGCCTCATTGTCTGGCACCCATACAGCGGCATGCTCTGATGGCGGTTGTTTGCCACCTGGAAAATAAGATTAAGTATGTGAGTTATGTTAAAAAAAAAAAACTGTTGAAACGTAAATACTGATTACAGGTCGCATGGCTGTTTAACATCAATGGAACTGGGCATATAACGAACGGACGGAGTAAACGTAATGTAAAATAGAATGATTTTATAACTGAAAATACTCATCTTGAACATAATATTTAAGTACTTAGTTTGTTTGTCTTTGCATAATCAGCCTACATTCCCACTGCTGGGACACAGGGCTCCTCTCTATGAGAGGGAGTGGGCCGTAATCCACCACGCGGGCCCAGTGCGGGTTGGTAGATGTCACATTTCTTCAAATTTTTGGTTCTAGGACATGCCGATTTCCTCACGATGTTTTGCTTCACTGTTTTGAGACAACTTCCCCGCAATGCAATAAATCAATGCAAAAAAAAACAAATCCGTGGTGGTCCAATAGCGAGTAGCCTTTACTGCGGTGTAGGAGACGATGGTTCGATCCCTGTCCAGGCCGACTCGTACCAATGATTTTTTTGGAATTTATGTACGATTTGTAATAACACTGGCTGTTCGGTGAAGGAAAACATCGTGAGGAAACCTACATGCTTCAATTTTGAGGCATGTATTGCACCTAATGTCCATTATGAGTGGCGACGGGCTCACTCCATATCACACTGGACCGAGTTCCGGTACTATTAGTGAAACGTGGATGTTCTGAGGTTTCAGAATATCTCTGACTATGGACTATGGATCCCTTCCCAATACCACATGATGTCCAAAATAGGAGATTCTAACCATTCTAGTTAATAAATATAGCCTGCTTCTGATTCGGATATATCAAAGCACATAGTCATTATTGATTAAAAAAAATACCGGCTTTATGAATGTCACTAAAAAGTTAACTATCTCCTTGGATCAAATTAATGGGGATAGTAGGAGGTACGATTTTTTTGTAATTACCACAGAAAAGGCTGGGTTTTCAAATACTCACAAAAATTAACAATTTATCAGTAGTAAAAAAAACGAATAGGAAGGCATCATAAGTGATAGACAACCCTAGTCGGAAAGTTTAAAAAATCATATCTCAGAACTCTTGTGCTTTTATGATTATTTTTTTTGGTGTTAGTTAAAGCTATAAAGCACATTATACTTCCAAAATTACATGCAAATTATGTTTGATTTTCGAGAAAAAAATATTTTAAGGTTTTTCAGAAAAATTAATATTTAGTGGTTCGGGAAACACTGAATGTTTTTATTTATTGTAATATGATTCTTGAATGGCTTCTCCAACATATACTAGCACAATAATTAGTTAAAATACTAACGGCCTTATTCATAAAAAGTTATCGAACATCTAAACAGTTGCTAATTTCTGGTTTTCAAACCAGACATTAGCAACTGTTTAGATGTTCGATAACTGTTCGAATGTAAAAATATTGAATTTCTATGGTTTCTATGGGTGTTTCTCGATATTTTCTATTAATAAAAAACTATGACATATTACGCTGTGGGAGTTTGTCTATGAACTATCTTTTTATCTTATCTATCCGACGGAAACATAAAATAGGATGTCCGCTAGTCAGTCCAAATCTCACACTGTGCCACGACCTACAAGTCGAGGCCGTTACCACTGGGCCACCAGTGCTCTCTTTTTATCTTTGGGTGATACTGATTGTGTTTAAACAAAAAGGCTACAGGATAGTTGATATTTTTGATTCAAAAATCGTTTAAATTTACTACTAGGGCCTCTGAGCTTGTCATATCTGAAGCATACGAAAAAGAACTAACCACACAGTGTCCCACCAAAAACCGGCAAGAGGCAGAACAGCAAGTCCAGTAGATGGCGGGACGCAGTCGACTCTTTTCTCATAAATAGCCAACAGATTGCACACTCTAGCAGTGAAATACTATACACTACTAATTCTCTAGTGTGGGCAAGATCTATTCATATTCATTTATTCATCAAATATAAGCTAATAGTTTACACCAAATCGCTTATATCTATGCTAATTCTACAAAATTACATTAAAATTTTAAACAAAAAACAACCTTGTACATAACACCAGAACTAAACAATTATTTCTTCTTATTTAAATAAATATACACATGTTTAGCGATTGTTCCTTGAGAGTCAAAAAATAAATCTGCCTCAGGAATATATATTAGAAACTCATTTATTAACTTAATTGCTCTAGCAGTGGGGGTGTTGTTGGTTCGGGGAGCACGCCATGTAGGCGAGTAGCAGAGGAGTCTATGTTGTCGCATCGTTACAACGCCACGCATATACTGGTCAGGAACATAAATCTATACGAGAATAGCTATTAAGAAAATTATAGACTGCCTCGTTGGCTAGACCAACGAGGCAGTCTATAATTTGGCCGCAAGCGCTACTGCTGAGCATGAGTTCCTGGGTACGATTACCAGCCGGAGTCTGGATTTTTGCCCGGTTGATGGCAATAGGGTCGCCCCCATAACTGGCGAAATGTGGGTGTAGGTTTTGTTGGTACTCCTCTGCCCAACCCTTCGGGGAACAACGAATGATGTTATGTATGTGTGTTTGTAAAATTATAGTAACTTACTTTTCCTTAGCAAATCTTCTATACATTTTTCTATATGCGCCATCCATTCTTCTTTCTCGGTGGCTGTCGCGGCATAAACGGCGAAGGATTTGGAGGCAGTGCGAATTAGCCAGCCGTTACGGTATTCTGTAACAAGTAAATTATAACATGACTAGCTGACCCGGCAGACGTTGTCCTGTCTTAACTATGAATATTTAATTCGCATTGGCATAATATTAGGAAAGTTAATATGGTTGTTAAGTTTTCTACAATTTTCTAATGTTACGCGCAACTTTCTTAATTTTTTCTTTCTTAAGAACCCTCTCCTGACAATTACAAACAGAACAAAAAAAGAATTAGCAAAATTGGTCCAGCCGTTCACGTGTGACTAAGGGAAATAGGGATATTTTTATATATATAGATTGTTTTATTTTATATCGTGCCTAAATGAGATCATCCACACCATCGAAGGATTATGCTACGCTTGTCGCGGTGGATTTGAGGAGGGCTGACCATCCAAAACATATCGAGACCCCTCGGAAAGCACTAGTTCGTCCCGGCTGTCATTCTTATTCGTTGTTCGCTGCTTCGCCCACGTGGATGTCGCAAAATATCTCACGGGACCGTACTACCGGGAAAGAAAAATCCTATGTCCTAACCTACATCATGGTCTAATTGTGTGTGTAATCGAAATCCGTTCAGCCGTTAAGGTATGAAAAGGTAACAGATACAGACAGAGCGACTTTCGCATTTATAAATTTAATAGTATACAGGAAAAGTTTTTATTCAGTGCGCAAACTGTAACCATGAATTCAGCATATAATTCTAGGCGCAGAAATGTTTCGTCGGTAATACAAAAAAAAATCAGCTGTTTCATGGAAAAGTGCAATACCTACGCGGTCAAAATGTATGGAATTGCTGATTTTTTTTTGTATAATCGACGAAAAATTTCTGCACTGGGGGGTCTAGAATGATATGCTGAATTCATGGTTACAGTTTGCGCACTGAATAAAAACTTTTCCTGTACACAGTATAGATTTGGATGACGATATATGTGTTGTGTTTTTTTTGGGGTAAAAACACTAACAAATCAATTTCACATTGTACAAGACTTGAGGAAACCTTGATCAAATTATGATATTTGTTCAGGAAATTGGTTATAAATCACACTACAAATAAATCGTTTTTTTTTCCTAGATAAGGTTGCTGTTTCCTTTACAACGGTGGAATATGTCTGAGAAGAGACATTGAAATGAACTAAGGTCTACCTCTGACCCCTCTGGCATACTATTTATGTAAACACAGTAAAATATACGATACTCGTGTAATATAATACTGATGATAAATGATATAGAGTACAAAGGTACTGCTTATTCCTTAAGAAATTTCTTCCATCTGACCTGCAAGCACTGCCTGCACCGATATGCAAGTTGTGATACACTTGTCAAAAACATGTGTTGTGTAAAAAATGTACTGACATTTTTTGAGACCTTTCAGATTATGTTCATTGTTCACCTTTCTCACAGGTTTTTAACAAATAGTCTTTACAACTTGTTTTAGGTGTTAACGAAAATAGTAGACACAACAATAGTAAAACATGTTTTATACCTAGGTGAAAACGCAGGGTGAGAAGAGACACCAAAATATACTCAGATCGTATGTGTGGCTGTGTATTCCAGATGTGACCAGTGAATGTAACGGAAGCTAAAGGAGTATGTATGGATCATAACAGGTGGGGTTCTGTAGGCTCAGCCTACCCCCATGGGAAGTAGGCGAGAGTTTATGTATGTAAGTGCGAGTTTCCCTTTCTTTAAACATTAGTCTTAATTAGGAAATCAATGATAAATGATTTTATTTCTGTAAGTAGGTTTGTACAAACACTTTTATACGTCAATCATATTTTTTAACCTAGATGAGAACGGCTTTTCGTATCTGACTACTCTGAGAAGAAAGGCTGAAACAAACTCAGCGGTCACAGTCTCTTTTAAAGTCCTGACATAATTTTGGCCAGATCATGTGAAAACCATGTAGATTGGTGTCTGAAATGGTCGTTTGAGGAAAGAACCACACAGATTGACTGGATGGGTTCATTCAGTGTATGCATTGGTCACTTATCATGCAGCTCAACTCAGAACTTTAGGAGCTCAATGATTCGACTAATAATACCAAAGCAAGGACATTTGGGTAGGCGGCATAAAATGTTTATGATTCTTTCTGACCTAATGAAGATTGCAAGGTGTTATCATTATTCCAATAATCAATTTATTATACAATACAATATATGCATAGAAGTGTTGAGTCACACAAGCTTTCGAAGATCAATGTCAACATACATCTAGCTACACACAATATTAAAGATGATTCACTGGCCATTCACATTAATGAGTCAACCAATAAAATAGTTCATTTAAATATTTTGCAGAAAAGTAGGTATGAAAACAATTTTTTTAATCTCTTTGTTGTGTATTATACTTTTAGGTAGATGGCTATTGTTTAATAATACATCTTAATATAAACAATTTTTGCAAAATATTGTTCAAGTTTGGAAGTGATTATTAAATTTTTTACTCTCCTACTCATTTATAAATTTTAGAGCTTGGTTGGTCTATACCTGTTACGACGAGAGTTATGTATTAACGGATTCTAGTATGAAATAAGTTATTATTAAATCTGATCACTATTATCAAAATCAACAGCATGTTGTTAATTATTATCTTGGCTACTATTTATTAAGGAAATAAAACAAGGACTTCGGAGTGATTGAGCAATCAAGAAAATCTTAAAGAAAGAGAACGGAAAAGCTAGTCATCCAAGGACATAGAAAATTGGCCAGAAAATAGAAATAAGTAATTCATCTTCATACAATGATTTCTCAATTTGTAAACAAGGTTCTAATTCCTTATGTAAGTTTCGCCATCAAATAACAATCAACGATATTGTTATTATTTATCTACCTATGCATTTTTCATTGTGCCTGTGTAAAGAAAAAACTCAAAAACATAATGAAATTAACTGAGACTTACGGCCTTCATCTTTCAGGGACTCCAACTTGACCTCTTCAAGTGGTATAACATGTTGTTTGTTATATTTCTTCTTGTTTATAACAATATTTCCGTAAACAAGGATGTCGTTGAACAGGAAGAACTGTCTGGCTTTCGGTTTCTTGCGACACATTTTTGTCAGGACACCCTCCCCCACAAGGACTCTGCCTTGCTCCGCCAGAGGCTAAAAAAAAGGGAAGTTTACTTTTTAATATGCATAGGATGTTTGTGTAGGCTTATCTGCCTGATAACTAAATAGTTTTTATTACAATGTCAATATCATTTTTGTGTTTACACAGCTTTGAGAGGCTGACAGATAAAGTAAGGCTGAGATATCAGTTCAAGTATAACATTCAAAAGTATATTATATTATAAGTCTTGAACTGGTTCTTGTTCACCAGACTATGTTTGAAATTAGAAACCTTTCAATAGCCAATGCTAATGAGCTAAGTTTCTCTAATTAAGATTTGTATTAGGTATTATGTTTATGTAAGTTGGAAATGGTACTCCAAAATCGAATTTGACAAAACAATGCATATTACGAATTGACCCTTTAACTTACAATGAAACCGGAGTACAAATGACAAAATACCTACCAATCATTGATAAGAAAATCATGCATTCAATGACTCACTTTATTTAAACCATTTGAATAAGTTTCAAGTTATATTGCTACAGATAAATAAATCTCAAACCACCGTAGATTTGGTGGTAATTCGACAGTGTTCAAGACATATCAATACTTTAATCATAGAATGGCAACATACAATCTAACTGATAATTAACAGGCTAATCAATCCCTAATCTATGTAATCCAAATAAACTTCAATGTGCTTAATTATAAAGTTGAATTAAAGTTATTTTAAGAAAGTGTTTAACATTGTACATTGAATGTCATAATAATGTAAAACGGCGCTGATAAATGCTTGATATCTTCAGTCAGAACAATCCCACCCGACCGATGTACTGAAGATTTTATCTTGCCGAGTTTGTCGGTTGATAATACGATGGCATTCGACAACTTCTAAACTTAGAAAAAACTTATATTTTGCAACAAGAAACGCTCACCTGTCCAGAACTGCCGAAGCAGCTCTCAACCATAGCAATCCTTCTAGCATTGGCCTCACTGTTCACTGGAAAAAAGAAAATTACCTACTTAAAAATTGCAGTACTGTATAAAAGTTTGACGTCAAAGGAAAGTGAGCGACAAGCAAACAATGACAGTGAACTCCCACGTAACTATTTTACATGATTGCACGCAAATAACACCACTGTATTCTTACTAGTTTGTCTTTCTTACACGGATTTAAATAAATTTTAGCCTACCTAAACGGTCCACCATTATCGAAATTTATTTTCTCGTAGATACGATCGAGAAAATGTGTCATTAATAGAATATATAGCCAGATACAGAAAAGCAATTTCTGTTATTCCATCAATAAATAATTTTTCAATTCCGTGCAAAAAAGTTCTCTAAATAATGAAATACTAAAGATTTTCAGCAAGTAGTAGTATTATAATGTTTAGTAGTCGACTTGATCTCAACTTTGATGAAAATTTAAAATGTGGCTTGGGGGAAAACGACTTTCTAAACTTACTAAAAGGTAGATTTTATCTGTCAATGGCAATACTTAATAACGTTCCGATTTACGTAAATGAGAATAGGGTATCAAAAACAATATTTTTAAACACTTATTTTAAGTAATCAGACTCTTCTATGGAAACTTTAAAGTATTCACAATGTTAAGTCTTTCTAAATTAATCCAAAAATCATACTGTGATTTATATAAAAAAATGGTTAAAAAAAGTTAAAAACTTTTCAAAAATAAAGTTACACAATATCCATAGACAATCACAAAGCAGAGATCATGTGAGTATCCATTTTTTGACACCAGCTGACAGCGAAGTGGTCGATATCAATTATTTTAGTGTTCGTAATTCTGATAAATAAACCAGCAAAATGGCCTGCAAATTCTGTGGCCCTAAGCTGTCGCTGTGCGGGCTCGTACTCAGCGTCTGGGGAATCATACAATTGGTAAGTAGGAAGTTTGTAACTTGCATTTTAAGCCATGGTACTTCAATGCCGTACTAACACTCGTGAACTTTTCAGACTTTGATGGGCGTCTTCTACTATATCAGAGCTGTAGCTTTGTTGGAAGATCTTCCTCTAGAATCAGAATCTGGCCACCACAGTATCGAGAGTTTTATCGCTACCGTCGAAGGTGGATACACTCAGGTGAGTCAGAATCTTTCTTACAAATAAAATGCATGTTATGCACAGTGAAGTATTAAAAGGTTATTATTTTCCTTGTTGATTGTTTTTTTATGGTTTTTCTTTTCTGATAACCTGTGTAATGGAAATACCATGAAGCACTGCAACAGTCTCAAATATGTGCATACTTCATTTCCAAAGGCAAGGGAACTGTCAATTTCAAATCAGATTTCAATCCTAATCATGAGCATGCTATCTTAAGAAATTAAGAAAATCTGTCAAAAATATTCATTTAAAATTATGCTCTATCTAAATGCTCATAATTCATTTACGAGGTACCTTTGATTAAAAAAAAAATGGAAGTAACATGATATTTTAGAAACTGATTTACCTCATCTTGGGATATTTAAACGCCTCAGTAAATTTAATTGAAAATCTACTAAGCGTAAAATAATATACATAGCAGACAGTTCTTAATCAATGTGTTCAAAAACGCCTTGACATTGAAACAGATTTGCATAAAGTTATCAAGTTAAAATCTTCCTTTTTGTTCCCATCACAAAGATTACATTCAAGAAGATTTTTATTAAGTATACACTATAGCGCATTATCGTGATAGTTGATAAAGATTTGATGACTTTCAAGATAAATCCATTAAGTGCATTTAAGAATGTTTACAGAAAAAAGAAAAATAAAACGAGTGTCCTATTCTTTTCTACAATTTGATAAGGACATAGCCATTTAAATTAGAAATTTATTTCAACTTCATTTACATGGAATCATCATCTGCCAATTCTCAACTATAGTGGAGTCAGTTTCCAGTCTAACCGGATGCAGCTGAATATATTTTACAAGGAACAATGCCTATCGGACCTGTACAAGCATAATTTACGCAAAATATGTTATTAATATTAGATTTATGTATATTTCCAGAATGCCTACAACTGCTGGATCGCTGCACTGCTATACGTTATCACCCTTGTTGTGTCCGCACACCAGTTCTGGATGAACAACCGTTCTTCAGTTAGTATGTAAGGTGGTATTATCAACGTAATGATGGGTACTGATGCTGGAGTACAAGTTGTTATGTTACTGTTGAATAACTCCATTCCATTAATAATTTATTTATATATTAACTCTTGAGTCAGAGTTCTAAAACATACTTTTGATGTTGCTCCTCTAGTTCTAACACCCTTCATTATACTGTTCCAAAATTTTGAAAATGTGGTTTTTTGTGAATTCTCAACTTTTAATCCCAGTTTCTTAAAGCCTGGTCAAGTCAGCAAATCTGGTGTCAAATCCCATGTTAGCTCATAGCTGTAGTGGTTGTTTGACTGGAATGACAATAGCCAATCAAATTACTTGATACAATGGTTGACCACAGATAAAAATATAATTTTAGAAACTACAAGTTATAGTAGGCAATTATGTCAACAGCACATGAAGGTTGTTATATATTAGCATTTAATTTACCAACAAAAAAGTTACATTTGAAGGTGATTTATCGATTTTCATAAATTATGCAACTCATATATCATTATTATAAATATAAAGCTGTTTTAAGTATTTAAAAAACCACCCACTGTATGTTTTTCAATGATCATTACCTACCTTATCTGTTATCCTCTAAAGTTGTTAAGATTTAACCTATTATTAATGAAACCCTACATTGCTTTTAAATGTAAATGGTTTATAATTTAAGTTTCAAGTGATTCACAGATAAAAATCAAATTATCAAATTGAGTAACAGAAATTATTGTTCATAAGTATTACTTACATAAATATGAATGAATGCTATAAAATTGTACATAATATATCTATTATTTGTAGGTTCTACATTGTAAAATGCTTAGTTTTTCTTGAAGTAAAGGTATTGATGTTAATTATTGTTTTATTATCGCGCAAGCGGATTTATAGACTCATGTTCGGGTCGGCTTGATGTAGCAGGATTCTGCACAGGCCGGGGGGGAACAATCGAATGCATATTTTACCGAGGTAGAAGTATGCAGCGCCGCCTTACCTATTAATTCATAAAACAGGAAGAAGAAACCTATTGGCAGTCAGTTCCTTTATTGCGTTCCTAATACAGAGGCCAAGCCGTTGATAAAAACCGAATGAATTTTCGCGTACCCATTCTCACGGACATCTTACTAGCACGTGACCAAATCTGACTGAATAAGACTTGAGAAGGTATCGCGAAATTCGAGCCAGTTATCATATGATCCTGTGAATTTGGGTAATTGGATTATAGGCAACTTGACGAACTGACGCTAACCACTACTGCAATTCGATTGTACTTCATAGGTACTGCTCAAATTTTCAAGTTACCTAACATAATTTTGGCTTGAGCTACTAACCCTTAAATTGAGATTCAATTGTAGTTCTTTCGAGTGTCTCAGTATTAATATTATCACATATACATTCTAATTTCAATAAAATTGAACCTCGTTAAATCCATTAAAAAGACCATCTAATTTGGTGACTAATGAGACTGCAAGCAAATTAGCCTTAGTTATTAATTGTACAAGGCTGTTAAGACGAGATCATCTTTTTTTGCACTCCGTGCCTCTGAAATTTAGGTTTTCTTTTGAACGTTATTAAATTAATAGCAACCTTTTATATTAGGTAACAGAAACATTAATTCGAAGTCGCTCAGCACGCTATGCAGCGATGGGCGGCGGATAGGGTGTGGCGAAGCCTGGAAGATGTCCAGCAGTGGACTGCGACAGGCTGAGTTGATTGACATAAATAGGTGTTACTTTGTCGACATTTTATGCAGAAATTTAAAAGGAATGAAGAGAATGTAGCATGCATGAGCGAGAGAAGCGAGCCTGATATTTTTTACACACTAACTTCCTGTCCTGTGTGTATGTATTTTTTGTCTATTTATACAGAAATTGGTGTTAGTTTGTCGATTTATGCAGCAAAGTTTAACAAATAAGAGAATTTTGACAAGAGCGAGGCAAGCAAGCTTAAAAATTGTCATCAGTATACTATTTAATTCACAGAGTACATTTTTTAAAGGGAATGATACTATTGTAGTCACTAATTGTCATCATAGATAAAAAAAGGAACATATATATACCACAAGCGGGATAAACTACCCGATATATTTACTCTCCTCTATGGATAAAACACTAATTATTATTATACTCTTTGCAATATTTGTACAAATTGACATCCAGATTTCAGCCATAAATCCAGTCTTGCCAGCCATCTATTGTCATTCAACATCTTTTGTGTTACTAGTTTTAGTTATTCTTGGTATGCGGCCACTCGCTCTTAGGAGTTACCTACTTACATTGGTAACTTATTTAAGCGAAAGAGGTGGATGATTGAGGGAAGAAGAGATTGTATCATGTTAGAGCGAGCGAAGCGAGTTCGAAAACTGCTAAAAGTAACTGCTTCTTACGGAAATTATTTTGACCTCTTTGGAATTGAATAATAAAGTAGATTTTCCTCAAGATTTGGGGGTCCTCAAAAACCGGAGACCCGGGGCGGAGCGCCTTTGCCGCCCGCCTTTTAGTCTGCCAGTGCACCTTAGATCCTTTCATGATCGTTTCATAAATGCACTGCTGGCCACCTAGCGATATCTTTTTCCGCCTGGAGTGAGATATTAGTCGAATCCAGGGATGATGTTACCAGAGTCTAGTCCAATATTGCCATCACACAAGGCCCAAATCTCTTTCTCTTTTTCTTAAAAACGTTGCCCCACACTAGCAATTTCTCTTGTATTGTGGGGCGTTTACAAACATTTAAACTCACATACACAAACGGCCATAGGTACCCAGAACAACTACTTGTAGGTCATACAATATTTTTTGTTCCGTGCGATATCTTAAAGAGAAATTACTTCTTGAAAAACCTATTTAAATAGGTACTTAAATACCTAGGTAATAACTGGGGAAAATGTTGAGTTCTGTAGGTACCTACATCTGTACTTCCTTTAGGGAATTCAGACGTGATGTTATGTTTATGTTTTACCAGGGTTTCAGGGTAGGTACTTCAAGCTTCTGTATGGCAAGCAAGCTTATAGACTGTCATGAGCTCATGACATCTAACGTCTTGTTGAGGCGGCTATAAAGATTTTTGACTGACGTAATTATTTACTGATTTACAGCGTCGTGTATGAGCATCATGGGGGTAGAGCATGTGGAGCAGGGTGAGTAACTGGTTAGGACCTACCTATAGTAGTCAGTTTCAGCTGATACCTACTGCAGGTTTTCAGGTACCTGATAGATGAAACTCCTTTGAAGTGTATGTGACCACAGCTAATCTCTTCATAGAATGTTGTCATCAGAAAACTTGTCCATGAAACGATGAAAAGTCAGTAGGGATTCTCGATAATTCTTCAGCGGAGCTATTCTGAAACTTGTGACATTTGCAATTTAATGTTGATTGTAGAATTTCAAACAAATAAAGCGGGAAATACGTTATTGTCGCAATGAGCGCATTAATGAACTGTGGGATTTGTTGTATGATTATAAGCATATGGGGTACTTTACAGTTGGTAAGATTTAGTATTTTTTACTCTCGGACAGAGAAAAGACCTATGTTAGGTACAGCAATATGAACATAATATTATGCTGATCATGCTTAGGTATACCTACTAATGAACAGCTGTGTGCCACTTCAGTGGCGTAACTACAGAGTTGCAAAGTGGTGCGTATCACCAGTGTTCTCTCTGTGTTTAGGTTGAGAGGTCTGCCAAGTCAACAAGACACTGGCCTAGGGCATCAGTTGGCGAGATTGTTTCAAAATAATCTATTAATCCAAGAAGAATTATCTCACGAAGCGATGCACGCTTTGCTTGTGGTTAACAAGCGTACAAAAACGGTCTGAATGTGTATGTGCGCAGGAGCTCTCGGACTGCCGCGCGCCGAGAGAACGTCGAAGCCGGCTGATGTATGTGTGTGTTATGTGCTACCGCTACTCGTTTTCACCCACACAATCACAGCGTGTATAGAGTGCAAAGTAAAACCCACGCGTGTTAAATTCACTGCATTTTTAATCTAAATCCGAAGAGCCACTTTACTTTATGCTGTATCTATAAATACGTGACATCAATTTCAGTTCATCATGGGCATATGCTACAAATTCGAAGTAGTAACTCTTTTAGAAGATGTTGAAGAAGAGGAGTATGAAGATTATCATGATTTTATTGCAAAAACTAGAAGTAATTATGCCGCAGTAAGTAATAAAAAACTCATGGTCGGTCATGGTTGATATCATTAGGTAGGTACCTGCCTACCTACGTTTAATAAAATATGCCTAGGTTAACGTATTGCTAGGTAGGATAGATGTTCCCAGTTCTGAAAGATTGTCCACATCGCTTAGGTACATTATTTCCAAAATCGCAGCATCGAGTTCGTTGGCAGGATTGGCAGGTGACAGCGTGCTCGCTCATTACGACTCGTGTGCATGTGCGATACCATATTGGCTGTCATAAAAGTGCTCTTACACGGGCAATTTTTTGAGCAATTATTGCTCGGCAACACCAATGGGTCAATCTGGATCAGTTAAGTTGACCAATCTGAAGCAACAACAATAAAATGCGGAAATTGTTTCGGGAATATTGCTCTATATATTTCACATTTCTCAATGTCACCAATATGAGTTGCCGAATATCCAATCGATTTGGAAAGTTTTAGTCAATTATCTCTTTTTTGCAAGAGGAACCGGCCGGCGGCGGAGGCGGCGGCGGGCGGGTGTGGTGGCGTATTGCCTAGTTTTTTAAGTTGCTCCTTATTGCATGGTAGTGTGTGGCCGTATCTCCATAGGTTGCTATATGTTGCCATTGCTCTAAATTGCTGGGTGTAGTCGTGACGTCATAGTTGACGAGAATTGACCAGGATGGAGCAATTATTAGTTGCTCGTGTAAGCGCACCTTTAGGTCAGTTTGAGAGTGAGCGGAAAAAAGTATTTGATGGTTGCAAGTAGTTGAACAAAATAATACTTTGTTTTTACCCTTCGTTCCCAAAATATGATATTCCTAGTGATACGTCAAGGTTCTTGTCATAGTTACAATTTTTATACATATTTAAGTAAAAGGGCGTTGAATTCTCCCGGGCTCGCCCAACTGATATAGGTAATCACGGCCCCATCTGAAAACACTTTCCCTTACTAGTTACTATCCAAACTATGGCGTCATTGATCCATCCAGGAGATAGTAGGTAAGCATTACTCCGTGGTACCTACTTTCTTCTGGATACCTACTTACCGATCAATTTTTATATTAATAGGTATACCTGTACAATTAGTCGGCATATAGGTAGGTACCTACGTAGGTAGTATCTACTTACCTAATCTAAATCTATTTCTTTTAAGACGGCGCGTAACTGCTTCATTGCCGCAGCCATTTATGCGGCCTTGATCGTAGTTTGTTATGGATGTATCACAACAGCAAGCAAGCAAATGAAGGAACAAGAAAGAAAAGCGGCAGACGACGAGCTCTTCTGTCTGCCGAAGCCGCCTCCGAAGACAGATCCGAAAAAAATATTATAAGCTGCTTATAAGTAAAGGTCGTTTAAAATTACGCGCCACCCGCATGATTTTCTATAAGCTGAAAGTCAAACAATAATCCGGTATTTGACACACACGGCGAGATATCAAGCTGCACGCACGTTCACTAAGGGTCAGTTCTCACCGAGACGCGACGCGACGCGACACTGCCCGCACTTTTTAAGGTCACGATACAAAATAGATCTTATTTACTTCACAATAAGGTATACGAGTTGCACAACACGGTGCATCTCAGCGTTCCTCGAACCGCTTTCACGCTCGTAGGGAAGTTATACCTTTTCGTGTTGTAAATAAGTTAGATATATTCTGTTGCTATCTTAAGGCCCATAGTATCCTCATCTCCCGTCTGTATGCTAAAGCACGACTGCCGCCCGCGCCCAAGCAGGGCTTTATCTGAAAATGGGGATATTCCTTGGCAAATGTTGATTAATTTACAATTGTGCTCTAGCGATTCTGTGGTACCTCTAACTATCTATTTTTCAGTGTATTTTTTTTTTCAAATAACGAAGCCGTTTAGTAAGAGTATGGAATAGAAGCCAAAATATTGCGTGTTGGAAAATATTTTTTTACAGCAAAAGTATTAACCATACAAAAAAAGTACCCTCGGCAAAATGATCTATGTGAATCTATAGCAAAATTATATATTTTTCAAATCTTCAAGACAAGCCGTTAATGAGCAGTACGGTTCATAAAGTGACCGTGTTACGCTACCAAACGGGACGTAGGCCCTTAAAAAGTGCGCGTCGCGTCGCGTCTCGGTGAGAATTGACCCTTACGAGCCGCTCGCCATCACTCTCGGTAGGGTCCACCTATATAGACCGCACGCAGCAAATGTCACTCAAGCTCATTTGCAAATGTGCTTCCAAAGGGCCTATAGTTAAAGTAATATTAGCGATTGTTTAACCGTACATTTTTGACGTTTAAACGTCCCGTAACTATAAGCATCCTACTAATTCTTAATATAAATGTATATCGACTACTCCACCAACCACAACAACAGCAACACAACACAACAACATCCTATTAATCCTACTACCGAATATTATAAACGTGAAAGTTTTTGAGGATGGATAGATGGATGTTTGTTTGTTACTTTCACGCAAAAATTACTGAACGGATTTGGATGAAATTTGGCGCTCAAATAGTTTATAATCGTTCCCGTGTTTATTTTACACTTATACGCGGGCGAAGCCGCTGGCAAAAGCTAGTCGTTTATAAATAAAACCCTTCATAATACAAAACGTCCGAAGTGTACGCTACATAGCTAGCTGTGCTGCTGTGGAGCGGCGCGAAATCTAAAATTAGAAGATAAGTAATAACCAGAGATCGGATATTCGGATGCATATTTACCTAAAGATAATTTTTAGCTATGAAAGTATAGAAGCGGCTTTATAAATTATTTGTAATATTTATTAAAAACCCCTGAATTCTTGGATTGCATAACTATTCAGATGTGTATTTATTTAAAATTAATGTTTAACCCGATACAAATATGTGTATGTAAAGGAGAAGGGGTGGTTTATAAACAAATTGCTTACTTAAATTAAGACTTAGCGCATTCCATGTTAGCCAACATCTCAACTTTAGGTGAATATGCATTCGAATATCCGATCTCTGGTAATAACATATAATAATAACTTATAACTTCAGATAACTTCCCTACATAGTACATAGTTATTCTTATGAATTTGGTAAATGTTCAATAAAATATTATAAGCTATATTTTTGTTAGTAACATTATTACTACATGTCTTTAATTAAGATTCTGATCTTTTAAATTCTGAACTATGGGTACTAGCAAAAAAAAACCATCTCGAGCCGTGGAATCGAATTTGTTTGTTTAGCATGATTATGGCTTTTAGGTCTACGTTTGTGGCAGTTCAGAGCAGCAAAGATTACACTATTTACATAACAAACTTGCCGAATTGGGGTCAGCGCAGACAGAGCAGCAACATGCTCGAGCATTGCTGCATTCGTCTGGCCATATCAGTCGAAGAGGTGGTTGGATCCGACCAATTAATAATTGGCTTGAGAGAAAATTTAATATATTATTATGTAGCGTGGGGGCCGCAGATAGATGCACTGGCGACTTGAGAAATGGGTAGTAGGTAGCCTGGACAAGACCCAATGTCCGCAACATGGGTGTTGAGACATCATCTGGAGAGACAGTCATTTTCCAGTAGAGACTGCGGTGGGCTGAGTTTATATTTTCATTGCCATGATCGTTGGATTCTGATGGCACCTTACTCCAGGTTATTGCTGGATCTCCCGAGTTGCGGTAAAACTACTAATGCACAGTTTTCCATCTTTATCAAATTTGCCCAAGACTGGTTGTAGAAATTTATTGCACTAAGCGGCCACTACCACGACATGTCTTGGTCGACCGGCCCCAATCTTGAGCGCAGAAGCGCCGCCCAAGCAGAAAGTTTGGCCGCACAACCGTTCGTTCCACCATTTTGTTCAAGATGTTATGGCCGCGTAGTGCCCGAGGTTCCATAAATGAGGAAATTGACATGAGTAAGAATATGTGAAGCGATTGATTCTAGAAATTAGGCAGTAAATAAAAAATAAATAAAGCATAATTTGTTTATTTAAATTATTCCGTTTCTTCTTTTTTGTTGCTTTATTTCACTTCCTCTAGTTTTCTGTCGAAAGTTACAGTGCCAATGTTCACGCTTTTTATTTCTTCTTTGCTGACTTGCGCGTTTTCCTGAAAAATTATGCCGTTTTAACGTAATGAGCATGATAGCTATTTGTGTATAGCTCTTATTAAAGGAATTTGGACAGAAATCCGTTCTGGTGAAGACCACAAGGGAAAAGTGGTTAAAAACGAAAAGTGTTACTTAAGAGGCCATGCACGAAATCGAAAAAAAAAGACGATCAAAAAACGACTACAATTTTGTTGACTGTTTGTGACAAAGGGGAAATGGAAATTTTTCAAAATTGTTTCTGATAAGAAAAGTAGAGTTCTTTCTATTGAAGGTCGCTTGAGGGCGAAATTTTACAATATTTTTAGAGCGCAGAAGTGAAACTCTTAAAACCAGTGCTTTTATAGACAGTCACAAATGATCTTGCGTTACAATTAGATTAGAACTTCACAAACGGGTTTTCTTTTCGTGCACGAGCTTTAATACGTTCCAACTTCAATTAGTTAAATTGTCACAGGCTGAGGTTTGTCTCTTTTTAGGGGTCTAATTCTGTGTCCTATTGTTATCAACCATAAGGTTGAAAAGTTTATTGTTATGGCTGGTCATGGTCAAGCGATCTGACGAGGAGATATGGCGGTTCAAATGCGCTTTCCCCTTCGTTCGTCCAGCATTAGGATCCACTGGATCCATCTATATTTTGTAATAAATAATTTTGTCATTTGAAACGCACTAATCTAGGAAAAAGACGAAGACGTAAAGAAGAAAGAAAAAGTAGTTACTCTTCATACAAAAGCAAAATTAGAGACTTAGGAAATGGGTTCAGGAACTTTACAATTTAGACATTAAAAAGTGAAAAGTAAAATGGCGTATATTAATGAGCACGACCCTTTGTTTAATGTCGCTTTTTTATTTTGGACACATTGCGACCAGAGTCTGACGATGTAGGAGGAAGGACTGGAACTCTTCAATGGCTTAAACCAGTAGAGATTTCAGTCTTACTTTGTATCGGATGGACCAGCATCCTTAAAATAAAAAACAATAAAATTAAGCAGTACCCTAGAATTTGAAAATAATGAAGATATTTTATTTTAAATCTAAATGTAACACGTAGCAGTACTAATATTTAGCTGCAGTGCCCGAACCCTAACAGGTGGAAGAAACAGACATGGAACTCTAAATTTCCATGAGTAGATAAAAAAAAAAAAACAGTAAATCCACTTGTGGATCAAGGAGGTCGTAAGTATCTATGGGTCCATATTACTATGCAAGAGGCGATAAATGGATGTGGTCACCTGTGTTGTATCCACCTCTTCCTCTTTAGGTGGTTGGTTTGGATTGATCCACGTGTCTGCCAGGATCTGAGGTATTTTGACGCGCACCTTGAGTGGTGCTAGTATTTTTGTGATCAGCTTGCGACAGTCGGTTGATACTTTCGGCTCACGAGGAAACGATACTTTGTTTTGGACTTGCTGTACAAAAAAAAAAAAGTCTAAACCTATTCTATGTACCTACTTGTTGGGATGCAAGTAAAAATATAAGAGATATAGATGTTACCAAAGCGACAGCTGCTTGAACTAGAAAAGATACCCAAAAACAAAGCCCAGCAGTTAAATCATGTAAGGAAGCAACAGTAAAAGACGTATACCAGTCAAGAAAACAATCATGACCATGCAAAACCCTTTTGGCCCAATTTCCATTTTTTTATGGACTACAAGAAAAAAAAACCAACGCAAATCCCCCTTACATAATAGTTAATTATAACAATTTAACTTATCTACCTATTATCTATTAATAATCACAAATTAATAATTATTTGTTATGCAAGGCTGCAAAGTTGTTTTTTGGCGCGAGTTGTATTGAAAGCCGAGCAAGCGAAGGATTCTAGGATTGACGCTGAATAACTTCGCTGCCGAACGAAACACACAATTTTTTACCTCACTACAGCGAGGATGCTAGGTGCAAGAAAAACAGCCTATATAATATATTAAATTTGTGTAATTCCATGGAGTTTGATAGATAGCATTGCATTGTAGTCTTCGAAAAGGTTTTCACGCCTTCAGAATGACTCCATGCATTGAATAAATTGTACGCTATAATGTACTTTTTGCACGATTTTACCGGAAGATAACTCAATTCAGCATTATGTACCGCTTGCACTAACTCTGCAGATGTTAAATTTGTATCTTCTTCGCAGCAGCGAACTAAGAAGAGTAAGAAATCATAAAATAAACCAAAATTATCGAAAGGGATTTGAAAAGAGACGATTTTTTCGTTTCTTTTTCTTATACTGCATGAGAGCGTCCTGCTGAGTGGCCAGTGCGATTATTCAAAAAATTGGGTTGGCGCACTGACATGAAAAAAGTGTTAATGCATTTTCAGTGGACTGGCTGTATAGAAAATTATTGAATAGAAAGGTTCGAATTTCAAAAACTCTTTCCACGCTAGCGGGTAAAATGCACTTTTGCACGCAGATTTCGAATGACAAACAATCGTTTCGAGCCTGTGAGGTGAAAAAAATATTTCTCTCTCTGTAATCGTGCTACTCGTGGGCGTGGCTGAGCGTCGTGATTATTCTTGCCTAGAAGTCTTCATGACTACATTTGAAAATACTTTTAGGCAAATCAAACAAATATGTAATAATTGATTTGTCTGAGATTGCGTAAATGCATTTTTCCAATACCCAATTTTGTACTGCCGACATTTCTTCTATTTTGGAATTCACAATTTCAATATATAAATAAATTTCTTATTGATCGGTTGAAAAGTTAATGAACTTTTCAACCGATTTATAGAAAGTTATAAAACTAATGCCTTTATTGATTTCTTTACTTTATCAGCTACGCGCGCGTTTGGATCACTGGCGAAGCACACAAAAACAATAAGTTTTTTTTTTTTGGTAATGACATCTTGCAGGTCGACCTATGAGTTTGTCGGCTGCTTAACCGGTCTTGAAAGACATTAGAAGAACTATCTCTGCCTTTTAAAGATTTGATTTCGAGTACGCAACAACTTCTATGCCTTTGTTGTTTGCGGTGCCCCAGTGCACTTCACCTGCAATCAGGTTGTTACAAGTTCCCGTATTTTTGTCGAAAACTCGAAACATGCTTGATTGCGTAAATCACGTCTTTGCTTACCAACTTGCATAGGATTGTTATCGACAGTCCTAAACCGAATCAATTGGTTAGTTCATTTAAACTTAATGCTTATTTAAATGTTTATTTACGCCATAATAATAAGATAAACATCTTAGACGTCTAGATAAAATGTTTTTTCATGAAAATGATGTATTTTAAAAGTATTTTATGAAATCAAATTTCTAATTAGGTAGGTACACCGGAGTGTACGACTTAACGCCGACAGACACTACGCCGACAGACTGAACACCGACAAGACTTTACTTCGACGGGACTCTTCGCCGACAGGACTCTTCGCCGACAAGAAGAGTTCCTCATCCTTGCGCTATTATTAAATAGTCAAGTAACTGCCACTAACATGGGAGTAGCGCTCCCTTGGCTCGCGCGCGGTTGGTCGCAATTCTAACTTAACCTACCTGATGAGCCCTATCAGCGAAGAGTCCTGTCGGCGAAGTGTCCTGTCGGCGAAGAGTCCCGTCGAAGTAAAGCCTTTTTGGTGTTCAGTCTGTCGGTGTTCAGTCTGTCGGCGTTTAGTCATACACTGGGTACACCGCGACCGCCCCCTTGACTGTCATAGCGCCCCCCATTTGCCTTTGGATCCACTAACGCCCCCACGATAAGCTCCAGCGAGCACTAGGTGGCAGTACGGACCCTGTTGAGAAGCTATGATCTACATAATGCGCATGAGCATTCTACATACGGTAAGATATAAGGAAGAGTACCTTTAGCAACTGTGTGTAGTTCGTATCGTCGAAAGGCAGCCTTCCATACACAATTGCGTAAAGCACCACTCCCATACTCCATATGTCTGAGTCTTGTGGCCTGTAAGGAACTCCCTTCAGGATTTCGGGTGACGCATATGCGTAACTTCCGCAGAAAGTCTCACTTAGCGCAAAAACACCGTTCTTCGGCTTCATGTGACCTCGTGCAAATCCAAAATCGGACAGTTTAATATTTAAACCATGGTCCATAAGTAAGTTTTCGCATTTTATGTCCCTGAAATTTCACATGAAACTGATAAACTGTAACGGCCAGCAGTACGATAATTTTACTGAGTAAGTATTTTAAAAATACTGCCAGACTATCGTCAAGAGTTATTATGGAAGGAGCTTAGAGTATTTAGGTGCTATTGACACATCCAAACGTTTAAACGTATAGACGTTTCCACAGAACAGAAAACTGGTTCTGCGGAAACGGTGTAAGCTCATCCTATTAGTAATAATGTATTTCCTACATATTTCATAATACTACAGAATACACAATCGCCACGCTTGGCAGGCGGGTTGGCGATCGCAGTATGGTTTTAAAAATGTATAAAGAACGCTGCTGCCCATTCTCTAATCCCTTAGTGGCGTCTACGACACCTACGGGAAGAAACGGGTGGTGCTATTCTTTTAGTCCGACACCACACGGCACATATTACATTACATTATCTACATTAGTTGATTGCATTTCTACAACAGAACAAAATGAGGATGACTGAAGTTTACCTATGAACAACTCCTCGCTCATGGCAGTAGTCAACGGCTTCCACAAGTTGTCGAAACCAGCGACGACCTCTCACCTCATCTATATGTTGATCCTTGCGTATTATGTCCAGGAGACTGCCGTTTTCGGCATATTCCATTACAATATAGACCCTGAAAAGTGTGTTGCCATGTGGGAAGAAGTTATTGTCCTTGCTTTAGTAACGTTTTTATTGACCATGATAGGAGAATGTGGCAAGCTCTAGGGGAGGCCTTCGCGGTAACACAAAACAATCTTAATACCGGTGTCAAATAAATTAGTTGTCAATAGATAAGTAAATAATTGTGTAATTAATATTATATATTTAAGTTATAGTTTGATAAGTAAGTAAGATTGTTATTAGAGGCTTTAATAATAATAAAACGTTTTATTTGCAGATCTGTTTCTTAAAACAGATGAAGGTGGTCTAGTTAGATTGGAGTGAAGATTAGTATAGAGACTCACAGCTTTGAATCAGCATTCGTGCTTGAAAGTGCATGGTTCTGGACCTTGGGCCTTTAATTCTAACTACGATACGACGAAACGAACAACTAGTGGCCCACCATATTTAGCCCGGGATTGAAAAAGCTGGAGGTCATGGTCTTTGCCCAACAGTCGGATGATGCAGGTTATCAGTTACAGTAGTTCGGTATGCAGACAAATTCGGTATGGGTCTAGGTTAGCTTGAGTAAAACTACAAAAGAATACGGTAAAAATGCAAACTCGCAAAGAACAACTTTAGTACGGTAGGGCGCAGCCAGCCACACGTTTTTGGTAATAAAACTACTATAAGCTGGCCTATCATTCTATTGAAACTCCATACTACACTAGGCCAGCTCCAGGTCAAAGTGTTACGAGATACGTGTGGCCCACTGCACATTTTAGAGCTGAAGGTTATCATACCTGTGAGTAGTTTCTATTGCTTGTAGAAACCGTATCAAGTTCTCATGTTTGAGACCTTTCACGACCTCTATTTCTCTAGGCAGAAACTTTTTCAAATAATCGCCTGGTGCTTGAAACTTGCTTATTATTTTGATTGCTACTTGACAGTTATGTCTGTCGCTGGTTGCAACCTACAATGGAAGTAAAAAGAACTGTAATGGATCCTTGTTGTTTTTGTATCCTATGGGGGCATGTGTCCACCAAAGCGGAGAGAAGGACAGATGAATCAAAAAAAAATTGCAACGACATTAGAAGTAACAACATTACAACACGTGAATGCTTTGTTAGAAACCACCAGTTAAGTAGGTTTTAAATACTAGATTCAACCATCTTAAAGTAGAAAGCTTTAATCTGGAACACAATGATACTGTTTATTCTAAGGCAGATGCAATGATTGATGAGGTGGACGTAGCTACAATGGAATCGTGACAATATCTCCAACGGACTGAGAAATTTGTGAAAATATTTCTTTTAGAAATAACACTATAGTAGGTACCGGGACATGGCAGGTTTTGCAAATGATTTAAGTCTGTGTCGTCAATAGTAAATATTCATATTTCGCGACTAATGTTTTACAAACAATATGATACCTTGACTGTGGCATAAGAACCAGACCCTATGGTACGTCCAAGTACATAGCCATGTGACTCGAGAACAGTTAGTTTTCTTTCAGCTTTAGCTTCTACTCCACTGTGCACAGTCGTTGTGGGCTCTGTCGACATCTCGCCAAGGACATTTTCATTGGCTCTAACATCAGGTCCAGGCATATCACAGTAATGAACGTATATATAAAATTGAAGTTTAGTAAAAGTCACATTATATTGAATTTTGCCTCATTTTATTTTTCACATGATGTTTTTTATTATATTGTACATGCTGTCATTTTTGTCAAAACCGATGATTTTTTGGTGACACGAGAACGTTGTTTCAAACAAAACTCTATGCATAGATTATTTTTACATCGCCAGTACGATATGTAGCACAGTTATGGAGATATATTTATAGTACTTACTTACTCCATGTTATATACATATTAGCCTTGTGTGTATCTAGACGTCAATTGGTGATATCGTGCAAAAAAATTACAGATCAAAAGGATCGAAATGTTATTTGATTTTTTTTCCTCAAACAAAGTGAGTTGTTTACGGACCGGCTTCACCGACACGCTAAATCTTAATTGCGCAAATTGTAATTTGCACGAGCAAGCATGTAACATTAAGACGGCAAAACGGTATAGGTACCTTGCGAACGATATGTTGTTTGCCCAAACTTATCTACGAACTGTTTGTGCATACATGTCCCATGTAGGTAATAGGGAGCTAGGCGGTAGTAGGTGTCCTGGTGCACCCAAAGATATTCAAGGTAATTTGAAGACCTTTGTGTGTATTTACAGGGTTTATTATTAGCGTGGCAAGGACATCGACGCCCAAACTGTAACCATGAAAATAATCAGCACGTGAGTCTAGAACCCCCTAGCGTAGATTTTATTGCCGGTTATCAAAAAAAAAGTTGGTCAGATCCTGTGAAGACCATTTAGATTGGTGTCTAAAATGGTCTTTTGAGAAAATAACCACACAGATTTGACAGTGGACCTGTTCAGTCCGTGCACGCATTTGTCGATTACCGAGCAGCACAGCTCAGAACTTAAGGAGCTCAACGATTAGACTAACAATATCAAAGAAAGGACGTTTGTGTAGGCCGCATAAAGCACTCAATCTGCTAGACCATCATGAAAACTAATTTAAAGAAAACATGTTATTACAAGTTAGCATTAGGAAGTAACGCCCGGAACATTGGCTACTCCAAGACTTAGAGCATCGGTGACATTATAACGGAATATCTGCGACACAAATACCAACAGTGACAGAATTTCCTGGTTAAAACACTGTCGGTCCATCAATGTACAGTACAAAGAAAACAATTTTTGCGATTGGAACGTTGGCACTGGTTGGTCAAGCGAATCGTGTCGTGTGCGTTCCATTCTTCCTACGTTTTCACCACTACCAACCACCTTGGAACCTGATACTCCATTCAGAACCTCTCTTACAAGCCAAACTCACTGAAATCTCGAGTGTCTCGCTACACTGGTTGGTAGAAATATTTCATTCGATGACCCATTTTCGTACATCCACGTTTTTTGTTTATTTTCATTCATAAAGCTTTTTTCAGTAGATATTCTCCTGTCCCTCGCCTTTTGTTACCTTAATTGCGTATTCTGTTTGCTTGCGTATTGTTGTCTGAATAAACCATTGTTACTTATTGACCTAAGGAAGACGAAAATAGCTACTTTTAGTGGTCCTGAGTTATAATATTTCAGTTCACTGAACTTCATGTAAGAATTTTTAAGTCCTGAAGTTGAGAAGTTATTGCTAAAAGAGATGATAAAATTGTATCATAATATCTGTCTATTATATACTTAGAGCTTGTAGCAAATTCTTTAAAAAGTTTAAATTTGTTCGCTAACAAGATAAAAGGTGAGGAGACGGTGTCCCCACGTCTCCGCGTGGCGTCACATCAAACAATTAAGAGTTATCTCGGGAGTTAGGAGCGCGACGCGATATATCGCAGGCTTGATTACTTTTCTACTCGGAGAACTAATAAAAGGCGGCCAGCAGACCGGGAACTGTAGTCAGTTCCCGGTCTGCTGGTTCTCGTTTTTAATTGAAACACTCCCGTTTAATGATGAATGGTTTTTACTGAGAATTTTGTTTTTGTAGACAGACTGGCACTTCGCCATCGACCTCGTCCGCATAGATTTTGGTTTTTCTCTTACAAACTTTAACACTATCTAATCCGCCTTTCCGGGGTAATTAAAAAAGAAATATTAACTTTATTATTAATCAGTTAATCTCAAATAAAAAAAATCCGTACAAATTAAAAAACAGAGAAATAAATTACAATTATTATAAATGTTGTGTTTGTAAAATCTTATGAACCTGTAAAGTTTTCTTTATGTTATCCTGCATGCACGTTTATATTCATGTATGTGTACACATGTCTTAGCAAATAAATATTATCTTATGTTATGCACTATGTTAGTCAACATTCATCACAATATCGACAGTCCCTACGAACAATTCCCTGAGTGGTAGATACGTGAGTTGCATGTTTTATTTTGTGACCAGCCTATACTATAAGTAAGTTTAACAAAAATAAGTCTAAGATGGCAAAATGTACTTTAAATCCATCATGACATTACATTAACTAGAACATGATAACGCGTGTTTGAAACTTTGAAGTGCTCTCCTGTAAAATTTGTTATTTGTAGTTAGGGGATTTATTTATTTTATTTATTTAATACTTCACGCACAGAAATGCACAGAGGCGGACTTAATGCCAAAGGCATTTTCAACCAGTCGACCTTTGGGTGATGCAGAGACAAACAGGGGATTATACGTAGGGACCGTCGATATGCGTCCATTTGTTCTGAAGACGTAAAGAAAAGAAGACGTAAAGTTGGAAGGCCTCCCACAAGGTGAACCGATGACCTTGTGAGGGCCGCAGGAGTCCGCTCGATGCGGGAAGCACAGAACCGGTCGAAGTGGCGGAGCTTGGGGGAGGCCTATGTCCAGCAGTGGACGTCTTTCGGTTGAAATGATAATGATGATGATGAGACCAATCCACACGATATACAGTTATCTGCAGATTGTCTAAGATAAGTATACGTGCCATGTTTCAAGTTTAATAACATATGATTTTTCATAAAAACGAAATCCCCCTTTTTCCTCCTTTAAGGTCGAATTTCCAAAAACCCTTTCTTAGTTCGCCCCTAATTTTTTTTTACATATTTTTTTTTATTATACATGGAAGCCATATGCAAAATTTCAAGTTAGTAGTCCCAGTAGTTTCAGCTGTGCGTAGATATGTCAGTCAGTCAGTTTCTCCTTTTATAAATACAGAAAGATAAAACAATTACAGATGGCTTCAATTTGCTACCAAGTAAATACCAAAAAGATAAGCGTGAAAAACCATGTCAAAGAGTCCGTGAATGAGAAAAAAAATGGAAAATCGGTTGAAACTTCCGTCACTAATTAAAAACCTATTAAATTAGCTGGAAACGGCGAAAATATCCGAAGAATGAAAGGTTAAAAATATCGCTGAGCGTTCGTTCCCTTCGATGTTAGACGTCAATAATGGCCTGGGAAGCAAAAAGTTTAGCTCCAGGCAAGTTATCAATTGTATCTACCAAGTCGGAGCAGAGTTTTTCATTCATTTATTGCACGCAGAGCGCAAGGAAATTCTTAATGGTTATTCTCTTGGTCGCATTTGATATAAAAGCTGAACTTTGTCGCTATCAGAGAATCTTTGTGGCCTTTTATTTGTTCCATAAAGTGCAATTTTTGCTAAGTTTGAAGTCTGGGACGATGTAAATGGATTTGTGGAGTAATTCAAATGGAAATGTCTTTTGTCTGTTATAAAATGAATCAACATTCTGTTTATTGCAGACGTAGTTATTTTGTACATAATTGCGCAAAGATAAGTGCTTTTTTGCGTTATTGGACATCTGTTTTATTATTCTCATTAATTGTCTGCACTAAAGGTGCTTTATTAATTAAATAGCGTCTTCATTTAAGTAAAAGTATTCTATTTATATTATCGTACACTTATAATTTCAACGCTAGATTTATCTTAATTACGTCAGTTTGCGCTGACGTCACAAAATGAACAATTAAATCCATTGTTATTAAAGTTGAGCTGCATTCGTGTTGGGTGCAGGCGGGAGACAGGGCCGACCCGGAACTCCGAGGCGCTATTGTTTCTAAACGGTCCTCCACAAGCGTCCGTCGCAACTCACTCAGTTAGTTTTACGAGTTTTCACCTGTTGGGGGTCGGTCAGTGAAACTGTTGTTTGGTTTCGTCTGTTATTATGGTTTTCGTAGAGAGTTATAGTTTCGGGGAAAACATGGAAGTTGTACAATAAAGGTTCACGTTGGAATAATTTAAATGCAGCTTCAGTGACGTAGCTGTCGCTAGTCGTATAGGTGGTTTGTATCATTTGTTGGGCGACCATTTACCTGTTTGCGGCGAAGCTGCAAAGGAGGGTATTGTTTTTACAAAATATGTAAAATGGTATAAACTGACTTGAAAGATAAAGCTATCAAGTCATTGTGGACTTATTATGAGAATGCAGAGCGAGGTGAGCTAGAACATTAGAAAATTGGAGCATCCTAACTTGGATAGGTTCTTTTTTTTTGAGGTTGGAAAATCATCAGATGTTCCTTGTTCTTTCAGTTGCTTCAGGGGCCACAAGCTGTCATTGTCATTTTATTAAGAGAATGCGAGTGCGACAGAAATGAGTGGAACAGTAATCGAAAATTGGAGCATTCTGACTTTGATTGGCTAGAATTAATGAATGTGAGAACTCGAGATTTTTTGTATTCATTAGGTATTCATACATTACAATAAGAATAAGAGGTCTTGAATAATTTTAAGATTTTTACTTACACTGTGCAGCATTCAAAATGCATTTGATTTGATGTGTAATTTTAATTATTTTTTACCCGTAATATCAAAGTTCTAAAATAAATGAAGTATATAAATCGTTTGTGAACAGAATTCCAAATACTTCACCACATACGTTCTACGGACTACGTGAAAAAAATATTTTGAGATTTCGTAGCGTGCGACATAAATTCGAAACGGTGATGTAAATGTGAATAATGAAAATAACTGGGGTTGTATTACATTCCTTTTTAAACACGGGGCAGGTAAACAGACAGGGGCCAGTAACACCTCTCGTCCCTTTTGTTATTTGTAGAATTTTAATAGAAAGGTCTGCGTCATGAACCTGCGCCCAGAAAGCGTTCCTTCGTTTGTTTTGTCGAAACCATCTACCTAACATAGAATCACAATAATGAAGGTTAATACTGACAAAATCCGGGTTCGTATGACACGTTTTGTCAGAATTACCGTGAAAATGTGCGTTATTACAAAATTGACGGCTTATCCGGATTACCCGGTTCATAAATTAAAGTTATTGCGTTTCTGTTGAAGTTATGGCGGATAGTTTAGGGACGTCCAATTTATTTTGCGACCGAAAATTTTCAAGTTGATGGCTTTTGGAGCTTGACCTCAATTCAGCAAATCAGTTGGGTTAACTGCGAACCATTAACCTCTTCATAGAATACTGTAATGAGGTTACAAGTTTATACCGCCCCAATCATCATGCCTTGGGGAAGGAATCGGTGATGGAGATCGCCAGTAGTAAATCTAAAGATATTGTTAACCATCTCTTAAATATATTTTTAACCTAGCTAAAAATAAAAAATAAAAAAAATAACAACCAGTGGCAAAAAACTAAAATACTAACAGACACCGAATTCCGAAATCATTTTTCAGTTTGTAGTGTTTTTTTGGAAGTCACATGTTGAAGTGAAAACGTCTTTAGGCGCGTTAAGCACTTTTTGGGTGAGCAAAAATCATGGAACTCGCGTCATCGACACCGAACGCTTGAGCACACGGATGAGTCGTGCGTTGATGTCTTTTGGAAAAGTCCCTTTCCTTCATTAGGAAATTCTAATTTTTTTATCCCTTTCTTACTTTTGTATTTTTTTTCGTAAAAATCTGTGCTGGTAACTTTAATGGCTGAAGTCGATCGCTCGTTTATAATTTTTTACCAAGAGCAATCAGGACCCAAGGACCCAATGTAGAATTCTGTGATGACGATTAAAAAATACACACTTCACTTCTTTTTCACTTCTGTCGGCACTCCCGGAGTGCCACTGTTTTTTTTTTTAATAAACTTTTTATTCTTTGCTGTTTCAGAGAGCAGGCAGAGAAGGGGCGGCCAAATTTTTTTTAAAGAAAATTTCTTGTTTGACATTTCTACATTGGAAATCGTGGTAGTAACCCATAATTATGCTATTTTTTACAGAGTGTTTATTGGTAAGCCCTTAATACGCTTGCGGTGGCTAATGCACAATAACACGCTTCCGTGTTAACTTAAACGTTGACTGTAATCGATACTGTTTTTCGACAGGAGAGTGTTATTTTAAGAGTTATAAACATTTGCATTATTTAAAGGATTATTTCCACCCTAATTATATTGCATTGACATCGTAGCTACATGAATGTGCACAACTCAAACGAATTCTTGAAAATAGATGAAAAATCATAACATTGAAAAGTTTTGAATGGAATGTATCACAAACTAAAGAAGACTGCCCAATTTAATTGTAGTTCAGTTGGACTACGTTTTCAAACTTAACTTTTAGCCCGTCTATGAAAGTACCAAGTACAGCTCACGTTTCTTAGTATCCAGCAAACTTACAAAAAAATGTAGTCGCTACGAATTACAGACGTTCGTAGCGCAGTTACGTAGCGGCTCCGTCAAGTGCTACGCCTGTGCTACGCTCGTAGTATGCTACGAACTTTTTTGACTACAGCAAAATATAATTTAATGTTTTATACGGCTTTCCAGCGGTGCGCGGTGTGGCATTAAATTTGTTTTGAGATAATTGTCTCGTGACTCGCCAATGTCATACAGAGTGCAAAGCAATACTTGAAATGGTAACATAATAAGTACTTCATGTAAGTTCAATACGAGTAAATTATATTTACCTTACTACAAAAAACAATAAAAATACATAATTTTAACTGTCCAATTGGCCATTCTAGTGTCTATCACTGTAATGTCTAGTACAGCAAACATCCATTTGCGCTTAGCGTGGTCACGCGGTGAGACTAAAATCTACATAACTGTATACAAAGTGATGTTTTTAGGACTAGTAATTTTTGGTGACACCGAGTCTCAATGCGGATTTACCATAGGACGAATCACATGTTAAAAAAAAACGTCTAGCTTGGTTTGGCCTAATACGAATACAGTAATTATTTTTCAAAAGAATATCAACGTCATTCACAGAATATTTTAACTATAATTTATTTTAGGTACTCGGAATCGAACAAATTATTTTTTTCTCTTTATCTACTCGATTAGAAACAGTAACGGGAACACCCACTGCATTTTAACAGCCTGTTGTCAAAACAAACAATGCTGGCATCACTAAAAGTAGCCATCTATCTCCATTTGTTATTGGAACGTAATATTTCTGTATACATCAGTGACTCGCTCCCAATATTGCAACGTAGCTAATTGTCTGTGACCATTTTAATTAGTTTCTGTCGGACATATAAATGGTAATGGCCAAATGTATGAAGCGTTGGCTCACCTGCTAATGTTCGGATGTTTGTTAACGTTATGTTATTCGATGGCGGATGTTTGTTTGTGAAATGTGTTGTTGTGTAGTTCATGTTTGTATGGATAAGGGAGCAAGTATTATTAAATTCAACCGTTGTTTTTGACTATAAAAACTTTAAAAAAAAAACCACCGTCTTCCAAAAAAACACTACGAAGTGAAAAATAACTTTAAATTCGGAAGTCGGTGACTTTGGATATGTATTTTAATTTTCATGTCACCAGTCACTGACTTCCGAAAATAAAGTTATTTTTCACTTTGTAGTGTTTTTTTGGAAGTCGGTTGTTTTTTTTTTTGGAAAAAGTTTAGTTAAGAAGAAAGAAAAGAAGTTTAGTTTAGGAAATGTGAATTTGGTTTAAGCTTGAATGTTATACAATTTTTTTCTGTTCCTTTTCGGTGGCTGTGTTGTGCTGTTCACACTCTTTTTTTTTCAATCTGTTTTTATAAGTGAAGACTTTTAATTGACTGTCAGTCTTACATACTACTTTTTAATCTGTTTGCTTTAGCTGTAAGTCATCCATAGTTAATAAATAAATAAATAAAACGTTTTTATTTTTCACTTTTTTGGTTATAGTACCACCCCAAACGAATTCGAAATGTCATCATCCTTGGGGTAAAAACAATGCATATTTATGCGGAAGCAGCAATCGCGGTTGATTTGCTATAATTTTTTGAAGAGTTTCGTTGTATGTCTCCGAAACGCATCATCAGATCTATATGAAATTTAAATGGGTCCACACGGAAAGCACCAGCTTTCAAATCAAAAAAGAATTATCAAAATCGGTTCACCCAGTCGAAAGTTCTGAGCTAACAAACATTAAAAAACACAGTCGAACTGAGAACCTCCTCCTTTTATTGAAGTCGGTTAAAAATACGGTTACCTCATGGTCACCAAAAGAGATAAGTAACTGAAGTCATCGGATATACTTGAAGTTTAGCAAGAAACGATGGATGTTATCGAATAAAATTTTATGTAATTAATAGAAAATGAAAAGTTAATTTAAAAAAAATTATTTCATTCGAAAACATCTATCTCTTTTGGTGACATGCAATTTTCTCTTTTTTTGTGTTGTAAATAGGAGATGAAATGGAAGATGGTTTTGAAATTGACCCTGTTTCGGATTTTATTTGTTTGTCGTTTTTGAATGACTTTTCAATATAATTTAATTAATTTCACAAAAACTAAGGATGCATCTATGACATTTTTTTTGTAGCCTTACCTACATATTATTAAAAATTGATTTTAAAACAGGCAAGTTTGGAACACCCTTTATGGAATAATTCAAAATAAAAATGAGGCCTCTTTATTTTATTTTATCCGCGTAATTCTATCTAGCGATTGATGTATACGAGTACTCAACATGAAAGTACAACCTCTTCTTATCGTTAATATAATTAAACCACCTTAATCTGAAATATATAATTTTAATAATACTCTTATAATAACAATTAAGATTGTACTAAAAGCAAACTTATTGAAAACACCGATGGCTTACATATAATTTATGTATTAAATTTTTAACTAATACTGAACATTCGGTAAATGTAATCTATGATCGTATTTAACGGTATAAATCATCTTTTAATTATCTTTTATCCTACTAATGTTTACATTTTACAAACAAAACCACCCTACATAGCAAGAATTTTATTGCAATTAAAGATTGCATCAATATTTCACCAAGAGTGCTTTCAAGAGGGGTTATGCCAACCCCGCTGTTACGGAGCTAAGTAGCGTGAAGTTTGTGTGTTGATCTCTTCATATCAATTTAAATCGCTTTCTCAAGTACTGAGTAAATTTTCGCTTTGATATCCTTTATGAATGTTTTTGCTTATAGAAGATATTTTGTAGTGTCGTCATCTGCGAATGGTAGGGGCTAAAACTTGACTATAATTACAAAAGCATATTATGGTCTACTTGCTTTTGTCAGCGGATTCGGCCGCGTTGAGATCGGAAATCATCCCACCGCAACGTACTACCGGGATGAAAAGTATCCTATATTATTATGTTAATCCAGGTAGCCTTTTGGCTGTTTTTGCGTGATTGATTAACAAACATCCACACATCTAAGGGCCAGCGCCCACTGGCGGCACGGCATAGCACGGGATTTTTAAGCCACGAATAGAAATACAACTTAATAGTATGACAGTAAAATTTAAATTTCAACGGCAACAATGCCGCGGTATCCTTAGGCATGCCGCGACGTCCTTAGGAATCATCATTGAAATTTGAATTTTATTGTCTTACATAAAGGATGTATTCCTATTCGTCGCATAAAAATGCCTTGCCGTGCCATGCCGTTAGTGGGCGCAGGCCCTAAGTATCCAGACATCTAAACAAACTTTCACATTTATAATATTTGTAGCAGTAGTGGCCCAGTGGTAACTGACGCGACTTACGAGTTGTAGGTCGTTGGTTCGAACCCAGCCAGGCGCATTACTTTCTGTAAAATATTTAATCACCACTGCTCTCAAAACGGTGAAGGAAAACATTGTGAGGAAACCGGCATGTCCTAGAACAAAAAAATCGAAGATATGTAATATCTACCAACTCGCACTGGGCCCGCGTGGCCCGCTCCCTCTCACAGGGAGGAGGCGTGTGTCCCAGCAGTGGGTACGTTATAGGATGCTTATGATGATCATGAATATTAGTAGGATAATAGGATTAAAATTCATATCATCTTTATATTTTTTATTATATTAAATGAATCCCCATTTCTTTTGGTCACGGCATCACACGTGAATGGCTGGACCAATTTTGCGAATTCTTTTTTTGTTGTGTTTGTTAATGTCAGGAGAAGGTATTAAAGAAATATTTAGAAAGTTGCGCGAAACATACAGCGTAACATATATACGAGTATATAAATGCGGATTCAACTTTCATAGTTAAGACAGGATAACGTAACGTCTGTCTGGTACTGCGAAGATCGCCCTGAGGACACTGTAGAGCATACGATGGAGGTCTGCCCGGCTTGGGCGGAGCACCACCTTGTCCTCGTGGAGGCGATCGGCGGCGGCGATCTCTCTCGTCCGGCTCTGGTCCAGGCCATGGTACGGAGCGAGAGTACATGGGTAGCCGTCACCTCCTTCTGCGAAGCAGTAATGCTCGCGAAGAGGGAGGCGGCGCACGTGAGGGAGAGGCAGTATATGCGCCCTCACGGCCGTAGTCGCCGCGGGAGACGCCCTGGGCGTCGGGAATCCCAGGCTGATTCCCGGACACCGTAGGCGCAGGCTTGCGGACGGCGAGTAATGGGTAGCTCGCTGTCCGGTAAGGACCAAGCCCGGGTCGTCAGCGCGTTGTGTTCCACGCGCTCCTAATGGAGATGTCAGCATCAACTGATAGGCCCGCAAGAGCCGATGCCTGCCAGGTTGAGAAAGAAAGAGATACCGCGGCCCCTGGCATACAGGCAACTGAGGGAACACGGGTGGGTTTTAGTCAGCAAAAGTCTGAGACGCCCTCCTGCTCCTCCCAGAGCGGGAGAAGTTATTTGATGATTTCCCACCCAAACAAAAAAACCGTTGTTGGGTCAGCTAGACATTTATACATCCGTCTTTATATCTTCTCTTTGAGAAGTGGCACATATAGTGAAAATCACGTGACAGTATTCGAGCGCGATTTGTTTTCTATGAAAATTCATCATCATACTTAGTTCTCCTGCCCCTATCCCAATTATTTGCGGTCAGTGCATGTGTTTCTTCCATACTTCTGTATTATGTAGTCATCTCGGCATTCCCTCTCTATAGCCATCTTTCACAGTCGTGGGCTTTTACAGTTGGGCTTTTTCCATAAGGAATTCCTCGGTGGTAGATCAGAGATTGGATTTGAGCCCAGTTGATGGCAATAAGCTCGCCCCTTATTATATGGAACTTAAACATAACGGGCGCAGTACTGGTGTACTATGCTTAAAACTTAGAGGATAACTGTCGTGATGATAAGTTATCCTTTCCTGTGGAAATAATTCCGACCTCCACGCGGGCAAAGCCGCTGTCGAAAGGTAGGGTCAAAATATTTATTAGTAGCAAGTTCGTATATACTAGAATGCCTTTGTATAATTACACGCTTTATATTAGCTTCAATTGTATGTTTGTTTGTATGTTTGTAACCGACTCCTTAGGTCACGATTTTGACCCACTTTAAATGGTCAGATTTCATTTATACTTTATAAAGTTATCGAGGACCGATGACAATTCAATAATTAAAAAAAAAAATAGAGAAAAATTAAAAAAAAATAAAGGAAAAAAAATTAAAAAATCACGGTTTTGTAGTTAGCAGAACTAAAAAATAGAAAATAAATAATAGTTTAAAAAACACGCTTTAAAAACCAAACTTAAAAAGTAGAAAATAATTTAATTCAATTAAAAAGCGTGGGGTGCTTGACATTAATTGATTATAAAAATACCTCAAAAAGCACCCACGCTTTTTAATTGAATTAAATTATTTTCTACTTTTTTAAGTTTGGTTTTTAAAGCGTGTTTTTTAGTTTTTTTAAACTATTATTTATTTAACAATATTCATTACATTAAACGTTTAATAATGCACTTAATAATAGTACTATTATTACTATCAGTTAGCTACATTATCCCTCAAGTATTGTTTTTAGCGACCTGTTCCTAGAGTCAAACGTTTTGCGTAATTTAATTAATTAGCTCATTAATCACGTTGTTCGGTAACATTTGTGGCAACCACGTCTATGCATCAAACTAAGTATTGATTTATAAACGGCTACATTTTGTAGTTTTGGTCAGATTTTATGGCTAATGATGTCATCTGTCATGGTTTAGGGAAGTGATGCACTAAGTCTCTTTTATTAATGTACATCAACAAAAGAGGAATAAAAATTAAAAAAACCCTCGACCCATACAAAAAATCTGAGAAGTAAAAAACAAAATACAAATTATTGGCCTTTTAATTTGTAGGTTTTGATCAAGGCATTGTCAAGTTGGGGGACGGCTAATGAAAATGCTAGGCCTCCTCTGTTTGGCGGTTTATTTCCTGGTTTTTAAACTTAATGTCTCGCTTAAATCTGCGCAGTGTTGCGTATGTTTCCCACAGTGAAGTTTGTTACAAATTTATCCTCATTCCTCGTCCTGATCACCACTTATCCATAACCAATTCATTGAGACTTTTTCAATGAGCCCTAACAACTTCTGCTGTTTATTGGTGAGTGACTTAGGTATCCTGGACATTCTAGGCGTTGCTCCAGCATCAGTTCAAGGATACTTTGTTCGTCTAATATCATTGAAGTAATAGATTACCAAATTTCAACTTGATCAGACCCGTGGAAGATGTTCAAATCCCTTCATCAACCAGAAAAGAGCTGATAATTTTCAAACGGCTAAACCGATTTTGATGGAACATATTTAAGAACACTCTCGACTAATTCACCTTTCAAATACAAAAAAAAAAACAAAATTAAAATCGGTTCATCCGTTCGGGAGCAACGATTCCACAGACAGACACACACACACACACACACGCAGAGACACGTTAAACTTATAACACACACCGTCGTTTTTGCGTCGGGGGTTAATAAAACAATATTAGAGCAATGTTATCTACTTCTAACGATGATTAGCATAACATAAGCAAAGTCTGCGTATAATGTTCGAACTGCTAGAACACGGGCCTCCTTTCTGTGAGACAGAGTAAGGAGTATCCACATAAAACACACAAAATGTTTTCATAAATTCACATTCCTCTATTTGAAGGGCTCAGGACCTCGAGGCCCCGGCTCCCGGCGGAAGTGTGCAGTGCATGAGATGGACACGATGCATCAATGAAAACGTCATGCGCTCATACTATGGGGCTACAGAAGGAGGAAACAATCTGACCACGTACCGTGTTCGGATGCTCTCTCTTTTTCAGGTGCTTGAGCCAGCTGTCAACGTTTTAGTACGACTGTCGGATCAGGTGTATGATGATGATAGCACTCCCTTTTCCACACGTAGACTCCCATTCGGTCCGTTGTGCGTGGACGGATCAGGTGTACAGACCTATCACTTCCTCTTTCTCTCTCGAATCTCGCTATGCGCATGCTACCGCGTAGCAGGCGTAGCTACGTTGGGTTGATTTTGAAATTTGAGAGAGGCCCTAAATCTGTCAAAAAATACTTGCAGTTTTATGATTATATCTTGACTTAAGGGGAACCTAGTCGCGGGCTTGAACTCACTGGTGGGCCTGGCTAAAAATCACGCAGTCTCACCAGGCTCCGTGTCCGACAGCGATAGTATCAGTGATGAGCAGTTAGACGCTAGTATACACGCACAACGTTATTGAGTGAGATGCAGGATCACTTATAGTAAAAAATTAAGAAAAGTCCTTTGGAAGATCGGCTTTTATGAAAAAGCCAATGCATAAATCAATGACCAATAAAGTTTATTGAACTTTTCGATAATTGAACTTTGTCGGTACCGACTCGGTTTTGGAGATTTTACACTTCTTTTATTACTTAAACACGCCCAAAGTTAAGTAAAATTAGCAAGAAAAACGAATCTTTGTAGGCTCCTATCTTTTTAATGGGTTTTTATTTTAGTATTCTGTTTCCGTACATACAATATTATATGAATAATGAGACAAAACGATATCATATTTTACTTTAGATGTGCCATGTCAGACAGTGGAGTAAAACACTCCCGAAGTTTGTATGCAAAAAATGTGGACTAGGTTCACCTTAAACTAAATAAAACAGTAAACGAACTAGTGGAAAGAAAAATGGCCTAAAACATAAATAAATTTTAGCTCTTCCTTCAAAGTACAACAGTCGTAACTCCAGAGTTGGGGATCAAACTCGCGGTTATAAAGTGATCAGTTATTAAGACAATAGTCCGACTTCTGAAGTCGAAGTCGATCGGCACTTAGAATTAGTTGAATTGATGTGATGAATCCACTCCTAGTGTAAGCACATTTAGCTCTGCGCTGAGTTAGGATAGTTTATCGTTCTTGTAGATTAGTGACTTGTTCAAGTTACTGCATTAGTAGGAATATTAGGTGTCTTGCAGGTACTTGAGATACGAATTCTTGTACCTGTGTACAGGTAGGTATTAACGTACGTACCTAATTAGAGTTTTACCAGGATCAATATGTTTCTAAGAATACGATGTTTTTTAAAGGTCACTAATTTAAATTGTCCGTAAACTCAAATCACAGTTATCATTAATTGACAGTAGTATCAAATGGCATTAACACGGCAAATTGACGTAGCGTGTCAATTTACTTATCAAGTATTTTCCTTGACTCTAAAAAAATATTCCATGCTATAATAAATTAAAAGTTAATTTGATGACAAAAGTTAGCAGAGCATATTTTCATTCGACCTTTTTTCAGGCAAAAACGCCAGAACAATTTTTTTAAGCGTAGGGAACTGTAGAACTCAGCCGCATGCGAATAGAACTCACATTTTTTAAGTGCACCCAGATTAAACATTTTACGCCAAAACATTAGACCTTGTGTATCTTGCGACACGTCTACTAATTAACCGTTATACTTTAAAAGAAACAATTAATAAAATGAAAAGCTAATCAAGAACTATTAAAGTGCGCTCAGCGGCACACCTGTATATACAAATTTGTGTTTCACATTAGCGACGTATGGCGGCCATTAGTGAGCGAATATTAAATGGCTTTTAGCTTCTTTTTTACTTTTTGGTGTATTCAACCTGTGTGATCTTTGAGAGAAATGGAAGTACCAAACGGTTCGGAAATGTTTTTTTAAGTATGTACAGTCACCAAAACAGGTAAGCTACCAAGTTCGTCGCATATAGTTGAAAGGAAAGATGAAATGGCGGAACAAACTCCCCAGCAGCACAGCTGTCTGTTATGTTAGAATAACTTGATTCAATACAATAATAGATAAATACTCGTAATTAACATTCAACAATATTTAAAAAAAACATGAATAACAAATAAAAAAAATGGTTTATGCAGTCAAATAAAATAAACAATGATATGAAGGAACTCATATGTCCTGTCAGTAGGTAAGCTAATTCTGGTGAAAGAACACAAACGTTGTCTTGAGTTAATCACAGCGACCAACAATTCTTATCGTTTAAGTAGTCGTTGATAGAATAGTATGCCTTAGAACAAAGGTTGGATTTTACTTTAGCTTTAAACGCATTAAAATGTAAATCTAGCAAAGAAGAGAGAAGCTTGTTATAAAAGGTTATACCAAGCCCAACAAATGAGTTATGAACTTTATGAAGCCGGTGAAAGGGAGCACGTAGTTTGTCCTTATTTCTAGTATTAATATTATGAATATCACTGTTTTTAGTGTATAAGTGTACATTTTGCCTAATATTTAAGATGTTAGCGAAGATGAATTGCGATACCAACGTGAGAATCTTTAAAAAAATCTCTCAGAGAAACTCTAGCACCTAGTTGGTAAATTGCACGAACAGCTCGTTTTTGAAGAACAAAAGTATATTGAATGTCAGCGGCTTTGCCCCACAGCAGAATGCCGTAGGACATAACGCTATGAAAATAACTAAAATAGACTAACCGAGCTGTATCAACGTCAGTGTATTGTCTTACTTTCCTGACGGCGTAGGCGGCCGAACTGAGCCTTCTTTTGAGGCTTGATATATGTGATCCCCACTGAAGTTTGGCATCTACTGTTATGCCCAGAAAAACTGCTGAACTTACAGTTTCAAGCACCTCATTACCTAAGACGATGTTGGGTCCCAGATTTCTTACATTCGGTAAAGCGAACTTTATACATTTAGTTTTCTTACTATTGAGAACTAGATTATTCGTGATAAACCAATCCGATTAGAATAGAGTTTGATTTGAGATATTATTTAAAGCAGTCAGTATTATTTAAATTCACACTTTTAATTTTCTATGACTTTTTTAATAACGAGGGCAAAGAGAAGGAAATGTAATTACACAAAAATTGCCAACAAGCAATGATTACACGTCATAGGATCACCTATACCATGTACCTACCATATTTAAAAAAATATCAACTGTCCCGTGCAAAACTTCAGTACCAACTCGACCCAAATGTATGGGATGGCTGAACATATTCCGTGATTACGATGTTGTTCCTCTGGAGAAAGTTGTTCAGTTTGATGATCTGCACCACACCCTTAAATATGATCAGACCTATATGATACTCGCTGTAAATGTATGACTGCCCCGTTGGTCTCGTGGTCGCTAGCGCGACTGCTGAGCGTGGGGTTTTGAGTTCGATTCCCTGATCGGGCAAAGGGTTATTGGAATTTTCCATTTGGAATTTCTTCGTAACAGCCCGGAGTTGGGAAGTTAGCGGTGTGCACGTTAAGCCGTAGGTCTTGCGCCTGATCCCTCTCCGGTCGTGTCGGATTACCATCCCATCGGTCTATGAGAGTGAAGGAAGAGTGAATGCCCGTGTGTCCGTACATACACTGGTGCACAATAATATCTCCCGCGCTGAAGGCTAGTCTCCGTTGAGATTGGCCTCCATGGCCGAAATACGGTCTGGAGGATTATATACAAGGTCTAACAGAATAGACGCAAGACCTGAAAGTAGTTTGTTCCTAATTGACTACTGAATCAATTTCAGTAACTTTTAATATAAGTATTTTTTTTAAATTATGTATTTTGCCATACCTACCACTGATTGAGCCAAAGAAAATTCAATCTTATGTCAGAGGAAATAAGACTCAATTTTAAATGCATAAAGTAATGCTTGGGTCGACACGTTTTTCTTAATAATATTAGTTACTTTAAAAAAAATAGTTTGGTCATCGTATTATGCTTTTAACTCAATACTCTAATTGGGGTGTATCTGTGTCTTGCGTTAATTATGTTACTCGGTGTATATGTATGAGAAGAAGCTATTATTTATAGACATTTGAAGCTTGATATTACTATAAAGCTAAATTACACATAAAAAGTTCAAATATAACGCTGTTCTTTTACTTTCTGATACTTAAGCCAAATAGAGCCATAATGTATTAAGTTGGAAAGATTCTCCACTACTTAAGTTGACAAGGTGTTAATCCGGTTCTTACGAGTATTATTTTGACCTACTTCCTTCACTTAACTGTTCAAAGTTGCTCGGGTGTAACTCCAATACGCTGTTTTTCTTTCTGTCTTTAACAGAATACTTACTAACATCAGTTTAGCTTGCTGGTGTAAATCTTGCAGTGTTCACGAAGGATGCCGCAAAAAAGAGCGTTTTCAATAAATGAGTAAATGGGTCTAACTCAAAATCTTGTTTCGATTTTAACCATCTTTCACTATTATAAGTTGGTCTGGGTTTATATCATGTCAGCCTATCACAGGCCACTGCTGGACATAGGCCGCTCCCAGACTGCACCAAAATGCCACCATCCGCCTTCCGCAACAAGTCACAGCCGACTTTTTAAGGTCGTCGGTCCATAGGGGGTGTCCCACACTACGCTTGCCGAGACGCGGTCTACACTCCAGGACTCGTCTGCTCCATCGTCCATCGGTCCTTCGACAAACATGGCCAGCCCACTGCCACTTCAACTTGCTCACTCTACAAGCTATGTCGGTGACTCTTGTTCTTTTCCGCGTGATTAAAATTAAGACAGTCATATTCCCCCATTAAATACTATTTTAAAAATTAAAGTTATAATTCTCTTGCCCTTATAACACGGGAATGACGACTTAAACTGTTAAAATAATCTTTATTGTTGAATCACCAAAAGATAAAGCAATGCAGAAAGTATTTCTCATATATAGTGTTCATACATACTAAGCTGTAGACGCTATGCTATGCGCTGAAAACTTCATAGTCGCTTTTGTTACATATAAGAGTAGGTACTAACTAATGTAATTATTTGCGCCTTATTGAATGGCATCAATATTATAGCCAAATAAGACAAACAGTTACTATCAGGTATGTGGCTTTAACTGAAGACGCTACGCTTTGCGCTGAACACTTCGTAGTCGCTTTTGTTACATATAAGAGTGCCAACGAACGTAATTAGGTGCACCCTATCGAATGTTTATAATATTTTAGCGAAATGAGACAAACAGTTAGCATTGCCTATATGCGCCCTCACAGCCGTAGTCGCCGCGGGAGACGCCCTGGGCGTCGGGAATCCCAGGCTGATTCTCGACCACCGTAGGCGCGGGCTTGCGGATGGTAAGTAATAGGTTGCTCGCTGTCCAGTAAGGACTAAGCCCGGGTCGACAGCATGTTGTGTTCCACGCGCGCCTCAAAGAGATGTCAGCACCAACTGGTGGAGTCCGCAAGGGCAGATGCCTGCCAGGGGTGCGGGTTGTTCGTAAGAGATACCGCGGTCCCTGGCACACAGGCAACTGAGGGAACACGGGTGGATTTTAGTCAGTAAAAGTCTGACACGCCCTCCTGCTCCACAGATTATTTGACGATTTCCGACCCAAAAAAAAAAACATAATAAGGGCTTCAATTATATAGCGTAATATGAAAAATATTAATGTGTGGCTGTAAGTAATAACGAAAGCTTAAACGTTATACAAACAACAAAATTTCACACCTATTCTATAAACAGGAAAGGACGTTAAAAATAAGCGACAGCGAAAAATATAATAAGCCAACTTTAGCAGAAAACTATTAGCAATTACAAGTCGTCTAGCTTTTAAAAATATATAAAACACGGCTCTTAGGACACCGTACCGAAACAAATTTTTAAACACGTAGGAGCTTGGCCCCTCACTATTATTAGGTACCCACGTCGAAAACTCATTTTATGGTGCGTGGGCAAAAAATATTTTAATTAAATTGCTTGCGAAGGGATACAACTGAATTTATAATCAGGATTTAAGTTACACTAGCGAGTATAGTTGGATACTGTTTGGGCGCCGTCAGCTTTCTTCATCAGGCGTCGGGTGGCTGCGCGGCCGACGCGACGGCGCGGGCGGCTGCGCACGTCAAGGAGAGGGGCCGAGGGCCTAACACACTTCACTAGCGAGAGCAACTGACGACACACGCGTGACATATTTCTTATATTGTACTTGCAATTCTTTTGGATATACCTGAACAGATTATACAGTCCACTGCTTTTATTTCAAAGTCCATTTTAAGACCCTTACAGATACCTACCGTTAAATAAAGCAATATATCGGGGATTTTGAGAGATATTCAGCAGTGATGGCCGAGTGGCATCGGCCCCGACTTACGAGCTGTAAGTCGTGAGTTCGGACCCAGAAAGGCACTTTACTTTTTAACCGACTTCAAAAAAGGAGGTCGTTCCACTGTATTTTTTTTTGTATATAATTTCATTACCACTGCACTTAAACCGTTTTAAGGAAGGAAGGAAAACATTGTAAGGAAACTGGCATGTCTTAGAACCAAAAAAAGCTGGCCGGCGTGGTAGATTATGGCCCACTCCCTCATACAGAAAGGAGGCTTGCGTCCCAGCAGTGGGAACATTATTGATGGGCTGATCGTGCTGTGTGATGTATTTTTGAGATGTGTGTAGAAGTAAATTTAATAAATGAAAAGGGAAACTAAATACATGAACCAGTAACATCTAAATCTGCAATTACCTTATAGTATACAGGAAAAACAATAACCAGTGCACAAACAGTAACCATGACTTGGAAACATAATATAATTTCGGACCCAATTTTAAGTCGGTTTAAAAAAAAACGGCTGTTTCATAGAATAGTGCAATACCTACGCGGTCAAAATGTATGGAACAGCAATTTTATTTTTACAACCGACTAAAAATTTATACGTTAGGGGGTATAGAAACATATGCTGAACTCATGGTTAGTTTGTTCACTGGTTATAATATTAAATCATCTCATGTTATGCATGTCAAAGGTTTTACATTTTTTCCGTAGAAGTTTAGCAAAGCATAGCAAAAATCTGCGTTCCTTTCAGATAAGCAAATACCTACTTTGTAAATATTCAATTTCCTTAAAGTTTCTATAATTATAGACAGCTACCTACATAGACATAGCCACGTCAGGACCTATTCCTAACGCGATCGTACACTAGTCTCAAAAGTGAGTACGTCTAACGTAACTACCGCAATAATTCAGACTTGTCGCGCATACCTGCCGCGTTTTGTCTCGTCTGTTGCGACACGCGTTGAAACGCGACTATTTGTCGCCTGATATCGCGACATGCCTTATTATTTATACATGCTATTCGCGAATTTTCGACTTTTGTATTGTATACATAGAATAAAACGAAGTCGGTTTTCGTGTCTGTCTATGTGACCATTTAGTTCTTCAAAATTTCACAATCGATTTTAATGCGGTTATCGCCATTATTTAGAAAATTTTATCTAGAAGGTTATAAATACGTTTAAATGTGGATTGCTATAAGAGTAGGGGCATATCAAAGAAACGATGGATGGACTCTGCGGAAAATGATTTGGCTAGAAATGGGGTGGCTACCGAGATTACGACTATTTGGGAAGTATGGAAGAAAACGACAATGCGCAGACGCCAAATAAATAAGGAAGGCGAATGATTTTGGTGATGATAGCGTAAATCTCCACGTTACCATTGCACTCGCCAAAAGCAGGGCTGGGTTGCTTGTTTTCGTCTAAACATAAAAACTTTCTTTAACAAAGTTCAAGCCTTTGAAAAAGTATAAATAAATATTCAACACCAATTGCCTGCAAAAAGAAAAGCGTGTTAAAATAAATTGTAGCATATTTATAATGCACGTATGAGCAGTGCCAAGAATAGCTAGCAATTTACAGGAAAATAAAAGGTATCTTTAAAATGTAACTCCTAGATTCAGACAGCATCTCCCAATTTATTTACAATACTGTGTAAGATTGCTGTGTAACTCGTGTCAGCGAACGTTAATTTTTAAGCGGCATTGTGTCACGACGTCCATCGCCCAGTCGAGTTATGATGATTGTAGTGGTTTTTTATGACTCCTACTTTATTAGGGAAAGTGGTGGGGGTATAACGTCTCCGCCATTTTGTCGTGATGCGAGCTGTATCTTTTATAAGAACGCGGACATTTGCGGACAGGTTTATTACTTGTCCTTTTGTAAAACGAGGGTTATGACCGAGCTTGGGGTTAAGCAAAAAAGATTTTACAGTAATTTTGTTAGGAAATGGCTTTTCTTGCTGTCTAGACATGTTTTCGTATAGTGAAGGGTATGGCATATTTTTTAATGGCCCAAGTCGTAAAAACTGTTGACATCAATACATTGTGTTCTGATACTTCCATGTGTGCTCGTATCTCGACAGAATCTTAAGCCCGCGGAGCATGTTGACCAAGATCACAAATACAGAATAAAAGCTTGTTCAAACACCTCCTCAAAGAAAGTACTGAGTCGAGCAAAATATCAACAGGGATCCTATTAGTGTGAGGTTTGTCAAACACAGATACCAGTGTCAATCCGCTACGGACCACCAATAGAGTGTAAAAGGGATGTTTGAACAGTATAATAATAGTGAGAGTTCAAGGACGGGCGGCGGGCGCCAATTTCAATATAAATATTATTGCAGTGGCTGGTTAAACGCAGGATAATATTTGCATATTTATAAGAGAGCAGCCCTCGGCAAACATGGAGGGAATTGGTTTCGAGGTTGGGTTTGTTTTTGACATAATGGGCCCTTTGTCGATGTAGGCTGTTCCTTACAGTCATTACTCAGGGCCGTATGAGTTAGCATATTGAGGGTATGCTCAGTACATAAGGCGTAGTAAATTGAAATTAATTGAAATCGAATGTAGCCGCGGATGGTTCGCAATTGTGTTGAATTTCAATAGAGAATTCTGATAAAGGGTCCAATTTTTGCAGACCTTGTATTTGCGTATCCATATTGAATTAAAGGGTTTGTGAAAAGATAAGTAACTATTATACTTTATGGAATTTTCGATTAAAGTTTTCTTTAACGTTAGAAATTGCTCATCGCCTCATAGAAATATCATTTAGAAAATGTGTTTGCATAACGTGATCGTAGAAATTTTACAACGAGCAAAACTCTCATATTTTATTTTAAGCTTAGAATTACAAACTAGTTTTACTTCGAGAGTTCTGAGTTTGGGGTCATTGCTACATTGCCCATCCTTGTAAAAGGCACTTTCATATGAAATTGGACGTATTTGAAAATGATTAAATAATTATGGTTGTATACGTGTTTCACTCTCAAAATTAACTTTTGGTTGAAATTAACCACGAGATCGAGTGAACTAAATTTCACACTCAATCAAAGTTTAACTTCCACTGTCTATAAAGTAGAATTAGTTTAGGCGATGTTTTTGCGAGCCCTAATTATAGCATGTAGCTATGTAAATCCAAAAGTTACAGTGAGTATATAGTTAAGTTTCATACATATTTTTTTTTTTTCGATCAAGTAAATGGCCCGATATCGGGCACGAAGTTACAAAACAGTCATAGTCGTCTTTAGTCAGTCAAGTCAAAGTTATTATACAGAGTGAAATTGAAAACATGCGACAAACCGAAATGGGAGATGGTACTCATCATTATGAACAACTTTTACTAAGGGACCAATGATGCAATCGCGAAAAAAAAACATCTGTTCCCTACATTTATGTTCGCATAACTCGTCAAAATGTAGGGAACAGCTGTTTTTTTTTTGCGATTGCATCATTGGTCCCTTAGTAAAAGTTGTTCATAATGATGAGTACAATCTCCCATTACGGTTTGTCGTATGTTTTCAATTTCAACCTGTATAGCGGTAGTAACTTACAACAACCTAATATGAGTTTTTGGGGGGAACACGAAAATTCCACGTTAGTCATTTATTTTCACCTTCACTACACTTGTGCACTCACATGTAACTAAATTGAATAATTCACTACCAAAATTATACAATTTAATTCGCTATTTCACTAAGTTTCATGAAAATGAAAATTAGTGCGACATGTTCCAATCCGATCCCGCCAAAAACTCAACTGCTTAATTTGCTGCTGATTGTAAACCAAGTATTTGACTAAATAAAAGTCTGACACAATAGGGTATTACACCCATTTTTGAAAAGTATCCAAATTAGACGCTAAAGTGCTAATAAACCAATAAAAAAACAACTTTTTTATTTAATCGATTAGTGCCGTAAAAATGCATTTAAATTTAACATTTTCAAATTTCGCGCGTAATTTGACGAAAACAAAATTAAAAATAGTTATTATTCTACTTATCGTTGGTTTGCTGTTCCTGAATGCAAAATATTATTTGAATAAAAATTACTTTGGTTACGAAAATAATAAAAGTACAAAGTTCATCAATTGATCCGCCGTATGACGTAATAACATGGCGGCTACTATTTTCATGGTGTTCTAAAACAGATAAAAAAAACTGAAATCTTTGAATTTAATTTTAAAATTTATTTTATTATTTCATGAACTAAAACTAACATTTTCCGATTGTATTTTGCCTAAGCTATCTCAATTATATATATTTTTACATTTTTTCTCATATAGAGTAAAATACCCTATTCGTAAGGAATCCTAAAGGAGTTTTAAGAGACTGTTACGGTGATGTTGATGATGCTATGAGCTTGTTTCGGTGTTTCTTCTCAGAGTAGTCGGTAGGAAAAAAGAAAACCACCTCAGGGGTGCGTGTTGTTTGAAAGAGATACCGTGGCTCCTGGCACACAGGCAACTGAGGGAACACAGGTGGGTTTTAGTCAGTAAAAGTCTGACATGCCCTCCACCCAGAGCAGGAGAAGTTATTTGATGATTTTCCACACAAAAAAAAAACTAGTTTAAAATTGAACCATTTGTTTTTGACGTGAAAAAATGTTATTGTTTTGAAACCAAAAAAAAAAATATCGAAGTTTCTAAAGATTCTGAACTACTTACGCATACGCAGTCAGTCTTACTACCAACCTTTCAGATTGGCTAATCATTTTCACCATAGCATGCCAACACTACTGAATAAGAATGCATAGCACAGCTAAATTGATCGTCTTTTGTCACACTGGAACTTACTGGCACAGCCAGTGACTAGCAACTTGAATAGTCTGTTTATTCAAATCGCAACAGTCATTCTTTAAAAGTTGTGTAAAATGTCTATAGCACGTCAATTAGATGTACGGTGTCAGTTGGCTTAAGATGTGATCTCCTTGACTGTAGAACTTTTATTTATTTTTATTTATTGTTACGATATGATGATACTTTAACGACTTACTCACTAGAATATACACAAACATAAATCAATTACAGTTTTAGGTAGTGTGAATACGACACATACAGCAGACAACCTAATGATAAAAGACGCATAAGATCTTGCGTTAGTTGAATTACATACATAGGATAAAAAATAAAATTAAAATGTTCTCAATTATGATGGCGAACTTAAGAATCACACATGCATAATGTCTACATAAGCACATACCTATGTAGGTATATCCACATACATACAATAATATGGCACAATATGTCTGTATAAACGTGATACGTCGCGACGCTGCGTCAGTCAGGTCATTTATCTTAACGTTTTTATTAAATGAATTATTCAAGCTGTTTCTACGTATGCGAATTTATCATTCCATGCTTTTGTTTGCACAGAATTAGAGCGTAATGTGAAAGTCTTGTCAGGATTGTTTGATTCTATTTTTATTCTACTTACTCAGCTTTTAAAGCGTTTTCGTGTGAAGTGGATTTTGTTAGGGACTTCCTGATAACTTTAGATTCACAATAAGTTAGTGCGGTGCTGAATTATATCGAGTTTGTCTGTAATGTAAGTAGGTTATGATTTTATGGGAATTTTCGTTTAGTTAATGTCAGTGGAAATTGTGACTAAAAAGCTATATAAAACATGATGCTGTGATTAATTCCATTTTCTTTTTGGTTTTGTAAGACTCGAGGTATCATTGTCAATATACTATAGGTAGGTCATACAAATCCTCCAGACGGAATTTCGGCCGTGGCTGTCAATCTCATCGGAGACTATCCATCGACGCCGGAGATATTATAGTAGGTACCTACTTACACAAGTGTGTGCGCAGAGCAAGGTTCACTATCTCTTCCCTCACTCACATAGTCCGATGGGACGGCAATCCAACACGACCTAAGAGATATCAGGCGGAGGACCATCGGCTTTTAACGTGTTTTCCGAGACACGGGGTTATCACACCGCAACTTCCAAACTCCACGGCCGTAGTCGCCGCGGGAGACGTCCTGGGCGTCGGGAATCCCAGGCTGATTCCCGGCCACCGTAGGCGCGGGCTTGCGGACGGCGAGTAATGGGTAGCTCGCTGTCCGGTAAGGACCAAGCCCGGGTCGACGGCGCGTTGTGTTCCACGCGCGCCTCAAAGAGATGTCAGCACCAAATGGGGGGGTCCGCAAGGGCCGATGCCTGCTAGGGGTGCGGGTTGTTCGAAAGAGATACCGCGGCCCCTAGCACACAGGCAACTGAGGGAACACAGGTGGGTTTTAGTCAGTAAAAGTCTGACACGCCCTCCCGCTCCACCCAGTGCGGGAGAAGTTATTTGATGATTTCCCACCCAAAAAAAAAAAAAAAAAAACTTCCAAACTCCGGGCGGTTATTAAGTAATTCCTTATGCACAAACTCAATAACACTGCCCGACTTGAGGATAATACCCAGGACCAACGAGGACGAGACCAACGGAGCAGTCATGTAGGATAGGTAGGTACATAACAGGTGTCAGAAAAAAAACAGTAAAATGTGTAATTAGACCGATTACAATGCACTCAATCACAAAAAACTGCAAATGCGAACTTCACGAATAAGTACATTATAATTAATGTATGATAATGACAATTTAATACGAAAGCATCGTACGAAACTGACTGCACTGCTATCGTTCATCCTTTATTAAAACAAATGGCCATAATTTATCTTAATTTATGTTAAAAAGCGTGAATTTAAAACAGCAGTAGCAACCAACACTAAGATACATCGCGACCAATTTGAAAAAGAATGAACCATGACATTTGTTGAGTGTAAAATTCATGTTTTGCATTCTTGAAATAAATTCCCTCGCTCCCGCCAAATGTTGGAGTGTCACAAGTGGAATTATTCGTGAAATTCAACACTACATTTACACCTGGGCTGGCTGGTTATGCTTGGTCTGCTCCCCTTCCCTGGGGTACATAGCTCTCGGTACTAAAGTAGGGTGTTGGTATGTGACGTGAGGGGTCAGACTGCGCTGGTCGTGTTGTTCAGTTAACACTGGCGGCTAAGGACGTGGCATTCGACGACGTCACCCAGAGGTGGTTCAGCTCGAATTCTAGAGACGTTTGTAGCGTTCTCAACGTCTATTCACGTGATTACTGTCAAATAGCTATTAGAGAACCCTTTGATAACATTCTGTTCTGTCATTGTTCTATAACAATTTGAACTTCGGGCTCGGAGATAAAGAGATGCTCTTCAATTTAATATCATCGAAGAAAAACTTCTGAAGAACTCTAATACTTGTTTAGGCTTTTGTTCTACACCAAGTTATAAAGTGTTCTTTATTTTGATGTAGCTTTACAGTTACGTATTTTCACTTATACTAAGCACATTTTCAAACAAATCATATTTTTCTAAGCGTGTCGATTGCAATCTAAATAGTAGGTACATAATATAACATCACGCCATGTTCCCCTGAAGGGTTGGCCAGAGGTGTAACGTACCTATAATAAACCCACATTTCGCCAGTTATGTTTGAGTCCCATGTAATAGGGGCGAGCCTAGTGCCATCAACCGGGCAAAACATCCAGACTGCGGACTGCTACTGAAAAATTCCACGTGGAAAATCCGAATAACACTTGCCCGACCTTTGAATCTAACCTAGGACCTCATGCTCAGCAGTAGCCCTTGCGACCAACGACGCAATCTAAACAGAACTCTATTTAGATTGCATCGTTGGTCGCAAGCGCCAGAACTTGGCTACGAGTTTACAAAATTAAGTTTAACCAGGCTTAGTGTAGCGGATCGTTCATCACTAATTATTTAAACAACATCAGCCACACATTATAACTTTAAATAAATTACTAGTTATAGTTACTATTAGCTTCGCCATATTCCCGTTAATAAAAAGCAACGGCACGCCGGAACAAATCGTCGAATCCCCAGTGATTTAGGGCGTGCAAAATTTAACATAGTAATTTATTTTTATGCCTCTGACGGACGATCCCTTAGCTGCAGCTAGTCTCGGCAATTGGGGATTAAATAATCACATCACTGGCAACACTGTTTATCTCTGTTGGTACAGATATTGTTAAAATCGTTGTTTAAAATGTGTACCTTTTGTTTTTTTTTTATTTTTTTTTTGAGTCGAGTGTGCAAAATAGTTATAAGTAACATCATCTCTATTTAGTCTAATCATCTGTACCTACAGTTGGTTGTTATTTGAATGAAAGTGTCTGGATTTTGACCTAGGCTGACTTTGTTTGACTCATGCTTAATGGAATCTATCATAAACCTACTAATATTACAAACGTAAAAGTTTGTATGTTTCTTACGCAAATCACGCAGAAACGGCCCAACGGATTTGGATAAATTTTGGCACACAGATAGTTTATAACCTGGATTCACACACAATCACTCATACTCACACACACACACACACACGCACGCACTTACCACAACTTTTTCATTCTAGAATTTAAAACATAGTTGTACCCTTTAAAAATAAGTAGGTACCACTTACTTCCCTGTAATTTTGTATAATGGACGGATGGATGACCCCTGTAACACAGATTCCACCTAGCATGGGGGTCATTGATAAAATTTCTGTGCACTTGTAAGTCCTAAGCTGTAAATGCTGCGCTTAACTACTTTCTAATTTACTTTTGTATTTTCTTTTTTTTATGTGGGATAATTTCCGACTTCCACGAGGCCGAAGCCGCGCGCAAAAGCTAGTGGTAAATCTACTTGGATGAGAGCAGTTCAGTCATTCATAGTAAAACTCTCACTGAAAGTCCTTCGTCGAGCCGTAGATGTTTTTCAGCCCATAATAATACAGAATCTCCCATACTTTATGATAATCTTTAACATTTATCGCTATCTACAAGAGGCCCAAAAAATTGTCACCTACGCATAATAATTCATCTGCAGATAGCCTTATTTGTTACCCTAATAATTCCTTTCTTTTCAGCAAGGTTTAAAAAGTTATCACAAAAAAGGTCTATTGAATATCGCTTAGAGGTCAGCATTATATAGGAGTAAAGCGATAACTTTTTCTCATCTTAACAAAAGGAGAAGAGACTTAAGAAAATATTTTATGCTTTCAAGGTGTCACTATTACAGTGCCTTATCGAAGATAAAAGATTAAAACTATTTAAGAGGAGGGAAGAGGATCCAAAGTTCTCCAAAGTTCTATGGTATCAATTTCTTCAGTAACTTATCATAATATTTGAAGGAGCCCTTCTGAAAACCATTAGACAAACGAAGGTTCATTCGATAATGAGTTTTGACACTTGTAACCTCGCGGGAAATACAATATTTTTGTTGACTTCAATTCATTTGGAAACGATAACCCGTTTAATGAACACTGTGTTGTAGATTTTTGTGATTATAGAACTTTTAGAAATAATACATGAAAATATTTTGTGTTTATTCTAATTTGATAATGACCTCAAATACATTTTATGTGGTGAGTAGAATGTACCTGTTTGAAGACATAGCGTAGATTATATTATTATCATCTGCCTTGCCTTACCCAGCTATGTTGAGTCGGCTTCCTGTTTTTACACGCTTTATATTAGCTTCACTTGTATGTTTGTTTGTATGTTTGTATGTAACCGACTTCTTTGAGCGCGATTTTGACCCACTTCAAATGGTCAGATTTCATTGAAACTTTATAAACTTGTCGAGGACCGATGACAATTCAATAATTTAAAAAAAAAATTAGAAAAATAAAACACGTTTTTGTAGTTAGCAGAACTAAAAAATAGAAAATAAATAATAGTTTAAAAAACACGCTTTAAAAACCTAACTAAAAAAGGAGAAAATTATTTCATTCAATTAAAAAGCGTGGGGTGCTTGACATTAATTGATTATGAAAATACCTCAAAAAGCACCCCAGACTTTTTAATTGAATTAAATTATTTTCTCCTTTTTTAGTTTGGTTTTTAAAGCGTGTTTTTTAGTTTTTTAAACTATTATTTATTTATATGGAGCTACTGCTTATCGGACCTCCACCATTCAGTTACCTCTGGGTAAATACCCCTTGGTAAGGGTGGTTGTCAAACTTTCGGGTTTCTGACGACCCGTAACGACTATCAAAGATCCACGAATGACAGCCCGGCTTAACGTGCTTTCCAATACACGGTGGGGTCTTCATATCATAAAATGCAAACCCATCCACTGACCAACCGCGGCAAGCGTAGCTTAACCTGATTCATTGGCTGGTGAGGCTGTAATTACTTAGCCCAAGCCCCGTGGTGAGAAGAATGTATTGAGGACGTGGCGTAGCATAAATGGAAACCATTATAAAAGAAATAAACGTAATCGACCAGACTGAGCCAGTCTGAGCCGAGCGAGCAAATTTATTTATTTAGTTATTTCAGACATAACATTTGTCCATAGTTTCAAACTCATACAATTAAATTATAAACTATTTTAAAATATAAAACAGATATAACCCAAAATAAAATTGTGACTAACTAAATTTCAAATATTCAACAACTAAAAATTATAATAAAAAATATCAAAAACTTATAAAATGTCAGAATCGTATAAAAATATTTTAAATATAAAATGGTCAAATTGTAAAATATTTAAGCAATATTTGAGATTTACTGCATTATAACTATACACTCCGATTGCAACCCGCGTCCATTTTTACTTCATGACATTCCTTCATGTTTGCCGAAAATAAATTAACCCGTATAATATTTCGATAAAACGTTAACTGCTAACATTTATTATTTATGGTTGAATTTTATCATCAATCCAGCCGATGGTAGGGTTATCAAGGCTGCCATGTCCAGATATTTTATACCTTTAGAGCTCATATTTTAAATATGGCGGCTATTTGATTTACAGTTCACGCGGATATCAATGTTCGAATAAAATGTTTGGTGTAAAATAAATGGCGGCGATCGGTTTTTTATCTTTTTCGGTTACATATCTATGGCTAGTCGATATCTAGGTATTTCTAATGTCTGTTTGGCCATCTATAACTTCATTATTCTAAATAAAATCGTTCAGTATTTCAGGTAGGTGTTTGTTAAGGTTTCGATGTTCGTGGTTCTGAAAACATAATCACATTTAATTTGAAAATAAAATAAATAATAGTTTTTTTACATTATTAATTATTTTCTAGTTTTTTAGTTTGGTTTTTAAAGTGTGTGTTTTAGTTTTTTAAACTATTACTTATTTTCTATTTTTTAGTTAGGCTAGTCAGAAAAAATATATAAAAAAATATATACTAGCCCTGGCTTAGTTTGGGTATCAGTTTCAGTACCTTATGTAATAATTATTTGAATATTGTAGCTATCTACCAAATTCTTGTGAATGCTTTTTGTGAAATAAACTTTTATACTCCTTTTTGGTCAGCATAATGGAACAAAATGAAATTATGAATTGTCATCGGTCCTTGATAAGTGTGCGAAGTTTCAAATCTTTCCAACGTTTTGAAGGGGGTGAAAATGACGTTCAGAGATTCCGTTACATAGATACATACCAAGCTAATAAAAGCGTCTTAAAAATGCTTAACATTTTGAAAATTAGATGTCATACAGGATAGTTATGGCGCCTTTATCTGATATGTAACTAAGATATTCTTTACATGTACACTCTCATTCAATTAAAACCTGTTTCTGTAATTATTTTATCTGAACGTTGTTTCAGCAGTAAATAATTACGATTAAAGAAAATATATTGATTTACACTCAGTGATTACTTTACATAACTCACACATTACATGTTAATATTCTAGGAAAATCGTATACTTACTTTTACAATGTTTGTAAATATGTGAGCACCATGTATCTATAATAAAATTAATTTATGTGTAATTGCTTCACTTTCATTCTTTTTACCTATTTTGGTAACGTAATTTTATTCCGGGTGCATCGTTTTCACACATAATTATATAATGAATCAATGTTAAATATTGTAATTAAAACATTTTAAAAGAGTAACGGTGGAGTTTCTTGCCCATTCTTCTCAATACGAATCTACATTTTGGAAGGGGCGACTAGAATCAATTCTATTTTAATGAAAATGTTGACGTTCAAAAGTGCCTTTTAAATGTTTATTTGAAATAAATGCTTTGACTTTGACTATAACCATATTTATAAACTATGAAAAACAGACTATGTAGCTAGGCTATGAAAATCCAGTTACTGTGTAAAACAAATACATCGCACTCGCAGCCCTATTCGATACGAATACACATTTTAAAATCAATGTGTTCAGGCCTTTTGTGCGAGTGAATGCTCCTGAATTTCTATTCTATTAACGTCCAAGTGAACAATAAAGCGTATTACATTTTATTTACTCACGTCTAACTCGATTTATTGTTTTGAAATCAACTCACATAGCCTCTATATTTAGTTATGGTTAACCAATCCACTCTAATTATTTTGAACATTTCGTTTGAAAATGGAAGCTTTGCACTCGATATAAAATTAAATTTAGACAATGGACGTAGAATAAATTAAATTTTAAGCTTTAATCGTGTAAATATTTAGTGCTGCGTCTTCGTGAGTCTTAGGACCGATTTTGAATTACGGAATAGTAGGTTTATCGGTAGATCTTCGAAGAACTTGTGGTTAAGAAAAAATAACTACACGGGTCGATAGATGGTCCATACTGTTATTTGTTGTTGGTCCGAGGTAAGGATGGCCAGAGAAATAAAAACATTGAGAATGTCAACTGTGATAATACCACATTCTTTTCAGTTGCTTTTTTTCAGAGTAGTCCGAGCGCCCGATATTTTTTAAAATTGTTAATTTTTAAATAATTGTTAAAAAAAATCTCACGTTTTTAATTACCTATTTTATCTTTATTTTTTAGTCTGGTTTCATACTTTTTTTTTCTCAAGATAGTATAAAATGATTTTTTTTTGTTTCTTTTTATACTTTTTGTGTTGTCAAAAAACAACAAAACAATGTGTCTCTGTATTACGGGAGGACACTGGCTCCTGCAACACAGTTATATAACTAGCGCAGGAGTCAGAAATCTACAACTTAGTGTACCTACTTGTTTGTCAATAAATAAATTTTGTATTTTGTATTAGATTGGCTCCAAGCGAAAATTAGCCTATATTTTCACTGTCTTTTTGAAATAAAAACATCTATTGGAATTGATTTGAAAGCTTATTCTAAAAACGCTCGAATGTTCGAATGCAACTAAATTTATTTTATCGCCAGCCAGTACAACATAAGGTCGACTGTTGCAGACCTTTACATGAGCTAGTCTGAACCCTTGAATTGACGTAGTTCTATTTCCAAATATGACCTTTGTTAACAACGGTACCTTGGTACAAGAGGCTTGTGACTAAGTGTTAAAAGTCGCGCGGGTCGGTCGATCAGGTTAAGCTACGCTTGCCGCGGTTGGTCCGTGGATGGGTGACCATCTTAACATACCAAGACACCTCCGTGCCTCGGAAAGCACGTTAAGCCGTTGGTACCGGCTGTCATTCGTAGATCTTTGACAGTCGTTACATGTCGTCAGAAGCCCGAAAGTCGGACAACCAGTCTTACCAAGGGGTTTTGTATTACCCAGTAACTGGGTTGTGGAGGTCAGATAGGCAGTCGCTCCATGTGAAATACTGGTATTCACCTGCATCTGGTTAGACTGGAAGCTGACCCCAACATAGTTGGGAAAAGGTTAAGCCGATCATGACCTTGTCTACCAAGGTCATGATCGACCTGGTAGGTACTACGCCCTTAGTCCTCAAGATTTGCAGACGTAGGTACCCATTTTATTTTAATATTATAATAATAAAGATATTGTTGTAGCATAAAAAGTGTAAATAAATACACTAATATATTTTTTAGTTTCAGCGCTTAATATTAAAGTGTATAATTGGGGTCAATAAACAAATTTTGCCCACTTAGACTATAATTGGCTATAACATTGAAATAATACTTTACCTTAAAATAAACTTTTTCTTAATTGCCAATTTGTTTCGAGAATGTTTGAGCTAATTTGATCGTAGCTTTACTAAAACTTGACTAATGTTTTAAGGTCAATGGTTTTTTTTTTTTTTTTTTTTTTTTCAGGGTGGGAAATCATCAAATGACTTCTCCCGCTCTGGGTGGAGCAGGAGGGCGTGTCAGACTTTTACTGACTAAAACCCACCCGTGTTACCTCAGTTGCCTGTGTGCCAGGGGCGACGGTATCTCTTTCGAACAACCCGCACCCCTGGCAGGCATCGGCCCTTGCGGACCCCACCAGTCCGGCGCACCAGGACACATGGCACGCCGTGACCACCCCAGGAACCAAGTAGCACAAGGGCCCTAGACTACCCTGGCACCCTTGGCACCCTTGGTCCCCCTGCGACGGGTCAGCGCAGTGGCCCCGCCGCCTACCACTTCTCGGCCGCAGAGGATAGGGAGAGCGGCCAACGCTATACCGACACTCCTCTTCCCCTGCGGCCCCACCGCGTCCGCCATCAAACGGTGGCGGCCCCGTCCAGGCCACGGAAGGGAAGAGCGCTACTCAAAAGTACCGGCACTCCTCCTCCGCCGCAGCCTGTAACCCTCAGCCGCGATGCCTCCCATTCGACATCGCGGCCCGCCTCAGTTGCGGTGCACCTCACCGCAACCTACTTTTTGGCCGCTACGTCGTCGGCTTGGAGACCAAAGCCCTGACGAGCGGCCCCACCTTTGGGTTCCTCTTCGCTTCACCGTGGGAGCGGACCACGGCTACTGAGCCCCCCCGCAACGACAATGCGGGAACCCACTGGGGGGGAAGGTCAATGGTTATTCAAAGATTATGTTACTTACTAAAACAGCGGAAGATTTACTTTATTAGGTAGGTATTTTTTGTTGAAATGATTTGGAAACATTTCAGTTTTAAGGTGGTTCAGTTTAGCAGGAGGTATGGGTGCCTACAGCGTATTATAGGTACTTATACATATACATATATTATTCTTAAATGATCTATACTAATATTATAAAGAGGTAAAGTTTGTGAGTTTGTGAGGTGTAAGGTTGTAGGGGGTAATCTCTAGATCTACTGAACCGATTTTGATAATTATTTTACTAATAGAAAGCTACGTTATTTGTGAGTGTCATAGGCTATATATTAACCGTAAAAATGAAAAGACCTTTTCGTGGTAGTCGGATTTGCAAAGTAAGTCGGAGAAAAAACGGTCGAAAGAAAACGTTTCTCAAGTACGCTGCCTTAAGGCCCATAGTATCCTCATCTCCCGTTTGTATGCTAAAGCACGACTGCCGCCCGCGCCCGCGCAGGGCACCTCTGAGCCTTTATCTCAAAATGGGGATATTCCTTTGATTAATTTACAATTGTGCTTCGGCGATTCTGTGATACCTCTAACTATCTATTTTTCAGTGTATTTTTTTTTCCAAATAACGAAGCCGTTTAGTAGGAGTATGGAATAGAAGCCAAAATATTGCGTGTTGGAAAATATTTTTTACAGCAAAAGTATTAACCATACAAAAAAAGTACCCTCGGCAAAATGATCTATGTGAATCTATAGCAAAACCATATATTTTTCAAATCTTCAAGACAAGCCGTTAATGAGCAGTACGGTTCATAAAGTGACCGTGTTGCGCTACCAAACGGGACGTAGGCCCTTAACGATGAGAGATATATGATCGAGTTCTAGAGAAAAGCTGTAGAGCTTGATAATGCTTATAAAAACTTCAGCGACAGCATATGTCTAACTTTTATATTTAGGTCACAAAAAGTAGTTTTTATATTTAAAAAAATCATTTAAATCGTTAGGTCATGTTTATTGGTCATATTATCAACAATTATGAATTATTATCAAAATAAGTAAATTTATCGGCTCTAGTGTTTAAAACAAAAGACTTTTCCCGTTTACTGCATATAATTTGGACGAATGGTTAAAGAGATAATACGACATAGGTATGGAACTGCGACCGTGTCGTAATCTATTGAGTGATATAAAAATGTTTACCGCCCAACGAAGTCGGCACGGGTCAGCTAGTACTTAATAAAGAAATATCGATGTTTTTTGTCAAACCGTAAAAACAGTCTGATGTTTATATGAAACTAACTTTTACCAGTGGCTTCGTCTGCTTGGATGTCGAAAATTATCCCACGGGAACGTAATACCGGGACAAAAGTAGCCCATGTGTTAATCCAGGTTGTAGACTACATATATGTGCTCCTAATTTTATCCAAATCCGTTTAGCCGCTGTTGCGTGATTGAGTAACAGACATCTAAACATATAAACTTTCATATTTATAATAATTACTAGCTTCCGCCTGCGGCTTCGTCCGCGTGGAAGTCGTAAATTATCCCGCGGGAACGTACTATTGGGATCAAAAGTATCCTATGTGTTAATCTAGGTTATAATCTATCTGTGTGCCAAATTTCATCCAAATCCATTCAGAAATTTTTGCGTGAAAGAGTAACAAATATCCATACATACAAACTTTCGCGTTTATAATATTAGTAAGGATATAGTAGGATAGGAACTAGGATACATACATACATACCTAGTTTGAGTTTCATTTAATCGTCTTGATCTAACGCATCGACCGCGTTCGGCGATCCGATTGATCCGTCACCAATCCAGGGGCAACCGGAGCAACAAACGCGCTCGAAGCGTTTGATCGAGATGGTTAAAAGAAACTCACACTAAGCCCTCTGAGCGCCAAACGCGATCGATGCGTTTGTTTTTTTAAATTTTATTAATGGCTCTTGACCTCGATCACGCCTAATGGAAAGCGATTGATGAGGTCTATGATGGATCGTGCGTGCTCAGAAAATGCCTGTTCAAGGCACTGTTACTCCAACGCATCGACGAAACACAGCAAGCTGCTTGACGCCGGACTCCGGTAAGAGGGTGGTCGCGAACCAGGCGGGCGTTAGCCCTACCACTGCAAGGGAAGAATTGGCCAGTCATCAAGGTATTGGGTGTGACTGTCCAGGATGCGCCGAGCGCTCGGTTCATTCGAGTTACTGGTGGAACAAATTGCGCTACACGAGGAGGCTTCTTCATGCATCCCACATTTTTTTTGAGGGTGGGAAATCATAAAATAACTTCTCCCGCTCTTGGTGGAGCAGAAGGGCGTGTCAGACTTTTACTGAATAAAACCCACCCGTGTTCCTTCAGTTGCCGATCGATCGGGACGGTTAAAAGAAATTCACACTAGGGCCACTGGTCATACACGCACGCCGGTTGCGAGCTCATGCACCTGACTTCTCTGAAGAACATCACCAATAAGGCCACTGTAGGTATATGTCCTCCTAGGGCGTCCCCTCATCTGCCTTATAAATACTTTTTGTTAGCCACCCTTAATTCATCTTATCAACATGACCAAACCATCTAAGCATCCTCTTATCAATTAGTAGGATATATAAATATAATATTTATACAACATTATTTTTAGTATTTAAGCGAAACCGGAATATAGTTGGTTCAGAATAAGTAACTGAATCGATTCCAATATTTTTGCACCATGTTATATTTTTTTCCAAAAACGTTTTGCAAGTGTGATGAAAAATGTTATGTCCAGTTAATTACAATTCAATCGCCGTATGGTTAGGTACCTACTGCCTAATTATTAATCAATGAGCACAATACAACGCTAGACGCGCGGGCAGCGTGGGGGCCGCGTGGTGACCATATTTATGCAGACAACCAGGTAACATAACAAGCTTATAACTTTGTGATTTTTCATGATACAGATTTGAAATTTTGTACGTAGATTCTTTACATAAAATACTAGAAATGGTTTTGCATTTACTAAAACTAGGGTTTCACATAAAGTAGGAACTAGCCTTTATAACATAGAACCAAACATAAAAACAGACAAACCTTTTTTCCCCCTACAAAACACGGCTTCGTGACTCCCTGTATACAGCTCCAGTAATCCGAGCCAGCTCGCCTTTCAGCCATGCCTCGTTTAATTGAAGCAAGCTAATGAGTAACCATTATGGCTGCCTGTCCTTAGATACTGTTTACCGCTTAGTAAGTCACTTTGAAGTCTCACTCGACGACGCAGCGTCGTTCTCACTTGGAATTCGTGTTCACTGACCTGTTGTTGTGAATAGAATGATTATCTTGGTCAAGGTTTTGATGAGATACTGGAGGTATCTTGTGACATAACCAACACCTCTGTGTATAAATCAATATTTAAGTCTGAAATCGCCAATCCGCCTTGAGCAAGCATGGTGATCAATGCTCATGCGTTTTATGGCGGAGAGGAGGCAGTTGCCTTTTCGTGGGATAATATAGACTGTGATTATGATTTTTATCATCTTGACAAATTATATAATAATACCAGCCACATGCCTCTCTGACCACACGCTTTTGATAGTATACAAAGACGAAGTAACTAAATGTAATCTTTACACTAATAAAGCTGAAGAGTTTGTTTCCTTTTTTAGTTGTTTGAACGCGCTATCGCATTTGAAAAAACAAAATTGCATTTGATAGCCTCATTTTTGAGGAATGCAGTATAATAGGCTATATAATATCTCGCTAGGAGCAATTAAAAAAAAACAGGGATAACGCTTAGCAAAAACAAAGTATTGGCACGTGCAGGTGATGCAATGTGACGGGGTGGGTCGGGAGAAAAACAAATATCACGCGAACGAAGTCGCGAGCAGAAGCTAGTTAAAGAATATAACTGGTGAAATTTGGATGTTCTTACTATCAACTATGGGTAGGTACAGCTAAACCTCTGCATAAAACTTTGGGGAAACAAGGCGATATATTTGGTTGCAATGAAAGAATCACTAGAATATTACTAAAATGAAATATTTTACTACTCTAAGAAGTAATCCACAGAATATTGAATATCAAAGCACGGCACCAAAGACAATGAAACCTCAACCTACATACGAAAAAAGATAAACAGAGAATAAAACCGGAATTCTAGGGAAAAGCTAATTAAAAAGCAACAAGATAATACAATGAAATATCTAAAATACAGTCTCACTTTGTTTAGGTGTTTCTGTTAATTAGGTTAAGTAGTTGGCTCCGGTTCACGGAGAAGTAGACAAATGGAGTGATAATAGGCGGGCGAATGGCCACGCGGGACACATTTTCACTGACGTTGCATTCAACATGCTGATGTCAAAATAAGGACAATCGTTTAATGGCAGTCGCGTCTGCGTAAGTGTTTTATTCATATTCTCATGCCAACTTAAAGCTTTTACTCACTGCCAGGGGTGCGGGTGGTTCGAAAGAGATACCATGGCCCCTGACTCACAGGGAACTGAAGGAACACGGGTGAGTTTAAGTTAGTAAAAGTCTGACGCCCTCCCACTCCGCCCAGAGCAGGAAATTTTAAGGTTTTACTCATATTTCTGTAAAGGCACATAACACTCCGCCTGATATTAGGGACTACCAAACTGTTGCATTATTTAAAAGAAGAGTAAAATAACACAATCTTTCCACTTTGTCATAATAGCATATGTTTTATTATTTAAATTGTCTACATTGTAATTAAATATATTTTGGTGAAATGTATTTTAGAATTAAGTATGTACTATGTGAGTATATTATATTGTATGCGTATATTTGAGTTTATGTTTTCCCTTGTACTATCACAAACGTTATCTACATCTCTTTTGATCTTCTCTCCTAACGCAGGCACCCTAGGCAGAAAGGCGGCTGGAAGAGATTTCTTTACAAGTAAGCATCACCTTTGTACTTTTTTCTTTCTTTCTTCTTGTCTGTTTATATGTGTATACAAATGGTTAATTTAAAAAATAAAAGGGCGACACCGTGCGTTGTACTGACCAAGATACATATCTTCATCTTTGTTTCGTTCTTGACAAAGCGATAGTTCTCACTTATGATGCCCAACCGCAGGTGTACTCGTTGCTCGCCTCACGATGTCAAGATGTCAGTTCTAAGCATATTTCTACAAATAAACGTGAGGGAGTGTTTTTCTGAAAATTTAAGTGCACATAATAAAAATAGTACTTTATGTAGTACTTTAGAAGGGTTACTGCGTAATATACTATCAGTAGAAATTGCTTTAATGTTGAAAGTTCCACAACATTCATAGCGTTGTTAACGTTGATAAGCAGACAATTATTTACATTAAGCTTCAAAATGATTCAGATTTTGTTTAATAGTGTGTTATGAAATTAGGGTGCTGTTCTTTCCTTATAACCCAGTAAAGCCTGTCTTGTTTGCCAGTTCTAAAGAAATAAATAAAGTCTCCATTCAATAACTCATCTGTGGCACTGTTTAACGCAGGTTAATTCAGTGAGGTTTCTGTAATTCGACGCGGTATTGCAGGGAAGCTTCTGTAAGCGCTTATAACGACCCTCCGTTAACCCTTCCGTACTTTGAACTACGTTTGCGTAACCGTTTCGTAGGTTTAATGATTTTGTGATTTTATTAAGACTAGAGACTTGCGTAGCAATAATGGAACTATTATCGTTTAGCCACGAAGTAATCGGTGAGAAGGCCAAAGAGGTGAAGAATCAGGTGGTTACGGGCCTTTCGGAATTTGGGCCGAACGAAGACAGACATGTATTTATTATGTACAACATATATTATTAATAACAGCCACACGGTTTGATTGAATAGGTTAAGAAGCTACGCTTGCGCAGTTGGTCCATGAATAAGTGACCATTTTTACATACCAAGACCCCTCCGTGCCTCGAAAAGTATGTGAAGCCGTTGGTCCCGCCTGTCTATCGTGGATCTTTGAAAGTTATTATGGGTCAGAACACCTAATTTCTGACAACCAGTCTTATCTAGGTTATCGTATTACCCAGTAACTGGGTTGTGGAGGTCAGATAGGCAGTCGCTCCCTGTAAAATACTGGTATTCAGCTGTTACTCTGGAAGCTAACGCCAACACAGTTGGGAACAAGCAAAGCAGGTGATGATATTACTATACAGCCACCAGCCGTGTGCCCCATGTGGTCCTATCGGCAAAAATTATGAATTTCTATAGAAACTTCCGTCCCCTATTTAACCACTTTAGGGGATGATTTTTTAAAAATCCTTCCTTGTTGCTCACCTTCGTTATATCAAAACTCTTTTTTTAAACTTTTTGCTTCTAGATTCAGCGATTTAGGCTTTGCGTCCTGTCAGTGTGTAAATGAACTGATTTCTATTAAATAGATAAATGTGATATACATACCTTGGAATATTACTTATAGCTTCGAATATTAATCCAAGAAATCCGGTATATTTACCTGCCTGTCCTATATTCTCGACAACGTTGAGGTTGGGTTCTAGTCTTACCAAAAGCGACTCAATGATCACACCCCGGTGGTTAATTCTTTAATCTTTAGCTTCCTAAAATGGCAAACTTTAGTATCAACCAGTGGATTATATATAGTAAAAAAAAAAACAACCGACTTCCAAAAAAACACTACAAAGTGAAAAATAACTTTAATTTCGGAAGTCGGTGTCTTTGGAGCTGTATTTGAATTTTTTGTCACCGCCTTCCGAAATTAAAGTTATTTTTCACTTTGTAGTGTTTTTTTGGAAGTCGGTTGTTTTTTTTTTGGAAAAAGTTTTTATTTTTCACTTTTTAGTGGTTCACATGTGCTTACACCTTCACAGCATACTGGCGTGATGTTATGTTATGAACTGGTGTAAGCAATAGACAGAGATGAGATTTCAGCAATCCCAGTCCATTTGCTATCATTTATTGAGGAGTTCCGTTGCATATCTCCGAAGTTCTTCATCAGATCTTCACCAAATTGAAATTGAACCACTCTGAGAAAGTACTCTTCCAAAAAATACCTAAATCGCTTTGTGTGCCTATAAAATTTGAAGAGTTCTCTCCATTTCTCCAGGATCCCATCATCAGATCCTGACTTGATGATCATGGGACCACCTGGGAAGTATACCCTTTCAAACAAAAAAAACAAAATTCAAATCGGTCCAGCCATCTTCGAGTAATCGGGGAACATACATAAAAAAAAATAAAAAAAAAAAAAAAAAAAAAAAAAAAAAAGGTTCCGACGAATTGATAACCTCCTCCTTTTTGAAGTCGGTTAAAAATAGGGCACTTTCTTCAATATTTTACTTATTTAAAACTCAGTTTCATCATAAATAGATAGATACAGCAGGTCCATTCCATACAATGAGCCAAAATGCACGCACACGTAGATCAGCTTTTCGTTCGTTTTCGTTTTACGTGTCAACAAATGTCTGAGACGATGTACGTACGCGTCTATGTATGCGTGTGTTCGAATGGATGAAAACTACATGAAACAGTTAAAGACAGTCGTTTCTCCGATGAACGGTTCCCCGACAGAATTGTTCACTTTTCAGTGTTTGCCGATAGAACTCTTCAACGGCGAAGGTTTCGCCGACAAAACAGTGACTTTTGAGAATTTCTTCAGTAGAACTTTTCATCGGCGTACGATTCGTCGACTTGTCTCTCCCTGACTTAATACCAAGTTCTAAAAGATATCTTCTGCATGCAGTACTGTTATAACTTATTGTTTATACCTAAAACAGGTTGCTGCATACAAAACTTGTGGAAAACTGTCAAAGTACACAATTCAGGAAAACAATTAAATCATTATTATTTTTATAGTGTCGATGGTAATCAAATGGAGTTAGCCCAGAATTTCAGCTACTACAGCACTAGCTTCCATCAGTTCCTGTGACCTGGATCTGACCGGACACGCAGGATATGATAATAAGTAACCCATTGTTTTTGGAACGGCACCTCATTTACACTCCAAGGCCGATTCGTTTAAGATCAAATCCAAATCATATAAATTCAAAGATGGCATAACAGTTATAAAATTTTGTTGACCGAAAACTTTGCGTTCGGAGACTATTCAGGGACACTTCCATGTAGACCACGGCAGGTTAGGTACACCCAGCAAGAAGATGCAAAGTTTAATTTTATATGATTCCGACACATGCGCCTGTATTCGCTCGATGTCTGGGGCTGACCTTCTGTACATAGGCATCCATTTTGCAGCTTCGTGTATCTTCGGGCTCGCTCGATAAAGGTCGGTCAAAGGTGCGTTGATTGTTAGTTATTGTCTCCGAGAAAGTGGCGCTTACGATAAAGTTATCTTTATTTATTCTCTGAGGTTGACATATTGTTTATTATTAGTTGAGCTATTTTCGTAGCGTCATAATATAAATATTTATACTTAGATTATTTTATTATCTATTACTATTTGTTGCCCGCGGTTTTGTCTGTGATTCAGGATGAAAAGTAGCCTATGTCCTTCTCCAGGTCCCAGGCTAACTATTTGTCGAACAGCACCCTAATTGCGTAACACGCGATTTATCATAATCGGTTTCATTTTGACAGTTCAACAATATTCATTGCGTTATTTACGTTGTAGAGCAGACACATTTTTCGAACGTATGAAGCAATGGTTTAGCCATCTGTTTCAAAACGAAACAGATTATGATTAATCGTGAGATACGCAATTAGGGTGTAGAACAATCGATTCAGGGGCTCAAGCGTGAAAAAGTCACAGACAGACTTTCAGGTTTATAATAAATTAGTATGGATTTTCAACAAATAGTTATACCCTTTGGCAAATTGAATCATTTACATTATTTTTCTTTTGTTTAAAGATATATATTTAGCAGACAGTAGTAGGTAGGTATATATATAGGTGACCTTTTGATAGATAAAAGAATATGAAATGAAGTATCTCGACTAATATATTATCATCATCATAATGTCAGCCGAAAGACGTCCACTGCTGGACATAGGCCTCCCCCAAGCTCCTCCACTTCAACCGGTTCTGTGCAATATATTATGAATGAATATAATAAGATCAGGGTTTATCGAGACTTACACTTGAGTTATTTGCATCCCAGTTCATTTCCTGACACTCGTGTTGGGACAAAACCGATGTCAACACTTGAATAAAAAATAATTAATTAATATAAGTCTGAGTTTTATATCAATAACTCTAATATACGTTGGCAAAAAATACCCAATTGTACAATCGGGGTTATCGGGGTGGTGATGGTGGCGTAGCATACTTACATTAGCAGTGGCATTTATTTTAACTGTTCCACGACATAAATAGCGTTATTTACGTTATTGGCAGACAAATTTTGCGAACATCTGAAGCAATGGATTAGCAATAACCTTCAAAAGAGTTACGCAGGACAAACTGCCAGACATGTAGATGACACTCAGAAAATTTCGTGTAAGAGCTGGTTGAGACCTGCATAGACCAGGGAAACATGATACAAAAGGAGGGAAGCCTGTAGGTAGGGTACAAGCTGGATAGTTGCCACACTTTTGCAAATCACTCTTTATCTCTCAATATAAAAAGCAAAACACTTTATTTGTAAAACTGGCCAAAACTTTGGTTTTTTTTAAAACAAATTTATAAAAAGTAACAAACATTATCTATATAAATAAAAAGAAAAATCCTGACTGACTGACTGACTCATGAACGCCCAGCCCAAACCCTTGGACCTAGAGAGCTGAAGTTTTGCAGAGGTTCCCTTTATAATGTAGACAAGGAATAAGGAAGGATTTTCCGAAATTCAACCCCTAAGGGAGTTAAATAGGGGATGAAAGTTCTGCGCGCGCGAAGACGCTGGCATAAGCTAGTCTTTAATATTTCCAGAGTATTAGTGATTTTTGCGTATCTTTATATTTTGGGACATCTATCCCGGATAGGGGATAGTTACCTAATCCATATTAATTACGTTTAGGATAGATGCCCCGCCGAGAAACAAGACATCTACGCGCAAAAACTTTGGTCGCATTTTGTCTTCCCATGCAATCACACAGAGACATGCGACATGGTTCACTTAGTGACAGTTAGAGACTTTCGATAGGTTAATAAAAAAGCATGCGATCCATCCGCGAAACTGAAGTACCTAATTACAATCGGGGTAACTATACCACTGGGGCAACTATCCTGGTTTTACCCTACTCAGCAGTGGGTGGAACTAATAATTCATCTTCATCAATGATAATGATGAAATAAAATGCATATTTTCTACTCCATCTAACGTTTTCAATACACTTCATAAGAAAGTATACTTAAATCCAATCAGGTGAGCAAGTCGTCTAGGAGCAAAAAAATGCAAAATTTAATTAACAAAGTTATCTTGGAGCTAAAACACAAGTTTGTAAAGAAAAACGAGCGAAATAACACGTTAATTTGATTCTCAGGATTACGGATGGTTGCGTGAAGATCGTGGGGGGAATGTTAAAACGCAATTTGGATACTATTAAGTAATATGGGGAATACAGTCGCCGCAAATTTTGGTGTTGGCTCAGTTGGTACTTCGTTCGTGTATTAATCTCGGATTTGTGTATTACTGTAAATAGGAGATTTACTGTAAAACTTATGTTTTAATCTACACTTTTCGGCCCCCGACCCATCGCGTCGCATAACATCCTCATTTTTTTTTCTTTTTACTTGGCTCATTTGGGTCGTGGCGTGATGTTTAAATAGCCTTAAATATTTCTCAAGAGTTTCGAAATCAGACTGGTATTTCCGGAGATTACCCCCTACATACAAACCTATAGGTAAACAAACAAATTATACGTACCTCTTTATAATATTATAGTATACTAGCTGACCCGTGCCCAGTTCGTTGGGCGGTAAACATTTTTATATCACTCAATAGATTACGACACGGTCGCGGTTCCATACCTATGTCGTATTATCTCTTTAACCATTCGTCCAAATTACATGCAGTTAAAAAGAAAAAGTCTTTTGTTTTAAACACTTGAAACGATAAATTTACTTATTTTGATAAGAATTCATAATTGTTGATAATATGATCAATAAACAACAGACCTAACGATTTAAATTATTTATCACAAAAAGTAGTTTTATAAAAAAAACTACTTTTTGTGACTTAAATATAACAGTTAGACCTATGCAGACGTTGTTTTTTTTGTAGGCATTATCTGGTTCTACAAGTTTTCTCTAGAACTCAATCATATATCTCTCATCGTTAAGGCAGCGTTCATAAGAAACGTTTTCGTTCGACCGTTTTTTCTCCGACTTACTTTGCAAATATGACTACCACGAAAAAGTCTTTTCATTTTTCGGGTTAATATATAGCCTATGACACTCACAAATGACGTAGCTTTCTATTAGTAAAAGAATTATCAAAATCGGTTCAGTAGATCCAGAGATTTCCTCGTACAACCTCACACCTCACAAACTCACAAACTATACCTCTTTATAATATTAAGTATAGATATACTCTTAGCATAGATTGGTATTAAGGCATTTTGGTATAACCTTGGTCGAGTGTATTTCACCATTGCGACTTATTTCTGGCTTTTTGTCTCAGAATAGGCCTTAATACGGCGTCCCCAAAGTCTGGGCTATGTAATACTATATCGTGTACAGACATACGTCTAGAATTCTTGGCATGGGTAACCCAAGCTTGGCTAGTCAATTGATTAACGAGCAACGAGCTAGACTCGACTCAGTATAAGGTGTACATCGTGCCTTTGGTTCAATACGAATGCACTATATGAAGACGTCTGTAGGCGTGCAATTGCTGTGTTAAATATTTTTTGAGTAGGTACAGACATATAATTAGTTTTATAGGTAGTTTTTCAGTGGTCAAAGATCCAGCCAATGCCAGCCAATCTAGCCAGCTCACAGTATCAAGCAGTGGTGGCCCAGTGGTTTCGGCTGATTTACGTGTTGTAAGGTCGTAAGTTCGAGCTCAGGCAGGCGCTTAACTTTTTGTGAATAATTTCATCACTACTGCTCTCAAAACGATGAAGGAAAACATCGTGTGGAAACCGGCATATCCTAAAACCAAAAATTCGAAGACATGTGACATCTATAAACCCGCACTGAGCCCGCGTGGTGGATTACAGACCACTCGCTCTCACAGAGAGGAAGCCTGTGTCCCAGCACTGGCATCATTATAGGCTGATTATGTCCAACATGACAGTGTATTGGCGATCTTTAGTAGACTCATTTCTAGCTTCTAGTTACCACTGGTTTGTTGAAAATCAAAATCAAAAGTCATTTATTAAAATGAGGCTGATAATCAGCACTTTTCGAACGTCAAAATACATAAGACAGTCCCCCAAAAACGCCCATCCGTCACCACTTCCTAGTGCTTTAGCTGGGAAGAACAAGTGGCGCAACAAACTCCCCAGCAGCACAGCTGTCTGTTTAGTCGGATAGACTTGATTCTGTACATATATGGACAAAGTAATGTAAACATTACGAGACCCAGCCATGCTAATATACCAACAAATAAAATGAAAGCTTTACTCGAGCACAAAGAACAAAAATGTAAATAAAGCATAATACCAAAATAAGAGCCTCCTGGTATTAAGGGCGTGATAGCTTACATATGCAATGCTGGATTATGTTTACATAGCTGTTACTACCCGAGTTACAACTCGAGGCTACAAATGATAACCTAGGACCATCGACGTAAAAAGAGTGAACAACAGTTTTTAATCATTTTCAAGCCTACTTTGAATGCAATGACTATCGGTCGTCAGAACACTTTCTTAACCAGCAGGCTTAGCAACGACAACCGTAGACAAGCGTTTTTTCGTCGGAAGAGTAGACAAAAATGACGTTTCCGTATAAACAGTTTACAGTGTTGTACCGAGAAATATGTTTTGTACAAGCGATTTCTATTCTACTGAAGAGTAGAAATATAAAGCGTCATGCTAAGCTTGCTGTGGGGTATGTGCTATTAAAAAAGAAATCGTAATACTAAAAGGCCGATGTCTGCTAAGGTATTTTAATACGGGCACTAGCATGTAATTAAATACTGCAATGATACAGAAATTACGACAGGTTGTGTTAAACTTTCCGATCATTACGACGGCTGTAACCTTTGGATTTATGATGAGAGTGAAACAATAAATATCTACCATAAACCTAACTCTCAGACGTACTGATTTACAATTCTAATTAAAGTACAATAAGGGCTAAACTCAACAAAAAAACATCGTGAGCAAACCGGTATATCCTAGAACCAAAAATTCAAAGACATGTGAGAACTACCAACCCGCACTGGGCCCGCGTGGTGGATTACGGCCCGCTCCCTCTCACCGAGAGGAGGCTTGTGTCCGAGCAGTGGGAACATTATATGCTGATGATGATGAAGGACTAAGCTACTCATAGGAAATTGGTGGTTAATGTGTGTGCAATACTATTTCTAATATAATAATACAGAACAAACTTGTAAAGGTATGTAGACTGTCTGTTTGAAAAGGTAAACAAATTGAACAAGATGATATACACCTAAAAATAGGGAGCTTAAAAATACATATCCTTTGCATCGATGTCAATTGGTAAAGTGCCTAACCAGCCGCAACCACCAGCAATAACTATTACGTTAGATGGCAATTAATAATAGTTCATCATAAGGGGAAAATTATACTTAACTAAACTTTCAAAGTTGTGAGTTGGTAACGTGCCCAAGAGACCAGCAGCAATACCTATGCTACTTTAGATGGCAATGTCAATAATAATTAATCATTTGGGGAAAATTATACTCAACTAAACTCTCAAAGCTGTAAATTGGTAACTAGCCTAAAAGATCAGCAGCAATACCTATTATACAATACCTTAGGTACTGCGTTATATGGCAATGTCAATATAGACATGGCGAAAAATTATACCCAAATGAAGTGTAAATTGAGAATTGTTTTCATCGATATTTGTAACAAAATCAGCTGTTATGGAGCTGAACATTGTAACCTTTATCATAACTGTTGGCTGACTGGCACTGACTGGTGTTTTTACACAATTTGCCGGTCATGAGACTGCACTTTCCACTGCATTACGGCATTAGAATTTTAAAGCCTGGCTTCAACTATGAAGTGGTGCAAACTTTTATTGGTTTATAAGGGGCTTACGTAGTTTAGTGCCTCGAATTTGAATTTACAAACCAGTGTTCCGTGTACGAATCTGGAATTCTGCTTAATTGCATAGCTAGATTTATTATTAGTTCTGTGAGCAAAGAAGCCATTAAGAAATTGTACAGATAACTAGAGACGAAGTAAAATGCCACACGGAACCTTTTTAAAAAATGTCTCAGTCTTACTTATCACTTCGCACATGAGGACCTGAGCAAGGGTCTGTTGTCAATCAGCGCAATCACCACATCACAACTCACAACATCCTCAAAACCAATCTGAATGAACCTATATTATGAGAACCAAGCGAACAAATCAACCACGCGAGTCACCTACGATCCACTGCACCAAGTAGTATATTTTCTTTATGAAGTAGGTCGATCGATCTCGGCTAGGTTACTAAGGATCGTTGGCACTTAATCTACGATGTTGCACTTGATAATTTCACGCCAGCCGACGGGAGCGACGGAGGCTTCCTTCCCATGAATTCAATTTCATACCTATAAATTTTATCGGAAACTATCTTGGTCCTGCGATGAGTTGGTGTTAAGTTATTACTCGTTCTTATGGAGTATGGCCGTGTGTTAGATTGATTTGGGTACAAGAGAAGGGTCTTCACGTTAAATTAAGCTTTACATTGTAATTTTTATCTACATTGGTGTTGTTAAAAATATAATTCTTGTACACCAACAGCTAAGATCCGATGCTGTCGCGATTGACAGCGACACTTGCCAATAGCCACACAATTTGTGTGACAGCTTTGGTTCAACTTCAATGGTCACCAATCGTCCAACATTTAGATGAAATTTACATAATAGTAGGTTGTGACAATTAAAACAAATGAACCTGAGTTTAGATACAAAAGAGACAGATGAAGGAACCAGAAAATGTAACCACGAAAAATCTAAAAATTTCTCTAAAGACGCACCAGCCTTATAATAAAATTCTATATAAAGGTTTTATAAGGACCTCAGGAACGTTGCTATTTTTAAAACCCATCTGACCTTTTTTCGTTATTTTTATCCTGTCAAGTATCGCAATGAGCAATTTAGGACAATTATGAGTAGGTAATGAAGAAAGTTGCTTGCTGTATAATTATTTACGAGCAAAACAAGTATTTCTATCTAACTCCTGGATTGTGGCAAAGATTAGCAGAGAGTATCAACTCCCAAAATAACTTTTGAATTTGTGTTCTAGGAATGCATGAATAAACATAAATCTATAAATCTACTAATAGTTTTGCTACAGGCAAAATCACGTAGGCTTTCTCCACGATTCACAGAAATATTAATTTGGATATTTGCCTTAAGGCCCTGGTAACTTTAAATATTGTCGTTATGAGCGAAAACAGTTCTTATTGCAATCCGATACGGGTCAAAATCTGTTGTAATAAATTCGAATAATAAATGAGCAAGCTTTGTCGTAAAAATACAAACATAATCGTATAAAATTAGATAATAACTATTTAATGATAAATAATCAATCACTGGATGCAGTTTGGTATTTGAAATTTTATGGTATATTTTTAATCATAATTGTTATTGAAGGGATAAACTGGTTTTAAAGATAATTAAGAGGTGACTTCGATAACTTTTTTGATGCATTAAAGTATGTTTAATTATGTTTTGAGTTCCATCACTGTATGCAAAAAAGACTTCAAAATATTATATATTTTTTTTTCTTTCAAAATTATTTACGGTTAAAGAGATACACTGGTTTAAAAAAAAACACCTTTTAGAGCGTTTTCAAGAAATCAGCGCCTTAAAGGTATGTCAAGAGCTGAAGATGTTTTTCTGGGAAGGACGTCCGTTTTGAGCAGCTATATCTAATAATAGCTGTGTTAACTGTGTTACGAATATTATGATAGTGGTTGGATGGTTGGAAAATGAAGATACACCTACGATTGTTTCCAAAGTAAAAGTTTTTTTTTTCAAATTCATACGTTTATGAATCGTACCGATGTAACTTGTACAACAACGTTATTAAAATCGTTATCTTACCCTCAGTGAATGTCAGGGCTAATATTTATTACGGCAAAGTATGATGAGATATATCGAACCAGATATATTTTACGAGTCGTTACATAAAAAGCATATAACGTAAAATATGAAACTTTTCACTTTGAAAAATATTGATTGCTACTATCAATTTTATACTGCCGTCTGTGGTACGTTTTAAATTGAATCAAATCACTTTTATATCGAGGATTTATTGAATTACATTATTTAGAAAATAACAAGATAAAAATGTCAATAAATTTATTTATATCAATAGAGGGGTGACTCGCGACGAATTCGTTTTCGTTCTATCCGATATCGGAGTTACCCTCTGCATACATCAAATGAAGTCTTTTCTAAACTATTCGTCAGAGCAACGATTCGATTGACGAACGGTATACGCTGACTAAGTCATCTAGATCATTGAAAGTTCTTTATTCATTGCTAGGTGAAACATCTATGTAGATTTGTAAAAATAATTTTTGTTTAGTCTGATTTTGGAGGTATAGTAAATTCTGTGAAAGTAGCTATTAAAATTCTCTAAATATCTTTGAAGATTTTTTGAAATCTTTGATAATTTCAAAAACCTCACTAGCGACGAACATGGGCTGGCATGCTGCTTATTCAAAGTTCTCACATATTTTTTATTTTTTACTACCTTTATTACCTGAATAAAAATTTAAAAATCACGCCTGGTTTCCTCGAAGACTTAGGCAGAGGTGTTCATATAGTACACCCACATTTCCCCAGTTATGTTGTCCCTTAGAACAGGGCCATTAAAAATGTCACTCACTTAATCCCAGCCGAAGGACGTCCACTGCTGGCGATAGACAAATACCAAGACCTCTCGGCAGCCCTACATTCCGGATCGATACTCATATGATTGTAAATGTAGATTGATTGGCTGCATCTTTCGTTTCTTTTTACGTCGAGTCCCTGGCTGGTCCATTACGACACTATTCTACGCGATTTAGTGACGGAACCAACGAAGCTTTTCAACCCGAATCCGGCTTGATTGTTCAACTAGTGATGTAATAATGAATAATGTTTCTGGATTCATATTGAGTTTATATTTCAAATGAAATGCGGTAATTTTCGCTGGTGTCCATACAATATACACCTGCACTATTTTAGATCTAACGAACACCATTGACGCTGCTATTAACGAGGGCACTAGAAAACGATTTAAAAAAAGTACATACCATCAACTCGAAAAAAGAAGAATTAACTGCTGCATTGATTTACATTGATTTGCCTTGATATTTAAAAACAACCTAATAGTGAAATATGTTTGTGATTCATGAAGAAATTCGTAGCTTCGGTGGCTCCTATTTTTCATTTACTTATATTTTTTGTTTTGTCATAGTTTTACTTAGTTTCTTATTTCGCTTATCATTCAACATTTAAACACGTCAAAAGTATTTTCAACTATCTTAACATTTGCCCGTATGCGTCCTGCGTCTTTAAGATCGTGAAAGCTCGGGAATGAGGATTCAATACGCGCTTCGCCGACGACGCGCGGTCACCATCACGGTGGCCGGTGTGTTGCGGGCGCGTGTAGATCTCTTTTATCGAAGGGTGCGGGTTGCTCGAAACAGATGCCGTGGCCCCTGGCACACAGGCAACTGAAGGAACAAGGGTGGGTTTTAGTCAGTAAAAGTCTGACACGTCCTCCTGCTCCTCCACCCAGAGCGGGAGAAGTTATATAATGAATTCGCATCCCCAAAAAAAACCATCTTAACATTTGTAATAAATTTAATAAATACATGTTTACAAGTTTTATTTTGTTAATAAAACTTGAAGAGTTGCAAATACATAATCCACTTACCTAAACCATAGTTTATATTTGCAACTCTTTTTGTAGGCGAAGCGAGTTTTTATTTAATTTGCGACTTGCAAAACAAAGTACTGCCAAGAAGTTTATAATACGCTTTTTGCAACAGTCAAACACAAAATTGAATTTTATTTTCAGATCTGTAAAATCATTTTTCTTGTTGGGAATCTTTAGTTTGGTTGCTCTTTATTTTCTTATGCTAGTTATTTATTAAAAAGTTGGCTGGATAGTTTATAGATTTATTTGCAGTAATAGGTATAAAAAAACTATATTTACTTGCACGCATATGTGGTTATAGTTTACAAAACGTGCCTTGCTATTAGATTATGGCCTAATTTAATAGCAAGGCACGTTGACAATTACAATGAATGATTAAAGAAAATTAAATTGACTTAATTAGTTTCTGCCCACGCCTTCGCTCGCATCGTAAGAATAACCTAAGTCTATGCCCGTCTTCATCACAAACCATCCATGTGTTAGATTTCACGACTATCTGCTGAGGCGTGAAAGCAGAACTAACTCAAAAACTCACTCAAACGGATAATATTAATAAAGAGGGAGATGAAAAGAAGGTGACTGACAGCTAAATAAAGTCTAAAAGACATTTAGTTAAAAAAAAAACGATGAAACTGTAATGAAATGTTTATAGATATGTGAGTAGATCTTATGACACTTTTGTACTTATGCAACGTGTAACGGAAAGGGTGTATACATACCAAGGGCACTGCTTCTTTGGATGATATCAAACGATATTGGAAGGGTTTTTAATACATTGATACCAGAACAAATTAAAACAAACACATCACTCGGAAGAGATTTATCTTGATATTTAGCAAGTAACGTGGAAAGTTATTGACCTACGTAGTGCGGTGATACGTCTGTTATGATTTGAATTTAAGAAACATATGAAACCGAAAGTTTGGTATCAATTCTTATAGTATTTTATTTTGAGCTTAAACTATGTATAGTGATTCGATACCAGCTGTTATCTTTAGTACTTAAGGATAGCAATAGGGTTTCTGTTACAGCCTGTATATAAAATAAAAAAAACTAGATGGCGCCGGCATTTCCTAGCTGACTGATCCCTGAGAAGAAATGCCGAAAAAAACTCAGAGGGTTACCTCTATTAAAACTAGAACTACGTACATCATCATCATCTACGTACGTCATTAGAACTACGTACAAAATAAAGAATGGCATAAATCGAAATAATAAAGCCACCAACACGCCAGCAAAACGCACACTCATCAAGGTTTGAAAAAGGAACGCATGGAACTTCAATACGAGTGTCGTTCGGAATTAATCCGAGATCAAAAGTTCCTCGTCCACCATCCGAGTTGGACGCATATTTACGTTTAGGTCTGCTGGACTCATAAATGCGTATTTTTGTGGTCGCAAACTTCTATCGTAGGGTTTTTGTAAACAGCTATGTGAAATAATGTTAGGTTGTTGTCATTCTCTGGAATTACATTTGTGTGGAGTTGTGTTTTGCGTATGTGGTTATGGCGAGCTCGGAAATAGAACGCTATAGCATTTTTCATGGAAAATAAGTGACTCCAGTCCGTGGTTCCATGACTTACCAAAAAGTTCCTGTTAAAAGCAATTTTGTATAATTAGATCAAACCAATCAAATGCGTGGCCTAGTGAAGGATCCAAAGTTATAGATCGAAATAGTAAAACTTACTCTATAGCAAGATATCGAAAATCCGATCGGATTCGAAAATAGGCAAAAGAAAATCCTGAAAACTCAAGCCTGACTAGATTAGGACCAAACTATCTGCCTAAAAACTTTCAAAGAAAGTCTACTCTTATAATAAGACTTCACATTTTTGGACAAAAATGACGGATGGGCTTCGAGATCCATACATTATTCTGGAGCGTAGAAATGACCCTTTTAAGCTTATCAGCACAACTTGAACGGTTTTATCGATCAGCGATTCGTCACAACAAACAGTTGACCGTAACCTGTGAGAAAATCCGAAAATGTTTTCTTTGACCCAAAATGAACAAAGGGACTCCAATCTGCAATCAGAATTGGTGGTTCTGTTAAAAAAGAATCTTGTCACCCGGGACTGGAGGCGGTATAGATATTCATCAACAATTCATCCAGAGCCAGCAAAAATATGTCAAGGGCTCTCGTATTTTTGTGCGAAGAATGAGCTCTAGATGTTTGCTTTGCCACAAATCAAGAGGACTGACGTAACACGATGGTACGTAAACGGCCGCGCCTTTGTCCTGTCACACTAACTCTTTGTATTATTCCCGTTGAATAGGATTTTTGTGTCAGTACACCGGGATTTATTCAGGATCTTAAAACAAACATTTTTGAGAATGGCCGGCGAGTTGAGAAGCCTTTTGTTTGGCTTAGCGCCTGCTATTTAATATCTTGTGTGTTTTGAGGTCTTGGAGATTATTATACTTAAAGAGGATGCGGGCAAGCGAATTTATTTTTTCCTACATTAGGTCAGTGTCCCATAGAATGACCATTTCATGAAAAAGTAATTCAATATCATTATATGAACTTAGAGGGTTGTGTTAAAGATTTTAGTCATTATAATATTCTTTTAATCCATGTTAGAGTCGCGAATAAAGTTTTGTTCATCATACAACCTGACTCTGTACTCTTACTTCCCTTTACTTCACTTCTTCACTTACTTCCCCCTTAACTGTAACGTAGCTAGACATGAATTGTTAAATTATATCTTGAGCTTCTGTGTCGTCATCTGATAGGCATATTTAGGTAAGCACATCTTGTGCTTAGACGCCCGTACTAAGTATTGTGACACATTTTTTTGTTTATAATTACGGAGTTGGTAACGGAAACAGTTTTTTTAAGTTGCACTTAGAGTTTTGAAACACTATTTTATTACTACAGTAGGCTTAGCACGAGCACCGATTTTTCGACGAAAGAATTGAAATGGCTGTTAACTAAATGATGTGCCATAGGAGAAGATAGCTATATTTTTCTATTAATTATCACAGTTATGCGTTCTAAACGAATCATGATTTTGTAGATAATCGTATATATCTTGTGGCCGTCGAGTATAAAGTTTGTTGTCAGTGTGATTTTGACAGTTTGGGAAGAAATATTTTTCTGAAGTAGTCTACATTTATAAGGACCTAGATAAAGATCGTTAGAAACGAAAGACAAAATGACAAATTGTAGAAGGATATCTACGATGCGATGTCGAAAATGAAGAAACCTTCTTCGTAGACATAAAAAAGCGTCATGCTAAGCCTGCGGCTGGTAAGCTTCATAATTTTTTTCTACGTGATAGTGTCTGTGCTTAAATGAATGTATCTGATTTTTTTTTTCAATTTCCCGATCAGTGTCAGGTTGTGGGATGTTGAAAAAAATATTATTCGCGAGTGTAACACATACCTCTGTGAAGCAGTAATGCTCGCGAAGAGGGAAACGGCGCACGTGAGGGAGAGGCAGTATATGCGCCCTCACGGCCCTAGTCGCTGCAGGAGACGCCTGGGCGTCGGGAATTCCAGGCTGATTCTCAGTCACCGTAGGTAAGGGCTTGCGGACGGCGAGTAGTGGGTAGTTCGCTATACGGTAAGGACCAAGCCCGGGTCGAAGGCGCGTTGTGTTCCACGCGCGCCTCAAAGAGATGTCAGCACCAACTGCTGGGGTCCACAAGGGCCGATGCCTACCAGGGGTGCGGGTGTTCGAAAGAGATACCGCGGCCTCTGGCACACAGGCTACTGAGGGATGATGATGATGGGGCTCCCTTTTCCGCACGTAGACTCCCATTCGGTCCGTTGTGCGTGGTGGCTACTGAGGGAACACGGGTGAGTTTTAGTAAGTAAAAGTCTGACACGCCCTCCTGCTCCACCCAGAGCGGGAGAAGTCATATTTGATGATTTCCCATCCAAAAAAAAAAGCCCCTCACAATTAGGGTGCTAGTTGTCACTATTCGAGATCACTTCTACTAACTTTTTTTCACATGAGATTACAGAATAGATCGGCAGTACTACATACCTAAATTTTTATATTCTAAAACAAACGAACAAAACTGACAACCCACTCACATTGCTCGTTTAACATACACACAGAAACAAAACAGAGATGCAAAACAGCCTTGTTTTCGAAGCCAGCAACACAATATCCCAATAAACCGTTGAATACATACAAATACGCACTCAGATATGACAGTTACAGAAAAACATAAACTGTATCAGCTGGTTATCGTTCCGAGCGAGTTGTGGAGTCAATTGGGGGAACTGGGTCAGCATGGCCCACTCCACAGTGGCCCAGTGGTGGTCACTGGACGTAGTGGTCGATGTGGGTGAGGGATGAGCATTCGTATTGTAGCTTTTAAGAGCTTTGCTTTGTTTCGTGACGGATAGTATGCTGCAGATACGAAATATATGGTTTTATTGTAGATAATGTGGGTAAGTGGGTACTTGGTTTAAAGTTGGAAAAAGAGGGAATAAATGAGGTCAATCTAGGATAAAGTAAATAGTGGAAATAGTGTTTGGGATACAATCGGCTAGACACAATGATCAATTCTTGTTTCCTCGTTGTACAGTCTCATGGGCTTGTCTGCTTGATTGTATGTTGAGATGGGTGCTATAACGACTGTTATACGGAGCTATTAAATAAAACAACATTATTCTCATTACGCTTATACTCAAAAACTACTGTACAGATTTTGGATGGAGAATTCATGTGGATGGTTTAGATGTATAATTCATAAAAGTTTTGTGTAAATTAGCTAAAATATGACGATGATTGTGGAAGATGAGGCGTGCCCCGCATAAATACCTACGTGTGTGTGTAATGTATTACGGAATTATTCCTCTTAAAAACTTAAAGTACCTACTTAGAACGTTTTCGAGACATAATTTCTGATCTCCACGCAGGCGAAGCCGTTACCGTATTAGATATAAAACGGTATTATTATCACAAAAAAAGGAATATTACCAAAACTTTTGAACGTGGTTGAACATCCTGCAACCTACACGAGCGGACGACACAAAACAAAACCGCTCAAACTTCAATTCCTGTGTTCCTCATTCCGGTCCAAATGAACCAGATATATTTAAACGCCCATTCAATGCTTTCTAAAACGTAATTAAGAAAATAATACGTCAACCGACCTATTAAATTCTTAATTAAAGTGATGTCGTACCATCTCTTTTGACTCTGAATGATGAAAAAAGACGGCAGAAGTTAATTGCTTGGCATCAATAAAAAAATGAATTATATGCACGTTCAGGAATTGTCGGCAAGAGTAGGGGAGGACCCTTCGGCCTAAGATTTGGGTCCGAGTCGCGTGCGATTGTCGAGGGAGACTGCGACAGTAGCCATGCACGCACTCAACTGTTTAGACGTGACGTTGTTAATCGCAAAACGATGCGTTTTTTTGTTTCGGTTTTTAAATGCTCGTTAAGAAATTGAAAATTAATTAAATGTGTTGGAAATGTTAACTTGTCTCGTAATTTTTCAGTTATGCGTAGCCTTTCCCCTAAAAATGTTCAGATCGGCTTCTAGTCTCACTGAATGCACCTGAATACCAGTATTTAACACAGAGCTGGGTAACAGGATTCCCCTTGGTACGACTGGTTGTTAGAATTTTGGGCTTCTGACTATCTACCCGTCAGGACTGTCAAAGATCTACGAATGACAGCCGCGGGACGATAGAAATATAAAAAAAAACAGGTGAAGGAAGGTCACCTATCCACGAGCCGACCGCGGCAAGCGTAGCTTCGATGTTGTTATTTAGCCTATTTTTTAATTATTATTTTTACATTGTCTTTTTTGCAATTTGCATGAATGAAAAAGGCGTATATCACAGTACCTATATGTAAAGTAGACACACAAGATGGCAGTGCCATAACCACAGAAAAGATTAACAAAACCAGAGCACCTTGACTTCGTAGAAACAGTTTATACGCTAATAAAACGCCGCGTCATACCGACGTAGTGGGTCCGAAACAAGCACATCTCAATGAGGGGAAAAGAGTCGTTATTTATCATTTATTTCCTTAATTAATATAAAGATCTTGTTCCTATATTCTTTGTCTACACTACGGTAAAAGTTTTAAAGAACAGATGGTAAGATTCGTTAGTTCGCTGATTCCTTTTTGATTTCCGGATTATCCGTGCGAATGTAGAATTCGAATGATTCCGTTGTTTGAAAGCTTTTGTAGCACCTGCTTGAGTAAAAACTCTTTTGAATTAGTTTGTACGGCTTTGGGAGTGATTATTGGAAAAGTAAACGGTGGGTAGCTTGTATATATCTGGCTGGTCTCATTAAGGTCAGGGTTATAATCTTTTGAATTATAAAAACAAACTGTGTTTGACACAAATAAAGACATCTGATTTGAACCGTATCGACGTAGATTATTAAGTAGGTTCTCATTTACTTAGATTAGAATAAATGCAAAATAATATTACAACAAATCTCTTTTCAAATCAAACGGTTTCATTTTCGCTTCTGGCTGCAAGAAACAAATGTGTAGCTCAGTTTTAGTAGTGAAAGTGACAGTTGTTTTCTGTATTCAAATTTCAACTACTGATTTCAAGACATACGTACAGTAGCTAGCACATCAAGCTACCCCAATCTGTCAAATTTCTTTGATAGTTTTTCATCTAATTTGGTACTACAATAGGAAGTACAATATTGACACAGAGTACTTGCAATCTGAACTTGACAGGAGAAACTTAGTTCAATGACTAACAGATATAATACCTCAGAAGATCTCATGAGGGAATATGTGTTGGCAATGAATGAGCTGGTAAACTCACAAATAAACAACTGTGAGCAGTGTCAAACCCCATCCAATGTATCTACACCGGACCATTCATTCAGTCATTCGACAACATGTAAATCCACCTTACTGCAGCCCTGTATTGATTTGACATTTCCTGTTACTAATAGTTCCAATATATAGTGTAAGCAAATTGGAAAAAAATATATAGTGTTATTCTGCGATGAGATTGGAAAAGAGTTAGGCAGCTTGTTGACAGATGAATATCCGGGATATTCCATAATAATCTACATAATAACATCAGACTCACAAGTCGCCGCGGCTTTTGGAAATTTCTTTACAGATATTCCCGTTTCAATTACAAAATCTCTAAACTCATCACCTCCTGTTGCTGAGTCTTTGCTTAAGTAAAATGTTAATGTTTGTGATTTAGAATTTAATTTTGAACATATTAGCTGTACAGATATAATTAAAACCTTTCACAATTTGAATTTAAAAAAGACTGCAGATCTATAGGGTAATTTTGTGGAAGTCGCTAAGTCTATTATTGACATTGTAGCACCTACTTTAGCTCTTATATTTAATAATTGTATCGACTGTGGGGAGTTTCTAATGAAGAATATTGAAATAATACCTTTGTTTAAATCAGGTAGTACATCAAACCCCTTTAATTATATAGAGTAGTATACCTTTAGTAAAATTTATATGAATGTAAGTATACCTTTAGCAAAATTCTTTAGAAATTAATTTTGGACCAATTGCAAAGATTTTTTAGTAAACATAATTTATTACACAGCAAACAGTTCGGTTTTACAAGGGGTCGTTCAACTACCGATGCCGGTGTTGAACTCTTAGGGCATATTTACAATGCATGGGAAAAATAAATACGATGCCTTGGGCATCTTTTGTGATTTATCTAAAGCATTCGATTGCGTGCTTCATGAAACTTTAATCAGGAAACTCCGCCACTACGCGATCCGGAACACCGCTCTGGATCTTCTTATTTCATACTTGTGTAATAGGATTCAGTGTTGATGTAAATGGAAAAATATCTCCCGGATCGATAGTATCAATAAGAGTCCCACAGGGCTCAATTCTTGGTCCTTTCTTGTTTATTATTTATGTTAATGACTTGCCTTACCTCATTAAGGATAATCATGAAATAGTGTTGTTTGTGGATTACACTTCACTTTTGTTTAAACTTAAACGTCAGCAGCTGGTTAATGACGATGTAAATAGCGCAATCTCAAAAGTAGTTCACTGGTTCAATGTTAATAATTTACTTCCTTATGAAAAAAAAACTAAAAAACACGCTTTAAAAACAAAACTAAAAAATAATAGTTTAAAAAACTAAAAAACACGCTTTAAAAACCAAACTAAAAAAGGAGAAAATAATTTAATTCAATTAAAAAGCGTGGGGTGCTTTTTGAGGTATTTTTATAATCAATTATGTCAAGCACCCCACGCTTTTTAATTGAATTAAATTATTTTCTCCTTTTTTAGTTTGGTTTTTAAAGCGTGTTTTTTAGTTTTTTAAACTATTATTTATTTTCTATTTTTTAGTTCTGCTAGCTACAAAAACGTGACTTTTTTTCCTCAATTTTTTTTTAAATTATTGAATTGTCATCGGTCCTCGACAAGTTTACAAAGTTTCAATGAAATCTGACCGTTTAAAGTGGGTCAAAATCGCGCTCAAAGGAGTCGGTTACATACAAACAAACAAACAAACTATCAAACATACAAGTGAAGCTAATATAAAGCGTGTAAAAACCAAATGCATTAAGTTTACGCTACCTCACGTTAGGCAGGTGAAAACTAATGTGTTGATAAAGGGCGAAGAATTGAATCCTGAAGATAGCACTGTATTTTTGCGATTAACTTTGGACGCCAAGCTTCAGTGGGGCCCACATACAGATAAATTGTCGAAAAGGCTAAACTCTGCAGCATACGCTGTTAGGAAAATTCGTAATTTAACTGATATAAAGACAGCCCGTTTAGTGTACTTCAGCTATTTTCATAGTGTAATGTCATGTGGTTTTCTGTTGTGGAGAAATGCAGCCGACATTCAAACTATCTTTGTCTTGCAGAAAAGAGCTGTTCGAACAATTTATAAATTAACTCCGAGACAGTCTCTCAGAGAGAAATTTAAGGAGATTAATGTAATGACTGTGCCTTCACAGTATATTTTTGAAAATCATTTACATACCCATAAAAATATTAAATTGTTTAAAAAATACAGTGGTATCCATAGTATAAATCTAGGAACAAACACAAAGTTGTTGTACCATTAACAAGGCTCAAGAAAATAGGTGGGTCATTCAGATGACAATGTATATGCTTTTATAACAAACTTCCAAGCCATGTTCAAGATTCAGAAATCATTAATTAAACGTAAGTTGTGCCTGAAAGCCTTTTATACCGTTAAGGATTATATTAAGGACAAAAAAGCTTGGGATGACCTGCTCCAATTTTTGCATATGGAATGTTGTATTTTTTTGTGTTTTTGCAAACTTATACTCTTCGACATTTGATAATTAATTATTATACATATACACTTTGATATGAATATTTACTTTGAGCAGTATAATACTATTATTCTTTTAATTATTGTGAATGTGAGGACTGTGTGGGCCATGTTTTGTTTTGTTTCATCTCTTTGTCAGGTAGTTTTTAAGACTAATGTGGCAGTTTGAGTACTTTATGCGGCCTACCCAAATGTCCTTTCTTGGGTATTGTTCGTGAAATCGTTGAGCTCCTCAAGTTCTGAGTTGAGCTGCATGATTATTGATAAATGCGGGCATTGAATGGACAGGTCCACTCAATGTCAGTGGTTCTTTCCTCAAAAGACCATTTCAGATACCAATCCACATGGTCTTCACATGATCTGACCAAGGTTATGTCTGGACTTTAAAAGAGACTGTGACCTCTGAGTTTGTTTCGGCCTTTCTTCTCATAGTAGTCAGATAGGAAACGCTGACCTCATCTAGTTTAAAAAAATATGATTGACGTGTAAAAGTGTTTGCACAAACCAACTTACAGAAATAAAATCATTTATCAACTTGTAAGAAAAGAATAAGGTTCATGTTCAATTGGGAAAATTTGACAGTTTGGGATAGCTTGATGTGCTGGCGTCTGTACGTACGACATACGTGGCAAGCCATAAGAAAAAAATCTCGTAGCTGCAACAATTTTTGGTCAGTATCGATATTGATCCCAACAACTACAATCAACAGTGGCAAGAATTAGTGAGATACCGCAAGATTTGCCATAACCTTAACGGGACTACATTTGGTTATTACATTATCTCCCAACGCCTTCGAGGAAGCTTTAAATTCCATACTAATTGGATTATTATACAGAAACGATGGCCGCCGTGTGTCTACCCGGTGCAAGCTGTATCGAATAGTCTCCCAGAACTCGGGAATTGCTAACTTTCCTTATTTTCAAAGTCTTACTTTAATGCAGTTTAAGGTTGGAGTTAGGAAGTTAGTGTCTTAACAATTTTATTAAATTTCTATGACTGTGCCGCGGTGCCGGGGAGGTAATGAGAATTCTCAGTTTAATTCTTATGAGGTTGTTCTATACTACGAAGAGTACAGATACCGTTGTGACTTGTGAACGTTCATTGAGAGAAAGGTGCTGTTGACTGTATTAGAATAAATTTTAAAACGCACGCGACTTTTTAATGAAGATCATGCACATGAATAAAGATTAGTTGATTAATATCAGCTTCTAATTTGAATATTTCTTCATTCATTATTTCGGTGCAAGTACTAAAATAACCGGACTTGAAGCTAAGCACGTTAAAATAAACACAACGTTCCACGTTCGGTATAAATGCACACGGGCCGGCGGCGGCGCAGGAGTCCCGCACAATAAATGTTTATTTTATTGATTTTCACACGGGCCCACTACAATGCATGCCCGCTGGTACTAACGCCGTACTTGTATTACTTCGACAGAGTTCTAAACTGTTCGAATAAAATTACTGGGGAACAACTTTGTCCAATTAATAATAATGAATGCGCCAGGGAGCCCTACTGTTGTACGAAAAGTTTTTATTTCGATAAAGTTGCACCGCTCTCATGTGATACGGATATTAGGACCTTGTGTAACTGAGTTCGTTTTTGTTCCGTCGGTTTTACTTGTTATTTGAGTCGGTTTAGTAACAATTCATTAATTTTACGATGCGTGTAATTAAAATATATGATTTGATAGTTTTAACAAAGTTTTATTTACTTTTATGAAGGGATAGGTACAACAGTATTATTGTTGGAGCTTTTACGGAAGTTTCGTTTGTTGAGGAAAAGACCCTGAAATGTTTAACAAGACAAATAATAGATTTAAGTACAGGTTGTCAACTCCATCATTAGGAATGTTCCTGCGTACCTCAATTAGTGGATAAAGCACGAGTTAAGATTTTTTCCCCGAAGGGGAAGTAATAGGAGCTTTCGCTACGCATTGGACCCTACATCCCCGTTGTTAACCATCAAAGTTGTAATTGCGACCTTACGATTCGCTGAACTGTCACGCCCTCGACATACCCCTAACGAATTTTTAATACAGCTAAAAACGCTTATAAACAAAAGCTCAGAGCCTGGCGGCGCCCTGTCGGGTTTAATTGCAGGTTTAGTGCCGGCGTTCATTAGGATATGCAGGCGCTTTTTTAACGCGATTATGACGTCGCAGGGTCGGCGATAGCCGTCGAGGGTGCGCTGGGGGCGAGGAGGGCTGCGTCACGTGCGAGGTCCGCACTCCGCAGCCCCACGCATGCGAGACCGCGGGGCGCCAGCCGCGCAGGCGCGCCCCCCGCCCCCGGTCCCGGCCGCCAGTCGTCCGCCGGCCGCCGCGCGCCCCGCCTGCCTGTGTCGCGAACAGCCGCGCGCCGCGAGTGTTCCCAAGTGATGTCGACTTGTGACTAGTGCCATGCTCGAGCTGCGCTGTGTCCTGCTGGCGGCATTCGTCGCCGCCGCTGCCGCTGCCTGGCAGGAGAACGTCAGGCCCAAGGTCTTCGCGCAATTAGGTGAGTCCACCGACAATCGGCATAGAAACATGTCGGTGTTAGTGAACTCCTACAACAATAGACTTAATAGCCCTCGAAGCCGATCACGACAGGGACCCCACAAAGTTCGGTACCGCGACGCGCCGAGCATTCAATGTTTATGTTGTTTTGTTTGACGACAACGCGCGAACACACACTCCATTCAAAAGTTCTCGTGTTTGTGTCAAAAGTGTCACGAGTGACTGCCGCGAGATTCATAATACCTGTTAGATGCAGATCGTTAAAAAAGTGAAGAAGCTTGTGAAATAACTAGAAAAGTTGCATTTAACGGAAGAAACATAAACTTGATTGAATTCATCTTATTTGAGTTAGTTATAGGAAATATAAAACGAAATCAAGCACTGGTCCATAATTTTGAATAAAAATAAATAAACGTTGAAGTAACAGAAATGGCTGAATCAAATACAGACAGCGATGTTTTGAACATAACCAATCCAGCAAAATGCGCTGTAGTAAACGTCATCTCGTTGAATGAATCTTTGAATGAAACAGCTTACTGTTTAGCTTCAGCAGATAAGAGTGTTTTAGAGTGAATACAAGACCAATTTGAGAGAGAACGTTATTCTAGATAGTCAATTTGTGTTAAAATTCAAATGTACAAAAGCCATAAAGGGACAATTCAGCTACAAAAGTGCAACAAAAAGTGATATCACCAACAATGTTGGTAACATTCGCCGGCACTCACATTCTAAATAGAATAAACAAATGCCTGTAGGAGCGCGCCTTGCGGTACACCCATAACGAGTGGCAGTCACGCGACAGTTAGTCCTGCAGGAATAAAGCCAGAATGCACAACTGTAGCGGCATTGTTTTATTGTGCAGTCTGCATTGCGGGGGACGGCCACGTGGCTCTCATTAGTGCAACACAAAGCGAAGCAGTTTGTTCTGCGTTTTGCAATGTTACGCTCGGATTAGCGATCCACGCGATGTTTAACGTAGCGGACGGAACTTTGTCTGAGCTATTGTATACGCTTCGTAATGCATTTCCCCTTTTAAAGCCAAATGCTCCTCTATGAATACTATGATCGATTAACAATGAACCTTGAATTAGATTAGATAGCCGACATCAAATGTCGAGACGCGAATGTGTCGGGAACGTATCCTGCCACCGTCGCATATCCGGCTATTGTTTTAGCCGCATCAGGCTTCATGCATCGAATCGCAATGTTAATGAACTTGACTGAACGGTAATGTAAAGGGAAGTGAGATCATTCTGAAGTGAATCAGGTCAAGAATGTGAACACTGCAACATGAGATCGATAGGCTGTAATAGAGTAAACAACTCTCAGATTGTTGAGGAGACGGGTTAATTAGAATGCTATAGTTACCGTGTTTGATGTGGGGACACTCATAGTGAGCGTGTCAACACCTCTCTGGTAATATGATCCACCAATCGAAATTAGAAGGGTCAAACTGACCGCAGTGTGCGGTTTAATATACGATCTTCGGTCAATATGCTTTGGGTATACGGAATGACGCTCTGTGTTATAAGGTTTTATGGGATTCTCTCGAGTTATATTTCGGTCGTTATTAGTGTCACATTTGAGATCATCCCAGAAATATGATATTTTATCGATATTGAGTTTCATATGTGGCTATTATTTCTTTCATAAACTTGGTGAGAGTATTATGTGACTTTCTGAATAATTTTTGGTTTTGATATAATCCAAACGAACATACACTTGAATGATCATAAGTATACCTATAGGTTCAAACAAAGTTAAATAGTATAAAATGTATATATGTATAGTATTTGTGGGTACATATAGATTCAGAAGTTCAGATAAAATTCACTTCTGGAAAGGAACCCAACTTTACAATCTAAATTCTCGAAATGCATCAAACGAAAAAGATTCATCTGATGGAACCGCAGTGTTATTAACTACTATCTCGAAACAACATTTATCGTCCACGATCTAGTGACTTAGTAAAGCAAGTAAGCAATGCAATCACCCAGTAGATACAATGGAGCACAGTAAACCATGCCTTGGGAGATAAGTAGTGGCAATCTACCTAACCTAATTTGTGGGTAATGTTACTGCACTCACGTCCGCTACAAACCGATATCTTTATTGCTAGTGGAATACTGGGTAGGCGCACTTTAAATTGTAATCGGTGCTCCGTACAGACGCCAGCACATCAAGCTACCCCAATCTGACAAATTACTTTGATAGATTTTCAACTTTATTACGTAAGCAAAAGGTTCATGTTCAATTGGGAAAATTTGACAGTTTGGGGTAGCTTGATGTGCTGGCGTCTGTACATATATTTCTAATGTAAAATTTTGCTTGTAAACGGATGTTTGCCAACTAAATAAAGTGACTGGGCCGAGTCTGGTGAGTCAATGTTTCATTATTGTAAATATTATGGATGAGGAATCGTTGAAGGATGTTGAAGTCATGATACAATGTCAAAACATATATGGTATGCCTTTTTGAATGGTCAGTAACTCTGCATAATACATTTAATAATTGCATTGTGACTTTAATTATGAATTAAGTTCTCTTTTGGCTATACTATATTCAAAGTCAAACTTCGTTTCGTCATTGGTCCAGAAAGTAGTTAAACCTGCACTGAGAGAAATTATTTGGAGACATTACCTACATAAATCAGGCAAGTGTTGTTGTGAAATATTTGAAACAGGAAGATAAAGTACGTACCGTTAGTAGCAGGAATGCCTGCGTTGAACAATAAAATCAGGAATAGAAATCTGTGTATGAAAGAAGGTTTCCCGTTTAAGTTCATCTAGACCGGTTCCTTAAGAGTGGGTAGTCGGTAAAGCATGTGGCGAACTGGCTGGGATGAAATCTCTGACTCACAAGACGGTGACTCAGTGAGTACTAAGATTAACACAGGTCAGGTTTGAAAGCTTTCCTCTTTTTAATAAACCGATCATAAAAGCGAAGGAAATTAAATTTCGTAATACGATGGCTTCCTTTATAAATTACATGAAAAAAATACCAAAAGAAATAGAATAATGGAGATAATAAATTCTTAATTAAATATTAAAATGCGATACTCTACATCAAAGACTCCAAAAAGAGAGGAAAAGTAAATAAAACAAGTTTATTTACTTACGACATTAAACCAGTGTGTACAATATGGGCCCGTGAAATCTATAGACGTACTTTGCGTAGGTCCCCTAAAAAAAGTAGGAGATTTATGGTCCAAGGTTGGAACAGGTGACGTAAGTCTTTAGTTCAATTCTTTACCGTTTATGGTGTTATGGGTTCCGACACCCTCCTTTATGCTTTAACTGCTAGGATTATAGAACGTTTAAGTGGTCCCATAAAATAACCGTTCAGTTACAACCTGAAGAAGAAATAAATTACTTAACAGGATAATGCTTTTATGTTCCAAGAATATTTTGTACGTGTCGCGTGGTGCCTTATGGGTATTTATTGGGTTATTCGTCAGGAACCAATACTTTGGGGAGCTGTTATGTGGTTGGGGTGCATAATACTGCTATGACAGAGCGTTGTTTATGATTCCAGTGTATGTCTTACAATTTATTAAGTCTCTGTAAGGTCTCGGGAGTCGGGAGTGGAGCTATTAATTTTTTCTCAATGGGTTTTTGTTTTTGAGCTTTTGAGGGTCCTTATTGTGTTGACGAGCTTCATATCTGCGCTTTTTGTAATTTTTAAATGGTATTGCGTAATTAAGGGACGGGTGACAGCAGCTGCTTTTATTTTTGCAAAGTTTTTATGCCTCTGAAACATAACTCATAATTATGTAAAGCCGTTTTGAAAAAAAAAAAATATGTATATCATGCTCCCACCCTTTCAGTGACGCGTGAAATCCAATTCAATAATAGTCAACATTCACTAACTAGAACATAATAACACAACACGTATTTGGTAGAATATAAGTTAAGATGTCACTCGAAATAAATCGACTTTTGATAAGCGTTCCGGTCAGAGAACCAATCAATTTCCGTTGCTCCCTTTACGTGTGTTCAAATAATTTAAAATGTCAATATTAATAAAAATCGTACCGCCACCGATAAAACTCAATCAAAAAAGGACAAAAGTTCAAACATGCTGCAGCACAATTGGTTTTAGAACAGAGGAATGCGGCTGTGAAGGAAAACAAAAATGTGTTTAATGGTAACGTGATACGGTGACTAATAGACTGTGCAGCGTCTTCTGCGGTTCTATAATATGCGTGAAGGAAAATGTGATTTAGGATAAGGTATTAGGGTTTTGTTTTGGTTGCGTAGAGTTGTGAATGGTGGAGACAAGTAGCACGCACGTGCGTACGGCGGCGTCGCGGCGGGGTGAGGGGAGAACCGCCTTGGCGCCGCCTGGCGGGAGAGACACAACTTTATGACGACGCGATGTATTGTCTTCCCAGAATGGGATTTACCGTTCCTTTTGTTTTTATTTTTTCGGACACGCCGATTAATTTCTTTTAGTGGGCTGTTTGGGGTCGCCGGTTCTGCTTGTACAATCAAATATTCCTCTTTTGTTTTTGAGGCTTTACTTAAGTGCTTTCGCATTTGCGACTTCTCACTTCGCTATTCAGTATCAGTATACACTGTATATATCTGCGAATATACTGCGGCTATACGTTCATTGTGCTATAAATATGGCTAACCGCATGTGCATGGCATTTGTTTCAGTGTGCGTTTCCTTTGCGGGAGTTCGAAAGTGCTTTTCTAACTTTCTGAATGCGTTTTGAAGATCGTCTTCAAGTTGAATTGGCGATTAGAAAACACTCGCACGTTTGCTATCAGACTGTAGATATTCATTGTCTGCTTTGAGAGATCGAGTTTAAGTGATATAAAATAAAGTTTCAACATTAAAATCTAAGTTAAACTCATCATTATTATTTTGTTGAACTTTACTTTCATAATTTTCTTTTGTAACTATCAAATATCTGCATTAAAAGTATTTCTTCATTTATGATTATTTCCGTATCTTTCTACGTCTATTTTAGACAATTCCAATATTATTCAAACCATTAAAGAAGCTATTATTAGAAATTCATACCAAACAGGGTAAGAAAAGTGCTAGCAATCGATCGTAGCAGCTGTTCTATTCATATTCGCATGAAAAATGGGTTAGAAACGGAATCAAAGAAAGATGGCGGATTGAATGGTGTTTTTATCCCAACCCTTGCTGACGAGGGCTGCGCAAACATTGGTTTAGTAATAAAAATATTTGTCGAAATCCTCAACGGGGAAAGGAAACTGTATGAACGGTAGACGATTCTTTGCAAAATACAGAGAGTGCGCCTATTCCATTGTCATGCAGTTTTTAAACCGGGATTAAAATGAGCTAATCATGAGCACGAAAGGGGTCGACAATCAACTCCGGTTTTGTATCTACTATATAAACTTTTTCTACTTTTTTTTCTCCAAACATAATTAAAAACATTTATTCAAGAGACCCTCATTTTATATCCCAGGTTAAAGGGGACAATTAAGTAAGTGTTTTCTTGTGTCATGCATTGAATATTCCGTTTAGTTAACTCAAACGTTTACAGCTTCCTATCAATTTTATACTATCACCTGTAATTCCAATATCTCTTTAATTACTTTGCTGTATTAAACACGTGATTAATTCAACCTGATAAATCTTGTTTCTATGTAAATCAACTTATTTGTAGCAATTAGTATTCTATACGAGAATGGTAATTAGGAGTTCTGGCATATTTTCACGTTTGTTTTGTTCTTCGTACTCAACTCAACTTGTTGATAAGTCTCCATCCGAAATTTCGTTGAAATGATCTCATGAATTTTATTACCTTCTTCGTTTTGTGGAAGTTCTTGGTGTAATGCTTATTAGGGTTATTTTATGTCGACGTTTTCATTACGTAAGCTATCCATCACTCCATAACAATATGTAGTGTGCGATAAATCTTCATATACGTTCTCATTTGCAGTGAGTCGCATTTAAAACCCTTCTCATTTGAAAAGGCACCGATGAATGGCTCGGAGTCAATGGATCGTAAGAAATGGGCCAGTGACGTGGAGTAAGGCAAGTGAAACGTGTTCCGCGACCATTTTATGAGGGTCCCTCAGAGCTTAGTGGATTCCTCTTGATGTGTGTACGCGTGCGATAAGTCGTGGCAATGTGCGATTTTTTTTTCTGATATTATGATTTAGTAGTCGTGTTGTGATGAGATATATTGTGCTCGTTATTGGGTTATGGTCTTTTGGCAAGGGTTTGTGGCTGGTTCAGTTCAATCAAATGATTTCATCGAAGAGCTTCATAGTATGTAGTTGTTTTCATTTGTTCAGCAACCTTTCATATTTCTAGAAGCTCTCTTATGGATTTTCCTAGGTTTGTCCTGATATCTTCGAATTTTCACATTTTATCACAAAAACAACTGCATAAGCATTTTCTTAGGCTCCATTATTAAGTGTTATTTTTTCATTCTAAAAATATTAACATATGCGCAAAATATCTCAGGTGTTATCACGTCTGCGTAGACCTGAGAGGTCTTTTAAAGCTGGTGGTGATTCCAGCCCCGTTAATGAGCCAGGTGGTTCCTGCACAATGTGGACCGTAACAATAGGAATGTAGCCGCTAAGGGTGGCTCGCACCCCCTGTGTACACTGTATGAATTTAAAATGGCGATAATATTCCGATTTTAGTTTTGAAAACCAAAATGGATAAGCTTTTGTAGATGGATAACGATTTTGTTATAATTGATGTAGATACTGTGTATATTGGTTCCTATTACTGATAAGTTTAACAAAGACGCTTTAAATGTCTAAGGTATTGATAAAATTGAACTTGACATAAATGTAAGGATTAAGAATCTTTTCAAACTGGGTCTTGAAACTGTGCTCCTTTCTAAGAGTTTTCTACAGATTCTTTGAGCACGTGCTAAGCTTTTAAAATGATGCTACTTTTGTGAAAGGAAACGGCATTGAATCGGATTTGCTATGAATGATAAAAATACAAGTTAGTTTTCCAACGAGGTTTTATAACGAGGTTAAATCATTGTGTTTTCTTTTAGTTCCTATTTATTAGGAAACTTACATGTCAGTGTAGAAGTGAACGAGATTTTGTTTCTGTCGGAAGACGATTTTCGGTTTTTGCTGTATATATTGGGTACCCGTAGCTTAACTTCGAGAGTCATATGTTCGATTAATGGAAAGTCGACTGAACGATTGTTCGAATGGAATTTATTGCGAAACAACCTTTTATCGCCAAACGCTAGGTACTTCGACTGAACGATTCATCGAATATTTATTAATCGATGGACCGCTCTTTCGAATTAGTTTTAGTTATTATATAGTTTAATAATTGAAATCAAAATGATTAAAAAAAGAGAACAATAGTTAAGTCGACTTTCCAATATTATGACGATCGAAGTTAGGTTACAGACCCCTGTATATTGGCCAAATTGCGATTTGCAATGATTTTGTACAACTTCCAGACTCATCTGCCTTATGATAAGGTGGAAGAATGTCGGTTACGCGACCTACATATTTATCACAAAAGAAAGTCATATGATTTATGAAACAGATTTTTTTTAAATTCAACTATGTAAAATACTTTCAATACATTGGGTTTTATGACATTCAGAGTTATTATGAACACAATCATTGAATTTTGGAAAAATTATCAGGTGGAAATATTTTTCCTGTAAATTGTGGTATACATTTTTGTGTATTGTGGAGGCCTATCTAGGTATCTCTTTTGTTGATTGTTCTAGGAAAGAATAAAAAATGTAAACTAACTAACTTTACAAATAAATACAAAACAAAAGGACACTTAGGCGTCGAAGTATTCGTCCGCATCGCTGTCATCAGGAAACGTGCCCAGACGTCTGGCAGCATTGCCACGTTGTATGGCAATGCTAATTCTTTGGCCAAATTAATTGTAGGACAATATGTGTTAAATTCCTCATTTGAACTGTCGGTAAAAGGTATTTCATTGTTTTAGATTCATGTTAAGCTGACTCAATAACCCGATACTTGATATGGGTAGGGGAGGGGTATAAATGGTGCAATAATTATAATTTAATTTTAGTACCTAAGTGTTCAAATAAACTTCAAATACTTACGTTCTTAAAAATGTGGACTGAACGAGTTCTTATGTTGTTGTTGACAATTTTTGTGGGACTGTCGTGTTCTAGAAGAAATGTTGATCAGTTTGGCAGCCCTAGTGTGGCTAATACACATGTCTGTTCCGGTGGCATGCCAACATTCGGAAATGGCGAATGTGCGCCAATAACAACAACTCCAATCCCGTGAGTACTATCTACTTTTAATCTAATTACTGCTATTCTGTATACAATGCTTTTACAATATTGGAATTAATGTTATAAGCGTTCATTCCGTAAAAACATATTCCTTGATAAAAAACACGATACAACGTGTTACGTGGTACATAGCAGAAGGTTGAGGCTGATACCACATTATAAATATGGACAGTACAGAAAGTACGAACAATCTTTCGAAACGGTACTACTAACACAGACGCTACCTTGTAAGATACCCCTAAGCGATAGTAGCAGTGCTCTCAATCGCAGGTGCCGTGTCAAGAGGAGTGGGCGCGTTATACGTTTATCTTTTGTGTCACGGACTGCCCGGGATGTTTTAAAAAAGGCCACAAGCATATTGCGTTATAAAATGCTGCCATATACATACAATAACTATAGTATAATTCGGATATATCGACCCTCAAGCGGCGATTCTTCATCATACCAACCAGACGACGCACAAAACCACTATAATATATTATTACTAGCTAATGCCAGCAGCTCCGTCCGCGTGTAGGTCAAAAATTATGCTACGTGAACGTACAGACGCCAGCAGGTCAAGCTATCCCAAACTGTCAAATTTTCCCAATTGAACTGAACCTTATAATGTTGTAATAAAGTTGAAAATCTATCAAAGAAATTTGACAGATTGGGGTAGCTTGTTGTGCTGTCGTCTGTACTTCCGGATTAAAAAGTCATATGTGTTAATCCAGGTAATAATAGATCTGTGCGAAAAATTTCATCCAAATCCGTTTAGCCGTTTTTGTGTAATTGAGTAACATCTCAACATACGAACTCAAATTAACTAATTTAACTTACCTAATAAGGTTCTTAAATATACAAAGTGGTTATACATGGTATGAAATTCTCACTCACAGAAGATTCACACAGATTATAAGCAGCGGGTCCCAAACTAGGCACAGCCTGTATCTTGGTGACCCAAACACTACATATTAGTTTTTTAATAAATTAAAAGGAGAGTCCTGACTGACTGACTCATCAATGCCCATCCCAAACCCTTGGACCTAGAAAGCTGTAATTTTGCACTGAGATTCCCTTTATAATTTAGACAAGGAATAAGGACGGATTTTTCGAAATTCAACCCTAAGGGAGTTAAATAGGGGATGAAAGTTCCGCGCGGGCGAAGCCACTGGCAAAAGCTAGTTAGTTAATAGTTCTGGTAGCGCAAGATTATTACCTATTCAGAAGTTCCTTACGGTTTTAAAATTTACATTATTTTGAGAACAACGAAAATAAATAACATAGAATTATACATACAAGACAGTTAAAGTGAGTAAGTGTGTGTTGTAAGTGCGAGTGAGGGTTTGTGTTCTATCAGAGTGTGTATTAATATGTGCTTTGTGAAGTAAACTAAAACATTCAAATTTATAATTTTAAGTAGGATAGTGGGATTACTGGAATTCTTTCTTATTTTTATAATTGCTGTTATTTTTTTTTTCAAAAAAACGCCTTGAAAACTAAACTAAAAAGCAGAAAATAATTTCAAAAAAGCGTGGGGTGCTTGATATTAATTGATTATAAAAATACCTCAAAAAACACCCCGCCCCTTTTTTTATTATTTTCTACTTTTTTTTTTAGTTTGATTTTAAAGCGAGTTTTTTAGATTTTTTAATCTATTATTTATTTTCAATTTTTTAGTCCTGCTAACAATTTTTTTAAAATTATTGATTTGTCATCGGTCCTCGATAAGTCTACAAAGTTTAAATGAAATCTGACCGTTTGAAGAGGGTCAAAATCAAGTCCAAAGGAGTCGATTACAAACAAACATGCTTACAAACATACAGGTGAAACTAATAAAAGGGTGTTAAAAAGTGTGCGGTCGGGGGATCCCAGTCAGAAACGAAGTTCTTTCTCAAGTATGACCAAAACAAAAAAAAAAAAGATTTTCGCAGCTTCCATCTTGAATTTAAATTTTGACCAAAGAAGATACTCTCATGGCATCAATGGAAACGTAAAAATATTGTTTCACATTCGAGAGTGGAATTCTCTCATAAACCCGATGAAATTACTCAATGCTCGACTTTGTCTTTCTATATCCCTTATGCTAGATTGGAAGTGGGTGTATATTTGATTATTTATTGGATCTTAAAGTGGATGACATCAATTCTAACTGCACGACCTCACATGAGACTAAGTGCTTCTCCCATTTCGAGCTCCATTTCAGTTACTTGATATGACACAAATATGTTTAAATTAAAGTTTCTCCTCGATACGTGTCGAATACATTAAATTCTTTAATTTGGTCATTGTGTAAGATGGCAGCTTTATGTCATTAGGTAGTCCAAAGATATATCTATCTTCTTATTGAGTAGAAGGAACAGTTTCGCAACTTCGATCGATCACTTCCAAAGCTATATTTTATGACAAATTAATGTTGTTCCTTTAAACTATATAGCACTAATGGTCTAACTTAAACCCATAAGCTACTTAAGCGTCATAATTCAAACTTACGACAGCGTCACTTTATCTTTGATCTTAGCGAACATTTTCGCAAGTGTTTCGTAGACGCTAGCCAATCAACGGGCGCAGGAAACATAACTTGAAACAGTGAACGGGTTCAGTATATTTAGAGCCCTAAAAATAAACGGATCGTGCGGCCCTTCTACACTTGAACTTGAGTCGAGTTCATTGACCGAGCTGAATGATAACTGTGCACTACTGTCTACTGTTCCGCTTCTTACCATTCGAAGCATTTGAGAGATCATTCATCATGTTATATGAAGCACTTTGATTTATTTACGCTTACTTATTTTTGAATGGAAGCTTTAGCCGACAATTGCAGCTGCTATATGGCGCGAAGCAACAAAAGGGAAAGTTTTTAGTTCAAATATTAATAATCTATTTTGTATTGTGATTAAGTGATGGCAGCTTCCTACAAGGGACCATCCTTTTCTTGAAGGAGTTATATAATCAGTTTTATCTTGTACACAATAGAGTTCAGAATGCAATAAACAGTTTAACACAATTGGTGTCGAGAGTGTAAATCCCAGTGCTGTCTATTCAAATTATCGAAGATCGAGCCGGAAGCCAGAGTCTAGAGATTGTCGAGTTTCATCATAGCAGACTACAACACCGATACTATTACATAATAGGAATTGAGACGATTAGAAACAAGCTACCATCTTTATCTACAGTTATCTATGTACTATATTCACGCATAATTTTTGCTTCTTCTAAAGCACACAAAGAGAATGTCACCGAAAAAACTTTGAAATCGTCCTTTAGTAACTTCATTAACACGCCATATCTGAAGCATATCTATGTATATTATGGTGATTGCTGCATGTCAGTTCTTAATAACAACTTTGCTATTGAAAACCTTTTCCTTAAGACCTCAAACGTTCTTATTAGTGGTAGTGTTGTGCATGAAACAGTCTCACAGTGTCGTGTTGATTATCGATTACTCTATATTCGGAAGCATGTCTGCGATGGCTCGTTGCCGACCGAAGTAATGTCTTCCGCGGCATTCATTTATGTTTTATTCCATCCTTTGATATTCTGCTGTTAAGAAGCTAAATTGTTAGTTGGTGTTATAATGTTTGGATTAAATTTTTTCTCGTTTATTGTGTGCAGTAAAGTTGTGTTGTTATTCCTTGTTGTGTTATTTTTAATCTTTTGTGTGCTATTGTCATTGTAAAAGCTGTGTCTTTTATGTTCTTATTATGCACAGTTTATGTTTTGTTACTTTACGCGCCTTCAGCTTTGTTAACATTTTTATCTTGTTCATAACTTCTTTATTTTGTTTTTTTAATTAATATAGTAACCTTTTATGCATGGAATTTTAGAATGATTCTTGTAAGATTTTAAATATATTTTCAATTATAATCTCTCATGCTATTTGAATGCTACTAGGTAACATTAGCTCTAAAGTATCATGCTCTTGTACTACTAGGTAACATGGGTATTCCACGGTTTAAGGCTTACGCAATAAGGTTGAAAAGTGATCGACCGCCAGTGTCCCCGATGGTACCTAAGTTAGCAAGATTCCTAACATTTCTTAAACCAAGCCATGAAGCTAGACGATTTACTAAGCTTGTGTAACAAAAGTGTTAATAGAACATTCAAATCTGATTTCGTAATCCTACTGCTCTACAGTTAACTCGACCAATACACAGCCGAATAATTGAAGCAATTCGATCTGTTTCGAAATACTGTGTTTTACGAAAGTGCATCAGCCGTTTATTTTCATAGAAACGTGAGAGTTTTCGTAGCCAGAATTCGGAGAAAGATTGATTGTAACGTTAAAAGTTTAAACGTAAATAGATATTTGTTAATGCAGATCTTACGAAATGGACGTAGGTATGTGTTGCAGTAATGCAATATTCGATATTTTTAAATAATATGTGAATATTATTTAAAAATATCGAATTTAATTCTAATGCCCTAATGTGGTATAATTCTTGTTCGCTACAATTTGGATGAGCAGCAGCCTTTGCATTTCATTTTGACAATTTAACAATATTCATTACCTACGTTATTTACGTTGACGACGAGACGAATTTTTGTAGCAATGGATCATGATATTTTACACGCTTTTTAATAGCTTCACTTGTATGTTTGTAACCGACTCCTTAGGGCGCGATTTTGACCCACTTTAAACAGTTGGATTTCATTTAAACGTTGTAAACTTATCGAGGACCGATGACAATTCAATAATTTAAAAAAAATAGAGAAAAATAGAAAAAAATAAAGGAAAAAAACACTGAAAAAATCACGCTCTTGTGGTTAGCAGAACTAAAAAATTGAAAATAAATAATAGTTTAAAAAACTAAAAAACACGCTTTAAAAACCCAAATAAATAAGTAGAAAATAATTTAATTCAATTAAAAAGCGTGGGGTGCTTTTTGAGGTATTTTGATAATCAATTAATGTCAAGCACCCCACGCTAATATATTATTTTTTCAAAATCGTTTGGGTTGTGATTGTGTGTTAACAGTTGGAATGTAGTTTGAAGATGGTATTACATATGGTATTGTGGTTTGTAATCAAGTAATTCACAAATGTAATATTGCATTTCTATAATCCACTCGATTTCACCCGTGCCACAGACTAGCAACAATAACAGTCTACCCAGTCCACTTCATAATTTATTACGAAAAGAAGACTGCTAGAAAAGCCACAACCTAGCCTTCAATGCAAAAGTCAATAGGCATAAAAGTAGGCAAGCGTGCTTCATGGAAATAAATCCATTTTTGCAGACTATTACGCGGTTAAACTCTTACCATGCACACTGAAGAGTGCTCGAGACGTCTGGAACTGTTAAAATTTAAATAAACTGCAAATTTATTTGTTAAAGAGTTTAGTACTAGGTTTTTCGTCTGCGTTATTGGATGTGGCTTTTGTTTTGCCCTCTTTTTGAAACGATTTTTTAGAAAATCGCTATTCTTTCTTCGGTAGCGAAGCACTGTTCGCGAAGCATTATTATTAGTATTTACACTGTAGGTACAGTCATGAAGTGATTATGAATAAGTAATAACAGTCACATGGGTCGATTGATCAGGTTAAGCTACCCTTGCCATGCTTTGATGGGTGACCGTCTTTACATACCAAGAACTCTCCGTGCGTCGGAAAGCACGTTGAGTCGTTGATTCTGGCTGTGATTCGTGGATCTTTGACAGTCGTTCGGAGCGTCAGAGGCCCGAAAATCTGACAAACCAGTATTAAAAAACGGTATCGTATTATCCAGTAATTGGGTTGTGTTGTGGAGGTAAGATAGGCAGTCGCTCCGATGTAAAATACTGGCATTTAGCTGCATCCGGTTAGACTGGGAGCTGACCCCAACGTATTTGGGAAAAGGTTAGACAAATTAAGTGTACACTGTATGTACAGTCGTGGAATATGTAATACCGAAAAGGCTATGTAAATAAATCACGTAGGTATCTCTATTACTAAATTATTATATCCATTAAGTTACATACACTGGTCTGAATACCTTCGTCAGCTCATACAATTTATTAAAACAATATAGGTACTTTTGCTATTCAATTTTCAACAATGAGATTTCAGTCAGTCTTTGACTCAATTCTCTTTCATTTAACAAACACAGTCACGCTTAGAACCATACAGACCCAACTACCGTTACAGTAGATACAATTCATTCGTTTATTCATTGAGGCGGAAAGAACTAGGGGCTAGCAAGGTGGCGTGAAGCGTGAATGAAAGAGGGCTGTGTTAAGGATGTATAGGATCTGTCGGGAGCTAGGGATTACGCACGATGACGGGTGCTTCCCTTCTACTGCTGCATGTGTGGGTAGGTAGCAGTAATGGTTGGATGGAGATGTGTAGTCATTGAATGATCTACTTCTACTAAATACGCATCCTTTTGACTTTATTTTTTTATAAAATATCAGTATGTTTATTGCTAAACTAGCTTTTTACCACAGCTTCGTTCGCGTGAGGTCGGAAATTATCCCGTTGATAGGCACTACATTTCGTGACCAAGTAGGATAGATTTTGTAGTTACTGATCAAAGGTACGAGTGCGCTGCTTCTGATCAGACTGGAGTGACGTAGGTGCCTGTTCACCTGCACCTTAGATGACCTTATAATAATAAAAAAATAAAATCGGACAACAAAGATCCATAATGTTAGTAAAACTTTAAAGCTAGTGTTAGTAGTACCTACATTATTTATGAGTTTGAAAAATTGAAAACACCTTGCCCAGACGATGACCAAGTAAGGTACAAACTCACTTAGCCATCCTCTGCACAAAATCCCTCAAAATGGGAGAATAAAAACTATCTGATAATGTTTGCAGAATGCTGTTGCTACTGGCCCGTGTTCTAGTTACTAATGTTGCGACTTTTTATTCGAATGATCGTATGAAAGCCGTCAGTTCGATTCTGTGTAAACATTTCCGATGCACTACAGAAACGGGGCCGTCTCAAGAGCATTCTGAAAATATTATTGGACACGCAAGACATCTAGCGACCTTTTGGTGTAGCTGGTCCATAGAGCCCCGTGTACAGACCCTGACAATATGCCTTGAATAGGGTTATTACCTGGTCGGTACAACGGGAGAATCTACGTGCCACCATATTACCTCGGACCGCCAGTGCCCTGCGCTCCCTCTCAATATCTACATTATCTTTAAGGTCGTCGGCAAGTGAATGCCACTGATCCCGCAATTAACATGGCCACCAACTGGGCTCAAACTATTAAAAATATGTACTAGTACCATTGACATAAAAAGAAGAAGACCCCGAGGATACAAGTATGCTATTTCCTAACCCAAGTCCGTAGTGTTTCCATTCAAATCCGTTAAATCGGGAAAAACTCATAGTTTATACTCCATTAGAAATAAAATTAGACATTTAACGAAACCTTTTTTACAGTCCGATCAACCGATTTTGATTTCTATTGCGTTGGTGGCATGACAAATGGCAGCTGCAGTAAACAGTTGGTATTGTAACTACTTTTTTGCTTTTAATGCCATCCTTATGCCTACGGAAGTCAGAATCAGTTGAATGGACTGTAAAAAATGCTTGTTTAAATGTCTAATCTTATTTCAAATGGAGTATAGATAATTACTAACTCAATAAATTAACTGATATATGATTTGATGGTTCGTTCTGTCAAACTAATGTTATGACTAAATACATTCTACCAGTAATAAACACTAGTTTTCACACTCCTTCTTTCTTAACTAAGTACGTTTTATGCACTAATGATTCCTCCACACATTTTCTCTGGGTATTATTTCTATCGTTCAATTCAAGATGTTTCATTCGAACATTACCAATATTTATAAGACAGCTCGCCATAACAAGCTGGACTTACACATTGTTCTCTATCATACACACTATAATTTTAATGCCATTAAATATCATACATTACATTCCTTTTACTTCATATACTGTCTTACATTCAAAGGGATATCAAATTGCATGTCTCGCAGTGTCTCAATGACTAATAAATTCGAATCGCCCGTGGCGCCCCCGCGTGTGATATTTATGCGTGATAATAATTAATGAACTTATGCACAGAACTTGGTTCAACTTCACTTCGTACTTACTTGCGAAGTTGCTGTAGGGTTCCTTTATTAGAAGCATTGGATTCGTTTTATTTAGAAGGTTTTAAGTCTTGATGGCTAGCTTGGAGGTTAAGGGGTATATTCATAAACGATGATTAAAGTTAAATGATGTTTATAACGTCAAAAATGTATGGATAGGCGCTAATCATTACTTAATTTTAAGCAACGTTTATGAATAAGGGGATAATAGTGAAGGATCCTCTTTTCGATTCGAATGTCAAACGATTTTGCTATTCAATACTATTATCAAATGCAGTTTTGATTTTACAATTTGATACATATCTAGGTAGGTACCAGTGATTTTAATTCCATGGTTAACTTCTTTACGGTAATTTTTCAAATTTTTGCCTGGATCGTAATTGATAAGGTTGATTTCCGTAATTGGCTAATCCGTATATCTTGATAACACTATCCTTTTCAAGATTGCTTTTAATCTGCATAAAAAGCAGTCTTCTTTTCGTTACAATATTACAAGCAATGGAAATATACGATAATAATGACGAAAAAAGTTTAGTACCGAATAAGTTTATAAATGCTAATTCTTAACATGCACAGTATATTTAAATGTTAAAGATGCTTATCTGTACCTATCTTCTCCCATAAATTGTGGACTGTGGGATACTTGTATCAAATGTATTCTCGGGCTACCGAATAACTTATTTGTCATGTTTATTTACTACTGATATTAATAAGAAGTCTTACTATACCATCAGTCTTGTATTCCTTGAAGGGTTCGGCAAAGGTGTTTGGTTTCATATTGTAATAAATTCTATAGTTCCTGGTTATAAAAATATAAACACATCTGCTTGAGTTAAGCAGATGTGTTTTTATAAGTAAAAGAAGTTAATACACAAGTTAAAAATGGAATAAGTATAGTTTAATTTTGAATTTAAGTTTTATAATTAGGTACAGATCCTCATTCATTTTCCGTGCGAGGCAACGAATGCACGAGCTCCTACCTACGGTTGTTTGTTCTGCACCCTAATTGCGTAACACGCGATTAATCATAATCGGTTTCATTTTGATAGTTCAACAATATCCATTGCGTTATTTGGGTGTTGAGCAGACATATTTTTCGAACACATGAAGCAATGGTTTAGCCATCTGTTTCAGAACGAAACAAATTGTGATGAATCGTGAGTTACGCAATTAGGGTGCTGATTTTATTTCAACTTACGTGCCGCGATCTATAAAGTCTAATGTAAAATCATAACAAAAACAATATCTCGGAAAATTCTGGAACCTAATACCAAAACACTATTACGATTTCGCATTATGTTTTCCAGTACAAAATACCACAGCAAAAACCGCCTATATCGCCTTTATTAAAGTTATTGTGTTCCCCCGCTGTCATATCGTTACTTATATGACTTTTACGACACATGTCATACGTAATTGCTCAGGCACTGCTGAATCCCCCCGGGCTCCTTACGAAAAACTCCGCCAAGCGGTTATAACCTCTGTGGGTGGTAGAAACATCCCTATATATATAATTTAATATTGTTTATAAGCGCCTTAAGCGGTCCATCTGTAAACCTGACTCTCATAAGATCCTGTTTTGAGCATACTATGTATCTATATGTTCTGAAGAAGAAAGAGTTCTGGATTTAAAAAATCTTGCTTAGTTTTTGATTGTGTGATTATTCTTTTGTTTAAATGTTTACTAAGATAATTGGAGGGCTATGTTTATAGTTATCTTTGATCGGATTGAGCACGTTCAAAAAAGGTTTCTATTTCACTTACTCGGATAACAGATGGCGTAGTCTGAACTCGTTTATCTCTAGGCTGAGTCATTATAAAGTGAAGTATTTAAGCACACGTAGGAAATCTTTAGATTCGTGTTTTTGTTTAAACTCATAAATGGTAGGTATATTAGATTCTCGCGAGGTTTTAAAGAAAGTAAAATTTTGTATCTCACTTAATAGTAGGTTTTTCGAAGGGTTTTCGTCCTGCCACATATTCGAACGAATATAGGCAATTTTTCACCCATTTGTCGCATGCTTTCTCTTGCCAACTCCATTTGTGGGAAAATAGACGTCTTTGCTGGTTCTGTGGCCTCACTTAGAACTAAACTGAGAGTCATTATTTATTTTTTTTAATATCTTCTTACATTTAATTTTTCTTTCACAAAAAAAAACTTTTTATTGTGGAAAAGTTCACATTTTGGTAGTTTTGTTTATTTTTTTTAAATAGTAAGTGTCTGACATAAAATATGCATGCAAAATTCACATCTAATATTTCAGATTGACATTTACAAAGACGTCAAACAGAAATATTGTGTTGCAACTGTTCTATTGCAGTTTTGTGATCATCATTGCACATCATTAAAAAAAAAGTTGTCAAGTCATAGTAGAGCGTATAAAAAATAGGTCGTTATTAACATGTGTGCGAAAGCTGGGTTTACCTACTTTGTCATGATATCACGAAAAATATGTCTTTGGTATTGTTTGGATTTTCTTACTATTACTATTGTGGTAATGGTTTCGAAGATTTATGTTAGTCGGTTTATTGTAGGGAGGGGTGGCTTGATATAATTCCTACTATCAATTATATTAAGTGAAGAGGGGGCATGTATGAGACAGAGGCATATTAACAGGCGAATTCGTCCAAAGGAAAAATAACTGGCAAGATTCGAGCAGAACAAATGGGGAACCTTGCAACTGGCTTGCAAATCACTGAAAACTTAATAGGGTATTTTTCAATTTAATAAAAACTATTTTAATTTGAAGATTGGGACGAAATATGTAATAGAAAAATAAAAATAAATAATATTAAAAAAAAACTAAAAAAGGAGAAAATAATTTAATTCAATTAAAAAGCGTGGGGTGCTTGACATTAAGTGATTATAAAAATACCTCAAAAAGCACCCCATGCTTTTCTGCCCATGGTGTGCCCAACGTTTTCTGTACCTCGTCAGGGCTTGAAAGAAGAACGTTTTTAAATGTAAAATACGACGACACTGTAACGTCAAAGAGGCTAACAACAAAGATATAACACATAAACAAAGGTGTACCAATAGTACCTACACTCACATTTACCCGGTTATATGTAAGTCCCATGTAATAGGGGGCGCACCTATTGTCATCAATCGTGCACATATCCGTACTCCGGGCTGCAAGAAAAACCCAATAAACTTTGCCTGACCTGGAAATCGAACTCTGGACCCATGCTCAGCAGTCTGTAGCACTTACGAGTCTTATGATTACACTAGACCAATGAGGCAGTATTTTTTCAATACTTTCAAGGAAAACCAGCTTCAGAAAGAACGTTATGAAAGCTTCACAGACCCCATCGCATATTACACTACCGTCGACGTTATATCAGTTACATCCTACGATTGATGTGTGTCATTTGGCGCGACTCTTGTTTGTTTATACCCTGCCCTGTGACGTCACACCTTACTGAATGTACCGGAAGATGATTCATAGTTTCATGCTGTAAGATTTTTCTTAGCGAAGTTGAGTTTTGTGGGGTTGATGATTAAAAGCTTGGGGTGTAGGAGTTTAGGGGAATGTTTATTTTATTTATTTAAAATTTCGTACATTAACACCCTAACAGCTATAATGCGCTAATGCGATTAAAACCATAAACATACAGTTGACGTCACGTGTGGTCACGTGATAAAAAAGTCATCGTAAGGAGCGTTTTGGCGGTAAATTCAAAACAACGAAAAATAAATTTGTTTTCAATCGTTTTTAATTGAGAAAATGGATAAAAATCATTTATTTTTTATTTTTCTGTTACACATTTCGTCCCAATCTTCAAATGAAAATAGTTTTTGAAAAATTGAAAAATACCCTATTGGGAACAAATCCAGATTCCGGGCTGCTATTGAGAAATTCTAGCTAGAACAATCCAATAACACTTTGCCCGACCTGGGAATCGAATCCTGGATCTCACACTCAGGAGTAGCGCTTCCAACCACTAGAACAAGAGAGTCTTGGGGTAGGTCAGGAAAATTACTCATTTTGACTTGTGTTAAATTACTCCTTGTTTTATCAGCTAATTTATAATTTAATATTACCTGATTTATCTTCTACTAAGTATTTTTCCAAGAAAAAGAAGGGATACTAATACAAAAGAACCTTATTTATCTGCCAATGATCGCCATCTAAGTATTCTCACTGACCTACTCAGCGCATCAGGAAAAATATCGGACAGAAAGAAATGAGAGTGTCGACTTTTTCCTTTTATTAAACGCTATTCCATGGCAGCGTCGGTCGCCATGTGCCAAACATCTGCGACAACCGATTTTTTACCAAGTTCAACTTTTGACCCCACTTCGCTACGATCATTCATGTGGGAATAGGATTTTTCACGAAGCAATTTGTGACTCAATCATTCACCCGTATGGTTTATTTTTGCTTGTACACACGTTTCAAGTGGGTGCTATTCTTGTTACAGTATTAATTGCTTTGAATTATTAACGAAATTAAATTGTACATTCCGAAAATAAAGTTTTGAGTTGAGGAGTTCATAAACTCGGCTTATGAGTTGAGTCGTAAAGTATGTTTTATTTGTTGCATTTGTCAACTAAGATGGATTGGATTGGTATGTAAGCTTTACGACTTTGAAACAGTACTAAAACGTGAATAAGTATCAACTTATAATATTATCTAAGACTAGCTTTTGGCAGTTGCTTCGCCCGCGTGCGTGGAGGTCGAAAATTATCCTACAGGAATGTATTACCGAGATAAAAAGTCCTATGTGTTAATCCAGGTTATAAACTATCTGTGTGCCAATTTCATCCAAAACGTTTTGGAGTTTTTGCGTGAAATAGTACCAAACAAACATCCATTTTCACAAAATTTCTCATTTATAATATTAGTGGGATAGTGGGTTTAGTAGGATGTTGTTCTTGCGTGACTTTGGAACCTAAGCAGAGTCATGCAATTAAGTTATGGCATTGAATATTTACCTTTTGTTTAATTAATTACCATTCGTGATTAAAATTATTTAAGAGGCTGCCCACAAAAAAAATTGTAAAAATAAAAAGGGCTGCGAGAAAAAAACCAACTAATTGAACAAAAAGATTTAAAATCTTTCGTATTTAATCTCTGGTAGGTAGGGGCTTTATTGCGGAAGCTATTATCAAGACGATTTGGCGACATATTTTCTTTTATTGCGTGACACGGAACGCTAATGTTTCGTGTTCACAAAGATGGCGGCAGATGTTTACGCGTCGCTGACATATCCGATTTTTTTCCCACGAACGAAGTACCTAATGTTTATGTAGTTTTAAGGGGGAAGCGCCAGAGGCAGCCTTTGAAATTCTAGTTTTCTTACGTTTTTTTTTTCAATTCAGTGTCAATCTGTTTGTAGCAGGCCAGCGCGAATCATATTTTGTGCAATTTGCTCGTCAGCGTCAGACCTGCAAATTGCACAGCACGTAATAAAATTTGAATTTCGCTGGTTATTTTAGCACAGCTATAACTAGCTTAATATAAAATATATTATTATATTCATCTGTACCGATTTTTTTCGCTAACCTAGTTATTTATCCAAGTCATCATCATTTGCTCTCTTTTAAATCAAGTGTGAGTCCCTAGGAAATAAAGGTTCATTTTTGCACAAAATCGCAAGATTGACAAATTAAGGTCGCCTTGAGGTGGGAAGCGTTGAAAAACTTCGGGAATTGTTTAAAAACAGTCCCCTTTTATAATTTGAATATCGTGTTTCGGCGCTTTCACGGTTTAGCCTCAATTCTAAAAATATGGCCTAGACAATTTTAGAAGTTCACGAAAAAGTTTTTTTATAAACAAGATTATTCTGTAACTCGCAGAAAGGTTTCCGTACGGAATAGGTAATTAGGTACACAGATCCAGTTAAACTTTAGTTTGCTCTCACGGGGAAAATTTTATCGAGTAGTTTACCAATTACTCCGGCTCTTATTTAGTTTTCCAATATTTTCAGAATATTCTACTCGAAGTTTTCGTCGTATTTATTGGTGTAGCACAGAATTTTCGATCTTAACATTGTTAAGTCAAGAATTTGCTTTAAATGCCTATGAATTTTGATCATGCCCTTTAACCCGATTACCGAATAACGTTGTCCTCCGACCGGCCGGGACACACAAATTGGTTCACAATTGAACAAGATCCACAAATTGAATCAATCTCGTGGACTCGTCACCAGGCAGTGGGACGATATAATAGAGGTTTGCACGTTTGCTTGCACTATTTGTCTCACTCTAATTACTTGAGAGCAGATCTTAATTACGGCCATCCGGGCCGTTTGATTGGGCCCCGCAATGCCCCGCATTGTTTGTGTTCTCGGCTAACAGGACAATTGCAACTGCACTTAGTGACCGAAGTCGCGGGGTTAATAATACCTACCCCGGCAGCGGACGGTTAGGCCGTTGAACTGAAGCACGTGGCTGCGGAACCAAGCGTTGCGCTGTTTTGTGAGGGTTCGAAAAAACTGATTTGGTTTTGTTTTATTGATTTTAATTTGGTAAAGTAGGTGGAGTTGATGAGCTTTAGTAATTAGAGGCTTGTTAAGCTAAGCAATGTAAGTAAACATAATTATTTTCCCTTTTTCTGTTGGTTATAAATTTCTCATATTTAATTCCTCTGCTTTCTATTTTCTGTAAGCACATTTAACGTCAAAAAATTGAAAAAATTTAAATTTTTGAGGTAGCGTCGGAATTGCTGATCGAAATCTTTGTAACTTAGGTAATATTTACCTTTTAACCTATCCGTATTTTACCCTTTAAGGATTTTTAACAGCGTTCCAAAAATCTCAACAGGATTACAGTTCTGCCTAGATGTATCGTATTGTGGCATAAACATAATGCACACTTATAAATCAGCCTAGCATTTTCCCAATTATGCTGGAGTCTGCTTCCAGTCTGAACCGATGCACTGATGCAGCTGAATACCGATATTTCACATAGAGCAGCTGCCTATTGTAGCGAGTAGATCGAAATTGCTTAAAACAAGAAATTCGTACCACCATGGATGGCTTCCAAATCAGCCGTGCGGGATGTCAGAAAAAAACAATCCGCGATATCTTTTTCAGATTCGAAGTTTAAAATGTGTTCAAAAAATATGAAGACAATTTGCTTAAAAAGGTTTGAATGGAAATCAAAAAGTTTTTGACCATAGCGGATTTACGCTACACTATCTGACATCCAAAAATCAGTTACTGGGTAATATAAGACTTAATATGACTGGTGGTTGGACTTTCGTACTTCTGACTACCCGTAACGACTGTCAACAATCTACAATAACATGACAGCCGTCACCACAGTTTAAAGTGTGTTCCGAGGCACGAAATAATGCACATTTATACATACGTAGGTTTATAAAAGAGGTTACAGCACTGCGTAAAACTGTTAGACAGAGAAAGTGCGGGTTGGTTTCTAATTTCACTCGTTATACGCTATCGACCAACATCGACTTAATGCACTCGTGAGTCGAACGTTGAGCCTAATAACCCCTTATTATACTTCTGTTACGACTAACCAACCTATCATTGAGTAATTCATAGTCGTACAATATAGGATTATAAAGCGAGTTCTGAATTATAAATCGATTGCTGCAGTTGAATCGATTTAAAAATATCGATAAGTTAAATGCATTTTGTATCGATTAAAGTTTGATAGGTTCGGGAAGTTTCGTTTTTGTGGAATGAAAGCATCATGAAGTTTGCTTCTATTTTTAAACTAAGTGCTGTTTGTTTCAGTATAGTACTGCCTGGAAAAAGGGCACTTTATTTTTAATGCAAATACCGTCTTTTTTGATGACATCTCGCAAGTTAACCTTGGAGGTTGTCGGCTGCTCAACTGGACTTGCCTGTGACTGACCCAATAAATTAAAGCCTCCAAGCAGGGCTTAAAACTAAAGCCCAAAAGAGCTATATTATCCGAAGGCTTACACTATTCTATAATAACTTACACGTTCAGCATAATTTTAGGAAAGACCTCGGAGATATTTTCAGAAGTCAGCAATCACAGAATTAACCTTGTAATGCTAGAGTATTTAGCCTATATATTCAATTATCTCCAGATATTTTCTATGTCAACCAAGACCTAGACTTTATGTAAACATCTGTTTCTAAAGTCTAGGTCACAGGTCAGCTACACAACTTTCAAAACTCAACCAGAAACCAATTCTAAGAAAATGGAAAAGATATTTGAATTGGAAAACTAAAGCTTTGGAGGAGCATCTTTACTTTATTTTCTGAGTATTTTATTACATATTCTTTTTTGAACGCGATTTTCTACCAATACTTTGAATTTGATGCTCGTGTGCAGGGTTGCCAGACTCAAGAATAATAATTTATATTAGGAATGAAATAAAGGGTCAAGGTTTTATTAAGAAGGAATCAAAAGCAATTATTATATTAGCAATGTCAAGTTTTAAGAACATTAAGACTTTCAAACAGGTTTATAAAATTTCTGAAAACCTTTATTGGTTGAGAAAAAGGTTGCCAATTATGAACCTATCAGACTCAATCAACAGAATACAGTAGATATGTGTACATAATAAGTACCTACATACTTCGTTTTTATCTTGTAATAAATTCCACAGTGACATTTTTTTAAGGAATCCTTAAATCCTTTTGTTGTTCTGAGTTAGAAATCTCATCTTGTGTATAGCTTATACATAACATGATGGAAACACATGAAGTATCTCACTATCACATGTAAAATGCATGATTATCGATACTATCTGATACGTTTCCGTCGCCTCACGTTTGTTCAATACGTGAGACGTGGCTCTAAGTATAATATTATTTATAAATTTTTTGTGTGTGATATGATCAATACTTTTGTGTCTACTGTCTTCCATAGGTTCCTATTAGCATAGTATATGTAGATGTGGATCAATACTTGTGTTATTAATAACACAAGTAAGGTTAAAAACATCTCGAAATAAACATTCAAAGCATTTATTTCAATTAAACCATTTACGGACATTTTTGTATTGTCTAAGAGTTGGTCAGTGAGAAATTTTAAGCTAGTTGCCCATTCCAAAGCGCAGATCTATATGGAGAAGATTAATAAACACAATATTAGTAACACAAGTAAAGTTAAAAACATATCTAAACAAAACATTCAAAGCATTCGAAGCATTTATTTCAATCAAACTACTACGGATATTTTTGAATTGTCCACGAGTTAGTTAGTTAGAAAGTTAAAGCTAGTTGCCTATTCCGAAACGTAGAAGAATTTGGAGAAGAATGAACTCCATGAACGCACTTTTAAATCAATACATATAAATCAGAATCATTAGTACCTACATTATGCTTCTATATGTGAGATCAATGTTGAAAAGACAATCTGAAACAATTCCACAGGTACAAAGATATAGTCACCCACTCTCATGACGATCGGAGACGCTACGCTCGAAGTTGTGGACGAGTACGTTTACCTAGGACTGACTGTCCAGTTAGGTAGGTCCAACTTCGAGAAAGAGGTCAATCTTCGAATCCGACTCGGCTGGGCAGCGTTCGGGAGGGAGGCTTCGGAATATCTTCTCGTCCCAAATACCGCAGTGTCTCAAGACGAAAGTCTTTGACCAGTGTGTGTTGCCAATGGGCCTTATCAGAAGGCTTAAAGTCGCCCAAAGGGCAATGGAGAGGGCTATGCTCGGAGTTTCCCTTTGCAATTTAATCAGAAATGAAGAGATCCGCAGGAGAACCAAGGCAACCGGCATAGCCCGAAGAATTGCCAAACTTAAGTGGCAGTGGGCAGGGCACATTGCTCGCAGAACAGATGGCCGATGGGGCGAAAGGTTCAGGAGTGGCGACCGCTTACCGGAAGACGTAGAGCGGGAAGGCCTTCCACAAGGTGGACCGATGACCGTGTGAAGGTCGCGGGAATCCGCTGGATGTGGGAAACATAAGACCGGTCGAAGTGGAGGAGCCTGGGGGAGGCCTATGTCAAATGATGATGATGAAAGATATAGTAACACTAAAGATGAGGATTTAAAATATAACGCAAACATGGACAATCATATTTTCCTTACTTACCCTCAAAATCTACAAACAAAGTAGTTATATCCACGGTAATACTTCCACAAACAAAAATATGCTCACGACAGCCAACAAATTAAAAAGCAACAATACGAACAGCGTACATATTTAATATACACGCGTATACATTTCATTCGATCCCAATATCCCTCAGGATGCGCGAGCACAAAGGCCTTAGAAACGTTTTTCGTGGAAAACTGATGAGTCACCATGAAAAAAAAAACACAATGGCCGCGGGCCCACAATACATCCCTCCAGTAGGAAACTGATCATTGCGGTCCCCGAAATAACAAATGAATTGAGAAAATCCAACCATACACTGATATACTAGAGTAATGTGAGCTCTCTTGTAACTGGCTGCGAGTGTCCTGTCAATGTTGTGATGCATTATGATCGAAATTGTCGTGTGCAGTCATTGGAACTTGCCTGTTTGTGTTGGTAACGTGTTCTCATCGTGTGCTATAAAGCTGCTTTTGTTTTATGTGGTTAGCCTTGACTTGGAATTGTTTATTTTTTATGGGGCTCTATTGCAAATGTGGAGATTATTATCCTGATATAATATTATTTCCATTGAAGAAGTTAGAAATTTCTGAAATGACATTTGAAATAAATTAATTTGAATCAGTCGACAATACAAGCTTGGGAGACCAGTCAAAGACTTCAAATAAAATCAACCCAAAAATAGGTTCATACACAAAATTTAATTTATAGTAGGCATATTCGCAAAACTATTTTCTTTTAACGAAATATAAACTGAGAATGCTCATCTAGGCGTGTGAGGTCCAAGCCGACTGGTCGCACTTTTGCTTTTTCTATCGACTCACGAAGGGGTATTCAGAAAATTTAATTTCCGTAGACAGATCGAACAATTTCGCTCCAATGTGGTGTTCACGGATTGTAATTGGGTCAACCCGACGGACAATAGACTCTGACAATGTTATTATTAGTAAGTAGATTTCTTATTCACTCACTACATTATTAAACGACGTTTCGACCGGTCGCTAAGTTGAAGAAAATTATCGTTTTGTGATCGCGGAAAATGAGTTTTCAAATTGAATTCGCAATTCGACAAATCTGCTTTTCCGTTTTAATAATACCGATGTTAAAGTTGAACCACAGACAGCGGTGATGTTCATTTAATTGCTAGTAGGTAAGCATATTTTAGGAACTATAAGTCTGCCAAGTTGACAATACACGTTGGAACACACGTTGGATGGACATAATGACAATAATCTATCGACAATTTGGTGAAATCAAAACAATAAGTACAACAACAGCTCGATTGTAAAACAAGTAAAATGTTTGTGTTTTTAGTGTCAATAAATTTGAAGTTAAAAGTGATATTTCTAAACATGCCGCGAACGATTTTCAAATCACCTAAAACTTAGCTAACTCTAAATAAATCCTCCATCGTAGCCAGACAAAACAAGACAATTAATCACGAATACATCTTACTTTTAGCGAGTAATGAATCGAAAAGATTAAGACGCCGAGGAGCTTCGAGGGAGGAATCTAATCAGCACTCCAATTTACACAAATCGTTCCAACCACTCAAATGTGTGAAGTAAGAATGTCTTCGTTAATCTAACCAATCGATTATTCTGGCGGGTTAATAAAGACTGGCAGACCTTCGACCAACAGACACAGAGGCACACGGTATGCTCACAGTAAAAAGAATTATTTACCCTCAATATAAATCTTTGCGCTGTGTTTGTTGTTGGAAAACGAGTCCTTTGAGATTTGTTAGAGCCGTACTAAATTCGATTACAGAGGTGACATGGACGTCAATTTTGGATGGAATGTTGGTCAACCGCAGGACAGGTTTGAATCCTCGTTTCGGATTTCAATTAAGTCAAACCCAAACTGAGGGTATTACCATAGTGTCACTTTGTAGTGTATTCACGCGATTATGTGCCTTGTGTTATTCTGACTGTATGAATAACTGGACATTGAAAACCACATGATATAAATAAGACCACACAACTTTTGATTTTACAAATGAATATTAACCTCTATTAATATTGCTATTATCCGTTCACAAATAATATTACACAAGTCTATCGCGATCAATTCACAGTTTTATTAAGTTTAATGTTGTTAAAGCCGAGTTAAGAGCCAATAAATCGACGGAGATTAAAGGATTGAATCCGTTACAAGGTTGGAAGCAGATTACGGGGCAGACCTAAGGTGAACTATCATACGTTGTGTTGCAGTAGTAAGCTTGTGTATGCCTTGTATGGCTTCACTAAATACTCGTACGGATTCCTCGCTTGATTATGTAGTGAATTATAATTCGATGTTTCGTTTTAAATTGTATGCTGGGCTAAACACTAGGTAGATTTAGGCCAGTGGGCGTAGGCTTTTGAATATGATTAATTGGATTAGGGCCTATTTAGATTTTGTGGAAGTTAACCAGGGATATGATTAGATTTTTGTTTAGCTGCGTATATTGTAGGTATTGGTAGATGTAAGAAAGAGAATGATTGTTTCTTTAGGTGAGACAGAAAACTTAAAAATATTTACTATAAAATGAAAAGCCGTCGTATATTTTTACAAAAGCCCATTTTCACTCATAAACAATAAAGCTCAAATAGTCGACGTTATATCTCAGTTTCCTAGCAATAACCCCTTACAATGTGAAAAGTTAGTCATACAATAGAGTTATTGTGGATCTGGTAAACACAGGGCCGTCGGGCCGGCCGGTAGACGGGCGCTGCACGGTTGGCCGGTTCGCCTCCGGTCTCCCCCTCGGCTTGAATGGCGACACACGGCCCGAGGAATGGCACGAGACCGCGAATCTTTTTGTTGATTTTCTTCCTATTATTATTTTAGTTACTTTTGCGGATTGTCTGGGGCTTCGTTTTGAATGGTTGGGTTGAGATTTCATCAGTGTGGAGCAAAATTAACGGTGCAGAATGGAATATGTTATGTATTGAAGTAAAATGTAGATATTGAAATATAATCCACATAAGTATAACGTAGGTAGAAGCACGAAATGTGCCAATAGACTGAGAAAATATCGTTGTAATCAACGCAACCTGACTACAAATGGCCCAGAAAACTTGAGAGATAACATTTGTCTAACGAATTTGCGAAAATATGTCAATCCCAACTCCAGATTCTATTTCTTTTATCTTAATAACGTTTGTTACCAACTTTCTTATCTCCATATTCTCTTAAAAAGTTACCAAGAAGACATTCAAAAAATTACGTTCGTGTTCTCATCAGTCGAATTGCGCCGGCGGCGGTGGCGGCGTATGTAGCAATATTACGTTGTGTATATCTTCAAAACCCGTGTTTGGTATAAACGCCGCTTTGGCAAATATCCACGAGAGGAGACTGGAGGCTTTGCTTTAAAAAAAATGTGCCATACTTGCAGAATAGACATAATCGGATCATGAGATTGTATGTAGGGAAATGAAGGCTACGCTGTCTTATCTGCTCCTGAGCTTATTTCACAACAGATCAACTGATCTAAAATAGAAACGATTATGTTAAGAGGTTAGGCTGTAGCGATGTTTGGCAAAATGGCGTTTGTGGTACACGATATATTTGGCAAATTGATCGCGGATACAAAGGAGTTCCTTCACGAAACCTTTTTCTGTCGGCTGACCTGTCAAGTCCTACACAATACCGCGCGCCGTCGAGACGCTTGCGAGCCCCTTTGAATTGTTCCTCTACCGACGCATTTGAAGCCCAGTAACAAATGGTAGCGATCACCGATACGCTCCCCGAAAAAGTAAAGAAATAAAGAGTTTAGGTAAAATTTAATTTCCGCAACGTTGCCGACAGCACGCAGAAATAAAATCGGGAAATATTTTTTTCGACAAAGACGGAACTTTTTAATTGAGTCTCAAGAAATGAGGACTTACAGATCCGTTATTGAAAAGCCTGCTACTCTTTTGGGAGATCTCGTTTTGATTCAGTGTCTTTGTGTTTACGCCGTGGTGTGGGTGAGGTTCAGACAAAGAAGTGTAAATATGTCGGGAGTGTGGGGGCAGGTCGGGAGGTCACGTCCGGCGACTGAGGACTGGCTTCATGCCTCGATGCCTCCGCCGCTGACGTTGGCAGCCTTCTCCACTGAAGAATATTCAGACGCGCTAATCCTGTTTACTTATTCTCAGACGTACCAACTTCGAATATATTACTTACACACATGTCTGGAAATATTCATTCTTAGAATCAATTCTTCTATGTCGACACTATTTATATCTAAATCTCGTATCGAATTAAAGGTCAGCAGACACTATACTCTTCGAACATTCTGGAGCGACTTTGAACTAAAATTAATCAAAAACGAAACCCTTATTCTGGAGTGGTACAGTACTCAGACTTGAGAACTGTATCTAGACGCTAGATGTACATTTAGAAACATAAATTCTGAGACGAACTGTATACATTAATAATGATGAATTTATTTTTGACAGACGTTATTTTCGTTTTGTTATATAAAAAGTCGAATAGTAAAACCATGTACATAAACAAAAGAAAAAGAACTCAGTTAAGTTAAAATAAACGGTGAATATAAAACAATCAAACTGTTTTTATTTGTATAGCGAAACGTGAAATTACTTTTATACCGTAACCGTATATCACGAAGGGAATTCACAAGTTTCAAGGTTTGCGGTTTTCTGTGTGCACGAAATTCGAACTTACATTTTTTATACGAAAGTTTACATATTTTCTATAGATCGTTTTGGATTTCGTGCACTGAATTGGATTTTGGCTACTGACAAAATCTATTTTTTATTTTATTATATAATACCCGTTGTCAGTACCTACCAGTTTTGATAATATTACGTAGGTAATTGGTTTTCCAGTTTTAGAATGTTGATAGAACAGTGTAGAACAGTTTTGTATCGATCAGTATTTGTAGGTATGTAATTTAAAATCGATTAGATGTTAATAATGAACTTATTACGATCTTTGACAGTTTTAGACAACTACTACACCAATGTTTTTTTAAGTTTTGAGGTTATGACCAGATTATTTTCAAATGAACACACCAAGTTGGCTTATCAGTCGCTTCGAACGAATTTTCTCACATAAATTGGGCGAATCAACGTTTTCAAGAAGTTAACCAGCATTCTAATTGCGTAACACGCGATTAATTATAATCGGTTTCATTTTGACAGTTCAACAATATTCATTGCGTTATTTACGTTGTTGAGCTGACACATTTTTCGAACATATAAAGCAATGGTTTAGCCATCTGTTTCAAAACGAAAAAGATTATGATTAATCGTGAGTTACGCAATTAGGGTACTGAAATACTTATTAGGCAATTGACACGTTTTGAATCATTATGCACTCAAATTATGAGAAAATGTCACTGCAAGTACATGCAATAAAGTGCATAAAATTCAAAACGTGCCGATTGCCTAATATGTATTTCTGAAGTTGTCGATTAGCCCGAAAATGAACTTAATAAAAAAACTTCGTGCGAGTTGCTTATAGAAAATAATACATTATTTAAAACTGTCGATTCGCCTGATTTTGGCGAGTAAATTCGTCCGAATTGAGAATAAGCCACTATGAGTTTAGTTTTGTTAATGTCGTGTAAAATGGACGTGATAATAGACATTAGTAAGACAGCTCTCATTACCTGTTTAGACTAACTGTCTTTAGTAGAGTCCCAGAGGTAGACTAGCCCGGTACTAGCATTAGGACTTTCTGCAAGCTCTTGTTTCTAACATTGTGGAACGGACAGGTTGTTGCCCTGTTTACGAGTATGTTAGCTACTCGCCGTATTAACTGACTCCTGCAAATTGGCAAAGGTGCGAGGAAACAGCTGATGCTTTCCATACATTGCTTGCAAAAGTGTATGAAATGTTCGGAACAAGTGAACGTCGCTGTAGTACGTAAATTAGGAAAATCCTGACATTTTATTTATACTTAGTTGATCATTTTATGAAATGGATAGTCAGAGCGTTTTGTAGTTCGTTATAAATTTATAAAACATGATACGGAGGGCAGTGGTGGCCCAGTGGAAACAACTACAACTCGAACCCAGACAGGCGCTTTGGTTAGTGTGAATTATTTAATCACCACTGCTTACAAAACGGTGGAAGAAAACATCGTGAGGAAACCAGTATGTCCTAGAACCTAAAATTCGAAGACATGTGACATCTACCAACCCGCACTGGGCCTACTCTCTCTCACAGAGGAGGCCTGTGTCCCAGCTGTGGGAACATTAGAGGCTGATTACGCAATATAATCGTAGTTCTTAATATTTTTTAATATTACAGGTTTTTGAAAAATCTCCCTTCTGTTTAATCTCACAAAGACCATAATGTAAAGTAAGATATTATGTTCGTATTGCGTTTTAACTTTGAATTAAACCGCTGCGGTTTCTTGAAGGCGAAAGATAAAATTTAAATAATATATATTCGTTGTAAGGGCCGGAAACCGCTAGTCATATCCGGAATATCTCTGGCTGTTATTGTATGAATACTGACTAAGCCATAGATATATTTACCTTTCTTTTTTGTCGCCAGTCCAATCGTGCGTGATTTGGAAGATTATTCTATGTTGCTAATAGTATTGTTATTACAGTTATGTGATAAGAATATTCAATTGCGATAAAAACAGTTTTGAATATGACTAAGGTACCAACGATAAAGTTTTTGTACAATTCTTTGCTCATCTCGTTTCCTCCAATATTTATGTCTAACTTTTTTGACAAGACGAATGGCAACACGCAATTCTTTGTAACAGTGAAATATGGCAATAATAACATTTTCTACCACCGAAATAAAAACACGTTTCATATTGCATTTGTTTTGTAGACGTACCTACCTATATCAAACATTTTTAGGGACTGAAAAGTTATCCATAATTTATAAATCCATGCGTCAAAAAAGTATCAAATCCCTGTATCAATTTTCAAATAAAGTGAGAGGATACGGAACCGGGATATTTATTCAAAGTCCATTCGGTGTTGGATGCAAATCCTTTGGGTTCGCAGCTGCTAAGCAAAAAAGTCACGCCCCGGTAGTAAAAACTATGGGAGACGGGGATGTCACCAGTTGTGAGTTGCATTGCATCTGAACGGCTTTTTGTGTGACCAGCTTTATTTTCTGTTTGCCTGGTACTTTGGGGACATTATTGTGGGTTTTATTTGTTTAGTAAATGAGTGGTGTGAATGGGGATGGGTTTAAAATAAAGATTTTAGCACTCTTCTTAAAGATATAAAACAAAGGTTTTACGTCATTGCCAATTTATGGAATGATAAATTTGTATCATATGTATTTTTAAGAATACTTACATAATTGAAAAGCTAATCAGTCTTAAAATAATATTTTGTAATCAAAAATTTTGTCCGCCTTTTTTGTCAACAGGGTTCAAGGGCCCAACAGGCTGGTAGCATTGTCACGTTGCACGGCAATGCTGATTCTTTGGGGACAAAATAGGCCAGTTCTCTGGTCATTTTTAAAGTGTCACCTAACCGCTTGGCAATATCTTCGAAAACTACGTGGGCACTCGGAGCCCATTGCTCTCGAGTTTCAACCCCAAATGGGTACCCACTTAAGAGTAACTTAACTTGATGCAAATCTTTTATTTTAAGGCTATAATTTCATAAATTCAAACAGTCTCACTTACTCATTACTCAGTAAGTATTCCGTAGTTCTTCACTCAGTTCATCTTCAAGAAACGTAGGTTGATAAAAAAGAAATTAAAGACAGTCACATTTCCTGTAAAAGAACGAATCCGACTGTCCGACTTCATAGCTTGTCGTCGCCATCGATTTAATTTTTTCGCATCGTCCAACTTATCTGGAGAACGGCTCGATAGCAACTGGGACGAGAATTACGTGACTCTTTGTAAGGGAATGTCTTATAAATCTCGCTTCGCAGCATTCGGAGCAATTGAAAAAATCAGTGAAGTAATAAATCTGTGACGGTCCTTTTTATGTTACATAGGAAACGATCCAATTGATAAGGATGCAGTGACGTTTTACGCCTCTCAATAGAACTGCGAGCGAATAAGTTTTATAAGAGTGCTTCAAGTTCACGTTACCAACTAAATGTATTTCCAGTTTTGTTGTTCTTCACTGTTTAAAGTTCTCACTCCACAGGTTAGTGACTTGCAGACCTGCATATTTGTCGATGAAGTTTGTGCGGTTCTCGGAAATAATTAGTGGAGGATATAGGGAAGTTGGCTTTCTAAGAAAGTTCGTTAGTAATAGGGAAGGAAATGAGCTTCCTATCTAGACATTTACGAGTTTATTTATGCATATCTTTTGAGTTAAGACTACTGCGTTTGCTACAAAGAGATATTTATTAGAAAAACAACTAATATCCTGAGTGAATAATGTAAAAGCATGTTGTTCCATTTTCCGAATCGGGACAGCGAGCCTATCAAAAAAAGGAAAGTTTCGATTAAAAATACGAATTGATATCGTTAACGATAAAATTCTGCGCGATACGAAGACGTCTTTCGCTATCGGCAACTTGACAGTGACTGATCGCCGGCTGGCCTCGACACCCCCCACCACCCACTGCCATCCCCCCATTCACCCACACTCTTGATCCGCCGTCACTTCGATATTCACTTTGTTAAAAGAACATACGTATTCTTCGGGAATATTTTATATTCAAGCTTGAATATTTTGACGTCTATAAACGTACTTGCTAGCCTTACAGTTAATCTAGGTATGAATGTGCCTTTTTACTTAGAACTATCACGTAACATAAAATTTATTCCAATATATTGTTATAGTTCAATATCTTTTACTGCGAAAAACACGACAAAACATACTTGACTTTGTGTCTGAGTCTTTTCGACTTTGCAAATTTTTCTTATCATACTACACGTTTTCTGTTTCGAAGATTTTCCTCTCCATGTTCTCCTGAACTGGTCACGTGTAATCAACTCGTGATAAAGGATGCTATAAAATACGGAATAAACCCTTTCAGATTCTGTTTCACGTTTTTTGTTCCTCGCTTCGTTTTGTCTTTGGATTTCTCGTAGTCGATTAAAAGGATTAAAGCAGCTGAGGATCTAGACGGCTAGTCTGGAAAGACTGATTTCGCAGACAGTTATGTCTAAGTTTAAGTCCTGTAGAAAGATAGTTAGCGATACTTCTATTGCATTTACGTTTTATTTGTGTTTATCATGAGACCGGAGTGTTTTCCTTTACTGCATGAGGTATCTTCACAAAAGCTGCTACTCTATTGAAGTATTTTCTATTAGTTAATAATTTATTGGTTTCCAGCAACTGACTGCCTCGTTGGTGTAGTGGTTGCAAGCGCTACTGCTGATCATGAAAACCTTGTTTCGATTTCAAGGTCGGGCAATTTATTATTGGGTTTTTTATCTGGAATTTCTCAGTAGCATCTAGGAGTCTGGATTTATGCCCGGATGTTGGCTCGCCCCCTGTACCTATAGTAAGTTCTCTTCATGTAGACAAGCTGTTAAGTCGCAAATAACTTCCTAACACACCCAGATTTGATCTAGCCGGAACTTTCTCAAACCTCTAACTAGGATACTATCATATCGTTAGAAGCATCGCTTATTGACGCAAGCAAGTACTTAGCGTTGCACACCAATCGCTACAAGTTTACGTTCTCATGTTGGTACTTCGGGCTTTACTTAATTGTTAGTGAGTTTAAGCTTAAGTTATTGCGCCATAACAGCGTTTGCTTCAAGCCATGTGGAGGGTGGAATATGTTGTGTGTTTTGGTTTTTTGGAACGATTTTTTTTACGCATCCTGCGGTACGAGTCAAATTATAGAAATCGTCACAAACTAAAAAAACGTTATATTCCCGCCATATACAAGAAAGACACAAAGAGAGAGTGGTAACATTTTCGTGGTTACTAAGGGTGCTGAAGCCAATAGTGAGGTCAATATGAAAATCCAAGATGGCGGCTGAGAAAATTTTCATCATGGGCGTCGTTTTTATAGATATCATGGCAACTTATTTGTGGGGGCAATTTATTGCCCCACTAAAATCGCCTATAGAAAATTATGTATTATTTAATATATAATGTATAGATTCGCCCGATTCGGGCGAGTAAATTCATGCGAATTGACTAATAAACCAAAATGGTCCTCTTATTACTGATATTAAACATTGAGGGTATTCTTTAGTCATCATTTTGAGTTTGTATATGTTGGTTTTGGTTTTCATGTTGTTCCATGGTTGGAACATGGTGTATAATATTAAAGTTTGATTGAATCCGTTAAGGAAAACAACTAAAATATTGAAAAATATCATACGGTTGCTTTGATACAAAATAAACTTTTCTCGTACTAATTAAATTCTATGATTCTGTTTCCGTGTAAACACATCGAAAACCTCACAATACCGAACAATATTTACTTTTAAAGTATTGTATTTAAAGTGTTGTGGTCTGTTATTAATGAAAGAACCATTGTTTCAGGTAACATGCAAATAATTAACCCCAGTACCGGCCTTCATTAAGAAGTAAGCGATTGTTGATTTTATTATTCAACGACTTTAATTGGTTAAGTTGATGGGATGAAAATAAAATTAACAGTTGAACCTGGAGTTTTGTACGTTTATAAAGTAAGTATCTTAAATAATTTTGAGCCATTAAAGATTGAGGATGGATTTTTGATTGTGAGATTGAAGGATTTAAATTGTTGAAAGTTTAGTCTGTCGAATTGAGGTGGTTATTTTGTTGAATGAGTTTTATTTTTTGTCTGAACGGTTCCAGTTTTAGTTTTGACGTAAGTAAATCTACTTCTAACTCAGCTCATTGAGCTCATTTTGAAAGGTTAGTAATACTACTAGTAATGTACCTATTGTTCACCATTTTTTTTTAAAGTTTAAGTTTTATTTTACGTGTAGGAAAATATCTTGAAATGCGTCAATATAACTACCTAAATATAATGTAAAGTTCCTTTTTTTCCTTCCAGTTACCACATTATTTAAAGTATTCTAAATCTTCAGTACGGAATATCGACTATACTTAGGTATAAAGAGTTTTAATCACTTCTCATATATGAGATCCATTAAAGTACTTAGTAATAAAATACTTCATAATCAAACATCGAACTTTCAGTTAAGAAGTTTTAAAATATTCGTAGAAACGAAATACTCTAAAAATTCACCAGCCAGTTTTAAAAATCGAAACAAAGAGAATTAAACCATAAATATACTTACGTAGGTATTATTTCTAGCACAGGCCACTAAACCGCAGCGAATGTCTGTCAGACAAAGGCCTCTCGCGGGCTTAGACCGAAAGCTTACCGACTCCTTGCATAATGTCAATAGTCTGGGCCCTAAGGACGCAGCCTTCGGTGTAGGAATGCCACAAGTTCGACTTTTGTAGGACATGTATTTTTAGGACAAGGCATGTTGCGTCATGGGTCATAGACACGTGGGTTAATAAACGGGGGTTTGTTAGAGAAGTAAACTTGAGAAGATTTCGGTGATGAGGTCAGAGCCGAAAAATCTACCCTAGTAGATTTTTCGGCGAAATCTATTCTTGTAAAACCAAAATTTGTATAGATGCGTATAAAAATAAATATATAAATATTTCTTTAATTTTTTTGCGAGACTGGAGAAAATTATATGTGAAGGTCGGAAGTGCGAGATTTTTCGGACATGCATTTTTTTACTTCATCGAATAAATATAATGATAACAAACGTTGATACTAATAATTGACGCTATTCCATAATACAACTCAATGTTATATTCTGTTCACTGTACATACAGTACCTACTACATAACAACAAAATCCGTACTGTCACGTGTATTTACGATTTATTTTCTCCCTTATCCTGGTTTTACAGCATCCAACATGGCGGGCCGAGGTTGAAGCCCTCTGAGGCGGGACGTCTTTCTTTGGAAGCGTCTAATTTGACGCCTAATGTTCGCTTAGTTAATTATGTAGGTGTTTGTGAGTGAATGGGACTTAGGTCTCTTCGTCGTGTGAACCTGCCGAAATTAGGACCGTATTAAGTAATTTTCTCAGAGTTTATAAGTGATGAGAGAGTTTAAGCGAAATTGTTTTAGGATTCAAACCATATTGCTGTGAAACGACACTTTCGTGTCATGTAATGACTTGTCGTAAATTACCTTACTACTACTTTAGTACTGATAGCTGTAAGCCACCCAACACAATTTTTTTTTTTAAATAATAGGCATGATGTTAATCCCATCTTGTAGGCGAAATAATAATTGTTCTAATAAAACAGCTACAAGCTTCAAACAAAGGGTCGCAGTTCCATGAAAAAGAAACGAATGTAAAGTTATATAAGCTATTCAAGTATTTATTTTCATTAATTACTTAAATAAAGTCACTGAAAATATATAGACTATGTTGAAAGATAATCTCAGGTTTGTCAGAGTGGAACACCATTTAATAATCTTATGATAAAGAATTGTAACTTGAGCTATATTTTGAACGTTTTTTACATTTTCCCTATTGGCGCCCAAATGGGCGAAACCACAGCCAAAATAATAATGATGTTCTTTTTTCTATTTAAAAGTTTAAAAGCATATTAATCCAAAACAACTAAAAACATAAATTCTTCAGCCTGAAACAATTATTTAAATTAAAAACGTAGTTTAATCTCGCAGTTAGAAATATTCTGCAATCATGATTAAAGTACCCTCTACTTGTAATGAAAAAGTCGTAAATTATTCAGTTTTATGAATAAAACAGTCGTTTAAAAGTGAGTACCTAATAGACGAGGCGTGGCGTCTTCACTAGACGAAAAATGTTAGATTAAGGGTTTGCTTTAGTGCAATATCTTCTAGGTTTTGTATGATATGTACCGATTGCGAGTTAAAGGCTTCATTTAGGTTTGTTTCATGTAGTCAAAGTATGTACAGGGTGGCATCGACGCTCAAACTGAAACCATGAATTCAACACAAGATTCTAGACTAGCTTAGAAATGTTTCGTAGGTTATAAAAAGAAAATGCTGTTTCATAGAAAAGTGTTAATGTCTACGCAATCAAAATGGATGGCAGATGTTTTTTTAAAACGCCATCTAAAAACATTTACTAAGAATCATGTACTGAATTTATAGTAACAGTTTATGCGTCGTTGTCCCTGCTTGTATATAAAGTGTATATTTATATACCTACCAACTAACTCGTTTAACAAACGTCTTTTCAAATTAAAATGAAGGTTTATAAATAAAACCTAGAGAGATTATTTTACGAACACTAACTTTTCCTGCCAATTTGTACCTGTCGATTTACCTTAATACCTAGTTTACTTAAGTTACATAATACTATGTGGGAACCCCAATTTATAATTGGCTTAACGCCATACTTGGCGGCCGCGATCACATCTGTACGTACATTACTAAAATCCTGTTCTACACATCCAAACTAATTAATATTATTAGTGTGGCAACACTTTAGTATAGTGTTGTACCCTAAGTCACGCTATAGCGTGCCGAGCTAAAACTTTACCGTATTTTCAGCGAAAATCATCGCAAACATGGAACGCTTGTAAATTTTTGTTGAAAATAGTTTTTTATTTTCAGTTCATTCGTTGACCTGGATTAGCTATTCTTCTTTAAGTAAAACGTGATTGCGAAATTAGTTGGTTAAGTTTACGTGTAAAATATCGGAAGACGGCTTGTGAGTTTCTGGAATCAGATTATGTGTTCCATAAAGTAGGGATTTAGAATTTGAAAAAATGCGGTAAGTACATTATTTACTGTTCAGTTGAAGTGTTATTCAGTGAAGGTTCTAAATCTGAAAAGTACAATGACGCTTACGACTATTTGATTGACTATAGTCAAACAAATTCTAATTTAATACAAAGAATCATGCACACAATAAATTTTATAACCAAAGCTCGTTTTTTAAACCCAGATACTAATTTGACAGGTCGTAATGTCAAACTCATGTCAAACTTCTATATTAAAAAAGCAAACACAAAATACTTTGAATGTCAGACTAGTACCTATCTGGGATTCAAAAACGAACTAAGTAAATACGATATTATTGTTTTATCACAAGACTAGTGAAACAATAAGCTACACAGAAGTAGAATCGCAGGAATAGAAATACTGCACTGTGACGTCATACACGATCGTGACGGATACGGCTCATTAATTAACGGAACCACTTGCAGCAACAACGCCCTCTATTTCCACTGACACATATTGTCTTGTATGGAAAACTTCTCATAAAGCTGCGTTCATGTGTTCCTACCCTCTTTTAAAGGAAAAATATTGTGTGTTTTGTAGCCTCTCATTTCACATGAAAAAAATGTTGTGTATAAAGAGAATAATAATATAGGAAGTTTATAAACTCGTGAAGCATCCTATTTTCCTTGAAAAGTCAACTGCAGAGTGGTTGTGAAATTAAAAAGTTAAAATTAGGTAATGTCTGTTGTAAATAATGGCATAATATTCGTTTGTTTTTAGAAAAGCTTCTTTGAAATTCGTTTAAAATAATGTGCGATGTATTTCTACATTATTAGGGTTTGTATTGGATTTTATTTAGCTTGAACAATTCTTATATATGAACGACAAACAATCCTAACCTACTAATATTCTAAATGTGAAAGTTTGTGAATATGTTTGTTACTCAATCACGCAAAAACGGCTTAACGGATTTGGATGAAATTTGGCACACAGATAGATTATAACCAGAGATCGGATATTCGGATGCATACCTAATGATAATTTTTAGCTAAGAAAGTATGGAAGCGGCTTTAGAAATTATTTGTAATATTTATTAAAAACCCCAGGATTCTTGGATTTCATAACTATTCAGATGTGTATTATTTAAAATGAATGTTTAACCCGATACAAATATGTATATTTACTGGAGGAGGGGTGGTTTGTATCAGTTAAAACAAAAAATAAATAAAAGACTTACCTAAATTAAGACTTTTTCTATACAAAAGCGCATTCCATGTTAGCCAACAACTCGACTTTAGGTGAATATGCATCCGAATATCCGATCTCTGATTATAACCTAGATTAACACATAGGGTACTTTTATCCCGGTAGTACGTTCCCGTGGAATAATTTCCGACCTCCACGCGGGCGAAGCCGCGGGCAGGAACTAGAACTTATACTCGTATATATTGCTTGAAATATTGAAACCCATGTCCCTTCAAAATGGTTGAGCTGAATGGTGCTGATCCATACGTCATGTTCGTGAACGGGCGTCGCCAGTAGGGACTGGTCATCTCTTAGCTCCCACGGCTTATTTTAATTTCTGAATTGTTATTTTATTTTTGTTTTTATTACGGACGCTGTAATGTGCACGTCTTTTTAATTTCAACATAATGATGGAACCAACTTTTTGTAACAATATCATGATTTTAAAAGTGTCCATGTAGTTTCTTGCCCGTTCTTCTCCATAGATACCTACGTTTTGGAATGGACAACTAGCTTCATCTTTCTAACTCACCGACCTTGATAATTCAAAAGTGCCTGTAATTGGTTTATTTGAAATAAATACTCTGAGTTTGAGTTTGTCTAAACATTATTATCTATACTAATATTATAAAGAGGAAAGATTTGATTGTTTGTTTGCACTGAATAGGCTCTGCTACTGAAACGATTTGAAAAATTATTTCACTGTTGGGAAGCTACACTATCTCCGGGTAACATAGACTATATTATACTTTCAAAAAAATTAGGGATCCTTACTAAAACTCCAATAATGTAACCCAAGGTGTAAAAAAATACTTAAATTATTCTTTACATCACGTGCTCTGCGAAAACTATTGATGATAGAATAAAATAATGTACTACGACTTTGCAGAACACATCATTATTCACAAAAAGATAGCATATGTCTAACTATTATATTTATGCTTCAATAAATGTTTTTTTATTATAAAAATATAATTGAATTGCCGCCGCTAGAAAAGGCTCTTTATTTGTATTTGTGTATTAATCCTTATCAAAATAAATTACTTAATATTCAAGACTGCTTCAATTTTTAATTTTGAAATTTTTGTTAAATACCCGTGCGAAGCCGGGGCGGGCCGCTAGTTATCTATTAAATTGGTGCCCTCAAAGTATCAATCAATTAATATCTTAGAATGACATCCTCACCAATCAGACGTCTTATTCTATTAAATCAAGAATGGCAAATACAGTGTGATAGTGGCGTAATCAAATAATATGTCAATCAATTCTCACACAAACTGTTACTGAGAATAGGGTATTACACTCATTTTTGAAAAGTGTCCTAATTAGATTATAAAGTGCTAATAAACCACTAAAAACACACTTTTATTTAATCGTGCCGTAAAAATGCATTTATATTTTACATTTTTAAACGCGCGTAATTTGACGAAAACGCTGGACGCGCCGTGGGCGCCATATTAATCTGTGGGTATGACGTCAGTTTGCTAAGTAAACAAATACGCTGATATTTTGTATGATAATTGTTGATGATTGATAATTTAAAAAATATATTATTATTGTACTTATCGTTGGGTTTCTGTTCTTGAATTCAAAATATTATTTAAATAAAAATTACTTTGGTTACGAAAATAATAAAAGTACAAAGTTGTTCAATTGACATGCCGTATGAAGTAATAAGATGGCGGCTACTATTTCATGGTGTTCAAAAACAGATTAAAATAACTTAAATTGTTTAATTTATTTTGTTATTTCATGAACTAAAACTAACATTTTCCGATTGCATTTTACCTAAGCTATCTCAATAATATATTTTTAGATTTTTTCTCATATAGAGTAAAATACTCTACTGAGATAGCATAACATCACGCCTTGTTTCTCCGAATGGTTGAGCAGAGGTGTACCTCCTGTAGTACATCCACATTTCACCAGTTATGTTTAAGTGCCATGAAATAGGTGGCCAGCCTACACCCTAATTGCGTAATAGACGATTAATCATAATCTGTTTCATTTTGACAGTTCAACAAAATTCATTGCGTTATTTACGTTACCGAGCAGACACATTTTTCGAACATATGAAGCAATGGTTTAGCACTCTGTTACAAAACGAAACAGATTATGATTAATCATGCGTTACGCAATTAGGGTGCTGTTATCATCAACCGGGTAAATCCAGACTCCGGATTTCTGATGGAAAAATCTAGTCACACATTAACATATAGGTACAGACAGCACATCAAGCTACCCCAAACTGTATTTTTTTTTCCAATTTAACATGAATCTTATGCTTATGTGATAAAGTTGAAAATCTTTCAAAGAAATTCGACAGATTAGGGGTTTTCCAAAGAAAACGCTTCTTACGATGACTTTTTTTCACGTGACCACATGTGACGTCAACTTTGCGTAAACTAAAGTAGTTGTAAACAAGTGAATGTCGAGTTTATAATTAACTAGATTTTTAATGGATAGAAAGTGGTATTACCGTGGTGTGCGGTGCCTCTGTGCACAAATACTTCTAAAACTGAGCCACACAAAGTATTTTTACCGGTGCCGTTTACACAAAGCTGACGTCACCTGTGGTCATGTGATAAAAAGTCATCGTAAGGAGCGTTTTGGCGGTAAATTAAAAACAACGAAAAATTATTATAATTTTAATCGTTTTTAATTGAGAAAATGGATATAAGTCAAATTATTTTTATTGTTCTGTTAAATACCTCGTGCCAATCTACAATTTAAAATAGTTAAAAAAAAATGGAAAATACCCTTATGAATTCTTATCAAAATAAGTAAATTGATCGTCTCAAGTGTTTAAAACAAAATACTTTTCCCTTTTACTGCATCTAATTTTGACGAATTGTTAAAGAAATAATAGGACATATGTAGGTATGGAACCGCGACCGTGTCGTAATCTATAAGTAATAAATTCAACACAAGAAACGGAAATTCAGACATTATCATGTTATTATGGCCTTGTAATTATTGCAATTATTAAGATAATTATAAATTCTTGGTAATATTTATATGTATCTTCGTTTAGTTGTCTTAATTGTCAAAATACTGTTATGAGATGATTTTATTTTAAGACACGTTATATTGTGATTAGGTACTCACGGATGATAACAACCAATAATGAACAATGATTTTACGCAATTCATTTTCATAAAATATTTTTATTCTTATGACACAAAACGTTAAGCCTGGATTTTCCCTGATGGGATAGTCAGAGGTGTACGCCCATAATTCGCCAGTTATATTTAAGTCCCATGTAATAGGGGGCGACCCTATTGCCATCAACCGGGCAAGTATGGGAACATACCCATAGGTACTAAGTGACCCATTTTTTTCAATTTTTTTATCCCCCTCCGCCCTCGGTGACCACCCGTAGTATATGCCAAGACCCCCCCCTCTAGTTTTCACGTAGTAAAGTCATAAAATTCAATCAAATCAAATCAATCAAATCAAATCATTTATTTTTGCAAACATGGGTAATTGGTACATAGATGTTTTCTTAAAAAAGTAGTCCTCCATATTCTACTGTCTCATGGGCATGCAAATAATATTCATTTCCAAAATTATACAGAAATTCTATTGAATAAATATAAATGTCAAGTTATTAGAATTCCAAAAAGAAAAGAAGAAACAAAAAACAGATTAATATCATTAGTGACATTTCTACAGTAAATATGTCAAAAAAAAAATATGGTTCTAAATATTTTTTTGCCGACATAAAGTTAAAAAAAAAAAATTAGGCTCATAATTCTCTTTATTAATACAGCGCTTGCCTCGTGACGCCAAGAGTGCGTACATATACAGGGAATTTTTTTAACCAGTGCGCAAACTGTAACCATGAATTCAGCATATCATTCTACAGACTCTAGCGTAGAAACTTAAAAAACCTACGCGGTCAAAATGTATAGAACAGCTGAACTTTTTTTTTATAACCGACGAAAAATTTCTAGGCTAGGGTGTCTAGAATTATATGCTGAATTAATGGTTACAGTTTCCGCACTGGTTAAAATGTTATCCTGTGTTACCATCGGCCTCCACTAATTACCTAAAGATGTCACCATTCTTGCGTCTTCCAGCATTATAGAACGACAAATTCCCAACATTGGACCCCTTCAACACCACACGGAACAGATTTAAAAACGAGATTATCCAAATACTCCTTCAAACGCCGGTAACTCGGCAAACTCAATAGTGCCAGTTTAGTGAGTTCAGTCACACACACACATCATCACACACATTTACAGCACCTACATCGCACAGATACACGCATACACACACTTTAAATATTAATAATTATGTCACTCTCTGTTTCTTTCTTATTTTCTGAGTACTTCGTAATTGGCGTAATGTTTAGAATTATTAATAATGTTATACTTTTTGTCAGCTGTGAAGATACCTTATAGTAAATAAATCTATACATATAATAAAATTGTAGAAAAGTGGTGTCTGTACAATCGAAATATATAAAAAAAAAGTAGCAGGGGTTGTTATTATATCGATGCTGAACCCGAGATTGTAATTAATTTTTTTTTTGTCTGTTTGTCGGTTTGTCTGTTTGTCTGTGTGTTTGTGCACGCTAATATCAGAAACGGCTTATTCGATTTAGATGCGGTTTTCACTAATATATTGTAGTAAGCTTCACTTAACATTTAGTGTTTATTTCATGTCAATCGGTTCATAAATAAAAAAGTTATGTTAATTTAAAGAATCACGGCGAACATTTGTTAATCATTCATCCCCGATGGCCATACGTCAAATATCGTATACAGAGAAGCATTACTGTAAAGTAAATTTTTTGCTACCCAAACGACGGTATATTATTATGTAATTCAAAATATGCTGCCCAAAAAGTCACTATTCCACGCGAACGAAGTCGCGGGCACAGCTAGTAAATAAATAAAAATTGAAAAAAATATTAGAGAACAATAATAGTGGTATTTTTTATAACCCCGATACCGAACCCAGAACCTCATGCTCAGCAGTAGCGCATACTTTGATTAATTTCCTAATAGTGTCTCGACTAATATTTTACCTACTAAATTTAATTCAATTTTATATAATGAAAATGTTTGCATGCCGAATGGTGAAATATGGCAGAACTCTTTATTGTGATACCTACAACTAGGTACTTATGTATTACCCATATTTGCAAATAAATTCTATTCTATTTTACTCTATTCAAACATAATAATCAGGTTCCAATCTTGTATCACAAACATCAATCATTTACACTGTCTGTCCCAGAAACAGACACGCAAATAAGGTGTAACAGTATTGTGTGCAAAACACACGTTTGGCTCAGTAAACCCATACAATATTCACTTGCCGCGCCATTTCCTGGTATTAATTAACATGATCATTCGCAGGTATTGGCCCGGATATCGATGAACGGTGTTTATTACTCTGTACATTAATAAAGGCGGGCCAGCACACTAATAAAGGCAGGCTTAGGAGGTACTTGTTTTTCTAATTTGATTATGTGAATAGGTATAATGTATAAAAAGTATAACAAGATTTAGACGTTTCGGTTAAATCGTGAAATTCACTCTTAATATTGAAAGTAAGCATTTACTGTAAAAGCTATGCATAATCATACTTTGCAATACCATAACAAACATGGAAACCTAAGAGTATTTGTAAGAACAGTGTAGTTATCAAGCATGTTTTATCAAATACTAGCTTCTGTCCGTGTCTTCAAGGGTTCCGGCGACTGGGACCGAAATAAGCGGGAACCGCGGTCCCAGTTGTCGAAATCAATTTAATTAAATATTTTTCTTCCGGCGACTGGTACCACCCATAAATGAATAAAGAAATCTATTGTTCAAGCCAAAAACAGTACAGTCAAGCGAAAAAGTGTTTAAAGTAATAAACTACAACTGTATGTAAATACGTTGATTATTTTAAATATGATTACTCCTATGTTTGATAAGCTCCAACCAAGTTATGACATCCTGGTCCTTCGCCTATGTACTTTCTCAAGATTTTGGCTATCAAATAAAAAAAGCCTTTTTTCATATCTAAGAGGCAGCTCCAGAGATTAGCGTGTACAAAGAAACAAACTCTTCAGCGTCATTGTACCTATGTATAGATTAACTTTCACTAATGAAAAATCGATGTTCAAAGGTCAGACATTACCAAATGATTTCAGTTACAAATACTTTAATAGTAGGTATGACGAAAAAAACAGTCTAGTCTAGACCTCTAGAGAAGCCGAGTTAGTATTAATCAAACGCTGAGTTATTGGTCATTAAGGTTCTTTTAATGATTGGTGTACGTTACATTTTTATTGCTGAAAAAATAGTGGAAAGTGTCTGCGCTTCAGTTTAGATTAAAGTTTTGATTGCCAGTTGATGGCAACAGCTTTTGGAAATATGTTGTAAGATAAAGTATATCATTTATTTCAAGTTGGCATAAGGCACTTTTGAATGTCAAAATTTACAACAAAACAGAATTCATTCTATACGTAGCTGCCACTTTCCAAAAAAAAAAAGTTTTACATGTCAATCATATATTTAAAACTAGATGAGGTCAGAGATTTCTATCTGATTGCTGTTTTAAGAAAGGCCGAAACAAACTCAGAGGTCACAGTCTCTTTTAAAGTCCAGACATAATCGTGGTCAGAACATGTGAAGGCCATAGTTTGGTGTCTGAAACGGTTATTTGAGGAAAGAACCACACAGATTGAGTGGACCTGTCAAGTCAGTGCACGCGTTTGTCAGTAACCGTGCTGCTCAACTCAGAAACTTAGGAGCTCAACGATACCATGAACAATTCCAAAGACAGGACTTATTATTATTATTTATTATTATTATATGAGTAGGCTGCTATAAACTACTCAAACTGCCAGACCATGATTAAAACTGTGAAAACAATAAAACAATAGATAGATAGTTTCCCCTTCCAAATGTGTTAAGTTATTGTTTTCATTTAATTTTTTATTGTTAAATGTAAATTATACATTTTCATCCTTTAAGGGGAACCTAGTCGCGGGCTCGAACTCACTGGTGGGCCTGGCTAAAAATCACGCTGTCTCACCAGGCTTTGTGTCCAACAAAGATAGTATCAGTGATGAGCAGTTAGACGCACAACGTTATTGAGTGAGATGCAGATCATTTATAGTAAAAAATTCGCGAAAAAATTAAGAAAAGATCTATGGAATGGATCTATGGAAGATCGGGTTTTACGAAAAAGCCAAAGCGTAAATCAATGACCAATAAAGTTTATTGAACTTTTCGATAGTTGAACTTTGTCGGTACCGACTTGGTTTTGGAGATTTAACACTTCTTTTATTACTTAAACACGCCCAAAGTTAAGTAAAATTAGCAAGAAAAACGAATCTTTATTGGCTCCTAACTTTTTAATAGGTTTTTATTTTAGTATTCTGTTTCGGAACAGACAATATTCATAATGAGACAAAACGATATCATATTTTACTTTGGATGTGCCATGTCAGACAGTGGAGTAAAACACTCCCAAAGTTTGTATGCAAAAAATGTGGACTAAGTTCACCTTAAAGACGCAGAATGCATACGGGCGAATGTTAAGATGGTTGAAAATACTTTTAACGTGTTTAAATGTTGAATGATAAGCGAAATAAGAAACTAAATAAGCTATAACAAAACAAAAAATATATGTGGCGAGCTAAGACAAAAGTGTCCGAAAAAACTTGTCATATTTCACTTTACATATATTTAGATACTAGATATTTACATAAAACTAAGAGCTAGATTTAGGCTAATTTATTAGCCTATCCATCAGCATGTGCTGGGTTTAGTCTAGACTTGAAATACAAGGCTACATTTTAGATCTACCTAAGCTAGACTCGACTTTAAAGTCTGTAAATTCAAGACTAATTAATGAACGACATCCCGCGCTCTTTGGTAAAATCATAAATAATTATTAGAGCATGATAATGTCACTAATGTTCTTCTGTCAGTTATTGTGTGGACTATTCGGTTGGTAACCGAATAAAACGGTTTCCTTTAATAATTTTGACGTATAACATGGCTGTGTCAACAAGATTATTCATGAAATACTTACTAGTAATCATTGAGACTTGTGGCTAAGTATTATCATAACCATAATGAAGAACAGCTGCAAGGGTCGATCGATCAGGTTTAACTACGCTTTCCGCGGTTGGTCCGTAGATGGATGATCTTCTTTACATACCAGGAACCCTCAGTGCCTCGGAAAGCATGTCTGTTATTCGTGGATCTTTGACAATCGTAACGGGTCGTCACAGAAGGTCGCAGAAGCCCGAATGTTCAGACATTCGGGCTTCTCAGCAACCAGTCTTGCCAAGCGGTATCGTGTTACCCAGTAACTGTGTTATGGAGGTCAGAGAGGCAGTCGCTCCATGTTACTAGTATTCAGCGGAATCCGGTTATCTGGAAACCGACCCCAACGTAGTTAGGAATGATTGGTAACCATTGAAAATTAGTGCACTGTGCAAATCTTGGAATAAACATGTAGAATTTGTAGAGTCATAAGTTAGCCTTCTGAGTGGTTCATACTTAATTAAAACTGTTTTTTTTTTAAATAATATACTTTTTCGCTTACTATGATTTTTAACTAATGCATAAAATACTTGAACCTGAATGCTTATAATCATTATGACTTATGAGTATGACACATCATATTACATCAGGCAAAGTGAAATTATATAAAAAATAATATCTTTTGTGCAACTATATACGGAAGTTCATTCCGTACAAAATACGAGGATATCTAGTCCTCTTAGTCCTAAGTACAGTCACACCAAAAAATAATGTTTCAATAATAATATTATTAAAGTTTTGATTGTTCAGCATATTATGCTGATGGGGTTCGTTGACCGGGCAGCGTCGCGCCCATGCCGTGGCCGCCCCTATCTCGCACTATACAATAATATTAAAGTTGCATGCTTTGTGCACTCCAGAACGCACCTTTGTTTGTATTCCTATGTGTATTTGAACGGAGGACGATGTTTGGACGGCCGTAATGGCCGATAATACTAGACCCCCTAATGTAGAAATTTTTCGTCGATTATACAAAAAAAATCTGCTGTTCCATACATTTTGACCGCGTAGGTATTGCAACTTTCTATGAAACAGCTAATTTTATTTGTATAACCGACGGCAAATTTCTACGCTAGGGAGTTTAGAATGATCTGCTGAATTCATGGTTAGAGTTTGTCCACTGGTTAAGAATTTATCCTGTAGTTCTTGTATTTTTGTTTTTTGTCGTGTAAATACTAGAGATGGGCCGACTATGACTTTGGCCGACTAGCCGACTAGTCGGCGGACTAGTCGGCCAAGCCGATCATTGATTTCGGTTGAGTTCGGGTGACATCGGCTATGTTCAAAATGGCAAACCTACTTATTGCCAATTGTTTGCTATAGTTTCTTCTTTTTTGTTAGAAGTATCAATTAATTTTAATTTCAGTATTTAATTTCTGGATCTAAGTCCAGTTAATTAATGGACCAAACGAAGGGTTCCTATTCCTTACTATCCTAATTTCCTGGTTGCTCTGAAATTAAACTGTAAAACTGATTCTATAATAAAAAAAATATAACAGTAAAGATTTCAATCACCGTCTTTAAAATTTTTAAGCATATTAATACGAGTATAAAATGGGCCGACTAGTCGCTGACTACAAATATGGCCACCTAGTCGGTACATCATTAGTAAATTCATATTAGGTTTGTGAAAGGAGTTTTTAACGATTTTTTTTTTTGTTTTTTAAAATTATTGTGTACGTTTTTGTTTCGTGTTACAAAAAAGGACAATATATCACTTTCTTTTTAAAATATTACTCCAATTATTTAAGTTTCAAAATCCTTTTACTGTTATTAAAAACATAATCGTGTTGGAGTGCGTGTTATTAAGGGCAAGTTATAAAATTAAACATCATGCGTCATGGTTGACGACTTAACTGTTGACCATGTGTGAAATTAAAATATGGTAATGTACTACAGCAAAAAATGCGTGTGAATAATAAAATATTGGTACAACATGTTTATAACTGTTTAAGAATCCTTTAATCTAGATTTAGCCACAAAAAAAATACGAATCTATATTATAACTGTCCGTAGCAAAACGATAAATTGTGAACTGGTATCAAAGTTGCATGCGACGGATAGAAAGAAAAAAAGAAAGAAAGAAAGAAAATACATTTATTTAGCACAGACTAAAAAAGGCACACAATATTCAGCAAAATAATAGAATTAAACAAATCAACAAAAAGTGATTATTAGCACCTTGCACTATTACTAAATAGCCAAGTAACTGCCACAAACTTGGAAGTAGCGCTCGTTCGACTCGCGCGCAGTTGGTCGCAGTTCTAACCTAATCTAACCTATTCGGTCGAGGTGCCCTGGCTTAATAACTGCAACCAATTTCGCTACCGCCACGATCGGCAAATCAGGGATGGTTCATAAGTTAACGGGTGATAAAATCAGACAGAATGTGAACCCTGTCGGTCAGTGCAGGTATCTTTTAGGTCTTGCGTCTTTTCGAAATGATTACATTCTATTCAAACGAAATCTACTTTTATATATAAGGTATAACAGACACCTTAAATATAAATAAAAGTTGATTATGTTTCACAAAAACCGCATCGTTTCCACTTAGCATGCTCCTTAGGAGATATAATGAGGTAATTAAATACTTAGCCGTAGTTAACTTTGTGTTTCCTTTATAGAAACTCATAATGAAATAACTTTCCCGTAACTAATATTGGTGCACGCGACTGTAGGTACTGCAGAATTAATAGAACTTTAAAAAGAATAAGTATAAAAAATTGCTCTAGCTAAAATACTTTCAGTATTTTCCGTTAAGGAATAGAGTGGTACTTAGTAGTGGTACCTATCTTGGGTAAGTATATATCGAGTCTCAGTTTGTTTTCCTAAAATTAGCAAGCGGCTTAGGTAAAATAGAACAGAAGTAAAATGTATTTAGTAAATAATTCAATTTTACTTCATCTCTTCTCGATACGATTAAAGCATTCAATATGCCCATGGTAGGATGTGCCTGCTATAAATTAAAATAGATGTAAACATACCATTAAAAAGGACTGAAACTATTTCCACGAAAAGTCTAAGTACCTGTGTGAATTACCTTTTTACTCAATGAAGTTATGCTTTATCCAAATAAGCAACAAAAACCATCATCATTATCAGTTCAGCCGAAAAACGTCCATAGCTGAACACAAGCTTCGCCACAATACGCTTCATCTAGCGAATTCCCACAATACTAAAACGTCTCTAGAATCTGAAAAGAATAACAACCCTATCCGGCTTTATTCTCCAATCTGAATAAAGCCTCGTCATAATTGATTATCGTCCTATCTCATCCAGAATGCTAATTTCGTATCTTTTCTTTACTGAACAACAAATTATCAGTTAAGAAAAATCGCGTGCAATTTCGTAAGACTAATAACTCTTGGGAGACGGTATCTTGGACTAGATGGCAGTAAAATAAGCCAAATTGGACCATTCCTTCAACGAAGGCTCGTTTTTATGGTGTCTTATATCTTCTAGGCTTTTGACTTCGCCACTCATAGCATCGATCCGTGATTATGCAGTTTTGGTAGTGAATTGTTTTGTGTTTCATTTAGGGCCCACATGGGTTGATTTAATGAGTTGCTAGTAATACATTTGATGTGGTTCGAGTATCATCTAAAGTCTTCTCCATGTTCAGGTAGGCGTGGATTATCGGGTAGGAAGACAGTATTTCAATAAAATAACTTTTTTACAATCACTTCACTTATAATTCTCAATAATTCAATCGAACACTTTATAAAATGATTATAGGTCACTTAGATAACGAGGGATGCACCCACAATATAACGTCCACCGAGAACGTGGTTGCATGCGCCTTCACCGCAATCCAAAAGCACAGAAAATATACAGGGTGTCCGGTAATTAATAGATAACCTTGAAATGGTTCATAGTATAACTAATGGCTATTCAGAAAAAACATTTTTATTAGTATTTTTTCTGTAAAACAAAATTCCAAAAAAAAAAACAACCGACATCCGAAAAAACACTACAAAGTGAAAAATACTCGTAACTTTAATTTAGGAAGTCGGTGTCTTTGAATATGTATTAAAAAAAATTGTCACCGCCATCTGAAATTAAAGTTATTTTTCACTTTGTACCTAGTGTTTTTTCGGAAGTCGGTTGTTTATTTCTAATTTTTTTTACAGATTAAATACAAATAAAAATGTTTTTTTTTCTGAATGGCCATTAGTTCTACCATGAACCATTTCAAGGTTATCCATTAATTACCGGACACCCTGTATACCTCCAGCGGATCCAAAAGTCAACCGTTCTTCTTTGCAAGATGGCTGCCTCCCCAGTCCTCGGTGTTCGTTTTTGAACTTGACATTTGTTTAAGACGTCGATTGACTGTCTAGAAAAGCGGCAGCGCCGACACATTATAATCAGTTACAAGTTTGGCTAGCAACAAGATACCATTCATCTTACACACCATGACACCATTAATACTTTTGACTAAAGTTCAGTCATATCGTGCAATCATTATAACATAACATAACGCCTTGTTTCTCGAACGGTTAGGCAGAAGTGTACAGTCCCGGACTTTAATTGATGAGCCACATTTAAAGTTTCCTATTTTGCAGTTTTATACATTCACGTACGAGATTACACGATTAAACACGAACTTAAACCGCATGCTCGTAAACATGATGTCAAATTACTTATAATCGGAAATAATCTTATCCATAGAGGTTGAAGGTGGACTAATAAATTGTCAATGATAAATCAATACACTGTTGCTTAAGTTTATCCAATCTATTTGATACTGACCTCCTTTGAATTAGAGCTCATTAAATTCTCGTTATTTCTGAAAAACCTACTGTTTTATATGTCTGTGTGAAAAACTATCCGAAGACAGTGACAGTTGAAATGTCAGAGACGATAATTTCGAATGTTGGTGAATCGTAATCGATGTCGAAATGACTAATCATAATTTTATTTCTCCGTACGCTAACGTTACTATCGCTACGCTAAAACAATTGTCGCTAGGTTACGGTTGCTAGCCTTGCAATTCGTTGACTTTGGGTCATCACTCTGGACTATGTACGTATAACCGACTAAACCCGATTTGCATTACACGGCTAAAATAGGAACTGTGGCAAGTGGCTCATCAATTAAAGTCCGTGACTGTACATATAGGACAGCCAGATTTCGCCAGTTATGTTAAAGTTTCATGCAATACGGGTCGAGCCAATTGTCATCAACCGAGCACAAAATCCAGACTCCGGGCTACTACTGAGAAATTCATAGATAAACCCAATCATATTTTGCCCGACCTGCACCCTAATTGCGTAACTCACGATTCATCATAATTTGTTTCGTTTTGAAACAGATGGCTAAACCATTGCTTCATATGTTCGAAAAATGTGTGTGCTCAACAACTTAAATAACGCAATGAATATTGTTGAACTATCAAAACGAAACAGATTATGATTAATCGTGAGTTACGCAATTAGAGTGCTGGGGATCGAACTAAGGACCTCTTGCTCATCAGTATTGCTTGCGACCACTGGACCATCGAGCATATCGTGTAAACGTGCCTCAAAAATATCGTTGGTCAAGTTTTCTTTTATTATGATAATTGACACAATCTCGCTAAGTCTTCTCATTACTTATTTTTTCATGAAAAAGTAATTCAATGGGATTATTATGAACTAAGAGGCGTTGCGTTAAGAGCGTTCATCCCACGCGGACTGGCAACAACGCATTTATAATAGTTTTTCGTGATTATTTAATTAAATACATAATTAATTAAAATAAGTATAATTTATAATACAAGTACAATTTTTTTTTCAGTCATGCACTAGAGCGTTGTTATTTATAATTATTTTTGACATTTACTCTTTAATAAAAACATTTAATCGTACTAAATAATGCAAATAGAAAATAATTGACGGTATGTCGATTTTTATAAGCAAATACAAAAATAGCAGTTAAAAAAAAATTGCATACAAACTTGTAAAAGACGATCTAGTGCATGCCTGGATTTTTTTTACTTTTGTTTGTATTTAATGAAATAATCACGAAAAACCACTATAAATGCGCCGTTGCCAGCCCGCGTGGGATGAACGCTCTTAATAATTTTAATAATAACAAATTGGTCGCGAATTCTATTTCGTTCAACAAACAGTCTGACATTAAAAGTGCAAATTGCAAAAGACGTAAAAAAAAATTTACTTCACAGGCTACCCTTAAACCGAGAAATATTAATCTGTCGATCTGTGAACGAAGTGTTCAAACCGTTATTGAAGTCCTTATTGAACATAGTATTGCTGGTTTTCTATAAGAATTCTTCTACTACAATTGAGAGGAAATATGTATTCCGGTGCAGGAAAACATCGTGAAGAAACCGTCATATCCTAGAACAGGAAACTCGAAAACATGTGAGACCTCCACAAACCCGTACTGTGCCCGTGTGGTGGACCACCGAGAGGAGGCCTGTGTCCCAGCAGTGGGAACATTATAGGCTGATTACGGTATGCTTATGCTGTGTCATCATCATCATTTCGACGTAGGCCTCCCCTAGGCTCCTCCACTTCGACCGGTCTTATTCTTCCCACATTCAGCGGATTCCCGCGGCCTTCACAAGGTCATCGGTCCACTTTGTGAGATGCCTTCCCACTCTACGTCTTCCAGTACGCGGTCGCTACTCCAGAACCTTTCAGCCCCATCGGCCATCTGTTCTGCGAGCAATGTGCCCTGCCCACTGCCACTTAAGTTTGACAATTTTTCGCCCTATGTCGGTTGCCTTGGTTCTCCTGCGGATCTCTTCATTCCTGACTAGGTCACGTAGGGAAACTTCGAGCATAGCGCTCTCCTTTGGGTGATTTTAAGTCTTCTGATAAGGCCCATTGTGAGCGACCGATGTATGCTGTGTATTCCGTAAAAATATGGGCCAGTTTGTTACTTTATACTGGTTTTGCATTGTCATAAGTAAGTCTCCTTATCCAAATAAAGTGCGTACTAAGTTCTCAATCACGCTTCTCTCCCGTATAAGGCTCTGTTCTGATTGCATTGTGGTATCTACCCTTTTATACGAGTGGGTGGAGGTTGTGTTCGTTGTGTACAGTCACCAAAAAAGAAAAGCAACCATGGTCGTCGGATATAGTTCAAGTTTAGCAAGAAACGGATTTTACGAATAAAATTTAATTTGATCAATTAATTGCTTGTTTTCCATCAGTTTCCTTCTAATCACCAACTATTCCCTGGTTACTTATTTCTTTTGGTAGTCTACTTGTTTCGATAATTTACGAAACTTTGAGCTCATATAACTGTAAATCTATACTTTAACGTAATAAAGAGGTAAAATTTGTGAGTGTGTAATCTTCGGAACTTTGATCCGATTCTGAAAATTCTTTCATTAGTAGAAAGCCACGCTATTGTGGAGTGCCATAGGATATTTCAGGGTGTACTGTCTAGTAAATCTAAACAGTAGGTATACTCGTATTTCTATGTGGGCGTTTTACGGTTTACAACAAATTAAAACAAAGGTCTAACCAACCCTTTATTTATAGTGCGATTGTCGCAACCCAGTGCTGGGCACTCTTTGAGGAGTGGGTTGAGAGGCGGCACGGCGTCCTTACCTTCCGCCTGACGCAGGTCCTCACTGGACACGGTTGTTTCGGGAGGTTCCTGTTTCGGATAAGGCGGGAGAAAACACCCGGGTGTTTCCATTGGAAAGATCGCCCTGAGGACACGGTGGAGCATACGGTGGAGGTCTGCCCGGCTTGGGCGGAGCACCGCCGTGTCCTTGTGGAGGCGATCAGCGGCGGCGATCTCTCGCGTCCGGACCTGGTCCAGGTCATGGTACGGAGCGAGAGTGCATGGGTAGCCGTCATTTCCTACTGCGAAGCAGTAATGCTCGCGAAGAGGGAGGCGGCGCACGTGAGGGAGAGGCAGTATATGCGCCCTCACGGCCGTATTCGCCGCGGGAGACGCCCTGGGTGTCGGGAATCCCAGGCTGATTCCTGGCCACCGTAGGTGCGGGCTTGCGGACGGCGAGTAATGGGTAGCTTGCTGTCCGGTAAGGACCTAGCCCGGGTCGACGGCGCGTTGTGTTTCACACGCGTCTCATAGAGATGTCAGCATCAACTGATGGGGCCAGCAAGGGCCGATGCGTGCCAGGGGTGCGGGTTGTTCGAAAGAGATACCGCGGCCCTTGGCACACAGGCAACTGAGGGAACACGGGTGGGTTTTAGTCAGTAAAAGTCTGACACGCCCTCCTGCTCTACCCAGAGCGGGAAAAGTAATTTGATGATTTCCCAAAAAAAAACCAACCCTTTATTTAAATACCATGCGAAAAATTTCAGTTTTCTTTGTGAGCTATGCAAAGTTTTTTAGCAAGATTTTTACTTTCTTTTTCAATGTTTTTAAGAGGCACTATCTAAACTAGATTTGATTAATAAGCATCTATTTTCAAGAGAACTGCAAGTTTTAATTAGCGATATACTTAGAGGTCTGCAAGGTCAATAACCTTGCAGACCTCTGTCTAAGTTAATTAAAAATTTGCACAAATTTGTTAATTTGTAGTTACCTACTCGAAGTACCTAAACCTACTCGTACTAATGTTCAGTTATTATTTTATTATCGAGGGCCGACTTAGTGGAGAAAAAGGTAGGTAGGAAAATAGCGATACGTAGGCTGCAATATGTGGAAAACCTTTTCCTTGTTAGTTTTTTTAATTGGGATCTCTTTCGATCTAACCTTTCCTGTCAGTATATTGTGTAACATACTGACAGTACATGGCTTCATTTTGACTGTTCAACATCATTCATTGCGTTATTTACTTTGTAAGCATACAAATTTTTCGCATATATGAAGCAATGGATTAGCAAGATTCTTTAGATTAAGATTGTGACTGACAGTGTGTTACGCAATTAGGGTGCTGCCCGTAAGATAGAAAGAAACTAGAAAATACGATTCTTTATTGAGTAAATGGACGGTCTTTCAAAGTAAAGGGATACATTGAAACCTACCTAATAAACGTAATCTAATAGATACAGGCTTCGCATTTACACGCGCCGTCTGAAGTCATAGATATATAATGTACTAACGTATTAAGGCTCCCTGTTTAGATATTCACCAACCAGCTACCACAGAGTAGGTCCTACAATTGCGGTAGCACGATAGTGCCGCGGTCGGCAGTATACACCGCTGGTTATAACGTACTTACATATCTATGAGGCTAACATTCCTAGCTATGTACAGCGTAGGCCACAATTGAGTCGCTTTCAAACAAAATTCGGCCTCGAGCTCCGTAAGGGCCGAGACGAGAAGGAATGTTTACACAAGTCTGTGTTGAGTTGTAATAATTTTATTTATTCGTTTAAATGTAATTTGGTTCTTCACGTTTACGTAAATATTGTGCTTTTCATATTTATTACAAAGTAAATACCTAATTCCTATTTAATTGATTCGTTCTTGCAAACTTGACATAAATGAACTTGAGTTTTTATTTCCACGTTCAATGAAAGCTGACGCCATAATGTACTTGATACAATCCAACATGCAAGTTTATTGTAAACTTTTAAGATTTAACCTGCGACCGATAGCGGCCGCAGGCGGATCGCGAATAAAGATATTGTGCGTTTTCGTCACCTTACCCCCCAAGTGCCCCCAACCACTTGGACCCCTCACCACACCCCCACTCCTGCCACCGTCGTTTGCTCGCAATGACGTAATCTTTAAAGGCGATAACTAATCTTCTTAATTGATCTTTTCCTTGATGAGTTAAACAAATGAGAAAGTACGCGATAATGGGTATGAATTTCCTGTGTTCGTAGTTGATTTTTGGGTATTAATTTCTATGCAGTATTTTATTGGATTTTATGAATTTTGGATTATAGTAATTTAGGGTACCTAAACGATTATTGAGATGGATGCAATTTTGTCAATAGATATTCTTTTCAAGCTTGCCAATCAACAAAATCAACCGATGTTGTACACGATATTACGAATGTACTATGACTTCACGTTCACATCCATACTTATATTTAAGATTATATATTCGAAAGTAACTCTGTATGTTACCTTTTCACGCCTGAACTACTAACGGATTTCGATAAAATTTGGCAAGGAGATAGATGGCATCCTGGAGAAGGCCATAGTCTACTTCTTGTCTCGGAAGCACGTTTCTGTCGGATAATTTCCGGCATCTACGTGGGGAAGCCGCGGGCACAGCTAGTTTCTCTATGAGAGGGTTCTAAATCTTTGCATTTATAGGTATGTATCCAGCCAGTATCAAACCGCGATCAAGTTAAGTTAACCAACTTGCAACACAAACCTAATCGACAGCCATAACATTAATCGGAACTGCCGAGTTCAAAGCTGCAGCTACGTCAATATTTAAGCTGGCTATTGTTAAGCAAATATATCCAAAACTACCATTGGATTATAGGCAAAAACGGCCAAATACAGACCTGGGGCCGGCTGAGATGCCTTCAAAAGCTATGGAACTTCGGACTTAGAACTTCGTCGTCTCCGAAACAAGGAACCAACTCCGAAATGGGAAGTAACTGTGAACTTTCACTACGTAAATTTCGTGAAGCTGGGCTCACTGAATAGATTCATTCTAGATTTTATAGCCTACGACGTGCCACCAGGAGACTATGCATGAAATAAACATATCTTTGATCAAATGTAGTGCTCTGTTCTGAATATTATGTGGGGGAACGGCGCTGTTACGGAAGAAATGTCGGATTTTATTGTTCCCTTTTTTATTACTATACTTTTTCAGCTGAGTCGGCAGTAAAGTGGGAGCTAAATAACAAATTTTGGTGTTGTCTTTGAGATTAGATGGTGTGATAAGTAAAATACTAGAAGAGACTGTTTTAATTAACGTGTTGGCGCGAAATCAGCATCCAAAACCACAAAGGTATTTAAATTTCAGCGGGTAACGTTCCTACACATGATCTATTAGTTACCAGCCAAAATGCTTTGAGCACATAACAAAGAACAGCTAGATCAAAACCGAAAAAGTTCCGAATCAGTTCACTGCTTACGAAAGAAATCGCACCCAAACGTGCCAATATAAGGAAGCCGCAATTTTATAAAGCATCAGTTTATTCGATTGTGTATACGTAGTTTCCCAACAAATTTCACCGTTTCGGATAGAGAAATAACTGACCCGAATAATTGGTTATCGTGTTCTATAATTTAAAAATTTTCGCTGGAGTAATAATTTGGTTTAAGTCAACCGGTTGTTCCATATCGCATGAGTTCTCTTCATTTATAATGGGTAGCTTTCTGCTTTTTCGTGCAACGTCTGTCCGCTCAACTTATGAATAAACTATAATAGCTTGTGCCCTGACTTTGTTTCCGTGATTTACAAAGGTTTATCGTGATGAAAAGTGTGCTGAGCTTTCCCTGGAAAGTGTATCTTAAGAATATATTCTAATAGTGCATTTTTGTTTGTTTTCTGGTACTGTAGATGTTTTTAGACGTACTAAGTGGTCATTACTTAGGGGTGGTTGTCATTACTTAGGGGTGGGTAGGTATTGCGTAACACACTAATACATAGTAGGAATAGCTTTCATTTGACAGTTCAGCAACATTCATTGCGTTATTTACGTTGTTGAGCAGACAAATTTTTCGAACATGCGAAGCGATAGCAATACCTATTCTTCAAAAATGATTGAGAACTTGATTGATAGTGTAGTACGCAAATAAGGTGAAGGTTCTATCGTATGTCATATACAAATGCCTACTAGTCCCTACTAATATTATAAATGCGAAAGTAACTCTGTCTGTCTGTATTTTATTACGCTTTCACGTCTAAACCGCTGAACCGATCGTCATGAAATTTGACAGAGATATAGCCTGGGATAAGTAGAAGGACATAGGCTATTTTTTACGCGATAACCGACATCCATGCGGGCGGAGCCGCGGGCAAAAGCTAGCAAGAAATAAACCGACAATATCAATTTGTATGTGGTATATTTCAACAAAATGTAAAGTAACACGCAATCATCTGCCAGGGGTGGGGGTTGTTTGAAAGAGATACCGTGGCCCCTGGCACATAGGCAACTGAAGGAACACGGGTGGGTTTTAGTCAGTAAAAGTCTGACACGAGGAGCGGGAGAAGTTATTTGATGATTTTCCACCCAAAAAACACGATCATAAGCAACTTCAATTATTTTCTTTTAATTTAAATTACCAAAATCCACACACGAACCCGTGGTCCATTATACTCTTATACCATTTAATCTAACCAAATCTAACCACTCGTATACCGCAGTCGGTTAACTCTTCGGTAATATGATCGAATCGAAATAATTTTAGCGTGTTTTAATTAAGCTTATTTATTGCTTCGTCCATGTAAGCTCGTTATGTGACCGCTGAAATAAATCGTTATTATTTGCATTGTCGGTATTTTAATGAACTATTGAGGTGTACTTAGTGACTGATTGATGCAGGAAAGAGGTAATTTTATGTGCCCTACCCCTGCAATCATGTAGCTTGAGAGGCGGCACGGCGTCCTCACCTTCCGCCTGACGCAGTTCCTCACCGGACACGGTTGTTTCGGGAGGTTCCTGTTTCGCATAAAGCGGGAGGAACCGGGCGTTTCCTCCCGCCCAGTGGCAGGTACGCCCGGGTGTTTCCACTGCGAAGATCGCCCTGAGGACACGGTGGCGGTCTGCCCGGCTTGGGCGGAGCACCACCGTGTCCTCGTGGAGGCGATCGGCGGCGGCAATGTCTCGCGTCCGGCCCTGGTCCAGGCCATGGTACGGAGCGAGAGTGCATAGGTAGCTGTCACCTCCTTCTGCGAAGCAGTAATGCTCGCGAAGAGGGAGGCGGCGCATGTGAGGGAGAGGCAGTATATGCGCCCTCACGGCCGTAGTCATCGCGGGAGACGCCCTGGGCGTCGGGAATCCCAGACTCATTCCCGGCCACCGTAGGCGCGGGCTTGCGGACGGCGAGTAATGGGTAGCTCGCTATCTGGTAAGGATCAAGCCCGAGTCGACGGCGCGTTGTGTTTCACGCGCACCTCAAAGAGATGTCAGCATCAACTGATGGGGCCCGCAAGGGCCGATGCCTGCCAGGGGTGCGGGTTGTTCCAAAAAGATACCGCGGCCCCTGGCACACAGGCAACTGAGGGAACACGGCTGGGTTTTTTCAGTAAAAGTCTGACACACCCTCCTGCTCCACCCAGAGCGGGAGAAGTATTTTGGTGATTTCCCACCCAAACAAAAAAACCCTGCAATCATGAATCTACGTTGATTATTGTGTTTATGTTACTTATTGCGCTTGTGTAATTGGCCGTTGGAAATATTAGGTTTTTGGAAACTAAATAAGTTATGAATAATTTTGGCAACCACAAGTATTTTAGTCTTTGCTATGCAGGTGGCATAGCAAAGACTAAAATACTTCAAATTCTTTAAAGGTCGTGTCAGTTGAAAACTTTCATAAAATGAAAAAATAAAACCCATCTAAGTCAAAAGTGTAACTACTTTATTTTTCTCGAGGTGGGTAGTAAAAATACATAAATATCTATGCGGAAGCAAAACAAAAATTTTAATGCAAAACGGCATTAAAATTTTCATCACACACAATAAATCCGTTAATTATTATTCATGTAACAATAAGCACAGCAATCTTGCCAATCACAAAAAAAAACAAAGCATTATTAAAAAAGCCCATTAACTGGCAACATTAACGCCATTGTTCAGCAAATTGCCATTTAAATAAAATTGGCATCTCAATTTGAACTGTCAGGATAACACTATTGTCAAGGACTGCGTTCACAAGCGAAATAATTACACTAGTTTACAGTACATCTGTTGCCGAATAAATTTTAACTGTTGCTGACTACATATAATATGCTCTTTTCAAAAATATTATCAAAAGATTTTTATCAGCTCTAGTTTCTGAGTTTCAGCTATGCAGGTATAAAACAGAAAAAAACATGTACTTACTAAGAAAAACTTTTACTAAATAAATAATTAATCATTGAGTTCTAAAAAACTTAGTTTTAAAGCTCTTCTCTGATGTGTAGGCTTTGCAAAATGGGGCTGTGGGCAATAGGTACCCCAGCGTATTTATTTCCATTATGTAATAGAATACATTTTAGGCTACGTTTTGAGCTGTCAATAAATAAACGCCAGTCGTTTGGTTCGTATTGTTTCCAGCCCATTTTTATCAATAAGTTTTTGATATCTGAGCAAAGGGTAATACCGTTTTCATCGGAAAAATAACGCCGTAATTCCTTGTCTCTTTCACTATAAAAACTTATTTTAGTATCTGAGGACAGCAATTTTTTTTAATTTCAGTCTTGATGCTAACAGTTCTGAGGCTTGTTTAGAAAGATTTAAATCTCTTACAAGATCATCTAACTCATTTTGGGAAAAGCATTTTGGCTCATTTGACATACCTTCAAAATCTGCAAAATTTTGTGATGAGCTTGGTCCTTCAATGTCTTCTTCTAAGGGTTCAGATATATTTTTAGGCACTGAAGAGTCAGGTGAACGCTGCACTGGACGTTGTACACAACTAGTACTTGGGTACTGCCATTTAGATCGAATTTTAGTGTTTAAACCGTTTACGTTAGCGTTACAAAAATACCAGTCTTCGAGATGATTTCGTGGTTCTCGCCAAATTGTAGGTGTTCCAAATTTAAAGGCACTTCTTTTACCACTTTTCCATAATCTTAAATATTCCACACACGATTTACAAACACAATTGGGAGCCCAAGACTTCTCATTTTTATCCAAGAGCATCCCAAAATACTCAAAATAGGTATTTTTCACCAACTCTGATATAACTTTTCTACAATCTTTAAACACATATTCTCCGCATATATAGCAAAAATGATCTGGATTGTTTAAACAACGTCTCCTTGAACTACTCATGACGCAAAAACTTCAGATACTAATTTTAACACAGTAAAATACACCTGTTATCGATGAATATATACGCTTCAATAATAAAAATAAAAAACAAAGTAACTCGAGCTGTTAAAAAAAAATTGAGGGTAGATTTGACAAAAACAAGTCATAAGTGAACATTATCAACCACAAAATTCGCGGCAACAGACAAAAAGTTAAATTTTGTAAACTAGTGTTATCAGTAACAAGTGTTCACGAAAAGAATTAATTTGGCGTTAAACAATAAGTGAGTGTGTTATTGCAGTGTGTTGCGGGCTTTATTCTTTTGTGTCTTTATTTTTTTTTTAATGTTTGGGATTTGTTTTCAGATTTTTATGTGATGATATTGTTTGTTGTCAAATATATTGGCAGTTTGTATTTTTAAGGTTTGAATGCGCATGATTAGGTAAGCTGAGCAAGTAGGTTATATGTAGTAAGTGGGTATTGCTTGTAATAGAATTTATTTAGTTTGAAGCACACTGTATTGTGCAATAAACTAATAATTATATTGTAGTACTATCCTAAGCTGAAGAGGTTTTTTTCTGTTTGTTTGAACACGCTTATATCGGAACTACCGACCCAATGAATTTTTAAAATTTGATTGATTGATTTTAAAAATATAATAAAAAAGAATAAATATAATATAGTAAAAATGATCTCACCACACCCCGTTTTTTTGGGTGGGAAATCATCAAATAACTTCTCCCGCTTTGGGTGGAGCAGGAGGGCGTGTCAGACTTTTACTGACTAAAACCCACCCGTGTTCCCTCGGTTGCCTGTGTGCCGGGGGCCGCGGTATATCTTTCGAACAACCCGCATCCCTGGCAGGCATCGGCCCTTGCGGACAGCGATCTACCCATTATTCGCCATCCGCAAGCCTGCGCCTACGGTGATCTCACCACCGCATAATTTTCAACTCACTGGCAATAAGCCCAGTTAAAATATAACTGTAAAATATAATATCATTGCCGCAGTTAAACCACAAACACAGTACTAACTCTAATACACTAATCGCTACATTATCAACTGTTAACTAAGTCAGCAAACCCTAACTAAACCAGTAAACTTAACTGTTCTGACCATTTGCGAGTATTTGCGAAGCATTTATTCCCATTGGTGTAAACAAGGGCTCATTATGGCTCTTACAAATTCGTAAACTGTGTTCATTAAGGGAATGGCTTTTAGTCCAGGTCGCACGCTCGTGACAAGTGTCACGAATTTTGTTGTACCTTGAATTTTGTCCCATTTATCTTTTTATTGGATCGTAAAATAGCCACTGCTGAATTAGAACCTTTCGATGTCCGCTAATACTCCTAGGTATTTGTTGTCATAAAGTCTATATGGTTCTCACTGCTGGGTTACAGGCCTCAGGTTGGTGGATGGCACATCTCTTCGAATTTTTCGTTTTTGGACATGCCGTTTACCTAGAAAGAAAGAAAAACGTTTAACGCAACCTTTAGCGTTAAACGTTTAACGCAACCTTGTTGGAAGTCGCATAAGAAGTTCCACTTCAAAAAATAAATAAGAAAAGGTTGAGGGTTGGGGTTGACCTCACGACGTCTTTCTTTATTGTTTCGAGAGCAGTGGTGAAGAAATTAAATGCTAGCCTGGGTTCGAACTCACGACCTATAACTCGTAAGTTACCCGATACCACTGGGCCACCACTGCTCTTATTTGGTATTTGTTAAATTAACAATATTCGACCATTGCTAAATCATCGTCTTCTTCTTTCGACACAAATTACAGAAGAATAGCTCATGGCATGCATAGCATGGCTCCGGATGTACCTAAATTTAAGTGGAGAAGAATCATTAATCTTTGAGACTATATTGAAGACTTTTCCCTTAAGCACCGCGCATGCCAAATGAATACGCGATCCCAGCATGATATTATCACTGAAATAGCATCGCTACTCCCACGCCTCTATACCGTAATCTCTCAATATTCAAAATTCGACAAAAGCTGACACATGTCTTGTCAGATAGTGCGCAGTAGGCCTCTGGTCTGACAACAACTGACAAGACCACAATAGGCCGACATGCCGATAGTCTGCGAGCCGCGATAACGCGTTTAAACAAAGAGCCTTACATATCATGGAGTAGTTAGTAAATGGAGTACCTAACCGTCACCAATTTTTGTGGATACTTAATAAATGGTGATTGAAAAAGAATGAATTTATGATTGATTGATCGATGAAAGAATTAATCGAATCTTTAAGTGGGTAAGTTCTAATTGAAATTTTCGTCCTCGTATGTGATATAAATAGTTGAGTGATGTAGAAAATAATTTCTATGACTCCACGGGATAGTTAGACTAAGAAAGCATATTTGTTAACTAGTGGAAGTTTCTGATGAGGTCTAATATCGAAATATAATGTACGACAGTCACAATCAATATTTTTTTAACGGTTCCCCACGCTAGGAATTTAGTTCACTAACAGCCAAACCTGGAACAAACTACTTGTAGGTCAAACAAATATTTTTTCCGTGCGGGAATCGAACCCGCGATACGCAGTCAATCGCTTAACCACTGCGCCAACCGTGCCGTCAATTAGTATTAGTCACTAACTAAAAAGCCTGAGGGTGAGCAGCGGTGGCTCAAGGTATTGGCCCCGACTTACGAGTTGCAACTTGTGATTTCGAACCAATTCAGGCCCTTTACTTTGTCTATTTCATCACCACTGCTCTCAAAACAGTGAAGTAAACGTTAGGAAACCGCAATGTCCTAGAACCAAACATTCGAAGACATGTGACATCAACCAACCCGCACTGGGCCATCACTGCTACTCATAGAGAGGAGGCCTGTTTCCCAGCAGTGGGAACATTATAGGCTGATTATGACTAACTGAAAATAGTTGGTGGGGTAGAAAACATCTGTCATTGGCACACGTGACGACAGTTTTGCCAAAATCAACATAAATGTAGACAATACCCATACACAGAGGAAGCTGATATTGACGGCAAGCAAAGCCTTCCCCGCAATTACCACTCCATCTACTTATGAATCCGTAATGTAAACAAACACTCGTTTATATTTATGTGCAACTCGCAGTTAAGCTTGAACTCATCCTGTGGGACTGGAATGACTTTTTGCGTTTGTTCTGCTGCTGTTTTGTGGGTAAAATTTGTTTTAACGTGTAATAATGGTAACTGAAGTATTGTTGGTGTAGGTATGTGCTTGCCTGGGGTTAGTGTGTTTTGCGGGATCTATATTTGAAGAGTAGAACCACACTTGGTAGAGGAGCAGGTATATATGAGAGTAGACAATAACTATATTTAGATTATCTAGATTGAGAGTTGATAGATTCAGTTTGATACAAAAGATGGGTTACCTCAATGATCATTAAACGTTTAACTTTGTCAAGAGCGTGAAAATTAAGTACTTACTTATAACTATTCATAATTCCCTATTATGTACAATGTTTATAAGTAAGCTGCACAAATTAAAAATATGTTAGTTATTTTGTTCAAATAACGTTTGATACAGTAAGTTAATAAGAACGAAATCGAAAGTTCACCCAGATTATTTTTAATGATAAAAATGGACGTCTTTTACGGGAATGAAATATTGAAAAACATCCACAAAGCTTTACACTGTATTAACATATCACAGAAGTACGTGTATCATCTCATTGTGTGAGTAACAAGAGTATTTACAACGAACTTATAAGTAATTGTTTACATTGACGGCTGTAGAAATAATGGAAACAATGTTATTATAACGAAACGACATGCAAAATAATTTTTCTTGAGAATTAAAATTAAAGCAGTGCTAAAGTAAGCATTTTTTAAACTAGCGGTGTTTAAGATATTGTCTTTTATACAAATTAACAACGACTAGAAAAAGACTAAAATATCACCCTACAAAGTTTTATGAATCTATAAAATTCTATGTAGATCGAGAAAAATCGTAAAATTGATTTTCAGTTTCGCTTGAAAAGTTTACAAAAATAAGGTTGTGCGTGCAGAGCATTTACAAAAATGTAGATATACACAATCATAAATATAAATCAGAACAAATAATTTGAATAATCGAACAAACAATCGAATAATCGCTAATGCTCACATTATTTACGTTGATAATAATTTCGATAGTTCACTCGTTCATTCGTTCAATTAAAATCGCGGTTCACAGTTGCAAGTTACGCGGCTTGTTAATTAAACTCATTTGTTATTCAACATTTTAAATGTTGTTACACACTAGTGCTCTTCGTTAACAACCCTTAGTTATATTCATTATATTATTGGTTACATTTTGGCGGGTTTTTTTTTGACATTAGTAAATGTGACAGGTGGTACAATTTCTTTTGGTTTTATTTACAATACTCGACTATAGATTGCTTTCACGGCTTAAGTCGAATGTTTCACCAAACATTAAAGCTTCCTTACATAACTAAAGCTATCTATTTTAGGTTTGGTAACTTGAACATGACTACATGGTTTCAAACCTGAAAATATGCTCCAGAGTCCACTGACATTCAAAATAAAGGTCATTAAAACTTTGGTACTAATAATTCTGATGAAAATTCAACTATTATTTTGAGTGTCAGTTTACTTTAGAAGTTATAATAAGAAAGATATAACATAACTAATATATTCGTTTTAATGTCTCTACTTACAAATCTTACAAATCGATAACCAACTTTAAAAAGAAAAAGCTGTGGTGATTTTTGACAGCTGAGAAATCATAATTTCGTGTCTTGATTTCTATTATTTCTACAACTAAAGAAAGTAATTACTCATATATCTATCAATGCCAAGAGGAGAAAGAGATATGCTCCTTTATGGGAACAAACACAGGCTTCTCAACATGTACAGTGTGGTGCACAGGTACATGCACAGTTTGTACCACCGGCAACGTTTTGATGATCGGAACCTCTTTGATGATGGGTACCGTCTTGATAATTGGGACCTCCTTGATCACAGGAACTGTTTGCACATGGTGGTGGTTGATTGTGTGTACTTCATACGGCACGTGAAATCTCACGCTGGAACAGAAAATAGGGCAATTAGCGATATACAAACCGAGAAAATTAAAGACGCGAAACAAATCTATCGCTTTTGTATTTTACAAGCTTTTATTTTTAAAGCTATGAATTCCTCCTGGCTAAGTACTAACGGCTACACGGGTCGATCGATCAGGTTAAGTTACATTTGCCGCAATTGGTGCTTGGATGAATATTTGCGTCTAACATCTTTTGATACCAAGACCCCTTCGTGTTTCGAAAAGCACGCTAAACCGTTGGTCTCGAATATCATTCGTGGATAATGAGGGTGTTCTGAAATGACGTTCACTAGGTAGCAGCATTGAGACGTCAGGTCCGGGCACCTGCCAAAAGTGTCAAAGCGCCTGCGGACTGAATGGTTAATGAAAGAATGAAACGAATGACATCAAATATTTTAAGTTCATTGTCGAACTGGAAGACCTCTTGTCAAAGTGGCGCCAACTGGTGGCTTGAATATTCATGAACACCCTCATTGAGAGTCGTTACGGGTTGCTAGAAGCCCGAAGGTCTGACAACCAGTCTTAACGATGAGTATCGTGTTACCCAGTAGCTGGGTTGTGGAGGTCATATAGGCAGTCGCTACATTTAAAATACTGGTATTCAGCTGCATCCGGTAAGACTGGAAGCTGACCCCAACATGTTGGGTAAAAGCTAGGCAGATCATGATGATGCTACAAATTCCGACTGTCCCTAGGTAGGTACCGTGGGTTCTTTTATAAGAAGCAACTTAACTATCAGTACGTCTCACAAATATTTGTCACCCTGCCATTATTGAACACGCTACAGCGCAGCGGTGATTCGCCCAACCATTGCGGTATACTATGACCTGGCTATCATCAATTTACTGGCCAACAATTGTGTAACCCAGTATTTAACCATTCAAGTTTTACTTAATGATTATAATTGTGAAAAGAAGAAATAGATTTTAAATCACAAATGCTAGGGGGAAGTGAGTTCCAAAAATGTTTCTCACAGGATTTTCTCTAACGTCTAATTATATGCTCTTTGACTCTTACACCCAAAGTTATATACTTTATCATGACGTCACCATTAAGGCTCACCATATTAGCTATATATAGTTACATTATCACAACCGGCAGTACATAACTCATGTCGCAGCTGCCATTAACAGTTATGTTAGCAATAAATCTGATAGATAGACAGCGTTAGATATTATCTGTGCTATCACGAAGATCCAAATCTACGCGGAGAGAATAATGACTGGGAAATGAGAAATGTATAGGAAATGAGGTAAATTGGGGCGTTAGTTAAGGTTTCTTTTGTAGGAGAATTTACCAACAAAAATATTGTATATTTGCTAGAAGAGCAAACACTCAAAATCAAGATGAAAAGTTATTTATTCAAACTAGGCTGAAGAAATCAGCCTAGTTTGAATAAATAACTTTTCATCTTGATTTTGAGTGTTTTTGTATATAAATAAGACAGTCCCCCAAAACGCCGGCCCCTCACCACCTCCTAGTGCTTTATTTGGGAAGAAGAACTGGCGCAACAAACTCCCCAAACTACACTCTTCTCTCTAGTCTACTTCTAGATAGGCAATGGTCTCTGCAGCACCATGAAACATGAGGCCGCAGGGGCTTGTGCAAATCATTGGACTAATCTAGTCTGGGGACCTACTCTCTAAGCACGAAATCCGTAATATCGGTCGAAGTTACGGGCGTTTCCTACTCCATATCACTTGCGGACCTATGATAAGTTCTGGGCCCAAACTAAGAATGAATTACTACACGATTTGACAGCTGTCCCTACTCCGTATTTTATGGTCTTACCCGTCCAAAGAAGTGAATTAGTCAGCTATAGGAGTCACTTCGAAGTTTCGAACTATTTTCGGACGGGCCGGTATTTTCGTTGACGGAGTTAGAGAGTAGCCCCTCTGGTCTAACCACGTTGGGGTCGGTGCATTTCATTCATTAATTCAGAAATATTGTATGTTTTCTAGACGCAGTTTCGAAACAAAGTTTAATTTATTCACCGAGTAAGCGAACTAGATAGTTTTAAAAGTGAGTTCTGAAATGTACCTTTATTTATGTTCCGTCAGAATAATCTACATACATACATATACAGAAACATGCATCTAAATACCCGAGGGTAATTGCGTATCATACTAACAGTAAGAATTACTTTCAATTTGCCAGAACCACATTCATTGCGTTATTTACGTTATTGAGCAGGCATTTTTTTTCGAATATATGAAGCAATGGATTGACAATATCCTTCATAATGATTTAGATTCTAATTGATACTGTGTTAGGCAATTAGGATGGACTATCGTACATGGAGCGAATGCGTATTTGAACTGAATGTATAATAATGTATGTGTACTAATAAATAAATAAAATAACGCCACCAGTTTTACAACCCAGTTACTGGGTAATACGATACCCCTAAGAAAGACTGGTTGTCAGACTTTCGGGCTTCTGACTACCCGTAATGACTGTCAAAGATCTACAAATGACAACTGGGGACCAACAGTTTAACGTGCGTAACTCAACCTTCGATCGATTTCTATATTGATTTTAAAGTGTCAAACTCAAACTTAAAACATGCTCTTTTGAAGGAATTACGTATAGTCACTAGGGCCATTCGCCCTTTTCTAAAAGGCTTAAAGTGATTAGGTCTACTAAGGCAAAGCCATGACGTTCACTAAAAGGATACCAATTTTTGCTTAAAGATAAATATTTTATATTACAATGAAAAGTAAATTAATACTTACTGTGTTCTGTGAACAGGATCTGGTTCTGGTACAGGGTTCGCTAAGCACATATGGCTTGCAACCACGACGGCGAGGGTCAACTGGAAAGAGACATACAATAAAAATGTTAGTAAATAAATTGGAAATTGGTACTTTTTCAATACAATTCCACCACAAAACCGTAATAAATAATACGGGCTAGTATCCACAACCTCACGTCAAAGTGCGTATTTTGATTACGGCCCCAAACCCCCATCGGGATCCCACGGTGAAGCGAAGAGGAACCCCAAGGTGGGGCCGCTCGTCAGGGCTTTGGTCTCCAAGCCGACGACGTAGCGGCCAATAAGTAGGTTGCGGTGAGGTGCACCGCAACTAAGGCGGGCCGCGATGTCGAATGGGAGGCATCGCGGCTGAGGGTTACAGGCTGCGGCGGAGGAGGAGTGCCGGTACTTTTGAGTAGCGCTCTTCCCTTCCGTGGCCTGGACGGGGCCGCCACCGTTTGATGGCGGACGCGGTGGGGCCGCAGGGGAAGAGGAGTGTCGGTATAGCGTTGGCCGCTCTCCCTATCCTCTGCGGCCGAGAAGTGGTAGGCGGCGGGGCCACTGCGCTGACCCGTCGCAGGGGGACCAAGGGTGCCAAGGGTGCCAAGGGTGCCAGGGTAGTCTAGGGCCCTTGTGCTACTTGGTTCCTGGGGTGGTCACGGCGTGCCATGTGTCCTGGTGCGCCGGACTGGTGGGGTCCGCAAGGGCCGATGCCTGCCAGGGGTGCGGGTTGTTCGAAAGAGATACCGTCGCCCCTGGCACACAGGCAACTGAGGGAACACGGGTGGGTTTTAGTCAGTAAAAGTCTGACACGCCCTCCTGCTCCACCCAGAGCGGGAGAAGTCATTTGATGATTTCCCAACCTGAAAAAAAAAAAAAAAAAAACCCCCATCGGGATTACAGCTGATGTTATGGGCTATGTTGTCCAGCATATTATCACCAAGAACCTTACAACTATCTAACGAACCGCTGCATCGTGCAGATATTTTCGGAAAAAAAAAAATTTTTGGTAAAAATTGAGTTTTCTTCCAGAAAAGGTTATTGAATTCTCGGGGTAGTATTAAACGGATAAAGCAATCAGTGCATTTAAAACAAAAAAAAATAGGTAGGTCCACTGCTGGACGTAGGCCTCCCCTAGGCTCCTCCACTTCGACCGGTCTTATTCTTCCCACATTCAGCGGATTCCCGCGGCCTTCACAAGGTCATCGGTCCACTTTGTGAGATGCCTTCCCACTCTACGTCTTCCAGTACGCGGTCGCTACTCCAGAACCTTTCAGCCCCATCGGCCATCTGTTCTGCGAGCAATGTGCCCTGCCCACTGCCACTTAAGTTTGACAATTTTTCGCCCTATGTCGGTTGCCTTGGTTCTCCTGCGGATCTCTTCATTCCTGACTAGGTCACGTAGGGAAACTTCGAGCATAGCGCTCTCCTTTGGGTGATTTTAAGTCTTCTGATAAGGCCCATTGTGAGCGACCGATGTATGCTGTGTATTCCGTAAAAATATGGGCCAGTTTGTTACTTTATACTGGTTTTGCATTGTCATAAGTAAGTCTCCTTATCCAAATAAAGTGCGTACTAAGTTCTCAATCACGCTTCTCTCCCGTATAAGGCTCTGTTCTGATTGCATTGTGGTATCTACCCTTTTATACGAGTGGGTGGAGGTTGTGTTCGTTGTGTACAGTCACCAAAAAAGAAAAGCAACCATGGTCGTCGGATATAGTTCAAGTTTAGCAAGAAACGGATTTTACGAATAAAATTTAATTTGATCAATTAATTGCTTGTTTTCCATCAGTTTCCTTCTAATCACCAACTATTCCCTGGTTACTTATTTCTTTTGGTAGTCTACTTGTTTCGATAATTTACGAAACTTTGAGCTCATATAACTGTAAATCTATACTTTAACGTAATAAAGAGGTAAAATTTGTGAGTGTGTAATCTTCGGAACTTTGATCCGATTCTGAAAATTCTTTCATTAGTAGAAAGCCACGCTATTGTGGAGTGCCATAGGATATTTCAGGGTGTACTGTCTAGTAAATCTAAACAGTAGGTATACTCGTATTTCTATGTGGGCGTTTTACGGTTTACAACAAATTAAAACAAAGGTCTAACCAACCCTTTATTTATAGTGCGATTGTCGCAACCCAGTGCTGGGCACTCTTTGAGGAGTGGGTTGAGAGGCGGCACGGCGTCCTTACCTTCCGCCTGACGCAGGTCCTCACTGGACACGGTTGTTTCGGGAGGTTCCTGTTTCGGATAAGGCGGGAGAAAACACCCGGGTGTTTCCATTGGAAAGATCGCCCTGAGGACACGGTGGAGCATACGGTGGAGGTCTGCCCGGCTTGGGCGGAGCACCGCCGTGTCCTTGTGGAGGCGATCAGCGGCGGCGATCTCTCGCGTCCGGACCTGGTCCAGGTCATGGTACGGAGCGAGAGTGCATGGGTAGCCGTCATTTCCTACTGCGAAGCAGTAATGCTCGCGAAGAGGGAGGCGGCGCACGTGAGGGAGAGGCAGTATATGCGCCCTCACGGCCGTATTCGCCGCGGGAGACGCCCTGGGTGTCGGGAATCCCAGGCTGATTCCTGGCCACCGTAGGTGCGGGCTTGCGGACGGCGAGTAATGGGTAGCTTGCTGTCCGGTAAGGACCTAGCCCGGGTCGACGGCGCGTTGTGTTTCACACGCGTCTCATAGAGATGTCAGCATCAACTGATGGGGCCAGCAAGGGCCGATGCGTGCCAGGGGTGCGGGTTGTTCGAAAGAGATACCGCGGCCCTTGGCACACAGGCAACTGAGGGAACACGGGTGGGTTTTAGTCAGTAAAAGTCTGACACGCCCTCCTGCTCTACCCAGAGCGGGAAAAGTAATTTGATGATTTCCCAAAAAAAAACCAACCCTTTATTTAAATACCATGCGAAAAATTTCAGTTTTCTTTGTGAGCTATGCAAAGTTTTTTAGCAAGATTTTTACTTTCTTTTTCAATGTTTTTAAGAGGCACTATCTAAACTAGATTTGATTAATAAGCATCTATTTTCAAGAGAACTGCAAGTTTTAATTAGCGATATACTTAGAGGTCTGCAAGGTCAATAACCTTGCAGACCTCTGTCTAAGTTAATTAAAAATTTGCACAAATTTGTTAATTTGTAGTTACCTACTCGAAGTACCTAAACCTACTCGTACTAATGTTCAGTTATTATTTTATTATCGAGGGCCGACTTAGTGGAGAAAAAGGTAGGTAGGAAAATAGCGATACGTAGGCTGCAATATGTGGAAAACCTTTTCCTTGTTAGTTTTTTTAATTGGGATCTCTTTCGATCTAACCTTTCCTGTCAGTATATTGTGTAACATACTGACAGTACATGGCTTCATTTTGACTGTTCAACATCATTCATTGCGTTATTTACTTTGTAAGCATACAAATTTTTCGCATATATGAAGCAATGGATTAGCAAGATTCTTTAGATTAAGATTGTGACTGACAGTGTGTTACGCAATTAGGGTGCTGCCCGTAAGATAGAAAGAAACTAGAAAATACGATTCTTTATTGAGTAAATGGACGGTCTTTCAAAGTAAAGGGATACATTGAAACCTACCTAATAAACGTAATCTAATAGATACAGGCTTCGCATTTACACGCGCCGTCTGAAGTCATAGATATATAATGTACTAACGTATTAAGGCTCCCTGTTTAGATATTCACCAACCAGCTACCACAGAGTAGGTCCTACAATTGCGGTAGCACGATAGTGCCGCGGTCGGCAGTATACACCGCTGGTTATAACGTACTTACATATCTATGAGGCTAACATTCCTAGCTATGTACAGCGTAGGCCACAATTGAGTCGCTTTCAAACAAAATTCGGCCTCGAGCTCCGTAAGGGCCGAGACGAGAAGGAATGTTTACACAAGTCTGTGTTGAGTTGTAATAATTTTATTTATTCGTTTAAATGTAATTTGGTTCTTCACGTTTACGTAAATATTGTGCTTTTCATATTTATTACAAAGTAAATACCTAATTCCTATTTAATTGATTCGTTCTTGCAAACTTGACATAAATGAACTTGAGTTTTTATTTCCACGTTCAATGAAAGCTGACGCCATAATGTACTTGATACAATCCAACATGCAAGTTTATGGTAAACTTTTAAGATTTAACCTGCGACCGATAGCGGCCGCAGGCGGATCGCGAATAAAGATATTGTGCGTTTTCGTCACCTTACCCCCCAAGTGCCCCCAACCACTTGGACCCCTCACCACACCCCCACTCCTGCCACCGTCGTTTGCTCGCAATGACGTAATCTTTAAAGGCGATAACTAATCTTCTTAATTGATCTTTTCCTTGATGAGTTAAACAAATGAGAAAGTACGCGATAATGGGTATGAATTTCCTGTGTTCGTAGTTGATTTTTGGGTATTAATTTCTATGCAGTATTTTATTGGATTTTATGAATTTTGGATTATAGTAATTTAGGGTACCTAAACGATTATTGAGATGGATGCAATTTTGTCAATAGATATTCTTTTCAAGCTTGCCAATCAACAAAATCAACCGATGTTGTACACGATATTACGAATGTACTATGACTTCACGTTCACATCCATACTTATATTTAAGATTATATATTCGAAAGTAACTCTGTATGTTACCTTTTCACGCCTGAACTACTAACGGATTTCGATAAAATTTGGCAAGGAGATAGATGGCATCCTGGAGAAGGCCATAGTCTACTTCTTGTCTCGGAAGCACGTTTCTGTCGGATAATTTCCGGCATCTACGTGGGGAAGCCGCGGGCACAGCTAGTTTCTCTATGAGAGGGTTCTAAATCTTTGCATTTATAGGTATGTATCCAGCCAGTATCAAACCGCGATCAAGTTAAGTTAACCAACTTGCAACACAAACCTAATCGACAGCCATAACATTAATCGGAACTGCCGAGTTCAAAGCTGCAGCTACGTCAATATTTAAGCTGGCTATTGTTAAGCAAATATATCCAAAACTACCATTGGATTATAGGCAAAAACGGCCAAATACAGACCTGGGGCCGGCTGAGATGCCTTCAAAAGCTATGGAACTTCGGACTTAGAACTTCGTCGTCTCCGAAACAAGGAACCAACTCCGAAATGGGAAGTAACTGTGAACTTTCACTACGTAAATTTCGTGAAGCTGGGCTCACTGAATAGATTCATTCTAGATTTTATAGCCTACGACGTGCCACCAGGAGACTATGCATGAAATAAACATATCTTTGATCAAATGTAGTGCTCTGTTCTGAATATTATGTGGGGGAACGGCGCTGTTACGGAAGAAATGTCGGATTTTATTGTTCCCTTTTTTATTACTATACTTTTTCAGCTGAGTCGGCAGTAAAGTGGGAGCTAAATAACAAATTTTGGTGTTGTCTTTGAGATTAGATGGTGTGATAAGTAAAATACTAGAAGAGACTGTTTTAATTAACGTGTTGGCGCGAAATCAGCATCCAAAACCACAAAGGTATTTAAATTTCAGCGGGTAACGTTCCTACACATGATCTATTAGTTACCAGCCAAAATGCTTTGAGCACATAACAAAGAACAGCTAGATCAAAACCGAAAAAGTTCCGAATCAGTTCACTGCTTACGAAAGAAATCGCACCCAAACGTGCCAATATAAGGAAGCCGCAATTTTATAAAGCATCAGTTTATTCGATTGTGTATACGTAGTTTCCCAACAAATTTCACCGTTTCGGATAGAGAAATAACTGACCCGAATAATTGGTTATCGTGTTCTATAATTTAAAAATTTTCGCTGGAGTAATAATTTGGTTTAAGTCAACCGGTTGTTCCATATCGCATGAGTTCTCTTCATTTATAATGGGTAGCTTTCTGCTTTTTCGTGCAACGTCTGTCCGCTCAACTTATGAATAAACTATAATAGCTTGTGCCCTGACTTTGTTTCCGTGATTTACAAAGGTTTATCGTGATGAAAAGTGTGCTGAGCTTTCCCTGGAAAGTGTATCTTAAGAATATATTCTAATAGTGCATTTTTGTTTGTTTTCTGGTACTGTAGATGTTTTTAGACGTACTAAGTGGTCATTACTTAGGGGTGGTTGTCATTACTTAGGGGTGGGTAGGTATTGCGTAACACACTAATACATAGTAGGAATAGCTTTCATTTGACAGTTCAGCAACATTCATTGCGTTATTTACGTTGTTGAGCAGACAAATTTTTCGAACATGCGAAGCGATAGCAATACCTATTCTTCAAAAATGATTGAGAACTTGATTGATAGTGTAGTACGCAAATAAGGTGAAGGTTCTATCGTATGTCATATACAAATGCCTACTAGTCCCTACTAATATTATAAATGCGAAAGTAACTCTGTCTGTCTGTATTTTATTACGCTTTCACGTCTAAACCGCTGAACCGATCGTCATGAAATTTGACAGAGATATAGCCTGGGATAAGTAGAAGGACATAGGCTATTTTTTACGCGATAACCGACATCCATGCGGGCGGAGCCGCGGGCAAAAGCTAGCAAGAAATAAACCGACAATATCAATTTGTATGTGGTATATTTCAACAAAATGTAAAGTAACACGCAATCATCTGCCAGGGGTGGGGGTTGTTTGAAAGAGATACCGTGGCCCCTGGCACATAGGCAACTGAAGGAACACGGGTGGGTTTTAGTCAGTAAAAGTCTGACACGAGGAGCGGGAGAAGTTATTTGATGATTTTCCACCCAAAAAACACGATCATAAGCAACTTCAATTATTTTCTTTTAATTTAAATTACCAAAATCCACACACGAACCCGTGGTCCATTATACTCTTATACCATTTAATCTAACCAAATCTAACCACTCGTATACCGCAGTCGGTTAACTCTTCGGTAATATGATCGAATCGAAATAATTTTAGCGTGTTTTAATTAAGCTTATTTATTGCTTCGTCCATGTAAGCTCGTTATGTGACCGCTGAAATAAATCGTTATTATTTGCATTGTCGGTATTTTAATGAACTATTGAGGTGTACTTAGTGACTGATTGATGCAGGAAAGAGGTAATTTTATGTGCCCTACCCCTGCAATCATGTAGCTTGAGAGGCGGCACGGCGTCCTCACCTTCCGCCTGACGCAGTTCCTCACCGGACACGGTTGTTTCGGGAGGTTCCTGTTTCGCATAAAGCGGGAGGAACCGGGCGTTTCCTCCCGCCCAGTGGCAGGTACGCCCGGGTGTTTCCACTGCGAAGATCGCCCTGAGGACACGGTGGCGGTCTGCCCGGCTTGGGCGGAGCACCACCGTGTCCTCGTGGAGGCGATCGGCGGCGGCAATGTCTCGCGTCCGGCCCTGGTCCAGGCCATGGTACGGAGCGAGAGTGCATAGGTAGCTGTCACCTCCTTCTGCGAAGCAGTAATGCTCGCGAAGAGGGAGGCGGCGCATGTGAGGGAGAGGCAGTATATGCGCCCTCACGGCCGTAGTCATCGCGGGAGACGCCCTGGGCGTCGGGAATCCCAGACTCATTCCCGGCCACCGTAGGCGCGGGCTTGCGGACGGCGAGTAATGGGTAGCTCGCTATCTGGTAAGGATCAAGCCCGAGTCGACGGCGCGTTGTGTTTCACGCGCACCTCAAAGAGATGTCAGCATCAACTGATGGGGCCCGCAAGGGCCGATGCCTGCCAGGGGTGCGGGTTGTTCCAAAAAGATACCGCGGCCCCTGGCACACAGGCAACTGAGGGAACACGGCTGGGTTTTTTCAGTAAAAGTCTGACACACCCTCCTGCTCCACCCAGAGCGGGAGAAGTATTTTGGTGATTTCCCACCCAAACAAAAAAACCCTGCAATCATGAATCTACGTTGATTATTGTGTTTATGTTACTTATTGCGCTTGTGTAATTGGCCGTTGGAAATATTAGGTTTTTGGAAACTAAATAAGTTATGAATAATTTTGGCAACCACAAGTATTTTAGTCTTTGCTATGCAGGTGGCATAGCAAAGACTAAAATACTTCAAATTCTTTAAAGGTCGTGTCAGTTGAAAACTTTCATAAAATGAAAAAATAAAACCCATCTAAGTCAAAAGTGTAACTACTTTATTTTTCTCGAGGTGGGTAGTAAAAATACATAAATATCTATGCGGAAGCAAAACAAAAATTTTAATGCAAAACGGCATTAAAATTTTCATCACACACAATAAATCCGTTAATTATTATTCATGTAACAATAAGCACAGCAATCTTGCCAATCACAAAAAAAAACAAAGCATTATTAAAAAAGCCCATTAACTGGCAACATTAACGCCATTGTTCAGCAAATTGCCATTTAAATAAAATTGGCATCTCAATTTGAACTGTCAGGATAACACTATTGTCAAGGACTGCGTTCACAAGCGAAATAATTATCAGTAACAAGTGTTCACGAAAAGAATTAATTTGGCGTTAAACAATAAGTGAGTGTGTTATTGCAGTGTGTTGCGGGCTTTATTCTTTTGTGTCTTTATTTTTTTTTTAATGTTTGGGATTTGTTTTCAGATTTTTATGTGATGATATTGTTTGTTGTCAAATATATTGGCAGTTTGTATTTTTAAGGTTTGAATGCGCATGATTAGGTAAGCTGAGCAAGTAGGTTATATGTAGTAAGTGGGTATTGCTTGTAATAGAATTTATTTAGTTTGAAGCACACTGTATTGTGCAATAAACTAATAATTATATTGTAGTACTATCCTAAGCTGAAGAGGTTTTTTTCTGTTTGTTTGAACACGCTTATATCGGAACTACCGACCCAATGAATTTTTAAAATTTGATTGATTGATTTTAAAAATATAATAAAAAAGAATAAATATAATATAGTAAAAATGATCTCACCACACCCCGTTTTTTTGGGTGGGAAATCATCAAATAACTTCTCCCGCTTTGGGTGGAGCAGGAGGGCGTGTCAGACTTTTACTGACTAAAACCCACCCGTGTTCCCTCGGTTGCCTGTGTGCCGGGGGCCGCGGTATATCTTTCGAACAACCCGCATCCCTGGCAGGCATCGGCCCTTGCGGACAGCGATCTACCCATTATTCGCCATCCGCAAGCCTGCGCCTACGGTGATCTCACCACCGCATAATTTTCAACTCACTGGCAATAAGCCCAGTTAAAATATAACTGTAAAATATAATATCATTGCCGCAGTTAAACCACAAACACAGTACTAACTCTAATACACTAATCGCTACATTATCAACTGTTAACTAAGTCAGCAAACCCTAACTAAACCAGTAAACTTAACTGTTCTGACCATTTGCGAGTATTTGCGAAGCATTTATTCCCATTGGTGTAAACAAGGGCTCATTATGGCTCTTACAAATTCGTAAACTGTGTTCATTAAGGGAATGGCTTTTAGTCCAGGTCGCACGCTCGTGACAAGTGTCACGAATTTTGTTGTACCTTGAATTTTGTCCCATTTATCTTTTTATTGGATCGTAAAATAGCCACTGCTGAATTAGAACCTTTCGATGTCCGCTAATACTCCTAGGTATTTGTTGTCATAAAGTCTATATGGTTCTCACTGCTGGGTTACAGGCCTCAGGTTGGTGGATGGCACATCTCTTCGAATTTTTCGTTTTTGGACATGCCGTTTACCTAGAAAGAAAGAAAAACGTTTAACGCAACCTTTAGCGTTAAACGTTTAACGCAACCTTGTTGGAAGTCGCATAAGAAGTTCCACTTCAAAAAATAAATAAGAAAAGGTTGAGGGTTGGGGTTGACCTCACGACGTCTTTCTTTATTGTTTCGAGAGCAGTGGTGAAGAAATTAAATGCTAGCCTGGGTTCGAACTCACGACCTATAACTCGTAAGTTACCCGATACCACTGGGCCACCACTGCTCTTATTTGGTATTTGTTAAATTAACAATATTCGACCATTGCTAAATCATCGTCTTCTTCTTTCGACACAAATTACAGAAGAATAGCTCATGGCATGCATAGCATGGCTCCGGATGTACCTAAATTTAAGTGGAGAAGAATCATTAATCTTTGAGACTATATTGAAGACTTTTCCCTTAAGCACCGCGCATGCCAAATGAATACGCGATCCCAGCATGATATTATCACTGAAATAGCATCGCTACTCCCACGCCTCTATACCGTAATCTCTCAATATTCAAAATTCGACAAAAGCTGACACATGTCTTGTCAGATAGTGCGCAGTAGGCCTCTGGTCTGACAACAACTGACAAGACCACAATAGGCCGACATGCCGATAGTCTGCGAGCCGCGATAACGCGTTTAAACAAAGAGCCTTACATATCATGGAGTAGTTAGTAAATGGAGTACCTAACCGTCACCAATTTTTGTGGATACTTAATAAATGGTGATTGAAAAAGAATGAATTTATGATTGATTGATCGATGAAAGAATTAATCGAATCTTTAAGTGGGTAAGTTCTAATTGAAATTTTCGTCCTCGTATGTGATATAAATAGTTGAGTGATGTAGAAAATAATTTCTATGACTCCACGGGATAGTTAGACTAAGAAAGCATATTTGTTAACTAGTGGAAGTTTCTGATGAGGTCTAATATCGAAATATAATGTACGACAGTCACAATCAATATTTTTTTAACGGTTCCCCACGCTAGGAATTTAGTTCACTAACAGCCAAACCTGGAACAAACTACTTGTAGGTCAAACAAATATTTTTTCCGTGCGGGAATCGAACCCGCGATACGCAGTCAATCGCTTAACCACTGCGCCAACCGTGCCGTCAATTAGTATTAGTCACTAACTAAAAAGCCTGAGGGTGAGCAGCGGTGGCTCAAGGTATTGGCCCCGACTTACGAGTTGCAACTTGTGATTTCGAACCAATTCAGGCCCTTTACTTTGTCTATTTCATCACCACTGCTCTCAAAACAGTGAAGTAAACGTTAGGAAACCGCAATGTCCTAGAACCAAACATTCGAAGACATGTGACATCAACCAACCCGCACTGGGCCATCACTGCTACTCATAGAGAGGAGGCCTGTTTCCCAGCAGTGGGAACATTATAGGCTGATTATGACTAACTGAAAATAGTTGGTGGGGTAGAAAACATCTGTCATTGGCACACGTGACGACAGTTTTGCCAAAATCAACATAAATGTAGACAATACCCATACACAGAGGAAGCTGATATTGACGGCAAGCAAAGCCTTCCCCGCAATTACCACTCCATCTACTTATGAATCCGTAATGTAAACAAACACTCGTTTATATTTATGTGCAACTCGCAGTTAAGCTTGAACTCATCCTGTGGGACTGGAATGACTTTTTGCGTTTGTTCTGCTGCTGTTTTGTGGGTAAAATTTGTTTTAACGTGTAATAATGGTAACTGAAGTATTGTTGGTGTAGGTATGTGCTTGCCTGGGGTTAGTGTGTTTTGCGGGATCTATATTTGAAGAGTAGAACCACACTTGGTAGAGGAGCAGGTATATATGAGAGTAGACAATAACTATATTTAGATTATCTAGATTGAGAGTTGATAGATTCAGTTTGATACAAAAGATGGGTTACCTCAATGATCATTAAACGTTTAACTTTGTCAAGAGCGTGAAAATTAAGTACTTACTTATAACTATTCATAATTCCCTATTATGTACAATGTTTATAAGTAAGCTGCACAAATTAAAAATATGTTAGTTATTTTGTTCAAATAACGTTTGATACAGTAAGTTAATAAGAACGAAATCGAAAGTTCACCCAGATTATTTTTAATGATAAAAATGGACGTCTTTTACGGGAATGAAATATTGAAAAACATCCACAAAGCTTTACACTGTATTAACATATCACAGAAGTACGTGTATCATCTCATTGTGTGAGTAACAAGAGTATTTACAACGAACTTATAAGTAATTGTTTACATTGACGGCTGTAGAAATAATGGAAACAATGTTATTATAACGAAACGACATGCAAAATAATTTTTCTTGAGAATTAAAATTAAAGCAGTGCTAAAGTAAGCATTTTTTAAACTAGCGGTGTTTAAGATATTGTCTTTTATACAAATTAACAACGACTAGAAAAAGACTAAAATATCACCCTACAAAGTTTTATGAATCTATAAAATTCTATGTAGATCGAGAAAAATCGTAAAATTGATTTTCAGTTTCGCTTGAAAAGTTTACAAAAATAAGGTTGTGCGTGCAGAGCATTTACAAAAATGTAGATATACACAATCATAAATATAAATCAGAACAAATAATTTGAATAATCGAACAAACAATCGAATAATCGCTAATGCTCACATTATTTACGTTGATAATAATTTCGATAGTTCACTCGTTCATTCGTTCAATTAAAATCGCGGTTCACAGTTGCAAGTTACGCGGCTTGTTAATTAAACTCATTTGTTATTCAACATTTTAAATGTTGTTACACACTAGTGCTCTTCGTTAACAACCCTTAGTTATATTCATTATATTATTGGTTACATTTTGGCGGGTTTTTTTTTGACATTAGTAAATGTGACAGGTGGTACAATTTCTTTTGGTTTTATTTACAATACTCGACTATAGATTGCTTTCACGGCTTAAGTCGAATGTTTCACCAAACATTAAAGCTTCCTTACATAACTAAAGCTATCTATTTTAGGTTTGGTAACTTGAACATGACTACATGGTTTCAAACCTGAAAATATGCTCCAGAGTCCACTGACATTCAAAATAAAGGTCATTAAAACTTTGGTACTAATAATTCTGATGAAAATTCAACTATTATTTTGAGTGTCAGTTTACTTTAGAAGTTATAATAAGAAAGATATAACATAACTAATATATTCGTTTTAATGTCTCTACTTACAAATCTTACAAATCGATAACCAACTTTAAAAAGAAAAAGCTGTGGTGATTTTTGACAGCTGAGAAATCATAATTTCGTGTCTTGATTTCTATTATTTCTACAACTAAAGAAAGTAATTACTCATATATCTATCAATGCCAAGAGGAGAAAGAGATATGCTCCTTTATGGGAACAAACACAGGCTTCTCAACATGTACAGTGTGGTGCACAGGTACATGCACAGTTTGTACCACCGGCAACGTTTTGATGATCGGAACCTCTTTGATGATGGGTACCGTCTTGATAATTGGGACCTCCTTGATCACAGGAACTGTTTGCACATGGTGGTGGTTGATTGTGTGTACTTCATACGGCACGTGAAATCTCACGCTGGAACAGAAAATAGGGCAATTAGCGATATACAAACCGAGAAAATTAAAGACGCGAAACAAATCTATCGCTTTTGTATTTTACAAGCTTTTATTTTTAAAGCTATGAATTCCTCCTGGCTAAGTACTAACGGCTACACGGGTCGATCGATCAGGTTAAGTTACATTTGCCGCAATTGGTGCTTGGATGAATATTTGCGTCTAACATCTTTTGATACCAAGACCCCTTCGTGTTTCGAAAAGCACGCTAAACCGTTGGTCTCGAATATCATTCGTGGATAATGAGGGTGTTCTGAAATGACGTTCACTAGGTAGCAGCATTGAGACGTCAGGTCCGGGCACCTGCCAAAAGTGTCAAAGCGCCTGCGGACTGAATGGTTAATGAAAGAATGAAACGAATGACATCAAATATTTTAAGTTCATTGTCGAACTGGAAGACCTCTTGTCAAAGTGGCGCCAACTGGTGGCTTGAATATTCATGAACACCCTCATTGAGAGTCGTTACGGGTTGCTAGAAGCCCGAAGGTCTGACAACCAGTCTTAACGATGAGTATCGTGTTACCCAGTAGCTGGGTTGTGGAGGTCATATAGGCAGTCGCTACATTTAAAATACTGGTATTCAGCTGCATCCGGTAAGACTGGAAGCTGACCCCAACATGTTGGGTAAAAGCTAGGCAGATCATGATGATGCTACAAATTCCGACTGTCCCTAGGTAGGTACCGTGGGTTCTTTTATAAGAAGCAACTTAACTATCAGTACGTCTCACAAATATTTGTCACCCTGCCATTATTGAACACGCTACAGCGCAGCGGTGATTCGCCCAACCATTGCGGTATACTATGACCTGGCTATCATCAATTTACTGGCCAACAATTGTGTAACCCAGTATTTAACCATTCAAGTTTTACTTAATGATTATAATTGTGAAAAGAAGAAATAGATTTTAAATCACAAATGCTAGGGGGAAGTGAGTTCCAAAAATGTTTCTCACAGGATTTTCTCTAACGTCTAATTATATGCTCTTTGACTCTTACACCCAAAGTTATATACTTTATCATGACGTCACCATTAAGGCTCACCATATTAGCTATATATAGTTACATTATCACAACCGGCAGTACATAACTCATGTCGCAGCTGCCATTAACAGTTATGTTAGCAATAAATCTGATAGATAGACAGCGTTAGATATTATCTGTGCTATCACGAAGATCCAAATCTACGCGGAGAGAATAATGACTGGGAAATGAGAAATGTATAGGAAATGAGGTAAATTGGGGCGTTAGTTAAGGTTTCTTTTGTAGGAGAATTTACCAACAAAAATATTGTATATTTGCTAGAAGAGCAAACACTCAAAATCAAGATGAAAAGTTATTTATTCAAACTAGGCTGAAGAAATCAGCCTAGTTTGAATAAATAACTTTTCATCTTGATTTTGAGTGTTTTTGTATATAAATAAGACAGTCCCCCAAAACGCCGGCCCCTCACCACCTCCTAGTGCTTTATTTGGGAAGAAGAACTGGCGCAACAAACTCCCCAAACTACACTCTTCTCTCTAGTCTACTTCTAGATAGGCAATGGTCTCTGCAGCACCATGAAACATGAGGCCGCAGGGGCTTGTGCAAATCATTGGACTAATCTAGTCTGGGGACCTACTCTCTAAGCACGAAATCCGTAATATCGGTCGAAGTTACGGGCGTTTCCTACTCCATATCACTTGCGGACCTATGATAAGTTCTGGGCCCAAACTAAGAATGAATTACTACACGATTTGACAGCTGTCCCTACTCCGTATTTTATGGTCTTACCCGTCCAAAGAAGTGAATTAGTCAGCTATAGGAGTCACTTCGAAGTTTCGAACTATTTTCGGACGGGCCGGTATTTTCGTTGACGGAGTTAGAGAGTAGCCCCTCTGGTCTAACCACGTTGGGGTCGGTGCATTTCATTCATTAATTCAGAAATATTGTATGTTTTCTAGACGCAGTTTCGAAACAAAGTTTAATTTATTCACCGAGTAAGCGAACTAGATAGTTTTAAAAGTGAGTTCTGAAATGTACCTTTATTTATGTTCCGTCAGAATAATCTACATACATACATATACAGAAACATGCATCTAAATACCCGAGGGTAATTGCGTATCATACTAACAGTAAGAATTACTTTCAATTTGCCAGAACCACATTCATTGCGTTATTTACGTTATTGAGCAGGCATTTTTTTTCGAATATATGAAGCAATGGATTGACAATATCCTTCATAATGATTTAGATTCTAATTGATACTGTGTTAGGCAATTAGGATGGACTATCGTACATGGAGCGAATGCGTATTTGAACTGAATGTATAATAATGTATGTGTACTAATAAATAAATAAAATAACGCCACCAGTTTTACAACCCAGTTACTGGGTAATACGATACCCCTAAGAAAGACTGGTTGTCAGACTTTCGGGCTTCTGACTACCCGTAATGACTGTCAAAGATCTACAAATGACAACTGGGGACCAACAGTTTAACGTGCGTAACTCAACCTTCGATCGATTTCTATATTGATTTTAAAGTGTCAAACTCAAACTTAAAACATGCTCTTTTGAAGGAATTACGTATAGTCACTAGGGCCATTCGCCCTTTTCTAAAAGGCTTAAAGTGATTAGGTCTACTAAGGCAAAGCCATGACGTTCACTAAAAGGATACCAATTTTTGCTTAAAGATAAATATTTTATATTACAATGAAAAGTAAATTAATACTTACTGTGTTCTGTGAACAGGATCTGGTTCTGGTACAGGGTTCGCTAAGCACATATGGCTTGCAACCACGACGGCGAGGGTCAACTGGAAAGAGACATACAATAAAAATGTTAGTAAATAAATTGGAAATTGGTACTTTTTCAATACAATTCCACCACAAAACCGTAATAAATAATACGGGCTAGTATCCACAACCTCACGTCAAAGTGCGTATTTTGATTACGGCCCCAAACCCCCATCGGGATCCCACGGTGAAGCGAAGAGGAACCCCAAGGTGGGGCCGCTCGTCAGGGCTTTGGTCTCCAAGCCGACGACGTAGCGGCCAATAAGTAGGTTGCGGTGAGGTGCACCGCAACTAAGGCGGGCCGCGATGTCGAATGGGAGGCATCGCGGCTGAGGGTTACAGGCTGCGGCGGAGGAGGAGTGCCGGTACTTTTGAGTAGCGCTCTTCCCTTCCGTGGCCTGGACGGGGCCGCCACCGTTTGATGGCGGACGCGGTGGGGCCGCAGGGGAAGAGGAGTGTCGGTATAGCGTTGGCCGCTCTCCCTATCCTCTGCGGCCGAGAAGTGGTAGGCGGCGGGGCCACTGCGCTGACCCGTCGCAGGGGGACCAAGGGTGCCAAGGGTGCCAAGGGTGCCAGGGTAGTCTAGGGCCCTTGTGCTACTTGGTTCCTGGGGTGGTCACGGCGTGCCATGTGTCCTGGTGCGCCGGACTGGTGGGGTCCGCAAGGGCCGATGCCTGCCAGGGGTGCGGGTTGTTCGAAAGAGATACCGTCGCCCCTGGCACACAGGCAACTGAGGGAACACGGGTGGGTTTTAGTCAGTAAAAGTCTGACACGCCCTCCTGCTCCACCCAGAGCGGGAGAAGTCATTTGATGATTTCCCAACCTGAAAAAAAAAAAAAAAAAAACCCCCATCGGGATTACAGCTGATGTTATGGGCTATGTTGTCCAGCATATTATCACCAAGAACCTTACAACTATCTAACGAACCGCTGCATCGTGCAGATATTTTCGGAAAAAAAAAAATTTTTGGTAAAAATTGAGTTTTCTTCCAGAAAAGGTTATTGAATTCTCGGGGTAGTATTAAACGGATAAAGCAATCAGTGCATTTAAAACAAAAAAAAATAGGTTCCAATATTCATTTTGAGCACTACATTATTTACTACAATTTCTAACAAATAGGTGTTATAAAAATTTTGTATAGGTTTTATTTTAATTCACAATCAAAAAGATAAATTCTAAGTTCTCCAAATACGAGTAACACGATGGTGTTAAAAAAGAAATATGTAGGTACTTTCACTACAAATATTTTTCTGAACCAATATATTTTCTACGCATTTTTTTTCACAATATTAAGTAAATTATTAAAATAAAAACAGCATAAACTCACAGCAATGTTGCGATTCATGTTGGAGTAGCGTGTGGCGTGTCACTGTGTTGGATGCGCGTGAGCAGCCGTTAATATGCACCGCGGTTGTGCAAGCTCCTGCCACCGCTGCACCGTTACGGTTCCTGATTCACTGGTGTATGTAACGTGTATGACTTGACAAGATTACCTCCAGAATTATGAGAGTGATTTTCGAAAGGGTTATTTTTTATTTTATTTATTAGTTGTTTTTTACTTACGGACATTTCCATTAACAAAAAAAAATTAAACTAAATAACTGAAAACTAGGGTATGTCTTAGAAGTGACGTTCAAATTTATAAGAAAAACTACGGTTTTTTTCTTAAAAGTTTGATTGAAAAAAAAGGGTTTTTTTTTCATTGTGTTCATTTTCGAAAGTAACAAAGTAGGTGTTTTGGAAATCGTCATTAATTAGGTGTGTGATGTTGTGATAGTGTGTATCAAACAAATAAAACTGAAGCCGTGCTTACAAATGAGTACTTACATAACAGTTACGTAAGAAAAAACCCTTGAAAAATTATGCATCGCGCGTAAACTCACACGCATGTTTTTCATTCGAAGTTTTTATGAATTATTTATAATTCAACTTCAATTGGTCAACCTGGCATTAGCCTTATTTGTCTTAAAACACGCCAGTAATGTTATTTAAATTTGAATATAGAATGCAATCAATGCTTACTAATGTTATATGTGAATGTTTGTGTTAGGAAGTTTGCTCCCCAATCGTGCAAAAACTGAACAGATTAGAACAAAATTTGGCACACAGATAGACCATGACTTGTTTATGAACATAGGCTCTTTTTCATCCTGGATTGCAGACAAAATCGCAGGCTACAGCTAGTTAGTAAATATTGTAAAGTCGTTATGAAATTCCCTGGCGTATTGACGAACCTACCCTGGTATTCACGCTCGACCGGCCATACATAAGTAGCTTAGTTATTATTGATGAGTTTCACTGTTGTGTTAATGTTTAAGATGTCAAGGACACGTCGCAAGAAAGTTTTTCATTATCTGTAACGATTGTTTTAAACGCAACGTCTTGGTTGATCGACGAGCGCGAATGTTGAAAAATGTTTGGTCAGGACGATTATAATTGTGTTGTGTTGTGTAAATTATATAAATGTGTTACGTCTGTTAATTAATATTGATCAAGTGAGTTTATAAGTAATACGTATTTGAAATATAAATTGAATTGGCTTTTTGTGTCTGTCACCGCGTTGTTTCTGAAACTACGCACCGGATTTTGATGCGGTTTATGCCTAATTCACAGAATATATTCCGGAAGATTATGTGTAGGATATTTTTCTTATCGATGTTGAAGAAATCTCGATGTTTTGTCAAGTCATATAAACCGTGTGAGGGCGAGGCGCTGGTTCTTATGTAATAACATTTTATAGTACATTTGTGTTCTTGTGAATTAATATTTACCATTCGGCTCTGAAATTGAGACTTCAACCCTCAGTAAGAAGGTAATATTACTTACACGTGCATTGTGTATCTTCTAAATGACCACTTATTTTACAATTCACATGAACACTTACGAAAAAAAAAACATCTCTTGCCTTCCCATAGTAAGTTTCTACAAATAAGAAGTGAGTTGAAATCAAAATGCATCGTGTGTGGAACATGAACGGGCGCAATCAAGTATATTTCCCCCGGCACCTCCCTAGCCAGCTCAGGTGAAAAAACGCTGTGCAGTTTTGACTCTGTTGTTTTTCAAAGAGACTCGCTTTGTACCACGATAGGTTTTAAAATGTCAGTAAGAATTGGTACACACGTGTTCAGCTTGGTAGTATTTGCTGAAGAACATAGTCGATTCGAAGAAATGACTACATATAATATGGCTTTCATATTCGTGAATCAATCAACTCAGCCTATCGCAGTCCACTGCTGTACATAGGTCTCGCCTGTCGGGCGCCTTCCACATTCAGTCTGGCCCAGCCAACTTTTTAGGTCGTCAGTTCGTCTAGTGGGGGGTGTCCCACACTTCGCTAGGATACGCGGTCTCCACTTTTGGACTCGTCTGTTTCACCGGCCATGGCTTCTTCGAAAAACAAGGCCAGCCCTCTCGCACTTAAGCTGCTTACTCGGCAAGCTATGTCGGTAACTTTTCCGGGTAACTTAAGGGCAACGTTCATTCAAATTCGTGTCGAACGGTAAACTGCTTTCAGCATTTAACGTCCGTGAATCATTCAGCACAATTCAAGCCAACCCGAGCGGCACCTTCCCCAACATAATAATTTTATACCTACCTATATTCCATTTTTTCGCCCTGCTGTGCTGACCCGAACAAGTGTGTGGCACCCTTAATAAAAAATGAGAATGATCAAAGTTGTGATATTTATGACGTTTCATTTGGGATGTGAATGTGCTAGGGTTCACTGAAAGACAGTGTGATATCAATTTTGTCTGTTGTGGAATAATTGGTATTGTATTCATAATATAACATAACATCACGCCTGAAATCCCCAAAAAGCTAGGCAAGTACCTGAGTAAATATTCAGTGCAGTGTTTATCGGAATTAAATAATAAATATTGAAATAACGCATGATAAATAACTATTCAGTATAGTGCTATGAAAATTACCGTAAAAAAAGTAACAGCGTAAGGACATAAAGGATGTTATTTATGGACATAAACTCACTTTACATGCTGTAAATACAAACCATTCCTTTGAATAACACAGTCTAATCCTCCACATTAGTCAGTTTCCCCTTAAAATAATGCTATACTAATTATATGGACTATCTGTATAGCTCATAAAACCTCCACAGAGGTCCGTAAGTCCCGCTTTGAAGCCACGATACTTGAGAGGCTTACAGGTGTAATCCCCTCACAGGTCACTCACGACGCCACCTCACGGATTTACTTTTTTATACAATGTCATATGGTGTGTTTGTACGACCAGGGGAAAACAATTTTATGGGTTAGAGAGGAAAATGTCTGATCTTTTTGCTGTCAGCTTTCGTAGATCGGGGTTAAACTGTATCGCTGCTTTTGTTTTTAATGCTGGCAATATTCCTTTTGTGTTTTAATAAGTTACTACATTAGCTATTTATGATTGTGTTGTTGCTATGTGATTTGTATTTTATTTATCTCGAAAGAAGTCCTTGAATTTTAGACGGCGTGATTCGATTTTGCTAACAAGTTTAGTCATATTGGATAGAGATTTTCATCCAGGCATAATTTGACCAGGCAGCGTTAATTTGCTGAGGTGACGGTAAACATCTTGGCCTATCTAAAATTATTATTCATAAATAATTTTAGACAGGCCAAGATTTTTACCTACAGGTAACATGATTGTATAATATGTTATGGCCATTAGAAAAATAAATATTTATCCAAGCTACTACAATTTATGAAAGTATTAAAAAAAAAACTCAATGCTTTTCTCTATTTTTTTTTCAACATCATCCATGACATGAGTGACGTTCAGTAGTGGATTTTATTTTATATATGAAAATGCTGAATAAGCATAAAATAAATCAATATTTTTAGCACGGCCGCTTTCATATTTGGCGAGTACGCCACAAATCATTCCCGGCACATGCCATGTATCGGCTGGCATTCATCTCGCGCGCTTTTTGACAGTTCACTGCAGCTGCCATATTGTTGTGACAGGGGAGCGAATTTCAAAATTCTGTGTTGCAATATAAAAATTGGAATTGCTTTTATTCCTTACGGGATGAAATTGTAAATTCACAATGTTGACTATTGCGTTAATCACATGGTATTCTTATTAACTCTTTTGTATAATAGGGTATTTTACTCATCTAAAAATATATTATTGAGATAGCTTAGACAAAATGCAGTCGGAAAATTTTAAGTTTATCTTCATGAAATAACAAAATAAATTTTAAAATTCAATTCACAGATTTCAGTTTATTTCATCTGTTTTTGAGCACCATGAAATAGTAGCCGCCATTTTATTACGTCATACGGCATGTCAATTGAACAACTTTGTACTTTTATTATTTTCGTAATCAAAGTAATTTTTATTTACTTAAATAATATTTTGCATTCAGGAACAGCAAACCAGCACAATGTTTTTTTTCTGAATGACCATTAGTTTTACCATGATCCATTTCAAAGTTATCCATTAATTACCGGACAACCTGTATATGTAGATATGTAATGACCTAATTTAAGAGATCAGCATTAAACTCTTTATTTAGAAAGAAAAAGAAAGAAAAAGTATTTATTAGACTCGCACAGGAATATCACAAACTTAACTACACAATATGCATAACAAAAAATTAAAAATTAAAATATTATAAAAAGTAAAAAATAAAAAACAAAATACTGTACGAGGTCAAAAGGCCCCTATCTCAGCATGATGCTGCGACATTTAAAGGTATCGCAGTGCTGGTATTCTGATAGGGCCCACTGTGATGTCACGGACAGATACAGAAATAAAATAATAAATAACCCCCCCCCCCCCCCCTAAAATACCTAAAAAATGATGTACGTAAAAAGTTTTTTTTGTAATCCGCGTGTCTGCACCGCACGTAACCACCGTATTTAACCATTGTTTTTATTTTTATTTCCCACTAGCTACTGCCCGCAGGTCCGCCCGCGTGGAGGTCGAAAATTATCCCACGGGAACCTATTACCGGGATTAAAAGTATCCTATATGTTAATCCAGGTTTCAAAATATCTATTTGATAAATTTCATCCAAATCCGTTCAGCCGTTTTTACGTAATTGAGTAACAAACATCCAAACATCTTCACAAACTTTCACATTTATAATATTAGTAGGAACGATTCAGTATCTTGTTTTTTTCATCGTCTACCTCACCGCTTTTAAGGAAAAATGTTTGTGAAAATACAATATTTACTCAAGTTAGTTCGCTGTATTATACTACCGTCAATCTACTTGATGAGCGCTTGACATTCTGAATACATGTTTTTAGAATGTTTTACTCGAACCTTGGAATAAAGGTTTTCAAGGGGAAATGTAACGTTTTATATTTCAGACAGTGGTTTTGTATGGTTTTATGTATGACTGGCATATTATTCTGAATATAATTTCCGTTATGCTGTCTAACTTTAATAACCTCTGGCTTATTATTAAAGTATTAGTATTTATTCAGAATAATTAATAGGTAGTAATAATGTTCTGGTAATAAAGAAATCACTTTTTTTATTACAATATCGGCTGATTAATTACCTACAACAAATTACTTTGTTCAAAACACCTTGCAATCATTAGTAAACCATAGTCAACAAAATCCTTTTTTATTATTATTGTCTATTACGCTACCCTTCCCTCTCTGTTTGTTAATTCTTTATAATTAATGGAAACAGACTGTATTTGCTTGTAAATCAACATCTGACGGTTTCCCACAGCCTTTAATAGGTAGTTCGCAGATAATAACACACTTCGGTCTAGATTTAGTTTTAAACACTGTTATTAGGCTGACTGCTTACCTAGTTTGTTCAGTAAGGAATTTATCAATATCGAATTATAGGAATTGAGTAGAATCAAATTAGTAGATATCCACGGGGTCAGATTTCAAGATGGCCGAGTATTTATTAGACACATCTGTGTGCCAAATTTCTTCCAAATATTTTCAGCCGTTTTTGCGTGTAAGAAACTACAGAACGCCACCTGCTATTACTACAAACTATAATAAACTAAAACCAAAACTAAACTAAAACCAAAACAACCAAACCAAACCAAAACCACCAAACTGCCAAACTATAATTAATCTAATGAATGTATAATAATAATAATTTAATATAATATCTAATTATTTAATATCTATTTCAAATTTAATTTATTTTTATTTTATTATTTTTTCTAATACTATGGGTGTATGTGTAAAATCTTGCTTTAAATAAATGTTAAAAAAAAAAAAATTACACCTTTTCCTTCCGTTTACGTTCATATATCTGGTCATACACGCACCTCGGTTGCGACTACTTCGCAGCTGACCTTTCTGAAGAACATTGCCAGTAAGGTCACTTTATGACTCCCGCATCGGAGTGCACAATTTATACAGTACCACTGACTCCTTCCACTCACATCTGCATCCATTTATTTTCAAAATCCATTTATTTTTATAAATACCCAGAGGGGATTTATTTTTTTATTTTTCTGGTGACCCTTGTGACCACCCCTATCACCCCCATTCCCAGCTACGTAACCTTTTGGGACAACCTGTACAGTCACCAAATGAGCCAAAAGTCGTTCACGGCTGGGGATAGGCCTCCCAAGAATCGCCATAACAACCGGTCTTGCGTAGCCCGCATCTAGCAGCTTCCCGTGACCTACACTAGATTGTCCTTTCCTCTTTTGTGGAGTACCCACGTTTCGCCTTCCGGTGTACGGTGGCCACTCGAGAACTTTTCACTTCCATCGCCCATCTGCTCAAAGGTCAAAGCTGCTGCAAAGGTGGTTTTTTAAACCAGTGTATCTCTTTATCCGTAAATAATTTTGAAAGCAAAAATATATATGATATTTTCGAGTCTTTTTTGCATAGAGTGATGGAACTCAAAACATAATTAAACACACTTTAATGCATCAAAAAAATCATCAAAGTCACCTCTTAATTATCTTTAAAACCAGTTTATCCCTACAATAACAATTATAATTATAATTAAAAATATACCATAAAATTCCAAATGCCAAACTGCATCCAGTGATGGATTATTTATTATTAAATAGTATCTAATTTTATACGATTTTATTTTAATTTTTACGACAATGCTTGCTCATTTATTATTCTATTCGATTTTATTAGGTACAACAGATTTTAACCCGTATCGGATTGCAAACTATTATCGCTCATAACGACAATATTTAAAGTTACCAGGACCTTAAGTTCAGCAGTTCTATCAGTTATATCCCTTACGTAGGTGCTCTAAAAATATAAAGAGTCTAACCAGATACAGCTGGGTACCAGCATTTTACATGGAGCGACTGCCTATCTGACACCCACAACCCAGTTACTGGGTAATACGATACCCTTTGGTAAGGTTGGTTGTTAGACTTTTGGGCTACTGACGCTGTTCAAGATCCACGAATGACAGCCGGGACTAACGGCGTTGGTATGTAAAGAAGGTCATCCACGGACCAACCGTGGGAAGCGTAGCTTAACCTGATCAATCGACCCGTGCGGCTGCTATTACTTACCCACATGTTCCCTTGCTGGGTCACAGACTCTCATTTCTGTGAGTGGGATTGGGCCGTAATACGCCATGCGGGCCCAGTGCTCGTTGGTGGAAGTCACAAAGTCCCCGAATTTTTGGTTCTAGGATTTCCTTATGATGATTTTCCTTTACTTTAGTTCAGAGAGTTGCAGTTGCCAAAGCTACGGCAGTTTGCTAGAAATAGTCTTAATAATAGTATTAGTTCTACAAGTATGTATTAACGTGTAGTTACAAACGGTACCTGTACACAATATTACTAACTACTGCAATTAATTCACAGTATTGGCATAGTTTCTGAGTACCTATTGCTAAACGTGACATCTACGAACCCAATATAGAGTTATTGCTTGCAAGCATGTGTTGATTCGCATTGTAATTGAAATTTAAACAGTAGTGCGGTGTAACAAGGTTTAAACTGCAGTGGCTTGAAGTTTGCAAATCACTCAATTGCTTAGCGACATTCTTGAGTCAATGAACGAATGATATGGTTTGAGAGTTTAATAGCAATTTTGTCATTAAACTAGTTTAGATTGATACATTTGGTTTTTATTACGATGGATTAATTAATTGCCGTTTGATCTCCTGAGAAAAAATGTTTGGCATAGAATAGAATAGAATAGGTCTTTATTTGCTTAGAATGTAGGTACATAAAAATAAGTTGTTAAATTAAATAATAGGATCCATGTACATTCTGCCTTAATTTAGCATGCAAATTGAATACAAATTATAGGATAATAAAATTATTACAAAAAAATCATCATTTAAGAAATCCTGCACAGAATAATAACATTTGTCTACAAGGAATTCTGTGAAACGTTTTTTAAATTTATGCAACGGTAAGTTAATCGGATAATCGTCAAATTCTAAATAGCATTATCATCCTCTGCCTAGCCGTTTCCCAACTATATTTGGGGATAGCTTCCAGTCTAACCGGATACAGTGGATTAACAGTAATTTACATTTAGTGACTCCCTACATGGCTTCTACAACCCAGTAACTGAATAACACGATACCCCTTGGTAAGACTGGTTTTCAGACTTTCGGGGTTCTGACGACCCTTAATGACTGTCAAAGATGCGAATGACATCCGGGAACAACGACTTAACGTGCTTTCCGAGGCATCTACGGGTCTTGGTATGTGAAGATGGACATCCATCCACGGACCACGTCAAATTCTGAATATGATTGCCACAATTTAAATAATAAAAAAAAAAATATTTTTTTTCAGGCTAAACCCATATTACAAATAAAAATAAAATAAAATAAGAATAAAATAAAATTTCAAAATGCTGCCACAGAAAACAATAAAATGTCATTAACAAAAAATTAAATAAAATAAAAACACGGAATTGGAATAAAATAATAGGTATGTCACAGAACAATTTGCAAAACAAGGACTCTATTTTAAAATGTATTTACGTGGTGCTATCGCTAAAACCAGATATACGACCAATAGTTAAGTTGGATTACCCGTTGTGATATATGGGAACGCGCGTTTGTCGATGCCAAATGTCACGCAGTAGATAGTACAAACATGGCTTTACTACTGTACTATCCACCGACCAATAGGCAAATGAATAAATAGCTGATATACTATGAGATTCACACGACTACTGTAGGTTTTAAAACCCCATCCGTCTTATTACAGAACACGATCTAACTTTAATTCTAAAGCTTATAACCAGTTTTTGCATTCCTAATGTTATTTCGATTTTGGTAAAGATCTTAACCGAAAAATTACGACTTAGCACCTAACTAAGTTGTCAGTTTTGTAAAAAGAACTGCATTGCTATACATATTGGGTTCAAACGGTTGTTAAAACCTCATTTGTTTAGTCCGTTTACTGAAAAAGTATACAGAAAGCTTAAAAAGATCTTGCAAAACATTAAAAAAGGCTAGTCTAACGCATTTACAAAAACCTAATTTACAATGAAAAATCGAAACCGACATGGAAATCCGCTTTCTATACAACTTTATTGCACAGAACACCGTTGCAATGGTACAACCCGACGAAATAGGATAGCGACCTCTTCACTTGATCACCCTACATAATAGTGTCGTACTTCACACGATAGGGTTACCATCGATGGTTCATAAAGTATCGAATAACGGGCGGCAAATGGAATTTTCCTTGTGACTCGGTCCGAGTATAAGTATTCGATTACTTTCATCACCTGGTTTGTTAGTCGAGTGAAATGCGACAATTCCTTTATTTGGTAATACATGTATTTTACTAGCCATCTGTCTTTCGCCTCCATCCAACTATGGGCTTTATGTCTTTAGAATACGTTTGATAGTTCTGTGTCTGTAATGAATAAGGTTGGTTCAACTGTGTTCTAGGATTGTGTAACCGACTGGTGCCTTAAAAAGATACGCATCAACAACTGTTTTTAGTAGTAAGTAGGTACAACTGTTACAACATAGTTACATAATTAATGTACCAGGGCAACAAGGGTGTGGAGGTATGCCAACTAATTGAATCGCTAATTTTCTTGTTTTCACTTTTTAATAGCCATTTATATACTATGTAGGGATTGTCGCTCTGTTTTTTCAGTTTTTGTAAATATTTCTTTAGCATCTAGCATAAGAGAGTATGTAACCAACTTATCTGCGGGGTAATTTCGTAACACACTAACAGAAGCAATAGCTTTCAATTTGACAATTCAACAACATTCATTACGTTGTTTAGGAGACAAGTTTTTCGAACATATGAAGCAATGATTTACAATATACAGGGTGATTGGAAGATGGGTGCAAAGCTTTAAGGTGAAGATAGTATAGACAATTTAGAACCATTTAAGCCATGGTTGTCTTAGACGAAGTCTTACCAATTTTTTTTTTTTTTATAAGGTTTAAAAGACGTATTGTACAATTTTTTTATTTTTTCTGAGCTTTAAATGTCTGTAAAAAAAATGTCTAATGACACAGAAGCCTAAAACATGTTTTGCTTGATTGATTACACATTACTTTAATTAAATAAATAAAAAATGAATTCATTTATCATTCAATTTGGCCATAATTATGCAGTTTACATTAAATTTTGAGAATTTCCGAAAAAAAAATTAAAAATTTGGTTAAAAATATTTGGTAAGACTTCGTCTAAGACAACCATGGCTTAAATGGTTCTAAATTGTCTATACTATCTTTGCCTTAAAGCTTTGCACCCATCTTCCAATCACCCTGTATTTCAAAATCATTCATATTGTGAATGATCGTGTCTTACGCACAGATAGCCAGTCGTTCCATGTAAAATACTAATATTTATATGCAACCAGTTATACTGCATGACTGCATGTTTGGGAAAGGGTTAGGCAAATGATGACCAAAAGACAAGATGATTACGACATCGTAATCATCTTGTCTTTTGGTCATCATGCAAAGGTGCACTTTATACATGTAAAGTGCACCTGTTCAGAACGTATTGTCAAAGTTTCTATACGTGCCAGCTCTGGACTGAGTATACAAGGAAGTCTTGGGATGGCTACGTGTTCAGTACAACATCTACAGACACCGAATGGGGTGGAAGCACTATTGTAGTGCCTCTGGAATGTTCGCGGAGGCAAGGCTGAACGTCCAATGCCATTCAGAGAAGCAGAATTGCCTCTTTCATGTCCAGGATTGGTACGTGTAGAAACACCTTACTTAAGGACATTGCTGATAGGATGTAAGTTACCAAGACCTACCAAGCGGTGGTTGGAAATAGCCGCGTAAAATGTTTGTGCTTACTTATGTGCAAGAGAAGAAAGGCGTTTGTGTATGTGTATGTATGCTATTTAATTGTATATTTTTTTCTTCTTTATTCTATTTTTTTTAATGTAGGTACTTCTTTTTTTATGGATCATGTGGTGTGCAATAAAGATTTTTATTTATTTATAAATGTGTGCAGTAAGAATACAGCGGCTAGAAGCATACAAAGCCAATTGCTCAGTCGTTAAGCCATTTTCTGGCAAATATTACGCTATAATTAAAAGTATTCAAGCACCGCTGTACCAAGTTAAATTAACAAACCGTAATGAACAATTATTGTGACAAAAATTCGGTTGGTGCTTTTGGCTTTAATCCAAATTCGCATCTTAGTGTAAGTGCAGGATAACAATTATTGTCGTACCAACTGTGTTATTATCATGATTACGACTGTGTAGAATTTCTGTAGTACAAGATTTTCTTTTAACTGTAGGTACAGACAGATGTGGTTGCTAAGAAACGGTAGGAAGTGGTGAAGGGTGAGCGTTTGGGAACTCTTTTGTAATTATTGACGTTCAAAAAGTAGTGATAAGGTACACTAATGATTTTTTACTTTGATGTTTGATTTATCTTTGTTTATTCAAACTTACAATGGAAGCAGTAGTAGAGTTTCGTTGTTGAAGAATTCCTTGTTGGTAGGAAGCCTGTACCTAATGCCTAAAATAAAGTGTCTATATTTATCCGCTTATCAAATCCAGAGTCCTGAGGCCCCAATATCTGATTACCAAATTTTGCGAACTAATACTGTTCCCTATTCATTTACTTATCCTATTTCCGAAGCCTATGTCGGCTAAATCGTTTTCAGATACTTTTGCAAATAAGCCAGGTGTATTTTCATCACGGGCTTTGTGACTTGTGTTATTATACAGTATTGTTCAGTTTCCTGGTCTAATTTGTTTTGAAGTTTTTTATAAATCAGTCTAGAAGTGAGATGCATATCGAATAAACGACACCATTACCAAATATGTGAGTAGAGATCAACTAATTTAAAACTGCACCCTTCACTGCTTGTTGCATACAGATTTCAAATGCTTTTTTTTTTTTCAAAATTTCTATTACGTGGTATTAAAAAAAAAAACTGCTATGCTTCAGCAGCACTACTTTTCTAACACAACCATCTTTATCCTAAGACACGAAACCGTCCTTTCTCAAACCATTTTTGCTACTAACTAATTTCTTCCTAACTTCCACCAGCAATTCCTCCAACCTAACCCATTAACCAGAGCTTTATCCAAAAGTTAAGCCAGTTACGGCATGCATTATACCGAAGTACCGATCTCGGTATCTCGCCATTATCATATTATAATTTGGTGGGAGCTAGCAGGCACGGGTAATATGATATTAAACACGCTCCTGACATGACGTGACTGCATTGCACGTTCATTACGGTTATTAAGGCTGAACAACTTACTGATGACACTTGCTCTTCATGAATCACGTCATTTGAAAAGAGCGTGTTAAGATATTTGACATTTGGAATCCAGCAGTAGACAACTTATGTCTGATTTGACGAAGATTTAAAGAAACTTAAAGTAAATAATTTTATACACGCTCTTGACACTGTATTGCACGTTCATTACGTTTATTATGGCTGAAAAAGTTACTGATGACATTTTCTCTTCATGAATCACGTAATTTTACAAGAGCGTGTTAAGATGTTCGATATTTGAATTTGTTAATATTCTTTTTGGCATCACATAAGTTGACAACTTACGGCAGTTTTGATGAAAATAAAAAAGAAAATAAAAGTTAATAATAATAAACACGCTTCTGACATGACGGGACTGCATTGCACGTTCATTACGGTTTTTAAGGCTGAGCAACTTACTGATGACACTTGCTCTTCATGAATCACGCCATTTGATGAGAGCGTGTTAAGATATTCGACATTTGAAATTAGCACTATTCTTAATGGCATCTCAGAAGTAAACGATAAGAAAGAAACTACAAGCAAATGAAGGTATTTATTTTGTTGTGATCACAAATCGGTTGGCTAAGGTTGGTGATCAGTGGTACATCACAAGGGTTATGTTTATCCTTCTAGAATAGCGATGGCAGCAATTGATAATTAAAAATCTAAAGTAACAAGTAGGTCGGGGGGGGGGGGTGAGTCAAGATCTGCAAATCTCTGTAATTCAGCAACGTAACTAACACCATACACCAACAATTTATTTTTTTCATTTTCTGTACTAATGTTATAAATATTTCAATATTAAGATAAAATACTTGTTTACAGAAAAGTCATACCTAATACAAGAGAATACATAATTCTTGTTCTCTATATCTTTAGCTTGAGCTCTTCCCAACTGCACTTTTTCTTAACAGAATATTAAAAGAAAGCAAGATGCGAAATACACTTTTTTCTAATTACGTATTCTCCTTGGTTTCTTTGTTAATGAAATGCATTGGATCGTCAACTTTTGTTCTAAGATAATAAAACTTTTAGGATCAAACATCGTAATAATGGTTTATCCTGCTTTAATGAGTTTTTGTTAGGTGACAGTTTTTTTTCGTGCAGAGGAATGACCTAAATGTGTCATGTCCGTGTATCGATCGAATCGTGTTCCTACAAATTGTATTTTGTTCATGGAACTGATTTATTTTGTTAGTAACGGTATTGAAAAGGTTTCAATGAGCTTATAAGATATATTTTTAAAATATTAGCTGTACTTTTTTCAGTCTTCTGTATTCCATCCAAATCGTCGATCGAGTTAAGTACCTATATTGGAGCCAAAATATGACATTAACTTCGCCAAATAATAATCACTCCATTCTAGCGTAAACAAAGCTATTAAATAAACCTTTCACACATAAAAATAAACTTTATAAAGTAAATTATTTACTCACAAAAAACGAAAGCCAACCAAAATTTGCCTAGAAGCAAAATATAAACGCCGCGCCGTAATTTAGCTGAATTATCTAGTACATTATTTAGGCTTTAGACAGACTCAGGCGTCGGGTAATTCGATATTAAACACGCGGTCGACAGTGACGTGACTGGAGGCTTTGTCACGCGACTAGTGTGGATCGAGCCTTAGGGCTGGCATTGTCTAGTGTGGACAAAGAATGGAACTGATGTTCCTAATGATAATGGTTTTGCGACGGGAATGGCACGGCTTTGTGGTGGAATTGGTTCTGATATTTCAGATAGGTGGATCAAATAGATTATTATAATTAAAAGAGCATTTTATTCTGCATGATCGAATAATGAATTTTTGAAAACCGTTACTGCTTCATAAAAAAACGTGGTTTAACTAAAAAAAATATGTGTAGTACCCTACATACATGCATGTACCGTAGTCTGTATTTATCATGATAGTCTGCCTATGCAGACTGTTATAATGCAAAAATGTGCCTTCTCGAAACGACAGAAATATTAATAATGATATAATATATAAGAGAGAGGGAGATATAAAAGCATTAATATTATACAAATACAACAGTTTATATTGACAGGCTTGTGTAGGCGGTTGTATGAGATCATCTCAGGAACGTATTTCCCTAAGGCGACCCTTAAAACCTGCTCTGAATGCCAAATAGCCGATACAAATCCTATTTTTAATACCAACATCAAATAAAAATGGAAATAATCGACTCTATGGATTTTTTGTTCCGTTTCTGCGTAGGTTCACGTTTTACATTCAAATAACTTTTTTACTTCATGTAATTTTAATGTTGATATATTATTAAAGAAACAAAAAAACGAGATTCGTGAACACACCGAGCTGCAGATTTGTGGTTCGCAGGTCTTAAAAAAGTTTTAATACCACAGCAAAGGAAATATTCTATGCAATATAGAATATTTCCTTTGCTGTGGTATTTAAAACTTTTTTAAGACCTGCGAGAATATTTTAAAATAAAACATTAATTCCACCTCGTTCATGTATTTTAATGTTTTATGCACGTGCTTTTTTCAGGGTTGCTTATCTAGTTGTGAACAACCCGAGCTTAAATCGTTTTATTTTTTACTGAAAAAATGGGACTGGGCGGGTCACGCCAGTCGCATGCACAGTGACCGCTGGGCAATAGTCTCTACACAGTGGGTGCCTGAGGAAGGACGGCGCCACCGATGCTGGCCCAAGAAAAGGTGGCGAGACGCCCTAGACGCGTATCGCAAGAGTTGGATCGAGGTGGACCTGGAAAAGGATGCCTGGAAGGATTTGGGGGGGCCTTTGCTCAGCAGTGGGACAATGTAGGCCAATATAAAAAAAAAAAACTGAATACTTTTCGTGATAGTAGCAGCCCTAAATTAAAAGCACGCGAGTAACCATAATACTTAAGTATACTCAAACGGATTGGTGATGGCAGTATCATGTTTTATGCATATGTATACTGAATTTCCTCGCTTTTTAGACATAATCCAATAATTTGGATTATGTGTGTGTGTGTTTTTTCCTTTGAGGAAACCTACATATTTGAACAAATATATTTAAAAAGATATCCAGTTTATTTCTGTTGACGTACCCAGTAAACTAGATCTGGGTTATCTAGATAGTGATGACCCTATGCATCGCGTGCATCAACCGATCTATTGTGCAGATTTGCTACCCTCGAGCTGGTGTCTACTGTTTAGTGCCTTAAAAACCTAAGTTATGTGGGTAAAGAGGATTATATTATAATACAAAGTACTAAACTTGCAGGGAACTCTTATAGGGTATCGTTTGGATGTGCAGTATAATTTAGTTATGATGTTTTGGTCCTTTATCAAAAATAACCCGGTTCTTATTCATTGATTACAGTCTAGCCTATAAGACTAATAAGCAATTTTAATGTACCTTAATTTTTTACATGATGATTATTTTAAAACTTAGAATAGTGTTGATTGTACGAGTACTTTACAGAAGTCCATTCTACTTTCTTAGAGTCTGATATGATGATATAATAAACACTTTGTTCATGTATTATTATGTGTGTCATATTATTTCTACACTTTTTACACTACATCTTAATGTCAATAAGATGATTGTGAAATAGTTTCACATCAAATTGTGGCATTGTTTATTAGTTATCCTAAGTTATAGAATGGACCAATGTATTTTCTACCTTAAATTAGCTAATATCTGGTATTATCGAGCGTTGCTCGGTTTTTTTTTGGCTTGACGTTTTCTAAAAATGAAACCTAGCTAGATCGATTTATCGCCCCCGAGACCCCCTGCATGCTGAATTTCATGAAAATCGTTGGAGCCGTTTCCGAGATTCAGATTATAGAATTGCTCGTTTTAAGGTATTAGATAACCGTTTCTTTGTATTTAAAAAACACGTTGGATTCATTATTTGCCATTTTTGCAGTAGAACCTGAATTTTACTTTTGCCTTTGAAACATTGTTCGTTTCAATATCTTGCTTTATATCAAACTGTAGCAACAAATAAATAGTTCCCACGCAACTGTAGCAGGTACCAAGGGCATAATAAAGTGTCGGGTTATCACGTTGTGGGGTTATTAAGTCATTGTAGTCTGACACCTGAAGTGGCGAGCACCAAGGCAGTACAAATCACACCTACTATTTTTGTAATTCTTTGTGCTTATGTAACCTTGGTAGTTTTGAAGAGATCATGTGACCACCTGATGTATTTTGTAAAAATCTCACAGTGAGTTAAGAGTGAGCTGTCAAAAGTGTTAATCCCTAACGTCAGGTGGAATGACAGCTCACTTTAAGCTAACTTCATTAAAGTTTGTACGATGAGAGATTTTACGGAATTGAATGACAGCTCACTTTAAGCTCACTTCACTAAAGTTTGTATGATGAGATTTTACAGAATTGACCGACTGAAGTTTGATTAATACGTTATGTATACAGGATAAAACTTTAACCAGTATGCAAACTGTAACCATGAGTTCAGTTTATGATTCAAGACGTAGCGTAGAAATTTTTCGCCGATTAACAAAAAAAAAATTCTGTTCCATACATTTTGACCGCGTAGGTATTGCACTTTTCTATGAAAGAGCCGATTTTTTTTTTTGATATTCGATGTTTAATTTGAACCCGAGAGGGTCAATCATACGCTGAATTCCTCGTTACAGTTTGCGCGCTGGTTAAAATTTTATCCTGGATGTGGGGAATTCTCACTCCCATTACTAAAACAATTAAGAATGATGTAACAGAAAGCTGCAAAGCCTGTTTATATTACACACATACATACATAAACTCACGCCTTCTTGCTTTGGGCGTAGGCAGAAACTACAGAACGCCGTCTGCTACGATCCTTAAACAGGATAAGTTATTAACCAGTGCGCAATTGATTGATTCTTGATTCTTTTTACCCATTTTGGTATGGTAATTTTATTATTAACCAGTGCGCAATTGATTGATTCTTGATTCTTTTTACCCATTTTGGTATGGTAATTTTATTATTAACCAGTGCGCAATTGATTGATTCTTGATTCTTTTTACCCATTTTGGTATGTTAATTTTATTCTGGGTGCATCGTTTTCACACATAATCATATAATGAATGTAAATATTGTACTTGAAACATTTTAAAAGAGTAACGGTGGAGTTTCTTGCCCATTCTTCTCCATACGAAACTACATTTTGGAAGGGGCGACTAGAATCAATTCTATTTTAATGTAAATGTTGACGTTCAAAAGTGCCTTTTAAGTGCCTATTTGAAATAAATGCTTTGACTTTGACTTTGCAAACTGTAACCATGAACTCAGCATATAATTCTAGACCCCCCAGCGCAGAAATTTTTCGTTCGTTATACAAAAAAGAATCAGCATACATTTTGACCGCGTAGGTATTGCCTTTTGTATGAAACAGCTGATTTTTTTTTGTATATCTGACGAAAAATTTCTGCGCTGGGGGGTCTAGAATTATATGCTGAATTCATGGTTACAGTTTGCGCACTCAATAAAAACTTTTCCTGTATACTCCATTTACCTGATTTACGTTCATACGTCTGCAGGCTTAGCACAAGAACCGTAGAGAAGCGTTTTGTCGACGGAAGAGTAGACAAAAATGACGTTTCCGCGTAGACAGTTGATAGTTTTTAACCGAGAAAGGTAGACAAGCGATTTATATTCTACGGTAGAGTAGAAATGGAAGCGTCATACTAAGCCTGTAGGTCATACACGCACTCCGGTTGCTAGTACTATGCACCTGACCTTTCTCAGGGACATAATCAATAAGGTCACTATAATGTACTCCTAGGGGTCCCTCCCGGTGTTTCCACTTACATCTGCCTTTGTATTATCTGTGGTAAATCTCATGGCAACTGTTTTGTTATTTAGCAATTATAGTTGAAATCATGAGTTTCAGCTTAGATTTCAGAATCCAGTCAATGATTTTCAGAGTGTACTCGCAGTCAGAAGTACGAATAGGTCCAAAACTCTGACAGATCGGCTAGCCTTTAGGTGTCTGTATTCAAAGTCAAAGCATTTATTTCAAATAGGCACCTAAAAGGCACTTCAACATTTACATTAAAATTGATTCTAGTCGCCCCTTCCAAAATGTAGTTTCGTATGGAGAAGAATGGGCAAGAAACTCCACCGGTACTCTTTTAAAATGTTATAAGTACAATATTTAACATAGTACATTCATTATATGATTATGTGTGAAAACGATGCACCCAGAGTAAATTTACCATACCAAAATAGGTAAAAAGAATGAAATTGAAACAATACAGATAAATTAATTCTATGATAGATACATGGTGCTCACATATATACAAACATTGTAAAAGTAAGTATACGATTTTCCTAGAATATTAACAATTAATAAGTCAGTGTGTGAGTTAAAGTAATCACTGAGTGTAAATCAATGTCATAAATATAATTAATTATACAATTCAATTAGCAACCAGTTTGATTTTGTTTAGACTCTAGATTGTTTTATGGAGCAGAACCAGCATGTTTCCAAGCATATTTCCTAGTAATTGAATCCTGGGTGGCGGTCGTTCTGTATAAAGTCAAGTTCACACAGTAGGGACGCTGATCCTAATATAGTTTGACAAATCCTGGGTTGATAAAATGCGTTAGATCGCCTTTACTCTGCAAATCAATGGTGGGCAAATAGCCCGATGTTGAGTTCCGGAGTGGCAACCAAGAGATCGTAAGTTGGACTCCCATCTCTCCTACCCATGCTTGTTATGTCATAATATTGGTCTGTAGGTAATTGTTAGTAACAAAGATCTTAAAACTATGTTGGTCAATACTAAATTCAAATCTTTCCAATATAATATCAATAATGTCCAAACAACATTTTTAAAAATACATAAGTATTAAAAAAAACACAGTTACTGTGTCATCTTTTCATATGAAGCTGGATAAATATCCCCAGCACTGCGGACTGTCTCAGATAACATCCTTAGGATTCCGTTGGCGCTTCCCAAAACCTGCGCATCAGACAAGCTGTTTTCTTACGAATAAAAATCACAGTGGTGATCACCGCGGTATAGGAAGTATTCGAGTAGGTGAATTAAACAAAAATTCACTGTATAACAACGTCACCCGTCCGCATCGTTCTGATGGCAGCAAACAAGTGACCAGTGGTCACTGTTAACAGCGGCACCAGTGGCTCATGTGCCAGTGGTAACGCTAGATTATTATGTTGCTATGCAAGAAGCCCGCTATAGGAGTGCCTAAGACGAACATAGATACTATGCTTAGTTGGAGAGGTGAACAGATGTATGTAAAGTGTAAAATATATTGCTAAAGTAATTTGAAAAAAAAAAGACCTTTTCCCATGGTTTAAACGAAAGCATAATCTAATCAAGTCAACGACTCTACTCGACAATCCCATGAACCCTTCCACTCATAATATAATATTCAAATAATAAACCAGCGCGGTCTAGTGCATCTTCGTTCCATAATGACCTCAATTAACGTTCTCGTTCGTTCACTGGCTCATTCACTTGAATTTTTCTTCGCCATCTTAATTTGTACGTGACGCCGGCAGTTAATTAGTGCAATTAAAAGATCCTGGCGTTTTTGTTTTAGTACTCACACTGCGAAGCCATTGTTGAAAATTAAATTAGTCCTGAAATTGTTTTACTTCATTAGGATAATATGTGATGTTTGTGTGCCGAGTAATGGGCGAATGAGAATGGAGCGAAAAAGGCGTTTATCGTTCGCGCGACACGTTCATTCATGTGCTTTTAAATTTAGAAAGCATGTGTAGCTTTCCGTTAAAGCTAGGTAAGCTATGTTATTTTACAGTAATGTACTTAGATGTGATCATTGCTAGTTCATTTATGTTTTTTTGAGACAAATCTCGTAACACAATTCCTCATATGTTTAAAAACACACTGAATTAGGCATTTCAGAAAGGTCAACTTAAGACAAATAGATTAAAAAGGAAAGACCACCACCTCCATTTGTTTTTTCGGTTTTAAAAATTTTTAATTTTAGCTTCAGTTTAAATGGGGGCTTAGCTGATAGATTCAGCATTGTATTCAAAATCTCGTTCAAAGTTTAGAATAAACTAAACTAGACATTTCAGTAAGACATCAACTAGGTTCAAAAGGGAAGATCACATTGGTTGGTTTAAATGTTTTATGAAGTGAAAGCTTCTTAAGGCGCATTGGGCATTTTTTGAGATGAGAAAAAACAATTGAACTCGCGACACGGTTACCGTTACCGACACCTCTGTAGGTATTAAGTATGTACATAATATTGTGTATGTACGAACATTGATACACATGCATGTTGGCATTTTTTGAGATGGGAAACACCATTGAACTCGCGACACTGTTACCGTTACCGACACCTTTGTAGGTATATAAGTATGTACATATATTGTGTATGTACGGACATTGATACACATGCATGTTGGCATTTTTTGAGATGGGAAACACCATTGAACTCGCGACACTGTTACCGTTACCGACACCTCTGTAGGTATATAAGTATGTACATATATTGTGTATGTACGAACATTGATACACATGCATGTTGGCATTTTTTGAGATGGGAAACACCATTGAACTCGCGACACTGTTACCGTTACCGACACCTCTGTACCTACGAATTTGAAGTGAAAACTTCTTTGGCGCGTTGGGCTTTTTTTGAGATGGGAAAAAACAATTGAACTCGTGACACTGTTAAAAAAATACACACGTAATTATTCAAGTTTTCACTTCTGTCGGCACTCCCGGAGTGCCACTGTTTTTTTAGGGCCAGTTAAATGTGGGTTTACCAGAAATATTCTGAATTGGAATCAAAATATAGAGATATTTGATACATATCATTCAAAATCCACTACATGCGTATGTTTATTCAAAATTACCTAATGATTGAGATTGATTAGGCAATTGATCACAATCAGTCTAATAGATTAATGATGAAAATATTACCGATCACATTACATACACAGGGTGTGGTCTAGAATCGAATGCAAACCGCTAATGTTTCATGGTAGGGTCATACCTAGTGAACGTGTCATTGCACATTGACACTCGATTACCGAATGAGAGAGAAAATTACATAAATACCATTATTTGCAAATAGATTACTAATCTAAGCATGTACAGACGCCAGCACATCAAGCTATGCCAAACTTTCCTAATTGAACATGAACCTTATGCTTTTGTGATAAAGTTGATGATTTATGATGATTATTATGATCTATCAAAAAAAATTGATAGATTGAGGTAGCTTGATGTGCTGGCCTCTGTACATGTTAAATGATGGGGATAACTTATGCTGATTGTTCTTGCTCTTGTTACCTACGAGTTTATAGACGGTACAGGTTTGAACGGTTAAAATATGGCATGTATTTAACCGACCCCAAATAATTCCTATTTGCATTTCTTAAAAATAAATATTAATTGACAAACTAATAATAAATGAGCCTTTTTTTGAGCCTCAAATAATTCCCAGATGATTGTCTTTAAAATACTTATTTGCTAAATCTCCAACCAACATGATTGTAGTGCTCGCTGACTTCATTAGAACGCCAATAAGGTTTTTTTATGATCAATTAAATATCCCTTTAAATAATATGTATACTCTGTATAGTTAAGTAATTACAGAAAATGTGTTCATACATTTACGTAATTTGAATTAACATTAATGATGGCTTTTTGAATGACATGTCTGCAGTGAGGTCCTCATTTGTTAATGGAAAAGTTATTGATAGTCTTGGAATCAAGTTTTAATAACGATGATTGATTTTCGGTAACTTATTACGTTATCATACAGTTATTTAATGTTTATAAGAGAAAAATCATATGACCTAATTATTCTTAAACTAAACTCAATTTTACTTCATTTGCAGTTTTTTAGGGCCAATTCTACCAAAATTTTATACCTAGAATAAGTTTTATCCTAAAGGATAAATTTTGTTTTTTCAGTTTCTCCATACTGGACCTATCAAACGCCAATTTTATTCTAGAGTTTGGTAAAATAACCCTTTATCCAGCCAGTCATACCAACTGAGAAAGAAAGCAATACCTGGTAATTTTCCACGATGCCCATTTTCAAATAGTTTTTCTATTGCCATTACAACTAAAACGCAACTACCACAAACGTAACATATAAGTAGTCACGTATATTATAATAATTACTTTCATGTTCACATATTCCCGATAGAAATAAAGTTTCCCAGCTCGCGTGGCCATAAGTAATTATAATGCAACACTCAGCCACTTGAAGTTATGTAGGTTAATTTCCAGCCTTTTGTACTTAACGCTTTTCTGCTACGGCAACTAGTCTTTATTGAATTTTCTCGTGGAGAATAGGTTACCTGCATGGAAGTGTCAACTAAATGCTTAAGTGTAGTGTGTTAGTATAAGAAGGGTTAGGTGGTTGCCATGAATATGCGTTTCACATGCTTTATATTGAGAGGGAATCCCCAGGGTTGCCAGCGAAATTCAAATTTTCTTACGTATGTTGCTTTATGTAAGTCAGTGAAAGGTTGTATGATGATTTAAATGTGATTCGCGTCCGCAAAACATCTGGCTTTAAACAAATATAATAATTAAAATCAACAATATAACTGTCTAAGTTAATATAATCCCATTGAATTACTTTTTCATGAAATAGTCTTCAACTTGCTTCATTCGTATGTATTCCAGGTTACTAACTACGTCATTATTATTTTTTAAGAACTTTCTCGCATCAAATTGAGCTGAAACTGGGCGCATGGGCAATATTCCCGCCGCGATATTTTTACGTGATCTATGTATTTTTACGTTTTCAATTCTAGTCTTACCTAGAAAACTAGTTACGCGACTTTAATTCACTGCCCTCATTTCCACCAAAATTACTCACCAGAGTACATTCTAATGTTTCTTTTCTCTGTTTCAGGTACATACAGTTTCTAACTTGCCATGTGGATCTCTCGAGACAAAGGAAAAGCGAGTCTCGCTTTTGTGGAAATTCTTCCGCGCCCCGCTTCTCACACACTATTGTGTAAGTCTGGAGTCTGAAGTTTTAGGTAAAGTTTCAACGTGCCCTATAATCTTACTTTTGCTTATTTTCCCTTTGAGGTAAATAATGTAGCTATTGATGTGGAGAATTGTTGTCTTATTGAATACGAAAATGAGTAGGTATTAAGGTGGATTTCTTTTACAAAAAAAGTTGCCATTTTTTTTTACTAACAACATTTTCTTTTATTGAGCAGTTGGATGACTTAATGTTGTCTGTATTAAATGATAAATTGGGATTGAAAAACAAAACGCTGCTTTTCATATTATAAAATAGAAGTCACTTTTTGTGTCTTTCCGCATTGATCTTCTAATTTACACAAAGAATTTTGGTTTTCAACATCAATTAGAGAATTTATTCCGAAAAGTTTATATGTATATAATAAATTTATATGAAACTTACGTATAATGAAGTAATCTCAATGTTCTGTCAAGTCGTATAAATCATGGGAAGCAGTGGTAGATCTCTAGTTAAGAATAAATGACTGTCCTATTAGTCTCACAGTACCGTGGGTACTTAAGTTAGGTACGTATAGCCCTAATACTACTCATTGTTTTCTTCGGGAGCACTATGAGAGCATTAAAAGAACTAAAATTTCTAAATGATGAGCCCATCTTATAAGCGGCTCTTAGTGACCTATTTAACTGAATTGGCTCATCAGCATGAATAAGCAATTTATCATTATTGGGACTAATTTTGTCTCCCTATAAGTATCGTGAATCGAAACTAGTTCCATTAAAGCCGTTTTTATACAACTTTCTGACGTCAGAAGTCTGTTATGGTTTGAAGAAATTCGATGTGAGTGACCTTTCGTTATACAGCGTTCTTTTAAATTGGCTAGATAAACTTAGTAGACGCTATGAGTATCGATATGTAAACATACCGATGAACAACGTTTATTTTTGTAGGGTCATCGATCGCAGGTCATTTGAAATATCAGTAGTTTTTTTTCAATTTTTTTTTCGTGCTTAGATATTGATACCCATTACGACTCCGCAGTTGGTTATTTAATCCTGTATGTGATATTGTAATTTTTGTTTAATCCTACATCGACAAATAACGGTTGTACGTTGTTTTATAGCTAATAGTTTTATAGAATTTCGTTTCACATACATTTTTTCTCATATTTTCGTTTCATAGAATAATCAATACGCAGAATACTTAAAGATTGAAGATTGTTAAATCATTGATTTTTGTTTAACATAAAGTTTAATGTTAGAATAATCATATCATAGAATAACAAATCAAATATTCTTTATCCTTATATTGTTATTTAATATAAAACTTATTATCAAGAATAACATTTTATTATTGTTGTTGGTAATGTCTGTTGGGGATCTCAGTTCTAACCAAACCTACTGCTTGGATGCTGCAAATGAGCATGCAGTGTGCAAGCAAGCATGCAGCAAGCAAGCAAGCAAGCATGCAACATGCAGCGTGCAAGGAAGCATGCAACTTGCAGCAGCCAGCAGGCATGGTTTCTGTCAAGGCTCCGGCGCTCCGCGCCTACTTACAGTCTAGGGGTAGGGCAAACAAGACTACGTGGAAACGGTTTCGTAGCGATTATTTTCTGCCACTAACTTTTGTAGCACAACATATTGACTTTTTACGACAATATTTTAATTCGTTGAAATAAAATAGGTACCATGAACAAAAAAAAAAACACCGAACAAACAATATTCGTTAAAAAATAATTCTACAGTTTGATAAGTTTGTTAGCCAAAAAATGGGATTAAACATTCATTGAATTGTGTTTCTGTGAAATATGCTTCATTCAAGTAAATAGCCTTTGAAACAATAATATTCGAAATAAAAATACAAAGACGAAATATTATATTAAACATTTTCTGGGAAACGAAATTCTATGAAATTTATGTCTGCGAAACAAGGGGACAGCACAAGAGACTATTCCGAAAAGTTTTACCTAGTTATATATTGTAATCAAACTTCCGTTTTCATTAGAAATTTGGGTGTTTAGACAAGTCATAAAAACGTTCAATAAGTATTACGTAGTCAGCAACTAGCTGCTGCAGCATCTAAAAAACCTACTAAACCATCATTGTTACTTGCTGTATACATTAAAAGACATGGAATCTTTTTAACTGCTAACCGTGCTTAAAGCTGTCATATCATTAATTAATAATGTCAACTAAGCATACATTATAAGTCGCCATAATAAATCCAAAGGCATCTAAGACGATCACGCGTTGCATTACACAGCACGCCATTTAAGATAAGGCTATAAAGTTTATTAGCTTTATTACGCGTAAGGTTTCGCTCAAAAACCCGAGCTAACCCCTTATAAAACAACCCTTAGCAAAACGACACATGTCCCGCAACGCGTGTCAAAGTAATTTGTATCATATTTATATGAAGTTAGTTTGATAGATCCTCCAATTTATTTGATAGATGCTAACCCTGCAGCTTTGTGACGACATCTTTGATGTGCACCCTCTCGCCTGGAGCATTCAAAGTCTTTCATAGATAAAGTGCATTTCGATATTAGAAGTTTCAAACATAGTTTTAAAGTGAAATTTACGGTATGAAATTGTTTTCTCTTTTCAAAGAAAGACGTGTTGTAACGCGAGGAATTGGTGCTGGGTTGATAATAATGCTACTGGTTTTTATTCGATATTACAATGGAATTTCTTTGTGTAGTTTTTGGATATGAATGGCTTTTGATGTGAATGCAGTATTTCGTGCCTGTTTGAAGTTAGTTTGTAATTGGGGAGAGGAAAATAATTCATTTGTTTGTTAAGCTTAGGGATTCTTCACATAGTTTGAAAGCATTTTTTCTGACAGGGCAACTACTATTAATTTTTTAAGATATTGCTAAGACCACTTCACAAGGCGGTAGAGTTAGTTGCCTTACTATAAAACAATGTAAATCATACCTTAAGTAATAGCAACTAATATTCAAACACACATAACCTGACTATTAACAAACCGATACATTCCAACAATCACAATTTACATTACAGAATTAGTTTAACTTTACACAATACCATATAAACTTTCCAAGATGGCGGCCAAATTATACAGCACTTGGAGAACTGATTCGAACAATAGGATACCCACTTAGAAATTACTATAGGAATGTTTTAACAAGAAAATTGACCTGCAAACTATGCTGAGGGCCCTGTAAGGGTTTGGACACAAACTACGCAACTAGTTTACAATATTGTGATTACCCCTGGGACTAAGTTTGGCCGTGCGAATGTGAAAATGGATTCCAGTATAACATTGGAAAGTTATTGATTTGTTGTATTGGAGATTATGAGTTATTGCCCTATTTCCATATTCTCGTAGGTATATCGTATATACAAGATGTAACAGAAACCCTATTGCTATCCTTACGCACTAAAGATAACAGCTAGTATAGAATCACTATGCATAGTTTCAGCTCAAAATGAAATACTCTAAGAATTGATACCAAATTTTCGGTTTCATATGTTTCTTAAATTCAAATCATAACAAACGTGTCACCGCACTACGTAGGTCAATAACTTTCCACGTTACTTGCCAATATCACGATAAATCTCTTCCGAATGATGTGTTTGTTTTTTCTGGTATCAATGTATTAAAAATTCTCATAACTTGTGAACATGCAGAGATAGGATTAAAAACCCTTTCAATATGGTTTGATTTCATCCAAAAAAGCCGTTCTCTTAGTATGTACGAGTATATATCCTTTTCGTTACACGTTGTGTATTTGTTTCATCATAATCCTAACTATATTATTTAATACCTTTAAACGAGCAATTCTCGTATATTTGTATATATATAATCTGAATCTCAGAAACGGCTCCAATGTTTTTAATGGAATTTAGTATGCAGGGGGTTTAGACAACGTCAAACCAAAAAAAAAACCTACCAAAGCTCGGTAATACCAGATATTAGCTAATTTAAGGTAGAAAATACATTGGTCCAGTCTATAACTTAGGACAACTAATAAACAATGCCACAATTTGGTGTGAAACTTTTTCACAATCATCTTATTGTCATTCACAGGATCAAGACTTATGTGAGTAAAACCGTGGAGCGCATCTAGTTGGGATTATAAGGAACATAGAGATTGGTGGTATCCTGAAATTAGACTGAAAAGGGACAAAGATAGAGAGAAAAGGAACGTAAAGTTGCCAAAAACTGGTCAACAATATGGCAAAAAAATACCTATTTAGTGCTGAGCTTTTATTTCTTATTTAGCCTCCTTATCAGAAGTTTCTTACTGGATCGAGTTACGTTGTGTCGTCTATTTTTCCTCTGTTTTGGTAATCTTCGTTTGTTTTACCTAATTTTGGCAGACCGTGATTTCATGTGATTTTATGGCTTGGCAAGCTACTGTGTGTTTAAAGATTTTGGCACATACATTACTTAGAATCTGGCCCGGAGTCTGGATTTGTGGCTGGTTGATGGCAATAACCTCGCCCCCTATTACATGAGCTTAACATAATTGGCCAAATATGGGTGTTCTGTAAGTGCACTTCAGCTTAACTCTTCGTAGAATACAGGCGTGATATTATGTTACGTTATAACTTAGAATATCGTGGAAAACCCAAAGCCTGACCACACCACCTGAATGCTTTCCCGGGCTTAAAGCCAATTACAAGAAAATACTCCATAATACTCGTAATGGCGCATAGAACTAATGACACGGCCAATTGCTACATTCGAATTCGTAAGTAACAAGCACTCGCCCGAGTTTTAGCTCGTATATATTTCAATTCAGGTCAATATACCTATATCTCTAAATTAGTATAGCCATATAAATGAAGTTAACCAATTTTCATTACATTCATTTAAACCAAACGGTTCAATTAATTGGATTTGTTATTGGAAGTGCAGTTAAAGAATTGGATGTTAAGCTTGAAGTAGGTATGAAGTATCATCATCATTTCAGCCGAAAAACGTCCACTGCTGGACATAGGCCTCCCCCAAGCTCCGCCACTTCGACCGGTTCTGTGCTTCCCGCATCCAGCGGACTCCTGCGACCCTCACAAGGTCATCGGTCCATGTTGTGGGAGGCCTACCAACTTTACGTCTTCCGGTACGCAGTATGAAGTATAATTGGATCGTAATTTTATTATAGAAATTCTTCATCACTGAGACATTTGAGTATACTCTCATACTAATACTCTCAGCCGCCAGAGCTCATTCAAGTCACTGAAAGGCGTACGCAGTAAATGGTAGTTTTATAGCAGTGCTTGCACATGTGCTATGTAATTATACAATACTAAGAGGTGGAATTTATACAATGCAAAGATATTTACTTTTTACAATCTTCAGTAGTTTTGAGTATCATTGTTATCAATCAATCTGATATACGTATTTAATTGACAAGAGTTTGCGTAACCTGTTTGGTCACGTTGAGAACACGAAAGAAGGACCACTAACAAAATTTGTGGCAGTGTCAGTGGAAACGCAGGTAGAGAACGCCCTAGAAGGCCACCTTACTAGTGATGTTCATCAGAAAGGTCAAGTACTTAGTACTCACAACAGGCGTGCGTGTGTGAAATATGGACGTCATTAAAGCAAAAGGAGTAGGTATGTTAGGATCGTCGCAGATGGCATTCTGTAGATTTTTCCTATTATGCCCATGGGAAGAAGGCGTGCGATTACGTTTTTATTATGATTATTTATAAATACTTTATTGTGGACCACAAAAATATTATATAACATAAAAAAACAAGCAGTACAAAATATACTAAAGGCGGCCTTATCGCTTTCTGCGATCACTTCCAGGCCACTTAAGTGTATTTAAGTGATTTTATTGTCATATTACTTACTAAATGTCGGACCTTACATTTATTGATATCTTGTAGAAATGCTATAAGAACGAACTTCACCAATGAAACTGAAATCGATACACACATAAATCACGTTTAAGAGTTGCCAGTGTCATTAATTTCTGTGAAATTTTGACAGTGACAGCTCTTGAACTCGGTTTAGATGTGCTGATCGCGTTTTGTTGCCCCAGTGTGAGTTCCTTATAAACATCTTGACTTAACGCTTCGACGGCGTTGGGCGCTCCTATTGGGTATTCACAAATCCAGGGTGAATCAGAGCGCTGAACGCTGTCGATGCGTAGTCGAGATGGTTAAAGGAAACTCACACTAAGGTCTCAGCTTCATTGGTAAAATTCTTACTAAATAGCTTCACAGTGCTCTAGCATCGCCAAAATGCGTCTGAGTCTGTCAATTCGATTTAAAACGAAGTGAAAATCGACAACCGTTGAGAGCCACACCATGTGTGTATTTATCACATTAAGAAGTTCTATCTGATCCTATCACAGTCGTTTCCACGTAAGTAATGCACAATACTCTCATTCCATTGTGTTTATTAAATGTAGCGAGCATCGAGAACTCGATTCCTTACGGGGATCGGATTATCCGATTATTTGTAAACGCGGATTTGAGAATGAATCCGATCCGTTGAGCTCACTCGTTACCTTCCTTGTTACTCTACATATTTTATATTTACATAATAAAGGATTTGATAAGTAAATATTGGGAATAAGGACGTATGTTTTGTCTCTCGTGTTGTTCAGTTATTTCTTGTTTGATCGATGTTCTCTTGTCAGTTGTTGGGATAATGTGATTTACGAGAAAGGCAGGATATTGTTTTGAATTGCTAAGAAATGTTTACTTTAAAGTTATTAACCTAACAAGATTATTAGATACTAGCAGCGCTCCACGGTTTCACCTGCGTAGTTCCCGTTCCCGTAGGAATACGGGGATAAAATATACCCTATGTCACCCGGGGATAGTGTAGCTTCCCAACAGTGAAATAATTTTTCAAATCGGTTCAGTTGTTTCGGAGCCTATTCAATGCAAACAAATAATCTAATCTTTCCTCTCTATAATATTAGTATAGATTATTAAAACTAATAATCTACTAATGATCTATACAGATTAGCTGTGTGAAATTATCCCTGGGGAACGTGCTACTGCGACAAAAAGTAGAATATGTTACTTCTTATAACATCAACAATCTGCCAGTGAAAGTTCTGTTAAAATCGGTTTAACCGTTTCGGAGATTAGGCAGACTATTTTTTTTTAAGAAATTGTTCTAATTACCGGATATATTTTCTTAGATATTTAGTTAGAGGCTGTTATTTTGAAATTACAAAGTGACACTTCAATTTTATTTGTATTTATAGATCTAATGTTGTTAAACAAAACAAATGTTTACATCGCCAAAGAAGGCCATACTAAATACTCATGAAACTATTTACACGTCACTAAACGAATCATGCACATATTTTATTCCAACAACGCGGTAAAACAAATAAATATCTCTCGTCTGTTGTCGTAAAAATTTAATAATACCAACTTTGGTAACGCTTTGGCGAACTGAAATCGTATTCACTCAGTTTTGGTGAGAAACCTTCCCTTTACAAAGTATACATAAATAAATATACGTGAATATATAAGTGTATAAAAACAATTTTTATTTTCGAGCTATTCCCGATGAAACTCTAACTCGCTTAATGTAGGGAGTTGTAACGAGTTGTGGGTTCACTCGCTTGAAATTGAAATTGGTTCCGTATTCGATTGAATCGATTTGCGAACAGCTCTTATCGTGCTTTATTTTCATGACTTTTTATTATATTACTGTATTTTTATGTTGATTTGATTTTAAAGAAGAATTTTGTGTTAAAATGGATGTGGGAGATAAAAATGTATTTGCCATAAAAACTTTTTTATGCATTTTATCACTCGGTTTTCACGGTTTTTTAGGTTAGGTTAGTAGAGTTACAGTAATAAGTCATGGAAAGTATTTAGAGTTGGAACTTTATTATTCGAAAATCTGCCATGATTTATGTTTTCCTTCATAAATAAACTTTTCCTTACCAAATTATATACATATGATCAAGCACAAGGACTTACTTAAACATAACTGGCGAAATGTGAGTAAAGATGCTAAGGTCCACCTCTGCATAACCTTCCGGAAATAAATGGCGCGATGTTAATTAGTATATTTATTTCGGAGTATGTGGTACATTTATGCACATAATATTATTTAAAAAATTCACATATTAGTTGCCGGTGTAGAAATATTAAAATTAATACCCCCATTAAAAAGCTAAGTTATGTGATGTATTATTAACTCATTTACAAAGATTCACATCTGCGCCCCCACCCTTAGCTGCTTATCTTTTAATTTCCCGAAGCTTTTAGTAACAGATCACACACAACTATCTGTTTTATGCAAACGTAAAAATAGATTACACAGTTTTCTTCTCATGGGCTTACTTTAATGGATTCCTCTATTTACCGAACAAGTTTCGTACTTCGTAGAAATCACTTAATCTACCACTCTAGGATATATTTTTATGTGATTTATGAAAGAGTGACGCCGACGTGGCTAGACGAAAACATTTATTTTGGATTTTCTCAAGTATTTTATGGGAAGTGGGGCTGGCAGTTGTACGTTATCGTCCGTAACACGAGTTTTCCTCAGTCGTGATCTCGTATCTCCATATTTACATGTACTGATGGTGGTACCGACTTGTGTGTCATATTGTTACACGGGTTTGTTATGTACCTTTGTTATTTGTTGTTCCTTCCTCTCGTCGGGATTGTCATGGAGGTCAATGAACTACTTGGGGCTATGTTCGACAAAAACATATTCGACTTTGTTACAAAACATAGAATATGAATACTTGACTTAGGGCTGATTTTTCAATAGTCAGATAACTTTTATCTGGGGAATAAATATTGTGGTTTGACAGCGTTTGTATAGAAAATATGTCAAACTGTCAGATTTATTGATCAGTTATCTGACTATTGAAAAATCAGCCCTTAGCTAGGTAGATACACTAAACTTTTCCATTTGAAAAATGAAATGTCAATTAGTTGGCGTGTTGAAAAACATTTAAAAACACATAAACATTTATGCAAACTTCACTCGTAAAACGTGATGTCTTTAACACAACATTAAACAAACTCTTAAAAATAATGTGAACAAATAAATTACTTGTACATAGGTATTACTTCTCCTATAAATACAAACTCATTTAAGGCTGGGACAGACAGGTTTGGTACAACCGAACGAGCTGAATCCTATTCTAATGCAGCTGTCGTGTGATTCTGCCGTATTGGCTTAACGCTTCTTCGAGTTGACAGGCTAGAAATTAGGGAGCTGAGCAGTTTAGGACAGCTGAATTGTATTACCGTATCAAATTGTATTTTGTTGTGTACCTGTGTGTACGAGGGTGTAATATTCGGTGGTGTCGTTGGTGATGCTTTTCGATTATATCATTTGTTCATTTTACATTTGGGTTTGGACCGTGGATTTGATTAAGGTTTTATTAGAGGAAAATTAATAGGAAATATTTAGGTCTTTCTACTTCTTCTGGTACCTTCGAAGTCTTCGGTTCTTTAGAATTTCTGGAGGTAGCTTAAGTTCATTTTGGTCTTCAGATGTGCTTAATACGTACGTTCTTATATTCAAGTACAGCGGACTAAACAAATAGTTATACAGAGTGCGACGTAACTACAGTTTACATAAAACGAGCTGTTTGTGTTGGCTTATTTAGTTGATACGTACGAACGGCGAATTGACACTTTTCAATAGTTTATTCATTTCTATAGGCGACTCGCACGAAAATAATTTGTTTGTGAGCGAATCAAAGTCTCCAGAAATAGGTGCGTATTTGGCAATTGGCACGTTCTGAATTTGATGCATTTATTGCATGTATTTCCAGTGACCTTTGCTCATAACTTTATTGCATAGAATTTAAAACGCGTCAATTATATAAATTTGTGTGAAACGCCTTTAGAATAAAAAAAAAATTAAGGGTCAGTTTGTCCTGTTCAAAATTCGTGCAGATAGACTAGTAATACCTTTGTTTTGAAAGTTATATTCATACCTACCTATATGTATGCTGACGGGTAACGATAGATACAAGACACGCTGAACTCTCGTTAACTTAACACACTTCTAGTACAAGCATGTTTGTATTTGCCGTCGGAGTTTACAGGAACAATATTGATGTAATGCACACGTGCTTACATTACATGCATGTGTAGGTTGGTACCTGTTTTGGAGGAGGTTCGTATGTTTTGGTGAACTTTTGGCTTCTAAGATTCACAACATATGTTCGTTCCTAGATAGATAGGTGTTTTTTTTGCCCGTTTTTCGGCCAGGTTTTTTCTAAATGATTTTAAGAAAAGTGTTTTTTTTTTAGTGAAAACTTCTTTATGCGCGTTGAGCTTTTTGGGTGAACAAAAAGTATGAAACTCGCGTCATCGTCACCGCACGCTTCCTATGACCTGTATGTATACTGTGTATGTGTACAAGTTACTTAGTTTTCACTTCTATCGGCAGTTCCCAAAGACTGTCCCGCATGTTTTTTTTTAAATCGCTAGTTTCTTTAAAGGTGCAAGCCACCCTGAAAGTGCCAGGCATGCGCCGCAAGATATGTGTTTAAAATAATACTGCTATGTCAGATGCTTCAGCCTGAGGCAGCCAGCACATAGGTACGTGGCTTACCTACCATTCTATGCAAATCGAAACGTATAAGAGTGCAAATATTAATCTCCCATTTTATTAAATCACTAGCGGTGCGCCTCAGTATTAATTACCTATAGTTGTGTTGCGTTGAAGATGCCTCTATTCCTAAATAGTTTTTTTTAGTACCTACATAGACGATTTGACATCATCATTTGCCTAAAGGTGCTCTTACACGGGAATTTTTTTGAGCAATTATTGCTCGGCAACACTAATGGATCAATCTGGATCAATTAGGTGGACCAATCTGGAGCAACAACAATAAATTGCCGATGTGTTTCGGCAATATTGCTTCTGATTGCTCCATATATTTCATGAGTTGCCGAATATCCAATCGGTTTGGAAATTTTTAGTAAATTTTCTTTCGATCTCGTTTGTACGTATAACTACGTCTCGTTTTTGCGAGAGGAACTGGCCGGTGGCGGAAGCGGCGGGGGAGGCGCATTGCCTAGTTTTTTAAGTTGCTCCATATGCTCCATATTGTGTGGCCGTATCTCTGGCAACAGATTGCCACATGTTGGAATTGCCCTAAATTGCTGGATGTAGTCGTGACGTCATATTTGACGAGAATTGCCCAAGATGGAGCAATTTTAGTTGCTTGCGTAAGCGCACCTTAATCTTTTCTCAACTATGTTAGGGGGGACTTCCGTCTAAACCGATGAAACCGAATACCAGTATTTTGTATGGAGCGACTGCCTATCTGACCTCCACAACCCAGTTACTGGGTAATACGATACCCCATGATAACAAGACGATTCGACATAATTCGTTCAAATAAATGAGTGTGCCAACAAAACTATTAGTGGCGGTAATACAGCAATAACTCCAGATAGAAACGCGTCCATCTAAGCAGGCATGGCTAATTTGGCCTAATGCCTACCCTCGTCTGCATTAACCATTAAACATTAACTTGTGACATGCTTAATTCGCTAAGTGCCGTGGTCAGTCCTTGGGCAGCGGTCACACTGGGCGCGGGGAAATAATTACTTTTGAACGTGTTTAAAATTACGCTGTTTTAAGGACTTTTAGTAGTGTGAAAGCTAGTGTAAAGTTGTGTTGTTTTTAATTTTGTTTTACGGTAGTATACACTTAAGTTTATGTTTTTCAGGGAACCGGCTTTGTAACTTTTCTTTGTTATTATGGGAATTCTTAGAATATATTTATTTTGCGGCACGTTTTATTTTTAACACACGTCATAAGTGTTCATTCTAAGCACCGCACTGACTGCCTTAACCTCTTTGCTTCAATCATAGGTATTATTATAGAAAAATTTAACTGCAAGTGTACCTCGGAACGCACGTTATGCCGTTGCTCCCGGCTGTCATTCGTGGATCTTTGACAGCCGTTACGGGTCGTCAAAAGCCCGAAAGTATAATAGTCTTACGAAGGCGTTTCGTTTTACCTAGTAGCTTGATTGTGGACGTCATATAGGCAGTCGCTCCATATACAAAACTGGTATTCAGCAGTATCCGGTTAGAATGGAAGCTGACCCCAACGTAGTTGGGGATAGGCTAAGCAGATGATGATGTAACTGCAAGTGTGCAAGTTTTCTGCCCCAATCCTCGCCTTGCTTAGAGTTAGAGATGACGTAGTCTTAACAACTCTGCACACATTTGTATTTTTATCTTAGAATCAAGCACCCTTTTAGTTTTTCAACTACATATTGTGTCCATATACCTCAGCTTCAAGAAAGTTCCACCATTAATTTAAACACGCTCAATTAGTTTCCTCCGCTTACAAAGCAACCTCGCCCTCTAACGGATCGTAGAAATGACCAAAATGTATTACCCTATTAACTGGACCACCTTTGTTTAACTAAATCTGGGGGCTTGAGTCGAGTTTAAATTATTTATTCAGCCGTAAAGGTCAGCAACAAATGTCTTTGGAAGTCTCGGACACGGCCCGTGAGCCTTTGTGGTTGCCAGTGACAATGTCGGAATTTTAAATGTGATGAGAGGTCAATCGGCCTCCTAATTGAATTTAGTGATTTGTATATTGTTTTAAGTAGACCGAATTAATGGAAGGATATTTTATCAATACCTGTTATATTGCAGTTTAGCTCGTGGTTAAGCAGTCGATAAGGTTAAGTTACGCTTGCCGCGGTTGGTCTGTGGATGGGGTTTACATACCGAGAATCCTCCATGCTTCGAAAAGCACGTTAAGCTGTTTGTGCAGGCTATCTTTCGTGGATCTTTGACAGTCGTTACGGGTCTTCAGAAGCCCGAAAGTCTGACAACAAGTCTTACCCACGGGTATCGTATTACCCAGTAACTGGGTTGTGTAGGTTAGATAGGCAGTCGCTCCATGTAAAATACTGGTATTCAGTTGGATCTGGTTAGACTGGAAGCCGAACTCAACATAGATGGGATGTGAAGCTAGGTAGATGATTATTATTGTTTAAAATTTTGTATCGATGGAATTAATGGAAGGATAGTTTATTAATATCTGTTTTATTTCAGTTACCTTTTTACGCTTTGTTGAATACGTGGTAGCATTTCATTAAGAGATTATTGTCATTTATATTATTGTTTTTATCGAATTAATTTTAACCTTATGACCATAATTGTGAATGTGCTGTAACTTTTTTATTTTTTTATTAACTTTAATTTATTATTTTGTATTAAATTAAATTTATTATTTATTTGTTAATATGTAATGTAATTTATATGGGAATAATTTCCAGAAATAAATATTTATTTAATTTCATTTATCTTAGCATCCGGTCGACTAACTTGGTCGACCGGATAATGCCCGGTAATGACCGGTAAATGTTACCACGTATCTCGGGAGTTGTCAATTTCGCTGAGGGATCGACCTCAGGAAGTGCGACTGCAGCTACCGATTATGCACTATATGATTTATATAATGATCACTTTGTGATCAATAATTATTCATGTATCTAGGTATCAAGTTAACTGTGGTTATAGCTATACCAGGATATAATGACAAAGTTATTCACCAAGTCTTCTAAAATATAACTCCTTATCTGCACTCCGAAGTTTCACCCGCGTAAGTCTCGATTCCATGAGAATATTGGCATAAAATGTATCCTATGTTCTAATACAGTTCATGGTCTACCCATGTGCCAAATTTCATCCAAATCCGTTCACCCGTTCTAGCTTGAAACGCAACAAGTAAAGAAAGAAAAATCTGTTTTTGGGAAGAATAACCAATTATTTGAGGAGTGCTACAAAAAAGCGCGTAGATGCATGATTTCGTAGTTGAAATTGAATACTAGTCGTTGGTTTTATTAAGAACAATAACTTGGTAAAAAACTGATAGTTTTCTTTTCCACAAAAATAATAAAGTATGTTTAGGCAAAAACTGATGGAGAGTTGAATTGAGAGCTCAAATTTGCAGATTCTGTTGAATATAAAATTCATTAAAACTATTTTTCGTAGATTAGGATTTTTTTTGTGTGCTTATTTTATAAAGAAAAATTACTGGACCTAATTAAATTTTCTACTGAAAAGGTTTGGAAACAAGTCTGAATATCTCCGAATTTCTACATAATTTTGACTTAGTATTTACACCAAAATAAACTTAAACATTTGCTTCAAAAATATATTTTTTTATATTTGCTCTTTTTATTTTTTTATAAATAAAATAAGAATAAGAGTACTATATGTTTCACCGCGCCAGCGATCTGCGCTCGGTATCGTACGCTTTTAAAAGGGGGAGCGCAACGCCGAAATGCAAGATGTTTATGTTCGTAAGGTAGCTAGTACTAACAAAAAATTGCAATCACTAATTCATTTAGCAAGAAGGTATCCTTATTAATGTTACGAGCACGGTTATGAGCTTGGGGTTCGTGAGAATTAAAAACTGCCAATATAAATTACTAATAACAACTTCAAACACTAATTACAAAGCGCAATTGCACTCTAAGTCGCACTTGAAGATCGCTTTTGATGTTTTAGCATGTGTCGCTTGTTCAATGCTGCTCGGGTCGCGATCCGTTTCGGCCTTTTTAGGGCCCTCGGATAGTTCCAGAACCTTCTACTGTAGAAGCATCTAGAATGTTTGAGTACATACCAGCCCCTACTGAACAGATGTCGATAGTTCTAGAAAGTTCTAGCATGGAAATTTCTAGAAAGATCTTGACTCTATTAATTCTGCTACTCGATACTAGATGGCGCTAGTGGTAAAGAATGTTACCATCCATGTACCAGATATTAATTGAGACGCGCAACCACGGAAGAGAAAAAACCTGTTTTTTTTCTTCCGTGCGCGCAACATTAATTTCTCCATGAATCAAGCTTCGTACCGAGCACTACACGAGACATACTCCTGTGGCCATTAATGATGAGAAGTCATGTAACGTACTAACGTTACATTCTTTCAACTACAAAATATCATACCTTGTCTAAGTACTAGTCATTAAGGGGTCGCCTCCACTTATAGGTACATGATAGCCTTTGTTCGGAAGCATGCACGTCACTATTTTTGGCAGGAGTACCTTTAAGGGCCGTCGATAACTCTCAGGGATTCTCTGTGAGGGGAAAGCCGTGCGACAGTATACGTATATGTACGTAACTGAATGAAGGGAGATAATTGCTGATAGATACTGTTAAAGGGAAAGGATTTCTCGCTTTAATGCGAAGAATGAAAGAGCTAATAGTGTTATGTGCGAAGTTTTTTTTAACTCCAAATGGGGCTGTGTCGGTGTAGATCAATCAAAAAGTTAAATACAGCTGTAACCAAAAAATATTGATTCCGCTGTAAACAATTCTTGGCACGAAGTTCTTATTATAATAATAGAAAGTGATAGGAACAGAGTAAGATAGTTTTTGGTGCTGAAGTCGAGGTCAAAATCCAAATCCAAGATGGCGGCTGCAAAAATTAAAAAAAAAATCATCATGGGTGTAATTTTTAAAGTTTCCGAGGGTGCTGAAGCCGATGGTGAAAATAAAAAAACCAAGATGGCAGTTCATACAGTTTACAAATTTTTCCTCTTGGGTGTCGTTTTCATGATTTTAGGCACATCGGCTTTAGCACCTTTGAGATCAAAATAAAGTTTGAGTATTTTAAAGATGGGGTAAATGACGTTACATTTAGACTTGAAGAAAAAGCGTAAGGAACCGCGGTCCAGACGGGGTTCATTTCATTTTTATAGTAATACTAGCTGACCCCGACAGACGTTGTCCTGTCTTAACTATGAAGATTGAATTCGCATTATATATATATGGTACGCGCAACTTTATTTCTTTTTCTCCTGACAATAACGAACACAACAAAAAAAGAATTAGCAAAATTGGTCCAGCCATTCACGTGTGATGCCGTGACCAAGGGAAATAGGGATTCATTTTTATATATATAGATAGGTATGCTTAGGTATCCAGAAAAGTCTGTTATAGTCTGTGCCATGTCCTAATTTATGATACTTTTAATTAATTACCCAGTCTCTGAAAACGTCATTAATTTTTTTGTGTTAAAGTTAGCGTGCCCTAATTGAAAAAGTTTACAAGGTCAAAAAACAGTATTGATAAACGATGTTAAAAAGTTACATTAAAGCAAATTGCTGGAAAAATCGCGATGTTGTGTTACTAAGCAAGAAAAATAGTTCGCCTAGTATAAGATTGTTTGAGAGGGTTTTTTTTTATCCTGCTAATCATACTAATAATAAAAATGTAAAAGTTTGTGAGGATGCATGAATGGATGGATGTATGTTTCTTACTCTTTCACGCAAAAACCTCTGAAAGGATTTGGATGTTATTTGGCACACTGATAGTTTATAACCTGGCTTAACACTTATGATACTTTTTATCCCGGCAGTACATTCCCGTAGGATAATTTCCGACCTCCACGCGGCCAAGCCGAAGTATTCCCGTTTGAGCACCTATGCATTGGAACCTGTGCATTAAGCACCAAAGGTATTCCCATTTGAGCACCAATCAATATTTTAACGTGGTGCTCAAAGGGAAACAAAAAATTTAATTCGAAAAATGCATTCGTCTTCGCAATCGTGTGTGAAAAAAACATACACATGTTAAACCCTAACGCACTAACATCCATCCCATACTTCCTTGTCTCTTACTCACGACAGCAACAGAAGAGGCAGGAGTTAGCAAACTAGATAAGTTTTAAAAGGACTAAGTTAGATGAATCTTGACTGCATAATGACGAAGATTAAGAGTTGTTGATTGTGAAAATTCAAAGACTTTCGGCTCGGACCTCGGTAGCTATTAATATAATCGCTTTTACGCAGTTGAGGTACACTTCATAAATAAGGATTACGATGATGTAAGCCCTTTTAAGTGTTCGATAAGCTAAGCTTGTAGGACGGAACGAATATTAACGATTTCGGAAATGGGACTAATAGTGCTGTCGACAGTTTGAATAATTTGCGCGTGAGTTTATTTTGAGCTGTAATCATTTTGTTGTTTTCGTCATTAATTTTACACTGTTAGAGATGGTGTGCACAACTTTTGTTGACTACAAGACTCAATTTTATTGACTAAAAGACTCAATTTTATTGACTAAAAGACTCAATTTTATTGACTAAAATACTCAATTTAATTGACAACAAGACTCAATTTTATTCACTATAAGACTCAATTTAATTGACTACACGACTCAATTTAACTGACTACAAGACTCAATTTAATGACTATAAAACTTAATTTTATTGACTACACGACTCAATTTTATTGACTACACGACTCAATTTTATTGACTACAAGACTCAGTTTTTGAATGGATAGGTTATTCCTCAGGGGTGTCCCACATAAATTATAACTTTTATTATTAATTGATTACTTTTGCCTGGGTAGTTTTTGCGTTAGTTTCTATAATACGTTTTCAATCCACATTGTGTATCTTGATGATGTTCTAATCTAATTCTTCCTGTCACTATTTTTACAAGTAGTGGTATACGAATCGGTGTGAGGTAGGTACCATAACAAAAACGTTTATACGAAAAAAAACACTATAAAGTGAAAAATAACTTTGCGTTTCGGAAATCGATGTCATTGGAGCATTTCAGTTTTTTGCCACCGAAAAAAGTTTTGTTTCACCAACAAAAATTGTGTCAAATGCAAAATAACAGCCACGAAATTGGGTCAGGAATACTTTTAGTGTCACGAGTACCACACACACATACATCCACGCAGCCGAACCAAGGGGCGTAATTAACACGGCCTGCCCTCTATCAATAACAGATTAGCATGTAAAAGCGAATGGCCTAATGGTTGGTGTGTGCCGGTAATTGGCCCATAAATTTTGTCTGAACAAGGCTTTATATTGTTGTCTTTGTAAATTTCTTGACAATAGATGGGTTGATGTGTAAGTTTTTGTCGATTTTTTTTTATTGGTGTGATCTAGGTAGTCTAGAAATGTTAACAATTTAATCGAGACAATGTAAATGGTCAATGCAATGGCTCTTTCTTCAAAAGGCCCTTCCAGACATTGCCCTGCATTGTTAGACTCACATACAATTAAAATAATATAATGTTTGGACTCTGCGAACTGCTTGACGAGGGCTTGCTGCTGTTCAAGGTGCTGCGTGGGACTCATCGCGCCGCCCACTAGTGAACCCAGCAACCGTGGGACTACCTGTCAACAAAATAAAATTCGTTAATTCTGTACAAATACACCATTTTTGTAAGCGAAGCATGATATGAACTTAGGCCAAAAACGGTGGAATACCAAAAAAAATCATTAAAAAAAAAAAAACCCGGGATTTAGATTACAATTCCTGCACACTTTAAAACAGCTAAATCATGCAACTGCAACGTTCCTACTCCATTAGTTTCCCTGCATGCACCAAGTATATTATCCAGGTGTTCTCAAAGGAGTTCTTAAGTCGACTGCAACTTCATTGGGCGCAGTGAATGGACCAAATTGCGGAGTAATGTAGGCAGGCCACGTCCAAGACAGCCACTGATTAGACCGACTTACTTGTTGATAAATTATAGGTTGGTATTGATTTAAACTTAGTCATGTGAGAGTTGTGTCTGGTTTAATTAGTTATTTGTCTTACTGCCTCGTTGGTTTAGAGATCGCAAGCGCTACTGCTGAGCATGAGGTCCTAGGTTCGATTCTCAGGTCGGGAAAAGTGTTATTGGGTTTTTTTCTCCGGAATTTCTCAGTAGCAGCCCGACGTCTGGATTTGTGTCCAGTTGATGGCAATTGGCTTAAAACCCAGAACATAACTGGTGAAATGTGGGTACAACTCTCTCTCTCTCTATATGTATGTTGTCTAAGAACAAATTTCACCAATGGAACTGAACGCGATCAGCACATCTAAACAGTGATCAAGAGCTATCAGTGTCAGCTTTGTTTGAGAATATTGACACTGACAGCTCTTAATCTCAGTTAAGATGTGCTGAACGCGGTTTTTTCAGTTATTTGGTGAAATCAACCCTTATTTTCAATACTGCAAACGGTCGTTTTTTAAATTGTATGGTAGTAATTGTAATGGTTAGTATGCTTACATTGGTGTTTTAAATTATCTTCAATTTAGATAATGTTTTAGATAGATCTCTTGGCGTCTGAGTGACATTGACAGCAGGGCATCGTGGTTAAACATTTTCGTAATTTTCACAAAACAAGACGGCGGCGGCGCGGCGGCGTCAGTTTCAATTTGTCCGCGCGCCAAAATAATCTTGTAGTGTTGAACCTAGAATGAAGTTTAAATAGAGAAGTTGACGTGTAGATAAAACAAATTACTAACTGGTTGTTAAATAAAACCAAAACAAATAATTTATTCCGCTACAAAAAAAAACTAGTTGACGCAAAAAATATGTTTCCTGGAGGTCTACTCCCTAAGGACAAAGTTCCGTAGTTTCGACCGAATTTACGGCTTATTCCTACTTCGTATCACCTACGGACATAAGATTAGTTTGGGGCCTGAACTAAGAATGAATGACACTTCAATTTGACAGCTGTCCTCCCTATGTGTTTTTACCCGCCAAAAAAGTTAATTCATCTGGTGTTGGATTCACTTCGAAGTTTCGAACTAGGTACTTTCGGACGGCCCGTATTTTCGTTGACGAACTTAGAGAGTAGGTCCCCTGTATCATTTGTAAATGGTATGTTAGTCAAAAGCCTTAATTTCCCTATGTTAGTCAATAAACGAAAACTACCAAGAAACTTCACGGTCACTGTCTGTTGGTACCCGCTTGGTATTGATTCTGTCTTGTAACTAGGTACCTAGTAGATACCCAAAATTTATTTGGTTACCATCCAGCGAACCGGGTTCAACCCGGTATCCTTTGTAAACATTATTTACTCAATAAACTGAGCTTCAATGTTTTATAAGTTAGTTACAAAATTCGACTATAAAATATAATCCTTCAATATTTTGTCTTTAGTTGAGGAGTTTAGTTGTTTGGCTTTTAAGCCGAAGTTACTTATTTAAAAATAACGACCTGGTGAATGGTGTTTTGAGACTTGAAGACCAATTTCCGTAATTAAAAACGTTCGAAATCTAGTCGCAATCTCTTTTCAGCAACAATCAATATCAAAACTTTTGGGAAATTAGTGGTTTATTTTTGACAGATTCAAGCCGAGATCAAACTGTGAACTTTCTTAAAATTACAGGAATCGCCCCTCTGCTTCTTGAACTTCGGTATACAATCTCTATATGAGCCATTTAGAAAATATCTAAGTTCCACGGAAAATTACAAATCAGCTGAGTGATCTACGGAAGCTCGGCCGACGTGGTTCGCTGACCGATTACGGGTAATCGAATAATGTTTTTTTTTTTGTTATGTCTTATGTTTTGCTAGCCTATTTAATTTTACTCTTTAGAAAACATAGTGAGGAAACTTCTTGAACAGAAAGATCTGAAATTGAAAATAAAGTCAAGAAGTTATACACAGTACGCGGTACGTAATATAATACTCATAAAATCTTACATGACTATCACAACTAATTTTGAAGGTCAATTAACGTGAACCTTAATTAGTAGTATACCTAATAGTATACGCATAATATCAGAGAACAACAAAAGGTATATAAAGCAAGTATATTGTTACCAAGGAGACAAAGACGAAAGATAAAGTTTCAAATGAAATTAGTTTAATACAAGCTTCATATATGTTGGAATATGCTTCAGTGTCAGAATATAATATACTAGGCTGAATAAGTACTGTCTTACAGCCTTGAGCTAGGTATATTGACTGTGCTAAGTCTAGAATGAAATAAGGTTTTTTAAGACAAATGAAAATTTTGTATCGTTGTAAACAAATGGCCGATTATGAGGTCGGTCGAGAGTAATGTTGGTGTGGAGATCGTATACTCTGGATTCGGAAAATGGAGGACTGGTCGTTGTGGCGATGGTTACGCCTATAGCATAATCAGCCTATAATATTCCCACTGCTGGAACACGGGTCTCTTGTCGGTGAGAGGGAGTGGGCCGTGAAATACCACGCGGAGTCAGTGCGGGTTGGTAGATGTCACAAGTCTCCAATTTTTAGGTTCTAGGACATGCCGGTTTCCTCACGATGTTTTCCTTTACCATTTTAAGAGCAGTGGTGATGAAATAATTTACAAAAAGTAAAGCGTCTGTCAGGGACCGGACCTACGACCTTACAACTCGGTAAGTCGCAACTGATTCCACTGGGCCACCACTGCTCTACTGGTTGGGCTTATATCCAGCCATACTTGTAATGAAACCATTTATGTTTACGCCATCACTTTATAATATTAACAACCAATTGAAATAGCGGACCGTCTCGTGTAAATCGGCTGTAATTTTGCCAAAAAGTTAGTAAGATTTCAACATAAACCGTTCCAAAAAAAGGATAGCATAAAAAAGCGGCTAAACGCCTCCTTACACGGCGATAACACGGCAAATAATTTAACCAAGGACATAAATAAAGAGAGGAAAAGAAATTATGAACCCGACAAAATTCGAAGAAAATAAAAACAAATAAGGGGTTCCTTAGTCGGCCATTTAATTTCATGAAAGCAGACGCGTATTCTAATAAGCTGGGAAACATTACTTGGTTTTATTGCGCATTTTCACTTAACTTCGAGTCGGTATTTCTCTTTGGTAGTCATTTCGAGCCATAGTCTGGGCAGTGTGAATTATTTAGAATACGCTTTCCGAAGATACGGCATTAAAGATTCAGAGGCGCAGACCTTACGCTTTTGACTGTACGTTTCACGAAACTAACGCGGTGTGGGCAAAACTACACGTCATCGAGTTCTCGGGAACCAATCGATAAGGTCTGTTGTTTGATTGAATTTAAATAAATAAACTTGTTCTGTTGCTTTGTGATCGTGCTGGGCATATTGTTGTATACATTTCTACTAACTCTACTAACTTATTGCGTAGGTATACGTTTTTTGCACGTAATGACAGCAGTATTATAAGAATTCCGTTTTCTGCAGCACCGGTTTTGCTTATGAGGGTCTCGTGGCTAAGTAATAACAGTCGCACGGGTCAATCGATCAGGTTAAGCATATTGGCCGTCATTTGTGGATCTTTGACAGACGTTACGGGTCGTCAGAAGCCCGAAAGTCTGACAACCAGCCTTTAGATAAAGGGTATCGTATTATCCAGTGTTTGTTGGTTGTGGATGTCAGATAGGCAGTAGTTCCATGTAAAATACTGGTAGTCAGCTGCATCCGGTCAGACTGGAAGCCAACCCCAACATATTTAAAAAAAGGCTAGGCTGATTTAGTTTTATAGTTAATCCAATATAATTTATCTGATCGACTCTAATACTAGGGTAACACGAATAGATAGCCGCACAACGCGAGGTCAATGGTTCACCATTAAGTCAACAACTCCCTTACCAACATATTCCATAGACAAATTGTACAATAACTTACAACACCTAAACACATAGAGATAACTTAACAATACTTGAACCGAAACTAGTCGAAATTCAATTCAAATGTTGCCTTTATATATACCATAATATCTAAAACCAATTTGTAGTACATATTCCAGACTATTGTCCCAAGTCTATCCCAATATGTTGAAGCCTTATTAAACTTTATGTCAGGGATTAACTTCGGCCATTATCTCCTAGATAATTTTAAGGGACTGTGAACCTTTATAATCAAATTAACTTTATTGGACGGTAGCTCGCGTTAAATAAAAGTGGATTACTAATTAATTGTCGTATAATAGATATTAATCGTGTGACACAATTTTGGAGACATAAAAATTGAAGGTGATTTTCTTTGAATTACTGTATTTTTTATTTTGAGTACCTCTAGCTTTCAACAATATAAGTCAAATATAATGAGATAATTGGGCACGCCACGATTGCAGCGGTAAGTCCCCTCTTTGAGGAGTGGCTTGAGAGGCACCACGACGTCCTCACCTTCAGCCTGACGCAGGTCTTCACCGGACACGGGTGTTTCGGGAAGTTCCTGTTTCGGATAAGGCGGGAGGAAACACTTGGGTGTTTCCACTGCGTAGATCGCCCTAAGGACACGATGGAGCATACGGTGGAGGTATGCTTCGGCGGAACACCGCCGTGTCCGTGTGGAGGCGATTGGCGGCGGCGATCTCTCACGTTCGGGCCTGGTCCAGGCTATGGTTCGGAATGAGAGTGCATGGGTAGCCGTCACCTCCTTCTGCGAAGCAGTAATGCTCGCGAAGATGGAGGTGGCGCACATAACGGAGAGGCAGTATATGCGCCCTCACGGCCCTAGTCGCTGCAGTAGACCCTCTGGACGTCGGGAATCCCAGGCTGATTCTCGGCCACCGTAGGAGTGGGCATCTGGATGGCGAGTAATGGGTAGCTCGCTGTCCAGTCAGGACCAGGCCCGGTTCGACGGTACGTTGTGTTCCACGCGCGCCTCAAAGAGATGTCAGCATCAACTGGTGGGATCCGCCAGGGCCGATGACTGCCGGGGGTGCGGGTTGTTCGAAACAGATACCGTGGCCCCTGGCACACAGGCAACTGAGGGAACACGGGTGGGTTTTAGTCAGTAAAAGTCTGACACGCCCTCTTGCTCTACCCAGAGCGGGAAAAGTTATTTGATGATTTCCCACACTAAAAAAAAAAACATAATTGAACCTACTGATTTTGTCGCACTGGGCCCGCGTAATGTATCCTAGCAGTGGCAACATAATAGGCTGATTATGTATGTTTATGAGTGAATTTAATTAGTACGAAACTGACGAAACTTCTTTTATTGAAAACACTGTAAAAGTTATAACAAATTAAATAGAGGTTGGAAAACCAACGATTTATATAAAAATAACCTGGGGGTTGATTGCGAAACACGCTAACAGTAGGCATATAATGACTTACATTTTGACAGTTCAACAACATTCATTGCGTTATTTACGATCAGACCAAAAAAATACATCTTCATGTATTTGTAAAATTGGTCAATGGATTAGCAAAATCCTCCAAAGAAATTCAGGTTCTGACTGATACTTTGTTACGCAAATTAGGGTGCTGTTGAGCTCTTCTGAATATAAAGATATCTTACGACTTAAGGGTAAACAGAATTTTTACATCCACGACCATCACACGTTAGCAGTAACTGTAGTTTTCTTTTCTCAGAATGTAAAATGGTTGTGTAACGTAACATATAACATCACGCCCGTTTTCCGCAAAGAGATAGGCATAGGTTCATCCACCTATTTTCCCATTGCGTCAGTTATGTTTAAGTCGCAAGTTATCGGGGCGAGCCTATTACCATCAACTGGGAACAAATAATGACTCTGGGCTACTACTGAGAAAACTAAACTGTCTAATCATAGCAAGTGCCGTGATAGGCCACGACATCAAGTGTCATCCTCCCACGAATAGTGGACCCCAGCACAAAATCACTAGAATGACAAAAAGGTATACTTAAGCTCTAACTGTAGTAAGTACCTACATATATTTAGAAGAAAAATAAACGTTTATCCGCCCTCCAATTGGCAGTGTAAGGAATCCCTGTTTAACCTTTATCACGGCAGCTTGACATTTCGATACAAAATATACCGATACATTACCTAAACGATTACCGGGAACTTGCTTCAATCGATTCTATTGTTGTTAGGGTAGCCATTTTGCGAACATAATTACCTATTACTAAGCGTAAAGCTTCTATTCTACCGTAGAATAGAAATCGCTTGTCTACCTTTCTCGGTTAAAAACTGTCAACTGTCTACACGAAAACGTCATTTTTGTCTGCTCTTCCGTCGACAAAACGCTTCTCTACGGTTCTTGTGCTAAGTCTGCAGAACAGTGGAGGCCAAGTGGTAATGGTCTCAGCTTACGAGTTAGTTCGTGGTTTTCGACTGAGACAGGTGCTTTAATTTGCAAATAAATAATTTCATCGCCGCTTTCAAAATGGCGAAGGAAAACATCGTGAGGAAATCGGCATGTTCTAGAATAGAAAATTCGACATGAGACATCAACCCGCACTGGGTCCGTGTGGTGGATTTAATAGCCTCTCTAGAACAGAGGAGGGTAGTGTAACACCAGTCGGATCATTATACATTGACTGATTTTGAAACATAAAGCTACATTCCTTCGAAAGTGTTTGTAACGTAGATGACCTATGTGTAAAAATATTATCCATAAAAGTTAATACACTACATAGTGTTTACCTATATCATGAAAAGTAATATAAAAATAAACGTAATTACAAATAAATGATTTAACAAACAAATCATAAAAAATAATAGTTTAAAAAACTAAAAAACACGCTTTAAAAACCAAACTAACGTGTAAAAAGGAGAAAATAATTTAATTCAATTAAAAAGCGTGGGGTGCTTTTTGAGGTATTTTTATAATCAATTAATGTCAAGCACCCCACGCTTTTTAATTGAATTAAATTATTTTCTCCTTTTTTAGTTAGGTTTTTAAAGCGTGTTTTTTAGTTTTTTAAACTATTATTTATTTTCTATTTTTTAGTTCTGCTAACTACAAAAACGTGATTTTTTTTTCTCAATTTTTTTTTTAAGTTATTGAATTGTCATCGGTCCTCGACAAGTTTACAAAGTTTCAATGAAACCTGACCGTTTAAAGTGGGTCAAAATCGCGCTCAAAGGAGTTGGTTACATACAAACAAACAAACATACAAGTGAACCTAATATAAAGCGTGTAAAAAATACGAATTAATTATTTTTGTCTTTCTATTCTTTATCTGGTTAGACTGGAAGCCGAGCCCAACTTACCTAGTGAAAGGTAAGATAGATTATGATAAAATACAGATAGTTAATTTAATAGCCATGAAACTGAAACAAAAAGATCTAAAAATACATTTACTCAACTTTTTTGTAGTCAGTTCCACCATATTGTTCCTATCATAGTTTTACAACTGCTAAAATAAAATATTGTTTCGTTGGTAGTTTTTTTGTTTTTGAAACTGGCAACACGTAACTGGCACGGCCTGCCAGTTATGATATCGACTTGGCAGCACCACTATGCATGGCATCAATTCAATGTGTGATGTCGTTAGTGTTATAGAGGGCTGGCTGGGCAAGAAGTTAACGGATATTTTGGCTATAAAAAGTTGGAAGAATACGGTTTTCTGGGAGTTTTGATTAAACTCTTTACAAAAATAGTATCTGAGCCATACGACCAAAAACTGGTGATTACTGTTTGTTCCTAACTAAACAAAATATCCATATTTACAATTAAAAGCTTAACGACTTCTTCAGCGGTTTCGGGATAGTGATAAGTGCTATCTACCAGATAAAAAATGGAATACAGTCATCCCGAACATAATCTGTCGGATAAATTACCAGTAATGTTTCTCGAGTTTTTAAAACGGGCCAATAAGCCCCTTGTAATCTCTTGTAGACTTTAAAATGATATAAGTAGGCGACTGCGTACCTGAGAACGTAGTATTGGAAGGTCTCCCACAAAGTAGACCGATGACCTGGTGAAGGCCAAAGCCATCCGCTGGATGTGATAGCACAGAACTGGTCGAAGTGACAGCAGCTTGCAATGCAGCGGACGTTTTTGGCTGAAATACTATAGTGAAGTAGGTAACTAGGCGTAAATCCAATTGCGAAGAATATTTTCGTAAATATATTGAAATAAGCTGCGGAAATAACCCAATTTTCTTTCCTATAAACCGTATTTCACATCCATACTCGTATTTGCCAACAATCTCCATCATAACCGCAAATAAACAAAATTCCGATACGCAAAACAACATCTTAAGGAATCCTTATTCTATTTGGCTTGAAATCGAAAGCGCAGGCGTAACCCGGACGCGAATCGAGATTATCCATTTCCTTTCGATAAGTGAGAAGTTTTCCTCTACAAGATTAAATATTGCAGCCCCTTGGTACCCTGCGGCGTGAGTAATGCAGTGTCAGAATCTAGACGTGTATGGAAAAAGCCGAGAAAACTTACCCGGATACGTTTTTAAGTAGTAGTAGTAGAACCCAAATTGGAATGTAAGTTCTGATTTATGGATAGTACTGTTTGTTTGTTTAAATTGTGTTAGTCTTGTTGAAAGATCGGGTTTGCACTTTATTTGTTACTTGAGTAGTTTTGTAGATCCAGGGGCGCGGGTGGTTCGAAAGAGATACCGCGGCCCCTGACAAACAGACAACTGAGGGAACACGGGTGGGTTTTAATCAGTAAACACGCGTTTAGTCTGACACGCCCTCCTGCTCCACCCAGAGCAGGAGAAGTTATTTGATGACATCCCACCCAAAAAAAAAAAACAGTTTTGTAGATCCTACTAATTTTATAAATGCGAAAGTTTTAGTGTTTGGATGTTTGTTACATACTTAATTAAGCAAAAACCGCTGGACGGATTTGGATAAAATTGGGTGTATAGATAGTACCTAACACATAATAATCTGCCAGGGGTGCGGGTTGTTCGGAAGAGATACCGCGGCCCCTGGCACACAGGCAACTGAGGGAACACGGGTGGGTTTTAGTCAGTAAAAGTTTGACACGCCCTCCGAATGAAATCAAATTGTACCTAAATGATTTAAAGTCTTTACTTGTATTTCCTCGGATTGGCAGATTTTTGAATGATTCGGTAATTATTTATTTATTTAACACTTCAAGCACAAAAATGTACAGAGGCGGACTTTTTGCCATATTTCGATAATACGAAAAACCATGATTGTTTAAAGCAAAAATATAGAAAGAAAGAAAGAAAGAAAAATTGTTTATTCTGCACAAACAAAACGCACATTATAAAAATAAAATAAAAAATTAAACATAAAATGCACCCAATACAAAAGCCAAAAGCCCCGTATTCACGTATAAAAAGTTTACAATTTTGTCCATATACTAGCTTTTGTCAGCGGCTTCGCCCGCGTCGTGGTCGAAAACGATCCCACTTGAACGTAGTACCGGGATTAAAAGTACCCTGTGCGTTAATCCAGGTTATAAACTAATCTACAGAAAAGAACGAAAGAAAGAATACCGTTTATTTGGTCACAGTCCGTAAAATACAAAATACAATAACAAATTAAAAAAGTGTACAATAAATAAATAATTACAACAGTGTGTGCCTCACGGCTGCGCCAAAAAGGTTCATTTCAGCATTAATGCCAGACAGACTGATGCTGTCTGACGCTGGCTTCGGCCGTTTTTTCGTGATTGAGTAACGAACATCCAAACGTCTAAACATCCAAACTTTCACATTTTTTACATAGAACCCAAAACTTTATAACCATATAGAAAAGCATTCAATACATCTAACGCCCCTCGCAGATCAATTTTCACGCTGGAGCTGTGACTCCACAATGATCTCGCTCCATTACTCTCTCCTATGTGTCGACATCCTGCCGATTTGTACCACAATATTCAATTATTTTTACATTTCGATTCGATTCGGTTAGCATTCTAAGTTTTGGTAGATCGAGCAGAATATTGCATTATGGCAGCAGATAACAAGAAGAATAAAATCAGTAAAAAATATAATGAAATTAATGTGACGGAGAGAGCAGTGATGGCTCAATGGTAACGGCTGCGACTTACGAGCTGTAGGTCGTGGGTTTAAACCCAAACAGGCTTTACTTTGGGGTTTACTTTGTGTAACCTATTTCCTCACCACTACTCTCAAAACAGTGAAGGAATACATCGTGAGGAAACCGGCATGTTCTAGAACCAAAAATTCGATCACATGTGACATCCGCCAATACGCACTAGGCCCGCATGGTTGATTACGGCCCACTCCCTTTCACAGAGGGGAGGTCCGTTGCCCAGCAGTGGGAACATTATAGGCTGAACATGCTAATGTTACGTAAAAGAAACCACAGTTTGTTAGTCAGTATGCATGTTGTCTCCGGCCATCTACCCACTGCAAAATATAATGTTTACTTACTCTTCTACCTAATTAAGCTTGCCCAAATCGACTAATAACTTAGGAACTATCAACATAAGCACTAGACACATAAACAAGAAAACATCTTGTAATCCGCCCACAGAGCATAACAAAATTCATAAGACAAGGCCCAGGCTTGGTGCCATTTGTTACCAAAATGCCAGAGGCCGATATATGGCGCGGCCGTAGACGATATTATGGATGCTTGGCTGGCAGCACGAGGTCTGCCTGGCAACCTGCCACGTGGCTGTAACACCATACTCTGGGCTATAAACCGCTCGCAAGTTTGGATTAAGAAAGATTAATTGTAACATGTGAGGAATTTTACTTTAGCAGTTTCGGGTTCCGATTTCTAAAATAGCTTAGTGTTTGTTGTGAATACCGAGCCAAGATGCGAAAACTATCATACAGCAGGAAATAGGGAAATTATTAATCCTGATTTTACTGTTTTGCTATTTATGTATTTAAACTTCTCTCGCATACAATAAGGTACAAAGGCCGAAGGCGGCGGGCGGATTTTTCAAACTTAAAATATCGACAAGTTTTTTAAATGGTCAAATAAAACGATCGAATCGTTCGAAATACGTAATTCGACCGAAAACGAAGTCGAATCCATTTGAATACCGAAAAATGTTTAAAACATACTTTTCACAAAGCGCAACGCAAGACTGGCACAAAATAAATAAAAAAAGAAAAATAAATGCCGTTCGTACTCTGCCATTGGATTCCACGTAAGTTGGGTATACGGGTATACGGCTTGCTTTAATACAAATAGTTGGCCTAGTCCAAATAGTTTTACAGGCAAATCTTTATTGCACCCGCTTAATTTCGCACAACTATGCCGGACGGCGCTAAATGAATTTATTACGCTGCACTCTGTAAACGATGCTGGATTTTTGGTGCCTTTCGTTTCGCGTCAGAGCTCAAAGGGAATATTCTCAGAATATCTCTGTTTGTTATTGAATTACGCCTTGAAGTTCTGTTCTTATCCCTGTGAAGTTTTAAATGTAGGTACTTGTTGGTATTGGATGTAGATTGTTGCTCGTGTTGTTTTCCTTTTTGAGTTGATTCGAATTTTGAATGCCAACAGATGCTTCTTGGAGTGTTTTCTTAATTTGAATGTTCAGTTAATTCTGGGAACATGAGATTGTATTGTGTATTTTTTAGAGATGACTTATTTAAAAAAGTAAAAAGTATAGAGCATTTAATTGTGTACCAATTTTCTTGTATCTCTAAGATGTCGTTTATGCTTATTAGATGCAAGTAACCAAAAATAACCTGACATTAGAAGAAAGGAATCAATCACAGTTATACTATGCCTTTATTATCGATCATAGTGAACATGTAAGTACCTAAATCTTGTATCGTTTCTAAATGCAGGATATAAGTAGTAAATTATACGCGTTAATTCCACCTGATTATTAATACGATTCGTTGAAAAAATGTACATGTTATTTACCAATATCCTGTGGCGAGGCCGAGTAGCGTTATTTTATTTATAGTGGGACGAAATTGACCTCGTTCTTTACTATAAATAATGTAGTTATGTCAATCAAGTATAATGTCAGGTGAGTTAAATGGTCTATTTGAGCTGTCAATGCTGTCATACATAGGTTTCGTTGTTGATAAACCGGCTGTTGCTAAGTTTGATACAGTTATTTGATTATTTTCAATTCTGCTTTTTTATTTTAATAGATAACTTAGATATTTATTTTAGGTAAGTACCTAATTGGAAACGCTAATTGTTTGCAAAAGATTTGATAAAAACCTTTGTGAGCAACGTGAGTAAGTATTGTCTCTCTAGAAGTGTGACTTTCTTCCCAAACTACAAGCAAATCTATATTAGATAATGTCCACCAACATTTTGATACTGGCTCGAACATTGACCAACAATCTACAGCTCCATGTCAAAGCTCAAATGTGCTTTATTATTCGAACCCGATCATGCATGAGGTGCTAGAGTACCAACATATTCTAAGACAAACATACCACGTGCATTTGCCACATCGAGTATAGAACTGTGGCGTTCGATATTGAACAACGTCGTCACCGTCTTGAGCTATGAAATATTCACACTGCCTTACATATGTTGGTGCCTTAGTACCTATAAATATCGAGGTGGTTTATTTACCTACATGTTCTGGCATTTTGTTCAGAAATCCAATCCAAAAAGTTTTCCGTTCAATATTCGAAGCTCGATTTCATCTACAAAATATTTTCTTTTATCGTTTGCACACGTTAACAACTATTTGTATGTGCACACTGACAAAGCAACTATATTTCTAATACCATTTGTTTTCGACTAACGCTCGATTCGCTCCCAAAGCGGATCAATCCACACGCGTTGCATACGCATGACTACCGCCATAGAGCTCGATTCTGACGTGTACCGAGCTGTCCTAAGACCTAACACGTCTGACAGAGCGCAGATACTGACTAGTCACTGCGTCAAGTGGACGTGTAGACATCCATTCAATAAAGCCGGGCACAATGCACTGGGTTTATCCAATACAGATAAGCTTGAATGAGATTGCATGGGTGTAATCTTGTATGGACTAGAAACATCTTCGTTTGAAATTCCGAATGGATTTGATGCGAGTTTGTTTGTACTGGTTTTCTAAGCCAGTGTTTTGTTTTTATGTTGGAAGTGGGGCAGGAAACATTAGCATAGGTGATAGGAATATAGGTGTTTTTGTAACCTGTTTTGTAACTAGGTGGGTACTCTAAGAATAAGATTCTCGTATTGTTTTGAATATTTTGCTAGCAAAATAAAGCTCTCATGGATTTTGATTCGGTTTTGTATGAATGCACGGATTCCCGAAATTCATTTGCCTTTGGTTGAGGTACTTCACAATACATTTTATAGCTTGCTTTGTTGAGTATAAAAGTTTTCGCGTCTGTAATTCGCGAGCGACAGAAAAATAAAGAAAATTATTAACGTACGTAAGTACATTAAAGGACAAAAACAAACATCGCAATATTAACAGGATTAATTAAGGAATTCTAGCTAATATAAAAATATTAGTCCTCCTCTTGTTTCCTTTGTAACATTTTAATCAAATCTAGTGTTGTGTGGAAACCTTAATGTATTACAGTAATTACTTGTGTGCCAGTGGTTGGCAAGCTGGCGTGGCCAGATGCCAGTAACTGCCTTCCTAACAGCTTATCTTAGCTCTGCTATTTTATGTAGGCCTGGCTTTGTTCTAGCTTGGTTTATTCTTATGTTCGTCGTTTGGACAAGCTGTGCAGTGCCTACAGACTGTCTAGTGTTTTCAAGAACGATTATGGTAGATGGTTTTCGTTGTGGAATAGTACCCAGTGTGTTGTGTTAGCAGTTGATTGTAGGCCAAAATTAATATACGTAGTTAAGTTCTGATAAGTGTTATGATCAAAATTGCAAAGGGAATTGGTAATATGCCTTAATACCTTGAATATTTTTGTTTTTTTTTCCTTTTCGGAAAACTTCATTAGGTCAGAAATAAAGCAAGACAATAAATCGATTTGACTAGGTTAAGGAACACAATATACACACACAAAAATAACTACTTACTATATAAGGTTCCTGTGTATAACAACAATAAATTTAATCGACATTTAATTTTCCGTGTGGTGCCGGACGTAAAGAATAGAACCATCCCATTTCTTCCCGTGGGTGTCGTACACGGCAACTAAGGGACTTACTAGAGAATTGGCAGCAGCGTTCTCCATTCATTGTACCACCATACTGCGATCGCCAACCCGCCTGCCAAGCGTGTCGATTATGGCAATCCCCTCCCCGTTTGGAGGAGGCCTATGTCCAGCAGTGGACGTCTTTCGGCTGAAGTGTGACATTTAATTAAATTAAAAGGGTTGGCTTATTTTTAGCCAAAGAATCAGCATCACCATACAACGTGGCAGCCTTTTGGGCACTTTTTCTGTTGACAGCGATACGGAAGAATGGTTTGATGCCCTATGATTCTTTTACCTCTTTGTTATGAGTTATCTTATATATTTATGTACCTAAATATCAGAGGACATTATAATTGATTGTTAATTAAATAAATAAGTATAAACAAACTTCTCATCTATATACCTATATTAAAAATGAATTCCTATATCCCTTGGTCACGGCATCATACGTGAACGACTGGACCAATTTTGCTAATTATTTTTTTGTTATGTTCGTCATTGTCAGGAAAAGGTTCTTAAGAAAATAAAATAAAGAAAGTTGCTCGTAATATTAGAAAAATTAAGAAAAATTTACGACCATCTTAACTTTTCTAGTAAATACCAATGTGAATTCAATATTCATAGTTGAGACAGGACAACGTCTGTCGGGTCAGCTAGTACAAAATAAAACTACAAAAACCCTGAAAAAAGTAAAGGAAAGCTGCTGTACAGATAGTAAGACGTGTCTTAGCGAAACTTCAAGGTTCTGCTAAATTATTCACACACAAGTAGGTGTAGTAAAAACGGAGACAAAGTGAGTCTCCGGGCGTTCATTACGAGCTCTGCTACTGACACGCCCTGTATGGGAGGACTGGGGAGTTTGTCTGAATTTTGACTAGGAGATATAGTGAGGGAGTGTGCATTGATGAAATATGTAGCATTATTTTTAAGGTTTCTTGCTGTTATTTTGATTTGTTTTTGCTAGTAGGGTAAAACCAGGATAGTTGCCCCAGGGGTATAGTTGCCCCGATTGTAATTACTTTAGTTTCACGGATGAATCACATGCTATTTTATTAACCTATCGAAAGACTCTCTAACTATCACTAAGTTGACCGTGGCGCATGTCTCTGTGCGATTGCATGGGAAGACAAAATGCGATCAAAGTTTTGGCGCGATAGATGTCCTGTTTCTCGGCGGGGCATCTATCCTAAACGTAATTTATATGGATTAGGCAACTATCCCCTATACGGGATAGATGTCCCAAAATACAGAGGTACGCAAAAATCGCTAATACTTTGTAAATATTAAAGATAATGTTTGTAACTTTTTATAAATTGGTTGTTAAAAAAAATACAAAATCTAAAACCCGACTGCGTAAAAAGTGAATTTTGATTAAAATAAGTCGGAGGCATCTTCTTAAATTTAACAATAACCACCTTTATTGCCTCCGACTGCATGAGATTATTTATAGTATTCAGTCTAATAGTCATCCTTTTAAAACAAGTTTCTTGTTTCCATCTTTTTTAAAATTAAAATTCACTTTTTGCACAGTCGGGTTTTTGATTTTGTATTTTTTTTTATTTATCAGTTTTTAGTTAATATAATTATATTTGACATTAATGAGACCTATTTATGAACCTCTTTATTTTGATACCCTCTTATTTTTGGCCCTCCTTTTGGCACAGTTGGGTAAAAAACCAAAGTATCGGCCAGTTTTACAAATAAAGTAAGTATTTTGCTTTTTACATTGAGAGATATAAGAGTGAAAATATCTGGCTTTTACCCTAGTGTTTTCTATGAAGATGGGTTTATAAAAGTAGTTCATAAACCAAATGCTGTTCTGGACCGCTTTTCAGAAATAGGTTAGATACTTGAATTTTCATGGAATTACTGACATGTATCAAGGTGTAACAGAATAAACGCAAGTCCTGAAAATAGTTTGTTCATAACATAATTGACTTCTGAATCGATTTCAGTAACTAGTTTAAAGTTTTTTTCAAAAAATATTTATTTTGCTACCTACCACCGATTCAGCCAATAAAAATTAAACCTTAATATAGGGCAATAAGACTCAATTTTAAATGCATAAAGTATTGCTAGGGTCAGCATGATTTTCTTAATAATAATAAATAGCTTTGGCCATTGCATTATGGTTTTAACTCAATATTGAAATTGGGGTGATAAATGATAAATGATTTTATTTCTGTAAGTAGGTTTGTACAAACACTTTTACACGTCAATCATATTTTTTTTTTTTAACTAGATGAGGTCGGCGTTTCCTATCTGACTACTCTGAGAAGAAAGGCCGAAACAAACTCAGAGGTCACAGTCTTTTTTAAAGTCCAGACATAATCTTGGTCAGATCATATGAAGACCATGTGGATTGGTGTCTGAAATGGTCTTTTGAGGAAAGAACCACACAGATTGAGTGGACCTGTCCAATCAGTGCACGCATTTATCAGTAATCATGCAGCTCAACTCAGAACTTGAGGAGCTCAAAGATTTGACGAACAATACCAAAGAAAGGACATTTGGGTAGGCCGCATAAATTACTCAAACTGGCAGATTAACATTATAACTAACTGAGAAAGAGATGAAACACAAAACAAAAAAAAAAAACAAAACATGATCCACACAGTCCTCACATTCACAATAATTAAAACAATAATAATATTATACTTCTCAAAGTAAATATTCATGTCAAAGTGTATATAATAATAATCAAATGTCGAAGAGTATAAGTTTGCAAAAAAAAAAAAAGAACAACATTTAGTATGCAAAAATTGGAGCAGGTCAATCCCAAGATGTTTTGTCCTCAATATAATCCTTAACGGTATAAAAGGCTTTCTGGCACAACTTACGTTTAATGAATGATTTAAATTTATTGAGACTTAGATCTTGAACATGGCTAGGAAGTTTGTTATAAAAGCGTATACATTGACATCTGAATGATCCACCTATTTTTTTGAGCCTTGTTGATGGTACAACAAATTTGTGTTTGTTCCTAGTATTTATACTATGGATATCACTGTATTTTTTAAACAATTTAATATTTTTATGGGCATATAAAAGATTTTCAAAAATATACTGTGAAGGCACAGTCATTACATTAATCTCCTTAAATTTCTCTCTGAGAGAGTGTCTCGGACTTAATTTATAAATTGATCGGACAGCTCTTTTCTGCAACACAAAGATAGTTTGAATGTCGGCGGCATTTCCCCACAACAGAATACCATACGACATTACACTATGAAAATAGCTGAAGTAAACTAAACGGGCTGTCTCTATATCAGTTAAATTACGAATTTTTCTAACAGCGTATGCTGCCGAGCTAAGCTTTTTCGACAATTTATCTATATGTGGGCCCCACTGAAGCTTGGCATCCAAGGTTAAGCCCAAGAATACAGTGCTATCTTCAGGATTCAATTCTTCGCCCTTTATCAACACATTAGTTTTCACCTGCCTAACGTGAGGTAGCGTAAACTTAATGCATTTGGTTTTTTTTCCATTAAGAAGTAAATTATTAACATTGAACCAGTGAACTACTTTTGAGATTGCGCTATTTACATCGTCATTAACCAGCTGCTGACGTTTAAGTTTAAACAAAAGTGAAGTGTCATGGTGTATGAGGTCTTGCGTTAATTATGTTACATGTTGTCTATTGGAACGCAAAATACTACTTAGCAAGTAGTAGCAAGGTTCTCCTATGTCAATTCAATCTCAGATATCGATCTCAGTCAAATCTCAGTTAATGTTAACAGATTGGACTTCAGTCTCAAAAAGTGTTGTTAATAACACTCTAATTTGTACGTAAACTCAAAAAATATGGTAATGATTACCAATTTGGTTGCCAAGCCTAGTGATTACGGCATTATCACCCCACGATCGTTGGTTGCAGCGATCTAGGGGGAGACCCAATAGACGTCATTTACAGGGTAGTATTGTAATAGTACAATTCAGTCTTACCAAGGGGTTTCGTGTTTCCCAGTTGTTATAGAGGTAAGACAGGCAGTCGCTTCGTGTTAGAAATTTGCCGATTTTTTTTTAATGAATTATTAAAAGGAATGACATACACAAGGTGTTACAGAATGGACGCAAGACCTGAAAGTAGTTTGTTCCTAATTGACTACTTAATCGATTTCAGTAACTTTTAATATAAGTTTTTTTATTTTAAATTATGTATTTTGCCACACCTACCACTGATTGAGAAAATTAGAAAAAAAACAAAGAAAATTCAATCATATGGTAAAAGAAATAAGACTCAATTTAAAATGCATAAAGCAATGCTTGGGTCGACACGTTTTTACACGCTTTATATTAGCTTCACTTGTATGTTTGTTTGTTGGTTTGTTTGTTTGTATGTTTGTATGTAACCGACTCCTTTGAGCGCGATTTTGACCCACTTTAAACGGTCAGATTTCATTGAAACTTTGTAAACTTGTCGAGGACCGATGACAATTCAATAATTTAAAAAAAATGAGAATAAAAAAACACTTTTTTGTAGTTAGCAGAACTAAAAAATAGAAAATAAATAATAGTTTAAAAAACTAAAAAACACGCTTTAAAAACCAAACTAAAAAAGGAGAAAATAATTTCATTCAATTAAAACGCGTGGGTGCTTGGCATTAATTGATTATAAAAATACCTCAAAAAGCACCCCACGCTTTTTAATTGAATTAAATTATTTTCTCCTTTTTTAGTTTGGTTTTTATAGCGTGTTTTTTAGTTTTTTAAACTATTATTTATTCTTAATAATATCAGTTAGCTTTAAAAAAAATAGTTTTGGTCATCGTATTATGCTTTTAACTCAACACTCTAATTGGGGTGTATGAGGTCTTGCGTTAATTATGTTACTCGTGGTATAAAGATCAATAAAGGTGTGAAGTCACGAACACTAATATGTATACGCTTACCAACTTTTAAAAGTGATTTTCTTCTTTTGTTCCGATTGTAATTTTATGTTATTATGAAAATAATATTTTGGAACCCATACTATAATGAAATATCTAGGTTATCTCAAGGTTGCAATCGTTATTTAAGAGGTAATCGCTTTTGAATTTGGCTATGTGTATACATATTAATGCTCGTGACTGTACCTCCCCCTAACCCTTCGGGAAATATAGGCTTGATGTTGTGTTTTATAGAATGGTATGTTCATCATCATTTGTATAAATTTTTTTATGAGCTTAAAACCATTTAAAATTAATTCGAAATCAAGTTTTAATATTGGGCGGAAATATTACGCATGAAAAACGGGAAAAGTGGTTTGCATTTCCCCGGAAACGCGGGACGCAATGTGGAGTGTCAGCAAAAACAATCCAGTAGAGTACATACTTGCAATACCTACTGTGTGAACTCGTTATTTTAACTTTGACAAAAACATGCAGTCTTGTCGTAGTTTGAAATGGCTTTCGAATGTATGTAGGTAAATACATTGTGTATGTACAGTATAGTTATGTAAAGACAAGAAGATATTGTGATTAATTTTAAACTTACATTTTCAACAATTCAAAATATCTACAACTTATCTAGGTACATGCCTAGTTTTGAACAAAAATATTAAGACTATCATAACTAAACCATCTTCCAGTAAATTTAATTTCATCGTCAAAAACAACGTATATTTCTTGATATATCTCCATTTTCGATCCAGTTAACATTTACTTCTGATATCCCTTAATCCCAGATTCCTCGTCTTTTACACCCTAAAGATCCGGACGGTTGTTATCTCAAAATCTTTTGTTCTTGTCACGGACACCCGCATACATATTCCGAGTCCCCGCCGTCGCCTATTTCCATATCCCTCAAATATATCATTGCGTTGGGAATATTTTATGCTGTCGGTATCTAGTCGGCGTTTTGTGGTAATGTCTTTGTTTGATGTATAGCAGTCAAGAACACTCGTGGTCTAAATATCTTGCCATTATGTATATTGTGGCCACATTAAGATGTAACGTCGCAGAAGGGAGCCTCTTAGCGTTTTTTCCCTGCGTAATCACGACCCAGATTGCTCTGTCGCGAAATATAATGCCGCGTCGAGCAGGAAATTTGTTAAAATTATAGACGAGCATTTATTTCTCTAGCCGAAATATCGAATATGGGCCCCACTTCCTTTTACTAAAAGTCCGATGGAATTACTGGGCAAATGGTGCCTCGTTTGTGCTTAATTCGTACATTTGTTTGTGCAATCTTTTTTCGACGAGATACGAGGGTAAAAAATAATTGAAGCAACCATTTTTCTCGGTACGGGAAATTAGTGCCGAGATTGTTCTTTGTTGAATTTAATTGGATCAGATTATAGACAATGAGTAACGTTTCTGCGAGGCACGTATGTATATAATAACCGGATGACGGGGGAAAAGTGAAATATAAAAGCGTAATAAAGTGGGGGAACGGAGTGCAAAGAATTTTGTATGAATTACAAATGAATTTTCTGGAGTCGTTCAAAAACTCGCACAGTCAAATCTCCTTCCGCGGCTACTTCGTTAAATAATGTAAGGAACTGTGGAGGTGCGCGAATTGCGGGAACCGACTCGAACAAAACGCGCTGGAGCCGCTTGAATTTGCAATTTCAAGGCGTTTCGTTCTCTCACAATTTGCTTATACCGAGCCCCGCGTTGGGCGCCATTCCATGTAATTCGGTCCGCAGCCGCACTAAAGTTAAGTAATCGCACACCGTCGCGCGCGCTTCCAGGACCTCCTTATTTTTTTGGCATCGTTTCAAATTAAAAGCGATAAGAGTGAGCCTGCTCCTATTACAGACCCCCACTGGCACGTCGAAACAAAGCCATCTACTTACCGCATACACAATTTATCACCCTTTGTTGAAGAGCGTCAGAACTGTCAGCTGTAACTATACAATGAAATTAACAACTAATGACGTTTGCCGCTTTCCCTATCTTTATACCGTTCCAATATAATTTCGGTTCACTTCACAAGCGAATTTGAACTCATCCGCGCATAATGCGACATGGGAGTTGAAACTAAATTAATATACAAAATTTTATGAGCAATAATACGAACTAAACCGGGATCCTCGATGGAGGTCGAGCTCGCCTTTCATTTTCTCTTCAATAGTGAACAAGTGCTGACCCCCGCAAGCTGTGCGAAATTTAATTTTAATACGGGACTGGCCACTATCTCGGCGACGTCGCCTAACAAAACATGCCTGGCTCGCGTAGATTAGAACTCGCTTACAACATGTTTGTTCACGGCTAATGTTTTTGACGCCATTATACCTACGTGTTAGGACACATTAATCTTAATTGTATACATTACTAACTTCAAATTCTCGGATAAAGGGCGGTCGGATGGCGAGCCATTACTAACGAAATTATATTAGAACATCCAACATTCTTCGGCGTGTACAATTGAGGCAAAATTTGCTGCAATTTCATGAATTGTCGTCGGCAGTTATTATTCGGCGTGTAAGCGGGAATTTGTCTCTTCAGGTCATAGCTGGTTTTGTCCTGGAGTTTCCCGTAAATTCGCATGGTTCGCTGGTTCCTTTGAAAAGTCGCGGTTGGTTTTACGCTTTTGGCGGTAGGTATTGTTCGTGGCGTTTTGACTTTGAATTTTAACCATCCTTGTTCTGAAATTGCCGCGAGATGAATAATGTTTTGCTGTGCAGTTTGCGCTTGAGTAGTAATTGTGCATTTTGGTGCGAGTTAGTTTCGATTTGCTTGTGATCTCATCTGTCTTAACCAGATCTTGGATCAAAGAGGGTAACATAAGTTTTAGTTATCATATTAAGTTATGATGATAATTTACTCTGTGAGCAACATAACCTTGAATTCAAATAGTCGTAACTTAATATTAAGATGTCTTTTAATGGTAAAAAGTCTGCATAAAATCAAGTGCACAGAATGGAATAAAAAGATTCGAGGAATCCGTCCCACTTTTTGCCGTGAGCAGATCTTGAGTGGAAATAACTGTGTACAGATGCATTTGACGTGCTTAATCTCTTAAATCCTTTCGAGATCTTTTCCCCATTGCTCGCTCAGAACACTGGAATGCAGGGCAAACTATTTTGATACTAAAATATGAGAAGAATTTTCTGTTTAAGGTGGATTGGGTATTGTTGACTTTTCGGTTAAAATATTTAGTTTGCGAAAGTATTTAAATTTTTATGATGATTTAAATTCCAATTGCGTTCTTGTTTATAAAAAAAAAAAAAAAATTTAGGTTAGATTTCTAGAGCTAATGAATATTCATTCTCTCTAGAAATCTTAGAGAAATCTTTTTAGTCTTACTGAAATATTTCAGTAAGATTAAAAAAATATTACCCCGCCAGTAATTTTATGCTCAATGCAGGCAGTAATACTGCAGCTGTATAAACGGCAATAGTGCTTCAATTTAAAGATTACTCTTTCTACATCAGACGAAACCATGATCATCATATGCCTAGCCTTTTTCTATGTTGGGGTCAGCTTCTAGTCCACCAAATGCAGCTGAACGCCAGTAGTTTACATGGAGCAATTGCCTATCTGACCTCCACAATCCAGTTACTGTTCAAAACAATACCCCTTGATACGACTGGTGGTCAGACTTTCGGGTTTTGATTTCGAAACGACTGTCAAAGTTCCACGAATGACAACCGGGACCAACAGCTAATCGTGCTTTGCTGGAGTGGTCTTGGTATGTGGACATGGTCACCCAACCATGGACCAACCGCGGCAAGTATAGCTTAACCTGATCGATCGATGTGGCTATTATTACTTAGCTACAACCCCCGCCAGACAGAACCATGTGACTAAAAGAGGCGAAAACAAAATGTATCAGCTGTTTATGTTATAAAAGTATCTAACTATAGGAATCGGGTTACATCGCTCGCAGACGTCGAGTTAACGACCTCAGAATGATATTAAACTTGACAATTTATTTCTATACGTGTCAAGTACCCGCGACATCATATTGGTGCTTTAGAAAGCCTGTGCTGCTCAACTTGAGTTAGTGTTATGACCAGAATATTATCCTTTATAACATTAGGTTTTTTTTTCGTAAGCCTAAATTGTGACCCACTGCCTGCTCGGAAAAGGCCTGTCTTTTTTCCTTCCAAATCTATATCTTATGCGTCCTTTAGCCATGTTGACCCTGCAAAACTTATCAGATCGTCACACCACTTTCGCCGTGGTCTCCCTCGATGACGATGTCCTTTCGCAGGCGTCCACTGAGTAATATAAAAATGAGCGATCTTTGTCCAGTTTCAATCTAAAACAGTTACAGTGTATGCTATATTTCATATCATTTCATATTTCAAAAAAGTATCTGAAATACAGATACAAGATACGTATTTTGTATCTTGTATCTGTATTTCAGATACTTGTATCTTAGATAAGTTACATCTCTGCTAGTTGGATGGTTTTGTATCTTTGTGCCTGGAGTCGGATCATTTTAAGGCATGAGACACGATAGTCAAGACAAGTAATTTTGACTTTATTTCGTCTTTCAAATAATGTAAAAATAAGTAGGTACCTATATAAAATTTACTTCACAATAAACATTTTTTTTTAAATCTAATCGTAAAAAAAATATACTATACTGACGCGATATTCATTCTAACTTAGCTCTATAAACAAAACTCTGAAACAACAAAATGAATCATCTTCATTTCCTTTGTTATATGGAAAATTCTATTGGAAACGTTTCCATTGTGTTCTCTGGTTATGTTTAAATAAATTCCACTATAAATGGGCGCAAATAAAGTGGAACCGATGTATTTAATTTGGAGACATGTTATATGACAAATCCATTTATTTAGAGTTCGCTGCTGGTTTCCGTTTACAACAATTGTTTTTTTTTTAAACGATTTTGATTTGTTTGTGGAACTAAATAAACCTTAATCCAGTTATATTCTTCATCATTTCCTCATCAAGGGTACGAGGATCCTTTCTCATCCCAATTTGTTGGAATCGGCAGCATCTTAAAATATCTTCTTCTTCCAAAAATCTCAATTCATCTCATGAGTCGTTATGTTTTGTTCATTTATTTTTGGCATGTTCATCCCCTTTAGCCACATCATCCTTCCCATAAACTTATACCATATTTACCAGGAAATACTATAGCATCAGCAACTAGCCTAATAGATACCACTATCACTGGCCACGGGGTTAGTGTGGGTTGGTGGATATCATATGTTTTCGAATTCATTTGAAAAATTCTAAAAATTTGTTCTAAGAAATGTTTTAGAACCAATTTTTAGAATTTGTAAGGAAAAAATCGTGAGGAATGCCTCACGATGTTTTCCTTGACCGTTTTGACAGGATAACTGAAACTCAAAATAATACAAAGACGAAAAAAGAACAAGTACAATTCGATTATGGAATGACAATATTTTTTTTTCAAATTTTCAGTAAAGTAAAAGCAGGCAAAGGAAGCTCATTTAAAATGCCACTTGGACTCAGAATCCCTGATTCTGCTTCGTTGACGCAATTAATTTTATATTAACATCAAGAAACATCTGGAGTCCTTTAAAGGAAGTTAAAATGTTGTATTTTTGAGATTATAAATGCGAAACCATCTAATGCCTTATATATACTGCCAGGGGTGCGGGCCTGCCAGGGGTGCGGGTTGTTCGAAAGAGATACCGCGGCCCCTGGCACACAGGCAACTAAGGAAACACGGGTGGGTTTTAGTCAGTAAAAGTCTGACACGCCCTCCCGCTCCACCCAGAGCGGGAGAAGTTATTTGATGATTTCCCACCCAAAAAAAAAATGCCTTATATAAGTATCTATTGATATGTTATCAATATAGACTTTATCAGAAGTTCCAAATTCAATATCTGTCTGTTGCACTATTGGCTTGTACTTTCCTAGAAAAAGCATAAAATAGAAAAACTTAATTTTAACTTGGTTGTAGGATTCAAAATACCTTAAAACAATCTTGTACCTATGTAGCAGCGGGCAATCAATTTTCCAACTATAAAATGTTTGATGTAAACTTTAGGTCCCAAAAATCTCGTTACTCAAATTGCATGGCACTCTGGAATATTCCTCGAAATACCTGCCGGTCTGAGTACATAAAGTAAATGAAGTGTCCACAGTAGCTGTTTGAAGAGGCAGCCATAAAAAAGGTTTCAGACGAAAGTAAATAATGTCTCTGTAATTAATGAACAATGAAATTAACTTTTTTTGGATCATTTCACGTTTACTTTTTTTTTTTTTCAATATTTGATGTAGCTTGGTTTTTTGTTAAAATATAGTAATAAACCAAATTTTAATTTTTTTTTTTTCATTTTATTATTTTTATTACACAAGGCTCCTGTAACCTACTCAAATTTATTATACCTATGTATGTCATCATCATCATAATTTCAACGGAAAGTCCACTGCTGGACATAGGCCTCCCTCAAGCACCGCCACTTCGACTAGATCTATCATTTTGTGCTTCCACCAGAACCAAGAACCTATGTTTAAACTCGTAGGTAAAAGCCACCTCTAAAATGTGCTTTCTTCAATGTCTTAAGAAATTAATGTCTATAATTGACTCATTTTACCACGCAAAAGAAATTTTCTACGCAGCAACCTCTAAGAGAACCTCTATTATTCATGTGTGCAAAATTTCATTCGGTCACTGCCCTTAAATAAATTAAACCTTTTAAGCCTATAAATAATACCTTTTCATTACTTTTCATCTTTTCATCGTCCAATGTGACATTGGGCCGACTTTTTGACTGCCAATGACATTGTCAGGTATTCAATTTGGTTTGCCCACAATCTGCTCGACCGATCTCTTATTTCCGTTGTATTATAATTCGATTACTGAAAAGGACGTAGGCATAATTTATGTACTTGTGAAATTATGTAATACTGAAATGTAGATCAACCTATTCATGTAGGTATATAAATCATTTGTGTAGGCCCGGGCAAAGCCGGTGGCTTATGTAGGACCAAACGTTTAAGATTAGTTATGTGCCGTTGTATATGTTCAAAGGTCATTGTGTTAGTACTTTGTAGTACCATATCCCGTGACTCATATCAGTTCTGACTGGGAAGTATCACCTGTTGCCTGTCTACAAGCCTGTGACTAGAAGCAAAGAATGGCATTTGTTTAGTATCTTGCTAAAAGTAAAAAAAGTCGAATTTTTCAATAGCAACAATGATGTGATATTCACCGACCCACACTGGGCCAGCGTGGTGGATTAAACTCCCTTCACAGAAGGGAGGCCTGTGTCCCAGCAGTGGGAACGTTGTAGGCTTATTATGGTATGCTATACCAACCGAGGTTTGTCTAGTAAATACATGCGTCCTTTGACTACTACAACCAACCAGTATGCGTCACGCGTAATTCTCACTAGCAAAGTTGGCGGTTGCTAGGCATCAAGCCGTACCTTGAATACTAATATCTAGTGTTTGTAATTTGCCGACACAACTCATATAGGTACCTTCTTCAACTAGTACTCAACTCCTATGGGCCAACGGATGTCAACGAAAATGGAAGTAAAGAATACAATAGGCTATTAATAACCGTTGGCTAGTTCCCATCCAATAGCTGTTTTGAAGTTACCGGTATCCTTTCAAGGAGTATTCCAGTTACTTGACCATGAATTTTCTTTAAATACTTGGGACTAGGGCATGGAGATACCTAGTTTGGTCTTGAATTGTCGCCAGATCATACTCATCGTCTTCATTCTGCAAGATTATTGCCCTTAATTGTTTCGTCCGTATAGTTTTTTGCACCAACACGCGTTGGTCCCGCGTGGTGGATTATAGCCCACACCCACTCAATTAGAGGAGCCTTGTGTCCCAGCATTGGGAACAGTTTAGGCTGAATATGCATAGCTTTTTGTAATCTAAAAAAACTATAGTTACTGTCTGAAGGATCTATATTTCGCCTCTTTATTGTAAAAAAAAGTGAGCAATAATTATTCTGTCTCCAGATATTCCCAACTCCATTTCGATCATTTCTAGATATCCAAACGACCAAGTCACAGAAGGCTTTTTGTCGAAACTGCTAATGACTCACAATCAGTCACTGATGAAGAAATGCTTACACAGCCCCGATTTAAGCATCAATTTATGGGCTGTGGAAGTGTATGTAACTGGCAAGTGTTATTAATTACCATCGGCTCAGCAGATGGGTGTCACTTGCGAGACTTCGCGATTATAAACGGTTCGCTTCATTTTGTTTGTACATACGTATATCTGTGTGGGTGTGTGTGTGGTGCTATAGAATTGTTTGATGAACTGTGAATGCCAAAGCCAGGGTGTTGTCGTGAAGTTAAGATGTATTGGCACCGGAATTTAGTATCTATTATTTGCGAAATATGGTATTAGGTTACTGCCAACGTGACTGCTTTGTTGATCTAGGAGTCATTAGTGCTACTGTTGAGCTTGAGGTCCTGGTTTCGATTCCCAGGTCAGGAAAAGTGTTATTGGGTTTTTCTGTCTGGGATTTCTTAGTAGCAGCCCGGAGCCTGGATTTATGTCCGGTTGATGACAATAGGCTTGCCCCCTATTGCATGGGACTTAAACATAACTGGCGAAATGTGGTGGTACTAATGGTACACTGTGCCCAACGCTACGCGGAAACGAGACGTGATGTTATGTGATTGTATTACACTGTTGCTTAGGTAGGTCTTTTTCAAGCGAAATATCAACGACGTAAATAGATAGTGTTTTTTTTTTCGTGGCTGGGAAATCGTCAAATAACTTCTCCCGCTCTTGGTGGAGCAGGAGGGCGTATCAGGCTTTTACTGACTAAAACCCACCCGTGTTCCCTCAGTTGCTTGTGTGCCAGGGGCGACGGTATCTCTTTCGAACAACCCGCACCCCTGGCAGGCATCGGCCTTGGCGGACCTCACCAGTTGATGCTGACATCTCTATGAGGCGCGCGTGGAACACAACGCGCCGTCGACCCGGGTTTGGACCTTACCGGACAGCGAGCTACCCATTACTCACCGTCCGCAAGCCTGCGCATACGGTGGCCGGGAATCAACCTGGGATTCGCGATGCCCAGGGCGTCTCCCGCGGCGACTAAGGCCATGAGGACGCATATACTGCCTCTCCCTCACGTGCGCCTCCTCCCTCTTCGCGAGCATTACTGCTTCGCAGAAGGAGGTGATGGCTACCCACGCACTCGCTCTCCGTACCATGGCCTGGACCAGGGCTGGACGCGCCGCCGCCGATCGCCTCCACGAGGACACGGCGGTGCTCCGCCCAAGCCGGGCAGACCTCCACCGTATGCTCCACCGTGTCCTCAGGACGGTCTTCGCAGTGGAAACACCCGGGTGTTTCCTCCCGCCTTATGCGAAACAGGAATCTCCTGAAACAGCCGTGTCCGGTGAGGACTTGTGTCAGGTGGAAGGAGAGGATGCCGTGGCGCCTCTCAACCCATTCCTCAAAGAGGGGGGTACTTACCGCCGCAATCGTGGCGTGCCCAAAATAGATAGTGTTAAGTTGCAAATTGCAAAGGTATCATTTTAAAAAAGGATACGTACGGAAAGAAGTTAATGATATTGTCCGAAGTATTCATAATTACATAACTATACTCCGTTTGAAAAAGCAAACTTTTTTTACAGTCCGTTCAACTGATTTTGACTTCTATTGCGGTGGTATCATGATAAATGGCATCTGCAGTAAACAGTTGGTATTGTAACCACTTTTTTGCCTTAAATGCCATCCTTATGCCTATAGAAGTCAACATCGTTTTAACAGACACTGTCCGTCGTGTTGTAATACTTAACAAACTCGTTCAACCGATTTTGACTTCTATTCAATAGACATAAGGATGGCTTAAAAGCAAAAACAGTGGTTAAAATACCAATTGTTTACTGCAGATGCCATTTATCATGCTACCACCGCAATAGAAGTCAAAATCAGTTGAACGGACACAGTCCGTTAAAAAGGTTTGTTTAAATGTCTAATCTTATTTCTAATGGAGTATAGGTAATACTTAACAAACTGATCATGAAACACAACATCCTATACGCATCGTTTTGTTTCAAAGATTATCCAATCGACTCCGTATAGGAGCCAGCAACATTGTTTACAAAACCCATACTTACCTAAATGGTTACTTCCACCATTCTTGGAGCATCTCGCTAAAACAGCTTCAATCTGACTACCTTTTAAGGCTCGAAAATGTATGTCAGTAAAAGTGGTTCTCCACAACATTCCAGACATCCGCATTGCAATGGTAATCCGACCATTTCACTGCAGGCTTCATGACTTCTTAGAAAATGTATTCCTAGATATTATTTTATATCAAATTCTAAGGTTTTCTTCGGTAGAAGTTAAGCCGACCATTTCCAATCCGTAAGTGCAGTTAAAAGGCGAAAGATTGCGTCTAGAGCCGTGTTATCTATCCTGCTAAATGAAATAACAAGCTAAAATCACCAGTACTCTTACTAACCGTAGAATTAATTATTTTCTTAATTGGCTACAAACAGGCTAGACTCATACGTACGATAAAATAAAATAAAGGTTTTATTATTTTCCTTGTGAGTATGATAAAGGTACATAAATAAAGCGACGTGACATAAGGCAAGAGATAAGCTTGCGACTGAATTTAGTTTAAATCTATTGCTTAATCCTGGATTCATGCTAACCTCGGGAATTAAACTCCACCCAGCTGAAAACCCGTGCAAAACATTAAAGAGGAATTAAAACACACTAACGAATTCTAAACTCTATTCCGCAATTTGAGTCGAATCCAATTATGATCGAAAACGTAACACATAAAGAAACTTCTATTTTAATGATCAACGTAACGGGACAGTGGCTGTTCGGCTTACAAACAACACAAAGTAATCTCAGGCGCGCCCTCCCATATATCACTACTTGTGACATTCCCAGCTAATAATTCAACTCAGACGATGGTAGCGAAATAGTGTAATTAGGGAAAACCACTCAAACTCAACCCCACACACTGTAGAAACTAAACAAACAGAGAGATCAACATAAACTAGCCACAACTCCATAATTGGTCAGATTACAATGATTTAAATGAACTTTTGTTTCACACTTCCCTTTTGATTCCGTTTAAATTCTGTAACATATTGCTAAATGTTCCTTTAAATCTTTTTCCTTAAACCTTAATATGCTAACCGCGTTGCTCGTTCCTATTAAAATGTATATTTATGTGGGTACATTTTACTTGGAGCACTTAGGAGAACGCCTCTCTTGTGAACTCACCAAGGCGTGAGAGTGTGTAAACTGTACTTTTCAGCCCAAATTAAGTCTTGAAATGTACCTGCAAACATAAATATGAAGGAAGTCGCTGATACGATAAACGTTTTTTTTTGGGTTGGAAATCATTAAATAACTTCTCCCGCTCTGGGTGGAGCAGGAGGGTGTGTCATACTTTTACTGACTAAAACCCACCCGTGTTCCCTCAGTTGCCCGTGTGCCAGGGGCCGCGGTATCTCTTTCGAACAACCCACACCCCTGGCAGGCATCGGCCCTTGCGGACCCCACCAGTTGGTGCTGACATCTCTTTGAGGCGCGCGCGGAACACAACGCGCCGTCCTTACCGGACAGCGAGCTACCCATTACTCGCCGTCCGCAAGCCCGCGCCTACGGTGGCCGGGAATCAGCCTGGGATTCCCGACGCCCTGGGCGACTCCCGCGGCGGCTACGGCCGTGAGGGCGCATATACTGCCTCTCCCTCTTCGCGAGAATTATTGATACGATAAATGGTTATGTATTTAAATGCTTAAGCGTCTTAATTTACGTTAATATTTACGTATTGTTTGTCTTATTTGTTTTAGTATATTCGTGTATTTACTTTTGCTTAAAGTTTTATGTATGTAATTATTTGGATATCGTCAACATCATTTGTCGAGCCTTTTTCCAACTAAAATCATGATTACAGATGTCCCTGGCACCCTTTCACATCCTTATAATATATTTTATAGTAAAATTTCCGTTATTGCTCCTACCGCTGTTTGTCTCTGAATCACCTAAAGGTTGACTGGTAGAAAATGCCTATGGCAAAATGTCCCTTGTACATTTGTCTGCTTAAATAATTATGTAAATAAATGAACCATCAGGAGTATCAACATTTTCTTATGTCTTGTTTATGTAGTTATTTTTATCCTGTACCTATTTGCTAACCGCTCTCTTTTGCATCAGGTTTCGGATTACTATGCCAATATGACTAAAGTTAAAGATCATCAAAACCGTCAACACTATCGCTGATACATTGAAAAGTTTACGGCAAACCTTAAAAGCAACAAAGTAATAAAAACCATTTTTCCTTGAACACAACCCGAAATTACTCCTACTTAAACTCACAATGCACCTCAAAAACGCAAGCAACAATAGCATTTTTAAACAATAAACAATGAAAACGAGGTTTTATTCTACCATAACAATAAAACGCACTTCGCTCCTTTACTTTTCCTTTAAAAATTCAAACATTAATCTGTACTGCCTGGCCCCTTAGACTGAAAGGGTCGTAATAGTTGCATGCCTAATGACTCCTGAAGGCGAATTAGATTTAATTTTTGATTCTGTTTGTTTGACGGTAGTAGTGAAGTATTCAAGTGTAACCAGGGGGAGAGGAGGGCTTAGTAGTAACAGCCTCCCGGGTCGATCAATCAGGTTAAGCTACGCTTGCCGTGGTTATACCGTGGATGGGTGTCCATCTTAAAAAAAATACCAAGACCCGTCCGTGCCTCGAAAAGCACGTGAAGCTGTCGGTTCCGACTATCATTCGTGGATCTTTGACAGTCGTTACGGGTCGTCAGAAGCCCGAAAGTCTGATAACCAGTCTTACCAAAGGGTATCGTATTACCTAGTAACTGGGTTGTTGAGGTCAGATAGGCAGTCGCTGCTTGTAAAATACTGGTATTGAGCTGGATCTGGTTAGACTGGAAGCCAACCCCAACATAGTTGGGAAATGGCTAGGCAGATTGAACTGGGGAGGGGAGAGCATAAATATAAGATGTAGTGTTAAGAATATTGTGCTTGAAGAACATTCTTGTAATAAGAGAAAGCAATTTATGTATGAACAATGGTTTGTACGTGTTGATGAAATAGGTTGGTTGGGTTGGAATTAAGTTTGATTTATATCTCAGAATATGTATATTTATGGTCCGAACTTATGTTGTTAACTCGAATGTACTCTCAGCCTTGTCTAGGGTTTTGGTAAGTTAAGCCTGCTTCTAATCTGTGTAAGTAACTAATTTATGGTCAATTCGCATAGATTAAGGGGCTGTTGAAATAAAAAGTGTCTAAACAAATGGAAATTGATAGTCAGTAAAAACTACCGTCTTATTTCCCAATTTTCTAATCTGGAAATGGCATTAGCTTATGAAAACTTATAATAGAAAGAAGACCGGTTATAAGAAGGTGTAGGTAGCGATGCTGATTGTAAATAACTTTAATTTAATTCACTGAAATTGTCTATGAATAAAAACACATTTTGAGCTCAGGTTCGAACGCGCAATTTTTTATCGCGTACTTGACTGAGAATTCAAAATCCAACAGTGTGTTATTTTGACGTGGTCTACTGGATTCTCAATGCTTGGCTAAACACTGAGAGTTGAACAGCGCGCCACAAAAAATCGTCGCGTAAAAAATTCGCCTGAGCGCTCCTGGCCTAAAAATACATAAATACTTAAAGATATTATTCAGTGTTCCGCTTAAAGAAACTGTTTACTAATGTATTCTGTTTGCTAGATCGCTTTGATCAACTATTAAAACCCAGGTTTTTCATTAATCGCCTTATACCCACTTAGTGCACTGCAGTGCACACGAAAAGCGGCTATTCTTAGAATGTAGAAAATAGAGCGATATTTTATCATTTTTTTTTTAAGTTCATTGTTTTGGTTATTGCCTTGTGTCTCTTTGATAGGGTTGTTGCTAGGATAAAACTAAGGCTATATAGAGAGACAGTGTAAAAGATAATATCCGATAGGTACTATAAATTTTATGTTTCCACATATTTTTTTATTAACAACGATGTCATTAATTTACTTAGGGTTAATTTTCTCCACCTCCGCTTAACTTCCGGATAAATTACATGCCGGACTAGACTTAGGAATACGTCTAATTATGTACGATTATATCAAATCCGGTGAGTAGTTAGAAGTTTTTCGGACATAGTGGAATAGGCTTTTAAGCTTTGATTTCCTATGAAACCGCGAAACCACGAAACGGTCTCACAAAATGGCTGTCCAAATACAGAGCATTTGAAACATCTTAACGACAAATACTGGTGAAAATGTATGCGCAAACTGAAACCATAAATTCAGCACATAATTCTGAAGCCTCCAGCATGTAAATATTTCGTCGGTTTTCAAAAAGATATGTGCTGTTTCATAGCAAAGTGCAAGCAAAACGTGTGAAATAGTTAATAAAAAATAAAAAAAACAATGAATCATTTAAATGCTGGTTTAGAATCATGTACAGAATCCATGGTTGAGCGTCGATGTCCCTGCCCTCTGAATAATATGACAGAACCGCTATTCAAGGAAACCGTAGCTTAAGTTCAATATACTGAGTCACATAAATTTGAACAAACATTGTGCAGTCAAGCTATGAACATAAATATTGTCTAAACATCCTCCTGCTAAAACTACATCAAAAACCAAGTCCCTACAACTTTGTCGACACATTTCCTTCAAAGTCCATGCTAAAATTATCGAGCACTTTACTTGGTAAACGTACTTAAAATATCGTGTGTTTCAGGAATACGTTACCTTCTTACAGTGAACTGTTTTCATTAGTAGTACACGCGACGTCCGTAGGCAATTTCCTTTAATTTGCTTTATCCATCATTGATTCACTGCCTGACGTTTGACGGCTCAAGAAATTACTTTGGGCTCGTTTAATTTTAGGTATAGGGTACCTGTGTGTGTTGTTTGTGTTCTTAGGTAAATAGACGTATGCATTTGTTTGGGTTTTGTGTTTGGTACACGTGGGAACTTGTGTTAAGCTGATTTTTAAAAAACTTTTTTGGGTGTTTTGGTTCTTGCCTTTTCTAATTCTAAAGACCGTCGATGTTCTTGACAAATAAGTGTCTGTGATAATACATAACGGGGGATCATTCATCATCATTTCAGCCGAAAGACGTCCACTGCTAGACAAAGACCTCCCCCAAGCTCTGCCACGTTGACTGGTTCTGTGCTTCCCTAGCGTTTGCCTGCGGCCTTCATAAGGTCATCAGTCCACCTTGTGGGAGGCCTTCCAACTCTACGTTTACGAAACTTTCGGCCCCATCTCCCATCTGTTCTGCCCACTGCCATTTAAGTTAATGCGAATTGTTTATGTACTTCCCATTTTTTATGTAGGACATTATAATTTTAAAGAAAAGTAATGAACGTAACAGGTATTTTTTTTTGGCAATATTAAAAAATAACGTAAGTAGGTATATGCGCCCTGATTGATCAGACAGCCAGTCAACAGCTGAAATTCTCTCAATAGTCCTGTTAACTAACTTATACAAAAATACGAAAAAAAGGAATACATCAAACAAACACCATGATTCGTTACAAAAATCCTCATAACATAATTCCAGCACATTATACCAACAAACCAAACGTACACAACTTACAAATAGAACCAGGTAGCAGCACCAATGTCGTTATACTATGTTATTCATCTTAACCGTATTTCCTAGCACATTAATCGCAGTAAATGCCGGATATGCTGAAAATTATAACGCCCACCTTCCGGCGATGTGCCCTGCCTATACGCAATATATAAAGGGGATATATAATATGTACTTAGTATAGGATTTATTGTGTTAAGTCGAACGGTGAGATTTATATATAGACTTGGGTCCATGAAACGGGCTTACATATTTTCTTTGAAATATTATGTTCTATAGATGATATTTTTGTGTAGAACTTCGAATGTTATACCTGTATTTCGTCTTTGTTTCGTTAATTTAGAACTCAAAATATTTACCTAGACTTTTTGTAAGTAGGCTTTACAGTTTTTGTTTTATATTCAGTAGATTCAAAAGAAAATAACCTTTAAATAATCGTAAAAGCAAGATTTGAATAAGAGACCGAAAACAGAAAAACCTTTTGGGGAGAACTAAAAAAATATGGATATAGCTATCATAAATTTATTATTAGTGAAGATGAAAAGTTATATAATGCTATATTCGCGTGAAGCTGGCCTTATTAAAGATTCATTTGGAGCCTCTGGAGCGGATTAAGGTGGGCAGGCGGGCCATACTCCCATCCCACTTTCAAATGAAGTGTGACGACTACGAATTCTTGTAGGTATCATTGCTTTGAGGATTCAAACGAATATATGAATCTCGGTATATTCCATGTCATAACATGCTTCACATTGAAATTTTGTATAAATGTACTTATGTAAACCAGGTTGATGCTTTCAACATTTCAATATAATATGGTAGACTGATGCTCCAAGCAAAATATCACACTAAAAACAACACTGCTCCTACAAAAATAAAGTCCGCCGAACAGCAAATAACGAAAGCGCCAGAATACATATTAAAGTTCGCCAAAAACCAATATCTAAGGTGATATTTGCAGCCGCTTTCATATGGGTTCTATTTCATCGGGCCTGCAATGGAGGCCTAGATCGCAATAGGAATTGCAATTAGGCCTCAATTTACGCATAGTTTGGAGTGGAATTTCATTCGTGGGGCCACCTCAGTCTTCGCCAGGAATTCCTCTACTTTCCTTTACGGGGTTACCGAGATGTTGGGATGCCCGTTACCGCGGTCAGGCATCCGCACGACACTTGTATTTGTATTACCATTGCTGTGGAATGGCTATTGTAATAGGATTATAGTCGGTTTTGTTTTGTGAGGGTAATATATTGTGTATTTAGAGTATTGATTGCGCTGGTGGAACGAATTGTTTAAAGTGTGTTAAGTGTATTTCAAAATGTTACATTTATCTGCAATAGGCATGAGTGCTGTAACGATTAGTAGAAGTGGTATCGCGAAAAACCGGTAACCAGTTAGTTGTTAAAACCAAAATAAAACTTTAAATGTTTACAAGGCAGATGTTAGTGGAAAAGACGGGAAGGTAGATATGCCCTAGAAGGATATCGTGTTGAGATTAGCTTTACTTCATGCATTAAAACTTGAGCCTTAACGCCTTAATTTGGGATTGAATTTTCTTTGGCTCTATTAGTGGTAGGTACTCCCGGGTGTTTCCACTGCGAAGATCGCCCTGAGGACACGGTGGAGCATACGGTGGAGGTCTGCCGGGCTTGGGCGGAGCACCACCGTGTCCTTGTGGAGGCGATAGGCGGCGGCGATCTCTCGCGTCCGGCCCTGGTCCAGTCCATGGTACGGAGCGAGAGTGCATGGGTAGCCGTCACCTCCTTCTGCTAAGCAGTAATGCTCGCGAAGAGGGAGGCGGAGCACGTGAGGGAGAAGCAGTATGCGTAGTGCGTCCTCACGGCCATAGCCGCCGCGGGAAACGCCCTGGGCGTCGGGAATCCCAGGCTGATTCCCAGCCACCGGAGGCACTGGCTTGCGGACGGCGAGTAATGGGTAGCTCGCTGTCCGGTAAGGACCAAGGCCGGGTCGACGGCGCGTTATGTTCCACGCGCACCTCAAAGAGATGTCAGCATCAACTGATGGGGTCCACAAGGGCCGATGCCTGCCACAGGTGCGGGTTGTTCGAAAGAGATACCGCGGCCCCTGGCACACAGACAACTGAGGGAACACGGGTGGGTTTTAGTCAGTAAAATTCTGCCACGCCCTCCTGCTCCACCCAGAGCGGGAAAAGTTATTTGATGATTTCCCAAAAAAAGAAATCAGTGGTAGGTATGGCAAAATATTTTTTTTTTTAAATACCCCTGTTAAAAGTTACTGCCATCGATTCTTCCGTAGTCAATTGGGAACGGGATGCTTTCGGATCTTGCGTCCTTTCTGTTATACCTTGTATATATGTTATATAAATGTAATTCGTTATTCCTAAGGTTGTTATTGTGCTGCTAGAAATAAATGTTTTTTTTTTTATATACAGATCTTATTGGTGATGTTCTTCAGAAAAGTCAGGTGCGTAGCACTCAACAGGCGTGCGTATATGTCCAGATTTATGAACAAAAGGAGTTTGTAAGGATCGTGGCACGTGGTGTGCTGTAGTTTCTGACTACCCCCCATTAGAAAAAGGCGGGAAATATACACAGAAAAAAACAAAATGTAAAATTCTGCTGCCACATTATTTGCACACATTTGGTCAAAAAGGTGCAACAGTATACGGCATTTCATGTATTTCAAAAAGGACAAAGGCGAGCACGTAAAATTCTGGATTTCAATCGCCGCGAAAAGTTGGAACAAAAAATGTTCCATTCATGTTGTGTAAAACAAAAAAACCGCGCCATTATTTATGCACAGAAAAGTAAGAAACAAAACGGTAACCGCTTTCCTATACATAATACAAGTAGGCTTGAAAAACTTTCGGTGTCTGATAGAACTCATAAATTTTAATAAAGAAGTTCGTATCTTGTTTGCGTCATGTCCCACGCGCGGTGTTTATGTAAAAGTTGTAACACACAGCAATACAAGCCGGCAATAAATGTCCTGGCCAAGTAATAAGTTTATTTTTCTATTTAGGTCATCGAGCATTCCAAGTTTTGGAGCTCGTAATGTGTACGATATATTCGAGTCACTTGTAAGTTGTAGCGTTTATGCGTCATCCAGAATGGTGGGAGGACGTGGTATATCGATATGCTTTATTTAATGAAGGCCGAGTGAGTTTTTCTCCAAATTGAATGGTTCCGCGACAATCAGAGTTCCGTCCGCAGATCATATTTCAGCGAACGAGATAAACTCGGACAAAAGAAAGGAATCCCCGTTTACCCAATTGGGTAATGGCCCAGCTCTGTCGTTATCTCTTCCCATTATTTCTGTTTGAAGGAGGCTGTGGTGTCCTACTTAATACTAAGGGTGAAATCTTTACAAAGATCTTTGATAAAGTTCCCCGGTACTTGATCTTGTTGTGAGGAGTAATGCTCGGATAAATTGCTTTTGCGGTCGCTCAATAGGTTTATGTTACATGCAGGCTACCTTGTAAAGAGGGAAAATATATTAAAAGAAAAACTTTAAACCAGCCATTTTAAAATATTGTAACGCAAGGGATTTTGATCCTTTTCGTAATAAACTTAGAGGCTTACGTTGTTCGGTTAATATTTCAAAGCTTACATAGTTAACTATTAAAACCTGTTTCTAAGTAATGATCAAAGTAATAAATTACTTTGACTAATTACTTACTCAAGTGTTAAGTCAATCAAAGAAAATGTTAAGTATGGCAGAATTCTGAACAAGAATTTTAGATAGACGGTCAGACTTAAAGCGGAGATTTCTTGAAAACGGTCAAAAAGGTGGTTTTTAAACCAGTGTATCTCTTTAATCGTAAATAATTTTGAAAGCAAAAAAAATATGATATTTTCTAGTCTTTCTTGCATACAGTGATGCAACTCAAAACATAAATAAACATACTTTAATGCATCAAAAAATCATCTAAGTCACCTCTTAATTATCTTTAAAACCAGTTTATCCCTTCAATAACAATTATAATTATAATTAAAAATATACCATAAAATCCCAAATGCCAAACTGCATTCAGTGATGGATGGATTATTTATTATTAAATATCTAATTTTATACGATTTTATTTCCATTTTTACGACAATGCTTGCTCATTTATTATTCGAATTTATTACAACAGATTTTAACCCGTATCGGCTTGCAATAAGAACTATTATCGCTCATAACGATAATATTTTCAATTACCAGGGCCTTAATTCGATCAACAAACTCCGTGTGAGTAGTTCCAGATTTCAGATTCTCCCTTTGCCGTAGGTTCATAATTAGTTTAATTTTTAACCGCCCGAGCATCAAAGGCGCCAAGTCAGCAACAAATCGAAAACAAGAAAACGTTTAGAGCAAATATTTGTTTGTTTTTCCTTTAAAGTTGTACAAGTCACTGACCTTACTTCAAGTATCTTTTCTCACCATTTTTCAACATTGAAGATCTTTGAAGACCTACTAAGGTCCACGCATCGATAGAAAGTTAGTCACCAACTATTCTCGATTATAACCGTAATTCAGGCCAGCTATAAGGCCTTAGAAATGTAGGTCGGATTACATCAGATCTGCCGGTTGAAGACGAAAAGCCGCTGTCAAAGGGAGAGGGAAAGTTTGCAAACAACTTGAGCTTGATAACCGATGGCGTTTGGCGAGACTCGCGTTTTGATGTTAATGACTTTTTGGAATATTCGCCAGATGTTGGCCTGTTAATATTGTATAAGAGGCTTCAAGGTCACGGGGTTTTAGTGGTGCTTCAGAGAATATTGAGGATGTCTAGATGAGCTTAAAAGTTCGGTTCTTGATTATAGTCTTCGGTCTATAAATTAAAAAAAAAAATAGTGTGCATACGGACTTGAAGTCGATTTGAAAGACCCATTTTAAGAAGAAACAAGAAGCAAGATTCTATTGGCATTGTTTTTACCACAAAATTGTAACAACATTAAATTTTGCTACAAAGTGAATAGTTAAGATATTTTCCTAGTCAAGCCTCAGCGACAAAAATGACTAGGTATTTATCGATGATAAGAAAGTGGCACAAAATATAATGCTCTACCATTTTAAAAGAAAAGCAGAAAACACTTGTTTGCTTTTAGAACACTTTAAACTGCTGAAGAACATCCTTGAAAGTTTTTCACTCCCATATTTCCTGGCGACGGTTGGTTGTATTTTAAAATGTCCAGTGCCCAACTTTGCTCTTATTTGTTTCCCCGTGCATTCAGCCATAATTCACTCCTATTTAACGCGGTAACTCGAAGACATTTTTAAAAACTGCAGTTAACGGTGATTTACCTTTTTGCTAATTATTTTGGGGATATTTTAAAAGGAGTTACATTTAATTAAGTTAATCTTGGTACCTTGCCTTTTCTTTTACAAGTTTTGTAGACATTTAAATTGTATGAAATAAGGTTTAAACCAGTTTTTTTGTTTGTTTTTTTGTATAAAAGACGGTAATTATGTAATTACTAGCTTTTGCTCGCGGCTTCGCTCGTGTTAATTAAGAATTTGACAATCAATTCAGCTTGTACTTTCTGTATTAATATAATTCAATCATGATTCGAAAGACGCGTGACGCCACCTATTATCATAAGAACGTTATTGTTGTTTACCTCGGGAACAGTAATATTTTTCGGGATGAAAGGTACCGTTTGTCCGTTTTTGTATACACCTGACAGCGTATATGTCAAATTTCAAGATGATCAGGTCAGTGGTTTAGGCGTGAAAAGGTAACAATCAAACAGACAAACTTACTTTAGCATTTATAATATTAGGTAGGATTAGAAACAAGATCAGTTACATTATGTATCGAATAATTACTTAGCAAAACTCTGAAGCAAGGATAAACATCGCCAGTCTCAAACAAATTGACGTAAACAAAAGTTTACTTCAACCCGAAACTAAGAAGCAATGAAAAACATCGCCAGTCTCAAAAAAATTAACGTAAACAAAAGTTTACTTCAACCCAAAACTATGAAGCTACGAAAAACATCGCCAGTCTCAAAAAAAATAACGTAAACAAAAGTTTACTTCAACCCAAAACTATGAAGCAACGAAAAACATCGCATGTCTCAAACAAATTCACGTAAAAAAAAGTTTACTTCAACCCAAAACTATGAAGCAACGAAAAACATCGCCAGTCTCAAACATATTGACGTAAACAAAAGTTCCCAGGCTGATTCCCGGCCACCGTAGGCGTGGGCTTGCGGACGGCGAGTAATGGGTAGCTCGCTGTCTGGTAAGGACCAAGCCCGGGTCGACGGCGCGTTGTGTTCCACGCGCGCCTCAAAGAGATATCAGCACCAATTGTGGGGTCCGCAAGGGCCGATGCCTGCCAGGGGTGCGGGTTGTTCGAAAGAGATACCGCGGCCCCTGGCACATAGGCAACTGAGGGAACACGGGTGGGTTTTAGTCAGTAAAAGTCTGACACGCCCTCCCGTTCCACCCAGAGCAGGAGAAGTTATATGATGATCTCCCACCCAAAAAAAAAAAACCCAAAACTATGAAGCAACGAAAAATATCGCAAGTCTCAAACAAATTGACGTAAACAAAAGTTTACTTCAACCCTAAAATGACGGATGCTTTTTCCGATTCCGTTCAAACTTCCCCGTGGCGTATCGACTGCGGCCCGAGTGTTATGAAGCGTATTCATATCAAACGCTAAGTTTTCGCGAAAACATCCTCCTTTGCAATTGACGAAAGCCACATTACTTTTTAATTTGAACCGTTGGCTCTTTGCAAAGAGAGAGACTTTATTACACTCCGAGGTATCTCGCTTTTGACCCGTACGCCCTTTGTGTGAGCTATTTTTTATTCATTTCAACGGATTCATACGGGAGTTAGAGCCCTTCAACCGGCTTCCCTTTTCGATGTTATGTGTTTCAACTCTCGGTTTTTAGTCTAGGAAAAAGTATTCGCTGTTTTTTTTTCGCATGAGTATTTAGGTATGGCAACATTGTGTGTTGTTGTGAGTGCTTTAGCTGTTTTGTTGTAACCATTGCTGGTGTATGAAGGGTTGAATATTTTTGACCTTATTTGCATATTGTAATCTATACGAAATCCGACAGTCATAGATCCATTTGCATTAGCTCTTCCAAAATTATCATTTTATTAAGATTTATTATAAAAACGTGCATAAGCACGTTATTATAATAAATCTTAATAAAATGTTTACTTAATTATATGCACATTCTTCCTCTTGTTATTATTTTTAAAGTCCTATAGAGCAACTATGAATATTAATTCAATTCCCGTTTGTTTCAGGTATGCAACGTTACACAACGGACCAACGCCTCTAGAAATACAAGTATTCAGATTATTACTAAGTGAAGAAGTAAACTGGTTCATTAATTTTAATACGCATGTAAAAACGTTTTGTTTGGTTGTTCAAAGTGCTCCTATGAATCCATCATAAAGATACTACATACTATAAATAAAGGATTTCAGCTCTCGACTGTGAGAATGAAAATCGTGGAAGATGCAACGATCACAGTAAGAATAGTCTAGTTTTTATAGTGATTGGATGATGTCCGGTTGTTATTGTATTTCCATTCAAATAGCATTTCTTCAAAGCAATTCTAGCGCCGTTTTATAAAAATAACGTGACGTCAATGGTATAAGATATTAACAATAACAATGCATGGTACCTATCGTATCCACTGTGGCAACGTGTTTAATGTTTACACTTGTCAACTATAACAAGGATAAAGGTATCAATCAAGTTATAGCTTTTAATTAAGTGTATTTAATTGACAGTTAATAGTTTTTCAAACAACGAAATAGATCCAACTAAGACCCATTACGCACTGTCGACTGGTCGCCGGCGACAGACAGTCGCTTGTGCGTCGCCACTACGCGGCGAGTCGTCGAGTCGCCCGGGCGACCGACGACCAAGTGCGTAAACACTTATTTAAACTATAGTAACACACAGTCGCCATCGACCAAGTCGCTGGCGACCAGTCGACAGTGCGTAATGACTCTTAAGATTACAATCATTCGATTTGACCTCATCATCTTTCGACACGGTCAGGTAAATCTAAAGATTTAAATCTATGCCACCAACATGATCTAGTAAAAGTTGTCATTTTGTCATTTCAAAAACTCATCGTATTTAAAATAAAACGTGCTTGTAGGACTAGACCAACGTACTAAATATAGGGCCGTAAATCGAATACTTAATTAATAATACTTGGCTGCCTATAATTTCCCACATGCACTCAGTAACAATGAGTATGAAAAACCATAATCGTTCACATGCATATTATACATGTATACATATCGATCACAACATATTACCTACTAGGACAATAATTAGATAATCGCGTATGGATTGTCCAATGCATACTTAATGACTTCTTCGCTCGACTGGTCGCATTTGAATTTTAAATTTTGTACGATTTTTTTGTAATCTTTTTCATTCTTAGCTACAGATAATAGATATTAGATTCACGTCGATGTTAGATTAGGTACCGACATAGCCCAAAGAATTACCTAACTTAAGGGGCACAGTGGGCAGGGCTCATTGCTCGCAGAACAGATACATAGAAAAATTTAGTACTGGAAGACATAGTGTTAGAACGCCTCCCACAAGGTGAACCGATGACCTTGTGAAGACCGTAGGGATTTGACAGTCGTTTTGGGTAGTCAGAAGTCCAAGTCTGACAACCAGTCTTACCAAGGGGTATCGTGATACCCAGTAACTGGGCTGGGGAGGTCATATAGGCAGTCGTTCCCAGTAAAATATTGGTATTTAGCTGCATTCCGATTGACTGAAAGCCAACCTCAAGATAGTTGGGAAAAAGGTTCGGCAGATAAATTTTTGATAGGTACTTGATTTAAGTACAATTTTCCAACTATTTAACTAGCTCAATGATGCAAAATGGATCAAAAACTCTTGGGTATTAACGATTACATGATTATGATGTGAGCGTAGTTCAGTTTAACATTGTTATTAACTAATCCAGTTAATGTTTATTTGATTGTGAATCGTTAGTGATTATGGGGATATCGGGCTGTGAATTGGTAATATGTTTTGGACTGTTAATATTGTTTGACTATTCAATGAAAACATAATATGCTATGAAATTTTAAAATTTTGTATGACAATACAAGGTGTAACAGAATAGACGCAAGACCTGAAAGTAGTTTGTTTCTAATTGACTACTGAATCGATTTCAATAACTTTTGATATAAGTATTTTTTTTTAATTATGTATTTTGCCCTACCTACCACTGATTGAGCCAAAGAAAACTCAACCTTATTTCAGAAGAAATAAGAATCAATTTTAAATGCATAAAGTAATGCTTGGGTCGACACGTTTTTCTTAATAATATCAGTTAGCTTTAAAAAAAATATAGTTTTGGTCATCGTATTATGCTTGTAACTCAATACTCTAATTGGGGTGTATGAGGTCTTGCGTTAATTATGTTACTTGTTGTATAAGTCCCAATAAGGTTGTTCCTTGTTACATGGGACTTAGCTTATCCCTTTGGGAATTACAGACGTGATGCTATATGCCTAATGGTAATATAATATCCTTAAATACTTCTGCGAATGTTATCCCAGATGTGGTACAAAAACAAATTTTAACATTATTTGATAAAAAATTGACGACACCAAGTAAAAAGGACCAGAAAAAAAGGGATTATAAAAAAGATCTTCCTCTAAAATATAATCATTTAATAATTTGATTTCTAAGAAACACTAGGAAACTTTCTAAAGTTCCTGTACAAAAATACTTGCCTTAATATATCTCATTGACTCAATAATTAAATCAAATGTAAGTGTTTACTTTGTTCCTTCAGGAAAAGTAAGTAATATTTGCAATAGAATTAGTAATTTAATTTGTACCTTATACAAGTAACATAAGTTGTTTAGAAGTGTTTAATATTCAGTTTGTTTAATAATTTCTTCCTTTTAATATTTTTATAAGGTCTATACGTTCTTGCTGGTGAAATCAAACTCAAACACAAAGCATTTTTTTTTTCAAAAAACCAATTATAGCCACTTTTGCATTGTCAAACGGTCAGTCAGAAAGATGAAGCTAGTTGCCTCTTCCAAAGCATAGAAGGTCCAATGAGGATCTGGTGTTTTTATTTTGAAGTCGGACAGTACTTGGCAGATGAGTTTGTGATTGCAGTTTGTCCTACATGCAGGTTTCGGCTGGACACAAAAACTGGTGTCTAATGAGTCATCATTCATTTACCGACTAAGTAATCGGCTTAAAACATTCCCCCTGCTAAGACATAGGCCTCTAAGTCTGTGAAAGGAAGTAGGCTCCACTACGCGGGCCCAGTGCCCATCGCAAATGTCGCATCTTTGAAATTTTTGGTTTGAAGACATGCCGGGTTCCTCACGATGTTATCTTTCATTGCTTTGAGAGCAGTGGCGCTAATGAGACACAATTAATTACCTATTATAATGGCCCCTATAGCGGGCCACGCCGTACTGTACCGGTTTTTTTTGGGTGGGAAATCATCAAATAACTTCTTCCGCTCTGGGTGGAGCAGGAGGGCGTGTCAGACTTTTACTGAGTAAAACCCACCAGTGTTCCTTAGTTGCCTATGTGCCAGGGGCCGCGGTATCTCTTTCGAACAACCCACACCCCTGGCAGGCATCGGCCCTTGCGGACTCCACCAGTTGGTGCTGACATCACTTTGAAGTGCGCGTGGAACACAACGCGCCGTCGACCCGGGCTTGGTCCTTACCGGACAACGAGCTACCCATTACTCGCCGTCCGCAAGGCCGCGCCTACGGTGGTCGGGAATCAGCCTGGGATTCCCGACGCCCCGGGCGTCTACCGCGGCGGCTACGGCCGTGAGGGCGCATATACTGCCTCTCCCTCACGTGCGCCGCCTCCCCCTTCGCGAGCTTTACTGCTTCGCAGAAAGAGGTGACGGCTATCCATGCACTCTCGCTCCGTACCATGGCCTGGACTAGGGCCGGACTCGAGAGATCGCCGCCGCCGATCGCCTCCACGAGGACATGGCGGTTAAAATACACTTAATAAAGTGCCTGCCAGGTTGCGAACCTACAAATCGAGCCAGCGCTTTTCACCTACCACTGATCCTCTGACAAGAAAAACAGTCCTATAAAATATTTTGAGGGTAACTTTCTTCCCAGTAACCATATACACATAAGCCTTTATAAAACCCTTTGACAAGCAGGTAACCACAAATAGTATTACAGTATCATATTATATGATATTTTCTTCCTTCAAGAATCCCTGTTGGTTGCTAGGGAGCGTTTTTCGTCGTGTGCTCATTAGCAACCGTATGACCTAGTTTAAATGTCCCTGACATTGTTATATTTTGGTTTGGTTTTTTTGTGCTTGCTAAAGAATGTTCGTGGAAGTTAACGACTAAGGTATTACGATTAGAGGATGGGCAGCAGTGTCCTCTGTAGTCAACTGATGGATAGATATAAATTGTATTTAAATCCTGTTTAAAACTAAAGGTTCCTTAAGGATACAATTTTAACTATTACTATGAGTTCAGCATAATTATGATTACCTACTTAAGGAAATTTTCATCCTGTAATAAAAACAAATGCTGTTCCATACAATTTGACCGCGTAGGTATTGCACTTTTCTATGAAACAGCTGATTATTGTTAAATAATCGACGATTTTTTTTAACGCTAGAATCATATTTGCTGAATTCATGGTTACTGCGCACTGGTATAAAATTCTTCTTGTATGTACATATTATATTGTAGCCGGTGATCCCTTCCTGTCTTACATTACTACAACAAGCCTACAGGTAATCAATTGAAACAATGCATTTTATTGTGTGTATCAAATATCTCTAGATTCAAGATTCAAGATTCTTTATTTATAGAAACATGAGTACACATACAGAGCATGCAAGTTATTTAAGTTACATTATAGTTTAAGATCAGTCATGTTTGGCCTTAGTGGCGTACAAATATTTAAACTTCGTCATCATAAGTAACAATTATTAAATGTCCATTAAAATTATCATCATAGCAATAATATGTTTTTGCATGTACGGACTATGTCAAAGATGTATTGATAATATTGGTTACTACACTGTATTAGATGTTGTCATCAAGAAATTCTAGAATACTGTAGCATACTTTCCTTTCTAGCAGTATCTTTAATTTATTTTTTAATTGACGGACATTAAGCTACTTCCAGCTATTTGGGAGTTTATTGAAAAAATGTGGGGGCCATACAGAAAACACTCTGTGCATTAATGCTGTTTTCGATCTATGTAGAGTCTACATAGACGTAGACGCGATGACAGTATTCTCTGTCTACATTGTAGACAGAGAATACTGTCATCGCGTCTACTATAGTTGCAATCGACCACTTCTGATTGACGTGGAAATAAGAGCCGATTTGATTTTACAAACATGACAAGGTCTAAAATGTACAGGCAAGGGAGAGTTAATATTTTTTATTTTTTTAAAGTAGGGCTTACAACTTTGGGTTGAGTGTAATCTAAACATGGTCCTAATGCACCTTTTTTGGACTTTAAAGGGTACGTCCTTTTCAGTTGAGTTGCCCCAGAAAATGATCCCATATCTTAAGTGTGAAGAAACCAAACCGTGATGAACCGTGAGCAATGATTCAGTCTTCAAAGCCTCAAGTCCCGTTATTCCAAATAAACTATTATTCTGCAATTAAGCTGCATGAAAGTTGTGGCGCATGCGCATCAACCTAAATCCCGGGTATACAAAAATATAGTCGAGAAACTATAGTCGGTCGGACCCAACTAAGCCTTTTCCAACTCTGTTGGTTCTCCTAACCAGATGCGGCAAAATATTGGTATTTTATACTCCGCAAGCGTAAACAAACTTTTAATTAGAACTAGGCTAATCAAGTCTAATAGAAAGTAGTGCACTTAATTCCATACATTATTTAATACCCCAGCGATATGGTAATTGGAGTAATCTATTTAGCTGCATTTTAATTAATCAATGCATTTGTGTCAGCTGGTGGAGTACAGAAGACTTTGAACGAAGGCTTGTTATGCATTGTTTACACAAGGACGTATTTATTGGCACGAATCGCGGAATTGATGGGTCGAAAGTATCGGGGGTGAAATGAAAATGTGCCTACAAGACGAGTATGTTAGCTTAAGGGGGAAACGCCAGGCTAGCCCGCGAAATTCGAATTTTCTTACGTTTTTTTGCAATTTGTAAGTCCGTGTCAGACTGTTGAACAAAATATGATTTGTGTCCTATTTTGTAAAGTGCAAGAATGTATTTACAGAATCCTTATCAATACAACCCTCTTAGTTCATATAATCCCATTGAATTTAATGGAATTATATTATTATGAGTGACTTGTGGCTAAGTAACATTAGCTGCAAGGGTCGATCGATCAGGTTAAGCTACGTTTGCCGCGGTTGGTCCGTGGATGGGTGACCATCTTTACATACCAAGACCCCGTGCCTCGGAAATCACGTTAAGCCGTTGGTCCCGGCTGTCATTTGTGGATCTTTGACAGTCGTTACGGATTGTCAGAAGCCCGAAAGTCTGACAACCAGGCTTATCAAGGGGTATCGTATTACCCAGTAACTGGGTTGTGGAGGTCAGATAGGCAGTCGCTCCATGTAAAATACTGGTATTCAGCTGCATCTAGTTAGACTGGAAGCCGACCCAATATAGTTGGGAAAGCAGATGATGATGAAAGGGATTATATTATTATGGGATTTTAATTCTGTAAAGCCATATTTTAAACAGTTGCGAATCATATTTTAATCAACATACCACCTGACACTGTAGTATCCACTTAAAAATGAGCAAAATTTTCTAAATTTTGTTTCAATTTTTATCTTTAAACGTTACTTGAACAAAATATTTACAACCTCTAACTTGCTCTCTCCATACCTAGACGTCAGTGATACCTATTCCTACTAAAATCATCATTCAAAACTTTCTTACAAACACCTAAATTATATTCTCAAAGTATTTCACAAACCACGCAAAGAATTCAAAACAATATTGCCGCAAGAAAATCGCATCTGAACCACATTATTCCGCAAGGAATCGCTATCAATCCGGTTACAATGCAAGAAACTCGTGTCGCCGCATGCGGGTCAGTGACAAGCGTCTGGCTTTAATTTTCCGCTTCTGTGGCCACGGACGCAAGTCAGACCCAGTCTTGTTATACGCGTGCTCTCGTGCTTGGGGCGCGTTTAGATTTGGTGGAGGCGCTAGTCGAGTGGGACAGCACTGGAATGATTGCTGAAGTGATTTAAACGGTTTGCGGTTGGTAGCTGTAGTTCTAGAGAAACTGAATTGTTCCTATTTTGTATTTCAGGATAACAGGCGTGTATTTATTTTTGTTTAGGTATATGAGTGGAATTTTCGTAGTTTATTCAGGTTTCCAGCGTCCGTTTTAAAATTGGCTAGAACTAATGTGAATTTGAATTTATAGTCTAGGACTCAATATCAACTATAAAGCTACGCGCTTATTTGTCGTCACAAAAAAGCGCGTAAATGCTTCTAAATTATTCTAAGTTTATAATTGTTGTTCACTACTATAAATTAGTTCTACTATAACATGACGTAGTAAGTGTGTTCATAGGGAACAATTCTGAATATTAAATTAAATTAAGTCAAGCTAGTAGGTACCACTCACACAATTAATTAAATATCATAGATAAAAGCAAGAAAACTATCACTTTATTATTATGAAACATATCCACTTACATTTTTACCCTCATTTTCAAATCAGAGCCATTACATATCAGGCAAATTCCTCGAATACTCAACATTCATAAGAAAATTGTATCAATGAATAAAATGCCTATTATTTACACTGAAACAGCCTTCGTGAAGGTCGTTAGCTTAAAAAAATAAAAATCATAAATTAATATAAAACGTTTCACATACGAGTTTAATTCGCCACTCTATTTTGTAGAGGACGTAAATCAAGTTGTACATAAATATCGATATAGGCCTGGTATTAATATCGACAGAACATTATATCGATACATTAACCGATGTCCATAAACATAAACAAAGGTGTAAAATCGGACGTAAAATGTTAGGTATGTTTATCTATAGGAAAATGGTTCAATGTTGCTTTGTTAGGCCGTTTAGTTCGGTTTACGAGTTAACTGTAGCTTGGACTGGCTGCCAGATTGTCAGTGTATTACCTAGGAGTACTACAAAAACTGGTTTTATATTGCTGACTAGACTTAGATGGCCATTCTGTGTCTATAATGTGCAGCCAGTTCTTGTTTACCCGCTTGATTACTGTGCCGAGTCTATATTTAATAGATTTTAGTACAGAACTACCGTAGTTTGAGTCGAGTTGAATAGATAATTTTCAAACTTCATTCATTACTTAGAATACTTAAAGTTACTTTCACTGCAATTGCATTGTATTTATTAATTACCATTCTGAGAAAAGAACTCAACTAATTTAGAAGCCTATTTTAATTAAATTGGAGTCTAAAACTAGGTTGTTTCGCATCACTAGTAAAGTTTTGACGTGGCTATTTACGGTAACAATTACTCCACGTATACTAACGTTAATTATATGGCAATGGCGGCAGAGAAATTACGTAATGAATACTTATAATTACCTACTTTCCTGAAGCAGTATTTATAATTTGCCTTAATTTTTCATGTTTATGAAATAGCTTGCAGGAAATTAATGCTAGAAAAACGAATGTACCTTATTACTTACATAGTTGATTATATAATTTTCACGGTAATGTATAAAATATTCAGATTAACGGTTAGTTTCGTTAATAACTGGCCATCAGAGTCCAACCCAATACTTCGGCAATTCAACTTTATTATAGCAATAACAAAATGGGGGAATAAAACACATTATCGGTGGTAATTACGGTATTATCAAGGACTACGGTAATTTCTATATTACTCAGGTTTCGATAACATCTATACCAATTACCGAAGACATGAATATTACACTTTCGATTCATTTATCCAAAATAATATCACGTTGCACTTACTCGGGAAAACACATGAATTTTCGGCATTATTTATTTAGTGTTGGAACGAGATGGGTGTATAGTATAGGGGTGTGTGTGAGAGGGATGGCTGGAAGAATTTCTAATGAACGTAACATGAGTGCGAGTCGGGTGAAGGGTCATCGACCTTTTCTTTAGGGTGGATCCCCTCGGACTAGGCTGAGGAAGCACGACGGGCGGTTTATTTTGATGCATTTTCTAATTGAAACGTTCATTTGGCTATTTTATTAGTATAAGCAAAGTTTATTCTCTATATTTCTGTTGCTGAATACACCCCCTAAGTACCTGTAGGACGTCTCAGTTTACGATTGTAAATATTTTGATAGATATGAGTGTATTTTATTTGAAGTCTGAATGGCGCACTGGATGTAAACGTTTGGGATTATTTGCAATGGTAATATTCTATTTCCTAATGGCTTTCTTTGATCTTACATATACACACAAACGGGTCCCTAGACAAGTGATATCTTTTTAACGTGCCAGGGGTGCGGGTTGTTCGAAAGAGATACCGCGGCCCCTGGCACACAGGCAACTGAGGGAACACGGGTGGGTTTTAGTCAGTAAAAGTCTGACACGCCCTCCCGCTCCGCCCAGAGCGGGAGAAGTTATTTGATGATTTCCCACCCAAAAAAAAAAAAAAAATGCATACTATTTGTGCAAATATGTATGTAAGCATTCAAAAATGTTTTGCAGATGTTGCTCGTAAATGAAATACCATTTAAGACCATAATATTTTATTGAAAATGAAAACCTTATTCAGAAATATGGATTAGTTTTATGACTTAGATATGCTGGCATATTAAAAGTACATAAGTAATAGTTTTCTATTCGTGTTTTTTTTTTTTGTAAAAAATGTGTAAGGTGGGCTTTGGTGGGCTTCCGAGTTTGAATGTTTGTTACCTACTAATGACACTTTAACGACTCAAAGGATTTGAAAATGCCTGAATTAATATTTTAATAGTAGCCCCCATATTAATATACGCTACTTAAAGTTAAGTAATGAGTGTGAGTAATGAGTATCATTTCAGTTTTTTGTTTTTTTAATCTTCTCCTAACTTTAAGCAACGTTTATAAAAAAACGGGGTAGGTTACATGATTCGGGTTAAAATGTTGGGCCAAATTAAGTAAAGTTTAATTTATTCACCTACACTGCATGTTAAAACACACCCTTAATTTACGCCACCATATTTTTACCATACCAAGTGTACACAAGTTACTGAGGTAAACATTCGCTTGTTTATCCAATTGGTTCGGATGCAAGCCCTTTATGTCCAGTACAAACCGGGGTACATCGGGCGTGAAAAACGCGTGCAATCGCCACGGACACGCCGCATGCAAAAATTAAAATACTGAACGAAAATAAAGTTAGGTGTCCAATTAGAGTTTGTTTGTTCTTTTTTAAGTTTGAATGTTGTTTGGTAATGGAATGGAAAGTTGTCTGTTTGTATTCGTTTCATTGCACTTATGCATGTTTTTACTGTTCTACACGACGGAAATACTAAGTGCAAGATAAATTCATAACTAGCCTTAACATAGCTCTACAAAACACCATACACAAACAAGTTACGAAAACTAAGGAACTGGACACTGGTTAGCTAAAGTACTATTATGAATTCTATCGCCAAAACTGTGCACAAAACAACTTAGTTACAAAACTGTGCACGAATAAATAACTGTGTGCACACAACAATAAAACTGCCAACATCGTTAAAATAACACAGAAAATATATTCCATGGAAATTCCAATTTGAACGCTACACTCAAATATTTCATTGTGATTTTAGCGTTAACACAATTTCGTTTAAAATATTTGAAATAAAATTAAAAGCTGGCAACATGGTCAGTGGATCGCGATCAGAGCAATCAACGGAAATCAAAGGAGTGAATGAAAATGAGTGAACGTGAACGGTTTTCTTTTGTGGGAACGTGTTATAAGGTGAATGAAGTTTATGCCCCAGTGAAAGATCATGCAGTTGGCAAGGTTATCAAACAAGGATAAAAATAAACACGAACTTTTAACCCAATAATGTGATAAGGGTAATCTTTAATATAATAGAATCGGTGTAAACTTTAATCGTCATCAGCCTACAGCAAGCCACTGCTGGACATAGGCCTCTCCAATTGCAAGCTATTCAGCTCGATTCTCGGCAACTCTCTCATCCAGCCGTTACAAGCCACCTGAGGCCTGAGGGCATCCTACAATGCGTTTGCTGATTCGCGGTCTCCACTCAAGAACACAGCTACCGCAACGGTCATCGGTTCTACGGCTAGTATGGCCGGCCCATTGACACTTCAGCTTGTTTATTCGTGTAGCTATATCGAACGTTTTGGTTCTCTGCCGAATGACCTCATTCCAGATTCTATCCCTCAGAGAGACTCCAAGCATAGCTCGTTCGATCTTGAATTTGTGGACCAACCGTACTGTGAGTGGCCACGTTTCGGCTCATTACAAAATAATTACCACACGATTGCTACGCCTGCCAAGGGTGCGGGTTGTTCGAAAGAGATACCGCAGCCCCTGGCACACAGGCAACTGAGGGAACACGGGTGGGTTTTAGTCAGTAAAAGTCTGACACGCCTTCCTGCTCCACCCAGAGCGGGAGAAGTTATTTGATGATTTCCAACCAAAAAAAAAAACATAGCTACGGCGTAGCTGACGCGATGATGGCATCGCTACGCCGCCTACGCAGTGTAGCCATCCGCTATGGGTGGACTTTGCTGTGAATAACACGTGTATCCTGAGTAAAGTTATTCAGTTTTTCGTTTATTCGTTTTTATTTTTTGTTTTAAAAGCCGTGACAAAGAACGCAGTCTCATAGGAAAGTGAAGAATATCATTTTATTTACAATTAAGTCCCTTCCACGGTGAATGGTAGATAAGGATTTGTAAAAACTAATTTTTGATCGCATTTTTTCCAACAGTAGTAAGCTAATGAGGCACACTTTGACGCACTTTACACTTTTTGTTGATTTGTTTAATTTTATTATTTTGCTGAATATTGTGTGCCTTTTTTAGTCTGTGCTAAATAAATGTATTTTCTTTCTTTCTTTCTTTCTAATTAAAAAAAAAAACAATAAACAGTAATATCTAAAACACGTAACAATAATCAAAATATTGGAAGAATTTTCGCTCTCTTTAATATACACATTTACTGTGTTACAATATCCTGGCTTACAGGATTTAGTGATGGGTGTTAGTGGGCCATCCCGCACGAAATAGATGGCCCGCGAAACTAGGCCAGCGAATATTTTTAGATAACAACCCACGTAAAAAATGTGCCTCATAAACAAGGTTATAATGAGGGCCAGATAATGGCCCATGTTGTGGCCTGTTTACGTCTGATAGTAAATTAAGACATCAAGGAACTCTTTGAATTAATTGACGAAAGTGATTGTTAGTTAAAAATACTTTAGTCCTGTTTTTAGAGACTTAGTAATTTTATTAATTGGTTTAGTACCTTAGTGGAATTACGAAAAAAGTCATTTTAGCAGCTACTTTATCATTTAAGCTCTGATATTCGAAATTTCAAGTATTATAATTTATTCTAATCATGTGTAACTATTTATCTTATGAAATTATGTGGCTTTAATTTATATAATTATCTCATTTCAATTTAAAATTAAAGTGTCAATGCTAAAAATCTAAAAGAAGCAGGAGTGAACACTACCGAGTGACTATATTAGCTAATGACGATGAAGTTTTACCAACGTATTGTGGGTCGTAAGATGTTATTTAAAATAAAGTATTGTACAAAAAAATGTATTTCATTTCCTTTAATCTTAGTTAGATTTAAATCATCATGTGATTGTTTGTTTCATTCATTGGTTTTGTTTTAGGTTTGTAATGTGTGATGAAGATGTTATTTTAAATAGAACATTATTTAAAATAAAATTACTTTTACTTCGTTTATCTCAGTATTTAGTACTGTCTTAAACCTACCTAAAAAAGTTAGAACTTGACTTTGAAATAAAATGTTTTGCACTCCTGCTTCTACGAGCCTCGTTTTTCTATAGCTATAATAAATGGAGTATAGGTTTGTTTAATATTTAAGTCGCGAGTCATATTTAAATTAACTTACAACCTGACACTCACCTGCAAATTATAGAAAACGTGAGAATATTTGAATTTCGTGAGCAACCTTAGTGCATGCCCCTTAAGTGTTTTTGTCTCTAACTTACGAGTTGTAGGTCGTGAGTTCGAACCCATGCAGGTGCTTTACTTTCTATAAATTATTTCATCACCACTGCTCTCAAAACGGTGAAGGAAAGCATCGTGAGGAAACCCGCATGTTCTAGAACCAAAAATTCGAAAACATGTGACATCTACCAACCCGCACTGGGCCCGCGTGGTAGTTTACAGCCCATTCCCTCTCACCGAGATGAGGCCTGAGTCCCAGCAGTGGGAACGTTATAGGCTGGTTATATATGTATGTATGAGGAAACTTACATCTGATCAATTTGAAAACAAAATCCCGTGCACACAATGACCACATCTATTAGCAATCGTTACTATAGCGGCTGAGCGCTGCAAGCAATGATAGTCCTTACGGTTTTTTTTTTTTTTTTTGGGTGGGAAATCATCAAATAACTTCTCCCGCTCTGGGTGGAGCGGGAGGGCGTGTCAGACTTTTACTGACTAAAACCCACCCGTGTTCCCTCAGTTGCCTGTGTGCCAGGGGCCGCGGTATCTCTTTCGAACAACCCGCACCCCTGGCAGGCATCGGTCCTTGCGAACCCCACCTATTGGTGCTGACAACTCTTTGAGGCGCGCGTGGAACACAACGCGCCGTCGACCCGGGCTTGGTCCTTACCGGACAGCGAGCTACCCATTACTCGCCGTCCGCAAGCCCGCGCCTACGGTGGCCGGGAATCAGCCTGGGATTTCCGACGCCCAGGGCTTCTCCCGCGGCGACTACGGCCGTGAGGGCGCATATACTGCCTCTCCCTCACGTGCGCCGCCTCCCTCTTTGCGAGCATTACTGCTTCGCAGAAGGAGGTGACGGCTAACCATTCACTCTCGCTCCGTACCATGGCCTGCACCAGGGCCGGACGCGAGAGATCGCCGCCGCCGATCGCCTCCACGAGGACACGGCGGTGCTCCGCCCAAGCCGGGCAGACCGCCACCGTATGCTCCACCGTGTCCTCAGGGCGATCTTCGCAATGGAAGCATCCGGGCGTTTCCTCCCGCCTTATACGAAACAGGAACCTCCCGAAACAACCGTGTCCGGTGAGGACCTGCGTCAGGCGGAAGGTGAGGACGCCATGCCGCCTCTCAAGCCACTCCTCAAAGAGGGGACTTACCGCCGCTATCGTGGCGTGCCCAATAGTCCTTACGGTGTATTGATGTTAGTACATCTTAAAGTGATAGTGTCAGCATAAAGCTTCAAAACAACATAAAAGTAACTTACATAAGAATTCGTCAGTTACTTTATTCACCAACTTACCTCCGAAACTTCCACCATATGACACAGTTTCTTATTCCAAAAAGAACATAATTTCGCCCATGACGTCATGACCTAATTCTGCCCTTTTCACCCAAAAAGAGGTTTCATATATCCGAAAACGTAGTTCGATAACACTGAAGAGTCTGCTTCAAACTCGATATCGTTAAAGGGCGCTTCACACAAGCGGAGGCCGCCGCGAAGTCATTTTGTTAGATCAATTGCAAAACTTTGCGGCCGTTCACACAACACGGTGGCCGTAGTTGAGGATATCGGGCCGTAAGCACGCGTTCACGTGGAGCCTCGAAATACATGACACGGAGAGCTGTGTCATACATTTTGATTAACAAGGTATTACATCATAGACTCAAGTCCTGAAAGTAGTTTATTCATAATTGACTACTGAATCGATTTCAGCAACTTTTAATATGGGTATTTTTTTAAATAATGTATTTTGACGTTTTTTCTACCAATTAAACCAAAGAAAAATCAATCTTATTGCAACGCAATAAGACTCAAATTTAAATGGGAAAAGTAATGCTAGGCTTAACACGACTTAAAAATAGCAGTTAGCTTTAAAAAAAGTAAGTTTTGGTCATTTTAAGTATTATGCTTTTAACTCAATACATTAATTGGGGTGTATGAGGTATTGCGTTAATTACGAGTATGTTACATCCTTCCTACTATTATATCTTCTCTATATATAAAAATTAATCCCTATTTCCGGCACGGCATCACATGTGAACGGCTGGACCAATTTTGCTAATTCTTTTTTTGTTGTGTTTGTTATTGTCAGGAGAACATTCTTATGAAAGAAAAAAATAAGAAAGTAACGCGTAACATATATAATTAATTGTATAAAATGTGAATTCAATATTCATAGTTAAGGCAGGACAACGTCTGTCGGGGCAGCTAGTAATAAAAGAAGAAAGTTACGCCTATCATATATAATTAATTGTATAAAATGCGAATTCAATATTCATAGTTAAGACAGGACAACGTCTGTCGGGGCAGCTAGTAATATTATAAATGTGAAAGTTTGTGAACATGTTTGGATGTTTATTACTCAATCACGTAAAAACGGCTGAGTTTGTAACCTGGATTAACATATAGGATACTTTTAATCTCGGTTATACGTTCCCGTGGGATAATTTTCCACCTCCACGCGGGCAAAGCCGCGGGCCGCAGCTAGTGTTAGATAAAACAATGTAGTTGTCTATGTTAAGTGTTTTAAGGTACACTTTATGGTTTGGTAATGTGGAGAGGATGAATAAAAGGCGACTAATAAAAGATATTTACAAGGCAGATGTGACACGAAACGCCGGGAGCACACCCTACAGGAGGACAAATAGTCACCGCATAGGTGCTTTTCTTCAGAAAGATAAAGTGCGTAGTACTCGATACGTGCGTGTATCACATGTATGACCAATGGCCCTAGTGTGATTTTCATCTAACCATCTCGATCAAACGCGTCGAGCGCGTTTGGCGCTCCGATTGGTCCGTCACCAAGCCAGAGCCAATCGGAGCGCCAAACGTGCTCGAAACGTTTGATCGAGATCGTTAAATGAAACTCACACTAAGGCCTCTGATCTGTGAATGTAAACGAAGGCAAAGGAGTATGCTTGGATCGCAGTAAGCACGCGAACTAGTTTCTGCCTGCCCCCATAGGAAGAAGGCAAAATACCTACCAAAAAACATCTGATCGTAAGTGCCAATTACAAAAGAAAAATATTATTGCAGATATACGGTTGATGGCAAAAAGAATGCGTCCTCTCTATGCAACACACCTCTGTCTACTGATAAAAAATCAAGTTATCGTATAAAGTAGCAAAGTCCAGCCTACCCACATCCTTAGAAATCGGACGCAAACAACGCACAAACATAGCTTAACTCGGCCCACACGTAATTTGCCCGTAAACTTTATTACCGTTATAAGTTTCCAAAATAATATTATCTCCCGTGAACGTCATCAAGTCACCTACTCACCTGACGGGATTTCGGTAATAACTCACTTAAGGTTAAAACCCCGTGTTCACTCGGACACAAGTTCTTCTAAGTGTAGAATCAAGTTCTTCTAACTTAACAGAATACTGTGCTGCTGGGGTGTTATTACGCTTCTTCTTCTTCCCAGCTAAAGCACTAGGAAGTTATGAAGGGTGAGCGTTTTTGGGTACTGTCTTATGTAATTTTGGCGTTCAAAAACTGCTTACTCTAATCCTAGTTTGAATAAATGACTTCTGTTTTTTTTATAACAAAGTTTCACAATATTGTTTTAGCAACACGTTTTTGTGTTGCATGGACCGTATTTAATGGGAAACAAACGGTGATCACAGAGTACGAATTTTCTGCTCAATACTAAAGAAAATCGCGTGAGGGCACAACTTCTGTCACGTACTGCCTTCAAAGTCGTGATTTTCTATACGCCAGTTGTCAGTGACACGATTCGAAAAGTGGAAAGTATTGACAATGCCACCTCCAGCAGTGGCCGCCGAGACGTCTCCGTGCCATGGCTATGGTGATCTTTATTTTGTTATAAATAACAAAATCAAAAGTCATTGATCCAAATTAGGCTGAGAATCAGCACTTTTCGAACGTCAAAATTACAAGATTTTTTGAATGATAAGAGTTTGTAATGTTATATTCGTTTTTCTGTCTTTGTTTAAATTTTATAACATGTCTTGTTTTTGTTAATGGAGATACCTAAGTAGAAATAATCAACCATTTGTAAAATATATCATTAAGTTTTTTTTTTATGTTTAGTTTACGTAGGAAGGCTGTAGATCCACATCACTGTACTTTTGTTTTTGTTTTTTTGATAGTGTTTATTTGGTTGTATAATTGAGTGCATTTAAATATATTTTTTACTTTTGTATGTTGTAAGGTAGAGTGTGTTCGAACTGCTTTGTACCCACATTCATTGCAAAAAATAAATGATTTCTGATTTCTGATTGGACAGTCCCCCAAAATGCCCGCCCTTGACTATTCAATGTCAACATTATTTTGAAAGCTAATTTAATAAGATGAAGCTAGTTTTTCCTAGCCGACTACAATAGAATAAAATCACCGACACAAACCCAAAATCTCTTTTTAAAGTCCAGTTCAACCAGAAATGTATGTTGTGCAACATTGTTCCCTGGAACATTTGTTATTGTGGGAAAAATGTTTGGCAACTGTTGCTCAACTTTGTTTCCAAATGAATGCAGGGCTTATAACTCACACACTGACGTCATGTTTGCAGAGCATTTATTATGATTAACTTTGCTTTGAGTGTTGAGAAAGATTTGCTAACTTCGGAATTAATTTTGGTGGTTTTGGTGTTGAAGTGTGAGTTATTGTTGAGAGTTGGTGTTCTATTAAGTTTTCTCTAACAATACCAACGAGTAAAACGGGACTAGCACTGATCATAGTTTTCTAAAAACATAATTATCATGTTGTGTGTCTCCCACTGCTGATGAAAGCCCCCCCCCACCCGCCCCAAGTCCTTCAAGGAATTTCTTTTCCCGCGTCACCTCGAACCAGCCCTCGCGGTACGAGTCAAGGTCATCTGGGTCGACCGCGGCGGCGCGGCGGCGCTGTCCATCTTCAGGCGCTCATTGTATTTTGCCCAACGGTCACCTCGCAAGCGACTGATGTGACCCGCCCAATCCAATTTGAATCTAGCAGCCTTATACCCGTTCTGGAACATAGAGTGGTGTTGTACCGGCTAAACAGCTTACAGGGTGATATTAAAATGATTGATAACCAAGAAAAAACCTGACATAAATGTAATTATAATGTCAGTTAACTCGATAAAAGGTTATATTGTCCAATGAAATACCATACGCGTTAACGTAAAATAAATCACCAAAACTCGCTAAAACCGCTCCATTTATAACACAAAACACAACACAAAAAGACAATCACGATCCCGTAAAAAGTTCGCTCCGCGCACCGAACAGACTGTACCGCCCGCAAGCCCGTGTGTATCATTATAACACCTCTGATCATGTTTTGTAAACAAAGTTGAAAGAGCTACATATTAAATAGCGTTACACTAAAAGCGTAGCCGTGTTCGCCAAATTGATTCAATTTGCAAATAATCCGGCAATATTGTTGGCGCCTATCGGAGCCGTGCGATCCGGGACGTTACCGCGCGGTAATTGATGCGTGAATCAGCGTTACCGAACGTTTTCTTGATTTGTATTGAGTGTGAATCGCTGATCATTGAGGTGATTTATTGTTCATTACAATGAAATATTCTATTGAGTTGAGAGCGATTCGGTGTCGTTGAGTCGAAAAATTTGGGGAATTAACGCTGGCTTGGCTGTCCTTAAAATGGGATAGGTACTGGAATCGTTCAGTAGTTTCAAAAGGAGATGGATGACGCTCTCATACAAGCTTGGTCCAGCAAGGACATAAATAAAACAATACATATTATCATGAAGGAATACTTGTGTTGAATAGTCTAGTTTATATTTGATTACTCCAAAACTCGGTGGTGACGAGATATAAGACATTGTAGGTAAAGATTTTGGTATGAGATTTTGATGTTTAAATACAGTAAACTTGTACATTTTTGTGATGGTCCTTCTCATGCCCGAGGTTGTGGGTTCATTTCTTGGCAAGTACCAGCGTGACTTTTTTCAATTAATATATACCACAGTTAGTGCAGCTCCGGGTCTCCATTAGAAATAGGGCAAAATCAGTTGTACAATGTGCACGTAGCCAAGGTAAATTAAAATGAGGAGATGCTACTTAGCATCTCCTCATTTTAATTTACCTTGGCTCGCACGGACTTCCGTGCAAGCCAGAGTTGATTGGGAGAGCAGAAACAACAGATATCAAGAAAAAAAGCGAAAGGTCGTCGTAAAATACCACGAGAAACCACAAGCACAGAACACATATACTCAAGAGACCACAAGTAAACATTCAAGATGCGAGTAACAAGAACCTACACACGAATGACTTCAATTGTCACGTCGTTCATAACAGACATGTCTTGACTTTGTTATGCCAATTGACATAAGCCCCGTAACACACGTACCTTGCCATAATATGTATATGTTACGGCTAATAGCCGAAGTGCGGCTACACCTAGTTTTAGCCGGCTACAACTAGGTGCAGCTGGACTAGCGCTCGCCGGCCGCTGCCGCGGCATCGCTCGCTGCGCTCGCTCGGCTCGCGCGCGTTTGGTCGCAATTCTAACCTAACCTAACCTAATCGGTCGGTAAGCAGTATGGTGCAGTTCACAAGTGACATAAGTAGGATACATCTAAGTTTAACCGGCTACACCTAGTTATAGCCGGCTAAAACTAGGTGTAGCCGCAGTTCGGCTATTAGCCGTAACATATACAAAACATACACTAAACATAAACTCACTGCTTTTCCCATGGAGTAGGCAGAAACTATAAAACGTCCTTTACTACGATCCTTGCGTACGTACTACTATAGCTTTGACCATGTTCATTTATTTTGTAATATAGACGTATCGTATTAATAGCACTGATAAAGCATAATAACATAATGATCGGTACATGTGAGAGTTGGACATTGGCACGACGATGTACTTACCATTTTATTTCAAAGAATATGGTATTTTACTCTATACGAGAAAAAATCTAAAAATATATTATTGAGATAGCTTAGCCAAAATGCAGTCGGAAAATGTTAGTTTTAGTTCATGAAACAACAAAATAAATTTTAAAATACAATTTAAAGATTTCAGTTTTTTTTAATCTGTTTTTTAACACCATGAAATAGTAGCCGCCGTGTTATTTCGTCATGCGGCATGTCAATTGAGCAACTTTGTACTTTTATTATTTTCGTAACCTTAGTAATTTTTGTTTAAATAATATTTTGCATTCAGGAACAGCAAACCAGCGATAAGTAGAAAAATAACTATTTTTTAAAATTATAAACAATTGTCGTACAAAATATCAGCGCATTTGTTTTTAGCAAACTGACGTCATACCCACAGACCAATATGGCGTCTACTGCGTCCAGCGTTTTCGTCAGATTACGCGCGAAATTTGAAAATGAAAATTTTTTATGCATTTTATGGCACTAATCGATTAAATAAAAATGTTGTGATATTTTTAGTGGTTTATTAGCACTCTAGAATCTAAATAAGACACTTTTCAAAAATGAGGGTAATACCCTATTGCAACATTCTGTGACATTAGTAACTCACGTACGGAAATCAAAAGAATTTAAACAAAGAAAATAATCTTTGAAATTGATATTTGCTTGCAAAGATGTCCGGAGAAATTAAGGCCATAATGAAAATACAAATATTATATGCTTTTATTTTTTCAATATAATTAAGTCTTGGTCCGTGTTGGGCCACACTTTATCCATATCCTTTTGGTTAATTCAATTCGGTAGTTTATTTTTTGTTTTTCACCTCAGAACTCCGTCATTTATATACCGATTTGAAAATCTTCTTTTGTTTGGTCAAGTTCTGATTAGTGGTTTTTGAGTTAGCTTCAATAATGTTATTTTTTTCACTTAGTTTATGTTGCGATTGTTTTAACAATTTCCTGTCAGTGGTAAGTATTTACTTAGCCAGTGAAGGTACACAAATTTGTGTGGGGTAGGTACAACAATTGAAAAATGTTTTTTTTTTAGTTTCTTTTTTATTTTACACCGTATTTTTTAAAAAAAGTTATTTTCTTCAGGCTGAAATAAATCTTTTTCTAGTCTAGTCTTGTACAGACTATTCCTAAACCAGTTTAAATTCTAAGTAGGTATCTATTATTTTTTCTTTTAATTAATGTTCTTCACCTTCTCAGACTAGACGTACACTAATTGAATATGCATTTTCAATTAAGCCTAACTCTGTTTCTTAAGGCCTCCTTTTCAATTTACAAATACTTAAAAAAAAAAAAAAAACTAGCAGACTCACTTGTCACCTCGTAAAAGTATCGCAATTAATTCTAAATAACCTCTACGTTGCGAACTTATTAAAAAAGTGATGAGTCAAACGGTTGCTTCGCTTGATACTATAATAAACGCCCTAAGACGGTAGGCCGGTGAATTTCGCTTGACAAAAGACCTGTCAGTCATTCCATTTTGAGCAATATTTGCTGAGCCATTGTGCACGTAAGTCTTGGCTTTGCTTATGTGATCATTTTGGTTATTCTGTGTTCGTTAGTTAGTTATAACAATGTTCATTGTTGGTTATTTTTACTCTATTAAAATAACTGTGAATGGAACAGAGAATTTCACATTTAAAAGCTCTTACACGGTTACCACAATATAGCTTTGTCTACAATTCAAATACTCACAAAGACTGCTACAAAATATGAAAACTCAGGAAACAAAGAAATAAATGTGTTTGTATGTACAAACACGTGTGTTCATTCGCTGTAAGACTTTCGTTTGTCACAATATGGAGACGTGTTCCAGGAAAAATCTTTATAAAAATGACAATCTGTTGGAAGCCGGCGAGCGCTCCGCATACAAAACTGAGCAAATCGCTATCGGAAAATACCGAAATATGATAGAAATGCAGCACAATGCAGGACGTTGTCACTGTTCCGAGTATCTCCCTCGCTGGCCAAAGCCGATTATAATCGCGATAAAAACGCCGAGAGCGCCCCCTCGGAGACCACCCCAGCGTTATCCGATGTGCTGTCAAAAGTCTTTCCAATTTATGTATTGCAGCCGACACCCCGCGGTATTATTTATTGCTACGTAGACTACGTACAAACTTTTCTTTTTACCCACGATCGCCACTCGAATCAAGATGTATGGCTTTCGATTCGATACGCTATCGTGTCAGAATAACGATGGATAGTTTTAAAATTTTTGGTAGCACAAAGAGCTCTCACATTTGTACAATGTTTGAGGACGGTGACCGCTAAGCTTTTAGCGGTAACCCGGTATGACAAACAAAAAAACTCGCGGTGTGTCATTTAGACGCGACAGGTCGCAATCAAAAAAACAATTTAGTTTTTACGTTGAAACTAAAACCATCCGTACAAATACGAGATAAATAAATAACACCGGTTTTTATTGCTGTTGAATGGGTACATCGCTCTAGTATCTGATAAAGGGTGCTTCGTATTCGTTGCAGTTTGTTTTTGCAGTGTGGTTGCACTTTAGCTGTCAAACGTCCAAGTATTCCTGTTTATGGTATGATCTCTGGCCCAAATTGTCTATACTTAATTTTTTAGTTGGCCAAAAACAAACTTAAATCTTAACATATACAAGATTTTACAGAATTAACGCAAGTCCTGAAAGTAGTTTATTCATAATTGACTACTGAATCGATATCAGTACCTAACTTTTAAAATGATTTTTTTTTTTACAAATTATGTAATGATGTATTTTGCCGTACCTACCGTCGATTGAGTCAAAGAAAATTCAGTCTTATTTTAAAGTGTTAAATTTATTTGCATCAAGTAACAGTAGGATAGAATTGGGGGTTCTGGATCACATGGATAGAATTGGGGGTTCTGGATCACTGCTTCCTCGCTCCGCTCGGAATGTGATCCAGAACCCCCAATTCTATCCATGTGATCCAGAACCCCCAATTCTCCACACATACGATACAGTCGGTCAATACTGTTGCAGATTGTTTAATGTCAGGTGGAGAATTTGATGACTTTACAGCCGATTGTCAGGATCAGAATGTACGTGGTCAACTCGAATCCAAATCAAATCTCGATGAATGAAGCATAATGTGAATAATATTAATTTATTCTCTCTATTGATGAAGCAAACGTTGATTAAGATCGAATCATCACTACAATGCTACGTGTTTAATGCTGTGATGGATATAATATGTGTATTAAATATATAGTCTTTTCCTTTCACAGCGTTCAAATAAAAACATTGAGGAAAATGTATAGCATGTTGCATCCAAGGATCGTCATAAATTTCCCAGTCTTCTATAACACCTCCACATGAAAAACAAGCTGCTTTATCATTTATACTATTTCCACAGTAAAAAAATCCAGCGTCAGCCATTTCCATCACTAATCTTTTCTTTGAATCCATCGTTACCCAGTAATAGTTAAATGAAAATTGACGCATTTTAAACGTGTTATACATGTCATATCGAGGTTTGTATTCATTTTGAAACATGTTCTATTTACTTTTTAATTCAATTATAAACGTATAATGATGTTGTTCAGCTTTTGCCAACCACTTATAAACACGGGACTTTTGGTGGGGATAGAAAACTCTAAAATCTGATTTACCTAAGCATAGAAATAAAACAAGAAAATATACATATTAGAATTTATTATCATAGCACCACTTATTTAAACACAACACATTTTTTAAAGCACATACAGAGTCATGATAAATACAGTTATATAAATCTTGAGAATATTTATATTGATCGTATAAACTTATCAAACTAGAACAACCTTTATCTTCTAAATTGAATATATTACAATTACTATTTTCTAAAATATGCTTTAACCACAACACTTTTTCTGGACCTTTTACGTAAATACATTTATCTTTTAAAATATCTATAACTAATTTCTGATAATTAGAATAGGGTACAAATCCTTCGCGCCAGTGTATCTTTCTGTTACGTTCAATCCAACTTACTTGTTTTTTTTCTTGTTTAGTTAATTTTTCAAATGGGAATGGTGGCTTAATTAAAAACACTTGTAGTGTTTTATTATACAATATGGCGATTTCTTTTATTATAAATTCATTTGTTTCTGTTTTAAAGCCTTGAATATCCACAATAGCAATCATGATAACCTGCGCACAATGTTGCTGAGGGGTTTATATTCCACAAGTCGATCGTTTATAATCAAACAATATGCAGTCGTTTTATCTGGTATTGCTGTAGAACATTCAATTTCCAACCTCACATCCACTGGACCTGTTTTTAGGCTATCGTTTTGTCTTGAGCAGTCTAAGATAAAGATAGGGGCTTTTTCTTTGAATTCCTTTAGGTCAAGCAACGAGTCTACTGGATAGTTGTAATACGACTGACGAAATTTCACAAACATTTCGTATAATATGCTATATTTGTTCTCAGAAAACTTTAAACCTAAAGGTTCATATGGATAATATTGTGAATTCAAAAAGAGCGTAACGTTTGTTACTTCACAATGATCGAATACTGAACTGTCTTCAGTTTTATTATTTTTTCGATTAGTTTGTAAACAAAAAATTACATATCTGGGTTTTTCCAATTGTGAAGCAGTTTTAATTGACCAAGAATGCTTTGTGGTTTTAGGTAGTAACGGATACTCATATAAATCCCAATTTCTAAACGCCATCTGAATAGGTTTATCTCTTTCTAAATGTTTTAAAAGTGTCAATCGTTCTCGGTCTGATACTTTTATGTGTGGCACCCTCCACTGAACTCTTTGTATGTCTATTTCAAAATGAGCAATATCGTTAGTAAGAACAACGCTATTTAAGTTAGTGTTACTTCTGTTCAATATAAGTTCATGTTTGCAATTTATAACTATTTTATTGTAATCCTCTGCAAAACCTAAAATCTTATTTAATGGTATCACAGCACTAAAATGCCCATCATTTTGAAATCCCTCTAAACTCCAACCCCATAGGGCAGCAACTTTATTTTCTGCTTCATTTAATGAGATGTATGATTTTATTGTTGATGTTATTCCAGAATTTTTTATGCGGTCTATTTCAATACCATTTATTTCATATCTGATGTCTTGAAACAAAAACATAACAGGGTTATTAGTGAACGTAACAGTTTTCTTGATCGGATTCCCATCTTTACCGATGAGCTTCGCCTGTCCTTCGACGTAAATTGAACTGGCTGATGGTAGCACGTATATGTCTTGTTGGTGGATGGGAATTCTGATTTCATCGTTTTCTCTAAAGCTGTTATTGTAGGGATTGTATGAATGGACTTCATAACTTTCGATCGTAGTGTCGAAGTGTGGTAATTCGCTTATCTGGAGTATATTCATACTTGAAACCCTAGGGCTTTAAGAAAATCTTTATTTGCTTTAGTCAATTTCTTAACTTTTTTCTTACGTCTTTGCACCTTAGCAATCGTAGAAGAACTAAGACGTTTTGTTTTCACTGAAGTATTTTTATAGTATACTATCATTTTGCTTTTCTTAAATGAAGACGTAATTGAACTTGTTCCTCTCCAAAGTTAATACAGTGACCAAATTGATCTACAATCTTAACAGATACCGATGAAATTATATTTTTGTTTACTGGAAAGTAAATAACATTTTGTGGTATTTCCATGCACTGATGACCTGGAGTAGTATCAGACACAAATTCATGAATAAAATGAGATGGTAATCCGTTGCAGTATGAACCGTGAACAAGATCACATTCTATTCTGATTACAGACAGACCTCTGTTAATAATGGGAATATTTGGTCTTGATTTTAATACTGAAAAGTATATCAAACCACACTCATATTGATCTGACAAATACAGTGGTGGTTGAAAGTATGAAATCAATTCCGATTTATTTCCTGAGATGGTAACCGTAGTAGACATGCTTCTATACTAGCTTCTCTCAGAAGGTTCCGTTTATTTTATTCCTTCACTACACCAAAAATTCTTCAAAAAGTTTAAACAAAGATGTCCACAATTAAAAGGGTGATCACGTTGAATATTATCATAATTATAGCGAATTTTGGATCCCAAGTATTTTATAAATTCCTTTGGAGGCTTAAGGTTTCCATAACTATCAAAATACTCAATATAATCGTTGTATTTTGCATAGGCTACCCAATGAGAACCAGGATTTTTAGAGCTATCTAAATTTATAACTCCACATTCTTTTTTAAAAGGGTGTTTAGGGAGTTTATCTCTCATAAAGACACCTCTGAAATAGGGAATACCATTTCCATACTTCAAAATATCTAAATTACTCAAGGCTCGTTTGGGTAGCCGAAATCTTAGTTTTTTTCTTTCGATACAAAAATTCCAAGCCCATTTTTATGTGGTTTAAGGTGTAGTCCTTTTCCAATGCAAAGAGCTTCCATCTTTTCATTGTGTCTCTTCGATTCAGTCAATAACTTCTTAGCCATCTTGAATTCATTTATGGTTTTAGCAATACCAGCTGCACCACCTGCTAAAGCTCCCGCCGCAGATAATCCCGCAAAAATCGGGATCAAAGGCAATACTCCACCAGTTTTTGGTATAGGAATAACACGAGGAAGTTTAATGGATGAACCATCAGCTAATTCTCTGGCAGCAGCCATAGCTAATTCTATTACTACTTTCTTGGATTTTGGTTTTAATTTTTTGATATGTTTCTTCGTTTTCCTAATAACATTTTTTAATTTATTTTTTAATCCTTTTCCAGCTTTAATTTTAGGAGAACACTTCTTCCTATCTTTTTTTATACCAAAACCAGTTTTAATTTTTGCTGACATAGCGCTGCTTACTAAGCGCGCTGCTAGTTTTTCCCCTACACTTGCATCTGAGGCCAGTATTCGTTCTTTAGCCATATTTAACAAAACGAAATCTGCCTTGTGGCGATCCTCTAAGTTTGAAGCCTTGTGATAGGCAATGTCGTGTTGTTTGCAATATTCGTCTAATTTATTAACACCTTTATCTCCACGTGTAAGCCTTTTAATTAATTTAGTGCCAGGCCCACAATAATTGTACCCTGGTAAATGTAATTCAAAAGGTAAATGATTTATAATCCAATTGAGAAGACTACTCTCTTCAATACACATCATAAGACTGATACATTTTGGCGTGAACAATTAATAAGTATTCGATTTATCAATCCAACTGTTTTCAGAATAAGGCAAACCTAACCATTTTACTAAAACTCTGTCTCCTTTACTTTTAAGAACTTTCTCAACTAGATATAAATTAGGATGATTTGTTTTTTGAAGCTCTTGTAAGTAAAATGCTCCTAAAATAGGTTGACCTCTGATTGTATCTTCAATTAAGTAGGTAATAGGAGTTGTATTTTGTATTTTCCGAATTTTAAATATTTCCGTCGACCAGTTGGGGGTATATCCTTTTTCAAATGTTCCTTTGTACTTACTGATACGTACATAATCACCCACTTTATACTTGCTTTTTATTCTTTCATGTTTTACCAACCTTAATAAATACCTTTCTAATATATGTTTTTTATTAATGCTATCCACATTAGCAGGAATTTCATTAATTGTCCTATGGTAAGTGTGATTGTATTTATAAATGACATCATTGAGGGTGCTATCTACCCAATTATAGTTGCCTTTTAAACTAAATTCCTTGTACAGTTTAGATTTCAATGTTCTGATAAATCGTTCAACTATTGAGGCCTTTTTTGTTGAGAAGGTTGAATAGTGGTTAATATGATTAGATTTCATAAGCTTTTGAAATTTATTGTTATAAAATTCTGTTCCATTATCCGTTTGAAGATTTTTAGAAACACGCCCTGTAGCCAACAAAATTTTGAACGAGTTACATACGTCATCTTTGGTTTTACTTTTCAGAGGAAAGGCCCAAGCATATTTTGAAAATGTATCGATAATGGTAAGAATAAATCTGTAATTTTTATTTTCTTTTGAAATTGATTGCATATCAATTAAGTCTGCTTGCCACAGGTCATCTATATCTTTCATAATAACATGTCTTCGCGGAAAGTTCACCCTCGCATTTTTATGAATTTCGTTTACCACGTCAGCTTTGCTCATGCTCAGAATTCAGTATATTTGTCTTGAACACATCTATAATACTGAATGAAAAGCGTATTATTTCAACTATTTTATTCTTTAATTATGTCAGCTTCTTTTAATTCTTCAACTATCGATAAAATTTCGTTGTCATGGTTTGTATTGCCAGCATCTCTTGAAGCAACTAATAGTTTCAATCTCTCAACTAATTCGTTAGGATCATCCCAATATACAAAGTCAGTATTGTTTTTGTATTTTTTTAGAGTTGGTAAGTTTCCTCCAAGTTTAGTGTGATTAAGTTTGTCTTCGTTTGACGATTCGGAAAACAGTGGTTTGATTATTTCACGATATTTTATTCCTTTATCACCTCTTATTTGTCCATTAGGATTAAAATCTCTCTTATGAGCATTCGTAGAATGCAACATATCCTTATAGATGAGTTTGTCTTCACTCGAAATTAATTCTAAATCAGGTTTTCTTCGAAGTAAAAGTTCCTTCAGGCCAGGGGTTAAATTATAGGGTTTGCCATCGACTTTAATTAAAATGCTGTCATTATCATTTAAACTATCAACTTTAGAAAATGTTACCACAGAATTACCTAACAGTAAAGTTTTGTTTACACTTCTTATTCCAAACGGTATATTTACACCGTCATAAATACCGTGGACATCACGACCCGCTAATGAAATTTCTAAATCATCTTCTAATTCCATTTTATTAAACTTTTTAAGTGATTGGGCAGAATTTAGTTTCGGATCGTAGCAGTCTTCAAACTTTGTAGATGCGCTAGTATTGATATCATCCAATTCATCGTTTTCAGAATCAGTGAGCATTGTATTTTCTAAATGTTTAATTTTTCCCATAGGTATATTAGAATCAACTAGGGTTTTAAGGGGATCTGTGACAGGTTTTAGCATTTTATTGAGTGACAAGTTCATTGAGTGTTCCTGGTTCTTCATTTGTTTAATTTTATTCTTTATAGAGTCTACAGACTTCATTAATTCTATTTTAATATTTTTCTCCATGTTGAAACAACTGTTGAACACAACTGAAGAATAAATAATACTAATTTAGTTTTGCGTGTTATTTACTTTTATACCTTCAGTCAAATTTCAAAAAAACATCAAAATTTTGTCTATACCTCCCATTATTTATAGGAGACTCTTTGTTAATAATTAAAAAATTATGAGGGGTTTTCCAAACTGTTTTACAAATATCTTTGAACTGAATCCATGGTAGATCGGAGTTAACATGTTCTTCATAGATATGCTTTAAGTTTACATCATCTTGTTTAAATATTATAAGAAAATTGACGTTATCACGTAACAACTGTTTCGGTATTTTTGAGTAGGTTTGCGATAAGTAAAAGCAATCAATTTGTTTATGTCTACCCATAGAGAAATAATTACGGATATTTAATTGATTTTCACATGCCACATCGTCAAAAATAAATACAGAGTTAGTTAAAGCTTCACTCGGAGATATTACATCTTTATCATCTTTAAACTCGTAGAACTTTATTTGAGGTACTTTTTTTAATACTTCGCTTAAGAAACGATATTTTGGCTGAAAACTTGTTTTTGAGTAAAGATACAGATTCTGAAATTTCAGTCCATTTTCATGCAGAAGTAAACTGATCATCACGTTTGTTTTACCACAGTTCGAAGGACCGCATATTACACAACGAATTGTGTTAGGCAGTAAAATGCTGTGTTTGATTTGGTGAGGAGAGTCACTAAAATTTAGATTATTAACGTTCAGAGATACGGGTTGTTTGATCAACTTCATCTTGCTTATTACTTAATTTCTTTACTGACCTTCATATATATATATATATATATATATATATATACACAACGAGTAACATAATTAACGCAAGACCTCATACACACCAATTAGAGTATAAAGCATAAAACGATGACCAAAACGATTTTTTTATTTTAAGCTAACTGATATTATTAAGATAAACGTGTTGACCCAAGCATTACTTTATGCATTTAAAATTGATTCTTATTTCTTCCGGAATAAGATTGAATTTTTCTTTGGCTCAATCAGTGGTAGGTGTGGCAAAATACATAATTTAAAACGAATATTAAAAGTTGCTGAAATCGATTCAGTAGTCAATTAGGAACAAACTACTTTCAGGTCTTGCGTCTATTCTGTTACACCTTCTATAATATACAAGACTTATATAGTAAGTTACTTTATCCCTATATTATGAACGTATTATAAACATCCCGCAACAAGTTTAGACTTGTATTATTGAGTTAGTATTTGCATCGTAAAATATAGGTAAGTGTAACTTAATTCCTATCATATCAAACAAAAACAGTTTCAATATAGTAAAGCAAGTGCATAGTTCATTTTACTACTATTGCTCCAATAAGTTGGACCTATACAACTGAATTACAATTGAATTAAATCTTCAAGGTAAGTATATCTATAATTAAGTATGATGTATCAATACTTACGATTTTATACTAATTAGAATTTATGTCTTAACTTTTTTTCCTTTTTTCTTTTTACAGAATTATGTCTGCCTCCCCATCGTATAGTCCTGTGGACAATTTGTTTTTAGCGGTGCGTATTTAATTTAACGTTAATTGAAGCATTTTAAATTTACATAAGCTATAGTTATTTTATTTTATTACAGGAAACGAATAATCTTTGTCCAGACGACGCCTACGCTCTTGGAAATCCATTTCTTTTTGCACAAGACAGGGAAACTTTTTATACCGCAGAAGCAGAACGAGCGCATCAGGAGTATTTAAATGAAAAAAAGGAAGAAGAGAAATCTGGGGAAACTAAAGATGCTAAAAGAAAGAAGTCTAATATTAATAAGAAGGTTATAAAAAAGTCTCCTACACAGTCTTCATCTTACATTATTCGGAAGGAGACAGGAAAACCTCATCATTTGATTAAAATACTTATCTATGATCTTACCAGATGTGATAAAGACAATAATCAAAATAGTGATATTGACAATGATGTTGGTGATAGTGCTGACGTAAGCATCCAGTACCTTGTAAAAGATCATTATGATGATATTTTGGATGAAACTGAGCATCTAGTCGGCAAAATAGTGAAAAAAATTAGTAATAAGCAGTAAAATTAAATGTGTGTAATATGAAAAGTTTATTTTGTGATTGTGAGCATGTAATTGTGTGTTTATTAGTTAAATAAATATTTAATGAATTTTACGTTTTACTATAAGTATAATTATAATACTTTAGAATTTTTTGATTATCTTTAATTATGTTTTTGTAATATTTAAATATTTTCTTGTAAGTATGAATGTGAAAGTTTAATAAATATTATAATTATTAACTTGTCTAGTTTCATAGTGAAGAAAAATTAGTAATTAGTAAAATTAGTAAAAATTTGTAATTAGTAGTAAATGCGTGTGAGATGAAAAGTTTATTTTGTGATTGTAAACATGCAATTGTGTGTTTATTAGTTAAACAAATATTAAATGAATTTTACGTTTTATACATAATTATAATACTTAAGAATTTTTTGATTATCTTTAATTGTGTTTTTTTTTTTTGTTTTTGTAATATTTAAGTATTTCATGTAGCTAAGTATGAATGTGAAAGTTTAATAAATATTAAAATTTTCAACTTGACTAGTTTCATTTGTGTTAGACTGCATGAGTAGTAAAATAACATAATAAAACACATTTATTTGAATACAAGATAGCTATTTATTTTATCACAAAAAATACAATAATGGCTTAATTTCTAGATTTTACACAAATATTATCTTATGAAAAATAAAACAAGAAATATTACAATTCATGAGATTATATTGGTTAGGCAATAATATATTAATGTAACTTTATAAACATAAAAGAAAGTAAATAGTAGATAATAAAAATTAGGTAGGTACTATAGTCAAAATAACAGCTTAAAACATAGTACGATGATGACCCCAAGGTACAGTATAAATTTTATTTTTTATTTGACGTTTGTCATCATTTCCGTTAAGTACTAATTTATTAATTTTCTGTGTATACAACTTATGATTTCTAGATCGAATGACATACATAGTATCTCTGAGATTTATATCATTAATCAAAGTATTTTTATATTTTTCAATTGTGAGTTTATTGGAAACCGGTTTTTTAACTCCTTTAGCTTTTTTAATTGTCTTGTTTAAACTATTTATACAGTATAATTTAGCTCGCAAACCAATAAACTCTGTAATGACATCTCCACCCATCTCATCCTTAAAATAGCCCGGTATTTGTTTATTCGCTTTCGGAATACCATAAATATTATTTTCTTCAAAGTTGCTAGTATCAAAATAATTTATATTTTGTTTCATGTCTTTATAAAAATCATCAGTATGTATTATATACAAGAGACTATCAGTATCAGTATAACAAAGGTTTATGCCATCTTTATATATTTTCTTCATAACAGAATAGTGAAATTGATATAAATGACGCTTTGCTAATTCCAGTATTGTAAAACCAATGTATATTGGTCGATCTAAAACAATTTTAGCAAGCTCTAATTGAATAGCAACAAGGTTCTCTGAAATAATAGTCATATTTTTAAAATTAGGGGCGCTCACATATTTTTCTGCCCCCTTCATTTTATTGGTCTTATTAAAGCCATCTTTCCACACGTTAACTAATTTAACATTCACTTGTTTCCTTTTGTTTTCAATCGTTTTACCAAATATTGAATTATTTTGCTTCTTGAAAAAATCTCTTTCGAAATCTGAGTTGGCTTTTTGTCTGAGTACTGTATTAAGATTTATGTATGGTTCTAAGATATTTTTTTGTGTAAATGCTAGAATTTTGTGGATATTTAATAATATAAGACCATTCTTTAAACATTCTTGTAAGTGAACATAGTGAATGACATACCTATATTTATCATACAGACTAGCAATTAGTTTTGTGGTTTTGCTAGCACATGGAATAGGAGCGGATATTTTTTCTGGCGCAAATGGTAAATCAGAATGCTCGTCATGTATATCAGGAGGATAATGAATATCAACTTCAAGTATGTACCCTTCATCACTATCAGCAGAAACGGATGCAATTTCAAATAAAGCAATTTCAGATTTAGTTAAAAATCTAAAATTTCCAGTGGGGAGTCTTTGTGTCATAGCATGACCATATAAATTGACACAATCTAAGTAAACTAAAAATGTGCTGGGTTCTTTTTCGTCATAGTCTGACAAATATTTATTATTAGCCTTTGCATATCGAAGCGAACATTGAGCAAGACCTCCTCTGATACCTTTTTCTAGCATTTGATATATTTCTATATCAGATATTAAATCTAATTCTACTTTTGTTAGCAAGAGCATGGCGTCCCAGCTTAATGATGGTGATGAAACATAATGACAAGGGTCAAGCTCATAATGACATAAACTCATAGATCGGAATTTCTCAAATATGTCACACAATAGTAAGACATCACATTTCAAATATAAATCAGTATATTCACCTAAATTCTTAATATCAAATTTAGCCCACACATTTAAAGCGTGATTGTAATCGTCAGTAGACACTGTATCGGATGTCAGTTTATTATAAAAATTTGAGCGATCTGGTAACCGAGTTTCCGCATATCGTTCCCAGGAGTCTATATAATCATAGCAATACACACCTTTCCTAAGGCATAGTCGAAATAAATTTACATCAGTGAAAAATGATTGTAAATGCTTTAAATCATTGGAGTCCAGTGTCTTTACTAAGTTGTCTAAACTTGAACTTAAGAAATTAAAAGAATCTATGAATTTTAATTGGGCTACTTTCTGAGAATTAAATGGGAAAAATTTAGTAAAAGAAATATATTTTTCCTTGGTTCTTGCAATTAAATTGATTCGACCCCAAACACTTGAAAGTTCTTTTATAAATAAATGACAGTCATATCCCGAAAGATTATGAAATATTATGGGAATATATTTTACAGACTTATTATTTAAGTTGCATGAATTATGAGCTGGACCGCGATATTTACCTGTGAAATGATCGTGGTCATGAACGATACGGTCATTATTAGAAAATGTTTCTTTACAAATATGACATACTGTAGCACTGTTAAATAAAAGAAGCTCTTCATCATTCAACGGAGACATGTCTCTAGGCAAAGATAAAACGTCATATAAGCTTTCTAAATCCTTAGCAATAGATTCTACGAATTTTTTCGAACAATTTGGTCCTCGATAAGATACTAAATTATTAAGTTCTGGATTAGTCTCACAGCATATATAATAGGCAAAACAAGTTGCTTCATGAATTTGTATGTTTTCGACATGCTGACTTCTATTTTTATCTGAATATTCTCGAAGTAAGCTTTCAAAGTCTCCATAAATAACAATAGGAATTCTTTGAGTCCTTATGTAATTAGAAAAGCGAAGCTTGCTATTCTCTTCTGGGAGCACTGTTTGGATTCGTGCACAATTATGATTATCTAATTTCGCTTCTGAATCAAAGTATATAAAACATTCATCACATAAGTGAATTTTAGATTTGTGTTTTGTTAGTTGATCATGAACTAATCGTGAAAATTTTTTTATTAAACAGAAATGATTTTTGTCTCCTCTTTCAATTAATAATAAATTTACATGGGTCAGTTTCCGTTGTAAAGTTTTGTATAATGGTCCAGTAATAGTGTTTTTTTTCTCTAAACCATAAACATTTACACTTATGTAGGGATTTTTTTTTTCGAATTCTTTTATATCATCAAATGTTGGTGGGAACGATATACCATTTGTATTTAATAATTTAGAGTAATGTGGATATGATGAAACTCTATTACGGTTATGTCGTGCTGGATACATATGCGCTACAATACACCAGAGAAAACAATGCCTATCTTTATTGCAAATGTTAAGACATGACTTTGTTCTAAGAATTTTTGTCGGTAAAGTTAAGTAACTGCCAGCTTTTAAGGGATTATACTTAACTATATTCATTTCCAAATGATTAATCGACTCTATAGCCCAACCAGATTCTGATAACTCAAATTCTGTGCACTTATACAGCATTTTTTGTACGCATTCTTCAAAAAATGATTTTATGTTAGTATTCTGAATGATCACATAATACTTTGTATTGAAAGATTTCAAAGACAATTCTTCATTTTTAGGTAACTTGTACAATACAAAAAGCTCAAATTGTATCTTAATTGCTCGATGTTTTAAACGCAATGTCTCAATAATCTTGTAAATCGTGCTTGAAATATCTGATAAAAATATCTCTGGTGATATGTTATTTAAACTTATTGGATTAAATCTGTAACTAGCAATTCTATTTTTGAAAGCAGTAGCTATTAATTGCACATTATCAAATTCACTACTCAACAAACAGTTTGATTTATGTAAATTACTTTTCTTATGTGATGAATATTTTTGGACATAAACCTTACAATCTGGACAAAATTTCATGTTCACCTTAACTATATTCACCAGAATAATATTTTATACTTATATTTATTTCGACCGAAAGTTCGAAAGTCGCTTTCTCACTTGTGCGCGATTTGTTACTGTTACCGCTTTAAAAATGTAATCTATAAATATGACTGCATTTAATCATTTCATTTAATTAGTGCGCATCCCGGGTACTTGCTGCTTTTTCTTTTTTCAATATTATTGTGATTTTTAAGTACTTAATGCACAAGATTCAAGGTCATCATTACTAGTCCAACATTTTAAGCGCTGAGATTCATTAATTCGAGTTTATTGGCTTTTAGTTTTTAGTTTTTCGTTTTTAGTTTTTGGTTTTTGGTTTACTGAAAGAAAACATACAAATAAGTAGTGATTAAAAAAATAATAATTAAGTACCTATGCAAGATAACAATCACAATTCAATTTCAAAGTTTTGATTTAAGTACTTAAACATCAAAATCTATCTATAATATTTAACAACTTCAATATTAAGGTTCAAGGTCACAATTACTGATCTGAATTTATTTTTAAGTACTTAATGCATAAGATTCAAGGTCATCATTCTAGTCCAAAATTTTAAGCGCTGAGATTCATTAATTCGAGTTTATTGGCTTTTAGTTTTTAGTTTTTCGTTTTTAGTTTTTGGTTTTTTGGTTTACTGAAAGAAAACATACAAATAAGTAGTGATTAAAAAAATAAATAAGTAAGTACCTATGCAAGATAACAATCACAATTCAATTTCAAAGTTTTGATTTAAGTACTTCAACATCAAAATCTATCTATAAGTAATATTTAACAACTTCAATATTAAGGTTCAAGGTCACAATTACTGATCTGAATTTATTTTTAAGTACTTAATGCATAAGATTCAAGGTCATCATTCTAGTCCAAAATTTTAAGCGCTGAGATTCATTAATTCGAGTTTATTGGCTTTTAGTTTTTAGTTTTTCGTTTTTAGTTTTTGGTTTTTTGGTTTACTGAAAGAAAACATACAAATAAGTAGTGATTAAAAAATAAATAAGTAAGTACCTATGCAAGATAACAATCACAATTCAATTTCAAAGTTTTGATTTAAGTACTTCAACATCAAAATCTATCTATAATATTTAACAACTTCAATATTAAGGTTCAAGGTCACAATTACTGATCTGAATTTATTTTTAAGTACTTAATGCATAAGATTCAAGGTCATCATTCTAGTCCAAAATTTTAAGCGCTGAGATTCATTAATTCGAGTTTATTGGCTTTTAGTTTTTAGTTTTTCGTTTTTAGTTTTTGGTTTTTTGGTTTACTGAAAGAAAACATACAAATAAGTAATGATTATACAAAGTAGAGACAACAATCTAAAATACGTTAGACTGATAGAGTATGGGCTGTATCTTCTGATAATCTTCTTTAGCAGCGGTCACAAGTTTTGTGACTGCTTTCCATACCGGACTGCTGTCATCAACAGCCGATTTGAAGGTAACAAGTGCCCGTTTCCAACGGTCGGTGCTGAGCACCTCCGCTTCCTGAGCGTTGTAAACACGCAGTTCCACGTAGTAGTTGCCCTGCCGGGTGGGATCCCGCTGGAGTGTATAACCGGAACCGATACGTCTTGACAAGAAGCTCCGCAGTGCAGCCGCTCGGATGGGTTCACTACCAAGTTCTTGTTCGTTCTGAAATGATCAATGGTTATCATTAGAACAATAAAAAAAAATATGGAAAAGCATGAAATAACCTTCAAAAATATACTGATCCATAAATTTGAACTGACCCGGGAATCAAATTTAGAATCTCTTAGTCATTAGGTATGTGAACTAATATGTAAAAAGTGAAATTCAAAATTCATTTATACGTTACACGTCCACGTTTAGGTCACAGAAATACATACGTGCACCAAATTTCACACAGTCACAGTCAATTTGCTCCAAATCTAATGGACTGACCATTAGATTCGTAGCAAATTGGCTGTGACAGATGAACAGACAGACAAACACCCGAGTGATCCTATAAGGGCTCCGTTTCCTTTTGAGATACAGAACCCTAAAAATAATGGAAAATTAAAATTTAAATTACCCGCATTTACAAATCAACAATAATGGAAAATAAAAATTAAAAGACAATTGCAAATAAAAAAACTTCAACATACCTCCGAACCCGAGTGCTTCCTTTTTTTTACTGATGTCGATGGCGCCGGCAAATCAACGTCCGACTCCGTGTCAGACCCAAAAACGTTAGATTTTACCACCGGAGCGCTGGTAATTTTCTTTATTGCAGGTTTATTTGTTTTGCCAGCAGCCTTTTTCCTCGACTTCTTTTTCTCTACCGGTGGTGCTGGCTGAGATGCTGGTATTTCATAGTCAGAATCGAAAGGATTGGTCGACCTAAAATTAAGAACACCAATAAATTTCACTCATAAGTTCAAATAATTATTATTCGATATAAATAATAATTGTAGAGTTATACGCACATACTTGTTGTTCTATTGTTCACAATAATATTGAAAAAGAAAAGCAGCAAGTACCCGGGATGCGCACTAATTAAATGAAATGAATGATTTAATGCAGTCATATTTATAGATTACATTTTTAAAGCGGTGGTAACAGTAACAAATCGCGCACAAGTGAGAAAGCGATTTTGATATGTGTGCTAAAAAAAATGTTCTATGGTATCAGCAAATAGGGTCTGAAATGAATTGATTGTTACTTACTCAATATAATCGCATCCTTACTTTCCTTATATGTCGACGGCGCCGCTCTGTCGCGTATACCTGAGACGATTTTCTAAAAAGGTAGTGGTATGTACTCTCTCAGAACAATAAGTGGCAAATTGCTGACACGGTATTATTTTATTGCGATAATGGAATTAATGATAGAACTGTATGTATTATTTATATTAAATTAAATAATGACAAAAATAGAACATGAAAACAAAATCCAGATCGGAATAAAAAAGTATTTGCTCCGATCGGTGCGGGGAATCGAACCCGTGACAGTTGGCGCATTCAATAGTAGCACGTTTATAAACCATTTGAGACTTGCTTACGTACATAGGTACATTAATTTAATTGCATTAGTTAGAGCAGTGGTGGCCCAGTGGTAACGCCCGCGACTTATGAGTTGCAGGTCGTGGTTTCGAACCCAGCCAGACGCTTTACTTTGTGTAATTTATTTCAACACCACTGCTCTTAAAACGGTGAAGGAAAACATCGTGAGGAAACCGGCATGTCATAGAACCAAAAAAATTCGAAGACATGTGACATCCACCAACCCGCACTGGGCCGGCGTGGTGGATTACGACTCACTCCCTCTAATAGAGAGGAGGCCTGCGTCCCAGCAGTGGGAACAATATAGGCTAATCATTGTATACATTAATATGCATTTGTAAAAAAGAAAAAAATATCAGATGCGCGGGGATCGAACCCGAACACATTGACTATATTAAACTCTGCCTATAAGTTAACCTGTGATGTAGCGAGTTGAGCCAATGCGCCAAACATGTCGACAAAGACTCAATAAAATTTTTGGACCACTTTCCAACATCAACCTGCATACCTCAATGGGTTAAGTAGAGATGTGTACCCATAGATCACACAGTAAACCTTTATAAAACAAAAACCAGAACCGTCTATCGTCTATAAACATGAACAAGCTAATTTAGAAAAACGTTGTCATCGTATAATGAAACAAAAGTATTCAATCTGTATCGACGACGACAAAAATAATTGGGGGGTTTTGTATCACACAGTTTCGATCTGCTGTCAACTGTAACGCAGTCCCGACGGCAAAAAAAGATTGGGGCTTTTGTATCACCAATGGATATAGGACACGAGATTTGCACCGCATCGTTTCGATGTAACGTGGGCGATCGAACTTGATATTACTGTTTATATTATCATTAACCGCATGCAATATTTTTTTACCACTGTATCAGTTCAACGTTGCGCTGTAGAATTAAATACAATATTCAATCTGCAAACTGTATCGCAGACCGACTGTATCGTATGTGTGGAGAATTGGGGGTTCTGGATCACAGTCCGAGCGGAGCGAGGATGCAGTGATCCAGAACCCCCAATTCTACCCTACTAGTAACGATTTTCTTAATATCAAATAACATTTTCTTTTTAAGTGTTCGTCTTTGAATTATGCTTTTAACTCAATACTCTAATTAGAGTGCATGAGGTCTTGCGTTAATTAATGTTACGTGTTATTTAAAAAAATGTGATACCATACTTGATAATCGAATATTTTCCAAAATTGAAAAAATACGTTTGCAATTTTGGAAAATACTTGCAGTTATACTGTAACATGTTCTAGAACTAATCGCAAAACTTCTTTCATAAGCACAGTAGCACCTTTTTTACTTTACAACATTGTAGAGACGGGCTCCAGCAGCAACCCTAACTATTCTCCAACTTCTCACATTTTCCTAGTTTTCTCCATGCACATACCACTTAATAGCCAGAGATTATGAAACTACGCTGTAGATATTTATAACTAACATTATCTACTTTAGTATACAGACGAAGTTCTTTAACATTTAATTCTCTAGGGACGTGGCGTTGACATCACAAATAAACTGAACGAAACAACGGAATAAACTTTTAATTACATAAAGAAATTCTGTCTGATGCTGGATTATGATTTATTGGAGATGTTTTCGCTTTGTGTTTTGCATATCGATGTTTTTGTTTGCGGTGAGAATTGAGAGTCTAAATAAATCCCGCTATGGTGATGCAATTAAATTTTTGTTTTAGAACTGACGTAGCCAGGTTCCCTGAAGAGCTGGCTTAGATAGAATAGTAACACTAGGTTCTTAACTTTATTATTATGTCAGTTCCCGAGCTCTGAGAGTGCTCTTTACGGTGGACACGCTTTAACGGCCTAATAATCGTAACATTTTACACTTACCTTATAGAAATGAAACCAAAGTCGTCTTTAGATACACCCAGTACTGTAAAACCTCTATGCTACCTCGAAAATAATTCAATTATTGTTTTACAGAAAAAGAAAATTCTCAGTACCACTTAAACATAACTTCTCAACGTAAAAGCGATGTAAAACAAGTACTTATGAGAAAAGGAATAAGTATAAATTGGAAAAACGCATTTTATTAAGTGCTTCCCGCAGCGCCCATCATGGATCATAAGTACCCACCCAGGAAGACAAGGGTGGCTGATATTTATTATGAAGATTAATGATATAGACGTAAGAAGTATATAAACAGATTTATGTACTATGTTTTATGTGTTGCATGTGTTCGGTGACGCTTGACGTTGTAAAGTTATGGAGTTTTTTTAGAGCCGATGCACATGGTGTTTTGTTTAAGCAGATGATTCATGTTTAACTAAACCTTAGGTCTACTCCCTAAGCACGAAAACCGTAGTTTCGTACGGGCGATTGCAACTCCGTATCACCTACGGACATAAGATTAGTTTGGGGCCCGACCTAACAGCTGACAGCTGATAATTTTTTCGCGATCACGAAGTTGGTCCTATTGAGACAGTTGTTCAGTTTCATGATACATTGACCACTTCAATTTACCTACAATTTGATCGTGTTATAATGGGTATTCCATTACCAGAAGACAAAAGTGAGATAAAACAACACAATCATCAAAGTAAGAGTTAGCTGTCGTTTTATTCTCCATTATATTTCTTTCATTCGTGTAAATGGAAGCCTATCTATCTGGGCGTGGTCAGACGGTAATTCCACAAGATTGACACCGCGACAAAGTCATGTCGTATCTGTTTCGTGGCTGTGACAGGTGGAGCAATTGGAACATTGAGGTTTCTTTTGGTAACTTTCTTCAAATTGTAAGTAACTGAAGACTGTCTTTTGTTTTTTACAAGCGACCCGCCGGCGCCGTTGCTTCGCTCGGGTGTAATCTACTGATGTGGTGACATGTCAAAGCATTGAGATTTCTGATCTGTACCTATCTAAGATTCATAATCCATAATCAGCCCATAATGTTCCCACTGCTATGGCACAGGCGTCCTCTCTGTGTGAGGGTGCGGGCCGTAATTCCCCACGCGGGCCCAGTGCGGGTTGGTAGATGTCACATGTCTTCGAGTTTTTGGTTCTAGGACATGTCGGTTTCCTTACGATGTTTTGTTCCACCATTTTGAGAGCAGATTTTTAGAAACGTATTATATTAACACTTACACCTTCCGGAATAAAATGTCAAAATTATGGTGAAACCCCAAAAATCTCATCAAAATGTCTGCGTCTGTGTTTCCTTCCACATTTAACCCGTCTACCTTCAAAGCAAGGGCAAACAGGCATCCTGTGGGCACGCTCTTTCCATCATAGACCTCATCAACCGCATTCCATCAGGCGTGTTCGAGGTCAGGAGACCATTTAGCAATAAAAAAATACACGTGTACTTTGCAGAACTAAGCAGCCAGTCACGAAAAGCAACTTTGTTTCCTATTATTCATAGATTTATGAACTGTTTTTGACTATTTCGAATCCAAATTCAATGTCTATTTAAAGTCTCAGGGTATAATTTAGTTCATATGGCTTCGCTTTCCTTAGGGGTTCGTCTAAGTTTTGTTCCAAATACCTACCAAAGTTATACGCCATTTCCCAAGAGAGGTAGGAAGGTCTTCCTGTCGACCTGAATTCGTGTTTGAAATATGAGAGATGATACTGATAAATGATCCGTGTCAATCCATATCGGTTGTTATGAATTGATACATGAAGGACTTATACGATTGACATGAGACCTTAAGTGTCTAGGTACAAGATAAGTATGCTACAGTCACGCAATGGAATGAAAAATAAAAAAAAAGTTTATTTTGGACAACCAATACGCACATTACAAAAATTTAAAAAACAAAATGCACACATAGGTACTAAGTAGCCAAAAGTCTCGTGTTCAAACGTTGAACTTGAAACGTTTTTTATGAAAGTAAGTTTCACCGTAAAGTCAAAACCCGGTCTCATAATTTTCAGTCTAACCGGATGTAGCTAAATACCAGTATTTTACGTGGAGTGACTGCCTATCTGACTTCCACAACCCAGTTACTGGGTTATACGATACCCCTTCGTAAGACTGGTTGACGAACATACACAAAAGACAGCCGAGACCAAACGCTTAGCGTGCTTTCCGAGGCACGGAGGGATCTTGATAATGCATAGACGGTCGCCCATCCACAGACCAACCGCGACAAGCTTAGCTTAACTTGATCGATCGATACGTGCGACTTATTACTTAGTCACAAGCCAATCTGAAGCTCAAGTGTATAAAACAAAGTCTCCACACGTTTAAACTTCATCCATACAATCATGTTGACCTAAAAACTAGATACTGAAAAACGTCTGAAACATTTTATCAGCTGCTTACCATCCAAAGTTGTAAACCAAAGTTCGTCTCAGTTAACTTTTACTTCCAACAGTAACGTTAAAGCGTTAGGTTACTGTCGACTAACTGTGAGTTCAACCGTTGCGCTAACTACTTATCTCTTTGCACCATTGATCTTTAAACCAGTAGTTAAAGGTTTATACGCATCGTTTCAGGAAGCTATAAATAAACAGAGTAAATTATTGCTCGGTTCCGTGTTTAGGAAGAGGAAAAATTGGCATATATCTTGCTTGTTATGGTGGTTGTAAAATCGAAGGGCTTACAGTTTAGCATATAGTAGGTAAACAAGCAGGGCCTGTTTGTTTACCTACTATATGCTATATACGTCATGTCATCACAAGCGTCATCATTTCGTCCTGGACTTTGACCTCCCCTAAACTCCGCCACTTCGACCGGTTCTGTGCTTTCCGCATCTAGCGAAATCTTGCGGCTTTCACAAGGTCATCGGTCTACCTTGTAAGAGACACGCCGCCGCCGGTACGCAGTCGTTACAGAACCCTTCAGCCCCTTCAGCCATCTGTTCCGGGGGCAATGTGCCCTGCCCACTGCCGCTTAGTTTTGGCAATGCTTCGGGCTATGTCGGTTACCTAGAACAAAATTAAAAAAAATATAAAACTAAGAAAGAAAGAAAAATCGATTTATTTTTTACAGAAACACGTTCGGATACCTTGGTTTCCCTGCGGAGCTCTTCATTGCTAATTAGATCACGCAGGGAAACTCCAAGCTTAGCTCTCACCGTTGCCCTTTGACCTTTGTCTTGCCCATGTTCATTTTAAGACCCATCACTCTTTTGGAAGCTCTACTGAGGTCATCGAGCATTGTACTGAGCTCCTCCATAGTCTCAGCCATAAGTAAATATTTGCTAATAGCGCCCCCTGGCAAAGTCATTTCAACCCTAAATCCTTGTAGCACTCCACGAGAATAGCTAGACGTCAAAGTTGGTAGCAAGGACGTACGTATCTATTTTAGTAGCTTCTATAAAATATATCTTCTATTCAGTAACAATAACTGATCTGTATCTGTAACGTCATATTTGTATCGAGAAACAAATATTAAGTTACGCTTCCACTGAAATACAGGTCTAAATGAAACCTCAAGTTCCACCAAGCTCTGCAAGGTTGGTTGAACTTGAGGTTTCAGCCGTCGTTCGTCAAGTAGAATTTATTAAAGCAATATGAAATGACATTGCAGATCTGTCTTAATGACCCAGAACAAACACGTCTGACGAGGAATGACGGGACTAGTTGAAATAAACTGGGTGAAGGCTAGGGAATTAAGCTATCAAAACTGTATCTAATCACTCGCTATTAGCTTAGACACATCTTTCAAAAATCGAAATATCGTACTTAATATAAAAATGTGAAAGTTTGAATGTTTGGATATTTAGATGTTTGGATGTTTGTTACTCAATCACGCAAAAATAGATTGGGACGAAATTTGAAAAACAGATAGTTTATAATCTGGTTTAACACTTAGGATATCTTTTATCCCGGTAGTTCGTTCCCGTGGGATAATGTTTGACCTTCTCGCGGGAAAAGCCGCTTGCAAAAGCTAGTTGGTCATAAACTTTCCGTATTCACATACCGAAATATGACTCATAAAGTCCAAAATAACCTGGCCATCAGTTCACCACAGATCACCACAAATCTGAGAAGCTTCACAAAATATGTCGAATCAAATCCGAAGCAGCGATAAAGGCACGAGTTGCGCTGTAAAACACAAATATTCCGTCGAGAAGGGAAACTTCCACGGAATTTGTTCGCAGAATGAAGTCGATCGGATAATATAGCTATTTATGGTATTTGGCTCGCCTTTTTTTCTATATCGACAGATTTGCCGGCGCGATTCCGTTCGATGGCGGCAAAGTCGGTTTAGTCGCAATAAATTAGGGTTGTTGCGTTACTATCGTAATGTATAGTGTCAACAACACGTGCCCTAGGGACGGGACGCCAATATTTATTCTGTTGGATGGTACCTAACTATTCTGAGTTTATGTTAGACGTTGGCTGTTCTTTTTAGGTTTTGATAGGGTGGGTTGGGCTTTGTGTATCCGTTTTTCAAATAGTTGTCTTGTAGGTCACATTGGTTTTGTGATTTTACAAGCGTTTTAAATTCGATCAAAGAATCGTTTCTTTTGTATTTACTTTACGAAATTCTTGGGCCAGTGATATTGGCCGCGATTTACAAATTGTAGGTCGTGAGTTGAACCTAGGCAGGCACTTTGTGTATTTAATTTCTTCACCACTTCTTTCAGAACGGTGAAGGATAACATCAACAGGAAACCTGCATACATTTTAACTAATAAATCGAGGACATGTTACATCCACCAACCAGCACTGAGCCCCCTCCCTCTACAGAGAGGAGGCCTGTGTGAACATAATAGTCTGAATATGACGTAATTCTTTATTTAAGAGTTAGACGTCTTATTAGTCCTTATAACAAGGCCTTTTTTGCCTCTCCCACAACATTGACATCTGTCTATTCATTTAAAATCAATCGACAAAATCTCCAGACACAACTCATGACCCGCACCAATAACTGCATGGGCATGTCCAAACAAATCGAGGCCCACACGGCAGTATTTGCGCGATTCTGTTGCGGTAGAGCTCGGGGTAATGAATAGCCCAATTTTCCGCATTTTCCGCCATTAACAACATCCGCCGGCCACGGGTGACGCGGCCGCAAATAATGGACGCCCCTATAACCGTTCGTTTGTTTGATATGAGAGCCTTTTTATGAAATAGGGGGCTTTGGGCTTCAGACCACCACGTGGACTTTTGTTTCCCATTTTTTCTGGCATGAAGTGCTTGGAGTGGTTCCGTGTTCGGAATATGATTTTAGGTTTGTGTGCGAGTTGTATGAATATTTTTTGTGCGGTTTTAATTGAGTAACGTATGTAGATTTTAGCGTGTGCCTGCAATTTGATAAGCGTGTTGTTGGAATACAATGAAAAAAATAATTAGATTACTACTGTAATTTAGACTAGGGAAATAACACATAGGTATCAAGCCTATTCATCTAAACAAATAAATAAATTGAAAAGTCTATTTTAATGTCAAAATAACAGCTTTTTAAATGCATATATGATAAATGACAAAAGTAAATTGTTCAGTCTGTTTGTTTCGGCCAATCTCCGAAACGGAGGGATCGATTTTAATGGGACTTCCACAGGCAGATAGCTGATGTTATAAGAAGTAACATAGGCCTTTTGTCTGGGTAGCACATTCCCGTAGTATGATTTCCTGCATCCACGCGGGCGAAGCCGAGGGCGGAACCTAGTAACTAATAACAACACATTGCGAATGCAATTCAATTTTTCAATAATGGTGATAATGCCAATACAATATGTTCGCTGTCATTGTTATAAAGCTATTAATTTATAAAAGCTGAATAAAAAGTCCAGCAGTGTTAAGTATTTCGCAATTTAACAGGGACAAATAAAAACAAAAAAATAAATAATAGTTTAAAAAACTAAAAAACACGCTTTAAAAACCAAACTTAAAAAGGAGAAAATAATTTAATTCAATTAAAAAGCGTGGGGTGCTTTTTGAGGTATTTTTATAATCAATAATGTCAAGCACCCCACGCTTTTTAATTGAATTAAATTATTTTCTCCTTTTTAAGTTTGGTTTTTAAAGCGTGTTTTTTAGTTTTTTAAACTATTATTTATTTTCTATTTCTTAGTTCTGCTAACTACAAAAACGTGTTTTGTTTTTTTTTCTCAATTTTTTTTAAAATTATTGAATAGTCATCGGTCCTCGACAAGTTTACAAAGTTTCAATGAAATCTGACCGTTTAAAGTGGGTCAAAATCGCGCTCAAAGGAGTCGGTTACATACAAACATACAAACAAACAAACAAGTGAAGCTAATATAAAGCGTGTAAAAAAAGTTCCAATTACAACAAAAGTATCAACAACTGGGATATATTTACCGTATTTAGTTAGCTTTATAGTCTCTTAAACCTCACTTAATATCTGCAATAAAAGCTTAACCGCTAACTTGAATAAAATAGAGCACATTGTCTCTGGCTCATAAACTGTGCGGTTCTTAGGGCGGGGTTACACTGAGCCCGCCAAATCCCCCGTATGTACAAATAACGCGTAAAGTCGAATTAGTAGTGTGGAATTGTTGTATTTCCTAGGCTTCGTGTATTAGCTGCTTAATATAGCTGGCTAGTTCATTCGAAGGTAGATATTTTCGTGAATAAATCGGTGTGATGTAAGAGTGTGTAAATACTATTAAAACTACGTATTTTATGACGTGCGCTTGTGACCTGAAGACCAATTCTCATAATTAAAGACGTCCAAAACTGGTCACAATGTCATCTTAGTGACAATCAATGTCAAAAACTTGATAAAAAATAAGAGGAAGCTCGAGCTATTTTTGACAGATTGAGACAGATCAGACTGTGAACGTTCGGCTTTTGGGGGGGAGGGGGATCATCAAATGACTTCTCCCGCTCTGACTAACACCCAACTTTACTGACTAAAACCCACCCGTGTTCCTACAGTTGCCTGTGTGCCAGGGCCACGGTAACTCTTTCGAACAAATCCGTGACCCTGGCAGAATGGGTTACCCCCTTTTTTTTTTGTTGGGTGGGAAATCATCAAATAACTTCTCCCGCTCTGGGTGGGAGCGGGAGGGCGTGTCAGACTTATACTGACTAAAACCCACCCGTGTTCCCTCAGTTGCCTTAGTGCCAGGGGCCGCGGTATCTCTTTCGAACAACCCGCACCCCTGGCAGGCATCGGCCCTTGCGGACCCCACCATTTGGTGCTGACATCTCTTTGAGGCGCGCGTGGAACACAACGCGCCGTCGACCCGGGCTTGGTCCATATTTGGTGCTGACATCTCTTTGAGGCGCGCGTGGAACACAACGCGCCGTCGACCCGGGCTTGGTCCTTACCGGACAGCGAGCTACCCATTACTCGCCGTCATGGGTTACCCCTTAGATGCATTTATTCAACGTAAACGAGGCAAAAGGAGTATGAAATTATCGTAGCAGATGGTGTTCTTTAGTTTCTGCTTACCCTAATAGGAAGAAGGCGTGAGTTCATGTTTGTACCTATATTTTATGGCTTGGAATAGTGACCTACTTAGCTGCTTTTGTAAAACCGGTACTTTCTGCGGCGCACGTATGAAACATATCCACAGCTTGTTTTATTTCATGAGAAATCCTCTCGAAGAAAAACAAACACGACCTCAACATCCACCACTCTGATAACATCATCCATCACATCACATAACATCCACAACCAGTTACTCTTACAATTTCCTTCACTTTTATCTCCCGACCTTAAAGCCGGCGAACCACCAATCATAGCGAGGCGAGGCTAACGATTTCCGATATAAACGGTAACCGTTAACGACAGCAGTTACCGACAAACGGGTCGCGATACACAGGCGGCGCGGTATCGCCACGGTAATGAATTTCCTCTTTTCATTTAGTGTCGACCGGGCTTACCTTGAGATCGTTTGGCGAAGCACTTTTACCGGATTTTGTTGTTGAAATCAGTGGAGGGCGGGCATAAAAGTAGATACGGGTGAATTAAACGGCTTCAGTTGATACGAGTGGCCTTGTTTTGTGTGTGTTGAGTTTAATTGGAGACATATCTGAGGAGTATTTTTTATGTGAAGGTCGTAATGGCGCGTCATTGATCAAGATTAAAAATATTACAGACACCCCGTTAATTTCTTCTGAATTATCGGTGTTTATGTAATCTTTTTAATCTTTAGATACCAAGACTCCACCGTGGCTCAGAAAGCTCTTTAAGCTGTTGGTACCGGCTGTCATTATCCCAGAAACCCGAAAGTTTGACAACCAGTCTTACCAAGGGGTATCGTATTACTCAGTAACTGGGCTGTGGGGGGTCAGGTCTCTCCATGTAAAATACTGGTATTCATCTGCATACGGTTAGTTTGGAAGCCGACCTCGATATAGTCGGGAAAAGGCTAGCGTTAAGCTTTTCTTAACATAATTATATGAAGATAGCTTGTTTTTTTTTCATGACAAATCCTTTCAAAGATAAACAAAACCTCTTTTATAAACGAACAAATGCTGTCTTTACATTGAATAATAATTAAACACGGAGTAAAAGAGCCAAATTTGCAAAGAAAAATAAAAAAAGTATAACTTTCTACCAAATTATCAATTTCGAATGTTAGTTTAACAAAGCTTTCTTTAAGAAAATTAATTTGGGTTCTAATTTGATATTTCTTCATAGTTTATGTAACTTATCACTACGTAAACTCAAAAAGTCCTGAACATATTTTCATACGGTTTTCACCAATAGACAGAGTGAGTAATGAGGAAGGTTTTTTTTTTGGTTGGGAAATCATCAAATAACTTCTCCCGCTCTGGGTGGAGCGGGAGAGCGTGTCAGACTTTTACTGACTAAAACCCACTCGTGTTCCCTCAGTTGCCTGTGTGCCAGGCGCCGTGGTATCTCTTTCGAACAACCCGCACCCCTGGCAGGCATCGGCCCTTGCGGACCCCACCATTTGGTGCTAACATCTCTTTGAGGCGCGGGTGGAACACAACGTGCCGTCGACCCGGGCTTGGTCCTTACCGGACAGCGAGCTACCCATTACTCGCCATCCGCAAGCCCGCGCCTACTGTGCCCGGGAATCAGCCTGGGATTCCCGACGCCCAGGGCGTCTCCCGCGGCGACTACGGCCGTGAGGGCGCATATACTGCCTCTCCCTCACGTGCGCCGCCTCCCTCTTCGCGAGCGTTACTGCTTCGCAGAAGGAGGTGACGGCTAACGTGGCCGAAGCCACTGGTAAAAGCTAGTTATTCCTAAAGTAAGGCCATTAAAATAGATCCAAAAAAAATACTTTCAAAAAGTCATCAAAATTGTTATCTAAAAGTGTGTTCCTATCTTTATATTGTTTGTCAGGGCTTGCCTTTTAACGAGTAATAAACATTTGATTGTCTCTTAGTGGGTCGCCTTATTTGATCGTTCGTAAGTACTCATTGATAGCTAGTAATTAAGACGTTATGGCTAAAGTTGCCAACTTAAACCCGAAACGATAAAAAATAATCGGGGTTTTTGTAGAAAAAGATAGCTAGATTATTATCTCTTTCTTTGAAATCGAGCCTATTCAAGTATTAAAGGTCGTGGCTTAATACATAATATCAGCCACACGGCCTAAGCTGCGCTTGCCGCGGTCGGTTTGTGGATGGGAGCCATCCATTGTATATCATGACCTCACCGTGCCTCGGAAAGAACGTGAAGCCGGTTGGTCTTAGCTGTTATTCGTCTTTGACAACCGTTACGAGTAGTTAGAAGCACAAAAGCACACTTTAAAAAACGACTATTTATATTTGTATTGTTGCTGTTACATCATTAGTTAGTTATGAGAAATTTAATCAAAAATGTATTAACAGTTTGCATAAATTAAATGCCAATCAGCTGTCAATATTTGATGCGTTATTAAAAAGTTATTGTTGTATTACCACACATCATTCTGTTTTTCCTTATCACAACACATATGAACTGTATTTTAATACATTTCAAGAATATAACATAACACCATGCCTATATTCTGCGATGGAATAAGCAGAGATGTACCTATAGTATAGTCACCTAAAGAGATAAATAACCGAACCCTAAAATAAAATCCTACTAATATTATAAACGTAAAAGTTTGTATTTTTGGTTGTTTGTTACCCAGTCTCGCAAAAACGGCCGAGCAGATTTGCATAAAATTTGTCACATAGATAGTTTATAACCTGTATTAACACATAGGGTACTTTTTATCTCGGTAGTCCGTTCTCGTGGGATAATTTTCGACCTCCATTCAGACGAAGCCACTGTCAACAGCTAGTTGAAAAATATAAAGAAACGATGAGTACGATACTGAATCAATATTAGACCAAAATAAACATACAAATATGATAGTAGATTCCCAAACAAAAAATAAACCAACTGGGGTAATCTTTGTATCCATCAGTTGAACCCGCCACTGCCGCTTTGATTTTCCACTGCTCCGGCCACGGGACCATTGATTCGCATTGATTTCGGGGGACGCTGCTCTTTCCGTTATAATCGCGAGGGTTATGGTTTTAGGAGGGAGGCTAGGGTCAGAATGTATATCATCGGAATATGTAATTCTTTACTAAGGACGAATCTCACCAAATAAACTGAATGCGATCACCACACCTAAACCGCGTTCAAGAACTGTCAGTGTAAAATTAGCCCTTAGTGACTGAATTATAAAAGGAAAAATGCTAGAACCTCAATTATGTGATATTCATTTAGCCAGCTTTTGTAAAACTCAAGTTTTAAACTTGTTGGATTTTCAAACTTCGGCTGAGGGCCGAACGTTGGAAATCCATCGCGCTGCTATTTAGACTTTCTATAGATGTCGACTAGTGTTAGTGCAAACGGGCGTTATTCTTGTTGAAATAATGTAGGCATAATTTCTAAAAACATTTTATGTGGTATATTTGTGATCGCTCATTAGAGTTACCCATAAGGCAATGGAGAGCGCTGTGTTTGGAGTTTCCCTACGTGATCGTAGCGACAAAAATAAAAAGATCCGCAGGCGGACCAAGGTAACCGACTCAACTGAAGTAGCAGTGGGCAGGGTACACTGCCCGCAGAACAGATGGCCAATGGTGCCGACAGGATCAGGAGTGACAATCACGTAGGTACCGGAAGACGTAGCGTTGGAAGGTCGCCCACAAAGAAGACCGATCACTTTGTGAAGGCCGCAGGAATCCACATCCAGTGGATTCCTGCGCGAAGCAGAAAACCCATCGAAGTAGCGGTGCCGGGACGCCTAGGTCCAGCAGTGAACGTGTTTCGGCTGAAACGATGTTGATGATTTATTTACTGATGCCGCGCACCATGGCGTTAACTACACAATACTGATGAAAGTGAGGTTGATACACTCATTACGTCTCTAAAATTGAACTCAGCCGTTGGCTGGGACAACATACCGTCTAAGTTTCTTAAGCGCTACAAACAGCTTCTCGTCCCACCTCTTACGTACTTATTTAACCTCTGTCTACGCAATGGTACCTTTCCTCGGTCTCTCAAAAAAGCGATTATACACCCTATACACAAGAGTGGGAATAGGAACTGTGTCGATAACTACCGGCCTATAGCAGTGTTACCATCCATATCTAAAATTTTAGAACGTATTATTAATAACCGACTTATTAATTACCTTGAGGACAAAGGGTTGTTGTCTCCTAATCAGTTTGGTTTTAGGCATAAGACTTCAACTAGTGCTGCTGTTATGGAGCTAACTTCTCAGATAGTTGACAAAATTGATTCCAAGAAAAAAGTCTTGTCTATTTTCCTAGACCTTAAAAAAGCATTTGACACGGTTTCTGTTCCCATCCTTATTTCGAAGCTTGAGGGGCTGGGCGTACGTGGTGTTGCGCTTGACATTTTTAAAGACTACCTACGAAACAGGACACAATGTGTTAAAATCCTTAATCACCTAAGCAATGACCTTCCCGTGACTTTCGGTGTGCCCCAGGGAAGTGTAGTTGGCCCCTCCCTCTTCTTAGTTTATATCAACCAACTATGCAACCTAGCCCTGCCAAATGGGAAAATAACTGTGTTTGCCGACGACACTGTCCTTACCTTCTCAGGTGCTTCCTGGCACGAAGCTTTTGAGGCTGCGCAATCAGGGATCAACATTGTAGTCGATTGGCTTAATAAACACCTCCTTACTCTAAACACGGATAAAACAAAAATACTGACCTTTGCTTTACACCAATCCACACAACCCCCAGATTCCTTTGCACTTGTGGCACACTCTTGCCATTCACCGGAGTCCGTTGCGTGCAGTTGTCCTGAGCTTCAACGTGTACGGTCTATAAGATATCTTGGGGTAACACTCGATAACGGTCTTACCTTTTCCTTGCACATAGACCTATTGACCTCAAGAATCAGGAAACTCATTTTTGTTTTTAAAGCGCTACGCCATGTCGCTGAGGGAGAGATTGTCAAGAGAGTCTACCTTGCTCTTTGCCAATCTCTCTTAACGTATTGTGTTTCTACGTGGGGTGGGGCGCCTAAAACCATACTCCTAAAGTTGGAGAGAGCACAGAGAGCCGTATTAAAGGTAAGCACCTTCCGTCCCCTTCTTTTCCCAACAGTTGAGCTTTATAAATGCTGCAGAGTTCTCACTGTGAGACAGCTCTTTATACTCCATACCGTATTGCTACAGCATCTAGACACCCCTTACGCCATAGTTACCAAAAGACGTAGAGACACAGTCTGTAAACCTCATAGATGTAAATTCGCATTCACTAAGAGATTCTTCTGCTTTCAAGGCCCACATTTGTACAACAGACTCAATAAAGATCTGAAATTCTATTCATATCCAAGTAACACCTTAAAAAAAACGGTTACAAACTGGCTACTTGGACACAATTATATTGACACCGAGCGGCTTCTTCTTTCTGGAGAAAAGTCCTACTAATTAAATGCAACTATCCCTCACTTACTCAACACACACACTCCACACACTTCACCACCACCACCACCACTCACCATTTGTTTTTTTGGCTTTTGTTTAACTCCTCGTTGATTTTATTTTACTAATTTTTTTCATGTATTATTTGTGACCATTTTTTGGTTTTATGTATATTTGCAATGCCTTAAATATATGAATCAAGGGTTGGGACTTGTGCCCTTAATACAAGTTATTCTGATAACTTAGCAAGGGTGCAAGTTACGATAGCTTCTAGTTCTATGCTTACAATTAAGTCATATGTATGTAACTTTAAGTAGCTGTATTGGTTGATACGAATAAATACTATTATTATTATTAAAAAAAAAAAAAAAAAAAAAAAAAAAAAAAAAAAAAAAAAAAAAAAAAATTGATCTAAATATTCGTTCTATGGGTCTCTAACAAAAATAAATGCTGGCGACCCGCCATTTTGATTGGCTAGATGAGCAAACTGTATAGCGCTCATTTGATATTATTTCAATGTGGGCTAATAATGGAAACCACAGTAATTATGTTAACAACTGTTTTGAATTGGACTGTTTGGGTCAATTCACGGTGGTATATGGATGTATGATGTTATTTAGATTACGTGCTGTGTTGGTATAATAGCTGTATCGATAACAATATAAAGTAACTATCAATTATCTAATAAGTATCACTGGGAAATACAAATTATACATTTATAGGCAGTGTGGCAAAAGAAAACATATAAACTCGAACTTTTTAGTTTTTTTAGACTAGGGCAAGCCAATCGATCGCTAAGAGCTCCTCATCTAAGGCTGAGGCTACAGTAGGAAGCGATTTGCGATGCGACTGGAAGAGCGAAACGCGATAATCATGGTATGGCTACATTATAAGCGAAAATCCGGCGTATATTCGGCGATGATCGCTGATATGTGGATGTAGCCGATGCCGTGATTACAGTAATGTTGTTCCTATCGCTTAAAGAAATCAAAAATCGCTAGTAATAATTGATGTACGGTGTAGCCATATACGTGAGCATTCATTTATTTGTTTTAATCGCTCATGTGTCGCAGGTCGCGTCGCGGTCTAATGTAGCCTCAGCTTAAGAGAGGCCTAAGGCTTATATCAGACGCTTCACAAGACTCATGTTTCATTCCGAGTTCACACGACACCGACAAAATTATCTAAGAATGAACGTGCATCTGTTCATTCATTTTTCATTTTTCGATCATTCGGTAGGTGAATGCCAAAATCCAACATAGGATTGGAACTGAAGGCCCATCCCCGAAACCGTCAAAATCTAGTCGCAGTCTCATATTAGCGACAATCAATGTCAAAAACTTGTCAAACATGTAGGTAAATTACACTTACTTAGAAGCTATTTTTGACAGTTTGAGACTGAGGTTATTAGATAACGTTCTTAAAAATACAGGAATGTGCCCTCAGATTGGATCGGTTCATTCATAAATTCATTTTTGAATTTTGATTAATTTTGTGTCCAAGCGTTTTACTTAACGTGAATGATGCCGAATAAAAGACAAAAGAGTTTAAGTAGTAGATCTCCTGAGAATATCAAAATGTCTATTATATCATCCCCAAGTTACAAGCCTAGGCCCAAACGCCATAAAAATATGATTACTTGAACCATATTTCCATTTTAGACTTCAAGCACCGCAATAAACAGAATCACTCAATGAAACCGATCCCTCACTTTACATGACCACTAAATATAAGAAGATACATTTTTCAGTATTTGAGTCCATAACATTTTTATGAGATGTTCTCTTGACTAGCCCTATTTATGATACCACTTTACCTTTTAATATGCTCTGAATATAAATTGGATTGACTCCTCGTTGGTTAAGAGATCGTGAGCGCGACTGCTGAAAATATGGTTGTGGGCTTCGAAATTAAAACCAAAAGTCATTTATTCAAACGAGGCTGAGAATCAGAACTTTTTGAACGCCAAAATTACATAAGACAGTCCTCCGAAACGCCTGTGCTTCACCACTTCCTAGAGCTTTAGCTGGGTAGAAGAAGTGGCGCAACAAACTCCCCACAGCACAGTTGTCTGTATTGTTAGAAGAACTGATTCTATACAATATTTCATTTACAAATTGGGCAAAAGCTTTTTCCATCACACATTTTTCAGTGGCACCTCGTTGGCTAGATGTCCCTTGTTGATGGTAATAAGATCGCCCCGTGAGTTTGACATGGGACTTAAATATGACTGGTGAAATCTGGGTAAAGGTTAGTTACTGTATACCTGTAGCTGGCGCAACAGAAGTAATGGTTAATGCTCTTTTTTTTTTTTTTTTTTGAATCGCAACGTGAATCAAGATGTGTGAAAAACCGGTGCAGAATGTTCAAGTACATAATATGATAATATTAAATCATGTTTTCTGTATACCTTACACAGAAAACACACAATAATACCATCGTATGCAAAAGCTGCATACAAAATATAATCCCACCCCTCAAGAGCGGGCGTCGCAAAGTATCATGATCGACTTAGTCCGCCTTAGTTGCAAATAAATCCTCTTTGCAATGAACACAGGCGTAATAAAACTATTTGCATAATAACTCATGTCGTAAAAGTACCAAGTGTTTCAGAAAAACGTCGTTGGAAAATGAATTTTTCCTCCCGACTTCGCTTTTTAAACTTTTAAAGTGTCGCTACCCTGGTGGTGTCTGACGGTACATATTTTTATTTCGTTTATTTTTTTCTGTTGACGATTTTTTTTCTTGTAGATGTTGCCAGTTACCTTTAGTCATTTTATGGAGAAAAATGGTGGTTAACTTTTAAAGCTGTAAGATGTGGTTCCGTGTTTTGTGCATGTGAATTTTGACGTGAAAACGTCTTTTGGCTCGGGGTATTGGTGGTAAGTTCAATATTTCTGCCCGTCTATCTAATAACTACTTGAGTTTTAGTGCTAGAGTAATGCTTGAGCATTCAAAAGACAGGTCATATTTGTAACAATTTTTAAGCTGGATATAATTTGCCTATGACGTTACACTGTTTGTGCATGCGCATGCGCGTGACCCTCTATTTATTATCTGCGTCCCCATGCCCCTTCAATATTAATTTATAAATAAAAACTAATAGATTAATCCAATAAGCGAAAATATTCCCCCGCTTAAAACTACATAAATAAGTAACTTAGTTCCTTATTCATTAATCAAAATAATCCTTAAAGCAAGTTACGTCGTAATTAAAGTAATCGGAGCGCGGTCCTTTGTGATAACTTTCGAACAATTTCCACAAAATGAAATCGTCATTTTGGATCGAGGACGTTTTTTGCTCCTTGAATACAAGATGAAGGGTAGAATCGGAGATAGGGAACATCGTATCAACCGTATCTATAGAGATCTAAATAATGGCTAGATAAAGTTAATTGTTCGTATCATAATAATCCATTATTAAAATTTTCTTTCGCTGCGAAAGTTTCTGTTATCTTTTGCCGTCTTCTCCCCTCGGTTATAAATGAAGTTATTGAATCATATTAAGTACTATTCTTTGACTTAATGATTTTAAAAGAAGGAAGTTTTGAATTCTTACTTAAATTATACTTGTAAGACTACCAAGCCTTTTTCTGGGTGGGAAATCATCAAATAACTTCTCCCGCTCTGTGTTTTTACTGACTAAAACCCACCCGTGTTCCTTCAGTTACCTATGTGCCAGGGGCCGCGGTATCTCTTTCGAACCCCCCTGGCAGGCATCGGCCCTTGCGGACCCCACCACTTGGTGCTGACATCTCTTTGGGGCGCGCGTGGTATACCACGCGCCGTCGACCCGGGCTTGGTCCTTACCGGACAGCGAGCTACCCATTACTCGCCGTCCGCAAGCCCGCGCCTACGGTGGCCGGGAATCAGCCTGGGATTCCCGACGCCCAAAGCGTCTCCTGCGGCGACTAGGGCCGTGAGGCCGCATGTACCTACTGCCTACCAAGCCTCAGCTTTCAATATGGTATCAGCATGTACTATTATTGCACTACCATAAATAATTTTGTATTTGTTACCATGAAAACCTTTGCTAGAAGCTAGAAGGGTAATTGCGAAGCATACTAACAGTAGGAATAGGCTTTCGTAATGACAGTTCAACAACATTTCTTGCGTTATTTATGTTGCAAAGCAGTCAAATTTTTCGAACATATGAAACAAAGGATTAGCAATATCTGCTAGCTCAGAAAAAGTGTTGATACTATAAATATCCTAGCGTTTTATGATAACATACTTAACAGAAATTACACTTAACTCGATCTTTACCTAAATCAAACTCAGTGGAGATGAACCAATGAAAAAACTATTCTTGTGCTAAACGAATCTAATGCTGAATTTAAAACTTTACTTGGTTCAAAAAAGGTCTGAATTTAAAGTTCCGCTCTCGGGCTATAAATCCATCATTCTAACCTTCTGTGTCGAAGTCGCCTAGCTAATTGGATTGGATCAAAGCAGTTGCACTTTCCGTTTTTTGCTGGCTAGTGTCCGGTAAAAACTGCATTTTTACTCCGAAAACTTTCCGGACGAAGTTTTTCGGCGATCAATCGCAAATGCCCCCGTTTTATTTATGAGTATTTGTTGTAGTAGTAAATACTCAATATAAAAATGCTGTGATTACTTGTTTATGTTTTTATTTCATTTATCAAGGGGCTTGTGGCTAACATCATACGCGGTTGGTCCGTGGATTCATGACCATATTTTCTTACCAAGACCCGGACGTGCCTAGGAAAGTACGTTATGCCGTTGGTCTCGGCTGTCATTCGTGGATCTTTGACAGCCGAAGCCCGAAAGTCTGTCAACCAGAATTACCAAGAGATATCGTATTACCCAGTAACTGGGTTGTGGAGGTCAGATAGGCAGTCGCTCCATGTAAAATAATAGTATTCAGCTGCATTCGGTTAGACTGAAAGTCGACCCCAACGTAGTTAGAAAAAATCTAGGTAGATGACGATTTCATTCATCAAAAGATTGTTACTTTTAGTTAAACCAATCATTAACAACAGAACAATAACTTTCAAACAACTCATCAAAACTTCTTTATCATAATCAAACGAAAAAAAAAACACCACCTTTCCTTGTTTCCAAAACAAAAAACAATCCGACACGCGATGCAGAAAAATAAGGGCGAAACTACATCAATCTTCGTCGGCCATCGGCGACTCATCGGCTACGGACGAAAAAAAAATCAAAAAGCTAACCGGTCGACGACCGAGGAATACAGATGCCTCTTTTAAGATTCCCGCCGAAAAGACGCGCTATTATCGACTCATCCTTAGAAGGGAGGGGTAAATACTCGCAAACTGGCAATACTGCAAGTTCTGACGTCATCGTATGTTTGTAGTAGCATTTGAGTGTTGAATTTGTAAATATTGACTCGTTTTTTGAGGGACGATAGTGAAACGGTTCTCTAAAATAGAGTCATTTGTATTGTAAGGGGAGGGTTGAGTTACATAGTTGTAAGTGTGGCGTTTATTGACCACTTTGTGAGAAAACGTGTGGGTTACCGATTGCTTTGTCAGCTCAATGTGCGCCGAATACAAATTCGTTCTTTCCCACTGTTATGGCTCGGTTCTGGTCAAAGTGTAAAGGTTTAACGGTTCTTTTACAATTATTGTCATCTTTTATTTTATTTGTACGGTTGAATAAAACGGAAACCGTTTGTTTGTCTTACTATTTTATTTGATTTATTTCGTGAAGTTTATTCACTTGTCTGGTCGAGTTTTCGGTTCTATAATATGATTTACTTTATCATATTTTAGTCTAGATGTGATGTAGACACTAACTAATCAACGCTAGCAACAAGAAACATATTTCTTAATCCAAAACAGGGCATTAATCATGTCTACGCCACATCTCAACTAGTTGATGTAGGGAACTCCCTAGATACATCAAAAATTCTATCCGTCGGTTGTTTTTAGGTCAAACATAGATGTAATATATCAAGATAATTTCCTTTTTGCTGTAAACAGAATTCTAACTTGAAGATTACTTTCTTACATTTTTTTTAGCTTATAGATACTGTCCCACTGTTGGGCAAAGGCCTGCCCCAACTCGTTCTAGAACCCTTTTCCCTTTAGAACTTAATTACATAGAAGAAGAAAATACTTGGAAAAATATATTTTTATATTTGTGTATAAAATTGACGATTCAATAGAAAACGTAAGGATTACGCTAATAGAAAGAAAATTGTCGTCGGTACCGACAAGTATTATCAAATTACAAAAAAATATTAGATAAGTATATTGTAGTGCGTCCGGAATGTTTACGGAAGCGCGAACGGACGGCTTTCATGCGGTTGTACGGAAGAACGTAGCGTCTTTGTTGCAGCGCGTGCGAGGCAGTAGCAACAGTATCCTGCAGATGGTTGTATCTCGTGCAGATTGCCCTATCCTAAACAAATGGATGCATATTGTGATGGGAATTGACTAACATAGTGTATAAGATTTAACTAACACAATATTTAATTAATTTAATTTATTTCTCTATTTTATAATTTGTATGGATTAATTTTTATAATCTGAAATAAACTGATTAATAATAATATTATTTATTATATATCAAATTTTCTCTCCAATTTTATTGTACTATTTGGTCATATTAGTAACTGTCTTGTAGTACCTATTACACTTACCCACTTGTAATACTAACGATTTAGGACACCAACGATAAATATCTGGTAACTACAAAAGCGCGAGTAATAAAGCTTTGTTATAATTTTGCTTACAAAGAGAACAATAACCTAAACTTACTGAACGAACCACACCAGAAAAATAAACTAATATACTCCATTCCACTTTTGTTCCCCGACTTTCTTTTCACCCAAATAACATCTGTGGTTCTAAATCATGTCAAGCACAAAGAAATCTAATGAATAGTGTATATTCGTCTTAAATTTGTATGTAGGTCAAATCGTAATAAATATCACTTTATTCTCGTGTCGTTTGCATTATCACCCGAGGTCGACATCTGCGAATAATGGCGTCTCTAAGTCGTATATTATTATCGTTTTATTGAATTTATCAAACCACAAAATACTCCTGTGAAAAATAGACATCCATTGTGGATAATTTCTGTTTTTTTCCCGGATCCAAAGCTATTTTTAGAGCATGGCAACAAAGGTCTTCATATTATTTCATACCGTAAAAACATAATAGAAATCGTATAATTAACGCTGTCTCTCTTCACTTATTAAAACAAAGGTAAGTAGGTACTAAGGTAATATTACACTAATAAACGTGGAAGCATCCCACATAATTAATTTTAATTGGAAATAGCACCGACCGTCAAAAACCATATTCAGAACAAAAACTAAAATAATGTTGCTTACAAAATTACATTTATATTCCGGTGACCACAATTCTCTAAAGGCCGCTGCCGGAAAAGATCATTTTGCAGAAAGCAATTAAACTTTAACTTCATTAATGAAACACCTTATTTTCTTTCGTTCAAATAATAGGTCGGCCATATTGTTGGAGGCCAAGTCGGGCCTTCATTGTGTCTCGAACAATAAAAGGCGTATTTCACTCTTCGGGGCAATTGTACGGGGGTCACGTCACAGTTTTTTTTTTTTACTTTTAATTGGAGCACGTCACAAATATTAAGTGCCTGTGAGGCTCTGAACACAGCGAGAAAAAGTTTATACTTAGGACTCTTTAGATTAAAATGACCCTATTAGAAGATGTAAATATCTGTTTACACTGACGTTCAATATTAAGAACGAATAACGTAAAGGAAAGCGTAAAAATACAAATGACAGAATGTATTAAATAATAAGAACGAAGAACGTAAAGGAAAGCGTAAAAATACAAATGACAGAATGTATTCAATAATAAGAACGAAGAACGTAAAGGAAAGCATAAAAATACAAACGACAGAATGTATTCAATATTAAGAATGAAGAACGTAAAGGAAAGCGTAAAAATACAAACGACAGAATGTAAAATAGATCTAGCGGGTAAAAGTCCTAACATATAACTGTGTCTAAATAAAACCTGGTATTTTTTCGCCTGTAACACTGATTCGGTTACTTCGGTAAAAAGGGGTTATCCGCACCCTTTTTTCATTTAGAGTACCTAGCCATTGAGCTGAAAGAACCAACCAACTCGATTCTCTTTTTCGTGTGCAAGCGCAAAGTTTCAATCAGGCAGAGCTGTGAGGTATTTGACACATTTTTAAAATTTCATGAAATACTGCATGGTGAAATTATTATATACAAGGTGTAACAGAATGAACGCAAGACCTGAAAGTAGTTTGTTCCTAATTGACTACTGAATCGATTTCAATAACTTTTGATATAAGTATTTTTTCTTAAATTATTTATTTTGCCATACCTACCACTGATTGAGCCAAAAAAAACTCAACCTTATCACAGAAGAAATATGACTCAATTTTAAATGCATAAAGCAATGCTTGGGTCGACACGTTTTTCTTAATAATATCAGTTAGCTTTTAAAAAAAATAGTTTTGGTCATCGTAATAAGCTTTTAACTCAATACTCTAATTGGGGTGTATGAGGTCTTGCGTTAAATTATGTTACTCGTTGTATATTGATGAGTGTAAATAGTAAGTATACATACAATTCTTAGAGGTGAAACGTATTATAAACAAACTAGCTGCGCCAGCGGTGTTGCCTGCGTGGAGGTCGAAAATGAACCCTAGAAAACGTTATATCGGGATAAAAAGTATCCTATACATATATCTAGGTATAAACTAGTCTGGGTTATAAACTACCTTTCTGCTAAATTTTATCCAAATCCGTTCTGCCGTTTTTGCGTGTTTGAGTAACATCCAAACATACAAACTTTCACATTCATAATATAAATAGGATTCGCTAGACATTACAAGTACCTACATTTCTTGGCCAGGGTTCGGCGATCCCTTCATCGTTTTAAATTCACTCTGACATGAAAAGTATCCATTAACATAAAGTGTTACTTACTACATTAATTCCCCAGTTAACAGTTCACCTTTCACTATTGGGTATTGCCAAATATTTAAAGAAGTCAACCCTACTTTTCTCTAGCGAAAGAAGAGCCGTAACAACTTAGATGACGCACACGGGTCCCCATGCTCCCCATACATTTGTTTTAAACATTCCCCGCTGTTTTGAAGTCCCCACCCCCATATCCCATTACGTTTTATTGCATACCGTTGTAAGACGAATAAGATCTTAGTTTTTCCATTACTTTTACTGCTTTTCAGCGTGTCTTCCTAATCACTTGAGTAAGTAATTAGATTCAGGGTTAACGGTTTAAACTAGCATCATTAACCGTTTAGTGAGTGGAAACTAAATTAGATTTAATGGTCAGGTGCGTCTTTTGTTTTAGAAGCTGAGTAATATGGAGTTGGGCATTTACTTTGCTTTTTGTGTCAATTAATGGCATGGTTGTGCGAAGTTTTTATTGGTTTTTTCTTCTCAATTTTAAAGCACGTTTGTGTAGATGACTTCTACCTTGTCAATATTATCCACGTGATCCTATCCTACTATTTCTACTAATATTATAAATGGGAAAGTTTGTGAGATAGATTGATGGATGTTTGTTACTCTCACAAAAAGACTACTGAACTGATTTGGATAAAATTTGGCATAAAGATTATAACCTGCATTAACACATAGAGTACTTTTTATCTATAGTACGTTTCCGCCAAATTTTCGACCTCTACGCAGGCGGAGCCACTGGTAAAAGCAAGTATTTTATAAATTAGGAATATTATGATGATGAATTTCTGACTAATGTATTTGCACTAAGGACGGTTTGATGTAGATATGTTACCGGCCAAACCCGATTTCAGGCCAAACTAGTTTGTCCTAAGCCAAACTGGTTTATTAAGCCGGGGCACGCCGATTAAATAGGTTAGGTTAGGTTAGGTTAGAACTGTGACCAAAAGCGCGCGAGCCTAGCGAGCGAAGCGAGCGGCGCCGCGGCAGCGGCCGGCGAGCGTTACTTCCAAAGGCTATTAACGAAATGGCTAATTAAGCTAGTTGGCTGCGACGTATCACGCGTAGGTTAAGTCTGTTTGGCCTAGGACAAACTAGTTTGGCCTGAAATTGGGTTTGGCCGGTAACAGATACATACGACCCAGGACTAAATAAACAATCAATACAATACTATGATACTATGACTACACAATTCAAACAAAAAAAAACAACAAAATAAAATAACAGAAGACAACCGGAGGACATACGAATGTAATTTCACAGTAGTCATAGACCACCAGGTGCAACCACGGAATATTTACTCGAACAACAACATAGCACCAGACGTATTGCTTGTATGAATTCATATATACCTGCAAGACTTGCTATCATATTTTGACGTCAAGTAACTGCGCCAGTATTCTGGAGGGAGGTGTAAACGTCGGCCATGCTGGGAGTTATGGCCTTGTACACAGTGGGTGGTGCTGGCTATAGTGGTGTTGTTACTTCGTACTGTTGGTTTCATGATTTTGACAGTGATCTGTGTTAGTCAAGATGCTATGTGGGACATGGGACAGTTTAAGAGATTTTGGGACATTAAACTCGTCTACTCCTTAGTTATATTTGAAGAATTTATGTTATTAGTGTTGTGGAATACGTTATGAACAACATGCGCAATCAGGATAATGTCCCAACTCAGGAGGTAGGGTTAATTGACGAGTCTACAAGTCTCAAAGATTCTCATATTAGGCACCAATAAATCAGCAGGATAATACAAAAATATCCGTGTTTTTCAAGTTTGTCAACAAAGCACATTTCACCACAAAACAAACTGAATATATGACTCCATATTTTATTAAGAAATACAGCATTTCTGATTTCCGTTTTTTCAGCAACGTAATTTATCTAAAAGCCGTAAAACTAGACGGTTGGAGGCAGACACGTCCGTCTCCGTATAAGTACCCTGGCGAAATGCCAAGGGTGAGGGAATGGCCTTCAGGTCAGCGTCGTAAGCACCCATCAAACTATAAATAGAAATCTACCTTAGTGCATGCCAATAACGCTCAATTTCCTTTGACATGCTGTTACTTTTTAAACCATTTCGAATCACCTAAAGTCACCTCAGGCTATCGGCACATCTGGATTGAAATGGGAATTTGAGATTAGGCTTTATAATGGGGTGAATAAGGCCCAGATTTGATTGTGCTCTACCTGATATTGCATCAAACTGGTAGTCTGCTGTGTTCTCATTTTTGACGTTATTATAAGTAGATGGCGTTCGCATCAATTTTAGCACTCTTTTACCCCATTGCGGTATTTCGTTTCACTTTGTTTATAATAAACAGTGATTTTGTAGGGGTCGAAGACATTTTGGTTTTGTTTATGCTAACAATCCTGAGTAACGTAGTAGTTCTGTATTTGTTTGGGACTATTTAATATGTGAACAGTAGAGAAAATATTGAGTATAAACTAAGTAGGTAAATGTCAATAACTCTATGAATATAAATAACATTTAGTAGTTATTTTCATGATTTTATCGTAGCTATCTACATAAACTAGTTTCCTGAATTTAAAGTCTTGTTTGAGACTTTTGATATTAAAATTCAGCAAACTATAAAAAATGAGAACAGTGGTGGCCCAGTGGTAACGGCTGTGACGAGTTGTAGGTCGTAGGTTCGAATTCGAACCCAGACAGGCTCTCGAAACTGCTCTCGAAACAGTGAAGGAAAACATCGTGAGGAAACCGGCATCTCCTAGACTCCTAGAACCAAAAATTCTAAGACATGTGACATCTACCAACCCGCACTGGGTCCGCGTGGTAGATCACGGCCCACTCCCTGTCACAGAGAAGTGGCCTGTCTCCCAGCAGTGGGAAAATTATAGGCTGATTACCTATGTGAACTACAAAAATGAGCACATGCATCCTTATTTAAAATTAGAACACTCTAACCTAAAAACCAGAAAAACAGCACACAAGCAAAACCAGCCAGTCCCTAACATTAAAAAAAAAAACTTTACCAACGTAATGACTTTACAAGACTTTCTCGGCACACACAACTAGTTTCCGCTTAAAAACTCGCCTAGGATAGTTAAAAGTCTTTAGTAATTTCGCACCAAGCAACCATGCCTTTGAGCACAACTCTTTGTAAGGCTAGCGGTAATTAGAACGAGGGAACCAAAGACTTTCTTTTGGAAAGGTCTTTTCTTAAAACTGGACACCCTCGATTTGCACCCTTTTTGTCTCATTGTTCGGGGTCAACGGACGGCGAAAGTACGGCTTACACTTGAGTTGGAGTCAGCAGTTTTAAATGTTGTGATTTGTGTTTGAGCAATCTGGCTTTATGAGTGGCTCTGTGAAACTGCGCAATGTACTGCAAACAATAGCAACTGTGATTACATTGTCATGTGCCAATGTAGGTACCTAATCAAAGTTGTGATCAAAGGGTTTTACAAATAAATTATTTAGTATTACTCCTGGAGCTGAGTTTTCTGTAAAGAGATAAGTTGGTATATCACAAACGCGGAGTAAACGTAATGTTATTTCGTATAGTTTCAAAATGAAAAATAGTCGTTTCGCGCATAATATTGACTTTATTTTCATATCTATGTTTAATGCTCATTGTGCTTGTCACACACGTTAAAAACAAAATGCTTTAAGATATTTGCTTTTTCTATTAAAAAATTGTTAAAATTTTATACCAAAAAGCCGTTACGTTCAAACTCCCTATCTCCAATAATGCTGACTTCATGAATTCCACATGTAATGGCGTCAGACGAGCTCTCCCGAACTGCAAACGACTTTTCAATATTAAAATGTTTTACCCTCAAACAGTCGCCCGGCCCTCATTGAATCTAAATTGTTATTAGAGGTTAATGGAAACAATCTAAACTCTTGCGCGTCCTAACCAAATATGTTGAGAGGGCTTATGTAAAAACATTGTGTTGGTACACCTGCATGGTCATCATACACCGGTACTCTGGAAAATCGGGCTTATTTTGTTCAGACCATTCCACTTTATTGATATAGAATATTGGAAACACAGCGGCATCAGCGACACATTTGAATTCGAAATGTTTTCTGTTACATGATGTTGGGTGAATAAATTTGAACTCTATTGCTTTTGTGTTGGGTTTAAATTCATGTGGGGTGCTTGGTTTGAGGGCGGGAGAACAGACGTCGATTTGTGAGCCTGGTCTGGTAGTTGGAGCAGTGCCAACGTAGACGTGGTGCACTTTGGGCCCGGCTGGTGCTTCGCCCGCAACGTTTTACCTATTCAGAATTGAAAGCGTTGATAATAAAATTGTCTGGACACGTTTACAACGCCTGCAGACCGTAACTACATAACGCTAATTGTTTTTCTAACTGTTTAGTTTGTTTCTCTTTGTTGGCCGCTAATAAAGAAAATGTTGAATGGATTTGTTGGCTGATAGAACTGAGTTTGTGCTTGTTTTTGAACTTTGTTGGCAAGTAAAGTTAGTACTTAATGCTATAGCTTTGTAACTACAATCGCAAATTCACAACGAAAACTTTCAAATTATACCTCTCAAATATATCTTATTTAATAAAACTCCATTGACTAGTCGATTCACACGAATTTACTTGCTAAAAACGGGCGAATCAATCGATACTTTTAAATAATATACATATAACTTCTGTAGCCGATTCACACGAAATTAAAATATTTAGTGGGCGAATCGACAACCCAGAATCACGTATTAGCACGTTTTGAATTTTATGCAATATATAACAAGCCGGCTAGAGCTATATTCAGCTATTAGTTGTTTTTATTATAGTCGTAATATCTCTTCACAGTTAATCTACAAAACCAATATACACTTACGTCATCAGTATCACAGTATCAGTCATATACGTTTTCACGCTTAATTCCGAACACCCTGTAACAGAAAAGCGAACTACGACACTACGACACAGACAGAAATGGCACATGAACAAAAAAAGAAGAGAAAACTACAGTGATACAGCATTTTTCCTATTACGAAGCGCCATACACTGGCAGCTTTTATTAAAGTAGGGCCAAGTCCCGTTTGTAGCATAATCTAATCAGCTAAAAGGTTCCGTGGGAGCTCTGATTTATACTGTAATCAATCCTGATATTAGTAAACGGATGTGGACGCTTTTTACATTTATGAGTCTAATACGTCTGGCTCTGCTTATTGGCAACATTTAGCTGCGAAAATAGATCGAAAAATGATATTTTTCGCGAACATTGATTTTTTGGTAAGTAAAAATAAACGCTACATTTATTATTTTGTCTCGTGTGAAATCATATTAATCATTATTAATTTATTTGTTCAAGCAATAAGCTAAACTATTGTTACCATGCTTTACGTTGACTGTGAAAATATTTGACATAAAGGCTGTATAGTTTCAAGACCTTTGCCTGTTTACTTTTTATCAAAATTAAACAAGAATATCGCGAGATATCTGATTTATAATGTAAATAATTAATCCAGCACACCGATTGCGTAACACACGATCAATCATCATCTGTTTCATTTTGACAGTTCAACAATATTCATTGCGTTATTTACGTTGTTGAGCAGACATATTTTTCGAACATATGAAGCAATGGATGAGCAATCTGTTTCAAAATGATTAAGATTATGATTAATCGTGCGTTACGCAAATAAGGTGCTGATACCTACTAATAAACGGATGTGGACAAGTCCTCCATGTTCTTAAATAAATAAGTATCATTTGTCGGGCTCTGCTTATTGGCAACATTAAGCTGCGAAAATCGTTCGGAAACATTATTTTTGCCAAGTGTAAGACGTGAATATGTTGGCAAAAAAAAAATAGATTTATTATTATTTTTGTTTCGTACAAACAAAAATGTTACCTTTGCTTTACGTCAACTATCAAAACATTTGACACACAGGCTGTACGGTTTCAAGATCTTTGCCTGCTTTCCTTTTATAAAAATTAAAAGCTAAGAAAATCTTATTTAACTTGACTTCAATTAGGCATAGGTGCGCAATGAGATTCTTCTCATCCAATTCTCTGTTCAAATTCTTAAAATATTATATGATTAAATTCAGTTTTAATCTTCTAGGTGCTTTGCCTGATATTTTATTAAAGCGAGCAGTATTCTAGAGCTATAGTTATATTTCAATGACCCGCATTGCACCCCTGAGAGTAACTGGGTCGGCTTTGAATGTAAGGAATAATTTTGGTGTTACTCGTGTTTCAAAACTTGCTAGAACTTGCTGAAATGAATTTGTGTAAATTATTTCATCACCACTGCTTTCAAAACGGTGAAGGAAAACATCGTAAGGAAACCGACATGTCCTAGAACCAAGACACTCGAAGACATGTGACATCTACCAACCCGCACTGGGCCCGCGTGGTGGATTACGGCCCACTCCCTCTCACAGAGAGGAGGCCTGTGTCCCAGCAGTGGGAACATTATAGGCTGATTATAATTACCTACTTAAATATATTTTTGAATGTATGATGTAGTTTTGTGCAAGCCTTACTTGAAATGCTTTTGAAAAGTATGCGCATTTATAATCATAATAGTTTCTGCCCGCGGCTTCTATTACAGCGTGAAGTTTTGGCCTCCGACCCACCACGTCCCATCCCATAGCCAGCCCGCGCCTTAACCTCCTTCGTTTTAGTTTTTCTGTTTGCTCAGGCCCCTTCAGGTTGCCGCGTGATGTTAAGTAATTTATTACCTTCCTCAAGAGTTGGGCTATCCAACAAAAAATATTTTTTCCAAATCCAACTGGCAGTTCCAGAGATTAGCGCGTTCAAACAAACAAACTCTTCAGCTTTATCAGTAGTAAATACATACATACATATATACTAAAAGATTTTGTTAAATATAACACAATGGAAACTACGGAAATCGATTTTATAGTCGATTTCGAACACAGTAATTTTAGAACTTTTGCAATGGACTAATAATTTTACATTTGTACTATAATTATTATTAGTTAAGCAATTTTTTATAGTCTTTATTCATCATCATCATCATTTCAGCCCATAGACGTCCACAGATGGACATAAGGCTCCCCCCAAAAAAAAATGGTGGGGTATGCCATAATTGCCACGCTTGGCAGGCGGTTCAGTTTTTATTTAATAAACATTATTTATATTGTATACCTTATATTGTCAACATACAAAGTTTTGTCTACATGCGACAAAAAAAAAACGCTTAGCATAAATATTTAAAACTCACCACAAAAGCAATCCATCTGACGCCCACATTGTTTGACATAAATACCACTTTAGTATACAAAAAAAAAGGTTTAATATGAATGAGCTCATTACCGCAGACCACAAATTGCACCTCACATAATTTGTTGGAATGCACGTTTACCAGTATTAATGCACCCCAGGGACGAGGGTGCGTACACTTATTACGTGCCCTGTATTTTAATTCGGACAAAACACGCACTGAAATTTAATTTCCGTAGTACAATTATTTTTGTGGTCACTGTATTGATGGGCTGTCCACGATATTGGATTCTGTATTATGTGTTGGACGAAATTGGTGTTCTGCATACGTAATAAGTTTTATTCAAAAATAGAATTATAGAGCGCGGGAATTTGATGGACACCAGTCGGTAATGTGAATTTGTGCCTTGGAAAAAAGAAACAACCGACTTCCGAAAAAACACTATAAAATGAAAAATTACTTTATTTTCGGAAGTCGGTGACTTAAGATATGTATTTTAAGTTATTTTTCATTTTGTAGTGTTTTCTCGGAAGTCGGTTGTTTTTTTTTTTTCGTTGGATAGTTTTTATTTTTCACTTTTTAGGTATATAGTACCTACCCCACACCAATTCGAAATTTCATCATCCTTGGAGCAAAAAAAGAATTTTGCAAATCCGTCTTAGATGTAATATGAGGGAGTTATACTCGAACATACATAAAAATTACATATAATATACAAACATGTCGAATTGATAACCTCCTTCTTTTTGAAGTCGGTTAAAAAAGAAAAGGGACGCATTTACCCTGCAGTGAGAAAATACAAGCTAATTATGATTATGCATTAGTTTTAAATTGAATGCCTATATAAAAATAAACCAAAACAACATTAAAATAAATGTTTAACGTCAAAGTTTGTCACAGTTTTAACCTGAAATCCAAAATGCTTCTAATACGAATCTATCAAACAACCCAACCAGTAAAATAAATATAATTTTGAAGTGTACAATGTCAAGGGAAAACAATCGATGTGTATCGAATCAATTTGCAGTGGAGTCGGGTCTGGGCACTGGGCACGGGGCACTGCCCAGCCCGGGCCGAGATAAACGGATTATGTCAGCCGCTGTCAGCTCGGTGGCTGACCCGCTGAGACAAAATAGATTAGGAATGGAAAGAGTTTGTTTTGTTACAATGTTAAATGGTAATAATGTTATTTGTTTATTATAGTATTTATTGTTTAAATTAGAATCGCATTTGTAGTTTACATGTAACTACAACAATACGTATACCATGTGGCCGAATTAAGAACTAATGTTGCACTCTTGTTTTTTTAATCATATTGAGCCATTGACACACAAAAAACCCAAAATACACAATCTGCGTCTCAAAAACGTCCGAGCATATATTTATTATAATCATATTTTTTTTGTCCCATTTGGGCGTTGGTGTCTATAGTATCGTCAGCCAGTCTTTTTGGACATTGCTTTTAAAAACCACTTTAAGTCATTTTTGTAAGGTTAGACCAGGCCTCCTGTCTGTGAGCGGAGAGTGAGCCATAATCCACCGCGCGGGCCTAGTGCGGGTTGCTGGATGTCAAATGTATTCGATTTTTTTTTGGTTCTAGGATTTTTTTTTGTAGGGTCTCTTGCAGTTGGCCTTGAGAGGCCGTGACTGCTTAACCGGACTTTTCTGGAGCTGCCATTAAGAAAACTTAACGCCTCAAGCCAGGGGCTTAAAACTACTTAACTACTACTTATTACTACTAAGCGACTGCACGCTGAGGGCACCCCCTGCGGGGTACGGGCCTCGGCTTAGGGCGTCACTGGTAGGGAGACAGCAAGTGGGGACAGGCTGGATCAAAATATTTTCATTATTATTATTATTCGGGGAATTTAACTCTACTGGCTCAGCTGCGGCGCGGGCTGACGTTTCAACGAGCAAAGGGATGGTCGGGGGTCTGGACGGTATGCGTCGTTACTCGGGGACTTCGCGGGCCGCGAGAACCTCGGCGGCGAGGTAGAAATGGGTTCTAGGACACGCCAGTTTCTTCATGATGTTTTCTTTCACTGTGTTCAGAGCAGTGGTGATGAAATTATATACTCAAAGTAAAATACCTGTCTGGGTTCGGACTCACGACCTACAATTAGTAAAACGGGGCCGATAGATACTACTGGGCCACCACTGCACTGCTCCAATTTTTCAATACTTTTTTAGAAAACATTTTCTAAATTTTTTACCAATAGCGTACGTACGTATAAGACTGGCAGGAAAGACTGCCGTAAGTCGGCGCCATTTAAAGTACTCTGTGGTCGGCGCCTGCGTCGCATTACTTGTCACAGCGATGCCATAGTGTCACAGACACTAAAGGCATAGACAAGTAATAGATGTTACGTGCGGTGCACAGGCAGGGATTACAAAAAAAAAAAAAAACTTTTTACGTACATAATTTTTTAGGTATTTTACACATAATTATCTTATTTTTATTTATTATTTTATTTCTGTATCTGTCCGTGATATCACAGTGGGCCCTATCAGAATACCAGCGATGCGACACCTTTAAATTTCGCAGCATCATGCTGAGATAGGGGCCTTTTGGCCTCGTACAGTATTTTGTTTTTTTGTTTCTTACTTTTTATAAAATTTTAATTTAAATTTTTGTTGTTAAGCATATTTTGTAGTTAAGTTTCTTATATTCCTGTGCGAGTCTAATAAATACTTTTTCTTTCTTTCTTTCTTTAAAGAGGAAAAAATTGTCTTAGCTACTTCTCGAAAAGTTTAGGAGAAATAGTTAAAAGGCACACGGGACATTTTTATGTACCGTATGTTCAAAAGACTATTCTTACTAAGAGGTTAAAGTTTAGCTTTAAATATACCATTAAAAGATAGCAGCACTATATAAAGCTTAGTTTCGAAGTTTTACGCTGATAAAATTGGTTTAGTGCAAAATGTGTGCCCTGTAAACCTCGTGAGCAAAACAGACAAGTCCTAGAATAGACTCAAAAATTCGCAGACGTGTAATATGTACTAATATCACAACATTTGCCTCACACAGAGGTCGCCTGTGTCCCAGCATTGGGAACTTTATAGGCTGATTATGCAATGCGTATGCTGTGGGCCCTGATAACTTATGCTTCGATTTTTTCTGTTGGCCTCTTTAGTCCCAAATGTGACTAAATAAGGTAACTGCGTTAATTATGTTACTCGCTGTATATATATCTACATAATAATAATTTGGTAAACAACTTGGGTATAAGTTGTTTACCAAATTATTATTATGTAGTGGTACCGAGTCGCCGTGTCTGGCCATACCGCTGTTAAACCCGCGATGGTTTGTATGGTATGTTTAAAAAATAAATGTAAAATGTAATGTTTTTGAATACTTAATAAAAGCTAAAAAAATAACTTACAGCTTCACAGTTTAAAATAACAGTCGCTTCAAAGTAACAGATTGAAAGAAAACTACAAACGAATTTCCGTCCACAAATTACACATCGGTTGCTTGAATAAATTCACAACTACTACCAACTACCTACCACGCAAAGTATTTTAGAATATAAACAAAATTTTATTTGAAAACTTGATATACGCTGAACGTTAGGAATAGCTCCACATTGCATAGAATGTCGGAAAAATGCATTGTATTATGCTAAACTCTGTCTGAAGGTGTTAAGAAGAATAAACTGGGGATCACTGTAATGCCCAAAGATTTTGAAGAAGAATGGCTGTCAAGCTAGTGCAGACTAGAGTGCATTCTTTCAATCTTTGTAATTTAATTTACGAAATGGAAATACTAGAATGAAGGGGAGATGGGATATTCTACAAGAGTTGCCAGAGTATTTATCAAGATTTCCCTTTATAAAAGAATTGTTAGGATGAAAGTACAATGTTGGGATTTTTAAGACGTACGCCCCCGCTTTCTTGGAAACTAAACGAGATATTGCTTTTGTTTATTTGTCTCGTTTAGTTCTGCTAAGCTGGGGAGGTTTTGAGGATAGGATCTTAGTAAATACTGGGTTGTTTTGTTGGGAATTAAAAACGAATGAACAAAGAGTTGTTTTGATGAAGCAGGTAAGAAGAGTTTTATGTAAGTGTGAGTTAAAAAAAAACAACCGAATGTTTTTAAAGGAAATATTACAGTTTGCAACATTATCATCTATTGGTAGACGTTTGTATTACTGTCGCTTGTCCGTAAAGTTTGGTACACAGGTATTCCTAGTACAGGCTCCAGTCTCCACAACATCAATGTATTTTTTTGTAAACATTATTATGGATTATACTGGCTTTTTATTATGTGGTGGAGAAAAAATAAACTTTGTTATTATTATATTATTATAGGGAATAATTTGACCTTCGTAACAATACACCAAACCAAAGTTATTTACCCGAAACAGTTAATAAAAAAGCCCACATTTTCTTGGGACCTCAAGACCTTTAAAAAGCGACACCAAAGTCGTTTAATCCTACCCAGAGCAAAGTATGCACGGGACAAAAGAAAACAAAAACCTGTGAAATACATTACGGAGCACGGTCTTAAGTTCGGTTCCCGGGTAGGCCGCAATAATGCAACGCCCATTTGTCAGGATAAACACTGAGGAAAGAAAAACTGGCTTCGTTACCCACAAATATTTTGGCACACTTGTTTGTTTTTTTTTTGTTCGGGGAAAGTGTAGTGTTTTCTTGAGGAATTTAATTTTGGTAGAACAATTGACGATATTTTCGATTTTAGCGGCAGTAGTGGTTAATTGTTTTTTTAATTTGTATCTGTACCTACTTGGACTACGGAGTACTTGGTGTGGAGAGACACACGTGCACGTTTTGTTACATCGTTCTCACATTGATAATTTCAATTTAAATGATGTAACAACTTTTTGTAACAACATTATGATTTAAAAGAGTGTTCATGGACTTTTTTGGCCGTTCTTCTCCATTCATCTTCATTCCGCTTTGGAATGGGCAACTAGCTTCATCCTTCTAACTAACCCCTTGACAATTCAAAACTGCCTGTCATTGGTTTATTTGAAATAAATGCTTTAAATTTTAGTTTCAGAGCTGCTAGAACTGTTCAGGCTCATGCAAACTAGCGCGACGCGACGGTCGCGTCTCGACTCTTAGAACAATTACTATGAGAACTTCATGGACATTTTTCTACAACTGTCGCGTCGCGCTGTCACGTAGCGCCTGTTTGAAGAGGCCTTTACGCCTACTATTTTGTCCTTAGATCGTAGTGCCTAGGTTTAGTTATGACCAACATCCTTTCTGCATTTTCTGCTTGGCACCTTTTTCTATGGTCTTGCTTTCTACACCGTATTAGCATCTCAATGTAGTGGTACAAAGATACACTTTACTTAACTGCTTAAGTAATTACGATTCCTGAATCATTCGTGAAAATAAAATTAATCAGAATACCAAACATAAATTCTGTACAGAAGTCATTTAAAGTTAGCATTTACTTCACAAAGCAATGCACAAATTAGACCATAATATATGCATAACAGTGCCGACGAAATGCACTTTTTGCTTCCATTTCCCACCATTCAAAATGGCGGCAGACTTTTAAATTTCCCATTATTGCTGTAAAAGGACGAAGCTTCAGTTTTTTAGAAAACTGACACGACCACTCGGCGTAAATTACATGCTATAGTTCCAAAGTTGACCGTATGGTGGCGCTGAAATTCGAAAACTCTCGACTACTTTCGAACCACGAATAATATTTTGAAGTGGCATTCATTACGTTGAATATCCAACTCAAATAAAGTCACTGTTATGAATTACGGATTAATAATTAAGGAATAAATATTCTCATTAAAATTTTAATTCTTTAATTATATTAAAACAGTGACCGCGACTCGTACGAAATCCCCCATAATCCATTTTTACAATAATAAGGATTTCGCACTACCGATATGTTTTCGCACTTATCATTTAAGTGGTAAGCCTTATAATGCATAATATTCGTCGTATCTCGAGCATTCAAGCCAATAACAGTTGAAATCACAATAAAGTTTGAATTTGCTCTCGATATTTATGGATTGGCAGGGAATGTATGCATTGTGTATGGGAAAGCGAGGATTATTTCCGTTCATGGGATGGATAGGAGTATACAATTACGGGCTGATATTCGTTGCCTAGCAACAGGGAAGTTTTTGCGCTTGATTAGATGTGCGTGGGTGTGCACGGAAATCACGTTGATTACGTTCTGTGGCAGAAAGTATATGTAGCAATTAATATGGTTTCATAACTTTTGAACGTATGAAATTTAATTAAACGAATTTGTTTATTCTATAAATATAATATTGGAATATTCGGAACTACTTTTACACATCATGTTGAAAAAAAATTGTCTACATTTTCTATGAATACCACTGAGAAACAAACTCAGCGGTCAAAGTCTCTTTTAAAGTTCAGACATAATCTTGGCATGTAAAGACCATGTAAATAAGTGTCTGAATGGTCTTTTGAGGAACGTTCCACACAGATTTGAGAGGCCCTGTCCAGCTAGTAAAAGCATTTGTTAGTAGGTAATTGTGTAACTTAGCTCACTAGTTATACCTATTCTTATTTCAAAACAAAATCTTAAATTCTAACCTAAACCTTTGACTGGTTCAAAGGTTTAGGCTAGAGTTTAAGATTTCGTTTTATTTGTATTTCGAACTTTATAGACTAAAATACTAAAATGACAATTTCACACCGAACTAAGCTGTCATTTTTGTATAAAGAACAACTAGGTTTCTATAACAGTTAGGTTCTTAACTCAATAACTGACTCGGTGGTTTAAACCTGATCTACAGAAAAACCTTGAGAAACCAGAGTGCCAGTCAGGCACTTTACTTTGTGTAAATTATTACATCACCACTGCTCTCAAAACGGTTAAGGATAACATCTTGAGGAAACCGGCATGTCCAGAAACAAAAATTCAAAGTCATGTGACATCAACAAACCCGCACCGGGCCCGCGTGGTGGTTTCTGGTCTACTCTCTCTCACGAAGGGTGTCCCAGCAGTGGGAAAGTTATAGGCTGAGTATTTATGAATGTAAAGAAAAACCTTGTTGTGTATATGGATGGAGTTGGAAAGAATGGAGTTCAACGCGTCGACTTAGAACTTAAGGAGCTCAACATGTGTTGGAGTCAAATCCTACCCTATATATTACTGTATATTGTATTATACATAGTCTGCCTACGTTTAAGACCTAAATACGTGTGTCATTTGCGTAACAATAGCGACCCAATTTCAAGTAATTTGTACATATGAAAAGGGAACATTCTTTATTACAATATGTTCAAGAAAGAAATTCATGAAATTTTAAGCTTACACGCTTACTTGGTCACGCAAGACGTGTGACGAATTAATGGCCTCCAAAAGCTGTATTTATTAAACCCTAGGTGAAACTTGGTGAAACAGGTCTTCTTTTACATATGAATACCTTACCTACAATTCAAATACAGGATTGCAACCACTATCGAATAAAGCTCATGTCACATAGTATGAAGGTATGGGAGAAAGTCATAGAGAAAAGACTGCGAGAGGAGAGTGAGGTTACCCCGAACTAGTTTGGGTTTATGCTAGATCGAGGAACCATGGATGCCAATTTTGCATTCCGCCAATTTTGCGAAAAGTACAGACATGCATACAAGGACTTGCACATGGTATTCATTGATCTGGAGAAAGCGTATGATAGGGTACCTCGGGATGTGTTGTGGTGGACCTTGAAAGAGAAAGGGTTGCCCGGGTAGTATGTAGAGTTGATTCGTGCTATGTACAGTCAACCTCGTGCTTACGTCCAGTCGGCTGCTGGCAATGTCGACGAGTTCAATGTGGCTGTAGGCTTGCACCAGGGATCGGCTTTTAGTCTTTATCTCTTATTTAATACTTCACGCACAGAAATGTACAGAGGCGGACTTAATCATGTTCTTTCTCTTCCTCTTGATCATGGACGCTCTGACGTCGGACATACAGGAAGAGGTACCCTGGTGCATACTGTTTGCCGATGAAATTGTTCTTGTCGGTGAAGATGTAACCGAGATCCAGAGCAGATTGGAGAAGTGGCAACAGAAGCTGGAGAATGTTGGCTTGAAAATCAGCAGAATCAAAACTGAATATATGTTCTGCAATTTCGGCAGTCTCTCCAGTTCTGGAGCCATAGCGCTTGATGGCGCGCTTCTTCCAGTCTACTCCGACTTTCGGTATCTTGGTTCACTCGTGCAAATCGATGGCGAAGTAAATCGGACGGTTAAGCACAGAATTAACACTGAATGGATGAAATGGTTTTATATATTATCTTCTCCTTAAACTTACGGCGAAGATATATAAAACCATGGTAAGACCTGCAGTTTTGTATGGATCAGAATGTTGGGCTACAAAAGGGATGAATGAAAGGCGATTGCATGTAACTGAGATGAGAATGTTAAGAGTGATGTGTGGTGTTAAACGAATGGATAGAATAAGTAATGACTACATAAGAGGAAGCCTGAAAATGGCACCGATAACTGAAAAGTTGTGTGGAAATCGGTTGTAATGATATGGGCATGTGATACGGAGGAATGAGGAAAATGTCGTGAGGAAAGTTTTGAGTATGAATGTCGATGGCTATAAGAGTAGAGGGAGACCAAAGAAACGATGGATGGACTGTGTGAATGATGATATGGTTAGAAAGGGTGTGACCATAGAGATGATGACTTATATAGAAGTGTGGAAGAAAAACCGTGTTGCGCCGACCCTAATTAAATTGCGATAAGAGAAGAATACAATTAAAATCTAATATTAAAATCGACTTTTTTAACTTCAATTCACCGGCAGTAAAATTGTAGCGTATTTCTGAAATTAAACGTAAAAAAAGTATTTTATTTAAATTAGGTTTATATTGAATTAGCATTCAGATAATACATTTAGAGTCTTGTTTATATATTTAAATATTTGTTTTTTATACAATATAATTTATCTAATATTAGAATCATTGTGAGGAAACCTGTAATACTTATTATGAGTCTGAAATCATCAACTCGTCTGCAATCGTGGTAATCGATGATAATACTTTGAGAGGCCTTTCTCCTGCACGGGCACAGATTTATCACTATAATATGTTAGTCATCATCATCATCATCATTTCAGCCGAAAGACGTCCACTGCTGGACATAGGCCTCCCCCAAGCTCCGCCACTTCGACCGGTTCTGTGCTTCCCGCATCCAGCGGACTCCTGCGGCCCTCACAAGGTCATCGGTCCACCTTGTGGGAGGCCTTCCAACTTTACGTCTTCCGGTGCGCGGTCGCCACTCCAGAACTTTTCGACCCCATCGGCCATCTGTTCTGCGTGCAATGTGCCCTGCCCACTGCCACTTAAGTTTGGCAATTCTTCGGGCTATGTCGGTTACCTTGGTTCTCCTGCGGATCTCCTCATTCCTGATTCGATCACGCAGGGAAACTCCAAGCATAGCCCTCTCCATTGCCCTTTGGGTGACTTTAAGCCTTCTTATGAGGCCCATTGTGAGCGACCACGTTTCGGTTCCATATGTCATCACTGGCAACACACACTGGTCGAAGACTTTCGTCTTGAGACACTGCGGTATGTGGGACGAGAAGATATTGCGAAGCTTCCCGAACGCTGCCCAACCGAGTCGGATTCGACGATTGACCTCTTTCTCGAAGTTGGACCTACCTAACTGGACAGTTTGTCCTAGGTAAACGTACTCGTCCACAACTTCGAGTGCAGCGCCTCCGACCGTCATGAGAGTGGGTGTTACACGGGCATTAAACATGACCTTTGTCTTGTCCATGTTCATTTTAAGACCCACTCTTTCGGAAGCTCTACTGAGGTCATCGAGCATTGTACTGAGGTCCTCCATGGTCTCAGCCATGACAACTATATCATCGGCAAACCGAAGGTGAGTGATGTACTCGCCATTGATGTTGATGCCAGCCCCTTTCCAGTCCAGAACCTTGAAGACATCCTCCAGTGCAGCAGTGAAGAGTTTCGGAGAAATAACATCTCCCTGTCTAACACCTCGCTGCAGAAGGATAGGTTTCGAGGTCCGGTCCTGGAGTCGGACTGACATAGTGGCGTTTTCGTACAGACACTTCAACACCTCGATGTACCGATAGTCGATCTGGCACCGTTGGAGGGACTGCAGTACAGCCCATGTCTCGATCGAATCGAAGGCTTTTTCATAGTCCACAAACGCTAAACATAGAGGCAGGTTATACTCTTCGGTCTTCTGTATAACCTGCCGCAGCGTATGTATGTGGTCTACTGTGCTAAAGCCTTTACGGAACCCGGCCTGTTCGGGAGGCTGGAAGTCGTCAAACCTGCGCGCTAGACGGTTCGTGATGACTCTGGAAAACAGTTTGTAGACATGGCTCAGAAGTGAGATGGGCCTATAATTCTTAAGAAGGGCATTATCGCCCTTCTTAAAGAAAAGTACCACCACACCTCTGTTCCATGCCTGTGGCGTTTTGCCCTCGAGTATGACGGAATCAAACAGCTTCTGGAGGGCCTTAAGAACGGGTTTTCCACCGGCCTTCAGAAGCTCAGCCGTAATTCCGTCATCACCCGGCGCCTTGTTGTTTTTGAGCTGCTTCAGAGCCATCCTAATCTCGTACAAGCTGACGTCCGGGATATCTTCAGTATAGTGTCGGGTCAATCTAGCTCTTGGGTCGTTAGCCAGATTTGTAACGGGGCTTCTAGTTGACGAGTATAGCTGTCCATAGAAGCTCTCAATCTCTCTCAACAGCTCAGGCTTGGTGGATACGATCCTGCCTTCATCGGTCTTCAGTTTCGTAAGCAGACTCTGCCCAATAGACAGATCCCTAGCAAAGACCTTGGAGCCTTTATTCCGCTCTATTGCGTCTTTAATACGTTCTGTATTAAAGCGGCGGAGGTCGCTTTTCAAGGACTTAGAGATCTGTCTATTAAGCTGCCGGTACTCGAGTGCGTCGTCTGAAGACTGCAGAACCATCTCGCGCCTCTCCTTCATGAGCTGCAATGTAGGATCAGAGAGCCTCTTATTTTTGTCGATACGACGGGTCTTGAAAAACTTAGACCCGACCGTATGGACAGTTTCCACGAACCCATCGTTAAAATCGTCCACAGAGCTCCCTAGACACTCGAAACGATTCTGGAGCTCGAGTTGAAAGCTTTCGGAGTTTTGGACTTGGATCGGTGCTGGACGGAGCGTAGACTTCATTAGTCGAGATCTTTCCAGCTTGATATTGAGATTCAATGTGCCTCTTACCAAACGGTGATCACTACCAGTTTTCACCGCGTTGATCACAGAGACATCATTGAATACTTGCTTCTTCGTCGACATAATGAAATCAATCTCATTTTTGGTTGCACCATCAGGACTCTGCCAGGTCCACTTCCTGTGCTCACGTTTTTTGAAGAAGGAGTTCATCATAAAGAGGCCTTCCTTCTCCATAAAACTAGCCAGTAGGTGACCCCGGTGGTTCCTACGTCCAACTCCAAATTGCCCCACTCGCAGCTCATCATCGCTTCGTTTGCCTAGTTTCGCGTTGAAGTCCCCCATGACAACGGTGAAGTGAGTTTTGGAACCATGCATGGCTCTGGAAATATCCTCATACATAGTCTCCACCTCATCGTCGGGGTGTGACGAGGTCGGGGCGTAAACCTGTATGACCTTCAGCGAATACCTTGCGGATATTCTGAGTATAAGGAACGCCACCCTGGTCGACACACTCTCGATCTTCACCACGTTGCTCACAAGGGACCTATGGACGATAAACCCGACACCACCTTGGGACTGCTGGTCGCCCTCCCGGAAATAGAGCAAGTTACCGGATTTGAGGATTATCGAGTCCTCCCCCTCTCGTCGGACTTCAGATAGACCTACTATATCCCACCGTAACCTGCTCAATCCTTCCTCGAGTTCGACGATCTTCTCGTCGGTCCAATATGTTAGTACATTGAAATAATACGAATATTGGATACGTTGAAACAAAGTCCCTCGCCGTGTCTAACTGTCTGTCTATTCGCGATAAACTCAAAAAGTACTGAACAGATTTTCATGCGGTTTTCACCAATAGATAGAATAATTCATGAGGAAGGTTATAATTTGTTTAGGTTTTGTTTAAATTGGTCAACGCGGGCAAACCTGCTGGCAGAAGCTAGTTTTTTATAGTTATTTTTTAGGTAATATGAGATTTCAGGATTATTTTTTCTATATAAAATACACAAAAGAAACCATCTCAAAGTTTGAATTATCTAGATTGTTCAATTATTTTTCAGTAATCTTACAAAAAAAGGATGTTTTCAATAAAATTCGGAGATCAGTTAATCTTTAATCCTAAGCTTTTTAAGCTTTTGAGTAATCAATTAGGTGTTCGGAAGAAGGATTCTGTTGATTTTTTGTTCCTAAGTGATAAAGATCTGTTGTTTTAAAATATCTACCCCTTGACCCTTTCATTTATAGACGTTGTGGTGTGATTGTAGCTTTGACTCACCCCCTGTTCCTTGGGATTTATACATAACCGCTGAAATGTGAGTGTTCTATATCTCTACCTAAAATGGAGAAAAAGTCCCCTGATTCCCCTCCACCTGATTCCCGGCCACCGAAGGCGCGGGCTTGCGGACGGCGAGTAATGGGTAGCTCGCTGTCCGGTAAGGACCAAGCCCGGGTCGACGGTGCGTTGTGTTCCACGCGCGCCTCAAAGAGATGTCAGCACCAACTGGTGGGGTCCGCAAGGGCCGATGCCTGCCAGGGGTGCGGGTTGTTCGAAAGAGATACTGCGGCCCCTGGCACACGGGCAACTGAGGGAACACGGGTGGGTTTTAGTCAGTAAAAGTCTGACACGCCCTCCCGCTCGACCTAGAGCGGGAGAAGTTATTTGATGATTTTCCACCCAAAAACAAAAAGTCTCCACCCTTGCTCCTTGATAAACCTACTGTATTATCAAATTACCTAAGATATACCGAATCTAATTTTATGTCTTCTTATTTCTTGCATGAATAGTCACTTTGGTAATTTTGATGTCCCTACATAGTTTAATGCTTGTATTCTGTGAAGGTATACTTTTGTTATACTAAAGCAGAACATAAACGATCATTTATTTCAATGACGTAAAACCTTTTCGCCATTGCAATGTAAGTCTTATCTTATTGTAAAAAAATAAATTTAAATGTTTGCCACGAGTTTGATAAAACTACGGGATTCATTCTACTTTATACTTTACGTTACTGAGATAAAAGTTAAATTGTAATGACTTACATTTGGTCATACGTCGATCGTGAATGTCCTACCGTACATGGTTTTCTGTGGCAAGATATGTATGTTCGTCGCAGACGCCATCTATTTTACTTTATTAATTTCAATGTTAACTTCATGGTCAATGGATGAAAAGAAAATAAAAAGTGAGTGAGCCTCTTATCTTTACGTACGTATAAGTTGTAACAAAAGTTTACCGTCCAATGTCTGCGTACTTTTCAAACTTTCCTTTAGAAGTTAGACATTTTTCAATAGTACCTACTTCTAGTAGTTGTAGATGTTTTCTGTAAGGAATGTCTATATGTTTATAGCTAGAGATACAGATTAGTTAACAGAGGGGCTCGTGGCTAAGTAATAATAGCTGCACGGGTTGATCGGTCATGTTAAGCTACGCTTGCCGAGGTTGGTCCGTGGATGTATGACCATCTTTACATACCGAGAACACTCCGTGCCTCGGAAAGCACGTTAAGCCATTGGTCCCGTCTGACGTTCATAGAACTTTGACAGCTGTGGTTACGAGTCGTCAGAAGCCCGAAAGTCTGACAACTAGTCTTACTAAGAGGTATCCTATTACCCAGTAATTGGGCTGTAGATGTCAGATAGGCAGTCGCTTCACGTAAAATACTGGTATTTGCTGCCTCCGGTTGGACTGGAAGACCACCCCAACGTAGTTGGGAAAGACAAGGCAGGTGAATACATTTAATACTCCAAAATCTCAGCATATTTAAAGGAAAAACTCAGTAACACTTTGCACACGAGCCCAGGACCTCAATCTCAACTCTGGTAGACAGAAATAGGTACAGAAGCCACATACATACTCAGCCTATAACGTTCCCACTGTTGGGACACAGGCCTCCTCTCCGTGAGAGGGATTGGGCCGTAAACCACCACGCGGGCCCAGTGCGGGTTGGTAAATATCACATGGCTTCGAATTTTTTGTTCTAGGACATGCCGCGTTTCTTCACGATGTTTTCTTTCACCGTTGGAGAGCAGTGGTGATGAAATAAAATACACAAAGTAATGCGCCTGGCTGGGTTCGAACGCACGACCTACAACTCGTAAGTCGCGGCCATTACCACTGGGCCACCACTGCTCTCAGAAGCCACATCCATCCATATTACAGTAACGTAGCACATACGTCTTGATTAGCGATGGGCCGACTATGACTTTGGCCGACTAGCAGACTAGTCGGCTGCAAAATAGCCGACTAGTTGGCCAAGCCGATCATTGCTTTCGGTTGAATTCGGGTGACATCGGTAATGTTCGTGACTACACTTTCGGGTCGTAGGTGGCGTGCGCGGCGCCCGGCGACCAGGCGGAATTGTCGGGACATGTTTTTGTTTACTTTGCATTTATTATTTCATTGTTTACGTGCGAGCGTTTCTTTCTATCCTAATTTTCTATCATATTCTAGATTATACTGAACGCTGTGAAACTGATTCTATGATAAAAATAATAACAGTAAAGATTTTACTTTCATTTCAATCACCGTCTTTTACATTTTGAAGCACATTAATACGAGTAGAAAATGAGCCGACTAGTCTGCGGTTTTGGCCGACTAGTCGCCAACTAATAGCCGACTACAAACATGACCGACTAGTCGGCTTTCCCGACTAGTCGGTACATCACTAGTCTCGATCTAGTGATTTCCAAGTTAATTGTGTTTGCTTTCCTTATTTACTTCACCTGTGTTTACGTACATAATCATATTATCTACAGAATGCTTGGTAGTGTTAGTGATTGTTGTATTTACTGGGTACGTTGCTGGCGTTTTGTTTTGGGCCTAGATTTTTTGTGTAAGTATAAGGTAATTTTGATTTACGATGCTTAGAGTTTCTCGAACGCACGTGGATTGGTTACCATCTTCAGATACCAAGCCTCCTCCGTGCCTCGGAAAGCACGTTAAGCCCTTGGTTCCGGCTGTTATTTGTGGATATTTGACAGTCGTTACGGGTCGTCAGAAGCTCGAAAGTCTGACAACCAGTCTTACCAAGGGGTATCGTAATATCGTGATACCCAGTAACTGGGTTGTGGAAGTCAGATAGGCACTCACGCCATGTAAATTACTGGTATTCAAGTGCATCAGGTAAGACTGGAAGCCCCAAAAATATTTGGGAAAAGGCTAGGCAGATGCTATTGCCACAATAAAGCTTGTGCTTCATATCTTCCTATTTTTTTGTAGTTATCTGTATAAAATTATATAAATTCTCTGTATAAAATTGTGATAGTCAACGTAACGTTTAGACTACCTATTCAAAATGTTAGCCATCATTGAATCAGCATAGAAACGGCTGATTTATAAATAAATCATAAAATTTCCTTCTTATTGAGCAGCAAAAAACAGGGTATAATAGTTTGTTAACAATAGCTACGGTATCTACCACTGAAAATCGATCAACGCTATAGATAAATACGTAGGCACAAATTTCAAGGTATACATCAACAACCCTACTTTCAAACAAAACATCGCAAACAGACTCACATACCACGCAACCTCTACATTGAACGTGTCACAATTCTAAACGAATTTCCACAAAATAACACGTGCTATTTAGATGAATCCGTGATAATTATGTTTGTTACTGAGACGGGCATTATTTATTCAAATCGTGTTGGATCTACGCGCGTAAGAGATTTTAATGCTGCTAATTAATTTCATTAACTGCTTCGTGAACGTGCGTGATGATAGCATCGCGTGACGTCGTTTTGTCACGTCAATTTGTGGGTGAGATTACATATGACTTATTGGAGAATTAGAGGCAGAAATGGAGATGTAAACAATCAAAGAATTTTAGTTAAAATTGTCTTGATTGCAGTTCTAAGGTACATTCTATGTAATTTCTTGGTTTTAGAAAACTTGGGCTTGTGGTTAAGTAATAACAGCCGCACGGGTCGATCCATCAGGTTAAGCTACGCTTGCCGCGGTTGGGCCGTGGATGGGTGACCATCTTAACATACCAAGACCCCTCCGTACCATGGAAAGCACGTTAAGCCGTTGGTTCCGGCTGCCATTTGTAGATCATTGACAATCGTTACAGGTTGTCAGAAGCCCGAAAGTCTGACAACCAGTCTTACTAAAGGGTACTTACGTATTACCTAGTAACTGAGTTGTGGAGGTCAGTTAGGTCAGGTAGTCGCTCGATGTAAAATCTGGTATTTAGCTACTTCCGGTTAGACTGGAGCCGAAAAGGCTGTCTAATATAATAAGGTCTTACAATACCTATTCACCGATCTTGTATAAGCACCAATCGTAGCCACTACAGGGCGTAACTCATCTAACATAATATAATATTTTTACCTTTGCCATGGTAGGCAGTGGGCATATTACAGAATAAATAGCTTTTAGTAGCAGAATAATACGTTCTTCTCACATGGTGGACCGATGACCCGGTGAAGGACCGCAGGAATAGGATCAGCACAGAATCGGTCGAAATGGCGGTGCTTGCGGAGGCCTATGTCTAGCAGTGGACGTTTTTCGACTGAAATTATCATGATGCCTTTACCATCAACTTCAAAACAAGAAGAAGTGTCAAGTCCTAAATCGATGAGTTTTATTTAAGGCTTTCATTGTTAGATCGCACTTACATAATCTCGAGGCAGTTTTCAATTCTGCATTTCAACCCCTCTAAACAGGCAGATATCTGTTTCAAAAAACTCGGATACAAATATAAGTTTTACCAAAATCATGACCAGTAGTAAAAGAGATGTCCTCTTTTGTCGTTCACATGAATAAAAATCAGTTGAACTTATAGCAAAGTATTCCATTAAAAATACCATCCCGTACTAAACACCCGTTCGTGTTTTCAACGCAAATTTCACCCTATCTGATACTAAATTCGATTTTCGTACAAATTAAACGATTGGTTTACCAGAAAACAGGTTTACATCGATACGACGCGACGTAGGCACAGGCCGTTGTGTGAAAGCCTTTATAACCCAATTCCTATACTAATTCGGTGAGCCCGATGACCCAATTCCGGCACTACACGTGGCAAGCTCTGTTCTTGCAAATGTGATGTTAATGTACGTTTTTTATCTTTTTTCAGGTAATATATATGCCTAATATTATGCTGTAGAGTGAAGACTTTCGCCCTTATGAGGAGAAGAATCACATCATTAATCGTGAGTTGTTTTTTTACCAATACATTAATTGCACTTTAAATAGTTGAAAGAAATAGCCAAAAAATTTGAACATTTTAATCATTTTATTCTTAAAAAGCTTTTCTTTGAAATTTACAATTAATTTAGTACAATAAACATCAACCCATATTAGTAGGCATACACATGTTTTTTGTATATTGTACCTACATAATATACAAAAATCAAAGACCCTAAATATTTCATACAACTATTGAAATTCAACCGCCACCTAATTTTTCTTCCTCGTGCTAACCACTTTCAATAAAAAAACTGCTGCAAACGCATACATGTAGATACCGATAAAACCTCCACATGGTGCCGAAGAAACAAAAAACGACCCAACTCCATCATCAAAGCTCGTAATCCTCCGTCAAAGAATAAATTAAACACAGAGGTGACAACCCGGTCAAATGGATAACACAGCCAAAGGGCATTCTCAGACGAGGCAAATTTAATGAAACGGAAAAGTGAATAAAAAGGTAAAAAAGGACAGGAAAGACTCCTTGACCCTCGATAAGGGAAAATTGCTTAAGTTATTTTTCTTTAATTATTACAGACTTGATGGTATTGAGTATCGCCAATTACAGTTGGTCTTTAATTACGTATCTGCGAGCGATGAATAGGAATGGGAAGCAATTAGAAATTTCGTCGGTTATTTAATGTAGGGCCAGCTGTTTTGTAAATGGTTGGTTAATGGTCGTTTGTTAACTGTTTACTTGGCTTTAGTTTAAGTAATTTATCGTGCTGTAGAATTATAGGAATCAAACGTTTATTTCATTTTTGTCACCTGAAATTAGCACAAATGAAGTTTATTTTCTGCAATTACTGTGTTTTTACACGCTTTATATTAGCTTCACTTGTATGTTTGTTTGTTTGCAACCGACTCCTTTGGACGCTATTTTGACCCACTTTAAACGGTCAGATTTCATTGAAACTTTGTAAACTTATCGAGTACCGATGACAATTCAATAATTTAAAAAAAATATGAGAAAAATGAAAAAAAAACACGTTTTTGTAGTTAGCAGAACTAAAAAATAAAAAATAAATAATAGTGTAAAAACTAAAAAACACGCTTTAAAAACTACCCAAACTAAAAAAGGAGAAAATAATTTAATTCAATTAAAAAGCGTGGAGTGCTTGACATTATGTGATTATAAAAATACCTCAAAAAACACCCCACGCTTTTTAATTGAACTAAATTATTTTCTCCTTTTTTAATTTGGTTTTTAAAGCGTGTTTTGTTTAGTTTTTTAAACTATTATTTTTTGTTTATTGAGCAGTGGTGGCCCAGTAGTAACAGCCGTGACTTACGAGTTATAGGTAATAGGTTCAAACCCAGACATATGCTTTACTCTGTGTAAATGATTTAATCACCACTGCTCTCAAAACGGTGAAGAAATACATTGTGAGGAAACTATGTCCTAGAACCAAAAAATTGAAGTCATGTTGAGACATCTACTAACCCACAGTGGGCCCGCGTGGTATAACATGGCCCATTCCATCTCAGACAGGAAGCCTGCCTCGCAGCTGTAAAAACATTATAGGCTGATAATGCTAATGCGAAAATCGAGTAACCTAAATCCCAACTGAAAGATATAAATGAAACTTCTGTTAAAATACGAAGCAACCTTTATCACATTCAACGCCAGATAAAACAAAAAAAGTCACAAAACAAAACGAACATACAGTCAGGTTTCAAAACTCATGATTCTCTAGAGTCATAGGTGCAAATCTTATTGCGTAAGACCTTATCACTGGCTGCCTACGCGCTTATCTTGACAAATGTTCCCGGCATTACACTCAGCCGCTACAAACAACAATAAGACATTTGTTTAGACAATGCGTTACAGTTTTATTTGTGTCCTGGCACTAGATTTTGCTCGGGTGACGGTTGGAGATTTAGGGCTGAGAAACAAAATTATACGTGTATATAGGTTAGTTGTGTTGTATGTTCTGCTGTTATTTCTTTTGCGTTCAGCTTAGGTGTTTGAAGCTTTGTATTAAATAAAATAAAGTTTTGTGTTTCGTGAAGGTGTATCATATTTTTAGGAGGTGGTCGTGGTTAAGTGAATAGCGTCACGGGTCGATTGATCAGGTTAAGCTACCCTTGCCGCAGTTGGTGCGTGGATAGGTGACCATCTTTACATACCGAGAACCATCCGTCTACGAGAAACCTCGAATAACATGTTAACACATGTGGGACACCCGATTGGAACACAGTTCTTTTTGCTTTTGCTCTCTTTTGTTACGCAACAATAGTGTCGTGGCGAAGAGTATAACGTACATACACATACTCAGCATATAACGTTCCCACTGCTGGGACACAGGCCTTCTCTCCGTGAGAGGGAGTGGGCCCTAATCCACCACGCGGGCCCATTTTGGGTTGGTAGATGTCACATGTCTTAAAATTTTTGGTTCTAGTACATGCCGGTTTCGTCACGATGATTTCCTTTACCGTTTTGAGTGCATTAGTGATGAAATTATTTAAGTACTAGCTTCCGCCCGCGGCTTCGACTGCGTGGAAGTCGGAATTTATCCCGCGGGAACGTAGTACCGGGATAAAAAGTATCCTATGTATTAATCTAGGTTATAATCTATCTGTGTGCCAAATTTCATCCAAATCCATTCAGCCGTCACCCAAACATCCATACATACAAACTTTCGCGTTTATAATATTAGTAAGAAAGAAAGGATAAGTCAGAATTTATCCCGCGGGAACGTAGTACCGGAATAAAAAGTATCCTATGTGTTAATCTAGGTTATAATCTATCTGTGTGCCAAATTTCATCCAAATCCATTCAGCCGTCACCCAAACATCCATACATACAAACTTTCGCGTTTATAATATTAGTAAGGAAGTAAGGATAACTTATATATCCTCGTATATACAGGTTGAAATTGAAAACATGCGACAAACCATAATGGGAGATTGTACTCATCATTATGAACAACTTTTACTAAGGGACCAATGATGCAATCGCGAAAAAAAAACAGCTGTTCCCTACATTTTGACGAGTTATGCGAACATAAATGTAGGGAACAGATGTTTTTTTTTTTCGCGATTGCATCTTTGGTCCCTTAGTAAAAGTTGTTCATAATGATGAGTACAATCTCCCATTTCGGTTTGTCGCATGTTTTCAATTTCAACCTGTATAATATATTGTAAATCGCGGCCGTTACCACTGGACCATCACGGTTCTACAATTGGAGATGTTTACCATGAATGTCTATAAAGCATCTGTTCCTAAAACATTCCTGCTTTACGAAAAAGATATTATCTCCGAAAAACAGCGCACTAACAGAAGTCACAAACATTTGTAGTGTAGACGTGGATTTAGAAAACACGCATACAATATTTTGCCTACAGGGCTCCTCTGTTATAGGCATAATCATTTTGATAGACGTTATTCTGTTTTTGTGTGTCACGCACGCGTATTGCGTCTATGTTTCTTCAGGAAAATGGAAAGTCGGAGCGATTTGACCTTGAATATGATTGAAACTAAATCTTGTTTTTTTTGTTGATTAAGTAACACGTTAAGTTAGAAGCTCTACGGCAGAGATGGCGAAGCTCTGTACATCGACGTTTTTCCAAATAATTATTTAATGTGGTCATGATGTGCCAAAATTTAATCTTGACTTAGCAACGACAGGAAAAAAAAGTTATGCAATAATACCTACTCTTTATATATATTAATTGATTTATGTACTTATTTATACAAAAAAAAAACAAATAAGTATAACCCTTACTGAAGCAGATGCTAAATAATTTATATCAGGTTCATATTTTGTTACTTTTAACCATCGGTTTCTAAGTGAGTCTTTAATGGTATTACTGAAAATTACGATTTGCAGGCACAGGTAGATGTAAATACATACAGCGTTCAGTTTTCTATGTTTGCCATTGTGATCTATGTACCTAAATTCCTCAATTGATGACGTGCCCAACCTATCTAGTCGCGTGCCACCAAAGGCACGCGTGCCATCGGTTCGCCACCCCTGCTCTACTGTAACCCGCGAAATTCAAATTTTCTTATTTTTTTTACAATTTTCAGGTCAGTGGCAGGTAGTTTGTTGATTAGAATATTTTATTATAATCATTAAAATCATCAATACACCACCTTCTTAGTTCGTTTAATCACATTTAATGAATATTTCAGTAATATATTTTTAGTATGAGGGAACAGATGAATATACGGTACAACTATTTTATTATTGTTATTTTTTATATAAATCACATTAAGTTAAAAGAGTATAATAACAACTCTATACGGGATAAGTTTTTAACCAGTGCGTAAACTGTAACCATGCATTCAGCATATCATTCTAGATTAGATTATTTTTGGTCGGTTATACAAAAAAAAAATCAGCTCCTTCATAGAAAACTGCAATACCTACGGTATGGAACAGCTGATTTTTTTGTTTTGTATAACTGACGAAAAATTTCTGCGCTGGTGGGTCTAGGATGATATGCTGAATTCAAGGATACAGTTTGCGCACTGGTTAAAAACTTATCGTGTATTCCTCCAAGTCCATTGAGAGCGTCCGGTCTGCTTCAAGTGCAAAGGACAACTGATAGAAATCTGACGACTGACGAAACACGAAGTTTGCTGAGGCACATTCAGAAAATAGTTAGATACTGAACATGCATATCGGTCAAAATCATAACCTTTGTTTTTGTCGCCGTTGTCGCATAATGAACACCTAATGAAGATTCTACTCTCCATAATTGCTTATCGTCAAACGTATATTGACTTAACAGCATATTCCTATTTATGCACAGATGATTGGCTCGTCATTACTATGTATTTACATACACGTACACATGCGTGCATATAATGTACGCGTGCATAGGCTGCATGCTATAATTTATGGGTGCCGACGTAGCGTGTGTGGTCTGATAGCACTGAATTACTGTAGCTCATTGATTGATGCCGACAAATATCTTCGGATTAATTAGCGGTGCTGTGCTTAATATTGGCTAATTAACTGAGTAAATATAGTGTGCATGGAATGGCTATTGTGTCTAGTTGCCTACGACTATTCGGTCAATTTAGCTTAATTGTAAAGGCATTACTATTAAGACATATTAAAATCACTACACATATTATAAAAAGTCTGCCGCGTCTATCCCTCTTTCTGTCTGTATGTTCATGATAATCTCAAAAAATACTGAACGGATTTTCATGCGGTTGGAAGCTTTATAGTCCGACTTTTAATTGTATTCAGTAACTTGACAGTTAAAGGGTTACCAGATTTTGTCAGAAAAAAAAGTTAGTGAGTTGGTTCATGAATGAAAGAAATTGAATAAACTTGACTTGTACTTACATGCATTTATTTTTATTTTATATTTAATAACTTGTCTTAAAAGCTGATATATGCACTATTATTTTTTTAGAATTTGTTATACATATAAGTATTTTGTTTTTCAGTTAGGTAATTTATTTATAATTTGTTTTTACTAGAAGAAAATAAAAAAAACATTATTTTTACTAATAAATTATTAATTATTCTTAAAATCCACATCTTACAAACGATTTTTTGTAGTTTTATAACGAATGATAAAAATGGTTTAATTTAAAATTAAACCATATTTATCATTCGTTCTTTACGCAAAATCGTTCACTACCCCAAAATTGTTTAGTTTTAGTATGGTAACATGATTTTTCTTTGAACTGAATAAAATTAAAAGTCGAACTATAGGTGTTTAATTTGTTAAAGTGTCGTGTAAATAAGTTAACGCGGGTGAAGCCACCGGCAAAAGTTTGTATAGTGTAAACAGTTAGATCGTGTTCGATCTAACTATAAACCAAGCCTAAACCTTCCAGAGAGGTTTTTTATTTCAAACTTTATACCGACTTTAGTAAAGTTCTTAGTACAAAATTGACAACTTAAGACCGGACTAAGTTGTTAGTTTTGTAAAAGGAACTGTCTTTCCATTTCTGTTAGTTTCTTATTTCAAAAACAGGCTCAATAGTTTAACCAGTTTTGTATTAAGACCGATTTTGTTTATTTTTTTCAAATAGATTGCCATATTATGTAGTTTTAACCAAGAGCAAAGACCAGCACTCTGATGTTATAGGAGCACAGTAACAGCTAATTAAAACAATAATTGCATGTTCCGAAGTTAAGACTTTCTTTCTTTTTTTAAAAAACGTTGCGCCACACTAGGAATTTCTTCCTGTATCGTGGGTACGTTTACAAAAATAGAAACTCACAAACCCAGACCCGGAACAATTACTTTCAGATCATACAAATATTTGTTACGTGCGGGGATCGAAGACTCTACAACCTTCTATTTACCTAATTATTTTTACATACAAGGGAAGTAACTTTTTCCATAGTTATTTTTGAAGACGTAATAAGTGTTTGAACTTTATAAAATTGCAAAGATCTTTACTATTTACTATCTTCTTTACCACAACGATAACTGATGTCAGTTAGAAACCTGCCACGCTCAAATGGAATTGGGCTGGACACATCTGCCGCATATCAGACGACCCATGGGTCCCCCTTAATGGCAAGTGACATCGCAGTAGGCCCAGACGGATATGGCGCGATGAGCTGGACTCCTTCAACAAGAACTGGTCCTTGGCAGCTTTATATAGAGAGAAGTGGAAGGAGAGTAAAGAGGCCTTTGCCCTACAGTGGGACATCACAGGCTTTTAATCAATTCTAGGGCCATGGGGTCCGAGTGCCCACATAGTTTTCCGAGACATTTCCAAGCGGTTGGTTGACTCTTCACGAGACCAAAGGGCTGGCCTATTTTTCGGCCAAAGAATCAGCATTGCCATACAACGTGGCAATGCTGCCAGCTTTTTGGGCACTTTTCCTGTTGACAACGATGCGGACGTATTATTTGATGCCTTATGATTATTTTCTTTTTTTATATCTGTACATATTAAAATTAAATAAAAAATAAAACAATTTTAATAAAAGATCTTTACCCACATACAAGAATGACAAGATAGTCGTTTTCCTAAGAAATAAACAAGTTTTAAAAGGTAATGAATAGTCAATACAACTAGTATACACGTGGCAACGTCCCACCTACGCAGGTACAAGTGTAAGGAAAGTTCTTAGAATCGCAAGAGGTGAAGTGTTATTCTTAGGCCTCACACAGAGTGAATGAGCGGTGACTAGGGAGGTAGCGGGCGCGGCGGCGGACGCATTTTTGTGGCCTGAGTGCATCGCAGGTTGTTGACACCTGTCCCACCGCCACCGCCGACGAGAAAACGAGTAGCTAGCAACAATTTTCTCGATCAAAAAACGAACAAAAGATTATGATAGTCTAAAGAAAAGAGATAGATACGAGGATAGGGCCGTTTAAATAAAAGAGAGAGGCACTTAGCTGGTCGCTGACTGCTCATTTGTAAATCGTATGTCGCAGCGACCAGAGCTATCAAAGAGAGTATTCACTCAGCGATGCTCGCTTGGCTGGCAGAATACTTGCTGAGGGACTCTCGCTTGCTACATTCGTATACCAGCGTGTAATCGCTCGCCACCGTCGCTCACTCACTTCTCATTGCTTGAAAACTGACATTAGGACATATGTCCCGCCATATTCATTTGACTATTGATCCAAACGGTGGTTTCATTATGTTTCGCCTAAGTACCCGCGCAAGCTCCTCACCCTAGCCAAGGCCTTAGTATGGCCCCCGGCATTAAACACACGAAGCTGATCACAATTACACCTGAACTAAAAATATCTAGATACGAAAAGCGTTGTCAATGGCTGAGCCTTCACGAATTATGTGTAAGGAAGTGTTTGTGTGTGTGTTGTATAGTGTGTGTAGGTGTGTGTTGTATAGTGTGTGTAGGTGTATCTGTAACTTATGTCCTAAACTTTCGTTAACGATCTCCAGTAACAATATAATTAATACAAATATCAGAAATAATCCCAACTAGATATTAGTTCCGGGTAACAAAATTACACACACCTAACATAATTTCAGAAATTCACGGTTAACTCATTTTAGGACAAAATGTGTTGTTTTGTCCTTGGTCACGATTTACGAGGGTCGAGCCCGAAGGCAATTTTAAAACAGCAATGTGAAATCAATCTAAAAACTATGGCACAAGGTTGAATTTCGAATGTGCTTGAACCTGAAGTTATTGTCACATTTTATAACTTAGTTTCGGTTTTAATGTTTGGTCAATACAGATACGGATATAGATGAATATTAAAGGTGCTCATATTTTGAATAGAAAGGTTCTATTAATACGTTTTAGAAAATGGAATTTCCTTGTTACACCTTTGTTTGATCCTCGAAATCATGTTTAGAAATTTTTGGTAGTTGACTATTTTTTTTTAAATCTTCAAAATAAGATTTTAAAAAGAAACGGGATTGGATTATACTTAACTAGCATTTCACCCACCACTTTCAAATTTTCCCTTACAAACTTTAACACCCTCTCTCTATACGCGTTAACGGGCTGATAAAAAAAACACTTTATGATTTACTTATATGTATAAGCATTCTTGCCAAATTTCAAGTTTATTAACTCTTAGAAAATATTTTTTTCAAAGAAATTAAATCCCCCTTTTCAGCCCCTGACAGGTCTAATTTCCGAAAAACCCTTTCTTAGTGCTCCCTTACATTTGTATGCAAAATTTCACATTCCTAGTCCCAGTACTTTCGGCTGTGCGTTGATTTGTCAGTCAGTCAGTCAGTTTCTCCTTTATTTTTAAATAGGTATCTACATAGATTATTTAAATTCTAAATACCTACATAACATTTTATTTCCACGATAAAATTTCATTCTTTTCTGAATTTTCAAAGACCCAAAATATCTAAAATTGCAAACAATATCAAGGAATCCTAAGTACTTTATATGTCAAGGCTAAACAAAAAATCGAAGTCCCTAAGAAGAAATGTTTTCAACGTAAAATAAATTGATGACTTCAATCAGTTGGAGCATTGGATAACTTGATGAATTACTAGAACCCCACGGGAGTTCATTCACAAAAGAAAATCTTCACGAAACTTGAAAAATTCATGATTTATTTTGCTCACACAAATTCCAATGGGAATTTTTATACACAGATCGGATTCGTTACCCATGCAGGTACATTTTGACAATTTGAATGAAAACTTGATAAGTATATACCAAATTTTCTCAAAATTGAATTTAAGCCAAGATTACCAATAAAGCATTAAAACATGTTCGAAACTTTTGTTTGAATTAGTTTTTTTTATTCATAATTATTTGTCTAGTTTTCAGCTTATTTATTGAAATAAAATATTAAGTTTGCCTACGTGGAACATAGGTGAATATTTAGAACTAAATTTTACAAGATCTTCGTGTTTCATAATATTTTGCATTTCAGTATTTTTTTCTGTTCACAGCTAAATACATCATGCGATTTTCTTTATACTCTATCATTATTAAAACGGGTACCAACATTAAGAATTTATGAGGCAGATCCATTCAGATCAAACAGTTTTTTTCAATCTTAATTCTAAAAAACTCCTTTCTACTCTCTTTAAAAAAAATGCAGATAGACTTTTGACTATTTTTTTTCTAACACACTCACGCAATAAATATAACGTTATTCCATCCCGTTTTTCCTCATACAAGCACTAAGAAGACAGACTACAAACTCCAGACATAAATAAAAGTCTGGAAGCCGCAACCTTCGCCCTTGAGACCTAAGTGGGGTATTAAGTATCACTTTTGTCCAAATTATATATTTTTCACTCGTCGCCGCCCCGACAATGAGGGACTCTTAATGTTATAAATTACCTAATTAAGGCGTAAAATGGAAACAGAAGAGAAACTAAGTACCTTACGGTAGTTTACGAAATATTTCAAGGCTTTTCCGTTTTTGGGTAGAATATCTTGCGAAGAAAAAATTTAATTATTAATTTTGACGTGTAGGCTGTTGGCAGGGGATTTGATAAGACTTGAATGATAAATTCTTAGGTTTTCATCATTTTCATATCTAATTATTTTTAGCTTATTAGGTACCTGACGATTAAGCTATCATTAGGTGAATTTATACACAATATATCTACTATACAGCATGATCACTGTGATTTCAAATCATTTTTCAAGCCAAAACTTAGCCCACATAGAAACCACGATTCTCAATTGTGATACAAATCTTTCGCACTCGTAGCTGACTATGCCCCATTTAACCACACCACCCACTCGACTAAGACTCCCACAAATTACTGGAACATGCACAATCTAACCCTGCGAATGTCTGCAGAAAACACTTGGGCCACATATCACTTGAAAAGTGGCGGTATTCGCCGTATCGCCCGTATCTAGCAGTGCTCGGCACTGGCCGTGCACCATTTCGCTGGAGCAAGGCCGGCTTTGAATAATTTCGGTGTAACCATGTCCCCGGTGCCAGGCTGGTACGGCCACCGCTTGGCAGAGTTGCCCCTTGTAATAAATCTACATGTTGGGCCGAGATTGGCTGCAGACATGCTAGGGTTAATCTCGTATGTCACATGTTCAGGTTTATTATGTAAGCGAAATGGGGTTCGCAAAAATCTGGTGACTTTGTTATATTTGGTTTTGACATGCCATGTGACATTTATGTACTTATTTTATTTTTGCGTTTGTTTATAATTCGGGAGGGCTTGTTGCTTAAAAACAGCGGCACGGTTCGATCGATCAGGTAAAGCTACCGAGCTTACATACCAAGACCCCTCCGTGCCTCAGAAAGCATGTTAAGCCGTTGGTCTCGGTTGCCATTTGTGAATCTTCGACCGTCGTTACTGCTCGTCAGAAGCCGAAAATCGAACAACCAGTCTTACAAAGGGTTTTGGTATTACCCAGTAACTGGATTGTGCAGGTCAGATAGGCAGCCGCTGCATGTAATATACTGGTATTCAGCTGCATCTGATTAAACTGGAAGCTGACCCCAAGCTAGTTGGAAAAACGCCAGGCTGATGATGTTTGTTTAAAATTCGCTATGGATAAACAAAGAATTCGCTTCAGGGCTGTGCAACAACATTGTGATCACCTATCCTTCTGTCAAGCAAAATCAGCCTATAACGTTCCCACTGCTGGGACATAGGCCTCCTCTCGGTAAGAGGGAGTGGGCTGTAATCCACTACGCGGGCCCAGTGCGGGTTGTTAGAACACAAGTCTTCGAATTGTTTGTTCTAGGGCATGCCGGTTTCCTCACTATGTTTTCCTTCACCGTTTCGAGATCTATGGCGATGAATTAATTTCCACAAAATCAACCGCCGGTTTGGGTTCAAACTGACGACCTACAACTTGTAAGTCGCAGCCGTTACCACTGGGTCACCGCTGCTTCTGAAGATTCCTTTACTATTTATTGTTGTCGCCTTTGACTTCCATGGACTAATAAAATAACGACTGACTACATTTTATGTGTGAAGGAAGCCAACATCCTTATGGGCTGAGAAAACTAGAATTTGAAAGTCTGAACAATGTGTACAAGCTGTTAATGTATCCGCTTGGTCTGACTATAAATTACACATATAAGTAACAATAATTCACGTAATTAACTACGGCTAGTTTCTAAGGTGTTGAAACTGTGCCGCCATGGTTCACTTGTTTGCTTGTTTTTTCGATGAATGAGGAAAATTTATGTTGTGAGGAAAGTATTGGGTATGAATGTGGATTGCTATAAGAGTAGGAGAAGACCAAAGAAACGTTGGCTGGACTGTGTGAAAGATGAAATGGCTGGAAAGGGGGTGGCTACCGAAATGACGACTGTTAGAGAAGTATGGAAAAAAAAATATGACGCGCCGATCTCAAATAAATTGGGATACAGACTAAAAAGCCGGCCCAAGTGCGAGTCGGACTCGTGCAAAAAAAAACGGCAAAAAAATCATGTTTGTTGTATGGGAGCGTCCCCCCCACCCCTAAATATTTGTTTTATTTTAATTTAATTATTTATTTTTAAAGTGAATATATAACTAAATACACTGTGAATATTTCAAGCGTCTACCTGTTGCCGTTATTAATATCGAGCAAAAACGAGCAAAAATTCGCGTTTGTTGTATGCGAGCCCCCTTAGATATTTATTTTATAAAAAAAAAAATTAGTATTTGTTGTTATAGCGGCAACAGAAATACATCATCTGTGAAAGTTTTAACTGTCTAACTATCACGGTTCATGAGATACAGCCTGGTGACAGACGGACAGACAGACAGACGGATAGACAGCGAGGTCTTAGTAATAGGGTCCCTTTTTACCCTTTGGGTACGGAACCCTAAAAATATGATGACATAATATATTGTTTAAAAAAATAATAAACACACAAATATGTATTCATTTATTTATTTAGGTTTGCGTACAATTGTTTACACGTTACATTTCAATTAAAAGTGCACGAAATACATTTATAAGTGCAACAATTACTTACAGGCTAACACCACATGCACTAATTTATTTAAACTATAAATTTTCCTTAAAATAGTGTAATAAATATATCAATTTAACAAACATATTAAGAAAATCGAATTAAATATATTTATTATATTGACGTGCCATCGAATAACAGATAAATTAATTAAACTAAAGTAGAATTAAATATTTGAATAATACAGCTGAATTTTCTGTTGATAAAGATATACATATTCATCAAGCTAACTTAGGGCGAATTTCACCAAACTTATATACCTACCTACCCTCTTACTAATGAACGCGGAGTAAAATTTATACCTGGAATAACAAAGGAATAACCATACATTTTCATAGGTTTAAACTTGGAATAACGTTATTCTGTGTTTATTAGTAAGAGGTTTAGAAAAAGTTTTATCCTGAGAATAACTGTTGAATTTTTGACAGTTTTTCATGCTAGAACTGCCATACGTCAATTTTATACCGCAACTAAAAGATCTGACGTTGGTCAAATCAGGCTTTAGTGAATTTTCAAGGTTAGCAATCAACAACGTAACTTGCATACATCCTTCTACCATAGCGATTTAAAAAACCCATGTACAGCGATGGGCAATGAGGGACTAAACCAAGTACCTAAAATCTTTATATATATCCATTTTAGGCCCTCTAGTTTAACACACACAATCAAATAAAAATCCTAAATTAATCCCGAAATCGCTTTATCCGCATCATTAACGTATTGTAAGGGTCTTCGGTCATTAAAACGGTTGGGTATGCATGTAAGGGTCGGTGCACACGATGCCGAATCATGAATACAATTACACGGGCCGACCGTTCGACTCGGATTAAATTCTCTCGACCGATGAATCTCAAATTCTCGACCTTCGGATGTATGGCGTCCAATTTAATGATAATAAACTGTTTCTATTGGGTTTGGATTGCTTGTTGTAGTAATAACGGTATCCTTGGTAATGATGGAGGGGTTCATAATGACAATTAAGTGTCCTCATCAAATTAAAGTGATTGAGTGGTTTTTATTCATTCAGTCTGATTTCAGTTCTGCCTAAACAATAGCCTGCGTTCACCAAATATATGTTTTTAGGAGAATGATTGTAAAAGCCACACATGTATAGTTCAGTTTTGCGCTACAACTTTTAAAAGTTGGACCTAATAAGTTTTTTTCGTAAGTATTCTGAAATCAATTTAATTAAAATATATTATTTATTCAATTTGAAGCAATAAGACTCATAGTGTTAGTAACAAAAATTAAAAAATATGTTAGTAAAACATTAACACAAAAACAATTTGTGATATTACTGCTGCAAGGTGAGAGGCCCAGCCGATACCTTGCAGCAGTGGCTCACCAACGTACGATCTAGCCTTCTTGTCACCATAGATAGGATGCTGTTGGTGCTGCCCAGCACCCTTCTAACCAGGGATGCGCAGCGCTTCCGCATCACAGTGTAGAAGCAGTCAACGCGAATTTATACTTACACAAAATTGTTTTTGTATAAGTGGAAATAACAACATTGATGGGAACAAGAATTTAAATATGGAATAGACAAAAACAAATCTTAGTCCAATACTTTGATACAATAATTCCACACAGTTCCCAGCAATGATCAGAGGGGAAATTCTCGTAATTTTAAGAACGTTCACAGTCTAATCTCAGTGTCAATCTGTCAAAAAAACGTCGAGTTTCCATACATTATGACAAGTTTTTGACATTTGATTATCGCCGAGATGAGACTGCGACTAGATGAACATTTTTAATTACGAGAATTGGTCTTCTGGCCTTCCTTTCTCTACCACTGCTCAGTTTTTCCTAAACCTTCAGATCACCTCCACATATTGACTAAACATCTTAAACCCTTAGAATACGTGAGAGCATCGGTCTCCGCTAATATATTTCTGGCACGGCTCATTGACTGACAGGGGTAGCCCTAACAAAAGGTTCTGTTCAATGAAACCTGTAGACACGTGTCTGTATTGAATTCTGGCCTTAGTGTTGGTTAGTAACTATGGCCCTGCGCAATGGTAGCAACTTTAGTTGACGCAACTGTTAACTTTTTAAAAGGGTTACGCTACGCCTACGGTTGCCGGTTGCAGCAATGTCTACGTCTGCGCAGTTTCTTGACATTTTATGAAAAACATAATTAAAGAGGTAGATGCGGGATGTCAGTTGGCGAAATTCGTGGATCTAATTTGTTTAGTGTACGCAACCGTTAAGTTGGTTTGGGTTACCTACATTTTGAAGGATGATCTTTGCCAATCGTTACGGGTAGTCAGAACCTCGAAATTCTGACAAACAGTCTATCAAAGAGTGTCGTTTTACCTAATAATTGGGTTCTACTGTGGAGGTTAGATAGCCAGTCACTCCATGTAACATATTGGAATTCAGCTGCATCTGGTTGGACATGAAGCCGACGACACCATAGTTGTGAAAAGGCTAGATGACGTTATTGTTAAGGGCCTAAGTCTCGTTTGGTAGCGTAACACGGTCACTTTATGAACCGTACTGCTCATTAACGGCTTGTCTTGAAGATTTGAAAAATATATGATTTTGCTATAGATTCATAAAGATAATTTTGCCGAGGGTACTTTTTTTGTATGGTTAGTACTTTTTCTGTAAAAAAATAAGAAATATAAATAGGAAATATTTTCCAACACGCAATATTTTGGCTTCTATTCCATACTCCTACTAAACGGCTTCGTTATTTGGAAAAAAAAATACACTGAAAAATAGATAGTTAGAGGTACCACAGAATCGCTAGAGCACAATTGTAAATTAATCAACATTTGCCAAGGAATATCCCCATTTTGAGATAAAGGCTCAGAGGTGCCCTGCGCGGGCGCGGGCAGCAGTCGTGCTTTAGCATTCAGACGGGAGATGAGGATACTATGGGCCTTAATGATAAAATTGATTTTTTTTTCGGATTGTGTGTTTAAATTTTAATGCAGAACATGAGCTTTCTAGTGATCGCTGCTAATGATGATGATGATAGGACTCCCATTTCCGTACTTAGGCTCCCATTCAGTCCGTTGTGCATGGGGATTCTGGCTAACAGAGCCAGCCTAGCTCCGCCCAAAACCACAGAACCTTCCTGGGAGCTTCACAGGCTTCGCGGAGCGACCTCACTGTTCCGAGGAATTTTTCACGTTGTGGAGCCACGGCCTCGCATTCCAGGATGACGTGGGCGGCTGATTCCTCGGCGTCAAGGCAGCCCTAGTGATCGCTGCTATTATTGCCAGAGGTAAATCAAAAATCAAATCAAATCAAATGTTTATTTGGTAAAATGTAACCACCACGCTTAATGTGAATTGGTTAGGTTACGCCATATTTCACTGTCATTATAGAGCGTTTGTTGGCTCACTTCTTCTTTCCAGCTAAAATACTAGGAACTGGTGAAGAGCGGACTTTTAGGGAGACTGTAAATTTGACGTTTAAAAAGTCTTCTTAGCCCAATTTGTACATTAATGATTTTTTATTTTCATTATATCAAATTATCCTGCATACTTTTCTAAATGCACGGAGTGACCGCCTAATCACTTCAGTTCTCTTCTAACTTTAAAGACACAATTCCAGAAAAGCAACCATAAAAAATATGATAAATTCAACTTACAGTAGAACCACAAATCAGAAAAAAGTAAATGACTGTAAAACGTTTATAACGATGGCAATTGGCTCCAAATGGCCGGTACTTACTGACGGAGGCCACATTAGCCAAGTTATGCGTATTTATCTTTACATTCACTGCCAAGAGTTCGCCGTTGTAATGAATATTTGGCATGCCAATTATTGGTGATTATTGCCCAAAGAAAATGACTAACTAAAGAGATCCTACTATCTTACTAATATTATAAATGTGAAAGTGTTTAGATATCAACCACGTAAAAACAGCTGAACGGTGAATGATGAAATATGGCACACAGATAGTTTATAATCTAGATTAACACATAGAATACGTTATTGCAGTAGTACGTTACCGTGGGATAATTTTGTATACGAGTATATACTAATAAATACAAAAATGCTTTTGTTTTTTGGTCACTTAGGCGTCGAAGTACTTGTCAGCATCGCTGTCATCCGGAAACGTGCCCAGAAGACTAGCAGCATTGTCACGTTGAAAGGCAATGCTAACTCTTTGGCGAAAGAACGAGCCAACCCTCTGGTCACGTGAAGTATAAACGTGACCGTTCTTTTTAAACTTAAACAAAGTATTAACTCAAGCTTCTTAGAAAATATGAAAGTTCTGTGTTTCCATACGTTTTATTTGATACTTTTCAGTTCATTAAAATCTTGTTAAAAAAGAGGTTGTTTTTTGTCCTTTGAGGTTCAGTAAAAAAAAACTGAATTGTATCTGAAAACTGTTTTGAATCCCTGCTGGAGGCAATATAGTTGTTTACTTCTTGAGTCTTATTTGTGTGATTATAAATAGATTATCTACAGTATCCAATTAGCTCCTCTATTGAAGATAGTGTTTACCATTTAATTGTGCTTTCTGTGTTGTACTTCTTCTTCTGTGTTGCAACAAATAAATGATTTAAAGTTGGATAAATCATTTGTTTATTTACATTTATCTATCTATCTACATTTCTACATTTAGGTACCTACCTACGTTAAACTATTTTCATCGCCCAGATTGCTACTGAGAATTTCTTAACATAGCCAGTTTCAGCTGCAAGTTTCATATTTATTTGTAAGAAACATGGTTAAACTCGTTGACCCCATCTTGGGAATTAAACCAATATTTTCCATTTTTGTGAATATTAGTTGCTCATGTTGCCTCTTGATTTTAAACTGCGATAGATAATTGTGTCGTGTTAAATAAATAAATAAAATTATTAGAAATTCTTTAAAACATCCAGCGCCTATGGGACGAATGGCTCTCCCTCTTAGGATCTATTCAAAACACGGGTTACATAATTGTACCTACCACTGTTTGTCTCTGCATCACCCAAAGGTCGACTGGTAGAAAATGCCTTTGGCATTAAGTCCGTCTCTGTACATTTCTGTGCGTGAAGTATTAAATAAATTATGAACCTCCTTCCACGAAGAATGGTAAAGAAACTGTTGTAGTAGAAACTGCAAAATATACCTGCTGTTGACACTTTCACCATCTGAGAGTCCAATTACAAAATATTCAAAAACTTTTCCTCAAAAATAACTGCACAATCGTCCTAAAACGGACGCCATTTTCTTGTACGGCTAAGTCGCCAGTGACTGGCTAGCTTCCTTTGTGCCTTTGTTCTTCGCAAATCAAACATGGCTGCTTTTGTAGACCACCAATAGGGTTGCACGAAAATATACTTATTTATATTTTTTTATTTCGAGATTTTGGCGACATAGTGTTTCTTGAGTCAATTATCTGCTTTAGCAATATTTTACTATACTGACTTATTACTGATTTAAAAAAATAACAGATTATGTACATTAGTAACAAATACAACGCCATCTTTGAGTTCTTCTAAAGAATGTAAAGCAAATTAACTACCAAAAACTGTCAGTAAATTCACAACTGTCATTCTTTGACTGACAAAAAAATTAATTTTCTTGACTGTACAAAAACCCAGTTGTTGTCATTGGCAATAAAATCCAAGACAGTGTCTTACAATATAACGTGTATATTTCTTCCAGAACTGTTTCCATGGAGGTCCTCTGCGGCTAAAGTCGTGTGCGACTGTGGGCAACCATTGTACCTTTGTTCTTCGAAAATCAAACATGGCGGCCATTGTTACCTACCCGTGGTTAGGGTTGAAAAGTTTTACAAAGAGAAATGTTATATTGTTTCATATTTTTGTAAGGTATCCCAATTTCGAAACGGAAAACACAATGTTAAATTCCCCTTAAAAATTAAGTTAGTTTTAATTCATAATTTTTCCTGTGCTAACTCGTGACTAATGTTGCACGTGGCGTTCGAATAATATTTTGAAACATTTCCTGAAAACTGAACTTGTCTTGTTTGCTTTTTTTTTCTATGAAAAAACCCATCAAGTACGTGGGTGACTACAGAACCCTAAAAAAAATACAGGAGACTATTTTTCTAACAATTTTTTTTTTTTATAATTTGATATGTTATCTTTTTGTATGCACGTGTTTCTGTAACAAATAGACTATTTTCCTTTCTTTCTTACTGATTTCATTATTTACGAATTTAAAATAAGGAAGTTCATTGTTGAAGTGTGCTCGACAGCCCTGGCACTAGCGGTTCTTAAAGCGAAACTTTAGCATTTCGGGTATGCCTCTTTGTGTTTTTCGTACTCAACGCGGGCATAAAATTACTCAGTAATTAACGCGGAAGTGTGCATTCCGCGGATAACCGCCTAACAAAGTATGTGTACATTTTTGTTCATGAATTTATTATTATGATATATTTCGGAGCATTTTCAGTAAGTACGATGACTTTGAAGTTTTGTTTTTCCATGAAATAAGAGACTGGATGACAAACCTTGCATATTTTTGCCTGTATCGAAAAAAAAACAATTGTAATACTTCGAAAGACCATACATTTTTCCGAAGGTCAAAGTTTCATAAAAACTTAGATTTCCCCAAATAACAAATAAGACCATTCGTATAATTTCAACAACCTTACCATTACGTGAACATGTCCAACCCACCCCTAATTAAATTACACCAAAACAATTCTTTCCACAGCATCTCAATCCAATTAGAGACGTTACCGCAACGAACAGTTATTCCAAGAAATTCGCTAGAGTGGTGCAATCTCAGCTGAGATCGCACCGAGCTCATTTACACTGGTGTACTAATTCAGTAAGGATAGGTACGCAATTTTTCGCCCGTTAGACCTCCTTCCTCCCTCCCTTGCACCCTATTTACCCCCCCTAAGGCGCCCCAACGGACGTGATTTGGAAACAAATACGTACATTCGCAGAATACAACATTTGTTGGTGCTAACTTGCCCGTTGTTCCGTCTTGAATACTACGGACAACGTTATTTCCAATGGAATCCTGTTACATTATAATAAACGTGTTTGTTCACTCTAGTATTAGTAACGTGCGGACGGAAATGTGGCCATCTAGTCATGGAAAAAACCACATTATGTTCTTTTTGAGTAGTAGAATAAGTTTGTTGTTTGATATCCGCTGTACTGCTGTCTTCCCCTTAGTGGAATACAGGCGTAATATTTATGATTAAAGGTTAATACCACTTATACACTTGAGACTTTTTTTGGGTATCTTTGCACTCTTCCATTATGGAGGAAAATAAAGCCTGGTCGTAGAAAAAGGTTGTCTTTGTATAGCAGTGTCTCTGTCACTCATTTACTTATATCTACACAAATTATAAATAAAAGTCGCTTTTCGTGTGTCTGTGTGACACGGATTTAGAAGCGGTTTTCATGGTACTTTAATTAAGGATATTATTCCGAATGTACAGACGCCCACACATCAAGCTATCCCGAACTGTCAATTTTTCCCAATTGAACATGAACCTTATTCTTTTGTGATAAAGTTGAAAATCGATCAAAGAAATTTGACAGATTGGGGTAGCTTGATGTGCTAGCGTCTGTACTTATAAATTTATATAAGGCAGAAATTACAATGTTTTCTCAAGTCCTAAAACCGTGCGAAGCAGGGATGGGTCCCTAGTAACTGTATAGTCCGGATATTTTAGTCTTGGTCAAAAAGGAATATTTAGCTCATAGTGGCACTTTGTTATTCGTTTGCTTACTTTGTCGCTATGTACCTAATATTAATAAAGTTTTGCGGCAAAGGTTGGTGGAGTTTGTCTTTTATTTTTAGGAAGTAAAACAGCAACTTTGGCCTGGTCGCTTTATTATTTCAACTTTTTGAAATTTAAAATAGTTTGCGATATGATTAATTGAGTATTCATTAACTTTTCCGTGGGATTGGAAAACACATGAACATAACATAGGGTTGGGCACCAACATTTGGCCAGTTATGTAATAGGGGGCGAGCCTATTGCCATCAAACGGGCACAAATCCAGACTCCAAGCTGCTACTAAGAAATGCCAGGCAGAGAAACCGTAATAACACGTTGCCTGACCCGGGAATGGAACCCGGAACCTCATGTTCAGCAGCAACGTTTATGACCATTAAACCAACGAGGCGGTCGAGGAATAAGAAAATTACTTAGAAAACGGTTTTTCTAAAGTATTAAAATGAAAGAGGTTTTACTCACGAAGTATATTCACCTAGAACAGAAATCGATCTCTTCGCTAGACGTATGCAAAACAGAACCATCAAATCACTCTGGCCCAAACATAAAGCCGCCTACGTTATGGCCTCGCACTAGTTTATATCACGTCCTCTCACACAAAATCAAGCACATCCCATCCTTGTAATCCAATTACTAAGCAAGTTACTCGACGTTTTCGCCATTTTCCTACCGAGACCCCATTTCATATCTGTATGGAGTAATTATTATTACTATGGCCATTGTTTCGGTAGTAACAGTAAACAAGGGACCAAGTGAAATATGCGTTTACTGCCCACCTTCCCAGATAATATCGAATCACATTGCAATATCAACTATATCTTCTGCGACATAAGGTTCTTAATCACTTGCGTTGTCGCGCGTCTTTCATATCTCGTGGCTGTGTATGTCATCCTAATTTGAACTCTAAATTGTAAGGGATAAGGTCGGTGGTGTATACTGATGTCTGATTCAAGATGTTAAGATCCCGTACCAAGATTTCGTGTCAAATCTTCATCTCGAAGACGTCTTGTACGGGAATAGATGACATATCCAATTTAGATGTCTGGCAGTAAGTTATTCATGAAGATTCAAGATAATTATATTGTAATTAGACAAGGTATATTTGCATGATACTTATACTTTGGTTTGCTATACTAATGTATTACAGATATCTTAGAAAATGAAAACGTTAATATATTTTGGTGTTGTAAATTGTTACTTAACCCATTTAGACCCAAATACAAAATAACGATATTTTTTTGAAAAAATCTTTATTGGCGTAACTATTAAAGGCTAGTAAGACATATTATTAGAAAAAACTAAAAAAAAAAATCTTCCTTATATACAAAAAAACACCGTCCTCAAATGGGGCCAATGGGCGCTTATGAGTAGTATTTTACAAAACATAATTTTCGATGCACAATGTTTTAAAGCATTTTTTACATTACCAACGTGCTTTCATGTGGCATACTAGGCTTCGTAGTTGGCTCGTCAGTTTCTGAGGGAAGTATCGAACGCCGTCTTGACTCATTGGCACCATCGATGAAGGTTTACGGCGTCTTCCATCCGGTCACTCTGTGGTTATATTCCACAAATAAAGTCGGGCAACACTTCAGCGAAACTGGAGTTGATCTATTTTATCTTCAGCGGCCAGGACGTGGAGACGCCAAGCCTTAGCCATAGCCAAATCGAGCATGTAGGTAAATAGAACCCACCACCATTTTTTCCTCGTATTGCTGTCCAGTATACTGCGATTGATTGATCAGCTTGATCAACTCTACCCATGCCATTGTTATAATTCTGGAACACAAAAGGGATGTCCACATCTACCTTCCTTCCTTCCGTAGAGCTCCATCTTTTTACCTTACCCAGAGGATGAACAGTCATAGTTTGGACCCATGGTGCAAGCACTGTTGTCAAGCCATCGCACGAATAAAATCTTATTCACCGTATCGAATCGGTAATCAAATTCTGCTGTGTTCTTCTTCTTCATGTTCCGGACCTCAAAAACTTCAACTCAACCTGGAATATCACGTAGAAGAATATTTTGCTGGACATCATCTTCATTGCCTTCTTCATCCGTCAGAACACTCGTTTCGGGAGGGATGGCTACTCTATCGTAACTGACATCAGGGTCTTCCTCTTCATGCAAAATATTTTCGATAGTTTCCTCCAACCCTCGATACTCATTTGCAACATCAAACGTTCGTTTAGTCATAGTTTACGCCAAAAAAAAACTTGCAAAAAAAATTAAGAAAATTTACCCATTAGCCCATTGGACCCATTTGGGGACACCATACTAAATCACCTATGCTCGTTGTCAAATACAAGAGAATACCCAACAAAATGTGATTAGCTACTAGTAAAAACTATAGTCTAATGAAAAATACAGGAAATGTATAATAAAACTCAATATAAGTATAAAATATTATGACTTACCTATGGTTAAACACCAATATACTAAATGAAGTAAATTAAATCACTAATTTTTGGCCACTTTATACATAAACTCACAAAACTGCAATTTTTATTAGAAAGCCACACTTGTTGACACTACAAATTCGCCTTCAAAGAAAACATAGATAAAATAAATTAAAAAATGTGGGTACTTAAGCAAATGTCCCCAAATGAGGACAGCGGGCATAAATGGGTTAATCTGTCACCTAACAATATTACACAGGATACAGCAATCTAACAGGGACTAAATAATTGTATATGGCGTGAAAAAGTTTATAATTTTTATCCAACCATGACGCTTTGAAAACCTATCACTGAATTCGGAAAACCAATCAAACTCTGTTGACATTGCGCATACACAATTTCCAGTACCTGAGCTTCCAATTAGAACTCCTATTTCAACCGGCATTATTCCACGTGATTTATACCTAATTTATTCCATCTATATTGACTCGAAAACCTAATAAAACAACACCCTTAGCCTGATCAAAAATTTACACTCTCCTACCGTAGCAAATTGTGAGAACAAATAGTGAGGGTTCCGTCCTCAAGATGTATAGTTGGGGGTCAGTAAAATAACGAACTGCCGAAACCCAATACTAGGTTGAGGATTTATTAGTTCTAATTCAAAATACAGAGGCGGAAACCATTTGTCAGGGGGCTCCTTATACGTCGTAATTGTATGGAGAAACTAGAAATATTTTGCTCGTTAAAACATTGCTGTATAGAGTAGTATATTTGGTGGGCTGTGGATAATTTATGGGTAGTGTAAGTGTGAAATATCTTCAGGATTTGTCCAGGGGTGAAATAAAAGAGCCACGTGACGATTTTTTAATTTAAAGCCAGGGAAATGTATAGTTAAGCTAATTGACACTGTTTGCAGTGTTATAGCCATTTCATACAACTGTCTCAGAATGCCAGTTGTCATTTGAATACACAAGGAATTTAAGTAGGTGGTCAATTTGCTTGGCAAATTATTTCCCTGAATTTATTTATGTAGGCGGCACGATGCAGTCTGAGCCGTCATTTCCTCAGTTCCAACCTTGATGAGTAGAAGTTACCACGGCATGATCATTCCCATAACTTGTGATGATCAGACAGTGAGCAGTGCCAACGGTCGCGATTTACGGGACCCCAGATAACACCACTGCTCTCAAAACAGTGAAGGAAAACATCGTGATGAAACCTCCTATCCTAGAACCAAAAATTCGAACACTTGTGACATCCACCAAACACGCACTGGGCCTGGATAGTGGATTACGGCCTACTCCCATATCACCAGGAGGACGCCTGTGTCACAGCCGTCGGAACATTATATAGGCTGATTATGCAAAAGAACATAGTTGATGCTATGTGATTGATTGAGTGGTGCCACCTGTTACGTCACGGGGTTGCGACAGGTGCTATGCAGATGGCAGAATAGAAAATGTTCGCATAACTTTAGCGTAGTCTAGGTAAAACTGAATTTGTTAGACACAATCTACTTTCAGTTTCTACTTTACTTTTGTTACGCTAGTCTGTATTTTTTGCAAAAGGATTAAAACTTACATTTTGGAATTGTTTTCATCAAATTAAAGTGCAAGAACACGGACGATGCTGGCTTCGTGCACACAGGTGCACTGAAGCCACGACAAATGAGTAGGTATCATAAAAGAATTCGCGTCAAGTATTTGATGCCAACAAAGTGAAATAAAACCTGATGTACACGGTGCAATTGAATTGCTTTTGTACCTGCTAAGATGAAGCAACAATATAAGTTGGCAAAAAATAACGTTGCGGCGAGAAATAACTTGCACCGTCCAACCAAAGACTCAATGCAATTCATTTCTAGCTTCAATGTTGCTGTATGCCCTATCCAAGAAACTTGCAACGTGAAAATTGAGCTTAAGGCGATGATTTCTTGAAAACGCTCAAAAATATGGTTTTTTAAACCGGTGTATCTCTTTAACCGTAAATAATTTTGAAAGCAAAAATATATATGATATTTTCAAGTCTTTTTTGCATACAGTGATGGAACTCAAAACATAATTAAACATACTTTAATGCATCAAAAAATCATCAAAGTTCCTCTAAATTATCTTTAAAACAAGTTTATCCCTTCAATAACAATTATAATTAAAAATATACCATAAAATTCCAAATGCCAAACTGCATCCAGTGATAGATTATTTTCGTTTATTCATTTTTCTACTTATCGTTATGCATAGTTAAATATTTTTATAAAACACACATAAAAATAAAAAACATTTAATAATATATGAAATAGAGATCCGCCGGTATCGGGAGCAGGGTCCAAGCAAGGGAGAGGGTGGTTAGGGCTCCAGAGACAGGAACCTCCTCACGATGCGAGCCGTATCGAGGAGTACTGCCTTCTGAATCAGGCCTTTGACCCAACCGCCTAACGAGAGCTTCGAGAGATGTTGTTCGAGGCTTTCGGCCATCAGTCCATTGGCTGATACAACTATCGGCACAATGATCGCTGAGTTCACATTCCACATGTCAACAAACTCGTGTGCTAAGTCGAGATATTTAATTTGCTTCTCTTTCTCAGCTTTCACGAGATTCCCATCATGCTTAATGGTAACCGATCTATCACCACTATATCAGGCTTATTGGCTACAATAGTCCTGTCAGTAATGATAGACCGGTCCCAGTACAACGTGACATGGTCATTTTCAAGAACTGGGTCGGGCACATACTTGTAATACGGTACCTCAGAATCCACAAGTTTATATTGCAAAGCTAGTTGCTGGTGAATAATCCTGGCCACTTGGTTATGGTTATGCTTGTGCAAGTATTCGCCATTAGCCAGACGAGAACAACCAAAGATAATATGCCTGATGGACTCACCCGGACGATGACATGCCCGACATACGTCAACCGTCCCGTCCTTCATAATATGTCTCCGGTAGTTATTCGTCAAGATAACTTCGTCCATAATTGCACAGACGAAACCTTAAGTTTCCCCGAAAGGTCACCAAAACGTAGCCAGGATACGGACGCTAGGAAAATAGATTATTTATTATTAAATAGTTAATATCTAATTTTATACGATTTTATTTGCATTTTTACGACAATGATTGCTCATTTATTATTCGAATTTATTACAACAGATTTTAACCCGTAGAATTGCAATAAGAACTATTATCGCTCATAACGACAATATCTAAAGTTACCGGGGCATTAAAGCAAGCCAAACGGAATCTTTCAAAGTCTCAACACATCTCAGATACATAAACAAAACAAGATCCCGCATAACATCCACAAACATCCTCAACATCCAAATATCCAAATTCGGCGAATGTTTAACGCGTGATAAACCAACAGCAAATTAAAGTTTGCGGCATGTTTACTAGAAGTGCCAAAACTGTCTGCTAAGTTTATATGCTGACAGGACAGGTAAAGCAACCGACATTAAGATTATATCAAAGAGCATTTGTGGAAACAAACATGTTTGCTACCCGGCCAGTGAGGTGTCGGGTACTGGTTGTGGCTGGAGCGTGGTACGATAGATGTACAGACAGCGAAAGAAATACTTTATCAGCCAATAAATAAACGTCTACGTAGGGTAAAAGTAATATGTTTTTTTTGCCTAAATTACTTAGAACAAAAGGCACACAGAGACAAAGATTGACTTACTTACTGAGCTCACGCAAAATATAATAAAAATATAAGTAATAGTTTAAAAAACTAAAAAACACGCTTTAAAGACCAAACAAAAAAAGGAGAAAATAATTTAATTCAATTAAAAAGCGTGGGGTGCTTTTTGAGGCTTCTTTTTTCCTTTTTTTTTCATTTTTCTCATTTTTTTTTTAAATTATTGAATTGTCATTGGTCCTCGATAAGTTTACAAAGTTTCAATGAAATCTGACCGTTTAAAGTGGGTTAAAATCATGCTCTAAGGAGTTGGTTACATACAAACATACAAGTGAAGCTAATATAAAGCGTGTAAAAAAGCAAGCCAAGTGCGAGTCGGACTCGCACACGTAGGGTTCCGTACCACAAGGCATAAAACGTTTCTTGTATGGAGATCCCTTTAATTTTTAAATTTATTTTATTTTTATTATTTGTGTTATAGCGGCAACAGAAATACGCATTCTGTGAAAATGTCAACTGTCTTAACTATTACGGATCATGAGATACAGCCCGCTGACAGCGACGCACGGACAGCTTACACAGTTACCCTTCAGGTACGGAACTTAAAAAGAAAAGTTGTAGTTTGTTACCCGTAATATATCTTATGTTGACGGTTTATAATTTGTATCTTGAAAATGTAACTGACACTTCATTAAAAATGTGATAGCATTTTGTTACATATTCTTCTTCTCTAATTTTTTCATTATGTCAATGTCATGCATACCTGTTATTTGCACGGCTACTGAAATGCCAATCTTAGATGTAAGTTTTATTTGAAATGTAAGTGACAGTGCTGTTGGTGTGCTTATTATTATAAATAAATAAATATAAAATTCTCATGTCACAATGTTAGTTACCTTACTCCTCCGAAACGGCTGAACCGATTTTGATAAAATTTCGTGTGCTTATCGGGTAGGTCTGAGAATCGGCCAACATCTATTTTACATACCCCTAAATGTTAAGGGTGGTCCACCAAAGTTAAGACAGGACAACGTCTGTCGGGTCAGCTAGTATTATGTAAAAATAAACACGTATTTATTTTTTTATGAAACCTGCTCATCTGGATGAATTAATATTCTTGCATGAATACTCGTACAATCCGAAAGCTAAACGGCAGGTATTACATCTTTTTCTTTTATGAACAAAAAAGTTATTTAACTTCACATTTTTAGTGTTATCATCGTTACATACTTCAGATATGTCAGTTGCCTTTACTGCCAGTTGCCTTGGCTCAATTGAAGCCGTAAAATATTATCTGTCACTCAAATGCAAAGTTCCATTAAAATCAATGATAACAAACAATTCTAATGTGTTATTAGACCTTCCAGTATTTTGCTATTAATTATTAAATCTTTGATTTTCTTGCATAACTTGGATATTTTAAATTGTATTGCTTATTCTAAGAAATAATTAGCAAATAATGTTTTTTTGTTTGTTTCAGGTACGTTTCTTCGTTTTTAAAAACAACAAAGACTAGTAAGTTGGGCTTTTAATGAGCCATAATGAGACCACTTGTAACTATTGTATACAAAAGTTTTTGTTTTAACTATGTAAGCATAATTTCTTTACCAAGAAACTTACTGAAAAATAAATCTATTATGTAATTATACAATTTTGAGTAATCTGATAAAACGGATAAGTGGTGGTTAAAATGGTTTGGTGTCCAGAAACAATGTTACTCTATTAGAATAGGGTCACTTCCACGTAAGTACGTAAATAAAATCATGCTACGAGCGAGTCGTAGCTGTGCTACGAAAGTACGTGCTACGAGAAATGCTACGAATGTTACGGGAATGGATTGAACATAGTTATTTCATTAAAAATATATATAAATTTACTGTCTTTTTATATGCACATGTTTCTATGGGAATAAACATATGTAAATAAATAATAGTCCATTTAACAATTGTTCAAATTTATGGAGTTTACTTTTTTGTTAGATTTCAGTTAATTAAAATATCCCTATAATTCCCCAAAGACTCATAAACAATACGAAACAGCCATATAATTAAACTTAAGCATACTCAACTCGAAATCAAGATTGATAATCAACAAAGAGCATGCAATGGAGACACCTAGCAAATTCTCTTAGCAAACACACCGGGGTGTCACACTCAAGTGTCGCGACACTGTGATCACTCACACTTTTGTCCCAGACACAAATTAACGAATGTCTGCAATTAGGGCCCGACACTCGAAAATGGCTCGAGCTTTAATATTTTAAGGACGTCGTTTAATGAGATTTAATATTGTTGTTCGCACCCTAAACTTGATTTAAGCACGTTTCTTTAATTATCTGATCAATGTTGTCTGCACAGTAATAATGTGGTGTTGCGTGAGCATGTACTCGTATTTAAATCAGGGTTGTTGCTGATGCTAGTTTTTAGTGTATCAGCGGTTGCTGTTGCTGATTTTTTTAGATCAATATCAGCGGATGCTGATGCTGATATTATAAATTAATCAAATAAAACATATATAACTATGAAATTATTAGCAAATGTGATATATTATTTTGAATGTAAGATATGCTATTTTATTGACTAAAACTAGCTGCTGCACGCGGCTTCGCCTCCGTTGTTTTTCCGGAAATTAATTCATACACTTAAACCTTCGCCATTAATCAGAGTGATTCTATTCTATTGGTGAAAACTGCATGAAAATTCATTAAGTACTTTTTGAGTTAATCCCAAATAGACAAACAGATGCGGCGGGGGACTTTGTTTTATAATATGTAGTGATAGTTTTTTATTCTTTGTTAACAAAAAAAAAAAACAACCGACTTCTAAAAAAACACTACAAAGTGAAAAATAACTTTAATTTCGGAAGGCGGTGTCTTTGGAGCTGTATTTGAATTTTTTGCCACCGCCTTCCGAAATTAAAGTTATTTTTCACTTTGTAGTGTTTTATTGGAAGTCGGTTGTTTTTTTTTTTGGAAAAAGTTTTTATTTTTCACTTTTTAGTGGTTCACATGTGCTTACCCCTTCACAGCATACCGGCGTGATGTTATGTTATGAACTGGTGTAAGCAATAGACAGAGATGAGATTTCAGCAATCCCAGTCCATTTGCTATCATTTATTGAGCAGTTCCGTTGCCTATCTCCAAAGTTCTTCATCAAATCTTCACCAAATTGAAATGAAATCACTACAAGAAAGTACTCTTCCAAAAAATACCTAAATCGCTTCGTGTGCCTATAAAATTTGAAGAGTTCTCTCTATTTCTCCAGGATCCCATCATCAGATCCTGATTTGATGATCATGGGACCACCTGGGAAGTATACCCTTTCAAACAAAATCCAAATCGGTCCAGCCATCTTCGAGTAATCGGGGAACATACATAAAAAAAAAGGTTCCGACGAATTGATAACCTCCTCCTTTTTGAAGTCGGTTAATAAAAACAATCACTCGTTTTCATTAATAAAGAAGAAGGTAATCACTTTTAAGTTTTCAACGAACACGTCACGACTTGAATATCGGCATTAAAAATCAGCATCGATGTTTGCTGATGCTGATAATCTGCTAATGCTAATTCTGATGCTGATATACACAACAATCCTGATTTTAATGTTAGCATTTCTGTTTGCACAGTAAGCAGAACTTGGGTAATACAAATATTGTAGTTGTTGGAGAGTAGTTTTATTAAACAGAGGCTCTTTACGTATTCAAGAGTTTGTACAACTTTTTGATACATAAGTTTAACGTGCAGCGCATTATTAAATAAGCCTACCGCAAGAACAGTATTTTATCTTATGATTCATTAAATCACTGGTTTTTTGCTCTGAAACATCCCACGAGATCTTTTAACATTATTGCCTACCGAAATAGGCAAGACCACAGTTTTTTTAATCTTCTGAGTCATGAAGTCACTAGCGTTTTGCTTTCTGAAAGATCAGTTTCGGAAAGATCTTTTAACATGATTGAGTATTTCAATAGTCTACTGACCATAGTTGCTAGCAAAACTGAAGGCCACCTGAAGAGGACCTGTGCGCAGTGCATGTATTATTGCCTGGTGTGTCCAGAACTTTCATAATACATATAGTGTTCCTTAAGTTATATTAAATAAAACTTAGGGTTGTTCATTTACTTTCCATAGATATTCTTTGATTGTTTTTAATTTGTTTGTTTGTGTCTTAATTTATTATACTAACATAGTTTATGCTGCCAGGGGTGCGGTGTGTTCGAAAGAGATATCGTGGCCCCTGGCACACAGGCAACTGAGGGAACACGGGTGGGTTTTAGTCAGTAAAAGTCTGACACGCCCTCCTGCTCCACCCAGAGCGGGAGAAGTTATTTGATGATTTTCCAGCCCCAAAAACAATAAAATAGTTTATGTAATACTTGCAAAATAATGGGTAATGTGCCAGAAACAAAAACAAATAAATAAATAGTAGGTATCTATAAGATTGTTAAAACAAATCACTTAGAGAGATCGTCCTCAGTGATATTAATAGGAAACAAAAATATAAGAATAAATGTGGAAAAATGTATTACGAAATATTTTTAAATATAAGGTCCCAGATATTGAAAAGTCTTTAACAATACACTAAACCTTCCAGACATTTATCATTTTGACAAATCCAGATTACCATGAATTTCAAATAAAACATCCCGGGATCTGAGTTTTTATTTATTCGTTTATTTAATAAAAAAACACAGAATCAACGTTTCATCCATTGTGCCAGTAATGTAAACAATATTGATCATAAAAAACGAGGGAACAAAATGGCTGGTCAGAACATAATTTGTTTGTTTTGTACGATATCATTTACGTCTAGTTTCTGTGTGAAATAATTAAGTTATACTGTTGTATGTTTTACTGAAGGGCTTCTAACTAAGATATAACAGCCACACGGGTCGATCAATCAGGTTAAGTTACGCTTGACGCGTTTGGTCCGTGTATGGGGGACCATCTTTACATACCAAGATCCCTCCGAGCCTCGGAAAGCACGTTTAGACCGGCTGGCATTTGTGGACCTTTGACTGTCTGAGAACCAGTCTTATCTTACTAAACGGTCAAGGGTCTAACGGTACTAACTTACTATCGTATTACACAGTAGCTGGGTCGTAGAGGTCAGACATCCAGTCGCTCCATACGAAATACTGGCTGCATCTGGTTAGACTGGAATCTGATAACTTAGACGGGAAAAGGCTACACAGATTGATTTGTTGTATGTTTAACTGTGTGGTACTTTTATACAACCAACAAGTACGGCAGTATGTTGGTAAGTTAAATAATATTTTGTTATTCATTCAGACTTAAGCTTTATAAACGCTTAACAAATTACTATTTCAGATATTAGGGTTTCATTTAAATATGTGAGCACCATGTATCTATAATAAAATTAATTTATCTGTAATTGCTTCACGTTCATTATTTTTACCTATTTGGGTATGGTTATTTTATTCTGGGTGCATTGTTTCCACACATAATTATAAAATGAATGTATTTTAAATATTATACGTAAGGAATTTTAAAAGAGTAACGGTGGAGTTTCTTGCCCATTCTTCTCCATACGAAACTACATTTTAGAAGGGACGACTAGAATAAATTATATTTTAATGTAAATGTTGACGTTCAAAAGTGCCTTTTAAGTGTCTATTTGAAATAAATGCTTTCTTTGACTTTGACTTTGATTTAGGGGTCAGGAATTTCTCAGAAGCAGTCCAGTGACTGGACTTGTATCGTGGTCGTAGTTTATGCTGCGTAGTATACTTAGTATGGGACTTCAAAACCTAACTAGCGGACCGTTTTTGATTAATAACTTCTGCCTAATCCTTCTGAGAATACAAGCCCGATGATATGTTGTTAAAACTATGTCCTTGTTATTTTTATGTCAATAAGCTAAAAAATAAAAGACTGTAACCCCATCAGCTCAGTTTTCCGCATCACGAGTTCTACTCCCACGCAACCAAATATTTGCAGGGCTCACAACTGTAGGTTCGACCATTTATGAATGCAAGGTTCGTGTAAACAAACCCACCGTACGCTGGGAAATAGTGTGTGTAACTTCTTTTTTAACCGTAGCGAACTACAAAATAAACCTTTGAAAGTTTCTGTTGCTATTAAAAGCGTACGGTCCGCGCGGGCTGGCAACGTCGCATTTCAAATGGTTTTTCGTGATTATTTTATTAAGTTTAAATCAAATTACTATGTTTTTCAGCCAAGCAGTAGATGTTTAGTATAATATTTTTTAACATTTACTTTTGCATAAAAAATATTTTAACCGACTTAACTGCAAATAGAAAATAATTGAAAATATGTTGATTTTTATGAGTAAATACCATGATAACTGTAAATAAATAGCATAGTAACTCATTTAACACCAACGATCTAGTGCTTGACTGAAAAAAAATGTAGTTTGATTTTTAAACTTAATAAAATAATCACGAAAACTATTTAAAATACGACTTTGCCAGCCCGCGCGGGATGAACGCTTTCATAGAGATTTTAGCAGCTTAGTGCCACAAGCTCCATTACATATATTAATCTATTCAGTATTTTAGTTTAAAACTCGCATTTGTGTTCGCAACATAAGTCTCATTTAATATCCATACAACTATAGCCATTACAATTTAATCGCGCCCCGAAGAAGCATACTTTGAACATGTTCAGAACAACAATCTTGTACTTTCAACTTGTTCAAGCACAAACGTTATTAAATAGAGACAAAGTACAGTCATCAAAAAATATCACCAACCCAACAACACGAACTTTATTTGGTAGTAGATAGACGTGATCTTTCTTCAACTTTTTTTAAACTTTTTTCCAACCGCAAGGAAATCGTTTAAGTTAACTCGTTTACTCATGAAACTTGCCATGTGGTGCGGATTACAGAGATAAAACTTAGTTCGGGTGCTTCTATTAAAATGGTTTCGAAAAGTATTTTAATAATTCGCTGACTGTACTTTATCTGTTTGGTGGAGTTTGATTGAGTCTTTAGGAGCGTTTGTACTTTATGATTTTGGAAAAAGATTATGTCATTTGAGTAAGTTAATTGAATTAAAGACGTGTTGTGGTTGCTATCAATTAATTAATGCAGTACCTATTCAAATGAAAATCAAATCAAAAGTCATTTATTCAAACTAGGCTGAGAGTCTGCTCTTTTGGAACGTCAAAATAAAATTACATAAGACAGTCCCGCCAAAACGCCCGCCCTTCACCACTTCCTAGTGCTTTAGCTGGGAAGAAGAAGTAGCGCAAAAAAGTCCCCAGCAGCACAGCTGTCTGTTATTATTAAGAATGTCCGGAAACTGTTGTATGTTAGCAATATTTATTTATTGTTGTTTACGATTACGTCTTACATGCATGTTTTGAAAACTTTGCCTCGTTAGTTTGTTCTTAAATGGAAAATATTTTCATGAACTGATCTGCAATGAAGTTAAGGCTAAGCAACTAACAGCCTATAATGCCTGAATATGTAACATGTATGCATACCATAATTTAGTTTGATTTTAATTGCTTAAGTACATTCGTCCACTTTATAATCACACTAGCTTTAACCAACGGCTTCGCCCGCGTGGAGGGCAAAAATTATCTCATAGGAACGTACTATCGAGATAAAAAGTATCTTATGTGTTATTCCAGGTTACAAACTATCTGTGTGCCAAATTTCATCCAATTCCGATCAGCCGTTTTTGCGTGATTGAATAACAAACATCCAAACGTCTAAACATACAAACTTTCACATTTATAATATTAATAGGATTTAAATCCAATAATGTGCCTTCTTCTTCATATTTGACTCGACCCAAACATCAAAATATTCACAAATCAAACTCCATAACAAAGTAAAAGTTATAAATAAACTCGGAAAGTAATAAACACATAACAAAATCCATAAACATGCTGCGTTTCCAAACATATCGACACGCGATCCTAAATAGCTCGTGATTTATATTCAGAGGCAATTTGCTCCGTCTTTTATGTCCGTTATCATACAGCTGTGCTGAATGTTCTAGATAAATTGCATAGTGAAATGATAGCTGACAAGCTTTTACCAGCGGATTCGCCCGCGTTGAACTCTATTATTAACATTATCCCATTGGAACGTACTACCTGAATAAAAAGTATCTTATGTGTTGAGCATGGTATCTTGTGTGGGTTATCTGTGTGCTAAATTTAATCCAAATCTGTTCAGCTGTTTTTGCGTGATTGAGTAACAAACATACAAACTTTCACATTTATTAAATTAAATAACTACTGGCTTTGTCATCGCAGTTGTTTTTACCCGTCTTAAAGAGGTTGAGACTTATATCACTGGCAAATAATACTTTATTTATGTAACCATTAATGCACACCCTTATAAACAGACAAGAAGAAAGGAACAGAAAAATACGAACAAATATAATGCTTATTTCTACATAAATCTTTTCCAGCTCACCCTTACTTTGTTACCTAGTCGGAGGAAAAATTTTAGTTTCTCATGTCATATCTATTTGGAGCTAACCTGTGAAACTGCTTACGTTTTACCTTATTCATATTTCTATTTTTTATATCTAAGATAAGTTTTAAATAACAGTCAACAACATAAGTCATTTAACATTTAATTTTTGAGCTAAATATTTAATTAAAATGAGAAAAGAAGTCAAAAAACTTTTTAACAAAAAAAATTAACTGCCGAAAAAACTGAATACGTAGCAAAAAATAATAAACCTTTTTTGTTTAACCTTAATAACTAAGTTCTTAAACGAATGTAAGTATACTATACCTAAGTAATATTGAGTCATAAATTATCAAAATCGGACTACTCTGTAATAAAAAGTTATGCGTGGTCATACATAAAAAAAGGATGGATCCGTTTTTTCGTCGGTTAATTAAAAGAATATAGAATACTTATTAGCTATTATATGAAATGCTGGAATACAATCTTAACATTTTGCGTCAATTTACATGATGTGTAAAAGTACCAATATTAATCGACTTTTGTCGCTGACCGCACAAGCTTTCATCAATGATGATTACGATGGCAAAAGTAATTAAACATGCTGTTGCTTTTTTATGTCGAAAATGACGATTGGTAATTTTTGTTCAATTCAAAGCCTTATCCTATAGCTTAGTTTCTAAAATATAAGAGAAAACTGTATAATACAAGCAATAATATAACTTAGCGCCTGTATATCCCTGAAGAGTAAGGCAGAGGACACCCTCATCTCGCCAATTACGTTTAACTCACACGTAAAAGGCCACAAACCTATTGCCATTGACCAATCACAAATCATTTAATAGCACCATCCTATTTCTTCCCGTGTGTGTCGTAGAAGGTGACTAAGGGACTTAACTAGAGAATGGGCAGCAGCATTCTCTATGCATTTTACCACCATACTGCGATCGCCAACCCGCCTGCCAAGCGTGGCGATTATGGCAAAAAGCCCCTTTTTGGGGAGGTCTATGTCCAGCAGTGGACGTCTTTCGGCTGAAATGATGAAATGATGAATCACAAATCCAGTCTCCGGTCTGCTACTAAGTAATTCGTGATTGAAAGAGCAAGAACACAAACACAAGCCATGTTCAGCTCATTTCAAGCAGTCGATTCAATTCTCCTCACATAGCTTGAGTAATTTATGTCACAACATAGAGGACGCACATAAATAAAGTGCAAAAAAAATCCCCTCCAACACATGATCCTTAAAGCTCGCGCGGAAATAATCGTTCGATATTCAAAACGAAGGGCTTCGCTTTTCGCGCAATTAACCGCCGAGTTTAGTCCCTCTGCTTCCGGTCGGGTACTTCCGGTGCGCCCCCTAGCTGATGACTCGCAGTATATTGATTAATGAAAAAATGTATTCTAGAAGATTCGTTGAGAACTGGAAGTGGCGAGTCATTAGAGTGACAAGTTTTAAAGATAAAAATTTTGGCGATAGACAGGGATGGCAGAAATGTTCAATGAAATGAAATACTGGGTCAAAATAAATGATTAATTATAGTATTTTCTTGGGAGTCAAAAAACTTGTTTCAATTGCTTGTCACCTTACTTTGTAAGACCACATTGCGAGTAGTAAATCAAGAATCTGACCTTGTCTCTTGCTTCCAGTAGAATGAACCTGCGAAGGTTATATACGCATCAAAAAAGGTTCACTAGTGTTTTTTTTTAAGCGAACAGCGCAAGTATAGAATAATTATACCCAAACAAAAATAGACAGAACCAGGTGCAACCAGGCCAACGAATTACACACTTCAACTCCCCACCACACTATGCGAAAATAAGAGAGAAAAAAAATCTTTTAAATTTCTTGAAAAAATACTCAGGCGTTTCATGCGGAATTGTATTGTTTTCCAACACCCTGGATACCGGCGCAAGTGCGGAAAACGATAATGAGGGAGCAGTTTTTCCGTCTATCCTCTCACTCTCCTTGAAATGAGGTCGAATTACGAATTGTATGCTCACTCATAAAAAAAATTACTCCCACCACGATTGTGCCTGCCGCGGCAAATTAACGATACAGGTATTTTTGCACAATGAAATGCGTATTGTGAGTTTTTTGTATTGTGTTTAAGATTTTAGAGAGGATGTAAAAATCGGGTTGAGGAGTTTAATATTGATTTGGAGATTAAGATCGATGGCACAGGGCAAGCCATTGTTATAAATCTACTTAAATAACTTTTTTCGTACAAAAGTAAGATTAATAAATAAGCATAAGTACATCTTTTTTAACGTTTTTTCGTTGTTCGTTGTTGTCATCCTGTCAACTGAAAAAAACGTTGACGTTCCTTAATTATGGTAGGTAGCACCTTTCAACATTTATGACAAGAATAATGCTCCTTCAAATGGGAAGTAGAAAGATCTCGTCTCACATTCATATATCTATATCTCTTATACTAATAATAAAACAGAAGAGTTTGTTTGTTTGAACGCGCTAATCTCTGAAACTAACAGTCCAATATGAAAAAATGATTTTGCATTTGATAGCCCGATTTTTGATATTTTAAACATCACGCTGTAACTTTTAAGAGCGGAGGAAAAAGAAATAGCCGAGAGAAAGCTAACCGAAAACAAATTAATAGCAGGTGATACGATATGACGCGGTGGGTCGGAGAATCAAAAAATTCCACGCAGAAGAATACGCGAGCTAATGCTAGTTATGTATAAATCATAACATTGTTTCCTCGACACACGTAGCTAACAATATTTAATGACACTTAATAATATTTACCAATCTCTCTCGAACTCGCACCACTGAAACCTTTTTCACATCAAACTCTTTCAAAACACATAAAAGAGTTCATGCCAAAAGGTAAAGCCTTCACGTCACTCCTAAAAAAACCATTGTAAATAATATGAAACCAAAATAATCACCTGAACACAGTTCAAAGTACCCTGATCCCAAGCGTTTTGTAGCTTCCGATAGAAAAAGGGCTCCATCGACAGACGCGCTTTATGTCCACATAAAAAAATTATGACGGTCCCTGCAAACGCCAAATTGAATATGAAATCAGCAAGATGAACTTTTAGTCTAAATTTAATGAAGTGAAGTGGGCACGTGTTCCGGAGTAGCTTCAATTTCGAACGCCTTTTTGTTTAAATTGTCTATGCTGAAAATATTTGGAGCCTTATTTGGAAATGATAAAATATTTAAGAATAACAATGCAACAATGTTCCGTGTGGTGCCGGACGTAAAAGAATAGCACCATCCCATTTTTTCCCGTGGGTGTCGTAGAAGGCGACTAAGGGACTTACTAGAGAATGGGCTGCAGCGTTCTCTATGCAATTTACCACCATACTGCGATTTCCAACCCGCCTGCCAAGCGTGGCGATTATGGCATAATCCCCCTTTTGGGGGGAGGCCTATGTCCAGTAGTGGACGTCTTTCGGCTGAAATTATGAATACAACAATACGATGTCATGCAAGAGGTTGTGAACTTTTGCCCTGCAATGGACAATAATAGGCTGGTGATATATGATACAACAATATTTACGCTATTACGGCAAGAAGAAGCAACAGACCACACTTTTCTTCTTCGTCGTATCGATGGTTCCTTTTATTGGTTTTAAAAATGTTTCGTTGCTTTTATTGGTTTTCAATAAGCCACACTGATATCGATATAATAAGATAGAGACACTGCTGATACCAGTTGACAGCCTTACTGCTAATTGTGGTGACCAAGATCTTTGGAAAAGAATGAAAAAAACAGTTCCTCTATTTATTTATTTATTTCTCCTGTTCGTACTGTGTGCAGTGTATCATCTTGAATGTTGGCATATTGATAAATTGTCATCATCACAAAGAAAATAACTGCTTTATGACGATGATAGATTATCAACAGAATCTTTACGACACTTTTTTTTATCGTATATTCACATCAGAAGTTAAGTTGAAAGTAAACAAAGAGATTTTTACCAAAAAGCAAACTTCGTCTTACAAAACCGCATTTAATTCAATTAAGCAAATACCTCGTCTCCACCGCTCTCACTAAACCCAAGTTTAATGAATCTTAATACCTATCTGTGAAGGATATATTTCAAGATGTTAGAGCTTTCGGACTTAATGTACCGTCATAAGATGAACGGCATGATTATAACGCGAAGATCGCGAGATACTTCTTATTTATGATCATTTAACCCTTCAAAAGTAATGTGAGATTTTTCGTTTTTTTTATACGCTTTTGTTTACTCTTAATTTTTAAACGTAATTTGCGGACAGTTTTGTTTACTCAAGAAGTGCACATTATGTTAAGGAGGATGCATTAAAGTAGTTAAAGTAGATTTATGTTGATTAAAATATGAATCGCGACGGTAACAAATATTTATTTACAGAAATCATTAAAATCATCAAAACAACCCTCTATGTTCATATAATCTCATTGATTGAGTTTCCATGAAATAGAATTTCAATGGGATTATATGAACTGAGATTATAATGATCACGATCATGATTTATTAACTTATATGTATGACTTATGATTATAATTCTGTAAATACATACGTGTTACGCCTACGCTAGCGCTCCCATCTTAAGTGCATGGCAAAGTTTAGGTCGAACTTTCGAACAAAGCATTTATTTCAATTAAACCATTTACAGGCACTTTTGATTTGTCAAAGTGTCGATCAGTTGGAAAGTTGAAGCTAGTTGCCCATTCCAAAACGTAGATCTCAATGGAGAAGAACGGGCAAGAAACTCCAAGGACACTCTTTTAAATCAAGTTGGATATTACAAAATCTTGGGAACATTATTCTTGTTGCTTCAGTATGTGAGAACAATGTAACAAAATTAATAAACAATTCTAAATATAAGATTAAAAATAAGCCCTGGAAGTTAGGAGACGGCCAGTCTCACGAACATTGTCTACCAATATACTATGTTCAATAATCCGTCTGTCAGTATTATCACCATCATCATCATCTTGGTGGCTTGTGGCTAAGTAATAATAGCTGCACGGGTCCATCGATCGGGTTAAGCGACGCTTGCCGCGGTCGGTCCGTGGATGACTGACCATCTTCACCTTCACCTTTGCCTTGTCCAACATTGGACGTTGATGGTGTACGGTCTCATCGCCGTACATTATTCTACTTACTCGGTAACCTGCTTTAGGCCAACGATGCGCGTCATAATTTAGCATTATAAAATAACTTGACTAACGAATTTAAATATAGTGTACTTAAAACTGTGTAGCTATCAATAACTGAGAGAAATAATCGCCTACTACTGTACTCTTAACTTAAATAAACTTAACTACTTAGTGCATCTCATTGGAACGTGTTTCTCTATCTAACTTTAACTTAAAAAAACTTTATTTAAAAAACCTTTATACTAAAAAAGATTATTATTAGCTACATTCAGAATTCACAGACGATTAAAGACAACAAGTACAGGATTTAAATTTAAGTGATCGTTGCTTTCACTTTATTCATTCAGCTAATTAAGTCCCTCCGATGTGAAGGCTATGAAAAATACTTGTGATATATTTCATTTACGTTTTAACCGTGTGCTTTTTTTAAATTCTTCTTTGCCGAAAGTATATTTTTATTTCAGTTCCGTATTTCGGTAAAACATTGGCTTCACGATATTTGTCGATTATAATTTAGTAGTCACGTGACTTTTCTAAAATGACAAACTATTTCGGTTTGACGCAAACATACACAAGGCATTATATATAAATAGGGTAGAACTTATTTACTTGTTAAGCCTGATCATAAACTACATAACAAAAATGATTTTATGATCTAATCCCACTTTGGTTTTACGGTTTCCAGCATAACAACTATGCGAAACACATAAAAGTGCCGAAAACCCTAAACACTATGTTGGTTCATTTTACACATCACACAAATGTACATTCTACTCTTAAACCTAGCCATCAAACAATTTTCAACGCATATTCATTCTGTGTACGCACCAAGTCATTATCTCGACATGCATTAACATAGTACCCAGGGCATCATCGCAGGGTTAATTCTACTTCGAGGGAATCTGCTGAAATGTATGTAATAAAGCCAGCTTACGACCCAACACTGCGGCTATATGAAGCACAATTCCAAAATAATATGAAATTATTATCATTTCGCTTCTAGTTCGCTACGCCTCTGTCTGGTTTTCACGACACAGTAAACACGGTAACTCAAAACGTTTTCTACTCTATTTCTTGAGAACTAAGGGTGGTTTTTGCTCAGTGTTACAGGAATTGTTTGGATTATAAAAATGTAACGACACGTCCTTTTGATCAACGATTGGTACGATTTTAACCAACCGTGGTATTGGAGTGATTGTTGGAATAGCTTTTGTTTATCACTTTAGAATTGTTGTTGGTAGTTTCAGAATAAGGGTTAAAAGAAATTGTATTTATCGTATTGGATAGGTTGTTTCATAGACTTGAGGAATAAAATACTTCTTTAACCCAGTGATTATAAAACTAGAGGTAGATGGTTTGGTAATGTTGAGAGGATGAAATGAATGGCGGCTAATAAAACGTACCTATTTACAAGGCAGATGTGAGTGGTGGAAATTGAAGAGACGCCCAAGGAGGACATTTAGTGACCTTATTGGTAATGTTCTTCAGGAAGGTCAAGTGCGTAGTAGCAACTGGCGTGGGTATATGACCAGTGGCCCTAGTGCTTTTTTTTGATGGTTGGAAATCATCAGATGACTTCTTCCGCTCTGGGTGGAGCAGGAGGGCGTGTCAGACTTTTACTGACTAAAACCCAACCGTGTTCCCTCAGTTGCCTTTGTGCCAGGGGTCATGGTATCTCTTTCGAACAACCCGCACCGCTAGCAGGCATCGATCCTTGTGGACACCACCAGTTGGTACTGACACCTCTCTGAGGCGCGCGTTAAACACAACGCGCCGTCGACTCGGGCTTGGTCCTTACCGGACAGCGAGCTACACATTACTCGCCGTCCGCAAAAGCCCGCGCCTACGGTGGCCGGGAATCAGCCTGGGATTCCCGAAGCCCAGGGCGTCTCCCACAGCGACTACGGCCGTGAGGGCGCATATACTGCCTCTCCGTCACGTGCGCCGCCTCCCTCTTTGCGAGCATTACTGCTTCGCATAAGGAGGTGACGGCTAACCATGCACTCTCGCTCCGTACCATGGCCTGAACCAGAGCCGGACGCGAGAGTACGCCGCCGCCGATCGCCTTCACAAGGACACGGCGGTGCTCCGCCCAAGCCGAGCAGACCTCCACCATATGCTCCACCGTGTCCTCAGGGCGATCTATGCAATGGAAACACCCGGGCGTTTTCTCCCGCCTTATCTGAAACAGGAACCTCGCGCAACAACCGTGTCCGGTGAGAACCTGCGTCAGGTGGAAGGTGAGGACGCCGTGGCGCCCCCCAATCCACTCTTTAATAAGGGGGTCTTACCGCCGCAATCGTGGCGTGCCCGGTGGCCCTAGTGCGAGTTTCATTTGACCATCTCGATCAAACGCATCGAGCGCGTTCGGCGCTCCGATTGATCCGTCACCAATCCAGGGCCAATCCGAACGCGCTTGATGCTTTTCATCGAGACGGTTAAATGAAACTCACACTAAGGCCTCTGATATATGAACTTAAACGCGGCAAAAAGAGTATGTGAGCATCGTAGCAGATGGCGTTTTGTAGTTTGTGCCTACCCCCAAGAAAAGAAGGCGTGAGTTTATGTATGTATGTGTAAAACTAGGTGATTTAATACTAAAGTATTCATTCATACCCTACCCTGCGTGCAGCATTAGGTTCCTGCAACCTGTTCTTATGGGTGTAAATAAAAAATCCCAATTATCCCATAGAGTGACATATTTGCAGGTGAAGCTTATAAAAACCCATCAAAATACAGAAAGAGGCTGCCCAAAATGATGATGGAGGGAGCAATATACATACATAAATAATCGACATGGCCCATCAAAAAACTCATAAACCAGCAACAATATACTATTGACGCTACCTCCGTTAATTTAGCCCCTCTTCTAAAGCCATAAATATTGTTAAAACCTCATTAATCTTTTAATATTCAAGCGAGCCATCGGCCTGGCTACCTAACTTAGTTACCACGCCAATCTGGACACGAGTGCACGTCAAAATACGCTTATTAAACATACACGGGTCACGGATTGAAAAAGGACTGAAAGTACGCTTTAGATACGGTGGAAATGATACTGGTTTAACAAGCGATAGAAACTAACAAATACACAAAAAGTCAAACTGAATTATTGGTTTTATGACCTGGGTGATTAAAAAGTGAGGTATTCCACTTAGAGCCCCGCCTATTTGAAAAGAAACTACTTTAGCCAAGTTCCGCCTAACATAGTATTAAGTTTTATTTATTAACACAAGTATAGGTATTTCTTTGCAATTAAAATATGTATGTTTAGGCTAAGGTATTTTCTATGAGTCTGCGTCGCCTGAAATAAATGGCTAATTTATAACGGCACCTACTTAAGCTGTTCTACTTCATCATCATTCTGTCTAGTCTTATCCCAACTATGTTGGGGTCAGCTTCTAGTCTTACCAGCTGCATCTGAATACCAGTATTTTACATGGAGCGACTGCCTATCTGACCTGAAGAACCCAGTAACTAGAATAACACTATAGGTGCCCCTTCGTAAGACTAGTTGTCAAACTGTCAAAGATCTGCGAAAGACAGCCGGGACTAACAGCTTAACTTGCTTTCCGAGGCGCGGTGGTGTCTTGATATGTAAAGATGGTCACCCATCCACGGACCAACCGTGGCAAGCGTTGCTTAACCTGATCGATTGACCCATGCGGCTGTAAATACTTAGCTAGAAGCCCCAGAATACATATACTATAATGTACAAATTTCTTGAAATAATTTTATTTCATATTCGACACTGCACCTACCTACAAACTATGTATTAATACTGGTATAACCAGCGAAATCCATAACTCTTCCTTTTGATGTTCCAGTAATCGGGTTAAAAAGACTTGCTATCAAAGCTTCAGTTCAGTCGTTGACTGAAAAGGCAACTCGTAACTTTGATAGTTATAAAACGGCTATCGTGACAATTCAAACAGAATGCAGTCAGACGTATAGTGTCGGCAGTCGACGTCGCGTCGCGTCGCCGTCTGCACAAGAGCGCGTCATCGCAACACTCATACTTTTGTTGCCTGCCACTTGACCCACATCCTCTCTACATGTCTCCTGTAACAGGAAACTCACCCCTCCCAACACTACACCAACCAACTCCACACAAATATAGACCTTACTTAAAAGCAACAGGTCCTAAACTTCCTCAACACACCGCCAACTCAAAGGCGACTCCCCACGCAATTTAACACTTTGTTTTTCCTTCAAACATGGCAGAATATTCAATGTCGGCGGAAAATGAGTTGGATGTTGCTATTTAGCGATTTGCCACTCAACAGCTCAAGTAATAAGTTTCATATTCAAACGGCAAGGAGGTGCGTTCTAATGAATTTTTTATCCAGCTTCGGCCTACACTAGCAGCAATAATACATGTAATCCGAACCTTACTGGCATCGCGATCTGTATATTCACAAACGAAATATTTTAAATATTCATAAAAGGGTTATGGCCATACCTATTTTTTTATTTGAGAAATAGGATAAAAGCGAAACCTCGTAACAGATATTGTTTCGGAATACAGTACCTACCTACCCAGCTGTTTTATACGGTGTTGCCAACATAATATGTGATCCGTTATTACTTGTTGCTTTTGAAAGGGAGGGAAATAAGGGTCGAGGGAGGGTTTAATTTATAAATAGGTAACTTAAATAAATAATCAATTTATTTTTCCAAAACAAGCACGTAACTTACTTTAATTTAAGCTTTTTCCCTAAATAAATTATATTATTTCTAACGTGATTTGCCTTCCAAAGCAAATCTTTAAAGGGTACATAAAAATCGTTTTCTACCTGTTTCCGTCCCTATTCTTTTTATTCGTAATCAAAACTTTACGGCAATTTTATACGTATCGAAAAGGGTACATATCAAATAAAATCGGGTCTAAGGGCTGGCAACTTCTGTGCGAATTTGTTGTGCGTTGAATCAGTTAATGTTGCCAAGTTTTAATTGGTTTAATAATTCGCGTTTTCTGATCTCTGCGTAGGTATAAAGTTTTAACTTTTTCAATTACCGTTAGTGAAGTTTCCTGTGCTATGATTGACGCTAACTCCAGCTTAGCCGATGTTTCTATTAATTAACGTTTATCATTTCGATTTTAATTTGAACGTCTGGATTCAATGTTTCTATGAATGACGGATTTAAAGTCGTTAGGGTGTGTCAAATTAAATCATTGGCTTGCTTGGTTTGAAAATAGATCTCTTAAAAAAAAAGTACTATTATAAATCCAGTCGATTAAAAGTACGGTAGACAAGAATTTACCAAGATAAACTACAATTTTTACTCTTAAGAAAATACCTTCTTCACTTCCGAATGAAATAAACACACATATGAACAATACACACAAAAACATGTAAACAACACAAATCCTCAGTGAAATAGAGGAAAAAACATACAAAGTAAAAATAGTTGCTCCCCGACGTTGGCACTAAGGCGAATAATCCCCTTCTTATAGCCAATTTATATGAAAAACGACATCGAAAGAAACAAAGGTTGCTCTGACCTAAGGAATTCAACCATCAGCTACAAACTGCTCGATATAATAGACTCGTGTTATGTGTTTGTTATTTGATTTAAGGGGATGCGTTAAGGTAACCAGCGAAATTAAAATTTTGTGACGTTTTTTTTTTGCAATTGCCAGGTCACGCAATTAGGGTGCAAGTTGTAGCCGTCCGTATGTCGAAAAAATATAAAACGCAAAGGTCATTCAATAGAATTACATGAAACTAACTTCCGCCCACGGCTTCGCCCGCATGAAAATCGGAAATTATCCCGCGGGAACGTACAACCGGGATAAAAAGTATCCTATGTGTTAATCTAGGTTATAATATATCTGTGTGCCAAATCTCATCCAAATCCGTTCAGCCGTTTTTACGTGAAAGAGTAACAAACATCCATCCATACTTACAAACTTTCGCGTTTATTATATTAGTAGAATTAGAGGGTTGATGATTTAATTCTTTAAATACATACTTGTTACTGTTGCGAATCATATCTTGTTCAACATACAGCATGTAAATTGCATAATCGTAAGATAATTTGAATTCCGCAGGCTACCCTGACGTTTTCCCCGTAATGTGTGTGTGTGTGTGTTTCGTGACTTATGAAGTTATGCCTTTTTGTGTTTGTCTATCTTTAGATTAGATAAGTAGTGTTTATATTGTCCAGGCTTAATTCCAGATGACTACCAGATAGTCGAGAAGAATGTTGCTAAGTCTTTTATATTTCTGTTAACGAGTAAAAGTAAATAATTATCAGATTATTGTTACTTTGAATTTCTTTCTTTTATTGCTACATGATTACAGAAAAATAATTTAATTATTACTGAAAAACCAAAACAGTAAGTGTAGTGGACACTTAGTGGTCACTGTGTAGATTTATTACACATTGTTTTTGTACCCTATTTTATTTGTATAGCCTATAAAAAATAATGGCCTATTTACAGATAATGTCTCTATAAAATTTACCATACTTTATTCAACTAATGAATAACAGAAAAATCCAAATCCCGCATATTCCTAACTAAAAGTTATAAAATATCCACCCTATTATTCCAGTTTGGTCACTAGTCGTTAGGCAGCACACATGTTAGAGATTTATCAAGCAAGTTTGCTAGTGTGGCCCTTTGTTGGTCTAAATTAAACCGTAATTAGTCAGGGCTGGCGCGCTAGTGATTTATACCGGTTTTTACGGAAAACCGGCAAACTAATGTTATCATCCACGCAACGGACCTTGTAATAACTGCGGCCAACGTTGGCCCAATGTTTGGTGTGATTTGTTGGCTGTTAGTTGCTCGTGTGTGTTTGATTTAGGTGCTGTGTTGTTGTTTGTTTTTGTTTGCACTTGTGAAGAATTGTTTTCCAATACCATGAATTTTGGGAAATAACTCGATAGGAGTTTTCGAACAGTCCAAGTAAAAAATCATTATTTAGCAGCTTTAATATTGAAAGAGGGAGATTTGAAACGTTTGTTTTTTTTTCATTCATATTAATTGCAAAACCGAACTTGATACACAACGCTGTCATTTCAACCACACCTTGATCCCACAATGAAAAAAAAAACGAAACAAATATAATACATTAGGGTTGCCCCTAACGTAATTTGACTAAACGTCAACAGGCTTTTACCCCCAGTGACCGATCGGAGCCGACAGCGTTCAATATGAACCGTTCATATTGAACGATTCATTCGCGAAATTAAACTGTCAGCTGACTGGTGTGTTGTTTGTTTGTTATTAACTAATGCACACAAGGGAATTGTTTGACCTTTTATAGAACATTGATTTGAACCGACGGATGTGACGGTTCGGAAATGTTTTATCGGGTATGTGGAGTGATAAAACTGACTATGTGTTTTCTGATATTAGGTACAAAGTATCACATAATGTTTGGCAACAGTGGTAGCTGGGGTGGCCCAGTGGTAACAGCCGTGACTCACGAGATGTAGATCTTAGGTCGAACCCAAGCAGCGGCTTTATTTGTGTAAATTATTTCATCACCACTGCTCTCAAAATGGTGAAGGAAAATATCTTGAGGAATCCGGCATGTTCCCGCATTGGGCCCGCGTGGTGGATTACGGCCCACTCTCTCTCACAGAGAGGCCTGTGTCCCAGTATAGGGAACGACGTTATAAGTTGATTATGATGTATGCTCACAGAATCTTAGTTTGTTTGTAATGTTTTTATGAGTCTAAATTAAAAAGGTTTAAAAACGGTGATCTTCATGATGATCGGTTTTGCAACAGTTTCATATAAAATACAAAAGACCAAGTTAAAAGAAGATCTAAAAATAACTTCAATCAACGTTGTATTTTTGCTGAGTTGACTGATTCTGAACAGTTCATTCGATAGTTAAAATGTAATCGTAGACGCGGCGTAGCGCATCTCGTAGACGCTCGTAGCACGGCGTAGCATTTCGTAGAACTCGTCGTAGAATCCATGTTGATCGCATTTTATTTATTCAAAGAAGCTACTTTTAGCTTTTGCCGTAGTTGAAACTTTACTTTCAGTTTAATACATTTTCTGTTTCACACAGTTTTATTTTTCTACACTTAAATCTTTATGAAAAAGGGCATTCTGAATGTTATTAAAGTTTTAAATACAAGGTAGTACTTACAGCAGCGTAACTGGTAGCTTTATCAAGGACTCATCAAGTAATGGGCCAAGAAAAACGTCGTCTGTTGCTTTTTAGTGAATTTAAAGTTGAGCTCAGAAACAAGCAAAAGCAATTAAAAAAGAAGTATATCGTCCCCTATTCAGCATATTGTGTCCGAACACAGAATCTGTTTCCATTAAATCTCATGCCACCATAATTCACCAATCCCTTCTCAAAATACAAACTGGCAACGTAAACTTAACTTACAAACAAACACTAATTAATCTACATTTGCAATTTCTATACAATGTCTACGTACATAAATCAGACAGAACCAAAAGGTTCTAAGTGAAAATTAAAATTTCCTCCATTAATACTGTTCAGGTCATTAGGGGCACGTGAGCGGACTAGTATACAGGGTGTTTATTAAGCGATACAATCTCCGGTGCGCTATGAATATTCAGCGGGCGTAACGCCCCGCCCTAGTGTGTAGGTACTTTTTTAAATGTGGAACGTTTTGTGTATGTGTTGTGTACTTTTTTAATAGTAGAATATTCTGGAGAGCTTTAAATGTGTTTGTTTTCGTGTAATTGGATCAGCCTGTATATTTGTTGGGTAATGTGATTGGTTGGTTATTTTTATTACGTTTATGGTATGAGGCGATTGGGTTCGATTTTCTGATCTACAAAATCAAAACTGATACTATAAAGACAAAAGATTCGACTTTTACACGCTTTATATTAGCTTCACTTGTATGTTTGTTTGTGTGTTTGTATGTAACCGACTCCTTAGAGCGCGATTTTGACTCACTTTAAACGGTCAGATGTCATTGAAACTTTGTAAACTTGTCGAGGACCGATGACAATTCAACAATTTAATAAAATTGAGAAATAGAAAAAAAAAGGAAAAAAATAAAAAAAAACACGTTTTTGTAGTTAGCAGAACTAAAAAATAGAAAATAAATAATAGTTTAAAAAACAAAAAAACGTTTTTTAAACTATTATTTTTTGCATGTCTGTTCGTAATGGAGAAACTCAAGAAGTACTTGAATAATTTTAAAATTTCTTACAGCTTACAGAAAGCTACAGTATCAGGGAGTAACAAAGAGTATATATTTTTTTGTAGAGTGTTGTGTCTCACGACTTCCACTCGAACGAAGTTGCGGGCAGAAGCTTGTAATTATATAATTTAATTTTCCAGCATTTGTTGCAGTTAAGTTCCACAAATATGTGTACTGTAACAGCAGATATAAAAACAAAGGAACACAGACATTTTATTTGGTTACCACAAATTAGTTTCGCTATGACACGCTGCAGGTGTTCTGCAAGTAAAATGTATTTCATTGTCCTTATATGAACTTCTAAGATCACGAAATCCATTTGTATTAATAAACTAGCTGACCCGACAGACGTGGTCCTGTCTTAACTATGAATATTGAATTCGCAACTTTCTTCTGACAATAACAAACACAAAAAAAAGAACTAGCAAAATTGGCCCAGCCGTTCACGTGTGATGCCGTGACCAAGGGAAATAGGGATTCATTTTTATATAATAGATAAACAAACCGATACTAAAACTCCATTTTTTATAATTTATAAAACACTTTATTGTACACCACATAAAACAAAACAACGGACTTCCAAAAAAAAACAGTACAAAGTGAAAAATAACATTAATTTGGTGTCTTTGGTTTTTGTATTTTCGTTTTTTGTGGCAACCGACCTCCAAAATTTAAGTTATTTTATCCGTGGAAGTGTTGTTTTTGAAGTCAGCTGTATTTTTAAAAATATACTTTTTATTTTACTCGTTTTAGTTGTGGCACCTACCCCACACAAATTCTTATTACTTCACTTGCTAACTTAATAACAGTGACAAGTAGTCATTATAACATCATCAGCACACTAAGTGGAAAAAATACGTATTATGGAAGCTATCTCAAAAACCACTAATCAGAACTGGACCAATTTTATATGGGACCACTCTCAAATTAAGCATACCCTTTTGAACATAAGATTTTTCAAATCAACTTAGTCAAGTAAAAATATATATTAAAAAAAACGAATAAAGACTCTCCTCCTTTTTTTGACGTCGCTTATAAAAAACTTTAAAAAAAAACAACCGACTTCCGGAAAAACACTACAAAGGGAAAAATTACTTTAATTTCGGAAGTCGGTGACTTTGGATATGTATTTAAATTTTTTGTCACCACTTTCCGAAATTAAAGTTATTTTTCTCTTTGTAGTGTTTTTCCGGAAGACAGTTGTTGTTTTTAAGTTTTTAAAAACTTTTAACTTGTTACTGGAGGCCAATTTTCGTATTTAAAAACATTCAAAATCTAGTCGCAATCTCATCTAACCGGCATTCAATGTCAAAAAATTTAATTTTTTTTTTTTTTAGGTATATTTGATTGATGATCTTAAAACGTAATTAATGTTTAATATATAATAATTAATCAATGTTTATACATAAATCCTAATAATAACTACTAGAACAAGTACAGTTATAGAATTTGTGGTGTGTTGACTGTTGATAGATATCATTTACTTTCATTGTCTCAGTTCTCCCAGGCTTATACTTCCAGTGTTCAAAGTTCTGAAGATACTTTTCGAAGCCAACTCGGGGACAGTTAATAGGTGCCATTAGGAGGACCTGCGCAGTGTCATAGTGCAGTTAACTTGTAGTGACTAGGCATTATTTTGACCGTCTGTTTGGTATACTATTATCAAAGGAGTCTGAAATAATTAAAGGTTTTAAATTCATATTATTGTCTTTTTAACCGACTTCAAAAAGAAGGAGGTTATCAATTCGACATCTTTATATATATTTCTTTTATGTATGCTCGGGCATAATTCCGTCATATATCGACGGATTTGTAAAATTATTTTTTTGTTCAAAAGGGGTTTATTCCGAAATAGTCCCATATAAATTTCATATAGATCTGATGATGAGTTAGGAGACAGACAACGGAACTCTTAAAAAAATCACAGCAAATCAACCGCAATTGCTGCTATCGCATAAATACGCATTGTTTTGACCCCAAGGATGATGTTTCGAATTGGTGTGTACTATAACAAAAAAGTGAAAAATTAAAATACATATCCAAAATCAAGTTTTTCCGGAAGTCGGTTGTTTTTTTTTAGGAAACGATTTCTCATAAGTTTGGCAATGTGTTTGCCAATTGTTAAATTTACCCAAAAGTTAAGTTTGACTTAGGTAGTTTAAATTAGATAATGAAAAATGTAATAGCCCTTTAACCATTAGTTGACCAGTTGACTATGGTTATTCTAACAAATGGTTGAACGGTTTGACTACGGATCAAAAAACCGGCCCTAACTAACAAAACGACACGTCTTGGAGCAGCTATGCACTAACCTACGTTGGAAAATAGACAGGCATAATAACGTCCAGTGACAATTTAGCTCCACTATGACGCTGCACAGAGCCACTCCACTAATAGGCACTATTCATTGCAGCAGCTTCTATGACAGAACGCAGACGTTTGCAAGAAACATACGACTTTGTTAATTACTTTAGTTGGTTGTATTGTGCAGAAATAACGATGCAAAATTATAGTTTGTATGTTGCCTGTTATATTAATGTTTAGATGCATATGGTTTGAAGAATTTGACGTAGGAATATTTGGATAATGGTTTGTTTTTTAACCGACTTCAAAAAGGAGGAGGTTCTCAATTCGTCGGAACCTTTTTTTTATTTTTTTTTATGTATGTTCCCCGTCGAAGATGGCTGGACCGATTTGGTTTTTTTTTTGTTTGAAAGGGTATACTTCCCAGGTGGTCCCATGATCATCAAGTCAGTCTATTGCTTACACCAGTTCATAATATAACATCACGCCGGTATGCTGTGAAGGGGTAAGCACATGTGAACCACTAAAAAGTGAAAAAAAAACATTTTCCAAAAAAGAAAAAACAACTGACTTCCAAAAAAACACTACAAAGTGAAAAATAACTTTAATTTCGGAAGGCGGTGACAAAAAATTAAAATACAGCTCCAAAGACACCGACTTCCGAAATTAAAGTTATTTTTCAATTTGTAGTGTTTTTTTGGAAGTTGGTTGTTTTTAAATGTCACCCATAGTCAAACAGATACGCAACTTGCCCGACCTGGGATACGAAAACAGATATTTGTGAAGAAGCTCTCCTAGGGAAATATTTGCACAACGTCTATTTATTCCGCTGAGAAGCGTTTTGCTTCGGTTTGAAGTGGATAGATGGCCGGTATAATTACAGTCACACGTGGCATTTCAGCCTTGTCTCTGAAATAACACCGTGCTTTTTTTGCTTCTGGTATTACTCTGCATCAGTTGTTGTCTAAGGTCGTCTATGACCACTTAACATAAAAACTGGACGTCTTTAATAAACGTCTCTGGTATCTCGTATAGGCTAGCCTGTTGTGTAGTGACAGTATAACGTCTATCTATTACATTTACTGTGCCTCGTAATTCACCTAGAGCGTGCCCTATACGTAATTGCATTGCGTTGAAATTCTGATGTATGATGTCAGAATGGTGTGCATCTACAATTTGACAATAAAATGCTGGAGCTACACTTGGCGTATCTTAGCAAGTATGCGCGTTATTTCGTTAATACAAACTGAACTTTATTTCAACATAATATAGGACATATTTTGTATTTTTTTTGCGACAAACACAATTTGTATCAGCCATATACAATATATAAAAATTAAAGAAATAGAGAATAAATATTATGTGCGAAACGAGTATTTTTAATGTTTAAATCCTTCAAATTTACATTACGTTTAGGTACTCCACGGGTTCGTGGCCACATAATAACAGACACACGGGTAGATCGCAGGTTAAACTGTGCTTGCCGTGATTTTTGTGGACGGTTGCCCATCCATAATATATCGTGACTACTCCGTGCCGCGGGGAGCACGTTAAGCTGTTAGTTCCGGCTGTCATTCATGGATCTTTGACAATCCTTACGTGTTGTCAGAAGCCCAAGTCATATATGATAATCAATCTTACCTATAGGCAAAAATCGTGTTATCGAGTAACTGGTTAGTGGAGGTCAAATAGGCAGTCGCCCCATGTAAAATAATGGCAGGTTAACAGCTGCATCCAGTCAGACTGGGAGCTAACCCCAACATGTTTGGGCAAAGGCTGGCGGCAGAGTGGTTACTCGCGGATTCGTGCTAAGCCCACTGTTAGCACACAACATAGTTAATCACAGATAAATATTCACTGAAGGAAGCTACCAGTTTATTTACCTACCTTCAACTAAACCTTGGGCTACTTATTTCTCAATTACGTGAAAGTTTACATAAGCCTCGTCCTTGTTACTATGTCAGCAGACCGCGAAGACCCTTGTGAAGCAGTCCGAAACTATTTGTTGTTAATTTTAACTTAGTAATAACTGCTTTATTATTACTAGGTACTAGCTGTTTCAAACCCTGGACTTATAGTTAATACAACTTCTGTCTGCGAATTCTTCTGCGTAAGATTTCTTTTTTTTCCGTAAAATATATCCTACGAAGCAATACCCTAGCTTTCCATTAATGATATAATTTTCGGAATCGTATAAGTGGTCCAAAAGATGACTCCTATAACCCAAAGAATTTCCAAACTTAAGTGGCAGTGGGCATGGCACATTGCTCGTAGAACAAATGGTCGATGGGGTCGAAAGGTTCAGGAGAAGCGACCACGTACTGGAAGACGTTGCGTAGGCCTAGACGTAGTGTTGGCGTAGGCCTCCTACTAGGTAGACCGATGACCTTGTGAAAGCCGCAGGACTGGTCGAAGTGGTGGTGATTGGGGGAGCCCTATGTCTAGCAGCAATAACGATGATAATGTTAATCAAGTAAAGATAAATCTGAAATCGCTAAACCGTCTTGAGCTAGTGTGGTGATCCATGCTCGTGCCTTGTCTGTATGCGAAGAGGCCTTTGTGGCAGACGGACAGTAACAAGCTGGTATTATTATTACTAGCTGTTGCCTGCGACTACAACCGCGTGCTTTTTCTTTACAAATATCCAGGATAAAAGTAGCCTATGATCTTTTCTAGATTCCAGGCTAGATATCTGTAAAATTCACGAAAATCGATTCTGTGGTTTTGGTGTGAAAAGTTAAAAAAAAAACAGACGGACAGAATTACTTTCGCACGTAAAATGTATTGTTATATCTGTCTAGAACTCTAGACTGTAACAATATTATATTTCTAATATTCAGCCCGTTTTAATTCCTCGCGGCCATATTGCTTCTAAGATTTTAATTATCGATAAAACTCAAGATTTTAAGTCGTCTATTGTTTACTGGAGTAAAATAATAATGAAATCTTATTGAAGAAATGTTTTTTTAATAAAAACTGTGTTTTAATAACTCACGATGAGTGAATAGTTGTTAATTCGAGCTAAAATAAAATTTAAATTTTAATGTAATTAGTTTGGCTTTGTTTTAAAGCAAAAGGTTTGTTGACAGAATAAATTATTTATAATGGCTATTATTACCAGTGATGGGATAGTTGGGCGCTAATATACGTAAACTTCACTTTTATTCTCACGAAAGAATAATACGGATTTGTCTATCAGAATCCCGGATCCCAGAAATTTTAAAAATATCAATATTTTTTCGTCTTCTGTTCGTATAAAATTCAACAAATTGTGCACATATAATTTTTTATTGATATACCGTTTGTTTTGAACAAAATAAAGATACTTAATCAAAATAACCACTGCTATAATTTATAATTAAGTTAGTTATAGTTAGTTGTTTTTACAAAGTTGTTCAATCCCGGGAACCCGGGAATAGGTACTTATTTATTCAGAAAGTAATGTCCATATTATTCATTCGTGGGAAGAAGTTTAGGTAGATATATCATTATCATCATCATTTCAGCCGGTAGACGTCCACTGCTGGACATAGGCCTGGCACACAGGCAACTAAGGAAACACGGGTGGGTTTTAGCCAGTAAAAGTCTGACACGCTCTCCTGCTCCACCCAGAGCAAGAGAAGTTATTTGATAATTACCCACCCAAAAAAAAAACGACAGACTGGAGACGAGTATACCCGATTTAGCATCACCGACCGACTGGAGCCCAGCATGTATGATTCAGCGTCACTGACCGATTGGAGCCGAGCATACCCGATGCAGCGGCACCTACCCGAGCGTGAAGCTTCACTTTCACCTAACAAGATTTCACTTCAAAAATGGCCAAAATAAAACCCCAACTACAGTAATATTTACCATAACACTTAAGGTCACAAAAAGGCTGTAAAGTTTACTCTGTGGTCAGTAAATAACCGATAGGCAGTGTTATCAGTGGTAGGCAGCGACGGGCGGCCTTTTAAAATATGACCCTCTAGCCCAGGGCGGGTAAAAATGACCCCGGTTTATGTACTGTAAAGATGAACACCTACATTGTTCGTGAAAACGTGAAATATGTGAAAATAACTTTTGTAGGTACCACATTTTTGGGTTTCTTTGTAACATTTTGTAGTTAATGTTTTTGATGCTTCCTGGTTTTACGCGGATTTATTATATACCGTATACATGATTACCATCGATGCCGTTCAACAGTAGATGCACGTCAAATGCTGAAAATGTCTCTGCAAAGTGTTTCAATATGGAAGTGTGGGAGCATGGTTGGGTAATTATCATGGCATGGCATGGCATGGTCAGTGGATACGTCATAACTCATTCTCAGCTAGATGTGGTAAAGTTTACAGTTCTTGACAACATCAGTTTTTTAGTACCGACTGGAACCTTCTGCGCTTATATTATCTACCAAACATAACCTTAGTCTTAGTATTAATATAATACCTCGTTCCCAAACCTCGTAGAAATTTTTATTTTTAAATATTCAGTACTTATACAGCTTTGACTTCGTTACAATTTTACTGTAATATTATTGTTTGCCTAAAAGTAATTAGATTTAAAAAAAAATTGGCTGTGCTTTTTCGTAAACAGAGTATTCAGTTTTTATAAGTGAAGACTTTTAATTGGCCAACACTCACTTTTACAATTTTCATTTTATTCTGTAGTAAGTCTTCCATATAAATTAAATAAACTGCACATACAAAATCCTCAAAAAAATCTAGACATTTCCACAATCAGTTGAGGTTTCTAGCACCATCACAATCACTCAGATTAGTAAGATTTACAAACAAACAAATTGATCCCTGATGTGATTGAGTAAAAAGAAAAAGAATGTTTCATTCTGCATCTCGAGGGACTCACCTTAACCTGGCTGAGATAAAAATGGCCACTATTTCTTGTGACATAAGCCTCTCACGTCCAACCAATGGTAGCTCGATATGTGATTGAACAAATACACTAATAAATAATGCCGTATATTGTTTCGGTAGAAAAGGTGTCTGTGACGATTGATATGTATTACAGTGTGTGTTCTATCTCTAACTAGTGGTCGAAATTTAACCATAATTCATTTAAAACTTAATGTATATTTCATATGTATTACTATACAGGAAAAGTTTTTATTTGAAAACGAAATAATGGCGCGGGCAGACGATGCGATGCAATGGGATGGGTCGAGGAAACAAGAAATGTTGATGGAATCGGATGAATTCGCAGGCAGAAGCTAGTATTGTTATAAATATTGTATTATACGACATAATCACTAGAGTTATACATATATACAGTGAGATACAGCATTTAAATACACTGGAGCTTATATTCACAAGTTTATGGGAGCTTCAGTGTGATTACACATACAAAAAAAATGCTTCATCGTTAAAAAAAAAAACAAAAATACTAGACCTAAAAAAAATCGCCAAACTATTTCAAAACCAATAAACGTAATCGAACACCATATGGAACGAACAGTTCCAGTAAAACCGGTACTTTTCCTCGTAACGTTGGGAGAGTACAGACTCAGTAATTGAATCTGCATCCGCAAGTATACCCGCTCCTTTAATTTGAGTAAGTGTTGCGGTACCGTCCGCAAACACCGCAACGAACCGCATCTAACCGGTTATAACTTGATGTAACTGGTGTAGGGAAGTTTGAAGTGGTTTTTGGGAATAAAATTAGGCTGTAGAGTAATATTGACTAAAACAGACGAATAAGAAGAGAATATTTTTCGATATTATTTTTTATGGATGCAGAATGGTCTTTATGAGAATAAATCACTAAAACTACAAACATAGAACCAAATCTTACAGCAAAAAGAAACACATTTCAAAACACAAGGCAAACTTTATAATGCACCACTCCACACAACATATTTGTCGAAAGGCATCAATACAACGAAACGTCTACTAAACATCGACAGACAAAAATAAGACACTTGACTTTCCTCAATCGAACGTCTTATTTTGCTGACCGTAAATAAATTTCGGAGGCCCAGCACGTTTCTTCTGACCGTACTTCAGATAGATTATGCTCCCTTTGTCGTAAATTTTACGACTTCAAAAATTAGTCGTCGTGAGCTGACTGGACTTGCCTGAACACGTAATACGAAATTGTTTTACGTTGGTTTTGTGGCCACACTGGATAATTTTGCTGGTGTTCTGCACGAATTTCGATTACAGCGTTTTTGTGTGTCGTGAATTCTGTGGTATATTCTAGAAAATATGTGAGGGAAATTTGAGCGACGGTTTTTCTGTGTGGAATACAACGAAATTCTGATTTATCTACCAATTTTAATATAAATTTTATTGTTATTTGAAAACGGACGCTCATAAAATGAACGTACATATAGCTGTAAAACAAATTTGAATGCTTTATAATTTAATAATAAAAATAGCACCGTAAAAATACGGCAATTTAGGAAATCACCATACATCATAGATGAAAACTATGATTATTTTAAACTGTACAAATTTTACATACTATATCACCCACGTTGGCACAGTGTAAAAACTGTACCAGGCTAATCAGCATATTTACAGTACGTATAGTTTGTAAATTCTTATTTATGACCAATTTTTGCCGTTGCTTAATAATGCAGCAGTAAATTAAGACTTTAATATAACGTGAAGCCGACGCGGCGGACTGTTCGCTTAGCTTCAGTTCGCTTTCACGTGGTACAAGTCATGAACGGAGCGGGAATGAACAGAGTGACAATAAAGTTGTTGAATAAAAAAATGGTTCAATAGTAAAAAGTAATTTGGAAGTGTTTTTTTTATTATTTAATTAGAACTTTTGTTTTTTTACATTATTATTTCATTTTCGTGAGAAACTTTGGTAAAGGATTCAATGTGTGGATTAATTAAAATATAATAAGTTGACAAACATAAATATTTGCAAAAAAAAAAACTGTCGAACAGTACTTTGTGTGTATTCGCTATTCATTTGTTGCATATACCTACTTTATTTTAATAACAGATAAAATACGACGGCTAGCCCATTACAAGTTTAATAGCACGTTTGTACCGACGCTCCCTATTTTAAAACTGAACTATTACTCCATTGCGGGTCTTATTCTCGTAATTACTTGTTATTATTACTTTTACGGCGCATTATTCCATTTATAAAGGTTCATTATGGCCACTTTAATTACCTATATGATATTAGTATCGCTAATGAAATGTGAGCAGAAAGTTCATTAATTTATAATTTTAAGGTTTAAAGCGAAGGACGCATTGTTAACATGTCTGAAAATAATATCATATTTTTCTATTAAAAGCACATTATACCTCAGATAATGTTAATGATGTTAGCAAAGACATAAGTTGCTATATTTGGATATTAGAAAAATCGAGCAAAGGTGTATGAAAAGCGAAGTTCATTGAATGATTAAAACAGGACCCCAACGAAATTTACTATATAACAACTATGTTTTAAGATTATGGTTTTTTGCAGCCATCGTAATACATATATGTATTTATTAATAGAATAGCAAAACATCCACCACAATGTGACTATCGACTCCATACAATGACAGTTAAGTTTGAGCAATCTTTGCATGGACAGACTGCATATTCTTAGACTGTGACTCATTCAACCCGAGGGGTACCTAATTGCGTAATACACTAACAGTAGAAATGACTTTCATTTTGACAGTTCAACAATACTCATCGCGTTATTTACGTTGTTGAGCAGAAAAAAAAAATCAAACACATCAAGCAATGGATTAGCAATGTCTTTTTAAATGATTCAGATTCTGATTGAGAGTGTGTTACGCAATAAAGGTGCCGCTCGCCGCTTACACCTTAGGCCGAAAGTACCAGTTACATCGCTACGTGATTTATCGTCCGCTACACCACGGTAACTTATTACCAACGTTTATGTTGAGCGAATATGTACGAGATCATGTATTTTGTATATACCGAGTATATGACTTAAGATACATAGGTCCTAGGTACATATGTGGCCGCCATTATTTTTATCGTGACTCGTTAGCTGTGAGCCACTTCTGTCTCAGATTAGATAAGCATAAGAGGATGTTTATGTTGTGATATTTTGGTTTTAATTGTTAAGCTTTTTTGAATTGCCACCAGTTTTCATTGAGCAAGATAAGCCCCTTATCCCTATTTACAAGATGCATTTTTCTTCCATGTGGCATCCAATAAAATTTAATCAACAAATGACTATGGTTACGCAAAGTAAAATCGATTACTTAAACTATTAAATTACAAAATTGAGATAGCGTTGGTTCCAAACTAGGCACAGCCTGTTTCTTGGACACGCACATGCACGGTGCCTCAACATACATGGTATGCCACAGGCAATTAAAGCGAAAGCGGCTTTCAAACTCATGATCAACTTGCAACAACCATACAGGTGGCAAGGACATCGACGCGCAAAACTGAAATCATTAATTTAGCACAATCATGATTCTAGACACAATAGCGTCGCAATTCATTGGCAAAGCTCAATAAAATAAAAAAATACGTAAAATTTCAATGCTCAGTTCAATGGGGGATCAGAATCATGTAGGTACTAAATCAATGGTACCAGGATATGTGTTGATATCCCTACCTGTATAGGGAACGTGCACGACGAAGGATCTGCCATCTGGTGGCGCAAATCCGAAGTTTTGCGCAATCATTACTTGAAATTGACACGCCTTCACGTTATAAAATAATCTCATTATAGAAGTGAAAAAAACAGAATTACTATTATAAATTAAAATGTATTGTTGTGTTTCTGGATGCTCGAACACTTCTTCAAAATAAAAATAAATCAAATTCTATTTTTTTTCCTACGCATAGTACTCGGATAAACGTTACTACGTTCCTACGGATAAATGAAAAAAGTGGATAAATGTAATAAAAAAACATTTGCAATTATGAGTTTCAAAACATTTTTTTTTACTTAATAATATTATTTGTAAAAGCAGCTATGTTTTGTTTGTAGTACAACTTTTCAATACAAACAAATCTGTGAGTAAACATAACCTCAAATAATTTGTGTTAGTTTTCGAAATAGGATATCTGGAGAATTTATAAAGTAAATTAAAGCACATATATGCTTACATTTTTCATATAGGCTTGTCTTACATTTGCAATTTGCTCTTCTAATATTTCTATTGCAATCAAGCTGAAAACAAGGCAACATTGACATTAATAATAATAGACAAGAAAAATATTTACATGAAAAATGAGATCAGAAAATACTTCACAGTTATTTTGACATCATAAACGTTAGAAATCGTCGTTTTTAGCTACAATTTTGCCAGTTATTACTGCATTTTCATGATTCCTAACTGTTTCTTCTACATCTAAGTCATGCTCGGACTGGAAAAGTTTTTGACCTTTGACATATTCTGACCACACTGACGATCATTATTATTTGGCCGGAACCCATATTTTATAATTTTAATCACTGAAAACGATGTAAATGTAATGTAAACATTAACTTAAACATTGACGGCAACACGACCACAGATCTGAAGTTTCTTTTTTGACCACGGCTCTCGTGGCGATTTGTGCCGCCATCTATATAGTTCGTGCATGTTCCCTATGTAGATGAAATTATTAAGATGAATTTAAGTAAAACTATAGAATAATGCATACGAAATGAAATGTATCATGCGCTTATTGCAATATAAAATAAAATGCGGAAGCATTCGATGCGCACACGTAACCCCATCGCAAAATCAAGCTTTATAATCCTAATAAACTCCTAAAACAAACCTAACCTATTTCCCATACTGTAACCATTTCTTTTTATACGTAAGAGAACATTCACATGCCACGCCTCAGCCATAATCCACTGTTACATGTAAACCAGGAAATAATAAACAGAAAAAAAACTGATTACTCAGAAAAAAGCAAAGGTACGTATGTTTAGAGCTTCAAATAAAAAAGATAAAGGTCAACATACACTTCTCCATTTCAATCTGTGTGCACAACTTCGATGATTAAAGAGCCTTTTCCGGCGATGCCTTTCATCATAGATCCTGAGGTTTGTGAAAAAAAAAACATTGAATGGGTTAAACCTGTAAAAGGCTTTCTGTTTCTGTTTGTGGATTCAGTTATGTCAGAAAGTTTCATGATAGAGGTTGTTGAGCCAGAAGTTTCGTATTGTACCTAGTATATTCAGAAAGAATTGTGTCTTTTTTTAAGACTTTTTTCTTAAATATTTTAGACTTAAGTATCTGCAATTTTCGGTGCTCCTGGCTAAGTTATTTGAGCCACATGGGTTGCTCGATCAGGTAGATACGCTTAGCGCCACAGAACAGAGGAACCTCTGTTCTGTGCTTAGCGCGCTCAATCCGTGGATTGTATGACCATCTCCTCCACATACCGAGACCTCTCAGTGCCTCGGAAAGCCGGTGGTCCAAGCTGTCATTCTTGGATCTTTGACAGTCGTTACGGGTCGTCAGGAGCCCGAAAGTCTTACAAACAGTCTTACCAAGGGGTATCGTGTTATCTGGTCACTGGGTTGTGGAGGTCAGATAGGCAGCCCCTCCATATATTAAGCTGCACCCGGATAGACTGGAAGCCGACCCAAACATAGTTAGGAATAGACTAAGTAGACTGACATATCTGCAAATTCATCACCACTTTAAATTATAAAACATTCACTCAACTAATAATATCTTTTTTCATTTCAGGTAAGCATCCATAACTATTTAAATCTACAATAGTTACTCCCGGAACGGTTACAAGGGGTAAGGTTTTTAAGATAAATATGTTTGGGCCTTGGTCGTGGAGATGCAGATCATCATCAGCATCATCAGACTATAACAATCTACTGCTGGATATAGGCCTCTCCAATTGCAAGTCATTCAGCACGATTCTTGAGTCTCATCCAGCTGCAAACAGTCATCCTGTGAAGATCGTCGTTCCACCTAGTCTGAGGGCGTCCTACCTTACGTTTGCCGATTCACGATCTCCACTCAAGAACACATCTATCCCAACTGTCATCAGTTTTACTTCTAATATGGCCAAATGGTAACGGCCGCGACTTACAAGTTGTAGGTCGTAAGTTCAAACCCACGCAGGCGCTTTACTTTGTGTAAGTTATTTCATCACCACTGCTCTCAAAACGGTGAAGGAAAACATCGTGAGGAAACCGGCATGTTCTAGAACAAAAAACATGTGACATCTACCGACCCGCACTGGGCCCGCGTGGTGGATTACGGGCCATTCCCTCTCACCGAGAGGAAGCCTGTGTCCCAGCAGTGGGAACATTAATGACTGATTATGTTAGCTAGGTTTACTGCCGATTTTTCACTCAGAGAGACTCCAAGCATAGCTCGTTTCATAGCTCGCTGAGCGACCTTGAACTTATAGACCAGCCATACCTACCGTAAGTCTTTTTTTTGGGTGGGAAATCATCAAATAACTTCTCCCGCTCTGGGTGGAGCGGGAGGGCGTGTCAGACTTTTACTGACTAAAACCCGCCCGTGTTCCCTCAGTTGCCTGTGTGCCAGAGGCCGCGGTATCTCTTTCGAACAACCCGATACCGTGAGTGTTCAGGTATCGGTTCCGTAGTTGCGCACACCAGCCCATTACACAATACAAGATAAATATTTTTTATAATAATACCAGCCTATTACCCTTGCACTGCAGGCAGGGTTGACAATCTTAGTAGTGCCAAACGGGAAATCGTTCTCCTATATGTATGCAAAATAAGGTTGGACACCTAAAGTATTGCCGACCTATACATGAAACTAACATTTTAATTTGATTTCATTATATTGGGGTAGTTTTACGAAACACTCTCAGAGATGGCAGTATTCATGATTTGGGAATACGTAGTTCTACTCAGTACGCTAGATGGCGGTAAAACAGTGACCAACCCTCGCCCAATTTCTATGAGCGTCAAAATAAATAAACTTATTTAGTAAAACACAATGCAACGGGAAAATATATTTTGAGATAAAACCTCAATTATAACGAAATAAATAGTTCATAAAACAATTTCAAGACATATTAGCTGAATTTATTTTTATATGCAACACTACAAATGTCTTAAGTCAAATAAAACAAAATTTGCCGCCCGTTGACCCGTTCGCGTTTGCGCTTGTTTGTTCTTATCTGTTTTTCTTGATTTTAATCGTCTAAAGTGCTTTTTCCACCTAAGTCCGTTGAGTAGAGCCTCTGCCCCTCCGGCCGTGTTGATTTTGTGCTTGTGTCGATTGTTAAAATCGGAAAAAAAACGTATTGAGATAGGACTCGTAACTAACTTTTGTGTTTGTGACTTTGTTATTTAAACCTATTATCATGTCTAACAGAAAGTGTTGCGTCCCCGGATGCTTAAATAGCTTAGGTAAGTGTTTTATTCTTAAAAGGCCGCTGCGCCATATGCTTCGTTATTTGGGCCACCAAGCCCGCTCCCCCTACTCCGATACTGCTCCGGCTACTATGCGAACATTTGAGCACCCGTATGACAAAGCTCTGTGCAGTCTGCCACACGTAAATTTCAGGTTTTGTCTTTAGACTCCACTGATTACCTACTTTTTCGATTATTTCAGATACCAATGCTATTTTGCATAAATTCCCTAACCCAGCTAAGGATAAGGATTTTTTTAATACATGGGTCTATTCCGTTGGTGGTGACATATTACAACTTGAAAATGAACATTTTCAAATACCGCCGTGTATGTCGTGCACACTTCGAACAAAAATATTGCTGCAGGAACAATCGACTCAGCAAAGAAGCTGTACCAACAAAAAACATGCCAGGTTAGTAATAATAAAATTTATTGGCAGATGGTGATATTAAATCCATCTATACCTACTTCTATAATAACATTATAAAGAGAAAAGATTTTTTTGTTTGTTTGCGTTGAATAGGCTCCGAAACTACGGACTGATTTTTACCAACTTTTCACCAATAGAAAGCTAAACTATCAGGAAGTAACATAGGATATAATTGATTAAAAAAGAAATGAAAAATGCAATAATGTTAACTAAAGTAGCAAAATAGGTGCATCAGCTAGAAAATGGTTTATGCCTTCGAAGTACCAGGTTGTCATAACTCGGTAGGAGTACACCTAACATAGGTAGTTGTCAGCTAGAAACCGCTTTATACCTTTGAAGTACCAGGTTGTCATAACTAGGTAAGAGCACACCTAATATATGTAAATACAGTTTGTTAGTCAGATTTTTATACTCTTTACGTCTTCTAATTACCAGGTTGTCTTATCTCGGTAGGAGCACACCTTACATACATAGTTGTGTCAGCTAGAAAGCGTTTATATTTTAAAATGATAATTTATATGTTATTACAAAATTAATAACATAAAAAACCAATTCAAAATTCTATTAGAACCATTTTCGACTTCTACACGGACGAAGTTGCGGGAAAAAGCTAGTATTATTATAAATGCAAAAGTGTGTTTATTGGTTTGTCTGATCAGTGAGTGGGTCGTCTTTATTTCTTTCATGCAACAATAGAGCTAGGGATGAATGTTTTTTTTTGCTTAGAGAGGGTTAATGGGCCCTAAAGTGACATCAGGTACTTCATTGTTAAGAAAATTCAATTAGTTTTGGGTAAGGTAAACCAAAGTTAACTACTTTTTCAAATGTAATTTTATTGTTATTACAGGATCTATCTTAAAATTCAACTCGGAAAAAAGAGTGTTGAGACCTCTTCAGATGTCAGAAGCATCTACATCAAAAGGTAAATTAATATTACTTTTCAAGATATAACAAAATTGCCCAGAGTTGGGAATCGCACCTAATACCTCAAACCCAGTGGTTGCTTCTGCAACTGCTAGACCAATGTAGCTTTACATAATAATATGATGACAGTTCCAACGTAACTGTCAAGCAGTGCTAATAAGACACAATTATGTATAGTCTTCCGAGGGTTATTGCTGCTTGCTGAAGTAATTTATTAATTGTTATTCCAGAACCTGTTATACATTTGGACTCAGTGGATATGAAGCCACACACTCAAAGTGCCATAGAAGATATACAAACAAAGGAAAATCTTGGTAAGTGAAAATGTAATCATAACAGCATTAAGCATCCTTTTTTTTTTCAAATTGCCCTCGATTCCATTAAGGCATAATAAAGGGGATTGAAATTTTTTGTATGGAGGCTGGCCAAGACCTGGTTTGCCATTTTGTTTTTTTTTTATTTATTTTTTTAATGGCGTCGTACGATAATACCTATAATAGACAAACAAAAAATGTCATGTGATATAATGTCCTAAACTTTCACACCTAATAATTAAAGTTAAAAATGGCCATGATGAGCACAAAGATTTTAGTTTCTGTCATATCATCAGGCAAGGGCAATTTAAGCTACAAAGCGCTTTTTCTGTTGAAAATGTTATATGATGTGATTATATTAATGAAAAGTAATTTAAATTGTCATTTCAGAACCTATAACTTCACACAGTTGTGGCACAGTAGCCAGAGAATTTGTGCCTATGCATGCTACCATTGCTGTGGAAGATGTACAAATTAAGAAAAATGTTGGTAAGTAAATTAAATTTTTCCATAGTTTTCTTATCTTCCATTTAAAAGTACTTAAAATACTTAATACCAAAATTGTAATTAGAAAATACATAATATATCTTTTATTTCATTACAGAGCATCACAAAAACCAAAAACCTACTCTTGTTACTAAAAGGCGGGTGAAACGTGTTGCTGTAACCCAATCAGAGCATGCTTTATACAGAAAACTGGTGCTAGTTGGAGTAAGACTTAGTAAGTGCCGCAATAAGGTCAAAAAGCAGGCGAAAAAGATCCAGGTTTATTTAATCATTTATTTAGTTAATTTATTTAATCCAGATTTTTCATTCATAAAATGCTTGATTCATAATGAAAAATTAATAGATTTTTTAATAAAAATATCCTGTAGATTTTTCATTTACAACTATTGTAAAGATATTAATAATATATTAATGAATAAGAGGGAGTGTGATGATGATACGGATTCGTATAAAATTAAAGCCAAAAAACTGAATAAGAAGTGTTTCAAAAGAAAGAAATAATTATTGCCTTAAACTAAATTGAATAGCATTTGTAAATATTGTTGGAGCTGCTGAAGACTGTAAAACTAGATACATTTGCATTGTATAAATTCAAACTTTTAGTATTGTATAATTGCATAGCATATGTGTGAGCACTATGTCCTTACTATATAGCTAACATTTACAGGGTACGTCTTTCATTGACTTGAATGTGCCCTGGCAGCTGAGAGTATGTCATGCTCACTCAAATGTCTCGCTGGTGGTGGCGTGTGTGTTGGATCATTAAGTTCCCTTCAAAATGGTTGAGCTGAATGGTGCTGATCCATACGTCATGTTCGTGAACGGGCGCCGCCAGTAGGGACTGGTCATCTCTTAGCTCCCACGGCTTATTTTAATTTCTAAATTGTTATTTTATTTTTGTTTTGTTTTAATTACGGACGCTTATAATGTGCACGTCTTTTTACATCGTTCTCACATTGATAATTTCAACATAATGATGTAACCAACTGATTGTAACAAAATCATGATTTTAAAAGAGTGTCCATGGAGTTTCTTGCCAGTTCTTCTCCATAGGTACCTACGCTTTGGAATGGGCAACTAGCTTCATCTTTCTATCTCACCGACCTTGACAATTCAAAAGTGCCTGTAATTGGTTTATTTGAAATAAATGCTTTGAGTTTGAAATGAAATCTAACTTTGTTTTATTGTTTAAAAATGTGAATTACTTTCGCTTTCTATATAGCAGTTGCAAGCGAATATGTAATTCACATTTTAAAATACCTATCTAAATAAAAAATATCAAGGCATAAAGTAGTAGGCGACGTACGTATGTGTGTACCTACGTGTGTGTGTGTGTGTGCGTAAATGTTGGCATTAGTTCCAAAACAGGCGTCCAGAGGGCGACAATTGACGTTTCTCACTTTTGTCGCGGAGTTGTACCTCTATTCCCTATATAAAAAAGTACTCTCTGACTGCAGGGCAAAGGCAAGAGACCTTTAGAGCCTTCCCATACGGAGAAGGCACGAGAATTACTCAAGATCGAGAAGTTGACAATTTCGAACTTACATTAACTATAAACCCATGTTTCCTCACGATGTTTTCCTTCAGCGATATCAGTAATGTCCAAGATAAACTCACAATGTGCGTACGTATGAATTGAAAAAGTAAAATTTTATTGAGTCGGTTAAAATTAAAAAAAAAAATAGGAGTCGATAAGTGACTAACAATTTAAACTATTCAAGGCCTTTTTAATCAATGAAACTGAACGTGATTAGCACAATCATCTAAACCAGGTTCAACAGCTGCCAGTATCATCATTATGGAATTTTGATACTGACATCTCTTGAACGCAGTTTAGGTGTGCTCATCCCTCAATTACATAACCGAATCTGGCAATAGTTACAAGATGGCAAGTGTTACCGTGCCCTAAGCAGAATATTTAATATTCATTTATGCTAACAACAGAGACATCTGTCGGAGAACAAAGAAGCTATTATCTTCAGTACAAATTGCTTCCAGGGAGTTATAATGTACCTTAGATTTGAATGATTGTAGTAGGTAGGTATAAATAAAATCAACCGAATCCATTGATGGATATTTTGTGTAAAACAGTAAGTATCTGAAACTGATATTCAATTAATCTGCTAATTGAGACAAAATGAGAAAAATTTATGGCTATTTATAACAGTTAACTAGAAAACCCTGTCAATATCTCCTTTAAAGACTTTTTTAATTTTTATTTACGGGTCTTTTATGTACCCCTCTGCCTATTTCTTCGGGAAATACTGGCGTGATATTGTGATATGTTATGTTTAGAGTCATATGAAAGCAAAATCTATGTTACTAGTGTCATAAAAAGATCAAACTCAATTCGATTCCTAATATTGCGTACCTAAGTTTTCCAAAACTTCTAAGAGCAATAACGTATTTTCTAAACTCGAACCCGGTACGAATAAGCGTTACTATAAACAGTTATCCATAAAATCCCGGATGTATGTACCGGCAGTTTGACGGGAGCCACCCCTAAATAATGGGCGGAATTTCGCACCATAGACCAGAACATAAACTATTAAAGAGATGCCAACAACCGGCTATAGTACGATTTTATGACTCGCTTTTGCATATTGAACGGTACGAAGGCACTTCAGATTGGCAAATAACCACTTATTTTTTTTTTGTTTTCAGATATTAATGTGTTTATGCTTTAAGACGTTTGCCAAGAGTTCTTGAATTCAGTCATGATAACTAACTATTTCATGTTTTTTTCGATGAGACACTGAAACTACTACTGTGAATTGAATTTATTGTAATTAGCAGGTCGTAGATTGATAAGTTGTGTTCACTTAATTGATCAAAAATAAAAAGTAATTTATTCAAATTAGGCTGAGAATCAGCATTTTTCGAACGCCAAAATTACATAAGATAGTCCCCCAAAACGCCCACACTTCACTCTGATGTTAATATTGTCATATTGAACCAAATAAGAGACTCCGATTAAAGAAAGAAAAGCAAGAAACCCGACGAGGTGGTCAAAGCACTACGCAATGGGTCCCGCACGTGTCCAAACTACTTTGAAGGATTCAGTCAGAAACGAAGTTGTCCGTACAAGAACCGCATTGACCGGATAGCTTGCAGAGTAAGCAAGCTAAAGTGGCAGTAGGCTGGCCATGTTTCTCAAAAGTCCTATTGCAACAGCATGACAATTATTTCAACATTTTTGTGGTGATCATAATAAGGTGCACTGAGTATTGACCCTAACCCCTGAACTAGGCGAGAACCTGTACCTCAGGGGATAGTGTTCAGCTATTGAATGTTCTAATTTTTATCTTAGGACCGTTGTGTTTCACTGCTATAAATAATTCATCTTAGTAAGTACCATTAGAGAGTGCTAGGGTTTGTTGGTGAGTTTGAAGATACGAAGTATGGATGTGGGTATGTGTGTTAATATGAGTGTTGAAATAGAGGAATGTGTTTGAGTGATGTAGTGAAAGAGTTAGTGAGGAAAGTGTATGCGTTTGTGTGGTAGATAGGATTATACATAAAGGGACATTACATTTTCAGTGTCTTCGTAATCCAATTTCAGTAAGTACATTTTTGTCTTATTTTTGGCTTCATAACTGCTAAACTTTATTATATTCGTTTTTTCGTTTCGTTGTGTTATATAATTTGGAACTTAAGACATAATGTTGTCGTCCTCCAAATTTTGTGTTGTGTGGGACACTTGGACAAGGGGCTGGATTTCTGCGTCTGCCAGTATCATCAGGCGGGAGAACAGTTCGATGCCTTCTCAGAGTGGATCCGAGTACAAAAAGCTGTCGTATAGTTAGCACCTGACATTATGAGTACAGTTGTCTAGTTAGATATCTGAAAGGCTTACTATTTATAACCTTCAGAACAGCTCTTTGTGCTCGCTCCAGGGCTAAAAACATCATCTTTGAGGCACTGCCCCACACTGGGATACAGTAGTTTATAACAGATTGACATAGTGCGATGTATATTTTTATAAGAAGCTCTTGTGATGCAGATTCTCTCAGAGTTTAAAAAAATCATGTTTCTCAACCTAGTCATTACTTTTTTAAATTGATTCTCCCACCTTAGGTGCTCATCGATTTGTACTCCTAAATATCTGACAACATTGGCAGGTGTTATAGTCTTACAATTACAATTTTGTGTTTTATCTAGACAAGTGTGTGCAATTATGGCCGATAAAGCAGGCGAGTCCTAGAATGGAGACCGCGTATCGGCAAGCGGAGTATGGTACGTTGTGGTAGTTGAGACAAATTGGATGTGGAAGGCGGAGGAAAGGGTGTTGTGGCCCAGCATTGGAGAAGCCTATGACCAGCAGTGGAATGCGATAGGCTGAGATGATTGATCGTAAACGAACAGTTTTCAAATAGGGCAGAACATCCCGACTTTTTTATTCGCTATCTCCTGTACTATCTCTACTACGCAAAAATAAGTAACGCCAAGCTGGAATGCTTGGGGTACCAACAATATAATTATAATTATTCTGTTGTAATATGTGATTCATATAGAGGTACGTTTTCCAAACTATTTTTTTAAATAAAAAACCGAATTTACCGGGTTATTCTTAGTATCATACAAAAGAACCATTCTTTACATTATTTTTAAAGATTATTTTTTTCTAATGTCCGTAACTGTGGTTAACAAGGTCTATTCTGCCGTTCCAATTTTCCATGACGCATTCGAGCATTTCGAGTGGTATTTGGCGAATAACGGGAATAATGTTGGCTTACAGTTGGTCAATGGTACAAAGCTTATCCATATAGACTTTGGACTTTACATAGCCCCAAAAGAAAAAGACTAGGGGTGTTATGTCACAGGATCGAGGCGGTCAACTGACCGGTCCGAAGCGCGAAATGAACTGTTCACAAAATTGCTCTCGCAATAAAGCCATGGTTTCACGTGCTGTGTGGCAAGTAGCGCCGTCTTGTTGGCGCCAAATGACCTGGCGATCATTGACTTCAATTTCAGGTAACAAATAGTCAGTTATCATGGCACGATAACGGTCGCCATTGACAGTTACGTTCCGGCCGGCTTCATTTTTGAAGAAATATGGACCGATGATTCCACTGGCCCATAAACCACAAAAAACCGTTGTTTTATCTGGATGAAAGGGTAGCTCTTGAATCTCTGTAGGTTTCTCTTCAGACCAAATACGGCAATTTTGCTTGTTGACATATCCGTTAAGCCAGAAAAGTGACTCATGACCAAACAAAATTTGGAACTTGGACCTTGTTGACCACAGTTACGGAGAACATTTGAAAGAAATAATCTTTAAAAAATAAATTAAAAGTATGCTTATTTTGTATGATACTAAGTATAACCCGGTAAATCCGTTTTTTATTAAAAAAAACAATCGTTTTGAAAAAAAGTACCTCTAAATGAATCACCCGTTAGTAAGGACATAGAAAATTGGTTCGCTTGGGTAAAAATATGATCAAAATTAAACGAGTCCTCATTTAATAATCATAAATTCCCTGCATATTAGCTACCAAAACAAATAAACATTATAGTATCAACCAAAATATAAGTACATATACATTCAACATTGTCTACAAATAATGAGAATGCACAAAGATGGACAAAAACAAACATGGACAAGACAAAGGCCATAGCAAATGCCCATGTAACACCCACTCTCATGAAGATCGGAGACGCTACACTAGAAGTTGTGGGCTAGTATGTTTACCTAGCCCAAACAGTTCAGTTAGGTATGGCCAACTTAGAGAAAGAGGTCAATCGTCGAATCTGACTCCGTTGAGCAGCGTTCGAGAAGCTTCGCAATATCTTATCCTCCAAGATACTGCAGTGTCTCAAGAGGAAAGTCTTTGACTAGTGATGACATATGGCACTGATATGTGGTCGCTCACAATGGGCTTTATTAGAAGGCTAAAAATCACCCAAAGAGCAACGGAGAGGGCTATGCTTGTACTTTCCATATGTGATGGAATCAAAAATGAAGAGATCCGCAGATGAACTAAGGTAACCGACATAGCCCGAAGAATGACCAAACTCAATGGCAATGGGCAGGTCATATTGCTTGCAGAACAGATGGACGATGGGGCCGAAAGTTTCTGATGTGACAACCGCGTACTAGAAGACGCACCATTGCATGGCCTCTCACAAGGTGGACCGATGACCTTTGAAGGCCGCAGAAATTTTCTGAATGCGGGAAACACAGGATCAGTCGAAGTGGTAGAACGCAGTGGATGTCTTTCGGCTGAAATGATGATAATCAATGAGAATGAAAAAGATAAACGAACGTAAATCAATCAAAAATCCTATTTCAACGTATTTCATCCTTCTCATTTATATATTATCCTTCTGCTGCGACCGGTTCACCTTCCGCAGGTTCAGCACTTGCAGCTGGCACCTCGTCCTCAGTAGCACCTTCAGCAATCTCTGCGGCCTCTGCAGCCTCAGCAGGCGCTTCGCCTTCGGCTGGTGCATCACCTTCGGCTGGTGTTTCACCTTCAGCTTGCACTTCACTTTCGGTTGGGGCTTCGCCCTCGGGTGGTGCTTCGTCCTCGGCTGGCGCTTCACCCTCGGCTGGCGCTTCATCCTCGGCTGGCGTTTCGCCTTCGCCAGGCGTTTCGCCTTCGCCAGGCATTTCACCCTCAGCAGCTGGTGTTACAAATTCTTCTGCGGGTGTTTCACCCTCCGCAACCTCTGCTGCTGTTTCATCTAGTGCTCCCTCTTCAGTGGCTGGCGCCGCAGCTTCGGCACCTTCTTCCGTCTCATCAGGTTCCTTCAGTGATCCAATCGTTTCGCTCGTCTTCTGCATAGTCTGTGACTCGCGTGGTTCGGGCGCTGGTGGTTGCGCTTCTTCAGCTGGCGGAGCTCCCGCGGCTGCGGGTGTGGCTGCGGGTGCGGCTGCGGCTGCGGGTGCGGCTGCTGCTGCGCGAGCAGGTGGAGCTGCTTCTGCCTTTTTGACTTTTTCTTTTTTCTGTTTTCGCTCCAAAGGCAGATAAAGTTTGTAATCCTGTGGCAACTCTTCTTCGGTGTATAGCTTTTCACTAAAGTAAATTCGTCTTAATCTTGCATTAGCATGTATTTGCACTCGTAAAGTTTCTATGAATTGTGTTCCGTACGCCCTTCTCGTGAAATCGGCAAGATTAAACTGTATCTGATTCCAACCACCTGCTAAGCCTATAGGCATAGTTGTACAAAAAGGTTTGATCTTCGTAGTAGATTGGAAATTGGAAATTCTGAAGCGCCTCCTCATGTTTTTATCATCAAGTATTGTTATCTCGAAAGAAAAATAACGCTTCAAGTTCTTTACAATCATGACAAGAAAGGGTAGTTTTATCCCTAATACTTGATTGTTCTTTGGACATGTTATATACGTAGTTGCAACGTTTGTACTCACGATTTCGAGGACTATAGAATTGACTTCACTGTCAGTGAGCCGTTTTATGTGTCCATTTTTCACTTCCATGTCCCATAATGCCAGGGGGTTGGCCCCACAACTGTAAAATATGGACAACAATCCATTTTGGTATGTATTTTTGAACATCGTATATTGATTAGTTAAACAATAGCAAGAAAAGAGTTAGTAAATATCTGTTTTAGACCCGTTTGCAGTTATTGTATACTCTGATTGTTTATCGTTTCTACATAATATTTGACGTTTGCCTTTTTGACATTGTGTACATTGACAGACGTCGATTCGTAAAAAGTAAACGGTCTAAATATACAATAAGGAATTCTAAAATGAGTTATTACGCCTGTTGTAGCAAAAAGTAATATTTATTTTATTATCCGTGTTACGCGTGTTATTATAATAATGTAACTGAAGATCTAATAAAAGTGCGTTAGCTGTTTGGAGGATATTATAAATGTAAAAGTTTGTATGTTTTTTTATGCTTGTTAAATCACGCAAAAACGGCCGAAAGGATTTGGATGAAATATGGAGTATAAATAGTTTGTTACCTGGCATAACACATAGGATACTTTTTAGTACGGTCCCGTGGGATAATTTCTGACGTCCACGTGGGTGAAGCCGCTGAAAAAAGCTATGGTATGTAATAATTACGAATAATATAAAATAAATAATAATAACTTTTCTTGAATGATTTATTTATTCATTTATTGCTAGCCTGCTCCTCCCTACTCCTAGCCAGAAAACGATTACAAGCCTCTTAATGTCCTAAGAAAGCCGACTCTATTTAACTGATCCTCAGAACAAGGAATTTAATGATGAGGCACTTTCCAGTTACAAATAGTTATGTTGATTAATATTATAATTGAATCAACATGACTATTTTATATTCACAAAATGTATACTTAAATGAAATTAATCTTTAAAAAAACAAGTTAACCATAAATAACTATAAATTCTAATCTTAAATAAAATAACAAGGGGAACTACAGATAGTAACAGTAATTTACTTTTTAAATTAGTAACATTTGAATATATCTACCAACTATTTATTTTTACTTTATTAGATATAATTTAACCAAAACTGTAAGTTTAGTAATAATCTAAATTGTTTCCATACGAAAATATATTTTAGATACTAACTTCTTAAACCTAAATCCTCATGCGAACCATCTGCTAATTACATCAACACAATAACTACTACATTATTACTATATATATCTACACAATAATAATGCATTCATTATTCTTTCTCCTCTAGCGGTTCTAATTGGTTCCTGTTTCTTCTTTTCCATCACTTACCACCTTCTTACCAGGGGCTTCTACAACTGTGACTGCGCCCTACGTTTGTACTGCAGCTTCTACTGAATTTTCTTTTACTAGTGCAGTAGTTCCTGTAGCAGCGTCTTATGTACGTGGTATTTCGTCAGTGCTAACCGAAGCTTCTATTGCCGTAACTTCTGTTGAAGAAGCATCTGTTGGTAGAGCTTCTGTTGCCGGAGTTTTTGTTACTGGAACTTCTTTTGCCGTATAACTCTGATTAGCACTGTCTTCTACCGTAGCAGCTGGAGCTTCAGCCAATGGTTTAATAGTAACTTTCTCTACTGCGCCTTTTACAACCTTGGACGCCCTTTTTTCAAATGCTTGCACTTGCGATGCGGTTTTAATAACCGAAGCATCCTTGGTAACTTTTCGAGCTGAAGCTGATTTAGAGCGTCTCTTTTTCAGCTCAGCATTTTTATATTTTTGTGTTGCCTCAACTTCTTCGTTTGTTTTGGGTTTTAATTTAGCACCTGATGTTTGTGTCAAAGGCATGAACAGTTTATATTCTCTGGGCAGTTGATCTTCTGTAAGTATTTCGTCTGCAAAATATATGCGCCTTATTCTAATATTTGCGTTTATTTTAAATTTTTGAACTTCTATGTATTGTCTTTTGTACGCCCTTCTACAAAAATCGGACATATTAAACTGGATTTGGTTCCAGCCAGCAGAAAGAGCAATGGGCATCACGGTACATTGTGGTAAGATCTGCGTTGTACTCTGGAAGTTCGATACGCGAAATCTTCTTTTAGTTCCGGTATCATCCAATACAGTAACTTCGAACGTAAAATATTTTTTCATGTTCTTGACAATCATGACCAGAAACGGCATCGTTATTCCCAGTACCATTTTACCTTTAGGACATATCATGTATGTTGTACTTACATTAGTTCCTCCTATTTCTAAAACTGTGGACTTCAAATCCTCGTCCATAAACTTAGTTATGTACCCATTTTGGGTGTATGTGTCCCAAATGCTCAGCGGCTTGGACCCGCAGCTATAAAATATAGAAAACAAACCGCGTTGATAAGATTCCCTATACATATTAGGAAAAATATTTATTTAATATTATTTTGCCATAATAAAATTCGGTTACTCGTAAGATCCGTCATCGAATAATCGTCAATCAATTGTCGTTGATTATGTCCACAGACTAAATAGAGATATGATTCTGTCACAGAGAAGCTAACGAAAAGAAACAATAATTTCCTGTAAGTAGGATTCATGCTTTGTAATGCTACTATACTATCCACTCCAAATATGTACGTATAATATTAATAGTAAACAATTACTTACAAAGCTTAGGTGCATAGAAAATTTGAGTCACCATTTAGAGTACCCGCAACAGTTAAAGTTCAGTCTTGCTTGAACTAGTATATTTATACTTGTCTATCTATAGCCCCCGCTTCTATCTAAGTTGTGTGGACATTTCAGCATTGTTATGAAGAGTTGAAAGACCAAAATCCAAAGTCTAAAGTACTTTAGCAGCGGCGCCGGCGGAAATTAGCGTTTTTGCAGCCGTAGGTACGTTGGCACCCTTTTATCGTGATTCGTCTATGGCAGTATTTACCGTAAATTCGCCCCAAAGCGCTGTCGCATTGTTAAAACAATTTGAAGACCGATATAGCTACAAAAGAAATCGTTCCTTTTTCGTAGGTACGGCGTCAGAAAGACACAACAGTGTACCTACGGGTTGATATTTAGGGTTGAGTAACGCTTGCCAAGGATGGTCAGTGGCGGTGGATGGGTGATTATCGATTACACACCGAAATCCCTCCATTTCTCGGAAAGCAAGTTAAGCTGCCAACGGACTGACAAAAATCTGACAACACTGGTTTTCTATAACTGGGTTGTGGAGGTCAAATAGAGTGACGCTCCATGTAAAATACTGCAATTCAACTGAATCCGGTTAGGTTGAACACGACCCCAACATAGTTAGAAAACAGCTAGGCAGATGATAATGGCCAATAGGAAAATTCATAGTGAATAAAATATTTTTATATTCAATTCCCACGCAAATAAGACTCAATTGCAGCAAATAGGTTACCCTTTGCTGTGGGCGAAGATTGACAATTTGTCGCCACTTATGCATTATACCAATCTTGACATCCAATACACATCCAATCATGAGTGGAAGGCACCAAATCGGCTTGATGATTTGACATCGACACAACTTAGGCCCCGTTCCCACTATGTCGTGACGACAGATAATCGTGTCGTTTGAAACGTCGTGGCTTGTGTATTTAAATGGTGGTGTTCACATGTAGGACGACACAAGTAACTGTCGTCCACGAATTTTTTTTGCTGTGACGACAGATTGTCTCTAAGTGAATAGGAACGGATAGCACGCCAGTCGTAAAACGAAAAAGAAAACGTCACGACTTATCGTGACAGCAAATCATGTGTCGTTATTGCGACTATCTGTCGTTTACATGTGTTGTTTTCTCCCCTCACACTTTTATAAAAATGTCGTCACAATCCAATGGGAACACCTAGAGACGACAGTCGTCCAACGACAAATTAATCGTTACGACATAGTGGGAACACGCCCTTACAGTCCGTTCACAGTTATTTGTACCTCTGACAGCAGTGACCTAACAGCAACCTTATAGTGATGAGAATAAAGACCACAGTGATTGTCACAGACTTGTCAGTGGCAGCAACCCAACAGCAACCTTATGTCAATGAGAATAAAGATCACTGTGATTTGAACATCGATGCAAAATCAGAGGTAAAATAACTGTAGAGGACTGTATGTTTATTCATAAGCCGCGTCGACACAATCAAAGTACGCTGTGACAAAGCAGGTTTCAAAGTTCACTTTGTTATCGGTTGACACCTAACATAGTTCACTTGGACCATCTAAAGAAAAGAACTGGAAAAGAACCGGAGTCACCGACATAGCTTGTAGAGTGAGCAAGCTGAAGAGGCAGTGGGCTGGCCATGTTTGTCGAAGGATCGATGGACGGTGAAGCAGACGAGTCCTGGAGTGGAGACCGCGTATCGGCAAACGTAGTGTGGGACGGCCCCCATCTAGATGGACCGATGACCTTAAAAGGTGGCTGGGACAGACTAGATGCGGAAGGCGGAGGATAGAGTGTTGTGGCGCAGCCTGGGAGAGGCCTATGTCCAGCAGTGGACTGAGATAGGCTGAATTGATTGATTCTCTAAATTCTACAAGCAGTCGTTCGAAGATGCCACTCGATTTTGCCCTAGCCGCCATTCTGTTTTGTCAATTGACATCCAAGTGGTTATGACAAGTTAAGGACACTATGATCAATGTTGCCACGATCAAAAAAATGTCCAAGTACTCGTCAACTACCCCTTGTTTTTATTTGTGTAAGTACTTAATTTAAGATGAGGTTTCTATAGTGACATAATGAGGCATCAACTTGTGCTTGATATCTCTTTCCTCTGTTCTGTGTGCTTGATCATTCCCTATGGGTTTCTGATTCTATAAACTCTGATTACTTACTTTGGCAGAAATGGCGTTAAAATTAGCTTGTTGAGTTTGACACAGTTTTCTACTCCACTTAATCAAGAGAAGAACTGCAAATGCTTTGCCGTCGTAATGGCTTTGGTAAGGTTGAAAATATGCCACAGTCATGTTGTTTTTGGAAGCAAAACAGATCATGTCGTTTTATAACTCTCAACCTTACGGGTGTAGCAATTACAAGGCTATAACTCAGCTATACTTGTGGAAGGCTGATGACAGTCTGCAACTATTATTTATAACGTCTCTTATGTATGAAAATGTTGTTAACGTAACTTTCAACATCAGACAGATAGACCGTCATAATAAATGAGGCGTTCAGACGTAAACACAAAAACTTGTAACATATACGGAGAAATAAAAGTTTTAAAAGAAAAGCTCGCTCTCCGTGATTTATCTAGCCATTTGTCATCCTCGACACTAAGAAAATATGTCACGCAAAGCCACAAGTAACGCACACAAACACACTGTGTAACGAATATAACATTTTTGTCGTCTCTAAATCACATGACTTTGCCACTATGCCGGCTGCCCTTAGAGACAGTCGCGCACACTAGCAAAAAACACGAGTAGCGGGAACAAAAGAAAATGAAAAAGTGCCTTTCGACTGTCATGATAAGGAGTGCATGGGCGTGTTCCTGTTGTTATTGTGACTACACTGATGCTACACGGCTTTGCTGCTTTTTGCCCCCGGATAACGCGTTCGGAACACTGTGCTTTATGTTAGGGGAACCCAGTTAAGATATCATACCAGTTTTTTTTTTCGAAATTAATGGCCCAGAAAACGTGGAGCCGATAGCGTTAACGGATGGTAGAGAGAAATAAATGAATTAGATTTGTTTACGTATTTTCTTTGGGAGAAAACGATTTAATGCGGATCGGGACATGATAGATGGTATTCTAATCGATATTTAACGTTCGTGTTGTAATTCGATGCTTGATTCGGCTCCAATGAGGTCAGGGAAGCCTGTATGTATATATTGTATTACTTACTTACGCATTTCATCTCGCTGTGGCGTAACAGGCTCGAAGCAAGGAAACTACGTAAGTAAACCTACGTACTTCATATTATGGATAACTTTAGTTGTAATTAAACTTTTAATAAGAAAATGTAGTAGATAACGAACCCAGTACATTTTTTTATAATAATAGTAATAATAATATAGTTTAGCTTATTTCTTTATCAAACAAAATACCTAACGAAGCTTCCAAAGCGATCCAAAATGGCGCACACAATTTCAAAATAAGAACAGAAAAAAAAACACGACTTTTTAACTGCACTAAGCCGAGAAAATTCTAAATTAGAATATCGAAAACTGCAAAAAAAGGAAATAGAAACAAAAAAAAGCAACGATTCAGATGTGCTATATTTACAGAGCTCATTGCGCGGCGCAACGGAGCGTGGTCTGCATAATGTATCGAACGGTGCGCGATTCCGGCAAAGCTTTGTCTGCGTTATTTACAACCGACCCGTGTATTCACGCGGAAATTGGATTTGTAAAATAAGACACTGTATAAATAATCTTTATCTAAAACATATCTCAGCGGAGCTGTTCGCCCAAGTTCGCACCGTGGGCTCTGATTCCCAGCGACCGTTTGTCAGATTACGGAACAGAAATATCTGTGACGCTAATAGAGAGAAACGCTTCTTTATGTGCGAACTTGTTCTATGCTAAATTCCGCCCCGTACCATGAAATATGGTACGATTTTTTGTCGTGTTGCCGACAGTACTATTACTTCAGGCTAGCCTCTCGTTTGGAAATAATCGCCGACGCTTCAGTGCCCTGGTAGGGACAATGTATCGAAATTAATATCCGGGGACGAAGCGGGCGAACAATTTGTCCACCCGGAATGCGGATAATTAAACCGGCCTGCAGCCGTTTCCTAGCTTACATGAAGCTGAAAATATATGACGCCGTCTACCCGGAATTTAGTTTGTCTGGAAAAATGAATATGTGTCACAAAAAAAAAATAAGAAACAAGAATGTTTCAGAGCTACATATTGTTATAATAGGTAGGTATTCATTTTATGAAAATTGCAGGCCATTGTGTTTTGTTGATAACACTTTACCAAAACACATAATTGTAGATGAATTACGGTTTATACCAGATCCGAGATCCGCATTTACAATTAAAATAATAGAGCAGGTAACATTATTAACCTCTGCACTGAAATAAATACAACACCAAATGTCAGTAAAACCCATTTATTTAAATGAGTAGTTAACTTTTATGCTGATAGCTGTAAAATGCACTTCTATTCAGCATAATATACGTAGCAAGTTAACATTGGATCTTTCCTTTACTATGTAATGAAATCTATAGTGATATCTTTATATGTACCTACATTTCTCAATGTTTTTTTAACCTAAAATGTTGACCTGGAAAACGTAGACGCTGTTTAAATTACTCCTACAGTTAAAATATTTACAGTAATCTTTGTCTCAAACTGCACATTTATCACGATTCCTAATTTAAAAAAAAACACACAAATACTTAGCTGCTAAGGCAAATAGCGCATCACATACATTTTCCGCGCGGCCATTTTAATCCGTCGTCCGGAATCGCATCGTAAATCCGTAACGTCGATTAGGCCACTGTTTGTCCCGCCAAGGCAAATAAATAGCAATAGACATCTTGACTGTACGACGTTGTCCGCGACGGTACAATAATGCGATATAAGCCGTGATTTGCGATCGGTAATAGGCTTAATTTTTTATTAGTGAACCACTTTTGTTGGCGATAGTAACTGATGATCGATCGGGAAAGCCGTTTGACGTTCACTTTTTTTTCCGGATGGAGTTTTCCGTAACATCGTAAAGTTGGTCTTAGTTTTTGTGGAAGCTGGATTTCTTTATTTGTATTGACTGTACAAATAACTGTGTAAGCCTATTTTCCTTGCCATGTTTTAAGTCAAAGGGGTTAGGTACCTACTAAAAAAAGTTGTATTTTTGTGTGCTTGTATATTGAAATAAAGGTCCTTTATTAATATTCATAACCTACGCACAAAGTGTGTCCTAATTTACTCACACTTTTCATTCATATTTTTGTACCAGATTTTTATATTATTTTATACGTTTAACTTTAAAAAAATATGTATTTCATGTAAAGAAACAGTTTTCATATTTATTACAATGAATTTGGTTCACGTATCAGATATTTTATGCAGTGTAAATAAAGATTCTGCCAAGAGGTCGTGCCAAGACTGCCAGCTAGGCTCTATCGTGTGCCAATGCCAGATATAAACAAAGTACCTCAAAAATATTGCCAAGATTTAAATTACATTTCAGAATTAAAATTTCGTTTTTGAAGTTAAATCTTCTTTAGGCGCGTTGGGCATTTTTTGAGATGGGAAAAAAACAATTGAGCTCGCGACATTGTTACCGACACCACTGATAACACGAACGTAAGAACGAACAACGTTGAACGTACGTTGGACGTTGTTTAATCTGACGATCCAAAAAATATACACGTAATTGTTCAAGTTTTCACGTCTGTCGGCACTCCTGGAGTGCCCCTGTTCTTTTTTACACGCTAATATAAGCTTCACTTGTATGTTTGTTTGTATGTAACCGACTCCTTTGAGCGCGATTTTGACCCACTTTAAATGGTCAGATTTCATTGAAACTTTGTAAAGTTGGTAAACGTTGTCGAGGACCGATGACAATTAAATAATAAAAAAAAACACGTTTTTGTAGTTAGCAGAACTAAAAAATAGAAAATAGATAATAGTTTAAAAAACTAAAAAACACGCTTAGGTATTTTAATAATCAATTAATGTCAAGTATTCCACGCTTTTTAATTGAATTAAATGATTTTCTCCTTTTTTAGTTTGGTTTTTAAAGCGTGTTTTTTAGTTTTTTTAAACTATTATTTATTTCTTTTCTGTTTCCGAACTTGTAGTTACAAGTCTTGGTTAGAATAAAATACTGAAAAATGGTTTAAAACATAACACATCATCACGCCTTGTATCCCTGAAGAGTTGGGCAGAGGTATAACTATAGTACAGCCACATTTCGCCAGCTTCAACCAGGCGCAAATCTAGCTAGTACTGAGAAAAAAAAATTACACTTTGCCCGACCTGGGAATCGAACCCAGGACCTCATGCTCAGCAGTAGCGCTTGCGACCACTACACCAACGAGGCACCTACGACGACCTTCCTACACTTCTGGCAATAACATGATCATCAGTAACAATATTTTCCTTAACTTTCATACCTACCTACACCAATAAATTTGTCTCCAAACAACGGATAACCCTTTAATTCCCAAAGTGTACAAAAGAAAACCAGTGGCCCTACTCTTAATCTGAAGCGTCCATCATTTGCCAGTGTAAAACAAATTTGTTAGGCGCGTCGCACTGTAAAAAGTTAATGATATGTGAAGAACCAACCCTAGGAAATCCTTCGTTTAATTGTTAGTAAATTAAATGGCTCGTGCAGGGTCGGCTGTGAAATGAAATAGGACAAATTTTGATGTGATCCGCACCAGTACATCCCTGGGTAGAAAGATACATTGAAGATTTTATCGTGGGTTCCGTTACTTGTGATATTAATGTCGGATTAGGATACAGTTGATTTTGAAGGTAAATGAATCGGAAAAGGCTGTTTCATTTGTATCCTCATTCGGAACAAATTAATAACACCGTTCAAAAGCTCCTATATTTAATTAAATTCTTCTCGTTTCAAAGAGTAAATACAAATAAGTTCTAATGAAACACCTCTTAAACTAAGAAGCATCTTTACAATCCCCTTAAGGCCTCACGCTCACTGGCACCACCACTTAAAACTGCAGTAAGCAGGCTTTCAATAAACTTAAGTGTGAATATAAAAGCGACTTTATAGTCCCTGGTAGTGTTTACAGCCACCACTTACTATCTCTAATGGGCCATGTGCACTTTATTGTCGAAAATTGCATTTTGCCCGGGCGAAAATTCCGACACCTATTTTGTCTTTAGTACTTGCCTTTGTGAAGGCAACTGGGTAGGTAAAAAAGTTGCCCCCTGGTGCCCATTGAGCATCGTTATGCAGAAATGTGGGCGTTAAGAGCGTACGATGTTTTGTCGGATTGTCGTATTGTATTAATAGATTGTTTGGTGAAAGAAACGATTTATGAATCGAGAGGTTTATCGCAGCAACGAGTAGGGAAAAGTGTAAAAATAAAGTTACTCTCTATTTACTCGACTACGGTGAGGCAATAAGGAGGGTTATGATTTTGACCGATATGTTTGTATGAATGTTCATATATTCCTTCATAACTTCAAACCTAATTATCATAAATTGACAAATTAGGTATCGTTGGATGCGTCTAAATCGTCCGCTTGCTATCATATGTCACATTAAACCACGGCTTTCGGATGAGAATATTTTACTATTTCGTACATTAGAGCGTGATTTTTCAGTAATCGGATTTTAGTTTTTGAACTTACTTTTCTAACTGATCATTCCGACAAAGAGCACATCAAGACGATTTAATGAAGACATGATTAATTTTATCGTTGTCATTCAGTTCAGTTTATAAAGCACAACCTATCTTGAATATCTTATAACATAAACGAGAAAACATATTTTTTCTTTTAAACTCAAACGCCTGCTAAAACCATCGGCAGAGCTTTTCTAAAAGCCTGTTATTGAATAATAAAAGAGAGTATTTTTCATTCGCTCTAACGGTGATTAAGATATACAATCGGGGTTCGGAAAATGGAAATCTATCGTATTGCTTAAAGCCATCCCTTAGTTCACGTCGCACTTATCTCCGGGATTATCCCTAGTAATGACCATCTCATGTATTTAACTTAGACCTAACGTACCAATGAATGGGCAGGGTCACAACCAAGATTAGAGGTGACGTCACAAATTATATTTTTTATTCATCCCTTACTTAAATACCTTTATTTAATCACGGATTGAGGAAATTCGCAAAATTCTGTAGCTTTTACCTAATAATTTGCTCAGAAATTGAGAGAAAGAAAACAATTTTTCATTTCGGCGGCCATTTTTCTTTTTAACGAAATAAGAGCAGCCGGAATTTTTTTTAATGCCCATTGGGTATCAAATTAAAGCAATCTTAAATGGAAAAATAAAATGTGTAGGGATAACTAGGTTAACATAACAGAAAGAACAAACAAATAAAAATACGTTTTAGTAAAAAAAAAACAGTAGGTTCAATTGTACTGTATATCAAAGATATTTACATTTTATGTAGTTAAAGGGATATAAATAAATGTTCGCTATAACTTCCTCTACTTTAATAATTATACAATTTCGTTACAATATTTACGGATATTTTTTATAAAAAAAAAAACTTACGAAAAATTACGCGTGTCGACTAACAATCATTATAAAAATAAAAAACGTGACAAATCTTCAAATATAAAAAGTAATAAGTTCCCCCATTCATATAAAAAACCACTCCATTTCGAACCGAACACGAAGATTACTAGATAAAAGAAATTCCATATATGGCGGACACGGAACCGAATATAATGATGTCTGACTCAAAAAAGCCCGTCGGGTGTCCTCGTAAAAAGTCGGTTGTACGAAATTCTGTTACGCTTTATCAACACTAATGGCTTGCAAATAGCTTCACCAATCGTCTTACACTCTTATATCATTCGCAGTTCACCCGCTGCATTATTCAGTATTTTGCTTTTTAATATTCAGACGACATATTTGAGTCTCCTTTCAATTTTTTCCCGTGCCTCTCTCGTGTACCGGTGTGCGCGGAATTTTGAAAGCTACTTATTGATGTTCCTTGCTTAATCCCAACATATCACGCCGAAGACGGGTGGCACCATTTATTTTTTTATCGATACCGCTGTGGACCCCTCTTGTTCTCCCGTCCCACTCATTTTTTATATATATATAAAGTATATAGATCGTTCGATTTATCGTGGTTGATTTTCACCGATATCGATGAAGTCTCTATCGAGGCGGCGCTAGTAATTTATACGGGGAAAGAACGGATTCATAGCTGGACGGATTAAAAAGAAAATGAAAGCAAAATATATGGGTCTGTCGATCGAGCGCTGAAATAGCGAGCTGCAGGTTCGTTTAATTATCGACATTCCTGCAGCGGGGCCGACAAATTGTTTTTGTCGGATGGCGTACGTCGGACGATATTTCATTATTATAACCGCGGTATCGAGGTGGCGTATGATACGACACGTATTTACGACACTATTTACAGCGGAACGATTAATTTTGTCGTGGTGATTAAAATATTAAATTGGTTTTAATATTATCGCTCATTTGTTATCGTTGCGTGACGAATGCATTACTATGCTGCTAATAAATTTATGACATTATGTACGCAGGAAGCTCTGAGCCACAAATGTTTCGGTATGGATATAAATTATCCACGGACGGAATATTGTGGACCTACCATATTATATTTAATGGCTACAACCTTTATTACGAAACGTAGAATATAGATTACCATAGCTCCAACATAAAAGATAAAACTTTTTCAATACTCAATCCACTTGACAACAGTATTGGCTTTCGAGAATCCCATTGAACTCCTCAAAACTGTAATATCATCGAAACTTATAAAAGTGAAGCACTCAACTTTGCGGTCAGCCGACGCAGCTCTGATGGCCCATAGACAATCGTTGCGATGGGGCATAGACAATTGTTGGCGCTAATATATCCAGTTGCTGGCTTTGGTACTGCAACGCAAGCGCTTTACTAGCGCCTCTCTATTGCCAACGATAGCACTCCTCTAGATATGACCAAATTCCTTATAGAATATTTATTTTTTTAAGAACAGTACCTATGTACAGACGCCAGCACATCAAGCTACCCCAAACTGTAAAATTTTCCCAATTGAACATGAACCTTATGTTCATAAAATAAAGTTGAAAATATATCAAAGAAATTCGGGTAGCTTGATGTTCTGGCGTCTGTACAACGATCTGGTGTAACTTTTCTTCTTCTTCTCGTCCATAAACTAATAATAGGTAGTATAGATACGTTGGCAAAAATAATACATACCCACATAAAATTACCTCTTGTTCAGCATGCTCAAACATTTATTTATTTATGTACACAAAGCACTTAATACAAATAAAAAAAAACCAGCAGTATTTTATCGGTAAATAAATCAGCCTCATTTTGTACACTTTGTGTTGTCATCTGACATTAAACTGAGCTGAGGCCCTTTGGCATTATTATCATTGTTTTATGTTTAATTTATAGTTTTAAGGTTATATAAGCTGTAATGCCAATAAACGCATTTTTCTTTCTTTCTTTAGACATACTCATTTGTGAGAGAATATCTTCATCAAATAGAACGTATACCTAATTAAATGAGCCACTACTATAATAACGTTATCCACTCACACGGTTATAGTCGTATTGTTCATACTTCTCACATTGTCACCCTCTAGCCAACGGAAAGTAAAGGATATCAATCAACTTTGAAATCAACATCAATCATTTAGTATAGTTTCCGTGACAGTACGAAAAGAAATGACTGACATACTAATAATTATATCTACAGGTAACAGATGTCTACCTACCACCCACCACCTCCTACCTACCTCATTGTATTTAATTCCCCTCTTGGGGCATTATGTCTTGAGGACCATGCTGAGTTGTAGTGGACCATACTTCTAGGCAGTTTGTAAATCTGCTGGTAGGTGAACAAATCACTTGACTTCCGAATCGGGGTTTTTTTTGAGGTTGGGCAATCATCAAATAACTTCTCCTGCTCTGGGTGGAGCGGGAGGGCGTGTCAGACTTTTACTGACTAAATCCTTCAGTTGCCTGTGTGCCAGGGACCACGGTATCTCTTTCGAACAATCCGCACTTAGTTACTGATCATACTCACACTATACGCAATGATTCTCGTCACGGAAGATACGATTATTTCATATAATATAACTAGCTGCTACCCGCGGTTGTGCCCGCGTAGATGTCGGAAATTGTCCCACAGGACCGTGCTATCGACAAACTCCTGTCACTCCTTGTAATATCAGCTATCTGCCAGTGAAAGTCCCATCAGAATTGATCCAGCCGTTTCGGAGATTAGCCGGAACAAACAGACACACAAACAAAAAAATATAAAGAAGATTGTTTTTGTTTAAACTACCGTATATACTTTCATTCGCATTTAGTAAAACGCTGTTATTTTGACATTACAAACAGACACCTCAGTTTAATTTATATGTTTAAAGTATAGATCCTACTAATATATGAAATGAATGAAAGTGAAAAATAATAATAAAAAGTAATATATAAATGTGAAAGTTTGTATGTTTAGATGTTTGGATATTTGTTACTCAATCACGCAAAAACGGCTGAACCGATTTGGATGAAATTTGGCACACATATAGTTTATGATTTGGATTAACACATAGGATACTTTTAATTCCGGTGGTACGTTACCGTGGGATTTTCCGAGCTCCGTACGGGCGAAGCCGCTAGCAAAAGCTAGTGTATGTATAGATATGTATTTATATTATGAAATATGTCCTCAAACCTCCGGCTACGCCCACCAATAACTTACAAATAACTTAACAATGGCGACACTTCCAGCATCCATTAACCATTTATAAATCAGTTCTGAGTCCATTCCGGCGGATTGCCTGCAGTAACGGTTGCACTTATTGCCGATTCTCCTCTCAACCCCCGACTGTTGAGAAGAGTAAACGCCGCCGCTAATTCTCATAGCAACACACATGTCATTGTATTGTCGCTTTCCCTTCTTCCGCTCATTCGTGCACTGTCATGGTCGTTTTATAAATTAATATTTCAAATAAATAGTTCGAATGTTTATATTGCTCTTTGCTTTATTTCATCAGGTTATGGGCCGTCCCAAGCCTGCCGTTTAATGTTATTGTTGTGTTCTGGACAGTAATTACAAAGTTACAATGAAAAAGTAAAAATCGCAAGCATAACCTCACTTTTAGTTACCGGCTCGCGAGTGTTTTTTTTCTTTTCAGCTAAGTAATTATTTTCTTATTGAATCGTACATTATAAAATATGGCTGGAAATAGTTCATTGATGTCGATTGAGAAGTTAACGGGTCGTGAGAATTGGTCAAGCTGGAGTTTTGCGGTAAAGGCATACCTTGAACATGAAGATTTATACAGCCATGTTTTGAAAGAACCAAATGTTAATGATCCTAACTCGGTCAAACAAGACATCAAAGCCAAGTCAAAGTTGATTCTATTAGTTGACCAGATGTTATATGTGCATATACAAGACGCACAAAATGCAAAACAGGTATGGGATAATTTAGCAAAGGCATTCGAAGACAGTGGGCTAACTCGTAAAGTTGGTTTACTCAGAGAACTTATCAATACCAATTTGGAAAATAGTTCATCCATTGAAGACTATGTAAACAAAATAATGACAGCCGCGCACAAATTGAGAAACATAAAGTTTAATATAGATGATGAGTGGTTGGGCACCCTAATGTTGGCAGGATTGCCAGAAATATACAGGCCTATGATTATGGCTCTAGAAAGTTCCGGTATGAAGATTAGTGCTGATCTTGTGAAAAATAAATTACTGCAAGAGGTAAAGATTTCAGACACTACTGCACTTTATACAAACACAAAAAAGAAGCAAGAATTTAAGAATAAAGGCCCGAGATGCTTTCATTGTAATAAGTATGGACATCTCAGCAAGTATTGTAGAAATAAGAAGACAAGTAATGATAAAAAATCAGATAGTAATAACACTGGATATGTCGCAGCTTTTTCAGCATCCACAGCAAATGCTTCCAAATACTGGCATGTTGATTCAGGAGCATCCATGCATATGACCATGCACCGGGACTGGCTTACTGATATCACTTCTTCATCTGTACCGTTCATAACAATTGCCAACAACAAAGTGTTAAAGGTTGAATGTTGTGGTAATGTATATATCAATGTATATGCAAAAGATGGCAGTATCAATTCAATACAGGTGAGGAATGTCTTATATGTACCAGAATTAAAAACAAATCTGCTGTCTGTTAGTAAAATAATTAAAGCTGGAAATAAAGTCACATTCAATGATTATGGATGTCAAATTTATAATTCAAGTAATAAGTTAGTTGCAAAAGCTAAATTGATTAATGAGACATATATGTTAAATACTAGTCAAAATGAAGAAATGCATGTCATGTTGGCAACGGCTGATGATGATACTTATCTGTGGCATCAGAGGATGGGTCATTTAAATTTCTCCGCACTTAATAAATTACCTAACTGCACAGAAGGTGTAAAATTGTCATCCAGAGTGGGAAATTTAACTTGTGTAACCTGTCTTGAAGGAAAGCAGACAAGGAAACCGTTCCCCGCTGAAGGCTCCCGAGCAACCAGTTTGCTAGAGCTTATTCACAGTGATGTTTGTGGACCGATGAAGAATACTTCTTTAGGAGGAGCAAGGTATTTTGTTACCTTTATTGATGATTTTTCTCGTCGAGTACATGTATATTTTATTAAAAACAAGAGTGAAGTTTTTGAAAAATTTATTGAATTCAAGAATAGAGTAGAAAATGAGTTATGTAGAAAAATAAAAATGTTGAGAAGCGATAATGGAACCGAATACAAAAACAACAATTTTGAAAAGTTCTTAAAAAAACATGGAATTCTGCATCAAACATCCAATCCATACACCCCTGAGCAGAATGGTCTTAGTGAAAGAATGAACAGAACTCTAATAGAACGTGCTAAATGTATGATTTTAAATGCTCAATTACAGAACACGTTCTGGGCAGAAGCAGTTGCTACTGCTGCATATATTATAAACCGATCTCCGACCTGCTCTTTATCTAATGTAACACCTCATGAGGTCTGGACTGGAAAGAAGCCGAATTTGAATCATATGAGAATATTTGGATGTTCGGCAATGGTGCTTATTCCTAAGGAAAATAGAACTAAGCTTGATGTAAAGTCACGCAAGCTAATTTTTGTTGGTTATAGCGATAGCACAAAGGGCTACCGATTCATAGATCCTGAAAGAAAAAAAAGTGTTATAAGTAGAGATGTTGTATTTCTAGAAGCTTCAATTAAGAGAAATATAGTGGATAATGTACCTGAAACAGAAAAGGAAAAGATAAGTAATGTAATAGAGATTGAGGAAAATAAAAATGAAAATATAAAGGAAGATTATAATAAAAAGAAAGAAAATAAAATAACTTACTTACCTTTATGTGATGAACCTGAAGTAATTGTTGAAAGAAACACTGATGACTCTGAAAGAGAAAGGCAGAATTTATCTCAAAGTACTGATTCGGATGATTCTGATCAGTTTGAAGATGTTAATGATGAGACATACATACCTGATACGACGTTAGATTCTCCACCAATGTCTAACATAACTTTGAGACCACGACAAAGGAGAAACCAAATTAATGATGTTCAAAGTCCTTCATCGCTATTATGTCAGAATGTTGAGTCAACAATTAATTTATTAAACAATGATCCACAAAGTCTTCAGCAGGCTCTCAGCAGTGAAAATGCTGATGAGTGGAAGAAAGCAATGAATGAAGAATATCAGTCATTGATAAAGAATAATACATGGACACTTTCTGATTTACCGGTAAGAAATTCAGTCATTCCCAGCAGATGGGTTTATAAAGTCAAGAGGGATGGCAATGGATCTGTTACACGCTATAAAGCTAGACTGGTGATCAAAGGCTATAAGCAAATCAAAGGTATAGACTATAATGAGGTATACGCTCCAGTAGTCCGTTATACATCCATACGATACCTGATTGGCCTTGCTGCCAAATATGGACTTAAAATACATCAAATGGATGCAGTTACAGCATTCTTACAAGGTGAAATTGAGGAAGAGATTTACATGTCCTTACCACCTGGCTATGAAGAGGAAAATAAAGTATGTAGATTAAACAAGTCAATATATGGACTCAAACAGGCCAGTAGGCAGTGGAATAAAAAATTAAATACTGCCCTGTTGGAGATTGGCATGACACGTTCAAATATTGATCCTTGTGTTTACTATCGTATTTTGAACGATAATGATATGCTTTTTATAGCAGTGTATGTGGATGACCTGCTCTGTTTTTTTTAATTGTGAGGAAACTTCGCAAATGATAAAAGGAAAACTAAAAGAAAAATTCCATATGAAGGATTTAGGAACAGCTGAACATTGTATTGGTTTTAGAATTTCGCAACAGGAAGATGCAATTTCTATTGATCAGTCTATATACATAAAAATGATACTTACACGGTTTGGAATGATCGACTGTAAACCAATATGGACGCCTACTGATGCTAATATTAAATTTAAGAAGGCTGAAAGTCAAGAAGAAATCTTAAAGAACATTCCATATCAGGAGATAGTTGGCTGTCTATTATACTTATCACAGGGTAGTCGGCCAGACATTACTTTTATCATAAATTCATTGAGCAGATTTAATAGTCAGCCTACTAATGAACATTGGGCAGCTCTGAAACGAGTTTTGAGGTATCTGAAAGGTACAATGTATATGAAACTGGTTTATAAAAGATGTGTTGATAAAAAAATTTCAGGCTATTGTGATTCAGATTGGGCCAATGATTCTGAAGACAGAAGATCTTGCACAGGCTACATATTTTTATTTCAGGGCGCCGCAATAAGCTGGAATTCTAAAAAACAGCAGACTATAGCTCTCTCTACAAGTGAGGCTGAATACATGGCTCTAGCGTCAGCCATTCAGGAAGCTCTCTGGCTGAAACAGCTGGCAGATGAATTTCAACCTGAGTTTAAAGGTAAACCTATCACTCTTTACTGCGATAATCAGAGTGCGATTAGTCTTGCAGGTAATGCTGTGTACCATGCGCGCAGTAAACACATTGACGTCCGCTACCACTTCATACGTGAGAAGATTGCTGCCAAGAGAATCGCGCTAGAATATAAATGCACTGGAGACATGGTTGCGGATATTTTAACGAAGGGTCTTCATCGACCAAAACACGAAAATTTCACCTCATTAATGGGCTTATCTTTAAATCGTCTGCGTTTAGAAGAGGATGTTGAGAAGAGTAAACGCCGCCGCTAATTCTCATAGCAACACACATGTCATTGTATTGTCGCTTTCCCTTCTTCCGCTCATTCGTGCACTGTCATGGTCGTTTTATAAATTAATATTTCAAATAAATAGTTCGAATGTTTATATTGCTCTTTGCTTTATTTCATCACCGACCCCTGAACACTTCGTCCTGTGACCATCCCCTATCCCCCTACCTCCCTTGGCTCATCGTTAACATTGCCACTTCATTTATTCGAAGGTCAATGAACTTAGGTAGTAATAAAGTACCTTGTAAATGGATTCTGAAGTAGTATGAAAACAAAAGATGTTTTTCCTTAGAGAAGGTTGTTTGTCGGTTTTTCTGCCGGTGGAAAGTTTTCACCGATAATTTAATCGAATTTTAGCTGCTCCACATTTTTGCCTGAAAATGCGAACTACATTTGACAAAAAATTGGACTACCAAAAGTTAAAAGACTCTTATTAATATTAGAAATGTGAAAGTTTGTATGTTAGGGTGTTTGTTACACATTCACACAAAAACAGCTGGACAGATTGGAATTAAAGGCACACAAATAGTTTTAAACCAGAGAGGGATAATTGCGTAATACACTATCAGAAAGAAGAAAAAAGAAAGAAAGAAAATAAATTTATTTAGCACAGGCTTAAAAGACGTATCAATAGGAATCGCTTTCATTTTGAGAGTCCCACAACATTTATGCCGTTGTTTACGTTGTTAAGGAGACAATTTTTTCGAACATATGACTGAATGGATTAGAAATAACATTCAAAATGAGAAAACAAGAGTTTTTGGCGGGATCGGGTTGGAACATGTCGCACGAGTTTTAATTTTCATGAAATTTAGTGAAATACCGAATTAAATTGTATAATTTTGGTAGTGAATTATTCAATTTAGTAACATGTGAGTGAACAAGTGTAGTGAAGGTGAAAATAAGTGACTAACGTGGACTTTTCGTGTTCCCCCCAAAAACTCATATTAGGTTGTTGTAAAGTTACTACCGCTTTACAATAACTTTGACTTGACTGACTAAAGACGACTATGACTGTTTTGTAACTTCGTGCCCAATATCGGGCCATTTACTTGATCGAAAAGAAAATTACTTGACACTGGCTAAATCCATCTATCATGCACAAGCGATACGCTTCCATCATGCGCAGGGTTCGCGCCAGCCCCAACAGCATCCTGAATACTATAGCGGATAGGTGGGACAGCCCCATACTGGGACATTGGATACGCCTACATGCAACTGTGGCGTAATAATAAATATAGTTTTTATTTTGTTTTTTCTCCAGTAAATGTAAGTACTAACACTAGTTTCTAAGTCGTTTGTATACTAACCAAATGGACGTTATGAGTCTGAAATAAAAGATTTTTATTTTATTTATTTAAATGCACAAACCGTGCGAAGCCAAAACTGAAAAAAAAATAACCTTAAAAACGATTCCGATTCTGATAAATAGTTTGTTACGTAATAAGGGTGCTGGAATAACACAAATAATATTTTTTATCCCGATAGAAGGTTCCCGTAGGATAATTTCCGCGGACAAAAGCTAGTACAATAATACATTTTAGGCAAAGGTTCTATTTTTATTTAGTCATGCCAATTTGTAAACATGTATACTGAAGGAAAATGACAACACAATTATTGTACAGGAATCGAAATCGAAACTTGTTACAAACGGAATAATATCAAAGGCCTCGATCTTTTGTGGTTTCAGCTTAGTGTACTTTGAGGTTCCCTATTAATTTGTGAGCAAAATGAGCATCTTTTCCCCTGCCTCCCACCCACTTACCCAATTAAACACCTACTGGGGTAACCGATATAATTTTTTCCCGTGTAATTGGGCAATTGGGCAATTTTTCCATTCTAGCTGTTGCCACTCAAGGAATATGACCAATTACCCGAAGCCACCCATTTCACGCTATTTACGTTTGGATGACGGTTAATTTTAACAAAATTCATACTAAACTGTTTAGTTGATCGATAAGTAATTATAGAGGGTAGAGTTTAGGGAAGCTTAGCTAGCTGTTATGGTTAACTTTAAGTTATTTATTTACATAAAATAACTTTAGAACATGTTTTAAGGGTTCAACATTTTTATTTCGATTATTTATTTTTCTGATGTCTTTTTCGCAACCAAAGTTAATGTTCAAAGGCAACAAACAATCAATCTGCCCAAATTTTTTGTCAACTATGTTGGGGTCGGCTTGCTTGGTGCAGCTGATTACCAGTATTTTACATGGAGCAACTGCCTATCTGAGCTATGTTGTAATGTATTGAGGTTGTATCAAAATGTACATACTATATAGCGAAATCTATGTACATAATGATACGTGTAACATGACTTTTGTGTCATAAATGAAACTCATCTGCACTAAATCACCGATACGTTTACTTTAACCGCCACAACCCAGTTACTGGGTAACACGATACCCCTTGGTAAGATTGTCAGACTCACAGACTACCCGTAACGACTGTCAACGATCTAGGAATGACAGCCGGAACCAACGGCTTAACGTGCTTTCCGAGGCACGGAGGGGTCAAGTAGAGAAAGAAAGAAAGAGATAAATTTTTTATTTTGGGACACGCTCCGGAAATACAAACAACAAAATAGAAAATTAAATCTTAACAAAATCATGAAACCAATAAAAAAATAGCAATAAATAATAGTTTAAAAAACTAAGAAACACGCTGTAAACTACAAATGTAGAAAATAACTTTAAAAAAGCGTGGGGTGATTTTTGAGGTAGGTATTTTTATAATCAATTATTATCAAGCACCTCACTTTAAACTATTATTTATTTTCAATGTTTTAGTTGAAATTATTGAATTGTCATCGGTCCTTGATAAGTGTTCAAACTTTAAAATCAATCTGACGTTTTGAAGGGGGTGAAAATTACGTTCAAAGATTCCGTTACATAGATACAGACATATACCAAGCTAATAAAAGCGTATTAAATAAGGAAGACACGTGCGAGGCCAAAAACGCTCCAATCTCAGCATGACTCTTCGATAGAGAAAAAAAAAACAAAAGTCTGTAGGTAGGTATGTGAAGATGATCACCCATCCACAAATCTACCGCGGCAAGCGTAGCTTAATCTTCGATTGATCCGTGCGGCTGTTATCATTTAGCCAAAGACAACAGACAACAAACACATTAACTGAAAAAACAAATCCATTAAGACTCAGTTCTGGTAACTATCGAATTAGTCTTCAACATTTTGGCACCAGCTCTGAGACAAATAGCCTACCAGTTTTTATTCACAACCAGAAACCCGTCGGATTCAGACGTAGAACTAATTACATTATCATTAGATTCGGCACACTGGGCCGTTCAGTTATGGCAACCCTTTCGGCTCGGGATGAAATATTCGAGCCCAATGTGCACGGTGATAGCTCCGCCTCGTTTTGTTAGGGTTGATCGTATTGAAATTGCGGGAGTTATTACAGGGTTAGAGTTTAATAAACGAGATTGGATTTAGTGGATGAAGTTTAGAGAATCATAATTTCAAATTCTGTGAACCGTAATGATTGTGAGACACGTGTAAAGCTGGTTCAACTATAAAAGTTTACTAAATATAGTCTAAGAATAAAATGAATAATCAAGTAGGTAGTTGGTTCGCAGTTACAGCTCGGAGCCTGGATTTGCTCCTAGTTGATGGAAATAGGCTCGCCCGCTATTGGTGTACCTACTGTAGGTACACCTCTAGATAACGCTTCGAAGAAGCAGGCGTGATGTTATGTTAAATATGTTCTAAATTGAATAAAATGTATATTAGTGCGTTTATGAGATCGACTAAAATTATTGACACGTTAAATTTATTTGTATGATTTTTTGACTTATGTAATTTAAATGTAACCTGTATGACTGTAATAGTTACATATAATAATGAATGTAAAATGAGGTTGACTAAAAACAACCAATGCAATGGACTGTTACCAATAACAAGAGTGTAATTTGTATGATTATTAATTATTTTTAATTTAGCCTACAATAGTGACACACTATACATATTGGACACCCTATGGGTATGTTACAGTGATACAATAGTAACTGATTATAAGAATTGCCTTCTAACTGTAATAAACAATAAATAAATGAATATGAATATGAAATTAATTCTAACAAGTGGTCGCCTAATGGTTGAAATTCGACCATAATTAATTAAAACTTAATGTATTTCTAGTGCATTATCTTCTAATATATAAAATTCTCGTGTCACAGTGTTTGTAACAAAACTCCTCCGAAACGGCTTGACCGATTCTTATGAAATTTTGTGTGTATATTCAGTAGGTCTGAGAATAGGACGTAAACTATTTTTCATACCCCTAAGTGATAAGGGTGGTTTTTTTTGTTTCACGTATTAATGTATGGTGTGGGTTGTTTGAAAGAGATACCGTGGCACCTGGCACACAGGCAACTGAGGGAACACGGGTGGGTTGGTGGGTTTTAGTCAGTAAAAGTCTGACACGCCCTACTGCTACACCCAGAGCGGGAGAAGTTATTTGATGATTTCCCACCCAAAAAAAAAATACTTAATAATGTATAGATATAGATAAAAAAGTTTTCGTTTCTTTTCAACTACAGTAAATTGAAGTTGCAAAAACTGTATTTGTACAATGTAAGTATAATTTATACCAAAAAAGCTAATTAACCAGGATCATCCATCGGTTCTTACAAAACATCTACTATATTCAACGACCCTGGTAACTTATCTCTTTAGCAATGACGCTTTACAAAATCTAAAACATATTACGTATTCCGAAACAATTTTCTTCTAAATTACATACCAAGTTTTATGTCCCCATTCATTGAGCATAGATCGATAGATATACATCGACTTTTTTTTATTCCAACGAGATTAGAATGTACTATGTCCTAACAGTAATATGGTCTTGCTCAACCGTACGTGTCTCGAATTACAATACAAGATACAATTTCCCTCAATACAATTTAGAATCAAATCTGGTCTGTTTTTACTCGTACCTAAATACAAAATTACATTGTACCCAGACCCATAAAGTAGGAATGTAAGGAAAATATTGTCTAAGTTTTGGCGACCCTAGTACTGAAATCAATTGTGATTCTATTTACAGGATTCACTTGTTTCTCTCAGTTTTATAGATGTAATAACAATTTGTTTAAGTTTGTACTCCACAATTGGTTGTGTGTTCTAGGTTTTACGGGTTTTTATTTTCTTATTTCAGCACACAGCTGTTTGTATATAAATATTGGGTCGAGTTCGTTATATTTTCATAATCAAATTCACTCCAGGGTAGAATGTCTAAAGTCTATTTACTACAACTGAAATGGTTTTTACGAAAATTTCATCAGCTCCACCACGATTTAGTTTAGACAATCACTTTTCTTCTACTTATTCAATTCACTGCGAAATCTTACACAAAGTTTGCACAAAATCGTCTGAACAAATTAACTTTTTATTTCAATTGTTTGTAGCAAACGAGATTGTGCAGTCTGGACGCGCATGTAAACTCAACATCGACGGGCAGACACAGCAATTTCCTTGCCAAATCGAGTGTGAACGAGAAACCACCAGTTTAAAGCGGTTTCCCTTTGCTTTTTTTCTTATATATGGACCGCTTGTTTACAACTGCCAGGGGAGAAAACATTAAAAATACACGAGAGCAGCGTGTTTTGGTTTTAGCTTGAATATTTGTGTGTTCCAATTTTTGCCCGTTCGGTTTTATTTTGCAGGTAAATACTGCATTTTATTTTATTTGAAAGCAGTATCATTTCCGTACGTATCGTGCAATGCGAGCGTATTGTCAAGTTAGGTAACAATTAACGTTTATAGCATCGAATAAATTAACTGCAATAAAAATATTTGTAAACATAAATATTACTGGAATGTAACTGTGCGATAAGTCTCTGAAATAAAATCAGGCCTAAATTCACTCAAAATAAAAAGCGGGGTGAAACGCCCGAAATCCCCGCACATGACCGGAGGTTAAAAGACAAGTGGGTTGAAGACACGATAACGCCGGCGGCGGGGGGTTGAAAATCTAATTTGCAAATGCATTTCCTGCCTTTCAAGCTGCAGTGACGGGTTCCCGCTTTACATTTTTAAACAGAGCAGACAGATTCGAGCGTTTCGACTGTTTTCGGGTTGATAAAACATTGTATTGGGGGATCTTTTGGACCGACACCGCTTTGGAGGGTTAGAATGTATGGAGATGGAAATTATGCTGTATTGGCAGAAGTTGTTTTACATTTTGAATTTTCTAATATTGTCTACTTTGATGTTCGAAAAAGAGAATAACAAAAGCTTTCATTTTAGAAATGGACTGAGGAATCTGTAAATCAGAGAAAAAATTCCTTTAATATTTCATGTAATGGGTTTCCTTGTTTCATGATATTGGGCATCGCGCCCATATTAAGGATTCATTGTGTTGCACATTAATTGGTCCGAGTTTAAATAATCAAAGACAGATTGTACTTTCGCATTACTTAATGCCTCAACGACAATCATCTTGCATCATCTCTCAACATCATCTAAACAACTTCACTCCCTTACCTTCAAAGCCTTAACACTATCGTACCAAGGAGAAACTATTCAGTCCATCAGAATGGTCGATACACTAGTTACAGACAACTCCATACATTCAGACCACGGCCCGCAACCGCGGTCCGCTTAATAACTCCGATTGGCGGAATTTCGCCAGAGCTCACGGTCCATTGCTGTCGGAAATTACGTTGCGTAGAAAACCCCGACCTTTTAGCGTGCATGTATTGTGTGTATCGATGCCTTCGCTTTTTAAAATTTGATTGAAATGAAACGTTTGTTTGCTTCGAATTTATTTATGAAGTTACTTCTTTTCGTGGTGGGTTTTTTGAATTTGAATGTTTTGAGGTTCCGAGAGAATATGTTTTGAATGATTTCGAAGAAATGCAAATCTATTTAATGCGGTCCTGTTTGGTAGAGTAGTAGTGGTCCAGTGGTTACGGTTACGACTTACGAGATGTAGGTCGTAGTTCAAACCCAGACAGGCGCTGTACTTTGTGTAAATTATTTCATCACCACTACTCTCAAAACGGTAAAGAAAAACATCGTTAGGAAACCAAAATGTCCTAGAACCTAAAATTCAAAGATACATACGTGACATCTACCAGCTCGCACTCGGCCCATGTTGCGGCCCACTTGTTCTCATAGAGAGGCGGCTTGTGACTCAGCAGTGGGAACGTTATAGGCTTATTATGTGTGTATGTTTTGCTTCATGGCAGTTAAGAATCAACTAGCCGTAGACAGAAAAACGTTAGAATTCAAGTAATATCTTCTCTAGCGTGTCCTGTTGTCTGCACGCTACAAGATCTGATGGACGCTGCTGAAAGTGCAAAGCTCGTAGCCAAATTGTGGGCTGTCTGTAGTTTTCTAACCTTGCATTCTGGCAATAGTAACAATTTCGCTATTGACATGCTAAGAAGAAGACAGAAAAATGTTTACAGTACACCATAAACTAAACACTTAGCAAAACCAACGCACCATCTGTCATAGCACCATCAAATCGCACCAATCCCCCACCAATTACCGCAAAAACTAACCCACTATTCTCCACTAATCTGTCAAGCATCAAAACACTTTTCAATTACCGATCGCGACAAAAGTATATAAGTTGCAAGATCTTCTCTGTATGGTCGTTGCACGCATCAGAAAGGCAACTTTTGACACACCCCGAGGCTCCGAAACTTTTACATTAGAGATGAAGTTTCTCGTAAAGTTATTCTTACTACTTGCAGAGTGTTCACGCAACGAACAAATCTTGTGAAAGAGCTAAACACAGCTGAAACAGCTCGTTTTATTAAGTGTGTTGTGAAATATTTTTCTTATGTCAGCTTCGTTGGTGTAGTCATCTAGTGGATAGCTACTTGATCTACAAGTGAGCATGAGAGTCTTTCGTTCGAATCCCAGACAAGGCAAATAGGGTGTTTTACTCTGTATGAGAAAAAATCTACAAATATGTTATTGAGAAAACTTAGGCAAAATGCAGTTTTCAATGTTAGTTTTAGTTCATGAAATAACAAAATAAATGTCAAAATTCAATTCAATTATTTGTTTTTGAACACCATGAAATAGTAGCCGCCATGTTATTACGTCATACGGCGTGTCAATTGAACAACTTTGTACTTTTAAAATATTCGTAACCAAAGTATTTTTTATTTAAATAATATCTTACAATCAGGAACAGCAAACCAACGATAAGTAGAATAATAACTCATTTTTTTAATTATAAACAATTATCTTATAAAATATCAGCGCATTTGTCTATATAACAAACTGACGTCATACCCACAGAGCAAAATGGCGTCCACTGCGTCCAGCGTTTTCGTCAAATTACGCGCGAAATTTGAAAATGTAAAATTTTAATGCGAGTTTACGGCACGAATCAATAAAATTAAATGTGGTTTTTTTTTAGTGGTTTATTAGAACTTAAGAATTTAATTAGGACACTTGTCAAAAATGGGTGTAATACCCTATTGTTATTGGGTTTTTCCCATTAAGATTTTCTCAGTAGTAGCCCAGTCTGGATTTGTGCCCAGTTGATGGCTTTGCCCAAACTTAAACTGGCGAAATGTGGGTGTACCTGCTATGGGTACACCTCTGCATAAGGGAAACAGGGCGTTATGTTCTATTTTATATTTTTTGGGTTGGTCTTTCAGAACGCGGTTAAGATTGAAAAAAAATATAAAACACTAGCTTTTGCCAGCGGCTTTATCCGCGTGGAGGTCAAAAATTATCCCACGGGAACGTATTATCGAGACAAAAAGTATTCTATGTATTAATCCAGGTTATAAACTACCTGTGTGCCAAATTTTATCCAAATCCGTTTAGCCGTTTTTGTGTGATTGAGTAACAAACATCCAAACTTTCACATTTATAATATTAGTAGGAGTAGAATAGTAGGCTCTCAATTAATATCGTTACCATGGAAACAAAAGTTATAAAACATTTCAATTAATACTATTTAAACTTTTGCTATCCAGTCCTATTATCCTATTAACGCTCGATCCATCATAGACCTCATCAAACGCTTTCGATCAGGCGTGATCGAGGTCAAGAGCAGGCCCATTTAGTAATAAAAAAAATTGTATCGGTTTGGTACTTCTCTGTTTATAATTTGCCTAGCATTCTCCTATTTTGAGATCGAGTTCCAGTCTAACCGGATACAAGTAAATACCAGAATAATAAATCATTATTACCTTTCAACTACATCGCAAAAATCTCTTAAATGAACAAACATTTCGAATCACGTTTTCATGTATCAAACGTAAAGTATTTTCTTCACGTATATTTTCACTTGTTTCATCAGTAAATATCATTCTCAGACATTTGATTGGCATTTCTATTCTACGATTCTGTTTTGTAAATGTCATTTTATTTTAAAGGTGATAACCATTCTGTCTACGTTGAAATTCCTTTAGAATAATTGCGCAAATACTTATCTTTACAATAGGTAGTAGGCGGTTGCTGGAGTTAAATGTAAATTTAATATTAGTTCAGTGCCCATTTTTTTTTGATTTGGGTGGGAAATCATCAAATAACTTCTCCCGCTCTGGGTGGAGCAAGAGGGCGTGTCAGACTTTTACTGACTAAAACCCACCCGTGTTCCCTCAGTTGCCTGTGTGCCAGGGGCCGCGGTATCTCTTTCGAACAACCCGCACCCTTTTTAGGCATCGGTCCTTGCGGACCCCACCAGTTAGTGCTGACATCTCTTTGAGGTGCGCGTGCAACACAACGCGCCGTCGACCCGTCCAGTGCCCATTGTGTAGACTTTGTGACTTGTAGAAAGGTTTTTTTGTCTATGCAACTTATTTTAAGTAGGCACCATTTTTTGAAGAAGTAAGTTTCAAGAATGTTTTTGGAAAATCTTGCATAAATTAAGTGTGGTTTTCGCAACTATGTTGCGGTCAGCTTCCAGTCCAAACGGATGCAACTGAATACCAGTATTTTACATAGAGCGACTGCCTATCTTACCTCCATAACCCAGTTACTGAGTAGCACAACACTCCTTGGTAAGACTGGTTGTCAGACTTTCGGGCTTCTGACGACCCGTAACGACTGAAAGATCCACGAATGACAGCTGCGACCAACGTCTTAAAGTGCTATCCGTGTGGTCATAATGTACGCAATAAAATTGGTCCTTGCGATCATCTAAGTTTGCTAGTACTAGAGATGATCGCATCATTGAGTTGCCTTAAGATAGTGCCCCATAATAAATAGCACAAGGATGATTCCGATACGAAAAATTGCTCCTCTATCATTTCCCATAAATATTTAATGAATACATGACTAAAGTCAGTGTACGACTAAACGCCGACAGACACTACGCCGACAGACTGAACACCGACAAGACTTTACTTCGACGGGACTCTTTGCCGACAGGACACTTCGCCGACAGGTTAGGTTCGGTTAGAATTGCGACCAACCGCGCACGAGCCGAGCCAGCGCTACTTCCATGTTAGTGGCAGTTACTTGACTCTTTAGTCATAGCGCAAGGATGAGCCCTGTTGGCGAAGAGTCCTGTCGGCGAAGTGTCCTGTCGGCGAAGAGTTCCGTCGAAGTAAAGTCTGTTGTCGTAGTGTCTGTCGGCGTTTAGTCGTACACTCAACTAAAGTATACTTGAACTACAGAAAAGCGACTAACAAGGCAGGTGGAAACACCGGGAGGGGATGCTCTAGGAGGACTTATAGTGACCTTATAGGTGTTGTTTTTCAGAAAGGTCAGGTGCGTAGTACTCCCAACCAGCGTGCGTATACACGCACGTTTGTATACTGACATCTGATAATACTTTTTTTATTTTTATTTTATTGGGCCTCTCGCAGTTGGCCTTGAGAGGCTGTGACTGCTCAACCGGGCTTTCCTGGGGCTGCCATTAAGAATTAACTTAACGCCTCCAGCCAGGGCTTACAAACTAAAATAAATTACAAACTAAGCGACTGCACGCTAAGGGCACCCCCTGTGGGGTACAGGCCTCGGCTCAGGGCGTCACTGATAGGGGGACAGCTATCATTGGGGACAGGCTGGATCAAAATATTGACATTATTATTGATCGCGGATCTGATAATACGATCAGATATAGATATATAAACGTAAACGAGGCAAACGGAGTATATGAGGATCGTAGCAGATGGCGTTCTGTAGTTACCGCCAACCCCCATTAGAAGTAGGTGTGAACTATATGTACTTGACCTACCTATTAAAAAACCTATTAAACAATTATAAAAGTTAATAAGAGATGCTTTACTAGTTAATTAAATTTAATGACTGTCCAATTACGATCCGTCATCGCAATGGCGCCGTTTCATTGTGAAAGTCTACGAAAGGTAATTATTGAGCTGAGTTTAAAATTACTTGGCTTGAAATGAGATTAACGCAGATATTTGTTATGTATTCGGTTGCTCATTACGTTCTGTGGTTTTTCATTATTGTTACTGAGAAATATTTTCGGATTCATTTGGCCATATCATTTCGAGTTTATCTTATTTTCAGTGTTGATGGCAAAGAAAGAAAATAGATTTTATAAATTTTTGAGTTATATGTAATAGTGGCGAGCCTATTAACCGAGAACAAATCCAGACTCCGCACTACGACTGAGAAATTCCAGATGAAACGACTCAAACTCTTTATTTTCTCTATTACACACACTGTATACATCATTGAAAAATGCAATAACCTACGCTGTCAAAATGTACCATAGAACAATTTTTTTTTAAATTGACAGACGAAAAATTTCAAACCAGTGGGGTTCAGAATCATGTACCGATACTATGGTAACAGGTTGTGCGTCGATATCCCTGACACCCTGTATAAAGTCAGCAAATTAATTCTTCTTCTTTTCGTTTCGACGGTACCTACATCTATGTTGCTTATACTGTTTGGTCTCAGTAGGTGGCCACGATTATTTCAGCGTCAGCAAATTGATTGACACATTAAATTGTCCGTATATTCATATCACAGTGTAATTCCTAGAAGAACCGGAAGACGTAGTGTTGAAAGGCCTCCCATAAGATGGACCGATGACCTGGTGAAGGCCGCAGGCAACCACTGGATGCGAGAAGCACCGTTCCAGTCGAACTGGTGGTGCTTGTGGGAGGCCTACCTATGTCCAGCAGTGGACATCTTTCGGCTGAAATGATAATGATGATGACTGTCATTCCTTGACATTTGTGTGCACGAGCTATATTAACGTATAGTGTTAATTTTCTCTACAATTAACTTCCCTAATCGTACATTAGGTTGATAAAGTTTTCATCCAAAATAAGGCCACGTTATGATTGGTGCCAAAGTTTGATCGTAATATACCTACGGATGGTGCCAAAAGTCAGATTGGCAATAACCTTAAAACAACGTAAGATAGGTTTCTTTGGCTCTTTTTGTAATATTTTTGCAAGTTAACGCCGATATTGGCTCAGAGTTTTCGGTTTATCAAGATATTTGATTCGAATTGGAAGTTGTAATAGTATTTTTGTTCGTACTGGGGAATTTTCGACAGTTTATTACAATGGTTCGTTGTCTAAAAGTATGTTATTAAGTGACAGGCAAAGTTTATTCATCGAATATTCTTGTTTGACGTAATTATATGTAGGCAAAGATAAAGGTTTAGCTGTTGATAACAGGTCATACTTGGCAAAAATAGTTTGATCTGTAATATGGACATTTTGATTTTTTTTAATCCTTTCATTAGGTATCACAAATCGTATTCCTAACCAATATAATAAATGCTGACGTAAGTTTGTTTTTTTGTAACGTGGCTGAGTGGATTTGGATGAAATTTGGCACACAGATACACCATGACCTGGGTAAGGTCATAGGCTATATTTCATCCTGTATCGTAGACGAAGGCGCGAGCAACAGCTAGTTACCTAATACACGACACTTTTATTCCACTCCTCTGTATTACCATGCGATCGTTTATCAATTAAACTAATTAAATCTAGACTAATAATAAATGAATATTAACGACATTATTATGCTCTCATAATATATTATTATGGTGCTGATAATGTGTATTATTCCTGTCATTTTATTTTCAAGTTGTAAACATTTACGGATTGACATGATATATTAATTAATCAAATGACCAAGCTCGTGTGTTGAAGAGGGGCTCATGAATCATGGCTCCTGGCAGTAACAGCCACACGAATCGATCGAAAGCCTAGCTTCGATGCCGCGGTCGATTCGTGGATGGGTGACAAATTAAACCAGTAGTCCCGGTGGTCATTCTCAGATCTTTGACAATGGTTACGTGTAGTCAGAAGCGCTAAAGTCTGACAACCAGTCTTACGTATTGTGTTGCCCAGTGCCTGGATTGTGGGCGCCAGAAAGGCAGTCGCTCAATGTAAATGACTGGTATTTAGCTATATACGATTAAACTCCAACTCCTACAGGAAAAAAACTAGGCAACATTTTGATTTATCTCTATTTTTTATTTTTATTTAACAGTTTGTGTACAGAGGCCAGCACTTCAAGCTACCCCAATCTGTCAAATTTCTTTGAAAGTTTTTACAAAACTTACTTTATTACAAAAGTATAAGGTTTATATTGAATTGGGAAAATTTTACAGCTTGAGATTGCTTGATGTACTGGCGTCTGTGCACGCATGCTAAAGAAATGTACGGAAATTTTGTTTAATGTTATTTGTGTCCCATCTTGCATTATAACTTCTGAATCTTAATGAACGTGTTTGCTTGTTCCAGGTAAGGCTCAACTTGGCATTCCCTAGCACGTAAGTTAATCCAGCAGATAATGGAGATAATGGGCACATTCTCGTTTGTCTAGACTAGTCTAGGTAGTCGTAAAATAAACGAGAGTACTATGGGAGCTAAGATGTTGACTATATTTCCTTGGGATTAAGAGAAATATAGCCCTGTATTAAGAGCTGATACTCTACTTCGTAATACTGGAACGTATACGTATATTATACGCAGGTAATCTAATATTAAAACCTAATGTGTGCAACAGCACCCCAATTACGTAAAAAACTTTCAATCACAAGAAATTCCTAATCCATGGCTTTATAGGTACCTATGTTTGAAAAATTATTGTACTTGACAACGTAAATAACGCAATGAATGCAGTTGAATTGTCGAAATGTATGGCACTACCATTGTAAGTGTGTTACGCAATGAAATGGCCCCACAGGTTACGAACCCTTTATTGTTTAAGTGTTATACATAACCCTTTTTGCTTAAGCCAAACATAAGTTCCTTAATTTATAGAGATTTTAATTATGCTTATCCTTTTTTTTTGGGTGGGAAATCATCAAATACCTTCTCCAGCTCTGGGTGGAGCAGGAGGGCGTGTCAGACTATTACTGACTAAAACCCACCCGTGTTCCCTCAGTTGCCTGTATGTCAGGGGCCTATTATGCTTATCCTTAGGGTCCAATCGACGGTTCTTTAAAATCTAAAATAAACATCGTATCATCTTAGAACAAACTCGAGCAGTAGGTAATATTAACAGAATGCTCCGTACTGACTCATTTCAATGAATCACCCTGTTTATTTTCTCGAGCCTCTTGCAAATCTGAAGCAATCTATTGATCGAAGCACTACAACTAATCCCCAGTACTTCTTTCTGTACCAACCCACGCAATAAAGACCCAACTTCCACTTTCATCTCACAAATACACAGACACATAATAATTCGAGGTCATTATAGCCCTCTATGTTACGAAATCCGTTTTATCGATACAATAAAACATCCTTAGCGGTGAGGCGAGCACTCGACTTATATTAATGTACTGGCAATCGATACCGAGTCCCTCTCATCTCGATACTCGATGGACCCTTGAATTTGTCAACAAGTTTTGAAGGCTGGGAATACGCGTGCGGACGCGGCGATCGGTGCAAGCTATTTGTAGATCTTGTGTAGTATTGTGTACTTGACTTATACGAGGTTGCTTTGTTTTGATATAATAGAGGGCCACTTAATATTATGCTGGTCAATCATGTTGAATTTGGGAAGAAATTAAAATACACCAGAAGGCCGATTACGGTAAATAAAAACGCTCAAAATCTAGCAATCTCACATCGGGGCAAATGTAAAAAAAAAAGATTTTGACCAATTGTGCTCCTCTGATTTTTTAAACTTATAACCAACTAAGTTATTAATTATTCATCTAGTATTTCTTGACTGGTTGGCCAATTTTTAAGTAAAAAATCAGCATTGCCATGGAAAGTGGCAACACTGCCAGCTTTTTGGGCACTTTTCCCATTGACAGCGATGCGCACAAATGTTTTGATGCGTAATGAGCTCTTCCCTTTTTTCCTACTTTCTTTTCCTTTATTTTACGTGTAAGTATATAATACATGGTATATTTTTGCTAATCAGTTATTCGTGATATTTTTCTTGTGCTAGCCATAAGTCTACCATTGCACTACGACTCAACACGAATAGAAATCTAATTTAGTTAAAGGCTAAGTTACTAACTATAGCTAGTTAGTAACTGGCTTTAAAAAAGCTTTAAAATACTACTACTGCATAAAAAATCTCATCCATAGCTCCACTTATCTATCTTCCAAACATGTCAGATAATGATCGCGTGTCACCCACTTCCCTAATGCAATTTGCAACGCTGTCATTGATCACGGAGCCCTTCAATAACCGTAATAGCATCCGTGCTTGCTCCTTATCGGTCAAGATTATATTTTATACCGTCCCTGTGGGCCCCCCTAATGTGGTTTGATATATTACTTTATTTGTCAAATATCAATAACGTCGGTTCTGGGCCCACTTTGTGGGACGACGCCGCTGAATATGAAATGTATGACTTTGGACGACTTAAGGCTCTGTTTGTGGACTTATGTATATTGTGTTTATGTTTGGTGATCAGGTTTTATGCGGATGTTTGTGGTAGGAGAAAAATAGGATAAGGATGACAATAATTTACTAATAGAAATCGATTTTAATCTGTCTCCTGCCTTATCGTCATCATCATAATGTTCCCACTGTTGGGACACAGGCCCAGTCCCTGTCTTCGAGAGGGATTGGGCTGTACCAGCACGCGAGCCCAGTGCAGGTTGGTAGATGTCACAAGTCTTCGAATTCCTCACGATGTTTTCCGTCACCGTTTCGAGAGCAGTAGTAATTAAAGTAAACTGCCTACCTGGGTTCGAACTCACGACCTACAACTCGTAAGTTGAGTTCAATACCACTGGACCACCACTTCTCACCACCGGTCTGCAGTCTCCTTTTGCGAAAATCAATGATTGCAAGTCTTGCAAACCTGCAATTTTGTAACAATGGGACAGTTTACAGGCACCACTCCAATTTAATTAGCGAACTGTAGCTAGCTACTCAAAATCATTGTGTGTGACACAATGTAATGTACTAACATAATAAACGCGACTGAAAATAGAAGAGACTAACTGCATTTGACTGCTTAATTTCAGTCACAATAGAACTAGAAATTACATTCTGTGAGCCTGAATATAAATACAGCTACCTATATATGTACTTTGCCAGTTGGTAAGCAAAAATGGCAGCCATTTATAAAATGTACTAGCTTTTGCCCGCGGTTTCGTCCGCGTATTGGTCAGAAATGACTATCGGGAACGTACTAACGGGATTGAAAGTATCCTGTGTTACGAGCGTTCATTTCAAGCGGGCTGGCAACAACGCATTTATAGTAGGTTTTCGTGATTATTTCATTTAATACATACAAAACTACTATTATTTTTTCAGCCAAGCACTAGATCGTTGGTATTTATAATTATTTTTGACATTTACTCTTTAGTAAAAACATTTAATAGTACTAAGTAATGCAAATAGAAAATAATTGAGGGTATGTCTATTTTTATAAGCAAATATCTAAATAACTGTAAAAAAATAGCTCACAAACTTGAGAATACCAAAAATCTAGTGCATGGCTGAAATAAATGTTTACTTTTGTTTGTATTTAATTAAATTACACGAAAAACCGCCATAAATGCGCCATTGTCAGCACGCGCTGGCAAAACGCTCTTAATCCACATTACAAACTATCTGTGTGCCAAATTCGTTCAGCTGTTTTAGCGTGACTGAGAACAAACATGAAAACTTTCACATTTATAATAAAATTTTATCGAAATCCGTTCAGTGATTTAGGCGTGAAAAGGTAACATAAAGACGTAGTTTCATTCGTATTTATAAAATAAAATAGTATGGATATAATTATATTAACTATTATTCAGAGAATCGCCATAATAAAGCTTAGTTGAAACGATATTATCTAATATCAGAATTTCAAACTGGAAACTGGAGCTGTTATCTTAACTCTTGGCTTATTATAACTAACTTGGGATAGTTTGACGTCTTCATTTATAAAAGCAGCCGTGTAAAGATTATTGCTATATTTATCCTGGTTTAGTTTGTGGTCAACTCCATTTTCGAATACAGTTTTATTAGTTTTTAGTTCAAAACCAACAATGATACTTAGTGCTGCATCAGTATCAATTAAAAAATAAACTTACTACGATAAAAATTCCAATACGGTCACCAAAAGAAATAAGTAACCAGGGACGTCGAAGCCGCGGGCGAAAGCTAATTTATTAAATAAAAAACAAACAGTTCAATTTTAAGCAAAAACATCCATCGGATTCTTACTAAACTTCAACTAAATCCAAAACCGGCTACTTATCTCTTTTGGTGACCTACATAAGAACTTAAATATGCCAAAGCAATCAAAGAAATTAACAGTTTATATTAATTGGATACCTATCTACACGTGACCAGAGGGCTGACCTATTTTTTGGTCAAAGAATCAGCATTGCCATACAACGTGGCAATGCTGCCAGCCTTTTGGGCACTTTTCCTGTTGTCTATAATGCCGACGAATTCGTTGGTGCTCTTTCCTTTGGAGAGTAACAAGATACCTAATGAAACTAAAAAAATATCTTCAGTCACAAAACTTTACTTACCCATTCATAAAAACATGTCCAAAAAACGTCACCCAATCATTGCGAACGTCCTAATGTCATACGTAACGGAACCCACTCCACGGCTTATGCGGTTCCCCCAGCTCAGTACCTACTCAGTAGTTCGGTCCTCAGGGTTGTATTCAGCTGGCTCGCACTCGATTGACGGATTAGCATCATAATTGCGAAGTTGCGTGATGTTATCAATGTAATTGAATGCAGGACAGCAGTGTCCCGCTTTGTGGTGTAGGGTTGTCACGAGTTAGATTTTTTGTTTTTTTTTTTCATTGAGTAAATATGTGCGTGTCTGCGTTTAATGAGGTAATTATTTTTGTGAGGACCAGTATAATAACGACAATGTTAAATTTTGGTTTTGTTTAGTTGCTTGAGCTTATTGGGCAAATACAGCATCTAATGTTGTTGTCATTTAAGCATTAAATTGTCTGTGAAAAGGCAACTTGCTTTCTGATCCCGAAAATTCTAGATGACTCTTCAGACTTTTCGCAATATTGGGCTATCAATATATTATTATTTGTTAGCCGTTAGCTTTATAACTTATCACGAATCGATGACTGTATCTAACATAACAATTACGAATCGTTCTGAATACCACCGACCTTCACAGAAACTTGTCAGAAATTGTTCTGCCAAAAAAATAAATTACGCGTTTTTTCCTGTAACAATTTATCTGTACGCTTTTCCGCGTTCTAACGACTAACTTTTACAAATAAATTATTATGTTGTTAATACGCTGTTATGATTTTTGTTAGGAACTTTCCCGTGATAAGTTACATGTTTCTAATTTCATAATTGTTTCCTTATCTTTGGTTTTCGTGGTTCCGTAGCCTCAAAAGGAAAAAAAAGAACGGATCTCTTATAGAATCACTTCCTTATCCGTACATCTGTCTATCGCTTTGTTAAGACCACCTATTCTCAGGAACGCCTGGAGGTATCAAGTTGAAATCAAGATCAAATCCTTCCTCTCAACTCCCTTCGAACTCAAAAAAAATAAAGCTTCTAAATAAAAGCACTGAAAATACGGCCATTTATGCAACATATTCTGATTCTCGCAAATAAATCAAAACCTATAGGGTACTTTCCGTTGACCTAGATTCATGAAATTTCGCAAGAAGCGGGTCACAGAACAAGTTAAGGTCAGCACAAAAAAGTCCGAAAATCGTTAAGTTTACTTTTAGACTAAAACAACCCATTTAATTACCATATTGCTGTCAAAACAAACAATATTTAAATTGCAAAATCAATGTTTTATTATGTATGCACGATACGCAAAAATTATTAAAAACCCTTGCTCAAAAACAACCATGGATACACCGAAATGAAACGATAATTTAATACCATTACTTTATTCCAATATTTCTCGTACCCATCACAAATGATTAATGTGTTTATTTAAAAACGGAGCTGGCAACCCTGCCCAAGGCGGGCCACTTTGGTCCCTCTAATACCCGATCCCATTGATTCATTATGGCATTACATATGATGCGACCAATGACAGAATTGTGGTATTAATTGCTCAATTCACAGAGGAAGAGCAAATAGCTAATATCGTATTTGTGTTAGATCGATCATAACTGGATCGGTAATGACGTGTTGTGTGTTTGGTATTTAGCTGTGAATTTTGAAGTACCATGTTGTTTTAGAGTGGTAGTGAGAATTGGTAGTATTTTTTAAGTAGTTAGTGTTTAACACACTAACTTAAAAGCTTAAAAACTTATAAATGAATAAATGACTTATGACTTAAGGTCTGGAATGCATCTAGTGTCTGAAGATGTTTTTGTTATGAAGTTGTTCTGATTGTGATGTTATGTACATAACATCGTAAACCCCCTTATTTATAAACGTTGTTTGAAGTCAAGTAGCGATTATTGTCTGTTTAACCATACATTTTTGAAGTTTAAACATCTCTCATTTAAATATCTCAACTTTAATTCGATATTAATACGTCACCCAGTTTTAAATGGATAAGTTACAATTCTACATTAATACGTCACCCAGTTTTGAACGAATAAGTTAGAAATCGATATTAATATGTCACCCAGTTTTAAAGGAATAAGTTACAATTCTACATTAATATGACACCCAGTTTTAAATAGATAAGTAACAATTCTACATTAATACGTCACCCAGTTTTGAACGGATAAGTTAGAAATCGATATTAATACGTCACCCAGTTTTAAATGGATAAGTTACAATTCGACATTGATGCGTCACCCAGTTTTAAGCCATAGTTAGACATCGGTGATGATTTTGTTGTGCATCAACTAAACTTAATTTGGGCTATTGTTATATTCTTCCTTCTAATGAAACAAGAAAGAGACGACATTAAATAAGAGTTGTCAAAAGCTCTAGTTGAACTACTGATTTTCTTCGACACAGCTACGATGAACTAAATTCATCATGGTCAAAATCACGCCAAATGTAAGGCACCGTTTGACAGATCTAAAGCGTCATTGGTTATTTTCATTCGCGGTCTATTAGTAAGAGCACAAAAGAATACAAGAAATTAAAATATAAAAATTATATGTTTTTGGCTATAAAAGTAACAATATTTTACCCACTCAGGCCAGACACTAACACCATCGGACATAATGCTAAGAGAATTTTCACCTGACGTATACTAGACAGGGGGATGCACGGATTTGCATAATTTCCTGTGTGACATTAATTTAGCCAGACCCAATATCATGGCGTCACCTGCGACCAACAAAATGTTATTACCTACCCTCGCATCTACATGTTGTACATATGTAAGAGCACACATACACAGGAACTTTTGAAATGTAAAAACAAGTATGTATGGATGTGGAAAAACTCGGTTAAATTAAAAAGTAATTAATTGATACATTGGCTGGCATAGAAAGTTGCACTTATAAAAGCGTTTATTCAGAACTTGAATTACCTATTCTATAAAAGAAACATTTAATATTACAATGGAATGCTTTACAAAACATCCTATGCATAGTTTCGAACAAAAAATTTCATCGACATAGATTCTGGTGCTACTGCTACATTGTCGTGATACCGCGAAGTCTCTGTTGTATTGCGAGACGGTGACCGGAGTGAGAGAGAGTCATCGCGACAATAGCCGTAGCATAAGCCCACGTACCCACGAACGTAATAAAATCGTAGCGGAATTATGTTTTCGCGTAGGTACTGGATCTTCAACGCAATGCTTAGCGCCGAGAGTTGAAAATCGAAAACTGTGTTTTTTCAACGCGCTGAGACTCATTCGCGATGCACTCTGTTCGATTCTCAAAGCTCGGTTCAACACAGAGAATTGAAAATCCAGTGCAACAAAAAAATACCGCCGCGATTTTAATACGTCCATGTGAATGTCGAATAAGTATACACTTATCTAATAACAACGCATTGTTTCAATGCCACACAACCTGCTGGTTCCATCTACACCGTCCAATTACAACGAACAGCCAATACTCCAACCAATAATTATGCAATTCTCTAGTAAGCACTCGCAAACTGCCACTTGAAACAAGAAAAGCTGAGCGTCGAACGGTTGCAACTTGTAAAAATAATCCAATCTTCGACCGCGGTGTCATTCCGAACTAACAAACTAGAAATTTTCAAGTCGATATTCCCGACCTGATTTCCGACGCTGCGGGTAAAACGAGCAGAGGAAAATGTTCAGACTTGTTACTCTTGGTCGTAGTCTTATTGTGGAAACTTGTGAGACTAGACTGTCGCGGCCATGCCACCGTGACACTTACGAGCGGTTTTTTTTTCTTACACACTTTTTTACTTTGCAACTGCACTTGAGTATTTTATGGTGAGTCTCGTTTACCTGAACGATTATGGTGACTTGTTGTGTTTGGTTGTAGTCTTATCCGTGTTTTGGTCTCGAAGTCTGTTAGATGGAGCCCTGATTCGCTATAAGTTTTTCAAAATTCATCATTGAAAATGTTAGTATTGGTTTTTTATTTAACCATTTTATGTACACACATGACAAGAAGAAATGGACAGAAATATACGTACAAAGTTGATGCTTATTTCTAAAGGAATCTCTTCCAGCATACCTGGAATAGGAGAGTAGATAAAATGAGATGTAGAACGTGTGTACTCTACGAGTAGAAGGGAAAACAAAATACATCAAATCAAAAACGATTCTCATCATTAAATATAAGTAAACAAACTATATGAGAATTTATTGAAATACACACACTTCTAAAATAAATATCACTAAAATATATACAGGGTGGCGCACAAACTGAAATCATGCATTCAGCACATTCAGGACTTATGTCCATATTGTCACACAACATTAAGAAACCATCAAAAGAAATCAACTGTTCACAAAAATTCACAAATGTCCCAAATCTCGCATCTCAGGCGGTACATTCGCTCATTATTCAGCAAATCGTCTCATTATTTCTGTGCCGCTTAATCCTTGGCTTACATTTCGCTTTTTAATTGTACCTCCATGTCTGACCCTCATCGAGGTCGCTTGTTTTTCACAATTTGCCGTCTCGTTAAACCTCGGCTTGAGTTAGTTTGGGGATGGTACAAGTTATGTGAGGTCGCGGCATGGCAACACTTTCTTAGGACTCTATTTGTTGTTAATATGTTTCGTGGTGTTTCCAATTAAATAATGTATTTTCAATGCCTGTTGTTTTCTTTAAAACGTTGCTTTCAATAATAATATTATACAAAGAGAAAAGATTAGATTTTTTGTATGTTTGTTTGTTAAGCTTTCACGATAAAACGGTTGAACGGTTTATGTTTGGCACATGACCTGGATTAGGACTTTAAATACTTTTTATCCCGATCTTCCCACAGGATCGAGACATATTCGAGTGACACCGCGTGACGCAGCTAGTTTTAAATAAGTCTTCATTATTTGCAGATGTATAATGTCAAGTCAAATCGATGCTTTGTTAAAGTTTGGTTTTGTGCTTTATTGGCAATCATCTGTATTCATTATTCGGTTGGCATGATCAGTATAACAAGTTTTTAAAATTCAAGATTGAATGGATCCATTTTTATGCTTTGTTGGTAAATGTCGGCCGAGCTGAAAGCCTAGAAGGTATATAAGGGGTTGGATAGGCACATGTATGCATTTTATATCTAAAGTTTTAAGCCGAAAAATTAGTTTTTTATTTATTAAATGGGTATATTCATAGTACTTAACTTTCAATGCCGAAAAAACAGCTGTATTCGTCCAAAACCGAAACCCTAATTATCCCCCACAAAAATAAAACCTCAACTCATTAGGAACTCGATTTTTCTCCATCACAGCCAGACTAAAGACCAATTAAGTGGGTCTCCTACAATTTGCACCGTCATGTTGCGTCTGCTATCACGACTGCGCATCCATGGACCCGACCCTTTCGTGGGCCCCCTTTCGCTACATAATATTGTGATTAATTAAATCTAGAGATGGCGTATGTTGCGAAGATGGACGCGGTAATTTGTTATGCTGCTTCTATCATAATTTTTTGTGGGAAAATAAAAAATAAAATAATGCAAGTTTTAGAAGTATATAATTATATGTTACCGGCCAAACCCAATTTCAGGCCAAACTAGTTTGTCCTAGGCTAAACTGGTTTATTAAGCCGGGGCACGCCGATTAAATGGGTTAGGTTAGAACTGTGACCAAAAGCGCGCGAGCCGAGCGAACGAAGCGAGCGGCGCCGCGGCAGCGGCTGCGGCCGGCGAGCGTTACTTCCAAAGGCTGTTAACGAAATGGCTAATTAAGCTAGTTGGCTGCGACATATCACGCGTAGGATAAGTCTGTTTGGCCTAGGACAAACTAGTTTGGCCTGAAATTGGGTTTGGCCGGTAACATATACACTGAATTGCAATAATAACACTGAGTTAGGCGTTATTATAAAGACGAAATATTCAGTATTACGATATTCAGTGCACTACACTAAAGAGCAATATTTCATTATTTAATTAAGTGAATAATGAAAACAGCGTAATCTTTGGCAGCTCTTAGCGACGGTGTCAACTTTCAGAATACACTTCAGCTTTATAAAGATGCTACACTTATCTGATCACCCTGTCTATCTATTACGCAAACATGTTTTTAAGTCCATCTTTATAAAACACCTTTATTTCCCTACCATTTCTAGTCTACCATCTCAAAATAAACGTGCCTACATTAAAATATCTAGTTACATAAGCCTGAAACGCGGACAGCGAGCGAGATACATCGCCTAATCCACATTACGGTCAAAACGTCCGTTTGTGACAGCCCATAATCCCACATTCAATTGCTGACGTAAACATGTGCGCCTACCCTACGATATTACGCGCGTAAGGGAGATGGCCCACTTCACGTCCGCCACCTGATCAACGTCTTACTTTTAAGTGGTTACCATTTCATGGACATATTTTATGTATGAAAGTAATGAAATGTTGTATTTTCATTGAGGTGAAAATATACAAAGCTATTGTATTTTTATCTCTACATATCTAGCCGGTACTGTAATTCTTCAAGATTTTTCATGAAGAGGGAAAATATCGGTGGCCTTCTCCTTTTTAATCAACGTCAAAAAAAAAGAAGTTAGTTTTTCGACGAGATGTTTTTCATGTATCTCTGGACTTTGGATAACTGCTATTGCTGGTTAATTTTTTCGGTAGGAGTCAAGCTAACCCCACCATCTTTGCCTTAGACTTGGTAGTCATGGTGAACCCGTGTTTCCGCTATCGATGAGTGCTACAACGCTTTCCTTATTTATCCTGTCTATAAGTAGTCAAACTACCCGCGGATTAAAGTCTTATCTTAGTAAATAAAACGAAAAGAAAAGAATAAAATAGTATGATCTGAGCTGCAATAAATATCAAAGTTTTATAATAGAACCTTCAGCGAGTGTTGAGAGTTCCACAAACAATACAAGTAACTTTTCAGTATTAACTTAGGATGGCAAACAGAAACTTACGACAAGTTCTAAGGAACCAAGATTATACGGGTAACCTAATATACCATTCTGAGAGACGGCGTACTATTTGATTGTTAACACGTGTATAAAGTAGCTGCTGTAAAAAGGGTTTGTAAGACGGAATAAAGTTATGTAAAGTGAAATGTGCAAGTAAAGTCGGGCAAATTTATTTATTTAGTAGTTTTTGCCAGCGGATTCGCCCGCGTTGAGGTCGAAAACTATCGCACACGAACGTACTACCGGGATGAAAATTATCCTATGTGTTAATCCTGGTTATAAACTATCTGTATGCCAAGTTTCATCCAAATCCGTTTGGCCGTTTTTGCGTGATTGAGTAACAAACATCGAAACATACAAACGTTCACATTTAAAATATTGTATAGTCGGATTATCAAATTGCCACACTAGGCTATTTTGTCTTGTTATAGGCATGTCATACTACTGTCAAAAAATGGCAGTTGTGATTTGAATATGTTCCATTTGATAAAAAAACAATTTCATTACTTTTGAGCGTTTAGGGACTGTGGGTTGTAGTGGAAAATCAGATACAGGTGGAAAAAAAAGGAATACCTGTTGTGTGTTACTGGAGAAAATATTATATTTTTGACATACTCAATTGATGTTTTTTTTTTGGGATGACGAGAGATTGTTAGTTCCATTTCCAATCATTACACCATTGATGTGACAACAAAGTGATCTAGGTATGTTGCAGAAGAATGTTACAGCTTGAATAATTATTCTTTCTAATTTTTTCACTATTAAAGGAAACAGGTTGGGCTTAATCGAAATAAAATGTCGTTTAATATAAGTAGTTTAGTTCACGAACAAAAGTGAGTTTAACAAAATTCAATCTGCCTGTCTCACCTCCACAACCCAGTTACCGGGTAGGTAATACAATACCTCTTTGGTAAGACTGGCTGTCAGACTTTCGGGGTTCTGACGTCCCGTAAAAGATCCACGAATGACAGCCGGGACCAACAGCTTAACGTGCTTTTGGATTGACGGAGGGGTCTTGGTATGTAAAAATGGTCACCCATCTACGGACAAAACTTGGCAAGTGTAGCTTTACCTGATGGAAAGACCCATTTGACTGTTCTTACAAGCCCTTAAAAAAAGCAATACCCATCACTGTTCCAAGCGCCGCGCACAAAACGTAACACCAGGCAAATGCGATTCGAACTCACTTTCCAACATTTTGCGTAAAGCAATAAGAACATAGAAATCAAAGTTTCCAAAGCTAATATATATTGAATCGTAGTTGGATGGGCAATGCAGTCCGCGTCCCTCCCAAGAGGGAAACTTTCCCCAATGTATTACTTTGTGACGCTTCGCAGTCCGTACTTCTCTTCTAGTTGCCAACAAATGCTGCTTACGGCGCGTGAATTGGATATTGCGGCCGATTGATGAAACTTCATTCGGAAACTGTTTAATAATAAATAGCCTTTGTCGATCTGTACAGTGCGTTTGACATCTCTATTGTGTGAGAAAGGAAAAATATCGGAGAATGAAGCTTAGAATAAACAGATAATGTGCTGGTGACGTCAGATCGCGGGAATGTAGGAGAAAAGTTAAGACTGACATTATGCCGTCCACAAGCTAAAATGCTGTTTACTCGCATATGATCGACTTTCGTTTTTTGATGCCACCATAATCAGAAAAAAAATCTCTATCGTTCTGTATAAGGAGTATTAAAAATAAAAAAAACGCCGTTATCTTGCCTTGTTTGATATGTTTCCTACGCTAAAACACAGGTATGTAACATTACTAAACTAAAAAGTGACTAAGGGCTTATAATTTACATTTTTACTAGAATTTTTACCATCTGTTGCATAACTAAATAGCATGCATTTCATATTTTTCTGCGCTTTTTTGTCCTTAACTCGAAATATGATTTTGTTTTTTAACGGCATTATATCTTGTGGATGACAGTATTGCAAAAGCTGCCTCCTTATGGTATATATTTATTTAAGATTGTTTAAAACTAATTATAAAAGTTTAAGACACAGTTTATACATACATACATGTCATAAACTCACGCCTGTTTCGCAGTGGGGGTAGGCAGAAAGTACAGCACGCCACCTGCTACGATCCTGACATACTATTACACATACACATCTGGTCATAAACGCACACAAAAAAGAAAAGAAAATAAAATTGTCAAGTTCAGGTATAACTTAACAACACGTTTATAAATCCCTCTCACAGTACTTACTTCTGACATGCCGATAAAATCTTCTTCCATTCGTCCGCAATAGATCTTTTGTTGGGTTATTGTCCAAGAGATCATTAAGTACGGCCAGACTGCGTGGTACTAAGGACTTGCCACGCATAACGGTGCGACATGGAGGCACAATTCAATTCAATTTATTTATTTCAGAGAAATCTCCATATATATAGGTTACATAATTCATAAAACAACATAGAAACACAGGTTTTCGTTTATTTTTGTAAATAACAGAAATCCCAGTAATTGTTCTAATCTTGTAACATTCTTACGCACAAACAACTAAAAAAAAAAACCTACTTGACGAAAATAGTTCCATTAAACCACCTACTTTATCTAAATGAAGCGATATAGTTTTATCTAATGAAGTCTGCCATCTCAACATAAAGCCACTTAGCCACTCTAATAGCCTTTAATATCCAAGCTTTCAAATCTAGAAACTGTCCTCATAAAAGCCTGTCGAAGATAAGACTAGATATAGACTTTCTTCACAACATTCCAGTTTACGGGACAAGTAATCCAGTCGATCCATTCATTCTATTAACTGGACATAAGGGTCCAGGCAATGAATTGAGCCTAGGCCTCTAACAACCCGTTAATCTGACGTTTGTTATACAATAAAGTTCCTGGTAATGTCTTGTAAGGATGGTCTGACTGCCTATTTTGTGCGAAAACGTAGTCTTAGGGAATGATACGCATTATCTTTAAATAGGTCTTCTAATACTTTCAGCAGGCTTAGCACGAGAACCGTAAACAAGCGTTTTGTCGTCGGAAGAGTAGACAAAAATGACGTTTCCGTATGTCTATACTGTCTAGTTGACAGTTTTGTACTGAGAAATGTAGACAAGCGATTTCTATTCTACTGAAGAGTAGAAATATAAATCGTCATGCTAAGCCTGCTGATGTAGTTCTTGAATGGGGCTCATTAGGGTGTTATAAGACAGGGATTTCTAAACTTTGACTGCCTCGTTGGTCTACTGGTTGCAAACACTATTTCTCAGCATGCTGTCCTGTGTCGGCCAAAGGTGTTATGTTTATTTATTTAACCATTTATGTACACACTTATATAAACAGACAAGAAGATTACAACAGAAAAATAGGTACAAAGGTGATGCTTATTTCTAAAGAAATCTCTTCCAGCATACCTGCGATAGGAGAGAAGATAAAGAGATGTAGACAGCGTGTATAAGGGTAAAAAAGAAAATAAACTACATTTATAATCAAGAACAATAATTCACTTAATAAATTAAACAAATAATATGGGAATATACTTACATACATAATTACAAACATAAATACATACTTCTAAAATAAATATCACTAAAATATTAATAATAGTAATGTAAATAAAATAATACATACACAACTATGACGATTTGAACAGATAGTGTTATTTCAGTTTTCTTTTAAAAACTACAACAGTTTGGCAGTTTTTCTATCAGGAATTTCTCAGTAGCAGTCCAGTGTCTGGATTTGAGCCCGGGTCATGACAATTGACTCACCCCCTATTTCATGGGACTTAAACATAACTGACAAAATATGGGTGTACTTATTGGTACACCTCTGCCAAACTCTTTATGTTTTTCTAAACCCTAGAATGAAGCCCAACATAACCCAATCTACAATGAATTCCACTCAAATTGTTCGCACAAATCTTAGCACAAGCAGCGTCTATAATCTGAGTTCCAGGATCCTGCTCAGGCGATACCTATACAGGATCATAACAAACCATTTAACAAAGACCCCTGATAATTCAAATCATCTTTAGCTTGTATCGGCGTTTTGAGCACAAAGCTTCCAGGTGAAAGGAAGCGAGGCGGGGCGGAGGGATCATCTTACTCTAGCTTTACCTATCTTGTATCGTTCGTGGGAGCTTCGGAGCAGCGTTTGAGATAACGTAACAATGCAGCGTTCACTTCAGAACCATTTATTCGATTATGTTACCTGTATACAAAGGTTCTAGGTTTACACAGGGTGTTGGGAATGTAGCGTAATGTAATGGTACGGCTTTCGAATGGCGCCTCTTTAGAAATGAAACGCGCAACTTAATCCTTTGCTGTCTGCGATAAGAGGATACTTGGTATATTTATTGCTTTTACACATAACAGGTTGTTCTAAAACTCAAATAGTGGTGCTTATTTGTAGTCCTATTTATTACCCATTAGGTGCAAATTTCTGTAAATGGAATAACAATGTGCATGTTTCCATTAACAATTAAAATAAAGCGATTTTTTTTTGTCTTATTAAGTGGGCATTGGTCCTATTCCATTATTTTATTACTACTACGACAATATAGGGTGGTATGGACATTGATGTGATAACTGTCAGCATGGATTTAGTACATGATTTTAAATACCGCGGAAATTTTTAGTCAGTTTAAAATAATTTAGACCGGGTTTGTATTGCACTTTCTATGAAACAGTTGTTTTTTTTTTGATCGTCAATCGTGCGTCATTCTTTATAAATAAAAAGAAAAGTCCTGACTGACTGACTGACTCATCAACGCCCAGCCCAAACCCTTGAAACTAGAGAGCTGAAATTTTGCACAGAGATTCCCTTTATAATGTAGACAAGGAAGAAGGAACGGTTTTTCGAAATTCAACCCCTAAAGGAGTTAAATAGGGGATGAAAGTTCAGCGCGGGCGAAGCCGCTGGCAAAAGCTAGTGCCTGTATAAAATAACAAATAAACTTTCTCAGAACAATTAAAACACGATAAAAAATATTCAGTTCCATGAGAAAACTCACACAGTAAATCACATCACAGACAAATAGATTTAAAAAAAATGTCTTTAAAACCTCATTTATATTCATGGAAACATTTTTAATTTGACATAGTAGCATCTTTCCATTACTATGGGACCCAATATCGTGAGAAGTATCCATAACTAATGCAAAACAATTTATAGTTCTAAATGAGTTTTAAAATGACAGTAAATTAAGTGTTAATAGGCACATTAATAATGTTGAGCTGTTGAATTTTGACAAGCTATTGCGCTGTAACGTATTCGTGTGACTTGAGCTTTAGTTATGGAGCTTAGGCCCTGGACAGATGATTGTATGGACAAAGTGGTCTTGTGCCGTGTGGCCTATAAATTTTCGTTACGGGCCATCCATAAATTACGTCACACAAACTTTATGGTTTTCTGACCGCCCCCCCCATCCTTGTCACATGTGGTCACACTTGTGAAACCCCCTCCCCTCTGTGTGACGTCACATATTTTTCAATATTGTATTTAAAAGTACATAATTAAATGAAAACAGCAGTATTTCCATTTTTTTTATTTAAATTAAAAATAATGTTTAATAAAATTAACATAAAGTCAAATAATTTAGACACTAATGGTGATTTTAACTTGTGATGTCACAAAGCTTTTGATCCCCTTGGCCCTTGTCACATTTCGTTGACCCCCTCCCACAACCTCAACGTGTGACGTAATTTATGGATGGCCCCTTAGGTATCCGGAGAGATGGACAAAGATCGTCACTCACTGGATGCCTGACGAAGGACATCACTGTCGACGTCGACCACGGCAAAGGTGGTGTGACGATCTGATAAGGTTTGCAGACCCAACATGTCCAGAGAACGAACAAGACAGAGAAGACAGACAATAGTGGGACACAGAACAGGGTGATAATGATGATGGGACTCCCTTTTCCGCACTTAGACTCCCATTCGGTCCGTTGTGCGTGAGGATTCTGGCTAACAGAGCCAGCCTAGCTCCGCCCAAATGCCCAGAAGCTTCCTGGGAGCTTCACAGGCTTCGCGGAGTGACTTCATTGTTCCGGGGATGTCTTCGCATTAAGATGCCACGGCCTCGCATTCCAGAATGACGTGAGCGGCTGATTCCTCGGCGTCAAGGCAGCCCCTGCAAAGCGAGCTGTCTGTGGCGCCTATGTTAAAAATATGTTTGTTAAGGGGGTTATGGCCCGTAATTGTTCCTATTATTATTTTAAGGCTGAGAAGTTTTTTGGTTAATCGCGGGTGTACAATTGGTAAAGCCAATTTTGACTGTCTACAGTCTGTTGCCCGTGACATTCTGTTGTTATGGAGTTCGTTCGACCATTGACGAATCCACGCACAATTGTGAGAAAGGCAGGGGGAGAAGTGGGTACGGGCCTAGCACTTAGTTAGTGCACTTTCATATCAGAGCCTCTCTTCGTAAGTTCATCTGCGGCATCATTGCCTAAAGATTCATTATGGCCTTTGATCCACTGGAGGGTAATACGATTGGACGTCGATAAACTCTCCAGAGCTAGATGGCACTCAAAAATTAGTTTGTTGTTAGTTTGTTTGTTTTCTAAAACTTAGAACACAGATAGGTTGTTGTATAGGAATTTAATGGTTTAGTTCCGGATGCCTAAGCGCTTTACTGCTGTTGCGGCTTGTGTTAAGGCAACACATTCACAATACAGGGTCACCCCTGCGCTGAAATGTTTAGTTGACTATAACAGAAGCCGTAGGTTCTAGAATCATGGACTGAAGTCAATATTGTTGTTTTTGCGTCAATGTCCCTGCCACCCTCTTCAGGCTAAGAAAAAGACGATGACAGTCGATGTGTTATTCACGTTTTACTTAATCAAGCCACAACTAAGTTAAAAGACAGTGTGTGTGCTTCTAGAAACTAAATATAATATCATAAGTTGCCTTTATTTATTACGATCATAACTTAGCCTGCCTACCACCATTTCATAAGTAAGTACACCAATTAAAAGAACTGTTGATTGACCTAAAATCAATCGTGTGTAAGAGCCTTAACAGACGTTACTGAGTAGTGGTAAAGGGGCATAAATCTCAATCATAATTTGTGTCCCGTCAAGCGTAGGCCGGCGAGGCCCAATGATTGATGGGGTACCACGCGCTCATTCCGAATTCAAACGAACCAACCGGCGGCAGCCACGTTGCAAAATGGCCGACACGTAACTAAATTGATTAAAAATCTATTGGACTAAGTGATTTCCGGCTTATATCTCATTTGATTCTGATACGTTTGTTATTGTACTGGATTTTAGTTATTTCAGTGCTGGGAAAAAACTCTCCTAATAAAGGGAAGGGATGAGCATTGGTCACCTAACTTGTTCATCGCGTATTAGCGATTCCAGATCATTATAGAAAATCAATCTAAATCAAAAGTTATTACACAATTGACGACTTCCTTAATGATAAATCTCTGCACTGATTGTTAAACTATTATTATGAATGACATACATGTTCCTATTCTGACACTTTTTATTCAGATTTACACTTTGACATACCTACAATTTTTTTTTTTTTTTGACATATTACTGTAGAAATGTCACTAATGATATTAATCTGTTTTTTGTTTCTTTTTTTTTGGAATTCTAATGATTTGACATTTATAATTATTCAATAGAATTTCTGTATGATTTTGGAAAGGAATATTATTTGCATGCCCATGAGACGGTAGAATATGGAGGACTACTTTTTTAAGAAAACATCTATGTACCAATTACCCATGTTTGCAAAAATAAATGATTTGATTTGATTTGATTTGATTTATTTATTCACATTAGGCTGAGAGTCAGCTCTTTTTGAACGTCAAAATAAAATTACATAAGACAGTCCCCCCAAAACACCCGCCCTTCACCACTTCCTAGTGCTTTAGCTGGGATCCAGGTTGCCTCCACCATCTGTCAGTTATTCAGGATTAACTTAGAAAGAACTTAAGTACGAAATTAAAAAGTCACATGGGTACTTACTCCCTTCTTCAAAGTAGACCGATGACCTTGTGAAGCCCAACGGAATTCGCAGGGTGCGAAAAGAACGGGTCGATGCCGATGCTTCGAAGTGGACGTATTTCGGGTGAAATAATAATGATGATTACTTACTTATATACAAGAGAATTAGATTAAATAATTACCTTCTGTGTATGTACTACAGACTCTGCTTCCACTTTCATAGGGTCCATAGTGCTGCAAGGATTACTAGTTTCTTAGTTTCAGATGACTCAGTAAATCCACGATGCACTGTACCTACGTCACTAGAAATGTTATTCCATGTCCGATCTCCAGTCTCATTCCCAGGTGTACTTATTGGGTCCTTATACCCACATACAGTTTGATATGTTGAGTATTTGGTTACCTCACGAATGGCTATGGGACATTGATCGAGTGGAATATGAAGTGCATTAGTAGTAGTTGTTGTACTTGAAACTGACTGTGACAGAATGTGGAACGCAATCACTGTTTACTAACTCTACACCTTGTACTATAATGGGTAGTTTGCATGAGAATATTTCAGTATACGCGAACCATTTACATTAAAAAAACAACTGAGTTCCAAATAAAACATTATACAAAGTGAAAATGAACTTTAATTTTGTAATTAAACAAACTATATTTTTCAGTTTTAAGTTGTGGTACTTACCCGACAAAAAATCGTATACTTTTACTTGCTAAGTAATTTACAGTGACAGGAAATTGTTATAACCTCATCAACATTCACTACGTGGAAAAATACGTAACTATTATTGAAGTTAACTCAAAAACTACTAATTAAAACTTGACCTTTAAAAGAGACCTTTGATAAGTAAGACCCTTTCAAACAAAGGAAGAATTTTTCAAATCGGTTTATAAACGACGGAGTTCTGAGGTAACAAACATAAAATTTGATTAATGTTAATGTGACCGTGTGTTCTTGTCTTATTATTATGAGTCTATGTTACTTGAAATAAATGATTTATTAATATTATTTTATTATTAATTAATAATAAAAAACAGCCGAATTGAGAAACTCCTACTTTTTTTGAAGATGGTTAAAAAGTAATTAAACATTGCTGGAATACAAATTATTGCCTTTTTAAAATGAGTTTGAAACGGTTATAACTTTAGCACTCTTGTGTGTTGCGCAATAGGCATTTTTGCAATATAGCTTTGCCAAGAGCACACCTTGACAGAGCTATATTGCAATAGCAACTAAACATCTATCTTTAAAATACAATTTGTGAGAAATGGATGAAAAAACCTCCTCTGAAACTATATGACTCCATTAAAAAAAAACATGAAGAGATAGCAATATAAATGTCAAATACTTTTTGAAGTTACACAATAACAAGCAATACCACAATAAAATAATACAAAATTCATTCTGTCACACCACTGTCCACCATTACCTTCGTTTGTCTCACAACCTGATCCTATTATCGTCGAAGAAAGGGTCTGCCCAATTTTGCAAACGAATTCAACCATCAATTTGCCTAAGAAAACTCCATAATATATTAACCGACCCTTCCTGCAACGAATAGTTCGGCTTTATAATATTTGTGGCACGTTCGGACGATCCCAACACGGGACGACCTTAATTTATTAATAGATTGTTTATAGCTTCGCCAAGGGCCTTGCCGGTTAATAAATAGATCACCCTTAAAATAATAATGCTCTTTCGTTACACCCTGTACTGACGCATAAATTTTATTAGATTAAAAGGGTGACAAGGACGGACTCAGTTTACGAGCTGTTAAATTTTTGTTAGTTCTAGACCAGTGGAAATTTATTGGTTTCGTTAGTTTTATGACTTGGTACACACTGGGGTAAACAAAGAACGTCTTATACGCGAGGACTGCCATTCATATTGCTTGCGTAAATTCTCTTCATGCCCATGACCACTAAACGAGGCGAAAGATCAGACCACCCAGTGAACACACTACATCCTTATCCTTACTAATACCTATTTTAAACGCGAAAGTTTGTTTGTATGGATGTATGGATGTTTGTTACTCTTTCACGCAAAAACGGCTGAACGAATTTGGGTGAATTTTGGTACACAGATAGATTATAACCTAGATTAACACATAGGTTACTTTTTATCCCGGTAGTAGGTAAGTTCCCCCGGGATAATATCCGACATCCACGCGGGCGAAAGCTAGTAATACATAAACTCACGCCATTCTTTCCCATGGCGGTAGGCAGAAACTACGGAATGCCACTTTCTACGATCCTAACATACTCCTTTTGCCTCATTCAATTTCATACATCTGGTCATACACGCACGCCGCGGTTGCGAGTACTACGCACCTGACAGTCCTGAAAACAAACTATTCAAAAAAAAAAAAAAATATAATTCTGTTTCGAACATAAAACTTATTTATCATAATCTGGTGCCCGTTTATATTTCCACAGCTAACCTAACAAAAGAATTACTCATAGGATTTCTGTGAGAAGAATGAACACTGCTCGGTCAAAATATATCCAATATATTGACGCTTTAATTCATAGGGTTATTTCTGAATGCATCCCAATCACTGAGCTCGGAACTATCCCTTAAGGTAGGCGTCCTGCATGAGTTCACACGTGAACCTGTGAACGGAGCATTTTAGCTGATAGCCATCGATACTGTGCAGAAATCCCGAGCGCGATTTATACCGAGTAGATCAGAACGGCCGTAACCACATCGAGATCCGATCTTTTGCATGTGTAGACGTAGTGAGTTTAGCAAGGATTTACTTATTTTAACTAGATTATTGTGCACCAACAACAACATTTTATACCAGTCGGTATAAAAAACTACGTAAATAAAGGCAGTTAAATTAATTGCGACGCAAATTGACAACCAACTTAAATTGTCCGTATAATCAAATCACAAATTCCATTCTTTAACAGCTGTTTGAAATTGCTATAACGCGGAAAATTCAAGTACAGATCACAATTTCCCTAACTGTATTTATCTACTTCTATTTTTATACATAAAAGTAGGACTCGTCAATATTATCTGCCGATTGATAGATAAATCAGCAACAAGTACAAAACCACTGAAAGAATCCAGTCTCAGAATCCTAAGGACACAAAGAACATACTTTGGTTAAATAGCATTTTCTGCCCAAAAATCTGAGCAGAAAAGAGCAACTCCTATCGTAGCTTTATTACACCAATAACTACCAACTAAAATACAGCGCCACTTATTTAAACCATACCACTTGTAAACAACACAAGAAGTGCTTGATTGCAAGTCTTTGCAGCGCTGTAATAACACCCTGCCATCATCTGTCCCCCACAGCTTGTGCAAGTTAAAACCATTCATTATGCACTCTGTAATTTTCTTCATCGCTGCGGAAAATACTTCCCTTGCATAATCAAAAGAAAAGATAAGTAGGAGGGAAAGGCATCAATATTGTAAAGAGGATACTGTTTGGTGAAGAAGCTTGTAAAATTGTTTGGACCTGCCATTATTAGCAAACCTAGTGTCAGAAAAAAACGCAACGTAAATGTTAGACCACGTTCGCAGTTCCGTAAAAATATCGCAGCGGGATTATATCGCGTATTGGATTTTGAACTCTTGGTGATGTACCGAGCATTGAGAATTCAACAGAGTGTATCCCAGTCGCGCATTGAACAAACGCACTGTTCGATTTTCAACACTCGCTAAGCAGTGCGTGAACTATTACCTACATGAAATAGTCAATAGGATTCAATGAACTTAGGGGGTTGTTTTCAAGCTTTTATTGATTACAATTCTGTTAAGCCATAAATGATACGGTCACGAATCATATTTTAATCAACATACAACCTGCAGGCTTAGCTTGACGCTTTCTATTTCTACTCTAACGTAGAATAGAAATCGCTTGTCTACATTTCTCGGTACAAAACTGTCAATTGTCTACACGGAAACGTAATTTTTGTGTACTCTTCCGTTGACAATACGCTTCTCTACGGTTCTCGTGCTAAGCCTGCTGACACTGGCCTGCAAATCGCAAAAACGTAAAAAAAAATGAATATTGCTGGGTACCCTGGCGTTTCCTCCTTAAATCAAAATCTTCCTTTATCCCCGATTCTCTCCATTATGCCCGATCAATAATATAGTTCGGCTATAAATTAAATCAATTCGTCATTACACCCACTCTAATATATTGCATTAGTTAACACGAAACGCTGTTTCAACTTGCACGTAATCACATTTGTCTACACAGAATAACCGTATTCCTTTACTAATGTTGTTATACTGTTGTATGGCATAATATGCAAATGTATCTTTGTACATTTTACACGGAAATATAGTCACAGATTATATGTAAATAGAGATACCTACCATATGGTTTTGCTAATAGAACACAGCATCATCATTTGCATAGTCTTTCCAACTGTGTTGGGGTCGGCTTCCAGTCCAACCGGATCAAATCAAATCAAATCAAAATCAAAATATTTTATTTCACATAAACCTGCATGGGCACTTATGAAACGTCAGAAGCTAGGTGCACGGTTCCAATTTTTCACTTCCTATGGAGAAGAGCCGGCAAGAAACTCCACGGATGGGCTGAATACTAGTATTTTATATGGTCCGACTGCGTATCCGACCTACACAACTCAGTTTCTGGGTATTACGATACCCCTTGGTAAGACTGGTTGTCAGAATTTCGGGCTTCTGACGACCCGTAACGACTGTCAAATATCCACGTATGACTGCCAGGGCCAACAGTTTAACGCGCTTTCCGAGGTACGGAGGGGTCTTGGTATAGACGGGCACCCATCCACATACCAACCGCGGCAAGCTTAGCTTCACCTTATCGATCGACCCGTGCAGCTATTATTACTTAGCCACAAGCCTATAATATAACACAAGCAATTAATATTTCAATGCTGCAATATTTTTATACATCTTCTTTACATAGTATAAAACAAAGTCGCTTTCGTGTTTGTACGCTTAGATCTTTTAAACTACGCAAAGGATTTTCATGTGGTTTCAATCAATAGACAGTGATTCAAGAGGAAGGTTTATATACAGGAAAAGTTATTATTCTGCGCTGGGGGGTCTAGAATGATATGCTGAATTCATGGTTACAGTTTGCGCACTGAATAAAAACTTTTCCTGTATATCCTACTAATATCATAAACGCGAAAGTTTGTAAGTATGGATGGATGGATGGATGTTTGTTACTCTTTCACGTAAAAACGGCTGAACGGATTTGGATGAAATTTGGCACACAGATAGATTATTACCTAGATTAACACATAGGATATTTTTTATCCCGGTAGTACGTTCCCGCGGGATAATTTCCGACTTCCACGCGGACGAAGCCGCGGGCAGAAACTTGTAATACATACAGTCCCACGCGGGCGAAGCCACTGGCTAATGCAAAAGCTAGTTTGAAAAAAAAATAGAATTATACGCTTCCATTATTCCAATTACAAAAACCAATCCGATTCGACCACACCACCACCATGCCATTGAAATAGTGCGATAAATGGCATATTGATTCAATATCTTGCTAGTACAGGAGCTGGTGTGCTACCATTACTGCCCCAAGCGTCAGACGTACGAATAAATATTCATGGGAATAATTCGACAGATTCCCTTAACGATGGCACGTTAAAAAGCGAGCAGAGCCGAGCGGAGCCGAACGAAGCCGAATCGAGCCGAACAGTAACGAAGCTATCCGATTATGTATCGCTGAAATGTTTTAACACGATGTCGTTAAAGTTGCATTGACACGTAGTTGCGTTTTGTTTTGATATCAAAGGCGTAAAAGGCTTTTACTTTGTAATCAAGCTGTTTTCTTTGATAGCCCTTAATGGAAGTTGTGTTGGCATGAAGCTAATAATAAACAGTCTAGTTTGAAAGAAGAATTCGCAGAATCATATTTTAACATAAAAAAAATTGATGTTAAAACATGATTTATGTTTTTGAAAAAATATTAAAATTAGAGAAATCTGAAATAATAAGGTCGCAAAAAGTACCGAGGCTCTTAAAAATATTTTAACATTGATATAAAAATGGTCGCTGAAAAAACGAAGCGTCTTCATGAGAAACGCGGCACTCGAACTCTTGTAATCAAAGTGGTAGTGTCGTTCCGTCTGCCGAGACATTAATCACCCTTCCCACATTTATTGCGATTTTTGCGAATAAAACGCCGCAAAAAAAAACGCAAGGCATTACGCACACAGCTCTCGCGAACGAGGGAGAAAAGGGAAAATCGTTGATTGCCCTCGTGAAAAATTACACATCATCGTATGCGTCTAAAAGCCTCAACATATTATGCATAATATAACGTCGCATATTAGGCTTCTGTGCTTATGAAACAAATTGGAACAGTAGAGAGTGTATTCCTAGCTTTATTTTGTTTTTTTACAGACTTACGGCAATTGTTTTGTCGCCTGAAGCTGCCAGTTTTCTTTCCATTCCGACATATTTGCCTTATAAGCTTTTGTAGACTTGGCAGGGAAAGCATTCTAGTATATGTTCCTTAGCTTCTTATCTTTATTTCCTTTCGTACCTTATGAGCGTTCCAAATTAGCTTTCTTTTTAAGAGTGTATTACGTAGAATTTATAAGACAATAAACTTTTATGAATGTTAGGTTAGGTACTCACAGGTGTAGGTAAGTTGATACCACACAAACAAAATACTAAACCCTAACTAAAAATAACTTTGAACAAAATAGTAAACTTGTACTTATCGAGTTTAAGATGATAAGTCTTGTTAAACTTTGTACTTATAACTTAGGTACTTTAAGCTCTTAGTTATTTCATAAGTGAAAATATTTACCTATTATTTGTCCTTCTTTTACTTCTTGAACTTTTGTTCTTGCTTTTATCTTTGAGACCATTGAAACTGTCTAAAATGAAAAGCATTGGTGTACAGTGTATCTGTTCGGTTTGACACTAAAACTATTTCAGTTATATTATACGATTTAAAATACTTAGAAAATATTTCTTGTCACTTCGGACGCATATGAATTTTTCCAATAAAAAATTCTTTAGGACTGTATTTTCTTCAACTCTGTTTTTGAGGCTATCTTAACAATGAAAAGTAGTATTCAATAAGAATATATAAGTCTAAAGTATATTATGACTGTATATTAATACCCTGAAAGATCTTGTAACACACAAAAATTCTCGACCAGCAAAAAAAAACACAAACAAAGAAAAATATCTCTTGCCAGGAAAACCGCCGAAAAAGCTAGAGCATTATACAAATATACAAGGCAAGTAGTACATAACGTGGTCGTATATACTTGATCCGGCAGTAAATGGGGCATAACTAGGCATTAGACAAATTGGCACGGCGCCCGGCCCCATAGCAGCCGGAGTGTGGAGCCATGGCAGGCGTAGTGTGGACTGTGAAGCCATGGCTTTATACAGTATGCTACTAACTTATTATATTTATGCTACAGCTGAATGCGGTATCATTATGTGTGGTTACCCTGCGCCTTTTGGGTACTTTGAGCATGCAAAGAGGCGAACTTTGGCGAACTGTAGCAGCTTTATTTTTACACGATTACGGCAAAGTAAAAAGGAGGGTTGTGATTTTGACAGGTATGTATGTATGTGAGTATGTATGTATGTATGTTCACCTGTTTACTCATACCTTCTAAGCTCCTTATCATAATTTGCCAAATGAAGTATCGTTGGAAGTGTCCCAATTGACCGCTGTGATTGAATATGGCGTCTAGTTTTAGAGCGTAATTTTTCAGTAGTCTAGTTTTAGTTTTTGAACGTACTTTCTATGTAAATGGTAAGTCGCATAAATAAACAGGCACAAAGATATTCATGAATAAGATTAATCGATGGAAGGACAGTGAACCAGACAGGGCGAGAAGTTTTATTGTTATAACGCCTAGATATGGGCGTTTAGTGACCCTCAAAGTAGTGAAATACTTCAACGAAACGGCACGATACATAGGTACAGACGCCAGTACATCAAGCTATCCACCAACTGTAAATTTTCCCAATTGAACATGAACCTTATCTTTTTGTTATAAAGTTGAAACTCAATCAAAGGTTTTTGACAGATTGGGGTAGCTTGATGTGGTGGCGTCTAAACTTGAATGTACCTGCAATAAGCAAAGTTACCGCTAATAATCAACAATAAAGAAAAAACATAACATCACGCTTTGTTTCCCTGCAGGGTTGGGCTGATGTGTACCTAGAGTACACCCACATTTAGTCAGTTAGGTATGTTTAAGTTCTATGTAATGAGGGGAGAGCCTTTCAACCGGAGACAAATCCAAACTTCGGGCTGCTACTGAAAAATTACAGATAGAAAAACCCAATAGCACTTTGCCCGACCTGGGAATCGAACCCAGGATCTCATGCTCAGCAGTAGTGCTAGCGACCACTAGACCAAAGATGCAGTCAATTATAATAATTAGTGATGTACCGACCAGTCGGCTAAAACCTGTGACTAGTCGGCCAATTTTTTACTCGTATTAATTTTGCTTAAATTTTTTAAAGACGGTGATTAAAATTAAATTCAAATCTTTACTGTTATATTTTTTTATTATAGAATCAGTTTACAGGTTACTTTCAGTGCAATCAGGAAATTAGGATAGTGAGGAATAGAAACCCTTCATTTTGTCCATTAATTAATTGAACATAGATCGAGAAATTAAATACCGAAAGTAAAATTAATTAATACTTCTAACAAAAAAGAAGAAACTCTATAGCAAACAATTGGCAATAAGTAGGTTTGCCTTTTTGAACATAGCTCGATGTCACTCGAACTCATCTGAGCATTTTGCAGCCGACTAATTAAATTAACTATTTAATAATTAATAATTTTTAAATATTTTTAATGTAAATTATAATAAGTAGCAAAATGAATAAACGAGATATTAATAATTTCAGTAATAAATTACAATTAACGGATATCGTTTAAAAAGCACGAATTAACTTTTCATAACATTAATTAAAACAAATGTATTACTATAATCATTCAACTACCAACATTCCATTATCCAATTTACCAACATGACCTCCCATACCTGATTAAGACTTAATAAATAGTAATTAATTACTCAAAACCATCGAAACGGATCATTAAACTACATTAAATACATTAAATAACTCGAAACGTTAACTGGGTCACACTAATAAAGTTACCATAATATCGTACGTGATTAGCGACTGTATATTAATGAGGTTAGAGGTTATATTTGGTTGTGGAGTTTCGACAAAGGCTTTGTACAGGCGCGTTGCACTATGCATTCCCAAAAGCGGGGCTGAAGTCGTTAATCTTCATGCAAATTCGTGCCGAGCGTCCCTAATGGTCCCGTATTTACTATTTACATGTCTTATTCTTCACGCCGAGTTACAGACTTCGGTACGTGGTGCGAATTGCTCGGAATCTCGACTATGTAGGTACGTACCCTTCACTTGGATTTAAGCGGGAGCGCGAATGCTCGTTGAATTTCCAAGAACACCTCCAAGGAGTACCGCTTTGCTTTAGGTTCTATTCAAGCAGAGTCAAGACTGATTAAAATTCTTTATTAAGGATCTTTTCAAGATGCGCTGGACTGTGGTGTTGTTAGTACCTAAATGCGGATTTCGTTTTGTTTTACTAAACTGTTTTGCAAAGCGTGGGGCATTCTGCAAGGGCTCCGATTATGAATGAACTCTTTTTTGCTAGAATTAAGTTCATTACGACGATGGCGGAGCGGTGGCAGCCCAGTGGGCAGGGGCTCAGTGATCTTAGGTACGAGTTATAGGTTCGAATGCAGACAGAGGGCGCTTTACTTTGTGTATATTTTTGTAATTTCATCACCACTGCTCTCAAAACGGCGAAGGAAAACATCGTTAGGTAATCAACATGTCCTAGAACCAAAAAATCTGAGACATGTGACATCTACCAACCCACACCGGGTCCGCGTGGTGGATTCTTTCACCGGGAGATGGCCTGTGTCCCAGCAGTGGGAAAGTTCTGGATTGATTATGCTATAGGTTATTACATTGTGGTGGGATTTTATATTAATGCATCGAAGCAATCTCTTAACATAATGTTAAGTAGTTGATGTTTACGTTATGAGATAAGATCGTGCTATTGCTGGGCAATAAAATCAAAAAACCAAACCAAAAAAGGCGCATGGAAGACAATATGCCATAGAATCTTTCCAAATTATTATTTATTTATAGAAACACCAGCATTTAAGCTCCTAACGCTTCAACTGGCAAGAAATATCCCATAAACCTAACAAAAACAGTAGGCTCAAACAATGAGCGTTAGAAATAACAGTTATTTCTTCTACATTTAAATAATAATAGTTATTTGTACAAGAGCCAGGCGTTGTGCCAACTCCATTTAGCGTACGTCTCTGGTATAACAATATTATCGTGTTATTCCAACCATTATGTCCTCCTGATAATGCCCTCATTAGTTATTTGTGTTTTGCAGTGGCTAACACTGAATTGATATTATTTTGGCTGCCCGAAAATGGCTGTAGGTACTAAACGGGGAAAATACTACAAAATTAATATTCTCTAGCTTTTCAACTCTGATCTCTATCTGTACAGTAAGTGCTAACAAGTTAAGGGGGAAGCGATCAGGTTACGCTACGCTTGCCACGGCTAGTCCGTGGATGGGTGACCATATTTACATACCAAGTCACCTCCGTGCCTCGGAAAGCCCGCTAAGCCGTTGGTCCCGGCTGTCTTTTGTTGATCTTTGTAAGTCGTAACGAATCTTTTGAAGCCCGAAAGTCTGACAACCAGTTTTACGAAGGGGTATCACGGTATTTTTGGGTGGGAAATCATCAAATTTATTCTCCCGCTCTGGGTGGAGTAGGAGGGCGTGTCAGACTTTTACTGACTAAAACCCACCCGTGTGCCCTCAGTTGCCTGTGTGCCAGGGACTGTCAGGTTTTATGTTGGACAAAACATTATTTGCGACCGTAACACGTATACATAGATACATACATACTCAGCCTATAACGTGCCCACTGCTGGGACACAGGCTTCCTTTCCGTGAGAGAGAATGCGCTGGAATCCACCACGCGGGCCCAGTGCAGGTTGGTAAATGTCACATGTCGTCGAATTTTTGGTCCTAGGAGATGCCGGTTTCCTCACGATGTTTTCGTAAAGGGCCTGGCTGGGTTCGAACGCACGACCAACAATTCGTAAGTCGCGACCGTATCACGTGTGTATTTACAGAATTCGAATCACAATGAAATGTCATGAAAAAGTCATTCATGGGGTTATATGAACTTAGCGGGTCGTATTGATGATTATAATTCTGTGAAGCCTTATTTGTTACATTAGCAAATAATATTTTAAGTCTTGATATTTAAAGATGGTCACCCATCCACGGACCAACCTCGGTAAACGTAGCTTAACCTGATTATTAACCCGTGTAGCTGTAATTTCTAAGCCTCAAGCACATGCGATGTAAAAATGCAACGTCCCATAAAATGACTGACCTCATTTTAGAAGTCTCACCGAACAAATAAACCACATTTTCCTCCTTATGTTATTAGTATGAAACTCGCAGCCATATTACGTTCGAAAACACACAACCGCGTATACAGCGGCCTTATTTTGACGTGACGTGACGTGACGCAGCATGAACGCGTGACTTTCCCCTGTTTTTGTAAAACAAAGGAGGCGACACTCCGAGCGCATCCCATCTCCTAATTACAACACAAAGACTCAAAAAACCGTGGCGGGTTTTTAAGATACGGCGCTAATAGACGTCGTGCTTTTTTTAGATGACGTCATACTTAATTAGAAATGAAACAAAAATACGTAATATAATTATACTACTACTACATAATATAAATACCAGCCAGCGATAAGGCACATTATACAGGGTGGCCGGGACATCGATGCATACCTATCTTACCATGGATTCAGTACTGCCAGGGTTGCTGGTTGTTCGAAAGAAATACCGTGGCGCCTGGCACACAAGCAACTAAAGGAACACGGGTGGGTTTTAGTCTGTAAAAGTCTGACACGCCCTCCCGTTCCACCCAGAGCGGGTGAAGTTATGTGATGATTTACCACCTTCAAAAAAAAACCATGGACTCAGTACATGAATCTAAACCCAGTGAGCTGAAATTTTTCGTCGGTCATTTAAAAAAAATTAGCTCTGCCACACATTTTGACCGCGTAGGTATGGCACTTTTCTATAAAACAGCTGATTTTCTTTTGGATTAGGTACCGACGAAAAATTTCCACGCTATGGGGCCAAGAATCATGTGCTGGTTTTGGTTGTGATTACTGTTTGCGCGTCTCGATGTATAATAATAAATTATAGTTGCTTTCCGTGTATCTCTGTGTGACCGCGTTGTTCTTCGAAACTACGCAACGGATTTTGATGCGATTTTTAACATCATTAGAGAAATGTTCCGTCAAGTCTTAGAAACGGGCGAAGCAGGGACAGATCGCTAATGCTACTTCATACTATCATACATCATAGATATCCTACTAATATTATAAATGTGAAAGTTTGGATGTTTGTTAATCAATCACGCAGAAATTTCTGAACGGATTTGTATGAAATTTGGCACACAGATAGTTTATAACCTGGATAAACACTTAGGATACATTTTATCCCGGTAGTACGTTCCGGTGGGATTATTGCCGACCTCCACACGAGCGAAGCCGCTGGCAAACCCTGGTAAATTTTGTAAATGTGAAAGTTTGTCTGGTTGTTACTCAATCACGTAAAAACGGCTGCACGGATTTAGTTGAAATTTAACACACACCTAGAATACCTGAGGGGCAATTCTCGTAATTTTAAGAACGTTCGCAGTCTGATCTCAGTCTCAATCTGTCAAAAAAGCCTCGATTTTTCATAAATTTTTGACATTTGCTTGTCGCTGAGATGAGACTGCGACTAGATTTTGAACGTTTTAAATTACGAGAATTGGCCTTCTGGTAGTCCAGGTTATAATCTATGTGTGTTATATTTAAACAGTATCCTATGTGTTAGTACACATAGGTTTTTTTTTTTTTGATGATGGGAAATCATCAAATATCTTCTCCCGCTCTGTGTGGAGCAGGAGGGCGTGTCAGACTTTTACTGACTAAAACCCACCCGTGTTCCCTCAGTTGCCTGGGTGCCAGGGGCCGCGGTATCTCTTTCGAACAACCCGCACACATAGGTTACTTTTTACCCCGGTTGTACGTTCCCTTGGGATTATTTTCGACCTTCACGCGAAAGCCGCTGGCTAGTGAACTAATAATTTACTCAAACACGAACCATATTCGGTAAATGTGATCAGTTAATTACATCATACAGATATGAAAGCTGGTCTAGAAATCATGAAAATACTGTTTTTAGAAGCGAGTAGAACGTGGTTGTTATTGAATTAGTCTTCGCTCGGCGCATTGCAGTCTTTTGATTCGCGAACGGGAAGAGTGGCTGCATTCAACAAATTTAATGTTTTCCTCTCTATGTGAATTAGTTTTTGAATTCTAACAAAAGGATTTGGAGTTCGACGGAAACATTTTTGAACCTTTTATGTGCGAGGATTCCTTGTTTTGTAATTACTTTGGTAAAAGCTTTGAAGAATATGTAAAAATAGTGTTTTGTGGCTAAGTATTAATAAGAGCTGCACGGTTCGATCTATCAGGTTAAGCTACGCTTCCGCGGTTGGTCCGTGGATGGGTGACCATCTTTACATACCAAGACACCTTAGTGCCTCGGAAAACCCGATAAGCCGTTGATCCCGGCTGTCATTCGTGGATCTTTGACAGTCGTTACGGGTCTTCTGAAGCCCGAAAGTCTGACAACGAGTCTATCTAAGGGTATCGTATCATGCAATAACTGGTTTGTGGAAGTCAGATAGGCAGTCGCTTCAGCTGCATCCGGTTAGACTGGAAGCTAACCCCAACTAAAAGGCTAAGTAGATGATTATTATCTTTTAAAAATAGGTAGGTACGATGTGTTCCGCAGCATTTTGGGGACTATACAATATCCCAAAATTATGTGTCTTTTTAGCCTAGATTTTTTTTAAATTACAATTAAATATAAACATAATTAATGTAATAAAATATAATTTATTAATTGGTTAATTTATGATTTCCCTTCTGCTGTTATTACACGCGTTGTCTACATCTCTGTTATCTTCTCTCCTATCGCTGGTGTGCTGGAAGAGATTTCTGTAGAAATAAACATTATTTAGTACAAGTATTTTTCTGTTCTTTTCTTCTTGTCTGTTTAGATGTGTGTGCATAAATGTTTAAATAAATAAATAAATACAAATTATGATAACTATTAGCACTTGTTAAATATTTCACACGCATTCTGGAGTGATGCCGAACATTAATCAGTGCAGTCTGGCAGACTGGCAGTCTGGCAGCGACCTGTGATAAGCAAGAATAATGATGTCATGCGATTGACACATTCGATTCGGTCGATCATGAAATGATGTACAGACGCCAGCACATCAAGCTACCCCAAACTGTCAAATTTTCCCAGTTGAAAATGAACCTTACAATTACAAAATAAAGTTGAAAATCTTTCAAAGAAATTTGACAGATTGGGGTAGCTTGATGTGCTGGCGTCTGTACATCAAAAATGTTATTATTTCCGCTGATTATGATGCAAACTTGATTGCGTTTCAGTAAAGTACTGGAATTGAGTAGTTAAATTGATAAGTAATAATAATAACACAGCTTTAAAAAAACCTGCACATATAAAAATAAATAAAAAAACACGCTTTACTACGTACGGTGAGAAGCAGTGATGGCAAGTGGAGTAAGGCTTTGACAGAGTGGCATCCAAGGACTGGAAGACGAGTTGTCGCTCGTCCGGAGATGAGATGGACGGCCGACATTATTGCCATCGCGGGCAATACCTAGATCAGGATGGCACAAGGGCGTGGGGAAAGGAGAAAATGAAAAGAGACCCCTATACCCAGCCGTGGGTTTCTTTTTGAGGCTGGGAAATCATCAAATAACTTCTACCGCTCTAGGTGGAGTAGCAAGGCGTGTCAGACTTTTACTGACTAAATCCCACCCGTGTCCCTTCAGTTGCCTGTGTGCCAGGGGCCCCGGTATCTCTTTCAAACAACTCACACCCCTTTCGGGGATCGGCCCTTACGAACCCCACTAGTTGATGCTGACATCTCTTTGAGGCGCACGTGGAACAGAACGTGCCGTCGACCCGGGCTTGGCCCTTACCGAACAGCGAGCTACCCATTACTCGCCATCCGCAAGCCTGCGCCTACGGTGGCCGGGAATCAGCCTGGGATTCCCGACGCCCAGGGCGTCTCCTGCGGTGACTAGGGCCATGAGGGCGCATATACTGCCTGCCCATCAGTTATTCAAGTGAATGATAATGATGATGATGAAGTACGCTGAGGGAATATCTAACGATTTATATCTTTGTTTAGAATATCATTTCTATTCAAAAGTTCTTAGCCTAATCAGCCTTTATAGTTCCCACTGCTAGGACCTCTCCGTGAGAGGGAATGGGCCGTAATCTACCACGCGGGCCCAGTTGGTAGATTTAACATGTTTTCCAATTTTTAGTTTTAGGACATGCGTGTTTCCTCACGATGTTTTCCTTCACCGTTTTGAGAGCAGTGGTGATGAAATAATATACTCAAAGTGAAGACTGTCAGGGTTCTAATCCATGAGCTACAACTCGTAAGTGGTGGCAGTTACCACTGGCCTTCCACTGCTCTTCTTAAACGTTATTAAGTATTCAACACTAAGTGTGAATATTCAGTTTTTTAACCAATAAATATAGTTATATTTTACCAAAAATAATAGACACTGATTGACTGTCATAATCTCAGCCAGACAATTATTGGACAATCACTAAAAGCATTTCACAACAAGAATTTCAATAAAGGTTCCCTTTGAATAATGTATTACTAAAGCCTTCAATTATGTGTCTAGTTATCTGTAATATAATTAATTAACTTGATATCAACGTCTTTCATGATCGACTTAGATCTAACTATGTCTAGAATTTAGTCAAAGTAATCTGGTTGAAGTGGAGGAGCTTGGGGGAGGCCTATGTCCAGCAGTGGACGTCTTTCGGCTGATATGATGATGATGAATGATGAATCTGACTACTGCGTATTGAATGTCATACTTAGTAGCATTAATATATGTAATTAGTTTAGAAATAGTGTAACCCTATTCTTCTCTGTGGAAGACAAAATGCGATAGGTACACACGGCTACACATCAAGCTATACATTTCCAGTATAAGCTGATCTCGCATTACACAGGGTGTAACAGAAACCCTATTGCTATCCTTAAGCACTAAAGATAATAGCTGGTATAGAATCACTGTACAGTTTCAGCCAAATTTTCCAAATTTTCGGTTGCATATGTTTCTTAAATTCAAATCATAACAAACGTATCACCACATTACCTAGGTCAATAACTGTCCACGTCACTTGCCAATATCACGATAAATCTCTTGCGAGTGATGTGTTTATTTCAATTGTAAAAGTTCGGTTTCTAGTATCAATGTATTAAAATTCTCATAACTTCCGAACATGAAGAGATAGGATTGAAAAAAACCCTTCCAATATCGTTTGATATCATCCAAAGAAGCCGTGCCTTCGGTATGTATATACCTACCCTTTCCGTTACACGTTGTATAGGATTTCCCTACAGTGCGAGATCAGCGTAAACTGGAAATTATAGCTTGATGTGTAGCCGTGTGAACTACACAGTGCGAATTGCGAGCATAGCATAATTAGCATATTATTTTCCCACTGATGGGCCACAGGCCTCCTCTCGGTGAGAGGGAGTGGGGCGTAATCCACCACGCGAGCCCAGTACCAGTGGGTAGATTTCACATGTCTTCAAATTTTCGTTTCCAATTCTGATTTCTTCACGATGTTTTCCAACGAGGTCCAGCAGTGGAAGCCTTCGTCTGAAATGATGAAACAATTTTAACTACGACACAGTTTTTCTTATTCACATTCAAAATACCACTGTTTTGTTCTTACACGCGACCTTACACAAAATACATTTGGTATACCTTCCACCGTGATTTCCACACAAACTACGACAAAATGTGACATGTGTCCCTCTAGTGCTAGCTAATATTTCAGCTACTTACTCACGTAGAACAATCGGCAACAAAGGCTATAAATGATAAAAAAAGACTATTCGACTTAACACGGCTATTCAAACCATCCCCCAATGACCTTATTAGGGTGTAATAACCCCGTTGTGCCCTAAAGCCAACAAGTGCGACAGATGTGAGAATTAAAAACACTGGCCTTTAAATTTATTTACATCACGACATTCGACTATTAATCCAGTACGGGGGCATAATCTGCTAATGCTCGCTTTATTTGATCGCTGACTAACCGTAATGTGCAAGCGAAAGTCATCCTTAACACTATGCACTTAATATCATATTTGAATAGCGTCGAAACATCAGCTGATTGCATGAAAAAATGGTTTGAAAAGTTTGATTCTTATTGCCAAGGAGGAAGGTTCAAGTTTGAATATACACCGTGGTCATATTTTTAATGAATATTTTTAACTAAATTACAGGGGAGGTCGGGGAACATTGTATGGGCGTAATTGTAATTTTTGAAGTAACTGCCATAAATGTCCGGTTTGTTAATGTTTATTTCAAATGTAGTGCCACAATGATGGTCGTTAGGTAGAATTGGTGTTTTGTTCATTTTAATTATGTTATACTTGATTACGAGTACTTTACTCCCTATACACATTTTGGTATTAAATCACTTTCATTCTTCCTTGAATTAATTAAATAATATTTTTATTTAATGAATTCTAGGAAGAATGAAAGAATATTTAACTTGATACTGTAGGTATTATTATTTTTATCAGTACAAAATATATTATAATTGTTTATTGTTTTACACATTACACGTATTTCGGGGAGCCCTATCTATGTCTAGCTAATAAAAGTAGGTAGGTAATGACGCGGTGCAGCCGCGTGGCGGTCAATTGTTCTTATGTAAACAAATATCATTGTGTCCCACAAATGTCCCATAATATAAAGATTCTGAAGACTGTTGTTCGCTTTTAAAATATGTATGTACTTACAACCTTTATAAGAAACCATAATAAAGAAAGATGTTCGTCAAATTTTTCTTCATTACGACGTTTTACAAAGGGGAAGCGCGGCAAATTCCTTGCATATCGGGTTACCCGGCACTTAAGGAGAGCCAAGACCCGCCCGTATAAGTGACGTCACGCTAAAAGGTGCTCGGTTCTACTACTTATAACTTCCGCAAGCTTTTTTAAAGACATTTATTTTATACCCGGTTACTTTAATGGAACAAGAGCTTTAGGGTTATGGTTGTTGATTTTTTTTTTCTCTATTGTGTATTGAAATTGTTACCCCAGTCTCTTTGGTACCTACTTGCTACATAAATGAATGGGATGCCCTCAGGCAAAAGGTCAGTAGAAAAGATATGCTTTTCAACATATATGGTATATTTGAAACTACCTATTTGTGTTGTAATTTTCATTTAATTTTGTTGTCCTTTTTCTCAATCACAAAACACGTCTTTAAGTTTAAAAAAAAAACTAATAATATAAAACGAACAATCTCAAATTTGAAATAATCACCAATTAATATTTTAAGAGCCTTTAGGTGCCATCCGAACAAATTATCAAGAAAATATTCAAAACTTGAGCCAACAATACGCAGGTACACAATAATAAGCTATATTAATGGGAATATAAGGTAAATTTTAAGTAAATATCTATGAACAAAGTCAATCGTGTGAAATTGACAATATACATTGTTTGTGTGGAAAAAAACTTGTAGAGTAGGTACCTACTCAGATAGAGTGCGTTGTTTTCTTAACCTATAAGGGTTTGCAAACAAGATAATGTAAACAATAATACTATGTTGTTTGCAAACGCTAAATTCTGCAACATATACTTACTTATATTTTATTTAAAAATTAACCCAACTTTCCTTCAATACAAATAAAACCTTATCGTAAATTTAAAAAACTGAACATTGAATAATCATCAATTTAAAATTAACCTAAAAATTGAGAGTAAAAACGTTCATTTGTATTTCGCTTTTGCTTTATACGAATTTAAAAACGAAAATATTTACGTAGGTACTTCAATATTAACATCCACAGAAAACCTCCCCAATCTAAAAACTCAATTCCCAATAAAAGAGTAAAAATTGCTTTCTAAATACGCGACCACTTCATTTGGCATCAACCCAACAGATTATTTTTTTTTTCCAAATATTCAGCGATAAAGTCACCAAGCGAAGCAGAGGGGCCGATTATTTTCAATCGGAGTTTTTCCATAGAGGGAAATATTCCCCGTTCAATCTCTCCCTCTTGCTCCGTCTTGTTTCCCTCAGTTCTTGTTGGATACCGCATTGCAGCCGATGTTATGAGAAATATTTGGATCGGTTTACAGAACAAAAAATGTGGTCGCCATATTTCTAACGAGATAGGATTGCACGCCGACAGGTTATTTTAAAGAAGATAGAAATTTATTCGCACTTGCTTATCTCTGTATTATACCAGTGCAAATTGTACGAAATGTTTTCTATTTCAAAAATAAGTGGCCGAAAATAACGTAATTTTTCTCTTGTTACAGGTATTACATCGCTCCACAAAAGATTTCGCCAAAGGATTTGAAGACTAAATCTTAATTTAGTTTCCGAATTTGCAAAACTCCCAAAGATAAAACTTCGCAAATAGACAAGTAATTTCAAGTAAAAGAGTTCTCGGTAAAGAATAAACCTAATTAGACGTTGTATTTGAGAATTTAAAGATGATTGTACAGTTTTTCTCTTTAAAGTCACGTTTGCGAGTCATTCATTTACAAACTTGGAGTTATTTTTCATTGTTTAATTAATGTACGGCAAGAGTTTTGAGTTATCTTATTCGCCAGTTGGTTTGTGTTTATTTTTTCGCAACTCCTTAATTTTTTCGCCAGCAATTTTTTCCGTCGCTAACGATGGAGAATTTGGAATTGCAAATGCCGTTAATTGCCCGATGGAAGTTAGCTCTCGCACTTAGAGGAACGCGGCGCGACTGATTGTTGAAATATTTAACGCTCCCAAAAGCCAAATAATTCAGTGAAATGCTTTTGCTGTCAAATAATCACGCCCTTATTGTCGGACTAATCTGAATTTCTTATTTTGTTTGTAAATCTTTTGACTTTAATTAAAGAACGGGGTACGTGTTTGGGAGTCATTATTTCGATGACATAAGAGTATCAATTATTCCCTCTTGGTGGACAATATTGTGAACTGAATAAACAACTGTACCTATCTACTCGAGGATTCGGAGTAAATCTAAATAATCTCAACTTTCCGTTAAGAGACTTACCGGAGTCATTAGTATTATTTGTTCTGAAATATTGCCAAATTGGTGCCCTCTTACATTAAGAACGCTTCGACTTTCAGGCTTAAAATCCATGTAAACGACCTTTTAAGAAGTAAATGAATGGCTCTTACTACCTACGCACAGGTTAGGTACTTTTAATATTAATTTATAATATTATTTTTATAAAATTGTTTGCGTAATGAAAAGTACTATTCTGAAGATACAGCTCTCAGGATACATTAAACATGAAATAACGTTGGATATCAAAGAAACTGCTCTTAAGAAAATAAAGTAATATTAGCAATGGATAAAGGATTCCTCTTCATACGGATACATAACTTTATTAGAATCACAATCGAAGATATATTCTCTTCCTATTCGAACTCAATCCCATTATCTTTTCCACAAATACATAGATAAATTTGGATATTGAAATCACCATCACTGTAATAAAACTAAACAAAGTTATGGTGAGAATGTATTTCATTAAAAAGTTCTGTTTTATTTAAACAACCTTTCTAAAATAATATTATATACCTACACGTGTGCCAAAGAACCCGAGCTCACCCATTCAAGAACGAACTAAATGAAGCATTTTTCCTAAATTCTTCACTCGACAAAATTGTTCTCCAAAAAATGTGAAACGACCGAGATCAGGTTCACGATTAGCCATTCACTCGGTCATAAATTATATTGTTTTCATATTTATAACTTTTCTCTATTCACGCTAAATGTTCTTAATATTTTTTTAAAAGCTTGTGTCGTCCATAAAGCGTTATCTTGAACCCTCATCATCCGCGTTCCACTTACTTGGGGTAAGTTGGGGCTAAAAGTGTACGGCGCATGGTAATATAGCGAAGTAGAGTATATAGGTAACAGAACCCGAACGGGATGGTAATGTTTAGTAACCATTTAAGGAATGAATTTGAAACGTATAGCTTACTAGGGCAATGCGGAGTATTTTTCGATAAGTGTCAATTCCTATAATAAATAAATTTCGTTTGCATTTTTTAAACAGCCGAAGTTTATACGTATAACTTTAACGCTGCTGCTCGACAATTCTGTTTAAGAGAAGATAAAATGAAAATTACTAAAAGTCACCAATAAATCTCAGAAACAGACAAAGTCTCTTTGATAACTGAATGGAATTAAAAATGTACTCTACCCTCCAAACTTCACAAATAAAACTAAGGCGACTTAGTTGAAATATCTGCGAATAACGACCAGAAAATAAATTAAAAGGACAATAACTTGCAGACACGACTAATCTCCGAACAAGTGCACTTACATTTCAAAATTAACGGTCGCCCGTCAATAGTATTCTTATAATCATCGCCCTAAACCGGTTTAATCCGGTTTGATTTATATCTCGGCGGCCATGACGGCTTCGCAGACTGATTACTTCCTATGCATTAGCACTGATGAATGTATTTGCATTAGAAATCCGTGGATTAGCTACAGATCAGCTTGAATGTTTGATACAGATGTTGTATAGTGAGACGGAAACTATTGAGGGGCTGTGTTGTTTCCAGTTGTAAGACTTTGTCCGTTAAAGCTGCACTTCATTTGATTAATAAGTGAAATTGCTTCTTCTAAGAACGTTTTATTAACTTCAATTTTATATAAGTCCTATACAATAGTATGATAGAACCATCCCATCTACTCAAACTAACAGTTTTCTCCTCTTCACAATCATCAATCAAAATCGTTTTACGTAACAAGCTCTCAAACTGACAATAATTCACGCAATGACGAATGTTCCGCCAATGATTTGCAGTTTGATCCAACATTTGCCCACAATATCGCCAGACTTTCAAGTAACTTTCTATATTCAAAGCAAACTGTGACGTCATCGAAAACAACAATGGCGGCGACAGATGGCGACCCAGTATTGGCTAACTTAATCAATTGTTATTGGCTATTGACACATATGAGCCAATCAAGTGGAATGGATCGAGTGTCAGTAGTCTAGTGGTTTCTGATAATGACATTCAATTTTGTAATCAGTATAGTCCCCCTTTGGACAGATAGGGGTACTGAAGACCCTAGTTTGGTCGTGACAAGTGCATTTAGTAATTAAACGCAGTTTGGGAAACCAAATTTTATTATTTAAAAAATATATAGTATTTATTGGCATTGTAAGTTAAAAGGATTTTGTTAATACATTTCTACAACATTCGATCACAAAAGCTTAAATAAAATCTAAGCAAATGATCAAAGGAAAATTCTATCCCAAAAACAATGACATATTTTTGGGCTTATACTCTGATCATACTTAGATAAAAATGTTAATCCAATAAAGCTGAAATACTTATCTTTATATTTCGTGAACTCACTTAGCATAAAATAATTTTACTTGTTGAATATATTAAGATTTTCACCGAAGATATGTGGAGCATAGCAATTTAGACAATCTGGTTTATAACTATTACTTATTTTGAGGCTCCAGAGAATAATGATAATTTTGCAGCTTATTCCAAATTCCATTATAGCTTCAAAACTGTTTACATCATCTGAATAAATCCCTAAAGATATTAACAATAAAACTACTGCAAAAAATTGTGTAAAAAAATAGAAATATATTGATGCAGGGTATTCCAGTATTTTATAAATGTAAGACAAGACAAAGGAGTGCTTTATAAAAAATTAAGTCATACAAAATTTAAACAAACTCAAAAACAAAAATCGAACGCAAATCTAGAGACTATTAAGGCTCATTTAATCCCCCATAAACGGTAAACACCAATATTAAATACAGTAAAAAGTATAGATAGCTAAATACTTACATAAGCAATCAACTTCGTTTGCGATACAACCCGCCTTCTCCGGATTTGTAAGTAAAATTCGGAGTCAACCGACTAAAATAAATTGCTTGCGAAAACATGAGGCGGGAAAAAGTACTGTTATAGAAGGAGAAGCGGGAGTTGCAATTAATGCAGAGTACCAAAAGAAAGATAACGAATGGCCTAACGTTTGTCCTGTGACGTCACTAAGTAAACTCAGCGATATTCGCGTCTATTTTTAACGAACATCAAATGGTTTTCATTGATCCTTTTATTTTCTTTTTTATCTTTCATTCAATTGCTTCCAGAAATTGTGGGAATGTGATGATTTTTTAAAGAGTGAGTGACGCATTCTTTGCTTTCTTTTCTTTAGTTATTCATTTGAAATAAAACAGGTGAAGGTTCTAACATGAGTTTTCGTTTAATAATACAAAACGCAGTACTGTTACATATAATGACATTCTGTGCCTAAATAATGATATTCAAATGGTACAACACTGAAATCCAAATATAGATTTGAACCCAAATTCATGGAATCCAAACCACATAAATTATTAGCTGCAACTAATACACCTCGAATCTCATTTCGCTTAATGGAGATCTCGGGGGTCGAAATTGTACTAGTTAAATTAGTAATAACAGTACCATATGAGCGTTTGGCTGGAAACAATCCGGAGCCACGTGAAATAATAGTCTTAGTAATAACATCTAACTGCGGGCGTTATATACGGTCATAGAATATATAGTTAAAACCGTAAAACTTGTCTGGAAATGAAACGAAAATAGAACTGGCTAATCATCTCCTCGGGTTAGTTTTGAGAAGTAATATAATTGGAAAAATTAAATGAAGACCAGAAAATTAAAAAAAATATATTGGTTAGTCATTGCAGAAGTTTTCAATTAGTTATAATTTCATAGAGTTAAACGCTAACTGGTAAAGATATTGGAATTTTTTGTTTTTACCTTAATTTCATTAATGTAAAAACGTCACTATACCTTCACTATACGTTATCTCAAAATACTGGCCTACGTACTTTAAAAAAACTGGATAACGAAATACGAAAACAAATTGTATGTCATCACAATTCAGCTCTCGACACCAAATATTTTATTATTCAACACGAGCAAATTATAGAGCCATATGCAGTGCGAACCAAATCAAAGCGATGTCCCAACGAAATTAAGATCGCTGCACACAGTATAGTTTTCAAATTACGACTCGAAATCGATGTAATAGTAGAGGGATATTGTATAAAATAATTGCTAGCATTCTATAAATTGATAGATCCAAACAATACCAAAACTAGCAAGGCTGACTTTTCAGACCGCAGCAGATTGCAAAATCGCGTGCAGTGATTGCCAAGCCGCAGTGATGCGCCAATTAATACCGAATCAATAAATACTCGATTAATCGAAACCGGTTGATTATACTACCGCTGACCAGGCTACATGCGTTGGTAATCCAATTTGGTACCACTCGGCGACCGAGACTCAACTTAGATTAAACGGGCCCTAATGCATATATTTATTTTCTTATTTGTCCCAGAAAATAGGTTTCCTTTTACTAGAGTCTCTAATGTTACTTGGCTTTTAATGAATTAAGTTCCTACAAAAAGAAAAAAGCGTTAAAAAAATGCTAGTGATATTTATATAAAAGTTCTGTTTACAAATGCCTATCTCAGATTTCTAAGTAACCAGCTCTCATCAATTTTTACAAGTCGCGTCTCTTCCAGACACGTACATCTCATCTTCCAAGTGTTATTTACAAGTTTCTTCTGACGAAATATGACTAGAATTTCTCGTGGCACCACTCGACGTAGATAAAAACATTAATTTCGACACATTCGTAAACCCGGGCTTGCGTCTCGCAATATCCATCAAGCGTCTATTTGCATAGAGGGTGATATATCTAGGAAAGAAATCTTATAAGGAGACGATATTGGCGACGAAGACGGCAATGTATCATCGCAGATTCATTTGTTGACTTATTGCCCTATATTCCTGTAGCGAGTTCCAATCCTCCCCCTAATTTGATAACATGTAGAGTGGTTCTAGTGCTTCCATGTTTTTCTTTTTAAATATTGCATTGCGTATGCGAGTTCAATATCAAAAGCTGTAATGAGGTTCCAATGTGTTGGTTGGTTCAAAAATATAAAAAAATAAACGAACTAACTAAACAAATATGTATATACAAAAAAAAGGACACTTAGGCGTCGAAGTATTCGTCTGCATCGGTGTCATCAGGAAACGTGCCCAGAAGACTGGCAGTATTTGGTTTAAATGAACTTTCGGCTTAAAAATTGTGGGCCTTAATATTGTTGCCAGCATAAACTAGATAAATCTCTCAACCACTATGACCTCTTAATAAAGCGTAATTTAAATTAGAAAATCATCCAGCAACTATATTAGTATAAACTCCTTATCTAGTACAATATAAAAAACCCTAATTAACTCTGGTTTGTCTTCAATAAATTCTCAAAACTTCTGTGATACTTAATTATAGTCTGTACTACGACATATATTTTTAGTTTATACTCCTGGATCAGTATGGAAGAACTCAGTCACCCATAACCATATTTATCAAATCACTATCTTATACATTTCTGTTTTTAATCAATTTGATTTCTTTATTCTTTTCAATATTATTACTCTCTGTTGGACTACGTATGCTGATAAATATTCCTGCATAGAAAATAAATAGATTAATACAGCTAAAGGTAACTGTAACTATCTGGTAACTTTATGTGCGAGAGCTGTTATTAGCTATACTACCGAAAATGTTCGAATTACCTTACTTGTATAATTCACTGCAGTATTGAGAATACCGCTACATTTGGAATAACTGTAGCTTACGAAGCAGGATTATAACATAAATATAAGTTTATTGGTTATTGTTTATGTATGTAAGAGGTTTTACTTCTGTTAAATTTTTGGGTTTGCCCGACTAATTTCGGACTTCACGTGCTACATCCTCTTCATGTTCAAAATCAACAGCTCTAGTCGAGTTAGAAACTAGTCGGAAAATCCAAATACATAATTATGAGAGTGAGTTGTCAATATAGATACCTCACAAAAATGGTGCTCTCAATTATTATTACAAAATGATTATTACTGTCGTTTCCTTCAAGAGTGTTTTAATAATAAATTTCTTCAGTTTCAGGTGAGTCTAGCCTCTAGTCGAGGGACTCGTAAGGTACACAAGTGTCACTATAGGAATGATTGTTGTATTAATTAATTTCCGAAGTTATTTTCAGTTCTTAATTGGCTGATAAATATAAATTTAATTCGTGTAAGTAAGGTGTGTTGGATTTCATTGGAAACTCTTTCAAAGATTAAATCAAGGATAATGAAAACACGGTTCAATTCACTATGGACGGTGCTTTCATCGGAAGTTAAAGTATATACAAAAATAGCCAAACTTTGGTATTTTGAAATGGAATCCAACTGTCGATAGCCTTAATTGAAACGATTCAGACAAAACGAGCTTAGCTCACTCCTCCAAAATGCAAAGATTCATCGAAATTAAATTCACTTTTGTTTCATTTCTGTCTTTTCATTTGCTGTTGTTGTTTTGTTTTTAATAAAGACGCATTCACATTCGCACAGTCTCCTAAAACTTTGAATTTGGTTAAATTATTTTTATTTCTGCCTTAAATGTTTCACGTTACATGATGACTGTCTGTCTTCATTACTTTCTCACTGTTGGCTCGTTTCTCTCTATCTGCTTTATGTTTGTATGTCATAGTAGTTCTGTCATTGTCTGCGGTGTTTTTAGTTTTTTTTTTTAACCCTTTTTGTTACATTTCCTTTGAAATGCAGTTGTTTGCATCTAAGTGTTCAGTAGTTATTGGGTATTTAGATAAATGTGTAATGAAGTAGTATTTATTTTATTAATATTTTAGTACCTTACTTACTTTTAAAACTTACTAAGTTGAAGATGGTAAGACACACTTAAACATACAACACAACTGCATAAACGTGCTTGATTTGTTCATTGCTACTCCCGCATCCTGAAAACTTCTTCTTTAATCACTTCTGCACTCAATCATAAAGTTCAAAGTATAATTATACGACTCTGGAATAATTGTCGAATCGTGACTCGAGTAGATTTAATTACACGACAAAACCGAAGCTTCAGGGAACTACTAAAAATTTCATAAGTTCCTGAGCTTGCAGACCTCAAAATATTGATCGTGGCTCTCTCTCATTCATGCTAACGTGTGACAAAGCCCGCTTTGGCTCACTGTTGGGTAAGCCACGCACACATACACAATAGTTCAACACATACGTGCTACTAAAACCGTTTCAGCGGGCGTCAGCTGACTGGGGGAGTCGGGGGAAGCGGGGCGTTATGAACAACGCATGCGCTGTGGCGAGTAAAGCGGCTGCAGCGCTTTATTTCCGAGCCAAGTGTTAGAGTAACAAGCTGCGGTTAAAGCTAGCCGCGCTTGCTGGAGTTAAATCGACACCCATTCAGAAAACAAACTGCGTATCACGACCGTTACGTCGTTTGACGTAATTAGTTCCATGGAATCCGCATGCTGTCTTCACGTATGAACACTTACAACATGTCGACTTTGGGACGACAGATACACACGATGTCAGCTTATTATAAACAGCTGCTTCTCATATTCTTCTCTGGAATTATGAGATAAGTGACACAAGCAAACATAAATGTTTCTCTATTTAATTAAATAAAAACTGTAACCCAATTTTAAACAGGAAATGTTCTTAGAAACTTTCGAAACATGTAGTAGAACACTGCAGTACTTTCCGCTTGAAACACCAAACTTCGGGTCGTATCTTAAGCCAGAGAAATACACAAAAATGCAATTAACAATCTGATTGCTTTGGAAGTACGTGAACCTATAAATGAGGTGCAACGCCAGTAAAATATTTCGTAAAATACAGTCGTACGCAAAAATTCCGATGCAAAACGTATTTCACCGTTCGCAATTCCATCTGATTTTTAATTCGGCGCGCATATTCTCGTCACGTTCGGTAGCAATAAACAATTATTAATGCGTTGTTCGAGGCACATGTTCACAGTTTTCGAGTGTGGCGGACTTTTTAAGTGTTCGTTAATTTCGAGTGGACTGAAAAAGTCCAGTCCGGGAATGAGGCAATCGCTTTAACGGTTCAACCACTTTCGTTTCTATCGAAAAATCGGGTCCGCACATGATAAATTTGGCAGACTGTATCTAGATAAAACGCCGCCATTTTCACTCGATTTACTACGGGATTTTGGTTAGAAAGGCTAAAATAATATGAACGTTTGTTAGATTCGGATTTATTGGAGGTACTAAGGTTCTTAAATGTTTGATTTATCGCCTTTTAAGATGCTTTCGTACCCTCAACCTTAAAAATAGGGGATCTGACAAAGTGAGCAAATCAAATGTGAAGAAATGCGGACTTCACTCCTTTTACTTCGTGCAGGAAAGAACCTTTATCGTAATGATACGTACTCGAAATTTCTCAATTTGTATCATTCTCCAATTAATTATTGGAATTTTCATCAAGGACACTTAAGTGTCGTTTGATTAAGGGAAGTCCCTCGTCGTCCCTCAATACAAAAGTTATCCAAATCTTTTCCTTGTCTTAACCAACTGCCAGTCTATTTTCCCTATTGTGTGCTTCTTCACAAATTAAAACTTCTCCACTGGAGTTATCTAAACTGATTTTACTTTAGATTCCATTATTACAAAATGCGTGTGATTGAAAATGTTGGATTAATAAATATTTTTTGTCGTTAGCAGTGTTGTAAAAATGTCAATCGGTATTAGGGAGAATAAGGGCGCAAAGCATCGACTCGATGATCCGTGATAGGGTTTAAACATTCGTTTAATTAAAAAGGCCGGGATTTAATTGGAAAAGTATACATTTACATAGTCTTTCGTTTGTCCCGTTGTGATTTATATTTGGTGACGTGAGGTGGGATCAATGAGTAGGAACGAGAATGGCGCGACTTTTTTGCTCCATTACACTGGATTTCATTTTGACACGTTGGTTTTTTGTTACGCAAAGATAATAGAATGTGTTATTCGAATAATTTGAATAAACAAACGTGGTTGTGGGAATATTGATATTGTTATGGTGCCGTTTTCGACACCTATTCGCAACTTTCCAACTTTTATGGCTGAATGTATCCATATTTTTATGGTTGTTTCAATTCCTATTGATTCATGTTATAACATTAAGCATGTTTTTCCAGAAGGGTAAGGCTGAGGTGATCTATAATGCACCCACATTTAGCCTATTCCCACGAATTCAGACTCCGGGCTGCTAATTAGAAATTTCTGATAGAATAACCTAGTAACACTTTTTCCGACCTCGAACTCGAACCCAAGACCTGACGCTGTGCGCCTGTGACCACAAGACTAATGAGGCAATAAGTCATATCCTACTAATATTATAAATGTAAAAGTTTGTATATTTGGATATTTAAATGTTTGACGTTTGTTACTCAATCACGCAACAACGGCTGAACGGATTTGGATTAAAAATTGGCACACAGGTAGATTATAACCTGGATTAATACATAGTATACTTTTTATCCCGGTACGTAATACGTTCCCGTGGGATAATTTTCGACTTCCACGCGGGCGAAGCCGCTGACAAAAGCTAGTATTGACTATAATGCGGTTTTTTCCCTCATTCTGATTCGTCTTTATGTAAGAGATCTACCTTTTAAAACAATGGTACCTGGAAAAACACCCACAACACTTAGCAGCATACAGGCTGAAATTGAAAACATGCGACAAACCGTAATGGGAGATTGTACTCATCATTATGAACAACTTTTACTGAGGGACCAAAGATGCAATTGCAAAAAAAAAACAGCTGTTCCCTACATTTTGACGAGTTATGCGAACATAAATTTAGGGAACAGATGTTTTTTTTTTCGCGATTGCATCATTGGTCCCTTAATAAAACTTGTTCATAATGACGAGTACAATCTCCCATTTCGGTTTGTCGCATGTTTTCAATTTCAACCTGTATATTGCCATTAGCAACACGTACCTACATTAAAAAGACTTGGCGCTTATAAATTAATTCCCTCCTAAACGTAATCTCCTACTTCCCGTTATTAATCCCGGCTTCCCTTGGTCCTTTATGTGAAGGTTTCACCGCCCTTATCCTTACCAATAAAGTCAAAAATCTATTGATATCAGTTTCTGTCATCCACACTCCTGGCCGATCATAACATCCCATATTTTATCTTTAAGTTCGATTCTCTCCCATATTCTTTATTTACTTTGTCAGATATTTTTCATGTTACACCTCAGTGCACTGTTACCATATGATCGGGAAAATGTTTTGCTTATATGCAAGCCTTTTTGTATGCGGCTTATGTTTAACTTACCACCAGATATATAGTAACATATAACAGACAAAAATAATAAATGATCACCAAAATTAAACCCGCATCTTAATGTAAAATTATAACCAAAGTTTTAACATCTCGCTATCCTGTTCAGGCAAAATGACTCCAAATAAACTAACCTAACCTAACAATGACAGTGGTTTATTTAGATAGAAATAGTGCATTAATTTGCTCGCTAAGATTTGGTGATCATTTACTACATTTGGTGTTCGAATACAATTTAAAGTGCAGTCGTGACTAAAATAGCTGGTACTATTGTAATTTTAGACTTTATTTTTCTGGTGTCAAGTTTATATTTTTGGTAAAAGAACTACGGGTACCAAAGCATTTAACCCCTTTTTATGCGACTTGGTATGCAGATCTGGTTGGAACATAAAACACATACCTACACTGCTTACATAGATTAGCAGTGGTTACGGGTCGTCAGAATCCTGAAAGTCTGACAACCAGTCTTACCAAGGGGTATCGTATTCACCAATAACTGGATTGTGAAGGTCAGATAGGCAGTCGCTCCATGTAAAATACTGGTATTCAGTTGCATCCGCTTTGACTTGGAAAAAAGGCTAGTCAGATACAATACAATGCTTACATAATAAGCAGATATTTTAGCCAATCCTTTGACTTGGAAAAAAGGCTAGTCAGATACAATACAATGCTTACATAATAAGCAGATATTTTAGCCAATCCTTTGACTTGGAAAAAAGGCTAGTCAGATACAATACAATGCTTACATAATAAGCAGATATTTTAGCCAATCCTTTGACTTGGAAAAAAGGCTAGTCAGATACAATACAATGCTTACATAATAAGCAGATATTTTAGCCAATCCTTTGACTTGGAAAAAAGGCTAGTCAGATACAATACAATGCTTACATAATAAGCAGATATTTTAGCCAATCCTTTGACTTGGAAAAAAGGCTAGTCAGATACAATACAATGCTTACATAATAAGCAGATATTTTAGCCAATCCTTTGGCTGCAGTGGGATTCCAGATCCATTAGCTAAAATAAAAAGGAAAGATTCTGTGTAAAACGTGAACCAACACTCTTATGCTTTGAATTCTCACAAAACAGTTGAATAAAAATTGGCTTTACCATCCTTTTATCCGAAACAATATAACATAACATCACGCCTGTATTCCGTGACGAGTTAGGCAGAGTACCTATATTAGACCCACATTTAACAACTTAGTCACCAATCCATTTTGCATCGCAAGGTATTCCAACATTGCTCAGAACTGGTTTCTAACTTTGTAAGATTATTCACCAGAGGAAGTTTGATGACAAAAGCAGTAATGGACTATAGACTACAGACAATAACCGTCTAACCGCATCCTCAAGTACCTAACTTACAGTACCTACATTGTCAGTGCCTAGCCCTAACTTTATAATCTAAATCTATGACTATCCTATAAGTACCTCCATCAGAAGACGTCATAAAATGGCGGACCACGGAGGGGATCAGGACCGCCAACCTATTTCAAAATTCATATTTTAACCGTGGTTGCTAGTAATCTTCTACTCGTAGTATCCTAGTATCCTTGGTTGCTTGGTTGGTTTAATCTTCTACCGAACGGGCCGCGAGAGTCATATTATATTTTAAAACGGACCCCCAATTTACTAATTGTCGGTCCCTGTTGTACATAATATGAATTAAAATCGCTTTGCGTGTCTGTCTGTTTGACCCCGTTGTTCTTCTAAACTCCTAAACAGATTTTGATGCAACTCTCACCATCATTTAAAGAATGAATTCTGGAAGGTTTATGTGTAAAATAATCTCACATATAATAAATCAATCACGATGTTTTTCAAGTCATAAAACTGTGAGAAATAATAAATTGGTATGTGATGATATCCTATTAAAATTTGACCTACCTACATACTTTTCCCTTAATATTGTTCTTCGACCAATATGGGTATGTCTATAACGACTCAAAACATGACCTGTCCCAGCCTTAAAACAGTACACAGCTGACACTTTTCCGGGTCAACTTAAACAAAAAAAAAACAGAAACACACTTCTCTATATATACATATAAATAATCAAATTACGTTGGTATATTACAGTATACACAGTGACCTACTGGACCCTTGATAAGATGCTCCGAGGAACTATAGTCGTAAACTAAACGGAAGGCTTATGGAAAATTTTACCGTAGGTACTTACGGAACATAGTGTGGGCGATATTTGTACGATAGTATTTGTAGACTGTAGGTTTCCGTGGTATTTTTATAGTGACGGTATATGCTGCGGTCTTGATTCAAAGGAAGAAAGGGCTTGAACAAGGTTAATATCTAGGAAATGGCTGGTTGCTTAGAATTAAAACAGAACCTGTGATGTCAGCTCTACAGTTCAATACAGCAATATATTAATTTAAAATAAATCAGTAAGGCAAGGATAGATAAAAAGGACATAACAGATATTAGAGTTTACATGTATAGCATAAAGCTATAAATGGAGTAAACATTTAGCCTGTAGCACTTTCTGTAACGTTTAAATTTTGCGAGTTGCTGAGTCGATTTGATTGGTAACATTGAAATCTGTTATTACTAGGTAGATAAGTATCTTCTTTTACTAGATAGACAACAACCTACATTTCTTCATTCAAGTATATTCAACTTAGTCAAACGACTTGCCAGGCGCATTCAGAAAACCAATATTCCGTAGCTTTGATTAAGTGATTACTGCCACAAATAGAGATTATAAACACAGTCCAAAAACACCGCTATTCTACCACAAAGGATACCACAAAAAGTAATTGTTCAAGTGAAAATAAACAAAAACCATTGTACATTACAGCTAAGGATAGATTTAGCTGTAATTATGGCGGAAATAAAAGGAGGGACAAGATAAGGAAAACCATTGTGGGACAATCCGAAAAACTTGTAATGATGCCCGCTTGTATCGGCTTCACGGAAAAAATGTCGAGGGATGTCCATTAGCGGTACAAATTGCAATATTTTCGGATACCACAACATGGCCGTTTTAAAATACGGATTTTATTTTACAGTGAGATAAATTCGTGTTAGTTTTAGGAGAATTGGGAAGGGTGGGTGTAGATGGGTGAACTTTACATACGCAGACCTCTCTGTGCCTTGGAAAACACTTTAAGCCGTTGGTCCCGACTGTCATTCATGGATCTTTGACAAACGTTACGGGTCAGAAATCCGAAAGACTGACAACTATTCTTACCTTACTATAGGGTATCGTATTACCCAATCAGTGGGTTGTGAAGGTCAGATAGACAGTCGTTGTATTTATGATACTGCTATTCGGGTAAACTAAATCTCAGCACCCGGTTCCTTAAACTAGAAGCCGACCCGTACTAAGTTGGGAAAACTCAACGCATGTTGATAATTGTATGGTAGTTGTAGTAGAATTGGATTAAATAAAATTAAAATGAAAGGAAAATCAGGATTCTGGAAACTTCTAACTGTAATAAGTATCTACATGAACACTTACCTGATCTAATTAAAGATCCGTGATAAAATAAATAGGTACTTAATGGTTGCTTAAAAACGCACCGGCTTTAAACGCTCTTCTTCCAAAAAACACCCGGACCTGCCTTAGCTGAAGAGATAAAGCGTAATTTTTCTTGAATTTTGCACCATAATTTTATGACTAGATTTATGCTTTAGCAGTAAAACCCAAAACATCTTCCATACACACACCAATCTACTACACCTTTAGCACTTACCGCCTGACCCTGAACCCACCACTACCCACTATGTATGCAAACTAAACGCGGCCTAAAAGTAATAAATAAGACTTCAACCGCGCCGTATTTCAGAAGTCGCTTCCGACTTCCGACGGCGACAAAATATCTGCAAGTCTAATGCAGCAACTTGCAGAGAGGCCATGCATTACAAATGCAGGCGTCACAGAGCACGGAGCGGCTTGGTGAGCACTGCCAGAGAAGGTACTGTCAACACTTACCATTGCAAGCAAGCGTGTCATTCGGCATTGTCACCGTTTAGGTACTCATAAGGCAAGATTCCCAGACCGCTCTGTGACCTTACTTTGCCAAGTATAGAAAGCTTGTCATTCGAATTCGAACTCTATTATTGAGATTCGCGTGAAATAAATAAAAAGTAGTCACAAGTGTGCAATCTATGAATCTAGCTCATAGAAACTGATGGCCCGTGTCAAATCTGACAATGACTGTAACAGCTGAATTTGTGCTCAGCGCTAGTCCAAAGTCTCACGAGCAGTTCTTTGACAGCTATATTAGACACTTCTGGGGGCCGATTCTACTAACAAATTTGTTAAAAAAACGCAATAGAACCGCAACCGAATCACCACTTTTAAGCGTTTTCTCATTCTACTAAAATGAACAACGGTCCAGCTGCGACACAGCTGCGGTTACGTTTTAGTTACGCCAACGATCGATTGAAACAATGTCAAAACCTATTCTACTAACAAAATCGAACATGAGCGTGACGTTTACTATAGGACAAAGTTAATGATAAAATTATGATCATTATGTCTTTTTAATTATAGAAAATACTTTTAGTGCCACATATTCGTGTTTAGTAACATTTTTAGATTCAACTTTTTTCTTTGTGGTATTAATAAAACATATTATTTTGGCATGTTGGTAACGCGGGTTACCCGCTGTGTTCCCGCTACAGTTCAGTTGCAATTCGTTTTAAGTTTAGTTTCCATTTTGCTTATAAAATAGTAGAATGACTTTTTATGTAACTATCGAACGGCGATCGAAATCGAACTGTTGTGGAAACACAATTTAACGTGTAACGTTGCAAATTAGTAGAATCGGCCCCCAGATTGCACATAACAGTAATCTTTATTGGCGTTAATATAAGGTTCATAATAGGTTGCGGTCAAAGGTAAAACAATTGCGACAGGGCTGCTTGTAGAGCGGTTCCGTGCTCTGTGGCAGACGTAGGTACAAGTCGCAGACGCATGCCATTATCGCCCGTCTGGTTTATGCCGGTCTAAATTTTGCCTTTGTGCATAAATAGGGACAGTAATAACATGATTGGGATAGCACGTGCTTGAGTATTGTTATCTATGTGTTGTTAGTAGTTTTGTACTGTCTTATTTAGAGGAAAGCGCCAGGGTAGCCACCGAAATGAATGGCTTTTTAATGAAATTGTCATTCAATGGGATTAAATGAACTTAGGGGGTTGTATTAGTGATTTTAATTATTATAATTCTGTAAATAAAAGCTTGTTAGGGTCACGAAACATATTTGATTCTAAATACAATGTGACACTGACCTGCAAATTGCAAAAACGGAGGAATATTTTTAAGAATGAAAAAAAAACACAAGCAAATAATTATAAAGAAAGAAAAAACGTTTATTTGCGGTAAATATGACGCAAAAAAGGTCAGAAACACAAAAAAAATAAGTGTGCGAACCGTACAGGTTTCGAATAGAATCTTGATGGCGTATTTATTCCCTTTCCAATCATGTTTCAAATGATCACTATAACCATCTAAACCACCAACCAGCCAAAACCTGTGGAAAACTCCATATTTTCCATGGCTATTATAAGTTTTAGAATCATTGATAAGGTTTAGAATGCAAGCTCATAAATGAAACAGCACATAGATAAAAAAAACACTACCTTCTTGGTATATTGGTCACAAGCGCTACCACTTACCAGGCCCTGGGTTTGATTTCCAGGCCGAGCAAAGTGTAATTGGGTTTTATGATTAGTAATTTCTTAGTGGCAGACCTGGATTTGCGCCCATGTAATGGCAATAGGCTCGCCCCCTATAACATGTGATATCATGTAATAGGGGGCGTTTTCGAATACAAAATGACGTAATTTAAGTACGCCTTAGAATATACAGGGTGATTGGAAGATGGGTGCAAAGCTTTAAGGCGAAGATAGTACAGACAATTTAGAACCATTTAAGCCATGGTTGTCTTAGACGAAGTCTTACCAAATATTTTTAACCAAATTTTTTAGTTTTTTTTCGGAAATTCTCAAAATTTAATGTAAACTGCATAATTATGCCCAAATTGAATGATAAATGAATTCATTTTTTATTTATTTAATTAAAGTAATGTGTAAGCAATCAAGCAAAACATGTTTTAGGCTTCTGTGTCATTAGACATTTTTTTTACAGACATTTAAAGCTCAGAAAAAATAAAAAAATTGTACAGTACGTCTTTTAAACCTTATTAAAAAAAAAAAACTTCGTCTAAGACAACCATGGCTTAAATGGTTCTAAATTGTCTATACTATCTTCACCTTAAAGCTTTGCACCCATCTTCCAATCACCCTGTTTATTATGGCCTGATGATTAAAGAACCCATAACAACTTACTTCAGGTAGCTATAGGCAATAGTAACTTGAGTGGATCTTTTTTTGTGAGCGAAGTCGTAAACATGTCAACTGTCAGATTCTACGGGTTTTGACGTCATAAGTTCGCGGTACGTGAGCGGACATAACTTGCGAAATGTGGGTGTACTAAGATACACTTCTGCTTAGATCTTCAAGAAACACAGGCGTGATGTTATGTGTTATGACATGTTGACAAATTACGACTGTTTTTGTCACGAGACTTACAATGTTAACTTCTAGACAGTAAAACTAATGAACATAATAAAGGCATTATTAATGTCTGCGTTCACTATTAATCTTAATCTTATAAGCACATAGTTATGGGCGTCGTAAAAACTAGAATAAAGTACTTTTCTTATTATCTAGACTGATCTAAAACGTTGTCTAGACATCTACAAAGTATTGTCCAATTAAACGCGAAGTAAGATATGAGACAAGGTTGTAACGTGTTTCGCTCGCTAGGCTGTATAAGGTCGATCACTAATGGCCTAGCATAGGACTCATTATAATAATCAGCCTATAATTTTCCCACTGTTGGGACGCAATCCTCCTGTCTGTGTGAGAGAATCGGCCATAATCGACCACGCAGGCCCAGTGCGGGTTGATGTCACATGTCTTAAAATTTTTAGCTCTAGGACATGCCGATGTTCTTACAATCTGTCGCTTCACCGTTTGTGAGGGCAGTGGTGATGAACTAAATTACACAAAGTAAAGCGGCAGCTTGCGGGCTTGAACGCACGGCCTACAAGGTAAGACGGGGCTGTTACCAATGGGATACCACTGCTCTGTCTTGTATCGTATTATCAATATTTGGTTGAAGAATATTGAGTATGACATTCAGCAGAAAGGTTACACATTTAACCTATTTTGAAACGGTGAAGGAAAACATCGAAAGGAATCTGGCATGTCCTAGAACTAAAAATTCGAAGACATGAGACATCTACCAATCCGCGCTGAGCCCACATGGTGGATGACCTGTGTCCCAGCACTGGAAGCGTTTAAGGATGATTATGCATAATATGTGTAGTTAGAGCAGATTTCACCAATAAAAACTGAAAACGTCCAGCACATCTAAATCGCATTCAAGAGCAGTGTCATCATTATTGTGGATTATTGAGCTATTAAACTTTATAAAACATCTGGTGGAATTGGCACTTACGAGGTAGGTAGCTCGATTTTGTCTAAACATTAAGGTCTACCCATCTATGCAGGCTAGGCTCTACAGCAAAATAGTGATGCTGTGCTTCAAATCACGACACGCTCTATTATAGCTTGCGTACCCTGATACCGGCACGTAAATACGGAACTGATTATGCAGCACTCATAGACAAATTCTAGTTAAAAATAAACATATTCTCAGTGATATTATAAAACATTTGAAAACAAAATGTTGTACACTCACTCACTCGCACTTTTCCAATCCTTCAAAGAGCTAGAAGTTCACAGGTCTGTGGCTGTCCTTAAACACGTTATTGTTCAGAATTAAAATGATTTACGAGCCTATTATGTTTCGTCTAGAAATTATTCTTTATAATAACCCAATTACGTATACTTGTAGTGCGATTACGAAGTTTGAACCTGATTTGTTTCTGAAACATTGTAAATGGTTTTGCTTGTTAAAGAATACGAAACACCTGCAATTCAAATAATACCTGTACGCACTTTGATCATCTGAAGGGCGAATGTTAACGTTCTTTGGTAATAAGCAAAATAAATTATTATTTCACTAACTTTTGCCAGCGGATTCTCCCGCGTGGATGTCGGAAGATACCCCAGGGAAACGTACTACCGTGATAAAAAGTATCCTGTGTGTTAATCCAGGCTACAAACTATCCCCCTTATTCATAATCGTTGCTTAAAGTTAAGTAATGATTAGCGTCGGTTTAACCATACATTTTTGACGTTTAAACATCATTTAACTATAATTATCATTTATGAATATACCTCTTTATGTGCGCCAAATTTGATCCAAATCCGTTCGGCCGTTTTTGCATGATTAAGTAACAAACATCCAAACATCTAACATATAAAATTTTGACATTTATAATATTAGTAGGATTGCATCATTTAACATTAAAAAGTTTGAAAATGCTAAAGTTTGAATATACTACTCTGATGGATATTCTCAGAAGGAACTATCTTTAAGCCCCATGTAATAAGGGCATTGCCATCAACCCGGCATGAATCCAGAGTCCGGGATGCTACTGAGAAATTCTAAATAGGAAAACCCAATAACACTTTGCCTGAGCTGAGAATCGAACCCAGCACCCTAATTGCGTAACTCACTATTAATCATAATCTGTTTCGTTTTGAAACAGATGGCTAAACTATTGCTTCATATGTTCGAAAAATGTGTCTGCTCAACAACGTAAATAACGCAATGAATATTGTTGAACTGTCAAAATTAAACCGATTATGATTAATCGCGTGTTACGCAATTAGGGTGCAGGACTTTATGCTTTACCCTATCTCATCATTCATGTCAAGTGTCAAATTTTCAACAAGTTGTGTCTATTTGACGACACACAGCAGGTTTTATACTATAGAGTCTGCTTACCCTTATACGTATGTATCTACATAGGTGCTGCCATCTGTCGCCTCGAACTCCAACCAGGACCCATAATAATTTTCCCCAAATATTTCCTCTTCTAAACTTCAGGAGCAGTTACAAAACCGCCCGCAGCGCACTTTGTCCGGACACTGGCCGCAAGTCGGACAAGGCACAAGCCCGGACAAGGCACAAGCCCGGACAAGGCACTAGACACTAGGCACTATGAGGCACTAGGAAATACGTGCATGCCTCGGGCGCTCTAACGCTTTGAGTGAAAACCCGTGTATGGCAAACTACTGTGATGCATAAATATGTCAGATGTGATATAAAATGGATGGATATTGGATCGTGTGGTATGAAGTGTGTTTTTGTTGGTACAGAAATAATATTGCAGAATTTTCTTTATATGCAATAATAAAGTGCCAATGATGTGACGCGAGATTATTCGTGCAGAAGAGAACTGATTGATTCGTGAATATTGAAATTGAATCAAGGATCTCTTATTATGATCAGATCAGATGCTACTGTTTTGGGACAATTTGACAGTTGTTACGGGTCTTCAGAAGCCCGAAAAACAACCAGTGTTACCAAGGGGTTTTTTTTTGGGTGGAAATAACTTCTCCCGCTCTGGGTGGAGTGGGAGGGCGTGTCAGACTTTTACTGACTAAAACCCACCCGTGTTCCCTCAGTTGCCTGTGTGCCAGGGACCGCAGTATCTCTTTCGAACAACCCGTACCCCTGGCAGGCATCGGCCCTTGCGGACCCCACCAGTTGGTGCTGACATCTCTTTGAGGCGCGCGTGGAACACAACGCGCCGTTGACCCGGGCTTGGTCCTTACCGGACAGCGAGCTGACGATACCAAGGGGTATCGTTTGGGTTGTGGAGATCAGATAAAGTACTGGTATTCAGCTACATCCAGTTAGACTGGAAGCCAAGCCCAACATAGTGGGGAAAAAGCTGGGCTGATGATGACGATAATGATTGCTAAAAATGGTTACTGAATTTCTGGACAACCAAAATGAGCACGGTATTACAGCGTTGGACGTTTCAAGTTCACCAATTAAAATCCTGTATATAAAACCATGGTATCATAACCATTACTTTAAAACATTAATTCTATTAATAATAAAGCATCGGCCTAACGAACCACAGACAGAAAATAAACGATGAAACAAAATAATAATTGTTAAACTTCCCCGCCTAACTATGTAAATCAATTAGTAGGTTCGGAGGTCTTCAGAATAATTGGATCAAATGAAAAGCTCTCATTTCAATAAACAATCCATAGACATCACAGGTTAGGGCTGTCACTCATTTAACTTGATTCGATCAGGAATTTTGTCTATGAACTTCCTGAACGATTGCTCTCAGTTATTGGTAGTGTTTTGGTAATTAATTTCTTTGAAATAGACCCTGTTCTGAGTCCCAAAAGAATGAATGGATTGGTAAGTCCTGAAGGCTGTTCTCAGGTTAAGCAAAGATAAAAGAATTCTTCGTTAGAAATTCTCAGTTATGGCACTCGGCCCTTCTCATTACAACACATGCTGTAACGAGTACATGTTGCTCCCAAGCATGAGGTTATGCAAACATATACACCCTCCCCTATCATTCAGAGTGTATCTGCACGCAAGGTCGACACGATTCAATTCAGATTAATTGGATACCTGAGAGTGCCAGTTTGTACGGCCTAAAGACAGTGGTAACCCTGTTCTTATATTGTGAAGTTTGGTACACAGATATTAAGATTTAATTGATCGGAACAATATTAATAATGAAATAGGAAAAGAAATCAATCCCTGTGTATCCGGACTTTCTGAAATTTCCGACAATTTTCTTGATTTTTTTGTTTTCTTAACACATAACATCACGTCTTGTTTCCCGAAGGTATGGCCAGTTATGTTTAAGTCCCATGTATGTGGGCGAGCCTATTGCCATCAAACAGGCATAAATCTAGACTCCGGGCTGCTACTGAGAAATTCCAGATAGAAAAACCCACTAAGACTTTGCCCGACCTGGGAATCGGACCCAAGACCTCGTGCTCAACAGTAGCGCTTGCGACTACTAGACCAACGAGGCAGAGCGGTTTTCTTTCTCAACAATAAACCTCATATAGCTTTCAACTCAGTTTATTCTGTGTGCAGCTATCATCAATAGTGTTTCAAAAGAACAACGAAATCTCATGCTCACAAGATTCCATTTCAAAAACCCTCTAGAAATTAATTTCCACGCAAAATTCCATAAGCATTCCTTACATACTAACATAAAGTTCCCATATCCAAATATCGGATATTCATCATTTCCACAACGGGCATCCCATTGCCCTCTTCTGCCATGGGAAACCACAGCTGCGTACATTAAAATATCTTCAGCTAAAAACGTTTCTTTTGTACTTTTATGTCTAACCCGCGGCGTTCCTTGCTTTATTCCTCTGATAGTTTAAGTGCACTGTCATTGTGGAAATGTATGTGGGATTGGGGATATGAATTGTTAGTATCCTTGTTTTTTCATGTGGGGAAAATAAACCTTAAAGATATTATTCATTAAAATCTCGGCTTTGTACAGTCAAATCAAATATTAGGGTAAAAAGGACATAGACTACCTACATACAGATGTAAATATCACAGTACCATCATCACTACACAAGCGCCAGTAACCATCAAGAACACTTAAAATGTTACTGTCACGAGGCAAAATTGGTATCGTGACTTTGATATTTTTCCCCAAAATATGAAATACACTATCATCGTCAACAGTTTTTTAAAAAGAATGCTCTTACAAGATTAGTGACCACACCACTATGCTTTTTTACATTCCAATTCCATAATCCTCTACGAAAATAAGCCATTGCCAAGGTCTTAGAACGAATGGAGTAAACGAAACGTAATACATTCTACGAACGAATGTTATATTTTCTCAAAAAAAAACAGCATTTTATTATTGTCTTAGGTTAAATGCGTCAATCACAATAAGTATACCTTACAGGAACTGATGGACGAAAGCGATGGCGACAAACACGTAGCCGAATTCTGGGCTGAGTCCATTTAGGTTGCCATCGACACGACACGCTAAGAAGAAAAACGCCAAAGGATATGAATAAAGTCTCACAACTAAATAATTATAATATGTAAGCGAAACGAGAATTTCCAATTTACAATCGATTGAACTTATGTTAAGTTTACTACGCGCGTTTGTACTAGGCGTTTTGTGCGAATTAAATAATTAGACAAAAATGGGAAGCTGTATCAACACAATTCTTTCACAACATTCAGAAAGCAATATTCAAGTTCGCGAACCAGTTACGAAGACAATGCCTCATGTCCAACGAAGATTGATTCCAACGAGGGTCGTCCATCACGTAATAGTGCCAACGTACACAGTGACTATACAAACCAACAGTCTTTCATTAGTAAACAAAAACTTGTCAGGAAACACGATATTAATGACTTTAGGAAATTAAAGAAAGAATTGAAGGCGAAATTGAATTTTTGGGCGAAGGCTCGCGAATTTGGGCTTTGTTATAAAATTTTGATGGACCGCTTGAGAACTAAGTTTTGAAATTAGTTGAAGTGACAATAGGAGAACTTATCAATCAAGAATTTAATCTGGAACCTATTCGAAAACTTCCAGACTTTTACTATGCGGATCGTATAAAATACATATTATTATACAACGTAGGTATAAAGTAATTAACGCAAGACCTTATACACCCCAATTAGAGAATTGTGTTAAAAACATAATACAATGACCAAATTTTTTTTTAAAAGCTAATCTGTTATTATAAAGAAAAACGTGTTGAACCTAGCATTACTTTAGGCATTTAAAATGGAGTCTCATTGCCTCGAGATAAGATTGATTTTTCTTTGGCTCAATCGGGCGGTAGGTATGGCATAATTTTTTGAAAAAAATACCCATATTAAATGTTACTGAAATCGATTCAGTAGTCAATTAGGAACCAACTACTTTCAGGTCTTGCCTTTATTCCGTTACTCCTTGAACACATACTCTTACACATAACATTAAATTAGTTGAAGAAACAAAAGGAGGATCTTGCAATCGAAAATTAAAACTGGAACCTATTCATAAAACTTTCAGACTTTAACTATGTGGGCAGTTTAAAATACATATATACATACTTTATCAATACACATCTACATTAACTGGGCCTTGAATAAAATATGCGCTTCCAATGATATACCCAAAAGGATACATGGTAACACACGTCCAAATTATACTGACCTCGATACACTAACGACTTAAGTATCAACAGAGGGCAAATAAAACTGGCCGGTACATAATGTCCGTTATGACCAAAGTTAAAATAACATAAAAATATTATGGAGGTCACACATGCTGCCCTTCAGACGTCCATAATATCCTGCGGTCAGAGGGATAAATTCTCTTATGTAAACCGAAGCCTATTTAATATTAAGATGGTCTTATACTTTAACTCTTGCTTCTATTTTGCTATTAAAACTAAGAATAAACTTGAATAGGAATTTTCTAGAAAATGTGGTTATATTAAGGTTGAAGAGGCAATTACGCTTACTCTAACCATGCCTTTAACTAAGTACAAGTACACAGTACAGCCACCAAAAGAGATAAGTAACTAGGGTCCTTGGATATAATTGAAGTATATGAAACCGATGGATGTTTTCAAATGAAATTTAATTTGATTAATGAACTGTTTGTTTTCTATTAATAAAATTTAATTTAATTCTAAAACATACATCGGTCTCTTACAAAACTTCAACTGTATTCGATGACCATGGTTACTTCTCTTTTGGTGACCGTACATGACAAAGATTTAAATCGTTAGATTTGTCTTCACCGCACTTATATCGCGAAAAAAAGCGTCCAAGCTGAGAAGAGTGAGCTCATACAATCCGTATATTGGCGTTTCCATGGCGACTGCGGCAATGTGTGTGTCATATGTCTGTCTTTCCTTTTCCCAACTATGTTGAGGTCAGCTTCCAGTCTAACCCGATGCAGCTAAATACCAGTATTTTATATAGAGCTACTGTCTATCTGATCTCCTCAACCCCGTTACTGGGAAATACGATACCATTGGTACGATTGGTTGCCAGACTTTCGAGCTTCTGAGGACCCGTATCGACTGTCAAAGACTCCTGATGAGACACACTGAAGATCAGTAGCTCTATGAACTTGGGTCGTTGAGCGGCACTGACAGTCCAGGTGATGGCTTCAGCTAGGAGGGCTAGGTCGGTTTGACCTCCCGCCGGTGACTGACGTGTTTCTTCATGCTTCGCTGGCATTGGTTCTTTTGTGCGGACGACCGTTGGTTCTTCTGGGGGGCAGTTTGGTTCGTTGGTGATCGCATGAACCGTGGCAAGCATAGCTTTACCTGATCGGACGACCTGTGCGACTGTTAATACTAAGCCACAGCGTGTGTCAAAAGGAAACAGAACTGCAACAATCCTTCGACACGGTAGGGCAAATCAAACGATATAAATCTTTGATAATGCTTATGACTTAAAACAAACAGATAAAAAAATACCAAAAAGGAAATCAATGCAATAAAAAACGTTATAACAGACACGTGAAATACGCCCTCAAAAATATGTGTTTATCTACAAAATTTTCCGAGATATTTCATCCAGAATATACTGCATAGTGACGTCACAAAATAGCGAGCAGCGAATTAAACATAATTCTCAACTCGCATCTCTGAAACTTCTATTCAGAAAGAAATAAGTTTCGCACTCGAAAATTAGATTCAAGAAACTAATTTAGCCACAAATAGAATTATTGTATAACTACTTAACGAAAATTCAATTGCTGCTCTTATAGTATTGAAGTTTAAATTAAATTTGGAGTAATTTGGGTTAAAACTCCAGGTGGTCTAGCTTTTATATTTGCTTATTAGATGTACTATATTTTATAGATACTCGTACATACCTACATTAAATGTGTAATGATAGATGTACGTTGTATCTAACGAAGTTGTAGAAATTCTTGTCTTGGTAAAAATCTGTCATGGGTCTTATATGACAGAAAGCCAATCAAACTCAAATGAATCTACCTCACCATTATCACCATCATTTCACACACAGACGTAGGCCTCCAAGCACCGTCATTTCGACGGGTTCTGTGCTTCTCACCGAAAGCGGATTCCTGCAGCCTTCATCAAGTCATCGGTTCACCTTGTGGGAAGCCTTCTAACGATACATCTTTCAGTACACCTACGGGACCTACCTGCCTATAATTTTTCCAAAAACTTACCATGGTTTCGCTTTCACACACGTAAAACCAACCAGCAAACAAAGTCCTTCCCCAAAATAACAAAGCGTGGTAGCCTCCAATTTCAAAACAATACAAAACAACAAAAAACCGGACCAGTCTCGAGATCAAACACCCAGATACGTCGCCTTTCAATCAACTCGCGAACGCAAACCTAACATTAAAAGCACTACCTAGAATTTTGAACAAATTTCACAAAGTCCTATCTATCTGACACCCCCATTGATCGTGAAATAAAAAGGCAGTGCTCACAAGGGGCGGAGAGACGCATTAGGCTGCGTTCAGACGGCAGACTGCGTCGCCCGCGGGTTGCGCCGCAATCAACGGGGCTTTGTACGAAGAGATGGGAATTACAGATACGCAACGGCCCTAGGCAGTGCGGGCCCGTTGTGATTGCGGCGCGCGAGTGCCGCGGTCTTTATATTTATGTCTTGGTGGCGCATGCGAATAAAAGGTTATTGGAGATAGGATAGTGGGTAGGATGCTATTGGTTGTTGTTGTCTGAGTTTTGTTTTTATTTGAGGAAGCTGTGGTGGTGACAAACATATAGATTTTTGTTGTATTCATCACTTCGCTGTGTCTCGTAATTCCAGCATTATTTAGCTTATAATATTTCCATGGCAAACGCCGTTTTACAAAAACTTACTAGACACATAAATCACACAAATTCTATTTTGTTTCCGAGTTATCTATCCCGTATGTTGAACCTGCCATGTTTGGTCTCTGCACCACCCAAAGATTGACTGGTAGAAAATGCCCCAGGCATTGCGATTTTGTAAAGTTTTATTTTTTATTTTTACTTGTGTATTAGTTTTAATAAATAAATAAACAAATCTTAGAAAATATTAAACCGTCAAGTTTCTGAAGAAAAAATTCTCATAAGTTACGCAGTCAAGTGACTCGCCCATGCAAACGAGGCTCCTCACATATGTTAGAACACATTTTGTTCACACGCCTTTGCCGCCCATGTCAACGGAGAGCCTTTTGTTCTTTCCATTAGGCTCGAATGCTAACTGTGTCTGAACTCACCCTTGTCGAAAACTTGCCTGACGGACGAACGGCGAGAAATCACTATGAAGTTTGAAGATGGGCAGTATATTACTTGTATAGATTTTCATCGAGAAAGTACTCTGTCTTCTGAGAAATATCTATTTTGTAACCTTACTGCCGAAAAGTAGCTAGAATACAATATAGTATTTTACACTAATAAATTATATGAAACTCTAGTGGTCGCAAGTGGACATCATGCTGAGTAGTAGGCCTCCCTGGTCGGACAAATTTTGATTGGGTTTATAGAGGTATGAGGAACAGGGTGTAAATTCCACTCATACTGTATAGAAAAGGGAGGATCCTCCTACCAGACGGGTGTTGTGTCTGGTGGGCAACTGCCCGACGGTTGTTGTCGGGATGTTGTACCTATCCGAATCGCGCGGTAAACTTTAACTGCGCGATCTAGGCTTTCCATGACGTGCGTCTTTGCGTAGTTCGCCTGTGGCGTTGTAGATGGCGCCACTTCTCTTTTTTTTTGTATTTCTACATATTGTATAGAAGTATTTTTATGTAGTGTCGCTACAGGTTTTTTCATTTAAACACAGTAACATCCGGAGTCTGGATTTGTGCTCGATTGATGGCAAAAAGCTGGCCCCCTATTACATAGGACTTAAACATAAATTGTGAAATGTTGGGGTACCCCTGCCTAACCTTTCGGGGAATACAGGCGAGATGTTACGCTACTTGTAAATAATTCTTTAACGAAAAGATTTGTATTCAATCTAAATTAAACTAGCTATTAATAGCTAGTTGATAGTCTGTTTACCGACACTATTCTGCTGGAACAGTCAACTTGCGCAAAAACTATTGTTCACAGCAAAATTATTCTCAGCCCCAATCTTTAAACATCAAACACGCTTGAAAAACTCATCTTTACAAATTTGCCCCTCTTCTTAATCAATGCTACGCAGTACATACATTATATAATCTATTTCTAACACAAGGGCAATTCTCGTAATTAAAAACGTTCAAAATCTAGTCGCAGTCTCATCTCCGCGTCAATCAAATGTCAAAAACTTGTCAAAAATGTATAGAAACTCGAGGTATTTTTGACAGATTGAGACAGATCAACCTGTGAACGTTCAAGATTACAGGAAATGCCCCTGTGATCTACATGCATTTAACACATTTCTACACATTATAAACTCAGAAGCTCACCTGCACAGAAAACTAATAGCTACCTTCACAAAACAAACACCAAGTGTACATTCAATACACGTCGCACCAAGTCTCATAAGTCGAACGACAATTTTAGTTATTTATAGGATACATTGACACTTATTGGTATTGTCAAGTAAGAGGCATGTTTACGGAGCAAGTGATGGATGGCGTGGCATCAGAGCCGAATCAATCTTCGTTCGCCGCGAGCGTTATCAAACAGTTAAGTCGAAAGCCATACAATGTTTGGAGAGGACATTAAAAGTTATTTTGTAATGCTTTGTAGCAAGGTTGTTTTTAGTTCGACTGGGGATATAATGGAGGCTCAAGATTTTTATAGTTCTGACTATGTATTTTCTAACAAAATATTGACTCTTTAGCAAATTCACGGCCATTTTTACTCACAATGTTTTACGGCCTATTAGCACAGAAATACTTACGTTTCGAATTTTATGCAATCAATAGATGAAAAAAGGTATCTGCAAGTACAAAAGATTGCATAACATTCAAAACGTGACAATTGAGTAATACGTATTCCTGAAGATGTCAATTCGCGCGCAATTAAATTAACTTCGTGCTAACCTAATGAAAATAATATATTATTTAAAAGTCTCGATTTGTCCGATTCGGGCGAGTAAATTCGGCTGAAAAGCGACCGCTTTCTTAACATAATCTATAAGCTTTCTTATCATACTGCAATTAACAAAGCAACAAGAAAACATATTCTATTTACAACATTGAAATAATCCCTCGACCGGCCGTGGACTGCCTTGAAAGCTCATAATTATTCAGATACATCATTGGATCCGCTGGAGAACCAAGGCAACCGACATAGCCCGAAGAATTGCCGAACATAGTGGCAGTGGGCAGAGCACATTGCTCGCAGAACAGATGGCCGATGGGGCCGGAAGGCTCTGAAGTGGCGACCGCGTACCTGTAGACGTAGCGTTGGAAGGCCTCCCACAAGATGGACCGATGACCTTGTGAAGGCCGCAGGATCCGCTGGATGCGTGAAGCGTATAACCGGTCGAAGTGGAGGAGCTTGGAGGAGGCCTATGTCTAGCATTGGACGTCTTTCGGCTGAAATGATAATGAAGATCATTGGGGCACATGGCATCTAGTTAATACCAATGCAATTATAACAACACACATAATATTACGCTTTCTTCCCACGAGGGAAGGCTGAAGCTACAGAACCCCGTCTGCTACGATCCTTACATACTCCTTTTGCTTCGTTTAAGGCGGAGATTTCTTGAAAACCGTCTAAAAGGTGGTTTTTTTAAACCACTGTATCTCTTTAAGGTGATTCCGCAGTGGTAGACCGCGAAATTCAAATTTTCTTACGATTTTGCAATTATCAGGTCAGTATCAGGTTGTATCCTGATCAAAATGTGATTTGCGAATATAACAGGTACGTGTTTACAGAATAAAGTCATTAGAATGTCTAATATATCTCTTATAAGTTAGATTTCTTCCACAAGCACTTTTCCATAAGAAATTTGTTCTTATGGAACAAATCTAATTTAGAAAAATGTAGATATTATTGATTCTAATGATTATAAATCTGTAAATACGTACATGTTATAGTCGCAAATCATATTTTGATCAAGTAACAAGCTGACACTCACCTGAAAATTGCAAAAAACGTAACAAAATTTGAATTTCGCGCACTACCACTGCGCATTCACCTTAACCGTAAATAATTTTGAAAGCCAAGCCAACTGGTGGCTCAGTGGTAACGGCCGCGACTCACGAGTTGTAGATCGTGCGTTCGAACCCAGCCAGGCGCATTACTTTTTGTAAATAATTTCGATTAACGACACTATTTAAAGTTAACATGGCCTTCAGTTCATACATGCACGCCGGCTGCGAGTACTACGCATCTGACAATTTAACAAATCATGTATAACGGAGATGGTGGGATGAGCTGGAGTCTTTTTAATAAAGATTGGTCCTTGGCAGCTCTGGACAGAAAGAGGTGGAAAGAGAGTAGAGAGGGCTTCGCCCGCGGCTTCGCCCGCGTGGAAATCGAAAATTATCCCGCGGGAACGTACTACCGGTATAAAAAGTATCCTATGTGTTAATCCAGGTTATAATCTACCTGTGTGCCAAATTTCATCCAAATCCGTTCTGCCGTTTTTGCGTGAAAGAGTAACAAACATCCATCCATCCATCCATACTTACAAATTTTCGCGTTTATAATATTAGTAGGATTTCTTTCTTGTATAATCTTCTACACTGCCGCTACAATGCCATTATCCAACAAAATCATATTTCGAGTTATGGACATAAAGGGCAGAAAAATATAAAATGCATGCTCTTTAGTTATGCAACGGATGGTAAAAATTCAAGTAAAAATGTGAGTCACTTTTTAGTTTAGTAATGTTGCTTACCTGCGTTTTAGCTTAGTAAACATATCAAACAAGGCAAGTTACGGCGTATTTTTTTTTTTATCTCGGCATCCATAAATAGTGGAAAAATCTCTATCTTTCTAGATAGAGATATTTTTTCTGATATAGGTGGCATCAAAAAACGAAAATCTACCATATGCGAGTAAACGGCATTACCTATTGCTTGTGGACGGCAGTATATCAACATATTAATACGTGAAGCAAACACTTTGTACCTTTTGACGAAAATTTTGCGGACCGACGAGTATGAAATTGGTCATCGTTAAAGTTTATATGAAGAACGAGTGCAGAGAGCGCATATTTTTTTTTTTTTTTCGAAATCTGACCAGTGGGCGACCACTAGTAAAAATTATCCTTACTAATATTATAAACGCGAAAGTTTGTATATATGGATGTTTGTTACTCTTTCACGCAAAAACTACTGAATGGATGTCGATGAAATTTGGCACACAGATAGATTATAACATAGATTAACACATAGGATACTTTTTATCCCGGTAGTAGGTACGTTCCCCCGGGATAATTTCCGACTTCCACGCGGGCGAAGCCGCGGGCGGAAGCAAGCTAGCAATGCATCAAAGTATCAATCAGTTAATAAAAAATAAAAATACCTAGTTCCCTTCACAACCACAGTGCAAATCACATGGATAAACTCACTGACATTGAAGCCAACAACTCAACAAGAACCATACAGATACCGATCTATGGAGTATCCATACCCCTGTAACGGTCTGAAGCCAAACTAAACGCCCCTAAAAAGTTATTTCATCGCCCATTGTAGCAGTATAACTAGACATAAAAGCTGAAACCACGAAAAAGCCAAAGTACCGAAATGCCCCGCGTAGGGCGGGCGCACATTTTCCACCCGGAAGTTCGCTGGGCGGATTCGAACAGCGGATTTATGGCGCCACATCCGCTTCCGCCCCCCGCGACATACACATTATATCGATTTTCGATTCATTCATATTTTTTGTTAGTGCGGCTTCCCGATGTTTTTCGACTGACCATTGTATGTAACAAATTTCCTACGTGCACCGTTGTTGCCACTAAAATGAAATAGGAATGAGGAAAAAAAATATGATGTCAGCAAACTGGCGTTTTATGAATAAAATAAATAAAACTGATTATTTAGTTACGCCGCGTCGCTGGCTGTCTCATAATTGACAACATTTTATTTTGATAGCTTAAGATTTGGTACTATAATTGTTTCAGTAGGTATGTTTAAAGTCAAATGCGAGCACAACGCGTTGGGACCTTCTTTTAAAAATATCAGAATGTAGTTGTTTTTTTACTGTCTTCGGTGTTGAGTACCACAGTTATTTATTCCTATGTCATAGAAAAATAGATAGGCGCACCCACAGATTAGCAATTTTCCATGGAACGACACAATTTATCATTAGGTACAGCATTCTCGACGCTAAACGCGTTGCCTAGCAACACGGTTGTGAATGGTTGACCGTTTGACCAACAAACAAGCCTAATTGTTAAAGGTATAAAACCTCAGATATTTAAATACTATCTATCGACTTCATTCATAACAATTAATGGATCTTACACCAGCTCTTGGGTCAATGGTAACAGCCGCACAGGTCGATTGAAGGCAAATGTACAGTTGCCGCGGTCGCTTCCTGGATGAGTGACCACCCATTTACATAAAGAGACCCCTTCGTGCCTCTGAAAATACGTTAAGTCGTTTGTCCCCGCTGTCATTCTTAGATCTTTGATCCTTACGGGTATTCAAAAGCCCAAAACTGGTTTGTAGAGGGCAGATAGTTAGTCGTTCCATGTAAAATACTAGTATTCAGCGGCATTCGGTTGGGCTTAAGACTGAACCCAACATATTAGGACCGGCTACGCAGATTGATTGACATCTCTATAGGTACTTTTTTTAAACCAATCCGCTGACGTTCATTCTCGGGGTCACCAGTATAGAGGTATGAGGAACAGTTTGTGAAGTTCACTCATACTCTATGGAAAAGGGAGGATCCTCCGATCAGGTGGGTGTTGTGTCTGGTGAGCAACTGCCCGACGGTTGTTTTTTTTTTTGGGCATCTCACAGTTGGCCTTGAGAGGCCGTGACTGCTCAACCGGGCTTTCCTGGGGCTGCCATTAAGAATTAACTTAACGCCTCTAGCCAGGGCCCGATGGTTGATGTCGGGATGTTGTATATATACTAGTCGCGCGGTAAACTCTGCTTGCGCGATGCAGGATTTGTGTAACGTCAAGTCTTTGATGCATAGTTCGCATGTGGCGCTGTAGATGCCGCCACACTTCTAAACATTTAACCCTGTTTCAAAATGTCCCATCTCATTAGCATTTTTATCAAACACGGGACCTAATCGTATCATGTATAAGAAGCATACACAAAGAAAACACAACACATAGCTAATGCTATATTTAGTATAAGTACATTACGTTTACCCCCGAACGCCATAACGGGCTGTTTCCCCTATATAACCCCGAAAATCGATACGCACACTTAATTTTGGTTCAGACATTCGTTGCTTATCTTCTTACGTAAATTTTGAAAGTCTAAGGGAATAGAACGTTTTGAGTTAACAGGCAAGAAGGTCTTTTCTAGAGAAAATAGGCTAAGTAGCTGTTGTCTAACGTGTACCAATCATACGTAAGTGATTGACTGGATCACAAAATCATCATCATCTCCCTAACTTGTTCCCAACTATTTTGAAGTCGGCTTCTGGTCTAACCGGATGCAGCTGAATACCAGTATTTTACATGGAGCGACTGCCTACCTGACCTCTACAACCCAGTTACTGGATAATAAGACTGGTTGTCAGACTTTCGGGCTTCTGACGACCCGTAACGACTGTCGAAGATCCACAAATGACAGCCGGGACCATCGGCTTAACGTGCTTTCCGAGGCACGGAGGGGTCTTGGTATTAAAAGATGGTCACCCATCCACGGACCAACTGTGGCAAGCGTAGCTTAACCTGATCGATCGACCCGTGCGGCTAATATTACCTCGCCACAAGATCACCAAATATCCCAATGCATCTATTTCGAGTACCAGAAAGTTCTAAATTAACAAAATAGTTTGCCTTCAGTGGCGTTACATCGCCAGCTAGTTAGACTCAAATCAAGTTTCATACTAAGTGTAGTCCAAAAACCAAAGACGCCAGTAAAAAAAAATATGTCAACCTGGTCGAAGAGATCTTCCTCATATTTTTTCACTATCGCGCCGTATCTCTACTTATTATAACCGAAGTCATCCTGGCTCCCCTGCCCCCCCTGCCCCCCCCCCTGGCTATGGCCCTCCCAATACGGCTGATTTCCTTTTTGTCCGATACATGAGCTATGTCCAATAAGGGTCCAATTCTGAGAAATAAATCAGTGTAAACAAAACAGCCCCAAACTAGTTGAATTACTCTTTGGACAATCGACCAACCATTTTCAACCTAAAAAAAATTTACTTACCAACACATACGAGTACCTACATTCACAAACACTCCATAGCTAGCCTACCCGGTAAATGCATAGGCATATTAATTAACAATTATATAACGCCACAAAAGCCAACGAGTCCCACAAAACGACCGCATTAAGAATAATAAATACAGTTTATTCGTAATTATTCGACTTTATTCGACCCGGCTAATAAAATAACTGTCCAAATATCGGTCGAGGGGTTCTCTGCCTACCCTCTATTTCCCTTGGCAGTGTTTAGGAGTAAATTGTGGCAATATTTTCAATAGTAATCGGTGGTTTGCACCTGAGGTACATCCACCAGTTTAGAGTCGATTTTATTTTAATATTATTCCGTTCAACCGAATGAGATACTTTAAAAGATATTTTGGGGTTACTGACGATGTATTGAATTAGTTATGTGTATTGATCGACTGGATATTTTTGTGTCAGTAAATAAGCTTTTATTGAGATTCCTTTGGGGAACCAATAGACTGCCAATAGACAGAATTATATCTCTTGTCATAACTATACTCTCATTTGAAATAAGATTAGACATTTAACTAAACCCTTTTTACAGTCCGATCAACCGATTTTGACTTCTATTGCGTTAGTGGCATAACAAATGGCAGCTGCTGTAAACAGTTGGTATTGTAACTACTATTTTGCTTTTAATGCCATCCTTATGCCTACGGTATAGAAGTCAGAATCGGTTGAACTGACTCTTAAAAAGGTTTGTTTAAATGTCTAATCTTATTTCAAATGAAGTATAGTTCATACAAAAAAATTGCGTATTTTTGTCCTAATAAGGCATGATCATCTGACTAGTCTTTTCCCCGCTATTTTTGAATCAGCTTTCAGTCTAACCGGATGCAGCAGAGTATCTGTGTTTTACGAGGAGCGACTGCCTATCTGAACACCCCAACCCAGTAACTGGGTAACAAATTGTCCTAAAAAGGCGCTTAGAATTTATAGAAAACGGCTGCTACATTGAATCTACTAATAAACTATCTCCGAGTTAATTTTTAGAAGGCGCAGCAAATGATTTGGTTTCTGTAAGTAGGTTTGTACAAACACTTATACACGTCAAACATATTTTCAAAACTAGATGAGGTCGGCATTTCCTTTCTGACTACTCTGAGAAGAAAGGCCGAATCGAACTTAGAGGTCTCTTTTAAAGTCCAAACATAATCTTGGTCAGATCATGTGAAAATCATGTAGATTGGTGTCTGAAATGGTCTTTTGAGGAAAGAACAACACAGATTGAGTGGACTTGTCCAGTCAGTGCACGCATTTGTCAGTAATCATGCAGCTCAACTCAGAACATAAGGAGCACAACGATTCGACGACCAATACTAAATAAAGTACATTTGGGTAGGCCGCATAAAGTACTCATACTACCAGATTATCATTAAAAATAACTCATAAAAAGATACAAAAAAAAACATGGCTCACAGTCCTCCTTATCAAAGAAAATAATGTATAACAACACGTTTCAGTTACAACGTAACGTGCATTGTTACATTTTGTAAAGATTGTATTATGTCCCCTAAAAATAAATGTAATGAATAAGTCCGCGTGTGGGTGTGAGAACTCAAGTGCCGCTTACCGAACCGGCCGCGGCCACAATCCGTTCGATTTTCTATTTTTAGCTCACCTGGTTTCTTTTTAAACGGGTGTGTATTTATGGCATAGTACCTACTTAAATAAACGTGTGCTTAAAATGTAAGTAAATTTTCGTAGATTGTTTTGCCATGAGCTAAAAATACAGCCAATACAGGCGATAAACGACGATCTAATAAATATCAACGTTTATAATCTTGGAGTACTATTGTTATAACTTTAGAAACCCATGGCTATGTCCTTCTCTCATATGAGCTCTTTTTATGGACTTTCTATAGGCGGCGGAATGGTAGACAGCATCGCATAAATAGGTCACATAACACAAAGTTCTTGTCTTATGAGCCTGCAATTTTACCGATACGCGTTGCCCATAAAACATGTAAAGGCTATGTAGCGTGGCGTCAATAACAGATATGGGTAATAGTAGGCATAATTATATATCTATAGACAGTTCCAACAACCCAAAAATACACAAAACACAAATTAAATGCAATTCAACCCACCACTGGACTTACTGCGAAGATCGCCTTGAGGACACGGTGGAGCATACGGTGGAGATCTGCCCGGCTTGGGCAGAGCACCGCCGTGTCCTCGTGAAGGCGATCTCTCGCGTTCGGCCTTGGTCCAGACCATGGTACGGAGCGAGAGTGCATGGGTAGCCGTTACCTCCTTTTGCGAAGCAGTCATGCTCGCGAGAGGCAGTATATGCGCCCTCACGGCCGGCTTGCGGACGGCGAGTAATGGGTAGCTCGCTATCCGGTAAGGACTAAGCCCGGGTCGAAGGCGCGATGTGTTCCACGCGCGCCTCAAAGAGATGTCAGCATCAACTGGTGGGGACCGCAAAGGCCGATGCCTGCCAGGGTTGCGGGTTGTTCGAAAGAGATACCGCGGCCCCTGGCACACAGGCAACTGAGGGAACGCGGGTGGGTTTTAGTCAGTAAAAGTCTGACACGCCCTCCTGCTCCACCCAGAGCGGAAGAAGTTATTTGATGATTTCCCACCCAAAAAAAACCCTCCACTAGATTTAAACATAACTGGCGTAATGTGGGTGTACTATAAGTGCGTCTCTGCCTTACCTTTCTAGGAATATAGGCGTAATGTCACGTGTAAGTACTTGTCTAAATATAGCTCAACAACTCTAAAATACACAAAACACGAAAAATAAAATGCAGTGCAACCCTCCACTGCAAGATCAGAGCACTCACAAGCACAACACAGTCACTTAAAAACCGTTCCCGCATTCATCTACTTTCAGCTTTATATCGCGATGCGATCGGTCGCATTGACCCAAATGAGCAGGCATTTGGCGACACGCCCGTTACCGCATGTGCCCGAACCGCGGAGGGTTATGCGATACTTTTGAATGGAGTGCCATCCATAGACGGGTATGATAGCTGTTTCGATAGTAATTGGAGTTTCGGTGGAGCAATGGACCCTGATATGGGAAAATTGTTGTTGTGTGTTTTTCTGTTCTCAATGTTGCTGAATACTATCTAGTGGGTGTAGCTATTCTATATTGTTATCGTTTGTACTTTGGTACGTTTGAAGGAGATCAATTTACTACTACAGAGGTCATAATAAATAAAGTTATTGTACTGTTTTCAATGAATACCTACTTAAGTGTAGTCTAGACATTATTCTATAAGCTCTTTATAAATAGACCAAGTTCTCTAACTATAGAACCTCTAGATTAGATTAATAGTAGAAGGCTACAAGAAATTTAACATTAATAACTAATAAGTTTATTTAACGGTTTACCTTATGTCAATATTTATTTATTTGACTTCGAATGTCCCAATTTATCATTTGTGACTTGAAGTTACAGCTATATGAATGTAATGTAAGCGGACACGCCCTTTACGTCTGGATGCTTTTATTTAGGTAGTCAGTCCTATTTACATTTTAATATTAATTTGTGCTTGAGTATCGTTTTCAATATATTTATTAGTATATTGGCAGCTAGCTGACATATTATGACAATTTTTTTTAATGCTTTGTCTCGTAATGTATTAACTTACTATTGTATAGAATCAAGTTCTTCTAACTGAAGATTGTCAGTCTAATTTGAGTACAATACTTTTGATTTTGGTTTAAGATACTACGACCTCCAAAATTTGCTCGTAAATAAGTAAGGCGTGCAGTTTTACAAGATGGCCTAGGTAGGACCAAAAACTAAAAATTTCATGTAATGTACTAAGCGGTTTATTTGATAGAAGACGTTTAAAACTTAGAACATGCTTTAAACTACGGCTTATCACGTGGTTGCACCCACTCATAAAATAAACCAAGTTTAACAAGAATTGTTGCAATCTCCACACTGCATACACATTAAATCCCTAAAAATATACACCAGCCAAATAATTTCTAGAAATTATGCATCTAAAGAACCTAATCTTGTGAGGTCAGTTGGTTTCACTACGCTTAGCATACAGTCAGGTTTTGCATTTTACATAACAGAGACTGACAAAACGAATGCTAAAATTGTGTTAAAACTCACGACTTGGCATTTGGGTTTATGACGAACATAAATGAAGAATTGTAAAATCCGTGATACAACCTTTTGACAAAACAAAAGAAAAAAAATCGTATAAAAAAGATTTCGTGATAAAAATCTCGTAGTCAAGTTTCGTAGCAAATACTTCATAGCTCTACGGCGTAGGCGAAATACCGTAGACATCTCGTAGCTGCGCCAACAAAATGTCATGAGCGAGGCATTACAAACGCGTTTCGAAACGATGCAGGTGTACCTAATTCTGTATACAACGTGTATTTGATGAGATATTGTAGTCAATTTATTGTGGGAATTTGCTATAAACAGTCTGATCTACATACATGCATATATTTATTAGTATGATTTTTTCATCAAAATACCAAAGAAATACAATGTTAATCAGCACACTCTAACAACACGTATCATAAACACGTACCAACAGCCAAAGGAATACATAATTAATATCATTAATTCACTGGCAGGCCCAGAATGCGTAATGAAAAACACTGGACCATCGGAACGGCGATCACGTCACGTAAATCGAACTATTTTTATTGGCAACTGGCGTTGGCAAAAAACGGGTATGCTGACTATTTGATTGCTGAAGTATGTCCATATTTTTTGCGAACGTTTTATGTTTTGCAGCGCCATCTGACGGGCGACGTATAAGTCGCGCGCAGATGTCGCCCCGAACGACCCAAACTAATAAATGAGAAGGCCCTGCGGGAAATTAAAAATAGTTTGGCGCAAATCAACGCTTGAGGGTTGAATATTGAACTATAACTTTGTTGGCTCTCATTGTTTTTATGATCGAACTCGTATCGGTAGGGTGTATAAGTTTTCAATTAAATTCCTTACCTACCCATCCGAATAGGTAGCTACGTATGTACTGTGGATTATTAAATTTCTATCTAAATGTGATTTTACCCCGAAACGGGGAGTGATCTCCCAAATTGACATAAAATTACATGATTTGAATAGCAAATGAGATAATATCGATTGGTTGTTACTTGTTTACATAAATAACAGTGCGACGGTTCAGTTGATAGACATGTTTATTTATTTAGACGAAGTGAATTACGAATGAGAAGATTCAATTTAATTGATATAATTTTTTTATGAGTTGGAAAAAAATATAACAGAACCAATTCTTAACACCGGTTTCGTTTTGAAGTAATTCGATACGTAGGAATATTCTATCGTCTCGATACATATTTTATTACTTACCGGTACAGTCGCGAACACTGCAAACAGCAACTTTGTTCCATTACTGGCACTTCCAATCAACTTTCGTCGCCTTTACCTGTACAAGTTACAAACAACAGTTACTTCACAAAACTTACGTTTCCATACAAAACCGAATATTTTCGACGCAATATTTTGCAAAAATAGTACAAAGTGAATGGATGTGAACATAAATGAAAAGTTGTACTACTGCAAAACATTTTTGAGCGCTTGTTCTGATTTACAATACTATATTTCTTCGAGTTTTCATAAAGGCAAAGTGGGTAGTGCCCATATTTTTATGGCTATTTTTATATCGGCGTGACAAATTTAGACTTGTTTTAGATGAATTCCCTCGATTAACTAAATATAGTAAAAGCTGTGTAGCTATGGCTGTACGTATATATAACACATTGCCATGTAAACTTAAATTACTAAATAGCAGTCTGTTCAAAATTCATTTGTTTAAATGGCTAAATGATAATAATTTTTATAGCATTAAGGAATACTTTGAACATAAGTTGTACTAATCACTTTGCATGCTTTAATTTTAAGCAAAACATGTATGATCTCATCCTTAACTCATTTAACAGCTTGTATACCATGTTTTATGCAAATAAATAAATAAATAAATATCTCGTGCCAGAAGCAAACAATGGAGATTTTAGTACCAGCTTTGGCAATCAGTTAGCTTTACTGTTATAGGAGTGCTCTGAAGGTTTCCGATTTTTCCATCAAATTCATGAACAAGAACAACTTCGATGAAAATGATATCGTAGATCGTTAGCTACTTGAAATGTTTGAAAAGTTTTGCATTTAAAGTCTTTTTATTATATTGCATTCTCATAAATCTTTTCAGTTTTTCGATGGGTTTGTAATCAACCAAGTTCCAGCGGCAGCAGTTGTTTTAAATAAATCACGTAAAATCTTTATTACTCACAAATCTCGTCATTATCCAAGCCTTTTAGCAAGTATTTTGGGATGGACATCTAGTGGAGTTTCTTGCCCGTTCTTCTCCATAGAGATCTACGTTTTGGAATGGGCAACTAGCTTCAACTTTCCAACTGGTCGACTTTTTGACAATTCAAAAGTGCCTGTAAATGGTTTAATTGAAATAAATGCTTTGAGTTTAGAGTTTTTTTTTTTTTCGAGTCAAACCAGTATTTTACATGGATCCTATCTGACATCCACAACACAGTTCTAGGTATACCCGTTGGTAAGACTGGTTGTCAGACTTTCAGGCTTCTGACAACCTAACGGCTTAACGTGCTTTCGAGGTCTTGGTATGTAGATAGTCACCCATCCACAGACCAACTGCGGGAATCGTAGCTTAGCCTGATCGATCGACCCGTGCGGCTGTTATCACTTAGCCACATCACGAACCTGATAAAAAATGTTTCTTATCGTCGATAATAAAGCATACTTACAAAAAAGACACCTAGCCAGTTAAAACCATTTTCAAACTGTTAACAAAAATATCTCGCATAACAACAAGCAATAGAATCACTTACGGACCCATTTTGCAGGCTATATAGCCTTTTAAATAAACTGTCCAGGAAGTTTCCACGGAAATACTCTTTTCGCTGACATTATCGAGTCCAACTTCCCAGTTATCAGACTTCGCAATCAAAATATGAATATTTATTCGACGCCGAAATTAACTCGATCGCCCATCGTTTCTTTCATTTTCGTTCATTCGATGCCTATTGCCACGGAGATCAATAGCATGGAAAAATGTGGCGTCTTTAATTAGTATTTTTATTAAGTTTTCGGGTCATGTTTTGAAATATTTTCTTTATCTAAATGTTATTTTTAATAGCACTCTTTCTTCAGCCATCTTGTAATTTATTTATTTATTTATTTAATACTTCACGCACAGAAATGTACAGAGGCGGACTTAATGCCAAAGGCATTTTCTACCAGTCGACCTTTGGGTGATGCAGAGACAAACAGTGGTAGGTGCAATTACTCGTGTTTTGAATATTTATTCAAATATAAGTAAATATAGGTACTAATATTATTATACTCATACATATGATATACATACTTAATTAAATATAACCAAAAATAAACATACTTAAATACACATAAATTTAATAAAATAAATAAGACAAACAATGGGAAAACATTATCGTTGTGTAATTGTTTTTGGGCTTGTGATACCTATGCCTATTTCAGTATAAAAACAAGGCCTTTTTGTATATCCATCATAACATAAACTTTAATACATGTTATCTTAAAAAAATCCAATATGTTCCAACCATAACTGACTCACAACGTGTTTCCTTAATATTTTCGTGTAGGAAACACGAAATTGATACAGAAGTTAAACATTATTTTAGCACTTTTACGACCGACATTTAGAAGTTCAGTAAACCGCTTCGCAAACCTTCCATGTATGTGTAGTTAAAGATTATCCTTTATACACACTCATATGTATTTGAGTATTCTTAGATATTGTTGACTAACAAACAATTTATTTTATAATCGGCTTATAATGTTCCCACTATTGGGACACAGGGCTCCTATTTGTGACAGGGAGTGGGCTGTAACCTAACGCGCGGGACCAGTGCGGGTTCGTAGATGTCACATGTCTTCGAATTCCTCACGACGTTTTCCTTCACCGTTTTAAGAGCAGTGGTGATTAAATAATTTACGCAAAGTACAGGATATATCTGGGTTCGAACCTACGGCCGTGTCACTGTTGATGACCACTGCTATCGGCCACCACTGCTCTCAAATTTATTTACTTCAGTTTATTTACAATAAAGTGTTGAAGTTAAGGCAGCAGACATTTATGTCTAGAGACCTCATTTGATTGCTAAAAACCCAATAAAAAGATACTAAGCCTGCAAGAAAAGATTTGCTTAGATCCGTTCTTAATATGAGACCAATTTATCCTACAGATATGTCAACCATATTTCATTAAATCAAATCTTCACGGACAGACACGTTATCAATCTTATTCTCACTCGGCGTTACATACGCCCTATCTAAAATACATAAACACCCAATGTAATCCACACCTCACACAGAAACAGACCCTGCATCGCACCTACGTATATACAAGTACCTATGTAGGTGCTTAAGAGTGGCGGATAATATTTATTTACACAAATAAATCGCGTCGTCAAGCAGCGCGGCGTCTGCGAAGATCGTGTGCAGGAAATTAAAATCAGCAGCAGGTGCGAGTAATGAGATTCCCGTTACTCACACCCCGCTCGCCTGTACAAGTTTTCTTGCTAAATTAACGCCATAATCTAGGATATCTTGGCGGAAATCTGAGAGCAAACATTTTGCGGTTTTTAGTGGAAGTTTTTATCTTTGGGGTGGGTTTTACCTCGTCATTATGAGGCCTTCTAGGTTCAGAGTATATATTCAACTGTTTTACGAGGATAAACTGCTGACAGAATTCTCGGAGAATGTTGCAGTTTATGGATGATGCTGATTTAAGGGTTTTCTTCTGCATTTTATACTTCCCAATTCCTCTATCCTTCTACTAATGGCCTGGGAAAGTACAGGTTTATTTGTAGCACAAAAGTTATTTCGTATTTCCATTAAATTCATCTTTATTTGACTTATAACACTTGTGTGGGATGACAAGTCCCGAACACTCCTCACTGTTTGACTAAACATGTCAAACATGTCTAAAAAATAAAAAGTAAAACACTTTCTTATCCATTTCTATTATATAAAGGTCGCTTTCTCATACATTACAACAAACACGAATTTTGTGGGTAAGATATTTTGGTAAGTTAATGTCAAGTTATTCTTCATTTGGGACTTCAATACCCTTTATTTTTTTCTTGACACAAAATGATCTTACTACCCTGCTATTAGTATTCATTTGAAAGTTTGTATGTTTGGATGTTCGTTACACAATCACGCCAAAACGGTCGAACGGATTTTGATGACATTTGGCACACAGGATTAACACAGAATACTTTTTGTCTCGGTAGTACGGTCCCGTAGGATAGTTCCCGACCTCCACACGGGCGAAACCGCTAGCAAAAGCTAGTTGTATCATATTTTACAGTTCCATAATAATAACGTGGCCGACTGAATCAACTGATTGATGACCACAACACCAGTATTAATAGACACTATAACAAATCTAGTACTCGTGTAAACCGTGTATTAAGGTTTAAATCTTATTGCATGACATTTTATTAAAATTTACACGTTTATGCGACAATCTAAAAGGCTTAAGTGCGCTTACCTGCGTAATTTCTCAGAATGAATGTCAAGTGAGTCGTTGCGCTCAATTCGCTCTGTGCGCTCGTTTCGCTCGCGATGCTCGATGCGCTCGCTATGCTAGTGATAATTCTCGGCCGAGATGCAGAAATTCTGCGTTTCGGTACGTGCATAATGCTGCGCTAGCAATATGTTTAGCTTACGTTGCATGACAGCTATTAGGTGACGGCTTTGCAATATTAAGGCCGTTTGTTGTTGGAGATAGGCTGACCTAAACGTAGTTAGTTGGTCAATTGGTTTATTTATTTATTGTAATATTAAGCATAAAGTCTCGATTGGTATTCGTGTCTTAAGCCATGGAAAAATGTTGTAACTGGTTTAAGTATGGTTAGTAGAAAAATTAGGTAAATTCTATTGGAAATGCAACTAAAATAAGTCGATGGGTTTATGATTAATTTAATGACAACTAATAGACAGACTTAATATAATGATAATGCATCACTTTATGCAGGCGCTGGTTAAGCAAGAGTGATTTATTTCCTCCGATGAATGTATGTAAATATTGCTTTTCTGTGAGCTTAGTACTTAGTTAACATAACACAGCTTTGAAGTTTTTCTTTTGCAAGTTTGGTACAAAAAGCAAATGAATTTGTCGTTGTTTAAGCAAATAAATTTTAATTTAATATATTCTGACTAGACTTGATGATTTGAAATGGATCCCCATTTAATTTATATTTACGATTTTTTTAATGGAGTGGAAACAGGTGTCCCTTCACGCCTGTAGCTTAGCTAGCCCCACAAATTATATTTGATAAATATATCAGAATTATCTTCTCCAATAAAAAACCCACGTCTCATCACACGCTCAAGGTGTCTCCACATAACAGCATTACTAGCGCGGCACTAATACCTGAGGAACAGCGTCTTGCGTCACCGTCGCGTTTTATAACAACGTTACTTTAATGTATCGCATTAAGCAGAGTGACGATGTTAGGCCTTAACAGGTTTGCATAGATTGCTACCTGGTATGAGGTGTATTGAATCTTGTGGTTGTTAAGGTTGTGTATCTTTCTGCACAGAGAGTACATATATTAATAGCGCATCGAAGCAATTAGCGTGCTGTACTTTCTGCATACCCACAACACAAACAAACAGGCACATTATAAACTCACGCTTCTTCCCTTGTGGGTATGCAGAAAGTACAGCACGCTAATTGCTTCGATTGGCGTACTCCTTTTACATCGACGGACTAAAAGCCACAAAACATACTTTATCGATCAACTTATGAAACTAGAAACGAAAAAGTTAGTGATAGTCATTAATAATTTCTGTCTCTAAGTGCTAACAATGAGCATAAGCAATAATTCTATACGCCCTGTCATTGGTGTTATATATTATAAATTGTGCAAAGAGGACGCTACTGCTCAACTTCTAAAGATAATCATTTGATCTTATGAAGAACCACCACACAGAGATAGACTATAGAATATTCTATATCTCTAAAATGAAAATGCCAACTCTTATTATTGCAATCTCTGTTTCTATTTAATAAAAATCTGAAATTCAGTCATTCACTGACAAATAAGTCTAGAAACATAAAAAGCACAAGACTTAAATAGCAAAAATAAGCAAAAAGGATTTTTGAAGATTCATCCTCTCATCATCTGCCTAGCCTTTTCCCACCTATGTTGGGGTCGGCTTCCAGTCTAACCAGATGTAGTTTTTTTTTTTTGGGTCGGAAATCATCAAATAACTTCTCCCGCTCTGGGTGGAGCGAGAGGGCGTGTCAGACTTTTACTGACTAAAACCCACCCGTGTTCCCTCAGTTGCCTGTGTGCCAGGGGCCATCCGAAAGCCCGCGCTTATGGTGGCCGGGATTCAGCCTGGGTTTCCCGACGCACAGGGCGTCTCCTGTGGTGACTAGGGCCATGAGGGCGCATATACTGCCTACCCAGCAGTTATTCAAGTGAATGATAATGATGATGATGAAGTACGGTGAGGAAATATCTAACGATTTATATCTTTGTTTAGAGATACCGCGGGGTATCTCTTTCGAACAACCCACACCCCTGGAACTAGATGTAGTTGAATACCAATATTTTACATGGAGCGACTGACTATCTGACCTCCACAATCCAGTTACTGGGTAAGATTCATCCCTTAAAGGGTGTTAAACAAGCGATGAAAATTTGCATGGAAGTTTGTAATTTTTTCCAATGGGAAATCCAATCAAGCACAATGCTTGTTCCACTATAAAGTCAACATTGCAATGCTTTTAAACGGCAATAGATCACTCTCTGCATTTACTGGGTTGCGTGCCTATCCCGCCTTCTATTGGACATGCGTCGGGCGTTTGCAGGGCGGACTGACAGCCACTGACGTAGTCTGACGTATGATTTAGACAACGCTTTCCATATTCAGGCTTTGATGCTCTCGAGCCTCGCTGGGAACATTGAGTAGACTATGTATGTCACACAAATGTTTTTTTTTAAGTGAATATACTGCAAATTTTTTGTAGATGTCACAGAAAAGTGTGTTTAGATTTTTGCTTTAATTTTGAACGAAAAATGAATATTTCGCAAAAAAAATTGCTTGAGCCTGGTAGCAGACTGGATTTTTGAGTCCCGGCTGTCATTGTTAGATCTTTGACAGTCGTTACGAGTCGTCAGAAGACCAAAAGTCTGACGACCAGTCTTACCAATGGGCGTCGTATTACTTAGTAACAGTGGTTGGAGGTCAGATAGGCAGTCGCTCCATGCTAAATACTGGTACTCAGTGCATCCGGTTAAACTGGAAACCAATCCCAACAAAGTTGGGAAACGGCCAGACAGGTGAAGATGGCTGAATAGTTTACTGTGAAGTTAAGGGGACCGGTAACGAAACGACATCGTTTTCTAATCCATGAAGGTAGTTGATGGTAATACCCAGTGGCGTGCAGTCCATAAATACAAAAAGACACTGCCTATCCTACCTAAATCAGATAAATATTTAAAACTAATATTATTTTATCAATAAACAAAAAAATCTTTATTCTTTATTCATAAATCAGCTCCACCTATCGAGCGGCGGTCGTATCAATAGTTCCATCGATACAATACCTGTTCGTTCCTACAATTTGACGCAACTTCGCATTGCGATGCACTAGCGCCGCCGAGTGCCTCGGGAGAGATAGAAACTATTCGCGTCTTAATGTTTATATGTGTGCTCTCGTGGTCATGCAGATTTATTGGGTGTGCGTTCCTATACATACGTAGCACACAATGTAACACACAACCGTATAGGGTAGTCAGTGGCTTTTGATACGACGAATTACGAAACTTATCGTCGTTTTCCGAACAAAGTTGGTTGTGCGGCTATTTTAAAAAGTTGCATTGTTTCATTGAACTGTCGCTACATAAACAAGCATTACTTATTTGTCGTATCATTTTATATTTTGACGCCATTGTTTGTTTTAATTTAATTAATAATAAAGCTAGGGTAGCATGTATTTAAGATTTTAACGTTGATAATAGTGTGAAAAATAAATAACATTCACTGTGAAAGCTGTTCAGGTGGTGTGTATAGAAAAATTATGCGTTTTCGAAACTATCTTTCGGTGAAAAAGAAACAAACAAGTGATCGTGAAAACGTTCGTTGTACACGAAATTTGCAATGAATACAAACTAAAGGTTAAGTCAATCGTAAATTCAATACAAAACAATATGATTAATTTAATTGCCTCAAAGGTTGCATGCTATATAGGTACAACAATTGGTTAATCTGTTTTTTTTTTCCTTTAAAGCAAAAGCTGCCTACCCTGTCTGTCTGAAGACTCTGTGCACGCCACTGGTAATACCAATAGAATATACTCGTAATTACAGCTCAAAATGGTACCAGAAATCCTGTACTATAACATCATGCAAAGCCTTACTTGCTTAACCCAAGCTCCTTGAACTAAGCTATGTAACATGCAACATTACCATAAGCGGTGTGCTATAGTAAAAATATGCAAACGCCAGAATTATACATTAAATATTCGTCTCCGACTGTACTTGGGAGATAGTGGGCCATAGTGTAGAGGCTTGCGTTTACACTACTGTAAAATATTACGGGCTCAAGTCTTGTCTCATGGATTATGCAATACTGCACGTTAATAAAGCAAGATAACAGGTGAATGCGACACGGTTCTAAGTGCGCTTTTGTTGTACCTGCATCTGAGGTTATGGTACTTTGTCGAATTTAAATTTTCGGGTGTGAGTGGAAGATTTTAGTGTTTGTCTTGATTTACATTTACGTACTAGTTTATATTTGTAGATCCTTATTTATTTATTTATTTATTTAATAACTATGGATGACTTACAGCTAAAGAAAACAGATTAAAAAATAGTATGTGAGACTGACAGCCAATTAAAAGTGTTAGTGTGTGTGTGTTGTGTGTGGTATTATGTTGTAAGTGAATGTGTTGTGCCACTTACATACATACAGTCATAAACTCACGCTTTATTTCCATGGGGATGGGCAGAAACAGAACGCCACCTACTATATCCTTACATATTCCTCCTTTTGCCTCGTTTATGTTCATACATCTGGTCATACACAAACGCTGGTAGCCAGTACTACGAAACTAACCTTTCTGAAGAACATCATCATCGTCACCATAATTATGTCCTTCTAGCGTGTCCCCTCCGCGCTTTCATTGGCGTCTGCCTTGTCTACCTTTTGTTAGTCGCCCTACATTTATCCTCCCATGATGACCAAACCATTTTCCACTTCCACCACATCACCAGCGTCCCACCACTCCTCTTTCTATCACTTCTTCAGCTTAAGCTTATTGGGGTATATCTATCATTCCAATAATAAAAGTATTTTAAGAAAAGCACAATCGTCTTAATAGATACAATCACTAAGTGACATCGATCAGGGTTGAGCTACACGATGGCTGATGCATGCGTCTATTGGGACAGGTCAGCTCAAAGTTGGAATGACTGTTTCTTCAAAAAGCCCTTGTATATATGCAACATCTAACACACAATCACCAATCATCTGCATCTAATAATATAATATTTGGACTTTGAAAGAGACTATGACATGATGAATTTCTTTTGGCATTTCTTCTCAGGGATCCGTCAGTAAATTGGCCAACAAAATACTGACTTGTAACAGTGTCTTAAAAGATCTACGTAAATAAAAAATTTATTTCATTTCAACACCTCATGTCATAACTCGACAATAACCACTTCTATAAACATGGGCTCCAACTCCCCCAATCTCCCACACTTAACCAAAAAGGTTCACGACAAACACCATTTTTTTTTTTTTTTTTTTTGGGTGGGAAATCATCAAATAACTTCTCCCGCTCTGGGTGGAGCGGGAGGGCGTGTCAGACTTTTACTGACTAAAACCCACCCGTGTTCCCTCAGTTGCCTGTGTGCCAGGGGCCGCGGTATCTCTTTCGAACAACCCGCACCCCTGGCAGGCATCGGTCCTTGCGAACCCCACCTATTGGTGCTGACATCTCTTTGAGGCGCGCGTGGAACACAACGCGCCGTCGACCCGGGCTTGGTCCTTACCGGACAGCGAGCTACCCATTACTCGCCGTCCGCAAGCCCGCGCCTACGGTGGCCGGGAATCAGCCTGGGATTCCCGACGCCCAGGGCTTCTCCCGCGGCGACTACGGCCGTGAGGGCGCATATACTGCCTCTCCCTCACGTGCGCCGCCTCCCTCTTTGCGAGCATTACTGCTTCGCAGAAGGAGGTGACGGCTAACCATTCACTCTCGCTCCGTACCATGGCCTGCACCAGGGCCGGACGCGAGAGATCGCCGCCGCCGATCGCCTCCACGAGGACACGGCGGTGCTCCGCCCAAGCCGGGCAGACCGCCACCGTATGCTCCACCGTGTCCTCAGGGCGATCTTCGCAATGGAAGCACCCGGGCACCTACTATATCCTTACATATTCCTCCTTTTGCCTCGTTTATGTTCATACATCTGGTCATACACAAACGCTGGTAGCCAGTACTACGAAACTAACCTTTCTGAAGAACATCATCATCGTCACCATAATTATGTCCTTCTAGCGTGTCCCCTCCGCGCTTTCATTGGCGTCTGCCTTGTCTACCTTTTGTTAGTCGCCCTACATTTATCCTCCCATGATGACCAAACCATTTTCCACTTCCACCACATCACCAGCGTCCCACCACTCCTCTTTCTATCACTTCTTCAGCTTAAGCTTATTGGGGTATATCTATCATTCCAATAATAAAAGTATTTTAAGAAAAGCACAATCGTCTTAATAGATACAATCACTAAGTGACATCGATCAGGGTTGAGCTACACGATGGCTGATGCATGCGTCTATTGGGACAGGTCAGCTCAAAGTTGGAATGACTGTTTCTTCAAAAAGCCCTTGTATATATGCAACATCTAACACACAATCACCAATCATCTGCATCTAATAATATAATATTTGGACTTTGAAAGAGACTATGACATGATGAATTTCTTTTGGCATTTCTTCTCAGGGATCCGTCAGTAAATTGGCCAACAAAATACTGACTTGTAACAGTGTCTTAAAAGATCTACGTAAATAAAAAATTTATTTCATTTCAACACCTCATGTCATAACTCGACAATAACCACTTCTATAAACATGGGCTCCAACTCCCCCAATCTCCCACACTTAACCAAAAAGGTTCACGACAAACACCATCGGAACTAACTAATTAATTTGTCCTACCATAGACCTACCTGTATAAAACCTATACGGAATCACAGAGCACCGATCAGAGTACAAAACAAAGCTTGCAACAGCTACAGCAACCGATACAGACAAAATGAGTCTAGGAACGAATTAAAGGAGGTATTCCGTATACGTTAGAGAGAAATTCGATGGATAAAGACTGTAGTTAAAATCGTTAGTGACTTGAAAGGAATTGGATCGCCCGATTAGGTATTGATGGTAGTGATATTGAGATAAGAGAGAAGAAAATGAAGATTTTTTTTTTGTATATTTGTTGGTTACGCTTTGACGCTAAAAGGGCTGAATGGATTTGGATGAAATTTTACATATAGATAAACCATAACCTAAATTAGGACATATACGGGTGAAGTCGTGCAAAGTGATCTAATTTGAAGAAGGATATTGACCATTTCCAAGTTAATCATGACTCACAAAAACTATTTATTTTCGTCGACAATTAATCATAGTTTTGGTAGCATTTTATCTAGTTTCTTAGCATACTTTTTCGGTATTCCTTTATTTATCAACATATTGTAGAGTCTAGCTAGATCCTTTTTCGTGATGAAAACATAAAGAAGTAAAAATCCAACCACGTTGAAAAGTTAAACAACAAAATCCGCAAGTATACAGTGGTACTTAAAAAAATCTCCCCACTTCACTTGCAAACGTAACGAAACGTCCACTTAAAGTATTCCCATAATAGGTCCGCAGGCTAGTCCGTTGGCCGGAACAAAATAAGTAAGTACACAAGATTAATTGTCCCAAGCGGACAGCAACGGAAGCGCAACCACCGTACCGCCGCCATTTTGTGCAGATAACACCGGTGTACACTGTCGAAATGTAGTGCCTGTCGATGCGGCTAACGTCTTTGTGGAACTGGCCTTATTTAGAACCCGGTTCTTGGTTATTTAGCGCTTTGAGCTATGTTTTAAAGGCCAAACTGATTGTTAATTTTCGTCACGATTGCATAGCCGTGACTAATATTTTATAACAAGGTTCATTATGAGCTACTTGTACGAGTAACTCACAAAAGATATTACAAGATACGTAAATATTCTTTAGCCAGTACACGCTTTATGATTTTCGTATAGAGATGCTAAGAATTGAGTTGATTCAGTAGTTACTGTGTTAATCTCATCAAACTAAAGCCGACAGCCGCTCGACTATAACCGCTTCGATCTCTATCAATCCTTAGCTGAACAAAATGCATCGTCACTCTTTGCATCTAACTTGTCCCTCAAAGTAGTCAACTTTATCGCCATCCGAACTTAGTCCACATATCGCACCCGGGCTTACAGGGGATCAGTGCTAATCAGAATCCCCGCTACGAAGGCTTATTCGTCGCCTCAGTATAAGCAGTGTAAAAAGATCGCTAAAACAAGATAAAGCTTGGCGACAACTTGTGTAACTCGACAACCATGCTTGTGACGGCCCTGCGAATGACAGCCCCCCCCCCATCCCCGCAACCCGCCGCACAGCCCCCTCTGAGCCTCGCAAACCACTTTGCACCGTCCGATACTATCTTCTACAATGCATTTTCCTTAGAATATAAATTTATTCGCATCCCATTGAGATATCGAGAAGTCTTCGAGTTTAAAATCCGTCCGATTTCAAAGTTTATCCTTTGAAGTCGTGGATGGAATTATTTTCATTGAGAAACTTATAGGAGTTTGAGTAGCCTGTGAACTTGAAAACTTGAAATTTTTGTATGTCTTACTTTATGTTTGTGTTAAATCAGTGAAATGGATTTAAAAGGTATTTTTCACGTGTCTTGTTACGTGGGTTTTAATCCTAGTCTATTTACTTCGTTAATTCCTAACTTTCTCCGAGTTTATTTTGGGTTTCAGCCAGTTTTTATCTTGTTAAAGGATTATAATGAATAATAGTCTAAGAGATTTCTAGATAAACCTACATAGATGCCAATAAGCTTCAGAGTTAGCCCCTTTTTTACTTGATCTGAGAGTTATCCAAAAAGCATATAATATACTATATGCATGATTTAAGTTTCACACATCAGTGGAGAAGGCTACAATTCTTGCAAACGAGAAGTTTCTAATAAATAAGAGTCATCTGTCAGCACTAATTATACGCTCTTAGTGCAATACCCTCAGTTCTGTACTCGTTGCATATATTTGACTTTGCTGAATTGTTAGTGGGTTTTTCTATATATATGAAATTTCTCAGTAGCACCCCGGAGTCTGGATATGTGCCGGGTAAACATAACTGGAGGAATGTGAGCTGAAGATTATGTAGATAGCTAGGTTTCAACATGACCTTCAGCTCACATTCCTACGGCTAGGTTTTGTCCATAACACTATTCTGATTGGATGGATTGGATGAACTGGTTTACGACACCGGAACAGGCTATAGCATGATGTAAATGTCTGCACACATATTCATGAGTTCCTCACCAAACCGGCTCAACTTAACTTAATACATCGCCTTCTAAATAAGATGTATCCGCAATGTGTATGTATCACCACAATACTACTATGACATGGTCATCTCTGTGCACTTATAACAAGTTATTTTGGTCATCACTGTGTCTTTTTCTTTTCTACTTTCATACATCTCTATCACCTGCCATCTCAATATTCAGTTAATTTCTATCCATATCGTTTTTTTACAAATGCCAATATTTTAGTACAAATATGCTTACCAAGTAAAATAAACCTCATATTTATAGATACATCAAAATCTGTATAAATCTCTTCTGTATTTGTGTTCTCTTAATCTTAAATACGTTTAACGAATGTTGCTTGTTGTTTCAAACAAACATTTCCCTTAACAGAATTACTGAAGCCTGAAGTTAAAATTGGCACATTGCTGAGAAGACTTTTATTTTGAATCCTGCTTCAAACAAAAACTTCTGAAGTCAACTGTAGTTTTAACGCAATACAATTTCGGTTACAAAAGAAGAAGTTTTGGGAGTATTAGTGAAATTTTCTGATGAGCTTTAAATAGGATTTCAGTTTCAATAAACGTAAAATACAAATACACAGACATAAATTAAACAAGTTTATTTACCTTTCATTCCACTATAAATGCTAAAATTATAAACTAAACATGACACACCAGCGGAAAATGAAATAATAGTTACTTATATACAACAAAATTAAAATAAACTGCCACAATCTTGTGTTTCACTCACAATATGCTATATTTCATCGAGTAAGAAAGAGACAAATGGAACATCCCAGCTCTCATGTTCCGTGTAATTATTCATGAAGTCTGCGACAGCGTTTGCTTTTTTATATACTTTTCAACACTCGTCCTAGTGAATGGGTTAATCAAGTCATGCTCGCATTGTATGCTCTTTTCAGGATATGTTCATTTCTGGAGCTCGTTTGTCTGGTTTACATAATTATTTCAAAGGTTTTTGTGAAAACTGTCTCATTGCCATTTCTTTTTAAGTCAGTAGGTAGGTAATATATGGAACAGTTTCATCTGCTACCTTTGTTTAATTGTCTTTCATCGTACCTTACAGTCTTACCTACGCGTTTTGTATTGTGTTGTTTTTTTATTGTTGTTTGGTTGTGGAGGTCTGATAGGCAGACAATCCGTGTAAAATACTGGTATTTATCTGAATCTGGTTAGACTGGTACCTGACCGCAACATAGTTGGGAAAAAGCTAGGGGGACTGATAGTTTTTGATCAAAACTAACATTCATAGTCAATCATCTGTCTTTCTTTCTTTAATATGGGCGTTACACAATACCATACAACGGACAAAATGCTGTAAAACCTACTTACGTCCTGTTTGTGACGTCTGAAGATCTTTCATATCGCTGTAACCAGCCAGAACAATGATAATCGCGCCCAACATTCTAAATCTCATAATCCCATGATCACACAAAAGGGATTCTTTCTTTGAAGAAGCCACCGTAATCCCTTAAGTACGAAAATATAAAAAAATATAAATCATGGTCCAGCTTCCCTTCTGTCTGTCGCGTTTAATCTCCGTCAAAATGTGCAGGAATATCGTAAATCATCGCGCTATCGAAGACTGTTATAAAATATTGAAAATGTTCAGTTTTCAGTCATTCATCTTTGGTATTATGTACATCGCTTAATGGACTTGAGAGCCAAATATTTGGAGAGTTCGAATTGATGTATGGGGCGAAGAGCTGAGTGTAGTGTAGTTGTGTTTAAGTATTGGAAACATTTCTGGTCAGAATGATGCATCGTTCTTGTTGTTGTCAACAGTCTTGTTGTCGTTGCAAATAGTACCTACTAGTAATATTCAAACAATTAAAGATTCAGTTTATACTGTATACATAGGGTTACCTTAATCTTGGTTCTTGCATTCAAAAACTTACGAAAGCATTTAACAACGTGACCTTTTGCCATTTCTAAATGGTTAATGTGTTTGAGTCATTAACCTATTATAAATTGAAAGACATGCAATGCCATAAGTCATAAGAAGGCTGAAAATCACTCAAAGGGCAATGAAGAGGGTCATGCTGGAAGATTTCCTACGTGATCAAATCATAAATGAACAGATCCGTAGGAAGACATAGCCAGAAGAATTGTCAAACTTAAGTGGCAGTGGGCAGGGAACATTGCTCGCAGAACAGATAGGGCCGAAAGGTTCTGGAGTGACAAACGTGAACTAGAATACGTAGCATTGGAGAGGCTCCCACAAAGTAGACCGATGACCTGGTGAAGGCCGCAGCAATCCGCTGGATGCGAAAAGCACAGAACCGGTCAAAGTGGCGATGCTTAGGGGAGACCTAAGGATCTGTGAACCTATGTGTGTGTGGACTAAAATGATGATGATGATGGTGACAATATCAATATCGATATTTAGTAGAAAACAAAGTCGCTTTTCATGACTGTGTCCACTTAGAATCCAGTCCAATTCCAATCCAATTGTGCAGTTTAGAAGCCTTAGATCTTCTAAACTGCACAATAATCTGGTTTGCATCATTCAGAGCAATTATTCCGGAGGCTACGTTAAGGCACTCACAAAGATACACACCATCTCACACACACAAACAACCTACAAACTATCACAAAACTAATCAGTTCGCAACGCAAACCCATCGACTACATTCCTAATGAGACTGGCTCGCAAAACCTATCTATCTGTCCCCTACGTCGAAACTTACGATCTCGCGCGACTACCCACTACTTCTACCTAGGTAAGACTAGGTGTGCAAGATTAATCGCCAGTGCCTCTCAGAATGGTACGGAAACGCATCCATATCTGTCCAGTGAAGACCATTCACCATTCCCCGTTTCCTTAGACCAGTAAATGTGTATTCAGTTTGTGTGCCAACCAACCACTTAGGAGTAGTGTTACCAAAAGCATTCGCAAAATCGATGGACCTTCAATAGATTTTGACATGTTTAAAGTTAGCGCAGTGTTTGAAGTTTTGAAAACTAAAATAGGAAGATTGATGGTGTTTGTTTTGCTCTAAAGATGGAAAAATCTTAAGGTTTTCTTGAACTTGTTGCTTAAGAAGTTTCTAGAATTTTACTTGGTAAATTAAAAATTGTTTACCATTTCATCGATGGGAAACTTTTAAGGCAAACTGGTTTGCTTTTGCTTGTTAGAAACCATACAAAAATATAAGTCTGGTCTACAATCTAGACTCGTTTAATGTTAAAACAAATATCACATTCGTAACATTCGTTCATAAACGAAGCCACAAACCCAAACATACGTAAACTTACACCTACTCGTACAGATTTTAAACAGCAATTAATAACGCATTTATAATTCGAACAATAAACTCATACGCACAACACGAACTCGCAAAACAATAAACAGAAAACTTTCCCGACTGCAGACAAAAATAAGAAGGTACTTACTTTACGAAGTTGGAACACAGTCAACTCCGAAATGCTTTCGAACACCGATTAACGAACCCCATTAGATCATCTTAGGGTGATTATTATTTAAATGCGGTTCACGTTGGCAACTTCTTGAATCACCTGCAACCCTCCGACATTTGTAAGCACTTCAGGACTACCCCCCCCCCCCCTGAACCCCCCTCCAATGAAACGAGGAATAAAAGTAGCTCGTTTCTCCTGGAAGAGATTGTGATGTTTTTATGAAAAGGAAATTGCATTATTGAGAAAGTTGTCCGGAGAATATTAATTTCCGATTAGCGATCTGACTATGATTATGTTTTATGATATTGTGCTTTTTATTTTATAGATTATAGAGGTATTAGAAAGGTTCTGTCCTTTTTAGAGTGTCGATGGCAGAAATAACAGGATTTTTTTTAATTATAAGTACAGTTTTCTATACTTGTTTGGCCCAAAATTCGGCAACGCGAATACCGTTTGCGGACGCAGCCGTAGGTGCGTGTGCAGGTGACGGGGCATGCAGTGTAAGATGATCACCTATTTTCTGTGGAAAGACGCCGCATATACACCGGAGGTCTGAGCCGTTCATCAGCCCCACTTGTCTTAGTTGTCCTTGCTGCAGCCTACTTGGGTGTTCTGTTGTGTAATACGAGTACAATGATTCAATCAAGAAATACATAGGTACCTACAAGAGTTCACGCTAGTGTGAGCGATTGCAGATCAGGGCCTTCTCCCTCATGTACCATGCGAGTGAGTAGGTACAGACTCAGCAGTGAGTGGAACAAGGCTGCCAATGATGATGATAATGAATTTACTCATTTAAAACATTCCAAAACAACAATTTCTCGATCTATTTCAATTTCACGTGTTTTGTATAGCATTGTGTAGAATTCGCGCACATTAACCCATTTTCTGGAAATATTTCAAGCTTTTAAACACATCTTGAACGTTGCGTTGATAACACATTCTAGGTTGCGACTTCCAGTTTCTTAATGGTTGTGGGGAAGTGGGGCCAGAACGGCACGGTGGTACTGCACAGGAAATTAAATCAGTGCCACCTTACTTATATAATCGTGTGCCACTCGCAATTTTGCCGCTTTAAGAAAATGCGGGTCAAGTATGACTTGAATATTTATACAGTAAATACTAAATCGAACATTCCAGTGTTTTTTTATAGAATTCAAGGTATTTTATCGGTGGTTATGTAAAGGTAAGTTAAGCTTTATACTGTTTTCGTTTCATAAACACCTCTGGAATTGTAATGTTCGAAGCAACTTCAATTTACTTCGCGGAAATAAAAACCAAGTATAAAAGCGATAATATTCCTTTTATTCCCACTCAAAATTTTGATTAACCTCACCTTTTCAACATGCCGAAGACACTAAAATGGAAACCTTCTAAGGTTGCTCATTAAATCCCTACAAGTAAGTCTTATTTACGCACAAATGATTTATTTCCAATCCCTAATTTCATCAAAATTCCTCTTTAGAAGACGCTTCTCTGAACTGGAAGACCTTCGAATGTATATTTTAAGATTAATTTATCCTCAACGATCGCTTCTTTTGTGTGTTCATAGGGATGGGCGGTCCATCTTTTCCTTACCTCCTGTTATTTGATGGCGGGACAAACCGAGCAACAAAAGGTTGTTGGTTTATTTTGTAGTATCATCACATAATGAAATGAAAATGTAGTTCAGTAACACAGAGATACACATACTACCTACATGATGTATTGTATTGTTATGCAGGACAAAATAAAGAGTTGTATTTACTAAAACTCGGATTATAAGGTGAAAATATGATTAGTGCAAACACAAGTGAATCCGTGTCTATCCTTTCTTTGGTATTGTTCCTCGAATCTTTGAGTTCTTAAGTTACTATGACTGACGAATGCGTGCACTAACTCGACAGGTCCACTCAATATATGTGGTTCTTTCCCCAAAAGACATATTAGACACTAATCCACACGTTCTTCACATGATGTGACCAAGAATATGTCTGGACTTTAAAAGAGTGAATCGTCAGATGGGAAAAATCGACTTCGTCTAGTTTAAAAAATATAATAGACGTGTTTTTACACGTCAATTATATTTTTACGTCAATTTTTTTGTGTTTGTACAAACTTACTTACAGGAATAATATCATTTATCACTTATTATGAATTTTATGAGGACTTTTGAAGTAGGTACTAAATCCTACAAATACAGTTTCCCAGCTAAATGGTAATAAGAAAACTGGACCACCAACTTGATAATAACTTTCTCAGAACTCTCAATTATACTCCATACTTAAATAAATAAATGGCCAGGTACCCAAAAGCTCTCAATTCAAATTAAACAAGAAAAGCAGCACTTACCCCCCAGTAATAGACTCAAATAGAGCATAAACTTGAAACGAAGCTTTAGTTAACTTGAATAATTGCCGCTGTTGTCCAAACTTAAGCTAACTTAAGCTGGCTAGTGTGTCTGCAGGTTTACTCAGGTAGTACCGCTGACATACGGACAGACGGATCGATTAGATTTGAACGGATTATGACGCTTGACCAGGGTTTTGTAATGTAGAAACTGCAAAAGTAGACCATTTATTTTTTCACGATACCTCATGATCAACAACTTATAAAATTGGAGCTTTTTTTTAATTCCTAAGCCTTTTTGTCTTAATATATTTAACAGTTTCTGTTTCAGTTTAACAGATTCTGAATCCTCCTGTGTTGAAATTTGTCGTCGGTAATTTTTTATTTTCATACATTTTGACCGCCTAGGTATCAATTTTCTATGAAAGTGCTGTTATTTTCTTGATAGCATACGTACAATTTCGACGCTAGTCTAGAATCATGGTGTTGCATTCATGGTCACAGTTTGCGCGTTGATTTCACCCTTTCTATCTACGTTTGCCCGCGAACGTAGAGATATAATAGGACAAAAACGACCTTCCTAAAATCTGAATGCAATGGATAGGTGTATCATAATAATTGTGACCGTGAGTGAGTCTGTGACAAACTTTTTATTTACTTATATAATTTATTTTAAGCATTTTACTCACATACATATATATATACAATTCCCTGTTAATAGGTATACAATACAGACAATTGAAATACATCACGGCAATTCCAACCAATATAAACTACTATCCTATAACTATACCATTATTGCTATTGTCATTGACACAGTACTAGGAACACATAATCAAATAAACGTCTACCGTGCAATTTACCTAATCACTTGCTGACTCAGATACAAGGCGATATATACATGTATATTGTGTATATGCATACGTCACAACACATCTAAATATCGTATGTGTACAGTCAACAAAAGAGATAACTAGCCAAGGTAAACCAATCGATAATTTCGAATGAAATTTAATTTGATAAATGAGCTGTTTTCGGTCATCGGTTTCTTAATAAACTTCAACTATATCCAACGACCCTAGTGACTTATCTCTTTTGGTGACAGTAGGTACACACAAAATAGTTCCGTGTGAGTGTGACTGACTGACAAACAAAGCTCGCACTGAAGATATTATAAATGTATTAGATGTTGTATATGTGCCCCATAGAAGGGAGTTACATAATATCACGCCTGTAATCCACGAACGTTCCGTGTCGTGCCGGACGTAAAAGAATAGCACCACCCCATTTCTTTCCGTGGGTGTCGTAGAAGGCGATTAAGGGACTTACTAGAGAATGGGCAGCACCGTTCCGTATGCATTTTACCACCATACTGCGATCGCCAACCCGCCTGCCAAGCGTAGCGATTATGGCAAATCTCCCTTTTGGGAGAGGCCTATGTCCAGCAGTAGATGTCTTTCAGCTGAAATGATGATGATGAGAGGTGTATCTATACTACACCTATACTTCGCCAGATATTTTTAAGGTCCATGTAATAGGGGTGAGCCTATTGCCATCAAATCCAGACTCCGGGCTGCTTCTGAGAAATTCTTGATGGAAAAACCCAATAACAGTATGCCCGATCCAGGAATCGAACCCAAGACTTCATGCTCAAGCGTAGCGCATGCGATCAACAAGGCAGTCAATAAATAAGGGTTGACCAAAACTTCATTTCTGATCGGATCAAACTAAGAATTGAATATATGCACTGGACTACACCTAATATACACATACGTTAATACATGTTTAAGTTACAAACACAGATTCCACAGAAACACACACTTACCCTTAAGTACCTAAGTAAATAATATAACTTAAGAGCTGCCAGGAACACTTTAAAGTTCCCATGATATTATAAGTGCAAAAAAGCTACCTGACTAGGTGGTCCCTGGCTTAGAATAGACGTCTTTTAACTTCCTTTCCTTTAGGAAGGGGCAACTAGAATCAATTTTGTAAATTTTGACGTACAAAAGTGCCTTATATCTATGTACCCACAGAACAGAGGAAAGAGATTAGAAGGGCCTTGTGGGCGGGGCAGGCGCGCCGCACTTATGAGCAAACGCTCGTATGTCAACCGAAATTTGGTTCACCGGACAACAGCCGCGCTCATACTGTGACAACGTGCGAAGCTCCGCGAAAAAAATTGAATTATGCCGTCTTGCGCTATTATAACGTATCGGAAAAGAAGCCAGGAGTGTAGTGTAGCCCGGGAAGGGATTTCTTTTCACCGGTAAGTCCAAAATCCTTAAAATACAAGCGATATTTATAATTTTTACAATTGTATTATGTCATTTGTAGACAAAAACGATACAATCGCAGACAGATGTTAAATTATACATTGCTTGTAATGCATGGGTACCATCTTGTACTAGATGAGCAATCGCGCAATGTATTGCGTTCACTGCGAACGTCGCGGGCGCCCAGCCAATCTGAAATTCTGCGAAATCCATGCGTATCGATAGTGTTGTACCAAGTTGTAAACAATGTCGATATTAAGTATGTGTGTTTGATATAAGTGATACTTATCAGTAATATTATAATTAAAATAACTTTGTTTACTACCATCAATTATTGTTTATTATGGGTTATTAATTTAGTTTCAGAGTCGGTTTTTCGTCTACAATTTGGTTTAAAGTTAACCATTTATAATGAAAACACACATTATAAATTTTATTTTCAGGTTTCCAAAAGATCCTGGTGCAAGAAGACTGTGGATTGAAGCAACTGGTAGAATTGAATGGATACCTAATAAATGTAGATTAATGTAAGATAAAGGGTCTCTTGTACCCTTCGAAAGATCTAATACTAATATGTAAAACGTCGGAAGCAGTTATCAAGATTTATACCGACAATCTCCGGAATGTTAACAAACATATGTTGACAACAAAGATTTTGTGCAGCTTCGTTGGAACTTAATTATTTAGCAACGTTAGTAATCATCAGATTGGATTATATCCTACTGCGAGCCATGTTACAGACCTAACTAAGGCTATTATCGGAAAATATATTAATTTAAGATTGCACTTTATTTTGAAAAATTCGAATTTAAAAGATAGCAAGCGCATGTTACTTAATAAATTCGTATTATTTCAAGGACAATAATAAAATCAGCATTGAAATGGAGTTTAAATTGTTGTTCATAATTAAAATGGTATTGTATTTTTTACTTGTGTCATTTATTTACTTACTAGCCGTAGCCCATTACCTTAATTGCGTAATGCACGATCAAACACAATCTGAATCATTTTGAAGCAGATTATTTCAAAACGATTCAGATTCTGATTGATCAAGCTAACTCATTGTTTCGTAAGTTCGATAAGAAAATCTCCTCAACAACGTAAATAACTCAATGATTGTTATTTAACTGTCAAAATGAAACATTAGTCGTAATCGTTTACGGAAATGTGTTACGTACCTAATTAAATAGCATGTCTTTATACGCATAAATGACGTAAAACAGAGCTGCAGTTAGCATAAACATTATTATTTATATGTACTTAGGAAGACCACGCTAATTGCCACCCTTTCCAGAAATTATAGCGAAAAATTGCAAAACTTAAAAATTACACTAATTTTATCGATATAAATAATCGACCTTTTGGTCGCCGTAACATGTATGAGAATATGGGCGTGTCAAATTCATTGTTTTGCGTTAGTGTGACAACTAATAGCAAGCTCGCGATCTATGTGCGTGTGGTTCAATTGTGTGCGTAATCCATGTACGTACTAGTCTCTTGCTTGTAGTAGAGTTAAAGAGTGGGAGACATGCGGCGACACGCGTTGTAATACAAATCAGGAACTATTTCCTTTCTAATCTCTTTCCTCTGTTCTGTGTATGTACCTATTTGAATTAAATGATTTGACTTTGAGGGGGTTTAAACATCTATTTAAAAAAGGATGCACTTACGTTATCATAACGTCATGTTGCACGTGTGCATGCTTTGTAAAAAAATGCTTCGAATCTCGAATGAAATAATACTCTTTATTCTTAAAAAGCCGAATGAGCTCGAACGTTCCCGAAGCTCACCGAACGAGAGTGCAGTGTGTGTCCCCATAAGTCTCAAGTTAATAGCAGGCAGTCTAAACTGAATTAACCCAGTCCAGAGCACTAGCAACTTTGAGCACCTGAGTACTATCAAGTTTCATGAAAGGCTCGCTAGTATTCGCGGAAAAGCACTTCCTTTAAGTTAAGTCGGTCAAAATAATTCCGGGGTGCTGTTTTACTATAAATTAAATCAATATGGGTGTCGTATATCGTACTAAGGAAGCTTGTTTTAATTGTAGTAAGAAAAATCACACAGCCTGATGGTCATGCATCAAACTATGTAAGACAACGTCATGGAAACCTTAGCTGAGAAAATGGCTCCAATATAACGACGAATAATTGGACAAATGAAAATCATATTAGTACAATATTATGTAGTTCAACCTTGGAACAACAATGGCGGCCCAGTTACTTTGACACCACTATGTATGCAGTATAGAACAATTTTGTCAAAAAAGTAACTGTTTCAAAAACCATCGCCATTCCATACCAAAATACTTTCACATTTATCGCTCAAAGTATTATCTTTCCGCCGCTTAACCTAACAAAGGCAACAACACAATTGACGTTGATTTTTTTCCACTGGCAACGCTCGCAAATAATAATTTACACGGCAACATTTCAATGATAAAGCGAAGATTTTTCGTGGCATTGTGTCCGGTAAAAATAGAAGGCGATAACATACGAGCGTTGTTAGTCGTTACCATGGCAGGCTCGGCCATTAAACCTAACGAGCCAAGCTCGAGAGGACAAAATGTCCTGCCTGCCAACAATGACCAGTAGGGATGTGACGCAGTTAGTCGATAGTATCGAGTGAGCGTGTAATCGATTTAGGGGCTTGACTTATGTCGAATATTGATGGTGAATTTTCAGCGGTAGTTATTTCATAAAATTTGTTTTTTATTACAAACTTCTACTGGACATATTTTTTCTGGCAAGCCAGCCTTCAAAACTCAAAAGGCACATAACAATCACATTTCCAAATGACCTGACACAAATGAAGGTCGTATTGAGCCCTTTGTTTGAAAGAAAGTAAAATGGTTTGATTTCTACAGAAACACGTACACGTGATTTGTATAAAAATTCAGTTAAGGCGGCGATTACTTGAAAACGCTCAAAAAGGTGGTTTTCTAAACCAGTGTATCTCTTTAACCGTAAATAATTTTGAAAGCAAAAAAATATATAATATTTTCAAGTCTTTTTTGCATAGAGTGATGAACTCAAAACAAAATTAAACATACTTTAATGCGTCAAAAGAATCATCAAAGCTACCTCTTAATTTTCTTTAAAACCAGTTTATCCCTGCAATAATAATTATAATTAAAAATATACCATAAAATTTCAAAAGCCAAACTGCATTCAGTGATGGATTATTTATTATTAAATAGTTAATAACTAATAATAAATGAGCAAGCATTGTCGTAAAATGCACATAAAAATGTGCATTTTACGACAATGCTTGCTCATTTATTATTCGAATTTATTACAACAGATTTTAACCCGTATGTGATTGTTATAAGAACTATTATCGCTCATAACGAAAATATTTAAAGTTACCTGGGCCTTAAGAGTGTTCGGATAATATAGACAATTCTGTATTCTCTGTTGCAAGGAAGGTGATACAAGCGTTCGCTTTTTCAAAACCACTTTTATGCGATTTCTCTGAATAATCGCCAGTTTATTCGATACTGGGATGGAAATTCAGTGTCTCAGCCCTAGTAACGACCTTTACCTTACAATATGTAAGTGACGCATGTTCTGTAGTTGTTAGCAAAGGACCTTTTCACTTGGATAGTTCATCGTGTCTCCACTTCAGCCGAAAAAACCGTTACGATACAATACTGCTAACGTAACGATTGTTTGGTGAAAATTCGAAGTATATTTTGCTTTCAGCACTGTTTGTTTTCCTTGTCATGAATTTAGTGGGTTTTTTTTTGAGTCGAATAAACAAAAACACTATATTTATGAGTAAGTAAGCCGACTGACACCCGGTTACTAAAAGCCTTATCAAACGTCAGATCTTGGCAGATAAAAAAAAAACTAAAATAGAAACGGCAGATCAGTAAGTCAGCTGTCAAACTTCATGGTAGAGTAGACTAGCTATTGTAATTGTTTGACCAAATTAACATCGATCAATCATATCAGCTGATATTAGGTTTAACATAACATCACGCCTGTAGTCCGCAAAGGGTTAGACAGAAGAACTATTGTACGCCCACATTTTTTCAGTGATATTTATTTCTTTCCTTTAAACATCAAACATCAAATAGGGGGCGAGCCTATTGCCATCAACCAGGCACAAATCGAGACTCCGGGCTGCTACAGAGAAATTCGTAGTTGAAATATCCAATTACACTTTGGCCGACCCGGAAATCGAACCCAAGACGTCATGCTCAGCCATAGCGTTTGAGACCAACGAAGCCAGCAATGGCAATCAGGTTTAAACTCAGACGATTAAACAACAAACGCCATTAAAATGCCTTGCAGAGACTGAGTGTAAGCAACATTACACTATTGCCGATTCACTCAAGAATGTATTTGCCCATCACTAATAAGAAGTACACCGCAACACACTAGTTTCGCGTTATTATAACTAAACTACGATTTATATCGTGAGCCACTTGTGGTGTCGACTGTAACAGCGGTCGCCTCTAATGATGACGGATACCAACATCATGAGGGCTGCGGTTTTTATATCCCTAAGAGAAAACTACCCGTTTTGAACAGTATTTCTATAATATAGTGGAACAAGCTTCTTGGGAGTTGTTATAAAATCGTTTTATTTTGTAATGAGATGTGATTTTTAGAGTAAAAAAGTTTGATTTTGTACAAGTGTTTTGTTTGTAAGATTCTGGATCAGAGAATTGATCAATCTATGCTTTAGTAAAACCAACCAGTGAATTTGCCATGGCTATGCGAAATAATTCAGGCTCTTTTTATAAAACTAACATCGCCACCTACCAGGTCCAATTGTGAATGACCATCCAGGGCCTCAAACAGCTCATACACAGAAAACTTCATCAACATCGGTCCAGTTGGTAAAAAGGGACGTATAGAAGAATTATATACATAAACATTTGGTTGGTTTAAAACATGAAATAGCCTATTAAATATCATTTAGCTATAAGGTGAAGGTGAGGTGAGGTGATCATAGTATCATATACCTATACAGTATACGTTTATGCAGGAAGTATCTTCCTATACAGGACTAGAACTTGTTTACAGCCATTCCCCTGATGTAAACATTTAGCACTTTACGACACCCCGAGGAAATGTGGGTGTTTATTCATAGTCCTGACTTTAGAGAAATCCCACTTAGTTTATAGTCACTTCATATTTCATACTTTTTATCTTACCATTTTAGTCCGTGAAAAATATATTTTATTTGATAAAGACAAAGAACTGTTTTCAGTTGATTGATAACAGTTTCGTGAATAAAAAGATATTATTTTTCACTTTTATCTTTTATTTTTAGACTGATTAATTGTCTCAGGTTCTTCGTTTTTCACATTGCTTTTCGCTCAGTGGCAGTTTTATTTTTATAAATTTTCGTTTAAAGTTAGCTAATTTGTTATTAACTAATTAAATGCAACATTTTTTTACAAGATTGATAGATAAAATATAATCATAAGAAGATAATGACATAATCTATAGACTTCTTTTATTTTAGTTTTTAGAGTGTATGTATTTATTATTTAGGATATGTATATATCTGTTTCCATTTTAGTATATTCATTTCTACTTATTATTTGCACCAACGACAGCCACATTTTATGTCCAGGCGAATCACCGTCCATTCCAAGGTTGCCTGGAAGATATCGCAGAAAGCGAATAAGGCTCTCCATTGTATATTTTGCAGTGTTCGATTTTTTTTTAAATCCGAATTAGCGTTTGATAAAGCCTATGCCTAAACCTATGAAACGAAAAATACATTCTACACTTTACCTTAAGAGTTTTTGTAAAGCTAAGAATTGTGCAAGATAAGGCGATTTTCAGCCAATACAAGAAAAAGCCACAATGCCGGGGCAGGTGGGCGAGACGAAACACATCGGATATCATTGTCGTAAAACGTTATCTTGCTCGTTACGCGAAGAAAACGCTAAATGTGACTTTTATTCAGTGCAGAATTCTGTATTCCCTGTTTAATCTGACAATTGTTGAAGAAAATCAACAAATTTGTTCTCATTAGCCTGTTGAAAAAGGGTTATGGCTTTATTTTTCTAAGAAAAGAGAATGAACTAACAAATTTCTGGCCACAATTCCCATTCCTTGATGATTGGGCTATGATGCTGAAAACCCATACAATACGAAATTGCGCATAGAAAAGATCGACTTAACATAGATTCCATATTTACGAACATAGCCACCCATGACCAACAAACAAATAAGCAGAAAACCTCATACACTTTCATATACGGTACCCTAAATATAATGTCTTTGGCAAACTTGAGCAGGATCATAAAACCCTGGCCTATGAATAGGAGTTGTAAAGATGACATTACACGGCATGACGCGTGTAAGGCGATAAAAACTTTAACTTTTACCATGGGACATGGCCGCTTTGAGTTTTGGCTGCTATTGTGCTGGTTGATGTAGTTTAAAAAAGGTGTCATGATAAATCTGTACATTTTTAAAACGCTTTCTCGTGTCTTATTTTTTCTGGTGTCATAGATTCGTTTACAGTCACAAACTTCACTTCCATAAGCACATAGAACATAGATCCAAAACACCATAAACAATTTTTTGTTCTATGCGAGAAATTAACCCTCGTCTTATATCTTAGCAGATAAAAGCCAAACCACTGCATCATTTTAGCAGATTTTTTAACAGAATTTCATCTGTAAGTAAAGCTGGTGCCATAAATCGGATGCAATATCTAAACTTGCCGAAATAAAAAGACCAAAACACTTTCCATACTCTACTAAGCAGTCATAAGTTCTAACATCTTCAAATTCACTCACACTTTCTCTCCCTCACTCATCATAAAATCTCTCCGTCCACTAATTAATACCGTCTCTCATAAGTCATAACTTCATAGCACAACCTGCATTCAGTGCACATTTAATTTCCGCACATAAACGTAGCTAGCTCGGAAAGGAAACCGAAACTATCTCAAATCTAATTTAGGACATCTCTAGCACGCATACTTGCACCCGAACTAAATTAGCTCTGTGCAGAAAAATGTGCTATATCTCGACAAGCTCAAAGCGGATACGGTTTTTTGAAAAAAGAACGTGTTTCGGTAAGTTTACTCCAAAATGTTCTTTGTGACCAAATTGACGTAATTTTTGCTCTATGGTTACGTCGAGGTTTTTAGGACTTTTGTTTATGGTTTTTTGTTTTTTAAGGATGACAGATTAGGTTAGAGTGGTAGTATAATGGTATAGTTTATCCGTATAACATTGTTGGTGTCACAGACTACATAGAGATCCTACGTATGTGACATTTAAAACCAGCTGTGTTAAAAAAATCTCATGACGTAATTTTATAAAAGTGTTCATTGTTGTGGATTCTGTTATGTATATTATATCTTACAATAAAACGACACAATTGACTTCAGCAAAGCTGCAAGAAAATAACAATCCAAGATAGCTAATAATGCCTTAAGGGAAAATAAAAAAGATATAATTCACAACAAAGGAACCATCGCATGCTACCTTATCTTTCTTTATCTTATCTAATGAAAAAGGAAAACCATTACGTTTTTCTTTCAGTTATCGTCGCGTTAAAGTTTAACAAGGTCTCTTCGACCTTTCATTATTTTAAAACTAATTAAAAAGTCCCGTTTCGGCCCAAGGCGGTGACGGGACGCGTGAAGACGCTTTGAATATATCGGCCAAGGACGCCATTTTGTTGCTTACGGGGTCCACAAATAAAAAAGTTTAGACGCCCCCTGTTAGTCGGCTTAGCCTAAATATCCCAAAAGTTAGATATTCAGATCGGGTCAAAGGAGACATATGTATTTAGACCGAGAGTAACGATGTCAGACATTCGTAAATTCATATATATTCAAAAGGGTATATTTTTTACAGATTTTCCGATCCTTCGGAAAACGACAGAGGGGGAGACATTGCAAACGATTGTGGAGGCTAATATCCCATGATCGACACTCGCACTCAGTCGTGAATGGCGTATATGGAAAAATTTTTCACCCCAATACCAAATACTGGCACCCAATTTATTTTTTTGCCATTTCAGTTGTGACGACACGGTTCAATACTGCACACTAAATACACAGCAACTGAGGTTTCTCTCACTAACGATTTAAATATAAACAAATGAATCAAATAACACTTGGCATTTATTTTAACGACATTAATCTCTTGTTCGTGGAAAAGCTTACTCAATTTAATTTGCTGTCAGGTGATTTAACAGGCTGTTTAGTCCTTATTGTGTATCTTTTCTTGTTCTTATCAAACCTCTAACGTTCGCCGCATATTCTTAAACATATAGTTACCGTCAAATGTGGCATCTTTACTTTCCATAAGCAACTTTACCAATGAGAACTATAAAAAATATCTCTCGATTACTAAAAATTTTGTTTAAATAAGTAGTAGTTTATTCTTCTTCTGTATCGGTTGGATATTAAATGGGGGCAAAAGATTTTTAGTTGTCGAGAGAAATTTAAGTACAGTTCTCATTGGTAAAGTTGGTCATGGAAAGTAAAGATGCCACAGTTGACTGTACTTAAACTAAACAAGAAACTTTCATCCTATTTTTCAGCCAGAAATAATCTGTTAGTCCCTTGGAGAGTAACTTTAGACCCTATTTCAACTTATCATATTGTAGCTGTTTATTGTCACCAAACAAATAATATTAAATAAAATACTTAGATCGTGGAGCCCGAGTGCACGTCTCCTCTTTAAGGAAATTTCTCGCCGGCTGGTGGACACTTCACGTGACGAGAGGGCTGGGTCATTCTTTGGCCAATGCTGCCAGTCTTCTGGGCAAGATTCCTGATAACAACGATGCGGACGAATACTTCGACGCCTAAATGTCCCTTTGTTTTTGTATTTATTTGTTTAGTTAGTTAGTTTAAAGGCTTAGCCTTTTCCCAAGAATGTTGGGATCGGCTTCCAGTGTAACAGAATGCAGCTGAATACCAGTATTTTACCTACATGGAGCGACTGCGTATCTAAGAGCAGTGATGGCTGTGTGGTATCAGCTCCACTTATTAATTGTAGATCGTGAGTTCCAACTAGAGTTCCCAACCCTCCCGGATTGCCCGGGATACTCCGGTAATAATGCTTAACCTCCCGACCTCCGGGGGTGCAATAATTTCTCCAGTTTTTTGAAAATTATATACATCCGTCGCTCGCATGTCGCTACTCGCTCGCAATGCCGCGCGCCGCTGCCGGTTTCAACCTGTTCGTCTCGTCGTCAACGATGTCGATTCTGCGGTGTCTGTCTGTCTCGCATGGCCCACCCACGGCTTGCCGAGCGTCGAGCGTGTGTGGTGCACAGGACAAAAAAATTGTAGAAGTTTTTATTCTTGTATAAACGTTTATGATTTTGTGGTAAAAAACCGTCAATTAATAATTATATGCTGCTCGAAAGCAAAGTAAATATAAATTAATAAACTTATAAACGATTGAGACTTTCTTTCAACTCCACCCCCTTATCGATTTTTTTAAACTTTCCCGGGTTGGTCCTTTTGAGAGTTGGCAACCCTAGTTCGGACCCATACAGACTCTTTACTTTGTGAATTTCATTTCATCACCACTGTTCTTAAAACGGTGAAGGAAAGTATCCTGGTGACAACGGAAAAACCACAAATTCGAAGACATGTGACATCCACCAACCTGCACTGGGCCAGCGGCAGCTTGGTGGATTATGGCCCACTCCCTCTCACAAAGAAGAGGCCTGTGTCTGACTGTCTATCTGACCTTCACGACTCGGTAACACGATACCCCTTAATAAGACTGGTTCTCAGACATTTGGGGTTCTGACTACCCCTAACACCTAAGTACTTCAAAGTAATATGGTAAGAAAACAAAGTGAACGTGAAGACGATACAGCTCATATTAGGATGTTAGTTTTAGTCGCTTCTCTAAACATTTACCTACCCTACGTAACCTGGCAGTACTCAGTATGAAGCCTGTAGATAAACAAATGTACCTACACCGTCGGCACTTGTGGTGCTAGGTAGCATCACATACATGAGAGTTCTCAAATATTACTTCTTGTCTCGCATCACCTGGAATTATTAGAAACTAACATTAGGCCTTGGTAAAACTAGCGTCGTACTCATAATTTTACATATGTGTGGAAAATTATTGTTTCAATAAGTTGAAAAAATCTACACTGTAGTAACCTACAGTGTAAATGTAACATATTCTAACGGAACTACGAGTATTTCCACAAAGTCCAGAATGAGTACTTTTTAACAATACCTCAATCATTTGACAAACTTAAAACTCGCGTAAGGCAGCTCGTCTACTTGCTTGAAAAACTGAAAACTTTCACAAACTCTTTTTTATTACAGGCTTTTTTAAAAGATTGAAAAAGGATCTTTGTGGTCTGTAAAACTACGACCGTGGCTTAAATGACACTTCAGAATGTTCGAAACCCGGGGAATTATTGTCTAAAAGCGAACCTTTCTTTCCAAAACTTCCATTACTTTTTACGAAGGATTCCGTTCTGAAATCACCAATTCTTTTACAATTTTGTTCAACTAAAATGTAGTTCTTTCCGCACTCGAAACACGGCTATTACATTAATGTTCATACACAAACTCCCATAAAAATTTGCATACAAACTATCCACAGGAAAAGCACGGAAAACACTCTTTTGTATAAAAAATTTAGAATTAAAACAAACACGAACAACAAATAGCGAGGAAATGACACGCTGGTACGCGGCCGTGTTGGAACTACGTACAGAATACATGTTTTAATTCCCACAGCTATATGAGTTTTAATTACCGTTTTCGTGTATTTATATGTGTATGGAGCAAAGCCATACAAAAAAGCATAAACAGCAATTGCACACAGCCGAAATGAAGATGCTGCGCCGCGCCGGGCGGGTGGTGTAACATTTTTGGACAGAATACGCAATGAGCACGTGAGAGCGTCTTTCGGAGTAGCCCCAATAACAAACAAATTAAAAACAAGCAGGCTTACATAGCACGGCCACGTAATGGGAATAGATGATAGCTTCTCAGTAAAAACAGTTTTGAATATCCCTACGAAACGCCTGGGAAGAGGAAGACCCCCGCTACATGGTGGTCCAGTAGCGAGAGAACAACCCAGGACGGATGGTCCTGGTGCCGCTGTACAAGAAGTACCGAACGTACATAGAACTGCGATTAAGGGGTGGAAGAACAAGTGTATTTATATGTGTAGGTTTAAAACGCTTTTTTCGGTTATAACAGAACTTTAATGATGGTGAACAAAACCTCGACTTTACTGGAATCGCCAACACGCAATGACCAAACAATCAAAAATCGTACCTTTTATGTGTGATTTGAAAGCTTTGCCTCACTGAAGATAAATGTTGAGGCTGGTATTATTTTAGCAGAAGTTGAGATATTAGGTAATCAACAGAACTTTATTAGTAAAATTTGGTTTTGCTTTTTGTACACATCATAAAGAAAATCTGGTGATTTTTGGTGTTCATCTTGGGAACATCACATAAGATAGCACCTTGTTTGCTCGAAGCGTTTGGCAAAGGTGTACTTTCGCGAGTTATATTTAAGTTTCACGTAATAGGGGCCGAGCCCATTGCCATCAACCGGTCACAAATCCAAATTCCGGGTTGCTACTGAGAAATTCCAGATAGAAAAACTCAAAAACACTTTTCCCGACCAGAGAATCGAACCACCGAGGCAGTCTAATCTTGGGAAGTTCGTATTAATTATTCTTGTAAGTTAACTAAGTAGTTTATAGCCTAAGAAAGTGTCGGAAGAGCTAGCAGCCGCAACGAGGTTACATTGCGTAGCTTAATTACGTGATAAGAGTTTATTTTGTACCTTAATTAGAAGTAGCTTTAGTAGAAAAGGACTTTTTTCTCAGAACTGATCCCAAAGTACAAGATGATCATTTTCATGAATACTACGCTCCTTAAGTAACGTAACAGGCGTGATGCCTGTTATTCATCAAAGGTTCAGGCAGAGGAGCGCCTGTCGTACAGTTATGTTTAAGTCCCGTGCAATAGGGTAGAGCCTATTGCCATCAACCGAGCCCACATCCAGACTCCGGGTTGCTACTGATCAAGGAAAAACCCAACAACACTTTGCCTGCCCTGAGAATCGAACACAGACCCTGATGCTCAGCAGTAATTGAAGTATGTCCCTCATTTAACCTATGATCCTGTATACGATGTACGATACGTCAAAGCATTGATAGATATAATTTGTCGATGCATGCGTTCCCAGAAAACGATTGGTTCCCAGTTTTCCCACCACCAAGCAATCTATTAGGGTTTTTTAAACGTTTTTCCATTTGATTGACGTTGCGTTGAACCCTCTCGTGAACCCATTCCGTTATAAGAAAGTCACTTTCAAGTAATCGCCGATCTTATCGCAGTGTTGGGACAAGAACTGTCTACTCGAATCAATTTCGATTAAGTTTCCGTTCCGCGTAGTTATTTCGTCGAATGAACTGCTTTTATAGTAATAATCTGTGGGTACTGACTGTCATTCGTGGATCATTAACATACGTTACGGGTCGTCAGAAGCCCGAAAGTTTGACAACCAAGTCTTACCAAGAAGTATCGTATTACCCAGTATCTAGGTTGTGGAGTCTGAAGAGGCAGTCGCTCCATGTAAAATACTGATATTCAGCTGTATCCGGTTAGACTGGAAGCCAACCCGAACTTTTTTTGGGAAAACGATAGTCAGATGATATATCTTGACGTTTGGTAAAATTTAGGTCAATCAAAATTGTAGTTTTAAAGAGACTTAAATAAATATTACTTCGAAACAAAAGCATAGCATAGATTAAATTGAGTGTAGGCAATGACATTGTTATACAAGCAAAAATCCCAACTCGTTTCAGTAAATGTATTTGTCAGTTTCACGCCAATTATTCGATTAGCGTTCGCAATTAAAATCGTATAATTCGATTCAAAATGTTTATTCGAATGACATCACTATTTTATTGCACGTGCTGTCCTAGCTTTTTACTTGTCACAGCGGGGGTTTTATAACTTTCAAACATGAAACGTTGTCGTTTTTACGAATATTGTTTTACGCATAACTGCACTCTTTCATCTAGGGACAATGTAAGAGGTAACAAAATATCTCATGGCTCAACTCTTTTGCCATAACGATCTGGTGGCTTTAAGTTTCAGGTAATACAAAAATATACTACATTAACCATATAACCAACCAATCTATTCTGTAAATATGTTGTCGTGAGAACTAAGCTGAAGTGATGATAAGTGAACTGATGCTTAGATTGTCACTATGCAGAAGGTGGGGCAAAGCTAATTGTAGATGGCGTGAAAAGGTCCCTACGACCAGCAATATATTTGACATTTCGTTCATTCATGCGATTAGGTGTTCTTTCATGAGTTAGGTTTTATCTCAATATTTCGTTATTTTAAGTGATTTCAATATTTTAAATAAAGTGTCACAATTGAAATCCCTAAATATTTCTTTGTAATCTATTTAATAAAACTTTCATGAAAATGTTTTCGACATAACCTCGAACCCTGTTCTATTTAAAAAGACCTCTAGGAATAGCCTTAAATCACAATCTTCTAATTTTAGAGTCTTTCGGGAAATGGTGGACTCCAATCTCGGAATATTTAGGAACACGAAAACGCGTCATTTTCGCAAAATTAAAATAAAACCACCTCACACCTTGTAGCTTGGGCACGCCACTATAGCGGCGGTAAGTCCCCTCTTTGAGGAGTGGCTTGAGAGGCGGCATGGCGTCCTCACCTTCCGCCTGACGCAGGTCCTCACCGGACACGGTTGTTTCGGGAGGTTCCTGTTTCGTATAAGGCGGGAGGAAACGCCCGGGTGCTTCCATTGCGAAGATCGCCCTGAGGACACGGTGGAGCATACGGTGGCGGTCTGCCCGGCTTGGGCGGAGCACCGCTGTGTCCTCGTGGAGGCGATCGGCGGCGGCGCTCTCTCGCGTCCGGCCCTGGTGCAGGCCATGGTACGGAGCGAGAGTGAATGGTTAGCCGTCACCTCCTTCTGCGAAGCAGTAATGCTCGCGAAGAGGGAGGCGGCGCACGTGAGGGAGAGGCAGTATATGCGCCCTCACGGCCGTAGTCGCCGCGGGAGACGCCCTGGGCGTCGGGAATCCCAGGCTGATTCCCGGCCACCGTAGGCGCGGGCTTGCGGACGGCGAGTAATGGGTAGCTCGCTATCCGGTAAGGACCAAGCCCGGGTCGACGGCGCGTTGTGTTCCACGCGCGCCTCAAAGAGATGTCAGCACCAAATGGTGGGGTCCGCAAGGGCCGATGCCTGCCAGGGGTGCGGGTTGTTCGAAAGAGATACCGCGGCCCCTGGCACACAGGCAACTGAGGGAACACGGGTGAGTTTTAGTCAGTAAAAGTCTGACACGCCCTCCTGCTCCACCCAGAGCGGGAGAAGTTATTTGATGATTTCCCACCCAAAAAAAAAAAAAAAAACACCTTGTAGCTTGTGTTGGGAATTAGTAACGACAGCGCCATTTTGACATTTGCCTTCCCCATTGACAACTCACTTCACGTAAGTTTTCACGTTGAGTTTTTTGCGGAATAAATCGGCAGGTATCTAACATATTTCTTAGTTTCAATATCTGGGTTATTCAGCAATATTTCCAAACCTTTTCAATTTTGCTCATCATATTTCGAAGCTCACAGAAAGAGAGGACGACTGCGACAAAGCTGAAGTGTTGAAGTGTTCTTGAGTGGAGACCGCGAATCGGCAAACGTAGTGTAGGACGCTCTCGACCGAGGAGGAACGACTATCTTCGCAAGGTGGCTGGTAGTAGATGGTTGAGAGTGGCCCAGGATTGAGCATAGTGGCGTACAATTGGAATAGTTCTATATCCAGCAGTGGTCTATATAAAAGCTAAGCATAATAATATATGAAAGAAAACTCTTTATATTGTATCCATTAAACAAAAACAACGCTCCCCTTAATGGCGTGACTTTGAAAAAACAACCAAGGTTATCTCATCTCATGAATGTTTTCTTCGAAACATCTTCCCTCTTACAAAACAAAGGGTGCTTTATCACAAAGGGATAAAGTGGAAAATCGTTTACGAATTCCTAATAGGAATCAGATGTCAAAAGACTAACTTCGGATGACGACAAAAGGAGTTTAATGAGGGCCACACCCATTATTTCAGACCTCATTTAGACTGGAGTTTAAGCCTTTGGGTTGTATTAGAGGCATCTTCATGAAGTGTGCTATGAATTTTAATGTATCTCTCAAAGAGATTGTTAGTAGCTAACAAGTAACAGTGTTATAGATTTTTGTTGAAATGGTTTACATTGACAATTAGGACTAGGCAGTCAGCAAATTGAAGTGCTTACCTAATTTATTTCAAACAGATTTTTTTTTCTTTGCTGTAGACTACAGTAAAGTTAGAGCCCCATAACTAGTAACCAGTTGCGTTAACATAGCCTGCGGAGTAACACACATTATAATTACAATCGATCGCGAAGTTTTTCATTTTGACACCCATTGCTTCATAGGTTTGAAATCGTGTGACAATCGTCAGCCGAGTTCATTGCGTTATTTACGCCACTGATGGTGTAAATATGCAATGAAATGAACTTGTCTTAACTGTCAAATTTAAAGGTATTGCGATCGAATGCCGTTTTATGAGTGTGGCATTCCTCGGTTGCGAGATGGAAATGATGCATTGAATACTATACAAGTTTAAAACATATGTGCTACTATTCAACGCAGTCTTCAAAAGTTGCCCAACCAATCTCCGAATATGTGACAGTCAAAGTCAAAGTCAAAGCATTTATTTCAAATAGGCACTTAAAAGGCACTTTTGAACGTCAACATTTACATTAAAATAGAATTGATTCTAGTCGCCCCTTCCAAAATGTAGTTTCGTATGGAGAAGAATGGGCAAGAAACTCCACCGTTACTCTTTTAAAATGTTTCAAGTACAATACATATTTACATTCATTATATGATTATGTGTGAAAACGATGCACCCAGAATAAAATTACCATACCAAAATGGGTAAAAACAATCAAATTGAAACAATACAGATAAATTAATTCTGTGATAGATACATGGTGTTCACACATTTACAAACATTGTAAAAGTAAGTATAGGTATGATTTTCCTACAATATTAACAAGTAATGAGTCAGTGTGTGAGTTAAAATAATTACTGAGTGTAAATCAATGTCATAAATATAATTAATTATTATGTACAATTCAATTAGCAACCAGTTTGATTTTGTCTAGACTCTAGATTGTCCTATGGAGCAGGACCAGCATGTTTCCAAGCATTCTTATCTTGGATATAATCCTCTAATTTGTAATACGCTAGTTTACAAAGTTTACTTTTAATGTGAGCTTTAAATTTCCTTTCATTTAATTGCAATATATCACAAGGTATTTTGTTGTAACATTTAACACAGTACCCCATAAAAGATGTATGTACTTTAGCTAATCTGAAAAATGGTTCAAAACAGTCAACCTAAAGGCCTAAATAAGGTTATTTCCTTAGCATGTCTGTGCCATAGACCAACATAAAAACAAAGGACCATTATCCATTCAAGTCAGTTGACAGTTATCTCCTAATGGATATGCAAATTTCTTCAGATACACACAATATCGTAACCTTAAACTAATAAGATAAAAACGTAAGTATCTAACCTTTACCTGCTTTTAAAGTAATTGGATTTAGATAAACGTGGAAACACATTGTTCAGAGGTTCGAAACAAGGTTAGCGAAAGCTGTTGTATTTAAAATTAGATTATTTTAGTGTTTGCTCTATCGATTTCATCGATACGTCATCGAATAGAAAAAAAAGAAAACTAAATTTATTTGAAGATAAGACAATTAAAAAAAAAAATACGAGTAGGTAAGCTGCACGCACCGTAATTGTGACACGAACGCAAGAAAGCACAACGCTGATTTCATTTTCTGTGGTCACCCGAAAACGACGCACGGAAAACAAGTCGAAAAAGTGAAAAGAAAAAAAAACATCTTCTAATAGGGTATTTTCCAATTTATTAAAAACTATTTTAATTTGAAGATTGGGACGAAACATGTAACAGAAAAATAAAAAAATATTTTTTTTATAAGCATTTTCTCAAATAAAACGAATAAAAAATAATTGTTTTATAAGCATTTTCTCAAATAAAACGATTTTAATCAAATTTATCCATGCGAAGTACATGCGAACGTGGACTTAGAAATAAGATATCAATAAGTATTTATTTAGTTACGTATTCTATTGTCGTAGTTACTGTGTAGTTACATTTTCAGCTTTCGTTTTTTTTTGTTATATGTTTATCTATAAGTACTATTGTACAACATATTATTTTTCGTAGAAAACGATAGTTTACCTACTGTCTAACAAAAACCTGATATGGGACCGATATAGTACCAATTAACTAATTAAGCTTTTTATTCTTTTGTTCCAGGAGTGGATGATACGCACAAGTTTCTGGGAAACGACACACACACAGATTACTTCAGATTATTATTAAGAGATGGAAATTATCTACTGGTCGGCGGCAGGTGAGTCCCAGTCATTATGACCATAAATATTGATGAAAAAACTTTCCTTTCTTACAAGTACCTATTACAAATTCAAATTATGACTTGAGAAAAAAGCGCCGTTTAAATGTACAACGTCATGCCCCAAAAATATAACGGAAATTGTGAAATGTACGAGCTGTTTGTATTTGTAGTTAAATTTTTTGGTAAAAAATGGTAACATAATGAAAACATAATTCACCTAAATCGCCTTAATTACACCTCGAAGAATCGCTCGTTATACAAAATTGTAACATGGAATAAATTCGACCGTCTACAAAGTAAGTACCACTTATGAAACACGTGTCAAAAACATAAATAATCGCGCCGCTATCGCGTACTAACACCTATTTCGTTTTAAAGACTCCAAGTTATACATTCAAATGAGATACTTACTTATTTGTTTTTCCCAACTCCACTCCAATTCGTTGCAAAGTTGGGGTACCCTTAACCACACCGACTGAAGCGGTAAGAACGTGCTGTATCTACCCGCAACCGCAGAGCTAACTCAGATGCACCTGACGCCGTCCCTCTCGCACCCACATAGATGTAGATAACGCCGTCTCGTTTGCATTTATAAAGATTTTTGGCTTGTGTTTGGATGGAGGCAAGACGACTTAAAAACACCCGCCCGCCCGCCGCCTACAGTCGCCATTTTATTACGATTTTGTGAAGAGCGACTGTCGATAAGTTATCTAAAATGTATTAAGCACTTGATATTGAAGTGTGCTCAAATATATCCTACTGATCTTTCAAGAAGGGATAATCTTCACTGTAGCGACCTGAAAGGTTTCATGAAAATATACCTAACTTTGTTGTTTTTTTTTATGTCGATAAGATCGCATAAGTTTTTGTTAAATTTATTGGACTAGGAAGAATGTTAAAGAATATTTTCTGGAAACATTAATCCTCTTATAGCTTGATGAATTAACTTCAAAACTCTTGAACATATTCCAACGCTCTAGATAAAAGTTTATGTTAATTAAGACGCTGCGAAATTATATTACGTATAAAACGGAAGCTTTTCATGCTTATAAAAGTACTAAAACACTCCCATTTTAGATCTCAGTTTTATGATTAAAAAATATTAACATCTTTGACACATTTTACAAAATGAAACAGTCGTTAGAATCTTTGTTTTGAGTAAGCTTCTAAACAATCTCTAAAACAAATTTTCGAAACAAAATGGTGCCAAAATGAGAACAGTTTTGTCAGTTTATCGACATGCTGCCCTCTCTAGAGGCCGGGCAGAGCCACGCGACACATCTGCCTCGTAGCCGCAAGCCACCGTTTACATTCCACCGAATATAATTCTTTGTTTTTATGTAAATACTGCTCGCGTGCCTCCCACTTCTGTAAACCCTTTGTTAAATAAATAACAACAATTGTAGCCTGTAATTTTCCACAGTAATCGTAGGGGCGAGGAAGAATGCTCTTTAGTTTCGAAAAAAACCCGCCTTGTGTTAAGAACTGGGAAAAATCTTTACATTCCCATTTAGTGAGGAAAGTAGTCGTGTTTACAAAAGCAAATGTAATAAATGGAAAATATCCCATTTTGTCTAACATTTTGTTTGTGATTTTATCTTTTTGGTCGCAATTGTAGCGTCTCATTTCAAATGTTTGTCAAGTACTTGCGTAATTTTTTTGATAAATGTTTTAACTGAACAGAAAACGTGTTTTTACAACTTGTTTTAAAATTTGTTTATAGAACCTATTAGCTCAATGTAAAACGAAATTAAATGACACACATCAACAAGTAAATCATGACAGACAGAGAAAAGTTTAAAGAATGAATTTCATTAGCCAACGATAGGGTGTTCCGCTATTATTATATAAAACAAACGTCTGGCTTTTCAGAATAAGTCCATAAAAACAGTAGATATGTAGCAAATTGGACAATATTTTCCCACAACGAACGCCGACCGTGTCCGTATAATTTGAAATATTCATCCGTTCTAGCAAAGTTTGCATTTCTTTCCAAATCAGATTTACATGACAATGGTCACGTCGTCGCCCGATGAAATTCTCAATGCTGGAACTTGGCTGTGTGGGATTTATTAAAGGGAGCAAAAAGGTTTGTAATAAAACCGATGTCGAGACGGTTCCTGACGGGCCGAGAAGACGGACCAAGTGGACACCACTTTTGTTTACACTTGGCTGGTTATCACTGTCTGTGCGAATGTGGTGACGCATGATCATGTTAGGGGTGTATATTTACTTGTGATTCTTTGAAACATCTATCCTGCTAGATTAGGTAATTAGATAGAATAATTATACAGGGTCAAGTTAAATTGAATATGAACCTAAACGGGGCAAAAGGAGTATGTTAGGTTACTGCCTACCCCCATTGGAAAAAGTGTGAGTTTATATATGTCTGTATGTAAGTTAAATTGGTTAGAAAACTCCGCAAACCAGAGTTTTATCGATAAAATAGACTTTTTCGAATCATACTTCAAGTAACTAAGTACAATACCAGTGGTCGTAGACTCCTACAAGAACAAGAAATATTATGTTTATTCGTGTTTAGATAACGATACGCATTATGTCAGCAGTTTCGCTTGCTAATTTAAGTTGACATTGATACGCACGCATTTTATGAGTTTTTTTTTTTATATATCATTAAAAGTATCTTACATAGATACAACAGCAATTACAATAGGTACTAAAGCGAGCTACCCCAAACTGTCAAATTTTCCCAATTGAACATGACCCTTATGCTTATGAATTAAAGTTGAAAATCTCTCAAAGAGATTTGACAGATTGGGGTAGCTTGATGTGCTGGCGTCTGTACATCGTCATCTGCCTAGCCTTTTCTCAACTATGTTAGGGTCGGCTTCCAGTCTAACCGGATGCAGCTGAATACCCTATATTTTACATAGAGCGACTGCTATCTGACCTCCACAACACAGTTACTGGGTAAAACGATACCCCTTGGTAAGACTGGTTGTTAGACTTTCGGGCTTATGACCACCCGTAACGACTGTCTAAGATCTACAAAAAAAAATTAAGTACATGTTTTTGAATTATTCAAATCACACGTCTCAGCATTACTTTTAAAAATACACTTTATATGTATAAATCAGACATGACTGTATGCTCATAATATAATACACAAGCGTACTAAAGTCGAACTCAATAAGAATAAATATTCTTTGAGTGTGTGCTGTCGTTACAGTATTAATTCCATTATAAAGTCAAATGGTATTTATAAATAAGGTCAGAAGTAGTCTGATTATACGGCAGACATTGATTTAAATAAATAATTCTAAAAATAATGTCGAACTAAGGTCATTTGTCGCGCTCTGAGTATGGAAATCTAAAAATAAATACTAATACATGAATATATTAGGTCTTTACCTATGAAATTGCCGTTTTGCAGTACTGGCCATTTCAAATCAAAATAATTTTTGTTTGGGTAAGAATTCTAATTTCAAATTAATTTTATTTTAAAAACATGGATTTTTTTTTCCAAAAGTAGTCATTTGTTTATTGATTAGTGTTACATTTTCATCGCATTTCAATCTTTTTCGTCATCATGGATACGTTAAAAATTCGAGTAATTATGGAATATGAGTACCGTCGTGGCAGCAACGCGGCACAAGCGGCACGCAACATCAACGACGTTTACGGAGCTAACACTACAAACCAACGCACCACCTGTTATTGGTTTGCTCGCTTCCGTTCTGGAAATTTCGACCTGAAAAATGAACCTCGCGGTCGTCCGAAGACTTTGGTCGACAATGACGAATTAAAGGCGATTGTGGAAGCTGATGATACACAATCTACGGCTGAATTAGCAGCAGCTTTCGACGTTAGCGTCAAAACAATATTGGTCCATTTGCGTCAAATTGGCAAGGTAAAAAAGCTTGACAAATGGGTGCCCCACGAACTCAATGATCGTCAGCGCGAAGTACGCGTCGAGACGTGCCTTGCACTGCTCAACAGACACACAAATGAAGGAATTTTGAACCGCATTGTTACCTGCGATGAAAAATGGATTCTGTTTGATAACCGCAAGCGCTCAGCAAGTTGGTTGGATCCTGGTTCAGCACCTAAACAATGCCCTAAACGAAAACTTACCCCTAGAAAAGTGATGGTCACTGTTTGGTGGTCTAGCGCCGGTGTGATTCATCACAGCTTCTTACCAAACGGGGTGAGCATTACTGCAGATGTGTACTGTGAAGAACTGAACACAATGATGGAGAAGCTGGCACATCTCCAACCAGCATTGGTCAATCGCTCGTCTCTGCTGCTCCTGCACGACAACGCGCGACCTCATACTGCACAGCAGACGGTCTCCAAGTTGCAAGAACTGGGGTTGGAAGCTCTCCGTCATCCGCCCTACTCACCAGACCTTGCGCCTATAGACTACTACTTTTTCCAGAATTTGGATAACTTCTTGGCGGGAAAAAAATTCAATACCCGAGAGGCAGTACAAAATGCCTTTGAAGAATTTGTTGCCTCCCGTCCAGCTGATTTCTTTAAGAAGGGCATCAATAAACTGCCACTGCGATGGCAAAGATGCATTGATTGCATGGGTGATTACTTCGATTAATACAAATAAAAAATACATGAAAAAAATTCGTTTAAATTTTTTCATACAAAACGGCAATTTCATAGGTAAAGACCTATTATTACCTAGTTATCATGGGCGGTTCAAGGGTATGTACTATTTATCTGTCATGAATTAGTGAATACCAAGAAGCTTATACATAAAAGTGGAGACCACACTCCAAATAAAAAAGTGAAGACAACCTGTAGGCTTACGCTCTCTTTCTAAATACATACATAAGAACGAGACAGTGATATGTATTTTCTCTCTCTTATGTATGTATTTAGAAAGAGAGCGTTAGCCCACCGTCGTCTTCACTTAGGTATTTAGAATGTTGCCTCCACTTTTATCTATAAGCTTCTTGGTGAATACAATGACATATGTATGGTGGTGTGGTGTGTCAAGTAGTCTCTTACTTGACACACTTCACTGTGATAAATGAAGCAATAAATCTATACAGGGTGGTGGGATAACGACGGACAACCTGCTATTGGATTCAGTACATGACTGTGGACCACCCAGCGACTAAATTTTTCAGCGGTTATTTAAAAAAAAATGGAGTTCAGTACATTTTCACCACGTAGGTATTGCACTTTTCTATGAAACAGCAAACCTTTTTTTTTATAACTGCCGAAAAATATCTAACCTAGAGGTATAGAATCATGTGCCGAATTCGTGGTCACAGATAGCGTGTCGATGTTCCCACCATCCTTTATAGCAATTGCTTTTGCATTGCACACCTGAAAAGATTAAAACACTTCGCCATAATATATTAATTAAAAAAACGAGCATTTGGCTTCACAATCAACATACTTACAGGACAGCACAGTAAATCGACCTGCCTTTGATTTACTGCGCTATCCTGTAACGATCCTAAGGTAAATACTCAACTTTTTTAATGGCCATATTTTATTTTCTGCCTATGTAACCCTTTTTTTAAATAACCTACTCAAAAAGTAGCCCGCGTTAGGCTTAAACAAACATACAAGACCTTATTTTTCCGCCCGTATCAGATTTAATCTCCATCGGCCTAATGAAATTCAAATACTATGTATGATAATATCTGCAAAAGATACTGTTTCGTATACCACATGTGGTTGTATGGTGGCCTCTACAAACGCGGATACATAAGGGTGTATATACTTACCTATGTAGCTAAATGTAGATGAGGTAAGTTGAGTCGAAATTGACGGAATGAAGGTCTTAACACTGGATTTTGATTGTAACTTACCGCCTTATTTATAAACGCTGCTTAAAGTTAAGAGACGTTTAAACGTCAAAATTGTTTGGTTAAACAGTCGCTAATCATGACTTAACTTTAAGCAACGTTTATAAAATATAAGGTGATAAATTGATTGATTGATGTTATATTTTCTAACTTCACGTGATCAGGTGGCTGGCCTTTTTATACGTCAAAGAATCAACATTGCCATCCAACGTGGCAACACTGCCAGCATTTTGGGCACTATTCCCACTGACAGCGATGCGGACGAATGTTTTGATGCTCAATAAGGTCTGCCCACTATTTTCCTTTAAATACTTGAAAAAAAATATGTTTGTGCTAATCAGACAGTAATTTAAAAAATCTAGGAAGGACCTTATTTTATATCTAGAGGTACTTATATCGTTTTCATCTGTGTAATTTTCCATTCAGATCTTCTCCTTTAAAATCGTGCAGCCCTTACATTTAATAGCCCTTATTACGCTCTCCACATCCCATGGTAAGCGGAAAACGCTTCGAGATACGTTTATCTCCACTGTCGCAAACCCTTTCGTATCCAGACAAAGTTACATTATTATAGTGCAGGTCTGCAGGCTAGTCGCTCCGGTCTCCGCCCGTTTCGCACCCGTACCCTTAATTTTATAAGGCCGGTTACGGGCCGGAAACGTTATTCGGTGCGCGTCCCATGTAATGGTATTCCCCTGTAGTGTGATCCTCTTTTGTGTGCCTTTTAACGAAATTAACGTTGTTTCGACCGGCTCACACACACGATGTTATCAAAGCAGCAGCGTTTACATAAACCCGTTCAGATTTTGGCGGCAACCAATCCCAAGATTGCGCGTCGATTTTTATGATGAGGGTCGGGCGAAGGAATTGATTTGAATTGAGCCTAGCGTTCAGTTAGTTTCATGTTTTATTACAATAATACTGTTTGCAGGAAAAATCTGGCTGTTATCCTATTTTGCTCCAATTCTATTTTTGAATAGAGGAAAATAGTTATATTTACTTCTCGTAGATATTTATAATATAATAAGAAAACAAAAAGCTTTTTATTTCCTATTAGCTACATAATAAGTTTTAAGTACCTAAACAAATATACTTTACATTTTTTGGGTAACAGGAACCGCCTCAAGGTGAAGGCCTCTTCCAAAGATTGCCATTTTTCCCGGTCTTTAGCTATAGGTGGCCATTGTTGTCTAGCTATTTTCTTGATGTCGTCATCCCATCGCGCGCAAGGTCTTCCCTTGTAGTGATTGCCCTGTGGGCCTTTCCATGCTGTAACCTTTTTGGTCTATCTGTGGTCTTTGAGACGCGCCACGTGACCAGCCCATTTAAATTTTAATGTTAAAGCGTGGTTAAGAGCATTTATCGTTTCTGTCTTAGCTCTTATTTTTGTGTGTCTTATCTTCGATGGAACGCAGCATGATGAATGTAAAAAAAAATAAACAAATACAGAAGAGAAGACACACAAAAATAAGAGCTGAGACAAAAACATATTTATAGTACATACTAATTCCATGCTGTTTTCGGAGGATTACTGTTCCAAAACCAAAAATAAGTAGATGCCAACCTATTTTCCTTTTCCCGCCATAGAAAAAAAGCTTCATTATGCACGGCTTCAATTTCACTTCACCATTCTTCGTAGGATCCATCCTCCATCCTCATATAAGTGTACGTGTGTATCATTATGTAGGTGAGTTTTCTCTCAGCATATTATACAGAGGACGTTAGCAGGGGCTCGCAAACACCGGCAAATGGCCACTTGTGGCCTTATCACACGCACACCCACTTTTACATAATGGCCGTCAAAATGATACTTGCTGATTTCGTTTTTACGTCGCCACCTAAAAGCATAAAGTGTGTAGGTGTAGTGTGTTTGTGTAGCTGTAGAGAGATGGCGTCGGTACCTTATATTGAGTAAGTTTTAGAATAAAATATAAGTATTTTTTTTGTTGTTTTTTGTATGAGGTTAAATAGGAAACTACGTTTTTGGGTCCATTTCACAATGAACATGTATATATTTATATTCTGCATTGAATAGCCTGTATTCGAAAAGTAATAAAATGTTCCGTTTTACGCCGACACTCCACTATTCCACAACAATATTTCACAACCTACAAACCCATCGAAACAAAAATACGAACATAAAATTCGGTCGAAAAATCCTTAGCAAAATAACAATTTCAAAATATTTCCTAACCTATTTCGAAAATAAAATTTTCATTTCGTAGTTTCTAGTCAATTGGCGCGTTATTCTTTTTTACACCGTATTCATGTAGGTACGTCCATCGTATTATAAACTCGACGCAGTCAATTTTCGCGTAGCATTTTTATATCACGTAATAACATCGGGCCCGAATAAAAGGCTGAATAAATAAATCTGCTCCTAATTAATCATATTCATACGGTCTCGGGAAATCAATTTTGAATATGAAAACATTTGGCGGACAAAAAGTCGTAACGAAGAGTTTTTAAGCGTATTATATGTTCAAAATATCGTCTTTATCGTGTTTGCGCAAAGTTTTAGGTACTTACCCTTCCTTCGTTAGGTACGGTATATAAAGTCAGTCAGTTTACCTTTGCGAACACTAATTAAATAGAAAAACGGGGCTTAAAGTATCTCTAAATCATGGATAAACCCCTTTTTAGGTCGTTCTGTTTATAAAAAAGCCGTTATTTTTTTGGGGAATGGTTGTGTCACATTCTTAAATATGTTTTTTTTATTATTTTACATTAAAGAATCATTTATTTCAGGAAATTATTCCTATATTAAGCACTAAAAATTACAAATATACATAAGGATTCAATAGAAGTACATTAATCATTACACATTAAAATCATTGCACTAAAAATAAATTATAAGTAATTTAAAGTTACATTAGGTTAAAATTCATTCGATTACATAATTAGTTTTAAGCAGCGAAAGTTTTCTACACTCATATTCTCCGAGAGTGCTCAAGCAGAAAAATAGTATAAAATTTTATATTAGATCTGCCAATTTTTTCACGCCATATTAGTCAAATTATACAAAATTAAAACACACAAAGTTTCATCACTAATAAATTCCGTCCTAAAACATCCTATTACGTGAAGAGGTCGAAAAAACAAAAGGGCAAAAGTGGAACGTTCGTGGCAAAAAAGGAACGAAGGTAATCAGCGCATCAATCACAGAGCCACCAGGCCTTGGAGTGCTCCCCAGGGTCGGAGCCACAGCTCAGCACTGATTGTGACGTATTTATAAGAGATTCGGAGCTCACGGAATAACGCTACCGGTGACGCAATTGGTTGAAATGTATAATGGAGATTTGTTGGTGAAAATTTTCTCTGTAGGGAATTTTACAAAATATGTATAAGAAAAACAACCTAATTAAAAACTTAGAAAGTAAAATGAAAAAATGAAAATCTAACCACCAGGCTCTGGAGTGGTCCCCAGGGTCCAGCTCAGCACTGATTTTGACGTATTTATGAGAGATTTGAATCTGATGGAATGACGCTAGTGATGATATAATTGGTTAAAAGTTTATTAAGTTTAGTGGGAGATTTAAAAATGTTCTGTTGAAAACTTACCTAGTCTGGAGGGAATTGAGAAAGTATATATTCGAAAAATAACTCTTTTTGTTAGTAAAAACAGTGGTCCTCAGGGTTGGAGGCTTTGGAGCTGACGGAATGACGAAATTTGTTGGAAAGTTCATTGGAAGACTTTAAAATGTGTTGCTGGCAGTTTTGGCTGAACTGAATTTTTGGTAATAAATACGTATCAGAGTAACCTTTATACTAAAACTATATCTCCCTAAGATGTAGTTTCCAACAAAAGAAAAAATGAAGACAAAGTGTTCAAGATTTTCCTAAATAATAGGTTCATAAAAATGCTGATACAACAGCCTTGAAAACTAGATCATGGAGCAATACTTTATACATTTGATTAAATTATAGAATATACTTATAGACTATAAAAAATTTAAAGCTTCTAGAACGATTTAATATTGTTGCTTTTGTCTATTCACGATCACGCGTATAATATATAAATAAGAGATCAATAGATATTCTTTTTACAAACTATTTACCGTAATTTCAGTGGAACACGAGCAAAAAGTTCTTACATCCTTACAAAGGACTTTCTTACCAATTTTTTTTCTCAGAAACCAAGGTCTCTACTCTGTAAGGAAACAGACAAATGTAACTACATGAACTTACATTTTCCTCGTATGTTTTATTCCTTAGAAACCACAAAACGATCCCTCAATAGAAGTCGCGCTTAAGCATGGCAATAGCGGTCATTGCCCTTTCCCTAATATCTCTCCGTAGGAACGGGATGCGGGAAGCACAGAACCGGTCGAAGTGGCGGAGCTTGGGGGAAGTCTATGTCCAGCAGTGGACGTCTTTCGGCTGAAATGATGATGAATGATGAGGAACCCAAACAATAAACTATGTACCTATAGTTGTTCGTTATCGGACCATGTTGAAGATGACAATCATGAAGGGCTTAGGCTAAGTAATAACAGTCGGATGGATCGATCGATCAGGTTAAGCTCCGTTTGCTTCAGATGCCCCGTGGATGTGTGACCCCTCCGTGCCTCGAAAAGCACGCTAAGCCGTTGATGACGGCTATCATTCATGGATCTTTGACAGACGTTACGGGTCGTCAGAAACCCGAAAGTCTGATAAACCAGTCATAACGTATTACCCAGTAACTGGGTTGTGGAGGTTGAAAAGGCAGTCGCTCCATGTAAAATATTGGTAGCCCGGTTAAGCAGTCACGGCCTCTCAAGGCCAACTGCGAGATGCACGATAAAAAAACAGCAAAATATTGGTATTCAGCTGCACCCAGTTAAACTGGAACCCGACCCCAACATAGTTGAAAAAACGCTACGCAGATTGGTTGTTGAAGATCACGATAGATATTAAATTATGACGTTAACGGACTTTATTGCAGTTTTTTTAAACTAAAATGCTAGAAAATTTAGGTGGATCATAACCGCTATTGCAATGCTGAAACTCCACAACTATAAGAGTAATATGCATGAAATATTACTTCCAGTCTACTGTTATGTACGGATTGTACCTCTGTAACATTTCCAAATTAGTATCTATTGTACAAACAATGTAAAGGGCGATTGTACCCCACTGGGGTACGTACGTACACCGGGGTATTGGGGACCCTTCAATTAGAATTAGCGAAATGAGAGGGCGTATGGAAACTCCTACTTAGAACACAGAATAACATAAGTCAATAGCATTCCCTGCCATTTATGTATGGAAGCAAAAGGGGAAATGACGTCACATCGTCTACAATCTCTGTTTACACTTGAGAATAATAAAATTACTGAAATAATAACAAAGTTTCATGCCATTGTTATTATTAACTTATGCCTGAAAATGTTGAAAATGAAGTAATAGGGGTAGGGAAATGATTTCCCCATCTGTATTATAAATTATAATGTATGGTCGCATTTCCCCTTGTGTAGGTATTAAATAGGGCTTCGGGCGATATTAATTTACACTAATAGGTATTGATATCGGTGGAAGCCTTTAGCAGAGGAATTTTAACCAGTGCGAAGATTGTAACCATGAATTCAGCAGATTCTAGAAACCGGTTATCAAAAAAAAACTGCTCCTGCATATAAAAGTGCAACACTTACGCACGACACGGTTGGCGCAGTGGTTAAGCGATTGACTGCTGCGCTGCGTGTCGCGGGTTCGATTCCCGCATGGAACAAATATTTGTATGACCTACAAGTACTTGTTCCGGATCTGGCTGTTTGTGTATGTGATGTTAAATGTTTGTAAACGCACCCACAATACAGGAGAAATTCCTAGAGCGTGGCAATGCTTAAAAAAAAAAAAACAAAAAAAAAACTTACGCGGTCAAAATGTATAGAAGAGGATAATTTTAAATAACCTACGAAAAATTTCTACCCTAAGGGGTCTAAATTAAATGCTGAATCTATGGATACAGTTTGCGCACTGGTTAAAATCTTTTCCTGAATAATTATTATAATCGTAATCCGAAGCACTCTTCTATCGAAAATACGTATAACTGAAGCACAGAGTATCCTAGGCGAGGCCCAACAACGGATACAAGGAAACATTAGAAATCACAATAAGAAAATATTGTCAATATAATAGTTTTTTGCCTGGTTTTGAATGTTTTTTTTTTCAACAGCGCTCTTAAGGTGGTTAATGACAGACGTTACGGGGCGTAATATAACGTTCGTAGCGAGCATGTCGTTACGCCGTGTACTAAAATCAGTTTTGCTCGCTCGCATGTTTTGCCGTACTGACTGCACGAATGCTCGCTTGGTAACATGTTAGGTGCATTTTGCCCAGTGACGCCGGTTAGTATCCACCTTTACAGCGTGATCTTTCTTCATCGTGATAACGCCGCGGTCCCACGGGCCGTTAACTGACAGGTGGCGCCAGGCGTTACTGCACTGCTACCTTTCGAGGCCTATCGCGGTCCGTGCTGAGCATTCCCACTGCCGTGGTTTTATTCAGTGGTCAACATTTGATAAACAAAGCTAAAAGACACGCGCCTGTATGGGCCGAGCCAGGCGCCCGCCCCCGCGTTGCGCCACACCCTGCTTTTGAACTTACCGACTCTCGACGGGCAATGACTGGTCACCGGAGACCTCATCGGCATCGGATGTGACAGTTCCCACGGCCTGTCAGCCTGGCTTAGCGCGGTCTGGCCTGTGAGAAAGTGGGAACACAGATATTAGAAAATGAGCCTCGACCAGGCGCCTAGATTTATATTTATTCTCTAAAATCTGAGTGAGACTTCGTTGCATTAACATTATAAACCCTGAAGAGGCAGTGACTCCATTCGAAACCTGTGGTAGGTTCCTACCAGGCTAGATCGTAACATCCTTCCTATTTATTGGAGGAGTGTTACCTACACCATCTAAGCGACATATTATTGTTTACAGACATGCACGCGAACGAAGTCGCGGGCACAGCTAGACTCCCCTAAATTATTGCAAATATCAAACGACATCCGATCTTCTCCAGCAAGCAAACAGTCCTATAAGTAGAAATTCTTAAGAGGACGTAGGTGGTAATTATACGACACGGAAACAATAATGTACATACAATCTCGGTCCTGAATATAACGAGATTAAAAAGATGTCAATTAATAGATTCTCTCACTAAAAAAAATTTAGTTTTGAGAATTGCATATGTTAGGTTTAGTAAAAGTAAGGTTAGTTACAATCCTTAACTAACAACTGATTCCTGAAGTGCAAAAGATGTTAAACACTAATGTTTAATATATTTGGTAAGGCAAATGAATGAGCTTCAAAGACTTAGAAGTGGTAGGTACCTGATACAGTCAGTTTCAGACGTTATAAACAGTTCCAAGGCGGATGTTACCAATGCAGCCGGCATTACGATCATACATATTCTATCATATCTTATTTTAGTTTCCAATAAAATATTAACATAATTTAAAAGCTAAGAGGTCAAAAATTATAATATAAAAAGACCCTCCTTTTTATATTATAATTTTTGACCTCTTAGCTTTTATAGGGTAGGTAAGAATAAAAAAAATCATCCGCATTACTGTTAACAGGAAAAGTGCCCAAAAGTCTGGCAGGATTACCAAGTCATATGACAATGCTGATTCTTTGGCCAAAAAATAGGCCAGCCCTCTGGTCACGCTTGGGGATAATGATCTTGAAAAACTAAGTGGGCACTCGGACCCTATGGCCCTAGGTTGTTTCAACCCCAAACAGCTCGAACATAGCCATTTGAGGTTCTCAAATATAATGTATGAAATAATAAACAGAACAGTTAATAAGTAAACAAATAAAAAACTTGACCTTTTAATAATAAGTAGAACATTCCACCATTCCTTCTAATACGCCTTTAATGAACCCACAAAACGTATATAACAAGAAAATCAATAAGCAAACTTCTAACCACAAGTGTTTTATATACAAACGAGTAAATAAAACAACCTTATTATTACTACCATACGTTTCCCGGCCGTTCTTTTGATTAAACAATACAAGAGTTAGGGGCAATTTGAGGCAGTTCGGGGAAACTTGGTCAAAAGGAGGAGAGAACCTATTTGTTGTGGCCTAAACAAATAAAGTAGTTTGGGGGAAACAGATCAGTTAACTTCTTAAGTGTGTAAGGACGGCACCTTGCGCGTTTGGATTTGTTACAAATTGCCCAAGCTACTGTTTACTCCACCCTTCAAGATTTGCCTGAGGAGTACAGTTTCTTTGTTGCCCCACTTTTATTAATTTAGTTTTCTTGGCAGATGAAAATGGTATTTTTGTTGAGTCGTCGTCTGCCTAGCCTTTACCCAAGTATGTGAGGGTCGGCTTCCAGTCTAACTGAATACCACTATTTTACATGTAGCGACTGCAAATCTGACCTCCACAACCCAGTTACTGGGTAACTCGATGGTAAGACTGGTTTACAGACTTTCGTTCGTCTGACTACGCATAACGGCTGTCAAAGGTTCACAAATGACAGCCACAACCAACGACTTTACGTGCTTTCCGAGGCACGGAGGGTTCTCGATATGTAATGGATAGCCACACATCCGCGATGGACCTCAGCTAGCGTTGTTTAACCTTGAAGATTAACCCGTACGACAGTTATTAATTAGCAACGAGCCGCCATTTTTGTTATGTAACGTTGCCAATCAATGTTCATCTAAAATTATCATAATTATTCTGAGCTTTTTTTTAGTGCTGTATAGGTACCATTGATTTCGCTTAGACTTTGGTAGAAACCACTTAGAAATTACATAATTGAAACTTGTCTAATTCGCTAAAGTTTAATTTGGAGCAAATTATGTTTCCTTTGAAGGGTCTTGTTGGACTCTGGTTTATTCCGGGGCAATCCAAGACATCACCTCATTATTTTAGATGGTTTAAGCCCTTTTTTTCGAGTTCGGTTCCTACAACTAACAAAACTTTTTCTCATCCTCTCTATATTTTTTTGTAGGAAACTTATTTTACAAAATCACTTGAAGTTCTTCGCGACGCTTTCCTTAACCGATGTCAATAATGTACAAGGACAGATAAACTCATGAATTAAGAAATCACAATGGTGCTTGCCACCTTATGAATGTAAGGCGAGGCTTTAACCACTAGAGTTTAGTGGTTAAGGCGTCGCCTTTGACCACGTTGACGTGACGTCAACCTGGACAAGTTAACATAAGTCTGAAATCGCCAACCTGTATTGGGTAAGCATGGTGATCAATCCTCGTGCCTTCTTTGTACGAGAAGAGGCCTTTGTGGCAGGACCATAACAACATTACATAACATCACCTCTTGTTTCCCCCAAGGGTTGGGCAGAGGTGTAAGTACGTATAGTACACCCACAGTTCACCAGTTATGTTCAAGTCCCATGTAGTAGGGAGCGAGTCTATTGCCATCACCCGAGCACAAATCCAACCTTCGGACTGCTTCTGAGAAATTCCAAATAGAAAAACCCAATAACATTTTGCCCGCTTTGAATCGAATCCAGGACCAGTAGCGATTGCACAACTAGACCACAACCTACGCTGGAACTATTATTATACATAATATACTCGTATGTTACTCAATAAACGTCAAAATATCCTCACAACGATAGCTAATGTTACTTAATAATCGTAATATCAGATCATTGGCGGCTGGGCGTGACGGTTCAACGAAATTAGGGAATATCGTTCTCACCTCGATCAATCGGTAATCCAGTAAGTGATTGACGTGTTTATCGTTAAATATTTAGCGCTTCAAGCGATTGAGTGAGCGCTTCAGCGCTGGACTGTCGGATTATAGTCGGTATTTAGTCGGATATGATGCTTTCTTGGTTAGAACTGGAATCTATGCTAAAGTTAGACTAGGCTGACTTTGACAGGTTGATTTATGGCTGAAACAATGGCTTTTGTTCTTAGATGTCACGTTCGTTTTACGAATAACAGATCGTAACTAGTTCAAGGAGTGGTCGGAAAAAAAGTAACAAACATATAATCGAAAGAATTGATCTTACTCTTGAATCCATAGTCAGCTAATCAACTTGTAAAATCACGTTAAAACAAAAGAATTTGTAAACTTCCACACTAAAACATCCCGCACTTTTCATCATAATCAGCCTATTACGTTTCCACTGCTGGGACACAGGCCTTGTGTAATAATTCACCACGCAGGCCCAATGCGGGTTGGTAGATGTCACATGTCTTCGAATTTTTGGTTCTAGGACATGCCGGTTTCCTCACGATGTTTTTCTTCACCGTTTTGAGAGCAGTGGTAATGAAAAAGTAAAGTTCCTGTCTGGGTTCGAATGCACGACCTGCAATCCGTAAGTCGGGTCCGATGCCACTGAGCCACCACAGTCACTGCTCTATTATTTATTTCATACATTTATTTATTTATTGACCATGGATGACTTACAGCTAAAACAAACAGATAAAAAAAATGTAAGACTGACAGCCAATTAAAAGTCTTCAGTTCTAAAAACAAATTGGAAAAAAAAGAGTGAATAGCACACACAGCTACAACTTAACAAGCTTATCAACAAACAATGACAAACCTGCGACAATGTTTCCGTAGGATTACTTGCGCAAATATCATAACCCTTTCGTGACGCTCGCGCAAAAATGTCAATTATCATTTCGTGTATTCCAGTGAAAGATGAAACCCAACCCTTCCCATTTACACTCGCCATAAATCACGACGATGTCAGAACGAGACAACAATAGAGCCGGCGCGGTCGGCGTTTTGAGCTCTTTTAATTAAAATGTTAAGAATTTGTATTCTACATGCGGGCCGTTGATACCCAACCTACCCCGACCCCTTCTTCTCAACCAAACTCAGTAACGCAAAGAAACGCCAGAGACCAACTAGACTGGTCTTACCGATTCTGAAAAGAACACCTTTGTGTAAAAGGTAATAACTCACACAAAGAATATGAAAGAAAAATCGTTGCCGAAAATACGTAACGTTTTTAATTCGTTAACATAAATAAACATTTCCATGTTGTGTGTTGGTTGTTTTGTATTCATTTCAGTTCGTTAGGTAAGCGACCGTGTTCATATCTAATAATTTTTTTTTGTTTCCGCCGTTTTCAAACCGGAAATAAAACACCGTGGGAACGAGTGGGTATTTTTTTCGTAAGTTATTCCATTTTCGTTCAAATGCTTGTTATTTGTCCCTGGTTGTACAAAAATAGACTTTTGTTCCCGAAATAATATCACGACCACTAATTTAATAAATACTAAACTAGAAATATCCAACTTCCCAAAAATCTAAAGGATCCTCGAACAACATATTTATGCAATAGCAGAGCATTCACAATAAGCGCAGCGTCCAAACGTCATGGATTCGATGAAATAAACGATGGATATTGTTGGGAAACAATTGCAATAAATCGTGAAGCATGTGAAGCGCAATTTCTCGGCGGCCGATGGTGCAAACTTTCGCAATATTGACGGCTCCAGCCGATGCTGACGGCAACGGTCTGCAGGGAAAAAAGATTAAAATGGTAAAAATGGTTCGTAAGACAAGAGATTTTTGTCGTGTAAAATAGTGATATTGAACCGCGAAATACAAATTTTCTTACGTTTTTTTGCAATTTACAGGTCAGTGCAAGGTTATAATGTTGATTAAAATACGATTCACGATCGCACACAATTTACATAATTTAAAATCATTTAAATCAACACTAACTTCATACTCGATTTAGTTACCATATCATGAAAAAGTCACGTGATCGGGCTACCCAAGAGTTTTCACCTTAAGACCAGACAATGACCAATAAATAAAATAAAACGCAGCTTTATAGTGCACGTGGCTAGACAAATTCGAAGCACACAGATCCGAATGAATAATACCACGAAATGAGACGGCACTCGCCAAAACATAGAAAATAAAAAGCACAAACCGTAATCCCTGCCAAAAGCATAACGGAAAGGCTCCATTCAGAGAAAAATCTGCACGATATGTCAAGTCTATTTACTAGGAATCGGCGGAAAGATGGCTGACTCGCGCGCATCAGGCAATCCGTGTGAGAGAGCCCATTTGACAGGCGAATGCTAATGATGTACAACTTGCGGGACTCAATTTAACTTTAGTGCCTTGAAATGGAACGTTTGATGGGACGCGGTTATTTTTATGTATTTTTTTGCGACTCGGTATGCTGAATTTTGGTGAAATTTACTTTCGCAGAAGCCATTAGTTGGATGGTGCACGACAATGAAACTCTTAGCTTTGCATCGTGTTGAAGTTGTAATATAATGAACTCCGATGAATATGAGAAGGTTGTTGTAAAACTATGCCGTGATTTTCTTTAGTTGAATTAAAAAATAAATTCAACATCGCTATTGTAGATGACCTTGTGAAGGCCGCAGAGAGGCTTGTAACTAAGTAATAACCGCACGGTTCGATCTTTCAGGTTAAGCTACGCTTGCCGCGGTTGCACCATAGATGGGTGACCGTCTTTACATTTCAAGACCCCTCCGTGCCTCGGAAAGCACGTTAAGCCATTGCTCCTGGCGGTCTTCGTGGATTTTTAGACAGTCGTCAGAACCCCGAAAGTCTGACAATCAGACTTACCGTGGAGTATCGTACGACCCAATAACTTGGTTGTGGAGGTCAGATAGGCAGTCGGTCCATATAAAATACTATTATTCAGCTGCATCCGGTTAGACTGGAAGCCGACCTCAAAATAGTTAGGAGAAGGCTGGGCAGATGATGCTAATGAAGGCCGCAGTAATCCGCTGGATGCGGGAAGCACAGCGCCGGTCGATGTGGCTTTGGGAAGCTTATGTCCATCAGTGAGCGTCTTTCGGATCAAGTGCTGATGATGATGATAATTATTACTGTAGATCTTGGTTTTATACTTGAACTAGCTGACCCGACTTAACTATGAATATTGAATTCGCATTCACGCAATTTTCCAAAAAAAATTCTGTCATAAGAACCCTCCTGACACTAACAAACACAACAAAAAAAGAATTAGCAAAATTGGTCCAGCCATTCACGTGTGATGCTGTGACCAAGGGAAATGGGGATTATTTTTATAGATAAACTAGCTGACCCGCCAGACGTTGACCTATCTTAACTATGAATTTTGAATTCGCAACTTTTTTATTTTTTTCTTTCATAAGAACCTTCTCCTGACAAAAACAAACACAACAAAAAAAGAATTATCGAAGTTGGTCCAGCCGTTCACGTGTGATGCCGTGACCAAGGGAAATAGGGATTCATTTTTATATATAAGATGCAACATCGTTTAGATGCCGTTAGTACGTACAAAGTCAATATGTCGGGCACGTTCACCAATGTCCTATTGATATTGTTCTAAACGGAACTCGTAAAGTTTTCCAATATCGGAACCGTGTCGAGTGCATGCAAACAAATTGTATCTGTCGACGTCCCAATTCGCCGCCTCGCGATGAAATTTGAAATTTTTGACATCGCCCCTTTTGAAAAACGTTGCGTGCACAAAATCTTTGTGTCGTCGTTTTTCACACGCTGTCAGCGACGTATTTAGACGGATAGTAAACAAGCTAAATGCGTTATTAAAATAAATAAGAAAGTCAGAAAAAAGAACCAACAAACTAAATATCTTCCGTCGCTGCATAGAATAACTCCATCAACTTGTTGGCAACAACAGAATTTATTTCTGTTCCTTTACCCATTAAGCGGTTTTCCGAGCCAAAGAGATACGCTTTTCATCCCATCTCGCCCGCCATTTAGCAACTAATTACGAAAATATCCTGACAAAGGAAATCCCTGCTTTACATAGTACAGTCAAAATAAACGCCACCTGTAGTTTTCACTGATTAAGGATAAAGAAATGTAGTATAGAGGGGGATGTTTTTTGTGTACACGAGATAAAATCACATTGTTACACTATCTATAATTTATTCGAGCGACGACAGTTGCCTTGTCTCCCCAACTTCCCCTCTATGTTGTACCGAGCCTAGTTAGAAGACATTTTATGGACCCTTAGTAATCCCCTGACGTTGTTGAGACACACATATCCCGCAGATTCTGGAAACAGGGAGAAAATAAATAAATATTGAAAATACTAGGAAGATTGAATTATTTATTCGACGGTTCTCTAAGAATGGTAAATAGAGGAGGCGAAAATTGAATTGCCTTAGTAAGTCGGTATATGAAGGGTAATATTATGTGAGTGATGTTTATTTTCATTATTCAGCTCTATATCCACGAATTCAAGGAATCCTATTACAAATCCTAATGAAAATAACGAAGGAAAACAGAATACGGGTAAGACCACGTTCGCAGGGACGTCAGAATATCGGGACTGGGTTTTATCGCGCACTAGATTTTCAACTCTCGGTGTTGAACCGAGCAGTGAAATTCCAACAGAGTGCATCCCAATTCCCAGCGCGTTGAAAAAACACACTGTTCGATTGTCGACTCTAGGCGCTAAGCAGTGCGTTGAAGATCCAATGCACGTAAAAATACAACCGCGATATTTTTACATCCGTTTGTACGTGAGGTCACATACCAAAGACTAGGTTTGCGCGTTTTCCACTAGCGAGCAATATAGCAACGTGAATCAGTTTCCACTCATTCAATCAAATTCTCGTGTTCGAAAAATACTATTTGGCAAAGTACACAATCGAATAACAGCCGCTAAGAACAAACTCGTTTTCCTTTTTTTATTGAGTACCTACGTAAGTTATTTTCTCCTACATATCGATACCATTTTTTGTGAACTATTTTGGAAATTTTCCGTTCCTTTTAATACAATTTAGAACAAAATGCAGTGAACATTGTGCAATAATTTGATAACGTCACACATGTCTATATGGCGATAAATCACATTTAACGCTTCACAAAATATGGATGTGACGTATCTCGTGACGTCCTCCAAAAACAGTCATTCGAATTAAACCAATAATATTGTTTAATATGTAAATCTCGCTTTAAAAGCGCCACCATGTTTGACGTTTTCATTTCGATTCGATCATTGGCTGCGTGTCCGTCATGTATATTGATGAGTATAACTCTGATTGGCTGAGCATCCGCTTTTGTTCCACGAAATCAATTTATACCCGCACCCACCCAGACATTCACTTTAATCCGGATAAAGAAAATTCTCCGAGATTAATTTATTTTGCCAAGAATGAGAGACAAAAAATAAATAATCACGAAGACACAAAAATAATTGTAAGTTCAGACCATCAATCAGCGAGTCAGCCCGGATTGGCCAGAACACAAAAACATGGGCGAATGACCGAACAATAGATGACGCTGACGATCCGTCGCACACAGCCAAGATGGCCGCCGCCTTTTGGCGGGAACCACTGAAGCGAATAATTGACAAAGGATACAGTCTGTGTGCTTGGGCTAGCTCGTCGGTCCGCCAAAATATTACGCAAGAATATTCCAAAATATTTAGATTTTCTGTGATATTTAGACGTTTCATTTCTCAGAAATAAATTCAGATCGAGGCCAAAATACAACATTATTTATGCTTTCAGAAGACATGATATTTATTTTTGAATAAACTGCGTTTTGTTCTGTCTTAAAACATGTTCATACAATTAAATAAGGACCAAAGAGAATCGGAGAGTCTATTCTCGACACACATGACCACTCTTCCTTCATTGACAAAAAACACAACACAAGCTATCAAGCGGAGATAGTCCAGTTACTACGCGATCCACTCACGCACAAATAACTGTCTTATTCACATGTATATCTCTATAACCGGATTAGCCATTAGTTGTTGTTAGTGCATGGATCACTTGATTGCATCATGTCACTTCGTTACCCAACAAAAAGCGGTTTGTTCACAAAATACGAGCACGATCTGCCCACAAATTGGCTCCCCCAACATTGGTGAATTACAGGCATTTCCCTTATTTAAGAATAAGTGCCGTAGGACCCTCGACAATAGACTACAAAGAACATTATTCGCATGCAAGACGTCGAACGTGAATGCCTTATTTACAACATAATAGAAGTGAAAAATTTCATTTCGAACCATTTCAGTAGTTGTATTGGAATTTGTATGAGAACGAAACAGACAAACGGCATGCTTTAAAATAAAATAGAAATATAGGACAGTATTTGGTGTTCTCTTCTCTCGTCATCTATTTTCAAGAAATTGAGGCGCAAATGAAAAAATTATTAGCACGACATTACAGCGAAATAATCAAATTAGCTTTTCATAGAAAATACGTTAATTATGTTAAATAGATTGTTAATTAAATTCGTAGAAGTGAGAACAAGCTTCCTAAACAACCTTCAATGTCTATGAAGCGAAGCTATTTACATATTTATGTAAGTATCCATAAAATATTATGTACCCTTAGTTTATTGAAAATGGTTCTGCTTTTATACGAATAGAAAAAGAAACAAATATTCTTTTACCGTACACAATTTTTACAATTTCATATCAGTCAAATCTTTTCTTGAATTGCCAGATAAACATGGTTTATTTGTACTGAAATTGATTTCCCTTATCACTAGACTTACCTACTAAAGATTACTTGCCGTGCCATGTAATTCACCTAACTTTAAATCCATTATTTTGCTGCTGTCTTAAATAGACAAAACGCAGTGAGCAATCAAAATGAAAAAACAACCGACTTCCAAAAAAAATACGACGAAGTAAAATAATTTTAATGTAGTTAGTCTTTGATTTTGTTATCTTTATTTGCTAGTCTTTGATTTTGTTATCTTTATTTGCTAGCGACTTCCGAAATTTCGTTTCAATAAAGCTGACATACATAGTTTCGAGATCGGAAAGTCATAAGTAGGTTCTCCAATACGTTTTCGTTCGTCGAAAACAAAGAAGAACCATAAAAACTTCATAGGATTGCCATTTAAAGAGTGTATTGTAATATCAATAAAGTCGAAGTTACAATCCGGTAACGGCCGGCCTCTACTTTGTCTGTTAAATCTCAAAAACATTATGTAAGTCACACCGGCTATTCGCTGCGCTATAATTGGCAAAGTTTACATCATAATTTCTTTATGAAATTTTCGTGCCAAATATCTTAATTAAGGGTTGAAGGACTTTCGCAATTATGCCAGACAGAACGCAGGTATGCTCAGCAAGTTTAATGAATGGCCCCAACTTGTGTCACAATTCATATTAAATTGTGTACACTCGTAATGACACTTTGACATTAGTTTTCAAAACTACAGTTAGTCGCGGTGTTACTCGTATAATCGTTAACTGCGCCTAATCACGCAGTTAAAGTTGTTTACCGAAGTTCAATTTGATTTAGTTGAAGCGCTATTTTTTTATTGCACATCAAATGCTGAAAGCGGCTCACAATAGTGTGTCGCTGCGTCACCCCACATTGTATAATATTTTGCTTTGTAAGCGTACAAGAAAATCTGTCATGGTGAACTTTGGCCTGCCACCAACATTGACATCCACCTTATTTATCGCACACAATAGCAATATACGCTGTCAATAACCGATTCGACTTCTTACAATATAACAAAGGTAGACAGATACGTAACGTCGATATTTTGTATTAGTCGTCTAGTCAAACGTAACCGCAGAGTAACCCAAATGCTATGTAATGGCTGAATAATTATTGGTAAACAGACTTAACTTTGCGTGTAACGTTTCACAAAGCTATTCAGTAGATCGGCTAAGCCGCACGAGGCCGCGACAAATTGTCACCGCAGCGACTACCCACAAAATAAACGTCGCGGCAATAGGAACCATTCCAACTAACTTCACCTGAAATCCTCAACTCCAAGTGCGATTAAAACCACGAACAAACATTCAGCTAACAACTATGAGTTGAGTTTCCACCTTAAAATGAACTGCGAGGTTCACAGGGAGTGGAACTAACGGAAGGTTCCGAACCAATGGTCGGAGTTCTATGTAATTTGGTTACGTATGTTGGCCGGCTTGCTAGAAGAGGCGCAAGTAATTGGCCACAATAACAAGTCGAGTAACAACATTTTTTTGCGTCTGTTTTTGTATTACTAAGGCTTATTAGTTTGGCCGCAAAATAATATAAGTATTGTCTGTTTTATAACTACTTTGTGTAAATGGCGCGTACAAAAAATCTTACCATCTTACAATTTCTGCCGCTTGCGTGGCAGCAGAAATGCCAAGTATCTGTTTAAATACAACTTTGTGAACTTATGCACAAGAGATATTTCTATGCAATGTCGTCTGTTTAAATGCAGATACAACACAGGTATAACAAAAAAAAGTTCATGCTTATTTTTACCCGACTGCGGCAAAGCCAAAAGAGGCTTATTGTTAGTACAAATACGAATGGCTCTGGTATATAGCGTCTCTAATAGGTTTATATATATTGATAATTCTCTAATGCCTGTTATTCCCTGTCTTATTTGAGTGTATTTTTTCCAGAAACGTGGTGTACAACCTCAGCCTCACCGACTTGACGGAACAGCGCCGGCTGGTCTGGTACTCGCCCGAGAATGACGTCAAGATGTGCGTCGTCAAAGGAAAGGACGAGGTTAGTTTATACGACAGCAGCCTGATTGCGTAACACACTATCAATCAAAATCTGAATCACTTGCTGAGTTAAATTGTGCTTATTTATCATAGAAAAACTAACAGATCTATTGATAAATTTAGAAAACATGAAATATTTAGCCTCCTTTTAAATTTAATTAAATAAATCTCAGAAATACGCAATTCTAAAGACGATTTCATGTAAAATTATTTCTTCGTAGATCTTCAGAAAACGTACTGAGATTCCTTTCCACGAAATCGTGTCCCAGCAGACAGTAACTTTGATTTCTCTGAAAGAAAATATAAAGAAATGACTTGTACATCAATTTAACTCGTAACAAACTTATGTAGATTGTGACATGCTACGGCGTCGGTGGTTGCTACGAACTTTCGTAGCGCTACGATATATCGTAGCCAATGGTTCTTGATTCCAATAAAATATATATTAAACATTTTAAGAAACTACACGTAGTTCGTATATTGAAAACTGGTTAATCTAAGCTAGAAGCTTAACTATAAAGTGTATGAATTTAAGTAAAGAACAATGAAAGAGCGCCCGCAGCTCAATATCAATGTTACCTGCCGCCATCTTGAGGCGAATAATTGAATTTGGAACGAGTCGGTCGCGTATGAAACGAGGCCTTATTCCGCTAAACGTCTCTCTACCGAATACCGGCAAATTAAAAAGCCAATCGAGTGGAAATTCTCGCTAGACTCGCACGGAAGATGTTCCAGGAGGTCGTATAACTTTATTTTAGTTCGAGTTAATGAGCGACCTCATTTCGGGATTACGGAATATGAATGTGAGCGCGGAGTACGGGTATATGGTGGCAATAACCCGTATAATATATGTAGAAATTTGTATTAACTTACTCTGCTGCCATTCGAAGGATCCGGAGGAGATCGTCGCTAGAATCTCTTGCAATGCGAATTTGGGATGCACTAAGACCTTAACTAACTTAATTTTTACTGGTTAATGGACTTTCTACATCTATGCAGGGTGACAGGGATTTTGTAAATTGAAACCATGAATTCAGCACATGATTCTAGGAAGGAGGTTGGAAATTTTTAACGGTTATCAAAAAAAAAACACTGCTTTATAGACAAGTGCAATACCAGAGTACAGTATAACAACGTTTTTAGGATTCTGATGCGACTACCTCCATTTTGCAATCGCTATAATGCGCAATAAGTCAGCCTCACTCATTCGCCGAAGGCGAGGGAGTAGCAACAGAATCCTAAGGATGATTGCAGACAGGCCAATATCGGCAGCTGTGGGAAGGCTGATCAGGCTGCATGTTACCTGATTCTATGTTTTTTTTATTTATTTTTATAGAGGTATTTTTGTTAATACCTAACCTAAGTACGCGGTCAAAATGTATGGAGTAGATTTTTTTTAACACTCGGTGAACATTTTCGACACAGGGATATTCAGTATCTTGAACTGCCTCCATGGTAACAGGTTTCGCGTCTATGTCTCTGCCACCACGTATAATTTCTAAATGCTAATTTGCAGCAAGTCTTAGAACCAACAATTCACAGACATGTGTCTGTGGCGGCATCTACAATACCACATGTGAACTACGCATCAAAGACTTGACGTCACACAAATCCGGCATCGTACAATCAGAGTTTACCGCGCGACTCGTATATATATAACATCTCGACATCAACCGTCGGCCAATTCGATCCAGCCTGTCCCCAATAGTGATAGCTGTCCCCCTATCAGTGACGCCCTGAGCCGAGGTCCGTACCCCACAGGGGGTGCCCTCAGCGTGCAGTCGCTTAGTTTATAAATTTAGTTTGTAAGCCCTGGCTGGAGGCGTTAAGATTAACTTCTTAATGGCAGCCCCAGGAATGACCGGTTGAGCAGTCACGGCCTCTCAAGGCCAACTGCGAGATGCCCTACAAAAAAAAAAAAAAAATCAACCGTCGGGCAGTTATCCACCAGACACAACAGCAATCTGGTCGGAGAATCCTCCCTTTGCCATAGACTATGAATGAACTTTACACCCTGTTCCTCATACCTCTATATGTCATTTACCAGCCTGCAATGTGCTCACCTGGTGAATTTTGGCCCACTCCCTCTCACAGAGAGGAGGCCTGTCTCCCTGCAGTGGGAACCATTATGGGCTGATTATTCTATGCTCTGCCAATTTCACCAAAGAAACTGAACGCGACCAGCAGATCTAAACTGCTTTCAAGAGAATATTCGACAACAATGATCACACTGACTGCAGACCGCCCATAGTCTGTAATAAACAACCTACGAATTTAGGGTCACCTTCCAGTCAAACCAGATGTATCTCCAGCCAGTATACCAGTACCAGTAACCAGTATTTTTTTCCCGCGTTTCTGTAGCGCGACCGGCATGTTTGCCGACGCGGGTTTTGATAGCTCTTCGGCCATCATGCGCAAGAGATGCGCATCTCTGCTACGCCGTGTTCGCGGCAGCCCCAATACCATTCTTAGAATGTTGGCTCATAGGTGGGACTCGCCGATCTTGGGGCGGTGGATACGACTGCAGGCAGTCAAGTAGACAGTCCCATCATCAACTTTTTCTTAAGTTTATTAATGTTACTAACACTATTTTGTAAGTCTGCATTGTTACTAACAAATATGGAAGTGATTCTGGAAATAAATGTTTTTATTTATTTATTTTACATAGAGATAGACTACCTTTTTGACCTCCACAACCCAGTTATTGGGTAAACCGATACCATTAAGTAAGATTGGTTATCAGACTTTCAGGCTTCTGAGTACATAACGCCTGTCAAAGATCAACGAATTTCCATGCTCACCGTTACTTTGGGGCCATTCAAGTATTACGTAAGCACTACAGGGGGGGGGGGGGGTATTTGCTTTGCTTATTATTGATGATATGGGGGATGGGGGGTCTGGATGGTGATTACGTCAGCAGAATTGTTTTTTTTTACTTTTGGATTTTCAACAAAATTTATTCGATTTTGGTATGAATACATAATATGGCAATCCTACTTTTCTATGAATGGCTCGACGAAAACGATGACAATATTCCAAAATTACACAAAATTGAGCAGACACGTTGTGTGTCTGCTACCAATGTTTACGTGAGCATGGGAGGGGGGGGGGTAAGAGCTTTGCTTACTTTTGCTGACGAAGGGGTGGGGGGGGTTAATAATTGCAAACAATCTGCTTACGTAATACTTGAATGGCCCCTTTTATCCCTCGTAACAACTCCTTCATTCTTTTACAAAAACGGCCGCCATATTTACGATGTTTTCCACCGAAATTAGCATAAACTGCAATAAATAGGGGTCCATTAAAAATAGCAGTAAACTATTAAAGTGATCGTGTTTGTTTTATGACCGTACATAGTGTTCCGTAGGGAAAATTAAAAGGCTGTTTAGCAGAATTACCTTTTTACGAACCTGTTATTATTGGGTAACATTTTTATGGCGGCTGTATAGGGTATTTCAACCTTGTAATGGCGTAAAAATGAGGACTTGTGTTATTGAACGTAGCTCTTGGGCTGAATGCCAAGGGCATACTATTTATTCATGTCGATTGGGTATAGAAATTGTTTTTCTTCTTGAGAAAAAAAAATAATAATTTCTTTCTTACCCTCTATTTTGTATACATACACTGCGGCCAAAAAAAACCTACTTTTAGGTGTATTTTTTTTTTGTTTATGTGGATAAACGCTTAATTTTTCTTTCTTCTGTTCTTTACATTGCCGTTATATAGACATGAACTTTCAGACTAAAATGCCTTTAATAAGATAGTATTATGAATAAAAATGTTCTTACGCTTTTTTGCAATTAGCAGGTTGGTGTGAATGTGAATTGTGTTTTGTGTGTGTTGTGTGTGTGGTTGTGTGTGTTGTATCTTCACACCAACCTGCTAATACGAATGTTGAACAAAATTTATAATGAATATTTAATAGATTTATATGAGCTTAGATGGTTGTATTGATGATTATAATTCTGTAAATACATACGTGTTACGGTCACGAATCATATTTTCTTCAACATACAACCAGACCCTGACCTACAAATTGCAATCAACGTAAGAGTTTCGCGTGCTACACTGGTGCTTCCGTCTTAAAACAAATATTAAAGACAGATTTATCATTATTCCTTAAAGCAACATAATGAAACTTCCTTCTCCATTTAATTATTTCACAATACAAATGTTTCGCCTTCCCCAAACTAATTTCTTAGACTATTTACAAATTTACTTTAGTTTCTCTAGGAAGCGTGTAGAAGAAGTTTTTAAACGCTTATGCATTCATTAGCGGCTTGTTGTAACGACTTTCGATTAATGTAACTGCCGCCATTTGGTCGGAGCACTCGTTTTAATAAGTTTTTGCTCCACTAATTGGAAACTATAATTTATTTCTTTTAGTGAGACGTGTTTGGATAGCTACGCGGGGAATGTCGGTAATCGTGAGTAAGTGCTTTGGGGTTCTAGTTTATCGGTTCCTGTTAGGTTTCTGCTGCAAGTATTTTTCATAGATGAAACTTGACTTTGTAAGCAGAAAGGCTTTGATCAAGAATAGCACGAGATTAAGGATTATAGGAACGTAAATCGCTCAAGTGGTCGCGATTGCATATAGCTAGATTATAAACTTTAACACATGATTCTGGACCTTTTTGTTATTTTTTTAAATACTTTTAATTTCCAATCGTTGTAGCAAATATACGGTGGTAGGAACACCGACGCGAAACTTGTTACCATGGATTCAGTAGGTACATGATTCTGGACCCTCGGCGTTGAAATTTGTCGACGGGTTTTAAAAACAACTTAGTTGTTCCATACATTTTGACCGCGTAGGTACCGCACTTTTCTATGAAACCGCAGATTTTTCAGATATTTTTAATCGACGAAAACTTTCTAAGCTTGTTTAGAAGTATCTGCTGAATGATGTCCCTGCCATCCTATACAAGTGTACACCTTTATCATATTGAAACCTATAGCTTTGCCTAGCCCTTTAAAATACTTCCAAAGGTCATCATATTATTACCACAAATCAACTGAGTCATATCCTACATCATTTATTCTAGAAAGCCTCTATTAATCGTCACGTAAACCACAGTCCACCTAATCTTTCTAAGTGTGTTATCCCAAACAGTTCTTAAGAATATACTTGTAGATAAATAGTTTTGTATCGCTCAGGATTTCAGAAGTACGTGATAAACGATCTCTAAATGGTGTTACGAATCAAAGGTAATATCTTTTGCTCTTTATTCTAGTGGGTTTTTGGTGTATTTCGACTTCTCGAAGAAATGCTTTGCGAAGAAAGATGGTATAACTCCTTCTTCTAGCCATCTTTTTATCATTTTTGAGCAGTGATGGCCCAGTGAGAGGAGCGGTGGCCCCGTTGAGCAGTGGGGGACCAGTGGTAACAGCCCTGACATACAAGTTGTAGATCTTGGGTTCGAACTCGTCATCGGTAGTAGTCCCGACTCGTCATCGGTACTTTCTATGTTACAAGAAAAGCTGCAATTTCGAAATCATATTTATTTTCGCATTTGTAATATTTAGAATAAATAAAGATTGGTATATTGTAAGAGGTACATAATGTTAAAATAGAATAGTTCTACTATAGTCAATTAACGACTTGCCTAACCAAAAATGCAATAATGACATTTCAAACGTTTTCAGATGTTCAATAGCTTATGTGCACACCACCATGTATAAGCATATAAGTACCAGAATGTTAACTAAACATTTATAATAAAAAATAACGAAAATAAAAGCCAAACTGAAGTCATTAACCAAAGCATACTTCAACTTTCTAACATAAATAATGACTTTTTTAATCATCTGACATAGTAACAAAACTAGTATGAAACTTTTAAAGGCTAAATATAACGACCTTCACCGCCAGAGGGCGCTACGGTCGACAGAAGGCTAATTAAGGCACGTTTAAAAAAATATAATTATGCTGTGTCGAAAATAGGTCATGTCTGCCTGAAAAATAATGTTTCAAAGTTGTTCAGCAATATTAATAATGAAAGGGAGAAGTGTAAATTTTTAACGAGAATGTAATGAGTATGGGAATAGGGTTCTGTAGTTTGGTGTAATTAATATCGTGGAAACTTGTTGCTAATTATGTTTTCCTGGTCGCTACCCGCCAGAAGGCAGCTGATCTTGAGACCGACTCGATATTAATTAGTAGATGTGTATTAATTTACTAACAACCACCGTCAATAGGAATCATAACTACTATTAGAAATGTTTATACAAATATTTTATTTTCAAAGAAGGCGTAGTAAAATGAGATGGTTGAAAAAACCTATAAAATTGATGGAAATATGGAGAACTACAAAACGGTTGAAAAACGGCAAACGGCATGAGACACATACCAACCCGCACTGGGTCTGCGTGGAAGATTACAGCCCACTCTCTCTCACAGAGAGGAGGCCTGTGTCTCAGCAGTGGGGATATTATGGCTAGGCTGATTATGAGATGGAGAAGCTACATGCTCTAAAAGATTTTGGAAAGGACAATGTATGGCGCTATTATGGAGTTACATAGCCGTGACGTCACTTCTGTGATAGTGCGTCTTTGCCTAGCAATTATTTTAAGATATTTATAATTTGGCAATTATTTAAGCTTTTGCACTTTTAATAATATTTTTATTTGCAAAAAAAAACTTAATATACATTTTCATCATCCTTATGAAAACGTGAAATTATGAAATTGTAAAACGATTAAGTAATATAAGTTAGTAAGTAATCATTTATTTAACAAAATACTTAGCCAACGTAGCCAGTGATTGTTTCAGTAACAGATAGGTATGGCTCATACAGATGGGTAAGACCCCTGCCCTACAAAAGAGAAGAATCCTGTAACTTGAAGGATTATATTTGTTCACAACTTCTTTTTCTTAAAATTCGCAATCTAATGTTTCTACGACATTACGATAAGGCAAAGGTGGACCATAGTACACCCACCCACATTACACCAGTTATGTTTAAACATAACTGGTGTAATGTGGGTGGATGGGCTTAAGTCCTATGTAATTGGAAGCGAGCCTATTTCCATCAATCGGGCACAAATCGAGATTTCGTACTGCAACTGAGCATTCGTAATGGAAACTCCCAATAACATTGTCTACTTTGTGACTCGGGGGAGCAATATAACCTTTCTAGCAATTTAATTACAAAAAATACCGTAAGATTTATCCATTCCCTCGAGCGAAGTCACGTTTGTCATGTCTAGACTCCCACTTAGCGCGAAGTAGGCATTTGATACCAGATTATTAACTTCAAGTGGAAGTATTATCGACTTTAACTCTTACATATGAATACGTAAGTGCATCTAGTATGTCACTAAAGCACATACCAGGCGAATCAAAAGTCATTTATTCAAACTAGGCTGAGAGTCAGCTCTTTTTGAACGTCAAAATAAAATTACATAAGACAGTCCCCCCAAAACGCCCGCCCTTCACCACTTCCTAGTGCTTTAGCTGGGAAGAAGAAGTAGCGGAACAAACTCCCCAGCAGCACAGCTGTCTGTTAAGTTAAAAGAACTTGATTCTATAGATTGAATATTTCAATTATCTACCTATGTGGCTACGTAGATAGATTTTCGTGGAATAACTTAGGAAAACCTTGTAGGGGCTTTTGGATAAGTCGATTGATCTATTTAAGGTATCCTTGCCGCGGTTGCTCCGTGGATCGGTGACCACTTTTACACACCAAGACCCCTCCGTGCCTCGGAAATCACCTCAAGCCGTTGGTCCTGGTTGTCATTTGTAGATCTCGCAGTCGTTACGGATCGTCTGAAGCCCGACAGTCTGAGAAACAGTTTTATCCAGGGGTATCGTATTACCCAGTAACAGGGTTGTTGAAGTTAGGTAAGCAGTCGTTCCATGTAAAATACTAGAATTCAGCTGCATTCAGTTTGACTGGAAGCCGACCCAAGTGAGTTGGGAAAAAGGCTTGGCGGATGATGATGAACTTAGGAATACCGGAAAGGCATACGTTTTCGTAAAGTTGAATTGACTCTTCGGCATAACAAACAATTTTTCTTAGCTTAGATACATAATATAGCTGCTGCTACTTTTTTAAATACCTTGGGAACTGTCTGTACGCAAACCACAATTTAAAAAATAAATATTTTACAATTTTCCCAAAGTTTGTTGACCACAAACAAAGGTACGTTCTTTTTGCGTCCCCGAGGCTTGTCGCTGAGTTGATTGCTTGGAGCTCGCGGGACGTCGCAAATTCATGCTTCAATTGCAAGCAAGGCTTGGCTGGTCCGTGTACCTGCACGCCATTTTACTTGGTCCCGAACTGCAGCCGACGTGAGCCGACTGCCATTGGTTCCTAAACAGATTTGTTGAATTCCGTCTCCGAGCACATTCTAGTAGCATTGTGAATTAGATTATGTAGGTGCAAAGTGGAATAAATCAATCGGAAGGTATGTTTGGTTTACAGATTTTTGTTTGGTATAAAACTTAAAAAAGATGTCACCGTTTGTGTCATTCATTGTTCCATTTATTTTTACCGAAGTTTAAAACTGAGACCTCTCTGATACTTACATGAACTTTGTCTTAAATAGGATCAAATACCAGAAATAAAAACTGTTGTACCATCCAAACAAAATAACAACAGATTTCTAGTGTAACATTTTATCTAAACATTCTTCATAATTTCCAATTCCTTTTCCAATGTCTTTCATCTTTTCAAATTTTCATTATTTCCACTGTATCCTCAATTAACGTCAATATCCGTCGTTCAACGGATTATAACATCACTCTGGGTAAATCCGATTACGACCAGCCCGTATTTACAATTAGCTCTGATCCTAAAGCAAGCAGGGCGTATTTTATCCTAGATTTACGCGAAATGGGCTACCATTTAGTATTCGGCCTGGAGTGCTCTGAATTAGAAAGTAACTGGTCAAGTGAGGGTAGTGTCCGAATCGAAATGTGAGCTGTTACAAAGCTCTGCTCTCGCTAGTGTAACGCACATAATGGAGGATCAGGGTTGCCACACGACTGTTTATATCATTATCGTTAACGGTTCCAGAAGAAAGAGACAACTTAATTTACATACAAGCTTTTGCCAGAGGCTTCACCCGCGTGACCGGGATAAAAGTGTCCTATACGTTAATCCAGGTTATAAGCTATCTGTGTGTCAAATTTCATCCAAAGCCCTTACAGCCGCTTTAGCTGTAAGTGTAACGAACAAACTTACTTTCGCATTTATAGATAATATTAGTTATGGTTAGGATGACTGGATACTAAAAGAGTAAAGCGATCGTTTAATGGTAGAGAGGATTTAGTCGAAGTTTATGGATTTTTTGGTGGCATGCCATTTATAGAGCGTTTTGTAGGTCTACAGACTACTACATTTTGCTAGTGTTCGGCCTGTCTGGCCTACTTGTTTCTTTACCCTATCCATTGAGAGTCAGCCATTACACATTAATTAACATCTAACATCGAAATCCATCTAGATGCATGTTAGTAATCAATCAGTCAATAATGTCTTATATGCCACTTAAAGTTCCATCATCATCAGTCTTCTTAGTTATTTCTCCTGTTCTATAAGCACGTTATACTGTGTCAAGAAAAATTATCTTTCTCTTCTTGTCAATAATTTTTCTCGCTGATCCCACTTGTGACAGCCCTACAAGGTATTGTGGGATGCGTTGCGTGGGATTTAGCCGTTCGTAATGGGCGCAGCTGACGACGCTGACTGTGGACAACGGGCTCGATTGAGGCTCCCAGAAACTTCGGGCACTGCCTAAACATGTTCAACATATAAAAACATCAGGTTTCATATTAAGCTCATTAGGAAACCGTGTTTCAATTTGTTAGCCTATTTTTGGAGGATATTTTTTCACCAATTTGTTTGATTTCTGTGTTTATCTCAGTATTAATTAATACCCAAGTAACATTTTAGGTTTACTCTCTTCAATAAAAATAGTATGATCGATCTTTGGACTATGTATTTAAAAGCGGCCATTTCAGTCTTAACTAATACAAACCTCAATTGTATTATTAGCAGGCTCTTCTAATTATTTTATTATTTAAATACACACAGTAAAATACATAGGAATACAACATTTTTGTTTTTTCTAGACTATTTTCCAATTACGCGCATTCTTGTATATTTTGATATTTCCAAAAATGTGGTGTTATTCATCATTTTAAGTATCATTACATTTTCAAGAAGTTAAGTTCCCAATTTGAGCAAAGTCCGAGCGATAACAACACACTACCACCACCAATAAATGTTATTATTTCTTTATTTCTTTTACTAAATATTGAATATGGTTTTAAGTTTATCAAAAAAATCATTGTACAGCACCATTTTCTTAAGATAATACGTCACTCGCTCGAATAGTCAACCATAACAGTAATTGATGCAAGTCAATAACTTAAGCTAGACTAAGCTAACATAATAACTATTGTTCTGTAATGCACGTCAGTTTGTGCTAACTTAGATCTGCATTCAGATTAGTTACTGTTGACGCGTCCTAGTGAGACGTTTAGGAAGGCATTGGTCATATTAACTTAGATATTAGAACACTAGCTAGTGTTCTAATATCTAGTTCTAAAGAAAGTGTTACAACCTAGCTAGGTTGTAACACTTTCTTTACTACTTTTGATAATACCATCATTTTTTTCCCAAACAATATTCGATGCGTTAGAAAAGGATCTGCGTTAAGATTTTGTAGAAGAAATAAACAAGAAAATATGAATATACACTGTTTGATTTTTGTAAGGCTTAGAGTTTAGGCTCCCGCAGACAGGCGCGACGCGGCAGTGCCACATGACTTTAATAGAACAATTTCTGTGAAAACTTTATGCAAATTGATTTACTAGAGTCGCGTCGCGCTATTGCATCACGCCGGTCTACGGGAGCCTATAAAGTAAACCAAAAATATCTAAGCGCTTGCCAGTTGTTTGTTTTTTTCTCATAATCCTGTACTGAGGCCTTAGTATGACGCTTCGAGCGCGTTCGACGCTCCTATTGGTCCGTCACCAATCCAGGGCCAATCGGAGCGCCAAACGCGCTCGATGCGTTTGATCGAGATGGTTAAATGAAACCCACACTAAGGGCTCGGAATGGTATAAGTTTTTGTTTAGGCATTCATATCTGACTCTTGTTATTTAGGAACTCTTAGAACACGTCTTGAAGTGGCTCCTGCCCAATCTAGAGGGGGCAAACGTTACGCACAGGGGTTAATACGTGGAGGTCGTGCGGTCCATGGCCCTATATGGGGCACCGGTTTGGGCGCCTACATTGAGGCGCCAACCATCCCCCAAGTTGAAGGCGTCCCATAGGGTCATGGCCATCCGGATGGTCCGGGGATACGCCATGGGATCTGGAGGCAAAGATCCTCGTGTACGCTTAGGAGTGGCGCGAGGAGGCCAAACGCTGGGGCGTAACTCCGCTGCCGCGAGATATCGCGGCACAGCGGACAGAGCTCCGGCGGGATCTCGCGGCGACATGGAGAGTGTGATTGTCGCAACACAGTATTGGGCACGCCACGATTGCGGCGGCAAGTCCCCTCTTTGAGGAGTAGATTGAGAGGCGCCACAGCGTCCTGACGTTTCGCCTGACGCAGGTCCTCACCGGACGGCTATTTCAGGAGGTTCCTGATTCGCATAAGGCGTGAGGAAACGCCCGGGTGTTTCCACTGCAAAGTTCGCCCTAAGAACACGGTGGAGCATACGGTGGAGGTCTGCCCGGCTTGGGCGGAGCACCGCCGTGACCTCGTTGAGGCGATCGGCGGTGGCGATCTCTCGCGTCCAGCCCTGGTCCTGGCCATGGTACGGAGCGAGAGTGCATGGGTAGCCATTGCTTCTTTCTGCGAAGCAGTGATTCTCGCGAAAAGGGAGGCGGCACACATGAGGGAGAGGCAATATATGCGCCCTCACGGTCCTAGCCTCCGCAGGAGACGCCCTGGGCGTTGGAAATCCCAGGCTGATTCCCGGCCACCGTAGGCGCGGGCTTGCGGACGGCGAGTAATGGGTAGCTCGCTTTCTGGTAAGGACCAAGCCCGGGTCGACGGCGCGTTGTATTCCACGCGCATCTCAAAGAGATGTCAACCCCAACTGGTGGGGTCTGCAAGGGCCGATGCCTGCCAGGGGTGCGGGTTGTTCAAAAAAGATACCGTCACCCCTGGCACACAGGCAACTGAGAGACACGGGTGGGTAATAATCAGTAAAAGTCTGACACGCCCCCCTGCTCCACCTAGATCGGGAGAACTTATTTGATGATTTCTCAACCTCAAAAAAAAAGGCTACACAAATATTTGTATCTCGAAGTGAAATAAATAAATAAAATTATTAATTTAATATCAATAATTACGTCTTCCATTTTAATAGACATTCATTGTCATAAAAAAACGCATTTGACCATCATAGAAAGCTACTCATCATTTTAATGATATGACAGCTAAAAACTTGGTTATTTTGTTCTCAAACGCCACCAAAGTCATAGTGCTTTAAATCTAAAGTAGGTAACTGTCGCTTTATCTGTATAAAATATGAGCAAGTAAAATACTGCTCGAACACTAGGTCACTAAGAAACTTTTAAGATACCATAAAACTATTAAAATAAAACTGGAACTGGAAGATTTATTTCCGGTAAAATAACGTTCTTTAAAACTGTTTTAATGATAAAAACTTAATTCGTTTCAAAGATTTTCAGATATTTGTGAATTCTTCTTAAAGTTTATAGTGCCGCTTTTAATTATTTTTGATAGGCAGTTTCCAAGGGAAAATTATCATAATCTGCTACAAGGATATTTTGGCTCTTGACATCGACAGGGGGCGCTGTTGGTAAACATTTGTTCGAAAATCAAGATGGCGGCGTTCATTCCGATTTTAGCCAAGCGCCAAATGATCCTTGTACAGCTTGGTGTGGCTTCATAAGGTTAGTCAGAACGCCTACGCGCCTAGTAAAGTTATGAGACCCAAGATTGAAGCGATAACAGTTTACTGAAGACAATTTGTTCTCTGGCAACCTTTAACAAAAGATCCCAATCATGTCTGTACTTACCTTCTTCATCTAACCTAACCATTCGGAGCAGTAGGCACCGCAAGCTCAACTAGTTATACAAAACGACGTGTATGTCTGTCTGTATGCATGTCAGTGTGCCCAGATCCCATTGCGACGGAATAGGATTACGGAGCGTACATCTGGTGGCTCATGGAAATGCAAATGCAATCATATTACCGAACTATATCGCCGATATACCTGCCCGGACATGGATTTACTTGGACTTAATTTTATTGACGATTGGAAGTCCGGGAACTTGGGATGCGATTTATTTTGTGGTATTGGTGGTTTGTCATTTTAGGGTGAGATTTTTTTAATGCTGAATCCAAATCTAAATGTATTTATAAGTCAAATGAACATAGTATATCCACTTATTTATAGACGCGGAGTGAACTTTGCCAAATGTGTACCTACGTCGAGAAAAATATGGTACATTTGACCTAGTAGGTACTGGTAGGGGTTGTAACTTTACTCCACGTTTAGGTATTACGTAAGGGGGATAAGGCAGAGGACATGGGAGTACGTTTGAGGTCAAGATAGGTTTTTTTAAACAGGTTTTTTTAATGGCTGTGCGATAAGTTAACAATACGGGTTGATATTATTATTCCTTACCTAATCTTGCTTCTCTTTCCAATGAAACCACTTAAACCATTGTTTATCTTCTTCTACAGGAGAGCTGCCAAAACTACATCCGGGTGCTGGTCTCCCTCGGTCCTGGGAGGCTGCTGGTCTGCGGTACGAACAGCTTCAGGCCCTTCTGCAGAGAGTACAGCGTGCAGCGAGACTCGTACCACATGGAGCGGGAGAAGTCGGGCCAGGCCGTCTGTCCGTATGACCCTGAACATAACTCGACAGCCGTTTATGCTGGTAAGTAAAAGAAAACATAACTTCAGATAGCTTTGGTATCTAAATTAGGTGTGTTTTCCCAAAAAGCGCGTGCCCATTTTTTGTCGTTCGCCTAATCTGTGTCTAAAGCTGGGCAAAGGCTTCCCTTTTTTCCTTTCAAACCTCTTGTGCGTTCTCTGGCCATGTTGGCCCCGCAAACCTTATCAGATCGTCATACGACCTTCGTCGTGGTCTACCTCGATGGCGATGTCCTTACTGAGGCATCCAGTGAGTGACGATCTTTGCCCATCTCGTGTGCCTATTACAGATTTATATTTTACCACGCCTGTCCTAAATCCGACCTGCTACTGTAAATATTGTAAAAAAAACGGTCCTTCTTACTTTACATTTGATTATAAAAATTAAAAAGAAAATAACACAGTAAACAGACATTTTTCCTAAAGCAATCTGATAAAAATCCAGCTTTCTATAACACTTTACGTAGGATTTGAAAAGACAGGTTAAGGTAAAACCGTCTGCTGTGACACTCACAGTAAATATTCTGGTAACCCTAGCCGCCAATTAGCGCGACACTGGAATATTTAAATTCGGAACATTTTTTTTATCTATGAGAGTAAAATGTTGTTGTGGTTATGGCCAGACTGCCTGTACAATACCTATACTTAAATTCGTGTCTAGGTTTACTTATAATTATTGTATGGATTGCTATTGTAAGGTAGTATTAAACTAGGTGCAGTAGCATTATAATGACAGTTGGTTACAAACATTATAGACTGTATGAATGAATGAGTATTAGGTACCTAGGATCTTTTGAACGCTGACATCTTACGCTAATGTGACTAGGATTAAAAAAAAATAGAAAAATTGTGATTTTAAAACAATATTAAATAATAAAATCCTGTCCGTCCCCAACGTAATTGGGCAAAGGCTACGCAGATGATGAGTAAAATTAAATCCTTTATTTTAAGTTGTTTTTTAAGCAATACCTTCCCCTAACACTCACATAATTCTCAGTAACTTCTGCAGTCTATTAGTAGTCTTCGCAGAACAACCACAATAATCCAATCAACACGATTAAGTTCATAATCCAATTTACAAATGCACATCGCACAATACACACATGACTTATCTTACGATATATCTCAAGATATATCTCACACTACATAAGCACGATCCGGCCGGACTGTGGGCATTACCACACACGTTAATGGGTTACAACGACGGTCATGTTACACTGTGGGACACCAATTAGGCATTGTGTATTTCCGAAACTACGTATACTGATAGAACTTGTTGTATTGCTGTTATTTTTGACCGTGTATTTGGAGGTTTTAGTGTAATTTGACTGAAATTTACAAACACACCTGTTTTAAATTGTAGGTCTGCTGCAGCATATTTCTGAGCGCAAGGGAGTAGTTTGACTGCTGTCGCTGAGTATCCTACTAATAATAAAACGGGAAAGTGTGGATGTTTGTTACTCAATCATGCAAAAACGGCTGAACAGATTTGCATGTAATTTGGCAAAAATATAGTTTATAACCTGGGTTTACACATAGGATACTTTTTATCCCGCGAGTACGTTCCCGTGGGATAATTATTACCGACCACCATGCGAGCAAAAGCTAGTTGTTTATAAAATGGATTCGAAATAATGGACAGGTACTGGTACAATCGGTTGTATTTTAACTTAAAAATTACAAATTCGGATTCATTTTGAATCTGATAAAAATCTGTTGATGAGGTTATGTGACGTCTGCGATGCGACGGTGGGACGACGACGACTAGCGTCCCCGGCAGCGTGAAGTGGAGGGACAGAAGACCAGCCCAGCGGCATGGCCGTGGCTACGCAGGCATGGCGGTGGTAAGTCCTGCCGTGTCACATTTGGCGGCAGCGGGACCGTAACAGGGAGCGTAGGAGAAAGATGTCACAGACAAAAGAAAAAAATAAGAAAAGCAATTTGTTTATTGTTTAAAAGCACACAAGAATTATTTACACAAGACTTAGAGAGAAGCTTTAAAAATGGGTAAATAAGACACCAACCGCAAACCATGTAAATATTATACTTCCGATGATCACAATCACAGCACCTGCGACAGTATTGTCGATAACATGACAATGAAAAACTACTTACAGATAAAACGTATCTCACCCTTCGAGTACGTACCACAATCGGTATCGATAAACCTCAGGTGTGTATCATTAGGAGCTCCACATTTCCTGAGGGTGAACCGTGGCTCGGTATCGATCTCACCTTACAATATAAAAAAGTCTTCCATTTCAGCAAGAGAACCCTAAAAACAGTCCTCCAAATAAGCAGGATCTTCGCAACATAACAAAAGCTTGTTATCAGACCAAGAATACTTTTAACATTTCGTCGGAACCCTTTCCAGTAATCGGGTCACATATGCTAAGGAAGTCCATGGTCGTTCCATTGTCAGGAAATTAGGAAAAAGGGAAAATCTTTTTCATAACGATTGAACCCACTTTCACAGTCTGTCGGCGTACAATAGCCACTCATTGTTGCATTGAAAGAGGATCGTTCAATGGGACTACGAGTGGATTATGACGTGACTGTTATACATATTATTTGTATACCTAGGTGGCTGATGTGTGGGATAGAACGTAGGTAGGACGAATCGGTAGTTAGCAGGGATTGTTCAGTCAAGTCAATATTCAAATTATTACCATAAGTTTGCACAAAATCTTCACGTTTTCCAACACTGAAGGCGATCTTTCAGGGGGTTGAAATTACTCATGAATATACACAGCTGAATCCAAAATCGGCATCTTTAAATCTTGTATAGCTATGTATTTATAATAAGTACCACGAGTTAAAACAACGTACAATGAAATTTACTTTGGTATTGTTCGTCGAATCGATGAGTCCCATATGTGCTAAGTTGATGCTGTATGATTACTTATAAATGCGTGTAATGACGTGACAGGTCCACTCAATCTGTGTGGTTCTTACCTTAAAAGACCATTTCAGACACCAATCTACATGGTCTTCACATGATCTAACGAAGATTAAATGTGTCTGGACTATAAAAGAGACTGATCTCTGAGTTTGATTCGGTCTTTCTTCTCAAAGCAGTCAGAGGAAACGCCGACCTCATCTAGTTTTAAAAATACATATATTCCACTAAAACACAACAATGTCTAAGTAGTCAAATCAAATAGAAGTTCCCACAAACATAAACTCCGCAATTTATATAAACACTTCAATACTAAACTCTGTGAATATTTAAACCGACGCCCACGTTACACTCCTAACAATAGGCCATATTCCAAGACCCTGTCACTAACCAACTTTATAAGCAAGGAAGCTGAAAATAGAAAACAATACGCGGCGTATTATCGTAAACAATAATACGCAACTTACCTACGTCCGATCCGAATAAAGGATCTGTTCGTTATTACCCATGCGTATACGCGGTTTTGTGTACAGCTTTTAATATAATGCGTTCAATATTGAGCATTGTTCAAGAACTTACTTAACTTGGAACGATGCTTTATTGATTTAAAATGAAGAAAATAATACACCTACTTATTTTTAGTGATTCACAAAACTAAACTTTCTGGCAAAACTCTAAATAAGCTCCGTTATTATAAATTCGGGAATACTTTCAAATATTCAGGTATGTTACTACTAATGTTATAAATGTGAATGTTTGTATGTTTAGATGTTTGTTACTCAATCACGCAAACACGGCTGCACGGATTTTGGCGCACAGATAGTTTGTAGCCCGGAATAACATATAGGATACGTTTTATCCCGATTGTACGTTCCCGTGGGATAACTTTCAACCTCCACGCAGGCGAAGCCGCTGTCGAAAGCTAGTCCCTAATAATTTTCCGGTCATGCAAAGGCCGGAAAAAAAAACTAATCGGTCTAAATATAAATTGTTATTTAAACCAAAGGCGAGCTTGAAACAATTTAGTTACTCAATGAAGTATTATTATATCGGATCCAGTACCGAGTTTATGTACTGTCAACTTATTTACTTTGTCGTTATCCATTTATGTTATTGTGTAAACGATCTAAATGCCTATAACAATGAACATTATGAACCTTCCTTTGTATAAATGTTTGAATGGATTTTGTGGTCTTTTGATACTTTTATTTTCGAAGGAAATAAGTAAAAAAAAGGTAAGAATTTTGTTTACAATACAAAAATGTTAAACCGTGTAACAAAACTACTTTTCATCATGTATCTCTTTGCCAAAACTGTGTTTCATATTCTCGATCATTCACTGTCACTAAAAATATGTCTACAGCAAGACAGATTAATTAGTGTCTTCGCCGTGAATAGGACAGCTGAAGACCATAATATTATAATATTGATCCACAGCAAGAGAGGTCTACGAATTCTTCGTAAATGATACAGTACAGCACCCTACTTGCGCAACACACTATTATTAAGAGGGGCTTGTGGTTAAGTAATAACAGCCGTACGGGTTGACCGATCAGGTTAAGCTACGCTTGACGCGGTTTCTACGTGGATGGGTGACCATCTTTACGTACCAAGACGCCTCCGTGCGTCGGAAATCACGTGAAACCGTTGGTCCCGGCTGTCATTTGTGGATCTTTGACAGTGTTTACGGGTCGTCAGAAGCCCGAAAGTCGGAAAACCAGTCTTACCAAGGGGTATCTATCGTATTACCCAGTAACTGGGTTGTGGAGGTCACATAGGCAGTCGCCCCATGTAAAATACAGCTGCATCCGGTAAGACTGGAAGCCGACCCCAACGTAGTTGCGAAAAGGCTAGGCAGATATAATATATGATGACTATTAATCAGCATCTGAATCATTTTGAAGGAAATTGCTAATCCATTCAAAAAAATCAAAATCAAAATATTTTATTTCACATAAACCTGCATGGGCACTTATGAAACGTCAGAAGCTAGGTGCATTCTTTAAATAAAGCCATGAAAGTTGTGGATCTGTCAAAATGAAAGTGATTCCTACTGATAGGTAGTGTATTATGTAATTAACTCTCTGGCTACATGTACCGTGTACTATTCTCTTATATCAATGTACTAGCCTCTAGGCTTCCTACATAATTTGGAGCTGAAGCCGGAACCGAATAGTAACAAAGCCCCCAGGTGCATGAAAGCTAATACTGCAAGTGTATTCTGAATTTATCCTTTGCAATGGTGCATAAATAACAAGTAGGCTTTAAGCCTGAACAGATCCAAAATGTAAGCCTTTATTAGGCCATTTGCCTATTGAAAATTGCATACTGACATGCCAATATACCACTGGATTTTATTACAGAAATATCTTTGTGATATAGGGACTGATTCTCGTGAGGCACAAACTAAATCTGAACTAAAAATCGCTAATCCTAAGACTGTTAGAAATATTGGCTGTCTGTCTCTTTGGTACATATTTATTCAGGGAAATAAGGGTACAGAGATGACGAAGAACCTGACAGAAAATCAACAGTTTTCCCACGAAAACGTTGCGTATTTAATAAAAACATATGCCAACTTAGCAATGTCTGTCTATGTGTGTAAACCAAGTCACCACCGTCTGAGTACCACAAAATACCTGTATTAGCCGACTTTTACCCAAGTACCCTACTCCATGTTTCAGCACAGTTTAAGTACCTCCATATTGTACTCTATTGTGTTCAGACAAAACACGTTGAAAAGGACAAGAGATTGTCCCGAACAAACAATCGACGTTTTTATACAAAACCTTTCTGAAAAAATATAGGTATACATATTTACCATGCTCTACTGCGGGAGGTATTCTGAAATTAATTTGGATTCTACATAATATAGTATGTATATTACGGACATGTACTTAGATAATTTATATTCGCGCCCATATTTTATAGTCTGTGTACAACCTGTTTTAGTATGCACTATATTTTATGATAAGGCCATGTGTAACTAGCTTTATTATAAACGTAAAATTATGGTCCGTATGATTTTATTGTGCAAGCAATTTCATGTTTATGAGGTAAAAGCTTGGGGTTTGCATATGACAACATAGGTGAGCTAAAAGTTGTTATTTTAATTATTATTTTGACAGTAACACTCAAATACAGTGGCATAAAACTTAAACAGTACATCTTTGAGGTAAACAACGAAGTTATACGAATAAAATAATGACAGAACTCCTGATAGAGTATTCAATGCATTTTGCTGCTGTCACTTAAACTAATCCATAATTCTCTTATGAAAGAACGAATTAATTATAATAATTATTTCCAAAAAACTTTAACATTTAATACAAATTAAAAATAGGCTAGTTTTGAGTACAAATGTGTTGAGTATATTTTTATTATATGAGAAGTTACTTTAATATATGTATAGAGTATGAATGAGTGACCTCGCACTGTGTGGAAGTGTGTGAATTTAAAATTTAATTGCAACTGTACATACATACAAAAACAGCGTATAATGTTTCCACTGCTACGACACAGGCCTCCTCTCGGCAAGAGCGAGTTCATCCACTACGCGTGTCAGTGCGAGTTGCTAGATGTGACATGTCTTCAAATTTTTGGTTCTAGGCCATGCCAGTTTCCTCACGTTATTCTTTCACCCAATTGAGAGCAATGCGAGTTGAGAGAATGGAAATGAATTTGCATCAAGTAAAGCGCCACTGATCTCTGCAACTGTAGTCTTGCATTTCGCCTTAGATTTAATTCAATAAACCGCTACAAGTCTAGTTATCCTTGAACATCGTCACAAAAATCTACCTAGTTACCATGGCAACTATACAAATCCCCCTACACAAACAGTTTCCCATGGTGCTGAACCATCAATTACCGTCACCCTGTCCCTTTGTGCAATTTTCTTTGCATTAAAGCATCCCCTTGCAAATTCACACCCATTTATTACACGCAACAAAACTATCGTCGCAACTTGTGTTATCTATGGTAACACTGCGGTGTTGCTAGCTTTATTTTATGGAGAACAGGGGATGTTTTTTGTTTAAGCTCTATTTACATGAAGGAACTGTTGATTGTATCTTTTAAACAGCGGAATATTCAATGCCTTACGGGGAAATGTAAAAAAAAGCCATCTTAATAGAAGCATAATTAATCATAATTAATTTAAACTGATACCTAATCAATGTCCGCTTCTTAAACACGTTAAAGTATGCCACTTATAAATTCATGTGAGTAATAAAAAAAAAAATGTGTTTACAGTTTGTCGTTGGCCAGTACGAAAAATAAAAGAATAAAACGTTTACATTAATTGAATTTAACAAAAGCACAGTTGCCAGTTTGTTATATTATTTCATATAAAACTGGGGCTAACTTTTCCACATTTACGCTACCAACTTTTTTAAATTGTCCTCGTGTTATGTTGAGCAATTCACTCATTCACGCCAGCGTTACCTTTTATGCTGGCAGACATTTTGGTCAAACACACACACAGCACTGTCCCTGTAAAAGTGGAAACGTAAAACTTTTGCATAAAATGTGAGCGAAAGAATTTCCTTGTGTGTGTGACAAAGTGACCACTTACGTGCGCGTCACACACTGGGGACTTTACATATATTTTTTCATGCACTCACACATCGGACGTGACGCATGGCCACATTACGTGGTGCGGACACGGTACGGTTAGTTATCTTCTATTGATCTGGTCCAATTAAGTGCACCGACGCCCTAGGGAACGCTGGCCGGTACACCGGCAGCTGGTCTTACGTCCACGTGATATATACGTAATACCTACGTATTGGTTGCTTCCGTGTCGTAATTTTGCTGATGGCGTAGGTAGGAGTACAATTCCCGGCGATCGTGTCCGGTCGGAGATTGCGACGGACTTAAACTATTGTACTTAATACCCATTGTCTTGATGCTGATGCTGCGGTAAATATTGGTAGGTGGATTGCTTTGATTGGAAAATGGACGGAGTTGTTTGCTTCGTCAAATTTGAATATTTGAATTTCTCTGGTAGGCTATTGTTGAAAAGTTCATGATCATTTCTGAATAATTAAGTACAAATTCAATGTATTGTGGAAGAGTCTCTTTCATAGCTTTGGCTAGAAATTAGTCCTAAATGTTACCTTTGCACAGCTTCATCAAATTCCACGAACATGTTCAATGAACCGCTGTGTCAAAGCTTCCATTCAGTTGCCCTGTGTATAAAGCTAATCGGCATCGTTATCATTTAAGCTTTGAAGCACTAATCTAAATTCCTTAATAGAACTTAAAACAAAGGAATTATCATTGTTGAGAAACATCAACTGATGTTTTTCTTTGCATATTGTTCCACTTACGAGTTTGAAAATTCGTATCAGTGTTCATGTCATGAAACTGTTTATTTCCAAGTGATAATTCAAGATAGTCAATAGTCATACTTAGGGCTGATTTTTCAATAGTCAGCTAACTTTTATCTGAGGAATAAACATGTAGCTTAGACGGCTTTTGTATAGAAAATATGCCAAACAGTCAGATTTATTCTTTAGGGAAAAGCTATCTGACTATTGAAAAATCAGCCCTTTGTAAAAATCAATCAAGATAATCTTATTTAACAGATAACTATGACAAGAAAACAAACAATAAATAATTTACAGAAGTAGAAGGCGCACAAGCCAAACTGCTGAAACTAGTACCTACAGTTTAACATAGGCCTCATAAATTGAAACAACAAACGACCCTACTGCCGACAATGTCCAACTAACCACACACTGGTGTTCGCAGTATCTTGTCTCAAATGCCTACACAGGTAGATACTACGTACTGCTGCTACCTACCCCAGTTTTGGCCCTTATCGCATTTTACGTCACCCTCGGGAAATGAGGGGGTTGGTCCATTCGTAACAGAACACAGCACAGCATATGGTTATCCAGTTAATCAAATTAGTGCCTGGTTTAGATAGCTGGTCAGGTTATGGCGTACACACTCTAATGAAGTTTTGTGCCAAGCTAAGAAAGCTAAGCCAGTTTTAACAGTATATTCTTACGTCATGTTAAAAAGGCTTTATTACAATTAATCAATATAAGTTTCCGGTTCAAACTCATGTCATAACTTATTGTAAAACAATGTACTTTAATTTAAAACACTAGCCGTGTATTGGGTGTGCCATATCGCCATTAAATAAATATGATGTGACAAAACAATCTACATACACAAGTACGGAAATAAATGTACAAATGGTACACCATAACAATGTCGCCGGCAATTCACACAGTTACATTTGGTTTGGGCAATCCACACAGACACATTTGGGCAATTAACGAGCACACGTATCTCATATGCGAGTCACGTAAGCTGATGGCATGTAACGCACTCTGCTACTTATCACTGCATTATGGGATTTCCCAATGAGGTTTACTTTAGGGAAAATTATACGTACGTAGAATGTACGCTGATATTTCATAAAAAATTATGAGAATGTTGACTATGTGTAAAGATATATGAAAGAAAATATATTTTATGTTCCAGTTTTAATGTTTTCGTATAGCTGCATCATGAATTTGATCGTTATTTTTAAGCCTCTGCTGAAAATAAAGACCGTTCCCTCATTATTTTTAACCCCACAAATGAATATGTCGATGCAAAATTCTAACTAAACCACGACGTAATATTCGATTCTATTTCAAAGTGTCAAAATTTTAAAGCGATTTTTCACTATTTTCAGACAGCGAGCTGTATTCGGGTACAGTCGCAGACTTCAGCGGTATGGAGCCGATCATTTATCGAGAACCATTACAAACGGAGCCATACGACTCAATGACGCTAAACGGTAAGCCTGTTGTTAACAAGTCATTATCATTAAAAACAATAATAGCACATCAAAGCCTAATAAATCATTATGATCAGCTCCTAAATGTCAGATTACAATCAAATAGAAGCAAAGAACAATACACATAATGATAACACCACACATGCTTTGTTAACAATGTGTATTTACATATTAACGCGCGATTGACTCTTAATGTGACTGTCAAATAGACATCCGCCATTATAATTGAATTCAGAAACGCGGGAACTCCTTGTCATTCGCGTGACGTTTGACGTGTCAACAATCGCTAAATCCGATTAAGATCGTATTAGAAATTATCGACTGGCAGCAATAGGGTTACATCACTCGGTATAATTTGGTGTTAAAATTCACGTTACTACAGAAGATCGTTTAACTTTAGTGATGTAATCTAATAGTGGTGTATTTCTTATTCACAGCTCCGGACTTCGTGAATTCTTTGGTACACGGAAACTTCGTGTATTTCTTCTTTAGAGAAACAGCTGTTGAATACATTAACTGTGGAAAGGTAAGATAGTTATTCTTCATTTCTTCTAAGTTTCTTAATAAATTGATTTTTCCTTCGCTATCAATTTCTAACTTCTTTTTCTGTCTTGTGTTCTGGATAAGTAAAGTTTTGAAAGGCGTCTATTTCCAGCGCTGTACTCTGATGGCCCCAATGACGTATTACAATTAGGCGCATCATACACGAACATTAGAGCACTCAAAAACAGCGTAAACCAGTAATGTAGCTACCTACTAGTACATACAATCATACACTGCGCGAAGGACAGGAAAGACCCATACCGATTCCTGTTATTAGAAAGAGATAAACATAATACATTTATAAAATTAATCTATACGTTACTAGCGTTGCGCCGCGTCACTGCATAGTACGTGACTAATAACACGTCAGGCCATTACCTGTCATTTAACGTGCCAATATTGAGCGCCAGTAACGCATCTAAAGGTAATCATTATATCATTGGATGGGCCATATCCGTACCAATTAACACCCCTAGTAGTTTCATTAAAGATGTCTTATTGATGAGCACATTCGTTCCGACACGGAATGTTAGATGGTCGGGCGTGTTCTCGCTGCACTAGTATTTCACTCGCTGCGTGACACGGTACGTATCACCGTCCTCACAGCGTGACACGTCTACAATTCATTGCTTACAAACGGTTTTACTGTACCGTTTGCAGGTAATTGTGAATTAAATTCAGAGTAGAATTGAATGATAAAAACTATTGAAATGAAATGTTTATTTGTGTATCTATAATCTTTTAAGACACTTTTACACGTCATTATTTTGTTGTTCAATATTTTAAAACTAGATGGCGCCGGCATTTCCTAGCTGACTGATCTTTGAGAAGAAATGCCGAAATAAACTCAGAGGTCATGGTCTCTTTTCAAATCAAATCAAAAGTCATTTATTCAAACTAGGCTGAGAGTTAGCACTTTTTGAACGTCAAAATTACATTAGACAGTCCCAAATAAAACGCCCACCCTTCGTCACTTCCTAGTGCTTTAGCTGGGAAGAAGAAGTGGCGGAACAAACTCCTCAGCAGATTTTTTAAGTTCAAACATTACATTATTATATTTTTATGTGAGTCTAACAATGCAGGGCATTGTCTAGACGGGCCTTTTAAAGAATAATTTACCGTAACTTGAACCACAATCTTACAATGTATATCTAAAAATACTACTTAATAACTTCTCGTATGCAGGCCTTGTTTATAAATATTTAATAGTTTATCCAAATCGAGTTGAGTATTATCCAAATAATAATAGACTGCTGCCAAGTAAGCCCATTCCACTCACAAAACTGAAATTCAAAGCTCTTTAGTTAAGCAAAAATGAATAAACACATAACATCACGTCTTGTTTCTCGAAGGGTTGAGGAGAGGTGTACTATGGTACAGCCACATTTCGCCAGTTATGTTTACGTCCCATAATAGTGAGCGAGTCTATTGCCATCGACCGTACATAAATCGAGACTCCGGGCTGCTACTGAGAAATTCCAGATATAAAAACCCACTAACACGTTGCCTGACCTGAGAATCGGAGCGAGGACCTCATGCTCAGCAGCTTGCAATCAACGAGAAGGAGGTGGATAATAAAAGTTTGTTAAATAGTGCAAAGTATCATGTTAGAACAACCGGCCTCTGACTCGCCAATCCACCATCATAAACATAGGGTTATAGGCACCTTAACTATGTTTTTTTTTTGGGTGGGAAATCATCAAATAACTTCTCCCGCTCTGGGTGGAGCAGGAGTGGCGTGTCAGACTTTTACTGACTAAAACCCACCCGTGTTCCCTCAGTTGCCTGTGTGCCAGGGGCCGCGGTATCTCTTTCGAACAACCCGCACCCCTGGCAAACCTTAACTATGTTTAGACTTACCCTCTGCTCCTCTAAGCCCTTATGCTCTTCATCCAGGCGGTGTACTCCCGCGTGGCACGGGTGTGTCGTGACGACCGCGGCGGGCCGCACCGCTTCAAGCAGCGCTGGACATCATTCCTCAAGAGCAGGCTCAACTGCTCCGTCGCTGGAGACTTCCCCTTCTACTTCAATGAGATACGTAAGTTTATAACCACATTCATAAAATACAATTAAAGTAATTGTTTCCATTGATTTCAGCAGGCTTAGCATGACTCTTTTTATTTCTACTCTACTGTAGAATAGTAATCGATCGATCGATTTCTCAATGAAAAACTGTCTATACGGAAACGTCATTTTTGTCTACTCTTCCGACGACAAAACGCTTGTCTACGGTTCTCGTGCTAAGTCTGCTGTAAGTCTTCGAAATGACAGTTAACACAATGTTGTCACACAAAATGTTACAGCATATGTATGTCATGCAGGAAAGGTTTTACAACCAGTCTTACTAAGGGGTATCGTATTACCAATTAATTGGGTTGTGGAGGTCAGATAGGTAGTCGCTCCAGATAAAATACTAGCATTCACCTGCATCCGGTTAAACTGGAAGCTTACCCCAACATAGTTGGGATAAGGCTAGGCAGATGATGATCCTGGAAAGGTTTACTAGTAATCTCGAGATAGTCATTAAACTCATTCCCAAAATCGATGTAGTTTATCGACCCGCGATCTTCTCGCTGGGATAGAATAACTAGGATAAATACAAAATCAAAAAATATTTATTCACACTAGGCTGAGAGTCAGCACTTTTTGAACGTCAAAACAGATCCGAAAAATAAAAATGAAGGATAACACAGGTCTACAATGATTTTGTGGCCGCAAATTTTACGTATATTCGATACCCTGACACATTTTTTTAATGCTACGTGTAGTTTTCGAGAAATCGCAGGCATAATCTAAAACGAGTTAGAAACAAGTTCAACAGGTTAGAAACTTCTTTTTTTAGATTTTCTACGATGAACGTCTTTGGGGCACTCCCGTGTGATACTCCAACAGTATTATCTATCGATACGAACCTTTACGTAGCTTTAATGTTTTGACGACTATAACATACCGGTCCGTACCTTTCGAGGGTTAATTAACCAAATAATAACATAGAACAGTCGGAACCAAAAAAAAAAAATGTTTTTTGCTGGCCTGTGTAATGTATGCAGTGCATCTCATCATGACGAAACTACATTAACCCAAATATCTCTGTTTTCAGAATCAACAACAGAGCTAATAGAAGGTGTTTACGGAGGTCTGAATGCGCAGTTGATCTACGGCACCTTCACGACTCCACCCAACAGTATATCCGGCAGCGCTGTCTGCGCGTTCAGCATGCAGGACATTGCTGATACCTTCGAGGGAACCTTCAAGGAGCAGAACGCGATCAATTCTAATTGGTTGCCAGTTAATAGTGCTAAAGTAAGTTTTCATCTACATAATGCTTTCTCAGTTTCTTTTAGCATAATCACCCTATACTGTTCCACAACTGGGTACCACAACTGGGACGCACGCCTCCTCTCAGTTAGAGAGTGTGGGCCATAATCCACCACGCGGGTGCAGTACTGGTTGGTGAATGTCAAATATCTTCCATTGTTTTGTTTCTAGAACGTATCGGTTTCCTCACATTTTCCATCTTCGTTTTGAGAACAGTGGTGATGATATTAAATACTCAAAGTAAACCGCCTGCCTGGGTTTGAACTCACGACCTACAACTCGGGGTCGATACTAGTGGGCTACCGGTTGATTGCTCTCTAGTTTCCTTTGGCCTATATTTTTTTGGTTTCTGATGGAAGTATGTCTTAAATTATCGACCTTAGGTCCATTTTTATTTCAATCTCAATCAAAGTGGATTTTTTTCCGGTAAAATATTCAAATAATCCTGTTAAATATAATAACGTTTCCATAGGTACCAGAGCCTCGTCCGGGGACATGTAACAACGACTCGAGACAGCTGCCGGACCAGACGCTGAACTTCATCAAGACGCACGCCCTGATGGACGAGTCTGTGCCAGCCTTCTTCGGAGAACCCATCGTTATTCGAACTAGTTTTCAGTAAGTTTCATAAAGTTAATAACCTCTATTTATGAATACGTTGATTCTAGTATAGAAAGTGAAACTTTTGTATTTTTTTTTCAGCTATCGATTTACGCAAATAGCTGTTGATCCACAAGTGAAAACACCTGGGGGGAAGGCGTATGATGTCTTATTCATTGGCACAGGTGAGTTCCAAAATACATCATGGCAAAGCTTTAAAAGACTACCTACATTGAAACTAATTTAATGTGAACTCTTTGAGGTAATCGAAGCTGCACTTGTTGAAAGAAAAACTCTAACGTAAAATATTTAACTAACCTAACCTTCAACAGACAACGGCAAAATCATAAAAGCCATCAACGCAGTCTCCTATGACTCAAACAAGCGTGCAGTACCCGTAGTCATCGAGGAGCTACAGGCATTTGCAGCTGGTTCACCAGTCAGAGCCCTGAGGGTCGCGAGAGCTGGACGAGATGCTGCTAGACTGATCGCCGTGTCAGATCGACAGGTCTTAAGTCTAAGGCTGCATCGCTGTTCCAGTGATAAGATCAGTTCTTGCTCGTGAGTATTAATATAACAATCTGCTTCGTCTTTAGCTACTCATGGTTAATAGTGTCTACTGGGCTTGCGATTTTATTCAGCAAACCTAGCTTAAACTTTATAATGAGATGTGAAATGTTCTGGTTAATATTGAAAGGTTTACAAATCTACTAAATGCTCTGAGAATCTATGAAACTCCAAAACTTATAAAATTAGCTAACAAATTGTTATCAACATGGGTTATGTTGATAACAATTTCTAAACCTTAATTTGCCAATATTGATAATGATTCTTCGTCATTCTTATGTGATTAACCAAATTGTTGTTTTGTTTCAGCGAATGCGTGGCGTTACAAGACCCGTATTGTGCATGGGACAAGCAAGCAGGTCGGTGTCGCGCCTTCTCTCACGGCGTCAGTCGGTGGCTCGACGAGAACTCCTTCTACCAAAGCGTCAGCACTGGCAGCCATGCTGCCTGCCCTCATAGTAAGTACTGTAAGCTAAAGAAAATGGGTAGAAAATAATGAACACAGCACAGAAAAGCAGACTGCTGTTAGAGACCACGGAAGTGTGAGTAGAAAGGAATATAGCTTTAATGACAAGAAAAAAGAAGAATGAATGAGAATGATGAAGTACGTAATAGTAAAAAAGATTGGGATTTAAACAATATCATCTCAACAAACACCGTTCTTTCCCTAGGTAAAGACGCTGGTGCAGTAGGAGGTCTCAGTTCAGGTCTATACGATGACGCCCGAGGTGAGACGAAAGGAGAAGTCATCAACATCGTACAAGACAAGGACGGAAAGGGAGGAGGTGGAGGTAACGAAGGTACTTTTACTAACATGTTTCATTATTTGAAGAACATCCCATTTCATCACATTCTGAAACATTATCAGGACTGTTAGCAAGATTTAATGAATAACAAGAAATCTCCTTCTTTTTTAGGTCCTGAAGTTCTAGCAGCAGATCCTCCGCCGGCTGCATACTCAGTAGAAACCTTAGCATTAGCGGTAGCTGCAGGTGCTTTAGCTGCATTAGGAGCAGGGTTCGCAGCCGGGTACATCTGCGGCAGAAGATGCAAAAAGGACGACGATGACAATATGCCTTACCCTGATACAGAGTATGAGTATTTTGAACAAAGGCAGAATATTAATAGGTTTGTATTTTGTTTAGGGTTAGAATGAAATGTTTAATTCGTTACTAACAAACAATCATTGACTGTAAATTAACACCATACATCAACATACATTCTTAACAAATAACAAAATATTAGTGTTCTGTACTGTTGGCGGCTATCGTTGATGGAACAAAGACTTATGACTTTCATCCTTACAGGATCCAGGCAGAGCCCAAGCTGCTGCAGCAGGTGGAGGAGGTGACGTACGCGGAGCCGGTGCTGGCGCCGCAGCCCAAGCCGGCCTCGCCGCGCGCCACGCTGCGCAAGCACCCCCCCTACCACCCCCACCACGAGACGCTGTTCCAGTTCCAGCCCGACGCCTACCGTCGCGATAACTTCGGAACTCTTCGCTCCCATCAGGTCAATGTCAGTTATTCTCTTTTTTATTCTCTTGCATGGCTTGCTGATATCGTTTTACAGGTATGAGTAAGAAAGCAAGTAAAGCCGTTGGTCCTATCATTCGTGGATCTTTGACAGTCGTTACAGGTCGTCAGAAGTCCGAAAGTCTGACAACCAGTCTTACCAAGGGGTATCGTATTACCCAGTAACGGGTTGTGGAGATCAAATAGACGCTCCTTGTAAAATACTAGTATTCAGCTGCATCTGGTTAGACTGGAAGCCGACCCCAACATGGTTGGGAAAAAGCTGGGCAGATGATGATGAATAATGTTAGCCGTGAAAATTTACAATATAAGAGAAGAACAGTTTACTTTTTAATATAGCTAGCTACATGTATATTTGGGGTAAACCGATCATACAGGGTGATCGGAAGATGGGTGCAAAGCTTTAAGGCGAAGATAGTACAGACAATTTAGAACCATTTAAGCCATGGTTGTCTTAGACGAAGTCTTACCAAATATTTTTAACCAAATTTTTAAGTTTTTTTTCGGAAATTGTCAAAATTTAATGTAAACTGCATAATTATGGCCAAATTGAATGATAAATGAATTCATTTTTTACTTATTTAATTGAAGTAATGTGTAAGCAATCAAGCAAAACATGTTTTAGGCTTCTGTGTCATTAGACATTTTTTTTACAGACATTTAAAGCTCAGAAAAAATAAAAAAATTGTACAATACGTCTTTTAAACCTTATTAAAAAAAAAATTGGTAAGACTTCGTCTAAGACAACCATGGCTTAAATGGTTCTAAATTGTCTATACTATCTTCACCTTAAAGCTTTGCACCCATCTTCCAATCACCCTGTATATTCGCATTTACGAATATTTGTTCAATGAAGAATGATATTGGATATATTTTTTGTCGCCACTTCCTTAATACCTACCTGTATAAAGATTCAGCGTTTTGCATGACTTTCCTATAATCACTGAAATAATACTTCTGTCTCTATGCGCATTTAACCCTTTTTCAATATTAATGTTATTATCTACCTAGTAATAGAATAATCGAAAAACAAAGTAAGTTTTTTTTATTGAACCTAATTTCATCGCCTTGCTGTTTTCAACCATAAAACTCATCATTCACTTTGCATGATTCCTCATAATTCATGATCTCGTCACTTTCATCTTTATGTGTTTCTTAAAATCACTTACTAATCTGTTAATCATATTATTCCATAACCATTGTCTAATTGAAAATGTTAGTGAGATTTTAATTTGTCTACATACAAAAAACAAATTTCTTGTAGTAAATGTCATAAAATATGTCAAATTAACTTAATTTGTCACAAGTCAGTTATTAAATTGTGATGATTATTATGCTTTATAAATTGTGACACCTATCACAGTGTCCATTTTAATGTTTTAGACAAAATCTCACGTGCATTTCAACTCGACGATAACCATTCATAATTCCACTAACTCACGCACGCTTATTCACCTAGGCATGTCAGTTAACACAGGAATATTCGGACCGCAGGGCGATGGGTACCGGCGCGGCAACGACAATGGCTTCTCGACCACGCGCTCAGTAAAGAAGGTGTACCTCTGAGAAACAAGCGGGGCGGACTCGCGCGACCAAATGCATCATCATAAACATAACACGCACCATCACCATACATTGGGTGAGTTGATGAGTTTTTTTTTTTACAATTCCTTAATTACATTTATATAAATAAAAGTCTTTATTGCAGACCACATGATCAAAAACACAACAAAAAATTACATAAACACACACACATAACACACTCACGGACACCACTAACTCACTCGGGGTGTGGGTTGTTTTGTCAAAGCTACGTAATTGACAACATCTACAACCTACACATCATTCACGTTTTCAAAACGGTGAAGGAAAACATCGTGAGGTAACCGGCATGTTCTAGATTTCTAGAACCAAAAAAAAATCGAAGACATGTGACATCTACCGTCCCGCACTGGGCACGCGTGGTGGATTACAGCCCGCTCCCTCTCACGGAGAGCAGCCCTGTGTCTGTCAGTATGGATGTACACACATACCGTGTGTTGCAGTGTCGCAGCGCAGCAGCGGCTCGGGCTCGGCGTCGGCGAGCGGCGGCGGCTCGTCGTCGTCGCCGTCGCCGCCGTCGTCGTCGCCGTCGCCGTCGGCCGAGCGGCCGCCCACGCCGCCGCCGCCCGCGCCGCAGCCGTGCGCCTACATCTACCGCAACTAGCGCGCCGCCCCGCCCCCCGCACCACACGTCGCCGCGCACGACGCGTTGCCGACGGACGTGACCGAGACGTTCCGAAATTAAACGACATTGTTATTCGAATCGTGTTCGACTGAGTGACGTTCGACCGAACGTGTTTTGTTATCGCCGACGATTATGACCCTGTAGTGAGTTACTGTGGATACGACGTCGTATTTTGCCTGTATTATACGTTGGAGCTGTTGAGCGTTTATCGGAAACGCACTTTTAGAATGGCTGAATTCTAAATGATTTGTAACTTGATAGAATAGATAATGTACTACGTTTAATTGTGGATTGTTAAAACAAATGCGAACACGAAACATTCTTCCATGAAAATAAATATATACGTACTGGTGATTATCCACAATCTAAATTGATCGTTTCAATGATCAGAGAAATGTGCGACAAAAAATATGTATTTTTTTTAAAAGACGGAACAATATTATCGATTGATGTATGTAAGATGAATAATGTAACAAATTGTAGATTGTTTAGAATATACATAGTTTACAAATAATGTAGGAGAATATATAAGTTTTTGTTGATAACATGTTAACGAATAGTTAATTTAAAACTGTGATTGTCATTGCAGTTTTTTCAACACTGTTCTATCAGCATTGTTATCAACAAAATGGAAGAGTTGCAATGGAATCACAAATGCTTTTTTACATAAACTACTATTTTTAGCATAACGTCATTAAATATAGGGAGGGTTCTCTTATTCTAAAGTTTTAGCGTTACTATAACTCGACAACATTAGTGTCAACACCTCAGCGGTCACGTGATGATAAAGACGACAAAAACCTCTCGTTCAACTTTAAAAAGTATGACGTGTTGTGTAATGTTGCCAAGCTATACCTAGTTTAAACGATGATTATAACATTATAGTTGACAATGACATTATGAACCACAAAATATGAAATAAATTATATTTACCATGTATAAAAATGATATGTAAAGTTCTGATACTTATTCATTCATTAAAAAGTGCTTCTTATGGGTGTAAAATTAGATTACTAGGAGATCGTTTTGATAATTATTGGATAATGTTATAGAGTTAGTTATTATGTATACATAGATACATATTATAATAGTTAAGGCGGCACTGTGATGCCACATTGCCAATTTAGATTGTTGGTGCGCCATTGTATAGTTACAACCCGTAACTGTGATTATTGTGTACATACATTATATGACACTAACGACGTCTCCTTTTGTCTACTGTCGTTTCTATAAATTAATCTTTCCAGAAATGTGGGCCAAAACGTTTGTAAAAATCCATTTTCGAAAGACGTTCCTGTTGCTAATTTTGTAATAACCGAAAGACTAGAATTTTCTCGTTGAATATCTAATCGCTTTATGAATTCTTTGTAAACTAGCTAGCAGTTACTTTTGACCCCGAGATTGTATAGTGTTCAGACTCATCTTCGCTCATTGTTGACAATTGAATGTGTGTAAAAAAAATGTCAATTCTATTTGTAATGACTTAGTGCCTAAGTGTGTGTGGCAGGATTGTAATTTGTACATTACAATGATTCAGTTTTCTTTTGGACTGATGTTAGTGCGGACATTAGCGCGCCTTTAGAGTAGCGATAACAGTAGACAAGACGTAATGAAACACGATAGATACCTACTACCTCAGAACTCTGGCGAGATCTCCCAACCTGCGCAACAGCCAATAAACCACTGTAATTTATCTTATAAACCACATAAAAACTTTGATGCTCTAACTCGAGATTTTATACTTGTCAGAGTTATTTGGCAGTAAACAGAAAATAATTTTTATACGCCATAATAATAAAAAAAGGCATTCTCGACATTGCCTTCATAATACTCATGTTTAATTTCATTATATATAATACCAAAGATGCCATGATTTTAATGTAAATTATTTATTTATAGTAGTGATTGCTAATACATTATTAATTAATCAAGTTGTTATTTTATAATATGAATAAAACTGCCAATTTGTATACTTATTTTATAATTAACCAAAGCAACGCACAGTTTATTTTTTAAATTAAAAAATCCATACGATATTATTATGTAGATGCTTACATGGCAGAATTGTTTGGAAATTGTATATGTACAGACCGCGAAAATGGCAAACAGATTGTAATATTTAAACTTTAAGCTTGCAGTCCTTAGTCATGTAGTATCTAAAGAATATTTATCATGTTACAGAATTAATGTTATAACGTCATAAGAGTTGATTGTATTTATAGTCCGTTCGTTATAAAGTGACCCTTTAGCGACGCGCTTTGCATGAAGTCGTCGAGTCATACGTGGGGTTGCCACTCAACCTAAACCATTAACTCGTGGTTGCCATTTTCACAGTTTGTAATGCGAAAATTAATTAACACGTACATACGTAAGTGAGGCTAGTACTTGTAAATAGCAAGTTCTCTAATGTAATTAGTTTTCGTCGAGTAAATAAATTAAGCGTTAGAGTATAAGCGCAAGAAATTTTTGAAAGTGAATTGTTAAGAATTGTGTTTTTGTATTACTAAAAAAATAATATTGATGAAATGTACAATAACCATTTCTACGTTTAAATTACTGAACCACCTTTTATACTCGTAAAGTTAATTGTAATCATAACATGCCTAGAAGTTTCTTGTACTAAGCGTAAAATATTGATTTATAATATATTGAGAATTATATATAGATCGTATCGTAATGTAGTATATAATAGACCGCTTAATTTTGTTTAAAACTCGAAGCCTTAGTGTTAGAAATTGAAGACTTTTATTGAAATAAAGAAATAAGTAACAGATTGGATTCATAAAAATGATCCACAACTCTAATAAAAAAAAATATAATGTTATGGTATAGCTCGTTACGTCACGTTACTCTCAAACTATCCATCACATAACTACTCTATGTTATAGCATGTAAATACGAGGATTGAGTTCTAAAGATAGGTGGGGAAGCGCCACTTTTCACTGAGACTTGGTATGGAGTTTACGGGAGAAACTATTCGTTAAGAATTTACAAAACGTTAAAGTATACCTTAATAAATTATATTCACTTTTAATGACTATTGCCTTAGTGCAAAATTAGATGTATGCCACGATACTCAGTGAACTGTAGGCCTCTACAGATAAGAAAGTACGTTTGGTTTCGCTGCGTGTGCAATATTTTTCTACTTGGAAAGTTTTCTCGGAATTCTAATTTCAAAATTGTTCGTTAGAATTTTAAAATTAGAATTGTTAGCAGCAACGCATTTTGTGTTTTCTACGTAAAGAATTTCTTTATCACAAAATGTTAAGCAAACATATTAGGTAGGTTTAGAATTAAGAAAATTGAAAATGTCGCTAATATTGATACAGCATTTAGAGCCGTTTACTATTTATACTTTGACATAAGACCATTCGCTCCCAGATCAAAATTCCTATTGAGCATTTTGTGATAAAGAGAAGCGGGACGGTATATCATGAAGTAACTAATGGGAAGTGCCTAACTATATTACCTATTTGCACCTGTAGTTTAACAAACCCGTTAATTCCCATGAACCGACCATTATCTCATTACCAGATTTATAAGCAGTGGCTTAAGTTTAATCTATGTCCTGTCAACTATGCAAAATAATGAAACAGGACTTGGCTTAAAATTAAACACTTATCTTCCATGCTAAGTGATAGTGAGTTTCTAATAGTGTGCCTTTATTATCGCATAGGAACCGCCCTTTAGAAACTCGGACAAGAATATTTGAATAGCTCTATCAATTTATTTTTAAACCTCAATATCAATCATTACTTCATACAATTTTACTAGTAGTCATAACGTATACGTCATCATTTACAGATAAATTCACTTATTACATTACCTACCTGTTATTCCAATTCACTATGTCTATACCTGATGATAGTTTTGGTAATCTAAGATAAACCTTTGATTATAAATTACCTTTTCATTCCCATAAACTCATAATGTTTTATACTATCTTTTTATTTGCTCTTTTCTCCAGCGACATGAAAGATGTAGGCTCTGTTTTAGGTCTAATCTATGTTGCTGCCTCCGAACCATTGTTACAAGGAGTCGAGACTTGCATTAGATTTAAGGCAGAGTCTAATTTTAGTTTATTTTAAGGCATAGGTTTAAGTAGGGGTTTTATAAATAATAATGCAAACGCAACTGCAGTGATAGAACTGTTACACCTTATTCGCTGCCCGTATTTATAGAGTGCAATTTTTTTATAACTAGAGACAAATAGATTGTAAAACATTGATTTGCAAAATATGAAATAGAAAGCTCGAAGGAAGCACGGTTTTATATTTTACTCTTCATTGTTTGAACTGTTATGATCATTTTCTCATTAAAATATTATTAATATATTATGCTAAATATTTTAGCAAAGGATAAAATGTATTCCTTTTCTTTAGTAAATAAAATATTGAAACTCGTTTTTGATTTTGTTTTTCGACAATAACTTACCCTACCCTATAAGGGGCAATAGTCGTGGTAACGGTTGTGGTGTGGGCACAACATCGTCAGTTCGATCTCCACTGGGTGAACAACAACTAACAAAACCGATTCCCAGCCCTAGAACAATAGAGTACCTCCCTGTTTTAACGATGTGTTCCTTATGTAAAGACACAGGTATTAAACTTTTTACGTATAATTTGCCAGTATACTATTGTAGTCTTTGCGTATAATCGTGCTATGATAATAAAAAAAGCCGCAAAATACACCCCTGCCTAGCACTTAGGTAGAAGCGTGACGTTATCAGATATACGGGTCCTTCATGTATCGGAGCATACTCTGTATAATTGTACCTTGTGATATACCTACTACCTAGTCAGAAACACATAATTATAGTTTATGAAAAACACTTTATATTTTGTAACATGCTGACATTGATAAATGAAGATATTTATTAAGATTATTATGGCAATGGGGGTATCAGGGGCAGCACACAATAACCAGACTCTCCAAATGTCAACCTCACCTGCGCGCGGTACACCCTGCCACTGACAGACGAGGCGCTGGCGACCGAACTATGGCGGTACAACCGGATGGTTATACCGCCATTGGTCGGTCGCCAACACCTCGTATAACAAGCCAATCTAAATTCTTCAGAGCGATGACGGGCAGTAGCGTCATCCCTGCGAAAGGATTACCTAGGCGGTCACCAACCCGCATGTCCAGCGTAGTGACTATGGGCATCAAACCACCCATGGATAAAGTGCCAAAACTACGGCCCCCAGTTCCCAGTGGTCCCGCTACTCCTGGCCAAGGTAGTGGTCACGGTAACGGCGGGAAGGGGCATGCGAAGACACCCCGGGTTACGACAGGCTACCAACGACGACTACATCTGGCTACGTACAATGGACGTTCGATGAGGCTGGACCATCACCTCGCTGAACTTGAGGTAGAGTTAGGTCGCATTAATTAACTGGGGTTATCTGAAGTCTGAAGACAGGGGGAGGATACGATAAACCTGGAGTCAGGTGACCTATTCTACTTCCGCGAGGGTGATCAAATGCTGGTCAACTTCTTAGAGTCACAGGAGCTCTTTTTGTTAAATTCGTTCTTCGAAAAGAAACCCCAAAGGAAGTGGACCTGGCAGAGCCCCGATAACGTGACAAGGAACGAGATCGACTTCATCATGATGGTTAAGACGCACATATTTAGAGACGCAATACCCGAAGCGATCACAGGCTTATCCGAGGCACTCTAAATATCAATTTCCGAGCTGAGAGAATCCGCATGATGAGGCCTACCTTCTGATCGACCTACGCAGCTCCAAACTGTTCTAGGATCCGAAAAGTTCCAACGGGAACTTTAAAATAGATTCGCCCTGCTGGAAACCACAGGCACTGTTGACTGACGAGAAAGCCGGCGAGTTGATCAAAGCACTACGTGACGTGTCCCGTAAACTTTTCCCGTCGCCGTCGCAGCGAAAAAGTAAGGTGTCCAAACTTTCCTCTGAGACTCTCGGTCTTATAAGGGAAAGACGAAAATTGCCAACCACGTAGCCGTTTACGTCAGAGAAAGGGTCTTAAAACCTAAAATTAAGAAAGCTGACGCGACGCGACCTTCGGTAGTCCAACATCCGCGAAATTAAGGTCGCAATTGAGCAAAAACCGAGGGTCGAAAGTCTTCGCTCAGCAGCTAGGGAGGTCCCATCTGACGCAACTAAGAACTGCGGATGGCAGAATCGTGACTGCAAAGTCCAAGATACTCGAGGAAGTCGAGGATTTTTACGGGCACCTTTACTCAACGCAGACTGCAAAACCAGCGGAACATAGTGCAGATGACCATCGAGCCGAATTAACGCGCCACTACACGGAGGACATCCCAGATGTCGACCAGCGCGACATTAGGGCAGCCCTCGAGTAGCTTGAGAACAACAAGTCACCGGATTATGACGGAATAACGACAGAGCTCCTTAAAGCGGGTGGGGCTCCAATCTAAAGAGAGCTAGCGAGTCGCTTTAACTTCGTCTTCCAAGAGGGTACAACGCCCGAGGCGTGTACAACCAACCGCTATGTATGGCATTTGTGGACTACGAGAAAGCGTTCGACTTCATCGAAATATGGGCAGTTCTAGCGTCTCTGCAACGATGTCGAATTGACTGGCGCTATATCAAGGTGTTGAGATGTTTATATGACGCTGCTATGATGACTGTCCAGATCCAGAACATGACACAAGCCCCATCCAACTGCTCAGAGGGGTGCCACAGGGGGATGTTATATCCCCGAAACTGTTCACCAACGCGTTGGAGGACATCTTTAAGACGTTGGACTGGACTGGACAGGGTATCATACCTTCGATTTGCCAATGACATCGTCATAATTGCAGAGACACTGGAACTTATCCGGAAAACTGGGGTCACCGACATAGCTTGTAGAGTGAGCAAGCTGAAGTGACAGTGGGCTGGCCATGTTTGTCGAAGGACCGATGGACGGTGAAGCAGACGAGTCCTGGAGTGGAGAACGCGTATCGGCAAACGTAATGTTGGTGGCCCCTAGCTAGATGGACCGACGACCTTAAAAAGGTAGCTGGGACAGACTGGATGCGGAAGGCGGAGGATAGAGTGTTATGGCGCAGCCTGGGAAAAGTCTATGTCCAGCAGTGGACTGGGATGGGCCGAGTTGATTGATTGATGGCAATGGTGTTAAGACAGGTTAAGAGTCATGCTTTCGACGATTAAGCACATGACAGCTAGAGGGACGGGCAGCCCCTAAGACGAAATACTGACCGGCGTTAGGGTAGGGCGCGCCTAGCCGCCCGCCCAGGACGCCAGATACTAGGAGGGGGTTGTAACAGCTAAAATCGCATATCTGTTCCGAATGTTCCTGTTCCACGTAAATAACAGTTTCAAAAACCTGCTACAAAATAACAGACTGGTATTTCATAAATGGGAACAAACTATAAAATCACAAATCTGTTCCGCTTATTCCTGTCCCATGTACACATAGTGGGTACTTCTCTTTCTAACTAATGTGCTATACCTATGAGAGAAAAGGAAAGAGCTCGTGACGATGTAACAGGGTGTAACAGTAATAGTTTTTATCTCATTCTAACTTAGGTAACTGTCATAAGCATGAACAGAGAAAAGCTTCTGACTCTCGTGTCTATGGGGTTTTATTATTTCGAGGAGCAGTTACAGTCTGTTATCATCAGATACCTGCTATATTTAGCTGTTACGTTATATGAGCCTCACTCCTACCAGACCCAAAGAAGCGCCTGATGAGAACGGCGCGCTCACACCGACGCGCGCATCTATGAAAAGACGCCAGCACATCAAGCTACCCCAATCTGTCAAATTTCTTTGATAGATTTTCAACTGTATTACAATACGTTAAGCTTCATGTTCAATTTGGAAAATTTGACAGTTTTGGGATAGCTTGACCTGCTGGCGTCTGTACAGACGCCAGCACATTAATCTTATTAATCTCATCAATCTCACATTAATCTCCAATCTTTGAGAATTCCTTTCCCGCTTTTATTGAGCGCAAAATTACAACGACGTTTCGGAAAGATTGTTCCAAATTAACATGCATTCGGCCATCACCTTAATTCGTTACTACTGTTTCGGACCAAAATTAACATATTTTCTTCGCGCTTCCCATTTATGGAAGTACACTCACCTTTTAGACAGAATGGACCAAATTATCCGACACACACTAACTTCGATCTTAAATGTGGCCATGGACCACCGAGCTTGGGCACAAGCTACTCTTCCCATTCGTATGAGAGGCCTCGGCGTCCTCAAAATTTCCAGTATTAGTTTACCTGCTTTCATATCCTCGGTCCACGGCATTGAGAAATTAATCAGGAAAATCTTAGCCTCTACACCAGCGACTGATCAAGAGTTCTGACCGCCCTAGGCTAATTATGAGTACCCGCACCCGCCCAGGTGTGTTACGGACGGCCTAAAAAGTAGTAAGTGAGTAGCCTTATCGTCCGCAAGCGCCCAATACCTCCTATCTGACTCCGGGTGGATTTTACATAGTAGAGGATCCCAAGTAAGAACGACCTTCACCAATTTAATAACCAGGTATAAATTATATTTTAACAATATTATTTTTTATAATTTTAATTAAAATATAATTTTCACCTGATTATCAAATTGGTAAAGGTCGTTCTTACTTGGGATCCTCTACTATGTAAAATCCACCCGGAGTCAGATAGGAGGTATTGGGCGCTTGTGGACGATAAGCCTTTGCTTGCATCTGCTCGCGCACTCCATCGAGTTTTCGATAGATTTTCTAGTACCGTCCATTTTTCATACAATTTGGATAACAAAATTTGCCATCTGCTTGTAGATCCAGAAAAAATTGTATTGTTGTGGTTCCAGTGTAAAAAAAAGCAGCTCACTCGTCACTACTTTCCGCGGCAGCCGATCCCACGAGTTGTAGAGAATGAGCTGCACAAGGAACAAAAGTACCCAGTGGATTTACAGCTTTAATTCTCGGCTGAAGACCTTTGTATTGACCAGACATATTGCTAGCATTATCATAACTTTGGCCACGATAGTCTTTATTATCAAGTTCCAAAGTTTAATCAACTGTCGCAAGAACAGCCTTCTCCATGTCTTCACCTTTATGACCGCAATTGGGTAAAAATGTGACAAAACGTTCGACAGGTTCACCGCCAGGCAAAATATAACGAATTATAAATGTCAACTGATCGGTGTGTGACATATCTGGAGTAGAATCAATGCTAATCGAATAATATTTTGCTTTTTTTATTTCTCCTATGATCTAAAGTCGAACTTCGTCGTAAGTAAAATAAATTCGTCGATTATAGAGGATGACAAGTACGATGGAGTACCTCTGCCTTTTTGTCCAAATCTCACCAAATTTTCAGCCATGAAAGGATCAAATTTAGATATAAGCCCAATACAGCCAAGAAGGTTCGCAAGGACCGATGCCTGCCAGGGGTGCGGGTTGTTCGAAAGAGATACCGCGGCCCCTGGCACACAGGCAACTGAGGGAACACGGGTGGGTTTTAGTCAGTAAAAGTCTGACACGCCCTCCCGCTCCACCCAGAGCGGGAGAAGTTATTTGATGATTTCCCACCCAAAAAAAAAAAAAAAAAAATACAGCCAAGAAAGCTCGACCACCGACCGATTCCAGTAACAAGTCAATGTTTGTTTAAGGCGCACATTTACTTTTAGTGTTTTGTCGCGGTCTTGTTGAAATATGTAGGGTAGATGCAATGAATGATGCTAGATTAGTGCATGCGAAGACACGATTTCAGCGCGCCCCCCCGATCCTCGCGCCCTAGGCTGCAGCCTAATTAGCCTACGGAGTAATCAGGCCCTGCTCCACACTGATTGATTTTGATGTGCCGTGCCTCACCGAGGCTATGGATGCCTGGAAACACGTTTATCCGAACTCAAATCTACCAGATAATCCATTTTCCCAGAGACAGTGGGATGAGCCGCTCTGTAGAGTTGTACAAGAGAATTTACTAAACACTTCTACTACTACTGCAGAGCGTGGTAAGTAAATGGGAGTCGGGTCTGTAGGTTCATGTACTACCGTTGTCGAACATTGGCACTTTGTTCGACGACACTACTTTCCGCCTCGCTGCTTCCCTACGATTAGGAGCTCCATGTTGTTCTCCTCATCGCTGTCACTGTGGCGAAGTTGTCAACAGTGTCGGACACCACGGCCTATCTTGCAGCCGAAGTTCGGTCGCTTAGCGCGGCACGCGAACATTAATGACATCATCCGACGAGCTCTTGTCACCGTCGGCGTCCCAGCTGTATTAGAACCCATTGGCTTGGCACGCGACGATGGCAAGAGACCGGACGGCATGTCTTTATTTCCATGGAAGATGGGTAGGCCTTTAAAGTGGAATGCAACGTGTGTCGATACTCTTGTGCCATCCCATCTTCCTGGATCGGTGTGCTGTCCTAGCGTTGCCGCTGCGGCTGCGGAAAACCTCAAGCGGCGAAAGTATAACAACATTATTGGTAATTATATTTTCGAGCCGTTTGGGGTTGAAACCCTCGAGCCGTGGGGTTCGAGTGCTCATGTTCTCTATAAGGAAATCTCAAAACGGCTGGTTGACACTTCCCGTGACCCAAGGGCTGGTTGCTATTGCTGTATACTAGGGACGAAGTTTTGCACAAGATGTTTTCTTAAATAAAATCCTCCTAAAAAGATCATGTACCTATGTATACATTTTGTTTTTAAAACCTTTTCGTACTGCCATAGACAAAACGCGTTCCGTATCGGTCGAAGTCATGAAGATAATAGGTTATTTTTGGCGTTGCTCTTTTCTGCTAACAATAAGATATAGATTACGTATAACTTCATGGTCGAAGTCACAAGTTCCAGCTTACGCTACATTCCGAGTTAATATAATATCGATTTGAGCGTGCTCATACCCGTTCCGAATATGCGTGGCGCGATAACGATGTCCCGTGAATCGTCATAGATCACCGGCCACATACCGAATTAGAAAAATAGCGCTGTGAGCGCTCACATCAATAATTTGCGTTCCGAGATAGATATCACGATTATGACAGCTAAGAACTGTCATTTTTGTTAACAATACGGAACGCTCGTGAACGCGCTAACAGTGCTCACTCAATGTTAAAACCTATTTACACCATATAAAACTTGTATTACACCACAAATTTCGTCTGCTTATTTGGTTAGGTGGCGACCTATAGCCAGAAGCACTATATCTAAGTTAGCTAAAGATATTATTACGATTCAAAACAAAACAGCACAACTGTCATTTTTGACAGCGCTCACGGTGATATTAGTAATAAGCATGGTCGGCGTTATCGCAAGATGGCGCATGTCATGACGTCATCTATGACGATTCACGGGACTTCGTTATCGCGCTCACGCCAATTCGGAACGGGTGTGAGCACGCTCAAATCGATATTATCGTATCTCGGAACGTAGCCTTTATTGTAACCTTACTTTGACGTTGTCAATTTGACAATGACACTCGCAATCGCAAGTGCTTCGCAGTTGTGCACATGTGAAATGTTTATTTATTTCTTTTTGTAGACTAGAAATTAAGCCGGAAAATGGAAACTGGTGTTTTAAAACACTTTTCTGTTAATTATAAACAAATACTTATAGATGAAATCGCTTTGGAAGGGCTAGAAGGCATAGCAGTTGAACTTTTATGGCGGCGACTACACAAACGGTTAAGTTCAGTGGTAACAGAGAAAATGAAAGCCCGTTTCTGGGGCTATGTTGTGAATTGTGGTAAAATATCCTTCTATCAACTGCCAGAACCACTACCCTATGTAGAAATACTTGACAGATTCGAAATAATCGATGAAGCAACTGGTCACCTCAAAGAACCTGTAAGTTAGAATATGTTCAAAGAATGATTATGTTTAATTTGAAAATTTATACAATTACTTGTTAATGCTAGAAGACTTTCGTCTTCTATATCTACTAATGATAGACTGTATTTTGAACTCATGCCTAATACCTACAACACTAGTTAGATAATTTTGTCATACCCAAATGATAAGCTCAACTGAGCAGCAGTCTCACTAATAAATTACTCTGAAGGAATTCTAGGAGCACTTACTTAATTTTTTTGCAGTTTGCTAAGAGCCTGACATTTGAATACTTATTATTTTAAAACAAAATACACATTAACTCACAAACTCAATCAATTTCTTTATCTTGGGAGAATCGCCAGTGTAGCCTGCAAAATTTACTTAATCACATTGAATGACTGTCATAAAAAGTCATTCAATAGGATTAAATGAACCTAAGTTCATTTAATCCTATTGAATGACTTTTTATGGTGTGGTCAGGGTTGTTTGATGATTTTAACAATTATAATTATGTAAATACATACAAAATACAAACAAGTTTTATTTGCAAAAAGGAAAAGGTGATGGTTGACAGACATTAATCTAACATAAAACACAGTTAAGTTAGTACATTACAAATTTGGTTAAGCATTGACCCCCAAACTAAGCAGGGCTTGTATCAAGATACAAGCCTATGCCCCCTGCTCGAATAAATGTCGACTTACAAGGCTAGTTCAGTAAGCATGTATTATGTTGTGTGTGTGTTTATGTTAGTGACTGTGAGGGTAAAATGAGTTGTTTGCTGGCACTATGTCTTGTCGGCAAATGTTAGAAAAAGGATTCGGTTTCGGAATATGTTAGCTCCAGAAGTCATTTCTTTCGAGCAGTTTTTAGGTGAGTGGTTGACAGGTATTTGATGTCCAGTGGTTTGCAGATCTTGTTAAATATGTGTAGATGAGAGTAAGCTGGGCTCCGTCTGGCCAAAATGGACTTTGCTGGTGGTGAGATTCTGAACACCTGCTTTGTCAGAAGTTCTCTATAGTCAGCTCTTTTGGGGAGGGTCTTGTGAGTGCTAACGATTGCAGTTACGAGAAATAGTTGCCTCACACATAGGACTTTGGTTTCTCTATAGAGCCTGTCAGTTAAGAATCAGAATGGTTTCCTAAATGTGACTTTCAGAAGTGCCCTCGGGGCTCTCTCAACGTAAATCATGTGGCTTTGCCTGGCACTTCCCCAGACAGAGACGCAGTACTGTACTATGGGCTGAAAGATAGCTAAATATACCTTTCTTAAGAGATTTGGAGACAGGCAGTCCCAAGATTCTTCATTATGTGAATTAGTTTCCGTGTTCTGCCAGCCAAAGCGGCGATATGTGGCCAGAAAGAAAGCCTTGAGTCAATATTGACACCTATGTATTTTACCAACGAGGTCCGTTCAATCGGGCGGCATGTGCAATTTGCAGGGTTTGGGTCTATCAATGAAGGGCAGGAGTGTATTGTTAGTTGGAGGTCGTTAGGAGGAGTAGAGGTTGAGGTTTTCGAGAAGGCGATGTATTTCGTTTTTCCAATGTTAAGTGATAGTAAGTTATTATGGAGTGCCTCTGTAACAATAGACATACCCTCCTCTGCACGACTAAATACGAGGTCCTACGACTTGTCATGAAATAGAATCACTGTGTCATCCGCGTAGGCGTTATTTAATACAAAGTTAGAGATGTCGTTTACATATACCGTGAAAAGCGTGGGACCCAGAATACTGCCCTGAGTGAAACCATAGTTAATAGGAAGCTGTTGGCTAGAATGGTCATTTTTTTAAATAAATTGCGCGCGTTGTGAGGTAGCTTATGAGCCAGTCAGTTCCTCCTCGGATTCCTATCATCAGTTCTCTCAGGAGTAAATCCACCGACACCGCGTCGAACGCATATGCCAGGTCCAGAAAGACCGCAATGCACTTATCTCTGTTATCCGTGTGAGACGCTATTTCATGAACCAGTAGTGTCACGGCATCCTCGGCGGACTTACCCCTACGAAACCCGAACTGTCTGTGTGAGACCAGTCAATAGTTTTCTAGAAAGTTAACTAGACGCGTGTTAATGACTTTTTCCAGTACCTTAGACAAGGTTTTAAGCAGAAAAATAGGTCTATAGTTTTCTGGATTCTTTTTAGATCCGCTTGTGTTACACATATGTGTGCCGCACATAATTATGTGTTACAGTCAAATCATATTTTGTTCAACATACAGCCTGACAGTGACCTACAATTTACAAAAAACTAAAGAAAATTTGAGTTTTGCGGACTACCTTAGCGCATCCACGTTAACATAGCTTTCCTCTTAAAAATACTCTCTTCATTCTTGCAGGACGACTTTCTAGATGGCCCATATGAATACAGTCCCGTTGAAGGAGAACATGGCTCCTGCAAGTATTATGAGACCAGAAAACTCATACCTATAGCGGAACTAAACCAAAAATCATATGAGGCTGTAATGGCTGAATATGGGGACACCTTAGCTCTAGTAGCTGATAAGGAAGAAAGGTGGCATGCCTTGGCTCAACATATGCCTACAAATTATTTGGCGCAGATGACCACTTTACATTATTGTTTGTTGGAGCTGATAGGCAGGTCCAGGGGTAATGTTAGTACCTTCTTTCAAACTCTTTTTGAAAGGTTCTTAAATAATTAAGAATTTAAAGAAATACTTAATATCATTTAGAAAGATTTTTGATATTAAAAATGTGGAAATATTTCACATTACTACACTTTACTACTATTGCTAGGATATAGTCATCATTTTCTAAATTAAAAACTCCTGTCAAAGTCTCCCGAATCTTTCTGTATAGCTGGTAACCTAATTTGCATTCACACCTTTACCCTCATTCACAATTCAAATTAAGATTTGAAGTGTGAATGAAGGATAAGTCCTTCACCCTCAAACCCAATTTCAGGGACAATCAACAATAGGCTTAACAAACCTAAGTAAAGTAATAAAGGACCCCAAGACACTATTCTACAACAGGAAATACTTACGCGGGCTAGACCTTATTAGGACCTGCCACATGACTGAAGTAATCGGAGGCAAAGGGGTCAAGGCACTGTTGGTCAGGTTGAAAAGATTCTACCAGCCCAGTCTGTTGTCTATGCCAAAATCAGGCGTTCTACGCAATGTCATAGAGTATTTGCTGCAGCAACCAGATTATAGTGAGAAAACCGAAGTTATAGTGAAGAAAGGTTTAATCACACAGAAGCAGAACAGGAGATTGCAAAAAACTGTGAATATTTTTAATTTTGTGAGTATTATTCTAATTTTTTCTTTTGGTTTTTCAAATTACAGTGAACAGTATATAATAAATTAGGCACAACCCGGAATCCGCTGGATGCGAGGAGCTCAAAATCGAATGAGGTGGCGATGCTTAAGGGAGGCCTATGTCCAGCCATGGACGTCATTCCGCTGAAATGACGATGATGAAGCCCATTAGTGAGACTGAAGATAAGAAAAAAGTTTGGACCAAAAAATATTTATGTAATAATAATTCTGCATTTCTGAATTGTATAAACTTAATTATATAAATATAAATCTTACAGGAAGAACGAACTGTAACAGCGGAAGACAAAACCAAGAAGACCAAAACGAATCTGAAAAGAAAATTCATCTACCTTTCATCCAAGGCTGACGAATCTTCAGAATCAGATGAAGATACACCGGAACCTGATCTCAAATGCCAGTATAAGGTTGGAGTGAGCCTCATGAGACAGGCTTATGAACGGTTCCTGGATGCAGGACTTGAAGGCCTCACTCAAGTACAGTTGGCACAGTTGCTGGGTATTGAGTTCTATACAAGTAGAGGAATCTGTAGGATATTCAAGTTAAGGAACATCGTTAGGGAGTATCTCGAAGATAAAGGGAAGCAGAGAACTGCAAGGTAAATATGCAGAGTAATTGATTAAACACTGACTTATATCCGCAGTTTAGTCAATTCAGTGCCGCAATCATAGCCACAATATTTTTTTTAAATGGTTAACTGGCATTTGAGTGGAATTGAAGACTTTATTTCAAAAACCACCTTTGTCAATTCCATGTTATGAGTTAGTTACGCCCTCTTGTAGAGGAATTTGTACGCTTTCTGATTATATTTTATATTTCTTCAAAAACAAATTGAAGTCAAGAGAAATTTGCTTTTATACGTTGTACCGATTCTTCATAAGAAGAACGAATAAAAGCAAATAGCGTGGCGTAATTAACTCATAAATACTCATAACATGAAATTGACAAAGGTGGTTTTTGAAATAAGGGCTTCAATTATTTCATCTACCTGAATAAATAGATAAATCCAATGTAAACTTTGAATAAATAAGATGTTATCCTGGTCTGTTAGGCTGTTTATTCATGATTCAGTTAAAAACTTTCACATTAATGATGTTAAAAGAAAAATGAACATATATTTTCATTGAAAACTTCCAGGTTTATCGCGATAGCCGCCACAGGAGAGATGGACGTCAAATACACAGAAGAAAAGTTGAAATTCTTAGAATACTTAAAACAGAACCAAACACCTGAAGAACCCGTTGAGGCAGACAGTACACCAGCCCCTGAAGATGAAAGACCATTGAAAAGAATTAAACTTGAAATTGAAAAGAAAACATCAACTGAAGAAAACCCTGATGAAACAAGTGCTGACGTAGATATGGATTTAGAAAACGAAAATGAAATCACAGAGGTAAAAGTCCTAGAAGGCTTTGAAAGCGGAAAGTCACTCAGAACTTTCAAGAAAAACCCCACACTTAGACAGTTGACTTTCGCTAATGGTGTCTTCAAAGTACTCAAAGATAAACAATGTGTTTGTGGATACATCACACTCAGCAATTTAGCTTCCAAAGAAATAAATGAACCACCCATGGATACCAAAGCATTGAAATCATTCATACAAAAGTTGGTCACAGATGGTCATATAAAAATTTATAAAGTGAAATGGCCTGGCATTCAAAAGTACTCTGTCTTAATTTGCGCTCCTCACATAAAAGCGACAGACCCGTTGGTAAAAGCGAAATACAAGGAGATTTGTATGAGAGCAGTCACTAACAAGAGAGTAGCTATCAAAAAAGATAACTTGGAAAACACTTGTCCATCTCTCTCACAATTTTCGTATCCCCGATACATGAAAATCCAAAAACTTCACGAGTTTCTCATGCGCTTCGCTTACTTTGAACATGTGAAACCTGAATCACATTCTCTACCAGCAGGGTTTGTCAGCATAGTCGACTTTATACAAGAAGTAACAATAGAATTTGTTATCAACAATATGGGCAGCATGGGAATGACAGAAGTCAACCAGTTGATAAATGAAAGCCAGCTCCAGATAAAACTCAAAGACGCACCGATACATATTTATAAAACATTAATGAGATCTAACACGCTACAAAATGCGATAAGACTAAATCTTAAAGTGTTAGGAATGCTAGGTCTTATTCAGTTAGTTCGTCAAGCGTCGCAGTCATCCACTAGCACTAGCATTGTCACATATACTAGTTTCTTGTTCTTTGTAAACCGACACGCCAAAATATTAGACACGTCAGGTATATGGCCCAGGACAACTGACGAGAAAGTTGTGGAAAAAACATTTTACTTTGAAACATTTGAAGATGTGAGCAACTACTGGAGTGAAGTGTATACGATCAGCACTAATACTGTCATAGAGTTGGCTAAGCGAGACAGGAGGCAACTCAAACCGCCGCAGCGCTCCGAGGACGAGGTGTACTTATATGATAACGGAGACCGATATGGCGACGGGAACGGACCCTGTGGATTCGACTCCTGTTTCTACATGGAAATACCTCGACTTTGGCAAACCTACTACATGAGGCCAATCAAAAGTCACACGATGTCAAAGAAGAAGGTAGCAATCAAACTGCCCAAATCGAAAACAAGTAAGAAACTTAAGCCAGAAACTAAATCTAAAGTTCCTCCTAAAATGGTGGCCGAGAGACTATCGAACGAAAAGTTGACTCGAAGGCGAAATGATTCTTCAATAAGATGGTCGAAAGCGGAAGATATGATAATAACTATGTGTAAAGCTGCTATTACGATTCTGAGTCCCTCATCACAACCTGGCAGTCTCATAGTCAGAAACATTGTTGCCAAAGATTTACTTTCAATCAATGATCCGAAAAAGACAAAAGGCGTTTGCCACAGTAGGGCCTCGACTCTTGAAACAAACTTAACATTAATACACGAAAAGCAATGTATTATAAATGAACTGAGAAGAAGGCGGAATCTGATTCAAAAGTACGAAGGGCTTTTGAAGAAACTTAGACATCGCTACTCAACCAATATGTCGAAGTTTATCAACAAGGCTCGGGTCCCTATGATGGAATTGGTGTGGACTATATCTGAAGTTATAAAATCTAAGTCATATATTCAGAAGGTCCCATGCGTCGCAGTGAGCCTGGAAGACTTCCACGAACATTTTACAATAATAACATCTACTGCCAACAAATTATGTAACATGTTCAAGATGCCAGAACATGCCACGTTAAAGGAGGCTATAGTGCTAACGATAATGCAAACAATAGATTCTGAAATCAGTACAGAAATGGGCAAAAAAATATATAAGACTTTCAAAGAGTATCCTGAGGGCTCTTTGCGAACTGCAGTGGAACAGCTACGCAAATGCGGCGCTATAGCTGCTAAGGAGAAAATATTTAACAACCAAATGCGTAAACTTGATTTGGAAGACATTTGTCAGTCGTCGTATAAAATATCAGCGTTTTATCAACGGAAGTGGGTGAATCGGCTGAACTCTGACTTCACAGATGGTTTGAACAGTTTATTGGACGCAGAACAGGCTGAAAATGATGTAAAAGGGTCTGCGGAAATCAACTGTATGTATTGTGAGATGCATGCGTTCGATGTTATAGATATAACGTGTGCCACAGCGCCCGTCATCACGGACCCGTCGGGGGTGCCCATCATGCCGGAAGAGATAAATGTACTAATCATAGACACTAAATACAAATTGAAAACGGGAACATTGAGGTGGAAAAATAAATCTGGTTTTAGCAGAGTCTCTGAACTGTACCAACATTTGGACATCGACCATAGTGTGAAGTATTTATCGAGGTAATTATTAGTAGAATTAATTGTTTTTTTGTGGATATTTGACAGTTGTTACAGGTCGTCAGAAGCCCGAAAGTCTGACAACCAGTCTTACCAAGGGGTATCGTATTACCCAGTAACTGGGTTGTAGAGGTCAGATAGGCAGTCGCTCCATGTAAAATACTGGTATTCAACTGCATCCGCTTAGACTGGAAGCCGACCCAACATAGTTGGGAAAAGGCTACGCAGATGATGAGGGTGTTCTGAAATGACATTCACTAGGTGGCAGCACTGAGACGTCAGGTACGGGCACCTGTCAAAAGTGTCAAAGTGCCTACGGACTGAATGGTGAACGAAAGAATGAAACGAATGACATCAAATATTTTAAGTTCATTGTCGAACTGGTAGACCTCTTGTCAAAGTGGCGCCAACTGGTGGCTTGAATATTCATGAAGACCCTCATTTAATAAGCTTTCTCACAAATTGGCAAACCTATCGTGTCTTAAATTACTCTTTAGGCTCGCCTAAATGTGTAATTTTCCTGTAAGGATATACCATTCTTTCTCTTCCTTTTTTTATTCTACCGTTTAACACAGACTTACCAACATAATTTGAACCTTATAACCAATGGCACACATCATAATTATAAAAAATTGACCAACTAACATTGTTCTCTTTGATCCAGTTACACTTCTATCGATGTTAAAGAAATTAAGCCAAGCCTGGATATAGAAGATCCCATACTATCACATTTGGACAGAAAAGGTGAAACAGGAGCAACATTCCAGGAACTACAGGTATGTAGAACTTTTCTAAAATAATGATGTGACCTCATTTAGGCCAGAGATGTTATAGAGCTTCGTAACCGTAAACGAAACTATCGGATATCCGAATAAAAAAAATATCCGTAGCCGTAACCCTAACCGATATAAAAGTTTCGAATAATTTCGGAAAGGTGCGCAGTTTAAATCAAACACGTTATGATAGGTTTTTGCCGAGCTGACACACTAGTCGCGCGCGTCTCTTGCATTGTTTATTATTTCTGTTGCTTTGTCTTAAAATAAATAGCTACAATAATTACGTATACATAAGTCTGAGTGAAATCGTTACCTATTTGTATGTTACTTTTACAATTCCTAAAAAAAATTACATCCGTTACCGAAACTATCCGAAACTAGCGGATAGTCCGAAATTATTTAATATCCGCAACCGAAACCGATATAATACTATTCATTCATTCGTATCCAGATCCGAAATTACATATCCTTAACGACCATAACATCACTGATAAATCAGTTCAGTCAGACAGCTATAGTATGAAAACTAAACACTATTTTTTTTCTGCAGGATCTGACCACATTAGATGACAAAGAGCTGATGGAAAAATTACTACAACTCGAATCGAAGAAAATAGCTAAACGGGTTGGCTTCTACGAAAACTTTATCATACTTACGAAATACATAAAACCTTGGTCCGTAAAGATAGGCGACAAATATATTGTACCCACTCCGTGGTTGACTTTAACTGGTAAAATAAGACTAGATATATTTTTCAAGTGGTGCGGTGTCGTCATGAATCTAGTTTTCGAAAAACCCGGTTCTTCAATAATATTTTTAGCAGATAAAAGTGAATATTTAACCTACAGATCGGTGCAAGACCTTTGCATGTTTTTAGAAAAGTATGAATGCATAAAACTCTGTATTGTGAAAAGCGTTCCAATAGATTTATTTTCAGATGAAGATACGGAACCGGTAATTACCGAATTCAATCCTTATGAGGCTCCGGAAAATATAATAGCGCATCCCATGAAAAATTCTCTAACAAAATATTGTCATATTAAGAAAAATATATTAGATTCACATCATTCACAGACAAACGATGCACTAATGGATAAGATTTTCAAATGTTGATTTTGTTTTAAGATATTATATAATTATATAGCCTTTAAAAATAAAGCATCTAAATTAATTGACTGACGTTTTTCTTATTCGTAGCTTAATTAATAATATCGACGGTGGAAATTTCAAATGTTGCAAGGTACAAGGATTGAATTCGGTCTGAAAACGTCCCTTACAACATTTGAAATATCCACCATCGATATAGTTTTAGTTGATGTGTTGTGGTCATTATGCTAACATTTCCCTTCTCGTCCTTTCACATTCCTAGTGGTAGATAAATCTCATTCAAACTGGACCCTCCCCTCTTTGGGATCCAAGGAGGGCAAAGTACATTAATGGGAAGTACCTATGTAAAACAAAAAAAAAATAAGGTAGTACTTAAGTACATATATACATAAATAATAAAATAACTTTATTGCTGCAAGACTTAATACACCCCTAATTAGAGTAACACAATGACCAAAAGTTATTTTATTTAAAACTAACTAGCATTACTTTATACTTTTTAAGTTGAGTCTTATGGCCTTGGAATAAGATTGTTTTTTTTTGCTCAGTCGGCGGTAAGGTTCGGTTGCTGTGGCAAGTCTGTCAAAATCATTGATCTTTATTCTCGTCAAACTATCGTAGCTGTGATGTTACTGCTGTCAGTAAAATAACTGTGAACCGTAGCTTTGAACGGACTGTAGTAAAGTTTAAGAATAAAGAGAACCTGTGTTGCAAGAGCGAGCAAAGCGAGGTCAATAAATTTAGCACCCCACCTCGAAATGGTGTGGTTAGTTTTTCTTATGACCATTTATAGTATTAGCAACAAAAAAATCTTGAGGAAAGCTCTAAGAAAGGAACTCTTTTTAGCATTCATTTGTTATCCACTTATTCTGAAATCCTCTCGCCGACTCAAGCCCGGTGCATGTTGGCATAGCAGGCTTCTGTGCCCGAGTACGAACTGACTGCACCACCTTAACAGTTATGCCGCTGCTGCTGAAGATAAAAAGGTACTTCTTCAACATTCCTCATATAAGCAATGTCTTGATAGATACAAGGGGTGTTCAATAAAAAGTAATAATGGCATATAAACTCCTTGAACAACAAAAAAGTGAATACTGGCAGGTAAAGCCCAGACATTTAATAAAATAAAAATTATTGATTTTCTTTTCTTATTTTAAAAATAGAAGTCATTTGTTTTCGTCGTGTCGGAGCGTGGTACGCAAAATGGATAAAATTGCAATCCGCGCCGTAATAAAATATCTTTGCCTGAAACAATTTACTACTGAGCTCAGACCAACAAAAAAAGAACTACTGAGCAAGTAAATTTAGACTTGAAAGGAACATTAGGGGTTAATGCTCCTCCATATTCTACGGTTGCGCGGTGGTGTGCCGAGTTTAAGAGAGGAAGAACGACCCGCGCTCGGGACGCCCTACAACGGCAGTTAACGAAAAAATTATAAAAAAAGTTGAAAAAATTGTTTTGGCAGATCGTCGGTGTTACCGTTTGTTTTGTAGCTGAAGAACTAAAGATGTCGATAAGAAAAGTATCAGCGCGCTGGGTGCCTAGAATGCTTACAGACGAGCATAAACAAACAAGACTGCAGATTTCTCAAATCAATTTGGAATTTTTACAAGACCCTGACCGATTTTCGGCTCGCTTCGTAACTATGGATGAAACATGGCTCCACCATTATGATCCTGAAACGAAACAACAGTCCATGACTTGGAAGAGGCCGTCATCTCCAACGCCTAAGAAGTTTAAGGCAATTCCATCCGCTGGTAAGATTATGGGCTCTCTTTTCTGGGACAGCCAGGGGGTGATAATGATTGAATACCTCAATCATGGAGCCACTATTACGGGGCCCTTGTAAGCAGAACAAATAAAAAAACTGCGTCAGGAAATACGCGAAAATCGCCGCGACAAGCTTGCTAAAGTTGTGTTGTTTCACCAAAATAACGCCCCCGCACATAAGTCCCGAGTTGCGATGACTGCTATCCAAGATGCTGGATTTGAATTGATGGAACATCCTCTATACTCAACTGACCTTGCGCCTAGTGATTTCTACCTATTTCCGCGGATAAAAGAACTGAGAGGTCACAAATATGGCAATGATGAGGAAGTGATTGCCGCCGTACATGTATGATTTTTTAAGCGATCAAGATGAAGATTTTTGTCAAGGGAATTAGGATTAGAAAAACGATATACCAAGTGTATAAACCTCAAAGGTTATTATGTCGAAAAATAAAATAACATTATATAATATATAACTGCTTCATACCCATTATCACTTTTTATTGAACACCCCTAGTATGCATTAAGTCCAGTCCATTCAGACGATTCGATTTTATTTGTTTAAAGCGTCGGGGGTAGCGTGCGCCCTCCTGGATCCGCCTTGCATGTAACACGTACCAACCCGCACAGGGCCCGCGTGGTGGCCACCACAGCGCACTGAGAGGAGGCCTGTGTCCCAGGGAACTTTATAGACTGGTTATGAATATTAATTCAGATAATAACAGATCTCAGTCATAGCTAAAATCGTGCCGTAATAAACTGGTATACAATAAAACAAGTTTCCTTTTATACTACGATAGCAAGTCGCCTGCTACATGTGACGCAATTCGGCCGTGAAAGCTGCCAATATAGCGATTGCGATCAGCCTATTCAAATGTCCGGCAGAACTATGAAGCTAAAGTTGGCTGCAAGTTTCTTATTGACAAGCTGTGTAGTGTTTCATGATTGCACAGCAAGAAATCTCAAACCAGTTAAATACCAATACCGCATCATAGAAAATCAAACCCAAAACCTCAAATTTTGCGAAGAATGCGACGACCAACAGGATCAAGGAGCAGGTAAGTTCAAAATTCCCGGTCAGTCTCTTTTATTGACAAGTTACCATCATTGCTACGATAAGATTCCATAGTGTTGAACCAGAGCAAAGTACAGGGATCTAAAAGTAACATTACCCGCTAGATAGCGCGACTAGCGCTGACACGCAATCTGTGCTAGAAAAGAGAACAACATTTTACCCATATTTTTGTAACCCGACTGATCAGAAATAACGCTTACGAATTTTAAGATAGCTCACACCTACTAGTACGCTAAAAAGTGCCCCTCACGCCAGTGCCAGTTTCGCACATGCCGTGTGATAAGTGTAATCTTGGCTTTAAATATCGTTTAAAATCATTTTTTTCCAAATTAAACAAACTATTACAGTAATCACAGTATCACACAACCTAATAAAGTTTTTAAAGTAAGGATTTATCGTTCATAATTAAGTTTACTCTGTTTTTAATAATTTAGTCGCTGACAAGCCGGTGTGTCGATCGATTGTCATTTATTTAGCTTGTCTATGATTTTTTTTTTCTTGTAGCAATTATTTCAAAGGGAGTGAGTGAAGTGAAGTGAAGTGAAGTAGGGCAAACCAAAATTCGCCATTTTTGCTTTTAGTGAAGGGAGATTTTTATTTGTCAGGCTGGAGGACAAGGAATATTCAGTAAAAAGTGTGTCATTAGATTTAATTTCTCGTAGCGAAGACTTTATTTGAACAGAATCTTAGTATAATAGTGTGGTTTTTATTTATTACTAACGTTTGTATGTAGTGCTACTTCCCCATCGTAAAATTTGCTCGTTGGTGTGTCGCTTTAGCTAATTCAATGGCTATGATATCGAAGTTTTAATCTATCGTGTCGCTTAGACGTTCTCCTCACGGGATAATATCGAGAAAGAGAGGCGACGCCTTTAGAAATGAGCAGGCCTCAAGGCGGACGCATTCAAGTCCCGGATGACCTTAGAGAGATCTTATTGGAGTTCACCATAAGTTATCTGCTGGAGCAACCGGGAGACGTGATCAACTACGCGGTCGAGTTCTTCTCAAGATTACAAAACAACAGGACGACAACCGTAGTGAGGGCCCCCACCGCAGCCGCCGGCACTCCTGATGAGTCCATAATATCAGACGAAGAAGGTACTAGTCTTCTCATATTTACTAGACAAATTATACAATAACAATGTTACCGGTTGACCGCAATGATTGAGGTGGGTTGAGTAGGGCTATGCCAGTAGTTGCTAGGATTCTTACATCCTCATTTGAATTACCCATGTCTGCAGTTACCCCATTCAAAGTCCAAGAGTCAAATCTAGCTCCACATTATCAGTAGTCAATTAATTTGATTATATTGCAGTGTTGATATGAAGTGATTGAAATACTGATACATAATAGTATTAATATCTACTCATGCAATACAAGGATAACATAAAATAATAATATGGAGCTCAGTAATAAATCATTCAGCAGCTGAAAAATTAAACAGAACTTTTCTAGTGAATATTTAATTTTTAATTAGTTTACTGTCCTCCTATTTGTGGTGTTACAGTGACCTAATTAACACTTATGTGTTGAAATACACATCAGTGTTTAAGTAGTTAATATAAAAAAGTTAATCATTCTCATTATATTACTACCTACTGTTTATTTATCAGTCTCATGTAGTCCTTTGATAATGATTTGCTCATTGATAGCTTTTGTCCAGTACATACCTACGTACTTAGTTTAGTTTTAGATAATTTTTATCGTAGCACCCTTTAACAATGTGACAAAATTAATACTATGATCTAAATTTACTATTATGAAATATAGACTTGAATAAAAAAGAATTATAAATACTCTCTTATAGCCAACATCTGTAATGATTCAATTTTTGGCATACTGCCATTACAGTTTCAATGGTATATCATTTTATTTATGGAGAATATAATTTTTAACTGTTGCCAAGTGATAAATTACAAGGAAAGACATAATAATGTCCAGTTGTACAATTATCTTTAATGTTTATCTATAATCAGAGAGTATTACCTAATAATATTTACATACCTTATTTGGTGTTAAAACAAATTTAAATAAAGCGTCATAACACAGATCAAGATATCAGCAAGATATAAAAGTGTCAAATGATAAGCAAACAGTTGAAATAATAAAATATATTCAGTGTATAAAAGTATTGAAAGACAAGACTTGAAGCTTCGGAGAACTCAACAACGAATGCAGGTTTTTACATGAAAATTGTTTGGAGAGGCATAAATTTACAGTGTTTACTATACGCTCATCCTATTTGTGTGTTTGTATTTAACGCTTTGAAGTTGTGTGATGATGAGATTGGCTTATTTTTCCATGTCCGCCGCTGAGTTTAACGTCGTGAACCGAACCAGATGTCGGCGATATACACGCGTGTTACGTAAAATTAGCTGAGCCTATGTAATGACAGGTAGCGCAGTATCACAACAAAACTGTTCAGGTGTTAACCAGACCTTGAGTTTTGTTTGTGTAAGAGATTTTCTCTCATTGTTAGGATCATTATTCCGAACAACATACCTACTTGAATAGAAACAACCGCATTAAGATTTACATTAAGTTGATGACTCTTTTTGAAAGAATACTTTTTTGACACAGCTGCTCTATGAATGTGACAAAATGGGGCAATTACCTTAGTTCAGCAGCAAATTAGTTATAAGCACTTGTTGATTAATATGATGTGATGTCATGCTCTCTATAATTAGCTGAAATACTTTAAAAAGTGTTTACCATGGCTTACTAGATTCATCCGTGAAATTTCAGTCAGCATATCAGTGAATGAGATCATTTTCTTACCGTTTTTGAGCTCGAACATGTACAATTCAACTTGAAATCAAAAGTTGATACGTAGTGAAAATTTTCACATTCATTATGAAATGGATCAATGTACAATACAACAATGGTTCACATCCTGGATTGTTTAACGGTACACAATGTTATCTGAGGAATAGATAGTGTCATAGAACATTCATTAACTTCAATGGTAACTGTGAAAGAAGTGTGTAAAAAATATAATTACTCTACAGTTCAGTTATTAACATTTTTAATCATATGTTAGAGCAATTATGTGGTTTAGGAATTGTACCTATACATAATTTATGATAAAGATAGATACACTTCATATTATAATAATATCTAAATGCCGGAAAAGCAAAGTAATTTGGTACAGTAACTAATTTTGAAAAGGTGTTTCTAGTGTCCCTTTTATCAACTTAAAAATCTTATTAGGTATAGTAATTATGATCCGTAAAATAACTCGATTCTATGTCTTGATTTTCTCTCGAGGCTAAGCTACTGCTGCCGTGTTCTGGCCTCCGCCGTGAGTGTCTTGGCGTGTTATTAATAATGCAGTTTGCTACATTGCCGGCCCTGCAACACATACTAAATACTTCCACTAACTTCACTTTCTCTGAACGCACCATACTGATATTTTCTATAGGTACACTTGTACACACAAATATGTATTTAATCAGGCACAAGCACAAACATATCGGCTACCTTTTTCTTGCGTGTTTCGACGATCGATTAGACCTTTGTATATGTGCACGCTAGACAAGTGCAAGAAATATAAACTCATACAATACAAGTCATAAAATATTAACAGCAGCATCTAGTTTTGCGCTGTAATTTTCAAGTCGGTTTTCCGTCATTCTGTAACAATAATGAGTATAATTATCGCCAGCCGTTTAGCCTTCGGATATCTAGAACGAGTCGCTAAATAATAGCTTACACGTAAAATGATCCGTGTCCCTAACCCTAAGATCTTTCGAGACTAGGCTCGTCAAGGGTAAATACCAGAAGTATTGCTTCGGGTATTTACCCTACTAGTTTAAAAAGAGTTATAATAAAACCTATACATAAAAAGAATAACAAAGAGGAAATGTCCAACTATAGACCTGTAGCGTTAATCCCTATATTATCTAAAGTATTTGAGAAGATTATTTATGAATCATTATACACATTTTTAAACAAACATAATATATTATGCAATGAACAAATGGGTTTTAGAAAAAATAGAAATATTAATATGGCTATATACAATTTCTTATGCAATATAATGCCAAGTGTAGATAATAAGACTCCTGTATGTGCTATATATACCGACATGACCAAGGCTTTTGACTACGTTAACCATGACGTCCTTCTTAAAAAACTAAATAGCTATGGTATAAGGGGAAATGTCCTGGACTTAATAAGCTCCTATCTTACTGGACGAACTCAACATACAGAAATGTCTAGAATATGCCTTGAAACCAAATGTGAGCTTAGATATACATCAGCCGGTAGGGAGGTCAAATACGGTGTACCGCAGGGGAGTGTCTTGGGACCGCCTCTATTTCTCTTATATATAAATGACTTGCCACGACAGACACGACAACCCATGGTACTATTTGCAGACGATAGTACAGCGATTGTTAAGTGTACCAATAAAGTAAACTACGAAAGTGAAATTAATGGCACGTTAGAAACAATTATAGGCTGGCTTGATACAAATAACTTAATAATAAATCTAAAAAAGACAAAAGTAATGCACTTTTACCAAAGGATACGCGCTGATGAGATTAATGTTAGTTATAATGGTCAAAAAGTGGATACAACTTGTGTAGCGAAATTTCTAGGCATCCTGATTGACAACAATTTGACTTGGAAACCGCATGCCGATGACGTATGTAAGAAGTTAAATAAATCAGCCTACGTACTGTATAACCTATCACACAAAGTTAGCAATGATACACTTCTACTAGCTTATCATGGGCTGGTTGCGTCAGTCTTAAGATTTGGAGTCATATTTTGGGGTAACTGTAGTGAGAGGGAGGAGATTTTTAAGGCCCAGAAAAGGTGTATTAGATCTATGTCAAATCTTAAAAGCACAGACAGCTGTGAACCTATGTTTCGGTCTCTGAGGATACTGACTTTTCCATGTTTGTACATATTGGAGGTGGCTATTTTTGTAAAAGCCAACTTAGATTTATTTCCGTCACTGGCCAATATAAGAACACGTAATGGCCCCTTGAGATCCCAATACAAGAACTTGCTACATACGGGTAATTACAAAACAGCACTGTTAAGAAAAAGTATTATGACAATGGGACCTGTCATTTATAATAAAATACCTCATAATTTTAAGGATTATTCAGTAAACATTTTTAAATCTAAGGTTACTGCACTACTATTAGGCAAATATTACTACTCAGTGCAAGACTTTCTAAATGATAAAAATTTATCCTGATTATGATTGTTATAATTAATTACAAATTTGACCCATTATGACTTATGTACCTGACTATAATAATATTAATTGACTTCACTTTAATTTTTGTTTTGTTTTGCTGACATTATTTAATTTGTTTTAATAGTTTAATTTATGTACCTAATAATTTGCACGCCGTAAGGTAGACTGTAGCCGATCTCATTTATTTATGTACAACATCTTATACCTGTACCTACATTCATAGCAAATAAAGTTCTGATTCTGATTCTGATTCTGATTCAATACACCCAAGTTTTATGCAATAAACCTGCACCCTAATTGCGTAACACGCGATTAATCATAATCGGTTTCATTTTGACAGTTCAACAATATTCATTGCGTTATTTACGTTGTTGAGCAGACACATTTTTCGAACATATGAAGCAATGGTTTAGCCATCTATTTCAAAACGAAACAAATTATGATTAATCGTGAGTTACGCAATCAGGGTGCTGAATTTACTTTCGGGAAGTCGATAGGCTTAACATTGCAAACATTTAGGTACATGCCTACTAAGTATTGGAACAAAATACGTGCTATGAATTTAGAAGTCGCGTTAGTGAGCCATTTGGGAAGATGCCCGTGATTCGGCAAGCAACTTGTAAACGATGTTTGTGTTTTAAATAACATTACGTACAACTAAACTACACATGTGTTGACCGAATCATCTGTCTTACGAATGTGTTTGCGTCATATAGTACAAATATGTTTCTGAAGGAAACCTCTTGGATACAAAACAATTGGGAACAGATGCAAGCAAAACACGGTAGGTCACATCCATATGGAACGCTTCGAGGCCTTCAGCACATGTGCAAATGTTAGCCTACATAGGTAGTTGGTATCAGAATAAAGTCCGCATTAAACTTATAGATAGGTATTTACTGAGTAATAATAATACGAGTGCTGCACTTCACTTTTGCAAACCATCAAATTATATTATTTTATGTATGAAGGCAGTAATTACGTTTCATGTGACAATTATAGACTCTTCAGGTACTCGATACGTTTAAGATAACAATTGAGTGTTTTCTTTGAGTTCAAAATAATTACGCTATTAAACAGCCTGTTAAAACGCCTAAGCGCATAAGAAAACACAATTTATTTTGTAATACATAAACAATTAATGAAACCGTTTTTATTAATGCAATTACCAATAACCAAAGGTAAAGCAGGAACATTATTTTTGCAAAGAAAGTCATTAACGCCAATACTAAAATGTATGTAACGTGTACAACAGAGCCGCCAGTGGCGCGCTTCAACACCCGACGCAAGTCTGTGTTCGCCGAGACTTACGACCCCGAAGAAGATGATTCGGACGAGGGAACCACGACCGTGTTTCCAAAGTCGGACGCGCAACGCCAGCGTCTGGCCGAGGCGGTGCGCAGCATCCTGTTGTTCCGCTCGCTCGACGCTCAGCAAATGCAGCAGGTCAGTTGAAACTTGCTTGTAAGTTATATGACTCTCCAAGGCTTCGGCCACGAGGGCATAAATTCAATTTAAGTGTAGCTCGTGTACGGAGCAACTACATTGATGACTTATGTTAGGGCACAATTACATTACAGTGACATTTCTCTAGTATTCGTGATATATTGGGCAAAACACTTTTCATCGGACAGTGTTTTAGATCTTACCCCTGCTAAGCAGCTTGGTGTAAAACGGTCGTCAATCATCCTCAAACTAAGACAAATGAAGCATTACTTGAATTATTTTCTAGGATAGCTGTTTGTAAATGTAACGTAGGCGAACTACTGGGCTTACTACTTACTTTACTAGCTCACCGCTTCTCTAAAGTGTCGTAAAATGATTCAAATTTTAAAGACCAACCATTGTAAAAACCACAATTACTGGTCAAGCTAGTTGCTTTTATGTTTATTTGATTTGATAACTTGCCACCTTCATAAATTCTCGACATGGACCTAACTTAATCTTAGGCTGGATTTAATGACGCACTGGATTTTCAAAACTCTGTGTTGAGTACCGAGCATTGAGAATCCAACAGAATGCAGAACAGCGCGTCAAAAAACACTTGGATTTTCGACTCTCGGCGTTAAGCAGAGTGTTGGAAATCCAGTGCGTGAAAAAAATCTTGCCGCGATGTTTTTACGTCGCTACGACCGTGAGCTAAGAAGTTAGGTCCATGTCAAGATCAAATAAACATAAAAACAATTCTCTGGACCAGTAATTGTGGTTTTTACAATGTAATGATACCCACTTCATAGTTTTCTACGTTATGTAATTGATAATGTGTCTCATTCTCATGGTGACTCTTGCTACGTTGGTTGTTTACGTGTATCCGATAAGTATTGAACGATGGGTCGGGCTCGTCACCGTGGTCTCTTCGATAAGAAATAAACAAGTGGTGGTATTTTACTTCTCATTCCACACTAATAAACTTAAAGGTTTCTGTCGTCACTTTAACAGGCAACTTAAAAAAAAAACTATCCCAGATTAGCACATTTTTTTTGGATACACTAAGAAGTTTTCTCGCAGCTAGCTACAACATAAATCTTAAACAAAAATTTCCATTTCTTACACATATTATACACAGAGTGAGTTCGATTTTCACCAATAAAACTGAAGGCGATCAGCACATCTAAACCACGTTTAAGAGCAGTCAGTGTGGATATTCCACAACAATGATGATGACATTGACACCTCTAAAACTCGGCTCAGATCGTTCATTGGTGAAATTCGCGAAATGAGTCTGTCGACATCGACACATGATTTGGTCTGCGTAGGTGCTGGACGCCATGTTCGAGAAACGCACGGAGGCCGGAGAGTACCTGATCAGGCAGGGAGACGATGGAGACAACTTCTACGTCATCGAGAATGGCATGTTCGACGTGCTCGTCACCGGCGATGATCGCATTGAGAAGGTACGTGGCTATATCACCGATATATTTTTGTCAAAACTGTGTGAATTCAGTTGTAAATACTGTAGGAAATATAAATAGTATTTATGCTGCTGTATTTAAGTATTTTAGTATTGAAGGAAATTACTTGTATTATGTTTGAAAAATTCGTCTTCTCGACAACGTAAATGATGTAATGCATGTTGTTGAATTGTCAAAATGATATGCATTGCAATTGGATTCATACTAGGGCTTTAAATCCCGCTCGGTTCTCGTCATACAAACTGGATCCAGCATCGCGCGGGATTCAATTAGTTTGAAGCTTAGGCTCAAATAGTTAATTAGTGACATTACTATTTAAGTTACCAAATACCTTATCGATCTACATACCACTGTTAAAACCCCACCCTTTCGTTTTTAGTTGCACACTCCAGTATTACAACATAGGTTATTGGCCTCGCCTTCCACATTTCTCAATGTCGTCGTCAACCTCAAAATAAAAGTCCAGCATTCTTCACGGGCCAGCTAATTATTATATGTGGTATTTGGCACAAATTATAATTTAAGCCCGAAGTACCTCTTTCGCTTCGGATCTTTTAAAAGGAAAGCTCCTGAAACATTAAAATACAGTTTTAAACTCATACTAATCCTCACAGGCTTGAAATTATATGCTTTGGGGCGTTCAAGTCGAAAAACAGCTCGCTTCATATTTAGCTTCATTAAGTAGTTTCGTAATCGCTGTTAATTTGGCATCAATAGAAATAAATAATAAAACATCTTCTTACCCACTTCAAAAGATACGAACTGTTTGTCGGATGCCTTCAAACGTTAAATGAGATAATGCCAAGATTTTTTTACGAAATGAAAATATCATTCTACATTCCTTACACCATTAGTAGCGAGATCGTTTTAGATTTTGGTTACCCTCAATCTTTGCTTTGAGTACTTTTTAATAAAGTTGTGATGGCAGATGTCAGACTTGTAGAGTGAATAAGTGGCCTAGGGGGGCAGTAACCTCTTATTTATCACCAGTCCCCTGTGTTGTATGATAACATTGGTGACTAAGCACATGTAAGCTCGTGCCATTTGAAATGGACTCTTCATTATTTCCAACGGGAAACTCTTATCGTCCTTGGATTTTATTTAATGCTAGTCTACAATGATGTGCTGGTGTTCACAAACTACAGGCTTGGAAGTAAGGACTATCAAAACAAATCTAAAACTAAGATGTAGAATAGTATGTATAGTACTCAATAGGCATAGACAGTCATTTGTTTTTAAGTGGAGATAAAACGTTATGTGATAAAGACGTTCGAAGTAACTACGATACAGTACAGCCTGGGTTATATACATTAGGGTGTGGGTATCTAATGCCAGTTCAGACAATAACTTCCCCACCTTCGCCAGGTGGTGCACACATACGAAGGCTCGGGCTCGTTCGGCGAGCTGGCCCTCATGTACAACATGCCTCGCGCGGCGTCGGTGCGCGCGCAGACGGCTGGCCAGCTGTGGGCCATGGACCGCCACACCTTCCGCCGCATCCTGCTCAAGAGCGCATTCAAGAAGCGCAAGCTCTACGAGGATCTGTTGGAGAAGGTGCCTATGCTGAAGGCGTTGCAGGTATGTCCTCGACCTTGACATTATTTAAGCGGTAATACCCCAACAGTAAGGACCACGGGATCCATTAGCAGCTGCAGCGTACATAAGCGGTCTACAAAGAGAATGACCCAAGGCCCTATTTAAATCATATTTGACACATTCGTCAAATAAATCATCAATCTACCTCCAATGGTCACAACATATCTCAGCTACCGCCAAAAGAGTGCGCAAGTTGATTCATATCTTTTACACTTCTCATGATCTAAAAAGACACCAATATAGCCCTACGAAGCGGGACTAAAGTGACCACTTTAGTCCCTAGGGAGTAAAAAGTTATTCGTTTTTTAATTTCCTTCATGTGACATAGACAAACTCAAACAGCCAGTAAATATACTATTATCCGTGGAGTGTGCACCATCTTTATTGCGAAAATGTTGAGAGTTTCAGTTCCATGGTTTTTTAAATAATTCGAATAGTACATTTAGCTTCAAGTACCGCGAAAATTTCAGAATTTTTGTCGAGTGTAAATTATTTCGGCTTTAAATAAATTTATTAAGAATGTCCAGTGACAGTTGTGGTATATTATGTTCCTTGGTGAAGAGATTGACGTCGAGCAAAGAGCAAAAGACATAAGTACCTAATAGATATTGTGATTTTTATTTTATTAAGTAAAATTTATTAGGTAAGTACATGTTTTTGTACTAAATTGACTATTTTTCTCGCACTCAAAGTGAAAAGTACAGTTTGCACCTCGAGACTAAACGCCAACTTAATATACCCTCGGTTTTATTGACTCCCCCTCGCACGCTCGGGAGTCAAACCACCTCTGGTATATTATGGCTTCGTTTAGTCCCTCGTTATAAAATATACTATAAGACCCTTAGACATGTAGCTAGTCTAAAACTTTGTTGCAAACCTACAAAGCCTTATGCCATTGTGTCTTGGGATACGCTATTTGTGCTTGGGATGGGACAGGTAAGACCTACATGGTCGAGGTGTAGCGGGCTTAGCGTGCGGTGCTAAAAGTCCTTTTGTCACTGATATACCGGACGCCCACGACTGAGGTACGTCCGCCAGATCTTTATCTACGAATGCCTGCGAAGATACCACCGTTATGCCATCCCGAGTCTGCCTATCTCATCCAAGAGAATTGGCAGATGCCCAGTTCAAAGTACCAAGAGCGTCTTCTCTAGCAAATACTACCACTATGTTGCCCCACGTCTATACAACAAAATCGGCCAAGAAAAATAGCCGGAGCTACACTGTTGTTGTTACTTAAAGCGAAAAAAAAAACAATCATTGCATTGTTAATTACATAATTGCCACACATAATTTTTAACCGACTTCAAAAAGGAAGAGGTTATCAATTCGGTGTATTTTTTTTTAAATGTATGTTCGGGCATAACTCCGTCGTATATTGGGAAAATTCTTTTTTGTTCGAAAGGGGTTTATTTCGAAATGGTCCCATTTAAATTTCATATAGATCTGTTGATGAGTTTCGGAGACAGACAACGGAATTCTTCAAAAAATTACAGCAAATCAACCGCGATTGCTGCAATTGCATAAATGTGCATCGTTTTGCTTAGATTGGACTTTGAGAATACCCCAAGGATGATGAAATTTCGAAGTAGTGTGGTGTAGGTACTATAACTAAAAAGTGAAAAATAAAAGCTTTTTCACGACAGCTGTTGTGTAGTAAAGCAAAAATCTATGAAATAAACCTTGTCGCCTATCGGGTTTGCTTAAAATAGGCTCCAGCACCCTAATTGCGTAACACGCGATTAATCATAATCGGTTTCATTTTGACAGTTCAACAATATTCATTGCGTTATTTACGTTGTTGAGCAGACACATTTTTCGAACATATGAAGCAATGGTTTAGCCATCTGTTTCAAAACGAAACAAATTATGATGAATCGTGAGTTACGCAATTAGGCTCCTGGCTAAGGTGGCAGTTATTCGCTGCATTCGAGAACCACAGGACCTGTAAAAGTAGCATTGCTTGAGTCCCCAGCAGTGGAGTTTCGGCTTAGTGATGATCATGAACCCGACAATTATGTTGTAAGGTTGACGTACATTCATGGTCTGGAACAGTGGGATAACATATATAATATTATATAAACGCAAAAGGTTGTATGTACTGAATGGATTTGGATGAAATTTGGCACACAGATAGATTATAACCCCTAGATTAACACATAGGATACGTTTTATCCCGGTAGTACGTTCCCGCGGGATGATTTCCGACTTCCACGCGGGCGAAACCGCGGGCGGAAGCTAGTGGGTAATAACACTAGAACTGTATCGTTGATTTGTGCGCGCACTTCATCATATTTACGTATTTGCACATTTCTTGGTGCAAATTCGTAAGTTTATTTGTAAACTTAAACTTGTAATTGCTCATTTCAATTTGTGAAAATTAGGAACGGTCGGGAATGGCTGGAAGCTATTACGATTTTCTGTTTTACAAATAATGGCCTGGACGTTGTGTCCGATAAGTGGAAACCGTATACTTTTGCGTAACTCGTAGCATAAACAGCCTAAAATGGGAGCAACCGAGAGGAGGCCTGTGTTCCAATCCCAGCTGTGGGAACACTGCTGGGACTGGAATATAGGCCTCCTCTTGGTGAGATGGAGTGTAATAATAAATAGCTTTCATCAGTTCCTAAATAATTCTTTTTAAACGACTTCAAAAAAAGGTGGAGGTTCTCAATTCGTTTTTTTTATGTTTGTTGGATCAGAACTTTTGACTGGTTGAACCCATTTTGATGATTATTTGAAAGCCGGTGCTTCCCGTGTGATCCCATTTAAATTCCATATAGATATGATGATGCGTTTCGGAGACAGACAACGGAACTCTTTAAAAAATTACAGCATATCAACCGCGATTGCTGCTCTCGCATAAACATGCATTGTTTTTATCCCAAGGATGATGACATTTCGAATTGGTGTGGGGTAGGTACTATAACTAAAAAGTGAAAAATAAAAAGTTTTTCCAAAAAAAAAAACAACTGACTTCCAAAAAAACACTACCTACTTAGTGAAAAATTACTTGCAGTCGGTGACTGGTGACATGAAAGTTAAATTAAATACATATCCAAAGTCACCGACTTCCGAAATTAAAGTTAAATTTCACTTTGTAGTGTATTTTTGGAAGTCGGTGGTTTTTTTTTTGGAAAAAGTTTTTATTATGCTCTACACTACCTTTACTATAAATGTAAGTGCAGAACTTACCAGTTATCTCATAACGACTTGCTCATGGACAAATACATGTACTTAATTGGATATAAATGATTGTTAGATCAAAGATATGTCTGTTCTGCGATTAGCTGATATCACGATAGGAAATATTTATCACTAGCGGATTTGTAGAAGCGCTAAAAATCTTTAAACAAAAAAAAACATTTCAAGAGAAACCATTCAATATTGTTTGAAGAATCTGTTTCTTAAAAAACACCATTCATATCATAAACAATCGGACTTTAAACCGAGTTTTTCTCAAACCAAAAAAATGTGGCGTGGGAAGTTATCATTACGATTACCGCTTTGTCCAAACTATCTATAATACGTCTGCGGTCTGGCATTAAGACATGTTGCTCGCAGACGCAGTTGACATACATCGACAAACTGGAATTCCTTGAGAAATAAGCACTTATGAATTACACTTGGACATTAATCTGTTCACCAGTCTTTCCCACAATGCTATAAAACTAACAGACATTATTAAAACAATCGTAGAGAGATTTTGGAAGATATTTTCATAATATAATGCCGTAGAAACAATTTTCAGCGCCCACTATGTCATTAGTAAGCTATACGGGTTTTTGTAAACAGTTTTTTGTGATATTAAAAAACAATAATTTGATACTGATGTAACAAGCAGGTTTAATTTTTAATTATTATTACGTCACATGTGATAAATAACTGGCATCAGTAATAGTACTCACATCAAATTCTATCCTGACATTTTTTATGTATGGCGGTAAAATAAATAAACAACTTATGTTGAAAAAATCTAGACGTGGTATTTTCAAGCGCGGTCCGGTTCCTACGTTAAAATCTGTAATCATTGAGTGAAGGAGATGGTACAGACAACGGACAAATTAGTAATGACCGCAAAAGTTACTACATAAAAACAATTCTCCTTTTGCGGTAAAGTCAAAGTAATGCAGTCGTCACAAACTTTGGAAGCCAATAAGTCTTGTCTTTGTGTTCTTAATTTGCTGACCTTACAACTGGAAGTGTTTCCGTCTTAATACCAAGCATTTACTATAAAACTATAAGAAAATAGTCTTTCTCATATCTTGGATGGTGACGAAAAGAGACAAAGAGTATAATTATGGAGGATGGGCTTCAGAAAACTTGATTAATCTGTTAACTAGCTATTACCAATCATTGGGAGTAGCTTTAGGTACCTTACGAATAAGATGAAAAGCTAAAATCCAAAGCACAAAGTATTCAAACTACAACATATTACGTAAACAGAGTACTGAAACATTAGAAATATTGAAACGAGAGTGTCACCGCCCCTCAGCACGTTCACGCGCGAACGGATCCGTTGCCCAGCGTCCCGAAAATATTGCCTGACCACGCTCGAGCTCTACTCAACAATCAATATGTTACCCAGTCCTACACCTTCCTTTATAGGTTTTTTTTTTACCTACTACAAGTAGACATACTTTGTCAATGAGAACAGGGAATTTCTGGGATGTGTTTCTGGCCATATTTTTTTTTTAAATATTGGTGAAATTTTACACAACTTGTACTCACGTCCTCTTCCGCTAATATAGGATTCGCGTCATGGGACCTATTTGGTACACACACCGCCAGAAAAACACGTAACAAATAGCAGTAGGTCATACAAACATTTCATGTCTGATACGGGAATTGATTACGCGACCCTGAATACAGAAGGGCATCCCGAACTCCCGACATTGCGCCATTCGTGTCGCCAAAATATGAGATAAGATACCTTTATTACAATGCTACCAAACGTGACGATTAATTTATCTTATGAGTTCGACAGATAGTAGTCTAATTGACATCAACTTAATATGACGTAATAAATGCTTATGTTATTACCAATATTGATTAATAATACGTTTCCTGGCTTTCATTTTCATGGTCAATGATAAATGAAACGAAATCATCATTCGTCTTTACCTCAATTTATTTCTGCTGTTACAATTTGGGTGTTCTAAATCTGTATATACCTGTATAGTATGTCTTTTTCTTCCATACATGTAAAAATTCCAGACACAGAGTTCACTTTGTTCCGTTCTTAAAATCTTGAACAGGATTTTTGATAAAGAACATAATCCTTCTTTAAGTTTGCCTCCCAGTCTCCAATGAACGGAGTACGGACGCAAGGGAATAAAGCCGCAAACACTACGCTTAGAAAACGGATTAGTGAACATGGAAAATAAAACGATATAGCGTTCCATGGGAAATCTTTTCCAATCTTCCACTCCGTCCGTATCCCATTTAGATGGACAACCACCTTAATTGCTTTTAGATAGTAGCTTAACAAGTTGTAACTACTTACTACGTTATATCACCATTTAGATATCAGAACGATTACATGCGAAGAAACTCGTTGTGTTTCCGCTCCGAAAACGTTATAATTTTGTCATATTTGATGCTCGTCGTGCTCAGAAATAGACTGGTGTAGGTATAATATTTTTCCTAGAATAATTTCGAAGCATATTTAATAGAGCTAAACGCAATAAGCCTTGCGCCCGCCGTAGGGGAGGATAACTCGATGCAAATTATACAATTTATGCGTCAACCCACGGCGTAAACAACTTTTTACGCTAGTTTTAAAACGTTTTTTGCTTTTTCCGCGTAGTTTTATGTAGATGCAAATAGTACTTACCTATTTTTATATGGTGTGCTATGCTATTTCAAAGATTATGTGCCCATTTCTCGACACGATTTATTACTTGAGTTAGCACCAGCGCGATTGTAAATCATATTTATTGTTATGATATTATCATAACAATAACCTAATGTCGTTATAAAGTATTTTACACGCCCGTTTCATTATGTAACTATTGTTTTATGTATAATTAAAGGAAACACGTCGTCTTTCATAGATTTACACAGCAGTGACGTCAAACCTTATTAATTTAAACTGTGAAATTTTTTCACATATATTTCATACATAACACTTGTGACGTTTTTTTATTATCTGGATTATAATAATAAATACGATACCAATTCCAATTGAAAAGTGTAAGAAGAAATCGAATGATAAGACGATAGGAGATATTGTAATAGTGGCTAGCGTCGCGTGATACGTGCGTACGTAAGGTGATAACACTTATCAGTTAATGCTGATTTAAGCTAAGATTAGGCTGTGATAAGAGGTGCCCAACGTCCACGGTTCTTAGGTTCGGACGCTCACACTCGAAACGTTCTCTTAGTGTTGTGTGAACTGAATGCTAAACGAGTTTTGTACCGCTCGAAGCCTGGTACAGAAACTAGGTCGGGTTTGAAGATTTTAGTAGTGCGTAAGTTGTCGTATATTGCCAACCGGCGTCTAGGACACAACGCTTCACGCTCACAGAGCCCGATAGAATTTTTGTCGTCGCACACACATGCAAGCTGTATGCAGAAACATCTAGACTTCTAGACTAAAGAAATACCTATAGGCAGTGCCTATCTATAGGCATGCTACTTGTACGAGACTGAACAGTGAATGAAGAGAGCGGTGATTCCGCCGACACTTAATTGGCACGAGATGACCAGTTGATAAGAAGATTAATTTATGTCTGTGTAGAAGTGTGGAATATGAGTTTACCTGTACACTGTTCAATAGTTTATATCGACAGTTTAACGGCTGTTTGTGTAAAACTACGAATCCACTTTGATAGAGACTTCCATCGGTGGTCACGTCACTGACATTCACAAGGACATTATAAAAACGCTGCGGGATTTTTCCGCGCACTGTATTTCCAACTCTCGATGTTAAACACGGGAGGGTTTTAGTCAGTAAAAGTCTGACACGCCCTCCTGCTCCATCCAGAGCGGGAGAAGTTATTTGATGATTTCCACCCAAAAAAAAGCATTCGAAGCTCGTCGAAAATTGAACAGTGTGTTTTACTGTTCGGTTCTCAAATCTCTGCACTAAGCTGAGCGTCGAAAATTAAATGCGCGAAAAAATATCACCGCGATATTTTTACGTCCGTCTGACCGTGGGCTAATTTACAAGTATTATAGGTTAGTTCATCTGTCTATAGATCAATAGAAACTCATAATATTTCCAAAGTTATGTCAGACACGGCGCCACGGTATAATCTGTCAATTCCTGATTATCCTCGGTTATTGTGCGCGTCACAGGTCTTTGACACGCTCCCTCTGTTTGTGTTTACATACACATTAACACTGAAGTACTTACAGTCTAAAATTATTCTCTTGGCTCGCCTCGTTTGTTTGGAAACCATGGGGCACAATAGTAGTAGGAAATTAACGAATTAATTCTCGCCGTTTTTTTATTATTGTCCTGAAAATGCATTGTTTTGCTGACCCTTCCCCATGAGAAATGGAAATTGGCTAGTTTCCTTATCATTATCATCACATACTCGTAAAACCAACAATGACAAGGTGGACCGATGAACTTGTGAAGACCGCAGAAATCCACTGGATGCGGAAGGCACAGAACCGGTCGAAGTGGCGGAGCTTGGGGAAGCCCTATGTCCAACAATGCACGTCTTTCGGCTGAAATGGTGGTGATGACTCGTAAAACCTATAAATAATTTCTGTAATCACTATCATGATAGTTCACTTATAGAATATTAACGAAACTGCCGCTGTCGCATGGTATTTTGATAAAATATTAGGTCTTTACCTATGAAATTGCCGTTTTGCAGTACTGGCCATTTCAAATCAAAATAATTTTTGTTTGGGTAAGAATTCTAATTTCAAATTTATTTTATTTTAAAAACATGGATTTTTTTTTCCAAAAGTAGTCATTTGTTTATTGATTAGTGTTACATTTTCATCGCATTTCAATCTTTTTCGTCATCATGGATACGTTAAAAATTCGAGTAATTATGGAATATGAGTACCGTCGTGGCAGCAACGCGGCACAAGCGGCACGCAACATCAACGACGTTTACGGAGCTAACACTACAAACCAACGCACCACCTGTTATTGGTTTGCTCGCTTCCGTTCTGGAAATTTCGACCTGAAAAATGAACCTCGCGGTCGTCCGAAGACTTTGGTCGACAATGACGAATTAAAGGCGATTGTGGAAGCTGATGATACACAATCTACGGCTGAATTAGCAGCAGCTTTCGACGTTAGCGTCAAAACAATATTGGTCCATTTGCGTCAAATTGGCAAGGTAAAAAAGCTTGACAAATGGGTGCCCCACGAACTCAATGATCGTCAGCGCGAAGTACGCGTCGAGACGTGCCTTGCACTGCTCAACAGACACACAAATGAAGGAATTTTGAACCGCATTGTTACCTGCGATGAAAAATGGATTCTGTTTGATAACCGCAAGCGCTCAGCAAGTTGGTTGGATCCTGGTTCAGCACCTAAACAATGCCCTAAACGAAAACTTACCCCTAGAAAAGTGATGGTCACTGTTTGGTGGTCTAGCGCCGGTGTGATTCATCACAGCTTCTTACCAAACGGGGTGAGCATTACTGCAGATGTGTACTGTGAAGAACTGAACACAATGATGGAGAAGCTGGCACATCTCCAACCAGCATTGGTCAATCGCTCGTCTCCGCTGCTCCTGCACGACAACGCGCGACCTCATACTGCACAGCAGACGGTCTCCAAGTTGCAAGAACTGGGGTTGGAAGCTCTCCGTCATCCGCCCTACTCACCAGACCTTGCGCCTACAGACTACTACTTTTTCCAGAATTTGGATAACTTCTTGGCGGGAAAAAAATTCAATACCCGAGAGGCAGTACAAAATGCCTTTGAAGAATTTGTTGCCTCCCGTCCAGCTGATTTCTTTAAGAAGGGCATCAATAAACTGCCACTGCGATGGCAAAGATGCATTGATTGCATGGGTGATTACTTCGATTAATACAAATAAAAAATACATGAAAAAAATTCGTTAAAATTTTTTCATACAAAACGGCAATTTCATAGGTAAATACCTATTATAAGTAGGGTTAGGGGGTAGTAGGGTAGACTACCCCGACGGTCTATGACACAATCAACAACAACAAACAACCAATCTTGTTGAGTCTTGGTTACTCCAATAAATAAATATTCTATTCTATTCTATGGTCCTGCATAGCTATTCACAACCATTCTACAGGCTATCGTATCGAAAATGACACATATCGATAACCTGATTTGCCTTGCCCCCATTGCATTAAAGAATAGCGGTCGTCTATTTATATATACAAACTTCTCGGGTTTTGGATTTGTGAATAGCGTTTATAAATAAAATATTTTTATTTCAGGCATATTTGGTCCATACATATTGTTAGTAGAACGACTTAAAACTATGTTAGTATTTAAAATTAGTAGAAGTATTTGCCGCCCTCTGGGGCCCCGGGCACACGCACTTGTGCTTGAACCCAGTGCCCCAGAAGGGGGCTGTCCAGCTTGTGGCTGAGCACGTTCGGGATGGGGTTGGCGCTCCCACGCGTGCGGAACATCAGCGACGCGATACAGCGCCGCAACACGCCCTAGCTCCTCTAGCATAAAAAAAATCGTCGGTTATACAAAAAAAAATCTGCTGTTCCATACATTTTGACCGCGTAGGTATTGCACTTTTCTATGAAACAGCTGACTTTTTTTTGTATTACCGATGAAAAATTTCTGCGTTGGGGGTTCTAGAATGATATGCTGAATTGATGGTTACAGTTTGAGCACTGGTTAAAAATGTATCCTGTAGATTTGCCCCTTATTACATAGAACTTAAACATAACTGGCGTACCTCTGCCAATCCCTTGGAATACAAGCGTGATGTTATAAATAGAAACTAGTGAAAAGCATTGTGTATAATCTGCTTAATTAGCCGTATGATACCCGTCCGTGAATAGTTTACCCGTTTCTTCGCATGTGTCTCACCAAGATTAGGTTCATGTGGATGAGCAGTGGTTAAAATAGATTGCTGTAATATTACAGTTCCCGAGACACTTCACTTTAAGCTTTGGTGAAGTTAATTGCCACACTACGGTAAAATTATTGGCGTTCGTAGAAGTTTTTTGGGATCCAAACTATGCATGGTAGTTTTACCACAGTTTGGATCCCAAAAAACTTACGTGCCAGACTCAGCACGCGTAGCATGACCATCGTAGAAACATAATTATTATGAAACAAAAGACAAAAAAGATTGTAACTATGTCAAAAATCTTCATACAGTACAGATATAAGTGACCATGCTGCGTGTGCAGGAAATGCAGACAGCGGGATGAGCTTGATGCCTATGACAGTATTCGCTCAAAATCAAGTTGATTGAAAAAGAAATGAGAGGTTTTTGTCCTGTAGAGAAACATCGCAGACTGAATAATTAATTATGCATTTACATTATTTTTAAATTGTGAAAAAAATCAACTATGTAGTTCCTGAGATTGTATGAACACACAATCTTTGCATGCTTGGGACTAACGGAAAAGGGTGAGTTTGCCGCCCGCAGGTAATTAGCTAACAAGCTGTCACTAATGCCCGACTCTACCCCTAAGGAAAGGGGAGGAAGCGTCACATAGACATGTGGACGCAATAGTACCGTGTAGGGTTTAAACGTGACGGAGGGCGCCTCTTCACATGGTGGGTTATCTGTAGTACTAAGGCAAATAATAGCAAGCTTGTTTGTATTGGAGTCTGGCAGAAACTATAGTACGCCCTGTGCTGTAGGTGCTAAGCAATAAAACCAATTACTGTATGAGGCTTTTTTTTTATTTGAGCAATGTCCACACTATTTAGGAATAATTAAGCGCTCAAAAATGTTTCAAAACGATTTAGCAGTTCTATATTCAAACCAACTAATTTTAGAACTTCTTATTCTGTTAAATGTTGTATGAACAGTGAACGCCCACTCAAATTTGCTTCTCCTGTCACAATCATGCATCTTTAAATGCGCGCCGGCAGCGAATACCGCGTACCGTACCTTTCTGAGGCAGTGCCCAAATTAGATTTTTCGGTGGTGATAACATAATTCCCGTTTTACCGGAAATTGTTTGAGATTGGAACTTTCCTCAATAAAAATTCACGATTTGCTCTCATCACATTCGGTTTCTATAATAGTGTACATACAGCACCTCATCTCCGTTCCTATCATTTTAGGAAAACACTCGTAAATCTCATTTGCATGAAAATACACAAGCAAAAATCTGCTAATAAAATACCTTAGCAATGTTTGTACAGCATAAAAAAAATCTCCAATTGTTTTTCAAGTAAATCGGGCAATAAAAAGATAAAACGCATGCTACCGCTACTGCCGTCAAAGGCGGTTCTCGTTCGTGTGTAGATAATATTGTCTGACAAGCGAGGCGAGAGATAACAGCCACCGGACGCCGATGCTACTATCGAATTTATTCACCTTCCGGACGATGACGTCACGGCATTATCTTAAACTCATACGTCACAGTGAAACTCGGGTGGCGACTGCGGAATGCATTGATAAATGTGGACTTTTTATGACGCCGACAATGACATTTCATTGCTTATCCTTCATAGATATTGTTACTCATGATAATCTTTTGTACATTTTCTAATTCTTCAATGAATATTATCCAAACAACAAATTTATATCCTGAAGTGTCCTGAAACTGAAAAAGCTTACATATGTATCTAGTTACTATCTATTATGTGAACGACTATATTGCACGGTACTTGCATTCTTTAAATTCGCTTGCATTCGTAATGGAGTTAGTTTCTCGGTAAAACGAATCTGTTTTCTTTAAAAACATGTAATGAAAACGGTTTTCTTGTTAACGTTTTCAAATAGGTCATACGTCGGCGGCCAACGGGAACTCGTTTAAAAAGATTCCCGGATATTATTATTTATTTACAATCATTTGTCAAACACATGCTCGCTATTTATCATTAGGTTTGAACGGAGATACAAGCCCACACATTCGTTATAAAAATTAAAAATGGCGGCCAAGCTTGGGACATACCAATATTTTTAACCACACGTCGAATACTACTACACTTTAGGTATAGCTACTTTTTCGAGATCCTGTGCTCCACTCTTTCATTTTTTTTTTTTTTTTTTATTGTAATTCACAAAACTGATGTACAATCACAAATGCAATAAAATCAGCTAAAAAACAATATTTTTGATTGACATCTACTAGATGTGAATCTTGCATGCCTATTATTTTGTAAAACACTTACTTTAACAAAAAAAAAATGCAATGCCTACAGGGTTACACAAAAATTACAAAATGGGAACTTTCCCATAGAATATGACTAAGATTAAGAAAGAAAAAAATTAAAATGTAAAACGATACAAAAAAATACAGAAATTATACAAATAAAACTCTAAGTTTAGTCCTAACTGAGGCTACAGAACCAGCAAATACATCTATATCCCCACGAATGGAGTTGGCAAGAGAAAGCATCTGCATTTCATACAGTGACTTAAACACCTAAAAGGAGTCCCCAATTCTTATCGTCATCGTCTGACTGTGTTTGTATTGTTTTTTTATATTTATAATCGCACTATTGACCACTATTTCAACTGAGTACCTGCATCATAAGAAGCATATTATTTACTCTTCGCAGTGGACTGTATTTATTTTGTATGCTGATTAAATCTTCAAGTCACTGACATAACTACTTTATTGTCAAAAACTATTTCAATAATATAAAAAAAAAACATTAAGCCTTTAAAAAAACGTCATAACACTCTTGACCTCTTGACTTGAAAGCTTGATTTCTCCAACCTCATCATCTGCCTAGCCTTTCCCCATCTGTGTTGGAGTCAGCTTCCAGTCAAACTGAATACAGCTAGGGATTGCAATCCAGCGTCATTTTCAGTCCGGCCGGATCCGACCGGATTCCCGTCGATCCGGCCGGATCGGATCGGATCCGGCCGGATTGATCAAATCAGGATAATTTTCGCTTTTCGGTTCAAAATGAGCTGTTAGTAAGTTAATCATGTGTCATTGTACTTAATATAGGTTGTTTATAAAATTAAACATATACAGGGTGTTAGGTAATTGGTATATCAAGCCGAGCCTATGGTGAAGTCAGAAATTTGATATCATCATTTTTGAAAAAAATGTTTTCATACAAATCGGATTCCAAAAATTATATTTTCCCAAAATTTAAAAAATATAAATGATGATATCAAAGAAGTTTGGCAAAACCCCATGTACTTTGAGTGTCGCCTTTATACTTCGCGTGCATTATTGAAAATACCCGAAGGAGATGGATCTAAGGCCTAATAACATAAAGTGTAAATCACAGCATATTTTTTTGTAATGGGATTTTGACAGAAAATCGTTTTAAAGATTTACCATTTAGGTTAGGTTATTAGGTATGTTGTGAAATGTGTATTGATATGATTGATTATTGAGCAGAATAATTCATTTTAAAATACAATACACCTACATTTTTAAGTAAGTATACTTAATAATAGTATAATAGGTAACGCTTTTCCTTTGAGGCGAAAAGAATAGGATGTACGTGTAAGGAGGTTGTTACCTACCCCAAAAGGTTATGCCTTTGAACGTTGCTGGATCATCAGGCGAACCGTACCTATACTTGTTTGCCATCTCTAGGTATATATTATATAATATTACATAGGCTTCTCCTAAAGCACGGCATTCATACAAAATATGTATCCCTAGCAATGTAAGCCAGGTCCATCCAGCAATAAGGTAGGTAGGTAAGGTAATATGTTATTTTATAAAATGAAACAAAGACTTTTTACAAACATTTAATAGGTAGGTACCTATTTATTATTTAACAGTTATGTATCAACCCTGAGTAAAACTTGGTCAAGGAATTGTGCAGGTGGAGTTATATTATCCTGGTGACGCGCGTAGCCCAGGTACCATACTATTCTCATTACGTGAGAGCAACATCCCACAGTGCGCAAACCAACAATACAATTGCAACAATATCCGGTGATGGCATTCCTACCCACTTGTTGCCGATCTATTGTTATAAAAACAAAATAAGATTTTCGTGACACATGCCGGGACTTTACTTTTGCTCGAATCAAATAAGGACTTATTCCCCCTAACCTGCTTAAATTGACATGGTCCTCTCTGCAAACTTCTATTGTGTAAAGGCCATGAAAGCGTAATTGTTCACCTATGTAAGACCTAGCTTGTCGAATTTGATAAGTGCCACAAGCAAAGAGGACCAATTCTTCTATAGACAGGCTAGGGAACACAATATTTGAACTGGTAATATGTAGTTGTAAATATAGAATTTCTTCTATTGAGATTATCTTCTTGTACTATTTCTGCTAAAGTGTTTTCTGCAAAAAGCCTTTCATTTATAATATTGACTATTTGTTCCGCATTACTTGGATCCACAAACATTATGGCAAATGCATTATGCAGAGCTGCTGCAATGGAAAAGTCCTTCATCATGTGAGGGCATGCACGGTTAAAATATTCATGCCTGAATATTTTAAAATCTCTTTTGATTCTGCCATTAACGGCTTCCACAACCCATCTATTTATTGTCACACAGCGAGACCTGTTCCCTTCTAGTGTAGATAACTGGAATTGACCTGGTGACAGGGTTTCTGGTAGATGGGCGAGGAAGCCACGCTGATGTATAGCGTCCACACTATCCCTAAAGCCTCTATCGAGAATAAAAACATCATCTTCTCTAAAAAAATCCAAAAAACTGTCTTTGTTTAATAAATCCATCATTATCGTCGCGTCATTAGTAGTGGCAGGATATGGCCCTGTAACATCCAGGATGTATCCATTGCAACATACAATCATGAATGGCTTTATGAGATTTCGATACTTATGGAGGGAATAAGTCTCTTTTTGAAATAAATAATTTGAGCTTTTTTGGGCATAAACATAGGTGCCATCACAGATAACAATTGCATTTTCTTTCCAGAGGGAGATCAGGTCTGCCATATAAACTATTTGCTATATATGAGTTTTTACTGATGGCATTACTCCGGCTTATATGATGCAGACCCAAATGTTGAGGCACATACTCCTGAGCTAATATGTCCCTAGCCTTGTTCATCAGGGTTTCCACAGTGCGCCTTGGCGTTTGAAATAAACTTGATAGCCTGTCTCCCGAGTCTCCCGTCCTTAACTTGCATAATAATGCAGTTAATGCAAAACTTCCTCTGTGCATTTCACGAAGTCCTCTTGTTTCGTTCATTATTTGTTGATGTTGGGATAAGGAAATTCCCAGAAAATAATGTGCCAAATATTCTGGCAGACTCTGGATGTCTTCAAAATTAAAAACACTTACAGGTTCTGATAGTATGAAAACCATATCTTCAATTTGGAAACAATTAAAATGGTCTAGTGTGTTTTCAGATGTGTAAACAAATCGCAAGGATACGTACGACTGTGTGTGTCAGATCAGATGACAGATCACAGGATGACAGTAATTGTTATGAAATGCGAATAGTTTAATGTTGCCAGGTACAAACTGTAAAAACTAACGATTATGTTATGCTTTCTTTAATTATTTTAGAATACAGTTTATAGTTAAGATTGGAATATTGCAATCGCATTAATGTCTATTAATATAAAAAGAAAAAATGTGTTCATAATGTTATTATAAAATGATTGTTCGTTTTTAACCAGCCAGCCAATATTCTTATTCTACTAATAAGTATTATTATACTGAAAATGGCAATGATTACTTAAACTCCGCTGTTTTCCGTTTAGTTATTGCTACTTTTACTTCTGATTTAACAAAATATTTATTTATGATTTTTTTCTCTTTTCCCAGAAAATAAAAAAAAACTTTAATCAGGAAAATAAACTACTCTACCTGCTCTATAAAATGCATATAATTTAGTTTATGCTCGTTTCTCAAATAGAGCGACACTGACACTGCCGATCTTCTTTCTGACTTCATCATAGGTATCTACATATGTTAACATAGGCTAGTTTCGGCTTTTTATACCCTTTACCAAACACCCTGTATATAAAATCAACTTTATTTCCAATCCAATAAGATTAGACAACGAGCAAACAATTAAAATCTGGTAGTGTAGGTATTACCTACAGTTACCTACTAGGTAACTAGTAAAATGTTAACGATGTAACGAGTAGCTCAGTCTTCCTAGATTTGACTTTCACAGATAGATCAATTATTTTAGTAAGTAACTTTATAAAATCTAATATAATTGGCCTTACGTACTTTACCGAGATGAGATTACAATAATTATTAAGAATAAGAATCAAGTCTTATATTTATGACAGACACCATCATGATTTGATGAATCTGTCTAATGAATGGCACAATAATGAGTTTGTATTACGAGGGCGGGTCAATAAGTCCGTGACTTTTGGAATAAAACACAGATTTTTTGATAAAAAATAATTTTATTTTTCAACGTAGTCTCCCTTGAGCTCTATACACTTTGTCCAACGCTTCTCCAATTTTTTTATCCCTTCCAAAAAAAATGATTTGTCGAAGTCCTCAAAATAGGCCTTTGTTTGCGAGATGACTTCATCATTGGAGTCAAATCTTTTTCCACCAAGCCATTTCTTCAGGTTTGGGAACAAGAAGTAGTCGCTCGGAGCCAAATCTGGAGAATAGGGTGGATGAGGGAGCAATTCATAGCCCAATTCATGAATTTTTGCCATGGCAACTGCACATGTGTGCACCCTTGCATTGTCTTGGTGGAAAAGAACTTTTTTCTTGGCCAAATGAGGTCGGTTTTTTTTCAAATCGTCATTGAATCGGTCCAATAAGTTGGCATAATATTCCCCATTGATTGTTCTTCCCTTTTGAAGGTAGTCAATGTGGATTATCCCGCGTGCATCCCAAAAAACAGTCGCCATAACTTTATTGGCTGACAAACCCACCTTGGCCTTCTTCGGCGCCGATTCACCCTTAGAAACCCACTGTTTTGACTGTTGTTTGGTCTCTGGTGTGTTGTGATGGATCCATGTTTCGTCCACGGTTACAAAACGGCGCAAAAACTCCTCCATATTGCGATTAAACAACACCAAACCTTCCTGTGAAGTTGTTACACGATTGCGTTTGTGGTCGACTGTGAGCAAACGCGGCACCCATCTTGCGGAAAGCTTTCTCATGCCCAAGTGATCATTCAAAATTGAAACCACTGAGCCATGCGAGATCCCTACGGCTTCCACAATCTCTCGCACTTTCAATCTTCGGTCGGCCAACACCATATCGTGAATTTTTTCGATTGTTTCGGGTGTAGAGACCTCAACTGGGCGTCCAGGACGTTCGGCATCTTCAGTGCTTGTACGGCCACAACGAAATTCAGTAAACCACTTTTTTACCATTGAAATCGATGGTGCAGAGTCCCCATAGTATTTATCAAGCTTAGCCTTGGTCTCGGTAATGGTTTTTTTTCGCAAGAAATAATGCTTAATAAGCACACGAAATTCACTTTTTTCCATTTTCTCCTCAAATTAGTGAGTATTCTGATAAAAATAGCTGTCAAACACAAACTAACTGACGCAGCAAGTTTAAATTTTGACAGGAGTCAACTGACAGATGCCTGTTGACAGGAGCAGTGTTGCTGTTTCAGTAAAGAGGTCAGAAATTCAAAAAGTCACGGACTTATTGACCCGCCCTCGTATATGCCAAAAATTGCTAGCACCTATATTGGTACCTATATTGGTTAATGATGCCGGATCCGCCGGATTACCGGATCCGTATTTTCGGATTGCAATCCCTAAATACAGCTAAATCCTTGCTTTCTCCAACAATAGTTATAAAACCTGCATAATTTGTATGACCCAGGCGTACGAGCGCGCCAACCTGGCCGACGCGCTGCTGCCGCGCACGCTCATCGACGGCGAGCTGATCATCCGCCAGGGCGACACGGCCGACGGCATGTACTTCGTGGAGGACGGCGCCATCAGCATCCGCATCACGCGCGACGACGGGAACGAGCATGAGATCAAGCGTCTTGGTGAGGAAAATTCACTTTTTTTTAACCCAGCAAATTGTAATTATAAAACCAAGTAATATTAGTTTTTATTTTTTTATTTGGCGAGGTGGTACTTCCCTACGAAACCACTTGTTCCACCTGCTGAAAATCTCGCACCTGAACATGAATTTCCTTGGTTTCTCTGCGGAAGCCTTTAAATAGAAGTAAAGAAACCAGCTCAGGCGGAGATTCACAGATGACTCCGCCCTGGAGTGTAAATGTGGTACTGTCCCACAAACAATGGGGCTACTACTGATAGTGTTAAACTCGTAGCCAAATTCTGGGCTGACGCTAAGAAGATTAGGTTTTTTTGTCAGTTTCTTTATTTAGGAGCGTCCGGGAAAGTAGTACCTTGCCACCGTATTAATTCTCTCGCCAAACAAAAAAGCTGTGTACTGACTTGAAGGACATAAAACATTTCAGCTTCGTCTCTACGATGAGCACGCGCGTACGTACTGTGCCTCCAGAATTATAAATGTCCAACCATAGGCGTCGATAACCACTGAACCAAAAACAAACAGACTCAAGTTCGCAATTTACCCACTATTTATTTTACTGTATCTAGGGTTACCACCCGTACCTACTCGTAAAATAGAGTATTATCCTCTTTTTCGTATAGGTGTACTTTATATTTATAATCTATGACACCAATAAAGTACGCTAAAATACTCTTACGTAACTCTTGACCGTTACTGGTATTTACTCCCTTTTGAACGTAAAGTGGAGAGCCGGAAGAAAAAAAGCTTCCCTAAAGTTAATAAAAAACGACAGATGAAATATTTCAATTTAACCTCTCGCACGTCAAGTGCACACTGTGCACACCATGTGTTCCGATAACAATAAAATTTCTATTGTGCCTGAAACTATCTTCAAGAAAGACAAATATGAATGGTACGAAAAGTAACAAGACTGTAGTTACAGTAAACGAAAAAGTGAAAAATATAAATTTTTCCAAAAGAAAAAACATCCGACTTCTGGAAAAACACGACAAAGTGTAAAATAACTTCATATCCAAAGACACCGACTTCCGAAATTATTTTTTTTTTTAGAAAAAGTTTTTTATAGTAGGTAGGTACTAAAAACTACATCAAAATAATTTTCAATTACCTATCAAAAAAAAAATCAAAATCAAATCATTTTTATTTCAGGCACTGTATAAGTACGTACACACAAATACATTTCACCCATAGTGACTACATGTCATAAATAAGCAGATATATTGTTATTACATGGTTATTACTAAGTTATATTAAGTTGGTATTTTAGGTAGGTATTACAAATTATAGATTAAATTAGATAAGATACGTTTATACATTATTAGAAATTATTATTAGATAATTATATTTGATAAATTAAATTAGTTATATTAATTCGTCATTATTATTATTACTTGATACCCTACCCTGCCCTATAGGCAATACGAAAAGGGCTGACTCCACATGTACACATAGCTGTGTTTATCGAGTAATAGATGCAGGACAGCCGGAGCATGTACCAACGTCATCTATAGGTAAGAGCGTTGAGCAATCAATAACCTATTAGTTTGCCTTACTTCGATCACGCAGGCTGTTCCGAATGACGGGCGAATGATCGATTGTGTTTCTTAGAACCACACCGTATGTGAAATATTTTACTACAATATTTAGGGCGCAAACTACACATGTACGAGTAGCTTTCAACTTTGTTTTCGTGACACGATTTTTGACATCAACTTATTAAATTACCTACCCCTTGCCACTTCCAAATAAGGTTATGTTATGGATTGAAAACTAAGTTAGTAGTGGTCGTTAGTTTCTCGCCCAAAGAACAAGCCGTGTTCTCTCTTCTCGTGGGGTGGGTTTATTCATAACGATAAGCGACAAATTATCTACTGTTAGTCAAAACAATTTGCAACAATTATAAAACCGTTTGTAAATAAAATTATCGATAGCTTATCGACAGAATCCGTGACCATGAGAAGAATATCGATAGTCAAATCTGTCATATACTTAACTATCGTCTATCGGTTGTAACGACTTGATACTATCGATAGTTTTCATAAAATATTTGAGTATCGATACCTGGACTATTAATAATAATCATGCAACGCTAGCACAGTCAAGAAAATTAATTGCTAAGAATATATTTCATAATAATGCCGGCTGTTTAACTTGGCTATCAATTTGCTTAACAATTAGTTTCCCAGACTTTACATATCGGTCAGTTAATAGGCCGAGCAAAACAAACCTCAAATTGTGTTACTTATGATGACCGTTTGTGTTCAACAGAGGCTGGTGGGTATTTCGGTGAGCTGGCTCTCGTCACCCACAAGCCGCGCGCCGCTTCTGCTTACGCCGTCGGACCCACCAGGGTGGCATGTAAGTATTACTATTTTAATATTCATACATTGGGTCATAGGGCCTTATTAGAAGGTTCAAAGTCACCCAAGGGCCAATGGAGAGGGCGATGCTTGGAGCTTCGCTACTTGATCAAATCAGGAATGAAGAGAGGAGTACCGGTAACCGACTAGCCCGAAAAAATACCAAACTTAAGTGGCAGTGGGCAGGGCACATTGCTCGTAGAACAGATGGCCGATGGGGCCGAAAAGTTCTAGAGTGGCGACCGCGCACCGGAAGACGTAAAGTTGGAAGGCCTCCCACAAGATGGACCGATGACCTTGTGAGAGCCGCAGGAGTCTGCAGGATGCGGGAAGCACAGAATTCGCCGAAGTGGTGGAGCTTGGGGGAGGCCTATGTCCAGCAGTGGACATCTTTCGGCATTCATACATATACATAAAATACCTGCATGTGACTTGGCAAACGCCGTGGAGAAGGACCCGAGTTGCTGAACGGGTCACCAATTAAAAGGGTATCAAGTTTTAAATACCTAGGGCATTGTCTTGCCGCTTGCACGATGTAGACATTGAGAGGGAGCGCAGGGCTCTAGCGGTCTGGAGTAATATGTTGTCCCGTAGATTTGCGCGGTGTACAGGCCAAGTAAAATTAACACTTTTCGAGGCTTATTGCCAAAGTTTGTACACTTGCAATCTATGGGTCAATTGTACTAAGAGATCGCTGGATGCCCTGCGCGTCCAATATAACAATGCTTACACAATGTTGTTGAGGCTGCCTCGTTACTGTAGCGCGTCGGAAATGTTTGCGCAAGCCCGCACCGACGGCTTCTATGCAATTATACGCAAAAAACTGCGTCGCTACTGAGGAGAGTGAGGGGTAGTCGAAACAGCATCCTGAAAACTGTAGCCGAGAGCTTCGGCTCTCCGATTGTACAGCAGTTTGTGCGGAGGCTACTAACACTATGGATATTTGGGTCCGAAATAAAGTTATTCTATTCTATAGTGATATGCCTAGTGATCACAAGCTCGTGACTGCCGACTGCCGAGTACGCTCTGCAGTTGTGGTTTCCCTTTCGCATACCCAGGTCTTGTACTCGCTCCCCGAATCGGTTTTTCCACAAACATTAAATCGCGCCTTGTTTTCCCCCAATGGTTGGGCAGTGGATTACCTTTAGTACACCCTCTATTTGAGCCTATTGCCATCAACCGGGTACAAATATAGACTCCGAGGTGCTACTGAGAAATTTCAGATAGAAATCCAATAACACTTACCCGAACCGGGACAGGACCTCATCAGTTGCGTTTGCAACCACAACTTTTCGGAGTCTGTGCCTGGTTATTGGCAATAGGGTTGCACTGTATTACGAGACATTTCAAACATAACTGGCGCTATGGTTAAACCGTGTCCAAACGCGAAAAAAATGTTTTTTTTTTTACACTGGCAATAATTAAAGCAGTACAGCCAACCTTACAAAACGACAACATTGTTGGCAGGACGATAAACGTTAGCATTACCATCTTATTCCTATGCCTCATTTGCATGTCGCCGGCTGTTAGCCTCGCTGCAGCATTAATCACCATACATTAACTTCGTTTTCCTCTTATTGTCAAGTCCTGTATTGATGGAACAATGCCTAACACATTTTAGGGTTTAAATATACTTAGTGACGCGAAACCACGGTATATTCGTATAATGTAATGTAAGAATGATTCGTAGCAAATTATGAAGTAACTAGTTTGTGCCAGCGGCTTCGCCCTCGTCGTGATTGGAAAATATCCCACGGGGACGTACTACCGGGATAAAACATAATCCTATGTGTTAATCAATCCAGGTTATAAACTATCTGAGTGCCAAATTTCATCCAAACTATTATAAACTTTCACATTTATAATATTAGTAGGATCACATCATCTGCCCAGCCTTTTCCCAACTATGTCGGGGTCGGCTTCTAGTCTAACCGGATGCTGCTGAGTACCAGTATTTTACATGGAGCGACTGCCTATCTGACCTCGACAACCCAGTTATTGGGTAATACGATACCCCTTCGTAAAACTGAGGGGCAATTCTCGTAATTTTAAGAAACGTTCACAGTCTGATCTCAGTCTCAATCTGTCAAAACCATCTCAAGTTTCCATACATTTTTGACAAGTTTTTGACATTTCGTTGTCGCCGAGATGACACTGCGACTAGATTTTGAACGTTTTTAATTACGAGAATTGGCCATCTGGTTGTCAGACTTTTGGGCTTCAGACGACCCGTAAACTACTATCAAAGATCCACGAGTGACAGCCGGGACCAACGGCTTAACATGCTTTCCGATGCACAGAAGGGTCTTGGTATGTAGAGATGGTCACCCATCCACGGACCAACCGCGGCAATCGTAGCTTAGTCTGACGATTGACCCGTGCGGCTGTTATTACGTAGCCACAAGCCTCTCAAGTAATAAATAGCACATAGTAGACCTGAGTAGTTGACTGGCCACATCAGACTGCATATTGGGATAAGCTTTTGAGATAAAACTTACCGTAAAGCACGTATGCAGGAAGGTTCAGCTAGAACTATTCTCCATTTGAAATAAGATTAGACATTTAAACAAACCTTTTTTACAGTCAGTTCAACCGATTCTGATTTCTATACCGTAGGCATACGGATGGCGTTAAAAGCAAAAAAGTAGTTACAATAAGCAACTGTTCACTGCAGCTGGCATTTGTCATGCCACCAACGCAATAGAAGTCAAAATCGGTTAATCGGACTGTAAAAAAGGTTTAGTTAAATGTCTAATCTTATTTCAAATGGAGTATAATTAATTTCGTCAGTGTCAGGAAATCTAACTATATATATCTATATATTGATACGTAATGGATAAAATTTGTACCCGTTTTTACAAAAGCTACGCGGACGGAGGATTATAAAATTTGGCACAATTCAAGTATAAATATAGAGAAGAAAATTAGAAATACATTAAATTATTTAAAAAAAAAAATGGTTGAATATAGACCACTGGGTGATTACTAGTTATAGTAGAAACGCCTCTAATAACCTGTGATCATAGATATCATGACTATAGTTATAAATCACGTTTAAAAAGGCGTTTCTTATCAACCAGACGCTTTTGCTTGCATCGATTGTCCCAAAGGTTTTTTGTCTGTGACAATCACGCTTATTAGTGTCCTCTGTTGTTTTATTAAAGTCTGCCGTCGAGCATATAATAAAATGTTACAATAAAAACGTCAACTGGCTACGTGCCAATTTTATCATTACAAAAAGTGCATACATAGAATGTTTGAAATTCTTCCTATGTGACATAATTATAAACTAGTAGCTTTTCCCGCGGCTCCGCCCGCGTGGATGTCGATTATCGCGTAAAAAAGTAGCCTATGTCCTTCTCCATATCCCAGGATATATCTCTGGCAAATTTCATGACGATCGGTTCAGCGGTTTAGGCGTGAAAGCGTAACGAACAGACAGAATTACTTTCGCATTTAGAATATTAAGTAGGGATTTTACAGCGGTCATGCGGTTAAAGTCACAGTTATATCTACGAAGCCATCATTATTTAGTAATTAGTTGCTATCAATTAATAACTTGTTATCACGAAGTACAGATCGATATAGAAACTAGTTCTATCGATAATGTTTGGAGTCATTTTATTAACCTTCATTTGATTATTATTTTACTTTAATTATGTTTACAATAGGGTATCTTCCAATTTATTAAAAACTATTCTAATTTGAAGATTGTGACGAAATATGTAACAGAAAAATAAAAGTGAATTGATTAATATCCATTTTCTCAATTAAAAACGATTTAAATCGAATTTATTTTACGTTGTTTTGAACTTACCGCCAAAACGCTCCTCACGATGACTATATCACGTGACCACACGTGACGTCAACTTTAAGCATTTGATAGCTTAATTGTGGAGTAAGGTTATTTTATATAGGCTATTTAACATCACGCTATGACCCTAAGGAGCCGAGTAAAAAGAAAAAGTCAGAAAGAATTTTAAGAGAAAAGGAAGCAATATCGTGGGCGGGCGATATGTTATAACGGCCAGTAGCTAGCTAGTCATAAATCAAAATATAGTTTTCCAAATAAAATGTGTCCCAGAGTAAGTCTGTTTATGATATGAGAGGGAGTCAAAGTCCTAACTGTCTAATGCGTCTTGGAGAATGAAAGTCGACGTCAGCAAATCTCATTTGTCTACATAATTGAAAATTTTAACATGCTATCTTTATATCATACGCGTTCAACCAATGTGTAGCCTGATCCTAATTCATCCACTACCGCCTAATGTTCACAATCGTGGCTGCGTTGCAGTTCCATAAGAATTCAACCTAGATACCGAAGAAACGACTATTTTATTCCAGACAGATGCATCAGTTGTTTACGAAATGAGAACAAAATAATGATTGCAGAGAGTACTTTTCAATTTATAAATCCCAGTATGAATCAAGGCATAATATTCCACTTATACGTTTCAGTCCTTGACGTGGAGACGTTCGAGCGCCTGCTGGGCCCGTGCATGGAGATAATGAAGCGCAACATCGATGACTACGAGGAGCAGCTCGTGAAGCTGTTCGGCGACAAGAGCAACCTCACCGACGTGCGATGAACGGCCGCGCGCGACCTGCAGCGCCCTTACTTGTTTCCCTTCCACACACCGTAATCTGTACTCTATTCATTTTAAGGCGAAAACGTCAGTACTGCGCGCGAAATTCAAATATTCTTAGGTTTTTTTTTTGCAATATGTTTGCGAATCACATTTTGATCAGCATACAACCAGTACTTGTAAATTGCAAAAACCTTAAGAAATTTTAAATTTCGCATACTACCTTAGCGTATCCCCCTTAAACTCTATGTGAGGTTATGCTGATACAAACTATAACAGCATACAAATTATAGTGATTTTTTTAAAATATGTCATGTTAACGTTTTAGTTAATTTTTACCATATTAAAACTACTGCTATTAATTGTGATGATTATTATGAACAAATAATATTTAATTGGGGATATAAAATAGTTAAATTTAGTGACAATATTTTTTATGCCAAAACATGACAATGATATCGTTTTAATGTTAAATAACTTAATTAAGGCTCACTAGGTAGCTCTTACGTATTTATTGAACAGCATAACCTCATAGATATCAAGTCAGTTTGTGCTCATAAAGCGTACGCTTACTAAATAGCTTATTGTAGCATATTTTGTGCTTAACCAACTAAAATTTAGAAGTACAAATACACAAGATTAAATGATTTCACTTAAAGTAGTGCCATGTTGATTATTTAATTTGAACTTAATTGTAGTATATAAATAAAAGGGATTACGTGTTGAATGGAAGGTGAAACGATGATTACATAACGAGCGCTCAATAATATTGCATTGATACAAATATACGCTTATTTTAGATAGAGAAATGCCTTAGTAGCTAAGTAAATATAAGGTACACCGACGAGGTGGCGGCGAGGCGAGCGCGTAGAAAACAAAATGTTTACCAGACATTGTGCTCAGATTATGTGCCATAACTATACAGAGACGTCGACGAACGCACCACTACACGACGCGCCAACACTGCTCGGTTGTATGAACTAATTGCTTTCACGTTATTTTAATTTTTCTATCACAATTCTGTAGCTTTTTCGTGTGCAATATAATTATTATTTAAATAAAACGTGTCATAACAAATTTTGTTTTCTACGAAAGTCGTCACCAAACACGAACAAGTCAACAGCTGACGATAACAATAAAAGAATTTATGACTCGAGGGTAAAAGGCATTAGTGTTAAACTTTAACATAAATATGTTAACGTAGTGAGTGGTTACAATGCAATACTATTCGGCACTCGGCCACGTCTAATCTTGGGATATTCTCAATCGCTATCGCCATTTCTATTAACTTAAAATATTTCCACTGACACAGGCTTTTCTGAATGATAACAAAATTATATACCTATTAGGTAAATTATATACTTAGTTGTATTCTTTATTATTTTATGTGATTAGATTAAATCTATCACTTTCTATTTTTATTTATTTTTTAGCTTGGTTAATGGTTTTTCGTCGATATATGTATATGGAGATTGTAATGCGAAAATCACTTTATTATATTATGCCAAATTATAAATAATAGTTTACGTATATGTGATTTTAACAAGACAACTTATGAATTAAAAAATGTCTCGGACATTGCCCATTATGAAAAGTCTACAAACATTCAGACTTGATATAGAACGGAAAATTCTGTCTTAATTAAATACATATACTTACATAAATATATATTATTTATTTAGTTTTGCGGAGTATTTTTATTACGATTGTTTCATAGTAATTTTGTTAAGCAAAAGGAATTGTTTATGTTGTCTTTTAATTAATTTAAATCTTCTTTTCTGTTGTAGAGAGTTCCTATTGTTTTGTTTGCTCTTTAACAATTTTACATTATAATAGATCTGAGGTGTTTATCTTTGTAATACTTTTATAGCGAACACAAAGCTCCAATGAACAAATAGTAGACGCCCATCGTTGTTGTTTTTATATGTCCCTGTATGAGATTGGTGTATAAATTGTAATGATTTGGCTCAGTGGACACATGTTAGGTAGAGTAGCGTGGCTCCTTGCTACCGACGCAGACGCAGACGTACGGCGCAGGCGCACTCGGCCGACCCTCAGGTACAAGTTTCCAGTATTATTTGAATTAGAACACCCTACCACCTTTATTTGTGAATCCAGCCAAAGTAGGTGAGTGCGTAAATATCATGTGTAGCGCTAAATATTTAAGTATATATTTACTATGTAGTAGTTAGTTTTCGTCATTTCTTATTGTAATTTAAATATTAGTAGATTAGGAAATTTTAATGGAATATAGTCAAATCCTGAGGGGTGAGGTGTATCGTTTTTGACGCCATGTACAAAATTGTACAAAAAATTATTTCAGATGCCATAGAAGATTTTATTTTATTGAATGAATATAATATGTTATTTTATTGTGAAATATAAATGTGCCGCTTTCTAATTTCACTGGTTAACTAAGTGCAGACATGGGTCTGTGTTAGCACATTCATACATGTCGGCCTTCGCTTCGCTGCTTGTTGTTATTCAATAGCATTCGTTATGTATCTAACTACTGGTTTGAGTTTGACGTAGCTAATACATTCCCTATACTGGTTGACATTGTATTTAATTTTATATCTGAGAATATTATTGTTCACCCATCGATTTTCTATAGTTAATTCTCACTCGAAGTGCCTATTTCGTACAACAACATGAATCAGGAAACAATTTTCTTAGTACACTCTCTCACTAACAATTATAATATTATTAATCTCGTGTTTTAACTTACTTAAACTGCCTTTTTCTATGTGAAATTGTGAAACGTGTTGTGAGATATGTGTATTTAGTGCATTGGACATTAAACAGTCATGCAGTAGTTCCGGTTTGATATGTGAACCACTCTTTGTAATATAACAACACGACAATGCTCAGAATATTTACCGTTCTACATATACGTTTGTTTCTTGTGAAAAACTTGACATTGTGAAATCACTCGCGGTAAATATTTTGACTAACAATAGACATTATTTTTGAATATTACTTTATACTTTATTGGACATGATATATTTGACTAATTTTAAGTTTAAAATACAAGATAAAGATTATAACTACTGAATTTATGGGCTCTAGATTATTATGTGTGTGTCTCTCAGATTGGTATGCAGATTAAGATAATAGTAGTTGATATGAATTAATATTTGAATTACCAAACTTCTTCCTCCTGATACGTGTATTCCCGGGATTGTTCAATATTAGTGATTGGGTTCTGGTATGAGCTGACTGATATGGATGGGTCAGGTAGTAAAACAATTGGTCTGGGGTTCATCTCAACTTGGGTCCTCTTCACTATATCGGACGTCACCAGACGTTTCCATTCGTTTAGTTTTACCGACATGTCTTCCATTTTTGACGTGAGCTCTCTCATTTGATGTTCGCTTGATGGATGAGCATTAACTGGGTCCTTAGGAGTTGAGGAACTTCCGCCCAAAGCTTTTTCGATTGTTTCAACAAGAGCACTCTTCAATGCATTGACATTATAATAATCAACGGCCGTCTCAGAATCCTCAATATTGATCCCCTGAGACCCCCATCTCTCATTTGTGTAAGGAATAATTGTCTGATTCAATGAGGCCCAAGCTTGGAGTGGATCTTTCCTCTTCAGTTTATCCCACTGTCGCGGGAACGCGTTATTGTTTGTGTAGTATAGACTGTTGATGTGTCCCGGGCTGAGGGTCGAAATATACAAGTTCCTGGGACATTTCACCCTAGGAAGGTTGGGATACCGAGATGAGAAAGAGTCTTTGCCTTCTTTTTTGGAAGATGACGGAAGAATTTTGTCCTCTTCCTCCCAGGGTGTCTTATGTAGTTCTGTTAACTCATCATCACTGTCCTCAGCGGATGATTCGGTATCGTCGCAACATTCTATCTCTCCCGGATACACAGAGACTGTCCCTGAAGCGGCTGCTTTCTCGATTTCCTCTCTCAAATTCGTAGAGCCGGTGCTTTCTACTAACAAATTTTTCTCTTTCCTTCTTTTAATTAAATGTCTTAACAACTCAGAAAATAATTCGGGAAGATCCTCCTCTTTGGTTTTCATTAGCGTTTTTCCTATATTTGAATCAGCCATGAGACTTGAAAACTGTATTGATTCTAAAATGGATGCCTCAGAATCATGGTCCTCATACTTGGCTAATTCCTTATCTTTTATTAGTTGGAAGACATCTTTCTGTCGTCGACACTTTTCTAACTTTTCTGATGTTGCTGCTCTATTAGTAGGGGTGAGTTTTTCGTTGTCTGAATTGATCATGTCTGAGGGTTTAATTAATACCTGGGCAATTTTGAATATCAAATTTCTGATTTTATAAATGTTACAAATTTTGTCGTAACTTAAGAAACTAAAATTACTAATTAGCCTGGTCCCTCCTTCCTATCACTTACAAGAATATGTCTTGTGTCCAATATTTAATTCGATGCCGTCGAATCCTCAATTTATCCACAAGCACTGGTAACTTTGGGGAGTGTGATGTTCGGTTGGTTTTCCTATGATCGTGTACATGCTGATATTGCTGTGTTAAACGTTGTGTTTGTTACATTGTACAGATGAGGTACGTCACGTCACATAATGTCTGTGTGTCCCCGTGTAATAAACCCAGTAGTTAATATTATCGTGCAATAATAACTAATAACTGTCATTTATCTATGTCGTTTACATCAATATCATACGTTAAATTTTGTCTGTGTGAAATTTATTTATAGAATTTAATAAAAAAAATATAAATAGAATAAGAAATATATATCTCTCTTAATACTGGTGTTTAAGAATATTCAGCATTGGTAAAGTAGGAAATGCTAATCTAATTACACTTGTATGTTCAGATATATTTTTTTTTACTATTAAACACGCAACATCCTTAATGTTAAAATAAAAGCACAAATGTCTAGAATGCGTGATCGTGATTGATCGATGGGAGGTTTTCATTCTGTTGTCTTCCATGGGACGCACAGAGGCTGCTATTCTTACATCCCAACGCATCATTCGGAGCGCTATAATATGCATTCTATAGCATACTAATGTAAAATTGAAATTCAATACGCTTAACCGTAGCGTAATTTTTTATAAATTATACTAGTCATTGGTGTCTAATGTAGATTTGTAACCTGACAGCACGTTGGAATGGAACATACTCCATGTCTTCACTCACAGTAGGTGTAAGTCGTCATCCCTGTTCCATACAAAGTGAAAGCATATCAGCGCGGCAGTCGTCGCACCTATGATTACTATGCACCACATGTGTACATCCGGTAGCCAGTTGAGAACTAGTGCCGCTTTTCCCACGTCATGAGCTTACCCTGTACATTTATAAAAATTATGTATCGTAAAATGTTAGAAAACTGAATTATATTTGTTTGTAGATCTAAGTGTTGTTTATTTTATATCACTCTTTCCCCCCTTGATCTTTTATTTTTTAATTATAGAACCAAGTAATATTAGAGTAAATAAGTATATAAAATACTGAGTACAAAAAATGTCACACTAGTCTTGAGACTAGTTTTGCACCTAATTATTTTGTGCTGAAGAGCGTGACTGACTAGCATATTTTGTTACCTGTATTTTCAAAAATAATACCTACTTTCATTTATTTAACTACGTGGCTATAGGAATCCTCGGGGAATCACACAGACCGTATAAGCGTCTCATACTAACACTGCAGACCCACCGTACCCCTATGAACTTTATTTTTGTACTGTTTATGCGCACTATCATATGAATCGCTTAGCGAATTCAAAGTGCGATCTGATAACGCGTCCACTGTCTGTGCGTGTTACGGCTCGCGGGCAGCCCACTATTCTCTATTGTCGTCGTAAAATTTACTTTATCACATTTGATTTAAAATCCTAACTTGTATGACAAGTAATTTGCTGTTTTGGAGCGGTGCTGTACCTTTAGTGTTATCGAAGGTCCACAATAACAAGGTGGCCAATCAATAAAGACATTCAGATAAAATCAAATTAGTGATTTATTAAAAAAAAATAACACTATTAAAATATAGAACCATACAAATTGGAGCATACAAAAAAAAAACATTAAGTTATTTGCAGTATTTATAAACTAAATCAACAAGTTCTCCCTTTTTCAAACCTGTTAATGCAGGTAAGTCTGGAATTTCCTTGTATTTCAATATATCTTTTAATTGAGGTACTGTGTAGTCCTTTACTTTCTGATTATCAAGCCTATTTTTAAGTAATTGTTCATCATTATTATCAACTAATTTCGCTCTTTTGCTCTCAGGGCCACCTCTTGATGATGCAGTTTTCTTTACAGCAGTTGCTCCAAAGGGACCAAACAGTTCTTGAAATAAGTTGTCCTGGATTCTTTGGAAACTTTTCATGTCTGGTTTTGTGGTATCAATGAATGGTTCAACCTCTTCATCTTCCAGAGCAATTGCTTCTATAGCATTATATTGTGCTTGTAGTTTTGGATTTTCAAACATATCAGGCTTATAATCAAACTGTAACTTATTCAAGATGTCCTTCATAAAAGTTTTATTTGCACTTGAGATTTCCATATCTTCATCTTCTTCAAAAAGTGGAATGTTTCGAACATTTTCTACGAAAGGCACACAGATGATGTCAAATCCAATTTCCGCATTTAGACCAAGAGGTTTAGAGGTGGGACAAAGAGCTACAATAGAGGGCCTGGCGTTCACCCTGGTACACAACACACAAATTGCTACTGTTTTCATCTCTGTACAAGCCTGATGTAAGGCCTTGAATGCTACAAAAGAGCCTTCTATTATGCTTTCATTTGGAAATAAAAAGTAGCCTGATTTATAGTACCATTTCTCTTTGCACATGATAGTGTCAGGTTTAAATCCAAGGAGTTTTAACATGGGTGGCCCAAACGGGTTACTCAGTGCCTTCCTTTCATCAACTGTAAACTCTATTTTTTCATCACCGTAAGTGACGTAGTGGATCTCCTCAGACTTCAGTAAAGGCACAGGCTTTGACTCTTCTTCGGGATCTAGCTCATCCACATCCATGTGTTCACCATTCCCCACTTTGACTTTCATTGTTTTATTAACACTGGTAAGAATTGCATTGGTATCTCTATCTAAATCAACAGTTTTCTGTTGTGTTTGCCCAGAACTCTTTAAAAGGTTGTATACTCCCACCCCAATTGCCAAACCCTCACCAATTTCAAAACATAATCGGGCAACAGCTAAATGTCGATGTGATTGCTGATGCATCAATTGTTCTATTTCCTTATGATCCCAAACAGGTTTTGGTAAAGTTACATCTTCACCTTTATTTGCTTCAATTAAGAACTTAGTGTAGAATGCATTTATCTCGTAATCACTTTCAGAAATATTTATAAGCTTTATTTCAATATTAGAATCTACTAAGTCAACAACTCTTTTTAGTGCTGGTTTTTCGTCAGATTGTAGTGGAGGTATATCAAATCGAGATAACATGATGACGGTACGGGTTGAGAGCTGTTTTTTGCAACTTGCAAATGCTTTATTGCAATACCAGAGGACATCTGATAGTGTCAAATCATTTGCCTGCTTTAATGAAGACATATCAATATTTTGGAGTTTCTTAAAATCATCTAAATTTGGCGATGATAAGGGAAAAACTTCTTCAACACTTTTTATACCAAAAACAGACGTGTTCGATCCTTCGGTACCGTATAAACATACTCCAACGAGTTGAGAACTTGATTTTTGTAAATACTGACGTATCATTCGACAAGTAGCTGCGTGAGCTTTTTGAGCAGAGTTCAGTTTGCCTGGGCCGTAGGTGTTGATGCATATTAAAGTTGCGGGAATACCTTTCCATGAGAAAATTTCTTCGGTTTCTTCGTCAGAGCTCATTATGCCGTAATTTTTGGCAGTTAGAATGGTTATATTGTTCACTTAAAGGTATTGACTTCACAAATTACATGGGTTTTAGTATTGGAAAACCTTTTCTCATACTTTTGGCTTGATTGAGAAAACTGACTAGTGACCAGGGTTGCCAACCGTAACAAAAATTTCCTCGTACATAAGCAGCTAAAAATCTCGTATTTTGACATTCAAACCTCGTACATTTATTATGCATCGAAAACGTGCTAAAACCAAAATGAAGGCATATTGAACTACTGGATTTAGGACTTTTTACTCAATGAAATAAACGATTGCAAGTTTCCTACTAAATAAAACATCACTTTGTGTTGTATTTCAAAAAATCTTTATTAATACTCAAGTAAAATCACAAAAAAACTACACAACTACAAACTAAAACAATTTTTTTATATTATTAAGTACGAAAATTTGCAAGGTAACTTAGTTTACACCTCGTCTCCGAATATTATGTCAGGAACATCCTCACTGTCATCGTTTTTTCTGCCGTATATTTTATCTTTTGTCATGCGGCTATACATTTCTTTTGTGGGTTCAAAATTGACGCAGTTTCCAGTACGAGTTGAACCTTTTGCAATCTCTGCAGCAAGAAGTGTGCCGTTCAATGTTTCCACAGTTAACCGGTTTCTTATCTCTGTCTTTATTAAATTGACTTTACTAAAAACCCGCTCGCAGTCAGCATTCGCATGGGGTAGGGACAGTGTATATAGAGCAAAATGAGCCAGCTCGGAAAAATCTTCAGTTTTCAGTAATTGATCCCAAAACTTATCTGGCTCACTAATTTCAATCAACCCTTTAGGATGACGAGCTTGTGCATTTGGCAAACTCCTCCATTGATTGTCGATTATTTGTTTCTTTGCGTGATCAGCTGGTGCGATTATACGGGGAACCACTTCCATAAGAGGAGAGAAAGTAGAAATTTGCACCATGTGTGACAGAGATGACTAATGCGAAGAACGAAATGTTTTATTAGTCGGGGATTTCCCGGTTGACGGGATAGCTACCATAGACAAACATCGCGTAAATGCGGCAATGAAATTTTTGGTGTAAGAAGTTCCTACAAGTTCTGATAGATGGGCATTAGTTTTTACTATTATAGTATAATGGTAATGCAAAATTTTCGTATGGCCATATTATCAAAATCTCGTACATAATTGTACGAGGTAGATAGTGTCCTCGTACCTCGTACGGAAGACGACAAATCTCGTATTTGTACGAGGAACCTCGTACGGTTGGCAACCCTGCTAGTGACTACCAAACAAGTAGGGACAAGTTTTATTCAAATCAAAACAAAGTTAACAAAGGCCACATTCCGAATTAGAAAAATAGCGCTGTGAGCGCTCACATCGATAATTTGCGGTCCGAGATAGATTATATCGACGACGAAGTGCCACTAGCTCCTGTCATTTTTCGAGAAATTCACTTTTTAATTGTTTTGAATTTAAAGGCGTTATTCGCATGTTTTACTGAAATCTCCTGAGTGTATTTTTAGTTGCAACAGCATTCAATTGAAATGGGGAAATACCTCCCAACTTAGCCAACGTGGTTATTTTATGGCATTACCTCCTAACTTTTACGGGACACGTCTTTAATGTGTTTGTTGGTTGTTTTCGACTGACCTGACAATCGGTGGTGGCTGGTGGCGCCAGCCGCGCGGTGATGTGCACGGGTGCAGAAGAGGCGAAAAATTTAAGATTACTAAATCGAATTCGCTTTCAAACATTCCAAAGCGAAACCGTTGCATAACTCAACGACGAAGTTGTTCTTCGCTACCACCTACAATTACAGTACACTATGGAAAACGAAACAATATTGAAATTTTCAGTGATGTTTGTTTGGTGGATACCAAAAACTACAGTAACAAACGATGCACTTCAGTTCAGTGTGTAGTCAGATCCTAGAATCTGAACCTATTAACTTAATAGGCGAAACATGTTCCAATGATAGTGACATAACTTCTTGTTCTAGTCCTGATCATGATCAAGAGTCGAACAGTTCTAGTCCAGGGCTACTTTTAGATGAACCATCCACGTCATCGGGAATTTACCACATTCCAATCCATTGCAATCCAAACGAAGAAAGAAAACGCCAAGCTAATCGTGACCCGGATAGCTGGAAGAAATTAAAAAATAAGAAACTTCGTATGTTAGGAGAGGAATATTTTTGAGCCAAAGAATAGAAAACTAAAACAAGATAAGGTACCCGCTAGAAAATTAGGTGATAGGTGCAATTCGCAGTTTTGTAGGAAGAGTAAGGTGCGAAATTGTGAAAAATTTGAAGATGAAAGACGTCATGAGATTCACAACGGTTTTTGGAAAAATATGAACTGGGACCAGCGCAAAGTGTATGAAGTCGGACTTGTAAACGACATGCAAAACAAGTGATCAGGGATCGAGACGTGAAGGTACAGTAAGGAGTCATAAGTCCAATAGCATACTAAGGGTTATATTGCTATAAACTCGCGGTCCAGGCCGTACCTACAGCTGTGTGTATAAGTGATGTCTCAACACAGAACGCACACCTCAGAGCTCACACACTGGCGTCGAATGAAACAAAAAACATACCATCGCACATAGTACGTAATTACGTATGACCTTGGTCCGTTCATACCATTGCTAAAATTCAAACAGTAATATCAAGTTCTGATGGCTCATAACATATCGCCTGGGATTAAGAAACTCATAGATCTGGGTTCAAATCTCGCGATGAGATTTTATTTTTCTTTTCAACAATAATCTTCTTCTGTTCTTTTATCATAAAAGTAATAAAATATTTTTATTTTATTAATTATTATGCGATAAATGAATAAACGAGATTTTTTATTTTTATTACTTATATTGTTATTTAAATAAAGGATTAAGAATAAAAATGTTTAATAAGTGATTACAAAATGTTTATTCGTTATAATTTTATGAAGTATAAACATAACTAATAATAACTTTTTGTTAAAACAGTTTAGTTTCTCATAAATAACAATTTATTGAAGTAAAGTAGCTAATTGGTCAACTATGATAATCAAGCTTAAAATATTGTATCTTAGTAATATAATAATATTGTGCTGTCATTTCTACCGTGTGTGGGTACTCGAAGGAAACCACAATAATCTACACAAATCTACCCACGTAAATATAACAAATGCAGACGCGTTGTCACAATACAGTTAAATGACTCAGTAATACTACTTTTATTCTACTGCGAGAGAGTTTGTTGTATCACAAACCTCAAAATTAACAAATCGTATTTAATAGGACTTATTGAGGTTATAGCTTAAGTATTCATTTTCATTACGAAAAGAAGATTGAAACTAAACGTCAAAATAATCCATATTACGGATATGACACAATATTATTTGAATATTACTAAAATCAATAAATATTTGTAATTTATATTCTAATGTTAATGTTTTTTCCCGTTAAATTTGGTTGTTGAGCTGGTTTTCGATGATGCAAACCTTCTGTGTGAAGTGCATGGCGCACGGTTCGTAAAGACGTGTCGAATAATTTAGCAAAATGTCTTGTCGTTTTAAAACTACTTGTTTCATATTCGCTGAACATGTGCTGTTGCTGCGCCTTTTTTATGAGCTGGTATCTTCCACTTTGCTTTCGACAGGCAAGGCTACTCCCTTCCTCATATCTTTTCACCCACCGATTCACAATATTTCACTAAAACAAAAAAGGGGTACTGTTAGGCTACTAAGCAAAATGCATGCTAATATGTATTACTATTTAGAAACAAAATTGTTTCAAATATTAATTAAGTATAATGTTATTTTCATCGTTCAAAAATCTAGGAAATAAATTTACTTTGAAATTTGATATTTTTCTTCTATTTAGACCTTATGATATTTATTAAACGTTTCAAAAAATAACTACAAGGATCAGCAGTTATACTTTAATTAGATGAATGTTTATTAAAATAATGAAATCATAATACTCACACTCAGTCCGGTTTTATCAGATAATTGTGATATATTAAGTCCGGTTTTATGCAGCGCAATAATATTCGCTTTCATTTCTATATTTAAATATGCTTACATTTTAAAATGAACTAGAACACCGCTGATAGATTAAACACACGTCACTAGCACACAATAACAAACAACACCGTTCTATTTAGTCGCGGTGAATGAGTCGTAAGTTAACTGCACCTTAATATCATTTAAATTTATTTAGGTTTCTGTGGGTATAATCATAAAGTTTTACAAGTTTAGTGGACAAGACGAACAGAACAAGAAACTATAGTCAAAAGCGATTTTTAAAACAATAAAAAGACTATCACCGCGCGTGGGATTCGAACCCGCGACTCGCTACGCACAAACGCGCTAACGTAAGTATGGTAACCGCTAAGCTATCATGCCATCTACTTTAATGGTTGAATTTATGAAATACAATCATTTGTAGATGTGTATGAGAGTGTGTGTGTCTATAGTATAGAAATAACTTATTATAAGAAGGTCGTAAGTTAAGCCGAAGTGTCAGTCTATTGCTTTTTTAAATTGGTAATCCACTTATGACTTTTACTGTACGTTCGATTACCTTTTTCCAGTGAACGAAGGCCAAAATTTACAGGTTTGCAGAACAACATTTTTAAATACTTTGTGTCTGGGGTCATACTCAGTTCAATCTTGGGTCAAAAAATCGCGTGATAGAGTAATTCGTTGTCAAGAAATTCAGAATACGATCAGGGCCAGAACGCCACAATCTGGAATACAGCGAAAGCTGCTAACTGTACGTAACTTTTTAGATAATATTCCCGAGTTACCTTCTCATTATGCCAGGAAGGAAACGTCAAAGTTGTACTTAGAACCTGTTTACCGTTCTCTGAGTGATTTATAAAGAACATTGCACTGAAAACGAAGGGCCTGTGCTTTCTCGCCTTACTTTCGAGAAACTGTTTTACGAGAAAAATCCGTATACACCTTAAAAAAGGACATGTGCGATACCCTGCTGTGACCATGCAGTAAGGAATATTAGCACTTCCGATTAAGAACAACACATTAGACGCAAAAATAGAGTGAGGCAAGAGAAGGAAACGGACAAAAAGAAGACTACATCCGGCGAATTTCTCCTGTTATTGGTTTAATGAAATATGCGCTGATCTCATCGCTAGTACTTTCACATCTTTTGTGTCCGATTACATCGTAAGATATTGTTGCCTAAAGGATTGCCTATAGTCATTTATTCAGATGGATGCACCTATCAAAATAGGAATAATATAATGGCAAATGCCTTGTTGAATATTAGTATTGAACATGAAGTGACTATCACACAGAATTGCTTAGAGCCTGGACATGTAAATGGAATGCGACGCAGTCCGTGCTGCGATCGAAAGGAAGATGAAAAATAGGGACATACATCTTCCCAGCGACTATATAACTGTAACGGAGGAGGCAAGGATAAATCGTTTTCCTTATGAAGCTGTTCAGATTAACTACGGTTTTGTTAAGGATTACAACAATAAAACAAATTGGAGATACAACACCATAATACCCGATCGAAAAGCAGGCGATCCTGGACCAGATGGCACTATTTATTATAAAATTAACTTTGATGATGATTGGACAGAGTTACCTGTAAGACCGAGAAAACTGAATGCTGTCACTTACTCAGCTTTGCATGTTTCACCAATTCCCATAGCTTCTACCAAATTTAATCAACTTCAACAATTAAAAGAAGTCTTGCCAAAAGATTGTCACTTAATTTCACTCGATTGTCGATAATTTCTTAGTTCACTTAATAACAAGTTCATCTGTTTACGTAATTGATTTTTGATGACTTTTTTTCTTACCAAACTAAGTAGGTACATTTGTTCAATTGTTTTATGTAAGCAAAAAATTGCTTCGTTACATTGTTTTTTTTATAATTATTCACGAATATAAAATACGAATATTAAAGGTTTCTGATAAAAAATATCGGTGTTTTATTAATTCCATTACCTTCTAAATATCATAAAATTATCACATAAAAAGAATAAATACGAAGTTAATACCTTCTATCTAACCGAATACCTACTACACTATCATAAAATATACGTTTTGAGTATAATATATAAAGCATACATTATTATTATTCTAAATTATTAGTTTGCGTAAATTTTTGACTTTGTCAGCTATGTGATAATGGCACTTCGCCGTCAATAACACGATTATGACAACAAGGAACTGTCATTTTTGTCAACAATAGGGAATGCTTTTGAACGCGCTCAATGTTAAAACCTATTTACACCATATAAAACTTGTTTATACCACAAATTTCGTCTTCTTATTTGGTTAGGTGGTTACTCTAGCCAGAAGCACTCTAAATAAGTTAGCTAAAGATACGATACGATTCAAAACAAAACAGCACAACTGTCATTTTTGACAGCGCTCCCGGTGGTTACGCAATTATAGTATTACGCAAGCCCGCAAAGTCGCATGTCATGACGTCATCTATGACGATTCACGGGACATCGTTACTGCGCTCACGCCAATTCGGAACGGGTGCGAGCACGCTCAAATCGATTATCGTAACTCGGAACGTAGCCAAAATTAAACTTCAATAAAATATTGACATTTATGACAGATGACTTGACTGTAACTGTCAGTTTTATTGACAGGCAGACATTGACTGTTTGAAATGGAGTGTTGCATGCACAGAATACATATACTCCTAACGGAGCGCACATAAGTGGTAACACTAGCACTACGAAAATAACCCTTACTACTACGACATATAGGTCTAGGAGTAATAGTGTTCTGTGATATAGGTGCTGCCAATGTCAGACTGATATGCAGTGGAACTGTACCTATCCAATCCATGGTACAAACTTCTTGGCTAAAACAATCACGCATCCAACTTAGGGTAGATTTTTTGGAGTAGATAAACGAATTGATGTTTTTCCAGTACTTTTCAATTTCTGGTATTTCATTGGGGATCATAATCATAGGCTTTAATATTCATAGGTTTATCCCCACGAAATTTAGACTTTTATTTAGTACTAAATTCCTTGTTTTTTTGGTCTGATCCTAATCATAAAGAATTGTAACATTTTGTAATAATTGGTTCAAAACCAATTATTTATTTCATTTTTAATAAGTAGTGTACAAACTCCAATTGGAATGTGACCGCCACGTCAAAAAATAAAAAACGTGCCCTCGGCGCCAAGGTGTGCGTTACCCCAGCCAGATGTTGTCGAAAATGGTAATTTGAATCTCATAGATAATTAGTTTTGCGGCTTCTGTAATTGTTGCGCACATTTTTAAATTTGTTGCGCTTATAGTTTTTTAATTATTTCACAAAAACAATTCCTGCTGGGGTAACGTTATCCCAGCCAGACCTTTTTCTTTCTAATGGGAATATTTAAATAAATACTAGCTATAAAATTAGTTGTCTAGATGAAGTAAATGTTGTGCCTTATTTTGTATTTGTTCTTTCATCGGTTGCGAAGTTATTCGAGATTTTGCTGTGGTAACGTTTTTGGTTTTGCTAGATCTTTGAAACGGTTAAGCGGATTCTTATCATATTTTGTACATGACTTCTTAGGAATTAGTTTAAATTTGTTCTGCAATAAAAAACCAAAATAATGCATAGTTTAAAGGATATTTCATTAAATAGAAAAACACTTCAATTGGTTCCAGCACTCTCAATAAGAGGTCTAAAGACTTACTTTAAACGTTATTTTAAAGCTTGTAAATGCCTTCAAATGTATGTGAAGTTTCATTAGTATCCTGTAAGGATTTAACAAGTTATGATGATATTCAGTTCTTCACGAGCACGGTCTTGATGCGCGCGGTGTTATTTGGCCACTGGATTGGATATATGAACTGAATGTTATGTCAATTATTAGTTGTTTAGTTCAGTTGTATATCAGTAAAATTTCAGCGTAGTACATTGGATAATTAATGAGATAATACGATTAAAGTCATTAGGAAGTGAATGACCGAGGTAACCCGACCAAGTTTAGGTGGTTACGAAAAAGCGAAATCGCAGAACATTATGCTATCTTTTGAAATGTTTAGTATAATACACCTTACAATTTCGGTACAGACGCGTACACTGTTAAATACATAATAATATCTGTACTATGAAAACATTATTATTATCTTCCAGTTGCACATACTTATCAAAAATCACCGATATAACATGTCGTTCGGTGGGACGCGGGAAAATGTTATATTTGAAATGAGACAACAAATCAGTAGGACTAGCTGTGAGCATTTTACTACATTTTGATATCATTTAATATTACCTTTGATCTGTGATTTTAATTGATATAAGTAGGTATTAGTAGACATACGTAAGTTTAGAGTTAACTGAAAAAAGTCATTATATATAATTTATTGTCTGTGATCATTACACATTCCAATATGTGTATATTTAAATAAAAACTGTAACTGTGTACTGTGTATACTGAAATCTATAATTTTAATAAAAAGTAATAGAAAATTTCAAAATAGCAAAATTACTATCTGTAATTTGAATCTGTGATTGTTTTTAAGTATAAGTTTATTAATACTTTAAAAGTTCAGTTGAAATTATTATTTTACCTGTTAATAAAAATTCTTTAATAAACATGTAGTTTTTTTTAAACTTGTGTACATGTCTGTACTAAATTTGTAACACTATCCTACATATTTTAGAATGTACCATAATGTTCTGCGATTTCGCTTTTTAGTAACCACCTAAACTTGGTCGGGTTACCTCGGTCATTCACTTCCTAATGACTTTAATCGTATTATCTCATTAATTATCCAATGTACTACGCTGAAATTTTACTGATATACAACTGAACTGAACAACTAATAATTGACATAACATTCAGTTCATATATCCAATCCAGTGGCCAAATAACACCGCGCGCATCAAGACCGTGCTCGTGAAGAACTGAATATCATCATAACTTGTTAAATCCTTACAGGATACTAATGAAACTTCACATACATTTGAAGGCATTTACAAGCTTTAAAATAACGTTTAAAGTAAGTCTTTAGACCTCTTATTGAGAGTGCTGGAACCAATTGAAGTGTTTTTCTATTTAATGAAATATCCTTTAAACTATGCATTATTTTGGTTTTTTTATTGCAGAACAAATTTAAACTAATTCCTAAGAAGTCATGTACAAAATATGATAAGAATCCGCTTAACCGTTTCAAAGATCTAGCAAAACCAAAAACGTTACCACAGCAAAATCTCGAATAACTTCGCAACCGATGAAAGAACAAATACAAAATAAGGCACAACATTTACTTCATCTAGACAACTAATTTTATAGCTAGTATTTATTTAAATATTCCCATTAGAAAGAAAAAGGTCTGGCTGGGATAACGTTACCCCAGCAGGAATTGTTTTTGTGAAATAATTAAAAAACTATAAGCGCAACAAATTTAAAAATGTGCGCAACAATTACAGAAGCCGCAAAACTAATTATCTATGAGATTCAAATTACCATTTTCGACAACATCTGGCTGGGGTAACGCACACGGCGCCAAGAGACTTTATTTACGTATAAGTCTGTCATGTAGTCGTGACCGTGTGGTGCTGGGCACATTTTTGTTTGTCATCTATACATGACTGTGGCAGTCAAAAGGTTAAACTAGGTATTTGCTGTATTTTACGCAGGACTCAGGATTATATCTAATAGAAACAAGAATTTTACACTCAAAAGTATCTTTAATTATTAGAACTCGAAATTAACAGATTATCTTATTTCTAAATGGGTTCAGGCTCCCTGCTGTAAACTTGCATAATTTTCTCCATTATTTCCCAATTTTTCTCCTTCTGTAAATCCTTGGTAAAAACCTGAAACATATTTTATTTGTTATGGTTTTATTCCATGTGTTGTACAATCAGAGTCTAAAATATTGGGATGAACAGACTGATCAAAATGATCTCAACAACTAAGAAAATTAAACTTTACCTCAATTGGATAAAGTTCTTGTCAGAATGACAGTTTTCGTGTAGTGTCTTCATTCTGAAACATTACTTGTGTCATTGAGTTAATATTTAATTTTTATAGTTGTTTATTTAATTTTGAACAGTCAGTTTGTCCCGATATGATTGACGCTGACTGTATTATAAAAATTAATATTGTGCACTATTCAACCTAATCACAGTATTTATTATTCATTGTGAACTTGAATCTGTGTATGCACAAAAACATATCAAGCTTGTTATGTTGCACGTACACAGATTGCTATACATTTCCAGTCTATGCTGACTTCTCATTGTAATAAAAGCTTATACAATGCGAGGTCAGCGAAAACTGGAATAATATAGCTTGATATGTCATTGTGTGTACACTCAATGATAGTTTTTGCAGTTAAAATAATCACTTACAGAATACCATGCAGCATCATCATCTAGCGTTGATGCTAATGGCACCGAAACTCCTAGGATGTGCAGTGCCAGAGTCAGACATGCTACTGCAACATGGGGGGCTCTATAGTCCAATATAGATGGAGAGTGATGAAAATCTTGCAGAAAAGCCATTGCAGTCCGGGCAATGGGGGCAGAGCGCCACTGTGACAGAGGGAACCATTCCTGAAGAGAGCGCAAGTAGTGCAGCAAATATCTGTGTGGAGATGGCGTATCCAAGTTGAAACCAAGCAGCCGCAGCACCAGCAACTCTGCCTGAGCGACCGCACCCCTCCACGACCAGTATTCGTCGCCCAACTCTAAAGGTCCCGCACCACGATTGATAGAATTGTGTGCTACGTTCACAGCATCTCTCAGTCTTACAGGTTCATCTCGCGACTTCCCCGCCGCACATAAACAGGCAGTACATATTACGTAGCAATCGTAATCATTTTTATCAGCTTCCTTGAAGAATTTGTGATAAAATACAGCAGCTGTAGCGACCGTCGCCGGTTGCAAACCAAGTTTTATCCCACACTCAAATATGAAATTTGTCGCTAAACTGTGGCTCGGTGCACTACGATAGTCAGGTAGCCTTCTCTCACGTCGACTGCTCTGTAAGGCCATCACGTCAATTACGTCTTTCATAGTCCAGAAAGTAATATCACAATTCACGGATTTCAATACCTATTTGTTTTGATAGATTCAGGACGCTAAAACTGACTACAGTAGAGGTTAACAATAGACAATCATTTATTTTTATTTCTTGCTAATGTCTTTTTCTAAATACAGAAAAACTGTCCATGCCCAAACCACAGCCAAACAAAAAGTTTAAAAAATATCTCTGATTATTAGACGATGCCGAGCCAACTCGACCGAAACCTAGTGATTATACAGGTTGGCTGCGGTTGTTCGTGAGGGAGAGGTAGTTTATGCGCCCTCACGGCCCTAGCCTCCGCAGGTGACGCCCTGGGCGTCGGGACTTCCAGGCTGATTCCCGGCCACCGTAGGCGCGGGCTTGCGGACGGCGAGTAAACTAATGGGTAGCTCGCTGTCCGCAGATCGATCTGAGAAAATCATAATGTGAATAAATCAGAATGTGTGTGGAGCATAATTAAATTGTATGCAATTCCGGGCTTAAAAATATGAATTTCCACTATAAATTCAGCATGTGTGAGTCCTGCCTTATATTCTCTCAGTTAAAACAGTAGGGAAAAACCAAAGAAACGATGGGTGGACTGAGTGAAAGATACTGTAACTAGAAATAATAGGGAAAATTAATGAAATATTTTCGGCTTATTTTTTACTTTCTTGAATCAATGGCAATAAAATATTTCTGGTTGGGAAGTTTTTTTTCTGGCTATATTAGGTAATCATTGGCTGCAAAGAGCATACTCTCCGTACTCTCTAAAGAGTAGGCCCCCAGGCCTGGATAGGTAAGTAGTTTCATAATTTTATTTTTGGGGTATTTTCAAATAAAGGTGGCAATTGTAGGGGTTTTTGCCATTAGATAGGGAGAAATATTTTTGAGAGTTGATAACACTGAGTGGTTGGCTGTTTTTAGGAGGGTAGGAGAGAAATATTTATCGGATATTTGGCTGGCCTAATTATGTTTGGTTGGAAGCACAGAGTACATTTTATAGTTGGAAGTGTGTTTAGCAGCCGATTAGTGAATTTACCGAAAATTTCGGTAGTTAAGACGGGAGACAAGAATCAAGAGTTCGTTGTGCACTCCCAGAAACATTTTAATTCAAATACATTTGTAAAATTACCGGTACCTGATGATTTTGACCTAACTGGATACCACACCCGTCTACATAGTAATGTGTACACCTACGTTGACCATCTGCAATATAAACCGATTAAAATAGAAAATACGCATTAAAATGTCGGGGTAAGGCTGTAAATCATTATTGTAATAAGCGCATCATTGGCATCCAAAGATATATCGTGTGAATCATGCACTTTCATAAAATTTCGGTGTTTTAATTATATTCGTCTACCTACGTTAAATAAACTGTAATAGTATATTTCTAGAAAATCGTATACCATTCAAGAGTTCAAGAGGATAGTAGACTACTAAATAGCCTTGATGTCACCATACAATTTGTTTTCTACTAAATAGAAAAAAAAGTTATACGGTGATAGCCTTGATATCACAGTACCACATCTTTCTAGATGTGGCAGGATCTTGCTAACTCAATTGTAATAACTGCTTATTTGAATCCTGTATGACATTCAAGTACAATATACAATACAGGCGTGGTCGTCCCACGCCTGTATACCTACGATAATTGAGAGGAATAAAATTTCTAATTAGTGGTATAAAATAGTATAAATTAAAATGATTTTATTACCATCTAAAGTAAAATGAATGCGTTCATGGTCGTTCTGCGAAGTACACAACACTTGTCTTTGATCAGTTTTAATTTTTATTTAATTATTTTCACTGGGGAAAAATAATTATCTCAAATCCATTAAATGGTTACGTATATGTGTACGCAGTACGATGCCGAAGGATGCTCTTAAGGATCGGACAGGGTTTTTGTTACATGCTGTATAGAAAGAAAGAAAGAAAAGGTATTTATTAGGACTCGCACAGGAAGATCACATACTAAAATAAAACACACAACTGTACAAAAATTATAAAAAAAAAAACTCGGAAGTAAAAAATAAACTAAACAGAAAGTACTACCTACCTCAGCATCATGCTGCGACATTTAAAAAGTGTCGCAGCGCTGTTATTCTGCAACGACGTATGTCTTCTGTCTACGCTTAGAATACTCCACAAAATACATACTCCAGGAGGAAAAGGAATCTCTGTCTACGAGGAATACTCTTTTTAGAATAGATTCTTTATTTTTAAATAATCTTTTACCACAGACTAAAAAACAACAGATCAAACAATCATTGTAAAACAGAATCTTATCGATTAGAATGTTTTTTTTTTTAGATTAGGCAGTTTTAACTCTTACTATTCCCTTTGAATTTGGGAAAACTTCCTCCACTACACCTAGAGGCCAGTGTAAAGGGGCGCACTCTCTGTAAACTACAACCCGCTTGTGGTATATAATTATGTTCCTTGACTACAATAGTACCAGCGGTGACTGGATTCGATGGAGTATTCCATTTTTGACGCGACTGCTGCGTGTGCAAATAATCTATTCTCTGGAGTTTTTGGCGGGATCGCGTTGAAACATGTCGCACGAATTCATCAAAAGTAAGTAATTTAACTTTAAATTTTCATGAAAAGTAAAATACTTAGCGAATTAAATTGTATAATATTGTGGTAGTGAATTATTCGATTTGGTTACGTGTGAGTGCACAAGTGTAGTGAAGGTGAAAATAAGTGACTAACGTGGACTTTTCGTGTTCCCCCAAAAACTCCTACTAGGTTGTTGTGGAGTTGCTACCGCTTTACAATAACTTTGATTTGACTAACGAAAGACGACTATGACTGTTTAGTAACTTCGTGCCCGATATCGGGCCATTTACTTGATCGAAAAGAAAAATTACTTGACACTGGCTAAATGCACAAACAGTGCGAAGCCAAAACCGAGTAGGGAGTCTAGGGAGATTGTCAAGGGAGATAAATAAAACAAACATTTATTTGAACATAAAAATTAGAATATAATCATTTTCAGTAATTATTTAAAATTATACACTTAAAGTACATTTATAGTAAAGTCAATAAAAAATACCAGTGCAGACGAGATACAAATAAGAGAAAATATTGTTTATTACATCGTTGGTTAAATACATCGCTTTCAGTAAATGCAATACAAAAAATAAGTCGGCAAAAAATTAAATCAAAATTGAATGTCACTCGATATAGAAAAATAAAGATAAGATTGAATCACATTCAAAAATTACCCACTAGTGACTAAAAATTTTACTTTCTTAAACGTTTGTTCAATAATCGGGATCGCTCGGCGCCATATTGGCTGTGGCAGGGCCTGCAGCACTGGGCCGTACCGTGGCTGACTGTAGGAGCCGCCTGTGCCATGCAGAGCACAACGTCGCGCCCCGAGCGATCCCTCGCACGCGCTAGAAATAAATGTTTACATGTTCATCAATTCTAAATAAGATATTTTCAACATTGTACTCTGATCAGTACCGATACGACTATATTCGACGCTAGGCCGCGCCTCCGCCCGCGACCGCGAATCCCAGACATAATTTAGTTATCGAAGAACATACAGTAGGTATAAATAGTGAGGTTAGTATTAACTTTGGCAAATATGAATGAAGCATGGTGATATTGTTTTAGATGGACAACATCTCGACAATACTCAGCGTTAATATTAATAATTATACTGAACGTCGCTCATTTCGCTAATATCAACAATAAAATGTCGATAGTGGTAGTCTTCGAATTATCTCATGCCACGTCACAATAGAATAAGACATGCCTCAAAACCGATCACTAAACGCTACTCCCTTAAAAAAACTTTGCAATAACTTCCCCAGTTGTGGATCTAATAAAGCGCGAGAATATTTGAGCCGCAACAATTCAGTCTTCAAATAAGAAGCTAACGCACACTCCACGTGTCGTGCGCCGGCGCGTCGCACGCACGTCCTCTATACTTTGTGCGCACGTTTTGTGTCCCAGACAATCATGTTACATGTGGCTTGTGCGATTCGTTCACTGTCTCAAATCTTATAAACTAAATGTGATTCGAGCGAATAAACAATGCGGCAGTGTACAAAATTTACATCACATTCACTCGAAATATAAGCATACAAGTTAAATGTTCTGCGGCGGAGGAACACATTGAAATGCAAAACTGTCGACATGGACTAGATGTCGTGCGACACTGGTCGCCGACTCGCGCCTGTGGCGGAGCGGGCTGGCGGCCGGGTCTAGGGCTCCAGGGCTCCAGGGCTGCGCGCCGGTGACGAGGCCACGGGCGCGCGCCCCACACGCACACACTGCTCGCCACACCACACCGGCACTAATGTACGACCCCATCCTGGTTATGTATGGGGCCTTCACGCTGAAGACGTCGAATTATTATATCCACATCGTTCACTCTTTAAAAAAAACTTTTAAATGTAACGTGAAGCTTACTTAAATGTAGGTTGAATGTAGAACTGCGCTAATATTATTTTTTATTAGTTTTACGTACACATATTGTTACATAACAGTAAAAAACCTACCTAGCAACAAGCGAGCGACGAGCGCTCGAGCCGCGGGCCACTACCATACGTTCACGATCCGGAGATCGACACATTTTATTCTTCTAACAATCTATTTATCAATTTTAAAGGAAAGTTAATACGAGCATTATTCTATAATTAAGTTGTCACTCATGTTTCGATAGTACATTTTAGATATTGAGATGTGTGGAACAGTGAATATTAACAATATCTTTGGTGTTCAGCAAGCTCGCACAAAGCCGCGCGTCTGGCGACGCCGACGGCGGAGTGGTGAATGGCCCGCGCGGTCACAGTGTAGGCGTACATTTTCATTTAATCACTTTTTACATACTCATAAACGTAAAATGAAAATAAATCACCTAACTATGACAATAGTAAAGGTTACTGTCTAATTGCATTATTAATTAATGTTTATTGATACAGTTACTGTCCTAATGCTTAAAAGTAAGATTTTTATTTTTATTATTAATAATAAATTATGTTATATAGTATATATAGTGTTGGATTACGCCATATCGCGAGTGTATACAAAGTTTATATACTCACATATCTTACGCGAACGATCGTCCGCGGACTACGAGCGAGGGCCGTGTTGCTACTCGGCCGTCTCGTCACGTATCTCTAGCTGTAATACACGTACAGAACTGCTTAGTTTATATCAAATAACCACCTCGCTTCCTTACCATTACAGACTCCACCCACTTCACAAAATAATGGCGAAGATTAACATGATCATAAACATTGGTTAATTACCTTTAAATATAAAATTAAACATGACAAGTTTACATATACCACGTTTAATACAAGTACTCTAGATAAAATAAATACCTAACATGATTTCAATAATTGAATACAAGAATAGATCTTAAATGGCTACACCTTAAGGATAACTGTAAAATGATATAGAAAAATATGAACACAAAAAAAAGTTATTCAGAATTGTATATGGCGTAACAAATTAATGCTCTTACTGGAATAAATAATTTGTGCGTAATACGATGCTTAACTTAAAATAATAACATTGGATGACGGGACTTAGCTTAAAGTATGATCGTAGGTACGTAACATAAACGACGTCGTCTTATTCCATAGAGCGGTTACAGTTGTGCATTCAAAAGTTTATAAAAAATAATTTCTCATTATAAGTGATACAATACTTAATAATGGAATGATGTTTTGTAATCAGTTTAAGTAGGCCTGTGAACGTATTCATGCATCTCACTACCGTGTTTAATTCAATACTAAATATTGGTTCCTTTCTGTGTTTGGTCCGTAAGAGAGTGAGTATATAAGCACAAAGTGTTACCGGTGCTCCACACACACAGCGCGCGACTAGATCGACCACGTCCACTTGTGCCAACGAAACACTATACCGAATGCCTAGCACCAAAATTTAGAATTGAACACTAGATCACTAATTCACATTAATCGAAAACGATCCCGGCGCGTACGCCGGACCGGTCGCCGAAACAAGAACCAAAGTACGGTTTTATATTACAGGGGAAACGAAACGCTACCTGTCGTCGGATCTAGTCGCGCACCGTCGGTGGGAGCACTCGAAAATAATACACAATCACAATGCCCCGAGCCGTGTGACACATGATATCTGCACATCGGCGGTATATCCAGTAAGCTTACTTTCCATAAAAATATATAGGTAATTATATAATACGCGTAGCTGCGGCGCGAGCGGCCCGCGAAGCTCTCGCCCCGCACGACAGTGATATGCGCGCGTGAGGGGGCGGCGGGCTGCGGCTCGCGGCACGGCAGTGCCAGTGGGCGGCGCGCCCGCGGCTCTAGTACAGGCCGCAGCCGCGCAGGTTGTTGGCGATGATGACGTCGGTGACGGCGTCGAACACGAACTGGATGTTGTTGGTGTCGGTGGCGCAGGTCATGTGGCAGTAGATCTCCTTCGTGGTGGACTTGTTCTTGGCCTCGAACTGTGCCTGGATGTACGCGGCCGCCTCGCCGTATTCTTGCGCGCCTACACAGAAACAGTTCCCACTTATTAAATGATCAAATATGACTATAAGACTAAGGGAAGACCAAAGAAGATGTGAAAGATTATATGGCGTCAAAGTGTGTGACTACCGAGAAGAAGAAAACATGTTACGATAACCCTAAATAAATTGAGATTTCTTTCTTTCTTTCTTTCTTTCTTAGGATTTCTAATGTTAAATATTGTTAAAAATCTGTTTAACCTGTTGTGGCATATACATATTGGATACAGGATTGTCCTAATACAGGCTCTGATATTGTAATTAACTTTTATGATTTATTTTAGATTCATGATTCAATTTTGATTCTAAATAGCTTTATAATTTTACTAGCTTTTGCTAGCGATTTCGTCCCGCGTGGAAGATGTAAATTATCCCACGGGAACGTACAACCGGGATTTCAAAAAATCCTATAGTAATCTAGGTTTTATACTATCTGTGTGCCAAATTTCATCCAAATAAATCCCTTCACCATTTTTTTGCATGATGGAGTTTGGATGTTTGTTACATCCAAACTTTCATATTTATAATATTAGTAGGATTATTGTAAACCGATTTCAAGAATTTTGGAACGCTTCCATGGCGTCTTACGGTAGGTCAATATCTCAGCTTTTCCTTCAAGAAAACACTGTAGGTGTAGTAGTAACTCACCCGTATATTCAGGAAAGCATATGGTTAGCGGCGACTTGCGTATCTTCTCCTCGAACAGATCCTTCTTGTTGAGGAAGAGGATGATGCTGGTGTCCGTGAACCACTTGTTGTTGCAGATCGAGTCGAATAGCTTTAGACTCTCCTGCATACGGTTCTGGAATATTACAGTAACATATGATTTAGAGAGGCTTCGACAGTGGCGGATTATCCCTAAGGCAAACTACGGACGTGCCTAGGGGCGCGAGGTTACAAATGGGCGCGCGTGGAAATTTTTAAACGAAGAAAAAAATAATACCTAAACGTCCTACCATACGTCGGGATCCGCCGGTCGGTTTGTAATGATAATGCGTAGTAACGGCGTGGGGTTAAATTTGTTTTTAGAGAGTGGGGGATAAAACCGACAGCGATTTACTCTCTGGGAGGCTTTTAACGAAATTAAGAAAAAAAAGAGAACATTATCAATAAACATAACAAAATGAAAACTATTTATTTTTATTTCAGAAAATAATGGCAAGTTCGGTTTGGTCGCATTGGTCGGAGTATGTATAAAACTTAAAAGCAAAAAAACAAGCACGTAAATGTTTGTAAACAAATGTACTCAGAGCAGCCTAAAGCAAAAAGTCGAACTTGCCATAACTATTTGAAAAAATAATTTACACTAAAAAATCAGATCAATTTTAAAATATGTACTTAAATAGATGTACTCGAGCGAGTGAAAGAATATATACTCTGCTCTACACATTCGCTCAACCTAGTGGGTGAATGTGCCGCTGAATGCTCTGAAGAAGTTTGTTGGTTAAAGAACCCACAAACTTCTTCAGAACATTCTCCGACCATTTTTAATAAATTGCCCAAATCATGGAAAATATTAAATATATCTGCTCTTAAAAGTAAATTGAAGAGTTTACTAACTGAAAGAGCATATTACAGTATAGCAGAGTTTATGAAAGAGGATAATTTTCTTAGTTTTTGAGATGACAGTGTTGTATTTTTGACATGTTATTGTAATGTATTTTTTTTTTGTTTTTTTGGTGTAATTGTTGTTTAAAATGGACATTTTAATGACAGTAGTTTATATTTTTATTGACGAATTTATTTAATGACTACTTTGACATTGTATTGTTTATAAAAAATATGCTTTTGAATTGTAATGATGCCTAATCTTTAATTAATAATGATGTTTTCAATGTCTTCAATGTAATTTTGATTAATATTATCGCGGTTTATGCACCATCTGTTCCTACCAATTTGTACGCCACTATATGCGGCTGAACATGTTAGAACTTTATTTATGACATAGTAATTATCTTGCATGTAATGTATCATGTACACCATGTTTAAACAAATAAAAATATCTTATCTTATCTTAACATTCAGCTTCAATTTTTTTAAAGCTTCTACGCAAAGATGGGAAACTTTACAAACTCAAATACTCATAGGTATCTAGTAGTAAAAATAAAAAACAGCTAAAGTCCGTCTGATACGCGCTGGTAAGCTAGAACAAAAGTTTAAAAGACTCATTTCCAGAAATTCACGAGGCTTTGACAGCTATCGAGAATAAATCTGAGCAGAAACGTTCTGTTGTACCAGGCCAGTAGGCCACTCAGAAAGTATTGCGAAAAAAGTTTTTATGTATGACTGGCCAGTTATAATCTATTTTGAAAATATGGGTTACTTGTCTAATTTCAAAATTTCCCTCTACATTATTTGCGAGCTAATTTAAATTATCGTGTCTCATAAAAAAATGGACCTGCGCCGGGAACATTTTCGCTCTACGATTTTTACGATTTCAAGTGTCGCCTGAAACCGGACGAATCGTACGATAGACTTCAAATGGCATTCATGGATGAAAGCCTTTCTAAGGCAAGTGTGTATCGTTGGTAAAAACGAATTCAAGGGCGGTCGACTAACTTTGGGGGATGAAGAAAGAAAGAAGTGGTCGCCTTTTGACGGCTGTTACGGAAGAAAACGTGCTAGCATTGTAAAATTTAATCCATGACAATTAGACGAGTTACGTATTAAGAGTTTCAGAACATACTGCAGGTTGGATCGGGAAGCCTTCACGAAATTCTACACGTGCATCTTCGCGTGAGGAGGATAGTTTCACGCTGGGTGCCGCACAACCTCACCGATGCTCAGAAGCAGGCCCGGGTGGAATGGTGCCGTGATATGATAAACAAATTTGAAGCAGGCTCGTCTCGGCGTGTTTACGATATCATTACAGGTGATGAGTCTTGGATTTATCAATACGATCCAGAAACGAAGCACCAGTCGACGGTTTGGGTATTTCAAAACGAATCAACGCCTACCAAAGTGGAGCGATCTAGAAGCGGGGGAAAGGTTTTGATCGCGAGCTTTTTCAATTTGACTGGCTACTTGGTGGCAATTCCTTTACGGAACCAAAGAAGCATCATCGCTGAATGGTATACTACTAAATGGTTGGCAGAAGTTTTCTCTGTTGTGCGCAACAAGCGACCAATCACAGGGCACCGCGGGCTACTGCTCCACCACGTCAACGCGCCTTTGTACACCGTGCTCAAAACGAGGGACTTCCTGGACAGCACGCCGGTCAAACTCCTGGGTCACGCTCCTTACAGCCCTGACTTAGCACCGTGTGACTTTTTATTCCCGAAAATAAAAAATCAGCTCAAAGGGATACGGAATTTTCGTCACCGGAAGATGCGCTGTCAGCGTTCGAGCAGGCTGTAAACGAGGTGTCTGCGGCAGACGGGAAAAAGTGTTTTGAAAACTGGTTCAGGCGCATGAAATTTTGTATAGAGGCTAGTGGAGAGTACCTAAATACTTTGAAAAGATTTAATAACAAAAATATTGACATAGAGAACAATTTTGTTTTTATTTCGCACAACTTTCTGAGTGTCCCACGTATGTGAAGCTAGACGACTAGAAACTGCTTTCATGACCGTGTTTTGGGGTTTCATTTTAGTTCATATGAACAAAACCAACAAAAAGTTACAGTCCGTTGATATTGACATTTGTACAGTTATTCAAATGTATGACAGTCTAATTCACATAATTTCTGCAGAAACAGATTTATTTTCCAAATTTGAACAGCAAGCCTTGAATCTCTCATTACTTAAAGAATACAAAAAGGACACAAAGAGGTTGCGGAAGAGAAAGCTCATAGTAGATGAATCTGGCGAAGATATTACTTCTTCATTATCTGGTCGGGAAACATTCAGTGATGGTGTATCTAGTAATTATAGACAGACTTGTGGCAGAACTTCAAAAGAGACGTGAAGCGTACAACAGCTTTTTCTTTTTAAGCGATTTGTTCAATTTGAACCCCATGAAAGTATAAAATAAAGCGAGTAAGTTAATACAGATGTATTCTGGTGATTTAGAAGAGTGCTTGGTAGAAGAATATATCCATTTACGTTCTTATTTAACAACGATAGCTCGAGACGGAGAACTGCCACGAACAACCAACGCAATTCTACAGGTTCTAAGAAATAAAGAGTTTGCAGTGGTGAGCGAAGTTTTTCTTGTTTAGAGAGAGAGTGAAGAATTATCTCCGCTCAACCATGACCGCTAAAAGATTAAATTCGCTAGCGATACTTAACATTGAATCAAACTTATTGCTATCTTTAAACTATGATGATATTATTGACAATTTCGCAAGTCAAAAATGTAGACGAAGAAATTTTTAACATAATAACATGTAATTGAATTAATATTTTTTTAGTAACAACCTAACAACTTTAAACAATAAAACAATTTTATTCATAGCCTTATTGCTTTTATATATGTAAAATATGAAATCTTAAGTTTGTACTTAGTTAAATGTTAAAAAAGCTGTCGGTAAGCAATTGCTTATGGTATTCACAATAACTAAACATACATAGTCACATCTATTTCCTGGAAAAAAAAGGCACGGAGACCATGAGTTTCCAAATTCTATACTTCTTGCTTTCTTCATTCTTATCACATAATTAAAATTTATTATATACTAGAATTTGCCACCGGCTTCGCCTGCGTGACATGTGACGTTCCCGCAATAAAATTATCCCATGTGTTAATTCAATGAACAAGGTACCTTCGTACAAATTTCTTCATAATCCGGTAAGTTGTTTTTGCATGAAAGAGAAACAAAAATGCATCCCTTCACCCTCGGAAACTTCCGCGCTTATAGTATTCGTAAGATGGCAACAAGAGTGGCGCTGATGCCTCATCAGCGCCCCTCTACTAGCTAGCCTAGGTCGCAGTAGACATTTAATCCGCCTCTGGGCTTCGAAAAGGATATACGAATTGCTAGGATTTTTGTAATGTGCTTTATCCACACCAGTTTATTTGTGTGATACGCTCAAACTGTTTCTCCATCAAATAAATAATATTGTTTATCTGTCAACATGAACACCATTTAATAGAACCATTTCTATGAAAACTTCAAGTAAATTAATCTACGAGAGTCGCGTTGCACCGGTCTGCGGGAGCCTTCATATAATACATGTATGATGATGCCAACCGTTTCAACTGTCTGATTAAATGATAAGCCAGAATAAAGACCCGGAAAAGTGTGCCTGTGCAAGCTATAACATTCCAAAAAGGTTCTGGACCTTGATTGTTTATAGCACGCACGCATTTGGGATGCATTAAAATTGCCTCCAAGCCTAGCGATATTTTAATGAAAATTTCCTTGAAGTTTCTTCTACATAGAAATCTACTAAGCTTTGGATGGGCAACTAGCTACATACATCATTCTGACTGACCGATTTCTTGAGCAGTCAAACGTGCCTGTTAATACGACATTGTTGAATTCTACCACGACATCAATTATTCCCGTGTACTACGCGCGCGACAAGAAACAGACGCCCAGGTGTTTGGAAAAGTACGAATACCTTACAAACCAAACGCGGGATGCGTTCTTAATACGTGTGGCTAATATCTGATCTGTATTTCATTAAGTGGTAGGTAGAGATATGGTTACAAAAGCCCTAATTAATAAGCTATAAGTAATAATATTACTGTAAAATCCGGGCAAGTATGTACCAATGCCACTTTTTTGTATTAACATGCACTTTCTGAGTTTATCTTGGACATTTAACTGACATCGGTGAAGGAAAATCAACGTAAGGAAACCTGGGCTTTAAATACAACGGCTTACAATAAAAAAGAAGGTTCTCGTAGGTACGATAGGTAACGAAACATGAAAACAATTGAGTAATTATTGTGTCAAAAATAGAAATGTGTATTTAGTGACACCCACACAAAAAGTATGAAATCAAACTAGACTTAGATAATAGCTTGGATTCAATTTCAAATGGACTCTGTATTTAATATTGCTCCCAAATTGCAATGTTAATTTTTATTCTTTTTATTTTTTACAATGTCTGACATATCCACGTCATTATTTGACATTACACATAAATTTTACTCCTATTTATTATTAGTGATTGTCATCGAAATCATGTCACTTGGTTCAAATAGATTCATTTTATATAGGTAGATTCTTTTACATACTGTGAATGAGAGAACATTGTAGGCCTTAGAGACTAGATTTGTAGACGTTTTTCTATTCTGTATTTTAATTCCTCTAAGTACCTGGTACTTATTGACTGGCCTGCACTGTCCTCCCATACCTATTATCACTGTAATTTGAAAACATTGTAAAAGCCAATTATTTTTAAAAGAGTAACCGTGGAGTTTCTTGCCGGCTCTTCTCCATAGGAAACGACAAATTGGAACCGTGCACCTAGCTTCTGACGTTTCATAAGTGCCCATGCAGGCTTATGTGAAATAAAATATTTTGATTTTGATTTTAATATTAGTCTGAAATCGCCAACTCGTCTAGAGCAAGCGTGGTGATCGATGCTCGTGCCTTATAAGAAGAGCCTTTTGCAAGCAGTGCACAAAGTGCACCAGGTGTGCAGGTGTGGCAGTGGGACAAATAGATTATAGTCTATAAATAATTACCGTTGTCTCATCCTCGTGCAACACCTGGTCGTACTCCGACATGGCCACACAGAATATGATCGCGGTGACATCCTCGAAGCAATGGATCCATTTCTTTCTTTCGGACCGCTGTCCGCCCACGTCGAACAATCTGGAAATGTACATGGTTTATGTGAATTTGTGGGGAGGCAATGGTTAAAACGGGCTTCTACCAAGTGAGCTTTATGTTAATGCTTGGAATTAGAATGTAGATAATTAACTTGATGTAAAGTGAATAGCATAAGATTTTCTCTGTGGTAGACAAAGTTGTGTACCACATTTACTCTGACATGATACTTCACACTTTCAAGATCTTGGCAACATGCCCAGCGCAATGATGATTATGGTCCAATGATCCGCCATCAAGTCGAATACTCACTTGAAATTAAGGTTTTTGAAGGAGAAGTGCACTTCGACGATGCCAGTGGTTTTGACTCTAGTCCTTAAAATATCTTGTTCGGTGGGCTGGTAATCTCTCGCACCTAACCGGTCCAAGTCGTCAAGGAAACTGGAATAAAGAAAACATACCAGTTAGAAAGTTACAATCATCATAAAAACTGAACGTCACTAATCATTATCGAGAACTAGCTTTTGTCAGGGGCTTCGCCCGCGTGGAGGTCGAAAATTATCCCACGGGAACGTACTATCGGAATAAAAAGTAACCCATGTGTTATTCCAGGTTACAAACTATCTGTGTGCCAAATCAGTTCTGCCGTTTTTGTTTGATTGAGTAACAAAAATCCAAACATCTAAACATACGAACTTTCACATTTATAATATTAGTAGGAAGTAGAATAACTTGATCTAATTTAAATTAAATCTTATTCAACCATTAGTTATTGACTCGTCAAAAAGTCGACCAAAATATAATGTCTATTTTCGTAATGCCATTCACTATAGGATCAATAAATTAAGTCCACGGGACCGAAACCACGGAAAAGCTAGTTTGTTTTACAATGTAAAACATGAATATTAAGAAACTACGTAACTAGTATTGCTTGAAAACAACAATTAGACTACAACGCCTTCGGTTCCTTTTTATTGCATTTTTTGTAAAAAAAATATCGTTTAAAGCTGTATAAAACCAATCGATAATCGCTACATATTTCATGATAATCGAACGTATCAAGTTCATTGTGTAATCGATTAAAGTAAACCTGCAATCAGTGGGTTAGAAATAAAACAGTTTATTTACAAACAATGAAACCGGTTGTGGTAGTTAGAGGGAAGGATATAATTATGTCGTTAAAGTTTTTCAAATATAGAGGGGCTCGTTAGGGGCTTTGACGGGAAGGTAATTTTGGATTTGATTTTACCCTTGATTTTATTTCAATAGCGTGGTAATTTTCCAAGCATGTTTAGAAAATCAAAAGTTTGTGGTATTTACAAGTAATTATACTGAATTTGTGGCCTCATTTTCGCTGAGTATTGCTAAGGTTTATTCTGTTCGGTTTCCTGAGCTAGTGGAACTTATTAGAATCATGCCTACTTCATTGCACCCGTGAATATAAACATACCCTGAGTTTGTACTATGTGAGAATGAGAAGTGATGTTGCTTTCAATACAATTATTTGGGGATGATTTTATATAATGGTGATCAGAGAAAATAGATGTACTTACATATTAATCAAAAACGCATAAAAGGTGGTCATAAATTTACCTATGCATGTCACATTATCATAATTATTCGCAAGTAATATATTAAAATTAAAATATTGTTCTGTCCATGTGATACGTGGTAGCCATCACGCATTCCACTTTAGAACCGTCGGCTTGCCGCACGCTTTTGTGAAGACAATCAAATATTTGTATACACATTTGGCAAGTATTAAAGTATGTAGGTACCGATTGCAAGCCGTTTAGAATTCGTATTGAATGATGCCAATAATTATGTGTAATTCTGTTTGATACACTTATTTCTATTATTACAGGACAATATGAGTCAACAAATTAATAGTGGTGCCAAGAATGCTCAAAAGCAGACCGGAAAACGGATGCTGTTCAGTCAATTGGAATGAATCAATCGAAAACGATTTTGGAAAAACCCATTATTATGGATTTGACAATCCTATGAACTCGAGTTCTCGAGGAAATCTGCACTCAATGTCATGTAAGCTAGCAATAAATTATATCAGGTGAAATAATGTACGAACAGATGAGGTACCTAATTATTAAGATTTAGACGGAATATTAAATCTAAGTGATTCATCATCTGCCCAACACTTTCCCTACTATGCTGGGGTCGGCTTCCAGTCAAAACGGATGCAACTGAATACCAGTATTTTACATGGAGCGACTGTCTATCTGACCTCCACAACCCAGTGACTAGGTAATCTGATACTCATGGGTAAGACTGGTGCCCGACTTTCGGGCTTAAAGACGACCCGTGACGACTGTCAAAGATCCACAAATGACCGCCTGGACCAACAGCGTCTTGGTATGTAAAGATGGTCACCCATCCACGGATCAACCGCGGCAAGCGTAGCTTAACCTGATCGATCGATCCGTGCGGCTGTTATTACTAAGCCCCAATCTAAATGATTATTATTAAACGAAATGTGCATGTTAATTCTAAGTACTTAACAATACGTTTCGCGTTCATAATTAGATAGGAAGCATTAAGTTCAATAAACAGTGCTAAGTTTTATTGATTATTCCGCAAGCTATATCAGCAGACATCCGGCCGGCCACTAGTTGCAGTGGCCACGCTAAACGACGCCGGGCGACGTCGCCGCATACATATTAACGAGCTGCGAACCGTAGACATGTTCGCTATACTTCTAAATTGCCAGCACATAAGTAATCTTCATACTGACGTTCCCCAAAACAAACAATTAAAGTCAACATATTTTTAGAAACATCATCAAATGTGACATCTACCAACCCGCACTCGCCCGCGTGTTTGACTGCGGCCCACTCCCTCTGACAGAGAGGAGGCCTGTGTCCCAGCAGTGGGGACATTATAGGCTGAATAATAATAATTATGCTTTATATTATTTTATAAGAAACATTTTCTACCAAATCTTGAGAAAAGATCAAGATCCTGTGCCTTTGCCTTGAAAAGAAAGTTGTCCACAAATAGTTGTTTATTTCAAACATGTGTTTTCGTTAGTCCTAAACTAAGTTCCAAATGGTCTAACCTTCGATAGAACTCATATAGGTACAATGACGTCACAGTACACAACCTTCATTTTCCGTAGCAGCTGGCACACGTGCAACTGTATACTACAGAGCGTTGGCTCCTCTCGTAAATAGTCACATAGACCGCTCCATTGAATAAAATGCTATAATGGTATCGCTTGATAGCCTGCAATTTGGAGGTCAGTACCTACTAGGTTGTATGTCGGTTAAAATATGATTCGAAAACGTAACAAAAGTGGCTTTCATCATCATCGGCCTAGCTTTTTCACGACTATGTTGGGTCAGCTTCCAGTCTAAATGGATGCAGCTGAATACCAGTATTTTACATGGAGAGACTGCCTAGTTGACCTCCACAACCCAGTTACTGGGTAATACAATACCCCTTGGTAAGACTGGTTGTCAGACTTTTGGGCTTCTTACAGCCCGTAACAACTATCAAAGACCCATGAATGACGGCCAGGGCAGGACCAACGACTTCATCATCATCATCATCATTTCAGCCGGAAAACGTCCACTGCTGAACATAGGCCTCCCCCAATTTGGGGGGGCTTGCCATAATCGCCACGTTTGGCAGGCGGGTTGGCGATCGCAGTATGGTGGTATAATGCATAGCGAACGCTGCTGCCCATTCTCTAGTATGTCCCTTAGTCGCCTCCTACGACACCCACGGGAAGAGTTGGGATGGTGCTATTCTTTACGTCCGGCACCACACGGACGACTTAACCAACGACTTAACGTAACAAAATCTGTCGAACAAATATGGGCGAAACAAATTGTATGGCTTTACAGAATTATAATGATTAATACAACCCATATTAGCCTCAAATGGCACGTTTTTTTATAAAATTATCATTCAATAGGATAATATGAACTTAGAGAGATTATATTCATGACAAGGTGTGCCCGCGACTTCATCCGCGCGGAATAGTTATTTTTTTATTATTAAATAAAATTTCTAAAATAAAAGTAGCCTAAGTTACTCCTTATTACATCAGCTATTTGCCAGTGAAAGTCCCGTCAAAATCGGTCCAGGCGTTTCAGAGATTAGCCGGAACAAACAGACAGACAAAAATTGTAAATAAATAAATAATTTGGTATAATGTACCGTGTATGCATCCATATGCATTTAGTAAAAGCGGTTATTTTAATATTGCACACAGACACTCCAATTTTATTTATCTGTATAGAAGATTTTTATGATTATAATTCTATAAATTACGATTTGTTACGGTCGAGAATCATATTTAGATCAACATACGACATGATACTGACATCCAAATTGCAACAAAACATAAGGTCATTTGAATTTCGCGCGCTTCCCTGACGCTTCGCCGCCATCTTATTTGTACAGGGCGAAGGCTACTCTATTTAATTGTCAAGCTCACGGACGTACTTAGCAGAAGCATCCGCCCCCAATGACCGCAGCACTGCAATTCCGAGAAGTTTTACGAGAACGAGACGAACATTTTTATGTCAACCAATTATACGGAAGGGCGTAAAAAGATGTCTTTGCAGAATTGTCCTTGTATAATTTCACCATCTTCGTAGAGCTTTATAGCTCTGAAGCCAACATTCAAGCACAGAGAAATTAAGAAACTAAAACTGATGTGGTGACTTGTACAAGAAGTGGTCAATGTCACAGTATCATGAGATGGTAAATCATATGTGAGTCAGTCCGTGACGCCATCAAGCGGTTGACTGTACCGAGAAACGTGACTTTGAACTTCTTCGATCTCGACTAAGATTAATGACAAAAAAACGCTAGTGTTCGCCCAAATTGCTTAAGACAACATTCTAATCAAATAATCACGTCTGGTGAATTATTTGATAAAAAAATATCGCTCTTGAATCATCACCAATCACCAACATATTATTATGGTGGTCGATGGAATAACATCGTGGGGAAACCTTGATTTGTAACGAGTAACATGATTAATGCTCGTTTGTTCTTAAAAGTAGCTTTTGCATTGCAGTTGGACAAAGTTCCTGGACAACTAATAGCTATAAGCTAAGCGCTTAACCAGAATCAACGTCCAGCATTTTATTAGTTGACGTTTTTAGACCGGGAATGCATCGGCACCCATAATTCTGTTATTAGAAATGCTACTGTTAAAGCATTTCATTGTAGCACAGAAGTAACATCGTGAACAACTTAGCAAAATCTGCAATGCAACACTAATAAATTTTCATTATTCAGTGTATGAAGGTTTATTAAAATTATCATTTCAAATAGGTCAAAGTATCTTAATTGCAAGTGGGCATGTATCGGCACCGTAGTTACCGTTCGTGTGAAAGGCCAACTTTGACACGACACACTCCCAACCTAAATGGAAAAACTACGTTGACGAAACACGCAACATTTTGGTATGGTGAAAAACTTTGCTATGTTATCCATTCGACTAGTAATTATGGCGATTGTATTTATTTAAACGACAATTTGCTGCAGAGCATGGATAAATCTAAGCTAAGGATAGCGACGATGTTTTCATTTCGAAGTTTGGAACTAAAGGATTTATAAATACAATTAGATAATATACGAGACCCAGAGTATTGTAGTAGCAGAAGAGCCGACGGAGGCATTCGGTACAACAGAAAAATTAATAGGAGAGCAAGGCCAGGCAAGGCAGGAATGGAGGGCAGACGATCCAGATATGTCATAGAGATGGCATGTAAGCAATAACAATTTAGCAGATAAATAATACACTAATGATAGCAGAATGTGCCATCAGTATTGGCACGGTCCAAACTGGTCTTTCACGTCGTCACGTCGTCAAACGTCAAACATTTTGACGGTATTCAATATGATTTATGCAAATGACAATTGGGCCTATATCATGATTGGTGTCAGAAACAACTGCAATTCAAGGCCAGTGTGTATAGATCTCAGACCTGACACCGTTGGCTCGATGCCAGATTGCCTAGAACAGCCAAACTTAAACAAGTTAGCGACGTATAAGCAAGGGTTGAGACTGAGCTAAGCTATCATCCCGTTTCTAATATCAATATTCGCGTAGCAGAAAATAAATTTGCTGCTGACTATTCTGCGTTTAAGTAATAACTAAGCCCTGCAAAAAAAAAAAAACAAAACCCCAACACCATGGTTGATGATGCTAATAACATAGAATAGCGAAGGCATTGCGTAAGTTGCGTTATTGGATACGCCAAAACATACAACATACGCATTGACACATTTGTAAAGTTTTCATCTCATTACGCGCTCAGTAAGTTCTCCAAATGTGCTACGGGAGCAAGAGGGTATTATGTGCCACTGTCAGTGGAATTCTTGGTGCTTTTGGCCGGGTGCCAACAGAAAGGACATCTACGATCCTTACTTAACTACCACCAGAGGGAAACTGTCTGATATTTCGCTGATACGGAGTATCTGTGTTTTGCACTGACGCTGTAGTCACGTATCGAGTACTTTCGAGGGACTAGTTATAGCTGGTATATCCCCTACAATACGAGGTGTCGCAGTGCGAATTACTGCAGATACAGGACTACAAACGTAGAAAATCAATAATAAATTGTAACTCTGACCTCGCGAAACACCTTAACTATTATTAAAAGTCTGCTTTGTGAGCCTTTGACATTTAATCATTATTACAGTAACTAGTAATATTTCAACAAGATATGTAGAAAGGGATCATATTTATGGAACAGTTTACTTTATTTTGGGTCATGATATCCTGTACGTCAGAGTGACAGTTGAAGGAGCACTGATAACCCTCTCGAAGATCGTTCTTATAAATTAAAACATATCATAAACATTACAAAAATACGTGTTAAATGTTCTAACCCGAGTGTTTATCATACTGGCGCTTTTTCGCGTCGGTCCTGGGCGTTGCTGACGTCAAACCTCTGTCAACATTAACTGGGTCAGTAAACAAGGATGAATTACATTCGGAGCAGCCGAAATCATTTCATTATACTATTGAACGCCGCCGGTGTTATTGAACGTGGATGTATTGATGACAGCGTTTAGCGGGGACGGGACCGTTGCAAACGCCTTTGAGTAAAGTATCGATTTTTCTAGGATTTCTCCTTTATTAGATCCTAAGATGCCCTGAATTACTTACTAGATTTAAACTGCCCTGAATGCATCAATTCTGAAATTAATTATAAAATTTTGTTATCTAAATCCCCAATACTCTCCAAGTCCAAGAGATTTACTTCGGTGTAAAACTAGCAATCCTGACTGAATTGCCAAAAATCCAATTTCTGCCAAGCGCCGACTCTTCGAAATAGGCGTTAACTCGCAAAGAAGAAATATCTATAGCTAAAACTGGACAGCTGAAATCCTTGTACTGATTACAGGCTGGATAATGCATAAAATCCATGTATGGTGGTGTTGTCGGCTGACGCGGCTTGCGGGCGACAACCGCGGCCTCCGCCCGGCAACAGGTCCGGCCGCGCGATCAATACGCCGCGCGCCGCCGCACGCCGCGCCGAGCCGAGCCCTTTCGATAACTACGCGCTACGCCGCGCCGGCCGAAACGCGGGCGAAGCAACGCGAACCCGTGATCACGTCACGCACAGCCGATTTGCACACAGGCATACATGTCGACCAACATCGAACGATTTCGCTGCTTCACTATCAATATTCGTTGGCTATCAAGAATCGAATTTTTTTTCTTATGATTTGCTCTATTTTGGCTCTTACAGAGCAAAGACAACTCAACACATATGTTTGAGATTTGGAACTGACGGCGCAGATTCACATAATGAAAATGTGACTTCCATGTATTCAGAATTTGTCACTGTCCAGACTACACCAAGAATTCTGATCCTGATACGATAGTTTTCGGATGAACCCGACTACTAAAATCTTTCTAACTCTGGTCCCAGTTTGGACAAACCCAACACGATAGTTTGTTTATAACGTCCATAACACGAAACAGTTGTCAGCTCCATCGTGGGAACAGAGAGACCTATATAAAAAACTGTTGAGCGTAAAAAGAACCAGAAAGGAGCATGAACAACCCTACGTAACACTTTTTGTTTAGTTGGGGTTGAACGGATTCGGCTGAAAGTTTACGCAATGGTGTGACTACACCAATAAAAGTCAGGGGTGACACATTACCCCCGAATGCGGCGGCGATAGGGGTTCATGAGGTGTTACCGAGTTAGATGGAGGGGTTAGGTAGTTTAGGGCCTAAGCAGCCGGTGGCGCTGTAGAAGTGCTTCCGGAATTAGCGCGGGCGTCATGCGATCGACGCATAAATCTGTCGCCGGTGGCGTACCGCGCGCCACGCGCCATGGGCCGCAGACGACGTGGGCGGCGCCGCGGCGGTTGCAATCGCGAACTCACCGATACTATCTCAATTACTTTACGACCGCTGACAATCTTTTAAACACATGTATCACGAGGGGACTATGCATTTATAAATAAAAAGTTTACTTCAAGTATCATGCGATTGCAAGTTGTCACTGAAGTGCAAGTTGCGGATTTACACGGTGTGCATTAGGCCCATTATGACGTATGCATGTGCAGTCTTTGCACACACGAAACCCCGATACATCCTTAAAATGCAGACCCTCCAGAACCGTTTCCTCCGCGAGGCCACAGGTTCCCCCTGGTTCGTTCGGAACGAGATCCTCCATCTCGATCTGATAATCGCCACTGTACATCAGTTCATAAAATGCAACTCGAAGCGTTTCTTCAATAAAGCCGAGAAACATCGCAATCCTCTGATGGCGAAGGCCGCTAGTTATGTCCCCAGTAGGATTAGTAGAATTCGCCGGCCGAGACATATTCTTTCCGACCCCGATGACCCCATGATCCCGATGGTCCTCGCGCCCCGCGAAGACCCCGAATTAATGATGCACCGCACCGACCCTTGCTCGTTAAAGTGCCAGCCCGCGCCGCAGCTGAGTCTAGAGTTAAAGGGCCCGAGAAATAATAATAATAATTATGATTTGATCCAACCTACCCCAACTTGCTATCAGTGACGCCCAGAGCCGAGGCCTGTACCCCACAGGGGGTGCCCTCAGCGTGCAGTCGCTTAGAAATTTAAGAAGTTTTACGCCCCTGGCTGGAGGCTTTAAGTTCTGTTAAGGCAACCACAGGAAAGTCCGGTTAAGTAGTTACGACCTCTCAAGGACAACTACGAGATTCCATACAAAAAAAAATACATGCGATTGCTTACTGCCACCAGAATGATATCGAAAGCAATTGGCAAACTAACTTGTTCAGGCCAATCTAAATGAGACGGGCCATTAGCAGGTGTAAAGTGTGAAAACGCTGACGTAACGTCCCTGCTAAATGTTGAATATCACATTGGAGCAGTTGTCGCTCGGAATAATAGCGGCCTGAGTTGTAATTGACAATATACAGCCACAGGCGATGATGTAGCCATCATTTACCGCAGTTTACTACACAATATTTTACAACAATTTTGAATTTTGTGGCGCCTGAGCGACGATCCAATGAATAAACGTTCACGAATTGAAGACGGTTTCAACGAAATCCACCCCTTCAAAGGTTGATTCTTATAACTTTATGTCTAAGGTTGTGTCTTGCACGAGCCTAGGCCTATTGAAGTTTTTCGGTATGAAATATTAATTCAAAATGCTTTCTACATTTCTTATTACTTATTCTCCGTGATAGCTGAAGCTATCAATACCGTCGACAAATGTTTCAGACTCAACTTGTTGTACGTACTCTGTTTCAACGTGAGACCTATTAATTTATTTATTCAATGAACACGTATTTTCTAACTTAGGTCAACTGCTTAGCTATATCTGCGGCAAACACTGCATGCGATCGATAATTTTTATAACGGATACCAACTTAGCAAAAAGCGCAATTTATCATCAAACCAAGTAAGAAATTATATGATTCGTGTGTCTGCTTCCTAGCCGAACGATCTTAAGTAGTAATAAATCTAAACATACAATTTCTTTTGCATTGAGTAACTGGGTATCACTTAGTTCCGCAAGGTATATCGGTAATGCAACGCAACAGGCAAGTTAGATATCATTTTTCGCCAATTGAGCATCAGAGTCAATGCTTAGCGGTGAGGTAATAGTAAAATATGCGGATCGCTTACTGCTACTGTGCTGGTGACAGTTGCCGACTACTAAGTTATTTTCGACAACATCCTTAATGCAGCAAATACTACTTTTATGATATCTTTCTCTTGCTCAAATATATGAGTAGTGAACGTTGTGCAAAACCAAGCTAAATGATCATACTTCCACTCTTAATATCATAATTAATTATTGGATTGCGAAAAGGTCTTGACATACACAACAATGTATCTACGACAACGTACATTCCATGTGTGATTTTCCTAATGATTGATTAGAGACACACAGATACGAGCGTTGAACCGCGCACAAAGGGTTCCTTGTGACTGTTGCAAGAGCATCCGCCGACCGCGATTCTCGCCACACAGTACAAAACAACTATCCTTATCATGTTACTGACGGACCACTAAATGGTACACCAGTTCCACTCAGCTTTGAGAGTAAACGTGGAACGTATCAGGAATTCAGGGAACCGATGCTTCTGTAATTATTGATCATTGGGAGTTGGTTTACGGGACTCACAACATTTACTTCCTGCAACGTTTTTAGCTTCATAAGAACGACTAGCCGTGAAGAGCTCAAGGTGTGACATTCAGGGATTGAAGATTTCGGCTCAGGCCACAACCTAGCCGGTAGACCTGAACATGACGATGAATAATTTTCAATGAGTAATGAAAACTGCTTTGTATTCAATGGAGTATAGCTATGTGTCACGTTATTATTGTAGTTTTTATCATTTTTTACGTGGTTACGGAGGTTTCAAGAGTAGCGCTAAAACACTAATCGTAACGGCTAACTCGTCAGGGATTATAAACTCGATATGTTAGTACGTAAACCGTACCTGTTTATGGGAACGTGTTTAATCATGATGATTCAGTAAACAAATAAATAATAGCCATTTATCATTCTGCGTAAGTTAGAATCAACTGAGCGGAACCAACGCCTTATTGTTAGGTGTTGGAGGACTAGTAACCACTTCATGTACTGTTGTTTTATTTTTGCTTACATATAGTACTATAGAATAGAGATTTGCTGAATCGATGGTAATTTAACACACGCGATTATTCATTTCTAAATTTTTTATCAAGCGACAAGAGCCAACAAGATCTATTTTAGAAGATTTGGCGATCGTAATAATGGGGGATACCCGTTAAAAACGGTTAAAAAATATGCTAATTAATGATGATGCGTCTGTGTTCCTAACATTGGACGTCATATATAGCTGTTAAAAAAATATAATAATAAGATTAGGTAGCATAGATAGCTGTTAACATATATATTATAATTTAAGATCGTACTGGACTACCAGAATGTGGATAAAAATTAGAATGGTTGTGAAGTATGGCGAGACTTTCTTAATTCGGAATCATTAAAGGCAGATCAATTTAGTATTGAACATGTTCTGGATGGGTAGGGATTGCGGAAGAAACACAAATGTACACATTGAGCAGAGACCGGACGAGTCAATCGGCGCGCGAGCACCGCTCCCTGCTTCCATCGGGGATCGACAAATTGAATTGATGGCAGTGATGTCACACATTATACAGAATTACAGATGAACGCTTACCATCATTTTATCGAAATGTACTAATGTGTACCTACATACAAACTGCCAACGTTCATAATCGTAACAACAAGGTTGTTATCACACCAGACCTTTTAATTAATCGCGACCCCATTTTGCAAATTAAATACGTGAGAAAAATTTATTTAAACGTTTTGATCGGCCATTTTAATTTTATCTCCTGTATGCGTGTTATCTTAACTTTGAGCAATTTACTTGTATGACTAGTTACTGGACTAAACACTTCATTACGGTTCAATTAGCTATGTCATTAAAAAGTTATATTATTTCACGGGGGGTTCTAAACGACAGATAAACAGTTTACAAAATTATTTGCCAAGTAAAATTGAAGTCCCTAGCCGTGACTTGCATATTCCTATAGATAGTTTCTACTATTACCAGCCGCACTCTAAGTGGTGTCATCACACTTGCGACAATAGGTCGCTACATAAATATTCGAAACTACATATTTTCAAACTGTTTTATGTGCAATTAGGATCACCTTAATTAATATGGATGTCGTAAAATAGTACAAAGGGGTTGTGGAAGTGGATTGGCGACAGCATTTAAAGGTGCATGACTAAGATATCCTCATCAGTGTAGACCTCTCAAAATTAGAAGCCAGATCAGGAGAGGTATCAGGAGAGTGTAAATAAAAAATGTTTTAAAGAAAATATCAAACCCCAGATGTGAGTGACAGGTTTGTAACACCAATCGAGGTTGTATTTATTTGTACGCATGCGTGTGTACTGCGTCAACTCGGTCGGGTGGCGTAGATTACGACATCGGCGACGCTGAAAACGTAACATGGTAGCCCCCACTGCTTCCTCTGAAGTGCTAAACTTAGGGGCTGAAGCTAAAGCCATTGACAATTAGTACGCGATGAGTAACGCGCGGTGCTACACGGTGATGCCGGGGCCCAGGCCCCTGCCCATACTAGGCAACAGTTGGCGATTCGCTATAGGCAAACACCCCTGGAAAACCCGCGCTTTGGACGTTTCGCTCTGGTTCCTGAGAGCTTTAGCAGGCGCCGGGGGAGCGGCTAAAGTGGCAAGACTGTTTGGACATCCCGATTTGGTGTTTCCGTTCTGTGCAGAGGAAACAGCAAAAATTTACAGACGGGAAGACTTAATGCCACACAGAGCAAAAGCGCCTTGCCTCAGCCATTATAAGCAGGATTTGAGAAAGGAATTCTTTGGGAGCGAGCCCGGACTGATTGGAGTGTAAGGGATTAAATACCCATATGTTAAGATGTTAAAGTTGTTTATTAAGTTGTGTGTGTTCTGAGATCGGTATATTTTCTGCAGGCATGGCGAGCCGTGGTCTAGATTTAGATCCAAAGTATCTAAAGCATTGATAGTGCCGGAGGCAGCAAGGGCCGCGGTGCCCGATTTAGAATATGTGACCGACGATTTTGTACACAGGTATGTCGTATCAAGTCTTTGTTCTTTATCACACAATAAAAGCGATTTGTTTAATTTACTGAGTTATTCTCGTAATGTTATTTTGGAAAGAAAACATGATAGTAATAAATCACTGTCATCATAATGGAACTACAGTGCCTACATTACGATGCGGACCATTAATGTAGGTGTTTAAAGAACAGTTTTAGAGAACTATTTACTTTTCAGATTGCACCAAGAAACCCATTCTGCTTATAATCACTGTGTATTTAATTAGTACAATAATACAAAAATAAGAACTCATTATCATAAAGGGTTCGGCGTAAACGCATTCGGCAATTTTGTGGTCTAATACTTCGTTTTGCCTCTAGTGATCTGAGTGTGGAATCTCAGTTTAATGGCCACATCCCGTTTTTAACAACGGCGCGCGGAGTCTGCTCATTTGTTTTGAGCGACGGCTACTGACTCATTGTGAACAACAATCCTCATTCAACGAGAAACGTTACCGTTTGTTTGATTGGCTTTAACGCGGATTATTTAACGCTTAAATGAATTTAATTGAGAAACAATTTACATATATGGGCTTTAAATGAATAAGGTTTTGATTAGCAGCTAGGCAACGTGAAAATTGGGGCATAGAAATTGAATTATGCACGCGAACATTAAATATTAGTCCATACCTACATTTTAAAATATTTTCGTTACAGAATGGAATGCATTCTCGACGATAATCGTGAGCTGCCGAAAGATTTTCTCACGGAACTCTACAAATGGGCCCTTGAGTGTAAGTGCTACTTGACGAGCGGCGCCACCTTCTGTGAACTCTATTGTGCTTTTCCGCATAAACTTGTTCCAAGCGGTAATTTAACGCCTAAAGAAAACACTCCTCTTTGTTCTAGCTGTGGGTGCTTGGGCACTGGGGACAAGATTGGGATGTCTCAGAGATAACGATGCGGAAGCGAAGGAAATAATTAGATGCATCCATGGATTCTTTCATAGCGTGCCTGTATTGGAACTATCAGCACCATTATGGCGAATATACTCAACACCTGCCTACAAAACATATATCGAAGCTCTAGACGCCTTCAGATCACTCTGTTTGAAGAGATTGACTGATAAGGGAATATGTTCACAAATAGCAAAAGCTTCTGGTGAAAAGGTTGCAACAATATTGGCTTTGGATCTCCTACTGGTCGGTGTAGATACTACAGCGGCTGCAGCGGCGAGTACGATGTATTTATTGGCCAATAACGAAAGAGCACAGAGAAAATTACAAATTGAACTAGACAAAAATCTTCCAAGAGACAGAGGAATGACCAGCAAGGATTTGGATAAGCTACCATTTCTCAAAGCTTGTATAAAGGAATCATTGAGGTTAGTTTACTTTTATCCAAGAACAGTTGGTTCAGAGGTATTAAACCCTAATATTGTTATCTAAAAGGCGTGTAACGGGCGGCTGTCTAGGCACGCGAGAGTATCTCACGGTGGCAGTTAGCATAATATTGTCATTACAAGGCTAATGTTATTGGAGGAGCAGCAAACATTAGTGGATCCTGATACCTTCTACTCATTCCCCCATAAGGGGAAATAATAAAACAATAAACAAAATAATAATAATCATAAACGATGATTAAAGTTAAATGATGGTTAAACGTCAAAAATGTATGGTAATCATTACTTAACTTTAAGCATCGTTTATAAATAAGGGGTTAGTTAACGCGTGGCAGCATCGCCGTACTACATACTAAACTCTCATACAGAACGAAGTAAGTAAGAACCGTTCAAAGGTGATAATTTGTCCTTTGTTGGCCAGTTAGTCATCATCAGTTTGCGGTTTCACCAGCCTACGTAATATTTTATGAGTTTTATTTTTGAGAATAATTTATTTGACTTCCGAGATGACGACTAATAGAGAAGTGTGGATCCCAAATCAATTGGGATAAGGACAGGACAATGATTTTTGGACTGTATGACAGATGATATGGCTAGAAAGGGAGTGAATACCGAGATGACAACTAATAGAGAAATATGGAATAAGGGCAGGAATGATGATGATGATTTTAACTTGCTTTCTATATCTCATCCTAGTTTGAATAGAATTTCTCTTAAAATATGTTGTGATGACCTAAAAATAATGAGCCAGTTTCAATGGCACTAACAGTTATAAATAAGAGATTCTGCTCGTGACGCGAGTATAGCGCCTCCAATGAGCCAATAGGATAAAAACTCGATACAGCTGTATCGTCTTATTGTAACGTGACCAGTGATGGTCAGCGTCATATTACATTTGCACCTGAGTCGCTATTAGGACCTCAGTCCACGAGCCGAGTGCAACAATACTGGTGTTTATATCACGTTATGTAAATAATATACTTGCAGTACTGGTCCGCATGCACCGATAAATGCTAAGAATTCGTAATTGACATGTGGGTGACGGGTTTTGTTATGTTGTTAATGATCTCTCATATGAGCTGGAATTTGTTGAACGTAATCAAACCGAAAAAATAGGAGTTACTTTTTCAGGCTGTTCATATAAATTAGCTTTTTTACTTCATTCAAATGTTAATCGTTCCAGTAACAAGCAAGTGTTCCCATTACAATTACACTTTCTTTGATTTTGAATTTACTAAGTTTAATTCGAAGGGGGACATTAACCAGGAAAAGTGTAAACAAATCTAAATTAAGGTTATAAGTTAGTTTATTTTGCATTTCATGTCAATATGTATCCTAATATTGTTTTGTACTTTGTCACAGAATGAAACCAGTGATTTTGGGGAATGGAAGATGCATTCAGTCAGATGCTGTTATATCTGGATATGAAGTACCTAAAGGGGTAAGCATAAAACGTGACAGACCAAAGATGGGTAAATGGGGGACTCAGGGTAGGTATTAAACTTTGCAAGAGGGAATACATATCTAAATACTGATTTTGAACTAGCAGGGGAAAACATCATAATTATTCAGAAAATTTCTTTTTTCTATTTCAGTCGCACATAGTTTTTCCGCATTACATCCTATCCAACGAGGAACGATACTTTCCGTCACCAAAGGAGTACGTTCCCGAGCGATGGCTACGAGACAACGAAGTCCGAGAGTCGACGGAAAAACCCGAAGGATCGATAGTTGTTGGTGAAAATTCGGGATGCCCGTACAATCGGGCGATGGAGGTGTGTCGCAAGCAAAAGGAAGTAGGGATCCACCCATTCGCTTCGCTTCCGTTCGGCTTCGGCCGGCGAATGTGTATCGGGAAGAGATTTGCCGAAGCAGAGTTGCAACTTCTGCTGGCTAAGGTGAGGTCAATTGAGTGTCCTTTTTTTATGAGAGCTGCAAAGATTTGATATAAATTTAAGTCACGAAAAGGGAAAATTTTGGAGTAGACAAACAGCTCATTTTTCAAGTAACAAAATAACAGTTCGTTGGTTGTTCGAACTTTTACTATAAGAAATCTTAATTCTAATGATTTGTTTACAGACATTCCACAAATACGACTTATCATGGCACTATGGAGAGCTAACCTACAGCGTGACACCAACGTACGTGCCAAACGAACCGTTGCAGTTCGTACTACACAAGAGAAACGGTAACCACACTAGCCCGTAATCTCCTATGTTAAATACGTATTTAATGTTGTTCGTAACACGTAGAATTAACTGCCAAAGGTTTTTTATACAAAGTCGGATTTAGGTCGTTTGCGTTTTGTACGGTTTTGTAATACTTTATGCTAAGTTAGATTTATTTGAATTTGCAAATAAAGCCCGTTGTTTGAGGGATTGTTTTATTATTTTAAAAATCCTGTCGTTTCCTTTAAGAGGACAGTATAATCTTAGTTTCCTTTTTTAAATATGAATAACTAATGAACCCATCTTGGTTATCAGCTTATTAATCCTCACCACACAACAATTTGTTTACACATTACTTGTATTAAGTACTTAATCAAAATCAAAACTTATTTATTCAAATTAGACAGTATCAGCACGTTTTGAACGTCAACATTACATAAGACAGTCCCCCAAAACGCTTGTCCTTCACCGCTACCTAGTACTTTAGATGAGAAGAAAAAGTGGGACAACAAAGTCCCCAGCAACACATCCGTCGGTCAGTTTTGTCTATACAATCTTCTTCAAAGCATGTACTCACTATTTGGCGGAGTCATTGAGCTGGTACTCGTTGGAGCGACCGAAGCACTCCTGAACTCCGGCGTCCGCCCAGAGCCTCTTCATCGCCGCCAGCAACTCCTCGCTGAACGGCTCCGTGTCCTCCATCCGTTGGATCACGTCAAACACCATCTTGCCATCGCTCTGTAACAGATAAATAATATTAGTTTACTTACATTTTCGTGTGGTGTATAGTACAGTAAAGACTACAGAAACATTTCGTCGTCATTTATGTTCGTCAGTAAGAGTTTGTCGTTCAATAGGAGTTGAGGCTATTGCTATTCATTGGGCGAAAATGCAGATTCCTTGCAGCTATTAATTTTCTGATAGAAAAACTAAAGGAAATTAATTGCACTTAATTGAGAATCGAAAAAATAGGCTTGGTATATTATCACTATCAAAGATAACTACGCCACAGCAAAGAGGTTGGCAGCGTAGCCAGCACTTTCACCGCTGCCGACATCTATCATTCACAAATTCTGTTTTCTCTACACATAAGTGCCAATGTACCACTGAAGGGAATGGTACGGGACAAGGGGCAATGCCACCGGGTAAAAATTACTACTGGTGCTTTGCCAGAGTGCATTTAAATGTTCCACGCTACCTCTTTGTTGACTGGTTTTACCACGGTTTGAGTTAGGCTCATTCGTTCGTGGCGATACGAAACAAGAAGGGCATTTTTCCCCATTCCAACTCTAATTTATAACATCACTCAAGGTAAGACAGTTGAAAGTAATTAAAGCCTACGAATTCTTGAATCAGAACACGGTAATAATGACACTCTTGATCAATATTAGACATGTTATTTTAGGACATCTTAGTTTTGATGGGTTAGTGCCAGGCCGACAACTGAACTATCGAAGATTGGTATCCATGGAATTTAGTATCCACCTAAATTATGAATAAAGCAATTACCAGATACCGATATAAACCTCAATGGCGGAGACTTTTGTCCTTGACTCCCAAGGTTTACTTGTGCACTTCAGACTGTGTTCAAATGGTGAACCTTAGGTCTAAAAGATTGTTTCACCGTTGTTCTGATATAACCTGGTGGAGAAGATTTACCTACTGCTTCAATGTAGACTATGACTCCAGGTTTTGGCATAATCACCACTCCATGAAAGGAAATGTGGAAATATTTAATTTATAACCATTCTTAAATATGGAATTGGGCAACCCAAAATATGTAATTATTTGGATAGCTAAACAAGCTGCTGCAAAGTGCATTTTCTCTTCCAATAATTATGTTATTCTTCCTTTAGGGAGACCCGTGAGATAAGTAGAAGTGTGGATCTTGAATGAATCACATAGGACTTAAAATTTCAACTAACTTAAAATTGTAAGCTGTATTGACAAGTATGTCGAAAATGTGAACAAAAATGCATTGATGGTAGTGATTAAGCATTAACGACTTAATGGTCCATACATAACTCATTAGTGCTGTGTTGGCCTATTTAATACGGTTAGACGGGTCTTATTTGTAGAAAAAGAAGGGAGATAAGTGTGCGTCAAATCACCACACTAACTTGAGAACTGACAAAGTGATGAAAAGTAATTCAAGTAAACTAGAATAATTCCGTCTTTTTTTTAATGGCATTAGAGGACCAAGAAAGAAGAACTGCTTTCGAAAATTATTCAGCACATAGCTTTTGAAAATGAATCATCCTCTGCCTATTGTGTTTGGGTCGGTTTCGAGTAAAACCGGAGGCAGCTGAATCCCAGTATTTTACATGGGGCGACTGCCTATCTAACCTCAACAACCCAGATACTGGGAAATACGATACCCCTTGGTAAGACTGGTTCTCAGACTTTCGGGCTTCAGACTACCCTTAACGACTGTCAAAGATCCACGAATGACAGCCGGGACCAACAGCTTTTGAAAATGAATAAATTACAAAAATATAAAAACGGCCAGTAGATCATCATTCCATCATAATCTTTTACAGTATGCATCTAATATCTTGACTAACTTGTAAACTTTATTTCATGATCACTGTTACATGTTTCTGACATGCATCAACAACCATTGCTTAACTTTAAAAGCCATAAACACAGCCATAAAGAACGATGAGTCATAATAATTCGTGTTGAAGAGCAATATCGTCTCAATTGAAGTTGAGTGACCCAGCATCTTCGACATACGTTAATCCTATTAGTAATCCATTTAGCAAACTCGTCTCGGACAACCGTACGCTTTCGTTACGCAACCCGCTAACCGCAAACTGAAAGAATTCTGACTAATGAATAATGAGAATCTCCAAAATTCTGATGTGTTTAGTCTTCGTCTAAAAGTTTCATGAGTTTGTTGACGAGTAAACTGCAATGCATCATAAATACTCATACTTTATGTAGCAGAGACAGTACAGTCTGTTCTGGGTTTTATAAAAGTGTATACTAGCGGCATTGCGGCATGAAATGCCATGCTATGAAATGAATAACTCGTACATCAGCCTGTGCTTTTGCTGGTTGCAGAGGCTTCTGTGAAATATGCTCTAATTATGACGGGTGTTGCGGGTCGCGGGGCGCATGCGCGGTGACGGGAAGCCCGCCGCGCCATTCACAACCCCTCCTCGGAATAACCCGCCACCGCCACCCTTGTTGCTTACACATTGCATATTCATTTAAACATCGACGTCCATTAGCTCGTTACCAAGGCTGGCATTAAAACATTGCTTCTTTGCAAAGCACAATAAAGCGTTAAAATTTTGATTATTAACACAACTTATTATTTATATCTTTGTAATTACTGTAACTTCGATTGAGAGCAAGAATGGGTGACAAATGATTCCATCCCATCATTTGAAAAATTCCATGATTATTTTATGTCTTCCATTACTAACAGACACAACAGACAAAGCCAACTGTAAATCCTAACAGTTTTGTCTTTTAATACTGCGGGAAGAAGCACATCTAAAGGAAGATCACAATACTGAACCCGTTCGCTATGTAACCATACAACATCGTCTAAACATAGGAAACAATGCTGAGACAACCCTCATGCGATTCATTGTGCGTGTACTTAGGTTTTGTTTCAACATGTTTGCGCCGGATAGGGCTGTCACGTCCACTGCTTTCATGTCCCTCACTGTGATAAAGAGATAGGTGCACGAGGTAACATAGACAGTGCCATGTGCACATTAGCCATATAGCCTGCGATGCATACAATATGCAAAACGAATGGGTACGGCAGCGGGAATGTCTCATTAGGGGAATACAGAGAAGGGGATCGATCTACGGCCATTGCGTGAACTGTGGAAAATACGCCGGCCGACCTGCGTGTTAAAGGTGAAGTACTAACGATTCGGACTGTAATCTAGTTTGTATACTTAATCACTACTTCAGAAAGAAATTACAGTTTTTTTTTATACTCGCAGTCTCATAGACTTTAAAGATTCGTTTACGACGTACCTATATTGAACGGTACGTGCGTCACATCTCGTGACGAGTGAATTAATTACAGTTTTCAGAGCAGCCTCTCGTTCGTTGTGTAACCGATGACGTTGACATGAACGACTCTTCAACAGGTCGGAACGGAACTGAGATACCTTATCTGACTGACATTCCGAACAGGTACTCTTGATGATAACACTGGCCAATGTATCCCTTTCAGATTTTATTACACGTTTGGTGGTTGTTCGTTGGTTGCTAATAGAATCGTGCACTATCGCAAATATGACATTGCCACCTTATCTGGTTTACCGTAAATTATTCAGTTTGCAATATCTCGTAAACGTTAGCACAATAACCAGGAATTAACTTTGCTTTATCTACAGTGGCAAATTGATTAATGTGGTATATGTGACTAGCAAAACAGCAATGTCATGTCTAGAATCATACAATCCTGCAGTAAAGAAACCAATTTAATCTCAAAGATAACCTTGGCGAATGTCTCCTTGTATTTACAAGCCAATGAAAATTGGAAATATCTGTTTAATAAAAGCGAACGCTTTGCAATAATGTTAATATTTGTTTTGGAGCAATATTCATAGCAAACAAATAATGCAATAAGCTGTTGTGTAGAGTGAAGCCGGGCTCGGACGGCCGGCATGCAGCGAGCCACTCTCATGAATAACGAATACCCAATATTGATCTCCATAGAGAGAACATTTCACAGAATCGAACAAGTCCTGGGAAAATGCAGATGCAATTTTCGTTTATTCATGGAAGCCTTTACCTGTAAATTGTGTAGTGTATACCTACAATAGTTCAGTATATTTTGAGAGGATTCATTCGATATTCTCAATCATAATTATTTCAGAACTAGCTTTTGCTAGCGGCTTCGGCCGTGTGGAGGTAGGAAATTATCCCATGGGAACGTTCTATCGGGATTAAAATTGTACTATGTGTTAATCCAGATTATAAACTATCTGTGTGCCAAAGTTCATCTAAATCCGTAAGGCCGTTTTTGCGTGATTGAGTATCAAACATACCAAACTTTCACATTTATAATATTAGTAGGATTACGAATCCCGCAGCAGGCTGAACAATAGACGCACATACAATCTAAGCTATTGTGTATGCCGTTGGTTACTATGCAATAAGTATCATAACGCTCCAGCCTCTCCCACAAATTGCTTCATAATCAGCATTAGCGGCAAAAGGAAGCCGCAGAGCACTTATTCCCGATGTAGATTTCGATGCAATCGACATTACTTTTACGCCCATTATTTATAGAATACAGCCGACACGTAATCGACGCAGTTTATCGTTTACGCAACGAATACTCGCTTTGATTTTCGATTTTTTGTAAACTAATGAGTACTGTACGATTGATATCTTCGAATAAATATTTCAATTTGATCAGTATGCTCATCACTGCGATCATATTGAGTGTTTTGTGGGAGATTCTTATTCATTTTTGATGTCCCAGCAGAAGGCACGCCAGAATTTGCTTTTGCTGGTATCAAGGCCGAATGATGTCAAACAAAATTATTATAATTTGAGACTAGTGATGTACCGACTAGTCGGCCATATTTGTAGTCGGCGATTAGTCGGCTAAAACCGCCGACTAGTCGGCCCATTTTCTTACTTGCATTAATATGCTTAAAAATTTATAAGACGGTAATTGAACTAAAATTGAAATCTTTACTGTAATTATTTTTATTATAGAATAAGTTTTACAGTTTATTTTCAGTACAATCTAGAACAGTATAGGAAGAAACGCAGCTCGCACTTAAACAATAATAGAATAAATGCAAAGCAAATAAAAACATGCTCTGACAATTACGCCTGATTGCCGGGCGCCGCTAACCGGCACCTACCTACGAGCCGAAAGCGTAGTCACGAAAATTACCGATGTCACCCGAACTCAACCGAAAGCAATGATCGGCTTGTCGGCCCATCTCTATTAAGACATTTTTAGATGATTTGGGAAGTCTTTACCACTTAAATACTGTCATTGACATATCAATGGGACAATAATTATAGTCTGATCTATTGAATAGTCATTTTAAGATACGAAGATTTTTCGTCAGCTACCTCCGTTTTCAAAATTATATGTACGTATGTTGATGCGGCACAGAAAATAATCTGGTAGGATTATATACAAAACAAATGGCGGAGAACAAGCAGCTTACCTCTCGGTCCTTATTGCCGTAGGTGATGCCCAGGTTGGGCATAGCACGCAAGATGGCGACGAGCGACTGAATCGTGTTGCTGTACACCACCGGCCGGTACTGTTTGAAGTCTTCATTTGTAAAGCCACTTTCGTGGATAATTCTGTTGGAGAGAAAGTCATGTTTAGTAAGATAGGTCAAAGAGTCATTCTCATGCCCTTATCCCAATTTATTTGGGGTCGGCGCAACATGTCTCTGACTTCTATTCTATTAGTCATCATCTCGGTAGTCACCTCCTTTCTAACCATATCATCATTCACACAGTCCATCCATCGTTTCTTTGGTCCTCATTCATAGTTTGGTAAAAAAAATATGTACATGCAACTGTAAATTGATTATGTTATAAATTATAATATATGTCTGCTATACCATTCTCCAATTCTTTACTATTACAAAAGAGAATCGGTTAAGTCCAGTATCTTGTTTACAAAATCAAAATCAAAAGTCATTTATTCAAATTAGGCTGAGAATCAGCACTTTTCGAACGTCAAAATACATAAGACAGTCCCCCCAAAAACGCCCACCAGTCACCACTTCCTAGTGCTTTAGCTGGGAAGAAGAAGTAGCGGGACAAACTCCCCAGCAGCCAGCACAGCTGTCTGTTTAGTCGGATAGACTTGTAGACCGTATTCAGAAGTAGGTACATGATTATTACATGAAGATGTAAAGAAGAACAATTATCACAATTTGTATGTAGTACATACGTATATGACACAGAACAAATAATTGGCTAAATTGATGGAACGAGTTAATAAAAGGCGTAAATGTGTGTTACTCATCGATCGCCTTGTGATTCATAGGTCCAATAGTGCGGTATTAACGAGATTGTTAAGTTCCAACCTCGACCAATGTGATTTCATGACGTGGCTATAACGGTACGGGAATGTACAAGAAATTAGCAATAAATTTGTAATTTAACCAGTTTCCATAATACGCTTGTATGCACTTGTTGTTCCAATATAAACTTTTATGTTGAACTGTTCTTCCTTTCTTTACAATCGAGTAGCTGTTAGTATTATGTAGCTTCATATTATTCGCCCTTGCATACTATTCTATTCCCAAATTGGCAATAACATCAAAGGGACAGATCGTCTCATTCAAGCACTTCCATACATGTTAGGTTTCTGTAGCTATAGACCGGGCTACAGCAGGTGCAGTTTGTAAGCTGAGCTCCTTGGAATTACTTCAGAAAGTAACGTCGTAAGATCTATTGGCATTGGTCGTCATCTATCTCTATAGTTATGGTGACAATGTAACTTACATTTTGCTCTATGAAAGTAACTCACAAAATCTTCACTTGACTTTTTCATAATCCCGTATTATTTAACGCCAACCAATCTTCACCTAAATTTCATATTTATGTTGCATTCGTTCTGTCCAGTACTGTCTGTTAAAATTATTTGGTCGATCAGACATTCAAATTGCATGTACATAAATAAGTTATGTAAGCGAGGACGGTAGGCTCAACTCATGACAAACAGGAATATAGCCAATTCGGAGAGCGAGATAAATGTATCACTGAATATGGATTTTGCGGAACTGCCTTTTTTTGTTGTTTTAATTTTTTACTCACTTACTCTGCCGTCTGTTTGTTTGCGGAGTTTGGTCGATGCATTTTTGTAGCATTGAGAGAGTTTCTTTCATGTCTATTGAAACCTAAATGTTATTCTAACTTGCCTTTAAAATTATACTTTTGCAGCTTCGTTTGATGCCGATGGAGACAAAATTTAATATAATTTTCTAATTCAGATGATCATAAAAGCATTTCAAATAAGATTGTTCTTTTAAAGTTATGAAAGCAATAATCTGCTGAGCTGACATGATGTACAAGATATTAAGTAAATATTTAAGTATTTAACGGATTCGAACAAAGGAGGCGGTGCGAGCGGATGATGCACTGTCCATTAAAAACAATCGTGCCATGCAACCGGCGTCCTCGATTCTTCAGAATTCGCGGAATACTAACTCCATTTCTACTAAATTCCGACCCGTTCTATTTTTCTTATACTTATAAAAGTCAAGAGTTTCGATAAACACTTAAAAACCCAAAAACGAGCGAGTGTATTAAGTTACTCGAAAAAGGGATGTTCTTATGGCAGAGATTTAGACGTCTATACATTATTATCTTATTCTAATTTTGGTTTCTGATGACAATATCGGAAAATTGACATTTATTGAAACATACATACATTACCTATTCATTGAGTATCGATAAAATAATTTGATTTCGAGCGTCTGGCGTTCCATAGATCTGTAGCATCCGGGACGCGAATGACGTCACTGACGGCATGGTGCAAACACCCACAAAACATTGATCTCACCAACATTAGCGTAGGTTATTGTAGAGCAATATCTATGATTGTACTCATTATGACTCGGCCATGTTCTATTGACAATCTATCGAGATTTGTTAACATTACGAATAGTAAACAGCTTGATTAGATAACGACCAAAATTAATACTATTGTCAACTACAAGATATACTCGTGCAGGGTTATTTTGACATTTTACATAATATCAAAGAGAAAAGACTCAAGTTCAAGATTAAGTAGGTAGTTTATGAATGAGTCATACATATCTGAATCAGAAGCCTGTTTGACACAAATTAGGCATGTGCAATTTCACTGACCATGATCAATTATTTGGCAGCGCTAATAGCTTAGTCGGTGTCGTTTGGTGACGTCACACAAATAATTTTACTATCGTATGCGTTGGTGAGAGCTCGCGCGGCGTGACGTGAAGACAAATATCTTTTAATTTAAATTTCACGAACAATGGTATCGTAAAACTGCTAAACAACGGCACATATCCACGTTACCTAGGCATTTAGCTTCTGACGTAGGTGTATGTTTTCAAAATTATAACTATTCTGCGATAATTACGTAATGCTGCTAGTCGACAATTATAAATCAATGCAAGATGCAAATACAGTTTTAGCATCCAGCAGGTTTAGCATGACGCTTTCTATTTCTACGAAGAATAGACAGTGCTTTTTCAATACATTTGTAGTGACATTTCGTTTCTCCATTTTTGACATCGCTCTGTAGATAATATATTCTTCTACAATTTGTCATTTTGTCTTTCGTTTCTAACGATCTTTGTCTAGGTCCTTATAAATGTAGACCATTTCAAAAGAATATTTCTTCCCAAACTGTCAAAATCACACTAACAACAAACTTTCTACTCGACGGCCACAAAGTATATACGATTATCTACAAAATGATGATTCGTTTTTTTTTTTTTTTGGGTGGGAAATCATCAAATAACTTCTCCCGCTCTGGGTGGAGCGGGAGGGCGTGTCAGACTTTTACTGACTAAAACCCACCCGTGTTCCCTCAGTTGCCTGTGTGCCAGGGGCCGCGATATCTTTTTCGAACAACCCGCACCCCTGGCAGGCATCGGCCCTTGCGGACCCCACCCTTTGGTGCTGACATCTCTTTGAGGCGCGCGTGGAACACAACGCGCCGTCGACCCGGGCTTGGTTCTTACCGGACAGCGAGCTACCCATTACTCGCCGTCCGCAAGCCCGCGCCTACGGGCGGTGGCCGGGAATCAGCCTGGGATTCCCGACGCCCAGGGCTTCTCCCGCGGCGACTACGGCCGTGAGGGCGCATATACTGCCTCTCCCTCACGTGCGCCGCCTCCCTCTTCGCGAGCATTACTGCTTCGCAGAAGGAGGTGACGGCTAACCATTCACTCTCGCTCCGTACCATGGCCTGCACCAGGGCCGGACGCGAGAGATCGCCGCCGCCGATCGCCTCCACGAGGACACGGCGGTGCTCCGCCCAAGCCGGGCAGACCGCCACTGTATGCTCCACCGTGTCCTCAGGGCGATCTTCGCAATGGAAGCACCCGGGCGTTTCCTCCCGCCTTATACGAAACAGGAACCTCCCGAAACAACCGTGTCCGGTGAGGACCTGCGTCAGGCGGAAGGTGAGGACGCCATGCCGCCTCTCAAGCCACTCCTCAAAAAGGGGACTTACCGCCGCTATCGTGGCGTGCCCAAAATGATGATTCGTTTAGAACGCATAACTGTGATAATTAATAGAAAAACATAGCTTATCTTCTCCTATTGTAGTTACATCATTTAGTTAATAGTCATGTCTATTCTTCCGTCGACAAATCGGTGCTCGTGCTAAGCCTGCAGAACACAGGAAACTGCTGGATGCGGGAAGGAACATATCCGGTCGGAAGCTTATGTCCAGCAGCAGGCTTAGCACGAGAACCGTAGACAAGCGTTTTGTCGTCGGAAGAGTAGACAAAAATGAAGTTTCCTTATAGACAGTTGACAGTTTTTCACCGAGAAATGTAGACAAGGGATTTCTATTCTACAGTAGAGAAGAAATAGAAAGAGTCATGCTGAGCCTGCTGTAGACGTCTTTCGGCAGAAATGATGATGCAGAATTTTTGCATAATTTCTAGACTAACTGGTGCACAACGTCTTTTATTCTAAAACGTATTATTTGAAATCTCCGTAGAATATTGGAAAATTCAAATACGTAGATATTACTTAATATTTCGATACTAACATTCCCTACATTGCAAAGAAATTTTTCATACAGTCGGTAATCTTTTATCTTCAAAATGTAAAACGCTTGTTGACAAGTCGTAGATAGTAGATATTATAGGGAGATAGCAGGCAATCCACCAATATGTTATATATCTAAACAATAATATTGATTAAGATAGATACGAATGAATGTAATTGATAACATTGTACGATATTGTGGCGAACTACAAAACACCTAGGATGGGTTGCGATGCAGAAATGAAAGACAAGACCGGAGGAATGCTGTCAGGTTTCAAAAGAATCTGTCGGCCGTTTTTTATACAGGGAAAACAGGGGGGTGTTATGTCTATGCTGACTAGTTGCGAAGGTTTGAATGCACATTCCCAATTCTACAGACGAACACAATGATACGGATTATGCCTTAGCCTGTTCTTCTTGGACACAAAATGATGACTCTAAAAAGTATTGGCTCGTCATTAGTACCAATATATTCGCACAACCCTGCATCGTCCTACCAGATAAGATCTAGACACGCGGTAGCGTGTCAAGCCAAGTTCAAGCTAAAAGAACTGGCGAACAGCACCGTGTGTAATTTTACACGAACCTTTGAAGCCACTTTTGACCCCCTCATAACTCAAAAACTACTTTAAACAAACAGTTCAAATTGTTTTAAACAAGTGTTTTTTTTTTTAGTTTAGGCCATTATTTCAAATTATTTCGAGTTATAATTTTTTTAATTTTATAGACTATACTCCATTTACAATAGCATTAGACAGAAGTAAAAAAAGGGTCTTTTTAATGTACACTTCGTAACAAAATGACATTAAACGTGTTGCAGTTACGATTAATGTCAAAAAAATTAAAGTGTCAATGTTAAAAACCTAAAAGAAGCAGGAGTGAACAACACCGAGTAACTAAATTAGCTGATGACGACGAAGTTTTACCAACGTATTGTGGGTCGTAAGTTGTTATCCAAAATAAAAAATTGTAAAAAAAAAATCCTGTTAATCTTAATTAGATTTAAATCATCATGTGATTGTTTGTTTCATTCATTCGTTTTGTTGTAGGTGTGTAATGTGTGATTTTTTTTTTTGGGAAATCATCAAATAACTTCTCCCGCTCTGGGTGGAGCGGGAGGGCGTGTCAGACTTTTACTGACTAAAACCCACCCGTGTTCCCTCAGTTGCCTGTGTGCCAGGGGCCGCGGTATCTCTTTCGAACAACCCGCACCCCTGGCAGGCATCGGCCCTTGCGGACCCCACCATTTGGTGCTGACATCTCTTTGAGTCGCGCGTGGAACACAACGCGCCGTCGACCCGGGCTTGGTCCTTACCGGACAGCGAGCTACCCATTACTCGCCGTCCGCAAGCCCGTGCCTACGGTGGCCGGGAATCAGCCTGGGATTCCCGACGCCAAGGGCGTCTCCCGCGGCAACGACGGCCGTGAGGGCGCATATACTGCCTCTCCCTCACGTGCGCCGCCTCCCTCTTCGCGAGCATTACTGCTTCGCAGAAGGAGGTGACGGCTAACCATTCACTCTCGCTCCGTACCATGGCCTGCACCAGGGCCGGACGCGAGAGATCGCCGCCGCCGATCGCCTCCACGAGGACACGGCGGTGCTCCGCCCAAGCCGGGCAGACCTCCACCGTGTCCTCAGGGCGATCTTCGCGATGGAAACACCCGGGCTCCTCCCGCCTTATGCGAAACAGGAACCTCCCGAAACAACCGTGTCCGGTGAGGACCTGCGTCAGGCGAAAGGTGAGGACGCCATGCCGCCTCTCAAGCCACTCCTCAAAGAGGGGACTTACCGCCGCTATCGTGGCGTGCCCATTGTAATGTGTGATGAAGATGTTATTATAAATAGAACATTATTTAAAATAAAAATTACTTTTACTTCTCAGTATTTAGTACTGTCTTAAATCTACCTAAAAAAGTTAGAACTTAACATTGAAATAAAATGTTTTGCACTCCTGCTTCTACGAGCCTCTTTTTTCTAAAGCTATAATAAATGGGGTATAGATCTTTTCAAATTCGCCATAGTAAATTAAATATTTAAATAAGTAATCCTAATTCTGGCGCAGTCGGGTAAAAACGCTAGCATTGCTATTCAACGGCTGTAGATGATATAGGTTCACTGCTATGCTGCCTATTGAAAGGACGCAAACAGTGGCGTGCAGAGAGTTTTTAGACAGGGTAGGCAGAAATAAAAAAAGGCAAAAAAAGAAAACTGAATAACACCATGTAAACTGTGAGGCAATTATACGAATCATATTGTTGTGTATGCAATTTACGATTAAATTTACCTTTAGTTTGTAAATTGGAAATCCGGACCAAAACTACTTTTCACGATCACAGGTTTTTTTTTTATGTTCACCGAAAGATAGTTTTGAAAATGCATCATTTTTCTTTTCTTTATACACACACCACCTGAACAACTTTTAAAGTGTTTTTTTTTTTTCTATTTTTCACAATATGTATTACTAAAGTTAAAAAAAAATTGCAAATAAAGTTCTGATTCTGAAAAAACCTTAAATACATGCTATCATAGCTCACAACCAAAACAAATAAATCAAAACTTGATCGAAGATCAAAACAAACAATGGCGTCGGAAATCGGAATATAAAAATAATAAGACAAAAAACTAATGGTAGTTTATGTAGCGAAAATTCAATGAAACAATGCCAGTTTAAAAAATAATATCATAACCAACATTGTTCGGAAAACTTCGGTAAGTTTCGTAATTCTTCGTGTCAAAAGCTAGTGACTATCCTGTACGGTTGTGTGCGTAAATTGTTACATTGTATGCCACGTAAGTATAGGAACTCACACCCAATAAATCTGCATGACCACGAGAGCGCACATATTAAACATTAAGCCGCGAATAGTTCGTGTCTCTCCCGAGGCACTCAGCGGCGCTAGTGCATCGCAATGCGAAGTAGCGAAAAATTGTACGAATTGCATCGATGATACTAATGATACGACCGACGGCGACGCTTGACAGCTAGAGCTAATTTATGATTATGAATAAATACTTTTTGTTTATTGTTAAAATAATATTAGTTTTAAATATTTACTTGATTTAGGTAGGGTAGGCAGTGTCTTTCTGTCTTTATGGACTGCACGCCACTGGATGCAAAGAAACATTTCCTTAACCGACCGGGGCGACTTGCAAAAAGTTAGGAGCTTTGCCAAACCGCTGTGATGGGCTTATTAAGTACGTAATTATCTATTTTGTAAGCAGGGCCTACCTCTGTAATATATATTTGGGTTCCTGTACACAGGTGTTTTTAAATAGCGCAGGATTCCAGGGCTTCACTTTGCACACATTTTTTTATGCCAGTAATTCATATTATTTATCTAGATAGTGTCATAATATGCGATGCGCCTCAAGTGGAGTTGGGCAGGACATCTAGTTAGACGAAAAGATATCGTCAAAGTCGCGGGAAACACCTGGATGAGAGACTCACTGCACCGAAAAGTATGGCGAAAAAAACGGCAGGCCAATACTCAGCAGTGGCCCAGTGGGTGATTCCAGGGAGTGACTCCATTCTTTTATTTAAATATCTAACTTCTAAATAATTCAGCTAACTATTCCAATCAAAAGTTTCTCATTTAATAACAAAACAAAGAGGTGTTATACTTACTTCATTTGTTTGACTATAGTACTTTTGCCGGATTCACCAGCACCTGTAAACAAAAACACAAATTAAATACTATTCGTGCACCACTACATAACGCGTTGCAATTGTTTTATCATATTTAATCATTATACATTACAAATAATTGGGCAAGTGGAGTTAGGCGACCGACATTATATAAAAGCTGCGTTTCTTCAAAGCAGACATTTCGCCAAACCACGTAATAAAACACGCGATGATATAAAAACATTTAATTACCGCCTAAATGTAAACTGTTTCAGTTCACATTATGCACGTCTCGCTGAGTGAAAATAGCATGCAAAAATAAATTAACAACGTTTACAGTGAACTAACTGTACGCGGACGTACGAAGGGTCTACCACGCTGATCGATAAAGGCTTCAGTGTTTGCAGCTCTGCGCATGCTGAGCATGCTTCGGGTTTTCCACGTTGTTAATTCCTAGAACACAATCGATAACCTACGTCAACGCTACGCAGAAAGCCTATGGTTTAAACCATGTTTAATTGATTGTAATTACAAAATTATCTGTTAACGCTGAACAATGGTGATGACTCGATGACAAAATGTTGTAATCATTAGTAGATTGTTGAAGAATAGCAATTATCATCTCTCTAATATTATCTACATGTACACTAATCAAACGAGACCTATAAAACAGTTATGTAAGCGTAATTACTACAGACAATATTTATTTACCGTTATATCCTTCGTACCTAGATATTAATTGGCTAATAAAGTGACGAAATTACGTGGGTGTAGTAAAACGAACCCTGTCAAATACAGGTTCTTAGTATCATGACCCCTGTTGGCTCTAATTGGCTCGCCAGCGCGAATGGCCGATCTCTGACCCCCGATATACACATTATCACTACACAAGTGCACTCCTGATTTGTACATTGCAAGTTGCAACTTGTACGACCATTCATACCTTCGATTGTGATGTCTAGGCTTAAATATATAATACTTATGTAACAATAAAGGATGTGACGCCTCGTATCATAGAAGACAATGCATTCGTACGTCAAAATAAAAGGTATCATCACATATTTTATATTCACAGTGGAAGAACTTTCACAATCAAGTGGATGGTAATCGCGTGCCAAGAAAGTATTCCCACGAACACCCAATATAATAACTTTTAAAACAGCGAGTGTCATGTTGGATTATTTAGTTAATAGTGAATGCTAAGAATTTGAACAGCTTAGAAGTTATCTCACGCAGATCAAACGATCGAAACAGGGAATAAACGGCACATTACTTCACTATCGTGGTTTGAGATCCTAATAGTGTTCCGTACCTGCGATGAAAGATGACATAAGCCATGATTTTATTGTCTTTAGTTACATTTATATCGCTAACATAAAGCCCTTTTTCACATGAACCTGGCAGAATGTATTATCTCGGCGTTAACCCCGATAAAAACATAATGTATCAAATCGAACTTCTGTATCGCTGAGGTGACAGGATGAGTAGACGTCGCCTCTGTGCCTTTTTGCGCTATCATCACGATAACATCGTTGCGTGCTCGAATGCCGCTTGGCTGATAAAATACCTGTCTGTAATGTCCGTTCGATCGCCTCTTCAATGTTAACCTGACAACATTTGCCTATTCACGATTAAGTTACGATTCAAGAAATTGTGTAGTACGTAGGAGCTTCATATTTCAAGTCTTAGCGCTTATAATCTAATCCAAAAAATGACAATAATTAAAGGATTAAAACACTCTTATCTTTTTAATAACATCGATATTGACTGATTAGTGCAATAGATTATAATTAATTACCTTACGAGTTCACATAACGATCGTAAGAACTACTGTGAGTATATCGCACAAAATCTACACGATCTTTACGCACGATGTGAAATTGTTACATTTGGAATAATTTCGGTAAAAAGGTAGATGGATAGGCTGGACAGGGCAATAAGTAGCGTTAAACGACGCTACGCACGTAACAAATGGCATTTGGTGTATGCGTAATGGACGTACGTAATGGTGTTGTTTATAGATTTTTTGGCAAATTACTTCGACAAGAACCTAAGCCTGAACGCTACTTCGAATACCTACTTACTCATTGTAGGTTTTTGACTTCGATTTAGTTGGTCCGACTGAATCGAAGTCAATAACCTGTTGAATTAAAATAAAACAAAACTGAGTTAGTCACAGCCAGCATTGATTTATAAAATTAACTACTTAATTGTTAATATTTAATTTATACAATAATTGTGTTTATGAGAGAGCAGACTAACTGTTTGAAAATGGTGTGTGACTTAATTGAATGACATAAATTGCAACAAATAAATAACTTTACCCATTCAAGGAGATTTCAATTATCATTAAAACAGGAGCCAAAGACCACTCTTGTTTTGCCTTCTAGCTGAAATTTTAATTACTCAAGTCTGAGCTAAGACTAATAAATTACCATGGATTTTTTCGAAATGATACATGTGAGGAGTGGCTCATTAAAGCAAAACGCCATTCATGGTCAGATATGCACGCACTGGCAGCCACGGCGGCGTGCCGTGACACTTCAATTAATTTCTAGCACAAGATACCTAGTTGACACACTTGTCACATATGATTGGTCGCCTCATGCTCATTATGTGATTGCGAAACAATTTTTTTTGTTGTGTTTTCATTTTCCTTGATATATCTACACCAGAAAAGTTTAAAGGAAAATCTTATTTTATTCTGGTTTAGCATCGGGACATTGACCCCCTTAATTATAATTATAAAAGTTACTTAAAGTTAATGAGATGTTTAAACATCAAAATTGTATGGTTAAACAACAGCTAATCATTACTTAACTTTAAATAGCGTTTATGAATATGGGGGTGAATCTCAATGGACACTGAAAACATGACAGAGAATCTGAACTGGTTATAGGTACCTAGTTCGTTCTTAATAAGGACTTTGTATGGTATGGTAGGTACCAAGTGTTGTATTTTATTTTCATTTACCTACTTGTGAATTTTGCCCTGTTAGGATTTCGTTGTCTTGTAAAGATCAAAATGAGCCAGTTGAAATGGATAGGTATTGTGGTTTGGCATGGCATTTTAACTATGCAAACAGAATATAACAATGGAGTGAATACACCATGGAATGAGTAAAATGATTTGTCATACAACATTATAATAACAAAATCAAAGAAAATGTAACTTAACAAAACCAGCCAAGATTTCACTCTTCCGGGACTCAAGTCTCACTAACAGGGAGTGGTATTATTTACTTATAAAATAACCAAATAAAGCTGATGATTGTATTTGAATTTTGCCAACCAGTAATGTCACATGTTAAGATAGTGCGTATTAGGATCAAATGTATGACGGAGTTATGCCCGAACATACATAAAAAAAACATGTTAAATTGATAACTTTCTTTTTGAAGTCAGTAAAAATATTCATGTTATGAGTAATGAATTTGAATAGCCTATGTCCAGCAGTGGACATCTTTCGGCTAAAATGAGTAATGAATATAACTTTTATATAATAAATATAGAAATTGTTGATCATACCAACTGCCTACTTCATTATAGACATTAGAAAAACACAATGGTGACTCATTCTTGGTGTAAAATGACTAAGTAATTGACTTTGAATGGTGTGCATTATTCTGTAGTGTAGGTAAATGCTGGATAGTGCTAATGCCAATTGAAATTATCCCATAAGTTGATTAAACGGAATTATGTGAAGTTACATGTTTCTCACTAAACGGAGGTGTGTATGCCCCATATTTAAGTCTTTTAAAATAGATTGTTGATAAATATTTTAATAATATACTATGGCCCTTGAGAGAAAATACAGGTGCTCACCATCCGTGACACTTCAAAAATAGCACAGTTTGTGTCAACGCACTCACATAATAATGATCAGTGTCAAGATCAAGGCAAGTTGCTTTTGAAAGACATCAAATTACATATTCATTGTAATAAATTTTACTTAAATTTGACCTCCCTTTTGAATTATGTTTGGTCCCACATCAGTTGTGTAAGTGTAGATTCAAATGCTTTGAATGTTATGTTGTGACTCAATTAGACAACTAAACGGTGAAATACAGTTTAATGACTGCAAAAGTTGATAGATAATTCACATTTCCTGAAGTAGGTGGTAACTGAGACCATCGTAGAACATTTCTTGTACTGGATGTTACAAAGGAAAAATTCTTTAATATAAATTATTACTCACATTATTACAAAATTGTATCAATTGAGGTTGTTGTCCAGTTTCCTCTAGTGATTGTATTTAAATGTAAATAAGTATTGTGCCATTTAGTGTTGGACATGAATGACATTGTTCTGGTGAAATATTGGCAACCGTTCAACACTCTGCCAACAGGTACTGTTTACAGTGATTAAAATTCTTGATTGTTTACTGACAACATTACATGTGGTTTTGTAATAACTAAAATAATTTATACAATTTATGTGTTTCTTAAGGGAATCACCTCGTGGTTAGTATTGAAAAGATATATGTTGTATTTTGACTTGTCTGTGAGTGTAGGCTGGATTTTTAGTTTCCATTGTAAAGCTGATTTTCTTTTGTGTTTTATCAGCCTGAAAATGTTATCTCATCAAGTTTATCTATGTAAATAGCAGGAAAACTACCAGCAAGCATAATTGAGCAGTCTCCTTGCCTGCTAAGTCACAGCCAATAAGAATCTTCAGTTATTGTACTGGATTACTGTCGCATATTTCTCATGAAATATTGAATTTATTACTGGGTGAGTGTGTTATTAATTTAGAGAACTGGTATTTTATGAAGAGTGCTTGATCTGAACCATTCATTGAAGCAGAGACAGTCATTGCTTCAACATGCACTGATGCCTCCATCTGCTTTTGAGATTCTGCTGTCAATAATTTCGTTAGCAGTATTATTATGACAGGAAAATTTTATTTTCTCCAATGATGGCAATATGGTGATATGATGTCCTCTAGAAATGTATTTATTTAGCAGTAATAAGCCAAATACTACTTTTGGCATATAATAAGAGATTTGACACTGCGTTAAAATTTATCAATCTCATCAGAAGTAAAACCAAATACATAATGGCAATGTTAAAATTCGTCGCGTGGTACCCAAGTTTCGAAATACGATAAGGAAAACCCCTCCTGAATTGAGGTTCATGACATTGGAACAGAAATCAACCATGATTAGCATAGAAATGAATACACAATGAGTTCTTACACATGTTTCCTAAATGTGAAACAAATTGGAACTTTCATTTGCGCACGGAACTACCGTACATACCGGCATAATGATTAGTTCCAAGTGAAAGCAGCTATCTATTTCTACTCCTCGTTCAAAATCTGCAACAAGCTAATAGGATGCATGAAGAGCGTTTAGGACGCTATATACGGGGAAGTCATGAAAGTCGGGATCGTTCAAAGGGACGCCCAAATTTCTGCAACAACCCCGAAACATGGGTGCGGCCACAGATCGCGACCAAATAATAGAGCTACACTGTACCTAATAAGAGCAACTTGATATCTTTGGAAGCCTGGATTCCGTCCTCTTTCAGGTTCCTCTCAATCTGTCGGCTGCGAGCTGCAGCCGCACGCTCCTCGGCCGACTGGGCGCACCCCATGTCGGCAGCTGTCCCTGTTCCTTGGCCGCCGGCCGCCCCGACCCCTGAGCCGGGCGCGCTTTCACCGCTCCGTCTGCATGCGCTCCACACGCGTCCTGCCGCTCCGGCGAGACCGGAGCCACCCTACACAACGTTAGCACCCAACACACAGTAACCTAACAGTACCACTTATCACTGTTCATACGACTCCGAAACACACAATCTTTAGATAAACGACCGCGACTCGATATTTTCCAGGGTTTTTTACTGCACCGAACACTAAAAACACGCAACGACAATGCAAACTTTAATTGATTTTACAAATCCGTTTAAATACGAGATAATGGCGGCCGGATGACAAGCACCAACTCCGCTCCGTGACAGCGACCGCGCCCCGCTCGACTGACGTTCGGGTGCGTTCGGAAATCTTCGTTCGGACTCGCTCACACATGCGTGAAGGCACATTCACACGCGAAAGAGAACGCGAGCAACGCGCTAAAATCAAAGACAATTTCTACTTTTTTTTAGCAAAAAAATGAGATGGCGCGCATTTTTAAAACAAGTTCTGACCATTATTGGTAACTTTCAAGCTAATCTGACCCGCTTGAGATCTAACATAATATGTTCTGCGAATCTGACCGAGTATAATAAAATGGATGCGGGAAGCACAGAACCGGTCGGAATGGCGGACCTAGGAGAAGGCATATGTCCAGCAGTCGTCTTTCGGCTGAAATGATGATGATAATAAATATGAGAGATTTATTATAATTATCTCATCTAACGCATTCATTTGTCGTTCTAAGCAAGTAAGTACAGACGCCAGCACATCAAGCTACCCCAAACAGTAACAAAATCCCAATTGAACATGAACCTTATGTTCATGTGTTATAAAGTTGAAAGTCTATCAAATAAATTTGACAGATTGGGGTAGTTTGATGTGCTGGCGTCTGTACATAATATTCTAAATATTATTATAAGTAGGTTTGTACCTATACTTTTATACGTCAATCATATTCGTAGTCGATATTTTATACATATTTAAAAAAAAAAACGTTGCCCCACACTAGGAACTTCTCCTGTATTGTGGGTGCGTTTACAAACATTTAACACTCACATACACAAGACCAGACCCGGAACAACTACTTGTAGGTCATACCAATATTTGTTCCGTGCGGGAATCGAACCCGTGACACGCAGCGCAGCAGTCAATCGCTTAACCGCTGCGCCAACCGTGTCGTCATAAGTCATATTGAAGATCTAACATCTGAGTGGTGATCGGAATTAAAATAAAATAAGTTAAAGTTAATTTAAATAAAGCGTGGTATTGACTGCATTTTCTTTCTAACAGAAAAATCTAGACTGCTAGGCTAGGTGTAAAAAATATATATTTATCTAATTATGTTAAAGATGGTGAGAGGGGCTCGTGGCTAAATGATAACAACCGATCCACGTCCCGATTGAAGGTACGCTATAACGCTACGCTTGCGGAGCCCGGTTCGTAGATCAGTGGATGGGTAACAATGAAATACATGTCGAGACTCCTCCATGGATGCGATGCGGGAAGTCGCGACGCCCCCGCAAGTGGGCGTGGCGAGCGGCGTGGGGGCTTCGCCCCCTGACCGCGGTTGCGATACTATGGCCTGTAACCACAGGCCCCTCATTTTGTTCACCTTCACTGGGCTTAATGGAACAGTTGGACTCACGCTGCGTGCATGCAAGCGTGAGCCCATGTAACTGGTTGCTAATCGTGTCTCTGTGAGCGCGTCATGGCGTTGGTACGCAACGCCGCTTGCTTCTCGGCATTCAGGCGGTCAGTCACCGCCAGGTGAGACTCCCAGTTTTCTGGGGGAGGCCCGGCGGATGACGACCAGCGACTGAGATGCCATTTGACTCTCCCACAGAGTACTCCTCCATGGCTTCGGAAAGCACGTCATTTATAGATCTTTGACAGCCGTTACGGCCCGGGTAGTCAGAAGCCCGAAACTCTGACAACCAGTCTTAGTAAATGTTATCGTATTGCCCAGTAACTGGGTTGTGGAGATCAAATAGGCATCAGTCGTTCTATGTAAAATACTGGTATTCATCTACATCCGGTTAGACTGGACGCCGCCGCCGCGCTGACCCATGGTAGGGAAAAGGCTTTCGGCAGATGATGATGTTTCAGATGGCGCTAGTCCGCTACGGAATTATACTTATTTTATTTTAGCTGTCCATTATTATTTATAGGTATTATTATTATTAATAGTCACTGAATCAATATCGACCCTCAAGATTTTTTTCAAACTTGCTTGTCCTGACTCCCGGAGTCACGCCGACAACATCGCATCGCCAAAAACTTAAATTTTATGCATTTTGAGTTTGACAGGGTCGGGTGAAAAAACACAGTGTTTACGGATTTTATTTATTTTTATTAACATGCACTTGCAGTATGAACCAATGTCCAAGGACAGTAGCGGCTATCATGTTCATCTGCGGCCTGTGGCTAGGCTGTTAAGTCTTTGGTATCATGTTGATGACTAGGATTAAATAGGGAATCATTTTTAAGGTCCGAAAACCAGAATCTTGCCAAGACCTGCTAGCTAGGATAAGTATACTGAAGTATTTAGGTCAATGCACAATCAACTATCAGACACATTTTGTTTGGTCTTAAATAGGTATTTTTTTTTTGGGTGGGAAATCATCAAATAACTTCTTCCGCTGTGGTTGAAGCAGGAGGGCGTGTCAGATTTTTACTGATTAAAATCCACCCGTGTTCCCTCAGTTGCCTGTGTGCCAGGGGCCGCAGTATCTCTTTCGAACATCCCGCTCCCCTGGCAGGCATCGGCCTTTGCGGACCCCACCAGTTGGTGCTGACATCTGTTTGAGGCGCGCGTGGAACACAACGCGCCGTCGCCGTCGACCCGGGCTTGGTCCTTACCGGACAGCGAGTTACCCATTACTCGCCGTCCGCAAGCCCGCGCCTACGGTGGCCGGGAATCAGGCCTGGGATTCCCGACGCCCAGGGCGTCTCCCGCGGCGACTAAGGCCGTGAGGGCGCATATACTGCCTCTCCATCACGTGCGCCGCCTCCCTCTTCGCGAGCATTACTGCTTCGCAGAAGGAGGTGACGGATACCCATGCACTCTCGCTCCGTACCATGCTAACTGGACCAGGGCCGGACGCGAGAGATCGCCGCCGCCGATCGCCTCCACGAGGACACGGCAGTGCTCCGCCCAAGCCGGGCAGACCTCCACCGTATGCTCCACCGTGTCCCCAGGGCGATCTTCGCAGTGTCTTAAATAGGATCAAACCTCAAAATCTTTTAATACCCACTTACCAAATTATTTTCTAACATGCCTAATCCTTGTTTAGAAATAAGCTGTTCATGAGTACTATATTACTTGGTTATCGAATGTCATCAAGTGCAACTACGACCTTAAAATAGGTTCCCCGAAACTTAGAAAGAGAACTTAATAATCGAAGAAGAAATAGCAATATCATTGTGTACCTACTTATGGTACAGTACAGTCACGAGTATAAATACCTTACAGTTTATAGAAAATTCAAAAGCGTTTCAGAAAATAAAAATTGTAACTTTGACAAAATACCTATTTCATAATAGTTTTCAATAAAACTATTTTCGTACCGTAACACCATAAAATATTTACCATTAAAGGTAAACCTATTTGAAATTAGCATTTGGTATGGTGGGATAGTCGTACATAATCGAAACTCGGTGCTTATGAGTAAAGAACCCTGACCCTGACCGACTGGGGTCGGGCATATAAGTTGAGCTGGAAAAAAAGAAAAGACCCTAAAGCTTGGAGACCTTAGCAGGCCTTGGAGGCTTAGGGTAACTGGTGCTATCGCTGTTTCGGAAGCTTGCTACGGCCTACGTGGTTTATGTTTTGGACAGCATTCATGGTTGCTTTTGCGAAAATTGTTAACTTCTAGCTCAACTGATAAAGTATTTGTTTAGCTATGTTTTTAAACAGTTTGAGGTCGCTTTGTATGTGTTTACGCAATCAACTAGTAGCAGCATATCAGTACCCAAACATGGGCTTTATGGTCCGTTTTTAAAGATCCGGGAGCCACAGATCTTTCTGCCAAAGCTATGTACCAACTACGAATAACCTTAACTTCATTTATTATTATCATTCTTACGATTCATCTTTTAGGACATTCACAAGTTCCTCAACAGAGAGGGTAGACTATTTGACAAGCAACAGGGCTGGGCCTCTGAGCGAGCATAACGTTACAACTATGTCTAAAATAAAATATACCTATATATGTATATTTGCCACGTTGTATTCTAGGCTTCCAAGTAACATGCATAGTAGGTAATATAAAGCTCATGGGTATTATAATAAGAAAAGAGCATAATTATTTGAGTGTTGTTTGTAAAGCAATCTGGCTGAATACAAAGGTATACTTAATATGAATGGTCCCAACTCTTATGTTTGTTCTAGTTAGATACAAATTGCGTAGGATATTACGACTAGTCTTATATCTAAATCGCCAGGTCTGTTTTACTTAGGTGGAAAGTGGTATAGTAGTTCAAAGATCATGGATATCAATACTATAACTTATCTTGCTTCTAGAGTAACAACCGCAAAAGCCCTGATTTCCTATTATCATTATCACATATCTGCATAACATTAAAGACAACGTGGATTGGATAGGAACCCAAATAGAGACCTCGTGGTGTATTGAATAGGTAGTCATATCAGTGAGTCGTTATAGTTTCCTCAAAACATGCTATCCAAAAAGCATAGGTACCTATAAAGTAACTGCGTTTATCTACATTCCCGAAACGGAGAGGGCCGGTTCAGAAGTCTGAGTCAATAGAGCTCGAGCCGGCGTGCGCGCGCACCTGCTACCTAGACAGAGATAGAGAAATGCTCCATTACCAAGGAGCAGCAGCTTGATATCCTTGGCAGCCTGGATGCCATCCTCCTTGAGATTCTTCTCGATCAGCTTGCTACGCGCAATGGCGGCACGCTCCTCGGCGGACGAGGCGCAGCCCATGGCGATGGCGCGCACGGCCTGGCTCGCTACGCGCGGCAGCGCCGTGCCCCTCGCATGCTCGCGGCCCGTCGTCGCGCGCACGTGGCGCCGCGCACGCGCGAGCGAGCGCACGCGTGCTCCGGGACAGGGGGGACACGCACCACCACGAGACCGGGTCGGCCGGCCTGACGCGCGAGCTGGCGGAGCTCGGGGGGCGAGCGGAGCGCTAGTGACGGGGCAAGGTGGCGTCGCGGCGTGAACCCGCGCACGAATGACGGATCGCGCAGGCCTGGAGCGGCGCGCGCACTGCGCAGGCTCCGCGCGCCGTCCGCCGGCCGCTGCCCGCCCGGCACCTCCTCCCTCACATACTTACTAACACCCGTCGTCAAACCTACGCGGTGCCTACACAATGACACGAAATGTACGGCCACCTAAACATTTCAGGCCAAAACGTTAATACAACATCCCGTGGGTTTTTCGCTATATTGTTATGAGTCTTATACCGATACCTAGAGTTAAACACTATAGGGTAGAGTAGGTGGGTACTATTTGGGGCCTTCTCAGCAAAAATATACAACAAAGGGACGAACTTGCGTAATTCAGTTATTGTACCTCACCTATAGGCACACCTATAATTGCAAATGCATTCATTCAGGACCGGACAATGCGATAACAGGAATCTCAAACAATAATAGGAGTCGATAGCTATGACTTCTCCTTGTTTAGAGTATACTTCGTCAGTGTTATTTTCCACAAACGCTAGTCACGCCATTGTTGGCTGGCGTAACTATAGCCATAGCATCCCTGGCAGTGTTTTAATTCGTCTCATTAGCCCACCAGATCGGTACGGCGGTATGCGCGTGATTAGGTACATTTTCTCATTCTAAACAAAGGATGTGAAATTAATAGATACAATCGCGTGTAGAAAATCGCAGACATAAAATGATATAGGTATATCGATAATTACCTGATTGAACGAGCAGTTAGTGATTTCTGGAAAAAATTGCAGCGAACTTAGCACTTTGACAGCCGATCACGAACTCAGCTCGTGATGCCGCTCATTTCACAGTACGCTGATCACGTACTGAATACGTGATCATCTTTCATACAGTTTGTTTAAAAATCACGAATTCTACTCGTGATCGGCGCTGGAACCTACAAGCACGTGTATCGTTCATCGGTATGCGGTTCGGGGTATGGCGTGAGGAGGGATATTCAGATATTGTCGCTGGCGGGCGGCGGAGGGTAGTTGCATTGTCTGTTAGTTCTTTTTTCATTTTCTTTTTTATATAGCATACAGTTAATTTTGTAATAAAACAATAATAATAATATGTTTATTAATTACACCATTAAAATAGAAAATAGCTACATATATTATTATAGTTGTATTGTTTGCAGAGATGGGCCAAATGTGGTTTGAACCGAATCCGAACTTCGGCCGAAAAAATAAAACTTCGGCCGAACTTCGGTTCAATGCCCTTTAATTGTAGGTAATAAAAAATACTTGATGCAAATGAATGTTTAGTTTGTGAACCAAAAACGTGATAGATTTTTTTTTTCAATTTACTAATTGTATTTAGATGTTTGTTAGAAGAATACTAAGATTATTTCATTTTGTAATAGTATGTCTAATTAATTAGGCAGGGATTTTCAGCAATAATAAGAAGAACTGATTTAATTTAAGGTTTCCATTTAGAATGTTCCTAACTAAAATAAATGACCATGAGTGAGTAAAAGACATTATTTTATTTTACAGTAATGCTATACCTACTCTAATCCTATTAAATTTCAGTCAAAATAGTGCAAGTAGGTATTATTTTTCTTGTGCCGAATGTTCGGCATCTAAACCGAATTTCGGCCGAATGCCGAAGTTCGGTTCAAGCTGCCGAAATTCGGTTGAACCGAATGTGAACCGAATTTCGGCCCATCCCTAATTTGTTTGTAAGAGTTCTTTTTACGTTTTTGGAATAAAACTATAATTAATATTATTATGTTTTTTAATTATAGTTTTTAAATATCTATTACATAAAAGAAATAAAAAAATATAGCACTTAAAAAAAATCTTACAATATCTTGAAAAATGCCCGGCCTAGGTACCAGGGAATGCGTGCTAAAAACCGGCCGGCTGTCAAAGTGTTAATTAAGTATTTCAACTTAATTCTACTAAAACTCACTAATGAACAAAGTTGGAATAGTTTATGAGCTAGGACAGTCACATAATCTAGTTACTTCATGTCTATTAATATGCCCGACACATACGGGCTTGTAAGAGTACCTTTATAGGTCATCAATGAGCCAATAAACTGCCTAGTAAGTGCTTTAGAATTAATTGTTGACGCATTTGTTTTGTGAAAGTAAACTAACTGTTAACTTTATTTGCATACCATGACCTTGTGGCATTGAAATACCACAAGTCCAACGAATAGTTATAGACTAATTACATTCCTATTTAAGAAATAATTTGATCTGGGGATCCCAGACAGACACAATCTGTAAAAATATTAGTAAATTAGTATGTTCTTTACAAACTGTCAAAGACTGTCAGTCTAGAAGCGGTGCTCTAATGGCGTAAGTATCACGGATATTGGCATCAAGTCATCAACACTCAGGTATGGGCATAATGTATTGGGGTAATTCGGTCAATAGAGAATTTGTATTTAGTTATTTAGAGCTCAAAAAAAAAATGTGTCAGATCATTTGTGGCCTAAATAGCACCGACAGTTATCAACCGTTCTTTATAAGCCTCAACATTCTTACCCAACCATAATTGTACAGACGCCAAGCACATCAAGCTACCCTAATTTGTCAAATTTCTTTGATAGATTTTCAACTTTATTACAATATGATAAGGTTCATGTTCAATTGTACAGTTTGGGTTAGCTTGACCTGCCAAAAATAAGCTAGAACTCGAAATAACACATACATGGCAGACCAGCCCTAATGAATAAAAGTACTTTCTGTATGGCCACAAAAAAATATTTTAACAAGCTGCTTGAAACTTTAAAATCATTGGATCTTGTTATGAATTTTTTTATTGATAAACGTTACTACTCATTAAAGGACTATTTGGATGACAGTTCTTTAATCCCTCCTTCAGTGCATTGTTTGACACTCCTGTACATAATCGTACTCTATGCTCTTGTATTATTTTTTACCCGACTGCTCCAGAAGGAGGGTTAAGTTTTTGACGTCTGATAAATGTTTCTTTTAGTTGTAGTTTTTATTTAGAATTTAATTATTAGGGTATTTTCCAATTTAATAAAAACTATTTTAATTTGAAGATTGTGACGACAGATTTAACAGAAAAATAAAAATAAATTTATTTAAATCCATTTTCTCAATTAATAATAATAAAAATCGTTTATTGGGAACAAAAAACATAAACATACGAAGACAAACAGTTAAACGATGATAGCTGCAAAGGTTAAAACTGAGGCGCAGCTACCAACGCCCGACTCCTAGTGAGAGGGTAGGTTGTTCCAAGACTAATACATAACAAAGGTATTTAAACAAAACTAAAAGGAAAATTAAAAAAACTATACATATTAAAATACATTTGCGATAAGTGCCGTGTGTATGAGTACCTAATGTAGAGTAAGGGAGGGTGGTGGTGTGATGTGTGATGTGTGTATTGGGGGGTGGGTGTGTGTGTGTTTTCAAGGTGTTAAATTTCCACAAGTTTTTTCTGTTGCATCATAAGTTAGTGATTTTAGTAAAATCGCAAGAATATATGTAGATATTTTTATTGATTCTATTATATATTTTTGAGCTCATGTAAGTAAAATGGCGACGTGCTGCAATGGTTGTACGAGGCTTTACCTCACAAACTCGATCGGAACGGCGCCGGCGTCTACTGCAAGATCTACCTGGTTCATAAATCAGCTGGGCATGCTTACGGAGCACTGCTTGAGAAATGAACAACTGTCTGACCGTTGGTACCTGGCAAAGAGAATAAAGTGATGTCGTAGGAAACCGGATTGATTTTCTCGAAAGAACCTTCTAAACTGCTCTCTGAGCTCTTTCAATCCGCAACATTGTTGTTTTGTGCGCACCACCCCAGACCGTCAGGCAATAACCCAACACTGACTGAGCTAGAGCATAATATATGCCAATTAAGGTCTTAAAATCCGCTGAACCTCTAAGTTTCTTGAAAACATACAAGAGCTTTCTCACGCGTGCTACGACAGAGCCAATTTGCTGATGCCATTTAAGGTAACAGTCAACCACAACACCGAGATATTTAACAGTCTGAGAGCTTTCTAGTTGAGGGCAGCCACAGTTTGAGGCAGAACTATGGTTTGTACAAGAGTGAGCGTGTAGGGCAATAGATGCTGGGGGTTGACCTGATTTATAATAGGTCTTTACCGATGAAATTGCCGTTTTGTATGAAAAAATTTAAACGATTTTTTTTCATGTATTTTTTATTTGTATTAATCGAAGTAATCACCCATGCAATCAATGCATCTTTGCCATCGCAGTGGCAGTTTATTGATGCCCTTCTTAAAGAAATCAGCTGGACGGGAGGCAACAAATTCTTCAAAGGCATTTTGTACTGCCTCTCGGGTATTGAATTTTTTTCCCGCCAAGAAGTTATCCAAATTCTGGAAAAAGTAGTAGTCTGTAGGCGCAAGGTCTGGTGAGTAGGGCGGATGACGGAGAGCTTCCAACCCCAGTTCTTGCAACTTGGAGACCGTCTGCTGTGCAGTATGAGGTCGCGCGTTGTCGTGCAGGAGCAGCGGAGACGAGCGATTGACCAATGCTGGTTGGAGATGTGCCAGCTTCTCCATCATTGTGTTCAGTTCTTCACAGTACACATCTGCAGTAATGCTCACCCCGTTTGGTAAGAAGCTGTGATGAATCACACCGGCGCTAGACCACCAAACAGTGACCATCACTTTTCTAGGGGTAAGTTTTCGTTTAGGGCATTGTTTAGGTGCTGAACCAGGATCCAACCAACTTGCTGAGCGCTTGCGGTTATCAAACAGAATCCATTTTTCATCGCAGGTAACAATGCGGTTCAAAATTCCTTCATTTGTGTGTCTGTTGAGCAGTGCAAGGCACGTCTCGACGCGTACTTCGCGCTGACGATCATTGAGTTCGTGGGGCACCCATTGGTCAAGCTTTTTTACCTTGCCAATTTGACGCAAATGGACCAATATTGTTTTGACGCTAACGTCGAAAGCTGCTGCTAATTCAGCCGTAGATTGTGTATCATCAGCTTCCACAATCGCCTTTAATTCGTCATTGTCGACCAAAGTCTTCGGACGACCGCGAGGTTCATTTTTCAGGTCGAAATTTCCAGAACGGAAGCGAGCAAACCAATAACAGGTGGTGCGTTGGTTTGTAGTGTTAGCTCCGTAAACGTCGTTGATGTTGCGTGCCGGTTGTGCCGCGTTGCTGCCACGACGGTACTCATATTCCATAATTACTCGAATTTTTAACGTATCCATGATGACGAAAAAGATTGAAATGCGATGAAAATGTAACACTAATCAATAAACAAATGACTACTTTTGGAAAAAAAAATCCATGTTTTTAAAATAAAATTAATTTGAAATTAGAATTCTTACCCAAACAAAAATTATTTTGATTTGAAATGGCCAGTACTGCAAAACGGCAATTTCATAGGTAAAGACCTAATATAAGGAAAAACAGATGAACTTGGTTTTATTGACATTGAGAGTAAGAAAATTTGTGGCTAGCCATTTCATCACAGTACCAAGGGCTAGTTCAGCATTTTTACGAGTTTCACTCCAATCGCGGCCATGAATTATTAGAGCCGTATCGTCCGCGTAAGTTACTATTTTGCAATTAGGGAGAGACAAGCGACACAGGTCATTTACATATAGTAGGAAGAGGCTCGGCCCAAGCACGCTGCCCTGTGGTACCCCAAAGGTAACCATCTCCTTTCTGCTTAGGTGATTATCAATTTTGACGTACTGTCCGCGACCCGTTAGATAACTTCTGAATATGTCCTGGGCAGTGCCGCGGATACCAACATTTTCCAGCTTCGAGTAATATGGGGACAGAAACAGTGTCGAAAGCCTTGGATAGATCTAAAAAGATAGCCAGTGATTTCCTTTTGCTATCAATATTATTAATAATAGTAACTGTTAGTTCCAATACAGCCTCATCGGTGGTTTTACCACTTCTAAAACCAAATTGGTTATTAGCTGAAATGTCAAATTTTGTAAGAAATTTTGTTAGCCTAATGTTAATAACTTTTTCAAAGATTTTTGAAAGAGTCGTAAGTACCGATATGGGTCTATAATTTGTGACACTCCCTCTGTCACCAGATTTATAAATTGGGTGGACAATCGCGGTTTTGAAGATGTCAGGAAAGTGCCTAAGGAAAGGCATAAATTAAAAACGTGGACAAGCAACGGTATTATGTATGTCCGTGTGTGTGTACGATTTAAATCAAATTTATTTTTCGTTGTTTTGAATTTACCGCCAAAACGCTCCTTAGGATGACTTTTTATCACGTGACATCGTGACGTCAGCTTTGTGTAAACGGCGCCGGTACAAATACTTAGTTTGGCGCAGTTTTAGAAGTATTTGTGCACAGAACCGGACACCAGTAATATCACTTTCTATCCATTAAAAATCTTGTTAATTATAAACTCGACACTCAGTTGTTCACTTACCTACTTACTACTTTATTTATACACAAAGTTGACGTCACGTGTAGTCACGTGATAAAAAGTCATCGTAAGGAGAGTTTTGGCGGTAAATTCAAAACAACGAAAAATAAGTTTGATTTAAATCGTTTTTAATCGGGAAAATGGAAACAAATCAATTTATTTTTTGTTTTTCTGTTCCATATTTCGTCCCAATCTTCAAATTAGAATAGTTTTTAATAAATTGGAAAATACCCTATTGTCAGGGGCATATTTTATATGGATTTATCCAACTCTCTAGCCCTTTCTATAATTTTTATTTGATGTTGTAAAATTAATAATTGACATTGGAACTAACATTTGTACGCTTTGGCAAAGCATGGAGAACTAACTTCTCATACACTTGTCTGGGTCTGGAGTGGCTGGTAAAGTACCATTGTTACCTACCTACGTTAGATATTTGTGTTGTAAACACATCTAAGTAGTACAAGAGAAAGTTCTATTTTAGGACAAAATACATAATAAAAAAAATGATTCATAGCGGAGTGACCTTATTGACGACGTATGTGACGACCTAATTCACGTACGGTACCTCATAACCCCACCACCACTATCTACGCAATCTACTATAACCACAGTGAAGGTGAATTGTGTAGATATGACTTATCATAACATCATGGCAGAATATCTAAAATTTAGGCAGAGGCACAAACAAAAAAAAAATTAATAGAAAATGTTTATGTACATTTTATGCAAATAATCCTTCATGGTCGCAGATCATTAAATAGAATACAAATGGGATTGGAGTCATCAGAACCGGTACTAGGACCTGTTGGAGGATGGTAGTGCTTGACGACTATGAGTTTGAGCATGTCCGTGGAGCAAGCTTCAAGCAGACTTGCTCTCTACTAGCATAATTAGGCAGTCACTGGGGTATGAATAGCAAAATTTATATGATTTTGTGTACTATATATTGGCTAGTTGTGTAACATAACTTTCATAATAATTGTTAACAAAAAACAAAAAAATTGTAATAAAACATTTCAATGAACTTAAAGAGACATTTAATTCTATAATTCAAGTACACAGACTACATTAATAACCACTGAGACATTTATTTAATTTAATTATATAATTATTAAATGTAGAGGGACCCATCAGCAGGCCCCAAGTGATGGATCCCAATAAGTAAGGCATCCACAAGAGTCCAGACTCCCAGTCCTCCAAAACTGAACAATTTTCCTATCCCTTCTTGCCAGTGACCGAGGTAGAACCGATCAGCACCAAATCCGCCAAGTGTTAGGGCAAGGATGACTGCAGTACCCCAGCGAGTGCCTGCGGTCCATGAACATCGGATTTTTTTCAAAAACCTACGCTTTCCTAGGCACACTACATCATCAGATACTGTGCAGTTTGTCCTGCAAATGTAATTAGAAGTTATTCAATAGTAGGTATAAGGTACCAATAAATGATTTGATTTGAATTGTTTATTTAAAACTATGATTACAAATGTATCATAATACTAAAATGATAACAATGTAGTGTTGCAACTTTGCTTACAAGTAATATTTCAATGGTGAAGCCAAAGAATTGCAGTTAGCTTTCTGGTCACAACGATGTTCCCATTTCTCTGTCTGGTAACAAAACCTGCACATTGCTGTTCTGTTAAATGTTTTGGTACCCTGGAATATAATAAAGTACATTTTATTGTTGGAAACTAGAACACTTCAATTATCTTTGTAATGAAGTGGTGTTGCCACTAACTAAGTACTACTTACATTGCAAACAATTTTTGGTTTGACAGTGCAGGAATAGTTGTAGAAGCCTCCATAACGACAATCTACGCTTCTATCACAATTTATACAGGGATACTGCAATGAGGAGCACTCAGAAATGTCCTGGTCAACAGAAGGACAACTCATCAAGTATTCTTCACTCTCACTGAAATTCACGCCTTTGTCACTCGAATCGTCCTTTATTTTGTTTTCTTTGCTTTGTATATCCATATTGTTGTTTGCTAAAAACGGAAACAACGGAATTATTATGTAAATTAATAATTTACTTCATCATTGTTGCAGATCTACTTACCCATATCAGTAATGTGAATTGTATTAAATATAACTAATAGAACTAATACTAAGCAGTCTCTTATACTTATTCTTAATGGCAAAGTTCTCGGCATCGTGAAATTTATACCATTTTACTAGTATTTCAATAAATATGAGCAAATTAGCTCAGACAGCAGACTCGCTGTAACAACAAGTAACAACAATACTGTCATATTGTCTAATGTCTATCTATTTGTCAAACTTGACAGTAACACTGACAGCAGGATAGCTGGATTGGTTTTCATGAGTACGACAAAGACAGAACTACGAATGAATATATATGCTAAAGGTATTATTATTAGGTTCTCTGAAATGCGATAAGTCGAAACACTTCACGCTTGCTATGGTAAAAACAACAGCAGAATAAATAGCAGTCGCACTGCACGTGCTTCTGTATGGTAAACATTGGCCACAGTTTAACGAAGGCAAACAGTATAAGCAAGAGTACGGTCACTTTACTCACCACTCTGCTTGACCAGTGCACTGCCACGCCACTTAATGAGTTTTGTATGCCTAATCCGCGCGGAACTAGTTGGCCGCGCCTTAGGTATGTGAGCGGTGGGACGGAGGGGCGGGGGCGCTTGCTGTCATTACTCAATACTCAGTAAAGTAGTACGCATAATATATAAATATTTTCCTGTGTCAATGCCAACCAAAGTAGCCCTCACACTACTACACGCAAATTAGTTATTCGCTTGTGTAGAAATGCTTTATTCTTGCTATCATTACACATATTCGAAATTATCACATGTGTCTTAAAAATGTTCGTGCTAGGACACGTATGAAGGTAAACATCGTGAGGAAACCATCGTCATTTTAAGAGCAGTGGTGATGAAATAAATTATATAAAAGTTAAGCTTCTGCCTGGGTTAGAACTCACGACCTACAAACAACTATTAAGTCGGGGCCGCTACCACCGAGCCACCTCTGCTCCTAATTTATTGTACCTATACAACGAGTAACATAATTAACGCAAGACATCATACACCCCAATTAGAGTATTGAGTTATAAGCATAATACGATGACCAAAACTATTTTTTTTTTAAAGCTAACTGATATTAAAATCATGTCGACCCAAGCATTACTTTATGCATTTAAAATTGAGTCTTATTTCTTCTAAATTAAGATTGAATTTTCTTTGGCTATTGAGCCAAAGAAAATTCTATGATGTATTTTGCCATACCTACCACTGCAATCATTAAAAAAAATTACTTATATCAAAAGTTACTGAAATCGATTCAGTAGTCAATTAGGACCAAACAACTTTCAGGTCTTGCGTCTATTCTGTTACACCTTGTATACAAATACCCTACATTTGAGCACAAACATTAACAGTTTTACATGACCTGCCTATAAATTGCCGCATTTTGCCAGTCTGGCATAAAAGATCATTATTTCGATAGATAATGCAATTCACGAACCCGTGTCATGGGACTCCTATATCATTTTAACAAGCTATATATATTAGAATGGTGAACGCGCATTTAAAAAGAAAATGAGTATAGAAAAATAATGAAACATTTAATGCAAAAAAAAATTCATCAAAACATTAACAAAACAATTAGAGAATAATAATTAAAAAAAATCAGCTAGTTTTTTTTTGGCACCCGGCTGGAATGTGTCAAAAATTAGAATTAAAAGCACAAGTATTGAAATCGTCTCCAGTAAGTCCATCTAAGTCTTCTAGAGTGGGTTTTCTGCTGCTTTCAGTTTCTCTGGACATTTCCGTGATAGTGGATAGGTTTGGTACTGCGCAAGCTATAGGGAATAGTTGTTTAAGGTTGGAGCCGTAGTTTCCGCTGCTTAGCACTGACGATCCTGCCCCGACCAGGTTTGTGTTGGTTTCATCTTCGCTAAACAGGTACCATTTGGAAGGATGTGAGGGCGGATGGGAGTCGTCTGACAGGTCTTCAGTGATCATGCTGTTAGGTGACGCCTCGGTGCTGAGCGGGCTATGGTAGACTGTGTCACTTGTATTGTTGATTTTTGAATTAGCTCCTGGAAACAAGAATGGTTAGTTGTCATGCATTTTTATTTTCGTTTTTTTTTGTTACGATTATGCGACTTTTGGTTTTGAAATATAGCAAGAAGCACCGCCTCACATGCTATGATTATTTCGTACGATAGTTGTCTTATGTCAATATGGTTTACGTTGAGGTTTTATAACTCTCTTTTAAACGTTCAAATTAAACATAACTGATAGACTTAAAGTTATGTTTACCTATCATAAGATATGTAGACAAGGCAGAAGGCGACTGCCTAAATTTTTCGGGCGGTGAAGGCGGTCGGGAAATGAGGCGACCCATATTTAGTCAACAACCAAACGGTGTTCAACAAAACCCAACCTAAGTCTATAGTAAATAAGTTTTGGGCTTACTATTGTAAAAGCTGACATCTTGAGCATTGTTGCAGAACAAATCAGGCGATTTGCTATGTTCTTCATTGGTCTCACACCGACTGTTCCATGCATTGTCCCCAGACTCCATCGAGTCGCCCAGCGTTATCACGGACTTCAGAGAGTTCTCAACGAACTGTATACTATTGCCTACACACTCATTAGCATGCAGACATGTTTCAGAATGGTTGTGTATAAGATCCAAACTATCATTTGCAACAAGAAATACTTCTGATGCGGAGTCATTTATACCACTATCAGTGAAAACTGAAATTCTGCTAGTATTCTGCGCAGATCCAGCACGAATATTCTCTGTAGGTTTTTTATTCTTAGGTCTCTGTATTTTAACTCTTATGATGTCTTTCTTCTTCCGGCCTTTTGGTTTTTCGTTTGCGATGGTAAGATTAGCCATATTTATTTCTTCTGCTACAACATTGTCATTGCACAGATTTGTTTGAAATAGAGGTGGACAAGACTTCCTCCCACTGTGAGAACAAGATTCCACGCATTCCTCTTCCACTACAGGATCTACAGTGGGAGCAACTGATTTCTTTGATCCCTTCCTTTTTTGAGGAGTGGAACATCTCTTTTTATTAGCCTTGGGTTTCTTTTGAACTTCAACGTTGATGATATCTACATCCATCATGTTTGCTTCTTTTAACACACTTTGAGACTCGGCCGTCTTTTTAGCGCTTTCCAAAAGCAAGTCGTGCAATTTTTTATTCAGTGTATCTGTTGGAGTTACCTGCTCATTTATATTGAAAGTGCCTATATTATTTAACAATGATTCTGTAACTAAACTTTTTGGCTCAATCGACATTTCAGTTACTGTGTTGCAACTTTCAAATCTACATTCCTGGTTCATCAGCGGTATTGATATATCGACATCTGATATCATATTATACTTGCTGCACATTGTTACTGTGCCTTCTTTTATTTCATTACTTTGCATTTCATTTATAGTTGGGTGATCTTCAACAGATTTGAGCGTCTCCTTAGATACAGACATGTTTTCCACAACTGATAATTCAGGAGACATTGGTAGAGATACATTACTGGAACTCCCAATGTCACTGGTCATTTGACATGAGGGGCTAGTAAAGTTGTGATTAATTTGAGCCGATATTTCGTTTCTACATATTGACTCTAAATGCCGGACAAAGTAGGTTTCATTGTCAATTGGAGTCTTTTCATCTATCGGCTCCAGTTGTCTCGATGAAACTTTTGCTCGAGGATTTAGAAGTTGGTAAGACTCGGATCTGTAAGCATCTGTGTTCAAACTAGAATTTTCTCGAGTAACTACACTTACAGACGCGTCTACAGAAGAATTACTGGCATCGTTGTATGCATCGTGGTATAAATAAGGGTGAGCTTTCCTTCTCGTACTGCGCCGTAAAGAATTTCTGGTTTTGATCACAAAGCTGGATGTGTCAATTTTCTTCTTCTTTCTTTTTCCTGTATCAACAGGACTTATATCAGACTCTTGATATCCTTGAGTACTGTCCAAGGAATTAAGCGAGAAAGTATCGGGCGACGAAAATATCTTCGAGGGTTTTTCGGAACTGTTGAGAAGGAAAGCAAGAAGTGCATATTAAAAGCAAAACACACAGTGCAGCAGAAGCTAAAGTGCAACAAATGAAGCGAAAAATGTGCAACACGCACCATGCTCTATCGAACGATAAACATAATGGAAGCAGGTTTACAAATAAATATTATGTTTAAAATGCACTCACCGAAATCTTAAGCTTTATGCATCATACCACAAACACAATATAACTAAATTAAAAAATAATTAATAACTAAGCTATCAGAGAATATAGAAATAATACACAATTTACCATTGAAAAGTTTATTGATCGTAAGTATTTCCACCTGCTCCCATTCATTATTACATAATTAATTTAGTATAAAATACATATTTGAGCTTCTTTAACTACTGCTTTTGTTATTTACAGAAAATGCATAATTTTAAATTGAATGGCAACAGTCATTGTAGCGGACAATTATAATAACCACACATATTAGTTGTAAGAGTCCATAGTCAAAGTATCGACGATGGTCTCATGGAATGAAGTATTATACATTTATATTGAACTAAGTATAGTTCAATATAAATGTATAATACTTCGTTGAATGCAATATGATTTGTTAAACAACTCAATATGAGTACATGACTTGTACTTTTAAAATATTATTTCTACACTTAATTCACATGCTGTACTCATCGCCCATTTTTTTTTTACTACTACAATAATGAGTATAATTATTATTACAAGATAAAAGACGAATACTCTTACATCTTATTTATACACACATATAAGTTTAATTTATTTAAGATAATTTAAAAGAAAGGTTACCCCATTGATGTTTTAAAGTCTTTGTACAAACTTACTTACAGATAAATCATGATATGTTAAAGGAAATAATAAAATCTTAAAGATTTTTACAAAGAAGTTAAGATCAAATAATAAATTAACTGAAATCAACTATAAGAAATAACTAGTGGTAATTATAAAATATAAATATATTATTTTTCATGAAATTAAGGGGCCTCTGGTCAAGCATTGGGCATCTGATCTGACAGTTAAAAATAACAATAATAAAATAAAATTTTCTAACATGCGATTCGAAATATAAATAAAACCATAGTGTTAGTAGCAAGTAATTTAAAATACAAAATAATTTGGTACTTGCGATTAATAGTTAGGAATATTTTGTTAAAAAAAAACCAGTTAAATTCTAATACATATATGATCACAGGTCAGTGTTAGTGTATATCCTGTAATTGAGTAAATGCACTTCCCAATACGAGTTTATCATCACCTAAATTAAAATTATTTTACTTGTTTACGCTTTACCTTTTCTTTTGATTTGTCTTTTTGTCAACGGGCGATTTGAACGAACGCCTGTTGATTCTTGGCGGTAAGTTTTTGTCTTTTGTGTCTTCGTTGTTTCCGCTTGAGTTCAAGTTTTGTGCTGACCGCCGTGTCTGCCTTATGTTTGCTAGGTCTATGTTCACAGTCTCTGTCGAGACAAAATTAATAAATAATTACTGTAACATACAAAAATTTTCAATTTTAGAATCTTTCGTAAGTACTGAAGTTTTCTTTAACCAAAAAAAGAACAATTAAAGGAGGCTAGTATGAAATAGTTTTCCTAGACAATCATTAAAGAAATATATATGCCTATCTAAACAAAGAATAACCGGCCAAGGGCGAGTCGGAGACGTACACGTAGGGTTCGGTACCAGAAGGCAAAAAACGGAGACCCCTTTAATTTTTAGCTTTTATTTTTATAACTTGCTGTTATAGCAGCAACAGAAATACACATTCTGTGAAAACTTCAACTGTCTACCTATTACAGATCATGAGATACAGCCCGCTGACAGACAGATGGACGGACGGACAGACAGCGGAGGCTAGTAATAGGGTAAACCTTGGAGTACGGAACCCTAATAAGGTATATCTATAGGCCGACTTTTCCGTTGGTGACAGTCCCATGGTTAGCGATGGTGTCAGTATAGTACAAGAGTATGGCCGCTTAATGATTTAGGGCTGATTTTTTTCCGTAAAAAACGGAACCCTTATAGGATCACTTTGTTGTCTGTCCGTCTGTCTGTCAAGACCCTTTATCTCGGAAACGCGTGGAGGTATCGATCGAGTTGAAATTCAAAAGAATATTGTTACATCTAGACTGGCCTGCTAAGACGCTGGCAACACTGTCGGCGTGCCCTCACACCACTGTCAAGCCCCTCCACGCACTTCACTACGCCATGACGGGAAATCGTGCATAAATAAGCTTGCACGTCTCATTATCGCTCTCTTTTCACAAGGACAACTGAACAGGTCGAACCTCCGTCAATTAACTATTTGATTATATTTGTACTAATTATTAATCAAACCTTATCCGTTGATTTATATTGTGTCTAATAAAATAGTAGAACTTAAATATTTATGTACCTACCTATAGTTATTATCAAGTTGTTTTTCGTGTGACTAAATTATAATGGATTTTATTTCAAATGTGTTGCTGTGATTTCTATCGATAGCTAATTAAAATAATTTACCAAGTTGGTTTGGATTTCATTTATTACATATAAACCCTGTGTCTAATCAGTTGTAACAGTTTCAGAAGTGGGATTACTCGTTCATCATGAAGAGGCATCGAGCTAGAAACAGTAGCAGTGAATCTGATGATTCTGATGTGCAAGCCGCAGCAAAGCGGGCAGTACCGTCTACCTACGGAGAAACATCGAGCAGTAAGCTAGAAAAATTGGTAAACGAAAAAGTTGAAGGTATGATGAACAAATTCTTTAGCACAACACGTGAAAATAGAAGTGACAGTGTTAAAGGCGACATAATTATTCCGTTATTTGATCCGGATGATAAAGAAAATAACGTGTTTGTTTGGCTGAAGAAAATCAACCAGTTGGGTGATATCTATGGCTGGGATGAGGCAAAGCGCTCGTATTACATGCAGACTAGATTAGATGGTTCAGCTAGACGTTGGTATAATAGGCTAGATAATTACGATCATACGTGGTGCGAGTGGCAAGAACTTTTGAAACGTACGTTTCCTAGGATGTTTGAATTTGCGGAATTAATTGAAGAGTTAGTCGGTCGTAAGAAAGAACCAAAAGAGACTATGAGTAAATACTTTTATGATAAATTAGCAATGTGCCGTAGATGTAGGTTCGATGACAGTGCCGCGGTTTCGTGTATTATTCGCGGCCTACCCTCTGAATTACAAGCTAGCGCTAAAGCTATGAAAAGTACAAACCCAGAAGAACTTTATTGTCAGTTTTTGGTATCTATGGAAAACTACAGTCCCACTCATTACGATTTCGTGAGAACGATCAACGTGTTTTGAGACATCCTTATAATGTAACCAGTACTTCGAAGCCAACTGAGAAAAAAACAAGCGATTCTCCTTCGGGTCAAATTAAATGCTACCGCTGTAATACTGAAGGCCATTTGGTTAGGGATTGCACTAACCCTGACACTCGGTCATGTAAAAACTGTGGGAAGACAGGGCATATTGCAAGATTTTGTAGGCAGAATGTTCAAACTGACTCGAATAAAATAAAAGAAATAAAAGTTATACAAAGTTTTAACGATTTATACTTTAAAGAAATAACGGTAAATGGGTTAATGGCTATTGCATACTTAGACACTGGAGCACAAAGTAATGTCATAAGTTATAGTTTTGCGAAGTTATTACAGTGCATTATCGAACCAAGTGATAAAATTTTAAAAGGTTTTACTGGCACCCCAATACCCGCACTAGGCGAAATAAAAATTAATGTTTCCATGGATGGTTTATCTGTAAGAACGAGTGCTCTAGTTACTCATGTCGACCTGGGAAAAATCGATATTTTATTAGGGCAGCCTGTCATTAATAGAGATGATATATCCCTCGTGATAAATGGCAATTCTGTGATCCTTTCCCAAAATCACAACAATATCCAAGGCATAGTCGTAGAAAATACTGAACAAAGAATAGACCTCGTTTCCAAAACTAGTCTAAATATTCTCCCTAACGAAGCAGCAATGGTTCCGGTGCTAATTAATGGTGGATCAAAGGGAGTTGTAAATATTAATCCCCGTTATTTTAACCTCGCAGATCATGAGTACATTATCCCGGCGTCTGTGGTGGAGGGCTCCGAGGGTTTGCTCAGAGTTTACAACCTTGGGTCAAAAGTTGTGGAGTTTGCAGCTGGCCAAGTGGTGGCAAGAGGGCAATGCTGTGCCGAAATATTGCAAGAAGCTGAAGCTGGCTTGGTGAGTCAAATCTTACTTTGTTGTTGGTCCAATTCTGACGCTGGGCTTCAAAGCCAAAATAATATAGCTGTTGGTGGTTTCGTACCGAATTTTGCTGATACAGATGCGATAAAATTGGACCAAAAGGATATACTTTTAGTGGATGGTTTATGTGCTGATAATATGTGTATTGGTGGTGTTGATTTGGCAAATATAAACGTGGGTAACATAAGCGACGGCGATAAGCTACGTTTGTTTACTATTTTGTCTCAATATAGTTCTTGTTTTGCGTCTAAAACATCGGAATTAGGGCTCACAAGCCTAGCAGAGATGGAAATCAAATTGAACACTGATAAGCCTGTGTATCATCGCCCGTATAGACTTTCATTACCAGAACTTTCAAAAGTTCGTGAAAAAGTTAAAGATCTGTTAGAAGCCGGTATTATTAGGGAATCTAATTCAGATTTTGCGTCACCCGTTGTATTAGTCAAAAAGAAAAATGGAGACCTAAGGCTATGTGTAGATTATCGGGCCTTGAATGCAGTTACAATAAAAGATAGATTTCCTTTGCCTATAATTGATGACGAAATTTCTAAATTAACAGGTAAAAACTTCTTCACTAGTTTAGATTTGTCACAATCTTATCATCAATTGCCCGTTTCCGAAAATTCGATTCACAAAACCGCCTTTATTACACCCGACGGGCAATATGAATACGTTCGGGTTCCGTTCGGTTTAGCCAATTCACCTGCAGTTTTTCAACGTCTAATGAATAAAATTATTAATAAGGTTAATAAAATGGGTGACGGTGATCATATTCTGGCATTCATGGATGATATTTTATTACCAAGCAACGATATTCCACGAGGCTTAGAGCTACTAGAACTTCTCCTGAAAGTATTACGCGAGGCCAATCTTAAACTTAATATGAAAAAGTGTTCTTTTCTTCAAACTGAATTAAATTATCTCGGTCATTACGTTTCTAAGGATGGCATTAAGCCAGGTGACCATAAAATAAAATCTGTGCGTGATTTTCCTACCCCATCTAATGTTCACCAAGTGAGGCAATTCGTTGGTCTTTGTTCATTCTTTAGAAAGTTTATAGGTACGTAATTTTTCCCTTATTGCGAAACCCCTTACAGACCTCACAAAGAAAAATATGTCCTGGTCATGGGGAGAAGCCCAAGATAAAGCTTTTAAAGATCTCAAGTTTAGTTTAGTCTCGCAACCAGTTTTAGCAATATATGATAGAAATTTGCACACAGAACTCCATACGGATGCAAGTAAGTTCGGTGTTGCAGGAATTTTGCTTGTAATGTACTTTAGTCGCACCACTACCCGTGAAAAACAGAATTATCACAGTTACGAATTGGAGACTCTGGCAGTTGTTGAGTCACTAAAAAGGTTCAAAGTTTATTTGTTAGGTATTAAGGTAAAATTATTAACCGATTGTGTAGCTATTCGTCACACTTTTGTCAAAAAAGATTTAGTTCCGAGAATTGCACGCTGGTGGCTGCAAATTCAAGAGTTTGATTTAGAAATAGAATATAGGGCTGGAGACAAAATGAGGCACGTAGATGCGCTGAGCCGTAACCCGGTAGATGCCCACGTTTATGTTCTGTCTGCTGATGATTGGTTTCTTACTGTTCAAATGCAGGATCCTAAGCTATGTAACATTATCGACCAATTGCGTGGATCTAATGCGAATCCAGACATATTGAATAATTATAAAATAAGTAATGAACGTTTGTATAAGAAAACTTTACATGGGGATCGTTTGTTAGTCCCATGTAATGCTCGTTGGAAGCTTTTGCAAAAATATCACGACAATATGGGGCATAGTGGATTAAAGAAATGCGATAGTACCATAAAAGAAAAATTTTGGTTTCCTAAAATGACTAAGTTCATTAAGAAATATGTCACTTCGTGTCTGGATTGCGCTTTTCGGAAAGGACATTATGGAAAACTGGAAGGAAAATTAAATCCTATCCCAAAACCTGAGTTGCCAATGGATACTCTACATATTGACCACTTAGGGCCTTTTCCGAAGTCTAGTAAACATAATCAATATATTTTAGTAATTACATGTTCCATCTCAAAATTTGTTATTGCCAGAGCAACACGCACCTTAAGTTCAGCTGAAACTATTCACATTTTACATGATGTATTTTCATTATTTGGTTTCCCTTCCACCATAGTGTCCGATCGTGGTCTTGCGTTTTGTAGCCGTTATTTTAAAGACTTTGCTGTTAAACACCTTATAAAACATGTACTGACGTCAGTTGCCACCAAGAGCTAACGGTCAGGTTGAGAGGGTCAATAGGACAATTTTAAATGGTTTAAGAACTAGCAGTGAGGAAAACAACTGGGACTGTTGCCTACCTGATGTAGTTTTTGGTGTTAACAACACGTGCCATGAAACCACAGGCCAGGCCCCCTTTAATTTAATGTTCAAACATAAGAGTAAAGTATCAAATTTAGAAAATAGTGAAATAAATTTAAATATAGACAATAGAAGAGCAAATGCCACTGCTAACATTAAACGTAAACAACAATTAATGAAACGTCAATTTGATAAGAAACGTAAAGAGGGTCGTATTTACAAGAAAGGGGACTTGGTCTTATGGCGTAATCCTAAAGGCTGTGGTCAGTCTGGAGTAAATACGAAGCTTGATGCTACGTATGCTGGGCCGTATTTAATAACTAAGTCACTTGGCCATGACCGGTATATGATACACAGCGTAAAAGGGTTTCGTGGGTACAAGAAATTTAGCACAGTAGTGGCTGTAGATTCTTTGAGGCCGTATGTAGCTGTTGTTGGTTCTGATAGTGATGAAGCTGACAGTGAATTAGATACAGAAGATCTTATAGATCTATTAGAAAGTTAACTAATGCACATCGTGTGGACACTTTGTTTCAGGACGGCCGAGCTGTTACATCTAGACTGGCCTGCTAAGACGCTGGCAACACTGTCGGCGTGCCCTCACACCACTGTCAAGCCCCTCCACGCACTTCACTACGCCATGACGGGAAATCGTGCATAAATAAGCTTGCACGTCTCATTATCGCTCTCTTTTCACAAGGACAACTGAACAGGTCGAGCCTCCGTCAATTAACTATTTGATTATATTTGTACTAATTATTAATCAAACCTTATCCGTTGATTTATATTGTGTCTAATAAAATAGTAGAACTTAAATATTTATGTACCTACCTATAGTTATTATCAAGTTGTTTTTCGTGTGACTAAATTATAATGGATTTTATTTCAAATGTGTTGCTGTGATTTCTATCGATAGCTAATTAAAATAATTTACCAAGTTGGTTAGGATTTCATTTATTACATATAAACCCTGTGTCTAATCAGTTGTAACAATATACTCAGGTTTACAGTCTCTTGCAGCTGTGAAAAAAATCAAACTTCTAAGCGTATATTTCGACACTCTCAAGGGAATCAAAATTTATAGGGTATTTTCCATTGACCTAGAACTATGAAATTTGGCAAGTAATACCGTCTTATACTACAAAAATAGGGAAAAATCTGAAAACTATACATTTGAAATTAAATCATAAAGAAACAGAGTCTTTATGCAAGGAACGCCGGGCGGTCCAAATTTTTTATAATATGTACTTACAAATTTGTACTGAACCCTCGGTGGGCGTGTTCGACTCGCACTTGTCCGGTTTTCAATAGTCAGATAACTTTATCTGAGGACTATCGATCGGCTTGATAGCTTTTGCACAGAAAATATGCCAAACTGTCAGATTTCAGAAAAAAGATATCTTACTATTGAAAAATCCGCCCTAAGACTCATTTTTGGCTAATCCCTTTCCTCAGGTGCGCCCCTTTTACATACGGCGGTTAATTTAGATAAAAGCATGGCCTACCATTAAAATTTTTACGTCGTCGTTTTGGAACATTTTCTTGAGTATTATTATTATTTGATGGATTTTCAGTCTCTTTGGCTTTTTGGTTGCGCGTGCGGCTATTTTCCTCAGGTTCCTTTGTTTCTGGCCCATTGGATGTTTCCGGTTGCTTTTCTGGACTGTGAACGGATGATGATGTTTTTTGTGGTCTTTTTTTCCTAGAGGATGAAATGGTATTTCTTAATATATATTTTTTTTAGTACGAATTCCTCTTTGGGCATGCTTAAGTGCAAATTAAGCTAAAAACGTTTGGCTTATTTTACATCTCAGGTTTAAAAAGTTGGATGTTTAAAGTTATGGTTGAAATTAATTCCCTAAAGATGTTATACAAATATTTTTACTGGGAAAACCAACCATAATACCTAACGAAGGCAGACTTTACCTTTTAGTGACTGTAGTCGCTTGTCCGTTTGGCGTAACTTCTTCTTCTTTATCTAGTTCTTCAATTTTCTCGAATATTTCTTTTTCTATTTTATTTACTTTTTCGTGTACTTCTGCAAAAATTGTAATGTCTGTGTGAGCTCTCAATTGATAGTTTGGGTAATGCTGCAGACAGTATAATAATAATAAAAACAGAGTTGCTATTATAGTAAATCTATCTAATTCCTCAGCAGCTCCATCAATATTTTCGAATGCTAATCAAATTAGTTTAAGCGACCTTGTGGAGCAGGACAAGCAGCGTTTATCCAAACATTTTTGTCAGCATGTAATCCCCCAACTTACAATATGCTTGGCTGCCGCAATCTTCTTTTGTCTCAGTTTAATCCAAGAATAATATCAAAAATTATAAGATCAAAATCAAAATCAAACTAGGCTGAGAGTCAGCTCTTTTTGAACGTCAAAATAAAATTACATAAGACAGTCCCCCCAAAAACGCCCGCCCTTCACCACTTCCTAGTGCTTTAGCTGGGAAGAAGAAGTAGCGGAACAAACTCCCCAGCAGCACAGCTGTCTGTTAAGTTAGAAGAACTAGATTCTATACAATTATAGGTAATAAAATTTACGAAACAAAACAAAAACATAATATTTGCTATATGTCAGCTAGCACACGCCAATATACCATCAAAAATTTAAAACTAAAAATAATAGAAAATTAAAATAAAACGTAAACAGAACTTCCAATCTATATAAAAGCCTCTAGGCATAAAGGGCATGCCCGCTTACATATGCAATTCTGTATTATGCAAATATAGCTATAAGTAACTTAAAGTAACAAAAGTTAAACTAGGACCTCTAAGCTACTACCCGCAACTACTTCGTTGTGGAAAAAGTGTGTAAAAAGCACGACTCCTCCCCTCTGATCACAACTTAACATCACGCCTGTATTCTTCTAAAAGTTTGGCAAAGGTAAGGCGAATGACCTATGGTACACCAACATTTGGTAAAGGTAAGGCGAATGACCTATGGTACACCAACATTTGGTAAAGGTAAGGCGAATGACCTATGGTACACCAACATTTGGTAAAGGTAAGGCGAATGACCTATGGTACACCAACATTTGGTAAAGGTAAGGCGAATGACCTATGGTACACCAACATTTGGTAAAGGTAAGGCGAATGACCTATGGTACACCAACATTTGGTAAAGGTAAGGCGAATGACCTATGGTACACCAACATTTGATAAAGGTAAGGCGAATGACCTATGGTACACCAACATTTGGTAAAGGTAAGGCGAATGACCTATGGTACACCAACATTTGGTAAAGGTAAGGCGAATGACCTATGGTACACCAACATTTCTACCTCTGATCATATTAGGTTTATAACTTACCAGTGTCAGGGATAATAACAGGTGTTGAAGCCCTGCTATTTAACAACTCCTTGGATTGTTCAGGGTTCTCCGGTTCAATGGCCAGATTAATCTCCTTGTGGAATATATGCACCACCTTTTCTAGTACCGGGTGAATCTGCGGCCAGTGACCTTCCAGTTGGACCTCCTATAAATGAGTTATAAGTGTGACTATTATTAACGGTATGTCAGTAGTTAAGTAACAGTTACGAAAACCGCCCTTACTGCTACGAAATATAGACACAGTGTATGTCAACATAAACATCTTGATTTTACGGCCGCCCAGTGCTGCGGGAAACGCTTTTAATGCTGGGGCTACAATAGCGGGCGAAGATTCGTGTCGAGTTGGCGCGCTAAAACATCGTGTATGGGCACAGAACAGAAAAAATAGTAGAAGTCGTAAGTAGGCGGGGCCCGCGTACCCCGAGTTTTGCGAAGTTCTGCAAAGTATGCTTCTCTTCTCTCTTCTTCAACCTTTGGCCACCCAATGCTGAGTGTAGGTCTCTTCCAAATCTCTCCACTTTTGGCGGTAAAGTATGCTTCGGTAGGTCTTTATTGATTTTATTTCGATTAAAATTTGCAAAAAAATATTTTATGGAACAAGACAAGTAAAAGTTGACTTTATGCTATTTAATTTAAAGTCTACTTTCTTTTAAACTCAAACATATTGTTCGCGAAGATTCCAACTATGCACATGTCACAGTCAGCTACTCAATTAGAGATTACCGTTATCGATAATTACTATAATAAGTTATCGATATTTTAAACTTACAATGTTCTCTGTGTTCTATGCAATATCGGGAAAAATTTAATCCTGTGTGCGGTTTTAGTGTAGCCGTAGTAACTAATCGCGTAATTTAATATCTATCGCATAATTATTTTTTAAATTGGATCAGTAGTTTTTAACAATTCTTAATTATACTTTCTATAAATCGGAACTAGAATAAAACGGAGTATTAGAATAAATTTATACAATCACTTGATTTCAAACATAGTAATATTTATCGACTCTGGCTGTTGACTGAAAATAAAACGGAATGTCGATAAATAAGTCAACAACAGTGGTACATATCCCTAGAAGAGGACGAATCGTAAAGACCTCGTTACGCAAATATAAATCTAACGAAATACAGCTATAAATTGAAAAAAAGATGCGATTTCCATAATCTAAACACACGTAGTAAAGATGAAATTGTGATTCCAAAATTTAGATTAACTAAAACTAGCAAGTCATTTTTAATAAACAGTATCCGCTTCTATAACAAGTTGCCAATGTCGGTTACCGAACTAAGCGATGGAAAGATTAAAAATCACATCAAACGTGTCCTTATCAAAAAAGCATATTATAAGGTAAAATACTACGTTGAAGACAGGGAAGTTTGGCATTAATTCCTTCTGCACATGTGGCTTCCCTGGTACCTCATTAACAGCATAACTATGTGAAAGTCTATTAACTGCTCCCAAATTACAATGTTAATTTTTATTCTTTTTATTTTTTACAATGTCTGATGTCATATTCTCGTCATTATTTGACATTATACATCAATTTTAATTTCGACTATTTATTATTAGTGATTGTCATGGAAATCATGTCACTTGGTTCAAATAGGTTCATTTTATATAGGTAGATTCTTTTACATATTGTGAATGAGAGAACGTTGTAGGCCTTAGAGACTAGATTTGTAGACGGTTTTCTATTCTGTATTTTAATTCCTCTAAGTACCTGGTACTTATTGACAGGCCTGCACTGTCCTCCCATACCTATTATCACTGTAATTTGAAAACATTGTAAAAGCCAATTATTTTTAAAAGAGTAACCGTGGAGTTTTTTGTCGGCTCTTTTCCATAGGAAGCGACAAATTGGAACCGTGCACCTAGCTTCTGACGTTTCATAAGTGCCAATGCAGGTTTACGTGAAATAAAATATTTTGATTTGATTTGATTACCTTATGGATAAGCGAAAAAGTATTTGTTGACAGGTTACCTCATTGTTCTTTGAGAATTTTATTTTAATTGTCTCAGTTTTTTCAGTGTTTTCTTTTGATTCTTCTTTCACTTCATCAGGCACTGGTAGACTTATTTTTTGAGCTAAAAACATGAGGTAGATATTATTAAAATCTTGTCAATGACGGAATATTATAAACATCACATTGAATACTTACCCAAGCCATTCGAAGCCATATTAGATTTTCTTGCCATAGCCATATTAGAGTCCCTAAAAATATTCAGAAGAAACACAACATTAAGATCTTATTTAAATTTTGGAACAAGAACAAGAACAAGTAATGCACCCGAAATGCAAATGATTACTGTGAATGAACACAATGATTTTGAATCAATTCTACTTTCTTGTAAATTTTGACGTTCAAAGGCGTCTTTTATTTGTGCCTAAGGGGCCATTCAAGTATTACGTAAGCACTACGGGGGGGGGGGTCTTTGTTTTGCTTATTTTTTATGACATGGGGGATGGGAGAGTCTGGATGGTGATTGCGTCAGCAGTGTTTTTTTTCTTTATTGGATTTTCCTCAAAATTTTGTCGATTTTGGTTTGAACACATATTGCGACCCTACTTGTCTATGAATGGCTCGAAGAAAACGTGGTTGATATTCCAAAATCAAACGAAAGTGAGCAGACACACAACATAGAGCAGCAAACATGTCCATGTCCAATGTCATCGAAGAATAAGAGTCATGGATTCGTGTGTCATGGACTGAAGACTGTTAATTTGAATCAATATATCAACATTTTAAACGAAGTTTGGTTTGTTCGTTAATATTAGTTATGTTCCGGATATCCGTATCCGCGGATATCCACGGGAGAAAAAAGATCCGTATCCGTATCCCTCTCCGTTACATTTTTGACGGATCTTTTTCAGATCTTTTTTTTACCTTATTAATAATTCCAAATTGCACTACTAAACTTCTTTGTAGACATATTTTGAACTCGTACAATATACACAAACGTGATATTATGCTTCCCAGTGTCACACTAAACTACAAAACAAAACAAAGACTCGCGCAACGCAAGTCGAAACATGTTCTGTTACGCAAAGCGTCATGTGGCGTCAACTGTCGTTTCATTTCATGGTCACGCGCACCGACACCGATTGAGCAAGTTAAGTTAATTAAGATCCATAGCCGTACCCGCGGGTCTTGACGCCAATCATCCGTATCCAGATCCGTACATGCGGATCTACATTTTTAATGATCCGGCACATCACTAGTTAATATATAAAGATTATAATAACTGAATACTATCTCAATAAAATTTGCTTAAATAAATATTAAATGCGTTAAAGTCCTCTATTCCAAGCCTATTCCTTATTTCTAGACATATAACTGCTGCTCATGAATCAATAAATAAACCAAAACACATTGAAAAATGCTAAACCAATGTTTACGTGAGCATAGGAGGGGGGAGGTAAGAGCTTTGCTTACTTTTGTTGACGAGGGGTTGGGGGGACAGTTAATAATTACAAAAAAATCTGTTTACGTAATACTTGAATGGAATAAACTATTTGACTTTGATTGATTATAGTAAAACATACTCATGTGGCTTAGCTTGCAGCAAAGGAAAGTGTGTATCTTGCAACGGTTGTGGCTCATTAGCTTCTTCTAATAACCTGTTAAAAATATAATAGTGAAAAAATTATGTCAGTAAATGATAGTCCTCCAGACATAATTTCGGCCATGGCGACCAATCTCAGCGGAATAGCCATCGACCGGGGAAGCGGGAACTAACCAACGCGGGAGACATTATAGTCCACAAGACACAGATGCACTCCCTCTTTCCTCACTCTCAAAGTCCGATGGGACGGCAACCCGGAACTCGCTCTCACACTACAGGCAGGAGCAGGCGCCACGTGCGCGCGAGGCACGAGGGTATCACACCGCCTACTTCCAAACGCCAGGCTATTACTAAGAAATTCTTTTTAAAAAACCCTATGATACTTTTCCAGACCATGAGACCAATAGGGCAGACAATTAAAACATGTAATTAAAGCTATGTGCCAACACTCACTTTTTCAGTTCCAATGCTTTCTTTTTCTCTTCTTCATATTTCTGTTTCCAGAAGGTTTCGCCTTCTTCTGAGTCGCCTGAAAATTAATAGAGTACCAGTAACAAAAATATAAAACCAAAGGAATATACTAAAATAACAATCCGGTATATGCAAATACCGGACGTTATTATGACACATCGATCTTTAGAAAGAGAGTATGAGTGACAGAGACAATGCTCTATAAAGACAAACCTTTCCTAAAACCTGATGTGCCATATTTATGGGCGAGTACTGTACAGAATACATACTTTCTGGTAAATAAGTTATATAATTCTTCACAATTTTGCCATCCTTTATTATTGGGTATATCTTTTTCCCGTACATGACGAAGAGACCACCTTCTTCTTCTAGTGCCGATATCTTGACGGCGTGTGGCTTCCTGTAAGGAATAAACATTGATAATGAGACACTTGTTGAAATGGATGCCATAAGACAAGAAAAGAAAAGTTGTAACATACCCCAATAATTTTTCTTTTTCCTGTAAATTTTTTACACACCCCAGCCACATCGGCTTACCATAATATAGTTTTCTATAACGCTGATTTATTATTCTACTTGAACAATGTAGTCAAATCTCGTTAATAGCTGTGTGGCTGGTTGTTTTATTGAAACATGTGTTATTTATTAAATATGTACTTCAATAAATATTTATGTTTTTCTTTCATTTTGGTAATAAAATTTTATTCATCTCTCAAATACATTTCAAACTATAGTTTTGTATAATTTAGAAGTTTTTATTTTTATTTTGTAAACGATTACCATGGATCCGTTTATTATGATGTACGTTGACTAGAAAAATCTTGGCAGTTGTGAGTATGTCATTCTCACTTAAATGTCTCACAGCTGGTGCCGCGTGTGTTGGATCATTCGATGCCCTAAAAAATGGTTGAGTTGGACGGTACTGAACCATTCGTCATGTTCGTGAACGCACGTCGTCGGTTGAGACTGGTCATCTAACTTCCAGGGCTTATTTTTAATCTTATTAATCAATCAATCAATTATTTATTTGCAACGCAAATTGCATTTTTTTTTTTCAGAATTGTTTCTTAATTTTTTTTACATTATTCTCACAAGAATCAACAAGAATTATGTATCCAGGATTTATTTAAATCTTGATTTAAAAGAGTCTCCTTGGAGTTTCTTGCGCGTTCTTGTCCATAGACATCTACGATTTGGAATGGGTAACTAGCTTCAACTTTCCGACTAACTGATCGACATTTTACAGTTCAAAAGTGCTTTTTTAAGGTCTGATTGAAATAAATGCTTTGAATTTGAACTTTGAACGAAACGCAAAAATACGGTAATATCTATGGAAAAGTCGTGTGACCTCGTGCTAGGGAAGAAGAGATTTCGACAAGGGTAAACAAGCGATTTCTATTCTACAGTAGAGTAGAAATAGGATTGGTCATGCTAAGCCTGCAGTATATACAACGCTACAAGGTTCTTTTGTCGCGAGGTCTAAATCGGAACTGTTTCCCAACAATGCTGTCAATGTCATGCAGACGCTAAAACATCCTTGTAGCACTTTATATCTTTTAATTAATAGAATTTTATTGGTCTATGAATTTTGATTGCAAAATGACTTCAAACAGTTCAACTTCAATAAATGTGGTATTGTACATTCAGCGTCAAAAATATCGGGACGAACAGACTGTTCTAAATGATAACTAAGAAAATTTAACTTTATCTCAAGTGGATAAAGTTCTTGTCAGAATGACAGTTGTCGTGTACTGTCTTCATTCTGAAACATTCTGTTCATTCTGAACAGCCTGTTCGTCCCGATATTATTGGCGCTGACCGTACTATTCGCGAATGTATAGCGCTATAAGTATTTGGGTTCTTATGGTACATTTTAATATTTCTAATCCTGTGAAGATCAGAACAAAGTTAGTAAATTAAAAAAAAATCGTAAACAAAAACAGGTTGATGCATAGACAATACACATCTCTGCTTGAGGTGGATTTGAGTATCGTTTCAGAGTATAGATTGATTACCGTTCTGGAATAAGAACGATGCTCAAGTACTGACGCTATACTTGAAACACTGATCGACTGATTGACGATCAAACTGGACTTGAGGATTTTTTTGTAATATACACCTAAGAGTAACTGGGCTAAGTAACTATAAGGATTCCTTGTAGACTACGGAAACCTAAAATCAAGATGGCGCACGATAGGCTGAAAATCGCTTTTCATAGACATAGAGACTCGAAGTTTGAAGGGTCCTTTTTTTGGCTAGAAATGGATTCTGCTGATCATTACTATTCTATAAAATTTAGTATGGGGCAATTGCGTGAAGGAGTTGAGGAGGAAAAATGAGGCTATCTCTGGAATCATAAGGTTCGCCATTATATCTTTACACACAGATATAGTACCATTTATTTGTAATTTTTTTACATACTTCATGTCTCGGCACCATATGCGATTTTTTTTTAATCCTCAAAATTAAAAAAAAATATTTAATGTTGATGATCCATTTTAACGGTTAAATGCTTTAAATATGAGTATACTATGTCAAGTTCACCATATTTTTGATACTATAGGCCAAGACAGTCTCTAAGAAATCACAAAAGTTTGTTGTACTAAATTGAAATGACATGGTAATTATGAATTACCTTTTGCATGTAATCTCTAATAGTCAATCAAGTCCTCATTAGCTAATAATGACCTCATTGAGGTAATCACCACATAATATGTCTAAATATGTATGTACCTAATGAATTAACTAGTTAAAAGGATACACACAAAAATAATTAGGGTATCTGTTAATTTTGCAATTAGTGCAGGACCATCTTAATGTGGGATGATTGATGATTCATTTAAATGCTTAAATGCTTTAAATATAAGTATGCCAAGTCTAGTTTACAATATTTTTTTATACCATAGGCCAAAACAATCTAATAAATCACAAAGTTCGTTTTATACCTATGTTATCTACTATTCATAGTAGGTATCTAGTACTTTTAATTGTATTGGATTGTATGATAAAAAAAATGTTGTACATTTAACTTGTATTTTGTAAAAAAAAAACATCAACAATTAAATTAGTGACTAAATAAAACTAAATAACAAATATTAAAAACAATTAAATTGTAACTGAATTATTATTGATATGTTAATACTTAATAAATGTTATAAATAAATGTCAACCAAAAGAAAAAAATACAATATTTAAGATAAAATACAAAATTACAAATAAATGGTACTATATCTGTGTGTAAGGATATAATGGCGAACCTTATGATTCCAGAGATAGCCTCATTTTTCATGTCAGCGCCATACAATTTTTTCTTTAAAAAAATATAACTCCTTCATTTGTACACGCAATTGCCCCATACTAAATTTTATAGAATAGTATTGATCAGCAGAATCCATTTCTAGCCAAAGAAAGGACCCTTCAAAATTCGAGTCTCTATGTCTATGAATGGCGATTTTCAGCCTACCGTGTGGCGGCGCTAATTCCTATTTTGGCCACGCGCCATAAGATTCTTGTACAGATATTTTTATATACTACTAGCTTTTGCCAGCACCTTCGGTCGCGTGGAGGTCGGTGTATTATACATACAGGTTGAAATTAAAAACATGCGACAAACCGAAATGGGAGATTGTACTCATCATTATGAACAACTTTTACTGAGGGACCAAAGATGCAATCGCGAAAAAAAAAAAAACATCTGTTCCCTACATTTATGTTCGCATAACTCGTCAAAATGTAGGGAACAGCTGGTTTTTTTTTTTGCGATTGCATCTTTGGTCCCTCAGTAAAAGTTGTTCATAATGATGAGTACAATCTTCCATTTCGGTTTGTCGCATGTTTTCAATTTCAACCTGTATAAACCTTCCCCTTGAATGACTTTGTTTATAGATGAAAACCGCATTAAAATCCGTTGCGTAATTTATAGGTCTAAGCGTACAGACACGAAAAGCGACTTTGTTTTATACTATGTAGAGATACTCACAGATATTTTTTGGTTTGCCTGTTCTTCCGGGTGCGCGGCGGCGACACGTAGTCTTCACTCTCTGATGTCCAGTCACTTGTGTTCGATGCGGGAGCAACAGTTTGGCTGAAATACCATTTCTTTGTTTATTTGGTTCAAGTGCAGCAACAAAATACCTAGAACTGTTGGATGTGGTGGGAACGGATGAGACAAAGAAAAATAAATAGAATTACTTGAGTTATTGACAAATTGTTTATTATACAATGTCAAAAGCGTATTGTGTCAAGTAAAAATCTTAGGCAGTTAGGACTCTTTCTCCCTAATTACAAAACATGGTTTTTATTAAGATCAGGTTTATACCAACAAGCTATTTTTTTTATTTAAAACCCAATATTATAGAAATGCAGATCCTTTTACAAAACCGACAACTTAGCCCGTTGCTGAGTTACCATTTTTGTACTTATAAGAACTTTACCCAAGTTGAAATAAAATAAAGTTCGAAATGCAAAAACTGGAGTTAGATCACGTTTATTAATAAGATGGGTGGAGTTTATATTCCAACACCTGCTTGCCATGCTTAGAGGAAGAGGGGTGATAATGGGCGACGGGCAGAGGTGTCTAGAAGTGAAGACTATTTTGGGTTAACCTTAAATAAGATGTAGGAGACTAGATTACTTACTGCGAAGCGTTATTTTGTGAAGCGTTATTGTGTGATACGGTTCTGCTACGACGAGTCAGCTGCCGTTTACGCTTTGCCCCAACTCCTCCTCCTAGAACACAAAAAAATGGCACTAATTTCAAGAAAAAAATAACCTTGATATTGTTTTTACACCATGGATGAATATATGAGACAACCCCCTACTCTCTAAAACTCCGTCAAAGAAGATACGGGCCGTCCGAAAGTAGTTCGAAGTCTCGAAGTGAATCCAATAGTCGACAACTGTCAAAACGAGTTGTCATAAATTCTTAGTTCAGGGTCCAAACTAATCTTATGTCCGTAAGTGTTACGGAGTTGGAAACCCCCATAACTTCGGCCGAAACTATGGATTTCGTGCTTAAGGAGTAGGCCCCGGGTTGTGTGTACACATAATGTAAACTGCATTCCGCCAAATAAATAAAAATATTTTTTTCTGTCATGCAACTCCATATCTTAAAGCCTGACCAGTGTCAGCTTTAAGCATTTAGAAGCGAGTTTTAAATATTCCTGATACAATATAGTTGCATACATACACATTAGAAAAAAAAAAAAAAACATGCTGATGATGGCAATATCATTAATGACTGAATGAATGTTAATAAGGTGTGTTAAAACCAAAGTAAGCATGAATATTATGATTGTAAAAGTATCTGATATTGACAATGGTTCTAAAGTAAATGAGTTTTAGATAGCTTAATGCTTGTTCTTGTTTGGCATGCATAATATCATCAATTCCATATCTATTAAACACCTTATTCGTGAAGCTGCATAACCTGTGCATTCCAACTGGCGTCACATTGCAAATGCCATCTTTATCATTCCATTACTCTACAAGCATGAACACAAGCTGCATATACCCCGAATGTAACTTACCACTAGTGAATCCAAACATGTTTGCTAAAGCCTTTTCCCTTTCTGCTTTATTTATTAACACTCCAGGGCGTTGCTTCTTCTTTGGTGAAGCATGTACTTCTCTGGCATCAGACTCTGAGTTGGACCCCAGCAGCACTACATCATTTGAAGGTTTTGACACAGATGCCTGTTGTTTATCCATGTGAGATTCTTTCTTATTTTGTTCAGTATCACTAGACTCTGACATGTTAAAGTTAGTCTTATTAAATTGTTCGTCAAACAGACTGATGTTTTGTAAGCAAGGGTTCTTGATCTCTGGCGACTCTTTAGCGTCACTTTTCTTTTCAGTTTCTTTGATATCTTCAACACGAGTTTCAAAACTTGTTGAAGGCTTGTCAATGTTAATTGGGTTGTCTTCAAGCAATGGTTTTTCAATGACATCTGGTTGAATGGACTCTTCATTAGCTTTTAGCGTAGCGTCTGCATTTGTATCCAAGTGAGATGCTGCAACCTTGTTATCTGTTGTTGCTTGTGACCTCAACTTGATATCAAGTTTCTTTTTCTTATTGTCTATAGTGTTTGAATTATCTTCAGAACAAGATCGTTTTCTAGTAGCTTTCTTCGTACTTGGTGTTTTATCAGGGTTATTTGGTGCTTCAATTACACTTTCTGGTGCTTCTTTGTTGTTAGCTGTTTCAGAATTTTTGTTTGTTAATGCTTCTGGATTATTCGGAAGTGAAGCATCTACAGTGCTATTGGAATTATTTAGTACTCCAGATTGTACTTGAGGTTCTAAATGGGAATCATGACGAATTATCTTAGGAGTTTCAGAATTCTGAGAAACTGGTTTTACAATACCCTCAGCAGTGCCAATCTTTGTTGCTTCAGGAGTCTCCAGATCAGCATCATTTACCTTTTCGGTGCCATTCTCTACTTGCATTGAAGAAATTTCATCATCCAAATTGTGTATTGGTGAATCTTCTATAACACACATTACATTAGGGATGATTTTCTTAGGAGATTTATTTTCTGGTTTGCTACCACCATCTAATTCTTGACCCAATACTTCCTCAACTACTTCAGAAGACAGTCCTTTAGCATTTTTAGCAACATCAGTAGCTACGCTTTTAGTGGTAAGAATTTCATTGTTAGGTTCAGGATCAGGAACATCCTGAACATCTTCTGGTACATTCTCAACTATCGCCATCGGGCCTTCCCTGTCTGAATCTTCAGGTTCAGATGCAAAGTCATCCAGCACTTCTTGTAGCATAGGTGTCAAAGGTTCAGAATAAGTAATGCAATCCCTGAAAGATTTGGATGGTCCAGTTGGCTTTTCATCGGACTCATTGGATTCTAAATCCTTCCGAATTTCCTCTGCAGTTTCATAGCAATTTTCAAGTATTACAGTGTCAGCAGAAGATCTACTTCTTACCTTTGAACATGTTATTTTCTCACCTGCAGTGGTCTCCCCTTCATTGTGAGACGGCTCATTATCTTTCGGACCTAGAATACATTAGACTGTGTAGGACAAATTGTATTGATTTGGAAAAAGATATTATTGATTTTTACTCATAGCTATTTTTTTTTATGAATTTCTACATTGCTGTGGCATTCTAGGATCCTTTTTTTTAAGGATTTGGAGTGAAAAAGATTTAGGGAAAACATTATAGTTTTAGGCTCAATGATGGTATTTGATTGAAACCTACTCAACTACAAACTCATGTGGATTACAAAAAAAAAAACAAGCTTTGTTTTAGGCTCAGCTTTACTTTAACTCTTCGATATTAAGTGTTTATGCATAGCCAAGATATAAGGGGTTGATTCCAAATAAAGTGTTTAATATATTGTATTGAATCATACCATCTGAGTTGGAGTCATCACTTATAGTGTTGATTTCAAGTTTATTTTTGTTCCTATCTGCCAGGTCACATCTGAAACAATATGACTGATCTATACTCATAATGATGATGATGATACTAATAAAGCTGAAAAGCTAATTTGTTATTTTGTTTGAATGCGCTAATCACTGGTACACACAGCTCCACTAAGTGGTTACCTCTCCAAAATACATGTGCATTCAAATCCGTGCTAGACCAAAGTTAATTTTTGTTTATTGCTAAATTATTTTATTAAAATTACTGTATTGTTTTAGTGAATATGGTTAAAATTTATGAATTGAGAATATGTCCAGCTATGGACTTCAATAAGCTGAGTCAATTGATTGATTAAATTAACTTTACCTAGCTTTGAAGCTGCTTATCTGTTCATTATTTAGATTGAAGTATGGATTATGTATGTCTGGTAGAATCCGTTTCAAGAATGTTTCCTTTAAACTCTGCCATGTCCTCGTAGTAAGCTGCAAAACAACATTTTATTAAATTAACATACTACAAAGTGAGTAGTTTATTTTCTACTCTCTACAGTATAGATAAGAAATCACACAAGATTCAAATAAGCAGCTTTTACCTTTGTGTTAGCAAGATCCTGCCACATTTTTCTAGCCTTGATATCACTGTATAACTTGTTTTCTACTAAATACTCCACTATCCTCTTGAACTCTTGAATGGTATACGGTTTTCTAGAAATATATTATACAGTTTATTTATCGTAGGTAGACGCCTTTATTTATAAAACCAAAATTTTATAAAAGTGCATGATTCATACGATATAACTTTGGATGCCAATGATGCGTTTGTTACAATAATGATTTAGTCTTACCCCGACATTTTAATGCGTATTTCCTATTGTAATTGGTTTATATTGCTGATGGTCAACGTATGTATACACAATACTATGTAGACGGGTGTAGTTTCCAGTTAGCTCAAAATCATCAGGTACCGGTAATTTTACAAATATATTTGAATTAGAATGTTTCTGGGAATGCACAACGAACTCTTGATTGTTGTCTTTCTTTTAAATAACCTGAATTTTCGGCAAATTTACCAATCGGCCGCTAAACACACTTCCAAACGTAAGCAGCACAGAGCATAATACACACAGAACACATATACTCCTGATAATACAGTGTTGCCAGAATGTCAACCTGACATTAATAAAAAATAACCTTTAATTTTTTTCCAGTAGTAAGACAGAAACTTACTGAAATATGGATAATTGAGTAATTTTCCATTTTAAATAGCTGGTTATTTGCAAGAGAACTAAAAATAATAGAAATATAAGTACGTCCACTGCTGGACATAGGCCTCCCCCAAAAGGAAGTGGTTTGCCATAATCGCCACGCTTGGCAGGCGGGTTGGCGATCGCAGTATGGTGGTGAATCTACCGATTGAAATACTTCTTGCAAAGAATAATTTTAAAATGTTTTGTAAATAAATACATCATTAGGTAGGTACCTGCGTTCCCCCCATCTTTAGCCCTAGAAAGATAACGTGCGCCTCTGAGGCGCCCGCAAAACAGATATCTCGCTGTGTTTTTTTAACCGACGCGTTACAAGCTTGTGTTTCCGAGCCTACTCAGTGGGCGTTTTTTTTTTTTTTTGTAGGGCATCTCGCAGTTGGCCTTGAGAGGCCGTGACTGCTCAACCGGTCATTCCTGGGGCTGCCATTAAGAAGTTAATCTTAACTCCTCCAGCCAGGGCTTACAAACTAAATTTATAAACTAAGTAACTGCCGAGACGCTGAGGGCACCCCCTGTGGGGTACGGACCTCGGCTCAGGACGTCACTGATAGGGGGACAGCTATCACTATTGGGGACAGGCTGGATCGAATTGGACTCAGTGGGCGGCTTGGTCATCGGTCTATATAGCCGAGAGACGACCATTTCTGTTCAGTAAAAAACCAGTAAATACAAAAAAAAAAACAATATTTAGAGACAATTATTGCAAATGACGTTTGCAACAGTTGTCTCTAAATATTGTTTTTTTAAGTATTTTCTGGTTTTTGAGACTATTTAAATCCTAATTCCTAATAGTTAGTAAGAAAAAATACTATAAATGTTACCTATTTTTAAAATATTCTTCTTAAACACAAAACTTCTAATTTTTGTTAGTTTTTGTTAATTATGGATTTATAAAATCCTACATAATTTTCTGGTAATAAAAAATAATAATATACATTTGTGTTTTATTTACTAATTATTAATTATGTAACACTTTATTGTAGTTATAAAAAAAAGGCTAATGGTTTAAATTTTTTAAATATGTATATCGGTTCGGTGTGCGCCTCTCAGGCGCATGTTTATATTTTCAGTACTGTATAGGTAAATAGGTTTTATCATTCACGAGCGTTCCGGATTGTTGACAAAAATTACAGTTCTTAGCTGTCATAATCGTGATAAATCTATCTCGGAACGCAAATAATTGATGTCAGCGCTCACAGCGATTTTTCTCATTCGGAATGTAGCCTATGTTTTTTTTTGCAGTCCCTTTAGTTTCTCTGTCTACTAGAGATGGGTCGTACTAGGTAAATTTTGTACTAGGTATACCTAGTCCAATTCTGTACAAAAACTCGATCCAAATACCTGTTCCACCTTACCTAGTCCACAAAGTACACATACTTTCGAGTATGCTTAGTCTTTGCGTACCACCGATACGTCTATGTATCGTACATACGCAGTAATGAATTTTATTGTAATCTTCCCTTCATACTTTACACAGACTGTCAACGTAAAGATTTATCTACATTGAAGATTGTTGGCGTATTTAAAGTATTTCAATTCATTTTCCGACTAATATTTTTTCTTTAAATCACCTATCTACAATCATTGTTTTTATTATTATGTACACGTAGAAAATCAGCCTTAAGAATTTTGATTTAACAACATCAATTGTTGGACTTTTCGGGTCCCCAGCCTCGTTCTCCTATCATTTAATAATAATCCACAGGACGATAATAATTTTTCACCAGGGACGCTCGTGGCCATTGCATTCAATTTGGTGAGTGCCAGAGCACACAAATGTAGGTACACATCTTTCTGCTTTTTCCACCACTCTAGTGGTGATATTCTCATCTGACATCAAAACAAAATCAAAACTTTTCCACATAACAAAACTTCGTTACAAACCGATTTAAAAATAAGTCCGATACGCGTATCCGATTACGACGCCGAATAGCCCCGAGTAGGTATCAAAACGGCCGGCGGCGAACCGGGATCACATCCGCACGAGTCCGTACTTGATACTCGAGTACTCGCCTGCATTGCATTTAGTCTATAGTCTCCATTTTGCATCAAGTATTTACAATACCTAGTGTGTAAAACTGCCTAGTAAATTGGTTGATGAAGTCCCGACTAAGCACCCGGCAAAGATGAAAAGACTGCGGCATAGTGTGGTTAAAAAAGGACTGAATGTATTTTTGGACAACACGAGTGCGCGTTGTGTTACTTTTATGTCTATTGAATTATGGTTCAAATTCAAATGACTGATACACGAATGATTTAGGCAAACACGAATGCGCTTTGCATTACTTTTAATTGCATTGAAATATAGTTTATATTCAAATGACTGCCACACGAATGATCTGTAATAGGCAAACACGATTGAGCGGCAAAGCAGCCTTGCTATCCCGCTTCGCCGCGCCGGTAGTCTAGACATGGGTCGTACTTGCAAAATCGAGTACCTGGGCTTCCAAGTACGTCCACCTTAAGAAATCAGGGCCTAAAACCAGGGCTCGAGATACTTTCAAGTATTTTCTATCTGCATCGAAAATTGATCCATGACTTCATATAAATAAGAAGCACAATCACATATTCAAAAGCTCGGTTGGAAGTAAAAATAATTGCATAGGAAATTGATCGTTGATGCTCTATAAATAAGGAGCAAAATCGCGTTTACAAATAAATACTTACAAACCCTTCAAGTAAAAATACTTGCATACGAAATTGTTCCGTAGACTCTTACTGATAAGAGACATGATCGCAGCAAAAACTAACGCGGTTGAGTACCTACGTAGTTGAGCGAGTAAAGCGAGCAAGTATTTCGGGTCGGTACAAGTACCGACCCGAAATACTTGCAAGACTTCAAGGTTTTTTATACAGCTACTCGCTCACCAGGTATTGCTTCCAAGTATACACACCAAGGTGTGTATACTTGGAAGCAATACCTGGTCTCGTAAATACATACCATCCCTAGCCGGTACTTCGATTCGAGTGGGCCACCCGGGTGCCGAGTGCGCCGCGTATGCACAGTGAGAATAGATGGATCAAGTATTGTAAAAGTTGGAATAGGTGTTACCTAGTCTCATTAAATACCCAGTCCCTGGATCTGTTAGTATATACACATCATCTCTACTGTCTACACTCCGTGACTCCCCCTCGCTATGACATCACTGACACTCACTGTCACTCACACATCACATTTTCATTTTGTGTCAATGACATTGACAGAGCGCAGATAGCGCGCCAAATTACTACAATACGAAAGCAATAAAGTTAACTTTATGAGGAATTTTGCTTTAGTTTAGTATCAATTGACTATGGAAAATGGCGGTTACCTTTCTTTATCAGATATATTAGTTACACATGAGAAAATTCCATGCAAATTTTTACATGATCTACCAAAAATGGGTTAGTAACAAACAAATACCAGCATGTTTCTTGAATTAGCAATAATTTATGATGTTAGTGTATTTGTTTACTTTCTGTTTCAGGTTTCTTAGATCCCTCTGCTGCAGATGATGATATAAAAGCAGGAACAAATGTGGAAATACCTTTATGGTTAGCTGAATCACTATATTCCAGAAGACCCCCTTTAGTTTCTGTGGACTTACCCAAAATTTACAAAGATTCCTACAGAGAAATCCTTAACGCAGATGCTTGTACAGTAGATATGCACAAATTAAGTCAGTATTTTTATGAATTTGGATGTTACATAGCAAAACATGATATCAAAGGCGAAGTGTCATCTACTCTCATAAAAGTAAGTAAAAGTATCAGACTTGATGCCATCCTATCAGCCTAACAATAAATATGAGCTTAGTCCTCTGAAATACGACTGATGTAACATCCCAATAATAACCATTCTTGGTACATAAGCCCATTTAACAGAATTTAACTTAAAACCCAAGAATTACATATTATAGTTCAAAAAGCCATTTGATTGTTTGAATCTAGTTTCAAGTAATGTAATGAAATGTTTATTTAAGTAAGTAGATCTTTTAATACACTTTAACACATCAATATTTTGTAACTAGATGGCGGCGGCATTTCCTAGCTAATTGATCAATCAAAACAAATTCAGAGGTTATGGTTTCTTTTAAAGACCAAACATTACAGTTAGAATTTTATGTGAGTATTAATGCAGGGAAAAGGGCCTTTTGAAGATAGTACAAACAAATAAAAAAAAATCTCTTTATACTAATTTCGAAATAAAGAAAAATTGTATAATTATATAAGATGCCTATACGTAAACAAATGTAATGCATAAGAGGCATTCCGTAAAATGGCCTTGTGTTTTTTTTATGGATCCCATGAACCTCATTTTTGACCATGCTGTTTGTTTAACTATAATGTATTTTCTTGCTTTTTGCATATGACAAGTTACAACCACACATGTAAGCAAGAACTACTACAGGAAATTGTCCATATATGGCTTTCCACAGGAGACTTGCTAAACATGATCAATTATAAAGTATCAAATATGATACCTAACATACCCCCCGCCCCTTGATTGTTAATTGTAAAAACTACACAAATCTGCCTGAATTCCAATGTCATAAATCCAATACAATATACAATAAGATAGGTAAATTATTTTTTTCAGACATTCAGGCAAAGATTCAGAATGCTGCTATCAGCCAGTGTGTCTACGGACTCGGTGGGTGCTATACAACCTCTATCAGTGAGTGAGCGTCACCAGGCTGCTGAGGCTGCAAACACAGAGAGAGCTCTCTCAACCTGGCTCCAGAGAGGAGAAAGTGTACTCACCACTGCTAATATGGTTGCCAACCATCGTAAAAGGAAAAGGGCTGAAATGGAAATGCTTTAGTAATAATGTTATTGTTAGGAATCACTGTCATAATTTTTGATATATTTATATTGATAAGAGTTTAGCAATTTATTGCATTTTTGTTTGTGCTAAGATCATCAAGTAATGCTCTAATAAGAATACCTACAAAGTAACCTCATTAGTAATTTCTCATACTTCTTTAAAGGTGGCGACACCAGGATAGCCTGCGAAATTCATAAAAATTAAGACTATTTCATGAAAAAGTCAGTCAATGGGATTATAATTATGAACTAGACAGTTGTATTGATGATTTTATTGATTAAATTACGTACAACCTGACACTGACCTGCAAATTGCAAAGAATGTAACAAACATTTACATGTGCTGGCTACCTTTTTTCCCTAAACTTTTCAGCTAACTTTGGGTGGATAATGAAAAATAAATTATTGTAATAATAAAACTGAGTTTATATTTGCAGTTCTACACTGTCTTCAAAGTATGTTATTTTGGCGCCGATTACAAATCCGCGCCAAAATAAGTTAACATACTAACAGTGCGTCGAGTGAGGTCAAGTAGAGAAGAATAGATACGAGTATATTGTTCTGAGTCGTATTACCCGACTGCTCTATTAGAAGAACATTGTTTCTTTCAATGTGGCAATTTGCAATTTCTAGATAGCTGAAAGTTGTAGAGAAAAGACGAGATTTGATCAATAAAGTCTGAAGCTCCGTAAATACAGGATTCGTAATAGTTTTAAATGAATGAAATGCACCGATTGCAGCGTGGCCTACCCCAAGATTTGCACTAGCCCCTGGAGCCTCATGCTTTATGTTCATGGTGTTACAGAGGCCATTGCATATCAAGAAGTAGACCAAGGGGCGCGGTAATGGTCAGGTAGACGTGCCCTTAGGATAGGAAAGGATTGCGAGCCTAACGGATATCTAATACCAGAAACGAGCAATTCTTGTAAGTACCTACATATATATTAAATATATGTATAATCTGAATCTAGGAAACAGATCCAACGATTTTCATGAAATTTAGAATGCAGAGGGTTTCGGGGGCGATAAATCGATCTAGCTAGGTTTCATTTTTAGAAAACAAAAATTAAAAAAAAACTAGCTTTGCTGTGTGCCCTTGCTAGTCCACCCGTTCCTGAGAAAATCGGTGGTGACAGACTGACAAGAGAGTGATCTTAAAAGGGTTTCTTTTTTACCTTTTGACGTACGGAACCCTAAAAAACGAAGGTTTAAACAAATTAAGGTCTCTTAAGAGGGCTATTACAAATTGAAGTATTTAGTTTTGATAGATTTTCAACTTTATTACAATATGATAAGGTTCATGTACAATTGGGAATTCGTCTGTACACCGAACGAAACGAACTAAACTATCACTAAAATTCCTTACTTGTGGCTACGAGAATCTTAAAGCTATTCTGCATTTTGCAAAAAAAATCTTTCAATTTAAAAATAATTTTGACATAAAATCGAATGTGACAATCGCGACTCCACTTGGTATTTTTTGGTTTCGCAACGTGGTACTAGTTTGCCCTACCCCGTGATCTTTTTTAGACCCGGAGGCTCGCAGGAGGCAGCCTCGGACGTGTTTTGAATGGAATTTTTGACTTTTTGTAAGTAAGGAAAATATGAAAAATTATTACCTAGGTACATGTTGAGTTTTAGAGGTTACGAGTTTTGAAAAGGGGGTCGAAATTTTCATTATTTTTACGATAGGACACCATTTTCGAGAAAATAAAATAAGATACCTACAGTAATGCGTTTGCGCCCGAAGTCGAGGTGTTAGTGCGAATTGACAACTAATTTTATTCTACACCTTTTTAATCGCGATTATAGTTAGACAATCAAAATTTTAGGTTCAATAGAATAATTAAATTGACAACAGAATAGTGAAATTGGCATTTTCACTAAATTATTAACTCAGTGCTGTCAAACTAAAATATAGTTGTGTCACTTTAGAGCTCTTACACACGAGCGGCATGTTCCCAACGGCAGAGGTAACTGCAGCCGTCGACGCGCGTCGGCGGCAACCGTCGACGGCAGCAGTCGACCTATAGCGACACTTGATCTTCGAAGTTGAAATGTCGACGGCAGCCGTCGACGCGTCAACGGAAGCCGTCGACGCGTCGACGGTTGCCGCCGACGCGCGTCGACGGCTGCAGTTACCTCTGCCGTTGGGAACATGCCGCTCGTGTGTAAGAGCTCTTAGTCATTTTCAGAATGGGAAATCGTCATTTGACAGGAATAAACTAAGTTTTGGAGATTCTTAGTCTAATTTAGAGAATTTTGTGACAGGAGAATCGGCACCATTGCCTACCCATTCGAGGAAAACAGGCGTAATGTTAATGCCATAGCCTTCGTATCAACCTACTACTTTAATTAGAAACTAACATACCCACCTTTGTTAAGAGAACAAAAAACAAGTTAACAGGAAAGACCTAATTACCCGATAGAAATTCGATCATGATTCTAATAATAATCCGATTGGAACAGAGGATCAACATTTGAATGTCGAGCTATTTATACAGTTGAGAAAGTTCGAGCGTCTATCAATGACTGGTATCGATGTTTGTTTCATAGGGGTGAACCATGTATTCAAATGTTTCTGCCTGACAAAGTTAGGCTGAGTATTTTGGTTGGTAAAACCATCATCATTATTTGTTTAGGGGAACCTAGTTAAAAATCACGCTGTCTCACCAGGCTTCGTCTCCAACAGAGATAGTATCAGTGATGAGCAGTTAGACGCTAGTCAAAACGCACAACGTTATTGAGTGAGATGGAGGATCATTTATAGGAAAAAAAACGAAAAAATTAAGAAAAGTCCTTTGGAAGATCGGGTTTTATGAAAAAGCCAATGCATAAATCAATGACCAATAAAGTTTATTGAACTTTGTCGGTACCGACTTGGTTTTGGAGATTTTACACTTCTTTTATTACTTAAACACGCCCAAAGTTAAGTAAAATTAGCAAGAAAAACCAATCTTTGTTGGTGCCTAACTTTTTAATTGGTTTTAATTTTAGTATTCTGTTTCCGTACAGACAATATTAATAATGAGACAAAGCGATATCATATTTTACTTTGGATGTGCCATGTCAGACAGTGGAGTAAAACACTCCCGAAGTTTGAATGCAAACAATGTGGACTAGGTTCACCTTAAGCGACGAAAAAAGAAGGTATATTTTATGTTTGACCACGCATAACTTTTTGTACTGATATGTACCTACAGCAAGTCTTCTCTAACAGTGTAGCTAGGTAACATTAAATACCTATTTATGGGCAGTGCCGCAGTGAAACACACGCTTCTTCATAACGGGGTAAGTAGGACTCTAGGGATGAGAACACTACGTTTTACGTTCCTAGCGAATTTACTACTTTGGATTTATAACATAACAAATTCGTATTTCTGTAGTAAGAGGCAACCATACCAAATATTTAGTACAGGAAGTATAGTTGGCTATAAAAGCATTTGGCACAGTCTGATGCGACTCAGTCGTTCCGATTGTTTACTTGTATTCGAACGTCGCACATCCTCATAAGATGGAGTTCCCTAGAATGTGTCCAGCTCGGTGGCTATCGGACCAGAACTTCGGCATGTGCATGCCACCACACGACTTTCCATATCCATTCTACGATATGCATTCAAATTATGTTCGCCCTTGGAAGTGTTATAATAACAGCCAAACTATTTCTAAAGAATTTGGATCCTCAATAGAAAACGAGAAAGGTAACTATAAAATAACATTGGATGTGAAACATTTTCGGCCGAGCGACATCAGCGTCAAAGTGACGAATACGGAAATAATAGTAGAAGGGAGACATGAAGAGAGACAGGACTCCCATGGGTTTATCTCGAGACAGTTTAAAAGGCGCTATGCCTTGCCTAGCCATTGTCCCGGCGAGAACGTCACCTCAACGATGTCTTCAGACAATATCCTCACTATAATTGCTGAGAAGAAATCATCTAACGAAACGGAAAAAATTGTACCAATCAAGATGTGTGGCTGGAGTCCCAGAAAGACTCAGGTCGAAAGCAAAATAACTTCAGAAATCATAAAAAATTCTGTCAAAGATACTGAAGACATGGCGTGTAGTAAAGATAGGATTCAAATGTTGCTCAAAGAAGACCATAGTCGTCTACTAAAACCAGAATTACTCAAAGAGGCAGTCTCAAGCACTAACGGGGAGAAGATGTCGTCCAAACAAGTTGTTGATATTATGGGTCTCTCTGAAAAAAAGGATCCCATGAATATCGGCGCCACGTCGAACAAGATCGAGGAATCACTTGCGAAAACAAGTCTGGGGTTGTCTGAACTGACTGAACAATTAGGGCAGAGCAGTTTAGCTTCTACTTCAGACATGTGTGAAATGAAAGGCATGACTAATAAGTCAAAGACACTAATAGAGGAAAGCTCATCGTCGTATAAGTCGTCATCATCCATGTCTTCTACGATGAAGACCAGTGGGAAGATCGGCGATTACGTGAGTGATATCATCACCGCGGAGTTGAAGGAAGCTGCTGAAAATATATAAACATATTAGCTGGTTTTTATAATGTTTATTACTTAACTATAAAAGATTTTGTTTATTCGTATTACAAATTCGAACCTTATTTATATAAGTACAAGTCAATGATTTGTAAATTTAATAACAAGAGCATTATTAACTATTTTAAATATCTACAAACTCATAATCTCTTTAAATAAAACCTCACTTTGGTGAAGCATATTAATATCAATACAATAAATAAGCATTATGAGATCATTGAAGACTAATATCAAGTATTACATTAACAGTAACAACCTAGCTTGAACAACTTCAAGATAATTATTGTTATCTTGATGTAATGGAGGTCATTTCAAGTCAACAATTGATTATGTATATACAAATGCAACAAACTACATATGTGAATAAATACTTGCTTCAAGGCTTCTTCAAACAGGCGCGACGCGACAGCGTGACATGTCGCGGTGGCGATTCTGTGAAAATCGCGACGCAACCCCTTTCACACTGGCGCGACGACCGGTCGCGCCGCTACGAGTCGTCGCGCCGCGACGACGCGAATCGTGCGCGACGAGTAGCGCGACAACAATGTTACATTTTGTATGTGTAGCGGCTGCGCGAACGCGACTCGCGCCGTCGCGTGCGAATCGCGGCGCGACACCACGCGAGAGGGTATAAATAGCGGTGCAGTCCAAGCTGAGCTCAGTACTAGACGAATTTTCGTCAGAGGACAAAGGTAGGTCTGTGCTCGTTTGCGGCGCGGGGTTAGGTTAGGTTAGGTTAGGGAGGGTGAGGGGGGTCCCTCTCTTAGGAGGGTCTCTCCTCTGAGGAGGGTCCCTCCCATAGAAGGGTCCCTCCCATAGTAGGGTCCCTCCCATAGTAGGGTCCCTCCCTTAGGAGGGTCTCTCCTCTGAGGAGGGTCCCTCTCTTAGGAGGGTCCCTCTCTTAGGAGGTTCCCTCTCTTAGGAGGGTCCCTCTCTGAGGAGGGTCCCTCTCACGAGTTTTTTTTTTTTTTTTTTTTTTTTTTTTTTTTTTTTTTTTTTTTTTTTTTTTTTTTTTTTTTGACACATCGCTCGACATTCGCGTAAACATACATTTCCATGGTAACGACCTTGTTATCTGCCATTCCATTACTGCCATTGCAGTCTAGCTGATTGCTCACCCAAAAACCAATGTGATTTACATCTAATATACCTGATTTATTATTTATTTTAATATGCGTTCAGCTTAAAAGTGCTACAAACGAGATTCCGCCATCTTTGCATACATCTTCACTAAATTTTGTTTGCAAAGTGCGTTAACGCAATAATAAGAAACGGGGAAGTAAAACGCTTTAAAAATATAAAAATTATAATGTTGAACTCATTATTATTTAACAACAGTTAGTATCGAGGGTAACCACCATTGCTTGCATTATCAGCCAATAGTCTCGAACGAATTGATCCAATAAGGCGACTGCAAACTTCCTCTCATATAATCCCAAATTTCATTGCACTGTTGCTCAATTGCTTGCTTTGTCCTCTCGTTTTTGTTATCTCACATTTGGACCATCAGACCCCATAAATTTTCGATTATATTTAAGTCCGGGGATATAGACGGCCAGAGAATTAGCGTAACTTCTGGATACTGGCTAGACTAGTTAGACACAACTCTGGCCGTATGCACTCTACAGTTATCGTGACCATAATAAAAGCTTGGAACTTCTTCTTGCGGGTAAACCGTTCGCACTGTCGATAGCATATATCGTTCCAATAAATCCACATAACCCATTTCATTTGCATGAGAAGAAATCAGAACCAGCTCGCCTACAACTCCGGTTCCCATCCAGCCTCACATGTTAGCTGAGATTCGACCAGATAGTCGTAACGCCACAAGTTTATGCAACGCGAAAAGATAACGTCAGTCCAGTCAATGTTTAAATGTTCACGTGCAAAATTTAATCTTGCAAGTTTGTGTGCATCTGTTAAGTCGACTTTCTTAGCGTGATGTCTATAGTGCAGTTCAGAGTGCAAATGATTTCTTATCGTTTGTAGACAAACGTCGTAACGTGCCACAAAATACCGAGTGGGAGTAAACGGATGTTCTTCATAATGATGACGCATGTCGGTTTTCTATTGACGAACGCCATGATTCCACTCGTCGTGACGTTTGACGTCGACTATCTTCCAGTGTACCCTCTTCTTCATATCGCCTGATCCAGGTCCTCACTGTGTTTCGAGATATATTTAACTCTCGAGATATTTCTCGTATACCGTAGCCTTGCTCACTGAGAACTATAATCCGAGTTGTTTGTTCTGCCATTATACGATATAAATTTATATGAAGATGTTTTTATTCTCATAGAAATTAATATTTGACACCTATTTCTGAGTGACTTTTTAACTGTTTGTCATTTTATAATCGAAAGAGTTCGGAACATGGTTTTGAAAAAAGACATTTGTTCTGAGTTTTAGTTAACTCCAAAGAGTTTGGATTCAAAATATGATTAGTGCTTTATCTAAAATATTATCTATTGCAGTGATGACAAAGGTGAAAATTGCATAGATCTCCGACCCGTATTGACATAGCTTGCTTAATATTTAGAACGTCCTAAGTGCGGCATACACTGTAATGCCTTGACCACACGTACCCGTCGAGCAAACGGGCGAGACAGTGCTCTCGACCGAGTACTCAAGAGGATAGATTTTTTTGTTTGTTCCGAATAGGCTCCAAAACTACTGGACCGATTTTAGCCATATTGTCACCAATAGCAACTTGAATTATCAGGAAGTAACATAGGCTATTTTTTTTTTACACGCTTTATATTAGCTTCTTACATACTGACATACAAGTATGTCAGTATGTAACTCTCCGTGGGTAATTTGTTATTAGCTTCACTTGTATGTTTGTTTGTTTGTATGTAACCGACTCCTTAGAGCGCGATTTTGACCCACCCTAAACAGTCAGATTTCATTGAAACTTTGTTAACTTATCGAGGACCGATGACAATTCAATAATTTAATAAAAAAGGAAAAATAAATATAAAAAAACACGTTTTTGTAGTTAGCAGAACTAAAAAATTGAAAATAAATAATAGTTTAAAAAACTAAAAACACGCTTTAAAAACCAAACTAAAAAGAAGAAAATAATTTAATTCAATTAAAAAGCGTGGGGTGCTTGACATTAATTGATAATAAAAATACTTCAAAAAGCACCCCACGCTTTTTAATTGAATTAAATTATTTTCTTCTTTTTAGTTTGGTTTTTAAAGCGTGTTTTTAGATTTTTAAACTGTTATTTATTTAATTGGGAACCTTAAGAAAATTGTAATAATGTAACCCAAAGTGGCAAAAGAACAATGCCCGATTATGGCCCACCTCAAACACATTTCGAACTATAATAAAAAACTATGTTTTTTAAATAGGAATTATCCGTTTATGTTCTACCTCTAAATAAGACGCCGTGATCTTATCAAATAAATAAGTAATTTAACTTATTAACAATGAGAATTTCACTGTCAGGGAAAGTTTAGGGTTGATCAATTTCATTTCGACTCATATAATTTAATTCTAATCGATTACGGATTCATTAATTATTATAAAAATATACCTGTGTGCTCAGTGGCGTGCAATCGAATGGCTGACTGATATCCAGCAGTGGAGTCCTATAGATTGATGACTTAAAAACTAAAACCTGACAGCGAAAAAATAATCAAAGTTAGTTGTCGGCTATTATTTAAGTTAAAACTTGTGCATTTATGCTCTTGACTTCGGGATGAGCTTATAATATTGCTAAATACGTTAGTTGGGTTTCAGTTTTTTAAACCGATTTTATGTATTTCCATGGTACATACACACGGCTACATAACACATCAAGCTATACTATTCCAGTATAAGCTGATTTCGCATTGTATAGGATTTCCGTACAGTGCGAGATCAATATAAACTGGAAATATATAGCTTGATGTGTGTACTCGACTTTAAGATCAAACAATTATGTCCATAAACACCACAGACCAGAGATCCTAAACTTCACACATACATAAACATGGACTGGTAAAATAGTTGTATTCTTTTTAGGTTTGCCGTAGTTAGATCAAAAAAAAAATTGATCAAGATCAATAATAATATAATCGATGCAACTATGATTGTTGATATCGCTGTCCCTCATGACGAGAATCTCGTGAAAGCTGAGCAAGAAAAGAAAATCAAGTATCTTGACTTAGCTCACGAGGTTGTCGACATATGGGACGTGGACTCGGCAATCATTGTACCGATAATCGTTACAGTAAATGGTCTAATAGCGAAGAGCCTCGACCAACACCTCAGGAGGCTCTCATTGCACGGCTGGATCAAGGGCTTGATTCAGAAAGCAGTACTCCTAGACACGGCACGCATAGTCAGGAGGTTCCTTTCTCTAGAGCCCTGACCACCGACATCTTGGACCCTGTTCCTGATGCCGATGGACCACTATTTTTTTTTATTTTTATATGTTTTTTATAAGGTTATTTTAGAAAAATATTTAAAAATGTAATTTAATATGTATTTAAATGAATAAACGAAAATAATAATCGATGCAACTAATCAATTACATTGTATATTTCAAAATATGGCAACATTTTCCTTTGACAGATGATGGATTTGAATTTGACAGTAAACACTAAACGTAAACAGTAATAAATGTACGGTGCTACTCATTAGCGCGCTCGCTTTTGTGTTTGGTGCGTGTATCACCATCGTAGTTTTCTTTTGCCGTGGTTTGTGCTCTTTTGTGACCTTTTTTACGACCATGGACTCCGATCAACGTCACCCGAATGACGACCCTCGCGCGATCGTGGACTCTGGCTCCTCTTTGATGACAACCCTGATGTGAATGTGAAAACTGCTGGCCCCGCATCTAATGACGACCCTCGCACGCATTTGGACTCTTACCCCGCTTTCGGCGCGAATATGGACTTGCGCAGGTCTCTTGTCCCGAGCACGTCGTCGCAGGAATTAACCGGCGCAAGCAACGTTCTCTGTGCGAATTGTAGAGTGGATATGAGGCGCTTGCGCTCTCATCAATAAGAAATTGTGGTAGAACGATCATTTCAATATGTACTGCAGCATCTTTTGATTAGCTTTTTGTATTGTTAGGGGTGGCGTTGATGTTTGGGACATATGATAAGTATTCTTATATAACTAAAATAACTCTAAAATCTTTTGAGCTATCCATAAGATATCTATATCAATTTTTACTGTATGCAATGGAAACCATAGCTATTTCAACTTAAAAGGTGACTATTCAAAAGGTTAAATAATAGGTCTTTACCTATGAAATTGCCGTTTTGTATGAGAAAATTTAAACGAATTTTTTTCATGTATTTTTTATTTGTATTAATCGAAGTAATCACCCATGCAATCAATGCATCTTTGCCATCGCATTGGCAGTTTATTGATGCCCTTCTTAAAGAAATCAGCTGGACGGGAGGCAACAAATTCTTCAAAGGCATTTTGTACTGCCTCTCGGGTATTGAATTTTTTTCCCGCCAAGAAGTTATCCAAATTCTGGAAAAAGTAGTAGTCTGTAGGCGCAAGGTCTGGTGAGTAGGGCGGATGACGGAGAGCTTCCAACCCCAGTTCTTGCAACTTGGAGACCGTCTGCTGTGCAGTATGAGGTCGCGCGTTGTCGTGCAGGAGCAGCGGAGACGAGCGATTGACCAATGCTGGTTGGAGATGTGCCAGCTTCTCCATCATTGTGTTCAGTTCTTCACAGTACACATCTGCAGTAATGCTCACCCCGTTTGGTAAGAAGCTGTGATGAATCACACCGGCGCTAGACCACCAAACAGTGACCATCACTTTTCTAGGGGTAAGTTTTCGTTTAGGGCATTGTTTAGGTGCTGAACCAGGATCCAACCAACTTGCTGAGCGCTTGCGGTTATCAAACAGAATCCATTTTTCATCGCAGGTAACAATGCGGTTCAAAATTCCTTCATTTGTGTGTCTGTTGAGCAGTGCAAGGCACGTCTCGACGCGTACTTCGCGCTGACGATCATTGAGTTCGTGGGGCACCCATTTGTCAAGCTTTTTTACCTTGCCAATTTGACGCAAATGGACCAATATTGTTTTGACGCTAACGTCGAAAGCTGCTGCTAATTCAGCCGTAGATTGTGTATCATCAGCTTCCACAATCGCCTTTAATTCGTCATTGTCGACCAAAGTCTTCGGACGACCGCGAGGTTCATTTTTCAGGTCGAAATTTCCAGAACGGAAGCGAGCAAACCAATAACAGGTGGTGCGTTGGTTTGTAGTGTTAGCTCCGTAAACGTCGTTGATGTTGCGTGCCGCTTGTGCCGCGTTGCTGCCACGACGGTACTCATATTCCATAATTACTCGAATTTTTAACGTATCCATGATGACGAAAAAGATTGAAATGCGATGAAAATGTAACACTAATCAATAAACAAATGACTACTTTTGGAAAAAAAAATCCATGTTTTTAAAATAAAATTAATTTGAAATTAGAATTCTTACCCAAACAAAAATTATTTTGATTTGAAATGGCCAGTACTGCAAAACGGCAATTTCATAGGTAAAGACCTAATATTAGTCAATAACTTGGAAATAAATAATTACTGTGTTAAAAATTATGTAACCACCATTCAAAAGTGATTGTAAGTGTATAGAATAAGTCTGTGCTTATGAAAAAATAAATGTTATAAAAAAATAAAAACTGTTTTATTTCCAAATGACGACTTATTTTCCTAACTGATAAGTACTAGATAGTGTTCATAACAACTTAAACTATAATTCCATAAACTATTTATCAGTGTTCACTGTAGGCCACGGTTGTTCTAACATGTGGGCAATGACCTTTTGCCCATAAAATACATTATTTGGCGTGCGCTGAGAAAACTATTGATGATACATAAAAAAAATCTACTATCATGATTAAAGTACCTATATCGCCGGCAGAAACAAAAGTTGGTTACATTCGTATCGTAGTATTAATTCTTATTCAAATAAATAGTTTTATCATCAATGTTAATGTAGCAGTAAAATACTTTTTCATTTATTCGTATCGGACATTTAATTTCGAAGTTATCACAAGTATAACAATGCAATACGTGAAAACGTTTAGAACTGAATTATAAATACCTAAAAGACTGGTTTACCTTCCCCCAATCACTCACAAAATGCTGTAGATACTAAACAACTACAATCATAATATGCTAATGAGTAGCCTGAATTTGTCAATTCAAAAATATCAAAATTGACTGACCAAAAAATTGCTTTATCACCATTTGCTTAGCGTTTTCCCAACTATGTTGGGGTCGGCTTCCAGTCTAACTGGATACAGCTGAATACCAGTATTTAACGTGTAGCGACCGCCTACCTATCGGTCAGTCAGACATTGTTACTAGGGATTAAGAGTTTGGTTTGCGAATTATTTGAAATACTTAAATTATAATACCCTTTTGCGGAGGGTCCTCTCCCCGAGGAGGGTCTCGCCTTTGAGGAGGGTCCTCTCTCCGAGGAGGGTCTCCCTTCTGCGGAGGGTCCCCTCTTCGAGGAGGGACTCCCTTCTGAGGAGGGTCCCCTCTTCTAGGAGGGACTCCCTTCTGAGGAGGGTCCCCTCTCCGAGGAGGGACTCCCTACTGAGGAGGGTCCCCTCTCCGAGGAGGAACTACCCTATAAGGAGGGTAGCCTCCTCAGGAGGGTCCGGTGACGGACGGCCGTGGAAGGTTTGCGGATGTTCTCGTGTCTCCGCCACAAGCGGCACTTTTTTTTTGTCACTAAAACTCTACGGTGACCTCCAGTGCCGCTTGTGGCTGGAACACGGGAACATCCGCGACCCTGCCGCCCCGTCCGACTAGAACACATGGCACGCCGTAATCACCCCAGGGACCAAATAGCAAACGGGCGCCAGATGACCACGTGCATGGCACCCTTGGTCCTCCTGCGACGGGTCAGCCCACTGGCCGTGCCGCCTACCAGTTTTCGGCCGCAGGAGATAGGGAGAGCGGCTATACTGACACTCCTCCCCTGCGGCCCCACCGTGTCCGCCATCAAACGGTGTCGGCCCCGTCCAGGCCACGGAAGGGAAGAGCGCTGCTCAGAAACACCGACAATCCTCCTCCACTGCAGCCTGTAACCCTCAGCCCCGATGTCTCCTATACGATACTCAGTTGCGATGCACCTCACCGCAACCTACTTTTTGGCCGCTACGTCACGTAGTTGGCTTGACAGCAAAAGCCCTGCACGGGCGGCACCACCTCAAAAAATATCTTGTAATTATATTATAGTTTTAATTAATAAAATTGTTTTCGAAAATGTGATTATTTCTAGGCAATATGATGACGTTTAATTGTCATCTTAAAATAGTGTTGACACATTACAAATTATTATCGATAAAATAATAGTCAAGTGAGAGTCGTATTTAATTTTTAATCATCGTTTATGAAGAAGTTTGTACAAAACGCAGTTTTCTAAGAATTTTTTAATCAGATTTATCCATATCAATAATGATATTTTCTCTCCACCGAACTGTCTTCACTACTATCATTAATATTACATAACGTGTTCGGTTGTCGGTTGTATACCTACTAATAATATAAACAACTTTCATTCTGACACCACAGTAAAAATTAGAAAAAAAAATGGTGTTTTAACCAAAGTGCTATAGGTACTATCACGACCAAATCTATGGAACACGATAAAAACTGTCGGAATGATATTTCTCGAATAGCGGAGATAGCAACACAAGATTTTTTCTCAAATCTGTGATTTTAACATAATTATTTCCTTTATTACTTTCAATACACATATAAATTACATTTTTAAATATTAGTATAAAATTATTATTATTTTAACATAATTATTATTATAACATTTATTGGCTTTCTATTTTGAATACAAACACACTGACCCACACAAACAGTCATTGTCACTATCGATACGATAAAATAATAACAGTCAGTCAGGTTATGCGCTGATAGTATAACTGGTGCTCATGTTCCCAATCAGGTTTGTATCTATGTCATATACTCGCATCTATGACAGTTTTGTTTTGGTAAATAGTCCAATGCGTCCGTAATCTGATAAGACCCGGGACGGATAAAAAATATGTACTAAATTAATTTTGATGTCTTAAAATAAATTCAAAAAATTCGATAAATGATAACTAAAGCAGTAGGTTCGTCACTAGACAATAAAGTACAGCAATTATTCCTTCATATGTTGTCACAATATTTACGGTTCTTTCTGAGCGGTGGCAAACATCATAAACAAAAGAATATGGTTACAGTGTAAGCGAAACAGTACGACCATTTTTAGTCTATTCTACTTGATCAACTCATAATCAGCCAATAATGTTCCTACTGTTGGGACATAGGCCTCCTCTCTGTGAGAGGGAGTGAGCCATAATCCACCACGCGGGCTCAGTGCAGATTGGTGAGTATCACATGTCTTCGAATTTATGGTTCCCTTCACCGTTTTGAGAACAGTGGTGATGAAATAATTTACACAAAGTAAAATGCCTGCATGGGTTCGAACTCCCGACCTACAACTCGTAAGTCACGGCCATTACCACTGGGCCACCACTGATCTTCATTCTACTTAATAAAAATCTGAAATTCAGCATTTTTGAAAATTCTACCACTAAAGAAGTTAAAATAGTGGATGAAAATTTGTATGGAAATCCACCATCTTTGTCGTAGAAAAATTCAGTCGGGCCCGCGGCTTGTCTACTTGATAAAATTCTTAAATTCACTGATAATTACTAACGCTTAGCCCTAACCTCCGGCTCTGGAAGCATGAGTTCGGTTTAAAGACATTTATTTTCTCAAAGAACAAATTGCACAAGGGTTCCTATTGCAATGTTAAAACCATTGCATTTTAAAATTTTCACCTAACAGCCGCAAAATCATGTGTATCTGTGACTAGCTTCTGCTCGCGACTTCGTTCGCGTGGAAGTCGTAAGACACCTCAATGCACTACAGTATATTGTACGACAGCCAGATTATATAAAACTTCCCTGTACACAACAACGTTACATTAATTTTATTATAGTTTTGCTCTCAACAGTCTAAGTATACTAAGAGAACAGGACTGGTAACGTGGGAGCAATTGACGTACAGTTATCCGTGTGAGAAACAGCTAGTGCTGAGGTCGAAACCCGTAGCAATCATAATAATAATAAAGCTCTGAAATACAGCCTTGTGGAATCGGAAGTGCCGTACTACAGGTATGTGCCCGACCCAGTTCTAGAAAATGGACATGTCACACTGTACTGGGATCGATCCATCATCACTGACAGGACTATTGTTGCCAATAGGCTTATTGGGATTATCAGGCTTGATATAGTGGTGGTGAATCGACTAGAGCGGCGTGCAATGATCGTTGACATAACGGGAACCTCGTGAAAGCCCAGAAAGATAAACAAATCAAGTATCTAGACTTAGCTCGCGAGGTTGTCAACATGTGGGATGTGGACTCAGCGATCATTGTACTGATAGTCATAACAGCCAATGGTTTGATAGCAAAGAGCCTCGACAAAAACCTAAGGAGGCTCTCGTTGGGCAGCTGGAGCAAGGGCTTGATCCAGAAAGCGGTACCCCTGGACTCGGCTCGCATAGTTAGAAGATTATTCTCTCTGGAGCCCTGACCACCGGTAGTTTTGACCCTGTTCCCGATACCGGTAGGCTATTTTTTTTAATATTCTTATATTTCAAAATGTGAATCTCTGGAACTACCAGCCTCAGGCAAAAGCTAGTTTGGAATGAAAATACATTTCTGGTTTTGTTTCGTTTAAATTAACCGATTCCGACACCGCCACAATACTGGGGCGGTCAGATTTTCGCATAGGTTTAGTACCTACTAAACGCTTTTACATAGAGTTGTTATTGTCAGCTATGTCGTCGCAGACAGTGGTTGACACCGATATCAGCACAATAGAGGTGAGAGAACTGCAATGGCCATTCTTTCACTTGAACCCACTTATTCGCACTGCCGACTTCGAGACGTCGATAGTACTAATTGTACTTAATTGTAGTTGTACCATAAAATGTACCTAAAAGTAAGGAAAAAATTGCGAACCTAAGCAAAACTAATTCAGTTGATCAACTGCAATATGTTATACTGTGGCATGGATTTTCCGCTAAATGGTTGGCAGTTCGTCGTTGGCTCGGAGAGCTGCTCACACTGGGGCGTCGTACAGGGTCATCGAACTTTCGAAGTTCCACCTAGGGTATTAATGTGACCCCGCACCACTAAACAAACCAGGCCACGTACAAAAAAAAAAAAAAAAAAAAAAAAAAAAAAAAAAAAAAAAAAAAAAAAAAAAAAAAAAAAAAAAAAACTCTCTTGGGGGGAACCTTCTTCAGAGGCCAAACCCTCCGCATAGGCCAGACCCTCCTCGGAGACAGTCCCTCCTCAGAGGGAAACCCTCCTAAGACAGGTACCCTCCTAAGACAGGGACCCTCCTAAGAGAGGGACCATCCTAAGAGAGGGACCCTCCTCAGAGAAGGGATCCTCCTAAGGGAGGGACCCTACTATGGGAGGGACCCTCCTATGGGAGGGACCCTCCTCAGAGGAGAGACCCTCCTAAGGGAGGGACCCTCCTAAGAGAGGGACCCTCCTAAGAGAGGGACCCTCCTAAGAGAGGGACCCTCCTAAGAGAGGGACCCTCCTCAGAGGAGAGACCCTCCTAAGGGAGGGACCCTACTATGGGAGGGACCCTTCTAAGAGAGGGACCCTCCTCACCCTCCCTAACCTAACCTAACCTAACCCCGCGCCGCAAACGAGCACAGACCTACCTTTGTCCTCTGACGAAAATTCGTCTAGTACTGAGCTCAGCTTGGACTGCACCGCTATTTATACCCTCTCGCGTGGTGTCGCGCCGCGATTCGCACGCGACGGCGCGAGTCGCGTTCGCGCAGCCGCGACACCATACAAAATGTAACATTGTTGTCGCGCAGCTCGTCGCGCGCGATTCGCGCCGTCGCGCGCGATTCGCGTCGTCGCGTGTCAATTCGGCGCGACGCCATACAAAATGTACCATTTGTTGTCGCGCTAGTCGTCGCGGGGCGACCATGACGCGGCGCTACAGGTCGCGCCTGTGTGAACGGTCGCGCGCGTTTTCATAGAAATTGGTCTAAGGATATAAATCGCCGAATCGCACGCGACCGTCGCGTCGCGCTAGTCTGAACGAGCCTTTATCCTCAAATAAATTTTTAATAATCTCCAACGCTAGCTGCACACTAGACGAAACAAACTAAACAAAGAAACTTAACAGAATAACAATTTTTATGACAAATGCAAACAGCACACCAACTACCACTATAAATTCACTGGGTCACTATACGTATAAGATGTCAGTATCCTTATATTTTATTTAAGTCTCTTCGTCACAACACTCTTGCACCTCATCATTGTTTTTATCACTAACCAGTAGTTCTGAGGTGCAGCGGTAAGGACGTATTGATTGTTAACATCTGTCATTCTTGACTGACGGGTTGAGGTCATGGAAGTAAGGGTGAGCCATGGCATCATCAGCAGGCATCCTCAAAGCTGGGTTGCAAGTGAGGAGGCGGGCAAGCAGGTCCCGACCCCGTGCGGGCAGACGAGGCACAACCTGGGCTAGGCCCAAGCTAGGTTGGTAAACTGGCATTGGCTTGTAGTCAGGCAGCTGGGTCACACCAGGCCATGTGTCTTCATTTGGAGTACCTGGAAATTGTAATAACATAAACAGATTAATACTTTGTACTTATTGAAATACTAACATCTTGTTAGGAAGGAAGACTGACAATTTAAGTTAATAAGATACAACACACATCAATACTGTGAAGACGTGAAATGTTTTATTTCTACAAATTGCAAAGAATGCTCACTAAAATTGACTTTCCCTTAACAACAACATCATAGGTCTCCTGCCGTTATCCCAATTTATTTGGGGTCGGGACAAAATGTCTTTTCCTTTGAAAGTACCGATGTTACCTATTGTAAAAGGCTAAAAACTCTGTGGTTTATGTTCAGTCTATAATTTGCCTGTTTAGGGCACACAAATTTACACATTGGTACTTATTTTTAGTAAAATATGAATATTTTACAAAATTATTACAAGACACACTACAAAACTATACTCCATTTACAATAGCTTTAGACAGAAGTTAAAAATGGTTCTTTTTAATGTACACTTTGTAACAAAATTACATTAAACATGTTGCAGAATTACAATTAATACCAAATTTATTATAATTTATTTAAATAATAGCTGTCACAATTTATTGTAATCATGTGTAAATATTTATCTTATGAAATGATGTGGCTTTCATTTATATAATTATTTCATTTCAATTTAAAATTAAAGTGTCAATCCTAAAAACCTAAAAGAAGCAGGAGTGAACAATACCGAGTGACTAAATTAGCTGATGACCACGAAGTTTTACTAATGTATTGTGGGTTTTAAGTTGTTATTTAAAATAGAGCATTGTAAAAAAAAAAAAAATTATTTCCTTTAATCTTAATTAGATTTAAATCATCATTTGTGATTGTTTGTTTTATTTATTTGTTTTGTTGTAGATTTGTAATGTGTGATGAAGATGTTATTATAAATAGAACATTATTTTTACTTTGTTTATCTCAGTATTTAGTACTGTCTTAAATCTACCTAAAAAGTTATTGCTTAACTTTGAAATAAAATGTTTTGCACTCCTGCTTCTGCGAGCCTCTTTTTTCTAAAGCTATAATAATAAATAGAGTATAGAGGCTTTAAAAATTCAATTTTTCTTTAAGTTGCATAGATTCCAACTCTAAAATATTTAAATAGCAGTTCCCATAAATTCATGTAGTTTGTCAAATCCAATAATACAAAACATTCTTAATTTTATTTGTATTACAAAACAGAATATAAAATGTTTATTGCATCTCTTAGCTGTCTGATGCCTGATGTGTGAAATGAAGCTCAATAATCTACTTACCAAGGAGTTTGAAAATCCTTTTCAATTGATCATCAACATCAGATCCAGGAAACAGTGGTCTCCCAGAATTAGCTAGCTCTGCAAATATGCACCCTGCTGACCACATGTCAATGCTGGTCGTATAGAGCTTGGCGCCAAACAAGACATCCGGGGGCCGGTACCAGAGCGTTACTACCTCCGCTGAGTAACACTTCACAGGTATACCAAAAGCCCTAGCCAAACCAAAATCGGCTAGTTTCAATTCTCCGTTTTTATTAATCAATAAATTCTGAGGCTTCAAATCCCGGTGCAGAACATTGTGGCTGTGGCAGAAGGCGAGTCCCCGGAGCAGCTGATACATAAACGATTTAACGACGTCCAAATCTATCTCACCATTTAAACTGTCGAAATACTTCTTTAAATCCTGATCGCAGTGCTCAAACACAAGAGTCAATTTCTTTTCACTGTGCAGGACGTCATACAGGCGTACTATGTTCTTGTGCTTTAACTCTTTCAGAAGGCATATTTCACGTAAAGCAGAGGATGGTACTCCTTCATCATCGTCATCTAACCTCACCCGCTTTAGAGCCACTATTTCATGGGTTTCTTTGTTTTTAGCTTTGAACACGGTGCCATACGTTCCCTCCCCAATTTTCTCTAACTTTTCGTACTTCTGCATAATTTTTAAATAAAAAGTAAAACAGTAGTATAAAATCGATTGTTTATCGGATTCCGCTACCGTCTTCGCAAAGCAAAAGCAAGCAAGTTAGTTAGGGACACGAAGAAAGTATCGATACTTAGTGGTATCGAGTACATTTCCTTTCGATACCGATACTTTTGTACTCGATACTTTGCATTCGATACTTTTACTCAATAAACTAAAACAAAGCATCAAAAAACTCATTCGCATCGCTGTCGACTGGTAATGTACCCAAGAGACTGGCGGCATTACCACGTTGTATAGCAATGCTCAGCCTCTGGCCAAAGTAAAAACCAGCCCTTGGGTCACGGGAAGTGTCAACCAGCCGTTTGGAGATTTCCTTGTAGAGAGCATGAGCACTCGGACCCCACGGCCCGAGGGTTTCAACCCCAAACGGCTCGAAAATATAATTACCAATAATGTTGTTATACTTTCGCCGCTTGAGGTTTTCCGCAGCCGCAGCGGCAACGCCAGCACAGCACACCGAGCCAAGAAGATGGGATGGCGCAAGAGTGTCGACACACATTGCATCCCACACTAAAAGCCTACCCATCTTCCATGGAAATAAAGACATGCCGTCCGGTCTCTTGCTATCGTCGCGTGCCAAGCCAATGGGTTCTAATACAGCTGGGACGCCGACGGTGTAGTAACATAGTTTAATTGAAATAAAATATTTTTACTCAATGAGTACTTTTTGACAGGTATCGTATCTAATAAGAAATTAAGTTTTATTTATTTATTTAATACTTCACGCACAGAAATGTACAGAGGCGGACTTAATGTCAATCTTAGAAATTACCCATTTAAAACTTGCGACCTTACGGCTCATGTTTATGGTTATTTTGGTTATGGCAAAGCCATCTAGTTCACTCGTTCTGAACTTTCTAAAACTACTACTAATTACATCGATCATTACTCGAAATCGTTCCTTCCGTTCACAGTTAAGTTCCTAAACTTTCCTTCATTTATTTACCACACTGTTGTTATTTATCGAGTTCGTTTCGCCCTTTGTTTTTCTGCCATACTAAATATTTTTATTTTTTATAATTTTTGAAGTTACAGTTGTCTTTTTCTATTATTGTATTAAATTTGTACCAATACCATTTGTTTTTCATGTCCTATTCTACTGAGGTTAAACTGACGTTATTTACTGACTAATATTTACCTATGCGCATTAGGCCCTAAGAAAAGTACTCGATACTTTGGTTTCGATACTTTTATGAGTTCGATACTTTTTTTTCGATACTACTATACTACTCAGGAGTATCGATACTTTTTCTATTCGATATCGTGTCCCTAGTTAGAATAGCAAATGACACTTTGACAGTTTGACATCTGGTGAAACCACTTTATAGGGCTTGTTACAACGCATTTCATGAAAAAACAATCGTCATTTGGTGTGTTAATTCATTGATGTTTTTTTAGTAAAAAATGAGAACGTTATGTTGGTACTAGTGATTATAAACAACCTTGATGTTATCAATAACACATAAAAATTACCTCATAATTGTAAAAAATCTATAACTATCTTTTAAACGGGTGTGCGTTCAGAACATAATATTAATAAAATAAACTGTTAATAAATTATTTTTTATTTTTAATATTGTTAATAAAACTTATAAACGAGATAATTATTTACCTGGAGCCTAAATCTACCCCGAACAAATTTATGAATGTTTGAATAAATTTTATGAATAAATATGTGTGTTTTTGATTTTTTATTGCTCTTATATCGGAACGAACTACTGTGTGTTTGCAAAATAACATTCATTCAATGGTCAATCAAATCAATTCATTCCAAAAACTCAAGTCAAATCCAAAAAGTTGAATTGTCATATTTTCAATAAAAAAAAATTGGAAAGTAATCTACTTTTTTAAACTATTTGAATTATTGAACTGCTAAGGTAAGACTGCTGTGTTTATTTGATTAAATTTTGTATTATTGTAAGATGTGATAAACTGTGTGTAACTGTAATGAATGGAAAGTAAACATTATTACGTATTAGTTGATGAAGAACATAATTATCACAAGCGCGTGTTTGTAGATGAGCGAGGGCGAAGGAACATTGGTGGACAAGTCGGAGAGTAGCTCGTTCGAAGACCTCGCAGCTGCGGCAGCACATGAGATCGAGGAGGCGAAGCTGGCTGAAGCAGCTGCCTCCAAAGAAAAGTCAGATGAAATAAAAACTGATGAGTGGCAAGATTTGCTAGGGTCAGGCGCACTACTTAAAAAGGTCAGCAGAGACGATTATCTCAGTGGATCTATAATAATTTAACTAACAAATATTTCTATTAGTTCCTTGTCTAATTTAGATTGTAACAACTTTCATTCAGCCATAAGAAACATTCTCATTTCTGTGGGAATTTGATTTGTACAGACTGAGTGTCTGCATATATTATGTTACTAGAGAAAACTTCAGGATTTTTGGTCATTCATAATCTGTATTGTAATTTTGCACACTCAGTGAAATATGTATCTATAACTCATTCTATTTAGGAAAACATTTTGATAGTTTGTATACTATGTAAAGAAGAAACAACATTATCCAACCAAATTGTTTTGTTAGTGATTCATGATATGACAACACAACATGTTTTGACAGTCATTGGTATATTAGCATGCAGATATTATTTGCTTCTAAATCCTATGAAAACCATCCAACTGTCTTTATAAACACCAATGAAATTTTTAGAAACTCTTTTGCAGTTAATTAAAGTAGGTGAAGATTCAAATGGGCTGCGACCCCACAGAAGTGATATTTGCCGAATTAGTTATGAGGTCAAAATTAAAGACACTGACAATATTGTGGAAAAGAGGGATCATGTCAAGATTTATTTGGGTGACAATGAAGTAAGTATCAGCAGATTTTTATATATTTTATTTTCTAAGTCTTACTAAAAAAGAGAGATTGTTTTTGTTGCTCCAAAAATTAAGTGTGTATGCAAAGTAACAGAATTCTTATCATAGTGGGGTAGGCCTAAGAAATGCCTGTAAATGCATTTCTTTCAGTCTAATCGGGTGCATGCAGTTAAATATCAATTGTATGTCTAACCGAGTACATCTGAAGCCAGATAGGTAGTTGCTTCATGTAAAATTACATGGAGCCCACAACCCAGTTACTGGGTAACCTTGGTGAAGTCTCACCACCACCAGCCAAAAATCTGCCAACCAGTCGGTTGGCAGATTTTTGGCTCTTAATGTGTCTTGGTTTTAAAAATGTTCATGGTCAAATAAAAGCAAAAAAGGAAAGAGTGGAACGAAGGGAATTGGGCAAACTTTGCCCAGCAGTGGCACAACACAGTAAAACAAGTACCTGCATAATTAAGTGAATAAAAAGTTTTGCTAGGTGAGGTAGTGGTCAAACGTGAGCCTGAAATCACAATAGTTGCAAGTCACTACGAAAGGATATTTTTATCCTATCATGATGAGATGCAACTTTTGCATATGGTTAAACAAAGTATTGCAAATTATTTTTTGCTCAAATGCTGTAGGTAGGTAGTTAAGAATTATTAAATAATACAAGCATAATCATCATTCTCCAACTTTCTGTATTTATTTGGGTCAACATGTATTTTTCTTAACTTTTTATTTAACTTCTCTATGAGTCGTCATCTTGAAAGTCTGTCCATAATTTCTTTGGTTTTTCCCCACTTGTTTAGCCATCCACATTATATCAGTATAATGCACAAATATTATCTAATAATCAGGTGTTGACTTTGTATTTTCCATTACAATTGATGTAGCCATCTAATCTTGGATCTGTCAATTGATAGCATTTATTCCAAAAGTTTATTTGAGTTGGCAGTCAAAGGAAGCGTGAAATTGTTAGATACTCTTATCAGTCCTTTATATAAGGGTATTAAAGTAGTTTATATTGGTCTATGAAACCATGTGATTGTTATTCTATTGTACTATGTGGTTTTCGATGGAGTAGGTATACATACAGGATGTACAACCTCAGTCATTTCTCATAGGTATGGTCTTATTATTCTCAAATCTAGTGACTAGATTGTTGCAGAATTCAGTAGACAAAGGCTATTGTTGATATAAAAGTGGAACTTAGCCAAATTGGAACAAAGAAAGTACTTATAAATAACAAAAGTAAATGAGGAACCATGAAATAATCGTGTATGAAATGTTAGCACAAGCACTAGTGTTTCTGCCCCAATTAATTTACTTTTCTAATTTCTAGAAAAAATAAGTAAATATTTTCTTTTTAGATTCTACAAGGCCTGGACTTAGCAGTAACAATGATGTATAAAGGCGAAGAATGTCTTTTACAACTGGCCCCACGATTTGGTTTTGGTGAAAATGGCCTGAAGCCTGGCGAGAGCTTGGGACTGATTGGGGTGATTGATGCGCCCGAGTATGAGGGGCCTGTAATAGATGGAGAAACATGGCTCGATGCCCGCATTGAGCTTCATGACTGGGAAGAAGAACCTGAACACGAAACTTTGCCCATCGCTGAGAGAATGGAAACTGGGTAAGTTCAATAATCAAACTGGTATCAATTTTTTTTTTTGCGAAGTCACTTGAGTTACAAATTAGTTACGGCCTGAACAAAGCGTTCATTTATCTGATATGTAATGATATTAAAGTAGACATGGGCATACCCAGCATTTTTAAGGGGTGGGGCAGAAGTAAATAAAATAAGTAGTAGGAAATTAAGGGCGCCTTCAAATTTGCTGCAAAGTGCCGCGCTGCTTTGGTAATCCATATAAATAAATATAAAACGTGCGACTGCAGCGCTACATCTGCGCTGCGGCCGCGCATCAGTTCATCGATTGACTAGTGACGATGCGCACCTAGTTTTTGTTCAAGTCTAAACATTAACGAAAATCAGGTTGAAGAATTTATCGATGAGGTTGAGAGCCGTCCAGCGATATGGGATTCGAAGTCAGACAAGTACAGTGCAAGCAACGAGTTAAGAGTGCGCGCTGACCTTGAAGAAAACAAACGTCACAAACCCTTGTCTTAGTAATAAGGATTTTTTTCGCTTGTTTTTTTCAAGGTCGGAGGTCGGAGCTCGTAAATCGTTGCGTGACTTGTACAGTAATAAAATCGAAAATAAAAAAGCTTGGGAAGAAATATGCAATATGTTTGATATGTTGAACTTTGAACGGCAACGTTTTCTTAGGTTTCTTTTTTTTTCTTTTTCCATAATCTTTTTTCGTACTGACAGCAGTGTTTCGTCGTCAGAGTCCATCGTGAAACTAAATGTACAACACTATGATGCTCGAACCTAGCGGTTGCAGTTGCAGCGCTGCTTTGCGGCAAATTTGAATGCGCCCTAAAAATGGTTTTTATTTACTGACTGACAAGTTTTATTTACTGCACTGCACCTTATTTCAATAATAACCTGCGAGGGTTCTGGCTAAATCTAGCTAAAATTTCGTTTACAAATTTATTTTGTGCTTCCAGAAGCCTTTCATTGTTTCGTGCGGTAATTTTTAAAGTAGGCACCCAAATGAATATTACATTTTGTCATTATATTAATTTTGCCTAAAAATTCTTAGTTTCGGGTTCTCTGGAGCAGGGTGGGGCAAGTGCCCCAGCCTGCCCCATCGTGGGCACGCCCATGAAAGTAAGTAGGTACGGCAATTGTATTTATGAAACCAAATAAAAGTGGACTCAGAATACCTACAGGCTCAACTTCGGAAAGGGTCCGAAACGGAACCGTAACTGTGTGAGATAAACCCAATGTCTTATCGTTCAACAATCATTTGAGAATGTCTGGAATCTGTAATTTGTAAAACATATAATTAGCTGATCGTTGTGTCACTTTTTGACAGTGTAACAGGTTCCTTAGGCTATTGACCTTTGCATAATATTATCTTGACATGTAAGTTGATTAAATTTATATTACTTATCAAAAATAAGATTGATGATAAAAAATGTTTGTGTATTGCAAATTATTGTTCGGTTCGGGTTTATTTTTATTTGTAGTTATAAAGCGGAACATAAGTTATTCTTGCAAAAAGTGCAAATTAAGCTAATGATATGGCAACTGCGTCATATTGTCCAACTGTTTCACACTTAGTGCAAAAACAATACAGTATTGCAAAATAAGAAAGTTGTTGATGCTATCCTGTTCCCTCCAATAATGTCAAATGAAACGAATATATTATTCTGACGATTGTTTCAAAGCAGTCTCGTCCATGAATATATTTACATAAAACTCAGTTTGATGTAGATCTGAACCTTGACACATTAAATTTAAACGTTGACAAATGCTTGCTTTATTGTGATTACTTTTATTGGGGTCAGCGTTTGAGCGTATCTTACAGTTTTATTTATCATGTGTATGGATAGACTATCAAACTCGGGATTTATTATATTTCCGAAACAATGATGAGTGAGATTTACTTTGCATTCGTTTTGCGCCGTGAATAAACATTCATGAAATCATGGCATTTAATAAATCCCCTATGGTCTATAAATAAAGCTTTTAGTTGTTCGAAACAACTCTCCATTAAAAAAAAAAAAATTGCTACTTAAAACCATGATAAGTATTTATAATATAATTGCTTAAAACATTGTGATAAGGCCATGGTAGACGCAAAAAATCCGGATACTGATTAAGAAACTACGCATTTTGGAATAAGAAGCAAATTTACAGATAGATAGAAATAGAAGCCTCTTAGATTGGGTGTGTCTTATTAAAATATGGAAACAGGTGGTGTAGCGGATACATGTAGTTACAAAAATACATAATTATTTACTAGTGATGTACCGACTACCCGGCCATATTTGTAGTGGGCGGTTAGTCGGCTAATCCCGCCGACTAGTCGGCCCATTTTTACTCGTACCTAAGGCTGAAATTTTTAAAAGAGGGTGATTGAAATGAAATTGATCTCTTTACTGATATTATTTTTAACCCCCGACGCGAAAACGACGGGATGTTATAAGTTTGACGTGTCTGTGTGTGTGTGGGTGTCTGTGGCATCGTAGCTCCCGAACGGATGAACCGATAACCATAATAAATGATCTGTTATCAGTAAAATCTGTTTTTTAGTTCAGGGAATTCAATAATAATAATAATAATTTATTTATTTCAGACAACATGATCCATTTTTTAGTAAAATAGTGCTTAAAACTATGTTAGTTCACACATAAACGCATACAATTTTGAAAAAAAATAATAACAATAATCTATAATAACATTGTTTTTATTACCATATCAAAGTCAGATCAGGTAAGACATTTATTTTCAAAATGTATTTACTACATGAAAAAGTTAAAGTTCCCAATGCTTCATATCGAAACTTTTTCAAAACAACAGTCTGTCAAGTCTACTGGAATCCAAGCGGTTCCGGTCATCACTTGCGATGTTGCCGGCAATTGAAAAAAGGCGCTCACAAGGAACAGATGATCCCATGATACTCGTATACATCATGGCTATTGAGTGAAGGTTGTGATAAATACAGTTTTTTGTTCTTGCCAACAGTATAGGATCATACTTCAGGTGCACAACTGCCTGCGTAATATTACGGGTACATTCTCAACTAATCTATACATATGTATAATAAAATTGTAACAGGCCGATGTCTGTACATTAAAGATATTGAAGAAAAAATAGTATGGGGGGTCTTTATTAGAGCAACAGAAGCCTAAACAACGGTTTTTAGAATTTTTGTCTGTCTGTATGTTTGTTACCGCATCACGCAAAAACCACTGCATGGAATTGAATGCAGTTTTCAATGATGTATTCCGAGAGGTCTAACTTAAAAAATAGGCTATATATTATCAAAAAAATATATTATCTACTTGATTCTAAAGTCCACGCGTATGAAGTCGCGGGCAAAAGCTAGTTCTAAATAATTTTATGGCGTTTACTTTTTACCCAAACAAAAAAAAAATCGAATGACGATTTTCATGGGTGAAATATCGATTCAGTACTACATATCGATTTAAAAATCGTTCTTTTGGACCTGAAAAATCGATTTTTCGATTAATCGATCTCAGATCGCCATCCCTCCCGCTCCGTCACTCACTTCGCGTTCGCGTTCGACTTTGGGCAAAATAATTACAGCGTCAGCGCTTTGTATCCTTAGTTTAGGCAACAATGTAAAGTTTAAAAATACTTAATTGTTAAAAAAAAAGTGTGTGGTCGATGGACCCCGTCAGGAAAGAAGTACCAATACTCGCACGCACACACACTTGAATTCAAGGTCAAATTAAATCACTGGCAATACTTTTCCCACGTATTTGGTATCGATAACGATTTTTTTTTAAATGTCCGTAATCGATCAGCTGTTTTGTGTTGTTTTTTGAACCAACAAAAAAAATATCATTCAATGGCAAAACTATGAATTTTTTTTTGGTCGTAATTTTTTTGTTCCATTTGTTTTCGATATTGATTCCCAACACAGGGGTAAAGCATTGCTAGCTAATTTAATTTGACCCTGTATAATAGAATGCGACAGAGAAATTCGCATTGAGGTAGCATAACGCTTTTTGCTTACGTGCCGATTTCTACCAGTCGCAACTCGCAACTCTTATCGGAACTTTTTACTAAAAAAAAATCGTCATCGTAGAAGATGGTTAAGGTTAATGATATCGATCCATTAATAATGACTTAAAAAACTTGTTTATGGCGATAAGCAAGTTTTTTTCTTGCTTTTAATTCAATAACAACAGTGAGTGACGCAATGGAATGTAAACACTAACTGCCACTCCCGCTGCCCAACCTTTGTCTTTCATACAAAAAACCGTTAATTTGGGGAGTGCCGTGTTGCGCGAGTGGCAGGCAGGACCATGAGAAGTGATGTATTTACAAACTCGCGCTGCCCACTTCCCTGCCTCCTGCCGCGGAAGTGAGCTGAATGTTCACCACCGTCCAACTTGAAGGTTAATTCCATGACTCTATCATTCACACTTCTCAGCTCTTTAAGTTAAATAACACAAATAAATAACTGTAAGCTACGAAAAATTTCCCAATGACATGGAATTTTAGGCCTACCTGTATACTCATAAGGTTCATTTCTTTAGTGTCCGTCGTCGTGCCCGCGGTAACTGGTGGTACGGCCGTGGGGAGCCAACTTTAGCCGTCCAGCTATACAGACGCGCTCTCGACATTTTGGACGAGAGCGATGGCGGCATAACCGCGCCGACACCTACTGGCGAACTTGCGTCCACATCGGCTGATCTACAGGCGCTGTTAGATGAACGACTTCGGGTTCATAACAATATGGCCGCCGCACAGTTGAAGGCGGGAGCGTATGAGGCTGCATTGCAGGTATGTTATGAATCTGTCTCAGTGTTAACACCGTTGCGTTGCCATAAATACTTACATGTTAGGACCCAGTTTTTTGAATCCCCAAAACCGCCATCGTCTTCAAGTCGCGGGGACGACAGTTATTCATATTTCGTTGGCCCAAAACTTCGCGATTTGCACGGCGTTGTCGGTGGCCGCGCAGTGGTCAATTTGACTGCATATTTTGGAGCACAGAGGGCAGGATAGGAGGTGGACCATAGTTTGTGACACAGCTCCACATCCGCACACTGCTGCCGTTCCGTCGAGGTAGCACCACTTAACGAGGTTCGCTTTACACTTTCCTACTTATGTTTGGAAACGTCCAAGTACTTCCGTCCGAAAACCGTCATCAAGAATCAAAGACTATGTTTTGGCAGAAGGCACCCGGTATTTCCTCTATGATGATTTCTAAAAAAAAATGCTAAACAAACTCAAATTATGTTGTTCCAAAGCTGCAGTTTTAGTTCTCCAATAATATTATGTCTCTTTTCTTGTTTACAGGCAGTAACTCGAGTGCTAACCTGTCAACCGAATAACGCAAAGGCTTTATACCGTAAATCTCGCATTCTATCCTTGATGGGGCGTAACGCGGAGGCTTTAGAGGCCGCGCGGGCCGCCGCGGCTGCGGCCCCAGAAGACTCAGGGGCCCGTAAAGAGCTTCAGCGTTGTGAACAGAGGGCTACCAGGGAAAGGTCGGTGGAGCGGAGGCTAGCTAAGCGCATGCTCGGCACCACTCCACCGAAGAGCGGGTCGCCTGATAAGAAGAAACCTAGCAGAGCTAAGGTGAGATTATTTTTTACTAGAGAGAATTATAGAATACAGCGATAGTAGTGTTTGTAGCTAACCGGCTGCCACCAAGTTTCAAAAGATAAGTTTCGTACAGATAGGTTATACGCTTCGGTAATCTTCGAGTTTCCGAATTTACACGAACGTCGCGCCACAGAGTAACCTCCACAGTCACAAACCTTCTAAGATTTGTACTGCTGGGGTTTATAGTAGCATCTATCATTGGGCGTTTGTACGAAGTGTTTTCTTTGTTGGGTTACCTACTCCGGTTCCAAAAGTTTCTTGGCATTCCATAGAGATGTTAAAACGATAAAATGTTGTAATCATGGTAATACAAAATTGCCAAGTACTTCTGTGGTTGTAACAGCTCCCTATTAGAGATCATCATCGCGCATGCGTACTTCCGAAGAAAGACGATGATTTCCGAAGCGCATACTTTTCTTGGATTACTGTAGGACGTATGGAGAATGAGTTCTTTTCCTTGAGCGTAAAGGTCGCCTCAATGTATGATTTGAACTGGTAATTTTTATGTGGTCATTACCCTTTTCGCAAGCGTTGGCAAAATATTTACAACAGCAGTATTTTGAATCTGGCGCGTAATCGATTTGAAATAATGATATTTTTAATCTATAATTTAATAGCAGGCATAGGCAAACATATTGCCACCCCCATAAAAATAAATAGGAGTATCTGGGGGGGTGCAATTTCTCAGAAATGTTATGTAGGGGACCTCTAACTACGTACAAAAAAAATCTACGCATTTTGTACTGCCCGTTAAAGGGCTAGACCTATAATTTGTTGACTTTTTTTTTTTTTTTTTTTTTTTTTTTCTCTTTCCTGCTCCGCGGCAATCTGTTGGACACAACAATAAGCCACTGCTTTGTCTGATACGAGTGTATCTGTTTAGGCTTTTTAGCTTGGCGAGACACTTATCGGGTAGGTGTCTCAATCCATCCTGATGAATCTATCTTTTAGATTTGGGACACTATGTCTCTTCAATCTTGTATATTGAAGGCCTTGATCTCCACTGAGCTTAAGGGCAAGCTCATTTTTGTGGTTTGCGAGTCTTTTTTGGTATTTGGTGCTACATTTTGCTATCTCCTGTTTGACAGTTGGTACATTTAAGTCAAGATATATGTTCTTATTACTGATGTATTGAGGGATGTTAAATATGGTCCTCAGTGTTTTGGTTTGAAATCTTTCCAGTATCTCAATGTTACTATTGCTAGCAGTACCCCAAAGCTGTATGCCATAGGCCCAAATTGGTTTCAAGATGGCTTTATATACTGTCAGCTTGCTGTGTGTGCTCATTTGCGAGTGTCGTCCTAGTAACCAGTACATACTGCGTAGTTTTAAATCTAGTTGTTTCCGCTTTGTCCATATATGTTTTTTCCATGTCAGTCTTCGATCCAAATGCATGCCCAAGTATTTTGCATTGTCATCTTGCGGGATTTCTTCATTGTTTAGCGTAACTGGTGGACACGTGTCCCTTCGGAGAGTAAAGGTCACATGTGTTGATTTACTTTGATTTGCGTGTATTCGCCAGATTTTGAGCCATTCTTCAATTTCATCAATGTGGTGTTGTAGATGTTCTGATGCAGTAACTGGATCTGTGTGCGTAGATAGTAAGGCTGTATCATCTGCATATGTTGCAACCGTAGTCTTGTCTGATGTTGGTATGTCGGCAGTATATATGGTGTAGAGAACCGGTCCCAGTATACTTCCCTGAGGTACTCCTGATTTGATCTCACACAAATCGGAAAGGTCGTCATTGAACTTTACTTCAAAGCATCGCTTGCTGAGATAAGATTTTATTATGTGGTAAAACGAGTGTGGTAACATCTTTTTGACTTTGTATAATAGGCCCTCGTGCCAGACTTTATCAAATGCCTGGCTAATATCCAAAAAGACTGCAGAGCAATATTTCTTTTCTTCCAGCGATCTGCTTATAACGTCTACGATGCGGTGAACTTGCTCGATCGTTCCGTGGTTTTCCCGGAAACCAAATTGGTGATTTGGGGTAATGTCAGTTAGGTGTGCTTTCATTCTTTTCAGTAACATTTTCTCGAGGAGTTTCCCTATTACAGGCAAAAGACTTATAGGTCGGTACGACGCTACTTCATTGGGTGGTTTACCGGGTTTAGGTAACATTTTTACTTGGGCTATCTTCCATTGTCCTGGGAAATGGCCGAGTCTTAGGCAGGCATTAAATATGTTGACAATTGCTACTATACCCTTTTGTGGCAGATTTTTTAAAAGAACGCTGTCGATTTGGTCATATCCTGGTGCTTTGCCATCCTTTAGGTGTTTTATTTCCCCAGCCACTTCAGTAGGACTTGTATATTTTAATGGGAGACACATTTGCTGTGGAATTTCCAGATAACTTTTTATTTCGGCGTCATGCTCTGGTCTCAATTCAGGAAATGGTTGAAACACATTGCTAAGGTGTTCAGCAAAGAGTTTAGCCTTCTCTGTGTCTGACCGGGCCCAATTCCTGTTACTTTGTCTGATAGGGGGGATGTGATAATTGGGACGTTTTAGTTTGTGTGTTGCCTTCCATAGTGAGTAATTTGTGTCTAAACTTGGAGTCAAATTAGAAAGGAACTTTTGAAGGTTATTGTTGGTAAAACTTCTAATGAGGTCTTTTAGTTCATTCGAAGATCTGTTGAACGCTGTTTTGTCTGCGGGATATCGAGATTCGTGCCATATCTTTCTTAGAATACGACGTTTTGATATTTTGTCTTTAATCGTTTTCGGATATTTATTTAGCGTTAAGGGTAAGTTTTTTCGCACTTTTGTTGAGATAGTTGCTGCTTCATGTATGATTTTATTGAGGTTCTCAATAGCCTCTTCTATGTCTTCCACCGTTTTTAACGGATTTATGAGCTTAATTCCCATCGTGATTATGTCCCTATACATCTCCCAGTTAGTATTTTTGTTATAGAGTCTTTCTGCGGGTTGCACTAATGCCACTGATGAGCTTACATTTAATATGACAGGCGTATGGTCAGAAGATAGATCCGTGCACACTTCAGTAGTCAAGTAGTTTCGACCTATGTTTTTAGCTACAAAGAAGTCTAGCAAGTCAGGAATTTTACTTCTATCCGTTGGCCAGTATGTTGGTTCGCGTGTACTCATGCATTCGAGTCTCAGATTCTGTACTGCACCATGGAGTTGCCTTCCACGATGTGTGATTAAGCGTGAGCCCCAGTAGGTGTGTTTTGCATTCCAATCCCCACCACATATAAATCTGGAGCCAAGTGAAGAGAAATACGTGTTGTAGTCATTCTTTGTTATCGTGTGTCTGGGTGGACAATACACTGCAGAATAAGTTGTCTCAACTTTATCATTAAATACTACTTTTATTGACGTTGCTTGTATTTTATCCGTTTGATATTTTTCCAGTTCATAATGTTTAATATTATTTTTAATGATTACTGCTGTTCCGCCATGACTATTTCCTGACGGGTGGTCTGTTGTGTACACTGCGTAATTTTGTATAGCAAAGTGAGATCTTGCAGTGAACCTTGTTTCAGAAACTAGAGCTATGTCAATTTTTTCAATGTGAAGAAATGTTTGAAACTCCTGACGACGGTCCGTCAAGCCGTTGGCATTCCAAGTGACTACTCGCAATGTGTTAATCATTTTGTTATTAGGCTTGAGATAAGTTGGATCATTCTGTCCATCATTTTGTCCATCATGGTGATCATGATTTGTTGAAATTTGGCGAACATTCGTTCTAATCTGTCTGACCCATTCTCTGGGTTCGGTATTGCTCCAGTTAGTGGTTGGTATTTTGTTGCGTCTGAATAGCTTCTTTTTTCTGATGGACTATTTGGTCTTAGGTTTTGTTTTACTGTTTGATCCAATATGTTAATGTATTTTGTATTCTGGGTTGGGTGGTTTTCTTTATTGGTTGGTTTTGTTTGTAGTATTCTTTCCTTATATTGTTTATATTTTAAGCAACCCTTGTAGCTTGCAGGATGTCTTTCTTGACAATTTGCACATGTAGCTTCTGTCTCTGGTGTTTTGGTGCACGAAGAAGTAGGATGATCATTACCACATTTGACACACCTGAATGGTCTAAAGCACTGATTTTTAGTATGTCCAAACCTCTGACATCTTTTGCATTGCATTATTTCTTTTTTCTTATAAGGAGCTTCAAATGTAACTCTCATTTGACTTAGGTATCTTAAGTTAAATATTTCTTTGTTGTTCTTGTTTGGCTCCAAGTCCACGAAGAAGACGGGCAATGCCTCTTTAGTAGATCTATGTAAAACATTTACTATTTGTCTCACCTCATGTCCTTGTTCTTTTAGCTCTTGTTTTATTAGTGCAGTATCTTCTGTGGAGTGTAGTCCTCTTAATACAACTCTGTATGCTCTTTCACATTTTAATTTATAAGTGTAATGTGATATATTGTTAGTTATAAACTGCTCTCGGATTACTTTATAAGTTTGTATATCATTGGGCATTAACTTAATGATATGCCCAGATCTTAATGTTGTCATTTGATAAGATTTGTTGTCAACAATTTCATTTAGAGTGGATTTTAATGCTGTGACATCGATGACTCCAGTCACAAAAATGGGTTCCGGTTTAGGTATATACTCTGTAACTGAGACCGGTTCTTCTGTTTCATCACTGTTGAGGATGTCGAATTTGTTGTGCGTAGGCACAGCGAAAGTAGGTGTATTCTTTGATTTCTTATTATTGTCACTGTAAATTGGGCTAGTTTCCTTTCTTTTTTGCCTTTTAGGAGGTACTTTATCATTTTGCCACGGGTTTGAAGGGTTCTTTTCATTATTTTTATGCTCTAGTTCATTGTTTTGAGTTTGTTTATCGCTGGCTTTAGTTGCTGCGACTGATGGTAGACTGTTGCTACGGTTTCTGATGAACATACTTTTGTGAAATTGTTGTTGGATCATATTATTAGGATTATTTGAAGTTTTATTGGTTTCGTTCATATTGTTCCCACGAGTAAGGTCGAAATAAGTGGTCACTTGAAGGGTGACGCCTATTCCTTCAAGAAGGCTTATACAACAACGTTTGCCGGGTCCGTTGAGGTTGGCACTAGCAACTTACTACCCGTAAGCCATACATCCTCTCGGCGCGCTTCCCACCTTAGGATTAGGGTGAGTTTTTAGAGAGGCTTTCTACCTCTTGACACGGGCGGTGAAGCCAATGCCCCCGATTCCATAATACAGTGGAGTTGCGGGTTGTGGAGGTCATTTCCTACCCCCAACAAGGATCTGCTTGCTAGGCAATCTGGGTCGGGTTACTAACTGCCGCCCGAGACTCGGCGTTGTTGCTCGTTTAGCACCACCCGGGGGAGACGTGTAGGGTGGGTCTTGGAAAAGATGGTAAATCCTACGGACGCGAGCAACTTCCCTCCCCCTAATTTGTTGACTAAGGGCATATTTATTCATGTCTTTACATTGTAATGACCTCATTGCTTCCAGGTCACACCGTAATGTCTAATATTGTTCTGCATAGATGCTGGTGTGGGGTTCCATTCTGCTGAGTATCCTGATGGGTGTGGCCAGCGTGCTGGTCTACCGGTACAAGATACAGGCGCATTGACATCGCCAATCGAGCTTTAGACCACAAGTAAGTTGAGGGCAAATGTGCTTTGAGATTATGAACTCTATTTACACTGCAACTGAAATTGTGAAGTGCAAACTATATTGAGGTATCTTTTTCGTTGTTCAGGTAATGGAGAGTCCAATGGTGTTATTGGAGGGGGTTGGTGCACACTATACTTAAGGCCACGTCATATCTTCGCTGATAAAGAATTATAAACCTTCGTTAATCTATCGGTCTTTACCCTATGTATTGTTAACGAGAGAATATGTATAGTTATTGTTACTGCTGTAAATAATTACTTTAAAAAAGTTATCTTCAGAATTGCCGAAGTGTAATCTCTTTATTTTTATATATTTATACAAGTTACTAATTATTTTCTCTATGATAAATACAGCACACTATAATTATGTGGTCGTCGGACAGTATTTGAATAGAACAAATTCGGAGAGGTGATGATATTAATCGATAACAGCTGCATGTCTAGATGATTAGTTTGCGCGCGTAATATTGTACGCAACAAATATATGGACCCGCGTAAAATGTTATCTGGACGTGCTCAATAAGATATACTTATCAATAATAATATAAAGTAAAACTTCCCATATTTTTATCGTATTTTTGAACTACAATCCTAAATAAATCTGGGATTCCAATAATAATAATTGTTGTAGACAATACTAAATGTACCTATTGTATTGTAAAAACGGGGTAGGTGTAGTTTATTAGATATTTGCAGTTATTTTAATCATTGGCTTATTTCGACTATTCGACGCTGTGCATTTACGTCAAAATTTCTATGTATATAATTATTATGTATGTGTAAATTCTGTGTTTATAATTAGTGCCAAAATGTATCATAAATGTGTAGGTATATATTGATGTAGTCTCTGAAATCACATTCTTCAGATGATATGTATAGGAAAAACAAAAAGTCTAACTTATTACCTATTTTTCGACTCTATATTTGCAAAGAAAGAAGATGGAAGCATTCGGGTAAATATTTGAAGCATTCCAACTTGTTTTTATTTAGAAATCAATATTTTTTTACGAAACGTTTGGGAGGAGCTTTCCTCCAGTTGTAAGGGTGCTTTTCACTCGCATTTATCTATCCATCGCTGTTTCACTACCAACTGATCAATACCAGGTAGCTATACATTAGATAAATTATACTGTTTTCTCGTTTATCTTCTAGATATCGCTTTTAGGTGGTGAAACTGCAAATCAATTCAATTTATGTGATTATTTTCACACAGTAAAACATACGTATACTTAGATGTATTTAGTTTTCGGCAACTGAATTAAAATGCACACAAAGTAATGTAAAATTAGATTTATTTAAGACATTGGTTTGGTTAGGGGTCGCTGCGACGCCTATAGGATATCATTATAAATAAAAATGGTGGTTCCAGTATACACTTACACTAATAAACAAAACTTAAGATAATTTGTTTTTATTATTTTTACTCCTGTAACATTATTTGTAACATACACAAATATTCATTTCGTTCAAGGAATGTTATAAAATCTTTGTTTTTGAATCCACACAGAAAACTTATACTTTGACTCATAATCGTATTCAGTAACTTGACAGTTGAAGGGTCAGGTTATGACAAAAAAAGATAGTGAGGTGGTGTAAGAATGAATGAAATTGAACGAACTTAAAATAATGTACCTACTTACTTGTACAAAATATATTTTAAGTTGGTTTAAGAACTTGCCTCAAAAACATGATACGCACAATTAAAAATAGTAGAATATGTTATAATTATACTCTTATAGTTCACATGTTACAAACGCATTTGTTAAAGTGTTATAACCAAATTAAAATTAAACCATTTTTATCATTCGTTCTTTGCGCAAAATCGTTCACTACCCCAACACTATTAGTTTTAGTAAGGTAACATTATTTTTCTTCAAACTGTCAAGTTCCTAAATACGAGTCCAAGTATAGTCTTTAGTTATTGCTATGTTATTGTACCATTTGTGAGTACAAAATACATAATAGGCTACTTTAAATCGAGCTTGTACTTCTATAAAGCCTCTTACAACCCATTGTGTAACTATAAAAATAAACATTAAATAATAGTAATAATTCCACTAAATATTGGACGTTTCTTTCACGCAGTGATCACATAACATTAATGGCAATATTTAACAACATTTCTGCATATAGTCTCACAATTCACTTTAGGGTTTCGACAACCTAGAATACCTTTGTTAACTTATTTGATAGCTATATCACAGTCTTGTCTTGTAAGTGAACATTCGGGCTAGCCAGTTCGTGACATGTGCTAGAACCTCTAGCTGCGCAATGGTGGCTAAAGCCTGGATACTGTACACAGTTGCTACAAAGTCGTACAACAGTTTCGGCGAGAAAACACTCCACACAAACAAGTGATCTCGGAAGATTGTCGCTATAACACAATACACTACTACGGAGTATATTCGGTGTAACGCGAGGATGTTTGTCGCTCGCCATATTGTTTGTAAGTACCTGGAAGCAATTAAAAATACAAGTAATATTATCGGACCTTACCTTTAAAATAAAATTGCATTAGTCGCTACGGTAACATTGTTACTCTACGGTAGAAGGGCCCAGTACGGATCCCTGTAGCACTCCAGCTAAGATAGGGCGAAATTTTGCTATAGGCTCGTCTAAGTTTGCTATCCCTCAAATGAGATTCTATGATTGAGAAAAAATGAAGATTGCAGAAGCGATTTAGTCTTCTATATAAACCTCTTATGCCAAACTCTATCAAAGGCTTGATAAAGGTAGTACTGTAGGTTGTAAAAAAATAAACTTTGAAAAGTGTAGTTATTCAATTACATACAAGAAGTATGGTCCATTCCAAGCTTCTTATGAAAGTGTAAACAAATCCTAGTCAGCTTAAACCCTTCCGCAATCAGTCACTAAAGGAAATTAGTAATAAAACATAACAAAAATTGAGATTATAAAATTTATATAATAAGCTTTTTTTTGCATTTTTGTCCCTCTGCGGGGGGTTTAAGTATTCAAATAGTCACTGGATTTACAAGTGACTCTACGAATTGGCATCCACAGCAACATTTTCTGATCCATTTGTTTAAACTTTATCAGATAATTTTGGAACACACTATAGTACCATTTGTTCCGTGTCGTGCCGGACGTAAAAGAATAGCACCATCCCAATTCTTCCCGTGGGTGTCGTCGAAGGCAACTAAGGGCCTTACTAGAGAGTGGGCAGCAGCGTTCTCTATGCATTTTATCACCATACTGCGATCACCAATCCGCCTGCCAAGCGTGGCGATTATGGCAAAACCCCCCTTTTGGGGGAGGCCTATGTCCAGCAGTGGACGTCTTTCGGCTGAAATGATGATGATGGTGATAGTACAATACTCACTGCTGCCATGTCTCTGCATTCTTAGCCACAGTACAAAAGAGCGCGGCCCCGGCGATGGTCGGGCCGGCGTACGCATGGAGCCCCATCCGCAGCGCGACGCGCACGGGACAGTACTCGCTAAGGCCTACGTAGCCCGAGCCTAGGTCTACTGAGGACAGGCTGTTGGAGTTGCCCTGGAAGGAAGATTAGGACAAAATTATTAAGCTAATTTCATACCACCACCACTTGTCAATAAAAAGGTCTCAGGTTTAGCATCGGCTCGGTCTCTTACACTCTCGGACTGAGAGAAGTTCAAAATTAAGCATTTTTTGTACACAAAAAAATAATCCTTATTTTCAGTGCCATAAAGTGCAAACAAGCCATTGTGAGTGTGCAGGAAGAGCTGTTTGATGTTCGTCCAATTTTCTAGCATAGCAAAGGGTTGCCCTTTTTTGTATTGCCATGTTTGTCACCCATATTTCGCCAGTTATGTTCAAGTCCCATGTAATAGGGGGCGAGCCTAATGCCATCAAGCGGGCACATAACTAGACTCGCTGTTACTGAGAAATTCCAGATGAAAAAATCCAATAACATTGTCCCTGACAACAATTTTCCATTATTTTAACTGCTATTAAGAATAAAGGAAGTAAGACTCACCTGGTAAAAGAAGAACAGTATACCAATCCACATATGCACTAGCGTTCTACTAATAATATCAACCACTTCAGTCTTTCTACTGGACTTACAATCTAACAGTTTATGGTCCATACACTCTGAAGTCAACACACACGTTATATAAATACTAGGCACCATTATCACATTGTGCGGCCTCATTAGTAAAGCTACAATCAACATGAGATCGTTCAACATTAGGTGAGACATTGCCCGAACAAGATGTAGTTTCACTTCTTCCACATTCCAAGGTTCTTCAACTAAATTATCATAGAAATAATCCTCGGTCTTCGCCTTAGGCTTATTATACACGAATTTAGTGGCACCAAGATCTACTGGTTTCAAGCCACAGGTCTTCAGAGATCCAATGTATGAGAACATTTCAAGTCCAAACTGGACTATTAATATGGCCCAGAACATGGTGACTATTTGTACCGGGTCCCAAGTCTTAATGTCATCGAATGGTGTTTCTAAAGCTTTGGATGCGATTCGGTAGCATAGTATGCACAATACTGCGGCGATTGTGAGCCCTGATTGGATGTAAACGACGTTGTTGACGTAGCGAAGGTTCCATAGACATATAACTAATGTTGCTAATGTGCCTGGAAAACGAGAACAATAAGTTAGTTGTAGGTCCAAATGGTATGTGGAAAATTTTGTTTGTGAATTTATATATGTCTGCTTACCTACAACTAGATGAGCTTGAAGATAGAAAGCATTTTCTGGTGCATTCAACCAGTCTGCTGTATCCGGGAGGAATAGCCAGCGGTCTCCAGTTTGGTTCATTGTTCTTAGATACCTGGAAAAATATTAAAATAATATGAAGAGACGGTAGGCGACATCCTGGTAGTCCGATGATGACGATGCGAAGATTATAAGTGATGATATTGACTTAAAGTGTTTGAAAAATAGAGTTAAATAATAAAGAAAGGATGTCCCCAAGTGAACAGTCAGAAAACGGTAAAAAATGCAATTGGTCGTTTGCTATAGCGAAGGACAACAAAGAAACTACTTGGTTATTCTTTAAAAACTATTTAAATGTGAGGTATAAAAGTAACACTTACCTATGTAAAGCAATAAGCAGCACCCATTTCGGCAGTATCCCGACCCCCACCGCACTCATTCTCTGCGCTAACTCCGGTTTCTCCTGCACCTCCGTAGCGCCACTCCATCTCTTACTCAAATACATGAGCAACACCACGACAGTCCTTACTAACACGAATAACATTAACGTATTCCAAAAGAAATACCACGTCATATGCTCTTCTTCAATGAAACTGGTCCCGAAGAACGACCAACAATGGAAAATGGTCGCTCCGATTAACAGGTAATCGGTTGCATTTAATTCTGTCAACGTAGACAGATCTTTTATCCTTTCTATGCCAGTTTTTATTAAGAAGTAAGTTGCTGTAAATATACAGGCGACTGCTGCATAAGCTATGGCCCAAAAAGAGTTGAAATGGCATAGTTGGCTTTTTGTTTCTGATATGAAACAGGCGGTGGTGAGGATTGCGCTGCAAATGGCTAGGATGACGATGAAAGCGATGACGGTTCCGAGTTGGGAACGGTGGTGTGAGTGACCCGTGACGATGTCTTTGTGACGACTGTCCGGTTGTAAAGAGTACAGGGTGAGCAGGAGGAGGGATGTGGCGATCTGTAAAAAACGATAATTAACAAGTATATACAAGGTGTTACAGAATAGACGCAAGACCTGAAAGTAGTTTGTTCCTAATTGACTACTGAATCGATTTCAGTAACTTCTAATATATGTATTTTTTTTAAATGATGTATTTTGCCATATTATTATAACAGAAGAAATAAGAATCAATTTTAAATGCATAAAGTAATGCTTGGGTCGACACGTTTTTCTTATATCAGTTAGCTTTGGAAAAAAAATCGTTTTGGTCATCGTATTATGCTTTTAACTCAATACTCTAATTGGGGTGTGGTCTTGCGTTAATTATATTACTCGTTGTATAACAAATTACCATGTAAACTTAAATTACTATATAGCAGTCTGTTCAAAATTCACTTGTTTAAATGGCTAAATGATAATAATTTTTATAGCATTAAGGAATACTTTGAACATAAGTTGTACTAATAATTTTGCATGCTTTAGTCTTAAGCAAAACATGTATGATCTCATCCTTAACTCATGTAACACCTTGTATACCATGTTTTATGCAAATAAATAAATAAGTAACTCGTATTTACGTATACGTGCTATAGACACATGATTGAATTGCCATTACAAGTTTCGAAGTGTGATATTAATAGCGAACGTCGTCTTCTACGACAATTTTTACGGAAGTCAAATCGAATTATACAAGGCGTAACAGAATAAGTGCAAGTCCTGAAAGTAGTTTGTTCATAATTGACTATTGAATTCAGTGAATTTTAATATAATAAGTATTTTTTTCAGAAATTACGTATCTTATTCTATACGTTATCTATACTGACCGCCGATTAAGCCAAAGAAAATTAAATCTTATCATAACGCAATAAGACTTTATTTTAAATGCACTAAGTATTGCTGGGGTCAACGTTATTTTCTAAATAATAATAGTTTACTTAAAAAAAATACGTTTTGGTCATTTTATTAATGGTTTTTACGCAATACTTGGGGTGCATGTGGTCTTGCGTTAAATTATGTTACACATTGTATGGTTGTCTGTTCTTCTTGACTTTTGCGCTAAGGACATGCAGGGCATTTTTTTTTACAAGAATATTATTTTAATAGAAAAATGCCATAACATGGAATTGGAACCCTTTGTTCGTCCTGCTATAAACTGAAATGCAAGTATCGTGTGTAAACACGTTTAACAAACACGTTTATGCAAAATGTTGTAAAAATTAGCTTAAACAGCAAATATTTCGCTATCATATGGATTTATTGATATAAAAATAATAGTGTAAAACTTACCGCATACAGCAGAACCACAGCTATCCCGATAGCGAACATGTCGAAGTCAGTCTTAGTTTCGGTAAGGAACACGGACATCTTCTCGAGCGACTCTTCGTAGAACTCCTTGGCTATCTTGGCAGCGCTCTGCTGGCCGGTCGCGAGGTAGTGCGCGAATTGCTTCTCAGCGCGTTGGAACTGCTTGTAGAATTCTGAATGGAAGAGTTGTTATGAGGTTATAGACACTAGTTAAATAAATTAAGACAAAACAGTTTCATTGGTAGTGTGATACCATGCAGTATGTAATAAAGGGCCTTTGCCCAGAATATCGATTTTACATGCTAGAACAGAATCAGTTTTAAGTCGGAGTATTTCCGAAATCTGAATGTAGGTAAAAGCCATTAATTGAAGGTGCCATCGGATTTTTTTTAAATGTTGTATTGGATGTTAGAAATAATCCCACAGGAAAAGGAGATAAAAAGCTATGTTACTCCTTATAACATCAGCTATCTGCCAGTGAAAGTCTTGTTGACATTGGTTCAGCCGTTTCGTAAGTTAGCCGGAACAAACCACAAACCGACAAAAAAAATAAAAATTGTTGTTGTGATAAGTACTATACCTACATACATACTTTCATATGCATATATTTAAAAGCTGTTATTTTGACATTACAAACAGACACTTCAATTTTATTTATTTGTATAAATGTATAAACAAATAACTGGACTATAGTGAACCTAATCTGCGATTTCGTAACAAAACCAATGTGACCTAATTATGCTACAATTAAAAGATGTGTCATCACTAAGAATCTTCCATACACACCGGTATCCGTAGGTAGCGCCTGCTTCGCGTTATGCTGTGCCATCACGTGTAGTAGATACAGATGTTGCCTGGTGTCCTGAGGCAGCAAGGCAGGTAACAGACGGCCTCCGCTGTCGCCCGGGGGCGGAGCGCCCAGTAACCATGACACAGAAGGCGCCACGTCCACTTGGGCCACCGTGGGGCCTGGGCCTGGGCTGCGAAGAAAGTTATATTTAAAAAAAATGCAACTCTGTCAGGAATGGGGAGTTTGATATGACTAGGTTCAAAGGTATGTTTTAAATATTTACGTACGTAAAATTGTCGACAAGCTCAAATAATTTTATTTTATTCTTTACAAGTCAAATTAGAATTATTTCGTAATAAACTTGGCAGCAGGGATGGAAAGTGAATACTATTTATTTGTCCTCTGAATCGCCAGAAATAACAAAGACAGATATTTTTTTATACATTCGGATGTCCTAGCTAACAACTCCTGAAATATCAAAGCAAACAAAAGACAGATCGACATACGGGTGAGGACACTGGAAGTCAGCACTCCTGGCTAGTACTAATGGCACGAGCACTTCACTGGGCGTTGCTCCGCCGTGGCCACCCGCGTCCCGCATGCCGTGGTCGCCGCATACTATGAGGACTCCGTTTCGATCCTGGAAACAATAGGTCACTCGGTTGGTTTGAAGTTTTGAGTATGAATGTCGATGGCTAGAAGAGTAGAGAGACCAAAGAAACGATGGATGGACTGTCTGAAAGATGATATGGCTAGAAAGGGTGTGACTACGGAGATGACGACTTATACAGAAGTGTGGAAGAAATAGACATGTTGCGGCGTCCACAAATAAATTGGAAGATGGGCAGGAGACTGAATTAATAAACTAACATAATGATTTGAATGTATTTTATGTATTTGTATATCGAGACTTGGTGCCTTAATTAATCCTTCGCTGGTAAACGCTAGTAAATAAATAATGATTACAAAGAAATGCCGATGTTTTTTTAAGTCGTAAAACTATGCGATACAGGGGCGGGTCGCTAGTAAATTAATAAAAACACTAACCCACTTCTGCATAGCAGTAAATATCTTCTTAACAACTTCGTCCATTTCCAGCAGCTTTGGTTTGATCTTGGGACTGCGCGCACCCTCCAAATGCCCGATATGGTCTAATCCTAGATAGTGCAACACTAGGAAGTCAAAAGTGGGCTTTTTTTTCTCGTCTGGCGTCAATACTTTGTCTAGATGTCTTGTTACGTTGTTGTCTACCTGAAAAGATCATATTGTGTGGAATCTTTACATAGTATAAAACAAAGTTGCTTTTCGTGTCTGTACGCTTAGATCTTTTAAACTGCGTAACGGATTTTAATGCGGTTTTCATCAATAGACAAAGTGATTCAAGGGGAAGGAGTACATACACCTCCGCGCGGGTGTAACCGCTGGCAACAGCTAGTAATATTATAAGGGTACAATTTAAATGCTCACCAAAATATTTTTTAGACCGTAAGACTAAGTACCAAGTAAAATATGTTAACTTTAAATAAAATAAACCCACTCTATACCGAGGTGCCTAAAGAAAAACGTTTTAAGTTCCAAAATGATTATACACTCAAGGTTTGTATGTATAATACATACACCTCCGCGCGGGTGTAACCGCTGGCAACAGCTAGTAATATTATAAGGGTACAATTTAAATGCTCACCAAAATATTTTTTAGACCGTAAGACTAAGTACCAAGTAAAATATGTTAACTTTAAATAAAATAAACCCACTCTATACCGAGGTGCCTAAAGAACAACGTTTTAAGTTCCAAAATGATTATACACTCATCAGAATAATTTGTACGTGTTGTATTTATATTCTTTTTGCTTACCAAAATGGATAAATGCTCACCAAATCTTGTTTCCCTGAAATAGTAACATTAATACCCAAAATGACAGTTCTAAATAGCTTTGTTAAAATATTGGTAACATCTATTTAGCAAAAATATAAAATATTTGGACTGAAATTAACTTTAAAGGCGTTTATAATTTTTTATGGCATAGAATAAATAGGAAAATAGGTTCATTTCTACAATACTTTATGAAACCCAATTTGGTGAGCATTTATCCATTCTAGCAGGTATTTCGAATTTTTTGGCAGTAAAATAGGTACTTTTCTGGTAGGCGTCTAAACACAAGCCATATTATAAATATGAAAGTTTGGATGTTTGTTACTCAATCACGCACAAACGGCTGAACGGATCTGGATGAATTTTGGCACAGAGATAGTTTATAGCCTGGATTAATAGATAGGGTACTTTAATCCCGGTAGTACGTTCCCGTGGGATATTTTCCGACAATCACGCGGGCGAAGCCGCGGGATAAAGCTAGTAATATATAAAACTAAAACCGGGCGTATTATACACCGCGGAATTGTGAGCAAAGTAATGCTATCTTGAGCTCTTTGAGAGCGGGAGTTTTCTTTATTTTTCTATGAAAAACCAAAGAATAATATCAACGTCTGACCATCAGACCTCTTGCATACCTTCTAGCGTTGGTTACTTTAACATCCAAGTACTGTGAAAGGAGCACCAATATTACAGGGTAAGTACCTCTGTACAATCTGTGATGTAAAAAGATGTGGTTCCATCAAACACGGCCAACAGACTCAGGGACTGTCTTACCCAAGTATCGTCACCATATTATATCACCATATGGCGCCTTCTAGTGTTGGTTACTGTATCACTACTACAGAAGAATCACAATGTTACTACCTACCTCAGTATAATCTGTGACGTAGAACGACGTGGTGCCGTCAAACTCTGCCCACAGTCCCGGGAACAGTCTCAGCCAAGTATCGTCTCCGTACATCACTGTACGGCGCCCTCTAGCGTTAGCTACACGCAACACGCTGTCACCACGCACGGCCGGCGCTCCGAAATTTAGGGCTACGTCCGCAAATGTTGAGACACTGCCTGTCATCATAGCCTGGTGGGATTAAATATTCCAGTTATTTCTACATAGTTACCTCATTAGCTTGGTTCGTTAGTACCTACACATAATAGTTTAAAGAGTATGTGGACAAAACAAACAGACATTTTGGCAAGGCAATATTGCTGTTAATTTTGGTCTATCTCTTTCATTTTCAGTGCAAAAGTGCCATCACAATCAAGCCGATGTGTGAATCAAGTGAAATGATGATGCTGTGATGTCATACAATACTATACGTAAAGATTACGATCTTCAACTAATAGTTTGCTTAGCCAGTTAATTTCTAATAGGTTTTAATGTTTCAGGTTCAGGGCGATCATCGCAGTGGAAACACCCGGGCGTTTCCTCCCGCCTTATCAGAAACAGGAACCTCCCGAAACAACCGTGTCCGGTGAGGACCTGCGTCAGGCGGAAGGTGAGGACGCCGTGCCGCCTCTCAAGCCACTCCTCAAAGAGGGCTCTTACCGCCGCTATCGTGGCGTGCCCAAGATAGGTTGGTGTTACGCATATTTTACATCAGATTAAAAATACTGGCATCTTTATAATTACTTTACATTGTTTATGAGTGTTTATGTATATGTCGTGGTCCGATCGTAGAAATTGCCATATCCTGATCTGCCTGGCCATTTTACGATCCAGCCATTTAGCAGCCATTTCGTAATTTGGCCGGTTATACCTATCAAGATGTGCCTTAACGAAAGTGGATCAATGAAAGCAAGATATTTGTCGATATTCCCAGCTGATCACCCAATAGTCAGCTGGGAATATCAACAAATATTTTGCTTCTATTGCAAAGTAGTTGCTCGTCACGCCGCAGTGGCACCCCCCGACCAAATGGGTTAGGTTAGAACTGTGGCGAACCGCGCGAGCCGAGCGAGCGTAGCGAGCGGTGCCACCCCGTAGCGGCCGACGAGCGCTACATCCAAGTTGGTCACTTGGAGTCTAGTATTTTTTGGACTCTAGAATAGGAATTATTGGAGTAGGAATAGGTAGAATAGGAAATGGGACCCAAATGCGGCAGCAAAGACAGGGCTACGGTTTTTAGGCGCATCGGTCGATATTAGTGGTCATAAATCATGACATCGCGGCGTATCGTGAAATGACCAGTCGGACCACGAAATGGCCGGTTCTACGATCGGATGACGACATATACAAAACATAACAAAAACAATAGCGTACCACTAGCCTATCTAACAGGGAAATGTAAGCAAAACGCGAGAGTTTTATTCTCAGTAAAGCCCATAGTATATCCAGCCAGCCAGGCTAACATGCATAGCGACAATATGTTGTCGACACTTATCACGCGCTGAAACGAGAATACGACCTATATGACTGCTTACTATTAGTATATTAGTAGTACATAATATAGTCCTGTCTTGTTTCGGCGTGACAGAATGCGACGACAAATTTTAGTTACGCAGAATTCCCCGGTAATGCAGAGAAAGGGAGCCACAAGGAAGGGAAAGTGCAAAAGATATCAATTAATGCATGCTCTTCCTAAGGTGATGCACATAAATGAAGTTATATTTACTATGTCAAAGTCAAAGTCAAAACGTTTATTGCGAACTAATAACACACCACCAAACCGGAACCACAGGAACCGATGTAATATTGGTAATTAATTGAGTTACATCAATGAATTTAATGACTACTTGGCTATGGTAATCAATTTTAGTAGCCTTCATTTGTGATTTTATGACTTTGTAGGTAATTTAATTACTAATTTTATTTCCGTTATTCTTTATTTCTTTCCTTCTTTATTCACAACACAGTAGCGTTGTGAATAAAGAAGGAAATACTCCTAATTAAAGAATTCTTCCTAAGTACGTTTGTCGCAAGTCGTCATGATAGGTTTACCTGCTATTTACTAATTCCCACAATACTAAAATTCTCTCGCCTACTAAAACTAGGTACTTAGGCTCTAAAAGCTTACAGTCTATTCGAAAACCGAAAATGGAACCCAATTAAAACTAAGTAATATTGATTATTCCAGCTTTTTATTGCACATTAGCACATATAGCAGAATTTATATTGTGGCTTGGCTTATTTTAGTTAGTATGAGTCTTTCATCAAATAATTAATTAAAATACTGGCTGGTGATGTAACTATCGTTAAATTAACGAAGAAATGTAATAACGACCAGCATAGCTTCATGCTACACGCTAACCAAACCAAAACACGCCTGGGCACGCCACGATAGCGGCGGTAAGTACCCTCTTTGAGGAGTGGCTTGAGAGGCGGCATGGCGTCCTCACCTTCCGCCTGACGCAGGTCCTCACCGGACACGGTTGTTTCGGGAGGTTCCTGTTTCGTATAAGGCGGGAGGAAACGCCCGGGTGTTTCCATTGCGAAGATCGCCCTGAGGACACGGTGGAGCATACGGTGCCGGTCTGCCCGGCTTGGGCGGAGCACCGCCGTGTCCTCGTGGCGATCGAGGCGATCGGCGGCGGCGATCTCTCGTGTCCGGCCCTGGTGCAGGCCATGGTACGGAGCGAGAATGAATGGTTAGCCGTCACCTCCTTCTGCGAAGCAGTAATGCTCGCGAAGAGGGAGGCGGCGCACGTGAGGGAGAGGCAGTATATGCGCCCTCACGGCCGTAGTCGCCGCGGGAGACGCCCTGGGCGTCGGGAATCCCAGGTTGATTCCCGGCCACCGTAGGCGCGGGCTTGCGGACGGCGAGTAATGGGTAGCTCGCTGTCCGGTAAGGACCAAGCCCGGGTCGACGGCGCGTTGTGTTCCACGCGCGCCTCAAAGAGATGTCAGCACCAAATGGTGGGGTCCGCAAGGGCCGATGCCTGCCAGGTGCGGGTTGTTCGAAAGAGATACCGCGGCCCCTGGCACACAGGCAACTGAGGGAACACGGGTGGGTTTTAGTCAGTAAAAGTCTGACACGCCCTCCCGCTCCACCCAGAGCGGGAGAAGTTATTTGATGATTTCCCACCTAAAAAAAAAACATGCCAAGTATGCTGTACCAAACCCGATGTTACCAAACTATTTACATTTTAAGCGTCTATTGCGCAAGCACATTATAGGTGCTCATTTTCAACAGAACTTTTATCATAAATAGAGTTTATATGGCTAGAATAAAATTCATTGTAAGTTTCAAGTAAGTATGATGTTTTAGTAAAGAAAACCCTTTTTTGAAAATTCTGTTGTAAATTACGTGAAAAAAGCGTGAAAAAATCAAACACGTATACATAAAATAATAAACACAAGACCAAAGAAAAAACAAGTTACTTGTTATGAATTTTTTTGGAAAATATAAACTAACTTTAATTCAATAAAATAATAATTTCAGCAATGTTTTTTGTTTTTTCTTCGTCTCTACGGTCATGCGTGGAAAGCTGAATAAATAATTGACAACTAGTTTTAATATTTAAAGGTGACACTTGCAAATATATCCCGCCAGAAGTTTATTGTGCGCCTCCACTGTGCTTTTTCCATCTTACGCTGAGGTGACTGTACACAACAGAATAATTTTACACATGTAATCATGTACTTGTGTAATTTAAAAAAGAATTCAGGAATAAGAAAATACCTGAAAGAATACTAAACATGAATTGTGAACTTTTCTCTTTGGTTTTGTGATTGGAAACAAAACAAACATAATAACATAAGTACTTTTAAATGTGTGTGGACTTTTGGATTTATGTAAGAGTTATTGAATTGTTAAACTTACACAAAATAGTTTATTATTAATTATGTTTTTTTTTGTGTTCTTGTTAGGTTATTTCTCTATAAACGTATCTTACCTTAATCCTAGGCATGGTCACCGTTGGAGGTTCAGCCACCGACACATAGATACACGCAGACTTGTTCTTAAGCAGCTGACCAGTGTATGGCATGTACTCATCAGTTACAAAGTCATAACGAAGGCCATCTATCACCATGAGGACCACAGTGTTCTCACCAGAATTGTACACTTGCTGGCCATCAATACTGCAAGTTAGAAAAAGAAAATCATAATAGGAACATGAAAAAATAATAAGTACATTATTTTATTGTTCTTTTTTTCAATTTATTCATAACACTGATTTATGTAAAAAAAAAACAAGTTGAATTATTGTGTTAAACAATTTAATGTTTGTTGAAAAAAAATGCTTTGTTTATTTATGAGCACTGGTGTGTGAAAATTATAAAAAAATTAAAATGAAAGTAAACAACCAAACTAACCTGACACCATCTATGAAATTAGGCAGATCCTCCATATGGGACATCTTCCCTGAATGGTATTTCAATGGGAAAAACCCATACAGGAATAGCATCAGGGCTCCAAGGCCTGTCACAAGGAGGCAGAGGCCGGTCCATCGGTGCTGTATCCAAGGCAGCATGACGATCGACCTTTGCCGTGTTCTAATCACTTGAATCATCCACTCACTAACTCTATTTCTGAATTACCAGTACTCGACGAATTTTACGCTACGTACACACGCTTTCGCTTCGGCAATATTTCATTTCAAATGTACTTGTCTTCCTGTTATAGGAAACCGCATTGTGAAATGAGGATGAGGTTTATTTCATTCAATACGCAACGACGTGTATCTGCACACCTACTATCAGAGGCAGTCCTTCACAAAATTATGACAATACGATAAGATCGGCTTTTTCTTATATCACGAAAGCACTTTACAACGCTGTGGTAACCTAACTAAAATATACTTTTAGGAAAAAGCCATATTTGGTAAGAATTATTTCTTCATGTAAACGGGGTTTAAGGTTTAATTCTTCGGTAAATAAACAAAATTTAAGATGGAAAACTGCATTCATTAAAATCACCGGTGGTGTAGCAAAGTGTAGTGTTGGCCGACGTGGTCACGGAACTTGACTGTTGTTATTTTGTTACCGATTATTGTAACAATCACAATCATAAACAATCGTTTTGACTAAATTACCAATCTCTATAGAAATCGCTAAAAGGTTACTGAATAATTTGTAGTAAATATAAACAGAAAACACACACATACACGCTCATTTAATAAGCGCTCATCTGCAATTCAAAATATATTTTAAATAAAATCACTTTTCGAATGTCACGAATCGAATGCATTTAGGATCGATTTCGTGCCTAGTAAAAAGATAAAAACTGATCATGACATCAAATCAGACATCACTGGACACTGGCTGACGTTTTGCTGACAGTGACATGAGCAGTTACCTGTTGACGTTAGTGCTGACTTTTTTATTGCCTGACTAATATATGTATGCTTGGATTATAGTCTTTTTAGTATTTGCCTTGACTGGTATGTTAACTCGATGGTGCAGGCGAGTTAATACCTGCCAGTCCTGCCTCTTCCACTTTGGAATTGATTGATAAAGCCAGGTTTGTTTTATGGGTTTGATGCTTTAGGGCTTAGGTTAAAGCTAGAAAGTAACTACGTACCCAGACCCAGTCGAGAATCCCAGTTTCGTGGATTCAAATACAGATTAGGTACTGTACCTACTGCACTTAATTCCGACTCATAACGACATGGGCGTAGCCACGGTGGGGCAGGGTGGGGCGCTTGCCCCACCCTGGCTCTGACCTGTAAGGTACTTAACCAAACCTAAAAAAATCTAGGTACTAACTACAATACATAATATCCGTAAGAAAGTTCAAACTCGACAGTGGACACAAAAAATAATGCGATCAAAACAAAAAGCGCGCGCGCGATTGCTCGCACGCGCGCAGCGGTTAGTCATGCGTTAGGCGTGAAAAACACAGAAACGGCGTAAGGTGAAAGCGCGGCGCAGGCGCAGCGTACGCAGTACATTTTGTATGCAGGCATGATGCCGCTTTTAAACGTTTTAATACAAAATGTACTGCGTACGCTACGCCTGCGCTGCGCCTTCACCTTACGCCGTTTCTGTGTAATTCACGCCTTAGGGTGTGTCCAGACCTGGCGAATGCGCCGCTCGCGAGCCGCTTGCGAACTGCGCGCGAGTGGCGCGCGCCCGGCGCAGGGGCTGCGTGCGAACATGAAATGCACGCGCGCAGTACGCAACCGGACAAGAGACTTGCGAAAGCGTTATGTGAAATATTTATTTAGAGAAGATTTTACAGACATGAACTATTAATTTAGTGAAGATGGTAATTTTGCTATTCTCAGTTTGTCGTTTTTCACCAAAAATTTTGACTATATTAATTTTTCTAACTAAATCTGACTATTTTTAATCGCGATTAAAAAAGTGTGGAATAAAATTAGTGGTCATGGACTAAAATTCACACCAACACTTCGACTTCAGGTACAAAAACAGTACTGATCTTTTTTTTCTTTGTTTGCTTATATCTCGAAAATGGTGTGTCCTATCGCCAAAATGATGATAATTTCGACCCCCTTTAACAAACCCGTAAGCCCCATAATCTCAACATGTAGGTAACATTTTTTTTTCCATACAAAAAGTGAAAAATTCCATATAAAAAACGTCGAGGCTGCCCCCCTGCACACGCTTCATTCATCTCTTAAAAAATCATTGCGTAGGGCACACAAGTACCACGTTGCGAAGCCAAAAGAAAAAAAAATACCACCTGCAGGCTTGGCACGACAACCGTAGAGAAGCGTTTTGTCGACAGAAGACTAGACAAAAATGACGTTTACGTGTAGACAGTTGTCAGTTTTTCACCGAGAAATGTAGACAAGCGATTTCTATTCGACAGTAGAGTAGAAATAGAAAGCGTCTTGCTAAGCCTGCAGGAGTCGCGATTGTCAAATTCGATTTTAGTTGTGTCAAAATTATTTTTAAGTTTAGAGATTTTTTTTTGCAGAATAGCTTTAAGATTCTCATAGCCAAAAGTAAGGAATTTTAGTGATAGTTTAGTTAGTTTAGTTCGGTGTACAAGAGAATCGGCACCAATACCTCAATAAATAAACAACCTATAATACGTATGTTTACTTACTGTACCTGAAAGTACTATCTATAGATAGATATAAACCTCTAAATTGACTAATTAACAAATTGGCATACGCCCAGAACCCAAATACAGGGTGCTATAGGGTGTAAACTTTTTGTATGAAAAAATTAACCGGGGTAAGACCGCGGGTATAGTTTGCTAGTTACATATTATTTTAGACTGCTGCCCCACCCTGAGCCCATGGCTGGCTACGCCCATGCATAACGACACTTAAATTTCACTACACGTGCAAACTATCAGCAATACATTGTGGATGTGACTTCGAGCGGTACAACGTCCAATGAAAGTCAAGTTTATCGGATTTTTCAATTAGTCGTGGCCCTGGAAACTGATTCTGAGTACCGGGAGTACTCGGAGTCCGGGTGTACAATTAACCGCTCGTCACTAATAATAACACTTGAACGGTCTACAAAAACCAACCAGGCTACGAAATAAAGGGGCTGTCATAATCAAATCGTAGATAACCATCGACGGCAAAACGGCAACTTGCGACTGTACGTCGTCTACGTACAATCACATAGGTACCTACTTATAATTATATTATATATATATATACACTCACAAATTACATTCACAAAAAAGATAGACTACCATAAACGCATGACAAGGCAGGCTAATAACCTGTGTTTAAGATCCCACAGAACGAACTATGGAAAAAAGAGTATTCTATATGATGGAGCCCAAATCTACAACGAACTGCCTAAGAATATAAAAGAAGCCAAATCTCTGTTTACATTCAAAAAGTTATTAAAAAACCACATTTTAAAGGATTCTTCATTAATAGGCACATAATATTGTTGTCATTATAACTTATAAATAGTTACTCATATGAATGTAATACAAGTAGTACATTAATATTGCACGGAACATATAAACATACCTGATACACATTACCGTGTAAACGCAATATACACATACATATTATTATATACCTATATACATAGGTACGCACATACTTACATGCAAGCACTATATAATAATCTACATTAAACTAACTAACTACATTATCAATAATAGCAATATTTTAACATTACACTAAAACCGTTTTCGCAATGCTATCGCTGTGTCACGGGCCTAAGTAAAAATATCTTGTCACTCACGCACACTAAGCCGCTGCACAGCGAACATAACGAGCGACGTCGCGCACTTTGTTTTGTTTACATTATTTTTTTTGTTGTAACTACCCACAATAAATTACTAATCTATTACTTACTACTACTTTTTAACCATGATATATTTTAACGTAATTTGTCAACCCACTACGCCAATCGGCCTAATGTACCTATTCTTATTCTTACTTAGATATATTATATGTTCTCTATAAGTGATTTTGTAAATCTTTTGAGAATAAATGTCTTAAACCGTAATTAACGACAAAATTGCTATCTATTGTGTTACCGTCCTACAATGCACATATCAAGTACCCTCTGACCTAGAAGTTGCGTTCACCAGACATATCCCAGAGCGTTTTTTATGAGGGACCTATAGTTCAACAGTCGAAGTATCCGGGTACTAATATCAAAGTATTTTATTAAACCTTTTGAAGAATACAATTCCTTGGCATTATTCTAGAACTCAAAAGATTGTGAATATTCGGGAGACATGATTAACAGTGTATTTACGCCACAAAATGTTAGTTAATGAGAAAGCGTTGGCCGAAGTATTCTTCACATCTATTTAGGTATATCAAATACAATCATCCGCTCGATTGTATTGGGATAAAATTGTCACGAACTAAAAATAGAGTGGTTATTTTGATCATTCGTGACGTTGCGTCGATGCGGTACTAGAAGACAATGATTTTACTATGATACACCGTGTAGTAGGTAATCTGGAATGATGTCGATGGCAGCATCATCCTCCCACAATTTACAAGAAAGTGGATTTGTTCTCGAACGACACCCACCGATCTTCCATGGGAAAATAACGTCGCGAATATATCAGACTCATCCTATTATTATGGTGACCATGATTTTTGTATTTTACAATATCTACATTTTGGTAATATAAAATCTGCAAAGAAGACCCACTGACCAAAGTGTCTGATGGTTTCTCGTACTACCCAAAGAGTGCCCTATGAAGAATATTGTTGTCATGAAGTTCCTAAAATGATGGATATGAGAGGGCCGTGCAGTCGAATAAACGTGTGGTATTGTTAATAATATTATATGTACAGGGTGACTTGTAACTGACGTAGGTATTCCTTCATGGACGTGATAATTTGTGATAGTTCTTGAATTCTATGAATTTTCATCTAAGCTTTATGGTTTACTTTTTGCAAATGTTTGAAAACCCGGGAAACCTCGACAATAATCGTGGTTACAACCACAGGTTCATATTATCACGTCCTGGAAGTCATACGTCAAATTACAAGTCACCCTATAAAAAATATTACGTACCTAATATGTAGGTACCTACTTATATCTAATATTGCGTAGGAGTTAGGACATTTTCAAGCTGAAAAGTAACTGAAAAACACCAAATTGTGAAGTAACTGAAAAACAACTCCAAGATAATCATTAGTACGCACTAATAGGAAAAACTTTGCTAGTAATTTCAAACCATAATCTGTTCTATACGATTTGAAAACCCGGGAACTCTCGACAACAATCGTGGTTACCACCAGAGCTAGAGGTATAAACTATCTCCACCAGAAAGTTGCATGGTCCATAAACGGCAATTTCCCGCCCAAATAGTCCGTCATACGGTAATGAATGATATCGTACCTACTGCTTCAAGTTCAAGGTGTACCCTTGTGAATCAGCCCGTGTGGGCTGCTGAAAATTCTATTTAAATCACATTATATGGCGTTCGTCTCTAGTCTCGAGTCCAGAGCGGCGCGCGCCTGCAACGAACTAACAACCACAAAGGTGAATTGTTTTTTTTTTTAATAGTGGTATTGTAGTGTTGTTCTTTTGTGCTTATAAGGTATAGTAGATTTTGTTGTTTGTGTTAATTGAAATTGTTATTTATTTTGAAAGGATTGGAAAATTCGGTTGGCTTTTCTGTCGGTCAAATAGGAATCCGTATTATTATTCTGAAAAGGGCCATATCTCAGAGCGATTAAAATAATCGCCATGTTTGTACATACAGGTGCCATTTACATGCATTAAGTACATGTATGCGCAATTCGTTACAGATTTTTTAAAATAAATCTTTAATTTATTACGCAGTTCTTAAATTATCCTAATTTTTGAACTCCGTATTGAATTCAACGTTCGTAATACTACCTACTAAATATCGCATCTAGTGCTGAATTCTGAATCTTATCATGTTATAGTACAATAAGATTCAAAATTAGATGCAACTTGCAATACAGTTTAAAGGAATAAAATAACTTTACTTAAATGATGTTAGTAGTGCGACATCCAAAAATAAAAATAAAATATACAATTGTTAGTAGCTACCTACTTGAGCCTACCTGTAAAAATGTTATATTTAGCTACTTACCTCTTCAACGAAATAATTCTGCAACATTTCATTCCGAAGAGATCTTGCCTCTCAATGTTTACATCAACACTAGATCTAATTTTATTCTATTACAAAACTAATAATGTCGCATAAATTTCATCATAGCCGAATACATTCAGTTCAGCGGGTTGCATCAGTTCTAAAAGCGTTCCGAAACGTTCCCAGGTGACTCACACACGGTGGAATCGTTCCAGAATTTCGCCGATTATTGTTCACGTAGTATTGCTTGTAGATGTAAACAAATCCGGTAAACTTCAACAAGCTTTTCGTTGGGGCAATAAAATCACTGTTAATCTTGTAATTGAATTTAGTTATACAGCTCTGTTGGTAGGTAGTGTTTTTGTTGAAAAACTTCTATGATACCTGATATGGAGGTAAGTATATCAGGTATCATAGAAGTTTTCTTTCCGTTTTCCTAATCTGGGAATAGCATACCTAAGCATTATCAGCTTACAATGTTCGCAAAGCTTTGACACAGGCCTTCTTTCTTCGAGGAGAGGGATTAGCTGTAATTCACCATGCGGGCTCAGTGCGGGTTGGTAGATGTAACATGTCTTCGAAGTTGATGTAGGACATGCTGGTTTCCTCACGATGATTTCCTTCACCGTTTTGAGAACAGTGGTGATTAAATTATATACACAAAGTAAAGCGGCTGCCTGGGCTCGAATACACGACCTACAACTCGTTACCACTGTGCCAAGACTGCTCTATTTGGGAATAGGTCTTGGACTAGACAGTTTTCAGAACCTGTAACGATGTTCCCTTTTCAAGGGATTGTTTTTAAAAGTTTTTTCATCTACCAGCATTTTCAGTTGAACACCCCTAACAAGCCTGCTTGCTAACTCTTCCAACTGAGCTGATTACTCTGTTAGGAGTCCATAAACTTAAATAATGTACCTAAAAGGTGGATTCCAAACTCATGGAATCTCTCTCTGCGTTAGACGCACTGACCTTTGGGCTATTGCCCCTTACCTACTGTTATTTTTCTTGAAAACAAGATACACCTTTAGATATTTTAAATGCGCATTCAAATAACATTGGTCGGTCGTTCATTACAAGAGCAAGCGCATAGGAGATGTAACCGCTGAAAATAAACGCGTCATGAGAATATCCGCCGTTTATATCTACACGCTGAATAGACAATGTTGGTGATTTATTTCAGTCCAAAGATAAGTTTTACGAGCGCTCGCGAGAGTATCGACAATCCTATGGGTACCATGGCCGATTTGATTGTTGTTTATGACTTGGCACCGTGTAATGTAATAGGACAGTCATGAGGATGTTTTATATGAGATTTAGTTCTGCAGTTTGGGGAGGACCTCGTTTCATGGAATTTTCCGAAAGTGATTGGAAAGCGGAAAACACTTCAATATGACTGATTAAAACACAATCATAAAGTAACTAAATGGGTGTTGGAGTACGTAAGATTGTCAGCAACACCAAGGCGTTGGTGGCCTTTCTCGAGGAGCTGGGGTGGATCGAATGACCGATTCTCCCACCCGTACGCAAAATAGGTATGCGCTTTGACGTGGAGTTGCGGATAACAGTGTATTACCTATTACCTACCTATGGGTGTTGGAGATAGGGTTTTTAAATATTCGACTACATTTGCAATGAAACCTATGGATTCTAGTAGACGTAGCCATGGGTACTGGAAACCTATTTAATTTAATTTATAGCCAAATCTGATGTGATTTTAATGGCTCAGTCAGGTCCTGGTTCAGGATCCTGTGGTTAATTCCTTAAGCTCTTGGTTGCTCTCAGTACTACTAAGGGTTCCAGAGTAAGCAGCTAGTATGCAATAATACTACTTAATAATAACTATTTAAACCCTTACATTATTTGTTTCCAGATGTCGATAGTACCTCTGATGTTCCGTGACTGGTGGGACGAATGGGACAGGCCCTCCCGGCTGCTGGACCAGCACTTCGGCATGGGCCTGAAGAGGGACGAGCTACTGTCTTCCCTCTCAACACTGCCGACCTCCTCGCTGTTCCGGAACTCGTACTTCAGACCATGGAGGACAAGCTTGACGAGGCAGGAGTCTGCATCTACTATTAATCTGACCAAGGACAAGTTTGAGGTAGGTTTCGATTTTTAAATGACGCTGCTAGTGCTGCATGTTTCTGTCAACCACAGATTATCAAAGACTCATTTTGTGAGATGCTCGCTTGATTCAAATAGATTTAACTAGACTGGCCAATTGGTACGACTGTGGTCTTGCTGACTGTTATTATGTGCTATTCGCAGGCATTAGCAATGTTTTATTGCTTTTTACAAGCCTTGATGGTGTTTTTATTGAGATAACACTGCGGGGTAATTTCGTAACACACAAACAGTGACAATGAGCAATGACGTCTATTTTGACAGTTCAACAACATTCATTTCGTTGTGGAGCAGACAAATTTTTCAAACTTATATAGCAATGGATTAGCAATAATCATCCAATTGTTACGCAATTAAGGTAGTGGTCTGAAACACATACAGCGACGTGTCTCTGTGCACCGGACCGATTTAATTTGGCACGGTCAATGAAGCGAGCTAGGACTGTTTAACGTGCCTTGTTATTATATTAGTTACGCACCTGTCTGGGTAGCGGTCAAATTATTTTATCAGCTTCACCTTCCCTTTTATTAACTTGATTAAAGCGTTATCTCATGTCATGTTTTTTTTCTAATGTCTTATTCGTTGATTTTCTCCATTCCAGGTCATCTTAGATGTCCAGCAATTCACACCTGAAGAGATCACAGTTAAGGCTGCAAACAACAGCGTTGTAGTCGAGGGTAGGCACGAAGAGAAGCAGGACGAGCACGGGTTCATCTCTCGCCAGTTCACACGCCGGTACATTCTGCCAGGAAATTACGACGTGCAAGACCTCGTCAGCACACTGTCTTCAGACGGTGTCCTCACTATCACAGCGCCTAAAAGACCCCCAGCTAATGCAGGCGAAAGAATTGTCCCCATCACCAAGACAGGCCCCGCTAAGCAACCTGAACCCATCTACACAGAACAACCCCGAGAACAAACAGTACCTATCGTCACTTCCCCCTAATTTTAATATCATCCCCCTTCATTTAACGAGACATCGATATTCATAATTAATCGATGTTCAACGATCGAATCATAAATAGCATTTATTATAAGCGTCGTTGTTGGCCAATAACGACTAGCGATTCGAAATGAACGATATTAGGTTTTTTATATTAATTTGTATAAAAGAGGAACGCAATATCATTGTTTATATCTAATAAAAATTGAATAAACAATTCCTATCATCACTGTTTTTCTTGTTTTTACTGTTTATTAAATTGGGTTTTTTAATAGAGAGGAAGCGGGAAGCATATACATTTCCAGAAGTACACGTAGTTCAGATACATGATTATGATGAGGTTGAAAAATGGCGGCTCAGGAAAGACCCCTCCACCACCCGATTGTATGATTAGGTCCATTTTAATTAAATAAATTGGAGTATTCCATACAATGAAAATATTTATCATAAACCCGACGGGATTTCCTGTCCCAAAATTGAGGAACTTTTTTCTACCTATACAAATTTTCATCCCCTACTTAATCTCTATAGGGGATGAATTTTCAAAAGTCCTTCCTTAATGTTAACTTTCATCAAATAAGGAACTCTTGTGCAAAATTGTATACTTATTTCTAGACCTAGCGGTTTAAACTGTGCGTTGTCTGTTAATAGATTTTTACGAAGCACATCATATTAGGAGGAAGTCTACATTAGTATAGTCACGTCTTTATTGAAATGTTTAGAGAAAATTAGAACAAACCAGAAACAAACAAATAATTTAACGATTTTGTAATCGGTTCCAATAATGTAATGTATTGTGTTGTCTACCTCCAAACAGGCATGTGACTATTCACTCTTACGTTTATAAGTGACAGAACGCATTACTAAGAAACATTTAACCGTGGGGCTCGGTGCAAACCGCGAGCGTACATTAATGCTCAGCAGACGGGCTAGCCACAAAGAAGAAAGAACACCAACAACATCTACCATGCTGAACTACAAATAATGAACAATAATTCCTCCACTAGTTAATGTAAAACACAAACTGCGGTGTGTCAAGTGAGAGCTGTCAGAGTCTAATGACAAATTTTCAATACGTCAACGTAGCGAATGGTTACGGGGCATTACGGGTTGCGTTTGACTAATTTAATTTTCACGCGGAGTGTTTATTCTAATAATATGGTTAATTTATCATTGGGACGAGGGTTGGGGCCGCGCTGAAATTCCGATAGACAACATAATGCAAGTTTAAAATGTTTGTTGAGGACCGAACCAACGCTAAGTTATTTTTATCAAACAAAACATCGAGCATTTATTATTATGCAGGCAGTGCATAATGAAGCGACATTTAAAATTTCTTTTAAGCCTGGTCTGGCATCTGAAAGCAACAAAAAGTAGGTATGTGTTATATTATTAGTAAGTCCCGAGTTCCACTATGCCCCAATATTTTATTTTCTAATCAAAATACTAACGCCATCTATGCAGCAATTGAAGTAACAAATAGCGCCATCTTTGAATGCAGAAGTGAAGCGTTATTCATAGATCTTTGCATAGATCATTAGTATCAAACAGTTTAGTGGAACAGAATTAGAATCGTTTACTCTACAAGATGGTTGCACGTGTATTTAAATATTTGCTTACAATTTCATTATCTATAGCGACCAAGCGTATATAGTTAGTAGGTATCTATGTATTTAAAAGCTTACAGATTCAATAATTTATTTATATTAATCTATGATTCAATAATGCAAAAGCAAATGCACGTTTAGTTGTTTGGTTCAATCTTTTCATTTTTGGTAGCGCTAGAGTAGTTAGACCGTGTCTTCTCCTGAAAGAGTACGAAACGATTGGGGATGGATTAAAGGTACATTAATCAGTCTCTTTTTACACGCTTTATATTAGCTTCACTTGTATGTATGTAACCGACTCCTTTGAGCGCGATTTTGACCCACTTTAAACGGTCAGATTTCATTGAAACGTTGTAAACTTGTCGAGGACCGATGACAATTCAATAATTAAAAAAAAATAAGAAAAAAAAATCACGTTTTTGTAGTTAGCAGAACTAAAAAATAGAAAATAAATAATAGTTTAAAAAACTAAAAAACACGCTTTAAAAACCAAACTAAAAAAGGAGAAAATAATTTAATTCAATTAAAAAGCGTGGGGTGCTTGACATTAATTGATTATAAATATACCTCAAAAAGCACTCCACGCTTTTTAATTGAATTAAATTATTTTCTCCTTTTTTAGTTTGGATTTTAAAGCGTGTTTTTTAGTTTTTTAAACTATTATTTATTTTCTATTTTTTTTATTACACATTTGCATGTACACATGCACATTTGTTACAAAAATCACCATGCAGCATGGGAGAACGCATATTGTAATATTGCTACCAGGATGATTCTGTGTAGCTACTTATAGTTACTTTGTAGTTGTAAGACTAGCCTCTTTCTAACCACAGTACTTAAGAAATCGATTTGGTGGTGAATTCTTTGTTTAGTAGGTACCTGTCTGATGTGTAGCGCAAAATTAACCCACCAAAATAAATTTGCAGATCCATAAGGTAATATAAAAGTGGCAATTTAGGCGAGACTTACGGTAAGTGGAAGTTGCGACTTTCATGTTTTCACCTTCGAATTTACACTTTAAATAAAAGTCTTCACGATAATTCTCTAAAACCATTGCTTACCTACAACTATAAACTAGGCGGAGACCGCAGACTAAGCACTGTGTGCAGTTCATCGCTGCGTTCTCGAGATTTACATAATAGGCTAGGTGACAGTTTTTGAGAAAGAAAATAATAATATTCTTTGTGCTTATTTACCTCAAAATATGAATACTTCAGCGGAAATATTAATATCATCATCAGAACTTATTTTTCACTTTCATATCGCTATTTAATTTTGATTGCGTAAACTGTGCATTCTATCTTGGCGCTTTGAGTGATCATAATAAAAATGATGATAAATTATCAGTGATAGGAATAGGTAGTGCCTATTAGCCTAAACTTCGAAGAACAGAGACAAGAAACGGAGACTTCCTTAGGACTAAATTATTTCCGGCACATCTGTCTCGAAATTTCGAGACAACACTTAAATACATTTAAAAAAATGTGTTATTTGGAATAAGTAATTCGTCTATATTTATCTAAAGTTTGTCTATAAATGTGATAGTTTACACTTGAACTTTAGAACTTTTTTACACTTGAACTTTAGAAATCTCATTAAACGTAGCCGAGAGTGAGCTAGAAAGAAGATATTTACTTCGAAACGTGTACTGCTTCTTATTCAAACATTGTGATTCATTGTGTATTACGATCAACAAGTCATTTACAAAATGTTCTCCAAAGAAAAATTCAGAAAAATTTATGGTTGTAACGACTGTGTATGTTATTATTTTATTATGATATATCTAGTCGTCAACTTTAGGTAAATATAGACGAATTACTTATTCCAAATATTATTTTTTTTAAATGTATTTATGTGTTGTCTCGAAATTTCGGGACAGATGTCTCGGAAAAAATTTAGTCTTATGGAAGTCTCCGTTTCTTGTCTCTGTTCTTCGAAGTTTAGGCAAATAGGCACTACCTATTCCTATCACTGTAAATTATGTTTATTTTTCGGAATTTAAAAGAAAAGAACACACTTTTACGTACAAAAAAAATACTTATGTTTAAAATTAGAGGAGTTCCGGGTTTCGTATCCGACTACTCTGAGAAGAAAAACCGAAACAAACTCAGAGGTCACAGTTTGTTTTTAAAGTCCAGACAGACAGGTGTCGTATTAACCAATAACTAGGTTGTAGAGGTGCTCAGCTATCAGTATCCGGTGAGACTGGAATCCGACTCCAACCTATTTGGGAAAGGCTAGGCAGATGGAAACCAGTCTAATGGTGAAAGTTCGCGTATTTTAATCCGCTCGTTGAATTGTTGTCGCTTCTAGTACAAAAGTTATAGTGGGTAAGAAGAAGCTTTATAAAAGCCAACTTTATTTTGTATGCCTTTTTGTTGCGTGATCAGCTTGTGATTGAGATAAGTCATCACTTTGTACCTGTTGTTTAAAAGACTAGCTAATGAACGTCTTTTGGTGCTTCACTAAATAGAGCCAATAAATACTACAGGAGTTTACAAATCGGTTCATAGAAGTCATGTGCGTCTAATGTAGACCTACTTGCGAAACACACTAACAGAAGGAATGGTTATCATTTTGACAGTTCAACAATATTCATTGTGTATTTACGTTGTTGAGCAGCATTTTTCTAATATATGAAGCAATGGATTAGCAATGAACTTCAAAATTATTTCGATTCTGATTAATAGTGTGTTAGAAATTAGGGTGCCCCAACAATCACCAAGAATAACTTTGGTTAGTAGATTTTTAAGCATCGTTATTAGCTTGTCTTGTTTCTTCATTCGTATCAATGCTACGAACTATCAAGAAGAAACCGAGACAGTTAATCAATTTTTCTAACAGAAGATAGACAATTGCAAAATAAAAAATAGACCTACAATAAGCGTGATAGAACCGTGTTAAATAAAACAAGAGTTTGCAGGGCATTGTGGTAATGTAGCCAGGGTAATAGATCTCATAGTCATGGATCACTCGGGCTAAACGGCGGGGGAGTCCAGTCCGCCTGGCGAAGTGGGAGGGGGAGTTCATCAATCAGCCTGGAGCGATTACAAGGGCGGTGGTTCAAGGTAAGGGCGAATAAATTAAGTAAGAGTGTGTTGTTTAAGGATTTATGATATAGGTATGCAATATGACATGTGATACGGAGGAATGAGGAAAATGTCGTGAGGAAAGTTTTAAACATAAATGTCGATTGTTATTAGAGAAGGGGAAGACCAAAAAACCGATGGATGGACTGGGTGAATGATGATCTGGTTAGAAAGGCTACTGAGATAACGGCTAATAGAGAAGTTTGGAAGAAAAAGACGGGTTGCGTCGATCCCAAATTAATTGGGGACAGGAGAATGAATCATCATTTTCCTGTCCCCAATTTATTGACCAACGAGGCAGGCATATCAATGCCTGCCTCGTTGGTCTAGCTGTCACAAGCGGTACTGCTGTGCATCAGGTCTTGGCTTCGATATCCGAGTCTGGTAAAGTAATATTTGCTAATTGAATTGCATAATTAATTATATTTAGGACATTAATTAACACTCAGTGATCTGTAACGCACACTAGAGATGAGAATATTGGTTGAAATTGTTTATTGGTTAATGGTTAAATAAAAATATCGATATTTTTATTGGTTGAAAATATTTGTTAATATTTTTATTCAAGTATCTGCAACATGTTGAAAAGTTGAATATTCTATTAACTAATGCATGTTGAAATTGTTAAGTTAAACTTCCCTTCATACTTTAACAGGCTTAGGACTGACTAGCATTTATCTCGATTAGATAATCGAATATTATTTCGTCTCGGCATTTTGTAAAACAAAAAAAACAACAACAACGCAACGACGCGACTTTGTTATTTGAGTAAAATATCAAAACTAACTAATAAAATAAACTTATATAAAAAATCAACCATTAACCGATCGAAATATTGGTTAAAAATATCAACAACTTTCTTTAGAATAAAATATCCCCAACAGTAAATGTGTTTTAACGTAACAAAGATAGAACATACAATTGAATGCACGTAACGGAATAAATATTTCTACGACACTGACGACACTGCGTTGCCGCTCCGAAGGTCAACCCGAGCGAGCGAGAGACAGCGCGTTGTTCGAGCGAGACAGAGAAATATTCGTCCTTGCCAATTTTGCGCCGAAGAAGTTGATATGATATTTTTATTCGTTAATGTTAATTTTATTTATTGAATATCATGGTTAATTTTAAATATTAGTTAAATTTAATGGTTGATGGTTATATTCATCATCTCTAACGCACACACGGACTTATTACTTGTTAATATTCTAGGAAAATCGTATACTTACTTTTACAATGTTTGTAAATATTTGAGCACCATGTGCATCTATCATGAAATGAATGTATCTGTAATTGCCTAATTTTCATTCTTTTTATCTATTTTGGCGTGGTAATTTTATTCTGGGTGCATCGTTTTCATACATAATTATATAATGAATGTATGGTAAATATTGTACTTAAAACATTTTAAAAGAATTACGGTGGAGTTTCTGGCCTATTCTTCTCCATCGAAACTACATTTTGGAAGAGGTTTCAAAAGTGCCTTTTATTTGCCTATTTAAAATAAATGCTTTGACTTTGACTTTGATTGGGTTTTTATATGGATGTTCTCAGTAGTGGTTGATAGCAATATGGTTGCCCCCTGTTAAATGGTCATAGTTTTAGGTCGTGGGTCCGAACCCAGGCAGGCGCTATACTTTGTGCCAATAGTTTCATCACCACTGCTCATAAAACGGTGAAGGAAAAAATCGTGAGGAAACCGACATGTCCTAGAACAAAAAATTCGAAGACAACAACTTGTCTCATTGTCTGGATGTATGTCCTGGATTTGTGAAAAAATGGCTGAACGGATTTGGATGAAATTGGCACACAGATAGTTAATAACCTGGATCAACACATAAGGTACTTTTAATATGTATATTGTATGTTCCCGTGGGATCATGTTCGACATCTACACGGCGCGGCGTGGGCAAATGCTAGGAAATCAATAAATCTCAACGTATTGTCAAGTCGTAAAACCGGTGCTTAGCAGGCTTAATTAGCTGGGTACGTTGTAAATGTTGTTATATTCTTTATATATTATTATAATTGAAACAAAGCTGTGCCTACGCAAGTGTCTACCTATGCAGTGCTACGCCGTGCCAACGTAGTGCTACGCCATGCATACACAGTGTCTACGCAGTTCCTACTTAGTGCTACGCCGTGTTTGCGACGACGCCGCGCGACCGACCTACTCCTGCGCTGGAGAAACGCTTACCCTCTTACTAATAAACGCAGAATAAAGTTATTTCAAATTTAAACCTATGAAAATGTATGGTTTTTTTTTGGGTGGGAAATCATCAAATAACTTCTCCCGCTCTGGGTGGAGCGGGAGGGCGTGTCAGACTTTTACTGACTAAAACCCACCCGTGTTCCCTCAGTTGCCTGTGTGCCAGGGGCCGCGGTATCTCTTTCGAACAACCCGCACCCCTGGCAGAAAATGTATGGTTATTCCTTTGTTATTCCTAGTTTAACTTTATTCCTTATTATACTCTTATGTTATATGTATTCGTGTCTACGTGGATAGGTGCCTAGCTCTCTAGCTGTCCTAAATGGTGAATAAAAAACGGTAGTCAATTGCCTCGCTCCTTTGATCGTGATTAAATTTCTTATTTTCCTAAAATTTGGTACTTGCAAATGAGGAGTAAGTAACATTTATGTAAATATGGCAAAAAAAAACAAAAAAATGCCTACAGGAATGGCCTTTTTTTATTGCCGTTTCTCCCATAGCTTGCTCCATACAAAACCGCTTGCAGTGTTCGACAAGCGATTGATCTGCCGGCCGTATTAATTGTTGCTGTCTGTACATACCTACGTCACTACACAGTATACGAGTACTACAGGAGGTACTCTTGTTTGTATTGTCTGCTCCCGACTACATGATGAAAACGAAAGCTCATTCTAATTGAGTTTGGAAATATCGATGCATTTCATTCCATTTGGTGATGTTCGTTTGATTGTTGGTTTTTTTTTTACAGTGGATAATCGCCAGTAAATTCGCACCCGATTTTTGACAAGCAAAATAAAGTAATTTAAATAGTTCACTCAGATTTTTACAGGTGTAATGACAATCACAGAAATCTAAAGGCAGGTGTGAGGGGAAACGCCGGCCGGGAGGGGACGCCCTAGGAAATATACAACGAGTAACATAATTAACACAAGACCTCATACACCGCAATTAGAGTATTGAGTTAAAAGCATAATACGATGACCAAAACTATTTTTTTTAAAGCTAACTGATATAAGAAAAACGTGTCGACCCAAGCATTACTTTATGCATTTAAAATTGAGTCTTATTTCTTTTCGAATAAGATTGAATTTTCTGTGGCTCTATCAGTGGTAGGTATGGCAAAACACAATATATTTTTTTTACTCATATTAAAAGTTACTGAAATCGATTCAGTAGTCAATTAGGAACAAACTACTTTCAGGTCTTGCGTCCATTCTGTTACACCTTGTTGATTATCGTTTTTTGTTTGTTTTTTTGACTACTGAATCGATTTCAGTAACTTTTAATATAAGTATTTTTTTTTGTCTAAAAATAGTATTCCATCTCATATCAGAAACGGACGTGAAAGAACCAGATCGCAACATTTTTTTACTATACTTTACAGGCAAAGTGGTCAAGAACCACTAAATTATCTAATAACCTTTTAAAAGTAAACCTAACATGTTCTTTACTTTTGTCAAAGTCATGTAATCAAAAGGATGCAGTTTTATCGTTTGTGCTTTACTCACTTCCAGTATTTCCATACTGTTTCTTAGGGCGAAATCCACCAAGAGCTCATAAATCATCTGCCTAGCCTTTTCCCAACTATATTGGGGTCGGCTTCCAGTCTAACCGGATGCAGCTGAGTATTTTAGATGAATCGATTGCCTATCTGACCGCCCGACCGACCCTTGCTCGTTGAAGCGCCAGCCCGCGTCGCAGCTGAGCCAGTAGAGTTAAATTCCCCGATTGCTAATAATAAGGAAAACGATTTGATTCAGCCTGTCCCAACTTGCTGTCCCCCTATCAGTGACGCCCTGAGCCGAGGCCCGCACCCCACAGGGGGTGCCCTCAGCGTGCAGTCGCTTAGTAATTTAAGTAGTTTTACGTAGGCAGCCACAGGAACGTCCGGGTAAGCAGTCACGGCCTCTCAAGGTCAACTGCGAGATGCCCAAAAAAAGCCTATCTGACCTCCACAACCCAGTTTCTGGGTAATACGATACCCCTTGGTAAGGACTGGTTATCAGACTTTCGGGCATTTGTCGACCCATAACGACTGTCAAAAATCCACGAATGACAGCCGGGACTAACGACTTAACATGCTTTTCGAGGCATGGAGGGGTCTTGGCATGTAAAGAGATGGTCACCCATCTACAGACCAACCGCGACAAGCGTAGTTTAACCTGATCGATCGAATCGTGCAGTGATCGCGTTCAATTTTAAGTATTGGTAATATTTCTCCGTAAAATCTGAGACCCTTGGTGACATGATCACGTTGAATGCCAGACTACGAGTTAACTTAGGGTTAACAATAGTTTTTTTATTGTATCTGCTGTGTGGCAGTCAGAGTGTTTTCTGGAAATTCTTTAAAGATCAGAATTCAGAAGGCCAATACCCGTATTTACAAACGCATCAAAATCTAGACACAATCACACCTCAGCGATAAACAATGTCAAAAATATATGAGATTAGGGGTACTTTTGACATAATTGTGACACTGATATTTGAATGCGAAGTTCATACAGGGTGGCAAGATGTTTTTTTTTTAATAACCGATGAAATATTTCAATACAGAGGGGCCAAATTCTTGTACAAAATCCATGGTAACATTTTGTGCGTCGATGCTCCTGCCGGTCTGTAGAAAATACGGGAAATTAAGATAATCTGTATCTTAACTAAGTTCTCCAACCTCTTGGTTTAACTTAGTTGGTACTCACAGTACCAAAAGCAAGATACTTTATTTGTTAAACTAGCCGGTACTTTGGTTTTCTATCTACAAATGTATGAAAAGTGAAAAACATTAGGTATCTTTAATATTTCCAGAGTATTTTCCATTTTTGCGGACCTCTATATTTTGGGACATCTATCCCACATAGGGAATAGTTGCCAATCCATATAAATTACGTTTAGGGTAGATGCCCCGCCGAGAAACAGGACTTCTATCCCGCAAAAACTTTGATCTCATTTTGCCTTCCCATGCAATCGCACAGAGACATGCGACACGGTCTACTTAGTGGTAGTTGGAGAGTCTTTCGAGAGATTAATAAAATAGCATGCGATTCATCCGCGAAATTAGAGTAATTACGATCAGGGCAACTATACCCTGGGGCAACTATCCTGGTTTTACCCTATTGAATCTGCAAATTTTAGTTAAGATTATTAATATATTTTTTCTATTTTTGGTCTTTATAGGTCTATAAAGTTTTACTTAGAATGAAAAGAAAAACATAATTTTCAATTGACTGGGTTTTTAGTCCGATCTAGTCTGTCCCATGCTGGACACCAGCGACGCCCTAAACCTGGGTCCGTACCCGACACCGACAGGCAGGGGTACCCTTAGCGAGCAGTCGCTATAGTTTAAATTTTTTAAGCCCTGGCTGCAACCCTTAATTTATTAAGGTTACCTCAGGCAAGTCCGGTTCCCCCCCGGTGGGTTCCCGCATTGTCGTTGCGGGGGGGCTCAGTAGCCGTGGTTTTCCGCACCCACGGTGAAGCGAAGAGGAACCCGAGGAGGGGCTGCTCGTCAGGGCTTTGTCCGCTAAGCCGACGACGTAGCGGCCAACCAGTTGCGGTGCCGCGGGGCGGCATAGCAACTGGTGCTGGGGGTAGTGGGCCGCGGCGGGAGAGGAGTGGTGTATGGAGATCGCCACTTTCCTCACCTGCCGCGGTCTGGACGGAGCTGCCATCGTCAGATGGCGGACGCGGTGGGGCCGCAGGGGAGGAGGAGTGTTGGTATTGCGTAGGCCGCTCTCCCTATCCCCTGCGGCCGAAAAGTGGTAGGCGGCGGGGCCACTATCCCGACCCGCCGCAGGGGGACCAAGGGTGCCATACACGGGGTCGTTTGGCACCCATGCGCTGTCTGGTGCCCGGGGTGGTCCGGCGTGCCGTGTGTTCTGGTGCGCCGGTGATGGGGGTCATTCCCCTAAGAGGAGGGTCCGGTGACGGACAGCCGCGGCGGGTTCGCGGATGGCTTTCGCGTTCCCGTGTTCCCGCCATAAGCGGCACTGGAGGACACCGTGGAGTTTTAGTGGGTTAGAGTCCCACATAACTGCGCTATCTCCCCGTGGTAGCGCAGTATGCATGAGCATTTCTCCACGATAAAAAAAAAAAAAAAAGGCAAGTCCGGTTAAGCTGCCAACAACCTCATAAGTTGACCTGGGAGCTGTCATTCATAAAAAAAAATTACTGTGTTATTTAAAAAAAATTACACTGTAATATTAAAATTGTCCTTAAATGTAATTAAGGTTACAATAATAAGGACAAAGGGAATCACCAGTTTTGGCTAAGGTGGACAAGATGCGCGGTAAAAATTAATTGCTAAACAATATTACCTATTAATTCTGAAAAAATGTTTTTGCACTCCACATAGTAGACAGGCAAACTTACAAAAAGTAGAAATAAACAGTATTTAAACTGTATCCACCAGTTAAAAAGCATAGCCATTTGTTTGACGAGGTGTTACCAGCACGGAAATAAAACATCAATTTCAGTCTGTAATCGATTAGATAATAGATTCACAATTACGGTAGCCAAATAAAAGTGTTGGTCTGCAAAACGAGTACCGATAAATACTGTATGAGAAGATTATACTCATTTACATTGTTTTAAAAAACAATCCAAAATTTTATTAGTATTTTAACATATTTTTTTCCAGGCAACTCCTACTGTATTGCTTATAGAGATGGTCGATCCGGTTGCTTTGTATCGATATTCTGCTTCGCAATGGATCATTACGATCCGAGTATCGATATATTTTTAAAATTCGTATGTTTGCGTTTAATTAAATTCGATTTCTTACTATGCCAAACAGGGTGGCCCGAACAATTCTGCCAATATCAGTAGTGTAAAATAACGGCCTGACTTAATAGTATTTTTCTTGAGATTCTCACTTAACTAAACACACATAGATCTGACCACTACAATTTCAAAGTAAAACGATTTTTCGATCCGATCCTCACTACCTTTATCAATTTACAGTAGTGGATCGTATATGGTTGAATCGATGTGAAAATCAATCAAATCCCCGTAGTACCGATCCACTTGAGTATCGATACATAACGAACATCCCTAACGTCAAGTGGAATGACATCTTGAGTCATTTGACTTGACGTTAGGGGATGTCTGACAACAATGAAAAACTATACGCTTTTCTTTCGTGCACTGTGAATGTTACTGTGTTTACTCGCTGCTTCAAACGTTTGTTTTCTTATAATGGACTCTGATACCGCTCCTGATGATGACCCGGCCTTACCTTCGGACACTAAATCTGCACCTCACGCTGAAAAAATATGCATATTATAATGATTTTACCTGACAAAGTTTTAATTTTTCACATGTCAGATGAAGCATATTCTTGCATCTTGCTACAACTTTATCATAATATTTGCTTTCATAGAGATAAGAAAATTTATAAAATGCAAGTCTTTTATTAATAAAGATCTTGTCCACGCTTAGCCAGAGATCAGCCTAACTATCTGAGCAATTCCCTTTAATAAGGATTTCAAATTGCAAATAGTAACGGGCTATTACTGTTACCTTTACCCTTTACTGCACGATCACTTTTCTTAGGTAGGTACGTTATTTTCACTTAGGTAGGTATTAGGTTCTGTTGGTTGATTTGGGTAGATCTAAAAAATCTGCCCCTTTCTCGCCAAGCATATCTAATTGCATTTTGTTTTACTTATTAGAGATTTATTTCGCGGCTAAAGCATTATTATAAAATGAAGCAATAGATTAATACAAAAATATTGATAATTTATTAGGTTTTTATTTACTTATATGTATATCTGTACTTTATTGTACACCACAAAAAATCATAACAAAAAACAAGGTACACTACAAAATATACAATGGGCGGCCGTATCGCTTACGTTTTTGTAAGTTTTAATAAAATCTTAACTAAATATTGTTAATAGAACTTTTTAGATAATATTCATAATTATTATAAAAAAACGGTTATACCTAATTATGCAAGCGAATTGTTAGCAATTGTACGCGTTCATTTGTCGAGTTAAAATATAGGTAGTTTTGATTAGATACCAATAAATATCATTCGAAATCCTAATTAGATTATGGCTAATAGTTTGTGCTTACATACAAGCTAAGTAAAGACTTCAACGCGTTACTCTTTGATACCCTAACACCGTCCAAAATAAATGGTCCTGAATTATTTATTAAAATACCTACTGATTATAGAAAGCCTACACCAATCTTATTAAATTTCCTAAGAACCAATTAAAATGAAACAGATTGGTGAATGAATGGATTGTTCATTTAACAGCCGACCTCATTCATCCAATCCATTAATCAAACGTAGCTATACGTACAGAAACAAAACTAACACTAACAGGCTCATTAAATGCGCAAACGAAACCCCGATTAAGGCGCATTAATATCGCGTTTCACTATCGCTATTAATCACAAAGAGCGATCAATGCCACGCGATTATTTTATAGCTTGAATAAAAACAATATAAGTGTAGCGGGCGGAGCGTGAGGCTGAAATATCAGTTTGATATCGCGCGGTTTGATTCGCCGTGACGCGGCCGCCTTAAGGCGGGGCCTCGTAGAGAGGGGCGACCGGCGACCTGGCGCGCCATACCATTCCGTGCGAGCACACGCAACGCTCGTTTCTCGCCTCTACGGCCCGTGTATCCGTTGTATGTCCGACGCGAGTGTGTGAGCTAAGCACGTGCCTTCCGTGGCGTATTCGTTGCACCGTGCATTGTAAAAGCCGCCAAGATTCGGGTGAAGAACCGTGAGCCGGTGCCGGCGTACGCCATGGCCGACGCCGACCGTGATTCGGACCTTGGCGACGACAGTCCAGTGGTGAGTTGTCTTTAGTTTTAATTCACTTCTAACAACACAGGTGACGACGAAACTGCTGCAAGTGACGGTAAGTAGATTTACTTCATATTGAGCATCTTCTGCCTCCGTTTCTTTTTAGTTCTTGTTCCTGTGTTCCCATGCGGTTGGTTCCAGTCGTGCTGTCAGTCTGTCGGCATTTCTATTGGCCGTGCAAGGTATGTTTGAAGTGTTGTTAGCAAGCGTATTGTTAAAGCCGGCTGCGATGCGTTGTTATGTTGCCGACTGCAACCGGTTGTTATGACAACCGTAACCTGATAAGCCACCAACTTATGTATTTTTGATAGAAGTTAACTAATTGTTCAATGTTGATCACTTTATAGAAGAAGAAATATTTTAAGATGAGGGTATATCGAAATTTATTGATGAAATAACTTGAGCAGATTAAATGACAGATGTAAAGATATGTAATTTCAATACAAATGATAAAATGAGGGACAATAAATAAGCTTTGAATGTAAAAACAAGCATTAGTGATGTCGTTGACAGTTTTTATGAAGTAACACAAGACCCATGTGTTGTAAACAAACCTCCGACCGATGCTAGGCGCAAAAATACTCGTTCACAACATAAACCTATTTATTTGTACATTCTTATAGAAATATGTACTTACGCTATGTTAATATGTCCTAAATTTGAGTACGGCTCATGTATGTAAATTACACTTAAATATATACCTACTCTTGTATGCCATTTCACCGGATTTGTTTAGCGACATACATATAAATTTACATTGGAAAGGAGTTTCAATACGGAAATAATAAAAGAGACTATAAATTAAATTTGCTTCCTTTGATGAGAAACAAAGCCGTGGGTGGGTATTACAATATCAATGATTGAGTGCTTTGACATTTCAGCCCACAGAATATATATTTAGAGATTCATTTAGAAATAATCTTATTGATAGAAGTGGTTTTACTCAAGCTTCATTATATTAATATATTACTGACCCCCCAAGTCTTTGTCGATATCCAGTTTTTTTGTCCGTATTAACTTTAATACAGTATTTTCAAAGCTTCTGATATTTTAATTACGTTTGGCGTGATTCATACCATCTTTAGTACTTACTATGGTCGATGTTATTATCTTCAGGTGAACTTATGTCTGGTGGTGTAGATCCCAATATAATTGACTTTTCGTCGTCATCTGCGTAGCCTTTGTGATAATTCACATTTATAATATGAAAAAGAGTTACAACTACAATATTATAAACAGAAAGAATAACTTTTATTAAATGGCACAAGGAAGAATAAATTGTGTAAGTCTATATGTCCAACTGGAGTTGACATTTTAGAAGTTGCTGGGTAACATTTTACTAACGAAACATACGCATCGATTGATATAATACTTTCATGGCTAATTGAAGAATCCCTAAAGTAATTTACTATCATGTCAGATATTACTTAATGCAGTTACTGTTAAGTATTAGAAAAGATTTAGGGCCATATCCATCAAGTTGGTAATATTTAAAAGAATAGAAAATATGCATGGATTTGTGAAAGATGATATGGCTGAAATCGAAGTGGGCACTGACTTGATTAAGCCTTGACTAGGCTAATATTACATGTACGGAGGTAAGCAAGACAGTATTTATTGCGCTGAACCTGATTAATTAAGGGAAAACGGCCGGATAATGATGATCTAGTAAGAAACTCTGCCTCAGCCTTGTTACCTTATAGCTCTATAGTAATTATATTGATGACGATGAAAAGTCAATTATATTGGGATCTATTAAGAGTTGAAAGAAAAGTCCTTTTACTATTTCTTTATATCTATATATATAAAAATAAATCCCTTGGTCACGGCATCACACGTGAACGGCTGGACTAATTTCGCATATTCTTTTTTGTTGTTTGTTATTGTTAGGAGAAAGTTCTTAGGGAAGAAAATAATAAGAAAGTTGCGTATAGCATATATTTATAGTTCAGACAGGAGAACGTCTGTCGGGTCAGCTAGTGGGCAATAAAAATGAAGCCATTCAAATACAGCTAAATGAGTCCCTCGTGGTGTTTTCGTCGATAGCAACCGACTTATCATCAACCGTTTTGTACCGATAACTGTCTCTGTGCTACATCTGTGGGATCCTTTCCTTCTATTGTTGTATTCAGGTACTGAAAGTTGTAGGTGCTTAGGCGGCTTATGGCACTTTTATTATGTTTTCGTTATCGTAATGATCAGCAAGCTCCGAGGTATTTTTTGAAAAAAAAAAGACTGAGTTGAGGACTACCATTTTCAATATTGCAATTGGTATTGGTACATTGCTAAAGGTAGATTTTTATGGTACACTTCAAGACGTACTAAGCCGTAAAACAACTTTCACAAAAAGTATAATAGCTTTGAGAAATCAAATGGAAATGCGACGTTTAAAGCCTAGTAGCAGTAATGTGTGTGAGTAGGAAGGAGGAGATTGGTTTAAAAATACAGAGCCGGAAAAATGGATAGCTGGATAATCTTATAAACGAAAATGCAGGCAGCCCAATGCCTGACAAGTATGTCTGACTTCACGTGATGATTGTTGATGATATTATAAAAGTAGTTAGAGGAAGGCAATATAACTCAAAATAATTCTGTACAAAAACTATAACTGTGTATACTTTCAAAAGAAATGAAATAAACGAAATTCGCAGCTCTCACAACATGCAGCAAACAAAAATCCATGTTTGGTGACATCTATGCAACACATGTGGCGCCGTCAATGTGGCGGCTTTAACAAAATGGCGCCGATATGATTATTAATAACGAATTCGGCTGCGATTCGGTTTCAAGCTTGTTTTATTGCAGGACGAAGGTTCCCATCTGCGGCGGCTCTACGAAATTTGACTGCACATTGTTTATTTAGCGGAACTGTTTTTGTCCATGTTCATAATTCGTCAAAGGAACGGCATCGATAGTTTGGCGTCTGTTTTTTGTGCTCCCCGCAAAGGCACTAGTTTATGGTTTCTATGCTAATAGTAACGTTGTTAATGACAAGATATTACTTGAGTTTTCAGATTAAGACTTTTAATACTTGTTGTTATTGAAGTAGATAGGTACCCTAGTGCTAAATATACGGCACCTGTGATTCATGAAAGTCATACATTCGGCAATAATACACATGCTGTCACATGATTTACTGTTTCCAACATAAATGTAATAATAGAATAATCTAGATTTGAAACTGAAATAACTGTAGCTGCATCAAATGTACCAGAAACAAGTATAATGTGAAACATTTCCAGTGCGTCAGAATTGATGAACAATCCGGGAATTCTAATGATGTAAAGTAACGAGATCTGAAGACTTTATTATCACTTACCTGTATAACACATCATTAGCCGTTTATTTCTGTCCGGACACATATAATGTTTGCGTTTGACTCAATCATTTATTCAGCGGTGTGTCTGCCTTTGGCGACATCTCACGGGAGGCCGGAACGCACGATTTATTATCCCCACTCGGCGAATAGAGGGCCACGAATTAATTAATCAAGCCTAGCTGTCACTCAGTGCACAATCGCAGACTATACTTAGCTCATATCCCGAACGCTCGCTTCCTTTTCCTGTCGACACCGCGACGTACCATTAATTGAAATAATTGGCGGGCTTGGAGATTTTATTTTTCGCGTTGACAACACCGCTTGGCGTTTTGCATTAATTTTAATTAACTATGCTTGTGTGGCACTTATTTTTACGCCATTTCTTGGTATTTCGATGAAAAATTACGAATCCAGTTATGAACTTATGGAAGTTATTTAAAAAAAGGTGTTGACTTTTGGTGTCGTATTTTAATATGACAGATTTATTTATCAACGTTAGTTAAAGTTGAGTTATTTGGGCTAAAAAACATGTTTAATTTGTTGTTTATACAAGGAAAATTATCAATTTGCCACAATATTTTTTCCTAAATATTAGCATGTCTTATCAGAAAATTGAAACCAGAGTTATCTACTATGTAACATTTTAAACTCGTGAATCTGTTTATTACATAACGTTGCGCGTTAGAGTATTTATTTGGCTTCATTTCAAATGCAGATGTATTCTGTAGAGGAATGATCTTTTTTAGTTTACATGAAAAAGTCAATATAATTTAGTTTTACCGGTACATCAACAGAGCAGATGTTTCCAAATCATGTTTTAAATTTAGTTTATTTAAAAAAAAACTGAAACACTGAAAGCTTTTTCTCTTTTAACTTTAATTACAAATGAGTATGGTTTAAGAGATTCATCCTGAAAATATTCTCACATTAGAATGTTTCATTGGACTAGCCGAAATGACAATCAATAGAAAGAAAATTTGGTTTAAGATTTCTACTAAGTACAACGAGATAGCCATAACCCCCATATTCCTAACTGTTAATACCATTGATACATCCAATATTTCGACGTTACTTTTTTTGCTGACGTAACCCACTTGTGGCACAAAGAGGTGTATCACACAGTTGTCGGCAGGTGGAACGCACCACGCTACCTGGTCGCGTGCTCGCCACAATGGTAGGTGGGCTATATGGATATCCACCCTATCTCATCCAACTCTTGTCATATTAGGAAAAAAAAAACATTCACACGTTTTTAACGTGACTTGTTACCGCGATCGAATGATTCTCGAAATGTTATTGTGCCTTCTTTGTACAAGACTACGAATAACTTTTATCAATAATATAATTTTGCAGCATTCATCATGACTTTGACTAAACTAAGTAGGTATGTCTCATTAGCAAGTCAAACTAAACGGTTAAATGTGATAATCACAATAACATAAACAGTTTTAATGTATGTAAAAGTTTGGATTTGAAGCTATATTTCCATTGTTTTTCAAAATCTTTCTTGTATGTGACCCTGCGCACGATTCCCTGAGGCTTCACTTTACCGTAAACTTATATTATGTAGGTATTTACCCACATACCTCTTTCTCTTTTGTATTTTTTATGCGAACCTGCATATCAAATTGATACTTTTCATATGTTCAGATATTTTGATTATCCGACACGAACGGCCTTTTGTTGAAGATTTTAATTTGCATACAAATAAAATGGCTGACTCGACAAAAGAACCATTGTCACAGTTCTTTATACAGAAATCGAAGTTGATCCTTTATCTCTCATTTATATTCAACATATCTGTCGTAAATAATCGTATTGACATTCAATATTTATAAAGGAAAGGTTGCGTGGGTTCGCGGCGGCTGACCCTCACACCGACGCGTAACGCTCTGAAGCTATTCAATTATTGCTACTATCTATGATCACGGAAGGATTTAAATCTGTATTTTGCTCCGTTAATCCTAGCTAATTCGTTAAATGTCAGTGTGTCTGTGGGTTTATTTGACGCTTGATTTAGCAGCTTTTTGATATTAGGAATCAAATCTTGAGCTAGTTCTGTTTGAAGTCTCACAAACGATAAATTTCAATCTATACATCTATATCTACAAATAAATAAAACTGAAGTGTCTGTTTATCATGTAAAAATAACAGCTTTTTACTAAATGCATATGAAAGTAGGTACCTATATACGGTAATTATAACAAAAAAATCAATTTTCTTTTTTTTTGTCTGTCCTTTCTATCTGATGTGTTGGTTCCATCTTATCTTCGAAAAAGCTTTACCGATTTTGACGGGACTTTCACTGACAAATAGCTGATGTTATAAGGAGTAGCATAGGCTACTGTTTATCCTGGTAGCACGTTATCATGGCATAATATCCGACATCTACGCGGGCGAAGCCGCAGACATCAGCTAGTTGAAAATAAAATGAAATGCTGTTCGTTGGTAAGCACATCACTTCAGAACGGCTAGACCGATTTGGAAAATTGATATTTTCAAATGTTTGTACTAGTCCGAATCAAGGTTTTTCGAAAAAAAAAAATTTAGAATAGTTGCCGGGAAAATTGTAAATTCGGGAAAACTGAAAGTGCGTTTTCTATGAAAATTTGTAGGAACAACTTCTATCAGACATTTAGTTAGAAATAAATTCATCGTATTACAATACCTTCCCATCAATACAATCTGAGAGAAAACTGTGCACAGATCGCGGCACGTAACTTGAACCAAAATCCGCCATTTTGGTTCAACTTACGTGTCGCGATCTGACTTTCCTCACAACGACGCACAACGCAACATATAAGAGTGAGGTGACGACCTATGTGTAAGTAGTCACAATAGAGATGCATTATTCTAATAATATCCCCGTTTATCTGGAGAAACATCAGTTTTCGCAGCTCTATTATTGTGATGTTTACTCGTAATATAGTACCTAGAACGTTTTTATCAACAGATAAAAGGCATGCTTTTTCGACCTTTGTAGGTGTGTAACTCCTGTCAGCTATATTATATAGGTAACTAGTTTCTGCCTGTAGTTTCCGCCAGTCAACTATAAGTACTATGGCACTTAGCAATAGTACGTAATAACGAAGCTAACACAAAAACTACCCAAGCAAAGTAAATACAATTTATATGGGACCGCCCCTGAAGCATATCCTTTAAATTTCTAAATCGATCCACAATAATTGTCAGATATATCGCGAAACAAGCATACAAAAAAAAAACAGACGAAATGAGAACCTCCTTTTTGATCGAGTCGGTTAAAAATGGACCTGAAGTAGAAATATAGGATTGGAAAATGATTATAGCAAGACAATAAAGATTTTGGAAGTAAATTCTATTGATAAATAATGATAATAAGACAATCCGGATTTTCTCAACTAGTATTTTTAATTCACTCGATATTGACATTCGCTTAGTGCTGTTTTAAAACGTGAATTAGTTGTAAAATAACAGAAGTGTGCACTATGGTTTGTGTACAGCACTATGTAGTACCTATTCTATTACGTGTTAGCACAAAATCAAAAAAATGTCTATGAACCATAGTGTGAAAGGAAATTACTTTTCTATGTTTTTTTAACCATATGACGCTGAACAAATATGTTATGTTTGCATTTGTAAAATAACAAGTCTAATGTGTACCTTTAATACGTGTGCTATCCATAATCCACAATAATTTATTGATTTTGGTGATTTTTTCTAAATTGTTTTTATTGAAAATGACGGATGGCAAAAATGAGAATGTAAATGAAAGGAAAAAAGGGGTAAGTGATTGTCATTTTTGAGTGAGACTGAAGGCAATGGATTAGTGTGATTTATAAATGAATAACATTAAAATAAAAAACGCAACGATTGCACAACCTCCTTTTTTATTCCTCCTTCCGTATTCCTTATCTACATTATAAAGGAAACCTCTGTGCAAAATTTCAGCTTTCTAGGTCCATGAGTTTGGGCTGGGCGTTGATAAGTCAGTCAGATAGTCAGTCAGGACTTTTCTTTTTATTTATATTGATTAAAATTAAATAATTTTTATCATTTGTTCTGTACGCAAAATCGTTCACTACCCCAACACTATTTATTAGTTTTAGTATGGTAATATTATTTTTCTTCGAACTGTCAAGTTACTGAATACGGTTATGAATCCAAGTATATATAGGTATACGTTTTGTCCCATGGTTTTTCTGAATTTTGCTGTAAATTTTACCTCTATTAACCATATTAGGTAGGTATGTCTAATGTTATTTAATTATTTGTAAGTAGGTTTTTCCAAGCTTTAAGATTTTTGTAAAACTAAAGATTACATCAAACTATTTTGTGTTGTTATTTTCTAATGAATCGTTTATAAGTTTTGCAGTATTAAAGAAGCATTTGATACATTGTTTGTTTTTCTTTTGCTCCAGATTGCTGGTCTGGCAGTAAAAGAAAGAAATGGATTCTCGCTCAATGTATGTGCTTTTTATATAACGTCCTATTTTATCGAAATACATTGATTTGTCATGTCAATGTAATTCGCTATGTAATTTACAACATGCGCGGCTAACTCAACCCGTAGCAATTCTTAGCAAAACCTTATCGGTTACTATAATATTTTTCTATCAACTATTAAATTATAGGTACTATTACAAATCACTATTATTTATTATAACTTTAAAATTCTGTAGAGTACTAAACTAACATTTATTGCTGTCATCATAAGGTTTATTTTGGAATGTAGCACATGTGGTGTTATGTTGTTTTGTTAGGTCAGGTCGGTGACGACGGCGACTGCGCGGGCGCCCGCATACAGAAACAATTTATTCCATAATACCTTCCCTATTGGTTAATATAGCATTCCTATTAATATCGTTGATTAACAATTCAAACTTATGTTGGTTAACGGTTTTGTGGTTTATAACGAATTTATTGATTCTATCGATAGGTCCTTGGTTGGGTGCTATTTGGGAGCTTCAGATTTATCAAAAGCGTTATCATATCACTTACTAGCTGTTGCCCGCCATTTCATCTGCGATTCAGGATGAAAAGTCAAAGTCCTTACCCAGGTCATGGTGTATCTGTGTGCCAAATTTTATTCAAAACCGTGCAGCCGTTTTAGCGTGAAGGCGTAATAAACTAACAAACTTATGTATTTTCGCATTTACATTTTTAAGTTAGGATTAAGTTATCCGATTATCCTAAAGATAAATGAACTCTATGAAAGATTATATTGCTAGACAGTTGCAGAGTACCAAGGTAACGACTTGCATAATCAGCGTATAATATTCCCAGTGCTGGAACACAGGCCTACTGATTATTTCATCACCACTGCTCTCAAAACGGTGAAGGAAAACATCGTGAGAAAACTGACATGTCCTAAAACTAAAAATTCGAAGACATTTATGACATCTACTATCCCGCACAAGGAACCTACTCCTTAAACACGAAGTCCGTCGTTTCGGTCGAAGTAACGGGCGTCTTCAACTCCGCATCACTTACGGACAGATGATTAGTTTAGAGCCCGAACTAAGAATGAATGACAACACGATTTGACAGCTGTCCTTACTCCCGATATGTTTTTACCCGTCCAAAAAAGTTAGTTAATTGGCTGTAGGATTCACAAAGAAGTTTCGAACTACTTTTGGACGGGCCCGTATCTTCGTTGACGGAGTTACAGAGTAGGCCCCCTGGACCCGTGTGGTGGATACGGCCCACTTCTTCTCATCGAGAGGAGGCTTGTGACCCAGCGGTAGGAACATTATAGGATGAAAATGTAATGATGACGATGTTATTGATGGTGTTTTCCTATCATCAAGATTTTGTGTTTATACTTTAGGTGTTCTTTGTCTGTAACATTCATGCATAAATTAGTATTTCTAACGTTACATAGGTACAGCGTACAGCACAACATTTTCCCTTCGTCTAATGAAGTCGGCACCTCTGCCGTTTAATCACATTTCATTGATCGTGTATGTTTCTCTGTCATTACATAGCGTACCCACTCATTTGCATACACATAAGTATGTTAGATTATAGTGCGGCGACACACCGGGCACATTTTATTCAAATCTAGCCGCGGTGAAATTGCGAAGATTCATTTAATATGAGATTTCCACTAGCTTTAATTTAGATTTATACATACAAGTACTTTATAAATAAGGACCCACCCTGTTTCGTTTCGCACTAAAGCTGAAATAAAAAAAAAAAAACATTTTTAATTACGCTTTTACGATTTCAAAAATCGACATTTCTTATCGTATGTAAGTTTATTAAACACATGAACAATCAAGGATAAATTCTTTAAATGATGGTGAAAACCGAATTAAAATCCGTTGCGAAGTTTAGAAGAACAACGCGGTCACACATACAGACAGACAGAAAACTGACTTTGTAGATGTAGATGGATATAGCACTAACTAGCACCTCTATTTAAACTTGTCTTATTTGAAATCTTGATTTAACGATATTGCAATTCCAATCTAACTTTGAAATTGCGTTGGATTTAAAATTATTGGCAATTTCATATCAAGTTTATTAGACATCGACGATTTTAATTGATTTATCTGATGTTCATAAGATTCTTGCTTCAAGGGCATGATTATTCAATTGTTTTATGTGTTGTGAGTGTGACGTCAGTTATTAACATGTTGGTGGATCTTAATTTAATGTTTGGATTATAGTTTGTTAGTATGTTATTAAAAAGTCCTTATAAATAATGTTATTTAAATTAAACAAATTTTATGGCCTAACCTATGGTTTAGGTAATAAAAATGATACAACCGATACATTGTTGCAAATTCTTTTGTTCTAATATAATAAGTGTAACATCTCGCCGATATTTCTGCGAAATTTATGATTTTATTCATGATTCTATGATACATCTAGTTAGTCACACAAAATTATGTCTGATACGCAAATACAAAATTGTAAACATTCGCTCTGTAGGTAACGGATCATAATTAATGTCGCCAGCTAAAGAAATAAATGCTTTGAGTCACTCAATTTAACTGTTAAGGAAGTAATAATTCACACAATTGTGTTAAATCAACTTGAGAAAAACATCGTCACGGTTACATTCGCAAAAGGGATGAATAGAAAAGTTTAAAACCTTCAATTAGCGGTGATGTGACTAAACCTTCGAATTTCGTTGTAAAAGCCAATTACAAAAATTATCTGGTTTTACCTACTACAAGTACAACGTACATACTTTAATTACTAGAGCGGACACGTGGCATATGATACCTGTATGTCAGGCAGACCGAAAAAGACAGAAACAATGATCATGATAATAACAATTTCCGTTTCCTTAGGGATACTGTTCAGGGATCTTAGCTTAGTTTCACCGTTACAGCTTCCATAAAACCAAAAAAGAAAAAAAAATCTATAAGCATAAACATAGACATGCTACAGGAGTTCTGAGAGGTTTAATTAATTTTGACTGATGTACAAATTGCAGTGCACACACGAAAATTGATGATTCATAGCTCAATGCTGTTTATTTTACAAGACCTAATGCGTTGAAAGAGCAAACAAAGGTCAAACGCACATAAGACACGAATATCGATGCATTAACATTCGTTATTAAAAGGCCTTTCTACAACCGGAGCTAATATTGTTTTAATAGAAGATGTTCGTTAGTAATAACAAACATAGCGTTATGTAAGGCGACACCGCGCGTATCACGGGGCACCGGTGGGTCTTCAAGAAGTCATACGAACATTATAATCGCGTTCCGATATTGCGATCAGTGCATGCCTGTCCTTAATTAAAATGTCGCGCGTGCATGTCGTAGTTGCCTAGAGTGAATAAATTGTTCTGATTTTGACAACAGATTTGTTCGGACTGACAGATTTGTTTGTGGATAGTGAAAATGGTGAGCTAAAGCACTAGGAAGTGGTGAACGGCAGCGGGCGTTTTTGGGGGACTGTCTTACATAATTTTGACGTTAGAAAGGTGCTGCTTCTCAGCCTGAATATACGACCTTTGATTTTGACACGAACTGTCAAATTTCTTCTAAAAACCTGCAGTTGTAAATTTTTCTAATAAATCTTGTGAGAGATTATTTGATTTTGGTCTGACTAGTTTTTCGCAACCGTACCTTTTTAGGGATGCTGGCCAAAAAACTGAGGCATAGTTTCGATAAATGATAAAGATAAATGATTTAATTTCTGTAAGTTTGTACATACAAACACTTTTACAAGTCAATCATATTATAAAAAACTAAATGAACTCGGCGTTTCCTATCTGAATACTCTGAGAAGAAAGATCATAACAAACTCAGAGGTCTCTTTTTAAGTCCAGACATAATCTTGGTCAGATCATGTGAAGACCATGTAAATTGGTGTCTGAAATGGTCATTTAAGGAAATAACCACGCAGATTGAGTGGACCTGTCCAGTCAGAGCACGCATTTGTCTGTACATGTGTAGCTAGATTTTGCAGTGTAACTTCTAACTTTTCATTCTTTGACAGATGATCATACAATTTTTGAGAGCATAGCATATGGGGCATAGGATTTCTTCCGTAATATTGTCGAAGAAACGATGCATTTGTTGACCATTAATTTGTCAGTTATAGACCACACGTAAAAATATTATGATAAACAATGGCAAAACTAGTAGAAACTATATTGATACTAGCTGTTGCCCGCGGCTTCGCCCGCGTGTGGTTTAAAAATTATCCCACAGGAACGTACTACCGGGATGAAAACTATCCTATGTGTTAATCCAGGTTATAAAGTATCTGTGTGCCAAATTTTCATCCAAATCCGTGCAGCCGTTTTTGCGTGATTGAGTAACAAACATCCAAACGTCTTCACAACCTTTCACATTTATATTATTATAGTAAGGAAGCAGTATAGTAGGATTGAAGCTCATAAAGAAGAAATGTTAGTACGAAACACTAATGACGTTGTACACACGGCTACACATCAAGCTATACATTTCCAGTATAAGCTGATCTCGCATTGCATAGGATTTCTGTACAATGCGAGATCAGCGTAAACTGGACATGTATAGCTTGATGTGTAGCCGTGTCTACATGGCTGATAGCCAATATTAAGGTAAAAAGTAATGGCGAAGATGCACGATCACAGCTTTGTAGGGGGCGGAGTGGGGATGATTGATACAGCGGCATGCGCGCGCGCAGTTCAAGCGGTCACGACGCGCAAGTAATCGTTGCTTTTAAATATTTTTATAATTTCCTCTGGTTTGAGAGTTAACAATGAGTGTTGGAGTTTTTGAGGTGATTTTCATAGGTATTAAAGGAGAATTGAGAGTGATTGTTAAGTAGCTTTTCCCACTTATGTCGGGGTCGGCTTCCAGTCTTACCGGATTCAACTGAATTCCAGTATTTTTCATGAAGCAACTGCCTATCTTACCTCCACAATCTACTGTCCACAAGTTACTGAGTAATACGATTTCCCCGATTGGTAAGATTGGTTGTCATACTTCTTTTATTTTTCTAAAGACTGTCGAAGATGAACAAATAACAGCTGGGACCAACAGCTTAGCGTGCTTTTCGAGGCACGGGGGTGTCTCGATATGTTGTGAATGGTCCCACGAACCAACCATGGCAAGCGTAGCTAAAGCTTCGATGGACCCGTGCAGCAGTTATTAAGTTGCTCTTACACGGGCAATTTTTTGAGCAATTATTACACGGCAACACTTATAATGGATCAATCTGGACCAATTAAGTGAAGCAATCTGCAGCAACAACAATAAATTGCGGATATGTTTCGGGAATATTGCTTCTGATTGCTATATTTCATGAGTTGCCGAAAGTTTTAGTCAATTTTCTTTTCATCTCGTTTGTACGTATAATAACACTATAACTAACTACGTCTCGTTTTTGCGAGAGGAACCGGCCGGCGGCGGCCGCAAGGTGGGGGGGGGGGCGGTCGTATTGCCTAGTTTTTTAAGTTGCTCCACATTGCATGATATTGTGTGGCCGTATCTCTGGCAACAGGTTACATGTTGTCATTGCCCTAAATTGCTGGATGTAGTCGTGAAGTCATAGTTGACCAGAATTGACTAGGATGGAGCAATTTTAGTTGCTCGTGTATGCGCACATATAGATAGCTTCGAGCTCCTCCAGTTAAGATTCAGTTTAATTATTTTTACTTGATTTGAGTTTGATTTGTTTTGCAGCTTTATTCTAAGTTCGTATAGTAAGGTTATAGGAACTGAGGACACAGTTGACGGTCCTTAGATGTCAAAAGGCGTTCCTTTAGCCTTTACCATTGCTCTGGAATCTTGGACACTAACAAAGGGGCAATTGCGTAACACATTAACAGCAGGAATGGCTTTCATTTTGACAGTTCAACAACATTCATTGCGTTATGAACGTTGTTGAGCAGACACATTTTCCAACATATGAAGCAATGGAATACAAATATCTTTCAAAATGCTTCAGAATCTGATTGGTAGTGTGGTGGGTACGCATTTAGGTTGCGGCTCTTGAACACGGTTTTGATGTGCGTACAATTTCGTTGATGAATTTCGCCCTTACTATTTTAGTACGTTCCTTATAAACATTATTGATTAAATCACAGTTCTTCAATCACTTCCCTTCCCTTGCCGTGTCAAGTGAACAAAGAAACTCGATGCTCCTTGTAAGGTAGGTCGTCCTTATCGATTGGTGCAACATGATAACATGATATGGACAATCAATACTCCTTGGTATATAGCTATGATTACATCATACTTACTTCTAAGCCCCTTTGAACACACAGTTTTTCTTGCAGTGAAAAATGTATTCGCCATCTGTAGGGTGCCAGTGTCGTATGGATTAATATGGAGGCTTGTACACGGAAACGGTTTTTCTACGCTGAAGAGTTTGTTTGTTTACACGCGCTAATCTCTGGAACTACCAGTTAGATTAGAAAAAATCGTTTTGCATTTGATAGCCTTATTCTTGAAGAAGGTTAAGTCTATTTAATATCATGCTAGGACACTTAGGAGCCGAGCAAAAATATTAGAAAGAACGATAAGCGAAAACTAAGACGCGGTGATGCGATGCGATGGGGGTACAAGAAATTTCATACGGTCGAAGTCAGGGGCAGAAGCTAATATAATGTAAGTTAAAATTGGTTACCAACTCTGTGAAAATTGGTCGACCTCTTACCAACTCTGTGAAAATTGGTCGACCTCTTGTCTACTCTGTGTTCTCTAAATGATATAAAAAACGACTTCGAAAAAGTAACGCATATTGTGCTTACCACCGTAGATACCTAGTCATTCAAGAACGAAAACAAGCATAAACTCAACGTCATAATAGTATTAAAATACCTATTTATATTAAAATTGTGGATTTTGATACCATACCTTGCAGATTAGATCGCATTACCCTTCGTAGGGCTTCCCAAGACTTCTTGCTTGAAATACGATAGGCAGTAGGCAAGGCACGGATTGTAATCAATAATAATTAATATTGTCAGTAACGCGGAACTATTTGACTGTGGTATATGATATATGTAGTTAAATTACCAAGGTCTTTAGGTGTTAAGTAAATGTTTAAAAGTTAGCTAATATTTTAAATGGTCATAGTTCTGGAAAATGAGGTCAGTAAATTAATTACAAGATTAAATTTAGTTATACATTAAAATATTGTAATTTTTTAATATTTACGATTTATAAACATTATTTAACCATGTGATAATTTTGCCTGATATTGTCTTTGGTTATTCTATCTAAATAAAAAGAAAAGTCCTGACTGACTGACTGACTCATCAACGCCCAGCTCAAACCCTTGGACCCAGAAAGCTGAAATTTTGCACAGAGGGTTCCTTTATAATGTAGACAAGGAATAATGAAGGATTTTTCCATATTCAACCCCTAAGAGAGTTAAATAGGGGATGAAAGTTCCGCGCGGGCGAAGCCGCTGGCAAAAGCTAGGAGAAGATATTGTTTTTTCCAAGAAATATTTTTGTTTATTTTCATCAATTAAAAGTATTTATGTACACACGGCTACACATCAAGCAATCAATGGGAAAAGTGCCCAAAAGGTTGGCAGCATTGCCACGCTGTATGGCGATGCTGATTCTTTGGACAAAAAATAGGCCAGCCCTTTGGTCACTCGACTAACCGCTTGGCAATGTCTCGGAAAACCAAGTAGGCACTCAGACCCCATGGCCCAAGTGTTTCAACCCAAAACGGCTCGAATATATAATTCCCAACAAGATTGGAATATTTTCGCTGTTTGAGGGTTTCCGCACCTGCAGCAGCCACCCCGGCACACCCCGTCGTACTAGGAAGATGAGATGGCGCAAGGGTGTCGACACATGTTGCGTCCCACACCAAAGGCTTGCCCAACTTCCAGGGTATTATGGTCATTCCATCTGGTCTCTACCCATCGTCGCGTGCCAAGCCGTTGGGTTCTAAAACAGCTGGCTCCCTGGTGACAAGAGCACTAACGATGATGGCATTAATACTGGCGTGCCGAGCCGTACGGCCTGCGCTCTTAATGCAAGATAGGCCATGGTGTCCAAAGCAGTCGACAGCTTCACCACACTGGCAGCGATGCGGAGCCCTGCAAGGAGCGCCCAGACGTAGACAAGTAGCGAGCCGAAAAGTGGTGTCAAATAACATAGTGCCTATTTTGGGTGACGGCAGGCCTGAAGCCAGAGGCCCGACTCTCATTCACCCACAGCCAACCGGCAGGCACGCTCAGCAGTATTGGTGGACGCATTGATAAAATTATTCCGTACCAACCTGCCGAGCGGCTCATCCCACTGTTTCTGGGAAAACGGGTTCACGGGCCGATCTGTATCCGGGCAAGTCGCTTTCCAGGCGTTCACAGCATCAGTCAAGCACGGCACTTCGGAGTCAACCAGGGAGGATGCTAAAATTTTCCTGCTCAAGTTTTCAGTGCTGTGGACAGAGGGCAAGAACGCCGCGTAAGCTAATACTGGAAATTTTGCGAACGCCGAGGCTACCAAAAAGGATGGGTAGTGTGGCTTGAAGCCACGTTCGGTCGTCAGGACCACATTTAAAATGGTTGTTAATGTGCTGCGAATAATTTGGTCAGTTTTGTCCAACAGAAGTGGCTGCTTGCATAAAGGGGAAGAACGTAGAAAATATGTATAAAATTTGGGCCAAAACAACAGTATCTTATCAGGGTAAATGTGGAATGTAAATTAATTTTAAAGAGTCTGTCTGAAATGTCGTTGAAGTTTTTGATTTTTTCGTCAATGAATGAAGAAGAGCTGACTTCTTTGTTAATTTGACAAACCAATGTGAATTAAAAATAAAATAATTTTGATTTCTGTACTAGAAATTGTTAAATTATAGTACTGTTAAAAGTAATTAAGTATAAATAAAGTTACAAAGCACTTAAATTACAAACTCAAAATCACTAGTGAAAAAAAAACCTTACGATGACATTTAAACGCCAAAAGAAAAGAAAAAAGGATTTATTTTAAATTTTATTCTAATGTCATCTGAAGATTTTTTGATGAGAATTGGCCAGTGATGCTGAAGATAAAAAGGTAGAATTTGGCATGAAACTATTTTGGTAAGTTTCTAAAGAGTTTGTATACGTACCTATAGGTAATTTGTGTTTTTTTTCTTTGTAACTTTAATTGTACAATTTTCGGGGCAGACAAAATATCCAGTATATTTTCCCTTCCCTCTTTGTTTAATTAAAGTCTTATTTTCCCGCCATGATTACAAGCGTGTGCGGCGTCATTCAATCGACGTTGCCCACATAAACTACTCACTAAAGAAACTTCCTTCGCATCAAATTAGGCGGTTTAATTATTTACTAGCACTAAAACGTACTGTTAACACTTACAAAATATAACTTGACCTACCCTCACCCTCTTTTTACTGCTGGGGCAAAGACGCAGAGGGGAAAATAAAAGGCTCTTCAAGGATCAAATTAGGGTAGTCTTTTCGGACACTAAAACGTTCGAGGAAATAAAAGTGATGCGAAGAACAGTCTGCTCAGGCAGGTGTATTTTTCCTTCGGGGATAAATAATTCTTTCTTTAATTTTGTATACCTAAGTGCCCACCTACACGGGTCTTATGTCTTCATATTTGAGGTTGAGTAGAAGATACGACGAACGGTAATTGTTGGAAGTACACCATAATTAGTTTGAGCATTAATATCGAATTATCTAAAATAGAAGTTTTCCATTTCATTAGTGCAGCTTTAAGAGATAAACGACAATCTTTATTTTGTATGACCATCTGTGGCCCTAGTGTATTTCTTTTAACCAATTCGATTTATTGACCGTGTTCGGCGCTCCGATTAGCCCTTCATCAATCTAGGGCCAATCTAAAGTCGAGATGGTTAAAAGAAACTCACATTAGGGCCTCTAAATTCTTCATGAAGCTCTTGTGTCAATCGCACATACCATCTCTAGAACGCTTGTCATTATAATAATTATGATTTCAGTTAATCTCACACATATCCTACGCATCAAGATTTGCGTCATTCATTATTTACGCTGCGTGTGCGATTTTACAACATAACATTGGAGTGCGCAATTTTATACATTACACAAATGAATTTAACAAGTCGTCTACATGTTTGTATTTAACGATTGATATTACCCGCCCTGAGATTTGCCAACGCCATCTTTGGCGATGTGTGCTGACCTTAAGCTCAAAAGCCGTAGGTTTTATGCGTTCTATTCAGCTGTGACTAACAGCAATTCATGTTTGACAATTTTACGAGCGCGACGATTCACCAATGGCGTCCACTTATAACTGCCGGTTACGCTCAATAAAATGATCATTTATTGCGCGTACGCCATGTTAGTTTTATTGGGCATATGTACTAACATTTTTGTTGCGCTACAAGGAAATTTATTTGTAAACACACTCACATCGCCATTTACCCATTCATTATGTATACGAGATTTATTGATAAACTCGTGCAAAACGCTGAAGAGTTTGCAAGGTGCAAGGTCGACATTGAAATTGCAAACTTTTTTAGAGTTCATCATTCTAATTTTGAAAATACTTCTATGTGGTAGCAGCAACTTCTTTCAGCTAAGCGTTGGAACTTTGTTGGCTGAGAAAGCATTTATAGAGGCAGCTATAGAAGTTTGTTTATCAACTGATTGGCAATTGTGTGTGCATAATCAATATAATCATTCAGATTTTGTGGTGACTGTAATGTGCTTTAACAATTGCAAGTGTGAAAGCACACATAACCAAAATAAAAAAAAGTAACTAATGATTCAATATACACATCCATTATCATCACATTACATAAATCAAGCAAACAGTTTTTTTATATGGTGATGTATTATTTTATTGTATGGTGATGTAAACAAACTGCACTATCCATAGACATGTGCACGGAACACTAGCGTAGTGCGCAAGCGGATCTGGCGTTTTTTTGGTTGCTACGAGAGCACAGTAATCTGTAGCACGTAGCTAATTTAAGTTTGTAGTCTTCAACTACAATATTTTTGGGTAGAATGTGTTGCTGTTGTTGTAGTAGGCATTTCAAGTTTTGCTGACAGGATGAGAAAATTGGATTCTACCTTTATACTGTTATTTTTTACCGATTAGTATTTTTGATGATAATTACCTACTGTCAAAGTAGACTAATTAATGCAAATTTCGCATGATCATAGTTGGAACTCAGTTGTCTAGGCTGGGCAAAAAAGATTGCTTAACTTTGCATTCGAAACATTCAGAGTACCTAAATAACAAAAAAGTATTGTTAACACCTTGATTATGAGATATTTATGACTTTCATGGCTTTGGATCCGTAAAGTCACGCAAACGGGAACCTTGAAATGCAAAAAAGTCATAGCTAAACAGTAGTAAAAATTTAAGTAGGTAGCTCGTCCCCTCAAATCCAGTCACAAACAGGACAATTTCAGTCTCATTGCAAACTTTGAATGATTAATATAATAGACAAAAAATCTTTGTCTCTTCCTCCATTGTTAAATCTATCTCGGATAGTTCTCCGAAGGGTGTGGGGTATTTCCCCTACGTCATAAAAATGTCCTATTTACATCACCCGACCAATCTTGATCTTTGACACATTTATACAATGATTGCTTATGATAATTATGTTTATTGGAATTTATAGCTACGTAGTATATGGTAATAGTCTTTTGTTAAATTAAATGCATAAAGTGCTATGAGAGGCTCTCATCTTCATGCATGTAACACTTAAAATCATCATAATACAAATATTTTATACTTACAAGATGAAGTTTTGAAAAATATTTGCTCTTGTGCGTAAATAACATGTGTAATATATTTGTAGTTACTGTTAGAACTGGTCATAGTATGCGCATTCTGTTGTTACTTGTGTACTTATTGTGAAAATATTAGAAATCTGTAATAACCGTAGTTTAAGATTTACCCACATGGGCGTGTAAACTATGGCTTATCGGCTTAAATCTAAGATTAGAAGCCATAGAAAATCAAAACCACATTATCCTCTTATTAAACGCAATAACGGATGCGTTGTAACGATTAATAATTTTAATGATTATTAGCAACACTTGAAACCTAAATAACTATTTGTTGATGTCATTATTTATTCGATTGACAGAACATTAGCTAGTATCAAGTAGGTTAGCCGACAGTTTTTGCGAGTGATTGAAGTGTGCATGATCTCTCCTAGTACCGTTAGCGGTCGAATATTTATAATGTTTGCGCAAACTATTTCACATGTACTTTACATAAAGTTTATTGAACGGTTGTGGCCGAATATGATTCGAACTAAACTACTGTTATCACGGCATGACTTGTATTTGATGTTTCTATTAGAGTGGTCTCTATAAATGGAATACATTGTCAAGTAGGTAAGAACTTCAGAATTAGGTAACTACAAGAGCAAGTTAAGAGTACCTTCCTATAAATTATACCCAGGTATTAGAAATCTTAAGATTGGCACAACTCTCCCGGATCGGGCAAATCGTCTGTTTTAAATCCTGCTATATATTTATATACATATATACTTATATATACAGGATGTCCCGAAACTCAACGTCAAGCGGGTACGGGGCAATAAGCTAGGTTGTACCAGGTACCAGTTCTAGCAAAAATAAAAAAATATAGTACATTTTTTTTTAAAGACATGGCGTCAAAGTTTCTTAATAAAACGTTTTTAACCATGACTTAATTAAACTTAATTTTTTTGTACTAGACTTACAATATTAATTATTGGTTTTGTGACTGCAATCAATAGCATAGTTATTTAGGATTACATAAAAAAAAATACTGAACAATTTAGAAATGTGTGTATCTGATCTAGGGTGTTGATTTTCAACATTTTCAAAAGAATACCTATTATCACTTAACCAAGTAACATGGATTTTATTTTTTACTTTTGCTAGAACTGGTACAACCTAGCTTATTGCCCCGTACCCGCTTGACGTTGAGTTATGGGACACCCTGTATACATGTATAAATAATATTATAAATGCGAAAAATTCTATGTTTGGATATTTAGATGTTTGTTACCCAAACACGCAACAACGGCTGACTGGATTTGGATGAAATTTGGCACACAAATAGATTATAACCTGGATTACCACATAGGATACATTTTATCCCGGTAATACGTTCCCGCGGGATAGGTATCGACCTTTACGCGGGCAAGCCGCTGGTAAAAGCTAGTAGGTACTATAATATTTTATCTACACGCGACTATTAACTTCGTGCGAGTTGTCTATATAAAATATTATAGGTAACTATTATTTAATAGTGACGACGAAGAATTTACACGCACGATAAATAAGCCAAATAAACATGCATAATTTGAATTTCCTTAACAAAAAAAAAAAACTAGAATCTATACTAATTATAAAGCTGAAGAGATTGTTTGTTTGTTTGCTTGAACGCGCTTACCTCAGGAACTACTGGTCCGATTTGAAAAATTCTTTCAGTGTTAGATAGCCCATTTATCGAGGAAGGCTATAAGCTATATACCATCGCTAAGGCTTATAGGAGCGGAGTGCCAATGAAGAATGTTTTAAAATCGGGGGTTTATTTTCCTTTTGAGAGCTTCCACTGCGTGCGCTGCGTAAACGGTTAAAGTATCGCAAAAATCATGTATGACAGAATTGTTCCCCTTTAAAAGTAAAAAAAAAAGTCCGCGACAGCATATGTCTATCTTTTAAGGCTGGCTCACTATAACCTTTTTTATGCTAACCAAATCTGTTCTAAAATAATGCATGATTGCGAAGGTGTTTTTATAAACATGATATTAATCCTTATACAAATAGATATTATTTAATTTGAAAAAAAATTGCCCTGTTCATAATTCGATTTCAATGAATATCTTAGGAGATATCGCAGTTTTAAAATAATATCGCAGCAAAATAAATAATAATATAGTACTGCCCCCGCATAAAAATATTTTCACCTTCTACGTAAACGAAGTCGCGGGTTAAATTTAGCGTTAGCCCAAAGTAACTATTCCACGCGGACGAAGTCGCAGGCAGAAGCATAATTATGTTAATCCGATCAATTAAAAGTCCCTTCCAAAAGCTCAGTATCACGGGCTATCAAGTTGTTTATAAACAGTTGGGCTCAGTAACGGCGCGTGCGCACTTTGATCTCCCCTCCTCACACCCACGGAGACGATTAATACATTTCGTGTTTGTTGTTACTACGCTTTTATAAGGATGGGTTACACTTACAACATTTATTGTTTTACTAGCAATGATATGATGCTCGTAGGGAATTATTTTGGACTTGAATATACAAACTGGTCCTTACAATTAACCGTTGTAAAGAACTTGTGATATAGCGAAATCTATTTGTATAATTCAAAGAATTTTATTGTGATTATGTGACACATCAACATAATAAATGAACATCACAAAGCCCGCACACAAAATGTCAACCTTTGCGAAATGTCATCATTTCATCTACCCGACAAAGTGCTCAACTTTTATTCAGCATGAATAACAAATTCATCAGCAACGCACAAAAAATATTAATACGCTGTAGTAACAAACAAACGCGACAAAAACGAGCGACCGCATTAAATATAATTAATTAACGCCACATAAAAGAGCATTAAGCGATCTTCACAAACGCTATTCAATGGCCGAATGTTTCCTTTCAAGTAGCTGTCTCTATAAACGTGCGGCGTTAGTGATGTGGCGCATGCGTAATTGACGTGATTAATTGTCCAATCACGGCTCGCTATAAAAAAATCTCTTTATAATTGAAGGTAACGTAGGGATGGCGACATTACGATTGAAATAATAATTATGTGCCACTATTTGCACGTTGTTTTTTCTCACGGTTGATGTGTTTATGTAGGTATTACTTATAGATTGGTGAGGCAATTTTTCGAACTTTTTCTATCCTACGAACTTACTTGCAAGTAGTAGGTAGGAATTAATTGCAATTCTCAAAAATCTGGTCCTTCAAACCATAATATATTTTTTTAATGGTCCTTAATTCCGCACAACATGTTTTGACGCTTACTGACAAAACATCAGTAGCCCAAGTAGCTCCGTAACCAAACGGAACAACAACGGCATGACATTGATCTGCCGTCAATCTGGCAGGTACGAGATATCGCACAGATTCTCACGGGCTTCACACGCCACCGCGGACTGTAGTTAGCGGGCTCTATGCAGACGAACCCGATTCTCGGAATAATGATGTGTATCGCAGCCCTAATGATACGTTTCCTATAATTGAAGATACAACAATCAAAATCTAAACCGAGGAGCCTCTGCGTACTATGGACTATTTGGTGTTTGTTTTTAAATGAGGACAGATAAACAAGGCAATATCGTTTGGTTTGGAAAAACGATGCAGCATCGTGTTAAGTTCAGCTATCAAAAATAGTTTCACAAGCTTTAATTCGGGAAGATCCTCATATACTACTTTTTGGGCCTTGCATTTCTACTGAAATCATAAAGTCTAGAATTAGCATCAATGCCTACAAGATATACTCAGTTCATTGACACGTTAGAATGGTCATAGAAGCTTATCATTTTTATCATCCGATCGAAGTTATAGCAAATAGACAAATAGAAATTGTAACATGTTAGGAATACGCAGTATCGTTTTATCGGAACATAAATGCAGGAGAGTCAACATTTAATTAGAACTTTATCATCTATTGACACTAATTTCTCTATCCGTTTCCGCATATGATCTAGATTGCACAGCAGAGCAAGGCACCGGCGAAGCTTAACCTGAATCAACTTGGATGCGATGTCGTTAAAAGATGCCATCCCATAAATAAATATCTCCCGTCTCTCCACTAGTCCTTTGTATACTCTAGGATGCATATCCGGTACGGCTCGCAATCCTTCTATATCCTAAGGGCACGTCTTCCCTACCATTACAGCGCCCCCCGGTCTACTCCTCGATACGCAATGGTCTCTGTAGCACCATGAAACACGAGGCTTCAAGGGCTAGTGCAAATATTGGGGTTCATTCTATGAATCGAGTCTGGTCAAACCACGCTGGCGTCGCCGCGTCGGTGCATTTAATTAAATTCCGTTTCTGCATACGATCTAATATATTTTATGAAATACATCTAGGAGATATTATTTTAACAAAGTATTTTCATGGACTGAAGAAATATATTGGGTTAAGAAATAACCCTGTTAAATTACAAAAGTTTGCATGACACACTCCAAAAGGAATCATCAGAATTTCCGATTTGGAATAGAGTGGAAAGAGATACTGGCATACATACCTAGGTGGACAAAAATTTGAAGAAAAAGAAGACTCAAAAATGAAAAGTATGTTATAGCAAAAGTGTACAAATGAATAAACAAGACTGTGTCAATAGAATCTCCATAGAAGTTGTGTCCATATATAGTAGTGTTGCTACTGTTTAATAGCGGGCGATTTGATTACAGATTACAGTAATTATGTATCTGGATCCCTCTCAAGACACGAGCGGCGGAGGGCGGTGCGCGCGCGCACGCTAGCTCTACTATGCATCACACTTGAAATTTAAACACTGTTTTTGTATGTTTTGTTTCCATAGATAGTGGTATAAGATGTAAGAAGTCAAATTGGAAATATCAAATCATGGTCGTTATTTTGTGCTTTTGAATTAAATACAGCTGTATTGAAGGCATCTGCGGAACCATTCCTGAGCGAAAGGTTAGAAAATCGAATAAATGCAGAACCTCGATTATGCGTTCAGTGATGAAAATAGACAGCCATCAGCCAACTTCGAACGCGTCTCATACATTAGAAAGCAATTATTCAACGAGTTTACGCCCATTTTACGCCACATGTAACACCGCGTCGATCAAGTGAATTATATTTCCAGTTTATAATATCCAATATTATTTCTATTGCGTTGGGAGTCACCGGTAGCAGATAATTAGAGGATAGCGGGCAGGTCGCGCGATAACTAGTCTTAATGACGTGAAATCGCACTCCGACGCCCGCCGCCATCTTGAAAATGAAGCAGCGATGGCGGGAAAGCTTGCAATTAGCCATAACCGCACACTGCTTGATCACAGTATATTGAGCTTTGCCGAGATCTCGAGGAATGTTATGACTATGAAAGACTTCAAAGCTAGCACAATTATCATCAATTTTAAAGAAACTCTCCATTGGCTGAAAGTTATGATAATTGCTATTGTGGCCTTTCTAGACTCGCTGTCAGAACAGAATTTAATCCAATTCAAATTTCTCACGGGTGACTTATACAGAAGCTTGAGAATTAAAACTACCCACCACTTAGATACCAATTTAATGAAAATTATATCGAGTTCTAACAAGAAATAAATCGCATTGATGCATTTTTTTGTCATATCAGACAAAGAGCTGTGGAATAATCGATTCCCACAATTTAGCAGTGAGTTTGATCGGCTGTGGGATCGGCTTGTCCTGACTGCGGCTCTGACAGGCAGCAATTTGGAGCCACGATTAGTGCTACTGTTCCCCTGAAGCAATGATTTGGACACGCAAACTCCAGCCATCATGGACAAAAAACCTTTGGATAAATGACGATGATAAATTATGTTAACTGACTAGATAACTTTCTGTAATTCGACGCTTTGCCATATAAAAAAAAACACGACAAACTTTACGATTCTATTGGAATTCTTGAAGTTCTGTTGCCAAAACTGACTGTTTTGAAGATGAAGACCTACCAATTTATAAACTTAAAAACCACGTAACTGACAGATGCAAAAAACCTGGAAGGACCAAAAACGGTAATATTGGTAATTACAGTTTTTGGTCCTCCGAAATGGTTTGTGTGTCATATTAAATGACCCACACAAAAAATTGGTTAGCTACTTGAGCTCGTTTAGGTAGCAAATAATAATGATATATGTTTTATACTATTACTGAATTGGTATGTAATGACTACATACAAATATTTAGAGTTTGGGTAGAACATATTGCACATAAATTCCTTTAGCATAACAAAGTTAGACGAGTTCTTAAATCTTTATTGTTATTAGATGCTAATTTTATCCGAATCGGTTTTCGCACATCTCTGCAAAAGTATTATGTTAGACGCTGTTGTAAAATTGAGACGATTATGTTCAAATGACTACTAAAATGTGGATCCATCGACAATTGAGCTCGGCTGTCACCGCCGGCGATCGTGACGACACGCGAATCTAACTCGATGCTCCTGCGCAACTCTATTTAGTTTTAATTTGAAACTAATTCGTTCTTTCTAATCATTATACTTTTTCATCGATGGAATGCAAAAATTATGTTGGTTTTTATGTGAATGCAATTTGACAGCAATTACTTTGGAGATTTCTTTAAGGTCAAACATGATAAACGAATTTTGTTAGCCATTATAAACACTAACAGTGCAAAAAATATTTGGCCATCGGGAAAATCTTGGCCATTACTGGCAATAAAAAACATGGAACCATTTGATGGAATGCTAAGGAAAATATCTGAAATGAAGCTGTTGTCAGGTCTTATTATGCATATTTTCGACATCCAATGGCAAAGTGTACAAAACTTGATGTTGCGAATATTTGCAATGCCATTATATGCACTGTACTTAGTTGGTTAATTATAATATTGTATTGATGTTAGTAGACACGAGACACACGATTATGCATTGGGTAACACTTTGGAAGTGACACAAAGTTTCATAAATTATTTTCGATTCTATAGAAATAGGGAGCGTGCCCAGCTCCCGCCTTTAATAATATGTATTTAAATTTAGAACAGCGAAGGGATGGGACATGTGTGTTGTAACGCGTTTGGCGAAATGTGATTACAGTCGGTAATTAACAAGCCGCTATTTATGGGCTGCCTACGCGACATTATTTAAATATTTTCTTTTCATATTCTAAAAACGGCGTTGCGTACAGGTCTGGCCGTTTCGGAATCATACTCTTTTGTAATAATTATCATTGTATTCGTGAAAGTGTTTTACCGTTGGCCAACCGTGTCATGTCCGTTTTGTCCGGTCTCTTGAAATAAAGCACGCTTTCAATTGCAGACTAATTATTCCAACACGAGAAACTCATTCGGTACCGTCAGTTTTTACGTGTAAAGAGATTAGTCCACTTAAACGACACTCGCACTCAAAGGAGCATTGTGATGCGGAGCGATAATGATGATACGTTAAGAAAAGTATTACATTCTGCCCATAATGGGCCGTTGAAAAGGAGCGTTTCTTATAAAATTTCATTTGGATTCAGCGCTCGTCCCGCCTGTGTGTCACATACTCTCCGCTTATGAATAAATTACGGTTGTACATTAATTTATTGATTGTTATTCAAATTGGGTTTCTCAATCGGAGGTTGGAGGTGATGTGTCTCGTCTCGGCTTTTTGTCCTCTCTGATGTTTTGAGGTTGACTTGTGCTCGTTCTACGGGACGGAAAATTGTTTTCGAATGCTCAACAGCGTTTGAATAGTGATATTATTGTGATTTACTATATCTACGTCATGTCGCATTGATTTCTCAAACGTATCTAATTTTATTGTGTACTAGTTTGTGACTGACGACTGGAAAATTTATACAAATCATGAGTATGAATTATTCTGGAATTAATTTTGCATTTGGGATTATTTAATTACCAACCCGCACTGCCGCGAGGTGGATAACGGCCCACTCCCTCTCACCGAGACCCGGCTTATGTCCCAGCAGTGGGAACGTCTGCGTGGGCTGCTTGGTTTTTTGATCCGTACCAATGGTTAAAAATAGTAACTAATGGTTAAATTTCAGCCAAATGTGTGTTTTGAGCAATTGTTTGTTGAACCATTGGTCAAATAACTAACTATTAGTTAAAATAATTAACCATCGAATGTTGGAGGGTTAAGCAATATGGCGGATGGTTAACTCAAGAATAACATCTGTTTTGTACATTTTATTCTGTTACTGCTGTAACTGCTTTGGGCCAAGGTATTTTGTTACTTGTTTGATTGTTGCCTGTTTCGTGACATTTTTAAGAAGATGCTTGGCGATCAATGAACATTTATGAACAATACACTTGGAGTGAAAATAGCTTTATGCAGTTTATAATAAGGTTTGACATTTATACGGTCAAAAAAGACGTTTCGTTACAAAATCAGCGATTTTAGGAAACGATTTCTCCTAAGATTGGCAATATGCTGCCAATGGTAATGTATAACCAATAGTTAAGTTTGATTTTGGTTAAAATAGCTATTGAAAAACGTAATAGCCCTTTAACCATTAGTTAACCAGTTGACTGTAGTTAATCTAACAAATGGTTATACGGGTTGACTGCAGATCAAAAAACTAGCCGTTAGTTAATAGCAAATAACAACACACTGAAACAAACAAGTTATGTGAAATTAACCGGAAATTCATATAATGATTTATAACTAAGGATGACCATTTAAGGAAAATTTCAAGAAAAACTTATAAGAAAATTACTCATCGGCATCGCCCAGATAAAGATTGAGACATCTTTAGAAACTTTGTAAGCGATCCGTTATAGAATTTACGTGTTCGGACTTCATTACAAATAATGTTACGTCCTCAATAGTTTCAGATACAGTCATAGACATTGTATGAAACTATAATACACAGTATAGTAAGTAATTATTATATCCGCCATATTGGCGATTTGCGCGCGCGCCGTCCGATTGGTTAACGTCTGAAAACCGATTCATCGTCTATACGGAGTTATTATTATTCCTGGCGTTATGGTGTTTCTAAGAATGTTCGTCGCCTCGACTGTTTGTAATGACAAAGGCAGTTTTTATTATTTGATCGCTCGCTCGTTTCTGTTAATTGTTCCGGAGACGTGATTTTAATATATCATGCATGTTGACTGGTCTCTTTTATCGTGTATGCAAATAAGTATCGATCCACGCCGTGGGGCAGCGGTCGGCGTGCTCGACGCGAAACCTGCGCTCGCGCAACCAACTGCGAATGGCACATAAAACAGTCGTTTAGCGCTCGTTGCTTTGTTTTGGGGTACCTTTTTGCGTCGAATTGAATTAGGCATTTGTTCGTCAAAGCTCGAATGTTGAACTGTATTCTATACCTACAGTCGAACAATGAAGGCATTACTTAAGCGCCAATTTGCATACAAATGGATTAATGAACTTTTAGTAAAACAGAAATGTGTACTTACTTATGTAGTTTCAAATATTGAACTACTGTGGGTAGTGTTAGTTAGGTACGTTCAATAAAATGAAATGAGTTCGGTCAAGTACATAAATTAGTTGTATCTCGACTTATTGTATAAATTCAGTAGCTACACTTGAAGCGCCTCCGAAGGCTTCCTCTCCACCGCAATCATAAAGCTAAGCTTATATTCTGTTTGACACCTTTCGGAGATACTATTTCGAACTAGCTACAAAACTTTTATAAACCCGCCATATTTAATATTAGGCACTCTCATTTTCACTTACCTATTTTATTGGAGCTTATAATAGACATAAACAAGTAAAAAATGGTCCAATTTTTATTTTTTTATTTTTTATATAGATCCTTTTAAATTGAGTACAAAGGTACTACCTATTTTTTAAACCTTAAAAAATTTTACTTACCAAATGAGCCTGCAAAAACGGTAATAAGTTGTCGTTGAAGTCAACAAAGTAAAGTCACATTGAATGAGATCGAAATGAATTTGATCCCATAGAGCCTCATGCTGTATTGACTCGCCTTATCGCATTAAGTAGGTTCAACCCTAAAATGACTCGCGTATTTCTCGCTCCATTTGACTTGCTGATGCTAACACCGGTGGTCCTACGGGATCCGGGATCTCTCCGACCTCTTCTATTTGTTAATAAGCACCCACTAGTGAGCGTTCGAGGGTTATGTGTGCATATCATTATGTTAATGTTATCTTCAGATATAACTTTCCGTTTTTATCAACTGAATTTGATTGTCATTAATTATTCACTAGCCATTGTTATGTTAAACTGACTATTATTATTAGTTTTCAGAGCTCATTTTAAGCTTGACTTTCATTTTCATGGAATTCATGAGTTTTGATTTCTGTGTTGTGTGTATGTTTTCTATTTCTGCTTATTTAAACGTCGCACTCTTTACAATAAATCCTGTCATATTTACATACAGTTCTTTGCATTTCCAGCACCCAAATTGCGTAACGCACGGTTAATCATAATCTGTTTTGTTTTGAAACAGATTGCTAAACCATTGCTTTATATGTTCGAAAAATGTGCCTGCTCAACAACGTTAATGACGCAATGAATATTGTTGAATTGTCAAAATAAAACAGATTATGATTAATCGTGTGTTACGCCATTAAGGTGCTGGTCATTGCTTACTACAGCTGAATGTACTGGCTTTCGCACAGACGCAAAACTTTCTGCTTCATATTTTGTGGTCCTTATCTCCGAAACAAAATTGATACCCTCTCCCAATTACCGTTCTTCTTCTATTGTCTTAATTTCATCTTCAAAAGCCAATACCGGATCCCTCCCAGCTCGGGCCTCCCAGGAGGACTCTCATCTGAGGGTCATCACTACCGTGTTACGGATCGCCCCCACAATGTTTACCCTCTCGAGCTCTTGGACCACGTTGTCACATAATTGGCCGGCCACGTGTGGTCCGTAACTGTGGTAGCTTGCCCACTTGTTTGATGTATGAACTGCCTAGTGGTTTTAGTGGAAATTAATGGACATTTTAAGTTCTTGAAATTATTTGTAATTAACTTTCTATTCGTTAAAATGTGAAGCGACCTCTTTCTTAAGCTAACATAGACTCTAGTGTTGATAGACTACGAAATACAGTTTAGTTTGATTTAAAACGAGAATGTATTGAGAAACGCATTTAAAACCTATGATAAACAGACACAAATCTTTTAATTACCACTTTAGATAATGACGGGCTGGTGCTGCATATTTAAGTGCCAATTATAGCATTTTTCCTTCGTTAAATATGACGCAAGTTATTAATGTCCTTATGATATTGGGAGTGGGCCCAGTGTGTTCCCCGAACAGTCGCTAATGTGCGGCGACCACGCCCCTTCCTGTCGCCTCACCCCCGGACACGATGCGCTTGCGCCGCTGACACTGCGCAGCTGAAGGTTCAGGATAAATATAATCACTTAGCTTTCAGGACTGCATCTATGTAGTTTATGATTAGTTGATTTTGGTTTTGCGGACATTTTATATGTGGTTCAATATGTCGCGATGCGTGGAAGGGTAAATGTTGATTATTTTTTACCTACATATAGAAAGAGAGAAATTATGTTTACTTATTAACACGCTTTTATGTAAAGTAAGTCTTAGTGGCCAGTTTAAATTCAACGAAATTAAATCATCCGAAGAACTGCACCTTTGCAAAACACACTATTAATCAGAATCGAAATAATTTTGAATGAAGAGATCCGCAGGAGAACCAAGGTAATCTCCATAGACCGAAGAATTGCCAAACTTAAGTAGTAGTGGGCAGTGCACATTGCTCGCAGAACAGATGGCCGATGGGGCCAAAAGGTTCTGGAGTGGCGACCGGCTACCGGAAGACGTAAACTTGGAGACGTAAACGTAAACTTGTGAGGGCCGCAGGAGTCCGCTGGATGCGGTCGAAGTGGCGGAGCTTAGGGGAGGCCTATCCTATGTCCAACAGTGGACGTCTTTCGGCTGAAATGATGATGACGATGAAATCATTTTGAAGGAGATTACTAATCCATTGCTTCATATGTTCGAAAAATGTATTTACTCAACAACGTAAATAACGCAATGAATGTTGTTGAACTGTCAAAATGCGTGCATTTTGATTCCTGCTGTTAGTACGTTACGCAATTACCCTTTTAAAAGTCGGGAACTAATTTGGAGGTGATGAAACATACCTTAAATCTTATGAAAATGTGTTCATCCCATGTCCAAATGTAATAAGACTACCAAAGGACCAATATCAAGAACAAGTTCTATACATTCTTCAATGTAATTTATAGTAGCAAATAACTTTATAAACGCACAGTTGTCCATTTCTCGCCATTCAGGTTTGTGATACGAATCCTCGCAGTTTTACAGTAAGTAATCGCCATTGAGTCATTGATTAATGTTATCCGTCAGACTTTATTATCTGATTTTATATTCTGGTCGTTAAGTTCTGATAACGTTCGATTTAAGTTTTAAGCTCTGTCTTTATTTTTTCTTATAATCCTACTTATACATCTATCTTGTGAATTTATTTTGTCTGTTATAGTTATAAATGATACTACACTCGAGAACAATGAATTAGGGTCACATAAAGATACGTGAAAGTCTCGGAAACTAAGAATGCCAGCTTAATGAAATAAATGAGGGTGTTCTGAAATGACGTTTACTATGTGGCAGTACTGAGACGTCAGGTCCGGGTACCTGTCAAAAGTTTCAAAGCGCCTACGGACTGAATGTTGAACGAAAGAATGAAACGAATGACATCAAATATTTTAAGTTCATTGTCGAACTGGAAGACCTCTTGTAAAAGTGGCGCCAACTGGTGGCTTGAATATTCATGAACACCCTCATTGATAGTAAATAACCACTATATTTTTTTTTTGAGAAAGCTCTAAAAAATAAAATTGAGGTAGAAAAAAAGTGGTTTTTCTATTTTTGACATAAAATGAGATTGTTTCTTTTTTGGTTTGTGTAATTTTATATGAATATAATACAAAGTGACACATACATAATATTACTTTCATAAAAGGAGCATTTGATTGTCTATTAAACACAATTTCTTTCATTAGGTAAGCTGGCATTCTTAGTATCAGAGACTTTCAGGTACCTATCTTTATGTGACCCTAATTCATTGCTCTCGAGTGTGTTGATGGCTTTATCTCTAAATACATAGTTATCTCGATTTTTATGAATTTTAGCCTTTAAATAAGTCACGAGTAAGGTAGGTACTTACTTAATTAGTTTCACCATTACAGTTGAAGGCATTATGCTGTTTGATTTAGGTGGAATGTACCTTTAGTAGATTAGTATTCCCATTTCTTAATAATTTTGTCTCATCGATGGACCTATTTACCACGTCCAAACCTAGTTTTTGATGCTTCATTAGCCAATTTTCTTAGGTTACACCTGATTGTTCAATTTTATGCTATGATACAGCTGCATAGCTTCTGCAACGTGCAGATGCACTTAAAATGTCAGTGTTCGTGACTTATGCGTCTCGTTGTCGGGTGTCATCGGATGTCGTCGGCTCGTCTGGCTACCGGCGCGGGCGCAGCTTCGCCCACACGACCTTCACTGTTTATTCACCACCTCGTACATTAATGTTATTGTTTTCGTGACTATGTAATTAAATCATCTGAAAACCTGTTTTACTTAGCTGGTAGACTTGAAAAAGTGGTCTTAATTTTTTAGTGTTTTCTGAAAGTCAGCTAAGAGTTTAAGAAGGAAACCCCAATGACAAATTACTTAACTCCAAGAATATAACATATCAAAGCTGGATATCAAGTACCTAATTGCTAATGTTCCATTATCTTTTAGTTCCAACTTCTTAGCACCTACCGTTGCTATGGCCACTACGATCGCTTTATTTTGAATGAGTTCGTCGTCTTTTGAGCATTGGACCAAAACACTGTAACCTAACCCAGCATTCGCATAAACAATATATCTATATTGTTTATGCGAATGCTGGGTTAGGTTAAATGACCTAAATGGACCTAAATGGGTCGAATTTGAAATTATTTACAAAATCCAAGTGATCCAATCACTTTCACTTAGAATATACCTAGATACCTATGTAGGTACGGGAATTTCGGGCAATGCATTCGCGTGTCAATTTGTATGACGTGTGCCTCCAAAAGCTACTAGTTTACCTGTAAAGTATACTAAGTGCTATAGTGTTGTTCTAGGGACCGATGTTGACTTGCATCCGTGTGTGGTCCTATGGCCGCACGTGGTCCTAAACAAAACGCTATAACTCAACCAATGCGTAAAACTAACTTGAATCTTATTTCTATTTTGAAAGGACACAATTCAGTTTGTCCAAATATTTACTTACCAGTTTGCCTCCCGAATGTTTAGCTAAATAAGACAGTGTTGCCTTTGAAAAAAAAAAGAAGGATAATAGCGAAAGTGTTAAGTCGGTCTGGTTTGTTAACTTTTTGTAAACACATAAATTGAATTTACGTTATTTTTAGACACGAATGACGTGTGTAGATATGCAAATTGTTTCAAATTGCAAGAGGATGTGCAAGTTTCACGCCAGACGTTGCGTGGGAGAGCCATTGTATTCTGTGAAATACTGGCGACCATGCTATTACGCATTCAATGTCGCAAACTTTAATTAGATCATTTAAATCGTCGCTTCATGAAATGATATCTGTACAATTATTTTCTTTATCACGATCAAATTCCACAAGAGTAATAATTGCACTTTTTAATAGAACGGTTTAAAAAAGACAACATGTCTCAAAAGGGCTTCAACGTATTGAGTCGTCATGTTTGTCTGTAAAATTAATGAGTACACAAAAGTGAGACAAAGGGCCAATAAAACTCAAATAACTTTTTATTCTATCAAAATGGCGTTCGGCGGCCATTAATAAGCTAATGACAGGCGAGTTTGACAGCCCGTTATCGCGCCATCTAGCGGGAACAGTTTAATATCGAGCACGTTTCTCTACGTCAAAATGTTATGATAGACGGTCACTTATTCTTTTTGATTTAGTGCCCCTCGCGTTGAGAACTGCATTGATTTATCAATTATTTCAGGTATGCGAGCTTGGTATTTTTAAGACACGATCTTACTTTCATGTCATACCATTTGAATCAAATCATCAATAACTGTGTTCGATACTTATTTTGGTATTATCTGATTTGAATGAGTAATACTTTTAATAAATGAAACGAGATTGAAATAAGAACGATAAAGGTGGTGGCTTTATAAAGCTATTATAAGAATGAATCGGATGCGAATGTGAATGGTTGCGTGGTGTATTGTTTGTAAATGGGGTGCGCCTGCGCAGCGGGGTGCGCCGTTTTATTAGGAAGTGACAGGACCTGTGGTTTCGAAATGACATTGTCACCTCGTCTTTTTTTGTCTCCTGTGTCTCTAATTCGTAATTTGTTACAAAACCTGAAATGTGGCTAAATACTCGACTATCTATGCTTTAAATTTGATTAGTTTTCAGTGAATTGGCAATACAACCGGTTAATTTTACCGATATTTCTAAGCAATGATCGCAGTTAAGTCATAGATAAAAATCAATCGATTTATTATAATGTGATATGTTGTGATCGATACAAATATTATAATACAATGATGGTTGACAGATTGTTGGTCTTCGATTACAATTCTTTTGGAACCCAAGATTTTTTGTCGATTTGCTTTTATTTGAATCGACATGGTTTATTTGAACGCTATCGGGAAGGGTTCACGTTATTGATTTTTAAAATGCATGTTTGTTTTGATGGACTGACTCTTTAAGATGGTTTTAATAAAAATAATGGATTCAACACTGGTCGTTTTTATGGCCGTTGATATATCTACAGATACCTATGCGTTTCTGTCAGTTAAATTTGTATATTAAGACGGGTGAAGGTTGAAAGCAATAATCTGATAAGCTTGGCTTTTATGCTGAGTCTATTAATCCTTTAACAGCAAGGAGTACCTACTGGCTGAGCAAAGGTTATCGCAAGATTATCAAATCACAAGATAAAGGTTTGAAGATTTTTTACAAAATTGCAACAGGATCTCTTAGAGTAGAAGATATTTATAGTGAAACGACAGAATCGTATGAAGACAGAGAGAACTGATATTGACCAAGAAACAAGGGAAGATTATTAAGTAGGATACATTGCAAAATGTTACTAACAGAAAATTTCAGTAAAATTAAAAGCAGTAAGAAAAGTGTTGAATGAACCGCATCTTGTCATTTGTTCATCACAAATGTTGGTGCAAATATTTGAATCACGTGTTTAAATAAACTTGAAAAAGAACTAGAAGGAGAGCCTAGACGTCATATATCTTCTAAGAATGGCGTTACATCATGATAATGATTCATTAGCTCAAAGAATGAAATAAAAATGATTTGCATTAGCAATAAAGATAAACAGAACGTTAATTTTTTTTTATTAGTGTTGCTGTTTATTATAATATATTTCTAAAAATGTTGCTAATGAAACTAAAAACAACACATGGAGGAGGAACTAAGAAATTATAAATCTGTGGATTTCTGATCTCGGTTATTGGTGCACTTGGAGCTGTGGTCGGAAGTTTTAAACATATAAGCACGGTTCTGACATACACAATAATGATTACAGCTCGTATGAGACACAATTCAAAGGAATACTTTAACAAATAAACAAGGAGACAGAAACATTTAATGACCATATCCATCTATCAACCCCAAACACGATACAACATAACTACATTAATATGTCAAACGACGATCGGAATCCTTCGCGTATCATCGGGATCGATATTAACGATGTCAGTGGGTCGATAAGTGTCACTACAGCACTACTTGGTACCACAGACTACTACCACATCGAGCAGAGATTGATAATGCAGCAGGTACACATCAATTCTCTCCTTGATTTATGATACCAAATAATTGTATTGACGTACTGCGAATTGATTTGTTTGTATAAAATTCTTGGACTGTGTCCCATGTTTTGCTTGGTTTTGAATTTTGATGAACTTTTTCTTTAGATTTAAGAGTTTGATATACGAAATGGCCAAAAGTCCTTTATAGGTTAGCTTTGGTAAGACTAAGTATCCAGCTTAGAATGTTTGTTTTCTTCAATGTTTTTCCTGCTTTTTGACCAAAATGGTTACTATTCGTCCTGATTTCGACCCAAGGGCTGTTGATGCTGTGTAATTCTAAGTACTTGATACAAAGTAAACGCATCCGTTTCACTAGACAAGTGACCTACCTGCGGTCAGGGCATTAGTTTCCTGAAGTGTTTACGAGCACCGCAAGCCTTAGGTAATTAAACTTCGGTTAGGGCTGGGTTTAACGATACGGTTTACAGCCGTCACGCGTCCATTGTATGTGCCATATCTAGTATTACCAAATGCGCAACTATGTAAATAGACAATGCTGAATGAGATTTCTAATATTTTATACTTACCTATCGATTCGCCTCTCTGAGAAGTGGAGGTTCCTCGGAACTATCTTTATCTTCCTACCTAGCACTGCCTAAATGCATTGGAAATCTGTATGTAGCTTCAAGGTTAGGTTGAATCAAGATTGAGGTATATCTTCTTCCGGAATTACTTTGTCTGATTTTGGACATCCTACCTCATTAAGAAATAACTGTAACCCAAACATTACTGATATTGTAAATATTGCACAAGACAGACAAAAAATCTCCAAGTTCTTAATTACTCACGAGGTGACAGGTCACCTGCCTATAAATGGAACGATCGACGATTTCCACAAAGGAAGTGACACAAGTCGGCCATCTTTTATACAAATACAGAGAACACATCCGTTTGGCGCCTCTATTGATCAGCTTCAGTCAATAGGTACTGCGAAGATTAGTACAAATTGTTGTATTGGAAATTAGCTTTTATACGTGTCTGTAATAGATTTGTTTATTGCTTACGTTCGGCTTGTTACAGGTATTCGTAATGCGGTGATTTCCTTAGATGGATTGTGTATTAAGATATTTGCTTTTATGCACAACATTTTCCTGCTTGAAATGTGTGACATATACCTACATACACTATAGTGACAGGCTTAAGAAAATCTTAGTACGATCTATTGATTGAAACCGAGCTAAAAAAACGTTTAAAGCTTTTTATGCTACATCAAGAAGCATAAGCATGAAAATTGTTATGCAAATCTGTAGATAATGATCTCGATCAACCGCTTTTGTTTGATCATTTGCAAATTTTCCTCGTCGTCGCCCGGGAAAAAGTGACCCAGGGTCACTTTCGCGAATCAATGACTCTTCTCTTTAAAAATAATGAGTCAACCCAAACACGCTTAGCGTCACAAAGAACTTTATACACGATGATGGCTGTTTGCCGCTTTGCAGAATAAGTTAATAATGCAAATAAAGGCCGAGCTTCGAAGTTTACCCGACATGTTCACATTTCACACGGTAACTCCGCGATGCGTCAGCGGATCAACAGATAATTCGATGACAAAAGAGCTGCAACAGGCCGTGTGTTCCAATGAAATCACGCGTTAAGGACCGCTCCAGTTTGTCGGTCCACTTAACGTCCGTCTCGCGTTCGATTCGTCGGCAAACGACATTTCACATTAAGGTTCCTCGAAATGTCACCATCGGCCGGCGCGCCTACACACGCCACGCAATAAAAGCGATCGATTATTACCTATATGTGTGAAAAGCGGAAGGAATAGGGCGGCGCGCGTCCAGCCGCGGCCGCGTCCGCCGACGCTCGTGAGAACTGTCAATATTTGACCCCGGCTCGTTGCTACGCTTCGAAATTGTCTCAACGATTTCGATATTTTCTAATCACAAATATTATCTTAATAACTGACAGGCCAGATTCCCTACGTATTAATCGGCCATCGCCGTCGCTCGTCCGCGTCGGATCGCGCACCGCGGCTCTCCGTAAACATCGATTCATTATCTCAATCGCAATGTTAAAGAACTCGTTTTTATTTGCGCTTTCTACGCATAAATAAATATGTATAAAGGTATATTACTGCGGAATCTGGCACGCGTCAATCAAACGGAACGTACACGAAACCGAACGATTTGTCACTCCGCCATTTTGAGGCATCCACAATAACGGCCGCCATTTTGGTGACAATAATTAACAGATAGGCATCTCCGTTCGACCGCTTTCTAGTTTTTGTTTTCTAAAAATAATTATCATCACAATAAGCGTTGCGATCTCTTTCTACTTACCGCTGCTGTTGCGGTATTTTGAATAAAATTAAGAGGCGAAACGATTTCAAATTCAATAGCGTCCGTACGGTTGTAATGAGCATCTATTAGAAACCAGTGGAACAAATGTTTATGTACCTGACACTCAAGAAACAACTCGTACCTCCGGCCTTATCCTCTCGATTCTAAATAAAATATGTTGTGAAGTGAATCGGTCGGTGAGTTCGCAACGGCTCCATTCAACTCGGTAGCCGTCGGTCGCTAAATAGTCGACGCTGAAAATATTTCAGCGCGGTATTTGAAGCGTTAAACAGCTGTTGAACGAGAGTTTAGCGCCGGTGGCGGGTCGCGGGCGTCGCGCGGCGCGTGAGTGCGGGCTGCGCGCGCACCGCTCGCCGTCACGCCGTCAATGGCCCGGGTTATTTACCTCTCCTTATCACCTTTTGTTTTGCTCAAATACTTGTCTCGTTTCGTGTGACACTCGTAGCTTCCTGATACGCTACTGCACGCTTGCACTATGTGACGTGCACTTACGTTCTTACGTCAGTAGGTAAAGTGCGTAATAGGATTGAATAAAACTATTCAGAAAGAGTATATTACGTTTTGTTTTATTCCGAATCAGGCAATCAACATTTTGAACTTTAACATAAAAAGCTCCAAAGGCAAAAAAACGACAAAGAATCCGAGGCATGTTTGCACAAGATATCGAGGATATCGAGCATCGTAGTGAAATAGAAGAAGCCACAACTATTGGAAGGGCTAACAATAAACGCATCGGAGGCCGATCGGCGATACAGGTCCTTGTGTCCACATTAGCATCTCGAGCCAGGAGTGTGTGCAAACAGCGAGGGTCATCTGATGAAATGTTCAAAGGCTTTTAGTTCCCGAGAATTATTAAATGAAGCCCAGGATCGTAATGTAAACAGTGTGTGTTTGTCGAGCCAAGAACCTGTTGCTTTGTCGACGTTTTGATGCGTGCTTCGGCTTATTGGCGGTTATTTTATGTCTGCTAATGTTAATGCGAGTGCGGCTGTTAATGTGGCAACATTGTGACAACAAACACATTTCCCTAGACGCGGTATTTTTCCCTTCTTTTGTTGGATTTCAGTTCATTCTTTCGTACATTCTAGCATTCTTCAAATCACATTTTGTTTTCAAATCTACGAAATCATGGCCGCCACCGTCCACCATAGTCCATAACACATCACGGAACGTCTTCAGTTGGCACAGAATGGCTGCATTTACAAGTTATTTGTGTGAAGCATCTTGTACAATCAGCATTCCCTCGTATATTACGCAAACACGAAGGCAGATTTCCCTTCGACGTCAACAATACATTGCTCAAATGAGTGTTGCAACGACCTCTGCGAAACACCAGATATGTGTGGATATCTAGGCAAATATGGAGGGGTTATGTCTAGGTAAACATGCAGGTAGCCATCCCGGGCGCTAACACTGCTAATGTGTGGACAAAGCTCGTCGTGACGGATCCTGCTAATAAATATTCCAGGGAGTGTGGATGCGCGAACATTACCATCACGCCGCACCACCACCGACGGGAACCTAATGAACTTCTTTGTCTTTTATGCGATGCTGCAGCGCTGCTGAAACAAATGAATGTGTTTGTATGATTCAGTGAAAATTTTGTAGTGGTTTGCTTTGAATCGACTCCTAAATGTTCAGCAATCTTTTCGTACAATATCATGGCACTCGAAATTACATCTTGACCTTTTGATGAATTTGCAGATTTAAAGTTTTGGATTTGTAATAGGTACCGCTTGTTAATGAGTATTTCCAAGTCCTCGTACCCGATTGGTTAATTGTCGTGTGTTCGATCAATTCACACAGTCATCAATGTTTTCACCTCGCACAGCGACGATATCTCCGCCGACATTAACAACTAAATGTTCAATATTTTATTACCACACGTATTTGTCTTGCATACCAACCAAACATGTTAAGCGCACACGACATCTTTCATTACAAGTTTCTATTTGATTTCGCCTCATAAAATCTACTCGCATAGACACGATTATGATTTCTATCACAAATATTACATTGTATAAAGTATCTGAAAGTTTACTTTTTGTAATATTCAACGGTGTTTCAACGACATAGAGTTCAATATAAGGTGTTGTGACTCTTCGATGATTGATGGCTAAGGCCGCAGCACCTGTTTCAATGACATAGAGTATATTTTCCTTTAAAGCTAATTTTGTGTTGTTATCTTCATTGATATCGGTAGCTGTAAGTCATGGTCTATTTAGAATTGAGCTTAATTCTGAATAGTTTAAGACCACTTTTGGTAGCGTGGTGTTGGCAGTAAAAGGCGCTAATCAACGGTGTCTTCCTGCTTATATCTGGGTATTACTTCGGGATGCTTCTGAGAACGGCATCGTCCATTCCCTGTTTATTCAAATAATAAGCAAGTGGGTTGTTTAATGGTTCCGATGGATAAATTCTTTCACTTTCCGTTTCTTTGTTGGGGTCACGATCACGATCTAAAACGTATCAGTGTGTTTTTGTTAACACGTTACAAATTGAGTGCAATATTTTGTCAAGTGTCCGCTTCGCTCAGTGTAACGTCGGCGACGTTTCATTCTTCATTTCCCTTGGCATCGTGTTAACGTGTAGTGAAATTCCGGCCACTTTTATTGACTTGTGCAACAACGTACCTTTTCATCGGCCCACTAAACAACTTACAGTTAATATTATATTATAAAATCACGCGGCGGATTCCACAAAGCTGCTAAGTCGCTCCGATTCTGTTTGCTCTGGCGTTAGCGTGGGTTGTGCTAACGTTATCCTACTTATCGAAACGTGCAACTGTTGATTTTTACAGTTCGTCACATGATAATAACATCAACATTTAGTATGCCGCATGTTTGTTTTGTTCACTGAATTTGGTGAATCTGCAGCTTATAGAGTTATAAAAGGTAGACGAACTTAAAATAAACGCCTTAAGTGGCTCATTTTATTGATATAACGTTTAAATAAAATTGCGGTCACCTTAAAAAGTAATAAAAGGTTGAAGGAATCCAGTAGCAGTCTGGACCCATGAGAAAGAAAAGTCGAATGAAATGACAGGGTGTGGATACGGGAGCGCGATTGATGTGATTATAGGGTTCCGTAGGCGGGAGAAGAGCATTTCAGGTGAGATTATACTGCCCTGAGATGGGGATAAAGTGAAGCTTAAGCGTAATAAAATTTCAAGGAATTTCGACAGCGAATATCTTGTGGTGTGTCGATGACACTAACATTTTTGTTGAATTTTTCGGTGATTTAGCTCGTTATGTTTATACCTACAGTTTTTTTATTGTTATTAAAATACAATGGGTACGTACGCCATGAATAACGAATCATGTATAGCGTTCAGGATACTTAACACAGAGCATTTATCCAATTTCGAAAAAATCCGAGACCGACAAGTATTCCAAAGCACGATAAATTGTTGCATATTAATTGATATACACGCGGAACCCTGAATTGGGCCCTTGAAGGAAGCTTGCGTGTCGTTCGGAGGCGAGCGTTTATCCGAACGAAGCATTTCACCGATAATAACTCCACACAATATAATAATGCGAATAATAAATAAAAATGGAAATAAAATAATAATTTTAATGTCGTAATTGTGGGCCGGGGGCTGTGTCGGCGCAAAACGCGCTCATTTCGAACAACGATTTGATTGCCGCTCGCAACACTTGCCTTATATTGATTCCGATGGAACTTTAAGTGCATTAATATTGGGACTGGTTTCGCATAGTCGGTACTTGTGTTTCTCGCAATGGAATGATGCATTACGCGCGGAGACCTGCCATTAATTCCTATGTGCCGAGAACTGCCGAGCCAGCGCTCGTGGATTTCCGTGAATCCGATTAAATTCACTCAATTGCTGTAATAGTTGTAATGATAGAACGGTAGATGATTGTATTAGTATTGAATATGGCTAGTTGCTTTCTAGGAAGATAAATAGTTCAAATTTTCTAATTTTAACACCTTTCTTCGACTTATTAGTCGATTCACACGAATTTACTAGCCCGAACCGGGCAAATCGACACTTTAATAATACAGGGTGATTGGAAGATGGGTGCAAAGCTTTAAGGTGAAGATAGTATAGACAATTTAGAACCATTTAAGCCATGGTTGTCTTAGACGAAGTCTTACCAATTTTTTTTTTTTTAATAAGTTTTAAAAGACGTATTGTACAAATTTTTTATTTTTTTCTGAGCTTTAAATGTCTGTAAAAAAAATGTCTAATGACACAGAAGCCTAAAACATGTTTTGCTTGATTGCTTACACATTACTTTAATTAAATAAATAAAAAATGAATTCATTTATCAATTTGGCCATAATTATGCAGTTTACATTAAATTTTGAGAATTTCCGAAAAAAACTTAAAAATTTGGTTAAAAATATTTGGTAAGACTTCGTCTAAGACAACCATGGCTTAAATGGTCCTAAATTGTCTGTACTATCTTCGCCTTAAAGCTTTGCACCCATCTTCCAATCACCCTGTATATTATTTTCCGTAGGCGATTCGTCTCGACTCAAAGTTCGCGAATCGCGTATACAGGAAGAAATTGAAAACATGCGACAAACCGAAATGGGAGATTGTACTCATCATTATGAACAACTTTTACTGAGGGACCAAAGATGCAATCGCAAAAAAAAAACAGCTGTTCCCTACATTTTGACGAGTTATGCGAACATAAATGTAGGGAACAGATGTTTTTTTTTTCGGGATTGCATCTTTGGTCCCTCAGTAAAAGTTGTTCATAATGATGAGTACAATCTCCCATTTCGGTTTGTCGCATGTTTTCAATTTCACCCTGTAGAAAATAATATACATATTATTCAAAAGTCTAGACTCTCCGGATCCATAAGATTTCATTCGTGCGAATTGACTAATAGGCCCTTTCTTCCTGTAACTACATTCCAAATAATGATGTATTTTTCAAGACGATTAAAACATTATTGTTCGCCATCAACCTACTATGTTGATGTAGAATAATATCAGCTAGTTGTTACTTGTATTCAAGTACATGACTAATAAGGCTGGTGTCAGCAAATGTTGCAGGCCCTAGGCGACTTATTGCGGCCACCACATGTTACTCTGCCGATATCGTTATAAGCAAAGAATAAGTATAAATAATTGAACAAATTTAACTCCTCGGGCAATCCGGGAACGGAAGCTCACGGCAAATTGTGTTTATTAAATGTAAGCATCGGAAACTAAACAATTTCAGATTAAATACGAATCGAAGGTGAATAATAGTTTGTACTAATTATACAGAATACATTGTTATTACTTTATTAGCTGTTAACCCTCTGTATGCCGACGGTTGTCCCTGAACGATGCTCTTGGAAAAAAATCGTAACAAAACTAGATAGGTACCAACTAATAACACGCGTTGTAGAACATTTCACGTCAGATATAGACGTATTTATTTATAGAACCTTATTTTAACAATAACTTGGACATGTAAAGAGTATTGTTAACGTGTCATCTTCGTATTTTACTACATTTACGTGTAAGTTTGACGCCTTGCGACATTTATAGGTAATTGCAGTTTAAACTGGTCAGTCTTGGTGGCCGCACCTGCCACTCGCATAGAGGTACTTAATTTAAAAAATAAGTCACATTTAAGAAACCTAGCTGTGTGCTGTAATTATGTTAACGTTATGTTGGAACAGTCTATGATTTATAATAAAACTGTATTTATAAATATTTCTGGATGATATACCGGTGTAACTTAGATAACCGCTGCAGTTTTGGGTTGAGGATTGTAATTTAATGTTTCAATGTTAGATTTGTTTACGTTATTGAATTAGATTTGGCTGTTTTATTGTAATTGTTTGATATGGCTGTATTATTATGTTACATCCTTTAATGATTCGGTTTAGTAAGAATCTAAGCTTTTAAGTTCAGGCTACTATATATTTAGAACTTAGATTGACATTGAAATATTTTGCTGAATTTTACCAAAAAGCGTAATAATGAAACCTTCTATAAGTCCACCACTTTCAGGGTAATTTTCATCCTTTTTTGACAAAATTTATCACTATCATTATCAATCACAGGCGTCCAGATTCGAAACATCTGGCAAGAATGACGAGGAGAGCCGACCTCAAATGAAATGGGATACGGCTAGATAAAGAGAGAAAGAGAGAGAGAGAGATCATCAGCCACAGCCAATACTACCAATACAAGCGACACGTTACTTTCTGCCAGCATTATGCATCAAAATAAGGTAGACAGATGTTCTAACCAACCCTTGATGATGATGATGGGACTCCCTTTTCCGCACGTAGACTCCCATTCGGTCCGTTGTGCGTTCTAACCAACCCTTTCTTTGTTCCAGTCCGCACGGTCTGAGGGCGAGTCTTCCGGGGAGCAATCCTGCGAGAGCTCCGACGAGGGCGTGGGGCGGGACGCACCAGCTCCCCACCCACACCAGCCCCACCAGCCGCTCCAGTTGCAGACACACCAGTCTCTGCAACATCAGCCGATACAGCACCAGCCCACACATAACCTGAGCCATCACGCCTCGGTGCAGCATCAGCCGCTGAACAATCACCAGATGACGCATCCACATCAGAGGAACTCGCCCAGACCTCTTGAGAGGGAACTTAAAGTAAGTTAGCTTTAGAAAAGCCAAACTTTGTAGAAGACGCCTGACGACCCTGTTTGGTCGGACCGAAATGTGTGATTAGTTTTTGGTGTCAACGTAGCCTAAAGGCACAAAACGTCACAAAGGGTTTAATGATGATTTAGAAATATTCATGCTAATTGCAACGTGCTCATCTCTTACGATATTGCAGATGTATCTATGCAATTTGCATCGTCCTATTAATTATTGCGACCAACTAACCATGTATGTAGTATGTGCCTTCATATATAATTCAAATACTGTTTATTCATCATAAGCAGCCTCTAATGTTCACACTGCTGGGACACAGGACTCTTTGTGAGAGGAAGTGGGTACAGTGCGGGTTGGTAGATGTCACAAGTCTCCGAATTTTTGGTTCTAGAACATTCCATTCCATTGTTTCCTCACGATGTTTTCCTTCACCGTATTGAGAGCAGTGGTGATGAGATAAGTTACACAAAGTAAACCGCCAGTCGTTGGTTCGAACTCAGGCGGGTCGACAACAACTCGTAGATCACGGTTACCACTGGACCACCACTGCTAATACTGTTATTAGATTAGAAATCGGAGACTAGTCTGCTTAGATAGGTAGATAGGATAAGACGTTTCCGTTAGGGAATTAAATCGAATCGAAACGAGATTAGGATGTGAGCACTATATGAAATCTTTCCATGGAACCACATCACTTCTTACTTAACTTCTTTTCCTCCAGGTGCGCGATGACTTCGAGTCTCTCAAGTCCTCCCTACACCCACACTTATCATCACTGGCGTCCTTAGCCCAGGGGGCTCCCCTGTCGACTCCCAGCAGTGTGTTCGCTCTGGCTAGTGCGGGGGCCACCGGGGGCTTTCCTTACGCGCCCCCAGCGTTCCTGGCCCCCGCACCACCGCCACCGGCTCAGCCTGCTGGCTCTGCATCATCATCGTCTTCTGAAGGCAGTGCTGCTGGCTGGAGCTTTGAAGAACAGTATAAGCAGGTCCGTCAGGTAAGTTCGTTTTTTATTATTTGACGATATATTGACGATGAGGTTTAGTAAGTTTACTTTTTGAGACGCAGACGTTAGGATGAGCAAAACAAGATTTGAAATGAGAATGATAAAACAATGAGTTTATCAAATCATCATCTCCATCATTTCAGTTGAAAGAAGTTCACTGCTAGACATAGGCCCAACTACCACCACTTCGTCCGGATCCGTAATTCCAGCATCCGTAAAACATACTAGAAATAAATAATATGACTACCTATGAGTTTTCAAAGTTGACAAAATAAACAGAAAACGTTTGTCCACATACTCGTATAAAATGAATAACCATTCCAATAGTCAAAGCAAAGTAACAACTTAATAGCTAAATCGTTGTCTAATAAATCATAAACAATTTACCTACCATAGAGCAATCAAATGAAATCGCGCCGACCCTCACACAACCCTGTTGAATTATTCACAGACACACATTACGTGTCTATGTATCCAATAAAATGGGTCTCTAAATCGCTACATAATGGTCGGTTCAACCCGTTCCTTTGTTACATATTTCATTGGTTTTGCGAAGGGTTGTCAAAACATGTGAGGGGTCATTTGGGCCCCCGGAGGAATAATAATCCGTTGTCGCGTTCGGAGGGTTGAGGACAGATTGTGAATGTTCTTTATGACTTTATTGCGGCTTTGTGAGGGTTTCGTAGTGATGTTTTTATTATTATCAACTTACAAACTGTTATGAGGTGGGCTTGGTTGTTTTGACATTTGAAAAGGGATGTCAGTTGAATTTAAATAATTTTAACAAAAAAGATATATTTTTTCAAAACCACGAAATGAAAAAAACATTGTGTTAAGTATAATTCTTTTTCTTAAAGGATCACCCTTCATTCCCTCAAATTTCGACACCATTTAGCAGAAAGTTAACAAGTTCGGTAATTTTCTGATACAAAAGTATTTTAATAATAAGTATTTTATTTTCACCTCACGACCTTACTGAACAAGCTGTTAAGTATTCTATCAAAAGGGAGAAAGGTACAAAATTGTTTAAATTGTTGTTGTCGATCACGCCTCTATTGTTCCTTAATTAACTGGAGGCACGCTTGTGTGCCTTTACGTAATACGAATAAAGTCTCACATTCACGGTAAGACATTTTCCTTTACGTACCGACACGACAGTTTAAACGATTTTTCCAATCAAAGTAATGCACCCTAATTGCGTAACACGAAACACAATCACAGTCTGAATCATTGTACAGGATATGGCTAATCTATTCCTTCATATGTTCCAAAAATATGTCTGCTTAATAACATGAAAAACGCAATGAATGTTGTTGAACCGTCAAAATGAAAACCATTCCTACTGTTAGTGTGTTACGCAACTACACCGCTGTAAGGTGTTTCTTAGAATTAGTATTTCTCTATCCTTATCCATAAAGACTTCTTCTCCATACTTTCAATAAATACAAGTATTCGATAACGTTTTATCGTGGTATCCATGGCTGTCGTACAAGCTTTCATAATATGGCTTAATGGAGTCAAATTAACGAGGTATAGTCTCTTTTATCTTAGTATGTTTGCGTGGCTCGTGAGTTTACGAGGCTTACAAAGACTCCAATTGATACCTACCTGCCAAAGTATCAATTATAAACTTAAGAATAATATGTATACGCGGTTCAAAGGGCATTAAGTCGGCAAGATATTGTTAAAATTTTAATTTGTCGAGGCTTATTGGTATGATCGGTATCGATAGGTTACTTTTTATGGGGTTTAAATAGAGCCTACATTTTATTTAGTTGATATATTTCATTCATTCGGGTAACGCTTGTCGCATTTCGTCCATGGATGGATTCGAGACCCCCTCGTATATCAGGGAGCACGTTATGCCCTTGGTCCCGGCTGTCATTCGAGGATCTTTGACGTCGTTACGGGTCGTCAGAAGTCAGAAAGTCTGACCACCAGCCTTACCAAGGGCTATCATATTACAGTATATCTATGTCAAATACTGGTAGGTACTCAGACGCATACGTTTCTTTTTTATAAATTGAATTGAATTGAATAAATAATAATAATAAATAAATTCTTTATTGCCATAAAAACGGGTTACAGAAAAATGTGAGACCCTGGCTCCAGAGCTAGGTTAAAGAATTTCGGTTTCCATTTAGACTGAAATGGGAACCCAGCATAATTAGAAAAAGGCGAAGCAGATTGATTTTTGATATTTCATTATTCATTAATGAATGTTAGCACGACACGGGCGGTACGGTATTTAGAACTACTTGGAAGAAACATTTTGAAACTTTTACAAGAAAGAAAGAAAGAAAAAGTATTTATTGGACTCGCACAGGAATATCACAAACTTAACTAAAACACAATACAATTATTAAACGAATAAAAAATAAAAATAAAAAAAACACTGCTACGCTACTAAGGGCGAATTTCACCAAATGTTTATACTTAGAATAAGTCTTATCCTCCGAATAAATTTTGAATTTTTGACAGTTTTACCATACTAGAACTGTCAGTCGTCAATTTTATTCCACGAATAAAAGTTATTTGACTTTGGTAAAATCAGCCCTTTTAATAAAATTAAAATTAGATTTAAACAACAACAAAAAAAGGTAAACTAAAAAACAAGCCACTATCTCAGCGTGATGCTACGACATTTAAAGTGCTGGTAAGTATTATCTGGTATACCTTACATATTACGTATGATAAACAACCATGATTAAAACTGTACTGAAAAGCTACTTCATTATTAAAATTACCATGTTTAACAAGTCTTGCCATTGTTATACTTATAACTTCACTGGCAGCTTAAACACCCTGTAGGTATTCCAAGGCGAAAGTAATTTCGGAAACGAACCAGTTACAGACAATACCCCAAAATTGTAATTTCTTGTATATTTTAGGCTTTCATGTTTCTGGGCGTCAGGCCATACGGTGTGGACCTGGCCCTTTGTATCTAGGTTATAGTTTAGCACGTTAATTTGTTCTATATATCGCAATTTGCGACACAATGTGCGACCAAACAATGAGGACAAAGGAGCAGAACCACTCACAAAGCAACTTAGTCGATGTGTTAATGTATTGCAATTGGATGTTGACTGGTGCTCTAAGGAATTCTGTTTACGGCATGGTATTGGTGTTTATTCGATTTCTTTGTGATGGAGGTAGCTTGTGTGTACTCTACAATGTTGATAGATTATCACGATTAATAAAAATGTGTGATTTTATGCTTTGATTTATACAATGTTGCTGAACCAAACTAGCGGAGCTATTAATTTTGATATGAAATGACTGCTTGGATGAATACGTGTTACTTAGCTATAATCCTTTGCAATGAAACGATAGCTTATTATAATGGACAGTGTTGGCCTTATATACAATAACACAGTTGCGGTAGACCTTTTGTCATAAATCGCAGTTTTCTTAAGCTTTGTCATCATATTCACCATCTGCCCTAGCATTATCTCAAAGATGTTGGGGTCGGCTTCCAGTCAAACGGGGGTAATACGATACCCCTTGGTAAGACTGGTTGTCGGACTTTCGTGTTCTGGCGACCTGAAACGACTGACAAAGATACACGAATGACAGCTGGGACTCTGTCTGGGACCAACACCTTAACGTGCTTTCCAAGGCATGGAGGCGTCTTGGTTTGTAAAGTTACATCCACGGGCCAACCGCAGCAAGCGTAATTTAACCTGATTGTTCGACCCGTCAGGCTATTATTAGGTACACACGGCTACACATCAAGCTATACATTTCCAGTATAAGCTGATCTCGCATTGTATCGGATTTCCGTACAGTGCGAGATCAGAGTAAACTGGAAATGTATAGCTTGATGTGTAGCCGTGTGTACCTACTTAGCCACAAGCATTACTATATTCTACTTTTATTTGGCCAATTATGTTAGGATCGTCTTCCTGTCTAACCGGATACAGCTGAATACCATTATAATTAGCATTAAATATAATGATAATTATAATACCTATAAACATTATCAAGTTAGCAAATATGTATTGTCTATCTAGACCGCAGGACAACCCATCTTACCTGAGCAATAAATTAATTACCATACAAGAAATCTCAAAATAGCATTTCGATAGTCGTCACCAATCGCTCCGACCGAAACAAACGCGCGTTGCGATAATCGCACGGCTGCACGCGCGGCGATAATCGCACATTTGACGCGCGACTGCGGTGCGTTTGCGCATACCGGTCCACTTGCGACGCGTCACGGTGCCTTTGTGCGATTCCGATGTAATGCCGCTATTTAGTTTTAGATATAGTTCTTATACTTCTAATGCTCTAGTTAATACGGATTCAGATTAAACGCCAATTTACGATTTGTTTGGTGTATTGAGCACGGATGTTCTTAGATTAAAAAACAATAAAATAAAATCGTTTTCCATCAGGCGTGATTGATGTCAAGAGTAGGCCCCATTCAGCAATTAAAAATGTAAAAATAGATATCTGCTCAAATATGCATTTTGAATTCTGGAATTTCGTATAGGTACTAGGTATTGTATCCTGCATCGTAACTGAATCATGAATGGAAAATATGACACAAAATAATGTTGTGTTATGAAAAGTGTTAAAAGTAAAGTTGTAGAGATCTAATCTAATCTAACTAGCCTGTAATGTCCCATAGTCCCATTGCAGGACAAAGGCCTGTGTCTCCCCTTCATTTGATAGTGTCCAGCCCTTTAAGCCTACAGAAAGGACTGGCCCTATAATAAGTCAAGCTGCTGAGTCGGCTTGGCGCGATGGCGTCTTTGTAGAGATAGTTTTTATAAATTTTGACTAACTTTATTTGGCCAGAGGCTGAGCATTGCTATACAACGTGGTAATGCCGCCAGTCTCTTGGGTACATTACCAGTCGACAGCGATGCGGATGAGTTTTTTGACGCTTTGTTTTAGTTTATTCGCTGTAGTTACTTAGTTTAATTGAAATAAAATAAATATACTTTATTTGTTGACCACTTACAAAACAATAAAAAATTATAAAAAATAAATAAAGAGATAGTGAAGTTTTTCATTGACTAAGTAGTAAGTACTCCAACTGTGCCCTAATGCCAGAACTCTATTTGGTTTTATTTTATTTCTTCAGGCTATCAAACAATTGCGTAATAATACAGATATTTACACGCAACCAGCATCGATATCCACAAATTAATTAAACAACAGTTTGAGCAAGGTACAAGCAAACTTAGCAAAACGATTATCTATCCTAAATAAACTATTGTATCTTTAAATTACGTTTTACAAACTAAATGTGCGAAGATTACAACTGAAGCTATGTGGTATTTAGAAAGGATTTTTATAGATACTATTTTAGTGACAAAGCAAATATGTCAATATCAGCAAAATTATCGTTGTAAATTTTCATTAGCCGACGTATAGGAGCTCGTTCTCCTGCGTTGGTTCTAAAGGTACCTCGTACAGCATTAATCAAAGCCAGGCTGTTTACTGGATAAGACATGAATAACACGAGTCTATCACACCTTGTTGTTATAATTCTATCACTTTCCTATATTTGATCAATCCACTTCGGAACTCCTCGCCTATTGACACAGAGAGTGATGAATTTGACGATTGAATGAAATCTGTGGTAACATTTACACAAGGGACTCAGTAAACAAACTACATTCATTCGTACTTCATTCTTCAATTGAAGATAAACTGTGCAGTGATTATGAACGGATCGCACCTCTACGTGAACTTAATGACAAGTTTCAATATCTTGCAACTTTAATTACATAGTGGACGTTGTTTGCGTGCGTATTTAGAAAATGATATATTTATATTACCTTTATAAATAATTACCCTCTAATAACTGTTATTCAGTTTCTTAATCGTAAACACAAAGTTGTAGATAAACGGTAGCGTTATAAAGGAAAAATAATACGACGTTTTCCCCCTCGCTCCTCCCACATAATTTCTTCCCCATAATAAAAATTACAAGGTTGGTACTCCTGCGAGGTTCCGTGTGTATAAACATTTATATTTCTGCTAATAGTATGATTATCGCGCCCTCTTTAGGGCGTTGTCGTTGAATTAACAGTTATTTGTGCAAAAAGCCGGAAACTGTTCGATTTTCCACCTTGTGGCTTGGTGGTAGGTTATAAATTAAAAAGTGTGGAACAAACGTGAGACCTAAAGTCCATAAACGGCGGCCATGTTGGAAAGTCCGCTGTTTTCCGACCCTAAATCATCGCCGTGGATATTGTTGTTCCTTTTATTAGCGTCTACTGTGTTGCTACTTGTCTGATAGCGTATTCATAGAGTAATTTTAAAGCCAGCAACAATGTATGGACGTGAATGGGCGATGCTTTTAGATTTACTTTTTGTGACACAACCGAAAATGTTGAGCATTTGAGGTGTGCCTCGTTTCCGCTACGTCACACCTGTGTTTAGAAAACTTTCCAACTTATAAGTACACAATGTAAATAAGTATGAGCTTTGTAATCTTGGGTCCCATGATGTTTTACTTACGTACTTTTACGATTCCGAATAATTTTGTTTAGCAACTAATAGTACAAAACTTATCTAGCTTTTGATAACGTTTTCAGAGTGTATGAGCATAGTATCTGTTTACCTGTAACTGCCTGTAACTTAACGGTACAATTTCCTCCAGATTTTTATCAAAGGACCACGTAGTCATTTTATACAGTTTCATATAAAAACGGTTCGTTTTGGACCTTTGAATCCATACCTACACTGATATAGATGCAGCTTCACTTGTTACCTACTGTAAATATTTGTATTTTAAAAAATATATTACGATTTCCTATAAAAGTCCCCGTGTCCAAGATTCAGTATTGTCACGTATTCGGCTGCGCGCACGCCGCTCGTCCATTTGTCAGGCACCCCCCGCGCAGGCGCAGTTTATGTGCGACTGTGCGACACGTTTGATTTTATACTATTTATCATTGCTATAAATTGCCTACACTGCAAAACACGTTGCTAGTTACAAATTGATGGGGTTATAGGACTTATAGGCCGATTGTGAGGCTTATATTGATCGTATAAAGTGCAAGGAATCGTAGGAAGGATCAAGTGTAGATTTTATTTTGTACTTGCTCTTGTCAGCGGCTTCGCCCGCGTTGAGGTCAAAAATTATCCCACAGGAACATATTACCGGGATAAAAAGTATCCAGTGTGTAATCCAGCACCCTAATTGCGTAACTCACGTAATCATAATTTGTTTCGTTTTGAAACAGATGGCTAAACCATTGCTTCTTATGTTCGAAAAATGTGTCTGCTCAACAACGTAAATAACGCAATGAATATTGTTGAACTGTAAAAATGAAACCGATTATGATTAATCGCGTGTTACGCAATTAGGGTGCAGGTTGTAAACTAACTGTGTGCCAAATTTTGACAAAATTTAATTCAAATCCGTCGTCGTCGTCGTTCAAATCGTTTTTGCGTGATTGAGTAACAAACATCCAAACATCTAAACATACAAACGTTGGCATTTATAACATTAGTAGGATTATATAGTAGGAAAGTAGGAATAGTAGGATTGTCTATCAGGCTTCTTTTTAGGGTTCCGTACCCAAAGGGTAAAACGGGACCCTATTACTAAGACTCCGCTGTCCGTCTGTCTGTCCGTCTGTCACCAGGCTGTATCTCATGAACCGTGATAGTTAGACAGTTAAAATTTTCACAGATGATGTATTTCTGTTGCCGCTATAACAAAAATACTAAAAAACAGAATAAAACAAATATTTAAGGGGGTTCCCATACGACAAACGTATTTTTTTTGCTCTTTTTTGCTCATTTTTTACTAATTATCTCAACCCTTGACTTATTCATTTCTTATCAGTGCTTGTTCCACTGTTTTGCTCCCTGTGGTTTGTGTAGTAGCATGTCCATAAGAGTGCAAATAGCTTAATTTTCTGTTAAACTGTGTAACTATAGTTAAAAAGTAAACATCACCACAACTTAAAGGTTCTGTAATCTTAAGACGTGGTTGTTTTAAATGCACATGAACTATTAGATTCGCCGTAAACCTTTTAAAGTGGCACTAAGATTATGGGTGCGTTCGTCCAAAAAAAAGTAACTTATTTTTTTAACTGGCAACCCATCGATTAGCCAAGTGAGCCATCGTGCTGGTATTCGAGTGTTTTGGATATTTATTCCGTCTAGACGGTTTATCTAGTGGATGGTTTCGATACGTTTATCAGAGTGGAATGTTTTATACACTTGAAATTGGAAAGTTAACGACGAATGAGCTTTTAAGTTTTTTTTTCTGCAGTATGTGTAACGTTTAAGCTGTTTAAAAGACGGGATTATTGTCTATGGGTAGATTGTCACTATCGATCTAACAGATTTTTTTTGGTTATCTTTTTGTCGGTAAAAAGGTATTCAAGTTATGTGGTGTAGAAGTGTTTTTCTCCGTTTTTCTCCTTGTAGCGTTTTATTTGGCTACACATATTTTTCGGCCAATTAGTTTAATTTTAATGGCGTCTCGAATTATAATAAGCTCTTGTTTCTAACAGTACTTTTGGCGTTATCGTTGTACTTTCTGATGACGTCACACTTACAGCTACATAATAACAAACAAATTAGTCAAACATTAAAAAGCATTCGAGACTTCCGATCCTAATTAAGGTGTGTTCAAACTCGTTATTGTTGTTTTTTCTTTAGATTTAGATGTGGCTATTATCGTTAAATAGCCGATTTGTCGTCGCAATTAGCCTTAAAATGTTGTGTTGTACATAAATCGGTACGATTACGTGTATCGGCCTCATTATCGAGCGTGCAGCCATTTATCTTGTAACTACGTGTTATACGGATAGTTAGAATTGAACATTTTATTTGTTGTGACATCAAGGAGTGGGCATCATTCATTCATCTGTAAAATATGGTAAATATTCAAAATAACTAAGGTAAATAAAACTATGCAGAAGTCTCGTAGCCTCTCCTAAGAACTAATCTATATCGACGCGCAACCTGTGACCGTATGGATTCAGAACATGATTCTGAACCGTAGATTTTGTTTTCGGCTATCAAAAACAATATCTGGCCAGTGGCTTCGGCCGCGTGAAGGTCGACAATTATCCCATGGGAACGTATTACCAGGATAAAAAGTATCCCTTGTGTTAATACAAGTTATTATATATGTGTGTGCCAAATTTCATCCAAATCCGTTGAGCCGTTGTCGAAAAACATCAGCTATTCCATAAATTTTGACCACGTAGGTATTGCACTTTTCTGTAACCTATTTTTTTTTGTAGAACCGACGAAAATTTTCTACGCTAGGGGGTTTAGAATGATAGGTATGCTCTCAGATTATATAATAAGGTTACAGTTTGCGCACTGGTTAAAAAATTTCCCTGTATATGCTGTACCAGCCTAAGTGTATAATATGCATACATATAGGTAATTACATATCAAATATTAAATTAATGTCAAGACATGTAATAGTAATATATTTCCAAAGTTCAGTACACGTTACATCAATGAGGTCTCGACCCCTGAACTAGGAGATCCTGTATAACAGGGGTCGAGGTATCTCCAGTTACAAGGATCAACAACAACAACACACACTATACAATGCACACATAGTTTAAACAATTAAAGATAAATAAAATTGGAATAAAATAAAAATTAAAATATGCAAACATTTTGATAATGAACAGGAAAATAAAAATAAAAATTAAATTGTTAATAATTCTAAAATACATTCATTTTCCGATGAATAAGAATAGGGGTAGCATGTGTGTGGTGGGATGTGTAATGGGTGTGTGAATGTGTGTGTGAATGTGTGTGTTGCTTGTGTCTGTCCACTAGATTACATTACTAATAATGTTCTCAATGTCATCATAGCTATAGCTTTCCAGTCAAATTAAGATTTCCTTTTTTATAAAGAAATTGTTCACGTCTATAACTTGAATCTATATTGGCTGCATCGTATCAACCTACAAAGTTACCTTCAGCAATGACTTCATCGCGGTTATCAATTGTTATTTTAATTTAGTAATTAACATTAATATTAACTCTGTCTGAACATACATACGTTAATGTATTCAATGGACTAAATACAGAATATCGATACATTTAAAGGCTCCTTCAGACAGGCGCATCGCGACAGCGTGACGCGATTCCGGTAGAACAATTTCCATGAAGTTTTCATAGGGATTGTCCACTAACACCATAATTGCGTAACATACTGTCAATCAGACTGCCTCGTTGGTCAAGTTGTCGCAAGCGCTACTGCTGAGCATGGGGTCCTAGGTTTGTTCCTAGGCCGGGCAACGTGTTATTGGGAATTTCTATCTGAAATTTCTTAGTAACTGCCCGGAGTATGGATTTTTGCCCGGGTGTAAGCTTACCCACCTATTACATGAGACTTTAACATAATTGGGGAACTGTGGATGTACTAGGTAGGTACACCTCTCTCTGCTTAACCCTTTGGGAAAACAAGACGCGATGTTATGTAGTATCAACAGCAAAACAGCAAAACTATGTGAAAGTCTATTAACTGCTCCCAAATTCCAATGTTAATTTTTATTCTTTTTATTTTTTACAATGTCTGACATATTCTCGTCATTATTTGACATTTTACATTAATTTTAATTTCGACTATTTATTATTAGTGATTGTCATGGAAATCATGTCACTTGGTTCAAATAGGTTCATTTTATATAGGTAGATTCTTTTACATATTGTACATGAGAGAACGTTGTAGGCCTTAGAGACTAGATTTGTAGACGATTTTCTATTCTGTATTTTCATTCCTCTAACTACCTGGTACTTATTGACAGGCCTGCACTGTCCTCCCATACCTATTATCACTGTAGTATGAAAACATTGTAAAAGCCAATTGTTTTTAAAAGAGTAACCGTGGAGTTTCTTGCCGGGTCTTTTCCATAGGAAGCGACAAATTGGAACCGTGCACCTAGCTTCTGACGTTTCGTAAGTGCCCATGCAGGCATAAGTGAAATAAAATATTTTGATTTTGATTTTGAATCATAAAAACTGAATAATTTTGAAGAATATTGATAATCCATTGCTTCATAAGTTGGAAAAATTTGCCTATTTAACAACATAAATAACGCAATGAACTGTCAAAATGAAAGCTATGTCTACTGAGTGTGTTACGCATACATTACCCCGCAGAGTCACATCGCGCCTGTCTGCTCGAGCCTTAACCAGTGAAACAATAATTACGAGGACATTATCTCGTGACGTGCTCTGATTGGTCGATATTGAATGTCGTTCTCTCAATAATGACATTTTGACGAGACGTTGTAACTAATTACTGACAATATTGTACGTATTGTTTGGATTATATTTTTAAGATTAGATTAGTACTGTTGGTTTTGGTTATGACTTTTCCTCATGTACCTACGTACAGATTTATTTTGAAGTCTATTTGTACTAATATAATTTATTTATTATGAAATTTTACGGATACCTGGAGCGTACATAAGCTACTTATCATACCAGATCGCAGACGAAGTCAAGGTCTCAGATTGTTATTACTAGACTAGTTTTTGCCAGCGGTTTCGCCCGCGTTGTAATCAAAAACTACCCCACGAGAACATAGTAACAAGATAAAAGGTGTCCTGGGCTAATCCAGGGTATAAACTATCTGTGAGCCAAATTTTATTAAAGTCGGCTGGACCGTTTTTGCGTGACTAAGTAACTAGCATCCAAATATTTGAACAACGAAACATAAAAACTTTCACAATTTTAATAAACTATTTCAAACAATTAATAGAAAATAAAACTTGCAATAATGATGAAAATGGCAAATCATTCTAATTTCTTCACCTGCATCTAAAAACTCACGAATTTCATGAATACAATTTGATCAGTATATATAGAGTTACCTTCTATTTCCACGACATATTACGCGCCTGGTTCTCGGCGTGATATCGTCGCTGACGCACCCCAGCTGATCGCTATTTCTGGGGGCTTGCATGGGGGCCCTGCGCAGGCGCAAGTCACGGGCCATGGGAGATGAGAACGATGGAACTGATGGACTGATCTAATCGATTTATGGTCCCTGGTTGCATCGGGAGTTTTATGTGGGAATTTTCCCGAATTGCTGAAAGATTCTTGGTTTTTTCAGTACTTTTTCTGTACTTATTTACACAAATGTCTGCGTAACTTTAAAGTTTCTAATTAGGCTGTTTGGTTTATTAGTTGATTCATGCAAACTTACTCGCCCGAATTTAAATAATACCTACATTATTTTCTATATGTTACTCGCACCAAGTTAATTTATTTGTGGGCGAATCAACATCTCCAAAACTACGTATTGGGCAATGGCGCGATTGGAATTTTATTCAATAAAGTTCGGTCACTGCAACTGCACTGCAACAGGACATAAAGTGCATAAAATTCGTTACATGCCAATTGCCTAATCCGTATTTGCTTAAAATTTTTTTTTTACTTTTACCACTACACCATCTTTTAAGCGAGAAAAACTTGCCAAGTAATTAAGTACACGGTACACTTCTGTTCAATCTCGCTCTACACACATAGTATTAATTCTCGCAGTGTTGTCAGTATTTAAAAAATGTCAAACATTTCTACTCAATTTTACTTTTGCGCTTTTGTATTCTTTACCCCATTTACTTGTATTTTTGTTGAAGTATTTCCATTTATGTTTTTGTTATTTGATTAGTTGTTCTATCTTCTTAGTTCACCGCTCAGTAATCGCTTTCTCCTCTATCATGGACATGATTGCATCGTCTAACAGTGGGAGTGCTATCAATGCGTGCAACATGCCGCATGTGGCGTATTAATTTGATATCGTTTTTATTCGCATATGCACCCAACAATAAATATGGTCGTTCATCAAAATAGTTTGATTCTATTCATATTTTCTAGTCCTTCAATATACTTTCTATAAAAGGACCAAAGCACACATACCATTGCTTTTTTATTTAGTTTAGTTTCATTATCATCTAAAAAGAGATAGTACATATAAAGTCGGATAACATAATTTTTATACTGTCCTTTGAGCCATAACAACAAATGTTGTACTTAATTCCCAATAACCATGTCATGGAACAAAATGGATGATATCATTCGAAACTAGAATCAGTTAAGTTGTTGAAATGCGAACAGAAACAAATCAAATACTATAACCGTTTCTATAGTAGAATCGAGCGTACTATAAGATATTTTGGTATCAAATGATTACTACATCGTGAAATTATTGGCTCTTCTACTTTTAGATGAAATATCGTATCAACGATTACGTTAACTTGCCGATAGACGGAAATAATATTGATGGCAAATGGATGGTAATTGAGCCTGTTTCCAGCTTTGCTTTCGCCATTCGCGTAAGTACATTGTTTAAGAGTATAAACTGATTTATTATTTGATATGAACCGTCGACTGACGGCTCACACTTGCAATACAAACTTGTTAAAAATATGTTTTTATTGTGTGTTAATTCTACGTTTCTAGTAAGCTACGTCCGTAAGCGATTCTTTGTGATTTAAGCATGTTTATTTGCTCTCCGTATTTTTGGAACTGTGTACCTACGTTTAGAGTATTTTTTGTGTATTTGTAGTTTTTTGTTTAACGGATCACTATGCAATGTTTTATTCGTATTCTAAGAATGAATGGTCGCGTGAATGATTTTTTCCTCTTGATTCTGAAGACAGGTGCTTTTTCCATATTTAAATGTTTCGGCTAGATTTTGTTAGAACTTTGATTGATCTATGATGTTTGCATCATTACATTTTCTTCCTATATCATTAGTACTTACACTTGGTAAATCTTGCATATCATTGTTTCTAACTCCACAAAAGCACATTCTACATATAATGCTGTCATTCTTAAGGTCTTTCTTTAACAAGACGTATGTCATCCACAACATACTCAACACGAACAAAACAGTCTGATATGTATACAGCTTTACCATTAAAATTAATTTCACTACGGATCAGTGGTATGATTTGAATGTGCAATGTCGAAATAGTGTGGATGGCCATCGGTGTGGACACGTGGGCCATATGTATCGAGTCATGGCGCATTATCGTGTCGGGTGACCGTCACTCTGCAACCGTGCAACACGCTATTAATAGCTGAACCGGGATTCTGTTATCATTGTCTGAGAAATCGCTCGATGAATTTGATGAAGTATTAAAAATTGCAAGCGAAGTTGCAGAAGGATTTGAAACAGAAGTAAATTTAGATGAACTGAAGCCAAGGAATCCGCTGGATGCGAGAATCATAGAACCAGACGAAGTAGTGGTGCTTGGGGGAAGCCTATGGGCCTGCGCCCACTAACGGCACGGCACGGCAAGGCATTTTTATGCGACGAATAGGAATACATCCTATATGTAAGACAATAAAATTCAAATTTCAATGATGATTCCTAAGGACGTCGCAGCATGCCTAAGGATACCGCGGTATTGTTGCCGTTGAAATTTCAATTTTACTACCATACTATTAAGTTGTATTTCTATTCGTGGCTTATAAATCCCGTGCTATGCCGTGCCGCCAGTGGGCGCTGGCCCTATGTCTATCAGTGTGACGTGGACGTCTTTCGGCTGAGATGATGATGATGATAATGTTGAAGCATCAAGAATTTCAGATGCGTAATGATAGATTAAAAATCCTCTTTATACAGAAATTAAGTTTAAGGTTCTGTTAACAAGTGGCTACTGTTACCAGCCATAACCTAAGTCCAAAATTGGTTTATTTTAACCTAATAACTTCAAATAATATTTTTCTTAGGTCAAATCTTATATATTCAACCCTCATATACTTTGAATCACTTACTATACGTACCTACATTAAATCACTGATCTCATCTACCCCTCCTGGCCACGCGTCTTACATTCTCGTGTTACTAGAGTGGCTCGCGCGAGGGCTGCGAGGGTGGGGTCCTGAAATAGCGCACACGCAGCATCTGCCGGTATTAATAGCCCCCCCAAAGTGAATGTAGTATCAAGGACGCGGCCGTTTATATCGCGTGATTACTAACTTAGGAGCAGGATTGGATGGAGAGACGTTTGGGCAATGTAGAGGCATGGATATATTGCTCTTGAAGCTTTTGGTGGCGGGATTTGTAGGTGTAGATGCATGTCAAAATTTTGGAATATGTATTAGCTAGCACAAGCTGGCTAACTCGTTGTGGAGATAAAAGTAGATGAAATCATAGTTCGTATGCTCTAAATAGATGAGGCCCTTTTCATAGACTTCTCGATAAGTCTATCAAAAGAGCCTCACCTCTAAAGCATACGAATTATGATGTCTACGTTTATCTGTGTGTTAATGCTTGCAATATTATTTTGGTATTAGGTGTATTCCTTTACTAGACTTAGGTATCTCGCGATTTAATCGCTGTAGGCTGTGTTTCATTGTGCAAATCTACATCATTATCCACGGCTATTTTGCAAAATACCTGGAAAAAGCAAAATACATACATAACAAAATACACCTTTACTTCCTTTAACAAGTTGATGAATGTCGCCTTTCTTTGTTCCACAACCACGGACGCAGATTTATTATTTATATTACAACTTCCTTTACATGAAACCCCTAAATCGATACGAACATTTGGTTGGCAGTTTTTGCTCCAAACATTCCTATAAAATGTTTATCACCGATGCCTTGCTCACATGTGGCAGCAGCCCTCTTGACTAGAGATTATTCTAAAATTTCCAGATTGCCACCCCGGGCAAAAAATAAATAAATCCATGCTTAAGGACAAAAAATTTACCGAATCCTCGAGTAGATGATTACAATCCCCTTGAAATACAGATTTACAGTTATCGCTGCCACGAACCCTGAGAAATAATCTGCCGTCATTTTTATGAGTGTTTTTAATATTTGTTTCATAATTCTTTCAGTGTGTGGCAATAATTTTATGTAAAGAGGGATGAAATTGATGTAATAAATTACCAGTTTGATATTCATTTCATTGTTGCTCATTACTTTCTCTCATAGTGAAATTATGTCCTCTATCATTAATGTTTTCTGAAGATATCATTATTTTGTTAGTAATTTTATCTGTCAAAATGTCTCTCTCAAATACCCTAACTTCTTTCTTTACTCCAAGATAATTCATCACATTAGTGTGCGTAATTTAATTGCCATCTTCCTCGTGTAGGCGTAACTATTTTGTTTATGTCAGTGTTATTTGCATGTGTTGGTGCGATGCTGGGGGTGGCGCGGGCGCAGTCGACCCGCGGGTTATCATTTCCTGTTCTTATTTTAAATTTTACAACATAATATTTTTTGCTTACGTCGGGAAGCTGAAGCGCTGTTATTACTTTGTATCTGCTGAACGTTTTGTACGATCAAGAGAGGCTTCCGGTGGTATATGAACTCTTAGAAGAAGAATGGAAATCTTTTGCTTAGATTTAGCAACAGCATTGTGAATAAGTTATAATTCAGGAAAGACTGGACGCTTGATTTAATTTAATGGCTTTAAAAAAAGGTTCCAAGCATTGAGGGTTGATTGTTACCATTATTGTTTTAATTCACGGCTACCTCACAAATTCTCAACTTTCCTACATGGATTGTCGGCACAGTCGATTCGGACGATAAAACTGCAAACAACAATAATTTTACTGTTTATACACGTAATTGTTTATTAGGGCGAGCTCGGTCGCCGGCGCCTTTTGTCGGTCGATACGTCAATATGATTTTATTACGCGCGATTCGTTGCGGCCGCGCCTATGTGTAAGCACCTTTAAGATTTGCGATTCGAATGCAACACTTGACCTAACCTGTTGAAGGTTATTTTTTTAAAATTCATTGTTTCTTTTCAGTAGCTTAAAATATATGTCTTATGCCGAATCTCAGAGGTGACCATTGTACTTTATTGATTTTTTTTTGGGTGTAGAGAATCATATTTTAATAACATATTTTTGACTACAGTAGTTGCACACTCGCCAGTGTACATTTACCAGTTAATCTATATCTATCTATACTAATAATAATAAAGCGGAAGAGTTTGTTTGTTTTCATGTTTGTCAGTTTTTTTTTTTTTTTTTTTTTTTTTTTTTTTTTTTTTTTTTTTTTTTTTTTTTTTTTTTTGAGGGTGGGAAATCATCAAATAACTTCTCCTGCTCTGGGTGGAGCAGGAGGGCGTGTCAGACTTTTACTGACTAAAACCCACCCGTGTTCCCTCAGTTGCCTGTGTGCCAGGGGCCGCGGTATCTCTTTCGAACAACCCGCAACCCTGGCAGGCATCGGCCCTTGCGGACCCCACCAGTTCGGCGCACCAGGACACGTGGCACGCCGTGACCACCCCAGGAACCAAGTAACAAAAGGGCCCCAGACGAACCCGTGTCTGGCGCCCTTGGTCCCCCTGCGACGGGTCAGCACAGTGGCCCCGCCGCCTACCACTTTTCGGCCGCAGGGGATAGGGAGAGCGGCCAACGCTATACCGACACTCCTCTTCCCCTGCGGCCCCACCGCGTCCGCCAACAAACGGTGGCGGCCCCGTCCAGGCCACGGAAGGGAAGAGCGCTACTCAGAAGTACCGGCACTCCTCCTCTTCCGCAGCCTGTAATCCTCAGCCGCGATGCCTCCCATTCGACACCGCGGCCCGCCTCAGTTGCGGTGCACCTCACCGCAACCTACATTCTGGCCGCTACGTCGTCGGCTTGGAGACAAAAGCCCTGACGAGCGGCCCCACCTTGGGGTTCCTCTTCGCTTCACCGTGGGAGCGGACCACGGCTACTGAGCCCCCCCGCAACGACAATGCGGGAACCCACTGGGGGGGTTTGTCAGTTTGTTTGAACGCGCTAATATCTGAAACTAGCAGCAGGATTTGAAAAAAAACTTTTAAAATTGGATAGCTCAGTTCTTGAGAAAGACTAGAGGTTACTTAACATTACGCTAGGACCCTAAGAAGCTGAGCAAAGAGTAATAAAGCAAAAAAACGATAAACGAAAACGAAGTAATACTGCGGGTAGGCGGGGGTACCTACAGACGCTAACACATTAAGCTACCTCAATCTGTCAAATTTCTTTGATAGATTTTCAACTTTTTTACCTAAGCATAAGGTTCATGTTCAATTGGAAAAATTTGACAGTTTGGGGTAGCTTGATATGCTGGCGTCTGCACAAGAAATTTCACGCTGTCGAAGTCGTGGCACAAGTAATACCTTTCGTTTCTAATTGACTGAAACTAAAGTCAATACTAATCCAATTAACGAATAGAAAGTGCCTAACATTGCAATAAAAATCTTAATAGCCCAATTAGAAGAAACCACGCCCCATAATCAATTCTCCCTCAAAGAAACAGTAAGGCGAATGATCTACCAAAGGACCTAACAATGGACATGTCAAAACATTGGTCCTTTGATCACACTCCAATTAAACATGTTCTAGGAAATCACTTAATGAGTTGCACGTAAACAGCTGTAACTTGTTGCACTTACACTGGATGCACTTTACGTCTGGAGACTAAGTAGAAGAGCAGGTGCTTGGTGTCACTGGTCCTTGTGGACGGTGGTTGGTCTTTGTAGACGAGATTTAAGTTGATACATATTGTTCTTGGTTACATGAGGATCTTCAAATTATGTCTCATGTTGAGAGAGGACTGTTTGTTTTAATCATTAAAGAGAAATGTAGATACTCCTTTCTTGATAAGATGGCTTTTTAGTCGATTTGCTACGAATCTATTCACCTGAATCGGGTGAATGGATACTTTTATTATTTTGTATAGGCGACCCGCACGAAGTTAATTAATTTTTAGGCTAGTCGATCACTCCAGAAATACCTATTAGGCAAATGGCTCGTTTTGGATTGTATATACTTTGTTGCATGTACTTTCCTTTTTTGGTTACTGAATCAAATTCAAAACGCGCGCATTGCCTAAAACGTATTTCTAGAGTTGTCGATTTGTGAGTCGAAAATCGTGCGAATAAGCCGATAAAATGCATGTAAAATGAGTTTTATGTTATGTGTATAATATGTAAGTTGTTCAAACTGTTCTAGTTTATGAAAATAAATACCTACTTAGTTCACTAGTGCAAAAATCAGGGTGTTATTTGACGCCAAACTTTTGTTGGTTTCAAATTCTACGTACCTAATGGCATGAAGCACGAAAAGGGTGCGCTCGGCATATTGAGACCACACTGAAACTTTACCTCCACCTATTAAAATAAAAGCACAATAAAGCCCAATCAATCGCTTCAGCACGCTTCAAGCGCTAGCCGGTAGCATACACGTCATCCTCACTAGAGGAGTGCGCTTGATTTGTTTAGACAGCGGCGATCACAAAGCGGCGGCGATCAGCCTGTAACGTTTCCTCTTTACGACCTCCCCAACTGTGGAACACTTTGTATAGTTATCCATTGTTTTATCAATTTCAATAATTTATCACTTGTGTCGAGAACGGAACGCGTCCGTCGCCACGTCGGTACAACGTGTGATTCTTGATATTCTTAGAAGTAAACATGCAACTGTTACTATTACTCTTACGATTCCTGATGGGTTTTTTATTACGTTTGGTTGCTGTAATCTGTTCGCTGTTGTGCAAGGAGTTTTGTCAAATATTTGTGGCGTGCGCTGAAGTAAATGATGCTCTTGTTTACGAGCTTGCTATGCACTGGACGTTAGTTATGGCTTTAGCGTAAACAATGTGAACTGATGTGTGTGGTGTCGCGTTTTCTCGCTTAGGTAAAAGTTTGTAAACTCTAGTCTCTGTATTTTACGAGAAGATACTTGAATTTCTTTCTAATTGGAAATTGATCTCGGTATAAACACGCTCATTAGCAAAACGTAAACAAGAACCTTTTTGAAATTCTAATTGAAAGAGAGTTAAAGGCGAAATAAGAAAACTAATCTAAATAAGAATTGACAAGCTGAAACTTACTCGCAAAATTCCAAGACCAACTAATCCACACAGACACAAACTTCAAAAGAAATCAATCTAATTAAAAATCAAACATTTGTGATAGCATGAACAATAGTAGTGACGGGTGCGCCACCTAGGGCGCGGGGCAGTAAACGAAGCGCCATTAACGAACTGTTTATAGGCGCTTTAAACACTACTTTAATTAAGTAAGTCGCTTATGTTACGTCCCGAGTTATAGCTGATGTAACGCCTGCAAACGCATTGAATTTCTTTATGTATTGTCACGATCAGAGCTTAGAAAGGGAAATTTTGAGAGACAGGAATAAACTTTACTGATATCATATACGAGAAAGAGAGAGTTATATCTTTTTGTACGATATTCTCTGTTTCATATATCAGGACACAGATATTTCCTTCTTCAAATGAGCAATATTCTTTATCAGGCAGGTAGAATTTACTAGATGCTTCTAGTAGTTGTTTACAAAGCGTAAGTAGGGCTAGTAATGCGTCGTGGGGCCGTTATCTGTTGAAAACCCATTTAACCCTCTTCTTACAACTTATGTGGGAAGATAAGCCGTTGATTGATTCCACGTTGAGTTTCATCACGTGAAAACAAAACGAATGGAATTGCCATAGAAATGGAGATTCATAAAATCATACTAATGAAACAGAGCGAGATAGTGACAATAAAAGCCAAAATATAAAAAATGTTTTACGACTAAGATCCATCTTAAAAATTAGCATTCAAAACGGTCTCAGGCGAAAATAAAACTCTTTCATCAATACTAATTTTTATAGCAACGAAAAGTTGTAAAATATATTTGAGTATTTTCTTTTTCTAAAAAACCTTTAATCTTAGCTGAGTTTGAATCTGCTGTTAAACCGTAATTGTTTACACACTTTCAGTAAATATTGACGTTTAAATTATTGAATTAATAGTTGCTACCGAGAAATTCAAAATCGAGTGGCAGTTACGTTGACTGTTCGGATAATAGTTTTATTATGTTTGTCTTAAAAACGCATCATGGGATTCCCATTGACATCTTTGCTTACAACAATAATACGCTTGTACGTTTCTCTTTTATATGCGCGCAAACATTTATTTGTTTTGTAGCCATTGAGGTTGAGGAAAACAGATTTGTGATATCATTTCGTTTTCTAATAATGGGTTAGTTGTAGTTTCTGCTTTCGTTTGAAGCTGTTCTAGAAGCGTTTTCTTTTGATTTCTTCCTTTCACTAAATTCATTTATTGACTTTCAAGTATTTGCGATTATAATTACTTTATTTACCATCACCACTGTCTGTATTTATTTTATTTGTTGTGTCATTTTGCACCGATCATTCTCTCCTCCGTAATGGTTCTCGATCACGTTACGGTTTAAAATACCCGAACTCACCCAAACATCACGAGCTTAATTACACACTACGAGGGGAGATCGGGGCAATCGGGAACTATTGACTATCACGTGTTAATTAAAATCGCGCGACGATAAATCTTCGCCCCGTGCGAAACGACGAGTGTTGGCAAAAGGCAATTAGGGATGATACTTGAACTATCTGAGGGTAGCTTAAATATCTATTGTAATTGAATGGCCATTATTGATAGATACTAATTTCATCCCATACTACAAAGATGTTGAAATTGCTTAGATTGGTGATAATTTAATTGTATACACGTTCCGGATTGGTGCACTGATAAGGAAATTACTTTTCGACGGCATAGTATGTACGTATATAGTCGCTTAGTCCCCAGTCACTCTATACAATAATATCAGTTATAAGAATGTTAATTACATAAGTATTTTTGGAGCAGATAATCGTTTTACTAAAAATGTAGTTAAAATCCCTCTGAAGTACTACAGTTTTATATTTATCGTAAGTGTTCCTCGTCTGGGTGATGCTAAACTTAGCCCAGACACGCACGGGTCAGTAGGCCTATGTCAGAGGTCGATTATGAAGGGACTCACATTAATTTGGTCGAGTAAGCTTGATCCCAAACCCTCGAGATTCATAGAAGAAAATATGTATTGTGTTAAGGTGAATGCGCAGTGGTAGAGCGCGAAATTCAAATTTTGTTACGTTTTTTGCAATTTTCAGGTGAGTGTCAGCTTGTTTCTTGATCAAAATATGATTTGCGACTATAACATGTACGTATTTACAGATTTATAATCATTAGAATCAATAATACATCTTTCTAAGTTAGATTTGTTCCATAAGAACAAATTTCTTATGGAAAAGTGCTTGTGGAACAAATCTAACTTATAAGAGCTATATTAGAGATTCTAATGACTATAATTCTGTAAACACGTACCTGTTATATTCGCAAATCACATTTTGATCAGGATACAACCTGACTGACCTGAAAATTGCAAAAAAACGTAACAAAATTTGAATTTCGCGCTCTACCACTGCGCATTCACCTTAAACATACTGCGTCACTAGTACAGTAATTTGATGAAAAAGATGAAGCTATTAGAAAAAAAGTAGGCCTAAGGTTCACGTAACCCAAAATTAACGAAAACGTGACTCACAAACTATTCAGCACACAAAATTGTTAAAATACCATGTTTTTAAAGTCGAACATTTGTTTCTGATTATGTTGGAATTTTTCGTAACCATTTCATTGTAATTGCTTTGTATTAAATCTTTACATCTTTCATCTCATCATGGTGAATAAAAATGGTGGCCACTCGGCCCATTGTTTCACATTTTCACAGAATATTTCGTAGAACCGTGTCCAATAATACTCCGTATCTATTGACTTCCTTTCGATAATAAAGATTCTTCGACGTTCTATTGTTTGTACGACAAAAATAATATTTTAATCGTTATTTAAACTTTTTTTGCTACAATTACCCAGTCGACCCAATCTTTTGTAAATTTTTGTTGCAGATAGATATTATTATGCTTGGGACAGTAAGTTTGGTGATAGTGGATCGTATCGTAGGCATTTAGTTGTAAATTTTACTACTTTTGAAATTGTTTTAATACATTACCTTTTTAAATTCAGGTAGAGTGAGCTTTTAGAATTCACTAAAGCTTTCGATAAGGTAGATCATAGAGCACGTTGATGTTTAAAATTTAAAACTGAAACATTAACTCCTTTATTTATAAACGTTGCTTAAAGTTAAGTAATGATTGGCGATGGTTTAACCATACATTTTTGACGTTTAAACATCTCTTTACTTTAATCATCGTTTATGAATATAACCCTAAGTATGTAAAAATTGTATGTTCAAGTGATAGTCTATTCTCCAAGGTCGTTTAGTTGATATGCCCTTTCTAAGACCTCTTGTAAAGACCACATGCTAAAATCCATAAAATCTTAAACCGTATACTAAAATCTTCAGAAGCGTAGGCGAATCAAGTCTCTCTTAATAAACTTAAGGAAAAGTCAACCGCCGTTAGTTCAAAGGGTGTGCTTTCCGATCCCATAAGGGATGTCATGACGTCACCGGGATTTTTTTTGGCGTCTATTCAGTGGATTCCCGAAATAACGGCACCGGCGGTCGGGAATTCCAAAGAGAATTATTGGAAGTGTGGTAATTTATACAAAGCTTGCACATTTTTGACGATTACTGAAGCTGTATTATACAACAGTAACCTTGTGTTATTTATTTGGACTATTTCAATATTAATTGATACCGGTGTTAAGAATGTAGAACTGCTAGATGTAGATGATATTAACAATATTTCTCTTATCGTGTAAAATAATTTCTACAGACCTTCAAAATGAAAATCCCCTGATGCCCACGACATTAATTCAATATTGTCTTGCAGCCTAGTATGAAAACAAGAAATAGTTTGAAACTTAGAGAGAGCATAATAATGTATTTTCCGAGAAGTCCAATAATTAATAGTTAACCCGTTGAATGGCTCAATGGACCTGTCACAACATCACTAACCCTGCCAAATCTACCCGTATCAATTCAAGTGCCCGTATGACCAGATTCGCCCACTTTACCCCATTTATAAAGATATCAATAACAAGATAAACTCGCCCCATGCAATTCTATGACATTTCAATAGTAGGAATTTAATTGATTATTTGTGAAAAGACGAAATAATTTTGTGCCGAAATTATTACGGGACCCCTCATCTCTTGTACAATTACACGAATTCTGAGGGTCTGTTAGATTCGCTCATGGGGTTTTTGGTATAATTTGACAGGTCATCGCTAAAACTGTCTCGAAACGTCTGACATCTTTTTTTGCTTTAGTCCGCTATGATTTTCGTGAAAATTTTAGCGACGCTTCTCCTATATCCATTAACACCAAAATATTTAAAGGTTCCACTGTTAAAATGTGATGCATGAATTATTTGTTCATTCCGTCTCATATCTTCGTTTACGCTTTTAATGCGCGTTCGTGTGTCGTTGACTGTGGTGTTTATTGGTTTTCAATAGGTATAGCCGATGGTAAATTACGATTCTGTTAACCTAAATGTTGTTTGAAAACATAAATACATATCTAAGAATCTCTTTGTACTTTTATGTGTTGTTTTGCTCACAATTCACGCACTAATTTAAAACAGTATCTTTCAATCATCAATGTTATATTATAAAACAAGACAAATTCTCAGAATAGCCTTGCGTATTGTATCCACGCGTTTGCTATTTATAATTACAACTTAAAAAATGACGTTCTAGAAAAGCTTATTTATCTTGTTGGTCTTCATGAAAATTGAATTTTTCTCATTTGTAATAAAGTTCATAATCGTTTGAATGATTTGGTGTTGTTTCAGTTTAGTAAGCAGGTAGGAATTTAAAATTTCGAACCGATCTCGTCTGGCGACAACCCCTGCGCCGCCAATGTCGATGGGGTGGAGCGGAGCTGTCTCGCAGCTCGCGCCATCTCGCTCGCGCCTCGCCGCTCCGTTTATCTCTGTCTCGCCTATTATTGTCATATCAAGATTCGAACATTGCATTTTGTTTCCAATTTTCAATTTAGTTTATATCGGATGTTGGCAAGAGCAAGACGTCTGGCGTGCCGCCATACTTCATTGTGCACGTGTTTATGTCGCGCGCTCGACTTATTACATATTTGAATTATTAGTTCGCGGTAAATAATTGAGTTCCTATTGTTGTGTAGTGTGAGTTATTAGACTTTGATAGTAGTAGTATTAAATGGAATTCATGGATTTCTTCAACACATTCATGGAGGACCATCATCATCATCATCAGAACTCGCATAGCGAGCCTCCAAAGATGCCGAATTTTTTCGAAGTCGATAAGAAAAAGGTTAGCTGTTTGGTAATAATTAAAATCGATTAGTATTTATTCAACGCTTACTCATACTTATTTTTAAATATCGCAATCGCAATATTTGTTTTCCTTTTTATTTTATTATTTTAGATTTAGCGGCAAACTTCGTTCACTCAAATGAGGCACGGGCAGTGACAGGTTAATGACAGTTGACAGTGACAGTTCAATATTTTTTCTCATATCTGTATTAGCTTGATATTTTAATAAGCCTATTGACTTAAGTTTCGGCTGCACTAAAAACTTCTATTATAAATCCTCTTGTATTAATTAATTATAAACAAAATAAAGGATACCTATTCACATTTACATAATTGGGGAAAAAGCCGTTGATATTTTTTGTACTATCAAGTAGCATCCTATTTTATCTGTTGACTTCCGTTTATTATCATCATTCCACTAATTTTATATAATTTAGATACCCGTGTGTGCATAGCATGGCGGAGTTTAATTTATTGAATTATAATGATTTTGTTTATACGAACAATCGGGCGCTAACGACCATAAATGATTTCAAAAGTTAATTAAGGACTCGCACAAAAAGAAATGTTTGTTTAATTAATGATTAATTATCAACAATATAACTAATTCTTAATTAGTTTATTGTAAAACAATACAATAGGTACCTACAGAGTTTTTATGTTGACTCACAAACCAGTCCCCGTCAACTATGTTGCTTCAAATAGCAATAATAATTCTGCAGTTTTATATTAGCACATAAAATTATATGAATTCCATTTTAATAATTTAAATATCGAACAGAGAATGAGCTAACGAACGGGTTTCAATGGCTGACTTAAACAATATAAAATAAATTAGTAATAAAATAGAGGAATGAAGCGTAAAAGATTTATATGAATATTAAATCGCTTAATAAAAACTGGTGATCTGTTTAAAGGGACCTTTTTATGTGGAAGTTAATTATAGTTTTAATATAAAACGATGCCGAATTAATAACGAGAAGCGGACGGATTAAAAAAATGGATTCGATATAAATTTAGATTATTTATGGGACATTTAATGGGCGTTTAATATCGTGTCATTATGAATTAAACTTATGGTATACCTACTTCAGGTTTCTGTACCTATTTGTTTGTCAAGTTTTAGGTTACAATTTTACATACGCAATGTATGACAACGTTTTTTGGTGGGTGGTCTCCATTCCAAGAATAGGCGACTCTGGTTCCACCCATGGGGTTACGTTATGGTCTTTCCAAAGTTCCAAACTATTATAAAGCAAAACGCTTTAATAAACGTTAATAACAAGATTAAATTAAATTCATAACAAAATCGAGAAAGAATATTTTCTTAGATTAAAAAAGAAATATTTTTAAAAATGGTATCAGATATTATGCCTCAGGCGTGGACAAGACATCAATATTATAATTTGTGAGTTTATCAATGCTAACTTTTTAACCGACTTCTAACAGGAGGAGGTTATCAATTCGACATGTTTTTTATGTATGTTCGGCCATAACACCGTTATATTCAAAGTTCTTTTTTTGTTCGAAAGGGGTTTATTCTGAAATGGTCCCATTTAAATTTCATATAGGTCTGATGATGCGTTTCGGGGACAGACAACGGAACTTTAAAAAAAATGACAGCAAATCAACTGCGATTGCTGCTATCGCATAAATATGCATTGTTTTGACCCCAAGGATGATGGAATTTCGAATTGGTGTGGTGGGGTAGGTAGGTACTATAGCTAAAACGGGAAAAATTAAAACTTAAAAACATAACCGACTTTCGGAAAAACACTTCATAGTGAAAAATTACTTTAATTTCGGAAGGCGGTGACAAAAAATTCAAATACATATCCAAAGTCACCGACTTCCTAAATTAAAGTTATTTTTCACTACTTATGTATGTAAAGTCAGTTGTTTTTTTTGGAAAAATGTTTTTATGTTAAATGTCTTCAAGTAAGCGCGCTCTGGAAAATTCTAGAAAACCTTGAGATTTGACTTGAGATGAGAAAGAAAAGCTAAGTTTTGGCTCTTTGTGCTTCTATTTTAAATCTTTCAGGTATGTAAGCGTTGTTTCTATCATATTGCAACGGTCCAGACATAATTTAGAGGGGTTTTTCATTACCTTAGGAAAAATCCGCGGCAGCTAAATAGTTTTATTTTCAGCTAAGATAAGTGGAAATCTTATTTTGAAATTAATAAAGACAGCACAAAATTTTATAAATATAAAAAAAAATTGACGTTGACAGTATTTTAGTGTAGGATTAGGTCCGAGAGGTAATTGTGTACCAAACTAACAGTAGGAATGGTTTCCATTTTGACAGTTCAACAACATTCATTGCGTTATTTACGTTTTTGAGCAGACACATTTGTAGAACATATGAAGCAATGGATAAGCAATATCCTTCAAAATGCTTCGGCTTCTGATTCATAGTGGGTTACGTAATTACTCCTGCTCCCTGCAGGTAGCGTTGTCAGTGAGAAGTAAACCAAACCGAAATTGGTTCCAGAATGTAGGTCGCTTTCTTGTCTAAATCTTATCTAGTTGACAAAGTGCTGTTGTACTGATAGTGATGTCAGGGGTGGTCAAACTCACGCCCGTTTATTTTTATGACGCACCTCCGTTTTATCACCGGATAATGCGTGAAACGGATGATTTTATAACGACAACATATCTTAATGATCGGATTAAAACCCTTCTTGATCCCCATTGATTTATCTCGACATATCACTTAAATTTTATTGGTCTAACTTCTTTTTAACTGCTACATATTTTAGTAATGGCGTCATGAAGCAAGATTATCTGTGGAAACTCTGTAGTGTCTTACTCAAATGTGCAGTCATAATTGTAGGTTCACATAGGTTCGTAGTAACAAAAGTATTGCAAATACGCCTGGAGCCGGGTGTCATTTGTATTTATACGTACAGCAGAGCGATTGTTGGGCTTGGTAAGAAATTAGCATGTCGTCGCTCAGTGCGGTGTGGTCATCCCCTCGCCCCCCCCCCCCCCCCCCTCCTGTGTGTGAGCACTGTACAACTATGTAGGTGTTGCCGCGAGGGTGTGTTGGTGACGCACACACCCGACCGGAGAGCGTTGACCGCGCGTTTGTTACACCTGCAAATAAACTGGAGTCCATTCGCGGGACCAATAAATGCATGTTTCCATGTAGTGTGTATTCATTAAGCACCTTATACGGTGAAAATCTTGGCTTTGTGAGCACGTTAACATGCGATCTTTATGTCTATGTGTTAATGTTGTACATACAAACACTGTATAGAATTTAACACGTTTTATTATTTAGGCGCAGCGTTTGAATAATTTGTTTAAATAGAAATCATTGTTAATTATCGCTGGGACTTGTTAGTTGTCGTTTGTTTTTTAATATGTATATGGGATGTTTGGTAACGCGAAATCAATTTGATGATTTATTTCAAAGCGAGAATTATATTATCAAGTTAGTTATCATCTTACAGGAAATTGGTTAGGTATTTACGATACGAGCTGTGTACCTCCAGTTTTTGCATCGGCTAAGTATCTGATATTTTAGCTAGAATAAAATTATCGTTTTCATTAGTCGTATTAACAGCTTGCTAATAAATAACAAGCTTATCTCAATTGAATTATCAAATAACATCATGACTCTGATAATGAAACTGTATTAAGATTTTGATGACAATCCAAACGTTCAATTTACTTCTCTAAGAATCATATTTTTTTCCTGTGTAGCATCGAGATTTGTAAGTCTGAAACATCAAGTCCCAACATTGGTTCAGTATAGTGCAGCCCGAGCCTTACACGACGTATGTCTGAATGAATGCGCGCACGCATGTGTGCGTCACTTGCTTGCTAATGCCTCCGACACGCGCTGACCGACGTTTAGCGTGTTTCCCTATGCGAGGTGAAAACACGACGGGAAATATTGGAAAAATATATTGTATAAAACGTTGCAACCTAAAGGTACGCTTACACGAGCAACTAAAATTGCTCCATCCTGGTCAATTCTCGTCAACTATGACGTCACGACTACATCCAGCAATGTAGGGCAATGGCAACATGTAGCAACCTGTTGCCGGAGATACGGCCACACAGTAGCATGCAATATGGAGCAACTTAAAAACTAGGCAATATGGCCCCCCCGCCGCCTTCACCGCTGGCCAGTTCCTCTCGCAAAAGCGAGACGTAGTTATACGTACAAACGAAATAGAAAGAAAATTGACTAAAAATTTCCAAACCGACTGGATATTCAGCAACTCATGAAATATATGGAGCAATCAGAAGCAATATTCCCGAAACATATCCGCAATTTATTGTTGTTACTCCAGATTGCTCCACTTATATATATGATCCAGATTGATACATTAGTGTTGCCGAGCGCCGAGCAATAATTGCTTAAAAAATTGCTCGTGTAAGAGCACCTTAAGAATAAATAAAGTGTTGAGGCTTTAAGATATTTGCTATGTGCTGGAGACATCTACTTATGGATTGTCTAGTTTCTATTTAGGTTGGAATAACAAGAAGTTTCACATTGAAACTTCAGCAAATACCTATTTGTAGGCTCTTTATTTCAGTTACCTATTAATTATGCACGCAACGCGTAGGGTTTTTTTTATCGTCACGACCCAAGCTTGATAACCACTGACGAAATGTCAAAAAAAGTATAAACACACTAAGAGCTCTTTCCTGTAAATAATCTGACTTTCAAAATTATAATAATATGTGTATAATTAATACTAATATAAAAACTATTGTTATCTTTGCGGAAACTACGCGAAAATTCGTAAGAGCCAAATAAAAGATAAATATAGATGATGGAAGTTACTCAACCAGCCAAGAAGATCTTTCATCGCGGGCAGGTACTGATTTCTGTCAAGAAAAATTGTTGTTTTTTTTCTTCTTGAAAACTGTGATGTCTGTATTATCTAATAATTTGTTGCTTTTCTAGTGATTTGGACTGTTTTCTAGTGTTTGTTTTCTAGTGATCTGGACTTTAATAATAATACGAGAGTCGTCATAAATCAGGCTATAATGTTCCCACTTGTGGACCAAGGTCGGTGAGAAGGAGTGGGCCACCACGCCCAGTGCGGGTTGGTTTACGTCACATGTCTTCAGATTTTTGGTTCCAGGGGGGCTACTCTCTAACTCCGTCAACGAAAATACGGGCCCGTCCGAAAATAGTTCGAAACTACGAAGTGACTCCTACAGCTGATTAATTAACTTTTTTGGACGGGTAAAACCATATAGGGAGTAGGGACACCAGTGAAATTGTGTAGTAATTCATTCTTAGTTTGGGCCCCAAACTAATCATAGGTCCGTAAGTGATACGGAGTAGGAAACGCCCGTAACTTCGACCGAGGTTACGGATTTCGTGGTTAGAGAGTAGGCCCCTAGGACATGCCGGTTTCCTCATGACGTTTTCCTTCAACGTTTTGAGAGCAGTGATCTCAAATAATTTAGATACACGACGTGAACCGTCTGCCTGAGCTCGAATCTACGATTTAAAACTCGAGCCAAAGCCATTACCACGAGACCACCACTGCTCCCTTGAAAACACTAGTTCCCATCCGACCACCGAATATAAGCAATATGAGAGTAAAGCAACACAGGTATTCAAAAAAATCGAACGAAGCCACGATGAAGGCACAATGACATGTTTCCAAAACTCATAAGGCAATGGCAAAAGTCTCTACACAATGGGTGCCTGAAGATAGATGGCGCCGGCGAGGCCACTGTTCAACTTTTCCCGACCTGGGAATCGAATTTATGACTTTATGCTCAGCAGTAGTTTGTGACCACTAAACCAACAAGACAGTTCGTCAGTGAATGGATATAAGTTACACAATATTCTCAATTTTACCATTTTCAACTCATTTTATTTTATGTCACGTTGTCGTTTAATAGGTTTTCTATTGAAGGGTGTAAACATATAGAAATGTCCAATACTGGGTGTAAATCGACAATTTATCGGTCAAAGTGATCTGAAAGAGTTTCCCATCCGTTTCCTATTTCAAGACGTTTTAACGGATTCTTTCAATTTATTTTTTTAATAAATCCCTTTAGCAGCCAAACTGAGAGTTAGAACCAGAGGTATTTTTATTTAAGTATATACATATGATTAAGTAGTTGTTTATCTTTAGATTAACCAGTTATTAAACAAATATAGAATTATAATTGCAAAGTTTAATAGCTTTTAAGAGCGTGTATAATATAAAGCTTCACAGTTTAACGAATGACAGAATGATAACAAAAATATAATATCTCCACTCATTATTACATCAATACTAGTTTACACTCGAACGGTCCGGTTCTAACCGGCTAAAACCGGCGACAACCGACTTAATCCCCGGTGGATAATTGCGGCCAGCAATACGAGGCTTAGCGGGCGGGCGGATTAATTTTCCCCGCCCTAGTTTGTGCCGCCCGCCCTAGTGTCACGTGATTATTTCAGATTGATTATTTTTGTGAATTGGTTTTATTTTCTTGAAAAGAAAATGTTGTGGTAGTGAGTGAAGGGGTTGTATTATATGAAATGGGTAATAATTTTCTATTAGATAACCTTTTCTTGGATGGTGACCTAATTTTGAATGTTCTTCCAAAATTAGGTCACGGTCAATATTACCTGTTTCTAGCACGACACTTTTTTAGATTCGCAATTTTTGTTACAGTTTTATTTAGTTGTTCTTGTATCTAAACATGGGTAGCAACGTAGTTTACAAGTTCACAAATTATCACCCATAAATTCTTGTCCACAAAATGATCTAATTTGGCACAGTTGGGAAAGTAATTCACACCCTCGCCACGACCGGACGAGCACGAACATATTTATTTACAATCGGTAGCTCCCCTATCATACGGCAGATATGCGGAACCCCAAAATGTTCATCTAATTGGAGATCAAAGAGAGGGCGTGTAATCGTGTACACTTTGTGTATACTCTATAGTTGAGCGTACACTGATGTAGAGGATTTGGAACCGACAAGGAGCGTTGTGTTTCAATCGGGAAAAAAAACAAAAGGGTTCATTTTATCAAGTTTTATTTTACAAAATGAATGGCCATGTAAAATAAGCTCTGTAGTTATTTGGTCTGTTCTTTGGTGACTCTTAATTCGAGTAATTGAATCATAACCCCAAATCGTACATCGTCGTCATGTCGCACCCGATCAAACTTTAGAGTGGTTTAAAAATGTAATAAGATGTAACGGTCATTAGAATCGATATCAATCGCTAGTCGATTTTAATTGACGATTATGTAAGATTTTGTTACGATTGAATTGGTCTAATTGAGAATATCTACCTTATTTATTTAGGTTTAAATAAAATTAGTAAGTAAATGCTAAATAATAAATAATATCATGTATGTACTAAATTATCTGATATTATTTTGTGATACTAATTACTGATCTCACTTCTGTGGCCAAATTGCAGTCGGCAATTTTCGAGCAAAAAAAAAAAACCACGTGGTTCAATTCCTCGTTTTGCTCTGTCCTTTCCAGTGCCCAATAATCCTTGTCCACATGCGTTGATGACCACGCGCGTGTATTGTTTTCGTCAATTACGAGATTACTTGGCCGGAATAATTCCACCAGAGGGCGCTATCCCGCTCCCTGGACATAAGCCGCTCACTATTATGTAGTTTTATGTATATAATGTACTCTTCCTTGTGTAATTAATTGTTCAAAGACCCGAATTTATGCCTGAATTATTAGACTGGAAGACTTCATTGAGCAATTGATCACTTTTACGGATGTCGCATAAATTTATGGAAGCTCTTTTTGTTTGAAAGCATAAAGAACTATGTAATCTATATATACATATTTGTATAGGTATTTCAATGTCAGGTGAAAATTATTTATTTACAAAATAAGTATTAATAGTACCTAAATGTAGCTATTTATAAAAAAACAAAGAGAAAAGAATTACAGGGCATAAAAAAGTCGTTTACATATTTCTTAGTTTATCGATCGCTGAATCAATTAGAACCTTCAACGTAGTGTCAATGGAATGTTCACTTTTCTAAAAAAAAACACCGTCCCATCTATCATCAGCATCACTCTCACGAATTGGTATTTCAAAACCATTAATAATTCATATCAACATCAACATCAAAATCAAACAAGTATAAATTAATCTAATTGTAGGTGGAAATGATAATTATACAAGTGTGTGCAACGTTACCTATCAATCCGGCGTACTGGCCTCAAATGAGAAGTAATTTATGAGTAAACAGATGGATGGGAATCACTTAGCGCTTTCGTACTTGCTATCAAAGCGTACACCGATTGTAGACGACCCATTCATAAGAGAACCAAGAATTGGAAACTACTTTTCGTATAGTTTCTGAGAATTCACAGCTTCGAAATAGAATTTGCCTTTGAAATGAGTCATGTAAGAAAATATTAATTTTTGGTCAATGAGCCATTACAATTCGTTTAACACGGGGTGTTCAGTCAGTGTCAATGCAGTTATTTTTATAAGGTTTTAGGAAAACATCAAAACTGTTGTCAACCAATTACATAACTATAGTCATATTTTTCTAAATAGATAAATATAAAGCTTCTGCCCCCGACTTTCCCGTGAAATGTCACAAAATATATTGCAACGCATCGCCCAGCAGCGATATTATTTAATTTTCTTTTTACTTTTTTCTTTTTACTCGGCTCCTTAGGGTCATAGCGTGATGTCAAATAGCCTATAACCTTCCCAGCATACAAACGTACAAGCAAACTTACTGATCTCTTTATAATATAAGTTTAGATGAAGAAGAAGACTATAAGCCCTCATTGATTTCGATAAAGGCATATAATAAAACAATTTCACCGGCTATCGCTGAAAACCAGCGCTGGGGCTCGTAGCATTATGCTGAGAAATGGCAGTTTTGCGTGGATGTAACTCATATTTGCCTTTAACTTGTTCTTTTTTTGTGTTTTTGTTATTTCTTTACGTCATGTTTCCCGCAAATAAACGTATTTTCTTTTTTTCATCCTACTAATATTATAAACGCGAAAGTTTGTAAGTATGGATGGATGGATGGATGTTTGTTACTCTTTCACGCAAAAACGGCTGAATGGATTGGGATGAATGGCACACAAATTTGGCACACAGATAGATTAAAACCTAGATTAACACATAGGTTACTTTTTATCCCCGTAGTACGTTCCCGCGGGATATTTTCCGACTTCCACGCGGGCGAAGCCGCGGGCGGAAGCTACATAGATCATAATTCTGACAAACATGTCGAATTAACTGTTACATCACCAGTTAAAAGTGTTACAGTTGGTTCCATCTGCCATCACTGGTCCTCCATTAGTCGAAGTAGAAGCTGGTACACTTTGATTTCGACACTAGGCTCGGCTATCAATTGAGGCATTGTTTTTGCGGCCAACGCCCTCTCGGCTACTTTGCTGTGTTTTACATATAATGCGTACATTTATACAAGTCATGAGCGGAAGCGTTTCATAAAAATTACCCCTTACTTAAATAAATCTTGAATTTCAACCAGTAAACTTAACTTCATTCCTCAGAGGTTCAAAAAACAATTGAAAGTTAAGTTTGACTAGCTCATTATAGCTTTTAATTCAAAACATAAAAACATTATTTTACGGTGCTTTGACAAGAAACTTATAGTTACTATTTACAGGATAAGTTTTTAACCAGTGCGCAAACTGTAACCATAAATTCAGCATATCATTCTAGAGCCCCCAGCGCAGAAGTTTTCGTCGGTTATACAAAAAAAATCTGCTGTTTCATAGAAAAGAGCAATACCTACGCGGTCAAAATGAATGGGACAGCTGATTATTTTTTGTATAACCGCCGAAAAATTTCTTATCTAGAATGATATGCTGAATTTTATTCATGGTTACAGTTTGCGCACTGGTTAGAAAGTTGTCCTGTATAGGCAGGTCCATAAAAAACATCTATAGTATTTCCCACTAATTTTTTAAATCTTTATGTTTTGCTGTCCCTCGCATGACCTTCTGAATCAATGAGTTTGTTGCGCCACTTCTTCTTCCCGGCTAAAGCACCAGGAAGTGGTGACAGGCTGGCGTTTTGAGGTACGATCTCAAATGAAATTTGCCGTTCAAAATGTGCTGACTTGAGTGTCTGCCTCGTTGGAATAAATTACTTTTGATTTTTAACGTCATATTTTGCATCTACGCCGTCGAATGCATCTTTGAGAGTTTTAACACCAAGTCCAACAACAATGACTTTCGAAACTTTCCTTGCAGAGCATTACACGTTATTTAAACCACCTCAAAATTATGCAACTTCGGACATATCTCACTAGCAACATTAAGTGCTCCTTCTGTCTCAACAATGGAGGTGACCGTATCGATGTCACTTATACCTTGTCCCACACCCCTCCTACGTTTGTTTACCTCATTACAGCTCCGGTTAAAACTGTGCTACAGACAATACTGAGGCGACACCTGCCGGCTCTTCGACAACTCTCTCTCGTTTCATTATTCTATTGATTTCAGCTTTTAACTGACTCACTGGTAGAGCGCGGAAGATCGATTCAATACAACACGATTAAGATAGTGAATCGATTCACGAGGTTACGAACCAGAAGATCGATTTAAAGCAAAAAATCGGGCATCCCTATATACCAGTGTTTTACATGGAACGACTGCCTCTCTGACCTGCACAACTTAGTTACTGGGTAATGCGATACCCCTTGATAAGACTGGTTGTGCGAATTTCGGGATTCTGGCGACCAGAAACGACTGACAGAAATCTGTGAATGGCAGCCGGGACCAATGGCTTAACGTGCTTTCCGAGGCACAGGGGTTTCTGAATGTTAACATGGTCACTCGAATAAAACGTGAGGCGATTAATAAGCCGCGACCCCGTTCAAAAAAATAAGACGTTTTAACGAAAAAGTATTCCAAGTTCTGCCTTCGCTAATTTTCCTAAACAATGGATTTAAAACTCATAAATTAATTCATACGCTGTTTCATTCATTGCTATTATATAGCTAGTAATATAATCGTGAGATTCGTGATCCAGCGTACATTTTGTGGTTACATTGCCTTCATAATACATTGCAGTTGCATTCGTTAAAGTTATTTGCAATCATGATCTCTATCTAAATAGTTTTCTGTGGGAAGCCGATTAGATCTTACATGTGTCTCACGATCTTCTTAATGATGTATATTAATTATTAAGTTAATTTTAACAGTAATTTACTGGTTATCATTGTAGGAAGTTTCTGGTGTATTTCGTTGTTATTTATCAACGTTGGAATCATTTGGGATATTATTATGGCTTTTATATTATCTGCAACACATTTGGTGTAAACAAGGTGTTTTATTTTATATCCCATAACTCTACGGAATGAATGAGACCACATCAAAGAATCAACTGGCACATGAATTATGTAAAAAAAAAATGTTTTAATTTTTCATACCAAATAATTCGACCAAGTCACGATTTTTAATGTATGCTTGTAAATGAATAGGTACAAATAAATGTAAACAGATGTAGCTTTAAATATGAATGATTAGTTTGAATGAAAATGAATTACTCGAATATATCAATGAATTATAGATCACAATCGAGACATCGAGAGTCTAATCTTTACCTCGCTACTCTGCGATATTTGACGACGTCGCAATAGTAAAGAGTCGTCATACGGGTGATAATTTTTGACCTAAATTAATTATGATTGATGATATCTTCGAAACTATGCGTTTTTGGACCACATATTCTACGTTTTTTTTTGTATTATTTTTACATAAAGAATATAACCCTAGAGTTATGGGAAATAAAAAAACACATTGTATAATAAAGTATTCTATTCTATTATTCATCTATACTAATATTATAAAGAGGAAAGATTTGATTGTTTGTTTGTTTGTATTGAATAGGCTCCGAAACTACTAAACCGATTTGAAAAATTCTTTCACTGTTGGGAAGCTACACAATCCCCGGGTGACATGGGCTATATTTTATCCCCGTATTCCTACGGGAACTATCTGTTTTTATAATCGGTAATTTTTTATGGCAAATATTTTAATTTAATGTTTTGTGCTTCGTAATGTTAATTACTTACCTACCATTGTATATAATCAGGTTCTTCTAACATAACATAGCTGTGCTGCTGGGAGGTTTGTTGCGCCACTTCTTCCTAGCTAAAGCACTAGAGAGTGATGAAGGGCGGGCGTTTTGGGTACTGTTATGTAATTTTGACGTTCAAAAGTGCTGACGTTCAGCCTAGTTTTAATAAATGACTTTTGGTATACGGAATGGCAGGGTCTTTGATGCAAAAACCATCCATTCAGTACAAGGTTCTAACGCGCGACGCGACTCTGGTAGAACCATTTCTATTAAAACTTCATGGAAATGTTCTACCTGAATCGCGTCGCGACAGTCGCGGCGATGAGCCTTTAAGGCCCTGGTAATTTTAAATATTGTCGTTATGAGCGATAATAGTTCTTATTTGTAATCTCATACGGGTTAAAATCTGTTGTAATAAATTCGAATAACAAATGAGCAAGCCTTGTCGTAAAAATGCAAATAAAATTGTATAAAATAAGATATTGACTATTTAATAATAAATAATCCATCACTGGATGCAGTTTAGCATTTGGAATTTTATGGTATATTTTAAATTATAATAATATTTTTTATTGAAGGGATAAACTGGTTTTAAAGATAATTAAGAGGTGACTTTGATGATTTTTTTGATGCATTAAAGTTTGTTTAATTATATTTTGAGTTCGATCACTGTATGCAAAAAAGACTTGAAAATATCATATATTTTTTTGCTTTCAAAATTATTTAAGGTTAAAGAGATAGACTGGTTTAAAACAAAACACCTTTTTGAGCGTTTTGAAGGAATCTCCGCCTTAATGTTCAAAATACCAATTTCTTATGTCCCTTCATTAGTATCGCCTCCCTCTATTTCTACTTATATACAAAGTGCTATCTCTGGTATATACAGTGCGTGACTACGACAATCTACAGCAACTTAGCATTTGACACTTATCAATACATTTTAATTTATTACAAACGGAAAACTGTGGCGTCGCTTATAATTATAGCATTCGAGCGATCGGTTAGTGCTTACAATATGGGTCGCATTATCGTCATAATGTGCGCGAATACACGAGCAGACATTACCATTTTAGTGCTCTTGCTGATTGCAATGAAACATTGTCATAGTTACCTTCGACGCAATGGAAAATCAATTTCCTTAGTAGATAGGTACCTGGCGTATGTATTGCTATTCTGCTTTAAATGTTATGATAACATATTACAATGTTATGATACCTAAACGAAATAATGAGAATAAACAAGTTATTAAGATTTCATTGGTGATGATTTGTGCTCTGCACCAACTAAACTTAATATTAATTGCTTTGTCCGACGCAACTACGACGAATTAAATTCATCAAGCTTAAAATCACGCCCAATTTTAGGCAATCGAGACGTCATTTGGTTTGACAGTTCTAAGGTGTCTGTGTCTTTTTCTGTCTCGGTCTGTCCGTATGAGATAGCAATACTCTTATTTTAGTTTAGTTGGTGAACAAAATAATCGGCACCATTGTAGATTGTAGGTAGCGTAGAAGATCTATTAGCCCCCTTATTTATAAACGTTGCTTAAAGTTAAGTAATAATTATTGATTAGTGACTGTTTAACCTAACGTTTTTGACGGCTAAACATATCTTAACTTTGATCAACGTTTACAAATAGACCCCTAAATGTTTCGAATGGTGTACGTTACTGCCTTGATTGAATGTTGAAAATCCGTTAAACAACAATAAAATTAAAATAAAGTGCAATAAATTCTTGTAAATTAACACGGTAATGTCCGCAATGAATCACGCTATAAATCGCAGACGTGAAACGCAACAGCTATCTGTTTATTATTAAACAAAACGCGAACAAACGTAGAAACTAGTCTACCACCGACCATATTGTATGCAAAGCGAAATTTATACAGTAATTTCTCCGTAAACCATCAAAAGCAATAAGTATAAATCTCTTACATTACCATAAACGCTGTTACTATTATGTTTAGATACCCACCACGAGTTTATTTATAAACGCATCCTTCTTAAATATTACGCCTCTAAATTATTGCAAGCAATTTGAAATTGTCTCGCGGCGCGGCGCGGGCGCAGACGAGGCAAGGCCAGTTCATTCTCAGTCTAAAATGTTATTTAATGTTAGCGCCCATATGTCGACAAGTGCTAGTGTAAATTGTATTGAAATTCATGAGAAGACTAATACTATATGAATCAATGTCTCAGTGGTTACGTAAACGGAGCTGATATGAATTGATGTTGACCTGTATTGTGATTTGAAGAAAGTTGTACGCATTGTCTAGTTCAAACTTGTTTGTTTGACATACCAGTACCTGACTTTCGATGTAGATAAGATAGCTTTTACTCGATTGAGAAGTAGTACCTATAGATAACGCACCTATGTCTAGTACATTAGTGTTTAGCATTTCTTTTTTGCAGTTTACTATGTTAAAACGTATTGCTTCCTTTCCGCTGAGTTAACAGTTTTTACTATTAAAAGAACGTGCACTATCAGCACCCGTCAGAATGTCAATCATTTTGAAGGATATTGGTAATCCATTGCTTCATATGTTCAAAAAATGTATGTGCTCAACTACGTAAATAACACAATGAATGTTGTGGAACTGTCAAAAAATGAAAGCCATTCCTACTGTTGGTGTGGTACGCAATTATCTCTCAATAAAGCTTTTGCAATCCAATGATGTTTATGATTCAAATCCCACATTATGTCGTTGCAATGAAGGCCTTATAAGATATAAAAATCTGTGCATAAATCTATCTTCGTACACAATAGTCTATCAGAGTGGACTCGCCTACGTGTCCAAATTGAACGTTTGCAATATAAAGGTAATGGCGACTACACCTTGTAACATTTGCTAGTGATTCAGTGCTGAACATTGATTTATATTATTCGATATATCAATGCGCTGTTTGTTTGGTTCTTTTTGCAATTTTGATGTGTTTGTTTTAGGATTTGACATTTATTATGATATGGTTGTAGTGGGCAAGATTTTAACGCCATGTTAATTATAGCACAATAGCCTGCTCTGTATGTAGGGGACTGGGAAATGATCCACCACACGGGCCCAGTCCGGGTTCGTGGATGTCACATGTCTTCGCATGGTTCCAGAACATGTCAAAGGGACAATTTACGTAATTTTAAGACCGTACACAGTCTGATTTCACTCTCAATCTGTCAAACATACCTCGAGTTTCCAAGCATTTTAGACACGTTTTTGACATTTGATTGTCGCCGAGATGCAACTGCGACTAGAGTTTGAACGTTTTTAAGTACAAAAGTTGGCCTTCAGATATATATTCTATTCCAATCAGAAAACATTGTTTATAAATTTGTATCAGTAGACCAACACAATAATCTAGATTCAAGTATACCTAAGTATTGTGAACCGAATAGTTTTCCATCGATTTCGTCGGTTGTGCAGCACAATAATAACATAGAAGATTGATTTTAAAATCACCTTGAGTTAAAGGCCACATCGATAAACTATGTACCTATGGGGCCGATTGTTGACGACATCGAGCAAACGACAGTGATTGGCGCTTATTGTATTATTGTTGTATATAAGCAAGTCGATCGTAAACGCTGTTGCAACGGCTAATAATGTGTGCGATCGATTCGTCTACTTTGTGATTCTAATCGATGTTTGTATCGATATCGATAAAAGGAATGCGATCCAGAACGGATTTGATCTTTAATTTCTTCATGGTAGAGCCAATTTGGTTTGTTTGACAGAGTATGTATGTATGTGAGTACTTAGAATTATCATGGAATATTCATTTAAGTTTGAATGAGTGGCCTTTTTTCATGAACCAGACATTTGGCCTATCTTAGATATTCTTATCTCAAGAGACTGCTTCCTCTACCATAGTTTTTTTAGAGTCCTAGTCTTCCCCGATTTGGTTTTGATAATTTGTTTTCTTCTAAATGATGACTGGCCTCAAATTAAGTTATGTCAGTTATTTCAATTCTTCAGATTTATCCATTGAGACAAGACAAGATGTCTTTAACTATAGAAGTATCGATAGATGGTCGCTTCAGAAGTTCCTACACAAGTCACTAGTTTACTATTTATGAACTTCATTGTAATCATAATTTTATTGTTTTAAAACTATAAAATTTCACAATTGATGTTATTTACAACTTTGTTCTATTTTATTAATAAATTGCTACATTATAATGCATTTCATTATTGTAAATAGTTATTTCAAACAAAATCGTATAACCAGGAAATGTACGATGTGCGGATACGCTTAATATAATACAAAAACGATACAATTTTTATGTGTGAACTTTGACGCGGAGTTTCGTCACATAATAGGATCCAAAATATCACAAGAATACAATGATTTTTTTAAAGCTGTGGCTAGCACGGTACAATGATCATGTTTTCAAAATATTTATTTATTTATTCAAGCGGAAGGGGAGAGTTCGTTAATTGGCACATCACAATAGAGATTACGGGGATTTGCGGCCAGTTTTGTGATTCAAATATGGCGACGGTGGGCGACAGTATCCCGGCCCTGTTATGATAATATTCCCGTCATTTCATACAATAATTTGTACGGGAATTGTTCGAGTGGACGTTGTAATACCCTTATAACACTGTGGACGTGTGTTTTGCGATAATTGGAATGCATAATGTAGTGTCTTACCCTATGAGAGTTACGACTTACGATAGTTCGGGGTCATTTTGGAGAATATTTATTTTGTATTCTTAAGAATTTTCGGTCTTGTGAAGATTATTCCTCTTTGCTTTTGGAATTTTATTTCCTGTTATGAAAACTGTTCAACTTTGAATATGTCCAAAAGAAGCATAATCGTCGTATTATTTATTCCATTCGGACGCATTACCCGCCTGAATAAGGCGAATCGTCACTTTTAAATAATATAATATTTTCTATAGGCGAAACGCACGAAGTAAATTTATAATTTGTGGGCGAATCGACAATTCGAGAAATACGTATTAGGTAATTGGCACGTTTTGGATACAACGTAATCTGTAAATCCGGGCTAATGAGACACAATTAATTTTCTATTGTAATGGCCCCTGTAGGGGCCACGCCGTAATTAACCGGGAAACAATGAAAAGTTAAGGAAAAGTTACACTAACTTTTTTTTACAACATATAATTCAAAACGTGCCAGTCAAATCAATTAAATACCTTATATCATTTAAAAGTGACGATTCGCCCGATTCGGGCGAGTAAATTCGAATTCGGGCAAATCGACTAATAGGTAAGCCCCATAATCAATTAAGTATTCCGCATCTAAAACTGTAAATGTATTTAGGTACGTATCGTTACCCACGTGGTACCCAGGTGTTGTACATTAGTCGTGTCGGTGTCAATAGACGATGGTAAGCGTTCGCGAGCGAGGGCTTGACGCTTAATAGCGGCAACAGGCGATCGCTTCTCGCATCAATCTTCTCGATCGTCACTGTCGACTCAGACTCGCCCCCCGCGATTAATCACCAGCCAGAACGTTTTCGATTAGCGCCGGATAGCACACACGGAATAAAAAAGCACGTTCCATTTACGAACGATGAACGTACACCATTTGTTTTTGCATTTGGTCGCGGTCAAATGTGTCCCGATCTCGAAGGGTTAAATGTTCATACGTAATAGGTTTTTTTTTTGCAACAACAATCTATCTTTAATGAGTATACAAAGGTGTTAGACGGAAACAGGAAGTGTCAAATGGCGTTTCGTTGTCTCTCCACGGCCCAGTTCTTCGTAGCGCTAAGTGCGTCGATGTAATTGCCCGGGCAATGCAAATAGCTCGGTGTTTGATCGCGTGTACGATGGCGCCGACATGTATTCGAGCTATGGGACACTTTTGCCCGCTCTTCAATGTAAACCGGACGAGTTAAGCATGATTGCTTAACGGGATTCCCTTTGTTTGAGTATGATGTCAGGATCACGCTTTCGCGGCGACATGTGGCGTTATTATGTTGATAATTTGTTAATACCACAGATTCTATCGGATTTTCCATAAATATCGACGCCTAACATTGACACGGGGCGTCGTTAGTAGGTATAATAAATTAAAATGAATGAACAAGCAATCTTCAGATGCAGAATCTTCCGTAACTCGATAAAGGCGACTACATCCAGCTACTTAGGGTAATGCTAACTGTTTGTGGTTTGAGTTTATTAGACGCGAAAGGTACTTGACTTATCATAAGTAATTAGTTAAGACTCCTGTAGACAGGCCTGACGCGACTGTAATGGAACAAATTCTATGAAAACTTCATGGAAAAAACTAGGCAATACGTATTGGGCATACGGGCGTATTGCCTAATATAGTTTTTAAGTTGCTCCATATTGCATGATATTGTGTATCCGTATTTCTGGCAACAGGTTGCTACATGTTGCCATTACTCTAAATTGCTGGATGTAGTTGTGACGTTATAGTTGACGAGAATTGACCAGGATGGAGCAATTTAAGTTGCTCGTGTAAGCGCAGCTTTAGAAGATCAATTTCCATGAAGTTTTCATAGAATTTGTTCCATTACAGTCGCGTCAGGCCTGTCTACAGGAGCCTGAACTAATTACTTATGATATGTCAAGTACCTTTCGCCTCTAATAAACTCAAACCACAAACACAAGAAAACAAAAAAACTCTAAGGTAGTCAATTAATTAATGCAATATCTACCTCCAGTCTTCTCCTGACCAATCAAGCGAGTCCGTTCTATCTGTAGTAGTTACTGATACGACCGTGTTATCAGTATTTAAATTGCCGAGTGCATTTAAATGGCGGAAATCGAGGTAATTATTATGTAGAAGACACGCCTTCTGCGGCTTTAAGTATCTCCAGGAGTCTTATCTGGAACCCCTGGGTTTCTGTATAATTAAATATAAAAGCATGATTGCGACTGTAAAGGCGTACTAAAGCTGTAAATTGATTCCTTTATCGAAAAACTGCGTTTGCCCGTGGCTTCACCCGCCTGGAGGTCGAAACTTAACGCACGCGAACTTAAGGCTAAGTACTGGGATAAAAATCCCACGTGTAATCCTAGTTATAAACTATCTGTGTGCCAAATTTTATTCAAATCCGTTTAGGCGTTTTGGCATGATTAAGTAACAGACATACTATCATCTAAATATCCTGCAGATATACAAACTTTTACATTAATAATATTAGTAATAAACTATTAAGTAGGAAGTATATCTAAATTATATGTAATGTATATGTTACCGGCCAAACCCGATTTCAGGCTAAACTGGTTTCTAGCTTAATTAGCCATTTCGTTAACAGCCATTGGAAGCAACGCTCGCCGGCCGCTGCCGCGACGCCGCTCGCTTCGCTCGCTCGGCTCGCGCGCTTTTGGTCACAGTTCTAACCTAACCTAACCCATTTAATCGGCGTGCCCCGGCTTAAGGGCCTACGTCCCGTTTGGTAGCGTAACACGGTCACTTTATGAACCGTACTGCTCATTAACGGCTAGTCTGGAAGATTTGAAAAATATATGATTTTGCTATAGATTCATATAGATCATTTTGCCCGAAGTACTTTTTTTGTATGGTTAATACTTTTGCTGTAAAAAATATTTTCCAACACGCAATATTTTGGCTTCTATTCCATACTCCTACTAAACGGCTTCGTTATTTGGAAAAAAAATACACTGAAAAATAGATAGTTAGAGGTACCACAGAATCGCCGAAGCACAATTGTAAATTAATCAAAGGAATATCCCCATTTTGAGATAAAGGCTCAGAGGTGCCCTGCGCGGGCGCGGGCGGCCGTCGTGCTTTAGCATACAAACGGGAGATGAGGATACTATGGGCCTTAATAAATCAGTTTGGCCTCGGACAAACTAGTTTGGCCTGAAATCGGGTTTGGCCGGTAACATATATATGGTTTCTCATCTTATCCATATGGTTTTCTCGGTTTTTGGTGTTGCCAATATTCGACAAGGCTCGGGCTATGTAGTTTCTTGTCCCTTTTGTGTAACGTATCTAATAAATTCCTGATATCTATAAAAAGAACTTAATAGTCCAATTTAATAGTCAGTTGAACATGCATATCTAAGGTATGAGAATTGAATAAGGTGTAATGCAGTTCCTATGTTTTCTGTTTATGCGGGTGCACGTGGTCGCCGCGCTCTGTTGAACATCGCTTCCTATTTTGAATATTAATATCTTCATGTAACTGTTTTATGTAAAAATTGTAGTTTTTCTAAGTTGTTTTAGTTGTACCCGCAAGTGTTGGTACATGTATTAGCTGATTAGATTATTAGTTTTGCACCTTTTGAGAGTTTGACTCAAACAGCATAATCTGAATCATCATTAAGTATGTTCGAAAAATTCGTCTGCTGAACAACGTTAATATCGTCAATGAAAGTTGTAGAACTATCAAAATGAAAGCCATTCCTTCTGTTAGTGTCTTGCGCAATTACGTGCGTATAGTTTCGATACGTCCTGAAGTTATTTGTTATCTTTCTTTGTCACCAGTCTACAATTTAGTGTTAATTAAAAATGGTCCTAGGTTTCACATTACGTCTCTCTGTGCCCCAAATCCTCTAAAGGCACATCCGTTGACATAATATATCTCGCAAAACTCTACAGCCATCTTCATTTAAATAATAATCTCTTTCTTTTTTTCCAGTTATACGAGATCAGCGACGATCCACAAAGGAAGGAATTCCTGGATGACCTGTTCTCCTTCATGCAAAAGCGAGGTAAGTCCACTTCCCACATCATTCATCCCTAAGGTTGTGACTTGAACCCAGCGGGAGCGGCGCCGCTGTTGAGATATCTAAAGAAAAAAACCGTCGAAGATATTTGTCTTAAGTCATCTGTTACGCAAGAATACAGTTTTTGTAATGCGTTGTAGTGACGAAGCCTATTGATTTCCTTTATTTCATCAAACAGCTTAACTCTTTAATTGGTGTCGTCATTATCAATAAATAATTTATCCACCTCAGTCCTAGAATTTCTGGTAGCTGATTGATTTCAAATTTTGTTTCAAGCATCGTATTTTGTTTTGTAATCAACCTATATAGTGTTTCTACTTCTGGGACACAGGCGTCCTCTCTGTGAGAGAGAGTGGTCCGTATCCACCACGCGGGCCCAGTACAGGTTGGTAGATGTCACATGTCTGCCGAATTTTTGGTTCTAGGACTTACCGGTTTCCGTTCCTTTTCCTCCACCGTTTTGAATGCAGTGGCGATGAACTGATTTACACGAAGTAAAGCGCCTGTTTGGGTTCAAATCTACAAGTCCCACGACCTACGTAATAGAAATTATAAAATGTTTATGCGTCTTAGCCGCTACATCTCCATCCGTACCCTCAGCCTCAACTTATTTTGATTAATCCTTTGTAACGATTGATATTCATTGTAATTTATCACTACTCCAAATGCTCCATTCACGATCATCGATCCGAATGATACGAAACAATCCAGTATAGTAAGATATCTCGTCTTTAACAATTAATTTTTAAAGAGGGGTCAACCTATTATGGTCTTTAGATACAAATCAGATACAGGGTAATATCAGTCATTGGTTGTATAAACGGTTTTATATTGTGGAGATCGGTGATCGGCTGATAAGATCGCGGGTGATTGACGAGCATGGTCTATGATGGTCAAACTATGAGATATTAATAAAGCTCTACTACGAGATATGAACGACGTCAAATTAATAGGAGGAAATTTTAATCAGGGTATGATTGTGTTTTAGAAAATCGGAATTTATCTTTGCAAATTCTATAAGCTTCAGCTTCGTTATGCCAAAGCATAATTATGTTCATCATCGTCAACTTTAGAATCTATTGTTTAAGGAATGTCAACCAACATTATATTACCATCAATCAAGAATACATTTAACTAGAGCACTAACGGGATTTCTTTTTGCTCGATTTTTACCTGTTTGTATGTATGTAAATGTGTTCCCTCATAACTTCTAAACTACTCATCATAATTTGGCAAATGAGGTATCGTTGGAAGCGTCTTGATCGTCCGCTGGGTAAAAGACGGAAATATTCTCATTTGAAAGCCGTAATATGTCACCTATCCTTTTTTTTTTTATTAGGGGGGAAATCCTCATGGACGTCCTCCGCCTTAGGGAGGTCGGTGGGGTCTGTCAGACTCTTACTGACTAAAACCCCGGTGTTCCGTCTTACACTTGCACCGGGGATCACGGGATCTAATGCGACTTCCGCGATCCCCGGCTAGTGCCGGCCCGCCCCTGCGGGTTACCTCGCGTTAGGGGCAGGAGTGAGGTGTTAAACTCCCTCCCTTACATCATAGAGACGCGCGCGTGGAACACTACGCGCTACCATCTCGAGTCCTAAGAAGTAGGGGGTGACGGATTTCCCAGATCCGTCGCCCTTGGACCCATTTCGTCACCACTGGGGACCTACTCACTAAGCACGAAATCCGTAATCTCGGTCGAAGTTACGGGCGTTTCCTACTCCGTATCACTTAGGTACGGACCTATGATTAGTTTGGGGCCCAAACTAAGAATGAATTACTACACGATTTGACAGCTGTCCCCTACTTCTTATATGGTTTTACCAGTCCAAAAAAGTTAATTAATCAGCTGTAAGAGTCACTTTGAAGTTTCGAACTATACTCGGACGGGCCCGTATTTTCGTTGACGGAGTTGGAGAGTAGCCCCCCTGGACCCATTTCACCTACCCTAACCAAACAATACATTCTAAATGCAGCAAGTGATCATACGCTTTAGGGCAAAGTGGAATACGACTACGGGTTTCAGATGAGAATATTTTCAGTTTCACACATTTTAGAGCTTGATTTTTCAGTAGTCGGGGTTTAGTCTAAGAACTAATTTTTTTTTGCGCAAACAAACTGTAAAAACACAATCAACATGAGCTTTTGCAACGAGCGTGTAAGTGCTAAACTACCAGTATACGGGTATTCTAAGAACATATTGCATTTATTTATTGCAGCTTTTAATCATCCACAAAATTCATAGACGAGTAACGTTCAAAACTGTGGGAATTCGCCATACGAGGCTTATCCGGGGAGATAATCATTATATTTTAAATATCATAATAGAAATAATTAAGCGGGAGATCGTCCGATCGCTTCGGGCGTCGAGATCGTGCGCGGGCGCGTGATTGATAACTCGACACCTGTCTCTTTCACTCGCGTGTGTTTCTGTATCTCTGTTCTTGTCTAGCATTAATTGATCTCTGTTGTAAATGGCGCCGATTGTCGCTAGATAGATCATGTTGATATCTGACCGCCTAGTTGTTAGTCAAATCAATGGTTATTGTTGCAGTTGCAGCTTCATAGCTGCCTTGTGTAGGATTTGATATTAATTATGAATTTTCTAAAGTGATTAACTGACCGTATTGGTTGTTAATGCTCTTTGTTTTCTTGGAAATCGTTCGTGACATTGAGTTTAGTGACTTCGAGTAATCGGGGAAAATACATAAAAAATATATATGTATATATATAATTGGAAATCAAAAATAATGAAATAATAATTAAAATGTAGTTTATTGCGTATCAAAATAAACTGTTTCTTATTTAGAGTATCTTGTTTTTGTGCTGAGCCACGACGTGGCTTTTCTTTAGTTCTGGGCCTCAGAAGGCGTCATCAGTAAATCAGTATAGTATAAGGTACTCTGTGGGCGTCATAAAACGAGGGGTACATGGGATAACACATTGGATAATCACTATCTTCGATGAGCTTCTGCACGAACTCAGTCTCTTCAAACATTCTGAGCGTCATCCCGATTGAGCTTTCCCTATAAATCCTCTCATCACGTGTACTTAAAATGAAAAATATTGTATTCTCATAGCGGATTTAAACGAGCCTTGTAGGTCTTCCTCCGTCTACTAACCGCCGGCGCACGCGGCGTTTCAAAGTTATTCAATTCTTCAGGTCGTTCTGAAATCCCATAAAATATTGTCGAAATCCAAGTTTACTAAGGCATAACTCGATATTAGGGACAAAATAACCTTGAAGCACACAATAATCCTATTGAATCGATCACCAGGGTCAAATGAAATCCGCCATTTGCCCTCTTAGCAAGCTTTAAACAGGGCACCGGTGGTGTTTAATTTTGACAGCTACAAATCAATTGCTTAGCGACCTCTTACCGATAAATAGCGTTTATAAATACGAATTTTGCGAATCAGTTAATTAGCAATTGATTAAAAGTTAAGAGGCGTTTATAAATAAGACCGCTAAAGGCTATCACTTAAGCCATGTTTTCCATTTACCATGCAGTTAAGTTGGTAAACGTAATAAATAATTAAGCAGATGTAACTGTCAGCTGTACCAAACTGTAATTTACTGCCAAACCTGTTTATTTAAAAATACGAATAAATTTTCTGTACAATTTTCTATTTTTGTTTCTTTTTTGTACAGTTTTACTTTAAGTTGAGGAGGATCGATGAAGTTGGAATTAATAACACAACTAGCTTTGGCAGCGGGTTTGCTCGCATGGAGGTCGGAAACTATCTCACAACAACCTACTACCGGGATAAAAATTATCCTAAATGTAAATCCAGGTTATAGACTATATATGTGTGTTAAATTCCCAGCTAAAGCACTAGGAAGTGGTGAAGGGCGGGCGTTTTTGGGGGGACTGTCTTATGTAATTTTATTTTGACGTTCAAAAAGAGCTGACTCTCAGCCTAGTTTGAATAAATGACTTTTGATTTTGATTTTGATTTTTCATCCGTCCAAATCCGTTCTGCCATTTTTGAGTGATTGAGAGACAAACATCTAAACATACAAACTTTCATATTTATATTATTATCAATGAATAAACTAAACTTATCTATACAAATGAAGTGCCTTATGTTAACGGCGATTCAAACTTAAAACGAAAATCCTGGATCCTGGATCCACCAAAATTTCAGTTCTAATCTAAGTAAGTATTGGTAGCCGTCTCAGCATCTTGTATTTTTATTTGTTCACAACTCTTGTTGATAAGGGTAGGGTTGGTTCTCGTATAAAAACCCGATAGCTTCATCAGGGGTTGGCATCGGGGGCGGCACCATTCGCTCCGCAGTTTGTTAGCCCCTGTGTGTAATTGAAACAGAATGTTGGGCGCACCTCACACCGGAGTTCTGTGGCGAATGTACTTGTGCAACTAGAGTTCGAAAGTTGACAAGAAACATCAATAACTATGAGTCTATTAAATGGTTCGAAATATTTTTGGGCAATCTTCAAACAAAAATTGGCTACAATACTGCTTCGACACATACATTTTTCTTAGTTATTAAAACTATTTTATTTATTTCGATTTATTTTCTGCAGCTGTTAGATTTTACCGTCAGAAGGTTACATATACGTATATCGGTCGATTTACAAAATTGAACTTAAACGACATTTTTCAGGACGTCGCTAAACGTTCAATAACTTATTATAAAAATTATTGTAATGATTTTAATGCTTCGGTGTAACATACATCCGCTCACACGTTGAGAGTATCAAGGCGCGCGATCTGAACGTTGCCTTATCTTGTTCGGAATAAATTATTATTCAATTTATCATTCCGGGGAACCGGCCAATAAACTTCTGGTTATTATTACGCGACCAGATAACACAGGAAACTAATCGCATAAGACTGATTACGATTTGTTGGCTAGACCACTAGAAATGTATGTTAATACTTTATTCAGTTTCAATTCTGCATAAATAAACACATTTGTTTAATTCAAAAGCTACAATTTGTTACAGCCCGAGGGAGGAAAGAACATTTAATAATTAGAATTAATTTATTCGACGTAGGTTAGCATGTGTGAGCCATCAAACGGAGTGATCTCCTCATATTAATAATGTTTTATCATTTATTATTGCTCGTGAGTAATGAAAGTTAGTCCGCCACGCCCCGCGCCTTCTCCGCACTCTGTCTTCGTCTCAGTTCAAAAAAAGAAATTAAAACGTTTTTTTTTTAAATTTGATATCGAGTCTCGGTTTTAATGCGAACGACCGAACGACAAACGTTTATGTAAATGTTAATCAAAACGCACGCTTGGCGGAGTGGGTGTTCCAATTTTGAAATAAATCGATTAGTTTTTTGTATCGATTCTAATGCTGCTATTGCAAATCGTTGAACGAGTTTGATTGAAGGAAAATTACTCGATAATTTGACGGCGATTGATGTCTAATTTGCTATCGATGATTTAAATGTAACCGAAGCAGTTAATTTGTTTTTATTTTGGCTTACATGCAATGTATTCAGAAGTGTAACAAGCTTGTCAAAATTTTAAATAACCAAATTTTTTATACAGTGTGCAATAAAAAAATCATTATCTATTTTTATAGTTGGTCTATTTGTTCGTTTTATCACCTAATTATGATAGAAGATATGGTAAGTGTGTTGGATGGTGTGACCACGTGACCAGCTCGTTAGCAGCTGATTGATCGGCCAGCGGCCGCTCCTTGCCGTCTCTAACGTACAGGATGATTTTAAATGCATAGGCATTTATTACTTATTTTAAATTGTATTTGGTCCAAAGTAATATATATAATAACAAAAATATTATAGTACCTACCTAAGGTAATGTACACCAAATAAAATCACTTCAATCAAAAGATATCATATTTTTTAATTTGTGATATGATTGATAGGTATTTCCTTTGGATAAACATGATAAATATTTTTCATATCAAGTGTGTCATTTTTAATGTTCCGGAATTAAGATTCATTTCCTAGATAATTGGCCAGTTCTACATAGTAACAGACATTTAACATATAAAATGTATTATCACGATTTCGATAAAACATGAACTAATTGCAAAATAAACGAACGATAATTCCTTCCTGTCTGAAACATCAATTAACGTCATACCATCATTATTAGCACTGAATAAGTGCTCACATTCACAATGCAATTTAAATATAAACTAAAGTTAATCTCCGTTTAACGATCACCATGTAAAGTCGGGCTATTGTTTCACTTCGTAATAGCGAGTGTGGTATAACTAATAACATCTCATTCGGATTCATTTCCCGTGATTAATTATCTGTTTAATCGATATAAGATGTTGTGCCAACAGCCTTCTCGAGTTTCTACACGGTACCCACCCTTTGATTTTGAACTATACCGTTTTGAGATAGAGTGTAATTTAGGTTGATTTTAAACAGATTATAGATTAGGTTAAAGAGTTGATCTATCAAACTTTTTTCGTCTCATTGAAGATAGCCTTTGTTGGAGGTTTAATTGGTGTCTTAAACATGCATGCGGTTAATTCGATTTCAAGTTTGGGCTTCGCTCATTTGTTTTTGTCTGTTTAGTCTTTAGTTTAGACGAGTGTTAATCTAAAGTTGATTGATTAGAAGCGACTTCGATGTATTAATGGGCGTGGATCTTATTATGTTTTGAAAGTGGATTGTGGGTTTAATAAGAAAGAAAAAAATGTAATTTTGTTTTTGTTGACCTAGATGATTCGTTTTTGAGTCGTTGTATAATGTCTGAAGGCTTGTGACTGATCATTGGTAACCGAACTTGAAGTTTCTGTCAACAGATTGAGGAGGATAATCTCCATTATATATATTTCGTTCTTCATAATATTTACGAAGAACGATGGTGAATCACGAAGACAAGTGACATCTATCAACCCGCACTGTGCCCGCGTAGTGTATTACGGCCTATTCCCTCTCTCCAAGAGGAGGCCTGTTTCCCAGCAGTGGGAACATTATAGGCTGATTATGCTAACGCTATGGTGAATCATGAATCTAGATGATTCGAGATGCTTAACCATAGTTAAGAATACGGCCCTAAACTTTAGTTAAAAAAACAAATGAACACTTTTAATATTCAAAACCGAATGTTTCTCATTCGTCACAGGCCCGTTTATTGAAGTAACAAGTCTAGGCATGTCCCATGCTTTAAATAACCAAAGATTGATGGCGAAGAGTCCACGATTAGGACAAGGGGGAAGATTAATGGTGCTCGAGCTAGTAATCATTGTCAAAACGATGTGCTTATGAACGTTGTTATAGTTTTAATTGAATTTTGTTAAACGAATTGGAGTGTAAGATAAAAATTGCAATGATGGAATAAGTACGCGATATGGTTTGGTATTCGGAATAGGTATATCTTTTGTTTAAATTAGGTGTTTACTTAGTTAAATTCAATTCAATAAGTCTAACTAGCGTAAGTCATACAGTACTTTAATTACAACTCTGTGGCTCTACTTACGGCCAGGGCCTCAAGTCTGCTATTACAATAGTGTCAGAATGGTCTATCATTGATTTCATAATTGTTGATTTTGACAAGTTTGGTAATCTACTAATTTAATGGCGTCATTATGACTTTCCAATGGTCAGCCACTGACAATCCATTGAAAGAAATGGCATTTATTGGCAATCTCGTACATAATGATAACATTAATTAATAATATGTAAAAATGTATATAAATGGAATCTGGCATGAATAAATGTTCAAATCTAGTCGTAGTTTTTCGAAAATCATTTCTACTAACGGGTTTTATAGTAATGGCAATACGACAATGCCATTATAAGTATTATAACACAATTCTATTACAACACCATTGACCGACCATTATAAACTTTGCAGATTACGAACTTTTAGCAAAATGACAATGAGATCGTGTTGGAATGACGAATTTATAAAAATAGCAGACTTGAGGCCCTGGACTTATGAGTCGTGGGTTTGACCCAAGCAGACACATTACTTTGTGTAAACTATTTCATCAACACTGCTTTTAAGACAGTGAAGAAAAAAAAACGGAGGAAACCGGCAAATCCTTGACCAAAAAAATCGGAGACTGACATTACCAACCCGCACTGGGTTAGCGTGGTGGATTAGGGCTCTCTCCCTCTCACAGAGAGGACGCCTGTGTCCACCAGTGTCACTATTACGGGCTGATCATGATGACAGAAATATATTGAAATGTCAATACAAGGTGCAAACAGGAAGTCAGATAAAATTATTCACTTAATTTTATTGTTTGATGATATTTCGGCTTACCTTTTGATGGCACTTTTTATACCGAATTCCCATGTAGTCACGTACATTACCATTTAAATATCGATGAAAATTTGCGGATATGACTTAGCAAACATTTGGCTTTTATAATTAACTGGAATTTAAGCTTATTTTCATGTAGAGATCAAAGCACTGGTTCACCGCCTCTAGCTAATAAATAAATAAATAAATCTTATAACGCTCTTTAGTTCAATTAAATCCATAATATGTTCAAAAGATGTATGATTAAGTTTTCATTTGGGAAACCTGAATTAATCCAACTATTCACACTATACACTTTTTACATGTAAATAAATAGCCCAAACAGGGATAGGCTCCTGTGGCATTATTCTGTAGGTTTCGATTCTTAGATCTTTAACAATAACAAATAATATCGATACCTATACATTTTCATTCGATAGATAAATGAATATTTCCGGCGATATATAATATCTAGATGTATCAGTATTAAATAGCGAGTATGGAAACGTATCAACAACAACATTTTAACATCCACAAAAAACCCTGCGTCGAAGGCTGGAGTTTGGTTCATTAAAAAAAAATTGGTACATTACAGCACCGAGACCGTTCGTGCTTCAACATGTCGATACTTGAGAACTTGTTCCTTTAAATTTTAGAAGTTGCTATAAAGCCAAAATTCTTACAAATTGTCGATAAATCGTTAGATACTTTTTGCCATTTCTGACATCCCTACTTTAAAAGATGCATCTTGAATAGAAATAGCAAGTGTCCCAAAAGAGGTTTCTCTCTACATTTCCCTTAACTTATACCCAAACCGTATCCTTACTCCATTTCTCCAATAAACTGACAACAGAAGGTATCAGTAGTAGGTGCACATCGAACCACATTGTGACGGTCATCTAGTGCCAATAACGGTCCAGATATCGCTATGTCATGATGGGAGACCCGCATCGTGTCGCGGTATAAGCCATAGGCGGAAGTCTCATTTTTGTGCCAAGCCCTGGCTGAAGGCCTTGGTTTATTAAGGCAAGCACGGCCAAGCCCGGTTAACCGCCTACAACCTCTTAGGTTACCCTGCGAGACGCCATTAACAAAAAAAAATCATTTGTGCCAGCAGTGTCCATGGAGTTTCTTGCCCGTTCTTCTCCATAGGAACCTACTACGCTGTGGAATGGGCAATTAGCTTTATGGGCGTTAATTCTTGGAGTTTAAGTTAGACTCGCTTGCGCCACAAATCACTGAATGTGATATTGTGCAAATAGTCTCCGAGTAAAATGGCTGTGACAGCCAGATGAACAGATGGAAATGACAAAATTATAAGGATATCTAACGTGTTTCCGTAGCTACGGCACTCAAAAAAAAGAACAATTAAAATGGAAGAAAAACAAAAATTCATTAAAAAGATATAATTTTTCTACCTCTTCATTAACACGATCTAGGTCGTAGTTTTGCTCTACGTAAACAGTTTATTTTATTCATAATACTAAATTAGTAGTTATGTATGTCGCGTAAAATTCTATTCCTACCATAGCATAGGTAAGTTGCAAGATATTCGTTATAAAGTAGTTTTCTTTTTTATCTTAAATGTCGCTTAAGCTTCTCACTTACGCCATGTCAGTTGTATGCAAAGACCATAGAGGCAACACTATCGAACTTTGTGTGCGATGAATGAATGAATGACTTGAAAAAGGTTGTAACTGTATTAAATTTGTTTTTGTATCTCGTGTTTATAAGCTCAATAAATAAAACAAATATGACTCGTTCATTCAGGTTAAGGTTGTAGTCATAGATTGACGGGACCTTATGACAATATTATTAAGAACCTCGTATTTTCTTTAATTAATTATTCCAATCACATTCTGTACATGAACGGTACCCAAATATTCCACTACATACATAATAATGACGACATCTAACATCAAGGTATGCGCTTTCCCAATTAGCCGACTTTCCCTGCGTGTGCGTTTGATAATTATGCCGTTTACACAAGTCTAGTAGCTGCTACTGGTTTGTTTGTTCATCTCTCATTCTATGTTCATCGAATAACTCACTCGTTCAACATTATTTTGATAACTGCTTGAATTTTTAAACCGTCATTGCGTTTTTTTTTTGTTTTTATTCAGAAACGTTTCATTTTCAAAAGCGATGTGTTTGTGTGCCAGTTTAATTTATCAGATTATTAGACTTCCATTCGAAATTCAAAAAAGCATTTCATTTATTTATATACAACAGACGATCTAAAAAGATTTTAATTAAAAATACAACTATCTCATTTCGTAGAATTCTTCAAGATTATGATCGATTATTTTTGTCGTGTTTTCGTCGTGTCGTGAAAAATGCTAGCGACATTATGTCGACGCGCTCTGCGGCGTATCGGGATCAAAAGCTCGGTGCCAGCTGCTTGATTCTTATACAAATAAAAGTGGAATTAATCAACGCACTGCTAGTGTTGGGACAGTTTCTAGTTTTTTATAGAAAAAAGTGAATGACCGGTGAAAAAAATGTGGAATGAAGTGATAAAAATCCAAACCGTGTCTTTCAATTAAAATTAAAATTTGGATTTATCTCTGTCTGAAGACTTTTTTTTAAATCTAGTAGTATAAAATGTTCGTAATTTCCCAGAATATTTAGTAAGTGCTAGGCTCAGCACTAGCGGAGGCGCGGATGAACGGTTTCCGTGGTTTCCTGCGAATGCGGCCGCGCGGCGGTCGGTGGCACATACGATGATAATCTCGCGCCGAAACGTGGATTAATATATCAAAGTCGCGGAATGTCCGAGTTACACATTTTTAATTTAACGAAATCGTCCCGCCAACGTTTACCGCTCTATTAATAATTTTTATCGCGTCTTAAACGTTCCTTTTGTTTTTGCTACCAATAAAATTATTTTATTAGCCTTTATGCGACGCGCTTTGATCTCGGAAACGCTATATATCTGTTTCCATAACGCATTTGAATGTTACTTTTTATGTTGGACACTGTCATTTGTAAGTTTTTGTCTGATACAAATTACAAAGTCTGAACGTCGTTCATATTTACGATCGCTTAATGAACCGGTTTCCTTCATAATGCTAATGTTTATTGTTTCACAAATTCGGCTCTCTTAAAGGCCGATCCATCAGGTTCCCAGAGGTTAATATTTATTCTTCGGACGAGCTTGAATGAGTTTTGCTTGCATATATTTAAGTGTTCATTAATAAAAGTCAAAATATGTTAAGGGTCGCGGTCACAATGTGGTTAAACTTGGTTTAACTTGGACATCCAGGGATTAAGTGATTGTAATGTTAATAGGTCATGTCAAACTTTTCAATTTGTAAATAAGTACCGACAATTCTGTGTGTACAAAGCTTCCCCTCATCAAATGGTCTAAACAAGTTACTCAAGTCATTGTAGAAAAAGTAATCAAATAAATCATAAATAATAATAACGTGGTCACACTAAACCAAGAGAACGGCGCCAAAATTCACTATAATTAATAATATTTTCGTTTATACATCAACACCACATCAATTCACACTATAAAGTAGATAAACATAATTTTTCCTGTAATAAATCTTAGGATTCTATCGACATAGCGAGCTGTCACATCATGAGTGCCGACTTGCCGAGTTAGTTCGTGGTGCCATCGACTGAAGATCGCGGCTTCATTCCGTGGGTGTAGTATATATCATCTCGCCAAATTAATACCGCGAATAAATCACATAGAATAAAAGAAAACAGTGTTAATGCATATTTTAATGACAAATACAGGAACTGACTAATGTATGTGAACGTTCAGAATGTCAGCTGTGACAATAGTTTTTTCTTGAATTTAATTTAGATTTAGATTGCCGCGTTTTAGCGGCGATGTTAATAGATTGATATCAATTAGAAAGCTTTTGGGGTTTTTATACAATCATGCCCTATCTACGCAAAAGTCGAACTCGTGTGCATACGAGTATTTAAAAATGTTACCTATCTACAACGGTTTAGAGTTTTTTTAAGACTATAATCGCTTGACTGAGTACTAAACTAATTAAGTGTTTGTTTTGTTAATTTAAAAAGCTTTTCTTACATTATGCAGAAATATCCCTATTTCGGCTAACATTATTTTAAACAGAGCTGTCCTTAGTTTCCCAATGAGCAAAGTCACCTTACAGAAATCTCAGTAATTCAGAGATTTGCATAAAACAATAGCCATTTATAACACACAAACACAATATGATTCATATACTATATTCGTCACATGACTGGTCCTAATTCTGCCAAAAATAATCACGAGTCGAACCCGCATTGTATTCGATTCGAGCGCGTGTTTAATCGATTATGTTTAGGTATCGAATTCGGACGACGATATTTGCGATATAATTGACCTTTCGGCATTCAAAACTTTTAATTTTCGCTTTTAATTTTTCGTTAACAATGGCTGGCCTCTTAACAGTGCCACGCAATTTTTTTTTAATTGATTAATTTATAAACTAAATTTAATGAGTTTTGGAATTATAAATCTTATTTATAAAAAACTTAAGGTATTTTTGAAGAAGGAATACCTACGTAGAGTAGATAATTGATTAAAAATGTGGTAAATGACAAGCGTAAACGATAAAATGCAATAATAATAAATTGCGGTGTGGTCTCCACGCGACAGGAAATCGTAACCAGTTGTCACGAAAGTGGCGTAAGGTTAACTGACAGTACATTTGAATACTCGATTACAGGCCACCTTTCATTTCAATTTAACACAATAAAAGTGGACGATAAAAGTAATCGAGCATTTGTTTCCGAGAAGTATAGGCAATAAAAAAAAGTTAGTCTGGCTGAGCAGGGGGAGTGTGACCGCATTATAATACTAAAACATGGCGCGCATTTCTGCCCCGCTGGTCTGTATGACCCTATTGTTGTCCGGCTGTCCATCCGCATCAAATACGCCCGTAAATCATATTCGTCGTAAATTCGATACGAGTTACAATGAAAGATCTGTTCTTATTTGAATCTCGAACGATTTTCGTGTGTGACATTCTTTTTGAAACATAATTGTATGAAGGCTTTTGAAAAGACGCGTTCTTTAGGATTCGGTACATAAATGACGGTGTATGAGAATTGCCATCTTACCTAAAAATGGTGACTATTGTGAGATGTTAAGGTGGAAGCGCTACGATGCGATGCCCACGAAATTCAAATTTTCTTATTTTATTTTGCAATTTGCAGGTCAGGTTGAATGTTGATCAAAATGTGATTCGCGATCGTTACACGTCTTTTTTTTCTGTCTGTATATACATAATTTAAATCATCAATATAACTCGCTAAGTTCATTTAATCCTATTGACTTTTCCCAATGTCTTTTTCTTTAAAAAAAAAAACAAAGTGTAAAATTAATTTTAATTTTGGATTGTTTTTTTTTAGTTTTTTGTCACCGCCTTCCGAAATTAAGGTGAATCTAGCCGACATTTTTTCCATACAAACTTCGGGAGTGTATTACTCCACTGTTCGACAATGTAAATCAAAAATTAAACCTGGTATGGTTTTGTCTTATTATTAATATTGTATGTACGGAAACAGAATACTAAAATAATAAGCCATTAAAATGTTAGGAGCCAATAAAGATTAGTTTTTCTTGCTAATTTTGGCTCGAACTCACTGGTGGGCCTGGCTAAAGAGCACGCTGTCTCACCAGGCATCGCGTCCGACAGAGGTAGTATCAGTGATGAGCAGTTAGACGCCAGTCTACATGCACAACGTTATTAAGTGAGATGCAGGATAATTTATAGTAAAACAGGAGCTTAAAAAATTAAGAAAAGTCCTTCGGAAGATCGGGTTTTATGAAAAAATCACTGCATTAATCAATGACCAATAAAGTTTATTGAACTTTTCGACATTTGAGCTTTGTCGGTACCGACTTGGTTTTGGAGATTCTACACTTCTTTTATTACTTAAACACGCCCCTTTAGGTTAAATCAGCAAGAAAAAATAATCTTTGTTGGCTCCTAACTTTTTAATGACTTTTTCTTTTAGTTATTCTGTTTCCGCACAGACAATATTAATAATGAATCAAAACCATACCATGTTTAATTTTTGATGTACATTGTCGAACATTGGAGTTTAACACTCCCGAAGTTTGTGTGGAAAAATGTCGACTAGATTCACCTTAAGTTTAAGCATTTGTACCACACAGACCCGAGACTACCTACCAAAATAGGGAAAAATAAATATTTTTCTCAGCTGGTAATTACGGTGTATGTATTATAGAGTAGAATCACAAATTGCACAGTAGCTATTGTTGCGTGGTCGGCCCCACACATCATCGCGTGTTTACGCGACAAGCACGTACGTTTTACTTTGTCGCCGGCGACATCTGCTGTACTCCGTTACCGAAGTTGACGAATGATACACCTCTATTACAAGGTGATAGGGTTCAAAATTGATGAGCTTGTGTCAAGTGTTAAGACGCTGCCCTATCAGACGTGCGGTTAATTCTATATACAGCGTGTAAAAGGATTTTTATTATATTTCAAGCTTTTCTTTTGTGATATTGTAGTTTTTTTTTTTCATCTAGCTGACCATTGTAGTAGTATCGATTAAAACATATCGATTTTTAATTAAATTGATATCGTTGTATTTACATGTAAAGTTATAGTGTGAACGTCTTCATCGGAGGTCTTGTGAAATGACCAATTTGTTATCAAACAAAAACAAATACGTGACCACCTACACAATATGACACTGAGCTACACCCAAAAACCGACTTTAGGGTTGAGCACATGAAGTTGAAATTACTTTAGATGTTTCGATACTGTGACAAAAAAGTGATAAGTCCTTTGTAATCCTTCTGACGCCACGGAGGCTTACTCAAGTTAATTGCTTTGAAATAGTTTTTTTTCTAACTTAAATGTTTTATTATTGTATTCCGTCTACCTGAATTGGTGGAGACAGTATTACTAAGCTGCAATAGATACGCAGACGTAGAAAAAAGTCGATAATTTGTCGACTGAGTCACGATTCAGCAATGTTATCGATAGAAGGAATGTTTTTATCGAATTTTGTTTGTTTTGGTTTGTCGTACTTAATTAAGATATTCAGTAACATTGAAGTGTAACTGATAGGATATACTTAGGTACATTATGTAATGTTACATATTTTTTAATTGTCATTTCAGTCGGTATAAAACTTAATTTCGTTACAAAAAAAAAAGTAATTCTCATATTAGATAATATTTTTCGTCAGCAGTTGTTCCGTTTCGTTTGCAAAATCGCTTTTCTTTGTGTACATTATTTCATCAACACACACCCACATTCTCAAAACGGAGACGGAAAACATTGTGAGGAAACCAACATGTTCTAGAACTAAAAATTTGAAGACATGTGACATCTACCAACCCGCTCAGGGCCCGCGTGGTAGAATACAACCCACTCCCTCTCACCGATCGAAGGCCCGTGTCCCAGCAGTGGGATCAGCCCTACTTATTTTATGACCAGCCATTTGGGCCCAGACGTCCGTCGGGACTTTCCACAATGACAGCTTTTACTTATACCGCCATTGTCTATCAAACATCCCAATTTCTTTTGAATGTACACAGCCCCTATAAAATAAAACTGAAGTAAAAGCTGACCGGTCTTAATTTTTTTACAGTTCTTACATTTTATTTGATGTCGTGTTATTTTCTGAGAATTTGAAACGGCGTTCTAGAATTTAATAGTTAAGAACAATGTGTTCGAAATTTCAAAATTCATTATCCTTTTTTGTAGGTAGTAGTTTTTTTTTTGGGCTTTGGCTTCGCACGGTTTGTGCATTTAGCCAGTGTCAAGTAATTTTTCTTTTCGATCAAGTAAATGGCCCGATATCGGGCACGAAGTTACAAAAAGTCATAGTCGTCTTTAGTCAGTCAAGTCCAGTCAAAGTTATTGTAAAGCGGTAGCAACTTTACAACAACCTAACAGGAGTTTTTGGGGGAACACGAAAAGTCCACGTTAGTCACTTATTTTCACATTCACTACACTTGTGCACACACATGTAACTAAATTGAATAATTCACTACCAAAATTATACAATTTAATTCGCTATTTCACTAAATTTCATGAAAATGAAAATTCGTGCGACATGTTCCAACCCGATCCCGCCAAAAACTCCAATCTTTTGTAGTAGTTTGTTACCAGTGTTTGCTGAAACATAAAATTCCCCCATCCCTATTCTAAAATAGTGTTGTATCAATGTAAAATAATTACAGGGAACTATTTAAAATGTACGTGCCAACCAAAATAGGCTTCTCACGCAGCCGCCTTATTGAAGGCAATAAGTAAGTACAGGGGGCCAATTCTACTAATTTGCAACGTTACACGTTCTATTGTGTTTCCACAACAGTTCGATTTCGATCGCCGTTCGATAGTTACATAAAAAGTCATTCTACTATTTCATAAGCAAAATGGAAACTAAACTTAAAACGAATTGCAACAGAACTGTAGCGGGAACACAGCGGATTACTCGCGTTACCAACATGCCAAAATAATATGTTTTATTAATACCACAAAGAAAAAAGTTGAATCTAAAAATGTTACTAAACACGAATATGTGGCACTAAAAGTATTTTCTATAATTAAAAGACATAATGATCATAATTTTATCATTAACTTTGTCTTCTATATTTTATTGTTGCAAAAATACATTTCAACAAAAACTCAGCAGAACGTTTCGTTTTATGTCCCTAGCTGGCCAAAGCTCTGAAAGCAAAAGAACGAAGATTGACGGGTATGTGAGGACTGATCTCAACCAAAGCTTTTACAAGGTCTTTGGAGAATCGGTACGTCATTACTACCTGACGACGCGTAAGGTCAAAAGCATTATTGCATAGGTACACTTGACACAACATTTCTGCCTCCGAAATCCATTTAAAATGATCATGTTTCATCATCAATCCTAGATCGATGCGGCAAAAGTTGCTATTTACCAACCTATGTTCAACCGCTAATTTTGACAGATGAACGGCTGAAGTTTAGTTTTGTTTCGATTCTAACGAGTGTCAAAATAATAGAATACGAGTAAACGTCACGCTCATGTTCGTTTTTGTTAGTAGAATAGGTTTTGACATTGTTTCAATCGATCGTTGGCGTAACTAAAACGTAACCGCAGCTGTGTCGCAGCTGGACTGTTGTTCATTTTAGTAGAATGAGAAAACGCTTAAAAGTGGTGATTCGGTTGCGGTTCTATTGCGTTTTTTAAACTATTTTGTTAGTAGAATCGGCCCCCAGTTCGTTCAAATAAAACGTTTCAAGTTATTAAACGGCTCCACCACACCCAACAAAGGACTATTCTGGTAATGTCAACACGCGTTTCCGTCGCAAACGAGGCATAAGGAAACAAATGAAGTAAAACAAATGATTCGCAACTTTGTTACCGATTCATGAGTCGATATCGGACTGTAATCAACTCCTAATATTAGTGTTCGATTTCTAAATTCGAACTTTACAATTTATAAATCGATCTACATCACGGAAGAGAAAAAAATCTACATGTATATAAAAAAATATATATAATGTAGCACCTAACATAGACTGAATTAAATTAAAACTAAATCTACTAAGATTCCTGCAGTTTGAAAAAATGACAATGCAAAACCATTTAATTGGCTTTTAAGAATCCAATTAGTATCGTTTTCGAACACAAGTGGACTAAACCAAACCACCGTCTTGGCCTAACAACTATTTCCAACAATCACTCTAGCGCTTCATTTACAGCTAGCTCTAGCCCTTCCCGATATCGATCGTGTTTGAGATCGCGCCGCAATTTGCCGATCGCTAGATGACGTTTCGCGGAAGCGGCGCCCGACGTCACGCTGCGCCCGCGCAGCCACCATTGCTATATAATTTATTGGCCATTTCACTGTAATTGTACCCTCGCCGCCCTCTGCTAAATGTTTCAACTTCTTAGCGTGCATCACAACAATGTTATAAGGCTATAATTTTATCTACGACTCTATTGAGTTAGTGGCGTTTTTGTCCAGTGGTCGAGTTTGAATTTTGAACGTTGAAGAATACCAATCTGAATAATGCGCTTTTCTTATAGGTTAGTTGAATGACATTTAGAAGAGTAATCTTATTTATTATAGTGTTGTTGAAAACCGTTGCAGACCTTATTGGTGGTATTGCTTAGTATCTTGGCCTTCCTAAATAACCAATAAGAATTTTGGAAGACAATTCTGGTGATCTCTTCTCAGCTCTTACTTGCACAATCATGACACAGTCTTCTCCTTAGCTTCATCACAATCGCCGTCTGTGGCTCATCTATGTCTAGTTATAAATCTATCCAACAAATCCAGATATTTACAAACTCATTATAATTGGATGAGTGAACTGGCTGCTGGTACTCACCCGCTAGTATTCACGGTACTTAACTGCCAGTTGTGCGGACAAACATGGCGTCTGTCGCATGCTCAAGCGCAGGCGTAGGCCGGTTCCTAATTGTTTTCATCGGCGTTTCTGTTGACGATCAACAGAATCGCGTTACAATATTAGTGGGGTTTAAATTTTATGATACGTAAGTAGGGAGACTTTTTAAAATGTCAAAGTCAAAGTCAAAGCATTTATTTCAAATAGGCACTTAAAAGGCACTTTTGAATGTCAACATTTACATTAAAATAGAATTGATTCTAGTCGCCCCTTCCAAAATGTAGTTTCGTATGGAAAAGAATGGGCAAGAAACTCCACCGTTACTCTTTTAAAATGTTTCAAGTACAATATTTACATTCATTATATGATTATGTGTGAAAACGATGCACCCAGAATAAAATTACCATACCAAAATAGGTAAACAGAATCAAATTGAAGCAATACAGATAAATTAATTCTGTGATAGATACATGGTGTTCACACATTTACAAACATTGTAAAAGTAAGTATAGGTACGATTTTCCTACAATATTAACAAGTAATGAGTTTGATTTTGTCTAGACTCTAGATTGTCCTATGGAGCAGGACCAGCATGTTTCCAAGCATGGTTTGCGTGAGTTAGGGTAAAATGCAATGGGACATAGAATAAAGTAAGTTTTGCAATCAAAGGAATATTTTAATAATAACGAAATGTTTGCGAGTGAAAATGTTGACTAGTAATGCTGAAATAGTAACTCTTAATATTGCTTGACTGCCTCGTTAGTGTAGTTGTCGCAAGCACTGCTGCTGACCATGAGGTCCTGGCTCCGATTTCCAGGTCGGGCAAAGAGGTATTGGAAAGTTTTTCTATCTGGAATTCCTCAGTAGCAGCCCGGAGGGTTTGTGCCCGGTTGATGGCAACAGGGTCGCACCCTATTATATGGGACTTTAACATAACTGACGAAAGGTGGGTGTACCGTGTTCTATAGGTACATCTCTGCCCAACTCTTCGGGGAAACAAGGCGTGATGTTTTTTTTTTTTGGGTTTTGGCTTCGCACGGTTTGTGCATTTAGCCAGTGTCAAGTAATTTTTCTTTTCGATAAAGTAAATGGCCCGATATCGGGCACGAAGTTACTAAACAGTCATAGTCGTCTTTAGTCTGTCAAGTCCAGTCAAGTCAAAGTTATTGTAAAGCGGTAGCAACTTTACAACAACCTAATATGAGTTTTTGGGAGGAACACGAAGAGTCCACGGTAGTCATTTATTTTCACATTCACTACACTTGTGCACTCACATGTAACTAAATTGAATAATTCACTACCAAAATTATACAATTTAATTCGCTATTTCACTAAATTTCATGAAAATGAAAATTCGTGCGACATGTTCCAACCAGATCCCGCCAAAAACTCCCAGGCGTGATGTTATGTTACGAAAGTTTTGACAAATAATGCCGATGACCTTGTGAAGGCTGCAGGAATCCGCTGGATGTAGGAAGCACAAGACCGGTCGAAGTGGAGGAGCCTGGGGGAGGCCTATGTCCAACAGTGGACGTCTTTCGGTTGAAATGATGATGATGATGAATGCTGAAATGAGCCAACTTTTAACGTTGCTTGTTTTTAAACTGAGGTTGTTTTAAAACAAACAACGTAAAAGCTGGCTCATAAAAATAAAGTTGGAAAATATAAAGACATCACATAATCAAATTTTCTCTTCTTGTTCTCACCACTATTGTCTACATTTCGTTTTCATTTCTCCTTTCGCAGGTCTGTTGGAAGAAATTTCTAAAGAGATAAGCAGTACCTTTGTACTCAATTGTTTGATTATGCCGTATCTGCTATGAATTTTACTTTGTGTACATAAATAATAAAATAAATAAAGACATAAAAGAATCACCTAAATACATTTATGAATTCCAATCAGCACAATCTATTTCATAAAACATTCACCAGTAATTTTAACACCATTGTGGTGAATCCCAAGCGAAGAGCGGCGGGAAACAATTGTGTGGTACTTAATTAAAATAATTGTCCAATTGTCGTGGCGATTGCGAATGCTCTGATGGATAACGTGCGAATCACACCTTGCCATCTTGATTTGTAACTATAACTGTGGATACCTATGCAATTTTCAATTTACAAGTACACAACCTGACGCAAATGACTTTATATGAGTAGATAATTATAGCACGCAACGTTTATATATTGCAGGAACATGGTCTGACATTTTGTTTAACCTTACTTACAGTTCAGGTGTACCTAATTATTTAAAAAAAATGAGCGAAAGAAAGTTGGGCTGTGAACGATATTATACTCGTAAACACAGATGTGAAGGGAAAGGTTGATTGGACCTGCTATTGAAAATAATTTCAATATGGTTTGTAAACAATCATAAACGTTTAATTACATCAAAAGGCTTCATGAAAACTACCTAGAGTGTTAATGATTCAGTAGTATTTACTGAAACTTTATGTATTTATACATTAAAAGTATCCGAAATAGTTCAGCCGACAAAGACTTAAACAATTTTGTTTTAAAATGAAATCAAGATTATTATTTAAACATAACATGAATTTATAAACTGTATGAAAAACTCAGAATCGAAATAGTCCAATGTTGTAATGGTCTAATTCCAGATAAATGGAATAATGTGGAGGTCATGCGGCTGGCTCTGAACCGCCACATATTGTGACTGGGTAACCCGACACTGACATCTCATTTATTCCGTCTTTAATGTACGTTATCACTGGTCAAATTGTAATGTATTTTGATAGCTAAATATTTTCACGAAAATCTTTCAATTAATTTCGAATATTTTCTGTGACCGGACTAAATGGAATCTGTGACAGTATATTGTGCTGATTTTTTGTTCGTGTTTTCACATTCCAGTGTCTTGTGACTTTGCACTCACATTGTAGTTGGTATCAAATATTGGTCTATTTAGATGTCAACAAACGCTAATTCCCTCCTGCCGGAGACTAGGTTATAAATAAAAACGGCCACGATTAGCGTGTGTCTCATTAATCATTCAGTGTATAGTGTCACAACACGTCCACGCACTCTGTGATCTCGGTACCATTCAAAAATTACACTTTCCAACGTTCTCTTGTGTTATAACAGAAACGCTGGAAGCTAATTGCTTTTAAATTGTGTTTCGTTTATTTTTTTCCTCTCATGAAATAAGTAGGACACTTGAACTCTTTTTCAATTCAGTTTGTCACATAAGATTAACTACATAGATCGTTATTTGTCGTATTATAATAATTACGTGACTCCGGTGACAACTGTTCTACCTTAACGACATCGTTCCAGTACCACATCACCACAGAATCAAAATACAATAGTTCATATTTATTATTGGATTGCGGAAACGTGTTTGGCTCTGTTCCATCGTGTGGTTATTGTAAAATTTCCACGGGCTCTATCAAAAACATGAAGGTATTACTCAAATTGTACTTCTGAACTGAATGAGCCTCATCTACTACGCATGCATTATGTTAATTTCCTTTACAGTCACCATTAGAGCAATAATGGTTTGATTTAGTTCAGTTTAACACAATGTCTGCTCCAGCATCGTCGGCGGCGTGCCAACATCCATAATAACAACACTTGCCCACAATTAGCCGAGTGGTGGATGATAAAATAATTCGCCATGTCTCACCAATCGCTTTATGTGTAGCATTGTTTCAAAATGATCTACGGCCGCTCTCTGATCAAAGGCGGCTGCACCCGTTACAGTTGTTTCGCGAGAATGATATTAATCAAACACATTTATTGCGGTCGCATTCAAAATTAACAACCGTATATTAAATTTAAGTTCTGAGAACTGTTGGCTATCAAATATTTCCTACAATAAACCAGTTGGGCCCGCTGTTAAACTCCTCAGATTCTTGTGCCATCAACATTACAACCACAGTAACAGCGACGTCATATTTCTGGATTGCAGCCAATGCTTTATGGACATTTATTATGGTTAATATAATAATGTCATTTAGCTCTAATAACATTTCGTTGTTGAACATTTCGTGCGCAGTAGAGTCAGGAATCACCCGGACCTTTTGTGTTCCGATTCGTAACGCGCTCACTGTTAAAACAGATGTGGCTCTCGCTCGTGCTTCTAATACATAAAAGAATTAAAATAAATAACAAAGCACCAATCAAAGAATTCAGCCGGCAAACAAGAAGACATGAAATCTCCCGCGACGTCTGTCAAATTAGCATCACAAACGAAAATAGCGTCATTCTAATTATTTTGATGACTCAACCGAAATACAATTAATCTTGCCGCTTCTGTGAACTGTCCAAGTGACGGACGGACGAAAATATCGTCGCATTTCGCGATAAATAAACTTGTGAGTCGAATATCGGATTTCGATTCCATCGGTGCTGCGTATCAAAGATTTTATACGCGTGTTGGATGCGGGCAGCGGAGCGCAATGCCGGACGCCGCGCACTGCCACAGCGCGCGCATGCCGCGTTGCGTTAGTGCACAGCCTGCCAGTGCCAACAGTAACTGTACATGCTCACGAAAATAATCTAACGTATTCTGTTAACATAAACTGCAAAATTTAGCCACAAAATCCATCAGATCAGCAACATCTGCTCATAAGCCTGCCAACATAATTTTAGTAACAATATTCATTCTGACAGGATTGAATCGGAGACTTGGTGCTATCTAGTGCTCGCCGTATCTCAGGCCGGAAATCAGCTGTCGTATCCCGATTCCTAGTGGGAGATCGGCCAATGCGTCTGAGTCTACGATTACGTTAGATCGAGTTGGTTCCTAGAGTTCTGATTGGAAACTTGAGACGGCTTGTGTTCACCGGAACACTGTCTCGGTTAATTAGAATGCTTTGTAATAATAGATTTGCCATCGACTTTCGAATCTTGCTCTACAATGATTCATCTCGTCTGCAATCATTACATCTTCTTACATTTGTTACTATTATCTTGATCGTACGGCGCGTTTATTATACTATTATAAATCTCTACTCGTCTGCCAACGAGAGAACAGTAAAATATGTGGCGTTACCACAAAACTGAATAATCAGATTGGAGAAAAGAGTTGGATTTTTCACCATTAAATAGTTTAGATAAGGTGTTTAACATTAAGATTGTAATGTAATAATTTTACAAAACGCGATAAAAGACATGAAATACGATGTAAACTTGAGCGTAGAGCGTGAGTACAATGCAAGGATTCGTCACACTTTGTTTCGGTCGTAATCCAATTTCAGCCTTTAACTTATTCCAATCGATATCCTTGACGAGTATAAGGGGCGTTAATGTTACTATTTTATAGCTAGTCGTCATCACGGTGATACAGTCAACAGTGGCTCATTGTGTGACTGCCGCGTGACGGTGCGTCTGCGCGGCGTCTAGCGTCGATCTCGCCGCTCGTAAATCACCCGCGCCACAAATTGGAAACCCACCGCTAAACAGCTCGCCACTATAAAAATCTCAAATAATAACTTCGGATCTAAATCTCATAAAAATATGATTTCCAGTATTTCGAGTGGGTTTTTAATCCCGTCGTGGTTTTACGATGTTGTAAAATTTGATTAATAACAGTTGTGTGTAGGTCTACAGAGGTAGGACATTGTTGCGGTGACCCATTTACGGGGCGTGATTGCGCTGTATTTTGGCGGTGGCGCTCTCCAGACCAAACAAGCCGCTGTGTGGCGTGACCCTGTAAAATTACACATTTAAATCAAGGTCTTGTTCAATTACGTAATAAGAAACAGCTTCTAAACCCCTAAAACGACTGTCGCCAGAAGTAAACTTATTTGACTGCTTGAGTTAATAACCATATAAATTATCTGTACTCACAAAATTAATCCATCTGTCACTAGGAATATTTATGTGCATGTATCTGTCTCAGTTCTGTGAGTTTATGTATTGACACAAGTAAAGTTAAATTTAATTTGATTACAGTGGAGTATTATAATCATAATTGCTACTAAATTTCATAAATCAGGAATAGAAAACGGTATTACTTCTTCAATTCTCCACACTTGACGTAATTAGATGTACCTACATTGCATTAAAAATAAAACACAGCTATCGCGTGTGTAGGCGTGACAATAAGTCATTATGTATGTAGGCACAGCCGTCAATCTACGTCCGCTGTCACTTCAATTTTTCTATTTTAATTTTCTCCTATTTTCTGTTGGATTTCCACATTGTGTTGCGTCTGCGCCGCGACGTCGGATACGACGTTATTTCACGATCCGTCACATGATTTGAACGGTATCGGATTTAGCTCTTGACAATGAAGGGACGTTACCGACTTCTTTTTTATTATTACTTTGTTCGTTATTTTTAGATTTGATTCCGTTTTTAAATTGGATTTGACTGTATCGAGTTTTAAAATTGGGGACGTTTTTTGTAAGTTTTTTGACAATTGTATGTCATTTGTTGTTACGTAACATTGCAGCAGATACGAAACACGTGGAATTGGTCTCCAGACTATCTATATTTACGATAACTGTAATCCCAAACAAATTAATTGCTCCATCTATAAATAAATCATCTTCCAAAATTAAACATTATTAATTCATCTTAAAATATTTACACCATGTCCTTACATTGATAACATAACCTGTAATGGGATGCCACAGCCAATACATCTCGTTACGAATCGAATTTATTCATCGACATATATTTTATAGTGTTGGCCTTGGGCCCAGGCCCGCCGCGGGGGCCTATAAAATCACACGGATAAATAAGCACACGATCGGCCCGTAATTAAAAACATAACTTATTAATATCGTTTATTAACGCTCGCGGGTCGTACGCGCACTCGACTCGTCCCGTGCCTCGTTGGGATGTCTCGCACCTTCTTCCGATAAATCTACTATGGCTTCAATTTCATTATAATTGTCTTATTTATTGCATATAGCCTGCTCGTAATCGTGTTTGATTTAATTTGATTTGTTTAGGTGATTCGTTTGTAAATGTTAAATTTGTTGCTATGTATGCCAAAAGCTATATCTATCGAAAATCAATGTGCAATAATGATAGAATGGTACAACTAATATTTGACACTAATAACAAGTCTAGATGTTTGAAATTGATTGGTTTGAGAAACATAAGTAACCTTAAATCTTTTGAGTGTGCATGTGTAATATAGAGCTTCGGGCGCATACAACATCGTTTGTCGTTACACAATTATTTTGACCATTGCTCCATGGGGTCGAGTACCTAACATATTTATACTTATTGTCTGGTCCAATAATGTGTGAATTATTATAGGCAGCCGCCGGAATATGCAATATTTATAAGACCACTAGTCACGAGCTGTTCGCGATGACTTGTGGTTATCTAAACACACGCCATCTAGGCGTGTCTTAATGATTATACTCGTATTGATGACATTGTGCATGGATCTTATAGTAAGTGGAGTCACAGAGGTGTTAAATGTGCCCTGGATTTTGGATCATTGAATAAAATAGTTAAATGATTACAATTTGACTTGATAACCGCTCAGCACCCCTCGTCGATTTAATTGCGATAAAGTTTGTGTAGTTTACACTTGTGTTATAATAATAGTATTAACACATCCTAAAGCCATACAGAAAGCACAATATTCGTTTACCAAAACAACAATAGTCGCTAAGGCGAGAAGAGAACAATAAACTGGCTGATTTATTTTAATAAAGTAATTTATGGGCCCTTACAAATTGGCCTCATGACGGCCGACTTATCGAGTGGCGAGAATCGATAAAATCGTTGGCGATGTATCGATACAAGGTTATTAATGGTGAGCTTATTGTACTCGGTAATGAGATAACATTTGTTTTGTAACTACTTGTCACTGTATTCAAGTGGATGTAATTGTTGTTGAATGTGATTTTAAAATTTTGATCGGTTCGAACAATTTTGGGACACATGCCTCCTCCCTGTGAGAAGGGAGTGGGTTGTATTCCATCACGCGGGCCCAGTGCGGTTTGGTAGGTGTCACATTTTTTTTATTCTAGTACATGCCGGTTTCCACACGATGGTTTTCTTTACTGTTTATGGGATATCACTACCGAAATGAAAAAGAAGACTAAAACTAAGAATCGATCAGGTATATTCGATTGAAATACTGTCGAAAATCGGCACAAATGACAGCTGATACATTTGCAAAAAAAAGCACCCGCGTAAAGCGCAGTAAACCGCAGAACAGTGTGAAAACAATTTTTTTTCGTCAATTGGCCGTCCCATAAAGCAATCGTATCGAAGATCGCTGATAACTCATCTGGCTGGATCGTAAATCGAAACGGCGTCCATAACTCGCGCGGCTTAATTACGAATAAATAAATAAATAATTGAATGTGAGCGGCCGCGGGCCTAATCGATCGTGTTCCGAGGTGTCGGAGGTGCTAACAAGGGCCCGCCAGCATTCGAAACGTTTGCTTTGTGATCGCGGACCAGTCGACAGCGAAGCGAAAATCCTGCTACCGCACGAGATAACACAATTGGATGCAGCAATTTATTGTTATCATAATCTCGTTCGGTTAAGTGATTTAGCGAATATTCTTTCTTTTTTTTTAAATAAATTATGCAGCATTTGCCGTTGCTCGTATTGTGCCAGATGCTAACACACTCATTGAAATCTGAACACCACACGTCGCTCTGATTCAGACACCTCCTTCTTACATTCTTCATTCAGCTTTTAAGAAGGTCAGAAGTCAATTCCAACGGTCCATTGAAACGGACACCATCTAAACATAGCAGCACGGAAGCCGCACATTGTTCTTTTCATAACGTTTTTTCGTGTGTCGGACGATTGACGCGTATCCATTTCCTCAGACGAGAATAGTAGCCACCTCCGAGTCGTGCTATAAAATAAAGAGTATCACTCAACGACCACCGACCATCTAGATATTAGGAGATGTCGCTGATTGACGGTCGTTAGAATCTAATTAGCCCACGGATCACTCATCGCGTCTATTTCAATAGTTGTGGAAAATAATTTCTATTTGATTCGGCCTTCTCACTCTGTTTGTTATTCGCGAAAAATCAAACGTCTGTCGCCGTGTCAAGTTGAAATGTGCAGCCTACACGAATTTGATCTGCTCATGTGACCATGCGTATAACAATATACGATATTATTATTGTATTAGAATATTGAAACGGTCTACGAATGTAGTTCGTATAATATGTATACCTAATTGTCCTCTCCTTGCCAAAATGGTTACGAATTTGACAAGGTAACTAGACAAATAAGTTGTCAATCAATTTTTCTGTTTCAACGTGTTACCTATGTGAGTCAATTTTCAAAAGTCTGCTCTGATTTCTATAAACTATAAGAACCTCTCATTAAAATGCAAGTGATTAAAATAATGGTATATTATGCAAATGGACTTGACATAAGATTCACTGCAGATTTTCTTGGTGAATCCGTGACGATCATCAATCAACAGGAACTTATTTTATGGTCTTTTAACACCATTTAGGTATATTTATTTACAGATCATACATTTATTAGTTTCCTTTACAATATTATCACCAAAAGGGAATATATCATCCATATATACCCATACATTAAATCCGAATAAATCCTTGTCCAATAAACTGTAAGATTTTTAAATATTCTTAATTGAAAGCTAAATCCAGGTCGGTGCGAAGGTGTGCTTGATGGATGAGCAGCTAAATTACCTCTCCCCCCCTCGTCGCTCGAACCGGCTTCCCCCACTAACGACCCGTTGGCCAAAAGTGATTATTTATACCGGTGATGACAGCACTTCCGGCGCTATAACTGGTGATTAAGACGCTGCCCGATTGAAATCTAGGACTATTCTAATAGACACAGGTGCTGAATATATTCTGAATAATAAAATATGAGTTGTGGCTGAAATTGTAGATGTGGATATTACAATGACGGGCGTGAGGTGTCGTTTTTGGAGGCTCTTGAGGAATGTGTTCGATGACAGGTTTTTGACATGACGAATTTTCGAATATTCTCAAGTTATAATTATGATTTTCAAAACTGTATGTTCATTCGGATGGTAATTTGTTACGTAGTTATTCATAGCTGTTGGTATTTTACTTCTGCATTTACAAAATTCACTTTATTTTGTACAAATTGAATACTAGCTTGTAGTTATGTAGGTCCAAAATTGTTTTGCCATTCGAACCAGCATAGTCATCATTACAGCCAATTACGTAAATCAAATATTGACAGTATTAGTTAATATCCGCCGATCGACTAATCTAAAGGTGCCGGATACCCGCTATCTGCGTACACATGGCAACACAGCTTGCTTATAGTCTCAAACAAAATGTCACGAATGTATACCTTAAGAACCTTAACTTTAGTGGGCCGGTGTAGGTATAATTATCTCATATCCGCGAAATGCAATAATGTGTGCCTTTCCCACGGATGTCCACGTTTGGGCATCGTTAGCTTTAGTTACTATTTTAATAATCTTGAGATATGATTCTTAATATTTAGCATTAGTTACGAGCATGACATTCCAAGTATTTCTAAGATATTCTGAAATCGAAGTCAGTTTTTCTTTTGTCCAGCAATTTATTTCGATCATTAACAGTGATATACGAGTATAAGTGTAACTATTAGTTCGAATGTAATGAATATTTTATTACTTCAATGTAATTTAATTTATAACCAACATCCTAATTGCGTAACTCACGATTAATCATATTTTTTTTCGTTTTGAAACAGATGGCTAAACCATTGCTTCATATGTTCGAAAAATGTGTCTGCTCCACAACGTAAATAACGCAATGAATATTGTTGAACTGTCAAAATTAAACGGATTATGATTAATCGCGTGTTACGCAATTAGGGTGCTGTACTACGAACTTAATCAATTGATAGAGCGTAACACGAGGAGGCGGCGCCGGCCCGCCCTAGATCCCCGCCCGCCTTGCGAGCTGGGCGGATCTCGTAGGAGAAACTTATTGCATTTTATAAGACTTTTTATTCGAGAAGAAGTGGGCAATAGAAAAGGCGGAAATAAGAACCCTGTGTGTTAAACAAGTATGTAAGCCTACGATATCATTAACAAGCGAAAACCTCAAGTAAAAACATAGCTCTGCTATTTTGACAGTAAATGTACTACAATCGCTTACGAAAAACTAGAAAATGTAAATAGAGAATTGAATGAAAACATAGAAAATAAAAATGTTAAAGATATCGAACACGTATACTTTTCATGGAAAACACACCCACTACTCAATCAAACTATCAACAAAATATCAACCCACTAATACATACTGACGGAAATCAGTACGCAACATAATATCTACGCGTATCTAAATGTAATCTATTATATAGATATAGATAGGGTCGAGGCGGGGCGGCAGGAAGCGGCCGATATAACGCCAAGATAAGCTAAACCTATCGCTTCATCGGATTACTTCACAAAGAATATCGATCCATCTCAGATATAGAATATAGAACTCTAATTCGATTATTCTAAATGTCAGAGTTCAGGGAAGCCAATTTCGTTGAGCACGATGTTGCGAAGGATATGATGACGATGTTGTATCAAAAGAAATAAAAGTTGATGCAATTTTATGGCTTGATTAAGTTGATGAAGAATTGAAGTAGCAATCTGTAAAATAACCTGAAACAGACAAGGGTCCAAATAAAGTCGTCTGTAAGGTAATCTGTAATATTAGGTACCTAATAAGGAGATATTCAGGTGAGAGCAATCTGATCTTAATCAAAAAAATCTTAACAACATCGAACAAAATTTAAACGTAGGTATCATTCAAACTTTAATATCACTAAACCTACATTTATCAAAACCACTTCCAGTTAGTAAGAAGCCCCACTAACAATATTCATGAGAGAATCAATAATAATAATTGTCCTTTCTTCTCGTTTATAAACCACTGTCGAATGTCACCCTGTTCCTTCATCCCGTCTTCCATCCATTTATGTAAATGCAGCATTGTGGCAGACACCTCATTTGTTCTATCTGCCAAGCAGAGCCATTGTCAAAACATCTTGCCCTTTGACTCCATTGTCTGTTTTTTGTCAACCAACACCAGATTATTTTATTTCCGTTATATGTTATTCTTATTCTTTGTTGGCTCATGTTTATCAATATTAGCTTCAATCACTTTTTATTTTGTTTTATTGTAATATGCTAGTTTATTATTCTATGGGCGTGGACTGTTAAACTTGGTTTCATAGATGACATTTACCACAATAGATTTATTAGACATTCGGTGATACATAACGTGTGGCTTTGTTTCTGTTGGACATCGCAACGTGTATTATATTTGTGCAAACAGCGTAAATTTACTCGTTATTCATAAAACTGATCCAGAAACCAAAATCATAGCCAGTATAGTAATTTACGGCTTATTAACAATATTCCGTTGAATAAATGCTGTAGGTGTTGGTTCCAAATGTGCGTCGTCATCACCGGGATGCCGTTCCACATTGTAATTTAAATTATCATTCAAATTACCATTGAGAGGAGACGGTAAACGCGGTGGCACTCGAATTCTCGACACCTTCGTCTAGACACGTCCAAATATGAAGGTTTTATGAATTATATTATTTGGGTTCAACTGACGTGAATATGGAAATATTTAGAGGATATTTTTTTTACTGAATATGGAAGATAATTCTAGTGAAGTCCCAGCTTAGGGATAATTTCTAATCCCAGGACGTACTTGAAACTTTTTATAGGTTTTCTTAAAAACCAATCTTTGCCCTGGAACATCGTAAACAAAGATTAGCAACAGTGTATTACAACAAAAGGAGTGATACACAAATTAAGGGTTTCCATCTCGATGATATTTTACGATAGCCGTAAGCGACAAAACGAGAGTCATAAAGGATACCATATTGTAGTAAGTAGAAATTGCGAACTTGTGGAACCTACACAATAGCTTCCAAGCCGGATCAGATTATACGGTATGGGACTATGAGTAAGACTAAATCTGCACACATGGCATTTGTAGAATACGATTTGATAAGGAACAACACCATAATGACGCTTGTCGATGTGTAATTATGGACAGTCGTGGAAACAACATTGTAAGCACCAGACTTGTTTTGTCGGTCAATTTTCTCCACACCCATAAAAAGCTCAAACATGACTACGTTAATAATAAATTACATATATCTCAGCCAGACGATACTACCATTCGGAAACAACAAATGCTAATAATTACTTTTCAGATTTTAAATGTTCGAAGGGTTGAACCATACTCAGCTCTGCGCGATTCGAAACAATGCATAATATCGATCGTCTTAGAGACTTATTGAAGAATAAATGCGAGAGGCTTCTTGAGTTACAGTGCATCGGGTCTCGGCTGCCTTTGTTGTGATATCTGGCGAGTTGGTTCCAACGGACCTGTTGCATTAAACCAACATTTTACGATCTTCATTTATATCGGACGTCGTATAGCTACGTTTTCCTTAGATTTATACTTCTCCTGCAAATAGGTAGAATACAGTAATAGTATTCGTTCGTTAACATTGTGTGTGCACGCGCACTTTTATTACAATTACATTATGTTGGTATTGTTCGTATCTGTCGAGTGTCATAACGGCGGCCGCGTCGCGCCGGATAGCTCGGCTTTACGGCCGTCGATAGTTGCCACCTTCGTTTGGAGGATTCCATTGTTGCATTCATCGCAATGATCCGGCGTAGTCGCATCGTCGTCTTTCAGCCGCATCCGACATTTCCATTGTTGCAATTTTATTGCCGGTGTTACCGTGCTGGCGGAGATCGTAAACTACGCACCAGCGCTCGATACTATCGGCGGCGCGGCCCGATGGCTGATGGCCGCGCGACCGCACCGCGCCGCATTATCGCGCTCCACCGCCACCGCAGCCGCGATTTTCATTCGTTTCTAATAAATTGATACGAGGGCTCCGCGATGCGCCATTGGTCGACTCGCTCCCCGGACTTCGATCCTCGGACCCTGTCCGTAAATCAACTTTACAACCTTTAATTACAGATATTTGCCGTCTCTTGTGAGCGTACGGGATATCGGAGGGCTGTGCTCGCGAAAATATAGCATAATAATGGGTATTGACCCGTAATGGCTCGCCTGTAGGTACTATCGGCCGCCTTTGTCTTGATTGTTCGAGCCAGAGTATATTCTTTTCTGAATGATTGCCAATTACATCGAATGGCCTCCTGAATTCCACTGAGAGCGATACTTTAATCTTTCTCGGTTTTGATTTGCATTCGAATAAAATGATTTATGTGTTATTGGGATCCAGGGTTTATGTTGTGACGTTTTTTTTGATTCATTGGTTTGGTTGGTTTTTAATGTTGTCAAATTTCGAAGCTGGATCGTGCTTGTGCGTGCAATAATTACAAATTGAAATGAGTGAAGTTAGTGTGTCGTGTTGCGCCAGGCCGGTGTTGTGCACAGGGCGATGTCTGCCACATTGTTGCACCGGATAGGGCCGACCAGCCGCTGTTTTAATGTCTCTCAGACGGAATTACGCTGGATTGTTCTCAACTTTACTGCTCCCTTCATGATTGATCGTTGTATCCTCGGCCTTATGTCATTTTCGCGCCGTATCTCCTGGAATTTGTACTACAAGCAATAAATATTACATTGAGTTATGGTAATTTCTCAAAATTATAGTATATGATTTTTTTTTACAGTCGTTGTGTATTATTAGATCTTAACTTATGTACCTATAAGAACTTATTATGAATATTAATAAATTATTAGCTTTTATTAAAGGAGGGTTCGTGAGTGCGCGTGTTTTGTTCCGAAGTGTGGAAATTAACACTAGAATGATCGTATTTCTAAATTAAAACCTCGCTCCAAGGAGCAATAAATTCTTCCGCTCATAAACTTATAACGACTGTCTAAATAGAGGCTAGCTGTCGTTTATAGCCTTAATACTCGAATAAGAAATAAAATAAACACTATGCACTTATGTTTTTGATCCATTTTGCACACCTTTTTAATTAAATAATAGTATTAAAATAACATGGAACAAAAAGGAATGTAAATTAAATGGTGAGTAATGGGGAGGTGTTTTAATTAAAAAAATCTTATGCAAAGTGGAATTAATTTTCTAGACGGCCTGTCTGTCTGCCCCGTGTCCGTCTTCTAATTATGCAGGCAAGTACTTAGATACATAATGATGTAGCTTCAGGTAGGATTTCTTAACAATTCTATCGTTATTGTATGTTGTTAAGTTCTTAGTTTAAACCTACGTCTCTTTCTAACACAAGCCAGTGATGAATGGGTCTTTTATGTTGAAAGATTTTTCCATGTGTAACCAGCTTTATTATGTAAATTATTCATAATTAATGTAGGTTTATTTGTCATATTAGCATTAATTTATCTACAATCGTAAATGTTTTAGTGTTGTAGGTATAGGTGGGTTTTCAGTATATACGTTTCTCAGTACCTATGTATGTATACGCGGGCCAGAATAACTGATCCTACTTAACTACCCATTATTATTCTCATGTTGGTATATTTCATGATTATTTTGTGTTATTTTGTGATTTATAATGTAATAAATTAAATAATAAACTTTGCTTCAATGTCCAACCACACTATATTTCCTTTATATCATGTTTTATTCTAGTAGAGTTCGAACACACTGTATAAATCACGCTATATCTAATTCTGCTAGTGTACGAATTGTGAAACAAGCTCCCTGAAGTTAATGTGCAATTAAACTCTGCTGAGACCGACCACTTGGAGTAGTACCAACACTCACGAATAATTGAGATTGATCGAGTCGTGAATCGAGTGGGGCGGTGCAATCAAAAGCGTATCAGACCAATGAGCGGCCGGGCCGGGCTCGCGGACGACTCTCATTGGTCCGCCGCAGGGTTGTCGGGCACCAAGGGCCTTGATACTGCTCTCGATAAGCGGGAGGCGTCGAATGTCGATTCGATCGATTATCGCCCGTGTCGTCGCGCTCCGGCGACCGCGGCGCTGCGCACACCGCGCGACTGTTACACTTGACACTTTGATGACCCGCGCCGCGTCATTAATACACCCGTGTCATCACTACTTTATCACCGTATTTATTAACGAAATCACCATTTTACACTAATAAAACGTCGTTCACAATTTATTAACGCACCTCTACAAAATTAAATGTTCAACTGGCTGTAAAAGGGTGCGCAAATCAAAGTTGCAATCTGCAACACTTAAAAGAGATTAGTCGGCTAATCGGGCGTTATTTACAATCCTTTATCAGCTCTCGGAGGCGTTTGGTTAGACGATTTACGACACTCGCGAGTTGCCAGCACAAAAGAATTAGCCTTTCTAAGCGACACCGAGTGCCAATAAATATCGGGCGAGGTGCGAATAATCGCGAGCAACACTGTAGCGGGCAACACGAGGAATTTATTCCGTACGCAGTTCCATAAACCGTCCATAAAGTGAAATTCATAATACAAATTTAGCGTAAGGTTTCGTAGGAAAAGCAATAATTTGTCACAATTGGGCACGATTAGATTGGCTCCGCTGGCGATTTGACATAGGTCGTAAATAACGCTTCGGGCGGCCGAATTGAGTGAGCCGTCAGCCGCGCTACGTTGTGTGGGCCTTTATAAATGGTACGTGTATGCAAATAGCGCGCGCGACTCGGCGCACGCGCATCGAATCGCGCGTTTTCCGCCGCCGGCGAGCCCGTGCGTTTTGTGGAAATCGTTATTGGGGTGATTGCTTTCATAAACAATAGCTTTTGTCCACGGGTTCTTGTAAACGCTGTGTTATTTAGACGGATAACGGGACTGTTGGCGCGCTCCGCCTGATAACGCACCCAACGTTTATGCAATGTTGTTTAGAAGCCATTCGATGTTGGGAATCGTGCTTTATCTATACCATGTTCAATAGTGGGTAATTTGTTATATGTATTTACGATATTCTCGTAATTCACCGTAACCACTGACCCATAAGTTTTCTTGCCTCATTTACCTGTGATTTCATCAGTATTTTGTAAGTTACCAGCTACAAGGTAAGACTTTTCTACGCTACTTGAACTTACCTCTTTGTAGCTAGGTACTAGTTACCACTATGACTTATCATCTCTACGACATAAGTCATTTGAATTTGCATATATCTAATTTATGACTGCAGCGTGTCATTAGTATTTATTTAGGCGACCTTAGCACTTAGGTTTCACTTTATGGTGACCATTATAACGTCAAGGCATAGAAAAGTTGCACATAATCTTGTACATCAAAGCGAGGTGCACTATCAAAAGATGACCAGCGTATCTTGGCCTTTGTACCCTTTAAGGTGTGAATGAGAGTATTGAAAAGTCACAGGTCATTTTACTGTGGGTGAAATGTTAGCCATAAAAGTCGCTATCGGGCTCAAAGCAACTTAGTAGGGTGCTATAAAGGTTGTCAACGTGCTGTGACGAGCGTGGGTGGCGAGTGCAGAGCGAATCGAGAGAGAATCGATAGTAAGGATTAGTGATGCACGGATATTGATTTGTGAGATGCAAATGGTGGGTTTTGGCAGATGTTGCTGACCCGGGAACAGCTAAACTGTACGAGCAAAAATACTGAGACTCACAATATAGTCCGTAGTTTCAATGAATGTTTGTAAATATACTGCATACAAATAAATAGAATTGTCAGTTCGTTATGTCAAAATAACAACTTTTACTAAATGCTTACGAAAGCTTATAAGACAGAAACATGTTCTTATAACAAAAAACATTTTCTAAAATTTTTGTCTCTCTTTCTTTCTGTTTGTTCCGGCTTATCTCCAAAACAGCAGGTCCTATTTAGATGAAATTCTGTATCAGGATACTTTGAACCCTGGGGAAGGACATAAGCTATTTATCGACATACCACGATACCATATTTCATGTCTTTATCATAAGTCCTTTCTTCACAGAAATTCTCCTCACTTTTTCTGCTTCATCAAAAAACTTGCAAATTCCAAACTTTTTGCCTCACTTACGGTCATCGTGAGTCATCTATTGTTACATTATATTATTGACTACCATTAGGTACATGGCTCAGTTTACATTATCTGGTTAGTATTTAGGTGCCACCATGAGTCATAGCTTCTTGACGATCATCTTTTGTAAGTGATCGGAATTTCCAATCGTTTCTCATTGTTGCATTTACGGTTCTGTACTTTTCGTATTTAGGTAGGTTTTTGTAGTTATGAATGTCACGATTGATAGCTATTGTAAATAAATTATCTGCTCCATTAATGGAATTTTTATCAGTAAAGATTTTGACACCGAATACATTGTTGATGTATATTTATATTACTTACGACCCTCGGCTCAACACCTAGAGTTGAAAATCAAGTGCCTCTTACAATGCCGCCACGATATTTTTACGTCCCTGCAATCGTGTGCTTGTTCTGATTCAACTGATAGTTTTATACAAACTGCAGGTTTCGTTTCAATGATTATTTGTTGTAGTGTGTTTTGACTCTATTTGACCACAAGTAGCCCTATTCAGAAAAATGCAAAATTGGATTGGAATCGCAGTCAACTGTACATACTCAAATTTAAAAGCGGAGTCACTTGTTCTTAAAATTGTAATTTAGTCAATCATCGCAAATTCAACTTGCTGGTTTGAAACTGATGCCACCCACTATTATGTTAATGATAATTAAGTACGATTTGATATCTTCGAAGAAATGAAAAACAGAAGTTGTGGCAAGGAAGCTATTCAAGGATTGACTGCAATTGTCAGTCTCATTCTGGTTCTTATACAAGTTTTTCATAGTTTCAATATGGGTCACATGGTAAATACGCACTGTCTTAAAGTGGAAAAGCCAAAAAAAAATCTTATAATCTACGAACCTGATGAGATGACTATTAAAATGTCCTATGTAAAATAGTAATTGTTACTAATGCCATAAACTTTATATCTCACTGTTAATAGATCGACAGCTTATGGCTGACAGCCCATCTAATAACAAAATACCAGGTATCTCATACAATACCCAGCAAGTACTCCAAATACTCCAATTCTGCGCATCATGTTGCTCCATTTACTCTTCAAACGTGGCAATTAATCTGAACGGGTGACGTTGCCACCCCTTCAGCCACCGCCCCCGGACGCCCCGCCTCACCCCCGGACACCCCTGGCCCAGATAACCGGGGGAATGATTAACTGCAGACAGGAAGACGGATTGACAAATAGTCGTTTAGGTATTTCGCTAATGTTTCGCTCTCATCAATAAACGATCGAGGCTGTTACATGGACGGCCTGTTCTTGTTGAGGATATTCGCTGTTGGGTGGTTCTGTTGGTTTGTCGATGGTCGTAATGTGAAATGACTGTGAATAAGTATCATAACGCTGGTTATCAGCGAAGCAGGTCAGTGTTTGACGTATCATCAGCAGTATACATGTGTACATTTTACCGTGGATTTACTTCCCGATTCTGAATACCCTTGCATTGAAATTTTTCGTTAGTCGGAAAAGCAATACTTACCTACGCGGTCAAAATATGAGGAACAGCAATTTTTTTATTTAATTCAGAATCACGTACCTGCTGGAAGCCATGATTATAGTTTGTGCATCGTTGTGTCTGTCACCCTGTAATATTTTCCCTTGTATGTGGCTAAGCTCGATTCTCGGCCAGCCATTAGCCATCATCCATTTACCAAAATTGTTCTATGAAAAAATCATAGTCAGCTACCATTTCATGGCAACAATATTATGTAGCTTAGATTAGGTACTTTTTAGAACAACACCTACTGTAGGCTGCACAATTAGAACAATAAATATTTTTCAAACTCAATGTTCAAAATTGGAATTGGAAACCTATTTATGAAAAATAGGTGATGATAAATTATTCATTACTTACAAATCCATTCGAACTATAACCACACAGGAGCAACCCGTGGCAGGCGCGAACTAAGACAGCTTGTAACTCGATATCGAGCGCGCGGTGACTGTGCAAATGTAACGAATTGTTTGCAACAATCATTTAGACAATGTTGATTGATTGCCGCCGACGCCAACGGCGCCGCCGCGTTCAAACAAGTCAAATTAAAATAACTTTCAGAACCTTGCGTTGGAGATGAATGTAATAAAGGAATAATTGGTGATGTCCTATTGTTTTCTGAAAACACAGCATTTGCTGTGCGTGATGAGCGTGATGTCTTGGCGGCTATTTGAGATAGCGCCGATGAGATTGTTAAACCATTTGGAAATATATCGATGTGACTATCCAGCGAATACTTAACACTTCCTAGGTGGTAATTTGACAACCATTTCATAGTAACAAGTTCGAATGTGACTCTGTCTTCAGTCGGCGAAGTAATGGGATATAAACACTGTTGTTTTCTTGTTCGAGAGATGTAAACATCACAAGCTGACAGTTCTACTGTCTCACAAGCGTAACAAAGCGGCTAACAGTTCCTTATTGTAAATCGCAGTGTTAGCGTTGTCGGTACGGATTCGTCACGTCATCGGTTAAGTTAACAGCCAAATTACAGTAAATCAAATAGTCGCAAACTAGCCACATAGAACAAACGGGCCTAGCTTCCGTGGCCACACGGGCTGTGCTAAATCGGGGCCACTAATGCTGCGCGCGCGCATCGTAAAAGCGCGATCTGACTCGCTCGCGCCCGTAAATCATCGATCGTGCGATGCGATGCGATTTAGCACGCTCGCCTTGTTGCCCACTTGACGCGTATTGTCCCAGCAAGCGCTGTAAAGCTTGATTTGATAGATTCTTAAACCTGCCACGTGTTTGACCGTATCTCATAGATATTGTTATATCAAGCCCTTTTTAGCTTGATTTCATAGCTTTATTTGACAGGCACTTCTATCCGACACGCAGCATTACCTCTAAAGGCTGTGGTGTTGTTGTGAGATCACATTAAAGCGTGTAATGTCGTCGTATAAAATTGTGATTAATGTCCCCAAGGGGATACAGGTGGCGATAAGTTATGGTTGTCAACATAATCAGCTTTTCTTCTCATTTTATCGTCACTGGCTGTTAGATATATGCGGTTGGAGCAGTAAAACAAATTCTATTCTTCATATAGCTTTATTTAAGATGTTAGAGGACCGTAGACCAAAAAATTAAGTGGGTACCATCAAATTCATCAAGCATTTCCAATATAGACTACAGCATTTCTTCAGCTTAATCTAGCGCTGTATCTGTTTCTATATTATTATATACACGTAGTTTGCTTTTACGATCTTTATGAAGTACGCAGTAAAGGGTTTTACAACTTGCAATAGTGAGGGAATGCACTGCTCTCCTCTATTGGAAGTTATATCGTGATGAACATGTTTCTCCTGTTTGTAAAGACTCTTTTGTTACATTACGATGTATTTGCTATCCCTGATTTTGAATTGCTGCTGTTGTATTTTGAGAAATTTTATTGCCGACGGAAGTTTCACGTTGATGTTCTTATTACCAATAGGTACCGTGGCAGTTAAGTTATCCCTATTTCAGTGCCTTGTTAAGTATGGTTAGTATTTTATGTATACCTACAAGTAAACAGATTTTCCATCAATAAACTTTATGCTGTACCCAGCATAAAGTTTATTGATGGCAAATCTGTTTACTTTAGATTCCGCAAAAATCGTGTTTTTTACTACATTAACATGCACAAAAGTTTGAACTTCTTCAACACCAGCATCCTAATTGCTTAACTCACGATTAATCATAATCTGTTTTGTAGAGTGCTAAACCATTGCTTCATATGTTCGAAAAATGTGTCTGCGCAACAACGTTAATAGCGCAATGAATATTGTTGAACTGTCAAAATGAAACAGATTATGATTAATCGTATGTTACGCAATTAGGGTGCAGGATGACTATGTTATAAATAGTTGTTTTTATAATGACTATTGCTTTAACCTATTCATTATTGCAACAATTAAATTTCTATATATTTTATATTGATGTCAATTTATCTTTGTTCTAGGCACTCCAATCAACCGGCTACCGATAATGGCGAAGTCGGTGTTAGACCTGTATGAGCTATACAACCTGGTGATAGCTCGCGGGGGGCTGGTGGAAGTCATCAACAAGAAGCTGTGGCAGGAGATCATCAAGGGACTGCGGTTGCCGTCGTCCATCACGTCTGCTGCCTTCACGTTACGCACACAGTAAGTAACGTCCTTCCATCTTATATTCCTATGATCGTAATAAATACGTTCATCATTTAAGTAACAGAAAAGTGATTTTAGGCCTCTCTAGAAGAATCGTATTAGTTTTACTTGGATCATGAAAGAAGCGAGTATATTGCAGTGCCATGAAAATCGTTTTAAAATGAGAGCAAGATCAGAGGAACCTTAATAACGAAAGCTAACCAAGATTTACAATCATTCAAAGGAGATTAGCACGTGAAACAATATTCTCAAATTTAAATCCTTTCGAACAGCTTTCGTTTTGAAGGCCTCATCCAAATCAGTATCCATTATCCTTCAATCTAGAAAATGATTGACAAAAGGTGTGTCTGTGTGGTCCTACAAGTCAGGAGCTCGCTCCATATTCGACCTGCTTTGTATCACATCCTCATTCAAATTCTCACGAGGTGGAGACAAAAGATGGTCCACAATGGCACTACGTGAGCGTCGGACGCGACAATATGACAACTTCATAATTAATAACCTTAGCTCATCTCAGCCGATATAATTTCCCATTTATCTCTCTAGAGTTCCTTCACCTCGTCTTTTGTCGGATGTCATAAAGGTGGTTTACGTTTATGATTCAAAATGTACGACGGTTACGCACGAGTCGATGATTTCCAACGCAGCTTCTTTTATTTCGATCTGTTTCTGTATGCGTCTCGTTACGTTAATTTTCATAGTGTGTTTGGACTTTGAAGTGATTTTGTAACTAAATATTCCAAACGATGTCGTAGATTGTTGTCCTAAATAGGTATTGTGATACTAGAAAGCTAAGTATTGTTTGGTTTGTCCACATTATTACTTCATTAATGCAAATCATTTCGAAACTGATGTGAGCTAGACATACATTTCGAGTCTTTTATTCACAATTTGTCTTCTACATAATGATTCTTAGTTTCCATGCTGTAAAACATTAGTCATTCGTTAAAATTCTATTGAGACAAAAGTATTCTAATGCCAAAGCTTTACATCCAGTAACATTAATAAAATTAGACTAACAGTAATGACGAATGTCGTATATATAGATCGCATTTGACAGTTTTAAAGGTGGCGTTTTTATGAGATGGCGGCTCTCATTGTGTTAGGTACGCATTAAATATGTGACCGCTTAATATGACGTATGGAAGGTACACGCGACAATGGGGTCATATAAAATTGACACTTTACAGAATAGGATTAGGATTGTAATGGTACGTATTATACTTGAAGGATAGACTTTTGATAATAATTGGGCTTGAAATATGATTTATAAGGCTGTCAAGCCGCGGGCGGAGCAATAAAGTTATTATTAGATTCGTTCGTTTTAAAGGATTGAATGGTGACATCTTTTGATTTATTTTTGAGTTGATAGATACGAAGATTTTTTTGAATGATAAAATATTCGAAATGATCTGTGGCGGTGCCGCTTTGCCATCAACGCTTGTCCTTCATTCAATTTTTGTTAAAATTCCATCTTTGCTGTTAATATCTATTCGTATTGTGAGACATCTTCTCTATAATAAAGGAGTTCGTACCTCGGGTTCGTACGTCGTCCTCTCTCATATTTTGTGATCTAATACAATCTGCCCTATATGCTTCAGCTGCAAAATATGTAAAAGCCAGTGATGTTGTTAGTAAAGTAAAAGTTGTGTACCTACAACTGAATGATTAGCTAACAGTTTTGTATTTTTTTCCAGATACATGAAATACCTGTATGACTACGAATGCGAGAAGAAGAACCTCTCAACCAGGAGCGAGCTGGATGCCGCCATTGAAGGCAACAAGCGTGAGGGTCGTCGCGCATCGGGACAGTACGACGCACAAGCTGCTTTAGCTATGGTGAGTACTTATTACCGATACAGATGACTATGTTATTTCGGTGAACCAAGAAAGACTGAGATAACATGGTCTAAAAATTCTATATGATATTTAAGCGCCTTTTCAAACTTGTCCTTATTCCAATTTATTTGGACTCTGCACAGAGTATTTTAACAAAATTATCTCAATCTGTCATTTCATTATTCAATTCTTTCTCAATCAAATAATCTTTCATACAATCCCTCCATCTTTTCTGAAGATAGAAATTTAGAACTACTGGCATAAACTGAAGCTCTATCTACACGATGCAAGTTTCTTGCCTTGGCATGCAATGAAATTGAAGCAACAAATGACTCAATTGTTGCTGTAAGTTATGGTATGCTACAGGCAATTAACCATCGTGAAGGCCTCGATGATATCATCGCATCAGGCAGTGAAACCACTGGTGCCTGATTGTCCTCACCTAACTTCCTCGTAACTAGCTTCTGTAGTGCTATTCTGTAAAAATCTCTGCTGTCATTCCACCTGATGCTAGGAATTGACACAGCTCACTTCACCTAAGTTTTCATGTTGAGATTTTTACAGAATACATCAGCTGGTGTCTGGCCATCACGTAACGTCCCCGTCTTCTTGCAGCCCCCACTAAACCGCGTGCCCGCGTCTCTCGCGCAGCTGTCGCAGCACATGCAGCCGTTGTCGCTGTCGCTTGGAGGTGTCGCACCACGATTGCCGCCGTTGCCGCCACATGCGCCGCATCTCGCGCAACATGACATCGAGTACAGGGTTCGCGAGTATATGAAAATGATACAGCAGCAGAGGGAGCTAATGAGAAATGGTAAGTTAGAGTTAGGTCAAAATGTAGTGAAACAGTTTTTCATTGTTTAATGCGCACATTAAAATTGTGCACATGTTGAACTCAATCAATCTTCTCAATCATATTTCGTATCAGGTTAAGCAATAGCTGACTATTGCTTAGCCTGTTACGAAATACGACAAAACGTAAATAAATAAGTCTTCGTGATTAGGTATAAAGTGCTTTTTAACAGGAGATTTTAAAGTGAATCTCTAAATGTCTGTTGAAAATGTGGATAATTAGAAACATTTATCAATTTCTTTGTTGCTTGGTCCGTATCATCAACAATGTACCCTCTTTTCTCAGGCTCCGAATCGCCCCCTAGCAATGGTCCTGCTCCAATAATGTCTCCTCGCGACGCAGCCGCTCTCAGTGCCATCGACGTCTCCCGCCTCACTCTCTGGTCGCTCTACAACAATAACAACAACAACAGCCCACAACCAGACCTCGAGCCACAACGGTAAGTTGATTTTGTTTGATTCAATTGTTTGTTGCGTAATCCCTATCCAGTGATTGAATTCAGTATGAGTCCCAAGATAGTTCCCTAGGAAACACTGCTCTTTGCTGATATTATAATATGGAGATTACAAGATCATTACTTCGGGTCATTTTTGGATTCGATATATCTAAATATCTATCAATTACAAGACTTGAGTTAGTCAGGCTTAGTGTCTGCTATAGCAGTGTTCCATTATTAAGTATATTGAAAGCAGTCGACAGATTTCCAAATGATAGAACCCACGCTGCAACTGCAGTATGGCAATTGGTCGGGGGATTGACGTTCAAAAGTGCCTTTTAAGTGCCTTTTTGAAATAAATGCTTTGACTTTGACTTTGGATTGGGATCGATGCGTATTTTATTTCTATTTACGTTTATTATTAAGGTCAACTATGGTTGGCAAATTCTGACACTCTCCTTATCCTCAGTATGGGTTACAGCGAGGCTCTGAACCTGAGCGAGAGCCCCAACTCGCTGACGAGTGGCGGCAAGCGCGAGGCGTGCCGCTCGCCCGCGCCGCCCGCCAAGCGCCGCACGCCGCGGCCCGCGTCGCGCCCCGCCTCGCGCCCCTCCTCGCCGCACTCGCCGCCGCAGCTCCGCCACAGCCGCAGGGACGCCACGTCGCCGCCACAGATCAACGGCATGCCCAGTTCCAATGGTGTCAATGGAGCTGCCTTCAAGATTACTACCAGAGGTAAGCACCTACAATTTTGTGCTATTTCCCGGATTGTTTTCTTAGGTTATGATGTTTGGTTATCTGTTATTTCTTGCCTTGAATTTATTCATTATTTAATCTTTTTACTTAACCTTGATACGGTTTTTCTCGAAAGTTAGCATGCAGGTTCCATTATTGTCTAAGTTTTCTTATTCAACCATGCTGCAGTCATAAAATTATACAAGTTCAGCTCCATCCTTTTTGGCTCTTCTCCCACCAAAACAGATCTTCAGCTAACATCATTTGTAATCAAACAATTTTCTTGTCCCCCAGGAGACGCGAGCACAGGTGACCAGCAACTGGTAGTATCAATAGAGCTGAATGGAGTAACGTATGAAGGAGTACTCTTTCCCTCAGGCAACGGTCAGAATGGACACAGACAAATGGTGTCTTAAACACACACACACATATAGCGTAGTTGTTAGCTGCTGCGGTTTCGAGCATCGAGTATTTACTTACATCTTGAATTTGGTACCTACACAGCACAAAATTTGGCTTCAGGGAAGCAGAATTGTTGTTTTGAATGTCATCTTCGTTAAAATAGAGTTAAATACTGTTGTAACGCCTTGAGGAAGATTTTGCCATCATATGTAGAATGTTGACGAATTGTCCATGTTTAGGAGTTGTGTTGAGTGAGGAAGACGCGGTCACCTGTTAATGGGATATGTACCTGGTTAATGTCACCATCTTGAACCAAACTTTGCGTTACTTTAAGAATATGCATACATTTTCTATCATCCCAGTTCCATTTCTCCCCGCTCTCCTCTTCGGAGCATAGGCAGTGAGTTTCGTCATCAGACTTTGTATTACGGTTGAGTTTGTATCTTAGATTGCTGTGCTAATTAATACCTAATTAAGACATGAGAATCATATGTACATATCACACATCATCTTGAGTTATTATTTTCAGAATAGTTTTTGATACATCGTGAAATTAGTCGGATATGAACTCAACAGCGACGAATCTATTAATTTTTATATTTTTCTCTGACGTTTTTAAAACCATTTAAATATTCGGGACTTGAAATCGTAACTTACAAAAAGTATTGTTTTAAAGATTGAACTCAAATTATTCGAGATAAGTACAAAATTTTCACCTTACGGATCATCCAATAAAGATATTATCGTATGTACTTAGTTATTTTTAAATGTGATTAAGTTTTTTTTTGTATTTTTTCAAAGTATTTATAGTTCTCTAAAAAAATTACACTGCCTAAGAAGAACGTGAAATTATTTGTAAATAAAAAATATAAAATAATTTCACCGCTGTTCTTTAATGGATGTTTTGTATGATAATTTTAATACATTTTTTATGATGTCATACAGTAATGACAGTTTGTGTAAATATAGTTTTTAACTTTTACGTTATTTATAATTTGACGGATGTGTGATGAGTCTGATGAGTGGTCGAGGCGTCTGGGCTTGTTTGCGTGGTGGCGGAACCTATTTAGATTATGTTGTTCTGCGTATACTCAGCTGCAGAAATGAGTTAGCAAATTGGAAATGCAAAGTGCCATTGAACGAGTTAATTATGATGTATGGGTACTTAATTTTGTACTTATAATTTGTTTCCTTATTACTGCACCAGCAGCTTGTGTCTAGCTTAACTATTAGTTGTAGCACATTATAAATCTTTATAAAAACTCATCAAAGTGACAAGTAATTTTAAATATAATGTGTTTTTGTAAGTACTGACGTGTTACAACTAATAATGTGAGTTAAATTACTTCTTTACTAAGTTAACGTAATCTAAATGTGTTGGCCGTATTTGTATATTATTGTAAATAGAGATATTATTGTGTGAAGTAGTGCAGCGTTTTATACACCGTGTCGTATGTTTGTGATTCTTGATTCAAAAGGTGTATATTTTAATTTTTCTATGAAGATGTCAGTATTGTAATTAGTGAGTAGGTATTTATAAATTGTGGATTGAAACTTTGTGCACTTTGGGTGGAAAAGTTGATTGTAGGTACCTACTGGTGGACGGAAAAGCGTCTGTCAAGGAGTTATTTCGACTTAGTCGTGCAAAGTGTACGTAGATTTCCTTTTAAAAATGTAGACGTTTATGAAAATAATGAATGTTACTAAAATCTCTAAAGTACGCGGTTCTTTTACAATTTTATTTCAACTTTGTCACAGTTTTTATTGGTTGACATTTTCGGCTGCTAAGTTGATAAATTAAAACTGTGACTTACGCTGAAAGTAATTCTCGAATAGACGTTTGAAATAGTCAAACCATTATTATTATTATTTTATTGAATAATTCAGACGAAGGTATTATTTGGACATAACATTTCAGGCTACTTAAAGTTCACAAATAGTTCGTTTAGCATCACAACATGCCATTTTATTAGTTTTAATTAAGTGTAATTTAAGTAACTTTGTCGAAGTGATTGAATGAGTCCGTTGAGCTGAGCAGTTGAGTGGTGGAGCTATGGTAGCTTGCCCTATTCATAAGTTTTCATAAATTATGATAATCTTAGTGCAATAAGCAATATCCAAAATTACGAAAGAAAAATCTCCAGTAAAATTGAAAAAAATCTTATCGTAGCATTGTTGTAAAAAATATTGAAAAAATGTTTTTTTTTTGTAAATGACTGATTTAATGTTTTATAATCTAAGTTAATTTAATGTATTTAATTTTAAAGATTATTGTGTAAAATTAAATTAACTGTTAGCCGCATTATTGGAGCTAAGTAGTGGTAGATGTTAGTACATTCCTGACGATGTACAATACTTGTTAAGAGCAACAATATATATACTGGCCTACTTATATACAGGTAGTTAGGCCAGGAGATTGCGCATTAGCGAATTTCGTATTACACCAAAAATGTTTGATGTATTCAAATAATTATACACAATTAAATAATTATGTATTACGAATTATATATTTTATTTTAACTCATTATCCCTAAAAACTCTCCCGACAAAACTGATTGTACAGTTAACCTATTAAATGTTTTGGGGTCGCAACATCCCATGGTCAGTCAAAAGTAGGTCCATAATAACTCGACAAAAATACACAACCACAGTTACTATACTCCATTTGAAATAAGATTAGACATTAAAACAAACCTTTTTTACAGTTCGTTCAACCGATTCTGACTTCCATACCGTAGGCATAAGGATGGCATTAAAAGCAAAAAAGTAGTTACAATACCAACTGTTTACTGCAGCTGCCATTTGTCATGCCACCAAAGCAATAGAAGTCAAAATCGGTTGATAGGGCTGTAAAAAAGTTTTACTTTAATGTCTAATCTTATTTCAAATGGAGTATAGGTATCGTAGAAATCTGTTTACCTACCTACCTAGATATGTGATCCGGTGATTTTCCCTAGAACCAAGTGACAGCCATGGGGCTAGGCCTTTCCATGTATTAGCAACGCCATATTATATAAAATATATTCTCTGATTGATTGGCGCTTTAGAAAATGAAACCCTACCTATAGATACCTACCTAATTAGTGCTACTCAGGATTGAGATATAGATTGAGGCGTGATATCATACAAGACTCATGTAGTTATAGCGTTAATAGCGTATCTATCTCATAGATTCTTTGAGTTAAGTAAGTGATAATGGATCATTCTATGAAAATTAAATATTAACCCTCAAATACCCAGAGAGTGATTTCGTATACTTATCATAACTCCATCTATGTTCTAACCATGAAACTCAACATTGTAGTACTACTAGCGACATCTGTACTAGCCTAATGAAACGAGAAAGCTAGGACTTGGCGATGGGTTGACTTTGTGTTGGCAAAGAAGGTTAACCTGCTCCCGCTCGAGGGGTTAACAGTTTTTATAGTTTCACAGTAGATGGCGTTACAAGTCTGATCAGACCTATTTATTTTTTATCAATTGTGTTAGTATGACCCAGAACCTAGATTAATAGATAGATTAATCTTTTATTCAGCGGAACTACATAAAGAAATGCAACTCAACACTGCTAAGGGACATAATACGATCAAAATAAAAAATTGACTTTGGCAATGTCCAGCACTTGAAAAAAAAAACACAATGAAAAAGGTAAATATTTAAAAACGAGGGTCCCCGAAACGACCTATTGCAAATGATAAATCGCAATCACTCACTATTAGGTCAATCACTTCAATTGCATTTGGTTTGGTAGACGATAAATGTACGCATCAATGTGTATAAATACGGCGACCAATATGAGATCCCTTCCATTGACATACGGACGCCGAGTAGGCCAGGTACATGAACAGATAGTAATGTATTTAGTGAAACAGTGTAACGTACTGAGTGTATAATGGATGCAAGTATACCTACCCGCATTTACATGTAAGTGTTCTACTTTTCCGCAATGAGTTTATACGATTACTTGATTACCTATATGTAGTTATTTTGTGGATAATATTTTAGTAGGTTCTTATGTACTTATGTGTATTAGTATATAATATAATATAATAATATGATATACAACAACATACAACACAACATCACGCCTGTTTACCCTGAAGGGTTAGGCAGAGTTGCTTCTATAGCATACCAAAATTTCGCTAGTTAAATATGTGTAATAGGGGCGAGCCTATTGTCATCACTTGGGTACAAATCCAGATTCCGGGCGCCTACTGAGAAATTCTTATGGAAAAACCCAAAAACATTTTGCCCCACCCGGGAATTGAACCCAGGCCCTGAATATGGAGCCCTGATGTTTGAAATATAGATATAATATATAAAAATAATTTTATTTTCGGAAACCGGGATCCAATGACACTGACTTCCAAAATTAAAGTTTCTGTCGGTTGAAAAATGTCGATCGTTTTTTTTTAGATTTTTGCTAGTTTAATACCTCTAATATTCAATGTGGTTAAGTTTCTATACTATGCAAATCGAATCAGTTGAACCATTCAAGACACAATTAATAAGGAGACAAGAATCTTGTGATCCTACCCCAAACCTTAAGTGCCATTCCGAAAACCTAAACACAAACTTCATCTGACTTCTGCCCAACCCTGAACTTGTAAACTTCCAAATTGTGTACTCCAAGGGTCCAAAATTTACATTTGAATTAGGAGTGAGCGTATTTATCGTAACAGATAAATATAACAGGTATCTGATGATAACAGACTAGATAACTATGACAAACTGAAATAACAGCTACTGTTCCTCGAAATAATAACATCCTTTTCACACGACAGTCACAAGCTTTTCTCTATTTATGTCTATGACAGTTACCTTAGTTGGAATGAGTTATAAACTGTTACTTTACACACTGTTACATTTTCATAAGCTCTTCTCTTTTCTCGCATAGGTGTAGCACCTTAGTTAGAAAGAGAAGTACCTTCTATGTGTACATGGAACAGGAACAGGCGGAACAGATATGCGATTTTATAGTTTATTCCCACATATGAAATAACAGCCTGTTATTTTTTTACAGGTTTCTGGAACTGTTATTTACGTGGAACAGGAACAAGCGGAACCGATATGTGATTATATCTGTTACAACCCACTCCTAATTTGAATAGGGTTTAAGTAGTTAAGTTGACCCGTAGTGGTGGGCCTTTGAACTCTGGGCCTTGGGCCTATTGTTAGTTTAGGACCTTTGCTGTATGGTTCAGGGAATACACACATACTCTCATCAGATATAGCTTCTGTTATTACAAGAATGAGGGTTTGATTGATACCGTTATTAGTACCGTTATTTGGTTTTAAAGTTATGTAAATCATTGGTCTAGCCTTTTCTCAACTTTTTCAGTGGCTTCCAAAATGCTTCAGATATACATTATCAGGATTTTGTAAAAAAAAGAGAACAATCAACAACTTACGTAGAAAGAAGTTGGGCAATTGTAGTCACCATCCAGTTTGCTTTTCTAAATTCAATCTGCCTTTATAGTCTTATGCCAACTACGTTCGGGTCAGATTTCAGTATAACCAGATGCAACTGAATACTAGTATTTTACATGGAACAACTGCCTATTTGACCTCCATATCTCAGTTACTAGGTTAATACAATACCCCTTGGTAAGACTGGTTGTCAGAGTTTCGGGTTTTTACGACCCTGTCTAAGATCCAATGATAGCCGGGACCAACGGCTTTCCGAGGCACGGAGGGGTTTTGGTATGTTAACATGGTTACCCATCCACGGACCAACCGCCGATCGACCCTTACGGCTGTTGCCACAATCACCTCTCCTTTAAAGTTATATAAATATGGAAAGTGCTTCAGTAAGTGAAATCATTAGTTAATAGTTTCGTGGGTACGATTGGTCAGTCTTATTCATGCAATATGTGGTACTTACCGGCCTTAGACAGCAGTAGTGGCTCAGTGGTTGGTCCAGACTAACGGGTTAATAGGTCGTGGGTTCAAACTCAGACTGGGGCTTTACTTTGTATAAATAATTTCATCACCACTGCTCTCAAAACGGAAAACATCCTAAGGAAACCGGCATGTCCTAGAACGAAAAAATCAAAGACATGTGACATCGACCAACTTGCACTGGACCCGAGTGGTAGATTATAAGCACACTCTTTCTCGAAGTCGAAGTCGAGTTTGTGTCTCAGCAGTGGGAACATTATCGACTGATTATGCCACTAGCCTTCGAAAATCCTAAATGCTTCCACATTACATTCTGTAGCTCAGTCACCTGGTGCTTATGCGTATGAACCTAATTTACAAATTCAGTTGTTTTTAACCGGCTTTAAAAAAAGGTTCTCAATTCGACTGTATTTTTTTAAAATGTTTTTTGGCTCAGAACTTTCGACTGGATGAACCGATTTTGATGATTTTTTTTTTAAATTTGAAATCTGGTGCATCCCATGTGGTCTCATTTAAATTTCATATAGATCTGATGATGCGTTTCGGAGACAGATCAACCGCGATTGCTGCTATCGCATAAATATGCATTGTTTTTACCCCAAGGATGATGAAATTTCAAATTGGTGTGGGGTAGGTACTGTAACTAAAAGTGTAAAATAACTGGTGACATGAAAATTTAATAAAAAAAATACATATCCAAAGTCACCTTGTAGTGTTTTTTTGAAAGTCAGTTGTAATTTTTTTGGAAAAGTTTTTATTTTGGCACAGTATCGCAGTCTGATTATGCTCAGGTGTCATATTTAAACGACAAGAGTTTATAATCAAATTTCATCCGTACCTATTATTCTATAAATTATAAATAAACGATTATTATTATTATTCTATCCAGGGTGGCAGGGACATGGCCACTTAAGTGTAACCATGAATTATTTATTCAGCACATGATTCATTTCTATCAAACAGCAGATTTTTTTTTTGATAACGAAAAATTTAAAAGTGCCTTACCTATGCGGTCAAAATGTATGGAACAGCTAATTAATTTCTTAATTAATAACCGAGGAAAAATTTGAACGCCCCGGGTTCAGAATCATGTACTTCATCCATAATGTTAACAGGTTGTGCGTCGATCTCATACCACCCTGCAATACAATCATGGATTTAGATTTCAGGTGAATATGTATTTACTTAAGAAAGAAAGAAAGAAAGAATACCGTTTATTTGGTCACAGTCCGTATTATCCACTTATGTCACGGCGATCGTCGTTAGATTATTTTAGGTGTGCTGTTGATGAATGATATTTGGTAAGCACTAAGTTGATCTGAAAAGTGTAAAAAAAATACTGTTACTTTTTGCGGCAACTATAGTCACCAAGCTAGTGGCTGACGCTAGTCATCCAGTGTGTGCCAGCCATAGAATTAATCCTAACAAATATTTTATTAATGCGAAAGTAAGTTTGTTTTTTACGCTTTCACACTAAAACGGCTGAACAAATTTGGATGAAATTTGGCACGTAGATAGACCATGACCTAGGTAAGGACATAGAATAGGATTTCAATGAAAATACCGATAGCATACTCGACATAAACATGTGTTAACAATGTATTTCCGTTGTGACGATCCATTCGTGATTGCAGTGGCGTAGTAACGCCAGTGGACATGATACGATAAATCAATGCGAATTACTGTGCGGTTACTCTTGGCAACAGCGAGCGGCGCAGATATCGGAGTGTTGGCACGGAATAATTGATGGCGCTACCGTAGGGTTGAACCCGATTGATGCTCTATTGGATAACTCCGTAACATTCCGGGAATTTTAATTGAGCGTGAGATTTGCGTAGTTATACGAGTTAAATATAACTGAGAATTTATCTATACAAATAAATAAAATTTAAGTGTCTATTTCTAATGTCAAAATAATAGCTTTTTACTAAGTATGAAAGAACATATTTATGGTACTTGTAAAAAAAAAAATTGTCTTTCTATACATTATTATGAAGTGGGTATATCTATTATACGTTAACCTCTGCCTAACCCTTCGGGGTCTGCCAGGGGTGCAGGTTGTTCGTGGCCCCTGGCACACAGGCAACTGAAGGAACACGGATGGGTTTTAGTCAGTAAAAGTCTGACACGCCCTCCTGCTCCACCCAGAGCGGGAGAAGTTATTTGATAATTTCCCACCCAAAATAAAAAAAAGCCTTCGATTCGATCGAGACTTCGGTTGTACGGCAGTCTCTCCAACGGTGCCAGATTGAGTGTCGGTACAAAACCTATTCTCCTGCAGCGAGGGGTGAGACAGGGAGACGTAATCTCTCTGAAACTGTTCACCGCTGTACTGGAGGATGTCTTCAAGGTTCTGGACTGGAGAGGAATTGGCATCAACATCAATAGCGAGTACATCACTCACCTTCGGTTTGCCGACGATAAAGTAGTCATGGCTGAGACTATGGAGGACCTCAGTACAATGCTCGATGACCTCAGTAGAGTTTCCGAAAGAGACACCCACTCTCATGAAGATCGGAGACTCTACACTCGAAGTTGTAGACGATTATTTTTACCTAGGGCAAACTGTCCAGTTAGGTAAGTCCAACTTCGAGAAAGAGGTCAATCGTCGAATCCGACTCGGCTGGCCAGCGTTCGGGAAGCTACGCAATATCTTCTTGTCCCACATCCCGCAGTGTCTCAAGACGAAAGTCTTTGACCAGTGCGTGTTGCCAGTGATTACATATGGTACTGAAACGTGGTCGCTCACAATGGGCCTTATCAGAAGACTAAAAGTCACCCAAAGGGCAATGGAGAGGGTTATGCTCAGAGTTTTCCTACGTGATCGAATCAGGAATTAAGAGATCCACAGGAGAACCCAGGCAACTGACATTGACAGAAGAATTGCCAAACTTAAGTGGCAGTGGGCAGGGCACATTGCTCGCAGAACAGATAGCCGTTAAACCGCTGGATGCTACAAGCGCAGAACCGGTCGAAGTGGAGCAGCTTGGGGGAGGCCTATGTCCAGCAGTGGACATTTTTCGGCTGAAATGATGAATGAATGACAAAAACATTTAAAATATTTAAAAAATGGCCCATCGGCATCAGGAACAGGGTCCAAGCTGCCGGTAATCAGGGTTCTAGAAAGAGGAACCTCCTCACATTTCGTACCGAGTTCAGGAGTACCTACTGCTTTCTAATTATGGTCCTTGAACCAGCCTCGCAATCAAAACCACCTGAGGCTGGTAGAGGCACTCTGCTATGAGGCCATTTACTGTAACGATTATTGAATCCATAAAACACATTTCACATGTCCCCATTAATATTGTTTAAAGTGAAATTAGTTCAAAGTAATATATTAACGCAGTGCGTGTCAATATAACTTGCTGTGGGGTACCTAGCAACAGCGCCACACCGCGATGTCGCGCATTCCACGCCGGGGGGAGACCGGAATGTTTCACAAACAACAACACTCCCAAAATGAAATAAAAATGTTTTTACTCAATTAATATTACCTTCCGGAGGTTTGGCGGAAATGATGAATATACGAGGTTCAGATAACATCTTGCTAGCATGACTTTGACGCCGCTTATAAAAAAATTGATTCTAAAACTTATTTTTAAGTATGAAATTGCCGTTGTATAGTAATAGACACTTCGAATTGGCATAAAATCTTCATGGTGTGAGATTTTCGTGTGAAACTATTTTCACGTGATACCTATGAGGTTCTTCTTTTAAAAAATGTGCCACATTTTTCGACTTTCAATTGTTTTTTTTTATTCAGCTTAGACGTAAAGATGGATACTTCGAAAATCCGAGTTATTTTTGAATACGAGTTCAGACGCGAAATTAACGCGGCAGGAACGGCTCGCAATATCAACGTTGTGTTTGGAGAGGGGACTGCTAATGAACTAACCGTGTGTTTTTGGTTAAACGCTTTCGTAATGGAAACTTCGACTTGAAGAACGAAACACAGGTGAATAAGGCTGAATTGAAGGAGATGATAGAAGCCGATCCGAGTCATACTACCCAGGAATTAGCGGCATGGTTTAACGTACTACGTACAATATTGACCCATTTGCAATCAATAAGATAAAAAAATATGAAAAATGGGTGCCTCATGATTTGACAGATCTGCAGAAAGAAATGAGTGTTGAAACTTGTGTTGCCTTGTTGAATCGGTACAGAAACAAAGGAATATTGGATCGAATTGTGACATGTGACGAAAAATGGATTGTTTACGATAACCGTAAGCGAAAAATGCTATGGCTGACCCCAGGTCAAACGCCACAACAGTGCCCTAAAGCAAAGCTTACCAATAAAAAGGTAATGGTAACTGTTTGGTGGTCTCTTCATGGTGTTATTCACTATAGCTTATAGCAGGCAATAACAGCAGATGTTTACTGTGCCGAACTTTGAACAATGATGGTGAAACTGGCAGTGAAACAGCCCCGACTCGTGAACCGATCTTCACCATTATTGCTCCATGATAACGCAAGACCTCACCCTGCACGAGAAACCGTTGTAACTCTACAAAAGCTGCAGTTAGAAACTATACGTCATTCTCCGTACTCGCCCGACCTTGCTCCAATGGACTACCATTTGTTTCGCGATTTGGACAATTTTCTACGTGATAAAAAATGTTCTTCCCAGGAGGCAGTACAAAATGCTTTCACACAGTTTGTCGATTCTAGATCCTCAGAGTTCTATCGTAAAGGCATAAATGAACTTCCGTTTAGATGGCAGCAATGTATAGATAATTAGGGCAAATATTTTGATTAAATAAATATGTTATATCTTAGAAAAAAAACGAGTTTAAATTTTTCAGTACAAATCGGCCATTTCATACTTTAACCCCTAATATCTTTAACAATATATTAATAAAGAACAACAAATTATAGCTGATAAAACTTTTATTGCGAAGCAGAAAACCCACCGGTCAAATGATTACAGTTACATAAATAACATGAAATAATATCACGCCTGTAATAACCAAAGGTTAAAGCAGATGTGAAATTAAATACAGAATACACTCGTTTCGGCACTTATGTGTAACTTAAAGCCCATTGCCATCAACCAGGCATAAATTCCAGACTCCAGAAGGCTGCTTCAGAGTAATTCCTGTTGGAAAAAATTCTGACCTCCACCGTGACCTTATAATAGAACTCGTCACCAACATCATCAAAAAATTTGCTGAAGCCCACGAACACAGACATCACCGACATGTGAACATCGAGGCAATTCAGCTGAGACAACACGGACATAGTGCGTAGGCTAAAGAGAACTAAACCATTTGAATTAGTGTAGTGTATAAATAGTAAAGAATAGTGACAGTGATATGCTATACATGTGAACAAAGTATTTTTTCTTTTAAATTATCAGAAGGCGACTAAGGGAGGAACTAGAGAATGGGCAGCAGCGTTCTCTATGCATTTTCCAATCATACTGCGCTCACCAACCCACCTGCCAACCGTGGCGATTATGGCAAAACCCCCCTTTTGGGCAGCCTATGTCCAGCAGTGGACGTCTTTCAGCTGAAATGATGATGATGAAATTGCTTATTAGTCTATTAGCCTAGATTGTAATAAATTACTAAGACTAAAAGAATTATTAATAAAGAAAAAATTAAAGTTTTCCGGCCTGGGAATCGAATCCAGGAACTCATGTTTATAAATGAACGTAGTAAATAATATTAACGACAATTTCTGAAGAGGATCTTTACGACCTTTAATCCGCAGGGAATACCACCATTTCTACACCTGGCTAACGGAAGGCTGATCGTTTTATTTTACTGTAGTTTTTATCCCGTCTGACTTTAATCATTCTTGCATATGGTATATGAGACTAGTGCGATGAAAAATTCTTGTTTTATAGTTATAAAAATCAGACTAGGTACTTCAAACTTCTATGTTAGAAAAAAAAAAGATATATTTTTAACAAATTAGTTAAACTAGTTTTTGCTCGGGGGCGGGCCATATATGCCGTAGACTGGATGGAAGATGAGGGAAGAAAATGCTGGAGTGGAGACCACGGACAGGACGGAGGAATGTCGGAAGACAACCGACTAGGTGGACAGACGATCTCATTAAAGTGGCCGGAAGAAACTGGATAGCCATGACACAAAACCGCCGAAAGTGGAGAGGTTTGGAAGAGACCTACACTCAGCATTGGGTGGCCAAGGGTTGAAGAACAGAGAGAGCTTTTGCCCGCGACTTTGCCTGCGTTGTCGTCGGAAATTATTCCACAAGGGTAAAAGTGTATTAATCCTGGTTATAAACGATCTATATGTTAAATTTTTTCTAAATCCATTCAAACGTTTTTGGGTGTTTGAGAAACATACATCCAAACAGACAAACTTGCACATTACTAGTAGTAGGAAGTAAGATAGTAGAATGCAAATTCCTTAAAGAATCGGATGTGATCATTTGATAACTGGCTTTTGAAGTCCACCAACGAATATATGATGTGACCATGATTACACTTTTGTAGTTGATGGTACTGCCCTTCCAGATTCTGCTCACAAAATGTTATTAAATTGTTTCAAAGACGCGTATCGTGTTTCTTGCAAACTCCGCAATCAACAGGTTCTGAGTATCGTTAGACGATATTACAAGGTTATTACCTTCATCTGGTGGTTGTTCGAAAGAGATATCATCGCCCCTGGCACACAGGCAACTGATGGGACACGGGTGGGTTTTAGTCAGTAAAAGTCTGTATTTCCTAGACTAAAAAAAAAATACACTTCGAGATTTGTCCTTCGCGGTGGAGTCCGGGGAAGCGAGTTTCTTCTCTAACCTCATTTTATCATTTGTTTGTCCGGGAACGTTAAATTTGTTAATACGCACGGCAATAAACCATTTTCCTATTTAATACAGTCCACTTTTATTTGCTCCCCGCGCTAACAGTGTTTATATTTAATCATATCGAATGTTGCACCAGGAATCCGCTGGATGCAGGAAGCCCAAAACCAGTCAAAGTGGCGGAGCTCAGGGGCGGCATATGTCCAGCAGTGGACGTCTTTCGGCTGAAATTATGAATATCCTGTTGCACCGGTTTGACGTTATCACGTCAAACCCTGCTGTCGTTGAAAACCAGCGCTTTGGCTCTGTGTCTCGCATAGAGTCGCAGCATTGTGCAGAGCGATGGCCGTTTTGCGTGGAAGTGACGCACATGTTCTCCCAACTTTATCTTTGTTGTGTTTGTGTTCTTTCTTTGCGTTATGTTTACCTCAGAAAACCGTGTGTTCTTTCTTTTCTTCCTTCCTGAAATAAACGGTTACGCATACAATATTACTCAAAATTTGAGCTACAGAGTCAGTAAATGTTAACACACGACATTTTTTTTGGGTACCTGACAATCAAATTACATAATGTTGTAGTGCCTTACTTTAATATTGGAAGAACATAATATTGATAAATATAATATTATTACATTGAGTAAGTCACATGATATGATACAGTCAGGGTTAGAACCTACAATTTGGCCTACGATGCTACGCGCTACGTCGTAGCAGCTACATCCCTTTTTCGTAGCACGCCCTTTTGTGGACGATTTTTTTTTATACCATTAAATATCTATAATTATAACTACATATTGGTTTGAGAGGCTTTATTTTAATTTCATTTTGTTTTGTTTAATCCTACTTTTGACAAGTTTCAGTAGAAATTTATCCCACAGAGAACAATGCTGGGACAGTATTCGACGGAATCCATTGTGCTCCAGTTCAATGCGAATTAGTCGTAACTTGAAATCCGACACTATTTCCATATACGTGTGTATGTATTTATGTCGTAACAACGGACGCGTATGCATGTGCTAATACACTCTGAAAATACACGTATCTCGCATGGTTATGTGAAATATTCGAGTTGATCAGTTTGATCCGGCGTTATTGGTTAATAGACGATTCAGTTGTAGAAATTTTATAATTCCTGATTAATCGTGGAAACTGAAAAAAAAAACAAGGAAATGACGTATGGAAAGTACAATAGCTTTTTTTTAAAACGGAATGCTATTCTTGGCTTCTATCTCACCTGATGAAAAACATTGGTTGAGGTCCTATTGAAAAATATTTTTGATTTTTTCTTGACATGAGTGTATTCATGTTTCATGACAAACGACATTTATTTACAACTAGCTTTTGCCCGCGACTTCATACGCGTGGACTTTAGAATCAAGTAGATAATCATTTTTTTTGATAATATATAGCCTATTTTTTAAGAGAGACCTCTCGGAATACATCATTGAAAACTGCATTCAATTCCATGCAGTGGTTTTTGCGTGATGTGGTAACAAACATACAGACAGACAAAAATTCTAAAAACCGTTGTTTTGGCTTCTGTTGCTCTAAATAAAGACCCCCCATACTATTTTTTCTTCAATATCTTTAATGTACAGACATCGGCCTGTTACAATTTTATTATATGTATAGATAAAATATTGACACTTAATTATCCGCTATACAACCTCAAAAATAAACGGAGGGACCCATTACTTTGTCGAAAAACACACCGTAGGTATTTCTAGGCATTTTAATACAAAGAATTTGTGGCAGAACGGAATATAAAAAAGATTTCAGAGTGTGATGTCACGAAGCTCCCCGGAGGATGCCAATTACTGCCTCGGTTGGAAATAAGGAAATTGGTGGAAATTGAGCTCGAAGATTTTTTATATAAACACAAAAAATAGTAGAGTGTTGATGTTTATTAAAAATAGTAGAGTGTTGATTTTATTTGCATAGTTAATTAAATAATCGGTATCTAAAAGTAAAAAATATTATGAACATGATGTCCTTATAATCAAATTCAAATAATTTAAGCACTTGATAATTGATTTAAGTTGCCTCTTCCAAAATATAGTTTCGTATAAAGAAGTATGGGCCCGAAACTTCACAAATATTTAAAAAAAATGTTTTATCAAATCTAATATGCATGTCTATGTCAGTAAAATTATATTTGTATGTCTTTAAGATCCTCATCAGTTCAAAACATGAATAATTCCGAGTCTCCTTATAGTATAGAAATATTAATATATTACCAATTGCGTACTAACTACTTTCTACTACTACTACACACACGCACACCCTCGCACAAACACACACACACTTACACTAAATGTAAACCTCTGCCTAATCCTTCGCGAAAACATGGCGTGATGTTATGTGTGTTGTGTACTTGTATGTACTTTTTTGTGTACTTTTATACCATGAAGTTTTTAATTTTCAATCATCACATTCGTAGTGATTCTTTTTACACATCTTTGGATCACATCACTATTATTCCAGTTCCTCCAAAATATCGCTAAGCAATAATATTGGGTTAATATTTTCTTTTTTTCTTTGTCTAGTAGGTAATTACAGTTTGTATGTGAACGTGGCGACCTGTCCAGCCCACGCTCAGTCTGCCACCAAATATACAAAAAAAAATACAAAAACAACTTATTTTTTATAGTTTTCTTTGGTCTTTATTAATAATAAACATTACATTTTTATTTAGATGCTCTGTCTTTCGAATAAAGCTACCAATGTTTTTTTTTTAAGTTTTTATCATTATTTCTTCGCGGAAATACTAAGCCAGTTAGGAAGTGAGACACAGAAAAAATCAACAAAAAAGTGTCTTTTAAAGAATTACTCATTAAAATAAACATGAAAAGTTCATTATCTCCGGAGAAAGTTTCTTCTCAAACCAAATGAAGCATACAACTCATCGTGAAAAAAAAAACACTTGTATGCAGATCATAAAAAGTTACCAAGTCAAGCACGCAAGTCATCAGCACAATATTAGAATTAGCATATTAATGAAACAACAGTATTAAAAGTGTGTTATACTAGTTAGTGGTTATGCAAACGTTTTTCGCTTGGGCGGTGGCGAGGAGCTGGGCGGGCGGGGACTCGTCGGACGTCGCCACTTCGCCAGTCGTCATGCACCCGCGGCTGGAGGTGCACGTCGCGTCGTTCGAGCCAAGCACCCTCCGACATCGCCGACTCGTCTGAGTATCAGACCTCCCCTGCCCCCCGCGGTGCGTCCTCCGCCAGGCGACAGAGGGGAACGCGTATTATCACACAAGTACCCCGTGAATGGACGTCGTGATTGTTGAAAATTGACGTTTCACGAAAACTAGAGTTGTGTGTTGAGTGTGTTTTTGTGTGTTGTGTGTGAATTAGGTAAGTGGGCGTCGTTTTTATTGTAATGTTGTTTATTTTGACGTGTTTTCTTAGTCAGCTGATTGTTAGGAATTAAGTTTGTAATGACATGTTTGAGTTCTTCAAGAATTTAATTAACAGAAATTGCGAGTAGATATTCCTTCTTCGGGTAATCTTTCGTCGTTGTATCCTTATTACGAAAAACCCAAACCAAAATAATTGGTAGCTTTTCTTGTGTCTCAAGGAAAATCCGAGAGAAATGTTCGCACACTGTAATCCCGCCAAAATTAATCCAAGTCTTATGTCACTGTTGTTGGCATATCCAAACAATATGTTGTATTATATTTTGTCATATTTCAAGTAACACTGTAGCAAAGTCTCTTATCTGGGAGATAATTTATTACAATGTTCTCGGAGAGTATATTATGCTGATATCATTGTGTCTGCTTGATTTGAACATGTTTTAGAAATATGGGAGAGTTCAACATAACATTTTGGTTAAGATAGGTTCGGACTCAGTTACAATAATAAGGCTACGAAATCAGCGATACTCTATCAAATTAAACAAGTAATATAAAGTAGCAATAGCTGAATGGCTAGGGCATCAACCATAAAATAAGCGAGCTCTAGGTCGTGAGATCGATCCCCATCTGTTGCATTATTTTACGCGAACTCACTTCTTCACGAGCATCTTAGTTGAGATATATTATAAATCAAATGTGCAACCCACATAATAAGTTATTATCTTTGTATCAGAGATAAAACAAGGCAAATATAATAAATTTAAGGATCTACGTAATATACGTACATTTAACTAGTTACGCTCTTATTATTTTAGATAATTTTCATCATTTGCAATCTTACTTAGCTATGAGTAAAAAAAATCTGCTTAAATCTTTGTGTTGTGTTTAGTTTAAATTGAAACTCTGTTGGTCAGTTTATTATACTCGTTTGCTTTGATGTAGTTTCAAACAGTAGGCATAATGAAAATTTAAAAGAAAATATGTTAGCCCTAGCAAGCAGTAGTTATAGTAGGTATAGTCAAAATTTCAATTATAAAACCGTGATCTAAACTAGAAAATATATATAAATATATATCTTAGGAATCAATGTCTACATGTATAGGACATTTGTGTATTTTTCATATACTGATTATGTTCGAATCGATGAATCGTAAGCGGAATGTGGATTGTGAGCATTGGTGGCGAAATAAGAATTCACCATTTCAATTTGTTGACTTGATGTAATGTATTAAATATACAAACCTATATACATACTTGACAGTAATTAAATAATATTTAACGAATTACTTACACTTACACTTAACATTGAATAAATGAACTAAATTACAAATAAAACCTGCGTTGTACCAAAAAAACTTAAAAATGAAAAAGTGGCATACCATTAATTCACAATGAATAAAAAAGATTGAACTAGTGTTACAAGCAATGAATTTAAGTGTCGAAACAAAATATGATTAAGTTATTGAATATATACTTTGTAATTTTATTTTGGTGTATTAGCATGTGCTAGCTGACATATTTAAGGCAAACATTTTAATTTTATGTTTTGTGTTTCGTAACGTTAATTACGTATCTACCATTGTATAGAATCAAGTTCTTCTAACTTAACAGATAGCTGTGCTGTCGGGGAGTTTGTTGCGCCACTTCTTCTTCCTTGGTGAAGGGCGGGTGTTTTGAGGGACTGTCTTAAGTAATTTTGACGTTCAAAAAGTGCTGCTATCAGCCTGGTTTGAATAAATGACTTTTGATTTTGTTAAAAAAACATGTTAGTTTGAGTTAACATTTACTATTTGTGCTATTTTTAAATAAGAAACATATAGAGTGGACTAATAACTCAACTTACTAACTACTGTTGAATTACATTCCCACTCTATGTATGTATTTCTTCGAGACGACTCAACGTCTACGCCAGTTATCTCAAAACATTTTAAGCTGTAGTCGTGGAACGTGTGGAATGTTGAGCACTTTACTATTATTAAGATATCTTGGCTTTAAGAGTCGGTGAGGCAGAGAAGATTTATACTTTAGTCTTAGAATAATAAAATAACATCACACCTGTAAGCCCGAAAGGAGAGGCAGAGTAGTACGTGCAATATACCTATTAGCCTGTTGCCTTCACCAGGCACAAATGCAGATTATGAGCTGCTAGTGAGAAATTCTGGATGGAAAACCGTTTATCGAGCCTAGGAATCGAACCTAGGTCCTTATACTCAGTAGTAGCGTTTGCGACCACAAGATCAACAAGGCAGTAAACTTAGAATAATATAACTGGTTAAGTGTAAGGAATCGGTTGTGGTTTCATTGGTTTCTCGATAAAACATAAACTATCTCAATCCCTCGTCCGTTTATTAGGAGTGCAGTCAGGTAAATTTATTGTTATCAAATTGACACACTATGTCAATTTGACATCTGATAGCCATTTCATACTGCCGTCATAGAATGACACTTGTGATTTGAATGTAGGTACGGACTATTTATGTTAGTAGTCAATTTGACAAACAGTTACTTTTCCTGACTTTGCGAGTATTAGTAGGTAGGTAATATGTCCTAGAACCAAAAAACTAGAAGACAATATATTATGTGGCATTTACCAACTCGCACTCAGCCCGCCTGGTGGACTATGACTCACTCCCACTCAAAAGGGAGGAGGCCGGTGTCCCGACAGTGGGAACATTATATTCTCATTATGTTTATGTTTGTAGGTGATCTGCGAAAAATCAGGAAGAAGATATCTTAAAAAAAAACAAAAGTCATTTATTCAAATTAGGCTGAGAATCAGCACTTTTCAAACGTCAAAATACATAAGACAGTCTCCCCAAAAACGCCCACCCGTCACCACTTCCTAGTGCTTTAGCTGGGAAGAAGAAGTAGCGGAACAAACTCCCCAGCAGCACAGCTGTCTGTTTAGTCGGATAGACTTGATTCGATACATACATAGACAAAGTAATATAAACATTACGAGACATAGAACATTAATTATATAATTAGTCATACATATGTCAGCCAGCCATGCCAATATACCAACAAATAAAATGAAAACTTTTACGAAATGAGTCCTCGATCATTTCTACTTCGCTACATATAATAAAACAAAGTCCCCCGCCGCGTCTGTCTGTCTGTCTATTCGCGATAAGCTCAAAAATACTGAACGGATTTTTATACGGTTTTCACCAATAGACAGAGTGATTCATGAGGAAGGCTTAGGTGTATAATTTATATAGCTCCAGTAAGGACCAAGCCCGGGTCGACGGCGCGTTGTGTTCCACGCGCGCCTCAAAGAGATGTCAGCACCAACTGGTTGGGTCCGCAAAGGCCGATGCCTGCCAGGGGTGCAGGTTGTTCGAAAGAGATACCGCAGCCCCTGGCACACAGGCAACTGAGGGAACACAGGAGTTTTAGTCAGTAAAAGTCTGACACGCCCTCCTGCTCCACTCAGAGCGGGAGAAGTTATTTGATGATTGCCCACCCAGAAAAAAAAAAACGTGTACAATTTGCTAAGATTTTGAGTAAATTGTTTGAAATATGGCTGGTATGGTTTGATGATTGTTAATTTTCTTCCGACCTCAACGCGGGCGAAGCCGTTGGCGAAAGCTAGTATAACATACATAAAATGATGTTCGCAAATCCGACTACCAAGCGTCGATATTAGGGCAATTTTGTTTGAGAGATCGTTGCAGAAATACTCATTTGGAAATCCATGCTCGACAACTTACTTGGGATAGTTCCTTTACTTACTAATAAGAATCACTAATCCATTTAAGGATTCGTCACTCAAACCCTTTATGTCCTTAAAAACCTTTCAAACTGTAAGTAGGTAAGTACTTTAACTCATTCTTGACAAGCAAGTTACTGCGACGGTTTTAACTGAAGGGTTAAAACCACTTAAACCGTTTTCAAAATCAAAAATCAAAATCAAAATATTTTATTTCACATAAGCCTGCATGGGCACTTATGAAACGTCAGAAGCTAGGTGCACGGTTCCAATTTGTCGTTTCCTATGGAGAAGAGCCGGCAAGAAACTCCACGGTTACTCTTTTAAAAATAATTGGCTTTTACAATGTTTTCAAATTACAGTGATAATAGGTATGGGAGGACAGTGCAGGTCTTTTCTCTTTCAGATCAAACGATTTCGTTTTACAGGAATAAAAAAGAGGTAGTTGGGGATAGAATATTTTTTCCGTTGTTTTTATTGAGTTGATGCAGTTTCGTAAACAATGGGATGTTTGATTTTCGTAAAGTAACTAATCAGTTTTACTTGAACATCTTCTTTTTCAAATTGAAATATATGTACTTATTAATTAATGAGCTGCCTAGCCTTTTCCCATGTTGCGGTTGGCTTCCAGTCTAACCGGATATAGCTGAATACCACTACCATACCAATAGTACCTACATAGTACCTACCTACCCCCTACGCTACGCTACATCGTTAAAAAAATCGGAATTCATCCTTTTTGTGTCTGACTATGTTGCACGTGAAAATCTTATAAATAAAATTCTCGTGTCACAATGTTAGTTACCTTACTCCTCCGAAACGGCTGAACTGATTTTGATAAAATTTCGTGTGCTTATCGAGTAGGTCTGAGAATCGGCCAACATCTATTTTTCATACCCCTAAATGTTAAGGGTGGTCCACCCCAATTTTTTTTTTATAATACTAACTCAATATTCATAGTTAAGACAGGACAACGTCTGTCGGGTCAGCTAGTTATTTATAATTTTCTCACTATACAATACTGTTGTCATACCTATTAAATTATTTAATTAAATCATACCCGTTTTCATCACATTTGACTCCTCACAGCCAGATATCTTGATGACCGCCCCAAACGTTTAACTTTTATCTCAATGTTCATTCATCCGATGTACCCCGTTCCTTTGTGGCATTGTTCAACAGACCGAACAAAAGAAATATAATAGGTATACATACATACTTCATAAAATTCACTTACATTCCATTATCAGAGGTCGTCTACCCTTCCATTGTTGGCAAAAGATTTTTTCAAATCAATTTCTACGGCGATCAGGAATAAGAGAAAAACGGGGTATCGCTAGTTTATTTTTGTATCGGAAATTCTGGGAAGTTATTTTGACACGTTCTGAAACCTTTTACTGCTTAGTAATACCGTGAATGATGGAGCTTTTCATAAGAATTGAAATGGAAACAATGAAATGGAGGAAGACAGAATTCTGTTTTTATTTCAGGATTCTTTTTTGGGTTTTTGTTGGGAACGTTTTCTTTAAAAGCTTACCTACAATATTTTATATTCTTATCACATGGCTCACAATTTCTTATACTTTTACAAATTATAATTTTTATAACAATATTTTATTTAAATTTCATACTTGTTGCTCTAAAAGGAACATAATAAGGTAGGGTAATAATTAACAAAGCATTTTTCCAATAACCAGCAGTTTTTCTCTCATGCAACAAGCTACATATACATACGATAAACACATTACCTACCGTCTTTTCATCGCGCAGTCGGTTACCTAATAAGAAAATATTTTTTGTACTAAACCGATCGCGTTCGTATTTTAGACAGGTACTAAAATAAAGTCTAAATATAAAAACATCGATAGAAAATATTCATCGGTACCAATAAAAAAAACCCTTAAGAATTCACCTACGTCTCGACCCATATCGTAAGACATATGAAGAAGGACAGTCGAGACGCTGACCCCACGCATCTATCATTCTTACTGACAAATAACTTTCAGGGATCCCCAATGACCCTAACCTAAAGCTAATACACGAGCAATTTATAAATTACTAGCTGTGCCCGCGACTTTGTCCGCGTGGAATTTAACAAAAAAGTTATTGTTTTTGTTGTTGTTTATGTAATATCTAAAATAAAAGTAGCCTAAGTTACTCCTTATTACATGTATGTATTACAAACAGACACTCTAATTTTATTTATCTGTATGTAAGTATAGAAGATGTATAGATGCATAGATTACCAGCTATGTTGATTTATATAATATACTCTCTGAGTTTATCTTAAACATTACTGACATCGGTGAAAGTGAAATCTGGACTTTTAGATCGCCAACCCGACTTCAGCTGCTTGCGCTTCGTCTCTTGCGTCTCGAGCAATTAATAAAGCCACTAGGATCCCAATTGTGTAATAGGTACATTTACATTCACAATGCGTAATATCATTGCTCCATACGTTAGAAGAATTCGCCTGGTCGATAAAGTAAATAACGCAATGAATATTGTTGAATTGTCAAGTTAAAAGACAGTGCATTAATTGAGGGTGTGTTAATCTGTTGGCGTATTTCATAAAAATCTGGTTCCATTGCTTTCGCATAATTAACTGCCACTTGCCTATAGTTTGTAAATGGTGTGGCAGTAGATAAGCTATATCTAGAAATAATTAACAAGTGTTGCCATCACAGTAAATTGCTTTACGTTTTGACGAATATTACACAAACTTTAAGTTGCCGGTGTAATATTACACGGGCAACTTAAAGTTTGGGTAATATTTATAATTTATTAATTACCTCAACCTTAACAGGAAAAGACGGTTGATTTCTAGAAATAATTGCCACGAGTTGCCATCACAGAAAATTTCTTTGTGATTTGACCAATAGTGCCTAAATTTAAGTTGCCCGTGTAGTGTTTACTTCAGCCTTAACAGGAAAAGACGGTTGGAATACGTTTCAATAGAAGCCCAATAGTTTTCCCTGAGGTGACCGCTCTTGAGTGCTTTTTCTAACCGCCGTCCTTTTTTTGTCGGCGACAATTTTCAAGGATACGATCGATAACTGTGGCCTACGTTTATATGATTAGTGATCAGCTCAATTGTAGGTAGCAAAATACAGAATTCATGTCTAGTTTGGGGCTCACTGGCAATATTCAAAAATATTGCTGTAGGTTACACTTTTACTGTTAAAGTGTTAGCTGTAACAGTAATATTGCTCATCCACGTACCATGGCAGAATCGTGACTTCAAAGTCAGAGATACTCGAGGAAGTCGAGAATTTTTACGGGCACATTTACTCAACGCGGACGGTGAAACCAGCGGAACATAGTGCTCATATCCGTCAATACGCCACTACCCGGAGGACATCGCTAGCTTGATGGGCCCACAACCTTAAGAAAGTGGCTGGAACAGACTGGATGGGGAAGGCGTCGCTGAAGGTGTTGTGGTGCAGAAGAATCGTATTCAAATTCATCCATCTCTCGAATCTTCCTCGATTTTTTTCCACATCTGTAACTCACTAATCAATTTATAGGAAATCTTGTTACTAGGCGGAACGGAGTTGTCCAATTAATCCATTATAGCTTTCCTTAATAAAAGGGTCTCACTAAAATCTACCCTCTTTTACAAATTAGTCTGGTTTTCTGGTAGGTATCCCTGTGAATTTCTGTGAGGATAGGTAAGGCTGCAATAACGTGCTAAAACCAGGGCCCATTTAGGCCTTTGTTTAACCAAGTTATTGCAAATGGCTGAGATCAGTCGTGGCCCAGTAGTAACGACTGCGACTGACGAGTTGTAGGTCGTGAGTTCGATCCCAAGCAGGCACTTTACTTTGTGTAAATTAATTATTTCATCACTCACCATTGCTCTCTAAACGGTGAATAAAAACATCGAGAGGAAACCGGCATGTCCTAGAACCAAAAAGTTCGATGACATGTGATATCTACGAACCCGCAATGGGCCCGCGTGGAGGATTATGGCCCAATCCCTCTGACAGTGAGGACACCTGTGTCCCACCAGTGAGACATTATAGGCTGATCATTGCCAATATTTCTGTATCTATCATTTTACATAAAATGACTAGCTGACCCGGCAAACTTTGTACCGCCGATAAAAGATTTCCGAACTTTTTGTGAAACAAACGTCGATTGATTTATATATATATATCTAGATTTTCTTTATATTTTTTTCACCGTTTAAACCTTCCCTGGACTGCCACAAATATTTCAAAACAAAAATTAGCCAAAACGGTCCAGCCGTTCTCGAGTTTTAGCGAGACTAACGAACAGCAATCCATTTTTATATATATAGATATCTTGATGACTGTAGAGTCTACAGTCAGTGCAGAATTTTGGAAGAAATAAAATGATTACTAGGTACTTTACTTATAACTTTTTTACACTCATGAAAATTAAATCAAATTTCAGCAGCAAAGTAATGCCCATTATACAACATTAATAAGAAAAGATACGGAAATTCAAGATGTTTTCCATTTCTTTAATCGATAACAGCCGGCAAACCTTACCTAAACAAACAGATCCAGTACAAATATTGAATCGAGATCAAAAGAGTTTTAAAAGGGTTCTCAGTACTATGCTGGGATTTCATAAATTTTGGTTCAACTTTTTTGCAGACCTGTTGAAGTAATGAATATATTGCCTTCATTATAGAAGAGATCTAAACGAAAAACAAGACCATAACTTCTAAAAACTTCTTGGAAAAAAGTTGAGTTCTTAAGTACATTGTATAATATTGGCTGGGAAACTCAACCTTACGCAGACCTTTCGGCCCGCAGCTTCACACGCGTGGACTTCTAAAGTTATCCCACGGGAACGTCATACCAGGACAAAAAGCCAATATAACATCAGCAATGTATAACATCAGCAATGTATAACATCAGCTATCTGCTAGTGAAAATCCGGTTAAAATTGATCATAAAGAGTTGTGATTTTGACATTACACAGACAATTATAATTCTACTTATTTGTATAGATTAATAACCAGAGATCGGATATTCACCTAAAGATAATTTTTAGCTATGAAAGTATGGAAGCGGCTTTATAAATTATTTGTAATATTTATTAAAAACCCCGGGATTCTTGATTGCATAACTATTCAGATGTGTATTAATTTAAAATTAATACAAATATGTATATGTACTGGAGGAAGGGTGGTTTGTATTAGTTAAAACAAAAAATATACAAATAACTTACTTAAATTAAGACTTTTTCGATACAAAAGCGCATTCCATGTTAGCCAACATCTCAACTTTAGGTGAATATGCATCTGAATATCCGATCTCTGTTGATAACCAAAAAACCAAAAAATCTGTTGTTCATAATATCATCTTCCACCTTCCACATAGGTGAAAACATTTTTGAAAGGATTTATCTCAATGCCCATTCATAAAAAACCTTATTTGGTGGTGTAGTAGTGGCTCAGTAGTAACGGCCGCGACTTACGAGATGTAGGTCGTAGATTCAAACCCAGGCAGGCGGTTTACTTATGTAAATTATTTCATCATCGCTGCTCTCAAAACGGTGAAGGAAAAAATTGTAAGAAAACCGGTCGTAGAACCAAAAATTCGAAGACATGTGACATCTACCAACCCGCACTGGGCCCACGTGGTGGATTACGGCCCGCTCCCTCTCACAGAGAGGAGGCTTGTGTCCCAGCAGTGAATAGCGGCTGAATATACTTATATACCATGAACAAAAAGCCATTCAGCACCAATGGGATTTATTCCCGAGGTTATACACAATCAAACAAATTGCAGGTAAGAGAATCAACAAGCACACACCTATATTTTCCTTCTCCTAGTCGTCTAGTACACCTACGGCAAATACTCGTAAGTTATAGCGCAGCGCACACGTCGATCGAGGCCATGCTAACTATTTCGTCACGCTGACGTTTGTTGACATAACACTCTCGAGACTTCCTGAATTCATAATACTTGCCTGCAAGGGGTTCAGCACTTGAAGATATTTGAAACTTGTGTTACAAGGCAAGAAAATCTGGGGCCATTTGAAAACTTGCAATAGGGTAGGGGGGGGGGGGATATTTGTAAAAATGTTTTGTGTTGTGTTTATATTTCTGAACGTTTAATGGCATTTAGTAAAGCAATCTGCACCTCATTTTTGTACTATGTATATATATAATCATAATGAAGGAAATTCATAAACCATTGCTCCAAAGGTTTGAAGAGTTCGTCTGTTCAGCAACGTAAAGAATACATATGAAGACTGATGGACGGACAGACGGTCAGACAGCAGAGGCTTATCAATAGAGCCCTGTTGGTTACCCCCTTCTTTGGGTACAGAACCCTAAAAATTAAGCATGGTGCAAACGGCAGTATCTACTCCAAGACTATAAAATAATCGACTTTATTTATATCATTATGGAAAAAAAAATCTTTTATCATAAACACCAGCTAGTGCGGTCATATAAGTTTATTGTTATATGCTACACGACAGTTAATTATGTAATAAATGTTATTTAAACACGACTGTTTGTATGTTTGTCGCCCACACTCGTGATATTGACTGTGTCTGTTTTGTTATTATTGTTTAACACTGATAAGAGTTTTCTTTCTAGAGATTTTTAGATAACCTATTTGAAGTAGCTAGAAATTCGTAAAAAAGTAATATACAGGGTAGCAGGCAGATTCAGTACAGACGCCAGTAAGTCAAGCTATCCCAAACTGTCAAATTTTCCCAATTGAACATGAACCTTAATATATTGTAATAAAGTTGAAAATCTATCAAATAAATTTGACAGATTGGGGTAGCTTGATGTGCTGGCGTCTGTACATGATTCTGAAACTTCAATTTTTTTGTTAATTATATTTAAAAAAAAACTCTGCAATACATTTTCATCGTGTAGGTATTACACTTATCCATAAAACAGCTGATTTCTTATTTTGATAACCGACTAAAAATTGCTACGCTAGGGTCTAGAATCATGTGCGCAATTCATGGCTTCAGTTTGTAAAGTAAAGTAATACTAATAAATGCCTACCTAACTCTCAGACTTCAATATTTTCATATAAGTACTTACCCGTGCAAATAAATATACCTATCCCATTAAACTTTCGCAATCAAACATCTTCAAATATTATTCAGAACTTTTGAAATATGTACAACTTTCAAAAACAGTAACAAGCATACCTGCGGGCTCCTGCTCTTTGCGACTTAAAATTTACTGAATTTAAAATCAGCTGCAGATGAAAGGTGTCAGAAAACGTGAATTTTGAATGAAATAAAACAGTTTCAGTAACTTCAAATGAATATTATAGCAGGTGAAAGACCTTTCAGAGACTAAAGAGTTTAAATAGTTTTAAAAATATTTTCGAATAACTTTTTAGAATATATTTTACAAGCATATTTTCTTAAACACTTTAGTGGTCAGCGTACCTATGTAATGTTAAAATATCATAATCATATCAAATATCATATTTTGTTACAAAATAGTACGCGACCTAAACGTAATGTTGGTCCTTCACCTCAAATTGCGCTCTTATCGGTCATTCAGTGTACCCTATTAGTATTAGTAATATTTTGAGAGTTTGTATGTTCGGATGTATGTTACTCAATCACGCAAAAACGGGTGTATTCTGTAAAAATCTCAGTTGTGTAAAAACTTAGTTGAAGTGACCTGACATTCCATCTGATGCTAGGAATTGACTCATTTGACAGCTCACTTCACATTTTAACAGAATGGATCGGCAGTTGATTTAACTGCCGATTCCGTGGATTAAAGATGCGCCTGTAATAAAGGTTAGTAGTTGGCTTGCTCCAAGGCAGGTATTCTCTTGGGAAGGCAATTTTAATAAAGCACCGAGTTCCAATAAGAAAACCACCTTTTTGGAAAACATCACTATCCACATCTATATAAAATACACTTAATACAAGCACAAATTTTGCGAAACAAAAATCCTTTCTACAAAAATCCGTGCCACAATGCCACCATTCAACAGGTAGTAGGTAGGGGGCATTAGTTCTAATACATTGTGTATGATAAGCGGTCTCATCATTCGTTATCACAGCGATAAATAAAGATAAGGGGGTACGGAGCACTTAGCCGAGCTATCTCACCCGGGTCACACTAGTCTTAAAATAGTTGGGCAATTTGTGACGCACGGCCTGCGGATGCATTACTTACATGTATTATTTTGGAACTGCTGGATTATGGGGCTTATACAACGAGTAACATAATTAACGCAAGACCCATACACCCCAATTAGAGTATTGAGTCAAAAGCATAATATGATGACCAAAACTATTTTACACGCTTTATATTAGCTTCACTTGTATGTTTATTTGTATGTTTGTAACTGACTCCTTCAACATCACCATCCATAACATCAAATTCTAGAACAATTGAAGATACGTAGGAATTATTACGGCTTAGGATCACAGGAAGTAAAATAAATAGCAACAAACCAAAATGAAAAGGAATAATCATAGGGTGGAGGAGAAAATGTCCATCAATAGACAAATCCCAGCACATCCCAGCACCTGTATGTTCAACTGTTAGAACTAGAGTTTCGGTTTGATAAACTGTATTATGATTAATGTATTTTTTATCTTTAGAGCCCTAATGTTAGTGTTGTTATGACGTTCGTGTTGTAATGGCTGCTCAAGGACCATTGGTAGCCATTTTTACAATCTTTATTTGAACATTTTGAGATCTGTGTTCAATTATTTTGAGAGCTGTGTCAGTGACGTCAAAGATACAACTTTAAGGCCCGGATTCTACCAAAGCGGAGATATGCGGAGAAGTCCAAAGCGGAGACGAGAAGAGATGTTTTTCAGAGACGAGATGTGTGAATAACGAAATCCTATTGGTTGTTTAAAAACATCTCCTCGTCCGCTCGTCTCTGCTTCGTCCGGGCCTGAGCATTGTTTGGAAGCATTATAGTTTATTAAATATATCGAATTCTTCTAAATAGACTTACTATAATATATTTTTATTAGAAAAAAGACAGTTGTAGCTCGGGGTTTCTAATATTGCATTTATGGTAATAAATGGTAATATGGATGGCCTTATTACATGGGACTTAAGACTGCCATCGGAAAATTTAAAGTGTCACCTCCAACTCATCTCCAACTACTATTTATTATTGTATAAATAAATGACAGTAGACACTAAGAATTTCTAGTAAAAAGGATGTTACGCATTGAATGTTGAGTAAACGAAAGGAATTTGATTTAGTTCGGGTACGCAATATATTCCGAATTCCATACACACTGAATGAGATTGAGATATACCACTCTATAAAGGGCTGTTACCTAGAATTCTAGAATCTAAAATGTTTTATAGTGTCGTTTTGTACATGTTGATTTTAAAATATAGAAGGTTTTCGATAATTGGAAGAGAGTTGAGAGTGAAATTTGGTCGATCGATCAGGTTGAGCTACGCTTGCCGCGGTTAGTCCGTAGATGGGTGACTATCTTTACATACCAAGACCCCTCCATGTTTCGGAAAGCTCGTTAAGCCGATGGTTCCGGCTGTGTTCGTGGATCTTTGACAGTCGATACGGGTCGTCAGAAGCCTGAAAGTCTGACAACCGGTCTTACCTAGGGGTATCGTGTTACACAGTCAGGGGCTATTCAAGTATTACGTAAGCACTGCAGGGGGGCGGGGGTCCTTTGCTTTGCTTATTTTTGATGACAATGGGGGATGGGGGCGTCTGGATGGTGATTACGTCAGCAGTATTTTTTTTTACTTTTTTGGATTTTCTACAAAATTTTGTCGATTTTGGTTTGAACACATATGGCAACCCTACTTGTCTATGAAAGGCTCGAAAAAAACGATGACGATATTCCAAAATCACACGAAAGTGAGCTGACACAGAACATTGAGCAGCAAACATCCAATGTCATCGAAGACTTAGAGTCATGATTCGTGTGTCATAGACTGGAGACTGTTAATTTGAATTAGTATAGCAAAACTTTAAAATAAATTTCAAAAATATTTTTTTCTTAATTATTACGTGTCAAAATATTAATAAATATGAAATTATTGCATTACATTCTAATATTAATCATTATTAATAATAATTTTTGTCCTTACAAAATTCGTCAATACTATAATAACACTTGTGAATCAATAATGTCTTAAGACCGTTTATTCTGAAAGTTGGCAACGTCGCTAATAGCTGCCAAATAATTACTTGTTTTTATGAATTTGTTAATAATACTGTATGGAAGTATGAAATATCGCTAACTAGTGACCTAAAATATGAATAATGATTTGCAATTATAACACTAAATTTGATGTTGTAACCTAAATTAAAACTAAATATTCGGTGTTAAGATATCAATTAATGCATTTCATAATCAATATTTTAGGTCACTAGTTAGCGATATTTCATATTTCCATACAGTAATGTCGCCAAATTAATCAAAACAGTGAAATATTTGACAGCTATTTGCGACGTTGCCCATTTTCAGAATAAACGCTCTTAAGTTTATTTCTAAATACATTCAAATTCGGAATATTCTTTAATTCTGGTGGTAATTTGTTAAATATATTAATAGACTGCACACTTAATGAGTGTTTCACGTCTATGAATTGTAGGCACGTTACTGCACGCACATTTTTTAATTTTACAGTAGGTATCTATCAAATTAGAAAAAAATTGTAATTTTGTTTGGAGAGCTCTTATTCTCTCGTCAATATAAAAATTAATTAAATTTTTAATCTTCTTTTTAATGAAAATCCTAATAAAGTTAAGTACGATACTTTCTGAAAATTCTTTAAGGAACTTGTTGAATTTTGTTTAACAATTTATTTTAGAAAGTTTCCTGTGCAATTATTATTTCTCCTGATACGTTTAATCTTGATCTTTGACGTTTAGCAAATAACAAATTGTATTGATGCAAGATGAGAATTTGTATACTTACCTACAAAGATTATAATAAGTAAAACAGTGTTCTGCCACTTCTTATATACCTACATAAGTTGATTCTTGTTGTCAAAACTTTCCCAGCTGGAACTGAAATGGATCTTGCAAAACATTTTAAAATAGTTCCTAACTAAGGAGTTTCTTGTCTATTCTTCTCCATATCATTTGGAAGGGGCAAAGAACAAATTCCGTTTTCTTGAATATTTTGATGTTCAAAAGAGTCTTAAGATCTGTGTGATTTTTACAAACTAGGTAAGTAATTCATGCGGTTGCTTGCTTACCGTAAAGCCTATATACCAGCACCTTAGGTGTAAGTAAATCTAAGGATATTTCTATCCATTGCTTCATATCTTCAAAAAAATTGTCTGCTCAGCAATATAAATAAATAACGTAGGTAATTAATGTTGTTAAACTGTCAAAACAAAAGCCATATAATTACCCCGCAGCAGCTACTTCTACAATCAATTAGTAGTTCAGAAGTTTTATTTACAATCAATCATCATTGTGCACGAAAATATGCATTGTCTTCGCTTTGCATCATCATACTCTGCACAGTCTGATGTAGCCAACACCAGTGTTGCCATAATAACACTATAAACAAAGCCAAGCATTTCATCGACCTGCTGCTGTAGTGACGACATCCATATTTCGTGTGGCGATTCTAAAATACACCACTGACGATGCTCTGACGTCATATTATAAATAACTTTCCTATTGAGTTCGTCAGACATTCAATGCAATCGAACATGAAAATCGAGAAGATTTGAAAAGAGAATCGATTTAATTTGATGCAAAATGAGCTTTAATTATTCGAGAGCGGACTCGAATCGATTTTATTTTGAAGTAAATACCTAAGCGGTGATTATTCAGAATGGCCTATTGAGAATTGATTTGATTTCAAGTTGTCTTAAGAATTACAGTAATATGTTAGATCTAAAATAATATATTTCTTTCTATTCTTGTCTAGTGGTATTATTTTCATGAAACATCTGTGTTACTCTATAAATATTACGCATGCCAGTTTGTTTGTTTGTGAAATAGAAAGCGGGAATAGAAGCACTATTGGAGTTTTATTTGAAATGTCGTTCATGATTTTTAGCGTTGTCATACAGTTGAGTACATAAAAACAGACGCGATATCAAAACCGTTTTACACGGGTAAGTGGGAATGCCCAAAACTTTATTTACACTGCACTGTATGGTTTGACAGGTTGTTAGTCGATTCGAATTTAATTTTTTTCGAATTTTAAATGTTGTAATTTCTAATATAGTTCAGAAAAAATACAGTAGCGCACAGACGTGATAAGAGTAAAATATTCACTTTTTACTAAACTTTATTGCATACAATTTTAAACGTGCCAATTGTGTAATAGATATTTCTGGAGTTGTCAATTCGCCCACAAATTTATTAACTTCATGCGGATCGCTAACAGAAAATAATAATGTTATTTAAAAGTTCAATTCGCCTCTTTCGGGCTAATAAATTTGTGCGAACGTCGCACGGCAGATCATCGTGAATCAATCTACCTAGCCGATTCTAACTTGTCCTTTACTTTTGTCAAACTCATGAAATCAAAAGGATGCAGTTTTATCGTTTGTACTTTACTCACTTCCAGTTTCATACTGTTTCTTAGGGCGAATTCCACCAAGAGCTCATATCATCTGCCAAGCCTTTTCCCAACTATCTTGGGTTCGGCTTCCAGTTTAATCAGATGCAGCTGAATACCATACATGGTATGACTACCTATCTGAGCTCCACGACCCAGTTAACGGGTTAACACGGCACCCCTTGGTTAGACTGTTTGTCAGATTTTTGGGCTTCTGATAAACCTGGTAAATGCTTACAAAAACTTGTGACCGTCAGCAGTTTTTGCTACCAGTTTCGATCGACCCCAATTCGCCCCAATTGCCCCGTTTGAAGTGATGATAAGTGTTTCTGCAGTTGAATGCTCTCGCAGATTGCTTCCATGGTGTTAAATATAAATTCGTAGTAATTCAATCACAGTCTTTCTGTGAATCGGACGTGTTTGGGCGCCGTATCTGTTTGGAACATTGATGCATGTGTGGTGTGATGTCAGACTAAAGTGCTTTTTTGATTCCCAGAATTTATATTCAAGATGTGTGTATTGACATTCGATTTTAATTACTTTAACTACGTAACTTTTTTGTTTGTTTCTTACTAATGCAATTATACCTACCTATATCCAATATTCTGTAAATGTCTATGGGAGGTTTCTCAGAGCAATAACCTCTTTAAGTTTTTGGAATAAACATTCATAGAGAAAACATCAAAACTTTTGCGCATGTTTGTTGGAAAATATTCCACGGCTATGTCCTACCTATCCTGTGTTAATCCAGGTTTCCGACATCAACAATCTTCGTCATATTTCAGCTAATTTAATCAAAACCTTATTGCACCTTGATGATTGTTATACATGAATCACTCCGTCCACTGGTGAAAACCATACGAAAATCCGTTCGGTAGTTTTTGAGTTTATCGTGTTCAGACAGACCAACATACTGGAGTTTATTTTATGTAATACTAGCTTCGGGATAAAAAGTATCTTATGTGTTATTCCAGGTTACAAACTGTGTGGTAAATTTCATCCCAATCCATTCAGCCGTTTTTGCGTGATTGAGTAACAAACATCGAAACATCTAAACATCCAAACTTTCACATTAATAATATTAGTACGATAGTAGGATATAGTGATCCTCATTGGAGTAACGGCGCCCCCCGGTTTACTCCTTGATACGCATTGGTGATCGAGTCTGGTCAATCCTGGGGTCGGTGCGTTTCATTAATTAATTAATTCATAGGTATAGGAATCCTCATTGGAATACCAAATACAATAACAACCAAAAATAGAATCTAGCTTTATGTTTATTTGCACAACATGTGTAAATTCCTTGATATCGAAACATGAATGGTACCTCAATCCTTAATATGAAAAGCCAAACACGTCTACAAGCGGTCAGTTACATTAGTCATATTGTAATTAACTTTCGTTGTACGTGTGACTGTTATTAATTGATCGCCTGCAGCCAACCACAGGAGTCTTTAGGAACAATTAAAACGTGTCATCTGTCTGCCTGAATGACGTCGTGTTATGGAGGGCTTATCTGAGCGTTTCATCTTTTGGCTGCGGATAGAATACTAAAGAGATTTTCAGAGAGAGAGAGAGAGAGAGGTACAGCCTTGGTGGTGAAGTAATTAACCTCGCTCACTAGCCTAATCCACTATGGTTTACGCTATTTTCCTAGACTTTGTGCCGAGAACCTGGAGTGGAGACCACGTATCGACAAATGTAGTGTGGGACGCCTACCAGCTAGATTGAGTTACAACCTGAAAAAGTTGGCTGGGATGGACTGGTTGTGGAATATGGAGGACAGGGTGCCGGGCGCAGCCTGGGAGATAGCTCCTCGCTCCATCGGAGTATAGTTCCGGTGCATCGCGTCAACGTGAACACCCCTTATCTTGTACATACACTCGCGCATATCAGGGTCTATTGTGCTGTATTCAATATTTGATTGCGCTGATTTTTCTATAGAAATCTGGTTTATTGCGATATTGTTTTAAACCCTATTGCCTATGTGTGGGGTAGCATCTATTTGTACGTGTTCTGATGAATGAAAGTTGGTGCGTTCAGAGTTAATTTTTAGTTTACTTTGTGTAAATTATGTCATCACCACTGCTCTCAAAACGGTGAAGGAAGCTACCAACCAAGACTGGGCCAGCGTGGTAGATTACGGCCCACTCTCTCTGGAGGCCTGTGTCTCAGCAGCTGGGATAATATAGGCTGTTTGTGCATAGTTTATTCTAGTAGTTTTTCAGTTTTAATAGATTTGCTGGTAAAAACAAATCATTTCATTTCATTTTCTCTTGATACTAAAACCTTAATTAAAATATACTAATCAACAATCAAAGGCAAATTAACCTAAAGCCACCTGTACTCTGGTTTGACCACCAAGTTCTCCGGAGACCCTCTGGTCATAACAAACATTATAACGAAGCTCCATTAAAGTAATTAGTAATTCCAAAGTAACCTTTGTCAGCCATGACAGCGGGTTAAATAGCCATTTTGTATAACTAACTCCAAACAAATCTAGTTGAATTTTCCCGTTTGTTTTTAGTAATTTACGGGCGATTTTCCCTTGAAGTGTTTGTGAAAAATCGGTGGTATGTTTTCCCGTAGGTGTATGAGGGCCATCGGAATCAAATGGTCGGGGAATTATTTTTGTCAGTCACGTATTTTGTGTTTTTTTTGCACCGACACCTGATATATAACATTATTAAGATTTTTATCAAAACCTAAAATCATTTATACGAGTATTTTTTGTTTTATGTTAATGGCATTCGCAACGATAAACAACTAGGAATCAGAAGCTGCATGGGTCGATTGAAGGGTACGTATGCTTGCCACAGTTGGTTCGTGGATGGGGGACCATCGATTACATATCGAGACCCCTCCCTGCCTCCGAAAGCACGTCATGCCGTTGGGTCCGACTGTCATACGTTGATCTGAGATTCGTTACGGTTAGTCAGAAGCCTTAACTCAGGGTATAATAATTATCCAGTAACTGGGTTGTGGAGGTCAGATAGGCAGTCATTCCATGTGAAATACTGGTATTCAGCTGTCAGTCTAACCTAAGGTAGTTTCGAAAAGGTTAGGCAGTTTCATTCTACAAAACCAAAGTGGATGGTGACTACAGTTGGTACAGTTTCACGTATTGGTTTTCAGTGAAACATTATAGGTGTTATTTTGCACACCATAATTTTTGCCCCAATTTCTTTGTACGAAAGCGGTTGATTTGTTTTCTTTATTATCCAAAATCCTGAGATGTCTGTCTGGAGTTATTATTTTCTAGAACGCTGAGATTTTAATTTTATTTGGATCCTTTCTAAATGAGACTTTTATTCTGCTCTGCGGGGTTTCTAATTTTTAATTGGAAGCATTTTTTTTTTACTTAATTACTCATCTCTTTTTAAGACCTTTTAGTCTTGATCACTTTCTTAATTGGATATTAATTTTAGTAGATTTTGGTGTACCTACTCGACTGCCTTTTGACTAAAAAGTTGGAATACCTGATAACAGATAGGTATGTAGATACATACCTATAATAATCTTTATTGTACCTGCCTACACCATAACAAATTAAGTACATACTACAGAACTTTTGAGACTTACAAAATAAATTTAATTAGTAGACTCTAGAAAAAGCCCAACATTCTGACCACATACGTCTTGTATGCTCTTTCCAAACAGTGAACGGAACTGAACCGTCACGCTCAGGTTGGTGACACTGAATCAGGTATACTCGGTTTCAGTCGGCCAGTGACGCTGAATCGCGTATACTCGACTCCAGTCTTATGTTTTCGCTTCTATGTCACACACACTCTTAAAAAAAAAAAACTTAGTTACCAATTAATATGAGTTAATGAATTGATATTTGTACGCAAAGAAATACTCTTAAATACTTGACCTACTGACGAACTCTGAAGGGTTAGCTACCCTAAGGTAGAACGTAGATAAACGTTTAAATAACTTATGCAAAACCATCCCTATTCAAAAGGGATTAAATTTAACTGTGTAACTCGATTGGGCACTTCAATTTGAGAAGTTATACTAAAATGTTCAATGAAATTCTGTCCTTCTGTTTTTGACTTGATTTAATTATTTCTACGCCGGTTTTATTATATTAGAATGAGTGATATTTAGGGAAAGACTGAAATAAAATAAAATGAAAAGGGGTGTTATGAATGTGTACTGAGAATTTATAAGGCTCGTGCCGATAGGTAACTACTTGTTGGAGATTCTTATGTTTGGCGTGAGATTTTGTGTGTATGTAGTATAGAACGATGAGGAAAAGGGTGTAAAGTTCACTTATCCTCTATAGAAAAGGGATCCGCCGACCGTACTGGTGTTGTGCTGGTGGGTTGCTGCTTAACGATTTTTTTTTCTGGATATGGCATCTCGTAGGTCAACCAAAGAGGTTGCCGGCTGCTTAACCGGACTTGCTTGTGGCTGCCTCAATAAATAAAATAAAATAAACACGCTTAGGGCATCGCCTGGGCAGCAAGGGACGGGCTGGATCGAAATGATTTAGGGACGAATTTAAAGCTAGAGGCTCAGCAGCACAGGCTACGTGACGTCTGCGTGATGCCTACCCAAGCAGCACATTAGCGGAAATTACATCCATAAACAAGCTATATTACAGTCAAAGGCTCTTATGTAGCTGTACTAATGGATAAGACGATTCTTGGGACTGTATGGGGGGCGATCTCTACACTGTTAAACAGCACAGCTGACTAATGGCTGTACAATGGACAAAAAAACAACAAAATGCATTTTAGTAGAACTTGAAAGAACTATTGTCCAGCTTTTGGCTACGTATAATGCTACTAGCTGGTTAAGAAGACCAAAGTTTGTAAACAGCTGCATAACGGGGTAACGTCACACCGTTTCTAAGCTTTGAACTGTATTAGAGAATAAAATTTTGCCATTGGCATTTTTTTATGGAGTACACAAATTCTATTATAATGCTTCCTCAATGAGCTTAACACTAGCTGGTTAAAAGAATTTTAAGACTGCATGAGCTGTAAATTAGTGTAGTGTTACTCCACTTTAATTCCAAAGCTTATAGTGTAAATATTATCTATTTCACAGCCTCTAGAATTATTGAAGAGTAGACATAGGTTAGTAGTGCTATGATAACGTCAATTTTGTCATAACCTCGCAACACGACTTAATCACATAGATTTTGTTACCAATGATCATAGTTCCATACAATTAATGGATTCGGTCAGTGACCTTTCTAAAAAAAATATTGTAACGAGAAATACTGAAAGTAATGAATCAAACCAGACATGAGGGAGAAAATATTTATATGGTAAACATTTTATTTAAAGAAAATATAAAAGAATGGGCAATAAAGAGAAATGTTGCTCAAGATGCACTGAAGGAATTACTAATAATAAGAGATTTCCAGATATTTTACCAAATGATCCGAGAACGATTCTACAAGCTAGAATAATTGCTTTAAAATAAATCGAATCGGTTGATGAATACTGGTACAATGGACTAATCAATCCGCTAACTATAGTTTTAAACAAGTGGCTAGACGTTTTAGAAAATATTAAGAGCATTGGTTTGAATATAACTTTTGATGGCTTGCCTCTATATAAAAATTCGAAATATGAGTTCTGGCCGATTTTCCGTAATGTTTTTGAAATACCCAACTATTTATGGTGTTTATTATGGTGTCGGAAAACCGAAGAATCTTGATCTTTATCTAGAAGATGGTGCCGATTCTGTTGGCACAAAATTCTCTAAACTAAACTAAAAATCACCAAAATTTAGTTTGGTGATTTTTAGTTTAGTTTAGAGAATTTTCCTGTCAAACGACGATTTCCCATTCTGAAATTGACTAAAGTGACACAACTTAACTATATTTTAGTTTGACAGCACTAAGATTGCATTGAATTATTAATTTAGTGAAGATGGTAATTTTGCTATTCTGAGTTTGCCGTTTGTCACCAATTTCACACCAATTAATTTTTCTAACTAAATCTGACTATTTTTAATCGCGATTTAAAAAGTGTGGAATAAAACTAGTGGTCATGAACTTTCACACCAACACTTCGACTTCAGGTGCAAAAACAGTATTATATCTTTTTTTTTCTTTTCGTTTGCTTATATCTCGAAAATGGTGTGTCCTATCGCAAAAATAATGATAAATTCGACCCCCTTTATGAAACCCCTATGCCCCATAATCTCAACATGTAGGTAATATTTTTTTTATTTTCCATACAATAAGTGAAAAATTCCATAAAACACGTCGAGGCTGCCCTCCTGCGCACGCTTCATTCAGCTCTTAAAAAAATCATTGCGTAGGGCACACAAGTACCACGTTGCGAAGCCAAAAGAAAAAAAATACCACCTGCAGGCTTGGCACGACAACCGTAGAGAAGCGTTTTGTCGACGGAAGACAAGACAAAAATGACGTTTCCGTGTAGACAGTTGTCAGTTTTTCACCGAGAAATGTAGACAAGCGATTTCTATTCTACAGTAAAGTAGAAATAGAAACCGTCATGCCACTAAGCCTGCAGGATCCGCGATTGTCAAATTCGATTTTAGTTTTGTCAAAATTATTTTTAAGTTTAGAGATTTTTTTTTGCAGAATAGCTTTAAGATTCTCATAGCCAAAAGTAAGGAATTTTAGTGATTGTTTAGTTAGTTTAGTTCGGTGTACAAGAGAATCGGCACCATTGTAGTTGAAATGAAACAGTTATTGAATGACGGAATCCTTCTATCAACAAGCGAGATTATAAAAGTCAAGATTAGATGTTTTACTTGCGATTCACCCGCAAGGGCTTTTATGACAGGTATGTTCATTTTCAAGCCCTCAGCGCCACGTCTTTATGACAAGACAAATTTTAATATTGTGTGGCCGTTACAAAACAATAAAGCCGTGTCAGTGGCGCTCAAAAGTTTTATTTATTTATAGCTGTTGGCTAAGGAATGGTCAGTAAAAATAAAAGTAATGGTATACATTTACTGCGTTTTATTTTATTAATCACATACTCCAGATTTAGCTTTGGTAATTCTATATGTTAAACCATTAGTTGGTTTTATTTCTCCATCATCTGGGTAATCTGACGTGTCACTATGGTTCAACATGCCACTTAGTTCTTCTTCTGCATTGTTATATGTTGCAATGGATGACCGTTTCACTATGCATTGCATTTTTGTCCAATCTGTATGATGCTTTGAATATTCTAGTTTCATCAATTTCGAAGTGACGTTTTTAATATATCATCTCAACCATCCATCCTTTTTCTCAAGCACTTGGTATGACAGATAATTTTCCTTCCCCTCTTTCTATTGTCTTCACTTTTTGAACGGCATTTCTATTTTCTGAAAACAAGAACAATTATTTAGCAATAACATTAGCATCTTTACCTACTACGTCAGAAGTAAGAGATAATTAAGTATGCGGATTTAGTATTTGTGCCAATAAGTAAAACGCTCTATAGTATTAAAATATTTACACCTATTACAGGTACTATCACAAAAATATGTACACTATTATTAATTGATAAATTATAAAACAAACTAAGTTATTCACTTCGTTCGCATAATTGAATTGCAGAAGTGTGTAAGTGTGCAAGAGTGCGTACGACTCGCAATTTACAAGACAAAAAAAAATTCGTAAACAAAATAGAAATAATAATAATACGTGCAGCGCGTGACGGGTAACAAATTCACAATATATAAAGATAATATGGTAAAGATTTGGCAAAAACTGGCTAACACAAGTTTGAATAACTCCTTTCAATAAAATATATATATATATCAATATAATTGGTTAAATTTAAATGGCGCTAACAAATCCTTCGCGACAAAGCAAATTCGCGAATAAGCGACAGTCCAAATTCGCTTCATCTCTTTCACACGGCCGGGAGAGCGTAAAGTTAAACCTAGCTAAATATTCACTTAGCTAGGTTAGATGAAGTTATAGTTTTTTTTTATCTTACTTTATAACACACATTTCTAAGCAACATGGCAAGTAACGGCTCTCTGATTTGACATAACAGGCAAGAATAAGTAGGATCACAAAATCAAGTACGCTAAGCTACTTGAGTACGAAATGCCCGAAATAGTTTTCTATCAATATTAGAGATCCCTAAGACGCTGTTGTATACTCTCACTTTGCTGCTTTCACCAGTCGTTAGAATAACTGAAAACCATTGTACAGCTAGCGTAAAGTTCTCAGCTGATTAATAGACTAAAATATGGCCATTGCACAGAAAAGAGAGTTTCAAGAGAATTTAGTTAGAATGATTGCTGGATAACAAATTAACGCCATTTTAATGTAAACAAGCCGATTATATATGAAAAAAATTACTGATATCTGTAAAATTTTCATGATATTTCAAAGCTATTAAAGTAAAAATACATTATTTTTTAGCTACAAAGATATGAATGCTCATAAAATGTTATTTTTTTGTAAAAATCCATGAATAATTCGTACACCGTATTTATTTTGTATATTATTTTTAGTAAAACCATATTATTTCTATGGCGCGTGTAATATTTGATAATAACACCTATATATATTAACAGTAAACTGGCACCCGCAGTACAATTTAGCGATAGAGATACAAAGAAACGTGAAAAATTACTTACCTTAAATTGGAAATTATATATTTGCCCACAGATTAGAATTTGACATAACACTTGCACTGCACAAATAGTCTTTTGTTGCTATTTCTTTGTAGATTTATTAATCGCCGTAAGGAAACCATACACCATCTATTGGCTGTCTAAGAGAATTAAAGGAGCTGGATAGTGGCATATTGACAGCTGTCTAAGCTATTGTGCAGCCCATGTACATCTCTTACAATGCTCTGGAATGCTTTTAACAAGCTACTATAATTCTCAGCGCTGGTTAATTTGGGGCCAAATGTAGAATTATAGGAGCTGTGTAGCGGGATAGACAGCCCTTGTACAAACAGCATAACAGCCTCAAGTTTTCAAAAATTCTGTTGTCCAGTGGCTATACAGCTATTTGTGCTGCTTGGGTAGTTCGCATGTGGCGATGTAGAATATCGCCATAGTAGCATGTAACTTGTAAGGTAAGCACCTTATGGGCAAATAATTCCCAATACATTAAGTTGAATTTGCCTGTTTTGGGTTGCTTTTGAAATACGCATTAATTAATGGTGAGCAGTGGTGACCCAGTGGTAACGGCCGCGACTTACGAGTTGTAGGTCGTGCGTTCGAACCCAGACAGGCGTCTTATTTTGTGTAAATAATTCCATCACCACTGCTCTCAAACGGTGAAGGATAACATCGTGAGGAAACCGGCATGTCCTAGAACCAAAAATTCCAAGACATGTGACACCTACAAACCCACACTGGCCCCGCATGGTGGATTACGGCCCACACCCTCTCACGGAGAGTAGGCCTGTGTCCCAGCAGTGGGAACGTTGTAGGCTTAGTATGTATGTATTACTAATTAATGTAAAATGTCTAAAAAATGTAATTCCTCAATTAATTATTAATTAACTTTCTTTTTTTGTCTTGTCTGGAACACTGTCTTTGTATACATTTTCTTTTTAGACTGGGCGTTGATAGCTGCGCCACAGTATTTTACTTTTGTGGCTATCTTCGTTTTCCTTTGTAAATTATTGTAAACTTAAGTGGTTCCAAATAAAATTTTATTTATTTTATTTAATGAACCCTGCAATAAATAATACCTTAACCTTAAGTACTACATTCAAGAACAAAACAGACCTCGAATTACCTCATTAACACCCATCTGCCCCACGTTAATGCCATAAAATTATCAGCTAAAACCTTCAGCCTAACGATGTTCTCACAAAACCGAATTATTTTCAAATAATGGCCTCAAGGGAAAACGAAGGAACGAAGACATTCCTCCCTTAGTCCTTGTGGTAACAAATGCTCTGGAGCTGCCCCCGTTATTAATAGAGGTGTGCTGACTCGAACTAATGAAGTTGTCTGGTCAATCGAGATGTATTGTCAATCGAGTGAATGTCTTAATTGGTTGCATTTAGTATTGTTTGGAAAAACCGATAGTCCCGATGATTATTCGTATGAGCAGGGCAGAATTAATAGGAGAAACAAACTCACACTAAACATCACGATTGAATTTCCCAAACGGGTAACATATACATACATAAACTCACGCCTTTGTCTCATTGGGGTAGGCAAGATAATAATGTTTTATCTTTCCTACGGGTAAGCATAAAATATTTAAATATTTTATGTATATTATTATTTATTTAATTTCAAGCAGCAAGACTGTGTTAGTAACTAAAACTTACAAAATATGTTAGTAAATCATTAACACAGAAACAATCTGGGATATCACTGCTGCAAGATAAGAGGCCCAGTCGATACCTTGCAGCAGTGGCTCACTAACGAACAACCTAACGTGCTTACTACCAAAGCGTTGCCCCGCACCCTACTAACCAGGGATGCGGGCCGCTTCCGCATCACAGTGTAGAAGCAGTCAAGTTTCAGTAAACATACCTGACGCGCTGCAGTATCGAGGCAACCCCATCAGTACACTGAATGCGTTATTGTATTGAACGTGAAGAGCACCGTATGATTTCTGAGTATAATGAGCCCACAGACTGCAGGAAAAAAAGTCGTGCAGCAAGCACTAAATATAGTGTGCCTGATTTCTTATGCACCCACATTTCGCCAGTTGTATTTAACTCCTTTAGATACAATTTTTAAATCGTGAGATAACTTTTATCTGACGAATAGAATATGGTGCTTTGACAGCTTTTGTGGAAGAAATACACCCATTTTTGAAAAGTGTCCTAATTAGATGCTAAAGTGCTAATAAACCTATTGCTCTGTGGGTATGACGTCAGTTTGCTATAAAGACAAATGCGCTGATATTTTATTTAATAAGATAATTTTTAATTATTTTAAAAAACGAGTTATCATTTTACTTGGCGTTTGTTTGCTGTTCCTGAATGCAAAATATTATTTAAATTAAAATTACTTTGGTTACGAAAATAATAAAAGTACAAAGTGGTTCAGTTTATTAGTTAAAATAGTGGTATGACGTAATAACATGGCGGCTACTATTTCATGGTGTTCAAAAACAGATTAAATAAACTGAAATCTTTGAATGGAACTAAAATTAATATTTTCCGACTGCATTTTGCCTAAGCTATCTCAGTAATATATTTAGATATTTTAGATTTTTGCTCAGAGTACCTAAAATAACCTAATACTCTCAAGATAAACGATATCTGACTATTGAAAAATCATCCCTTATTCTATTGCTATTAAAAAGATTGATGTAAAAAGTTTCCACCACACATTGTTGCGTTTTATCATAGGAGATTCGTGTGGTTTGTGGCCAGTCTTATTGCTGGCTATAAATTATAACGGTAGTCGCAGTAAACGGTCCACTTTCTCAGTAATTGGCCACTAGTTACTGTGCAGTTTTAATTCCTTGTAAATCATGGCTGTCAGTTCCTCAAAGATTAAGTGCTTGGAATATAAATGTAAGTCCACCATAAAATATTACATCTGGACGTTTAGACTTTTCTGGATGAAACAATCTCCTGGAAGAAACTCTCTAAATGATGGTGAAAACTGTATTAAAATGAGTTGCATGGTATAGAGAAAGTAAACGGAGAAACAGACGGACGAACATCTCTTAACTTTAATCATCGTTTATGAATACGCCCCTTAGAGACTAGCGACCCGCTCCAAGGGGTCTTTCTACTACCAAACCACGAAATCCGTAGTTTCGGCCGAAGTTACGGGTGTTTCTAGCGGAAATAAGAACTAAAAATAAATGAAAACACGATTTGACAGTGGTCCCTAATCCCTATTACAGATCCGATTTTCCAGAGTTTATTCTTGTCAACTAATATAAAAATGTTATAAAATCTACGTTACGACGGAATATTTAATACTCTGTCACTTTTACTACGGAGCCCTAAGGGCGTTCCCAAAGAGCACTTGACCGATTTTCATTATTGTCTGCGTAGGTTACAATACGGTCCGGGTAAAACAGGAAATTTGCCATAAATTGGCAGAAAAATGGGCCATGCAAACAAAAATGGAAGAAATTACTGCTGAAACTAAATCCAAATCTAACGTCATTATTCAAACTACTTAGTCTAAGAATCAGCACTTTTTGAACTTCCTAATTACACAAGACATTCCCCCAAAACCTTCCCCCTTCACCACTTCCTAGTGCTCAAGCTAGGCAGAAGAAGTTACACGACAAACTACCCAGCTTAAAACGTTGAGTTTGACATTTCAACAACATTCATTGCCTTATTTACGTTGTTGATCACACAAATTTTTCGAACACATGAAGCATTGGATTAAATTGCTAACTCTTCAGAATGATTCAGACTCTGGTTGATAGTATATTACACAATTAGGGTGCTGTTCAGATAGAAGAAGAACTTAATATCGTTAATTTTTTGTTTCTTTTGTTGTTAGCCTACATCAGGGGCGTACCAGTAGAAAATGCCGTCTAGGACATGCATCATAAATGATAAATGATTTTATTTCTGTAAGTAGGTTTGTACATTGCGCCCCTTCGTAAATTATTATCTTCTCGGTCTACACTGAGCAAAGCTAGGTCGCATAACCTTTCTTGACCAATTATATCCTTCAATAACGAAAGTAGGTATTAATTTTCAACTTGCAAAAAAATCGCTCACAACTTGCAATGCTGCAATAAAAAAAATTAAAAAAATAGTTTAAAAAACTAAAAAACACGCTTTAAAAACCTAGTTTTTTTAAACTATTTTTTAGTTCTGCTAACTACAAAAACGTGTTTTTTTTTCTCATTTTTTTTTTAAATTATTGAATTGCCATCGGTCCTCGACAAGTTTACAAAGTTTCAATGAAATCTGACCGTTTAAAGTGGGTCAAAATCGCGCTCAAAGGAGTCGGTTACATACAAACAAACAAACAATAAACAAACATACAAGTGAAGCTAATATAAAGCGTGTAAAATAGAAATGGGCAGATTTGGAAATACGCTTCCATCCCCATACTGCACAATAAATTCAAGTAGCTCTTCAGATTTCTTAGATATAACAGTATGAAATGGTTTATTGACATATTTTTAATGTTTAAATTTAATAGTTCGCGAATTTTCGCGGCCGCCTTCGTTAGGTGCCCAGTGCTCGTGCCCTGCCGGGCCCACCCTAGTTACGCCTCTGACTATCCCACTGCTGAACAAAGGCCTCCCGCAAATCCCTCCAAGTATACTTTTCCTGGTCCACCTCGAACCAACCCAAACAATAGGTACGCGTCAAACTCGTCTCGCCACCTCTCCTTGGGTTCTCCCGGAATATCATATAGCTACATAAATAACACGAGTTCAACAGTACATAAGTGCACAGTCTATTTTGCTAACTACCTGAGCATACACGGGTGTATTTCTTGTTATTAAACTGACCTGGGCGGCAAATAAATGTTCTAGAACAAATATATCAGTCTGCGTCAACAGTGGCTGTGCCTGCGACGTTCTATGTGTTGATGAGAGGAATTTGCATAGATGGTCGTATTTTTTTAGAGCTTCTAAGGACCGTATAGACCTACGTATACGTACGTATTTGTATTTTATTTTATTAATTTCCGATTAATTTTAAATTTTAATTTTTATGTGACATTGACTTGTATATTTTTATTTCACATTGTATTTATGATTTGTTGACATTGTATTTATTTTTATATTGTGATTTGTATTTATTTTGTGTTTCGTAAGTTGCGATTGTATTATGGGAGAACCTGAAATAAATGGATTTTTTTATTTATTTTTTATTTTAATATTATAAATGTGAAAGTTTGGATGTTTGTTACTCAATCACGCTAAAACGGCTGAACGGATTTGGATGAGATTTGGCGCACAGATATTTTATAACCTGGATTAACATATAGGATACTTTTTATCCCGGTAGGATAGTCCCGTAGGATAATTTCCGACCACCACGCGGGCGAACCCGCTGGCGAAAGCTTGTGAATAATAAATGTATATTGAATTCCTTTAATTTAAATGTGAAATAATGTTTTAAGTAATTCTTCATTCAGTGGAATAGAACTACGTACTATCGTATCCAAAACATCGTCAATATAGAGAATATCGGGTTTTCAACTTACGGCCCGTTCACACATGGGAGTCCGTTTTACTGGTACGTTTTTAACGGATACGTCATAAATTTATGCTCTGTTCACACATAGGCACCGTATAACGTTCAACGGATCCGTCATTACTGGATGCGATGTTTGAACAGAAAACTCGCAGTATACCGCCCTACACCCCGCACACACCGCCCGCCACGCACACAGTATCTATCCGTTAAAATTCTTTTTTTTACTGTTCCGTCGTCCAGTATTCGATGACAAAACGGAATGTCATTTTTTTACGGAACGATATTTTTTACTGTATACAGAATACTGTGCCATGTGTGAAGTCGCTCATACAACTACATACGCCATCGACGAAAAAAAAAACGTACACGATAAAACGGAACAGTAAAACGGAGACATGTGTGAACCGGCCGTTAGTGCCAAGATCTAAGTAAAATCGAGTGCCAACCCAGAAAGGGTTACCGCGATATTGTCAATAACTACAATATTCTACCGTTAGTTATGAGCTATGATATTGCAGGGTTCGTAAACTTCTGCTCTGTGTTCGTAAGATTACTTTGAGACTGCGCCCTGCTGTTTTACCCCCATAAGTTTAGATCTCTTTCTTAGAAATATGGCGATGAAAACTACTCTATGTCCTAATCCGGGTCATGGGTCACCTTTATAATACCTATAAATTTCGATAAATAGAGCATATAGGATAAGGGATATTTATAGATATAGATAGATGTATAAATACGTAATAAATTTTTATTAGTCATAGTATTCAAAAGCATCCTAACTCGTTACGCAATTGGTCTAAATCCCATACGATATATTTATATTTCGAAATCTTCTCGCGAACTCATCCTGCGTGCCGTGATGATACCATTTGAGTCCAATATAATAATATATATGTTACGGGCAATTTGACAAGTCCGGGCACTATTAATAATGGCCGGTCTGTATTCATAATGCCCGACTCAATTAAACAATATGATTAAAACAGCATGATTAATCACTTTTCCCGGCCATTATGAATAATGCCCACCCTATCTTGGGCAAAGTAATAAAATAGGTGAACTGTAGTGTTTTTGTTCATTAAATGAAATTAAACTTACAAAATTATCATGAAACTTAACAAAAAATAACTAACCTAACCTAATCTAATACTGCCCGGTCCAAGTGATAAATTCAAGCTATCTCAAACACTGACTTATTACATGGACTACGGGCCGTCGGGCATTATTAATAATGGCCGGTCAAAGTGATAAATTAATCACTTTGCTCATCGCTCTTGGGCATTATTAATAATGGCCGGTCCTTATTAATAATGCCCAGTTAATCACGTTGCCCGTAACATATATATAATATAACACCCGTTTCTCAATTCACTTAAAAACGTTAAGGCGTTAGAGGCTTCAAAATAATTTAACTGTACTGCTACTATTTGAAGTAGGTAAGTATTCTAGCGAAATAAATTAATTGTGCTTTGAAGTATTTAGGCTTTATTCAAATCATTGTATTCCAAGATTACAACTGTAAAAGGTCACGTCTAAGCTAGAGTTACAGGGTTAAATATTATTAGCTAGGAGTTGTCTGCGATTTTCGTCGTAACTTTGATCCTGCTATACCCTCTCTGGGGTTAAGCTGCCTGCTTTAGGAGAGTACTACATCATGCTTGTATACATATATATTAGACATATATTCGTTTAATAGCGCGACTGCTCGAGATGATCGCTTACCGTCACTCTGAGAATACTAAACAGAAACCAAGCTTAGCGTAAAGCGATCTGTCAATTCATTATCTGTCCATTCTTTTCCCAATTATGTATGTTGGGGTCGGCTTACAGTCTAACCGGACGTTGCTGAATACCAGTATTTTTCATGGAGCGACTGCCTATCTGACCTCCACAACCCAGATACTGGGTAATACGGTAATACCCTTTGGTAAAACTGGTTGTCAGACTTTCGGGCTTCTAACGACTCGTAACGACTGTCAAAGATCCACAAATGACAGCCGGGACCAACGGTTTAACGTGCTTCCCGAGACACGGAGGGGTCTTGGTATGCAAAGATGGTCACCCATCCACAGACCAACCGCGTCAAGCGTAGCTTAACCTGATAGATCGATCCATGCGGCTGTTATTACTCAGCCACAAGCCCCTCGATCTGTCAAAATCACGCCGAAATGCACTGATATTGACGTAACTTTACAATGAGTTCCGTCCCTGTATCTTAACTATAGATAGATGCTCATTTCTTAAACTCTTGTTTTTTGTATGTGGTGTAGTCTGTTGATAGTCAATCAATCTAGATGTAGTTTCCTTCTTAAAGCAGATTAAAAATCCATATAAAATGTCAACGAGTTTTCGTTTAGGAAAAGATATCCGCTGTTCGCACCAGGTAATAGCTAGTAAGATAAAAAAAATACACGGAGGGGATCAATTTCAATTTTCTCAGACGAACAAAATTTCGTGTAGGTAGCTGAGATGAAAAATACAGGGATTACGAGATGACGGAGGATGACGTTCAGCCAGCACTTGACCCACTTCTGATGAAAGTTATAAATATTCTCTGCTTTAGAAAATGCCCGGTATTTTTTATTTATTTTATAAAATATCCCGAGATGTTAGTGGATCGATGGATGGCCCGAATCGTGTTGAGGTAATTTGAACGTTGTGTTTCGGTGATTTATTAATATTTTGTGTTGTAAGAGATCGTAACTTTTACGTAACACACCGCTGTTTAAAAGTGAATTTTATAGGTTATGGTAAAGTTTCTCAAGGGATATTCTGCAATGCACCTTTCCATATCGTTATTCCTGATAGTTTGTCATAAAAATAGGAAGTCAATTTTGCTTTATAGCTTTCCTTGCCAACTTGGTGTAGAATGATACGTGAAATGAGCACCAGCACCTGTCAGCTACTCTGGCATGTCTGGTATTTTGAGTAAAATCACCTTTAATTATCAGAAAGCTAATTACAAAATATGCAGCCTGTACGTATTTACTGACCGTCGAAGTACAGAAAGTAATCTCTTTTTCTTTTTAAAGGACATCTCGCAGTTGACCTTGAGAGGCTGTGACTGCTTAACCGGTCTTTCCTGGGGCTGCCATTAAGAATTAACTTAACGCCTCCAGCCAGGGCTTAAAACTTAAATACTAGGCGACTGCACGTTGAGGGCACCCTCTGCGGGGTACGGGCCTCGGCTCAGGGCGTCACTATTAGGGGGACAGCAAGTGGGGACAGGCTGGATCAAAATATTGGTATTATTAATCTGTGAAGAGATAATGAAATGTTGTTGAATGCTCTTCAATACAAGTTTTTCGTAAGTTGTCCCGATGCCTGTGATGAAATCTTACAAGTTAAATTTGACCTACTTCCCGGTTTCCAATTGAGCTGAAATTTAGACATGAAGCTTATCTGATGATGGAGCCGGAAGGTGACCATGGGAACTCTGTAATAAAAAGATGCAACCTCATCAAGTTTGGGCTCTATTTACGTAAATTAGATAGAAATTACTATTTAAATTTTAAAACAAGCTTATAATGAACTAAATACTTACTACTAAATAAAACGTATCTTACCATATTCACCATTGGGCACGCCACGATAGCGGCGGTAAGTCCCCTCTTTGAGAAGTGGCTTAAGAGGCGGCACGGCGTCCTCACCTTCCGCCTGACGCAGGTCCTCACCAGACACGGTTGTTTCGGCAGGTTCCTGTTTCGGATAAAGCGGGAGGAAACGCCCGGGTGTTTCCACTGCAAAGATCGCCCTGAGGACACGGTGGAGCATACGGTGGAGGTCTGCCCGGCTTGGGCGGAGCACCGCCGTGTCCTCGTGGAGGCGATCGGCGGCAGCGATCTCTCGCGTCCGGTCCTGGTCCAGGCTATGGTACGGAGCGAGAGTGCATGGTTAGCCGTCACCTTCTTCTGCGAAGCAGTAATGCTCGCAAAGAGGGAGGCGGCGCACGTGAAGGAGAGGCAGTATATGCGCCCTCACGGCCGTAGTCGCCGCGGGAGACACCCTGGGCGTCGGGAATCCCAGGCTGATTCCCGGCCACCGCAGGCGCGGGCTTGCGGACGGCGAGTAATGGGTAGCTCGCTGTCCGGTAAGGACCAAGCCCGGGTCGACGGCGCGTTGTGTTCCACGCGCGCCTCAAAGAGATGTCAGCACCAACTGGTGGTGCCCGCAAGGGCCGTTGCTTGCTAGGGGTGCGGGTTGTTCGAAAGAGATACCGCGGCCTCTAGCACACAGGCAACTGTGGGAACACGGGTGAGTTTTAGTCAGTAAAAGTCTGACATGCCCTCCCGCTCCACCCAGAGCGGGAGAAGTTATTTGATGACTTCCCATCCAAAAAAAAAAACACCATATTCACCAGTTTTGAGTTTACAAAAAACTTTAAAAAAATATCGTTTATTTTCATATTTATGTGCAGTATAAACCAGTCGGCGAGATAGGTACAGACATTCGAGCAACGACGTAATTATCTACGTTGCGCTTTGTGAAACATTCAAAAGCTCGCGTAAGAAATAAAAACACAACTCTTTTTTTATAATCTCTGAATTTCTTTTATCTCCTTTGACTAAAATGACGTTGACATTTTGTGAAAGTACGAGCAATGTTTTGGTAAACTCCTTAATTAAAATAATGTCAGAGGTCGTGGCAAAAGTCACGATATTACTACAAAGATTGATCTATGGCTACAGCCTAATGTTACGACTCTCAATTTTATTATGGACAATTGATTGTGTTTCCTATTATTTATTAGATACACACTATCCAATTCACTACAATAATCTTTTAATAAATATATACCTAGGCTAGGTAAGCTAAGACAATATTTTTGTTTTTTTTTGTCCCCTTTTTTTTCATAACTAACTTACTTTATACTTAGTCACCAAAAAAACTAAGTTCGTTACTTAGTTTTTTGAAATTTAATTTAATAAATGAACTGTTTGTTTTCTATTACTTAACTTTTTTATTTGAAAACATCCATCGGTAATTAAGTCTGTTGCACCGTTTTCAGTCAGCCCTTCTACCACCTAATTGACTGACTATTTATTACTACAGCATGAACTATTCTCCCACACTTAATTCATGGCGATGCGACATCTGAAGATCTATTACTCTATTTCTGCCTCCTTAGAGCAAATACACCGCCAAGTGCTAACAAGACGATAAAAAAAAAACTACAAATTGTAAGTTAACCGACAACTTGTAAATCAAATTACCTTGATTGGCTTACAGAAACAAAAGCGGTACAATCCTGTAAGATGCCTTTCACACGTCATGTTAGTATTCGCGCGAGACGTGTCGAAGTACAATAGCGTACTGTCGCGTCGGTCGCCGCCGACGCGTCGCGACGGCTACGTCGATGCGCGGTGTATTGAGGTAGCGGAAACATGCCACGCCATAAAAAGGATACGGTGAGAAGCGGATAGACTAGAAAATTAGAAAATAAGATAAATTGTTCAGGTAATTTTGATAAACACTACCATGGTTTTTATCATGATGATAAAAAGCATATGTATAAAAGCCTGTTTGTGTGGTTGCTCAATCCAAAGTTTTAATAACTTACCTAGCATACAGGTTGTTAGATCAATGGGTCTTACAACCTTCGATTATACTCATCGATAAGTTTCGCGATGGCATAGCAGTTATTTTCACATTCCGTAGATCAAATTATGTAACTTTAAGCAAAGATTGATACTGGAAAATGGCTTTTATTTTTGGGGTGAAATTCGCTGTTTACGGTAACGCGCAATGTAGTTCACACAAAACATTGTATGCAACGATAAAGGTCAAAATGATAACAATGACGTACAGAACAACCGCCTCTTTGCCTCTTTGCGACTTTAACACCACTTATTACCCACATAAATCTCGATTCCATCTGAATACCGGTATAAAAGTAGGTAGGTATCCCATATCCTAATCCATGGTCTACTTATGTGCCAAATTTCACCCAAGTCCGTTTGCCCATTTTAGCGTTAAAACGTAACAATTTTTTTTTAATCTTTTTTCTTTAATATTAGTTTAGACAAGTGTCCAAACATATTACTTTTGGCCCCTTTTACACCCATTACAGGTGTCAGCACAAAATCTAACACACATGTTTAGAATCTATGTAACGTGTCGAGGCGTCGAGGTACAAAAGCATCGCTGTCTCGACGGGCCGAGCATTGTGGGTGAATGGACACATACTCTGCCTTTTTTTTGAGGAGGCGATATCGTCAAATAACTTCTCCCGCTCTGGGTGGAGCAGGAGAGCGTGTCAAACTTTTACTGTCTAAAACCCAACCGTGTTCCCTCAGTTGCCTGTGTGCCCGGGGCTACGGTATCTCTTTCGAACAACCCGCACCCCTGGCAGACATACTCTGCCTGACACAACGAAATGTAGTTTTATTTTGTATTAATCCTGAAAGCTCCGGAAATTATTTTGTTAAATGACAACCATGCGTTGTTCAGGATTGCATTATATTATGACTTGTGAACGTAAGGAGTACCTGACGGTCCACATATGTACATACATGAAGTCACGCCTTAGAAACGAAAATATGTACTTATATGAATTGTGTGCATAGTGAGCTTGAAGTGGACTGTCAATTGTGGCAATCCTTACACAAGCAGCCTATAATCTTCCCATTGCTGGGACACAGGCCTCCTCTGTGTGTGTAGATCGGCCGTAACTACACAGAAACTAAAAAAAAAGACAACCGACTCCCGGAAAAACACCACAAAGTGAAAAATTACTTTAATTTCGGAAGTCGGTGACTTTGGATATGTATTTTAATTTTTTCTCACCGCCGCCGGAAGTCGGTTTTTTTTTTGTCATTGGAAAAAGTTTTTATTTTTCACTTTTTAGTTAAAGTACCTACCCCACACTAATTCGAAATGTCATCATCCTTGGGGCCTAAACATATTTTACATGGACCGACTGCCAATCTGACCTTCACAACGCAGTTACTGGGTAATACAGCCCCTTGGTAAGACTGGTTGTCAGACTTTCGGGCTTACTACCTATAACGACTGTCAAATGACAATGGGACCAACGGCTTAACGTGCTTTTCAAGGCTTGGAGGAGTCTCGATATGTTATAGATGGTCACCCATCCACGAACTGACCGCGGCAAGCGTAGCTTAACCTGAACGATCGACCCGAGCGGCGGGTATTATTTACCTACGAGCTCCTCAGCCTGTAAAATATATGTAAAGGAATTTGTAATTATTTTATTTCTAAAAAACAGTGGCAACTAAGTTTTAGAATATTTATTTCAGTTGTTTCCACACACTTTATACGGTGCAAATACCGCATTTCCTATCGATCGGCCCCTGTGGTACACCGACTCACTTTAATATCTATAATTAGAATAAAAACACTATCGGTTCAATTAGTTGAAACTATTAGCTTAGCCTGGCTTAGCCCAGTTCTCATAGCAGACAGGGTAGAATCAAAATCAAAAAATCAATCAAAATCAAAAGTCATTTATTCAAACTAGGCTGAGAGTCAGCTCTTTTTGAACGTCAAAATAAAATTACATAAGACAGTCCCCCCAAAAACGCCCGCCCTTCACCACTTCCTAGTGCTTTAGCTGGGAAGAAGAAGTAGCGGAACAAACTCCCCAGCAGCACAGCTGTCTGTTAAGTTAGAAGAACTTATTTCTATACAATAATAGGTAATAAAAATTACGAAACACAAAAAAAAAAACATAAAATTTGCCATATGTCAGCTAGCACACGCCAATATACCATCAAAGATTGAAAACTAAAAATAATAGAAAATTAAAATAAAACGTAAACAGAACTTCCAATCTAAATAAAAGCCTCTAGGCATAAAGGGCATGCCCGCTTACATATGCAATTCTGCATTATGCAAATATAGCTATAAGTAACTTAAAGTAACAAAAGTTAAACTAGGACCTCTGGACTAAAATTAATAAAAACTTAATACAATTAACAATAACAAAACCATGGTCAGCAAGACGACCAGTCACCACGAGCAGCACCCGTTCACGAGTATAACGCAAAGATCAGCCATTACCCCCCTCGCCATATTTGAGGGAAGGAGGCAACCCGACCCCCGACGCTACCGCAAGCAGTGACATCTAAGGGAGCATGACGAACTTGCTGCCGGTTGCACTGGCAAGAATAATCATGAATTGTCGAGGTCGCTAGATAACTACATATTGCAATACTACTCATTAAAAAAAAAAACATTGTAATGAGTAGATTAAGTCATAAATAAATGATAAAAAAAGGAAAACCTGAATTATACAGTCAGATAAAAAAAAAGCAATTATATGAAATAACATAATGATATAACCTGTCAGTGGGTAAGCTAATTCTGGTGAAAGAACACAAACATTGTCTTGAGTTAATCACAGCGACCAACAATTCTTATCATTTAAGTAGTCGTTAATGGAATAGTATGCCTTTGAACAAAGGGTGGATTTTACTTTAGCTTTAAACGCACTAAAATGCAAATCTAGCAAGGAAGAGGGTAGCTTATTATAGAAGGTTATACCCAGACCTACAAATGAGTTATGAACCTTATGTAGCCGGTGAAAGGGAACACGTAGTTTGTCCTTATTTCTAGTATTAATATTATGAATATCACTGTTTTTAGTGTACAAGTGTATATTTTGCCTAATGTATAAGATGTTGGCGAAGATGAATTGCGATGCCACCGTGAGAATCCCAACATCTTTTAAAAAATCCCTCAGAGAAACTCTAGAACCTAGTTGGTAAATTGCTCTAACAGCTCGTTTTTGAAGAACAAAAATATTTTGAATGTCAGCGGCTTTGCCCCACAGCAGAATGCCGTAGGACATAACGCTATGAAAATAACTAAAATAAACTAACCGAGCTGTATTACTGTACTGCTGTACTGTACTGTAATACTTCTTTGATAATGTGTGTTCAAGACCAGGTGTGCAATATCGATTAAGTAAATAATAAATATTGAAATGAAAATGAAGACTGAAGGAGTGCGGTTACCCTTGTTTCATCAAAAAAACAACTGACGAATTATCACTTCCGAACAATTTTCCGCATAATTTCATTTGCCAAATTATTACTTAGCAAATAAACTCTTCACAAATAATTGTAACGCAAACCTAATGTTTGGCAAGTGAAAGTTTAAACAATAACTTGCTTACCAACTTTTAGCAATTTTATTGTAGTCAAATATTTCAGTTGGTATAACATATTGTACGCAAAATAAAATAAGTCAATTATTTAGTATCGTCAGTTTTCAATTTACCATTTCTATTCAGTCAACGACGACGTTTTATTACAAGGGTGTTTTTTTTCACTTGGGACAAATTGTAAACAGGTAATAATAATATTAGCATGTATTTAATGGAATAAAGGAAATAATAATATTATTGTCGTTTCTGGTTTTACATTCAAAAATATGTTACTGTCACTCGCCGGCCGATGCCGCGGCACACTCGCTTCGCTCGCTCGGCCCGCGCGTTGTAACCTAACCTAGCTGCTTCATAACAAATCATTTGACTAAGTGTTAATTGTCTAAAGATTGTTTGCTGTAATAAATCATTTGATTAAAGACCAAATGCCTTAATGACATTATCCTTGGTAATATTCTGCCGAGTAAAAATTTTACCAAATGAAAACGTGCGTACTAAAATCATTCCAAATATTGCATTAGTATAAAAAATTTGCGTACGTTGCTAACATTTGTTTGTACAATGAAATTTTCGTCAAAATCCTGAAGGAGTGATAGCGTATTTCTGTACTAATAGAAGCATCGGCGGCTTTGTGCGTGTGTTGAGAACCATTGATATTTTGCGGGTTTCCCGTTTTGTAGATTGGTTCTGATTTGTGACTGTTCATCATCTCAGCCTTTTCCCAACTATGTTGGGGTCGGCTTCCAGTCTAACCGGATGCATCTGAATACCAGTATTTTACATGAAGCGACTGCCTATCTGACCTTCACAACTCAGTTACTGGGAAATACGATGCCCCTTGGTAAGTCTGGCTGACAGACTTTCGGGCTTCTGGCGACCCGTAACGACGATAAATTATAGTCCAGGTCCTCTTGAAGCGAGGAGACCTGCGTTCCAACAGTGGGAACATTAAAGGCTGATTATGCCATGGACTCCACACGAAAGCCATTAGCTTCAACATAGACTGATAAATTCAACAGAAAATAAACGCAGACAAGTTTAGCCCGGTGTGTAGACAAGGTAATTTGTCACTCTTTAAATGTGACGGGAACGCATTTATAACGACTCAATGTATTTTTTTGCAGCACAAGTTTCAAAGTTTATTTTTTGCTTTAAAACTAGCTGTTTTTACTGAGGAATGAGGACTCTTGTTCCGGTGCTACTGGAAAGTAAACTCAAGTAATTTCTAAAAATTATTCAAATGATATTTTACAACTCTCAGACATTTTAAAAACATTTTAATATTTATTTGCACAAAATCTGACTCATATGCCTAATTGGTGACAAATTAAATTTTGCATACGACTTGAAACTTGGCACCGTCCGACCGCCACAAATTAGCGATTTAACTAATTCCAACGTCCGTCACATTTTATTAATTTTAACACGAATCCAGTCACTCATAATTACTCCACATAATTTCATCCAAGATTTAAGCCAGCGACACATTTGTTACAGAACGCGCGTCTCATCGCTCACTTGATAGACACAAATGCTCTAGAAAGAGTTGACTGATTTTGTCGAGTAATTATCGGATTGAAGAAGAAGTTTGGGAATAAGGGAAGATAATTAGCAGCAGTAACCTTTTGTATTATTTATTTATTTGCTTATTGATAAGACACTTCAACGACCTATTCACCAAGACATACATAATATAATGATATACATAGGAATTGTAAATAAACTTACAGAAGTACACAGCACTGGCAGAACAATTAACAGGACGTACAAAATGAATACAAGTTATAAATTAAAATACAGCTAAAAAAGAGCTATGTTCCAGAAATACAAAAACAGTTATGAAATTTATTTTTTTGTTTTAATTAAGGCAGATAGAGAAGGGAATGGAGGTTAAGACTACAATTAGTTACTAGTATTAACAACAAAGCTATAGTAAGGTGATTGTAGCTGAGTGTAAATGGTTGAGATTAAAAGAAATGTTCAGGGCATTTATTTTGAGCTGATATAATCTGGCTGTTTGCTACCATCGTATTTATAAAACACAATAAAATAGCACCGCTGATTAAAGACTCCTGAAAACCGCGTGTCTTGGTATAAATGTGTTCCCACCTTTTTTCTTCTAATAATAAAATGTGTTGAAACGCGACAGGTCGTGACGCAGGTCGTCAACAATTCAAAGCGTTTTCTATATTAACATTTACTTTTATGTCTGTCTGTGTGCCGAATGATTTCACTCTAACGACCAGTCCAGCGTTTGATGATTGTTTTCATACGAAATAATTCATTAATTTGATGCAATTATTATATTTAGATATTACACAATTTTTATGTAAATAGAATGTTTCATTGAAGCTGTTATTTGTGCGAAATGGGGCTAAATTCCTGAATTAGGGGAAGTGTACATTTGTCAACAAATAATGTAGCATTTATGTGTCCGTTTATAGTTAGTACCATCTTGCTTTCAATAATAATCCTGGAATATTTGTTTGATTTCAATATATTGTGGTCTTATAGCTCTTTGTTAATTCTGAAAGCTATTTCATGACGAAATCTGAGCTTAGTATTCCTAAGCGATGTTTTCAATATCGCGGGAAAACACGAATCACTTTTTGTATTTGTTGTCAGTTTCATGATCCTTTTTATCGTCGCAGCTTGAACCTCTACGGGTTTCTGTGAAAAAGGGTTTTGACACACGGACAACATAGTAATCCTATAAGGGTTCCGTTTTTGCTGACTGACGTACGTAACCCTAAAAATTAAAATTGCAGGTACTAATAAACATTATTTTCTCCATAGATGTACGGCAGGGACGTCGGTTATCAAAAAAAAAAAAAAAACATTTTGACTGTACTTTTCTTTATAACAGCAGATTTTTTTTTCGACGAAACACTCGTCTCGGGGGCCTGGAACCATGTGCGCGTCGATAGCTGCTACCCTGAATTAGCAATTCTCTCAAAATAAATGTCTCCCTATCAAATTCGCAGTCAACGACAGGTTTAAATCACACCGTGGGCGGTCTCCACTCTATCTCTAGATTGACAGCTATAATAACAAACACCTCTGTTTTACACCCACCATAAAACTTTAATGACGAATCACCATCACAAATGTAACGCAAAGAAACTGAATTTACTGCCAATAAAATTGTGCAAACAAAAATATATCGTGTATATTAATTTAATTTTAGTGGGTGTGCAAACGAGCGACTGTGGTCGTGGGTCGGACAGACTAGATATAATTTTTTAGGTACTGTAAAGGCTGCCTGCAAAGTCGACCTTACGTTGTACGGGCTGGCGATTCGAAAATTCGAGAGTTTTTTAGAATAAAGTTTTCAAATTAATTTGAATTTCGAATAAGTATTATGTTTCGAAAAGATTAAGAAAATATTGTCGCGTTGATGTTAACACCTTCGTTTGGAACATAAACCTAAAATGGATAATAATTTTAATGTTCTTTTGATTGAATAACTCCGGTCTTGCTATCTGTTTGATTTTCAAAATCAGAGTCTTCAGAATTGAATAGACTTGGACAGACTATTCGTCTGCACAATTCTGTGAAAAGGCCTCCGTTACTGTGATGATTGGAATCTTTATTATAAAAAATCGGAAAAATTGAGAAGTAATACAAACGAACACGAGACGTTTGGTCGTAGGAAAATCGGATACCGACTTAAGCCGGTGGATACACTGCTAGACTGCGTCTGTAGTGTACAGTGCTCGAAAAAAACCCGCTGCAATTTTATTACATCTGTGTGTTGGGCGACTTAGTTTAGGCTCATTTTAATCTGTAAGAGAATTCTTACAGATACCTAAAGTCAGCCATTTGCAAAGTGAATTCTTCCATGAACCAGATGGGTCTCGTTGTTTTTGCAAGTTGATTGGTCATCGTCTGCTTTAATTATATTATCTTAGCGCTGACGTTAACGGCTGCAGAAATTAACACTTTATTCTTCCAAAGTGGAATGTTAAGATAAATTCAGTTGCTTGATTATTATGATAGGAAATGGAGCTTGCGTCATTGTAAAGTACTGGAATACAGCCGCTTGATGTCAAGCTGTAGTTTTGCACAGCTATACATTTAAATAAACTCACGCCTTTTTTGCCGCGGGGGTACGCAGAAACTGCCAAACTCTACCTGCTACGATCTAAACATGCTCCCTTTGTCTCGTATAAGTTCATCGGCATCGGCAACAATGACAAAATCGTAAATGATTTTTAGTTGAGTATAAGATCACATCACTTCAACTATGAGTTTTGAAGTGATCGCGGAACGGTTTAGTGAAATAATCATAAGTTGTTTAGTAGGCATGGGTTAGGTACTTGTCCACTTTAAGAGCTATCGTCTAAGTTAGCCCGCGAAATTCAGTTTTTTTAGTTTGCGACATTCATGGCAGTGTATTAAGGCATGATTTTGTTACTGTCATTGTATGGTGAAATGATTTTATAATGTCGATGATTTTCACATGTGAAATGATATCGGACTCCTCTCTAGTTTAAACAGGCCGGTAATTCGAAGTTTTAGCCCGAAATCTCTACAGGGGGTGAGTGACTTCTAGAGTATTTTGCTTTTATGCCTTCGAAGGTAGATTGGATTTCGTAGAACTTAAGCCATTGCTACCACCTCGACCTTGTTAGAGAAGATTAGAAAAGCTTGTTCTTGGAGGGACGAAATTGTTTATCGGCATTTTTGATACACGTACAGTCTCGCAATACAATATGTACATTTTAACGGCATGTCAATATAATTTGATACTTTATGCTTCCAATAATATTGTTCCATATGATAATAGAGGTTACTCTAATTTCATACTGAACGCTATTATTGGATTGACGTATTAATTGTTCCGTTGCATGTGGGAAGCACAAGACTGGTCGAAGTGGAGGACCTTAGGGGAGGCCTATGTCCAGCAGTGGACGTGTTTTGGCTGAAATGATGGAGATTCATTGTGCGTTTTGACGCATAATGAATAAGTACATGTTTTACATGACAAAAAAATAAACATTCTGGTTCAAAATATGGGATAAGATGGGAGGCTTATTTAGGACAAAATTACTCGATTAGAATGGAAATTTAGAACACAGTACATTTTTTCTTTCGAAGACATTGCAAGGAAAAGGAAGCAGTTAATATGGTGATTTAATAGACTTTTCTCATGTATCCTGTTAGAGGGCAAAATAATAAGAAAGGGCCATCTTCCTCAATCAGAAACTCTTTTAATACCAAACAACAGATGTTTGTTTAGACAGTTGTATTTCTTCATCATGTCTCAAGGCGAATGCCATTGATGACCTATGGCACTGAAACGTGGTCGCTCACAATGGGCCTTATTAGAAAGCTAAAATTAATTCAAAGGGTAATGGAGAGGGCTTTGCTTGTAGTTTCCCCACGTGAGCGAATCAGGAATGAAAAGTTTTTTTTTTTTTTCAAAATCAAAATATTTTATTTCACATAAACCTGCATGGGCACTTATGAAAACTTATGAAAACAAATTTGTCGCTTCCTATGGAGAAGAGCCGGCAAGAAACTGCTCGGTTACTCTTTTAAAAATAAAAATAAAAAATTTAATATATTTTGGTAGTAGTCACTATACAAGACTGTGCAGCTGGTTAGCACCTAAACAGTTTTACGAAATTGTCAACATGGTTTCTTGGGCAGGAAGTAGCCAGGTAATAAATCTAATTAAGTGTCAACGACATTACGTTAAAAGGCAAGGTGCCTTATTAACAAAACACATTAGTGTAACGTGCTTAGAATATAATATTGTGTTGTCAATTAATTTGGAATATAATTAAATAAATGCATTACTTTATTACTTCTAATAAAAGGTCTGATGGAACGTGCCACAGAGTTAAATAGAAGTTATTATTTAATATTGATGAGGCCCTGTGATCCATAGGTATGTACATGTATACCTAGTAGTCTTATAGACCACAAAAAATAAAACTGACTTTCTTGAATTTAAATTCTGCATTCACCGTTTCTTTTGTTATCCACTGCTAAACCTAGGTATTTTCCACGAAGTGGGGGTTCAGAATCATGTACTGTGAATCCACAGTTGCAGTTTATGCGGTTTTTTGTTTTTTTTTTGGGTAGGAAATCAACAATTAACTTCTCCTGCTCTGGGTGGATCAGGAGGGTGTGTCAGGCTTTTACTGACTAAAACCCACCCGTGTTTCTTCAGTTGCCTTGATGCTGAAACCCTGTGTAAGATCCGCTAATAAATCTTCAATACGTTCCTCATAGAACGACATACCTACACTTGACTATTCTATGTATAGTGTATAAGTATATCCATACAAACAGTACGACATTACAAAAATAAAACCATTTCCGTGTAGCTCTTGTCTCTACATATCAGGGGTCATTACTCGACCCATAAACAATTGCGCGGTGCGAGACTAGCGTGATATTATCACATCACTACGTTTACTTTGACTGTTAAGTTAACTGCGTCTTTCGAGATAAAACTTACTCTTTACACTTTATGTATGATCCAGATTTGATGTTTTAGGTCAATTTGACTCGTTTTGTCAAGAAGGATTATTTAAAGGTTTTTTTTTTACATCAATGGCGGCGACTGTTTCTAAACATTCAACATTGTATAATATGAAGTATGTATAATTTTTAGGCTGGGACTGACTGAATGCAGAAGGCGGGAGACAGGAAATTTCGGCACCACCAGGGAGAGACCTATGTCCAGCAGTGAACTGCGAGAGGCTGAATTGATTGATTGGTGCTGTTGTTATAATCACCAATGAACGCAGCAATATCCTTTCGATGCCTAGAAAGTTGTAAACCCTCAGAACCCGTTTGAAACGGAGAAAAATTTAGTTTTCCTAGAACCACAAAAACTTCAACCTAGCCACACACAAAATCTAGCTCTTGCCAGCGGTTTACCACCCGCATGGATGTCGGAAATTATACCAAGAGAACGTACTGTTGAGATAGAAAGCATCCGTCCTGTCAATTCAGGTATAACCTATCTGCCGTGTGCCTTTAAGCCAAATCCGATCAGCTGTTTTTGCGTGATTGAGTAACAAACTTCCAAACAAAAGCTTTCACATCACTACATAATATAAAACAAAGTCCCCCGCCTTGTCTATCTGTCTGTCTGTTCGCGATAAACTCAAAAACGACTGAAAGGATTTTCATGTGGTTTTTATCAATATACAGAGTGATTCATGAGGATGGTTTAGACGTATAATTTGTTAAAGTTTTGTGTAAATTGGTTAACGCGGGCGAAGCAGCTGGCAAAAGCTTGTTTATAGTATAAGTAGGCTACACTTTTAAACGGTCTTAAAATATACCTGTACCTGTAGATATAGGGTTGTGTCAAACATGACATTGTGTATTTTTCCATCATGTAAGTATACAAATTCAGCGCTTTCTCCTGTAGCTACACAATCACCTCGCATCTCCCCACGTTGATCAGATAAATAAATTATTCGACAACTTTGCATTCAGCTCCTCCACCTGAATGCCGTTCATCATTCACAATAACTCAAAAGAAACCTCTTCAGAATAAGATATGAGAACAATTGTGTAAGATAGCCTTAACTTTGATGGGACCTTGGCATGTGAGTCTCTGCCTTTACATGTCATGTTTACAGGAATATACTACGCATTTTAATGGCTTTAAAACAACTGATGTTTTTGACATTGTATAGGCCCTTTTTTTGAGGGTGGGAAATCATCAGATAACTTTTCCCGCTCTGGGTGGAGCGGGAGGGCGTGTCAGACTTTTACTGACTAAAACCCACCAGTGTTCCCTCAGTTGCCTGTGTGCCAGGGGCGATGGTATCTCTTTCGGACAACCCGCACCCCTGGCAGGTATCGGCCCTTGCTGACCCCACCAGTTAGTGGGTGCTGACATCTCTTTGAGGCGCGCGTGGAACACAACGCGCCGTCGACCCGGGCTTGGTCCTTACCGGAAAGCGAGCTACCCATTACTCACCTCCACAAGGACACGGCGGTGCTCCGCCCAAGCCGGGCAGACCTCCACCGTATGCTCCACCGTGTCCTAAGGGCGATCTTCGCAGTGGAAACACCCGGGCGATTCCTCCCGCCCTATGCGAAACAGGAACCTCCTGAAACAGCCGTATACAGTGAGGATCTGCGTCAGGCAGAAGGTGAGGACGCCGTGGCGCCTCTCAATCCACTCTTCAAAGAGGGGACTTACCGCCGCAATCGTGGCTTGTCCAGCACTGGGTTGCGACAATCGCACTCTCCATGTCGCCATGAGGTCCCGTCGGACATTGTATAGGCTCAAGTTTTATCGCTATCTCCTGTGATGTTAATCGATGAATGGTTGACATTAAATGGTACACATGCTCCAATGCACAACTTTTATACCTATAACTGGATTTAGTCGTCATTTTATTTTAAATTGATTAACAAGTACTTGGTTGTTGGAGAAAATTGTTATACGGAGCTTTCAAATTTAGGCTGTGTCCTAAGTTGATTATTTTTCGGGTTTCAACAACTCTATACACTTGCACGGCCATTGTACCTTTCCATCTAGGTACACATTGCACCGAAAAGGTTCAGCAGTTTCATTTAACAGTAATGCCAATTACTGATTAGGTACGTAATTACGTTATGACATCAAGGAGGCCAATCCTTTTCAAAAATGATACCTTATTCCAATCCTTTTCAAAAATGATACCTTTTAAAATCTATTTCTGGCCCGGATTACACGAGATCGACCGTTTTCGGACGAACATATTGAAATTTCGTTAATTATTTATAAACTTGATACTGTTCGGGTTTGTAATTGTAACTTTTCATAAAAGGTTGGTTGGGTAAAAGCCAGAGTTTACCGGCGAAAAAGCCATTTCGTTTTGTACATTATTTAACGGTTTTTAATAGACGCTGAAAATTGAAAAGTAACCTGCGTTCTATCTAGATATTTATTTGGATAACTACAACAAACATCTATCTTGCCTATTTCTTTACAATTATTAATTATTTGTAACCTGTCTAATTGTGATAAATCAGTAGGTATTTTCAATGATAACATGCAGTTAATAATAAATATCTATTAATTATTATCTCATTCTTTTATTACCAAATAACTAAGATTCCGATAACCTCACGAGACATACTTCAATGGTTCCCAAGATTAGCTCACAGTACTTAAAATATTACGACAGATGTGAACATTTCCATAAATAATAACCATAGAGTTCAAATCACTGAGACATTTGAGCTAAACAAAAAACAAAAGACGATTTCGCGGTTATGTTTCAAAAAGATGGCGGCCGGCGGGAATACATTTTAATTAGCAGCTGTCAAAAAAACACATAATTTAGTTTTCAAATGTATGCAAATTGTTTAAAGTAAGGAAATATTGTAAAAATGTTGCTATTGTTTGAAAAATAAGAAAATTTCTCGGTTACCGTGTCACATTGTTGTTCTAATCGCATGGTAGATGTTTTCGTTCACATTATTGAGTTTTATAGTAAGTATTTGGTGTGGCCAATGCTCTAATTTGACAGGCGTGACGTGGAACAAGGTCCTTGACATACTGGTGTGTTATCTCGCTGAGGGGTTCATTTATGTGTTCACGATAATGTAGTGTGGCGTTTTGTGTTTTTATTATAATTCGGGTTTATGCTAAAGTTTTATATTATTACAAATAACTATCACATACTGAGGTATTAAATTTTCATCCAACAGCGATTTCCACAGATACACAAAAAGATAGAAAATGTTTATAAAGTAAAAGTCGGCAAGAATAACTTTATGGTCAGACTCTAGCATAGTTTGTGTTTGTAAGCATGGCTCAAACTTTTTGGTTGGAAAGTAAGCATTAAACAACGGGTTCAACCTGGGCCATACTAGTTAGTTACAGGTATCTATCTACCTTTGTACCTTATACTAGAATAAAATTTACTAGACTGTCGATAAACAAGAATCAAATTGCTTATTCCTAAGCAGCAGTGTCACACGCATTTCAGAGAGTAATGGCGTAATACAGGAGATTTTTTTTACCAGTGCGCAAACTGTAACCATGAATTCAGCATATCATTCTAGATCCCCCCTAGCGTAGAAATTTTTCGTCGATTATACAAAAAAAAATCAGCTGTTCCATACATTTGACCGCGTAGGTATTGCACTTTTCTATGAAACAGCTGATTTTTTTTTGTATAACCGACGAAAAATTTCTACACTCTAGAATGATATGCTGAATTCATGGTTAGAATTTGCGCACTGGTTAAAAATTTACCCTGTATACTAACGAATATTAAGAAAGGCTTTCATTTTGACAGTTCAACAACATTCATTGCGTTATCTATGTCATAAAGCAGACAAATTTTTTGAACATATCAAGCAATGGACTAGCAATATCCGTCAAAAGTATTCCGATTCTGATTGATAATTTGGCTAATACAGAAGAACCAATTAATCCGACCTCTACGCTGATACTGAAGTGTTATGAAAGCAAAAAGTACGAGCTTTATTTTAATTAATCACTCAAATCACTCCACCGGCCATAGTCAAGTCGACAGCAGTCCCGAGAGACACTCATGTCATGAGTGACGCGTGATGTAGGTACAACATAATGAGCTCTCGAGTAATGTGGAGCATTAACCTGCCTGAATATTAACTAGACTCTGAGTACGTGAGTGATACTTGCTGTTGTCCGCGCGTTTTTAAACAACGCTTGGAAACATGCTGGTCCTGCTCCATAGGACAATCTAGAGTCTAGACAAAATCAAACTGGTTGCTAATTGAATTGTATAATTAATTATATTTATGACATTGATTTAAACTCAGTGATTACTTTAACTCACACACTGACTCATTACTTGTTAATATTGTAGGAAAATCGTACCTATACTTACTTTTACAATGTTTGTAAATGTGTGAACACCATGTATCTATCACAGAATTAATTTATCTGTATTGCTTCAATTTGATTCTGTTTACCTATTTTGGTATGGTCATTTTATTCTGGGTGCATCGTTTTCACACATAATCATATAATGAATATAAATATTGTACTTGAAACATTTTAAAAGAGTAACGGTGGAGTTTCTTGCCCATTCTTCTCCATACGAAACTACATTTTGGAAGGGGCGACTAGAATCAATTCTATTTTAATGTAAATGTTGACGTTCAAAAGTGCCTTTTTTAGTGCCTATTTGAAATAAATGCTTTGACTTTGACTTTGACTTTACTGGCATTCTAGAGATATTACTTCATATATTCGGAGAGCATAGGAGGCCCAGTGGTAACGGCTGCGAGTTGTAGGTCCTAGGTTCAAACCCAAGTAGGCGTTTTACATTGTGTAAAATATTTCATCACCACTGCTCTCAAAACGGTGAGAACAAAACAAGGAAAACATCGTGAGGAAACCGGCATGTCCTAGAACCAAAAATATCCCGTACTGGGCCTGCGTGGTGGATTACGGCCCCTTCCTTCTGACAGAGAGGAGGCCTCTGCCCGCCCCCCAGCTGTGGGAAAATTATAGGCGGATTAATAAAAATAGCATATATTTTATGTTAATATATGGTTTATCTGTGGGCAAAGTTCAAATACATTCAATCGTTTTTGGGTGGGAACCAACATCTTCACAAACTTTTACAATTACACTTTTATTGAGGAATAGTAACGTAATGATTAAAGTTCGAGAAATAATACTAAAGTGAAAGCAACTATTGATACGAATTTGCGAAGTAAATGTCCTGAAATTGATTCTGAGAAGACTTTGTGTGTCGTTATAAATGAGGCAAGGACAGACGGTAAGTAGGTTATATAATATTGAGCTTAGACTTGACTGTCACATTGTAAATACCAATTTTATAAATGGATGAAGATCGGTTGCTTAATAAACCATTTTCTACCACCTGAGACCCGAGAGAACAATTTACAAAGCTGTCTCGGTCACACATTTTTGTGAACATTATATTGTGCTTTTCTTCATCTTTATGTTATAATAACTAGATTTTGCCCGCGGCTCCACCCGCATGGATGTCGATTATCGCGTAAAAAGTAGCTGTCCTTCTCCGTATCTCAGGCTATATCTCGGCTAAATTTCATGACGATCGGTTCAGCGGTGTAGGTGTAAAAGCGTAACAGACAGACAGAGTTACTTTCGCATTTATAATATTAGTAGGGATCCCCTCAGTCTATTGCCAATCACAGTTGTCCACTGTTGGACGTAGGCAGCTTCTAAATTGCAACCAGTTTTTCGCGGTAAAAATTAAAGTTGCACCATTTTATTCCGTTACTTTTCATTAAAATAACTTCAATTAAAATCCAGCTGATAATTATAAAAGTGCTACTCCTGAAATATCCCGTAGTACTCTCTGTCCATTAACATTACTCGACAGACAAATGGACAGATTACGCTTCTATTTCGATAAGGCACAGAGTAAACAACTTTTAATAGAAAAAAGAAATACTTATGTTGTTACACTGTGGACTCTTCGGACCTCAGTCCATTACTGTGGAGGGCTCAAATAGTTATGATAGCAAATAGATGATGTGGGTGACACGAGTCTATAGTGTACGTGTGGGTAGCACCTTTTAGGCTGTATAAAGCTTGTGATTCAAGATACAATAGACGTTTTGTCGCTATCAACTCCTGAAACCCTAGTGCGACTGTGATTCGCCTACATTTCATGTGTGGGTACATTTTTGGCACCTTTTGTCTACTTACTTATTTAGGGTCCCTAGTGTATTTGATAGAAGCGTACAGTTTTATGCGTTCCATTTTAGTTTTTGATCGCGAACAAAACTTTTTCTGATCAAATAATATCGTGTTTTGGTTTTAGTAACTCTATCGGTACTAAAACACTTCAAACTAAGTGATATTTGGTAAAGTATTCCAGTAAATATTTATTTCCATCTAGGCTTAAATTGCTAGGACATGGAATATTGGATCAGTCACTGGCGTGATTCAGTTTGCATAGGTTTCAACATCGATCGCTCCATGGTCTGATATAGGAGTAGAATACGGAATTACGACGCACAAAATATCGATAAATGCTAACACGATGCGATAGAAAATTGCGATACAAGTTACCGCGATAGATCTTCACTGCGATACTACTTAACTTCGATGCACATTACCGCGAAAAATCATTTCTAGGAGCTGTGGGAAAAAGCCAGTACCTAATAAACGCTTGGAAATTATAAATAAACTAGCTTTTTCCAGCGGCTTCGCCCGCGCGGAACTTTCATCTCCTATTTAACTTCCTTAGGGGTTGAATTTCGAAAAATCCTTCCTTATTCCTTGTCTACATTATAAAGGGAACCTCTGTGCAAAATTTTAGCTTTTTAGGTCCAAGGGTTTGGGCTGGGCGTTGATGAGTCAGTCAGTCAGTCAGGACTTTTTTATTTATTTATATAGATTAAGGAATTATTAGGGGAAAATTAGTGTTACCTCTTCTTATTTTTATAGTGATGGTCAAATCGATAATTTTGCATATTTTATATATAAGAGGTGAATGCGCAGTGGTAGAGCGCGAAATTCAAATTTTGTTACGTTTTTTGCAATTTTCGGGTGAGTGTCAGCTTGTTACTTGATCAAAATATGATTTGCGACTATAACATGTACGTATTTACAGATTTATAATCATTAGAATCAATAATACATCTTTCTAAGTTAGATTTGTTCCATAAGAACAAATTTCTTATGGAAAAGTGCGTGTGGAAGAAATCTAACTTATAAGAGATATATTAGACATTCTAATGACTATAATTCTGTAAACACGTACCTGTTATATTCGCAAATCACATTTTGATCAGGATACAACCTGATAGTGACCTGAAAATTGCAAAAACGTAAGAAAATTTGAATTTCGCGGTCTACCACTGCGCATTCACCTTAAAAGCATAGTTACTATTGTACAATTGCATACTTTGCGATTCATATTGATTTCCAAGTTATTTATTTTGCTTCCAGTAATATCTTACTTTTAGCATGGTGTTATAGATTTAATTTGAATAGAAAGGAACTGCCTGTTAATTTTCTATCATAATTCGATGATAGCCAAAGTTTGTCTGCAAGAAATTGTTTAAATTGTTAAGAATTCTACAAGTTATAAAAGGATATTTTTACAGTTACATATTTAAAATTCTTTTCTGAAAAGTGTATGAGTTTGGTCATGTCCAGAGAATGAGTGAAAGGCATCTACTACTAGGTACTGTATCTGTGTTACTAGCTAGTTTTAAAAACTTGAAATTGTAATCTGTGGAGAACGTAGTGGGTAGCATAATTGTTAAAATGTAATATTTAAGATAATTTATGCATATCTCTTATTGTGCTACTGTTTGTTTTTCCTTAAATAAATAAATATTTACAAGGCAGATGAGCGGAAAAGTGGGGAGGGGACGCCCTAGCTAGAAGATAGTGAGTTTATTGATAATGTTCTCCAGAAAGGTCAGGAGCGTAGTGCTCGAAATGAATGCGCGTATATGGCTGGATGTATGAACATCAATTCCCATTTCTTCCCGTGGGTGTCGTAGAAGGCGACTAAGAGACTTACTAGAGAATGGGTAGCAGCGTTCTCTATGCATTTTACAACCATATTGCGATCGCCAACCCGCATGCCAAACATGGCGATTATGGCAAAACCCCCCTTTTGGGGGAGGCCTTTGTCCAGTAGTGGACGTATTTCGGCTGAAATGATGATGATGATGATGAACATCAACGAAGCAAAAGGAGTGTAGTGGCCCAATGGTAACGGCCGCGATTTACGAGTTATAGGAATGTCCTAGGTTCGAATTCAGCCAGGCGCTTTACTTAGTGTAAATAATTTCATCACTACTGTTCTCAATACGGTGAAGGAAAACATTGTGAGGAAATCGGCATGTAATAGAACCAAAAATTTAAAGAAGACACATGACGTCTACCACCCGCACTGGGCCCACGTGGTGGATTACGGCGCACTCTCACTGAGAGGAGGCCTATGTCCCAGCAGTGGGAACGTTGGGACAGCTGATTATGATTATGATGAATGATCGTACCAGGTGGCTTTCACTAATTTCTGCTTACTCCCATGGAAAGAAGGTATGAATTTACGTATAAACGTATGTTATTTCCTTTTTATTGTTATTTTGATCCTGTAGGTGCACATAAATTATAATGAACACATCCTAACGACTCTAATCAATCATACTAATCTTCTAACACCTGTCCAATTCTCATTGTTCCACACCTCGTTCATTTTGATGTCACAGCACTCACCATTATTGTGAGAGTATTATTAGATAACGCTTTAGCCAGCGGTTTCGCCCGCGTGGTGATTGAAAATGATCCCACGGGAACGTACTCTCGGGATAAATAGTATTCTATGTTGTAATTCTGGTTATAATCTGTGTGTCAAATTTCATCCAAATCCGTTCAGCTGTTTTTGCGTGATTGAGTAACAAACATACAAACATGTAAACAGACAAACTTTCACATTGATAATATTATTAGGATAATTAGGATAGGATAGTAAGATAGGTAAGCAGGATTCCACTTCCGATATTATTTTGTTAAGTACTGTAAAGGTTTGTTGCTTATCGAATGCAACCTTTATGTAAATACAGGCTGGTAATGAAATGGCTTTGTCACATTTGAACTGTCCAGAAGATGGTTCTAGATTCTATCCTTCAAATAGACTAGGATAGGTTTTGTTTCGAAGAAAATAATATTCTTGTATTAGGCGCGGCCATGTAAAGTCTTTATTACTTAAAATATGCGTGGAGTCCCACGAATTTAAACGCTATCAAGTATTTTATTTATAGTTAGATTCCCGTCGGTACCTGGGAGTTCAGCAGAACTCCCACAAGTTGTGGAGGCCCACTACTGACAATTTTCTTCCAAGGGAAAGTTTTGGAAAATTTCTAAAATGACTTGGACGGTTTTAATCAGATTTTGGGGAAAAGGCCAGTGGGCGTAAATACTATTTGGAGTTTTTTTTATCATTTTGAAGTTGCTTTTGCCGCGTACCGGAATACGTAAAGTTGGAAGGCCTCCCACAAGGAGGACCGATGACCTTAAGGGCCGCAGGAATCCGCTGGATGCGGGAAGCACAGAACCGGTCAAAGTAGCGGAGCTAGGGGAAGGCCTATGTCCAGCAGTGGGCGTCTTTCGGCTGAAATGATGATGATGATGATGATGAAGTTGCTTAGATAAGAGGGGCAATTCTCGTAATTTTAGAACGTTCACAGTCTAATCTCAGTCTCAATCTGTCAATACGCTAGTTTCCCTTAATTTTTGACAAGTTTTTGCAATTGAATACCGCTGAAATGAGATTAGTTGATTTTGAACGATTTTTAAACACGGGAATTGGTCTTCTGGTCACTTTAAGTCATCAACTGGCTAGCCTTTTCCCTTCTATGTTGGGGTCGGCTTCCAGTCTAATCGGATGCAGCTGAATACCATGCCAGTGCCAGTACTTTACATGGAGCTGGACTGCCTGACTTCCACAACCCACTTATTGGTTGAACACATTTTTTTTTGGCTTCGGGAAATCATCAAATAACTTCTCCCGCTCTGGGTGGAGCAAGAGGACGTGTCAGACTTTTACTACTAAAACCCACCCGTGTTCCTTTAGTTGCTTGTGTGCCAGGGTATCTCTTTCGAACAACCTGCACCCCTGGCAGTGGTTGAACACATTAACATTGGTTGTAAGATTCAGGTTTCAAACATCCCGTAGCCACTGTCAAATATCCACGAATGACAGCCGAGACCACGTACTGTCCAGGAACAGAGGGGTTTCGGTGTATGAAGATGGTCTGGTAATCTGATCGATCCATCCCTGCATCTTCACAGACGCACGAATCGATACTTAGCCACGAACCCACCCAGGTATTTTCTTCGGGTTACTTTAAGTATTTAAAAGATATTAGAACTTGAATGGTTCTTTTGTTTCGTCTTGATATTAATTAGAAAATATTTTTAGCCTACGATGTAAAGGGCATCTGGGGGATCTGCACTCAGACAAGCTTTAATGAAAAAACTAAAGGGTATTGACACCAACATTTAGACGTGAGCGATACCTATTGCCTTTTAGTCAAATGTACTTAATTACATTACTTAGTAATAGCCAGAATGTGAAAGATAAATTTATCTCACCGTGAACAAAATGAGCATCACCCAAAGTATTTACTAAACTGTGTTTTTTTGCATACCTACGTATCTTGGTTATAGAATGAAGATTTGTTTGTAACAGCAACATTTTGCTGCATTTTTGTAGAAGACACACGTAATAGTGCACCTACAATTCATTCAATAGTAGGTATAGACATAGAGTGAAGTCATTTAATAGTATCTAGAGGCGCCTAGAAACCACACAATAAATTATATCAACACGCAAACAAAACACGTTTTAATTCATTATTAGTAGATAGCATTGGCGCGCGCGCACCACGATAGCTCATTGCTAAGGCACACTTAAACGAATATCATCTTTATGTCAGTGGAAATTAAGTGAGTTTCAGAATGCCTCGTCACTCACTATTGAAAAAGTCGTAAGTCGATTGAAGATATAGCGCAAATGAACTTTAAGTGTGGGTTTTAAAGTTGTTTTTCCAAAAACACATTTTTGTTTACATGTTAGAAAACTGAATCGCGAACGCAGCATACATTGACTACTGATTCCTAAATTAAGCCTTACAATTTTGCAGAACATAATCGTATCAGTTCCTACAATCTTTGTTTACTACATCACGATCTGGACCTTTGACCTTCATGCTCATATGGGTCAGGACTTGGCTTAAAATGGCAGACATTTTGTTTGCTTTATTTCTCAAATAATAGTGAACGCGGTTTATGATGAAGTGATGGGACTAAAGTGATGGTGCGTGGAGTGGAGAACTTAGATAAGAATAGGTTAATAGATAGACAGAAGACATTATACAAGACAGAATGTCGGAAACATTGCCTGATTGACACTTTGACACTAGTGATGTACCGACTAGTCGGGAAAGCCGACTAGTCGGCCACTTTTGTAGTCGGCGACTAGTCGGTGACTACTCGGCTAAAACCGCCGACTAGTCAGCCCATATTTTACTCGTATTAATATGCTTAAAATTTAAAAGACAGTGATTGAAATGAAATTGAAATCTTTACTGTAATATCTTTTTATTATAGAATCAGTTTTACAGAATAATTTCAGTGCAATTTAGAATAAGATAGGGCATTAGGATAGGAAGGAATAGGAACCCTTCGTTTGGTTCATTATTTAATTAGACTTAGAGCCCGAAATGAAATAAAGTCAAAAGTAAAATAGCTCTATAGCAAACAATTGTCATTAAGTACTGTAGAGTTGGGCCGACTATGACTTTGGCCGACTAGCCGACTAGTCGGCTGAGAAATCATTGATTTCGGTTGAGTTCGGGTGACATCGGCTATGTTCAAAATGGCAACCCTACTTATCGTCAATTGTTTGCTTTTTTGTTAGAAGTATTAATTAATTTTACTTTCGGTATTTAATTTCTGGATCTAAGTCCAATTAATTAATGGAACAAACGAAGGGTTCCTATTCCTTAACTAGCTTTTGCCAGCGGCTTCGCCCGCGCGGAACTTTCATCCCCTATTTAACTCCTATAGGGGTTGAATTTCAAAAAATCCTTCCTTATCCCTTATTTACATTATAAAGGGAATCTCTGTGCAAAATTTCGGCTTTCTAGGTCCAAGGGTTTGGGCTGAGCGTTGATGAGTCAGTCAGTCAGGACTATTCTTTTTATTTATTCCTTAAAATGATATTATTATTTTATTCGTAAAGATTTCAGATTCATTTCAATAACCGTCTTTAAAAAATTTAAGCTTATTAATACGAGTGAAAATGGGCCGACTAGTCGGCGGTTTTAGCCGACGCGCCGTTCTACTATAAATGATCCTGCATCTCACTCATTAACGTTGTACATGTAGACTTGCGACTAACTGCTCATCACTGATACTACCTCTGTCGGACACAATGCCTGGTGAGACAGCGTGCTTTTTAGGAAGGCCCACCAGTGAGTTCGAGCCCGCAACTAGATTCCCCTTAAAACAAAAATATCTAGCTCTAGCTAAAATACAATACAAACACTGAAATAAAATAAAATAATGTTTATTTGGTCATCATCTGCCTAGTCTTTGCCCAACTACGTTGGGATCTGCTGCCAGTCTAACCAGAAGCAGCTGAATATCAGTATTTTACATAGAGTGACATGACCTCCACAACCCAGTTACTGGGTAATACGATACCCCTTGGTATGACTGGATGTCAGAGTTTCGGGCTTCTGACGATCCGTAACAACTGTCAAAGATCTACAAATGACAAGCGGGACCAACGGCTTTTCGAGGCACGGGTCTTGGTATGTAAAGATGGACACCCATCCACAGACCAACCGCGGCAAGCGTAGCTTAACCTGATCGATCGACCCGTGCGGCTTTTATTACTTAGCCACAAGCCCTTCAAGCCTCCAAGCCTTTAGTTGTTTATTTGGTACCTTATAATAACATTCCTAACCTTACTTCACTAATTCATGCAAATACTATTCACACACACACACATTCATAGATCATTGTAGATAATCCTCCGAAGAGAATGTTAAGGAAACGCCAGCCTCTATTAGCATACCGACAGTTAAGGCAACTAATTACTAGAGATGGGCCGACTATGACTTTGGCCGACTAGTTGGCTTCAAAATGGCCGACTAGTCGGCCAAGCCCTTCATTGCTTTTAATTGAGTTCCGGTGACATAGGTAATGTTTGTGACTACGCTTTAGGCTCGTAAGTGCCAATGCGCGGTGCCCGGCGACCAGGCGGAATTGTCGGAACTAGTTTTTGTTTACTTTGCATTTATTCTATCATTGTTTACGTGTGAGCCAGCGTTTTTTCCTATCCTTTTCTAGATTGTACTGAAAGTAAACTGTTAAACTGATTCTATAATAAAAATAATAACAGTAAAGATTTCAATTTCATTTCAATCGCCGTCTTTAAAAAATTTAAACATATATTAATACGAGTACAAAATAGGCTGACTAGTTAGCGGTTTTAGCGGACTAGTCGCCGACTACAAATTAATATGGCCGCCTAGTCGGCTTTCCCGACTAGTCGGTACATCACTACTAATTGCTAGGTATGTCTTATATTGAATTCGACTGTAAACATTACAAATTTATCATTTATCATCTCCTATTTTATCATGTCAAATTGAACTACACAGTTAATATTAATCAATAGGTAAGTTAATGTGAGATCCTCAGGTGGTTCTTAGTGGCTAATATATCGGGTAGAACAATGAATCACCTTTGTAGTGCGCTTTTCGTTTACTCCACACTTTGGTGTTTGTTACAAATGTTACAATGCGCCTGCCATGCGAACCTGTCTTTTCGAAACAAAAATCCTATGCCAATATAATTGATTGAAGGCTTATTCTAAATTATCTTGACAGTTCGAATGTGATTAAGGTTTTTTATAGGCAGCTTATAGGTACTAGATTTTGTAAGTATTTAGATACAAGAAGATTTGCTAAGATCGAGAAAACCTTCCAGGACTACAGATTTCATCAGAAAACCTTCCCACTATTCGATTTATTGGCATCATCAATCTGAATCATTCAATCACAATCATTTTCTGCTCAACAATCTAAATAACGGAATTAAAATTGTTGAACTGTCAAAATCAAAATCCATTCCTACTGTTAGTGTCAAGTACCCCGCGGGTCCTTTTTCTGTTCTATATCCTCACGGTCGTGACTCCTTAAAACCATCACCGGTTCATGAAAATTTTCACTGTGAACACCCAAGCAATAGACTGACATAATACTTAACGTAGATTGAAAAGTTCTAAGGGCAGAAGTTATGTGAATTAGCGCAGCCATTTTCCGGAATCGAATTTGAAGCAAGGGGCAGAAATTCTTCAGAGTTGTGGTTAATTAAAAGTAGATCATCATGAAACCCAAACAATTTTGTTAAAACAAGGATTTTGTTCCGAAACACAAGACTAATATGCAGTCTCAAACATCCCTTTTAAAAAAGGTCATGTATTTAGGTCGATTTACACCGTTGAAACTGAACGCAATCAGCACATCTAAACCACGTTCAAGAGCTGTCAGTGTCAATATTCTATAACAATGCCAATGCTGAATGATGGCCTTTTTGCGTGGGTGCGACGTATATTTTCCTGCAACTTGTTCTTTTTTGTTTGTGTTGTTTCTCTGCGTTTTTTTTTTTACCGCAAATAAATGAACACACTAACAGCTCTTAAACGCGGTTTAGATGTGCTAATCGCGTTCAGTTTCATTGGTGAAATTCGCCTTTAGTCAAGCATGTGTCGAGATTTCTATAAATATTAAAAATATTTTTGCGATTCTTGCATCAGCCCATAATTTGTTCTAAGTCTGCATATACGCGTAGGTGTGCATATCAAAGCGACCACGACAATATAACTTTGCTATGACTAAACACATTTTTATTACAATATTTCTCAGTGCGTAGCAAATCTGCGTTCGCGCCTAAATCGTATTTTCACAGTCCTGTCAGTTATGATGCCAAGGTTCCAGTGGATTTACTGAAAAATATACGTCTTATAAACAGTGTCCAGTGTAACGAGGTCTTGTTTATAAAAAGCAGAGGCCAGAACGAAATGAAGCGTCAAGGATTATTTTAATGTACGGTGAGGCGAGGAAAATTCCTAGGATACTGAATATAAAACAGGTTGGTCAGAGACGGTGGGACGTAATTGACTTTGATGAAAATTCTTCTGTTTTAATTTATTATTGAATACACAATTATTCATATTGCACATACCTACAGGGTGCCAAATATTCCTGCCAAAGCGGACTTTGAAAAGATATGGGTTTTAGGTAGTCTATTTAATAAAACTCTTATAGAGTACCTGGTCATAATGGATTGTCTTATACAGGGTGATTGGAAGATGGGTGCAAAGCTTTAAGGCAAAGATAGTACAGAAAATTTAGAACCATTTAAGCCATGGTTGTTTTAGACGAAGTCTTACCAAATATTTTTAACCAAATTTTTAAGTTTTTTTTTCGGAAATTCTCAAAATTTAATGTAAACTGCATAATTATGGCCAAATTGAATGATAAATGAATTCATTTTTTATTTATTTAATTAAAGTAATGTGTAAGCAATCAAGCAAAACATGTTTTAGGCTTCTGTGTCATTAGACATTTTTTTTACAGACATTTAAAGCTCAGAAAAAATAAAAAAATTGTACAATACGTCTTTTAAATCTTATTAAAAAAAAAAAAAATTGGTAAGACTTCGTCTGAGACAACCATGGCTTAAATGGTTCTAAATTGTCTATACTATCTTCACCTTAAAGCTTTGCACCCATCTTCCAATCACCCTGTATATCTGATTGTAATGACTCAAGAAAGAAAATACAAGCTCAGACATTGCAAATTATCAAAAATCTAGTCCACTTATCTAAGTTAATATTTTAGAAAAGAAAAGATCTGGGTTTCTGTATGTTTGTTTGTAATGAGTAAATTAAAAAAAAATACCAAACAATTTTTTTAGTCAATTGTGGTGTCTTACGACTTCCACGTGAACAGTCGCGGGCGGAAGCTAGTATAATAATATATCAATACAGTATACACAGATGACAGCAAATGAACCAAAGAATAGATGACAAAAACCATCCAATAACGCTATAGTTGCTGGAAAAACCCTCATCATTGTCACATACTATGTGTGGAGTTAAATAGAAGCAAGAAAACCGTATATTGTTCATATTATTATGTGTATGCCTGTTTATTGCTCTGCGCGACTTTATGCTCTATCAAACTAATTTGCATTGGCTTATTACTTCGCCTACACAGCTTATTCATGGTTAATTATAGATCAGCTCCTTCCGTGTGAGGAGAGACCCATTTACGTGTTTATTATCGACTATTCGTTTGAATGGATCTCGCGATTTGAGTGACTTGAATAATTGTTGAAAGCAATACAAATAAGGACGATTATCACATCAATAGTGAAACCGATCGCAATCAGCACCTGAATTGCGTAATACACTGTCAGTCAAAATGTTAATAATTTTGAAGGATATTGCTAATCCATTGTATTTTATGTTCGAAAACTTTGTGTGATTAACAACGTAAATAACGCAATGAATGTTGTTGAACAGCGTGATGATAATGAGTTACCCAATTACCCCGCAGAATATATAAACAACGTTCAATAGCTGTCAGTGGCAACATTGTTGTGGAATATTTGACACTGACAGCTCTTAACCGCGGTTTAGAACGCGTTCAGTTTTTTTGGTGGACATCGGCTTTAATTGCCATTAAATAAAAATAGAAAATAGTTTCTTGGGTGAAATTCGCCTTTAGTGATAGATGAATTGTAGAGTTCTTAATTCGAAATCAAAAGTCATACGAGTACATGAACTGTTTCCATTATTGTGATAATGGTGTCAAATATCGAATTTTTATTTCCGAAATCAAAATGTAATGTTTTCTTGTCATTCAGTGCGTTTGCACATCAAACCAGTGCGTCTTTCGTTTTAAGTGTCTGCATTGTACAGATATTTGTGATCATCTTTTATGATTTGTTATTGTCTGTGCTTCTGACGGAAAGCAGAGTTTAACAACATGTTTTATGAAAGTCATTCGTCATGCAGTGTTATTTTGAAGAGCGGAGCATTGTGTATGTCACTGTATAAAGACTTTGCATACAAATATAACACAGCCTTGCCCCGTATACATTTTAACCGCCATATCATAACCCTGTATCGCTTTATTGTAACGGGAAGATAAATGTGCATGACGCCATTCCGACACCTGTGTACCTATATAATGATTATGTAAAAAGCAACTTTGACGTAATGCAGTAAAGTTGTTATTTGAGTTTTGACTCGAGTATGGTTTTCAAAATCGAATGTTGTTGCATCGATATAAAGATGTTCCTACAGTTGTGAGTTGTGCGTAAACCGATGATCTAAAAAAAAAACAATTGTCATTTAATTACGATTCAATCAGGAAAATTATGATAGTTTCTGACGTGTGGTTTTTTATCTGCTTTTCTTGGTATGTCACTGACCGTTGGGCTGGTCCACAAATTTAAGGGCGCTCAACGCGCTATGGAGCGGGCTATTCTCGGAGTTTCTTTGACGGATAAAATCAGGAATTATATTATCCGGAAAAGAACCGGATTCACCGACAGCTTGCAGAGTAAGCAAGCTGAAGTAGCAGTGGCCTGGCCATGTTTGCCAAAGGACCGATGGACGGTGAAGCAGACAAGTCCTGAAGTGGAGACTGCGTATCGGCAAACTTAGTATGGGACGCCCTCCAGATAGATGGACCGACGATCTTAAATAAGTGGCTGGGACAGCCTGGATGCGGAAGGCGGAGGATAGAGTGTTGTGGCGCAGCATGGGAGAAGCCTATGTCCAGCAGTGGACTGCGATAGGCTGAGTTGATTGATTGACTTGGTATGAGTTTAATTAAAAGTTAAATAGGTATTACTCTAGTTATGATTGCTAACGGTGTTCCACTTCTAGAAGTTTAGAGATTTGCTACTTATCAGTAGTAATACGCTTTAGGTGTTAAAATTCTAGTTTTTACTTAAATACATAAGTGGTAAAAGATAACCCAATATCAAAACAATAATGGGACTTACAAAATAAATAAGCCTTTTCCTTTATCAAATCGTAAGATTTCTCCAATTTCGGTAGCTCAGATACAAAAATAGCACGGAAGAGCGAAGGTGTCGGGTTGTAAGTGATCGATCATCGTCTCTGCCAGCCCTGAGATAATAGGCTGGATTGATGACACTTTCTGAAGGGAACTGAGGTTCATTAATACAATGATTTAGGTACTACGGTTTCGGTTGACGCAGCTGAGTTTTCGATGCCTGTAGAATCTGTTGTGACGACCACGACCACTCTGCCAAGAGTGTGACGACGAAGAAGAAGAGAATCTGTTACATGTTTTGTAAATGTATTAATAATTGAAACAAGGTAGGTAGTTAAAACTGATTTATTTAGGAACGTTCTTTTTATTTATTTAAGTGAAAACTTCTTTAGGCGTGTTGGGCTTTTTTTGAGATGGCAAAAAATTATTGAACTCACGACACCGTTACCGACAGCTCTGTTTTTTAGTAGATGTATTTCAATAATCTAAGTCTCAAAAGATAGGTTTAGGTCCAGAAGTAATATTCCAATTGGAATTATGAAAATCGGATAACCCATTTAGAAGATATGACCAAAATTATGATTATGAATAATGTTAATCCTGTATTGACGATTAAAAAAATACACACGTAATTGTTAAAATTTTCACTTCTGTCGGCACTCCCGGAGTGCCACTGTTTTTTTGATTATTATTGTATATGTACATCCAAGAGGGAGGTATGTTGTAGAGATAGTTTTTTTTTAATTTTGGCGATTTTTTTTTAATTCTATTCAATTTTTCTCTACATTAGTTTAGCCGTGTTGTTACACAGGGGAAAAGATGAACGTAGTTCTTGCATTTTTTACCCAAAGGTTGCCAACAGAACCCTATTACTAGGCCTCTGCTGTCCGTCCGTCTGTCTGTCAGCGGGCTGTATCTCATGAACCGTAATAGGTAGACAGTTGACATTTCCACAGTATGTATTTCTAAATGAATCCTTGTTTCCCTTGGTCACGGCATCACTCGTGAACGGCTGGACTAATTTTGCTATTCTTTTTTTGTTGTGTTTGTTATTGTCCGGAAAAGGTTCTTATGAAAGAAAAAAAAGGAAAGTTGGGCGTAACATTAGAAAATTTAAGAAACTTAACGACCATATTAACTTTTCTAATATTATACCAATGCGAATTCAATATTCATTCTTAAGACAGGACGTCTGTCTGGTCAGCTAGTATTCAATTAAAAAGCGTTGGGTGCTTGACATTAATTGATTATAAAAGTACCTCAAAAAGCACCCCACGCTTTTTAATTGAATTAAATTATTTTCTCCTTTTTTAATTTGGTTTTTAAAGCGTGTTTTTAGTTTAAAACTATTTTTTTAATTATCTAAGCTTGCTGCTGTGTCCGATTTGGACGCTTTTCTGCTAATTATACCAGTGAGTTTTAGGCAAAATGTTACCATATCAACACTTTCGCTCTAAACAATCCGTCAATGAATCACTCGTCACCTCTCGCTTTAAATCTCCTCTGTAAAAAAATATTACATCATGGCACATCTAGCAGCCTACATCAACGTCATAACGATACATTACACGGTTTTCGTGAAATCTGTGTTAATGTAAAGCACTTACCATCACCATAACAATGTACTCTATAACATTGAAATGAAGGTTGATATTCCGCTGTGCGTATTGTTGACCTTGTGATGTAGTGGTTGGCACGGTGGTAGATAAACACGTCATAATCTGAGATTATCTGACGGTGGCAGGCAAACATGCTAGGAGTACAACTAATAACTAGGTTATTAGGCTACGTAGCCCTTTCTTTAGTATGATCAGCAAAAGATGTTCCTAAATTTGATAGTTATTTAATAAGTTAACATAAAAACTGGCGAAAAATTTGGTGAACTAAGTACAGGATTATTTTAAATTAGCTGTACACGCGATGGGTATTGACATCTCAGCACGGTAACATAAAAAACAAAAATTGTTTTAGGAGGTCAATGACCACTGTAAGTGTTAGGCGCGGGCTTTTAAAAAAAAATCGCTACACTTTAAAATGACCCCTTCGGGGAAAACAGGCGTAATCTTTTACTATGTTGTCTTTTAGTATGTGTGTAAGTCTGATGAAAACATTTAATCAGAAACTAAATCTACTCTAAAACGACGACGACCCTCTACCCGAATAAAATAAAATAAAAGGGTACAGAAAGTATTTGCTGACTGTACCTATCTAGTTAAGAGTTTCATAATTTATCAGAACACTTTTTAGAGTTTCTCGGAAACTACTTTTTAACAGCAGTGGAGAAAAATGTAATTGCTGTAATTTTCTTCTTTATTTCCAGCTGCTTTCGGAATTAAAGTCAGTATTTCAGAGTTCTTCATAGTGATCATAGGTTATGTATTTATATATTATACTAACAATTATGGTCCCCTATTTCTTATTATCGAGTCTGGTTGCCTATAGGGTAGGCAGACTAATTGCCATAAACTCGTCAGTAGAAGGTACGAGTTTGGGTCATCTAATCATAGTCGAGTATGCATCTGGGTACCCCACACATTTGTGTGAAGTACAACATTTCAATCGTGCACCAAATGTAATAAGACCCCGGTTTTTGGTAAGATTATTTTTTCTGTGAAAGTCAGTAATAAAGCCATTTCTATATGTTATAATTAAAACACAACAAATATGGAACAATATATCGAAAGTTAGGCAGCCAGTCTGTCTGCCGTACTGAGGAAATCGGGGGAAATCTCCGTATTTTAGGAGCGTTTGCATTTTAATCTTAGTGCAGCAATTTTTTTTTTTTTACTTTGATTTTCACCAAGATGAGATTGCCACTAGAATTTGGTAAATTTTGCTAGCTGCTTATTTACTAGAATTGACCTTTTGATTTATGGTAAAGAAATACCTCATCATCATCATTTCAGTTGGAAGAGGTCCACTGCTGAACATAGGGCTCCGCCAAGCTCCGCCACATCGACCGGTTCTAATCTGTGTTCCCGGCATCTAGCGGATTCCTGCGGCCTTCACGGGATATACGTGAATAAATAAAAATTGAAAATGCCGAGCGGGTTATCTGTGAAATCACCTGTTGCCTGAACCGAGATGTCTTAGATGTCAAAATTATTCACCTAGAACCTAAAGTCAACGAGCTTACCCATCAAATTTTAATCCGGTCATTTTTCTTAGTTTAATCACAAAATAAGTCTGAAAATTAAAAAAGTTTTATGCTTCTTCAGAACTTTATTAACTTGCGTAATACTAATCACTCCCGAAGTTAATAGAATTGTTACGCATTCTTTGTATTCTTATTGACGTCACATAACTTTTTATTTACGAACATTTTGGTTTATCGTTCATTGTGGCATTTGTATTACTGTTAAGTGCCAGCGCAAACTATGCGTCTTGTCGCTGCCAGTGATCTTTTTCATCTGCGTCGTCGATAAACGTACAGGGAGCGATCTTTTTAGTCAAGTATTCGACTTGCTTCGACGTCCGCTATGAAAACAACGACATCGAACGTATCCATGTTGACATTCACAATACAAAAACACGTCCACAATTCCTCAGCGCTCACAGCAAGACCGAAGCTGATCTAGGCATGCGACTGTCGTCAGTGGGGTAGTAGCGTAACACACTATCAGTAAGAATGGCTTTTATTTTGACAGCTCAACAACATTGATTGCGTTATTTACGTTGTTGAGTAGAATTTTTTTTCAAATATAGCAATGGATTAGCAATTCAAAATGATTCAGATTGTGATTGATAGTACATTACATAATTAGGGAGCGGGTATCTGCATGTACCGTGCTTGCAGTGTCATGAAGCGACAGCGCGCACTTCCCCTAGCCTGTCGTTGCTTCTCTGCAACTTGACGCCAAGTGTGCGGACCATAGAACAAAAGTCTAGTCGCCGAGCTGTCGCAGTCGCATGTCGCATAGTGAGTGACATGTCTTACTTAGGAGAAACAGCAGACATTGACGTCTTTAGCCCGTGTGGGTGTGGGTTTAGCCCCGAGGGGACTATAACGTTATTTTGGACTAAAATGTGTTGTTAAGCTGTGACAGTTATCCGTCGAGAATAGCTGAAGATAATGTTGATGTTAAGGACCTACTAAATGTAGAGTAATTTGTATTGCTTTGAAATTACATAAATGAACAATTAATTTAGATTTAAAAACCAAACTAAAAAAGTAGAAAATAATTAAATTCTATTAAAAAGCGTGGGGTGCTTTTTGAGGTTTTTTTTTATAATCAATTAATATCAAACACCCCACCAAGCTTTTTAATAGAATTAAATTATTTTCTACTTTTTTAGTTTCGTTTTTAAAGCGTGTTTTTTTATTTTTATAACAATTATTTGTTTTCTATTTTTTAGTCCTGCTAACTACAAAAGCGTAATTTTTCAGTATTTTTTTCTTTTTTAATTATTGAATTGTCATCGGTCCTCGATAAGTCTACAAAGTTTAAATTAAATCTGACCGTTTGAAGTGGGTCAAAATCAAGTCCAATGGAGTCGGTTACAAACAAAAAAAAACAAACATACAGGTGAAGCTAACAAAAACGTGTTAATTTAAAAAAAAAAACAGTCTAGCAGGCTAACTGTGTTGGGGTCGGCTTCCGGTTTAACCGGATGTACCTGAATACCCGTTTTAACATGGAGTCAGGAGTGACTGCCTGTCTGACCTCCATAACTCAGACAGTAGGCAACATGATACCCATTGGTAAGACTGGTTGTTATACTTTTGGGCCACCAGCGTAACTAAAACTGTCGTATTTACTAGTTATTTGAGTATTTCTGCCGTCGACAAGCTATAAATGCCGTTAACTCGCATATGGTCGATTTTCGTTTTTTGATGCCACCATAATCAGAAATAAATTCTCTTTCTTTCTGTCTAAACAGTATTTTTCTACTATTTATGGATGCCGAGATAAAAAAAATAAAAATGCCGTTAACTTGCCGTGTTTGATATGTTTACTACGCTAAATCGCAGGTAAGTAACATTACTAAACTAAAAAGTGACTAAGGGCTTATAATTTACATTTTCACTAGAATTTTTACCATCCGTTGCATAACTAAATAGCATGCATTTCATATTTTTCTGCGCTTTTTTTTTCCTTAACGGCATTATAGTTTGTGGACGGAAGATTTATGACCCACTTCGAATTTATTGAGTCACACGATGTCGCTTGTCCCGCTAATAAACAACACTGTCCTCCCATACCTATTATCACTGTAATTTGAAAACATTGTAAAAGCCAATTATTTTTAAAAGAGTAACCGTGGAGTTTCTTGCCGGCTCTTCTCCATAGGAAACGACAAATTGGAACCGTGCACCTAGCTTCTGACGTTTCATAAGTGCCCATGCAGGCTTATGTGAAATAAAATATTTTGATTTTGATTTTGACAATGTTACAACTTCTTACAAGTAATTTGGAAATATTCCTTTTAGCAAGTGGTACTGTTGTAGCGGTATATTTGGAGGCTTATTTTGAACAGATCCCATCAACAGCCTATAATGTTCCCACTGCTGGGTCACAAGCTATCTCTCTTCGAGAGGGCCACGCGGGCCCATTGCGGGTTGGTAGATGTCACATGTCATCGAATTTTTGGTTCTAGGCGATTCGGGTTTCCTCACGAAGTTTTCCTTCGCCGTTTTGGGAGCAGTAGTTGTGAAGTTATTTACTCAAAGTAAAGCGTCCGTCTGGGTTCGAAGTTTCGAACTAAAAAAATTGCTAATTAGTAAGGGATACTATAATGTTACGGAGTTTTTCAATGACAAATTTTGAATTTAGATATTTTAATAAGTATTTTAGTTTTAGTAATTTTATTGTTTCATTTTGTTTAATATATTTATTTTTTTGTATTGACCGATTAACCGATTAGGTATGTATTTGAATTTATTGAAATTTTACTATAATAAAAAAAATCTTATTTATAGTTTTAAACTAAATATTATAAACTATTTTATACGCCAAATGTGGCTAAACATGTTGAACCAGCAATTTTAAACTAATTTCCATCCATATGTGCATCATAAGTATGCACATATGGATGGAAATTAGTTTAAAATTGTTTCAATTTTAATCATGTTACACATGTTTATACAAATAAATGCATCTTTATCATTATATTTTACAATCGTAAGACGCAGCCGTTACCACTAGGCCACCACTGCTTACAGACACTATTGCAAAAATCTCCAAAGTGATATCAATTGAGTAATTTCAGTTGAAGGAAACCGCTTTTGCTAGCGTCATTAGTACCACATCAGGGAAAAGCCAAGCTATTTCAGCCTATCCTATAGCACGCAGAACAAATTAATTAAATTAATTATCACTTCTGCAACAAACTAGGGAGGAGAAACACAACTATATGTACCTGTCCCTACAGGGAATGGACAGCACTATCGCACTATCTGACACAAGTCAGTTTGACGGTGAAGTTTCCTACTCTGTGGCAGAGTGCGAAGTATGTTACACACTGTATTTAGCTACACTGTGGCACGAGGGAAAAGTTTTTAACATGTAAATAGAAAATGACGTGGTAGCATGAATAATGTATTCAGGAGTATATAAGTACTTTATCTAAGTATAAATATTGGTGATGATTCTGTTGTACACAAACCACCAAGTAAACTTTATTTAGGCTATTGCCATCTTTTTCGTTTTAATAAAACAAGCAAGAGACGGAAATAAATAACAGATGTCAAATTTAGATGAACTCAGATTTTCTTTGACGCAACTATGACGATCATACAAAATTGAACAAAATCTTTTCGTTTTAAAAACAGGAAAAATTACGAATTTACTGTCTTGAATTTTAAGAAACGATTACATTCGACCTTTTTTTAGCGCGAACCTTGTTCGTCTCGTTGAACATTTTTAATGGATGCGTCCAAAACCATCGGGAATAATGGTTTCCAAATATTTCTTTATTTGCGGACAGTTCCCCTTTTAATTTCAAAATCTTACAAAAATACCGAGACTTTAAAATAGGTCAGTAAGACTATACAAAGTTCGTTATACATAAAAGCTATTTCATAACAAACAATGAATGATGTCGTAGAAACTGTGCAATAGACTGCAAACAATAGCAACTGTGATTACATTGGCACAGGATCAAGGGGTTTTACAAGGAAAACATTTAGTATTACTTCATTAGAACTCCAGTTTTGAAAGAGGCTAGTAGTTTAAAGAGACAAGTGGGTCTAGCACGACTGCGCTTCATAAAAGTGACTTTAAGTGGCTTATGAGGTACTATAAAAAAACGTCAAAATTTGAAATAAAAAAATTTAACTGATTCCAGTCGCCCCTTTCAATAGGTAGTTCTTTTAAAATGTTTTACAATTTTAGTATACATTGTGAAAACGATGCATCTAGAATAAAATGGCCATACCACAATATGTACAATGAAGCAATGACAGAAAAAAATATTATTGATCACATACATAATTATTTACCTACACAGATTATAAAAGTAAGTACCTCTGCGATTTACTTACAAAATATGTCAGTGTGAGATAAAGTAATTACAGAATGTAAATCAAACGAAGATTCTTTTTTTTTTTTTAATCGTTGCGCCACACTAGGAATTTCTTCCTGTATCGTGGCTGCGTTTACAAACATAGAAACTCACAAACACAAACACCCAGAACCGGAACAATTACTTGCAGATCATCCAAATATTTGTTCCGTGCGGGGATCGAACCCGCGACACGCTGCGCAGCAGTCGATCGCTCAGCCATTACGCCAACCGTGTCGATAAATACATACTATTTTCGCACAGAATATTTACTTAGTTTTAAGATTTTACTCATTTCTATGGTTGATACTAATTATTATATATATATTCAAGCCAAAATACTATAGAATACTTCTATTCTATATTCAAAAATCGTTCAAATATAATATGTCAAGTTTACATTACGCTTTCGTAGGTAGACTTCTGAAAAACATTGCATGGGTGAAATGAAATCCTTATAGATCAGGGCCAAGGACCTCCTGAGCTTCGGGCGGTCGGCCGGGACCTCAATGTACCTCTGACGTACACGATCATTGAGCCGGCACGGCCCGGAGCCCGGAAGACCTTGACCCGTATGTGCGGATAGTCAATTGTTTACACCCAGGTATAAAATTCATATACTCGTACAACAAGCCGTGTCCTCAATGGAAGTTTCCTGTTGGCAACTTTTAAGGAGGATGAGTTTCCAAAATAAACTAGGAAAAGTAAAACTTTATCTTCGAAGTCTAAGTACCAATATCCATTTTTTTCCTTCTCTTTTGAATCTTTCCTTAGTGCTCACTTTTTAACCGACTTCAAAAAGGAGGAGGTTATCAATTCGTCGGTACCTTTTTTTATGTATGTTCCCCGATTACTCGAAGATGGCTGGACCGATTTGGATTTTGTTTTTTTTTTGTTTGAAAGGGTATACTTCCCAGGTGGTCCCATGATCATCAAGTCAGGATCTGATGATGGGATCCTGGACAAATAGAGAGAACTCTTCATATTATATAGGCACACGAAGCGATTTAGCAATTTTTTGGAAGAGTACTTTCTCGTAGTGGTATCATTTCAATTTGGTGAAGATCTGATGAAGAACTTTGGAGATAGGCAACGGAACTCCTCAATAAATGATAGCAAATGGACTGGGATTGCTGAAATCTCATGTCTGTCTATTGCTTACACTAAAACTAAAAAAAAAAAACATGCTAATAAATAACATAACATCACGCCGGTATGCTGCGAAGGGGTAAGCACATGTGAACCACTAAAAAGTGAAAAATAAAAACTTTTTCCAAAAAAAAACAACCGACTTCCAAAAAAACACTACAAAGTGAAAAATAACGTTAATTTCGGAAGGCGGTGACAAAAAGTTCAAATACAGCTCCAAAGACACCGACTTCCGAAATTAGAGTTATTTTTCACTTTGTAGTGTTTTTTTGGAAGTCGGTTGTTTTTTTTTTACAATAAGGAACTCTTGCATTTTCTTCTTGTAGACCCGTCAGTTTAGACTGTGCGTTGTCTATCTGAGAAACTAAGATTTAAAAAAGGAGGAGGTTCACAATTCGTCTGTATTTTACAAGCTTTTATTTCGTTTCACTTGTTCCGGTGACTGTCAATATCTCCGGCAATTGTGTATCGATTTAGATTTTCTTTAATGGATACCCCCCTGCCTCACACATAAATTGTAATAATTTTGTTTGGGCAGGTGTTGCACCAGCATCCATACTTAAGGGGAATCTAGTCGCGGGCTCGAACTCACTGTTGGGCCTGGCTAAAAAGCACGCTGTCTCACCAGGTATCGTGTACGATAGAGGTTGTATCAGTGATGAGCAGTTAGACGCTAGTCTACACGCACAACGTTATTGAGTGAGATGCAGGCGCGTAAAAAATTAAGAAAAATCTTTCGGAAGATCGAGTTTTATGAAAAAAAAACACTGCATAAATCAATGATCAATAAAGCTTATTGAACTTTTCGATATTTTTTTTTTGGGGGCTTTGTCAGTACCGGCTTGGTTTTGGAGATTTTACACTTCTTTTATTACTTAAACACGCCCATAGTTAGGTTAAATTAGCAAGAAAAACTAATATTTGTTGGCTCCTAACGGCTTATGAGACACAATTTTTTTTAATTGTTTTTTAATGGCCTCTTATAGGGGCCGCGCGGCACTTAACCGACGCCAGCACATCAAGCTACCCCAATCTGTCAAATTTTCCCAATTGAACATGAACTTTATGCTTATGTAATAAAGTTGAAAATCTGTCAAAGAAATTTGACAGATTGGGGTATCTTGATGTGCTGGCATCTGTACATTGTCGAACAGTGGAGTAATACACTCCCGAAGTTTGTATGGAAAAATATCGACTAGATTCACCTTAATAGGTACTTATTTCCACTTTGTGTATATTGATGATGTTGTAATACCTACTTCATGTCACTGTTGTTTACATAGCAAAAAGTGGTATACGATTTAGTGTGGGGTAGGTACCATGACTAAAAAGTGAAAAATAAAACATATTTACAAAAACAAAAAACTATCGACTCCCAAAAAAAACACTAAGTATAATGTAAGAAATAACTTTAATTGCGTAAGTCGGAGTTTATGGATCCGTATTTTAGTATTTTTATCGGTGTAAGTAGTTTTTTTATTAGGTACCTACTTAAGCTAAAGTAGATGGATAAAAACCAATTCTAAAATAGGTGCTTATAAACTATTTTAAGCCAACAAAACTCATCTTGAACTTGTCGAACACGTATAAGAACGGCTCTTAAGTATTAAGTAGTGATATTATGATGTTTTTCATGACTTACGCGGAACATAATTATTAGTGTTGAGCTGAATGCGTATTGTAATATGTAGGCAGTAAATGTCTAAATGTATGTAGGTTATAAACCAACCACATACTTACCGTATGCAGCTCATAAATACGAAAATTCCGCGAAGAGACCAGAATAGTTAATATGTGTTTTGTATTACCAAACAATAGCATTACTCTAAACTATATAGGTACACTTGACCCAGTTGCCCCGGCTTTGCCCGCGTGGAATTCGGACTTTATCCCACGGGAATGTACTTCTGGAATAAAAAGGTGTACCTACATGGTCTACCTGTGTGCCAAATTACATAAAATCCGTCAAAGCGTGGAATTGTTAAAGACAGACAGAAAAACAGATAGAGTTACTTACGCAATTATAATATTAAGTAGGTAAGTAAGAATGAATTTCAGTCGCTAAAGGTCGTCAGAAGCCCGAAAGTCTGACAACCAGTCTTACCAAGGGTATCTTATTTATTTATTTATTTAAGAAGATGGAGGACTTACAGCTAATAAAAACAGACAAAAGAAAGGAAACTATAGTCACCAGAAAACCAATTACAAATCCTCACGTATTGTAATAATAATTTTTGGTGTGAGCACAAAAACAAAAGAAAAGAAAAAACACATCGCCTTAATATAATTATAGCGAAGAATAATATAAATACTAAGTATGCAACTATATGACTAAAACAATAGACAAAATCATAAAAACAAATAAAATAAACTACCGCTACTTGAAAAATTCAAGGCTTAAGCACCTTCTGGCCGAATTTACACTAATTGTGAATGGATCAAATTAAATTCCTTGCATATATCATTGAAATTCCTGCTTGCGCGCACAATATAACTGTTCTGCCTATAATTCGAAGATGTATGAGGTACACGTATAAGTGGATTAAAACGAAGCGTCTTACTTGGCACATTAAAATAAAATTTCGACAATAGCTCAGGGTTATCAATGTTATTATTTAGGATTTTAATTTTTTTTTATTACTTAGTAACTGGATTATGGAGGTCAGATAGGCAGTCGCAGTCTGTTTGACTGGAAGCTGACCCCAAAATCGATGGGAAAAGACTAGGCAGATGATGATGAAGTAAGAATGAATTTCTAGTAATTTGTTAGAAGTAAATTCTAGTTTTTCAAGAATATCGAAGTTGTTTTTAGACACTGGATGTAATCCATTCATCTTATTTTGTTTTCAATCGAATCTCATTCACAGTTGATTCTAGGAATAAAACCGTGGTATAAATGGAAAAAGCTTTAAGGTAAATGAATTTTGTAGAGGTGAGAACGATCGCTTTAGAAGTTACGATAATCCAATACGGTTTGTGTAAACTTTATAATAATCTTGCATAAACTAAATCATCTTTATAACAAATAGAAAACCCCTGTTTTACTAATCTTAAAGCCCTCTGCGGGATAGTAGATGTCACATTTCTTCTAATACTTGGTTCTAGGACCTGTCGATTTCCTCACCACGATGTTTTCCTTCACCGCTTTGAAAGCAGTGATGATGAAATAATATAAACAAGTTAAAGCGCCTTTCTGTGTTCGAACATACATGGAATTTGGGGCCGTTACCACTGGGCCACTTCTTACTGCCAGTGGCGAAAGCACCATATAACACGATTCCTACAGCTTCCCTTCGGGGATGCACAACTCTATCGCTATAAAAAAAATGGCACGACAATAGTGGCTACTATTGTCAATATAGTTACACTACGGGTATTTAATTCACCATAACATTCAAACAACAAAAACGGTTGTTTTTAGCTTTGTATTACAACAACAACAAAAAAAAAATCTAAATTAACCAGGCTCCAAAACGTCATAATAATCGGAAACTAAAAATTCATACTACAGCGATCCCGTAATGATGTCAGCAAGCCGCTGTTCAGCGGGTTATGACTGAGACAGATATAGAAAAATGCGTCAGCGAGAACGAGATGGAGGAATATTGCACATTTTATTTGGTTTTCAGCTGTTCAATTTTATTGTATTTAATTATTTATATTTCTATAAGAATTTTAGAATGATAGTAAGTATTCTTTATTGATATGTCAGTAAGTTAAAGCCGACTTCGCCTTGGCTTCTCTCTTAGAAAATTGACACCTTGCCGCTGCTAAAAAACTTGGGGAAAGTGTTATAGGGCTTTCCATCGTACTTTCTCAGTAGCAGCCAGAAGTGTGGATTTGTGCCCGAATGATGGCAAAAGGCAGGCATTATTAGCATAATTTCCAGGTACTTAATCACCACTCCTTTTTTTTTGGTTGGGAAATGATCAAATGACATTTCCCGCTCTGTGTAGAGCGGCAGGGCGTGTCAGACTTTTACTGACTAAAACCCACCAGTATTTCTTCCGTTGCCTATGCCAGGGCCACGGTAACTCTTTCGAACAAATCCGAGACCCTGGCAGGACCTCTGCTTAACCAAGAAACAAACCAGGCATGATATTTTGTTGAGTAATTATCCGCTCTGATTCATAACACAATATATCACAGATTGCAAGCACATCAAGGTAAGCTAGGCAGTGTCTAGTTTCGCTTTGATAGTTCACACCAATCACGGCAGATGCCGTCCATCTCCGTCGCCTTTGTCAACGGCAAGGACACGGCAAACTGGACCGTTACACAAGATTAACTAGTATGGGTGATTAACTAGAATATATCTAAGTTTAATCTAGATTTTCGATTAAGTTTAGCTTGTTCGTGCGGCCAATTCTTTTTTATATAAAATTACATGCTACCCTACTCATAACTCCATTACCTGTTTACGTAATTACATTATATATATAATTATTTACTTTGTAAAAGCCAATTATTTTTAAAAGAGTAACCGTGGAGTTTCTTGCCGGCTCTTCTCTATAGGAAACGACCCCGAATTGGAACCGTGCACCTAGCTCTTGACGTTTCATAAGCACCCATGTAGGTTTATGTGAAATAAAATATTTTGATCTACGGTGTAGGTAAATAAATAAGAATAAAATAACATTTATTTATGACCAACTACGTTATTTTGGAATGAAACGGTCCCTTTAAACTTGATTTTTAATAAGTACACCTAGTAGGACCTGAAAAACTTTGTTACAGACAAAATTTGCATTCCATTGTAAATGTGCTATTGATTTTTTACAGCACATTTTTTGTGTTTATATGTTAGACTTTTAGAGTCAAATTAGCTGCCTAGCCTTTGCCAAATTAGTCGGGGTCGCCAAATTAGTTTATCTAACCGGAGGCAGCTGAATATCATTATTGTTACCAACAACCAACCAACCAAGTTACTGGGTAAAACGATGACAACCAGTCTTAATAAGGGGTTTAATACGACTGGTTTACTGACTTTCGGGCTTCTGATGACCCGTAACGATGGCCAAAGATCCAAGAATGACAGCGGATTGGTCCCGGCTATCATTCTTGGATCTTTGCAAGCAAAGCACGTTAAGGCGGTGGCGCCTTAACGTGCTTTCCGAGGCACGGAGGGTTATATTTATAAAGATGGTCACCCATCCACGGACCTAGCGGCAAGCGTAGCCATAAATGATCGATAGACCTGTACAGCTGTTTAGCCATAAGTCCGTCGTCAATTGTTTTAGAGTAAAATATCGCACAAGATATCTCTATACATGTGCAGTAGGTATTCTGAGAACTCCCCTGTCTAATAGAAACTCACTGCTACGATATTCTGTATCAAATATCAATATCTGTGTCAGTACATACGCATACACGACATCAAAGACGACATCTCAATCAGAATTGAAACTCGAGTAATTGGGACAGGCAAACATGCCTGTAGGAATTGCGTGGAAGCAATATAGGTATCAGGCATTTTAATTTGTCCGTTATTAATGTCCTGTATATATACAAAACCTTGGACGTGCTGTGTCTAAGGGCTGAAGGATCAAAAGCAGTTTAAACTATGCATATCGTAATCTATGATAAGATATAATCGATGGTTCAATCTACTGTCCTAAAATCTACTGGAAAATATGAACAGATTAGTTAAACTTCGATTAGTCTTTTAAACACATGACAACATTCTCTATAGTTTATTCGAATTTCGTTCATCCGTTCATTCAAATAATGGCAACAAACAGGAATCTGTTGGACGTCAAATGTCAAACATTGACATTTGACGTCTGAGAATCTGTGACGTTTTACTGATATTCACGTCTATAGGTGGTATTTAAGGTAGATGCGCTAAGATGGTCCGCGCAATTCAAATTTTGTTACGTGTTTTTGAAATTTGGAGGTCAGTGCCAGTTTGTATATTAAAAAAAGTGTGATTTGCGTCGCGACCGTAACACGTATTTATTAATATAATTAGGGTTGAATTGATGACTTTAATGATTATTATAATTATGTAAAGCCATTTGTTACGGTTGCAAATCACATTTTAATCAACATACACAACAACCTGACACTGACCAGGCAAAAAAACGGCAGTAAAATTGGATTTCGCGAACCATCTTAGCATAGCACATCCACCTTAAATGGAAAGTTCTAGATTTCTAGATGGACGGACGAGCTATTGTTTCCTTATGACCTAGATTCAGGTGAGACAAAGTATGTGCATCTATACATGAAGTCAAGTTTTAGAAACTAACATGTTTATAATATCTTCATCATCATTCATCATTTCAGCCGAAAGACATCCACTGCTGGACATAGGCCTCTCCCAAAAGGGGGGTTTTGACATAATCGCCACGGTTGACAGGCGGGTTGGCGATCGCAGTATGGTGGTAAAAAGCATAGAGAACGCTGCTGGCCATTCTCTAGTAAGTCCCTTAGTCGCCTTCTACGTCACACACGGGAAGAAATGGGATGGTGCTATTCTTTTACGTCCGGCACCACACGAAATATATATAATATCTTAGTGCAGTTTATTCCTACTTGCGAAATTTTCCTTTACTTGATTTTGGTATTATGGGTAAGGACCATGTATTTCAGACGCGAATATTTTCTTGTTTCATTCTTTTTAAAACTTAAATTTTCAGTAAGTATAGTCGGGTTAGCTAACAATATATATACCTATATTTGAAATGTGCTAATTCATTAAATTTTTCACATATTTTTTTGTTTTCATGACTTGTCCTCTAGAGGGCGCAATGTACAATTTAAGGCAACGTTACATAGCTAATAACCAGTTGACGATCAAGATGCTTCCAACATGAACATACTTACCCACATACATACATACCGGTCAAAATCACATAACCCTCATTTTTGTTTCGCCGTAGTGGGGTAAAAAATCATAACCGTTTACAGCTAATTTACCATGTAAGTATACCTAATTCAAAATGCACAGATATGACTACAGTCTTAAAACTAAGTAAATATAATGTGCGAAACGAGATTTTCAATTTTAAAATCGTTCTAATTACGCTACAAGTCGATACACCAGGTCTATTTGCATACTACCCACCTTGCCTTTCTCTCTAAGCCTTCATTATACCATCCATTCTACGGTCATTACATATGCAAAACACTGACTGAAACTGTAAAACGTTTCGCCTGACACAATGCTTGTTGAATAATAAATACGTCGAACAAGTAGAACGAATTAATCACTTCGACAGTTCGATTGTCTTATTTTTAAACCAGCAATGTCTTCGTTAGTCGTCCATTTTGAAATATCGTATGCACTTACTACTGCATCGTTAATAATGCTGTCAGTTAAACAGAATGACAGGAGATTGACAGGCTAACAGCAAAGTAACTAAACTTTTCAATTGGTCTAGCCAATTAGACTGAATCGAACGTCTTTTATTTTTTTATGTTTGACGTCTTGGCTGCCATGAAACAAAACGTAATTTAGAACAAAGGTGAAAATATCATATTACGATCTACCCACTCGTTACTAACTGTAGCTAACAATTGTATTACAACGTAGGTTTACTGCAAGACATTAAGACACAAAGAGAATTAACAAGTTTTATCGTCGGCTAACAAAATGTGGGAATATTCGTGGAAACTGTATCTTTTAGCCTGTAGGTACAATCACAGTACAGTGACCTAAAATTCGAAAACGTTTTTCTCGTAAAACAAAAATTGCAACTTTGTGAAAAGACTTATTTCATAATTCTATCGTTTTGATAATACCATGCTCGTAACACCATAAAATATGTACCAAACTTGTAGAAAACTGGAGAATGGTGGATGGGTGAGTATTTTCACATACCAAGACCCGTCCGGGCCTCGAAAAGATCATTGTTCCCGGCTGTCATTCGTGGATCTAAGGTCAGTCGTTACGTCAGAAGCCCGAGAGTCTGACAGCCAGTCTTACCAAGGGGTATTGTGTTACCCAGTAACTGGGTTGTAGAGGTCAGATAGGCAGTCGCTCCATGCAAAATACTGGTATTCAGTTGCATCCGGATAGAAAGTAAGCCGTTCACAACATGGTTGGAAAATGGCTAGCCAGATGATGACTTTAGGAGAATCTTGCATAAGTCTAAGGTATTTATGCTCGTGACTGTACATACGTAAAACGAGAGTATTTTAGCGCCGTACCCAATGCATCAACATCAGTATATGTGGCAATAACACATCTTTAACGTATCCAGCTGTCCAATAAATTCTTGGAAGGAGCCACTTCGGTACGAAATACGGACGGCTGACCAAATATTCGTTCTTTGGGTTTGGACGCTCGCCAAATATCAACAGGTGTAACTTAGGGAGGGTTCACCTCCTCTCCTCACCCTCCTAAGTCTGGGGGCTGTAAGGAGGGATTCGGGTGAGCTATCAACAATTATGTTTACATGTCCACATGATTAAGTATTTTTCCGGCCCTTCTTCCCTTGACTTTTCGTAGCGATTTTCAGGGTTGATTTACTGAAGGAAGGTCGTTGACTTATGAGTTTATTATAGAAGAGAGGTTTGAGGATACATACATAATACAAGGCCGAAAATAGACATATAAAACATACAATACATATCGCTTTTGCAAATAAATAAGTCTGTGTGTGATTATGATAATACGGTAAAAATGAAAACTTACGACCGGAGCCGAGAATACCCGATTCAGCGTCACCGACCCGAGCTTGACGGCTTAAGGGTCCAAGCACGAAATCCGTAGTTTAGGCCTTAAATACATGCGTTTCCATCTCCGTATCACCTGCGGACATACGAGTAGATCGGACCCCGAATTAAGAATTAATGACAACACGATTTGACAGTTGTCGCTACTCGCCACGTGTTTTTGCCTGTCCAAAAAATTTAATTGACTTGTTATGACAGATCATGCTAGGCCGATTATAATTTGCTTAGCTACTTTCGGTCGGGCCCGTACTATTCGTTATTCGTTGATGGACTAAAATGGCCGATTCCTATAATTTAGGTTGGAATTAAGAGTCTTGTATCTTAACTTAAATTGAAGCAAAGACCTAATTCTTTCGTTTAAATAGTAGGGCTTCGCGATGTAGCTATCATAGGTAAAATTAGCTTACGAAACTATTTATTTGAGAGTATACTTACTCCCAGTTTACTCAACTCAAACTCAACTCAAAGCATTTATTTCAAATAAACCATTTACAGGCACTGAATTTTTTTGAAATTTGAATTGTCAAAAAGTCGATCAGTTGGAAAGTTGAAGCTAGTGGCCCATTCTAAAACGTAGATCTCTATGGAGAAGAATGGGCAAGAAACTCCATGGATTTAGCTTCAGAAATAGTTTAATAGCAAACGTTTATAACTAGACAAGGAAATTGACAATTCAATAAGTGTTTTACCTGTTGGTGTTTATTGAAACACATAACAATGACAACTAAAATAAAACATTAACAAAAACTGACTGAATCCTCTTTGTTAACAACATTCTTTGTTACATTATGTATATTTATTTTAACCACAAACTGACCACAACAGCCCTGATTGTTTATAAAAACAGTTGGTTGGTTTTAAAAACAGACTGTGCGTTAAAAATGTTTATAAGTCCTTAATTTTTTAAATAGTTGTTGTTTTAGCAGCGGCAGCGTTGTATTAAGACTTGTGTTTCTTTTGATAAAGGAAAAAGTTATTAATACCTACTAGGCTTGGGCGTTTTTTATTTATACTGCCAATTATTTTGTTATTAAAATTAATTAGGTAGGTACAGCGAATAAATGTGTGGAAAGTTCTAGGATTGGTTCGTCTTTGTTGTGATTGTAGTGAATAAATGTGTGGAAAGTTCTAGGATTGGTTCGTCTTTGTTGTGATTGTAGTGAATAAATGTGTGGAAAGTTCTAGGATTGGTTCGTCTTTGTTGTGATTGTAGTGAATAAATGTATGGAAAGTTCTAGGATTGGTTCGTCTTTGTTGTGATTGTAGTGAATATATGTGTGGAAAGTTCTAAGTTTTGTTCGTCTTTGTTGTGATAGGTAAGTTTTCTTTTCTTCTTTGTCCAAACATTACCATTATTTGATTGAGGTAAGAAAATCGAATATGATAGGCAGGTATTCTTTCACAATCTAAAAGATTTTTTAATTTTTATTCGCACAGTCCATTCATATTTATTTCAAAATCAGTTTAAGCACTGCTGCAGAATAACTGGTAGGTGTAATAGTACGTATGCATTGATTTAAAAACTACCTATGCATGAGCATAATTTTTCACAAACTAAAAAATTCATCATCTGCATAATCTTTTCCCAACTTTATTGGGGTCGGCTTCCAGTCAAACCGAATGCAACTAAATACCAGTATTTTACATGGATTGACTTCCTATCTGACCTCCGTAACCCAGTTGCAGGGTAGCACGATAACCCTTCACAAGACTGGATATCAGTCTTTCAGGCTTCTGACGACCCGTAAGGACTGACAAAGAACCTTTTAGAAATTAAACACTGTTCTTACACGCTTTATATTAGCTTCACTTGTATGTTTGTTTGTTGGTTTGTTTGTTTGTATGTAACCGACTCCTTTGAGCGCGATTTTGACCCACTTTAAACGGTCAGATTTCATTGAAACTTTGTAAACTTGTCGAGGACCGATGACAATTCAATAATTTTTAAAAAAATTGAGAAAAAAAAACACGTTTTTGTAGTTAGCAGAACTAAAAAATAGAAAATAAATAATAGTTTAAAAAACTAAAAAACACGCTTTAAAAACACAACTAAAAAAGGAGAAAATAATTTATTTCAATTAAAAAGCGTGGGGTGCTTGACATTAATTGATTATAAAAATACCTCAAAAAGCACCCCACGCTTTTTAATTGAAATAAATTATTTTCTCCTTTTTTAGTTGTGTTTTTGAAGCATGTTTTTTAGTTTTTTAAACTATTATTTATTTTTAATAAATACTGTTTATTTTCTACGATTTTGTAAATAAAACTGCCACCCTACTAACAACCCCACTACCCCACCTCACATGCCCAGTTTCCAGTTCCCCGGTCCTCTGGACACCACTGGACAACTCATTGTTGCCTCCGCCATGACGCCTACATTCAATTAACAACACAATACCTTTAATTTCTTCTAAACAATCATATCTCATTTCTTTGTTTTTTCAATCTCGGTAGACGGAAGAATCGTGTGACGTCATATAAAAAAGGGTACGTCAGATGTGGCTGAAAGGGTTTCACTATTATAAAAATGTATATGGAGAAAAAGGTGGCAGTTATCTATTTTGTTAAATAAGAGATCGGAGTTTCCCTACATTATCGAATCAGGAATGAAGTGATCCGCAGGAGAACCAAGGCAACCGACATAGCCCGAAGAATTGCCAAAATTAAGTGGCAGTGGGCAGGGCACATTGCTCGCAGAACAGCACCCTAATTGCATAACACGCGATTAATCATAATCGGTTTCATTTTGACAGTTCAACAATATTCACGTCAATATTTACGTTGTTGAGCAGACACATTTTTCGAACATATGAAGCAATGGTTTAGCCATCTGTTTCAGAACGAAACAGATTATGATTAATCGTGAGTTACGCAATTAGGGTGCAGATGGCCGATGGGGCCGAAAGGTTCTGGCGAGGCGACCGCGTACTAGAAAACGTAGAGTGGGAAGGCCTCCCACAAGGTGGACCGATGACTTTGTGCAGGCCGTGGGAATCCGCTAGATGTGGGAAACACAAGACCTGTCGAAATGGGGGAGCCTGGGGGACGCCTGTGTCCAGCAGTAGACGTCTTTCGGCTGAAATGATGATGATGATGATGATGAAGAGATCATTCGAGGATCATTTCTATATAATATGACTCCAGTACCTCTCCAGTACGAATGGCTTTCATTTTGACAGTTCAACTATATTCATTGCGTTATTTTCGTTGCTGAGCAGACAAATATTTCAAGCATATGAAGCAATGAATTAGCAATATCCTTCAAAATCGTTCAGATTCTGATTGATAGTGTGTTACAATATAAGGGTGCAGATCTATTTTCACAAGTTCCATAACCTAGATACTAATTCGAAACTCGAATTGGTTTTTATTTACTCACAGTGAGTGCGAAACGTAGAGTATTCACCGCAGTATATTGGTTGTTACACTGATTAAAATAGATTATCTGTTGATCTTCGGAAAAAAAGGAGAATGTAAATGTAGCGGCACTACAGAAAATACTTCGCAATCTAAAAATACAAAAAGAGGAGTGGCGCCATTTACAATGCCACAGGCGAACTACGCACGACTCACGTCACAGAAATCCTACATCGCGCATGCAGAGTTTACCGCGCGACTCGCATAGGTACAACATCCCAACATCAACCGTGGGGCAGTTGCCCACCAGACACAACACCCGTCTGGTCGGAGGATCCTCCCTTTTCAATAGGGTATAAGTGAACTTTACACCCTGTTCCTCATACCTCTATATAAATACTCCGAGAACTAGTTCTTCAATTAATCATAATCGGTTTCATTTTGACAGTTCAACAATATTCACGTCAATATTTACGTTGTTGAGCAGACACATTTTTCGAACATATGAAGCAATGGTTTAGCCATCTGTTTCAGAACGAAACAGATTATGATTAATCGTGAGTTACGCAATTAGGGTGCAGATGGCCGATGGGGCCGAAAGGTTCTGGCGAGGCGACCGCGTACTAGAAAACGTAGAGTGGGAAGGCCTCCCACAAGGTGGACCGATGACTTTGTGCAGGCCGTGGGAATCCGCTAGATGTGGGAAACACAAGACCTGTCGAAATGGGGGAGCCTGGGGGACGCCTGTGTCCAGCAGTAGACGTCTTTCGGCTGAAATGATGATGATGATGATGATGAAGAGATCATTCGAGGATCATTTCTATATAATATGACTCCAGTACCTCTCCAGTACGAATGGCTTTCATTTTGACAGTTCAACTATATTCATTGCGTTATTTTCGTTGCTGAGCAGACAAATATTTCAAGCATATGAAGCAATGAATTAGCAATATCCTTCAAAATCGTTCAGATTCTGATTGATAGTGTGTTACAATATAAGGGTGCAGATCTATTTTCACAAGTTCCATAACCTAGATACTAATTCGAAACTCGAATTGGTTTTTATTTACTCACAGTGAGTGCGAAACGTAGAGTATTCACCGCAGTATATTGGTTGTTACACTGATTAAAATAGATTATCTGTTGATCTTCGGAAAAAAAGGAGAATGTAAATGTAGCGGCACTACAGAAAATACTTCGCAATCTAAAAATACAAAAAGAGGAGTGGCGCCATTTACAATGCCACAGGCGAACTACGCACGACTCACGTCACAGAAATCCTACATCGCGCATGCAGAGTTTACCGCGCGACTCGCATAGGTACAACATCCCAACATCAACCGTGGGGCAGTTGCCCACCAGACACAACACCCGTCTGGTCGGAGGATCCTCCCTTTTCAATAGGGTATAAGTGAACTTTACACCCTGTTCCTCATACCTCTATATAAATACTCCGAGAACTAGTTCTTCAATTCAAATAAGAAAAGAATATGTAGACAAAACACATGGTTTCTTTGAGCCATATGGTTTACCATTAATTTTGTTTGAAAGAAGCAGCAAGTATGATTAGAACAAGTTGTCTTTAATTCTTAAGTACTCGTATGATTACTTGCAAAATTATACCAATACTTTGAAATTAAACAACATATTTAAAAGAGCAGCTACGTTGTGTAATTCGGAACAGTACCATTTATCATCTCTCACGATTTATCAACGGAACCCATTAGCTAATTACAAGGGCCATCTTTGTTCAGTATGAATATTTTAAAATAATGTTTTAGTTCCTGCCTCTGTATTGTTTTAGTCCTGTGTAAACTGAGAGGTACAGTCAACGGTAAAGATTTGACATAAATGATGCCTTAGGCCTTAGCAGTAAGGATTATTTTCGTAATGAAAGTGTAAATATTGATTTGCGAATAACTGTACTTTTGAACTGAGTTGGCCGTTCAGCTATTTATGGCCTCAACTTGGTGTAAATGTATGTCTGGAGTGGACTAGGCAAAGTCAACAAGTTGGCTTTGGCGACAAAGTTTTTGCATAGCGTAGGTACGAAATTAAGCTAGAGTACCTGGTGCCTAATTAAGTACATACTAAAAAGTTTAAAACAAGATTTACCTTGAGTAACGTTGGTGTTTAGCAGTTCAAAATGTAACTCGAATGAACAGGGATTTAAACCCGTAAAAGAGAACCTTGAGACCGTTTGTGTGGCTTACAGTGGGTCAAAAGTTAAATTTCACTTTGGTTATACTTCTGAAGTAGGTCGACGCCAACGTTTCTGTTAACTTAAACAGACAGCGTTGATCCTGTAACAAAAAATACAAATATTTAAGCCGCATACAATTGACAACCATAGGTAACACTTATTTCTAGTATTCGTTTACCGGCTTGCAGTTATTATTTCCTGGCGTGTGCCCTTATATGACCCGCCAGACCAAATTTTGTTAACTTTACCCAGTCAGTAATGCAATTAGTTGATCTATAACATTGATGTAGCAAAAGATAAGTTAAGTCTGTCAGTAACTGAATTATGTTTGGCAACTCAGCCAAATTATATGTAGTAGCGAGCGAAATTTTCGTTCTTACGCTAAAAAAATAGTAGAGTTACTTGTATGGTAATTTTCAGGAGAAAAATATAAGTAGGTAACTAGTATGAAAGTGTATGTACTATTTAAAATAGAACTTAACTCTCCCAAGATGATATAAAATATGGTAAGAGCACTCTCGGAGGATATCATTGCTGTATTATAATAAAATAAAAATATTAGGTTTCGTATAATAATAGTCGGCCATTTTGAAACTGCATGCTTCTTTAACAACCCCTGTGGAACTCTAACTATGGGTAGTTTAGCTCTATTGCAGTTCCAAGCGGTGAAATGGATGCAGTTTTATTCAAAAAATCTTCTTCGAAATAAGAATTTACAAAAGAGTCTGTATTTATATTAACTAGGTTACATTTTGAGTTCTTAGAATGTTTTCCTGAAAACTCTTCTGTCCATTATAGTAGTTTTTCTTAGACTACCTTGATATACGATAGTGAAAAGTACTGAAAAACGAACACACTACAATTCACAAATGAGATATTCTGTTCTATAAAAACTTTCTTCCATTTTGGGAGACAGATTTTTCCCACTTTCTACGCAATTTTCATAAAAACCTTTATTAAAACAAAATAGCTCAAAAATACATTTAAAGGGAAACCCTGCAAAATTGTACACTTGTAAACAAAATACTTTAAATGAAAAGAAAAGTAAAAAATTCACAAGCAGACTCCAAACAAGATCTCTTCCCGTGGAAACACGAGACCGCATAAGATAACCATTCGCACTAACAATAGAATTGATGCTACAACATTGCACCCCAGTTTGTTCCACCCAGCTTATACTGAAACATAGAATAGTACCTACAGAAGGTTAGCTTGAAGCAACGACCGCAAATAAACCGAATCACAAATGACTCCTCCCTGGAGTGTAAATGTGGTGCTGTCCCACAAACAATGGAGCACTTAATATCTTGTCCAGCGTGTACTGTCTGCACGCTACAGGAGTTAATGGGCACTGCTGAAAGTGCAAAGCTCGTAGCCAAATTAAGGGCTGACTTTACTTAGATTGCTATCGACAGGCTAACAAGAAGAAGACCGAAAACAGGCGCTCGCACACATAAGCCGAGTATCTAGTAGAGGCACCTTCGACAAGCAGCAGCGCAAGTGGAGACCGTGCCGCAAGTCAAGAAATGCCGCGACTCGAACCAAACGAGGCTGCTCCGCTACGAACCGTTCGGTTTCGATAAATGTTCAAAAATGACTCAATGTAAACCGCGCTCTCAGTGAAGATGTTTATGTGTGTGCTTCATACAGGGCTCGGGATGAGGCCGCCTGCCTCGCTGCTCTATTTTGTGGCTCAAGTTAAGACACAAGGAGTTTCTGCAGCCTGCGGCATGCTGAGGATCATGCAGGTTGTCTCGAGGCTACTCAAGTATAACATAATACCCAGCTATGGACGCGTGCGTATGGCACGGCGCTCTCAAACAAATGCCAGTCGCGAGTGCGCTTGCACTCGCCGTACGAGAACGAAGGTGAAGCCGGCCTTCTGTACCTCTTTATTCTGTGTACCAAGGCTCCTCAGAAATCTAATCCTAGATAGCGAAGCATGAAATTTGATCTTCAATACTCTTTTATGTCTCACCTATGATTTTCTTTGGTTGAGAAAATCTCGATTGTTCTAGTTTCGCTGGCGTAGGGTTTTATAAGGTCGAGAGTTTTATTCAGTTTTGGCTGACTTGGTGTTTGATACCTGGCTTTTTATGGGTTTAGTTTATATGGTATTTTATACTTATATGAAATAATATTGATATTAGCCTCAGCAAATCGGAATTCATGATTAAGTATTTGCGATACTTAATCAAAGTTGACCAGCACCCCTTATTGCGTAACAGACTATCGACAATTTGAATCAATTTAAAGGATATTGCTAGACCATTGCTTCATATGTTCCAAAAATGTGTCTGCTCAACAACGTAAATAACGCAATGAATGTTGTTGAACTGTCAAAATGAAAGCGATTGCTACTGATAGTGTGTTACATAAGTAGCCAGCTGATTGGTTCCAACCCTTTAAAGTGA